>CAJFCW020000005.1:0-10000000 GCA_904066225.2 Bursaphelenchus okinawaensis | reverse complement strand
AGGACAAGAAAACATTGAACTATCCAGTGGAAAAGGCAGAAGAAGCTATTTTTGAATGTGGAAGCCCGAATTCCAGGAGAAAGATTTCTATCGGCAAGTATAATATTTGAATGTTATTTTACTATTGTGAATTCAGCTTTATATGCTTTATGTTATTGGTTTTAATGGTTTGAAGGCCAAAATCTTCGTCTTTTATGACAATTTAAAAATTTTATAACCTTCAGATCAATCTCCAACGAATCCAGGCACCAGAAGATCATTTTTTGTTCGCCGAGTATCAGAAATCACAGGCGGATCAGCACCAAACACATCACGGTCTAGTGCAACAACAACAAATCAAGTATTTTCTCGCTTCTGGAATTCGATCAGGAGTTTGGCATCAGATGACAGTCCCACAACGTCCAACGGCTTCAGATCACCCCCCTAAAAAAGGGACCAATGGAAATTGACTAATTCATCGATGATTTAGTTGATTGGGCGTTGACTAATCAATCGGCTAACGCTTCGACTAACGAACTAAATAATCAACCTTCTAATGCCATTTACCAAACTACAGGTTCATAAATTGTATTATCAAATATATATCACCGTCATTGTGAATACGTTGTAATTCTTCAATCTTTCTGTAAATTTCATCGATTAAAGGCTATCAGTTGGATTTGTTTAAAGACGTATCAATCTGTTCCTTGTCTTTGGTACTGCTTTATATTGTCTGTAAAATTGAGCTTGAAAAAGGCTTGTTTCAACGATAAAATGTTATGTTTGTTATAGTATCTTAAGCTTTTCCGAACTTTTAATATTGTTTATAGTAGAATAGGCTTTTTTGGAGTAAAACAACATCAAACTTCAGTTTTTTTACTTTGTTTTAGAGTAAAAACGTTTTAATTGATTAAACTTATTATTGTTTATTAACGTAGTTTCACGATAGATTAACTTTCCTTCATGTTGATATTCAAGTGCCTGTTTTAAACGTAAGATTTAATGTTGTATACGAAATGTTTGAGTGTATGGTAATCTTGTCTCTAAACCTCTGTTCTTCCATGTTCACACTTTCCTAGACTACTTTGTGAATTTTCTTGTACATAAACTAAAAATTGTCAAATGGTGTCGATTTTATAATGGATCCAGTTAAAATCTCGATATTGAGTAATGTTCTTTTTTATTTTTCGTAAAAGGCTTACTTTCCGCTTAAAAAATGTTGAGGATTTATTTTTATCGTTTTTTACAACTCAGTGATTTTTGTGACACTTCGTTGCAATCGATAAAATTTGTGAAATTTCGTTTTATCTTTGGAAATTAATTTTTTGCAGGTCTTTTCTAAGACTCTTTCGGAGTAAAGTTTGTTATAATTGGCAAAACTTACTTTTTCGTTCTTTCCATTTTTAAATTAAAAATATCCCACTAAAACTATGTTTTCATGAAGAATGGCGTCTATTCTTTCCGTGTTACCTGAGCGGATACATTTCAAGTTTGGAAGTGAGCAAAGGGATGTGCTCATAACAAATAACAGCCAAAGGACTATAAGATGCTACGTATACTTTACAAGTGATGCGTGTATTGCTCCCAATGTAAAAGAAGAAATTATTATCAACATCGGCTGTACACATCGTCTCGTGGTGAAACTGAATAAGTAAGTTATTTATTTTAGTATTATTTACGATTTTTAGGTCTTATATGGATTAATAACAATCATGATCTAAATTATAAAAGATTTAAAGGGTTTTTTTTGTAAATTGACAGATTTTATTAATATGATCGGCGTGTTTTACTAAAAAACGTCTTTTAGATATCCGGTTAATTCTAAATTATACATTCGGTATACAACAACGGACAAAAAGGTATTTGGAATGGAGGAAGTTGTAATGTAAGATACAGTTTTTTAAACGTATATTAGGTATTTAGATATTCAAAATATGACGAACTCCACGTTTGCCAGACAAAGGAATATGTGGTGGATACATCGCGATTCATCAACAAAGATCCATACACCGATTTTTTAATAGTATGTGAAGGTGGAGAGCTAAATGTAAGATTGCTTTTATTTATGTAAAAACCTCTGTATTTGAACAGTTTGGTATTTTTAGGTAACAACAGAACATTTATCTTTTTTTGACTAAACTTTTTTGTTTATTAAACAATCTTGCATTTTTTCTAATTTTTTCGTTTTTAGGTTTCGAAACTAAAACTGGCCTCTTCGTCTTTTTTCTTCGAAATACTTTTTAGAACGAATTATTTCTGGAGGGAGAATACTACAGGGGAAATCGTATTGCCTTATGATTACCAGAATATGAAGGCTTTGATAGAATTTACATATGGGAACCGGAGGCCGTTTCACGGGCGAGAAGCCATGTCGATCATACATATTGCGAAGTACTTCGACATGAATCCACTAGTAGTAAGTTGAGTATTCTTTCGCATAACTGTTTAATATTTAATTTGGCTTTATTTATTATTTAAGGACTTCTGTATACCATACATCGTCGCATTTATCAACACAGAAACAATCGATGAAATAGCAACGGTTTCTCACAAATACAACATTTACGAGCTGCATCATGAATGCGTTAGGTTTCAGCAGTCTCTGCGACTATGAGAACAATTTTCATATGTTGTAGGTATGTCTTCATAATCTTCTTTAGTTTGATTTTTAGGTGAATTTCTAGTTTTTCGACAAACTTATAAGTTTATATTAATATTTGCGCTATTTACGTCAATATAAATTTAACTTTTTTGATATCTAAACCTATCTATTTTCAGGCATTTTATGCATTTGTTGCTGTCGTAACATTTAGCTTGCTTTTTGTTAAACTCTGGAATTAAAAATGCCGGTTTCAGTAAGAATGAACGTGTACGATATGTATTGGCTGAATGACTACGCTTCGCCTATTGGATTTGGGATTTTTCACTCTGGAGTTGAAGTGTATGGTTGGTATGTCTTTATAGCTTTTTTAGTTTGTTTTTTAGATGGAATTATAGGGTCTGGACTAACTTAAAGCTTTATATTACCTAAAAAGATGTTGTGGCAAACGTTGATGAGATTAATATCAATATTTTTATGTTATGTCGTTGTGAAAGGTTTTAACTAATATTTTTGCAGAGTACACTTACGGTGAACATCAATTTCCATTTTCGGGCATTTTCACGAACCAACCACAATATGCTGAAGAGTTGGGAGAAAACTTCAAGTTTCGAGAGAGTATCGTGGTGGGCGAGACGGATTTGACTGAAAAAGCGGTCGAAAAGCTGGTAAAGAGCTGGGGAGAAGAATTTAGAGGTGACAGGTAAGATTTTCTATATAATTTGTATTGGTTTTTAGGAGTTTGGCAGATTTGAGATCTTTTATTACCAAATTTATATTGTAATAGATATTTGGTTAAATTTAATTGAGAAAATTTGGTTTCAATGGGATAAAATTTTAAATTATTACCCTAATTTGAAGTCCAAACTTCAAGGAATATGGTTTGAACCTATCTATAGCATAACTTTTTAGGTATCACTTGATAACAAAGAACTGCAATCACTTTACGGCCAACTTTGCCCGAGAATTGACTGGAAAAGACGCGCCCGGCTGGGTAAACAGGCTAGCAAATGTGTCAAATTCGATTTCGTTTTTGGACAAAATGCTCCCAATGGAATGGCTAACACCTATGGCTCTCGCTGACACTTTGGATCGGGAAACAAATGACAAGAAAACGTTGAACTATCCAGTGGAAAAGGCCGAAGAAGCTATTTTTGAATGTGGAAGCCTGAATTCCAAGAGAAAGATTTCTATCGGTAAGTATAATATTTGAATGTTATGAAGGTGTTTTACCGTTGTGGACTTGGCTTAATATTTTTATGCAATTTTAATGTTTTGAGGGCCAAAATTTTCGTTTTTTATGATAATTTTAAAGTTTCATGACTTCCAGATCAATCTCCAACGAATCCAGGTACCAGAAGATCATTTTTTGTTTTTCTCCTATTTTCAAAGCATATAATATTTACCCCGCCCGGCGGGCCTGCCGTTCTCTGGACACTACCGTGCTCCAGGCCCTATTGTATCTTAAGCTTTACCGTACCTTAGGTTTTACCGTACCCTAGGCTCTTCTGTAATAGGTCTTTTTGTGGTAAAATGACGTCAAATTACGTGGTTTTGGAATAAAACACCATCATTGGTTAAACTTCTTACTGTTTATAAACGTAGTTTCACGATAGACTAACTTTCCTTCATGTTGATATTCGAGTGCCTATTTTAAACGTAATATTTAATGTTGAATACGAAATGTTTACGTGTATGGTAATCTTGTCTCTAAACCTCTGTTCTTCCATGTTCACGCTTTCCTAAACTACTTTGTGAATTTTCTTGTACATAAACTAAAAGTTGTCAATTGTTGTGGATTTTTATTTTACAAATTTTTAACTTTCGTTTGGTTTTTGCAATTAATAACATTAAAACAAATGGTATAGGTAAACATTCCATAAAAAATTTCTAATATGAAAAGATTACGTTTGAACATTTGTGGTACATCTATTTCGAAGGTTTTAACTCGTTTTTCGTTCGCGTAGTTATCATTAATGAGCTCAATTGGCTTAACCCAGTTTAGTTTACCATGGTACTCGGACTTTTGTTCGCAGATGTTGGAGAACAATTCAAAACGATAAGCGGTAAAATACAGATTGGTTTCAAAAATAAATTCGAATGAATCCGTATTTGTTAAATAGACATCATCAATCATGCTATACTTTGGTAGTTCTTTTTCAAATTTAATGTAAACTGATGGGGGTTTCGGCTTGTTGAGCATGCTTTTGCCGATTCCAAAAAACATCAGTTTTGAGCAGTTGAGTTGGAGGTAATTGAGGTTTAAAGCAAGTGCCATGTCTAAGCAATCAAAAGCGTTTTTAAATGTTAGATTTTCTAA
Source organism: Bursaphelenchus okinawaensis (assembly GCA_904066225.2). Lineage (NCBI taxonomy): Eukaryota > Metazoa > Nematoda > Chromadorea > Rhabditida > Aphelenchoididae > Bursaphelenchus > Bursaphelenchus okinawaensis. The sequence continues at coordinate 9,995,102 of CAJFCW020000005.1, read as the reverse complement.
TAGGAAGAGTTCACATTGATTCTGCAAATTAGAGAACATAAATTTGGTTTTATTTTACACTCTACTCTAAAGTGCCTTACCTTGCATTACTATACTCTATTTTAAAACACCCTACTCTACTTTATCTTAGCTTACAGTATCTTTTCACGAGTTACCTTATTCGACCCAGCCCTCCCACATAACATTGTAAAATTTAAAAAAAGCTATAATATTCCTGATACTGTCCTTATAAACTCATTAATAAAAACTAATTCTGTAAAAACGTACCAATAAAACATCCACGGCATATTTGTCAGCAACCATACAAACTTTAATAGCTAGGTCAACGTCCTCGACTCTTTTATGGCTATACATAAAGGCCAACATGGCTTCGAAAGCCTCAGCATCATCAGTAACTTCTAATTCATCGGCCTTGCTTTCTAGCATTTTCGAACTAAACATGCTTTTAAACACGGGTGACTTTGAGATCAGAACGGACTTTTGTACCTAAACACAGAGACCATGACTGGCTTTCCTTTCGAACAATGAAAAAACAAAAAAGAATTTTAAAATTATATAAATTTACTTTAAATTTCCTGTTACATGCTGCAATAGTAACGTCGTAGTTGCTATTTTGTCCTGTTTTGGTTGGGAGCTCATCATCAATATTTTTTACAATTTCTAAAAAGTTGTTTTTTATAGTATCCCATGCTATAAGTTGTTGAATATAGAAAAAAACTACCCCTATAATATTTCAAACTAACAATAAAAGTACACGGAATGCCGCGGTCTGACTGACTTCAAACTTTTAACATAGAAAGGGTATGTAAATAAGATCTTCAGCAGTGTACTAAATCGCGCTTTCTAGGAAAACTCGAAAAAATCGAGATCAAAAAATTACGTTTTGCATTTTCCGCAAAATTGACACTGTGTTTTAAGCTCATAACTTTGTCGTTTTTTGAATTTTAACAGTTTTTCTTTGACATACTAGTAGAAAACCGTTTAAGGCTTGTAACAAAATGCCAAGTTTGCAAAATTGGCGCGACTTTCAAATATTTTAACTTTGAAACTCAAAAACGCGAGCTAAAATTCTTTATGGGTACTATTGGTGATACAAAACATACATATAAACATTTTGATCTAATTCTGAGCGGGGCAATTTGACCACTTTTCTTATAAGTTTTTTGTATTACAGTGCTCTTACTATATGGTGAACCATCTTTATAAGCAACTCTCCTAATAGTAAATAAGAAATTTAACTCCGCCACGTCAATTTGCACTAAAACTCACTCTGTAGAGATAATGCTCTCTAAAGTAGACACAAAATGTCGGTCCCTTTGAGATGCTTATATAGAGAAAATACTGAATATAAAACATAGTGAAACTTTATGATTCTTGACAGCCTTAAAATAAAAAAAAAATAAAAAATACTTACCTTTAAGCTTTTCTATCCTATTAACAATTAAAGTCTGGTTTGATTTTAAGAAATAACTATCTTTTCCAAAAGAAGACATTTCGTAACCAAAAATCTGTTGTTAGTACCTTATAACATTAAACCAGTGTTTTAATCACAAGCTATAAACCATACAATAATTTAAAAAACCAATATTTTTGTCGTCGGATTTACTATCAATAATTACACTATAAAAACAGCAGTAATAAATTTTAAGATCAAGCACAAAAACTTGTGTTAGATTTTTTAAAAAAAGAAAATTGCGACTTAAGTCAGAGCAAAAAAAAAGAAAAATAAAGCTATTAACCTTTACTTTGACACTTCGTCGAAATCAATATTTACAAGAAAAAACATGTATAACGAGTTTCTCTCTAATAAAATTTCCGTATAACAAACAAAGTTTTATATCAGTACTCAGTGGATTGAAAACTCTTCTTCAACAAAACTCTTTATGAAACAAAATTAAAATCCTTGAGACATTCGTGGTAAAATAGTTTATAAATACAGCCGTTATCAAAAAAACAGGAAACCTATTTGTTGCAAGCATAACTTTTTTTAAAAAGATTTTAGAAACAAACAATATTTTGTGATTTTGGATTGGTTTTTCATACAACAAACGCACAAAAAATAGTTTTTGAATTTGTTCAGCTTGAAAAGTTACAGTAATTCTACCGTACCCCTATTTACAAATATGTGTATAAATTTTTCTTTCAAAAATCGAAGATATACGTTTTGTAAAGAATAAAAATTTCATATTCTGTAAGTTTCAATATTATCTAGTCAACGAGCTACGTTTTTTTTTATTTTACAATTTTTCAATTTTGGTTTTTGCAATTAATAACATTAAAACAAATGGTATAGGTAAACATTCCATAAAAAATTTCTAATATGAAAAGATTACGTTTGAACATTTGTGGTACATCTATTTCGAAGGTTTTAACTCGTTTTTCGTTCGCGTAGTTATCATTAATGAGCTCAATTGGCTTAACCCAGTTTAGTTTACCATGGTACTCGGACTTTTGTTCGCAGATGTTGGAGAACAATTCAAAACGATAAGCGGTAAAATACAGATTGGTTTCAAAAATAAATTCGAATGAATCCGTATTTGTTAAATAGACATCATCAATCATGCTATACTTTGGTAGTTCTTTTTCAAATTTAATGTAAACTGATGGGGGTTTCGGCTTGTTGAGCATGCTTTTGCCGATTCCAAAAAACATCAGTTTTGAGCAGTTGAGTTGGAGGTAATTGAGGTTTAAAGCAAGTGCCATGTCTAAGCAATCAAAAGCGTTTTTAAATGTTAGATTTTCTAATAGGAAGAGTTCACATTGATTCTGCAAATTAGAGAACATAAATTTGGTTTTATTTTACACTCTACTCTAAAGTGCCTTACCTTGCATTACTATACTCTATTTTAAAACACCCTACTCTACTTTATCTTAGCTTACAGTATCTTTTCACGAGTTACCTTATTCGACCCAGCCCTCCCACATACCATTACAAAAAGTAAAAGTTATGAGATTCCTCGTTCTGTACTCATAAACTCAATCTACAAACTAATCCAGTAAAAAACGTACCAGTAAAACATCCACGGCATATTTGTCAGCAACTATACAAACTTTAATAGCTAGCTCAACGTCCTCGACTCTTTTATAGCTATACATAAAGGCCAACATGGCTTCGAAAGCTTCAGCATCATCAGTAACTTCTAATTCATCGGTCTTGCTTTCTACCATCTCGGATGCAAACATACCTTTAAACACGGGTGATTTTGACATTAAAATGCTTTTTTGGACCTGAAATTTGAGGTGAGAAAGTTACTTGATGAAAAAATAGCTTGAAAAGATGAAAAATAAAAAAACTACATAAACTTACTTTAAATTTCCGACCACATGTCGAAATAACCAAGTCAAAGTCAGTGTTGCTGTTCTGATCCAATTCGGTTGGGAGTTCACAGTCAACAGTTTTTACAATTTCTAGAAAGTCTTACTGTATCTTTTAAGTTTTGCGGTCTAGTGCAATACCTTACAATACCTACCCTACCCTATCCTACCCTGCCTTACTATACCATACCTTACCCTAGTATATCACGTCTTATATTTACCTTAAATCGCCTGCCCGGATGCAAAAACTATTATATACTTTGCTTTTAACTTATCATTACTAAAATAATACGCTTTCTTACTATATGATCTACAGCTTACCATACAGCGTGTTATATCGTATATTATGCTTTATAACCTACTAGCTTTCTTTACTACCTTACCCTACATTGTTGTACCCAGCCATGCTATACAATCTTCTAAGAAATTTTTTTGTAAATTTTGAAAATGTTTTCACTTCTTTTTAAAAAATACAATAAAAAATCAAAAACAAAAATACCTACCTTTAAGCTCTTTTATTCGATCAACAATCAACCTGCTGTTTTCCTTTAACAGATAGTCTTGTTCTTCAAAAGCTGCCATTTTAGAACTACCTAAAATTATATATTATGCTTTTGAAGCTACATCAAGCCATAATAAGAGAAAAACGAAGCTATTAGTTTGCTATGGGACGCTTTTTTAAAGATCCGTTGACGATCTTATTACGGTCGATAAATTTTGTGGCTTTTCGTCCATCTTTTGTTCACTAAAAGTTCTGGCTATTTTCTAGTTTTGTAAAGGCAGTTCTTGCTATTTTTTGTTTTGTAAAGAAAGTTCTTGCCATTTCTCACTTTGTAAAAAAAAGTTTTTGCCATTTTCGCTTTTCAAAGATTTTTTTTGCTAAAACAATTAAAAAAACCAAGATAAAACAAAATCCATTCAACAACCATACGAAATAAAACTTTATTCTCAACTCATAACGCCAATATATAGGCGAGTAATCACTATCCAACTACAATATAACAATCAAGAAGTTTGGTTGAGGTAGATAATTTGATCCTCTGGCAGATTCCACCATGAAAACACATCCGGATCCACTTGTTGCATCTCGTTGGAGTAGTGAAGTTGGACGTAGACCGTGTAGAAGCGCACGATGGATTCAATGTCGGCGAAGCGGAGCGGATCAGGATCGCCACATTCAACGTAGTAGTACTTTTGCTTCTCGGCTTTCAGAGAGTTGATTGGGAAGTGACTAATATACCCAAGTTTTAATTTTTATAATCACTTTTTGACCCCTCCCCTACGTTCAAAGCATATAAGATTTACCTTGCCCGGCTCAAGAGTGGTTACGATAATTGGCATTAAAGGTCTCTACTGTACATGCCCTATTCTAAGAGTTACAGCATCTTGAGCCCTACTATACCCTAAGTCCTACCGTACCCTAAGCCCTACCGTACCCTAGACTGTACCGTGTCCTAAGCCTTACTGTATTTCAGGCCCTATCGTACCCTAGGCCCTATCGTACCATAAGTCCTACCGTACCCTAGGCCCTACTGTACCTTAGGCCCTACCTTTCTCTAAGCCGTTCCGCATCCTAAGCTTTATCCTATGCTCTACGGTACTCTAGGCCCTGCCGTACCATAGAACGCTGCCTTAATATGTCCCTACCATACCCTACTCTAAAATTTCTTAACTTTATTATGCCCAATATATAAAAACAAACAAAAAACGTACCAATATCCGCCCTTGCTAGTATGGTACACCACAAACATACGAAGACAAGGCTCTAGTTCATCCAAGTCCTTCACATCAGAAACCTTATGATAGACCTTGAATTGAGTGCGTTCGGGACAATTTTCCATCGCTTCTTGTTGAGTAATTTGTCCCAAATAGTAGTTTTCAAAGTCACCGTCTTCGTAGAAAAGGGGCTGATGACGTGTTTTATCAACAAAGTATTTACTGCCGGTAGTGCTGGATTAAGGCCTAGACAATTATAGATTAAAAAAAAGAGAGTAGGATAAGGTAGTGTAGGATAGGGTAGGGTAAGATAGGATAGGGTAGGCTAGAGTAGGATAGGGTGAAGTGAAGTAGGGTAGAGTAGGGAAAAGAAAGGTAAGGCAGGTAAGACAACTTACTGCGTTTGAGGTCCCATATTGTGCAAGGTGAACCCGTGACGTTCTCTTTGAAGTACGACGGGTTCGTAGCCATCCGAGAGGTTTGACTCGATCTCTTGGATTCTCAACTTGTCGTCATTCTCAGTTCCCAGCTAAAAATGAGAAAATTAATAAAAAAAACGGTCGTTTTTTGGCCTGTAAAGAAAGTTCTTGCCATTTTTTGCTTTGTAAAGAAAGTACTTGCCGTTTTTTGTTTTGTAAAGAAAGTTCTTGCCATTTTTTGCTTTGTAAAAAAAGTTCTTGTCATTTTTTGCTTTGTAAAGAAAGTTCTTACCATTTTTTATTTTGTAAAGAAAGTTCTTGCCATTTCCCACTTTGTAAAGAAAGTTCTTACCCGACAAAGTTGTCCATGTTCACAACAGGTGATACAAACTCTGTCCGGTCTGTCGCGAGCGGGCGGCGCTTGTTGATATTCTTCTGAATCAGAAATCGTCAGATCACGACCACTGCCATCCTCGTAGTATGAGCGGCCAGGGGATGTCACTGAATTAAAAAATTTATAATATTTGAGCATATAATAAATGTCATGTTTTTGGCATTTTTTAAACTTTTTTTTGGGCGGGGTAAATTTAGGGCGGGGGGGGAGGGAGGGGGGGGAAGGGTGGCTAGCGAACGAAATTTCTTTCGAATTTAAACAAAATTTTTTTTATCAAATTGAAAAAGAAAAAAATAAATTTAAAATTTTTTATAGAAAGGGAGGGATACATTTTGGGGTGGATAAAAAAATTGTTTACTCAAAAGAATGGAAACTTACTTGAAGTAGTATTCAGATGCCAAAATCAAAATTCAACGACAAAAAACAGGGTAGACCGACTAGTCGCGACTGTTTTCAATAGCGCAAAAATGGACGAATCAATTTGCAATTTTTTTCATTTTTAAGTTTTTTCGAAAAAATCAAAATTTTTTAAAAAACATGTTAAAATTTTATTGGATCATTGTTAATGAATGTTTTTTGGTTTACACGTAATTTATTGCCTTTTTCATTAAAAAAAATAAAAAAATTATTGTTAACAAACTGAAGAAGCTGTTTTGTTATCAGTGTCTTAAAAAGTTGTTAAAAGTCACGTTGTTTGGTTTTGTTACTTTGTTTTCTAAAGTATATAATACAAATTGTTGTTTTTTCGTTGTTGATATTTTTGTTTGTTTCTATCGCCCATTTCCGTTACATTAACGTCATTTTTTATTATATTGAATTTAAAAGCTAGAGTGGTTTTATATTATATTATTATATACTGGCTGCAAAGTTTTAATATAATAGTTTAATGAATATGAGCGAGGCCAATAGTAACATGCAGAATCAATATTATGAGCAAGAATTAGCAGAAGAAGATGTTAAAGTAAGTATTTTTCACATTTTTTACAATGTTATATATGATTTTAAAATGTATAGTAGGATAGGGCAGGGTAGGGTAGGGTACAATAGGGTAGGGTAGAATAGGGTAGGGCAGGGTATTAAACAACTTTAGAAATTGCTTTAGCACACCAAAACTCTTAAAACAAGGCTAAAAACCCTCTGGAAAATTATCAAGTCTTACCAAATCAGAATGGAAATTGTTATACTGGCTATTTCAATATGCGATACTGCTCGAATTGTCATCACGCCAACCTTAATGGACGAAAAAGTACGACGAGTGTACGAAGTGCCAGACGTTGTTGACAATAGTACTGACTCCATAAACAAGTTCTTCAATCAAAAAATTGTGTTATGGGATCAGAATTACAATTATGTCAATTTACCATTGACAATAGCTGCTACCATCTTTTTTGGTAGGAATTTTCTTTACAAAAGTAAAAACCGTATTTTAGGTTCCTTTAGTGACCAAAATGGGCGCAAAATCCCAATGATATTCGGCTTAATCGGCATGCTAATGGGTAATATGGTCTATATTTCTGTTTGGTGGTACAAAACTGACTTTGCTTTACAATGGCTATTTTTGGCTGCAGTTTTAAATGGCATTACTGGAGGCTTTCGAATGGTGACATCTTCTGTCAACGCTTATTTGAGTGATCAGTTCGAAATCAAAACTGTGGTGGGTCTAGAATATTTTGAAGTTTTTAAAATTATTTTTTGATCATAAAATAGCAAGAACTTTCTTTACAAAGCAAAAAATGGCAAGAACTTTCTTTACAAAACAGAAAATGGCAAGAACTTTCTTTACAAAGCAAAAAATGACAAGAACTTTGTTTACAAGATGAATAATAATTAGAATTTTCTTTACAAAACATACAATAGCAAGAACTTTCTTTACAAAACAAAGAATGTAAAAAACTTTCTTTACAAAACATACAATGGCAAGAACTTTTCTTACAACCACATTTTTTCTAAATTTTGAAAAATTTTTTATCTTTAGTACGTTTAACTTAAAATTTTAAAATTTTGGCTTTATAGCTCTCGATTCGAATGTTAATAACCTACACAATACTAAACGTGGGGGACCTAATTGGTTCTCAGCTGACAAAACTAATAACTCATCATTTTGACGAACTTTGGGCCGCCTTTTTTATGCAAATTGTCAATATTCTAATATTGGTTTATGTCATTTTCGTGGTAAAAGACATCAATCGACCTTATCATGAATACGATTTGGTAAAGATTGCCAAAGATGGTGTATATTCTCTGTGGTCTTCGATTAAACTGGTACTGCGGAAACGAAAAGGCAATTTCAGGCTGTTACTATGGTTGACATTTGTTTGTGTACTGATTAATCGAAGTGCATTTAATGAGGAAAAAGATTTGATTGGAGTTTACACCAAGCTTGGGCCGTTTCACTGGACCACTGAAGACTTTGCTGTCTACAAGTCTTATCGACCGTTTGTTCGTAAGGCTTGATTTTTAAGGGTGGGGTTGAATAGGGTTGGGTAGGGTGAATAAGGCGGAATAGGGTAGGTTAGTGTAGGGTAGGAAAATCTATAATTTAGTTTTATAAAATACGCTTTACCTTCTTTTCATTACCCACATACGCTAAATTTTCTTTGTTTTCCTCCCGGTATTTTTTGGTCTCTTCTCTCTCCCTCTTTTCTGTTTCGGGAAACCCAGTCAAAACCCAAGTTCTCTTTTTATAACTTGGAATTAGGTCTTCTAAGTCTTCGAAGTTTCTACTTCCAAAAAAGGTTGGTAGTTTATCCAGCTCGCTTTGGCGTGGCTGAATATTACAAATTTTGGAACGCTTGACTATTAGGTTAAGCTTATATTTTCACTAAAAAATTTTAAAAAATATTTTTTTATTTGGAAATGAAAAAAATGCAAATTAGACACACAATGTAATTACTATGAAGGTTAAACGCATCTTTTTTAAAAATTTCACATCAGGGTAGGATGGGTATAACAGAGTAAAGTACGAAAATCTAAAATATAGTTTTATAAAATACGATTTGTATACTTTTGCTCATCAACACCACGATAAATGTTATCTTTTTCTCTCCCACTATGCTTTGGTCTCTAATCTCTCGCTCTTTCGAGGGACCCAGTCAAAACGCAAGTTTCGCTTTTATGACTTAGAATAAGGTCTGTTGAGACTTCGAAGTTTCTACTTCCAAAAAGGTTAGTAGTTTAACCAGCTCACGTTGGTGTGGCTGAATATTACAAATTTTGGAATGCTTGACCAGAAGGTTGGGCTTATATTGTAGGTAAAGATTAACAAAAAATTGTTTTTTATACTTTTTATTTATAAACTGGTATGTGAAAATGAAAAATAACCAAATAGTTAAGGGTAAAAAAGTGTTGCTTTTAGGCTTAACACACGCAATTTTATAGAATTTAAAAATGTGCTTTAAAGGACTGGGCGTATTGTATGAACATTAAACTAATTTTAAAAAATTTTTTTATAGGGTATAAAATACGATTTGTATACTTTTGCTCATCAACACCACGCTAAATGTTATCTTTTTCTCTCCCACTATGCTTTGATCTCTAATCTCTCGCCCTTTCGGGGAACCCAGTCAAAACGCAAGTTTCCCTTTTATGACTTGGAGTAATATTCTCTGAGTCTTCGAAGTTTCTACTTCCAAAAAGGTTAGTAGTTTAACCAGCTCGCTTTGGCGTGGCTGAATATCAAGAATTTTGGAACGCTTGACCAGAAGGTTGGGCTTATATTTTTAGAAAAAGAAAAAAAATTGAATTGTTTATTTAGAACAGGCATGGTATGATGATAGGGTACGTTACGGTAAGGTACAATAAGTTCTAGTGCAACCTTAGTTTTATGTTTCAGAAATACTTGGCCTACTAATTGGACTGTTCGTCTTCAAAAACTGGCTAAAGTTGAAAGATACCACAGTAATAATTCTGGCTACCTTATCTATGGGATTGGATTCTTTGCTAATTGGATTGGCTCAAAGCTCCACATTGATCTACATTTCTCTTGTAGCTGGAATATTACATGCTTTGACAAATCCGTTGATTTTTACGCTTTATAGCTGTTTGGTTAGTCCTAGTGAGGTGTGTTTGTTATTATGTTGTAGTAAAATTGAGGGCAGGACTGGGCGGGTGGCTTCTACTTTTTATTTTTATTGTGGGTGGGGGGGGCGTGGGGAAGAAGAAGCTGGGGGTAAAAAACCAAAAAAAAAATTAACGGGCAGGGTAACTTTTAAATAAATTGAAGGGGTGTTAAAATACGTTTCTTTAAAAAGTCATTTTCAGACTGGTCGAGTGTTTGCGGTCGATTCAGTTATTCAAAACGTGTCAACACTGATTAAAGTAGTAGTATTGCAAAACTTATATGTGGCAACTATTAATTGGTACCAAGGCTTTATATGGCTACTGTTATCATCCATGGCTTTAATTTCTATGAGTATTATGACGGTGATACATGTTTTATATAATAGAGATGTAGACGGTCGATAAAGTTGTAATTTTGTTATTTGAAAAGAAAGTTCTTGCCATTTTTAGTTTTGTAAACAAAGTTCTTGTCATTTTGTGATTTGTAAAGAAAGTTCTTGCCATTTTTCGTTGTAAAGAAAGTTCTTGCTATTTTTTGATTTGTAAAGAAAGTTTTTGACATTTTAAGTTTTGTAAAGAAAGTTCTTATTATCTTCTGTCTTGTAAAGAAAGTTCGGGGCCGATGAACAATCATTCCCCCAGCTACAATCATTCCCCCAAGCGCAAAATCATTCCCCACAAAGTTAAGTTGAACTTAACTTGTACTAGTCCATAAGGTTGGCACAGGTGAAGGTTGGCACAGGTGAAGGTTGGCAACGACCCAAGTGTTGGAGCTGATGAGACCATCGCGTGATGAGGGGCTGGAGAGAGAACCGGCAGACAACCTCGGAACTCGGCTCGAATGACGATTTCTGGGGAAATCGGTTGCTTTTATAGGGATTTTTTGCATAAACTTTGAAAGTGTAAACCAAGTTTTGAATAATTAATACACTTTCAAAGTGCAATGGGAAAGTGAATAAGGGTTTCCTAAGTGTGGGGCATGATAGTAATACAGGTGGGGCATGATAGTAATACAGATGGGACATGATAGTAATACAGGTGGGGCATGATAGTAAAACAGGTGGGGCATGATAGTAATACAGGTGGGGCATGATAGTAAAACAGGTGGGGCATGATAGTAATACAGGTGGGGAATGATAGTAATACAGGTGGGGCATGATAGTAATACCGAGTGGGACACAACGGTTGTTTTTTTTTTACTTTTGGCAATTTCATCAGTGATTTCTTCGTAAGTTCGCGGTCCGACCATAATTCAGCAAACAAAATGAAAGAATGAGAAATTGAAAAAAAATCTTAAAATTTGAATAAGTGGGGAATGATTGTAGCTCATTTCCATGGGGCATTATTATTCACCTGCTGGGGAGTTATTCTTCATGAGAACCGAAAGTTCTTACCATTTCGAGTTTTGTAAGGAACGTTTTTGACATTTTTTGTTTTGTAAAGAAAGTTTTTGTCTTTGTACATTTTTTGCCTTTGTAAATTGTATCATAATTATTTTAAAAACAGTCTATATATTAAAGTGGTTTCCACTATTACAAGTGACAAAACTTTCAAAAAATGGCCTTAATAAATTGCATTTCTATTTGTTTACTACATACACTTCAAGTGGTGTGCGTTTAAACAATTTTTCTAACTTTATTGTAGTATCAAGAACAATAGAACACAAGCTTTTTATTATACATGTTTTCATACAAGTAGTTACAAAGCTTAATACATTCTCAAGTACTAGGAAAGAAGTGGCATTTTACAGTACGTAGGTTTCACATGACACTATTTTAAATTGGCTGCTAAAGTTTTTCAAGTTGCTACTTATTTATACTTTAGAGCACATACTATCGTTTTAGTATGCGTTTCATAGGTTCATGCTAATATTGCTGTAGATATAGGTTTAATATAGACCGTTAAGCTTTTTTCAAATATTTTTGATTTTAGGCTTAAATTTTAAAAATTTTCAATTAAATGGCTATTTCGTGCTAATTCTGGGCGTACGACTTCAATTGAAATTCAAAATTTCAAAAAAAAAAATAATTTTTAAAAATTTTAAAAAATTTTAAAAATTACTTAAAAGAACAGTATTACGACGCCCTTCAAAAAATGTGGTCTACCATACCCTACACAATAGTACTATTGATATTTGTCATCTTTTTCTACACTGTAGCATCATTGATCATTAGAGATATTAACCATGACATTTATGATGCTACCCCCGCCCAATGTGAAGAAGCCAGAGCTATTGGCCAAGATAATAATGTGACAATTTTAATGGCTATTGAAGTTACTTTTTGTTTTTTCACATTGATACAGGTGTCTAGATGTGTAGTGCTGGTGAGAAGAAAGAAGCTACAGCTGCATAGAAATTTGAAGGTAGGGTAAATTTAATGTTAGATTGAGGAAAGTTATTCCTATGTTAGGGTACTGTAGGTTACTGTATTGTAAAGCAAGGGTAAGAGTAGAAGTAGAAGTAAGCGTAGGTCCAGGGCTAAAGCTAGCTCCTTGGGCTAGGGCTCTGAGCAAGGGCTCTGGGCTAGGGCTCTGGACTAAGGCTTTGAGCTAGGGCTTTGGGCTAGGGCTCTGGGCTAGGGCTCTGGGCTAGGGCACTGGGCTAGGACTCTGGGCTAGAGCTCTAGGCTAGGGCTTTGGGCTAGGGCTAGGGCTCTGGGCTAGGCCTCTGGGCTAGGGATAGGGCTCTGGGCGAGGGCTCTGGGCGAGGGCTCTGGGCGAGGGCTCTGGGCTAGGGCTCTGGGCTAGGGCACTGGGCTAGGACTCTGGGCTAGGGCTCTGGGCTAGGGCTCTGGGCTAGGGCTTTGGGCTAGGGCTCTGGGCTAGGGCTCTGGGCTAGGGCTCTGGGCTAGGGCTCTGGGCTAGGGCTTTGGGCTAGGGCTCTGGGCTAGGGCTCTGGGCTAAGGCTTTGGGCTAGGGCACTGGGCTAGGTCTCTGGGCTAGGGCTAGGGCTCTGGGCGAGGGCTCTGGGCGAGGGCTCTGGGCTAGGGCTCTGGGCTAGGGCTCTGGGCTAGGGCTCTGGGCTAGGGCTCTGGGCTAGGGCTCTGGGCTAGGGCTCTGGGCTAGGGCTCTGGGCGAGGGCTCTGGGCGAGGGCTCTGGGCTAGGGCTCTGGGCTAGGGCTCTGGGCTAGGGCTCTGGGCTAGGGCTCTGGGCTAGGGCTTTGGGCTAGGGCTCTGGGCTAGGGCTCTGGGCTAAGGCAATAAAATTTCAAACTGAAATTGAATTTTAGCTACTAATGACTTGTGCCATGTTGGGTTACATCTTCAATTCGGTTCAATCAGCTTTATACCCAGTATTTTACTTATGGCGTCGTGTTCGTCATGAAGTGGCGTGTGATTTTGTCTATGAAAAACTTACTTGTTACATTCTACGGTGGCCTGTTTACTATGGTGTTGTTTATCAAAGCTTTTTACATTTTGCTATATCTTGTGAACGTACGATGGCTACAAGATTTATGCATTCATACGATCAGGGGTTTAAGTGGTGGGGACGAGGTGTTGCTGCTTGTTTGGTATGTTGGTTATAAATTAAAATGTCGTCCTTTGTATTGTAAAGAAAGTTCTTGCTATTTGTTGTTTTCTAAAGAAAGTTGTTGCCATTTTTTGTTTTGTAAAGAAAATTTTTGCTGTTTTTACTTTGATGTCCAAAAAATTCATTTTCAGACGACAGCACCACTAATAATGGCGTTAGGTATAATTAAACCTGACAATACAAGAAATTACATGGCTTTTTGCAACACAACTAATAAAACCAACGCCGTTTATATGCAGATAGGCTTATGTATCATGTTGTCAATTGACTTTATAGCTGTTTTAACTGATATTACATTAATTCATATCAATCGCAAACGGCGGCGGAATCGACTGATGGAGTAAGTATCCTGCCTTGCCGTCGCTTTGCCTTGCCTAGCCTTGCCTTGCCTTGCCTTGCCTTGCCTTGCCTTGCCTTGCCTTGCCTTGCCTTGCCTTGCCTTGCCTTGCCTTGCCTTGCCTTGCCTTGCCTTGCCTTGCCTTGCCTTGCCTTGCCTTGCCTTGCCTTGCCTTGCCTTGCCTTGCCTTGCCTTGCCTTGCTTTGCTTTGCCTTTCCTTGCCTTGCCTTGCCTTGCCGTTGCCTTGCCGATCCTTGCCGTTGCCTTGCCTTCCCTTCCCTTGCCTTGCCTAACCTATACCCTAAAACACCCCACCAACAAAATACAGTACCATAAAAGCTAGTGGTACTAAAATTAATAATACTTATAAGGGTATTGTTGTAGCAGTCGCCAAAGGTACACCTTATCATCGTCGTATCAACTAAATGAAAATCAATGTACTACTGGTATTGTACTGCCAGTTACAATAACTCAAAGTTCGTGTTATCTATTTTACACATGCTCTTCATTGTTATCAAGGCACATGTATCCAGCTGGTGACATACGACTGTACCCTTTGACTAATTTTTGCTACTTGGTAAAGTTTTAAAAAATTAAAAAAATTTTAAAAAAATTTTGAATTGAATAATTTTTTACTTTTTTAGTTTTTAGTATTGTTATATTACAGTAAGTACAATAGAGAAAGCTAAAAATTGCCATAATGTGCTTAAATGTACAATATAAACCTATGATATAGCTATAATTAAAATTTGCAGTTCTGCCAATTAAGCCTGCTGCTGGCTACAATCACATTTCACAAACAATACCTCACAACCTACAATATCCAGAAGAGAAAGCTATTGGAAATACAATTAACGCAAAGCACTGAACAATATTTTCATTCACTAAACCAACACATGAACAAGGCTTTCGAAATCCGAGAAAATTTGTGAACAAAAACCTATTTATGAACTTATCGATAAATAAATAACTTATTTTTGAAAACTATATTTGATATTGAATTATATTGTTTTTACGTTGCTCAACGCGTTGACGAAGAATAAAGCCATGCAGGTCGCAAAAGGCTGGGCGCGAGAGGCAATATCTCGCTATTTTTCTGGCCGGTCGCTGTGTGTTCCTTTCAAAAGGTTGTATTGGATTCACTTGGGATGAAATCGTATCTAAATTTGACTCTAAACGCAAGTTATATATGGCTGTCCATTTATTATTACCCATTTTTGTTATTTATGTAAATTTGTGGCAGTAATTTTCAGGTTATAATTGTGTTAGGTTGAACAAGACGGACATTCCCCACGGATAGCTCCAGATCGGCGCTATATTTTATGGAATCAGAGTCAAATCGAGGTTTAAACGTAAGTTATATATGGCTGCTAGTTTTTTTTATTTAATTTGGGCTTTCATTTTGTTTTGTGGCGGTAATTTTCCGGTTATATTGTGTTAGGTTGGTCTAGATGGATATTTACCACGGGTCCAGTTTGGCTTCATATTAGATGGAATCAGAGTCAAATTGGATTTTAAATGTAAGTAATATTTAGTTACTGCTCTGTAGTTTGCAACTTTGTGTGTGATTTTGGTTTTGTGACAGAAATTTTTGTGTTATATGGTGGTAGATTGGTCAAAGTTGGATCACTCCAAATTGGTTTTATTTTATTAAGTTGAATACTTAATATTGAGCCACTGAACCCCATATCAGAAAAAAATTTTTTGCGCAACAAAAACAACTATTTATTATATCAAATAACTATCACCAACATTAATACAATCCGTCTAACGTATATTAAAAGTTTTGTACTAGTAGCATAGGATTCAGAATTTCTGGAGCCTAGTAAAGTTTTGGTGGCCTCAGTGACATCGTTATCTTCAGTGGATAGCCACTTACATATAAATGCTGTCGAAAATTTGAAACTATGGTAATATGTAGCTGTCGTGTCGGGTAAATACGTATGATGGTCAAGAACTTCGTATCCAAACTCGTTCTGTTTTTCTGAGGTCATCTTTGCCCCGTGCGGACGGACATCGTCATGAACAATATTCGAACCTCCGTTTCTCATCTTTGATGGTAGATGGCGACGCATTTGTTCGATATTGTCACAATACGTCTTAACAGTCATGGTTTGACCACGTATCAAGAAATTGAGTAGAATCAGTCCACTGCTACATCACCAAACATTCACCATTACGTCCTTTTGTTGCAATTCTGGCTTCAGAAGCTGACTAGCAGATTGACCACGATGAATCCATACCTTTGATCTTCTTGTATTGTCGTAGCAAACCCATTTCTTGGTGTTGGTAACAATTTAGTCTATAAATTTCGGATTCCTGGCTCGTAGCAACAGTTTATTTTCAGCCTAGTTTCACTTTATTTTTATTGACTTTTCTGGTAATCAGGCACCCAACATTTCAAATGTTTCTAGTATCCTATCGACTTCAAATGTTTGAAAAATGTTCTAATTAAAAATTGTAGGTCTTTTGCTAACTCTCTAACTTAAATTCACTGTTCAATTTTAGTCCTTCCAGGCAATCTTCTTATATTGTTTTAGGTCTTCATGACCTTCTTTCATTGTACCTCCAGAACGGAATTCCTGGAACTAGTGTTTTGCTGTAGAATAGCTCATAATACCTTCTTCATTCGTTCTATTGATCATTTGACTTGCTGAGTTTGCGCTACTAACTGCTTTGATTCTCAAACACTGCCTAAAGCCGTGATTTGTCTACAATATTCAAACGACTAAAAAACCAAAACCAAAAGTGCTGAAACTTACATTTTATGAAAATTTAGGTATTAAACTATGAAATGACAAAAAATTATAAAATTACACTATTTAGTTATTTTTTCCTGATTTTTTGAAAATTCGTTGTGAGACATGGCTCAATATTAAGTATTCAACCTAATAATTGGAATTTGAGCCAAATTGGATTCAAAACTTAAATTTTTTTGGCTTTTATTTTTTATAATTTTTTTTGTGTTCTTATTTGGTTTTTTTGTAACGTTTAGTTATATTGTGTTAGGTTAGTCAATCTTGGAGCACCTCGTACCGGCTGTAGTATAGGTCGAATTAAAATATAATCAGTTTCTAAACGTAAGTTATATCTAGCTACAGGTCTTTTATATCTGCATTCATCTTTTATTTTGGTTTTGTGGCACTAATATTTGAGTTATATTGTTTTAGGTTTATCTAACATGAATAAGTCCATACCGGTTTTGTTTAGGTCAGAATTGAAGCCAAATTGTATTTTAAACGTAAGTATTATGTTACTACAGCTGTCCTATTAATAATTTGGCGTGTATCGTTCGTTTAGACAGTTTCGACTAAATTGTATCGTTTTTGGTTGGCCAAATCTAGACATCATATTGACAACAATAGCGTTTGCTTTGGTTTTCATTCTTCGTGATGCACTATGTGAACAAAATGCTAAAATTGTAGTTTATACGAAACTTTTTCCAAGTGTTAAAAATAGTTTTACAACTCGAGACTATTGCGAGTTTACGGTACAATAGTAAGCACATACAAAAAGTCAAGTACTTGATTCCTATTATTGTCAACTCTGTTTAAAACTGTTACAACATGTTTTATACAGTTTAATAATATTTTGTATGCGTTGTTTTACATGTTTCGGCACGTCACATTCAATACATATTATATTTTATGCAATTTTCCATTGCCTAGGTAGTGTAATCTTTGCCACCTTAAACGTAGCGTGTCAGGCATTATAGTACTAACGCTGCGGGTTTTCAACTATTGTGTAGGCTATTAATATAACGAAGATCTGTTGTTACAGTGAAACGTAATACGTTTTAAGGCCTTGAAAGCCGTACTGTTTTTATGGTAGCACGTTCTGGCACCTATCATTAGATTTTTGTTTTTTAATTTGTATTCTTTTGTCATTTATTGCAAGCAGATATCATTTTACTACTTAAAACTCATATTTTTAGATAATACAAAAATTTTAAATAATTAACTTTTTTAATAATTTCGAAAATTAAAAATTAAAGATTTGATATATTTATTTTCAATTTGAAATAAAAACTAAAGATGTGCTTTATTCTGCCTTATATTATGGTAATACTGATGCTATTAGTATTTTTAATTACAATATCAGCTTTAATAGCTAGAGATGCCACGGTTGCTATTCTGGATGCTACAGAAACTCAATGCGAAGAAGCTAAAGCTTTTGGAAGTGATAATAAAGTTACTTTGATAATTGTTATGGAAGTGGTTTTATGTGTTTTTACCTTGATACAGGTTTACAAATGTGTTTTGTTAGTTCAGAGGAAGAAGTTACAGTTACATTGGAATCTGAGGGTAGGTTACTTTATTTTTGACCATTACTTCTATCTCTAGACCTACCTCAATTTTTACTTGGAACTCTAAATTATCCTGGCTCGATGCTTTAGCTTAGCTTTACCATAGCCTAGTCTTTGAACCCTTATACTTCTACTATATTCTTGTCATAATCTAACACTAGCTTTATTATTTACTATACTTCATTCCATTTCAGCTACTAATGACCTGTGCCATGTTAGGCTATGTGTTTTCATCATTTCAATCAGCCTTATATCCAATATTTTATTTGTGGAGACGCGTCATGAAGCTGATAGTAAGTGCGGTTTTGTTTATGAAAATACTACTTGTTACGTTTTACGATGGCCGAATTACTACGGTGTTGTGTATCAAAGCGTTTTACATTTGGCTATGTCATTTGAACGTACGATAGCTACAAGATTTTCACATACATATGATAAAGGGTTCTTACGACTGGGTAGGGTTATTGTTGGTTGTTTGGTAAGATTTTGGCATAATATGTTTTAATTATGTATATTATAAAATATCATTTACTATATATGGTATAAAATGTTGTAAGGAAAATTTTAAGGTAACATTTCCACTACTAATGACTCTATGGGCGGTAGGACCGGATGATACCAAAACTTATACGACTTTTTGTAATACGACGGGTAATGTTGAGCATTTGAAAGCCGGTTTGATAATTATGATTACAATTGACTTTCTCGCTGTTTTTACTGATATTACACTACTTTATCTCAATCGGAAACGAACAAGAAGTCGACTAATGGAGTAAGTGTAATTTAAAGTGGTACTAAGCATTAAACCTGTACCATAAAGCCTAAAATAAGGCTAAAGAACGTGCTGTATTAAAAATATTGTAGTAGCGGTTCCCAGAGATACACCTTGTCATGGTCTTATCAATTGAATGAAAATCAGTGTACTACTGGTATCGTACTCCCAGTTACAATAACTCAAAGCTTATGTTTTTTATCTTACACATGTTCTTCTTTGTTTTTCCGGTGGCTATATTCAGATGTTGATGACATTCGACTTCATGGTTTGAACAACATAACCTATTTGGTAAGGATACCTACTATAACATGTATTACTATGTATGTACTATAATTCGTGACTTTGATGACTTAATGTGCTGATATTTACAGTTTGTTGCGTTACATACTGTAAAAACAATATAGTAATACTAAGCTGTGTAATAATCTAGTAAAATGGCCAAAAGTACTTACTGTAATGTGAAAAAAAAGAAAAATGATTATTTTAGCCTAGATATTAAATTCAACTAATTTGAATTTAAAATTTTTATAGTGTAGGGTCAAGTAAGATAAGGTAGAGTAGAATAGAAAAGAGAAATGTAAAGTAGAAGGTAGTATAACAAAAGGTAGGGTTGGTAAAACTCCAAAGACTGAAAATTTGAAAAAATATGAAAATAAAATTCTAATTTCAGTTTTGCCAATTAAGCTTATTGCTGGCTACAGTAAGCTTTTACAAACACTACCTCAGAAGCTACAATACTCGAAAAAGACGATTCTTAAACTCGCAACACTCACAAAGCACTTTGGAACACTTTACATTCCTAGAAAGACAACTAAAAGATGCTTATGATAAGCGAGAGTATTATTCCAAATATCAGTACTAATAGTAGTTCCAAGAATATGGTACTGGTAATGTTGTTGAAGTACAAAACAAATTTGTTTTGATAAATAATTAACATTTTTTGTTTACATTTTTAAAGAATACATGAGTGTGTTAGGGTAAAGTATATGTTAGGCAGGTTTTGTTAGGGGGCATGGTTATAAAGACAGCTAAAGTATTTTGGATTAGCGCATTGTCAAGTTAGGGTAAATCAATTTAAGGTAGGGTAGGGTACCTACAGTGAAATAGGGTACTATGAAATAATTTATGTAACGTACGGTAGTGTACGAAAGACCTTAATTAGGTAGGGCAGAGGATACGGTTAGAGCAGCGTAGGGTTGGAGAGGGCAGAGTAGGGTAGAATAAAGTAAAGTGCTCGGCGGGGGGGGATTGGCGACTCCCGTCCCCGCGACTCCTCATCCCCGCGGGGACGGGGATTTTGTAAGTCATCCCCGCGGGGACGGGGATTTAAATAAAAAACAAAATTTTAAATTTAATATGCAAAATTATGACTTTAATAAGTTAAGTATTTAAATTTTAACGTAAAAACAAAAAACAATTGAACAATTTATTTAATAAACCTTATAAATTCAATATATAACAGTAAAAAAGTTTAAAAATAACAGAGAATAACAATAAATTGATTAAAACTCTTCAATGTCTTGATTAAGGTCGTCACTGTTGTCATCATCAACTTTTTTTCTTCTGAATTAGTTGGCACCGTAATAGTAGTAACGACTCAGCCATAGAGTCAGATAAGTTTGACCTGAGCTTGTCCGCAAATAATAAAGTCGTTTGGGAGAAGAACCTTTCGCTTGGAACTGATGAAGCTGGGATTCCTAATAACGTCTTTGCAATAGGGTGCAGAATCGGAAAAATGTTTGAGCTTGTCTTCCAGAAACTGAAAACGTCTTTGTTGAAGTTTCCAATACGTAGCTTGTTACATTCTTCCTACAAATATTAAGTTTAAGGTAAAAGTATACGCAAAAGTTAAACTCACTAGCAAAATTGTTGAAACTTTATTATTTCCGTTCTGGTTTTCTTTCACATTCAATTCATTGTCCAAAAAACTTAGGTCCATTGATGATTGACTGCTTTCTTGATCAAAACTTCTGTTTTCCTCTTGTAAATTAACGTCTTTTTCTACAAGATGGTCATTCATAAATTGTAAAGCAATATTGAAGTCCGTTTCCGATAGTTGGCTAGCGTATCTTGGATCTACCAGTTGACATGCATATATCAGTCCTTTGTAATCAATGTTCTCCATTCTACATTGTAATTTGTCTCTCAAGTCTTTCACAAACATGGCCGCATCGTTAAGCTTAAGCTTCTCCAGTTTCTGCTCTGTCTTCATTAAGTAGTCCACAAGTCCGTTGAGCATGGGAAATATTTCAGATGCTGTGGAGTTGTCTGATGAAAAATTTAACGTCAGGTCGTTGAACTTCTCCAGTACCCGCACTATGATCTTTAAAGTTTGTTCATCCTTTGCCGCAAAAACTCATATTAAAAAATTATTACCTGTTCTAAATAGTCATAAAATAATGTCAAAATTTATAATTTTGAATTATTTCAGGAAATAAATCGGATAAAACACAATGCCAAAAATTTGGCACAGTTGAAATTTCGTGGCAAGACTCAAGCAAATATTTTTATTAAATTTCAATTTATTTATAATTTTTTTCATATAAAAATCCCCGCGGGGGGGATTGAAAATCTACCATAGATTAGGGTAGATAAAAGTACGAAAACAAAAAAAAAACTTTTTAAAACCATGTTTATAATGGTTTAATTACAACTTTTTCAGTATTTATAGCAAAGTTTGTAGATGGGACAAGCTTGAATTATATATTAATGAAAACATAAATAATAATTAATTTTTTTTCTTTAAATACATTTTATTATTTGTCATCATGTACTTGACTATTGTATTTGTGACGACAACGCCTTATATTGTTAAGGCACAAAGTAAATGATAGGTTAGTTGGCATATAGTCCTCCTCTTATACCATCGGGAGGTAAGCGGGTATAGGAGGAGGAATGTATGCTTAACTTCCTTTTATTTTAATGAGACAGGGGAGGGGGTGGTGAAGCGGATTTAAGGAAGGGAAGGGTGGGAAAGAGGATGACTATTTTTAAATTTTTTAAAAATATTTTGAAACTAGTGTTATTTCGGGCTACAAATTCAGTTTTTGCAACATAAAGTAACAATACCATTATCTAAACTATAAAAACATGTAATTTAAAGTTTGAATTTTGTTGTATTTGAAGGGTTGTAAACGAACATGAATAATATGTATTATTTCAAAATAATAAAGTTATGTGTTATCTTATAGCTTTCTGGTTGTCATGCGGAGATGTGTGCTGTACTAAGCTTTCAAACGGCCTAAACTATTAAATTTTTTAAAGATTGGGGAATCCGACTAAATAATGAGGTTTTCAAAAACCCAGCTGAAGCGTTTAAGTTAGGGTAGGTTAGGGTTTTCTTCTTAGATTAGTACCATGTGTACGCCTTTTCGTTATCTGCACCCCTTAGTCTTTTAAGATTGAATATATAAACCAGCCCGGTCTTGCAACTTTAACTGACTATAATACATTGTCGAGTACATTTAACTGGTTATAGTACATTTACTTTTTCATTTATGAATCTTGTTTTGAAGATGTACGGCTATAATACACCTTTGAGACAAGATTTGCTTTAGATGATTGCTGACTTCCGAGGAGTGTCAAGAGTTTTCGAATGACATTAGGATTAACGAACTTTGTTTATAGTTTGGCATGGGTTCAGTAAAATAAAACAGGGTATTGAATGATAGGGTTCAGTAGGGTAGAAAAAGGCATGATATGAAAGGACAGAGTAGATAAGGATAGGGTAGCGTATGGTAGGGAGGATATGAGAGGGTAGGGAGGGTAAGACACTATGATAACATTTTACGCTCTTGACTAGACGGTTTTTTTAATTCACTGTGCAGTAAAGTCTATATAAACTACATTTTCAGAATCTGTTTACTACCAGCTTAGTTGTACTTTACTGCTGCCAAGGCTAAAATTGCACTTTCTTTTATATGTGTTTACTAGAGTAAGGACCTTATACTAACAACACTTGTGGAAAAAGTAGCTACAAGATTACATGTTTTCAAGTGATTACAATTTGCAGTGGTAAGGGAGAGCATCCATTGTACAAACTTTTGGCTTGTAAGCGAACATACGTTATTGAAGGGTAGTAAACTAAACTACAATTGTTACAGCGGAGTAAGGATACAGTTACTAAACTAAAGGAACGATGCTTAGAGAATGGTAAAGGAAGATTATTGAGCAGTAAATGCAATGTCTAGAGCATGGTAAAAGAAATTACAATTCTTGTCTATGAATTAATACTTGAAAAGCGAAAAAATGTTTTCAAAAAGTCAATAAGCTCCACCTGTTCTCTACTGTAATATGTCATCGTCGCCACTGTCTTACAAACTGTTTGTAGCCGGCCTAGTTACAATTATATGTGTGTTAATACTAAGTGCACAACTGATGAATTTTACCATCAATTCTCGCGAGCAATGTTCGGCAGCTGTGATGATTGGCCAAAGCAATGGCCTTGGTCTGGTTATGATTGTGCAAATATTTTTGAGTATTATTACCCTGGCACAAATTTGTAGATGCATAAGGCTGGTGAGGACAAAAAAACTGCATCTTCATGCCAACCTTAGGGTAGGTAAAATACGGTTTTCATTTTTGGAAGAGAGGATAGGGAAAGCGGGATAAAGTAGAGCAGGAAAAGGTAGCTCGGGGTGGCATAAAGCACGGCGGGGCAGGGTACAGTAATGTCGTACGGGGTAGGGTAATGCGGGGTAAGGTAGAGCAGAGTGGGGTAGAGTACGGTAAAGTAGGATAGGGTACACTAATATAGAATGGGGTACGATAGGGTAGGGTAGAATAATTTAAGGTAGAATAAAGTTGGGTAGGATATAGTAGGGGAGGACAAGGTAAGGCAAAGTACGGTATTGTATGGTAGAGTAGGGTAGGGTAGAGTAAAGTAGAGTAGGGTACAATAATATAGAATGGGGTACAATAGGGTATACAGGATAGGGTAGAATAATGTAAAATAGAATAAAGTTGGGTAGCGTATGGTAGGGGAGAATAGGCTAAGGTACGGTAGGATAAGATAAGGCAAAGAACGGTATTGTATGGTAGATTAGGGAAGGGTAGAGTAGGGTGAAATCAGATACGGTATGATAAGATAGCATAGGGTAAAGCAAGTTTTTAATTAACGTCTAAAAGTTTTAGTTACTAATGTTCTGCGGACTAATAGGCTACATTCACGTTAGTATCTACACCTCACTCTACCCAATATTCTTCCTAATGCACCGTATAAAACATGTAGAACCATGTGATTTGGTCTATGAAAAACTAACATGCTACATTTTACGATGGCCCCTTTACTACGGTGTTGTTTATCAAAGCTTTCTACATTTGGCCATATCTATTGAACGTACAATGGCTACAAGATTTATGCATACATACGATAAGGGGTTTTTATGGTGGGGCAGGGGTATCGCTGCTTGTTCGGTAAGTAATTTGAGGCAAAAATACTGTAAAGAAAGTTCTTGCCATTTTTTGTTTTGTAAAGAAAGTTCTTGTCATTTTTTTTTCAAAAAAAACTTTTTACCATGTTATGGCCTGGAAAGAAAGTTCTTGCCATTTTTGTTTTGTAAAGAAAATTCTTGCGATTTTTCACTTTGAAAACAAGGTTTTTGCCCTTTTAGATAATAGGAGCGGTTACTATGGCTTCATTAATATTGGCACCGGACGAAACGAATAGGCACTTCACCTTTTGTAACATAACAAATACATCAAATCAATTTGAAATGAAATGCGGCCTTATCATTATGTTATCCATAGACTTGGTGGCAGTCTTAACTGACATTACCTTATACTACGTAAATCATCGGACTAGGGTTAATAGGCTTGCTGAGTAGGTATCATATGACAAGTTTCTAATTTTTCTAAATTTAGAAAAATTTTTTTATTTGAAGAAGTCTTGTCGTAAATTTAAATTGTGTACTATGGGTAAAAACGACAAGAATTTTTTTTCAAATTTTTAAAATTTTAAAATTTATAAAAATTAAAAATTTCAGTGTACCACGAGAATACACCTTGTCATGGTCATATCAATTGACAGAAAACAACAGTTCGACTAAAATCGTGCTACCAGTTACTATAGCTCAAAGCAGCTGCTACTTGATGTATAACATAACATCTTTTATTGGCCGACAGTTTTTTACAATCAATGAAATTGGCTTTTATGCCATTACTAATACTTGTTTTTATGTAAGTAATCGTTTATTTTGCTTAAAATGATTTTTTTCTGAAAATCAGGGTTTTCGTGGTGAGACCCAAACTTTTTAAGAGTATATTGAAATATGGAAAAGCTAGGGCAAGGCAATTATAGGACAACTAGCGTAGGGCTAAAAGGGATGGGAAGAGTAGAGCAAAGTTGGCGAATGGATAGGGGTAGGTATACGGGAAAGGTAGGGGTAGACTCTTCTGCTTTAAAACGCCAAAACCTCTTAATTTCAGTTCTTCCAACTAGGCCTACTGCTAGCGACCTTTGCCTTCTACAATAACTACCTCAATAGCTACAATACTCGCCAGAAACAACTCAAAAAGAACCAAGCATCTCAAGACTACTTTGTACTTTTCCAAAGTCAGCTAGAAGAAGCATACAAAAAGCGGCTTATTTCTAGTCCAATGTCTCGACCAAAGCCGAAACCAGCCGGTCGATCCCCTGTTTTTAACGCTGTTTTAGCATAGATCGATTTAAATTTAAAATCTTTGTTTTTCAAGCTTATGTGTTTTGAAAAACAAATATTGTTTTACTCGTTGTTGATCATAATTTTGACAAATTTGACCCCTCCTTTAATAAATTCAGATTTGTTTAACTTAATCTATGACTTCTAATCATTGGTTTTCCGGAACGTATTTTAAAAAATATTTATTTGAAGCTTTTCACAGTTTTAAATCTGGTCCAACGGTTACATTTAAAACACAAATTTAAAAGGTATATATGGTACGATTTGACGAAAACTTACAGTATAAAGTATCTAAACTTACCTTACCTTACCAGAGGCGGTCTAATTCTACCGTATCGTACCCTACTTTACATACTCTAAACTACCCTACTACACTATCCTATTATGCTCTACCATACCCTATCCTACTCTTCTTTGCTCTTCTGTACCCTACCCTACTCTAACCTGCCCTTCCATACCCTACTCTTCTATGCTCTACTATACCCTACCTTAGCTTCTTCTCAAAGCCCCATCACTTCTTCTAAAGGCTCCCAGGTTTTTTTTGAAAAATAAACCGTAACAGGCATGCCTAGGCAGCCTTTTCATTAATGGCTCCCATTCACCCTCAAGATATTACAACTCAAAATTTTCATTGATCTTTAGTCATAATCTTTAGTGAAGTAAAACTTTTAATTTTAAAAACAATTCAAAGATCTTTGACCTAGTCACAATTTTTACCCAGCCTTCTTTTCAATTCTCTTAGTGCAAATTAAGTGCACTATTTTCACATTAAGTTTTAAATTTCAACATTTAAATTTGGCCAAGTTTTCAACAAGTTAATAAAGAAGCCTCGAGTTCGGCCGCGTCATGGCACGAGGTATTCGAAAAATTGAACTTTGAAATGTAGTTTTTGAGAAATTTCTCTTGCCGTTCCTCATTTTAGAAAGCCGAGTTGTAAATATTACAACTAGAAATGTTTGAATTATGATGACTTCAACAAGTTTTGATGAAAGAATACAGTTTTCAATACAAATTCGTTTTGCACATTGTCTTGTTGTCAAGTGCGACCGAAAAGGGTTTGTCATTAGCGAGGTTTTAGTGTTTGGTTTGCTTTTTGATTTTGTCGTTAAACTGTGGATTTTAATGTTTTGACTTTGATTACTACGGTATACTTGGCCGGGGCAATGAAATGATAAGTTTACGATAGTGATTTTCACTGCGTGTAGGTTAAAACTATATAAGATTACAAAGACTAGAGAACGCCTAGGGTAGGGCTAGGGCAAAGCTAACGTAAGCCAAGGGCAAGGCTAAGAAAGTGCAAGTCTAGGACTAAGGCAGAACTAGGGCAAAGCTAAAGCAAGACTACGACAAGGCTAAGCTGTCGAATATTCCGATTAAATTGGCTAGAGCAGGAGTAGGGAAAAACTAGCGCAATAGTAGAGCAAGGCCCGAACAGAGCCAGGGCAGAGCTAGTGCAGGGCTAAGGACAGTCTAGGACAGGGCTAGAGCGAGATTGACGCTAACAATTTACCGTGTTCTGCATTCTTTTTACACCACCATATAACCTTTCTCGACCTAGAATCACCAATTATAAAACAAACCGGCCGAAAACCTCAATCACATCATTTCTGCCACCGCTCCCTCCGGCCAAAAAATGCGTTCATACCTAGTGATATCAATTATAGTAGCAGCGATGTTATGCTCTATCACAACATTAATGATACGGGACACAAGAACTAAAATTTCTACAACAATTGAGACATGCCAAATAGCGATAGAGGTCAGTGAGAGTGTTCAGATTCATATATTAATGTTACTACAAATTTCTATTAGTACTGTAGTACTGGTTCAGTTGTATCGATGTGCTGCGCTGGTTAAGAACAAAAAATTGAATTTGCACTCTAATTTGAGGGTAAGTTACTGTATGTTGTATCTGAACCTACCTTACCATACCCTACCTTACTTCAGCCTACCATAACATACCATACCATAACATACCCTACCCTATCCTACCCTACCCTACCCTACCCTACCCTACCCTACCCTACCCTACCCTACCATACCATAACATACCCTACCCTACCCTACCCTACCCTACCCTACCCTACCCTACCCTACCCTACCCTACCCTACCCTACCCTACCCTACCCTACCCTACCCTACCCCACCCTACCCTACCCTACCCTACCTTACCATACCGCATCCTACCCTACCTTATCCTACCGTACCTTACCCTACTCTACCTTACCTAATCTTACCTCTACCCTACCTAACTCCTACTGTACCACACTATTTCAGTTACTAATGACCTGTGCCCTACTAGGCTACGTCCACACCTGTCTATATTCAACTGCGTTTCCTCTATATTACTTTTGGCGTCGTTGGCGTCACGACTCATCTTGTGACTATGTTTATGAAAAGTTCACTTGCTACGCATTAAGATGGCCGATTTACTACGGTATTGTCTATCAAAGCTTTTTACATTTGGCTATATCTATTGAGCGTGGCATGGCTACGCGATTTATGCATACCTACAACAAGGGATTCTTGTGGTGGGGCAGGGGTATTGCTGTTTGTTCGGTAGGTTGGTTATAACAAAAATTTTAAGGTTTCTGCCATTTTTAGTTTTGTAAAGAAAGTTCTTGTCATTTTATGTTCTGTAAAGAAAGTTTTTGCCGTTTTTTGTTCCGTTAAGAAAGTTTTTGCAATTTGTTGTTTTCTAAAGAAAGTTCTTATCATTTTTTGTTTTGTAAAGAAAGTTATTGCCATTGTATGCCCTGTAAAGAAAGTTATTGCCATTTTCAGGTCCTAATAACAATCGTAATAGCAACCCACATCTTAAGCCCAGATGACAGTACTGATTACTTTGTCTTCTGCAATATCACTAATAAAGTTACAGCTTTTCAAATGAAGTTAGGCCTAGTTATTATGATAGTCATCGACTTCATTGCGGTAATGTTTGATTTGACTATTTTTGTCATCAACTATCGGAAACGGATTAATCGCCTTACTGAGTAAGTATTATATTTTTACATTATTGTTGTTTTGTAAAGAAAGTTTTTGTCATTTTTGTTTTGTAAAGAAAGTTATGTTCATTACATGCCTTGTAAAGAAAGTTATCGAAATTTTTTGTTTTGTATGGAAAGTTCTTGCCGTTTTCTATTGTGTAAAGAAAGTTCTTGCCGTTTCTCTGTAACTTTTCCCTAATTTTTACCAATTTTCAAAAATTGCCAACCATTGTAATGCCAATATTTTTCAGCGCAACAGATGAATATTCCCTATCCTGGTCCTATCAGCTCACAGAAAACAATTGTTCAACTGGTATAGTCTTGCCTGTGACCATATCTCAGAGCGTTTGTTACCTAATGTACACAATCTCATCCTTAACAGCACGCCAATTTGTCAACAACACGGGCGTAAAATTTTACCAGTTAACTACTTGCTATTTGGTAAGGTATATTTATTATAATACTTTTTTTCAAAAATTTGTAAAGTTTCGATTTTTGGCCGTTTTTCCAAAATTTTTATAAGCCACATTTAAGCCTCATGCTCTAAAATTTAAAAACAATGCTTCAAATTCATTTTTTAGGTCTTCCAACTAAGCCTCCTATTAGCAACCATAACATTTCATCAAAAATACCTCAATACCTACAAAGAACGTCAAGAACGGCAACAAAAACTCAAGTTGGTCCCGAATACAACGCAGTATTTTTCGCATCTAGAAAAACAACTACAAGATGCTTATCAAAAACATAATAGCCCAACAACAGCCAATAGGTCAAGAAATCCCACCATTTTTAACGAATTTCGACCGCCCGTCCAACGGTCGATAACTCCGCCTGATTTTAACGTTAACGGCCGACGTAATAGCAGAAGGAACGAACATTCCTCTGATTATGACACTGCCTCAACTTAACTTTAGTTATAATGCGTAATAAAGGATAGGATAAGCGTTTTCCGATATTATCATAGATACTATAACCTCATAACGAAAAAATGCCAAATCAAAATAAATCTGATTATGACACTGCCTCAACTTAACTTTAGTTATAATGCGTAATAAAGGATAGGATAAGCGTTTTCCGATATTATCATAGATATTATACCCCTCATAACGGAAAAATGCCAAATCAAAATAAAACAAAAATATTTATTATCAATACCAATTTTAAAATACAACATTATGTCCAAAAATTCATTGCCAAAACATATTTCCATCACATTCTACTTCAAAGTCCTTGTTCTTCACCTTTTCCTGAAGATCAGTTCCAGAATTGCCGTTCAAAACAAACAAAGCTGTGTTCTCAACCAAAAACTGTTGTTTCCTAGTGATACCATCAAATTTAAACACATTTTGACATCTCTAAATTAAAATTGACTTAATTTTACTCATATTTTGACTTGCATAAAGAATTATCAAGTTCCTTCAAAATTACGGAGGAATTAGGGTACAATAAAACTTCTGTATCTTTAAAAATATTGGGAATTTCAGACAGATGTTTGTTTTGTTAGTTAAACAGCTAAATAAGCTACAACTCCACAAAATTTCGTGTTTCTAACTAAATGTTGACAAAAGTTATGACAAAAAACAATTTCGTAGGTTTCTGCACCTAAAACAATGTCCTCCTTCCTTTCGCAACCACTGTAAATGAATTTTCAACATAAACAAGTCCTTGTAAGTCTATATTTAGTTCGTTTAAACTTTAAGAAACAAAAAAATGCATTTACCTTCCCTTTCGGCGTTATTACACCACAATTGGCTTTGAGAACAACATCAATTGACATCAGTTCAGCTTCGTAGAATGAAAACCGTACAATTCCATTGTCTTCCTCTTCCAATTTGTAGTCGATACTTGACTTTAGCACTAAAACTTGTGTGAAATAAAGTTTTACACACTTGGACAATGTTTCAATATAATTAGAGGCAACATTATGAGATGTTGTTTTAGGTAAACGTAAGATGAAGTTTAGGTAATGAAAACAAAAACCGTACAAAATATGGTTTTAAAACTTCAAAAAAGGTACAATAATGCCTAAAATCTGATTCCCTAAAATAAAACACCAAAGACAATAAAAATACAGACCAATTTAGATATTATCCATGACCTTACTTACATGAGCCTCCATAAAACACTGTAAATGTCCCAACAACAGGTAATTTTCCACATTTGAAGTAGAAAAACAAATCGTTGTTTTGTTCATGAGCAGAATCGACCAAACTTATCAGAAATACAAAAAGAAACAGCTCAAAAACAACCATAACACCTTGCTGAATAGCCAAAATAACATTATTTTCACGGAATTTGAAGGTTTATGAGTCAAAATAGCTAAAAATTAATATTTTTGGCCTAAAAGCATATAAAACCCAGTTCTTGATCTAATAAATCTTTGGTTTTAATCTTCAAAAAAAAGTTTTAGATAACGGATTTTTTGAACGTTGCTGACGGATTTTCTGAATATTATTCTTGAATTAAAACATTTTCTTGACGGATTTTGTATCAGATCTTGATGTGAATTAATGTTTTTCTATTTAAAAATTGCAAATATATTGTAATTTTATATTTTTCAGATGTTCTACCCACCTTTTCCTTCACATTTGGACCTTCAGCAATGAGCATTTGGGTCTCAATGGATGGAATCAATGGATAACATCGTGCTCTGTGAGTTTATTTTATGTTTTTGTTTCTGAATTTAGGGCTTTTGAGGGTTTCTTATGGTGCAGATAAAACTTTTAAGTAGTTTACTTATTTTTGATGTTAAACTTTGGTGTTTTTAAGAAATTTTGGGTAAATTATATTGAGGAAGATGTGTTAGACATGAAATTGAGGTAATACATGAGTTTTTTGGGGAAATTGTGGCAAATATATTTATCAGTTTATAGGTTGTAATTGTAAAGTAGGTAGTATTTATTGTGAACAATCAAACTTGTTTGAAAATTTAAATTTTTTAAGTTCTGGCCGAAAAGGTACCTAAAATTTTAAATTTTAAAAATCAGTAAAGATTACTTTAAAAATTTTTAAGTACTGGAAGCGAAAATGGCATGTTTTTGTTTTATTCAGATTTTGTAGTGGTATTAATGAGTAAACCATCTTGTTATAAAAACTTAAAAGTGTATATTGTAGTAGACAAAAGATTAATTTAAATTAAAGGCTAAATTTGTGTGAACGTATAGCTGCTTTGCATACCTATGTTATTTTGTTTTTAGAACGTTTTTGTTACGTAATACTATACTATTACAACGATTTTTCTACTATTAAGGATAGTTTTTTTATTTTTTCAACTTTTTTTTTCGATTACTGTTACTATGCGTGATTTTTTTTCTATCAAATCTTCAAAGACTCAAGACACTGGTTACAACCACCGGACGTTCACTATACTATTATAACGTTCGTTATGACTCAATTAAAACAACTATCCAAAAAACCGATTCAATTACAAATTCCACTCCATAAGCCATTTTAGTTAGCGTAATGATAAATATTTAAACAGTCGTTTATTACAATGTTCATTTTTTTGTAATATAAGGCAAGGAAACCGGAATTGCATGCAAGGGTGTCATGTCAAAAGTCAGTGCAAAGATTCCACGCCGTTGATAAGAAACTTATTTGTTTTCGTCGACAGTTATTTTCAGGAAAAGTAAGTTGCAATAGACTGTAAACAATCTTTGTTAGGAGAAGGAAAGTAACATAAAGTCTATAGGAAAAGATTTTTTTAAACATGTTGGTTTAAAATGGCAATTGAAATTGTTTGGACCCAAACCGTTCTCTTACAATTGCTATACCTGCTCCATAAGTCGCAATAAAGCTTAAAACAATACTAAATGACGAACACAGTATTTACTAGCTGGTCCAAATATGGAGGAACCGAAACTACCAAATCAAGACCAAATCAGTAAGGAACCAAATCTTTACAATTCTTCCACACAAAAAGTAGCATGTACTACCAGTGTAAAACATGTTGTTTAATACTGGTGTTTGTTACTTTACACCCTCGCCGAGTTTGGGCGCATTGCGTCAACCTTGGGCAATTCAGTCCCTAATTAGCCTGATGGCTGACGTCAATGTTCATAAAAAAAAGAAAGAAACGGTTTGCCTTTTACAATGAATGTACACAAATCATCAGTCATTTTTCCTGAAAGAAAGGGAAGGCTCAAGAGTTCAAACCAAGATCAAATTGTTGTTTGTTAATAGAATGTGCAGAGAAGTCTGGATCGACTACAATGTTTTATGAAGTATTTACAATATGGGGCAGTTTTTAAAAATCAAATTATTTTTAAATGGTCATGTAAAGGGCTGAGCCGATTGCTTACTATTAGCCTGACTCTTGTTTCAGGAGCCGGCTCTCGAACCCTGTTGAAATTCGGTCGGGCTGAGCCTGATGGACTTAAACCTGAAAAGAGGCTAGGCCGGCTTTGAGTTGTTGGCTGCAAGTCAAATCTTTCGTGTCGGTACCTAAGCTGGGTCTCTGGTACATTGGTTTGGGTACCAGTTTTAGGGAGCACGTCTGCCGGTTTGGCCCGACCTCTTACAAATTGGCTTTGCCCGGCCAAGACCGGGCTGGGCGTATGGGTCAGTCTTTCAGGTATACTTTTAAAAACTGAAGTAATGGTTAAAATTTTTTCTTGGTCAGCTTTACTGAAAAAACTCTATATAACGATCTTCATCACTGACCCTTTATATAGAACAAAAAATCACCCTATTTAAATGCTGCTTATAACAATAAGCTACTATAACAAAAACATAAAAGCCAAGACTTTACTCTATCAATACGTTACACTTTAAACCCAAACTGGTGTACGAGAATATTAAAAATTGGAAGCCAGACAGTAAAAAAATGTAAAATTTAGGTAATAAAACAATTTATTACTGTCTTGCTGACCGAAAAACTTTTGTAAACAATTTTACAAAAGCAAAAAGCGAATGATTCACGTTACAAAAAAGCCTCCGGTAAATAAATTTACGACTATTTTACGAATTTGTAGACATTTTTATTGCCCTGATTTACTGTAAGTTTTTTGTTTACTGTAGTTTATGTTGTTTTTAGAGTTGTTAAGGATTTTGTAGGGCTTTATTTATGTATATCAGCTTTTGATAGGTAGTGTAAGTTGTATTAAAAAAAAATTTTTTTTGCGATATATTGTAAGCTAAATGGCAGTAACATTTGTTATGTACTGCACTATAATATTCATTTTTAACAATGTAATCTTGACTTATGTCATTTTAACAATGCTCGCAAGTTTTTTGTTAATATTTCGTATTTCCAACTGCGCACTGTCATTGTTTGTGTTATTTATGCAAATCAAACGTTTACAATGGAAAAAACCTTTCACGTGGTTGAACTTGCAGACAAACTTTTGTCATAATATATAGGTCTGTAGGTGATGCTGTCATGATTCATTTTTTAGGGTTTTCAAAGAATTAAAGTTGTATTTAGCATTTACAAGATAATAAAAGAAAAAAATTTTAAAAAGGTTGCATAACTACACTGCGAAGTATGATTAGATAAACGGGGAATATCTCTATTGATTTGTAAAATACGTCGTAATACACTTCCCGTATAATTTGGCAGAAGAAGATTATAAAAATAGTAAAACAAAATTTTAAAGCAACACCAGACAGACAAAATTACAAGAGGTTTAAAGACTAATTAGACGTTTACAAATTAACCGTAAACTTTAAAATAGAAATGGCAAAGAAATACTAAAGATACACAATTTGATCACTGAGTATTGATAAGAATTTGAACTTCACTTGGCAACTTCTGATTTCTATAAACTTGTATAATGTGAATGATAAAGTTTGAATTTAGGCTTAAAGCTAGTGCATTTGTATCTACCTGTACGTAACAAAAAAGTTTACAAACAGGTTTAAAATGAATTAACAAAAAGTTTCAGGGAGTGTCCAGGTTTGAAGAAAGCAGTAAACCATTTATCACTCTGGACATTTCCTTTTTTGTTGACAAAGGTCATTTTCTATAGAGATGCAGGTACAAGGACACAAAATGCCATAAAAAATGAGTTATGAACTTCAATGTTGCTTCACTTTAAAAACTTTAAGATGAAACTGATGCACAATCCTTTGAAGTATCAGTCAAAGATTATCAAATCCGCAACAGAAAGTACACATCAAGATTACAGAAATATACATAAAGCAAATAAAATTGCACATAAAGCCTTTAACGGACAGAATAACAGTACATATAATGGCGGTTGTAGTAAAAGAAGAACGATACTATGGAAACCTAAAACATAAGCCTACAAATTCTGCAACAATAAGATTGAAAAACCCTTCAAAATTTACGATTTCGCATGCATAAAACGTCGAAAAAAAGCGATTTTGATGCAAAACAAGGTTAACTATTTGTTGCGGATTTTATTGCGACGAATAAAAACGAATGTTTTATGCAACAATCCCTAAACACGGATCAGATGTTTCATTTTTTGTAAGTTTTAGGTATCAACTCTACTGAATTTTTCTAAGAAAACTAAAAAATTTAAAACCTTAAGGCATAAGACATCTACACTGTTTGACACGGCCCCGTCCGTAGCGTTTTTGGCTGGCTTTCAGTTTTACGGGTATGGTTTAAACACAACAATTTTGGGCCGGATCCGCAAAAATTTTCGGTGGACCCCGTCCAGTCCGGTAAAACATTGTATAGACTAAACAAAAGAAGGTATTGCGAAGAATAAGATAATGATATGCACAAGAATCTAATTTACTTCAAAATCTCATAACTTTTAAATTTACGAACATAAGGAAGCGAAAGTTTAAACTTCCTCAAAATCATCAACCAAAACTTTCAAGAATTATGAACGTAAGTTTTTTTTGAAAAACGTAAAATTTCGAAAATGTACTAATAGTTTAAAATTATTACTTCGGCGATTGGTATACGTATTATTGCATCATCATCGTTTACATTATTGTAATTTGACGTTCGGTTTAAGTTGTTGCCGGGACCAGACCGAAAACAGTCGATTTTTTGCGATCATAATCGACTGTAAAAATTATGGCCACGCCTTGTATGGCTTGTATCGCCCTCTCTTCGGCTTTTGCGATCACTCGCACTCTGTTAAACTGACTTCGAAACCGTTTGTCGCGGGTTTCGTGAAGTTGAGTTTAAAGCGCGAAAATAGGCGCACCTGGTTTAGAACGATGCGACAAACCGTGTGTTTTTTTGTCTTTTTCTTTTTAACGAATGCGTTTTTTTTTCTCGACCCGCTAAGGCCCCAACATTAACTCAACGCGACGAAAAAACGGTCCGTTTCCATCGATGGAGCTGAACGGGAACCGGCTGACCCGCCCGCCCACCTCCGCCTAACCCCGCGGCAGCGAAGACGTCGGTCGTATAAAAGGCGCGGCCTGACGATTTGAACGGCATCAGTGCAGTCTTCCGCTTACCCACAGCAGAAGCAGCAATGAAATTCTTCCAAGGCCTTCTCTTCGCCGCCTTGTGCGTTGCCGTCAGCTCGAAAGCCAGTGAGTTCATTCAAATTTTGCATTTTTAAATAATTTTTAAAAGTTTTTTTTGTTTTCAACTTTTTACCGCGCTTTTTAACTTTTAGTCTACAAGCGTGACAACAGCTACGGAGATGAGCCAGTGACTCCAGCCCCAGCTGCCCCAGCCGAAGCTGCCCCAGCTGAAGCCGCCCCAGCCGAAGCTGCCCCAGCCCCAGAAGCCGCCCCAGCTGCCGAAGCCGCTCCAGCTCCAGCCGCCGACTACCAAGCTGCCCCAGCCCCTGAAGCCGCTCCAGCTGAAGCTGCCCCAGCTCCAGTTGAGCAACCAGCTCCAGAAGCCGCTCCAGTCGCTGCCTCCGGCTACAGAAAGAAGAGAGACAACAGTTACGGAGACGAGCCAGTAACTCCAGCTCCAGCCGCTGAAGCCGCTCCAGCCGAAGCTGCCCCAGCTGAAGTCGCCCCAGCCGAAGCTGCCCCAGCCCCAGAAGCTGCTCCAGCCGCCGAGGCCGCCCCAGCTCCAGCCGCTGACTACCAAGCTGCCCCAGCTCCAGAAACCGCTCCAGCTGAAGCTGCCCCAGCCCCAGTTGAACAACCAGCCCCAGAAGCCGCTCCAGTTGCCGCTTCCGGATACAGAAAGAAGAGAGACAACAGCTACGGAGACGAGCCAGTCACTCCAGCTCCAGCCGCCGAAGCTGCCCCAGCTGAAGCCGCTCCAGCCGAAGCTGCCCCAGCTGAAGCCGCCCCAGCTCCAGAAGCTGCTCCAGCCGCCGAAGCCGCTCCAGCCCCAGCCGCCGACTACCAAGCTGCCCCAGCCCCAGAAGCTGCCCCAGCTGAAGCTGCTCCAGCCCCAGTTGAGCAACCAGCTCCAGAAGCCGCTCCAGTCGCCGCCTCCGGATACAGAAAGAAGAGAGACAACAGCTACGGAGATGAGCCAGTAACTCCAGCTCCAGCCGCCCCAGCCGCTGAAGCCGCCCCAGCCGAAGCCGCTCCAGCTGAAGCTGCCCCAGCCGAAGCCGCCCCAGCTCCAGAAGCTGCTCCAGCTGCCGAAGCCGCCCCAGCCCCAGCTGCTGACTACCAAGCTGCCCCAGCTCCAGAAGCCGCTCCAGCTGAAGCTGCTCCAGCCCCAGTTGAACAACCAGCCCCAGAAGCCGCTCCAGTTGCTGCCTCAGGCTACTAGATGCCATTTCCTCATCAACTCAACTGTATCTCAATTTTCAACAACTGCCAGGATTTTTGAATTTTTCTTTTGAAAATTTTAAATAATTTTAACGGGTAAATAAATATTTACCATTCAGTTTATTTGTATTATTTTACTGTTGTTTCATCTAGTCGAATGCATAGCAGTTACTGTTCTAACCTACTGACTACAATGTTCTCTAACTGTTTGTAATGTCACTACAGTGTTCCTCTTTTTACTGCTCCGCGAAGTTAGTATAACGTTCATGAACGGTCTTTGAACGACCTTCAAGGAAAACCTTGATAATCAAAAAACAACAGCTAACGAATGCGAAACCGGTTTGATTGTGCAATCATCGTTTTTTACTCGGAAAATGCTTAAACTTTTTTTCGGCGAATTAAAAAAATGATTTGCAAAAAAGTGAGAGTAGCTTGCGGGGGCGATACAAAAATGTTAAAGAGAAGAGTAAAATTGAAGGGTTGTAACGTACTTTGATGGGTGTTATAGCATGAAAATCCCTACTCTGCTTTGTGAAAGGGGGGGGGGGCAGGTTTGAGTAGGGTATGATGGCATAGGGTAAGGTAGAGTAGCGTCGGGTAGGGTAAACATGTGGAACGAGCCGGGCCAATTTTTCAGACCTGGCCCGATGTAAATTTTGCTCAGGCTCGGCCCGGATGTTTTACCTGCAAACGGGGCTTTTTGGGCCTTGATTTTCATGTCCGGCCAGACCTAAATTTGGGTCAAAGCCTGCCCGTTCCTATTGTATAGGGTAGGGTAAAGTAGAGTATAGTAGCGCGGGGTAAAGTAGGATAAAGACGGGTAGGGTAGGGTAGAAAATAAGGAAGAGTAGGGTAAGGTAAAGTAGGGTAAAATAGCGTAGGGTAGGCTAGGTTAGAGTAATTTATATACTTCAGTAACGCTTCTAAGAAAGCCTAAAAATTAAATTTTTTGCTTTAAAACAAAAAAAATTTTTAACAAAATAAACTTTATTAATAAATATTATTATAAGGCAAAATATAAAAAGGCGCATTATACAATTACGTTAGCTCATAAAAAGTTAATTTAATAGCATTATTGTCATACCCGTTTGGAGAGAATACAAATCGAAAGAAATGACATATTCCGAAACAAATGAAAGATCGTTTTGCGTAAAATTGGCAGATTCGTAATAAGTAACAAGTAATGATAAAGCCTATCAAAATCTTACTGATATGGTATGTCAACATTCAGAGACGAAAAAATTGTAATTGAGGCTCTAGATGGCTAAAATTGGGCCAGAATTGAAAGCATGAATACTAGACTGAACAACTTAGTACTAATTCAACACTACTAGTTTCTAACCAGTATTAGTCATGTAGTGAATGGACTGAAACCACCGTCCAGGCTGGAATTTGTTCCAAAAGCCTTCAGGCTCATGGCCTATCATTGGTGGATCTTGGCCTTTTTCCACTTGCTCAATAATCTCTCCTAGGTTGGAGTGAGCGGCCATAAATGGCTTGGAAGTGAAAGCTTTCGGCAATGGTGCCCAAGTGTGCTTCGAAACGGCTGTGGGCTGACTGAAAAGGTTTTTTTACACTTGTTAAGATTTTTTAATTGATCTATCTTCTCTAAATTGATCTTATAAGAGATAGCCTGGAGAAGTGGAGTCTAGGAGTTGATAATGATAATTGGTCTTTTTTTCAAAAAAAAATGTTTTTGGTTTTTTACCATCCCCTCCAAAAAAATACCCAACCCATCTAACCCAAAAACTATTAAAACCCAGTTTCCTACGGTTTAACTTCGAGCACAGTGTATTCCTCCTCCTCATCAACTTCCGGCGGTTCTTCTGGCCCCACTTCTGGCGCCTCGGTCGTCGTAGTTGTAGTAGTCGTCTTCGGCCGTCTGACTTTAACCCTTCGTCGTTTCGCTTTCGTCGTAGCATGCGTAGTGGTTGTGGTAGCCTCTTCTGTAACTTCAGGTTCTTCGTCTTCAGGATACTCGGTGATAGGGTCCGTGGACTCGACAATCTTTCGTGTAGTAGTAGCTGGGGTTGTGTTGTTGTCTTTTTTGCGTTTAAGGAGCCGTTGCCAGAAAGGCACCATTTTTGGTTGTTCGGCCGGATCAGTTGGGGTTGGGCCGATTGTACCGGAGTTTGAGGCGTCTTCTGGAGCGCGTGTAGCTTGAAGGCGATTGGGTTGTTGGGCGGCGAAGCGCTCCCAAATGTTTGGTTTGCCGTTTCGTTGCATTGTGCCGGAGGCCTAAATTAGAAGTTTTGAAATGATTTTAAAAAATGTATTTTTGGCTTAACTTTTACAGTTTTGTATACATAATGGGATATTTTTTAACCTAAAATGTAGGCAGAACTACATTTTCGTTTTATATAATAGTTTTTAATCAGAACTTACTTTAATATCAGTAGAAGCCTTTTTGTTAGCCTTAACAACTTTTTCTCTTTTGGCGACAATGTAGTAGCTGCAGAGACAGCGTTACCGGTTACTTTGGCCATCACAGCGTCGCTAAAGATTCCAGTAGCACTACAGACCGTCGTAGCGTAGCAGCGACTTATCATCTAAAAAATTTTGAATTAATAGGACTATTAGAGCTTTAAATTTTCGAATCATTAGGCTTATGAGTGCTATAAATTCTTGAATTACAAGGCCTCTCAAAGCTAAAAATGGTTTATTTTATTAGGCTTGCTATATATATTCAAGGTTCATCTTTTTTTTGTAAAATACAGTACAATTTTCGAAAGTAAGCGGAAGCCTACCTGATGTATAAAAGCCTTAAGCTTATAGGAATCTTTCTTGTGTTTGGATATAAAAGCTTCAAAGTTTGAGTTCGTTTTACAGTACGTCGAATCACTGATGTCTTGGCATTTGTATGACATTTGTTCTCCTGAAAAGTTGGGTCAAAATAAAATGAAAAGTTGAGACCTAATAAGCTGGATAGGTGTCAAAAGTTCGGCTAGGCTAATTTAAAACGCCAAAATTGAAGAAAGTTTGACGATGAAAAGGCCCGGCCTCTTTCAAGTTTGCTTCGGCTCATCTCTGCGAGCCAAGCCGGGCCTAGCGAGCCCTTTTTCGAGCCTCTTTTTAAAGCACTTTTAATATCTAGACTTAAGTCTTGTTTTCCAATGTTTTAACCATACCTTGTTCAAAACAATAGTTGAAGCACATTACTCCAAACCCGACTTGTTGACAAGCTCCATCTCGGCTTTTGTATATTGTGGCACACGTTTTCTTGTACTGAAATTTTGAAGCGTTTTATCAGCATTGTAGTATTTTACATAGTTAATTTTCAAAATTTGAAAAAAATAAAACTTACTGCTTGAAAATTGGAGCCAACCGGTTCCCTAGACCCAGTCCGAGGCATAACCCAAGATTTGTCAATGGCTTTGATAAGTTCATTCAATTTCTGAATGTTCAGGTCTTCGCTTTTGACCGGTCGCTGTTGCTGCGATTTGTTGTTGCGACTTTTGTCGGCGTTTGAAGTTGCGACAGGACTGTGAAAAGACTGTCGACGTTTCGTCGCTTCTATGGCTTGTTGCACTTTCCCGCTTACTCTGCCTAAAATTTTAAAATTTGAAAAATAAGCTTAGGGCCAAGAGATTTATTGGCTTAGGAAAATTTCAAAAATTTTAATTTTTCATTTTTTTTTAAATTAAAAAAAATTTTCATTAAATTTGGAAAACTGTTTCGCTTCAAGCTTTGACTTTAAACTTTAAAGTTAAAGAGCAGTAGTTAAGCCCAAAATTAAGTCTTAATACTAAAAGTAAGCCTTACGTTGTGCTTGTCCCAAAACCGTAACGCCGAGGTTTGTCAGGACGCCTACGTATAGGAAAATATGAATCGTATTCATTATTATGCGGGAATTCACCCGGACGCAACGTCCTTTAGAAATCGTTCACAGCACAGTTTGACAGTTTCGATTTTTGTCGTCTAAAGTTTAAAACATGATGACATAACGTGAAAAAAATACAGTGGAACTCTTGTACAAATCGTGATTTTAAAATTGTTTGTGATAAAATAAGGTCATGATCCAGAAGTTTATTATACAGAAGTTGATTATACAGGAGTGTGTTGCAAAAACATAAAACTGGCAAATTATGAGTTAGAGGTGTCAATGGACCCCAGAGCCAGGCGTGTGGGC
Source organism: Bursaphelenchus okinawaensis (assembly GCA_904066225.2). Classification (NCBI taxonomy): domain Eukaryota; kingdom Metazoa; phylum Nematoda; class Chromadorea; order Rhabditida; family Aphelenchoididae; genus Bursaphelenchus; species Bursaphelenchus okinawaensis. Next base: position 9,953,852 of record CAJFCW020000005.1, on the reverse strand, counting down.
ATAGACTGGGGCGGGAAATTTTTTTTAGTCAATCAAGTCATCTAAGAAACCTAGAGTTTCCTGATGATTTTGATGCTTTTTCGATCATACAAAGCCATACTATTAGGTTGTTCACTTAGCTCTGCGCCCATTTTCAAAGAAAATTTGTGGGGGTACGGGGCGCAGAATTATTTGAACAACCTAATACAAACTTTTTGACCAAGAAATTATCCCTACCTCTCAAGAATTTTACCCTACCCTTAACTTTATTCCCAGCTACCCCAACCCCTACTCTTATCTTAAAAATTACCCCCTAACTACCTCTACCCCCTACTCCAAACCTTACCTTGCCTCTATTCCTTACTTCTTAAAGTATGCAAATCACTTTATCAAAAACTTAAAAATGATTTAAAATTTTTATCAAAATCTAAAATTACTTGAAACCCTGCCAACAACCCAAAAGTTCGTGACTCAGAACGTTCCAAACCCCAAGGTTTAATTGCTTCAAATTACCCGAAACAAGCGATCGACCCCACCTTCGAACACACGCTTCAAGACTTAGCACCCACTTTAAGCCGCGAGCACGCGTTTGTGTATTTTAATCTCAACTCCAACCGAAATAGCCATGTTTCGTTTTAATGCAAACAAAATCGGGCTCTATCAAACAATTGCGGCGGGCTTCGAGGAGTGAGTGACCTGCGTTCTCAAAGTTTCGTGCAGGAGCGACTTGGGATTAGATTAATAGCGGTTTGGAATGATATTTAGATATTTATATTAAAAAAATTTTTTTTTGGATGGATTTAGGCAGTATGGGATCTAGATGATATTGGAGGACAGAGAAAATATGAATACAGTGGAGTTCTTGTATAACGAACTCCTGTATGACAAACTTCCCCCCCAATGGATGTTTAGTCAAAAACATGTTTATCTTTTCCTCCTAGTTAGACCTATAAGGCTACTACCCACTAGACCCAGCCCCAGGTCGTCATAAAGTAAATTTGAAAAGGGCCGGGCCACCATACATGGTCCGAAGGCTAAGTTTCAAATCACCAAGGTCTGAAAAATTTTGGCCCGGCTTCTTTACAGGCCTACTCCCAGTGAGTAGCCTAGCCGTAGCATAAACAACTCAAAGTACAACGAGTTTTTAAAAAATAAAAGCAACATTAAAAAAACCAAAAGTTTTAAATTTAAAAAGGTTTAAAAACAAAAATAAATTCAAGGAAAAACCAAAATTCAACGGCTACAAGTTCCAAAAGTTAAAAGACCAACAACTTAATACTGTTGAAACAAAGCGTGCAGACGTCTTAAGCGCTATGTTAACACACTCTTGAGCTGAAGAGGTCATAAAAAACAATCTATAGGTCATAAACACAATCTCTGACCAACAACAATAACCGAGACTGCTCCCAAAAAGATTGCGTTCGACTTTGTAAAACACTTGAGGCTTCTCCGTAGCTCATCTACACCTATTTTGGTCACAATATCCGCAAATAAAACAAAGAGAAGAAGAGAGTTTGGGTTTTACGGTAGCGTCTGGGTGGATCAAATGGTTCAAAATTTAATTTGAGGATGCTTTTCGAAGTTAAAAATGAGGTCCATTTAATGAAGGTGAAGATTCTTATATATTAGGAAAGAAGAGCACAATCCTTCTCTGACGCGGGGGTAGAATAGGGTTTAAATACTATAGGGCCTAGGGTAGGGTAAGGCCTAGGGAACGGCGGTGCTTAAGGTTCGGCAAGCCCTAGAGTGCAGTAGGGTCTAGGATATCGAAAGGCTTAGAGTACGACAGGGCCCAAGGTACAGAACAGCCTTGGATAAGATAGGATCTAGAGTAAGGTATGGTTAGGGTACGGCGCGGCTTTAAGTACGGTAGGACCCCCCCCCCACCGCCTTAAAAGAAACTTTAAACCCCCCCCCCTAAAACCGTTTAAAAATCCCGCAAAAAATAAAATTACGTTTCAAAAAGTTTTCAAGCGTATCCTAAAACGTAACCAGCGTACATGGGCTTCAAGGAACGCGGAAATTATGGAACGATGAATCCGGTTTAGACGGATATCTCGCGCGAGAAGCGGCTGTTTGTTTTTGTTTGGCCTTTACCTTCGCGCGAGATTTTAGGTAAGTCGCGACGTCAAATTGTACGTATGTTTCTACATCTCGCGACAATTTTCAGGGCAATGTTTTTGATTAAATTATTTTTGTTTTTTTTTTCGTTTTTAAATTTTTTTGTTAGATTTTTAAATTTTTAATAGTTTTTGCAAGCGAAGATGAACTAAAAATTTGAAATTTTGCCGTAATTTTTAATAAAATCCTCTTGCATAAAGTTAAAGAAATAGGGTTTGTAAACTTGAACAAAACCCAACCAAGGAAACAAAAAGCATTTTGTGAAATTTATAAAGTTTTATGTCATTATAATGAATAGAAATGACAGAGTCTACGTTCAAGCATAGAATTTCAATTAATATATGCACACCATAACCAACCGCAACACATAAAACCGAAAAAGCATAAACAGTCATATAAAAGCAAAAAATCATTAAAGCATCGTATCAATTGACAAAATGTTGATCCGACTCCTAATAGCTACGCTATGTGTCGGATCGGCACTTGGGTTCAGACGAAATTGTTGTGGATCCCAAGGAGCTTTTAAGCGACACTGTGCTGACACTGTTTGTCACAAGCCGTCGGCCCCACCAGCACCACAGCCTACGCCAGATGAGCCAGAACCTATGCCAGACGCACCAGCGCCTGAAGAACCAAAACGACCAAAGCATCATCACAACAAGGCACCGGTTCAATCGGCACCAACGACTAATATTAAGATTATTAATATTTTCCAAAATGTGCCTGAAAATCCGGTGAAGGTAGAATTTGTGCCAGGACTGCCACATCAACAACAACCACCAAAGATTATCAACTTCCCTGGCTGGCCAGATGCACCATCATCATGTGGTCCAGTCAGAGTTTTGGTCAAGCCCGTGCAGCAAAACCAAGTTCAACCGCCAAGAATCATTGTTGGTGAACCGTCTAACCCGCAGTCACCTGGAGTTACGATAGTCATCACTATTGGTCCAAGTGCATCAGGACAACCTGGTCAGCCTCAACAAGTAATGCCACCAAGTAATTGCCCTGGACGGCCAAAGAAGCCCGTTATTATCCACGTTGCACCGAGTTCACCAGATAATCCAGTGCCACAACAACCCGAGCCTCAGCATGTGATCGACGTTCCTTACCCTAACGACGAGCCTCCAGTACGAATTATCATACAGTATCCAACGGAACGACCGCAACTGCCTAGCGAGACTATTCAAGTCATCCCTGGTCAACCAACACAACCAAACCAAGAGCCTCAGGTTGTGTTTGTGCCAGGAACGCCACAACAACGACGCAAACCCAAGATTATCGTTATTCAAGGCAGTCCAGACGGTCAGAACAACGGTCCAGTACGAATTCTTATTTTACCTGTACCAGACGACCAAGTTCGACCACCGTATATTATCCCTGGAGAACCCAAGAACCCTCAAGCTCCAGGCTACACTATTGTCGTACCAGTTGGCTCTCATCCACCTCAACGGCCTAGTCCACCACAACAACTTCAACCTCGTAGCAATGATGGTACTCAACACAACCCAATTGTCGTAAAGATTGTACCGGCTAACAGCCCAGTACAACAAACGCCAGAACCACAACAAGTGATTAATGTACCACACAATAATAATGAGCCGGCTACAAGAATCATCATTAAATTCTTGCCTGGAAACCCACGCCAGCCATCGTATCCAGGATATCCGTCTCCAGGACAAAACCCAAGTCCATCACTACCACCGGGACCAATCCAAGTCATCCCTGGCCAACAAACACCGCCTGGCGGAGAGCCCCAGATCACTTACGTACCAGGAACACCAAATCAACAACGAAAACCAAAAATCATTGTTTTCGAAAATCCTCCGAATCAACCTGGAAGTGGTCCAATCAGAGTGCTTCTTCAGCCAGTACCACCCAACCGTGTTACTCCACCTTATATCATTCCTGGAGAGCCGAAGAATCCTCAAGCTCCTGGCTACACAATTGTCGTTCCAATCGGTCCTCATGCCCCACGACATCCTGGTCAACCCGAACGACTACAGCCACAGGATAGCAATGGTCAGCCAAGAAACCCAATCGTCGTTACAATTTCACCAGCTGGTCCAAATACGCCTGTTCAACAGACACCCTCGCCACAACAAGTTATTAATGTGCCGAACGGTAATAACGAGCCAAGTACGAGAATTATCATTAAATTCCCGCCTGGAAAAGACAATGATAATCCTTATGGCCCACCAATTTACGTGCCTGGTCAACCACCTTCTGGACCAGGCCAGAATCCTTACGGACCAGGCCAAAACCCATCCTATCCTGGCCAAAATCCGTATGGACCAAGCCAAAATCCGGATGTTCCTGGAGACAATCCTTATGGCCCAGGTCAAAATCCACTGTACGGCCCAGGAGAGCCAGAAAAACCATCTGGACCAATCATTATCATACCTGGCAAGCCATCTCGTCCAGCTGGTCAAAAGCCTCAAATCACTTTTGTACCAGGTACACCAAAGCAGCGACGTCAACCTAAAATTATCGTTTTTGAAGGCCGACCAGATGAACCATCTAAAACTCCAATCCGAGTCTACATTAAACCAGTCCGGCCTGGCCATGTACGACCACCCTACATTATTTCTGGTGAACCAAAGAACCCACAAGCTCCAGGCTACACGATTGTCATCACCGTGGCTCCACGACCACCACGAAAGCCAAGTCAACCTCAACAACTTCAGCCACCAAGTCAGAACGGGCGACCACAAAAACCGGTCGTTGTTACAATTCTACCGGCGTATCCAAATACCCCAGTTCAACAAACTCAATATCCTCAACAAGTGGTCGATTTTCCGAATGAAGATAATCAACCAAAAACTCGAATCATTATTGAGCTTGTGCCTGGTAAGAACGATGATGACAGTCCTTACAATCCTTATGGTCCAGAACAGCAAAACCCAGTGATTATACCGGTCAAACCAACTCCACCACAAAGCCGACCAATAATAATCAAATTCAAAGGACCAAGAGAACCAAATCGTCAGCCTCAGGTTTATGAGGTACCACAACGGCCAGATGGCGGTAACAACAGCCCCATTCGTATCTTCATTAAACCAGTACGACAAGGTCAAGTTCGGCCACCATTCATCATTCCTGGTAGTCCACGCAACCCTCAAGCCCCAGGCTTTACAATTGTTATCCCAGTTGGACCAAATGGACCACAAAACTCTAGTCCGGAGCGGCTTACACCTCCTGGACCAGATGGACGACCACAACGGCCGATTGACGTTATTGTACAGCCAAGAACGCCAACAATTCTTCAACGTAAAGAGCCACAGTTGGTGATTATCGTGCCTAGCAATAACAATCAGCCTGATACACAAGTTATCGTCATCTTCGGCCCAAGAACGCCCCAGAATCCGGATAATCAGAATCCTTACAATCCGCCTTTTACTGTCATTCCTGGTCAGAACCCTGGTGGTCCACAATACCCAGGTCAGAACCCTGGTGGTCCACAGTACCCAGGCCAAAACCCAGACGGGCCACAGTACCCAGGCCAGAATCCTGGAGGTCCTATGAGTCCAAGCCAGAATCCAGACTACCCAAGTGGTCCAGGTAGTCCAGGCGGCCCACGGTACCCAGATGACCCTGGCCAAAATCCAGGCGGTCCTGACTACCCAAGTGGTCCAAGCCGCCCCGGCAATCAACCAGGTGATGAACCATTCCTACCAAGTGGACCAGGCGGCCGAGTTCCAATCCCACTACCGCCAGGGACCCAAATTAGGTCAGGAAACGGAGTCAAGATAATCATCATCCCAGGAGCACCAGGTACTCCACCTACGACGATTACGGTTCCAGAAAATCTAAGAGAGCCGGTTTGGATTCCAGGAACGCCAGAACGACCAGGTAGACCGTTCCAACCTGATGGTAACTTCCCTAACATCCGAGTACCATGGCCAAGAAGTCCAGTACGACCAAAGAACCCGAGCGACAGATTGCCAGAAATCGACATTATCATCTTCAAACCTCGCCAACCAAGAGTACCAGTTGTGATTTTTGGTCCGCCTGGACCTCAAGAGCCATCTGAACCTGGATCACCTGGTCAAGTCACAATTGAGTTCACTCCAAACGACAATCCTAGGCCGTTTTACATCTCAGGGCCACCAGGACCAATAGGACCAAATGGACAAATTTCGATCATCTACATCCCTGGCGGATTCCAAGCTCCACCGACCGGTCAAATTATCTTGGTCGGACCTCGTGGACCATCTCCTAACACAATTGTGTTTGTGCCACCACGTCACGATGTTCTACAGAATACTGAACAAATCATCATCAGTGGACCAAAAGGACCATCTGTGGACCAACCATTCGGTTCCATCATCTACATCCAACCTCCAGATGTCAGCCGGCTGACTGAAGTGACATTACTGTTCGGTTATCCAGGACCAGAAGGTCAAGACGGTGAAATCAGCATCATCTACTTCCCGGGACGACCAGGATCAGTACCAGTCGTTATCTTCGGTATTCCTGGACCACGTGGACCTGATGGACTGATCAGTATCTTCTATGTGCCCAGAGGCTACAGATTCGAAAGACAAGTGACGATAACGAGCTGGGAATTCTCTGAAGTTTCGGAATACTTCTCCATCAGCTGGTGCTTCAGATTCACCTTCCCACCGTTGGATGGACCAAGATTGGAACCGTCTGTTGGACAAAGTGGCATATTTGGAGGAGGAAGAAGTAAGGATTACATTACTTATTCCTCTACTTTACCTATTATATTACTTATTACTCTACTTTATTCTTATCTTTTTTTGACTAGCCTACCCTACTCTACTCTATCCTACTTTACCCTAGAGATACCAAAAGTTGTATCACTACTTCTACCCTTACTATACCTTGACTTTAGCTTACATTTAGCCTATATTATCCTACCCTAAAGACTGGAAAATTATTTTTTAAATTTCAGCATCGTACTCAAGCGAAGAGGAGGAATCATTTGAACAACAACAAAGCTCAAGCCACAAGAAAACAGAGTTTGTACAATACGACTGAGGCTGTTGGTTTGTTACTGTAATAAATTATATTTAATTGGTTGATAGAAGGCTATATTACATTAGCTTTTTCATTACTTTCGTGACTTGAAATTTTGAAATGAGGGTTGGGAAAATGGTTTTTAGGGGTAGGGTTAGGGGTAGTGAACCATTAGAATTGGTATAAGTTACAGGTAGGGCTAGTATTAAGGGTATGAGCAAGAGTATGTGTAGGGGTTCTGGCAAGCGTAGTGGTAGGAGTACGAGTGAGGTTAAAGATAGTAGAAGCCTTTATTTTGTAAGTTCATACAAGCCTAAACTCATTAGAAAAACTTTAATCCGACCAAAACGCTTAAAATTAAAACAAAACTGCCAATTTTGACATTATTTCCAGCGCTAGGACTCAATCCAACTTCATACTTGTTGTTGTTCCTCCTCAATGCCAAACATTTCTTTTGTAAAAATTCGTAGCCAAACACAAAATCATAGTCATTGGTCGCTACTTTGCCGATAAATGCCGAATAATAAGTTTTGTCATCTTTTTTGCGCTCTTCTGCATAGTCTTTCGCTTCCATCACGTACTCATTATTACCAATTTTAATCGTGAATTTGGGTAGATCAGCTAGAGAGTCGACGTCTGCCGTTTTGAAATAGGTATCGAAGGTCTTTGAGTTGACAAAGGTTCGGCGTGAGGGGTTGAAAGCTACTTTTTGCTTTTCGAAGGTTAGGTTGCCAATTGTAATACTGAAAAAAATTGTTTTAGATGAGGAAGACTTATCTAAATTTATTCTTTCTATCGTATTTTGGAAAGTGCCCGACCTGCCCCGCTCTGGTTGACTTCAAACTTTTTATACAGGAAGATCATGTAAATATAAGATCTTCAGCGAAGTACTAAATCGCGCTTTCCAGGAGATCACGAGAAAATCGAGATCAAAAGATTACGTTTTGAATTTCCCGCCAAGTTGGCATTGTGTTTCAAGCTAATAACTTAATCATTTTTTGACTTTTCGGAATTTTTCTTTCATATACTAGTAGAACATCTTTAAATGAACCTACATTTTAAATTTGTAAGCGCAGTTTGCCTGGAAAGTCGAAAAAAGTGCTTGAAACACAATGCCAAATTTGCCAAATTAGCGGGAAACTCAAATATTTAAAATTTAAAACTCAAAAGCGCAAGATAAAATTTTTGGGTGCTATTGGTGTTACAAAGAATTCATATAAAAATTTTGGGCTGATTTTGAGCGGAGCAGGTATGGTATTTTCCTTGTAAATTCGTTAAATATATTGTATTTTAGTTCTGGGCACTTGATTTTGATCTTTTTCTGGAAAATCGAACTTACTCAGCTTCAACTTGCCACCATGGCTTTCCATCATGTTCCAGAGCTTGAACGTATTTTAGGTCTTTGCAAGAGTCGATTTCTTTGCCAAACGAGACTTCTCCGCTTTGCTTTACCGGGGCTATTCGGCCGTCCTGAAATGGCATTTTTAAAAAGTCACGCTAAAAATTTTTTTTTGAAATTTTTTAATATTAATTTTCAAAAAAAATATTTTAATTTTGAAAAAAAAATTTTAATTTTAAAAAACTGACGTTATCCTGAACTCTATGTTTATATTCTCCTTCGTAGATGTAGATAGTTTTGTGGTCATCCATACCATCAAATAGTTTGTCTACAATTTTGTAATCAGCGTCTCCAAAGCCCAAACCTAATCGACCGCTCGCTTCGTATTCTTGTTCTCCTTTGCCTTCAGTGATTGTTAGGATCTTGTGTTGTTGAGTTAGGTCTCCTAACTAAAAATTTTTGGGTTTCGTTTGGAAAGATTAGTAAGGTAAAGCGTTAGGCTCTAAAACCGACTGTGGATGAAAAGGTTAGGGTTAAAAATTTATTTTCTAGGGGTTTAGACCTAAAAATTGCTGATGTTGGTTTTAGGCTTAAATATTTTAGGCTTAGATATTATAGGTTTAGCTATAGATTACTGGCTTTATTAGGCTTAAAATCTATATTTTAGACTTAAAAATTGATTTTTTTGCAAATTTAGGCTTAAAATTGACTTTGTATACCTTAAACTTAGCTACAGATAACTGTTCTATTTAGGCTTAAAATTAAAACTATAGGCCTAAAAATGGTTTAAAACTGAAATTTTGCAATCTTTAAGTGATAATTAATGATTAAAACTAATTTTAAAAAATTTTCTAAAAATCAATAAAATTTGTGACATTTTGTCGCTTTTCTAACAAATAGCCAAATTAGCCGAATAAAACCAATTTTTATGTTTACTAGTACTTAACTTTACTTGAAAGTCATAGAAATAGCCCAGAAATTCATTGGCTGGGTCATAACTGCTGTCATTGTACTTTTCACCATCTGGAATTCCACTGAAATTTGAAATTTTAAAAAAAAACTTGTACAATATTTTTTTGTTTGAACAGCTTTATACTCTATCACATTATATCTACAAAAGTGCTTAAAATAGATTTTCTATTAAAGAAATTAGCCTTGCACCCCGCGCGCCCCATTTTATGCGATGAAATGTGCCCTAGTCGATATTTTTAATTGTAAAAAAATTGTAAAAAAAAACTTACACTTCAACAGTTGTTAACTCCTCAGCAGTACATTTGTTTTTGCCTTTACATTTTTGACTAAAAACTAGTGACACTTCTGTGTTTAGGTCGATTATCGACGGTATCGTATAGTCTTTGTCTTCATACTTGTATTGAATGTCTACTGTGGGAATGTCTGGAATGTGGTGTTGTTATTGGGTTTTAAATGCTGGTTTTTTCAAAAAAATTGACCGAGCTTAAGCTTACATTTTTTCAATAAAGGCTAAGGAGACTAAGCCTAAGCTTGTAAGTAGGGCTAAGCTTAGTGGAAATGCTTAGTAATCGTACGTCTTCTCAGCCTAAGCGTACTATGCCTGAGCCTACTAAGCCTAAGCCTATTAAGCTTAAGCCTACTAAGCCTAAGCCTACTGAGCCTAAGCTTGCTAGATGATCTAATGCTGCTAAGCGTAAGCCTACCAAGCATAAGCTGACTAAGCCTAAGTCTACTAAGTCTAAGCTTACCAAGCCTAAGTTTATTTGGCCCGAGTCCACTAAGTTTAAGCTCACTAAGCCTATGCTTCATGTCTTGTATTACCGCTAACATATTATAAGTTGTGAAACATAAAAAAATTCTAAAAATAGAATAAAAAAAGTTTAACTACAGTAATACAAAGTCAATATAACATAACTTACTGCTCGAATAACTCTGCGAATGAGAAGCAAAACTGAAGAACGGTACGCACGTTACCGTATGTCCAAAAAGTAAAAGCGCAAAAATGGGTGTCATCGCGACGCGGTTTCTTCAATTATGGCCCTTCCCATATTTATATAAGCGACAATGTGATTCATGGATTTGGGGCATGGTAAATATTGATATTGTATTGTTAGTCAGCACACGTTGTTTGCATTTCCGATCAATTCGGAAATGGCAGGGTGCGAGTTACAGTTTATTGATATGATAAGGTGTGATAGTCACTTATTCAGGCTGATATTAGTGTGTTTTGGAATGATAAGAAAAGGATGACACATTGGTTAGGGCTTGAAGATTATTAAAAAGTAAATAATGATTAACACCTTTTTGAGGGGGATGAGAGGAGGGTAGGGATGGAGAACGGCTATGATAAGGTAGGGTAGGGTAATTGGATATGATTTTTTAATTAAAAAATTATATCAAAATTTTTAAAAAAATTAAAAAGTTTTTAAAATTAAGTTAAAAAAAATCTTGTCGTTTTTCAACTTGCACTACAATGTAAAATGACGACAAAACTGGGTAGCGTAGGCTTAAACTTTAGGAACGAAAAAAGTGTAAAGAAAAAGTAGCGTAAAATAGAGCAAGCTTTGCCACAGTCAGGACAAGTAAAGCACAGTACGAAAGATTACAATAAAGCATGTTACGGTATAGGATAAAAAAAGTGGGTATAAGGTACAGTACGGTAATATATACGCGTTAAATGAAGTAAAGGGTAGGGCAGTAAGGGCGAGTTCAAGAAAAGTCAAGTAGGTTAACGTAGACTAGACTAAAGTAGGGTAGGGTAGGGTTGGGTAGGGTAGGGTACAGTACGGTATGATAAAGTAGAGTAGAATAGGGTAGGAAAAATATTTTTTATTTTCTTTTAGGCTTAATTTTATTAAAAATTCAGAGTTTTACTTTTAACTTGAAAAAAATTAACTTTAATCCGACTCCTCATAAGAATATTGTTCAGAGTTTTGGCTAGCGAACACTTGGTTCTGTCCATTGTGAATGTTTTGTTTGAAAAAGTCTGGCATGTCGTTATCAGTACCAATTGTCATCATTTTATTTGACATTGACATTTGTCTGGCATAACGACGGAAGCGGTCTAAAATACAAAAGATATTACAAAATATTGGAAATGTTGCCTAATCTTATGGTATATTAACATAGCCTTAGAGAAATTGCAAGAAAGTGTATTACGTAATGTTTTCTTATGCAATCTTATGGCTTTATATCATTTGCCTCGATGTAAAACGACCCAACAAATGACTGCGAGTGTTGGGATTTGGCTCTATGTTTCTTCGGGGGGTATGTTTAGTATTGTCATTATTCCTTTGACCTTTGGAATGACTTTTTTCAAGTGTAAGCCCGCTAAATCTAAGTCTACTAAGCCTAAGCTTACTAAGCCTAATCCTACTAAGCCTAAGCCTACTAAGCCTAAGCCTACTAAGCTTAAGCCTACTAAGCCTAAGCCTACTAAACCTAAGCCTATTAAGCCTAAGCTTATTAAGCCTAAGCCTACTAAGCCTAAAACTACTAAGCCTAAGCTTACTAAGCCTAAGCCTACTAAGCGTAAGCCAACTAAGCCTAAGCTTACTAAGCTTAAGATTATTAAGCCTAATCCTACTAAGCCTAAGCCTAATAGTTATAAAAAACTTACTATGAACCACCGAACTTGATGACTTATGGCTTTTACTGCTGGACGAACTCGAACTGCTTGATGATCTTACACTAGACATGCTTCCATCAGCATTTCTAATCACTTTCTCATTCTTATCAATCTTGTTATCATTACTAGAGGAGCTTTGTTCCAAACTCTTCTTCTTAATGGTACCATTGGGACCTTTTTCTTCGAAATTGTCTGACTTTACAGCTGATTTCTTATCACTACTAGCTCCAGATTTGCTTTCGGTCTTTGAAAAACTGCCATCTGAACCTTGTTTCACCTCAGATTTGTCTTCGGATTTCGAAGCTTTGGCCGAGTTTTGTTTGTGCAATAAATCCGACTTTTTGTAGCCATTCTTCGATTCCTCGACTAGACTACGGGCTTTGACTAGGTTTTGAGCACTCGAATCAGAGCCAATCTTTTCTGATGATAACGCTAGGTTTCCAAATTCGTCTGTAGATTGACTACGGCGACGATTGGATTTGGAGGCATGCACACGAGCATCTTTGTCTAGGGATGAGGACTTTTTGTAGCCGTTTTTGTCTAAAAATTAAAAATTTTTAATTTTGCAAGTTAAAAATTTATTTTTGGTTAATTTTTGGTTTTTTAAAGTTTAAGCTTCATTTTATCGATAGTAGGGTTAGTACGGCTGAGCACGGCAAAAATAGGCTCCAACCTATTCTTACGTTTTGGCTGGGCTAGGCTTTTGGGCTTAGGCTTAGGCTTAAGCTTTAGCTTTGGCTTAGCCTTAGGTTTATTCTTAGGCTTAGGCGTAGGCTTTAGTATTTGGCTTAGATTTAGTCTCAGGCTTGGGCTTAGCTGAGGTTTAGACTTAGTTACAACTTTACGCTAAGGCTTGAACTTAGCCTCAGCTTTAGAGTGAATACAATGCTTATTCTCAGGCTTATACTTGGCTTAGGCTTAAATTTTGAAAAAGGCTTTGACTTAGGCTCATCTTTACGGTTTTCCTGAGGCTTGGCCTAAATTGTAGCTTTGTTTTAGTTTTAGGCTTTGGTTTTTTTAGGCTTAAGCTGAACTTTAACTTTAATCTGAAAGTATTAACTTTTTTCTTTCTTATGCTTAATGTGAGGTTGAAGCTAACGCGTAAGCCTAGCTTTATGTTTAGGCTACTTGAACTAAATTTTAGTGCGATTTGAATACCGTCCAACTGATAAAGAAATCAACCAAAAACTTTTTTTTACTTTTTTTTTTAATTTTGCAAAAAGTTTATTTGACTTTTTTAAAAAGTGTCGTTATTATTATCTTATTATTATTAGTATATATTGAAATCGCTTGCTCTCATTTACCTCGTCTCTCAAAACTGTCGGCGCTGGTCTGGTCTGAAGCTCCTGATCTCGATTCGTCACTGTCAAACTTCTGCACCCAGTTGCCATTCTTATCCTCCTCCCAATACATGGCGTCGCCAACTCGCTCCACACTACCTTCTTGCTTCTTGTTCACATGGTTCTTCTTACTGTAGCCGTGCTTACTTTTTGATTCGGACCGACTAGCGTGGGATTCTGAAGACGAGGACGAGCCTGACGAACTTCTTATGCTGCTTCTGGCTGAGCCACCGTCAGCTCCGGCCTGGATCCGGGTTTTGGCGTAGCTCTTCTTGTTGCTACTGCTCTGCTTGCTTGATGAGGATTCGGAGCGTGAACTACCGTGCCGTTCTGAGGATTCATGGCTTTCACGGTGTGAGGAGCTACTGGACTTTGAGGATTCACTGCTCTCGCTACGGCTGATTGAAGCACCGGCATGGTCACGGTTGGAGGAGGCTTGTAGCTGCGACATTCGGTCCATACGGTCGGATTCTGAAGCGCTTTTGGAGGAGCGTGAGGAGTGGTGACCATGGTGATGACCTGAGGATTCAGAAGAGCCATGATGATGACCATGGTGGCCTGATGAGCCTGAGCGTAGATTTGAGGCTTCAGAAGATCCATGATGATGACCTGAAGATCCAGAAGAGCCATGATGATGACCGTGACTTGAAGATCCGTGATGATGAATGGAAGATTCCGAGCTACCGCTTCGGCTACGCGAATTCGACGATGATGAACTCTGTAGATTACTCATCGACGCTCCAGAATCTCCGGCTGATGTTTGATGATGACCGTGATGACTACGACGATGGGATTCAGAAGAACTTGACGAAGAGGAACGATGTGAGGAGTGGGATGAAGAACTTCGCGAGCTTCCCGAGCTTCTACGACCTCCTGTAAGAAACAGGTTATTCATTCCGTTGCGCTTTTCTAAAATTTTTAGAATTTTAAAGAGTGTAAAGAAAGTTCTTGCCATTTTATGTTTTGTAAAGAAAGTTCTGGCTATTTTTCGTTTTGTAAAGAAAATTCTTGCCATTTTTTGTTTTCAATTTTTCCGTTCTCAATTAGTCACTTTAGGCTTATTTTTTATTTTTAGGCTTGAACATATAACTTTTAAGGCTTAAAAATGTGATTTTTAGGCTTAATTTTGTATTTTTTAGGCCTAATCTTCAAAGTTTTAAGCTTAATTTTTACAGTTTTAGGCTTAACTTTCTAATTTTTAGGCTTAATTTTGTACTTTTTAAGGTTAATTTTCTATTTTTTAGGCTTCTTTTTCTATTTTTTAGTTTTGCTCTTTTATTTTTAAGGCTTAATTTTCTATTTTTCAGGCTTAATTTTCTACTTTTTATTCTTAATTTCCTAATTTTTATTCTTAATTTTCTAATTTTTATTTTTCATTTTCTATATATTAGGCTTAAATTTCCATTTTCTATTCATAATGTTTTACTTATTAGGCTTAACTTTCCACTTTTCAGACCTACCATGACTGCTTCGCAAGTTCATACCATTCTCTCCTTCACGACTTCTGCCACCTCTGCCGCTACTTCTTCGACTGTTACTGGAGCTGCTTCTGGAGCTACTGCTTCGACTACTGCTGGAACTTGATATTGAACTGCTACTACTTGATCTACGACCATTGCTACGGAGACGACCCACATTCGAATTGGCATCTCGAGAGTTGGAGCCGAAGTTGAGGTTGGCGTCTGGAAGTGGGATCAATTATAATATATGTTAAGTTTAGTAGTTTAGGTAATGGTTATGGTAGGGGGGGGTGGTTTTGTAATGTTTTTAGTAGGGCGGATGTTTTTTTTAAAGCATATCGTTTGAAGGGTAGGACAAGGCTTATTATGGGGCTATTATAACGTTGGTCAGGTCTTGGGGTAGGTCAGGACATTGTATAGAGGATGTATTGTATGAGTAGAGCTTAGATAGGGTCAAAGACTAGTTCTTGATTTACCTGGGATTCTTGCTAAGATCAAGGATAAGGCAAAGGATAGGGTTGGTAAGGTAGGGTAACTTAGGATACAAGGTAGGGCAGAGCAAGATATTAGGTGCCGACATAAAGAACCCGCCATTTTTTACAGGAAATTACACGAAAAGTATGGCGGGTTCTTTATGTCGGCACCGTAACTTAAAGTAGGGTAGGGTAGGGTAGGGTAGGATAGGGTAGGGTAGGGTAGGGTAGGGTAGGGTAGGGTAGGGTAGGGTAAGGTAGGGTAGGGTAGGGTAGGGTAGGGTAGGGTAGGGTAGGGTAGGGTAGGGTAGGGTAGGGTAGGGTAGGTCAGGGTAGGTTAGGGTAGGGTAGGGTAGGGTAGGGTTGGGTAGGGTACGGTAAAGTTAAAAACACTTACCTCTGCCTCCCTTAACAACACTACTGCTGCTATGATGACTGCTACTACTTGAACTCGACGAACTCGATGAACTACGGCTTGAAGATACACTTCCATCAGCATTAACCACCTTCTTACTCTTCTTATCAAACTTACTGTCTTTGCTCGTAGAAGCTTTGTCACTAGAAGTCTTCTTAACATAGCCATTAGGGCCGTTCACCTCAACGTTCTTGGCTTTTTCAGAGCTTGAGCTCTGACTATCAGCACCACTTGATGCTGATAATGACTTCATATTGCCATTGGCATCACGTTGCTTCAGGCTTTTTGATTTGGCTTCATGGTTTTGCTTGGAGTCGCTTTTGTCCAATGATGATGACTTCTTGGAGCCGTTGGGACCAATCGATTTTGAACTTTTTGCGTCGTTTTTATGACTTCCTGATCCAGTATGTTCGTTTGATTTACGGGCTTTTAAGAGACTACCTAAAATTAAATTTCAATTACATTTTTTTTTCAAGAAAAATTTTTTAATTTTTGGTTTGGTCCGCCTTAGTTTTCGCCATTTTTTGTTTTGTAAAGAAAGTTCTTGCCATTTTTTGTTTTATAAAGAAAGTTTTTGCTATTTTCTGTTTTGTAAACAAAGTTCTTGCCGTTTTTTGTTTTGTAAAAAAATTTCTTGTCATTTTTTGTTTTGTAAATAAAGTTTTTGCAATTTTTCGTTTTGTAAAGTAAGTTCTTGCCATTCTTGGTCTTGAAAAAAAATTTGAAAAAAAATTTTAAATTAGTTATGGGAACAAAAACCATTTTTAAACTGCTATTCTATTGACTTTTGACCAATAAAACAATTTTTCAAAAACTGCGTTTCAATGGCATAGTGGGGTGTTCTAAATTATTGTGCACCAAAGCCCATTGGTTCGATCCTGGTTGCAGTAAAACGTTTTTTCTTGTTTTTTAGCTTTTAAATTAAAAACCTTTGTTTGGTTTTTGATAATATACACGTCAAAAAGTAAAAAAGTAACAAAAAAGTTTATTTTATGTTATTTTTGATGTCAAAATTGTAAAAAATTTAAAAAAAAACAGTGGATTTTGCTGATTTTTTCTTTGTAAATGCTTGTAAATTAAGTTTAAAAAATTTTTAAATTTATTTTAATGTAAAATACGGCATTCGAATTTATCTTAGACTATTTAAAATTTAAAACATTAAAAAAACCTACCATCCTTTCCCATCATCACACTATTGCTACTATCAGCCAAGTTGAAGTTGCTTTGATCAACTTCATGCTTATCAATATTTTTCACCGATTTGCCCCCAGGGCCTTTTTCTTCAGAAACTGAACTACGACTCTCCGACTTCTTCTTAGCTTCATCTACACTCTTGGATTCAGAAGACTTGGAACCGTTAGGGCCTTGTTCGGTCTTCTTGTGTGAATCTGAATTCTTGTGATCGTGAGCTGCTGAAGCGCTTTTACTCGACGTGAGCTGGTAGTTGCCATTGGCGTCGACTTGGAACTTCTTCTTGGAGCTTTTCTGGCTACTACCTTTGCTTTCTTTACTACTCTCTTTGCTTTCACTTAGTTTGTATGATAAGGTAGCTGAGACCAAAAGTAGGCAGAGGAAAAGAGCTCGCATCTTTTGTTACAGTAACCGTTGAGTTGTAAAATGACTAATATTAGAAGCCCAAGATTCTGAAGCTTCTTTTCACCAAGTTTCAGAATATTCCAACCACCAGTAGTTTCAAAATGGCACAATCTTTAAAGCCCGGTAGAAAAGTACCAAAACTTTTTCAAACTGCTCTAAAATCAGTACAAAAGCACCAAATTAAAAACCAATTAGCAAATTGCCTCAGGCAACTTAAGTGTTACCCAAAATTTGTTTTTTCTCTCAAAAAAAGTTGAGGAAGAATATTAATGGGCTGAAACAATATTAACCATGATTATATAGTAATGGACGTTTCAAGGCTAGTCAAGCGGCGATTAAAATAATTAAAAATTATGATAATTTTTATGTTGAACCTATGATGGATCGTAAAATCGATTAGTCGAATGGAAATTTTAAAAATATTATATTATACATGGGTGGTTAATTATATTATAGTACAGACGGTCTTAATGGTTACTTTTTGGTGATTTGCATAACTTTTTTTGTGAAAACTAAATATATTTTGATGTTAAAGTAATTTTGCAACAGAAGTTCACGATTCGTATTTTACAAAAAAACATGTTTTGTCGTATAACTCCTTTCACCGCGAGCTGCGCCCAAATTGAACAGCTTTTTAGACAGTTCAACGGCTTCTGTGGGCTAAAACTAGGCTTGATTTTTTTGAATTACTTTAATAACTTACTTCATTTTTAATGTTTTTTTTAATTTTATTAAGTTTTTTTTAAATTTTGCGAGGGTTCATTTATTTTGGCTTGTTTTTCTATGTTAACATAGGCCGAACTTCAACTTTTGATGTTTTCAATATTGTCCTGGAGCTTTTTAATCAGTTCAAAGGTTTTAAAAGATGCAGAAGAATTTTTAGACGAAGATTTATTGTAAAATACGACATTGTCCATGCTTCTTTATTACGTTTTGTGGTTTTTTGACGTTAACATAGGTCTAACTTTTTGATTTTTGATGTTTTCAATATTATTTTGAAGATTTTTAATATTTTCAAGGGTTTCAGAAGATGTAGAAGAATGTTTTGAAGAGGATTTTTTGTAAAATACGACGATTATCTATGCTTCTGTATTAATTTTTTGAGATTTTCCGATGTTAAAAAAGGTCAAACTTACAATTTTGATGTTTTCAATATTATCCTGAAGGTTTTTCATCAGTTTAAAGGATTTAGAAGATGTAGGAGAATGTTTTGAAAAAGGTCTTTAGTAAAATACGGCAAATATTTGACGGCTTTTAAAAATTTTTGAGGTTTCTCTATGTTAACATAGGTCTAACTTTCGATTTTTGATGTTTTCAATATTATCAAGAAGGTTTTTCATGGGTTTTAAAAGATGTAGAAGAATGTTTTAAAGAAGATCTTTTGTAAAATACGGCGAATATTTAACGACTTTTATTAATTTTTGAGATTGTGCGATGTTAACATAGGTCAAACTTACAATTTTGATGTTTTTAATACTATTTTGAAGCGGGTTAAAAGGTTTTAAAAGATGCAGAAGAATGTTTTGAAGAAGAACTTTTTGTAAAATACGGCGAATATTTAACGGCTTTTATTAAGTTTTGAGATTGTGCGATGTTAACATAGGTCAAACTTACAATTTTGATGTTTTCAATATTATCCTAAAGGTTTTTCATCAGTTCAAAGGATTTAGGAGATGTAGAAGAATGTTTAGAAGCTTTTTTGTAAAATACGACGTTTCTTATACGTTTTTTATTAATTTTTGAGGTTTTTCTATGTTAACATAGTGCGAAAGACCCGATTTTTAATGTTTTTGTTTCTATGTTGCAAGACTAATGGTTTTTTTTTAAGAATTTCAAAACTTTAGAAATTTTTTTTTGTAAAACACGCGTACACTCATGTTGGCTTATTACTTTTTCAAGTTTTATCAATTTTGACCTTTTTTATATTAACCTTGCTTGGAGCTTAATATTTGATGTTTTTACTGTTACTATGAAAAGTTTTGGTAGCTCTAATGTTGCTATAGATATGTGACATACTTTTTTTGTAAAATACAGCAAGTTCTAGGTAGTGTGTTTATTTTTTGAATCGATATTGACCTGATTTTGATGTTAAAATATCTTGGACCTTAATATTTAATGTTTTCACATGTTATCGTGAAGGGTTTTGATAACTCAACTGTTTCTATAGATATGAGACATCATTTATTAAGAGGTCTTTGTAAAATACGGATAAGTTTTGGGTTTATTTATTTTAAAAATGATATCAATTTTGACCTGCTTTCGATGTTAACATAGCTCAAACACTTTAAACACTTCTTTCTAATATTATAGTATCTTTATTATTATTATTAAGATGTTATTATTCTTCTTTCGGTCATATTAGTGCTCTTTTACCTTTTACCCAATAATGGCTTTGGGAACTTTTGGTTTAACAAGGATCAATGGCTTGATCCCAATCACTGGCTTAGCATTGACTTGTAAACTAGCCTTCTTATTGAATTTACTGACACTTTTCCCCGATCCCTTGTCCAATGACTTCTTCCTCAAGTAGCCACTAGGTCCATTCACTTCCAGCTCTTTGGCTTTTGAGTGATTTTTTGATTTTCGATTTGATCCACCATGTTCAAATGACTTGGCATAGTTGCCACGACCATCAGCTCGTTCTGATGATCGTCGATGAGAGTTGGAGGCTTCTGAAGCCGATCTACGGTCTTCTGAGCTTTTGCGAATTGATCCGGTGTTTTGTGAACCGGTCCTTCTTAATCCAATGGTTTGGGCGCCTTTTACTCCAATGGCTTGGGTGTTTCTTTGGCGGAGGTCTGAGGCTAAAAGCAATTTTTTCTTGTCGGTGGTGGCTATAAAGCGAAGGGGGAGGGGGGTAACTTTTCAAAATTTTATAGCTTTCATCATGCTCACTATTAATGTTCCTACTATAATATTTCTGCTGAGCTTGTGATGTACCGATGCCATAGCTTGTTCTACCATCATTGTAGCTTAATACATACTTACTGTAGTGCAACTTAGTATTAATTCAGCTTTTGTAGGCCCGCTGTAGCGTGTCTAACTCCTACAGTATGATTTGACCAGTCAGACAACTACAGTATGATTTTACTAGTCAAACGTAGCTGTCTCTAGCCTTACTGAAGCTTTAATTTGCCTTAAAGCAGCTCATTGTAAGCCCTACTGCAGCTTATTCTATATCTACTGTAGCTTTGTTTAGTCGTAATATGGCTCAATTTGGTCTTACAGCAAATTTCCCTAGTTCTTCTGTAGTCTACTCATACTCTACTGTAACTTTTCAGTATTACTATGGCTTATTCTTGGCTTACTGTTACTTTTACTTGCCTTACTACGGCCTTTTCTAGCATCTATTTACTATAACATGGTCTTATTGAAAATTACCTTTGTCCTACTGTGAGTCCTACCTTAACTTTAACGCTAGAATTTTAATTTTGAAAACCATACCTCTCTGTCCGGACTGTCCATTATAGCCAGCAACGCTTTCGGATTTACGATGGGCTTTATGTACATCAACATCCACTGAGATATCATTATCTTCTTCTAGAGCTAGTTTTTGTTGCCCAACTGATTGACTGCCTGGCTTTGAATGGCGGCCGAAACGAGAGGCTAGGAGGGCTGCTTGGGGACCTGGAAGTAGGGTGATTAAACTTCAAATTTTTTTTTAATTTGGAAAATGAGAGAATTTAAATTTTTGAGGTTTTTTTGCTTTTTGGGGATTTTGTGCCATTTCTTTTTGGACTTTTATACTTTTATGAGTGTTAATGATAAAATATGTCCAAGCCGGATCTTTTAAGACCAAGATTATTCATTTCAAGCCTTAAAAGCAACCTTTTTGGCCTAAAACACCCCTCAAACCATGCCAACTTCAACTATCATTCTTTCTAGTTTATTACGTTTTTATTCTGAATTGGTCACAATAGGCATAAGTATATAACATGAACAAGTTTTGTGGATCCGCGAGGCTTACTTACCTCCGATCTCGATGCTCTTGGCCGAATGGTGGTTGGAGTTGCTGGCGCTGGACGAGTCCTCTTCGTTGCTTCTGGAGTAGCTTCCGTCAGCGTTAACGTGGACGTTGCTCTTCTTGTCGAATTGGTTTTGGCTGTTGGCTGATCCTTCATCGACCTCGTGCTTCTTCAAGTAGCCGTTGGGGCCATTGACTTCCAAGTTGTTGGCCTTCAAGTGGTTGGCTGACTTCTTGTTTGATCCACTTTGTTCTGAAGACTTGTCGTAGTTACCGAAGGCATCAGCGGATTCAGAAGAACGTTGATGGGCTTGAGAGGCTTCAGAAGCGGCTCCGCGGTCGACTGAGCTGCTTCTTCTTGATCCGAAAGCTCCGACGGTTTCGTCGCTGCGTTGGCGGTTGTGAGCGTTCTGTGAAGCCGAGCTGTCGTCGGATTCGCTGCCACTGAAGTGGGCTCCACGGCCACCGACTACACCGATTCTGGGGCGAAGGTAGTTGCCATGAGCTCCGGCCAAATGAGCGCGGCTTTCGGCGGCGGAACGAGCGGCTTGGCGTTCGCTTTCGTACTGGCTAGCACGTACACGGTGGTCCAGTTCCGAGCGTTGACGTTCGGCTTCCTGGCGGGCACGGAAGCTGGCGCGTTCGGATTCGCGACGAGCGGCCTCTTGACGGTAGCGGGCTTCTTGGTTGTGGCGACGGAATTGGGCTTCGCTTTCAGCACGACGGGATTCGGATTCTTGGCGGGCACGGAAGGCGGCTTCTTCGGAGCGGCGGCGAGCGGCTTCGCTGTAGGCGGCGCCTTCGGCTTGGCTAGCGGCCAATTCGTTTTGGATTTGGGATGAGGCTTGTTCTTGTTCCAGTCCAGAGTATCCACCGAATCCTCCGGCTGATTCTTGGAATCCTCCGTAGCCTCCGGCTCCTAGGATGGTGTGATTTAAAATTTTTTAGGTTTGTGGGTTTAAAGCTAATTTTTGGGGGTTTTAGGAGATTTAGGCTTACGTTATCAATATTTGGGATTTAGCTGTTTTCAAAATTATAAAATTTCGATAATTTTTATTTTTTTAAATTTTGAGTTCGAAAATATTGACATTTCACTTACCTCCTCCGATTTCGATGCTCTTGGCCGAGTGATGGTTGGAGTTGCTTGAGCTGGACGAATCTTCTTCGTTGCTTCTGGAGTAGCTTCCGTCAGCGTTAACGTGGACGTTGCTCTTCTTGTCAAATTGGTTTTGGCTGTTGGCTGATCCTTCATCGACTTCGTGCTTCTTTAAGTAGCCGTTGGGGCCGTTGACTTCCAAGTTGTTGGCCTTCAAGTGGTTGGCTGACTTCTTGTTTGATCCACTTTGTTCTGATGACTTGTCGTAGTTGCCGAAGGCGTCAGCGGATTCAGCAGAGCGTTGGTGGGCTTGAGAGGCTTCAGAAGCGGCTCCACGGTCGACTGAGCTGCTTCTTCTTGAACCGAAAGCTCCGACGGTTTCGTCGCTGCGTTGGCGGTTGTGAGCGTTCTGTGAAGCTGAACTGTCATCGGATTCGCTGCCACTGAAGTGAGCTCCACGGCCGTAGCGGTTGAAGCGTCCGGCTCCCAATTGCGAACCACGTCCGTATCCATATCCCGCTCCGAAACCTCCGGCTCCACCTTCAACAACAGTCTTGCTGTTGTGGGCTTGTTGCTGAGAGCTGGACGATAATGAATCGTCGCTGAAACGGCGCAACGAAGCTCCTCCTGGGCCTTGAAGGACTTGGACTGAGCTCTTGCTGTCGGCCTGGTTGCTGGCACGGTCCAGGTTCGAGGACTCTTCATTCATGTAGCCATTTGGGCCGCTGATTGACTTTTTGTGTGAGTCCGAGTTGTCGTGGGCGTGGGCGGAGCTGGCGGCTTTGTTGGCACTGTAGGCGCGGTTGCCGAAGGCGTCGACCGACTCTTGTTTGTTCGACTTTTTGCTGGCACGGTCCGCAGCTTGTCGGTTACTGTCGCTGGACTCGGAGAAGCGGAACGATGAGGCGGTGACGGCGAACGCCAAACACAATACGAGTGAAGTCTTCATGGCTGGGCACGGTGGTTCGAGTTTCACGTTGAGTGAAATCGAAACTGTGATATTAATCAAACGTTCCGCTTCGGTTTATATACGTTTTGGTGATAGTGTTCGAGACGGTCGGTATAATTTGTGTGGTTCAGATACTGGCAATACAAAGGGTATGCTAATTAGGGTAGGACAGTGATAATCAGATTAGAGTGAGGGTATGTAAATGAGTCGTGGAGTAGGGTCATGATAGTCATGGTACGTAAAACTATTTTAATCAGAGAGAGTAGGATTACTATAACTATGGTAGAGAGGCTATGGTAATCAGTCATAACGTAAGACTATGTAAATAAGCCTAGGCCAATGTAAATCAGACTATAAAGAACCGTAACTGAATCAATTTTAAATTATCACGATTCTAGTACGATCCTATTGAAGTCAAAGATAATAAAATCTATTCATAAAGGGCAGTTAACTCCAAGACCATAAGACAAACGCGGAACATACGCACGATTATGTCCTGTCATAAATATTATGAACGAATCTGGTGTAGTATGATGGGGTTGGGTATTACGTGGTAGAATAAGGTGGAGTAAGGTATAGTGGGGTAGGATATGGTAGGGGAGGGTATTGTAGGGTAAGGTATGGTAGGGTACTGTAGGTTAAGGTAGGGTATTAAGTGGTAGAATAATGTAGAGTAAGTAGGGCAGGGTCGGGTAGAGAAGGGCAGGGTATGGTAAAATACGGTAAAGTCTGGCACAAAAAAAACATTACAAAGCTTTATACAACAGCAAGATAATCAAATATGCAAGAATTGCAAATTTTAAAACATGGCTGACATTTGGACTTAAACCAATCTTAATCTCCAACATAGCGTCATCAGCCTCCAGAAATAAGCAATATCTTCTTAAAAACTCGATTCCAACTCCAAAATCAAATTCATCGTCCGAAGTTACAGTACTTAACGTCACTTTGTAGGGTTCAGTAAGACCTTCGTAGTACTCAGTGTAGTCTTCTGGAGTTATTGTGAATTCATGGTCGTCTAACAGGATTGTTATGTTGGGTAATAAGGATGTTGTTGTAAAATACGTAGAATTGATAAGGGCTGAGCTTAAAGTTTGAGGTATTCTTGTGTTATGTGATGGTAGAAACCCAATTTTTTTGGGAGAGGTAGTAATTGTTGTCGTATTTTATACTGAAAACATTGTATTTGTAGTTATTGGGAAATTTTATTGGTACAGTATGTTAGGGGGGGATTCCTGAGAAATAAATTATCTTAAAAGTTGAGAACAGTAAAATAAGGTACGGTACAGTAAAGTAAAGTAGGCTACAGTAGAATAAGTCAAGGTATGGTGGTCTAAGATGGGGTACAGTAAAATAAGGTAGGGTTCAGCAGAATAAGGTAGGGTACAGTAAGATAAGGTAAGTTACAGTAGCATAAGGTAGGGTATAGGTGGAGCACGGCAGGCTTTAGTTAGGTAGAATAATTTATAGTACGGCGTGGTGAAGTTGGAAAGGGTGGGAGAGGATTGCCTTACCGAAGGGGGTAGAGTAGAACTTGCCTAGGTTCTGTGAGGCTTAAGGTACGGTAGGACCTGGGGTACGACAGGGCCTTGATACTGTTGGGCTTAGGTTGCAGTAGGGTCTAGGGTACGTTAGAACCTAGGGTACGGTAAGACTTTTTGTAAGGTATGGCAAGCTAAGGCAGGGTGGGGCAAAAAAGAGTGCCGGAAGGAAGGAAAAGGTAGGAAACGCTTCAGTACGGGTATAGTAGAGTCGTTTAGTATACTTACTCTGCCTTAATGATCCATCTCTTTCTATTTATAGTTTTGGCATACTTAACATTAGTCGAACAATTAGCTATTCGTCTTTCTCCAATATAAAGCTTACCTTTACTTGTACTTGTTATATTACCTTCTGGGTTCTAAAAAAATCATTTTCAAACCTTTCAATTTTTTATCATAAATTGTGACGTATTTTATCTTGTAGTACATGTCTCATAGACCTAGGCATAGAAAACTCACCCTCAGGCCTTTAAAGCTGATTTGTTTAAAAACTGCCACTTTTTCAATGAACCTTTCCATAAAGTAATGTAAAAATGAAAATTGCATGACATTGGTCAGTCCAAGTCCAAAAAATCCGTCATATTGAAATGTCATCTCTTTATTGCCACGGTTGATCACTCCGATATTCATGGTGTGGTTTCTGAGACTGCCCGAGGTCACTGTAGCTTCTACTACTTCACCTCGAAGACTGTTGCGACATCTGGTGTCATTAAAACCAAGATGGGGTAGTATTTTATGGGCTTCTTGGTATTTTCTGAAAATATCGTTTTAGTATGTTATAGTAGGGTAGAGTAAAGTGGTGTATAGAGAGTAGGGGGTAATAAAGTAGGGTAAGAAAGGTATGGCATGATAGGGTAGGAACATGGGTAATGGTTGAGATAGGATAGGATAAGGTAGGGTAGGGGTACTTACATGAGATCAACATAACTATGGTGTTCATTCTTGCTGCAGGTATAGTTCCTAGCGCAGCTCTTATCAAAAACAAAAGAGTAGGGTCTGTAGAGATCAATAGGTAGGTTGAAGTGACTTTCATCAATGTTAATTGGCAATGTCAGTGTGGTTTCTGCAACGAAATTTTAAAAGTTTTAAGATTTAAAGACCATGGTCATTGTCATTACTTTGAGAGTAATTTTATGTTTAGGGGTGGGTACTCACGGTGGAGAATGACAAAAATTTTTGGGAATTTTTCAATTTTTTGATATTCAAGGTTTTGGCCATAGATTTAGGCTTTATAAAATGTTTTCGTTTGGTCATGGAGATGTAAACGGTGGGCGTGGGTAGGGAAGGGGTGGAGATAACACAAAATTTTGAAAAAAAAGTTTTAGATTTTAAAAATTTTTACTTCTATGTGATTCGTACGTATTATACGGGTCATTTTTGTCAGAGCGTGGGTAATGAGAAGAGGATGGGGGGGGTAAAATGAAAATTATTTTTTTGAGTTTAATTTTTTTAAAACACGCTCAAATGGTTCGTTAAACAAAACATTTTATTTTAAAAATGTAAATTTTATTTTTTTTTAAATTTTTTTAATTCTTTTTTGATTTTGATATAGCTTACCTCCTTCGTAGTCGATGACGAACCCATTAACTTTAAAATTGCATAAAATGATTAGGATTACATAGAGTGATAAGTATTTCATGAAACACTCAATTTAAAAAAAATATTTCAATTCTTTTAAATTCAAAAAATATTGAGAGTCAAACCTCAAGACTTCTTTTTTGATAATTGCAGCTCCTACTGACTGCCTTTAATCTTTTAATATTATTGTTAAAAATTAACATGCTTCATAAGAGGCTTATCAATTCTAGTTTACTTCAATTTTCAATATTTATTTGTTTATCAATTTCGAATTACATAAACTATGATAAGCGCTCACATTTTATTAATTGCTACTACTTTTCATGCGTACTTTGTCAAAGATATATGGTCACATTGTGTAGTCTTAGTTAAAGTTTATGGGTTTATAGGGGGGGGACGCAGGATGGGGTATGGCTTGAGTAGTAGAATAAGATAGAGTACGGTAGGGTAGATAGGGGTGGGAGGGGATAAGATAAGGTAGGTAGGAATGGAGGAAGGACAAGATAGAGTAGGTAGGAGAGGTAGGAAGATAGTAGGGTAAGTAAGGGTGGTGAAAGAAAAGATAGAGTTGATAAGGACGGGGAAGGAAAAGTTGGGGTAGGTAAAGGTAGAGGAATATTACTGTAACTAGAGTCGAATAAGAGGTTTAGAGAAAAATAGGGGTTAGAACGACAGTTTTTAAAGATACAATGTTATAGTAGGGTATGATAGAACTGAAAAAATAATACTAGAGTAAGGCCAAAAAAGAGCTTTAAAATAACTATAGTTACTGTATGATTAGGGTAAGGCTATTACAAGGGTCGTTGACGAGTACGGCAAAGTAATAGGTAAGAATATTTGAGGGTAGGGTAGGGGGCATACTTTAAAACAAGCAAGGTTTGGGGTACAGGTACAGAGTAAGGCAGCTCATAGCAAGGTTATGTATGAGCGTAGGGTGAGGTGGGGTAATGAGGCCTAGGGTAGGGTAGGGAAAGATAGGGTAGGGTATAGTAGGGTTGGGTAGGGTCTGGTAGAGTAGGGTAAATTAAGGTAGGGTAAGTTCTTTTTACGCAGGCTACAGTACTACAGTATATCTCAAGTTAAAAATTTAGTTTATTGTAGCTCCGATGTAAAAATAGGTATATTAGATAAAACATACAATATAATTGCTGAAAGATAGGGTATTCATGAAGTATATACATTGCTTAGATTAAAATTGTCTGCAGAACTACAGTTACGTAGCATTGATTGCGACCATATATAATATTTATAAGTTACCGTAGTCCAGACTGTCCAGCGGCGTAAGGTACATTGGTACCGGCATTGGCTCCAGAAGAAGTTGCTACGCCTAGTGAAGCAGGATTTGCTGGTAGTCCACCAACGCTGGACGTAGCAGCTCCAATAGCCGCTGGTTGAGCAGCAGTGGCTACTGGTTGTGCACCAGAAGCACCATAGGTACCAGTAGCACCATATGAAGCTGGAGCTGCTCCAGCCGCTACTGGTGCTGATACTGCACTACCATCTGTAGCCACAGCAGCTTGCGGCCGAGCATTGATCATCAAAGCCAAAACTGACATTACAGTAACCAGTAGTACGGTAGTTTTGGAAAATTTAGTAGTGGGGAGAGGGGCAATCAAGGTACTTAGAGCAGTACAAGGACAAGAAAACAAGCCGATTGGAGTCATGATGCCTTATATATGTTGTTGTAGACTATCTTCGAACAAAGAACTCTGTAGCTACAAAAAGAAATGGCAGATTTGGTAACAAAGCTGCTGATAAGCACTGATAACTTTTACTTTATATGCGCCATCTTTCAACACACTTGTTTACCAAAACAAAACTCAATTTTCTATTTTTACTGTAGTAAATGAAAGAAAAGCGGCTTTTTTACTCTGTAACCTATTTATTTACTGTGATATCTTCAAAAGTTGTGTGGTAATAGAAGACTGGTCTTTGGTAGATTATAGATCAAACAGTAATGTCAAGTTGTATGTATGGGTAGGGCAGGGTTAAATAGGGGATGGTAAGATAGGGTAGGGTAGGGTAGGGTAGGGTAGGGTAGGGTAGGGTAGGGTAGAGTAGAGTAGGGTAGGGTAGGGTAGGGTATATGTATGACTAGAGAAGTTGAATTTGAATTTAGAGTGAAAGTGTCATTTTTGATGCAATTTTATAAACTACGTCAGCTTCTTCTTGAACCTATAAAAAATCTGTCATTTTTATATGAAATTTTGCAAAATACGTCTGGCTTTGCTTGGTTTTTAAAAAAATTTGTCATTTTATACCTTACTTGCCATTTTTTAATACTTTTCTTTACGTTTAAAAAACATGTCATCTTTTTTGGAAATTCTAAAAAATCTGTCATCTTTTCTTTAATATTTTGTAAAATACGGTATTGATTAATGAATTCGTTTAGAAAATAGACTATTTTTAATACTATTTCTTGTTTTTAATTGATTTTTCTTTGAAATTACTAAAAAATATGTTGTTTTATTTAATAAATTTCATAAAATGCGTCATCTTATATTTTAAAATTTTCTAATTGTAACGAAAGAACCAATTGGCGTATTTTACCTCAAAACAAAACATAATTTAAACTTTTTTTTTCAGATAATCTTTATTCGATTCAAAATGACTTGATTATTGACATCAGATTCACTGGGATTTATCAAAATGTAGTACAACATTCACCATGGTGTGGGCGCTTGGAAAGGTAAGTACTCTTGAATTTTATTGTAAACCTAGGTGCTTTTATACTCAAAATGTTTACTAGAACTTGTATGGAAATAGAAAATATTTCGTTGATTGCATCTTGTTTTTTGAGTTATAACGTTTTTTCTTAAATTATCCCTGATGCTTCATAGGCGTGTCTTTTATGGTTGATTTTGCTTTGAACTTGGTTGTAAACCTGGATATGTTTGTTCTTTAAATGTGTATTATGACTTGTAGAATGTGTAATTAATATATATTTTGTTGATTGCGTCCGGCTTTTTGAATTATAACGTGTTTTCTTATATTATCCTTGATGCTTGGTAAGGTTTCTTTGAAAGTTGATTTCTCCTTGAACTTGCATGTAAAACGTGGTGTGTTTGTACTTAAAATGTTTACTATGACCTGTAGAATATGAAAATATAAAATATTTTGTTGATTACGTTTTGTTTTTGGGGTTAGGACTTGTTTTCTGATATTATCCTTGATGCTTGATTGAAAGTTGGTTTCTTCTTGAAGTTATTTTTTAAACTTGATGTGTTTGAACTTAAAATGATCACTATGACTTGTAAAATATGAAAATGTAGCATCTTTTGTTGTTTGCGTCTTGTTTATCAATTTATGATTTGTTTTTTCATAATATCCTTGATGATGAGTAGGTGTGTCTTTTAAAGTTGATTTCTATCTGAACTTGTTTGTAGAACTTGATGCGTTTATGCTTAAAATGTTTCTTACCACATGTAAAATATGAATATAGAAGATGTTTTGTTGATTGTTTTTTGTTTATCAATTTATGACTTTTTTTCTAATATTATCCTTGATAGGTGTGTCTTTGAAGGTTGATTCCTCCTTAAATTTGCTTGTAAAACCTGCTGTGTTTGTATTTAAAATGTTTATTATGACCTGTAAAATATGAAAAGGTAAAAAATTTTGTGATAGAGGTACTGTATTTTAAAGTACGGCTTGTTTTCTTATATTAACCATGATGGTTAGCAGTATAATATTGCTTTTTTATGTCTCTTGAAGTAATTTGTTATGAAGTAAATGTAAAATACGTCAGGTGGCATTAAGTCCTAACTTTATTTATAACAAAAACCTACTGTAACTTTAAAAATCGATCTAAAAATGTCATTTTTCCTTCAAAAACTTCCGTTTTTTTAACCAAAAACAAACCCAAAATCATAAAAACAAAGTTACAGTAAGTGTCATAGGACCTATGAAACGTGGAAATAATTTTTTTCAATTGTAAGTAAACATTTCGCGCAGTAATGACCAAATATTTATTGTTTATAGTAAACAAATCGTATGTTGAAATGAAGATTACTGCTTCAAGGTGACAGTTTTCGTTGTATTTTTACAATAACTGCTATATAAGCAACAGTTTTTCATAACTTTTATTCTGATAAATCTTTTCGTTTTTCATTGGTTGGGTACTTTAAAACTGGCATTTATTATTGATTTGAGACGAAAAAAGTGGCTTTAGACCTTATTTTAGCTAACAAAAGGCTATATTTCATCAAATTAAACAAAAAATATAATATTATAATAAATATAGGGCTACTTTAACATTTTTTAGTAAAAAACCTACCAAAAGCGTCTTTTATTACCTAAAAATCAATCAAAAACACTTGTTTATGACCGGTTTCGCTTTCAAAACAAATGTCATTCGAACCGAAAGCAAATGCAATGTGCGGGGGTATAGCTCAGGGGTAGAGCGCTCGCTTAGCATGCGAGAGGGCTGGGGTTCAATTCCCCATACCTCCAGAATGACTTTTTGGGATTTTTAAGATATATCTGTCATTTTTATTGTTGTATATGATTTTATATAAGTTTGTGCGATTAGTTTTTATGATTTTAGTATTTTTTAATTAGTTGGTTGGTTTAAAAATGGCATTTTTGGGTTAAAAATACAAAAAAACTTGAAAAAATGAGGGTTTTGAGCGGTTTTAATGCCATTTTTAGTTGTTACTGTCAATAGAATTGCTTTTACTTTCTCCATAACTTCTCATAATGTCAATATAAGTCTGGCGAACATTTAAAAAAATCAAAAGTCGCGTTATTATAAACCCAAAAACTTGAAATTTCAAAAATTTCAGAATGTTCCGTAGCCTAATTTTATTGGTTTTGATCTTCGTTTTAGCCATTGCTCGGCCTCAGGTCACGGTAGAAAGAACGTCAGTTGAAGAGATTGGTAGACCAGCTGCTAGTTCTCGAGTTTCCGCTATTGAGACTCCGGTTGGTGGAGTAGCTGTGGAGGAGCCGGTTGCACCAGCTGTTGTTGTTGGCTAAGGTCTGGACTGTTTTGGAAAAAAGTCATTATTATTGTCAACTGGGGTTGATATGGCCCTTTTATATATTTTTTGTGTCCTATAGATAATATTTCATACTTTTTGTGTTAATATTTCGTAGTTGAAAGCCATTTATTACCTAAATTTTGAAAAAAAACATGTTGTAACTACCTCAGAGCTGCAGTACCTATATATCAGGTTGTTCAAAAAGTTCTGTGCTCTCTAAATCCGTAAATTTGTTTTGAGAGGGGCTCAGAATTATTTGAACAACCTTATAACTTATATTAGTCTGTTCAAAAAATTCTGAGCCATCTCTCAAAGTAATTTGTTAGGCTAATTGGCTCAGAATTTTTTGAACAGCCTAATATAATACTTTTGTGTCATAATCATGTCAAAACTAATGTGATATCACCTAGTATAGTACGAATAAACATCAAAAATAGCATTTACATGCCATAAGCATACTATATTTAAAAAAATTTTTGTTTTCATTTGGCGAGTTGCGCCCTACAATACTATAAAATAATGTGATATAGGTAAAATACGGCTTCTTTTCAATCATTTTTTCAAAAATATAACAAATTTATTAGTAACAACTTGGTTTATATTACACATACGGTTAGGATAAGGCACTTGGAACACAACTTTTGATACAGAAATTTGAAAAATAAAAAATTTTTAAATTTAAAAATATTTTGTTCAAAATGAAAAAAAGATGAATTGAAACAACATAAATTGAAAGTTAGACCTGATTTACCACCAAATGTTAAAAGAAAATGGCATTTTTGCTAAAATTTGGTCAAAAAAGGCTTGTTTTAGGCCTAAAATGGCTCCCATTCTGCCATTTTTAGGTAACAAAAAATGGAAAAAATCATTTTTTATATTTTGAAAATTTTAAAAATGGCAATTTATACCTGAACTACCAACAAATATCAAAAGAAAATGGTATTCTTCGCTAAAATTCGGCCAAAAAAAACCTTGTTTCAGGCCTAAAATAGTACCGTTTTGCCATTTTTAGGTGACAAAAAATTTAAAAAAATTAAAAGCTGATTACACATTGTATAGAGATCAATAAGAAATAGCAAAAATTATCAAGAAACATCAAAAAGTGTTGTAGAAAGACCAGTATATTATAGTATTGGTGCAGTTTTAGTTAAAGGCCACTGGACCACCTTTGCGAGGTGGGTCGGCAGGTCGAGCTGAAATGAAAATTGATAAGTATTTATGGTTTTTTAATCATTTTAGGCATGTTTTCAATCATAATTTTCATTTTTAAGCCCATTTGCAAAAATTTTTTAAATTAGCCAGGGCGCAGCTCGAAATTTTTTAATTTTAAAATGAAAAATTTTAATTTAAAAAAATGGCTTATCATATCAAAGTGGCTCATCTCGTATTTTAAAAATTACAAGTCAGAACCAACAAAAATAAAAATTGGCCTAACAAAGGGCGCAGGTTGCCATTTAAAAAAAGGTTATAATTTTACTTGACTATATACCTAAAGAAGGACGCAGCTTGAAAACCAAAATTAAAAAAAATTTTTTTAAATCCACCCCCAAAAAAGTTTATCATACCCCATCTTACGTTGCCCTCCCTTACCCTGCCCTACCATAAATTACGGTAGGTTTACCTTACTAGAGTCATACTGTATTGCAGCCCTTGCTTGTCTTAAAGTATACCCCCTACTCTACAGTACCCTACACTAACATAAACACCCTACCCGATCCTGCTCTACACTATCCTACAGTACCCTACCCTACTCTATCTTATCCTTGCCTACCCTACCCTTATTATATCCTACAGTACCCTTCTACACCATACCGTATCCTACTCTACCATAGGATACTGCATTCGGCCATACCCTATTTTACCATAGCATACCCAACCCTACCGTACCGTACCAAGCACAACACAAATTATAAGCCAAATCTCTACCGTAACCACCTACAGAAACCAATAACCACAGTACAAATGCCACTATGTAATACTACCACTATCACTACCACAACCATATACAGTACATAGTATAATATACACATTACGATAGCTACCTTACCTTCCAAGCTCCTCTTATTCAGATGATCTCCAGGTGATTGATCCCTACTGTAAGGTCGCAGCACCGCGGCCGTCGCCGGCCCAGTCGGAGTTACAGTAAGCCGGACCTGCCTTGGCTCGGGTACCTCTCGTATCGGCTCGGTGATGGGCGTGGCAGCGGCCGAGGTTGGGGGTGGTAGCTCGTTAAAGTGGTGATATGGCTTGGGGAAGGGGTGGTGGTGCTCGTAGATGTTGTTATTGTTCGCTGGAGGCTGAGGTGAGACCGGTTGAACGGTGGGTGAGGTGGATTGTGTACCTGAGAATGGGAAACGACATGTACAACAGCGTTACAACATTCATAGCAACATAAACAAAAAGGACGTACGACAAAGTTACTGTAGTAACAACATATACACTATAGCAGAACAGGAGGAGGGGTAGACATATAAAACATTTTTTCGGTAAGCTGCGCCCTTGAAAATCAAAAACTGTAATTTTTCAAAAAATATAAGTAAAATACGAACAATAAA
Source organism: Bursaphelenchus okinawaensis (assembly GCA_904066225.2). Classification (NCBI taxonomy): domain Eukaryota; kingdom Metazoa; phylum Nematoda; class Chromadorea; order Rhabditida; family Aphelenchoididae; genus Bursaphelenchus; species Bursaphelenchus okinawaensis. The sequence continues at coordinate 9,919,886 of CAJFCW020000005.1, read as the reverse complement.
ATAACAATTACTTTAAAAAATCTTATTAAATTTTAATTACTTTGAATTGTATTGGCAAGCTGCGCCCTTGCAAACTCAATGTTTTTTGGTAAGCTGCGCCATTGAAAACCTAACATTTTAAGTTTACAACTGCAGTAAAATACGAAAAATCGCATTTTTTAAAATTAAAAACATAAATTTCTTATTTACAAATTTAAGGTACACTGCGCCCTTACAAAACATTTTTTTCGCAAGCTGCGCCCTTACCAATCCAATTTTTAGCTAGTTGCACCCTTAAAAATAAAATTTTTTAGCAAGCTGCGCCCTTACAAATCCATTTTTTAGCAATCTGTGCCCTTGAAAACCAAAAAATTTAAAAATTAAAAAAATATTTATGTTATTATTGACTTACTTGGAGAATTGGCCTGACTTCTGGCCATGAGTTCGCGTAGAACGTAGTCGGGCGGTGGGGGTGGGGCGATTAGCTGCTCTGTCACACTCGAATTTCGACGAATGTCTGGATAAAACCTTTGAGGCTCGTTGTACCTTCGATTCCTCAATTCATTAGTCTTTGGGCTAGGACTGTCAAACAGAGATGACTTGGAGGGGGAGCCTGGAAATTGAAATTATTTTAAATTCCTGTTTTTGAAAAAAAAATTAAAATGAGCCTTAACCTCATACTCCACCCATACAGGCCAACCCTACCCATTACCTATACTGCACTGCCCTATCCTGCCCGTACCCTACCCTGCTCTACCCCGATATCCTACATTGTCCTATCGTACTTTACTCAAGCCAAGCTACTCCCACCATGCCCTGCAACACCATTTCCTACCCTACCACCTCCCCCCCCCTCCCGGAAAAAAAATTTACCACCCCCACATTACCTAAAAATATGGATTTTGTCACAAATGCATTTTACCCCCTCAAAATAAATTTTACCCCACCCTCAAAAATAAAACTTTTACCACACCCACCCCGACTTCTAAAAATAATTTTATCACCCCACCCCTAAAAACAAATTCAATCATCCCCTCCCCCCCTCCTAAAAATAAATTTAACCTACCAATTTTGGTTTCAGAATTGGCCCTCTTCAGCTCCACCTTGAAATGCCTTTGCCATAGCTCTTGGACAATTTCCGTGCCAAAGATGACTCCGGAGTGTAAGGTTAACATCCTCAACACGAAGATACCATCAGTCCTCAGGAATTTGTCTACGAATCTTTTGACCTCTTTTTGTTTTTCGTCCGGATCCACGTCCAGCTCACTCATCTCCAGATGTCGCTTCACGAACCTGACATTGGGCCAAGGGAAGATGGCCACGAGAAGCCAATAGAGGAAGGAACCGGCTGTCAATAACAATAGGAAGACGTACCAGAACCAGAGGAAGATGAAGATTTTCTCGTTGAAGATGTTGATCACTAGAACACATTGAATCGTGTGTTCTTGGATGTTGCCCATCACTCGGACCTGGAACAAAAGTATTTTGAATTATTACTCTACCGTAACCAAGCAGTGCTTAAATCTACCGTTTCCGACTCTACCCTACCTTACCCTATCATACCTTACCCTATAGTACCCCGCCTTACTGTAGCTTAGCACCAGGATAACGAAGCGGTAACGCACCCTATCTTACTCCGGAATCACTCACACTAATACACCGTACCGTAGAGTGGAGTAATATCCTTCTGCTGCAGAGACGTCGTTTGGAGGGAGGGGGGGGTGGTTCGGGGTAGCTCCCCCCCCCCAGAGCCGATCCGAAAAAAAATCCACAGAGGTACCTGTACGTGAAAAAACGAAAAAAAAAATTTTCGAAAATCGGTCGACAGGTAAAACCGTAGCGACGTCCCTGTTCTGCTGTACCCCCACTATCCATTACTCTACAAGAGAACGATCTACCATACACTAGCTACCCATACCATCCCCTACCCTACTTTATCAAACATACCTTACTGTGCTCTGCCCCATCCTAACATACCATAAATTATAGTATGTTAGATTAGGGTATGATCGCCCCCCCCTCCCGCCTCCTCAAGTAGACATGGGAAACCCAAATTTAGGTCGGGCCAGGCCTGGAAATCAAGACTTGGCCCAGCCCGGCTCGTGTACAAGTAAAACAATCCGGGACGGACCTGAGCCAAATTTAGATCGGGCCTAACTCTCAAACCCGGCCGGTTCCTCATGTCTACCTCGCAGAATCTTCCCCATACACTCCATCTCAAAATTCAATTTTAGCCCTACCTGAAAGTCGCACAGTGCAATTCTAGGAAAGACGCCACTACTTTCCCACGTCCTTCCTCTGACCAGATCCAAGAGTGCACCAAACCCGTAAAACTGGTACTTGTCCGTCTCCAAGAACTTGTTCATCAAGAACAACTGAACCAGCACATTGACCAGGTAACAAAACTTGGTGATCAAATAGGTTACTGTAACATAGCAGGCCGAGTATGGTAGGTTACACATTCTCAGCAGGTTGTGTGGGCGCAGCTGTTTTTTGTTCAACCGCTTGTGGAAGCGAAGTGCGCCTTCGAGATGAACGGCCAGGGATCGTATGTTGGCACGCTTGATGTCAGGCTTGATATTGTTGGGATCCGATGATAATTTGCATATCTCCTGGATCTTGATACCCGAATGACCACTCATGTACTTCCAGAGCAGTGAGGGAAGTCTGAAGCAGGCAGCTTCGATCAAAAGAAAGAATGGCACCCATTGATAGTAACTGATGCGACGCTGATATTTCTCGTCCTTGGGCATTCCATCAACTATCTCACTCATTGGTACTGAATATGTGTCTTGGGCCCAGCAAAAATTCTCGGCGTACTAAAAATTATATTGTAGTAGACAATGATGTGAGAATTAGATGTTATAGTAGATTGGGAGATAAAGTTTGATGTTTTAGTTAGTAAAATAAGTAATTTTTTATATATATTTTTTTAATTTTGTTTATTTTAAAGTTATAATTTTTTCACCTGACCAGTCGATATTTTTTTACAACAAATTTGAAAATTTTTGAAAATAAGTAAGCTTCAACATTACCTCATTATAGTAAGTATATAGGTCTAAACATAACCTCTATATAGTGACTGAATAAACCAAAACCATTACCTTTTCAGATCCCAAGAAAGGGAATGAATCAGGGATAAGACACTCGATTGGATGCCCTCCAAACTGTTTATACGAACTTATCAATGCCAACACAATCATGAAGTTCGAGGTCACAATAGAATTGGCAGTGTCAGCAAAGTCGCTGAACGTTGGTGGATCGGCGAAGATCTGGCCACAGTTCACAACATTGCCAAGGATATTCATCACCCGTGTCTAGTACAATATGACTTTACTAGGTCATATATGTTAAACTTTACGTTGTTATATATATCAATGATACCACTTGACTATGTCGTATGATACTGAATATGTAGTTGATATACCTTGGCTATGTCATACGGTACTGAATATGTGTACGATTCAACTTGGGCCAAGTAATTGGCTATGTCATATAGCCTTACTATAGTAATAACAGTACGAATACAATTACAGACAGCCAAAATAAGCAAGCCAGATGTTATTTTAGTACACCATGAAGATACCACATCAGTTTTTTAAAACTAAAATTTTGAAAATTCATTTTTTAATGACTTCGAAACCCTATGCGTATTTTACATCACAGTAAAAATAAAATAATAATAAGAGTTAAACAGCATCGTATAACTTGTCAACCGCAGCCTGGTAAAAAGCAGGAAATAGGGTAAAAGTTAAGGTAAAGCAGAGGAAAGAGTATAGTTAAAAGTAGAAGTACGGGTAGAGCTAACGTAAGTATAAAGATAGAAGTAGCGGTACTAATAAGGGTAATAGTACAGGTATAAGGTATGGGTTAAGGCGGAAAGAGTAAGAGGTAAGGTGTAGGGGATAAGGAGTAGGGTAGGGGTAAAGGTAGGGGTACGGGTAGGGGTAGGGTTAGAGGTAAGGGTAGGGGTACGGGTAGGGGTGGTGATAGGGGTAGAGACAGGGGTAGGAGTAGAGGTAGGGTTAAAGTAGGCAATGTGGTAAAACTGTAAAAACAGGCGTATTATAAAACCAAGGTGAAGCAAAGCAAGCATATGAGCTACAAATTTATATCAAATAAATCTTAAAAACCTCAAAACAACCCAAAAACATCTCGAAATCACCCCTATTTCAACAAAAAACTACACCAACCCCCAATAGGAACACTCCCAAATGTACTTTTCTTTAACAGACGTGACTTTTCACCTTTTATTTACTATGTAAACATCTAGTAGCAACTCTGTAAATACCTTTACATCAAGTGCAAGTATACTTTGTCTTGGCTTTTGACTAAATACTACTCTTAAATCAACTATACTTACAAGAATACGTATCTAACATAGATCTAGAAATGTTGCCCTTTAGTTGAAAATCTTTTTTATCCAAAAAGAAATGTCAGTTTTTGAAAAAATCATCAAAAATCAACCAAAATTCGCCAAAAATCGTCAAATTTTTGAGAAATTTTGAAAATCCACCCCGCTTATCAAATTTACCACGCCCAAAACAACACCAAAAATAATCTTTGTTCTTTTTACTATCATTTAAAACCAATTTCAACCAAAAAAGATTAAAAATTGATTGAGAATCAACACTGTGAACAAACAGTCTATATTACACGTGATGACTTATGTTGAGAACTAAATTTGCAGACATTCCCAAACAACTACTCATCCAAACAACTATCAAAAAGATGCACTAGAGTCTGTAGAAGATATGTTAACATATTTTGAGGTTACCATGTTGTTTTAAAGAGATACGATGGTAAAACGACAGGTAACATGAGTAGAGTTTTCAAAAACCCATGCCCAAAGGTATCCTATTGAGCTTACCATACCTCTTTTGCTACAATCTACCCTGTCTTACTCTAAAATACCTTACCCTGCTCTCTTACCATCTAACGCCCCAACCCACCCCCATCCACATTCATTCACCCTGCCCTAATCGATCACCAATCCAATTTCCCAAAAGTGTCAAGAAATCAAAGTGAAAAACAGCCCCGATTCATGAGTAATTCGTAGACGTACAACTATATAAAGGTAATGTTTGCCTTGTCCCTATTCAAGTTATTAGGTAACAGTCGGTTTTCGAACACAAAAACCGTGTTATTATACCAAATTTGGTAACCAAAACATCATTTTTAGGTATCAAATCGATGTAAATGGTTTTGAATTGTATCAACTGGTCGGGTAATTTTAAATATAAACAAAAGAGAGCCATCGACACCGTATTTTACATTACTTTAAAAGTTTAAAATCCGTGAAACCAATATCGACTGATCGAATACACCTCAACTTTAAATATCGACTGGTCGAATATACCTCAACTTTAAAATTTATAACAAAGTTTTTCATAATCAGATTTAAAAGCCTTATTTTACATTCAATGTTATAAAACAACCTCCAAAATAGCCAAAACAATAATATTACAATAAACTCACCTCCTCCCAAGACCCAGAAAACACGTCCGGAGTCAAACATTCCAATGGTTTACCGCCGAATTGCTAAAAAATATTAATTTAGATACCTGTTTACACTTTTTAAAATCAAATAGTATATAGACTTTAATCAAATTTAGCTGAAATATTGATTTTAAAAACGGTTGATAACAAGCACCATAGATAATATAAGAAAATATGTCATAACTCAAAGCGAAGTAACCGATTGTCAAAAATTTTTATTTTTTAATACTCTACAGTTTCTAATAAACATTTTAAACGAAAAAACATTAGGTTTAACAAGCAAATTCATATAGAAATAGCCTTCTCAAGTTACACCTATCAAGCAGCATGGATAATATCGAAAGTCCTAATAAATTGAAAGTAAGTAAAAACTCAAAACCAGAGTTATATTTTCATAATCTAAAGAATATTGTCAACAAATTAAATGTAAATTTAGTATATTTGACATTTATATTCATCAAGAAATGGTCTTTTCAAGTTACACCTGTCAAAGCACCATAGGTAATATCAAAAGTCCTCATAATTCGAAAGAAAGTAAAAACTCAAAGTCAAAACTTATATTTTCAAAATCTACACAATATTATCAACAATTTAAATGTAAACTCAGTATATTTAACATTTATCTTCATCAAGAAATGACCTTCTCAATTTACACCTATTAAGCATCATGGATAATATCAGACAAAAAGCCATAATTTAAAGCAGAACTAAAAATCGTTAAAGCATTTACTATTGTAATATTCTACAAGTTTTTCCTGACATTTTAAGTACAAAAACATATACTTTACACTCTAAATTCACCAACAATTCCCAATATCGACCAATCCATCAAGAATAACATCAAAATCAAGCCAAAAACTCACTTTAAAGCTGACCAGCACAGCCAATGCAATCAAGATGTTCGTTGTGAAGAAGGAGTTGATTCTGTCCACAAAATCCCGATCGGCCGACGTGCCCACATATCGGAGCATTGACAGGACGGTGGTCAACACCATCGTGAATGTTGTTCTTGGTGGATTCTAATGAATTCGATGTGGATTATCAAGTGATTTTAGATCGAATGATCATTATCTGAAAGGAAAGGTAAATTATAATATTTTTTTAGGTAAAATACGAGATACACCGCGAGTTAAAATAAAGAGATATAAGGTGACCGATTTTATAAAATTTCTAGAAAAGATGACGTTTTTCTTAAAATTGGTGAAAAAACAAGACAAGCCTTTTAAAACATGTTCAAACTGACATAAAAACCCTAGATTGAACTCGTAATATCGTATTTTACAAAAACTAAAGAAAAAAGCTGACATATTTTATAGAATTTCCTCAATAATTACGCTTTTTTCGCCAAAAAATGACAAAATAAATAGAAGTTGATGTTTGTCTGTAAACGCAATCTTCAAAAATGATGAGGACAAGGTAAGCAACTCAAAAAATTATTCGAAAACTAATCGGATTAAATTTCTGCGCGAAAAAACAAAAAAAATCTCGAGATTTTGGATAAAAATTGATCGAGAGCATGTTCATGTTATCTTCTTTGCATCTACATTATTGTTTTTATGATCAATTGGTTGGCTAGCTATTTTTATTGTAAAATACGATATGTAATGCTTCATTAAAAATAAAAAAAAAATTTTAATTTTCAAAAATTGCCAAGCTGCGCCCTATAAAATAAAAAAAAATTTAACTGCCTAGATGCGCCCTAGAAAGTAAAAAAAAATTAAAAATTTAGGTAATACTACTTTTAAGATTTTACTCTATCCTAGTAAAAAAATTGATAAAAATTTTAAAAAAATGATTGTCAAGCTGCGCCCTATAAAACAAAAAAAAATTTAGGTAACAAACAGTTTAATCTAGGTAATAACTAGCCTTTAAAATTCAAATGCCTTAGGACTTCTATTGTCAAAACAAAGAAAAAGCGAAATTTAATGCCTTTTTCGACGATTTTAAAGCCTTCGTAACTCAAACCCTCCCCTCCCCCTTGGCGCTATTGGAAACCGTCTTTTATAAAAAGCTGGCTCTTAAAACGTCGCGTTATATTCAAGTAGGTGCGAAAGTACGAGAGGAAAACACACACTTTGGTAGGTAAACAAATTTGCATAGGAGCATTAATTATCGCCTGTGCTAGCCCAGAACCCTAGCCCAGTGCCCTAGTCCAGAGCCCAAGCCCAGAACCCTAGCCGAGAGCCCTATCCCCAGAGCCCCAGCCCAGAGCCCTGCCCTAACCTACGTGAATTTCTGAATCTTGGGCGGGGAAGATAAAAAAAAGTAAATTTCCAGCTTTGGGGGTGAGTAGAACATCCTATCATACTCTACCTTACGCCATCCTACACTGGCCTATACTACACTTTTTAATTCTACCCCCTGTAAAATAAGAAAAAAATTTTTACCCTACCCCCTTAATCAAAAAACGCCATACCTGGTCCCTGGTTAATAGAAAACATCCCTAGACTAGCTCTACTTACATAACTCATTATGGCTAGCTCCACCTAACCTAAACTTTGATCATTCGGAACGGGCCGAGCCGGCCCACTTTTCAGGCCCGGCCCGACCTGAGTTTTCCTCACGCCCGGCCCGATTTTTTTATGTGGAATCGGTCTTGGCTTTTCGGGCCGGGCTTTTTAGGGGTTTCCAGGCCCGGCCCAAAATTTTGCTCAGGCCCGGCCCGTTCCTCATGTCTATCTACATCTAGCTGTACCTAACAAGTAAGTCAATATCACCTTCTTTTTGTACAAAAACTCTTTCAAACAACCAAGAAAACCCATGCCTTAGAGACTGCTAACATAATGTATTCAAAAGGTTGCAAAATATTGTTGTGAAACAATTGTCCTTTTATGGAAACGAAAAAAATGCTTGAAAAAGAGTGGATTTTTGGCTCTTTTCGGCCCAAAAAGGAAACAATAAAGGAAATAATATAAAGGAAAGCATGTGTAATATGTTTATATTACTCATAGTAATATAGTTTTTTAAGTTTAAAAGGGTGGGGGAAGAGTATATCGACTTTAGATCTACCCTTTAGCTACAATGGGGTAAAGAAACAAAAAAAAATTAAATCTTGGGCAGGGTAAAGCAAAAAAAGTTTTGAGTATCGGGCGGGGGAAAACAAAGAAAAATAGTTTTGAGTATCGGGCGGGGTAAAACAATTTTTTTTTGAAGTTTGGGTGGGGCTTGGCAAAAAAATTAATTTTGAGTCTAGAGCGAGGTAAAACAGAACACAAAATTTTGGGTCTCGGGCGGGGTAAAAGAAAAAAAAACAAAATCCGGTTCAGGGCAGGGTAAAGCAAAAAAGAATAATTTTAGTTTTGGGTAGTACTTGAAAAATAGCTTTGGGGGGTACAAAAAAAATTTGAGCTTCAGGCGGGGTAAACAAAAAATCATTTTTAAGCTTTAGGCGGGGTAAAACAAGAAATTTTAGTTGGATTATCGGGCAGGGTAAAGAAGAATAAATAAAAAACCTTGCGCGGGGCAGGTAAAAAAACTTTTAAAAAACTAATCTTAAGCAAGGTAAGAACAAAAGCTGCTTTTTTATTAAAAAAGCTAAAGTTCTTTTAAAAAGTAATAATAGTCCTGCCTCCCTTCGTAATAAAGATAGGCAAACACGTGTTTGTGTCTCCCTCCTGAACATCCGCCAAAATCTGTCGCAAATAATGGTTTTTAATGTTTTTTCTTTAGTTTTACGTGTTTTGCGCTTTGAAGCCGACCTTGACAAATTTGAATTTGGAGAAAGTTCAAAAACAAATTTATTTTTAAGATCGAAATAGCGGATTTCAATTGATTTGAATTGAAAAACAAGAAGATTTGAATTTATTTGTTTGTTTTTTGACTGGCAGATGTTTTATACTACCCTACAATACCCTACCCTATCCTACCTTTCCTACCCTACATTACCCTACCCTACCCTACCCTACCCTACCCTATCCTACCAATACCCTACCCTACTTTACCTTATCGTACCGATACCCTACCCTACCTTGCCCTACCCTACTAAACACAAAATTTTTTTACCCAGCCCAAAAATATTTTGTACCCCTTCTCCTTTGATTTTTACCCTACCCAATCTGTAGGTGAAAAACCGAAAAAAAAATTTAAAAATTGGTCCACAGATCTGTGAACGAAAATTTTTTTTCCGACCTCCCCCTCCCAGAGAAAATCCATAGCGACGTCCCTGGTCTAGCCTAATGATTCGACTTAAAAAAAGTATCAAAACGCCTATAAATTTAACAAAACCCGCCCTTATTTTAACCAAAATTAGGCTTTTCAAAGTCTAAAATAAAAAAAAAGTGGCTAAACTGCAATAATTTCATAAAATAATTCATTTGAAAACAAATTGAAAAGGCCGTTAAAAATAAAGGGGGGGGAAGGTTAAAAAACAACATTTGATAAGTTGGGCCTGATAACCTTTCATTCCTTCCCAGCGTTCCGAATAAACTTTTCGGGATGAGTAAAGCCTCCAAGCCCCTTCTTTTCCCTTTGGCTTCGCTTTTCGGCTTCGAAAAACGGCGATTTTTGAGGAAAAAAAGAATTTTAAAAGCGCTTTTTCGTTTCGAAAGTGAATGACCAAGGAATGGACATTAACTAAGAAAGGGTAAGTGTGGAGGGGGTAGGAATAGAAGTAGGGATGGGTTTGAGTTGCGGTAGGGGTAAGAGTAAGGGTGGAGTGGTAGTGCAAAGGGTAAGGGTAGTTGTAGGGCTGAGGCTAGAGAGTGGATAGAGTAGAAGAAAGGGGCAATGAAGCTAAAAGAGTAATTTAGGGCCCTTGTTTTGGCTTAGTCACAACAATAAACTGGCATGTTTAGCTATTTCTTGGGTCATATGAAAGGCCACAAAAGGAAGGAGGGTGGGGGAAGGGGTTGAGGAATTAAAGTAAGAGGGTGGAGAACGAAGGGAGCGGGTTAATGCAATTGGAGTAAATGAGGAAGGGGAGGGAGGGGGTAGAAACAAGGGTAAAAATTGGAAGGAGGAGATACGGCAGCTAAAAAAACTACCCCCTCGCCCTATCCAAAAAACTGTTTTTTTTTAATTTAAACGTAGCTCACTCCTCTACCCCTGCCACCCCTAAAAAATTTACCCCACCCTCCTACTTTCTCACTCCCCAAAGCCAAAATTTAAAAAATTTACCCCACCCTTTCTCTCCTTTCTTATTCCCAAAACAAATATTTCCTCCACCCTTCTCTTCTTCCCCACCCCCTCCCTTCCGCCAAAAAACCGCCCTCTATTACTAGTTTTTTCTCAACCCCACAATAATTTCAAGTTTACTCATCAATATCAACATAAACAAGGTAAATACCTTTAAAAACCAAAAAAAAATTTTAAAAATCAAATTTTAAATTTAAAAAGCCCATAAGTTGAAACCATGACAATATAAACGTTAGAAATTAGTGTTGTTTCGGAGATTCGATGGAGAGTGTTTGGTTGTGTGACACATCTTCACCATTCACTCGTTTCTCTTGAGTTACTTTGGTGATGTGAAAGTAGGCGCCCGGCTCACTACCGACCGGTCGAACCACCAAGTCGGCCGTGGAGCGGGCTTCGCCGGCCACGTTTTCCGCGATACAGGTGAATTGACCACCATCAGCTTGTTCGACCGACGGGATTACTAGGGAGTGGACTCCGTTGCCTTCCTGAAATTTTTAAAATTATTAAATTTACCACACCCTCAAAGACAATTTATTAAATTTCTACCACACCCAATCAACTCACATTCAAAAGTTGTACTTCCGGACAATTTGGGATTGGATCGCCGTTTCGTAGCCAAATAACTTGTGGCTCTGGGTCTCCAGTGATCTCCACTGTCCATCGGAGCATGTCTCTTTCGGCCACTTCTTCGCTTATTAATCGCTGGATGAAATCTGGAGCTATTGTGTTCGCTATAACAATATAATTTTCATTTTTTTAACGTTTTAATTTAATTTTTACAATTACAGTCCAAAAATTTTAAATTTTGTCAATTCAACCGTACATTAGTTCGAACGTATGTACGCGCGAATCGACGAAAACATAAACTTACGTACGTGCGAAATGGCAAAATATGATATTATGTACGCTCAAATTTATAAAAAAGTAATTTTTAACCAAACCTGTATTTTATAGTACGTGCTAAATAGTATACATAGTACTATTAAGTATCGCATAAAACAGGCCGTAGTTTAGTTCAACTTATGTACGCGCGAATTCATAAAAACTAATTTTTACCCAAAACAGTACAGTACAGTACGTGCTAACAAGTAAAGAAGCACCATTTATTATCAAAATCAAAACCACCCATTTCGTTCCCCCCTCACCTTTATAAAAATGGTATCAACTCACAATGTTTCAAAAACCTACGTCTAACCACGAACTGAGCGCTACTCGTCGCTACACCCAGTTCGTTCCGCACCGTGCACATGTACTTTCCACAATCCTCAACTTGAGCATTATTAACGATCAAAGCGACGTGATTTCCGTTGTGAACGAACTGCAAGTTCGGGTGGGTTCTTTCATCTATCAGATGATCGTCTTTGGTCCATTCGATGATCGGTAGTGGATTCGCTGTCACGATGGCATCAAATTGAACTTTTTCACCGATTGTAGCTACATACGACTGTAACGTGTGTAGAAAGTGTGGAGGTTGAATGTCCGACGGCTGACGATGAAGAGAATCGCGGCTTAGGTCATGTTGCAAAGGTGGGGCTTGTTGTTGGGGTTCTGAAGGTTGACGATGAAGAGAATCAAAAGCCTGATAACGTTGAGAGTCACCCAGTAGATCAGAAGGCTGACGATGTAGAAGATCCTTCTGTTCTACACTGCTTTGACGGTACTGTTGATATTGCTCTTGAGAGTAGACATCAGACTCGTAGGGCTCTAGGTGACCTCCTTGAGATGGATAATATGACAAATCTTGGCCGGAAGCTTCTGCTGGATTCTGACCTTGATATACAGCTCCAGAAGCTTGATATTCACCTTGGTATGGGCCTGTTTTAGCTTGATATCCACCTTGATATGGGCCTCCTTTAGCTTGATATTCCCCTTGATATGAGCCTCCCCTATCTAAATATTGATCCAACGGCTCCTGCCTTGCCTGATACTTCTCAAAACTGCTGTTTTGAGTCGATTTTTGGCCTAAAAATGGCCTAATATCATCCTTACTATCATAAGCATAACTTGTTCTTGAGCTAGATCCATCACCATAGCCTTGAGGGCCTTCTGAATACCTCTGAGTGATCGTTTTTTGATAAAAACTTGAATTTTGGGTAATATTAGGGCTTTGACCAACATTCTGATTCTGGCCCGTATTACCTGGCATATTACCCATGCCAGCCAATGGTTGATTCAAATTCGGCCCAAAATTTGAATTTCGACTCAAATTTTGTTGATACTGATCGTCCTGATAGTACTGTAAACTCTGTGATTGGACATAACGTTCGTATTGTCCTAAATCACGTGGTTGATATGCTGATTGACTAAGGCGTCGAGCTGGTGATGTTGTTGATCCTCGGTCGGAGAAATAGGTAGGAGAGGCAGCGGCGTAGTCTGTTGCGCCAAAGTCTTTTTGAATGAAACGTTGAGGGGTCTGAAGGTGAAGAAGTTACTTTAATATAAGATTTACTGTGGAAAAATAAAGTAAGACAGACAAAGAATGATAAGGTAGGTTACAGTAATTCATGACAAAAAAGATATGGTAGGTTACGGAAGGTCATGATAGAAAAGATAGGCTAAGTTAACAGTAGATCCTAAAGCGGTAGGGCTCACGTTATCAAAACGCCTAGGATACAGTAAGACCTTATGTATAGTAGGGTCAGAATACAGTAATACCTAGAGTACGGTAAGACCTTGGGTACAGTAAGACCTTGAATAAAGTAGCGCCTTAAGTACAGTAGCGCCTAGATTACGGCAGGGCCTAGGGTACGGCAAGGTTGAAAGTACGGCAGGGCCTACAAGTACGGTAGGGCTTAGAGTACGGCAGGAGCCTAGAGTAGAATAAGCAAAGTATGCTAAGAGATGAAATATTATAGTAGATTAAGTTACAAGACAAAATACTGTCTCGGCCCGTATTTTACCTTTCTCGAGGGGGGTGGAATCATGGATTTTGGCCGAACGTGAATCAGTGTGCTCGATTCTGTTCTTCCTCTGATGTTTTCAGCAACAATACGGTACAGACCAGAGTTTTCGAGTTTTGCCGGAGCAAAAGAAATGTAGTAGGTATCGCCAATGTTTGGGAACTAAAAACAATATTTCATTTTTATTCAAAATTTGAATTTTCACAAAAATTTTTAATAAAGGAAAAAATCTCGTATTTTACATTATTATTACACCTCACCTAGACCTACGATATCACACCCTAATGTGGCTTACAGTACCCCTGTACAGGCCATGCCTTACTCTATATAACCCCTCCCCCGTACTTGCAATGTCCTACTCTATATAACCTACCCTCATACCTGCCACGCACTACCCTACAAAACCCACCCCTTGACTCACCAAACCATAATTTACCCTACGCTACAAAACCCTTCGCCTATTCAACTCGCCATGCCCTACTATAATATCATTTTCAAAAAACAATCACTTGTAATTTATATATAATATCACGTATGTGCGCAACCCCGTATTTTACCTCAGCAAAGTGCCAATTGCTCTTGATGGGTCGATCATTAAAGAACCACTGAACCTTGGGCCTTGGATTACCCACCATCAGGCAGTCCAGCTGAATCTTTTCGCCCTCATTCACGGTGTATTCGTCTTGGAACGGTCGAATAAACTGTGGAGCGTTGGCCAAGCTGCTGAATCCAAAGTCAGTACAGTCTTCTGGAGGTGGGAACCGATTCTCATATGCACTTTGAGTCTTGTGTAGTAGGTTGGGAGTGGTGCGCTCGGTGGAGTAATTGGAATGGTAGTCTTGGTGCACTTTCTGGAGCTGTTGAATGAGGACCTGCTTCTCTTGGTTGTAGTGTTCTTGGCGTGGCGATGAGCTTCGACGAGTTATGGTCGATTGTTGTGAATGGATGATTTGACTGGGCTTGGGCTGAAGGACTAGGTTTAGAGTAGCGGCTGTTTTCGCTTCGCCTGAGGGGTTTATGGCTCGGACTGAATAAAGGCCGGTATTGTCGTGATTTACACTGAAATTTTAGAGCTTAGGAGGTATGTAATGTAAAATTTTAAAAACTTAAAAATATTTTTTTTTAATTTACAAGTTTTATATTTACGTATAGTCATATAAATCAAACTGCAGTACTATCACTTATATTACAGTACTATATATCATATAGTACGGCATGTTACTCTATAGTAACATAAATCATTTTAGAGCCCTGTAGATTGTACAATAGTACAACAATTCCAACTTTAGTACTAAAGTCATGCTTAAGTACTACAGGCCATACTAAGTCATATTGTAGTACTATAGACCCCATAGTACCATAGGTCAGCCCATAGTATCACAGATCACTTCATCGTACTATAAACCAAATTGCAGTACTATATATGATATTATAGTACTGTATTTCGCATTATAGTACTAGATGAAGTGTCAGAGCAGCATACTCATATTATAGTATTAAAGGTAGTAATATAGTACTAATGATCCTATGGTACATTAAGTCATCCTGTGGTACTATAGGTTATAAAGTTATAGCACTACGGGTAAAATTATAGTACTTTAACTCATATTATAGTACGTTAGCTCGTGTTTAGAGCTATATAACTTCCATTCCAGTCCGTTCCCCCCCCCCTCCCCCCCAAGCCAACTCCTACCCACCCTCTTCACCTTACCATCTCCCCCCCCGTTCCCTATTCACCTACCATCCCTCCTCTCCAACCCACTACCCTCCCGTACTCAAAACCCGCTCCAAGCCCTATACCGTACTACCGTACCACTACCTTATACAATAGCCCTACCTTTCAATTCTAATCCGACTCCAACCATCTTTTTCATTGATAACCTTCAAATTCTCGCTGTCAGTCAATGGTTTTTCATTCAAAGTCCACTCGATGTTAGGTATGGGATCTCCGAACGCCTTCACTTCCAACACAATACCCTCTCCTTCGGCTACGACCTTATTCATCAAGGGTGGGTCGAAAAAAGGCGGCAGATTCGAGCGTTCCTGGCCTGGTTGGATTTGTAAGCGACAAAAGTTTATCGATTCGCCGTGAATGTTCTTGGCTACGACCTGTAGCGTACATTAATATAGCATTATGTCGTATTTTAAAAACTTTTAAAAACTGAAAATTTTTTTAAATTTTAAAAATAAAAAAGTTTTTTTTAAAATTTAATTTTTTTTTGAATTTTTAAATTTTTTAAAATTAAATAAAAATATTTTGTAATCCGTATTTTACCTTATAAAGCCCAGAATCCGAGCTTCCAGCCCCCAGAATCCGAAGAACGCACTTGTCTCCAGTGTAATCGATTCGAATCCGATCGGATTCTCTGATCACTGTTTCTTCCTTATACCATGTGACTTGAGGTTCGGGTTTCGCCACGCAAACACATTCGAGAACGGCCGTTGCTCCATCACGAACGTCCACATTCTGGAGTTGGCGAACAAATCGAGGCTTGTCTTCCAGTGGCGTCGCGTTTTTTGATCTTGCTGAAAATTTTTTAAATTAAAAAAAAAATTTAATTTTAAAAATTTAAAGTTTTAGAAAAAGGTTAGAATAAGGGTACATCAAAAGTAAGGTAAAGTATACAGTAGAGCAAAAGTACAGTAGAGTAGGAATATAGCAGTGAAATTAAAGTTAGGGTGCAGTAGAGAAAAGGTACGGTAGAGTGAAAGTACGGTAACATAGAAAACTGCAGTAGAAAAAGAGTACGATAGAGTTGGCGTATGATACAGTGAGAGTACGGAAGTAATTAAGACTCTACTACAATACACTAAGTATACCGTAATTCCAGTACTTTTCGCAACAGTACCTCAAAACCTTTCGGGACCTCTACCTACCGGTACTTCTACTCTACTGCATCCCTACTCTACCGTACTCCTACCCCCATCGTATTGCTACCGTATCATATTCCTACTCTCTCGTACTCTACTATGCTTTTACCCTAGCGTATCCCGACCATACCGTGCCACTACGATACCGTACTCCTACCCTATAAAAATCTTGCTCTACCGTACTCTAGTATATACTTCTACCCTACCGCGCCAGTACTCTACTATACTCCTACCCTACCGTACCCCGACCAAACCGTGCCCCTACTCTATCGTACTCCTACCCTATCATACTACCCCGACCACATCCAAACCCTATGATAAGTTTCATCGATTCTACCACTACTCTACCTTACCCCTTCTCTACATTACCCCCGTTCTAACGTACCCAACCCTACACACTTAAAAAATGAATTTTCAAAAAAAAATTTTTTAAACTAAAAATGTTAAAAACGAAAAGTATGCAAAACAAAGAACCAGTGCCTTCACTTACATTTCACCACTAATTGTGCGACACTTTGTGCAGTACCGTGCAAGTTCTCAGCAATAAAAGTGTAATTGGCCGAGTCCTCAGGAAACACCTCATCGATCCTCAATGTAGCCACTTCACCATCGAAGTTCTGTCGATAATCCGGCGAAGACTTGATCACTCTACCATCCTTAAGCCATTTCACACTCGATGGAGGTTCGGAATCAATCTTAACCATCAATTCAATCGGTCCACCTTCAGTTACCTCCAGATTCTCAAGACCTTGTAGTAGGTTCGGAGCGTGCCCCTTCGGAATCTGATATGAATGTTGGATTTGCGGAATTGAGGAGTTGGATGGAAACCTTGTAATCACAGTAGTCTCTTCCTCGGCTACAGTCTCGCTGAAGTTGCGTGAGGATTGCTCCAGGTCCGAGAGACGACGCTTCAAAAGTTGATGGTCACGGTGAAGATAATCCAACTTCTGACCCAAATCCGCGTCTGAAATGCCTTGTGGTGCTAACCAAATCGTGATAAACTTAATTGTGTGTGTGATATTAACTTAAAATTTGCATATTGTAGTGATGTTTTTGAGAAAATGAAAGTTGTATCAAATTTAAGTGAATTAACTTGTCATGGATAATATAATTGATGTCTATGTGGTATAAAACCAGTGTTTTTGGCAAAAAATGTTGTTAACAAAGTACGTAAACCCAAGATCGTAAAACGCTGCGTTGCGAGGCCGTATTTTACAATTAAAAAATTCAAATTTCAATTTTCCCGCCAAAATTCGGCATTGTGTTTCATGTGACAGGTATGGTCCAAAACTAGCAAAATAAACTTTTTAAATAAATTGATTGAAACCCCGTATTTTACATTTAAAAAGACAAAGAATGAACTTTTTAGCCCACTCCAACATGACCTACCTTCACTTTGTTGAACATGTTGTTGTACTTGAATAATCTTCTCCTGTTGCTCTTGAATTGGCAAATTCGAAACAACCCGACCAAGTTCCGTCTTAACCTTGCCCTCTTCAGCTGGTTTAGCATTTTTAGCTTTTGTTTCCAAATTGTCCAACAATTGATTGGTCTCAACCTGCCAGATCTGAACCTCTTCAACTGTTTTGCTCGCTGCCTTGCGCGCATCTCGCTTCAACTGCCAATTGCGTAGCTCTTCTTGAAGCTCATGGAACACTTTTTCATGCTCAGCAACAATTGTGGCCAATGATTCCTCCACTTTTTGGCTACGAAGGTTTAAGTCGGTCGGTTGGGAGGATTTGGCAATGGATGAGAGCTTTTGAACTGAAAAAATAGGTAATATCTGTCGTTTTAAACCTGATAAGCTATTAAATTTTCCGAAACTAAATAATCTTATTAGAAAAACATATAATAAAACACATCAAACAGACGTATTTTACATAAATATTAAGCCGTTGTTACCCAAAAACTTTAAAAAAAACCAAAAAATAGGTAATTTCTGCCATTTTAAACCTAATAAACCTTAAAATTCTAAAGGCAAAAATTGTAATGAACCCCAGTAATCAGAAATCAACCAGTATTTTACATCAATCCAACCTCGTTATTACCTAAAAATTCAAAGAAAAACAAAAAAAGGGCAGAACCCCAAAAATTACCTTGATGTTTCTCCTGAGCCAACGATTCTTGAGCATTTTGAAGTTGTTTAGTCAAGTCATTGAATGCCAACTCATTTTTATACAGATCTTTATCATTTAACGAGTCCGTCAATGTTTTGAAAGATTGGTCCAGGTCGTCGCTGAGTTTGAAGACCTATAACAATATTGATGTCTATCACAATATAAAAGGAAAATTTGAAACGGGAAATGAGAAATAAAGCTAGAGGACATGTTTTATAACTTAATACTGCTTTTTAATATCATATTGTTCAAGAATATTCAGGCTTTGTTCGTAAATTGAGAATTTTAAGACCAGAAACACTAGCTATGTCTACTATAACATAAAAATTTATATCAAAAATCAATAAAATAGAATCAACAAGGGTGTTTTTGATTACTAAAACATTTATCATACTGTATTTTTTATAATTTTTCATGACTTGATTCGCAAATCGACCGCTAAAAGACCTAAAACAATATTGTTACCTACTATAA
Organism: Bursaphelenchus okinawaensis; assembly: GCA_904066225.2. NCBI lineage: Eukaryota > Metazoa > Nematoda > Chromadorea > Rhabditida > Aphelenchoididae > Bursaphelenchus > Bursaphelenchus okinawaensis. The sequence continues at coordinate 9,900,913 of CAJFCW020000005.1, read as the reverse complement.
TATAAAAATCAAAATTTTAAGTTAAGAAATCCAAAAATCTAAAAAAAGCATATTTTTCTTACTTGATAAGGCAACTTTAACAGTTTTTTTTTATTTTTCGGCCGGTAAAATACGAAAAAATTAGTTTAGAAAACATAATGCCAAAATAACATTTTTCGTTGCGGGACCCAGAAGATAAGGTAATGTAAGTTAGTTTTTTCATCGAAAATAGTAAAATTAGACTTACCTAGGCTAAAACAGACTTTTTTAAAACTTTTTTTTATTTTTTGTTCCTAAAATCCAAAAAAAAGTTTTTGAAATTAAGGCTGTACTTTTTTTAAATTTTTTTCTAAAATCAATTTTTTACTGTTACCTTCTGCAAAACCAATCCCATTTCGATCCTCTTGTCCAAATTGCTCTTCAAAATCTCGTATCTTTGTCGGAACTCTTTGATCTGTTGTTGTCCATCTTCATTCAACTCAAATCCTTGTTGAACGACCGAATTCACTTCTTGTTCTTTGTTCACCAACAATGTTTCGAACTTTTTGTGAGCATTCAGGAACTCGCTAGCACTCTGAACATTCGAGCCGATGTGGCCATTGTCGGCCAAAAATGGTTCGGCCACTCGTTTCAGCCAGTCGTTCAGTTCGACCAGTTTGTCGGACAAGCGGCGGTTCACATTGACTCGATAGCTAGCCAGCTCCTCGACCTCGCGAAGTCGATGATTCAACTTCTCCAGCATTTCTCGAACGATGAGATTGTTCTCTTGTCGTAGGATCTGAGTACCTTCATCGATAACTTTTTTGGTCTTATTTTTGGCTAGCGGAGAGAGTTCGGAGGCCAAGGCGGCTGACGCCACTTTGAGGTCACGTTCCATTTGATCTAGTTGGTTTAGGATCTAAAACATGGGGTTACAGTGTAGATATTGGACTAGAAAAAGGTAATTTGGACAGTAAATTTACGTTTCGGCCAGTCATTTCCTAAAACTTCAATTTTTTTCGAGTACAGTCAGGGTTGACCTACTACAATATAGAAATGGCTAGATTTTTTATAAAACATCAAGCCTAATAAAGCAAGTTCTTGGCTTAAGCCTACTAAGCCTAAGCTTACTAAGCCTAAGCCTACTAAGCCTAAGCCTACTAAGCCTAAGCCTACTAAACCTAAGCTTACTAAGCCTAAACCTCCTAAGCCTAGCCTAGTAAGCAACCCGGAGCATAATAAGGCAAAACTAACAAAGCCTGAACAAACTAAGCTTAAGCCCACCATCATTTTCAACTTGTCTTACCATCTTAGCGTTCTGCAGAAAAGTCTCGACCTGACTTTTCGCTCTTCCTTCAGATTGAAGTTCGTCCAAGAACTTGTGAATATTGTTCTTAAGTGAGTCGACTTTCGTGGCCAAAGGTGATTGAGGAATGTTTTTTTGAACAATATCTTCGATTCTCGCCAAATTGTCTTTTTGGGTCTGAAAGTGTAGATTACGTAGGATAGGGTACTGTAATATATAGTAAGTTAAGGCTAGAACAGAACTCAAGAGCAAGGTGATTGTAGGAGCTGGGACAAATCTATAGCAAGATTAGGGTAGGGATGAGGTACAAGTTACAGTAGATAAAAGGTAGGAGTAGTATTAAAGATAGTACCAAGGGTATAGATATTACCAAGAGTATGGGTAGTACCAATGATAGGGGTAGTACCAAGGGTTAGGGTAGTACCAAGGATAGGGGTGGGGGTAGGGGTAGGAATAGGGGTAGGGGTAGGGGCAGCGGATTAGGCTTACATTTCCCTCAGCCAAGATTTGGCTAGCCGAATTGGGGTCTCTTTTCAATTTTTTCTTTGAGTTTGATAACCAAGTGTCAATTCCATTCAACTGAGCTCCCAGCTTCCCATGATTAACTTTCTTCGGTGCTTCTTCTGGCTTCTTTCTCTTTAAGGTTCCTTGATCTTCTTCAGCTACACCTTCTAGTTCCTGGTCTACCTCAAGACGCTGCTTCTCTTCTGTCCAAACTGTTTCTACATACTCCCATTCGTTTGACATTCTGTAAAAGATGGCATTTTTGAAAGGTATTTCAACTTTTCTTCAATTTATAAAAATTTTTTTTTGGGTGGGGTAAAAAAAAATTTTTTGGGGGTGGATAAAAATTTTTAAGACAAAACAGAACTAATGTAAAAACTTACTTCAACATGATTTTCTCGATAATCAAACAACTATCCACAACTTCATTCAGCCTGTTATCATTGTCAGCCAAAGCCCCTAACACTCGAATTTGGGTTATGACTTCAGTACCTGCTCCAATGGCTTCTACGGTTGTTTGAATGATTTCTGGAAATGAAAAATGGAATTTTGTGTCTACCGTAACAAAAAATTTAATTTTTTTCAATTTTTTATGTACCCCTACCACTACCACTACCCCTACCCCTACCCCTACCCCTACCCCTACCCCTACCCCTACCGCTACCCCTACTCCTGTCCCACCCAGACCCCGAATTTTACCCCTACCCCTAATTCCACCCCTACCCACTCCTAAAATTAAAATTTCTCAAAAAATCAATAACCTACCATCCACAGTATTTTTGACGGTTTGAATAGTCTTCGGGTCATCTTCGTCTTCAATCAACTTCTTCAGGTAATGATGAACCTTGGCCACGAGCTTTTCATGTTGTTTAGCAGCCTCATGAAACCTCAGAACGTCTTCTAGAATGTAGCCACGTAGCTCGAGCTGTTTGTTAAGTTCTCTCCAAGCCAAAGTCAGGCTTTCGGCCATAGATTCGTAGACATATACATTGTGGTCTTCTTGTTCGTGAGCTAGCTCGTTGGCTCGGGTCAGGAGCTCTTCCACTTGACTTTCTTTGGTCTGAAAAAGATAAAAAATGCTTTTTTGTTAAATTTCGAAATTTAAAGTCATTTAAATCTTATTTTAATTTTTTCCCGATTCCAAAAAATGTGTCATGAAATATGTCATAATGACATGTTTTGCTTAAAAATCACAAAAATAGAGTCTTTTAATTAAATTTATGAAAATTTAAGCCCATAAAATAAAATTTTAAATTAATTTTACGTGAAATTGTCATAAAATATGTCATGATGATATAAAATATAATGACGCATTTTCGTTAAAAATGGCATGAAATTATTTTTTATCAAAATTTTCATTTTAACACTGCAAAATGTCATGTCCAAAACTATTTTTAAAATTTAAAAAAAGTGTCATAAAATCTGTCATCATGACTCATTTTGAAAGCAAACTTACAGCCAGTCTCGCAGTCAAGTCAGTATGAGAGTCGAATAGAGTCTCCGCATCTTCCATAGTCTCTCCGATCTCAAGTAGCCTAGGGTTCATTTCGTCGATTCTTAGATGGATATCACCTTCGGACTAAAAATGTCATTATTGACAATATTTTTAGTTTACAATGACAACCTCATCTTTCAGTGAATAGATTGATGAAATTGGCGTATTTTACATTAATTTTTTTTGAATTTTAAATCTAATTTTATAAAAAAAAGTTTCAAATTTTTGAATTCCCGCCAAAATTGGCATTCTGTTTCTGTAGTCAAAGCCGTTTCAAAACCACAAAAAATCATTATTATGGGCAAAAAAACCATAAAAGATTTGAAAAACGTATTTGAAAACATAAATTTTCAAATCCACATTTTCCCGCCGAAATTGGCATACTGTTTTAAAGACCCAAAATAGGGCCAAATCTTCAAAATTATGATAAAATGAACTAAAAATTTCAAAATTTCAAAAAATCTAAGATAATAGCACTTACCTTGAGCATAGCCAGAACAATAGTTGTATGTGGTTCGGCTCGCACAGCTATGGTGGATATTGTGGTGGTACTGGGCTTCTCTCCCATTGCTACTGCCTTTTGCTGATCTTCAGCTTGTAGCAATGGAGGCATGGTCTGGAAATATGCAGATTAAGATAACCACTGGCCAACAATGTTCATTATAACAAGAAATGTACGATTCTAAAGGTATAAATCGCTTCAGAAACGGTAGTATTAAAGTTAGAAGCTTAGGTATGGGTGGGAGTACTGGTAAAGGTAAGAATAAAAACAGGAGAAAAGATAAAGGTAGAAGTAAAAGTTGAGGTAACAATACGGATAGGAGCACTCGTAAGGGAAGGAATAAGAGTAGAAGTAATAATAAGGACTATTCTTTTTAACGAGAGCATAACAATTTTTATAAGTCAAGTTGAAGATGTCAAGATCTCACTGAAAAGCAGCGTTTTTTAAAGCGTTTAAATTAGTAGCTCATTAAATTTTATATTATACATATAACCCTTGATGTATATACTTTTCATTCGTAGTTCAGACGAAAACCTTGAATTTTTGTCCACGGAAAATCTCTCATAATTTTGCGCGTTCTCTAGTTTTTTCTCTAATGCCGACGGCAATCAGGCAAAAAGAAGGAACATACAAAATTATGAGAGCTTTTTTCGTGGACAAGAATTCAAGGTTTTCGTCTGAACTACGAATGAAAAGTATATACATCAAGGGTTATATGGTGTTTTTGGCTTGAGAAAAGCATAAAAACGATCGCATTTTGAAGCTTTGTCCAATAATCCTGCAAAGCGACCAAGCCGGACCTAATTTTTCAAGCCTTGGTTTGGGCTCCAGCTCTGATAGCCCACACCTACCGGTCTTGCCCGTTTGCCGGCTCCGCCTAAATTGAGATCAAAGCCAATGCTAAGCTTACAAATTGTTAGTAAATCCTTTTTCAGGTCAATCGTCCAAGCTTTTTCAAAGTGGCTAAAAAAGCAAAAGAACTAAACGAAAACATTGGAAACATCAAACCAATAAAAAAGAAGTTGTCATTAGGCAACAAAACAAAAAAATCTTCCCCTACAAAGTTGCGGTCAACCGGTGGCATAAGAGACCAAAAAATGGCAATAACTTTCTTTCCGAAACAAAAAATGTCAATAACTTTCTTACAAGCCAAAAAATGGCAAGAATTTTCCTTACAAACAAAAAATAACACAGCCTTTCTTTACAAAACGAAAAATTACAAGAACTTTCTTTACAAGTCAAAAAATGGCAAGAACTATTTTTACAAGTCAAAAATGGCAAAAACTTTCTTTACAAAACAAAAAATGGCAAGAACTTTCTTTACAAAACAAAAAATGGCAAGAACTTTCTTTACAAAACAAAAAATGGCAAGAACTCTGTACTTAATAATCCTCCCCACAAAACTCCTAAAAATCCCCCCAAAACCTGCCCTTTGCCGGAAGCCGAAGGCATTGTTTTGTGCCTAAAAAACCAAAACTCGAATTCGTTTACAAACCTCAAAAAAGTGTTGGAGGAAGCGATTTCTCCCCCTCAAAAACGTCGGCTTCGGATTTATTGTTTTTAAGGGCGGCCGATCGCTTGGCCTTTTCTCACTTGCCCCCCTAGATCAGTCCCGACATTTTTACACAGAAAAAGCGAACGGCCCCACCATCTGCGACTCCCGTTGTAATAGTTTGGGCTCGGGACAAAAAAAGTGAAAGAGAGGTGGGAAATTTGAATATCAGGGGCAATATTGGAATAAGGCGGGGTAAAGTTTTTTTAATATGGATATATTTTAGCTTATGTTTGTTAAAAATGGCAAGAACTTTCTTTACAAACAAAAAAATGGCAAAAACTTTACAAAGCAAAAAATGACAAGAACTTTCTTTACAAAACATAAAATGGCAAGAACTTTCTTTACAGACCAAAAAATGGCAAGAACTTTCTTTACAAAACTTGAAATGGCAAAAACTTTCTTTACAAAACAAAAAATGTTTTTCATCGTATAACGTGTCACCCGCAGCTTGCAAAACCATAAATTGGCTTATTTTGATACTAATAGCAAGAACTTTGTTTACAAAACTTAAAATAGTGAAAACTTTCTTTACAAAACCAAAAATGATTTTCATCGTATAAGTTGTCACCCGCAGCCTGTAAAACAATGAAATGACTTATATTGATGCTAGTGGCAATAACTTTCTTTAAAAAGCATACAATGGCAAGAACTTTCTTTACAAAACAAAAAATGACAAGAACTTTCTTTAGAAGTTTAGGAATGCTTTTCTTCGTATAACTAGTCACTCGCAGCCTGAAAAACCATAAAATAGCTTATTTTGATACTAATGGCAAGAACTTTCTTTACAAACCTAAAACTTAACTTATGACACTCTTTTTAGCACCCCCACCCCTTCCCAATTTAATAAAATAATATTACCCTCAAAACGTTTGTGAACCTGCTAATCCAAACAATCTGGACATCGGAAAACAAAAAAGAATGGACAAAAACATTAGTCAGGTCGAAAGTTAATGCTGCCGCAAAACATAGATAGATCAGATGCAAGAAATTTATTCATAACTCGAATGGGAAAGGGTTTGTTTATGAATAACATCACCAAACTTTTTGAAAATTGAAAATTAACAAGAAATGGCAAGAACTTTCTTTACAAAACGAAAAATGGCAAGAACTTTCTTTACAAATCGAAAAATAGCAAGAACTTTGTTTACTAAACAAAAAATGTCAAGGACTTCCTTTACGAATTAAAAAATGACAAAAACTTTCTTTACAAAAGAAGAAATTGCACAAAAATTAATTATACGCTAAAAAATACTTTTGAACGTATAACTTGTCACTCGCCGCCTGCAATACCATAAAATAGCATATTTTGATACTAGTGGAAAGAACTTTCTTTACAAAACCGAAAAAAGCGAGAACTTTCTTTTTAAGACAAGAAATGGCAAAGACTTCATTTGCAAAAGAAGAAACGGCAAAAACTTTCTTAACGCATCATAAAATGGTATAAACTTTCTTTACATTTCAAAGAAAAGCAAAAAACGTCTTTTATCGTATAACTTGTCACCCGCAAAATGCAAAGGCATCAAATAGTTTATTTTTACTCAGGACTTTCTGTACAAAGTAAAAAATGGCAAGAACTATCTTTACAAATCATAAAATGGCAAGAACTTTCTTTACAAAGCATAAAATAGCGAGAACTTTCTTTACATAACACAAAATGGCAAGAACTTTCTTTACAAGGCAAGAAATGGCAAAAACTTTTTTAACGCATCATAAAATGGTATAAACTTTCTTTACATTTCAAAAAAAAAAGAAAAAAACGCCTTTTATCGTATAACTTGTCACCGGCAGGCTGCAAAAACTTCAAATAGTTTGTTTTTACCTAAGACTTTGTTTACAAAACTCATAATGGCAAGAACTTTCTTTACACACCAAAAAATGGCAAGAAATTCCTTTACATTCTCATAAACTTATAAAAGAAGCAAAAGACATACCTAAAAATCAATTTTTTATATTCAAATATCAAAAAAATTTTTGATTTTTTAAAAATTAGCCAAAAGATCAAAAACGACAAGTTTAGCAACATATAGATTATAAATTAGCCGAGCCTACAAGAATGAGCCAATTTTATGAAACAGTTGTCTCGTTTCGACCAAATCAATCTCAAAAAATGCCTATATATAAATGAGGCTTCTTGTAGTGACATTTCTTGAACAAGCCCATGAACTTCAATTTAAAATTTTTTTTAAAAAGTTTTAAAATAAATCAACTTACGTTTAGGTCGAGGCCTACAGTGCATTTTATTGACCAAAAGGCTTCTGACAGCCGATTGAAAGACTATATTCACCATGATTTGGCTTCTCCACGACGAAAAGGCTCCAATTTGATGTTGCATCTGGCTCCTAAAAGAATATTCTTTGTTATAAAATAATTTACCATCATTTTCAACAAGTTTAACATCAAGTATTTTCAAAAATATTAGTTTAAACTTCAAAAAAGACAAAAATATAGCGATTTTAAGCCATTTTTCGGCCAAAACCCTTTTAAAACGCAGTTTTGTTACCTAAAATAAGGTGTTTCTCATGCCGCAAAAGATTGTACAACATCTTTTTTATAACATATTAACTTTGCAGGTCAATAATCAAAGGATTTTCTATTGAAATTTCGAAAAAAGTTATTCTTCTGAAGCAAGTGTAATATAAATTTAGCTTCTATGTCTAAAGCAGGAAACCAAAAACGTGAAAGACTATTTAATCTACATGATACAACGTATTTTTTTATCATATACTATTATTTCAGACCAATATCTAAAGTATTTTCCATCAAAAACATTATATAATTATGTTACACTGCCTTCTGAAGCAAGTGCAACATCTACCTCAATTTTCTTGATCAAAACGTGGTTTTAAAGCCCAATTTTTGTTTGCTAAACATACTAAATAGTACAGTCTGGATATGAATTAAAAGATCGTTTCAAAAATAGCAGAAATAACTAGAGAAATATTGATTTAACTCAAGGTACCCCCATCAAATCATGCTTAATATCGAAAAATTTTCCAAAATGGCGAAAAACCAAAGCATTGCAAAACAAAAACATTTTTTATATTACATTTGATGTTTATTTTAATAAAAATGAAATAAAAAAGGTAAAATTAAATAAAACTTGAAAGAAATCCATCAAAAACTTTAAAATCCCGCCAAAATCAAACAGTAAAACAAGTTTATTGAGTTTAATATAATAATAATATTCGTTTTTTAAATAATAGAACTTTGAACACCAGATTAGAATCGTGCCCACCGGGCTATGGACAATCAAAAAGACAAGTAGACAACGCCGTAACAATGATAAAATGGTCATTTCGAGTAAAATGTGGTGTGATTGAAAGAGTTTTGTTTGGATGAAACTTGGCTAGTCGTCAAGATATACAACAACAACGTTTACACTGTGAGTAACAAGGTACGAAATAGATATTAAAAGTAAAAAAAGTTGAAAAATGTTAACATACGATTAAAAATGTCATTAAAATATTAAAAATCTGACCAAAAATTGCAAAGAATTGTTAAAAATGACAATATAACCTAAAATAACATACGATATAAAGCCTAATATGGTATGTATGACAAAGCTAAATGTAGCCAAGACTACTGGGCTTATTTTGGCATATATTTCAAAATTTTAAAAATCTTCAAAATTACCTAAAAATGACTTTTTTTGGCTCAACTCGCCGATTTTTACCAAAATTTTTTACTTTAATCTGATATTTCGTATTTTACAAACCACAAAGTAAAAAAGTTTCAACAGCATTACATCGTATGTTATCTTAGCAACACATACAAACCGTTTTCCTAAGACTAGATTCGAATTTCATTAAGTTATGACCATTTTTCGACTGTCAACTCGCCATTTTTTCTCATTTTTTGTGGGACTGCCAATCTTTTTTGAGGTTTTTAATAAAGAGAAGCCTTAAAGTTATACCAAAACATTTGAAAAATGTTTGAATTTTATAGAAATTTCATTTTTTTCAAAAAAAATTCCAATTTTTCGGTCTAGGCAGGTCAAAATCACCATCTGACCGACCAAGTGTATCAACCTCTAAAAATTGATGACAAACCCTCAAAAACAGATAAAAATGGCTCGAAAACAGTACCAAAAACAGGTCTAAAAGTTTAAAAATACAATAAAAAACACTTTTATGTACAATGACTTGGTGTACGCGTAAGGACATGAAATATAATACTCTATAGACTACATGGTGAAGATAACAACATATTTAAAGTTTAGAGCTAACAAACTGTTAACAAGACGTATTTTAGCTATAAAAATTAAGAAAATGAGCTAGTTCTATAAGAAATAAAAATTTAGGTTTAAATTCCTTAGGTTATTCTAAATATTTACAGTAGGAATTACAGTAATAAAAATTGTAAAAATTTTTAAAATTTCAAAAAAAAATTATTTCGTTAAAGTGTTTTAAGCCTAGTATAAAATAAAAAAAACTTTTCATATTTAAAATCATCATTTTGATTTTAATCAAAATGACATTTCTGATAACAAAAATTGTTTCCATGTTATATCTAAGCATAAAACAAAACCTTTTAAAAAAAAAAATTTTTTTTTAATTTTAAAAAAATTTTTGAAATTTTAAAAATTTCGAAAAAAGTTGAAATCTCATCAAAAACCTAATGAAAAATGGCCGAATCAAGGCATAATCGTCGCCGAATGCTGTAGATTTTGTTGTAAATGCAGTTGTTCCAATGGATTCGTACTGGCGTTGGAGGTTTGAGTACCAGGAAGCAGAACATTGCCCAAGGGGTTTTGAGCTTGAGTCACGGCCATAGCCGCGGCTGCTGCGGCTGCCGCACTATTTAAGCCTAGCTGTGTCATGGCTGCACTCACTTGGTCTGGAGCGTTGAATGCGTTTTGGGCTGCCATTAACCTGAAGGTAAGGGGTTTTAGATACAATATGCTACAGTATGAAAAAGATAAGTCCAGGTCAGAGCTATAGAGTAAAAAATATATAGTAGAGTAGGGTATGGTAGGGTAAGGTAGGGTAGGGTAAAGTATGGCAAGGTAGGGTAGTTTAGGTATCATAGGACAATAGATCTAAAGCAATAACCAATCCTAACCCAAACTCACCTCAAAAGTTGCTGCTGTTGCTGTTGTTGCGGTGATATCAGACCCATGGGGCTATTTCCATTCGCCTCGTTCGGTCGATTCATTTCCTCTTGTTGTTGTTGCATCCTCTGTTGCTGCAACCTCGCCACTTCATAAGCCAAGTTGAAGGGTGTACCATTGTTTATATTACCTTGTTGTAGTATGTTCTGACTATTCTGCTTTTGCTGAAATTGCTGTTGAGCTTCGGCTTCGGCCCTCGCTTTCATGGCATGGGACTTCATGTGGGCATTCAGCGACTTGACCTTCTCGAAGCGTTTGTCACACAAACGGCAGTGGAAGAAGCCGTCGGCCGAGGGTTGGGCGCCTTTTTTCGTGTTATTCGGGCGGGGTTTGTGATGTAACGCCGGAGGCATGGGTGGTAACGAATCCGAAGAGTTGTTGAAGAGATCCAGGTTGGTCACGCTGGGTGGTTGACTGTAGCCATTGCCTACGGAAGAGGATGAGGCTGGTGATGGGAACATTTCATCGTGAAGCCAAGGGTAGGCCGACTGTGGAGCTGATGAGAAGCCGTTGGTACTGACTTCGGGCTTGGTTAGGGTTGGCATGGCAAGGTCGGAAGTTGAAGCCAATGCAAATTCTGGCTTTTCTCGGTCTGGACTTGACAGGCGTGGGTATTTTTCGGGGGGTGATCGCCTTGAGAACGCCGAAATACCTGTCATATCAGACTCGGCTTCGGATAGCTCGTCTTCAGAAGTCTCGTGCGGATTCTCCGATTGAGTACGTTGACGAGCATCAAAGGACGATACATCCAGCTGCTGTTCCAACAACATTCGCTTCCGCCTTAGATTCCTAAGCTTACGGTAATCATCAGGACACGCTTTCTTCCAGGTATAGTAGAAGGCAATACACTGCTTCACGGTGCGATTCCCCAGCTCAGAAGCCACTTGATGGAAATCCTTCTCGGACTTGTAGATCGCATCCTGGAACATGGATATGTCTTCCGGAGTCCAGCCATCCGTGTCCGTGTAGCTGTTGTTGTAGATGATTGGGTATTGCTCCCAGTCCAAGGTGTCAGAGCGAAGTAGATCCATGACAGCCGACTGGATATTACCTTGGTTTTCCATTAAAATGTGCAAAGCCAACTCTTTGTTACGGCCTGGCCTTGGAATGGCGTGACTACAGGCGAGGGCTTCGTACGCAGCTACTGAAATGGGCGGGGTAATTTTTTGAAAATATTTTTTGGGTGGGTTAATTTTTTTTTAATTTGAAAAAAATATCATAAAATACCACTTTAATTTCCCTTTTAATTTTAGAGTATGCTAGTTTTTTAAATTAATACCTAAAATTTTGAAAAATTTTACAAAAATTTCAAAAATTAAAAAAAATTTTTTTTCCAAATTTTTATCAAGAAATTAAAAAAATGCATTTTAAAACATTTACCAGTACTAAACCAAATTTAAAAATTTAAATTATTACCTAAAATTCCAAAAATTTCAAAAAATTTCAAAAAAAATGTTGTTTTCAAAAGTTTTTGAAAATATGTCAAAAAAAACCTACCAGCCTTGTCAGGAAGATGTTCAATGACTTTACAATCAAATACCATCTCATCACGATCAGGAATGGCAGCCAATTCGGCCTCTGTCACTTCCCGAGAAGCCCATTTCTTGACTCGGGCTTGGAAGTTCTTACCGAAATTGATGTGCCTGAAACGGGGTTTTTGTAAAATACGAAATGTTTTCATTCTACAATTGAATAAAAACAATTTTTTAAATTAACGCTTACTACGTTTTCAAATAAATTCATCAAAAAACCTTTGAATCCACTAGAAGTAACATTTTATTTAAAAACCCGTAAAATATGCAAATTTTTATCAAAAATCCTAAAAAATTTAAAAATAGCTAGTTGATACCCTTATGTAACACTCTACAAAATTTCAGTTTTACATGAAACGTCAACAAAGAATGACAACAAAAAGTTTAGTCATACTACCACTTTATGAAAACTTTTTTTAAACATACAGTGGAACTCCTGTATAACGAATCGCTCGGGAACTAAAAGTTCGTTCGTTATAAAGGAGTTTCGTTATACTGGAGTTTTAAATGCAAGGGGATTCAAAAGTTGTTCGTTATACGAGATTTTCGACAGAGGAGTTCGTTATACAGAAGTTCCACTGTATAAGTTATGCAAATTTTTATAAAAACAAGCAAAAATTTGGAATCGGATGGCAAATTTCCTTACCTAAGACCCCTCAAAATTTCAATTTTATACATAGCTTTAAAAAGAAATGGCAACGAAAAGTTCAGCCTTAGTAACCCTCTAGGAAAGCTATTTGAAAAATCTTGTAAAATACGTATGTTTTTCCTACATCTATCCAAAATTCACTACATAGTAAAGAAAATCTTCATTTTTAAGTTTTCATAAGCTCGTTTTAACATACAGCTTCAAAGAGTTACTGTAACAAAAAATATTCTCATATTCAAAACCTCCCGCAGCTTGAATTATTGCTCATATAAAAACCATTATAAAATATGCAAATTTTAACAAAACCACCTATATCTTTACAATCGTACAGCCAATACCATTAGCTCCCTACCCTCAAAAATTCATTTCAAAACACAGCACCAAAAAACTACCGTACACAAAAAACTTACGGAGTCACGTCGCTTTCAGGAGCCAAGTATTCATAATAATCTGAGCTAGTCGATGTTTTTCTGGTCGGTTCATCAACACTGTAGACCGGTTCTTCTTGTACTATTGACGGTTTTCGGTTGCCAAATATCGACATTTTCCTTGAGGGTGGCGCAGAATTGGCCGAGCTTCCGGACTCTTTCCTCAGAGCTTCTAATTCGGCTGCGAATTGAGACTGAAATTTAAAAATTTAATTTTTTAAATTGTATCCGATGGTTGATGTTACGTATTTTACTTAAAATAATCATTATTATACCATAACCTATCCTACTTTGTCTTAACATACCCTGTCCTACCCTACATTACCCTACGATGCCCTAAAGTACCAATAAACCCTATATTTCATACGGTATTCATTGTTTACTGTGATAAAGTGCAATATTATTCAAAACCTTTTTTTTCATTTTTTTGTTTTCTTATCAGTAATAGAAATGGGCTTGTAAAAATAAAAGTCATGTGCTGTCTGGAGAGCAATGCAGCCAACAAACATTCATAACATTACACTTTTGTAAACGTTTTTACCTATTTTTAGCGATTTTTGCAAAAAAAGTTGAGTTTTTGATCAATTTTAGGTAACTAAAGGAATGTTATTCAAGTTTTAGATAAAACACGTCATATAAAAATAAAGAAAAGTTTAAAAAGTAATACAAAATACGAATTCTCTTCATCGTTACAAACTTCAAAAAATAGAATGTCCATCAAATAACGTGCAAAACTTCAAATTCAATTTTTCCCGCTAAATTTGGCATTCTGTGTCAAGATCCCATAATATGATAAAAATAGTCAAAATATGAATATTAAGCATGTAAAGGCTCAGTAAAATAAAAACTTTAACAAAAAATTCAAATTTTTGTTTTCCCGCATAAATTAGCATTCTGTTTCAAGATGGCAAAATTGACTAAAATTATCAAAAAACACTTGTTTCACCTTTAAATCAACGAGAACAAAGGCGAAACGTATTTTACAATATTTTTTTTCTAATTTGAAAAAGTTCATAATATAAAAAATGTCATAATAAAAAATAGGCAACAAGCTTACCCCCCTTGCCGCCAGTCGCAGCGATCGCTCCGCTCAAGAACAATCCATTCTTGCGTTGTGGAGCATTGGCACGATTATCCATTGGCGGTCGGGTGAAGGGTTTTCGACCAGTCAACGTGCATCGCGCCTTCTCGATATCCAATGGGTAGTTGCAATCCAGCGAATCTAGCGGATCGACCTCTTCCGTCGTTCGAAGCGACGACTTTTTGCGCTCTTAAAGTGCAATTTTATTAACTATTGTGGTAATAAGTTGATGTTTTACAAGGTTAATTGGCTTGGAGTTAGGTTTTAGCTGCTCTACAGTACCTTACCCTAACTTACCCTAACCTACCCTGCCCTACCCTACCCTACCCTACCGCCCCCCCCCCTCTTTAAAGCTCTAAAACCTTTAAACTTATAAAACAAATGACCTACCCTTCAACTCATGCCCATTCTCCATGTTCCCATTGGGCTGTGCGGCGGCGGACGTGCCGGGCGTTTGAGCGTGCGCGATGCTGTTCTCGTCGCTGCTGATGGTGGGTTCGGTGAGGGGGTTCATGTCGCAGCCCATGCGACGTAGTGTTGAGGGTTTGCGTTCCGATGACACGAGAGTCGAGACTTTACGTTCGGCTGCAAAATTAAAAGTTTGAAATTAGGTTTTTTGGCTTTGAAATTGAAAATTTGGGTGAGAAACGTTGAAGATTAGGGAAAAAACATTGAAATTTAGGTAAAAAAAAGTTGATGTCCAAGTAAGAACGTCAAAACTTAAGTAAAAACATTTAGGTAACAAAAAGTTGAAATTTTGGTAAAAAACGTCAAAATTTAGGTAAGATACGCCAAGATTTAAATAAAAAACGTCCAAATTTACCAAAAAATTAGTAAAAAAAATGTAAAATACGTGCGCAGTTCCATTGTAATGTACAAATTTTTTATTTTCAAACCCACAAACAACCTTTAAAAATCATTTCCTTTACAAAACATTTCGAAAAAACCAACTTTCAGTTCAATTTTAACCATTTTTTGCAACTAGACACCTATACAAACACTCGAAAACGTATTTATTTGTCGCAGCATCAGTTCGTCCACTTAAAAATAGACTTTTATTAACACAAACCACAACTTTAGATAACGTTTTATAGCTTCAAAATTTTTAAAATTTGAATTTTTAAAAAATTTTTTTTGTAAAATACGAAGAAAAAATCCCTTCCGTCGTATAACTTGTCGACCGCAGTAGGCAAATTCAAAAAACGGCTCATTTTAATAATAATGGCAAGAACTTTCTTTACAAATCAAAAAATGGCAAGAACTTTCTTTAAAAAACGAAAAATGGCAAGAAGTTTGTTTACACAACAAAAAATGCTTTTTATCGTATAACTTGTTACCCGCAGCCTGCAACTTCATAAAATGGCTTACTTTGATACTAGTGGCAAGAACTTTCTTTACAAAACAAAAAATGGCAAGAAATTTCTTTACAGAACAAAAAATGGCAAGAACTTTCTTTACAAAAGACCAAATGGCAAGAACTTTCTTTACAAATCAAAAATGACAGGAACTTTCTTTACAAAACAGAAAATGGCAAGAACTTTCCCAAAATAAATCAACATCATTTCAAAAAGCTGCAAACAAGACTAGGAAGTGTTCTAAAACAACCCTGAAACTTTGTCAAAAACACTCGTCTAGCCATCAAAATCCCTAGTTTCTATTTTCCATAAATAACGTCAGACATTGTAATTAAGTTTCAAAGCTGGCAATTATACTTTTGAATCTGTTTTTGTAAAATGAAAGACAGTTGTAAGTAATGTAGCGTTGTATACTTGATGTTAACGGTTTAACTGTCACATAATTTAAAAAAAAAATTTTTTTCGCCCCCCCTCCTCTTAAAAATGAAAACCAAAGATAACAATACTACTATAAGAGCCAAACACCACCCCTAACCCAAAAGGATTGTGCCAGTACTAATTTTTCCATACACACAAAGAAGACCCTACCCTACTGTACCATACCCTACTGTAACATATACTACTGTACCCTACCCTACCTTACTTTATCCTACCCTACGGTAACCTATCCTACTGTACCTTACCCTACCCTACTTTACCCTACCCTACCCCACACAATGCCAACCCTAACCAATCTCAATGCCAACAAGCCCCAACCCTACCCCACACACTATAACAACCCTGACCAACTCAAACGCCAACAAATCCCCCAAATGACATTTCTATGCCTTATACAAGTTCGAACCCCCCTCATTCCGCGAACACTTGTCTTTTGGACGTAGCGAAATGTCTGAAAAGCAAAGTGCATCAAGCAATTATCAGTCGTTTTTCTGCGTAATGGGCCCTTAGGCGCGTTTGCAAACGAGAAAAAGATGGAAAAGCAATGCAAAAAGTTCGTGTTAGCCGGGATTCTTTTGGCAAGTAAACATTCGCCACATGATTGATACGTTTGTTAAAAGGAGTACGCGAGAAAAGACATGGTTAAAAGCTACGGTGTTACTGTAGATATGTAAGGGGTTAGAGGTTAGACAGTTTTGCACCGGTAGATAAAAAAAGCTAGACAGTTTAGGGCTAGGATAATACGCAGCCTTAGGTGAGCTTAGGTAAGTCACCTCAAGGGGCAATTACGAGAGCATTGGTTGTTCCCAAGGGACTGACATAAACCAACTAAGTCAACTCAAAGGACTAGTACGAGGTCATTAAGTGACCTCTAAGTACAAGTATGAGAACATTAAGTTATCTTAAAGTACTATTATAAGAACATTAAGTCACTTCAAATGCTCAGTGTACTACAATGTAGGTCTGAATAGTTTATGGTACAGGTAAGACATGCAGGGGAATCTATTTCAACCTACGTTAACCTACCATACGATAGGGTATGGTAAGTTAACGTAGGTTGAAACAGATTTCACTGCAAAAAAATTTTAAAAAATGTTTCTACTGCCCCCAGTAACATCCTATATCTCCTCTGCACCGTTTACACCCTTAATCCCTACAACTTCAAATACACCTCATCCCCAAAAAACGTCTTCATCCTCCATTTCCTCAAACCCAACGTCCATAAACAGCACTTTGCGCTAATTTGCACCCGCAAAAACATCCCCTCCACCCCGACGCAGTAATTAATACGCAAAGAAGTGTTGGCCCCGAAATCCCGAAATTCGCGGAATGCAGACGTTGCACTTTAATCAAAAACTAATCGCACAGTTTGCGTTTTATAAGCCCCAAAAACAAACATCAGGCCCCCCGGCATATACAAATAAACAATATATCCCAGCGACTATAATTACCAACTGTAAATGCACTTTTAGGCCAGAAGATACGGTTCAAGTGTGTAAAAAAGCTCGTATTGTTTTGTTTGGTGGACGAACAGTTTGTGATATTGGCTTAATGGTTGTGATATTGGTATTAACAAGGAAAGTGCCCGAGTTGTTCCGCTCTGATTGACTTCAAACACTATATAGAAAGATTATGTAAATATAAGATCTTCCTTCAGCTAAGTACCCAAATTGCCCGCTCAGAATCAGCTCAAATCTTTTATAACAATTCTTTGTACTACCAACAGTACCCATAAAAAATTTCAGCTTGCCCTTTTGAGCTTTAAATTTTAAATATTTGATTTCCCGCCAATTTGACAAACTTGGCATTGTGTTTCAAGCACCTTTTTACACTTTCCAGACAAGCTAAGTTTACAAATTTAAAAAAATTAGGTTCATTTAAAGGTTTTCTACTGGTATATCAAAGAAAAATTCATAAAAGTCAAAAAATGACAAAGTTATAAGCTTGAAACACCATGCCAATTTGGCGGGAAGTTCAAAAGTTTATTTTTTGGTCTTGATTTTCCCGAGATTTCCTGGAAAGAGGGATTTAGTAGTTTGCTGAAGATCTTATATTAACATAATCTTCCTGTATAAAAAGTTTGAAGTCAATCAGAGAAGGGCAGGTTGGGCACTTTTCTTGTAATGTTATAGGTAATAAGGTATATATTATATATACTAATAGAGAAAATAGAAAACGTACTAAAATATAATTAAAAAAGATCAAAATCATAAGTTCTATAAGACTAACGTAACAAATTGAATCAAAGTTAAAAGGTATAAGTCATATCATATCAACCACCCAAGGACGAATAAGCTAAAGTCTGGTAAAAGCGCTTAAAAATCTTAAAAACAGACAGACGTTCGCATTCTCCCCTCCACAAATTCTCCAAAACAGTTTTTTCGCATTCGAATACTTTGAAATGTCTTTAAAACAACTTTCGATAAAAGTGCAATTTTTCAGAAAATTTTTCAGAAAAAAAATCGCGAGACGGAAGATAAATTGGGGTGAGGGGGGAGGGGGGAAGAGAAGGGGAGAGAAGAACGGGGGAAAACAACAAGGCGAGAGAGGAGAGAGTGGGTGGAGAAGTGGAGACAAGAAAGCTGATAAGAATGTGAACAGTAGAGGGGGAGAGAGAGACAGAGAAAGAGAGAGTGAGAGAGGGAGAGAGAGAGAGAGGGAGAAGGACAGAGACAAGGGAAGAAAGTGAGAGAGAGACAGAGAATGAGAGAGTGAGAGTGGGAGAGAGAGATAAAAAGAGAGAGAGAAAGACAAAAATAGAGAGAGAGAAAGAGAGCGAGAGACAGAGAAAGAGAGAGAGAGACGATGTTCGAAAGAACGACAGAGTCATCAAGACCCAAAAAACCTTCATAGAGAAAAAAAACATTGATAAGGCACGTCAGTCTAAAAAAATCATCATAAATAGAGAGTTCAGCCCGACCCAAAAGCCCTGATAAAAGCAGTGAAATGAGGGGGGGGCAGAAAGTGGAAAAACAAAACTTTGAAAAACAATTTTTTTCTTCATCCTGACGCTGGAAGAAGAGAAAGAGAGACCGGTTTGACAAGCCGGGCAGCCCCACGCTGATAAGGTCACGCTCAAAACTGACGTCAAGAATAACAAATTTGTTTAAAAAATTGGGGCTCGCTAGCTGGTAGTTTAGTAAAGAAAGTTCTTACCATTATGAGTTTTGTAAACAAAGTCTATCAAAACAAGTCACTTTATGGTTTTGCGGACTGCGGGTGACAAGTTATACGATGAAAAATTGTGAGAAAAAATTTTTTGCTCCCCCCTCCCCTCCACACTAGAAAAAGGTTAGACTATCTAAAACAAAATAATATAGTTAGTAGGCATTTTACGTACTAGGTAATCAATTTTGACATCTTGAAATAGCTTGTATCAAAAAACTTTGACACAATAATATCCGCTGATGTTTTATCTTTCGTCTTCTTCAATATCTCTTCTACACACCACATTTTGTGTCCCCAACAATGTATTCTTCTGACATCTCTATTTACTTCTTTATACTTTGCTCTCGAAATTGTACTTAAGATCCCTCGTATCATAACAACATGTCAAGATGGCTACATTGTAAACGAGCCACTGTTTTTAAAAACAATATTTTACTACGAACCAATGCTTTTTACATTTGGGAAAACGAGCTAATATTTCTTTGACGTTCGTAAACACCCTCTGGTATTTTAAACTTTGGTAAACATCTCTAAAATATTTAAACTTTTGGTAAACATCTCTAACTATTATGACAACATGTAATAGCGTGGTAGGGAAAGCTATTTCACAACAAATATTGGCTTGATAGGGACTGCTGAATAGCTATGAGGGTTTTTCAAATAATTCTGAGCCCCAATTTTTTAAAAACGTTGGGGGCACAAAATTAAAAACAAAACAAAAAGGCAAAGACTTTCTTTACAAAACAAAAAATGGTAATAACTTTCTTTACAAAACAAAAAAGTGGCAATAACTTTCTTTACAGACAAAAAATGGCAAGAACTTTATTTACAAAACGAAAAATGGCAAAAACTTTCTTTACAGACAAAAAATGGCAATAACTTTCTTTACAGACTAAGAAACATAAAATTCTTTTCATCGTATAATTTGTGACCCGCAGCCTGCAAATCCATAAAATAGTCCGGTTATAATACAAATGGCAAGAACTTTCTTTACAGACCAAACCTGTAACTAATTTTTTACAAATTTTTAGAATTTTTTTTCGAATCGGCTTTAGAGAGAGGTGATCCACCCCCTGTACCCACTCTCTCGTCTACGTCCCTTCATGCCAACCCAAGAACGCTACTATAACATGTCAAAAAACCAAATACAGACTAAAGAGTACAAACAGTTTTCGTCTGGCTTCCAAAGTTGTTGTTTTTGGAGGGGGGGGAGGGAGAAAATCACGTTTGTTGTAATAAAAGCAAATGTTTTGCGTCTGTTTTTGTTTATTTCGCAATTTCTGCAGAAACGTCCCGAGGCACCATTTCCTCCCCGCTCGTTTTATGTCTTTTTACAAAACTTTTCGAATTTTCAATGGGTTTGGAGGGCTGGGCGTTTGCAAATTGTGAGTCAGCAGTATGGTTATAAAAACGACTGTTCAGAAAATCAAAATAAAATTTGAAAAATATAAAGTATAGTTAGTAAAGATGATCTAAAGATGAGCATAAACCAATGAATAACCCTCAAAATTCCCTTTAAAATCAAATAAAAAACCTAAAAACACCCAGAGGCAAAAGGTAAGATAAGGTAAAATAATTATGGTAAGGCAGAACAGGGTGAAATGTGGTTAGGCGGAGTAGGCTAGAAGACCTATAGCAGAGTAGAGGCAACGAGTGTTGGGTACGGCAGGTTAAGTAAGAAGGTAGGGTATGGTAGTATGAGGTAGGGTAAAGACGACTAGAGTTGGGTAGGGCATGGTAGAGTACGGATCTACGTTACAATATGGCAGGGCGAGTACGGTAAAGAAGAGTATAGGGGTGGGGTAGTATAGGATAGGGTAGACATGAAGAACGGAGCCAGCTTTGACCTAAGGACCAGGCCGGCCCTGAGCGAGATTTGGATCGAACCGGGCCTGAAAATTGGGCCCAGCCCGGCCCGTTCTTTATGTCTAGGGTAGGGTACGGTAGAATAGGGTAGGGTAGGGTAGAGTAGGGTAGGGTAAAGTAGAATGGGGTGGGGTAGGGTAGGGTAGGGTGAAGTAGGGTAGGGTAGCGTAGGGTAGATAACAAACCTTTAGCTAACTCCTCTATAACACAGCTTCCGTTTAACAAAAAGATCCCCGACCAATTCGTTAAACAAGAGTTTTGTAGCTACTACAGACGACCTAAAAATAAGCATAAGCCATCGAAACCCCCTTCAAACCCGCGACAAACCGAGAAAGCCCTAAAAACGCCGTGAGTCAGTTCTTGGAACGTTTACAAAAAGACAATAACACCAATTAACGGCCCGACCGTTTTGTAACTTTGACTCCGAGAAAGTACAAGGAATGTTGCGCAATATTGTCAGCAGACGTCTGTTTAAAACGAAAAAACACTCATTATCATAACTGCTTTGTTATTTACCATAATATTACTGCGTTGGCATGGGTAATGTTAAAACTTTTGGTTTCACAACGTGATTTTGCTTATTTTAATATTTTTGTAGGGTAACGGCAAAAAATTCCGGCAATTATAGATTGTTCAAATAATTGTGTGCCCCAGTTCAAATCAAAACTAAATAATTCTGTGGCCCTGCTCAAAGCAAAAAGAAATAATTCTGTGCCCCAGCTCAAAATTTCTGCATTTGAGGAGCCCAGAATTATGTGAACAAACTAGTAGTAATGAAAAACAGAACTTTTAAGAACAAAAAAGTAATAAAACAATCTCTGCCTATTATAAGATTGAAAAAATTCACTAAACGTCTACAACAATATAACTCAACAAAAAACAAAACAAATTTAAGAGTTAAGGGTTAAAAACTGCAAATAAAGTCAGACAAAAACAACAAAAAAGCCATTTTTAATGCTGAACTTGGGTTTGTAGGCTCCTTTTTTGCTTCAAAATGGCTCATAAAAACCGAAAAATTGAATTTTTGGCAGCCACAAAGTTCAAAACATATTCTTTTTGACCCTTATCAGCATCTTTAGATAGTGCTACATATTGCAAAATGTTTTAAAATGAAAAACAAGGTGGAAGTGTACTGGAATAAGAAAAAAAGTGAACGTAAACTGAAATCAGCAGACTGAATTTGATGTGCCATAACTTTTTAGACCATAATGCAAATTTTATGAAATTTACAGAACTGGTAGAGTAAAGTATAGTCTTTAGTGAAAAACGTCTTTTTGAGAAAACTAGTCTTATATAAAGCAAAATGTCTAAAAAAGAATATGTTCAAGAAACAAACTGACTTTAATGTGACATATCTTTTTAGACCATGACACAAATTTCGTCAAATTTACTGATATCATAATAGTAATGGTCTTCAAAATTGTCAAAATAAAAAATTTCGTTTTTTATGAAGATACTCTTATATGAAGCAAAAGGCACAGTGTACAACAAAGAGTAATATTCGAGCCTGACAACTTTGATTATTCTGTTACTTCAGATGATGTACAAGGTAAGCTAGTATTTTTTTTACCGCTTAAGTAGTTTTAAAATCTAATGGAAAGTTCAAGATGCTTGGCGTACTTTACAAACTAATAGGTTGTTTAAATAACTCCGACCCCCAACTGAAGGCAAATTTTCGGTGTCAAGAAGCATAGAATTATTTAAACGTCCTAATGGTGTGCTTTAAAACTAGGAGCCAAAACATTAAACGAGTAGTTAGAGAGCCACAATATTTTCAGCAAACTTGTTATTTATATTGACCTCAGATAGTAGCGTGACCTTATCATAGCTTAGTCCCCCCGTTCATTTTTCCACAAAAAATTTAAATTTACTCTTAACCACAATTTATCATACCCTGGCATAGATATAAATCCCCACAACTTTCCCCCCCCCCTCCCTCCAAAACCCCATTTTTCTCACCACCCGAATCCAGCGCACGTCACTCGGAACGGCGCCCGAAAATGTGATTTTATCGCAGCAAAACGCTTCGCAAACCTTATCACCCGGTCGATAAACAAAGCCGATAAAGTGTGATGACAAACAAGTGTTTTTAGGTCAAAAAATTGATTTCGAAAAAGCCTCCCGTAGCCCGCAAATTAATAAACTGATAAGGAGAAGTTTCGAAAAAGGCGGAAGTTTCCACCGAAATTGTTGGTTAGCAAAAATGTTGTAGAAGGCGGGAGGGGATACAATTGGACTGATAAGGTGTTACACTAAGTATTACCCTACCCTACCCTACCTACTTACTTTTCACCCTACCTTACCATCCCCAACTCTAAACTTTTGTATCATCCTAACATACCGTACCCTGATTCTACTGTTTTTTACCTTACCTCAGCCTACCATACCCTAGCGTAGATCATCACCCTGCCCTACATTACCATTCCCTACAGTACAGTATCCCACAATAGCCTACCCTACTTTACCCACTTCTACTCTTCTTTACCCTACGTGACCTTGCCATATCCCACTGTAAGTCATCCTGTAACCACTCTACTCTTTCCATAGCCCTACCGTACCCTCTGTACAACTCTATATAAACTTAAAAAACCTTAAAATGCCTTAAAGAACCCTTCAAAGACCCTAACAATTGCAAATCCTAGCCCTTTTCTTACTTTACACCCCCTAAAATCAAATGTTCCGAACTCGAGAGATCACCAGAATGAACAAAGAAGTCTTAAGATTATCAACTCATTATCAACAAACTTCCCCGTTAAAACAATTAGCGGAAAGCTTCCGCTGATTTCGCGACATTTTTCACTTTTCCATCGTGAACAACAAAAACTCGATTATTAATCATTAGTCATCGTGTTTTTGGTATGTCACGTACATTTTAAGGTTTCGCCTTACAAGGACATATCACCTATGAACTTACAAGGAAAGTACCCGACCTGCCTCGCTCTGATTGTCTTCAAACTGTATATATAGAAAAATCATGTAAATACAATTTCTTCAGCAAAGTAATAAATCTCGTTCGCCAGGAAATCTCGAGAAAAGCGAGATCGAAAAATTACGTTTTGAAATTCCCGCCAAATTGGCATTGTGTTTCAAGCTTATATCTTTGCCATTTTTTGACTTTTAATCATTTTTCTTTGATATACTAGTAGAAAACCTTTAAATAAACCTAAATTTATAAATTTGTAAGCGTAGCTTGTCTGGAAAGTGGAAAATAGGGCTTGAAACGCAATGCCAAGTTTGCCAAAATGGCGGGAAATCAAAATAATTCAAATTTAAAACTCAAAAAGGCAAGCTAAAATTTTTTATGGGTACTATTAGTAGTACAAAGAGTTCATATAAAAAATTAGAGCTGATTCTGAGCGGAGCAGGTAGGATACTTTCCTAGTGAGTTTGATGTGCCATAACTTCTTGGACCATTATGAAAATTTTATGAAATTTACAGAAGTGATAGAGTAAAGTATGGTCTATAGAACTATCAGGGTAGTTTTCAATTAATTAAAAAAAATTTTTAATTTAAAATTAAAAAAAATTTTTTTTTAATTTTTAAAATTTCAATTTTTTAAAATTTTATTTTTTTTACTTTAAAATTCAATTTTTTTTTCAAAAAATTTTAAAAATTTCCAAAAATAACGTTTCACACCCAAAACCAACTCCAACCCCAACTATTTTTACCCAGCCCATAAACTGACTAATTAGAAAGAGTGCAAACTGCGTGTCAAAAACAGCATTTAGTACGTCAAGAAGCATGCACAACCAGGAAGGCGGTTTTGGGCATCAAAAATTAGCCCGGGTCAGTGTGTTTCTTGTAAGCGGCTTTGTCTACATTCGCCGGAATAACAGCGTCAGGTCGGATGCCAACGGGTTTAATCGAGTTTAAGGCGATTTTAAAATTTTTTTTATTTTTAAATTATACTTGGTGTGCACCCGGACAATAAGGATTTTTGTATCAAAACATGGAGAGAAAGGGGGGGGCGGGGGGGGTTGTGTACATGAGATTAAAACTTCAAATTTCAACATTTTTTTAAAATTGAATCCTACGGTAGATAGAGTAGGATAACACAGAGTAAGGTAGAGTAGAGTATGGTAGAGTAAAGTGGAATAAAGTAAGATAAGGCACAGTAATGTAGGGTAATTTATGGTAGGGTAGAGTAAATTAGAGTACAATAGGGTAGGGTAAGGCAAAATTAAGTAAATCAAAGTAAAATAAAAAAAATTGGGTAAGGAGGGGAAGAGAATAAAGTAAAGACCAACCCCCCCCCCTTTAGCCTTCAAAATAATCCACCCCAAAAAATAATTTCTTCCCCCAAAACACAAAAAAACCCACAAACCAAAATCACTTTATCTTGCTATAGCCTACTTTATCTTACTCTAAAGTACCATAGCCACGCTACACTACGTTACCTTGCCCTTCACTATCTACCTTACCTTGCCTTACCCTACCCTAATCTATCTTTCAACATGTTATTTTAATGTGCCCTATCCTATCCTACTCTACTTCTTAATATCCCATCGTACCCTATCCTACTCTAACCTTCACTATCTTATTTTACTGTGCTCTACCCTACTCTTCCCTTCACTACCCTACCCCACCGTGCCCAACCCCACCCTCTCCCTACCCATCCAAACCTCACGTACAACTCAAACCTCATCCAGAATCCTCTAGCATCATAATCACCGTAATAAACGCCCGAAGGTCCCTTGACGGCCGCAAGAAACGATAAAAATTAACCACCCAAAATGCGCTTGCACGTAATTCGAAAAAAAAAACACATTTGCAAAGAGTAGTTATAAAACGAGGACGAACTTTGTTTGTGTCCAACACATTTTGTGTCCCAAAAAAACGTTTAGAGCGACAGAGAAAACGGTCGCGATGATCTTTAGGCTTGATGCGACTAGAAGTCTCTCAAGTTTACATTGTTTCTTCTTGTTTTTGAGGTTTTAAATGGTTGAAAATTTGAAGTAACAGTAAAATGTAAGTCTGAAATAACATTTTTTCCCTACCCTTTAAAAAAGTTTTCTTTCTCCCCACCTCCTCCCCAAAAATTTTTTTTCGAAAAAAATTGGCTTGGTCCCCCCCCTATGGACTTTTCTTCAAAATTCAAAAATTTTTTTCTCGAAAAATTTTTAAATTCTCCAAAAATAATCTTCTTACCCTATTGATTATCGTCCTACACATTACTATCCTCAAACGTTCTATACTTTCCTGAAAAAACATTTTTTCGAAAAAATTGAACTTGGTCCCCCCTGTGGATTCGTTTCCAAAAAAAAATTTTTTTCAAAAAATGTAAAAATAAAAAAATCTTCAAAAATATCCCCCCTGCCCTCGCAACCCCGATAATCAACAGTACAACCCCAAATTGGCCCTATTTCCTTCAAATATTGCCTTTTTTCCTCAACTTCCCCCCTTTCTAGCCAATTTCCAACCTCTCTAGCCCAATTTCCCGCGCCCTCCCGAAACCTTATCATGCCTCCGCGAGTTTTGCAACAGACAGTAGTATAAAAAGTGTCATTAAATTGTCTATTTTCAGCTGATGCAAAAAAGAACGTTGTTATTCATGACGTTCGGCCTATTTTTAGGCCGAATTTGCGTTTCTAACGAAGCATGAGTCGTTTTAAAGCCGTGAATGGAATTTTAAACATGGTGTTGATAACGGAGGGTGTTAAAAATGTGTTTGCAAGATGTTAGAGTACATTTCTGATAGGAAATATTTTTTGAATTGAGGGTTATGGCTAAGATATGACCTAAAATGACTTGTTTTAGGTTTACTTTTAGCTTATAAGTCAATTTTAAAGCCTTAAACGGTCATTTCAAAGACTTTTTTTTCATTAAATGTTATAAATGAAATTTACAGCGTTAAAAACAACCTTCAAAGTTTTTCTGACCACGTATTTTACCATATCACAAAGATACGACGAATTTGCCTCAAATTTTCCTCATTTTACCCCAATTTCCCCAAAATTGCGATCAAAATCCACACCTAAACCTATTTCCAAACCCTTTTCTCCTCAAAAAACAAAAGCTTATTGTCACAAATATCTAGAAAATATATTTCCCTTCACAGTATGGTATTAGATTCAGCCTTAAGCTCGGTTTGAACCCTTCAAACCGTGTGAGAAACACCAAAAACCACAATTTTTTTCTCCAAAAACAAAAAAAAATGTTGGAAAATGTCAGTATTTACTAAAGCAAACAAGTTTCCATACCACCCTCAACGTCTTGTACTTTAAAGTTTTTTTTCAGCCAGCGTTCTATGGCTATTAGAATTAGAATGTGCGCTACGCTTTTTACGCGCTCTTTCGGTTTTCTCTGACTATCGTTCCTTTGGAAATCTTTCTCTGGTCGCTCTCTTCTTTTCCCGCGCTCTCTTGTTTATTTACTCACGCCTTTTCGGCTCTCGGAACCTTTCTCTGCCCACTCTCTTCTTTCCTTACGTTCTATATCAAACCTCTCCAACTTTCTCTAACTTCCTCCGTTTTCCACGCGCTCTTTTTCCATTCCCTCTGCTTTTCTCAGGATTCCTCTCTATTTTCAACGTTCTTTCGCCCAAAACTTTGCAGTTTAGGCCGTATATATAAAATGAAAGATATAACTTGTGTTTAGCTGGACTAGTTGAGCTCGTCAGAGTAGTAAAAAACAAAAAAATGTCTGACAGACTCTATATTTCACATGATATTTCAGATTTGCACTTTTAGCAAAAAAACGTAAAAGGCGCTTTAGGGATTCTTTGCACGCTCTCAAATGTACAGCATAGTTATTAGATTCTAATGTTTCATATGTTACGTATTTTAAGGATTTTTGATTTTAACAAGCAGTTATAGAAAATTATGGCCGGGCGCAAGCTGCCAACATAAAAATAAAAAAATTGTTTGATCATCACAACCCCCGGGGTTTAGACGTACCTACACTTTAAAAAACAATATAGAAGCAGATATTTAATTTCCCATTCCTACCGCAAGGGCTTTCTTTACCCAAAAAAAAATATTTCAAAACTTAAAAATTTCAAAAAAAACTTCTAAAAATCCCCAAAATTTGACGAAAAAATTAAATTGAGACCAAAAATCACTGGCCGGTCCAGCCGATAATAACAGTGCATTCGAAACCCCCCTCCAGACAACATAATGTATTATACATATTGCAATATCAATGAGGGGGAACGGCTGAAAGCCATTCGAACAGTAACGTTCGAAAACGATATTATTACTCCAAAAGCTTAGCAAACAAATACACATTACAGTTCACTGTTGACGCAGCAGAAACTTTGTTTACAGACCCACTCGGATCAGAAATTTTTTGGAGAAAAGTTTGAAATTTTGAAAATTTACTAAAAGATTTTAAGCTAAAATTAAAATTTTAAGCTTAGCTATGTATTTTTTAAGCTCAAAGAAAGTTTTTAGGCTTAAAAAGCCGTTTTTAGTCTTTAAAGGCTGCCTTTAGGCTTAAAAATGATTTTTAGGCTTAAAAATGATTTTTTAAGCTTAAATTGATCTTTTGGGCTTAAAAATCTTCTTTTAACCTTAAAAGGCTACCTTTAGGCTTAAAAATGATTTTTAGGCTTGAAGTTGGTTTTTTAGGCTTAAAATACCCACCTAAGCTTAAAAGCTATTTTTAGGCCTAAAAATATATTTCAAACTTAATGCTCATTTGTAAGCCTAAAACTTCGCGTTTTAAGCGTAAAAATTGTTTTTAAAACCTGAAAAACCCTTTTAAGCCTAAAAATTCCTTTTAAAGCCTGAAAAACCCTTTTTAAGCCTAAAACAAATTTTTAAGCCTAACCGTCTAACTTGAGTCAAAAATATTGTTTTGTAAGCCTGAGAGTTTATTTATAAAACTAAAAATAGAACACTACCTTTCCGAACCTTACCATAATCTGACTTACCTTACACTTCCCCCTTTTTCGATCCTTCAAGACCGTACCTTACCCTATCGCACCACACCCTACCCTACTACTCTAACCTCCCTCCCCACTCATACCCTGCCCTTTTAAAATTCGATATCATTAAACCCAACAAAAAATCCGAAACTGGTCAAAAGCGCGGTTAAGACGAGAAAATTGAATTAAGACCAATTCCTATAATAATACGAGCAAAAACAAGATGAAAATGTGACCGATATATAATGAGTGCCTGTGACAGAGTCTCGCGAAAGAAAAGTGCATGTATAGTCACGTCCCCCCCCCCTCGCCGCTTCCAAATTTGAAGCAAAAGAAAATAACAGCAGAGAACGGCGGACGACAAGGTCACATTCTGCAGACAAATAATATTCTACTAACCGGGGGGGGGGGGATTAAAAATACTTTTTTTAGGGTCAAAATTAAAAATCTTTAGTAGATAAGGGAGTAAGGAAGGGGGGGGAGGGAGAGAATGAGAGGGAGGAGGGGGGGGAGGGGGAGTTCGAAGAGAAGGGGGGGGAGAAAGAAAGGGTGGGGAACGTTACGATAATACAGAGAAGAATACGTTAGGATAGAGTAGAGTAAGGCAGAGTAAGTTAAGGCAGGCTAAGTTGGGGTAGAGTAGGGAAGTGAGGCTAACTAAAGTAAGGTAGGATAAAATCAAAAAGTAGAGAGGGAGGGGTAGAGGCAAGTAAACTTTAAATCACCACAAGCCCTCCCCCCCCCCTTCTTCCTATTTTTTTCAAAATCTCCAAAGTATCCACCCCGAAAAAATAGTTTTTAACCTTTATTATTACCCTGCCCAAGCCAATATCTCTTTACCTTGTTGTAGCTTTGCTTTACCCTACCCTACCGTACCCTACGCAAATTTGCCCTACCCGTAGACCTCAGACTACCCAATCCTACTCACGTCAAGAAAAAATAATAGAAAACCGCACGCATAGAGAAAAATTTTTGGCATTCTGCAACAAGAAGAGAATAAACTTGTTCGTCTTTAACAATTTTTTACTGATAGTTATTGGACATTTAACATAGAAACTTTTTATAAGAAACCTTATTTACCACCCAAAGTTTTATTTACAACAGCCATTATAGCCAATTTGACTTTATCCGTTGTTTATGGTCGGTCTGAAAATATGGTTTTCTAAAACCGTAAAATCATGTATAACTTTACAACGAGCACGCAATGGGCTAGAGATCTCTTCATAGATACACGTAGAATAAAATAACGATTAATTTGATACCAAAAACACCAAAATCTAAGGAGTAGTTTTTGAGTTATGAATAAAACACGATATTATATTATCCATTGCCAAATAATTTTGTCGCCAATTCCGTTCACGATGAAAAAAATTAATTACCAATCAGATTTTTGTTTGAATAAGCTTGATCTCGTTGTCTTTTTTTTGTTATTACTACTTTGTTTATGTCTGGTCCATAAAATATTTTCTCTAAATATTATTTTTCTTCTTATTTCACAATGCCAAAATTCCGTTCAATACCCAGCGGAAGGTTAGCTTTTTCTTGACGTGCTACTCCACTTTGCCATATTCAACTTGGCCCTACCCTTACTAATCCTTCCCTAGTCATACTGTGGCCTCAACGTACCTTACCCTACTTTTAAGCCTAGCCTAAGATAAGATTTACCAACCTTCACTTTGTTCTTCTTCATCAACCCCTCCCTCATCAATTATTAATAACATAACATAGAGATAATCACCTTCAATTAGTCTAAAGTGTATTCCTAGATACTCTTTTTCAACCACCCCCAACAATACCTCAAAGTAGGGTAAAATCGAGTATAGTGATGCTACCTTAAACACCCCTTATTGGTCTGTTAAAACCCAAAGACCACAAGACAAGGTAAGACATCATTTCTAAGCCTTTGATAACATAGATCACTGACAAACTTAACATCTCAAAAAGCAGGCGAAAGCAAAGGCTTGCAAACAGCACATTCCTTTTCAGCCCCAATTTTGATAACAAAAATAATATATTGTTGTGCAAAGGGATCGTGTGTCTGGGGCGACGTAAATATCACGTTGAATTTGTTTAGAAAAAGTTGTTTTCTAAACTTTCACGGTTGAGAGGAAGCCGAATCACACTGGTTAAGTAGAGCAAGAAAGGAGAGGTGTTTGCAAGAAAAATGGAGGAAAGGCAAGGGTAAAAAAAGTTTAAAATTAAACGTGGGGTAGAAGTAGAGTAGGAAAAAGTCTTAGAGGGACAGTACAAAAAGCTAGAACTACAGCTAGAACAAGACAAAGCTAGGACTAAGGCTAAGTCTAGAACTAAAGCAATAGCTACGGCTAGGGCTAAGACTAGAGCTCAAGCAAAGACTAAGGCTAGGGCTAAAGCAAGGGCTGGGGCAAGAGCTAAATCAAAGGCTAGAACTAAGCCTAGAGCTAGGGCAATGCTACTTATGCCAGGGCATCGCATAGAGCTTAAACTTAAGCTAAAGCTATGGCAAGGCTAGGACTAGGATTCGGACAATTCTAGGACCAGTCGGCGCAAGTCTAAGGCAAGGCTAACTCAAACAAAAAACTGGGCCGGAATAAGGCTATTGACAGACCTAAAAATAGGGTTAAAACTAGAGCTTATACTAGGCCTGTCTAGTTTTAAGCTTAATCTTAGGCTTACAATTTTAAAAAAGCTGACTTTAAAGCTAGGCTAGCCTATCAAAGGTCTAAAACCTGTGCAAATCAGCAAAAACTGGCTAAATTTGAATGACGCCGATGAATCATATTGCCAATTGTATCAAAAGCGACGTCAAGCTGTTGAATCATCTGTGGTGGAATTTGTAAAAATTACATTTTTGTTTGTGAGTTTTACGATTCTATTGATAGTATGAGGCCGTTCACTTAATTCTACGCCCTATCTCAAAGCAAATCCTCGAAGAAACAAATAAACAAATATTTTGCCCAGCCCTAGCCTTAGCCGTACCTTTAGGCGCTGGCTCTAGCCCTAGCCTTATCCATAGCTCTCGCCCTAGCTCTGGCTCTGTCCCTGGCCCTAGCTATAAATCTAGCCCTGGTTCTAGCCCTAGCCCAGAGCCCTAGCCCAGAGCCTTAGCCCTAGTTCTCGCTCTCGCACTGGCCCTATCATTGATCCTGGCCCTAGTCCTGAATCTGACCCCAGCACTATCAGTAGCTTTTTAGCTCTATCCATTGCTTTACCCCTAGCCATAGAAATGGCCTAGCCTAGCATTACCTTTACCTTTTTAAAAACATCCAAATATTACCTATTCTCTTGTCTTCCCTCCCCCTCTACCCCCTCTTGGTGCCTTTTACTTCAGTAAAAACAGTTTGAATCTAGGTTAAAAGCGGAGTAACCGTGAAGAAAACAGCCTTCTTTAATAAAACTACCAAAGATCATCACAATTTGAGTCTTTTTGGGAAAGAAAGTCTACCGACCCTTAGTTTTTACTCTCTTGGCCAAGTCTACTGACTATGTTATGATAGGCAATACATATTTGAGGGGGCTTCGTGGAACTGTTTACTATTATAAATTGGCTCTTAAATTATTCTTTTTTTGGGTTTTGGGTTTAGTAGTAGTCTTTGGCTTTGATTAGAAACTAGTGGGATAGTTTATACACTACTTGGAGGGTAGGGGGGTTGTTTTTTGTGTAGAGGCGCTTCGTTGTAGCCATGACTGAGCTTTAGCCTAAGCCCTAGCCTAAGCCCTAGCCTAATTCCTAGCCTAAGCCCTAACCCTAACTCAAGCTCTGACCTAAATCAAAGCTCAAGTCCGAGCCTAGGCATTAGCCCTAGACCTAACTCTAGCTTAACCAAAGCCGTAGCCTGATCAATATCCTTATGTCCGATCCTAACGTAGGCTCCAGGCCTAGTCCATGGTCTAACCAAGGCTCTAACCCTTGAACAAGCCCTAGCTGTTGACCCAAGCTTAAGCCCCAGATGTTGCCCTAGCCTTGGCCTATGCCTTATCACCCTTACCCCACACCTATTAAAAAATTCCCTAAAAAATCGTTTCATATTTGCACTTTTTGTAACACGCCATTTCGACTACAAGCAAAACCGCAAAAAGCGAAACAATTTAGAAGGAAAAAAGCCTGTAAAAGTGCATTTATGTTAATGCAGTTCATAAATTTCAAAAGAAAACAACAAAAAAAACTAATTGTATTGGTGTGTCTAGACTTTATAAGTAACCCCAACCAATCCATCTACACGTTGTTAACCGTGATTTAGAGGAAATGTTCGTAAATTTATAAAATGAAATTGTACTCTTAGGTTTAAAATGGCGTTTTTTATATACTGTGATGCTAAATTAGAGGTTTTTGATAAAGAATTTAACCTGAAATGACACTTTTCAGCTAAAAATTTGGAAAAAATTTAGATTTTAGAAAAAAAAATCTAAAATGCAATTTTTGGTTAAAATATGAATAAAAAATGACATTTTATAACAAAAAAATTAAATTGAAGGTAAAGCTAATACCTATTTTACTGCCTATTAACTCAAAAAACATCAAAAAAGTGGTTATAAACTACTAAAAAGACAGAAGATTTGAATCCCCATATAATCAAGTGCACCCTTGCTTAACTTGCCAGACCGGACAAGTCCGCGAGTTCGCTTTCGATTAACAAAAGACAGCGGAGAAATTGGTTTAAACTCGTACAATATGTATTGTAGACCCTTTATAGAGTAAAGTAAACGAATTTTAAAACAATATGGTAATGTAAAATACGGAAACTTACGCTTTTGCTAAAAAATACTCTCAAACAGTCTTTTCTTCAATAAAATCTGTCAAAATCCTCAATTTTTCAAATTTAAAAATTTTTTCAAATTACAAAAAAATTTTAAATTTCAAACTACTTCCACAAAAATCAAAATTGCCATTTCAAAACGTAAAACGTCAAAAAACACATGTGAAAATTGACGAAACTTCGCAGAAAAATGAAAAAAAAAACACCTGGAATGCACGTATTATACGACAATAATTACTCTAACCAGATGATTTTTGCATAAAAAATTCTTTGAATTGTTAAATTAGGTATGAAATGAAGCTTTAAAGGTTAACTGTTAAGGCCGGAATATGAAAAATGACACGTTTTACATTTTTTCAATTTTAAATTTTTCTGAAAATGACCATTTTAGGTCATTTTAAGCTTAAAAGTCATTTTTTCAATTAGCAATTTAATTTTAAGGTCATGTTTGATAAATTTAAAAATTCAAAATTTTCAAAAACTACATTTTTTAAACTTTGGACCGGTAGTTCAATATTTGAGCCTTTTTTAGACCTGAGAAATAGAGCAAAAGCTAAAGTGGGCTAGGCCAAGACTAGAACTAAAACTAGAGCTAGAACTAAAGCTAAAGAAAGAGCAAAAGCAAAAGTAGAGCTAAAGGTAGAGCTAAAGCAAGAGCAAAAGGTAGAGCAAGAGCTAGAGCGAGAACAAGAGCTAGAGCTAGAGCCAGATATAGAGCAAAAGCTGGGGCTAAAGAAAAGCTAAACCTTGAGCAAAAGCTAGGGCTTGAGCTAGGGCAAAAGCTAGAGCAAAAACAAGAACAAAAGCTAAAGCTAGAACTAGAGGAAGAGCTAGGGCAAGAGCTAGAGCTAGGGCTAAATCTAGAGTTAGGGGTAGAGCTGAAGCTAGGACTAAGAGTTAAGCCAAAGCCACAGCTTAACTTTTATCAAAATTTTAAATTAATAAGCATTTTCCCTCAACAACCCCTAACAAATTCAGTCAACATTGGAACCGCCGTGCTGCTGTGGCTGTTTATGTGCATGTTTTTGCTAAACGTAATTCCGAATGGACGGGCGCCAGTCTGACATTTCTCTCCATTTTTTCTGCAAAAAAGCGGCCAAAACATTCGCTTTGCAGCCTTAAAATAGGACAATCAAATTGGGGCCCAATTCCGCAGGCCCTGAAGGCATTTGCACACTGGCTGATTAATGATTACTTTTTTTTGAAATTTGTAAAAAAGTCGGTTTGAAATGAAATGGCATTGGCTTGGAATGGCATTTTGAGATTTTTTTAGTTTGTTTTGATAAGTTAAAAATGAGTTTTTAGGTAACAAATAGGCTTAAATCAGCTATTTCAGGAGAAAAATAGTCTTGAACCGGTTTTTGGGTAAAAAATACACCTAAAATAAATTTTTAAACCAAAAAATAAGCCTAAAACCATCAGAAAATACCACAAACCAACCCATCCTCCCCCTGCCTACCCCTCACAGACAGCCCGTGCCACAACATCCGATAACCGAACGTACGGGCACGTAATAACATGGTAATATGTTGTGTTGAGACAGCGGGCACAAGAGTGCAGCAAAACGGTAAACAAAAAATTTAATTATCCCAAATACACCACCCCGACTGTATTTACAGTACATTACATGTGGCACTCACTAAAAATAATTGCGGTTTGAACAAAAATTAGGCTTGAGGTTTTCGTGGTGGGACCCACGCATGGATACAGTAATAGAAAAAACCCACGCCCAGTTAAAAAATAGTGCTAGGTTAGATAACGTTCCATTTCCAAGTTATTTTAATCATGATAGTCCACAAAAAACACAAATTTTTAACAATTCAATCAATCGTGGTGGGGTCCAAATGCGAAAGCCCAAAGTCGACCAAACTTAAAGATTGTAATCAAAATGTTTCAAAATTCTTTTATTATACGTTCTGTACCATACAATTTCTTAAAATAATCCAAAGCCATCAAATAGCGTTCATATCAATCAATCGTGGTAGGACCTAACGGTCATTGCAATGAACTTCCTGTTCCAACACTTGTTTTTAATTAAAAATAAGTTGTCTAAGTGCGTTTAATAATAAATTTAAGCATGTTTTTAAAAAGGTGTTACATATTCTGTCACGTTTTTAATCACTTTTCATGTTTTTAATTAGCAATCACGGCTTTCCGCAATGACAACATAAAATGATTACTGAGACAAATATTGAACCAAAATAGTATAGGGAACGTAGTTTAGAAAAAAAACTCCTAGAAGCAAAAAATGCGTATTTTACATCAACTTTAGCAAAAAACAACAATTTTTTCAAAATTTTCACTTTTTCATATCATATGGGTCTCACCACGAAAAATTTGAAGTTTAATGAAAGCTGCCAGATTCACTTCTCTTTCATGAAAAACTTATTTAAAGTCATTTCCAACGATAGTTAAATCAAATAATAACATTTTTTGTATTTTTTGTCATTATTTGGGTCTCACCACGAAAACATGAACTTTGATAAAAGCAGCCAATATTCATTTTTCTATCATCTAAGACTTACTTTACACCTTTTACGATAGTATTTAAGTTTAATTACTTCGATTTTTTAATCCTTTTTTGTCACACTTTGGGTCTCACCGCGAAAACATTAAGTTCCAAAAAATGTTCATTTTTGCCGAAAAAATTGATTTGTCGTATCTAAACCGTATTTTACATTATAATAATTTTTTTCTGTTTTTTTTATTCTTAAATTGGTCCCACCACGAAAACGTGTGTTTTATAATATATCTCATTAACCCTCCCCCCCCCCTCCCCTTCCTTACTTATAATTCCGTAATAAACGGAAGAAAAGCGGCCTAACCCAATAAAAACCATTAACCTCGGCTGCCAATTTACACTAGAACCCAAATTTACTGTGAAAAGTTGTAAAAAGACCGCCGGCCCGATGTTATTTTTGCCATAGTAACGTGTGTGCTAGTATTGTAAATATTGTAACATACGTGACGGTTCGAACCGCAAATTGACTGGTATTAATAACTATGTCAATTAAGGCGCAATATCACGTGTTTGGCGGTAAAAGTGCTTTACTTTGGAAATATTTGAGTAGAAGGGGAAGGTAGGGTGGTGTGGAAATGTAGATACTACAAATCGTAGTATCAATCGTATTTTACAATACCGTAACTTTATATGCTCAACCCTACATTATCCCACCCCATCCTACAGCTACCCTACCCCACCCTACCCTACCCTACCCTACCCTACCCTTCCTTAACCTATCCTACCTTACTCTGCTCCTCTGCCCTGCCCTTCTACTGTACTCTTGTAATACCATGTCTACAACCCTACTGAGACCTCGGGATACCGCAACTCAGCAGTAGCCTAAGCTAACCTTTCATTATCTTACTGTAGAGAAGGTTTAAGGCCCCTACTCGTCCCTCTCGTATAATACCAAACCCTACAGTATCATATCCTACGGTAACAATGTATTACTTAAGCTATACGGCTAGCAAAACCATTATCTTACTGTAGGCTTAAAGTTATCCTACCCTACCCTATCCTACCTTACCCTATCATACCCTAGAAGTACCCTACTTTAGAAATAGTGTAAGATTTTGTACCTGCCCGACCTACTCCCCATATCATATCATACCGTAACCTTGTACTATCATAACTATAAGCCTAGCAAAACCGCCTTACTCAACCCTATCCTAACCCTACTCTAGCCTCCATCTACCCTACCACATAAAAAAGTGTACGTAATCTATTACTGACCCAATAATGTAACGCCACACAAACATACAGTAAAATGCAAAGTAAAGGCGGAGCCAGTCTGCCATTTTTAATATGTTTGTTACAATTTTATTACAACATACTGCTTATAATAATTGAAATTTCAAGTACGAATTTAAGTATGACAAGTGATATTTTGAAAGATCAAGTAGAGCATGATATTACAGTAGGTATTACATTCGGCACGAGTCCAAAAACTTGAAATAAGATAACGTAAAAATGGTAAGAACTTAGTTTACAACACAGAAAATGACAAGAACTTTCTTTACAAAATACCACATTGCAAAAACTTTCTTTACAAGCACAAAAAATGCTTGTTGTCGTATAAGTTGTCACACGTAGCCTGCAGAACCATAAAATAGTCTATATTGGTAAAAATCGCAAGAACTTTCTTTACAAAACAAAAAATAGCAACAACTTTCTTTTCAAGACAGAAAATGGCAAGAACTTTATTTACAAAACAAAAAATGGCAAGAACTTTCGTTACTGAGCCAAAAGACCTCTACTTCACAACAATAACAACCCCAACCTACCACCAAAAACATATAACTGTAACCATAACTGCCATTATTTATACTACCCCGACTACAAAACGTTTGTTTTTTATTACGCCAATTGTAAAACCTACAATTTTTGTTATTGTATGTTCAAAGTCCTCGAAAATAACAAAAATAAAGCGTTTTGATTGAGAAATGAAGGCCATACATAACATAATATACCTCAAGATAACATCAACGGATTAAAAATGTAGCTTGGAATGTAGTGAAAACAAAGTGAAATACTATCAAAAATAGGTTTCATCACTACCGTAAACGTTTAAACATGTTCTTTAGATTTTAATTAGGTAATTCATTATCGACCAGCCGCAAATGTTTCATCGTATAAAATGTCACTTTAAAAAAAATTAATGTAAAATACGCTAAAAACGATTAGAGTTAACTGTTTCTTCAAGCTAAAGATTTTTTTGCTTTTGGCATAACGGGACATGTTCCATCGTATAACATGTCACCCGCAGGCTGCAGACAGAATAAATTGTTAAAAATTGCGTTGAAACGTGATTTAAAGTTGCTAAATATGAAAAAATTTTAAACAATCTTACCTTAAATTAATTTCGTTAAAAAATTTTCAAAAAAACACTCATTTTTGTAAAAAGTGACATGTTATACGATGAAACATGTCCGAACAACAAAAATTTAAAAAACCTAAAATTTTATAACTTTTATCAACCTCTTTATCAAATTTGAGTCATTTTTAACCCTGTCAAATTCATTTTCCAAAAAAAAGTGACTTGTTATACGATAAAAGATGTCCCAGACAAAAGCTGCGCCCATGCCTTAAAAATACTTCAAACCCAAAAAGTCTAACTAAATGACGCAGAGAGGGTTCAAATTCTATTAATAATTAAAGTCAAGGTCTTGGAAAACCAATTACAATTGAGTTTGAAGTAATTAAGATTAAGCACTAGTGTAACCCAAAGTAATTGTTAATAGTAATGTAGACCCGCAATAATAAAGTAAATTGTTTATGGCAGTAAAAAACACCTGTTATCCCCTCCCCTTCTTAAAAAATTTAAAAAAAGGTTGAAAAAACTGGGTCAAAAAGGCAAAATGTTACCTAAAGTTACAATTTTACATTACTGCAACACTTTACTGCGGTAAAAATGTAACAAAAGTCTAGGTTGATATAGAGTAAAGTAAGTTGGATATTTAAAAGTTTCTTGGGTTCAACTGATGCCTTGTATCACGTGAAACAATAGGAAATGTAGGTTGTGACCAAAGATAAAGGCAACATTTCTTTGATAAAATACAAATTTTAGGTTAGATTGTAGGCATGGTGGTTATGATTGAGTATAATTTCATGCTTATTACGTTGTAAAACGTAGAGTAGAACATATTAAAGTAGAGTACGGTAAGGTAAAGTAGGGTAGGGTAGGGTAGAATAGGGTAGGGTGGGGTAGGGTAGGGTAGGGTAGAGCATGCTATGTATGACAGGGCATGGTATCATAAAGTAGACTAGCTAGAGCGGTGTAAGGTAAGATACAGTAAAAAAGAGTAGGGTAGGGTAGTTTAGGATAGTATAAAATAGAGTAGAGCAGGGCATGATAGGACACTTTTTTTAACCATGCCAAATCGTATGCAAGCCCTGCCCTAGCATAAAGCTTTCTACCATAACTTATACCATAGCCGTCTCTAACCATAACTACCGTACTTCAACTAATGTCAATCTACCCTACCCTAGTCCACCCTACATTACCCTACAAATTAGGATACTACTATACCCCTCCCTAACAACGAAATACCACTCTACCCTACCTTACAAATCAAAATATTACTGTATCCTACCCTGAGACCCTATATTGTTGTGCCCTACCCTATGGTTACCGCTTTTTTTCATAATAATCCGCCATAATAGACCCATGAATACTCGAAACAATTTTTACCCCTCCCTCCTTCACTGTTTTCTATCACTCTACTCCCTCCAGAGCCCCCCCCCCACTTCCTCTTAAAAACCCTTTCTCTCCACCCCTCCCAATCAACCAACCAAAAGTCAATTCTCTCACATATGATCCTCAAAGTTGCGACGTCACAAGTTCAGAAAGCTCAAAATGAATCCTTTTACTTTCCCTTTATCCGTTTACAAGAGAAAACCCCTGATAAACAGACGATTACATATTACACATTCCCTGCTCCAATCTCAATTTCTTTCAATGTCAAATTAGCAGCAAAGTGGGATTAAATGGCGTTCTTGCTACGGATTAACCGACTTGCGGGTCATCTGACAGAACTTTGTAGGAATGCACCGTTTCTGTGAGGTAAAATTTGAAATTCAAAAAAAAATTGAAATTTTTCAAAAAATTTTTAAATTAAAAAAAAAATCTTTAAATTTGCAAAAATCATACAATTTTTGAAAAAAAATCGAAAAAAATTTTGGAAATTTTTTAAAAAAATTAAAAGAAACTCAAAATTATCAAACAAAATTTTAAATTTAAAAAATTAAATTCAAAATAAATTTTCAATTTTTTCATTTTTTCAAAAAAATCTCAAAAAAAAATTTAAAAATAAATAAAAAAAAATTTTTTTTTAATTTTTAATTTAAAAAAGATCCGAAATTTTCAAAAATTCTACATTTTCTAAAAAAAATTTTTTAAAAAAATTAATTTTAAAAATAAAAAATTTAAAAAAATTTAAAAAATTTTTTAAAACTTAAATTTCAAACGGATCTTTGAAAATCAAAAAAAAAATTCTACATTTTTAAAAAAATTTCTCGATTTTTAATTTTGAAATTTCAAAAAAAATTTTTTAAATATCAAAAAAAAATTTAAAAAATCCTCAAAATCCATAAAAACACCCCCTTCAAAAAGTAAAACTCACAATTCTTCCTAATGCTCCAATACAGCCCAGTACCGCTTCTTTTTGGCATCAACATTGGGGGTGGTGTATATGTTAGTCCCAGTTGATGTTTGGTGGGTGCTGCACCAACAATCGAGTTTTTGGCTGAGCGAAGTTTCGAGGCATGTTGCCAGAGGGATTGGTTTTGCTTCACCAATGGTTTGGCATTGCCTTCTCGCTTCAGGAACTCAGCCGCACTCAGCGATTGGGAACGGGTCTTGTCCGGCTTGGTGAGGTTGGTGTAGGACTTGGCTGGGAACTGAAAAAAGCGGTTAAAATAAGATTGGTTTAGCTTAAAAAGGCAATATTAAACAAGTTTTATGACTTATACAATGACAATTGACTGGTTTTCTTAATTTTCAAAAAATGAGAAAAGTCACATATTATACGACGAAACATGTCCAAGTAACGTACATCAAAAAATGTCAATTTCGATGTCATGTGAACATTTAGAACACTACCGTATTCAAGCTTTACAATTTTTACTTCTCCACTCTTTTCCAAAAGCTAAAATTTTTAAAAAAGTGACATTTTATACGATGAAACATGTCTAAGCAAAATAAATCAAACAATGCCAATTTTAAAGTCTTTGGGTCTTTATACAACTAGTTGATCTTAATTTAATACTTTTTACCCCTCTCCCTCTCCTTACAAAGCAAGACCTTCAAAAAAAGTGACATGTTATATGATGAAACATGTCCGGGTGACACAAATCAAAAACTGTCAAGTTCGATGTATTATGCACATTTAACACCCTACCTTATTCAAAATAAGTATTTTCTTACCACCGCCCCTTTCCAAAAAGCTAAAATTTTTAAAAAAAGTGACATGTTATACGATGAAACATGCCCAAGCAAGATAAATCAAAAAATGTCAATTTTAACATTATATGAAGATTTAAAGCCCTAAGATATTCAAATTTTACATTTTTACCCCTCTCCCCCTCCTTACAAAACTAAAATTTTTTAAAAACGTGACATGTTATACGATGAAAAATGTCCAAGTAACATAAGTCACAAACTGTCAAAACCTACCAGACTGTCCTTCCGATTCTCCTTTTTGTCATCAAACAGAGCAAAGCTGGTCTTCCTCACCACCGGTTGATCATATTGATTGTAGTTGAAGTTGGTGCTCTTCTTCACCTGACCATAGTTCATGTAGCCACCTGAGCTCGGTGAATGTGACGAGTTCAGTCTCATATTCGGAGCTAACGAGCTTTTGCGCCATGGTTGTTCATTAAAAGTGTCGTATCTTATTGTATCTTGTCTTAGACCTTCAGATCGTATATTACTCATGGTATCCTGGCGTCCCATAGAGTCCTGTCGTCCCATCGTATCTTGTCGATTACTGTCCATATTATGATAGCTCGGGTATTGATGGTTGAAGTAGTTCGACGGTGATACTGAACAGGACTTCTTCTGTTGTGGTACACACAGTTCGTCATTAATATGAGCATAGCTATCGGATCGAGGACCACTGTTGGTAGGGTAATATGAAGGTTGAGCTGAAGGGTCGGGTGAGATAAAGTTACCCTGAAATTTTGAAAAAAGTTTTAAAATTATAGGTTAAAGGATATGTGATGTCATAAATATTTTAAAATTTCATAAAATAGCAAGAACTTTCTTTACAATAATGAAAAATGTTTTTATTCGTATAATTTGTCATCCGCAGCCTGCAGAACCATAAAATAGACAATATTGATAAAATACGCAAGAACTTTCTTTCCATGTCAAGGAATAGCAAGAACTTTCTTTACAAATCAAAAAAATGGCAAGAACTTTCTTTAAAAATCAAAAAATGGCAAAAACTTTCTTTACAAAACAATATATTGCAAGAACTTTCTTTACAAAACAAAAAATTGCAAAAACTTTCTTACAAAACATAAAATAGCAAGAATTTTCGTTACAATAGTAAAAACGCTTTTCATTGTATAACCTGTCACCCGCAGACTGCAGAATAGAAAAAGCGTCTATTATAATATAAAAACGCAAGAACTTTCTTTACAAACCCAAAAACAAAAAATCGACTTCATGAATCCCACAACAAATTCGTATATTTTCTAAAATCCAAAAAAAAAACAAAAAATCGACCTACCTGCCCATTGTTACCAACATCAATATGAAGCTGATTGGCTCTGTAATTGTA
Organism: Bursaphelenchus okinawaensis; assembly: GCA_904066225.2. Classification (NCBI taxonomy): domain Eukaryota; kingdom Metazoa; phylum Nematoda; class Chromadorea; order Rhabditida; family Aphelenchoididae; genus Bursaphelenchus; species Bursaphelenchus okinawaensis. The sequence goes on along the minus strand of CAJFCW020000005.1, from coordinate 9,858,074 downwards.
GCCATGGTTCTGTCCTGGACTGTAGCCTTCCTGTGGAATATTGTGATTGTTCATCAGGTTTTGATTCATTTCCGACCGGTAGCTTTGACTTGTTGAGTGGTTGATTTGAGGTGGTGAACAACTGAAATTTGGCAATATTATAGTAGGTTCTTGGTGTTATAATAGATAGTTTAAAGGGTTTTCAAGGTAAAATACGGAGAAAAATCTTTCTGATGCATTAAAATTAATTTAAACATAATAAAACTTTTTATCAAAATTTGCATATAAGTTTCCGAGCTGCGCCCTATAATTTTTTTTTCAAAATTTTAAAATACCTCAAAAATTAAAATTTTTTAAAAATGAAGCAAGTGAAATTTATACCTAAAAAAATTTTCAATTTTACAAACTTTTTTCCAAGCTGCGCCCTACAAAATTAATTAAAAATTTTTTTTTAAATTTTCAAAAATTTTAACCAAAAACAATAAAAGCAAGGTAAAAAACACAAAAGTAAAGTGAACGTTGCAACCAACCCCCACGGTAAATTGTTACAATATTTTTTTACAACAGGACCCATCTCTTTCCTTAACAAATATGTCTGGTTAAATGATCTTTTAACGGGTTTTTAGGTATGAAAATGGGGAAAGATAAAGAAGAACAGCAATGCTAAGGGTCGTACTAAGCCTAGAAAATAATTTTAAAAATTAAAAAATGGCAAGAACTTTCTTTACAAGCCAAAAAATCACAAAAAACGGCTTCTGGAAGACCAAAATCTACCTAAAATCTCAAGTTTTTTCGGTTTTTAGGTATGAAAATGAGACAGAATTAACAAGGAAAGCAATGTCAAAACTAATAATAAGCATAGAAAATAATTTTCAAGAATAAAAAAAGGCAAAAACTTTTTTTACAAGTCAAAAAATGGCACAAAACCTCTTCAGAGAGACCATAATCTACCTAAAATCTCAAGTTTTTTAGGTTTTTAGGTACGAAAACGGGAAAAGATAAACAAGAAAAGCAATGTCAAAGATAAAACTAAGTTCAAACAGTATTTGCAAAGCTTAAAAACAGCATGAACTTTCTTTACAAGCCCAAAAATAACAAAAAACAGCTCCCGAAAGACAAAAATATATTACCTAAAAATTGGTTTTTTCAATTTTTAAGCACAAAAACGAAAAAAAGGTAAATAAGACAAGCAATTTCAAGAAGCATACTGTCTAAAAATGTATTGTCGGTAATAAAAATGGTGAAAACTTTCTTTACAGATCAAAAAATAGCAAAAAACGTCTTCCAAAAGACCAAAATCTACCCTAAAAATCCAAGTTTTTCGATTTTTCGGTATAAAAATAGGAAAAATTAAACGAGAAAAGCAACCTCAAGGATCATACTGGGTTTAATAAATATTTTAAAAACCGTAAGAATGTCAAAAAATAGCAAGAACTTTGTTTACAGATCAAGAAATGCCAAAAAACCTTGTTTGAAAGAGAAAAATTAACCGAAAAACCCCGATTTTTTTGATGTTTAGGTATAAAAATGGGAAACAATATTAAATAAAAATAAATAACTAGTTTAAAAAAGGTTTTAAAAATAATTTACAATCTACAAAAGTAGCAAAAATTTATTTACAGATCAAAAAATGGCAAAAAACATCTTCTAGACGGCCAGAAGAGCTCAATTTGTGGGGAAAAATCACATTTTTTAAAGGGTATCCAACAAACGCTCTTTTTTAATTATACCTACCCCTATAAGTAAATATTTTTCAAAAATCGACCCTAAAAATTATTTTTTATACCAAGGCATAACCATTAATTTTTTTTGAAACCACCCCTAACAAAATTTTGTTTTTAAAATCTACCCCGCCCATCCAAAAAATCAATATTTTTAAAACAGTCCCCCCCCCCTCCCCCCCCACACCTTCCCAAAAAATTTAAATTTTTACTAAAAATCCACCCCAACTCAATATTTTTTTTCCCACCCATGCCTCTTCAAAACTACAAAAAATTGTCAAAATTGACAAGATTCCTCCTCTTGCCTTTTTCAATTTGACTTGCATAAAGTCGTAAAAACGTTGGGCGTACAAAATTATTTACAAATACTAACAAAACAATCAATAGACATCCACCCGCCCGCTTATTATTAACAGACACTTTTCCACGGTTTTCATGGTAAACAAAGTGGCTGAATGTCTTTGGTTGTGTCATACTGATGGTCAGACATCTTTAAAAATGACATTTTTTGTTATGTAAAGAAAGTTCTTGTCATTTTGGGTTTTGTAAAGAAAGTTTTTGCCTATTTGGGTTTTGTAAAGAAAGTTCTTGCCATTTTTTGTTTTCTAAAGAAAGTTCTTGCGATTTGTATCAAAATAAGCTATTTTATGATCCTGCAGGTTGCGGGTGACAACTTATACGACGAAAAGCGTTTTTTGTTTTGTAAAGAAAGTTCTTGTCAATTTGGGTTTTGTAAAGAAAGTTCTTGCTATTTTTTGTTCTGTAAAGAAAGTTCCTGCAATTTTTGGTTTTGTAAAGAAAGTTCTTGCCATTTTTTCAAAAGAAGTCATGTGTTACCCTAAAATAAAAAAGGAATATGAATTTAAAGCAAATTCGAACATCTTCTGCGTACTAGATCATATCCGGTTTCAATTACGTACATACGTAAACATATAATGGCAACAAAAAAAAAGTAAAAACACATGTTCTTTTTCAGAAATATCGACCAAAAATTAGTTTTTAAGCTCTAGCCAAAAGCTCTAGCCCAGAGCTCTAGCCCAGAGCCCCAGTTCAGAGCCCTGGTCTAGAGCCCTAGCCCAGAACCCTAGCCCAAAGCCCTAGCCCAGAGCCCTAGCCCAGAGCCCTAGCCCAGAGACCTAGCTAGAAATGACGAACGAGACAGGGTGGCTTCGACAAGACCTACCATCAAGCCGGGCCGGCTTTGACCCAAATTTAAGTCAGGCTGAACCTAAAAAATGGGTCTCGTTCTTCATGTCTAACCCTAGCCCAGACCCCTAATCCAGAGTGTAACAGCAATATATACGTTACAGAAGCTGATAATCAAAACAAACGTTTGAAGGCTGTTCAAACGTTTGAGTTCGCAGCTTGACCAAGTGTGGGTGTCAATCTTCATACAACCCTTTTGGTAAGCACAGTTGATCAAATTGAATAGTTTCTGCAGCTCAAAATATGCAAAACCTTTACTTATTTTAGAACAAACCATAGTTTTTAGTGTAAAATACGCTTTGAAAATCGATGGCAAGGATGTAAGTCACAAAAAGTTTTGTCGTTTTTCGACATTAACGGTAGTGGAAATTGTCGACAAGACCTTTGTTATGATATAAAAAGTGTTTTTAACTTCAACTCCTTATTCTACCTTATCTTAACCCACCCTACCTTAACCTACCCCACCCTGCCCTACTCTACCTTAAGTTAATCTACCTTATTTTACCCTACTTTGCCTTATTCTACCTTACCTTACGCTACCTTACCCTGCTTTACCTTGGTTAAACCCAAGTTTTTACATTTTTTAACTAAAGATGTCAAAATAACTTTACTTTAGTACATTTTCATCATAATACGACTGTGTACGTCATGCAAAATCTGCAAAAAAGAGAAAACAAGAGAAGACAACAAGGTGTCTACAATACCTATAACTTCCAAATGAACGTTTGCCACAACATAATGATAACTTCAAGTTATGACAAGACTTATTGAACGTAAAGCACTGTCAAAAATATTTGGTTTTGTAAAGAAAGTTTTTGCCATTCTTTGTAAAATATTATTTTTCTCTATAGACAACAGCCAAGGATAACGTATTATAGCTTGTTTACCTATGAAAAGGTACTTGAACCGCTTGATTAATGTACGTTTAAAGCATCGTACTTTACATGTACTAAACATTTGTCTATTACTGTGCTACTTAGAATGACCTTAGACCACTTTAAAAAAATCTTGTTAAAGCACCGCCATGAGACAATATGCTGATTTAAATTCACAACACCTGTATTTTACAATTCAAGAAAAAATGAAATTAAGCTTACATATTACCCATGCCCTGTACTATATTTTGCCTGAAAATGGCATATCTAACCTATGTATCAAAAATGTTATGACCTGTTTGTTCTGTATAACATAGCAAAAAATATACCAATTTCATAGAAAGACGTCTTCAAAACCAACATACGTTTTGATAAATAATATAATTATGACTTGTCTAGACTAGGAAGTAAAATATCAACCTTTTAATTACCCATCTGTTGGCCTACGTGTTTGATTGTAATCTTAAAAATGATTTTTTTTATTTTTCAACGCAAAACTTTCGCGGTCGTATTTTACAATGATGTAACTAACTATTTTTTACCCTACCCTACCCTACTCTACCCTACCGTACCCTACCCTACCCTACCCTACCCTACCCTACCCTACCCTACCCTACCCTACCCTACCCTACTTTACCCTACCCTCTAGCTTAAAAATTTTTCGTATCTACCTTAAAACACTTTCTCCCCAGCCCTTTCCCTAGTACTTGCCTCCTGCAATATCTACCCCCTATTCCTTCAGCTTAGCCCTATTCTAAGCTCTTTCCAAAATCCTTCTTTCCTAGCTTTACTTTAGCATCTACCCCCCCCCCTCCTACTCCTTAATTCTTTCTCTGTACCCTTCCTCTAATATCTACCCCTTTATTACTTTTACCTAACCCTTCTTATCCACCCCTCTCTCCTACAATTCTGTTTTTTAACCCTTTTTATCTAACCTATTTTGTTTCTTAACTTTTTTTAATATCTACCTCTAATTCTTTTTTCACACCCCACCCCCCCCCCTCCCGTCCTTAATTTTAATAGTTACTTTAATCTAAAGTCCATTGCCCCGTGACGTGCCCGCCTCGTAAACACGGTACTCGCAACAACACGCAAATGCAAAAATTTGAGAAAAAATAAGTGAAAGTTAAAGGCCCTCCGGGGGGTCTTCTTTTTTTCAATATTTCTCAGCCCGCTCCACTCTTTTCTCTCCGTGTTCCGCCGGCAGAAACTTTTCGCGTCGTTCGGGCTCCTGTTCCGACTTTGTCCCCACCACTTTTCAACGTTCCGTTCCCCGCCGACCCTGTTTCGAGTTTTGCTTACCCCCCGGAGGGTTTTGTTGTGGGTTTTCGTAGTTTTTCTTTTTGGCTAGCTGAGAATTAAAAAAAAAAATGTATTGTCTTTACTTTACCCCTCCCCCTATTCTGGCCTTTTTTACTTCACTTCTCCTTCACCCTGTAGACTAAAAACTAAAAAAAATTACCCCGTCCTTTATATAAAAAAGTTATCTCGCCTTTTATATAAAAAATTTACCCCGCCCTTTATATAAAAAAGTTACCCCGCCCTTTACGTAAAAAATTTACCCCGGCTTTATGTAATAAAAGTTACCTCGCTCTTTATATAAAAAAGTTACACCGCCTTTATATCAAAAATTTACCCTGCCCTTACAAGAAAATTCTGTGCCTTAGCCCTACCCTACTCTAGCACTAGCAATACCATTCTTTATTCTCACCACTGTGACCTAGCCTTCTCTGTCCCTAATATTATGTCTTCTATTGCTTTGCTTTCCTCGTACTATGCCCAATGTTCATCTCTGAACATTGTTACTTTCTCATTCAATTTTCCAAGACAAAAACCCCTCTCCCTTCAACGTCATGTTCTGGTATAAATAGTTAGATTAATGAAAACATTTCCATGGCTTAAATTAAAGCCTAATGTTTAGTAATGTGGAGAAGTGTGAGAAAAGGATTGCTACTAAAAGGCTTATATTAGTGTTGAAAATTTTCTTGTAGCAAGTCTTAGCTTTAGCCGAAGCATGAGCCTTACCCTGAGCCTGAGCTTGAGCTTGAGCCTGAGCCTGGGCCTGAGCCTGGAGGTTAGCCTGAACGTGTGCCTGAGCTTGAGCCGGAGCCTGAGGCTGAGCTTGAGTTTGAGCCTGAGCCTTAGCTTAAGCTTTAGTCTGAGCTGCAGCCTGAGCCTGTGCCTGTGGTGTGCCTGTGCCTGGGCCTGGGCCTGAGCCTGGGGTGAGCCTGGGCCTGTGCCTATGCTTGAGCCGGAGCCTGAGGTGAGCTTGAGCCTGAGCTTCAACTTTAAACTGAGTCTTATTGATAGCTTTGGTCTTAATCTTTGCCGTAAGTTTTACCCTAACTTTAAGCAGTAAGCTAAGCCTAGCCTTAGCTGTTAGCCAAAATAGTATCCAAAAATAGCACAAAAGTCCCAGAATAATTAAAATAATTACCAGTAAAGCTATAGTAACTAAACAAATAACAAAATAAAAGCGGAAAAAGCAGGTGCTAAAACTGTAAATAATTTCAGCACTGCATAAATTTAATACAAAACGTACTACTACAAGGAACTTATTAATAATTGAAAAAAGTAACACACAAGCAAGCACAGTAAATAAAACATCTTAAGAACAAAGTCTTATTACCTAAAATTAAAAAAAAATCTTCGTGCCCTAAAAAGCATAGATTATACAGTTTCTACTGTCCAAACATGCGTGTCAGTACGTATATGACTACTTGACAGTGCAACTAATTGTAATCTTAATTACTAAGCACTCCACAAACCAGGTGTGACTTCGCGAAATAAAAAACTGTTTAAGAAAAAGTCTACACGTCAATGCCATTTTGTTTCAAAACTAGGTACAAAAGAGCAAGGTTTCAACATTGAAAATTAAAAAAAAATTGTGCGTAAATAACGAAAACAATCTAGGAGAAAGCCACAAATCCTTGAACCTAAGTGCAAACCTAAGTCGAAGCTTCAGACAACGCCTGAGAAAAGTCTGCACCTGAACATGAATCTAAACTTGAGCATGAGCTTAAAATTGAACATAAAGCTGAGCTTCAGCTTAAGCGTGAATTACAGTCTGAACATGAACTTAAGCCTTAGCTTAGCCTAAGCATGAGCTCAAACTACAGCACGAGCCTGAGCATCATCATAAACCTGAGCTTAAGTATGATCCTGAACCCGAGCCTCAGCTCGAACTAGAGCTTAAGCATAAGCCTGAGTTTGAGCCTGAGTCCCGGTTTAAGTCTAAACCTGAGACTGAAACTTAGCCTTGGCTTGAGCCTAAACCAATTATTCCAAAGCGGTAGCCCTAACCTTAATTGTAACCAAAGCCAATTATACCAAAGCGGTAGCCCTAGCCTTAATTGTAACCAAAGCCTAAACCTATATGTAAGCCTAAACCCTAATATTAGCATATGCTTATGTCTAGCCTTAGCTGTGACCCTGGTGTTAGCCTAGCTTTAGCTTTATAAGCCGACCAAACTCCAAACATTCAAAAAAGATTTTTCTTTTTTTTGTCAATTTCAGTCCGGCCTTTCTCGCATTCACGTCAATTTCAGAGAAAACACTCCCGGGCTTCAAATTAACCCAAAATAAACTGCAGCGCTCCAATTTACCACAACGGAAACATGAGTCTTGTGGGCTTCATTTAACACCATATTTAGAGATAACTTTAAGGATAAACATAAAAAAACATGTGACTTGGGGTTTGTATTACATATGGTCTCTTAAGTTTAAGTTCAGGCTTAGTTTTAGTTTAAGCATGAGTTTGAGCATGATACTGATAATAAGCCAGAGCCAGATTTAAATTTAGCCCTAACCTAAGCCTAAGCCAGAGACTAAGCTTGAGCCTCAGCATAAGCCAGAGCATTGAGCTTGTGCATTAGCGTGAGCTTGAACTCTAACTTGAACCTGAGCTTCAGCATTAGTCTATGCTTGAAATTAAGCTCGAACTTGAGCTTAAGCTTGAGCCTGAGCCTAAAGTTGAGCTTGAGCACAAACTTAAACCAGAGACTAACCCTGAGACTGAGCTTGTACCTAAGCCTAAGGCTAAGCTTGAATCTGCGCTTGAGCCTAAGCCTGAGCCTGAGCTTGATCCTGAGCTTGAGCCTGAGCCTGAGCCTGAGCCTGTGTTGGACCGCACTTGGGTCGCCAACGTTCTCAGAACTTTTATGCAAATTACGAGCACTTTCCCCCTCTTCGCAAGAGAATGCGAATCAATCAGAACCTCAATCCCCGGACTCAGAGATCGGTCGGTTCTACCGTGCTCATCAACCGCGCAACAACCGGCCATATTATACTGTTCCATTGAATAAATATATCATTGTATTTTATTTGGGGATTATTCATCGTATTCCTGAGCCTGAGCCTGAGACTGAGCCTGAGCCTGATCCTGAGCCTGAGCCTGAGCCTGAGCCTGAGCTTGACCCTGAGCCTGAGCCTAAGCCTAAGCTTAACCTTAACGCTGAGCTTAAGCTTGAGCCTGAGGTTAAACTTGAGCTTGAGTTTCAGCTTAGCCTTAGCCTTACCTTAGCCTGAAAATTAGCCTTAGGCTTAACCTAAGCCTAGACCTAAGTTTAGACTTGAAGCTTGATTTAAACTTTGCGTTGTTTCTATCTCTAGCTCCAACCGTAACCTACCCTCCATATACGTCTATTTTAATCAAGGCTTAACGCTTGTTTACAACAACAAAAACACCTTCGAGTTACCAGAAATTTCCGTCGCCTTATCAATAAACAAAACTCAAAAATGTATTCGAATATGAGAAAATAATTAGTGTACTCGGCCAAATGTTCACAACGCTAGCGTGTTGTTACAATTAATAAACGTGACCAACCTATTCTTGATTATTTTTAATATTATAGTTGGGGTTATTGTTGCCTTATATTTAGTTTATGTTATTGTAGTTAGGTTTAAAAGGAAACACTCTATGCCTGGAGACCAGGCAAGTTCGGACTTGAAGCCAAAACTCGGCTTAGTGCGGGCTCCAACCCAAGGCTCAACACGGCTTCACCCCCATCGTAGACACGGGCCGGGCTGAACTAAACAAATCTGAAAAAGACAGATCAGGACATGTAAGCCCAAAGACCAAAGCCAAAACCAACAAGTAAGCCAAACCAAACAATTAGTCTTAGTTTGATCTCAACCTTATGCTAAGCCGGGCCGAACTAGACCGAAGCAAGTTTGCAAAAGATCGGGCCGAGATATGTAGACTCGTGGCCAAAATTAAGCATTGGCCTGCGGGTCTGACCAAAAAATTAAGTTCAGTCAGGCTTCGGTTTCGCTTTGCCTGTCGATACAGTCCGAATAAACTTTTATAGAGCCGATCCGAGCTAGGCCGGACCGGCACATGTAGGCAATCCGAGTCGAGCCGGCTTGCGTAGGCCCGAAGACCAAGTACAAATTAAAACCGGATCAAATTAAGTATTCCACTCTCTGCTTCCCCCCTCCCCCTACTCCCTTTACAAGTCTGCCCTACCATATGAAACCGAACTTAATACTCTAAAAGTAGCATTGTCTAGTAACCCCCCCCCCTCCCCCTCTCCCCCCCCCCTCCCCCCCCCCTTAACATCTATAATTTAAACCACATATTCCCACAGCCAAACAACTAAAAGCCATAAACCATTTTGTCCTTTGGCCAACAAGATCGTTTTTTTCCGAAATAAACACAAAAATCGCAAAAAAACGCTTTGACTTTTATCAGTAAAACAGGAAAAAAACTTTTTTTTCAGAAACTGTTTTTTTTCCAGTCGCTCTCAATTCCAATCCGATTTTACAAAGGAAAAAAGTATTAGGTGTGCTTTGGAGGTGCAAGTTTAAAATAGATAGTTTGCTGTTTACGTGGTAAAATTGCTATGGGTTAAAATAAATTTAAAAAAACGTTCTAAACTTTATTAGCTTTAGGTTTAATCAAGTTATAATCACAGTTCATATAATAAGAGCGCGAGAGCTGTCTCCGGCATTGCTTTGTCACGGCTTTAGCTTCGGCTTACATTAGATACGGTTCGGCTTTGGGTCGGCCTTGGCTGGGTTTTAGCTCGGCTCTGGCTTGGCTACAGCTTCAGCCCGGCTACGGCTCCGGCACGTTTAAGGCTTTAACACGGCTTTGATTTTAGCACGGTTTTGGCTTGACTCGGGCTTGGCTCCGGCTTGGCTCCGGCTCGGTTACGGCTTGGCTACGGCTTGGCTCCGGCTTGGCTCCGGCTTGGCTCCGGCTTGGCTCCGGCTTAGCTCCGGCTTGGCTCCGGCTTGGCTCCGGCTTTGCTTCGGCTCGGCTTTGGCTGGGTTTTAGCTCGGCTCTGGCTTGGCTACAGCTTCATCCCGACTACGGGTCCGGCACGTTTAAGGCTTTAACACGGCTCTGATTTTAGCACAGTTTTGGCTTGGCTCCGGCTTGGCTCCGGCTTGGCTCCGGCTTGGCTCCGGCTTGGCTCCGGCTTGGCTCCGGCTTTGGCTCCGGCTTTGGATCCGGCTTTGGCTCTGGTTTTGGCTCCGGCTGTGGATCTGGCTTTGGATCTGGCTTATCGGCTTGGGTCTAGGCTTTGGCTTTGGCTTTGGCTCTGGCTTTGGCGCAGCTTGGCTTACGACACGGCTCCGGCTTTGGCTTCGGCTTCAGCTCTAATTTTGACTCAATTTTATTGTGTTTTGATTGCTGTATGTTTAAAAAAAACGCTTGTCTAATTCACAATATAATTGACACAAACTTATAATGAGTCTACAACTAATTACTTTGTTTTGATGACCTTTTCAGCCATAAAACAAAGTTTAAAGATTACCAGAAAAACAACGCTGTCATTACAAACCTAGTAATTACGTTGAACAAACATGTTATATCAAGCCACAAACTTTCAAAAAATTTTTACTTTAAAAAACGTTTAAATACCAAAGTAATCTAAAACAGAAAAACAAGGTAGCAAGAAGAGATACTTTTTTGGTATAGCTATCTCCATAAAATACAAAAGTCAGGTATATAAACAGTGGTTGTTGATAGCAAAACGTGTTAACAGTTAAAACAACTTCAACCCATTTTGCAAGCAATAAACAGAGTCAATTAATTACAATTGCTGTGTGGTATTTTAATTTATCAATGTTATGATTAGAAAAATAAAGTTGTGTTTTTTTAAGTTTGCTAGGCTTATATTGTTCTGACTACATTGGAAATACCTCTGGTTCCGAAGCTGACGTTAAAGCCGGAGCCAAAACCGCCAGAAAACGTTAAATTTCAATACTAAACAGACTTAGCGCAACTCCAGCCTCAAGTTGCAGCTGGAGTAAAAAACCGCTGGTGTGCGTTGGTAGCGCAGTGGCTATAGCGCCGCTTGCTACTCGGAAAGACCTTGGTTCGACCCTCGTCCGATCAACTTAAGCGCCTTGAGAAATGGGTTGTGCTCAGTGCACGGGGACTAGGCACATCTATACTTGGCCTACACAAGTACATGATTGAACGCCAGGAGTCTTATGGAGCACCTCATCCACGACTCAGTGAAGCGAGTAACAGTGAAATACCTGGGAAGACGCCCAATTATGGGAAACGTCAGACTCAAGGATAGCTCCGTTGATCTTCATCTGAACCTTGAACATCCTTCCACATCAGCACAATACGTTACAATCTACGGCATAAAACTACTAATCAATCTACATCTCCCGAATTTTAATTATAGACGCTTGAAGAATGTAAAGTAAATAAAAATAAAAAAGAACCACTGGTTTGAACCGCATTACTAAACGCAAGATTAGCCTAACCTGAACTATTCATAGTAGAAAACAAAGCTTATCACTTTATAATCATACTACAGTACTTACTCTTCCATTGGCCGGTAGTCCATGCTCCCGATTGACGTTGATAACTGTGCTTGTTGTTGCAATTGTGGTGCCTGTTGAACCATTGTTGACTCCATAGCAGCCGGCTTAGAAGCCACACTAACCTTGCGTTGCATGGATGAAATGTTATTGGGACTTGAGTTTTGGAAATTCTACAAAATTTGACATTATGAAAAGTTAAAGAACGTTCTTTGTGTGTTTTTCCTGGACCGTCCGGTCCAGATTGAAGCCTTAGCCTTAGTCTTAGTCTTAGCCTTAGCCGGCTCTAGATTCTAGACCCTATCCCTAGCCTTAACCTAAGCCTAAAGTTCTAGTCTGGAACTCTAGTCTAGAGCCCTAGTTTAAAGCCCTATCAAAAGCTCTAATCCAAAGCCATAGTCCAAAGCTCTAGTCGAAAGTCCAAGTCCAAAGCTCTAGACCTAGTCTTACTTTTAAGCTTAGCATTCAAACCTACCGCACTATCCGTAGGCGGACTAACATGTTGACCATAAGGCGAGTCCTGTTTCATGCCAACCGCTTGGGGACTCTTCCTCGGTTGTTGAGGGCTAAAACTTTTGGGTGATTGTTGAATTCGAGCTGGTAGGTTGGTCGGAGGTGGCATACTCATAGCATCGACAGATTGGACATAGTTTGGGTACAGGCTGTTTTGACTGTTGGGGTCATTACTGTAGTTTGCTTGCATGTTAGGGGAGTGTGATGACTGTTGATTGTGAGGGGAGAGGTTCATCTGCATGTGCTGTTGGGTCATGCTTTGGTTGGGCTGGGCTAGATTTTGATTAGGCTGGCTTGGATTTTGGTTTGGCTGGACTAAATTTTGGTTTGGCTGGCCTATATTGTGGTTGGGCTGGCCTAGATTTTGATTAGGCTGGCTGATACCTTGATTAGCTTGACCCATATTATGAGTAGCTTGTCCCATACTCTGCCCTAAGCCCGTCTGCATGTTCATACTGTAGTCAGGCATGCTGTCACTTCTTTTAGCGACCATTCCGGGCTGTGGAGATGTCATATTTTGGCTATATTGTTGTTGCCCACAACTTTGAAGATGGGTTTGACTGCCATAAGGCTTAACATTATTACTGTGCATGCTCCCCATGGACCCTCCAGCAGGTACTGTACCAGCAATACCTCCTGCTTGACTAGCTGAGCCTACCGGCTTTAGGTTTGGGCTGTTGCTAGAACTAATATTAGACTGGGTATTGTAGGCTGAGCTCTGAATATTGTTGTAGGTAGCTGTTGAGTTATAATTAGCGTAGTTACTTTGGTTGTTATAGCTATTAGGGGCTCTGATAGTGCTATCACAGCTAGTACTATTCAGTACCATGCTGTTTTTTCTCTGTACATCTATGTTGTTCAGTATCACGCTGTTTTTTCTTTGTACGTCGATTTGTGAGTTTTTCCGCATCGGAGGGATTACTGTACTGCACTTGCGCATTGGAAGATCATTAGGTACAACAACAGTACTACACTTCCTCATTATCTCGCTTTGAGGGTTTACTACGGTACTGCACTTCCTCATAGGCATGTCGTGTGACATCATTGGGTTGATTAGGTCTTGTGATGTTTGAGGCGTTGGCATACCTTGAGTCGTAGCCTGGTTCATCGACACACCTTGTGACGCCTGACCCATGGTCATACCCTGAGCTTGACTCATAGGGCCATCGTTCAAAGCCATCGACCTCATCTCACTGTTAGGTGGCATTATAGTACTACACTTACGCATTGAAGCCTCATTTTTCTGCATACTATGCTTCCTTATCATGTAGTTACCGTTCGGCGGTACTATAGTACTACACTTTCTCATAGGCATATCACTCATTGATGATGGCGAGTCTTGTCGACAGTACATGGAATCTGAAGATATGAAAGCTAATGTTACGCAAAGAGACTCATGGTACGTTAGACTCTTATTATAGACAACAGTATGGCAATAGAAGGTTGTTCAAATAACAATGTGCTCCTTAACTCCTAAACCTTGCTTTGAGAGAGAGCACAAAATTATATGAACGGCCTCATAGCAAATTTTGTGCAACAGACAGCATGATCTACCCTACCCTACCCTACCCTTCCCTACCCTACCCTACCCTACCCTACCCTACCCTACCCTACCCTACCCTACCCTACCCTACCCTACCCTACCCTACCCTACCCTACTACCCTACCCTACCCTACCCTACCCTACCCTACTCTACCCTACCCTACCCTGCCCTACCCTACCTTAACTTGTTCTGGTCTTCCCTATACTTACTTTAACATGCTTTAAAAAGCCTTGATGTGCCGCCCTAACGTATCCTTTAATGAGCCCTAAGGTAGTCCTAGGCCGGGTTTAGCCATAAGCTAGCTTTACTTTATCTAAATCTTTAATAAAATTTTAACGTAAGTAAAATTGCTTTTAGGTGCCCAAAGCAAAACGTATAATATATTGACAAATACACTGAACACACTACTCGATAACTTTATGAAATTTAATTAACTGGTGTATAACAGCATTACATCGCTTCATTACGACAAAAAAAAGTTGCCAAGCCTTTTTCAGTTTTAAAGTACAAAATGCTTCAGCAGTAAATACAATATTTCAAATTAACTACGTAAAAAACAGCTATTTTACAGTAGCATACAGGTGTAAACTACATCTACTGTGAAATTCGTGGCTAAAAGGTCATTTGTTTTACTACAATGTTTTAGTTCCTTAGTCTTATCTCTTAGCTTTAGGTTGAACCCGAGTTTGAAATTGAGGTATAGGCTAAGGTTGAGCTTAAGCCTGTGCATGAGCTTGAGCTTGAATCTGAGTCTAGCCTTGAGTCTGAGCTTGAGCTTGAACCAAAAGCTAAGCCTAAGCTTGAACCTGAGCCTGAGCCTGAGCCTGAACCTGAGCCTGAGTCTGAGTCTGAGTCTGAGTCTGAGTCTGAGTCTGAGTCTGAGCCTGAGTCTGAGCCTGAGCCTGAGTCTGAGCCTGAGCCTGAGCCTGAGCCTGAACCTGAGTCTGAGTCTGAGTCTGAGTCTGAGCCTGAGTCTGAGCCTGAGCCTGAGTCTGAGCCTGAGCCTGAGCCTGAGCCTGAACCTGAGCCTGAGTCTGAGTCTGAGTCTGAGTCTGAGTCTGAGTCTGAGCCTGAGCCTGAGCCTGAGCCTGAGCTTAAGCCTAAGCCTAAGTTTAAGCCTAAGCCTGAGCCTGAGCTTGCGCCTGTGTTTGAGCCTAAGCCAGGGACTAAGCCTGACCCTTAGCCTGAAACTAAGCCTGGGCTTGAGTTTAAACCCAAGCCTAAGCGTCTTAGCTTACGTACTAGCTTAAGCCCTGACTTAAGACCTAGCCTTACATGTTAGCCTTAGAGTTAAAATTAGCCCTTGCTTTAGACTTAACGTAAGCCTAAACCAATGCCAAGCCTTAAAATTCCTTTTCCAACTGACTGTAACAAAGTCAATTGTACATTTCATAAACATGACTAAAGTCGAAAAGTGTGATGATAACCAAGAGTAAGAGAAGCAAAGGTGGCCAAATGTTGTTTTTTCTGTTATGATACATATTACCAAAACATGAATACAAATGAAGACTATAACATCGCGTGTTACATTTAAAAAACGTAAAATGTAGGTTATGTTTACTATGTTATTACATACGTAAGTGTGTGTTTAAAAAGGTTTTTCTGATTTACTGTTAGTTATTAGGCTTACTTTCTGTACTGGTGTTATCTTGACTATAGTTAGCCGTATTGTTGTAGCCATGAGGATAGTAGTTGTTGTGATTATAGTCTGTTGTTGAGTAGTTTGAGTTGTCTTGGTTCATCTGTAAATGCACTTTTATTAGAAAATGTCCTAGCCCCAGAGCCCTAGCCCAGTGCCCTAGCCAAGAGCCCTAGCTTAGCGCCCTAGCCCACAGCCCTAGCCCACAGCCCTAGCCTACAGCCCTAGCCCACAGCCCTAGCTTACAGCCCTAGCCCACAGCCCTAGTCCAGACCCCTAGCCTAGAGCCCTAGCCCAGTGCCCTAGCCCAGAACCGTTGAAGTCTAGCTCGGAGTGAGACAGAAAAGATCGGGCCCACTTTCCAGGCCTGGCCTTGGTTTGTGGCCCAAAATTTAGGCCCGGTTTTTTTTTGGTTTTTTTCATGCCAGTCTAGCCTGCACAAAAAACTCTAGGCTTGGTCTATACGGCTTGTTTTTCAACCCTAGAAATAGTCCTAGTTGTAGTCCTAGCCCTAGCTATCAGCTTAAGTCCTAGTCCAGTCTTAGCTTTTAGCCCTAGTTTTATACCAAGCTCCTCATCCCCCCCCTTCAACTCTTCTGTTCTTATGCTCTCATCTTACCTTACGCTGTTTTACTCTGTCTTATTATCTTGCTTTTTCCCTACTTTTGCTACAGTCCAGTTCCCAAAATACCCTTGCCCTAGCATAATGTACTCTTATTACAAAAAATTATGGCAGCGACCCTTCATTGATGGTGAGCTTACATTTCACCGTTCTCAATATCAGTACAATCCAAAACAAGTGCCAAAACAAAATGCACGTTCCTTATACGCACATTTTTTAAATGTCACAAGTCTGAAAACACAAAATATTTACAACTTTCAAAACACACTGTAAATAATATTCGTATACGGAAATACCGCGGTAATAAATCTGCAATAACAACATCATACTAAATACTAAAACATAACAAAAATTAATTTTTATACAATAGGGACAGGATGGCAGGGTGTAAATAACATTCATCCCCTACCCCTCCCTTCACACTTTACCCTTCCTTCTCTCTCCCTCCCCCGCCCCCCCCCCTCCTTCAAAAATACAATGTCAAAGTAATTAATTAAAGATAATGAACATCTATTGATATTATGGTTGGTGCTAAGAAGAAAATTGTCAAAAATAAGCTACATTTTTCAAATTTCTATAAACTTTTTGACCTTAAAAATACTTTTTGCTGTAAAAAAGGAAAATGGGCAAAAATTTTCTTTACAAAATAGAAAATGGCAACAACTTTCATTACAAACTAAAAAACTGTTTTCATCGTATAACTTGTCTCTCGCAGTCTGCAAAACCTAAAAAAAGCGCTCATCAACAGAAAGCGCAAGAACTTTATTCAGAAAGCAAAAAATGGCAAGAACTTTCTTTACAAAACAATAAATGGCAAAAACTTTCTTTACAAACTAAAAGTAACAAGAACTTTCTTTACAAAACATGAAATGGCAATAACTTTCTTTACAAATCAAAAAATGGCTATAACTTTCTTTACAAAACAAAAAATGGCCAAACCTTTCTTTACAAAACATAAGATTGGCAAGAACTTTCTTTACAAAATATAAGATTGGCAAGAACTTTCTTTACAAAGCAAAAAATGACATTAACTCGCTTCTTAAAAAATGGCAAAAAATTTCATTAAAACAAAATAATTTTTTTATAGTTTGTCATCTACAGCCTGCAAAGCTTTTCAGTATCTTAGTTTTAATAAAAGCAAGAAATTTTGTTCCAAACCAAAAAAAAAATTAAAATTTTAAAAATTCTGTAAAATTTCAAAAAATTTAAGTTTTTTGCCCGCAGGCCAAAAAAGAAAAAACAAGTTCTAACATTGTTAGTTACCTATTTATCAACAGCTTTTTTAATTCTCAAATATAAAAAAGCAAAAAGTGTTAATACAACTAATATACTCCTTCACGCAGCCGGCTGTCACGAGAGTTGTGGAAAAAGGAACAGATTAAAAGCGGCACAATTATTTTTGGGTTTGATTGCTCGAGATTTGGCACCAAGGATTAGACGAAGAGATTAGTCGAAACATTTTTTTTTTTGATATTACTACACTACAACGGTGCAGTACTCACAAGTAGAGTACCCTACCAGCCCACCTCAGAATCAGTTCAAACTTTTTATATAAATTCCTTGTACCACCTAATAGTACCTATAATCAATTTGAGCTTGCGCTTTTGAGTTTTTTATTTGAAATATTTTGGTTTTCCGTTAATTTGCCAAGTTTGGCATTGTGTTTCAAGCACTTTGTTCGACTTTTCAGACAAGATACGCTTACAAATTTAAAAAAGTAGGTTCATTTAAAGGTATTCTACTAGTATACTAAAGAAAAATTATTAAAAGTCCAAAAATGACAAAGTTACAAGCTTGAAACACAATGCCAAGTTGGCGGAAAATTCAAAATGTAGTTTTTTGATATCGATTCTCCCGATATTTCCTTGAAAGGGCAATTTAGTACTTTGCTGAAGACCTTATATTTACATGATCTTTCTGTATAAAAAGTTTGAAGTCAATCAGAGCGGGCAGGTCGGGCACTTCCTTTGCAAGGCTTGCCTACATGGCCGGCCGGGGACTTTGTCATACAGTCACCTAAAAAGTACTTAAACCATGTAGTTTTATGACACTCGTAATTTTTTGAATTCTACGTAATGTCTACTACAATATGCTTTCAGATCTCTGATTAACATAACTTTGAAAGCAGTAATTAGCAAAGCTTTATATGTTATGTTTCTTACTAAACATGTATGTGAATATTAAACCTGAAGGATTTGTAAACATATTATTTATACGTGTTAGAATACATAAGGCGATAGTAACATACATAGTACAATTTTGTAAAATACGTGTTTCGTTCTTTACAAGACAAAAAATAGCAAGAACTTTCCTTACAAAACCAAAAATGGCAAGAACTTTCTTTACAAAACAAAAAATGACAAGAACTTTCTTTACAAAACTAAAAATGGCAAGAACTTTCTTTACAAAACAAAAAATGACAAGAACTTTCTTTACAAAACTAAAAATGGCAAGAACTTTCTTTACAAAACAAAAAATGGCACTTTGTAAGTTTAAAGGAAGTAACATCACTTTCACGTCTCAAAGTAAGTACATTGTACTTATAACTCTGTTATTATATACATACTATGAGTACAAGTTTGATGATTACCCATTCTTTTTGGAACGTCATCGACCGTTCGTAACGTTATTATTATTGTTTGTTAATTAAAAAAAATTTTATATTTTTTTGTTTGTTAACACTTTGCCATGCCCTTTAGATTTGTCACACACTTCTTTGTCTTCGTTTGCATTAGGAAGAGATAACCGACCATATTTATCTGAAAGATAAACGGTCGTAAATCTCTGGGCTTAATACGAATGTAAACAATATAAAACCCTACCCCTACCCTACCCTACCCTACCCTACCCTACCCTACCCTACCCTACCCTACCCTACCCTACCCTACCCTACCCTACCCTACCTTATCCTACCCTACCCTACTCTACCCTACCCTACCTAATAGTCCTCCGTAATAACCCTGCGCTACCCGGTACTGCTCGATCATGCCCAACTTTGTTTTGACTGACCGTGCTCTGACCTGCACCTTACCCTATCCTGTCCTGCCAGACTTTACTCTGCCATTATTTTTTGCTTTGTACTTCTTTGCTTATATCTGATATACCCTGTCTCACCTTGTAATGTTTATTTTTACCCAACCCTGCCCTAACCAACTCTCTCGACTTGACCTACCTTGTACTCCCAGACGCTGCCCTGCCTTTTCCCTTCTGCCTTGTCCGTCTTTGCTTGTTTGCTTGACACTGCTCTACTCTGCCTCACCTTGTACTGCTTAACCCTATCCAACACTGCCCTAATCAACCCTCTCTATCCTCCCCAACCTTGTCCTACCATACCCTATCTTTTCAATATCAAAATCCGCCCAAAGCCAAAAATAGATTCAAAATTTTAACTTTGAAAAGTCTTTTTCACATGCAAAAAGAAACAAACATTAAAAATTGGAAGAGTATTCATTTGGAAGCCATTTAATATATTCAGTGTAACATGTGTTGAAGATAAAATTACCAAAAAATAAACATTATACACTACATTTGAAAAGGCAAAATTCGGTCTGACTTCAAAGCCCTAATCAAATTATGCTAATCAACCGGCATTCGCTATCTTACACTTGAGTGATGTTATTATGAGGTAGGGTTTTTATGTGAACATCGTATTTGAGTTGATAATGTAAATTATTAGCTAAAAATAGAAGAATAGGAGGTCAAGGCTAAGGCAATAGAAGGATAGAAAGTTAAGGATAGGGCTTAAAAAGACAATTTAAGATAAGTTTTGTATTTTTTTTGTTTTGTAAGGAAAGTTTTTGCCATTTATTGTTTTGTAAAGAAAGTTCTTGCCATTTTTTGTTTTGTAAAGAAAGTTTTTGCCATTTTTCATCTTGTAAAGAAACTTCTTGCTACTTCTTGTTTTGTAAACAAAGCTCTTGTTATTTTTTGTGTTGTAAAGAAAGTTCTTGCCATTTTTTATTTTGTAATGAAAGCTTTTGTCATTATATACAAGAAAATTATTTAAACTTTAGTACAGAGATACATTAATCAAATAAAAACGATAATCAAGTTGTCTAAAGAATGTAAAACAATTAAAATTCAAACCTTTTTTTATAGATTTAATGAAAGTGTAAAATTCGACATTTCAAAGTGTAAAACACTGTTAATCCAACAATATTTACGTGTTTGCAGATTCACAAAGATACTACTAAAATATGTATGATAATACGCACAAAAATACGTCAAATTATAAAACAAAAACGAGAACGTCAGTAAGAACGACCGTTTATATTTGGCACTATTTATAAACTCGCCTTGCCTTGCCTTGTTTTGCCTTGCCTTGCCTTGCCTTAACCATCTGTGCAATAACATCCTACAGTACTCAAACACCTATCCCAGCCCATCTTAGGCCAGCCCAGCCCAGCCCAGCCCAGACCAGCCCATCCCAGATTAGCCCAGCTTAGCCCAGCCCAGCCCAACCAAGCCCATCTTAGCCCAGCCCAGCTTAGTCTTGTGCAGCCCAAGCCAGCCCAGCTCAGTGCACTTCAACCTAATGTAGCTCAGCCTTACTTTCAATGGTCATTTCCTACCATGCCATATCTTGCCCTGCCCTATCATCTACCGTTCATTCCTCTCTCCTACTTCTTCCTTCATAATCTACTTTAGCTTGCCTTACCTTACCTCACCTAAAGCCCTTACTACCCACCTCAACCCAACCAAAAACGTTCCCCACCCCAACAACACATGCTCATCCGAATGTCCTTGTGTTAAATTCGATGTAAAACGTTGAGATTATTAATCATCTGGGCGCCCGATTTCGATTGAGTGTAATGTTTTTCTCACTTTTTGTCGAAATTACTTTTTTTTCCTTTTTTGGGGTTTTGTTCATCGAGAAAATCATAACAAATCGACGGTTCAGCGGCCGGAAAACGAATGTTTAAACACGGGTTTTGGGCTTTTAAATGGTTTTTTAAAATTAGTAAGGTTTTTATAATACAATTTTTGAAATTTTAAAAAACTTGAAAATTTAAATTTAAAAAAATTTTTAAATTTTTGAAGGTCAAAAACTAGGTAGAACAAAAAAAGCCTAATAGCTTGTTTTTGTCAAAAAAATAGCAAAATTACATTTCATAGTATAACATGTCACTCGCAGCCTGCAAAGTCCTAAAATGCTTTACTTTGATCCAAATAGCAAGAACTTTCTTTACAAAACAAAATTTGGCAAAAATTTTATTTACATAACAAAAATGACAAGAACTTTCTTTACAAAACTTAAAATGGCAAGAACTTTCTTTCCAAAACTTAAAATGGCAAGAACTTTCTTTCCAAAACATAAAATGACAAAAACTTCCTTTACAAAACAAAAAACTGCAAGAACTTTCTTTACAAAGCAAAAAATGGCAAGAACTTTCTTTAAAAAACAAAAAATGACAAGAACTTTATTTACAAAACAAAAAATCGCAATAACTTTCTTTCCAAAACAAAAGACAGAAAAAACTGCCATTTTAAAACCCCTACAGAACAAGTAACAAAAAACCCGAGAAAAATTGAGAAAAACACATTTTGACCAAAACTATATTCTAACGCGGTAATTTAATCAAAATAACAAATTAGTCGATTGACTAAAGTGCAAACATCGACGGAAAAAGAAAGCTTGTAGAGTTCTCGGTTGAACTGTAGGGACGGTGTAACACCGGCGTTTCAATGTCTAGTGATTTATAAAGTTTCTTTTTAAGGTTTTTTAGGGTGGGGGAGGGGGGAATAGTTAAATAAAAAAACATTTTGTGAAGGTAGGGTAAAACATGGCAAGTTAGGATAAGATAGGGTAGCATAACGTAAGTCAGGATGAGGCAGGTTTAGATAGAGTAAAGCAAAGTTACAACATAATAAGATAGGTTAGTGTAGGATAGGGCGGACTAACATAAGGCAGTGTAAGGCAAGGTATAGTACGGTAGGACAAGGCAAATTAAGGCAAGGTAAGATAGGGCAAGTAAGGCAGGGTAAGATATTGCATGGTAAAGTAGGGCAAGGTAAGATAAGGTATAGTAACATAAATAATGGTAAAAGAAGACATGGTAAAGTAAGACAGAGTAAGGTAGGGCATGGTAAGATAAAACATAATAACATAGGGCATAGTAGGATCGAGCCGGGTAGAGTAAAGGAAGATGAGTGGAGTGAGATAGGGCATAGTAAGATAGGACAGAGTAAAATATAGCACCGCAGGGTAGTAGAGGGCAGTAGATGGAAGTAGAGGGTAAGGTTGAGTAAAGCAGGGTAAAATAGAGTAGGGCAGGGTAGGGTAGGGAAGGGTAGGGTAGGGTAGGGTAGGGTAGGGTAGGGTAGGGTAGGGTAGGGTAGGGAAGGGTAGGGTAGGGTAGGGTAGGGTAGGGTAGGGTAGGGTAGGGTAGGGTCGGGTAAAAAAAGTAAAAAGGTAAGTTAAAAAAAAACTTTTCAACTTCATATAATATTATAGTGAGCCGAACGTGCCGAACGTGCTTCAGTGTTATCGTGTATATTGTTTCGGTTCGAAACCCTATTCAAAAAGGCAAAAAAGGTTTCTCAGAGTTTTCTTTTCCATTCAAGTGGAATAAAAGAGAGAAGGAATAACATACGAAGGCTCTAGAAAGTGCAGTATATTTGCTATAGTATCAACGTCATCACCGCGATAATAGTATCTTGCATCCTTTAATAATAGTTATTATACAATTATAAAATAGATTTAGCCCAGAGCCATAGCCTAGAGCCCTAGCCCAGAGCCCTAGCCCAGAGCCCTAGCCCAGAGCCCTAGCCCAGAGCCATAGCCCAGAGCCATAGCCCAAAGCCCTAGCCCAGAGTCCTAGCCCAGAGCCCTAGCCCAGAGCCCTAGCCCAGAGCCCTAGCTCAGAGCCCTAGCCCACAGCCCTAACCCAGAGCCCTAGCTCATAGCCCTAGCCCATAGCCCTAGCCCAGAGCTCTAGCCTCATTCCTATCCCTAACTGCCGTTATCTGCCCTTGTTTGCTTTGTCATTGCCTTAACCTGACGTGTTAACTTAGTCTTGCATTTTTAAGAAATTTTTTAAAATTTTTTGTTTGAATTAAATTTAGTACCTAAAATTTTAGAAATTAAAAAAAAATTTAAAAAATTTAAATTTTTCGAAAAGCGTCTTAAACTTTTTATGCCTGAACGGTTGGCAAGTGTTCAACCCACGTGAATCCATGTTTAAACAGCATATTTAACCATTTTTTGCATGATTTTCGTGCAGGCTTTCTAGTTCAACAGTTTAAAACGCCAGAAACCAATTGGTAACAAAAATTCACAATTCTTTTTTACTTATTTACATTTTAAAATTTGAGGTTTGAATACTAATGACATTTAAGGCTTCTAGTGTCTGTTATCGTTAAAGAGAGTGAGGGAGAGAGATAGAGAAAGAGGAAGAGAAAGAGAGAGAGAGAGAGTGGATGTTCCTCTTTTAAAAAATTTTTTAAAAACACTGTACAATAGGGCAAGAACTGATTGTTCTAACAGCTATATCAATATTTGTTATATCACAAGATATACATGATTCTGGTGTGTGTATTTTTGTAATGGTTTGATATGCTTTGTAGGCTTAGGTTTAAATTATAGTACATTAATGTGTCGTACGGTGGTATGATTCCAATGGCAAAAGGCAGAATAAACTTAAAGAAGTATAGTATATGCTTAAAAGTAGGGCACAATAGGCTTAAATATAAGCTGTTAAGGGCATTGTGTAATAAGCCTAAAATTATAAGTTGATAAGTATAGCACTGTGAGCTCGAGCTCAAATCCGGGTGTAGGACAAGGGAAAGAGTAGGGAAAAGTAAGCTAAAACAGGGCGGGGTAAGACAAGGTATAGAAAATAGGAGCAGGGATCATGTAATAATTGACCAAGACTAAGGAGACGTTAACTTAGAGCTAGGGCTCTGGGCTAGGGCTCTGGGCTAGGGCTCTGGGCTAGGGCTCTGGGCTCTGGGCTAGGGCTCTGGGCTAGGACTCTGGGAGATGATTCGGCCGATGTGGTTGATAAGCTCAGGCACGACCGATCTTGAGTCCGGGGATTGAGGTTACTGATTGATTGGCGTTCTCTTGAGAGAAAGGGAAAGTGCTCGTAATTTGCATAAACATTCCGAGAACGTTGGCGGCCTGAGTGCGGTCCCACACCAGGGCTCTGGGCTAGGGCTGTAGGCTAGGGCTCTGGGCTAGGGCTCTGGGCTAGGGCTCTGGGCTAGGACTCTGGGCTAGGGCTCTGGGCTAGGGCTCTGGACTAGGGTTAGGGCACTGGGCTAGGGCTCTGGGCTAGGGCTCTGGGCTAGGGCTCTGGGCTAGGGCTCTGGGCTAAGTGCTTAGCTATCAGTATCGTACACTAGGTAAACATAAAATGCAAAAAAAGACATTTTCAAAAAATACACAGACCATTTTTTTTGGTATTATATACACAAAACAAGGCTTTTTTTTCATAAAAGAACATTGAAAAAATCCTTTTCACTGTTCACATTGTAAAAAAGCTATTACAATATAATGTTGTTTAATTAGGTTTGAAGTATACATAATTAAGCAGCTAACAAAGACAAAGGACAACACCAAAGCGTAGCAAAAAAAATGTTTGAACACCCCCACCGCCTTTTTTTTCTTCTTTCTCCCCCCCCCCCCATCTCCTCCCTCCCCTCGGCTTCCGCCATCTACTTTGTCCTCCATACCCCCATCCTGTCCTACCTTAATAAAATTTTGTTTACCTTTATCATTTGCCCACCTCACGTTACATATTTATTACATATTTCATATGTACGTCGTACTTTTTTCGCTTTTTGGCCACACACACTCAATTCAATAAGATATATAACACAATTTCATAAAACGTAAAAATTGAATTAAAATGAAAATTTCATAGTTTATCACGCTAGCTATAATTTGAAAGAAATCCTGCCCTATCCTACCACACCCTACCCTACCCTACCCTAACCTACCTTGCCCTACCCTACCACACCCTACCCTACCCTACCCTACTTTACCCTACCCTACCCTACCACACCCTACCCTACCCTACCATACCCTAACCTCCCTTGCCCTACCCTACCCTACCCTATCCTACCCTACCCTACCCTACCCTACCCTACCCTACCCTACCCTACCCTACCCTACCCTACCCTACCCTACCTTACCGTACCGTACCTTGCCCTACCCTACCCTACCCTACCCTACCCTACCCTACCCTACCCTACCCTACCCTACCCTACCCTAACCTACCTTGCCCTACCCTACCCTATTTTCTCGTAAGACTCAAAAAACCAATTGAAACTCAAAGTATATTTTGTTCCATTCCCAAAAATTACCACACCCATAATCTATATTAACCGCAAAATCACCCTTTATAGAAAGATAATATTAACAACAAACAGTACCCCCCCCCCCTCTCCGCCCCACACCGAAAATAATATCAACCCTTAAAAATAACCCACCCGAAACCCAGATCAATACTAAAAAACACCGCGTCCAAAAACAATATCAGCACTAAAATATACCCCGCCCAAAAACAATATCAACACTAAAAAATAACCCACCCAAAACCCATATTAACACTGAAAAACACCCCGCCAAAAACATGTATCTACCTCAAAATATACCACCCCTAAAACTAACGTAAACCCCCCAAACGCCCTACCAAAAACTCATACCACCCTTCAAAATATCCCACTCAAGAAGCAATATCAACCACAAAATACCTCACCTAAAACGAATATCAACTACCAAAGTTACCCCACACAATAAGAATATCAACCTTTAAAACCCTCTCCCCCCCCTAAAAAACGAATATTAATTTAACAAACTACCCCTCCAAAACGCAACACCAAACCGCCCAAACGTAAGATCAGCCTAAAAATATCCCACCCAAAAAGATAATATCAAACCACAAAATGCCCCCCCCCCGCCCCCCATAAAACTAACATTAATCTAAAAAACTACCCCTCCAAAGACCCATAGCAGCACCAGACATTATCCCCACTTAACTCTGATATCAATTCCCAAAATTACCCTACCCAAAAATAATACCACTCCCCAAATTACCCCTCCAAAAACCCACACCAACACCAGAAACTACCTTACCCAGGCCGTTTTTTTCATTTTTATCAAACCCGCGGATTCCCATGGTCGTGGAAAAGCCTGCGGGGCCGCGGCGCACAGAGAGCGGCCGAAATGAAGAGGCCACAAGGTTGGGGCGTGAACCTTTATTTTTTGTTGCAACTCCATTTAAAGGCGAAAGAGCCTCCTGTGTTCGCTTTTTAGCCCCCCGCCCCGCTGGGCTGGGCCAGGGGCGTTATGAACTAAAGTAGAAACAGGCTGTGTAGGCTTAGGCTGACACGATCTTAACATTAAACCGGGACAGGTGGGCCTAGAGCTGAAGTTGAAAATGGCCTTGTAGGCCTAGGCTAACAAGGTCTTGCGATTAGACTGGGCCAGGTGGGTCTTAGGCTAAAGTTGAAACGGGTCGTGTAGGCCTAGACTACCACGGCCTTACCATTGGACCGGGCCAAGTGGATCTAGAGGTCAAGTTGAAACGAGTCGGGCTTAACCGTCAGACTATGGGTCTGGACCGGACCTGAAAGGAGAGCCCGACCAGTTTCTAACTTTTTTATCCCTTCCTCCCCCCCCCCCCACTTTCTTTTTTTTCTTGCCATTTATTCCTCCCCCTCCCCCCCCCCTCTTCCTTTTCTTTCCTTCTCCCCCCCCCCTCTTGCCTTATTATCTCCCCCTTCCCCCTTTTGCCTTTTGTACCCCCCCCTCCTCCCTCTTGCCTTATTCTACCATTGCCTCGTCCCCTTCTTCTCCCCCCTCTTACAGTTCAGGCATTTCGAATACCCCCCCCCCTCCTCTATGCTCCCAGCCCCTCTCCCTTCCCGAAAAAAACCCTCGCCCGACCAGATTAGGACGCAAAATTTTTTTTCGCTTTTAATAACGTGGACACATAAAAATTCATTTCAATTTCCATAACCCCACACGCACTAAATAGTCTTGTCAAAAGGCGTGAGCGAGTTTTTTTTTCTTTTTTAAAGCGCAGTGAAACAAAATGACTACATAATTGTGAATTGTAATGATGAAGATGACAAAAAAAGTTAAAAATTGTATTTTTAAAGTTAAAATCTTCAAAAAAATTATTTTTTGGGCAAAATGCCATTTTTTATTTAACAGAATACTTAAAAACCAAAAAACGACAAGAACTTTCTTTACAAAACAAAAAACGACAAGAACTTTCTTTACAAAACAAAAAATGGCAAGAACTTTCTTTACAAAACAAAAAATGGCAAGAACTTTCTTTACAATACAAAAAATCAAGATTTATTACCTAAAATACACTTGAAAAAATGATAATCTAGGTAATTTTTACAATTTATCATTCATCCGTGCTTTACTTTGATTTCTTCCGAATTTGAGGTTCATTGTCGATTTGTTCTTTGATTATTCGAATTTGCTTTTGTGACAGTCGGTAAATCAGCCTGGCTGATATGATAAGCTGAAAAAGGTAAAATACGTCGAATAGTCAGCTCTTCAAAAAAGGCATCACTATACCAATACCCATACTCTACACTAACCTATTCTACCTTGTCTTTACCTTACCCTACCCCTACTCCAACCCACTTACATACCCTACATTACCTCAAGAACATAGAACGTCAAAGTGAAAGAGAACACGATTTTCTCCAATGGAAGCTGTATCACATCAGGGTTGAACAAGAAGAAGACATTGATTGGAATGTTGAAAAGTGCTGTTACTGCACAGTAGCCTGACAATGGTGGTATCTAAGATTTAAAAAATCTTACTTTTAAACCATATTTTACAAAAATTTGTTCAAAAGCATAAAATTGGTAAAAACTTTCTTTACAAAACAAAAAATAACAAAAACTTCCTTTACAAAACAAAAAATGGCAAAAACTTTCTTTACAGTAATTTTCAAAAGTTCAATATCTTTTATGAGATTATATAGGATTACACACGTGATGAAGCGTATTTTACCCACCTTTTCGGATAAATTACCATAGTAGCCAAGATATGGCCTAACACATTCCAAAGTAATCAGTACTATATACAGTGCAGCACATACTATTTGTAATATTGGATGTAGACGATCGTACTGAAATGTAAAACCCCTTTTTTATAGTAAAAAATATTCCATAGCATCTGTTTAAACTTTTACACAAAATATTTTTGAGTATCTACTGCAGTAAAAAAAAGATTACAGTAAAAAGAAGGCAATTCGCCTATGATAATATCCTTTTATGATGCATAAACACTTACTTTCATGTAAAAACAAGCGACTTGAGAAAAAATGATAAACGGACTCAAATGAAGATGAAAATGGTTCAACATTTGAAATGGCAAACTGCTGTCTATACCTAAAAACATTATATTATAGTAGACCAAACACAAGTTGAAGTTTATAAGCTATAAAAGCTTGTTTTTGCAAAAAAAACAAAATAAATTAAAAGTACTTACGTTGATATGCTTTTTCCATATTTCTTTTATAATATTTTAGCTACAACAAACGATTAAAACCTGCCGAAATGGACAAAATTCGTTATAACAAACCTGGGTTACTATAGCAACAAAAAATGATCAAAAACAAAAAAAATTTTTTCATTGAAGCTAAATTAAATCATATTAAGTTCAAAAACGCTTTAAAATATTTGATTTGACATTTAACTCACAAGTTACACTACATTTTACAACAACATTAAATACTCAGTTTGGTCCCACCACGAAAACAAATACTTTGGCATTTCGTTACAAGTTAAATAATTTTTGAGAAAATAATTTTGTCGGACCTAGAAGTATAAAGTGCCTTATATACCGGTATTTTTAGCCGATTTTTGTCTTTCTATGTTGTAAAAATGGCTTCATCGTCTATTTTCAATAAAAGTCTTAACAAAAGTAATGGACATATTGGGCCAAGTGTTAGGGAAACTAGTTTTGTGGCTTGTTTTAGCCATTCGAATATTCTGGACGGTGAAAATGTGAAGCTAGAAGAACACACTAACAGAGAGGACAGCAAAGTTTTTACTATGGTTGATCCGGTATGCTCGTTTTAATTGATTTTTTGAATTTAGGGATATTTGACGAATGGATAATATCAAATTAGTGATTTTAAACATTGTTTTGATGCCTTTGCTTTGAGATTTTAAGTTTATAAAAGCTTTATGATTAATTCATCTATTCAAAAAGTAATTTGAGGCAATGAGAGCATGTTTTCTTGAGAATCAGTTTATATTATGTTAGACATCTATGTTAGCATAACGTTTAATATTAAATTTCAGACCAAGAACCCAGTGAAGATAGTTGGTACCGAAGAAGCGGAAGATGCCAATTATGATTATCTTATAGCTTTCTTTAATCGACAAACGAAAGAAGTCAAACTTCAGCCAACAACAGTTTTACATTTCCAACCGAAGCAAGACGTTTCAGAAGACTTTTTGTCGGGTAGAAAGTAAGTTATTTTGGTTATTTTTGGTTTTTAGAGGAAGAGAAAAGACTGGCGGATAATAATATTAACAAAAGGTTCAAAAATATATCAAAATTTTGCATTTTTAAGGAGAAGATCAAGGACGGACTTTAACAAGGACATGAACAAGGTGAATGCGGAAAATTGGAGAGAGAAAGCCAATGATCTTGTTATGGAGTTTGGTAATACGAAAAGAAGAAAGATATTGGAAGCTTCTTTGCGTCGAAAAGTCAATGACGATACATTGGAGTCTTTGGGGACGTCTATGTTGGATTCTTCCAAGCTGGACTACTCGTTGCTGAAGGAAAGTGAGGATGGAAAGCCTACACTTAATTTATCAATGTTAAACACTGTATGCTTTTGTTTATTAGTTTGGTTTTTAGGTAATACTTTAGCTGCGAACAAGGATATCTTAAATATATTTTGTTTTATTGAGATATATTGTGTTATAGTAGGTATTAACTTTCTTTTTTCAAAATAATAGGTGCAATTAAGAGTTTATTGGAATTGAAAGTAATTCTAATAGGTTTGTAATGTAGCTGGAGGGATAGTGGGATTATATTCTTTAAATTTCAGCCAGAATCCATGGTACTGCCGAGGATGAATAAAGATGCAACTGGTGCTAAAGAAGTATATTCATTAGAACAATTTGTTAAGCCCGATGACACATTAACTTTAGGCCCTGCAGCCGCTGAATTCTTTGCCGAATTTGAGTCTGTGGATCGACTGGTCGAAAAAGGTGACATTTTGATATTATTTTAGCTTTTATAGGTAGTTTATGTTATTATAGGTATAGGTAAGTTAGGAAGCTTTATGAATAGTGTTTTGGTTAATAAGATTGTTGGAAAATGCTTTTTATCGGTTAAAACTGACCTATTGTTTAGTTTAGTTTTGTAATGCATATAAAACAACATATTATTTTAGGTATATCTCGCTATGTTGCTCAATGTGTGGTAACGAACCTGAGGTCAGACAAAACTATCTTCATAACAGCCATGAAGGTAATTACATGGAGTAGATTATACAAAGTGAGTTTTTTTGCCATGCGGTCAAAAATTATCCAGAATTTTTTTCCATTGTTAACATTAATCCATTAATAAAACCTCTACTACAATATAATTTCAGCACATAACAGAAAAAGGTCGCGGAGGTCGAGTGAACGTCCAAGGAATCGAACTTCCCTCACCATTCATCGTCGATTTCGTATCCGACTTTACAGAAGGCCAAATCGGCCGACAGCCCGGCGTCTACAAGATCAGTACCACTCTAAAACATAAACTGGCAGCCCACACAATGTGCCTCCTCCTACTCTTCAGCGAGGAATACACACTACCATTGGGACCACTAAAGACGGAGGTCGGGGTCTCGGAAGTTGAATTCAAGAAAATGGCGGAAGCCTTGGGCTGTATTGTGATGCCAGCCCCCGTCGAAGAGATGACCAAGTGGAAAACGACCAAAATCGCCAAACTAGTGGGACCAAAAACGATGGCACAAGGGCAGATGATGAAGCGAAGGGGACGACGATAGATTATTGTTGATTTTTGATATGTTGTTGTGGTTGTGTATCAAGTTTTTGGGTATTTTTGGCGATTTCCTATAGCGCGTCAAAAAGAATTGAACGATTTCTTAACAGATTATATAGGAAAATGGACAATTATTTTTGACGCGGTCTATTTTTCGTCTTATACAGGGCTTTTTGTTTTAAAAAACATTAATTTGAACTGTATTTTAGCAAAAAATTAACAAATTATGGAAAGAACTTGACACAACCCACTTTTTTCATAAAATGCCCAGAGTATGTTATCTTGTTGTCACTCTGAACATTTTCATTGTTATACACTGTTATCTTTTTATATTATTATGAATAAAAAAATCTTTGCAAGCTGTGGGGAGAATTTATACGGACAAGGTAATATTTTGTATGGATTGTTATGTAAAGAAATTTGTTGCAATTTTTTGTTTTGTAAAGAAAGTTCTTGCCATTTTTTGATTTGTAAAAAAAGACCTTGCCATTTTATGTTTTTAAATCAAATTTAAAATCTTACTATAGTTTTAAATATCATCAATTTATTTTACATTTACTCCGACCGAACAATTTTTCAAACAGGTAACAATAAAAAGTTGACCGGTAGAAGAAGACTAAAAATATCATGATATAACGACCTAGTATGTGTTGTTGTGCTCTGTGGAGCCGATTCATTGAAGGTTTACCGTCTTAAATGTAAATTTCAATGAAGAATCTTTCTATATAGGTTTATGTTTGAAGGTATAGCTTTCAAAAGCCCGTATCTTTGAAGATATTGCCCTGTAAAGCTATACCTTGAAAGATATTACTCTGTAAAGCAAAACCTTTGAAGACATTGCTCTGTAAAGCATTTTCTTTAAAGATAATGCCCTCTAAAGCCATACATTTGAAGCTATTACCTCAAAAACACACAGTATAACAAGTATACCTTTTGAAAAACCATTTCCTCAATGATATACCCCTCCAAAGCCTACAACAACATGAAAATAAAAACAAACAAAAACGAAATTGCAAAAATCATTTAACTATACATCAACGTCCTAGATGCGGCTTTAAAAGGCACTTTTTAACCCCTGAAGACATCAGAATAGCGAGATTAGAACAGTCCCTGGATTTGAGCTTTTGGCGTTGGCCCGTCCGCCGATTGGGTCAGGCGATCGAACGGATTGGGTTGACCTGCTTTTATGTAGCATTCCTTGATTTTGTTGAGCTGGAAGGCACGTAGTTCCACATTATGGTACTTGACCCATTCGAACAATTGGTTTAGGGAGGAGACGTCCGATTTTTCGACTGAAAGAGAAAATTTTAGAAAAATGACAAGAACTTTCTTTACAAAACGTAAAATTGCAGAAACTTTATTTACAAAACAAAAAATCAAGAACTTTCTTTCCAGAACAAAAAATGGTGAGAATTTTCTTTACAAAACAAAAAATGCAAGAACTTTCTTTACAAAGCATAAAAAGTTTCTTTACAAACAAAAAATGACCTTACCAGCCGAATTCATCCAGACGTTGACAAAAGCTTTGGTCAGAGTATCCAACTGCTTCGGATCCACTTCATGCTTCTTGACATTCCTCTTGACCAAGCTGAACTTTCTCCTAGGCTTTCTTGCTCGCGCTTCCTTGATTAAAAACTCGAATTCTCCCAGATCTTCTGGTGCTTCTTCTTCCTCGACAGCTTCGGCCGAGCCTTCTTCCGTTTTCTTTGCCTTTTTCGGCTTTGATCTCAACTCTTCGTAGTAACATTTAGCAAAAAGTAAGCCGAACCGTTCCAGAGTCACTGTATCCGCATCTTCTCGTAGCCTTTTGATTGGTCCCACAAAGTTTCGAGGTTTTACAACAAAATATTTCACAAGTTTTGCTGCGTCGTCCAGCTTGTTGACCTTCAGAGCGGCCGTTACAAGTTCGGCCAGTGCGTAAGCAGGGGTTTTTAGGCTTTGAACGTGAGATATTACCATTCCTGAAAGGATTTGATATTAAAAAATGGCATAACATCAGCTTTTTATTAAAAAACGGTATGAAAATAACAAAAAATAAAATTTTAGGTAACAAAACGACAAAACTTTGTTTCAATCTTTCCAAAAGAACTTACTGATTCTCTGCTCCTTAACACAAGAAAAATCTTGTCCATCAGCCAAAATATAGTCCAACAGATGATGACATCCCGCCACACTTCTTTCAGCTGTTGATTTCGAAGCAAACGACCCGAACGATACTCCAAAATTGGTCCTAAAACGATAAAAATCTTATTCTTTATAATCCTAAGACGATAAAAACCATGTTTTACATCAAAAATAGCATTTATTTATACTTTCAACGCAATTAAAGAAAAGTCCATTTTAAATCTCGTTGTTACCTAAATCTCAAAAAAATAAAAAGTCTTACTTCTCCAAATTCCTTTTCACACATTCTTCTAAGAATATATAAGGTGTCTGCACAATATCAGCCCGAATTAAAGCGCCACTAAGCTCCAACACCTTTGGATCCGACGTTTCTAAGTTTTCAAACACTTTATGGAAGAGACTTCGAATAGATTGAACTAGTTCCAAGCTTGGTTTTGGCTCTAAAGTTATATTATTAATATTTAAAAGTTAAATCTTATCGAGCTTAATACTAAAAGACTAAAAACTAAAGTTTAATATCAAACTACAACAATAAAAACATAAAACTTACTAGACCAAATGTTAAACCGTTGTTTGCACCCGTCCAAGAACACTATCGTCTTCTCTATGCCTTCTTTTTCAAATATGTTCGATGCTAGATTCACAGCTATCTTCGAGTTAATCGTGCACATCTGATTCGACGAAGTTCTGAAAATTAGATATGTAAGACAATGTATTGAAGGTTTTAAGTCAAAAAGCAGCATAAAATACATCAAAAAGCTTCATTTATAATTAAGCAGATTCAGCAGTACCTAAAAACCAAAGACATAACCAAAAAATAACTTACTGATCAGTCAAATTGAATAAAAACTTGTCCTCATCCATATCTCGAAGTACCTGATCACATAATCGTTCGATAGCTTCGACCTCCGACTCCTCTGCCTTTCGTATTTTCTGCCAATTCGTTGGCAAGACTCCACTACTGCTAAAGAAATCAACCCGTCTCGGCCTAAAGTTCTCGAACCTCTGAATTGGGAATGATATTGTGGACGAGTCGGCTGGTACATACTGCGGCACTACATTTATTCCTACTCGTCGGACCACATTTAATCTGAAGAAAATGTTTTCGTAGGTACTTAACTGTGATTATAAACCTAATAATGCAAAAAATCTTAAGTTAAAGATTGAAATATGGTTTTAATTCCAAAAAATTTATCAACTTTCTGTTTGATACCTAAATCAACTAAAATCAGTTATAATTCAGTAGTCCCCAAACGAAATTCATTGAAACTGCTTTCAATAAAAGATTAGACTATTCTTCAAATAGTAATAAAAACAATTCACTATGTCAGACCAAAAAGCCGATCAAAACCTTCAATTCATATTATCCTACCTTATATTTCCCCCTAACAAAATCAGCCTGTAAAACAACTAATTCTTGAAACAGAATTTCAAAACTAAACCCATACAAACTTTATACTCTTTTTCAGCTAATAATAACAAAACGTCTCCATTTCCCAACTGAAAACCCAACAAAAGACCTAAATTATATTAACCTATCCTTCACAATACCTTAATGCCCAAAAACTGCCATTTCACAACCAACTTTGGTTCCAAAAACCTAAAATCCAACAAAAAAGCAAGAACATACCTCAGAGATGTTATGAGAGGCCCAAAGCGATACATTTATATGTGAGTTCACCTCCTGAATCGTGAAAACCGTTAAGTACCCAGTTTGCCGCTGAAAGTACGTAAAATTATTTGTGGAAACAGAGGTATTTTGCAAGAGTTCGAACGTGATTAGCATTAGGAAAGCCAGCTTTTCGGGTTCGAAGAGAAAAATTCAAGAAAACGGCCGAGTTTTCGCAAGTTAACGAAGTGCTACAATTGATTGAACAAGGCGGGCTTTTGTGTCACTTCGCTTTTTTTCAGGAAGAACAGCGAGTTGAAAAGGTAGGGAAGAGTAATAATAGCTGTAATATGCAAAGTAAGTAATTTTTAAATTATTACTTAAAACTATCAATTTTAGAAGATTAACCTGTGTTTTAACATTATTTTAGGTACGAAGTCAAATTTTTGTCTAGGTTTACCAGTTTTTATCAACTTGTAACATACCATTCTTTGATCCTACTGACACAAAGTTCATTACCAAGCTCATTAAAAGTACAATTGACCTAATTTTAGGCCTGTACGCTACAGAATTTGCTCGTTTTACTGTCGAACCATGGGCGGAGTTTCAGCTGGCTGATGGTCATTTTAAAACATAAAAAGCAGTCATCTTACTTCCAGTTATACTTTTTCAAATCGCCCGAGTTTTTTGAATCAGTTGAAGATTCGACAAGCTCACAGAATGGCGATGATCAATGTTGTTGTAGCTTTAATGCTGGTTTCTTGTAAGTTTTTGATGTTTATTTGGTCTGCAACAATATTTTTATGCTTTTTGTGTTTTTTTCGTGTTGTTTTATGTTTGGTTTATCTGTGTGAGCATTAGAATAATATTTTTTAAGGCCAGATTTTAGCTTTTTTATTAAAAACGGCAAGAACTTCCTTTACAAAGCAAAAAATGGCAAGAACATCCTTTGCAAAACCTACAATGCTTATCTTATCCCACTTGATACCTAAACCAACATTTTTACAGACATCTCCGCCGACTCCTTCTTCTTCAACACCGGTGTTCGTCTCAATGCAGGCCAAACAAACTCGCCAGACCAATTGGAAAAAGCTCTCAACGAAGCTGGCTTCGATCTAAAAATGAATCCATTGGAGAAGTTGGCTTTTTCCGGGGAAAGAGACGAGATCTGTGCCATTTACCAACAACACAAGCTAATGGCCAAGAATATTGCCTTGAGGGGAATGTTGAGAATTGCTTGTGAATTGAAATATGAAGGTAAGAGGATATATTTTAGGTAACATTTTGACGTACTTTTTGATTTTTAAAGAAAGTTATGGAAATCATACGTTTTTTGAAAAATTTTAATGTTTTGAGGCCTGCGGGTACAAGTTATACGATGAAAAATTAAGCTTTTAAAAATAAAAGTTTTAAAAATAAAAAATTTTAAATGGTGTACTTAAAAATCGGCAAAATCACATTTTTGCAAAGCATATCACACGACAAACCAGTTTCGAACTCGAGATGACCAGTAAGAATCTGATGGTCGTAATGTTTTTAATGTTTTGCTTGAAGAGCGGTCATTTCGGATGAGTAGTAATCTGTCAAATGTCTTATCTTTTTTAGTTTTAGCTAGTTTTTAAACGTTGATATGATTTATGACATATTTTTTTGCTAATTGTCTTTGTAAGAATGTTCTGCAGGCTGCGGGAGACATTTTATACGATAAAAAAGTTGAAGTTTGAACTTTTTTAAAAATTTGTTGGAGTTTTTGGTTTTGTAAAAAAAGTTTTTGTTATTTTTTGTTTTGTAGAAAGTTTTTGCAATTTTTCGTTTTGTAAAGAAAGTTCTGACATTTTCTAATTTGTAAAGAAAGTCCTTGCAATTTAAACACGTTTTAACTCTAACCAACATTTTCAGCTCTGACCCAAAACTCAGAATGCCTTCAAGGCATGGAAGAGTCTCTGGAGCCTCAATGTGAACGTGCTTGCCTTCGAAAACATTCGATTTCATCGGCCGAAGGCCAATGTGATGCCGTTTCATGTACTGCCAATTGTGTTGGTGCTCAAATCAAGGAGTGCGGAGCTGAGAATGGAGAAGATTCTTTAAATACCTTCTACTCTGAATTGATGGGAGCTCAATTGGCATGGAGTTGGGGCTTGGCTACGGCCGAAGAGGTTCAATCGACCGCTGAAACTGGGCCAGCTGCTTGTGGAAAGATGGTCAATTTGGCTTGTAAGTTGGGTTATTGATAAGGTATAGAGGATATGCTAGGGTAATGTATGGTAGAGTAAGGTAGGTTAGGGTGGGGTATGTTAGGGTAGGGTAATGTATGGTAAAGTAAGGTAGGGTAATGTAGGACAGGGTAGGGAAGATAGTGACTCTGACAACGTTGTAAAACAATTTATCAACGAGTAATGAGTAGCTCGAGTGACCTTGTGCCACTTCCGTTTCGTTTTTTTGTAGTATTTGATAGTAGTGTAATATCAGGAATGTAGTAAAACTTTAACTTGATTAGAATGCACTTATAATTTTAATGGCTCTGCTGCAGATTTTCGAAATTTAAAGTTTAGTATAATCGATTTTAATTGGATTAATAGACTATAACTACTGGGCAGGGTAGGGGGCATGAAATGGTAGGAGTTGCTGAAGGATAGGGGTAGTAATATATCAGTCCTACTCCTACCGTTATACATAACGGTAGGAGTAGGACTGAAGGTAAGAGAAGGGACAATTTAGAGGTAGGAGCAATAATATCAGCAGGGTAAGGTAAGGGTAATGGTAAAGGTTGGGGTAGGGTAACGTAGGGCATGAAAGGGTAGATGTTGAGGTAGGGGTTGGGTTAAGATTTAGGGTATAATAGGGTAGAGTAGAGTAGGGTAATGTAGGGTAGGGCCGGGTCGGGTAGGATAGGGTATAATAAGCTAGGGTAGGGTAGGATGGAATAGGGTAGGGCAGAGTAGGGTAGGGTACTGTAGGGTAGGATGAAGCATAATAGGTCTCTGCAGGGTCGGATAAAGATAGGGATATATCCAAAAAACCTTTAATCTATGACAATAAAATTTTAGTGACAGCTCTCGAGTCGCATGAGATCATGCCAAAACAATCGAAAAAAGCCCTTTCCAAGTGAAATGAATGATGATTACCTCAAATGAAACAAGCTTTCAATCTTTTTTTTCAAATTGTCATGATTTTTATACATAACTTATTGTACACATACTTGAATAAAATTATTTTTAAAATCATTTTAAAATTTTTAAAATAAGGAAGTAATGTGGATTACTCAGTTTGAAAGAAACCGATCTGCAAAACGTGAGTTTTTGGAAAGTTTTTTGGTCCCAACACGAAAACTTGATTTTAAAAATTTTTAAAAATTGTTTGATTCTACTGGCTAAAAATTTGAAAACTTCGAGAAATTTAAGTTTTATTTTTTGAAGTTTTAAAAATTTTATAAATTTGCATATTTCGACCATAATTTAATTTCAAAACTTAAAATAAAATTTTTTTAAATTTAAAATTTTTTTTTTTCATTTTAAAAAATTGGTCTTTTAGAATGGCGTCTTTCAAGGATGACAGTGAGGAAATTGATCTATTGCCGGATGAAAATGTCTATCCTTTCGGCCATGACGCGTTAGACAATCCAGCCATATACGACGAAGCGACTGAGGCTGGGGAGATTGAAAAGTCGAAAAGTGACGATGATGACAGTGACAATGAGGTAGGTTTTGGATTTTTATTGAGTATATTTGAAGGCGAGCGGGGGGTTAAGGCTTGGAGGAGGGTGGGGGAGGTTTGGGGTAGTGCGATGAAGGTGTGGAGTAGGGCGATGGAGCGTTAAAGAAGATTCAAGGAATCAAATATTGTTTTTGTTTACAGTAATCTTTTTGTTAAGGTAACATGAAGTTGTTTACGCTACGGTACTGTAGGAATTGTACGGTAGGTTGCGGTGCGGCAAAATACGGCAAGGCAGTTCAAGGTAACATAGGGTACGGTAGATAGGATTGAGTTGGGTAGGTTAGAGTACGGTTGATTATTGTACGGCAGGGTAGAGTAAAATAGTGTAGGGTAGATTACGGTAAGGTAAGGCGGGACAAAGTAGAGCAGGTACAGTAGGACGCGGTAGAGTAGAAGACGGTAAGATAGGGTTGGGTAGGGTAGGATAGGGTAGGGTCAGGAGGGTATGGTATGGCACGGTACGGTACGGAAGGGAATGCTTTAGCAAAGCAAGGCTAATTTTAAAACTTGTTTAGCTATCAGATATCAGTGAAGACTACATCGACCGAACATTAACTACTTCGAGAAGTCGTGGCTCCACTTTCTGGTACAGTCGCTTCAAAATAGCGTTGATGAATCCGCAAATGAAGAAGATTGTCATTACAAACACGGCCCTTTTTCTGATTATTGTATTCTTGTTGATCGTTCTGTTGTCTTTGTGTATTGTGGCTATCGTTTTTCATTATCAGGTAAGTTATGACATTTTTAGGATGTAAAGAAAGTTCTTGCCATTTTTTGTTTTGAAAAGAAAGTTTTTGTTATTTTTTCTTAAAATTTTCATTTTAGGCTGTGGCTAAAAAACAGTCCAACGTTCCATGTGTCTACGAATGGGGCGAATGGTCGCAATGTAGTGCTACTTGTAAAGCAAAGGACAAAAAACTTCCGACCAAATTTCGAAAAATCGACCTGACTTCAGTCATTAGAGCCAGAGGAAAGTTTCACGACATTGCTCCGTGCCCGAAATATATCAAGGACGAAATTGTAATGTTTTCAATTTTGAAGGTTAGACCTAGAGCTCAGGGACATCGGTTGGGGGGGGTGGGTCGGGGGTCACTCCCCCCCCAGAGCCGATCCGAAAAAAATTCTACAGGTACGTGAAAAAACACAAAAATAATTTTTGCAAAATTGGTTCCAGGTACCAGTGGACAAAAAAAAATTTTCGACCTCCCCCCCCCCCAGAGAGAAAATCCGTAGCGACGTCCCTGCTAGAGCTTAGGCTTAGACTTGAGCTAAGGCTTGTCTGTGGGCTAGGGCTTGGTCTTAGGCTTACAAGGGAAGGCCACAACCTCACAGACTGGTTTCTTAATGAAACATTTATCATTTGAAAGAGCGCAAAGTTATTTTAAAAACCGTTTTCAATTTTTGCTAAACGGTATTACAAACAAAGTTACAGGCGATTTAATTTGACTATATGTTTATTGCGCAATTTTTCCATTCGAATGCGAGCGAAAAGAAAGGAAGGAGAGATGTGTACTTCAGTGGTGTAGCGGCAGTGCGCTCCATCATGAAGGAAGTCAGCGCAGGTTCGGTGCCTCTCTGTGGCGAAACTTTTTAGCAGCAACTGATTAAAATTTTAAAATTAACGTTTTGTACCATTTTTGATACTTTAAAATTTTTTTTATTTTCATTGTTTTTTCACTTTTTTAGAAAGTTTTAAAAAATTAAGCAAAAACTTTGAACATCAAAAATGTTTGATTTTTGCTTTGAGAACATAAATTGTTAGCGAAAAATTGTTGTTACTAACTTTAACTTATAAAACTAAAAATAAAAAAAGGCTGACATTGAAATAGGTATCTAGCCAAACTTTGAAAAATGGTGTTACAAAAAAGATTATAAAATTTTAAAATTTTAATTAGTTGCTGTAAAAAGTCTTGCCACAGAGAGGCACCGAACCTGCGCTGACTTCCTTCATGATGGAGCGCACTGCCGCTACACCACTGAAGTACACGTCTCTCCTTCCTTTCTCTTCGCTCGCATTCGAATGGAAAAATTGCGCAATAAACATATAGTAAAATTAAATCGCCTGTAACTTTGTTTGTAATACCGTTTAGCAAAAATTGAAAATGGTTTTTAAGATAACTTTTTGCGCTCTTTCAAATGATAAATGTTTCATTAAGAAACCAGTCTGTGAGGTTGTGGCCTTCCCTTGTCAGAATTAGGCTTAGGGTAGGTTTAGGTTTAGGCTTAGGCTTAGGCTTAGGCTTAGGATTAGGATTAGGCTTAGGCTTAGGCTTAGGCTTAGGCTTAGGCTTAGGCTTAGGCTCAATCTCAGGGTGGGACTTAATAAACGATTATTTAGGCAAGTACAACACATTAGCGTGGGTCAAAGGATTAAACCTAGATTAGGGACAAATCTTAACCTTGATTTTAGTTTTATTTTTACACTTAGGTTGAGAAGTAAGTTTTGGCTGGGACTTATTAAGCGGTTAAGCTCTGACGAGAGTTATGGTTAGGGCTTAAACCAAGACTTAAGTTAAGGCTTATATTAAGGCTCAGGCTACGGCTAGAGCATAAAAATGATAAATAATTTTTCAAAGTTTTAGGAAACAGCACCATGCAATACTCATTTGTGTCCGGTCAAATTGTCCACATTTCCTTACTCTGAAACTTGTTATGACAAGCTTATAGATGGTACACATCATCAAGTGCAAGTACGAATGATTGGGCAAACGGATCAATTGGTATGATTTTTTAAATAAAAAAATTTTTTTTGCGCAGAAATTTAATATTTAAAAATTTTTTTATTTTAAATGAATTTATATTTCATTTTCAGATTGAAGTAGACGGAGAGGTGTACAAAAAATGCTCCAAGGATGTCATCTAACTACGCGTGGTTACGATCAAGAACAGCAGCATGATCAGTCGAATTATATTAATCTATATTAAAAATAAATGTTATTTTGTGATTAGTTGGTAGTTATCAATTTTAAAGAAAGTTCTTGCCATTTTTTGTTTTGTAAAGAAAGTTCTTGCTATTTTTGTTTTGTAAAGAAAGTTTTTGCCATTTTTTGTTTTGTAAAGAAAGTTTTTGCCATTTGACAGTCTGTACAGAAAGTTCTTGCCATTTCACAATCTGGAAAGAAAGTTATTGTCATTTTTTGTGCTGTAAAGAAAGTTCTTGCTATTTTTATTTTAATATGCAAATTTAACCTTCATTTTTCACTTTTAATTTTTTGAATTTTTAAAATTCCGATTACGTCATTCATTTTTGTTAATCCGCCATGGGGAAGTCGGTGTCGGTGAAGGAGAAGACGTCGGCGAAGGAGACGACCGTGACTCAAGAAGACGATCACGTCGTTCGTGAAGGCGATCCCTATCCGTTCGGTCAGGATGTGTTGAAGAATCCAGAATACTTCGACTACGATACGGACCCAGCGCCGAAGCGTGTTGACGATGGAAGCCTGACCGACAGTAGCATGAGTGATGTAGGTTTGGAATGAAAGTTCTTGTCATTTTTTGAATTGTAAAGAAAGTTTTTGCTATTTTAATTTTTATAAAGGATGTTCTTACTATTTTTTAGTTTGTAAAGAAAGTTTTTGCCGTTTTTTGTTTTGTAAAAAAAGTTTTTTACATTTTATGCTTTGAAAAGAAAGTTGTTGCAGTTTTTTGTTACGTAAAGAAAGTTTTTGCTATTTGTCCTTAAACAAGCTGTTTTTTTAGCTTTGCAGGCCGCGGGTGACAAGTTATACGATGAAAAAATATTTTTTAGAAAGAAAGTGCTTGCCCTTTTTTGCTTTGTAAAGAAAGTTCTTGCCATTTCTGTAAATCAATTGTATTACTTTTCTGCAGTCTGCGGGTGACAAGTTATATTAGGTTGTCCGGAAAGTTCTGCAATATTTGTGTAGGTAAACTTTGAAAAATCAGGAAAAATTTATTTCTTGACAGAAAGAAAAAATTCTTTTTTTGTTTGTTTGTTTGTTACCTAAATTATTCAAAAAGGTAAGTTACATAACTTAATTTCATTTTTTTGTATTGTTTTAGGTATTAGAAAAAAATGGAGAAATCTCGCCTGCGCGTGATTATATGGAATGAATTCAAACGCGGAAATACTGCGGCAGAAACCTTCAGAATCATAAACGAAAATGAGGGTAAAAATGTTGTGAGTTATTCTACGGTGACCAGATGGTTCGCAAAGTTTCGTGTGGACGATGAGAAGCTTGAAGACAAACCACGTGCAGGAAGACCCAGCAACCTTGACAAAGATGCCCTGAGGCGCAAGATTGAAGATGACCCACATATTACAATCCGGGAGTTAGAAGAGTTACTAAACTGTGGAAAAAGTACCATTGGTGATCATTTGAAGGCAATGGGTATGGTCAAAAAGTTGGACAAATGGGTGCCTCACAATTTGACTGATCTGCAAAAAGCCAAGAGACGATGTGCTTCCGAAAAGCTTCTGCAACGCTGCAAAAACGAAGAATTCTTGGATCGAATTGTAAATATTGACGAGAAGTGGATCTCGTTTAACAATACTAGAAGATCTACAAGTTGGTGTAAGCATGGAGAAGCTCCTAAGCACGTTCCGAAGCCAGAATTGCACGAAAAGAAGCTTATGGTGACTGTCTGGTGGTGTAGCTCTGGAGTGATCCAGTACGATTTCATGAAACCTGGCCAAAGTATTACGGCCGACACCTACTGTGCCCAGATTGACAAACTGCGACACAATCTTCCAACAATGGTCAGAAGGAGGGGTCCGATCATTCTGCAGGATAACGCACGGCCCCATGCTGCAAAGAAGACCGTGGCAAAATTCAGGGAACTGGGATACGAAGTCTTGGAGCACCCTCCTTATTCTCCAGACTTGGCTCCAACGGACTTTCACCTTTTTAAACACTTGTCTTCGTTTCTTAATGGAAGAATCTTCAAAACTAAATACGATCAAAACTGTTTTTGTCTTTTTATGTTTTTTAAAGAAAAGTTCTTGCCATTTTTGGATTTTTAGTAAAAGTTTTTGCTATTTTTTACTTTGTAAAGAAAGTTCCTGCTATTTGTGTTAAAAAAAGCTGGTTTTTGCCTTTGCAGCCTGCGGATGCCAACTTATACGATGAAAAGAATTTTTTGTTTTGTAAAGAAAGTTCTT
This sequence comes from Bursaphelenchus okinawaensis, assembly GCA_904066225.2. Lineage (NCBI taxonomy): Eukaryota > Metazoa > Nematoda > Chromadorea > Rhabditida > Aphelenchoididae > Bursaphelenchus > Bursaphelenchus okinawaensis. Next base: position 9,814,628 of record CAJFCW020000005.1, on the reverse strand, counting down.
GCAATTCTTTGTTTTGTAAAGAAAGTTTTCGTCATTTTAAGTCTTGTAAACAAAGTTTCTTCATTGTCAATTAAAACACTTACTATAATATTTTAGCTGTCAGACGTTTCGGACGACGCAGAAAAGACCAACATCCAGTCCAGAAGAAGTTTATCGTCGTTCTGGAGCAGTCATCTGAAGCCGATTATGAGTAATCCGGCGATGCGACGAATTGCCATTACGAACATGATAATGTTCGTGCTCATCGTACAGCTTTTGGCGACTCTAGTGGCTCTTATCATCATTGCGATCGCTTTTCATTATGAGGTAGGAAAGGCATTTTTTGTGCTGTAAAGAAAGTTTTTGCTATTTTTTGTTTTGTGAAGAAAGTTCTTGCCATTTGAAGACTTGGAAAGAAAGTTCTTGTTATTTTAACATTTGTAAAGAAAATTTTTGTCATTAAAAAGCTTGGAAAGAAAGTTCTTGCTATTTGAAAGCTTGGAAAGAAAGTTCTTGTCGTTTTTTGTTTTGTAAAGAATGTTCTTGCTGTTTTTTTTTTGTAAACAAAGTTTTTGCTATTTGAAAGCCTGGAAAGAAAGTTCTCGTCGTTTTTTTGTTTTGTAAAGAATTTTCTTGCTGTTTTTTTTTTGTAAACAAAGTTTTTGCTCTTTGAAAGCCTGGAAAGAAAGTTCTTGCCATTTTTTGTTTTGTAAACAAAGTTTGCCATCTTTTTTCTTAAAACTTCATTTCAACCCCTTTTGATATTTTCTGCAGCCTGCGAGTGACATGTTATACGATGAATATTTATCTTTTTTTCTATTTTAGGAAGTACGCAACAATGAAGTAGCCTTACCATGTGTTTACACGTGGAGCCAATGGACTGCGTGTAGTGCAACGTGCCGTTCTCCAGGTAAACCGTTTCCAACCAAAGAACGCCAAGTCAATAAAACCAATGTTGTCAGAGCCAGAGGTCAATTACATGACATATCACCATGCCCAAAAGATGTCGCCCGGTTAAAGGTAGGGTGGGTTGATGTGGCGGAAAGAGAGTTTTTGCTGTTTTTTTGTTTTGTAAAGAAAGTTCTTGCCATTTTTTGTTTTGTAAAGGAAGTCCTTGCCATTTTTTGTTTTGTAAAGAAAGTTCTTGCCATTTTTTGTTTTGTAAAGGAAGTCCTTGCCATTTTTTGTTTTGTAAAGAAAGTTCTTGCTATTTTTTGTTTTGTAAAGAAAGTTCTTGCAATTCTAAGTTTTGTAAAGAAAGTTCTTGCTATTTTTTGTTTTGTAAAGAAAGTTCTTGCAATTCTAAGTTTTGTAAAGAAAGTTCTTGCTATTTTTTGTTTTGTAAAGAAAATTCTTGCAATTTTTTGTTTTGTAAAGAAAATTCTTGCAATTTTTTGTTTTGTAAAGAAAGTTCTTGCCATTTTTTGTTTTGTAAAGAAAGTTCTTGCTATTTTTTGTTTTGTAAAGAAAGTTCTTGCAATTCTAAGTTTTGTAAAGAAAGTTCTTGCTATTTTTTGTTTTGTAAAGAAAGTTCTTGCAATTCTAAGTTTTGTAAAGAAAGTTCTTGCTATTTTTTGTTTTGTAAAGAAAATTCTTGCAATTTTTTGTTTTGTAAAGAAAATTCTTGCAATTTTTTGTTTTGTAAAGAAAGTTCTTGCAATTCTAAGTTTTGTAAAGAAAGTTCTTGCTATTTTTTGTTTTGTAAAGAAAATTCTTGCAATTTTTTGTTTTGTAAAGAAAATTCTTGCAATTTTTTGTTTTGTAAAGAAAGTTCTTGCAATTCTAAGTTTTGTAAAGAAAATTCTTGCAATTTTTTGTTTTGTAAAGAAAGTTCTTGCTATTTTTTGTTTTGTAAAGAAAGTCCTTGCCATTTTTTGTTTTGTAAAGATAATTCTTGCAATTTTTTGTTTTGTAAAGAAAGTTCTTGCAATTTTTTGCATTGTAAAGATAATTCTTGCAATTTTTTGTTTTGTAAAGAAAGTTCTTGCCGTTTTTTAGTTTGTAAAGAAAGTTCTTGCAATTTTTTGCATTGTAAAGAAAATTCTTGCAATTTTTTGTTTTGTAAAGAAAGTTCTTGCTATTTTTTGTTTTGTAAAGAAAGTCCTTGCCATTTTTTTGTTTTGTAAAGATAATTCTTGCAATTTTTTGTTTTGTAAAGAAAGTTCTTGCAATTTTTTGCATTGTAAAGATAATTCTTGCAATTTTTTGTTTTGTAAAGAAAGTTCTTGCAATTTTTTGCATTGTAAAGATAATTCTTGCAATTTTTTGTTTTGTAAAGAAAGTTCTTGCCGTTTTTTAGTTTGTAAAGAAAGTTCTTGCAATTTTTTGCATTGTAAAGAAAATTCTTGCAATTTTTTGTTTTGTAAAGAAAGTTCTTGCTATTTTTTGTTTTGTAAAGAAAGTCCTTGCCATTTTTTGTTTTGTAAAGATAATTCTTGCAATTTTTTGTTTTGTAAAGAAAGTTCTTGCAATTTTTTGCATTGTAAAGATAATTCTTGCAATTTTTTGTTTTGTAAAGAAAGTTCTTGCCGTTTTTTAGTTTGTAAAGAAAGTTCTTGCAATTTTTTGCATTGTAAAGAAAATTCTTGCAATTTTTTGTTTTGTAAAGAAAGTTCTTGCTATTTTTGTTTTGTAAAGAAAATTCTTGCAATTTTTTGTTTTGTAAAGAAAGTTCTTGCTATTTTTTGTTTTGTAAAGAAAGTCCTTGCCATTTTTTGTTTTGTAAAGAAAGTCCTTGCCATTTTTTGTTTTGTAAAGAAAGTTCTTGTCATTTTTGTTTTGTAAAGAAAGTTCTTGCCTTTTTTTAGTTTGTAAAGAAAGTTCTTGCAATTTTTTGCATTGTAAAGAATGTTCTTGCCACTTACAATCAAAAAAAAACATTTTAGAGCTTTGCAGCTTGACAGTGACATGTTATACGATAATTAATTTCTAATTTTAGGAGCAAGCACCATGCAACATTGCATACTGTCCAATACCGATCAGCACTTTCAATTTTAGCCAAAAATCGTACAATAGTAAGGCCTATGGAGGAGACATTAAAATTCGCTTGCTTCCGCAAGCTAACCAAATGGTAGGTTCTAGAACATTTCAAAATTATAATGCTTGTAAAGAAAGTTCTTGCCATTTTATGTTTTGTAAAGAAAGTTCTTGCCATTTTATGTTTTGTAAAGAAAGTTGTTGCTATTTTTTGTTCTGTAAAGAAAGTTCTTACCATTTTTTGCTGTGTAAAGAAAATTTTTGTAGTAATATGAATTTTTTCAGATCTTCATGGACGACATCCCGTATAAGAAAGCACAATAAATGGTCAAGTATGTCTGCTCTTGTTGTGTCTCTGTAATGTTCTTGTAGAATAAACATTTTGATTGGATATTGTTTTTTATGAAAAGATTAAAAATATTGAAGTTTTTAGTTCAAAAAATGTTTTAAAAAGCATAAAGCAATGTTTACACATTATTAATTATATAGTTTTATCAAAAAAACCCAAAACGTCTTTTTTTCTTCTGACCGGATTCGAACCAACATGCTTTGGCGCGCAACTCCAGCGCGTTACACATTCGACTACGGAGCTAAAATGAAATAAATAATGGTATTTTGCATCATTTCAGGTCAGAATTAAACGGAGATTCACAATCTGACACTCATTATTCAAAAATTTTAAAATTAAAAAAGTTATATTAAATATTTTCTTTTTTTTTAATTGTTTTGTTACAGTAACCTTCCAGATAAAAAAATTGAAAAACATGGCATAAAATCTTGATCCATGCCATTTTTAATATAAATATCAAGCTCAAAATCTTATTTTCATAAAAAACATGATTATACATGATGTTATATGTTATGTTATGCTTGCGGATCTCAAGAACAAGTGGTTTGCGCTCCGGAACACTTAAAACACAGCGCTCGGAATGACAGTTACATAGCGTTTTGTTGTTTTTTGGTGAATCCGCCTCCGGGGATATTGTTTTCTTGGGTTGTTTATGAGAATGTAAAGAAAGTTTTTGCCATTTTTTGCTTTGTAAAAAAAGTTTTTGCCATTTTTTGCATTGTAAAGAAAGTTCTTGCCATTTTTTGCTTTGTAAAGAAAGTTTTTTGCCATTTTGTTTTGTAAAAAAAGTTTTTGCCATTTTTTGTTTTGTAAAGAAAGTTCTTGCCATTTTATGTTTTGTAAATAAATTTTTTGCCGTTTGGATCAAAATAGCAATTTTAAGGATCTGCAGCCTGCGGGAGACAAGTTATACGATAAAACTTATTTTTTTCGATTAGTAAAATTGCCATTTCTTATTTTGTAAAGAAAGTTATTGCCATTTATTGTGAACAAAGTTTTCGCGAGATTCTTTTATAATATTTACGAAAAATAATATCTGCTACAATACGAAGAACCTCTACTATAACATATAGGTATCAAAGATGTCTCGAATGTGGGGAATTCATCTTGGCCATAACAACTCCAGTCCAGTTTTTGTCCAACAATTGCCCGGAAACATTGGAGAAATCGAGGAGAACACAGCCTTACATCTGGAATGTAAGGTAGAGCCATTTGGAGATGACACATTAAGCATTCAGTGGTTTCATAATGGTCTGCCGTTGAAGCAAGGTAAATTATTTATTTTTTCAAATTTAAAAAATTTAAAAAATTTTTTAAAAATAGATGGAGTAAAGCTATATAGAAATGGCCTTCGGGTCGAGCTGGCTTAATTTTTGGGTCCAGCCCGCGCAGGTTTGACGTTTTATGTGGCTCGACTTGGCTTGGCTCGTTTAAAGAACGGCCCCGCCCGGAAGCCTGGTTTAGACAAAGCGCTTTCCAAAGATATTTTATGTCCTGCAGGCTGCAAATGAAAAGTTATACGCTGAAATGTGGTTTTTGATTCGTAAAGAAAGTTTTTGCCAGTTTTCGATTTGTAAAGTAAATTCTTGCTATTTTACTTGTTTTAAAGAAAGTACCTGCCATTTTTTATATTGTAAAGAAAGTTCTTGGCATTTTTTCTTATGTAAAAAAAGTTCTTGCCACTTTTTGATTTGTAAAGAAAGTTCTTGTCATAAAAAACTGTCTTTCACGGCTTTTCAGACTGCGAGTGACAAGTTATACAATGAAAAGTTATTTGTTTTTATCATTTTTTGTGTTGTCATAGGCTCTTTTTTAAAAAGACTTTTTTGTTTTAAAAATGACGCTTTTTTCAGGTCATCGTTTTCGAACTTTCGCCGATTTCGGCTTGGTGTCATTGGACATTCTGAATGTTTATGCTGAAGACAGTGGGAACATCACCTGTGTGGCCGAAAATGCTCATGGCAGAGCCCAGACCTCAGCTGAATTCTACTGTTATCGTAAGTTTTTTTACCCTACCCTACCCCATCCTACCCTACCCTACCCTACCCTATCCTACCCTACCCTACCTTACCCTACCCTACCCTACCCTAAATTTTGAAATTTAAGCAAAATCCTCAATTCTGGACCAGACCAAGCTCCCCGCCAGTGTAGCCAGAATTCAGCAACTAGAAGCACCAAAAGGACCATTTATAGAAGAAGAACCTGAAATTGTCTATAAACCCGCCCACTTCATTACTCCTTTATCAGGGTCAATTAAGGCTGCTGAGGGTGAAAGTGTCAGTTTCACAGCTAAGGCTGGTCCTGTGGAGGATAATACTCTTACTGTAAGTTTTTTGGGCTTTGGCTTTGGGCTGGGAATCTGGTCTGGGGCTCTGGGCTATGACTCTGGATTAAGGCTAGGGCTATAGCTGGTAAAATACGAATTAAGGTTCTTGACCTTGTTTTACGAATTGAAAAAGACTTTTCATCATATAACATGTAACGCGCAGCCTGCGAAACCTTAAAAGAGATTGTTTTAATAAAAATGACAAAAACTTTTTTTACAAAACCTAAAATAGCAAGAATTTTCTTTCCTATACAAAAAATGACATGAACTTTCATTACAAACTAAAAAATTGCAAAAACTTTCTTTCCAATACAAAAAATGACAAGAACTTTCTTTACAAAACAAAAAATGACAAAAACTTTCTTTCCAGCACGAATGGTACTTCAACAACCACCCCCTAATGCATGCCAATCGTTTTGTCACCTCTCAAGAGTTTGGTGTTATCACTATGAACATCCTCTACCTCTTCCCAGAAGATTCTGGTACCTACACACTAATGGTACGAAATAATACTGGTCAAGCGCATAGTACTGTAGACATTACTGTAGCGTCGAACAGTAGCATGATTACTGAAACCTTTCATCCCAAGTCTGTGAATCGGATTCTGGAGATTGAAGCCCCAAAACCGGAGGTACCAGAGGTACCAGACGCGGAAAAAGTGGTACCAAAGATAACGAAAGTATTGGAAAGTGTACCAAAGTGCAAAGAAGGTACTGAAGTGTATGTAGAAGCAAGATATACTCCTACTGATGATAATCAGGTGATAGCTGAATGGTACTTTAATGGTACACCTATAAAGCACTCAAACAGACATGTTATGGTACACAATCCAGGCCACGTATCATTGGTCATAAGGTACACTTTTGTTGAGGATTCTGGAGAATACACATTGATGATCAAGAATTCAAAAGGTCAAGCACAAACCTCAACCAAGCTGGAGGTGGAAGGTGGAGTAGGTATCTTGGGTGAGACGATGCATCCAAAGAGTTTGGGAAGGATTCAAGAGATCGAAATGCCCAAGCCATTGCCTGAAGAAGCGAAAGAGAAACCAGTAGAACCGCCAAAGTTCACTAGAGGACTACAGATGGTACTGCTGAATGAGGTAGGTCAATATTGAAGAGTAATCGTACAGTATACAAGAGTAAGGTAAGGTAGGGAAAAGTATTATGAAGTAAGCTGGAATAGAATGCAGGCCAGAATAGATTAGTAAAGAATAGGGTAGAGCTATATAAAATAGTAGGGTTATTCTGAGACGAGCTAGAAAAAGGTAAGCTTTAGTAGGCTAGGCTAGCTGTATATAGGTGATATACGAAGAACGGTCCGGTCCTACCCAAGTTGTGCTCTGGCCTGGTCCGGTTAAAATTTTTTTTCCTTGCAGACAGGCCGAGCTTTTTGGGCCGCGCGTTGAGTTTTTGATTCGACCCGGTCCCGGTGTCTACCTGCCGCTCCGGACTAGGGCTCTGGGCTGTGGGGTCTGGGCTCTGGGCTCTGGGCTCTAGGCTTTGGGCTCTGGGCTAGGGCTCTGGGCTGGGGCTCTGGGCTAGGGCTCTGGGTTAGAGCTAGGGTTAGAGCTAGGGTTAGGGCTAGGGCTAATTTAATTATATTATAGCTTTACATTATTTTAGTTCTCAGCTCCAAACAAGCTACAAGAAGGAGACGCAGTCAAAATTGACTGTACTGTATCTCCAGTGACCGACAATCAACTTCGTATCGAATGGCTCTTCAATAACTACCCTTTACTGCACAGTAATCGTATGAAGATGACAAATGATCTTGGCTATGTTTCACTCGAATTTCCACACATCTGCGCCCGAGACTCGGGCGAATACACATGTAGAGCCGTTAGTCCACATGGTACCGCTGAAGCACGAATTCAACTTGATGTAGCCGCTACACCGTCAATGTTTTTGAATCCTCAACATGAAAAGTCGTGGCGTCAGATCGAAGCCATGGAGAATACAGTAGTCGAACGGCCGCCTACACCAGTGTTACAGTATCAAGCACCATCGTTTACAGTAGGATTGGCTAATATCAAGGTTACTGAAGGTGATACAGTAGTTTTACAATGTAAAATTCAACCGGTAAACGATCCATCGCTAAGAATATCCTGGAAGTTCAACGCCAAGAACTTATTTGAAGCCAGCAGGCACAGGCACAAGTACAACGTAAACGATGTGATCCTGGAGATTCAGAAGGCTGTAGCCGAGGATTCTGGAACATATGAATGTAATGCCATAAGCAGTAACGGAGAAACATCTACGCAATGTGATGTTATTGTCGAGGCTACTGATAGCTTGTTGTTACAGTAAGTTTTTAGTCAGTTTGTATTGGAAAGAAAGTGTTTGCCATTTTTTGTTTTGTAAAGAAAGTTCGTGCCTTTAGATTTAAAAAGTAACTATTTTGTGTCTGTGCAGGCTGCGAGTGACAAATTATACGACAAATCTGACGTTTTTATCTTTTCACCGTTTTGTAAAGAATTTTCTTGCCGTTTTTTTGTCTTGTAAACAAAGTTCTTACATTTTAAAAATTTTTTATATAATTTTTACAAAAGCGGCAAAGACTTTCTTTACAAACTTTAAAATTGTATCAGAGGCTTTACAAAACAAAAACTGTTTTTTTATCGTATAACTTATCTTCCGCAGCTTGCACTGGCTTAAAATAGCTTTTTTCTGTATAAAATGGCAAAAACTTTCTTTACAAAACAGAAAATGGCAAGAACTTTCTTTACAAATTAAAAAAATGAAAAATATTTGGAACTATGATATGTATGTTACAGTACTCAAAACGAACGCACCTGGTCAAAGATCCAAGAACTAGAAGCACCACAAGACCTACCCGAAGCACCAGAAGTACCATTTTCAGCACCAAAGTTTACAAAATCTCTAGAATCTGTCAAAACTTTAGAAAACGAATCAATCTTGCTACAGACTAGAATACAACCCCATGACGACCCAAGTCTTACTGTAACATGGCTCAAAGATGGTGCACCAGTCTCCGGCTCTAATCGAGTGCACTTAGTGTACCAGTTTGGCTCTGTTGGACTACAAATCGCATACTGTAGACCAACGGATGCTGGAGAGTATACTGTAGTGGTGGCGAACAAACAGGGTACTGTAACTCAGAATTGTAAAGTTGAAGTTGAAGCTATTGACAATGTGGTCGATACTGTACAGCACGAGCAGAGTTGGACCAAGATACAACAGTTAGAAGCACCAAAAGAACTAGTTGAAGAGGTTGAAGATGATAAGAAGTTTGGTACACCTAGCTTTGTAGTACCGTTACAAAGTGTTAAGGATGTGGCTGAGGGTACTGTAGTCAAATTAGAAGCCAAAGTAAAGCCGGCCAATGATGCGAACTTGATGGTAGTTTGGTACCAAAATGGAAGGTTATTAGGTGCTAGTAATAGATATATTGTCAAGAATGAGTTGGGAAAGGTGTCGTTGGAAATATTGTATGTTATGGAACAGGTAGGCTAGAATTTTTGTTTTTATTTTTAATAGGATTGGGTATGGTAAAGTAGATTAGAGTAAACTAGAGTAGTGTGGGGCAAGGTGAGGCAAAGTGAACTAGGATGGGGAAAGATAGGGCAAAGTAAAGTAGGGTAAGACAGGTAGGGTAGAAAAAGATAGTGTAGCATAGAATATGGTAGAGTAAAACAAGACACAGTACGGTAGGATAGAATAGAGTAGGATAGAGTGAACTAGAGTAAAGTGGGGCAAGAAGATAAGGCAAAGTAGGGTAGAGTAGGATAGGATAGGATACGGTAGGGTAGGGTAGGGTAGGGTAGGGTATATCTTTGTGCTTTTAGGATGCTGGAGACTACCGTTGTGTAGCCACGAACAGTGCTGGTCAAGCGTCGACTGAAGCTAAGTTAGAGTGTTCTCTGAGGCCTTCTGTCTTATCGGACACTCAACATCAGAAGGCATTGGATCGAATTCAAGAATTGGAGGCTCCGAAGCCAGAAAAGCCAGAAATAGAACCAGTCTTTTTGGTTCAGCCAAGGCGAATGAACTGCTTTATGAAGAAGGATTACTAGGTTGACATATAGAGTACTTACCGTAGTATATTGTCTTAGTATCTTGAAATTTACTTACATAATCATTTATATATTATACTGCCATAAAATGTCTGTCATACTGTAGTTTTTTAGGGTTCTTAGTCTTACTGTGACTTATAATAAGACGTCTTTCTGTAGGTTTTAAGCTTATCTTAGAACGTCTTACTGTAGGTTTTAAACTGTTAAGAAAAATTCATACTGTAGTTTTTAAATCTATAATAAAGTGTTTTACTGTACTTTTTAAACACTAAGCATTATGGTTTACTGTACTTTTTGATATACTTTCATTTTTGTTATACGGTAGCTTTCATGAACCCCAAAGCCGTTTGTCATACTGTAGTTTGTTTCTCCAAACTTTTACTTTTGTCATACTGCAACAAAAGAATAAATTTCTAAATACTATACCAAACTGTATAATAAGTTTATACTACAAAAATATACAAGATATATACCATGGTAAAATAAGATTATTGTACGACAATATCAGCAGCCGCCTTCTTCAACCGGTTGAAAAACTCTTCAATTTGACCAGGCTTAAACTTTTCAGCCAAAGAACTCAAAAATCCTGGGACTGGAAGGTTCAGGTCTAGTACTGTGATGGCCTAAATTTTAAGATTTCAAAAAAATTTAAATTAATTTTAAAAATTAAAATTTTTTTTGTAAAGAAGGTTTCTTCATAGTACTAAAAACTATTTTTTAAAAATTTTCTTGTAAAATCATTTAGAATTTAACGGTCGTATTTTACATTTTCAATGCCTTTTTATACATCAATTAAAGGTCTTGCAACCTGCGCAGCAAAGTTATACGATGAAAGTTGTCCGAAGCAAAACGATAGATTTTAATGACCGTAACAGTTATCAGTAGAAAGTAAAGAATAAAGTAAAATACAGTAGTTGACGATTTTTATTGTATTTAAACTTTTCAAAAATTAAAAATTTTCTTAAAACTTTTTTAATTTTTTTTTATTTAAAAAAAATTTATTTTTTGTAAAGAAAGTTCTTTCATAATATAAAAAAAAATAATTTTTTACTGTCTTCATTATTGAAGCAATCGTATTTTACCTTCCCAATAGTGTTTTTATACGCTTTTCAGCTCCTGCAGCCTGCGCGGCCAAGTTATACGATTAAAGATGCCCAAACCAAAACTAAGGATTCTAATTTTGCAAAACTGTTTTTAATTGTAAGACTAAAGTAAAATACGAACGTCTAAAATTCGGCTCGTTTTTTAAATTTGAAAAAAAATTTAAAATTTTTAAATTTTTAAAAATTAAAAAAAAGTAAATTTTGTTCAAAAACTATAAAAATATGATCAAAAAACATAAACAACAACTCACTTTCATATCGGTGGTCTGGGGATTATCCTTGTTGGGTTCAATTGTAAATCCGCCCAGTCTTTGCACTGTTCTCGTGTAACCATCGATCTCTGGCCAATCTGGGTTGGTGGTCGATTGAAGAGCAATTTTTGTGGTTTTATTGGCAAATGTTTGGTACTGAAGTTGTATTTTAGAAAGTCTTTTCATTATAATATCACAAAGTTTTTAGTTTTTTGGTTTTACGTTATATTAAAAATGGCAAAAAAGTCTTGTCGTCGATTTACACGGTTTTGCGTGTAAAAAACGACAAAACTTTTTTTGACATAAAAAAATGAAAATTTAGTTTATAAAAACTTTAGCTACTAAAATTTTAAATTTCAAAGTATCTGTTTAGTTACTTACTCTGTAAACATCGACAGAATCTCGTGGGTCCAATATAAGCTTTTTCTTCACTACGGAATGTACCAACAAGGTCTAAAATAAATAAAATTTTCAATATTGTAGAGCAGGAAGATAGAATAGGTACACTAGGATATGATAGTGTAGAGGAGGGCAGTGAAGAACAAGGTAAGTTAAGGCAGGGCAGAATATTGTAAAGCATAATAAGGTAGGGAAGGCTAATGGGCTTTAAGCTTTGGGTTAAGGCTTTAGGCTAGGGCTCTGGGCTAAGGCTATAAGGCTAAAGCTTTGGGCTAAGCTTTGAGCGGCTTTGCGCTAGGGCTAGGTTTCTTGGCTAGGACTCTAGGCTAGAGCCAGGGCTCTGAGCTCTGGGCTAGAGCTCTCTCCTAGGGCTTCACTTACATCATTGTCTATCCTTTTTAACACTTTCATATCTTCATATAACTCTCCATCCCATTGTAACCGGTATGGGAACCAAGGTACCATTAGTTTGTACACTTTCTCGACTGGGGCCTTAAATTTTAATTATAAATTAAAGCTTGTAAAGAAAGTTTCGTCAAACTATAAAAAATACATTACAGTAATATGCAGACTTCTTACTGTAACATAGATACTGTAATACTTTAGAAAATTACACTAATTTCTAAAAAAGTTACAGTAACCCTTACATCAATAGTAGCCATTCCGATGATAGCCTTTTCAGTAGTTTCAGGGAATGGACTTGGCCCTAATCTTACTGTAATGCCATCAGTCTCACGTTCAACTTCAGGAAAGACATCATCCATATTGCCATAGGCTAAACGATCAAACTCTTCTGTTGTGTTATCGGCTAACTCAATATACTGCTCCTTGGTTGGAAAACCATCAACCTTCTTGATTTCTGTGTCTACTGTTGGCAAGATTCCTTCTGATTGGTGGTCTGGTTTTGCTAAAACTTAATATATGTAAGCAGGGCCGGGCGGGGTCTTTTGGTCTGGGGGCAGGGGTCCAAAAAATCGGCACAGGGGACCTGTGCCGATTTTTTGCAAATTTTTTTTTCCGAAAATCCACAGGGCGGACCACGTTCAAATTTTTTCAAAAATTTTTTTCTGGGGGGGGCGGTACCCGCCCCCCCCCCTCCCCCCCCCCCTTGCGCCCGGCCCTGTATGTAAGGGAAGAAGAGGGTAGAGTAAGGTCGGGTAAAGAAAAGTACTAAAACGTAAGTTACTGTAAGGAAAGTTACAGTATTTTAAAGCAAAAAACGGTACTGTAAAGTAAAGGAAGATAAAGTAGGAAGGTGAAGGGTAGAGTAGGACAGAAAGGTAGAGTAAATTAGAAGGTTAATGACAAGTACGGTAGAGTATTGCGGGATACTGTAGAGTCGGGCAGGACAGATTAGAATAGGATAGAGCAGACTAAAGTAAGTAAGGTTTAGTAATTTAGGGTAGGGTAGGATAGGGTAGGGTAGGGTAGGGTAGAAAAGGGTGCTAACTTTTTTCTTTACCGTCTTCATTACTTTCTTTCTCGTCTTTATTTTCTTCTTTATTGGGTTCTTTAGATGAATCTGACGTTATTGTTGTATTTTCTTCTTCTTTCTTTTCTTCATTATCTTCTTTATTATCTTCTTTTTCTTTATCATTATCATCATTATTATTATTTCTTTTAACTTTAGTTGATTCTGTGGTTGTAGTAGCTTCTTTTGAAGTTGTATCAGCATTCTCAGTCGTCTTACCCAGCTTAAGGCTAGCTTTTCTTGGTCTTGGGGTTAACAAGGTTGATAGTGTTGTTTCTTCTGAACTTTTTTCATTTGTAGTTTGACTAATTAGCTCAGAAGTTAACGTAGATCTATCTACAGAGCCTGTAGCGCCAAGATTCTTTCTATCTTTTGATGACATTCGATCATCTTCTCCTTCACTTACTCTTGAGTCATCACCATTACCATTACCCATGTTAGAGTAGGATAGACCTGACCCATTAAGCTCAATTTCAGCACTGTCACAAGGTTCACAGTCTTCAGGTTGACTAATTGATGTACATGGTACACATTTCTCCATATCTCTCAAGTTACCTTCGACCAGTCGTTCAGCTTGATCATGTAGTGATAGTGGATTAGGCTTGTCATTGGACTTGCTATTATAACTTGAGAATGACATTTTTTTTTGATCTCCTTGGTTAGGCATTTCATTTGTAGTTAATTTGGCTTTAGAATCTTCAGTTTTATCAGCTTGACCTTCATCTTCATCAATGTTAACATGACCTTCTATGCTATGGCTACTACCACTATTAACTTCACCATCACTACTATTACTACCATCATTGCTGCCAATTTTAAAGCCCTTTGAAGCCACAGAACCCTTCACCAGACTAACATTCTCTTCACTACTACTCAATGGACTAGGATATTTCTTATAGTGTTTGTCATTGTCAGTTGATGCTTTCTCTACAAGTTCTTGAATCTTTTTCGGTAAAGAAGCTTCTGAATCTTCTGTTTTTAGAGTTGATGCTAGAAAAAAAATTTTAAAATATTTTAGTTATGGTACGCTAAAAAATTTAAAAAATCAACAATTTTTTTAGTGTTTGGGCCATTTTTTGGTTTGTAAATAAAGTTATTGCCATTTTCTGTTTTGTAAAGAAAGTCCTCACCATTTCTTGTCGTTTGTAAAGAAAGTTTTTGCTATTTTTTGTTTAGTAAAGAAAGTTCTTGCCATTTTTTGATTTGTAAAGAAGGTTCCTGCCATTTTTTGCTTTTTAAAGAAACTTCTTATATTATACGATGACAATTATTTATTGTTTTTGCTGCAGGCTGCCGGAGACAAGTTATACGGTAAAATGTATTTTTGAAAAAATTATTTTTTAATTATTAAAATCTTTTAAAATATAATTTTTCATTAGAATTACAAAAATAATATTTAAAATTAGTAATTTGCAAGGTTTGCAGACTGCCGAGACCAAGTTATACTATGAAACATGTGTATACAAAATTAAAATTTTTTTTTGATTTTTATTTCTCTTTTGGTTTTAATAATAATAAAATAACAAATTTTAAATTACCAAACTTTAAAAAATTTTAAAAATATTTTAAAATTTGATATTATCTTACCAGTTTTGTCAGTTATAAGCTCCTCATCACTATCTTCAACACCAGCCACTTGATGTCTCAAAACAATTTCTGGCAATGGATTGTTTACAACTTCTGGATTGGCTACAGAACTCAGTTTGTCTTTCGAAGGCTTACAATTTACATTTACAATAAGACAAAGTAACAGGAACAAGCAGGGCGAGCGGTGTTTGAACATGGCTGAAATGATTGTAAAGGCTTCGACTGTCGGTTTTAATGACTTGTTTTTGGATTTGTTTTGAGTAATAACCTATCCAGACGGTTTACAATCCCCATTGTTATAGTTAAGCTGGTTGGGGGGAGGGGAGGTAAGGACAGAAGAGAGTTAGAGGATAGGGAAGTGGGGCGGGAGGGGTGAGAGGAGAATCGAAAGGGCAATGTGATTCATTAGAAAATCTTTAAAAGTTGTGTTTTGAATTACTTAAAAACTCTTAAAAAAACATTTTATTTGCAATTTTTAAATCAGTTTTATTAAAATAAAAAAAAATTTCTTCCGGACCAATTCGGAGCTTTTTCTTCGGTCCGGGTCCGCAGGTTTTTGGGTTCGGTCCGGTCCGCAAAAATTTTTGTTTCGGTCCGTCCGGTCCGGCAAAACACTGGCTATATGTATATATAATTTGAGGCTTGAGTTGGAAGGAGAGAGGGGAAGAACCCGATTGGCGATCCTGTTTATCAAGCTAACAAGTCGTAACAAAATACTCTTCAAGGCTTCAGGCTATTGTTGGAAACCTGTGTGGGCCAAGCAACGAATTTCCCATAATCGCTGTGCACCGACTGGTGTAGCCTGAATCGGCTTGATTATACAAAAGTTTCCAATGCAATGTGTAGCGTGTGGCCGGTTTAAAAAAGTTAGAAATTCGAATTGTAATATTTTGGAAAACCTTCTTCTTAAGCAAAACAACCCGCCGAGCACAGGGTGTGGCAATCAAAGTCTTATATTATAGATAAAAAAATTAATCATACACAAGTTGAGACCTTAAACATTTTTTTAAAATGGATAATAACTTGTTTGGCTCCTTTTCTTTTTTTAGCTTTATTAAACCTAGTCTTTTCAGCCCTAACCTAAACTTGTAACGTTTACCACAACTGCTTAACTATGATCAATTCAAAAATTATTTTTCAAATTACAACACTTTTTCTTTGTCTTTTATCGGTAATGTCGTTACCAGCAAGCACTAATCACACAAATTCCACATCTACCGTTACTAACGCAAAACCCCATATTCGATTAACTATTCACAAGAGCATCAGATGTGATGACAAACCAGTTGCTTCAGGGTATTGTGACGACGGCTGTTTCCGGTGGTATGGCAATTTTACTGAGTGGTACTTGAAGGTATAGTAATTCATTTTTTATGAATTTTAAAAAATTTAAAACACCTGTTTAGACCGGTCAAAAAGTTCATAGAAAAAATATTTTGGTCGGTCAAAAAGTGCGTAGACAATTAATGAAAAAATGAATTTTTTTATTAATTCAAAGTTTATTCAAAACGTTCTTTCACGGTCAAAAAGTGCCTAAAAATATTTTTGGACCGGTCAAAAAGTACGTAGAAATTGATTTTGAGCCCAAAATTATTCATGAAAGTCATACCTACAGGATTTTCGACTAAAAATCATCGGTTTAAAATTAAAATTTAAAAAAAAAATAATTTTTTTTCAGTTCGAAGACAACCAAAGTCGATATTTTGAGCTTTTCCAAGGCTACAATTGTGATCAGGAGCGATTATTCTTTGGATGGTTCCGGAACAATGTTTGTTTAGGCTTTCGAAGCAAAATCGTCGCAAATTCTTTGAAATGTCGTGATTCTGAATAGTGACAAAACATATTAAACTTAGTTCGAAATTCTGTCACATCTTACACCACTTTATCCTGCCTTTCCCTGTCCTGCCCGATTTTCAAGTTATAAACAATTAAAAAAAGTTTTGTCGTTTTTTACCGTGGAACTCAGTGTCAAAAAACGGCAAAACTTTTTTTTGGCAATTTTTGATAAATTTTTTAATTTTAAATTATAAAAAATAAATTTCAAAATCAATTTTAAGTTAATTTATTTAAAAACTCGATATCTATTCAATTATACAAATACATTCGACGACTACTGAATATGACAGTTACACAAATCGTATTTTACCATAGTGTAATAGGTCATAGTAAAAAATCACACAGACCATAACATAGCTTTTAGTATAGAATTACACATACTATAGTTTGGGTCGGGCTGGGAAAAGAAAGCACCCCCTAATTTTTTTAAAAAATTACCCCGCCCTACAAAAATTTTTGATCCGCCTCTCCCTTTTTTAAAACAAATTTTTTTCACCGCCCCTTACTTTTTTTACACTACTTTTGCTTTCCTCCCCCCACCCACAAAAAAAAATTTTTTTTGTTCCCCCATTAAATTTTCTTTACTCCTCCCCTTCTTTTCAAAATTTTATTCCTCTACCTAACCCTAACCATAGTACACATACAATCATAATGCTTCGTATTTTACATTGAAACCAGTACCACCCGCCACGTTTACCACGCCTGAATCCGATTCCGGAGGCGTTAGTGTAGCAGCATCGTTCGATGGTGTTACCATGTTTTGGTCGAAGAATATGGTCGTATTTTGGTCGCCTTCTTGCGATTTGAGGTACATTTGAGACTGTAATTGGTTGGCCGAATACTGTTGATAGTAACTGTTATAATACATTGGGTTGTAGTTGGCTCCGAATGCGAATGGGTACATCTGGAAAGAAAGTTTCCGTATTTGCAAAGCTTGTAAAGGAAATTTTTTTTATCTAATCTACCCTACCCTACCCTATCCTACCCTACCCTACCCTACCCTACCCTACCCTACCCTACCCTACTCTACCTACTATACCGTCCTACCGTACCTTACCCTACTCCACTCTACAGTACCCTATTTCCATAAAATTTTCTTCACTACCGCACACTACTCTTATTAATAGCTCTGCTTTACATACTTTGCCATGCCATGCCCTGCACTGTAATTTATATTTGTCTTATCCTATAAACGCCCTGCGTACCGCACCCTTTCCCTCTAAGTCGACCTACCGTAACCTTCTTCGGTAACTTTACCTACTCTTATAAATTACTCTACCCTAGTACACCTCACCCTTATAAAAATCCTTGCCGTACGTACTCTACACCTATAAAATGCTTTACTCTACCTTAGGTTGCGCTGCTTACACCGCTTTTTTGATTGCTTTACCGCGTCCTATAATATGTTCTACGCTGCCGTACTTTACCCTATAAAACGATCTACTCTAATGTAACTTACCTTTCAAATAGCCCTACCTTAGTCTATTTTTATCCTACCCTATAAGTTACACTGTTCAACCCCACCCTACACAACACTTTCAATTTTAATATAGTACTACCCTACCTGTGTAGCATTAAGCCCAGCACCAGCCATACTATTGAAATTGTTAAAAGTATTAGAATAGTTCGAGTAAAACGGCTGCTGAAAGCCTTGAATGGCAGTCGTTGGCTGAATATCAATTCCATTTAGGCTACTATTGATTTGATTTTCATCCAACTCGGCCAACCCATTTGACTCTTTCGAACATGAATTATTCGACCGGTTGGAGTCAGAATCCGAAAACAGGTCGAAGGTGGACTTGTCCTTGGAATGTCTGAAAAGGAAAGGCATATTATGTTTGGCATTTTAGTAAAAGTTAAGGAAATGGCAAAAACTTTCTTTAAAAAACAAATAATTGCAAGAACTTTCTTTACAAAATTCAAAATGGCAAGAACTTTCTTTACAAAACAGAAAATTGCAAAAACGCTCTTTACAATACAAAAAATGGCAAAAACTTTGTTTACAACACAAAAAATGGCAAGAACTTTCTTTACAAAACGAAAAATGGCAAGAACTTTCTTTACAAAACAAAAAATGGCAAGAAATTTCTTTACAAAACGAAAAATGGCAAGAACTTTCTTTACAAAACAAAAAATGGCAAGAACTTTCTTTACAAAACGAAAAATGGCAAGAACTTTCTTTACAAAACGAAAAATGGCAAGAACTTTCTTTACAAAAAAAAATTGCAACAACTTTCCTTACAACACAAAAAATGGCAAGAACTTTTTTTACAAAACAGAAAATTGCAAAAACTTTCTTTACAATACAAAAAATTACAAGAACTTTCTCTACGAAGCATTAACGGGCAACAACTTTCCTTACAAAACAAAAATGGCAAAACAATTTTTATTGTATAACTTGTCGCCCGCAAGCTGCAAAATCTCAAAATATTGGCTTGTTTTGATGCAAATGGCAAGAACTTTCTTTACAAAACGAAAGTCATTTCAAACTCACTTTGTGCTCTGCCGTGCCCGTTGTCGTTGGTTTTTGAACCAGTTTGACACTTGGGTGACGTTGAGGTTGGTTTGATTTGAAAGCTCCTGTTTTTCGGCTTGAGATGGCATTGGGTTCTTCAGGTAGGCATTCCTCAATATCCGACGGTCACATTTCTAAAAAATGACAAATTTTCTTTACAGAGCAAACAATGGAAAGAACTTTCTTTACAGAATTTAAGATTGCAAGAACTTTGTTTACAAAACACAAAATAGCAAAAAATTTTAGATCCGGCGTTGACCCAACCCATCCCGGCCACCAGCCAAATTGGAAAAAAATTGAAAAAGACCGTGCCGGACCAGATTATACTGGTCTGAAATTAGGCTCAAGATTAGATCCGGCTTCTTTATAAGTCCAAACAGGGTCAATTGTAGTAGAAGTATATTATAATTACCTTAAAATGATACATAGTCTGCTCTCCATCCCAAATCGTCTTCGGATAGCTGTGCTTCTTCCGTACTCGATACCTTGTCACTGGGTCTAGTGGCGCGTCTTTACTCCTCGTTCGTTCGGTCTGAAAATAGTAATGTAAAAAAAGAACGGTTGGGCCTAGAGCTAAGCACAAGGACTAAAATTCAGCAAGAGTAAAGCTAAAACAGGACTGACAGCGGACCCACTTAGTTCAGCCCGGCCCCGGTCTAAAGCAAACTGAAAAGGGGCAAAGCCGAATCAAAATGTAAGGCCCGGCCGCCGCGTTACAGGTCTACGCTACAGTAAAACAGGCGTAAAATTAGGCTAGACCTAAGACTAAAGCTAGAACTAAAGTTAGAACTCTGAGCTAGGGCTCTGGGCTATGGCTTTGGGCTAGGGCTCTGGGCTAGGGCTCTGGGCTAGGGCACTGGGCTAGGGCTCTGGGCTAGGGCTCTGGGCTAGCGCTCTGGGCTAGCGCTCTGGGCGGGGACTAGTACTTACCTCTTTATAATGAGCTTCATTCCACAAATACTGTAGATCAGGATGATACTCTCTTGGGAATGTGGTCGATTCTAATAGAAAATATAATTCTTTAAAGTTTTCCTGTTGAAACAACTGTAATGCTCTTAGTTTAAGGACACATGGTTCATTATGATGTCTGGTCAGGCCGATTTGAAGTAAAAAATTGTTGAGGAAACTCTCTGACATGGCCTGATCTTTCTGTTTCTCGATGGCATTGCATATCTGTTTGATGTAGGAGACAGGAAAGGAGTCCAAGGAGGGAGCACTGGAATGCTTTTTATTTTTGTTGGATTTGATTTATATTTTTATATTGTAGCTTTTTCAAAATTTTATATTGTACTATGATACTGTATTTCGATTTTTTTAAAATTCACTATATGATTCATGGCTCATTAATTTTTGAACGTGGTAGCTCATTGTTTTTTTGGACACCTTAATATGTTCAAGATGTAAGTAAGGTATTTAGTTTTTTTTATTTTTTTACTTTAGAACGGCTTTTTGAACTGTTATTGTACTCGCCGTATAACATGTCACCCGCAGTCTGCAGCAAAATAAAAACTAATTGTCATGGTGTAATTTGTCACGAGCAGCTTGCAGAGAACTTAAAATAACTTATTTTGATACAAATGATAAAAACTTTCTTTACAAAGCTAAAAATTACAAAAATTTGTTTACAAAACAAAAAATAGTAAAAACTTTCTTTACGAAACATAAAATTGCAAGACCTTTCTTTACAAACCCTAAAATGACAAGAATTTTCTTTACAAATACAAAAACAAGATTTTTTATAAAACTCAAAAGTTCAGCATTTCTTTTGATTTAGCTAGCCTTGATTATCTTATATTAGTCCCAATGTTTGTTCTTTTGACCCTCTCAACCAGCAAAGTAAAGTAAAACAAAAAAGTTTTGTCATTGTGACGCTGCGGGGTGTCAATACCTATGCGACTCTCGAAGCCACCTCTCTCTTTCTCTCGACGTTATTGTACTGATCTGTTTGTGTTGAAGAAGCCTGAAGAGGCAATGGATAAACATTGAATTTATAAAAGGACATGGCTGGGGTAAAAATTGATTAGAAAACTTGATTTTTGGCATTGGAACGAAAGTTTTTGTCAGTTTATGGCTTGTATAAAAAGTTCTTGTCGTTTTTTGTTTTGTAAAGAAAGTTTTTGCTACTTTTTCTTATGTAAGGGATGTTTTTGCCATTTTTGTCTACATAAGCTATTTTAACGTTTTGCAGGCTGCAGATGACAAGTTATACGACAAAAATAATTTTTTGTTTTGTTAAGAAAGTTCTTGCTTTTTGTTGTTTTGTAAAGAAAGTCCTTACCATTTTATTTTGTAAAAAAAGTTTTTGCCACCTAAAGTCCTGTAAACCAAGTTCTTGCACTTTTATACCAAAATTTATTACTGTAAACAAAGTTCCTGCTTCCTTGCATTGTTTGCCCAAACCGGGTACCACACTTAATGAAATTGCGCAACCTAACCTCAACTTAAGGATTGTTTATCCGCTGAAAGTGGCACAGCCAAGATCATTGAAATCCGATATGGCAGGGGTAAGGAAAAAGTTTTTTTTACAAAGTCCCAAACCGCTCTTTAACACCATTCGGCTTGGGCTTTGAAGCCGACTTTAAATCGCAATTAGTTTAAATTGGAAAGGTTTAGGGGGTTAGGGGGGGGGGGTTACTGTAGGTGTTACAACGAAAAGACGGTTACTGTAAATAAGCTGTAAAATACGATAAAAATAAAATTGAGTAGTGAAAAAAGTAGTAAAATACGACTTTTACTAAGTTCAGATCAAAAACAATCGCAGAAACTTTCTTTACACTATAGAAAATGCTTTTCATCGTATAACTTGTTACCTACAGCCTGCAAATCCAAAAATAACTTGTTTAACAAGAAATGGCTAGGATTTTCTTAAAAACCAAAAAATTGCAAGAACTTTCTTTACAAATGACAAAATGGCAAGCACTTTTTTTAGAAACTATAAGAAGAGCAAAAACAGTATTTACCGTATAACTTGTCAACAGCAAGCTGCAGAACCAAAAATTTTGGTTTTTTTGACTAAAATGGCAAGAACTTTCTTTACAAAAAAAATTTTTCAAAATTTTTAAAATTCAAATTTCCCGCCAACTCTCTCTATCCTCCTGACTTTATAATACTTCCGTCGGAACACCTTGCCAAATAAAGTCAAACACAGCCGGGAATGTTTGGCCAGCTGAGTGTTTGGACAAGGAGCGGATCAGCTTCACAATCTCGTTATGGCATAATTTACTTATTCACATGTATAAATAATATATTGTAGGGGGGGGGTGGAGGAAGGCCGTTGAGGGCAGGTTAGAAGAGGGTAGGATAGAATAGGCATGGCGTAGGGCAGGGGACCAAAACCACTTTTCAGTTTACAAGACATAAAATGGCAAGAACTTTCTTTACAAAACGAAAAATGGCAAGGACTTTCTTTACAAAGCAAAACATAGCAAAAACTTTCTTTACAAAACAAAAAACGGCAATAACTTTATTTACAGAGCTAAAAATGCTTTCCATTGTATAACTTGTTACCTGCAAGCTGCAAAAACATAAAATAAGTTTTTTAATTGTAAAATACGGTTTGTTTTCACCCTTAGTAAAAAATAATTCTTTTAATCAATTTCAACAAAGTTTTAAATTTGTTACATAAAAATTAAAATTTGTTATCTAAATCCAAGCCCTGATAAATCTTTTCCGTCTGCCACACTAAAAATTACCCCACTACCACTTGACCCGACCAATGGCCGAGTTGCATATCCGTTTCGGTTGTTATGCAATTGGACACACTTAATGGATTAGACAATGAAATCCCTAATTCTCTGGTTTTTGCAAACTTTAGGTAACAAGTTGAGTTCAAGCTGAGTAAAACGTCAGAAATGGCAATTTTAAAAATTTTAAAGAAAGTTCTTACCATTTTATGTTTTGTAAAGAAAGATCTTGCTATTTTCTGTTTTGTAAAGAAAGTTCTTGCCATTTTCTGTTTTGTAAAGAAAGTTCTTGCCATTTTGTGTTTTGTAAACAAAGTTTATGCTATTTTTTGCTTTGTAAAGAAAGTTCTTGCCATTTCGAGTTTTGTAAAGAAAGTTCTTGCATTTTTGTTGTACGTTGTCCATACTGTACTTTTCCTACCATCTCCCTCACTTTTATGCCCCGCGGCCCTCTTATTTGTTTTGTTTTTCGAAATTTTTGGGCCACAATCATTTGCCGGAAGCCATCTGGCCATAGTGCCATTCTTGGGCCAACAAAACATTCAAAGAGCCAAGTCCTTAAAAGCGGACTGAGCAAACAAAGTCATGAATTTAATCAAAAAATGTGGCCATAAATGTAGTACTTGAACAAATAGTCGTTGTGACCATAACCCGAAGGGTTACGGTAGTTACTAGGGGTAATGATAAGTAAGGGTAACTAGTAACTGAAGCGAAGAATAAGTAAAAGATACGGTAGCTACTGTGGGTAAGAATAAGTTAAAGGGTAGGGCAAAGGTGGCAGTAGGCCTAACTGGGTGAAGGGAGGGGGAGGGGATAAGGTAGGCAAGAGGATAAGGTAGGGTAAACAAAGATAAGTCATGGTAAACCACGATAAGGCAAGGAAGAGCAGGGTAAGGCAGGGTAATGTAGAGTAGGGTAGGGTAAGGAAGGTCAAAGCAATGCAAGAAAAGGCAAGATAAAGCAGCGAAGAGCAGAGCAAAAGGTAGGGTAAGGTAGGGTAGGGTAGGGTAGGGTAGGGTAGGGTAGGGTAGGGTAGGGTAGGGTAGGGTATGGTAGGGTAGGGTAGAATAAGGTAGGGTAGGGTAGGGTAGGGTAGGGTAGGGTAGGGTATGGTAGGGTAGGGTAAGGTAGGGTAGGGTAGGGTAGGGTAGGGTAGGGTAGGGTAGGGTAGGGTAGGGTAGGGTAGGGTAGGGTAGGGTAGGGTAGGGTAGGGTAGGTAGGATAGTTTTAGTTTTTTGTCACGCTTTACAAATTTTCCAAAAAGTTTTGGTTACGGTATTCTACAGTATTCTTTATCACCGTATATGGCTTACTACAATATTTCAATAAAAATAAACAATTTATAAAAAATTAAAAAACTGTTTAAAATGGCAATAGAAATAATAAAATCAGCCCTACCTTTCAGTAGCACATTGTAACAGTTGATTATCGTCGATCTGCATCTGGCTTATATTGTACATGTTGGAGAACCCAAATTGGTTCGGGTCGAAATATGGCATCATCTGAATAGAGTTTGGTGCCTGAAATGGTACTATATGATAAAGAAGATACTAGTCTATATTTTTTAAATGTAAAATACAAAGACTTATTCAAAGGTAACCTTGAAAATGGCGGTAAAACATCAAATGCACCTTAAAAACTCCAAAAAATCAAGGTATATGTTCCAAAAAGTAATGTGTAAAACTCCCTACATACCCAATTACCAAACCACTTCACAGTACTATCAACCACACCCCAATGTAACTAAAAAGATCCAATGTACCCACAAAAATGACCCATGAACCGCGTTATGACCGCTACATCTAGGATTTCATCCTCAACGTGTAGATCCCATTTCACGTCCACTCGAACACGTAACACAAGTTGTGAACATGCCCGTATCCCATTACTATTGTAAGATAATCCTCAATCTAATACTCCACCCTCAAATTTTGTTTTTTTTTCGAAATTTGTCGCGGGTTTTGTTGAAAAGTTGCGGATTTTGAAGGAAAAAATTTGCAAATTTGGCAAAAAACGCTACATATATTATATGTACTGGTACTGTTTAGTACCAAAATAATACTTAAATTACTCCTCAGTATCTTAGCTTTCATAAAAACTCAAATTCAACCCATTCCCTACAGTACCACTTGCACAATCTACAAAAAACCCATCCCTACTCAGCTGATGCCTATGATAATATAAATTAAAATCAAATTTTAAAAAATTTTGAAAAAATTAAAAGTGTAGTAATAAGCCTAAATTTTAGAGAAAAAGCTGGAATGAAAAGCGTTTCAGGTTGGCTTCAATGTTTGGCCAAGAAACCACCGACAGCCAATCAGCGCCCGCGACGAGCTCAAGGCCAGCGATTAGCTCCGCCCACTGACTTTGAAAGGGGGAGACTTTGACAAAAGTTAAATTGAAAATGAAGTAGATTGAAAAAAAAATTTTCATTCATAGTTGGGAAAGGCGTATTTTACATTTTTTAATCAATAATTAAAATTTAAAAAAAATTTTTAATTTGAAAAATTTTTTTTAATTTTTGAAAAAATGACAAAACTTATTGACACAAAATGACCAAAAAACATTAATGTAACTGCTTAATTTGTAAAATACGGTTAAACCTAGAAAGAAATCGAAAAAAATCAAAAAACTTGCCATCTGGCCCACTATGACATTATTTAGCCACGCTGATGACAAACTAAACGAACACTACTTGGCAGGTGTGATGGTTTGTTTATTCTAGATCTATATTAACATAGAAACGTCATTTTTGAGTTTGAAAATGGCTTGGGTTTTTGGCTTTTTAGATTTGTAGGTGCCTTTGGTTATAGGTTAATTTAAAATAAATGCCATTTTTAATTACATTTATGACAAAAATTAAAAAATTTTGATTGACATAGGTACTTTCAATACAATGTGTCATATTGTGTTAAAATTTTGTTTTATTTCCAAAAGTGTAGAAAAAGATATGGCAATTTAAAAAAATTTAAACTCTAGACTTTTTTCAAACTCAAAGAAAGAATAAAGGTAAAATACGACTATGCTTAACAATAGTATTCAAATAAAATTGTATTTTTTTGAATTATTAATTTTACACAAAGTTTTTGCCATTTGTGACAAAACAGGCTATTTTATGACTTTGCAGACTGCGGATGACAAGTTATACGACGAAGGTTATTTCATGTCTTAATAAAAAAAGTTAATGCTGTTTTTTGTGTTATAAAAAAAAGTTCATGCCATTTTTTGTTTTGTAAAGAAAATTCTTGCTATTTTCTGTTTCGTAAAGAAAGTTCTTGCAATTTTTAACGAAAAATTCTCAGTTACGGCTTTGCATGCTGCGGTTGACAAGTTATACGACGAAAACTATTTTTTTGGCTTTGTAAGGAAAGTTCTTGCTTTTTTCTGTTTTGTAAAAAAAGTTTTTGTAAAATACGGCCTGGAGGTATCAAAGTGGTAAAAATTTTAAAAATTTAAAAATTTAAAAGTTTTTGTTTTCCTAACCCGCAGGGCACTTTTCGTAATTTTCGAATTTGCTAAAAGCATTGGGACGAGACATTTTGTTTGCCAGTCGGTTTCGTGACCCTTTGATGGTTTGCCTCCCCTTTCCTCTTCTCTTCCACCTTTTCCTCTCCCTCTTCCATTCATTGGTCGCGCTTTTAATCGTTCTATAATATAAAGGACAATTATTTGCTTGACTACTGTAACATTAATTTAATTGAAAGGCAAAGCACTAATCAATAGTTTGGTACTCAATAGTATGGTACTCAATAGCATAGTACTCAATGATATGGTACTCAATAGTATGGTACTCAATGATATGGTACTTAATAGTATAATACACTATAGTATGCTGCTCCATAGTACGGTACTCATTAGTACGGTATTCAAATATTATGGGGCACAATAGTATAGAGTATAGTAATCAATAGTAAAGTGCGTAGAGACTATGGCAAATCGATTTCTAAAGCTGACACAGGCTTCCCACTACGGCCTCAAGTCTTGAAGAGCAGCTCCTTACGACTCTATTGGGTCGTACCCAGATGATCCTGAGCTCGAGAAACGAAATCACTTAGATGAAACGCAATTGCCAACAGCTACAATGCATTGCCTTGACGGTTCTCACCAAATCCTCACCATCCTTATCACAACTTTGTTTTACATTATATGGTGCTCAGTATAGTGCTCAATAGTATAGTACTGTATAATATGTTACTCAATATTATAGTACTTAATAGTATAGTACTCATAGAGCTTTATAAAAATATTTTTTTAACTTTCAAACAATTTAAAAAAATAAAACGGCATTTTATACATAATTTATGATTTTGCAACCTGCAGGTGACATTTTATACGATGATATTGAGAATATTCCGTTTTGACAAGAAAACGCCAATTTTTGTTTTGTAAAGAAAGTTCTTGCAATTTTTGACTTTGTAAAGAAAGTTCTTGCAATTTTTTGTTTTGTAAAGAAAGTTCTTGCCATTTTCTTCGACTTCCGTTGAATATCTATTCTTCTATTATATATTACCTATCCTAACATTATGCAACTTTTCCTCCATTTCTTGGCCATATTTCCTAAATCTCTTTTCTCTAACATATCTCTTATCCTTGCACTCTCTCACACATTGTTGGCGACCAGAAGCTTGCTGAAGTGTTGTTGAGTGGCTGTTCTCGGGCGGGGGGATTTGCAGGTAGTTCAAGTGACTATAAATAAAGGCCAATCCCCAAACAATTGCGTAATCGTGGACTAGTTGATTTTTGGATAATTAACGATGCAAAGAAGCAAGTTTAAAGTAAATCTCAAAAAACCTTGGCTTACAGATAGTAACATTATTAAACTTAATCGGTCGAAAGGCTTTGAAATACGATCCAACTATCCCGAAGTATTTTCTTTGACCCTACCCTACCCTACCCTACCCTACCCTACCCTACCCTACCCTACCCTACCCTACCCTACCCTACCCTACCCTACCCTACCTTACCTTACTCTACCCTACCCTACCCTACCCTACCCTACCCTACCCTACCCTACCCTACCCTACCCTACCCTACCCTACCCTACCCTACTCTACCCTACCCTACCTTACCCTACCCTACCCTAGCCTACCTTTTTCTTTCTTACCTTCCTCTTTTTTGCCTTGCCCTGCTCTTTTCTTGCCTTACCGGCCCTTTCAAGCCTTACCCTCTTCTTGCTTGTCTTAGCCTCTACCTAGTTCCACTCTACCTTCGCTTTTATCATATACCGTACTACTGGCCTTCTGCACCCTTACCATTATCATTACCGTGCCCTTAGTCTACTATTTCTTTGCCTTTTCTCTACCCTTACACCCTTACCTTGTCCTAACCGTGCTTTACCTTATTCATATTACTCCACTTTTACCTTACCTTACTCTATCCTATTCTACCCTACCCTACCATACCTTACCCTACCCTACCCTACCCTACCCTACCCTACCCTACCCTACCCTACCCTACCCTACCCTACCCTACCCTACCCTACCCTACCCTACCCTACCCTACCCTACCCTACCCTACCCTACCCTACCCTACCCTACCCTACCCTACCCTACCCTACCCTACCCTACCCTACCCTACCCTACCCTACCTTATCTTACCTTACCCTGTCCTACTCTACCACAATAATAACTTTATAACTGTACCCCAACTACATCAAACCCAATCCCATCCCGAACAAAAAAAACCGAATTGCAAATTGTCAGTTTTACCGTTTTAATTAACGAGAAAATGAAAATTCGAAGAAAAGTGGTTTTGGCCACGGAAATGGCCGAGAAAGACGGTGGATCAAATTTCTTATTTTTTTCGAATTTCGCTTCACAAGAGATTGGGATGAAAGGCCTCGAGATTTGTGACCAATGAAAAGTTACGCTCGGTCTAAATTTAAAAACAAAAAATTTTAAAAGTTCTTACCAGGAAAGTAAAGTAGGAGAAAGTAGAGTAGAGTAAAAAAGTAAAGGCAGGGTAAGGTAGAGTAGACTATAGATAAAGTAACAGTAGAACAAAGTGAAGGTAGACATTGAAGATACAATAGCTAAAGTAGAAGTTAAATATTTTTAAGAGAAGCTGAGGAAACGCAAAGGTAAAGGTAGAGTAAGGGTACGGTAGGGTAGGGCAGGGCAGACTAGGGTTTGAGTAAGACAACAGTAGAGTAAAGCAAAGACGAAGATAGAAAAGATAAGAAATTACAGTGTTAAAGATAAGACAAAGTTAAAACTAATGTTAAGTTGTTCAAATAATTCAGTGCCCCTTCCCTTTCAAATACAATTTTTGGGGCTTGGGGCTCATAATTATATGAACAAATAAAAAGAAAAAAAGAAAAATTTAGGTAAGGTAGTTCTAGGGTAGTTCATAGGATAGCAATACGATTTTGGGTAATGTAAAACAAGTTATATGATGTTGGGTGATGTGAAGTGGTAAGGCAAAAAGGTAGAACAAAGCAAGAAATAGGTGCTCTGTTTTGCCTTGCCCTACCGTTAAGAAAAAAGTAAGCCAAGGCAAAACAGAGGTAAAGTAATCCAAGGTTACAGTAAATCAAAGAGTAGGGTAAGGTAAATATTATAAAACTAAGGCTAGGGCTCTGGGCTAGGGCTCTGGGCTAGGGCTCTGGACTAGGGCTCTGGGCTAGGGCTAAGGCTCTAAGCTGGGACACTGGCAGGGTAAAGTAAGAAAAAATGACGTTAAAAAGCAAAAATTGGGATGAAAAAACTTAAAAAACTAAAAACGCCGGCAAAGTTGATTTAAAAAAATAAACAAATTGTCGCGCGACAATTTATTGGCCATAAATTCAAAGGTAAAACTTCCGATTGGAATAATGTGATACGTGAGCAAAAACTTTGTGGCCACAGTTTTTGTTTATTTCGAAAAGGAATTCAAAGTGAGCAGTTTTAGGAGGGAGGGGGGGGTGAATCATTAAACTGTTTTGTCACTTTATAGGTAAATATAAGCCTAAAAGGCTTGATTATAGCACCAAAAAATTTTTTTAGGTATTTACTAATAATGTCATAATAAAATGTATTTATCAAGAACAAAATTATTTATAT
This sequence comes from Bursaphelenchus okinawaensis, assembly GCA_904066225.2. NCBI lineage: Eukaryota > Metazoa > Nematoda > Chromadorea > Rhabditida > Aphelenchoididae > Bursaphelenchus > Bursaphelenchus okinawaensis. The sequence goes on along the minus strand of CAJFCW020000005.1, from coordinate 9,785,077 downwards.
TTTGCAGCTTTAGTTCCCGTATTTTACAATTTAAAATTTTTTTTATTTTTTAATTTCTTCCACTTATTAAGGAAGCCTACTTGACCCACTCCTTACCTCAAAATCACCAAAAGCGACTCCGTGTTTCTATAGCCAAGTGGCTAAGCAGTTTGCTTTTGACTCGCAAGACACTTGGTTCAAAGCCGGTGGGCCTATCTCAACTATAAAGTCGTTTTTCAATAAGGCTTTGTCCTTCAATTAGGCCAAAAGTATTGCTCATATTAGTTCGCACTAATCGCTCGTCCCAACGCGATGTTGCCTGTCTATATGCAACATTTTGCAACTTTTTTGATCTTTTTTTTAATTTTAAGACATTTTTTGATAGATAAGTTCAGTAGGTCTAGGGAAGGACTAGTCTCGGAAAAGCTAGGTAAGGCTAGATAGGAGTAATGCAAGTCAAATTTTGTGCAATGGTAACGTCTAGGTAGAGCAAGAGTATGGCTAGAGTAAGAGAAGCGGGCAACGTTTGGGTAAGAGTAGGGTCTAGATAGAAGGTAAGACACTGGTAAAGCAAATGTAAATCAATTGAATGACTAGGATAAGAAAAGAGTGGAGCAAGGTCACGTATAGAAAAAAAACAAGGGTATAACAAAGGTAGGGCAAGTGCATGGCAAGGGTAAGGAAAGAGTAGAACAGTAGTATGGCTAGTGTAAGACAGGTAAGGCAAAATTAGTGCACGGGTACGGCATAAGTGAGCTAAAATAAAAATCAACAGAGCTAGCACAAAGCAAGAGAAAAACATAAGTTAAACATGTTTCAAGCTAGAGTAAGGCAAGGCCAGGGTAGGAAAAGGAAAGGGTACATAATGAGTAATAGTATCGCTAGACTAGGACAAGGGTCAGACAAGGGTAGGACTAGGATTTGAATTAATAATTTGGAGTAGCCAGGAAAAACCAATATTAGAGCAGGAACTTTAAGGTAAAGAGTAGGCCAACGGCACGGGTTACTTTGACTAAGCTACGACTAAGATAGGACTTGGGTAAAGCTGAGGCAGAGCTTGTCAATTGATTATTACAGTAATATTCTATTATTTATGCTTTTTATTAACTTTTAGATCAATAATTTTATTTCTTATACATTTTTTATAATTTAAGTAGTAATTCCAAAGCATTTTCAAATATAATGTTTATTATACATAAAACAAAAAATAAACTCAATGATTAACAAGATGATTTTAAAATGCAATATTAGACCCAGATATTCAACTTGTGTTAAAAGCAAACAAAATTTTTAAAAAATTTTAAAATAAAGCAAAAATACAAATTAAAATTCAAACAAAACTCATTTTAAAACCGAAAAACTCGACTTTTACTTGGTAGGAGATGGATGTAGCGAATTGACCTGAATAGTGCTACTAACCACATCAGTTGGTTCATTGGTACTGTCAATGAAATCAATGTCCAAACTGATTGGATCACTTTTCGAATTCTGGATCAGCGGATTATACGAGCTGGACTGAGCATTGGCTAGCGATTTTCGTTTTTTGTCCTCACTTTTGCCACCACGACAACAATACTTGGCACAGAGACAGGCTAGACAGCCGACAGTGAAGGCTAGAGCTAGGATGGCGGCGGTGAAGATGGCAAAGGTTTTGGTCAGCTCTTCTCGATCCATTTTCATTTTTTTGAAATTTGGATTCTCAGCGTTGCGTAAGCCAAAAAGCAGGAGATTCAGAAGGGTGGGAAAGGTTAGAATCTTGGAAATTGGATTCTAATGGAAAAATTGAAAAATTGAAATTGTGATTTTGAAAAATTTTAAAAAATTTAAAATCAGGTTTTAAAGACCAAAAAAATAAGACAAACTACAATTTTAGAAAAATCTAGAAAGTTATGTAGATATAGTACCAGTATGAAGTCGGTAGTCACAGCACCTCGAAGGTATTGTAATAGCCTCACAAAGAAAATGAAACAGTAGTTGTAGCAAGTACTATATTATAGTATTAAGTAGTGGCACTAGTATGTGTTAATACTTGGCTGTAGAACTATATTAAAATAGTATCTTGAAGCCGTACTATTTTGTATCAACAGTTGATTGTAGTACTAGCTTGTATAATGTCAATCCCTAGTCGCAGGGCCAGGTTATTCACTGGATTTTACACTACAGAATAGTCGTTGGAAGTAGCATTGTATTCATAACTAGTAGATGGTACGGTAACTATGGTAGGCCTGAAAAATAAATTTTTAGTGTTATATTAACAATGTAAGACGACAGTATCACGAAAAATTGTACCATAATTTAAAATACATGTTTTAACTAATTCAAACCCGTTTTAAGCTAAGCGATATCCCTATACTTATGAGGATCATCTAGGCAACCCCCAACCTCGACCTAGTCCGGGACAAAGTCAAAGCTAATTTTAGAAAATCCGAGCCACGCCGGCGCTTATAGACCAGAAAGCCTGAACCCAAACCATGTCTTAGCCCGTGGAATAAGCCGAAAAATTAAGACATCCCCCTTCCCCTCCCCCCACGGCCCTGCCGATCACTATACATGTACGGACCCGGCCCAAGAATGAACAAAATTCAGGTACATCAGCTAAAGCCGGGTTAAAATTGAAACGAGTCAGGCCGGGCCAAAAAAAAATTAAACAAGCCAAGCTGTGCCACAAAACTATGTCTATATACAAGTATACCTCCAATTTCTTCCACTTGACAAAAAAATAGTTCAAATACAGCCTGTATGAATATGTTACGTTAGCTCAAAATGCTCATAACCCAACGTTTATAATGAGTATTTTGACGCAAATTTATACGAAAATAAGACGGACGCTTTCTCGAAAAACAATTAAAAATAAAAGTCCATAATAAGTTCGTGAGACAGTAATTTATACCGTTAACATGCAAAGTAAAATTTCAAAAATTTAAAATGAATTAAGGAGCTAGAACTACCAATAGCTATGGCTAGAGATACGGCAAGAGCTGCGGCTAAGGACGCGGTTAGGACTACGTCTTGGGCTACAGGTAGAGCTACAGCTAAGGCTACAGCTAGGGCTAAACCTAGAACTACGGCTAGCGCTCTGGCTAGGCTAGGGCTACTTTGCATGCTCTTTCGCCCTATTACTTATCTTATATCTCGTCATGTTGTGGTTTAATATTTTTTAAACAAAAATAAATATTAAGATGAGCTCTTCAACTTGCTTTAGAGCATTTTTAATCGCTTATTTTGAACTCTAGGAACAAAAATTGATTATTAAAAGGCTTGCAAAAGAACCCCTTTAACGTTTTTTGCTTTGTAAAGAAAGTTCTTGCCATTTTTTGTATTGTCAAGAAAGTTCTTGCCATGTTTTTTTGTAAAGAAAGTTCTCGTCATTTCTTGTTTTGTAAAGAAAGTTCTTGCCATTTCTTGTTCTGTAAAGAAAGTTCATGCCATTTTTTTGCTTTGTAAAAAAAGTTCCTGCCGTTAATTTTTTTTAAAAAAAGTTCTTGCCGTTTTTACTTGAACAAGCTATTTTATTATTTAGCAGGCTACAGGTGACAAGTTATACTATGAAAAGCTTTTTTTTATTTTCTCTATTAAATGCTCAAACCCACCCCCATAAAATGCACAAAAACACATCTTAAAAAGCTAAAACGCCTAAAACACAGCCTTAAAAAATTTTAAAAAACACGGCTTTAAATGTCTAAAACCATTCCTTTAATAAGCTCAAAAAGACGCCTTAAACGTTCGAAAAATCACTCCCTTAAAAGCTTAAAATCACCCTTTAAAACATAAGCTACTAATACCTCCTACCAAACCGTAAAATTAGCTGATCTGCCTCCTATTATTACTACAAAACCACCCCCTAAAAGTTATATCACCACTCCTATCAAAACTCTGAAACTCCCTTTGTAACAACTTTAACCACCACCCCTTTGAAAATAGTAAAGTAACAAAAAGCGGTTTCCAAGCCCTGAGGCTAAAAGATATTGTTTTGTTGGATTTTGATCAGAAAAGTGAGAAAAGCGAATCCATTTTTCCTGATCTTTTTTTTCGCTTGGCCGCAGGTAAGAGAGCCTGCTTCGAGTCTCAAAAAAATAAAGATCTCTCGCTTAATTACTTATTTTTTCATAATAAAACCCGTTTAATGCATTTTAATGACAGCCGGCTTCTGCCAAAGGGTTTTGAACAAAAACGTTTTAATTTATTAGTGCTGCTGGGTATAAGGCAAAGTATAATAGAGCTAGAGCATTAGTAAGGTAGGTTTAGTGACGAGCTAGGTGGTGATACAAAAGACCAACCGTAGAATTAAAGAAAGGCTAGGGTAGAAGCTAGTTAAAAGTTAAAAATAGCAAGAACTTTCTTTACAAAGCATAAAATGACAAGGACTTGCTTTACAAAGCAAAAAATATTACGTTAATCGTATAACTTGTCACCCACAGATGCAACACTCTAAACTAACTCTTTTTTTTTGGAATGACAAGAACTTTCTTTACAGAAAAAAAAATGGCAAGAACTTTCTTTCAAAACAAAAAATGGCATGAACTTTCTTTACAGAAAGACAAAATGACAAGAACTTTCTTTACAGAAATAACCGAAAACTTTTCATTGTATAACTTGCCACCCGCAGCCTGCAAAACTCTAAACTAACTCTTTGTTTTGTAATGGCAAGAACTTTCTTTACAGAAAAAAACGAAAACTTTTCATTGTATAACTTGCCACCTGCAAAACTCTAACTAGCTCATTTTTATTGAAACAGCGATAACTTTCTTTACGAAACAATATGGCAAGAACTTTCTTTACAAGACTCAACCTAGAGATGCTGTAGTAAAAATACTCTTAGTCGTATAACTTGTCACTTGCAGGCTGCACTGCACTTTTTTCAAGAATTTTCTTTGCAAAGCACAAAATGACAAAACCTTTCTTTACAAAATTTTTTTATTTTATCGTATAGCTTATCCATTGTGGGCTGCAGAAGGGTTTCAACAAGGCAACAACTAAAGAATGACATAAAGACAGTAAAGTAAGTCTTAAACGTATTTTACAAATCCTAAATTAGACCAAGGTTGCTCACTCTGCCCGATCCGACCTTTAACCAGGTCGGCCCCTTCACAGGTCTACCCTACATATTAGGTGCAGGCATAAGGAACCCGCCATACTTTTCCTGTAATTTTCTGTAAAAAATGGCGGGTTCTTTATGTCAGCATCTAATACTTTATAAAATAGCAACTGAACGCTAAATGAAAGAAACACTAATAATAAAGTGGTCGTTCAAATACGAAATTAAAACATTCGGCCGAATCTCATTAAGCAACTTCAAACATTGTTAAAACAAACATTCCGCCGAAACCATTGGAAACACTTTTTTAGGTATCGTACTCAAAAAAGATATGCTTTTGGTAGTGTATAGGTTAAGGGATTTGTAAAATACGAAAGGTCTAAAAAGTCGACTAAATAGCAAAAACTTTATTTACAAAGCCAAAAATGGCAAAAACTTTCTTTAAAGTACAAGAAATGACAAGAACTTTCTTTACAAAAAAAAAATATAGCAAAAACTTTTCTTACAAAGTACAAAATGGCAAGAACTTTCTTTAGAAAACAAAAAACCAACTTTCTCTCTCATTTTTAAACTTTAAACTTCAAACACTTCAAAATTTTTACAAAAAACATATTTTTACTATCTTATGTTGACATACCCTTTAGGGTTATTACATTTTTCGAAACTAAAAATAAACAAAAACTGCGAGATATTATTGTGTTATTGTTTTCGTCGCGAATAGTAATGGTAAGACACAATTATAAATTATTTAATCAGCACGCTTTGAAGAAAAGAGTGTCACGACATCTGGGATGGTTAATATAATATATAGAAATGAAGTAGGCATCTTACTTTCATTTCTAAAGCTAAGCCTATGGCTAAGCCTAAAACTAAGACTAAAACTAAGGCTAAGGCTAAGGCTCAGGCTCAGGCTCAGGCTCAGGCTCAGGCTCAGGCTCAAGCTCAAGCTCAGGCTCAGTCCCAGACTCAAGTTTAACCTCAAGCTCAAGTTCAGGCTCAGGCTCAGGCTCAGGCTCAGTATCAGGCTCAAACTTGACAGTGTGCTCCCGAAAAAAAGAAGGACGACTAAGTCTATACTCAACTAACTCTAGCTCTAGTTGTAGTTTAAAGAGAACTTTCTTTATTAAAAATTTAAAAAATTTAAAAAAATTTTTTAAAAAGCTTCAATAAATGTGCATTTTTTTTGAAACAGGCGTTTTTAAAAGACTGGATTAACTACAAATTGAAGCTGGGTTTAACTGTGATTAATCTTCTTTTGGCTCAGTTCGTCCCACGAATTCGGCCATATTAAGCTCTAGTGAAATATTATTGCGCAACACTAACCAAACTTCAAAGGTTAAAATTAAAATGAACAAATGTTCAAAAATGGCAAAAACTTTCTTTACACTACAAAAAACGGCAAGAAATTTTTTTACAAAGCGAAACATTGCAAGAACTTTCTTTACAAAATGAAAAATGACAAGAACTTTCTTTACAATAAAAACAAAACAAAAAAATTCACAGAACGTTTGTTTTGCTATTTTTCTTGGAACACTAATAGAAAAAATTAAGAAAAATCGCAGTGAATCAACCAAGAGAAAACAAATCGAAAGTAAAGGGACATTATAAATGTAATGTGCTTACATTAGTTCATTTGCTCTTTTCACTTTTATGAAGTTTCAACAGTAGTATTTTTTGTTTTGTAAAGAAAGTTCTTGCCATTTTTTGTTTTGTAAAGAAAGTTTTTGCTATTTTTCGTTTTGTAAAAAAAGTTCTTACGCTTTTTTGTTTTTTAAAGAAAGTTCTTGCATTTTTTGTTTTGTAAAGAAAGTTCTTGTCATTTTTTGTTTTGTAAAGAAAGTTCTTGCCATTTTTATAAAAGCAAGGTATTTCAAGGCTTTGCAAACTGCGAGTGAAAAATTATACGATCAAAGAAATTTTTTTTATAAAGCCATTGCCATTTCTATACAATACATAATAATACTTTTTCGTAAAGTATCAAACCTGGTATACCGCCATGATTTTATTTTCATCTCCTTATTCCTACCCCTTTCTCTTCTTTCCGCATAACCTGTACCTCTTCTACCCTTCTTTCCATCCTCCCTCCCCAGCGCTAACTAATTACAAGCAGCTTGCGTTGTATAGAAGTTATATATACCAAGTACTTTTACATTAAAATAACTTCTTTACAATTTAATCGCAACAATTTCGAATTTAAAAACAAGAGTTTAAAGTATTAGCTGAAAATTACTAAAAGTGTAATAACATAATGGATTCGGTTCTTTATGTCGGCAACTAATACAAACTAGCCTTTAGGCTTATAAATTTTACAAATTATGATTCACATTTGTCTTACTGTATATTAAACCTATTGTACTATAATATCTTTTGTCTCGTAAAAAAAAGTTCAGTAGCAAATTGAAAAAACAGCTGACTGTGCCATTTTTCATTTCCTCTGGTGACAAGTGTTATATAAACAAACAAATGAACAATCATCTAGATTAAGTGCATCACTCCGACAGCTTTATTATATGGCTGTCAAATTAAAAAATAGCTAGAACTTTCTTTGCAAAACAAGAAATGACAAGAACTTTCTTTACAAAACAAAAAATGGCAAGAACTTTCTTTACAGAATAATGAACTGCAAGAACTTTGTTTACAAAACGTAAAATCGCAAGAACTTTCTTTACAAACTAAAAAATAGCAAGAACTTTCTTTAAAAAACAAAAAAAAATTACTCATTGTATAAAATGTCACCCGCAGCCTGCAAAACCTCCAAAAACAATTTTTTATAGAATCGGTAAAAACTTTCTTTACATTGCACAAAATGGTAAGAACTTTCTTAGAAAACAAAAAATAGCTTCTTTACAAAACAAAAGAAAATAAATATGAACCCAAATTTAACCTCACTTTATCGCTCTGTCTACAAAATTAATCGTCTTTTGACGTTTCGGATAAAATAAACAATTGAAACGTCAAAAAACATTAATTTAACGGCCGAATTTTGCTCATTTTGGGGTGGGAAAACCGATGAGTGCTAAAAGGTCGCGCTTCCTCGTTTCTTTATGGTTTCTAGGAATTTTAATATTTACAAATTTATAAAGTTTAAAATTTTTCAAACTTAAAAAATAGTTATAAAAACATCTACGTACTCCACCAAAATACACATATTCAGCTCATTAATACAAAATGACATACAAAAATTCGTATATAAAGGGCATTGTCCTTATTTACATTCAGCGCCGCTTTGTACATAATAATAACAGACTGTAAGGAATACAAATTGATCAAATTTGAAAGGCGTGACAAAAGAAATGGCAGTCACTATCTTTATAAGAATTGTTATGGCAAGAACTTTATTTACAAAGCAAAAAATGGCATTTCTCGTATAACTTTTCACCCGAAGCCTGCAGAAATAAAAAATAGCTAATTTTTAATACTAATAGCGAGAACTTTCTTTCCAAAACAACAACTGACAGGAATTTTTTTTTGAATAACAAAAGATTGCATTTGACGTATAAGTTGTCACCTGCAGCCTGCAGAAATAAAAAACGACACGCTTTTAATACGAATGGCTAGAACTTTCTTTACAAAACAAAAAATGTCAAAAACTTTCTTTACAAAACAAAAAATGACAATAACTTTCTTTACAAGATATAAAATGCAGAAACTTTTTTAAAGAAAAAAAAATTGCAAAAACTTTCTTTACAAACCAAAAAATTGCGAGAACTTCCTTTACAAGATATAAAATTCAGAAACTTTCTTTAAAAAACAAAAAATTGCAAGAACTTTCTTTCCAAAACAAAAAATGGCAAGAACTTTCTTTCCAAAACAACAAATAACAAGAATTTTCTTTCCAAAACACAAAATGCCATAAACAAATATATTATAAAAAAATTAGCATATTTTGCGGCCAAATCGATTATTTTTTCTAGGAAACCCCTATCGATGTCCTGTTTAATCGCACATTACAATGAAAAAGGAGGATTTGATTCGCTCGGTCAGTTGTTCCTCTCTTCCGAACACCGATCGGGTTTCAAATAAAAAATTTGTTGAATTATAGCCTATGTGAACATAAATTGTCATAAATAATCGAGTTTTTATAATGCGGGTTTATTCTGGTACAAACTTGAACTAATGCTTTATAATGGTACTATAGAGTACTAAAAGTTTATTTTTGATAAAAAATTGTACTAAGAGTTTACATTGGTACAATATAGTACTAAAAGTATATTTATGATACAAAATTGTACTAATATTATATATTGGTACTATATAGCATTAAAAATTTATTTTTGGTAAAAAGTATTACAAATTTTCTAGCTTGGTACTATATAATACTAAAAAACTATTTTTAATACAAAATAGTACTAATAGTTCATTCTGATACTACATAGCACGGAAAAAATGTTATTAATACAAAATAATACAACAACTTTATTTTTGTTACAATATAGTACTAAGAGTTTAAATTGGTATAATATAGCACTAGAAATTTATATACTACATAGTATAGCCGAAAAGGCCCCCTACTATATAGTACTACCACAAATAGTACTAAATGGTACAACTAGCAACAGTACTAACTAGTACCAACAATCACAGTACTAAGTAGTACCGCAAAAAAGTTCTAACTAGTATTAGCAAGAAAGTGCTAAATAGTACCATCAAAGACAGTACTAAATAGTATTATAAAAAAATGCTAAATAATACCATCAAAAACAATACTAAACAATATTGTAAAAAGTAGCCGGCTCCAAGAAAGAGATTTGTTTGGTATTGCCATTTTCTACCGTATGTACATCTTGACTACCATTTACATTTAGGCTATCTAGGATAATAGATTTTTTGCGGCGTTCTTCTTCTGTATCCAGGATTGCGCTCAACTTCTTTCGATTCTCGTTTTTCATAAAAATATTGGATGGTACTGACATTGCACTCCTCATACGATCGTGCACTTTTAGCTGGATTATTTTGAGCTGAAAAGTAAAAATATTGGTTACAAAACATCAGAATTTCTGAGCCTAAAGAGTGACAATGCCGTATTTTACAAAAAAAACCGTTTACTGAAAAACCGTTTAGCCTAAGCTTAAGCCTAATTCTAAGCCTAAGCCTAAGCCTAAGCCAAAGCCTAAGAATAAACTTAAGCCAGGCCTTCGCTCAAGTTCTAGCCAAGCTATGCCAAACGAAGCCATAGCCCTAGTCCTAACCCTAGCTTTCACAAAAACTGCTAAAATTTTCTTTACAAAACCAAAAAATGCAAGAAAGGTCTTACTTTAAGTTCATTTTTAGGTAGTCCACTAGGCGTGTACAAGGTTTCAAACCAACATGGACAAAAGTAGTCTCTCAACGCCCACAAGTTGAAGGCTAGCCATGACAGAAGACACAAAAACCCGAATAAATAATATAATTCGGTCTTGTAATCGTTGAATGGAAACAAAATGGTCGAGGAAATGTTTGGAGCTTTTTTTAATCTAAAATACGATTTTGATTATTATTTTAAAGTAGTCATTTAAAGGACCATTCAGGATAAATTTACGATTGGTCTTTCAGCAACAAATCAGGGATCCACTCAAGACCACGAACTCCAAAAATTCTTTTTTATTTTTCCTTTTTCGAAGTGTTTTTTGTTGAAATTGGTTGTTTCTTGAAGTATTTTCCAAGAAACAAGCCTAATTTTCGTCCTAATTGTTGAAAATATTTAAGAATTAACATGGTTTTACTGTTTTTAAACGTTATTTTTGTAAATTGATTTAAAAAAAGGCGTTTTAAAAGTGTAAAATTCATGTGTTTCTTCTTCTTTATCTAATCTGATGTTTATATTTATTCTAAACCTTCAATAAATGGATCAAATGGCAATGATTTGATGCTGGTTTACAAGTCTTGACATCAATTTGACATGGGTAAAGTTTTTAAAGTCCAAGGATGGTTTGGTTTCGACTTATATCTTAAAATTCTCAAAGTGAGAGGTCATGCGGTTTGTCCCGATTTCGGTCAGTTTGGTAATTTAAATATTGTTAATGTTTTAGGTTAAATACACTTAAAAAGGAGTTTGAAAGAGAGGTTGATGAGCTTTTTTTGGACGGATAATTAAAATTTAGTGAACCCCCAAAGTTTTCGAATCGTATATATTAACATAGAGGTTTGCGCATCTTATATGATGTTTTAGGTAACATTTACGCGAATTTGAGATTAAAGTTTATAATTATATGTTAAACAAATCAATTTCCACGAACTCTAACACTACATAACGGAATAACAGCTGTTTGTGTGATAAAATCACAACTTTATAAAGGTAACGACAATTAACCTGAAACAATCGACAAACCAAAAAGATATTATAATATATTATTCTTACCAAAAAATCAATTTAAGACGACATCAAACTTTTCAAAAATCTTTACCTATATCAAATTCTTATCCGTTTTTCGTAAACCATGTCCGAATTGTCGCCGTTGAACCCATTCCTTTCTTTGAAGCCAAATTTTTTCATTGTTACCTAAAACAATATCGCAAAAGCTTCTACACCTTTACCAACTCTTGTTGAAACCCTTTTAAACTTTAACTTCTTAAAGTTTCATCCGTGTGTTCTCTTACGGTTCCCAACCAACTTTATTTTATATTAACCTAAAATATTCAACAAAAAACAAACATAACATACCAGAATTTCACTGAAGTCGAAACCAAACCATCCTTGGACTTTAAAAAACTCTACCCATGTCAAACTGATGTCAAAGCTTGTAAACCAGCATCGAATTATTGCCGCTTGATCCATTTATGAAGATTTAGAATAAATATAAACATCAGATTAGATAAAGAAGAAGAAACACATGAATTTTACACTTTTTTAAACGAATTTTTGACTCAATTTACAAAAATCACGATTAAAGATAGTAAAAACATGTTAGTTCTATAATATTTTCAACAATTAGGATAATAATTAGGCTTGTTTCTTGGAAAATACTTCAAGAAACAACCAATTTCAACAAAAAACACTTCGAAAAAGGAAAAATAAAAAAGAATTTTTGGAGTTCGTGGTCTTGAGTGGATCCCTGATTTGTTGCTGAAAGACCAATCGTAAATTTATCCTGAATGGTCCTTTAAGCGCAATAAAAACGAAAATTTAATGTAAAATACGGATGACTTAGCGCTTCATTGTAAAATGTTATACATGATTGCCAATGGAAATAGGAGAATAATTCTTACGAAACGTTCATATGCTACTCATATCATAAACTTTTATATCGTCTAAACATATAAAAAGCGTGTAGAAATGACGAGGTTTGTCTGAACTAGATCTGAATTCTAAGGCCTAATAATCAGAGTTCCCAAAGTCCCCCCCCGAACCGAAAAATTTTTATATGAGTTCTTTGTACCAATACACATAAAAAATTTCAACTCGCGCTTTTGAATTTTAAATTTGAATTATTTTGATTTCCCGCCGATTCGGCATTGTGTTTCAAGCCGTTTTTTTTTTGACTTTCCAGACAAGCTTTACAATTTTAAAAATGTAGGTTTTACAAAAAGTAATTTAGTGACTTTACATACTTGACCAGGCAAGGCCGGGCCGTGGCAAGTTTAAAAGTGGTAGAGCCAAAAATGGTTCCGGCCCGGTTCTTTTACTGGTCTAATAACAACAACAAAAATAATATTATAGTACGTCTACTTGACCCAAAATAATCAAGAAACAAGTCATACTTATATGCATCTTATTAGGTGCCGACATAAAGAGCCCGCCATTTTTTACAGGAAATTACAGGCAAAGTATGGCGGGTTCTTTATGTCCGCACCTAATATCAATCAAATAATATTGTAAAAGCTAAATCAAATTACTGTAAAAGCTAAAAAACCAAAAATATTTTTAAAAACCTTATTTGCTCTCAATAAACACACAGTAAAAACTCAAGATATTTTCGCACACATGTGTGATATAAAGAAACCCAACACCTAAAAGTAATCATCTTGTCCTCGGACCGTCCGACTTTATAAATCTCGGCGAGTCGAAGACGGCCGAAGAAGGGGGGATTTTTGGAAATGTTCGGTCTTGTTAAGGGTAAACAGAAATGACAAAATTAGGCAAAATAAAACTTTTCAAAAACAGATTAATTCAATTTGAAAAAAACACGTTTTAACATCTTTCAGGGATTCTTCTTGGGATTGTTATTGTAGCATTGACGAAGTTTTGTAAGTTAGAAAGACTAATATAAGTTTGAGTCAAGTCCTATCAAATTCATTAACTTAGGCTACAACTAGTTTTGTTTTACTTATAGGCTATGTCAGTACCTAACGTTTTTATATATATAAGCTAAGCCTAAAACAAAACTTGCCCCATATATTGGTCAAGCATAAAGCAGATTGTGTTCTATACATAAACTAAGCCAATGTCAATTTTTATTATATTTTCTGCTTAAGCCTAAAGTAAGTTTTATCCTTATTACTGGCCAAGTTTAACGCAAATCTAGTCCTATTTATAGGGCAAGCCTAAAGAAACCTTTGCTTTATATATAGGCCAAGCCTACAGAATTATTTACATATTTACTGGTTAAGCCTAAAGCAAAATCTGTCAATATAATTTACGCCTAAACTATAATTTACCTTGCTGTATTAACTAAAACCAGCCTAACGCTAATTTTGACTTATGCTTTAGCTAAACATAAAAGAATTCTTACTCCACTATATAATAACTAGCAAAAAATATATCCAAAAACAAAAGAAAAGTTGAAGAATTTTCTCTTATAATAAACAGTACAATCCCAAATACTTATTCATACATTATTTATGAAAAGACTCAACAATCAACAATTATAATGCTTATTACAAGTATATAATCTTTTAGAATCTTTTGCACTACCCTACTCTACCCTACTCTACCCTACCCTGTCTTCAATTACCATACTTGTTCCCACCGTATGTCTGCCGTTATTCCACTACCCTAGTTTCACCCGGTCCTTCCTTGCCCCCTGCTCTTTCCTGCTTTACCCTGCTTTATCATACCCTATCTTGCCTTACCTTAGTCTGTCTTACCCTACGCTATTATGCCATACTCTACACTACCTCTTTCCCTACCTTACTCTGCTCTTCCCTATTTTGCCTTGCCCTTCTTTGCCTTACCCTGCTCTCCTCTATCTAACCTACCCTATCCTAGCTTTCTCTACCTTATCCTGTCGTTCATTGTCTCACCCTGCCCTTCGCTGCTTTACCCTGCCCTCTCATACCTTACCCTCTCCTGCAAATTTAAAAATATTTCAAAGTCTCTACGTATTCAAACTCAATATTATAGTTAATAAATCATGATCTAGTCGTATTTTATTACGTATTACCTTTCAAAGGTTGCATATACGGGTTACAGTCACATAGGAGACATTTGTTTTCGGCGCGCGTCATTTTTGCGTAAATCAATTCTTTCAAACGAAATATCGTATAAAATGAAGAGAGCGGTCAGAGAGGGCGAGATTCAAGGCGTACAAAAAACACTCTCGACTAAAACAAAATCTCTGGGAAAACCGACAAATTCAAGGTGATTCTGGAATTGTTTGCGGTTTTTTTCGCGAGCTTTTTTAACATTTTAAAGTCTTTTTTAACTGGTTGAGTTGGAAAGAAAGTTTTTGTAATTTTTTGTTTTGTAAAGAAAGTTCTTGCCATTTTTTGATTTGTAAAGAAAGTTTTTGCCATTTTTTTTGTTTTTTAAAGAAAGTTCTTGTCATTTTTTAGTCTTTAAAGAAAGTTCTTGCCATTTTTTAGTTTGTAAAGAAAGTTCTTGCGATTTATTATGTGCCGACATGAAGAAGCCGCCATTTTTTGCAAGAAAATACTGGAAAAGCATGGCGGGTTCTTTATGTCGACGCCTAATACTTGAAAAAGAAGCTTAAACATAGACCTAAACATAAGTTTAAGCTCAAGCCCGAGCTTAGGAAGGTAGGTTAGAGTTGGGTAGAATAGGCTAAAGTAATATAAGGAATAACGTAAGATAAGCCTAAGCCTATATTTAAGCTTGAACTCAAGCTTAAACCTTAGTTTAAGCCTTTTTTCCTCTCTTTTCCAAAGCTTACTTGCAAGCCTAAGCCCAAAAAATGCTTTATATAAATAAATGCTTTATATTATATAGGTAAGGCAGGCTAGATATAATAAATTTTCAAATACTTACGTTCATACCTACATAATATCTCCTTTACTTCTCGACGTTTTTTTTCCGAAAACGATTAAAAAAGGTTTTTCAACAATTTTTTCTAGTTTTTCCTCGAAAAATGCCCTGTCGCGCTTCATTTTATAGTTACTCTTTTCTATTTGAATAAAACTTGATTTACATTTTACATTGTTATATTGATGTAGAGTAATGTAATCGTCGTTATAAATTTATTTATATATTTTTAGGTATGTTTTTTTATTATGAATTTTGTGCTTCACTAGTTATGGTAGGTGTAAAGTGTAGATTTTTAAAAATTTTTTTTGAGAAGGCACCTAGCTTGAAGGTTGAATAGGATAGGGCAGGGTTATGTAAAACAAGCTACTGCATGCTTTGTTACGATAAAATTGAATACGATAAGGCTGGCTATATTAGAGTTGCGTACGATGAGTTAGGCTGGTAGGGTGTTGGAGTAGGATGTTATTGCACGGACAATGCAAGGCAAGGCAAGGCAAGGCAAGGCATAGAAGGTTGGTAGGAACAACAAAACCTTTCTTTTTTAAATTTTGTATAAAGACAAAGACTAAAAGTCCAAAAAAAATATTATTTATTTTCTCAGCCATCACAATAAAGGTGTTTTTATTGTACGTTACGCATCTCACTTTTACTCATCATCTCAAGTTGATCGTGCGACTTTTATACGACTACAAGAATGAGAGGAAAACTTAGTTTTGGCTTGGAAAATAACTGTAAAACAACTTGTTTTGCGATTTTTTTAAACTCGTATTTTACAAAAAAAATTTAAATTTAAAAAAATTTTTGGTTTGTAAAGAAAGTTTTTGTTATTTTTAGTTCTGTAAAGAAAGTTCTTGCTATTTTAAGTTCTGTAAAGAAAATTTTTGTCA
Organism: Bursaphelenchus okinawaensis; assembly: GCA_904066225.2. Lineage (NCBI taxonomy): Eukaryota > Metazoa > Nematoda > Chromadorea > Rhabditida > Aphelenchoididae > Bursaphelenchus > Bursaphelenchus okinawaensis. The sequence continues at coordinate 9,769,056 of CAJFCW020000005.1, read as the reverse complement.
TTTTATGTATTGTAAAGAAAGTTCTTGAAAATTTTTGTTTTGGAAAGAAAGTTCTTGTCATTTAAGAGCCTGGAAGCAAAGTTTTGGGTATTGTGATGTAAACATCCTCAAATTTGAAAAATTTAAATTTTTTAAATTTTTAATTTTTAAATTGAAAAATTATATTTCATGTTTCTTCTCAAGCTCATTCTCGACCCAAAACAAGAAAAATCCGTTGGAATAACGAGCATTTTAATGCGTCGAATAAAACTTGAATAATGTCTTTATGATTTTCAGACTCACGCTTATAATGGCTAGCTGAATTGTTCATTATTCTTTTATACTTTTTTTGAAAATTCAGATAAAACCTCTCTTTTTTGTCATTTTGGATGACAAAACGTTTATTCTTTATGGGCTTGGTTAGTGAAAACGTTTGAAAAGATTTTTTATCGTGTGTCACAATGACAAAGTATGGAGTGATGATACTACTAATCCTAGTAAAAGTAAAAAAAGTGACTAGTTGAGTAAGTAAGAGTAATGTAACTTGGTATGTTGTTATTTACTTTTTTAAGTTCTTTTTTTTTAATTTAGAGGGTAGGGCAAAGAAGAGGAACAAATATTTAAAGGGTAGGATAAAGAAGAATAAGCACTAATATTAGGGGCCGACATAAAGAACCCGCCATTTTTTATTACAGGAAAAGTATAGCGGGTTCTTTATGTCGGCATCTAATAATAGATGGGGCAAAGAAGAGTAGGGTAATGTAAAATATGCTAAAACAGAGCATACGTAGGGTAACGATAAATAAGGTGGGTATTGTTAAAATAGTTTTTATTTTGATGGGATTGAGCGTAGAGTAAGGTCGTATGGCAGTGTACGTTTAGGTAGGATAAGCTAGAGTGAATTAGGTTAAAGAAGAGTTGAGTAAAGTAAAATATGTTTTGTAAAGAAAGTTCTTATCATTCTTTGATTTGTAAAGAAAGTTTTTGCCATTTTTTGTTTTGTAAAGAAAGTTCTTTCCATTTTTTGTTTTGTAAAGAAAGTTCTGCTATTTTTTGTTTTGTAAAGAAAGTTTTTGCAATTTTGTGCTTTTTTTGTTGTCATGTCATTCCAAATGTTCAACTCCCAGCGTTTGGCAGGAGCACGAGCGTGTTATATTTATGGATAAATATACAAACAGTGCTCGTTTTCAATTCCGTTCTTTTTCCGAAAAAGAAAACATTATGTTTTTGGAACGAAAGGTGTATTTTTACGGAAATTTACCTCACCTTTTTTGTTTTTTTTCGTTTAGAAATGGCATTTTTGGCCTTGAATTTTAGGTTTTAGGACGTTTTTTGAATTTTTAAATTTTTTTTAAAATTTTTTATGTTTTTAGACAAAAAAATAGAAAGAACTTTATTTACAAAGCATTAAATGGCAAGAATTTTCTTTACAAAATAAAAAATGACAAGAACTTTCTTTACAAATAAAAAAATCGCAAGAACTTTCTTTACAAAACAACAAATAGCAAGAACTTTCTTTACAAAACAAAAACTGGCCCGAACGTCCTTTGAAAACGTTTTGCACGGTAACTTGTCACTAACAGGTCAGCGAAGCTTCAAAAAAAGCTTTACTTTGACATTATATGCAAAGACTTTATTTACAGATTAAAAAATAAAAAAAAAGATTTTGAATTTAATTTTTTTTTATTTAATTTTTTTTTAATTTTTTTTTATCTTAATTATATTTAAAATACTAGTATCTTTGTTCCTAAACTTTATCTTTTTACTCAAAAAAACGCCTTACGCCGTCCGTTGCTAAATGAGGCATGAATCGCCGGTTCGTGGAGTAAAAAATTAGTTCAAAAGAAATCACCGCCTTGAGCTAATTTCGAAACGAAACTTGACAAACCTTTCTCAAATCACACCCAATTCTGAATCATCAGGTGGGAATTGTTTTATCAGTTGTTGTCTATAACAAATTTATTAATTTTTGACTTTTTGGAAAGAGATGTTTGTTGAAATTGTGATCGCTAAATTGGTGTTTGATAGTTTTTTTGAAATTTGGTTAGCCATTTGGTGGATAATGTAGGATTAATTATAAGATAGAGCTAATTTATGTCACGGGTATGCCTAGGGAAGAGGTAAGGCGAACGCAACGCGCATGGTATAGAAAGTAAACCATAACAAAGCACAGCGACAAGCAAGATAAGATAGCTGCATGGCAATTCATAGGGCAGAGCAGGAGAGAACGAGGGATAGAAAAAGGCGATTAAAAAAGTATGGTATAGCTAAAAGTAGAGTATGAATAATACAAGCAACTGTGTAATGTAAAATGCGGTGTAAGGTGTAATGTTGAGTATGACAAGGTATCATAATATAAAAGGTAAGGCAAGGCACGAAAAAAAGTGTAGTAAAGCAAGTGATAGGGCAGGGTAAAACAAAGTGTAGGGTAAATTAAAGAATAAGGCAAAGCAAATATTATGCTTTAGGATAGGGCCACAGCTAGGGCTACTACTAAAGCTAGAGTTAAAGCTAGGGCTAAGGCTTAGGCTAGACAAGGGGAACGGGCCGGACCGGCTTTGATCTAAATTTAGATTGGGCAGGGCCGAAAAATCAACGCCCAAATCGGCTCAATAAGACCAGCCCGGTTTCACGTAAAAAGTTCGGGCCGGACCGGCTCTTAACAAAATTTAGATTGGGCCTGAAAAATAGGGCCGGCACGGTCCCTATGTCTTTTAGGGCTCTGGGCTCCAAGCTCCGGGATCAGGGCTAGGGCTCTGGGATAAAGCTGTGGGCTAGGGCTGTAGTCTGTGGGCTAGGCCTGTGGGCTAGGGCTGTGGGCTGTGGGCTGTGGGCTGTGGGCTCTGGGCTAAGGCTCTGCGCTAGGGCTCTGAGCTAGGGCTCTGGACTGGGACTCTGGGCTAGGGCTCTGGACTGGGACTCTGGGCTAGGGCTCTGAGCTAGGGCTGTGGGCTAGGTTCTCTGTCGCAATCTTCTCTTTTCTCTCTTCCCCTCCCCCTCTTCCTAAAAGCTCCTCCAAGTTTTCTAATTTGATTAACACGCTGAAAAAAACTAGCTCATCTCCGCGCTGGACGTGACACAACAATAATGGGATGTGTTTCTAATCCAATAACACAATAAAAATGACAATACTGACCGATTTCCGTCTACAATAACTTTCGAGAGGAAAAACTTATTTGCGCGTGACTGTTTGCATTAAGTGAATCGCTCACATTTTTTGCTTATATTTTGTTGTTTTCCCCCCTCCCAACGCCTGACCACCAAACAAATTTTGTGGAAAATTTTGTTTGAAGGGTTTTTTTTTGTTTTGGGAGGGGTAAAGAAAGGAGAGGGGGAGAAAAGTGAGGGGTGGGGAGGGAGAATAGAGAGATCAGAACGGAAGAAAGGGGGGGGAGGGGAGTGGGGGGGGAGGGGGAGTTTTAGCGATTTTTTGCGCTAAAAACAAGGTTTTTGATTGTTTTTGTTTTGTAAAGAAACTTCTTGCCATTTTATGTCTTGTAAACAAAGTTTTTGCCATTTTTTGTTTTGTAAAGAAAGTTCTTGCTATTTTTTTTTGTAAAAAAAGTTCTTGCCATTTTATGTCTTGTAAACAAAGTTTTTGCCATTTTTTGTTTTGTAAAGAAAGTTCTTGCTATTTTTATTTTGTAAAGTAAATTATTACAACTTTTATGAAAATCCAAATCATTTTTTATCAAAAAATGACTGTTTTTGCAAATTTTAATCAATTTTTCATTGAATTGTGATGCTCTTGTTATCTGTGATAGAAGCTACATTTTAATGTATTTTATTGGATGAAATTACACTTTTTTTTGCTTTATTAATTTATTAATCGTATTTTACGTTTTCTTTATTTTTTTCTATTACAGTGGAGCATGTGTAACGAATTGCTCGAGGATCTAAAATTTTTTCGTGGAGAAGGAGTTTTGGTATCAGGGGTTGTAAGTGCACTGGCTAGTGAAAGATGAGGATTTAAAAGTTGTTTTTTTTTGCAAAAGAGTTTGTAATATTATAGAAGAGTTTGTTATAGAGACGTATATTATAAAATAGTTCGTTATAAAGGAGTTTTGCTACACAAGGAATCTCCAGTGTATACCACTTGGACATGTTTCATCGTATAAAATACAATTTTTTTTTAAATTTAAAGGGCAATTCTTCTATAACTACTAGGTGCCGACATAAAGAACCCGCCATTTTTTACAGGAAACTACAGAAAAAGTATGGTGGATTGTTTATGTCGGCACCTAATTGTTTCTCTATAACAAACTCATTCATAACGAACAAATTTAAAATCTTTAAACAATTTATGATACAGGAGTTCGACGGTATATATAAGGGTTTGTTATACGGGAGTTTTACTGTAATTATTATAGTTTTACGCGATTTTCCTTTTTCTAGCATTACTTTATATTATTCTACTAAAAGATAAACATATTTTTAGACATCTACACTTACTTTAATATCTACACAACTTATATTATAGTACACCGCTGCTTTTTGTGTCGTATTTTGCATTTACTGATCAACTTATCAACTTGACTTGTATTTATATTAACATAGCTTTTAGTACTACCAACTATATACTATAGACATTTAGTACTACCATTATTTAACATATCTTATAGTACTACCACTATCACCTTTACTAAATTTGAAAATTTAAAAACTACTTCAAAGTTATTACAAAAACGTTTTGTTTACTATCATATCGACTACTAAATGATTGACTGAACACAGCTGGACTAAAAAAGACTCGACAACTTTATCGAAACAAAAATATGACTTTATTAAGGTCATAAAGCAAGAATTTCAATTAAAAACGTGTACATAATCATATCAACTACAACATTGGCATTAGTTTGGAAATTTTGATTGAATTTTGAAAAAAGTTATCAGTTTTCAAAATTTTGAAATTTTTGAATTTTGAAATTTTAAAAGAAAGATTGATCAAAAAGTGTCACAATGTCTACTGCTCAACAATTACAGGTAAAAATTTTTCTTTTTTTTATTTTTAAGTATGAAAAAAAATTTTATTTATGTACGTTTAAAAAAAAATTGAAATTTCAGAATATCTAACCGTATTTTACTAAAAAAATTTTTTTAGAGATCGTTAGAAGAGAGAGCCAAAGAAATCGAACAACTTCAACACAAGCTAAGACAATGTGAAGCTGACCGGTAAGTTTTATCTTCTTTACTAAACATTTAGAAAGCCCGAGCCTAGAACCCAGAGTCATAGCCCAGAGCCCTAGCCCAGAGCTTAGTTTAGAGCCCTAACCCAGAGCCCTAGTCCAGAGCCCTAGCTCAGAGCCTTAGCCCAGAGCCCTTGCCCAGAGTTCTAGCCCAAATCCTTAGGCCAGAGCCCTAGCCCAAAGTCCTAGCCCAAAGCCCTAGCCCAAATCCTTAACCCAGAGCCCTAGTCTAGAATCTTACCCCTTGCCACAGACCTTGCCGCAGACCTTGTGTTAGGCCTGGCCCTTACTCGAGATCTTTTCTAAGCCCTAGCTCTCGCCCTAGATCTTGTCCTATGCCTTTTCTTAGACAATGTAAAATCTAGCCACCGCTGCAGATTTTCTCTTACCCATAGCTTTTGCTCTTGGTCTTGTACTAGTCTAGGCCCTGGTCTTGCTCTTCTGTAGCACTAGTTTTTCCTTGACCTTCTTTTGAGTCTTATTTTACCTTTACTTTACTTACCTTTACCCTCTATCACAAGCCTATTCTATAGATTGTTCTACCTCAACCGTTATTTTTTCTTTACAGTATCAGTGATAAGCTTTGTCTTACCCTAGTTACATTAAAACCCTTGTATTATTTAACCTCTCTCCCTCTCCTTCCCTATAAAAACCTTATGCTACTATAAACTTTGTCATTCAGAGTTCAATGGTCCCACCAACGAAAACTCTTCGAATCCCGCCAGCCTCCTGATGTTCAGCAACTTATGGCTCAGAAACGAGAACTTCAGCAACAGTTGCAACGTGAAGAGTCAGAAAAGCAAGAACTTTTTTCACAAATCAACCAGCTTATACGAGAAATGGCAGATTCACATTCGGAAAAGAGTGAAATTCAAAATTTGAAGACAAAAGTTGCCGAGTTGTCGACGGAACGTGAGCAACTTTTGAAAGAAATGACAAATATTAAGGAGACGTTGAGAGAAGAGATAGAGAGTGAGAGAAATCAGTTTAATGTCATGAAGAAAAGCCACAGTTTGGAGGTGGAGAAGTTGAAAGAAGAGGCTCAGAGGTACATGAAAGAGCTCGAGAACAGCAACGCGGCTATTCAGAGTCTGAAGTTGGCCAAATCGGTAGGTTTTTTGGACTTTATTTCATATTTTGTAATTTAAAATTGATTTTTAGTAAAGGTAGGGTAAGGTAAAACAAAATAGTAAGGGTATGGTAGGGTAGATCAGTTTAGATAGATTATAAAAAGTTTATACATATCAAGCAAGGGTAATTTCAGGTATAGCAAGGTAAATTTGGATAGGGTAGGATATGGAAACATAAGGTCAGATAGGGTTGGGTAAGTTCAGGTAAGGCAGAGTAAGTTAAGATAGGACAGGGTAATTCCAAATAAGGCAGGGTAAGTTAAGATATGGTAACGCAGGTTATAGAAGGATAAGTTCAGATGGGGTATTGTAGGTCCAAATAAGGTAGGGTAAGTTCAGGTTCGGAACGGTAGGTTCAAACAGAGTAGGGTAAGTTGAGATAGGGTAGGGGTGAATTTAGATCGAGCAAATTAAAACAGGGTAGAGTAGGATAGGGTAGGGTAGGGTAGGGTAGGGCAAAGTAGGGTAGGGTAGGGTAGGGTAGGGCTTTCTAAAACTTAAACTTTTAATTTTAGTCTTCCAAAGACTCTGAGCTTCAATCAGAAGTGGCACATTTAAAATCCCAGTTGGCTACAGTAACTCAAGCTAACAAGGACCTCAATACCTACAAATCCGACTTAGAAGCTCAACTTCTGAAGCAAAAAGAAGCTATTAGCAATCTAGAAAAACGGTTATTAAACATTGAAAGTAAATACAGTGACATTACCAGTCAGAACGCTTCATTGTATATTAAACTTGGCCTTTCACCTAACAGTGATATTGACGTACTCGAGAACAAGATTGATGCTATGAAGGAAAAGAGTGAAAAAGAAAGTGCTAAACGGTAAGAAAATTGCTTTTAGTTATAGATTTTTGATTTCAAAGAGCAGTTGGCGTATTTTACCTAACAATAAATATTTTAATTTTGTTTTGTACATGTTTCGTCGTATAACATGGTTTGTGTAGCCTGCAACTTTTAAAATCTTCAGTTTTAATGATTTTGAAATTACAATACGTTTTATAACGTGATTGTAAAAGCATTTTTAAATTAAAACAATCACGATTAATATGGGGACATGTTTCATCGTATAACATGGTTTGCGCAGCCTGCAGAATTAAAAAGCCGACTAAAAAAGCGGGAAATTTGATTTAAAGACATAGTTAGTAATGCAAAAACGTCAAAAGTTATTTTTAAATGTAAAATACGTCAATAGTACTTGCTAAATTAAAAATTTTATAAAAATTTTTAATTTTTAAAAATTTTAGAAAATCCCTTGAATCCGAGTTGTCATCGACCAAACAATCCCTATCAACCATAAATTCCCAAAATACTGAATTAACCAACAAAATCAATGATCTCAAAACAGAAAACGACCGGTTAAAACAGTCGGAGTCGTTGGAAGAAGAGCTACACACTTTGCTACAGTCCCTTCAAGCGGCCAAAGCTGATGTTGTGAAAAAGGATGAAGAAGCTAATAAGTGGCGGTCGAAAAGTATCCATCTGGAAGATCAAATCAGCTCTTCTAATGAAGAAATTTTGAGGTTGCGGTGGGTTTTTTGCCAAATTTTAAATTTTTTTTAATTTTTTAAAGTTTTTTTTGTTTCGTAAAAAAAAGTTCTTGCCATTTTTTGTTTTGTAAAGAAAGTTCTTGCTATTTTTTCAAAATTTTGTAAAATACGATAAAACTCTGACCATTCATGATCAATATTTATTGAGAGTGGTAAGTGAAGTAGTGTATTACAAGTAGTGTCAACAGTTGTAATGACCCGTTTCGATACGAAGATGTTAAAGTTATTGCATTTTAACTACAGTAAGGTAGGTATATGTACAAGTATTGTGAGGTAAATCGGCTACAATAATGTAAATGAAAGACACATTGAGTTAGGTGTATATTATAGTAGGTAATAAATTAGTGAACAATAAGTTATGAGTTAGTACTGAGAATGGTACTAGAATAGTACTTTAGATATTGGAGTGGTACTGTGTGTACTATATGGTACTATGAGTACTAATATGATAAATACAACAAAATGGTAGTTAAAAAATTGTACAGGTGACTTAAAACTGAGTGCCCAGCAGTGCGCTAAGCGAATTCAACGGAAATAAGGGCGCAGCTGGTGCGGGCTCCGCATTCAAAATTTGCGCCAACAAGTCCGAAGCCACATTATCGACCGGTTGAGGCTGCTGAAGTTGCGACAACTGCTGCAACAACAACAGTTGCAAAACAGCATTGTTCTCTTCTTGCCCAGTTGGTACGGTTTTGGCCGAATTGATACCAGAATTGACCAAGTTTGGTGCATTAGTGGTACTTTTGCTCAAATTAGGCGAGGTTCTTGAATCCGGTTGACCTTTACAAGCCGACTGAACATGAGATTTGATATGACCACCTTCGTTGCTCATGATTCGGCTACAGTTTTTGCATTGAATCACCGCCGTTTCCACCGCGGATTCGTCGGATTCAGAAGCGGAAGGCTTGACCCAAACGTCGAAGAACTGTTTGCGGTATTCACTGGTACCATTATAGGGGCGGAGGACAAATCTAAAATTTTTTATATTGATTTTTGTTGTTTTGTAGGCATTTTCAATTTATTTGGGTCCTATTTTTAAGATTTTTTTCAAAACAGTACCAGTGGTACCAAAATTTTTTTTGTAAAAATTGTCTTAAAATCTATTTTTATACCTTTAAAAGTAAAAAAAATCAAATTTAATACTAGTTGCACCATTTTTTCAAAATAGTACCAGTAGTACCAAAATTTTTTTTCAAAAACAATTTTTTCAAAATATTTTATTTTACAGTTAAAACCACATTTTTTTGAGCCTTTAATTACCGAAAAATCAATTATAAATAACAAATTCAATCATTCTCTTACCTGTCCCTGCTGATCTTCTCCATGTCCTTGGTCCTCAACATATTTTGCCTCATTTTCCTTCTCGTCGTTGATATTAACCTTGGTTTCTTGACTTCTTTGCTATCACAATCGCTCAGTTTTCGTTTTGTACCAGCCGGCTGGTTACTGAACGTCGAGTTCTGGGCAGACTGGATGTTGATAGTTGAGTTCTGGACTGGCTGGTTGTTGATCGTCGACGTTTGTGCCAGTTGATTAATAAACATGACCAAGGCTTGGTCCTTTAGAAAATTGGCCAGCTCAAAAGTGTTGTCCGGCTTCTGATTCTGATGTTCTTGCTTCTGAATCTCAAACTTTGGGGTGAGAAAATCACTTTTCATACCCTGAAGTTCATTTTTAGTCCAATTTGTGCCTTCAGAATCCACTTTTGACTCCAGAATCTCGCTTTTTACCAAAGATTCGGAAGCCAGCTTCTTTGGGTCGATATTTTCGGTTGATTTGTTTGGACTGCTTTCCGGACTAGAGCACAGTTGAGCATGTTCGGCCAGCGATGCGAGGTTGTGATGGGCCAATGATGCGATGCTGTCCTCGAGGCATGGGTGGACTAGGCTGTTGTAGTTGGCAGATTTTAGTGGATTGTAATTCTTGGGCTTCTTCGGGACACGGTCTTTTCGAGCTGAACAGGTGTGAACTGCGTGATTTCTGAAAATGGTTTGATTAAAAGTGGCATTTTTAACTTTTAGGTAACAATCTTTTTAAAAAGTGAAATTTTAGGTAACAAATTTTTTTAAATGATTTTTAGGTATCTTTTAGGCATTTGTTATGCTGGAGATGTGCTACTAAACTCATTTTTTACCAATTTTTGGCAAAAAATAAAATTTTAGGTAACAAACTTTTTTTTTTAAAAATGAATTTTTAGGTAACAAAACTCAAGCAAAACATTTTTCTAGCCATAATATCCCATAGTTTTTACTCAAAAATCATTTTAAATGTCCAAAACGCATAGTTCATATATTTTAGGTAATAATCAAACTTCCACGCAAATTTCTAAAAATAACCACCCCCTTTTAACACATGCCAAAGTAAATACCAAGCCCCGTAAATTACAAATTTCGGCGAACAAAAGCTGACATTTTTTCGGTAAAATGTTTTTCGAAAAACTAGACCTTCCGGAATTATTTATGAGTCGGGCGCGAACAAAGAAGGGAACAATACCGGTTTCAAGAGTATGGTAATTACGTCGGCTGGCGGGTTACCGGACCGAAATCCTGCTGAGTTTTGGTTCCCACTTTATACAAATTTTTCGCACCTGCAGTTTGGCGGGATTTTTTGAATTTTAGGGCCTCTCGAAGTCTTAAAATTGGTTTTTTTAAAAATCTTGTTTTAGGTGAGAAAGTTGAGTTTTAATGGCTCAGCATGGATCAATTTTGAAAATGTCAGCAAAATTTTGTTTAAAATAACTATATCTATGCTCCGTAGCATCTTTTGATCAAAAAATTGTTAAAATTTTAAGAAGTGCTAAAAAAGACATGGCAATCGAAAGCCGGCTGATCCACTCAGTTCGCTGCTTATACCTTGCTCAGTTTGAAAATTAAAAACTATTCAATTTTAAAATTTTTTCAAAAAATCATTTTTAAAATATTGGTTATCAAAAAGTCCGCGCGGCCCCCATTTTGCACCTTCTTTGTCTCTTTTTTCCCGAAAAACTGTCAGTTTTCAACATGCCTTTTTAAAAACTAATCAAAAAATCTTATTTTACAGACCTATTACTATCTCTACATCAATATTCTTTATCACAAAATCCCAAATCTACCCAGTAACACAAAAAAAACTCACTTGATATGTCCTCCCTCGTTCCTCATTAACATGTTGCACAGTTTGCATTGAATGACAGCCGTTTGAATGGCAGCCTCATCCGGTGAGCTTGAACTGGGTTTAACGTAGATGTCGTAGAATCCTTTTCGATACTCACTCGTACCAGTATATGTCCGGAGGACACGTCTATCGGCCGGAATCTCGGTAACTTCTTTTGTCTTCAACATTCCAGAAGATCGGCGGACTGGTGGCTGGGTTTTCTTTAATTTTACTTCGTTTTTTGACATAATTGAAGCTGAAATACGATTTTTTATACAGTTAGGTAAAAAATTTTAAAACAATTTTAAAATGGCGCGTCTTAACTACGAAATTAAAAATAAATCAAAAAAGAAGGCCTAGTTATTATTTTTCTGAACCTAAAATACGATTCTGAATCAAGCTTTTCAATAAAATTAAAATAAAAATCAAAATGATCAAGATTTGGACGAAATGTCACAAAAATCATCGGAAACTCCCAATTATGCACACGTTAATTAAAAAAAACTCGATATTAAAGCAAAACCGCAGTTAAATAACAAAACCAAAATGCATTAATAAAATGTTCGGCATCAAATTTGCAACCGACCCCCACGCACCGCGCAAACAACCCGGCTGCATCGTGCAAACAAAAACCCGAGTACCCAAAAACAATCCGCAAGCCCGATGCCCAGCGCACCGTGCAAATTCAGGAAACTCCTCTCCTGAAGACGAAGTGGGGAAAAGGAGACGGAGGGGAAAACAACGCCGGGGCAAGCACGAAGCGCGACCACCGAAATGAGTGCGTTTTGGGCGCGCTCGGGCGAAAGTGGTTGGGGTGGAGGAGAAGTGCGGGCGCGGGCGGGTCCAACCCCGTTTTTGGGGTCCTCTTCGTGCGGTGTTGCGACACCGTGTGCGGCCCCCCTCCTCCGACACAACGGTTCGGTGGAAGGAAGGCGCCGAAAATCGGGGCGGAAACCGGCGCGCGTCGCCGACAACCCTCGCCCCCGCCGAGGCGCCGGCTGTCCGAAATGGACGGGTCTTCGTTGTCGGAGAAGAACGGGCCTTCCTTAAGCGCCGCGGAGAAGGACGGGCTTTGGTAATGCGCCGCGCGCGTTCAGGAAAAGGGTTTTCGTGGGCCGACACATTAGTCACAGGGTCGGACTAATAATAAGTGTTGGCCATATGCAACCAGTCGTGTGACGACCGTAAGAAATAGCTTGTTCACAAACTCTGGGTCCTCCTTCTTAAAATTTTTGAATCAAATGATAAATTATTGATCTAGACATCGATCTACCTAAACCGTAGATTTCTTTCCAAATTTACCCCCAATTAAATTTTCTATCCTGAGCTGAAAATTCACCCCTTGCCAGAAATTCATCTTTAGCAAGATTTTTTCACTTCTAGATAAAAACTCACCCCTAGCTAAAAAAATCACCCCTAGCACCCAAAGCCGCCCAAAAATAATATCCAGCTGACCAGGGCGCCCAAGCAGCGCCCGACTGACCGCCGAGTCAAACCCGAGTGCCCGGTTCCCTCGTTCACGGTGTTACCCACGGCGACGCGCGCGACCTCAATGAAAAATTTATGAAGCGCGGTGCTGGTGGCAGGAAGCCGATTCCGTTTCGGCAAAACATTTGCGAAAATTTGCATATAAGGACGCACAGCAGGGAAATTTGGTAACAAATAAAAAAGCGTATAAGTGGGAAATTTAAGGCAATATTAAGGCAGTAAAACGGGCTTTAAAATGATTTTTTGAAATTTCGTTTGAATTTTATACTACAGTACCTTCTTACAGAATCTTTTACCGATTTGCCATCTTGAAAAATCTTTTTTGAATTCGACTGCTTTTAATGAAAAAAGAACGTTTAAAACCCCTTAAAACCTACCTTATTTTTCCTACTTTACCCTACCCTACCCAACCTTATTCTATTCTACCCTGCCTTATCCTACCAATTTTGAGTATTTAAAAATCTCCTACCATCCCTCGGCCCGCGAACCCACCCATCACTAGCACAAAAAAAATCAGCCATAGCGGAGCGCACGGTCAAAATGAACTCTTCCACTTTAAGGAGCGGGAAAACCGGAAAACACCGCCCGAAAAGCGGCGGGGTTGAGAGAGGAAGAACGCACCCGCGATTCGCCCTCTTCGAAATGGACTTGAACAAAAGTGGACAGGAGCGCGCGCGACAAAAAAAATTTTTTTTTGATGGAAAACGAATCGGAGGGCTGGGTGTGTTGACTGGTTGAGGGGCGAAGAAGCGGCTGAATAGGGGGCAGCGGGCGCGGAGGGGTCAGACGAGTGATCGGGAGTGAAAATTAGTGAGGGCGCGCGCGAATGCTTGACGGGTTTCATATTATGGGAAGACCGAGCGGGCGGGAGGGTTTGAATAAGGGAAGTGGGGCGCAGAATGGAAAAATTTGAAATTTACAATCATTAAATGGCTAAGCATAAGACAATACGAATTGTAAAAATACAACTCAAGATCAAGCCGTCTAGAGTACTAACCTGTACTGACTATAAAATGACCGTAACGAGGTAAAACGCTTTAAAATTTGAATAAAAAAGGTCAAAAATCTCTAAAAATGTAAAACATATTTCAAAAATGTATGATAGTGCTAAGGCTACGGTTAGGTCTAACATAGGGCTACAGTAAAGGTAGGGTAAAGTAAGGTAGGGTAAGCTAAAGCAGCCAAGTAGAGATTAGGGTAGGGTTAGGGCGACGCTAAGGTAAACCTAGGATAGAATAAGGCTGGAAAAGGGTCAAAACAAAATCCAAAAATTCGTCAGCCATCATTAATTTACATAAATTTCTTGATGAGTGCGACAAATTTAAGCGGCGATTCTCAAAGCCTTTTGCCTTTTTTAGCGGGGCCGCAAACGAAGCCGGTGCACGGCCAAGAAGATGAGCGATCACGCGATTGTCAGGTCTTAAAATTAAAAAAGGAATATCTCTTCTCTCGACTGACTGACCCACGCTAAATTATTTTGGACAGTACCACCCATTTCATAATAATGATATGAAAAGTAATTTTTACTCACCCCCGATCATCTTTTAAAAATTAAAAATGTCAATTAATTGCGTATAATAAGATAAATTTGAAGCTAATACCATACTATGATATAATAAATAGATTGCGTAAACTTATTTTTGTTTCGCTTACTCGGCACCTGCTAATAAACAATGTGAATATAGGATAATATAAAAACAGAATGCGGGCTTGACGCCAAAAAGTTATAGCCAAGGAGAATTAAGATATCTTGTTGAAGTTAAAAGAAAGATAAAAAAATTTAATCAGCTCTACTCACTAAGAGGTAAAGCAATATCAGTAGTATAATCAGCTTTAACACTTGGGAAGTAAAAAAAATCAGTTTTAGCCCTAACGCTTGGCAAGCAAATTCAAAAGATCAGTTATACCTCCTATGAGATAAGGCTAAGGATAGGAATAAGCCTAAAGCTTCGGCAAAGGCTAGAGCTATGACTGGGACTAAGGCTGATAATAAGGTTAATACTAAGTTCGGGGCTAAAACTAGAACTAACGCATATTCTAAGGCTAACACAAAGGTTGGGATTAAGACCAAAGGGCGGCCAATTCTAAGGCTTTCCCCTACGGGTAAAAAGAATAGTTTAGGTAAGCCAAACCTCCAAAGAATAGTATAGCTCAACAGCCCCTACCCCCACCACCACCTTATAAACAAACCACTTAAAAAACCACAAATCCAGCACTTTGCAAAGCCCTGGAAAAAAAGAACTGGCGCGCGGATCATCTCCCCCCAAATCCCGTCTCAAAAGGATCGGAGAGGGCTGATTGCGGGCGTCCCTTCTTTGGGTGGTTTCTTCAGTCCCTTTCACTCGCGCCCGCGCCCGACTCCACCCTCCACACAAATCTTGTCGTCATGCGGAACGGCTGAGCGACGAATCGCGAGTGGACAAAGGAGCCAGTTTGATCTTGTTTCTTTTGCACTCTCTCGGCGTGCACGCTGTTTCTCTGCCGTCTCTAAGGTTTGGTGTGTCTTTCTTTGCCGTGCCTCGATTTTTAGCGGTTTTTTTCTAATGTTTATTAGCTTTTTTTGTTTTAAAGATTCTAAAGGCACTACACTACCCTACCTTACTCTACCCCACCCTACCCTACCCTAACCTACTTTACCCTACCCTACCATACCCTATCCTACCCTAACCTACCTTATCCTACCCAACCCTACTCTACCATGAATTGTTTTACCTTACCCTTCATGCCCTGCCTTCCTATCGGCCGTTCTCCACCTTTCTCTATTATAACCTGTTTTATCCTACCGCGGCCTACCTTAAATTACCATACCCTGTTACTTCATGCCATGCCCTGTCCTACCTTACAATCGATCGTTCCCTACCGTAATGTCTATCCTTACCCTACCATGCATTATAAAAATTTCACTCATAATTTCACTTTTTTCTATCCCCCCCCCCTCTCTTTCATAATCTTTACCATCTCTTTCCACTCCTCATTCTTCTCCCCTAATTGATGTCGCAAGGAGTCGTCTCGCGGTTGGAGGCGCGACAACCCCCCGCCAGCAACACCAACGCTCTCGACCGACCGAAGAAAAAACAGCCGAACCCCCCCCCCGCCGGCGCCCACGTAGAGAGGGCGCGGAGAGCGCAAAAAACACACACAGTGGAAGGGGGGGGAGAGGCGAACGGGTCGCGGGTGCCTCCTCGGTCAAACGCGTATTTTGTCGCGAGTTTCTCCTTTCCTGTCGCCAGAATAGAGTGGAGCTGGTTGTGGATTTTGCGCCAAAGTGCAAAGGATGAAAAATGAGTGGCAGATGAGTAGCGCGTCGCAACTGGAATGCCGCGTAAGGAGGGTTGGAGTTGCTTGTTGATGAGTTGCCGGCAAGTGAAGAGCAAGATGTCATGGTGTTATAGGGAAGGAGGAAAGAAAAACGAAAAAACACTTAAAGGGCTAATGCTAATTCTATGGTTCAAGCCAAGGCTAAGGCTGAAGCTAAGGCCAAAGCGAAGGCTCAGGCTCAGGATTATGCCCAGGAACAGGCTAAAGCTCAAACCCAGGCTTAGGCTCAGGATTATGCTCAAGACCAGACTCAGGATCAGGCCTTGAGCAACGACTCAAGGCTAAAGCAAAAAGAAAGGCTAATTTTAAGCCTAAACCTACACTAGCCTTAAGTTTATGTTCGAGCCTTAGCATAAAATGAACTGAACTAAACCTAAGCTTAAGCCTAAAAAACCCCATAAGCCTAAATCAAAAAAGCAACAAAAAAGCAAGTCTAGATCTAACTAATGCCTAACTTTACAACGCAACCTATGTTCAAGCCTAAAAAACTTATAAGGCCTAAACCAGAATTCTTCAAAACGCGCGACCTCATCCCCTTCCCCTCCCCCTTCGCCTAACCCCACCAGTCTTAGGCATGTCATCGGACCAATCCTTTCATTGCTCGAGGGCATTAGGCCCGCCCGACCGCACACCCCTAAAACGGCCGCTTCTCCTGTTCCGGTGGGCCCAGGCCGGAAGGCGGTGTTTTGTTTGCGGGCGCTCTTGGGGCCGCGAGTTTATCGCCGTGGGAGCGGGGTGCGCCACTTTATGAGCGCAGCCGCGCTTACAGTCTCTTATTTATATATTTTTGGTCATCAAACAAGAAGCAACAAAGTCACAAGAGTATTTCATTGCGTTTTGGGATGTGGAGTATAATCGCAAAGTAAAAAAATCGTTTCAAAATAATATTATATAGTAAAAAAATAAAAAATGAATAGATAAAAAACAAAAAATTTGCTTATAATAAAAATTTTTCATAGTGATACTCCTAATCTTTAAATTGTTAATGTTAGGCTAAGACAACAAGATAATAAATCCAGAATTGATAGAGAGCAAAGCTAGTCTAGAACGAGGCTACGTAGGGCAAAGCTACAGTAAGGCTAAAGATAAATCCTGAAATGTTAAATTTTAAAGCAGCTTACTAAGCCTAAACGTACTAAGCCTGACCCTACTTACTTAAGCCTAATCATACTGAACCTAAGATTACTAAGCCTACGCCTGCTAAGCCTAATCCTACTAAGCCTAAGCCTACTAAGCCTAAGTTTACTAATTCTAAGCCTACTAAGCTAAAGTGTGCTAACCCACAAAGCCTAAACCATAAGCTAAACCTCAGCTTACGCCTAAATATAAGCCTAATTCTAATCCAAATCCTATAATGATTAAAATCGTTTCTTTGAAAAAAGACCGCCTTTTGGCATCAACAACCCCAGATTGTTGATGCCAAAAGGTCGTCGGGAGACGCATTTGGCTTTCAATCTTTGGCTGGGAATTCGGCGGTGAAAGCCGAGAATCCCGACTTAACGGCCGCCAGATCGGGTGACATCTGCGGAAGAAAGTGGTTCCATGTAAACAGCCCGCCACCGTATATGGGCCAAGGGTCAGGTAAGGGTGTATTAAGGGCAAAGATATTAAAAATAGTGTCATACTTGATTAGGCTAAGGCTAGGTCTTAGGCTCAGGCTCAAGCACATGCTTAAACTCAGGCTCAGGCGTACGCTCAGGCTCAGGCTCAGGCGCAGGCTCAGGCTTAGACTCAAGCTCAGGCTCCGGCTCAAGCTTGGGCTCAGCCTCAAGCTCAGGCTCAAGCACAGGCTTAAGTTCAGACTTAAGTTCAAGCTCAGGTTCAGCTAAAGCTTAGGCTCAAATTCAAACTCAAGCTCAAGCTGAGACTCTGAACCAGACTCAGGCTAAAGCTAACACTTAAGCTTGGGCTCAAATTCAAAATTAAGGTCAAGCTCAAGCTCTAGCTTAAGCCCAGGCCCAGACTAAAGCTACAGTTCAAGTTCAT
This sequence comes from Bursaphelenchus okinawaensis, assembly GCA_904066225.2. Lineage (NCBI taxonomy): Eukaryota > Metazoa > Nematoda > Chromadorea > Rhabditida > Aphelenchoididae > Bursaphelenchus > Bursaphelenchus okinawaensis. Next base: position 9,751,289 of record CAJFCW020000005.1, on the reverse strand, counting down.
TCTCAGCTCAGGCTAAAGCTGCGGCTAAGACTAACTCTAACGCTAAAGCTAGGGTACATCAAACCCCTTTTTTACTGAAAAAGTCAACCCCACCGCCCCCCCCCCTTAAACCTTAAAAATTCACCAAATTCTACCCCAACCATCTTCAATCCCAAAACAATGTTCTGCCGTTTAAGCCGCGCTAATTGTAACGTTCTAGTGCAAACTAATTAAAAATTTGGCCGAAAACGGCGCTAAGAGCCGTTTAAGAACCTTAAATGAATTCTTAAGACCCGGACCCGCCGTGTTTTCCAATTTTTTTTCAAGTTACCGCCCCAATTTAACGGGATCAACGCTTTTAATGGCCACTGCGAAATTAGGCCACATGCGGTTTTTTATGGCGTTGCAATGCTTTGTGACGCCGTCAAAAACAACAATTTGTTGGGAAAAATATGTTTTTTGGCTAGATTGTAAAATTCTTGAGGTAAATAGTCGAGAAATTTATTTTTTAAAAAAGAAGGTGAATTTGAAATGTACTGCAAAAAAAAATTTAAAAAAAATTACCAAGCTTTCTCTCTCAAGACTCAAAGTGATTACCGAATGGTTAACTTAGCCCTAGCCTACAGCCCTAGCCCAGAGCCCTAGCCCAGAGCTCTAGCCCAGAGCCCTAGCCCAGAGCCCTAGCCCAGAGCCCTAGCCCAGAGCCCTAGCCCAGAGCCCTAGCCCAGAGCTCTAGCCCAGAGCCCTAGCCCAGAGCCCTAGGCCACAGCTTTTGTCCTAGACCAAAGCCCTAGCTCAGAGCTCTAGCCGAGAGCCTTACCCAGACCCCTAGTCTAGGTCCCTAGTTTCAGCTCTAGTCAACTGCCTAGATCTGAGAGCCCTAACCCATAGCCCTAGCTCTAGCCCTCACGTCTTGTCCTAGCCTTCGTTCCGGATCGTGTCCTAACTCTAGCCCTCGCTCTAGCGCTAACTCTTGCTCTGGATCTTGCCCTAGCCTAGTCCTATTTCCAGTTTTTGTCCTAGCCCTAGCCCTCGCTCAGGTTTTTTCCTAGTCCTAGCGGTTACTCCAGATCATGTCCTATGTTTAGTCATAATCCTAGGCTAAACTATAACACAAATCGTAACCTTAATTTTTACTTCCGCCTTTACCTTGATCTACTCAAAATGCCTTAAAAGCTAAGACTACTAATCTTATCCTAAACTAATTTAACCATTTTTTAAAATTTTATTTTTGTATTTATACAATTTTAAATTGGCTTAAAAGCCAATTTATCGCTCGCTCAACGATACCTCTTCTCTTTGCTTTCTTCCAGTTGCTTTATCACCAGGCTTGGACGTAGGGCAGGGCAGGGCCCGATTTGCGGCCCTGGGGCCGGGCCCGGTTGGAGCCTGCCCGGTACAGGGCCTTTAGTTTCGGGCAGGGCATTTGCAGGGTTTTACAGGGCATTTGTAAATTAAGTTTACAAAGCTAACAACAAGTGAAATAAACTGCTTTATATCTATCCGGCTTCACCCCTGACCCTTTTCGCTTTACCCGACCTCACCCCTGACCCTTTTAGCCCTACCCGACATCACCCTTGATCCTTTTAAATCTTCCCGGCCTTACCCCTGACCTTTTTAGGCCTACCCAACCTTACTTCTGACCTCTTTAGCTTTATCCAAATCTACCTTTGACCTGTTTAGCTTTACTAGACCCTACCCGTGACTTTATTACCCTACCCTACTATACCATACCTATCCTACATAAAATTCCATGCTGTACTGTACCATGCCCTATGCTACTTACTATATCATACTCATCTTACCAAAGAAAACATACCAAACCCTACAATACCTTACATTACCATATCATAACCTATCCTATCTATCATACCAAACCTTACAATACCCTACCATACTATATGCTATTCTATCTACCATACCAAATCCTGCAATGCCCGAACATATATAACATGCCATACTCTACCTGACTATATTATACCATTTATCTTGCTTTATTTACCTACTCTACCCTACCTATGGGTAGTACACAGTAGTGTTTTATAAGATTGGATAAGGTAAGATATGATAGAGTATGGTATATGTATTATGTTATGGTATGGTAGGATATGGTATTGTATGGTAGGGTATGGCATGTTATAATATGTTAGGGTATTGTGGGGTTTGGTATGGTAGATAGGATAGGGTATGGCGGGGTGTGGCATATTAGATACAATGTGGTAGCGTAGGATCGGGCAGGGCTACAAAGGTTAAAGGTAGGGTCGGGTAGGGTTAAAAGGGTCAGGGGTGAGGTTGGGTAGGGCTAAAATAGGGGGGGGCTGAAGTCGGGTAGGGATAAAAGCATCAGGGATGAGGTCGGAAAGAGCTAAAATGTTCAGGAGTAAAGTGGGGTAAGTAACATTACTTGTTAGACACTCAACAATTTTAAATTAATTTTTTTTTATATGAAAAAATTATTACCGGGCATTTACAGGGCATTACCGGGCACGAAGCAAGCCCTGCCCGGTTAGAATCATGGACCTTGCCCGGCCCGGCCTAGGGGGCAACGCCCTACGTCTAAGCCTGTTTATCACCCTATCCTTCTCCTACTTCTAGTCGATTTATCGCCCGATCTTTCTGCAGCCGGTTACAAACTCGTTCACCAAAAAAAACCAAGGAATTTTGACTAGCCAGCTCGCGCAAAACAATAATCTTCTCCCAACGTTTTTGACAAAAAATAGCCCGAGGAATTGTTTTGTGGCTCCTGTTCGTTTGGTTCGCGGTGTTCGTGCTTCGTCTTCTCCTTTATTCGAAAAGGTTTTCTTGTTAGCGCGGGCTGACGACGGAAGTTGGTAGTGCCGGGCCCGGACCGGTCGCGACGCGTGCGCCTCGGGCGTCTCACCCCGCATGACCAGCACACCGCCTCGGGCGTTCCATTCACTCTCGGAATGGAAGCGACAAAAAACAGTAGGCGGGGGTTTTGCGGCGGGTTTTTTGCGAAAAGCAGATGAGAAATAATGGAAAAGCATGGGTTAAAAATTAAAACAAAAGGCTAGGGGTGAGTCTGAAATAAAGGCTAGGGCGCAGGCTAGGGCTGAGGCTAGGGCTGAGGCTAGGGCTGAGGCTAGGATTGAGGCTAGGGCTGAGTCTAGGGCTGAGGCTAGGGCTGAGGCTAGGGCTGAGGCTAGGATTGAAGCTAGGGCTGAGGCTAGGGCTGAGGCTAGAGCTGAGGCTAGAGCTGAGGCTAGGGATGAGGCTAGAATTGAGGCTAGTGCTAAGGCTAAAGCTAAGGCTAAGGCCCTAATGGCAATTACTAATTTACAATACCTGCCCTCTAAAAATTCAAATTTTAAAATCATATACCTAGAAGTCTACTATTGTCTTTGTTCCGGGCCCGTATTCAAAAAGTCTACGCCCGTTAGAATCCTTTATGTTTAAATTACATCCGTGCCATTCTAGTCGTCATGGAAGTGCAAAAGACAATTATTGTTTTCTGTAAACCACTTTACCTTACATAACATTTAAAATTTTTTTTTGGTTCTTAAATTTTTAATCTTAAAATTAAGCCTAAGCCTAAACTAACAGTAAGCCACGACTTTGAGCCTTTTTAGCCTGCTAAGTTTAAGCTTACTAAAGATAAGCCTACTACGCGTAAGCCTACTAAGCTTAAGCCTACTATGCCTAAGCCTACTGATTCTAAGATAACTAAACCTAAGTTTAATAAGCCTAAGCCTACTAAGCTTCAGCCTACTAAGCCTAAGCCTACGCCTACTAAGCCTGAGCCTACTAAGCCTAAGCCTACTAAGCCTGACCCTACTAAGCTTATGCGTACTAAGCCGTCAACCTAACTAAGCCTAAGTTTACAAACCCAACATTTTTGTCATAACACTATATAAAACAACATCCAACCCTAATAACCCATATCAAAATTTTCAAAAAATAAAAAACTTTGTTTACTCATCAAACAACCCCACCAACCCCCTCACACCACCCAACTTCCCCCCCCCCTCCCCCCCCAAATTGCGACTAACGAGACCGCCCGGAATAAGCGACAACAATTCGATTTGCGCACGGTGAAAATTATGGCCGCGCGGGCACAGCGAGAGGAATTAGGAAAAGAAAAGAGAGGAATAATCAAATTTGATCAAGTGCAAACTTTGCCGCTTCATTTGAGCCTTGAAACATGACAGAGTGGGAAGGAATGTTGATGTAGAGAAATGAAGAAAGGGATTGCTCTATATCAATTTGAACTTTTTATAGAGTAAAATACGCCCATTCTAAATACGCGATTCTTAATTTTTTAATTTTAAAGTTTGTAAATAAAAATAGAAAGAACTTTCTTTACAATACAAAAAATGGCAAGAACTTCCCTTACAAATCAAAAAATGGCAAGAACTTCCTTTACAAAACGAAAAATGGCAAGAACTTTCTTTACAAAACGAAAAATGACAAGAACTTTCTTTACAAAACAAAAAATGGCAAGAAATTTCTTTACAAAACAAAAAATGGCAAGAACTTTCTTTACAAAACGAAAAATGGCAAGAACTTTCTTTACAAAGCAAAAAATAACAAAAACTTTCTTTACAAAACAAAAGCATCTACTTATCATATAACTTTTCACCCGCAGTCTGCACAACCATAACATAGCTTATTACCATTATAATGCCAAGAACTTTACAAAACCAAAAATTTGCATGAACTTTCTTTACAAAATGCTTTTCACCGCATAACTTGTAACCTGCAGCCTTTGCACTACCATAACACAGCTTATTATCATCATAATGGTAGTGAGTTTCTTTACAAAAAACACAATAACAAGAAATTCCTTTACAACTCAAAAAATGGCAAGAAATTTGTTTACAGAACAAGCAATGGCAAGAACTTTCTTTACGAAATAAAAAATGACAAAAAGTTTTATGAAACAGAAAATGGCAACAACTTCCTTTTAAAAATTTTTAAAAAATCAAGAAAACATTAATTTTCTAAAAAAATATTTTCAGACAACTAGTCCAATCATCCGACCAAGAGCTCCAGAATCTACGGCAAAACGCTAATGATTCCGAAATCATCAAAGGTTTGGAAGATCGGCTTCAAAAAGCAACGAAAGAAGCCGATCTAGAACGCCAAAAGCTATCAGAGCTTCGGCTAGCCAAAGAAAAAACTGAAGAAAAACTTCAGACTCTTCAAAACTCGCTACGTCAATCTGAAAACGACAAAAATGAACTTTTGGCCAAACTTCAAAAACTTGAAAAAGAAATGACATTAAAAAAAGAAGCTGAACAAGCCAAGGAAAAAATGATCAAAGAAAAAGAAGAACAAATAGAACAAATGAAAGAAAAAGAAGCCCATAATATAGAAAAGATAACAAAATATGAAGAAACTAAAGAAGAATATAATGCCATTTCAAATGCATTAAACCAAATTGCCAGTACGTTGCAAGTAGCTCCAGAATTATCAAAAATACTATCAGAGTTAGCGCAACGTTCCACCAGATTAAGCACTTTAGAACGACAGTTAGCTGAAGGTGTTCAAAATGAAAAATCAATAGTCGAGATGAAACAAGACATTGATAAATTGAGAAAAGAAAAAGAGGCAAATATGAAGAAGTTAGATGAAGCTACAAGCAGTTGTAACGAGCTGAGTACGAGGATAGAAAAGATGAGTACGGAGAAGAAGGATGAAGTTGTGTTTTTGAATAATGAAGTCAATCGGTGAGTATAACATAAATTGTTAAGAATTGGCCGTTAAAACTAAGCCTATTTAATCCAAGCCTACTAAGCCTTAGCCTACTAAGCCTAAACCTACTAAGCCTAAGCCTACTAAGCCTAAGCCTACTAAGCCTAAGCCTACTAAGCCTAAACCTACTAAGCTTAAGCCTACTAAGCCTAAGCCTAAGCCTACTAAGCCTAAGCCTACTAAGTCTAAGTCTCCTAAGCCTAAGCCTACTAAGGCTAAACCTACAAAGCCTAAGCTTACTAAGTCTTAGCCTACTAAGCCTAAACGCACTAAACCTAAGTTTACTAATCCTAAGCCTACTAAGCCCAAACCTCAAAAACCTGACTAAATTGTAAGCCTATTCAAACTTTGAAATTGCCCAGTACATGAGCCCAACCTTAGAAAACTTAATTTATCTGACACGCAATGAACAATAAATTCTTTCGGTGTTACATAATTCTAAGAGATTATCTATCATAGCCTTAGAGAAATTGCAAGGAATCGTGTTGCGCAACGTTTCTTATGTAATATGTACGGTTTTATGTCATACTTGCCTCGATGTAAAACGACCCAACAAATGACTGCGAGTGCTGGGATTTGGCTTGTTTTTCTGCGAGGGATCAGCTTTTATATGCCATGAAATTTTTTGTGCTCTGGTGATAAGAAAGTCAGTCCTAGTCTTATAAAAAATCATTAAGCCTATAAGTGTTATGCTAAGCCTAAGCTGAAGCCTAAGATAAAGCCTCACCTGACGCCTAAGCCTTAGCCTTAGCCTTAGTCTTAGCATTAGCCTTAGCCTTAGCCTTAGCCTTAGCCTTAGCCTTAGCCTTAGCCTTAGCCTTAGCCTTAGCCTTAGCCTTAGCCTTAGCCTTAGCCTTAGCATTAGCCTTCGCCTTAGCTCTAGCTCTAGATTAAGCTCTAGCTTCAGCCCTAGCCTAAGGACTAGCCGAAGCACCAGCCTAGGCACTAGCCTAAGCACTAGCCTAAGCACTAGCCTAAGCTTCCGCCTAAGCTTACGCCTAAGCTTTCGCCTACGCCCTACTTTAAGCTTTACCCTAAAGTATAGTCTGAGACCTAAGCCTTTTTCTAAGCTTTAATCTGATAGGTTCTAAACCTAAAGTTACAAAATGTGCTTCAATTTTTTTAATTTTCAAAATTTTCAGTTTAAAATCCCGTGAGCTAGACCTCGAACAAGACCTGGACCGTTTCAAGAGATCCGAGCAATCGCTGAGCGAGCGTTTAAAGGCCGCCGAACTGGACTTGTCGCGCAAAAACAATGTGGACACAGTGGCTATCGACAAGATCAATATGTTGGAAAGTGATCTCGAGGAAATGGGAAAACAGAACTCAGTTTTAAGGGAGAAGGCATTGACCGAACAGAAACGATTCGACGACGAAATGAGAAATGTAAGGTCTTTCGACGCCATAATGAACGTATTTTACAAAAAGAAAAAGAGTTTTGGTTTGTAAAGAAAGTCCTTGCCATTTTTCGATTTGTAAAGAAAGTTTTTTCCCGTTTTTTGTTCTGTAAAGAAAATTTTTGCCATTTTATGTTTTGTAAAGAAAGTTCTTGCTATTTGTACCAAAATAATCTGTTTTAAAGTTTTTGCAGACTGCGCGTGACAAGTTATACGATTAAAGTTGTTTTTTGATTTATAAAGAAATTTCTTGTTATTGTTCATTAACCCCGTTTCGTATTTTACAAAAAACATACTAGTTATTTACCGTAATGTAATATTGTTTTGTGAACCAGTTAATAACCGACGTAATTGCACGAATTATGTCATGTAGCCCACTTGACGTCGCTTATATTAAAAGCGTTTTCTGTTTACAAGGGCTACTTTACTGTGTAGATAACTAACTACACGTTTATTTTTGATTTCTTTGAAACCTTTTTTTTCTTTTTTTAAAGGTATTTTTAATCATTAAAAATGGCAAAAAAAAAGCTTTTCATCGTATAACTTGTCACATGCAGCCTGCAAATCCGAGAACTAGCTTGTATTGATATAAATGGCAAGAACTTCCTTTACATAATAAAAAATAGCAAGAACTTTCTTTACAGAACAAGAAACCGCAAAAATTTTCTTTACAAAACAAAAAAATTCTTGACTTTTGTATTTTACCTTATAAAAACCATGTTTGTCATTTTTTGTTTTGTAAAGAAAGTTCTTGCCATTTTTTGTTTTGTAAAAAAAGTTCTTGCCATTTTTTGTTTTGTAAAGAAAGCTATTACCATTTTTCCCAAAGATACTTACTTTCTATATTGTTTTAGATGCGTGATGAAATGATAGAGAACATCCGCCGATTGAGCGACCTGCTCGAAGCCGAGTCGAAACGCCTTCAAACGGCCAATTCAGAACGTGAAACGCTGGCAAAAGAAGCCCAGAATCTGAAGAATGCCCTAAATGAACAAAAGAAGCTTCTGGAACAAAAAGCGGATTCAGAATCCAAAACTCCAAAGACTGATTCTGGACTCAAAGCACGATGCGAAGAGTTGATGAGAGAGAACGCGGAATTAGCGGCCGATTTATTGAAAAAAGAGCGAAATGGTACTGATGGTACTTTGAGAGAAATGGAACATAAATATATGAGTGAGGCTCAGAGTTGGCGAAAGGAAAGGATGGCTTTAGAGAATCAAATTGAGGAATTGAAGAATGAATTGAATAGGTATGAAGATCAAAAAATCATACTTGTGCTAGTTTTAGCATTGAAAAATCGTATTGTAAACCAGTTTTAGCCTAAGAACATCAAAGATAATAGATCAGTGAAAAATGGTAAAATAAGGTTGCACGGCCAAAATGCATAATATTTAACGTTTTTTGCCCATAAATTTCACGTTTCTGACCCATAAATAGGGGTGAGAAACGGGCCGTCTAGGCCCGGCCTTGAGCTAAAATTGAAACGGGCCGGGCCTGAAAATTGGGCCCGGGCCCGAAAAAAAAATTTTTTAATTTTTAAAAATTTTCTATTTTAATCCCCGTTGATGTTTTTTGATTTTATTGGGTACCATGATACATAAATGACCTAATAAAAGAACAATGCAAAGCCAAATTTCCGTTTATTTTTTAAGTTTTAAAATTTTTAAAATTTTTAAAACGGGCCGGGCCAAGAACTTTTCTGACCGGGCCGGGCCGGCCTGAGAGAAAATTGAAAACGGGCCGGGCCCAAACGTTGGGCCCCGGGCCTGGGCCGGGCCTTAAAAGTGGGCCCGGCCCGGCCCTTTTCTCACCCCTACCCATAAAGTTTGTCAGCTTGTTAAATGCATAAAATTTAACGTTTCTTCTCCATAAATTTCACGTTTGCATCCATAAACTTCGTTTGCTTGCTAAATGCATAAAATTTAACGTTTTGTGTCCATAAACCCATTTACTTTGGTAAAAAAACGTCACGAAAGGCAAAGTGAACGTGCAATTTGAAGATAGCGCAAATTTAAGTTAGAGAGCAAAAGAAAAACAAGAAAAGACCACGATTTTTGAGGAAAAAATGTCTGGAAGCGCGACAAACCCAACCATAAAACAAGTGACACATGAAGCTGGGATATAAAAGCGAGGCCGGCTTTACTCACAGTGTTCATTCCAAATGGACATATACTAAAATTGGAACAATACAGAGAAGATTAGCATGGCCCCTGCGCAAGGATGACACGCAAATTCGTGAAGCGTTCCAAATTTTTTGTCAAATTTTGAAGTTTTTTATAATTTTTAAAAAATTTAAAATTCTACCCTACCCTACTGTATCCTACCCTAATATTACATTAAAAACCCCTCTTTTCAGCCTCAACAATCCGAAGCCAAAGCCACGAAAAATCAATGGCTACTCCACGTTGCCTTCTCATCCTTCCATCCCAGCCAGTGAAACCTCGTCGGCCGATGAAAGTACAGTAACCTTGGGTTCAAATGGAACTTCGGATAATGTTCATGCTGAAGTTGAACGTCAGAAGAGGTTGATTAATGTGTTGAGAAGGAAGCTACAACACCAACAAATTGAACGATTTCAACAGAGTCGAAGCTTCTGTGCTACTATAAAGTAGTGCTGCTTGGTAGTAGTGGTACTATGAAGTAGTACAATTAAATTTTCAAAATTTTTGGTTTTTAGGTAATGTTAGGCTTTAAAATTTAATTTTTTACTATTTTTAAAATTTTTCATTATTAAAAAATGTCATTTCTCACCTTCTTCAATCCGCGTCAAAAAGAATTGACCTTTTTTACTATTATCTTACTATCAAAATCACCCAATTCTTTTTGACGCGGTTTATTTTTAATCAACTACTCAAAAGCCTTTAACTACAATAATCAACTTGTATTTAAGCCAATATTGCGTTTATTTTAGTATAGTTATATACCTTACTTTACTTTACGATACTTTATTGTACCAGTCGATTTCACTTAATAATCTTGCCGAGTCATATCAATATTAAATTTTTTAAGGAAAGCAATAAACATTATTATAAAAGTTGGCCGGATTGTGCTTTGTAAAGAAAGTTCTTGCCATTTTTTGCTTTGTAAAGGAAGTTATTGCCATTTTTTGTTTTGTAAAGAAAGTTCTTGTCATTTTTTGTTATGTAAAGAAATTTCTTGTTATTTTGAGCATTGTAAACAACGTTTTTGCCATTATTTGTTTTGTAAAGAAAGTCTTTGCCATTTCTTTTTCTGTAATCAAATTTCTTACCATTTTTGGTTTTGTAAAAAAAGTTATTGCCATTAGTATTAAAAACTAGCCATTTTATAGTTCTGCAGGCTGCGGATGACAATTTATACGATAAAAAGTGCCCATAAAATCATCACCCGCGACAGCTTGTGCCATTTCCAACAAATACACCCTGAGGCAACACAGATCACAATAACCGCTAAAAAAATCATTTTTAAATACAAAATTTTTTTTTCACGTTCCCACATTCTCAATCACAACATCTCCTCAAACAAGCCATATAACACCCTATAATAGTCATATCCTTCAAAGCTGCTCAGCCTTCCTCTCCAGTCGCTCCTTTTCCTCTTTAAACCGCAAATACTGGTCGATGAAATCCGGGAATTCGTCGATGATTTGTCGCATTTCTTCGCCAAATTGGAGCAGCTGAGGTGAATACCATTCCGATTTTCGGCGTTCAAAAGTCTTCAGAAATTCACAATCTTTAACGTCGATTTCCGTTGGGTATAGGGCGTAGATCAGCAGCCAGTACAACATAACTAAGCCATGTGGAGGACCGGAGGGCTCGATTTCTGTTAGGGGGCAGTTGGGGAATATCTGAAAATGAACGTTTTTAATTTTGAAAAATAAAGTTTTATCGTTTTGTAAAGAAAGTTCTTGCCGCTTTTAATTTTGTAAGGAAAATCCTTGCCATTTTTTGTTTGTAAAGGAAGTGTTATTGCCATTTTTTGTTTTGTAAAGAAAGTTCTTGCTATTTTTCAGCTTGTAAAAAAAGTAGTTTCCATTTGTTTTTTTCAGAATTTTTAAAAATTTAAATAAATAAAATCGACCGGTAGATAAATTATTTTTTAATAAATTACCCTTAGGAGCCATTTTTTACATTTGGTAAATTAAAAATACCACTTTTTTGCTTGAAAACCGAAAAAAAAATCGTCTTAGGTCCTACAAAGATTCGAACTCGGGTCGCTGGATTCAAAGTCCTGAGTGCTAACCTCAAATTGCAGTTCAAAACCAAATTTTGGCTAAAAGTGATATAACTGATCACTATAATTCTTAAAAATCATTTTTCGATACCCATACAATATGTTTAGTCATTCCGTCAAAATTTTAAAAATTTTGAAATTTGAAAAAAAGTTTGGAAATTGAAAAGACTTGCATAATAACATGTTTTTTTAGTCCATGAAAATTATATTTGAACCGTTTTTGGTCAAAAAATATAAGACTTTGGTCGAAAAATGCAAGTCGCAACGAGCAGGGTTCGAACCTGCGCGGACAAAGCCCAATGGATTTCAAGTCTATCTCCTTAACCACAGATCGCTGCACGGTGCGAAACTGTTTTTCATATCCATAACAAAGAGTTATTGATATGAAAAACTTATTTTCTTCACCATAAAGTGCATATTAATCACTATTTTTTCAAAATTTCAAAGATTTCAAAAATTTTTTAAAAATTAAAAATTTTGAAAAGTGACAAAATATATCGTAGAGATACAAAAAATATCAAAAATGACGTTTTTTTGAACCAGAGTGATCATAAACATTACATTTATCCTCTAGTTGCTTTTCAAATGCACTTTGAAACGAACAGAGGAACGTCGGTTCCATGGTGTAGCGGTTAGCACTCAGGACTTTGAATCCTGCGACCCGAGTTCGAATCTCGGTGGGACCTAAGCCTCTATTTTTGGTTTTTCATGCAAAAACTAGCATTTTTGATACTTTAAACTTAAAATTATAGTTTTGTAAAAGTATTTTAACACAAAAAAATTTATCGACCAGTCAATTTTATTTTCAAAAAACGTCATAAAATCATGTTTTTATTTAAAAAATCAATTTTTTTAGGCAAAAATCACTGTTTTTTTTAAATTTTTTAAATTTTAAAAGCTTCTCCTCACCTGCAACAACTCCGCCAGGCTAGAATGGTCGTACCACATCCTTGGGAACACCACATTTTGGTTGATTTTGTTCCAAATCGCTTGCATTTGGCCTGGCAATGGATAAATGGCCGGAGGGTGACGTGTCAAATCCTTGTTGAGCTGACTCAAAAGTTCGTCCAACAAGATCTTCTCGACCTTCTTCATCTTGGTCGTCACGATAAACTCGACTCGAGGCGTGGTCCAGCCTTCCGCCATTCTGACCTCGATTACTTCGGCTAGGCCGGACTTGGAACAGGCGCTTGAATCCACGTCCGCGTAGTGATTCTCATTCATTTTCTCGTTCGCGTTTAGTTTTTTCTTCTGAAAATGACTTTTTAATGTTGGGAATGGCAAGAACTTTCTTTACAAAACAAAAAATGGCAAGAACTTCTTTACAAATGAAAAACGGTAAAACTTTTTTTTTTCAAAACTCAAAATAGCAATAACTTTCTTTACAAAACTAAAAATGGCAAGAACTTTCTTTACAAAACAAAAAAAGACAAAAACTTTCTTTCCACCTACCCAAAGTGTGTCACTGAGACTTCTGGCTCTGATTAATAAGGTACAATTGATAGAAACCAATCCCTGTAGCAGTTGTTTCTTGTCGAAAAATCGACTGTGCCTTATCCGGGCTAGGGCTTGAATACTGTCACTAAAATTTCAAAATTAATATTTTTTGAAAAATTGCAAAAACTTTCTTTACAAAATAAAAAATAGCAAGAACTTTCTTTACAAATCAAAAAATGGCAAGAACTTTCTTTACAAAACCCAAAATGGCAAGAACTTTGTTTACAAAACTCAAAACTGCAAAAACTTTCTTTCCATCAAAAAACAAAAAAATGTCGTATAAAATGTCTCCCGCAGCTCGCCAACCCGTGCCGAAGTTCAATATTTACTTACGCCGGCGTTTCCTTGATTGGCCGTCCAAACATGATGTCAGTGAAGACCAGCTTCTCATACAACTTGTAGTAGCCATTGTTTTTCCTGACATTTTCCAAAACTTCTGGCTTTACTATGAACCATTCGCTGACCCCACCGTGAGCACAGAAGATGCCGTTGGCTCCACTATGAGGGATCAGCTTCACTGCCCATGACATTTCATTGAAGGCCAAGTGGAAGATCTCCAATAGGTTTTTGCCAATTTTGTTGCACTGAAAATGGCAAGAACTTTCTTTACAGAACAAAAAATGACAAGAACTTTGTTTACAAAATAAAAAATGGCAAGAACTTTCTTTACAGAACAAAAAATGACAAGAACTTTGTTTACAAAACAAAAATTGGCAAGAACTTTCTTTACAAAGCATAAAATAACAAAAACTTTCTTTACAAAACAAAAAATGACAAAACCTAACTCACCTCTTCTCTGAATATTCTGCACTCAAAGTTGTAGTACTCGTACATTCCTCTGACCATGAAAATATGTTTTGGAAATGCTATCTTGTACAAGAATAACAGTATCAGTACGTCAATTCCATGCCTGCCATACTCAATATAGCCCCCAATAAAGACGTGGACACTTTGCGGCGGAGGATTGTTCAGCTCAAACCATCTTAGCATCTGACTCGGCCGACCATGCAGATTACCAGCGATATAAACTGGTGCATTTGTGGGTATTGGTACTTCGATTAGTACCGGCTCTTCGGCGAAGATCGCTGCTGCGTGGAATATTACCTTAAACATGTTATATAGTGTTTTCATTGCAACTAAAAGAAAGTTAAATAACGTATTTTACAAAATTAAAACAAACAATATACAGTTCATCGTATAACTTGTCTATTGTAGCCTGCAGACCTCAAAAGTATGTCTTTTTGAATAAAATCGAATTTGCATTTTAAAAAATTGAAAAACTGACTAAAATGTTCTTTAAAACCACATAAAAATCTAACTTTACCGACCTTTCATACCTCAACCCTCAAACCAATATTACCCATCAAGTACAATATCGAACTCACCCTAGCCAACAAGTTTTTGTCAATGAACTTTAGCAGACTCTTCTTCCGTCGACCTTTTATGTAACTTGATAATCCTTCCAGGCTTTCCAGGACCTCAATACGACTCAACGGGAATAGGTTTAAGCGATCAAACTTTACCACCATTTGACAGCCGGTTTATAAGCGAGTTGGTAGAAGAAATACGATTGAGATTTAAAATTTTTTGATTGTGAACTTTTTGAGAGCATTTTATTCAAATTTTGACAAGTTTATTTTGAACTCTTTTTGATGTTTTTGACCGTTTTTGAAGAGAACAAGGGTTTACGCGCGAAAATTTCTGTTTGAATTTTATTTTTTCTTCTTTCGGCGAAAAATCCTTGAAGATAAGGTCTTTTCGATCCAAAAGCAATATAATAAGCCTTTTACAGAGAATAAAAGAATAATTCTACAATTTACAAACCATGGCGATTGGAGATCCAACATCATTCGGACAAATCAATCAAGATTCATCAGATTCTCGGCCAGATTTCTTCAAAACTCAAGCTACAAAGAAGAGATTGGTCAATATAGACGCTTCCAAATACGAATATCTAAAGGATCTTGGTGAAGGTAAGGTGTTTTTGTAATTTTTTTTGGTTTTTAGGCAGTTGAAGCAATTTGAAAAAGGCTTTTTGGATAAGAAGGCAGTTGTGGGTAGTATAACATAAATTTTTTGATGATACCTATGGAAATCTTGATGTTTGAATATGATATGATGCTAGAAAGTTAGAAAAGATTTTAAAGGAAGATTTGAGTACATGTATGATATGTTTTAAAGATTTTTTATTGAAGAAACTTTTAAATACCTTGTTGTAGATATAATAGTTGGGCTTTTGGTTGTTTCTGGCCTGTTTGATAACGCTTGGGGCTTTTATCTTTCTTAAAATTATTGACAAGACCATAGAGCACATTTTGAGAGCTGTGGTGTTTAATTTCAGGCGAATTTGGTGTGGTAAAGCTGAAAGTAAACGTAGATGACCCAAATCAGCTGGTCGCAGTCAAAACGATACATTCTGATGCAAGACCTCGAGGTTTGAGACAAATTGCTTTAGAATTGACGACATTAGTGATGGTTAGAGGTCACGCGAATGTTGTGGAACTTCTCGGCCGACATGGAATGATTGGCGAGCCGAAATACGACTTCTACATGGAATATTGTGATGGCGGAGAGCTTTTTGATCGAATTGGTAAGTTTTTGAAGTAGAAATACTGTTTTTAATGTTTGGAATGTTTAGGGGTCGTAAACGAATGTTTTACTTGCAGATCCGGACACTGGGATGGAAATAGAATGGGCCAGGTTCTACTTCATCCAGCTGTTCGAAGCTTTGGACTACATTCATTCAAAGGGCATTTGCCATCGTGATATCAAGCCTGAAAATATATTGCTTACATCAAATGGTATGCTTTTAAACTGGTTTTGCTATTTTTGAAACTAAATTTGGATTAACATACTAGAAATTGAATTTACAGCTATACTCATATTACACTTGGTCTTAGCTGGAACTTTTTGTCAGAACTTGGTCAATATTTTGTTGATTTGGTTAATTTTAGGCTTAAATGAAAGAAAAATGAATGTTTTTAGATATTGTAAAGCTGAGTGATTTTGGAATGGCAACCATGTTCAGAAATGGCCAAGAAAGGAAGTATCTCACTCAAGCTTGTGGTACCCCACAATATGCAGCTCCAGAGGTGTGGAATGACAGAAAATATTAGTAAGGCTAACGTTTTAGATGAAGAAGATAATGTATGACATTATGCTTTAATTTGGCACTATTGTGTTAGCTACGAAAGGTTTTATGATTAATTTTGTATATTGCACTAGGCAAAAATTGTGGTTTTTGGTCGAAATTGTTGGTTTTCATGGTTTAATCGTTGTTTTTATGGACTCTAAAGACCAAAACTTAAAACCTTGGGTTTTCTGTATTTAAAAACAATTAAAAAGTTTAATTTTCAGCTATTTTTGAGCTAAAAAATGATGTTTTTTGTCCTAAAACTGTGGTTTTAGTGGAGATATGGCGGATATCTGGTCAACAGGGGTTACATTGCTAGTTTGTCTTACTGGAATTATGCCGTGGGAGCATCCATCAGCTGATAACGAACTGTACGAAGCTTTTCTCAACAAAAAGGATGTCACTTTACAACCTTTTTGTCGACTTGACATTGAGACTGTTGGTAAGGATAATATATTTTTTTCGAAAAAAAATTTTTTTTTGATTAAAAATCAAATTTTGAACTAAAAATACTTGATTTTAGGCTTTTTACAAATGGTAATCAACAAAGACTTCAAAGAACGAGCCAATTTGAATAGGATTAGAGACCATCGGTGGCTACGTCAAGATGCTGTCCGAGTATCACCAACGCCGCAGGTTGATAACGAGGAAATGGCAACGGCTACTCAACCAATAGCTGGTAGACAGAGCATGTATGATCAAACATTGTCGCAACTTCAAAAGGCTCTGTGAGTTTTTGGGAGATTTAAAAATTGAACTTAGAAAATGAAAAAATGTTTGAAAATTTGTTTTTACTATGCTCTAAGGTACCAGTTTTGATGAATTTAAAAAAATCTTAAATTTAAAAATAATTTTCAAAAATTGAAATTATTTTAAAAATTTTGTTTTTTACTTTAAGGACTTAGTTTTGATTTTTTATCAATTTCAGTGAAACAGAACGGCCAAAATACGCATTTTCACAGTCATTGGAAAACGAACTTTTACTGTTCTCCCAAACTCTTGGCGCTTCACAGGCTTCTGTATTCGTAAGTTTGTGTAAAGTACGATGAACTATCTAACTAAGTCTAAATTTGCATTTTTTTACTCAAAAACGCTTAGTTTTAACGTTTTTCCGCCGTTTTTTAAACATTGCAAGACGTTTTTAGCAATTTAACTCATTTCAGCACCCACTTCACAGTTTTGCCCGTCGAATCACACGATTTGCGGTCGAGGAATCTATGGACGATTTGGTGTGTCACATTGAAGAAGCCTGCATTGCCTTAGGATACTCGACGAAAGTACAACAACCCCATCAGATCCTAGTGGAAACGACTTATTGTAGAAGAACGGTGAATTTTGTGATCCATATCTACGAGGTTCATGGTGGAAAACTCATGGTTGATGTTAGGAGGTGGGTTTTATCATATTTTTTGAAATTTCGAACGTTTTGACAATGTGTGTTCTTGTGGTATAGTGGCAGTGGGTTGGGGGTTGAGGATTGGGACGGAGGTTCGATTCCGGTTGGAGGAAACGGCGTTTTTTTTGACATTTTTGGAGGACATTAAAGGTTATTTGATGTTGAATAAGGTTTAAAAAAGTTTTACGTGTACTAAAAATGTTATTTTGGTTGGTAACATTAGCTGGTTTTTGAAAAAATGGCAAAAAAAGTCTAATTTAAAAAAAATTTTTTACGATTTTGCCTCAAAACCTATCGAAGTATGCCATTTTCAGATCAAAAGGACATGGCATTGACTTTAAGAATGTGTACAAAGCCTTCAGAAAAGAGATTGACCCATACGTGTCAACGGAATCGGATACATGGCTAAAAGAACTAGGCCTCTTCCCAAATACTCAAGAACTACTGGATGCCATGACACAACAAAAGTCTGCTGAAACTTAAGTTTTGGTCTAAAATGATGTTGTTGAGTGTAGTCTAAAGCAAGGGTTATGTAGAAAAGTGATTTTATGGTCTTGAAGATTAGTTTTATATTATAGTAGGAGTCTTTGGATGAGTTTTTATATTATACTTGGCCTAGATGGGCGGCATTGATTAATTTTTTGAAGTTTTTGTAGAATATCATGGATAATATGACATATATACTTGATGAATATTAATTTTTGTAAATAAAAATCTTTAAACTGTGAAAAAAAATTGAAAATATGATTTTGAAATTTAAAAAAATAAAAAAAATTTTTTAGAAATTTTTAAAATTTTTGAAGGCTACAGAAAAGCCATAAAATGGCAAATAATGTTAAAACTCAGCTAAATAGTCTTAAAAATGTACTCCAGAAGGAAGTAGACATTAATATAGCGTGCTAAACACAGATTTAGAGATGATTTACTCGGTTGTTCAAATAATTCTGCGCTCCTTCTTAAAGCAATTTTTTCGTGTTAGGGGGCGCCGAATTAATTGAACAACCAAATGGAATAGTTAATAACCTTTCCAAAGCCTTGAAAGCATAATTGATTGCGGCTCTGGGGGGGTGGATCCACCCCCCCCCCTCTACCCCCTCCCCCTTTAGCGACGCCTTTGATTGAGACGTTTTAAAGCTTAATTAACTAGGTTTATGTTAATGTTTTTCTAGATTCTTCTGGATATATTGAGCTGGTATTAGCTACAATAATATTAAATTCAGAGCTTAAAAAGAGCTTTTTTGAATTTTAAATTGGATTTAAAAGGTTTTTTTTTGAAATTTTGAAGCGATTTTAGTCGCTTTTTCTAATTATTTAGAAACAAAACTTGCTTATTATCTTCATATTTTTGAAGTCTAAAGGGCATTATTTGCTTTTTTAACTGTTTTTAATACTTAAAAGAGCATTACTTGCTACTACTATTCTTATTGAACTACTATTTGTTACTATTTTTCTATAATTCATTGTCTTTTGAACATATTGACCGCTTTTTGATATTTAAAACTGTCATAAAAGATGACAACCACCTATACTAGATCTGATGTAGCAAAACATAACAAAGAAGACGATTTATGGCTGATTTACAATGGAAAGGTAACGTTATTTTAATGTTTTTCGATTTCAGTTTCTTTTTTAAATTATTTTAGAAGTTTCTAATGGTCGAAAAATGATTGACATATTGTTTCAGGTTTATAACATGACTTCTTACTATAGTCAACATCCTGGCGGAGATGCTATGTTACATAAGGCTGGAAAGGTAAGGTGGTTTCATTGAGATTTTTTACTACTTCTACCTTACCCCTGTTACCTACCCCTACTCCTACCCCTACCCCTACTCCTATTCCTACCCCTATCCCTACCTTTCTTACTATAAGCCCTTGCTTTTACTCCTACTGCTGCCTCTACCGAGTTGTATACCTTTCTCTACCTTTGCCTCTATTCGTACCCCTGTTTCTAACACTAGTCATACTCCTACCCTTAAGTTTAATTTTCCCTACTTCTACCGCTACTGTTACTCCTACCCAAGCTTCTACCTTTACTTCTACCCTCTAATTCTATTCTTATTTTTCTTTCTATCTGGTCTTTTTTTACCGCTATCTCTACCAATATTCTTACTCCATGATATTTTCATCCTTACTTCTACCCCCTAAGAAAAAACTTATAGGTAGTACAAAGACAAGTTTTACTTATATTTTTCTCACTTTTATAATATTACAGGAGCTCCATTTTCAATTTCAGGACGTTTCATTGGTCCTGGATTCAGTCGCCGGCCATGGGTTTGCATTAACCTTCATTCACAAGAAACTGAAGGAACTTTACATTGGAGAATTGGCTTGATTTTTTATTTGAATCGATTGTAAATTTATTATTTATAACATAAATGTTGTACACTTAACCTGTTTATGTTAATGTACAATATAACTATAGTACATTTAACCTATTTATGTCATAAATGTTGTAAATTTAATAACTTCATGACATGCTTACTATGACTTTGTTGGGCTGACAAGGCACTTGATTTCGCTTGTTTACCTTGTTCAAATCAAGGAAATGCTAGCGCTGAATGATATTAAATTCCAATTATAATGAAAAATAAACATAAATAAAAACGAAAAAAGCCTTTGATGTGAATGGACATGAACTTGAAATCAAGGCTTATATTACCTATTTATCAAGGGTTAATGAAAAAAGATATGTGAATTGACGTAAAGCACGGTAAATGGGATAAAACGCTGCTCCTTAAGCCTAAAGAAACGTTGAAGATCTATTTTTCGAAAATTTTAAATATTTTTGAAATAAAAAAGTCTTAGGTTAGTTTAAAAAACATACGTAGATGTTGTAGTTCTAACGGATGACTCAGTTTACTGTGTATCCCATGTTTCCGTTCGTTTGGTGGGAAACGAACCCACTTCTCAACAATTAATTACGTTTCCAAGTCCAGTTTCAGCATGCATTGTGCTGGATCTTATCGTATAGGGGGTTTATGATCGCTTGTGCTCATTTGTATTCTAATAGGTTGTTTAGGTATTGTCAATTTTACAGTTTGTCGCTAATGGGACACTGTAAGGTTGAGCGTGTTTATAAAGTGCTGGAGAGAAGGGTAAGGATAAGGGCATGGGTAGGGAGTACAGATAGAGTTGAGCGTAATGGAAGGCGTAGAGGTATAGATAGAAGTAAAAGTATAAATAGGAGTATGGTCAGATACAGGAGTAAGGGTAGGGGTAGATTTAAGTTTAAGGAAAGGGCAGGGGTAGAGTAAGACTGGGCGTATGATTTTGGCTATGAGAAGAGGGATTTTTAAAATTTAGCGGGCGGTGCGGGTAATAATAAATTTTTGCAAGTAAATTACTGTAACAGTAAACAAAGACTTGAGTCATAATATAGTACACTGTTTGGGAATTTTGATAATTATTTAGTTATGTTAATCGTAGACAGTATTATTTGTACCTTCTCATTCACATTATTATAATACGTGTTGACGTAAAGTCACAGTATTAAAAATTTTTTAAAAATAAAGCGTTTAAAGTTTTGGTGCTCATTCTGTAACGAGGGTTTTTACCGTGGTATTACGGTAACTCTTACTATCTTTGTAGAGGGCGTTTTTACCGTGGTATCGGGTTTACTTGAGGTTTTATGCTTTTTTATTTTTGAATTTTTAAAATTTTGTAAAATTTTTTGGTTTTTAGGTATGACATTGAAGAAGACACCAATTGATATTGAAACGACCGGTAACATTGTAAGTATTAGGTACTATTTTTTGAAGTTTTTAGTATTTACAGCATTTTATAGTATGATCATACTATCTAATACCATATTTTTTCAAATATATATACTACCGTACTATCCAGTATTACATTTTTGAAGCATGAGCTATTATTGTAAAATACAGTATCAAATTTTTAAATATTAAGTACCACAGTACTATCTAGTACCAAACATAAATAATAATAGTGTACCACTGTTTTAGGTCTGCTTCAAACTTCCAACTACGACAGAAGTTCTAGAACAATCAAGGCAGCAAGATGAAGAAACACCACGCCTAAATGGGCTGGTTGGCAAATTAGCAGCCGAATTTTTAGGAACCTGCCTTTTCGTCTTCGTAGGATCACTATCAGGTCTAGGTACAAACAAAACAAATGGCATCATGCATGCTGCTGTAGCACATGGATTCACAATTTTTGTACTTGCTAGCAGCTTTGGTGGCGTCAGGTACGATTTAATTTCAAAAAATGTGGAAGGGGTAAAACAAATTTTGGGTGTGGTAAAAAAATTATATTTTTTTGGGGGGAGGGGAATGTATGGTAAAAATATTTTTTGTTTGCTAATTATTTTGCCGAACTCAGGTACGTTAAACTGCAAAAAAAATTTGGGCGTGGTAAAAAAAATTTAGGGGTGCATAATTTTTTTTAATTTTAAAAGATGATTGAAGTTTAAGCAATATTAAATTGTTTTATGCTTCAAAATGAAAAAATTTTGGTTTTTATAAGGTTCACTTTACAGTGGAGGCCATTTCAATCCAGCAGTGTCATTATCTGTTTGTATGGCTGGGAAGCTGGATGCCCTGTTGTTAATGCCATATGTGATAGCACAGCTACTGGGAGGATGTGTTGGTGCATTATTAGTTGTTGTAAGTGAATTCAACCAATGAGATTTCGGAACTTTGGAAAAAAATTTTTTTTGAGAAATCGACCGGTCGATAACCATTTGGTGAAAAAAATGGTCAAAAAGCTATGACGACATTTTTAGCCTTCTAAGGGGTCGTTAACGCATTATTTTTTAAAAAGTAGCTTTTTGAGAAACCGACCGGTCGATAATTTTAAGCTATGCTTGATCACAAACTTTCTGACTGAAACATAAAGAACTGCCATTTTAAAACAATATAAAGGCCAATACCAACCACAAAAACAAATTTTAGGTAGTAACAACCGAAGAACAGTACCATAATATCCTAGGTGGTGCTACTATGCCGGGCGGTAACTTATGGTACCAAAATGTCATAGTAGAAACAATGTTGACTATAGCTCTGTGTAATACGGTTATCATGTGTGCTGCTGATACTGATACGAATATGTTGGCTCCATTATGTATAGGATTTACTGTGGCATTGGATATTGTTGCGGCGTAGGTTTAGGCGGGAAAAATGTTTTTTTCAAGGTTATTGGTGGTGTTTCGTATTTTACATTACTTTTTTAGTTTTTTTTAACTTCTTAGAACTTGCGTTACCCCTACCATACGCTATCCATGCCTCTGGATCTATCGCACACCCTTACCCCTACCCGTACCCATCTTATATGCATCTTATTCTCTCTACCGCCCTTACTGTAGTAAAAAACTTTTAGAGGCTCAATAACTGGTGCCAGTATGAATCCAGCCCGCTCGCTAGGCCCTGGCTTGGTGGCTACGATATTTTTGCCTTCAAAAGATACGAAAGAAATATGGCAAGAACACTACATTTACTGGGCTGGTCCCATTATTGGTGCGACACTGGCCGCCTTCTTTTATCGATGCTTCTTTGCTAGTGATAAGAGATTGGTCGAATAAATGAAATTTTATTTTTTATTGAAATTTCATCAATCCTAGGATTACGAGGATCATTGGGACAAAATAAATTTTAAAAATGAATTTTTGGTCGAAGCCGAAAGCAAAAGGAAGCGCTTGCAGCTGCAAATTTACCAGAGGGGGCTAGAAGTCAAAGCTCTAAAATGAGTGGGGTTTGTTGCATTGCTTAACAGGAAATAGCGGATCTGACGCTAAAAAATAGGACACGATTTGCGTGGGACATGAACAGTGATTAAATTAGACTTCAATATTGTTTAAGGTGGTATTTATTCTTACCTTTACTGTTACCTCTTTCTCTTACTTAGACCTGGCAATCAAGCCAGGTCGGTCCGCGTTAGGTCAGGCCGGTCTTAAGCAAAACTCAGGCGAGTTATGCCGAGGAGATGAAACGGGCTGCGCTGCGCTGAAAAATTAGCCCGCTCCGACTTTTACCTCTACCACTACCAGGGCCGGGCGCGGGGGGGACGGGGGGGTTACTTGTACCCCCCCCAGAAAAAAAATTTTTCGAAAAAAAATTTGAACGTGGTCCCCCCCCCCTGTGGATTTTTTTGGACCCCCGCCCCCAGACCAAAAGTCCCCGCCCGGCCCTGACCACTACCTTTACTTCTATTCTTATCCTTACCTTTACTATTCTTACTTTTGCCCTTGCCTTTACTTTTACCCCTACCCTTAATTCTACTCATACTTTTACTTATACTTTTGCACTTACTTCTACTTCTACCCTGCCTATGTCCACATTCCGTTCCCCTACCTATATCGTGGGTTTACTTTTACGTTTATACTTACTTCTGCCTATGTTGTTATATTTACTTGTACTTCTATTTCTACCTTTATATCTATCTTCACTTCTACTTTTATATCTACCTTGGCTTTTGCTACTACTCGTATATCTACCTTTGTTTTTATCTCTACGTTATCTTACACTTAAACTTGTTCCTATCTTATAATTGGCATGTCCTTACCACTCTTTTATCGTAGCTGACTGCACTCCAGCCTAAACATTGTTTTACAGTAGTTTACTCTAGAACTATCGTCAAGCCATTGACATTGAAAAAACAAATGCCAATCCTAACAACCAACAAATTTAACTATACCATCTCTAACAATCACTAAATCCAACCCCAACAACACTTGAAAATCGCCAGTTACAATAAACAAGCATCTTCTCTCTTCAGTTTCCTCGTTTTGCCTTCGGAACGGCGACAGTGTCAAAAGACAGATAGACATTTGGGCTTGAACAATCTCGTGCGGGACTCCAAAATCCGGCTTTGGGCTCCAAAACTTCCGAAACCCGTCGATTTTCGGGCGCGAAAAACAAACTTTCTTCTGGAGGGTTTAAATCAACTTTAATGCGTGCAAATTAAATAGGGTTGAGCTGAATTTACTGTGTGATCTTGGGATGAGTTGAAGACAATATTATACTTTATTTTGGTCTTGGGTCGAAGCTAGTTGTTGAGCTTTTGGACTGTGTGGGAGGGAGAAAAGATTAGTAATGATGATATAAACATATAATTAAATTTTTAAATTTGATTATTTTGTACATAGAGGGAATTATTATGAGGTGGGAAATCGAATTATGTATTGGCAAAGCCGGATGGGGTGAAAAAAACTTTTTTTTGCGCAAAGGAGGGTTAGAAATGGTTTTTTAATTTTTTGAAAGAACAGGTTGAGTCTTGGGCAAGATTTTTTGTCGAGTCTCATATCAACTACTTCTTCAGCTCTAGCACTGTTACACCCTTAGAACCCAAGCTCTAGCTTGGCTTTAATCCTAGCTCTAGCCCTTGCTCTACGTCTACTCCCATCCTAGCCTTATACGTTTACAATCATTTTGTCACCTTAACACCCTCTCCCGGTTCATACGCATATCCTAGCAATACCATACCTTATCCCTACGTCTACATTTACTTCTACCCCTACGTCTACTCTTCTACCCAACCTTACCCTACAATACGCCATTCTGTCTTATTTTATCTTACTTTACTCTACCTTTCTTCTATTTGTATCCGTCTCACTCTATTTCTTATTCTATTCTTCTTAGCGATCCTATTAGATTTTTTTTAAATTGCAATATTTTTTAAAATTTTATTATGCTGATTTATAACTTTTGTCACAATTTCTTGGTATGAACATCTTGAGAGTTCACGCACGCTGCGTCTTTCACATTTTATGTTTGGAAATCTTACACGAACTGTCACATATTTCTCAACATTTCTGACTTTCCAAAAATACCCATGCCTTTAAAAATTTCGAACCGGAACGAAATTTATAAAACTTGTCAAACTTAATTTTCGCGAAATTTCAAAAAATTTTAAAGAATTTGGGATTCTTCATTATGACGATGCGGATATTAAGATAATACGAGAGCTTGTTCCTGATATTCGCTGGGCCGGCGGCCTCAGGGGACCGGCTTCGGGGATTTTTTTCATGACGTTCCAACGACGTGATCCCTTCGTAGGGGAGGAAAACCGAAACGTTTTTCGTTTTCGACTTTTCGATATTCTTCTCGGGGCCTGTTATACGCTTGCTTTTTATGTTTGAGGAATGTTAATCGGGTTTGGGGGGAGGGGGTTGCGGGCAGGGTTGGGAGGGTGAATTTGGATTTTGTAGGGCATGATAGGGTAAGGTTGTGTAGGAGACGGTAGTTTAAAGCTTAGTTTTTTGGGCAGGGCAAGTGAATGTAGAGTAGAGTAGGGTAGGGTAAGGTAGTGCGGGGCGCGGTAGAGTAGGACTAGGTTGCTTAGGATAGTATGAGGTAGTGGGGTAGCGTAAGGCAGAAAAGGGTAGGGTGGAATACGGTAGGGTATGGTAGGGTAGGATAGGATATGGTAGGGTAGGGTTGCTTGCTCTCGCTCTTTAGTGTGTTCGAACTATCTTAGGGTTTCCTTAGCCCTACTGAAGCACCTACTTTAGTTTTGGGTTATCCAAAGCTCTCTCTAAAGCTCTACTTCTCTGCTTACCCTATCATTACTCTAGTCTTTACCTTATCGTTATATCAATCCGAGTTTGGCATTATCTTAGCTTTACTTTAGCTTCTTTCTAGCTTTTACTTTAGCCAGTATTCTAGCTACCTTCACTTTGTTTTGGCCTTATTTTTAGCTTTATAATGTTTTTTTTGTGTTTGGAACATTATCCTAGTTGTACCATGAGCCTATTATATTTATCCCTGGCCTTATTCTAGCCTTGCTTTGTCTTAGCTTTGGTCTTAGCCGAGCCTTACTCTCCTCTTTGACAGTATGGTTGTTCCCAAAAGAATGGTCAAATATAGAGTAGGGTAGGGTCAGATATAGAGTAGGGTTGACAAATGAAGTTTAGAAAGTTGCCCTATGTTAAAACTGTAATACCTTACTTCAACACTATTTTGTCCTAACACTAGCCTATTCTTAACCTAGCCTACTACTTTATTAGCGTTTTTTCTAAAGAAAAATAGGTGGGTTGGTTAAACAATTTTTTTTGAGCGGGTTGTGAATTTTATTTTTTTAATTAAATTTTTATATATTTTTCAAATTTTCGCACCCCCACATATTTTTCTCGTATTTTACACAAATTCCATAGTTGCAAAACCGCGATTGTTGACCTTTTGCGTGGGTGCCTGAGGGAATCGCGGGCAATATTTTTGATGTCATTTCAAAACCTTCTTTTGTCTGACGCCATTAAAAGATTATTTAAATTTCGTTTGTCTGAAACTTGAAACAGTTTTGGATTCTGAAGATAGTGTTTGGTACACTTTTTTGCTGTTTTATATTGTAGTAGGTGTCATGTTATGTTGTAGTAGGTACTAATGTTAATATTGACGTGACTTACTTATGTTTTTTTGAATTTCTTTATATTGTTGTAGGTAGTACGTTATATTGTAGTAGGTATCTTCGCTAAAATTTACATTACTTATGTTTTTTTGAATTTTTTTATATAAGTTTTACGTTATATTGTGGTAGGTATGACGGTTAATATTAGGTGCCGACATAAAGACCCCGCCATACTTTTCCTGTAATTTCCTGTAAAAAATGGAGGGTTCTTTATGTCGGCACCTAATATTTACACATTTATGTTTTTTAAAATTTTTTTTATATTGTAGTAGGTATCAAGGTTTATATCGACAAAACTTTTTTGCATTTTACATTAACGATTTTTTTTATTTTAAAGTTAAAATTTGCTTTAAATTTTTAGCTAAAATGGGAAACAGCGGGTCTGCGAATGGTCATTTTATCAAACGCGACGAATCGTTCGGGTCGCCACGACCCAAACATACTATTGATGTAAGTGGTTTATTCTTCATATTTATTATTACGGTGTGTCCAAGCGTATTTTACAAAAAAATTTTCAAAAAATGTGTTTTTCTGACTTAATTCTAGACTTTTTGTTTAGTTTGTCTGGGAAGTCGAAAAAAGTGTTTGAAACACAATGCCAAATTTCTCAAGTTGGCGCGAAATTCAAATATTGAAAATTTAAAACTTGACAACGCGAGCTAAAATTTTTTGTGGGTACTACTGGTGGTACAAAGAACTCATATAAAAATTTTGAGCTGATTCTGAACGGGGCAGGTTGGGTACTTTCTTTATAAGCTGGGCTCTGGGGCCTTGGGTTTGGTTCGGCTTTCGGGCTCACATGTTTAGGCTCTGTCCTTTTGTAAAGCATGATAGGATAAGGTAGTGTAGGAAATTCCAAATGAAAAAGTCTTAGTAGGCCCATATCGAATCTAGTACGACCCCTTTCAAGTGCTCTAGCTCTAACTTATTATATTATAATAGCTGTACTTTATGTCTCCCTTAGCTTTGCCTTAGCCTAAGCATGGTTTTACTCACATCAGGTGCCAACATAAAGAACCCGATATACTTTTACTGTAATTTTTTGTAAAAAATGGCGGGTTTTTTATTTCGGCACCTAATATTTTAGTCATTTTTTAACTCTCCCTTAGTATGACTGCTGTTTATCTTTGGCTAGCCTACCTATTTACCAGCTCTTTTAGTCTATCTTAGTATATCTGATCATAAAAGGCTTAATATTGTACCATAACCGTATTTTACCAACCTCTTTTCCCTTTTTAGATAGTCAGATCCGGAAGTGACTTCGGGAGCAATGACCGCCTGTCCAATGGTACTCACCGTAGCTTTTCATTTCACAAAAACAACCGGTCGCAGTCACTGGAACAAAGTGGGACTCATTCACCATCAAGTTCACACTCTTCTTCATCAAATTCTTATTTGGGGCATGACAAAAATTGCTTGCGGCAATCGGCACAGCCAATGTTTCAAATCAGCGGTGACTTGAATCCACAGCAAATTCATCTGGTCAAACGGACTTGGAAAACGGTCGGTTTTGGGTGTAAAATACGGGCAGGCTTTCATCATATTTTTATTTTTTAAATTTTTTTAAAAATTTTCAATATAGGAAGTTTTTAGCGTTGCGCTAAAAAACCTAAAAAATTTTAAAAAATTTTTTGTGCAGGTTGCATCTAGAAACTAAATTTTTTTTTAATTCAAAAATTTTTTGTATAGGGCGCAGGCTGCGCTTAAAAACTAATCATTTTTTTAAAATTTTTTGTATAGGGGCAGGCTGCGTTTAAAAACTAACCATTTTTTAAAAATTTTAAATTTTTTTTTATATAGGGCGCAGGCTGCGTTTAAAAACTAAAAATTTTTTGTATAGGGCGCAGGCTGCGTTTAAAAACTAAAAATTTTTTAAAAATTTTAATTTTTTTTTATATAGGGTGCAGGCTGCGTTTAAAAACTAACCATTTTTTAAAAATTTTAAATTTTTTTTTATATAGGGCGCAGGCTGCGTTTAAAAACTAACCATTTTTTAAAAATTTTAAATTTTTTTTTATATAGGGTGCAGGCTGCGTTTAAAAACTAACCATTTTTTAAAAATTTTAAAATTTTTTTTTATATAGGGCGCAGGCTGCGTTTAAAAACTAAAAATTTTTTGTATAGGGCGCAGGCTGCGTTTAAAAACTAAAAATTTTTTAAAAAATTTTAATTTTTTTTTATATAGGGTGCAGGCTGCGTTTAAAAAACTAAAAATTTTTTAAAAATTTTTTGTATAGGGCGCAGGTTGCGTTTAAAAACTAACCATTTTTTAAAAATTTTAAATTTTTTTTAAATTTTTTAAATTTGTTTGTATAGGGCACAGGCTGCGATTAAAAACTCACCATTTTTTAAAAATTTTTTTTATAAGGCGCAGGCTGCGTTTAAAAACTAATCATTTTTTAAAAATTTTAAATTTTTTTTATATAGGGCGCAGGCTGCGCTTAAAAACTAACAAATTTTTAAAAATTATATTATTGTAGATAATGAAAACCATCAACGATGATGAACAAGAAATAGCCGTCCGATTACTATTACGTATATTCCAAATTGAGCCAAGGAATGTGGCTTTATTCGGGCTACCACCAGATATACAGCCAAGTGAATTGAGACACAATGCCACGTTTTTGAGGCATGTCAAGGTAAGTCTTTAAAATTTTTTTTTGCTGACTATTTTATAGGCCTTTGAGCCAACGTTGATTCACGTGATGGCTCATCCAGGAAACGCGACAAGCTTGAGCAAATACCTTCAACAGCTGGGTGGAAGGCATGTTCAGAACACTGGAATCACCTACAAAAGCACTTATTGGAAAGTAGGTTGCCTTCCCTTGCCTTGCCTTTGCCTTGCCTTGCCTTGCCTTGCCTCACTTTGTTTTACCCTATGTTGTTTTACTCTACCCTGCTATACTTTTTTCTGCCTTCTACTTTATCTTACCTTCCCTTACCATGTCCTACCCCACAAAAAACTATATTACCCTTTCCAGACCTTCATGCAAGCCCTGGTAGACGTAGTAGACGCCGGGAAAATCTCCGCCGACGCGTACGAAGCTTTCATGGTGTTGGGCGCGTTTTGTGTTGAACAGATGAGAATTGGCTACAAGATTGAATACAAACTTCAACGTGAAGCCGAGCGAATAGCCAAGGTTCAGTTGAACAAGAGGGCACACTCGGTGCAGGGTCATCATCATCGACATAAGGCTTCTAGATGAGGAGGTTTAAACTGTTTTTTGATTTAACGGTCATTAGTATTTAATCGAAAGAAAACTCCAGTGTGTTTCATATACGGGTACTGTAATATGTTCGTGTTTAGGCAATAATGTGTTTTTTTTTCGTTTTTACTTTAGATCTAAAGTCTTTATTGTCATTTAGCTACCTATTAGGTTGTTCACATAAATCTGCGCCCCCTTACCTCACAAATTTGCTTTGAGAGAGGGCGCAGAATTAAGTGAACAACCTAATATTAGGTGCCGACATAAAGAACCCGCCGTTTTTTACAGGAAATTACAGGAAAAATATGGCGGGTTCTTTATGTCGGCACCTATTATGTATGTATAGGTATTTACAAGGAAGGTACCCGCCCTGCAACGCCCTGATTGACTTCAATCTGTTTATATAGAAAGATCATGTAAGTAAAAGGTCTTCAGCAAAGTATTAAGCCTTGTTTTCCAGGAAATCTCGAGAAAATCGAGATCAAAAAACTGCTTTTTGAATTTCCCGCCAAATTGGCATAGTGTTTCAAGCTTTTAACTTTGTTATTTTTTGATTTTTAATCATTTTTCTTTGATATACTAGTAGAAGAAGTTTATATAAACCTACATTTTTAAATTTGTAAGTGTAACTGGGATGGAAAGTCGCAAAAAGTGCTTGAAACACAATGCCAAATTTGCTAAATTGGCGGGAAATTCAAATATTTAAAGTTTAAAACTCAAGAGCGCGAGCTAAAATTTTTTATGGGTACTATTGGTGGTACGGGGAATTCATATAAAAATTTTTAGCTGTTTCTGAGCGAGGCAGGTAGGGTGCTTTTCTTGTTAGCTAGCTATTAGGTGCCGACATAAAGGACCCGCCATTTTTTACAGGAAATTACAGGCAAAATATGGCGGGTTCTTTATGTCGGCACCCAATATGTATGTATAGGTATTTAGCTATATATATATATAGGTACATTTAAGCCTTATAGGTTCTATAGCAATATTAAATTTTATTTTTAACTTCATTTTTTTCAAAATTTTAAAATTGAATTTTAGAAAGCAATAATATAATTTATGATCTCATTATTTTAATATTATGGTTTAGCTCATAAATCGGCCATTATGTTTGACAGCTGTTTATGAAAAGATATCGCATAGACCAGACCATAAGTTGTAGAGATCAAGTCATAAATTGTAGATCAAACCTCCTTTCACAACATTTTTTGTATTTAACATTAATATTGTATGTCATTTTGCCGTAGCAATACCTTGAAAATTGTAAATCTACTAACTTTGACTATGTTGAACTACTCAATAAACCAATGAACCCTGTTAATCAACATCATGTGTACATAAGCCACTTATAAAACGCATTAAACATAGATATCGGAGAGAAAAAACACACTGATAACCGGTTATCGGTTCAAAGATATTGATAAAGAAAAGTCAATTGAGATTCGTTTATTTGGTCAATGGGAGTTTTTAGGGTAGGGTAGGGTAGAGTAGGGCAGAGTAGAGTAGGGTAGGGTAGGGTAGGGTAGGGTAGGGTAGGGTAGGGTAGGGTAGGGTAGGGTAGGGTAGGGTACGGGACGGTGCGGCAAGGTAGGGTATTGTTTTGCTACACTAATTCAGTACAGACAAGTAATAAAAAAAAAGTTAGACCGGGCTAGAAAAATTTCATAAAGACCTCAATGCTAAAAAATTTTATCCCGTACCAGACATTTGCGAAATAATTAAGACTGGAACGGTCCGGCAAAACACTATACCAGGTAGGAAAAGGCTTTGGCTTATGTTAGGCTACGTTTGAGAGAAGCAAGGGGCCGGATTGGAACACGTCGGTCTGAGGGCCAGAGCTCAAACGAAAACACTAGTAGCTTAGCTTCTTTTGGGTCTTGCAACGAAAATCGTACGATACAAGATTTTTCCTGATTATTCGTTTAATGACACTATATAAGAGGTAATGCCAGGTCGAGACTAATTTAAAAAAGGTTAGATCAGGCTGATACGCGTCAGCTAATATTTTCGATTCACAGGCTAAGCCTAAAAATTGAGCCCGGCTTTTACAAGTTAATATAAATGGCGTCAACTGCAATATAATGCCTTTTTTAGCTGCAACATAAAATCGGAAAGCAAAATCAATAAAAAAGGTCGATTGCTCTTTTAGGAACTGTATATTTATTTTTATTCGTCATTTTACGATCTTTTTGTTTATTCTAAGCTCTCACAGTGAAAAAACGTTTATTAAATCAGCTGAGATTGATCGAAAAAACAAATTTGGGCCGGAAGGAAAAATAAAAATGATAAAAATTGTTTTCTTTTAAAATTTAAAGTGCAAATTGAAAATTTTTTAAAATTTTTGTTTTAATTTTTAAAGGATATGAGAGTTTTTTTGATTAGAATCTTAATCGGGCTTCTACCAACATTTTTTTTTTTGCGTTTTAAATTTTTTTTAAAGTTCAAAATTTTGTAATTTGGCATATTTTTAATTTTAGTTAACTACCAACAATCGACAGTATGGCAAATTTACTGACGGTTCTGGCGTTTTTAGTGGCATTAAAAGTACGTTTAAAAGTTTTTTGGTTTCAGACTATCAAGTTTTTGTACTATAGAGCTAGGGCTAAGACTCCGGGCCATGAATAGGGCTAGACGTGAGAAAACAGCAAAACAAAATAAAAATCAAAAAAAAATTTAGGCCTTAGTCAAAATTTTTTTTTTGTTATGGTTCCTTTGTTTATTCGTTCTTATAGGTAATACAATTAGTAAATGATCTAACAAGGAAAGTACCCTACCTGCCCCGCTCAGAATCAGCTCAAATTTTTTGTATGAATTCTTTGTACCATCAATAGTACACTTAAAAAATTTTAGCTCTCGCTTTTGAGATTTATTTCTGAATTATTTTGGTTTCCCGCTAATTTGGCAACTTTGGCATTATGTTTCAAGCACTTTTTTCGACTTTTCAGCCAACCTACACTTACAAATTTAAACATTTAGGTTTATTTAAAGGTATTCTACTAGTATATCAAAGAAAAATGCTTAAAAGACAATAAATGACAAATGTATAAGCTTGAAACACAATGTCAATTTGGCGGGAAATTTGAAACGTAATGTTTTAATCTTGATTTTCTCGAGATTTCCTAGGAAGCGCGGTTTAGTACGTTGCTGAAGGTCTTATATGTACATGATCTTTCTATAAAAATTGAAGTCAATCAGAGCAGGGCAGATCGGGTACTTTCCTTGTAAAAGACATTGCCAAGCCAAAGTTTTTCCTATTTTTGTTTTAAATTTTAAAACGGGCAAGGCTTAAGAATTTTTTAATTGAGCTGGAGCAAAAGGAGAAACTTGCCGGGCCTTAACTTTAGCCTAATGCGATCTTCATATTTAGCTAGGGCTAGTTCATAAACATAAAATTTTAATTTTAGTATTTTGGTTCAATTTGGCTTCAAATGGCATTGTTGCTGTTCAGGTTTTTCTTCCGTGAACAACATCCTTATCATTCGTGGAATTCTGCTACTCAAGAAAAGTACATAGAATACTATTTGTAAGTGTATTTCACTTGAAATAGCGTACTTTATATTTTTAACTTATATTAGTGGTAACATGTATAAGTAAATGAATAGTTTTATATTTAGTACTCAAGATTGACTTACTTGGAAGTTATGTTGACCCTTACCATGTGATACTGGAGTATTACTACTGCTAATACTAAAACTTCTTTGTTTACTGACGTATTACTACTACTACTAAAACTTCTTCCTTGTTACTACTACTACTACTACTTCTTCTATGATACTACTACGACTAATACAACTTCTTCTATAGTACTTTGACAACTTGACACGTACAAATTTTAAAGTCATATACCTCATCTATGTACATATACTGCGACTGTAATAATACTATAACTTACAATAACTCTGAACCAATAAAGTAAACGTTTTATGCTAATTCGCGTATAGTTAAAAATTTATTGAACATAACATAAAACTAGACACAATCTTTACTTAACCTTGGTATAGACCTGACATTGCTGTTTCGAATAAGATTCGTCATCTTTACAATTGAATGCACTTTTAAAGGCAGGGAAGTTCTGTAGCGTACCCAAGATACGGAACTTGGCCGGTGAATGAGGATCAGTGTGTAGCATATCATCGTCGTATTGTCTAGTTGTGCAGAATTCACGAGCAAAGGAAATGAAGAACAGTTGATCGTGAGTTAGGTCTTTGTAGTTGCCTGGTAAGCGAGGATCTTCACCACTGATCGCTACGTGGAATTTGTAGGCGTTATAGGCGGCTCGGACACCTAAAAGTTAATTTGGTAGTACTCTGACGTTCATCCACATACTATACTATATGTCCTGCCGTACCCTAGGCCTTACTCTACCTTAGGTTATACCGTATCCTCAGCTCTACCGTACCCTAGTTCTTACTCTATCTTATTTCGTAACGTATACTAAGCCCTACCGTACCCTAGGCCTTACTCTACCTTAGGTTATACCGTATCCTCAAGCCCTACCGTACCCTAGACCCCAACGTACCCTAGGCCCTACTGTACCCTAAGCCTACCGTACCCCAAGCCCTACCGTGCTTCAAGCCCTACCGTACCCTAGGCCTACCGTACCCTAAGCCCTACCGTGCCTTAAGCCCTACTGTACCCTAGACCCTACCGTCTCTAAGCCCTATTGTACCCTAAGCCCTACAGTATCCTAGGCTCTACCATATTCTAGGCCTACCCCTATGCCCTACCGTACCTTAAGCCCTACCGTACCCTAGGCTTACCGTACTTTAAGCCCTACCGTGCCTTAAGCCCTACTGTACCCTAGACCCTACCGTCTCTAAGCCCTATCGTACCCTAAGCCCTACAGTATCCTAGGCCCTACCATACCCTAATGTTACCGTACTCTATGCCCTACCGTATTTTAAGCTCTAGCGTACCTTAAGTTTTACTGTACCCTAAGCCCTACTGTACTCTACGTCTTACCTTATCCTAGACTCAACCGTACTTTAGACTTCACCGCATCCTAGACCCTACCGTATCCTAAACTCTGCTGTTCTTAAGATCTTACCGTATTTTAGGATTTACGATACTTTATGGCCTACCGTACTTTTGGTTTTATTCTGCCATAAAGCTTTACCGTATCCTACCCTACTACCTAAAATCCCTTACCTCCATTGTCAGCAATGTTCTCTCCTTGAGTGTACGCTCCTTGAATCTTGTTGCCATTAACATCAAAATCACTATACTGATCAATTACACATTTGGCCATTTTGTCGAATTCTCCTTGGCTTGGACTATCTAACCATGGCTTCAAGAATCCAACTTCATTAAACTGAACTCCACTGTTATCAAAGCCATGCACGATCTCATGCCCAACTACCATGCCAATACTACCGTACAACACTGATAGAGGGTAATTCTGATCAAAGAACGGTGGGGACAGTATACCTTCAGGGATGGTAATCGAATTAGCTGTAGGCTTGTACCAAGCGTTAGTCAGATAGGCTGGTTGACCAAAGTCGGCACGGTCTACTGCCGTTTCACCCAAGTTTTTGAGTTGTTCTTTGAGGAAACCTTGAAGAATATGGTCAGCCAAATCAAAGAAAGAGTAATCATTTGGGAGGGACAGCCATCGATACTTTACGTTCAGGTAGTTGTTGTTAAGGATTTCGGTGTTAAATCCAAAGTTCTTTTGAAGATTCTCCACCTTCTTGTACGCATTGGCTTTGGCATCGTCTGTCCAGGGAAGTTGGTTGATTTGGGCCTGGAAATGTAGGGATATTGTTATGATTGCTATAATGAGCTAAGGACTAAACAAAAAAAACACAACACAGCTAAAACTAAGCTTAGACTAGCGCTTAGGCTAGAGCTCAACTTAGAACTTAAGCTACACTTTGGGCTAGAACTTCAGTTTGCACTTAAGCCAAATCTTAAGCTAACTTTTAGTCTAAAGCTCAAACTAGAGGTAAAAATAGAAATTAAGCTAGAGCTTAGACTAGAGTCTGAGCGAGAGCTAATTGTAAGGTAAGAAATAAAGCTAAAGAAAAAGTTAGAACTTGACCTAGAGCTTACACTAGAGATCAGGCTAGAGCTTAGACTAATACAAATATTGGGCTAGCCATTAGACTAAGACTGAGACTGAGATCGGGGTAGAACTACGGCTAGAAGTTAAGTTAAAACTGAGCCTAAGACGTAGCCTATAGTTCTTGCCAGGACTAAAGATAAAACTCTTAGGCTAGATCTTAGGCGGAATGAGCTAGGGCTCTGAGCTATGGCTTTGGGTTAGGGCTCTGGGCTAGGGCTCTGAGCTAGGGCTCTGGGCTAGGGCTCTGGGCTAGGGCTCTGGGCTAGGGCTTTGTGCTAGAGCTCTGGGCTAGGGCTTTGAGCTAGGGCTCTGAGCTGTGGCTTTGGGTTAGGGCTCTGGGCTAAGGCTCTGGGTAGGACTCTGGGCTAGGGCTCTGGGCTAAGGCTTTGGGCTAAGGCTTTGGGCTAGGGCTCTAGGATAGGACTCGGGCTTCTTACCCTAAACCCATCAATGATGTTTCCAGCAACCTCTTTAACAACATCATACTTGGCGTTGCGTTCATCTTCTGTAGGTAACACAGAATCAATGAAAAACCGGTCGAACAGATCACCAAAGACTGCACCATATTGAAATAGTACTTGATTACACTGAGCTCTCAGTTTGTCATCACTGTCATCAGCAAACAATGTCATTTTGCCTAAAGGTTTTGGAGTTTTGACAATCCCAAAAGGACTGAAATCGACCGGAAAATCAATTTCAATGTCGACCGGCTTCACATCGGTAGCTACGATGAGATTGGTGGGTTGTACCGTCGGAGTCATTGTAATTCGAAAAGCATTTTTGCGAATAAACTTCAAAAAGATGTAGTTGTAGATTGTTCGACCGTCAAGGGTGGCTAAATGTTGAGCTAGTCTCGTTAGTCCATCTTGATTCATAATGGCGATCTTGTACGTGTTTGATAGGACCTTGTTTTTGATCGCTTGGTCTTGGTCTGATAAGAGATTGGTGAGGTAGTAACGGATGTCAAACAGTCCTATGGCTATGGAGGCATCGTCGATTGTTGAGAAAGTGAATTTTCTGGAAAAAGCATGTTAAAGTAAGGGAACATATGTTATATTAGTGTAAAGTGACGTTGTAGTACTGCCTTGCCTTGCCTTGCCTTGCCTTGCCTTGCCTTGCCTTGCCTTGCCTTGCCTTGCCTTGCCTTGCCTTGCCTTGCCTTGCCTTGCCTTGCCTTGCCTTGCCTTGCCTTGCCTTGCCTTGCCTTGCCTTGCCTTGCCTTGCCTTGCCTTGCCTTGCCTTGCCTTGCCTTGCCCTTCCTTGCCTTGGCATTCGTTTTGAGTGGTTCTAACTTACAATATAGCCCAAGCTCAAACCTAAGCTTTAGCCCGAGCTCTGGCCGACAAACTCTAACCTTAGATTCTAGTTTTAGCCTAGACTTAAGCCTATGCCAATAACTTCTAAGCTACTTTTCAAGCATTGTTAAAACCTACTCATTAAAAGTCTTCTGATCAGTCTGATCATACAACACATTACTAGCAATCCATTTTTCCAATTCCCATATCTTCTCAATGTCTTCAGCCAACTTGTCTTCTTTTAGCTGATCTCTAACACCTTTTAGCACAGCCATCTTTTTAGCATAAGCTGTGAATGCGTCAGTCAAAGCACTTTTGACAACACTTTCTTTAGTATCAAAATTGTACTTGGTACTATACAAGCTTGGCTCCGAGAAGCCGACGGTGACCTTTTGCTGATTCATATCGTCAGTCAAAATTGGAAATATACCACTTGGTGCAAACACATTAGCACCACGTTTGGCCAAGTACAACATAGCTTTAGCCAGCTGTTCGGCTGATGGTTTGGCTGGAGCAGCATTTTCGTCTAGTATTGGGAATGGCAGTCCAAGCTCAGTGACAAGAGCATCGTACATTGGTACAAACTTGGTACCATCAATGTCTTTTTTAGTACTATCTTGGTCTTTTTGGGATTTGACGCATCGTTCTCGAATACCACGCAGCTTATGTTCAGCTTCGTATGTTGGTGCATTGTCAAAGGCTTTCAGAAGAACTAGTTGGTTCTTCATCATCAGTTTGGAGAATGTATCACTTTCGTAGTTGTCGCACACGTACTCGTAGAAGTTGGTACAAGGTTTTTGTTTCAAGTCCATAGAGTCAGTTAAGGCTTCTGTGTATTCTTTGAAGCTTTGATACTTTGTAGAACCTTCTGGTATGACGATGGGGTCAGCAATGTTCAGTTCGTCGTCTGGTACTGGGTTTGGCGCGCCGGTTGTGGGTATTGGTGATAGTGTTGATGTGGGCGTGTCATCTAAAAGTAAAAAAGGTAGATTTAAAAATAAAGAGTGTATTTTTTGATATTTTGAAATATTTATTAAAAAATAGTTGCGAAATGTCAGTTTTTAAAAATCCAATAGTTTTTGTGACATTTCGTTACAACTTTTAAAACGCTTTAAACATTAACTTTTAATTACTTAAAGTTGCTTTTCAACGTTTACAAACACTCTTAGACATTTTTGAAAATCCAATAACTTTTGTGACATTACGTCACAAACTCAAAAAACGTTGAAACATAATTTTACGTTATTTTAGACTATTTCAAAGCATTTTCAAATAATTTTTGACGTTTTTAAAAAACCGATAATTTTTGTGGCATTTCGTCAAAAAGCCAAAACCGTTAAAATTTTCCATTCCCAAGTTTACATAAACGTTCTACGGTGTGAAATATGTGTTAATAAGTAAAAATACAATGTCTTGTTTTACCAAAGAGTGATAAAAATGACTTTTACTGACTTACCAGTGTTATTCTTCCCTTTATTGTCTGAAGCTTTATTGCTGAGGTCGAACACTTTGACCATAGTAATAATAGACAAAGTGAAAGTCAACAATGCAAATACCAATAAAATGGCAAAAACCACATTTGCAATGGCAGTTTTTTCCATTTTCATAATGCTTTAGGCTTCACTTCTATTGTTTTAGGCTTAACAGCTATAGTCTTAAGCTTAACACAAGTAGTAGAAAATTTACTTTAGAAAGTTACAGTACACTTCACTACTACGACCAGAACAAAGTCTACAAAATAAGAAGAAATGAAGTGCCTTAGGGGTTTGTTTAAATCAGAGAGAATATTAATCATCACCGCAGTACATCACATTTAAGCCTAACTTTGTTATCAGTTAAGCTGATGACAAAACAAACATGCCCTTGAGAGGAGTGTTGCAGGGTGTGGCAACATGGTGACTGGAGCCATGTTTTGTAACTTAAGTCTCTTTTTTATTGTGAAATGGAAAATTAAATTTTAGTTTTTTTTTTAATTTTTGACTAAACAAATGGAACATCTGAAATAATTTAAATTAAAGTGAAGGGGGAGGGGATGATGAAAGTTTGATGAAAACCGTTAGAGCAATTCATTATTGCTGTTTCCAATTGAGCCCTATCCAAGTAATACTGCTTTTCGTGTTACCAAGAGTTCTCATCAAACCTTCAGGCCATAGCTGAAAGTCGGTATAGGTCAAGCAACCGATTTGGCATAGTTTTCGTGCACTGCGTGCGTTGGTAGTGGCTGTGGCGCCGCTCGCTATTCGGAAAGACTTTGGTTCGACACCGCGCCCACCCAACCCAGACGCCTTGAGGAGTGGGTAGCGCTGGTTGCACGGGGACTAACATTATGTAAGCACATTTATACTTGGGCTACACAAGTATATTATGATTTACCGCCAGAATTCTTATGAAGATAAGGTAATTTTTATGGATCACCTTATCCACGACTCAATGATGCGAGAAACAATGAAATACCGGAAGAAAAGCCTAAGTTGAATACTGTGCTACAGTATCTTTCCTCATAAATTTAAAGTCGAAAAAGCTTGGCCAAATTGGCTGATTAAAACCCCGATAAGGGCGCCAAGAGATCAGCCTACGCGGCCAAGCTTTTGCCCGAATTCCAACGAAAGATCGCAGCCTCTTGAAGAGGCTGGCGACAGTTGAAGGAAAGAAGGACGGCCGGTAGACCGAATACAAAAGGCCTCGATGCCACCGTTTTGGGATCGATCGCTTGGGCAGGCTTCTGTCCGTTCTAATTTATAGTTTTCAGCCGCACGGTCGGCTAAGGTTTTGAGAAGGTTTTTGTGTTATTTAACTTTGCAAAGTCGCGTTATTCGCGTATGTTGTTAGACATGAGCAACGGGCCGGGCCGGGCCTGAGCAAAATCAAAAACGGGCCGCGCTTGAAAAGTGGGCCCGGCCCGTTGCTCATGTCTATATGTTGTAGCCTCAAGACACAACACGGTGTCTGAATATCGCAATATATCGTCCAAAAACACCTTAAAAGACAGAGATTTTGGTCATTGCAATCAGTTGCATGCGTTTGGGATCGGGGATCTTGTGTTTTTATTATTGGTTTTGCCGATTTTCATATGTTATTTTATTTTTGTTGTTCTGAGTGTTATATGTTTCAGAGCATGAGCTAACACCGGGTAAAAAGCTACTAACCTAGGGAAGAAGCCGTTCCTCAAGTTGCACATCATAAGTGTAGAAACAAATAAAACTGGAAAAAGTCCCGTTTAAACGGCATTTTAAGAGGAAGAGAACACGACATCGTGATCTTCGACCCCGACCGTCAGTGCAATTTTCAAAAACCATCGTAGTAACTTGCAAAAATACTGTCTGACCGGTCGGTCGTCAAAAATAAGTTTATGCAAAACGCATGCTATGGTCTGATATGACTTTTTAACAAATCTTCCATGTGGGAAAAAACTCGCATAATGACCGCAGGCGGTGCTTAATTTCGATTGAACAGGATGCTGCAAATACAATATATTTTTATATTTTAGTAAATAAGTATGGAACATTTTATCCGGAGGGTTTCCTAAAGAGTCAAAATACTCTATGAAGAAGGTGACCCCGCGTGTAGCAAACTGGAACTTGTCGTACCGGAAAACGCAGGCGTCGTATTTGTTGCCGATCCGCACCGTACTCTAGCACGCAAACAGCGGGTCGTTTCGCACGGTCGGCTACGGGTTTGAGAAGGTTTTTGAGTTATTTGGCTTTGCAAAGTCGCGGTATTTACGTATATTGTAGCCGAAACTAGTTTCGGCATATTACAAATAATAGTTAATAGTATAAGGTTAAGGTCAAGGTTCATATAAGTTACAATATACAGAATTTGTCCTGGAACCACCCCACAAGTTAAGTATAGTATATAAGACGGTCAGGCCCAGTACTGCGACGGGTGCTGGGACGGGCAATGTCACCAAACCGAGCCCTCCACTCAACTCCTAATTACCGGGAACGTCGGAGATAGCTCAGTTGGTGTTCATCTGCACCTTGAACATCCTGGCACATCAGCACGGTACAAACTACGGAATTAAACATTATCGACTAATCTAATTTATATCTCCCGTATTGTAACTTTAGAAGCTTGAATATGTAAAGTAAATAAATTTAAAAAATAAGGTAAATAAAATTTGCCTGTGCCGGGCGAAGCGGTCGGTGGAAGCTGACTCCGATGGTTTATTGGTCGGCGTTACAACGGCTTGATAATGTTTTAGTTTTACAAAATTAAATACAGCCTTCGGCATAGCTTTAGCCTTAGTTTTTGCTTTAGTTTCAGTCTAAGTCAGCCTTAGAATTCAGTTTAGTACTACACCTAGATTCTTATTGTGACTTAAACTATGATAGTCTATATGATGATTCCATAATCACCTCATTATTCTTTAACAAAAGCATCAAATTTTAAGCTGTGCTTCTCACCACACACAGCTTAGAACTTGATGAGGTGCATTTTCGTACGTTAAGAGAT
The DNA here is from genome assembly GCA_904066225.2 of Bursaphelenchus okinawaensis. Lineage (NCBI taxonomy): Eukaryota > Metazoa > Nematoda > Chromadorea > Rhabditida > Aphelenchoididae > Bursaphelenchus > Bursaphelenchus okinawaensis. Next base: position 9,709,584 of record CAJFCW020000005.1, on the reverse strand, counting down.
AAGAACTATAAGTGATTTATAACGGCATTACAAGACATTTAGTATTATTGTTATACGAATGTGTTGTAATGCTAGTGTCTAAAAAATGACGTGGTCTTGTGCCCATTTGTGTTGATTGCAGGCCTGAGGCGGATTATTTCAATCGTTATTTGGCAAAATGAGTCACTTTGAATTGGCCTTAGCTCTATCCTATTTTGACCTGTCTTATTAGGTGCCGACATAAAGAACCCGCCATACTATTCCTGTAGTTTCCTGTAAAAAATGGCGGGTTCTTTATGTTGGCACTTAATACTCAAGGATAGCTCTGTTGGACTTCACTTGAAGCTTGAACAACCTTGCACATCAGCACTGTACGTTACAAACTACGGCATTAAAATCATCAGGGCGGGGCGGGGACTTTTAAAGAGATCGATACTTTGACGAAATTCTTATATTTTATTGAAAAACAAATTCACAGTACATTATATTATCATAGGTGTGATTTAATTTATAAAAATCATGATGTTTTTGCTGTTTCCTTGGCGAACACACGACAGTTTTCTATAGCATATTTAGTTGTTGCCAAACAATTAAATGCGTTTTTAAATTCAGCAAAGTTCTTCAAAGCTCCAAGAACTCGGAATGTTGATGGTATGGCATTACTATAGTAAGTATCTGGCTTTTTGTATGCCTTTTTGCTACACATTTCACGTGAAAATGCTATGAAGAGCAGTTGTTCATGAGTAAGGTCCTTGTAAACGTTTGATGGTAAGTGAGGATCTTCACCGTTGATGGCTGTGTGAAGCTTGTAGCCGGTGTAAGCGGCTCGGATACCTGTAAACAGAAGTGTGAGGGTTATGTGACACTTTACCCTACCCTACCCTACCCTACCCTACCCTACCCTACCCTACCCTACCCTACCCTACTCTACCCTACCCTACCTTACCCTACCTTACCTTACCCTACCCTACCCTACCCTACCCTACCCTACCCTACCCTACCCTACCCTACCCTACCCTACCCTACCCTACCCTACCCTACCCTACCCTACTCTACCCTACCCTACCCTACCCTACCCTACCTTACCCTACCCCACCCCACCGTACCCTACCCTACCCTACCCTACCCTACCCTACCCTACCCTACCCTACCCTACCCTACCCTACCCTACCCTACCCTACCTACCCTACCCTACCCTATTCTACCTTACTGTACTCAACACTTTCGGGCCATACCCTACTCTATGATACCCTACGCTATCGTATAATGCCGTACTCGATTGTACTCTACCCTATCCTTCACAAACAAGCCATGGTTTACCGTGCTTTGCACTACCTTACTCTATTGTAATTTTTCTTTCCCTTCTTCCTTCCCCCTCCCCTCCCCCTGTCCCCACGCTACCCCTCCCCCCCCCCTACACCAAAAAAAAATTTCAAAAAAAGTGTTGCTTTCTCCTTCTGAATAAAAAAAATTCAATTGTTTCCCCTGCCTAAAAACATTTTGGTAATAAACACACCTCCATTATCTCCCAGCGCTTCAGACAGAACATAAGCTCCAATTAAAGGGCTGGCCTCCACATTATAACCAGTATACTGCTTCACGACACACTCGTTCATTTTATCAAATATGGGCTGACTAGCTGTATCTATCCAGGAAACGACCCATATGCCTTGTTCATTAAACAAAACTCCATTTTTGTCGAAGCCATGAACTATTTCATGCCCAATCAGAAGACCTAGTGCACCATACAGTACCGAAGTCGGGTAGTTGACATCGAAGAAGGGTGAGGTCAAAATGGCATGTGGGATCGTCAGCGAGTTCTGCAGATTACTGTACTTGATACTGGTCGAAGTGGCATTGCCGTTGAATACTGGAGTTGCAGGACGGTCTTGTGCAGGCGTGCTCAGTAGTTGTACATCGATTAAAGACTGCAGAGTTACTGTAGTTTCGGCTATGTCATAGTAGTTTTGGGCCGTGTTGTCGGTAGTAAAGGCAGCGTATTTAGTGTTTAAAGCATCTGTAGTTAAAGTTGATTTTGAATAACCAACACTGATCTTCATATTATCAAGCTTGTTGATAGCCGCGGTTTTGGAGGTTGGCGACCAGGAAAGGGTTTGAATGTTGGCCTGAAATACGGTGTTTAAAAATATTTATGGTTTTATGAGTTTGTAAAGAAATTTCTTGCTATTCTAAGCTTTGTAAAGAAAGTTCTTGCTATTTTATGTTTTGTAAAGAAAGTTCTTGCTATTTTATGTTTTGTAAAGAAAGTTCTTGCCATCTTAAGCTTTGTAAAGAAAGTTCTTGCCATTTGCAGCATAAAAAGCTATTTTAAGAAATTGCAAGCTGCAGGTGACTGTTTATACGTTGAAAACAATTTCTTTGATTTGTAAAGAAAATTCTTACTGTTTTTGTGTTGGAAAGAAAGTTCTTGCTATTTTTTGTTTCATAAAGAAAGTTCTCGTTATTTTTTGCTTTGTAAAGAAAGTTATTGCCTTTGTTCAAAATATTGACTTTTAAGCTTTTGCAAGCTGCGAGTGACAAGTTATACACCGAAATTCGTTATTTATTTTGTAAAGAAAGCTTTTGCCATTTTATCATTTGTAAAGAAAGTTCTTGCTATTTGAATCAAAACGACTTCTGCAGGCTGCAGAGTTCATTTTATACGACAAAAATAGTGGTCGGGCGCTATTTTCAAAATTTTTGTGAAATGGTCCTACTTTAAGACCACAGATATTTGTAAAAAAGTCCTACCTATCAACTCTTAAAATTTTTGAAATATTCCTACCTTAAGTCCATTAATGACATTCCTAGCCACCTCTTCAGCAATCTTATACATCTTTTCTCGGTCCGCTGCCTCAGACAGTGTAAAGATGTAGGTATGGTCAACAAGGTCAGCTAGATACCTATTCTCCACGATTCTTCTATCACAAACTTCTTCAGCGTCAGGCTCGTCTGCCACATTGACTGTACTCGACCGTTCTGTCGGTGCCAATGACAATCTTAAATCGTATGTCTGACAAAACTTGATGAAGATGTAATTGTAGATGGCACGTGCTGTGGAGGTACCACTCAAGTACGTGGCTAGGGCTTCGAGGCGGGTAGGATTGGTGACTACAATATTATAGTCGGTAGCCGTGACCTTGTTCTTGAGATTGTCATCTGTTTGGTCAGCAACAAGGTCGGTCAGGTATTGAGTAAAGTCAAAGAGTGAGACTGCTGTGGTGGCTTCGGCTGCTGTGTATATCGTAGTTTTTCTGAAAGTTAAAGAAGTGTAAAGAAAGTTCTTGCAATTTTTTGTTTTGTAAAGAAAGTTTTTGCAATTTTTTGTTTTGTAAAGAAAGTTCTTGCAATTTTCTGTTTTTTAAAGAAAGTTCTTGCCATTTTCTGTTTTGTAAAAAAAGTTCTTCTATTTTTTAATAAAAATTAGTTTTTTAATGTTTGGCAGGCTGCGGGTGTCAGGTTATATGATGAAAAGGTTTGGTTTGCAATTTTTTGCTTTATAAAGAAAGTTTTTGCCATTTTTATTAAAAAAGCGGTTTTTAGGCTTTGCAGGCTGCGAGTGACAAGTTATACGATAAAAAGTTTTTGTTTATATTTGTAAAGAAAGTTTTTGCCATTTTATGTTTGGTAAAGAAAGTTCTTGCTATTTTTTGTTTTGTAAAGAAAGTTCTTGCCATTTTTTGTTTTGTAAAGAAAGTTCATGCCATTTGTTGCAAAAAACTTACTCAGTAAAAGTCTGTGGAGTAGTCGGGTCACTGACAACATTATCAGCGATAAACTTATCCAATGCCCACAACTCGTCTAGATCTTCTGCCAACAAAGTTTCGTCAACAGTACCAGTTGTAGTCTTCAGCAGGTACACTTTCTTAATGTAGTCCGACCATTTTTTCACTTGTTTAGCCTTTACAGCGTCTGGACTGTACTGATAATCATACAGCTGCTGATCTAGACTAGGCTCGTCGAACAAGATACTGTAGTCACGATCCGCCAGGTTCGCATGTACCAACGGTACTATCTTGAGCTGCGTGAATAGGTCTTGCCCTCGTTTGGCCAAATAAACCATGATTGTGGCCAATTGTGCGGCCGTCGGCTTAGCTAAAGTAGCATCTTTGGCTGATAATGCTGGGAATTCGACTTGGTTTGGCAAGGTGGCTACAAAGGCATTGTAGTATTCAAGGAACTTGGCTCCACTTAAAGCCGTCTTCTTGTTGGCCACGTCTCTCTCGATCAACATACACTTTGCTTTTAGTTGTTTTAGTTTGTTCATAGCTTCGAAATTCTGAAAAAAGATATTACTTAGCATTAGCCTTAGGCTTAGCATTAGCCTTAGGCTTAGCCTTAGCCTTAGCCTTAGCCTTAGCCTTAGCCTTGGTTTGACTGGCCTTTCTGTTGACAATAACTCTGCTCTGTTTTATTTTTTAGCCCTTTTCTAGCCTTACATTAGCTTTATCTTAACTAAAAATGCATGATAAGGTCTACCCGCTACGGGCTAGAGCGAAGGACTAAGGCTGCTTTACTCTTAACTAAATAAGGCATGATTAACTTCTGCTCTTCAATGCCAGCCTATTTTTATATCCTCATTTTATAAAAACGATTTCAACATTTAACTTACCGGCAAATTCGTATCATCCAAAGCATCACACAGATCGCTAAACGTGTTATCCTTTAACATGTCTTGTTCATCATTAGCACTCTTGTCGCACACATAACCAAAGAAGTTTTTACATGGATCTTCGCTCAGTGTCATACTACGATTCAGACTTTTGACATACCGTAAAAAGCTCGTGTACCGTGCTTCACCTTGATTAATTTCGGTTACTGGCCGAATATTCAAGCCTTGGTCTGGAGTTGCAGTTGTTGTTGTTGTGGGCGCCGGTGGTATCGTAACGGTTGTGGACGGAACTGGTTCGACAGTTGTGGTAGGGTTGGGGCCTGGGCCAGGGCCGGGGGCTACTGTAGTTGTTTTGTTGGAACCTAAAATCACTTTTTTATGGTTTGTAAAGAAAGTTCTTGCCATTTTTCGTTTTGTAAAAAAAGTTCTTGCCATTTTTATTAGCCTTATCAACTCACCATTACTGCTGTCCTCACTACCACTCAAGCTGTTCTTGATATTGAACACTTTGATCATAGTGATCAAGCTGGCCGTGAACGTCAAGAAGGCGAATACCAACAGCACCGCAAACACAATACTTCCTATGGTCGATTTGTCTGCCATGGTTTACTGTAATTTTTGATTTTTAAGTTAAAAAACGGCATTTTAAAATTACAGTAATAATTTCAAACAGATATTACAGTATTCTACAGTATCCTATCCTACCCTACCCTACCTCATACTATCTTACCTTACCCCACCCTACCCTACCTTACCCTACAATACCGTTTTTGCACTACCTACCCTACTCTATCCTACTGTGTCATACTATTATATATTTTGGATTGTCTTACCGTACCCTATCCCATTCTGACATGTCTTAACTTATGCTACCCTACCCTACCCTTTTTGTAGCAAAAGTACTGTTATTACCTATCCCTACCCTGTGATGCCTTGCCCTACCTATGATGCTCTAGCGTTTTGACGCTACACTACTTTTACTGTTACTACTCTACTATGTCATCATCTGTTTTTATATTAACTTTGTTATCCTCACTCAGTCATCTTAACATTTATGTTACAGTACTCCACTACCATACACTACTTTTAAAACAAAAATCACAAAACTCCAATTCGGGGAAAGTTTCAAAAACAATGTGAAAGACACAAACATACAAGAATTCAGTTCCTTTCTTATATAAAGTCGAGCTTTGTCTGTTATCGTAAGCTACAATATAAACATAGGCTTAATAGGTGCGGCAACAAAGTCAAAATTGATTCATGCCTAAGGCTTTCAACTTTTTTAGATTAAAAAACACGTTCAAGTGTTACTTGTGGTTGATACTAACACCTACATGCAAGTGAGCAAGAATTTTTGAGTGGTATTGGGGAAGGTTTGACGTCATTTTGATATAAATAGTCTACAGAAACATCATCCAGCAGTTCGTACTATGCACTGGTAGAGGTATAAGCGTAAGTAAGGCGTGAACAGGTGTAGGCAACAATAAAGGCTTGAGAAAAGGTAGTATATGATGAGTAAGGGCAAGGGTATGTGCATACTTAAGTTATGGGCAAGGGTAGAGAATGGCTAAGAGTAGGGTATGAGCAGGTATGAGCAATGGTAAAGTTTGGGCACAGAATATGCAAGAGTAACGTATAGGCAAGGGTAGGGTATAGGCAATGATTGGGTATGAGTTTGGTAGGGTATGGCCACAAATAGTGTATAGTCAAGGGTAGAGTATGAGCAAAAGTATGGCCTGCGCAAGAGTAGGATATGAGCAAAGACAGAGTAAGTTCAAGAGTACGGTGGGCAGGGTATGAGCAAAGGTAGAGTATGGGATAGGGTAGGGCATGAGCAAGGGTATGGTATGGTCTAGGGTACTTTGACCAAAAGTAAGGAATGCAGAAGAGTAAAGTATGGGCAAGGTTAGAACGTGCACGTGTACGATATAAGCAAGGGTAAGGTGCAGGCAAAAGTAAAGTTTGGGATAGGGCAGGGTATGGGCAAAAGTAGGGTATGGGCTATAATAAGGTTTGGCCAAAAGTATGGTATACGCAAGAATAGGAAATGGAGAAGGGTAGGGTAAGTTCAAGAGTACGGTATGGGCAAGGGTAGAATATGTCCTAAAGTGAGGCATGTTCAAGGGTACGGTATGGACAAGGGTAAAGAATGAGCAAGGGTATGGTATAGAAAAAAGTAGGGTATGATCAAGGTTAGGGTATGTCCACTATGTGTGTAGATTGATTTAAAGGTGCCGCAAATCCGTATTTCTAAACCAAAATAAAACAAAAAATCAAAAAAGTTGTTTTATATAAAAGTTTATTATGCGTATGTATGTAATACATTATAGAACATGTCATATTTTATAAATTAAAAAGAAATAAAGACTTGTCGTCAATTTACATTAACTTAGCATTACAAAAACGACAAAACTTTTGTCAGCATTTTGAATCATTTAGAACAATATACATAAAATTTTGAAAAATGCAAGATATCTTATCACCGTATGTACAAATATGTGTCACCAAGGCTCTCAAGTACTATGCTGCAATTACAGCTTCAGTTGTGAAGGTTGCCAGTGCTAAACGACCTCTTCTTTCAAGCAAACCGACGTTGTTTAGTGATAGCCCTCTTTGGAGAAGTTGAAGCTGTTCGTTTTCTTGAGGAACTGGTCGATATTAAGAAAGAATCTTCTTCATTATTACTTCTTATACATTCATCATGGTTTGTCAGAACTTCTTCAGTTTTTGCTGCTGTTTGAGTTGGTTCACGCTACAAAACATTATATGAACATAAAGAAGACAATCAAATACCATGGAAACTCTTTATAAAGACCTTCTATATAAGGATCCTCACATATTATATAATATTATATTAACCAGTTACAACTTAAATTTAAAAAAAGTACTACTTTTAAATACTTTTTCAAAATTTAAAAAAATTTTTTTATAACAAAGCAGAAGAAGCGCATTCGTATTTTACCTCTTGAATTTTTTTGCATTATCTACGCAACCTTTTTAACTAAATATTCTATATTCTACTCTATCTTACCCAAACCTTCCTAATCGTACCCGCTGTTATCATATTTTATCCTATTCTACCCAAACCGTTCTAACTGTACCCCACCTTACAATATTCTACCTTACCCTATCCTACCATACCCTACCATGTATAAAATAACTTGAACTTCATTCTGTCTTACCCAGTGTTTTGCCGGACCGGTCCGGCCCGCGGACGGGTCCGGTCCGGACCGGATGGCCGAAACAAAAATTTTTGCGGACCGGACCGGGCCGGTCCCAAAAACCTGCGGACCCGGACCTGAAGAAAAAGCTCCGGACCGGTCCGGAAGAAAATTTTTTTTTTATTTTAATAATCAACCTTATTTCAATCAGTACTAGTCCTACCCCAAAAAATTCGTAGCTTAATTCTACTATATCTTAAAACATACTTTACCATATATCATCTCAATACGTATGCTACAATAACTCTAATATACCGTTCCTTATACCTCAAAAACCTTCAAAAGAACAAAATAGAGGTAAGAATAAGGCCGCGTAAATCAATACATGCTATCTTATATTTACAATAAAATGGTAATCACTCTTACCATTAAATCAAACAAGAATGCTTCATCATCGGCGTCTTGTTGAGCCTCTTTCAACACCGACTTTCTCAATTCGTCACGGTCTGATAGCCTCATTCTGCGCGGCCAATAACAAATTCTTGGTGGCATGGCTTCAAACGCGGCTCCAAGAGCATCGATAGTCGTAGATGAAGCTACACACGTTTTGCCGACCATTTTTATACTTTCTTTTATAGTTGAAAGCTATAACAATATTTTAAATGTCATCATACTTGAAATATAATAGTACATAACAATACTAAATAAGATGGCTTGGTTATAATATAGTTTGAATTATCATAGTGCTCGTTTAAATATGTACCAACAAAGTATACTATTTTATTTACATTTTATGGTTATAGGCCCTATATGTACATATTACAATTACGGCCTAAATTGTAAAATCTAAGTATCAGCAACATAGTACAAATCTAAGTTTGCAAGCTTAAAATAAGCCTAACAAGTTGGCTTTTTAACTCTAAACAAAGTTCAAAAATGCGGGAGTGGCAAGCCTGAACCAAGCCTAGAAAGTTAGGCTAAAAATATAAAAATTGTAGGTTTGCAGGCTTAAATCTGTATTAAAAAAGTAGGTTTCCTGGGCGAAAACACAGCCTAAAAAATTGTGCTTACAACCTTAAAACAAACCCAAAATTTAGGTGCCAGTCTTGGTTTTTCCATTCACAAAACTTAATAATGCCTTTAAGCAAGTCTTAAAAAGTTGGTTTTGCAAGCCTAAACCAAGCCGAAAAGCTAGGAATAGGATATAAAAGTTGTAAGTTTGCAAGCCTAAACCAAACTTTAAAAATTTGGATAGCTGACCTTAAACTAGGCCTAAATAACTCAGATAGCAAGTCAAAAGCAAAATGGTAAACTAGCTTAAAACAGAGCCTAAAAATCTACTTATAAGCCTAAGTCTCTAAAAATAGGTTTCCCGACTTGAATTGAGCCTAAACAGCTAGTAAAGAAGCATTACAGCTAGCCTGAAAAAATTGGCTTTTACCCTCCCTCCAACATTCCAAGATCTATAAAATCATATTTGGTTCCCTGATTTTTATAATAAGTCTTGTATAAGCCATTCCAACTCTCAGCACTTCGAATAAATCATAAAAACCTAAAATATCGAATTAATCATGAAAACCTAAAATTTCAGATAAACCATGAAAACCTAAAATAAAGAAAGACCCAACAATATTAAAACAAATTGTAAGACATGAATGAGACTTTATTGATAAATCGGTCAACCACCACCGACGCGCAGAATATCTGTACTGATTTTTGGCAAACAATGAATATTCACCTTGCTCGAGCGTTGGTTGAGAGCGCCCGGGGTAATGACAAGCGTCGATTTTTTAAATAAAAACGTAAATAAATGAATCTAAAGGACCAGGTTAAGAAAGAAGCTACAGTACCAGCTTCTTGTTGTTCATTTTTCTCTAGCATCACCAGCTTCTTGATGTTCATGTTTCTTTAGTATTACCAGCTTCTTGAAGCCCGTAATTCTCTTATATCAACAGATTTATAAGAACCCACACCTTGAACATAAGTTGATTCCTTTATTAAACGTATCATCGTACTAACATTAGATCAATCAAGGATACACTGACAATATCTCAAATAGCATCATACTAACATTACATCAAAGACAATACAGTGATATAGGATTTAAAACAACATCGTACTATAATACGTCTAGTACCGATACCAATCCATCTTACTACTGATACTAGTCCGTCTGAGTACCAATACTAATCCTTCTGAATCGGAGCCATGTCTGACCGTTGTGATCCGGTCAAAATCAAGTATGGGCTTTGAGTTTGTTCCTGTTTCTTCAGCTGTTTGGCCAAGGTACCTAATGGTGTGTCCGAGCTGTTCATTTTCTTCATCTTCTCCTTCTTGGCCAGCTTGGCCTGGCGTTTCTCGATCTGCTTCTTGCCTGGGGTTTTGCCGTGGAACTTCCAACTCAACTCGCGGAACGCTTCCTTCTGGTCGAGGATTCGGCCCTTCTTGTCCGTGTACGTGATTTCAAAGTTGGGCTTGTAGTCGGATTTGTCGTCGAAATGGCGAGTGGGGCCGGAGGCACCGAGGCGTTCCAGTTTGCGGACGTATTTGTCTTCCATGTCTCTGAAAATTAAAAAAAAATTTAAAAAATTCAAATTTTTTCAATTTTTACCTAAAATACAAAAAAAAGTTTTAATTGTTACCTAAAATCCCAAAATTTGCCATTTGTTACCTAAATTCAAAAAAAAAATGTTACCCTTGTTACCTAAAACCCCAAAAATGTTTCACTTGTTACCTAAACCGCAAAAAAGTTCATATCCTCTAAACTTACAAATTGCCTCCCTCAACCCTGGAGAATCGTTTGCTTTGAAGATGTGCCAAATGTGAGTCGGATGAGCCTTGTTTCTTATTGGACAAGTATCCTCTTTCCGCTGCCATTTTTAACATGGCGCCAACGCCTTTTGTCACATCACGTTCGTCGCCCAGCACGTTTTGGTAGTCGGCTCCATAAACACCGTCATCCTAAAAAAGCAGTTTATTTTATTTTGTCTTCGCTGTTAAAATCAATTTTTAAAATTTGAAAATTCTCAAAAATTCAGCTTGGTCTCCCCTGTAAATTTCTGTCAAAAAATTTTTTTTTAAATTCTTTGGGTATAACAGACTACATGCTGCCCTTGTGATACAAAGACATCATTATTCACGTCTCCCGCACACAATCCCCAAAAAATAAAAAAAATTTTTAAAAGTTGAACTTGGCCCCCCCTGTGAATTTTTTTCCTAACAATTTTTTTTATTTTTTAGATAAAACCAGTTATATTTGTCCTTGTGATACAAAAATAACCGCCCTTCATCTCCCCTACGCCCAGTTCCCCAGAAACTTCGTCAAGTTTTTTAAAATTTGAGTGAGATCCCCCGTAAACCCCTACCTCATCCTTCTTCTTCCTCTCCTTCCGCTCCTTTTTGCTGCTTTCCGGCTGTTGATCCCCAAACTCCTTCCATTTTGGCCGCTCATCATCGTCAAAGTCGCCCATCCGGCTTTCCAGCTCAATTTGTCGTTGCTCCAGCTTCCTCGACTCTAGATCTTCTTCGTCTTGGTCGACTTCTGAATCCGAATCCGAGACTTGAGCTTCCTCCACTTTTTGTTTCTTCACTTCTTCTTCTTCTTGTTTGATTTCCGAATAATCTACATGATCATCCCTGTTGCCAGCCAAGCCCAATGACAGTACTTCTCCGATGGCTTTGTAGCTTTCGGCCGTGTGGTCGATAACCAGGCCTTTGGAGCTTGACGGTAAAATAAAGTCCTCTTCTTCGTCGCTGCTTCCTGGTTCTTCTTTTTTGATTTTCCGCTTCAACAGTTCCTGTTTCCATCGATCTGTAGACTTGAGTTCTTGAGTTTGATTCAGTTTTCGCGACTTTTCCAACGCGGCCTGGAGTTCGTCTTCGGCTTCGTCGTCCAATATGACACCGCCAATGTTGGCTCCACCAAAAAAATCTGAAAAAAGATCTTGGTTATATTTGAAAATCCTTTTTAACAAGAATCAAATCAAATTTTACACAGTTCTTCAATTTATCTTGTTGTACCTCGACTGATGATCATCCTTTATATCAGAAGCTTAGAATTCGAATTTTTTGAACAAAACTAACGCTAATTCGTATACCTAATCGTGTTCTAAATAGGCTATAGTACCCACTAACTCAAAATTGCTTCACTAGACTATCAACTTTTCTCTAAGCATCAATTTATATTAACCTACCGCACTTGAACATCATCCTTAATATTTAAAGCTCGTAGATCAATATTCAAACATCCGAACTTGAATATTTATATATAAATGCATTCTACCTTTAATAAAGTACATACAAACACAATATTAAATGCCTAGACTCACTAGCTTTCTCAAGACATCAATTTATATTAACATACCCTCACTTGACCATCGTACTTAATATCAAATGCTTAAAACTTGATTTTTTAATAAAATCAACCTTAATTTTAAATTTAAGTACCTTCAATAGCTTTATTTCCACCTTTTGCATCACTAACGCTCCTTTGAATAACATATTTTACACTCCAAAAAAAAATATTACACAACGCCCTCGACCTACCGTCGTCGTCGCTTTCCTCGTCCTCACTATCGCTGATTTTGCCAATTTTTTCCGACAAACTTTTCAATTTGTTAATATCCACACTAGCACGATTGTTTTCCTTCCATTTTCCGCCTATTTTCACTTGTGGTTTCTCGTCTGGTACCTCGCCTTCTTCCATTTCTTCATCTTGTTTTATTTCCTTAAAGTCGCCCAGTTTGCCATTCGTATCTTCATTTTCAGCTTGACGACGTGCAGCTAATCGTTTGGCTCTGAAATAACATTATCGTAGTGTTGTTTTAAAATCAATATTACTAAATTTTATCTACTACAATATTTTAAAATTTCATTTTTCTTCAGGTAAACATCAAAAATCATGTATTTTTCTTAAAAATTGCCATTTTCAATAAGATTTTGTTATCAAAACCCCATAAATTTGTCCTTAAAAGCTTCTTCATAATTCGCACCGTCTTCTATGTTACCTAAACATCAATAAAAAATCAAAAAATCCCTTACTTTTCACGTTTCTCAGCTTCACCATCGCCATCCGCTTCTGGTTGAATGTCGGATGCTTTTAACGTCTTTCTCTTCCTCATTTTGTCCTTTTTCAACTTCTTTGGCTTCCTGAATGATACCATTTCTTCTTCTGTGTAGAATTCCCGAGCTAATGTGTATTTAGAGGATTCTAAGGTTTCAAACTTCTTGTTAGCCATCATAAGTTTCCGCTTCATTTCCAGTTCACGTTCCTCTTTGTCCAAGTCGTAACCTCCTTCTTCGTCTGAAAAATTTGAATTATTACCTATTTTTCCAAATATATATATATTTTTTTTTATTTCAAAAAAAATTTTTCCTCAAGATCACCCTACCCAATCTAAACGTCTCTCTTTTGACAGGTTCATCCATATCTCGGTCATATTTCGACAAGATTTGCTGTTTCTTGGTCATTCCAAATTCATCAACCTCTTCATCTTCGTATGGATTGTAGTCCTTCTTCTGTTTCCTCAACTCCACATTCTTTTTGTGTCTTTCATTGTCAATTAGATTCGGATTGATGAGAACCTCTTCTCCATCATCATCAAGCACGTTCCGATCTTCTAGAACCAAAATTGTTTCGGATCCATCAACAAACGCTTCTTTTGAATGGCCAATAAGAAGATTGCCAGTTCCTGATTGAGACTTTATGATTCTTTTGGGCTTGGCTTTGATTTTTTTCATCTAAAAAGAAAGTTTTATCAAAATTAAGTTATCTTATCTATAAGGATTTACTCGTATCAGGGGAAAAAAGTCTATAAAACCATTAAAACATAGTCCTACCTCTTCTTCAGCTGCTTTTTCTGCAATTTCGTCCATTTCATCAAACTTCTCGGCCGCTTTCCGACTTTTATCCAGCCATGAATCTACATCCTCGTCCGAATCAGAATCCGCCAACCCCTTCTTCACCTTCAGCACCTTATTATAGATCTTGTGTTTCTCTTTTTGTACAGCAATCTTCTCTTTTAACTTTTCTTGCTCCTTCTTATTTGTTAAACTTTCGGCTTTCTTGTGATGAATCTCAACTCCATCAATGTTGTAAACCTTTTCACCGTCTTCCCCATCATCGTCAGCATCTTCTGCATTTCCATTGGCTGTTTTATCTTCGACTTCCAAAGGGGCCAAGCCAAGTTCAGCACGAATACGATTCGTTTCTTCGATCGACACCTCTTCAGCTTCGTCTTTCTTCGAGGATTTTGGCGGAGATCGTCGTGATGAACGACGTTTTGACTCTCTAAAAGATAGAGAAAGTACTATAGATATTAAAATTGCAAAAAATCTAATTAAAACCGCAAAATATCAAGTTTTACAAAAACCTTTCGTTCTGATGTCTAGTACAATATTCTGTTGCGCATATTTCGCTAATTTTAATTACAAACTGCCCAAAGCTTTCATAAAATCAAAAACAATGTCTGTTTTAGCTAAGAAAAATTTTTTACAAGCTTATCTTATAAGGCCGCTGAGATATAACTAAAAGCATAACCAACATCAGCAGTGTAACTCAATATCTCAAGCCTAGTCCATATTAGATTCTAATTCCTTTTCTAAACACACAAACCAAAATAAAGTACTTACCCATGGCTTTCGTGAGACGTATCTTCATCAAGACCGTGTTTTCGTTTCCGAGCGTATCTGAAACGATTTTGCAAGTTATTCATTGTTTTAAACCGACCTTAGCTTACTTTCCACTCATTGTTCCAACAGTAATAGAGAATAATTAAATATATCTATAGGTAACAACAAATAACAAGTTAAAAATGTGCCAACTTCACCAAAGAAAAGTTAGCGATATTTTCTGAAAAAATTTCACAAGAAGCGTATGACTTGACACGTTTAAAACAAATGAGTCAAGTGTTCTTTTTATGTTCTTGCGCGCAAAAGGAAATTTAAATTCTGCCCGCGGGCTATTTTAAGTTAAAATTTAAAAATTAAAAATGTTTTCAAGTTTAAATTTAAACTATGTTTTCAAGTTTTGATTTTTTTCACTTTTAAAACTGTAAAATAATGAATTTTTACTGACTGGTCGAAATGCAGCGTCATGTAGTTTTCATGAAGATTTTGGCCGAAAAATCAAAATTCGAGCCCTCTAACTTTGATGTTGTTCCACTGATTGTTGAACTGGTGTGTATTGGTAAGTAAATTACTATTTTTCTTGCGATTTTAGGTATCACCTATCTTATAGTAGGTGTGAAGCTACTTTTGAAGACGTTTTGAAAAAAAACCTTTGCATAACCTTAACAATCATAAAATACCTTTAAATCTTTTCAGTAATGGCAGTGGTATCGTTCGGAATCTTCGAACTTCTGTATCGTCAAGGCATTTTCTTCAAGGAGGATTCGGAAGGCCCGACCAAGATTCACATGCAGCATTTGCAAGAATACAAGAAGCAAGAAGATAAGTTTTTGTCCGAAGGCGGTCAAGCCAATCCAGTCCGGCAGCGTGAACGAAAAGTTGAAGTCAAAACCAAAACTGAAGCCGTTGCAGTTCAATAAACTTTCACTGACTTGAATTTTGGTTTATTTTCTTGAATATTGACTTGTTTTCTTGAGTGTTGGCTCATTTTACATTAATTTTCAAAGTTTTAGATATTATCTTTATACAATATTAATATTTTTCGACAGAAAAGATCCATATTTTACTATTTATACCACTTTACAACAGTTTACTGTCCAATTTTATCAGTCTTAACCAATTTACTGCCAAAAGCTTTTTTGTAGACATGAGAAACAGGCCGGGCCTGAATGTTAGGCCCGGCTCGATCGGAATTTTTCTCAAGGCCGGCCCGGCCCGTTTCTCATGTCTACATTTTTGCAAAAGACACTCTTGACTAATTTTTCCCGCGATGTGTCAACTCTCCCCTCGTGTTTTCCAGATTTTGTGAAATCTCGTGTGGCTCAAGGTAATTTGCTTCTGTGCGTGCCTAATAACTTCCTCGTGACTGGTTTTAATTAAAAAATGTTACTACTTTAGGGTCCAAACCGTTTTATTCCTGCTTTCTTTGTATTTACCTTGTTTTTCCGTGTTTTATGTAACGTTGAAACCGTGTTTTATATAACTTTAAACTTCCTAAGCTATTAAAATAAGGTTTGTTGAAGCTTTTTTAGACTAGATGTAAATAAATGGAGGCTGATGAATACAATAAAAGTTTGATTGAAGTGTTGGTTGATGAACCATGTATTTACGATCCATCGGACCCGGCTTTTCAGAACATCAACGAGCGTCACATGGCTTACGTGAGGTTGGGCCAGCGGTTGAGGGATCGTGGAGCTAGTGAAGAGCAAGGTATTTGTTTCGTCTTGATTTTAACGTTTAGATTTATTAACTTTGAGGCAGGTTGAGCTTGGATATTGGCATTTTTGTCGACATCTATAAGGCTTCTAGTATAACATACTAATTGGTCGATTTCTAGTTCACCGAATAAATGACCGGTTTCAAGTTTTAAAACGAAGATACATGACTGAATATCGAAAAGTTCAACGGGGAGTACAAAGCCATTGGGCTTACTACGAAGATCTCACGCCGATTTTAAATTCGCTGGCCGAAAAAGCAGTCTCGTAAGTGGTATATAATTGTTTTTACTATACTATCATATCAAATACTTAATAAATTTGTACTCAAAAGCTAGAATAATATCAATAGCATTTTTTAGAAACGAAACAACTAGTGTTATATCTGATTCCAACCTAATATTCTCGCCATATTCACCATCACCCAGTTCCGACGAGCGGCCGGCTGAAGCGAAGCGTCGGCACGTTGAAGAGAAGCAACGTTCCGACTTTCAGCGTTCCGAATTCTCAGGCATATTCGACTATGTATCTTATAGACTAGATAACATGGATGAGGCAACTAGGAAGGCGACGGTTGAAAAGATATTGAGATTAGTTCATAACCCGTCGTTGGAATTGGTGGATGAACGAGTTAATGCTTCAACTTCTACTCCGAAATGGTAAAATACGTAGTGATATACTTTGTGTTATTTCAGAAAGGGTAGTTTAATATTTTAAGAGTAATATTGAAGCATTTCAAGTTGTGATAGCTTGTTTGAAACAAGTTGTTATTCAGAAACATCAAGTATAACATAATGAACGTGTACAGATAATTTATTATTTTGTCATAGAAATCGTTATCACCGGTAGCAAAAACACATTGATATCAATTCTAAAAGTGCATTTTGTAGTCTCATTGCGATATTATTTATGTTGTACCTAATTTTCTAAATTGTAATATTTTTGGTTTTTCTGGATTGGATAAGGAAAACTGATACTTTTAACTAGATGAAAGTATAATATATGGTCTTTAGAGATATATAAATTTAAAATAACATTATTTCTCTTAATAATAAAAGCTGTACAGATGTAAATATCAATTGTAAATATGTAAATAAAGCTATTTATCCCAGTGTGCTGACTGTTTTTGATCTCAAATTGTTACTATGGTAATCATTGATGATATATTTGGTTTTTATAGTTGATATTAATATTAGCTTCGGTATGTTTATATTGTTTTTTTATTATGTTTTGAAAAATTGAGTTTTATATTGTTATAGACGTAAAATGAGGACAACATGGCTGCCATTGGAGTCGAATCCAGAAGTTTTTAATGATGTAAGTTTTGAATTTCATTTCGCGAAAACTTTCTTTACATTTTTTATAGTAAAATACGAAGAGTAAATAAGGTATTCTTTGATTAAAGAATTTTCTTTACAAAATTTTGAAATTTTTTCTTATTTTTTCAAATGATTTTCTCTCAGTTTATGACCAGAATCGGAGTCAAAAAGGCCACCTGTGTTGATGTATACGGATTTGACGATGAATCGATCTCCTTCATACCGAAGCCACATTTGGCATTGATCTTGTGTTATCCTGATTATGAAAAGGTAAGTAAAATACGGGGAAGATGCAGGTGTCAAGTTAAATTGGTAAAAATTTTGTTTACAGGGAAAATGGCGAAAACTTTTTTTACAAAACAAAAAATGGCAAGAACTTTTTTTACAAAACTGAACATGGCGAGAACTTTCTTTACAAAACGAAGAATGGAACGAATTTTACTTACAAAACAAAAAATTACAAAAACTTTCCTTACAAACCAAAATATGTTTTTCATCGTATAAAATGTCACCCACAGGCTGCAAAATTCTTTCTTTGCATATTTTTTAAAATTTCTTATAATTTCAGGTCCAAGACATTATGAAGCCAATCTACGATAAGCTATTCTCCGATGGCAACACGGTACCGGACAAAATTTTCTTCATGGAGCAGAAAATTGACAATGCCTGCGGCACTTTTGCTCTGTTCCATTCGATCGCTCAGAATACTGACAAATTGGATATTGGCCAAGGATCTTTCGCCAAATGGTTTGAAGACGCCAAGAAGGTTGGTGTAGATGAACGATCGGATCTGTTGGAGAAGTGCAAAGACATAGCGGAAGCACATGAAGCCTCGGCCGCAGTTGGAGACACTGACACGGAGGTGGTGAAACATCATTTCATTACCTACTGTAATGTCGATGGAATTTTGTATGAAATTGGTAAGTGTGGGAATAGGGATGAGCTAGGGGTAGGGTTATGGATATGGGGGTAGAAGTAGAGGTAAGGAGGGTAGGAGTAGAAGTATGAGTTGACGTAGATTTTAAATAGTATGCAATTTTTTAAATTTTTCTCGTATTTTACAATATTTTTTAATTTTTTGCCTTACCATGGTACAAAAGATTTTCTATTAAATTTCTTGTTTTTTTTCAGATTCAGATCAGCCATTTCCAAGAGCATGTGGCAAAACGACAGAAGAAAACCTATTGAAAGACGCTGGAGCAATAGTCAAACAACTTATGGACAAGTTGGGGAATGTATCGTTTAGTTGTTTGGCATTGGTCGGCAATTCATAGGCCTAAGCTTAGGTTAAGGTCAAATGGATTCATGTTTAGGAAGGATCTGGAAAATTGTGTTTATATTGTTATAGCTGTTGTGATTTTTTTATACGGGTATTTTTGTTACCTAAAATTGAAAAAAATTGTGTTTTTAAGCGGTCGGAGTAAAAATTTGTTACCTAAAATATATAAAATGTCAATTTTGTTAATTTAAATATAGGAACTTCTTATTTTAGATAACAAATTACTTAAAATTTACATAAAATTCTATTTAAAATGTAAATTTGTTACCTAAAATTCTAA
Source organism: Bursaphelenchus okinawaensis (assembly GCA_904066225.2). Classification (NCBI taxonomy): domain Eukaryota; kingdom Metazoa; phylum Nematoda; class Chromadorea; order Rhabditida; family Aphelenchoididae; genus Bursaphelenchus; species Bursaphelenchus okinawaensis. The sequence continues at coordinate 9,690,612 of CAJFCW020000005.1, read as the reverse complement.
AAAAAACTATTTTTAGGTAACAAATTTGCAAAAACATAAAATCTCCAATTGTAAATTGTGTAAATAAAGTTATTTTTACTCGGTGACAATTTGTGATCATAATTGTGTTACCATGGCAATCATTGGCATGATATCTCTTGTTTTATTTGTTTTTTACCGTTGAATATTTTTGATTTTGTAAAGGTTGAAAATGTTTTGTAAAGAAAGTTTGTGTCATTTTTTGTTTTGTAAAGAAAGTTTTTGCCATTTTTTGTTTTGTAAAGAAAGTTCTTGCCATTTTTTGTTTTGTAAAAAAAGTTTCGTGAAAAACTGTTAGGAGTTATTTTTGAAAAATCGAGTAGATTTCAAGGTTAATCGCACTTTGAAAACAATTAAAAATGTGAGAAAACGAACGCTTTGACAATGTAAAATGAGTTTTTTTCTACAATTTGAGGTTTACGGGGATTTTGAACTTTTAAATCGGTTTTTTTTTGCTTTTTAAGCAGGGAAATGGCAAGAACTTTCTTTACAAAACAAAAAACGGAAAGAACATTCTTTACAAATTGAAAAATGGCAAGAACTTTTTTACAAAACAAAAAATGGAAAGAACTTTCTTTACAAAACAAAAAATGGCAAGAACTTTCTTTACAAAACAAAAAATGGCAAGAACTTTTTTTACAAAACAAAAGATTGCAAGAACTTTCTTTACAGCACGAAATTGCAAGAACTTTCTTTACAAAACAAAAAATGGCAAGAACTTCCTTTACAAAACAAAAAATGGTAAGAACTTCATTCACATGTCTAAAAACGGCAATGTCTTTTTAAAAATGAGAATAAAACGTCACAAATTAAGTCGATTCTAAAACTTTCTTTTTAACTTTGTTGCCCTCTGGCCATTATTTTTTGTGTGTGTTCGGTCTTTGACCGAATTTAGATGAGGGCAAATTCAGAGGGGACGAAGGGAACGAAATTGCACGAGAAAATGAGCCCACTTTCATTAGGGTCAGTTAAAAGAAAGAATGCAATACCAGGCCGGTATTCTTTTACCAACAAACATTTTTTAAATTTTTGATAATTTTAAAGGTTGTAAAGAAAGTTTTTGCAATTTTTTGTTTTGTAAAGAAAGTTCTTGCAAGTTTTTGTTTTGTAAAGAAAGTTCTTGCCATTTTTTGTTTTGTAAACAAAGTTCTTGCAATTTTTCGTTTTGTCAAGAAAGTTGTTGCCATTTCTTGTTTTAAAGAAAGTTCTTGCTTTTTTTTGTTTTGTAAAGAAAGTTCTTGTCATTTTCTGTTCTGTAAAGAAAGTTGTTGTCATTTTTTGTTTTCTAATGGACCTTTTTGCTACTTATTGTATTGTAAAGAAAGCTTTTGCTTTTGTATTAAAAAAAACGATTTTTGGTTTTGCAGAACGCGCGAGACAAGTTATACGATGAAAAGTATACTAATAATGCTTTTGACGCGACTATAAAGAACGTTTTTGGCATTTTTTGTGTTGTAAATAAAGTTTTCGCGCTTTTTTACATTATTCTTTAATTGATTTTTAGAAAAATATATAATTTATATTGTTGTAGATAAACGATGACTACTCAATGGCTGCCTTTGGAGTCAAATCCGGACGTTTTTAATGATGTAAGCTTTTTCTGAACTTCTTGAAAGGTTGTAAAATACGATTTTTTCATTGTGATCTTGAAAATGACATTTTCATTTTATAAAATATTTTTAGTTTTTAACCAGAATTGGAGTCAAAAAGGCCAAATGTGTTGATGTATATGGATTTGATGATGAATTGATATCCTTCATTCCTAAACCGCATTTGGCATTGATCTTGTGCTATCCGGACTATAAAAAGGTTAGTGAAATACTTTTTTGGGGCAAATTTAGTTGTGGACATAAAATCTTGGGTTTAAGTTCGGGCGCAGCTTGGGATTGCATTTTTTAATCGTTTAGACTTTTACTTTCTTTACGTACTGGTAATTGGCAATAACTTTCTTTACAACACGAAAAATAGCAAGAATTTTTTTTACAAAACACAAAATGGCAAGAACTTTCTTTAAAAAACAAAAAATGGCAATAACTTTATTTACAAAACAAAAAATGGCAAGAACATTCTTTACAAATTGAAAAATGGCAAGAACTTTTTTTACATAGCAAAAAATGGCAAGAACTTTCTTTACAAAACAAAAAATGGCAAGAACTTTCTTTACAAAACAAAAAATGGTAAGAACTTTCTTTACAAAACAAAAAATGGTAAGAACTTTCTTTACAAAACAAAAAATGGTAAGAACTTTCTTTACAAAACAAAAAATTGTATGAATTTTCTTTACGAATCGAAAAATGGCAATAACTTTCTTTACAAAACAAAAATGGCAAGAACTTTGTTTTACAGAGCGAATTTGGCTGAAAACTTGAAAAATGTATTATTCATTGTATAAAATGTCATCGACAGCTTGCAAAACTTTATTTGCGGATTGATTTTTGGTTTTAAGTGACTTTTTTTCCAATTTCAGGTAGATGAAATCATGAAGCCAGTGTACGACAAGGTCTCGGCCGAAGGCGCAATCGTACCGGACAAGATCTTCTTCATGAAACAGAAAATTTCGAATGCCTGCGGCACTTTCGCTCTGTTCCATTCGATCGCTCAAAATACTGACAAATTGGATATTGGCCAAGGGTCCTTCGCCAAATGGTTTGAAGATGCCAAGAAGGTTGGTGTAGATGAACGGTCGGATGTGTTGGCTAAGTCGAATGACATCACGGAACAGCACGAAACCTCGGCTGCTGCCGGCGACACTGATGCGGATCCGAACACTGTTGAACATCACTTCATTACCTACTGTAATATCGATGGAACGCTGTATGAAATTGGTAAGTGATATTGGGGGAATTAGTGTGTGGTACAGTAGGAAAGGCAAGGTTACGGTAGGGCAGATAGAGTAATATCATGTATAGAAGGATAGGGTAGTGAGGTAAGGTAGAATATGGTAGGACAGGTATTCATCTTCTCGAAATTTTTTTAAATTAAAAATTTGAATTTCCAGATTCCCGCCAACCATTCCCAAGAGCCTGTGGCCAAACCTCTCAAGACAGTCTTCTGAAAGACGCTGGCGCAGCGGCCAAAGAGCTGATGGACAAGCTGGGAAATGTCTCGTTCAGCGCATTGGCTTTGGTCGGCGATGCCTAAGCTTGGCTTAAGCCTTTGGACAGGGGTTAAAACTTTAAAATTTGAAAGTTTGAGCCAACAAGCCTACTGTCCTAAGCTTGAAACCATGTTCTTTTTGCTTGTGGTATCTTCATACGGCTGAATTTGTACCCTAATTTATATTTTTTAACTGCTCTGAAGGTAATAAACGTATTTGTTTGGGTTTTAGCCCTTTAACAGCCAAATTAAGCCTACAACTTTTAACCAAAAGCAGCCAAACCAAGCCTAAAACTTCAAATACAAAGCAGCCAAATTAAGCCTATAACTTTTAACCAAAAGCAGCCAAACCAAGCCTAAAACCTTTATTCGTGGTCAGTTTAGAACATGAATTTATCAGTGAGAAACTTGAGGCCCTTCTTTATTTTGCTGTCCGTCACAGTCGCTTCGTCCTCGTAGCGGTCGGGTACGGACTGCAAATCCTTGAGCTCGTGCTCTTCCACATCCGTCTGCACGTCCACTTCTTTGTCGATCTGCGGATGAAACGAGGTGGTCTTTTTCTTGCCTATGCGACGCTGAAATTCGAAAAAAAATTAGGCTTCGGGGCGGGGTAAAACATGGAATGGTTAATAAATGAGGTTTTTGGGAGGGGTAAAAATGGAATGGCTGATCTGGTGGGGCAGAGAAAAGGGGAATGGCGTCATTTTAGGCAAAAAGTTGTGGGCGGGGTTAAATTTTGCATGAAAGAAATATAGGTAATTTTTAACAGAAAAATATTGTAAGTGGGATGATATTTTGGGTAGGGCATGGTATGGCAGGGTAGGATAGGGTACGGTAGAGCTTACGGTACGGTAGGGCCTAGGGTAGGGTAGAGTAGGGTAGGGTAGGGGTGAGAAACGGGCCGGCCTTGAGCTAAAATTGAAACGGGCCGGGCCCAAAGGTTAGGCCCGGGCCCGAAAAAAAAATTTTTAATTTTTAAAAATTTTTAATTTTAATCCCCGTTGATGTTTTTTGATTTTATTGGGTACCATGATACATAAATGATCTAAAGGAACAATTCAAAGCCAAATTTTCCGTTTATTTTTTAAGTTTTAAAATTTTTTAAAACGGGCCGGGCCGGGCCTAGAAATTTCCTGACCGGGCCGGGCCGGCCTGAGAGAAAATTGAAAGGAGAGTTCAAGTGTAGAAAAGGCTAGTACTGTACAGTACGATACCCACCTTGACCAATATTTTCTTTTCCGGATTCATGACGAAGAACATTCGTCGTTTCAAGGCTTCAGTTCGTCCGATCAGTACGGCGTCCATCTTCATCTTGTCATCGTCGTTGTCCCGCAAGAGCTTGCTCAACCTCTCAATGGTCTCGGGGCACATTGGGCGAACAATGGCCAACGACACCATCTTATAATGCTTTATGGCTCCAACCAGGCATTCTCGCGCATTTTCCGGAGTATCGCATATTATCCCGCAAATGTCAAGGATAATATCGCCCTTTTCTAAAACGCCGCTGGCTGAAAAGGTGTTTTTGATATCGACCGGTCGAAAATTGTTTTTTGGTTGTTTGAAAAAAAAACATCACAAAAATCATAACAATAGCCATTATATATTGACCGGTCAACAAAAATTTTTTGGAAATCGACTGGTCGAAAAATTTTTTTTTGACTGATCGATTAAAAAAAACGGGGAAAACCTGAAAACCTGTCATTATATACTGACCGGTTGATAAAAAATGTCATACAAGACTGTCTTCATTATAGAAAAAGTAAAAATTGACCAAAAATATTGACATACCCAACGAATAGTCCTGAATACTGCCCACTACCAGCAGATTATCCACCTTTTTTACGGCGAAACCCAGTTTGGCGTTCTTCCGATGTAATATGAAAGCTGTCAAACATGAATCTTTCTAAAATTTTTAAAAATTTAAAATTTTTCAGTTTTTTAATTCAATTTTTTTTTCGTACTATATAGCACGATACACAATTTTTTGTACCAAGCAGTCGTTTAGCGTGACTTTTTACTGCTATTAGTAGTATTAATGATTTAACTTGTAGTATTGTACTATATAGTACTAGGAATATTAAAAGTTATAATACCGTGCTACATAGTATTAGAATAAAGGAAATTCGTTGCACAGTACTATGCAACCCCAAAGTTAGAAGTTTTCATGTTTTGGTGCTATATAGTACAAAAAATGATAAATACTATCCATATTCTACTAGTGCTATACAGTACTAGTACAAAAACCTACAGGATATAATCTGTCCGTTTCGTGATATGCTTTTCGCGTGGGCGTTAACAGCGTGATTCTGGTGAAGCGTTCTATCGTCAGTGATACGGGCGAGGAAGTGCGGCTTAACAATTTGGTGAGTTGAATTTTACTTGTTACCTAAAATACATAATATTAAAATAATTTTAAAAAATAAAAAAAAATTTTAATTTTAAAATAAACTACAATATAATACCTTAGTTTTGTTGACTTGCTTGATCACGTCATGAACCTTGATTTTGTCCCAAAGCGGTGACACACCTGGCCTCATGTCAACATCCATAACGCCTAGCCCATTCGACATTTCCACTCCTAACTAAAATTACTGTCTATAAAATAAAAAAGCGCTCTACCCTATCCTGTCCTACCCTACCCTATCCTACCCTACCCTACCCTACCCTACCCTACCCTACCCTACCCTACCCTACCCTACCCTACCCTACCCTACCCTACCCTACCCTACCCTACCCTACCCTACCCTACCCTACCCTACCCTACCCTACCCTACCCTACCCTACCCTACCCTAACCTATCTGCCCTATTATGTCTTAATCTATTCTACTCTGCCCCTGTTACCCCTGCCTTGCCCTATCTCATCATAAATTACCGTAGACTACTATAACTAAACGTCATACCCAGTGTTTTGCCGGACCGGTCCGCGGACGGGTCCGGTCCGGACGGACCGAAACAACATTTTTTGCGGACCGGACCGAACCCAAAATCCTGCGGACCCGGTCCGGAAGAAAAAATTTTTTTTATTTTAATAAAACTGCTTTAAAAATTGCAAAGAAAACGTATTTTTAAGAGTTTTTAAACGTAGAGAAAGCAGTTTTAGCGTTCCTTGCTTTTTTTTTAAAAAAAATTTTTTTTGCGGACCGGACCGGACCCAAAAATTTGAAGTTTGGACCGGACCGGACCCGAAAATCGCCGGACCGGACCGGTGAAAAACGCTCCGGACCGGTCCGGGCAAAACACTGGTCATACCTATCATCGTCAAAGCTTAGACATCTCCAAGTCTACAGTGAACATAACCTGCTCATTTACCAGCTTTACTTTGCCTTACCTTAACTTTATCTTGCCCTACTCTAGTTCTACCCTAACCCTACCTTGACTTACTCCAGCGTTACTCTAACCCTATATTGCCTTCCTCTGGAGTTACAATTCTCTTACCCTAACCCTACCTTGCCTTACTCTATCTACCCTAACCTTACCTCAAGCTACCCTAATGCTAACAATCAAAATTCAAATCCCTACCGGCTGTCCAGCCTCGTAATCGATAGTGATAGTGTGAGTTCGTTTCTTCGGGGGTTCAGTAGCTTCTTTCAGGATTTCCTTGAGATCCACCTTCTTCTTCGGGCCTTTCTTTTCATCTTTTTTGCCATCTTTCTTCTCATCCTTCGGCTTTTCTTCTTTTTTCTCCGGAGTCTTCACCGGTGATATACCATTGTTGTTGTCAGTTGGCAACGGTTGATATGTAGAAGTATCTTTGTACGTTTTGGTGCTGACAGCAAGTGCATTTTCTGGTGGTGCCTAAAACAAGGTTACTGTATTTTTAATAATTAAGAAAAAAATTGTAGAAACTTTGTTTACAAGGCAAGTAATGGTAAGAACTTTCTTTACAAAGAAAAGATGGCAATAACTTTCTTTACAAAAAAAGAAATGGCAAGAACTTTCTTTACAAAACAACACATGGAAAAAACTTTCTTTACAATACAAAAAACGGCAAAAACTTTCTTTACAATACAAAAAATGGCAAAAACTTTCTTTACAAAACAAAAAATAGCAAGAACTTTCTTTACAAATAAGAAATGTCATAAAATTTGTTTCTACGACAAAAAAAACGTACATCATCATTCTCGTCCTTCGTGGTCAACGTCATGTCCACGGTGGCATCCGCATTCTTCTTCTTTTTCTTTTTTCCTTTCGGTTTCTCGGCCATTGTAGCAGATCAAAGTCGCCGGTTTTAATGGAGTCAAGCAACAAAAAGGAACGCACAAACAGCCGTTCGGATTAGACAAAGAAGGTGAAAATGAGTTTTTGGGAAAATGGGTACAAAATGAAGTTTGAAATTCAAACTTTGAGTCAATCTAAACTTACAAACTTTTCAAAAATTTGGACCTAAAACTTAACTTTTTTAATGATCATGAAGTTTCTATGGAAAAAAAATTATTTGCTTAGCATCCATCAGTCAAAATGTTTCTTTTAGTGCTATGCAACCATATTTCAGCGTATAACTCGTCGAACTCAACCCACCCCTTTCTGGTCGAGCTATTTTGCGCTCCGAACTTATACTTCCTCCGAGAAGTTGTCCGGATTGCCTTTCCTGTTGTTTTCTTTGAAGTTTTTAATTGAAATAAGATAAGATACCTAAAATATATATTATTGTCAATGTATTAACACATTTTTTATTATAAAATCAAGTTATTCTAAAGAATCTTGACCTTTCTTTGATTTTCTCGCTGTTTTTTGGTTAAACTCATGTTTATCACGATGTATTGCGCGAAATAAAAGTTTTAAATAAGTGTAATATGTTTATTATGATTTAATAATGTTTTACACAGGTTTTAGAGTAAGGAAACTGTCTGAAACAACGACGATTTACAAGTTATGGCGAGGAGAAAATCTTCACCAAGCCGCTCTTTCCGGAAACTAGCGGAATGATCAGAACAAGAGACGAGGTGAAATACGATGAACTATTTAATGACAACTGGACAAGCTGATGCAAATGTGAGTATTTGCTTTTTATTTGTTTCTTTTGTTTTTAGGCTTATTTGATGGATTTTCTCTTGATTATCACATCAGAACCATGGATAATATAATTTTGATAAAATTTGTGAATTTTAGCGAATGTGTATTGATGTCTTACTGGAATCAGTCGTAAAGGATCATGTGTGATGTTTCGAGTTTAAAGTCAAGGTCTGAAGAGCACGGCAAAGTTCAGAAATGATCGTTAAAACCCTGGAGGTATAGACAATGTTCTGCGAGTGGATTAATTGTTTAATGTGGGTTTTTTTCTTATGATAGCTGAACATAACAGGGTTTTGAAGGTAAATTAAGTGTTATATAAAACTCAGAAACGTGAATTTTATTTTTATGATTGATATTATCATGGATAATATAAATTTTTCAAAAAATAAAACTTGTTTCAAATTGAAATGGTTTGTATATAACGTTAATACTAATTTTGCGTATTTTAGGCGGTAACTTCTATAGTTTCCTTGTTCTATTACCTAATTGTCGCGCCATATAGTGTTAGGCGATTATTTTTTCATTTTTTTGAAATTTTACACTTTGTTTTAGAAGTTATTTCGAAAGTGAACTTTCGTTTTCTTTTACGAGTCCGACCGGTGGTTTGTACGTTTATAAAATCAAGTTACTTTGATCTGCTACAATGGCTGATAAAGATTTGAAGAGGAAGAAAAAGAAAACATTGACTGATGACGGGACACCAACTCCGAAGGACGAGGATAGAAGAGTAAGTATTTTTGAGATTTTTTGGAAATTTTGGTTACGGTTGTTAAGTTTTACGATGGATATTTAAACTTGTACTTCAAGACTGCGGGTGTCAATTTATACGATGAGAAGTATCTTTTGCTAGCTTTATTGTTATTTTTACGTTACAGGCGAAATCAAGATTAAATGCGCCTACACGCTCTTCAAATGAGCCGTTAAAGTCAATGTACCTAGACGCTCTTTTGGAAGGAACTTCACCCAAATCTACAGATCTTACCGGTAGCCCAAGCTCTCCAAATACGCCTCCTACTGGCGGTTCAAAGCCTTCAAGTACACCTCCTACTGCCGGTTCAAAGCCTTCAAGTACACTTCCTACCGTAAGCCCAACGGCTGCAAGTCCAGCTGCGAAAGAAAGCCCGAAGTCTACTACTCCAACTGAAAGCCCAAAAGCTGCAAGTCCAGCTGCAGTAGAAAGCCCGAAGACTACAGCGCCATCTCCAACTGAAAGCCCAAAAGGTGCGAGTCCAGCTCAAGTAGAAAGCCCGAAGAATAAAGCACCAGCTGCAGTAGAAAGCCCAAAAACTACAGGTAAAGCCTCAATTTTCATTCCAAAGTCTACGTACATACTTCCACCCAACGGCCCAAAATCAGCGCATTTGGGTCTAATTGACAATCCTAAATATACAGCTCCGAAAGAAGGCCCAAAGTCTGTACATGTAGCGCTGAACGCCGCTCCAAAATCAGTCAGAGTCGATGATAAACCGACTAAATCCATTGTTTCTATTCCAGACGCGAAACAGAAGCCGAAGGAAAAGCCGAAAAATACATCAGCTTACATGGATGAAGTTCTTCAGCCACCCAAAGTTGAAACTCTTACGGTTACGTTTGATTATGAACCCGGAGACACGGTGAGTTTAGTGAAAAGTACTATGTGTAGTCGAAGTCATCAAGGAAAGTACAAGACCTGCTTCGCTCTGATTGACTTCAAACTGTTTATACAGAAAGATCATGTAAATATAAGACCTTCAGTAAAGTACTAAATTGCACTTTTCAGTCAATTTCAAGAAAATCGAGATTAAATATACGTTTTGAATTTCTCGCCAATTTGACATAGTGTTTCAAGCTTGTAACTTTGCCATTTTTTGAGTTTTATGAATTTTTCTTTGATATACTGGTAGAAAATTTTTAAATGAATCTACATTTTTAAATTTGTAAGCCTAGTTTGTCTGTAAAGTCGAAAAAACTGCTTGAAACACAATGCCAATTTGGCGGGAAATTCAAAACGTAATTTTTTGATCTCGATTTTCTCGATATTGATTGAAAAGCGCGATTAGTACTTTGCTGAAGATCTTATATTAAAATGATCTTTCTATATAAAAAGTTTGAAGTCAATCAGAGCGAAGCAGGTCGGGCCCTTTCCTTGTAAGATAGCAGAAAAGTTTTGTCGTTTTTTAACAGCACGTTAAATTGCGACCAGACTTTTGCGGCCTGGGTATGGCCGTTTTTTGTTTTAAACGCTAGTTGACTGTATATCTGATTTTAGCTGGGCCTGGAAGTGACGGAACGATTAAAAGTGGTAAACGTTGACAAACGACCGGGTCACTCACCTCTTTGGGGCAAACTGAAAGCTTACGACAAGATATTGCAAGTCAACAAGAAAAAGGTAAGTTTTTGTTTATGGAACTACCGTTTAAAAAATTTGTTTGACTATACAGTAGGCTTCTGTATAACGAATCGCTTGAGGATTTAAAATTTGCTTGTTGTAAAGGTTGTTTTGGTATAGAGAAGTTCGTTATACAGAAGTTTGTTGTAATACAGTTCGTTATATAGGATTTTTACTGTACTAGTCTTCTTGTACGTTCGTTTTAGGTACAAACAAAAGATGAATTAGTGCAATCATTACCGCGAACTTCATCAACTGTAAAGTTGATAGTTGAAAGGTACATTAGAGTAAGTGAGTTAACGCCTCTCCGAAGAGCATACCATCAAACGGACAAGTTATACCCGGTAAGCTTGTTATATCCTACCTTGGCTTTGGTTTGGCTTGGCTTTGCTTTATCCTTGTCCACTTGATCTAGCTTTGCCCGGCTTGAGTCTTAGTTTGGCATTAGCGTTGTTCTAGCTCTACCTTAGCTTTGCTCTATCCACGCTTGGTTTTGCTTAAGCTGAGCTTTGGTCTTGACTTGGCCTTGTTCCAGCGCCGGTGTAGTCCTTACTTGGTCTTCTCTAGCTCTGGTCTAGTCCAGCCTTGGCCTTGCTTTGGCTGGGCTTTAGTCTTGACTTGACCCTGTCCCAGCTCTTGTTTTGCCTTTACCTGGTATTGTCTTAGCTTTGGTCTAGTCTTGCCCTGACCATGCCCTAGGGCTATGCTCTAGTTTTGCTTTGGCTTGATCCTAGCTCTAGTTTAGTTCTGCCCTTGCTCTGCTCTAGTTTTGTTTTAGCCCGTACTTCATTCTGTTTTGGCCTTACTTTAGCCCTGTTTTAACTTTGCTCTACCTTGTCTTTGCTCTGGACATTGCCTACGCAATAGAAAAAATAATTTGTTGAATTTTCAGCTCGACGCCTGTTTGACAGTGTTTCTTTTGCAAAGCAAAAATGGTCGATTAGGGTTGAAATTTGGAATAACAAAAAGTTTGTTGGTAGTGATGGGTGTGGTAGAAGATTCGCCTTGTGAGTAATTTTTTCGATATTTATCATTGTTTGCCATTTTTTTCAAAACTTTATGAAATTTTATTTTTTAAATTTTTTAAAAATAATTTTAAAAAATTTTTTTAAAAAATGTCTTAAAATTTAAAAATTTTTCAGCCAGTGGCGTCTTGGAAGCGGGCGATATAATTTTGGACATTCACGGCGTAAAATGTGACAATGCGGAGAAAGCGAAGAAAGCGTTGAGTAGCGCGATGAAGCAGTACAAAATGATATCACTGGCGGTTGTTCGCCCGTTGACTGTAGAAACGCTGAAAAAAGCCCAGCCGAATATTGACGAATCTGAAGAGAAAACGAAAGCTGATGCCATGCTGATTGGACGAGCTGAGGCTTTGAACCGCCGATTGAAGGAGCCGAAGGTTGGCAAAGGGATCTTGGTTAAGGTAGGGTTGATGGTTCTTTATTTTATGATTTTTTTGATTCATTCAAGGACGTCGCTACGGATTTTCTCTGGGGGGGCGATAAAAAATGTTGTCTGCAGTTACCTGTGGACCAATTTAAAAAAAAAATTTTTTTTTGCGTTTAGGTACCACCTACCTGTGGAATTTTTTTTTGGATCGACAATGGGGGGTTGGGTACCCCCCTCCCCCTCTACCCCTTCCCCTAAACGACGTCTCTGGGTTTATCTTACTTTTTTTATTTTTTTTGTTTATCTTATCCTACCTTCACTCCTACCACTAACTCCACTTTTTCCAGCGTTCTGCGAAGACAAAGAACCGAGCTACTGTGAATACAAGCCCCAATGTACTGGATGTTCATACGGATACTGAGAAGGAAGAAATACCCAATTTACATTCGGTCAAAGAGATGAATGACGACACTAGAATGCCGAAGCAAAAAAACAAAACGGAATTACTTAACGAAAAGATCTTTGCCGAGTACTAACTTGAAATAAACGTTTACGGGCTTCTGATTGAGCAATATATTGTGAGAAATAAATTGTAGTAGACGTGTTTTGGTTTTATACCATTAGCTATAGTATTGATGTCTATAACGTGTTTATTAGCTACTGACCGTATCTTTTGAGGATTTATTATATAGTTTTATCTTTCTTGTTTTGTAGTTTATGCTTATGTTATGGTGTTTTTGAGATGGATTTTTTGATCGCATGGTTATATTGGTCAAGTTATGCAGTTTTAGGTTGGTCAAGTATATATATATATAGCGAACGGTCAGTTATTGTTGAGCACATAACAGTTTCAATTCGAGATGGAATTGCATAAAAATGGAAGTATAAAGGTAAATTATGTATAGCTACAGATTTGATAAGTGGTACGATGTATAATATTGAAGCGTACTTTGGGTTTTGTGGCCATAGTGGTTAGGTTGTTGTTTTAGATTGGTCAAACATGGCTGACCGCGTAACGGCTTCAATTCTAGGTGGAATTGCATTCAAATGGGCATATAAAGGTAGGTTATAGTATGTAGTTTTAGAATTGATAAGATATACGAGGTATATGGGTATACTTTTGGTTTTGTGCTATGGGTAAAGGCTGGGCACAGTCTCCTTAATAATTGCTTAGGCCGGGTAGAAATGAGGAACTTCAGCCCGGGCCCACCTTTGGGTCGGGTATGAGCAAAATTTAGGTCTCGCCGGGCCTGGAAAAGCCCGGCCCGTTTATACTTAAAAAAAATTTGGACCAGCCTTGAAAAAAAACTCAGATCGGGCCGGGACTAACATTCAAGTCTTTTGAATGTTAGGCTCAATCACGGCCGGGCGCGGGAAAAAGAATTTTCGAAAAAAGTTGACGTGCTTCCCCCTGTGGATGTTTTCAACCTTTCCCCTTCCCCCCCCCCTTCTCTAGACCAAAAGTCCCCGCCCGCCCTTGGGCCCAATGTTCCCCACGTCTAGGCCTGGGGTTAGATGGAGGCTGCGCTGAGGTTAATGAGCTTTCAGATGTAGCGCCAGATAGTTTGGCCATAACTTTGTTAATTTTGATTTGTGACTTTGGTACTTTTTTAATTTGGATGCTCTATTGGAATCTACCGTCTAGACCAGTGTTTTGCCGGACCCGTCCGGACCGGACCAAAAGAAAATAGAGCCGGACCGGACCGAAAATTTTCCGGACCGGACCGGACCGAAAAAAAATGTTTTTTTATTTTAATAAAATTGTTCTAAAAATTGCAAATAAAACATATTTTTAAGAGTTTTTAAACGTAAAGAAAGCAGTTTTAGCGCTCCTGGCTTTTTTTAAAAATAAAAAAAAATTTTCCGGACCGGACCTGACCTTTTTGGTCCGGACCGGTCCGGCAAAACACTGTCTAGACACGTAAATTTTTGGTTCATATATATTTGAAAAAATTAAAATTTGTAAATAAATTGCATTTGCTTTTGGTTGAAAGGGGTTGATGTAAATTAAATCTTATTAATTACAAAGGTTTATTTAGTCTAAAATGGTGTGTAATGTGATGTGAAGGGCACTGAGAAACGTTCAGTCCAATAAAAAGCCTACAAAATTGTGTTCGCATCTTGTTTATTAAAAACTTGTGATCTTTTTGAAATTAAAATTAAATTAAACAATTTAAAATTAAACACGATTAAAAATTGGTGCTCTTTAGCACTATTTAATCACTGTTATTCTAATTGTTTTAGATTTTGTTGGAGTGTTCCATCCATTTTTTGATACGATGTTAAGGTTATTAACATTGTGTGTACTGATATGTATAGGGATTGAAGCCTTGAATGTTGAAAATTTATTAAAAAGTTCGAATTCGGAATTGGACAATCTAAACGGTGTACCAGAAGGCACAAAGAAGACCTTGAGATTGGCTAAGCAAGTGTATTTGAATTTGAACAAGAGCCATGAACACGATTTCAAGCAGTTCTTCACGTTTGTACATAGGTATGTTGATAGTTTATATCGGTGTTTTGTTGGGCTGTTGTAGAAAAATATTTTATTCAATAAGAATGCAATAGGAAATAGGTCGGATTACGGTAATTTAGGCAGTATTAGGGCTAGTGGGAATGCTATAGCAAGCAGAGCTTTGGTAAAGAAAGTTTATCTTATGGTTTTGTCATGTAGAGCAGGTAGGATTATAGTATGTTAAGGCCTAAACTATGTCAGGGCCTAGGGTACGATAGGGCCTAGGATACGGCTGGGTCTAGGGTACGGCAGCTAGGTACGGTTGGGCCTAGGGTACGGTAGGGCCTAAGGTACGGCAGGGTCTAGGCTACGGTATTGCCTAGGGTACGGCATGGTCTAGGGTACGGCAGAGCCTAGGGTACGGCAGAGCCTAGGGTACGGTAGGGCTTCGGGTACGGCAGGGCCTCGGGTACGGCAGGGCCTAGGGTACGGCAGGGCCTAGGGTATGGCAGGGCCTAGGGTACGGCAGGGTCTAGGGTACGGCAGGGCCTAGGGGACGATAGGACTTAGGCTGGGATTTAGTAGAGTAGTAACACGTACGGTAGGCTAGGTTGGAGTAAGGCTGTGGTAAAGCCAGGTTAAGATAAGCTAGTTGTACTCCGCCATTCTATTATAAATGATAAAACTTTTTTATTTTTTTTATTTTTCTAGCTTTTTAGACATAAACGTGAATACGCTGACGAATCTACCCTGAAGTCTCGTTTTTCCAAATTTCAACTAAATTTGCGGCACATCGATCAACTCAACAAAGAAGACAACCTTGCCACATATGGAGTGACTAAATTCAGCGATTTATCATCAGAAGAGTTTATTAAACAAGCTACAGGCAATATCCTCGGCGACAAATCTTCCCATAGCTCGTCAGATGAACTAACTTCAGTTAAAGGAGACTACAATTACCCAAAAAATTTTGATTGGCGAACCGACCGAGGCTTCCAACCAATCGTAATGGATCAAGGACTGTGTGATTCGTCGCACGTCTTCACAGTCATTGCCATCGCCGAAGGCAGTTACTTTAGAACCTACAATGTGTCTGTGAAATTCAGCGAACAACAAGTTTTGTCTTGCATGGAGAATGAAGGCTGTAGTGGAAATACTATAGAGAATTCATTAAAGAACATACTAGATGAAGGTGTCGATTATGCTGATGACTATCCATACACGAATTGGGATTCTCCAACAACTCAAGCTTGTATCAAAGACAAGGCCCAATACGGAGTAATTAACATATACAGGGTTTTAAGAGATCAGCCGGAAGAACAAATAAAGCAATGGCTCTACTGGAATTCACCGATTGCTGTGAGTAAGTGTGGCCAAGGGCGTTGTGGCTTTAGATTATCAACATACTAAGTATATTTTGGGCCCTGCCGTACCCTAGGCCTTGCCGTATCCTAGGCCTTTCCGTAGCTTAATCCTTACCGTGTCTTAGATCCTACCGGGTCTTAGACTCTACCATATCCTAATTTCTACCGCACCCTAGGCCTTACCATACTTTAGATTCTATCGTATCCTAAGCTTTACCGTACCATAGGGTCTACCGTACTCTAGGCTGAGCATTATAGACTTCGTTCAACTTAACGAAAAACATTGAAATATTTAGTAATTGATGCCAAGCTGATTCAACATTATAAGAAAGGAATAATTGGTATTAAACAACCGTACGATTGCTCAATGGTAAATCATGGCGCGGTAATAATGGGGTATGGCGAAAACGAACCAGGTGTTCCATACTGGACACTGAAAAACTCGTACGGAACGAATTGGGGCGAAGGTGGTTACTTCAGGATTGTTCGTAACCAAAGCACGCTTCAGGTGAACTGTCAAGCCGCTTATGCTGCTACTAGTAAAGGTAGAAATTAAATAAAGTAAAATAATTTTTTTGATTATTTACTATAGTAATGCATGTTTTATTTATTTGAATAAAATATTACCTTTGCACAACATCATTGACTTTTCCTACCCTACCCTGCTCAATCAGACCTTTTTTTACTCTATTCTATTGTACCATAATTTATTCTATTTCACCCTACCCTACCCTACCTTATTCTACAATGCCCTACCCTACCCTACCCTACCCTACCCTACCCTACCCTACCCTACCCTACTCTACCCTACCTTACCCTACCATATCCTATCCTACTCTATTCTACCTTACCCTACTTTACTCTACCTTACCCTACCCTACCTTATCTTACTTTACTCTAGCTTTACTTTTCTTCCTATAATAAATAATTCTACCGCTAGTCGGGACTTTGTGATACGGTATTCTATCCGAGTCATACGATAGGGTTTATGATCTAACGTGATCTACAGTCTACCATGCTTTTATATATCCTATAGTATACTTCTTGACATTTTTTTTTCTTTTCCTTTTTTCCATCCCTTCTCTCCCCCCCCTCTCCCATCTCCTCCCCCCCCCCTCCTTCCCCCTCCTCCTTAAATCAAAAATACAGGCCCAACAACCTTGCTCTAATCTCATCTTAAAAATATTTGAAAATAAGCGAAAAACCTGTAAACAAAATTTCTTCACTGTAAATCTTTTGACATTCGAATCCATCTACATTTCGCTGCAAATCCAGTGTAAACAAAGTTTTCGCGGGCAGTTTTTTATCTATTTCCGGCCACAGGGGAATTTCGAAAAAGTGGCTGAGGTTAATTTTGAGAATGAAAATTCGAAAAAACAAAAAAGAAGGGGGAGGGCGCGGAAAAGCAGCGAAAAATGTTTGGTCCTAACGAGTACGGGAGCACAAAAGAGCCGCGGGGGTGTTTAAAGAGACGGCTTTTTTGGAGGATTTCTTCGTTGCTTTGTTACTACTATTTAAGGGGTTTTACTTTGTTTTTGCGGTTTCGGCATCAAGAAGAAGGGTTTATGTTTAGTACTATTGAATGTTTATGGGATTTAAATTGGTTGTTTTTGAAATGGCGTCAAGTTGAAATTTTATAAAAATTAAATTTTAAAATTAAAAAAAAAGTTTTAAAGAGAGCTACTTATGGCTGGCGGTAGGGTAGAATAGAATAGGTTAAGTGTAAAATTGGATACAGTAGGGTAATGTAGGGTAGGGTCGGGTAGAGTAGGAAAGGGTAGGATAGGGAAAGACGGGGTAAAGTTGGGTATGGTACGGCAAGGTATGTTAGTGTAGAGCTAGAACAGACCCTGGATTAGCCAAGCTTAAAGTTAGTGCACGGTTAGGGTAGGGCTAGTCAATGAATTTAGAAGCTAGGGTACAGTTAAAGTAGGGTTAGGCTGGATCAGGTATAAGGTTCTTTTTGTCTTGATGGAGATGTTTGTACTTGTATTATGTTTGGTTTGGCTTGTTCTTAATTTTTAACTGCCGTAGGACTAGCAAACGGTCAAGTATGGATTTGGTTGTGTAGGGTAGGGTAAAATAAAGTGTAAGAGCAGAGTGGAGTAGTATAGGGCTGGATACGGCAAGACGGGTCCATTCAGATTAGAGCAGGCCAGGGTAGAGTAGGGTAGGGTAGGGCAGGGTGGGGTACGGTAGGGTAGGGTAGGGTATGTTAAAGTACTATGATATTATGGTACGCCTTTTCTTTTTCAACCGTTCACTTCACAATAATTTACTACACCTCCTAACATGACAAAAAATACATTTGGTTGGTGTTATAAATAAATAATTTATTTATAAAGACGTGGAAAACGCGCCAAAGTTTTTTTCCGTCTTCTTTGCATACATATTCATTCCACTTCGTATATGTAATGTCTTTTTCGGGATTAGAGGGTGTTACAGCCAGAAAAAACCTTGGCCATAACTGTGATATCTTTGGTCGTGTCGTCTTAGTTTTTGTATTTTTTCATAAATTTTGAAGTTTTATCTTTAAAAATGGAAAAATTGCGGGTTGCAGGCTGCGGGAGTCATGTTATACGAAGAAAGGTGTTTGTTTTTTGAAGGCATGATGTAAGCAAATTTTCTGAGCGGGAGGTCATTTTTGTATGCTTAGAGGTCTAGAGGATGGGGGGGGTGGGGTGGATTAAAAAAAATGGGGCAGGAGTGGGGGTGTGTAAAAAATAAATAGGGGGATTATCTTTTAATTTTTTAAAATTTTGTGGGTGACTTACAAAAAACCAAATTAAACAAATTGCCAGCTTAAACCATTCATTAAGTAGATAGCTTTGATATTATTCAGAAGTACATACTAATGTACTTTTGCAATTACGTTTGATGAAAACAAAAAGACGATTAGTGGTCCATGTTGATGTTTGTACGTATCTGCACGTGCAATTTTGTGTGTCATACTGTTTATTTTTGGTTACTTTTTAGTATAAAATATGGTTTTGTTGATCTTTGGTAAAAAAGTGAAGGGGATTGCTTGTGTTTGATAAGTAAGACACATTATACGATGAAAAAACTAAAAAATTTTTAGTTTGAAAAAAAAAATTTTTAATTATAATTTTTTTGATTTTTATATAATATATTTGACGTTTTGAAGTAATTTTTTACTATTTTTATTTTAACATTTTCAAAAAGCAACATTTTATGCGATGAAACATATACAAGAAAATTTAAAATTTAAATTTTTTGAATTTTAAAAGTTTTAAAAATTTAAAGAAAAGCCCGACATTTTGCCATTATTTAATAATTACATGCACCTGCAGCCTAAAATTAGCTTTTTTTCTCACATTTACGTCAATCCGACGTGTTTTGTGAGTAGAAAATTACAGGTGAAATAAATAAAATAATCGCTCAATTACACTGTTTGGGCCGCGTATGTTATTAATAATGGAAAAATGTCACAACTTAAACTTTTTTTAAAATTATTTTTTAGTTTTTAAAAATTTTTTTGATAAATTATGAAGTACGGTAAAGTTACCTTTAAAAATTGAAAGACTGATGTTTTAACGTAATGCAGTTTAGAGTAGGGTAGAGACTGATAAGGTAAGGTGGGTAGAGCGGGGTATGGTAGGTTAGGGCAAGACAGAGCAGTTCAGAATAGGGCAGGAAAGAACAAAGATGAACAGGACAGGAACGGTATGAAACGGCAAGGCAACGTAAGACTGAGCAGGGAAGGGCAGGGCTGGCCAGGGAAGTTTGGGGCAGGCAAAGAGAGAGCAGAGCAGGGCTAGGGTAGGCAAGGCTTGGCACAAAGCAGGGTTGGGTTGTGTAGGGCAAGGGAAGACAAGGCGAGGCAGGGCAGGACAGAACAGTAATGAGCAGGACAGGAACGGTAGGACAGGATAAGGCAAGGAAAGGCAGGGTAAGGTAAGGCAAGGCAAGGCAAGGCAAATCAAGGCAAGGCAAATCAACGCAAGGCAAGGCAGAGCAAGGCAAGGCAGAGGAAGGCAAGGCAAGGCAAGACAAATCAAGGCAAGGCAAATCAAGGCAAGGCAAAGCAAGGCAAGGTAGTCTCTCCATTAAAAGTCTGAGTTTTTTAATTTAAAAAATGTAAAAAATTTGATATTTTGAGCGGTTTTTGATATTTTTTTTGTTTTTCGAACAAAGACTTTTTCAAGTTTGTGCCATTCATTTAAATGTTTACGTGTGTTCGAGAAATGAAGGTCTTTCTTTCCCCCTCCTTTTCTAATTTTAATGTCCTGGAACTTTATTATACGAATTCGCTTTTGTTTTACGACTTTTTACAAGTTTTCAATAACTTTGTAGTAGGTTTTGTTTTTGAGTTTGTTTTTGAGTTTTTATACTATTAATTCTTCTAAAAAATTTTGAAAGGGCAGGCTTTAGGGCATGTCTGCTCTTTTAGGGCAGATTGGAGTTTAGGGTAGCTGGCTTTTGGGGTAGGGCAGAGTACGGGGTAGAGAAAATTTACGTTAAAAAGTTAATTTTTTTGGTTAAGCGTGGTATTATGTAGGGAGGGGTAAATTTTAGAATGGAGGCGGGTAGGCTTTTTGGGTAGAGCAAATTTTAGAAAAAAAAAATTTTGGCAAGCCGGGTTTTCGGGATGTTTAAGCTTTATGTGTATGTGGTAGTACCGGGTTGGGTAGGGCAGGGTGTGATATGTTTGATGTTTAGTTACGGTTGGAAACGTTATTTTTCTGTACAGTAGGACAAATTATGGCACATTAGGGCAGAGTAGGTTAGGGTAGTGTAGGATAAGGTAAGGTAAGTTATGGTAGTGTAGAGTGGTTTATATTAGGGTAGGGTAGGGGTAAGGTAGAGTAGGGTAGGGTAGGGTAGGGTAGGGTAGGGTAGGGTAGTGCAGGGTAGGGTAGGGTAAAAAATACTTTAAAGTTAGTACTGCATCAGGGTAAAAATAGCCAAAATATTGTCAATAACATTGCTCAGACATTAAACTTTTGGTATGCAAGGTTTTGAAGCGAAAAAATCCGTTTTTTTCTAAAACCTATGGCCAAAAGCCTTGGACTCGATCCGGAGGCGTTTCGAGGGGATCTTCGAGAAGAGAACAGGCCGGATCACTGGTCGGGGAAAAAATAAATCTTTTAGGGCCTTTCCGAGGTTTCTTCGACATAATTTTTTGCTAATTTGAAAAAGTTGAAAAACTTTATTATTAATCTTATTGGGCGAAGACTCAAAAATTGTTTCGCGTACAGACCTACCTGTGCAATTGTTTTCGGATTGGCTCTGGGGGGGGGATGGATCCACTCCTTTCACGCCCCCCTCCCTCCCTTGCGACGCCCCTGGGTGGATTTTATTAAAAACATTACTTTCAGTAACAGAAAAGATGAAAAATTGCAAGAACTTTCTTTACAAGACAACAAATGGCAAGAACTTTCTTTAAAAAATAAAAAATGACAAGAACTTTCTTTACGGAAATAAAATTTTTTTGAAAGTTAGGTTTGTGCACTATGCAATAAAACAAACTTGCCCTTAATTGGCCTTAGGGGATTAGTACATTTTGAAGCAAATTTTTTATATTTTTGTTTGTTTACACTTTTAATGATGTGATAATGGTTTTGAAAAGATTTTTAAGGAAGAAAGTTGTCTATAATTTTCTCGACATTTTTCATATCATGTGTGAAATAATGGGTAAAATACGAAATTTGTGGGGTGAGTTATATGAAGAAAAGCACTTTTTGTAAAAACGTTTTTTCTATTTCTTGTCTTGTAAAGAAAGTTTTTGCTATTTCCAGGCTGCGGGTGACAAGCAGTGTTTTGCCGGACCGGTCCGGCCGGTCCAAATGTTTAGCGAGGAACTTGTATGAGACGGACCTTCACAAAAGTTATTTATTTTTTAAAACTTCAAATTATAATCTCAAAAGTTTTTTCAATTTTGCAATTTTTGAAAATCCGGACCGGACCGGACCCGGTCCGGCAAAACACTGGTGACAAGCTTTATGATGAGTAATTTTTTGTTTTGTAAAGAAAGTTCTTGCCATTTTTTGTTTTGTAAAGAAAGTTTTTGTCATTTTTTGTTTTGTAAAGAAAATTCTTGCCCTTTTTTGCCTTGTAAAGAAAGTTCTTGTTACTTCTTTAAAAGAAAGCTGTTTTGCGACGTTGCAATCTGCGGGGGACAAGTTGTAAGATAAAAAAGGTTTTTTTCAAAACAATTCTGGGTTCTGTAAACAAAGTTTTTGCGATAAAACTGTAAGTGTTAGGTAAAATACGGAGTATGTGTTTAAGTCTTCAAAAGCTAAGGAAGTTTGACAGTGGAGCTTTTGTATAAACGACTTCACATTAATGAAAACTCCGTATAACGAACAAATTTAAAATCTTGAGCGATTCTCTATAGACGGCTTCTACCGTATTTTTTATATTATAATTTAACCTTACTGTACTTAAAATCTTTGCCAAAACACAACTTGACTTCAAAGCCCTGAGGCTCCAAAAACTTGTTGTTTAAGAGGAGTTTAGGGGCAGAGTGCGAACCTATTGTTGGCATCACTTTTTGCGTATTTTTTATTCGATTTGGTGTGTGAAGATGTCTGTCTCTTCTTTTTTATGATTACTCTTCGGCCGCCAAGATTTTCGGGATTTTCGTAAAAAAAATTTTTTTTTGAGTGCGAAAAAGTGGAGTTTTTTGTTGTGAAAAAAAACCTCTTGAAACTTTTTCGCGGGGTTTCTCGAGATTTGCAGATTGACTTGAGCTTAAGGCCGGGAGGGCGGTAGAGGGGGGGGTTTAAGGCCGGGAGCCGAGTAGGAGATAGCAGGTTAAGGCTGTCTTGGCCTTAAAGGTCAGGGCTCATAATTGACGCTAGTGGTAATTCGAGGCTGCGAAGGTTTCAAAGATTTTTTTAAAACGTTTTTTGGCAGGGTGTATAAGTTTAATGAAAGGGAGGGGGAGTAATACACCTGTAAAGGTTCCGCGCTTAAGTTTATGGTCTGGACCGAACTTATTTATATTTGTTTTGGCTAGGCCATTTTTCAACTGTTTGGGGCAGGGCTAAAATTAAAAAAAAACTGGGGGAAGCGAAAGAAGTTTGAAAATGCGAAAAATGCTTGCTGCTGGGCTTTGGTTTGGACCATGCTCTAGGGCTTACGTGCGCTGGCTCGGCCTCTTTCGAATTTGCTTCGGCTGACCTGATCCGACTTGGACCGGGCTGAGAACTTGCTCTGCCTAGTATGCCCTCTTTCAGATCTTGTACGAGGTAAAACAACTAGTTGCTGTTTTACTTTATACTATGTCGGTGTTTCTTCTTTTCCTTTTTCAGTAATATAAGATTTATAAATTATTATTGCGGTTTTTGAAATTCCATCCTTAAATGAGCAAACATTGGCCGGTGGCCTTTATGTGGACTTTTTATTTAGTTTTTTTACATTTTTAAATTTTTTTGATTTTACTACCGCCAGACAAGGATTTTTGGCTTGACAGGGGAGGTGCTAGAAATTTTTTTTGAGGATTTTTTGATTTTTGATAACTTTTTTAAAATGTTTGATACTATTTTTTAAACTTTGTGATTCGCGACCAATATAACATCATAAAATGAACGTTATGTCATTTTAATTACAATTTTATCATTTTTAATTATCTTTAATTTTTCAATCCGATTATTAAATTGTTTATGTGATAGATGCAATACAACTTCTACTACAATATACTTTCCATTTTACAACCTGTAATTACTCTGTAAAAGCTTATTTTTAACTTTTTTAAACTTGGAATCAAATAAGCCTCGTGGGATTGGGTTTAGTTGGCTTAGGCATATTAGGCTTAGGTTTAGTAGGCTCAACTTTAAAAAATTTAGGCTTTGTAGCTTCAGGTTTATTAGAGTTAGGCTTAGTAGTTGCTGGCTAAAATTTGTTGAAAAACTGTTTAGGCTTGGTTCAAACTTTAAATTCACGTATTATTTGTTTACTATGCTATAATACCGCGTACTATAGTTCTTATTATACATATTTTGAGTTGCACTTCTATCCTGACAACAGTGCCTAATGCTCGTGTATTGTCAACATGTTTGCTTACCGCGGTTTTTGAAAATAGAAAATCTGTTTCTTCCTCATTCTAATGTGGAATGACATAGGTAGTTACTGAAGATGCATATAGAGTGATATCGATTTATCATTGAAATAATATAGATAATTATGCGAAATAACGCCCCCCGTATTTTACAAAAAAAATTATTTCCAAAACTTTTTTTTAATTTCAGGTCAATTGATGACCAAGCTCAAACAACACTATCAGTCCGCGCCATTCTAAACCCTAGTTCAGGCACAGAATGGCCGAAAAGGAAGAAACGTCGGGCGGAGAACAAGACGATATCTCCTTCTTGAGAACGGTAAGTGTGGTTTATTGTATGCTAAAGTAAAATTTGGTGACAGGGCCAATTTTGAGGGTAGGGTGAAATTTAAGAGTAGGGTAAAATCTGAGGGTAGGGGGAAATTTAAGGGTAGGGTAAAATCTAAGGGTAGGGTGAAACTTAAGGGTAGGATAAAATTTTTAAGCTAGGTTTAATTATAAGTGTAGAATAGGATAAAGCAAAGTGAGGTGGAGTAGGGTAAGGTAATGCAGAGCAGAGTGGAGTAGTATAGGGCAGGGTAGGGCACGACGGGTCCATTCAGAGTAGAGCAGGCCAGGTTATAGCGGGATAAGGTAGAGTAGGGAAGAGTAGGATAGGGTAGGGTAGGGTAAGGTAGGGTAGGGTAGGGTAGGGTAAGGTAGGGTAGGGTAGGGTAGGGTAGGGTAGGGGGTAGGGTAGGGTAGGGTAGGGTAGGGTAGGGTAGGGGTAAGGTAGGGTAGGGTAGGGTAGGGTAGGGTAGGGTAGGGTAAGGTAGGGTAGGGTAGGGTAGGGTAGGGTAGGGTAGGGTAGGGTAGGGTAGGGTAGGGTAGGGTAGGGTAGGGTAGGGGTAGGGTAGGGTAGGGTAGGGTAGGGTAGGGTAGGGTAGGGTAGGCTAGGGTAGGGTAGGGAAGGTAGGGTAGGGTAGGGTAGGGTAGGGTAGGGTAGGGTAGGGTAGGGTAGGACAGGGAAGAGTAGGGTAGGGTAGGGTAGGGTAGGGTAGGGTAGGGTAGGGTAGGGTAGGGTAGGGTAGGGTAGGGTAGGATAGGGAAGAGTAGGGTAGGGTAGGGTAGGGTAGGGTAGGGTAGGGTAGGGGTAGGGTAGGGTAGGGTAGGGTAGGGTAGGATAGGGAAGAGTAGGGTAGGGTAGGATAGGGAAGAGTAGGGTAGGGTAGGGTAGGGTAGGGTAGGGTAGGGTAGGGTAGGATAGGGAAGAGTAGGGTAGGGTAGGGTAGGGTAGGATAGGGAAGAGTAGGGTAGGGTAGGGTAGGGTAGGGTAAGGTAGGGTAGGGTAGGGTGGTAGGGTAGGGTAGGATAGGGTAGAGTAAGACAAGGCAATGTAGAATAGTAAATGGTACTGTAACGGCGACTTTCTGACCGAAAAAAACCATTCTTATGCCTTTTTGGCTTTAAAAATGCACAATTTCTTACTTGTAATCTCATTTTTATTAAGCATAACTTTTAAAATTGTAAAACGAATTATATTTTTGCACTTTTAAACTATTCATCAAAATTATTTTCAAGTTTTACCACATAATATAGCCTATTTTCGCAAGCCGGAACAAATATTTTTCTGTTTTTAACACTTTTTTTTACTTGAAAAACCCCCGCAAAAAGTACGTTCTACGTCAAAACGAGTAAAGAGATTTGAATAAAAACATTTGAAAAGAAAAAACAGTTTTTTGCATGAAAAAACATTGGAAAAGCAACAGCAAAGCGGTGTAAAATTTCATTGTAAACGATACGAGGTCAAAAGGTTAGTAGATAGAGGGAAATGAGACAAAATTTATGACAAAATTAGTTGATTTTACGTTAAAATAAGGAAACATTGTTAAAATTAAAAGCACGTGATGATTAAGCCTAAAAAGCGAACAGCTTTTAAAATTAAACTTACTAAGCTTTTTTAAGCCTAATAAGCTTAGATTGAGTAAGCTCAAGCCTACAGTGTCTAAGTCTTTTCAGCCTAGTAAGCCTAAGCTTACCAAGCCTTAACCTAAGCCTACTAACATTGTAAGATTAAGCTTAATAATCCTAAGTCTACTAAGCCTTAGTCTACTAAGTCTAAGCCTACTAAGCTTAAGCCTACTAAGTCTAAGCATACTAAGCCTTACCCTAGTGAGCTTAATTTTGCTAAGCCTAAGCCTATTAAGCCTAAGCCTCTATAGTCTAAGCTTCCTAAATCTACCGACTTAAAAAAAGTAATGTAAAATACGGAACGGCAGATTTTTTTTAATAAAATTTCCATCTTTAGGGAGATATCGTAGCCCTGAACTGTGTCTCATCCACGACCAAAGATGGCGTCAACTCATCGGGTCGAGTATGTATGTGCACCGAAGGCTTCGGTAATCGTATGTGTTCGTTGGAGAATGTCAGTGGAAAAGATGTACCACCCGACATATCCATGTGCATGTTCTTCATCGACAATGCTTTGTCCGTTCGTGCTCTACAGGAAATGATGAGCGCTGAGGGGGAGATGGTAAGGGTGTTTTTGGTACAAAATTTTGATTTTTAGGTATAAGTGGTACTGTTTTGGGTAACAAAAGTAACATATAGGTACTATATTGTACGGATCACTTTATTTTAGGTACTATATAGAACGTGGCTTCTTATTTTAAGTATCAAAAACTAATGTTTTTGCTATAAATAGTACTATTTTATGTTTCAGAAGAGTATCTTAGGTAACAAACGAAATATATAGGTACTATATAGTACGGAGCACTTTATTTTAGGTACTATATAGTACGTTGCTTTTTATTTCAAGTACGAAGAGCCTTGTTTTAGCTATAAATTGTATTATTTTATGTTTCAAAACAGTATTTTAGGTAACAAAGCCTAATAATTTAGTTATCTTAACCACCAAAACTAACCTCTTACAATTTCAGAAAGCCTCAGGCGGTAGTGGAGGTCACAAAACTCTACTATACGGTCACGCCGTTCAATTAAAGCACGTTCAATCCGAAATGTTCCTAGCCTGCCTATCCACCTGTACCTCAAACGACAAGATCGCCTTTGATGTGGGTGTTCAAGAGAGCAATGAAGGCGAAGCCTCATGGTGGACAATCCACCCAGCTTCGAAACAACGTTCAGAAGGTGAGAAGGTTCGAGTTGGCGACGATGTTATCCTTGTCAGTGTGGCTACTGAACGTTACTTGGTGGGTTTTGATTTTTTTTAAATTTAATTTTTTATTTTTAAAAATATTTGAAAAGTTGAAATTTTTTTAAATTTTGAAAATTTTAAAAATTTTAAAACATTAAAAAGTTTTAAATTTGATAAATAATCATCCACGTGTTCCAGCACATGGCCGTAGCCAAGAACTTGATGGTAATCGCATCGTTCCATCAAACTTTGTGGAACATTACATCGGTCAGCTCGGGAAGTGTCAGATCTCGCAATATGGGCAAGTATTTTGAATTTTTTTCGCTCTTACTAGTCTACTAATCCTCTCTTATTAGTCTACTAAACCACTCTTATTGGTCTACTAAGCCACTCTTATTAGTCTACTAAGCCGGAGCTTTTTAAGATTAAGCCTACTAAGCTTAGGTTTAATAACAAGGAAAGTACCCAATCTGCCCCACTCAGAATGAGCTCAAACTTATATTATACTAGGCTTTATATAATAGTTGCCTCGATGTAAAACGGCCCAACAAATGACTGCGAGTGCTGGGGTTTGGGTCTATTTTACTTCGAGGGTCGGGTTTTATCAGCTATGTAATATGCAATAAAATGAACGTGTTAGGCCTAAGCTTTTTAAGCTATAAGTTTACAAATCTAAGCTTGTTAAGCTTAATTTTGATAAGTCTAAGCTTAATAAGCTGAAGATTATTAAGCCTGAGCCTAAGAATACATAAGCCTTCTAAGCTTAAGCCCTCTAAGCCTAAGCCTGCTAAGCCTAAGCTTTCTAAGCCCAAGCCTTCTAAACCCACGCCTTCTAAGCCCAAGCTTTCTAAACATAAGCCTTCTTAGCCTAAGCCTTCTAAACCCAAGCCTTCTAAGCCCAAGCCTTCAAAGCCCAAGCCTTCTTAGCTCAAGCCTTCTAATCCTAAACCTATCAACCCTAAGCTTACTAATACTAAGCCTTATAAACCTAAGTCTAGTAATCCTAAGCGTAGTACTTTCACTTCATTATCAGTAATAATTAATATTGTTTTAGGCTTCTTGTTTGGAAACGATGTTCTTCGACTGTTTCATGGTAATGATGAATGCCTTACCATACCCGAAAATTGGAGCGACAACTCTCATAAGTATGTGGAAATTTAAATTTTGAAAATTAAAAATTTTTTTTAATTTAAAAATTTTAAATTAATTTTTTAAAAATTTTAATACCTAAAATGTACCTTAGTAAAGACAAAAATTACATTTAATGACAAAATATAACCAGTATGACATTTTGACGACAACCCATTTCTAGCATGGTGATCTACGAAGGCGGAAACGCGGTAAATCAAGCACGTTCCCTATGGAGGATCGAGTTGATCCGCACAAAATGGCATGGAGCCATGGTGGGATTCGAACAGCCATTCCGAATCCGCCACATTACGACCGGTCGATATTTGGCCATCAAAACGAAAGACGACAGTATTGCGTCGGAAAACGTTTTGATCGTATCTTTGGTTAGAAAAGAGCAGGCTAGTTATCAGAAGACGGCTTTTGTCATGTGTCAGAACAAGGTATGGTTAAAGGGTGTTTAGAGTTGGGGAGAGGGGGAGGTATGGGTGATTTTTAAAAGGTGGTAGGGGCGGAGGGCTAAAAAAGGATTTTCAGGGTAGGTTAGTACCCAATGTGCGTTTTTTTGTAGGGCGGGGTAAAAAAAATTCTGAGGAGGGGGGGGTAAGAATTTTTTTCAGAAGTGTCATGTAAAAAACTACGCTGATTAATTATAAATATTTTTTTAAGTTTTTTTTTGGTAACGGTACCCCCCCCCCTTTCAAATGATCCTCCCTACCCTAACCAATATGGTTTTGCTAAAGAAAGCCTAAGCCAACTTTAATATCCTCATAATAACTTTATAATCTAACGTACTGTAAACTTTATGATACCTTCAGGACCCAAAGAAGCAGATGCTGGACGAAAAAGAAGAAGAAGGCATGGGCAACGCTTCGATCGCCTACGGCGAAACCAACGCTTTCATTCAACACGTCGACTCCCAGCTATGGTTATCCTACAAAACGTCGGAAGTCACCAAGAAAGGTCTCGGCAAAGTGGAGGAAAAGAAAGCGGTACCATTGAAGGATGGCCACATGGACGATTGCTACACCTTCTTCATGGCACTGGAAGAAGAAAGCAAATCAGCCAGAGTCATTCGAAAGTGCAGCTCTGTTTTGAATAGGTTCTTGCGGTAAGTCAAGACGGATAGGGTCAGTTATCGTGAGGTAGAATAGGTGGGGAGAAAAAGAGATAGTAAGCAATAGATATGTAGATATTAGGAAGAGTGACCCATGTAACATTAATATCAATATATTAAGCTTTTCAAATAATTTTGTGCCCCTAACCCTCAAAATTTTATGTGAGAGAGGGTATAGAATTATTTGAACGGCTTAATAAATTGATATCGATGTTGGATGGCTCATCATTTTATAGAAACAGATAAGAAAATTTTTTTTAAAATTGAACTTGGTCCCCTCTGTGGATTTTTCCCGAATTTTAATCAAAAAAATTAACAGGGGGGACCAAGTTCAACTTTTTTCAAAAATTTTTTTAGAAGAAATTTACCTTCCCCCGCTCCTATTTATTTCTAAATATTGTTGCTAAGTGGAGTGGATGGTTTTAGCTTTAAAATAAGTTGCCAATTTTTTTTTCAAAAAGTTGAACGTGGTCCCCCGTGTGGATTTTTTCCCGAATTTTTAGGAAAACATTTAACAGTGGGGTCCAAGTTCGACTTCTTTGAAAAAAAATTTTGAGGTATAGAAAAAATAAAGCCCGAAACCTTTAAAAATGCTCTAGAAATGATTGATAAGACAATATGAAGTACAATATATTATCCTAAACATTAAAAGATTAACAATGTTTCAAAAATTTCAGAGGAATCGAAGCATTGCACACCGAAGGCAACCAGGCCAACGACTGGAACCGGGTAGACTTGAACGAAGTCCTCAAACTTATGGAAGACCTCATTGAATATTTTGCTCAACCTAACGATGAAATGAGTAAGTCATGAGCCTTGTTATAACAAACGGTGATATTTTCCAGCCTTCGAAGAGCGTCAGAATCGTTTCCGTGCCCTCAGAAGCCGTCAAGATTTGTTCCAAGAGGAAGGTGTTCTGAACATGATCTTGGATACAATTGACAAGTTCAGTGAAATGGAGTCGCTGCCAAACTTTGCTGGATTGATTGGTGATGAAAACCAAATGATTTGGGAGGAAATCTCAACATATCTTTATCTTCTAGTCGCTGCCATGATTAAAGGTAGGGGTTTGGAACTTTTTTGTTAGGATTACTATTCTTTGGCCTAAGGATACTGAGACCGAGCTTTTAAGAATAAGCCTAGTAAATATAAGCCTAAAGAATCTTAGCCTAGTGAGATTAATCTTAGTAGGTCTCATCTTGCATAGCTTTAGCATACTAAGCCTAATCCTACTAAGCCTAAGCCTACAAAGTCGTAGCCTATTAAGCCTTAGCCTACTAATCCTTAGCCAACTAAGGCTTAGCCTACTAATCCTTAGCCAACTAAGCCTTAGCCTACTAATCCTTAGCCAACTATATAAGCCTTAGTCTACTAGCCTAAGCTTATCACCCTAAGCCCAAATTAATTACGAAAATCAACCTTCCAGGTAACCACTCAAACTGTGCTCAATTCGCGGCCGTCCAACGTCTGGACTGGCTGTTCGGCCGTCTTTCAAACCCGCAGTCCGCCGAAGGTATTCTGGACGTACTGTACTGTGTCTTAACCGAATCACCCGAAGCCTTAAACATGATCAACGAAGGTCATATCAAATCTGTCATCTCGTTATTGGAAAAAGTGGGCCGAGACCCAAAAGTATTGGATGTGCTGTCAAGTCTATGTGAAGGTAATGGAATGGCCGTGAGAAGTTCGCAGAATACCATTACTAACCATTTGTTACCTGGAAAAGATCTGCTACTTCAAACCGCTATGAAGGATCAGGTAGGGTGGTTTTTTGGTTTAGTGGCCGGAACCCAGACGTATTTTACATTAAAATGAACATCTTTAAATTTTGATCAGTACCATGGTCGCCAAATCTCTCCTAACAGTACCATATAGCCAAAATCTAATCCCCTTCCAATTCCAGGTATCCAGCATGATGCCGAACATCCTCGTAGGCCTTGTGGATGGCAGCTCCTTATTCAAAAAATGGTACTTTGAAGCCGAAGTGGAACATCTCGAAACCATGACCAAGTCTCCGCCGATCCTCCGCGTCGGCTGGGCCAACACCGTCGGCTACAAACCCTTCCCCGGCTCGGGCGATGGCTGGGGATGTGGTGGAGTTGGTGACGACTTCTACTCATACGGCTTCGATGGTTTGTTCATGTATTGTTCTGGTAAAGCACGTCAAGTCGGACATCGAGTGTTCCGCAAAGGCGATGTTATCGGATGTTCGTTGGATTTACTGGTTCCGGAGGTGAAATTCTCGCTAAATGGACAACCTATTGCGGCTGTCTTCAAGAATTTCAACGTGGATGGATTCTTCTTTCCGGTCATGTCAATGTCGGCGAAAGCAAGGTAGGTAAATATGCTTGAATATGCTTTAGACCCTTGAATATTTTTTAGAAGCTTACAGTTACAGAAAAAAGGTCAAGATTGACTTGTATTTCAATGTAAAGTCGTTTAACATCTAAAATAAGGTCTGGAAAACTTACATTTAGTTGGTTCAAGTATGTATTCAGGCCTAGAACAATGTAAAACATAAGAAAAACCTACTTTTCGTTGATCCAAGCTTGCTTTTGACCCTAAAAAATAAAAATCTTAACAAATAACTTACTTCTGAGGTTTTTTACTGACCCAGACCTTTCTCCATGCTTTTACTGCTTCTTATACCTAAAATTCAAGCTTTATACCTAAAATTAAAAACCTTACTTTCAGTTGCCGTTTCCTCTTCGGCGGAAACCACGGCCGTCTAAAATACGGTCCACCAACTGGCTTCTCATCAGTCGTCGAAGCCCTGGACTGTCCGCTAAAAGTCGACGAATGCCTTTCATTCGGAGATTTGGCTAAAACAATATACGCTGGACCATCAACAACTCTTCACGCTATAGAACCATTCGTACCAACACCTCTCGACATAACTGGAGTTAACTTACCAAGCTTTGCCATCGAAAATCATCAACGATTCGCGGAAAACTTACATGAACTATGGGCGATGAGAAAGATCGATCTTGGCTGGTCGTTCGGCGAAGTTAGGAATGAGAAACACAAACTTCATCCATGCTTGACAGCCTTTAATCAACTCCCAGAAGCTGAACAGCAGTACAATATTCAACTGGCTATTGATACAATGAAGGCGATCGAAGCTTCAGGTAAGGTTTGGTGAGAAAGTGAGGTTGTTACCTAAAATTAAAAAAAATAATATCGAAGACTGAAAAAACAAGTCGAAAATTGTTGAAAAGCTAAAAATAAACCCAAAATTTCCAGGCTATCACATGGTATCAGACAAACCACCAACTCGTCTTCGCCCAGTTCGTTTAGGGCAACATTATGCTCAAGCAAGCAATGGATATAAACCTCAACCTCTGGATACGCATGAAATCGAACTTTCCGAATCCATGAATCCTCTCATCGACACTTTGGCCAGGAACACTCACAATGTATGGGCCAAGGAGAAGATTCGTCGAGGATGGACGTTTGGAGTCAGCGAATATGTCGATGCTACACAGAAAAGAAGCCCTCATCTGGTGCCTTATGATCAGGTAAGGGTTGGCATTTTTTAAATTATGGATGGAAAATAAGTTGAATTTGGGTTTTTTTGTTTTTTTTGTTAAAAAAGTGTAAAAGGATGTCGTTTTTAGTGAAAATTTAATGAAAAACGATCGAAATCACGTCAAAATGCCATAATGCATAATATTTTACGTTTCAAGTCCATAAAGTTCACGTTTTCATCCATAAACATTGTTTGCTTTCGAAATGCATAAAATTTTACGTTTTTCGTCCATAACTCTTTCGCCTGTTCTTTCAAAAAACGTCTAGAAACTAAAGAACGTGCGATTTCAAGAGAGCGTGAAGAACGTGTGAGAGAAAGTAAGAAAAACAAGAAAAGAGCGTGCTTTTTGAGGAAAGAATGTCTGGAAGCGCGACAAACCCAACCAAAAAACTAGTGGCATATGAAGCCGGGGTATAAAAGCGAGTCCGGCTTTGCTTACATTGTTCATTCCAAATGGACATATACTAAAATTGGAACAATACAGAGAAGATTAGCATGGCCCCTGCGCAAGGATGACACGCAAATTCGTGAAGCGTTCCAAATTTTTTGTCAAATTTCGAATTTTTTAAAAATTTTTGAAATAAAAAAAAATTTTTTTTTTGAATTGAAAAAAAAATTTAAATGATCTCCATTCTTTATGGTTAATATAAAATTTAAAAAATAATTTTAGGTAGATCAACGCATCAAAGAAGCCAATCGAGAAGCAGCGGCCGAGAACATTCGAGCTCTTCAGCTGTTCGGAATCTTCTTGGAAGCACCAGCGATTGAACAAGACGAAGCGGCCGAAAAGGAAATGAGAGCCATGAAATCTCAAACTCGTACCTACAGAGCCGAAGCCAATTACAAAGCGAATCAGGGGAAATGGTACTTTGAATTCGAAGTACTCACCGAGGGATTCATGAAAATTGGCTGGATGGACATTTCTGCCATGCCTGATACTAAACTTGGTAAGGGATATTAGAGTGGGTATTGTAAGGCAGGGTGTGGTAGAATAGGGTTGGGTAGAGTAGCGAGGATAGGCTGGGGTAGGGTACGGTGGAGTACTGTAGGGTAGGATAGGGTAACGTGAGTACCATTCTTGCTTATCTAATACTATGTTTTGTACTTTATCATCATATAAGTTTTAAATTTTATAGGTATGGATGACAAATCCTACGGTTTTGACGGCTTCTTGTGTAAGAAATGGCATCAAGGAGCTGAAACTTATGGCCGAGAATGGAAGGTCGGAGATATTGTGGGCTGTTTCTTGGACTTGAACGATCGTACAATATCATTTTCATTGAATGGAGAACTCTTGTTGGTATGTTACGGCGGGTTATTTTATTTTTTTTGTATTGGGGTGGAGAAGGGGGTGGTTTTTAAATTTTTTAAAAAATTTTTAATTTTGATTTTTTTTTTATATGTTGTTTTTTTAAATGTGAAATTTTAAATAAATTTGATTTCAGGACCCCTCCGGCAGTGAAATGGCATTTGACAATGTAACACCGATTGATGGCTTTGTACCAGCAATGACATTGGGCGCAGGTCAAAGAGCTCGACTCAATTTTGGCCAAGATTCAAATTCATTGAAGTTTTTTACAACTTGTGGTCTACAGGAAGGCTACGAACCTTTTTTGTGTGTAAGTTTTAAAATTTTTGAAATGCAAACTTTTTTTAAAATTTTTAAATATTTGAAAACCAAAAAAAATTTATTTTTTGGACGTATTATTATGAAAATTATACAAAAATGGCTCAATATAACATTTTACAATTTTAAATTTATTTTTTATACAAGTTACAGTAGTTTAAATTAAGATTTTTTATTGCACCGTGCAGTCATTTAATGCTTGCACCGTGCAGCCTATATAATTTCCACTGTTGCACCGTGCAACGAAATAATCATTGCACGGTGCAATAAAAAATCATTTCAAGAAATGAAATAATTTTTAAATTTTTTGTAAAATACGGCGTGGTTACGAGTAGTGATCTAAAACGTAAAAAGTATACTTTATAATAATGCAAAAAGCTAAAAAAATATATTAATATGCACCTTATAGCAACATGTACCGTCACATGCCAATGTGGTACTCAAAACATTTGCCAACGTTTCATGAGATCAGCGAATGGTCTAGAATGGAAGTGACTCGTGTACCACCAACTGCCACCTCACCACCGTGTCTTAAGTTAAGCCAAAAGGCTACGAATAATGACAGTTTTACGGAAAAAGCCAAAATGGAGTTTATCAGACTGTCATTACCTATCAGATGCAAGAAACAGTTCGTCAAGAACAAGTAAGGATGTTTGTAGGATTGTACTAGGGTAGAGTGGGTGAGGAAGAATGTAGGGCAGGGTAGAGAACTTTATGAAATTTTTTTCTAAAACCAAGGCTGGAGTACAGTAAGGTAACTAGGGTAAGGTGGGGTTGGGACATAGGGTACAGTAGTAGGTGAGGCTGAGTAAGGATATACATGGTAGGGTACGGTATGGCAACTGTAGGGCAGGGGTTTACAAGGATGAGGTTGGGCAGGGTATGGTAAGTTATGGTATGGGTAGGGCAGAGTACTGTAGTAGGTGAGGCGGGGTAAGAATAGGCATGGTTGGGTACGGTATGACAAGGGTAGGGTATGGGCGGGTAGGGTAAGTTAAGGTATGGGTAAGGTAGGGTACCGTAGGGTGGGTAAGGATTGAAATGGTAGGAAGTTGTATGGCATGGGTAAGACAGAGGTATGCAAGGGTATGATAGGGTAGGGTAGAGTGAGTAGTGTAGGTTAGGATTGGGTACGGTAGGGTAGGTTAGGATTGGGTACAGTATGGTAGGGTACGGTTGGGTGGGTTAGGGTAGGGGTAGGGGTTGGTAAAATACGTCATTTTGAGTTCTTACGACTAGTAAAAAACCTTTTATAACCTCTTCAGAGACCGAGAAGCCATAATGAAAGCGATGCAAGAGCTTCAAAAGCGGAATCCATCGATTGCCACTATAAAATCACCTGGATTGCCAAAAGAATTCGAAGATCAGGCTGATAAGAAGAGGAAGTCGATTGGAAAAACCTTACTTTCGGCTTTCAGACATAATAGTCATGATGACGATGCTAAATCACATACGAATGCATCATTTGATGGTAGTAGTTATCATGAAAGTTTGGAGCCACCAGCTTTGTCGTAAGTTTGACTTTACTTTTTGACCTTTTCTAGCTTTCTTCTTGGCCGTTTTGCTAGATTTTCTTGTTTTAACTAGGTTAAGTTGTCGTATTTTAGTAAACACAGTACTTTTTTGATTGGTACTATGTATGAAAAGTACTATTTTTGATTAGTACTGAATAGCAATCGTACTTTTATGGTAAGTACTAGGTAAAAACGGTACTATTTTTGATTAGTACTATTTAGAAATAGTACTTTTTTGGTTAGTACTGTATATAAACAGCACTTTTTTGACCAATTCTATATAACAGATGTTATAGTAGGTTCATATGTTGAAAAATTTAACAGTTTGAAGTGTTACTAATACTATAACACACTAAAAATGACATAAAAAAACTAAAAAATTGAAGGTTTTGGCTTCTATAAGAGCTTACAAAAGTCTTGTCGTTTTTTAACAGGGGAGTCAATGCAAATTAGCGACAAATCTTTTTTTTTACGGATTTTGTTGTTTTTTCTAGGGCTGGGGATTGTATTAGGGGATGTTAACATATCCTTAATCATATGAAATTTAAAAAAAATTTTGAAATTCCGAGATTCTTAAAATTTTTTGAAATTTTTGAATTTCAAACTTATCGTTGCACAATTTTGGTTGATATACATATTTATGTTCGTAAAACCAAAAATCAGTTACCTACAATAATATAACGTATGTCACCAACTGCTTTGATAACTTGTCCCTCAGCACGTTTAACCCAATCACGCTTAAAGACAGCGACGTCGTGTGTTAACAATGATCCATTTTGGCCTGCATTCCTTCGATGAAACAGTTTTTACATGGCTGAAGACTGAAGACCAGAATCATGAACAGTTCTGGGTGGATGGCGTCAGGTAGTACTATTCAAGTGTTGATGGTCGTACTTTGTGAATTGTGCTTTAAGTTGGTTTTTGCGGTGTAGTGTTTAGTGCGATCATCGTAAAGTGATGGTGATACTCCTACTTCTACCCTATTCTACCCTACTTTACTCTATCTTATCTTAACATACCCTATCCTACTCTGAATGTTTACCCCGCCCAAAACTTTCACCTTGCCTAAAATGTTACCACGCCCATGTTTGACTGTCCCTAAAATTTTTCTCGGCTTAAGGTTTTATCTTGCCTAATACTTTACCCTGCCCAAAGCTTTAACCTGCTTAAGATTTCATCCTGCTTAAAACTTTTAACTTGTTTAAAATTTTACTCTGCCCAAAAGTTTTAACCAGCCTAAAATTACACCTCGCTCAAAGGTTAACCCTTGCCCTTTTACCCTATTCTTATCCAGCCTTGTGCTTTAGAATCTGATACTTCCATAGTCTTTAATCGTTATTTAGTAGACCTAAAACTGAGAAAAGCCCACTTGGTCCTTTACTGGCCTATCATATAGTTTTATATGTTGTGTTTTGATGTGTTATGCTATGTTTTCTGCTGTGAACTTGCACTTTTAACGCTATGCACAAAACTGGTTTGAGCTACTAACTGCTTTATCTTTCAAATTAACATGTTCATCTACCTAAAATTTATTTTAAAATTAGTTTTACATTTCAAAATGAACTAGTTTT
Organism: Bursaphelenchus okinawaensis; assembly: GCA_904066225.2. Classification (NCBI taxonomy): domain Eukaryota; kingdom Metazoa; phylum Nematoda; class Chromadorea; order Rhabditida; family Aphelenchoididae; genus Bursaphelenchus; species Bursaphelenchus okinawaensis. The sequence goes on along the minus strand of CAJFCW020000005.1, from coordinate 9,653,263 downwards.
TATCTTATTTTACCAAAAACTCTTAACGTAGATGTACGTATTGATGCTAACTGCTGACCTTTTCTTTTTTTCTATTGTACACAGTGGTACGCCATCTTATGCTATCGTATGCTATCGTACTTTCGCTGCTATAACATTTTCAACTATTTTCTAGATATAAAAAAGGTGTTTAAATGTAAAATAAGATTATGTTGTTGTAGGAAATCAAGCCATTTGGATATGTCTACGGAAGAACGAGCTCTAGCGGCCGAAAAACTGCGAGATATGACAAAACAAGGTGGTAATGTTCACAAAAAGTCTTCCGGATTCTTGAATCGAATCAGAGAACGAAGGGATAAGAGCAAGTAAGTAGGGTTTGGTGTGGGGAAGGGGCGTGGTGAGGATGGGAGGATAAAGCCAGATAGGATAAGAGTTAAAACACAACAACATTAAAAGGCAGGGTAAAATTTTAAAGAGGTGGGGGGGGTGGATAATTGTTGAGAGTTGGGCAAACGATAAAGTATGGTAGGATAAGTCTAGGTTATGGCTACGGGCAAGTAGGGTAGGATAGGGTAGAGTAGGGTAGGTAGGGTAGGGTATTATAGGGCGTAGTAATGTGAGGTTGAGCAGGGTAGGGTAAGGAGTCATACATATTTTGTTACCTAAAATTAAAAAGACTTCAAAAAGCTCATTTTAGAGACGACCGTTCAAGTGAAAAGAAGACCCGTTTAGATGAAGACCCCAAATCAGTAAAAAGCTTCGATTTGGCTTCAGCAACTGAATCTATGTCTCGTCATGAAAGTCGAGACCTTTTGAGCGGTGAGGATGTTTTATTTTTTGGGAATTTGCCATTCGGTTTATATTTGACAATATTACTATAAATGCAGTCATGTTTGGCTAAAGGATAGGTAAAGATTATAGAAAAAAAGCTAGAAAAAGAAAATTTTAAAAATTTTATGCGTAATATACATGTGTTTGAAAATTTTTATGCGTAATATTGAGTCGATCAACTTTGATTCAAATTTTATGATAGTTGTTAGACATCTATTTTGAAAAAACTTTACGAATCATATTGTAAAAGGCTTTACTATTGATTTACAAGTAATTTTATGTCTTATTGTTACCTACTCATCGAGTTACATGTGTTTGAACATGCTCATCGACTTTTTTGAAATTCTTGACTGTGCCATCTAGAATAAGATGTAGCTTTCTGGAGAGACTAAAAAGGCTTATGATTTTGGTTTAGATAGATTTAACATGAAATAAGCTTTGATATGATATATAATTTATAGAAATGGGTAACATAGTTTTTGAGATATAGGTCCGAGACTTCTGATATTGTTATAGGTGATCAAAGATTTTTTTGAAATTTCAAAAATGGCCTTTAGATTGATGTTATTCTTTAAAGTTATATATTCATATCATTAATAAACATCCTTTAATACCGTTTATAATGCTTCACATCAACTTACTTTAAAAACCTCAACGTTACCTTGCTTTAGACATGCCCCAATCAGGCCCAGGCCGAGCCTCCTTCCGTCGTGGATCAAAGAAACGAAAAGGTGGTCGAAAGGATCGATCTCCATCAATGCCTGACAAAGAACCTCGACTCTCCGTAGCACCTACTGATGTCACAGATGGTGGAACTTCTGTCGACGATGACAGTTTCGCCATGACACAGTTGGCCGATCAAATCGACGATTATTACTATGGCGTCCGCATCTTTCCTGGTATGTTTTTGAGATTTTTTCTTTGGTTTTTAGGTAACAAGTGATGGATTTTTTGGCTTTTAGGTAAAAAATTTGAAGTTTTTGGATTTTTAGGGAACAAATTTGAAATTTTTGGGTTTTTAAAGGTAACAAAATTTAATTTTTTTTGCTTTTTGGGTAACAAGTGACGGACTTTTTGGAGTTTTAGATAACAAATAAGGTGTTTAAGATTTTTTAGGTAACAAATTTGAAGTTTTTGGGTTTTTAGATAACAAATAAAAGTTTTTTGGGATTTTAGGTAACAAATTTGAATTTTTTTGAGTTTTTAGGTAACAAATTTGAATTTGTTTTGGTGTTTTAGGTAAGAAATTTGAAATGTTCTTAAAATTTTTTATTTTTGTTACTTAAACTACGACTTAGTGCTTTTTTGTTACCTAAAACACTATTTTTTGCCATTTTGTTACCTAAAATACGATTTTTGTTATTTATTCTACAAACATTATTCCTAACAAACATCCCTTCAGGACAAGACCCAGCAAACGTATGGGTAGGCTGGGTAACTCCTCAATACCACAGTTATGCTCAAAGCTTCAACGCGGCCGAAGCGGTTCGAAAGTGTCGTTTCACCGAAATTGACCATCATGGTATACCATCGGACTCGGTCGAGTACCGCAACTGCTACATGTTGAATGCGCAAGAACTTTTGAATCAAGTCTCAGATGGCACTAATACTAAAGTGTCAGGACTGCTTATTGGCTGTATTGTGGACATTTCGTTGGGAGAGTTGTCTTTTTTGGCCGCTGGGCAAGATACTGGAATGAAGTTTAAGCTGGAGCCAGGTGGGTTTTTTGGGGGTGGATGTTTGAGAAAGGGTTAAGAAAGAATGTTGTAGTAGGTATAGGCGTTCAGAAAAAGGTTTCTTTTAAAGGTTTTGAGTTAAAATTTTGGAAAAAAATTATATTATATTAGGTATAGGGGGTCAGAAAAAGGTTGTTTTTAAAGGTTTTGGGTCAAAATTTTGAAAAAATGATGTTATAGTAGGTATAGGTGTTCAGAAGAAGGTTGTTTTTAAAAGTTTTGGGGAAAAATTTCGAAAAAAGTTATATTGTAGTAGTTATAGATGTTCAGAAAAAGGTTGTTTTTAAAGGTTTTGAACTAAAATTTAAAAAAAATATATTGTAGTAGATAAAGCAGCAAGCCTTGTTTCTCTATTTTCAGACTTATTTTTTGAAGAAAGTTTATATTATAGTAGATGAGGAAGCTCATAATGGCGTTGCCTTTCAATTTTTTAAAATAAATTTTTTCAATTTTAAGTTTTGTTTCAGGTGCCATGCTGTACCCAGCAGTATTTGTCACACCGACAACTCAAGAGATTCTTCAATTCGAATTGGGTCGTCTAAAATACTACTTCCCATTGTCAGCAGCGATGTTCAAGTCTTCACACAAGAGCTTGATACCTTACTGTCCACCCCGATTGACTGTACAAAAGTTGTACCCACGGTACTGGTCTCGAGTACCTAACGAATGTCTGCGTACTACAGCGTTGAAACTCAGTGATGTTAGAGGTAAGTGTGCGGGGGGGGCAGGGGGTGCAGTAACTTGGGGTAAGGTAAGGTCCCGAGTAGGTTGGGGTTGGGAGGATGATAAGGTAGCGTTACGGTAAAGTAGGGTTACCGTAAAGTATGGAGGGTTGCTATAAGGATTTGTAAGGTTATGAAAAGGGGTTGAGCTACTGAAGTTTGGGTAGGTATATGGTAAGGTAGGGTACGGGTGCTGCAGGGTGAGAAAAGATGCTGTAAAGAAGGGTAGTGTAAGGTGGGGTAGGGCTACCGTTAGTTGAGTAGAGTAGGGGTACTGTAATTTAGGGTAGGTATATGGCAAAGTACGGTAGAGGTACTGTAAGATATGATAGGTAGGGTAGGGTAAGGTAAGGTAGAATAGCATAAGGTAGGGTAAGGTAGGGTATGGTAGAATAGGGTAGGATAGTGTAAGGTAGGATAGAATAATGCATGGTAGAGTAGAGTAGAGCATTGACAAAGATTTAAATACCGTAACTTGCGGCTGAGTTACTGTAAGGTACTGCTGAGTTATTATAACGTACTGTTGGGCTGTCGTAAAGCGAATTAGGTCACAGTATTTCTTTTCGCGCCTCTTTAATAATACTTACTCTTCCAGGCTGGTCCGTCCTCTGCGATGACCCAGTACGAACCCTCATGGTGTATATCCCAGAAAAAGATGCCGCAGTCGATATCCTGGAGCTGATAGAAATGCCAGAACTGTTAACCTTCCACAGACAAACTCTGAACTTGTACTGTAGATTGGCTTCACATGGAAATCAAAAGGTGGCTCATATACTGTGCCTACATGTAGATGAGGATCAGTTGATGTATGGAGTGAAATGTCATTGTAAGTGGGGTGGATTGCTTAATTTATGGTTTTTTGTTACCTAAAATACGATTTTTTTGAATTTTTGTTACTTAAAATACGATTTTTTTGACATTTTTGTTACCTAAAATATGATTTTGTGGCATTTTTGTTACCTAAAATATGACTTTTTGGTATTTTTGTTACCTAAAATACGATTTTTTTTTGAATTTTCGTTACTTAAAATATGTTTTTTTGGTTTTTTTGTTACCTAAAATACGATTTTTTTAAAATTTTTGTTACTTAAAATAACCTTTATCTCAACTTCAGACATGTCCGGACCGATTCGCCAAGGAGTACATGACTTTATCATCGCCGTTCACCTCCAAACCCACGCCGGCTCTCGTCTCTCCACCTCGAAAGAGTACGTGGTACCGCTGGTACCCGAGCTCACCGGTATGGACGTGTTCGATTCGGAAGCCGAAGGCCGATACCCACATGTGTTAGGGCCCACCGTCTCGATTCTACCGGTAATGAAGGCGGAGGAGATACGAACAGACTTTGGCGTGGATGAGGAGTCTAGGATCTTGCCTCCGGCATTGAACTTCGAAAGTCTGAAAAATCAAGTCATGATCGCGTTCAGGTCGGCTACTGAGAATGCTGTCATGAATTGTCGAGACCTGATCGGTGGAGACAATCTACATCATTTCGAACCGATTTTGAAGTTGTTTGATGCTCTGTTAGTGATTGGAATGATCAATGATGACGAACTGATCGAAGTCATGACTTTGATTCACCCAATCGCTTTTGATGAGAACTATTCACCTGGTAAGGGGACATTGACTTTTTTGAATTGATTTAGTAGGGTTGGCTAGGAAAAGTTACTGTAATTTTTAGAGTAAGGTGGGGTCGGATAGGGTGGTAGTGTAGGGTAGGGGAAAAATAAGGTAATGTAAGGTAAGGTAGGGTAGAGTAGAGATAAGGTAGATTAGGGTTATCGTAAGATAGAGTAGTACTACGGTTGAGTAAGGTATGGTTACTGTAAGGTTGTTTGAGAGTAGGATTACGGTAAGACAGGGTAAGCTCACGGTGAGATAGGGTAGGGCTATTGTAAGGTCAAGTAAAGCTACGATAAGTTCAGAATTCTACTACCGTGGGGATTTGTATGGTTACGATAACGTTGAGTAGGGTTATCGTGAGGTAGAGCAGTTCTACTGTAAAGTAGGGCTACTGTAAGTTCATGTGACTGTGTTAAGGTAGAGTGGGGACAAGATAATGTAAGATAAGGTAGGACTACTGTAAGGTAAGGCTTAAAATAATTTTAATTTTATACTACTGTAAGATCAAGTGACAAGGTAAAGTAAGGCTACAGAAAGGTAGTGTAAAGCTACTGTAAGGTATGGTAGGGATACTGCGAGTTGTTGAAGTGCTACTGTAAAGATAGGTAGGGCTTCGGCGCGGTATAAATAGGTAGGGTAAATCATCAAAAACGGGTAGGACTACTATATAATAAGGAAAGTCTAGTATGATATATGGCATTACGATTGAAAAGTTATGGTAAAATACGGTCGAAGTTAGCGGCTTCTAAAAAATTTAAAATTATGGCCAAAATTTAAAATTTCAAAATTTAGAAATATCAGAATTTGATAAAATTTAAAGCTTTTTTAATTCCAGGAACAATGACCAAAGGCCTAACCGAAATTGAGCTAGCCGAAGGAGTGAAGCTTCAATTAGTCAACATTCTTGACCACATTTGTGACATTCAGCTTCGTCACCGTGTCGAATCCCTAATCAGCTTCTGCGAGACCTTTGTCGGCGACCTACAACAAGATCAATGTAAACGCTACATGGATATCAAGCAAACCGACATGCCTCCGGCCGAAGCCGCGAAACGTACGAAGGAATTCAGATGCCCACCAAAGGAGCAGATGTTCCGCCTTCTCAACTGTAAGGTCAAGGAAGAGAAGACAGCACTACTACTGGATGAGGACGTTGAGTACGATCAATGCCCGATGACAGAATCCCTGCAAGACGAACTACGCGAATTCTGTAGCCTCCTGGTGGAGAAGATTGGATGTGGCAAGGAGGAGGAGACGAATCAGAAGGCCATAACCTCATCGTCAAAAGATGACGACAACTCATGGGTCGATAACCTGGCTCAACTGGTCGTATCCGTACCACCAGCACCCGAGAACGTGGATCAGAATGTGGCGAAGCACGGCACGGAGAACTTTAGACGAATGATCATCGAAACCCTGAAGAAGTGGGCTGGAGAATCTGAAATCGAATCTAACGAACTTATCAGACGGATCTTTAAGCTGCTCCTAAGACAATATACTGGAGTTCGTGAGCTGATTGATGCCATGCAGCTTACGTATGTTCTACACGAACGCAACGTGAACGATGTAGAAGCCTTCATCGTGTATCTGATGCAAATCCGAGAACTCTTGAAGGTACAGTTCGAAACATACGAAGAAGCCATCTTAAAACGAGGCCTCTGGCAACTAATGAACAACCGCATCTTCTTCCAACATCCCGACCTCATGAGGCTACTCAGAGTCCACGAAGACGTCATGACCATCATGATGAACGTCCTCACCGCCCAACAATCAGCAGCCGACAACGATATCATAGACGAGACCGGAGCAACAGCCAATGTCAAAGACGCTAGCGAGATGGTCGTAGCCTGCTCCAGATTCCTCTGTTACTTCTGCCGCACCTCACGCATGAATCAGAAGGCCATGTTCGAGCATCTGAGCTTCCTACTCGACAACGCCACAATGCTACTGGCTAGGCCAAGTCTAAGAGGATCAGTCCCACTGGATGTGGCATACAGCAGCTTCATGGACAACAACGAGCTAGCCCTGGCGTTGAAGGAGGAAGAACTCGACAAAGTCACGATATACCTCAGCAGATGTGGTCTTCAATCCAATTCCGAGCTGCTAGCCAAAGACTACCCTGACATTGGCTGGGACCCGGTCGAAGGCGAACGATACCTAGACTTTCTCAGGTTCTGTGTCTGGATCAATGGCGAGAATGTGGAAGAAAACGCGAATTTAGTGATTAGACTACTGATCAGAAGGCCAGAATGTCTAGGAGTGGCTCTGAAAGGCGAAGGACAAGGGTTGTTCGCCGCCTTCAAAGAGGCTATTGTACTATCGGAAGACATAAGAGCACTGGAAGAGGGAGAAGACACTCAGTTCTTGCATTCCCCGATTTTGAAAGATCATGGGTAAGATGCCCTAAAGTCATAATTTTAATAAAGTTTTTAAAAATCTTAAATTTTATTTTTTATATTTTTACCATGCCCTAAGGTTAAAATACGCATTTTCACGCCCATTTAAAAAAATTTTTCAGAAAATACCCTTCAAAAGAGGTGGAAGGAGAAGACTACGTCGATCTAGGCGCAGCCATTCTCGACTTCTACTCATCATTGGTCGATTTGCTAGCCAAATGTGCCCCAGACCCCTTAACCATCCAGGCCGGCAAGGGTGATAGTGTTCGTGCTCGTGCCATTCTTCGTTCACTCATCTCACTAGAAGATCTGGGTCGAATCCTGGCTTTGAGATTCACCATCCCCAACTTGGCGTTGGCGTCGGCCGACGGTAAAACGCGTCACCTACTGTATTCAGGTCCTGTCCATTCGCTTCGTTGCCTACCTCAATTCATTGACACTACTAACACGTTTGCTAACATTGCTGCTAACCTTACAGCTCAGTTGAATCAGGACCATCAGCGGAGATACGCGAAGAGGGATAAGATGCTGAGTAGTACTGGTGGTTCGATTGGTGGTAGTCGGTATCAAGATATTGGTCATGGTAGTACTAGGTATCATGATAGTGACCATGGTAGTACCATCAGCCCAAGTGGTACTCATAAGACTATACTGGATAGTATTGGCCATGATAGTAATAGAAAAGGTAGTACTGGCCATGATAGTACCATTACGTCTAGTACTAGCCATGGTACTAACAAGAAATCTAGTACTAGCCATGATGGTAATAAAACGTCTACTACAAGCCATAACACAACTATACAAGCTAGTACAGGCCATGATAGTACTAGAAAATCAAATACCATGCTATTCAGTACCAGCCATCACCCCAGTACCATGACCTCAAGTACCACCTTCCCATCTACTACAACATCCCAAAACACCACCAAATCAGGTCGACGAGCATCACAATGCAACGGAAAACTCCCTGGTACTAAGCCAGTACAAAAAATTTCAGCACCATGCATACTGAAACGGCCTAGCCAAAAACTGCGCCGTCAGTTCAGTTTAGAAGCCTCACCCACGCCTCCAGGAAAACATCGAAAATTCTGCTCAATGGACCACAGCCTAAGGCGTTTGACCGAAGAAGACGATCCTGATGAAGACAGTACGAGTGTCTACACCACGCCAATGGCTAGTCCAATGAATCGACGCAGGATCATAAAGTACAATTCCAATGTTTTTTCGATTAAAAACCGGAAAAAAGGCTTTCGACAGAAGCGAGCCCATTCTTGTACGTCTAACAGGCTTTTTGGTGTGATTAATATTGTTTTAGGTGGTGTGATGGGTGTTTTAGACATTGTGATGGATATTGTTTTAGATATTATGGTTGGATTCGTACTGGTTTACATGGCAAACTTGATATTTTTTGTTTAGGTTGATATTGTAGTAGGTATTTTGATGGTTATCTTGTTATTTTTTTATATATAGCCATTGCTGACCATTTTTTAGGTATTGTGGTGGTTTTTTGAAGTAAAACGTGACGTGCTGTGCCGTGATTAATAATGTTTTATGTGTTTTGATGTGTTTGATATTGTTTTAGATCATTTATCGATTAATGTAATTTTGTTTTAGGTCGTATTTCAAAAAGATTGATATTGTTCTCGATTTTTTGTTTAAATTTTATATTGTGTTAGATCATATTTTGAAGTGTTCGATATTATTTTAGGTATTTCTGTCAATTTATTTTATTATCTTAGGTATTTCTATTGATTTCGGATATTGTTATAGGTATTCCTGTCGATGTACGTTGTTATTTTAGGTATTTCTATTGATTGTCGATGTTTTTTAAATATTTCTATTGATTTTTGACATTATTTTAGGTTTTTTTTTCTTCATTTTTTAGAAACCTAACGTGATTAACGTTCTATAACGTGCTGTGCTGTGATTAGTAGTGTTTGTTGTATGTCTACTTTGATATATTGAAATAATAAGTTTAGGTATTAAAAGTGTTCCAAGTGCTAAATTTTAATTTTTTAAAATTTTGCTATTTTTGAACTTCGATCAAAATTTTAAAATATCACAAAATTTTTTGATAAAAAAGTTTAAAATTTTGTAAAATTTTAATATTTTTTTTTATGTTACTCCATGTTTTTTATTGTTAACATAGTGTTTTGCTGTGAATAATATAACTGTTACTAACATTTGTGCTTGTGGTGGACCCCCGCTCAGCTAACTCTATGTTATTGTCCACGTCGTACAGTCTGTCAATGTGTCAAAATACGAAAAATAAGTTTTGAATTTTCAATTTTTAGATATGGGACCATTGCCAGGCCTCCTACCCAATCACAAACAGTCGATTTTATTGTTTTTGGACCGAGTTTATGGCATCGATTCACAAGAAATGCTGATGCACTTTTTGGAACAGAGCTTCTTGCCGGATTTGAGAGCTGCCACTATGATGGATTCGGTGGGAGTTTGGATTTTTTACCCCTACCCCTGCCTTGAAACTTATCCAAAAACCTCAAACAGCCATAAATTTGACCCTGCCCAAAAGCTGGTCTGCCCAAAATTTTACTCTGCCCAAAATTTTTTTTGTTTAAGCGTTTGAACTCTTACTCTAACCTAGATTTTACCCCTCCCCCCCCCCCTTTTTTCCTGTTCAAAAATTTACCCTGCTTAAAATTTTACCCTGCCCACCATTTTACACCGCCGAAAATTTTACCCTGCCTAAAATTTTACCCTCCCTAAAATTTTACCCTGCCACAATTTTTTTCTGCTTAAAATTTTACCCTGCCTAAACTTTTACCCTGCCTAAAATTTTACCCTGCCCAAATTTTTATCCCGCCAAAAATTTCACTCCGCCCAAAGTCTAACTCCAGCTTTTTCTTACTCTATACCTTTTCAGCCCCGCGCCCTAGAATCTGACACAGCCCTAGCCCTAAACCGTTACCTCTGTAACGCCGTACTGCCTCTACTCACCAATCACTCTCACTTCTTCGCCGATGCGGAGCACCATTCAGCCCTACTCGATGCTACACTTCATACTGTCTACAGAATGAATCGCCTTCGCTCTCTGACCAAGAATCAACGTGACGCTGTCAGTGACTTCCTTGTAGCCTTGACTCGAGAAATACCACCAGCCATGATGATCAAATTACTGCGCAAAGTCATTATAGACATTCAACAGATGCACGAAAATGTGTTGGTACCATTAAGGATTGTCACATTGCACTATGAGAGGTGCAACAAGTACTACGGTAGTGGAAACAGCTACGGTGTGGCTACGGAAACAGAGAAACGTCTATCCATGTTACTGTTCTATGCCATCTTCGACTCACTAGGAAGTCAGCCTTACGATCCTGAGCTGTTCGGCAAAGCTTTACCTTGTCTAACAGCGATTGGCAGTGCCATTTCGCCTGACTATGCCTTGACTAGCGGCTCGGAACGTTCCGAACTGGCCAAAGCACAGGAAGACGAAGGTGCTTGGGTACCCAAACCTACAGATGACAGTAAGATTGGCCTAAACGCTGACCTAAACACCATGGTCACAAAGTTCGCGGAACATTTCCACGACTCCTGGGCTAGCCGAAAGCTGGAGAAAGGCTGGACTCACGGTGAACTATATTCAAGACAAGAACTCACCCACCCAAGATTGCTGCCATTCAAAGAGCTCAAAGAATATGAACGTGACTTCTACAAAGAACGATGTGCCGAATGCCTCCGAGGCCTGCTAGCCTGGAACGTCAACTTCGAACTGGTCGATCATGATGCCCACGAGAAAGCGAATCAAGCCCGGGCTGCCAGTGCCTATCATGGTGGAGATTACAACCCCAAACCCATCGACCTGTCCAACATGACATTGGAGAAGGAGATGTTGAATATGGCGGAGAAGATGGCGGAAAACTCGCACAATATTTGGTCGAAAAAGACCTTCAACGAGTTGGGCAGTAGTACTGGCGCCAACATGCCATTAACCTTGGTACCCTGGGACTTATTGACTGATTTTGAACGACGAAAGAACCGATTCCGTGCTCAGGAGATTCTCAAGTTCTTCCAGTATCACGGCTACAGAATGACGATAGACGAGGCTACGGAAGACCGTGTAGAGAGGACAAAGTCTGAAGGCGAAAGAAGTTCGGTCGAGAAAAGATTCGCTTTCAATTTACTAGAGAAACTACTACAATATCTGGAACAGGCTTCATTCCGTATGAAGTCAGTCAAGCCATCGGAAGAGTTGACACGTCGAAATTCTTTCAAAAAAGAAGGTCAAGATGTGAAGTTCTTCGAAAAAGTGGTTCTACCTCTGATTCATGCCTACTTCAACGCCCACAAGAACTACTTTTTGGCTAGTTCAAGCATCGTCCAGACTGGCATGGCATCAAACAAAGAGAAAGAAATGGTAGCCAACCTGTTCTGTCGATTGGCCGCGTTGCTTCGTATCAAGAATCATGCGTTTGGCAGTGTAGCCAAAATCACCGTGAAGTGTCTACAAGGACTAACTCAAGCGCTGGACCTCAGGACCTTGGTGAAGATCAACTCAGATATTGTTCGGACAGGCCTATTGACCTTCTTCAACAACTGTGCTGACGATCTCTTCGCGGCCGTTAAAGAGCTAAAAGAAAACGGGCAATACGCTCTGTTAAGAGGTGATAACCTACGATCCTGGATCTCTCTCGAATTTGCATATCAAATGATCATACCAGTCCTAACCACAATGTTCCTACATCTAGCCAAAAATCATTTCGGAACCGACCTACTACTAGATGACATCCAAGCCGCGTGCTACAAAATGCTCGATAGTATGTACATGGTAACCACATTGAGTACGAACTACGTGCACAGAAGAAGCATCCAGTACGAAGTCGAGAAGCATCGCTCCGGACTAGGCCAATGTTTAAGCGCTTTCGCTAGCTGCTTCCCAGTAGCCTTCCTGGAAGCCGAGTTCAATAACAACAACAAGTTCTCGGTGTTGGCCAAGAGTCAGGACGCTTCAGTACAAGTGCAGGAGATGCTTCAGAACCTGTCACAACATATCCCAGAGCTGGAGAAGTTACTACAGAAAATTGAAGCTACAGCAGAGAATAATACGATCTACCAAGACAACCCCAATGTCTACGATGTGGACCTACCATTACTGTGCAGTTACTTGGCCTATTGGTGGCAACTGGGCCCAGATGGTCCGAATAGAACACCGTAAGTGTATCACTGACATATTTTTTGAAATCTAAAAATAAAAAATTTGAAAAAAAATTTTTGACCACCCCCCAAAAAAAATACCCCTGCCACCAAAAATTAAACAAAGAAAAATTATTGTGATGAAAATACATATTCAAGGCTAACAACAACCATGGTAAACAGCGAACACATGAACCGCATCTTCTGCGCCTTGTTGAAGGTCATGAGAGAACACATTGGAGTTGAGAATGCTCCTTGGCTGTGCCGAGTCAATTGTAAGTTTTTGTAAAATACGGACAACCAAATTTTAATATTTAAAATATTTTTTACAACTTTAATTATATTCAGCGAGAGAACGAGAAAAAGAAAATTTATATTGATCACCTACTATAATATAGGAAAAATGGTGTAGTCGAAAAAGTAGGTGCTGATGTCTAAAGTAATCTAGAGGTACTAGTTAACGAAGTTTATTTTAATGTTACTTTAGATTATTACAGTAGAAAACGTTAGTTTTGAGGTTTTATGCCTTTTAAAACGATATTACACTTGATGTCTAGTGTAATATAGAAAACCTTTTATATCTCATAAAATAGTAATTGGTACCTAAAGTAATATAAGTAAACTTGTAAAGCATATTATTTTTCAAGTTTTGCCTAATTATGAAATGGCACAGCGGAAAAATGAAGATTTTATGAGCTTCTAACCAGCTGTTGGATCTGACGTCTAGTGTAATATTGGAAAATCGCTGTAATTTTAAAAATATGGGTTGATACCTAAAGTGTTATACATCATAAGATAGGGAATTTAATTTTTAACGTTTTGCCTTATTTTCACATTTTAAAATCAAAAAATGAACATTATATGACCATTGAAAGATCATATTGTAGTAGACATCAAGTGTAATATCCAAAAATCGTCTTATTATATAAAAACTGGGCTTGACACCTAAAACAATATAAAAGCAAGTTAAAGAACAAACTGAAGAAACTTTCTTTCCAGTCTTTGCGGTCCAAATCATTCAGTTCGTCACCTGCGATCCAGTCAAAGACTACATGTTACCCATCGCCGAACGCCTTCGCTACCTCTCGGAAAAGGCCTATAAAGAAGAGGAAAGAATGCGAACTCACCCCGACGATGCTGATGAAGGAACTGTAGCCGAAGACAATGCTCGTCTCGTCCGTGATGTGTACGCATTCTTCCCCATCCTCATGAAGTACACTGATCTTCACCGTGCCAAGTGGCTCAAGTCTCCAACCTGGGAATCGGACGGAGTTTACGAAAATGTGGCTGTGATCTTCAAAATCTGGTCCTTCTCGCAACATTTCAAGCGAGAGGAGCTGAATTACATGGCACAGTTCGAGGAGGACGCGCAAATGGTCGGCGGAGGCGAGATGAAAACTGGCAAAGCGGCCATCGCGGAGAGGAAGAAGAAGAGACGGGAAGGACAGGTGAGTGTACCTAAAATATGAGTTAAAGAGATGAAAAATAAGAATAATTGAGAAAATAGAAAATTAAAAAATAGTTTTAAAAATCGAATTTTAAAAAAACTTTTTATTAATCTTCGTCAACAAAAATCCGTTTGCGCCCTGGTTTTGCGACCTGCAGCCTGCGTGGATCATTTTATACGATGGATTCTTCTTTAATTTTACAAATTTACTTACTGGCAAGGAAATTCATTTAAAAGACAAAAAATGCAAAAACATTCTTTACAAACAAAAAATGGCAAGAACTTTCTTTAAAAAACAAAAAATGGCAAGAACTTTCTTTACAAAACTAAAAATGTAAAACTTTATTTACATTGCAAAAAAAAACAATAATTAAAGTAAAATACGGACTGTTTTTTAATAATTGATAAATTAAAAAAAAACTTTTAGGTAAAATTTTTGTCAAAAAATATTACTTCAGGTCAAAAAAGATAAGCACGCTAACAGCATCGTGATCGCCTGTCTAAAGCGTCTTCTACCGGTCGGTTTGAACGTGTTTGGCGGTCGTGAGCTGGACATTGTTCAGCAATGCAAAGAACGCTTCCTGGCCAAGGAATCGGAAGAAAAAACCCGAGAATTCATTCGAGAATTGCTTGATGTACCAGTCAAAACCGACCCAACTGATAAGAACTCATGGCAGCTGAACTTGTATCGCAAAATTGGCAAAAGTCAAATGCGCGGCAAAGAAGAGATGACTCAAGAAGCGGTGGTGGACAAAATCGCCAACATGGGACAAGTTGTGGCTATTTTGCATGCGGTAGGTCTCGGATATTGTTTTAGGTGGAAATTTGGGTTTAGATAGTATTTTTGAAGCCTTTATCGCATTTTAAAAACCATTTTGAGTTGGAAAAGAGGTACATATGTTATGAGACGGCAATTTTTTAATTGGAATGCACCAAAAACCTAAAATAATGTCAATTTTTTACATTTTTTTTTATTTTTTTGATCATAATTCATGAATGTTGAAACATTTAAAGGTGTATTATATATCACTAGAAAGCCTATTCTAAGCGCTGTAAAACACAAAAAAGATTTATTGAAAAAGGGGTGTTATGGTCATAATATGAAAAAAAAGGGGTGTTATGGTCATAATACTTTTGCACGGTGCACTCGAATTTTTTTAGTCAAAAAAAAAGTTTTTTCTTATCATAACTCATTAACATTGCAATAGTTAAAAACAAATGTCTTATTCATTCAAAAGAGTATTTTATTGGCTTTAAAGCACGTAAAAAGATTTTTTGAAAAAGATTTGTTTTTGTCATAAAATGACCATTTTTGCACTGTGCACTCTCAATTTTTAAGCTTTAGGGTTAATGGCATTTTTAATCATACCTTATATATATTGTTATGTTTAGAAACTTATTTTGTTTGATTTGAAAGAGCATTTTACGGGCTTGAAAACGCATATCAAATTTTTCACTAGTTATTTTTCATTAATGAGATATGATTAAATTTGCACTGTGCAAAGGGAACAAATCAACGAAATTATTTTGCACCATGCGAGAAATATAAAAGTGGATTAAAATTAAGTTTTTATTGTTGTAAAATCGTATTTTCTAACATTTTTATCTTGTTTTTTATTTGATTTGGCATTTTGTACATGTGTTCTGTTGTATTTTGAATTATATATTATATGTTGTTATAGGCTCAAAAGCTGGTCAGTATAGGAATTTTTTGCTGTACTAGCCAGTCTTTGAGTACTATCAATGTAAATGTGTTGTCAAAATATGTGAAAGTGTTAAAAAATGTCTGTGTAAAGTCGAAAGGTTTTAGTTTTGTGTAAAGTTATATCAATGTTAGTGATGTTGTTGTACTTGGACATGTTATGTGCTTATAGATAACTCGTTTGCACACGTACGAACATTTCCGTCGGTTTGTTGTCCAAAATAGCTATCATAAAGCTGGGCCAAAGGTTTGTATTTTTTATGTTTTAATATTTTTTTACTTGTTTGTTTAGGTAAAATACGAGTAAAATTGAGCCGCTCAAAAATCTTTAAATTTTGTTTTCGGCGGGAAATTTAAACTTTGAATTTTTTGAATGTTTGTAAAATACGGACGAGCTGACTCTTTGATTGTTAGGAAGTATCAAAATATAGATTTTTATGTTTTTCAGATAAATTATTATAATTTTAAATTTTGGCGCAAAAATACAAATTCGAAATTTGGCGGGGAAAATTGAATTTGAATTTTTTGAAATTTTGACATTAAAATACAGAAAGATAGACTTCTTAATTATGAAGATAGTATCAAAATTTTATTTTTTTAGATTAAATATTCAAAGTTAAATTTTGGCGGGAAAATTCAAATTTAAAGTTTGGCGGGAAAAATTAAGTTTGGATTTTTTAGTTTAAAAATGATTTTTCGGACAATTTTTTGATTTCTTAACATAATAAAATACGAAAAATCAATTTTTTACTTTGGTTTTTCAAAAAAAAATTAATTTTTGTTTTTGGCGGGAAAATTAAGATTTGAAAATCTGTTTTGGCTTAGTACACAATATAGGCAAAAAAGGCTTATATACCTCATTTTAACACATTTTAAGCTTTTTGTTATCAAAAATGATTTTCATAAAGTTTTTTACTGTATGTAACCCTTATATCTCTTTAGTTTACTACATGTTGTTGATCGTATGTTGTCGAGTATTTTAGGTCGAACACCAACTTAATGCCTCGGCATCAGCATGGAAGAAGATGTTGTCGAACCAGCGAAAACGTGCTGTTGTAGCGTGTTTCCGTATGGTACCGGTCTACAGTTTTGAAAGGTTCGTATGTTTGTGTTGGTGGTACTATAATATGTTGAGTATGATATTGTAGTTGGTCTGGGTTGTTGTGTTTGATTTGATGTGGTGATCTAGTGTGAATTTTGTGAAAAACTGTTTTTGATACTATTATTAACATCAGAAATTATTTTGAGTATGGTACTATATAAGTAGTAGATACTATGTAGTATCGTACTATACAGTACGATTATCAAATTTTGTTTTAAAATGCGTTTTATGATTCTTTATAGTAATATGTTGGGAAATAATGCTATTTAGTACTATGGTACTATATAGTACTAGGTACTGTATAGTATCTTACTATAGTGTACAAATCTAAAATTGAGTTTTATCATACTATTTATGACTTATTATTATACTACATATTGCTATAGTGCTATTTAGTACTATGGTACTATATAGTACGTACTATAGTACGATTGTTAAAAAAAGTCATGCTAAATAGTAACAAAGTACAATAAAATAACTTACGACTTCCAATTAACGCTAAATTAACCGTACTGTGTAGGTAACATCGAAAATGGAGAAGGAAGACAGATGGAAGAAGGTGCTAACACTACAGCGCAAGCGAATGGCCATCTCTCTCATCACCGCCAGCCACTTGTACAAGGTGGAAAAGTAAGGGTTTGACGTTCGAATAAAAAGTGGCATTTACTGCATATTATGGTTGTTATGTTAGGGTATAAGATAGGCCTATAAAAAGTTAGAATGATAGAAAAAAAAGTTATTAATTAGGCTAAAAATGCTTTGAAAAAAGTGAAAAAATGATGATTTTTGAGACTTCAAAAGGGTTGTAGCTGCAGTAATTTCAATTTTTCTGACATTAAGTAACATTTTATGAAAAATTGTTAAAAGCAACTTGTAGAGCATGAAAAGCGTTACAATTACTGACAGTTTTTTTGATTTACCTATGACAGAAAATGAGCTATGAATTTTTAAAAATTTAAAAAGTACTGATTTTTCAAGCGGAATCGAACTTTTTTTGATTTTCGACTTTTTCAATTAGTCATAACTATTTTATAAAATGAGTTGTAAGTATGATACATGTAGTATATATACAACTTTTTATGCTTTTTAAAACGTATTGCTCGCATGTTTGAAAAAAGTTGTTTTTGGGGCAGGGGTTGGGTTTTAAATGGGTACTATACCTAATAGTGGCCAAGAGTAAGTAGTTGAAGCGAAAGCTAAAGTAAATATTAGGTTGTTCACATAATTCTGTGTTTCAAAGCAAGTTTGCGTAGTTAAAGGGCACCGAATTATGTGAACAACGTATTACTTACTTCAGCTTATGCTTCAAGACGTACAATTAACTTATAAGTATTGATATACAGTTTGATGTTCTTCTATAACCAACTAGACTTAATAGACTTACAAGATACTATAAAATAGTTACTGATTCTATAGAATCTGTGCTTCTTGAGTTGCCTCTCTTACTACGATAACTACCGTAATACAGCTGTAAACTTTATATATACAACTAAACTCACATTGCTTAGTTTTTCCAAACTTTACAGTGTCTTACTTACTACAATATCTTTATTGAATTAATACTTGAATTAAAATGTATCAGAGTACTAGTATTGTTAGGAGTAAGGGAGGGGAGGGAGATGGATTCACCATGTTCAAGTCCTTACCCTTACCCCTTCACCACCTACTCCTACCTAAACTTGAAAGGGGTCTCGGTAGGGTTAGGAAATCCTCTAGCCTCGTTCCGGCCGAAAAATTAAGGTTGGCCTTAATTTATTTTCTTCAGTACGATACTATATAGTACTGAGTTTTATATTGAAGTACGTTAGACACTGTAAAAGCTTAAAAATCCCTTGTGAGTGCTAAAATTGAAGTGAATGAAGATGATTACTGTAGTTGACGCTAGTACTAGATAGTGTAATGCTTGATGATAAAAGTATAATGCTTGGTGGTAAAATACGCGTTTGAATATGTAACCAAGAATTTTTATAGACACCGCGGTATCAACTTCTTTATGCCAGCTTTCGCCAAGCTGTGGTTGGATGAGGAGGATGTGGGCAAGGACCGACTGGTGGCTGACATTTGTGTAAGTTAATTGTCTGACTTTACCTTTTAAATGTAATGCCTATCTAACCCTCCCCCCCCCCTAATATATACTCTAATATATCTAAACCTTCAGGGCGATTCTGAAGAATCCGAGAACACAGCCTTCATGATCTTTGAAGACGAAACTGGAATGCTAAAACTAGAAGAAGGTGGGCCAGGTGAAGAGCGGCCGACTACAAAACCTGATGCCCTGAAGCAGCTAATTCAATGCTTCCAACGTGCCGCGACTTCAGAAGAAAACCAGTCCGTAGCCATCGCTGACGACACTCTTTATGTCAACTATGCTGACGTCATGGCACAGTCAGTCCATCTGGAAGACGATGACGACGGTGATGAAGATGGTGAAGTAGATCAAGCCGAGAAAGAGGAAATGGCACAAGCCCTGAGGGCCGAACAAGCTATCCTGGCTGATCGTGGAGCCGCCATCATGTGCCTGATGTACCTAAGTGCTTCGAATGGTGAACCAACCGAAATGGTCGCTCAGACTTTGCAGCTAGGTATACATCTACTGTCTGGAGGTAACAAGGACATCCAGAAGATCCTGATCGACTATCTTCAACTCAAGAAAGATGTGAGGTTTTTCACGTCCTTGAGCACGTTGATGGGCCGCTGCTCCGTGCTGAATCTCGAAATGTTTGAAAGGCAGATCAAGGCTGAAGGTTTGGGCATGGGCGCTGAGTTGGCTGCTGGTGATCATCAGAACTTGAACGATGCTGACTTCACATGCAGCTTGTTTAGGTTCTTGCAGCTGACTTGTGAAGGTCACAATTTGGATTTTCAGGTAAGGAGAGTTTGAGAGTTACGGTAGACTTAGCGTAACTTATGGTGGAGTGAGATAGGGTTTCGGTAGGTATATCGGGTAGGAATAGAAATGATTAAGGACTAGGGTAGATTGGGGTGAGATTTGTTAGGTTACGGTGTACTAGAGAGTGTATGCTAAGGTTACGGTAAGACAGAGTAAGATAGGTACAGTAAGGCAGAACAGTTTAGTTTAGGGTAAAGTAGTTCAAGTTAGGACGGGATAGGGTACGGTAGGGTAGAGTACTATATTGTAGAGAATGGTATGTTAGGGCATGGCAGGGTCCGGCAGTTTAATATAGGGTAAGGTAGGATAGGATAGGCTAAAGTAGTGTAAGGTAGAGCAGAGCGAGGCAGCATAGGGTATTGTGGGACATGCTAGGGTAGGGTAGGATAAAGTAGGGTAGGTTAGAGCAGGGCAGGATAAGGTAGAGTAGGGTAGGGCAGGGTAGAGTACGGTAGGATAGGGTAGGGTAGGGTAGGGTAGGGTAGGGTAGGGTAGGGTAGGGTAGGGTCGGGTCGGGTAGGGTAGGGTAGGGTAGGGTAGGGTAGGTTTGGGTAGGGTAGGGTAGGGTATGGTAGGGTAAGTTAAGGTACAGTAGGATGACGCATTGTAACCTTCTGAAATTAATTTTTTTTCTTTTCTAGAACTACCTCCGTTCCCAGCCAGGTCACACAACAAGTGTAAACCTGATCATCTCTACCGTCGACTATCTTCTTCGTCTCCAAGAGTCGGTAATGGACTTCTACTGGCACTACAGTAGTAAAGAAGTGATAGACGAAGGCGGGAAAGAGTACTTCCTCCGTGCTATCAGAGTATGTAGTCAAGTGTTCAACACTCTTACTGAGACCATCCAAGGCCCATGTGTTGGTAATCAGATGACATTGGCCAACTCGAGGCTGTGGGACGCGATCAATGGCTTCTTCTTCCTCTTTGCTCACATGATGGAGAAGTTGTACAAGAACAGTACGCAACTCGAATTACTGAGAGAGTTCCTGAATCTACAGAAGGATATGATTGTGCTAATGTTATCTATGCTGGAAGGTAATGTCCTTAATGGACCGATTGGAAAACAAATGGTCGACGCATTGGTCGAAAGTCAACAGTGTGTGGAGATGATCCTCAAGTTCTCGGACATGTTCTTGAAGCTCAAGGATCTCACTACTAGTCAGGCTTTTCAGGTAGGGGTTTTTACTATAGGTAGGGCGGGGGTGAGTCAGGGTAAGGGTGAGAATTGTTTTAATAGGGCAGAGGGGAGATTTTTGCAAAAATTGGCAAGAACTTTCTTTACAAAAAGAAAAATGGCAAGAACTTTCTTTACGAAACAAAAAATGACTAGAACTTTCTTTACAAAACGAAAAATGGCAAGAACCTTCTTTACAAAACAAGAAATCGCGGTTTTTTGAATTTCTATTGTATAAAATATCACCCGCAGCTTGCAAGACTCTAATCTTCTGAAAATGCCATTTTTTGATGACAGTTTTATTTTATAGGACTTTGACACCAATCGTGATGGCTGGATCTCGCCCAAAGAGTTCCAACGTGCCATGGAACAGCAGAAAATGTACTCGGTGGAAGAGATCACCTACCTCATGATGTGTACCGACGTGAACAACGACGGTAAAGTCGATTACATGGAATTCACGGAACGTTTCCACAATCCGGCCAGAGATATCGGCTTCAACTTGGCCGTTCTCCTCACCAACCTCAAGGAGCACATCACGAACGACCCGCGGCTGGAGAAGATCGTGGAGAAGGCCAGCTCTCTACTCGAGTACTTCGACCCGTTCCTCGGTCGAATCGAGATCATGGGCTCGTCGAAGCGCGTGGAGAAGATCTACTTCGAGATTCAGGAGTCCTGGCTGGAGCAGTGGTCGAAGCAACAGATCAGGGACTCGAAGAACGCGTTCTTGTTCAATGTACTACAAGATGATGGTGGAGATCAGGGCAAACTGGAGGCTTTTATCAACTTCTGTGAGGACACAATCTTTGAAATGCAACATGCTGCCGAGATTTCCAGTGGGGATTCATCGGATTCAAAGGTAAAGTTGTTTTTTATAGCTTAAGCTTATCAGCCTACTACGCTTAACTAAGACAAGTCTAACCCTCCTGAACCAAAAATCTACTAAACCTAGCCTTCCTAATTGTTAATCGTGGCTTAGGCTTGGTTGACTTAAGCCTAGTGGTCTTAGGCTTAGTATGCGCAGACTTATTAGGCTTAGTAGCTTTAGGCTTAAAATTTATAGGTGTAGTAGGCTAATGCATTGTATGCATAGGCTTGATAATCTTAGGCTTGCTAAGTTTAGGCTTAATACGAGTAAGCTTATTAGTCTTAGGCTCAGTAGGCTTAGGTTTAGTAGGCTTAGGTTTAGTAGGGTTAGGCTTAGTAGGCTTAGTAATTTTAGACTTAGTATCTTTAAAGTTCCGAGGTGTAACCTGACTGGGCTTATGTATAGCTTTTTTATATTAGACTTACGCTTAAAATGCTTAGGCTTAAAGTAATTTAATTTCTTCGAAAAAAATTTAAAAGTTTTTTTTGAATGTGTAAAAAAATTATATTATTATAGGTGGAGCGAGCAATGAAACAACGTGACTACTTCCTCCAACAAACTACCGCCGGCCAACAAATCTCCAAGACTCTTCAACGAGGCTACGACTACGGCCTATCAGCGGCCGAAGCCCTAAAGCCGGCCAATATGAACAAGACGATCAAGCACGCGGTCCAAAAGTTCCGGACCATGACCTGGGCCCAATTGTTCATCGAACTCCTCAAGTTCTTCTACCGCCTGGGCAAGGGCGTGGTAATGGTGATCTGGTTCCTGATATGCACTCTCGGCCGCTTCGCCTACTACCTCACGGCTCCAGAATACGAGGACGATGAAGCCAAGAAGCGGGTGGAGCCACAACAAGAACAACAAGGTCAATTTGGTCAACATCACAACTTCCCAACCTTCTTCCCACCCACCACCACACGTCACAATGTGGACGTGTTTGGTGTGCATATTGCACATGATGAAGGTGGTCTACCGCCTGACATTGTGGAAGAAGCACCTCCAGAACAGACAGATCCATCAATGAATGGAGAGATACCGGAAGATCCAAAGCCTATGAATGGAAATATTTATTCGGAACACGGGTTGGAGGACGAGTCGTTCTTGAGGGTACCTCCGAGAGAACAACAAAAACGACCCAGGTAAGGGGGAAGATTTTGAGTTTTTCAGGCGGTTGGTGGGGTTTGGGGGGGGTGAGGGTGAGTGGGGAAAGGGCAAGTTGTTAGGGTCGAATTAGGGAGAGGCATCGGTGGAGGGGGGTTAAGGTAAGAGGGGCTAGGGAACGGTAAGATGTTGTAGAGTAAAGTCCAGGAGGGTCGGGTAGAATAGGGTAGGGGTGGGTCGGATAGGGTAGGGTATTTTTAAAAGTACCGCTTAGAGAACAACAAAAACGGCCGAGGTAAGGCGGGAGAGGAAAGATCTTGAGTTTTTTAAGATAAAGGGTGGGGGGGGTGGGGAATGACAACGACTTTTACTATGATAGAGGCAGGAAAGGTCTGTAATGTAGGGTAGGGTAAAGTAAGGTAGTGCAGTGTAATATACTGTAAAGTAAGGTATAATAAAGTAAGTTAGGAAAGGGTACGATAATTTACGGTAGGGCAAGGTAGTTGGCAGTATATTGAGATGGTAAAGGTAGGATAGGGTACGATAATGTACAGTAGGGTAAGGTCAGTGGAGGTTTATTGAGGTAATGTTTGGTGCTGTAATGTTGAGTTGGATAGGGTAGTATATGTTATGGTATGGCATGGTAAGGTAGGGTAGGGTAGGGTAAAGTCTGATTGGGTAGGGTATGGTAGGGTCATGTCTTATAAAAGGCAAATTTTTTTGTAAAATACATGCTCAAGATCACTCATGACATAAGTATTTTAATTAATAACAGCCATTCTAGTGTATACGACACCCAATCCTTTGGCTCAGCCCAACCACCAATTCCAAGTGTTTCCGGAATTCACTCGGACGATGCAGTAGAACATCGTGTCTACCCCTACTATGAGCCAAAGATAGCTGAACAAATGGGTCTACGATCTAAAGGCTCTGTGCTCAACGTGCTAGCCAGAAACTTCAAAACGATCGAGAAGATCACGCTGTACCTGGCGTTCTTCATCAACGTGATCCTACTGTTCCATCGTGTCGACATTGCACTGAATCCGGATCGTCCAGAAGACCGTGACGATGTGGACGAGGACGATGAGGACACGGTAGACGAAGTCATGGAGAGTATCTACATAGCTGGCATGGTAATACCCTACTTTTCGTATGAGATCACTGGCTGGTTGTTGGCACAAGTACTGTACTGGCTGAGTGTGATGCACGCTGTTACGTCGTTCGCTCTTCTGATTTCGTTTTATCAATTGAAGATTCCATTGATAACGTTCAAGCGGGAGAAGGAGGTGGCCAGGAAGTTGATGTTCGATGGATGTTGGATCACCGAGGAAGAGAGTGAGGAAAGGAGTGTCATCGAGACGTTGTTCTGGTACATGGACAGGATTGTCATCTCCGCCAAAAGCTTCCCGGTTAAGGTAGGTGAGGTATATTGAGGGTAGTGTAGGGTAAAGCAGAGTAGAGTAGTGTAGGTTAGGTTAGGGTGGGTTATAGTATGGTAGTGTAGTGTGCATTAGAGTAAGGTAAGATAGGTTAGGATAGGGTAATGTGTCATAGAGTAAAGTAGTCGGATGACATATATTGAGGGTAGGGTACTGTAATATAGGTGGGTGGTGTATGACATGGTAGCCTAATGTATTATAAAGTAGGTGGTGTATATTGAGGTAAGGGTATTGTAATAAACGGTAGGGTGTGATATGACAGTGTAATTTACCGTACAGTGAGGTAGGTGGGGGATAGGGTAAGGTGGGTAGTGTTGGGTAGGGTAGGGTAGGGTAGAGTAGAGTAGGGTAGGGTACGGTACCGTGCAGTACTGTAAAGTCGAGTAGGGTAGGGTAGTATGGTAGCATAGGCTACAGTATGGTATAGGATTGAATTCTTTTGTAAAATACGTTTTTTTAATGATTTGTCTTATAAATGTAAAAAGAAAATATGACTTACATTTATTAAACTACGGTATATAAACCTACTTTAAAGCTTATAATTTTAGTACTGGGACAAGTTTGTGCGCAGAAAGACAAAGCAAAAGTACAAGGAGCAAGTCGATGAAGAGACGTTGGAAGCCCTCCTCGGAACGGAACGTTCACCCGGAGACACATCCTTCGACTACCGCTACGCATGTTGGCTATGGGTGGGAGTAATTCTCACCAACGGACAATTTCTCTACCGAGTGTCCTACTTGGTCATCTCGAGCTGTGGTGTCATGTTCAGTCCCTTCTTCTACGCCTTTCTACTCATCGACGTCGTACTGTCATTCCCTATGTTAAAAGCCATCTTACAGTCGGTCACACACAACCTACAACAACTCATCTTGACCATCATGATGACGTTGGTGGTGGTGTACTTGTATACCGTGGTGGCGTTCAACTTCTTCCGAAAGTTCTACATTCAGGATGGTGAAGAAGGGGAAGAGCCGGACAGAAAGTGTCATTACATGCTTACTGTAAGTTGTTACTGTTTATGGTTGATATTATTTGATAGAGGAGACCTTAGTGCTTATTATGCATTAAAATTTGAGTATGTTGCCTAAGGCAATTTAGTTTTTTTTAAAGATTCAGTTAAAATTTTAAGCTGTTTTTTGAATTTTAATGTCATTTTTGATTAAAACAGTTAATGGAACCTACAAAATTTAGAATTAAAATAACGTGAATGATACTGTAATGTAAGTTGTTTTAAGACAATTGTTTTATTTACTTGCAAAATTAGGCAAAACATCAATTTTTCATGGTTAACATCAGATTGTTGGCGGTTTTTTTGGTTTTTCATGCCATTTTTGATTAAGACAGTTAATGAAAACTTAAAAGTTTAGCTTCAAAATAACACGAATGGTACTAATATGTATTTTAATTTTTAAAAACCTTGTTTTATAAGCTTTAAATTAGGCAAAATATCAATTTTCCATGGGTAACATTAGATTTTTAGCTGTTTTTATAATTTTTGAATGGCATTTTTCATTAAAACAGTTAATGGAAACAACAAAATTCAGTATCAAAATAACGTGAATGATACTGTTCTGTGATTCAATTTAAAAAAAAGTTGGTTTTATAATATTTAATTGAGGTAAAATACGAACTTGGGTCGCTTATCAATTCTAATGCAACATTTCTCCAAAAATCCACTAATTTCTTTTGCAAATCCATATGAAAAGCCGGTTTATTCTGGGAAATGACATCTGCAGACAAATGCAGAAGACTCATGACAAACTGAATTGACCTACAGTATAACGAAAACGAGTCTTTTCGGATATTAATTAGCTTAAAAATGACGAAAATGTTACGAAATTTGGGTCGGAAAGAGTGGGAGGGTTGATAAATGAGCGGTCAAAAAGTTTGTAGAGGTATCTTGGGGTAGGTAGGATTGGGTAAGGCTAGACATGAGAAACGGGCCGGGCCGGGCCCAATTTTCAAGCCCGGCCCGCGGGCCGGGGCCTAACTTTTAGGCCTGGCCCGTTTTTTATTTTGGTCAGGCCCGGCCCGGCCCGATCAGAAAATTTCTAGGCCCGGCCCGTTTTAAAAAATTTTAAAAATTTTAAAACTTGAAAACTAAACGGAAAATTCGCTTTAAATTGTTTTTTTAGATCATTTATGGAGCATAGAACCCAATAAAATCTAAAAACATAAACGGGGATTGAAATAAAAAATTTTAAAAAATTTAGAAATTTTTTTTCCAGGCCCGGCCCGACTTTCCAAGGCCCGGCCCGTTTCTCATGTCTAGGTAAGGCACGATAGGGTAAATTAGGACTGGGTAGGATGGGGTAGGGTAGAATAGTGTAGGGTAGACTAGAGTAGAGCAGGGTTGGCTTGGGTAGGGTAGGGTTTTTACCAAATTTCTTAGTTTAGTGCTTGTTTTTGGGCACGGTACTAAATTTTTGCTTCTAGTAATATTTTTTAGAATTTTTGGTTGTAGTACTATTTTTAGGTTAGGTATGGTATTAACTTGTTGGCTATAGTAATATTTTTGCGTACAGTACCAATTGTTGAATTTAGTACTATTTTTGAGTATGGTACCAATTTTTTTGTTGTAGTACTATTTTTTGAGTGTAGCACTAAATTTTTGACTTTAGTACTTAAGTATGGTACTATTTTTTGCATTTGGTATTATTTTTCAGTATGGTACTATATTTGAGTATGGTACTAATTCTTTGGTTTATGTCTATCTTTTGACTTTAGCACTTAATTATGGTACCATTTTTTGCATTTGGTATTATTTTTTAGTATGGTACTATTTTTTTTCGCTGTGGTACTATATTTGAGTATGTTCTCAAATTTTTGGTTGTAGTACTATTTTTAAGTATGTTACTAATTTTTTTGCTTGTAGTACTATTTTTGAGTTTAGTACCAAAATTTTGATTGTGTTTTTTTTAAATATTATACTTTTTTGAGCGCAGTATCATAATTATTTTACATCTTACAGAATATAAATTTTATAATTTCAGTGCTTCATCTACCACTTCTACGCCGGTGTCCGAGCTGGTGGAGGTATTGGTGACGAACTCGAATCCCCCTACGGCGACGACCTCGAGTACCCAAGAATGTTGTACGATATCTCGTTCTTCTTCTTCGTCATTGTCATCCTCTTGGCCATCATGCAGGGTCTGATCATTGACGCGTTCGGTGAGCTTCGTGATCAACAAGAGAGTGCCACCGAGAAGCTGGAGAGCTCCTGCTTCATCTGCGACATTGGCAAAGACACGTTCGATCGAATGCCTCGAGGCTTCGAAATTCACACGACTAAAGAGCACAACTTTGCCAATTACCTGTTCTTCCTACAACACTTGGTGAACAAGGACGAGACAGAGTACACTGGTCAGGAAACCTATGTCAGAGAGAAGTATGACAATCGGGATTGGGAGTTCTTCCCGGTCGGTGAATGCTTCATGAAACAGTATGAGGAACAGCTGTTGCAGAGCTAAAACAACATAAACTACTATTGTACAGTACCAAGCCAAACCTACATGATAGAACAGCTTAATCAGTACCAGAATAACACACAAGTTCAAGTACTAGAAAGCTAAAACAACGCCAAAACTAGCTACAAACCTACAACAATATAAATTACTAACCTCTACCAGGCTTGACTAATATTGCCATAACTTTTTGTATGTTGATGGTAAAAGCCTGTAATTTTGTGAAATGGTAGCCAAGTCTAGTACTGTTACAGTACGTCAAAATTAGTTTAATACGTTTTAGCAAAAAAATTATATGACGCATTATCTATTATATTATTCATGGGATCCTTGGTGAAGTACTCAAACTTTATGCCATAACTTTTCGTATGTTGGTGGTAAAAATCTGAAATTTTGTGAAATGGTGCTTAATGGTACTATGATTATCCTACGTTAAAATCAGGCTTACAACTTTTGTCAAAAATTTTACATTGAGTAATCTCTATGATATTACCTATGAAAAACTAGGTGTAGATATTATACTGTTTGCCATAACTTTTTGTATGGTGATGGTAAAAAGCTGAAATTTTTTGAATGAGTACACAATAGTACTATAGTTATAGTTGGGCGAACTCAGTTTTATACCTTTTGATCGAAAATTTATATTGACCAATATCTATTATATTATCTATGAAAATATAGGTGAAGGTTTTGAACTTTGTGTCATAACTTTTGAGATACAGAAGTTAAAAGTCTAAAACTTTGTATTATAGTACTAAATAGTACTATTATGATACTATGTTAAAATTATTTTTGTATATTTTATTTTTATATTGTCATCTTTATATTATTCACAGGGTTTATTGTATGACAGAATTCGAAGTGCCTTACCTTTTGAAACGACAAAATCTTTCAATTTTGTTAGGATTATGTTATATTGTTGTTAGAATGTAGTCAATAAAGTGTTGAAAAATAATTTGAAACCGCGATTTTTTAAATTTAAAAAAAATTTTAATTTTGAAAAAAAAAATTTTGGGTGGGTATGGTAAATAATTGAGAAGAGAGCGGTGTTTGGAAGAACAGGGTAAATAAAGTATGGTAAGATGGAGTAGGCTAGAAGTATGAGTTGGGGTATAGTAGCGTAGAGTAGGTCAGGGTAGGGTATGGCTATGTGCGGTAGTGTAAAAGCAGGGTATAGCAAGAAAGGAATAAGTGGAGTATGGTAAGGCAGGACAGGGTAAACTAAGGTCAGATAGAGTAGGCTGGAGCTATGGG
Organism: Bursaphelenchus okinawaensis; assembly: GCA_904066225.2. Lineage (NCBI taxonomy): Eukaryota > Metazoa > Nematoda > Chromadorea > Rhabditida > Aphelenchoididae > Bursaphelenchus > Bursaphelenchus okinawaensis. The sequence goes on along the minus strand of CAJFCW020000005.1, from coordinate 9,624,372 downwards.
AGGGTAAGAGTTAAGCGTTGTAGGGTAGGGCATGGTAAGGTACAGTATTTTTGAGTAGGATAGGTTAGGGCACGGCAGGGTTGAGTAGAGTAAGGTACAGTATGTTACAAAAGTTTAGGGTAGATGCATTTTAGGGTAGGGTACAGTAGGGCCTGGAGTACGGTAGAGCTTAGGGTACAGTAGGGCCTAGAGTACGGTAGGGCATAGGGTATGGTAGGGTCTAAGATTTGGTAGGCTCTAGAGCACAATAGGGCTTAGGTACGGAAGGGCCTAGGGTACGGAAGGGCCTAGGGTACGGAAGGGCCTAGGGTACGGAAGGGCCTAGGGTACGGGATTAGTTGAGAATAGTATTAAATTTTCTTCTATGGTACTACTTTTTGAGTATTATACTATTTTTGAGTTTAGTATCATTTTTATTTATATTACAGTACTACATATATACTTCAAGTATTATACTCATTCAGTAATAGATTTTTTGAGTATCATACTCAATAGGATCATACTGTAATCGTAATATTTAAGGCCGGGAATCCCATTTTTAACAAATTCTATTTATTTTACAAGCGTATTTTACAGCTTTAAGTGAATGGGGGTTATATATGGTAAAATAACGTAAATGTATACACGATGTGGTAACTTTTGGCTAAACGTAGTAATATATGTGTATATGTGTCCGCAATGCTATGATATTTCGAATGGGGGGTGGTCCTCTAGTTTTTCAGCAAATTTTGCCCTTTGTTTGAAGGTTTTCGTCTCGAGAGGCGTCTACTTTCCCGGCCGGAACCCGTCGCCACGCCCGATGGCAATGTTCCGCTTGTGGGTGGGCTGGTTGTCGAAGCCGCGGGGGTTGTTGAACTAAAATTTTAAATTTTAAAGTAAAAAAATTATTTTAATGTCGGTATGGGTACGGTCTGGTCTTAAGTAGGCTATGTTCGGATGGTCTAGGGAATGGTAGGGTAGGTAGGGTAGGACCTTAGGTACTGTAGTGTCCAGAGTACGGCAGTGTCAGTGTATGGCAGTGGGCACTATATACCCTATGGTAGGGCTTAAGGTACGCTACGGTTTAAGGTACTGTAAAACCTGGGTAGGCTATAGGCAAACGGGGTAGAGTACAGTTTACGGTAATTTCCAGGGTACGGTAGGGCCTATGATACGGTAAGGTTTAGGACAGAGCAGAGTTCCCTAGGGCTTATAGTAGGAAAGGCAGGGCAGGCTAGGATAGAGCAGAGTAGGTAGGGTAGGGTAGGGTAGGGTAGGATAGGATAGGATAGGGTAGGGTAGGGTAGGGTAGGGTAGGGTAGGGTAGGGTAGGGTAGGGTAGGGTAGGGTAGGGTAGGGTAGGGTAGGGTAGGGTAAAGTAGGGTAGGGTAGGATAGGGTAGGGTAGGGTAGGGTAGGGTAGGGTAGGGTAGGGTAGGGTAGGGTAGGGTAGGGTAGGGTTGGATAGGACTTTATTTTAATGTAGATTTACCAATGACCACGAAGTGGAGGGTAGGTCACTGTCCATCGATGATAGGAACATGTCATGTGGAACATCGATATACATGTAATGAACGGGCTGACCGTTCGCTAAAACCGGGATTGAGCGAACCACGAACAGTGTCGCTAACAGACATAATAACGCCATCTTTATTGTTTGACTCATCTTCGATATTACACGATACCCAATCTGAAAAATGTTTTAGTTACTGTAAAAAGGTACTGTAACAAAAATTTTGTAAAATACGTTCTCTCACGACTTTCATTAGAATATCGTACCTAAGTAGTATAATATTTATTAAGAGCCTTCTCTTTACAGTATCAAAAGAACAAAAAACTCGGCCAAAAATTCAAAATTTTGTTTTTGCGGGTATATTGACATTCAGTTTTATAAGCTTTTTATACCCTATGAAATAAAAAATTAATTATAAAAACTGTTTAGATCAGTCATTTAACCATAAAATGACAAAAAATTTCAAATTTTCGTTTTGGCGGGTTTTTTGGCATTGTGTTGGCAAGTAGAAATTTTAACTGTTTCTGACTTGACATTGATGTAAATCTACTTTTAGTACTTACTACAGTACCTGTAGTCATTTTTAAGCGCTTTAAAACTACTTTTAGGCTAGACAACTAAACTTGCAACATAATGCCAAAAATTGTAAAAATTCATTTTGTTTGAAATTACAAAGAAAAAATTAAATTTTAGGATGCCAAATGACATAAAATGACATTTTTAAAATTTTTGATAATAATTTCTCATTAGAACCATCTTAAAAACACAATGCCAAGTTTGGCGCCAAAATATAAAATTCAAAATTTTTTAAAATTTCATAAAAGAAAAATAAAATTTAAAATGGCAATAGCCTAAAACCGTATTATCTAATATTCTAGTACTAAGATACATCTATAAACATCTTAGAAACACAATGCCAAGTTTGGCGGGAAAATCATAAGTTTAAAATTCACTTTTCAATATCCTGCCATTCCTAACTAAAACCACAACAAAACAAACGCAAAAACGTTAAGAAACTTTCTCAAAACCCATAAAAATATACAAAAAACTGACATAACAAGATGGCATCATTCCCGAATGCATGAGGCCTTCTGAAGTCAAGTATAATATAAATTTTTAATTATTGTGTCTCGACATTAAGGCTAACCAAACTTGTTCATACTCAAAATGCTGAGTAATGATGGATTAGTGTGTAATCAACCAGGAAGTTTGGCCGGCTTCATTAGCCTAGACAGTTAAAGGGTGCTGTTTTCGAAAGAAAACAAACAAAACAGACTTTGTAAAGAAAGTTCTTGCCTGCTTTGTAAAGAAAGTTCTTGCCTGCTTTGTAAAGAAAGTTCTTGCCTGCTTTGTAAAGAAAGTTCTTGCAATTTTTTGTTTTGTAAAGAAAGTTCTTGCTATTTTTTGTTTTGTAAAGAAAGTTCTTGCAATTTCTATCAAAATAAGCCATTTTAAAGCCTTACAGGGTCAAGGTGACAAGTTATACGATGAAAAGTGTTTTTCATTTTTCAAACGAAGTTATTGATATTTTAAACCTTACCCCCCTCCCCCTACAATTTCCTCCCTGTACTCCTCCTCTTCCTCTCCCCTCCCCTTAAAATCGTACTATTATATCTTGGTGCAAAACAGTTTACGTTCAAAGAAGATTTAAAAAAGGAACATAACTACGCCGTATTTTACAAATCGTCTACCCTACCATACCCTACCCTACCCCACTATAACCTACCTTGGCCTAACTCTACCCTGCATCAGCTAGTCTTACCGTGCTTTGACCTAGCCCTACTCTACCTTATTCAGACCCTAACCTGACTTTAATGCTCACTGTACCTTGCATGAACAGTACCTCACTTACCGTACCCTACCCTGCCCTACCTCTGCTTTTGCCTGGCCCTACCAAGCCGTAACCTAGCCTAATGGCCTTACCCTGCCCTGCCATGGCCTATGTCGATTTACATCTGCCTTAGTCTTAGAAAAGCTACTAGTAAGTACTAGCATCGTTTATAACATGTAAACGTGTGATAGATAGCACTACACCTAGCATGAATTGTTCTATAACAAAAGCCCTGTATAACGAATGACTTTCAAGTTCTCGCCCATCCCCACACAGTAAATTTAAAACTCCGCTATAACAATACCCTCATCACATTTAAACTTTCCTATCATGATAAAAACAGTTCCACTATATACGCCTTTATCGTTGACAAACAGAAACTAACAGCAATAAAAGAACGGTAAAACATCAAAAAGAAGCCTTATATATACCATGCTATACATATGTGATAGACCCATTAAATGAAACCTTTAAATATTCTTGCGACATTATGTTGAAACAATTTACGTTACAATAATCAAAAACACATTACCAATTCAACATCTCATTTTTAACTACAAGTACGTAGCCACTTGGCAATAACTTTCTTAACAAGACAAAAAACTTCTAGAACTTTCTTTACAAAAGAAAATATGGCAAGAACTTTCTTTACAGAGCAAAAAATGGCGTAAACTTTCTTTACAAAACAAAAAATGGCAAGAACATTCTATACAAATTATAAAATAGCAAGAACTTTCTTTATAAAACAAAAAATGGCAAGAACTTTCTTTACAGATCAAAAATGGCGTAAACTTTCTTTACAAAACAAAAAATGGCAAGAACTTTTTTTACAGAACTAAAAATGACAAGAACTTTCTTTACAAAACGGAAAAAGCACTTCTAGTATCAATCGTATAACTTGTCACTGGCAGGCTGCGGATCATGCAGTTTGCAATTATGGAAAACAAATGGCAAGAACTTTCTTTACAAAACAAAAAATGGCAAGAACTTTCTTTAAAAACCAAAAATATTACCTAAAAACAGAATTGACAATGACGTTGAGGTATGGTTTTCAAGTTGTCAACAAACCCAACCCAATTCTACTATAATATCTTATGGTTGGAAAACAAAAATACCTTGAGAATGAATTTACATAATCAATCAGTTACAATTACCGAAAACAATTGTAAATATTTTAGTCGATTTACGCTTGTTACTATCGAAATACCGGCCATATGAAATAGGTTTACAGTGTTATAACGTTATGAATTGGCCTAATAATAGATGTTGTATGATAGTAATAGTAAGTTAATAATAAACAATTGACGTTATAAGAGTGATATATAACATAGATCAGCTTGACTAAACTAGTTTTAAACTACGAGAACTATTGTACTAAGCAGGGTTAAAATGTTGGACAAAGTGAAAAATTTGGGAAAGGTAAAGTTTTGGGCGGGGTAAAATTTTGGGCGTGGTAAAAAATTTTGGCATGGTAAAAATTTAAGCATAATAAAGCTTAAACATGGTAAAATTATGGGAATGGTAAAAAATTTGGGCATGGTAAGGTTTTGGGCGGGGTAAGATTTTGGGCGTGGTAAAAAATTTTGGCATGGTAAAAATTTAAGCATTATAAAGTTTAAGCATGGTAAAATTATGGACATGGTAAACTTTTGGGCATGGTAAAAAATTTTGGCGTGGTAAAAATTTGGGCAGAATAAAATTTTAAACAAAGTAAAATTTCGGACTGAGTAAAAGTTGGGGCACGGTAAATTTTTGGGCAGTGTAAAATTTTGAGCAGGGTAAAACTTTCAGCAAAAAAAATTAGGCAAGACCGTTCAGGGCAAGGCTAAGGCTAAAGGTTAGGGTTGAGAATAGAGCTAAGACTTGGGCTAGCACTAGGTCTAGAACTGAGACCGAGACCAGAGCAATGGCCATGACCAGAGCCATAACTAAGGCTAGGTTTATGGTTAGGTCTAAGACTACAATCAAAACTAAGAAAAAGACTAGGTCTAGAGCTAGAGCTAGAACTAAGACGCTTTTAGACTAGAGAAAAGTAGCGTTATAGTTAGGGCTCTGGGCTAGGGTTCTGGACTAAAGCTCTGGACTAGGGCTCTGGACTAAGCTCTGGGCTAGGGCTCGCTATGGGCTAGCACTCAGGGCTAGGGTTGTGGGCTAGAGCTTTGGACTAAGGCTTCGGGCTAGGGCTTTGGGCTACGACTAGTGCTTATTTACAATTTTCACTTATAACATGTAGACATACATATTGAGGGTAATATAAACCGGAACAAACATTACAATGTTGCAAACATAAGTCTAACTGATCGAAATATTAGGTAATTTACAAAGATTACAAGTATAAGTTTTAAACAACACTGATAAACTATAACTTCTATTAAAAACCTACCCCCCCCCCTCCCCCCGTCCCCCCCCCCGCTCTAAAAAAACACCCAACCTCTTCCTCCGTAATTATTAGGTCCCGACATAAAGAACCCGCCATTTTTCACAGGAAATTACAAGCAAAGTATGGCGGGTTCTTTATGTCGGCATTTAATACAAGCCAGACACCCCCCCCACCCCTGCCCCTCAGTGAAAATAAGAAAACAACCTCGCCAACTGTACACCAATTCTGTGTAGCCGAACTAAATTCATATTCGAATTCCAGTTCAGTCCATCACTTTCAGCGATGGCATTTCCTCACACTGCATATGACATGTTTTGTCTTACTACTAGCTTACCAGAACAAGGAATGACACGCTTTCACTGGCTAAAGATCTGTTTTTGTGGCTAACATATTAATTTGTTCAATTAATTCTGTGCCTCCTCTCAAAGCAAAATTTCGGAATTAGGAGGCACAGAATTATTTAAACGACATAATAGTAAATGGCTGGATTGAAACGTTAAATTTTGTTTGAAGCCAGGGCGCAGCTGATGAGTTTTAAAGGTTTCGAAAAGTTGCATTAAAACAAAGAGCAAAAACTTTCTTTACAAAATGAAAAATGGCAAGAACTTTCTCTACATAACGTAAGCATCTTATTTGCCGTATAACTTGTCACCCGCAGCCTGCAAGGTAGTTAAATGGCTTGTTTTGATACAAATGGCAACAACTTTCTTTACAAAATCAAATATAGCAAAAACTTTGTTTACAAAACGTAAAAAGCTTATTTGTCGTATAAATTGTCATCCGCAGTTCGCTCAATTATAAAACTTGCTTATTAAAAATAGCAAGAACACTCATTACAAAATCAAAAACGGCAAGAACTTTTTTTACAAAACAAAAAACGGCAAGGACTTCCTTTACAAAACAAAAAAATGGCAAAAACTTGCTTTACAAAACAAAAAATAAAAATAATTTTAAAATTTGAAATAAAACCCCTCAGGCAATATTGTTCTTTTAAATTATGAAAATCGAAGGCCCGACAAGTGAAGTGACGTTACCAAATGGAGTTTTATGCTCTAATTAACAAATATAATTAAGATTTCGAAGTGATGCGTCTACTGTCTCTGCAAGCCCCACAGTAGACGCACATAGCCTCAGGATAATATACGTAAAACTGAAGATGATAACGTAGACAGATAATTTGTGTACTGTAGGAAGTACGTAATACAAAAAGGGATTTTTTGGTCAATTTTCATTTTTTTAATTTACAAAAAAAATAATTTTCGTCGTATAACTTGTCAACCGCAAGCTGCAAAGGCGTAAAATAGCTTGCCTTGATACAAATAGCAAGAACTTTATTTACAAAACATAAAATGGCAAGAACTTTCTTTACAAAACAAGAAATAACAAGAACTTTCTTTACAAAAACAAAAAAAAACTTGTCCCCCGCAACCTGCAAGGTCATAAAATAGCTTATTTTGATGCAGATGGCAAGTTCCTTTAAAACACAAAAAATGGCGAGAACTTTCTTTACAAAACAAAAATATTAATTTTCAAGTTACAGTAGGGCATAAAATTCCCAAGTTTCAAAACAGTTCATTTTTTTCAAAAAATTTCAAACTTTGTATTCTTTATTTGCCAACCGGTTGGGCGTTTTGGGCTGTGTGAGAAAGAAAAGGTGAGTCGTATTTTGAAAATTTAAAAGTACCCTACTCGACCCTTGCCCTACGTTATCCTACCCTACCCTACCCTACCCTGCCCTGCCCTACCCTACCCTACCCTACCCTACCCTACCCTACCCTACCCTACCCTACCCTACCCTACCCTACCCTACCCTACCCTACCCTACCCTACCCTACCCTACCCTACCCTACCCTACCCTACCCTACCCTGCCCTATATTATTCTACCCTACCCTACTCTACCCCGCTTGACCATAGCTTATCACAAACCTATCATAACCAAGCCCTTTCGTATTCTAGGCTCTACCATACCGTAAGCACTATCTTACCCTAGGCCACTACCGTACCCTCGTCTTTATCCTAAATCCTACCTTACCCCGAAGTCTACCGTATCCTAGGCCCTGCCGTACCCTGGGCCCTACTGTCCCCTAGGCCTTACTGTACGTAAGGCCTTTCCGTATTGTAAGTTCTACCCTACCATACTTGTAATACAAAAGCTTTACTGTAATTTTATTCAATTTTTAGCCAAATGAAAGCAGAATCGAAGAAGTCGTTTGGCCGCAAAATCGGCCACAATCGCCGTTGGCTGTTTCAGTATTGGAAAAGTCATGAAAAGAAAGCTATCGATGAGGCGGACAATCAGTGCAATCAGTAAGTTTACTTTTTGGCCTATTACAATACAATGCCAAAAACCCGCGAAAATTGAAATTTGAATTTTCAAAAATCTTTTTTTAATTTTTTTAGTAATTTTGTAGTTGTTTTTAAATAAAAATAATGTTTTATGCTATGAAAAATCTGTAAAAAGTTGTTTTAAACCCATTACAACACAATGCCAAAAACCCGCAAAAAATCGAAATTTAAATTTTTCGGCTTCTTTTTTAAGCATTTTTAAACATTAAAAGCCGTTTTTAATTGAATATCAAAGGTTTTTAACATAAAAATTATAAAAGTAAAATTTTAGGCCTATTGAAACAGAATGCCAAAATGCGCGCCAAATTCAAAAATTTAAATTTTTTTAAAATATTAAGTATAAAAATCAAAATTAGTAAGATATATAGAAATTTAAAGTAAAATACGCACCTGCCCAAAAAATATTAGTTTTTAACTTAAAAATGTCAATCACAACTTACAGGTTAGCCCTCTTGCCACCAAACCAACAACGTCAAGTAGAACAAGTTGTCAACTTCCTGAGTGCCCAGTCTCATGTTGAATCTGAAGAACGATCCGAAATTGGACTGAACTGCTCTTCAGAAACCGTCGATCCATTAGCTGGCTTCCATTCACTTCTGATCGCTTGGCTATACCGAATTGAGAGCCCCGCCTTTGAGAATTTTTGGTGCTTGACTGAAGAAAAAGTTGGATTAAAGAGAGAAACGGTAAGGTTTTTGAGAGAAAAGTGGTTTTGTATTGTAGAAAATTTAATTTTCTATCGTTTACAGTAATTTTTGTTTTAGTTTTGTAAAATACGACGTATATACTGTTCAGTATTTAACAAAAAACCCTATTTTTTTAAATTTTTAAAAAATTTTTTGAGAAATTTATCAAAAATTCAAGCTTTTTACCATTTTTTGATAAGTTTTTAATCATTTTTTAATAAAAAATAGTATTAGCAACGCCATAAAAACTCTTTTAGTGTCATTTCCAACCAAATTTATGCCTAAAACCCCAAAAAAGTTGTTAGGTCTCACCGAGATTCGAACTCGGGTCGCAGGATTCAGAGTCCTGAGTGCTAACCGCTACACCATGAAACCACGGAGCGTTGGACTTTTGTTTAGCGATTAGATCTTATTCTAAGTGGTTTTATTGGTTATACTAGCCAACATAGGCTTATAAAAATTGAAATTTGAGTAAAAAAGTTAATTCTTAAACAAACTGAATTTAAATTTTTTGCAATTTTTTTTAAATTTTAATTTTTCAAAATTTGGTGAGATTTTATGCCCCTTATGATGACCTAAAACAATATAAATCCCTATAACTAACTAATAGAAAAATATTTTCAGATCAGCTATGGCATTCTAAGCACATTTATGGCCATTTTGTTCGTTATCAACCTGTCCGAACTGATTTGCTCATTGGTTGGCGTGGTATACCCAATTATGTGCACCTATGAGGTAAGGGGTCATGGTTAATATAAGCCGGAAATTAAATTTTTTTACCTAAATTCCAACTTTTTGTAATTAAAATAAACTTAAACTACAATTTTGGAACTAAAAATAATTTAAAAAGTTTAAAATTAAAAAATTTTTTTCGACCGGTCGATATTTTTTTGAAATGTTTGAAAAAATTTGGTGTAAAAGTGCCTTACTTAAGGGGCTATAAAAAGTGTTGATAAATATTAAACACCAATTTTTTGAAAATAAATTTTTCGACCGGTCGATAATTTTTTTTCGAAATTTAAAAAATTTGATTTTATCTTGTCCTAAAGGCTTTAAGATCCCCAAAAACTAAAAATTTACCATTCCAGCTCCTAAAGCTGCCAGCATGTGACGTTCCAGACGAGCTGCGTCGCCATTGGATGTGCTACTGGGCAATTTTTGGTATGATCACTGGCATCGACTTCATTGTCAGATCAATGCTGCCATTCTATCACATCACCAAGGCCATGGTCCTGTTGGCGGTGGCGATTCCTGACTTTCGATTGGCTCAAACCTTCTATGATTACAGTGTGAAACAAGTGGCTAGGGTTGTGATCAATCTTGTCAAGAAATATGCTTTGTAGAGAGGGAAATAAACTGAACTGAAACTTTAAAAATTTTACTTTCGTATGTTAGTAGAGATATGAAAAACCGTTGAAAAATGAAAAATAGCAAAAACTTTCTTTACAAAACAAAAAATGGCAAGAACTTTCTTTACCAAGCTAAAAATGAGCTTAATCAATTATCGTATAACTTGTCACCCGCAGCCTGCAAATCCATAAACCTGCTTGTTTTAGAAAAAATAGCACAAACTTAAGAACTTTACAAAAAATTAAATTTTTTCATCGTATAACCTGTCAATCGTAGTCTGCAAAACCATATAACTAAAATTTTTTAAGCAAAAATGGTAAGAACTTTCTTTACAAAATCAAAAGTGGCAAGAACTTTCTTTACAATACAAAAAATAACGAGAACCTACTTTACAAATCTAAAAATGGCAAGAAATTTCTTTACAAAACATAAAATGGCAATAACTTCGTTTCCAAGCTTTAAAACAGCAAAAACTTTCTTTACACAACCAAAGAAGGAGTTTTATAAAGTATCGTATAACCTGTCACCCCGCAGCCTGCAAAATCATAAAATAGCTAAAATAGCGATAAACACACTTTAAAAAATCAACATCCTGATATGAAATTTATTCACGATAGTACGACAAGGCAGTATTAGCTAGTACCATTAGTATCAATCCAGTAGCAGGCAACACCAGCCAGTACCAAACGCCAGTACCAACCAGTACCACTAGTATCAAGACTTTGTTCTTCGCTCCATCCCACTCAAGGGCTCGGCACTTGTCCTTTTGCCATCGTCGTCGCTCTCACGATCACTGCGCTCCTGATTCCGGCAACTGGCATTGTTATTGGTGTTGTTGGTGGTGACTTTGCTCCGCCGGCGCGGCTTCGACCTCCTTCTTGTAACCGACACTTCCGTCGGATTCTGGTTCGGACTCGGGTTGGAGCGATGTACACTGCGACGACGACGTCGTGAGCTGACCACAATGTAACGGTCACGTTTCAGCAGCTCTTGACGTGAGGACTGGAATTAAATAAAAATTATGCTTTTCATCAAAAGCAAAATGGCAAAAACTTTCTTTACAAAACAAAAAATGGCAAGAACTTTCTTTACATAGCAAAAAATGGCAAGAACTTTAATTACAAAACAAAAATGGCATAAACTTTCTTTACAACACAAAAGATGACAAGAACTTTCTTTAAAAAACGAAAAATTGCAAAAACATTCTTTACAAAACAAAAAATGGCAAAAACTTTCTTTACAAAACAAAAAATGGCAAAAACTTTCTTTACAAGACAAAGACTTTTAAAACTCGAACTACTTAAACCCCTAAAGCAATATTATTCCTTTAAATTATGAAAATAAAGTTTCTCGGCGTATAACATGTCAACCGCAACCTGCAGAACCGTAAAAAAACTAATTCATCGTATAACATGTCCCCCGCAGCATGCATCCTCAATACATTTTTAGCCATCTATAAAAGTCATTTTAAATTCACTTCTAAAGCCAAAAAATAAAAACTCACATAGAAAATGGCAGTTCTGTTCACTCCCTTGATGCGATTCACGGCCAGGTTCTCGATACTGGGAAACTCCTTCTCATGTTCTTCGAGGTATGCCATCAACAGTGGTACAATGTCGTCAAACATTGTTCGTTTTTCCGGTTCAATCAGCCTGAAAATTGAAACTTTTAAACTTTTTTACAATTTTAAAATCCAATTTTTTTAATTTTAAAATTTTGTAAAAATTGCAAAAACTTTCTTTACAAAAATTTTTTTTGTAATTTTTAAAAAATTTATTTACCCCTGCCATTTCCATTCCCTATAATCTTCATTTTCATTAAAAATTTTTTCTACCCCCCCCCCCCTTCCCAACGCAAAAACTTTCTTTCCACCTACCAAATCTCCTCCGTTACCACTTTTCGCAGCAATTCGGGGGCGGATTCCGGGAACTTGGGCATGTCACCATGTCGAATGTGTTTGGCAATCTTCTTGTAGTCGTCTTCGTCGTGAAACACTGCCAATCCTTTATTAAACATCTCGTATAACAGCACACCGTACGACCAGACATCACTGTTCAGAAGGACCACTGGATTTCTGGAGATTGCTTCTGGAGCTAACCATCTTAGTGGGACGTTGGCCTTCTTCTTTTCCTTCTCTTCTTTCTTTTCTTCCTTTTTTAGATTCATTTCATCTACCATTTGACTTAGGCCAAAGTCCGCAATCTTGATTTGTCCTCTGGAAATGGCAGTATTAGCACTTTATAGCACCCTACCCTAGGCCCTACCGTACTATAAGCCCTATCGGACCTTTGGCTCTGCCGTACCCTAAGCCCCGCCGTACCCTAGACCCTACCGTACCCTAGGCCCTGTCGTACCTTAGACCCTACCGTACCCTAGGCCCTACCGTACCCTAGGCCCTACCGTACCCTAGGCCCTACCGTACCCTAGGCCCTACCGTACCCTAGGCCCTACCGTACCCTAGGCCCTACCGTACCCTAGGCCCTACCGTACCCTAGGCCCTACCGTACCCTAGGCCCTACCGTACCCTAGGCCCTACCGTACCCTAGGCCCTACCGTACCCTAGGCCCTACCGTACCCTAGGCCCTACCGTACCCTAGGCCCTACCGTACCCTAGGCCCTACCGTACCCTAGGCCCTACCGTACCCTAGGCCCTACCGTACCCTAGGCCCTACCGTACCCTAGGCCCTACCGTACCCTAGGCCCTACCGTACCCTAGGCCCTACCGTACCCTAGGCCCTACCGTACCCTAGGCCCTACCGTACCCTAGGCCCTACCGTACCCTAGGCCCTACCGTACCCTAGGCCCTACCGGACCCTAGAGAACATACCACATCTTAGGCACTACCACACCACACCCTACCCCCACCGTGCTTTAAACCCTATCGTACACTAGGCCTATTGTCCTCTAGAACCTACTACACCCTAGGTCCTACCGTACTATAAACCCTGCCGTACTATAAGCTCTACAGTGGGCCTTACCGTACCATTGACCCTACCATGCCCTAGAGAATATACCGTATCTTATGCCCTACCCTACCTTCAGCCCTACCATGCCATTAAAAAACATATCGTATCTCAGGCTTTACCATAACCTAAGCCCTCCCCTACCGCCCTAACCTATCCTAACCTAAAAATACCGTAATGTTTGTCGAGCTACCGTACTTGACTGCAATACCCCAGTTAACTTTACATTTCCATTCCATCACAACGACTATCCTACTGTACTATAACATAACCTAAACTTAAAATCCACCTACCTTGAAGAGATCAAACAGTTCCGACTAGCCAAATCTCGATGAAGGCACTTCTGAGCGTGCAGGTATCTCATTCCTCTGGCTGCTTCGAAGGCGTACAATACCAACTCAACTTGGCAGATTTGTATTTTGTCATTCCTCAGATGAAGATCCAAAGACCCGCCTGGGCAAAACTCCAGCACAATTAGAATTGGGGGATGGTCACAGGCTATGCCAATAAACTAAAAAATTAAAAAAATTATTGCAAATTGACAAAAAATGAACAAAACGTCACAATTTTAAATCATTTATTTTGTGGACAAAATGTCAAAAAGTAAAGAATATTGATTTTTTAGACAAAATGTCAAAAATTCATAAAGTATTAACCTTTTAGACAAAATGTCAAAAATTCGTAAAGTATTGATTTTTTTCGACAAAATGTCAAAATTTTTAATTATCGATTTTTTGAACGAAATGTCAATAACAAATAACTCACATCAATAATGTTCTCATGATAGTACTTGGACATGATTTTTGCTTCGTACAACATGCTCTGACACGCCTCCTGTTCCTGTTCTTGTTGATTCTTGTCCTCACTTGTGTGACACACTTTGATGGCTACAAACTTCTTGACCCCATCCAATAGAATCGATCCTTTGAAGACGTCAGCAAAATTGCCCTTCCCCAACAAATCTTTGGCGTAGTAGTCGATAGCCGAGTGGCGGATTAGCCATTTTGGACTAAAAATATATTTTATATCTAGCTGAAGCCCTAGCCTGAACCCTAGCCCAAAGCCCTAGCCCAGAGCCCTAGCACTAGCCTAGAGCCCTAGTCCAGAGCTCTAGCACAAAGCCCCAACCCAGAGCCCTAGCCCAGAGCACTAGCCAGAGCCTATGCCCTAGTCCGAAGCTCTAGCCTAAGCCCTAGACAAAGCCATGGCCTAAGTCCAAGCCTAAGCTATAGCCTGAGCGCTAGCACAAGCCTTAGCCCTAGTCCTAGCCATAGCTAAGTCATAAGCCCTAGCCGTAGCCGAGCCATAAATAGCGTAGTCTAGCCATAATCTAAGCCTAGCCATAGCTCAAGCCCTAGCCTAAAAAACCCAGCCCGAGCTGTGCTACTACAGTACAATTGCCCTATCTCAAGACTACCCTTACCATAGACAAACCTTATTCTTACATTACCATAGCGTATAACTTATCCATAACCTAGCAACGTCTTACCATTTCTCTATTCCTATCGTTGCCCTGACCTATCTCTGTGCCCTCCCTACCCCCCTCCCATTTTTAACCTATCACAACATCAATCGCTATAAAATTTCAAAAAAAACTCACCGAGGAACTCCAAAGATCAGTTTCTGGCCACAAGGTAATGCATTACCTGTGTAGTAATTGACCAGTTCAGCTACAGCATCAAACGAAACCCGAAACGGATTCTGTTTGTCTACGTCGAGACAGTACTTGTTATTTACGACCGGTAACATGTACTTTTGTAGATCTTTTTTGGTTCGAACGTGAAGGAATATCCGCGGAACGCCGTCCGACATACTCGCGCGCACTATAAAATCTCCGCTGTGGCGTAGCTCGGACCTAAAATTTTAAAAAAATGTTTTTGTAAAGAAAGTTCTTGCAATTTTTTGTTTTGTAAAGAAAGTTCTTGCCATTTTTTGTTTTGTAAAAAAAGTTCTTGCCATTTTTTTGTTTTGTAAAGAAAGTTTTTGCTTTTTTTTTGTTTTGTAAAGAAAGTTCTTGTCATTGTTTGACTTGTAAAGAAAGTTCTTGCCATTTTTTTGTTTTGTAAAAAAAGTTCTGGCCATTTTTCAACAACTTTTTTATTTTTAAATTTCAAAAATTGACTCACGTAATTTCCTCCATATCCCGAATCCCATGGTAATAAGTCTGAACTTCCAGCTTCTGGTCATCTTTATCATTTTCTGCCATTTTCAAGTACTGAGCTGCAAAAAAAGACATTATAAAAAATGTCAAAATTGATGTCAGAAACCATTTTTATACCTATACGTACACATACAAACTTTAAAAGGCTGTAAATTTAGTTTAAAGTCACCTACTTCATTAAAAGACGGTGATTTTAGTCATTTTTTGACAAAAAAGGTCGTTTTTCAATTTTGTAAAGAAAGTTCTTGCTATTTTATGTTTTGTAAAGAAAGGTTTTGCCATTTTATGTTTTGTAAAAAAAGTTCTTGCTATTTTGTGCTTTCTAAAAAAAGTTCTTGCCATTTTTGTTTTGTAAACAACCGTTTAAACACAAAATTTCAGAAAAAAATCTTAAAGATAATCCACCCCTAAAGACTTATAATCTACCGTACTAAAAATAAACACATTTTTAGGTCATAAAATCTTTTAAAATCTAATCAAAAGACGAAATTTATACCAAATTTTAGCAAAAAATAATGTTTTTTCAAAGATTTTTTATCAAATTTTGAAAAATTTTTTGCAAAAATCCACCCCCTGGAAATACAAAAGCTACCATGATAGCAAAAACTTTATTTTAACCTATAAAACCCTTTAAAATCGCATCAAAAGACGAGTTTTATACCAATTTTCATCAAAAATGCCCTTTTTTCGACATCTTCTAGCCAAATTTCAAAACATTTTTTGCAAAAATCCACCCCCTTAGAATTCAAAATGTACCGTAATAAAAAACCTTATCTTTAAGGTATAAAACCCTTTAAAATCAACTCAAAAAACATTTTATATCAAATTTTTAACAAAAAATGCCTTTTTTCGACGTTTTCCAGCCAAATTTCAATTTTTTTTGTAAAAATCCACCCGCTTGGCAATACAAAATCTACCCTACTAAAAATAAACACATTTTTACGCAATAAAACCTTTTAAAATCTCCTCAAAAAGCAAACTTTATAACAAATTTTGGCAAAAAATAACGTTTTTTCATCAAATTTTGAAAATTTTTTGTCTAAAAATCCACCCCCTTAGATTTCAAAATCTACCATAATAGCAAAAACCTTTAAACCCCATGAAACCCTATAACATCAAAAAAACATATTTTATATCAAATTTTTATCACAAAATGCCTTTTTTCGACGTTTTCTAGCCAAATTTCAATTTTTTTTTGCAAAACTCCACCCCCTGGGATTAAAAATTTACTCTGCTAAAAAAACCTCTTATTTTCAAACTATAAAATTCTTTAAAATCATCAACTCAAAAAACGTATTTTACACGAAATTTTTATCAAAAAATTCCCTTTTTTCAACGCTTTCTAGCCCAATTTTAAATTTTTTTTTGCAAAAACACACCATTTGGAATTACAAAATCTGCCATCATAGCAAAACTCTTATTTTTAAAACTATAAAACCCTTTAAAATCGACTCAAAAAACATATTTTATACCACATTTTTATCGAAAATCGCCCCTTCTTCGACGTTTTCTAGCCAAATTTCAATCTTTTTTTGCAAAAATCCACCCCCTGAAATTCTGAAATCTACCTACCACCACTCCTACTAAAACCCCCCATTTCTATGCCAGACAACCCTTTAAAATCATACCTCTTCCGTCTTGAAACAAGAAGTACTCTGTCGAGAATTAGAGCTCAGACCAAACGATGAAAACCGACCGCACACTAAATTTTAAAAAACGCAACTGAAAGGGAACGGCCCAAACCAAACTGCACTTTTTTAAAACTATTCAAATTATGAAAAAAGTAAAATTTTAAAATTTTTTACTTTTCGGCAAAACTACTTTAAATTTTCTGTTTCCGTACTTTTGTACTTTCACTACTGGTCGTACTATATAGTACGTTGAGTATATAGCGGTTGCCCAAGCCGTATATATCTCATTAAAAACGTCATTTTGAGAGTATTTTTGACATATCTTCTGACTTACGTATATTATAGTACTAACGGTTTCCCAAGCCGTTTTCAATACTGTCACTACCTTTTCGTACTATATAGTACGTTGAGTATATAACGGTTGCCCAAGCCGTATATCTCATTAAAAATGTCATTTTGAGAGTATTTTTGACATATATTCTGACTTTTGTTCTGTCTTTGTACTGTCACTACCTTTTCGTACTATATAGCACGTTAAGTATATAACGGTTGCCAAACCGTATATCTCATAAAAATATAACCCAACCACCCGTCAACCCTCAAAAATACCAAATGGCATCCTTTTTACTATCACCGCTTCCTTTTTTCCGCACGAAAATTTCAAAAATCAATGTTAACATTACCCAAATTCGCGGGAGTTGACTAAAGTAAAGACTTAGAAAAATAGTATGTTTTAGATCTTTACTGCGGAATCCCGATTTTACGCATTTCGTGAAAGAAGAAGACGCGAAGACCGAATTATACTAGGTAGTGCGTCGATTTCGACCGTTTTGTCGATACGCGATTGCGTTTATACAGTGCTGTCAGCGCTGTTATATACTCGAGGTAAGCCTCGCCAATATAAACGATAGTTTGTCGAGTGCAGATACGGTGTTTGTGCGTTCAGATACGGTGTTTGTTCATTTGTAATGCGTGATTACGGGGTTTTTGAGTGCTTTTATATAGCGGTGTCATGCTTTTATAGCATTTGTTCATACTGTGGGAGTATGAATGGTAGTTTGTACACTGTGAGAGTATGAATGATAGTGCATTGTTGGTTTAGTGCTGTGGGAGTACTATGTGTGTATAAGGCTTACCCAACCTATATACAGTGTAATGGTAGTGCATGGTTTTGTTATCGTACTGTGAGAGTACGATATATTGTACTGTAAGAGTACTATGTATGCACGGTCTGAGTAACCGTGGCATACTGTATGTAATGTGGCGTCACATTGGTAAGTACGTGCTAGTATTTTGCTTAGTGAGCACGATATACTGTGAGAGTTTTCAGTATCGTACTGTGAGGGTACTATATATCGTACTGTGAGAGTACTATGGCCTGACCAACCGTGACATACTGTATGTAAGTGCATGCTCTGAGTATCGTACTGTGAGAGTACTATGTATGTACGGCTTGACTAACCGTGACATACTGTTTACTATCGTACTGTGAGAGTACGTTAATATATATTGTAGCAAATATAACAATGTACTATGTAGTACTATGACAGATTAGATACTATTATAGTACGTTTTGTACTAACTATGACAGCCTTTTAGTACTATGTACTAACTTATACGGGTCCGGTTTCGGATGGTACGTTTATGCCTGTACATTATCATGCTTGCAGCCTTTACCTCAGTATTTGACTTTGCAAGTTAGTTTCATTACTGACTTGTTGTTGAATCCATACTGTATTGTGGGGTGTACGGTCGTTGAGATATACGGCTGTTTATGACATTAGCTATAGATTTTTTCTTTTACATAGTTTTTAAACTTATGTACAAGCGAATTGCCTGATTCTATGCTATATATGTCTATATATATTAGGTGCCGGCAAAAGTTTTTCCACGATTTTTGTTTTTACCAAAATTTAATTTTTAAAAAAAAAACATCAACTAATGAACAAATATATGTACCATTATTATCAACGACCTGTTGTTATTCCTTCGGCAGCATTTGGATTCAACTTCTATAGAAACCTAGAGTTTGAAAATTGAAAAAGTAAGCCCACCATCTCTTGAGGTACTCTCGATTGTTAAAGTGTGTTGCGTTCAGGTGGTTTTGAAGAGAGTAGAACATATTATAATCTGTAGGCACAACATCAGTTGAGTACAGTGCATATAGCATCACAGCCCAGCCGAAGCTTTTCAGCTTGTGCTGGGTCAACTTTATCACATAGGCGCAAGCAGTATCATGAATGAAGAAGGTTCGATTCTGTTCACCATGCAATGCCGCCGCAACAGATTTAATTTGTCTACAGTAGACATCCACAGGGATCGTAGTTCCATGTGGTACCATTTCCTAGTACACAATACCTGTTGAGTTCCAGCTAACGCTGATCATCCTATCCAGTGGGTGAAGATCAGGTTTTGGGGTTGGTGTACCTTGTTCTCCACGTTCAAGCCATTGTTGCTTCCTGGTGTGATTAACATACAGTACTCACTTCTCATCTCCAGTAACCAAATTGCCAAGCCATGCAAAGGTCCTTGAGAACATCAACAAATAAGTGCAACTTCCACTTAGCGTTTGAGCTGGTCGCTGTTCAAATCATGTGGAACCCTTGACCATATTTCCATGATATTCCAAGATCGTGAAGTCTAGTTAATATGGTAAAAGGATCAAATTGAAGCTCTACAGTAAAATGAGTACAGGTTAGTCTGGGGTCTTCTTCGATCAGCTTCAGAAGGTGGGGTTTCTTCAACGCTGATGGTCTACCATATCGAACTTTTCGGACATGTCAAGGTCACCGTTTTTGAACTTGTGGAACCAAACTTTTGTGGTGTCGTAAGAGACAACTGAAGGCCCTACAGCACTGCATATTTCCTTCGTCGCTCTTATTGCGTTGCCGGGATTGCGGAATTTGAGAAGCAACACTGCCCAAACATGGTCATGTTTCACCTTGATTTCCTGAACCATCGTAAACAACAGAATGCTTGAACATGCAATAGTTTTTAGTCTTTGGACAACTCTTTATATAGGTTATCAACATAAACTTCTAGAACTGTCTATAATTTTTTGGTAAATTTTAGAAAAATTGTGGAAAAACTTTTGCCGGCACCTAATACATAGGGTTAAAATTTTTGCTTTTACATGGTTTTTTAACTTGTGTACGAGCGAATTATCTGATTTCTATGTTATATGTGTCTATATATACATAAACTTAAAATTTTTTCACTTATATGATTTTTCAACTTGTGTACGAGCGAATTGCTAATTTCTATTTTATATATGAAAATATATAATATAAGGTTAGAATTTTTTATTATTTATAATTTTTCAACTTATGTACGACCGAATTTACTGATTTTATGTTGTTATAGGTTATATACTACTATGTATAAAACAAATTTGCATGTTTATTTTTAATGATTTTTCAACTCGTGTACGAGCGAATTACTAAATGTTATGTTATACGTTTATAAGTAATATATGTACTTAGAACTTGTATTTTGGCTTTTTAATGATGTTTTAAACTTATGTACGAGCAAATTGTAAATTAAAAAAAAATTGTTGATATAATGTTAAACTTATGCACAAACGAATACATTAGTCTATCTCTAGTTTAAACCTAACCTCAGGCCTAGCCTCAGGCCTAGTCTCAGCCCTAGGCTCAGTCCTAGGCTCAGCCCTAGGCTCAGCCTTAGCCTCATTCCTAGCCTCAGTCTAAATCCTAGTCCTAGCCTTAGTACTAGCTTCAGCTCTAGCCTCAGCTTTAGCCTCAGGTTTAGCCTCAGGTTTAGTCTCAGCCCTAGCCTCAGGTTTAGCCTCAGCCCTAGCCTCAGGCTTAGCCTCAGCACTAGCCTCAGTCCTAGCTTCAGTCCTAGCCTCAGCCCTAGCCTCAGCCCAAGCCTCAGTCCAAGCCTTAGCCTCAGCCCTAGGCTTAGCCCTAGCTTCAGTCTTAGCTTCAGCTTTAGCCTCAGGCTTAGCCTCAGTTCTAGTCTCAGGCGTAGCCTCAGGCTTAGCCTCAGCCCTAGCCTCAGGCTTAGCCTCAGCCCTAGCTTCAAGCCTATCTTCAGCTTTAGCCTCAGGTCTAACTTCAGGCCTAGCCTCAGGCTTAGCTTCAGCCCTAGCCTCAGGCTTAGCCTCAGCCTTAGCTTCAAGCCTATCTTCAGCTTTAGCCTCAAGCCTAACTTCAGCCCTAGTCTCAGCCCTAGCCTCAGTCCAAGCTTTAGCCTTAGCCTCAGCCCTAGCCTTAGCCCTAGCTTCAGCCTTAGCCTCAGCTTGAGCCTCAGGCTTAGCCTCAGCCCTAGTCTCAGGCGTAGCCTCAGGCTTGGCTTCAGACCTAGCCTCAGCCCTAGCCTCAGGCCTAACCTCAGGCCTAGTCTCAAGCTTAGCCACAGGCTTAGCCTCAGCCCTAGCCTCAGGTCTAGCCTCAGCCCTAGCCTCAGGTCTAGCCTCAGGCCTAGCTTCAGTCCTAGCCTCAGCCCTAGCCTCAGTCTTAGCCTAAAGCTCTAGGCTAAGCCTTAGTCTACGCTTTAGTCTATGTCCCATCCCAGGGGACGCTAGCGTTAGCCCCGTCCTAGTTATTGTCTCGGCCTTAGCCCCTTTACGACAAAACCAGTACTTTTGAAAAACTACAAGTTTCGTTTTGGCTGTTTTGGCCACTTTTATTATTTTCTACCTTATGAACCGGTCGATTTGGATTCGACCGGCACAATGAGTTGGTTTAGTTTTATAACCCTAAATTACATTACTTTTGTGTGTTTTGTGTTGATTCAAGTCTTTGGTATGTTAATATTGTGCTGTAAAGAAAGTTCTTGCTATTTTTTGTTTTGTAAAGAAAGTTCTTGCTATTTTACGTTTTGTAAAAGAAGTTCTTACTATTTTTTTTTTTGTAAAGAAAGTTTTTGCCATTTTACGTTTTGTAAACAAAGTTCTTGCCAATTTACCAATTTTTAGCCCTGTTGGTATGTTCCAAGCCCAAGCCAGTTGATTCGGCCAAAGTAAAGCGGAAACACGTTCAACCACAGCGAAAGAGAGTCGTAGTTCGAAGAGAAGTCTTGTCACCAGATTCAGAAGAAAGAGAGGTCCAACTTGAGTATTATGGGTCACAGAAAAGCGACGACTATCGATATCCATCTTCACTTGAAAACTCGTAAGTATTTTAGGTATAGTAAAAGCTGGACTAGGGTAAAGAAAGTATAGTAGGCTAGGGTAGGGGGCAAGATAAGAGAGTAAGGTGGGGTATGGTAGCCTAGGGTAGTGGAGGGGAATTTTGGTAGAAGTTAGGCAAAGGGATAAAACAGGTGAGCTTTATAGGGTACAGTAGCCCTATAGAATAGGGTAGGGTAAATTAAAAAATTTCACACATACAAGCCTTTCAGAACCCAATTGGATAACCACCATCAGCTGAAGACGTGTGAAGGAGAACCCTCGACGCAAGAAAGTGCTGACACAGCCACGTTACCGACGAGTAAAGAGCTAGAAAAACCTAAAAAGGGGGGTGGTTTCAATTGGTTCAAGAAAACAACGAATAAGAAACATACGACAATGAAGACACAGACCGAGGAGCCGGTTATTACTGGACTTGAAAAGTAGGTTAATATAGGAATTTTTGGTACTCCTAGGCTTACAAATGGTACTAGTGGTACTAAAATTTGTTTTTAAACCTTGTAGGTAATTTTGAAGCTGAAAACCATGTATTTATAGAATTGTACTAGTGGTACCATAAAAAATCCAAAATAGTACTATTGGTACCAAATTTTGAATTTTTAAAAATAATTAAAAAATACATTTTAAGCTTAAATTAAAGTCTTTTAACTCCCAATTTTTCAGTTCACACAAAGAACAAAAGGAACAACACAGAGTACAGCCAATGGCCAAGAAAAAACGGGTTCGGCCGCTGAAAGAAGCCCATCGACCAAAATCACCAACTCCACCCGCCGAGACCCAAAAAACGAAAACTCACGACGTTTTTGTAGATTGTCCATAAAAAATTGTTCGATAAACAATATATAGTGGTAAAACATTGAATTTTTATAATTTGTTACCTAAATTTACACAAAGGTGATTTGTTACCTAACCTAAGGAAAAATTAAAGATTTTAAACCCAAAACTTATAAAGAACATAATTTGTTATTAAAGTTTATCAAAACACAAAGATTTTAAGCCTAAATGTCAACAATCACAAAGCTGAACATTTTGTAAAGGGTATAAAAAAGCCTGCGCAGCCTGCATCTCTCTTCCACTTCTTTTCTTCTTTGGGGCGCGGCGCGGAATTATATTAACGTGCGTTCGCTTTGCTTTTTTCGACCGGCTCTCGACCTCCATCTCACCACAGACAGCGCAAAGTGGACGGAATCTATTCGTGTTTTGTATCCAATCGATTTTTTGAAAGAGTTTAATGGCTTATATTGTTGTAGAGGTTTTTTGCTAGATGTTTATAGGTTTTTGCGGTTTTTGAAGGGATTATCGATTGAATTTTAAACGGTTTTGTTTATTAGAAGGTCTTTTAGATGTTGGACAAGGTTTTTAGATAGCTTTTGGATTGAAATAATATTATTTTGTATCTTACGCGAAACATCACCTATACCTACTTTAACATAAATTATAATCCCATTTTCCGTTTTAGTCCTAACTTTTCAGCTTGGACTACCTTGACATTAAATGTCGAACCGTGGACCAGTGTCTAAGGTAAAGAAGGAGGCCGATAATCGTGGCGGCCGTCGTGATGATCGTCGTGACGATAGGTACGTTTGAAACTATTTTTTGTTTTTGGACTTTTAGGTGTTCATTGTTGATTTACACTCTTGCATACAGAATTTGAATCTTGTACTAAGTTTTACGGTTGTTTTACCCTGCTTTTCATGAAGTTATCAAGGAGTTATATTCAGTTTATGGGTCATATTAACTATGAGGGTTCAAATATGATTGGGTCGTTTTAATGAAGGAATTGAATAACTTTGTTATTTGTTTAGAGTAAGGGTTGCATGGTTAGAAAGGGCATGAAAATGGATTTTTAAAAACGTATTAAAATGGTCAATGAGTTTGTCGTTTTTTAGTATTATATTATATAAAATTAAACATTAAAAGATATAGCCAATGTACAAGATTATTTAAAATATGGTTTTTATTGTTTTTTTTGGCAATATACAACAAAAATTAACAGAGATGTAGCACTTTCTTCCTACTGTAAATGTATAAAAGTTTTAAAGCTCTAAGTTGTTGCTGGTATTTAATAATAAAAAGCAACCTTACATTGAGGTTCGTATTACCATTGCAATTTTTTAATTTATGATTAGTGGTAAATATAATAAGCGTGTACTGGCTAATGCCACAATGATCGTTGTACAGCTTTTTAGCAATACAGCCTTGTTTCTCGTTTTGGTCTATTGTTTTAATGATCTTTATAACGAATTTAATGTATCGATGGTCTGGAACTGGAACAGGCGTAAAATCCAACCTTAACTTTAAAAACAGTGACGATGTATATATATATTTTTCAAAATTTTTTATATTTTTGAAATATTTTTTTATTTTTTTAAAAAATTTTTAAATCACTGTTTTGAAAAAAACTACATTTGCTAAAACGGTCTATTTCTACAAAGTTTTCTTTATAACGAAGCTATGTTTTTGACTTGGAAAGGAAAGTTTTCTAAAAATATCTTGATGAAGGATTCTAAGACGGCTTCAAAGAGGATTCTCAAGAGGTCGGTATCAGGGGCATTTGGTGGGGGTAATATTTTTATAGGTTTTCTTTATGAAACTGATTTTTCCGAAAAAAATGTTTACAGAAAGGAGATTTTAATTTTTTTGTCTTACCAGACCTAAATTGCATGGTCTGTACTATTCTCAATTGCTTTTTTCAGCTGTTTTTAAGCATAAAGTTGAATTTACAATATTTTCTTTACCAGTCGTTATGCAAGTTTTTATAAATAGGTTGTTTTAGGGTTTTATTATATTGATTTATAAAGAAGTTTAGTATGCTTTCGATAACGTTTTTTGCTTTACAATAAATTTTAAGGCTATAACGAAAGTTTTGTCGTTTTTACGTGAAAAGTTATGTAGATTAGCGGCAATACTTAAACGATTGACAAAAATTGACTTTTTTAGAATTTTTAACTTATACAGTGAAATTTCTGTACAACGAACTCTTGTATAACGAAAATTTTTTATAACTTAAAAGTTCAAATTTAACGTCCCAGCAATTTGTTATGTGGGAGCTTTATCGTAATCGGCTGAAACTGAACTTTTTTTGAAATTTTTATTTTTCTTACTCAAAACGGTGACACTTTTCACCACCCGACCCAACTATTTTAACCCCGGTTTCAGAAACACGAACAAACCGCGGCCGCGGCCCGACGATAAGCCGCGCGGCGTCGGCGCGCCCGATTTTCGTATGCCCGACAAGAGCGCGCAGAGTTTTACGTTGGAAATCCCCAAAAAGAAGTTTACCGGTCGGTGTCGGCTGTTCGTCGGCAATCTGCCGAACGAAATGAAGGAGGACGAGTTGAAGAAGATGTTCGTCGAGTTTGGAGAGATCAACGAGTGCTACTGTAGTGGAAAAGGATTCGCTTTCTTGAGATTGGTCAGCATTTTAAATATTGTTTGATTGGGAGGGGATGGGGTAGGGAAGAGTTGGGGAGGAGGTAGGAGTGATTTGTGGTGAAGGAGAGGTAAGGGTGATTAAGATTTGGGGGCGGGGAGGGTAGAATAGAGACGGGGGTGTTTGGAGAAGGGTAAAAGAAAGGTGGAGGTAATAGTAGAGGTAGCGCTATTTGATTTGGAATTATAAGCATTTTTAAGGTCGAAGCTTTTATTTTATTTTGTCTTATGCACATCAAGTAGATTTTTTTTTATTTTTTGAAGGTGGGGCCGATATATAAAGGTATATTTTAAAATTTTAGTTGTTGTCTGCGACGCGCGCCATAACTTTAGAGTTTTTGTATTATAAAAAGAAGGTACTGATGGATGAACTTGATTACAAAACTAAGGAGTTTCGGGATGGCTTGGACTACTTTGACAGTATTAACTTGACAGTATTATAAGTACGATGCAGTACATAACGTTTACACAATACGTATACCACTACAGTACAATACGTATACCACACAACCATGGTTAAACTAAGCCATTTTAATATTACGTTACGAGTACAATATTCTTGTGTTGAAAGGGGAGTATAAAGTTCAATATGGCATATGTAATTGAAATTGGTATATACAGTTTGATTTGGCATAACGTTGTAAATACTATACTTGATTGTAAAGACTGGACTAAGTATCAGATGGAGTATATATTGGACTAAATTGTTGGACTGTTTTAAAGCCTCCTGAAACTCCTAAAAGTTCAAGTTTGTGAAGGTAAAAGTGTACATTGTACTTATTTTAAGTTTTTTATCTGCTGCACGCTTTTTTTATTGTTTTTTACATTGACAGTGGATATTGTATTGTAAATACTGTTTAGGTAAATGGGAGGGTATATTTGCTTCAAAAAAGGTTTGCTCAAAGTTCACTATGAGGTGTTGAACAAAGTCTGACTAAGAATCGAACATGGGTCCGACGGGAGTGTCCAAAAATTTCAAACTAGTTGAAAAACTTTCATTATTTTGTCAAGAGGTAGTACTTGGACATAGAAATGCAAATTATAAAACATTTTTATAAACTTCGGTTACTGTATTTATATGGTAGGATTTACAACAAGACTGTAAATTCTATCGCAACCTTACAGTAACCCAAATTTATACAAAATTTTTAGTTTTGAATTTTTATGTCTAATTGTAAGTACTCTTGACAAAAAAATGAAAGTTTTTCGACTAGTTTGAAATTTTTGAACGCCCCCGTCTGACCCATGTTCGATTCTTGGTCGGACGTTGTTTTAAAAAGGGTTTTACTAGTTAGTTCTGAATTACAAGTCGATATACGACTTTTTAGCATGTAGTTGGTCATTTTTCAAATTCACTTACTTTACGACTAGATTTATCATTCAGTCTACGTTATCTATTTATTCAGCAACATTATTTTTATCGGCTACTTGTGGAAGTATATTTTTTGGATTTTTACTTTTTGACCTAGTGGACTTGACTTTGCCTATTTACCTTTATCAAAAACAATACAAAATGATTAACATACACTATTTCAGGACACTCGAGCTCACGCCGAAGCCGCCAAAGAGACTTTGGATGGTAAAACCATAAAAGGTCGTCAACTTCGTGTCAGATTCGCTGTTCACGGTGCCGCATTGAGAGTGAAGGAACTGTCAGCATGCGTATCCAACGAGATGCTGTACCACACGTTCTCAGTGTTTGGCGAAGTCGAAAGAGCGATTCATATTGTAGATGAGCGTGGCAAACCTACAGGAGAAGGTATCATTGAATTCGAGAGAAAATCTTCGGCTCAAGAGGCTTTGAAGAACATTGAGGACAGAGTTTTCATCATGTCTGCGTAGGTTTTTGCGTTTTTATTGTGTTTGGTGTCTAGGTGAAGGTAATGAAGGATAGTGACTTTCATTTTTAAAAAGCTCAGTGCCATGGTCTGGACACTAAATTTTTGAAAAAAGAGCCATAAGTGATGTTGTTATAGACAATATCGACATTTTTTTAAACTTTCTGGTTACTTAAAAGTTTAAATTTAAAAAAGATGAATATATTATGAAAGCCTAGCTTAACATATATGTTCTGGTCAATTTTTAAAAGGTATGGATAAGTAATGATGTTGTTATAGACAATCGCACCCATTGAGAGCCGAAATGCTTGAACCAAAAGATGATGAAGATGGACTGGCTGAAAGAATGATCCAAAGAACTCCCCAGACTTTAAAGTAAGTTAAAAATGAAGTTTTGTTACCTAAAATACTGAAAATTACCTTTTTGTTATCTATAATATCAAAAATGATGTGTTTATTACCTAAGCTATTAAAAAAAAAGTGTTTTGCTACCTAAAGTATCGAAAAAATGGTTATCCTCCTAATTTTCAGAGAACGAGAAGTAGCTCCTCACTTTGCCGACTTAAAATCATTCGAATTCGTCTACGGCCAACGCTGGAAAGACCTCTACAAGCACGAAAGCGAACGTCGAGCCCAACTCGAAGAAGAGCTTGTAGCCAAACGTCGTCAACTCGAAGCTGACCTAGAAATCGAGTACGAAGACTATCGTGCTCAGATGATCCGCGAAGACTTGGAACGCCAGAAACGCGAACTGGAACGACTGGAACATTTGAAGAGGGAACGATCTCGAGGTGTTCCACCTCCAATGGCACCAAGATATCCGGGCAATGATGGCCCACTTGGCCGACCACCACCAACCTACGGTCGTGATCCGGGCCGTGATCACAGAGGTCCGGACTTGGATGTGAACAAGATCCTGAACAGCTTCAGAGGCCCGGTACCAGACATGGGACCCCCACAAATGGGCATGGACCCACATGCTATTGGTGTACATAGAAGTCTTCAGAAGGTAAGTGTTTTGCTTGATTTTTGGTTTTTAGGTAACAAGGAGTAATTTTTTTACGTTTTGTTGCTAGATGAAGCTTCTTCAGCCTGAGATTGACATTTTATACGAAAGAAAACAAAAAATGCTTTGTAAAGAAAGTTTTCTTCATTTTACGTTTTGTAAACAAAGTTCTTGCGATTTTTTGTTTTGTAAAGAAAGTTGTTGCCATTTCTTAGTTTACAACAAACTTTTTTCAGAGTCTAGGCCTAGCCGATGGTCCAGGCCCCATGGGACCCCCACCAATGGGCCCACCTCAAGGCTACGGAGCTCCACCAGGCGGCTTCTTCAACGGCTTCGCGCCAGGAATGGCACCACCAGGCCCAGTACCACTTCACGCAATGGGCGGACCACACGACTATCGGCCAGACCTGAAAAGAGCACGTCGTTAAGAGAGACGCCGAAGATAATGTTACTATTTTTGTTTTTTAACTAAATTCTTTAATATGCAAATTTTGTAATATGCACTAAACTATAAGTATATTAGATGCTATGCCAGTTGATGATATGTCCAATTTGATTGTAGGTATAGCATGCTGGTGTTTAATATTATGCTAAAATTGTCTGTTTCACTATCACACAATCTCATTACTACACTGTATTTTTCGTATGTTCAACGTAATAAATTATTAATTTTATGCAAATACGGGCCTTGTTGATTTTGGAAAAGTTGATCGCATTAAGTATTGTTTTTTGCAAAATATTTTTAAAATTTTTTAAAAATTACTTTACCCCATCTTATTCTACTTCATTATACATTACCCTGCAATACTTTATGTTACTTTACCCTATTATATCCTGCCCTAGTTCAATGTAAAGTATTGGGCTGTGAAAATAATTTTGAGCTCCTTTTTAAAGCAAGTTTTTGTGGTTAAGGGGCACAGAATTATTTGAACTTTATAAAAAATATTAGCTGGGTCCACCTTACCCTACTTTACCCTAACTTACATTATTTTACCTACTATACCCTATGTTATTTTATCCTACCATAGCTTGCTCAAGTCCTATGTAATATAAGGGGTTGTTCAAATAATTATGTGCCCCTCTCAAAGCATTTTTTTTGGAATTAGGGGCTTACAATTATTTAAACAACCCAATACAATTACTTTTTTTTGGTTTTTTAAAATTTTAAAAGTATTACCTAATTTAAAAAAATTTTTTTTTGAAAATTTTTAATTTTTTCAAATAAAGGGTTCAAATTTAGCATAACCTATCAAAAAGATGTCTGATCCAGTGATTGAGTTAGAC
This sequence comes from Bursaphelenchus okinawaensis, assembly GCA_904066225.2. Taxonomy (NCBI): domain Eukaryota; kingdom Metazoa; phylum Nematoda; class Chromadorea; order Rhabditida; family Aphelenchoididae; genus Bursaphelenchus; species Bursaphelenchus okinawaensis. Next base: position 9,594,817 of record CAJFCW020000005.1, on the reverse strand, counting down.
GTTGGCAAGATCAGAGGAAAAAGCCAGGTTGTCGATGGAGTTGGCATTGAATCCTACCTCAAAGTGCCATTTGCTGAACCACCGGTCGGTGGGCTGAGACTTGAGGTAAGTACTACATCTATTAGTATTCTTTTATAAATTTAAAAACATTTTCAAAATTTTGCCTTTAGGATATAAAACCTAAAATACGCTTATATTATTATAGAAACCAGTCCCAAAGAGCCCATGGTCAGAAACTCTGGACTGCCTTGAGTTCCCCAAGTCAGCTATACCGTTAGTCGCACCTATATTATTTCCGTTTTCCGAAGATTGTCTATATCTCAACATCTTTCGGCCAGCTGAAGCATCGGCCGAACCATGCCCGATATTGTTCATGGTTCATGGAGGCGGGTTTGAGTTTGGTACTGGCATGAGATATGGAAATTTGGAGGAAAATGCCAAGAAATTCATTTCTACAGGCATCATTATGGTCGCTATACAATATCGATTGGCTGTTTTGGGTATGTTGTTAACTCTTGACTAACCATATCGTATGCTGCCGCACCCTACCCTACCTTACCCTACCTTACCCTACCCTACCCTACCCTACCCTACCCTACCCTACCCTACCCTACCCTACCCTCCCCTACCCTACCCTGCCCTAACTTACCCTACCCTGCCCTACCTTACCCTACCACACTTTATCCTAATCTACTCTACTCGGTCCTACCCTGCCCTGTCCTGCTTTACCTTGTCTTGCCCTGCCTCGGACTAACCCTAGCTTGTCTTGGCTTTGTCTTTCCTTACCTTGAACCGACCTTACCCTGTATTTTACCTTACTTTAAGTTACTCTACCGTACTATATTCCCTTGTTATACCTAGCCCTATATTAACATACCTTACTTTACAAACTCTATTCTAGCCTCTCTGGACCTACTATACCTTTCCACATCCCACTTTTGCCTTAACCTAGCAATAGGATAGCTTTTTTATCTTCAACTTATTCTACCTTACGCCAGCCTACTCTATTCTACCCTACCTTACTTCACGCTAACCATACTTCTTTCTAGGATTTGCATCAGACGCTTCAGACCCATCTCTAAACGGAAACCTAGGCCTATTTGATCAAGCCGAAGCCCTAAATTTTGTTCACAGAAACGCCAATGCTTTGAACGGTGATCCAAACAAAATCACTGTATACGGCTGTAGTGCTGGCGGAGTATCAACATCCTACCTCATGTTGAGTCCACTAACTTGCGACAAAATATTTGCCGGTATTTCATTGAGTGGCAGCGGACTGACAGCTTGGGCGAACTGCGAGCTGGTCAAGGAAAAAACCGCGGAATTGGCCAAGGAACTGGGGATGAAAGAAGGAGAAACGGCTAAAAGCGTGTTGAAGCGGGCTAAGGTTGAGGATATTATCAAGGCTACAAGGAGAATTGTAGGTTTAAAATTTTTTTAAAATTATTTTTTAGTCAAAAAACATGTATTAGGCTGTTCAAATAATTCTGTGCCCTCTCTCAAATCAAATGTTAGGGATTAGAGGGCTCAGAATTATTTGAACAAATTAATATGTATAGATTTGAAAGGAGACCCGACCTGAAGCCGTGATGGGTCAAGCCGAAGCAAATTTAAAGGAGTCGCGACCGGTCGGGCTGGACAGTATGCTGAGTGGCCCAAACCAAGGCCTGGCTAGTGGACCACACCGAAAAATTGGGACTTGTTTCTTTACGGTTAGGCTGAGACATGGGCCGGTCTTGAGCTAAAGTTGAGCTGGGCCGGCCCTTGAGCTAAGTTTGAGACGGGCAGGGCTTGAGCTAAATAGTTGGAGCCGGCTTCGAGTTAAGGCTGAACAGGGCCGGCCTTAAGCTAGGTTTAAAACGGGCTGGCCTAAAATCTCGCCTTGAGCCAAAGTTGAATCGGGCCGGGTTTCAGCTAAAGTTGAACCGAGCCCGCCTCAAGCTAAACTTGAAACACTTGAGCTAGGTTTGAAACGGCAATGGTATGAAAAGTTGGGCCTTGATTACGGATTGGACCAGGCTGGACCTAGAATTTTTTGGCTGGGCCACGCCGGCCTGAGAAACAATAAAAACGGGCCGGGTCTAAACATTGGCCTTGAAGTGAGTTTCACACGAACCTCAAAAGTGGGCCCGGCCCGTTTCTTACCCTTATTTACAGGTCATACGTATTTGAAATTTAAAACTTTAGGGTGAAACCTATGACAATCAGAATTTCACGATTTTTGGCCCACATTTGGATGGGGAATTTTTCCCAAAAGACTTACCAGAATTGATCGCCGAAGCACCAAAAAAGCCCTACATAATGGGCTGTACTCACTTGGAATCACTTTTGTGGAGTAAGTCGTACTTTTAGGTAGGAGCTTCAAGGTTTGAAAAAAAATTTAAGTTTTTTTGGAAAGGAATTTAGTAGCTCATTACTTTTTGAACAATATAATAAAATTTTTTTTTCTGATATTGAGCTCAGTAGCTCATTACTTTTTAAAAAGCCTAATATGATTTTTTTCTGATATTAATTCAATGGCTCTTTACTTTTTGAACAAATTAAATAAACAAAAAAATTTTAATTTTTGAACAGCCTAATAAGAATTTTTTTTGTTATGAAGTTCAGTAGCTTATTATTTTTCGAACAATTTTAATAGTAAAAATTTTTTTTGCTATTTTGTTTAGTAGCTCATTATTTTTTGAACAACTTAAATAAACAAAAAATTTTTTGATATGGTAGCTCATTACTTTTTAAACAAGCTAATAAAAAATATTTTTTTCTGATTTGGAACTTAATAGCTCATTACTTTTTGAACAAACGAATAAAAAATATTTTTTTGACATGGAAATTAGTAGCTTAATGTTTTTTAAACCACTTAATAAATTTTTTTCTATATAGGGTGCAGTAGCTCATTCTTTTTAAAAATGTTTTTTTAATAAAATTTACTTCTAGCCTTACTTTCAATCTCTGATATAAGTAACACAATGGCCATTCCACCGCAAAAACAGCCCAACTTTGGCCGTTCCGATTTGGTAGCTCTAGTCGACAAGCTGGTCAAGCCAGATATGGTGAAACAAACTTCGGAAGCCAGAGAAGAATTCGTCAACTTCTATGACAATCAAAGCGATAAGAAAGACAATATTTATTATATGTACCAGTACACACAACTTTATGCTGATTTACAGTTTAATATCCCTATTTTGTTGGAGATTTGGCTTAAGAATTTGGCTGGATGGGACGTTTTTGCTTACCAAAATGATTATATTAATGAGAAAGTGTTCCCGGACAAGTGCCCAATCAAAGGTAGGTCAGCAGGGCATGTTGTAGTAGGGTCGGACTAGTAGAGCAAGTGCTCAATCAAAGGTAGGTCAGCAGAGAATGTTATAATAGGGTCGGACTTGTAAAGGGGATGGGAAACAACCTTTCGTTTCGGATTGCTGACTGGGCTTTGCTTTGGGTCCTGACCTCCGGGCCTGCTTGTGTCGGTCAGGCTACTTTCTAATTTGATTTTGCACTGCCAAGCCCTTTCTCAGGACCGAACTTAGTAAGCCCCTTTTTTAGTCTAACAAGGGGGGGGGGTATACTGGGGTAGAGCCAGTGTTTAGCCGGACCGGACCGGACCCAAAAGTTTGAAGTTTGGACCGGACCGAACCCAAAAAATACTGGTGAAAAACGCTCCGGACCGGTCTGGGTAAAACACGGGGTAGAGCAAAGTAGCCTGGCTAACGGGTCGGACCTAGAAAGCTCCCTTTCAAGTTTAAGTAGGGTGGGGCGTAGCCGTTTTGGAATATGCTTGGCTTGGCGCAATTACTCGATTTAGCCCGGGTCCTCAGGACCACAAGTGCCGGCCCGGCCCCTTTTAAATTTTCTTTAGTTTGGTCCAATTCCCAGGTCTTAACTTGACCTTAGGGCCTATTTTTCTCGGCCCGGCCAAGCCTGGCCTTCTTTCAGGTTAAGTGAGGTGGGATACAGTGGGGTATAGCAGAGTAAAGGTATACAATAATTGTCAAGTCGTAAATTAAATTGTTGTCAGGTCGTAAATTAAGACCGTTTTTAGTCTCTTATCACGGTTTGGACCAGCGTTACTTGATCCAAGGTCATGGCTTCAGCCAACCAGAGTTCTTCGACGATAACGACAGAAAAGTGGAGAAATTTTTGGTCGATTCTGTTGTAAATTTTATCAAAACTGGGTAAGTAAACAAATTTTTACTGTATTCAAAAGCCAAGGTGTCGAATGACGTATTTTACATTTTCTCAAAAATATTAAGTTGTTTAACTAATTATGCGCCCTTTCCCAAAGCAAATATTCAAGGCAGGGAGCACAGAATTATTTTAACAACCCAATAAATATCTATAGACTTGAAAAGAATCTAGTAGGCCCGGTCGAACAACTTAACATAATAAATTTGAGAATTACAGTAACCCATCAACGCCGACCTTTGACTGGCCTAAAACCACAGTGGAAAGCCCATTCCAACACATAAGAATTACTGAAAACCCGACCTTACAACATGACTTCTTCGCCAACAATCTTAAATTCTATGGTGATTTGATGACAAAATACGAATATGACTTCCCCAGAATGATTAGAATGTCAACTGAAGAGATGGAAAAGCAATATCACGTCAAAAAACTGATTCAGGCTTTGAAGAGTGTCAAAAAAGGCAAATTATGATTTTGTAATTTTCAATTAATTTTGAATTAAAAAAAAATTTATTAAATGCTGTTTATTATATGGTTTTAGTTACGGTTAGTGTTTTATGCTCTTGTATAACTTATTATTGATTTTGTGTTTGGTATAATAAATACTATCTTATACATTTCGTGTAACAAAAAAATGAAAAGTTTTGATCCTAGCAATATCTTTATTTACAGTCCTAGCCTCAGCCTCATCCTTAGCTTTATCCTTAGTCTTAGCCCTAGTTTTAACCATAGCTTAAGCCCTAGTCATAGTTTTAACGTTAGATAAAACCCTAGAAATAGTCCTAGTACAAGCCCTAGCTACAGCCTTAACCCTAGCTATAACCCTAGCTATTGCCCTAGCAGTAGCCCTAGTCTTAGCCCAAGAGTCAGCTCGTAGCCCTAGCTTTACTCTAGTCTTACATTATTGCCCTAGTTCTTGCCTTAGCTTAAAGTCATTAACCCTAACTATAGCCCAGGCAATATCTTAGTTCTTGCCTTAGCTCAAAGGCACCAACCCTAACTATAGCCCAGGCAATAGCTTTAGTTCTAGCCTTAGCCCTAGTCTACCCTGAATGACTCTTCTTTCAGGTTCAAAGTTGCCTTGGGTAAGTATTAAAGGTTTATATTTCTCTGTTTTCTAACAATTTTTTTTTCATTTTAAAATTCTTAAATATACAGTAGAATCTTGAATCGCTAGGAGATTTAAGTGGCTCGTTATGGCTACATGTACTATATTTAGTTAGATGATCAATACTGTATATGAACAGTACTTTTTTGATCAGTACTGTGCAGGTACAGTGCTGTTTTGTTTATTACTGTATATAAATAGTGCTTTTTTGCTCTGTAATGTATATAAACTGTACTATTTTGATTGGTACTATGTATGAACAGTACTTTTTTGATCAGTACTATATTCCACTGTGTTAGAGTTCTTCTTTATATTATTTTTTAAATTTTAAGGTTCTATTGTATACGATTTTAAAAGTTTTAAAAGTTTTTCTGTAAATTATTTAAAAATTTTTAAAATGCTGTTTTTTTCATCTCCTTATAAACTATAATATCTGAAAGCAAATGGTCAAAAAAGCGCTTAATTTTTTTATCTTGATCAAAAGAAAAACCTCCGTTTGATTAAGTGACAGCTTCTTCTTATCAGCTGTATTCGGTCCACATGTATATATGAACTTTACGAATGTTATATATTATATTGTGTGACCTTTTTGTTTTTTGAGTTTTTTATTCATTTTAAAACCGTTCTTTGCTTTGAGTTTTGTACGGTTACACTATGTTTTGCACGGTTATACTATACTGACGGTTATACTACGTTAATTTAAAAATAGTACCACAGTATTATATTATGTTTGGCGTCTTGTTTTATATAATATTTAAAATTTTTAATTGTTCTCGAGTTGATAATTATAATTTTGTTTATATACTGCTCATATGTTTTTTACTATATATTAATGATATACTACGTTCATTTATTATTATAAGTTTGAAGGTGTTTTTATATATTACCAGTCGTTTTTGAAAATATGTACATTTATGTTGTGTATTAGTGTTCTTCGTACAAATTTTGTTTGAGGAAGGTAGAGGGAGGGGAGAGGGCTGCTAAGGAAGGGGTGGGCTTTGTTGAAAGATCCCTCTCCTACAGCTATACTAAAGGCATTGAGGTTTGATCCCCATCTAACTTGGCTATAAGTGAACCTGATCATAGGACGTTTTTTGACGTGATACAAAACTTAAGTGCCAAATACTAATATGGCACATAATATACTACACATATATTACAGGTTTAACTTTTTCACATGAAGCCCGCGAGCTTCAAGACTAGACCCGCCTATATTATACCTGAAAAGGTCATATATTATGCTTGAAAAGCTGATTTGAAATTTGCTGCATTTTGTCTTGAGTTTCGTTTCGACCTTACACACAAAGTGGTCCACTGCCGTTCGGTTTAAATTTATGTTTTAGTACTTTTTAACCAATTTTTTTCCAAAAAAAAAGGGGAAAGATGGACGGGGGGCCAAAAAAAATTTGAAAAGGATTGAACTTGGTCCCCTTTGGATTTTAGGAAAAAAAATTTATTTTTTTTTTAAATTTCAAATTTCTTAAGGCAATATAAAGGAAATTGTTTTCAAACTCTTATAAAACTTGCAATATGTGCCAAACATCTTTTTTAACCATTTTGAGCCAAATTACATCTAAATCCTAGCTAAGGTGATTCAAAATTTATGTCATTAGAGCCGCAATTTTATCACATGTGAGGTTTTTCGAAAAATTTTAAAATTCGCAAAATTTTCATGATTTTTTGGCACATTTTAAATAATTTTAGGACTACAGAAGCTGGCATCAGCGCCAAAGAAGATCCGTGATCAGTTAGGAAAAGCCGCTCAGGTTCAATTGACGGTGCAAAGAACTGCAAAGAGCCTAGAAGAGTTCCAAGCAGGCTTGGACACAGGGCAGGGTGCCCTGTTACATTTAATTTTAATATAGACGCTGCGTATAAAATTCTATTCTTTGAAGCGAGACATGTTTTGGTAAGATGGTTGAAGTTTTCAGATTTTATAATAAAGAAAGAAGATAATGTGAGTCCTCATAGAGTATACATGGATTTCTTGAAAACAGAGTTTACGGATATCTCAAATACTCTAAATAGGACTAAGATAAAGGTTATGAATAATATATCTTCTGATGCTGTTCTATTCGGTGAAAAGAAATTTTCATATGAGTTAGCAGCTAGAATACTCTACAAAGGTATTGATGTATATAAAACGTGGATCGACCCTTAGTAGTTTCCTGTAGTTCTCACCGAGTCGAACAGTTCAACCAGGAGCTTCGGCGTATATGTACCAGTGCGTTAGTTTACAGCCCACAGAACGAACTCCCTACCCTATCTGGCTTGCTCGTAACTGATCTCCTTAGTCACCAGAATATTCAGGAAGGAGAGAATGATTGGTACTGCTACTTACTTCGTATAAGGTAATCTACTTTGTTTTTTTTGGAATGTTTCACAGGTAAGGGACTCCCTATTCATACTATTTGTTCCTACAGAGGGTTTTCTGCATATGAATTGTGATATCCTTCTACGCCTAAAGTTATAATGTCACACTTATTCAAAACAGATTTGTTTCCAAGATTAGAAAGCGACGTCAAAGATTTCATGTTTGATTTGCTAGATATGGAGCTTACTACAAAGATCATATTATATACAAACATGACGCCGAAATTTCTAAGATGGTAACGGATTTGGAACTGAAGATGGGCCTCTATCTATTTAGGCCATGTATAAGTCATATTCCGAGACTTGATTGTACATCATACAAACACTGAACAAGAATTACTACTAAGAGAACTAGAAAAAGCTACGGAAAAAGAGACACACATCCTTATACACGAAAGACGCCATGCAACACCATAATCTGAAAGAAGAACTTTTGGAATTTGAATGGATGGCTCCTGTATGGTATTATTTAAAAAGAATATGGGTTATATGGGTGACATTAGCGGTTATGTGCGAGACCTACCAACGTTTCTTCGCATTTGCAGAAGACCTACGCGGCCGACGCGAACCAGCAACTAATACGGGAACCGGACCAGAAATAATCCCTTTAGTCACAAATAACACACATGTTCGCGTCTGTAACCGACACACCAAACATGCTGATTTTGCATGACATCTTTCTGATATCGCTAATCAGTACCGATAATGACCACACAGGATAGTATATAAACCAACTTAAAATACCTTAGATGGAGTAGTTTTATTACGAATTGTATGTCTATGCTATAGCCTATTATCCAAACACCGACCGAAATTGTGATTCGCCGCCAGCTTTTGAATGGTCCACCTTCTACAACGCCCTTCAACATGTTGCGACTACTCTACGATATCGTAAACATCAATGTAGAATACAAGGAGGCTACCCAAGCATATAGCAGTTGTTTGTCTATTGTTGCAACAAACAACCCCGTATTTCAAGCTAACACTACTGATTCAAACGCGGATTGCGCGACACAGCTGTGTGCCGCTACCTGAACAGTCGAAGTACAGCCGGTTGGGTGCGATTGGATACACCGAAGAAGAACAAAGGTCACCCCCACCGCGCTATCACGACGTCGAGCAAGCCGAGGATACTGAGCAGGAAAATCGCCTACCCCAAGCCAAAGCCTAGCCAGTCGTCAGCCGAAGCTACCCAGTCGAAAAAATGGCTATATCATTCATTACCCCCTTACCTAATCCCATATTGCTGTAACTTTATTTTTTTACTTTAATAAAGATAAAATAGCATAGTCCAAATTACGGTGCACAGTACATCTAACAGCTCCTTAACTAAGAAATCCATTAACACTGTAACTTCATGAGAAAGTAGGGTAAAGCCATAAACAAACACCGGAACCATTCAAGCCTAATGAATTATTTTACAAACAAACAACCATTACAAATACCAGCAAAACCTACTTTCACAACCCGCTTTAATAATGTACGCCAATGTAGCCAACCGTACTCCAAACACCACCAACACCAACCCAGCCACAAAAGTCAAGAGAAAGATAGTTTAGCATACCTAATAAGGACAGACTTAAATAAAAAGGTTTATTAACACACAAAAACGTAAAGATTTCTAAAACGTTTTTAAAGTGATGTATTGTGAAATTTAATCATTTTAGTAATTTAACATCCTTCGTAGCATACTTGTTACCCGTTCCATGTAGTCCACTTGTTTTATTTCTAATTCATCGGAAGTCTTGTTACATTGTGTTAAAAACGGTCTTCGCCAAAAAGGATAGACGGTCGTAAGTAATATATGCTTTAATTTAACCTTAATTCTCAAAATAAAATTTATTTAAAAATTCTACACTTTGTAATTTGTTTATTTTAATCTTTTTAATTTGACTAACTTCAAAACAGTCAATAATTTTCGTTTTCAATATTACATAATGTAAATAAACTATTAATGTAAAAGAAGATAATAGTTTTATGGCCGAAAAGCTATTATAATTGATACCTACATTTTTCAACGAAGCCAGCCAAGCCTACACCAGTCGTCTGGCCGTGGTCTCATTAAACAACTGAGTATTCCAAACCTCAATTACCAACACAAACCCAGATACCGGAAGCCAATTGGCCGCGTCTTCCATTCTTGACGACTTGGCAGTCTTTTTTTAGTCTTTGGCCACTATACTTACTCCATAAGTATAGTCCCCAAAGACTGCCAAATTTGACTTCAATAGTATCCAGCTCATTATTCCACACGTTCAGGACGGCACCCTACCCTTGATCCTCCAAAAGTACACAGAATGGCAAACTTACTTCACCACCATCAACTTGTCCACCTTACCAGCGATAGTTTTTTGTATAACTGTAGCTCAACCACAATTGGTAATTTTAAACGTACAGTTGCTAAGGCCACCGTCGGGGTTTTACACAAAGACAACTTGACGCGGAAAGAATACGTCGCCTTCTGTTGTGAAGCCTTAGGCACAACGCAGATAGAAACTACATTTATCACGATCCGACAGGTTCACCACCCGCAACAATACCTGTTAAGCTTCGCAACCTGGACGCAGACCCACACACCCTCCCGTTTCAACTAGTACGCTACTTATATCCGCATATAGCCGTTATAAAAAATTTTGCTATAAAAAATAATTATACAAAAACGTTTAAATAAGTGTGCAACTACTAGGAATTAATAGTACAGTATAAAATATACTTCTGCACACCTAATAAGGACAGACTTAAAATAAAAGGTTTATTAACACAAAGCCGTAATCCAGTAATCTATGTGCCAGCCAAACACAAGCCAAGCCGAGCCAGCTAATTGCGTGGAATAAACTCATTGCGTAGATGACCCGACGCCAATGACCTTCTGGAAAAACAATGTAAAGCCGTTCAGGACATCGTACCATTCAAGATCAGGTTTATTAACCCAAGTTTGCTGTTTTTTATAACGACACCAATTGTGACATACGAACACAATAGTAGTTTAACAACCCTTATAGCATAATTTTTATCCGTTTCATGTAGACCACTTTTTTTATTTCAAATTCGTCGGTACTCTTGTAACATTGTGTCAAAAACGGGCTTCGCCAGAAGGGATGGACGTTCGTAAGCAATAGTTGCTTAAGTTTAACCTTAATTCTCAAAATAAAATTTATTCAAAAATCTTACACTTTGTACTTGGTTTATTTTTTCTTTTTAATTTAGCCAACATTAATCTTTTTAATTTAACCAACATCAATCAGTCTAGCCGTAGCCCTTACCACAGCCCTAACCCCAGCCCTAGGCTCAGCTTTAGCCTCAGCCCTAGCTTCAGCCCAAGCCTCACCCTAGCCCAGAGCCCTAGCCCAGAGCTTTAGCCCAAAGCCCTAGTCTTAGCCCTAGCCTCAGCCCTAGCCTCAGCCCTAGCTTCAGCCCAAGCCTCAGCCTTAGCCCTAGCCCAGAGCCCTAGCCCAGAGCCCTAGTCCAGAGCCCTAGCCCAGAGCCCTAGCCCAGAGCCCTAGCCCAGAGCCCTAGCCCAGAGCCCTAGCCCAGAGCCCTAGCCCAAAGCCCTAGCCCAGAGCCCTAGCCCAGAGCCCTAGCCTCAGCCCTAGCCTTAACTTAGCCTTATGCATAACCAAAGCCTAACCATAGCTCCAGCCCGAGCCCGCAATGTTTTATAAATGCTTTTATAGTACTTACTATAAGCTTAATTTCAATTTTTATTGTAGTTGATCTTAAAAAACCTTATAAAGGATTTATAAAAAACCTCTTTTTTTCTGTAGTCGAAAAAGCGCGCCTAAAAGAACCGCAGACTTGAGGAAAATAAAAGTTCGAGACTCGAGAGAAAAAGACAAAAAGCGAGAGAGAGAGAGAAAGGGAGATCTTTTTAGCAATCGCTTTTTACAATATTCTTTTTTTCATAAAATTTATCTCATTTCAAACCATCTTTTTGTAATTTTTAAAATTATCAATTGTATTTTAATAATTTTAAATTTAAATTTAAAAAAATCGCTTTAAATTAAACTTTTCCTTTTAAGAGTTTAAAAAAAGTATGTTTGGTGAATATGTATTTTAAAACAATTTTTTTTATTATTTTTTTATTTTTATATATACTTTGCTTATTATTATTACTGAATATAAAATTTTACTAATAATTATAAATTTTATATTATAGTTTGAACTTGTTTTTAAAAAATTTAATTTAATTTTAAATATACTGTGAATATACTAAATATATATATACATATACTACGCATATATTACGGTTTACTATTAAATTATGGAATATATTACAAATTTTCCTCATGTTTATTTTGTTGAATAAAATTTTGTATTTTGTATTAGAGAGCATGCAGGAGGAACGTTGGTGATGGCTTGGACACTGTAGCTTGCTCCACCCTGAAGTAGGGCAGTATAGGGCAAGGTAGAATGGGTAGGGCAAGATAGAATGGGTAGGGTAGGGTAGGGTAGCATTGTTAAAATTGAGCTACAGGGCAAGGGCAGTTCATGAGTAATTATACATGGACGATAGGCCGGATAGGAATGAATTTCAAGTCCGGCACTATCCGGACAGAACCGTTTTATTTTTTCTCTGCCCGGCTTGAGTTATAGTCTGGTGCAGCCCGCTTTATTTTTTTGAGACCGGCGCGGCCCTTTGTCCATATCTATGAATAATGCCACGTTTCACTGAACAATGCTTTGCAACTTTGTATGATGGCTTGTCCTATATAAGGCAAACTGCAAAAATTTTATGCTCTGTGTCCAAGCCAAGGGGCTTAAAGTACCCCTTTCGCCCTTTCACTTTTTATACTTCTTGTCTCTGTAATATGTGATATAATGTAAATATTGATTCCGTTCTTTGACTTTTATAGTTAACTTATGATCTTTTGATGTTTTATGATTATTTATATATACTACAAATATATTAAAATTCGTAAACTATTATTTTGATTTACTGTTTTATATATTAAAGTTAAAAGTTTTTATTTTAATTTGTTTTAATTGATATAGTTTACATTAAAGTTTATTGTGTTTTGAGTTTTTTAGCTCTTCGGATTTGAAAAGTTTAAAAAAAATATTTTTTCTCAATATTACTGTAAAGAAACTATACCGTGTATTACTGTGGTACACTGTGGATTACTGATGTTATGCTTTATCAAAGCGTGTCGCTCATCCAGACAACAATACATGGGGACTAACTCGGTGCGTAAAATAATAATGGCATATTTCCGAAATTTTTCGTCGATTTTGCGTATGATTTCAAAACGTTTATTTACGAAGCGATTACAAACTACACGTAAAGAAAGTAAAAACCATAAAAGGTCGCCTGATTGAAATAGAAAAAGAAGGCAGCACCTTTGAATTGACCGGTCTTTTACAAACGGTCTTCGCCAGAAAGGATGGACGGTCGTAAGAAATATATGCTTCACGCTTAACTTTACTTCTCAAAATGAAGTTTGTTCGAAAATTTTAGACTTCGAATCTGAGAAATTTCCCACAGTTGAGCTGATTGGAAACAACTAAGAGACCATAACACAAATGACATCTGTCGACTACTACATTTAACATTGAAACATTGTGACGCGTTCTTCGTAGGTCCCTACATTGTTAGAGCCAGATTACTACTTTCTTTTAATGAACGTAACCTGAAAATTGCTAATCCACGACATGAAATGGAACCCAATAAAAATTAGATACAACAGTATCTTATGTCAAATCAACAGTTAGAAAGCGTAGTATCTCGTTTACATCAGCAGGTAGAGCGAATTATTAATAATATGAGACGTAAACTATGTATACAAATCAAAAATACAGATTGTGATGAGTTCCAAACACGGAAGGAATTCAATGATCGATTTCAGGACCTACCTTTCGTAAATATATGTCTCTTAAATGTATGTTAAACTTAAAGTTTACGATTGTAGAATTGAAGTATTTTGTCGTCATTGCTTCTGTGGTGACTTTGTAAATTTACAGTATTTTAATAGATCAAATAGGCCGCTGTGTACAACTACAGATGTAGAATAGCAGAAAATGTATTTATATGTCTCACTTAAATATTAAAGAATTAAATATGTTTTTTCACCGTGAAGAAGCGACCTTATGATACATTTTTCACAGATAAAAACGCCATTTTATAAGAAATTTTTCATAGTAAGAAATAATTCTTTTTATTATCAGCTGTCCTGTTTTTACATATTAATGTGTATGTTAATCGTTTTAATTTAACCAACGTAATAAAGTTAGATAATGGTTGTTGCCTTTTTGCTCACGGTTTTATAATTCAAAAACGTATAAAGTTCAAAACTTAAAAGCTGGTAATAATGGTTGCGAACCTAAGGATGAAATCCAAGAAATATGCTACCGTAGTAATCTATTAACTAGAAATGTAAAATGACAGAAAAAAGTTTGTGTATGTTAATCGTTTTAATTTAACCAACGTAAAAATTAAAGAATAGTAAAATAAATAGTTTTACATAAAGATATACAATTTGTTTCATTTCGTCCGTAATGCCACACGGTGCCATAAAAGTAAACTAATTCCCGGTGTTGTGACTGACTCTGAAAATCGTTATTTATAATGTTTCACTCGTTAAAATCGTATAGTTTATGAACTTTTAATTCAGAGAGAGAAAAAAACTCATTTTAGTTTCATAAAGTTACCCCCCCCTGGAAATCAATATAAATACCCGTACTTTACAGCGGTCGATTATTCCAGTTTATATTTTTATTTATTGTTATACTACTATTATACTTGTACTAAGCTAAAACTTTACAATAAATTTTATCTACAATATTTGTAATATTTTTGTATTCCTGTAACTGAAAATTATACCGGCTTGAGTAAGTATACATATACTTCATCACGTTTAATGGCTGCAAAACGGCAAAATAAAATCGTAGATTAATGTACGTATCAGCCTTAAGAAACTCAACTGCTGCAAGTCGGCCAATTTACAAATAACACAATCAATTTGCGGGACCCTTTGGGTGCTTTGCAAGCACTTTGGGTGGGCCGCGACAAACGATTTGGGTGGCCGGCGCCAGACATTATTAATCAATGCTATCAATCCCTTTGTAAACACTTGCAACAGTGTATAAAAGCCGAGCAAATCAGTTTCTCCTGTCAATACAAGTCTGAGGTATTTGGGGGCTTTTAATATTGTTGTTTTATATCTCTTTTTCGTCTTATGTTATACGTTTGTATTTTAAACTGACCCTTAAAAAGTCCGTCAGCATAATCGAGAAATTTTCCTGAAGGCCGCAATTCCACGTAAAACGGTCCACGTTGCCATGTACAGACGCTGATGAATCAACCGCATACAAAATTCTAAACGTGTGCAGTGCCGTAGTAATCCATCAATCACAAATGTCAAATGACAAAAAAGGTCTTGTGTATGTTAATGGTTTTAATTCACCCAATCTTATAATACGTTCAAATACATTCAAATGTGACATAATTATGATGAAGCTTAGTACGGATTCCGATTTTTTTATATGTTAATCGTTTTAATTTAACCAACGTAATTAATTTAGAAAACTCGTAGCCTTCTCAATATCATTAATAAACTAAAACGTTTGACATGGAGATATATAATTCTAAGTAAACAACTGGGTGCTAAAAGCCTAAGCCCCGAGCCCAAGCTTAGCCTTTTTACTGGTGTCCTCAATTCACTTTCCAACACTAACGCATCTTGGCAAGATGTTGATCGCGATGAGTTGGCCTCTTACATAAACAAAGCGACCGGATTTCAACTGATACTACACCCAGTTGACTCAACCAGTTTCGCCAACACTGGAGTCCAACTCCAAGACATCTTGGATAATCCAGTCAAGAACTCGGCCATTACCAACCAAACCAGTCGTTTCTCATGGCAGTATGCGCGAATATGTACCACTCGTCAACACCCGAGGAGATCACCGTCCCTTTCATCAGCCCGAGCCCCGAGCCGGAAGGAAAAACTAAGCCTAAGCCCCGAGCCCAAACTTAGCCTTTTTACTGAAGAAGGTAATTATGTCTTAGTTCTGAAAGCACATCATTTTATGACTTTTTGTTATCGTCATATTACTTAACAAAATCTGAGATTTCTATTTATTTTTTAATATTGATAGACATACAATAGGCCTTCCAAATTAGTTAGAAAAAGAATCCACAAAATCATTCGAAATAACACGAGGAGACGTATGTTTTTAAGTAGTAATCAGATTTTAACTACAATTTAACAATGTGTATGTCTTCTTACCTTACTGCTAAGCCGCCATTGGTGACTTTGTAGCGATGATACGATGTTTTTTCATTATGGAGACTAATGTTTAGTGGCGTAAATTGTTGTAAGTGACAACGGTACAGAATTCATCGTAAAGTTAGTAACTGGTTTTGTTTTATATGGCAAAACTACGTTTATCACTATTCCTCTAGAACTATGTCGTAGTTGACGAATTTAAACGGCAAAGAAATATTACATTAACGGTATGCTGTTACATCCGGGAATACCCGTAAAAGGTATTTTGCTGGAATGCACGTAAAAGCATTAAAAATCTTTCGTTTTAAAAAGATCCATTCTCAAATAAATTAATATTAATTCATTATAGTTTCACAAATTCTTTATCGTCTTAATTATGTATGTTAATCGTTTTAATTTAACCAACGTAAAAATCGAAGAACGTTATAAGTTTTTCTTAATGCGGAGAAGCTGCTACTCTACTGTTTTATAAATAGTTTATAAGCGGTCACTACAACAATGAAACATTCATTAGTTTTTGGGCCTGAGTGTACTATAAGACACAAAAAAAGAACAAATCGTAAAAAGCAATGCCTATTTCCGCGATAAAATGCGATTGTTTTGTATGTTGTTACAGTATCATTGAGAAGGAGTGTTAGAGGAGGTTTTTATTTGTGTTTATTGTTGTATCATTGAGTAGAATAGTTAGAGTAGATCTTGTAGCCACTTCTGTTATCTTTTTAATCCAATTTTGTATCTGTTATCAAACTATTCTATTTTGTTTAATTTGTGATATTTAAATTATATTGTTATATTTTTGTGAAAGTAAATTTCGATAAAATATTGAACGTCGGATTTATACTCGAAAATGGAGGGTAAACCCCTTTTCGAACACACTACAAGCCCGTCGACGGTGAATAACAAAGATCAAATTGCGCACTGAAGGAATTCAATATAAAGTTTGAGTGTTTAAAACGTAGAAGTTAGTTTGGACGGACGTAAAATTGATACAGAGCAGTACGAAACTTACATAAGACACCAAAATGACCAAACGTTAACCGCCTACATGCAATGCATAAAACAGCCATGTACGCACGGATGTGACACAACAATAACACCGTTTTGCTGAGTTTTAACGTAAACGTTTACGTTTATACTACTACTACGTAGATTTTAATATTTTACTGTTACAATAAAGTTTGAAAGCAAAAATTATTTGGTATTGATCGACTAAAACATTACATGGGGGCTCAGCCGTACGTAACCACATTTACCAACTAAACATAACTAGAAAACGTACCAACTATTGCGAATCGATCCCTTAGACAGCGACGGAAAATATAATGACAACATAGCGCGTAACTGCTTATGGTGGAAATGGTCAAGCTGAACAAGCGGATTTGAAACGTCCATATTATCACGTAGAGGACTGACAAAGTGTACAGTTTCGTATATGATTCAGTGGACAGAGCACACGCTCTCCCAAAGCGTGGTGACATGGCAATGGCCAACATAACATAAAAAAAGGTTAATAAATCTCTCAAATATTACTTTGTCATTGATATATAACGAATAAATATTGATATTAATCAATTTCGGTAGTACATTATACATTCTTCTATAATTGTATATACCGTAGTACGAAAATATTTAGCAGAATGCTAATAAATAAAGTCAGACAGTAAGATATCGATTTGATATCTTCATGCTCTTTTGCTGCCTTACAGACTTCGCACCTGTATCTTGGCGTCTGGACCCTTTCATCGTAAAACCAATCTGGAACTACTAATAATGTCTAAGAAAATTACTAGCCCCAGCGGGCACATTCGTAGATTATTGTCTCCATCGACTTCCCTCTTAGCGACGCAACTTCAAATAGCCGAATCTTTAAGACCTTTCACCGTAACAGAAACTTTGGACCGACAAGGCGTAATTGGGCCCCACCTTTACCGAATTCTGTGAGTATTCACTGATCGCACACTGCGATTACACTACGAGTTACGTTTTATTATTACCATTGTACAAACGAATATTAATTTAAATAAATAAACTATAAGTCAAATCTCGAATATACAATCTAATTAGATCGACAATAAAAAACACATTCGATACTTTCATAGACAGTCAAAAAAACGTTCGAGAACGTAAATGCAAGTGAAACTCCTATCGGAGAACTACGAGAAAATATTGCATTGGCCGTATGTACGATTCAATTATTGGCCAATACTTCGAACCCAGTCCCAATGACCACAGAGAATAATTTCTATATTTTTGTGAGAGTGAGACTGTTATCAGTGAAATTATATATGTTAATCGTTTTAACTTAAACAATGTAAATTTCACTTAAAAAGTAGCTTTTTACAATATTATTCACAGGTATTTTACTTTTCCAACTTTTCATGAAGATTCGTTTTACAGTCGATACTATTACGTTGTTCATATAATTATGTGCCTTCCAGCCCCAAAACTTTTCGGTAATAAGGGGCACGGAATTACCTGAACATAAATATTGAAAAAACGTAATAGCCCTTTGCAAAGCCAAAAAAAAATTTTTATCCCCCCCCCCCTGTAACGAAAGTTCTTGCAATTTTTTGGTTTGTAAAGAAAGTTCTTGCTATTTTGTGTTTTGTAAAGAAAGTTATTGCAATTTTTTGGTTGGTAAAGAAATTTTTTGCCATTTTAAAAACATTTATACCTAAAACCTTTATTCTAACTAAATATTTATAAAAAAATTTGTACAATCCAAAACTCTTTTTCAAAATTTTAATAATTTGGTATTCCAGCGCCTGGGGCATTGCTCATGTCGAAGTCGGAGTGGAACGATGATGGAATAGAATCGTTGAGGTATTCGCTGTTCGATGCATTCAGAAT
The DNA here is from genome assembly GCA_904066225.2 of Bursaphelenchus okinawaensis. NCBI lineage: Eukaryota > Metazoa > Nematoda > Chromadorea > Rhabditida > Aphelenchoididae > Bursaphelenchus > Bursaphelenchus okinawaensis. Next base: position 9,576,076 of record CAJFCW020000005.1, on the reverse strand, counting down.
GTTCCTGGATGGGCTCGGATTCAGGGCTTGAAGCGAGGCTACAGATGAGATTTTGGCTAGCCGGAAACGTTGATCGGCTTCTTCCAGCTCTTCATTGTTAAACAATTGTTTGAAGTCGCGGATGTAGGTGTCGAATTGGTCGTCGGATACTGAAAATAATTTTTTTTGAATAAAATAAACTTTGATTTACATTATGGTATCGTCATTTTAACCGCTGTAAATAATAAAAAATGACCTTTTACTTTACCTTAACGTACCCTACCTTACATAACTCTGCCCTGTTTTACTGTACTCTACCATACCCTATTCTACCTTACCTAACCTGCCCTGCCCTACCCTAAACCACGCTTATCCTGCCCTATCATACAGTGCTACACCCTGCCCTACCACCTTAACCTTTTAACTTATTGTTCTTTATCCTATACCCACCTGCTTTACTTGATCCTAACCTACTCTGTCAAACCATACTTTAAAGAACTTATACAAACTCTAACCTAGTAATGTCCTACCGGTAGGTACCGTAATCCTACATTGCAATACCAAAAAAATTTTTTTCTGTTTTACCAAACAGTACAATATTCTACTCTACAATGAAATCCAAAAATTTTCAAAAAATTTTTTTCGTCGACCTCGCTTCCCCCCCCCCAGCCTAAAATAAAACCCAGAGAGAAAAAACCCACCACTTCCATCAATCCATGGCAACTTCCTCACATCCCTCAGATGCGTAAACACCATGTACTTCAGCTTCCTATCCTCCGTCTTCCACGTTTCCTCCAGAATCCTCAACGCTACACTTTTGTCGATGATAACACTTCTTAATACCCGCAGGGCGTTGATGATTTCACCTTGATTGATATGAAATTCGGCAATCTGTTCCTTATTATTGGGTTTTCGTTTCAGCATGTCCAATGCCAATTGTCCAAACTCCTTCTTCTCTTTTGACAGTGATATCAGTTCAAAAGCTAGGAATTTGGAATCGTCCACCACGGAGTACTGTAGACATTGTTTCAACTTTTCCGTTTCGTTTGCATCGACCATGGTGCGGATTAGGAATTCGGCTAGATAGTGGTGTTCCAAAGGGATTTGGGCTTTCTGAAAAAAAATTCAAAACCACAAAATATAAGCTAAGAAAAAATAACCTACCTGCTAAGCCTACGCATCCTAAGCCTACTAAGACTAAGAGCCCTAAGCTCAAGGCTACTAATCATAAGCCTATTAAGTCTAAGCCTACTAAGCCTAAGCCTCCTAAGCCTAAGACTCCTAAGCCCAAGCTTCCTAATAATAAGCCTACTAAGCCTCAAACTAGTAAGCCTAAGTATAGTCAGCCTGCGCCTTAGCGTACTAAGCCTAAGCCTACTAAGCCTACTAGGCCTAAGACTAATAAAATAATAAAAATATAATCCTACCTTAACAGCCGCATAGAACTCCAAAGCGACAGCTGATAGGAACTTCCTGTCCATTCTCGGTTCTTCCTTTAAGGGTACTAGCACTGATCGTACAATTTGATTATAATCCACTTTTAAAGGCTCGAATTGATCTGCTACTAATTTGAACTTGGACGATGGTTCTAAAAAAAAGAGAGCTCTTTATAATAAATAAAAAAGATACCGGAAAATTTACAGCAAGGTAGGGTAGCAACGGACAAGAAAAGGCAGGAAAATGCAGAGCATTGCAGAGCAAGGCATAATCATAACAAGGTAAGGCAGGGCAAAATATGATAAGGTAGAATTGAACAGAAAAAGAGAAAACAGGTCACGGCACGACAGAGCCGGTGAAGGCAAGGCAGAACAAAACGAGGTATGGTATGGTAGAACAGGGTATGGTAGGTAGGGCTGGGTTTAGTATGATAGGTTAAGCTAGGATATGGCAGGGTAGGGTAAGGTAGGGTAAAGTAGGATGAAGGCCCACCTTTATTGTTATTCAAAGTCCCATCACTTGAATTTTGAAGGATTCTTGCAAAAATTTCAGCTGATTCCCGTATACTCAAAGCTTTCGTTAACAACAAGTTTTTGAGTGTTTTTAAGAAAAATTGCTCTGAATTCTTGCGGTTTATTATGAAGTCGAGCAACATCATCTGAAAAATAATTTGTCATAATTTTTTACACTTAAAATTGCAAAAATTTTGTTTCCAAATCAAAAATGGCAAGAACTTTGTTTCCAAAACTTAAAATTGCAAAAACTTTCTTTACAAATCAAAAAAAACGTCAAAAACTTTGTTTACAATACAAAAAATGGCACGAACTTTTTTTTACGACTCAAAAATTTTTAATTAAATTCTAAAAACCTCAAAACCTTACGTTATCCTTGATGACCTCACTACTCTGTTCCAAACCCACACCAATCGTCGAGAATATGCCCAACCTGACATCAGCTATCAAATTCGGAGCGAATGTTACCCATGCCGGATGGTAGGTGTTCAGACTTTCATTAAATGCTTCTTTTAACTTCTTATCCAATCGTATGTTAGTCGTTGCTACTGGATGTCGTTCTATTAGGGTCTTCTGAAGTCCAATATCAAAGATCAGACTTTTGGCCGAGTTCTTATGATGCACAATGACTAGATTGTCTATTGTGTGAATACCTACTGGTCCGTTTAGGCCTGAAATGTTAAGTCTAAGTATTATTAGGGGTAGGGGATAGGGTAGGAGTAAGAGTAGGAGTAAGGGTAGGAATAGGGTAGGAGAAAACAAATTTAAAAAAAAATCTCAACATACCCAAAACCAATGAAAACGCCAATTTAGGTGGAGTATCCGGACTCGAGCTCATTAAAAACAAGTTCAACCTCTCAATTTGATGTTCCTTCGGCCCAAACTTGAGTACCATAACATAAATCCGGCCATATAATGAAGCTATGGCCAGATCTCGATCCAAAAGTCTTGGTTTCCATCTTGAACATCCAAAATCAATTTCAAACCGTTGTAATTTGTGAATAAAGCCATTTTGAATAATAAAGGGATTCAGGACGGCTGCTGTTACTCCACTTGCACATATTATTAGATCTGACTTTGGCTGAAACATTGAAATTTCAAATTTTTAATTTTAAAATATTTTTTAAAAAATTAAAGTTGAAAAACCGAAAAATGTTTATTCCAATGTTATATTCCCGTTTCCAGTCCAGTTACAGCCTTTCAAAACACTAATCTGCAGCCTGCGCATACTTCAAATGCAAAGGCGCAAGCTTTAGATCAAATAAAGCATTTCTTTACCAAAAACTTACATGATAAACGAACCAATTAGGCCTAAAACTGACAGCCTTAACAAATTTTACAGTTTTCCTTTTCGAATTGAACTGATATAGCTCCAAGCCACCATCTGTCACGTAAACTATCTGCTTCTCCGCCACCCATTGTGCACCCATGATTTTGGTTGCTTCGGCACGACAATTCTGCTTGTAATCCGGATAAACGTCATTGGTTTTGTCTTCCAGGAACACAAAATCCTAAAAATTTTGATTTTATTGGCAGAATTTTTAAAAAAATTTTAAAATAGGGATATCTACTATAACAGCGGGTATACCTAGTGCAATATAAGTAATATCAACATACACAACTGTTCTCCTTGCGCTGTACACAACATATCTGACCATCGGTCGAAAAATTTAGGGTGTTTATCTTTCCACCATCACGAATTCGAAAAGATGACCACGCTGGGCCTTCGAGGCCTTTGGCCGTCACTCCCATCGCTCCATTACCTCGTACTGTACAAATCTGTAAAGTCTTAGTATCAAAAATGCTTTTAAGCCTTTTATAATCCTATTGTAACACACTGTAACTATTTTTACTCTCTTAGCTATCAGCATTATCAAAACAAAATGATTTCTCTAAGTTAATGTAGGTGACCCTACTATAACGTAAATTTCTCCACCAAAATAAAACGAAATCATTAATGTTTTTCGAAAATAAGTTAATGTATCCAACAGTGATTTTAAAACCATAAAAGATACCTTCTGATTAACGTTGTCAAAGAAGATATCAGATAATTGAGAATCGACTTCAAATTCCACAAACTCTTCCCCTAATACTAGCATTTCGGAGCGCAGAGATTGCTGTAGATTGATTAGTAAATACTGATTTTAAAGTCAATAGACTAGTTGACAAGATTTTTTTGGAAATTATGCAATTTCTACCCGTGATCCATGCAAAATTTGCGAAAAATCGACAGCGACACACCTAAAATAAGCCGAAATTTGATTTTTTAAATTTTAAGGTAATTTAAACATTTCAAACAATTAAACATAAGAGAAGGAAGAATATGAACGCCGTATTTTATTATAAAACAATTAGTTTTATCCAAAACAAAGCCCAGTTCTCTCTTCATAGTATAATATTGACTTGAACAATATCTTTTGCAATTTCAATCAAATCAACAGCTAATCATTTTAATATTGTAGCTAATTTACTCGTTAAACAATAACAATAACTGATTTCGAGATCTCAATGCTGTTTTCCGTTGACCTTTTGTGGTTTTTCTTTGAAGAAGGACTCTTTGTCGAATGGCTCCAAATCGTTCTCCTTTGCCCATTGGACCAATGGGCGCTTCATAGCATAGGCATCCTCACCATCAGCATAGTATTTCGCTTCTACATCCATAACATCGAACTTTAGAACGTCCCTGAAGTAAAGATATTAGATTTTGAACTTTTTAGTAAGAATAAACTATGTTAACGTATAAAAATTGATAAAAGTCGAAAGAAACATAAGAAAATCACTATAAAAAATGTTTATACCCAAGAAAAAAACCTAAAACTATACCTGTAAAGATGTAGAGCAGCTCTGTTAGTAACACGAACATGTAGCGACACATAACGAGCACCATACATCTCCACCATGAGGCGAGCAGTTTGGTCCATCAAAAGTCGAGCCACACCAAGACGACGGTATTCTCTACGCACTGCTAAGGAAGTGATATGTCCATGAGGTTCATCTTCAGCATCCTCTTCCATTTTGGCCAGCACATACCCTACGATCTCACCCTAAAAATAATGTTATACTTGATGTTTGAGGTTTGGTGAGGAAAAAGCCTTGTATTTTAACTTTTGAATACCCAAACATATTGAAAGTGCCTTTAGAAGTAAGATCTACCTCTGTAGAAAATATTCATACCTAAAAATCGAAGAAACAAAACCAAAATCTTACCTTATGATTCTCCGCAACATACGACAATGGCCAAGATAGTGCATGATACAAATAATACTTCAATTGATAATTCTCAGGCAAGCACAACAAATTACAATGCTGGGTCTTTACTAAATCGTCCACTGTTGCTCTTCGTATGTTCATTTTGAGCTAAAAACAAATGAATCAGAACATTGTTGTAATAAACAAAGTTATTAGCAAAAAAAATATACAATATAAAAGGAATTTAAAAAATAAGTTATGAAAGTATAATTAGAACCATAAAGATCAAGCTAAACCAACTACTTACTTCAACTAACGATTCTACAATAAAAAACGTCGATCCAAGACACGGGTGTTTTGACGCAAAAGAACGATTATCGCTAAGAAATTCATTTTTTCGGGCCAGGGCGCAAGTCGGAAAAATTATAAGGGGAAATGACATTTTCGAATATACTGAAAAAGTTAACACCGAAAAAAACAAAGTAATAGAGTATTTAAAAATTAGATTTTATACTCTTTCAGATACTATTTAGCTCTATGTCAAAACAATGTTTAGTTTTTTCACAATTTGCATTCAAAGTCCGCATATTAGGGTAAAATACAGTGAAAACTGCCATTTTCGAATATACTGAAAAAGTTAACACCGAAAAAAACAAAGTAATAGAGTATTTAAAAACTAGATTTTATACTCTTTCAGATACTATTTAGCTCTATGTCAAAACAATGTTTCGTTTTTTCACAATTTGCATTCAAAATCCGCATATTAGGGCAAAATACAGTGAAAACTGACATTTTCGAATATACTGAAAAAGTTAACACTGCAAAAAACAAAGTAATAGAGTATTTAAAAACTAGATTTTATGCTCTTCCAGATACTATTTAGCTCAATGCCAAAATAATGTTTCGTTACTTCACAATTTGCATTCAAAGTCTGCATATTGGGTGAAAATATAGTGAAACATGACATTTTCGAATATAGTGAAAAAGTTAACATCGCAAAATACAAAATAAAACTGCATTTTAATACTAAATTTTATGCTCTTCCAGATACTATTTTGCTCTATGTCAAAATCATGTTTCGTTTTTCCACAATTTGCATTCAAAGTTTGCACATTGGGCAAAAATACAGTAAAAGCTGACATTTTAAAGTATAGTGAAAAAGTTAACACCGCTAAATACAAAATAAAACAGCATTTTAATACTAAATTTTATGCTCTTCCAGATAATATTTAGTTCTATGCCAAACTTTTGTTTTGTTATCTCACAATTTGCATTCAAAGTCCGAATGTTAGGCAAAAATAAAGTAAAACATGACATTTTCAAATATACTAAAAAATTTGACATGGAATTAAAAAAAGTGATAGAATATTTAAAAACTACATTGTATTCTCTTACCGGCACTATTTAAAACTAGGCAAAAATAATGTTTCATTTTCTCACAATTGGCATTCAAAGTACACCCATTGAAGAAAAATATAGTGAAAAGTGCATTTTTACCCTACCTGACATACCATACCCTATTCTACCTACTATGCTTTGCCATATCGTATATCATATCATATTAAATTGTATGTTGTCTACTATTCTCTACCTTACCTACCATACCATATTCTATACTACCTTCCGTACAATACTCTACCGTATCCTGTACTACCACACCTTATATTTACATACCCTACACTATCTTATATACCATACTATACTAAATCATACCATACCAAACCCTATACTACCTACTATACCATAGTATCACATACCATACCTACCTTATCCTATCTGCCAAACTATATCATATCTTACCTTGTCTAATCTTATATTTACGACACTACCGTATACTATAATATTAACCCATTGGTAAGAGTTCAGTCCAAGTAAGTAAGGCAAGATAAGTGGTTTAGTATAGACAAATATGTCACGGTATGGTATGGTAGATATGGTACTGTAGGTAGTGTAGGGTATGTTAGAGTATAATATGATATAGTATTTTTTGGTTTAGTATGGTAGAGTAGGGTAGGGTAGCTAGTATAGGGTGTGATATGGTACAATATAGTAGTATAAAGCATGGTAGGGTATGGAATGTCAGTTAGTATAGGGTATGCTAGTACAGGATACGGTAGGGTATGATATGGTAGGTAGAATAAAGTATGACATGGTATAGTAGGTACGCAAGGTAGAGAATAGATAACATACGATATAATGATACAGTATAGCATAGTAATTAGGATAGAGTATGGTATGCCAAGTAGGATGAGTACGATATAGTAGGTAGCATAGGGTATGGTATGTTAGGGTTTGTTCTGGAGGTGTCACTATTCCGGAAAGTGACCCAAACCTTTTAAAGATTGTGAATAAGGTAACATGGCATTAAAAAAAGTAATACTGTATTCAAAAACTAAATTTTATGTTTGTTCAGATAATGTTTAGCGCGGTGCAAATATAATGTTTCAATTACTTAATAACTGCGTTTGAAGCTAACCTGCTACCTGCTATCCATTTCCAGCCTAATCGATAGAAAATTGGCATTTTTAACTATTTTGCAAAAATTAATATTGTCTAAAGCCGTGTAAAGCAGACCTATATCTACGTTTTGTTCCTTCTCTTATTAAAAATCCTTAAATACAAGTGCCAGTTCAAAAAAATATGCAAACAAAGTTTAAAGAAATACATCAAAATTCGCTAATAGGATTCCGCTTAAAAAACCCCCGATATAGCGAAATTTTTTAAATCCCAAGAAAAAATGCTTCATTAATTCTTGACTAAAAAATCCGGATATAATGAAATTCCCTACAGCTAACAGTTCTTTAATCCCATTGCAAATTGCAGTTCGTTAAGTTTTAAAAAGTTGCCATCAACAACAAATTGTTTGTAAACAAACCTATAATATTTTCATTTTACGTCTTTTATATTATTTTTGTTTTATTATAAAAAGTTCATAAGCTGCCTGTGAATAATAGAGCAAACGTTCCTTCGTATAACTTGTCACTCGCGGGACACAGCGGCCCGCCGCGAAAAAAAGTCTAACGATAATGGAAAAACACCCGTGAAGAAGAAATAAATATTTTATATAACAATATTTATCTCCCGCGGCGAATTATTTTGATGCTAAAACAGAAAGCCACGAAAAAATAAATAATTTTGCAAAAATGTTTTTAAAAACTTACTTTTCTTACTTATACGATGTAACCTTGAGGTATTTTGGGTTTATAACTTTTTTAAAAATTATTTTATTTTTCCTTTGGCAATTTTTACTATTACTATACGGCTGTTTATCGTTTTTGTAGCCTAAAACATGGGATAAAATGGACTAGAATCTATACAAATGATGTTTCTGCGGCTGGTGGGTTGAATTCTTTTACGTTTTTTAAATTTAGTATAAAACAAGGCTTGGGCATGTCATTTTTTATGAATTTTTGGCCGATCTGCAGAATGCGATTTCTAAATTTTAAAATGCACCGTGCAATCAGTATGTGATGTTGATCGTATTTGGGGGTGAATTTGTATTAGCATGCGCAACTATATGTATAGTACGGTTACACCGTATAGTATATAGATCTCTTTTTTTGAAATTTTTTTTGGTAATACTATGAAATTGCGTGATTTTTCGTGTAAAAATATCTTGTACATGAGGTATATGGTTACATTTTGTTCAAAAAGTTTGTAGAAAAATTAAATTTTTGAAAACTTGGTCGACAAATTTGTAGAAAAATTGAATTTAAGAATTTGGCCGACCTTACTCAAAATGGCCTCGAGGTCAGAAAGTTATAGAAATATAGTTAAAAACGTTTCAATTTTATTGCACCGTGCAAAACATAACCAAACTTATCTATATCATTATAACAAGACCCAGTAAATGAAGTAACAATTAAAAATACAACTTCCAATTTTAAATTGAAGAAATCAAATTTACGATTAGAGAATTCAATTACAAGATCAAGAAACTTCATACCTGATAAAACAAGGAAAATTTGATTCCGAATCTTTACCAAGCCTATTTTTGACAAGACTATCAGTTCAAACTCAACCAAAAAAACAATTTAATTTAAAAAATGAAGAGAAAATCAATGAAAATAAAAAATAAAACTAAAATATTCAAGAACAATACAAAAAATTTTGTGGGCACCATTTATTGAAGCCGACTTGTTATTTTGGAGCAAAGTAAGCAGATGTGGCACCACCTTGTCCAGCTCCACCGCCCGACACTCCGAAGTAGGCCGATTGTCCGGGTTGAGGTGCGGCTCCACCGCCGCCACCAGAGGGCTTGGCTCCACCACCACCGCCGCCACCGACGCCAAAGTAGGCGGACTGGGCTCCACCACCTCCGCCGCCTCCAACTCCGAAGTATGCTGAGGTTGCTCCGCCACCTCCGCCGCCGCCACCACCTCCAGCTGGTGGTGGTGGGGGTGGCGCTCCACCGCCCACTGCGCCTCCAACGGCAGTCATCGTTGAAGTTCCGCCGCCTGGTGCGCCTCCTGGTGCTCCACCTACGGCAGTCATGGTCGAGGTTCCTCCGCCGCCACCACCCATTGGGGCTCCGCCTACGGCTGTCATGGTTGAGCGACCTGTAAGTGAAATGATAAGAAGACTGGGTTCAAAATGACAAAAATAAGAAAGCAATGGCTGGCTAAAACAAGGTCGAAACACTTACGGCCTCCGGCATCCCTAAACAATAACAATATAAACCCAAAAGGCTTACCTCCACCACCTGGTGCAGCTCCTACAGCGGTCATGGTTGAAGTTCCACCTCCGCCACCACCCATTAGGGCTCCGCCTACGGCCGTCATTGTTGAGGTGCCACCACCACCCATTGGGGCTCCTACAGCGGTCATGGTCGAGGTTCCACCACCTCCACCTCCCATTGGGGCTCCTACGGCAGTCATCGTGGATCTACCTGAAGATATCTATTATGAAATGGCAAAAACGAAAATTTAAAAATTTCAAAATTTCAAAAAATTTTAAAACGAAAAAACTCACCGCCTCCACCTGGAGCAGCACCAACTGCAGTCATGGTCGAGGTACCACCTCCGCCGCCTCCCATTGGCGCTCCGCCGACGGCGGTCATGGTCGATTGTCCGCCGCCTCCGCCCATTGGGGCTCCGCCTACGGCCGTCATTGTTGAGGTGCCACCACCACCCATTGGGGCTCCGCCAACAGCGGTCATGGTTGAGCGACCTGAAAGAGATGGTAATATAGGTACTGAAAAATATGATTATATAGGTACTGAAAATAGGTATGGTCTGGTATTCGCAATTTTTTTTTAATTTTCAGGTATATAACTAAGGCCAAAAATATTCAAAAACTAATCAAGAAAGGCTTCAAAAGCTTGAAAAAAATTTATTTAAATTCAAAAAATAACCTTACCGCCTCCAGCGGCTGGTGCAGCTCCCACAGCAGTCATAGTCGAGGTTCCACCTCCGCCGCCTCCCATTGGGGCTCCGCCAACAGCAGTCATCGTTGATGTACCTGTAACAACATAAGTCAGGAGATGACAATAACAACAGATATTATAATATTTGAAACTTCAAAAAAAAATTAATTTTGAAATTTGAATTTTTTTTTAATTTGAAATTTTAAAAAAAAATTTTTTAAAACCCTTACCTCCTCCGCCACCAGCGGCTGGTGGTGGTGGGGGTGGGGCTCCACCGCCGCCACCGCCTCCTCCTCCTCCAGCTGGTCCACCGCCCACCGCGAAATAGGCCGACTGTGCTCCGGCCCCGGGTGTTCCACCTCCAACTCCAAAATAGGCCGATTGTGCTCCTCCGCCGCCGCCACCACCGCCACCTCCAGCTGCGGGCTTGGCTCCACCACCGCCTCCAGCCGGTCCACCGCCCACACCAAAGTAGGCGGATTGGGCTCCGCCACCTCCGCCGCCACCAACTCCAAAGTACGCCGAAGTCATTTCTCGTTGGTCGTCCGAATGTGTCTGGGTTGTGACCAAAAACCACGGACCTTCCACAAGAATACGTTCACACTGAGCGCCGCGGCCGCTCCATCCCTCGCTTTTATATGACCATGAAGTTTTGCATGAAAAGGACAGATTTTTATGCAAATTTGGGCCAAAATCGTGATTTTGACGTGATTTGGCCGAGAAATTGGTCGATTTTTGGCAAAAATTTGATGAGATCAGAACTGATTTCTCATTTTTTTGGTTGGTAGTCGATCAAATTGGTCGATTCTTCGCAAAAAATTGGGGAAATTGGAAAAATTTTGCATTTTTTGGGTGATGGTCGATGAAATCGGTTGATTTTGGGCCGAATTGAAAATTAAAAATGTTTGAAAATGGGTATATTAGTAGCTTCTGAATCTCACGGTAATTTTGAAGGCAAAAAAGTAGGATTCTGTTGTGACGATGTAGCTTTTCATCTGATTCTTTTAACCTTACCATCAAATTTTTTTTAATTTTTTGCGAAAATTTTGACTTTCAGATGTTATAACTTGTGATAGCTGATTTGTAAATTGACATATTTTGTTCTATATATCTTTAAAAGGGTCTTTTTAATCTTATTTTTCCAGCTATGTCTTTTAAAATGTCATAGAATAACGATAAGAGCAAATTTCCGCGGTTTACCTTACCTACGTGCCTTGTGTAATATAATTCGTGTTTTTCCTCGTTTTTTTAATAAATTTTAACTTTAATTATGAATTTTAAAATACCTTATCTTTCAGAATGTCAAACCGTAAGCCGAGGATCATTAAAGGACGAAAAGTTCGTGGAAAGCAAGGTGAAATAGGTAGGAGAACATCTTCATCGTGAATAACATTATTTTATAAAGAAATCTTGAAAGCTTTAGATATAACATTTATAAATAAGATGTAATGGCATTAGAAGATAGTATAAAGTAGTATATGAAATGGCAATATTATATTTTCAGTGCAAAAACTCCCCGAACCAATTCCGGACGTTGATGACGAGCTCAACAAGAACTTCATTGTACAAGCCGGAGTGGCAGTAAAGGCTCCCGAATCTGTTATTGTAAGGTTGCCAATTGAACGGGAAGTTCAATTAGTACCTGGTAAGTGACTTTTTATTTAAAAATTGTGTTTTTTAAATGTATAATACGAAATTTTGTGTTGTTTAGCTACCACCAGGGCCGGGCGGGGACTTTTGGTCTGGGGGCGGGGGTCCAAAAAATCGGCACAGGTAGCTGAAAATCCACAGGGGGGACCACGTTCAACTTTTTTCAAAAAATTTTTTTTTGGGGGGGGAAGATTTCACTTAGGTTAACTATATTTCTATTGGGAGTTAGGTTGTAAAGAAATTTTTTTAAAACGTTATTGCAGTTTTGTTCAAATGGGGTTTTCGTGGTGGGACCAAAAATTTTTGGAGTTTTTTTGCTTTTCATGGTAAAAAATTACAAAGTTAGACAAAATTTAGCGATAAAAGCTTTGAAATGAATTAAAAAGCAAATAAAAGCAGTTTCATGACCATTCATTTTTTAAAAATGTCAGAATTTCAGAAGAATCCACGGTAATGGAATGTTATCCATGCCCATTCTGCTCCAAGCTCTTTCTCACTCAAAATGGTCTCGAGAAGCACGGCATGGAACTACACAAAGATCGAATGCCAGAAATCATGATATTGATCCAGAGGATTCGAAAAATTTGGGAATATTTCAATCAAACTCCAGGAGCTCGAGCCAAGGCCCTCGAAGCCAAGAAAGAGGCTGAAAAACCGATGGAAGAAGCCGAGGAGGAACCGGAAGACATGTGTAGACGTTGTGGAATGACACACGATAGTGATAAAGCAGAAACGAGCAACAGTCATCGAAAGCTTCATGATGGAAACGATCGCTTTAGGACCAAAATTCAACAAAAATATGGACAAATGGTAGGTTTGGGGAGTATAAGATAATTTTTCTTGTGAATTCAACAAGAAATGATTAGTGTTTGATTATTCAAATAACATATTTGATTGTTTGTAACATTTCCAGTACTCATCCGAGCTAGTATGCGATCAATGTGATGTGATATTCATGACCAAAACCATGTTAAACCACCATTTCTTGATGTCTCACCAAGATTCGAAGCCAGAAGTCATGAAATGTGACATTTGTTGGGAGAATTATGACACAAAAGAGCTGGAGAATCACATGGAGATCGAGCACAACATCAACTCTTACTTGCTGAGGTTTGGGAGCACCACACTCGAACAGAATGAACAATATTCACATTGGTAGGTAGTGGTGGGAAAGTTAGGAAACGTGATGTTTCGACCAATTAAAGGTCTCGAAAAGGATAAAATAAGGTTTTCTGTATAAAACACTGCTGTATTATATATAAAATTACCATATAATACCTAAGTTTACCTTACAGTAAATGAAAATGACCTTATAGTACCTAACACTTACAAATCTCACCCTTTTTTGTTACAGTAACCAATGCACTGAATGTGGAGCCGTCTATGGCAATCTACGCAAAGTCCATGATCATATACATCACTATCACTCAATAAAACCCCCATTTGATGGACAACTTGTTCATGATCATGAGATACGACTGTCATGTACGATAACCGATGATACGACAGAATCCGTAGCCATATGTTGTTCACAAAGAATCCAAGCTTCACAGATACGATCTCATTTGAAAATGTTTCACCACAAGTGACTGATGAGAAATTTTAAGGAATATTGGACTTTAACTGATATTGTACATAATGTTGTTCATGATTGTTAATAAATTGTTATTTTGATAAGAAAATGTTGGAAAAATATAATTTTAAAAGGTCTTTATATTTAATAAATTATATTTCGTTATAATTACTCAATATTTCAATCATAAGCGTAAAAACACTAATTGCGTCACCCGGAATCAAACCCTAAGGCTTTGGAAGAAAAAGTTAGCTTACTCACCATTCGGCCATGCAAACACAAATTGCCAAATTGAAGGTTTTTTCAAAATAATGGTATTTTAGGTCAATCAAGGTAAAATAAACAGTCCCATGACTAATAAAATTTTTTTTCTTACTTGGTGCAACAAAATCTGTTACAGTAGAAGTATTACCAATTAAAACATCAACAACGGCCAATAAAATAGTTAATTGATAGAGCCAGTATGGGCTATTTATAAATTTTTGACATTTTTTACAGTAAGGGAAGTTAAAATACAGAAAAACGAGCCATTACTTAAGTCCTAACACGAAAACAAACATTGGCGTCCCGTTAAACTAAAAAGAATATTATTTTTTGCGCGGAAAATTTTGGTCAAATTTCTGAACAAATTGTCCTCAACAATGGCGGAAGAGGAAGAAAATGTGAACAAAAAGGTAAATTACACTATTTTTTATCATATTTTCTTTATTTTCTTTGGTTTTAAACTTAATTTTGCTATAACATGTAGTGTAATATAAGTTTTACGATCTTATGTTGCATTATATTTGTAAATTGTTGTTTTAGATTGGTGATTTACTTCGACAAGCCAGATTGCCAAGGAGAAAAGATGGTGAAGAGAAGCCGCCAATTAGTTATTTGGAAGAAGCTCAGAATCTTATCTTCTCGGAATCTGAACTTTCATTGTTGGACAACTTTTTGGACGAGATGTTGGAGTTCCTGTCGGAGCGAGCTGACCCAGAGTTTTGTAAATTCACTTTGGGGTTTATAGAGAAGGCTGTGTAAGTTATTTTAGTTTTGCTTTGATTTTTAGGCTTAAACTCGAAGTCGAAAGCTGTTACCATGGATAATATAGCTTTGTGACGTAAATTTGGCCATAACTTTGTATTATTTCAGAGAAAAAGATCCAGATGTGTTGAAGAAGATTACCCACAATCTAAACTATGTTTTACATGAGAAAACCGCATTTTCGGATCAAGTCCAGAAGCGTGCTATAGCTGTTTGTTCGAATATCTACCCAAATGTGCTCAAGTTTGCGTATGAACGAAAAAATGATTCCGAAGCTCAAAAAACCTGGAATATGTTTAACCTGGTTAAAGCTAGGATTTTAGCATTTATTGACAGTGAAGATGAGGGCTTTAGGATATACTGTGTCAAGTTCATGGAGACTGTTATATTGACTCAAAGTAGTCGAAGCGATTTTAGTGTGGTTACAGTGGGTTTTTTATATTTTTTTGATTATTTTAGGATTAGTAGCTCTAATTTTATTCATTTTATCAATATTTTTAACAAAATTAGAAAACATTTTTAAATTTTTACTTCTTTGATCTTATCCTAGACATCAATTCCAAGCTGAATAATATGAAAATACTGTTTAGGAGTATCAAAAGCGTTTTGATTTAACGGGGTTAAGCCTAATAGATCATCGATTTATATCTCAACGTCAAATGGAAAGTGAAATGAATCATATCTTCTCAAGGCTTATCGACGAACTAAATTCGTCTACTATAACATCTCAAACGTTATTGATTATTCTTCAAGTTTCTTGTAATATTGCTAAGCAAAGGCCTGAACGAATGACACAGGTATTTTAGTGTTTTAGGCTTGTTTTATTGTAGTTTTAACTAAAATTGATTTTAGATAACTTTTTTTCGGATATTTTTTTAGCTTTAGGCCGACGTTTGGCACTTTTAAGGCAAATGAATTTAACATATTTTAGGTAATAAGTACCCTAGAATCTCTTCACATCAATCTTCCGCCCACATTAGCTACGCATCAGGTCAAATCGTTGAGGAAAGAGCTGAGGTATCACATGTTGAAGATGCTCAAACATCCGATCAACTTTTCTCATCATCCACGACTACAACATCTACTGACCGAGTTGGGATGTTCACAAAGCGAAATTGAAAGGAATATGCCTCAACGAGCGGAAGTTGCAGCAGTGTTGCAAAAAAGAACGGCATTGGCGAGGGCTGCCGCTGGAGCCGCGCATCAAGCTGGACCCTCAACTTCAAAGGACAAAAAGAACGGGGATGGAACTAATGATGACTCTAAGAAGTTTAGGGTAGGTTTTTGGAGGTTTATTAAGGTTTTTTTGAATGGGTTTTATCTTTTATGATAAAGAGTTTTAGAGTTATAACTAAATTTATATTGTACTGCCCACTAGGTGTGGGTCGTAGGGTTATGTTTTTTATTTTTGGCAAGTTTTTGATCTTGATAACTTTAGATATTTCACTATAAGATAACATAGAGTCTTTCAAATTTGGAGTGTTTTAGGCTTTAAAATTAACTGGTGTTTGAGATACAGCTTATTTTATATTATCATAAGCATTAATTGTCGATTTTTTAAAAAATTTTTGAGTTAATAGTTAAATAATAGTGTAGAAAAAGGTTTTATAGGACCTTATGTAATGATAAGATGTGTTATAGTGTTTAAAATAGCAGAAGTTATGAGATTTGTCTAAAATTATCTTATACTAGCCATCAACTGTGATTATAGTCAATTGTTTGCTATTTTTGATCACTTAAAGCCTAAAATTGATTAAGAAATGACATTTTTAAATAACTTACAACTTCAAAAGCTTTATGTTTGTATTTTCAGCTCAACGACGACGACTATTTGGACGAAGGAACGGCTGAAATCCTTCGTGGAGCCGATGGAAACAAAGATTTGGCAGATGCCTCTCAAAAAGCAGTCGATATAACAACGGATTATGTTTTCGACAGACTATCACTGAATGTAGTGGTAAAGCTGGTGTCAATTTCTTTATTCACATTACCTGACGAAATGCCACCAGCCTTCCAATCGACTTACACTCGGATCGATAATGCTGGAACAGAGGAGCAGAAGAAGTACTTGGCCAAAATCATTGCCATGCAGTTGACAAAAGAAGGCATTGGACCGGGAATCACGTTCATTAGGGAGCAGAAACAACAACAGTACTTGGGTAAGGGTAAAATACGAGTTCTTGTATACCAATAGCTTGGCTTAGGCGATTTTTTTTAAATTAAAAAAAATTTTTAAAATTAAAAAATTTTTTTTTGAAATTTAAAAATTTTTTAAATAGTTTAAGTCTTGAATAATGAAAAAACTTTTCAGCACGTCAATCAGCACGTATGGAAGGTGCTGTAATTCCACCAACGCCCGGTAGAGAAGATAAACTAGAAGGACCTTCGACTTCCACTACGGATGAAGACAAATTTGTACGACCTTCGGTAAGTTTCTAATTTTATTTTTGAAGTTTTTTAATTTTAAAAAATTATATAATTTTGATTTTAAAAAATTGATTAAATTTTTTTATCAAAAAAATGACGCAATTTTTTGTATAATTTTAAAAAATTTTGTTAAGAAAGTTATTGCGGTTTTAATTTTTTTTTGGAAACCAGTGTTTTTCTATTCGTATTTTACAAAAAAAACTCAAAAAATAGCGATAAAACAAGCAAAAAGACCACTGTGTTTCTGTAGTGTAGAGGTAATGAGTTAGACATGAAGCGCGAATGCTCGCGGGTTCGAATCCGCGTGCCGACTAGTTGATTCCCCGCTTTCAGTCGATGAAAATGGGAGTGCAGAGGGTTGGCAAAGCGATTGCGTGGACTATCCAGGATACCGGTCGACTCATGCCGGCTTCCTCTACGAACCCATGTACATTTTTGGCGGTTTGATAAGATTTTGATTTTTTTTTGCGAAAAAATAGCAAGAACTTTTTGTTCAAAACGAAAAAAGACAAGAACTTTCTTTACAAGACAGAAAATGACAAGAACTTTGTTTACAAAACAGAAAATGGCAAGAACTTTCTTTACAAAACATAAGAATTATATTCATCGTACAGCTTGTCACCCGCAGCTTGCAAACCGTAACGTAGCTTGTTTTGATTCAAATGGCAATAACTTTTTTTACAAAATAAGAAATGTCAAAAATTTTCTTTGCGAAGAATGTCAAAATTATTTCTTCTGTTTAACTGATTAAAATGAAAACTTTTCCAGCTTCCAAAGAAGTCACGAATCACCCAATGGGATATTCTCCGAAACACCAAGGAACTCCTCCTGCCCCAGGCTCAAAACCTCTCCCTAATGGCGTTTCAACGCATCATGGACAACGAACGACGAGCCAATCAAGGCGGCGCTTTCCTAGCTCAACATCAACTTCTAACCCGCCTGGCAACTCGATATTTGTCCAAAACTCACGAGCAATTTACTGAAATGCTGATCGAGTACATCATTGCTGATCAGAAGAATCGAGCCGAACTGGCATTACTATGGCTAAATGAACTTTTCATACAGTACGGGGGGTATACGGTGGTTTTGAATAGTAAAGGTGAACCAGACGTAAAAGAGAAGTATGTGAGGTACGATACGGCATTGTGCTCGATATTGGGATTGTTGTTCAATCGAAAGGACAACAAGGAAACGTGAGTTTGAAGTTTGTGGATTGAGGACGGGTGCGGTAGGGGAGCATCTTTATGCAGATTTAAGTTTTAAAATGATTTTGGCAAAGACTTTCTTTACAAAACAGAAAATGGTTTTTCATCGTATAACTTGTCGCTCGCAGCCTGCAAAACTAAAAAAGTGAATTCTTATAATAAAAATGGCAAGAACTTTCTTTACAAAACAATATATGACAAAAACTTTCTTTAAAAATCAAAAAATCGCAAGCACTTTCTTTACAAAACAAAAAATGGAAAGAACTTTTTTTACAAATCACAAAATGACAAGAACTTTCCTTACGAAACAAGAACTGGCAAAACCTTTCTTTACAACACTAAGCTTCACAATTTTCAGCTTGTTCCATCGAATCCTCCTCGAAGTTCCACTAGTCACCCCAGCCGCCTTAACCTGGCTGAAAAAGTCCTGTTTAGACCCGATTTACGGTGCTTTTGGTATGACCACATTGAGAGAAATGATCCTAACCAGGCCGAGACAACGCTCCGAGCTTCTGAAGCTGTTCCTCTCGTTTTCTTACTACGAACCGGTGGTTTCGGCCGAAAGAAGTGGTCAAGTCGTCTATGATGCTAGGGATAATGTAAGGGTTTTAAGGGGTTAAAGGGAGTGTTTGACTGGATTTTAAACAGTTTGGAAAATTTAATTGGCAATGGTACCTATATCTATGTTTGTCCAAAAATATTACAAGAACTTTCTTTACAAAATAAAAAACACATTTTTTACCGTATAAATTGTCACCAGCAGCCTGGAAAGCCATAAAATAGCTCGGTTTGGCAGAAATTCCAAGAACTTTCTTTACAAAACAAAAAATGGCAAGAACTTTCTTTACAAAACAAAAAATGGCAAAAACTTATTTTCCGACACAAACATTTTTTTATTAAAAAACTTCAGTGTGTAACAACAGCGAAAGAGCTTTATGTAGTAGACTACATCCGAGACGATCTCCGCGATGCCATTGTGGAAATGAGCTACCAACTCACCTCACCAACCGCGCCAAAAGAAATAGTGGTACAAGTGAGACGACTATCGAACGAAGAAGCCGACCTTCTAGAAGACGACACGCCATGGGATGAGTCACTGGTCAAAGCAGTAATCCATTTACTAGTAACCCTACTACCGTCCGATGACAGTCTACTGAAACATTTGGCCGAAATTACGGCTAAAACAACCAAGGACGCACAAAGAACGATATTCAACTGCATTGTGCAAGGCATCAAAGCTATTGATATGCACTCACAAGCACTCTTGGACACGATTGAGAATTGTCCACCTGGAGCCGAGATCCTGATTGCTAGGATTGTGAATTTGTTAACGGAGAGAAGTAAGGACAATATAAGGATTTTTGAAATTTTAAAAAGTTTTTTTGAGGCGAATTTTTGAAATTTTAGTTTTGAAGCTAGGGCGCAGCTAGAAAATTTTAATTGAAAAATTTTGGATTTTGAAAACTAATGCGCATGAAAAATAGCAAAATTTTTCCTTCAAAGCGAAAAATGCTTTTGATAGTATAACTTGTCACCCGCAGCCTGCAAGACGTAAAATAGCTTTTCTTGATACGAATGGCAAGAACTTTCTTTACAAAACGAAAAATGCTTCGTGTCGTATAACTTGTCACCTGCTGCAGGTTCATATCAAGAAAAGCTTTTGTAAAAAAGCTTTTCTTGATATGAATGGCAAGAACTTTCTTTGCAAAACATAAAATGGAAAGAACTTTCCTTATAAAACAAAAAATAGCAAAAACTTTCTTTACAAAGGAAAAAAGGGCAATAACTTTTTTTACAAAACAAAAAAAGACAAGGACTACATACTATAATATTAACCTGTTGCGTATTTTACAAGAAAAAATGGAAAAAAATCTTTATAAACTAAAACTATAAGTCATCATATTAATTTTCTCATCCACAAGTCTCAAAACATTAATTTTAAAATTTCAGACGCTCCAACCCAAGAACTGGTGGCCAAAGTCAGAAATCTTCACAATAAACGTAATACGGACATAAGGTCCCTGTTACCAGTAATTACCGGTTTTGATAAGGAAGAGCTGCTCAATTTGATACCTAAATTCGTGATGAATGCGACATATCACAAGTCTGTGCCGATATTCTTTAAGAAATTGTTATATGGAAGGCATATTCAAACACACGAACCATTGTTGAGTCCAGTAGAACTGCTGATTGAACTACATCATTGTGAACCGAGGGGCATGATCGAAATGGGCCATCTTGTTCATAGTAAGGGGGTTTTAAACAGTTTTTGATTTGTTGGGAGAAAAGGGTTTTGGGTTACTGTATGGTTACTGTAATATAAATTTGTTGGGTTTTTGGCTGACTAAACCCTACATCCCCTACCCCCTATCCTCTACCCCCTATCCCTTACTTCCTCTACCCCCTACCTCCTACCCCCTACCCCCTACCTCCTAACCCCTATCTTCTACCTCCTATCTCTACCCTTACTAATATCTTACTTTGACGTACATTATAATATCTGTAAAGCTTTAGTAATTTACCAACTATTCCTTTTCAGACACCGACCTCCTACTGGTCGATAAAACCGGTCTCTTCCAGCTGGGCAAAGAAGTGGTGGCACAAGCCATCGAACTCTTACTAAACGAATACCCAATCTCAAAACTCCTCCACCATTCCCTCCAGAAGATTTACGAACGATACCCATCGCTGAAGAACTTTATCATCAACATGGTGAAGAACATCACGGAACGGCACGAGTACGACGAAGAACTCCAGAAACTCGTGGTCAAACTTGAAGGCCAACGAGACCCACTGACAGTTCAGAACTAGCGTCTTTATTTAAGTATTTGTTGGTATCGATGACTTTTTCCTAAATAAATTGTAATTTATTGTAGACCTAAATACTAATAAAGCATCTAATTAGTAGAGGAGGCTTGATTCTTATGGATAATAACAGTTTGAAACAGCTTGCTATACTTATGTTATTTTTTGATGATTTGATATATAATATGTTGGGCGGGGTAATTTTTGTTTTCTATGTAAAAGCACGTAAATTGAGATTGTGATATGAATATGTTTTTATCAGGTCAGAATGGTGGTGTTTTTAAATTTTTTTGGGGGGGCGGGGAGTTGGGCGGGGTGATTTTTGATTTCTCTAGGTATTATAAAAATTGAGATTAGTGATATAGATATTCTTATAAAGTCGTAATGGCGATGTTTTCAAATTTTTTAGAAGGGGGGTGGTGGTTGGGCGGGGTAAAAAACATTTTTTTGTGGATTTGAATATTTTCTTAAAATTAACGTGTAAGATTACTTTTTTTGGTGTGAAAAGGAGAGGAAGGGTAAGAAATTTTTTATTTTCTGCATTTTTTTTTATTTTTGGTAACTGCTGTGGTGCAAACGTTAAAAAATGTAATAATGGGCAATATAAAAAATATAGTTAAAATAAATTTCAGACCAACAATGTTAAGGTCCAAGCACCACAACCCAATTGTCGAACCCCCGCCGGCTTCAAAACCAGACGGAGTTATCGAACTGGAGCCGAGTTTCGTGTCTCATGGAGTTATGGATGGGGCTATAACTTGTGTTTTGGCCGTCGATTCGCCTTACAATAGAGATGATCAACACGACGAAACATTACTCTTGGCTGGGACGGTAAATGGCGATATTTATTTATACGATCTGATTACGAGGAAATATTGTGGAGCTATTTATAGTAAGTTAGAGTGTTTGTGTTGTAGAGAAGGTTGAGGTGGAGTAGAGGAGGGTAAGGTAAGGTAAAATAGCGCGGGGCAGGGTAAGATAATGTAAGTAATAGCAGGGTAAACTAGGGTGACGTAGGGGTAGGGCGGAATTAAGTCAGGTAGTTGATGGATAGGGCAGGAAAACTGGCGAGAGACAGTGGGGATCAGAACAGTGTAAGGTATGGTAGGGTACTGGAGGGGTAGGCTGGGGAAAAATATTGTAATTTAGGGGTAGGTCAAGGCAAACAAGGGTAACGTAGAGGTACGGCAGCGTAAAATAAGATAAAGTAGGGCAGGGTCAACAAGGGTAAGGTAGGGTAGGGTACGGTTAAGTAGGGCAGCGCATAATAAATCAGGGGTAAATGTAACGGTACTGGCAGGGTTAGTAGACAGGGAGAGATACCTATAACAATATAAACTTTAAAATGTTGTTTTAGAAAACTCATTACGAAAAGGAGACAAAAGGAAACATGAGATTCAAGATGAACGATCAAATTGGATTCTAGATGAAGAAGGAATGGGCAAGTGTTTTTATTTTTTAAAAATTTTTTTGTAAAATACGAAAACCTCTCTTCTTCCAATAAACTAATAGCACGACTTTAGTGTTATCACGCCAAGAATCGGGTATAAATCAAATGGGCTCCCTCTCAACTACTACAATATGGGTCCAGTTCCGTGGCGGCTCCCTAGCCCTGTTCGCCTGGGACCTAGCCGTGGATAACAAAGAACCAAGACTAAACCTACAAAAACGAATCCCATTTAACCATGCCGGCTTCTGTAAGGCCGTCTATTTCCAAGAAAAGTTCATTCTACCTGACACAATGCCTGGGGCAGCGAATGGATTCAGCATCATGGACGAACGGTGCAACAAAAAGATGTACGAACTAAGTGAAGATTTGTTGCGCAGAGATTGCCATATCAAGAAAGCTGATATCGAGAAGATGAAGCCTTTTTCTGGAGCTATTATGTACATAAAACCTTATAACTTTGGGGCTCCGGAGCTGTTTTTCATTGGATTCGAGGATGCCAGCTTGGTCTTGTTCGATTCTTTTGATTCGACCATTGTTGATTGGGTAAGTTGTTGGTTTTTTTTTGGGTCTTGTAGGTAAGAAGAAAGCTTTTTTTTGATTATAATGAGCAAGGTAAAGGCTTTTGCATGCTTATAATTAGTAAGGTAAGGAAAATTTTTTTAGAACTATAAAAAGTATTTTTAAAAGCTGTTCAAAAGTATGTGGTTTACTTTGCTAAAATTTTATAACTAGCGTTTACTACTGATCTTATAAGTCAAAATATAATTAAAATAATCTTTAATATATAATAAAAAGCAAAAAGCAAGCCTAAAATATTTAAAAAACTAAAGATATAAGCCGGAAATCAAGAGCAAAGCCAGCCGAAAACCCCCGCGAAAAGAGAAAGAGCTTTCGGAAGAGAAGAGCGCGTGTGGTTCCATGGTGTAGCGGTTAGCACTCAGGACTCTGAATCCTGCGACCCGAGTTCGAATCTCGGTGGGACCTAGCTAGTTTTTTGACAAAACTTTTTTACTTTTTGGATAACAAAGGTGGTTTTTAATTTTTGGGGATTGTAAAATACGTACTCTGGCATTGTTTTTTGTAAAAACAGTTTTAAAGTAAGTAATGATTCAATTTTTTAACGATGTTTAAAAAAAATTTTTTTTTAATTTGAAAAACAGATTGACAATTACCATTTTCAGTACGAATACTATATACCAGACCACAACAATGGCTTGTTGTCGATAGCATCACGGACACTGTTGAATTCGGATGAAATGGAAGCTCATCAGTTTTTGGTGGTCCTACCTAATTTGGTATATCTTCTGTATTTCGACCCTCGGGAACACAAATTCATATTCAATATGAAAATAAAGGAATGGAAAGGGTCAGTGTATGAAAAGTTTTGAGAAATTTGGTTAAAAAACTCTAAAAGATTTTTTTTTGGAAAAATGGCTTATTTGGTGGGTATGGTTAATATAATTGATGTTTTTGGTGGAATAGAAGCTTAAAGTAGTGTTATTGTGATAAAAAATGACGGACAGGACATCGATTGTGCATTTTCAAGATATCTAAACCCAATTTTGGACGTTTATTTTATCTAAAATGCCTTTTTTACAAAGTTTGCTCTTTGATGGGCATGGTTAATATAATCGAGATTTATGGTTAAAAGAAAATTTTCTGTTGGGTTTTTATAGTAAAAAGTGATGGAAAAGATTGTTTTTACGTTCTATACATATAAAGTGGTTTTTGACACTTTTTTTTACCTAAAATATCATTTTTTCAAAAGTTTGCTTCTTGATGAGTATGGTTAATATAATCTACTACAGTGGTTAAACTAACTCTGAAAATTAAAATCTAATTTACAAAAATTATAGAAAAAACTTTACATTTTTATATTCAGAGACTTAAAATGTATGGCCGTGACCTTCGGGCCAGAAGCGCATCGTCGTCGGCCGTCGAAGCTGACCGACCCGTGTCGCTTCGCCGTTGCCTTTAACTGGGGCAAGCTGGAGATATATGCATTGTCATTCGACACAACATCCAACGACTTCCAAATCAGCCATATCTACACGGCTAGCGTTGCGAAAGAAATAATGGATCTGAATTGGAGCTTGAGAAGCCAGACCTTGATAGCATGTTGTGTTGAGACAAAGGAGGGAAAGGAGACCAAGAACCGGTTGGGCAAGTTGTACTACTACGAAAAAGCACCATTATTGAAGAAGCAGAAGATCAAGTATTGAGGTATGTGATGGACAATGTGGTGGTTTGAGTAGAAAGAATAGTATGATGGTTTGATTGGAAGCTGGGGAATGATGTTGTTGTAGATATACAGTTTTAAAGAAGTCTTCACTTTAACATTTTTTGTAAATTTATACGATTAGATTGTTCAAATAATTCTGTGCCCACTTTCAAAACAAATTTAGGCTTATTAGGAGGCAAACTTTTTTATATAGGGGCACTGAATTATTTGAAAAAGCGGATATATTTGTTGTTATCTTGCCATGTTGTTTTAGATTACAGTAGTTCTTGAAACTTACAGTTTGAGAATTGTAAATAAAATTTGAAGAAAATACTGGTAGGAAAAGTTACAGTAACCCAAACGAACGCCAAAAGTAGGAAAAAAAGGACATGGTAGGGTAAGGTAGGGTAGGTTAGGGTAGGGCAGGATAGGGTACGGTATGTTAGAGTACGGTAGGGTAGAGTAACGCTAAAAAAGCTACAGCACTAAAAAAATGATTTTATCTACAGTAATCCAAAAGTAAATACAAAAATCAAAAAATGTTACAGTAGCCTAACAGCTGAAGAACTGATTCACATTGACTTCATTTTTCAAAACCTTTTCTTCCATATTATACTCGCCCACTTTTTGGTCGAAAAATACGTAGAGATTGGCTTGAGTTGGTTGATTATCAATCGGAAAAGCCGAAAAACCTCTCTCTGGAAGATTGGCTAACACAACATCACGATTGCCAAGAATGTTAGGGGTGTTCGAGGCTAGGTTGTAGTCCGCAAATACTCCACCCTGAAAAATAATGGCAGTTAAAATATGCTATCCTACCCCTATTCTTACCCCTACCGTTACCCCTGCTGTCGCTCAGAAAGAGCGAAGTAAAACCGCTCCCACAAAATATATCTGATCTAACTGAGAACGGCCAAAAAAGTGCGGCCGTTTCGTCTTTATCAAGATTTACATAACAATGTAATAACCGTTTGATTAATCATAAACAAGTCACTAATGAATGTTTGTAATTGGTACAAACAGTGTGAGCTCTTTTTGTGCATCTGGCGTACAATAGCTGTGGGTGGATCCGGTATCCAATAGTGCCAGAACAATAGCTGATCGTTCTGGGTCGTATGGATTAGTCAATCGTAAATAGCAGCACAGGAGAGCTGACGGTGTGGAATGAGGGTCGCGTGGTAGATACGACTCGCTGAGCTTCTCTTCTTTGTTAGGTGAAAGTGCATAGAGCTCGTAGACGTTGTTGCTGTCATTGTTGTTGCTGTCATTGTCGTTGTCGATGGTCATCAACTGTTGCCAAGCCATTCTTTAAACCTACTGGAGGCAATGCCACCCCTGTTAAAGAAGTTGCAATGCTGACCATCGACGATGACAGTGACAGCAATGACAATGACAGCAACAACGGCTACGAGCTCTATGCACTTTCACCTAACAAAGAAGAGAAGCTCAGCGAGTCGTATCTACCACGCGACCCTCATTCCACACCGTCAGCTCTCCTGTGCTGCTATTTACGATTGACTAATCCATACGACCCAGAACGATCAGCTATTGTTCTGGCACTATTGGATACCGGATCCACCCACAGCTATTGTACGCCAGATGCACAAAAAGAGCTCACACTGTTTGTACCAATTACAAACATTCATTAGTGACTTGTTTATGATTAATCAAACGGTTATTACATTGTTATGTAAATCTTGATAAAGACGAAACGGCCGCCCTTTTTGGCCGTTCCCAGATAGATCAGATATATTTTGTGGGAACGGTTTTACTTCGCTCTTTTTGAGCGACACCTACCCCTACGCTTACTCCTACCCCTATCTTTACCATTACCCTTATCACTGAGTAGGGTAGGGTAGGGTAGGGTAGGGTATGATACAATCAGTAATACGGTACAAAACATGACTCACATTGATAAGATAGACCGTGCCATTATTTAATGAAATCGAGCTGTCAGGGTAGAAGATGACTCTAGAATGAAGTTGTTTCGTCCCTCCGACTGATTCGAAAGTGCCATCAGGGTTTTGATGATAAGAATGGATTGTTCTCTCATCGACCAATTGGATTTGGTCATTATTGCTGACTATTAGGTCAATCTGAAAAAAGTAAAATACGCGTTAGATATTATGCCATCATATATACAGTACGGTAAATTAGGCAATTTATAAGTTATTTTCAAAATTTCCATAAAAATTGGCAAGAATTTTTTTTACAAAACGTAAAATGGCAGTAACTTTCTTTACAGTGCAAAAAATACTTTTCATCGTATAACTTGTCACTCGCAGCCTGCAAATTCAAAAAATTGCTTGCTTTTATGCAAATGGCAAGAACTTTTTTTAACGAAACAAAAAATGGCAAGAACTTTCTTTACGAATTAAAAAATGGCAAGAACTTTCTTTACAAGGCTCAACTTACATTTTCAGGAGCATTTGAGAAAACATTTTCCAAATCTTGAGTAGATTTTAATTGTCTGGTCGATAATTCAAAAGTATGAACTTTATTGTTTTTATCAATGAGTAGAATTGAGTTTCTAGCCGGATTCACTCCTACTGACCTTACTTTTAGGTAACATGGACTGAAATTACAAATTTTAAAAAGTTTTACCTTATCCTACTTTAGTCTATCCTAACTTATCATGTCCTACCGTACTCTTCTCTACATTACCCTACCATAACCTACTTTACCCTGCCCTACCCTACCCTACCCCCACCTTATTATGCCCTACCCTACTTTACCCTACCCTTCCCTACTCTACCCTACCCTACCCTACCCTACCCTACCCTACCCTACCCTACCCTACCCTACCCTACCCTACCCTACCCTACCCTACCCTACCCTACTCTACCCTACCCTACCCTAACCAACTTAAATCTACCCTGCGCATTCTTGCCTTACTTGTCCTACCCTACTCTACCCTACCCTACCCTAACCAACTTAAATCTACCCTGCGCATTCTTGCCTTACTTGTCCTACCCTACTCTACCCTACCCTACCCTAACCCACCTAAATCTACCCTGCGCATTCTTGCCTTACTTTGTCCTACCCTACTCTACGTTTTGGTAGCCTATTCTAATCTACCCTTCCTCACCCTACCCTGCCTGCCATAGTCTGTCTCACTAAATGATGCTCTACCCCGTTCTAATGCTACTGTATTTGCGTTTTTTTCGCTCTATCTTGCTCTTATCTTGTCCAGTATTTCCTTTCCTTGAGCTACTTAGAACCTACTCTATTATATGTACTCTACTTTACTCTGCCTTTTTTTCCTACCCTTCTTACCATACCATACGCTACCCTTCTCTAAACTAATCTACCTTGGTCTTACTCTCTCTTATATGTTCTACCCTTGAATTACCCTGAACTTTTGGACCAAAAAACTTTTTTTGTAAAATACGGCATATCATTTCATCCAGCATATTACGAATTGACTTACTTTTCCTGTCCAAAAACCATGCCAAAGCAGGTCAAACTGATAAAAAAAGCCACATTTTTAACCGGCAACATTGTACCAAAATTACAGTAAAACTACAGTACTCTTTTACACCAAAGTGTAGGTATAAAAACCGTGTACAATATAAAGTTTAGGTATAAAATGCCTTTTATTTCCGGTTTTTATACGCTTCGCTTTTTGAATGGAAGAAAGATGAAGAGAACACAACAGTATTGTAATATACGTTGAATCATCACAATATCCACTGTTCCGATGACTATAAACAAACCCGGTAAACAACACAAAGCGTATGTTTATCACGTGTGAACTTTTTTCTTATTTTTTTAATTTTAAAAGAAAAATCATTTTTTGTTTTGTAAAGAAAGTTCTTGCCATTTTATGTCTTGTAAAGAAAGTTCTTGCCATTTTTATCAATCCTAGCTAGCTATAGCTTATTTAGGGTTTGCAGGCTGCGGGTGATAAGTCATAAATAAGATTTTTTATGTTTTGTAAATAAAGTTCTTGCCATTTTTTTTGTAAAGAAAGTTCTTGCCATTTTTTGTTTTGTAAAGATAGTTCTTGCCATTTGCAATCAAAAGAAGCTATTTTTGCGCTATGCAGGCTGCGGGTGACAAGTTATACGATAGGAATATCAGTTTTTTGGGCCGTAAGGAAAGCATGTGCCATTTTAAAATATTATTTTGACCAAAAAATGTATTTTATAGACGACAAAGAATTTCCTTATATAATATACATTCATATCATCAATGATATAGTACTTCAACCATTATATTAACCATGACCCTAATTGTTCAAATATTTTATTCATTTTTCAATCTTTCGCTGATCAAAACTCGTCCGTAAGAGTCGTTAATAAAAACCAAATGATACAGAGGGGTGGACGTATAAAATTTTGATATCTCTTTGTCCGTATTATACATTCTTTTTGGTGTCCAAGAGTTGTGGGCGCAGGTCGTAGGCCTGCATCATAAAGTGCGTGTAGCGTAGCTGGTCTTGGGTAAAGTGCTGCAGCTCCAGCAGTAAATTCACGTGGAATCGAGGCTCTGAAATGGCAAAATTAAAATAATTTTAAAATTTCAAAAACCGCAATAACTTTCTTTCCAGCAAATAATCAACCGAAAAAAAGGTTTTAGTAAATTTAAAAATTTTTCACCACTCCCATACACTCATTCCACATCCCTACCACCAAAATCCAATCAAATTTCGAAAAATTAGAAAACCGCAACAACTTTCTTTCCACAAAAATTTCTTCAAAATTCAAAATCCAAATGCTAAAAACACTCAAACTATATCTCCTTAGAACTATAAAAACCCAAAAACCTACTTTGTCCTTGTTCCTGACCCGTTAATAGTGTGTGAGGTATTCGAAAGGCGTAGATATGACCATTGTGAGCGGGACCATCGTCGATGGGTACCATTTCGCAAATACCCGTTGTTGCTGACAGACTGAAATTGAAAATTGTCATCTTTTTACTACATTTCAACAAACTAAACAGTTTATCGTTGAAAAATTCAATTTTATAGGACGCAGGTCGTGGTTCATAGGGCGCAGTTTGCAAAAAATCAAATTTTCAAAAATTGTCAAATGGAAAGTTAATGTCCCAAAAGTGCCAAAAATTGTTAAAACTCACATTGGACGTGTGAAAATCACGTCCATTTGCCTATTGTTGTGGAACAGCGTTACTCGGTTCGTCATCAAACGATCGGCCGGCGGGTCCACATTCTGTTTCAGGTGACAAAACGGAATGAAGAACAGTACCTAAAAACATAAAATATAACTACATAACACCACAAAACCTTAATTAACCTTCTCTTTTCGAATACAGTCCTAAACTTTCACAAATTTTCAAAAATAATCAAAAAATAATGTTTTAGTCATCAAAATTTCACAAAAAAAACCAAAATTACAAAAAAAAGTTTCATTTCTCGAATCTTTGGCGTCAGATACTGAAAAAAACTTTTTGATTTGTAACTGCCAACCTATTAACTATAAGATAATGTCACACTTATACCACCAGGGCTTCCGGTCAAAAAGTTATGGCAATCTTTCCCGACCTCATCCCTATATTTCCCCTTTTTTTTCGAAAAAATTAAAGAAAAATAGCTTCGCCCAGGTTGGCTCCGGCTTAAAGTAAGAAAAACTAATAGTCTGATTAAGTACAATACAATTAGCTACAAAATAACATAAAGTTCATATCATCATCTCTTCCGACCGAAAAGTTATGACCATTTTTCCCGATCTCATCCCCACATTTTCAAGCCCAAACCCTCATTAATCCCTCCAAAACCCACCGGATTCTCCATTCCATCAAACCGTAGCATTTCCAAGTCAATACTTCTCATCGTCTGCGTTTTCACGTCCCCAACGAATGCGTATTCCAGGTTTTTGGTGATTGGAAACACATGCAATGACGAGACTTTTGTGTCCGGCTTCAGGGTGATCGAATCGCTGGTGGCTTGGGCAACATATTCTCGGAAGCGCTTTTCCATAGCGTCTAGTCTGCGTGATACCCAGGTTTTTATGTATGGCACGTCATAGTTCACGGAAGCTTCCAAAAAGTTGAGGTCTTGTGGATTGTATGTGACATAGGACAGGTCTCCACCGTAAAAGGTCAATTCGTTTAGCTGAAAATTAAAATCTTGTGTGGACTATAATAAACAATATACTAAAAGCCATTATTAAGCCATAAACTTTCCAAAAACCAAAAAATTCCAAAAAAATCAAAAAGGACCGTTTCACAAAAAAAATTTTTCACCAAATCACCTACTACAACATAAAACACCATAAAATAATTTCAAAATCTCCTTACAATCTCATAACTGTCATTTCTCATCGCTTCGTAGGCCGGTGATTGACCACGTCCGTTTCGCGTGTTCGGATCTGCTCCAAGCTCCAACAAGACGTGTACTATACATGTATGGTTATTTTGTGCTGCCAGATAGAGTGCCGTTCGACCATCCGCATCTTTATGGTGTAGAGTCGCTTGAAGCGTTTTTCTATCACACATATCACCCAGAAAGGCTATTAATCTGAAAAAAATGTAAATAAAAAATGTTTGATCTAGTATAATATGGGTATGGTAGAAGAAAACGAGCTGTATATGAAAGATAGAGAGCTTAACTAAACTGGCTTTCTAACATAGTAAACTACATACTTTTAGCTTTAATTTAAGCCTAAAAACGTATTATTAACCCTAGTTCAACCTGCCGAAACATCCGATATTATGGACCCCTATAAAAATATCGAGGTGAAACTTAAAAAATCACATATCTCAAGTGTAAAAAGTAGTAGTAAAATACTTTTTTACTGCAGTAAACTAAATACTATTAGCTTTTATTTAAGCTTAAGATCAATACAAATTATTTGATTATTTTTTACACAATCCATACAAACATCTAACCTATAACAATATTGAACAGGAACTCAAAACCCAGTCGTATCTTTGTCAAAATGTAACCAATACTTTCTGATTTTCAACTATGTGAAATCAATGTTAATTGCCTTCCTTTTTAAAAGTCTAATAACATTTTGTTCTACCTTCCTTAAACTTTCAAAAAACTCGATATTAATCTACCACCTCTGACCAAAAATAACCCCTTACAAAAGCAGTAACCTTTATACATCAAATAAGGCCAGATATCCCAAAAACAACATAAATAAACCTACTTGCAATGCCCATGCATGGTTTCTAAGCAAGGCTGTTGCGGAGAAACCAACAACGTGAATAAAGTTTCATTCAGTGTTAACAGCAAGTCCGCCACATGAATGATGATGTGTTGAAGTAGCTCTGGTTCGGATAAATCTCGGAAAAACAAGTCGGCTCTACTCATTGGTGCTCGCATAGCTCGACATAAGCCCAAAAACATTTCGCAGTCCCCTTTTACGAACACTCCACGGAACATACTTAGCCAGAAGGCAACGGATGGGTCGTTGTCCTAAAAGATAATTTTGAATACAAAAACTCAACTTACTCCATGCATATTCGCCATATATCTGGATAACTGGGCCTGTTCAAAATATTTTGAATATTTAAACAGATCAAGTGCGTCGTCCTTGCTAAAAAACGTAGTTATAAGTTGGTTTAGATATTGTTCACTATATTATTTGATGAAACTTTAAGATTATGACCCAAAACTCTACAGAACTTATGTATTTACAATCGTGAAAATCAACTTTAACTATTAAAAACATCCCCAAATTCTAAGAACATTAAAAGTTTTTGAAAATTGGTTTAAAATATTAAACATCAAGTCTGATGATGGTTAACTAAAATTAGTTAGTATACCTAGTGAATCGATGTAAGATCCCACAAAATAAATTAATTTAGTAGCTTTGTAATCTATATTACCTATTGAAATTATAGATTTAAACCATATTTATCAAGATTTTCAAAAAAACGACTTATAATATATTGACCATGATACCTAACCCTCTTACACAAAATAAATCAGTAAGCCCAGTTAACAACTTTCAAATCTGTCAATTTAGACATCATTCGAAAGCTAAGACTCTAATTAATCTGATAAGCAGCAATTAAGCCCGCTACATTCATAAGCAACAGCAGAATTAACCACAACACCTAATGAATAACATCAGATATACTTCTTTTCAAATTTTACCTAAAAACAGAAGAAAATAAACAAAAATATAACTTACGGCGATGGAAAAATACACTTGGAACTTGTTGGAGCTTCAGACCAACTATCGTCGTCAACAACGTCGTAGTGCCCGTCGGCGGAGGATTGTTCCGAGCCGCCCGACGAGGTAACGGGTGCGTCGGACAGAGAATCTCGCCTCTAAAAGTTCAAAATCAATTTAAAATTTTAATTGGCGGCAGAATTTGATAAAAAATGTATTTTTTAAATCTTTTCCTCTTGCCTTTTGGCAACAAAAAGCGCCAATCCGTTTTGGATGACGTTTTTAAAAGTGTGAATTTTTTAGAAAATTGGTCGTAAAAAAGTGAATTTTTGATAAAAACGCCTAAAATTTTGATAAAAGATGGCTTTTTTAAGTAGTAAAATAATGATAATAACCTCAAGTGTAAGTTATTAAAATAGTATAATAAAATACGAAAAAGTTAACCACCTCTTGATCTTCCACTTGAAGCTGCTTGGTTAAACCAAGCATCTCAAGAATAGATCGAAAGTTTCATTGTGGGACATGAAAATAAGTGAATTTGTGAAAATGGTACTCATTCTCCAATTCCACGTTTCGAAATATTTTAATTTGATTTTAAAAATAAAGTTTTCATGTTTTAGACATTTTCTTGAATTTTGAGTAATATTTTGTAAGTTTTTGGACATTTTTGAGGCAAAAAACCAAAGATATTGACCTTCTTATCAATTGCCAACATGATCTTGTCCATTCGAATAAGCTTTGATATCTAAATATCGAAAATCAAACGAATTATTACCTTTCTCGCCTTTTCTTCTCTCGCTTTCTTGCCGGATTTCTTCTTTTTCTCCTTATTTTTCATAATTCCGCTACAAGTGCTAAAATATCGCTAGAAAAGTTGTAGAATATTAAATTTTTAGATGAACATGTACTTGTTCAAAATCGTAAAGCAGATCTGTTTTTCATGTAAAATGCAATAAAATAATAGTGAAGTGTTTTCGTGGTGGGACCAACTCTTGAGTGGTATGTTTTACAATATTTGGTTTTGTGGATATAATGGAAGGTCTTGAAGGAAAACTTTAATTTATTATAGCTCTGCAGATCCTATTTTACCTGATTTAACAATTTATTCACAACAATGTACTGGCTTAAACATAAAAAAGACTTTTAATACCTATACCTCAAAAGAAGCCCAAATCTTGTATATAAATTTATAAAATGTCAACAACTGGGAAAATCAACAATAAAGTTCAAAAAATCAACAATTAGTCTTCATCTTCTTCCTCGTCCATCAAGTTTTCTAGCCCTTTGTCGTCGTCGCCGAACCAATCCGCTTCTTCATCTGAATCCGCGTGAATCTCGGCCGAATGTTCCTTTGTTGGGTCGATGTCGGAATCTGATAAGTCATCTGAAAGTATTATTCTATCCATACGTCACATTTACAGACCTTCTTTGGCCCAAAACTTTAAAAACCTAGTGTAATAACCTTCCCTGACATTTTCAACGGTAGCTACTGTTATAAATACAGAATTTTTTTGAGTTTAATATGAAAAGATAGCCAAAACTCTAAACGACAAGACAACATAAAATTCTTACCTTCAAACAAGACTTGAGGTGCTTGTTCAACATATTTTACAGGATTCAATCGTCGTTGGATTTGCTCACAGAAGAAAGTGATTTTACCGTCAAGCTTCATCAACTTCTCCAGATTTGACGTCCTTGCTTCAACATATTCGATAAGGCCTCCAATTTGTTCATTCAGATTCGTTACCTAAAAAAGTGGTTAGAAATAGTGAAAAATCAATTGATACATCATGTACAATATAATATAAT
Source organism: Bursaphelenchus okinawaensis (assembly GCA_904066225.2). Lineage (NCBI taxonomy): Eukaryota > Metazoa > Nematoda > Chromadorea > Rhabditida > Aphelenchoididae > Bursaphelenchus > Bursaphelenchus okinawaensis. The sequence continues at coordinate 9,541,341 of CAJFCW020000005.1, read as the reverse complement.
AGATAGAAAACCACAAAAATGGAATTATTAGGACAAAAAATAGCATAAACAGTTGCCATAAATTGAACTCACTGTAGACAAGAAAGTGGCATGAGCCTGGAGTGTGACCTCCAAGAAATCGATCCAATATTTAAGATCTCGCAGGTAAACGGAAGTAACTCGCTTCTTTTGCCCTTCTCTGAACACTCTGTTGATCAACTGTAATAGTGGAATGACCTTCGACACATCCAAATCAGTAGCTGTTTGAAACGATGATGGTCTGTCCTTAGCAGACGCTTTTATCGCGCTAAACACCTTCTCCGCATCATTAGAAATAATACCTTGTTGTAGAAGGAAGGCAAAGCTTTTCACTGGTGTGTCTGTTTTTCCATTGTTGTCGCTCTTCGTTGACTTTGCGTCTTCAGCTGATTCATTCAAGGTTTTATTGGGTTTTGATCTAAAAAAGTTAAAATTAAGTGGGTTTTCGGAATTTTTCAATATTACACTAACGGTCAAGATTAATATCATTAAAGCAGCATGCTCGCTTTTTGAAATTTACAAAATTAAAAAGATTGTTTAATTCTTCATCTTTTAATATAAAAAACGTTCGAAAAATCTACATTTAGCTCTCCAAAAAGTCGATATTAACCATACTATCTTGCCTAAAACAAAAAGATAAGAGATAAAATTCTTACTTTTCCTGTGGCGTCCGTAGACTTTTCATAGTCTCTTTAGGTGTATCTGTGCCATTTGCAACTTTTGGGGTTTCCGTTACTGCCCCTGAACCCACACCGTTACTTCGCAATGTCCGCACCATAGCGAAACTAAAAGTAAAACCATTATAAGTGCAAATAAACACGCAAAACTTTAATCAAATCGTTGCAAACTAATATATTTTAATGTCATAAACAATATTTTCTTAAAATTTTGTTAAATACGACAAGAAAACGTCGTAGGTATCGTTTTACGATAGGTTTTTGTTGTTGAAGGCCAACAAAAAAGACGAAAAGCGAAAATTGAAGCGGAAGGTCAAACGATTTTGGCAAGTTTCGTTTTCGTTGCGGGACCGAATGCGTTAATGTGTGTGATAACAGAGTAAAGGACGATAGGTAATTAAGAAAGTTCAAATTAATTTTTATAGCTTATTTTAAAGTTTTGTCGACAGTTTTTTTCAACTTTGTCAATTTTGAAAATTTTTCTTTAATTTTATTATTTGATGTTACACTTGCTTTGTATTATAGTAGATTTTGATGTTTTATTCAAATATTTTTAGTTTAAAAATCAAAATTAAATAAGGAAAAGCTTGCTTAGTCTTTCCTTTACTTCAATGTTCATATGTTTTTTGTGTTCATCAAGTTCCATCACGTTATAACAACTTACAAGTGCTGATAAGGGTGTCAATTAACAACTCAAACATAGCCTTTTCGAGTTTTTTGTTAAGATACTGTTATCAAACATGCTTTCCTTCAATCATGATATCTTGAAAAACTTCCTAACGTTTCTGGAATGTGTGGTTTTGCTTTGATATTGAGGAACGTGACTATTTATTATCAATTGTTACTATTTAAGGCAGCTAGGGGGTATTGTTATAGTACCGTATTAATCAAAAAAATTATTGAAATTAAACTTTTGAAGTCATTATGACTCTGATTTGTCATTTTGTTAAAACTAACGTCAATACTTTTTTAAATTTAAAAAAAGCGGCAAATTTCAAACGAAATTTTGGTTTAAGGACCTACCTACTACAATGTAATACAAGAAGCTACTATTTAAGCTTTTATTGTAAAAAATTGATATTTGTAGTCATTTTTTATGCTTTTACAGTAGTTTTAGATCTAAATTAGTCATTTTAACTTGCTTTTGAAAAAAAAATTAGGTAACAAAATTTTTTTTTTTCAAAAATTGAGGAAAATCTGTTTTAACAATATGTTTCTGTTATTATCTTTATCGTTTTAGGCATACTAAGCCTACATTAAACCTTAATTTGATGTTTTATGATTAAAAAAAATTTGTTACCTAAATTTTTTTTTTCAGGTAAGTATCTAAAATTAATAATAAAATTATTTTCAAAGGTTTTATGCCATTTTATAATAAAACTTACTTTAATTTCAGGCATTTTTTTCATTTTTTACAAAAAATATTTTTGTTACCTAAAAAAAATTTTTTTAAAATTTTCTGAAATTTATAATATTTTAATGTTAAAAATGTTCTTTGTAGTCTCAAAACTCTATATTTGCCCCTCCTTGTTTCAAAATTTCATAACAAGGGAGTTATAGTAATGTTATCATTACAATCACCCCCAATCGGCTTATAAAAATTTAAAAAAATTCTGGCGACCTCCTATTGTCTTGGGAGTAACAACGTTTTTTATCACAGTTCTTATAGTTCCTATTGTAATTAGGTTTTTTTCTGTAAAGGCTAGGTTGATGGGCTTTTTGGTAATGTAGTTTAGCATTGCTTTTACATTTTTTAGGACAGGATGGGATAGAATAGAATATGATATGCTAGCTTAGGGTAAAGCAAGGGAAGGCAGGTTTGGGTATAGAAGGGCAACCAAGGCAGGCATTTGCAGGGCAGGGCAAGACAGGGTATATCTAAGGGATCTGCACGGAAGTATGAAGTGGTGGGGTAGAAGAAGGTAAGACAGGTTATGATGGAATAAATTAGGGTAGGGTAAGGTAAGGTAAGGTATGGTAGGATAGGGTGGGATACTAAGCCTAGGTCTATCTTGGACTATATACGATTACTAAGCCTAAGACAAACCCTGCATCAGAGTTTAATAGTTTTTGTAAGCTGCAGCCTGCGAGTGACATGTTATACGATGAATTTGAGTGTAAAGCATTATATGTTTTACAGAACTTTAATGATTAGGAAATATGTTCTTTGATGTTAAAGAAAATCTTATCATAGCTCGTTCTTAGGAACTTGGTTTTAAAAATTTTTCAAAAAATGATGTTACCGTACCCTCTGTACCATAACCCTATCTAACCTTCAAATTCTTGACCATTCCCAACCTATCAAGTCTTATCACTTTTTTAATTAACTAACTATGCGATAAGGTGAAGTGATATCCTTTTGTTAAAATTTCGTTATAATTTATTATGTTTTTACTGATAACGCCCCCTAAATTTTAATGGTCCTTTGTAATGTGACTCGTATATAACACGAATGGTAGCTCAAATAAACAAATCGAAACTGACCATATCATTTTATTCGTTCAGACTCTGCGGTTAACAATGATAAGGTACCTGGCCCTGGTGTTCCTAATACGATTTGGCTTTGGCACACCGTACCGAGATTCAGAAGGCCTTGTTGTTGATGGTACGAGGCATGGTGTATATAATTTGAAGGTGGAGTTGGATGGTAAAGAGGATGGTCTATATTATGGCAAGAATGAAGAGAAATATCGTGGTAAAGAGGTCAATAGTCATGGTGAATATAATGGTCAAAGTGATGGTAAGAGTCATGGTGAATATGGTGGTCAAAGTAATGGTAATAAGGGGTATAATGGACGAAGTGATGGTAAAGATCATGGTGGACATAATAGAAGAAAGGATAGAGAAGGAGATAACAAAAAGATGGTTTATCAACAGTTTTATCAGTTTGACCAAAGTCCGTTCAAAGATATGAAGGAATACGAGATGTGCGATGGATCATACAAGGAAGAGTAAGATATTTTAAGTAATTTTTTTACTACAACGAATCAGCTTAACAGTATAGTAGGTATGTAATGTAAGACATTATGGCTAACAGGGACGTCGTTTGGGGGAGGGGGGGGTGGTTCGGGGGTGACTATCAGGTAAAGCCCTGGATATAATAGTGGAAGAGGGCATAGTAAGTCAGTATAGGGCAGGTAAGAAAAGACAGAGTAAATTACAGTAGGATAGGGCATGGCAGTTCAGTTAAAGGTAGGCATGTTAAAGGTTAGGTTGGGCAGGGTGGCTTAGGGTAAGACAGGGTCAAGACAGGGTGACGGGTATAGTAAGGTAAAGTAGGAACAGATAGTTGAGTAGGGTAACTTAGGTAGAGAGTATGTAACGTAAAGGTTTGGGTAGAGGAAGGTAAGGTCGAGTAAGATAGGATAAAATAAGGGGTAGGGTATGTTAAGGTAGGGTAAGGTAAAGTAGAGTAAGGTAAGATAGGGTAGCGAAGGGTAGGGTAGGGTACGGTAGGGTAAGATAGGTAGGGCGTTATATGTAAACCTTTTGAAAATAAAGATGTTTTCAGATATCGACAAGTATATTGTAAAGGTCCACTTCTGGAAGCTGTTAATCACTTGAGAATTTACAATGATTCTAAAGATTATGTGGATAGTGTTTTGAAGCAAGCTCCTGGTAAGTTTAAGCCTACTAAACTTAAGCCTCCTAAGCCTAATAAGCCTAAGTCTACTAAACCTAAGCCTATTAAACCGGAGCCTATTAAGCCTACGACTACTAAGCCTAAGCCTACTTAGCCTAAGCCTACTAAGCATAAGCCTACTAAGCCTAAGTCTACTAAGCCTAAGTCTACTAAGCCTAAGTCTACTAAGCCTACGCCTACTAAGCCTAAGCCTACTAAGCCTAAGCCTACTAAGCCTACATATTAAGTCTTTTTTAGCCATAATTATCGCTGAGTTTCAAAAACGATTTGGAGATGAACCAGATGTCTCCCAAATCGACCGATCAGACCTTCAAAAGTTCATCGACGAGTTCTTCTCACCTCCAGAAAGCGAGCTAGACAACTGTGAGCCAGAGGACTGGACTGAACGGCCGACCAACATTCTCAAGATCCAGGACGCCAACCTAAGGGATTGGGCTTTGAACCTAAACGGTCTCTGGAAGACGTTGTGTAGAAGGGTCAAGACTACAGTATTCGCTGATAAGGAACGACACTCGTTGATACCTGTAAATCAACCTTTTATTGTGCCTGGAGGTCGATTCAGAGAGTTTTACTATTGGGACACGTACTGGATCATCAAAGGACTGCTGGTGTCTGGAATGCAAACTAGTTCAAGATACATGTTGAAGAATATGCTGCAAATGGTCGAGCAGTAAGTTATTGTATAAAATTTATAATTACTTATAGCGATAGTCTTAACCCTGGCATTGGCTCTAGCCCCAGCCCAGAGCCCTAGCCGTTAGCCCTAGCTTTAGCCATAGTTCCTAGCCGTTAGCCCTAGCTCTAGCCATAGTTCTACCTGAATACGAAGTTTTTTTTTCGCCCAAAATGATATCCTACCCAAAATCTCACCCTCCTTAAATTTTTTCTGTTTACATTTTTACCTTTTCCAAAATTCTACCATGCCCAACTTTTTACCTTACTTAAACTTTCACCCTTTCCAAAATTTTATCCTGCCCAAAATTTTACCCTGCCCAAAATTTTACCTTGCCCAAAATTTTACCCTGCCCAAAATTTTACCCTGCCCAAAATTTTACCCTGCCTAAATTTTTTTGCTTTCCAAAATTTGAGCTTGCCCAAACTTTTTTCTTAAGCAAAATTTTACCCAGCCCAAAATTTTTCCCTGTCTAAAGTTTTACCTTGCCCAAAATTTTACCCTGCTCAAAATTTTACCCTGTCCAAAATTTTACACTGCTCAAATTTTTACCCTGCCCAAAATTTTACACTGCTCAAAATTTTACCCTGCCCAAAATTTTACACTGCTCAAATTTTTACCCTGCCCAAAATTTTACACTGCTCAAATTTTTACCCTGCCCAAAATTTTGCACTGCTCAAAATTTTACCCTGCTCAATATTTTACACTGCTCAAAAATTTTACCCTGCCCAAAATTTTACACTGCCCAAAATTTTATCCTGCTCAAAATTTTACCCTGCCTAAAATGTTACTCTACCCAAAACTTCACTCTGCCCAAAATTTTTTTCTTTTAAAATTTTACCTTGCCCAAAGTTTTACCCTGTCCAAAATTTTACACTGCTCAAAGTTTTACCCTGCCCAAAATTTTACACTGCTCAAAATTTTACCCTGCCCAAAATTTTGCACTGCTCAAAATTTTACCCTGCTCAATATTTTACACTGCTCAAAATTTTACCCTGCCCAAAATTTTACACTGCCCAAAATTTTATCCTGCTCAAAATTTTACCCTGCCTAAAATGTTACTCTACCCAAAACTTCACTCTGCCCAAAATTTTTTTTCCTTTAAAATTTTACCTTGCCCAAAGTTTTACCCCTGCCAAAAATTTTTCCGTGTCCAAAATTTTTCCCTTTTAAAAATTTTACCTTGCCTAAAATTTTATCCTGCTCAAAATTTTACCCTGCCTAAAATTTTACTTGGCTTAAAATTTTTCTTTTCTCTAGATTTAAAAGTGGCCTAAAAAATAACTTTCAGATTTGGATTCGTCCCAAATGGCGGCCGAGCATATTACACTAGACGTTCCCATCCTCCCACCTTGATTCCAGCTGTTTATGAGTATTATCAAGCTAGTGGCGACAGGTCGTTTGTGAATAGTAGTCTTTCACTATTGGAAAAGGAGTTCAATTTTTGGGCTGAACAACGGTCGAAAGCTTTTCAAATTGACGGTGACACTGTTCGAGCTTACTTTTATGAAAGTCCAACCAATGTGCCACGCCCGGAATCATTTTTGGCTGACTACGAAGTTGCTATCAATATGAAGGTAGGGGTTTTAAAAAAAGTCTGTACCCTACCCTACCCTATCCTACCCTATCCTACCCTATCCTATCCTATCCTACTTTACTCTATCCTAACCTACCCTAACCCATCATACCCTACCCGAAAAATTTTTTTTGTGGGCGGGGTAAAAATTTGGGGAGGGGGGGGGAGGGTAAAAAAAACTCAAAACAATTAGGCTTTTAAGTACTGGTAAATCAGGAAAAAATTATAAAATAAAAAATTTTTCAGTGGGCGCGGTAAAAAAAATTGGGTGTGGTAAAAAATTTTTTTTGTAGGGAAGGTTGGGAGAGGGCGAAATAAAGTAAAAACTATTTTTAGGTTTTAATAAATCATTAAAAAACATAAAATTTAAAAAAAATTTTGGGGGGTAGATAAATAAATTTTTTACCCCGCCCGAAAAAAATTTTTTTCTTTTTATTTCTTTGCTTCGTCAACATAAAAAATGACACGCCCAGTACTATTAGTACTTTAAAATTTTAAAACTATGCTCTTTTCCAAGCCATCTACATCACTTTTCAGGAAGAAGACCGACCATTCTTCTTCAAAGCCGCAGCCAGTGCTGCCGAGTCAGGCTGGGACTTTTCGTCTCGCTGGTTCCGCGACGATCAGACTCTTCAATCGATGGAGACTCAGAACATTGCTCCAGTTGACCTAAACGCTTTCTTGTGTTATAATATGGACATCCTGGGGTACCTGTTCGAGGTGACTGGTTACTCAGGAAAGGCTGATGAATATCAAAGAAAGTTTGACAGATTCAGGAAGACATTCGAAAAGATATTCTACAATGAAACTGAAGGAGCGTGGTATGATTACAACATACGAACTGAAGCTCACAATCTGAGGGTGTACCCATCGATTGCTGTGCCATTGTTTACCGGATGTTATAATCGACTGGATGAGAGCAAAAAGTGTCAAGCTTTTTTGATAAACTTGGGGTAGGTTGGATAGGAAAAGGTGTATGTATGCCTAAAATGTCATATTTAAGCGTAGTTTGCTTTAAAATGGCATTTTTAGCTATATTTTAGTGACAATGGAAAGTCTTGTCGGTTTTCAACATTTAAAGCTTAGTAAAATAACGACAAGACTTTTTTGATTGTGAAAAAAAGTTGAACTTAAGCTTTAGTAGGCTTCCCTAGTAGGCTTGGTTTAAGACTAAGCTTACTTAATAAGCCTAAGCTTGCTAAGTTTAAAGTTACTAAGCTTAAGCTTAAGCCTCTAGTCCTAATAAACCTAAATTTACTATCCCTAAGCTTTCTAAGCCTAAGCCGTAAGCCTAAGTCTACTGAGCATAAGCCTACTAAGCTTAAGCTTACTAAGCGTTAGCCTACTAAGCCTAAGCCTACTAAGCCTATGCCTACTAAGCCTAAGTCTACTAACCTTGAGTCTACTAAGCCTACTAAGCCTAAGCCTACTAAGCCTAAGTCTACTAACCCTAAGTCTACTAACCCTGAGTCTACTAAGCCTACTAAGCCTAAGCCTACTAAGCTTAAGTCTACTAACCCTGAGCCTACTAAGCCTACTAAGCCTATGCCTACTATGCCTAAGTCTACTAACCCTAAGCCTACTAAGCCTAAGCCTACTAAGCCTAAGTCTATTAACTCTAAGCCTACTAAGCCTAAGCTTACTCAACCTAAGCATACTAAGCCTAAGCCTACTAAGCCTAAAACTACCAAGCTTAAACATATCAAAAATATACCTACTAAATCTAAGCCTACTTATTTTAAGTCCAAACATAAAAACAAGCCGAAGGCTAAGCACAAGCCCTAGTCTAATCTTATGTTTACTAAGCCTACGCTGTTTAATAAGCCTATTTTCAGGAAAGCAAATTCTTAAGCTTCCCCGGAGGCATACCAGCCAGTGTCAACAATGCCACCAACCAACAGTGGGACTTTCCCAATGGTTGGAGCCCATTGAATCATATGGTCATCGAAGGGCTGAGGAAGTCGAACGACCCCATAATGCAAGACAAAGGCTTCGAAATCGCTACGAAATGGATTCAAGGCAACTTTAAGGTCTACAACAAGACCAAGGATATGTTTGAAAAGGTGGGGCGATGGCTTTGTATCTTAAGGAGAGGAATTTTAATTTTTTCTTCTTGACCAGGCTGTTTTGATAGGAAATTAAAAATTTTTTTTGGGCGGGGTAAAAATTTTTTTTTCTTGGGGGGGGGGGGGGTTAAGTACAAAAAGTTAGGTTTTTTGGCATTTATGAACAAAAAAATTATGAAGAAAAAAATTTGTGGAGGGGGGGGGTAAAAAATTTTGGGCGGGGTAAAAAAATTTTTTTGAAAGGGGATGAAGGGAGAGGGACAAATATAAAAAGTATTTTTAGGCACTGCCTAATTACCAAAAACGTAAAATTTAAAAAAAAATTGGGGATGGATCAAAAAATTTTTTTACCCCGCCCAAAAAAAATTGTTTTTCTTTGTTTTTTCCGTCTTAAAAATGACCCGCCTAGCACTACTAGTAGTCTAAAAATGAGAAACTATGCTCCGATTATATTATACACCTTATTATATTATTAGGTTGTTAGGTAAGTCGTGGGCCCCCTTTCAACACAAATGTTTGAAAAATCAGGAAAAAATTAATATATATCGCAAATTGAAAATTTTGATGTCCTTTTATAGTTTAAAACCTGTATTTTCAGAATATGTAAGTTTCAAACCTCTTTTAATTTTTTGTTTTGTTGTTTTAGTGGCCAGAACATTATAGGGCAAACGACGACTTTGGGTAGTGATGTAAAAGAGTACAAAACAAGTCGTAACGTTAAAACTACGGCCGGATTCATAAATAAGACACATGGACAAAGTATTGTGAGCTACACAACAGCAAAAATTTGGTTCCAAAAGCTTCCTTCTGGAGATGAGACGCTTGAAGAAAAGTGGAGGTCCTGTAGAATAGTTCTCTATAATTCCTTGAAACTAGGCCAAACCATAACTGTTAGTACGTATTCTATTAATATTGACCAAATGCGCCACTATCTACCTTCAAGGTTGAGAAACAGAAGGTCAATTATTGTTCATGACAGTGTCCGCCCCCACTTGGCAACGATGACCGCAGAAAAACAACGGGTTTGGATACAAAGTTTTTGACCAGCATTTGTATTTACTCGACATGATAGCTACATATTACCATATTTTCAAATCTTCGACAGCATTTATGTGTCAGCGACAATCCACTGAAGATGACGATGTCATGGAAGCCATCAAAATTTTCTTAGGCTCTAGAAATTCTGAATCCTATGCTACTGGGATAAAAATGCTTAAAAACGTTGGACACATTGTGTTAATGTTGATGATAACTATTTTGATTAATAATTAGTTCTTGTTGTAACGCAAAAAATTTTTTTCTGATACGCGGTTAGGGGGGCCCACGACTTACCTAACAACCTAATAATATGTTCAAATACTACTGTGCCCTTTAGCTTTGCAAAATTTGCTTTAAGAAGGGGCACAGAATTAATTGAACAAACCAATATTTAAAAAATTAAATTTTAAATTTGAAGTTTACTCAATTGAGCGCTCAATTTTAACTTTTTGAAATTTCAGTACAACGTTGGAGGAGACGTGCCAGAGCCAGGGCACGGTGGTGAATATAAAGTACAAACCGGGTTTGGCTGGTCGAATGGAGTTGTGTTAGACCTGCTACACACTTACTACGATCGAATCGAAGTTCCCGTGACGGAAACAAAAAGTGCAAATGAAATGAATGTTGTTATACCTGCTTTAACGCTTATTAACCTTTTTTATCAATTGGTTTGAGTTTTTTTAACTTTGGACTGTAAATAAATTATTATATTGGGTTTGTTACTTTGTGTGACATACGATGTAAATTGTTTTTTCTTAGGTTAAATAGACAAAAGGGGCTTTAGCTAACGTTTCGATTTAGGGCTGGAGCTAGAACTAAGACTAAAGCTAGAGTTGGAGCTTAAAATAAAGCTTACGTTTAGGTTTAGCTGTAACTTTAGGCTTAGCATTAAACTTAGACTTATGAGGCTTGTTTTAGCTTAGGCTTAAGCTGAGTGTTAGCACTAAATTAGAATTAGGCCTATGCTTATGCTCAAAATAGAGCTTGTGATTAGGCTTATGTCTAGGCTTAATTTGGAGAATAGAATTAGACTCAGAATGAAGCTCAAACCTATGTCATATTTAGGTTTAGATTTAGGATAAAACTTAGACTCAGGCTTAGGGTTAAGCTTAGATTTAAAATGAAACTTAGACTTAGGCTTAGGCTTAGACTTAGACTTAGGCTTAGACTTAGGCTTAAGATTAGGCTTAGGCTTAGGCTTAGGCTTAGGCTTAGGCTTAGGCTTAGACTTAAACTTAGACTTAGGCTTAGGTTAGGCTTAGGCTTAGGTTTCGGCTTAGGCTGGGGCTTAAGCTAAGTCTTAGGCTTAGGCTTAGGCTTAGACTTAGGCTTAGTCTTAGGGTGAGGCTTAAGCTAAGTCTTAGGCCTAGGCTTAAGCTTGAAGCCTAGGTTTGAACTTATGCTTCAACTTAATTTCGTCGTACTGTAACTTTACCTTACCATATCTTCACTTTGCTTAACTTTATTTTAGTCGAAATACCTTGCTTCTTAATGCTGTAACTATTTTTCAACCTACATTACCTATCATCAGGTGATTAAGTATTCCATTTTTAAACCTTGAATTTTTACAGTAATGTAACACAACTATAATATGTAATAATGATTATAATTTTAAGATCCAAGCTTGCAAAGTTTTAAACTAATTTAGATTGTATATCATATTGTACAAAATGCACTTTCCAAACGTGTCTCATTTTATAAATAGTGGAATTAAAATAGTGTTTTATTTATAAAATGATCCCTCAGACTGTTATCACTGTTATCAAGCGATATTTCGCAAAACACATTGGCCTTTGCTTTGAAGTTTTTCTATTTTTGATTGACGTTGCTCAAGGGTATTTGGGTTTTAAATAGTTTTTGAGGGTTGTAGGCTAGGGATGTGGCTAGAGATGAGGCTAAGAACAGGGCTTTGTGCTAGGACTTTGAGTTAGGGCTAAGCTAGAGCTGAGGCTAGGAACTAAAGCTAAAGCTAGAGCTTGGTCTAGAGCTAGAGCTAGAACTAGGGCTAGGGATAGGGCTAAGCTAGAGCCAAGGCTAGGACTAGACATGAGGAACGGGCCGGGCCCAATTTTCAAGTCCGACCCGATCAAAATTTTGCCCACGCTCGGCCCGTACTAAATTTGGGTCAGACTCGGTCTGGTTTGTGCCTCATGCCTAGCCAGGCCTAGAGCTTGATGTTTTGTTACTATGAGTGTCACAAAAGTCTTGTCGTTGATGTTTAAGTATTTTATTATAACTTGGCGACAAGACTTTTTTGACATATAAAATTTTAATTTCTAACGAATTTTTTAGTTTTTTTTGGGGAGGGGGGTTAATTTTTTTTTAATTTTAGCTTTTAACAAAATTTTTTTAAATTAAAAAAAAAATTTTTTTTGCAACGTTGATTAAGCTAAATTGTTCAAAGCAAAGACGATTCATGCCTTTGTCTATAGACTTTGCATGTGATTCACAATTTCCCTACTCTTTATTAATGGTTTTGATGACAAACCTTTTAACTATTCTATTATTCTAATGTTTTTGTTACTTAAATTTTGTAAAATTTTATTTTATTCTTTGTTCTCTAATGAATTGATGAGGCATTGTAGGACTAGGAATAGAAGCTGTGGTAGGGTAGAGCAAGAGGAAATGTAAGGTAGGGTAAAGGAGGGGGGGGAAGATGAGCTGAGATAAGATAGAAAAAAATAGACACGGTAAGCCAAAGTAAAACAGGTCTGTGCAGGGAAATATTGCTAAACAGGGGGAAAGTATAGAAAGTAAGGGTAGAGGAAGGAAGGTTAAAACAGTGTTAGATGAACTACCGTAGGGTAGGGCTCGAAATGAAAGCCTATTTTGGTAAAATTTTGACGTTTCGTGACGGTCACATGATGCAGTATATATAGCCATTAATCTATGATAAGTAAAGTAGTTTTCTTGAACAGTAATTGATTTCTTTCGAAATAAAAATGACTTTCTTCCTTGAGAGCGTCTACCGTAACTTTGTACACTTGACCGCGTCTTTTCAAATTGAAAAATCAAGTGTTTTACAGTAACTCTATCATTTAAACTCTTGCTTATTTGAATCTTAAACTGGACTTTGCTTTTCTAAAAATTTTTTAATTAACAGAAGGGTTCAATATTTTTTTTTAAAATGGTAAGATACAAAATTGGTTTTTCTAGCTTTTTAAATATTTTATTATATCGTTTTTTAAAATGGAATTATATATAAATATAAAACTTGTTTTTGTGGGCCAGAGCTAATGTTGCGGTCAAACGTGGTGTTAGAGTCAGGGCGGCGGTTATGTCTCCTTAGAGCTTGGACTTAAGCCAGGGGTAGATTCTAGCCTAGAAAAAAAAGCTAAGCTTAGGACATTGGGATAGAACTGTGGGCTAGGGCTCAAGTAAAGGCATAGGCCAGGGTTCGAGCTAGAACAAGGGCTAGGCTCTGGGGCTCTGGGGCTCTGGGCTAGGGCTCTGAACTAGGGCTCTGGGCTAGGGCTCTGGGCTAGGGCTCTGGGCTAGGGCTCTGGGCTAGGGCTCTGGGCTAGGGCTCTGGGCTAGGGCTCTCTGGGTTAGGGTTCTGGGCTAGGGCTCTGGGCTAGGGCTCTGGACTAGGGCTAGGTATATTGTTATTGACACTTCTTGTTTTGAATTCTTTTTTAAAATGAATTGCCACGTGACGATAATATTTTGCACGATTAGCTATTATTGTTACCTATTTCAGCAATAAAACCAAGCTTATTTACTACCACATTACACTGTAACTTTGTTGACGATCACTTGGACTCTTGTTTACTTGGACCTGTCATCATGATGACCGAACACAACTCATTCCCATTGATGGTATGTTTTTTACAATATATATAAATTGTTGAAATCCACTTTTCAACAACACTTTTTATGGTATTGACCTTGACATAGCTGTGTGGGAGGGTACAGTAGGAAGAGGGAAGTTAGTATCGATTAAACATTTGGTGGATCTTTAAGAGTTTGGCAGTTGTTACAGTTTACAATAGGGGCAAAGTGGCAGTAGTTTATGTAAGGTCTGGTTGTTTGATTTGCTAAAGATAAAATAATTTTTTACTTCAAAGGGAGCCTTAAAGATTACGGTATTACAACGTTATTGATTGGTAGTAAAGAATAAATTAATGGTGAGCTAGCAGGGGAAAGTAGGCTGACGATAAGACTAAGGTTAGTATAATAGTGGTACTAGAGCAGGGGTAGGGTAAGGCTAGAGTAAAATCAGAATTTTTTAAGACAAATACAGGAAAAAGGTAGAAAAATGTTAGAGTAGAGTGGCATAAGGCTAGAAAAAGGCAGGTTAAGAAAAAACAAGAAATAGTGTACAACCTTTAAGTTACCGAGCAATTCGTTATAGTTATGCTCTGCTGTACGATAATGTAAGGCTAAGTTAAGGTACAGTTAAGATAGAAAAATAAAAAATATGAGGTATAGGTACAAATGAAGATAGTCTATTGATATGATAGAGTCGAGTTGTGATTGGGCAAAACTGAGATAGGATAAAATTAAAAGTAACGTAGATACGATAAAGTACAGCAAGCTAGGGGTGTAAAGGAAAGGCTGAATTACGGTAATGTATGAGTCAAGATTTAAGTCAGCATAAGGATGAGATAAGACATAAATAAAGTTAGATAGCATTAAGGCATCGTAATAGAAAGGCAAGGCTAAGTTAAGGTAAAGCAAGGCGAGTTAGAACAGGAAAAAAAGCTAGGTAGAGTGAGTAAAATAGTGTAACTCAGGATGCGGTAGGATACGGTAGAATATGGTAAAATAAAGCAGAGTATTTGTTTAGTCTTTAGTTTATGACCTTTTGATCTGAATAGAAGCTATCATCATTGTCAATAATTTAAAAAGTTTTTTGTCATCTCTTTTTTAAATCACCCCTCACACGTTTGAATACTTGAAATAGGTTTTGTCAAATTTTTGTGACGTCGCGAAATTCCCCAAATGCCACGGTATTCTTGTTTTTCGAACAAACATTCCTTCGACAATGGCGTGAAAAGCGACGAATTTGTCGCGAAACGTATTTTTCGAAAAAAAATTACGTGTGAAATGGCGGATTTTTTAAATTTTTTAAATACATGCTAGGGTAGGTATTTTTATTTAAGCTAGGGTTGATGTTTTGAAGCTCGCTACGGTGGATAATTATTGCTTAGAAACGTTTTTTTATTCTGTACAAGCCTTAGGGGTAGGATATTTTTTAGGGTAAGCACGGACGGGTGGGCACTTTTGGTCTGGGGGCGGGGGCGAAAAAATCCACAGGGGCAGCACGTTAAACTTTTTTTCAAATTTTTCTCTGGGGGGTGGCTAGTGCATATGTTGAAGCACAAGTTTGGCTTTAGGATAACAATAAGACATAGGCTAAAGCTTAGATTTTAAGGATAGTACATTAAGGAACAGTACAGTAGAGATAATTAGAAATGGGTAGGGTAGGGTAGGTTTGAGTAGTAGGGTAGGAAAGGGTAGTTTAGGGTAGAATCGAGTAGGCAAGATAAGATAGGGTAGAGTACGGTAGTATAAGTGTACGGTAGGTAGCGTAAGGCAGAGTAGAATGAGTTAGAGTATGGTAAGGGAAGGCAGGGTAGATCAAATTAGTGTAGGGTATGACACATCTGTGTAGTGCAAGGTAATTTATATTAGGATAGGTAGGGCATGGTAAAGTAGGGCGAGGTAGAATAGGATATGGTATGTTAGGGTAGGGTAGGGTAGGGTAGGGTAGGGTAGGGTAGGGTATGGTAAAGTAGGGTAGGGTAGAGTTTTGTAAACAAAGTTTTTGCGGTTTGTTTATCTAATTTGAAAAGCATTTCGAGAATGCCGTATAAGTGGTTTTTCGATTTATGTCAAGGGTATAAAGGCGTGAGTTTGCTTTTTTTCTGATTAGCCGGTTTTTCCAGTTAAGGAGCGGATTAACCTTAACCTTTTGATAAGGGCGATCACTTTTTTGTTTATATATTGATATATTTCACATTATTTTTGATAAGAATTTTTTTAAAAATTTTTTTGAAGAAGATATAATTTTCTTGGTTTAGTTAAATGGACCGCTACTTTAGTAAATTAGCTACAGTTTGGTCCAAGGCGCGTAATTTTATCAAAATTTTTGGATTTTTTATTTTTGAAACGATGAAATTTTTTTCTGACTCTAGTAGGATACGAATTATATTAATATAAAGAAGAGAACGAGCGTGTTGTAGGTGTTTAATATAGAGTAAGGCTGATTTTTTGCTAAAGATTAGGATTTACTAGGCTTAAACTTGCAATTATATAGACATAGGCTAAATCTAAAGCTTAGTATTAGACTAAGGATAAGGCTAGGGATCAACTAAAAGTTAGGATAAGGCTACGTTTTAGACTAATTTACAGGTTGCAGCTTAAGCTAGAGATTAGGTTGAAGATAAGGCTAACGCTAACGCTAAGGCTAAGGCAAAGGCAAAGGCAAAGGCAAAGGCAAAGGCAAAGGCAAAGGCAAAGGCTAAGGCTAAGGCTAAGGCTAAGGCTAAGGCTAAGGCTAAGGCTAAGGCTAAGGCGCAGGCTAAGGCTCAGGCTAAGGCTAAGGCGCAGGCTAAGGCCAAGGCTAAGGCTAAGGCGCAGGCTAAGGCTAAGGCTAAGGCTAAGGCTAAGGCTAAGGCTAAGGTTAAGGCTAAGGCTAAGGTTAAGGCTAAGGCTAAGGTTAAGGCTAAGGCTAAGGTTAAGGCTAAGGCTAGAGTAAAAATGATTTTTGTATTCTGTGCTTTGTCCCTTTGGCTAGTCTCATTTTGGCTTCAGTAGGTATAGAGACAATAATATTATGACACTTCCTTCTTCAATTCCACTAACTCTACTCTGCTGTAAAGTGATAACACGCAGCCAACTGGACTTTGTTGTGAGTGTAGTTGAAGAAGATCATCTATCACTTTTGAATGTTTACATCTTCTTTTGTACTCAAACATTAGAAAAACTGATTTCGTGGGAAAACTTGTGACAGTTTTTGATGAATCAAACTATAATTGAATTTTTAAAATTTTGGAATGATGTAATTTCACTTCGTATTTTACAAATCAAAAAATGACAAGAACTTTTTTTACAAAAAAAATGCTTTTCTTCGTATAACTTGTCACCGGCAGGCTGCAAAATGCCTAAAAAAGCTTGTTTTGACACAAATGGCAAGAACTTTCTTTAGAAACTAAAAAATGACAAGAACTTTCTTGACAAAACAAAAAATGGCAAGAACTTTCTTTACAAACCATAAAATTGCAACAACTTTCTTTACAGAAAGAAAAAAGCATGATTCCAGTATCGATCGTATAAATTGTCACCCGCAGGCTGCAAAACGCTTAAAATAACTTGTTTCGATAAAAATGGCAAAAACTTTCTTTAAAGTGCAAAAAATAGCAAGAACGTTTTTTATCGAAAAATGGCAAGAACTTTCTTTACAGTGCAAAAAATGGCAAAAACTTTCTTTACAGTGCAAAAAATGGCAAGAACTTTCTTTACAAAACAGAAAATGGAAAAAATGGCAAGAACTTTTATTTCGCATCTGCAGACTGCGCCCACAAAAACAAAATTCTTTAGCTAACAAAGTACACTCGTTTTCAAATTTTTTTTTTCAATATTCAATTTTTAAATTGAAGAAACTAGTTGACTGTGTACAATACATCTTGCAAAATCAGATTTACTATAGTAATGATCTTTGTCACACTACGAGATACCGTTTTCGGTCAACGTTCCGTGCTTTCGACGTCATCTTCTTTGATCTTTCTGGCTGGGAAGGGGGTGAGAGGGTGGCTCAGCCAAGCCCATCAGTCTTTTCGTGGAATTTAGAAAAAATTAGGAAAAAGTTTTTTTGATTGACTATACATAAAAAGAAATGTTACAGTAGGCAGTAAATTTTATACCGAACGCCCGATATAGTCAATTCATATTAAAAATGGCATTTTTGTGTTTTGCAGGCCGCAATGAGCATTTTATACGATAATTTTTGCTTATAGTTGCTTTGTCAAGAAAGTTCCTGTCGTTTTTTGTTTTGTAAAGAAAGTTTTTGTAATTTTTTGTTTTGTAAAGAAATTTCTTGCTATTTTATGTTTTGTAAAGGAAGTCCCTGCTATTTTATGTTTTGGAAAGAACGTTCTTGCCATTTTTTGTTTTGTAAAGAAAGTTATTGCCATATGTATACAACAGAGCTATTTTTTGGGTTTGCAAGCTGCGAGTGACAAGTTATACGATAAAATTTATGTTTTTTTTTTGTAAATTCTGTTTGTCACTTTTCAGTTTGTAAAGAAAATTTTTGCAATCTTAAAATTTTTTTTAGTTTTAAAATTAATTTTTTTTCAAAAAATTGTAAAAACTTTCTTTACGTATTAATTATTAAATTTTTTGCTTTATCGTATAACATGTCTCCCGCAGGCTGCAAAAACCTTTTAATGTTTTGTAATAGTAAAAACTTTCTGTACAAAGCAAAGAATGGCAAGAACTTTCTTTACAAAACATAAAATGGCAAAAACTTTCTTTACAGAACAAAAAATGGCAAAAAATTTCGTTTCAATACAAAAAATGACCGGAACTTTCTTTACAGAACGTAAAACAGTAAGA
Source organism: Bursaphelenchus okinawaensis (assembly GCA_904066225.2). Taxonomy (NCBI): domain Eukaryota; kingdom Metazoa; phylum Nematoda; class Chromadorea; order Rhabditida; family Aphelenchoididae; genus Bursaphelenchus; species Bursaphelenchus okinawaensis. The sequence goes on along the minus strand of CAJFCW020000005.1, from coordinate 9,523,088 downwards.
ACTGTTTTACCGTATAACATGTCTCTTGCAGGCTGCAAAACCCTTTAAAATCCGCTTCTTTTTGCATTTCAACCCCATTGAAACTTCTAAATTACTCCACAATCACAACATAACCGCACTTTTTCGCCATAAAAACGTGACGATTTGATCGGCACATGCATTCCATCAACGTTCCGCCAACGTTCCATCGTGTGAATCTGAAGTTTGGACGATGACGTAACGAAACCGATTCGGAGTGGCGGCGGGTGGGAGAATATTGGGTGTTACAATCAAAAATAGTCGAATTACTGTGTGAAAATCACAAGTTTTGCAACCGCTGAGAAGGGGTTGCGAAGTCGAAGGTAAGGTTGGGAAAGGGCATTGATAGCTTGCTGAAGGGGGGGTGGAGAACGAAGGGATAGCTTACTAGAGGGCTGGAGAGGAAGAGAGGGGGTTAGAGGGCTGGGCATAGGGGTGGTCAATGTACTTTGACTTTTTTGCAAAAAAAAGCTCGGTTTTGGAAAAAATAGCAAGAATTTTTCTTTACAATGTCAATAATAGCAAGAACTTTCTTTACAAATTATAAAATGGCAAGAACTTTCTTTACAAACCAAAAAATGGCAAGAACTTTCTTTACAAAACAGAAAATGGCAAGAACTTTCTTCACAAAACAGAAAATGGCAAGAACTTTCTTTACAAACTAAAAAAGTGTTTTTTCTTATCGTATAACTTGTCACCTGCTGCTTGCAAAAGTTTGAAAATAGGTTTGTTTGGTACAAATGACAAGAACTTTCTTTGCAAAACTAAAAATGGCAGAAATTTCTTGTAAAAGTATAAAAGGATCTTTTGCAGCCTGCGGAAGACATGTTATACGATGAAGCAAAGAAATGCTTTGACAATTGGTATGTAAAGAAAGTTTTTGCTATTTTTGATTACATGGCTCTTAGAAACAAAAAATTTTAATGAACTGCAAAAACTTTCTTTACAAACGAAAACTGACTAAAATTTTTTTGAAAAACAAAAAATTTTTTTTATTGTATAACTTGTCATTTGCAGTCTGCAAAGCTATAAAAAAGCTCGGTTTTGTACAAATGGCAAGAACTGTCTTTACAAAACAAAAAAATGACAAGAACTTTCTTTACATGACAAAAAATGGCAAGAACTTTTTTACATGGCAAAAAATGGCAAGGACTTTCTTTACAAAACAAGAAATAACAAAAACTTCCTTTACAATTTAAAAAATGGCAAAAACTTTCTTCAAAAGCTTATTTCTCAAGTCCATGCGTTCCGCGCATGCCTCCACCCAGACTTAACCATGAAACTTTTGGTCTTTTTAAACTGTTCCGCTTACCCAGAACGTAATTATGATGGATAGTTTACAGTAGTCGAGGCGGTTCAATCGCAAAAACGAAAGTTTCTTCTCCACTCTGGGATGTTACTTTGATGGGTTGTTAAGAAAGAAGGACTGAGATCGCATGGTCATGGGTAATATTTTCAACTTTTGAGAGTTGATTTTACATTTTTAGCATTGTGTTGGTATGTAGGATAAGTTACAGTATAATTTTTAAGGCCTAACGGGGTGAATTGAGGGTTTTAAATTGAGGTAGGCAGCTAAAACATGGGAACATTGAGAGTATGACAAGTTTAACTTAATGTAACTTTTGTTTTGCTTATATGATGTAAATAATTCTTACTGTGGTAAAAGTTTCATAGTATGTAGTACCTTTCTTTTAAAATTTATTTTTGTTGTTGGTCCAAATAAAAATGGCACATCAATTTTTTGCGCCGATTTACCCATTTTTTGCACAAAATGTAAAGTTTATTACGTCATAACTTAATTTTGAAAGCGGATATTTATAATGCTTTCACTGTAGTACATGCTTCATGGTGTGTAGTAACTTTCTCTTAAAATACATTTTTACTTTTGGTCCAAATAAAAATGGCACAACTATTTTTTTACAGCCAACCACTCATTTTTATCAATTTTTTACCAAAAATTTGAAGTTGTCACGTCATAACTTTTTTGTAAAAACCAGTATCTATATTAATTTTATTTTAGTGAATGCCCCATTGTGTGTAGTAATTTTCTATTAAAATACATTTTTACTTTTGGTCCAAATAAAAATGGCACAACTTTTTCTTTGGCGTCAACCATTCATTTTTCTCAACTTTTTGCAAAAAAACCAATTTTTGTAAACAAAGTTTCTTCACTTTTCTTCAATTTTTGAATTCTCAACATTATTTAAAATTTGTTACACCTAAAAAACTCAAAAACAAATTTGTTTTTAATAAGGAGCTAGCTGATTTTCAATTATAAGATCAAACAGCATTTTAACAATTGTGACGTTTTAACCATTAGGTGACAATTTTGATGAAAGTAAACAATGTTTTGTTAAAGGGCAAACATTTTTAACATAGACGAAACATATTCGACTAGTTTTCGACTATTTTTAGATTCAGAATCACAGGGTTTTGGGGGAAATGATTGGGAAACAAGTTGAGAGTATGATGACTTTAGGCGAAAAATCGACTTTAAACTCAAAAAGCAACAGTTTAATGGTTGAATAGTAACGTGGATCTTACTTGTATTATAAGAACAGGGTTTTTCAAATTAGTATAATATGGTTTGGCATTGATTTTTGACTTTACTGACAAATAGCAATGGCTTAAACTAGTCTAACATAAGGTTTTTGATGTCTACTACAACTTTAAAGCCAAATTTTTAAATTGTAAAGCTAAAACAGTTTAAGATAAGCTTAGCAATATGGTTTTAAAAAACTGTAAGTTAATTTAGACGGTTAAAAAAAACTTTTACTACAGTAAAAGCTTGCTATAGCTCATCAAAGTTGATTTAACTTGGAACATATTAAAAAATCAGAAGTGTAAAGAGTTCTTGCGGTTTTGAAAAAATTTTTAAAATTTGCATTTTTAGGCTTGGCAGTTATATTATGACATATTTTTTAAAAAGTTTTTAAAATTTAAAAAAAAAAATTTGTAAAGAAAGTTTTTGCGGCTTTGAATTTTTTGCAAAATTTTAAGCAGTTTTTTATTTATACGGCATTTATGGCTTAAAAACATATATTAAATTGTACTTTAGCTTTTTATTTATTGTATCATTACTGTATCGTCACTACCGTCTCCTCACCCTAACCTAACCCCAACTTGCACTTTGACCCAACCGGTTTCCTGGAATCTCATTCCAACAGTCAATTGAGGTCATAATTACTCTTATGAACATTTTTTAATTAACTAATAATCATAACTTTTTATTGAATTACTTTATTGGTCTTGTTATTGTAAGTTACTGTTCGGGGCGGGCGCGGCTCTTCCACTTTACAATGATTTTTGTTGTGTTAGCATTGGCGATGGAAAGTCGGTGTGGTGGTAGATGGGTAGAATGACATCTTGGGAGTTGGTTGTAGCTTACAATTTTTTTTGAATTTTGGCGTATTTTAGGAGATATTGCATTAAAAATGGCAGTGGATAGAGGAAAAAAGTTGGATTTTTAGGGGAAAATTGAGGATTTCGTTGGGAAAACGTTATTTTTAGAGGACAAAATTGGTGCCATTTTAAACCTAAGCCCTTTTAAAATATAGACAATGTCATTTGACATTACCAAAATTAGTTTTCTCATTACATTTTAGGCTTAAAACATAAAATATTGGCCATTTTTCAAGTTTTTACCCCAAAAAACCGCAAAATTTTGAGAAAGTTTGCATTATTTTGCCATTTTATAATGGACCTAAAGGTCATATCTGGTTCTAAAATAATAAAATGGTTTAAGTAGTACTGTTTTACTAAAAAAGACTATAAAAATTTAGATTGGTACACTTGGTACACTTAAATTTTCATATCTTCCCAGATCAACACAATAGCATAGTCTTTGGAAAAAAAAGTTACTGTAAAAAAATGGGCCACTGTAAAATATTGACTTATAGCTTATTTTGAAGCCAAGGCCCCTGGTATTCATATGCTAAAACAATTTTAAGATTCACGCATTGGCTAGCCTAAAATGAAGTTTTGTCCAAACCAAAGTTCTTCAAAAAATTTCAAAAATTATGTATAAATACTGCCATTTCATAGAGCCCATTGTGTGAATCCTTTGTATGCAAATATCACTTATCAAGTTTTATCACCTTTATTGTGTAAACAAAATTTTTGTTCGCCGCGACGACATTTTGTAACGTTACTGATAAGTAAACACCGGTCTATATAATCGGGTTTTTAGACAACTTTTTCGGTTCTGCCATTGTTTTTTAGGCCTTATAATGTTGGGAATGGCCTTAGGTGTCACAGTAATGTCTGCTGTGGTATTTGGAAGTATTTTAAAAAATAAAAAATTTTATGAAAAAATATGAAAGATTTTCAGCTTTCTTACATTACGAATCTTTCATAATTTTTTGTCTTTTTTCGTATTTTCCAAAAAGCTTCTAAAACGTGATAAAATGATAAGGAAAGCATATTTTTGACATTACCAAGTAAAAATATAGATATCCTTACCGTAGCTGTCTGAAAAAAAATCGGCGCGCTTTACACTAAACTCTGGTGGTGATCAATCTTATGTTACACTACTTTCAACGTATCCTTGTTCGGGTAAACTTTGAGTTCATTCTTGGGTTAAAAACAACTCCAACTGTGATTGTAACATTTTTTTGTGCTATAGTGTATTTATGGGGGTTTATTGTGTTTAGGGGACATGTTATACGATTGAACATGAACATGTTCCATCGTATAACATGTCACGCAAACGTTAAAAACGTAAAATATTGTTTTTTCTACGTATGAAATGCCTTTCCTAATTATTTTTTTTAATTTTTTTTTAATTTTGAATGTAAGGGCGACAAGTTATACGATCAAACATGTTATACATGTTTGATCGTATAACTCGTCACTTTATAATTAAAAAAGTAAAATTTAGTTTTCATACTATAAAAAATGACTTTTTCTACCATACTTTGTACTTTTGCCATTTTTCGATGATAGAGCGACAAGTTATACGCTTAAACATGAAACATTAAAATATGTTCGATTGTATAACTTGTCACCTTAAAATTAAAAAACATCAAAAATAATTTAAGTACGTACAAAATGGCTTTATCGACCTTGTTCTTCACTTTTGCCATTTTTCGATGACAGGGCGACAAGTTATACGATCAAAAATGAAACATTGAAACATGTTTGATCGTATAACATGTCTCTTTTCTCACTAAACATTGATTTCTGACATTTTACAAAAGTGTTACTAATGGTGTTTGTAACGCAAACACAAAGTTCGCCAACGACAGATGTTTGTGTGAAATTAGGCGGTTGTAAACAAAGTTTTGTCGAAATATACAAACTTAAATTAGCATTCGTAAACAAACATGATTGGCGACCGTAATTGTTTGTAAGGGGTGTTAAATAGACAAGATGATTGGGTTTGTAATCAAATTAAGGAGGTGATGCAGAGGTTTTTTGCAGGGTTTTTTGAAATTTCAAAAAAAAATTAAAATTTTGCTTCCTAAATAAAGTTCTTGCTATCTTTTGATTCTTAAAGAAAGTTTTTGCCATTTTATAATTTGTAAAGAAAGTTCTTGCCATTTTTTGTTTTGTAAAGAAAGTTTTTGCCATTTGTTCTATTATAAAGCATTTTTACAGTTTTGCAGCCTGCAGGTGACAATTTATACGATAAATTCCAAAACCTTTCATTTTTTGTTTTGTAATGTAAGTTTTGGCTTCTTTTGAACTAAAATTAAAATTTTTTAGAATTTTTAAACATTATAAGTACCAAAAACCAAAAAAAAACTTTTAAAACGTCAGCTGGACTATAACGTGTAAACCGCCAGATTCCTTCGCCATTTTTTCGAATTTTCCCTCCAACAACAATATGTCGACGAAACTGGCTCGGATCCAGTGACGTTTCAGCGACAAAAGCCGGCTTTTGAGTTTATTTTGACCGCACGACGTCATGACGTGACGTTGTTGTGGTCAGTCGGCTACATGTCAATCGCCAAATGCGATTTGTCGAGTATAATATGGGGGCTTTGAGTGGGATCACGGCGCTGGGTGCATGTGATCTGGGTTTATATGTAATGGTTTAGGTAATAGTAGGTCATAGTTAGATTAGAAATGACATTTTGATCACCTTCAACTGCGTATGAGGTCAAAAATGGTACTAAAATGGTACTATTAACCTAAAAACAGCCGTTTTTGAAAGATTTTTTAAAATTTTTTTTATGTTACAGTAGACTAAAAGCCCTAAAATTACCTAAAACAACATTTCTGATCAGCCGTAGAACCACAAAGACCATTAAACCATTTTTCAAAAATAAAAAAAATTACAAAAATTTATGGAAGATTTTCAGTGCAAATTACATTGAAAATCTTTCGTCTTTTTTCAGCAACTTTTGTAAAACATAAAAAATGCGTTTTTAGGTAATAAAACGTAAAAAAATTACAATTTTGGCATTTTTGGATTTGGAAAGAAAGTTTTCGTAATTTTTTTTGTGGGAGAGACTTGTACCGTCTGCGGATGACAAGTTATGCGATGATAAACATGTTATGTTTTTTAAACAAAGTTTTGGTCATTTTTTGATTTGTAAAGCAACTTCTTGCCATTTCATGTCTTGTAAAGAAAGTTCTTGCTATTTTTTGTCTCGTGAAGAAAGTTTTTGCCATTTGTTTTAAAACAAGCTATTTTACAGTTTCGCAGGCTGCAGGTGACAAGTTATACGACGATAAAGTAAAATACGACTTTTACCACCTCTTTTGATAAAATTCACTTGAAAATCATCTGAAATCCATAATTCTTGGTGCATTTTGCGATTTCCAAATCAATGCTTTTACTGCCTTCACAGCTAATTTATTGACATAGCCGTTGAGCGGTGATTTCTGGGTAAAAACAATATTTCCCACGTAGTTTCGACGTTTTTTAAACTATAATTTACTATGTTTTTAAACGGCTTTTATGGATTTTTAACTATAGACCATTTTTATGACACTTTGACTGCTGTTTTGACAACATTACAATCGGCGTGGGTTTTGGGGGTTGGACATATTTGGGCTGGTTAAAGGGGGTGCACTGACCATTATAAGTCACAATACGCTGTTTTTTGCCTTTTTTAAATAGACCATTGATCGTTAGGGTTAATTGCTTTATGTTTTTAAGGTTGTCTTGGCATGATTTTTAAAAATTTTAGGTATTTTTAAAAATTTGAGTTGTAAAGAAAGTTTTTGCGGTTTTGAAAAATTATTTTAATTTTGAAGCTTTGAATTGATAACAACAATTGCTATTGTAAAATACGTTTTGAAACTAAATTCGGTCAAAATTCTACTACTAGTTCAACAATTATGGCACTTTTTTAAAAAATTTTTACTAAAATCAGCTTGGTCCCCCTGTTGTTTTTTTTAAATTATCTAAACTTTGAAATTTTGAGTTGATAACAAATATTATCATTGTAAAATACGAAGCTTGTTTTAATTTTGTTAAAGTTTTACTTTTGTTATAATAGTTATGGCACTTTTCTTTTGAATTTTCATTATAAATCAGCTTGGTCCCCCCTGTGGATTTTATTGGAAAATTGGTCGATAAAACAATTTTTACTAGTTTCAATGTAAAGCTTTTTTGCTTTTTATGATATGTCAAAATCAGTATTACCTATTTTAACACAAAAATTTTAAAATTTCAAAAAAAAAATTTTTTTTAATTTTAGTTTTTTTAAATCTTTTTGGTTAAATAGACTAAAAATTAAATTTTTAAGATTTATAACTCATTAAAATTAATTTTTATTACCAAGCACTGCCTCAAAATCAATTTCTACATCATAAAACACTAATAAAAGGCTATTTTTCCTGAGGCATTTCGTAATTTTCTCAAATTTAAAAACTATCTGTGACTGCAAAATTGTGGTCACAAATCAGAAAAGACGTTTCCGGCTCATCAAAAACTACAAACTAGGTTGCTGAGAACGGTGGAAGGGCGTTCCAACAGTTTGCATCTAATTGGCTTGGTACCTACTTTAATACCTAATTTAAAGTACATAAACTTTTCGACCATTTAAAAGCGCAGTAACGCTTAGTTTGGGCTTTTAAGAGCTTGCTTTGGTATTTTTGATGATTTGCAAGAACTTAGTTTTCAAAAAAAATTTTTTGAAATTTTATTTCGCTGTTCAAAAATTGTGAGCCATTATCTTCTATAATTTGCATTGAGGTGTAGCTCAGAGTTATTTGAACAGTATAAAACTGTTAAAACTTGCGGTTTACTTTCCAAATTTTGTGATTTCAACATACGAATAGACGAGGTAACACTTCGTTTCGTGTAAAGTAAATCGTGTTTAAACTATTACTCGTTTTTTGATCACCATTTCGTAATGGCGCTTTAATTTAATTTTTAAATTTCACAAATTTTCATGTTTAACTTTATTTTATAATGGTATGAGCATATGTTGGGGCTTTTAGTAATATCATGAGGTTTAAAATTGCTTATTTAATCTATTTTAAAAAATTTTTTTTTGATTTTTTTGGTGTAAAGAAAGTTCTTGCGGTTTTTGATCTTATTAAAATTTTTTTTTATAATCGAATTATGATTTGACTCTAATCTTGAGATATTAGCTTTCATTTCATAAGTTTTGGTCATCTGTCTAATAAGTTATGGCACTTTGAAATTTGTTTTTGAAGAAAAAATCAGCTTGGTCCCCCCTTATGGATTTTTTTCAAAAAATTACAATTAAGAAATTTCTGAGCGTATTTTACAATTTTTAAAACTGAGTTGTGTAGAATAGTTCATTGTTACATATTAAGGTCAAGTCAAAAAAGTTATGTCACATTTTTCAAAAAAAATCAGCTTGCCCTGTAAATTTTTTTCAAAAAATTTATGCAAGAAAATGTTTGACGTAATTTACAATTTTTAAAATTGCATTTGATCGAATAACTCATTTTTAGGTTGTGAAGTCAATATTAGCGTATAAAGTCTCAATTCAAAAAAGTTATGTCACTTTTTCCAAAAAAATCAGCTTGGTCCCCCCCCTGTGGATTTTTTTGCAAAATCCTAAAAGTTTTCTTTGTTTTCGGCGTATTTTACAATTTTCAAAACTGAGTTGCGTAAAGTAGTTCATTGTTACATTCTAAAGTCAATATTAGCTTCTAATGTCACAGGTCATAAAAGTTATGTCATATTATCTAAAAAAATCAGCTTGGTCCCCCCTGTGAATTTTTTTTTGAAAAAATTAAAAGTAAGAAATGTTTTGCCGTATTTTTTGAAAATTGTATTGTGTAGGGTAGTGAACAAGTACAGTTGACAGTTAATATTAGCTTGTAATGTCTCAAGTCAAAAAAGTTATGTCACTTTGTAAAAAAAAATCAGCTTGGTCCCCCTGTGGATTTTTTTTCAAAATCAAAAACTTTTTCACCAAAATTTTTTTGAATTTCAATTTTATATTGCCTATTTATGTCTATTCTCACCATAAACACATTTCCCCAACACCATGTAACCTTCGACGCTTCTGACTTTCACTGCCGATATTATTCATGACTTTAATCCACCCGAAACGCATGATTTTTTCAGGAAATTCGCAATACTGAACCGAATTCACAAACAGACCCACTGAACGAACCGAAGATGGGTTTAAAATCCGAACGCAAAGACTTTCCGCTAAAACACTGCGACTACGAGATGGCGTTCCAGCGCAGTATGAAGAATGATGTGTCGCGGTGAGTTTGATCGCTTGAACTGTTAGTTATTAGGGTTTTTGGATGTGAAAAACATCTGAAAATGCTGCAGATGGTAAAAATTTGCATATTTTACAATTTTCTACAAGATCGAGGTCGGAAATGAAAAAACGAAAATTTATGAAAAAAGACAAAAGATTTGCAGTGCAAATTACATTAGGAATCTTTCATCAACTTTTGTAAAATTTTGTAAAAACAAAAACAGCATTTTTTTGGTAATATAAGGATAAAGTGGCACAAATTTTTAAAATTTAAGTTTTGGAAAGCAAGTTCTTGCCATTTGTGTCAAAAAAAGCTGGTTTACGGTTTTGCAGTGCGGGTGACAAGTTATACGATAAAAAGCTTTTTGTTTTGTAAAGAAAGTTCTTGCCATTTTCTGTTTTGTAAAAAAAGTTCTTGCAATTTTTATTTTCAAAATTTCAAAAATATTGTTTTAGCCGAGCAGAACGCACCCTGATCCTGGTCTCCCTTCTAACCATGTTCTTCATCATTGCCGAGCTGGTCGGTGGCTACCTAGCCCACTCGTTGGCCATCGTATCCGACGCCTTCCATATGATCTCCGATCTGGGCAGCTTCTTGATCTCAATCACTGCCATTCATTTGGCGAGGAAAAAACCCACCGCCCGCTACTCGTACGGCTTCCAACGGACCGAAGTCCTGGGGGCGTTGACTTCGATTTTGATCATTTGGGTACTTACTGGAGTACTGATCTACATGGCTGTGGAGAGGATATTGACCAACGATCTGGAAGTTGAGGTAGGGATTGGGAAAAGGGCTATAGGGTTAAACATAGGGTTAAAAGTGTCATAACATAAGAGTAAAAGAGCTGTAACTCAAGATTAAAGTGTTTTAACTTAAGGGTAAAAGCGGAAAAATACATAAAAATAGTTTAAAATAACAATAGTGGCATCACTTTATTGTTTCTTAACAAAAAATGTTCAAAACTCGAAAAATCATGTTTTCGTGGTGGAACCTAAAAAATCAAGAATTGGTTATAAATGTAATTTTAAGAACAAAGACAATTTAAAACACCAAAATAAGTAGTATTTTAACATTTTTTATTTTAAAAACGCCAAAAAATGACAAATAATGTTTTCGTGGTGGGACCTAAAAAAGCATGATAAAAGTAGACACTTCAACTTTTAGTGATATGTCTTGTTAAAATATGTCTTTAAAATGTAAAATACGGATTAAAAAATAATTTTTTTCTAATTTCAGGCTGATACCATGATGATAACTGCCGGAATCGGAGTAATCTTCAATATTGTCATGGGCGCTTGCTTGCATTTTGGCAAAACCGGCCATTCACACTTTGGAATGTCACATTCCCATCATGGTATGCTTTTTTATATAAATTTTCATAGAAACTGCCATTTTTAAAAAAAAATTTTTGCAATTTTGTTTTAAATTTTTAAAATTTCTAAATTCAAAAAAATGTCAAATTTTGCCAAAGGATGGCATTTAATACCTAAAATATTATAAATAATCGTCACCAGTGCAAATGTGCGTATTTTACCTTCAAAACTCTTCAGGTCACGACCACTCCCACGGTCACGAGCACAAAATCTCCAACGTCGAGACCTTATCCGAAAAGACGATAAAGTCGGTTGACGAAGAGGCCCACCACCACTCCCACCATCATCACCACCAAGAGAACATCAACTTGAGAGCGGCGTTCGTCCACGTTTTGGGCGATTTGGTCCAATCGATGGGGGTTTTAGTGGCTGCCATTATTATCAAATTCACTGGATTCACATTGGCTGATCCTATTTGCACCTTCATGTTTGGGATTCTTGTTTTGGTAGGTTTTAATGGCGTTTTAAAATGGTTTTTAATTAAAAAAGGGTCATTTTTGACAATTTTCACAAAAAAATCATGGTATCTGAAGTTTAAACGCTCATAAAATGGCGGAAAATTAACATTTTTGGATGAAATTGACATTTTTAGATAGAGAAAACTCTAGATTTCCATTTTGTATAAATATCTTTATGTATTTTTGTCAATACACCCTTTAAGCAAGCCTAAAACAACAAATTTTCCAAAATTTCCTAATAAAAACAAAGCGCGCTTTCATAGTATATTGCGAAATTTCTCGCGCGATAATTATAAGCAACCAGGTTCGATTCCCATCGCGGAATATAGTAAAATACGGGGCATCTGAGTTATGAATGTTTAATAAAGTGGCATAATAATTATTTTAACGATTAAAAAAATAGTGAAAATAAGAATAAAGGTGTTTTGGTCGGTATCGTTGGCAATATTAATAAAAAACCTAAAAATTTGGTGAAAACATCTGTTTTTCAAGGGTTATTGATAGATTTTTTTGATGTAAAATACGCAATAAATTCCAGTTTTTGTAACCTTTTGTTTTTATATACCTTAAATATCCAAAAATCATTACCGATTAGCTAAAAAATTCCATAAATTCATCAAAAATTTAAAAATACCTCCTCCAACACCAAGTGTAATATATTTTTCTTTTTTCAGTTAACCACCCACGGCGTATTCAAAGACACAATCCTGGTGCTAATGGAAGCCACTCCACACCACGTTTCCATGACCAAAGTCGATGAAGACTTGACTTCCATCGACGGTGTGTACGGAGTTCATTCGCTTCGGATTTGGTCGTTAAAACTGGATTCGACCGCCATTTCGGTGCATTTGGACACTCAGCCTGGAGCGGATGTTAGTGCTATTGTGAGGCAAGCTCAGCACAAGCTTCAGCACGAGCATGGTATCGACTTTATCACTGTTCAAGCCCAGTGTTCGTTAAGCCATGCTAGTAGCGAGGTTCAACTGCTGGGAATGACTGTGTAAGAAGGGTTGAATATTGATGTTTTTGGTCGTTTTTATGGTGTATTAGGCTTAGTTTTAGTGTCATCAAAAAGATTTTTTGGTCTACATATTACTATAGCCTTTGTTACTCTTTGGTAGCCATTTTAAGTTACGTTTTATATCACTTCTTCCCAAAAATCGATGTTCACCTACATCAATATCTACTGTAATTGTGTCTTCTTGCCTATTCATGTACATTACCTTTAGTATTCTGATTGTAAATAGCTAAAGAATGCATTTAAAATGTGTTACCAAGCCTATTCGGGTAGCGGTTAGGTCATTATTTATATATAGCGTCATCTATCACATTATATTCTATCACAACATTGTAGTATGGTCCAAGCCAAAAGCTTGTTCTATATTGTATAAAATTGGTTTTTGACCGGTCAAAAAGTTTCTTCCATTTTCAAAATGAAAATTTAAATAGAAATTTCATTACGAAAATGGGAAAAACGTTTTCAACAGGTCTAAAATCAATTTTAACGTCACCGTTTGCCACAAAATTGTAAATATCTTTCCGAACTTGCTTTACACATCATTGTCAATGTATTATACTGTCTTTTCTTGATATTATCTTGCTTATATTATTCTTTATCTTGTATGTTTTGCTACTTCTTTTTTGGCTGTAATGTCTTCTTTTGTTCTTTTTTAGGTATTATTTCTTTTTCTTATTCTTCTTTAGGTATCATTTCTATTTCTTGTTCTTTTTGAGGTATTATTTCTACTTCTTTTTCTTCTTTATCTCTTACTTTTTTTCACTTTTCGTATCTAGGCCGTTTTTTCAATGTTTTCCTAACAAAACATATCATTTACCGGTGCAATAGTCTGCTTCGCATCCTCAGGATGTCATTTTGTGTTGTGCATTTTGTACAAAGTTATTACTCGACACAATAAATATATTTAAAAATAATGTTTTTGGGCCGTTTTTTTTTTGAGTTTTTCAAACCTGAAATTTTTAAAGAATTCTTCCATTTTAAATATGAATATACCCGTTTACTTTCCTGTACACTATAGAAATATATACCGACAGTTACCGCGACAAATGACACATAAGAGATATCACCGACATCAGCATGAAAAAGGAAAAACAAAATAAAGACTACTGTAGTTGTTTTACATTCGTGATACGAATACTGTAGTGTTTTTCGGCAAAAAAAACCTACTGTAACTCTAAAAGTTTAGTCTTGAGGCTTTTGAAACGCAACGAAAAACGCCATTATTTCATTGAAAATTTGTGAAAAATGTCATTTTCCATCAAAAATCAATGAAAAAACAGCATTTTTGATACAAAAACCAAATTTTGCGACAATATGTACAACATTAAATGTTATATTTGTGTCATAAGTAACTTTAAAAGCTACAAAATTAAAAATATTCGTATTTAATACCTAAAAGCTAGTTTTGTATCCATTAACTAGCTTTTTAGACTACTTCTAGTCTGTAAAAGTCAAAATAAGTTACAGTAACCACATGTTTTACAAGCACAAACTCCCTTATTTTTCAAAACGTTACAATAAACCCTACACAAAATTACAGTAACCAAAAAAAAGTAGAAAACCCAAAATTTGTGTTACAGTAATCATCCGTAACTAAAATATGCCCACAGTACCCACTTTTAACTAAAACACAAAAAATCATGTGTTACAGTAAACATCAACCCGCAAAACCTCTACAGTACTCTCGTTCGCAGACTATAGACTACAGTACACTTTAATCGACCAAAAGCTAGTTCATTTCCGGTCGACAAAGCGGAAAAAGTCAAAAAAAAGTAAAAACAATATAACAAAATAGAATAGAAATCAGTTGCATTCTTGTATGAACCGGGCCACCGTGCCGTGCGCTTCAATCCATCGGCCCTGGGGGTCTTGCGTCGCGGTACACACCTTGGACAGATTCGACTTCGAGTAGCGGGACGCGTTCGAGATGCTCGAGACATCTGACTTGTTGGTGATCGAGTTTCGAGAGCAGGAGCGGATCGACCGCGTGCTCAGGGTTTGTTGCGTTTGGGGGTGGAGTGAGATCTGAAAATCGAAAATTAAGACTTTGTAAAGAAAGTTCTTGCCATTTTTTGCTTTGTAAAGAAAGTCCTTGCTATTTTTTGCTTTGTAAAGAAAGTTCTTGCAATTTTTAGTTTTGGAAAGAAAGTTCTTGCCATTTTTCATTCTGTAAAGAAAGTTTTTGCTACTTTATGCTTTGTAAAGAAAGTTCTTGCCATTTCTATTCAAACAGGCTATTTTATGACTTTGCAGGCTGCAAGTGACAAATTATACGAGAAATTTCAAAAATTGTGGACATACGTTTTTTAAAAAAAAGTTATTGCCATTTTTTTGCAAAGTAGCTATATTGAAAAGCAAACTCCGTTAACCGTATTTTACCCAAAATCAACCCCCCCCCCTCTAAAACACAAATTCATTGCCATTCCCATTGGGAATCCCTTTCGTTTCATTTCGTGTTTCGCGAAACAAATTTTGTTTCGGAAACGAAACAAAAAAAATATTTCTCAACCCGAAAACCAACAAATGTTAAAAATATTTGGCATTCTGTTTTATACTGTTGAAAATTGTTTTTATTTTAATTTTAAACATATTTTGGCATAAACAAATGTCGAAAAGGTCGAAATACAATCCTTTTTTTAACGAAGGAGTCTGTATAACATGTAAGGCAAAAGTGCAAAACACAACAAATCATTCCTCAACTAGCTCTTTCCGGCACCATTTAATACAGAAACACCCGGACGTATGAAAAGAAATTGTAGCGGACGGGGCAGCAGCAAAGAAAGAGCATAATATTCTGGATAATGTAAGTCTTTCGAAACAAGTATTTCGGTTTATAGGAAAGATTACATTCTTTTTGTAATAAAGCACATCAAAATTCGACAGCAAGGACTGTTTTGACTGACTGTCGAAGAACCATGACAAGTGAGATGCTTCAGAACTTGTTATTCCTTAAGGTTAATACCCATTTACGGCATAAAATTTGATTTTTATGAAGATTTTTTAATAAAGTCGTAACTTTTGTTTCGTTTCGTGTTTCGTTTCGTTTCGCGCGAAAATAATTTACTTTCGTTTCGTGTTTCGCAAAACAAATTTTTTTTGTTTCGCCCAGCCCTGATTCCCAATACCACCTACCGTATCATCGCTGGTGAGTTGAGACTCTGGGGTTTCGATGAAAGAGATAGTGTCGTCTTCTTCGCTTCCGTAGCCCGAAGACTGTCGTCGGTCCACTTCCTTCATCAGTGAGCATATTAACCTAGCCTGTTTCGTGTAGGTGACCATGAGTTTGGTGTAGAGATCGTCCGCCAGGGACATTGCACTCGACTGGTCGCTGTTTATCGAGGTTTCCAGCTCTTCGGCCTTCAGTAGAACACTGTCGTCTGGGAAGTTGAGGAAGAATTCGGGGATTTCCTCGTCGATATTGGATCTGAAATGGAAAAATTTAAAAAATTTTGTCATTTTTAAAATTGTAAACAAATTTCTTGTGATTTGTGACAAAACTGGTTGCTTTAGAGCTTCGCAGAAAGCGGAGGACAAGTTATACAATAATTTTTTTTGTAAAGAAAGTTCTTGCCATTTTATGTTTTGTAAAGAAAGTTCTTGTCATTTTTTGTTTTGTAAAGAAAGTTCTTGCCATTTTATGCTTTGTAAAGAAAATTCTTGGCATTTTTATCAATAAATTGCTGTGCAAGCAGCAAATGCCATTTTATACGGTAATTTTCAAAACTTCTCAATTTTTATTCTGTAAAGAAAGTTAT
The DNA here is from genome assembly GCA_904066225.2 of Bursaphelenchus okinawaensis. Taxonomy (NCBI): domain Eukaryota; kingdom Metazoa; phylum Nematoda; class Chromadorea; order Rhabditida; family Aphelenchoididae; genus Bursaphelenchus; species Bursaphelenchus okinawaensis. Next base: position 9,506,818 of record CAJFCW020000005.1, on the reverse strand, counting down.
TACGATTTTTTAATTAATAAACAAAATTTTTGTCAAAACTGATCAATTATCCGTATTTTACCTAAAATCTCCACGTGAGTCTCACTAAAACCTCCAACTTTCAAAAAACTTGTTACCTAAAAATTTAAAAAAAAACCTACTCATTTGAGCTGAAATAAGTGCAATCAGCCACTCTTCTCGTCAATAACAATTCATTCGTTTTTTCGTCAGCAATTGTTATGTATTCATAGTTCACGCCGATTCGTAAATGTACCATGGGATTCTGGGAGAATAGTCGTTTCGTTGCTCCGAAAATCGAATTCGGTGGCATTCTATCAGTTGCACCATAAAAGAAAGTCGCTCTGAAATCAAAAAGTTTTATTTTTAAAGAGTATTGAGTGCCGTACCGTGTAACAGGCCGAAACTTTAGTCAAAAGAAGATCACATAATGAGTTATTAAGAATGTGAGAGATTAGGTAAAAAGAAGAAAAGAGATATGTAAAAGAGTAAAATATAGTTATTTTTTATACATTGTAACTACTATGCCTGTCTGCTAAGGCTAAGCCTCATAAGCCTAGTGAACCTATGTTTACTACGCCTCGGCCTACTACGTATAAGCTTACTAAAACTAAGCCTACTATCCCTAAACCTAATACGTCTAAGACTACTCAACCTAATCCTCCTACGCCAAAGACTACAAAACCTAAACCTACTCGCCCTAAGCCTACCAAACCTAAGCCTACTAAACCTAAGTTTAAAGATACTAATCCTAAGCCCAAATCTAAAATACTACCCTATTGAAGCTTAACTACGTATAAGCCAATTAATACTACTACACCAGAGACGTCGCTACGAATTTTATCTGTCTTACCCCGATCTACCCCAAAAACATTTCAAAAAAAATCTTACCCATAGCAAGGAGAGTCCCTACAAACTTCCAGAAACTCTTTTCTTCGCTCATAATTCGAACTTTTTTCCAGTGCTTCTTTGTAGTAATGTAAGATCTCCTTTTCACATCCCTTCCGACATTCCATCCAGCCGAATAACATAAAGGTCTTGCACTTGTTCAGTAGATATTCGGGTACGTACAGGCTTAGATTGTCGCTGAAATTCATATTTTATTTTGCAGTCGCAATGCAACGTATTTTACTTTAACGATTTGAATAAAAACAAAATTTTAAAATTATTTTGATTTTTTAAATTTTGAATGCTATTTTTAAAATTAAAAAAATCAAAATTTTAAAATTACCTCAAGTAATCCAGCGCTTTTTGATCATTCGTATAGAAACCCTGATCAATGGCCATCATGTAGCCGGCCAGTTTTTTGCTGTCCTCCAAGGTCACAATGTATCGACCGCTGAGGTACTCGTCTTTCGCGTCGTCGTACAGGATTTCAGTCAATTCTTCGTTTTCTGTGTACTAAAATTGAGACTTTATTACTTTGAATTAAATAAAAATGTCAAAAAATGTTTAGGTTCAACAAAAAATGACAAGAACTTTCTTTACAATACAAAAAATGTTTTCCAGCGTATAACTTATCACCCACAGTCTGCAAATTCAAAAAAAGCATTTTCGGTAGTAATGGCAAAAACTTCATTTATAAAACAAAAAAATGGTAAGAATTTTCTTTAAAGAGTTAAAAATGGCAATAACTTTATTTACAAAACAAAAAATGGCAAAAACTATCTTTCCAAAGCAAGAGACAGCAAAAACTTTCTTTACAAGACCAAAAAATGCAAGAACTTTCGGCGCTCAAGAGGTATAGTACCCCAAAAGTTGTAATATAGTACCCCACCAACTTACTGCATTATAGTACCCCAAAAAAACAAATTTTCTAACGATTTTTTTTTAAATTTGCGTAATCGGAAATCCGATTCATTTTATTTATTGTTTCGTTTGCGTTGCGGCCATGGACGGTCGAACTTATTTGGATGTAGATCGCATGATGGTTGAATGGTACGTTCATGCCATACCATTGCTCAAGGGTAGACGTGTGGCGTGGGTAGAAGTGGTCGACATACGTGACGAACGGACCTTCAACTTATGATCATCGCACCGTTGGTAAGTTTAATTCTTTTGTACATATTATTACTTAGTGTTGTACTAAACTCTGTGGTAGGGTACTCATCTACTTAGTGGGGTACTTAACTACTTAGTATAGTGCAAATTTCTTTGGTGGGGTACTCAACTACTTAGTGGGTACTCTACTACTTAGTATAGTGTCAAACTCTGTGGTGGGGTACTCAACTGCTTAGTGGGGTACTCAACTACTCAGTATAGTCCTAAACTCTGTGGTGGGGTACTCAACTACTTAGTGGGTACTCAAATGCTTAGTGGGGTACTCAACTACTTAGTATAGTCCTAAACTCTGTGGTAGGGTACTCAACTACTTAGTGAGATATTCAACTACTTAGTATATTACTTATTATTACTATACTAAGTAGTTAAGTACCCCACTAAGTAGACCCGAAAATATTTTGGACCGCTTTGTCCACAAAATATACTTTAAAATAAATAAATTTGAGTTGGGGTACTATAATATTGCTTGGGGTATTATAATATTACGGGGTACTATCAGGGACGTCGTTTGGGGGGTGGTTCGGGGTGACTCCCCCCCCCCAGAGCAGATCCGAAAAAATCCACAGGAAAAATTTTTGAAAAATCGGTCCACAGGTAGCTGTGGACCAAAAAAATTTTTCGACCTCCCCCCCCAGAGAAAAATCAAAATGCCAAATAATCCAACCAAAATGCCATTTTTAACCTTATGGCACTATAATATTAGATATTTTTTATCCCCCTTAAAACCGCAAAAACTTTCTTTCCACCAAACCCTAAAAAAACTTTAAAAAAGTATTAACTTACCCTCCGTTCAAATCCAGGCGTCAGATGAACATTCCTTCTGATGTAGACGTTTGGCACGTCAAATAGGATCTCTTCCTCGCTACAAGTCGTGAATCTTCTCAAATACGACGGCCATTTCTGAATCATCGCGTACACCGCGTATTGTGGTTTGATTTGAATTTCTAGGCTTGAAGATATTAACCATAGTGCTAGTGCTTCTTGAGTTACATCCACGTCGATTGGTGAGTCCGACGCGACAATAAGAAGGATTTCTTCGGCCGTCGCATTGAATACGTTCGGTACGCAGTATTCTTTTGCTGAAAATGAGGGTTTAGGTAAAGGAAAGTGGGTAACTATACTTATTTTAGGTAACATTTAGATGATGATTATACATATTTTAGGTATCAATTTAATTTTTTAAATAAAATTTAACTTTTCATACAATTTTAAACAGTTCATTTCAATATTTTTTTAAAAATTTTTCCGTTGCTTCCCCAACATGAAAAATAAAAAATTAACCACCCGCACGCAAAAAAAAACGAAACTTTTTTTCAACCAACCCAGAAAAAATTTTTTACCCTGCCCTTTAAATTTTTTCCACACTTTTAAAAATCCGTTTTCCACCCTCTCGTTTAATTTTTTTCAGCCTCCCAAATTTTTTCTCACCAAACCAAAAATGTTATTGATCCACCCAGAAAAGTCGTTCCTCACCCCTCTTCCTCAATCAACCCCAAAAAAATGTACCCTACCAAAATCCACCCCCAAAAAAATTTACCCCGCCCACAATTTTTTTTCCAAAAATATTATTTTGATCCACCAAAAGCCGCCGCCACATTTGCCATCCTCGAGGAAATTTTACCCCACCCAAAAAAAATAATTTATCCAATTTCCCCTCCCCTTCCCAAAAAATTTACAACTATTCCAAAACCAAACTTACAATCACCATCAAAAGAGAACAATCGAAAGTTCTTCTTGGCGGGCTCGGCCAACGAAAACGAGTCGGATTGAACGTGGCTCAGTGGTACGACAGTCTCTTCGTTCAGAATACCACCGATGGGACTTGATGTGTACGGTGCTTGGTAACTTCGGCGTTTTGTGTAGTTGTTGTTCAGGCTGTGCATTGGGATGGGGATGGAAGTGGGTCGTTGAACGTATTTCAGTTCGGTCGCCGCGCCACTACTGTCCGCCGTCAGTGTCGTATCATTCTCTTCTATAGACATACCTGTAAGCGAAGATGTCAATTTGGGTTCTTAAACTTATAAGGAAGTACAGTTTGGTCTATAAATTCAAGAAAAGGTCAAAAAATATAAAACAATCTATAAAACACTTGAAAATGAGCTACAACAACATCTTTAGGTATCAAAACTATCAAAAGCCAAATTTAGATTCTTTTTCAAAATTTTTAGCTTATAAAACAAGCATTGTAAGCTAAAAATACTAATAAATAACCTAAATAAATATACAACCTTCTAAGCACAAAAACAATTCTAAAATACACCCAGTAAATACCCTTTTAAAACCCAAAAACACCCCTCAAACACAAAATACCCGTCAAAATCAGACACAGCGTCAACCAAAATACCCTAAACTCTCAATTTTCCTCAAATATTAACCAATTTCAACCAAAAACATTAATTTTTTGATCTTTAACTCCTCCTAAAACTACTTTAAAACCGCCTTGAACTTTTTCCCTTTTAATTCCTCCTTTTACCGTATGCTTTTCATACAATAATTAAGCAAAAAAACTTAATCCTTTTAATAAAGTTAACAAAATTGATTGATCAACTTAATTTTGATAAAACATAAACGTAAAAGTGCCATGTAAACTTTAAAATAGCAAGATAAAGATTCAATATAACCCAAAAACCTGTATCACAAACCCTTGTATAATAGGGTGTGTGAATAAAGTTAAAATCCCGAGCAAATCTTCTCATGCAACAGAGCAACTCCTCATACAAGACTTCCACTGTTTTAGCCAAAACAAGGCTTTTTCACAAAATCAATCATCAAAATGACGTAGATTAGCTAGTCCACTCGACCACACAACCTTTATCATCTCAGTATAAATTGATACTACTATCAAAATAAGCAAACAACTAACCCTTTCCAATAATTTAAATTTCATCCAAAATCAACCAATGACAAAAATATTAGGTAACGACATAAAGAACCCGCCATACTTTTCCTGTAATTTATTGTAAAAAATAGCGGGTTCTTTATGTCGGCGCCTAATATTTCACCCTACACCAAATTATGCTAGTTAACACAATATAAAAGCTACAGCTCTTATTCTAAAGAAAGAAATGAACAAAAGCTACTACAATGAACCAAAAAACAGTCAAAACAAATAAACATACAATAACTGTCGTCACCTCCACACAGTTCAAAACAATGAGTTATCTAAACCATAAATACTATTGCACCGCGCTTCCGGTACAACCTTCACTAACCATAACAAGATTACCTCTCAATGACTCTTATCAATTTCAAAAATTACGTAATTTAAAATTTCACGTAGTTAGTTCCTCATTACATGTTTCAGTCTTTTGAGTCATCTAAAGAAGACTGTCGCGTGGTTATAAGACGAAATGTCTTGGGTTATAAAAACGTGTCTAAAGACGCAAATACAGTGAAATTCATGTATAACAAACTCCTCTTTAACAAACATCCGTATAACAAACGCCTGTTCCACATACTGCTCGATAACAAACTCATGTGTAACACACTCCTCTATATCAAACTCCTGTATAACACAAACCTCGTATAACGAACTCCACTATAACGAACAAGTTTTGAAATTCAGGCTCATCGTATTTTACGAAAAAAACGTATCACAAGAAAAACTCAAAATTTAAAAAGTTAAGAAAAATTAATTTCTTGTACCTACAACAATATCAATGAAAAAGTATCATATACAAGAGCTGAAAAAGTACCATATCCATTCAAAAACAAGAATTCCGATAGTCATCCACAGAAAGCCCTCTCCACCCTTATATCCTAACAAAACTTTAAAATTAAAAAACATGTTGGTCTAGCTGTTTATTACCTTGTACAAACAGTATTTTAAAAATATTTTCCTTTATGTACTGAAAACATTATCTATTTTCTGACAGTTCTATGATATCTTTCAGGAAGAATAGCGATAACACTGACCATAAATTTTAACGACAGTTTAAGAACAAAGTTAAAGTTGGTGATTTTAAGAGAAAAAAGATGACATTTCAGCAATATTTTAGTTTGTTAACTGAAATATAGTAATTTCAAGGCTTGAAAATATAAAATTAAAAGAGAATCCAACGTATTTTACTTAAAATAGGTCTAAAGATAAGATAATCAAAGTCTCCTAAAATAGTAATGACTATAGTAGAACAAACTCCTGTATAACGAACAGCTGTTAAAAGCCCAGCTGACACAGCACAATTCATTTAAAACTGCTGTACCAGACCAACGAAGTATCAAAACTCTGTACACCAAAACCCCTTCATAACGAACAAATTTGAAACCCCCGGGTTATCCGTTATACAGGAGTTACACTATATATAACCAACTCTATCGTCATACTATATATACTAGAATCAGACATAAATAAACATCAACAATTTTCAAAACCCTATGTCTATTTTTAAATCAAAGAATGATCACTGTACAATGCTTAACAATAGAAGCTTATCAATATGAAAATTTATCTGCCAGAACATTCACAACTTTTCCTTTAGAAAGCAATCACAAGACCAACCTCACGAGGTTGAGAATAAACATTTACAGCTACGGAAATGTAAACAAAAAGTAAGAAGAGATTCAGAAGATGCTACATTGGCTAAGGATTGAAAAGAGGCCACAAGATTCGTAATATTCAACTACAGTAAAAATAATTATAACAAATGTATAACGAACAACTTTCAAATACCCGAGCGATTGGTTATACAGTAGTTTTACTTCAAATAAGTTTGTTATACAAGAGTTCCACTGCGCTGACTAAAAATATCCTACTTTCACTACAACAATACAAGACGAATTTTCCACCGAATTACTCGAAATTAAATCAGTAAATTATGCAAAACGAAGCATCTGAATTCAGAAATTTTATATCAACCACCAAATCTTTTCTTTAAAACGTTCTATGAATCACTCAAAATTTCCATCCAGAAAGTGATGATACCGTAATAAAGGAATAGGAAATGGTCGCATTGTTTGGGTAGAAACTAATTGCAAATTGTTTCAACTTGACCAAAAAGACAATCTTTGTGCCAATTTCTGTATTAACTAACGTATGAGCACGTATCTTTCATACTATCTAGAGGCTAAAAGTAAGCTAATATTTTGCTTAAAACATGCACTACGGCTGAAGGTAAAACCCGTAAAGCTTTAAAATAACCAAAGTTGTATGACAGACCCATGTCATGTGACAAAAATATGACAAAACTCCCACAAACCTCCTCATTCACCGCTGACTCACAATCTCAATGTTGAAGAAAATTCACAGCCTTTGACAACACTCAATTATCATGAACACAGCTTACAGTCTCAAACAAGTTACCAGTAAAACTCTGAAGTAAAATCAAGACTTCTACCTTAACTTAAAGACCTTTTAAAGCTGCAGTAAGATAACATCAAGTTAAAAACCCAAAACTATTTACTAGTAAAATTGACAACCCGAGCATATGACTCGCTACTTCTAGGTAATAAATCACAGCTCTCTACTGCCTTTGGAATCTATTAAAAACGCCCAAATCGCTAGCATTTTCATCAAGAGCCTATTATTGTATAAAAACAAAAGGCTATCATTACAAAGAAACTCCAGATAAATGTAAAACTCTTCTATTATACTTTTCAGAAGACAACGAGTAATCAAAGTAGTAGTAAAAACAGCTTTAAAAACACTACTTATTACCTAAAATTACCCTTAACCCAACACAATACCAAAAAACTACCATTTCAGGCAGAATCAGCTCCGAATCCGGACCTTTTCCGATTGTCGCAGCATAAAGAACGCCAGAAAACGACGAAAAATCGATAAAAGTTCCTTCCCAACCAAAAAAATTTTTCCGATTTTTCCTTTTCTCCGTGATTTGAGCAAAAGAAGAGGGCTGTTTAGAGGCCGCCAACTCAACCATTCCCTCCTATTCGCGTCGTTGTGTATACACAAAAACACTAGCTGGCTAGCTAATCGCATTCAAATTTGTCTTTTGGTTTGATTTGTAAATTTGCAAGTCTTGATGTTGCTTTAAATTGTCAAACTTGAAGTCTTGAAGTTGTCTTAGAATGGTGCATTTTTAACAATCTTGATAGTGTTTAGGTATAGCTTGATTTCTCTAAGTTCAAAGACCTTTTATTATCTTTTGTTTTATCATAAGATCTTTTTATTAGAAGTTAAGAGCTTATCCGTAGTGTTTCAGGTCTTCTTAGAACAATAATTTCTCGTTTATCCTGACTTCGATTATCATATTGTTGTAGATTGATCATGTTTTGCATTTTTAATCCTTTCTCATTGTTTTTGATGATATTTATGTTTCTAATATCTTGCGAGATTATTTTTTGTAGTTTAGAATTGTATATTTTCTAAAGATCTGTCTTTTTACAACATTTATATCAACTACAACATTAATAAGGTTCTTATAGACCTAAAAAAATGTTTTTAATCTGTATTCCCACACCCGTTTCAAAAATGTTCAAATTTAAAGATCCACATCATTTAAAAAGCTTTTTCAAACAATAACAGTCTCCCAGCATCATTTTAGAGTCCAAAACACTCATTTCCGCAAATATTATCTATGAAAATATCAGTAATCCCGGGAAAAACCTATTTTTATCAAATTTTCCGTCACAAAACCAAAGAATTGTTCTTCTAGTCTTGTGTTAATCTTTTATTTTCCATTCCTTTCACCAAACAAAGATGATTCACAACACTTGATTTGCACTTCTCTTCCTAGATCTTACTCACGTCTGATCTTAATCTAAACACTCCCAAATTGCGTAGTTTTTAGCTGTTACGTAGGTTTTTACCTATAGATTGTAATAGAAGACTTAAAATTTACGTTTTTCAACATATTTTTGAGAAAAACGACAAACTTTGAGAAAAAAGTTGACCTTATGTCTATGTTAATATAATTTTAATCATACCGGACGTTCAAAGAACAAAACAACATAAAAACAGATTTGGGAGCTTGATTAGGTTATTATTAATTAAAATTCTTATCAAAATAGCCCTTATTCGAATGAGTTTTCAAGAACCAACAAAAAGCAATATCACCATCCTTCAACCCACAAAAACATCAAGCAAAACCCCGAAAACACCCTCCCATACCTTCAATTTTTCCCAAAATTCATAAAAACTTCATTCTTCATCAACTACACACTCTATTTATCCAATAACAACAACATTCCTCCACCATACAAATCCCAATGACTTCGTATTACCTAAAACAAAAAAGAAAAAAGTAAAAACTTACATTCCTTACACGAGTTGAGCTCATAGTTTTGATTGTGATCGCCAAAAAGTACCTCCATTTCCATTGCTGCATCCGTCAAGTCCAGGGAACGTCGTTGCTGAAATTCCCACAAATATTTCATTTTGGCATTCTGCAACAGTTTTAAAAAATATGAGTTTGCATGCTTGGTTTTCGTGGTGGGACCAAATAAAGTAGTTGGTGCAAGGTAAAAATTGTTTTTTTGAGTGATTTCAAGAACATCTTAAAATTATTACATTATTTTAATGCTTTGTATTCTTAATTTAACTAAATTTTTTAAAAATTTTATAATTTTTGTAAATTTATTTTTTTGTTACTGTACTCTACCGTATCTCCTTGCCCTAAAACTCCGTTTTGCTAACTCTTTTATGAATTATTATTGATAAAAAACGCCAAAACAAGAGAGTTGAATCGATATTGGCCGCCGGAAGCGCTCCGATAACGGCCTGATAAGCAGTTTTATAGCAAAATTCAAACAAAGTCCGTATTTTATATGAGACCATTATCAAAAAGGCAGTGGATGGTCAACCAAAAGTGCTTGTTAATCATTTTTACACATTACAACGTTACTAAAGTTGGTTTTTTTCATTAAAAAAGGCTTAAAAAAGTTTATTTTAAGCTTTGCCCGTCGCTGAGATAAAACCGCAATAATTTTCTTTACAGACAAAAAAGTGTTAATTTAGGTTTAAAATACACTTTAAAAGTTTTTATAGTGCTAAAAATACAAAAAATACATAAAATTGAAATTTTTTAATCAGGATCTCGAAACCGCAATAACTTTCTTTACAGACAAAAAAGTTAAAAATTTAAGTTAAAATACGACCTGCGTACCCAAAAGTTTTAAAAAACATATAAAAATTACTTTTTTATTGACGAAGTTTCCAAAACCGCAATAACTTTCTTTCCAAAAGCAAAACTTAAAAAAAAAAACAAAATTTTCAAAAAAATTTCAAAAATTTTTTATTTTTCTAAAATTTCGATGATTTTGTGAGCAATTTCATCAGGTGTCATCATGCCATCCACTACATATACATCTTCGCCTTCAGGCATTTCCAAATCACTGAACTGACTGTGCAATAAGTTTGGCTTTGCATAGTGACCGACCCGTTTGGCCGTTCTTGAAACCAGATGTTCGGCCGTTACGTCCAATATGATGATCATTAGATGCTTGTTGTACTTCTTGAACAAGTCACGGTACTTCTTCTTTAGGCATGAACATCCGAGTATGGTACGAGGGGTTGAGCCGGCTATGTGGGCTAGTTTTTCTAGCCAAGGGGCTCGGTCATCGTCTAAACATTGATTGTAAAAATGCTACTGAGGCAGGGGTAGAAAGAAGTAGGGATAGGGGTAGGGGTAAGGGTAGGAGTAGGGGTAGGGGTAGGGGTAGGGGTAGGGGTAGGGGTAGGGGTAGGGGTAGGGGTAGGGGTAGGGGTAGGGGTAGGGGTAGGGGTAGGGGTAGGGGTAGGGGTAGGGGTAGGGGTAGGGGTAGGGGTAGGGGTAGGGGTAGGGGTAGGGGTAGGGGTAGGGGTAGGGGTAGGGGTAGGGGTAGGGGTAGGGGTAGGGGTAGGGGTAGGGGTAGGGGTAGGGGTAGGGGTAGGGGTAGGGGTAGGGGTAGGGGTAGGGGTAGGGGTAGGGGTAGGGGTAGGGGTAGGGGTAGGGGTAGGGGTAGGGGTAGGGGTAGGGGTAGGGGTAGGGGTAGGGGTAGGGGTAGGGGTAGGGGTAGGGGTAGGGGTAGGGGTAGGGGTAGGGGTAGGGGTAGGGGTAGGGGTAGGGGCAGGAGCTCACCATTTAGTCCTATTCCCTGACTCATCTTAACTTTGTTCTCATGAGAATGATAGTCATCTCCATCAATGAAGGTATAATTCAACTTTTCTGCCAACGCTTTTCCAACGGTCGTTTTTCCACATCCAGAGACTCCACCGATGATTATACAGTCAGGTAAGGTCATTATAAAGGTCGTATCGTCATTTATAGGCCTAAACAGTAAAATTATCTTCAACTAATGTGTCGTATTTTACAAAAAATGACATTTACAACAAACATACTTAACCTAAACAGCTCAAATTACCTATAAAACCCCAATTAAACATTGATTCAAACAACTTACTTGACTAAAATAGGTAACAAATATCACAAAAAATCAAAAAATAGTTTAATAGCTACAAGATTCCAATCAAAAACCTAACGTTTCACGTTGAAATCACATCGAAACACGGTTGATAATTGTTTATCACGAGAAAAAGTTTCGAATAAATTGATGTTTTACGTTTTTCTTAAACTGTTTCATCACAAAACCCTTGTCTTATCTATCAAAAACCTCGATTTCAAGAGTAATGTTGTCATATCTGATTATTAGACCGCTCACTTAATTCTGTGCCCTTCCATTAAGCTTCTATTACAGGATAGGAGAAGGGTTGTATGCTTATTAGGAAGGTCTAGAAAGTCATAATCTTATGGTTAAGCATGCAGTTTAATGTCCTACGGTTCAACGCCATTCTTTTCGCACCAAACTCAAAAAAATTCAAAGAGAGAAAAATAAAAAAACCCCATTCTTTTTGCATCAACTAACATAAAAAATTGAATTTAATGGCGCATGTTACCAAATCTTGATTGTTTCAAGTCAAAAGTCATAGTAAAATGTTTATTCCAGTAATTGATGGACATTTTTGAAAAGAACGTCTCGGTCATTCACATGTTGGGAACATCCATGGGAGCAACGTAGCTTCCTATAACAATATAATATTAAGTGCCACAAAATAATATAACAAAAAACTACAAATATGCTAAGATAATGCCAAAATAAAGCAGATAGCAAACATTGATACAGTAGGTGCACCAAATGAGCATGGTCTATATTTTAGTACGGTGTACTTCTTTGCTAACGTACAGAAAAATGTGGAAAAGAGTAAACACAGAGCTAGAGTAAAGAAAAAAAAGATAAAACAAAGCAAATTAAGGTAAGGTAAGGTACAGTAACATGACAAGGGTAGGGCAAAGAAGAGCAGAGCAGAGTAAAGTAAGTGGAAGTACAGTAGTAAGGTAGAATAAGGTAAAGTAAAGTACGTAAAAATAAAGTAAGGTACGGTTGAGTAGGGTAGGGTAGAGTAGAGTAGGATAAAGTAGGGTAGGGTACGGTAGGGTAGGGTAGGGTAGAGTAGGGTAGGGTAGAATAGAGTAGGATAAAGTAGGGTAGGGTAGGGTCCCTTACCTAATCGTATGTTAAGTGAAGAAGTGATGAATTGTGGGCAAATCTTCTCCAAAACTTCACTTTTCGGTCGATAAACAAGTTCGTTGTTCTTTATTAGACAGTCAAAGCCTCCAACGGTTAGATCTTGGTCTGTCCGACTAAACAATTATATTTCTTTAATGCGAGCGATGTATTTTACAAAAAATCCATTAAAACTTACGTTTTTTCCATATCGAGCACGTCTAACAGATGGTTTAGTACGCGAAATTTGAGTTCGAAGTCTTCTTGACTGCTTGGTGTTAATGATGGAGAGGCGTTGACTTCCAAAAGCCATGGTTTCAAGTCTTCGTCTATTAAAATGTCATATCCGTAGAGTTCGAAACAATGGGAATCCTGAAATAACAGTAATTTTTAAGGCAAAAAATTTTTTGAAAAAGAGATACTAAGCCTAGGTAAACTAAGAGCCGAAAACAGCTAGAGCGAGACTGTGTAAAATAAGATTATAATGAGGTACGGTAGAACATATTACTATAATATAAAGCAATGTAAGATAGAGTAGGACAAATTAGAGCAAAGTAGGATATATATAAGCCGTATTTTACCTGTATAATAATGCCCTGAACAGATTTCAAGCTCATGATAATGACATTTCCGATGTTTTCAATGAGCTGGTCTACCGTTTCAGCGCCGTGCCGCGCTTCAATGTATCGAAAAAGCTTGTCCAACGACCATTTTAAGCCTTTTTCTGGATCGTAATCGGACGCCGACTTTGATATGGCTACGTTTGTCAGATGAACATCTAAAATAAGGTATTATAACAAGGTACAATAATTAGTGTGTGGTACGGCAGGATATGGTATGGTAAGGTATGGTAGAACATAGTGAGGTAGAGAAAGGTAAAGTAGAGTGAGGCGGAGTATGGCAGGTAAGGTAAAGTAATGTATGGCACTTACAAGCATCCTCCACACTCTCCAAGCTGTACTGTGAATGTGAGAATCTAGAAAACCCTTCACGATGTACCCACGCGTTCAGTGGTCGAAATGAAGTTACCAGAACATATAATCTTACGTCAAACTTCTTCCCTCCAATTAGATAGGGCTTATGAATGTAGCTTTGCACAACATATGGCTGGGTATCAGCATCACTTTTTCCGCCTTTCTAAAGTATGAATGTGCAAAATTTCAAATTTGAAAAAATAAAGATTATATAAAATAAATAATCGTGCGAAAAACTTAAACTTACCTGAGCTTCATAACACAACGTGGCATAAAATAACTAAAAAAGCAAAATAAAAATGTAAAGTACGTAAACAAAAATTTTAAGCAAAATATACTCGTAATGTATATTACACTAGATGAGCTTCCTAAATTACACTAAAATCTGACCTTCATTGAACTTTTTTACACTAGTACCTTACCCTATCCTTACATATTTCTTAACCTAACAAAAAATCTGCTTCAATACGTATACCATATAACGTGTATTGCCCTGTTTTAAACTTTACCCTACCCTATCCTAGAATCCTCTCTACCCTACCCTAAAACCTGCCCTAACCTACCCCAGAGTCTGTAGTAACCTACACTAGGACCTGCTTTACCTCCTTGAAATTTAATCTGCTCTATCATGGAATTTCCCCTACCCTAGTGTCTGATTTATCCTAGCCAAAAACCTGTCCAGTCACCAGCCTTAAGTAAGCTCTTTTCTACCCTAAAATCAGTCTTACACTACACACTTGACTACCAACCGAAAATAAAAGTACAAATTAATTTAAAAAGTATGTTGTTGACGTACAAAACAAATAAATAAATAAAATTATAGAATCTAAACCATGCAATGAAACAAAAATAAGAAGTCTTGAAACTTCAAAAAAATATTTATTTTACCTTCTTCCACTCCTGGATTTCCTTGAGTTTTTTGAATAAAAATATGCCCCTGCCTTGAGCTCCACTGACCGGCTTCATAATCCAAATCGTGTCCGGAGGGTATTTCTTGAACTCTTCCACAAAGATATGGTATTCTAGCTAAAAATGTCATTCATATTCAATAAGCCACAACATATGTTTTAACATAGCAAAAAAATTTCAAAATTTTATTTTTTTTGGCATTTTTTTAAGCAATTTTCTAAAAAAAAGTAGAAGCAAAGGCAACGGGTAGAGGTAAGGGTAGAGTAATTTTTGCAATTTCTGATAAACTTACAGGTAAAACATAACTAGCTGGTAGATAATCCATTTTTTCTCCATTTTTAACTATTTTCTTTGTCTTTTTATGATTTTTAATCAGAGAATCCTTTCTTGTCAGTTCAAAATCATTTCGAAAGTGACAAATCTTCTGTCCTTCCTTGAACTTATGCCGATCGAATGTTTGCACCATCCATTCCCGGTTCACCCAGAAAAAGTGCCAGTCTTCACCACTGAAATTTGGTTTTTAGTAGCTATAAGATTATATTGTGTATGGTAGGTTTAACTAGAGCAAGACAGAAGAAGAAGAACAAGAAGAACAAGAAGAAGAAGAAGAAAAAGAAAAAAGAAGAGAAGAATGAGAATCAGAAGGAGAAGAAGAAGGAGAAGTTGAAGAAGAAAAAGAAGGAAAAGAAGAAAGAGAAGCAGAAGAAGAAGAAAGAGAAGGAGAAAGAGAAGGAAAAGGAGAAAGAGAAGGAGAAGGAAAAGAAGAAGGAGAAAGAAAAGAAGGAGAAAAAAAGGAGGAGGAAAAGAAGAAGAAGGAGAAGGAAAAGAAGGAAAAAGAGAAGGAGAAGAAAGAAGAAGAAGAAGAAGAAGAAGAAGAAGAAGAAGAAGAAGAAGAAGAAGAAGAAGAAGAAGAAGAAGAAGAAGCAGAAGAAGAAGCAGTATGAGTGCATAGGGACAGAAGTCAAAAATAACGTTAACAACCCTACTTTGTAGGAGCCCAATTAGGCCTGGCATTCAGTACTTCTTGTATCGTATTAGTCAGCGCACATCTCCATAAGATCTTTTTTCGATTTGCAGCCATCTACAACCTGAAAACCGCACTAAACTAAAGAAGTCTCCGTATTTTACATTTAAAAACATTTAATTTTTCATCATTTAACCATTTCAAAATTACCAAAAATCCTTAAAAACCCTAGAAATCCTCAAATTTCAGACCAAGTTGAGCACAGTTAAGCCCCAAAAACCAATTATTTTATAAAACGTATATTCTGGTTAAATTTGTACCACCATCCGAAAGTTACAACAAGAGCAACCAAGTATGAAAAATAATGTAACTTACTTGTTGTCTCAACTTTTCCGCCTTTAAACGTCATCGGGCCAAACATCCGGCGGGAAAGAACTGAAAACACACTGAAAAGGTATGAATACTTCCAAAAGCAATCGCCGTTTGCAACTTGAACATGTTTTCCCTGTGCTTTTGGACTTGAAAAATTTAAAAAATAAGTTTTTAAAATTTTCAAAAAGTTAAAATTTTTCAAAAAAAAATTAAAAACCACCCCCCTAATCAGCATACCAACCCCTGCCCAAGCTCAAAATCCTAAAAAACAAAAATTTAACATAATTCCGTTTTAAAAAAATCCAAAAAACACCCCCCCCCCATCCAAACTATACCACACCCTCCCCCAAAAATCACCTTTTATCACACCCTTCCCAAAAGAGTCCCCATTTACCACACCCTTCAAAAAAACCCTCAAGATTCATATATTACACACAATAAAAGTGACTTCCAACATCGATTCATACCCAAATCATCCACTTTATCAAGGTTTTCATTTACTTGTTAACAATATAATCGATATAATAAATTATGGTTGTTATAGACAAAATAGAATATTATTACATTTGTGATACGAATTGCACTAGTTACAATCATATGGTGTGCCATGTACTTGTGCGTCTTATTTACTGTAGAATACTCGGTAGTAGAGGGTTTTGGAGCGCCATAGTGAGTAGGAGTTGTCGAACTTGAGCAGGTACACGCCTTGACCCGGGTACTTGTGACTACCGGCATATACCTGAAATTACAAACAATGTAAAGTAAAAGATTAAGCCGCCAATAAACCATGATTAACCGTATTCTAATTTTCGCTTACCCTACCGTACCCAACATCATCTTCTCTTATTGTTTCCTGTCGTACCTTATCTTGCCCTATCATCGTCCGCCTTACGCTACTCGACTTTACCTTAGCCTATCATGCAGTATCGTACTTGACTTTAACCTATCCAACAGTACTTGGCTTTAGGCTGCCCTACCGTACCCGAAACTACCTTACCCTACTGTACTTTACCTTAGCTTACCTTACAATGTTGTACAGTACCTTAGCCTACATTATCCTGTCCTACCGTGATTTGTCTTGCACCACCGCATCCTGCTATACCGTACACTACTTTAGCTTAACCTACCCTACAGTACTCGACCTTAAGCTGGCCTACCCTACTCTATGTTAGCCTACCCTACTCTGGCCTATAAGTACACTAACATCTTCTACCTTATCATCATCTGCCTTGCCCTAAATCATCTTACACTAGTCTACCATACCTACCTACCCTTACCCCAATAAAAATATTCACCCACCTCTTCATGACACTCCCTTCTGTAAACTGGAATAACCTCATCAATCCGAGGCTTGTTCGGATCTCTTGGCTTTGGTGCAGCCGTGGCCGGTGCTCCACTCTCAACGTCGTTTGGCGTTGAAGCCGCGGCCGCAATTGCTTCGGCTTCTTCATCGTAGTCTTCTTCATCATCCGATTCCGACACATGAACCGTGACTTGATTCGATTCGGCTACGGTCCATTCAAAGTACACACCAAAGCCAATATCATAGTAGTCGGTGCAGAATTCCCAGTACAAATGAGTACCTTCGGCATGGGTTGGTACTCGGACGGTTACGGTCTCACCATGGCCCACTTTGATTATGCCCTCGGGACCTTCTTTCTTGATATTGTTTTTGAATTCTTCGATGCCTTTCGAGTTCCACAACGAAGCTGGGTCGATTTGGGGGTTTGCTGAAAGGTAAAATACGATAATCCAAAAGTAGAATTAAAAACCAAAATTACGGAACTACAATAAGCTGTTTAAACTTCAAAATTATAGTAGGCTAAAACACCAAAGAATTAAAAAAAATTCAGTATTGCGCCATTCTTTTTGCGTCAAAATCAAAAAATTTCAAGAATGTTCAAGCAGCGCCATTCTTTTCACATCAACATTAAAAATTTGTAAAAAAAAATTAAAAAAAGCAATATGCGCCGTTCTTTTTGCATCAAAAGCAAAAAAGATTTTAAAATAAAAAAAGGCAGATAATGTCATTCTTTTCGCATCAAAAACCCAAAAAATATTTTTAAAAATTATTCCACAAAACAACACCGAAGACCTATATAACACGCCAAAAAGTTTTTAGCCACACCACCAATACCACCCAAGTACAATTACACAGAAACACACTGACTGACTAAATATGCTTACAGTGGCAGAAAAGGCCCATTTGGCCGTGGATGGAAGGCACTAAAAGATAGAAGTTGAAAAAACCTGTGCATTATTGAAAAAAGTTAAAGTGCGGTCAAAAAGTTTATAGAAGAGCCATTTATATACCCCACAGTACTCAGCAGAGAACATATTTATTATCAAAAAATTAAATTTCCAACCATAAAAAAACAAAAAAAACATATTCTCCTTCTTTTCTACAAACTTTCGACCAAATAAGTAAAAAAAGTGATAGTGAAAAATAAAAAAAATTTCTAAATTTTTAAAGAAAGTAAAAAAAATTAAAAATGCTAAAATTGTGCTGAAAACTACGAAATGCAAAACCAGTGCTTTAACCAGTAAAATCCAGAAAACTTCAAAATTTTTAAAACGCGGCCAAAAAATGAAAATCATTTTCCAAACGCCATTCTTTTTGCATCAAAACCAAAGTCAATTTTTTGAAAAGCTAACAAAAATTAGGTTTTATACCACCCCTCATTTTTTTCTAGAAATTTTTAAAACATCCCTGCCGCGTGAAAAAAATCTTAAATTACCCCTCACCAAATAAAAAACTTTAAATTACCCCGCCCCAATAAAAAAATCTTAAATTACCAAGCCCCACTAAAGAAACTCTTAACCTCAAATCACACCTCCCAAACCTACACTGTTCCGTTTCCTGAACAATTTCATTCTCCGAAGCCTCCGAGTCCTCGCCATCGTCGTCCTCGACCTTGTCTTTGGGTCGCTCCAGGCCCTCCTGAAGGTAGGATTCGGCGGGTTTTGGGCCGGATTCGGAATCTGAGTTGTCCGAATTGCGCCCGTTCGATGCTTCCAGCATTTCGGCTTGAGATTGGGTTTGTTGTGCGTATACTTGAGCCATATACTGTTCGTAGTGCTGTTCTTGGAGTTGTTTGATCAGCTTTTGTTGCTGAAAATGGTAGGGTTTTAATTGTTTTCGGTAACAATAGGCGTATTATAAATTTTTCTCAACAACGTACTGATAAAAGCATGCTCAAAAATTGAGATCTCTGCCCCAAAAAAAATTACCCCCCCAAAAAAATTTTTTTACCCAGCCCCAAAATTTTTTTAAAATTGTATGTTGAACTTCAATTTCCTACTAATTATACAAATTAATGCCATTTTTCGTTTCATTCTGACTTAACACCTTGATTTTTTTCTTTTTCTCTCCCATACTCTCTTCATTTCCCTTCTCTCTCATTTCCCAGCTCCTCAGGCATTAAACAAAACCACAGCAATCAAAAAGAGGCTCGAGAGTTTGCTTCACGTCAGATCCGCCTAATTGAAAAGATATCTTTTGGGACAAGAGCGAACGTTCGTGTTTATCTCGATCCGGTGAAAGAACACCGAGTTTTGCAATCCGAAAAGAGTTTCGAGTTCAACTGGCTTCGTTAGCCGGTTGACAAGTGACCTGAGGCTCATTTCGACTTGTAATCAGTTAGAGCTATTTGGCTTGCAATCAGTTCGAGCTTGTTGAGGATAAACGCCTGATCTGTTTTGAATATTATCTATTTTTGATAACAAATTTGTTTTTTACCTAAAAAACCTACAAGATCTCAAAGAACCTTCTACCTGAACTTATACAAGATCATCAACTTAAACGTATTTTACTTGACTCTTACTATTATTGAACTATTGTTACTACTATAACTTTTGTCACTACACTATCCCCTATAGTACCTCAAAAGCATGGTTAATATAGATCAATTAGATTCAGACTCTTTAAGCCAGATCTTTTCATTGTTTTCCTTCAAAGAACGGGTACGATTCGAGCGTGTGTGCAAAAAATGGCGAAGCATAATGCATGTAAGTTTCAGCAACTTCAAACTTTGCACATTTCAAGGTAAAATACTAGCCTATTCAGAAGGAAACAAATCACAAATGAAACAGATAGTCCAGATATCTACAAGCTTTGAAATGCCCATTCATATTTGGACCACCTAATATATAATAAAACCAAACTTTTAAAAATTCAAAATCTATTTACTTTTCAGAACCGTCGAGTATACGTTGGAGAGACCTCCTTTAACATTGGTGAATATCTTTACAACAATAATCATTCTTATTTTCAACAAGTAAGTTAGAGACAACACCCAAAATGCCGTATTTTACAATTTTCAAAAGGTCAGTTCTCGAAAAAATCTTTATCTACTTTCAGGACAGTCTAGCATTTGAACCCACAACATTGAGCATTCTTCAACGATGTGGGCCTTTTTTACAACGACTATCTTTTGGGGCGCGATGGCTACGGATTACGCCTTCTGTTATTCAAAGTGTTGCGGAGTAAGAGAATTGTCACATACCTATTTAAATTGTCCTAATCTTATCATATCACCATTTAAATTATCATAATAGACTTATCATAACACTATTTTAAACTATTTGTCATCAAAACTAATAATGCCCATAAAACAACAAGAAAATATTACTCAGCGCCTTATACGATACTTTAAAACAATACCTTCTACTTTTTAGCAACTGTACTCGACTAACTGTGCTAGACCTAAGCGCCTCGATTCTCAGTGCTGATCTCACACCAGTTTTAAACTTCATTGGACCTCAATTAAAAGTACTATCATTAGAAGACGTTTCTTGGACTGATAACACTCACGCTCAAAAAGTAGGCTTTGTAACAACCCACATAATTATCATGATTACGCAAAAGTATCTAACCAACGAAAATAGATAAAGCTACCTGACAAAGAGATAAAAATCAGTTCACTGTATTTTATTAATCTATCACAACCATAATTTTCAGGCCGGAAAATCCTTTCAGCATATGCAAAACATTCAAGAGATCTATCTACGCAATTGCGGAATTGACATGGTTGATGTCCTTGACCTGCCTGGCAACATAAAGTATGTTTCCAAGCTCTGACACACAAACGTCTTTAACACATAGGTCTTTTTAAGATACTTTCATTACTTTTAAACATTACTTTTAAAATATTTAAATATGAACAAGAATTAATGAATCTACCTATTACTTCTTCTTTCCTTATTTACTTCAAAACCTACGTGCTTCAAAACTCAATATAGACCTTACTCAAAACGAAAAAACAAACAAGTTATTGATACTCTATAAACACCACCTCAAAGCTTAATAAACATAAACAAAAATTACAGCTTTGAGCACCAGATACCAATACTCAAAGCTTAAACTACTAACCAAAAGCCTAAAAAAGAACCTAATCTTAAAACTAAGAATAGAATTATATTAAGTAGAATTAACCGCACAAAGATTATTTTTCCTGAAAAAAACCTAAAACCACTCTTTTCTAGCACATTCGAATCAAATACCACCCCTTTCTAATACTTTATTCATTCCAGGAAAGTGGATTTGAGCTCAAACTGGCAATTAACCGCGGAAATACTCGTTTCCTTCCTGATAAACCAACGCGAGCTCGTTAGCTTGGCATTATGCCCATTCCCAGGTGGTCAATTTCCAAAATACTCGGATGAGGATCCTACAGATGGACTTGAAGCCGTCATCGAGTGTCTGTCGGGTGAGTTAGCAGGGAGAAACTACTATCAATGTCATTAACAAGGTTGTAATTTTTCAAAAAATGACTGGCAACTTCTCTTTTACTACAATGAACTCTCTGTATAGGCAGTTTTTATACCAGTAAAATGAACCGAATCTTCTAAATATACCCAAAAACCTCAAAAAAACCAAAATTTTCCATAAATACGCTATTTTTTAGGCATAACAACCCTGAATGAGCTACGTCTTGGCCAAATCTCGTACGAGCCACGTGTGTTGTCACTGTCGGCGTTGGGCCGGCTTACCAATTTGGCTATACTCGAGTTCAAGGTAAGAGTAATGCGGGCTTAATTAGAAGTGGGGCCAGCTGACTTTTTGCGTGTTGTTATGACAACCAGACACGTAATAGCGTGTGCTAGTCCAACGCTACGATTACAATGTAAAAATTGTATTTGTTTTTTTTTACTGAGTGTGTCAATTACCTCTTTAGAGTTAATTTATGCACATGAAGATGGGTACGAGTATGAGTATTGAGAGGGTTGTGCGCTTTACAGTAAAGACTATTTTTGGCATTGAAATTTGACGTTTTAATCTAAGTGAAGATCACAAACTGTATAAAAAAACTACAAACTTTATGAAAAACCATAAAAGCTGCCATAATATACTTAAACCAACAAAGAAAACCCACAAAGAAACCTTCAAAACTATCTTTTCACTAATCACAAGCACTTTTCAGCAAGTAGTAAGCCTAACAGGACAGACACTCACTGATATACTTCAAGGAACACCAAATTTAAAGCAACTTTCTGTAGTTCACTGTGTCAAAGTTGACGATTATCGTGGACTGCATGTGCTTAAAGAGCTTGAGACATTGGAAGTGGAAAGAACTCCACAAATATGCGATTCTGATGTTCTTGACGTTACTGTTCACAGCCAGTTAAAGCACGTCGCTTTACGACGATGCTACAACATTGAGGATGGATCAATTGTTGCTTTGGCCGCTAATTGCAACGTTAGAGATGTAAGGCTGATTTAAAACCTCATTTAAAAAAATAAAGAAATTGTCGTTTTTGAATGTGAAAACCCATATAAAATAAAGACAAGACTTTTTCCACACTATCCTTTCATGCAATAGCCACTCAAAATCAAGTTCAAGCTCAAAAAACTAAAATTCTCAATTCCAGTTAGACCTAACCGACTCAGATGCGATAACCGACCAGATTTTCGACCTCCTCGAGCCAGTTTATACCATTCGATCATTGTTTCTTGGTGGTTGTAAAAAACTGACCGAGAATGGTATCCACCGTCTTGTAAAGGGTTCTTTAATCGATCATCTAGAACAAATCGACCTTAGTCGGAACAAAAACTTTACCAACTATACTGTGCAACTACTGCATGAAACGGTACGCCAACTTGGTCGCGAACAACCTTTGAGAGTTTTTGCTTTTCAATGTCAAATTGAAGAGCAGTTATGTAGGGTTGTTTATCCGGAAATCGAGCTTATTATTACTTGAGTTTTTGTTATTATTGTATCTCTTGGTTTTTTATTGTATTTATAGTCTTCTCGAACTGTTGAGAGTCTTTTAAGATTATTCAACTAGTAGTTCAAAAGCCATTTTTAGCCAAAAGGTCGAAAAATGGCAAGCCTTTTTACCCTATCCCCATACAAAATCTGTAGCGAGGTCCTGAATCTTGTTATGACTTTTATTGATTTATGCGGTTTATTGCATAATATGGGTAGAGCATCATACCTAATATAAGTTTTATTATATTTTGAATCAAAAGCAATCTCAAAACATATTCTTTTAGTTATTGTTCTTATAATTTCGAGTACGTGTAGAATAAACTAACTACAGTTACTTTAGTTCCTGCAAGTTTAAGAGTAAATAAAGTCTTGACGCTTTAGAAAATTTCAATACGTAAAAGCTGACGACAAGAATTTTTTAGCCCCGTAATACTATAAACCACAGTACAGTGATAATTAAAATACCACTTTTTTAACTCGACCAAAATATTTGCCAAATAACCCTAAAAACCCCGCCCAAACCAACCTTTTCCGGATCGCCGGGGACGTTTTGTTGAGCGTAGGCAAGGAATTGGTGATACGTTTGTTTGTTCAAGGCTTCTTGGATTTGTTTTCTAAAAAAGGCATTATTTAAAAAAACTTTTCCTGGGCCGAACGTATTGAATCTCAATAATAATATTAAATTACTTACTTTTGTTGTTGATATTTCTCGATTACTTCTTGGGAATCTGTCTTACCGTTGAGATACGCTGATTTCCTGCAAAAACTAGACATAAAATTATGAATCCAACCCAAAATTAAAAAATTCAAAATTTACTCCTCCACCCCTTTTCAAAACGCCTTGAAAATCCACCCCCACACAAAAATTTTAAAAACCACGTCTCGCCTTTCACAATGCCCTCAAAATCCACCTTTACCAATAATTTTCAAAACCACCCTTCCGCTTTGACAATGCACTCAAAAACCCACCCTTACCCTGAATTTTCAAAACCACTCCACCACTTTCAGAAAGTGTTTAAAAATCAACCCTGTCCAAAAATTTTAAAACCGTCCTCCCCCGCCTTTAAA
Organism: Bursaphelenchus okinawaensis; assembly: GCA_904066225.2. Classification (NCBI taxonomy): domain Eukaryota; kingdom Metazoa; phylum Nematoda; class Chromadorea; order Rhabditida; family Aphelenchoididae; genus Bursaphelenchus; species Bursaphelenchus okinawaensis. The sequence continues at coordinate 9,482,825 of CAJFCW020000005.1, read as the reverse complement.
GCCCAAAATTTCTAAAAACTAAAACACTACCCAAAATGTAAAGTGTTATCGATTCCCTTCCCCAAATATATTACTTATCCAACCCGCAGAAAACGAGAGGAATAATTCTTGTTCCAATGGCCAAAGCCAAAAGAGCAGGCAAGAGAGGAGGAAGAAAAACAGGCCCAAATTAAGACGAAATCCTCTCAAACTCTTTTACTTCAAATTAGTTCGAATTACATTGTAAGCGGGTTTTAACAGAAAAACGTTTTAAATTTTTGTATGTGTTCTTTTGATGGATTTAGGCTACTTTGTCACATTAAAAGGTCATTTTGAAGTAGTTCAACCTGCTAACATATATTCAAAGGTCAAAAATTCATCAAAGTATCCAAACGAGCTTGAACACAAAACACGGCATTAACGATTTTTCTTGTCCTGCCCTTTGCCCCTCTATATCGTGACTAGTAAAGTTCCGTTCCCTTTTACTAGCCACTATACAGCAGCGCCGGGCCCATATAGCCGCTATGGTTTCAAAACAAGATCCATAACAATTTTTTGAACAAATTTTTGAAAATTTTTAAAAATTATCAAAAAATTTAATTTGCAAAACATATATTTGACTAAAAAAGTCAGTCAGTACGCTTTTTCGGCCAAAACAAGTAATTTACATAATCTTTAAGGCCTAAATAACCGCTTTACATGTTGTTTTTTACAACTTCAGGCTTTCTATATAAAAGTTGAGCCGAAAAATTGACCCCGGCTCGCCCCCTTTACAAGTCTGTATCTATCCTATTAATAACTCCCCTCCACCACTGACCAACCCTTCATACAAACCAAAACAGGCCTTTCTTATACCGTGCCACCAGCACGTCAAACCAAATGAAACCGCAAACAAACTCAATTTATAGTCCTCATTTACCCAGAAAACTGGGCCGCGAACATCTTCACACAAAAAACCTTCATTTTCTTTAATTTCAACAAGCTTTTTAAAGAAAAAACCGCAAAGCGTGGCAGAAAAAAGCCGTCCCTCGAGGCATTCCCCGTGCTACGTCAAACTATTTCCGCAACAGCTCTATTTTAATATTGTACTTGACACGTTAACTATATTTTTGACAGGTTTTCAATAAAAAATCAACCCAAAACTCATGTTTTAAACCTAAAATCAAGCCCAATATACCATTATAAAACTTACCCATTCAATTTCGGTGCTTCTAGTGCTGCTTGTTCTTTCACAAATGGCTTGAATGTTGGGCAAACCACGTCCAGAAGGCGGACAAACTCCAGCATTGCCTCCTCGCGGCTGATCTCGCCCAGTTTTTGCCACTCTTTCCTGAAATTACGTAAAATAAAACGTTTATTTTTGTTATTTCTACTTTTTCCTTTAATCGTAAAACCTTTAAAACTGTAATAAATTTGTTATCAACAACCAAATTTTCAAAAAAAAAATAAAAATCAGTCTTTTTGCTCAATTTGACACCATAAGTTGTCCAAAAATTACAATTTTAGCCCCACAAAACGCAAAAACTTAAAAAAACTATCTTAAAGTCCTTTCCCATACCCAAACCCCTTATTTACACAAAACTAATTAAGTCCATAAGCCTTGGCAAATAACAAAACAACTATCATAAAATCCATCATTCGAGCATGCGGGTCTTCCTGCATACACTTCCTATCTCTATAGTCATCAAGAACGGAATGCCGGAAAACGTTTTACAATTTTGAATGTTCTCACTATTAAAAAACATCTTTATAATCTTGATGTATCGTGAGACAAAGCCCCGTAACATATATATCATACTAAAACTCCACATATCATAAGGTTTTTTGGAACGATATAAAAAGAACACTTTGAAGCATCATGACGTTCTTGAATTACTTTGACAAAATTTTTAACGAAAAATATTGCTTTTTTAAAAATAATTTTAATATTAAAAAAATAATGCATAATGCTTAAAATGTTCTATTTATATCGTTCCAAAAAACCTTATCATATGTTGAGTTTTAGTATGATATACATGTTACGAGACTTCGTCTCACGATTCATCAAGATTATAAAGATGTTTTTTAAAAATGAAAACATTCAAAATTGTAAAAAGTTATCCGGCATTCAGTCCTTGGTGACTATAAAGATAGCAAATCTCTACTGAATAGTTTTGTGTAAAAAAATTTTCAGTATAGAAGACCCTCATTTTTGAATAGATAGATCTGATAGACTTCTGAAGATCAACAATGAATAGACTTGATATAGAATATTACCTTAAGATTTAAAAAAAACGTCGTAAGTAATAGCCACACCTACAAAATTAAAAAAAATCAAATTGTTAAAATATCAAAAAAACAAAACCCCTATCTTCAATACCATCTCACTCCAAAAAACCCGCAAATCTTAAAACCTCTACCCTTTGAAAACATTCAAATTCTATTTTAAAACCCCTAGATCTTAGAAAAAACATCCAGATGCAACAAAATCTTTGACAAGAACTATAAAAGCCACATTATTCTTCCTGATCCAATTGAACTTTCCCAACCAGACAAAAAAAACTTCAAACGTTTTCGTCCATATGATAAAACATAGTAGGGCGAATCCTCAAATATTTTATAGGACACAGATTTGCTTGTCGAACATTTTTCAAAAAGTTATGACAATTTGAATCCGCGCGCGCCGTTTCTTTCGTCGTCCCCATCCAACACCAACCATCCCGAACTTTTAAAGTTTGAAGAAAAGTCCGTGTTTCCTTCCTGTGTTCTTCGCTGCTAATGTTTTTGACGGCCCCAAGAATGAGACAAAAATGCTGTAATTTGGATGTTTCTTGTCACTGTGATATGTTTCAAGGCTTGTTTACGAAGCAATTATAGAGTTGCAAAAACCTGTTGTACGGAATTTTTTCTATGACACTTTTGATCAATACGCCATTTTTTATACTATTTTCTAACGTGCTACGATTACATGGCTACGTTTTTAAGAGCGATATGTCTATAAACTGCTGCTGTGTCAACGTAATTTACCCGTTATTCTATTGCGGCTCGATGGCAAACAATTGGCGTGTTATAACGTGAATAAGAGCCACTTATTGGGCGAAAATAAAACGAAATTTGACCCTTATTTCAATAATGAAAAACTAAGACAACACTGTTTGTAAACTTGCCGTTTACACAGTAAAAATAGCATGACAATTGTTATTTAGAATTGTACCAAAAGCTGACAAACAGCTTCAGGATTTCTTGATCAATACCCCACCCGCTTCAGACCAAGATAACGTTTCTGACTCTCATAGTAAAAAGGAAAAATCATCGTAAGTTACAGGCCAAACCAACCACACATCATAACCTTCAATAACTCCAAAAATTAAAAAACACAACACCAAAAACACCCCTAATTCAGTGAAAACCCTCTTCCTTGAATTCTACCGATCCCGTCTGAATAAACCAACAGTATAAAAACCTGATAAACAAATTCGAACCGTCCAAACAAAGCCTCATAGAAAATTATCAAAATTGAGAAGAAAAAATACGCCGCTTATTTACTGTGGCCGAACCAGCGTCCTGGAATTGTACTTAAGAAGAACATGACAATAATTTTGAACAATTTATTTTTGCACCACCAAAAGCATTCAACTTCATAACATGTTGACATACTTGAGAAAGTCGTCGAATTTGGAAGGAATGGTCAAGGAAACAACATTTTCGCTTATTATATTATACAGAGTGGAGTAGACAAGCTTGTTTTAGAAACATTATGCAAACGAATTTGAAGTACCACCATATTTTTTTGATAACTATGATCAACAGAGGAGACCACGTTAATTTTATAGCAAAAAAAATTAGGTAAAAAACCTTTTTTTTGAATAATTTTTCAAAATGAAAGCAACCAGCTCAAAATTGTCATAGCCCAAAAATCACCCCAATCTCAGACCAGCCAAACCAATCCTTCCAGACAAACCCAAACAAGCCGCTAATTTCGATAATTTCTCAGCATATTTTTCGAATAACAAACCCGACTTTTTTCATAACAAACCCGGCGCGGTTTTTTCGAATCGCACAAAACCCTAAGGATACGACGACACGAGGAAAAGCCCCGAGGCCGGCCTCAGTAAATTCGATTTGAACGTCGTTTCCGAGACGCTTTTCGTTCTTCGCCGTCGGCTTTCAACGGCAATTCAAGTTGGCCAACAATTGTATTCGAGGACAAACAAGCTATCACACCCGCCGAATACCTCCGAAATTGCCACTTCATAACAGAGGGCGATGCGAAGAGTACGGTAGAGGGGTCTTGTGTTGATATTGTGAAAAGGAAAAGCGTGAAGATGATTTTAAAATTGGGAAAACAAGAAAAGTACGTCAAAATTTTAGGCCGAAAATGAGGTTTTGACCAAAAACGACCATCCTTAACATTACTCACAACACGGCCTGCAAAATTTGCAACAACAATTCCATACACTACCTGAAACCCCGTATCAAATCCTATAAAAAAGATCAAAAAGTCACCTCAACATTTTAACCGAGCAGAAAGATATAACAAATTTACTATCACAGGCCAAAAAAATCACAAGTCAACATAACAAGAACCTCACAAGAATCGATTCAAGACATAACCAACCTCAAAACCAAAATATTCTGACCTATTTCAATCCCGAATCCAACAAAATAAGTACGATTTCACAGGCTGGCGACTGAAACTCCGACAATGACATTACTCGTAAGAGCACTTTTCTTCACGTTTCCATGAAAATTCAATTTCCATCGTGAACATATAATCAACCCAGAATGGAGACAACTTCATCACGGAAGTTTTCATTTATTCGGCCGTGAAAGATGATTTTTGGATTTAAAAATGCCTTATGGGTTTACTTTTGCCCTGTACTAGTCCTCTCACTAACTTAGCTCTACCTAGCCGTGTCTTATCTCTTTTGTATTTTTATCATAGCCCTGCTTTTGCCCAGCCCTAGCTTTGTCTTAACTTTGCTAACCTTGCCCTAGCTTTGCTCTATCTTTGCTTTAGCTCTAGTATTCATTACCGTTTTGAAACATTTCTTTAATTTAGGTAACATTATCAAAACTTTTTAAATCTTCCTACCCTTCCAAAAACCCCGTTTAAACATCAATTTTAAGACATTTCCTTGCCTAATTAAAGTGCAAAAATCTTGAAACGGATTTCTTTGTAAATTGGTTTCGGCGGCCCAAAACAAGAAACATTCCCACTGACTTCTGAATCCAAATGCAAATCTCATAAATTTACAACGTTTTGACTAATTATTCTTGATATTAATAGTTGCAACGTCAAAGATTTTATATTTTTGCGAAATTTATTGGATTTTGAGAAAAATGTAAATTTAGATCAAAAGGTTAATATAATTGTTTAAAATAGTCATACGATTAATAATAAACAACATTAAACCATTAAACTTCAGGTTAACTTTCACTAAACTTATAACATCGTATTTTACAAAACCTTAAGTAATTCCAATCAGCACGACAAAGATAAAGCTCAAAAACCCCTATCAGGTTTACTATAATATCCCAAAAACACAGAAAAACTGATTTTCAAATAAAAAACATCAAAAAACATAAAAATATTCATACCAACTAAAAAAACCGACATAAAAACTTACTTGGCATCATTACCAACCAAATCAAACCATCCAACATCAGTCAACTCATCTTTATATACACCATAACGAGCCTGTTTCGAATAAGCCATGAACTTGAGACGAATCGGATAATCTACTTGAAGTTTACCAGTCTTTTCGTTGTCTAAATATTGTTCATTATTTTAAAATGTCAATGAAATCTTAAAAATTTAATCTTAGTTTAAATTTTATGTTTTTCTTGAGGTATGGTTAAGAATTAGGTAAAGGTTGTTAAATTGTATTTTTATACCTGTAAGTCAACTCTAAATTAAAGAAAAAACCCATTTATAAGCTGAATCGTATTTTAGGTAATAAAAAAGCCATTTAGACCAAACAACGCCAAAATGATAAGAAGAATATGAGTTCAATAGTATTTACTGATGTTACTCGCCTTCTTAAACGTTTAACTGCTGTATTTATAAACTAAAACCTTATTAAAATACATGAAAAGCTTCTTCAAGCTATTAAAAAGCATTTTCCATTAAAAATCTTTATAAAAAACACAAAAATCTTCCAGAAAAAACCCCGTCACATAACTACATTAATATAACCAAATCCTTCTTCTTCAACTTTTATCTTCAACCATTTAAATACCTAAAAAGCAAAACAAAAACAATTAACATACCTTTATAATACTTCATGCCGATCTTGTGAACCCGTTCCAATGGCAATCCGAAGATCAATTCCACCGAGTCGGCCGTGATTTCCGGCTGCGCGTCCCCATTTTCGGCCATAGCTACAAGACGGGTTAAAAACCAAAGAATTCACAACAAAAAACGTGGAATTCTCCGATTTCCGGGTAGATTCTTGCAAGCGAAACCAAATTCGTGGATGTGCAACGTTGGAAAACGAAAAAATGCGACGGGACGCCACACGTTTTCTTTTCGCGGCGGGACCAAATGGAGGTAGAGATGTTAGGATGTTTTGTATTTTTGTGGATGTAGAATACTACTGATAGTACTAAATTTGTTTTATTTGTGTTTTACTAGCCTATATTCACCATTTTTTTTATATATTGACTTTGTTTTTTTTATAAATTAAAGTACCAGCTCTGATGTTATAGTAGACGCTTAAATCCCATCAAAACATAAGTAAATCTTCAGATTTAACTAAAAATTCAATTCTTGTAAATCTTCAGACTTTAATTTATGTATTTCACATAATCTTTGGTTGTCTTTTTTGCTAGAAATACGGCATTTTAGGCTTTGAAGTCAAGAAGCGAACGCTTTGCATAAACAATGTAAAGCAGAGTAATTAAACTCAAGCATCTGAATCTGCTTGGCCAAAAATTCTTGTTTTTGGCTTCTTTTTTCTGTATCAAACAAATATTCTTGGTTCTTTGACTTTAAGATGGTTAAATTTAGAGTTATTGTTATATTAACCATGACATTTGCGTCTAAAATTGTGATTTTAGGAGGTTTTTTGATAATTTTAGGTAATATATGCCAATTTTTGTATAGTAATAGTGTTGAAAAGAGTCTCGTATGTCTTCCAGCAAAGCCTTTGCACTTTTATGTTATCTATATTCGATATCGCTCCAGAAAGCTTTGTGTAATCTGTATGTATATGATATGTAAGAGCATTTCGGTCCAGTTAATCCGGCTGTGAAAAAAAGAAGAAAAACTTTTTTTACTTTGAAATGGACCATTCTTTCCCACGTTTTCAAAAAAAAACGTGAAAAACGTTACTAGGATATCGGGAAAGTTCCAGAAATCTAGAGATAATACAAGTTTTGTTGTTTTATGGTTTAGAAACTGTATTTGAAAATTTAAAACAGTCTAATAAAATTTTTTCTTATTTTTTTTTAATTTAAAAATTTTTTTAGTCTTTGGCCCCTGCCCATATTTATAGCCATACTCTCCTCCATACCCATATTTACAACCCTACTTTTTTTACTTGTGTTAGCCCTGCTCTAGTGCACTGTACTAGCTCTATTCCTGTCCTAGCTTTATCCTAGCCGCGGTCTAGTTTTTTCTATCTTTATCCCCGGCCTGGTTTTGCCTTGCCTTTAGCCTTACGCTGGACTTGTTTTAACTTTGTCGTAAGCCTGCACTAGCCCTGTCCCAGTTCTGCTCTAGCTTTACCTAGCTTTGCCTTAGCCCTGCTCTGCCTTAGCCCTGCCCTAGCTTTGCTCTAGCCCTAGTCATGCTCTACCCCTGCTCTAGCCTTGCCCTAGCTCTGCTCTAGCCCTTCCCTAGCCTTGTTCTAGCCCTGCCTTAGCTTTGCCCTAGCCCTGCTTATGTCACACTTTAGCCCTGCAATAGCCTTTTCCTGGTCCTGACCTAGCCTTGCCTTAGGCCTGCCCTAGCCCTGCCTATCATTGCTCTAGCTTTGCCGTAGTTCCGCCCTAGCTCTGCCCTAGCCCTGTTCTATCCTAACATACTTTCACCTGCTCTAGCTACCCTAGCCGTACTTTAGCTTTTCTCTATTCTTACCCTCGGCCTGCTTTTGCCTTACCTTTAGTTTTAACCTAGTAAAACTTTACTCTACCTTAGCTTTGGCTTAACTTTGTCTTATCCTTGTTCTTGCCTTAACTTTGCTTTATTCTTATTTCCACCGTTCTGTGCCATGTTATCTCATCACTCAAACTCAACTCAACCGTACCCAAAACTCAACTTTTAAAAAATTAAATAAGGCTTGGTCTTTTTTGTAATTAAGTTGTAAAAACCCGCCTTATTCCGTGTGTTAATCCACATTTTATTACTTTTTTTCGTCGCAAAAACAACGAAAAAAGTGGGTGCGAGCAAATTTTGCAAACAAAATACAGTGTAATTGGGAGAGGTATTCCGCGCGCTTTCGTTTTATATCACTCTCGGGGTGGTTTTTGTTTTTTCAAGTATCCACGGGAAATGCGGGAATATCCACCCGGGGGTGTTTTATCTATTTTGCTTATGGTTGTACGATTTTGGGGACGGGATGAATCAGGGACGTCGCTACGGTTTTTTTCTCTGGGGGGGGAGGTCAAAAATTTTACCTGTGGACCGATTTTTCAAAAAATTTTTTTTCGTTTTTCCGCGTACAGGTACCACCTGTGGATTTTTTTTCGGATCGGCTCTGCGGGGGGGGAGTCACCCCGAACCACCCCCCCCAAACGACGTCCTTGGGATGAATATTAGGTGCTTTTGATAGTAGTTTTAAAACTACTAGAGTAGACGAGAGTAAGCTAGGGTAGGGTTGGGTAGGGCAGAGTAGAGTAGAATAAAGTAGGGTAGGATAGGGCAGTTTAGGATAGTGTAGATCAGAGTAGGGTAACGCAGGATAGGGTATGGAAGTGTAGAGTTGGGTACGGTAGGGTGTAGTAGAGTAGAGCATGGTAGCGCAGTGAAAATTAGAATAGGGTACGGTAAGGGTAGAGTAGGGTAGGTGAGCGCTGAGTAAAGTACTGTAAGGTAAGGCAGGTCAAGGTGCAGTAGGTTTATTTACATTACTTTTAATTTGAATAGTATAGCTTATGCTAGAGTAGGAACGATACGACATTATAGTGTAGGAAAAGGTAAAATACGGGCTTCTTTTGTCAAGTTTTGATGACTAACACAACTTTCCACCACAATTTCAAAACAAAAATTGTGAAATGCAGTACAATATGCCAAATTGCACCTATTGTGAAATGTTGTTATAAAAACAAGTAAATGTAGGTGGGCTAACAAATCTAACGAGCCGTTTTTCGAGTTCAATTTGATGATTCATCTGGCCATTTTGAGGAGTTTAACTGGGGTGTGGAATCGGATATATAAGGGCTTTACATTAAATTGACAGGTACATGCAAGGTAGAGGAGGGAGGGTAGGGGGGTAGAGTAGGGTATGTTAGAGTTGAGTAGGGTAGGGCATGGTAAGGTGGAGGTAGGGTAGGGATTTTGGCGTAGAGTACAGCAAGATAAAGAGAGTAGGGTAGGGTATTTGAAGTATATTGCTTTAAGGGTTGTCTTTTTTTCTTTATTTTTAACGTTTTTTTTTCGTTGAGAAAGATAGAAGAAAGAGGGGGGGGTGTTATTAGGCACCTTTTTTAAAAAAAAATTTTTATATTATTTTCCTCCTCTCCTTCCCACTATATTTCTTGACCCTTATTTTTTAAAATTAAATTTTAATTTAATAAAGTTTAATTTTGAAATTCATCTTTACAAAGTTTTAAAATCTTACAATCCGATTGCATGTATACATCCATAAGCTTTCAATACGATTAAAAATTCCAAAAAAGTGCAGAAAAGCGGATTTTACGTCAAAAAATTGTGAAAAAAGGCCCCATGAATACCCTCTAATATTTAAAGAGCGAAATTATTAATCCGTGCGTGCTCTCCGGCCCTCCCTCCCCAATTCTTCAATTTCCATTGGGCTTTTTCGAAGGAGCTTTTCATGTTTTTGGGCTGGGAAAACGTGGCGTTTATGAGCAATCTTACTCGGTTTTTGATGAGTGAAGTGCTTCTTGGGACGACAAATATGACATACAGTCCAACCTCGTTAGTGTGACACTTGGAATTGGACCAAAGTATTGTAATTATAAATTTTACTTGTATAGCGTAGAAAATATGTTATTAAACCTTTAATGATTTAAAAAGGGGTGGGAATAGGAGAGCTACTATTGCCCTACTGTTGTTTCTAGTTATAACATCCATAGCTTTTGTTGTGTCCTGTATTAACCTTAGCTGTGCCTTCGCCCCTCACCGGTAGGGGTAAGAGAGCTACCCCTACCCTACGTCTACCTTTAATTTCTTAAACCCCCACCCCTACCCTTACCCCTACCCCTACCACTACTCCAGATCCTACCCTTTTTTGTACCACTATTCCTACCCCTACTGCTAGCCTTAGCCATACCTGCCCCTACTCTTCTTCCGCCCTTACCCCTACTACTCCTACTTTTACCTCTACCACTACCCCCACCCCTCCTGCTACTCCTACCCCTACTTCTACCTTGAACTTTACCCCTACCCATGTTAACACTACTACTCGTACCCCAACGGCTATCCTTTTCCTACTATTACTCCTGCTCCTACCCCCAATTTTACCCCTACTCCAATTATGAAGATCTTAAAATTTTTTTTCAAATTAATTTTTAAAATGCAGGAAAGTAGTTGTAAAGTGCAGAACAAAGAACATGTGTCAGGCCTTCCCAAGTGCAATATAGCTTGTGTGCACTTTTGAAAAGGGATTATACTAAAAGTGCAACAACTTATTGTCATTTGGATCTTGGTAATTTCGTAGTACTCATGACCTTTTTCAAACAAATTGGAATTCCTTGGGGCTGTGAACATGGAAGGTTACTTTTTGATGAAAAATTGGAATGTTTTTACCGTTTTTTAAATGGGGTAAAAGGTCGAATGGCTACGGTAGGGGAGGTCATGATAGGGCTAGAACAGGGCTAAGGGAAGGGTAGGGTTAGACTTGAAATAATTTGTAGTATTGCTGTAGGGTAGGGATGGGTAAGGTAGTGTGGGGTAGTTTAGGGTATAATATTGTATGGTAAGGTAGGAAAGCTCTAGCCTAAACCTTAGCCTAAATCCTAGCTCAAGCCCTAGCCTAAGCCCTAGCCTAAGCCCTAGCCTAAGCCCTAGCCTAAGCCCTAGCCTAAGCCCTAGTCTAAGCCCTAGCCTAAGCCCTAGCCTAAGCCCTAGCCTAAGCCCTAGCCTAAGCCCTAGCCTAAGCCCTAGCCTAAGCCCTAGCCTAAGCCCTAGCCTAAGCCCTAGCCTAAGCCCTAGCCTAAGCCCTAGCCTAAGCCCTAGCCTAAGCCCTAGCCTAAGCCCTAGCCTAAGCCCTAGCCTAAGCCCTAGCCTAAGCCCTAGCCTAAGCCCTAGCCTAAGCCCTAGCCTAAGCCCTAGCCTAAGCCCTAGCCTAAGCCCTAGCCTAAACCTTAGCCTAAATCCTAGCTCAAGCCTTAGTCTAAGCTTTAACGCGAAGCTCTAGCTGAAGACCTAGCCTAAGCCATGGTCTCAACTTTAGCCTAAGCTCTAGCCTAAGCCCTAGCTGAAGACCTAGCCTAAGCCATGGTCTCAACTTTAGCCTAAGCCCTAGCCTAAGCCCTAGTCTAAGCCCTAGCCTAAGCCCTAGCCTAAGCCCTAGCCTAAGCCCTAGCCTAAGCCCTAGCCTAAGCCCTAGCCTAAGCCCTAGCCTAAGCTCTAGACTAAGTGCATTTCCAAGCCTTAGACTAAGTCTTACCCTTAGCTCTAGACTAAGTCTATGTCTAATCTCAATCTTTAGCTTAACGATAGGGTAAAGTATGAAAGTTCAGAGGAAAGGAAGGTACAGTAGGGTAGAGGTGAGTAGGGTAGGGCAGGTACGATAGTGTAGGATAACTATTTAGAGTTGGGGAAGGTTCAAAAATAGGCTTAAAAATATTACAATAAACTTCGCAAAGGACCTTTTTTCAAAAACCGTATCATTATTTTCGACTTTATTGCGCGACCTTTCCCTTCAGCCGCTTACAGCAGCTGGATTTGCATTCAACGACAGCTGCCATTTTCCATTTGTGTCGCGTGAAAGGCGAAAAGTTGTTACTGACGCGGTTTCGAACTGGTTATTATTTGAAAGTGAAAAATTTTTATTTAAAAAATTTTTTTTTCATTTTAAATAACTCTAAATTACCCTACCATACCCTGTCCAAGTCTTATGTAACATATTAGGTTGTTCAAATAATTATGCGCCCTCTGACTTTGACAATTTACTTTGTAAAGGGGTTCAGAATGCTTTGAACAACCTAATATTAATAAAAAAATGATAGAATAGGTTGTTCAAATAATTCTGTGCCCTCTAACTCCAAAAGTTTTCTTTGCAAGAGGGCTCAGAATTATTTGAACAACCAAATAGTAATAACCAAAAATAATATAATTGGCTGTTCAAATAATTCTGGGCCCCTTAATTTTAAAATTTGTATTGTGAGAGGGGCTCAGAATTATTTGAACAGCCTAATACATACTAATAATCAAAAACAATATAATAGGTTCTTCAAATAATTCTGTGATTCTTAATTTTGAAAACTTGTATTGTGAGAGGGGCTCAGAATTATTTGAGCAACCTAATATTTGTTTTAAATAAGGCTTGGGCAGGGTATGGTAAGGTAATTCATGGATATTTACAATCATAAAAGGGCAGGAAGCTGGACCGGGTAGGGTGTTTTGGCTTTATTATTTGAAAGAGTGTAGGTAAAAGGGGGTGTGTGTATTATATTATCAATGAGAAGGGAAGGGCCATTTTATTATCAAGCTTTGACAAATAACAGAATGATCTTTCATTTCCGACAAAGTTCAAAAACGATAGTAAAGTGAAGTAAAAACTGTTAATTTGTCGATCACAATACGTCATTGCAGCCAAAAAGACATTCCTTAAGTTAACCAGGGTTTACCAAAGGCATTGATATCATAGGAAAAAGGTTATCAAAACATTTGTTTTGATAGTAACAACAAATACTGTTAGGTATTGGTGTTATCACTACCTTTATTTAGTTAACAAGGCTAATTTACTATTTGTTATATAGTAATATAATACTTTACTATCAGTTCTAAAGTAATATACTAGTTTACTATCCATTCTATAGTAATGTTGTTGAAAAAGAAAGCTCAAAAGATTCTGAAATGGATTCTGAATATTCCACATGGAAAAGGGTTCTGTGTTTTAAAGGTAAAGGTTTTTAATTTACTATTTCTAACTTAAGCCTAAGTGCCACTTTTTTGTATAAATATAATATTAGCTTTGTTTCCAGCTATAATTCTAGTTTTAGTTCCATAGCCTAAATCCTAGCCTAAGCTTTTGCATAAGTCTTAGCTTAAGCCCTCCTAAACCTTATTCTATGCTCTGGTCTAAGCCCTAGTTTAAGCCCTAAGGCTTTAGCCCTAAGCTCTGGCCTAATCTATAACTTTAACCTGCTAAACGATTTAAGCCTTAGCTGATTTCTAGCCTATGCGAATAGTTTATGTTCAAATATAGTCCTAGATTTAGTCGCAGTTTAAGAATCAGTGCCATCTATAACGATAGCCTTATCTCTAGTCCATGATTAAGTCCTGGACTAAGTCCTAGTGTACGCCCTTTCTCTAAGCAAAAGGCGTACACACAAAGCGTAGCTTCTAGTCTAAGCCTTACTGTAGCTCTACAATTTTTTTTTCTAGTTTTACTCTATCTCTAGTCTAATTCTTTTTACCATTCTCTGCTCTAGCTTCTATGATCATGGGTGATTATGACATTGAATTTTTATAACTTTTTAAAAATTCGATTTCTGGAGAGATTTCATTTCAAAAATCAGTTTGAAATTTGTTTGTTTTTGTGCAAACATTCGCCAGGTGACAATTTGCTGTGCGCCCAAACAAAAAATTTTTATACGTTTGCGGATCCGGGTCACGAGTTGACAAATTTGGGCGAACGGCTGAAGGAAAGCGTTCTGGATTCGAACGATTGTTTTGAGTTGTGACGATTAGATGGGATTTCGAATTGGCTTTAGGTGTGGGTGGAGCTTAGGCGATAGCTTAGGCTAGGATTTAGGCTAGACTTTAGGCTAGGGCATAGGCTATGGCTTATGCTTCAGCTTAAACGAGGAATCATGCTAGGGCTAAGGATTAAGTTACGGCTCAGGCTAGAACTTAGGCTAGACCTTAGGCTAGGATTTAGGCTAAAGCATAGGCCATGGCTTAGGCTTGGGTTTAGGCTAGAACATAAGCTTCAGCTTAGATTAGGCTAGGGCGGAGACTAGGAAGAGCCCTAGTCTAAGTTCTGGCTTAAGCCTTAGACCAAGCGCTGGCTGAAGCTTAGCATGAGTCCTAGCATAAGCCTTGCGCCAACTCAACCATAGCCCTGGCTTGGGCGCTAGCCTTGCCGTAGTTCAGCCATATCCCTGTGCTAGCTCTTGCCTTGGTCATAGCCCTGCCACAGACCTGACCTAGCTCTTTCTTTGGTTCTAGCCTTGCGATAGCTCTGCCTTTGCCCAACCCTGGTTCTTGCCTTGGTCCTAGCCTTGCCGTAGCCCTGCTATTGCAAGACCTATTTAAACTTGCTATCTAAATTCTAAAGCAATTAGCTTATTTTGCCACTATCTCTGTAGTATATCTTGTTATTACAAAGCTATTACACCATTATTGTCTCCACATTATTCACCCTCGTCATCTTGTTTCCCATAAACGTACAAAACTATACGAAGCGACCGAAAAGAGAGTACAAACGAATAATAATATTGACCTTCATTTTTCTGGGTTTCTCACTCCAATAAAATTTCGTTTCCTTCGCTTTTTGCTACATTTGGGGATTCTGATTGACGTCAGCTCACGGAAATATAACTTTTTTGAAAAAAAACAAGATTCTTTTACATTTGGATATGTCAAGGAATTTTAGCTACTCTGCTTTAGTTTTACTGTTGTCGTACTTTAGCTTTGCCCTAGCTCTTGCCTTGACTTCTGCCTTGCCATAACTTAGGCATAGCCTTGACTTTAAACTCTGACATAGTCTTGTCCTAGCCTTGCCACATTATTTGTTTTGTCTCTAGTCCCGTAATAGCCCTGTTGCTGTCCTGTTATAGCGCTGGTTTCGGTCTTAGACTTGCGATAGCCCTGGCATAGCTTAGCTCAGCCCTAGCTTTTGCCTTTTCTTTAGCACTGTTATAGCCCTAGTTCTAGTCTTGACTTTAGTCCTTGCCTTAGCCAGCAGTTAAGCCCTAGCCTAAGTTCTAGCTTAAGCACTAGCCGAAGTCCTAGTGTAGGCACTTGCCTAAGCCCTAGCTTAATTACTAGCTCCAGCCGTAGCTCAAGCACTAGTCTAAACCCTAGTTTAAGCACTAGTCCTAGCCTTGTTTTTTATTTACTCCATCGTAGTTCTACCTTTTGTCCTAGGCTAATGTTTTACTGGTCTAGCCTTTTTAATCTTTGTCTTAACTTTAATTTGATTTTCCTCAGACATGAGGATCAGGCCAGGCCTGTATTTTAGGCCCGGTTCCGTTTTGATTTTCTTCAAATACTGCCCATTCTCCATGTCTAGCTCTAGCTTTTTGCTTTGTCATATCTCAATAACCCTACCTAGCCATACGTTTCAATTTATTTTATCTTTGTCTCTAACAAATCTCAACTGTACAATCATTAACCTAAACCTTGTTGATACAACCATTAACCTAAACCCCATTACAGCTCGAAAAAGCTGTATCGACTCATTATATTCGGTTTTCAGTTCAATAACCGCATTATTTTCGACTAATATCGAGCCCAAATCAAGGCATAAACAAGGTGTTTTCCGCTGGTCACAAATAAGTGGTGGGAGAAAGTTTTGTTTATGCCGAGTGGACGGTCGTTTTGGCTCGCTCCAAAACAAGAATTGATATTAGTTTTTTTCGAGATTGTATGCTCAAAACGACCCCTGGGGCAGAGGTAATGGCGGTAAATAAGCGCACGGTCCTTCTTGTGGAATACGGAAATTTGCTGTTTTCGCGGCTTACATTGAAGGCTATAGTGGGTTTAGTAAAACCAGGTTGTGACGGGGTAAACGGTGTGATATTTGACTTGAACAATGCTTTGTAGGCGTATGTGCAGGGTAGGGTAAAGATTATAGAAAAACAGGGTTGATTAAAGATTAAGGAAGGGAGGAGGAGAGTTAATAATGTGTAGATTCCGAAAACATGGGTAAGGTTAAGGGTAGGGTGAAAGGAGAGGTTTTTACTTAAAAGCTACAGTAAGGAAGAGTAAACGTAAGGATAGAGATAAGGCGTGGCAAAAGGAAAAGCTAGGACAAAATAAGAATTGGTCAAGGCAAGGCAAGGCAAGGCAAGACAAGGCAAGGCTTGGTAAAGGAAAGGCTTTGTCAAGGCACGGCAAGGCAAGTCTAGGGCAATGCAAGGTATGGCTTGATCAAAGAAAGGCGAGGCAGGGAATAACAGGAGAGAGCAAGGAAGAACAGTACCAGAAAAGGCAGGGCAAGGCAAGATCACACTAAACCTGGTTCGACCTGTCTAAGCTAGCCATGATTAAAGCTTGGTTTAGGGCTAGCTAGGGCTAAGACTACGGAAAGTTAAGATAGGTCTATTATATTGTCTATGAATACCGTCATTACCAGCTACAATTCTTGAACCCATCTATCTTCTAGTAAACACAACCGTAATCTACTTCCAAGTAGAATATTATTGTATTCTCAACTACATTTCCACCGCACGCAACGTTATTTCTTGTCGTTCTTCTTAACCACATATTAAAAAACCACCTCCTTTCGAAAGTTGGATTTACGTCATTTCAATTGGAAATACCATTGTTGGTTCTCATGCTGAGGTTGTTACCATGGTAAAGGTCTCATTTTAACCTTTATTAAATCTCGTCGCTTTTTGCTATTTCCGTGATAAGAATTTTTAATGTTTATATTTTATCTTAGCCTAGCATATTCTATCTTGGGTTACCCTGCCGTACCCTGCTTTACGCTACCCTACTATACCCTACCCAACCCAACCATATTCTACCCTACCCTACCCTACCCTATCCTACCCTACCCTACCCTACCCTACCCTACCCTACCCTACCCTACCCTACCCTACCCTACCCTACCCTACCCTACCCTACCCTACCCTACCCTACCCTACTCTACCCTACCCTACTCTACCCTACCCTACCCTACCCTACCCTACTCTACCCTACCCTACCTTACCAAAATTATTGAAAAGACGGTTATATTCGTTTCTTATGCGTATCATTCCGTAACCCATTCGTATATCTATTATGATATAATTTATTCTCTAGCTTACACATCGTAAAGATGTGTTTGTCTTTCTGACTTATAGGTAGTGTATCTGTATATCTTGTAGTACATTTGAGCTTTAGTTGAGTGCTTTTTAGCAAGTTTTAGTTTTAAATTTGAAAAATGAATATTTGGTTTATGTAAAGAAAGTTCATGCTATTTTTTGATTTGTAAAGACAGTTCTTGCCATTTCTTGTTTTGTAAAGAAAGTTCTTGCTTTTTATGTTTTGTAAAGAAAGTTATTGCCATTTTATGCTTTGTAAAGAAAGTTATTGCCATTTTTGTAAAGAAAGTTCTTGCCATTTCTTGTTCTGTAAAGAAACAAGGTATTTTTGGACGCAGACTGCGGATGACAAGTTATACGATAAAAAGAATGTTTTTGTGTCAACGAAAGTTTTTGTCGTTTAGTAGTGTGAATTTCCGTTTTTCGTATTGACTTATTACCTAAATTATTAAAAAACTTTAAAAATTTAACTTTCAATGACCAAAAAATTTAATCTTAATAACATATTCACCATGACGAATATGTCTCCTAAAGACACTAATCAACCGCCTTTTTCCGTTTATTTTCTTCTAAATTTGGTAGAACAGTCTGTGCGGTTTTAAATACTTAATTAAAATGAATTTGCTCTAATTAGCTTAACATCGCAAATTAAGGCTGCAAAGTTCGAAATTTAAAATTTTTTAAAAATTTTCAAAAAAATTAATTTTTGAAAAATTGCCATTTTTTGAAATTTAAAATTGCTTCAAATTTTAATTGCCCAGAGAATAATAAATCATCTTTCAACTTTCGATTCGACATCTTTTATGTATAACAATAACACTTTCAATTAGCTGTCAGATTACTGCGATTATCTCTTTTTGAATCTTTGAGCTGGCCGAGGGATGAATTCAAAGGTTTGGAAACTTTAAAACTCAATTTTAAAAGCCTACCCTACCCTACCCTACTTTACCCTACCCTACCCTACCCTACCCTACCCTACCCTACCCTACCCTACCCTACCCTACCCTATCCTACCCTACCCTACCCTACCCTAACCTACCCTTCCGTTCCCTACCCTACCCTACTCAAAAAAATGTCATTTTTGTCAATTTTACTAAACGATTAAAAAATTCTGTGTCAAATTTACTATGCATTACACCTCAAAAGCGACAAGACTTTTTTAAATTAAATAAAGTATGGTAAACAGTAAAGGATAGGGCACACTTGATAGGGCTAGGGCATGGAATGGAAATATAAGGCACAAGAGGGTTGATTGACATAAAATGAGAAAAAGTATGGTAGGTTAACATAGGGTAGGCTAAATAAACATAAGTGAAGGGAGAGTAAGTAGGGTAGGGTAGGGTAGGGTAGGGTAGGGTAGGGTAGGGTAGGGTAGGGTAGGGTAGGGTAGGGTAGGGTAGGGTAGGGTAGGGTAGAACTTTTAAAACAATGTCAGTTCTGTCTTTCTTCCTCATAGGCTTCTCAAAAAAAGTTCTTGTTTTGAACTTTACAACAATATGTCTTCTTTCGATTGAACTTTTGTTTTTATCATTCCCTTTTTTCTTTTTTTGACTATTACTTAAACTTATTATACTTTAGGTCTTAACAACGCAATTAGTTAAGTATCTACGTGCTTTATTACACGTGTTGGATTAAAATATCCTGCCAGTTTTTGGATTTAAGAAAAATTTTAAAAAGCTTTCACTGGTTTTTGTTTTGTAAAGAAAGTTCTTGCCATTTTAAGATTTGTAAAGAAAGTTCTTGCCATTAAATGTTTTGTAAAGAAAGTTATTGCCATTTTTTGTTTTGAAAACAAAGTTCTTGCCCTTTTTTGTTTTGTAAAGAAAGTTCTTGCCATTTTAAGATTTGTAAAGAAAGTTCTTGTCATTTTTTGTGTATTTTTACATTCCTCATTTGTAAAACCGTATTTTACACATTTTTCTTTAAAGTTTCATTCTTTTCTTCAAAAGACCCAACTCAAAAGAGTACCCTTAACCGTCACGAATCGAGTTCATTGTTACCCAATTAGCCGTTTCTTTTAAATTAGCGTTTTGTGGTAATCCTTTTTGTGTGTTTTATCGGCTTATTAGTATTCCGAAGCTCTTCCACACAACCCTCGCTCGCTCTACGATAATATTCCTTCCCTCTGCTATAACATTCCCCTCCCTCTACTATAACATTTTTCCTCCTCTTTCGATTCGCAATGGGTAGGGTAGAATTTTCCCCACAAAGAGCAAAGAAGTAAAAGGGGAAAAAGACCGGTGCCATTCCGCGTTTTTGTTTTGTCGTCCCCTCCATCCGTGGTCTCCGTATTCAAATATTTTGGTTGTGTTTGATTTCGACGAGCCCTCAGGCTAAAATTTTCGGAATAAGACCACTAATGGCAAGGGAGGGGGAGAATAAGACCTCTAATGGCAAGAGAGGGGGAGGATAAGACCTCTAATGGCAAGGGAGTGTAGGGTAGTCTTTGGTAGAGTGGGGGTAGATTAAAGAAGGTTGAAAATCAGAAACAAAAAATTAGGTTGTAAATTATGAACAAGCGTACCAAAATACGTATATCGACAAAGTTTTTTCTTATTTGAGCCACTAGTTTTTTAAATATACAAAAATTACTGTAACAACGTAAAATATAAAATGTTAAAACTTTTGGGTTTCATTATAAAATTTTATGAAATTTTGGCAGTGTTCACATAATAAAGCTGGCTTTTAAGCAATTTAATCAATTTTTTCTATTTTATTATCTAAAAATGGCATTTGGATATAAATGTTATCCATCTATTAAGCCAAAATCATTATAACTTGCGATTCCTTGATTTTAGTCAAAAACTTTTAATGCAGCATTTCTAAAAATTTTATATTTGATCAAAAAATGCTTTTATAACTAAGTTCAAACCCTATCTTTACAGTTTTTCGACTGATTAAGCAAAAGCGCACGACCTGACTCGAACTGATAAGACGCGTCAACTTTCGCTTTTTGCCTGTGAAAATCCAATTTTCGAACGAAAAAACAAGAATATTCAGTGCTTCCAAGCCAGCCGAAACGTCAATATTCGAAGCCCGGAAGGGCGTTCCGAGTACAGATTTTTAATTTGCTCGTGAAAAAAGTCAAATTTTTGAAAATTTCCCAAATTTTGTTCGTTTTCCTCGCAAATTCGAGCCAATTTCTCGCACAAAAACGTTTTTCCAACGTTCGCACTCAAATTATATTATTCTCCGCGAAAGTTTCGAGTGGGAGAGCTGTGTTATGCACTACGAAGAAGGTAGTTAACCCAACTTTTAATGTGTCCTCCGTTTTCGAAGCAAAATCCACGGGAAAACGGCAATTTTGAGGTATGGGATGGGTAATGCACTGTTTTCGTGGGTGTTTATGAGAAATGGACTAATTTTAATAAGTTAGCAGTATATATGGGCAATGAAATTGATGTTTTTAGAGAGAGAATTTTGTGGGGAATATTTTAAACATAAATTTGGTAATAGTTAACTTTGAATTAAAACTGAAATTGTGCTTGGAAGCGGACTTGCCTAGTATAATATCGTGTTGAAGCAAAATTTAGCTGTAAAACTAATTTTTTGGAATTTCTAATACTTTTCAACATTTTATAGGTAATTTTATATTTTTAAGTTGGATTTTTATTAAAAAACGGCTAAAATTAGTTCAAAAATTTAAAGTTTTCTGCGCCTATCAAGTATGATATAGTTTTTGGTCTTAAATTCAAAATATATATTTAATATGGATTTTTCTATGTTAAACCACATGATATGATCATTTTTGCAATTTTTAATGATCCAGTGATAAATTTATATCAATTTTGCAGTGTTAAACGTCTTGCAGAGCAGATAGTCATGAATAATGGAAATAGATGTCTATGTGTTTAAATTCTCGCAGATTTAATAAAACTTGCTTGTAAATGAACATTTAAGATTTTAGCTTTAATTAAAATCTTGTTTAATTTTTACATGAATTATGCTGAGACTGAGCTTTATATTAACCATGGCCTGGTTTTATAGGTTAATGTTTAGATCGTTATTGGCTTCGGCTTTTAGAACGAACTTCTTGAATTTTGATCATAAAAGATACAGAAGGGTCTTATCATTCTTTTAAGCGTAGCCTTGAGTATGGTCTGTGGCTGGATCATATTGAAAATGAGCCTTATGTTAACCATGGTGTTGTTTGTTAGGCGAATGTTTACATTTCGTACCTCTTTTAAAGCTTATTTCCTCTTTGATAATTATGTTGTTATCAAAACATAATAGTTATAAAAATTGATGATTGTTTTTCAAGATCATGACATTTATCATCTTTTCCACGGTCTCTCCGCTATCAGCTGTTGGAGGAAGACAGCCGGGGCGGGAAAGGGGCGAATGTAAGGTCAGATCGAGCGCGACGACCCAATTTTTTCGTTTTTTTATGTTGTGAATGCATAGATCCAACAATATATCCAAATTCCATGTATGTGTTTTCAGATGGACGGACCGGCGGACATCAACACTAATCGAATAATTATACCAGAACAAGTGCGCGAGGAAAGCTACGGCGAATTCATCTTGCTTGGGTAGGCTTTTGAGTGTTGTTTTTGTGTTTAGATGAATGTTAATGGCTGGGAAAAACAATTTTAATCAAATACGAGGGAGATACGGAAGCGTTTGTTAGCTTTTTATTAGGCTGGATACGGTTTTCTCTGGATAATATAGCTAATTTTCGGAAATTAGTTTGGCTTATGGTTATGGTTAATATAAAATTTATCATATCGCTAAAATTACTGATTGGATCTGTTTGCAAATAAAAAATATTGTTAGTTAAGATATTGTATGTCGTTTTACTATAGGAAATGGTATTTTAGGTATTAATTTTTGATTTGTAGACCTTTTTATCAGATGGCCATGGATAATATTCCATATAAGATAGTAATTCAGGTCATTTTTTTATAAGATAGTAACTCAGGGCATACGAAACTTGTTAGAAAGGTTTTTAAGGCTGTTATCTTGCTTATTAGTTACTTTGGAGTAGGTAACACGATCAACTTTTAGTTTTAATTGGCAATCTTTACCTAATGGTCATGGATAATATCTTTTTCTTTTTATCTTGACGTATTAATTGTTATAGCTTTGAATTATGGAAACTTCAGTTACAAAATGATGTAGTTTATACACTCAATGTGGTTTTAAGTGGGATTTGTCAACGTGAATTACGTATTCTATAGTTTATGGATAAGTAGTAACTGTTTTTGTGGCTTTAAGCTCATAAAAGCCAAAAACAAGTGGGATAATGGATGTTAAGAGCCAAATCACGTGTTGTTTAAGCAGCTCAGCACTTGTATTTTTTGTTATCCATGAATAGTCTAATGAAAAACATTGTTGTTCTATGAAATTCGGGTTTGTAGGCACTTAAGATCTAAAACAATATACTGATTCAATGGTTTTTGAAATTTTAAGGTTTCAATGACATTTTTAAGTCCAACTACTATTCGTAATAACAGATTTGATGTTTAAAATACGTCAGATTAGTTGTTTAGGTTATAAAAATACCTAAAAGCTTAAAAAGGTGCATGAAGGACAATATTTTTGAAAAAGTGCATAAACAACTTTGTTTTTGTTGACAATTACTTGTTGTTGAACAAGCCTTACCTACGTGTGTATGCAAAATTGGATGTTATGCTGATTACGCAATAATGTTGGTGTCAGAAGGAGTAGATAAGGAAATGTTTTGTGACAGCTACCTACCATAAACATCTCATGATTCTAAATAACAAGTCACGTTCCGGCGTTCCCACAGTGTTCGCTGATAACAACTTTAACAGTGATAAGGAATATCAGTGGTTTTTAGGTATTAGGGGGAGAATTTTGGTGATAAGGGGATCTAGATAAGGTTTTTTGGGGAAAAATGCCATTCCTTTTTGAAATTCAAGTCTCAATTTTATTTTTTATAGCTCATAAATTGATGAACGTTGTTTTAGTTACAACGGACCACCAGATAGTGCAAATAAGAGCCGCTCCAATGGTCGTCAACACCGGTCCAAGTTGTCCTTCAGGGTGCGGGATCAGCCAAATGGAATCAAGAAATCAGGCGTATCCGAAACCAAACAGAATCCTCTACACAATGATGTAGGTGTTTTCATTATGAAAAACCATATTCACTAACCTTTTGAGCTTACAAAGCTTGCAATTGGCCTTGAAGACATTGTAGTAGAGCAAAGAGGTATCGCGATAATTTTAGTTGATAATATCTAATGATTTCAGGCCGTAAAAGACTCATCAAAGCACGTAGTATCATATTTGTACTATAAAGGCCATGCAGTACTTGTTGAGTACGAAATTGATCAACAAAAGGACATGTTTCAGGTAATTTTTCACTTTCTTCTTGGATTTTTAGTGTCTAAAACATGATTTTTGATGTATACCGCAAAAACCTTTGGATTTGCGAGCATGAGATCTGATTTTATACAATACCTGATGTAATGCAAACAAAATAAAATCAATTTTCTATAGATTGGCCGCTCCTCCGAACCCCAAATCGACTTCACAATCGTCGACACCTGGATTGGGGCCTCGAATCCGGGCGGCGTTCTGAATCCCATCGGACAGCACAGAAACCAGAAGGCCAAAGCAATCACAGCCAAAGGCGATAAACAGGTATCCTCGACGATTTCAAGATACGCATGCCGAATTCTGGCCGATCGGGACGAACCAAACAAGTGCTACGTCTATGCGGCCGGGTTCGATACCTCAAGGAACATATTTCTGGGTGTAAGTTGGATTTTTTTATTTTTTTTTTGCTTGAAATTTGGGTAAATTTGAAGAACTTTTGACTTTAAAGGAAGGTGAAGATAGTAAGAAACGTCATGATAAGCGTTTTGGATACTAGTTTAGTGAAAGAATTGAAAAATGAATGAAAAACGGCTTTCACTGTAGTTGATGTCAAGTATAATATCGAAAAACTCGAAAAGAAGTGTAATCCCTTTTCGCAACTTCAATAATTTTGTTATTACAGGAAAAAGCAACAAAATGGCAAAAGAAAAACGGTGAATTTGACGGCCTAACCACCAACGGTGTCCTCATTCTTCACCCCAATCGCAATATAGATACGGAAAACCAAAAAGAGATGTACACATGGCGAGAAGTCTCGGTAGATGGAGAAATCTACACCCTCAGAGAGACCAGGTCCTCGACCAAACGTGGAGACCTCGTAATGGAGGAATCCAACCAACTACAAGATGGTACACTCATCGATTTGTGCGGCGCCACCTTATTATGGCGATCAGCCGAAGGTCTAAAACAAAGTCCGTCCACAGCTGAGTTGGAACGACGTCTGGACGAGTTGAATGCTGGTGAGGAGTTAGATTAAATGTTTTTCTTAGGTTTAGGAGGAAGCATTCGATGTCAAATGGGAAAATTTTTGAGAAATCTACAAAAATATAATGGATAAGAGAATAGAGAAAGACTTGACTCAAAAAATCTTATGTTTTGGGTCTAGTTTTTCTCTCATGTGAGAGCTTTGTAAAATAATGTTTTTAGTAGGAAAAAGAGGGAGAATTTGAGGAAAATTGTTATTATGATGTTAATACGACGAGGTTGTGTATAAATAATAATTTAATTATTTAGCCTTTTTAGAGTTATTGACCGAAAATTATGTGTTAAACTGTCTGAAGTTAATTTATCTTTCTTTTAGGCAAGCCACAATGTCCAGTGAACCTAAACACATTAATTATACCACGAAAACGTACCACGAAGAGCAGTACGAACTCAAAACAACCTTATGTTTATTTGCGATGCGGCCATGTTCAAGGTAAACACAACTGGGGTGTTACCCAAAATGGAGCCTCGGAATGTGCATTCAAATGCCCGATTTGTTTGTTGGAAAGCGATGCAATTCTTCAACTAACGATGGGCATGGAATCCGCTTTCCATTTGGATTCGGATTCATTAGATTACGCTTTCAATCCGTGCGGACATGTGGCTAGCAAAGCAACAGTAAAGTAAGTGGTTCCTTTTTGATGTTATTGGTTTAGGAGAAGAAGAAGGTGGTGGTAATGTATTGAGGAATGATGTAAAAGGTTTAATGAAACTAGTAAAATGAATATTAGAAGTGGAGAGAGTAAGATTATGTTGATATTTCTTGATTTCTGATATTATCTATGAAAGTCTTGATAAGACTTCATGGTTTTGGACGTATTATAGCTTTGAGTAGTTGGTTTAGGTTGAAACTTTGTAAAAAGATGATGAAGATATTGATTTTGAGTATGAATAATAATGATTAAGAACAGAAAGATCTTTGTTTTTTGAGCTGTGATGTTATTTATGATGGCATTAGGGAGCAAGTCGAATTTAATCACAATTTTGCTTTTTTAAAATTTAAACAACCTTGTACTTTAAATGAAGCTTTAATAGACTTTTTTATATAACTTGTACAACTTTGGGGTAATAGTAATGTTACCTATGACGTCAGCTATGACTAACTTTATATAATGCCTATTTTCAGCTACTGGTCCCGGATTCCACTACCTCATGGCACGAATAGCTTCTACCCGGTGTGTCCGTTCTGTACAACGCTATTGGATTTGAAAAAGCCATCAGTCCGGTTAATCTTTCAAGATCATTGTTATGACACGTAACGTTCTGGTCAAGCAACTTTCATACTTGTATATTATGCATGTTTATTCAATGTAATAAGTCTTTTAAGTTATTGAAATCTAAAGTTTTTTGAATATAATTAGTGAATCTTGGAAGTTACAGTGTATGGGATATACTGTAATATTGGTTTTTTGATTTTACTGGTCATGTGGTATGCTGTAACATAATGTTTTTTTTCGACATTACAGTAGATGGCATGCGCAGTAAGGTCAATTTTAATGTATTTTGTATCATTTTTCATTACTTTGTTTTATTCATTACCATCTTGTTACAATAACTTACCATATTTTGTAAACCTACTATATTATCCATGTTGTTTCACAATGTAAAACATGTTATCATCGTGTATCTTGTCTCTCATGTTATAGTCTTTTCATTCAATGTCATTATCCAACGAACAGAAGTGATCTCCACGCGCTGTGATTAACAAAACGATGGGTTTTTGTACCCAAAATCACAGTATCTGAAATCCCCCACACAACTTGATATGGGTTACTGTATTTTTATGTCTTTGGCATATCCGTTGTAACTTTCGATTGTATTTTTTTTGTTTTTCAACTTTTTAAAGTGACTTCTGCTACCTTGTAAAGTGTTACAGGGGATCCATTAGTTTTTTCGTTTTTTGATGGTTTATATTGGTTTTAATATGTCATTATGACTCATTTATGGCACATTTTTGCTTTTTGACAAGGAAATTGAAAAAGTTTTTTAATTTTTGGACTAGAAGTTGAAATTTAAAAAAAATTTCGAAATTTGAAATTAAAAAAATAACGAAAAAATTAATGGATCCCTCTATGATTAACAGTCTGTGGAATATTAAATACTGGAAAATAAATTCCGTATGATTAAAGAAGAGTTTGATAACCGAAGAGAGTTGATTTCACTGATAATTATTTGTTTTTGAAAGGAGAATCGTTTTTTAAACTTTGAGGACGCTTTGTGCTCGAGGGTGTTGTTTTTAGTTGATATAAGGGAAGATTTAAGGATCTTGGAGTCATTGGAAGCTTATAAAGTAGATGTAGATGTAGTACTTTAGGTGGAGCTTTAAGGTTTTATAAGAAATTCTCGCGTTGGGTTAGGGGATGTTGCTTCAGGAATAGTACGATAGATATAGATTTTAAAATTTCATAAGAAGGTTTATGATTTGTAGATGGATAAGGTTATTGTTTAAGCCAAAATCCTGACGAAAAATGATGTTCATGTTCAAAGCTCATTTTAAAGTTTCAGAAGATGAGAATCGTGGAATCCCTAGAGAATGTGATCAAACTCATCCCCGAGATCCAGTCAATCCTCATCGTCGACCGTGACGGCGTTCCAGTGGCGGGCGCGGGCGAAGAAGGCCGAAATCGACCACAACTCACCGCCGCCTACGCCACCGCGTTAGAACAGGCGAATCGACTGAATATCGGCGAACAAGAGTCGTGGGTATTCCAGTACGAGGCCAGTCAACTGGTCGTTCTACATTCCTCACCCTTTGCCATCTTCATCATGGCCACGCCAAATGCCAACACAGGACTATTGAGGCAGTTGAGAGAACGACTACAGCCATTGCTCAAGGAATGTCAGTTAACCATCGCTGAAGCACAAGGAACCGCCTGAATGTGGTTAATAATATGATTATGGTTATTTCGATATTTATAATTTTCAAAAAATTTTAAAACTTAGAAGTTTATAAATATTTAAAAATATATGGTTGTCCAATTATGAAAAATATGTGTGGATATGTGTTAAAGAATGGCATTTTGAGTGAAATGACAAAAAGTTTTTTTAAAGAAATAGACGTATTAGGTTGTTCAAATAGTTCTGTGCCCCTAACCTTTTATAAAACGAAAAAAATCTAAAAAATTTGCTTTGAGAGAAAGCACAGAATTATTTGAACAACCTAATGAAAGCTGGGAATGTTTGATAGTTTAAAATGGCACACGCAAGCTGCACAGTGCAATAAAGCTACAAAAATGGCTAAACTAACAAAATGTAGAATTAAATAAGAAAAAATGGCAAGGCCTTTCTTTATTAAACGACAAATGGCAAAAACTTTCTTTACAAAACGAGAAATGGCAAGAACTTTATTTACAGGACGAAAAATGGCAAGAAATTTCTTTACAGAACAGAAAATGGCAAGAACTTTGTTTACAGTGTAAGAAATGGCAAGAGCTCTGTTTACAATACGTGGACAGGTTTTTCTAGAACAACTTGACTCAAAAATTTGCATATTCGAAACGTTGTTTCGAAAAATCGTATAAAAATGGAAAAATTTTATTATTCGGATATTTTTTACATGGAAAATGGACATACGTGGCTTGAATATGAAACACCTGGTCCTCGCTTTAATCACAATAAACCTAGCCATAGCCGAACCAATATGGAACAGTTCTGACCAGTTTTTGGATGTTCTTTTGAATACAAATTCAAGCTCTTTCAAATGGAGGAATTTTGTCCAAAATCTGATGAATGAATGTAAGTTATTTTGAGTTTTTATGAATAATATTCTGGGTTTATATGGATCATATTTTAGCTTATAAGATAGTCTAAGTTTTTTCTAGCTATCAAGTTTAATTTCGGATTGATTTAAGGTTTAGTTTTTGTGTTATGACCAGTTTACGAACATCAACCGCACTTTTTCCGGGTAGTATAATATTGGTTTTGCACATAACTTTTTTCGAACTTGATGAAACTGTATAACTTTAATGTCAAAAGAAGGATTTCTTAATGTAGAAGCTAATATATTAACGTTTGATGCCAAATATTAAGTTTAAATCAACTTGTGTTAACTTACAGGGTCAGTAACACCAGTTTGTGCCGATCTATTGAAGTCGGCTGTGGAAATTGCTCAAAATCAAACTTGGGAGGCACTTGGATGTTCTGAAACTGGTTGCTTGAGTAAGTATATACAGCTCTAGATTTTTTTAAAACGTATTGGTTTTATATATTCGAAAAACTGTTAAAAACTATAAAAAGAATTATAATCTTGGGATTTGTGTTGAAAAAACTTGTTTTTTGTTGAAAAAATGTAAAATACGGCATTGAAGCTTGGAATGTTTAATTTTTAAAACGTTTGCAAACATTGTCGGATGCGAAAAGTTAAAAATTTGTTTATAATTAAATCAAAAACGACCAAAAAGTATGTTAGGTCTCACCGAGATTCGAACTCGGGTCGCAGGATTCAAAGTCCTGAGTGCTAACCGCTACACCATGAAACCGCGTTCGCTTTTCCTTTTGTTTGAGCTCTTCCAGTTTTGCAGCTGAATTGCTACGATTTGAGCACCTACAATGAGATAAAACGTTATTTTTTGAATTTCTTTTGAGATTGTAAACTACGTTTTTGTAAAAAATATACTTCTATAGGTCTTTTTCATATTTTAAAGTTATTTTTGTTCAAAAAATCTTCAATGGCAACATGAAAATGGCGTTTAGCGGAAGCAACCGCCTCATCATGGCCGATTTGGATGCTGGATTCGTGGGGTCGGCCACTGCCTGGCATTTACTCTCGAGGACCGTTCTTCTTTCTGGGGCACTTTGATCAATGTGCTAGTTTATCCACCGAAAACCGAACCGCCAGGTATTGTAAAACGGAATGGGACATTGAATTGGGACAACAAAGCATTCCTTTACATTATGGTAGGTTATGGCATTGTAAATGTGAATTTTGGTTGATTTGGAATTAGAAATCAAGAATTTCTGAAAATTTGAATTTTAGGATTTTGCATTTTGAAAGAATGCGAACATGTCTTCCACAATATCAACGTTACCGACCAGTTGAACATGAAAAACCCAAGGTTTATATGTAAAGATGCTAAACAAACCTTCAGGTGGACCAAGGATAAGGTAAGGGATTTTTTGCTCTCAAAGTGCTGAGAATGGTACTCAAATCGAGGTTTTGAACGAAAAATGGCAAGAACTTTCGTTACAATGCAAAAATTGCAAGAACTTTCTTTACAAAACAGAAAATGGCAAGAACTTTGTTTAGAAAACAAAAAATGGCAAAAACTTTGTTTACAAGACGAAAATTTTTTAAACGTCATTTTAGATAATATACGCTTCAATTGTGGGAGTAATGGCACTGTTAGTCATCATTGGAACGCTATACGAACGCTGGACCAACGGCATGCACATATCTTGTCTGGGAGACGCAGACAGAGCTGGAGCTAAAGGGTCTCATGAACCTGAATATGGTGAAATTAATGGTAAGGAATATTGTTTACAGAGGAGGAAAATTGGCTTTAAAAATTTATTGAAGAATCGAAATGACAAGAACTTTCTTTACAAATCAAAAAACGGCAACAAAATGTTTTTACAAAACGAAGAACGCTTTTCATCGTATAACTTGTCACCAGCAGCCTGCAGTTCTTAAAATTAGTTTGTTTCGATGCAAATGGCAAGAACTTTCTGTATAAGTGATAAAATGGCAAGAACTTTCTTTACAAAGCTAAAAATAATCTTACATTCCTTCCAGAAGACAGAAACAGTATGAATGTCACATTCTATGAATCAGAAGCAGGATCATCGAACGTACCATCAGTAGCGTTGACTTATAAACCAGTGAAGGCCGTCTTCAAGCAGAATGGATTTTCAGCTATTGTGAGTGTAAAATACGGTCGCCCTTTTTGTTTTAAAAATGGCAAGAACATTCCTTACAAAACATGATAGTAAGAACTTTCTTTACAAACTTTTCTTTTCAGCTACGATCCTTCAGCGTCTTCAGAAATGTGAACCGCCTTCTAAGAACACCACGTCTCGAAATCGACGCTCTTCACGGTGTTCGAGTACTGAGCGGATTCTGGGTGATTCTTGGCCACGCCCACTTGTTGCCGTTAGCTTTTGTCGATAACATTCGCCAATTGGTCGATAAACTTCAAAAAGAATTGGTATATTCGGCAATGATTGTGAACTCTGGATTGGCGGTGGATAGCTTCTTTTTGGTCTCTGCCACTATATTCTCGTTTGTCATTCATCGGAAGTTGAGGAGGTGAGGCTACCCCTACCCCTACCCCTACCCCTACCCCTACCCCTACCCCTACCCCTACCCCTACCCCTACCCCTACCCCTACCCCTACCCCTACCCCTACCCCTACCCCTACCCCCTACCCCTACCCCTACCCCTACCCCCTACCCCTACCCCTACCCCTACCCCCTACCCCTACCCCTACCCCTACCCCTACCCCTACCCCTACCCCCTACCCCCTACCCCTACCCCTACCCCCTACCCCTACCCCTACCCCTACCCCTACCCCTACCCCTACCCCTACCCCTACCCCTACCCCCTACCCCTACCCCTACCCCTACCCCTACCCCTACCCCTACCCCTACCCCTACCCCTACCCCTACCCCTACCCCCTACCCCTACCCCTACCCCTACCCCTACCCCTACCCCTACCCCTACCCCTACCCTTCCCCTGCCTCTACCCCTACTCCTACCCCTACCCTTACTCTTACCGCTTCTTTTACTTCTATCTTTACCTACCCCTACCCTTCCCCTGCCTCTACCCCTACTCCTACCCCTACCCTTACTCTTACCGCTTCTTTTACTTCTATCTTTACCTACCCCTACCCTAACCCCTACTGTTACCTTTATTCTTACCTTCATAATCTTTATCTACTCTCTCTTAATCTTTTATATGCTTACTGTAGCTTACTGTATTTTTTTCAGAATTACCGAAATTACAGTAGGAGGACATTGTAAACGAGCGATGGTAATGTACCTTCACAGATGGATTCGTTTAGTACCTTCGTATGCATTTGTGCTCGGCTTTGTACTAACTTTTTACAATTCAATGGGCAGTGGACCAGTTTGGAACGAAGAGAAGGGTAAATAATTGGAGAGATGGGTTAGAGAGGAGTGGATCGGAGAGATGGGTTAGAGAGGAGTCGGTAGGGCATGGGTTTTGGTTAAGTTTGAAGGGTTTGGGTAAGGCCTGAAAACTAGGCCCTTAGGTCTAGAGCCGGGCCGAAAAAAAATTGAAAACTTTGGACTGGGACATGTGGCCTGCTTAAGGCCGGACTTTAGCCCTTTGATAGGTCTATCGAACTTTTACAGCCTTTGGCATAAAAATTATTATGTTTTAGGAGTATTCGGAAGCCAATGCCGAGCTGACGACTGGGTTCATCACCTGTTCTTCTTAATCAACATCTACCCCAACAAGTGTATGCCTTGGATGTGGTATTTGAGTGTGGATTTCCAACTATTTTTGGTGGGTTTATCGATTTTTTAAACAAAGGAAGATTTTATTTTTTTGTAAAGAAAGTTTTTGCAATTTGTGTAGAAGTAAGCGTTTTTACGACTTTGCAGCCTGCGGGGGACAAGTTATACGATGAAAAACATTTTTTGGGTAGAAATGAAAGTCTTTGTAATTTTATTTTTTTGTAAAAAAAGTTTTTGCTATTTTTTGTAAAGTAAGTTCTTGCCGGTTTTGGTTCTGTAAAGAAAGTTCTTTTTATTTTGAGGTTTGTAAAGCAATTTTTTGCTATTTTTTTTAAACTTGATATTGTTTCAGATCTCACCCCTACTGATTGCATGTCTATATCACTCGAAAACAATTGGCGCTTGGCTCATCGGGCTCTTGGTGGCTTCAGTATCGGTTTATAGGGCTTTTGTCATCTGGTGGTTTGAGTAAGCAATACAGTTATTACTCTACCCTGCTCTATCATATTCTACCCTACCCTATTTTACCCTACTTTACCCTACCTTACTATAATCTATTCTACTCTACTTCTTTACCAAAATGATTGTGTTTCAGTTTCCCAGTGAATATTGCTGTTCAACTGGTTCAACAAGGCAGTAGTGATGCGGAAATGGAGGAGGCTGGTCGAATGTTCCGTTGGCTTTATGCTAACCCTTATGCTCGATCAGCACCATACTTTTTGGGTCAGTTTTTATTGGTTTTACTAATATGCGGGTGATTTTATCAGGCGGGGTAAAATTTTTTTGGTGATGTGGGTGGGGGGGGAACACCTATTTTTTGGAAGAATTTTTATTTATTTTAGGAGGAGCTATTGAAAAAAAAATTTTTTTTGGTTGGGCGGGGTAAAAAATTTTTTTTTATATATGGTAATATTTGTTTTTTTTGTAAAATAAGATACGTTTGTTTTTTTAAATTAAATTTTTTTAGCCATTCTTCTGGGCTGGAACATTCACTCAAAAGTCACAAAACCGGCTGCCTTATGGCTGCTACGCCTCCTCAGCGTAACTCTAATGTCATGGGCACTATTTGGAGTAGACTTGTTTGAATGCAGATTGTATGACGTCCTCTACAATGCTACATACAGAACGGCATGGGCTGTGGGGCTGGCAATTCTGATCTGGTTGAGTTATCACAATCAGTTCTATTGGATCAGCGACCTCTTGAATGCTCGACAGTGGGTACCGGTATCGAGGTGAGGGGTTGGTTTGGGGTTTTTTGAGGATTGGGGAGGATAAAAAATGATTTTTTGTCTTAGATTTTTGATTCTTTGGGTGGTTCTTGAGAGTTACAGTAGATCTTGAGAAAGTTTTTGGGTCCCACCACGAAAACAGGAATTGTTGGTTTTTGGATTTAGAAGGTTTAAGGAGGATAAAAAATTGTTTTTTGTATGACATATTTGTTCTTTGAGTGATCTATGTGAGTTACGGTGGATTTTGGGAAATTTTTGGGTCCCACCACGAAAACCGGAATTATTAAAGTTTTTGAATTTATATGTGATGCAAATGGGAAAAACTGGTAATCAAATGGATTTTTGTAATATTCTAGATTCAGAAACTAAAATTTAAAATTTTTATTTTCAGACTAGGCTACGGCATCTATCTTACACACGAGCTCTTGATCATCTACTTTGTCTTTTCTCGCCGCACCGCCTGGAACGTGACCTCATTGTGGGACGTGGTTCAACTCTCATTATCAGTATTCACATTATCAATCGTATTGGCATTTGTCTTGGCTATTCTGGTAGAGCTACCACCATTAACGACAGAAAGAAAGTTGTTGATGACAGCGAGAGATGGTGATGAAGACGGAGAGGACGAGTACAATATGGTGGAGATGAAGCCGATTCAGACTGAGGCGGAGAAGATTGAGTAGGTTGATTTGGATTTGGCACTAACATTGTTTACAAAACAAAAAATGGCAAGAACTTTCTTTACAAAACCAAAAATAGCAAGAATTTTCTTTACAAATTAAAAAATGGAAAAAACTTTCTTTACAAACTAAGAAATGGCAAGAACTTTCTCTTACCTTTAGACAATACTACGAACCCCCGAAGCAATCAAACCGCATCTCATCGACCGAACACTGGGTTCTGAATGGTACAATGAACGAAACAGCTGAATTCTTATCATTCGAAGAGGACAATGACATGGAAGACATTTCATATCGACGACAGTCTGGTCACAGCCCATCGTCAAGCTATGTATAACAATATTGTACAAGGAGGTGCTCAACTGATTCAAATGGCTTTTATTATATTATTCTTACTGGTTATGTTATAGTATTATATTATTATTGAATATCAACTGAAAATTTAATTAAATTTTTATGAAGTTATGGTTAAACTTTACTCCTAGCTAGGACTGGGTGGGGACTTTTGGTCTAGGGGTGGGGGTTCAAAAAAAATTTCCAAAAATCCACAGGGGGGACCACGTTCAATTTTTTTTGAAATTTTTTGGGGGGTAACCCCTTCCCCCCCCCCTTTTTTTCGATCTCCGTCCCTAGACCAAAATTACCCCCCCCCCGGCACTGCCTATAATAGTGTTCGAGATATGAGTTTGGCGGGAAAAATATATTCAAAAAACCGGACCGCACGCAAACTCGGTGTGAGCTGGCGTTAATACTATAACACAAAAACTTTTATACAAACCAAAAATATTATAATGCCATATGTATTGATTGTGACGAAGCGTCAAAGCTGGAGGAAGTTGAGCGTTGTTTTATCTAGACCTAATTTGTGTTTTAGTGTTAGTTTGACTTATAAGAAATGGGCCTCGTATTAAATTTTGTGTGTATAAACTGTGGATTACTCTTAAAGAGTATTGTTTCAAATATGAACTTGGTATACTGTAGAATCTACCCTGACGTAAGTAATTTCAAAAAGAATACTTTTAATAAAATTTTTATTTGCTAACTTTATTCAAGCTAATATTTAAAAAATTTTTAGTTTTGGCAACGTATGTTACAGTACACCGACCAAATGGAAGACATTTGCAGTTTTGCACAAATCAGCAGATACTTTTACAGGGTAACCAACATCGACTTTCAGAAGTTGTGCTACAGAAATATGATTTGTCGATTCGAAGACGAGACTTGGGCTACAGCGTTTTCACAGTAAGTACAAAAGTTGAAACATTTCGGAAGTTTTATGGAATTTTAATTGTTTTTTTTTCAAAATTAAACTATTAACAAAGTTTGGGGATTAACAACATCTAAAATATCATATTTCAAAATTTAAAAATTGTTTTAGAGCTTGGTATCGCACAACAAGGTACGGAACATACAGCTACAACTGTTCTAAAAATTCAAGTTTTGGTCCGCATACTGGTTTTATGGCACTTATTTTACAACAAAAACGGGTTTTATTGACCCACATAGGCTTTGAAAACAAAGTTTTTGAACTTTTAGACTTTAGCGAGTATGCGGGACGGCTAGTAAATGTTCAGTTAATAAACAAGTCAACTCAACTTCTACTGGACATGCAGATAACGTACATTGTGTATGACTTGAGAAACAAATGCGTAGTAAATGTTTACTATGCACTACCAAAACAACGCTACTCTACTTTTACATTGTACTACAGTAATGGTACGCTCGTGGATTTGTTAAATCAAAAAGAATACAAAGTTGAAACTATAAAACTACAGTTTCTTCAAATACACAGTGCTGATGTTTTCGGCTACAGAAGGTACGTGGGATTCGTGAATCCGCGGCGAGAGTTTGTGGTAATAGACAACGAAACTGGAAAGATGAATATTATATTCCAAACTCAGAGTTCATTCTATGACATTTGGCTCTTCGACGACATAGGTCATGTTAGAATACCACGTAAGCTTCAATTTTTTACAATTGATAATTAAAAGAAGCTTTAATATTTAGACCTTAAGACTTTAAACTTGAAGTCTCAGACTGGAACATAACTATGCAGTTTACGGATGTCTTTTATCTTGCAAGTAACTTTGGGTATTTATATTAGGTTATGGTTAGAAATTATTGAGGTGTAAACGTTCGGCTTGACTTTTCAGAATATACTTCTACTCAAATTTACGATATAAACACAAAGGAACGCATTTTCGAGGGTCTTGGAAGCTATTTCCAGCAAGTGGGAAGCAAAAAATTTTGCAAAATAATTTGAACGTGGTCCCCCCTGTGCATTTCCACTCCAGACCAAAAGCCCCCACCCGTCTCTGGTTACAGGTGTTTGTCAATTTAAATAACTTTCAGTTTGTTAGATTCAACCGAAAAACAAAAAAATATGACGTTTTGGATTCAGGTGCCGATAAATTTCATAGCCCGAGTTCACATTGTGTAAAAGATCTATATTATCTACCCATGGTAACCCTCTATGATAAACGTTGTATGAAGCGAGGTTTCATTATGACGCATTTAGATTGCTCTCAAAGTAATATAAATCTTTATATTGAAGAGCAAAATGTTTTAAACAGTAAGGTGTCAAAACAATATGTAATAAAACTTTAAACTGTCCTTTAAAGGCAACAAAAAAGATTTTCTATTTCAAGCAGATTGGTTGCAAAATATTTTAAGTCAAATACAAATAGAGTAGACAAAGACAAAATGACAAACTTTTACATCAGTTTCTGCAGGATCAACGTAAGTAAAAAAAGCGCTACGGAATCTGTGGAATTCTTTGTACGTAGACGATTTGAAGGTATTATAAAATCATATGTTCCACTCTTCAAAAACACCTGAACACAACACGCTTTGACAAACAAGGTGATCTCAAGCCATGGTTGACTAACTTTTCAATTCTTAATCTCTAGGTCTCTACAGAAGTTGAATCAATGATGGTCAGGACCGGGCGCGAGGGTTTGGGGTACCCCCCCCCCAGAAATAAACTTTTTGAAAAAAAATTGAACGTGGTCCCCCCCCCCTGTGGATTCTTGCAAAAAATTTTTCGCAAAAATTGGCACAGCTGACCCCGGCCCCCAAACCAAAAGTCACCGCCCGGTCAGCCGTGATAATAGTAATATATTTGTTAATTAGTTGTTGTTGTCTTTTTTAAATATTAAATTTTGGTAAAGACAAAAGTCGGCTTAAAACTTTTGCAGACACCTAATACAATGAACCATACCCAAATTCATTATTATTTATTTTAATAACCTTAAGCTACTATACAATATATAATATACAGCAAAGATATTCGTTTTGGTGCACACAGTTACAAACGTTGTGTTATACACAAGGTTGTTTTAAGTGTTGTAGTCGAAGACTGGATCCTCATCCATTGGGACGAATCGCTTCGGCCATTGATTGGCCGCCGGCCACACGGCACGGTGCAGTTTCGTGAACATTAACGCATTTCGGCGGAACCGACTGGCTGAAATTTATCAGTTTATGATAAGTTACAACCTTTTTATAGCGCTCCACTGTTATAGAAAGAAAAGCGGGGAAAGAAGGATGAGGGGGAAGAACATGGAACAGAATGCCAATGAACCCAAACCTTCTACACACGTTTTAATCGAACTTTATCTAAAATTAGACGTTTGTTTTACGAAATTACAGCAACAATTTACATAAATAAAAGTTTTGCAAGATATTTTAACCAAAAATAGTGAAATTGAAAATTTTCGTGTTTTTCCGGTGGGACCCAAAATTAAAAAAACTTTCAGAAAGCTCAAAAATGTCATTTCTGATGTCAAAATACAGCACCTCTAAATACACAAGTAAATTTTTTTCAACAAAAGCCAAAAAGAAGAATTTCATGTTTTCGTGATGGGACCCAAAAATTTTGAAACGATTCACTGCATAGTAATCTTTTTGTAAAATACGATATATACCTTCTTTCGTAAATAATAACAGGTTTATTATTATATTAACCTTCTGGTAACATAAAAACTTAACTTTTTGAAGTCCCACCACGAAAACTTGAAAAAACAAAAAAAATAGTTTTTAATAAAATTTTAAATTATTTATGTTATATTATATGTTCTTTTCAGCTCAGAGGTTGTAATACTATAATTATAAGGTTGTAATGCAATAATTAAAAAGTAATTATGATGTTCAAGGCATAATTATATTATAGTAGAGCATAAAATATTATAGTAGACTTGTGTTTGAATACAAAAACAGTTGATAGGACTAGTAAATGTACTTTAAGTTATCTAAAAATCTGTTTGAAATTTATAATTATAGCTTTTTAGTCTAGTAATTGTTTAGTTAAAAGACGTTTTTCAGCTATATCATATAATAAATGGCTTTATGATATGACATAGCTAAAGAAAAGTTTTGTCGTCAATTTACTTTATTTTCCTTTTTTAAAAACGACAAGACTTTATACCATTCTTTAATTATTACTGTACTATTATATGTATAAATCGCATTTTACTGTATTACACGTCAGTGTACTATGTCATTTCCAAAAAAAAATAAAGACGAATATATTTGTCATCTAAAAACTGTCATTTGCAGCTTCTTTGATGGTATAGACTAGACGAATAGACGAATGTTGGACCCAAAAACAATAATGGTTATGTTGTGTGCCATAACAAATAGAATTAAATTCGAAATCTTATTTTTATGTTGCCATAATCGTAAGCAAAAGAAATTGAAAAATATGTTAAAAATAGTTTTTTAGGCATTTTTAGATTCTTTTAGGCTTGTTTTTAAGCATTTTAAGCTTAAAATAATGCAAAAATATTGAAAAACTAAAGAAAAACCAAAATTTCAAAAATTTTTTTAACTTTAAAACTTTTTTTTGTCAATTTAGCATGCCTGATGTACTTTTTCCGTATTTTACCCCCAGCAATTAAGAAAGTCCAAAAAGAAAAGGCGAACCACCCGTGGTTTCATGGTGTAGCGGTTAGCACTCAGGACTTTGAATCCTGCGACCCGAGTTCGAATCTCGGTGAGACCTAACAAGCTTTTTGGACGTTTTTGAAAAAAGTTTTTGCAAATTTTAAAAATTTATAATTTAAAAACGTTAAAAAATGTTTTTAAACATCAATGGCTTTGTTCTATTGTCGTACTTTACATTTTAAAATATAAAAATAGAGTTTTTTAATTAAAATTTCTAATTTTTCAATTTTTTTTCGGCGATTTGTGGCTTTTAATGCCATTTTAAACATGATACTGTCTAATAATACAATTTCATTTATACTGTAACTTATGACCAAGAACTGCAGTTTCTTATCGAGCCCATGATTTACTATCTTGACCTACATTAAGCTATGGTTTTTTAATTTTTCACCAAAATTTTTGCACAAATGGCCTAGATTTTGCAAAAAGCGTCGCACTTTTTGTTATTCTGACCTAATTTTTTGTAGAAAAATTAAATAATCATATTCGGAAAAGAAGGCTGTAACACTTTAGCACATTCTAAGGACTTTTTTGACTCGGCATACTTAATTAATTTGGCGTCTAAAACTTGTTTTTCTTCAGCGGCCTAATGAATAACACTTGAGATGGAGGGTTTTGGGTACTGTAACATGAGCTAAAAAATATTTTTTAAGAATTGAGGTTTTGGAGAGAAAGTTATTGCCATTTTCGGCTTGGGAAAGAAAGTCATTGCCATTTTTGGCTTTGGAAAGAAAATTATTGCTATTTTTTGATTTGTAAAGAAAGTTATTGCCATTTCATGTTTTGTACAGAAAGTTCTTGCAATTTCTTGTTTTGTAAACAAAGTTCTTGCCATGTTTTCTTCTGTAAAGAAAGTTCTTGCCATTTATTGTTTTGCAAAGAAAGTTCTTGCCATTCCTTGTTTTGTACACAAAGTTCTTGCCATTTTTTCTTCTGTAAAGAAAGCTTTAGTATGTTTTTGCCATACCTACCCCAAATTCGCATATTACCATGCCATTTTTCATACCTATATTATATTAGTACAAAACATGCGTCTACCAAAGTCCCACGAGACCCCAATATATTGTGAGCCATGCATGCCTAATCGTACGATGAGCTAATTAGCCATTTAATTCACTATACGATGGCTATACATTTTCCGAATCTCCGTATACTTTTCGTCATTAATCATTGAAAGTTAAGTTCCGCTTCAAAAAAAAACAAAAAATTCGTAATTTTTTCTAATTAAGCTTATCAAAATTTTTGTGGGTACAAATGTATTTTGAGATGGCTATGGGTCAGTTTACAAAGTTAAAAAGATATAAATTTTCAAAAATTAGTATTTAAAGGGATTTTGGCATTATAATAGAAATTTAAGCATAAAATACAAAGAGCAAATGTAAATAGTCAAAAGTTTGAAAAATTTTGGGTCCCACCACGAAAACATGAAGTCCTTTAAATTTTGATTTTTGTCGAAAATTATATGTGCGGCTACTGAAAACTGTCGTACTTGGATATTAAAATAAATTTTTCGACTTTTTGTGACATTTTTTAAAATTTTAGGTCCCACCACGAAAACATGAAATTCTTTATTTTTTGATTTTTCTCAAAAATCTTTTGTTTTTGTATTAATATCTGTTGTATTTTGACATTGAAAATAATTTTTTTACAGATTTTTAATTTATGGGTCCCACCACGAAAACCTGAAAAATTCCGATTTTGCTATTTTTGGCTAAAATATGTTGGAAAAGTTTTGATTATGTTAATTTAAGTTAAAATTTCGTAAAAGAAACGTCTTTTTTTAGGTACAATTTGATTAAAAATTGTCTAAAAGGTTTGAGTTCATTGGCATTCTGTTCCATGTCCTCCCCCCCTCATCCTTCTTCAACCCCCCTGTTCTATATATAGTGGAACTCCTGGCTAACTAAGTTCTCTATAACAAACTCCTCTATAACCCCATCCCCTCTCTTCCATTAACCCCATCTCCCCGCTTCCCACGGACATTTTAATTCCGTGAAAACTCCGAAACTGTCTACTATAAAAAGTTGTGTGAAATTAATTTACATAGCCCAAAGAGCAACAACAAACATGTCATTCAACCTTTGAACTTCCGTCTTTCCGAACTAATGACACGCACATGGCTATTATAGACATATCAGCAGTAGGTGCGTGTGGTTATGTAGTATGTACTATTGTTTACAAAGTAAAAAAGTACAATGTACTGACGAAATGCTGTTCTTTTTAATTTTAAAACTATTTTTTATTTGAAAAATATGTTTTCAGCTAATTATTTGGCAAGCAACGTGGCCATGGCCATGTTCATCTCAAAAAAAAGTTGTTGCAGAATGCCAAAAATAAGCGAAATTTTTTATTTTTTGTCAATTTCCTTGAAAAAAATTAAAAAACTACTTTCTGTAAATGTAAAATACTGGTCCGTACTGAAAAAAATTTTTATAATTTTACTGCGCAGTAAATACTGTATAAATTTGAAAGTTTATACGAGGTGCCACGACCACTGATATAATTGACAAAAAGTGGTGTAAAATCTTTTTTAATGATACAAAATAGACAAAACTTTGTAAAAACAAAGAAAAGACTATAATGTAACTAATAAGTGTCAT
The DNA here is from genome assembly GCA_904066225.2 of Bursaphelenchus okinawaensis. Lineage (NCBI taxonomy): Eukaryota > Metazoa > Nematoda > Chromadorea > Rhabditida > Aphelenchoididae > Bursaphelenchus > Bursaphelenchus okinawaensis. Next base: position 9,441,340 of record CAJFCW020000005.1, on the reverse strand, counting down.
TTTACATGTGGTTTACACCGTCATTTTAAAGGAAAAATAGTTTGAAAATGACATTTTCAAAAAAGTGCGCTGACTAAACTGCTGTGACAAATTTAATCATAACTCAGTGTCTAAACTTCTTATATATGTAAAACTGTTTCAGCTACATGCGAAAACGTCATTTTATCTACGAAAAGCATAAAAAATTCAAAATTTGATTTTGTAAAATACGTTTATTTAAAACTGTTTAAACATATTTTTCTAATGTTCTGCCATTTCAAACCAAATACTCAAAAAAATTATAAATTAGCTAATTAACATTGTAGTCATCTTTAAAAGTATTATAACTTGCACAAAGCTACTTAAAATTCCAAGAAACTAAACGTTTTTTAATTTCCTTTTAAAGTTAACAGCTTGATGTCATGTGCAATATCAATATCAGGAATTACACGGTTATTAATGAAGAAAATTAGTTTTATCTAATTTGTCACAAGATTTTTTAAAATTTTTGATAACGCAAGAACTTTCTTTACAAAACAAAAAATAGCAAAAACTTTCTTTACAAAAAATAAAATGGCAAGAACTTTCTTTACAATACAAAAAATTACAAGAACTTTCTTTACAAAAACAAAAATCGCATTTTACATGTCATAATCGTTTACAATAGAATAATACCAGTCAGAGTACAATACGTTTAGACGGTATAGACATAAACAAGCAGCTTAAGCCTTAGAGTTACAGTTTATTTCAGAACGGATTATCCACGTTGATAAGCAGGGGCTTGACGCAAAGAGCTTTTAGAAGGTCAAGTGATAAAAATGTACGGGAATGTCGTATTTTATGAAACTAGAGGTTTAAAAATGTTACGTATTTTGAAGAAAGGAAAGAACTTCCTTTACAAAACTAAAAATGGCAAGAACTTTCTTTATAAAACTAAAAATGGCAAGAACTTTCTTTACAAAAAAAAGAATAGCGAAAACTTTCTTTAAAGAACGAAAATACATTTTACCGTATAACTTGTCACTTGCAGCTTGCAGAACAGTAAAAAAAACTTGTTTTAGCTAGGAATAGCATCACGAAATGTTGATAAGTAAGTGACAAACATATCAGTATAAAACGTATTTTACAACAAAATTTTGTCAAATATTTAAACAATTTCTTGGCGGAAAAACATATTTTTATCGTCATCACGACATATATTTAAAGTTAATAAACAAAGAAGATAATTTATAAAAAAGGTAGTAGCTTTCAAGTATTTTACAATAAAAAATTTTAAAACCCCAAAAACTATGGTCTAATTTAGATTGGCATAAATATAGTCCGTTTCCTTTCACTTATTATCACATAATGTAATATAGTGCTGTAACTCAATTTACACTCATTGTTTTTACTTTTAAAAATAAGTTAAAACCGTTTTATTGACGTCAATGTATATGTAATTTGATTTAATTTTGAGACAGGAAATGAGTAACGTTAGGTTTTTGGGCATTGGAAGGAAAGTTCTGGCTATTTTTTAGTTTGTAAAAAAAGTTTTGCCATTTTTTAGTTTGTAAATAAAGTTCTTGCCATTTTTTGTTTTTTAAAGGAATTTCTTCCCATTTTTTTCTTTGCAATGAAAGTTCTTGCCATTTTTATAAAAACAAGCCTTTTTACGGCTTCGCAGGCTGCAGGTGACATCTTATACGATAAAAAGCTTTTTTGTATTCTAACGTAAGTTCTTGTCATTTCATGTCTTATAAATAAAGTTCTTGCCATTTGCTGCGTTGTAAAGAAAGTTTATGCAATTTTTTTGTTTGTAAAGAAAATTATTAGAAATACTAACTAAGGCAAACTATAAAAAAATTATAAAACATGCCATGCTAGTTTTTTCTTTGCTTTAAATGTTATGAACGTTCAAATGTGTCATTTTGTCATTTTTTACAGCAGTAAAATAACTACAAAGTTATACATTCAAAGTTCCGTGAGAAAACACACATTACACATACTAAAAGGTCGCATCTATGATGTAAGTAAAAATACAAAAAGGTCAACTAGTGGGTGTAATGAAAGCTTGGTAAAATACGGTTTGACAACGTTTCTTTTGATAAAAATGACAAAACTTTCCTTACAAATTGACAATTTATGGTGTTATCGTATAAATTGTCATCCGCAGCCTGCAATCCGTAAAATATCTTATTTGAAAGAACTTTCTTTACAAAGCAAAAAACACCCAGAACTTCCTTTACAAAACAAAAAATGGCAAGAACTTTCTTTACAAATTTCAAAATGACAAGAACTTTCTTTACAATACAAAAAATGGCAATAACTTTCTTCACAGTTCAAACAAACTGCATTTTAATTCATATTTTTTCACTTTTAGTACAACTTTTAAAAATTTATAGTATATTGTACATCTGTAACCAATAATTTGTAAAACCGTGTGACAAAAGTAATTTCAACGTACTTAACTATTAATTAGAACGTATTTTTAATCATAACTGTTTGGCGGTTTAACTAATTTTCGGATAATTACAGATGAAGACAAAGCACTGAAGTCCAAATAACCATATAATTGGATTTATTTTTTTGTTTTTCCCTTGTTTTTCGTTGATTTTTCCGACGAAAATAATATTTTTTATTATAAGAAATTTACTTTTTTATTAAAATAGCAAGAACTTTCTTTAAAAAATTCAAAATGGCAATAACTTTCTTTACAAAACGAAAAATGTTTTTTGTAGTATAACTTGTCAACCGCAGGCTGCCAAACCGTAAAATTTTTGGTTTTGATATGAATGGCACAAACATTCTTTACAAAATAAAAAATGGCAAGAATTTAATTTAAAAATTGAAAAATGGCAAGAACTTTCTTTACAAAGCCCTCAAACAATATTTGTAAAGCCAAGACACGTTTCATCGTTTACCTTCTCACTAGATTGCAAAACCAAATATAATGTGAAGCTAGGTGCAAAAAAACACAAAATTTGTTGACAAGTCATCAAAAATCACAAAACCCAAAAAAAATTTCAAAAAAAAATTCAAAACATCCAAAAAAATTAAAAAATTTTAAAAAATTTTAAATTTTAAAACCTACGAGTTTTGTAGAATCGCGCGTTTGTAACAGCCACCAGTAATGCCATAAACCAGAGGACGGTCAGACAACGCATCGTATGCTGTGTCGCAAAAATAAGTGAAAATTTAAAAGTTTTTCCATTTTTGGACTCTTCGCCAACGGCCAAGCCACGCCCACTTTTGTTATAATTTGAAAAAAGTCAAAGGGAAGTTAGGAATAATGGGAAGAAGAGAGAGTAGAGAAGACGATTAACAATAGTGTTTTTGAAAATGGCAAAATGAAAAAATAGGGAAAATGTTGCAATTTTAAATCTTTTTGAAAATTTCAAAATAAAAAAATTCAAAGAAATTTAAATTGTAAAGAAAGTTTTTGTTATTTTATGTGTTGTAAATAAAGTTCTTGCCGTTTTCTGTTTTGTAAAGAAAGTCCTTGCATTTTCTATCAAAACAAATCAGTTTATGAAGTTGCAGTCTGCGGCTGACAAATTATACGATAAATAAAATATGTTCTTCTTCTGTAAAGAAAGTTCTTGTCACTTTTTATTTTGTAAAAAAAATTGCTATTGTTTGCCTTGTAAAGAAAGTTCTTCCTATTTTTTGTTTTGTAAAGAAAGTTATTGTTATTTTTTCACAATTTCTTTGAAAATTCATTATTTTTTATTTACTGTCACCCTCAAAATATACTCCAAACCATTGTTCATACCATTTTCCCACAATTTAAAAAAAAAGATGAAAAAAGCATAAAGTCATGAATAAAAAACGAATTCTGAAGTCATTTTGCACGATGTTATTCATAGCGTGACGGCTATGTTTTCAACTATTTTTTAATTACCGAGTTTGACATTTTAATTAGCTTACCGACTATTTTTCGAAATTACGCATTAATCGCTTATTAATTTCTTGCTTATGGCATAATAAGAAAGAGACGTAAATAAGTTACAGTAATTTAGAGTTTTTTCGAATTTTGCATAAATTTTAGTAGGATATAAATTACTGTAAGTTTCTGCAAATAAAGTAAAATGGCAATAACTTTCTTTACAAATTAAAAAATGACAAGAACTTTGTTTACAGAACAAAAAATGGTTTTTCTCGTATAAATTGTCACCCGCAGCCAGCTCAATCTTAAAAAAGCATGGCTAGATAAAAAAATAGCAAGAACTTTGTTTACAAAACAAAAAATGGCAAAAACTTTCTTTACAAAACAAAAAAATGGCAAGAACTTTCTTTACAAGACATGAAATGGCAAGAACTTGCTTTAGAATACAAAAATGCTTTTCGTCATATAACATGTCACCCGCAGCCTGCAAAGCTGTTAACTGTTTTTTTCTATAAAAAAGGCATAAACTTTCCTCACAAAACAAAAAATGGCAAGAACTTTTTTTACAAAACGACAAATGGCAAGAACTTTCTTTACAAACCAAAATATGGCAAAAACTTTTCTTCCAATGCCCAAAAACCTCTTTACAAACTGAAAAATGGAAAAAACTAGTTTAAACCATTGAATTTTGTGTAAAATTACCTGAAACTAATCTCTTTGTTATGATAAAGCATTGTCAAGATTTGTAAAAGGATTAGAAATCCCCCACGATGTTTCGATCCCTTTTTTAACACGGATTTGACAACTTCGAAACAAAAAAAGTTACAAAGTAAACACAAGTGTGACTAAGATGTAAAATTGTGAAATGATGTCAAATTTGTGTTTGCAAAGACAATGAGTGTTTAGAGTAATATTATATTACATTTGTTAGCAAACAAAAACATTGCTAATCGGTTAAGTAACTGAACGCTTTATGTTAGGCTAGGGCATGGTCTAGGGCTAAAGCTAGGGCTTAGACTAGGGCTCAGAATATGGATTAAGCTAGAGCTTAGGCTAGTGTTTATGCTAGGGCTTAGGCTAGGCCTTAGGTTAGGTCTTTGGCTAGAACTTAGGCTAAGGTTATAGAGTTGGCTAGAGTTCAAACTTGAATCTAGGTTTAAGGCTAAAGATGGAATCTAAATCTATATAGGACCTTCCAATACGTATCCATCCTAAAGTACAGTACTCATTACTGTAAAAACTAAGCATTCGTTTCTTGAATTCGCGTCAAAAGTCTAATTAAAAAGCCAAATGTGGTAATTCAATGAAATTTGGAGTGGGTTATGCCGCATTAAACTCCACGCATTTCCTAATTTGAAAAAGTTCGGAAATTTATGGAAATTAGTCTGAAAATAAGTTCGAAGAAAGAAGTTGCATTTAAAAAATTATATTTTACTGTTTTGCAGGCTGCGGGTGACAAGTTATACGATGTAAAGAATTTTTTGAAGTAAAATAAACGCTTTTGCCATTTTTTGTTTTGTAAAGAAAGTTCTTGCCATCTTTCGCTTTGTAAAGAAAGTTCTAGCCATTTTTGTTTTGTAAAGAAAGTTCTTGCTAATTGCATCAAAACAAGCCATTTTACGGCTTGGCAGTCTGCGAGTGACAAGTTATACGATGTAAAGCATTTTTTGAGGTAAAATAAACGCTCTTGCCATTTTTTGTTTTGTAAAGAAAGTTCTTGCCATTTTTCGCTTTGTAAAGAAAGTTCTTGCCATTTTTCGCTTTGTAAAGAAAGTTCTTGCCATTTTTGTTTTGTAAAGAAAGTTCTTGCTAAGTGCATCAAAACAAGCCATTTTACGGCTTGGCAGTCTGCGAGTGACAAGTTATACGATGAAAAATAAGTTTTGTTTTCTAATGAAAGCTTTTGCAATTTTTTGTTTTGTAAAGAAAATTATTGCCATTTTTATGGTTTTACATTACAAATTAAAAAAAAATTATTTTGCATAAATTTAAAATTTGATTGATCATTAAAGCCCCATCCATACCTACCATAATATCCTTTAAACTCCAAAAATAACCCCTAACCTTTCCTCAACTTCAAAACAACTTTCATACAATGAAATTCAATATGCCGGCTACAGTATTGTTACCCATAAGCCCACATACATACTATAATATCATCATGGGAAAGGCTTTTCCACTTTTCCCACTAAATTCGAAAGACTTTCGGATTATCTGAATAATTTATGACATTTCACGTCATAATCGAAAAAACTTGGCCAGATTTGCATTTTTGAAATTTTGAGGCTTGTTTTTAAAATATAAAATTTTTGGCGCATTATTCCGGCAAAACAATGATATTAAGGTAGGCTTATGTATGGATGTATTATTTAGTGAATTTTGAGTGAATTTCAAACATTTTTTATCGAGAATTGACACTTCTTTAAAGTAAAAAGAAAAACAGTTGGATTAGGCTTAGTTAACGACCAGCTTATACTCTAGCCAAGTCATTAAAACCAGCTTATGAATGAGCCATACCTATTCCTAGTCATTTATGTGCCTTTTTTGAATAATTATGGCTTTTGAGAATCAAAACACACGATAATATAAGGGAATATCTGTTTAATTACACAAAGATTTAGCTTTTAAATAATAATTTTGTGTTTTCCATAAAAAAATTGCTTTATCAACCAGTTTTTAGGTTCAAATCGACCAAACGACCGTTAATTAGCTATGTTAACATCGAATTTCAGCGTCGCTCAAAAGCTATTGAATCTAAACTAAGAAAAATTGCTTTTATACCTCTATAACAATCTTCTTAACGTTTCAAAACACCTCTTGTCCAACATCAACCCTGGTTTCATACCTAAAATGAAAAAACATACAATATATTTCTTATCGTCTATGATAATATAAAACCTGCTCGTTATGCTAAAATTCTTCCACTTAATCAATCAACGTTCGTTATTATACATTCAAAATATTCTGCTTAACAGTTCAAAATACTCCTTGACCAAGTTCAACCTCAATTTCATACCTAAAATAGAGAAAACAAAAAGTATTGTTCTTACCATCTATAACAATATAAAATCTCATCAATGTTCCAAAATTTTCCAAATCAACCAATTAAAACGTATCATTATACCACAACAGCATTCTTAGAAAGCTTCTGAATAAGATTTTCAAGTCTTCTAACGTGAACTTTATACCTAAAAAATAAAAAATAATAACAACATCCTTAACAAAATCAAAAACCGGGCGTAAAGATGGTCAACTTGTTGATATTCCATTTTTCATGCTGAAATTGGACAAGCTAGTGCGAAATTAGACAAGCAAATACAAATAATAATAGTAAAAACCATCTCGATGGTATAACTGAGCGACAGGTGGGGCAAAGTTGAAAAGCCCGGTCGGGGCTATGTCCATATTTTAGGCCGAGCTAGTCTTTCCTTTTGCTGAAGCCTGGCCTAATCAGAAAAATCTTACAATTGTTAGTATCGACCCGCTTTTTATTTTGTTCAAGCCCGGCCGTTGCTCGTTTCTATCAAAGATGAACGAAAAGCCACGAATCTTGAGATGTAAACGAAATGTCACAAAATTTATCGGCTTTTATCAACCATCAAAAATTCAAAAAAAATCTTCAGGTCTACCGTTCCAATAAGTTTTAAAAAATTTATTATTACCTAAAAGGAAACATTTTAACCATAAAAATTTAAAATTTCAACAAAAAATCCGAATTTATCACCTAAATAACAAAAAATTCAAATTTTTTAAAAATGGAGGTTACTAACATCAGGATCAGCCCAGTAGCAGTCTCGTTCGATGCCCATGTTGTACAAGTCTCCGCGGCCGTTCATGAAGACAGAAGTCACGACTCGGAACCAGCCGGTTTCTCCAAAGGCATCTCCCCATGAGTTTCGTACTATCCAGTACTCGGTCTTTGTGGCATTGTCATAGCCCCAGCCGGTTACGGAGACAATGTGGTTACTCTGTAAATGAAGGGGTATTATAGTATGGTTACGGTATGATTGAATAGGACAAGGTAGAGTAAAGTAGGATAGCATCGGGTACGGTAGGATTAGGTTGAATACTGTAGGATAAGGTAGAGCAGGGTAGGGTAGGGTAAGGTAGAGCAGGGTAGGGTAGGGTAGAGTAGAGTAGGGTAGCGTAGCGTAGGGTAGGGTAGAGTAGAGTAGGGTAGGGTAGGGTAGGGTAGGGTAGGGTAGGGTAGGGTAGGGTAGGGTAGGGTAGGGTAGGGTAGGGTAGGGTAGGGTAGGGTAGGGTAGGGTAGGGTAGGGTAGGGTAGGGTAGGGTAGGGTAGGGTAGGGTAGGGTAGGGTAGGGTAGGCGTAAAGTGAAGTAAAGTAGAGTACAATAGAACAAGGTAGAGTATAACGAAGTATTGTAAGTTACGTTACCGTAAGCTACAGTAAACCACCCTTACCGGTAAATCGCTGTACTCATTGTAGATTCCACCAAAGTAGTTGAATTCAAAGTTGGGTGTAGCACCAATCGAACATGCAATTGGTCCTCTGTTGTGGATCTCAGCCATCATATTGGCACGGCCATTCACTTTACCGTACTCCTTTACATAGTACTTGGTGTAGTTTTGTACTGGGTCACAATGTTCAGGCCAGCAAGTGCCGCAACGGTGAAAGGGGTCGCATTCTGAAAAAAAAATTTTATTTTAAAAAAAATTTTTTTTTCAAAATTTATTTTAAAAATTCAGTTTTAAGAAAGTTCTGTCGTTTTTCTTCGCTAAAATCAACAAAAAGTAACGACAAGACTTGTAAAAACCTTAAAAACTAAAAAAAACTGTAAACAAAGTTTTTGCATATTAACCCACTTCCATTGACAGCCTTGTAGTTATTACAGCCTTCCTCGACCAGTCCTTGGACCTTGGCGTGGTTGAAGACGTCATAGACTTCTCCGCCGTTACAACTTCCTTTGCCATTACAGTCGATGATCTCTTGTGGTGACAGGTTTGTCATTGGCCATTGGTTCTTGCGGGCTACGTTGAAGCGATCGTTTAGGGCTCCTAAATGGTTTTTATATTTAAATTTTGTAAAAAAATTTTGAAATTAAAATTTTGAAATGTTTTGAATTTTAATTTGAAATTTTAAAATTTTTTGAAAAAACTTATAATGGTAAAATACGGTGACAAAATAAACCCTTGTGATTTTAAAAGGTTGTGACTCATTGGGTTGTTCAAATAATTCTGTGCCTTTTAAACACAAAAATGTAAAAGGTCTAGGAAAGGGCTCTAATCTAAGGCTCTGGGCTAGCGTTCACGGCTAGGGTTCTGGGCTAAGGCTTTGGGCTAGGGCTTTAGGCTAGGGATCTGGGCTAGGGCTTTGAGCTAGGGCTCTGAGCTAGATCTCTGGGCTAGAGCTAAAGATAGGAAAATAATTCTTACCTAAAGTACCAAACACCCAACAAGATCCACAGTAAACTGGAATGTGTTGATTCCTGTTTGGACTACAGTAGTTGACACCATTTACATTTCTCCAGTCCCATTCGAAAGGTAACGTAGCTTCAAATCCAGCGTGTTCCCAAGATCTTGGATACGTCTTTTGTTCTACAAAGTTCTCGGTCTTCTTGTAGCACTGAGTCTTCAAATACTTGGATTCCCTAACTACCGTATTCTTCTTAGCATTGTACTTGGGTACGGTAACTTCTTCAGAATTTTCAAAAGAGGCGTCTGGATGATTTACATCTCTTACTGAACTTCCAGAAGATTGTGAAGCTTTATCATGGTGATAGTTACTACGGTATTGAATATTGACTGGTTGTACTACTGGCCTAGCGTGCTGGATAACTTCTTCTTCTACTGTATCGTCTTCGTCTTCGCTACTGAAAACTGGAGCTTCAATCTTGTCCAAATTGTCAAGCTCATCAGAATCAATGCGGTAGCGACGTTGAGTTTTGTGTCTTCTGGCCTGAAAATGAAAGTCTATATTAAAACATAGGCCAACGTAAATAGATAAAGATAAGAAGACTATAGCCAGGCTAAAAAACTAATAACCTGATGCTAAGACTGAGCTAGCATAAGGTTAAAATAGAGGCTATGCTACGGTTAGAGTAAGACTAGAATAAGAGTAGAGTAAGGCTAAACTATGACTAGGGTAAAGGTAGAGAAAGCACAACTAGAGTATGACCAGAACAAGGACTAAATAAGGCTAGGATTAGGGTAAGGTTAGGGTAGCCTAACTAAGCTTAGGCTAAAGGTAGGAAAAAAGCATATTGACCTTTAGGCTTAGTAAACAGAAAAAAAGCTGACGTTTGATATTTTTCAAAAAAAAAATGTTTTTTTTACAAGACAAAATGATAAAGACATTCTTTAACATTATTAGCACTTTTTTATTTCAGATACCAGCATACCATAGTATTATTTTTAATACCTCAAAGTAATTGGCTAAAGAGGAAAAGTAAAATACGTCTTCCATGTTTAAAAAAGCAAAATACAGCTCTTATAAACTACATTTTTTAAAATTTAAAAATTGAAGTTATTACAAAGAAATAAAAATTAAGCATGTAAGCAAAGAACTTGATCTAATTTGTTCAAAATCAAAATTAATTCATTTTTTTAAATTGGCAAACACCAGAGCGGTGAGCTTTACCTTGAGCTTTAGCCTAGCTTTATCTTTAGTCAGCCTTTTTTAGCCTTAGCTTTAGTCGTAGTTTGTCTTAACTTTAGACTTATTTTCAGCTTTATATTAGGTGCCAACCTAAAGAACCCGTCACGCTTTTTGTTCTATATTTCTGTTATACAAGGAAAGTGCCCGACCTGCCCCGCTCTCACTGACTTTAAACTTTTTATACAGAAAGATTATGTAAATACAAATTTTCACTAAATTACCAAATTGCGCTTTCCAGGAAACCTCGACAAATATAAAGATTAAAAGATTACGTTTTAAAATTCTCACCCAGTTGGCATAGCGCTTCAAGCTCGTAACTTTGTCATTTTTTGAGTTTTAGCTATTTTTCTTTAATATAATGATAGAAAAGCTTCAAATAAACCTGCAATTTTAAATTTGTAAGCCTATTTTATCTGAAACATCAAAAAAAGTGCTTGCAACACAATGCCAAATTTGTCAAATTGCCGGAAAATTTAAATATAAAAATTTTAAAACTTAAAACCGCAAGCTAAGATTTTTTACAAAGAATTTGTATAAAAATATTGAGCTAACTCTGAGAGTTGCAATTTGGGTACTTTCCTTGTCAGCTTAATATTATACATAACTTCTTGAGTTGAAGGCAGGCTACAAAACCCAGACGTAAGTTAGCTCTAGCCTAGAGCTAGCTCTAAGGCTAGAAATCAAATAGAAGAAAGATAAGCCTAGTTGGACCTAGCACGAGCGCACCCTTTGGGTCCCGCAACGACAACGAACAGCGCTTGGCATTCCGCACCACGTACGTGGACAGCACGATAAAAGGGAAGGACGGTGAAGCAACAGGACGGTCGAGTTTACAGTCGAGTAGTTGGTCAGCAGGCTCAGGACAGTTGGGACGTCCGAAGGACGTCACATACTTTATACCTGGATCTTATCGCTATCGGTTTATATTTATTATATTGTTGAATGTATTGAGGAAGGTAAATATTATAACCTTATATAGTGGGCTTGTTATCGTATTGTAGCTTTGTACCTGTAGGATCTCCTCTTGAGATCCGAATGCCTTGTTTAATAAGCAAAAGCTAATAAAAACTTCAAATTTAAAAAAAAATTAAAATTTAAACCTTAAAGCCTACCTCAACAACCAACGCACACAGCACCAGCAGCACCAAAGTCGTGCCTCGCATTTTAGGCCACTTTTTTGCTCGGTGCACCCAGATCGAAATGGAAGACGAGACGTCTTTTTTCTTATCGCCGGAGGGCTGATAAGGACGTTTCTTTGAAAATTAATTGAAGAAGAGCGATTATCGGCTTCGAGAACTTCTTTTGTTATTCAGAGTTTGAGAAATTTAAAGTATGAAATCCATATGACTGTTGTGTTACAACATTGTTTTTTTAGTAAGTTTTTGGATAAAGTAGTGCATTTTTGTAATGATGATTTGGTGATAAGGCTTTCTTAATTTTTTTTGACATTGAACTTGATTTATTGTAATAATAAGATAGTAGAGTGCAGTAGAAGATATAAGTTTACAAGTCTGAATCAAAGTTACAGAGCTTTAACCTAATTTTAATCTTAGCTTTAAGCGAAGGCTCAAGCTCAAAATTTAGCAAGAAGGTAAGGTTAAGTTTGAGCATGTGGGGAAGCTTAAGCTTGACTATAAGCTTGAGATTGAGCTTATACTTAAGTTAGAGCTAGACTTTGAGCCTGAGCTTGAGCCTGAGGATGAGCCTGTGCCTAATCCTGAGCTTAAACTTAAACTTAAACCTGAGCTTGTGCCTGTGCCTGAGCTTGAGCCTGGGCCTGTGCCTGTGCCTGAGCCTGAGCCTGAGCCTGTGCTTGAGCCTAAACCTGACCATTAGTCTGAGTTTGCGCATAAGCTAAACTTCAGAGCTTGAGTCTACGCCTTAGTCTAAGCTAAAGCCTAAGGTTAAGCTTGAGATTGAGTTTAAGTCTAAACCTAAGTCTGAGCTTGAGCGTGATCTTGACTCTAAAATAGAGCTTGAATCTGTACCTAAGCCTGAGCTTGGGCCCGGCCCTAAGCATAAGCCTGAAGTTGAGCTTGAGCATGAGCCTGAGTTCAAACCTAAGTCTAAATCTAAGCCGGAGCCTAATTCAGAGCTTGAGCCTGATTTGTACTCTTAGCCATAACTCCGTCTTAGCTTTATAAATAGCTATACCCTAACTCTACGTTTTCTCAAACATTTGAAAGCTAGTCCAAGCCAATCTTCAAGTCCTATTTTAGCCTCGCTTTAGCTCTCTTCTTGGCTTTTTATAATACCAAAGTTCGAACAGTTTATTAATTTAAAAAATTTTAAATAAATATAAAAGTACATAGTATACTATATATTAAAACAAGTACACAAAGACCATGATGACAGCAAACATAGCAAACACGAAGAATGATGCTCTTCTCAACGTGTACAACTCTTCTTCCAGATGACTTTTAGTCTTCTTGTCACTCTTATCACTAGCCACACTACGACCACTTTCCGATGGTATATCAATGTAAGAAGCACGATTGTCGACTGACACTGTCTCGGCCAAACTGTATGTAGGAGTGACATCTGCACTGGTTGATGGTTCTATTGAGTCCATTTCGAATAGTGCATTTTCAATTCCGCTTGAGGGGTTTAGAACCTCGTTTTCGACCAGATTCTGGGTTGTGATGCTCTCTGAACGCTTCTCTGGGGATAACATGAAGCTGAAAATAGTGGTCTAGGTAACAAATTGTCAAGTTTAGGTAACAAAATTTACATTTCGAAAAGATTGTGATATGGATAACAAATTTTTATTATTTTAAGTAACAAATTTTTCATTTTTGAAATATAGTGTTATCGATAATAACTTACGTTTGAGGATCAAAGGAGAACCCTTCAGTATTGAAAACTTTCCATTGTCGTAGATAGTCACTCCAGTTCGTCAATTTGAAGGGAAACTCAATATCATCTGGCAGAACTTCCCTTAGGTATGACAAGGTAGCGTGGAAGAAGAAGATAAAACAATTCCAAAAGAACATCACTGCGTAGAAGGTTACTGTAAATAAAAAGTTGTAAGTAGGTAAAGTTTTAAAAAAGCTAGAGGTAGGGCTTAAATTAAAGATTTTGCTTGGACTAGAGGTAAGGCTAGAACTAAGGCTAAGGCTAGAACTGAAGGGTAGACTAGAGCTTAGGCTCGATGTGAGGCTAAACTTGAGGCTAGGCATAAGGCTAGAGCTTTGAACTTTGAGCTGGAGCTTAGTTTAGGACTAAAGTTAAGTCTTATTAGGCTATGACTGGAGCTTGAGGCAAGGTCTGCGGCTATGTTTAATGCTAGACCTTCAGTTTGAAGCTAGGTCTAAGATCAAGCATGTGATTAGGCTTGAGGCTAGGGAGCTCTGGGTTAGGGCTCTGGACTAGGGCTTTGAGCTAGGGCTCTGAGCTAAGCCTTTGGGCTAGGACCTTGGGTAAGACTAACTTACAAATATGAGGCATGGTGCCATTTCCAGGAGGTATTTGTTTAATCATGCACCATCCAGCAAAGCAGTGAACAAAAATGGCAAATAGGGATACAATGGCTGCTTGTGATACATCTTCAATCCAGAACACGACTAGCGACAAGAAGATTGATGTTAGCTGAAAAATGTCATTTTATATTGTTAGACTACTGTAATTTGAACATTCATAAGTTACTTTGTTTTCATACAAAGTTACAGATCGTATTTTACAAAAAACTTTTTTGCAATTTTATTTTGCTTTAGTCTCTATTTTTACCATGGTAAATAATGAATAATTACTGCAAGATTTAAAATTGCCTCAACTTCCTGACAAACATTTTAACCATGCTTTACATCCGTTGAAAGCAAAATTACTCCAGGATATGTGGAAAGAAATACAAAGCAGAAAAACTTGCATTTTTAATTTTAAAATTTTTGCTTAATTTAAATTTTTTTTTAATGTTAAAATTTTTTACAATTTTTTACAATTTTTTTAATTTTCAAAAAGGCAGGGGTATAGATTGTAGGTATGATTGTATGGCTCTATAAAATAAATGACGTAAGATAAAAAATAGGCTTAAAAGTAGGATTAAATTTAATTAAAAATAGTAGGTTTGAAAGCAAGGCAAAGCAAGACATTCTTAATTAGGGTAGAGTAAGATAGGTCAGGGAAGGGTAGGATGGGATAAAAGTAAAAGCAAAGGTAAGAAATATTATAGAAAAGTAAAGGAAACTAAGAGGTAGAGCAGCTCAGGTTAAAGTAGGGTAGGGTAAGGTAGCTAAAACACAGCTGTGCACGACTGGGCAAGGCAGAAAAGGGCTGGAAAGGGTAGAATAAAGAGTATGGTAAAGGTAACTTGGGAGTAAAGGTAAGAGTAGGTTTGAGAGCATGGTAAGAGTAGATTTCAACGTAGACTGGTACAGGTCAAAAGCAAGACATAGCAAGGCAAGGCAAGGCAAGGCAAGGCAAGGCAAGGCAAGGCAAGGCAAGGCAAGGCAAGGCAAGGCAATATCAGGGCTGATCGTTTATTATCTTTTAATCTTTTGTTATATGTTATCATTTCTCGTGACATTTTTCGTTCTACGTTCAAACCGTGTAAATCTCAGTTATTATGACAATAAGTTTCGCACGCATGTGTCGTCTACCTAAGCTAATTATATTATACTTAAAGCACAAAAAACAAACATAATAACAATGTACATATTTTTGAAAAACATACGTGTTTATACCTCACAATGTAATAATAATAAGCTAGTTCCTGGTTACATTACGATCAATAATCATTTTGCAGGTTACAGTAATTGTTACTTACTTTAACTACTTTTATACTGTAACTTTTGTACTATATATATTTAAGCCTAAATTTCATATTTCTAAAAAATTCTACAGTAACACCACACAGTAAGCAAAGAAGATATTTTTATGTTCTTTACTACTTTAAGTTACAGTAACCTTTCTATTATATTACAGTAGCCCAGAAGCCGTTTTTCTAAGTTACAGTAACCTTTTTTGCTGTTATGTTGTTTTGCAAAACTTAGGCTTGTGTTGTCATATGTCTAAAAATAATGTCATTATTTATGTCTGCGGCGCATTAAAAAAATTAAAAAATTTTTTTTAAGTTTAATGTTACCCAGAGGCATAATAAGAATAATTACAATAACATTCTTAAATCCAAAAATATTTTTTGACCTTGTTGTTGTTTTGCTGTCATTTTGATGCTTTTTTTAATTGATTTTCCGTTAATTTTTAATGTTTTAAAGTTCTTTTTTTTTGATTTTTGTAAAAATACAGTAAAACTTAACAATAGCATTGTCCTTTTGTGTTGTTAGTAATAGAGAAGACTATAATATTAATTTAACACAAATTTTTTAGAAAAAGAGCACTAGTCGTATTTTACTATATAAAAGCTACTTTAATTTTGATAGGTATACTAACAAGGAAAGTACTTGCCCTGCTCTGATTGATTTCAAACTTTTTATATAGAAAGATCACGTAAATATAAAGTCTTCCGCAAAGTACTAAATCGCGCTTTCCAGTCAATCTCAAGAAAACCAAGATCAAAAAATTACGTTTTAAGTTTCCCGCCAAGTTGGCATTGTGTTTCAAGCTTATAAATTTCCAGTTTTTGACCTTTAAAAATTTTTCTTCGATATACTAGTAAAATACCTTTAAATGAACCTACAATTTTAAATTTGTAAGCGTATCTTGTCTGGAAAGCCGAAAAAAGTGCTTAAAACACAATGCCAAAACCTGCCAACTTAGCGGGAAACCAAAATAACGCAAATTTAAAACTTGAACGCGTAAGCTAAAAGTTTTTATAAGTGCTATTAGTAGTACAAAGAGAAGCCATGATAAACCAAAGACGGAACAAAAGATAAGCAGAGGTGGGACAAAGGTAGAGCAAGAACAGGGTAAGGGTACGACAAAAGGCTATAGTAAATCAAAACTACGATAAAGACAGAGCTAAGAAAAAAAGAATAAAGTGTATAGGTAAGAACAAGCTAAACCAAGTTATAACACATAGGGCAAAGAGTAGGATAAAGGCGAGGGGTAGGTTAAAGATGTGGCAATGACTAACAAAGAAAAAACAGTAAGGCCAAGGTAGGACAATACTATTGCAATATAACCCATAGATGCTACACTACTCAACAACCTTTTACATATACTTAACCTTTAAAATTTTCAAGTTACTGTAGAATTGTACTTTCTAAGCCTATGATTACTTTTCTTTATTACTCTACCTTATCTTCTCTTTTCACTTCACGTCATTGCAAGCAAAATTGTGTAGTGAAAGAACGTCTGGCCAACGTGTTTTATGTTTATTCAATCTTATAAAAAACTTTTTTAAATGAAAAAGGCGTTCTTAATGAAAGTATTCAGAAAGGCTTGTCATCTTTATTTGTATTATATGTTGATAGCAATTCTTTTTTAAATATTTACTACAGTAAAAAAAGGCTATAAACAATATAGGTATTAGTCGAAAAGTTCAAGTTTAAATTTTTTTGAAATTTTAAAGCTTTAAAAATTTTTTAATTTTGAATTTTTTGAAAATTTGTAAAATTTTTAAAAAATTTTGAAAATTTCAAAAATGTTTGTTTGTAATACGTATTAAATATGTTGGTTTAAATTTGTTTAATTTGCCATCAGACTATTGGCTCGAATTTCGATGTTTACTATGGCTTGTGATGTTATACTGATACGTATATAGTGGAGAGCTCGCGTTACACAAATTTAGCCACTGATTATATTACAAAGCAAAACAAGTAAAGATTACAAAGTCTAGAGTGGCACGTTTTACAGTTTAAAAGTTTTTTATCTTAAAAATTTTAGGCCTAGTAAACTTAAACTGAGCAGGTTTAGGCTTAGTAGACTTAGGTTTAGTAGGCTTAAAATTAACAGCCTTAGGCTTAGTAGGCTCAGGCTCACTAGACTTAGATTAGAAGGCTGAGGTTTAGTAGGTTTAGACTTAGTAGGCTTCGGCTTAGTAGGCTTAGGCTTACTTAATTTAAGTTGAGTAAACTAAGGCCCTGTAGGCTTAGGTTTCGTAGGCTGCGGTTTAGAAAACTTAGGCAAAAAGCTTATCCTTAATAAATTTAAACCTAGTAAGCTTCGTCTTAGTATTAAGTTCATACTGCAGAAGTTTAGGCTTAATAGGCTTATAAATTAAAAGTTTTTTTAAAAATTTAATGTATGCTTAAGCAAACGATAAGCTTACTTATTTTACAGTAATATTAATAATATATTCTAGTAAAAACAGTAAGATATTCTTACTGTGTTCACTAGAAAAAAGGCTTACATTTAAACAAAAACAAAAAAAACCAACCTAAAATAGTAAGAAAGATAAAGAGCAGCCAAGCCTATAAAATCTAATTTTAAACTAAAAAAAACTTTTTTTTTAATTTTATTATGTGTTTTCGTATGTATTATACGTATATACAGTGGGGTTCCTGTATGACGCATTTTGGGTAAGGAAACGCAGGGTATTGTAAGGCAGGGTACGCTAAGGTAAGACTGGCTGGGCCTGGCAAGGTTAGACTTGCGTAGGATAGAAAAATATAGATTCTTTATTCGAAATTTTCGATATAGAGGAGTTCGTTAGGCATAAGTTCCGCTGTATGCGATAAAATTTAAGATAAAACTTGAGTTGATACTATAGCTAATAGAGCCGCATGATTTTTTTCTAAAGTACCAAGTGATACGGATGTGCTTTATTAATGCTCGCATGAGGAAGAGAAGCAAGTAGAGGGAAGGGCAGATACTGCCAGATAGTCTTTGTTCTTCTCGATTTTATTATATTACACGTTTTTTTCGCCCCAAGTTGTAAAAATAGTTTACAACTTGGATGAAACCTATTAAAAAAGTTTGTCTTTGCAAGTTTTGTTTAAACTCAATATTGGGTCTAGGCTTTTTATTACTTTAGGGCTCATTGTTAAGCTTGAGATTACGCTACTTTTAAGGCTAAGGCTACAGCTTGGACTAAGGATTAAGCTTTTTTGCTTATGTTTTGTCTTTTGCGTAGGCTTGTTGTTAAACTAAGTTTAGGCTTATTGGTTAAACCTTATATTGTATTACGTAATATATTGCTATATAGCGTTATATAATGTTATAACTATATAAGAGAAATTGCAAGGAATGATGTTAAGCAACTTTTTCTTATGTAATATTACGGTTTTATGACATGTTTGCCTTGATGTAAAACGACCCAACAAATTACTGCAAGTGTTGGGATTTTACTTTGCTTTTCTACAAGGTATCTTACGTGTGTATGTACTATTACTTTCTTTTTCTTCTTTTTAATCGAAGGTAGGGCAGGGTAGATTAGGAAAGAGTAAGGAATTCTAGAGTAATGTACTGTACGGTAGTGTAAACTAGGGTGAACTAAGGTAGAGCTGAGTAAAGTAGGATGGGATAAAGTAGAGTAGTATAGAAGAAAATAGGGTAGGGTAGGGTAAGGTAGGGTATAGTAATGTAGAATAAGCTATGTTAAGATAGTTATGATTAATGACACTTGAGCTCCTCCGGCGACTAATTAAACCCCGTTCTCGAATCAACCATAGTTCCGGATATAGGTTCCCGGATTAGGCATCTAAATATATAACTTTTGTTTGTTATTTCAAGCAAATTTGTGCAGAAATTCAATATAATTTTAGTTTTTAATCTCGCCCCAGGGATTTCAGTCGTTTAATAATAATATCCGTCTCGGGGGGTTAATGTTTCGAAATTAAAACGGGTATTTTGACATGGCGATGATTAGGCTAAAGCTAAGGCTAGGGAGATTTAACTTACAAAGCCCGGCATGGAACCGATCTAGGTTAAAGCAGGACAAAGACTAGGGCTTAGTCTAAGGTTCTGGGCTGGACTTGACGCTAGGCCTGTGGCAAAATTTAAGGCTAGACTTGAGGTTAGGGCTTATGCTAAGGCTAGGACTAAAGCTAGAAGCTAGGCCTGCAGCTAGGCCTGAGACTAAGCCTAAGCCTAGGCCTGAGGCTGGGGCTTAGGCTAGGCTTGAAGTTAGGCTAAGGTTTTGAGCTAGGGCTCTGGGCTAGGGCTCTGGGCCAGCGCTGTGGGCTAAGGTTTTGGGCAAGGGGTCAAGGCTAGGAATCCGGGCTAGGCCTCTGGACTAGGGCTTGGATTATGACATAAATAATTTCTTTTATACCTAAACATAGAACATAGTCATACCTTTCCCAATTTCAAGAAACTTCCAATTATGACACAAAGACAGATTAAAGTCGACAAAGATCAAACAAAGCGGATTTGCTATACCTACACTTTCCAATTAGACCCTCACTTATCTTCGGATTAACATTAGCAAAAGATAGTAAAAGTGTAGGTGGTAGAGTAAGAGGCAAGTCTAATAAAAATAGAAAACGTGAAAATTTACAAGTTTTTAAGCTGTGTTTTTTTTTACTTTGTATGCTTAAGCGGATCAAAGATATGCTTTACAACAGCAGAGTAGTATTACGTACTGTAAGAGGGACTTAAGCTTGAAAAAGTGAGGGGTAGGAGTAAAAGGGAAGGAAAGAAGAAGGGGGAAGGAGAGACAGAGAGGTAGGGTAATTGCAATGCACAGACCAGCAAGGTCCGGTAGGTCACGGTAGATTAAAGCACGGTACAGTACGGTAAGGTAGGGTAGGGTGGGGTAGGAAAAAATAGGGTAGGGGGGAGGGAAGGAGGGGGTAGGATACGGCTGATTACGGTATGTTAGGTAAAAGCAAGACACAGTACGGTGCGTTAGGGTAGAGTAGGGTAGGGTAAGGTAGGGTAGGGTAGGGTAGGGTAGGGTAGGGTAGGGTAGGGTAGCGTAGGGCAGGGTAGAGTAGGGTAGGGTAGGGTAGGGTAGGGTAAGGTAGGGTAGGGTAGGGTAGGGTAGGGTAGGGTAGGGTAGGGTAGGGTAGGGTAGGGTAGGGTAGGGTAGGGGTAGGGTAGGGTAGGGTAGGGTAGGGTAGGGTAAGGTAGGGTAGGGTAGGGTAAGGTAGGGTAGGGTAAGGTAGGGTAGGGTAGGGTAGGGTAGGGTAGGGTAGGGTAGAGTATTGTACAGTACTTTACTGTCCTCTATTCTACTAGCTATGTTACTACTGTACTCTTACTATCGTTTTTACTCTACTGTCATAGTTCAAACCTACCAATGGCAAAGTAACAGTTGAGAAAAAGTAGGGTGCGTGACGTTTAATCTTGATTCCAAACTCGAGTAACGACCAGTAATTGTCCAATTGGTACAATGTGAAAGATGGACCGAACTTTTCACAGCCATTTGGTCCGTAATTACATTGATTTTGCCATGAGCCGGTTACTTCCCAACCTAAAAAATGAAATTTTTTATTTATCATAATAAAATACATTTTGAAATGGCACTTTTTAAAAACTAAAAAAAAAATTTTTGTAAAAAAGTCTTGTCGTCAATATGCATTGTTTTGCTATTTGAAAAACGACAAGACTTTTTTAATTAATTTTTTTTGCTTATTGCTCTTTTTTGATGAAATACGGCATTTAATAATACTTTTTTTTACAATACAGTAAACCGTTTCTATAGCGAATCGCTCGGGGGCTTTTAAACCTATTTATTATACAAGGGTTCAAAATTTATATATTTAGTAATAGACATCGATTTTTCGTTATACAGGAGTTTCCACTGTACTATATGTAATGTTAGCTGGAAACGCAAAAGTTGTCCGTTATACTTTAAAAAGGTTGCCCAGAGGAATAAAGATTGTTTGTTATACAGAGTTTTTGTAATGAAAAAGCTTGTTATACAGTAGTTTTATTGTACTGTTTATTGTAATGTTAGCTGGGAATGCAGAAGTTGTTCGTTTTACAGAGTTTTTTTATTATTACTATATGGTTTTTAGATTTAGAATTGTCACTGTTTTAGAAACATTTTCCAGTAATTTCCTGGTTTTTTAATTATTTTTATGTCAGAAACATTGCAAACGTTCTTGAAACATTGTTGCGCACAATGCTTTGGTGGTCTTTTGTGAACTGAATGAACTTTTTTTGCCTCTAAATTTATTATTAAACATAATACAGTATATTTACCACAGTCAAAAAACGTGTTTTGTCATACTTTATGGCTATGGCTAGGTGAATTTGAAGTTTCAAAAGGGGTAGATGCAAAAATCTCAAATTTTGTTAATTTTTTTGAGTAGGGATGGGGGGGGGGTATGTTAGGACAAGGTAGGGTAGGGTAGGGGAAGGTAGGGTAAGGTAGGATAAGTTAGGGTAAGGTAGGGTAGAGTATCAGTAAGTCAGGGTAGGGTGAGTTATTGAAGAAAAGATGAGTAGGGTAGAGTAGGATAAAGTAGGGTAAGGTAGGGTAAGACTAAAATTTGTAAAACTTGTGTTATAAGCTTTGTCATTTTTATCATATGACAAATTTTGAATGATGTTGGTCGCTGGTCGTACATAAAATGTAAAAAAGGCTGTTTTTAGTTCAAAAAGTCATAAATGTCGCTATTTTTATGAGTTACTTAAATCTTCTATGATTTATGGGCTTTTATGACACTATTGGGTAAATTTTAAAAATTTCGAAATTTTGAAATTGTTATGTTTTTGTATCGTATGGTATGGCAAACAAGGAAGGGTAAAGTAAGGCTAAAATAAGACTTAGGCTAGCTATTTTTTACTATTTTTAAATTTTATGTTTCAAAAACAAACTTTGTGCTTTAAAAACGCCTGAAGGCATGTTTGTGTTTGGGAAGTAAAAAAAGCCGGAAATTTACCTAGACATGTCATACTATGTACATATGGTTAACATGTTTAAAAGTATAATTTACTTTTTTGTTTACGTGTAATTTTACACGGTTTGTTAGGTAAATATACACTTTTGTTCATATTACAGTAAGTGAAACTCCTGTATAACAAATTGCTCGAAGATTCGAAAATTTTTTGTTATGTAGGAGTTAAATGTATTATATTATAGTATGAGGTAATTTAAAAGTTTAAAACTCGAAAGTACTGAAGACTAAATTCCTGTTTACTGTAGTAAAAACTTACAGTAAGAGTTATTGAAAGCTAAAACAACCAAGTGGGTTATCCCTGCTCTAGCCTACCGTAACACTACTCTGGTCTTACTCTGTACCTTCTGCAGCTTACTTCTAGCTCCAATTTATCTTGCTCTACCCTACTCTGTCTTACCCTACTTTACCTCACTCTACATTATCTTACCCTATTCTACCATATCCTAGGATCGAGAAAAGAGAGGGGTAATATGCACTGTAAAGAAATTTTTTACACAAGTTCCATTTGGCAACATTTTCAAATTCTAGATATAGGTATAAGCATACATATTATTACATACAAATTTAGGTAACATGATACTATAACATAGATTTGATATTGGTTCTGAATGATTAAAACTTCATTTTTTTGTAGGTTCGATGTCTGATCCTAAAGTATTAGGTTTCTGTTCAGCTTAGCTTTTCAAATATTATAGTGCTGTATTGCACTCTTTTGCATATTCTAGTCAGTTGCAAAAGCTATAGTGCATATCATAAAAAAACGTGAGGTTCCTAAGGCTACAGTAATCTATGGTAAATATGGTATTGAACAAGAGCTGGCTGTAATATAGTAAGGTTGGAGCTAATGTTGAGCAGACGTTAAGCTAGGTAGGGCACTTTAAAGTAAGAGTACGGTAGGGTAGGATAGGGTAGGGTAGGGTAGGGTAGGGTAGGGTGGGGTAGGGTAGGGTAGGGTAGGGTAGGGTAGGGTAGGGTAGGATAGGGTAGGGTAGGGTAGGGTAGGGTAGGGTAAGGTAGGGTAGGGTAGGGTAGGGTAAATTCAATTTGTTTTTTAAACTTTTAAAGCTTAAACCAAAACAAAATGAGACTAATTACGTAACATGCTGTAACAGTAATGACTTTCTTTCTTTACAATTTTCAAAATAAAAAAGTAAAAATGTAAAAAGACAGTAATCAAAAAACGACTGGATTTGTAGGTCTAAATTAGTTTAAAGAAAAGGTGGTTGTAAGTAGGATAACAAAATATTATTGTAGTTTGATTAGTGCTTTACAGTAATTTTTAATTGTGTTTTTATCAGTGATTGTTAGTGACTTAATAAGCTCGACATTTTACGGCTCTGCAGTTTGCAGGTGACAAGTTATACGATAAAAGTCATTTTTTTTACTTTGGAAATAAATTTGTTGCCATTTTTTGATCTGTAAAGAAAGTTCTTGCTATTTTCCTAAAACAAGCAATATTACGGGTTTGCAGGCTGCAGGTGACAAGTTGTACTATAAAACGCATAGTTAAGTTTTGTAAAGAAAGTTCTTGTCATTTTCACTTTGTAATAAGGTTATTGCCATTTTTTGTTTTGCAAAGAAAGTTCTTGCCATTTGTGCTAAAACAAGCTAATTTTGGAAATTGCAGGCTGCAGGTGACAGGTTATACGATGAAAAGTATTTTTGTGTTTTGTAAAGAAATTTCATGCCAATTTTTATTTTTTTCAAAATATTAGCCATTTTACTTACAGTAATTACTGTTTTTACACCTCTAATAAGCATAAACTTGACATTACAGCACCTTTCATCCCATCATAACACCCAATTACATGGTAATGTAACAAATTACATTGTAACCTTCTACTTCCGTCTCAGCTCAGTTTCGGCGTATTATGTTAATGTAGGCCCTATTAAAACTCTGTTTGCACTTTGAATAATTAAGTGAAAGCGGAGCCGCGAGTGGGGGCCGAGGTTATATTATACTGGACTGGATCGGATTCTAATGCTATCATAACATTGCTTATGTCATCGTGACGGCTTTTTTCTTATTTTTCAGTTCTTGTGTTTATTGAACGATTAGTTTTGGCATTTTGGCAAATATTTGGGTTCAATTTGCATTGTTTTGCAAAAAACAGGATTCGTCGTATAACATGGATCTTGCAGGCTGCAAACTATTAAAAAAAGACTTTTGTAAAAAGTAGAGTTAAAAGGAAGTTTAAAATTAAAAAAAGCAACAACATAAGACTTAAAATAACAAGAATTTTTTGAAAAAGTAAAAAAATTGCAAGAACTTTCTTTAAAAAACAGAAAATAACAAGAACTTTCTTTACAAACAACAAAATGGCAAAACCTCATTGTGTAGCATTGTTTCTGAGGACTTCGTAAGACAAAAACAAGTATCTTTGAGTAAAATACGTGCAAACCATCAAATTTTTAGGACATAATTGGTTTAAGATACGTTTGATTAATAGAAAATGGTACAACTTATCATAAAAATAACAAATTTTTTTGAAAATGGCAAGGACTTTCTTTACAACACAAAAAAGAGTTTTTCATCGTATAACGTGTCACTTGCGGTCTGCTGAGCCGTGAAGGGGCTTGCTTTGATATAAATAGCAAAAACTTTGTTTACAAAACACGAAATGGCGAGAACTTTATTTACAAAACAATTTTCTTTTATTTTTTAAAACTTTGTGGCTTGAAACTTTAAAAAATTTCAAACCCAAAGCTGTTTCCAGATCTATGTCCTTATTGACATCCAAAATTATGTAATCAAAACATAAAACAATTTATGTTATTCAGACATATCTTATGTTATATCGGCTAATCCGATAATTTATTGTTTTACCATGCCATTGTGACATTACGAAAGCAAGATATTATTAAAGTTAGTTCAATGACACACAATAATGGCTTCAGTTTACCGTGAATAGCACGGTAGACACTTTTTACGTCGTATTATTGTAATTATACTGTAGTTTATGCTGCTTTGGCATAAATTATATTGTAATGTAGGCAATGGTCAATTTGTATGCAGAGCCAATCTTTAAGTTGTTTAATAAGTTTTTGCCATTTTAATAAAAACAAGGTTATATTATAGCTTTGCAGGCTGCGGATGGCAAATTATACGATAAAAAAGGTTTTTTGGTCTGTAAAGAAAGTTCTTGCCATTTCTTGTTTTGTAAAGAAAGTTCTTGCCATTTCTTGTTCTGTAAAGAAAGTTCTTGCCCATTCTTTTATTAAAACAAGCTATTTTTAACTCTGCAGGCTGCAAGCGACAAGTTATACGATGAAAAGCATTTTTCTTTTTGTAAAAAACGTTTTTGTCGTTCTTTTGAGATTGTAAAGAAAGTTTACGCCTATAAAAAGCATTTTTTTGGCTTTTTTTAAAAAAAAATTTGTTTGTACTTTTTATTGTACACGTAAAACTCCTTTAATCAAGCGTCAAATTAAAATAATTACTTTGTAGATAAACTAAAGTAAAAGCTTAATGTAAACCTCACTAATAATTAGTTTTAATGTCGTAAAACTTATTTTTATTACCTAAAACTTTAATATTTTCACAAAAACCCAACAAAACATAATGAAAAATTGGCCAACCACACCATTATCACCCCTTACCGCTGATTAAATGCAAAAAGTACTATAATTACGTTTTTCTTCCATTTATGCTAATTTCCGATGTCGTGCTGTTTCGAGTACACCGGATTCTCGGAAAATTATTAATCATTTGTCTAAAACAGGCATGCAAAACACGTTTCCAAGAGTTCATGATAATATACGGTAGTGGAACAGACAACAATACACTATGACGATAGTGTTTTAAATGTTTCAGATATGAAAATAGTGTTTGAAAGTGGGCAAAAATTTTGTTTACAAAACGATAAATGGCAAGAACTTTATTTACAAAACCGAAAATGACAAGAACTTTCTTTACAAAACAAAAAATGGCAAGAACTTTCTTTACAATTTGCCAAAATTTGCTTATAGTTAGACAACTAAAAATGCTTTTCATCATATAAAATGTCACCCGCAGCCTGCAAAACTTAAAAATGGCTGGTGTTGATACAAATGACAAGACCTTTCTTTCCAAAACATAAAATACTCCTATTTTTAACTTTTTTTACTGTGGATAATACTATAATACTGCACGTAGTAAATCCACTTGTACCTACACTACACTTTATACTTATACTAGTATTAGACTGTAGCTGTATGATAACATAGAATGTTGCCAAAGTGTTTATCAGATAATTGGCGGCCCAAATACTCAAATTAACAAATTTGAAATAACAAAAACTTTTTTTAAAACAAAAATTATTTTTATAGTATAACTTGTCACATGAAGCCTGCAAAACCTTAAAATAGCTTGTTTTGGCACAAATGGCAAGAACTTTCTTTACAAACTTTAAAATGGCAGAAACTTTCTTTACAAGCCAAAAAACTACTCACATTCTAGCCCTATGTCATCATTTTGTTACAATATTAAACTTTAAAGTAACTCTAACACACGTAGGTTTTTGAAAATATTTTTGTTATGTTGTGAATGTCATTCAGCTAATATGTATAACAGATTAGCCTTGAACTTTTACTGTTTTCAATAGACTTTACAGCCTTACTTTATCGCCTAGGTAGGAATAGACATTAGGTACCAACGGAATTGTAGGGTAGGGTAGGGTAGGGTAGGGTAGGGTAGGGTAGGGTAGGGTAGCGTAAGGTAGGGTAGGGTAGAGTAGGGTAGGGTAGGGTATCTAAAGGTTACAAACTATGTTCTACCTACTATACATGTGCAAAAAGCATGGCTAAACATTGTACAATACGTACAACAATGTGCCATTTCACATCATAGTACTATAACATGATATGTTATGGTCTGTAAGCTTTACTGGCCAAACAATCACAAGATAAGGCTGCATCTGCAGCTTTCTAGAAGCTTGTTTGATACTGAATCCATACAAAACTAGATTGTAATGTCTTATGAAAAGGTTTGTCAGCTATATTATGGTAGATTTGAAAGACTTTCAAAGGTTTTACAATCTACCGTGACTAAACTACGGCTTCTTTTTTTCAATTTCAATTGTTTTTGGCCTGTGTTTGTTATGTTACATTGTTTAAAATTGTTTTTTGAAAATTTGGTTTAAACAGGCGCAACAATATTATGTTTATGTTACAGAAAGCTACTGTAGGAATGAAACATGTTACGATTAAAATAGTTTCAGACATGACGTTAAATTAACAGCTTAACAGTATAATCTCCAGCTTATGTTAACCATACACAGTTAAACCCCTTAATGTCCTATTACAACAAACTTTTTTAATTGTTGACCCCTGGAGATTACTGTAATTATTAGTATTATAAGAGCAATTTTCTACTTACCCACTGAAAATTAAATTAACAGATAATACTATTACACCCTAGCACTAGCCCTGCTGTTTTGACAGTACACACACTTTCAGCCTTGCCTTGCCTTGCCATACCTAATCCTACTCTACCCTACTCTTTCAACCTCTTCTATACTTGTCATACCCTGCTTGTACCCTAGGTCTACATGTGGCGTACTATGAACCCCTACAACTTTAACCTATTACTTTTTTATACCCATCAGGATTACTGTAACAATGAGTTGCTGCCTTAATTAACTATAGTTTTTATGTTATTCTATCGCATGACACATGACTAACATGACGTTAATATACTTTATAAACGGTTTTACTTCCACTAATTGGCATTTACGACTTGTTTATTGTCTATCATGAGATTAAGTAAACTTGGCCATCATAATACTATGCTAAATTATTGTTCTTGTCACATCGGCGACGTTAATTAACGCAATTTTTTACTATTATTTGTTTATGTTTTGTCATGTTAAAAATATTTTACAACGTTTTAAATTGTAAACTAATTTTTGCAAAAGGTATATTGTAAACAAAGTTTTTGATAATTTTTGTTTTGTAAAGAAAGTTCTTGCAATATTTTGTTTTTTAATGAAAGTCATTGTCATTTGTATCCAGGGCCGGGCGCGAGGGGGGGGACGGGGGGGGTACCCTCCCCCCCCAGAAAAAAATTTTTGAAAAAAGTTGAACGTGGTCCCCCCTGTGGATTTTCGGAAAAAAAATTTCGCAAAAAATCGGCACAAATAGCGCTACCTGTGCCGATTTTTTGGGCCACCGCCCCCAGACCAAAAGTCCCCGCCCGGCCTTGTTTGTACCCAAAAAAGCTGTTTTACGTTTCTGCAGGCTGCGGGGGATATGTTATACGATAACTTTTTTCGTTTCTTTTGTAAACAAAGTTCTTGCAATTTTTTGTTTTGTAAAGAAAGTTTTTGCTATTTCTTGCTTTGTAAAGAAATGGCTTGGCGTTGTATGCTTTTTAAAGGAAGTTATTGCCATTCGTTACAAAAAACAATTTTAAATTCTTGTGCAGGCTGCGGGTGACATGTTATACGATGATATTCATTTTTTGTTTTGTAAAGAAAGTTTTTGTCTTTTTTTGCTCCGATCTTACCACATGTTTCACATTGTCAGCAAAGTCAATGTGCATCTGCCTATTCATACTCAATTCATATAGGTAACTCTATTACCACTGTCGACATCAAAATGACATTTTTTTATTCAAAATGCGTGACCACGTTGGGTACTTAAAAACAAATTCAAAAACGTCGTTAAAACAGCGAAGAATAGCGTAATTATCGTATTTTAGCGTGTGCGGTATTTATTTTTCGATTGAGGTAACGTAATATTACTATACGGTAAAAAACAACAATTTCAATGAAATTTTAATTTTATTTCTTTTTATAGACGTTTTTTGTGGTATACCGTGTTGTTAGACGGCTATGAGTGTTATTGAGTACAGGAGAGTAAAATGAAAATAACATATATAGTGGAACTCCTTTATAAGTAACTCCTATATAACGATAAAATACTAAAAATTATTTTACTTTTTTTTAAATTTGCAACTCTTAAAATGGCAAGAACTTTCTTTACAAAACATAAAATGGCAAGAACTTTTTTTACAAAACATAAAATAGCAAGAACTTTCTTTACAAAACATAAAATGGCAAGAACTTTTTTTTACAAAACATAAAATGGCAAGAAATTTCTTTACAAAACATAAAATGGCAGGAACTTTACAGAACAAGAATGATTTTTATCGTATAACTTGTCACCTGCAGCCTGCAAAGCCTAAAAAATGGTTTGTTTTGTTACAAATGGCAAAAACTTTGTTTACAGAACAAGAATTCGATTTTATCGTATTTAAAGTATAACTTGTCACCCGCAGACTACAAATTTGTAAAACAGCTTATTTTGATATAGCAAGAACTTTTAGTACAAAACAAAAAATGGCAAGAACTTTCTTTACAAATCAATAAATGGCAATAACTTTCTTTACAAAGCAAAAAACGGCAAAAGCTTTCTTTACAAACCCAAAAATGGCAAGAACTTTTTTCCAACTACTTGTTTTCACCCCCTCCCTTCCCAAACGCAACATTTGTCAATAGTAATTATTTTCCCCGTACATAATAAATAATTTTTTACTCAGTAAGAATAATATAATAGTAATGACAAACCTCGTCTTCCTCACTCTATTTTTGGCACTTTGGCTATTAATAAGAGTCTAAACTTAGCTCCAACGTAATTTGGAGCTATGTCGTGGGGATGGCTTGAGCTATGATAATCCGAGTACTCGAGACGCCAATTATCTGATAAGCACGTTGGCAACATGCTATGTTATCATGAGCTATAGTATAATACTGGCACAAATATAAAGTTTAATATGGGTGTAAGTGGATTTACTACGTGCAGTATCATAAGTGTAATCTACAGTAAAAAAGTTAAAAATAGTTTTTAAAAAATATTTTTGTTTTGTAAAGAAAGTTATTGCCATTTTTTATTTTGTAAAGAAAGTTCTTGCCATTTTTTGTTTTGTAAAGAAAGTTATTGCCATTTTTATCAAAACCAGCTGTTTTAAGTTTTTGCGGGCTGCGGGTGTCAAGTTATACGATAAAAAGCATATCTTGTTTTGTAAAGAAAGACATAAACATTTTTATATGTGAAAGGCGTTAGGCAAGCTGCCGATGACATGTTATACGCTGCTCTTGAAAATGCAAGATTTTTCATTTTGTAAAGAAAATTCTTGCCATTTTTTGTGTTGTAAAGAAAGTTCTTGCCATTTATTTTCCTAACACAGCATATTTCTCGGCCCGGAGCCTGCTGGGAACAAGTCATACGATCGGTATTAGGCATATGTCTTTTTGTGTTTTGTAAACAAAGCTCTTGCCAGTTTTTGCTTTGTAAAGAAAGTTCTCGCCATTTTTTGATCTGTAAAGAAAGTTCCTGCAATTAGTTGTTTTGTAAAGAAAGTTCTCGCCCTTTTTGCTAAACAAGTGCATTTTTATATTTTTATCCACTACTTTTACGTTCACATGCCCTCCGGATATTCCGACAAAATCTGTCAAAAACAGTGTTGCAACTGTCAATATTACACTTTCGAGTGTATGCGAACTCTAAAGCACTTGACGAAATTGGTTTTTGGAACGTTCAGGACATTGTAATAAGACATGTTTATTAAAGTTAGAGAGTAGTTTAGACAAATCTGTAAAGAAATTTTTTGCCGTTTTTTTTGTTTTGTAAAGAATGCTCTTGCAAAAAAAAATACCTATTTTACGGTTTTGCAGACTGCGAAAGACATCTTATACGATGAATCTCACTTTTAATATGATAAACAAAGTTTTTGCCCTTTTGTGCCATTTTAAATCTACTGACTTCCAAATGCTTCTCAAAAGGTCTGGCGGTCACAGATTAAGGAAGTCTTAATTCAATTTTACAGAGTAAAATGTTATTTTAGCTCTGAATACCTAGTAACATCAACAGACAGTCCTACTGTAGATGTACGTATCTTCGGCCCTTCGAAGCCATTAAACTTATGATATATGTTGAAATTCCAAACTTTGAAAATATTTTTATTGCCATTTTTATGTGAAAAATGTAATGGCAGTTACTTTGTTTCCACATCACTACGCTTGTTTACAGTACAAAGGTTTTAAGAGTACGGGTATTTTTAGGGTTGTGGGAAGTTCAGAATTTAAAATGTGAAAAAGTTTTTTATTACAAAAAATAGAAAAAACTTTGTTTACAAATCTAAAAATGTCATGAACTTTCTTTACAAAACAAAAAAAAGCAAGAACTTTTTTTAAACTGAAAAAAAAGCAAAAACTTTCTTTACAAGCAAAAAATAGAAAAAACATTGTTTACAAGGCCAAAAATGGCAAACAATTTCAGTACTAAACAAGAAAGCAGTTTCTTCGTATAACATGTCACTCACAGCCTGCAAAGTTTTAAACTAGCTTATTTTGATACCAATGGCAAAAACTTTCTTTACAAAACAAAAAATGGCAAGAACTTTTTTTTACAAAGAAAAAAAATAGCAAGAACTTTCTCTACGAAACTTAAAATGATGAGGCCTTTCTTCACAATACGAGACATGGCAAGAACTTTTTTTACATATTAAAAAAAAATCAAAATTACCGTATAACATGTCCCTGCAGGCTGCAGAAACTAAAAATTTGCTTTTTTTGACTTCAAAATTGTTATAACTTTCTACATATGACATTTTTTATTAGCACATTTAAAAATACTTAGCATTTTAGGTAATAAAAACTTTGTTTTAGAGTTTTTTATAAACTTTGATGTTCAAAATGGCACTATTTTTGAAAGTTTGTTTTCTGAAACTCTTCAATAACCACATTTCCAGCTCGTTCTTTACGTTTTTCGCGCAATAACTTTGTTTCCACAATCATTTCTAGGTATTTTCAATGTTTTCTCGGTATTTTTGACTATTCCCGAAACGGCAATAATTTAATTTCCGGTCAAGAAAGGGGAAATTCGGTCGAAAACAAGGTTCCGGTCACAATTGCCCTTCTATTGTTCTGAACAATAAAGAATGGCGCTATTCGCGTACGTACTATGAATTTTACATGTTTTGTGATTTTAAATGCTCATCTTGTCATACTGAGTACATTTCATTACCTAAAAATTTTTTTTTACTTTTTGATTTTTCGAGCTGCGCCCTTGTTCAATTTTTAATTTTTGAATTTTTTAGATATTTGGTGTTTGATACTATTTAGTATTGCACTCTTTACATTGTTTGACCAAAAAATGCTGTTTCATTTCGTTTTGTTACCTAAAAAAGCTTTTTTGATTTTTTGAGCTGCGCCCTTGAGTTCAAATTTTAATTTTTGAATTTTTTAGATATTTGGTGTTTGGTACTATTTAGTATTGCACTCTTCACATTGTTTGACCAAAAAATGCTTTTTCATTTCGTTTTGTTACCTAAAAAAGCTTTTTTGATTTTTTGAGCTGCGCCCTAGAGTTCAAATTTTACTTTTTAAAAATTTTAAAATTTTAGGCCTTTCTGTGCTTAATGGTACCATACTCACCAAGATGCACCACTTTCTCTGACCTATTTTCATTTTTTTTCATTTCAACTACATTTCCAAACTCCCGCGACCTGCGCCCTCAACTCCGCCCCCTAATTCTGCCGTAGGGACGGTATAGGGCATTGTTTAGTCACAGCTTCGACTTGCGTGGGTCCCGGATTTATTTGGCCACAAAAAACTCAAAGGGGCGTGGCTTTTGGTCGGAGACAACCGGCTGGTTCGAATAAAACCTTTTGTCTCGAGCCGCCGGCTCTGATTCCGCTAGCTAATAATAAGAGTGGTTGGTGGTTTGTTTTTGAATTTTATTAAAAAATAATTTGTTGTGGGCGGATTATTTTTATAAATGGGGGTGGTAAAGGTTGAGTTTGTTCGGTTTGGGGGTAGAAAAGACTGATTTTTGTTCTGAAAGGGCGGTTTTTTGAGTCAATTTTAATAATTTTAAAAAAGATATTTGTTTGTAGTTACACTACCTTTAATTCTGAAGGTAGAAAAGTTAATTTTATTGTATTTCGAGGGTAGATAACTAAATTTTTTGAGCAAAAATCAACATTTTTGCCCAATTTTTGCCATTTTTTTGCTATTTTTTAGTTATAACTACTAGATGACATTATTTTTTGATGCCAAAACATTTTACAAACATTGCATAATACATAATTGCAAATTGCGAACACGTATTTTACCAATTTTTTACCTAAAGCATGAGTTATGCTCAAAAGTTTCCAAGCGGAATCGAACCCGCGGCTAATAATCAAGCGCACCGTTGCTTAACTTGCCAGATCGGACAAAGTTTATAATATAAAAGTTGGAAATTGCAATAACCTTGTTTACAGATTTCAAAACAAAAATTTTATTAAAATTCACAATTTTAAAAAAAAATTGCAGCAACTTTCTTTACAAATCGAAAACAGTCTTTTTTAACGTACAACTTGTCACCCGCGACCTGCAAAGATGTAAAATAATTTGTTTTGATACGAATGGCAAGAACTTTCCTTACAGATTTTAAAATAGCAAGAACTTTCTTTACAAAGCATAAAATGGCAAGAACTATTTTTACAAAACAAAAAATGTTAAGAACTTTCTCTACAGACTTTAAAATGGCAAGGACTTTCTCTACAAATCCTAAAATACGGAGTTTTCTTTATAAAAAGTCTAATTTGATGACATTTGCTTTGAGACTACTTTATGTTTTTGTAATTTTAAGCCATTTTTAAACTATCATGCAAACATTATTTTAGTTTTAAAATACGTCCACTATCCGTGTTTACATTTCGTGCTTATTAATTGTACTTTAGCTATGGTAATATTAGGGTTTTTTGGTTTTAAGGGGTGTTTTTAGAAAAAAGGGATTTTTTGAGGAAAAATGAAGAGTTTTTGACGTTTAATTTAATATAAAGCCCTTTTTTAATTATTTTTAAATTAGAACTTACTGTAACTTATTATTTCTGTAACTGAGCGCTGCGTATTTTACATTTTTCATGCCTTTAATACAATTAAAAATGGCATTTTTTTCATTTTCCCTCAAAAACCCACATTTTGCCTCAAATTTTCCCTCATTTTCTGCCATTTTTAATCGATTACAGCCGTGTTTTGCCGTTTTACCCCGGCCAAGATATGCCCTATGTTAAGAAATGTCATTTTCAACCTTTCCTTTTCAGTTTACAAACTTTGGTCGTACAGTTGGAGAGAAAATGAGCGCTTTGGAAAGGATCGTGTTGGCCGTTCTGGCCCTAGTAGTGGTGGCGCAGGCCGCGCCCGCCGCTTCCCCATTCCAACCCGGACTGAAATTGGGTGACAAATACGATTTTACACGGTAAGAGGGGGTGGATTTTTGAAAATTTTATATTTAAAAAAAAAATTTTTTTATTTTGGGGGTGAAATATGTGAATAATTTTTTAATGGGGAGGGGGGTGGATTTAAAAAAAATTTTATTTGGGGTGGATTTTTAGAAATTTTTGAAAATTTAAAATTTTTAAAATTTTTTGTTACCCCCCAAAGTACGTTTTCTAAAATATTCTGGACCAATGTCATGTGTCATATCATGTTTCTGCAATATTAATTTATTCTGGTTTCGTGTTCATATTCGACCGGGCGATTAATTAATTTTTTTTTTGTAAAAGTTGTAATTAATGAGGTTCGGTTTTGACATCATATTATAATATAGTGATATTGTGTTAGTATATGACATAGTATTGGTACTATATTGGTATCAAAGGGCAATGACTTTCTTTACAAAACATAAAATGGCAAGAACTTTCTTTACAAAACAAAAAATGATTTTTATCGTATATATTGTCACCCGCAGCCTGCAAACCTATAAAATAGCTTCTTTTGACACAAATGGCAAAAACTTTCTTTCCAAAACAAAAATTGGTAAGAACTTTCTTTACAACTCAAAAAATGGCAAGAACTTTCTTTACAAAACAAAAACTGGCAAGAACTTTCTTCCAAAAGCAATATATGGCAAAAACTTCCTTTACAAAACAAAAAATGGCAAGAAATTTCTTTACAAACCCGTTACTTCACTTCAAATTTCAAAATACCACATTTTTCCGAAATTATGCCAAAACTTAAGAGTTCAGAACTCAAATATCGCCCAAAATACGCTTCCTCATTAAACCCAGTAGTAATATGCCCTTATACACAGTATTAACCTCTTCCAGTAAAAATACTGCGTATGGCTTCATAAACAGTGGTGATATGTTTACCGAGTAATTTTTAACTTTACAACAAACACTCGGTTCCTGGTATTACACAAAGCCAATTAGGGAATCCTGGACTGTGTCTAATTTATGCTTAGCTTCTGCGGATTCTGATTTCATCTGGTTAGCGTAATAGTAATTTTTGAAGGCTTGAGCTGGGATGTTAGCGCTTTTAAGAAAGAGGGGGGGTAGACATGGGTAACGGCAGGGCCGTGTCTGAAAAGTGGGCCCGGTTCGGCCTTTTTTCTATAAATTTTACTGTCTTTACCTACTCTAATACAATTTTTTTTGACTTTTTGAAAGTGGTACACTTGGTACACCTGAATGGTACTATTGGTAAAAAATTTAAAATTTTTTAAATTAAGCTGTTTTACGCCCAAAAGACCAAAAAAAAGACATTTTTCCAAAGTGGTACTACTGGTACCCCAAATGGTACTACTGGTACCAAAATAAAAAAATTTTTAAAATCAAGTAATTTTTTGTTTAAAAACATAAAAAAAGACGTTTTTTTTCAAAGTGGTACTATTGGTACTCTTTCATAGTACCACTGGTACCATTTTTCTAAAAAGTCATTTTTGCCCAATCTGATGTCGGTAATGTTGTTTTCTCAGTAATTCAAGTGCAAAATCAGTTAAGTCTCAATACTATTTGAAAAACTGTTGGGTTCATACCCTTCTGCCCTACCCTATGGCCTACCCTTCCCCCTATGGCCTATCCTTCTTCCTATGGCCTGCCCTTCTCCTTATGGCCTACCCTTCCCCTTATGGCCTATCCTTCTTCCTATGGCCTGCCCTTCTCCTTATGGCCTACCCTTCCCCCTATGGCCTATCCTTCTTCCTATGGCCTGCCCTTCTCCTTATGGCCTACCCTTCCCCCTATGGCCTATCCTTCTTCCTATGGCCTGCCCTTCTCCTTATGGCCTACCCTTCTGCCTATGGCCTGCCCTTCTGCCCTTTGGCCTACCCTTCTCACTATGGCCTGCCATTCTGCCCTATGGCCTACTCTTCTGCCTATGGCCTATCCTTCTCACTATGGCCTGCTCTTCTGTCCTAAGCCCTTTTCTTCTCCCTATGGTCTATCCTTCTGCCTATGGCCTACTCTTCTGCCTATGGCTATTTGGCTTCGAGATTAGATAAGCCCAAATTGACCTTGAAACAAATCACTCAAGCGGCTAAATTAGGCGCGCAAAATAAAAATAAGCAAAACAAGTTGAGCAGATTTAATGAAAATAAACAGAGGAAGAATTTACTTTACAATTTTTAAACATTCTTTAGAAGAAACTTTGTTTACAGACGCTAAAAAGGGCTTTAAAAGCCGGAATTTGGGCAAAAATTGATAAAAATGAACAATTTTTGAAAAATTTAAAAAAAAAGAAAAAAAATGACACTTCTTATCTCATAACTTCTGTCAGTTTAAAATTAAAAATAATTTTTTATTGTCTACGAATTCAGAAGGCTTTTCTCAACATTTTGAGCTAAATTTGACTTCTTTTGGACCCGTCTACCCCTCCCCACGCTTCGTTTTCCCACCACCTCCAAAGCTCATTTTATATTATTCATGTCTCAAAAGAGCAAAAATTAACCCGAAAAAGTTGAAAAATGGGTCAATTTGTTGTTGTGTGAGTTCAAAAAATTTAAAATTAAAAAAAAAATTTTTTGAAAATTAAAAAATTTTTTTTTTGGAATTTTGAAATTTAGGAGTAGGGCTCTGGCCTCAGGCTAAAAATTGTAAAAATGCCCTAAAACAAACCTATAATCCCAAAAAACACCCAACAAACCAATGACAAAACCTATATTACCCATTTCCAATTCCAGATACTACTTTAACCAACAAAAGAAGGACCAAGTGGAGCCATTCAACGCAGCCAACTGGGCTTTGCCTCGGCAGCTGGCGCCAAAATTCAAGCGATTCGATGCCTATCTGCCAAATGACAAGCGACTAGATGGTGAGTCGATCGACCAGTTCTACATGCAACTGGGCCGTCTTCGACCGGGCAGACTGGAATGGAACTTCAACCGGCTTTAAACTACCGTAAATTCGGTCGATTTTTAAAAAAATGGAAATTTTGGTCGATTTTTAAAAAATCTAAGCTTCGACCGATTTTGAGTTGGAAAAGTTACAGTAACCTTTTGTATGGTTTTACAATCTTAAGATCTACAGTACTTACTGATGATTCAATTATAGTACTATATAGTACCTACTAAGACCTTAATGTGTCTACCAAGAGTTCTATCATAGTACCGTACTGTACTTACTAAAGCCTCTACTACAGTATCGTGCTATACCTACTAAAAGTAGTACCGTACCTATCAAAAGCCCTACAACCCTCCAGTATCAATCAACCCAAGGGTAGTACTGCACTACAATTTCTGCCCAGGTTACTGTAAATTTCTCATCCCCTATCATACGTCGTCATCCACCGTGTTCCTCTAGCCAACCTAGTGTGTAATATATGTCCACTACGATCACTTATGCCTATCAATTTTGTTTTAAACATACAAAGCCTACTGTAACATCGTTAATTGTATTCTAAAACTGTTTCTAAAGTATTCTTCAATTGTCTTTGATTCTGCTTTTCAACTGTACGTGTTATAGCTGTCATAAGTACTATATGCTGCTGTATTATATTACTTGTGTACGAGCGAATGTAGCATTAATTCTAAATAACGACAGTATTACCACGGTACGTACTATATCAAATCCAGCATTACCACAGTATGTGCTAATCTCAAAAACAGTAACACCAAACCCCATACCATAGTATGCTGTCAACCCTACTGTGTAAAGCCACAAAATGTCATAAACATCATGGCTTTACGTTTTCGCAAGTTTTTACACCAACATACGCAAATGTCAACAACATGCACAAACAAACGTACAACGAAGTATCTTTACATCTTTAGTGTATATATACACCAACTACAAAGTAACATACATCATTACTGTACATCCACAACAAACGCACTACAAAATAACATACATCATTACTGTATATCTCTTGGCATTACTGTTACACAGCTACGTACATTTTACATTTTGTGGCTTTACTACGTACATTGAAGAACAGAATCATCTTTTTTCTTATTTCTTTGTGTAATAACGGTTATAACAAGTGTAATATCAAGTGCGAGAAAGAGTTGTTCATTTAACTCTGAGCCACCTAACGCCAACACTTTGAGAAGTAGCTCAAAATTTTTTTAACAAGCCGTTTCTTATCTTGGATATTACACTTGATATAACTTTTTGTTGCTTAACTGTACCAAGGGTACCATTGATGATACTGAACCTATTAATAATTGTTTTCCATGGTCTGAGATCACTTTATCTTATAGTAAAACTTCATTTTAGTACTCTGGTAAGTATATACGTCTATTTTAATGTAAAATACGTTTCGCTTTATTTACGCTTTGTAAAAATATTTTCTTGTAGGTACCATATGATCCATCATAATATTGTTTAGTGTGTTTTATTTTTTATTTTAGTCTTATTTTGTACTTTTAAAATCAAGGTTACTGTAGTTAACCCAACGGTGTTTAATATTATTATTAGTTCGTACTATTTACTAATACTTTTTATTGTCTACTGCATACAGTAAGTTATATGTGTATTTCTACTCCTAGTGTAACAACCCCTACCCTACCCAACATAACACCACTATACCCCCACTCCATCCTACTCTACCCTACAATATAATGACACATACCCTTCCCTTTCTCTAACAACTCTCTTCGAAGCCAACAGTCTCTCTCTCTTCCTTCTGTATCCCCCCAAAGCCTAAGACTCCTCAACTCAGCCTCCACAAACCTAACTTATTGTAAATTGTAAACTTGTTTTTGATTGTTTTAATAAAGAAAATCTAGTTGATTCTGAGGACGTCTTTATGGTTCGTATGTTACAAAACATTATACACACATTACATACAAATAAACCTTGAAACTTGTGAAAATTTGAGGGGAAGTTCGATTAGAAAGTGAAAAATTTTAAATTTTTAAAAAATTCAAAAAAATTCAAAAAATTTTAAAAAATATTTTAAAAAATTTTAAAAAATTTTAAAAAAAATTTAAAAAATTCAAAAAATTTTAGAAAATTCAAAAAATTTGAAAATTAAAAAAAAAATTTTTAAAAAAATTAAAAAATGGCATAAAAATTCACAAAAATTTTTAAAAATGTTAAAAAAAGCTAAACATTTTCAAAAATTAAAATCAAAACCCACCTGCAACATGCTTCTTAGCCGTTCCTCTAAATGGATTCGTACTCAATCGAATAACAGGCTTCGGCAACACTCCACTGTTCGTTAGATTAACCTTGGACAAATCATAAACCCAGTCAGCTATCACTATCGGACAGTCCTATAAGATTAGTTCAAAATTAGGGTTGGAGAAGGTTACAGTAAAGTTAGGCAGACCAAAGACAGAACCGAGGTAGGCAGTTTTGTTTATAGAAAATCGGCCCATCCCGAGCAATTTTAGGAAGGTTAAGGTAGCTAAATTCAAGGTTAAAGCTAGAGCCAAGTCTAAGGCTAACAATTTGTAAGGTTAAAGCTAAAAAAAAACTTAAGCGGTTGGTACAAAGCGCACAGCTAAAGATAGGGGTATGCCTAGAACTACAGGTAAGGCTCGAACCTAGGCCTAGAGCGAACTAAGTGTAGAGCTATAGCTAAAGCTAGGACTAAAGCTAGAGCTAAAGTTAACGCTAAGGCTAAGGCTAAGGCTAAGACTAAGGCTAAGGCTAAGGCTAAGGCTAAGGCTAAGGCTAAGGCTAAGGCTAAGGCTAAGGCTAAGGCTAAGGCTAAGGCTAAGACTAAGGCTAAGGCTAAGACTAAGGCTAAGGCTAAGGCTAAGGCCAACCCTAAGACTTAGGCTAAGCATTGATCTAACTTTTCCCAATTATATAATATAAAGCGCCCAAGTATAAACCTTACCTGAGTATCATACGGAAAGTTTGAAAAGTCAAATGAACAAGTGACATGAAAAGTGAACGCTCCAATAGCGCTCACTTTGCCATTCGAAGTTACAGTAGCCGGCTGTCCGTTCATGTACAGATACCAACTATTGGTTTTGGCCGAATTGTACAAGGCAAAAGCCGGCTGCCAGATCTTCCACGGTTGAATACTGATCATATCAACATTGGACCACTTCTTGGGGTCCCAAGTTAAGTATTCGTCTTTCCACTGCGCCCACAACATTCCATGAACTATCATTGTTTGTTCGTCTTGATTCTAAAGCGAAGTTAGTTGTAAAATATGCTATTTTTGATGAAAATAGCAAGAACTTTCTTTACAAGGCATAAAATGGCAAAAACTTTCTTTACAAAACAAAAAATAGCAAAAAATTTGTTTTCAGCCCGCTGGTCCTACAAAAATTTAAAAAAACTCACGACTTCTTCAATGTGATTAATCACAATGAACGCTTTGACAGTCGTAGATGTGGATTCCTTTTTGACTGGTCGGTGACGTCTCTCATATTTGGCTAACAACGTCTTTTCTAATTGCCGATTAGTTGTTGGACGGCCACAGTAACATATGTTGACGTAGGTTAGGATCAAAAGGAGTATAGGTAAAATAAGTTCCATTGCTTAAAATTTTTTTGTGGTAAGAAAAATGGCAAAAACTTTCTTTACAAAACAAAAAATGGCAAAAACTTTCTTTACAAAACAAAAAATGGCAAGAACTTTCTTTACAAACATAAAATGGCAAGAACTTTCTTTACAAACATAAAATGGCGAAAACTTTCTTTACAAATAAGAAAATAGCAAAAACTTTCTTTACAAAGCCTAAAATGACACGAACTACCTAAAATACGGTCAAAAGCAAAAGAATACGTTTTTTAAAATCAAGTTTTCAAAACCCCAAAACCATTGCTTTCCAAAAATTTTTATTAAAAACACAAAAAATGCATTTATATAAACAAATCGATCGACTGGTTTTGCTGTGTGAAACGTTTACTGATCCGATTGCACACCATAAACAAATCCAACCATTGGCCGATATTCGAAAGAAATTGATAGACAAAAATGGCAAAGACTTTAACCACGGAGCTCTACTATTTAATGCATTACTTTGATACCGTCGGCCGTCGAATTGTTTGTTCTGACAGACATTATGGTTCCACAACGTGGACAGCATGGTAAACAGTTTAAACGTATCCGCAAAAAAAAATCGAAATTACCCAAAAAAAGTAAAAATCAAAAAAACAAAGCAAAATATTCAAAAGTTTGAACAAAATGTACTCCCAAAACAATTAAAATTTTAAAATCCCCATGCCCCTGGTCCATATGGGTCATGGAAGTTGCGCGCGTTTTTGAGAAAAAAAATAAAAAAATTTTTAAGAAAATAAAGATTAAAATGAATTCAAATAACATATTCAGTAAGAAAATAAACATAAACTTAAAAGTTTATAACACTTTTACCATATTTTTTATCTTATCAACTAATTTTTATATTGTAGTAGGCAAAACTCAAAATTCATCGTCAATTACACACATCGAAACACAGGTGTATTGCCTAAACTTAACAATGTAAGCAAGAATGTGTTTTGAAATGTAGCAAAATATTTATTTTTTGAAACATAGTTAAGCACCAGCTTCAGTCGTGCTGCAGTAGAGGTAATGAAAGAGTCAGGTCGAGAGACACCTTGAGCTTCAATGTTCATTTCGAAGAATAGGACAATCAAAGTGAATGTTGAAAAACCTTGCTTTCGCTTTCGGTGGTCAACCATTTCTCCCAGTCGATTGCTGCCAAGTTCAATAGGTTTGATCGCATAATATTGTCGAGTACGTTGTTCAAGTATTCGTAGTCCGGCTCTTCGTAGTATCGTACGCTGTCAATGTAAGCGATGATTTCTCGGTATTGAATTGGACAGCCCATCTGAAGACTGCCATCGAGCCTCGACTTTTCTTTGATTCGACCAATTTCGTTCTTGTCTTCGACCGCCTTCCAGGGCACTGCTCCGACTGTGAATTCGACCTGAAAAGAGGTGGTGATCTTACTATGGGTTAGCGGTAGGGATTGGGGTGGAGGTAGGAAATGTAGTGTAGGATATGGGCAAAAAACAGTAAGCAATTAACCCACCAACATATAAAACCAGCTCTCCAAATCGTCCTTCCTACACTGTTCTCTCGAAACATGGCAAGATAACGCGGCATACCGTACGGTTCCTCTGAAGCCAGTAGCCCATCGTGGTCTTCTGATATCTCCAGAACCATTCAAATACTTTCTGGCCATTCCAAAGTCCAATAGTAATATATGACGTGTGTTATTGACTCCGACTGCGTAATTACCAGGCTTTATGTCACGATGAAGATAGCCTACTGAGTGTAGTTCTTCTATTGCTTCTAGACACTGAACTGCACAGAAAACGCATGTGCTCAAGGAGAAGACTCGCTCGGATATGTCTTTTGGGTGCTTCAGAAGGTCCTAAAGATAAGGTGAAGTAGGGTAGAGTAAAATATGATAAGGTGTGGTGAAGGGCAAGTTAAAGTAGGATAAGGGAGGGTAGAGCAGGGTAAGGTAGGGTAGGTTAAGATACGGTAGTGTAGTGTTGGGTAGGGTAAGTTAGGGTAGAGTAGGGTAAAATAAGTTTAAAAAAACGTACACTTAAGGAAGGCCCAACCAAGCTCATGACCATATAGTTGTATTGTCCTATTTGACCCGAATCAATTAGTTCACAAAAGTGCTTCGAGGTTTGTAGACGTTTCAAATCGCGCAGTACATAAACTTCCATTTTCAATACTAAAAATTTTTAAAAATAAAAAAAAAATTTCAAAAAAAAATTTTTAAATTGTGAAAGGGTCCTCTTCTTACAGGTAAGAAAGTTTAAAAGTCATATTAGCCCAGCCTACTTTACCCTACCCTACCCTACCTCACCTTACCTTACACTGCCATACTATATGATGACATAAGTTCCTTTCTCTAACCAATCTCCTTAAAGTCAACAGTCTCTCTCTTTCTGCTGTATACCCTATCCTACCATATTTTACCCTACCCACTGCCTATTCCTAACCAAAAGACTAAAAATCCTATTCCAAAATCCCCGCCCAACACACAGCTTTACCTACCCCTCAAAGTCTCTGTAACTTTCTCCACTTTCATGGCATAACCAACGTTATCTCCACCATGAACCTTGAAGACGGCTCCAA
Source organism: Bursaphelenchus okinawaensis (assembly GCA_904066225.2). Classification (NCBI taxonomy): domain Eukaryota; kingdom Metazoa; phylum Nematoda; class Chromadorea; order Rhabditida; family Aphelenchoididae; genus Bursaphelenchus; species Bursaphelenchus okinawaensis. Next base: position 9,397,943 of record CAJFCW020000005.1, on the reverse strand, counting down.
AACTGCCTTCGCCGAGTTTTTTCTCAATGATCCAGGTACCCATGGTTTCACCTTTTTTAAAATTAGCAATTTCATTCTTTTTTGGTTCTTCTTCTTTCTTTACTTCTTCTTTTTTATTCTTAGTTTCATCTTTCTTTTGTTCTTTCTCGTCCTTCTGATGCTTTGATTCTTCTTTCTTCTTGTCATGTTTTGAATGATTTTTTGATTCTCTTTCATGATGATTTGATTCCTTTTCATGATGCTTTGGTTCTTTTTCATGATGCTTTAGTTCTTTATCATCTATATGATGTACCTCTTTTTTGTCCTTTTGATAATTCGATTCTTTATCATCTTCTTGATACTTTGATCCTTTGCCATCAGAATATTTCGAATCTATTTCATCTTTGTTGTGTTTTACTTTTTCTGTTCGTTCTTCTTCTTCTTTATGTAGTTTTGCCTTTTTTTCTTCACTCTTGTCGTCTCTTTTCTTTCCCTCGCTCTTATCTTTTCCTTTTTTGCCTTTACTTTTGTCCTTTCCTTCACTTCTGTCCTTTTCCTTGCTCTTACTCTTCTTCTTGTCCTTCTTTCCTTTTGAGCCTCTTTTGGCCTTCTTGTCAGTTGATTTTACATCTCTATCCTTCTTATCAAGTGATTTTACATCTTTCTTATCACATGATTTCACATCCTTTTCTCTTTTCTCTTTCCCATCTACTTTTAGTTCCTTTTCCTTCTTATCCTTCCCATCCAACTCCTTTTTGTCCTTCTTATCAGAAACGTCCGGGACTCCGGTAATTTCTTCTTTTACCTCCATGAAGTCAATATTGATCACCGTGTCCTTTGATTTCATCAAATATCATTGAATTTCTGAAATTCTGTAACTTATCGTTATATAACTTATTTGAACTGACAATTGTGAGCTGTTAAGCAAAGTAAGGACCATCAAACTTAAGATGAATACCCTATATAACTGCATTTAAACAAAATGAAGCATAAGAACCTTAAAATACAAAAAAAAACCAAATAAAGCTAAAGCAAAAAATGAACTTACTATAACTTTGAAGACCCGGAATGCAACGTAGAAGTCTACTGTAACACCTGTTGGACCAAAGACAAATAAAAGAAGGTAGAATCAAGTAAAAACTTGTAGATATACCACCAAAAATAGATGAAAAACTAACAAGAATTCAAAGAAGAGAAATAATAATCAACCGACAAACGTCGTGAGCTGTAGAAAAATGGTTAAAAATATCAAATTTTAATTTTTTTCAAATTTAATTTTAAAAAATTTTTTTTTTGATTTTTCATGCCTTAATTTTTTTTCAGTATGTTACGTCATAAGCCCTTAAGACTTTGTTTTTCCCAAATCTTTCCAATTTTATAGCAATACTTTACTAAATAAAGCCTCCAAATTATCCCAAAAACATAAAACTTATCGTTTATTGATCAAAAGTTCACATTATTAATATCAACATTAAGCAAATTGGTCGAGAATAAGGTAACTGATCAAAAAATGAAATTAACAATAAATAACATGCCATAATGAAAAATATTTATGATTGGTTTAAAACATACATTTGGGAGGAGATTTAGTACTAGTTATTGGTAGGAGTGAGAAACGGGCCGGGCCTACGCGAGTGAGAAACGAGCCGGGCCTACACATCCCGCTTCTCCCCTTAGTTATTGGTAATATAGAGTCAACTTTTTAATACTAGTTGCTAGTACTACAAAGAACAGTTTAGTACTACTTATCTAAGAAACAGCTTTCGAAAGCCAATTTTACTAAATTTTAAAGACCTTTAATCAAAAACGATGATTTATGCCTCATGATTCAATTCATCATCTTCTACTTTACCAGTCAGTACATCTTCTTATACTTTATCTGCCAATTCATCTTCTTATGCCTCATCAGTCAGTTCATATTCTTCCTTTTGGCTTTCATCAACTGTCTCATCTTCCTCTTTTATCTCTAACTTTGATTCATCTTCCTCTTTCACCTCTTCTCCCTCGTTTTCCTCAGCCTTCACTTCTTCACCTTCTTTTCCTCCTTCTTTCTCTTCTTCACTCTTCTTTTCTTCCCCTTCCTTTCCTTCCTCCTCTTCTTTTACTTCAATTTTAGGCAAATCATCCTTGGCAATTCTTTCGGCCGCTCTTTGAATCGCAGCTTGTAGCTTCTCTGATTCTTCTGGAGTTGGTTCACGTCCATTTAGTTTGAATTCATCGTCAAACTCCTCCTTTTCCAACTCTTCTTTCAAGACGGTGATAGATAGCTTGGCTCTGGTGAAGCCTTCATTCTTAATACTGTGTTTCTTGGATAAAATTTTACAAACAGATGCTCTTTCCAAGATTCCAAGATCGTGGAGCTTTTTCAAGGCCAATACTGCTGCATCGAACGCTACGTTGTCCATATCACTGCCGTTTGAACTGAATTGGAAGAAGGAAGGGAAAAAGGAGGTAAAGATGAACTTTACCATGCATTTAGCTGCCTTGTTGAAGGTTCCGGCTTCTGAAGTCAAAAAAATTATGATTTTTAGGTCTGCCTCTTGTTAGAAAGTTGATTTACTATAGAGAATAATGTGGTAAATCAAAAAAATTTCTTTGATAAGTCATAAACAAGAAGTCCAATATTTAAAATCGAAAATCCGCCAACTCCAACGATTGCCCAACCCAATATTACCTAAAATCCAACAAAACTATCAAAAAACATACGTTCAATAATGGTCTTAGTCCAAATACCATTAAAGTTGAAGATCTTGACAAACTTATTTCGAACGTGCCGTTTGCTTGATTCACTGAGTGTTTTTGCGTTCTCCAGAAGCGTCTCCACAGAATCTTCATCCTTAAACTCTATATCATCAACGCCAGCCGGCTTTTTTTGCTTTGGTTTACGAGCGGTTTCCTTTTTTCTGCCTCCAGCTGGTGTCTAAAACAATATAATATAGATTTTTTGTATTAAAATACTTGTTTTTCTTACAGTACCATTGAAAACCTAGTATAATATGTTAGAATTAGTATTTTTTCTTTGAGAACTTACTACAATATAAAAAAATTAATGTTCTTACCATTTACAACCTACTACAATATAAAATATAACGTTTTTATAATTAAACACCACCTGAATCATAAAAATCAGAGGCGTAAATTAAACATACACCCACAGAAACCTTAAACTTACTCCATCCTTCAACACAACCTTATCTCCAACTCTCTGAACGCCTTTATTATTCTTCTTCCTATTCTTCTTAATATTGTTTCTGTTGTTCTGTTGTTGATTTCCTTGTTGTGGCTTCTTAAACATCGGCTTGATAGGTTGTCTCATTGGAATCGAAGCTAGCCGAGCGTTATAAGAAGGAACTGTTGAATAACCAGCAGCATAATCTCGAGGTTGATATCCATAAGATGGTGGAGAGAAGTGATCATAAGAACTTGGTCGAGCATAAGGTTGTTGATAGCTTGATGGGCTTTGATGAGCGTATGGGTCTCCAAAGACCAGGCGGTCTTGCTAAAATAGAGGTTTTAAAAACTTATTAAATTTAAAGTTCAAGAACGCTAAAGTTCGATATTCTAGATATTAAACTACCTAAAAAAATTGAATTTCAGCCATATAAAACTATTGTTCCTAAATTTATTTAATTTAAAGCCTTTAATACGTTTATAAGATGTTTCACCGTCCCTTTATAAAGGCTTCATGCCTAAAAATCCAAAAACAACTTACTTGCCATGAAGATTGAGGTTGACCCCAAATCTGACGTCCTGTAGCTCCCCATGCTGGTACTTTGGACGGTGAATCCCAAGGAGAAGGCTGTGGACGGCCGCGGTTTCGAGGTGGAGCCATTCTACAACAATAGCAATTTTAATGAGCTCCAAACCAAGGTATTGACGAGTAAGCAAGCCAAAGCAAAGTAAAAATAAACTAAAATACGATCGTAATAGTAAGAATACTAAAGATACGTTAATTAAATCGAATATTTTACTCCACGACGCGCAAAACCTTGCCCTTTTGTGACCAGACATATTTTTTCAACGGACAACGTAAAGAAAGAGAATGCCAAGCCGTTCGTTTGCAGAGCTCGGTTTCGTGGCGGGACTAAACCGTCATTGCCATGTATTTTTATTGTAAACTATTTTTTAATTATTTTTGTTATTCTTTACTATATATTGCTATTTTTATTCAGTATCTATAATTTTCTAAAATTAATAGTCAGTATCTATAATTTTCTAAAATTAATAATTAAGTTCTGTGGCATGAATAAGTCTGCACCCAAGCGGATTCGAACCTATTTGGATTTTCGTGGTAAAGGTCGGTGAAAATAAATGGTGAAAAAGTGGTAAAATACGAATTTTTTATTGTTTCCGTGTAAAACATTAGATATATAATTTTTTGGAGATTCTGAATTTATGAAATATGACCATGAATTGTTTTAATAACTTACAGAAATTTTAAAATTGAGTAAAGTATACAAAAGGTTCAAGGATAATATAAAAGAACTTGATAAATCAGTTGTTAACTTTTTTTAATTTTAAAAAATAATTAAAAGTACTTCAAAATCAATTCAAAAACAATATTTATTTACAGAAAAACCTTCAAATTTAAGCAAAAACATTAGCTTGAGCGGCAGCGACGTTGGCACGGATTGCGGCCGAGTTGGCGGCTAGTCTGGCACGACTTTCAGCGACGGCGGCTTGAGTTCTGGCTTGAGCGGCGGCGATGTTGGCCCGGGTTTCGGCGGCCAAAGTTTGAGCACGAGCTTGAGCAGCGGCTACGTTGGCTTGAGCTTTGGCGGCGACAGCAGTGGCACGAGCTTGCGCGGTGGCCAAGTTGGCATTGGTGCGGGCTTGAGCTTCGGCGATTCTGGCATTGGTCTGGGCTCCTACCGCGGCTACACGGGCGTTGGTTTTGGCTTCAGCGACCGCGACTTTGGCGTTGGTTCGGGCTTCGGTGGCGGCGATTCTGGCATTGTTTTCGGCCGCGATGATTCCAGTTCTGGCGATGGCGGTGTTGGCTGCGAGGTTGCCGCGGATTTCGGCACGGCGAACGGCGTTGGCGACTTGAATGGCTTCGACATTTGCCAGCGTTCCAGCACGAACGGCGTTAGCGTTGGCCAGCGTTCCAGCTACGGCGGCTTCACGTCTGAGTTCGGCGTTGTTCACAGCGGCTTCACGGCGAAGTTGGGCATTGGTGACGGCTCTGGCGACATTGGCGTTGGCTACAGCACGGTCTACGGCGGCTTCACGTCGAAGTTTTTGGCCGACTACACCGCTGTTCAACTCAGCACGGCGTACTGCGTTTTCGGCGGCAATGGCACCCAAGAATTGACGTTTGGCTCGGAGTTCAGCTGAAGCTGTGGCTAGGACGATGGCGAAGAGAAGGCTGGTGAAGCGGTTCATCTTGGGCAGTATTTTAGGTATACGATGGTATACTGTTGTCGTATGTGGAGGTAACTCGTTGATACGAATAAAGAAACTTGAGATCAGGCAGGCTATTTATAGTGATCGAAAAGGGGGCGCGGTATGTTGACTACAAGCTTTGTCAATCGCGTTTGGTCACCATATAGCTAGCTACATCTTACGTATAATGGCTAGAGAAGAAAACCTTTAATAGATTTAGAGATATACCTCTGTTCTAGCACGTATGGTTAATGTATTATTATTTATAACATGTATCGGGGTATGTTATTATAGGCGATTTGCGTTCTTGGTCAGTGATCTTTGTTTTATATTTGACCTAGTGTATTACAATATAAGTTTATGTTTTTTTATGAAAAATAAAGCTAATTTAAAAATTTTAAACTTATTTAAAAGTTTTTCTATTCTCTACTTTACCCATATCCCTATTCCCTATCCTTTTTTCTACTTCTACCCCTATTCTTACATTTGCCACTAACCTTATTCCTAACTATACCTTAGTTACCTCTTGCTTTTGCTTTACCTTTGATATTATCCTTACCCCTACCTTTACTCTTGCCTACCCTTCGGCCACGCCCTACTTTTTTCTATATTTATTTAGAGAAAAAGTAGGTAATAGGTCTTACTTTTACCTCCACTCGTACCTTCACTCCTACCCATAACTTTGCTATTAGTTCTACCCTTACCTCTATCCTTACCCTTTTCTTTGCTTTTATCCCTATCCTAACCTCTATCCGTACCCCTAACTCTACTAAAGGTTTTTATTTTTATCCTCACTTTCACCTCTATCCCTATGTCTAACTTTACTTTTGCTCATATCTCTGTAAGAGCAAAGGTAAATTACCCTTACCTCCGTTCGTACCCCTAACTTTATTTTTATCCGTAACCCTGCCATTACTTCTATTCCTACCCTTATCTCCACTCTTACCCCTACTCCTACTCATACCTCCATCCTTACTTCTAAGTTTACTTTTGCCGTTCTTTCTACCCTACCCTTATTTCCATCCCTACACTTCACCCCGGTTACTACTACAATCTCTACCCCTACCCTTACCCCTAAAACTCATTTAACAAATGACCAAAAAATCAATAAAGAATTATTTAGAATGTTTATTCAAATTTCAAATCACTAGCCAAAACCACAAAAGTTTTCATCAGTATCACTGTATCATGCCATCAATCTTGTTTTAGATCATATCAGACGTTTCCTCAAAGCCATCGTTGGTCGCCTTGTGCGTTGACACCAACTTCTCGTCTTTATGTGGATCAGTCAGTTTTTTGGACTTTGGATCGGTGCATTCTTCAGGCTTTTGGTCTTCTGAATCTTTGTTCGACTTATCTTCACCAGCTGCTTCAATCGACTCGAAGGAACTCTTACTCTTCTTGGGGGTTTGCTGCTCGGGCGGTTCTTCGAGCTGGAAATTAGAAAAATATGTTTTGTAAAGAAAGTTTTTGCTATTTTTTGTTTTGTAAAGAAAGTTCTTGCTATTTTTTGTTTTGTAAAGAAAGTTCTTGCTATTTTTTGTTTTGTAAAGAAAGTTCTTGCTATTTTTTGTTTTGTAAAGAAAGTTCTTGCTATTTTTTGTTTTGTAAAGAAAGTTCTTGCTATTTTTTGTTTTGTAAAGAACGTTCTTGCCATTTTATGTTTTGTAAAGAAAGTTCTAGCAAAATAAAAAAAAACTCACTCGTTTCTTGTACGCCTTCACCAAATATAACCAAACAAAGCAAATGGCACTCATCACACCAAAGGTAACGCCTCTGAAATTTCAAATAAAATTTAAAAAAAATTTTTTACCCCCCCCCCTTCCTCTTACATTTTTTTTTGGAAAAGTACAAAAACTTATTTAATTTCTACCTTTTTTAAAAATGTACCCTACCAACTTTTTGAAAAAAGTTAAACGTGTCCCCCCATGATCTTATTCTTAACCTAACCTAACCCTACCCTAACCTACCCTACCCTACCCTACCCTACTCTACCTTACTCTATTCTACTTTACCCTACCCTACTTTGTCCTATTCTACCCTACCTTACCTTAGCTTTACCCCTACCCCTAACCCTTCTTCTATTATAAAAGCCGTGCCCCCACCTCTAGCCATAGCTTTTGCCCTATTAGACATGAGGAAAGAAAGATAGGGCCGGACCTGATGTTAGGCTTGTCCCGATCAAAATTTTCCTCAGGCCTGAACCATTCCTCATGTCCTAAGCCCTAACTTTACCTCTCCTTGAATTGTTAACTAAATTTTTTTTTCATACCAAAAGCTACCCATTCGAAGCTGTTCAACTCATTAAAAAATCACCCACACTCTTTCCCCTACCCAGCCAAAACTTACATAATGTACATCAAGATGACCACCAGCATGCACATGTACGACTTCGGGTCGGATGAGTCTATTTTGGGTATAAAAGGCTTTTTCTTATGCAATTCAATGAACCTGGCCTTGTCCGAGACGTGATCAGAAACGCCATCGAATGGGAAAAGGAGCTTACCCTCCAGATAGTATTCTGGCTGGCGCCCTATACAGTCCATAGGGACACGGACCTCGTCAAAGCCGTTTGCGTCCTTGTGCACCACCAGCGGCTGTATTCCGTCCCGCGCCACCAGTTTACCAATGTAATGTGGTGTTTTGTCGTGCACTGAGATCACGGATTGGAAAAAGACTCGGCCGGTGCGTGTAATGGTCAGCTTGAACAGTTGAAACAAATCCTGTTCGTATACGCGGAACTGGCAGACTGGGCTCGGCACATAAAACAAGTTACGGTTACTGGTCATTTACTCATTTTCTAACTGATAAGGGGGACTATTAGTTATGAAATGAGTAGGGTAGGGTAGGGTAGGGTAGGGTAGGGTAGGGTAGGGTAGGGTAGGGTAGGGTAGGGTAGGGGTAAGGTAGGGTAGGGTAGGGAGGGTAGGGTAGGGTAGGGTAGGGTAGAATAGGACAAAGTAGGGTAGGGTAAAGTAGAATAGAGTAAGGTAGAGTAGAGTAGGGTAGGGTAGGGTAGGGTAGGGTAGGGTAGGGTAGGGTAGGGTAGGGTAGGGTAGGGTAGGGTAGGGTAGGGTAGGGTAGGGTAGGGTAGGGTAGGGTAGGGTAGGGTAGGGTAGGGTAGGGTAGGGTAGGGTAGGGTAGGGTAGGGTAGGGTAGGGTCGAGTAGGGTAGGGTAGGGTAGGGTAGGGTAAGATAGGGTATTGTAGAATAGGGTAGGGTAGGGTAAGGTAGGGTAAGTTAAGTTAGAGTAAGGTAAAGTAGGGTAAAGTGGGTAGGGCAGCACAGTAGGGTTGAGTAAAAAGGTAGCGATAAGCTAAGGCTAAGGTAAGATTCGGGTAGTAGGTAGAACAGTGCAGGGTAGACAAAAGGAAAGTGTACGCAAGGAAAGGATACGGTAGAGCAGTTTAAGGAAGAGTACGGTGGGGTAGAATAAGTTTGATTACGGTAGGGTAGAGTAGGGTAAGGTTGGGTAGGGTAAGGTAGGATAGGATATGGTAGACTAGGATAAGGTACGGTACGGTACGGTAGGATAAGGTAGAGCAGGATACGGTACGAAAAGGTAGGACACAGCAGTAAACTTGTTGGCCAGTAAACGTTAAACTTAACTCGGGTGCGGTCTCGTTGCACTGGTAATCTGAAAACATTTTTTATATTTACTATAGCTTCTCATCTCCCTCTTTCTACAAATATAAAACTTACCATCAAGAAAGTGGCCGTCGACTACAATGTACCACCATTCAGGACTACGATAATACGTCGAAAATGTTACGTTGAACAATGCGAAATCTCCGCTAAAAATACACTGTACAAAACATAAAATGGCAAGAACTTTCTTTACAAAACATAAAATAGCAAGAACTTTCTTTACAAAACATAAAATTGCAAGAACTTTATTTACAAAACATAAAATAGCAAGAACTTTATTTACAAAACATAAAATAGCAAGAACTTTCTATACAAAACAAAATGGCAAGAACTTTCTTTACAAAACAAAATGGCAAGAACTTTCTTTACAAAACAAAATGGCAAGAACTTTCTTTACAAAACATAAAATAGCAAGAACTTTCTTTACAAAACATAAAATAGCAAGAACTTTATTTACAAAACATAAAATAGCAAGAACTTTCTTTACAAAACATAAAATGGCAAAAACTTTCTTTACAAAACATAAAATGGCAAAAACTTTCTTTACAAAACATAAAATGGCAAGAACTTTGTTTACAAAACTTTCGGAACGTACCGTTGTTTCGGTTCCAGCTTATCCAACTGTATATTCATCTGGAACTCTTTGAACTCGGGATAACGAATAACAAATTTGTTATTCTTCAATTCCGAAGACAGGCGACATAACGTGTGTAATTCCACAACCATCGGATGATAGAACTTATACTGCGCTTGTATTACTACGCACAGCGTCATCGTGGCAAGAAGAAACCGCAACATATCGCCGAATGGAGCACCGCCGCAACCGTGCTGTCGGGTATGAACGAATGACTTTTCAGTTTGAAAATTCAAAATTTTTATTTTTTTAAAAAATTTGAAATTTGCATATAAGGTTGTTCAAATTAATTTACTCTTGAGTGTACTTGGCTATATTACACTTGGTAGAGTTAAGTAAAAAAGGTCATATCAAGTGTAATTTCAAGTTTAAGAAAGAGTTGTTAAAATAATTTTGTGCCTCTTATTGATGCAAACTTAGTGGGTTAGGGGAGGAAGGGGGTGGAGCAGAGAATTATTTGAACAAGCTAATTAATAGAATTTTTACTCCTACCCATACCCCATACTATCCCATACCACCCCCATACCCCGATACCTGCAGACTACCCCCGTACCCCATACTACCTCGTATCCCATACCTTTATACCCTATAATTCCATGCCCGATACCCCATACCCCCATGTCTCATACCCCCATACCCTTATACCTTTATACCCCTATACCCCGTATCCGCGTAACACATACTCCGATACCTTCATATTACTTCGTACCCCATACTACTCCATACCCCACAAGTGCAAATATCAAAATTAAATTTATTATTATACATACAGTAATATTGCACACCGGTATTAATAATATTATAGTAGTACAAAAAGTCTATTTACAGTACAGTAAACATAAACTGTGAACAGTAGAATATCATCGAGCTGACTGAGTTTTGGTCAGTAAAAGTCCATCTCCCGGTCGGGCGGTTCTTAATGGGTTTTCCTCTGAAAATTCAATTTTTTTTTGTTTGTAAAGAAAGTTCTTGCCATTTTTTACTTTGTAAAGAAAGTTCTTGCCATCTTTTGTTTTGTAAAGAAAGTTTTTGCCGTTTGTATTAAAAAAGCTAGTTTGTGATTTTGCAGGTAACAAGTTATACGATGGAAAAGATCCTTCGTGTTGTAAAGAATGTTTGTGCCATTTTAAAAAAAAAAATAAATTTTTAAATTTTGAGCCGGACCCAATTTTACGTCCTGGTCAACAAGCTAGACCATGTTTTAGGCCGGGCTCTCGAGACCACATGCGTCATCCAGCTCGGTCCGGTCACGTTCAGATTTTAAACTTGTTTTAGCCGGCTCGAGGCCTAATGGGACCCCTTTCAAGTCTAAACACTATGTTTGGTAGATTGTTTTTCATTACTATGCCCTGGAGATTAAATTAAAATTTTTTAAAACTATTGTAAAGTAATTTGTAGGTATATTGCTTACCACTAGTGTAACTCAGCAGATCATCAGCAAACTCGACATCTTCAACATCACTTTCTCTTTTAATATCCAGGTAACTGACAGGCTTTGGTTCTTTCTGAAATTTAAAAAAATTTAATTTTTAAAAATTTAAAAAATTTAAATTTAAAAAAATTTTTAAATTTAAAAATATCAAAATTTTATAAATAAAAAAATTTTTTAATTTCAAAAATTAGCCTTACCCTCAAAGTTTTCATCTCCCCATCCTTGACCTTCATAGCATCATCAACAAAGTGGTTGATGTTAAACTTGTCCAACTCTTCAACTGGGATGTTCAACTGATCTCCCAAGTGTCTTATTAGGTTCTTCAGCTTCATCCTGAATAAAAAGTATTAAAAATGGAAAAAACTTTCTTTACAAAATATAAAATGGCAAGAACTTTCTTTACAAGATATAAAATGGCAAGAACTTTCTTTAAAAAACAAAAAATTGCAAGAACTTTCTTTACAGAACGTAAAAAGACAAGAATTTTCTTTCCAAACCAAAAAATGGCAAGAACTTTCGTTACAAAACTATAAATGGCAAGAACTTTCTTTACAAAAAACGAAACGACAAACACTTTCTTTACAAATCAAAGAATGGCAAAAAACTTGTTTACAAAACAACAAATAATAATAACTTTCTTTACAAATCGAAAAAACACAAAAAATCCAAAAATTTTAAATTTACTTTTTCCCGCCGAACCAAATGTCAACAGAAGCGACATCTTCAATTTTCCTTCCAAAGTAATGCAGCTTTTTCAATAACTCGGCTGCAATTTCAATCGCCATGGTCGTTAGAGCCAGACCAACTGTAATATAGGCAAATGTCACTATCAGAAAGTCGTACCTAAAATATCAAAGTCAAAAGTCATACCTAAAACATCAAAATCAGTAAGTTATTCTTTTTTTGTGGTTTATGTCTATTATAAAATGACTAGTTCAATTAAGAAATATATTAAAAATGGCTTAAAAAGCATTAAACTTTTAAATTTTTACTTTCCCGCCATTTTCGGCATAGTGTTGCAAGTGAATTTTTTAATGAAAAATAAGTATAACTGGTCTTACAAGCTTATAAAAATGTCTTTGATCAAATTTTAAGCCTTTTTTTAACCTAAAATTCGCTATAAAATGTAATGCCAAAAAGCGCGGCAAAATAAAAATTCAAATTTTAAAAGTGCATGATGCCACTTTAAAACATAAAAATATTTTTAAAATAACAAAAACATGTTAAAAATACATCTTTTCATGATTTAAAACAACCCTTGCAACACAATGCCAAAAATTGCAGAAAAATCAAAATTCAAATTTTAAAAGTGCAAATTTAGGCTTCAAATTAAACAAAGTTTTAAAAGGTCATAAGTATGTCCTAGATTCAACTTTTTATAACTCCAGACCCACTTTTATTAGAAAATACGACCATTTTTCAATATTCACCTACCTCTTCGGTACAATATCACCAAGACCAATGGTAGTCAACGAAACAAAAGTAAAGTAAATGGCGGTAAAAAACGTCATTTCTGGTTCATATAAACTAATAATAAATGATCCAATGATTAAATAAAGTGCAAAAATGACAGCCAATGTGACGGATTCGGAAGTTCGTCGTTCTTCCATCGAATCCGTCGATGAATGGGAGTTGGCTGATGATTTCGACCGGTCGGTTTTGGGATTATTGTTTTCTTCTATGTCGTTGATTTTGAGAGTATCTTGAGTTGAATCAGTCGAATTACTTTGAGTTTTGGTCAGTTTGTTTCGCTGAAAGCGGAAACTTTGTTTACAAGATCACAAATGGCAAGAACTTTCTTTACAAAGAAAAGAAATGCATAAAATTTTTCTACAAATCAAAAAACTAGGAAAAACTTTCTTTCCAAGCCAAAAAATAACAAGACTTTTCTTTAAAAAGCAAAAAGTCGGTTTCATCGTATAACTTGTCACCCGCAGGCTGCAAAGCCGTAAAGTAGTTAGTTTAGAAACAAATGGCAAGAAATTTTTTTATAAAAAAATAAAATGGCAAAAACATTCTTTACAAAACGTAAAATGACAAGAACTTTCTTTACAAAACAAAAAATTGGTTTCATCGTATAACTTGTCACCCGCAGTCTGCAAAGCCGTAAAATAGCTAGCTTTGATACAAATAGCAAAAACTTTCTTTCAAAAACCTAAAATGGCAAAAACTTTCTTTCCAAGCCAAAAAATGCCAAAAACTTTCTTTCCAAACCAAGAAATAACAAAAACTTTCTTTACAAACATAAATTTAAAAAAAAACTCACTTGAAACCTGTACCGGTCGATGTCTTCCTTAACATCCACGATGGTTTTTACCACAAATTTGACAATTTTATTCAAAAACATGCCAATGTCAGCAATGGTAAGCAATGCCAATGGTACTCCAACCAGACCATATATTACACAAAATGTTCTACCAGCTATTGTCACAGGTGCCACGTTACCGTAACCTGAAAATAGTTTTTACCTTAAGGTCCATCTAAAAATTTTTGGCCGTGAACACTACAGTAATCAAAAAATAATCCTTTTTTACCTAAGTTTATCGTTTTTTAATGAAAAAACACATTTTTAGGGTCTGCAAGCTGCGGGAGCCATTTTATACGACAAAAAGTACACAGATTTAAAATATAACGAAAAAGAGCAGTATCTAAGAAGATACAGTAATCAAAAAACTAATATACAATAAGGAAAACTAGTTTAAACTATTTTTGCCATAAATTTTTAGCCCGCAGTTTGCAAAAATCATCTTATACGATGAAACATGTCCAAAGCTCTCGCCGAAAGAAAATCTTACCAATAGTAGTGATAACCGTAAAAGCAAATACAACTGCGTTGTGAAACGACCATCCAACTTCTTCTTCACCACCCTCTTCCGCCATTACTGTAAAAAGTTTTGTCATTTTTTCAAAATTTCAAAATTTTTCAACATTTTTTTTAAAAAATTTTGAAACGGTACCCAAAAATTCAAAATCAAGTGCCATAGTACCTTAAAATTATCTAAAAACTTGTGACATCCAACTTACACTGTTCATACCGCCGATATTCGTAAGTTGTCATCATCGTCCTGGGCGCAGCAGTTGTCGTAACAATAACATTTTTGGTTTTGTTAGGCAACTGAATCTCAGCGTAACGATAACAATCATCCAGAGCCGTAATAGACAGTTTGTCCAACTCATTTGGTGTACAACCAGCCAACAACAACATATCGTGAATAGCGCTTTGAACGCAAGAACGGAGCTGAAATGACATTTTATATTGTAGATGTTATTTTGAAAGGGTTGTAAAATACGTATTGTTTCAAAGTTCAGTTAAATATACTGTTATTAGTGGCGCTGGATGTCACATTTCAAAAAAAAGTTAAATTTTTACTAAAAATTAAAATTTTAAATTTCCCGCCAATTTTGGCATTCTGTTTCAAGTAGTCTAAAAAACGAAAATTGATAAACTTTTCAATAGTAAAGTAATTTTATGTCCTTTTAGCTTACTTTACTCTTATTTTTCGTTTTGACCATCCAAAATTTGAACTTTTGTTATGCCGCCAAATTTGGCATCCTGCTTCAATTAGTCTAAATAACTAAAAATGCCAATTGTTTTGATATTAAATTGATTTTATGCTTTTTTAGCTTACTTTACTCTTATTTTTCGTTTTTGATTATCTAAAATTTGAATTTTTGTTTTCCCGCCAATTTTGGCATTTCGTCAACTTATTTTCGAATAAAAAAAATCAATATATAAAACTTGTTGCATAAGTATTTCAAACAAAAAAATATATTTTAGCCTAAACTTATCTTTTATTTTTGTTTTGAATTTATAAACTTTTTGGCATTCTGTTTCAACTTACACCAGGAGCAAGTGCACTCAATTCCGGTCCTGATAATACAATTTCATCCAAATTGGCGGCTCGTTTTGGTCGACTTGGGGGACCTAGATAGCCATTTTCTCGGTTTGTTCTGAAATCGTATTTTTAATTTAAAAATTTTAAATTTTTTAAAATTTTTTTAAAGAATTTTTTATTTAAAAGCTTATTTATACTCTATAGTAACAATAAAGTACAGAAAACGTATTTTACAATTAGGTATAAAATTAAAATTTAGCTTACTTTTCGATTTCCGAATTTTCAAAACTCCTCATGACATAGGCTCCAAACAAGGTATAGGCAGCGACCGATACCACCATAAACACATGGATGAAGATGGGTGAGGCCTGAAAGTAAAAATAAAAAGTCAAATGTGACATGCCGTCATCAAAAATTTAAATTTTTTTTTAAAATTTTGCTCCGCCCCTTAAAAATATTTTTTACCCCACCTTTTTTCAAAAATTTTTTTTTGAAAAAAGTTCAACTTGTCCTTCCCTTGCAAATCTAAGAAAATTTTTAAAATTTAAAGCAAGATTTAATAGACTAGCAAAAATTTTTAATTCTGAATGATGATAAGGTAAGACAACGACAGATGTTAAGGTATCATGAACTCACCACCGAGAATTTATCTTTAATTCCGCGTATTCGACTGAAGAAGAACATAGCGCAGGCTCTTCTGACTATAACCAAAATCACATTTCAAACAAAAAAAATCGCGTGTCAAGTAAAAAACTGCAATACAACCCCTGTATACCAAACTCCTCTGTAACAAAAGTTCCGTATAAAAGTAACTTTTAGACCCACATCTACTACTACAGCATTTAATAAAAGCCCTAAGCACAGTCCTAACCTTTGTTGTAGCTCCAGCTTTAGCTCTGGCATTGGTGCTAGCCCTAGTCTTATTTATAGTCTAAAGGAACCAAAAAAAATGTTGAAAAATATTGTTTACAAACCGCCAAAAGCTTTGAAAAAACGTTAGACGGCTTCGAAAGCCCCATTTGTCGATTATTAACAAAGAATTAAAAGTCTTTTCCTTTTATTCAAGTCCGGAAGGCCTTTGGAATTTGAATGGCAGCAAATTGTGCCATTACTTTTTAAAGTTTTTCAAAAAATTTATAAACTTTTATCTTTAGCCTTAGGCTTAGCCTTGGCCTTGGCCTTAGGATTAGCCTTAGCCTTAGTTGTAGCCTAAACTACTTAAAAATTTTCAAAATAAGGATTGCTATATCTATACATATAAAACTAAAAGGAAAAGGTCTGCTTTCGAGTATTTACTTGTCATTATGTCAAACATATATTGTTGTTTTTTCCGAAATGACATTTGTTCGCTTAGGTGGCTCGTAAATTTGAATGTTGGGAAACAGGAACGGCATGAAGAATTGAGGAAGCGCTGTTGCAATTTAAAATTTATTTATCTTTGGCTGGAGCTAAGACTACCGCTTCGTTCAGGGCTTAGACAAGTATTTAGGCTAAATCTTAGACTATAAATAAGTCTAGAGCTAGGGATCAAGCTAAAGCTTATATAGTGCTTAGACTAGAACTAAAGCTAAAGCCGCGGCTGAGAATAAAGCTTAAGTAAGGGTTAAACTAGAACTATGACTAGCGTTTAGACTAAGGCTAGGGCTTCCGCTGCGGCATAGGCTCAGGCTCAGGCTAAGGCTTAGGCTTAAGCTTAGGCTTAGGCTTGGGCTTAGGCTTGGGCTTAGGCTTAGACTTAGACTTAGGCTTAGGCTTGGGCTTAGGCTTAGACTTAGGCTTAGGCTTAGGCTTAGGCTTAGGCTTAGGCTTATTCTTAGGCTCAGGCTCAAGCTCAAGCTCAGGCTCGGGCTCTGGCTCAGACTCAGCTTCAGGCTAAGGCTAGGGCTTACATTATGTACTCCCTACACATAAAATTGAGCACCAGTACCCTATACCTTAAAAAATTGCAAAAGCAATCAAAATTAAAAAAAAAACTTTCCACCCTCCCCCCCGTTCTCAGCAAAATCATCTATTCGCCACAATTTCTTACAGTAAATAATCTTCTACTTTATAAGTTAAAATCCTCATAACTCTTGCATTGTATAAGGTTAGTAACTCCTCAATTACTAAACTTTATTACGTTTCATGACCCTCGAGCGAACGGCGTCTTTGACAAATTGAAACAGAGCCCAAAAGAAATGTCAGTGTAATTTGTCTTTTCCGGATGCCAAACCCGTCTCAGATTAAATAAACTAGTCGTTTTTTGCGTGTTTGAAAGTTTCAAACCCTAAGGACAAATTGAGATTGCAAATCTTAAAAAAAAATAGTTTGAAATTACAAAAAATTTTAAAAAATTTTAAAAATTAGCAAAAAAAACTAAAAAGTTTTAAATTATAGGCTAAAGCTTAGACTAGGGCTTTTAAGGCAGGCCATACACTATAATTAACGCTAGGGTTAAGGCTAAAACTGCGACTAAGACTAACCCAAGGCCAAGGTTAAGCTAACTTTAATTGTAAGCCAAAGGCTAAAACTAACGCGTAGGCTACAACGTAAGCTAAAAAAAATCAAAAAAATTTAAATTTTTAAAATTTAGTACGAAGAACGGTTTTAAAAGTGTAGCGTTCCAAACATGTTTCCATCAAGATCTGCTCAGTACGATAACACTGGTTGTTCGTCATGTTTTGAAGAGAAACATGACAAAACAAACAAGTGCAAATGTGTCCTTTTATAGCTTTTAGCAGTTTTAGAATTTTAAAATGCACTTTTAATCTCACAAGTAAAAATTTTTTCATTTTGCAATTTTTTGTTTGTAAAGAAAGTTCTTGCCATTTTTTGCTTTGTAAAGAAAGTTCTTGCCATTTTTCGATTTGTAAAGAAAGTTTTTACCATTTTTATATTGTAAAAAATGTTTTTGCAATTTTATGTTTTGTAAAGAAAGTTCTTGCTATTTTATGTTTTGCAAAGTAAGTCCTTTCCATTTTTTGTGTTGTAAAGAAAGTTTTTGCAATTTTTTGTTTGGAAAGTAATTTCTTGCCATTTGCATAAAAAAAATCTATTTTACGGCTTTGCAGCCTGCAAGTGACAGGTCATACAATAAAAAAATTTTTTTTGCACTGTAATGTTCCCACTGTACATTACTCTAATCTACCGTACTCGACTCCACAATACTCTACTTTACTATATCCTACCACCGCATGACTTCTCCTCCAAAAACAGCCCTTATTACAATAAATGTCTAGTGTCAAACCCTACTGGTTAGACACCACCTCTCCCCAGCTCGTCCCAAAAACTCGAAAGCTCAAAAAAGTCACAAACAATTGAATTCCGGGTTCTCACCTAAACTTTGGTGCAGGAGAAAAATTGAGATTGATTGGGATGACGTTGGGCCCAAGAAACAAAAGAAATAAAAGTGGAAAATGAGGGTTGTTAAACATAACGATACTCAGAAAAAAGCTCGTAAAATTAAATGTCACAAATTTTTGGGTTGTGAGATGATTTACACACACTTTATGAAATGTCAGCTGTAGTACTGTTCAAGATAATGAAGGAAGTGGTAGGGTAGGATAAATAAGAGTAAAATATATATGGTAAATAGAAACGAGGTACTAAATAAGAATAGGGTGAATCAGATAAAGGTAAAATAAGACAACATTTAAAAAAACGAGCTAAAGCTAAAGTAAATGTAAAAGAAAAAATAATGTAAGGCTATGTTTGGCTGTAAAATAAGGCTAAAAAAGGCTGACAAAAGACTAAAAATAAGGCGTAGAAGGTCTGGTTCTAAAGCATAAGTTAGTATAGGACTAAAAAGGCAAGCTAAAAGCAAGAGAAAGTGCTAAATTAGAGAGAAAAGGGCTAGGCCAGAGCTAGAGCAAAGCTATTGAATAGGCTAGAGTAGGGGGCTATGAAAAGAGAAAAGTAATCGCCAGAGTAAGCGATTAGGTAGGCTAGCATAGAGCAGACCTGTAAAAGAGCCAGGCGCAATTGTTTAGCCCTGGCTTTTCTAAATTCGCTAAGCCTAGATTCGCGCGGGGCTGAAACCGGATGGAGCCGGGGGACTACAGCCCCCTCTTTCAGTTCTAGTGTAGAGCTTAAGAGATAAAAACGTAAGACTAAAGTAGCAAAGGTAGCGCTGGAGTTAGCTAAAGTAAAATCTAAATCAGAGGCTAGGGTGAGGGCCAACAATTGTAAGGCAAAGCTAGGTTAACACTGAAGTTAAACTAGAATTAGGTTGACAAACTGGCAAGGTAAAGCTAAATAAAGCTCTTAATTTTATTACTCAAAACACCTTACCTCATCTGGTTGTAGATTTTTCAACAACATATCAATTATATAACAATGATAATGTTGTTAGGCCCAATTATATTTTTAATAGCTCAATAATAACCAAAATAGTCAAAAAAATAAGATTAGATTTCAAAATGACAAGCTTTAAAATACCTACTAGCAAAAGTAAGAAAGAACAAACAAGTGCAATACTCAAAACCCAATAGCCCTTAGGCGTTTATGAATAATTCCCAAAAAGTTTCTTCGTAAACACAATTAGGTATGGTTTTAGAAGGGTAAAGAAGTTTAAAAATTAATAGAAAAATAAATAAAATGCCATTTTTTAAAACATTTTTTGAAATTTCATGAATTTTAAAGTTTAAATTATGTTTTAACAGTCTGAAGGCATTCCCGCTTTAAAAAGTCTAGCTTGTGTCATATTATGTTTAGTAAAGAAAGTTCTTGCCATTTTTTGTTTTGTAAAGAAAGTTCTTGCCATATTTTCTTTTGTAAAGAAAGTTTTTGCCATTTTTTTCAAAACAAGCATTTTTTTGGTTTTGCAGGCTGCGGCTGACAAGTTATACGAAAAAAATCCATTATTAATTTTGCGAAAAAAGTTCTCGCCATTTTTCACTTTGTAAAGAAATTTCTTGCTATATTTTACTTTGTAAAGAAAGTTCTTGCCACTTTTTGTTTTGTAACGAAAGTTCTTGCCATTTTTAAAAGTAAATCAGTAAAATAACTTACCCTAGTACAACTCAACTTGAACGTCACCGATTTGGCCATCTCTTTGCCATTCGAAAAACTGAAAAAAATCAATTTGAAATTGTTATATTAGCTAAAACAACGTAAGATATAGTACTGAAACATAATAATATATGAGTACTAAACCTGCACCGACTAAATTTTAGACCGTATTTTACAAAACTTACTCTAAAGTTACCCCCATAGTAAGGAAAATTGAACTTTAAAGCTAGCGAGACCAAATACGTATTTTACAAAATATAGACAATTTTACAGTAGTAAAACTAAAGTACAGTATGAATAAAAATAAAAAATAAATTTTTGAAAATTAGATATACATAAGCTAATATGTATTGCGCAACGCTTTGAACACAAATGAGTAATGATCTATAGTGTTCTTTTGTTTAAAAATTAGAAAAAAAAACACTTGAGAAACAGTTCAAAACCTTGGTTTGAAAAAACGTCTAAAGACCACATTTTACGTCAATCACCACGCATATCAATAATTTTTATGCTACATTCTCCACTAGACCTTAATTAGGGTTTAGTAGTCTCACTGGAAGGTACTGCAACGTTCATATTTCGTTCAAGTTTTTTTAATTGAAAGATCATGTAAACGTAAGATCTTATGCAAATTCTAGTTGTGGTTTGCGGCCAGACTTAATAAAATCGAGATAAAAAAACCGATTTTTGAATTTCCCGCCAAATTGGCATAGTGCAAGCTTTTTACTTTGTTATTTTTTTACCTTTTTTTTACTGTTCTTTAATATAATGATAGAAAAGCTTCAAATGAACCTGCAATTTCAAATTTGTAAGCCTATCTTATCGGAACATCAAAAAAAGTCAAATATTTAAAATATATATATTTAAAAATATTTAAAATTTAAAACAGCGCAAGCTAAATTTTTTATGGGTACTATTATCGTACGAGGAATTCATATAATAATTTTGAGCTGATTCTGAGAGGGGCAGGTAGGGTACTTTTCTTGTAAACTAAGCCTACGTAGAAACGGTACTTTTTAAAATACAATACAGTCTAATACCCAAGAAAAATGTTACCAAATTTTAACAAAACTAATAAAAAACAAGGCTTGCTTACTAAGCCAGAGAACTAGCATGCGCTCTGTAAGACGTAAAAATAAATAAACATTACCTATCCTTATTCTCCTTCCTCTGTGTTTTAATATAAGCATATTTTTATACCCTACTTGATTAAAAAAACCATGAGTACGTAGAGTAAAGCATTAGAAAAACAAAAGAAAATCACGTGCTTCAAGTACTACACTCGTATAACAACCTAATTGCCTGAATTGGTAATGTTAAAACCTGACGAAAAGCAATCTTTGACGTATTAATGTCAAACTAAGACGTGTAATAAAATTTACCCCGAACGTGTGTAAGCCTATGTCTAATAAAACGACTAAGACTATGCCCAAGTCTAAGCATATGCCCATGTTTAAACATAAGGTAAACCCTGAGCCTATGCCAAAGCTTAAGACTACGCTTACGCCTACGTCTAAATCTGGGCCTAAACCTACGCCTATTCTTATGCCTAGGTCTAAGAAAATCCCTAAGCCTAATTTTTTCAGCCTAAACCTAAATCTAAGTCTCAGCTTAAGCGTAAGCCTCAACCTAACTCTCAGCCTATGTCTCAAACTAAGCCTATGAATAACAATAAGCCTAAGTCTAAGTCTGAGCTTATGCTTATACTCAATCTATCTTCAACCCCATTTCTTAATCTAACTTAAGCCTAAGACTAAGTCAAACCTAAAATGTTTTCCTAATTCTAACCTTAAGCTTGGCTTTAGCCTAGCTAACCCTAAACCTGCTCTACAAATTCCTAACGACCAAACGACAAAAATTAACCCCCAGGCAATCAAATTTTAAAAAATCCCCGCCAAATTGGCCGCAAAAGGTCAGCCCAACTCTGGGAATAAAACCGGCTGATTTTCGGTCCTCCAATTTCCTTAATTTCGCACCCAATGTAAGGAATGGCAATTTATTCGATATGCATGGCCTTTTAATAGCAGCGCCTACTATTTGCAACCAGGCTTTGACGTAATTTTATATTAGAGCTGAGCTAGGTTAGAGCTAGGATTAACGCTGGAACTAAAATTAGGACTAAGGGTGGGGCTCTGGGCTAGGGCTGAGGTTAGGGTTAAGGCTAGGGCTAGCGTTGAAGCTACAAATAAAGCTACAGCTAAGGTTCTGTTCTAGGGCTCTGGGCTAGGGCTCTGAGATAGGGTTGTGGGATAAGGCTCTGGGCTAGGGCTCTGGGCTAGGGCTCTGGGCTAGGGCTCTGGGCTAGGGCTCTCGGTTAGGGCTTTGGGCTAGGGCACCGGGCTAGGGCTCTGGGCTAGGGCTCTCGGCTAGGGCTCTGGGTTAGGGCTCTCGGCCAGGGCTCTGGGCTAGGGCTCTCGGCTAGGGCTCTGGGTTAGGGCTCTCGGCCAGGGCTCTGGGCTAGGGCTCCGGGCTCTGGGCTCTGGGCTAGGGTTCTGGGCTAAGGCTCTGGGCTAGGGCTCTGGGCTAGAAATAAGACTTGAGCTAGGGCTAAACTCCAAAAAATAGCAAGAAAGATGCCTAAAAGCGGCCATATTGTCATCAACATGCCAATTAAGCTATAAAAACCGTGTTAATGGCTTTTCAAGTAACCATTAAATGTTTCATTTCAAACTTGAAACAATATTTTTTGTAAAGCGTCCTTAAACTTTATTCTTTAATCAAAACTTGGAATTAAAGTACATTAGAAGCCCTTTCATAACAACAAAACTTAAAGCTGTGGAACTTCTGTACAAACCAGAAATTCGTTATACAGAAGTTCCACTGAAGTTACCAGAGTTCCCAAATTTCAAATTTCCAACTCCGGCTCCGCCATTTTTAAAATTTTAGCTCCGGCTTTAACACTTCAGCTCCGGAGCTGCTCCGAAGTCGAAGCCGGTTCCGGAGCCCGTGGGAACTCTGGGACTTACAATGACAAGTATACAAATTATGACTAGGGCTAAGGCTATAGCTCTTATGAAGAATTATCAATGCAAAAACTTACAAAGATCGTATTTTCATATCCATATTGTAGAAATATTAACCACAGACAATATTTTTATAGCTTCTTGAAAAATATTTTACTTGTTATTTAGTTAGAAGGAAATTAAATCTCAGAATCTTATTTAGAATAAACAAAACCAAGTATCACTTTATAGATTTTGTTGACATTTCAGATCGGCATTGTTTATTTTTAGTCGTTTTTTGCATTTTCCTTACCCTACATTGCCGTAGCATACTTTATTTTACCCTACCCTACCTTACCATACTTTATTTTACCCTGCCCCATCATATGATGCCTTATTTTACCCTACCCTACCTTACCATACTTTATTTTACCCTGCCCCATCATATGATGCCTTATTTTACCCTACCCTACCTTATCATACTTTATTTTATCCAACTCCACCTTATTATGCTTTATTTTACCCTACCCTACCCTGTACAAATGATGATGTAGGTCAATATTACGAGTAAGGGTAGGGCTAGGTTAGAGCAAAGAGGTGTATCATTAGGGTAAGGTAAGATAAGGTAGAGTAGGGCAGAACAGAATAGGGCAAAGTAGAATACGGTAAGGTAAGATAATGTAGAATAAGCCACAAGAAAAGCATTTTCTCATGCCTTACCCTTTAATGATTTATGGCTTACCCAGCCCTAGAGCTATCACGATAAAACCGTTGTGGTAAAAATCATATAATCATAGACGGGCGAGGTATATTAGACTTTAGAAGTCAGAAGTTCAATTTCCTTAAATTTTTTATTAACAGGGAGGACCAAGCTCAACTTTATAAAAATTTTTTTTTCCCACCCCCTCCCCCCTCAAGATTTTTGAAATTAAACCTACTATACCTATCACACCTCCTCCACCTCTCTTCCCCCATTACACCTTCCTCTAAGCTTTCAAAAGTACTACTCTACCTAATTCCTCAACAGCTGCCCCCTTCACCCCGCTCCCCTTCTCCCCCCCCTCTCACCAAAAACAGTAAAAAAGCCTAACCTAACCCACTGCAAATATTAACGTTTATTGTGAATGACTTTCCATAAAAACATAAAGTAAAAGAACAAAGTAAAGATTAATTATGATAACAATCGGCGGTTGATATACATAGGTAATAACATTAAATGGATTGAAAACAAGGTGTGAGTTTACAGAGTAACAAGAAGAAAAAAGACAAATTGACCCATAATAATTGTTGTTTTGATTCCTTGTATTAGACAACTACAGTAATATGTTGATTTAACAAAGACGTGCAAACAATAGTGGTGTTATTGGTAAGATAACATGGACAACATATTGTAGAAGGTTACAGTAAAAAAGCTATGTCATACTGTAAAAACTGACAGCATGCCGTACAGACTTAAAGTAAAAATCAGCGTCATACTGTAAAAAACATACAGCATACTGTAGAAGGTTACAGTAAAACCCTGCGCCATACTGTACAAAACTGACAGTATACTGTAGAAAAACAGTACTAAAATAAAAGGTACTAGACTAAGACCTCACAACATAAAGAAATTACTGTACCTTTCCGTACTGTAACAAGCTACCGTACTCAATAACTTAGTTTTGGACTTGTTGATCAGCCATCGCTCGTCTCGCGGCTTCAATCAGGTAAAACAAGCCGTTCAACGGCTTCGCACAGTGCAAGAACGAATGTCGTAGAAGTTTGGCCGCTGAGTAACGTCTATTCACATCCACTTCCAAGGCAGCGTCGATGAAGTCACGGAACGTAGGCGAGATACGGTCACGGCCTGGGAAGTCGGGACGACCGTTCGTTGCTATCAGGTAAATGGCCTGGAATACGGTAATTGTAAAATACGACATAACTCACAAACAGTGTAGAAAAGGTATAGTAAAAAGAAGGTAAGATCGAGTACAAGATAAAGTAAAGTAAGATAGTGATAGAGGTAAGGGTAGAAAACAAGTTAGAGGTAGCGATAAGAGTAGAAATATGGCTAGGAGTAGAAGTAAGAGTAAAAGTAGGGGTAAGACGGTAGAGTAATGGTAGTAGTAGATAGTACAGTAAATGCAGCGATAAGTGAAAATGTAGCGATAGAAGTAGAGGTAAGAGTAGCGATAGAGATAGGGATAGGAGTTGAGATAGAAGTAGAGGTAGGGGTAATATTAAGAGTAGGGGTAGTGGTAGTAATAAGGGTAAGAGTAGGGTTAAGAGTAAAGCTAGAGGTAGAAATAGGGGTAGGGGTAGGCGTAGGGTTAGGGGTGGTGGTAAGGATATGGAGTAGGAGTAAAAGTAGGAATAGAGGTAGGGGAAGTAGTAGGGGTAGAACTACTAGAAAACATTCCTGCTATACAGTAACCCTCGTAGAAAAAATCCAAAAAATTTTAAAAAAACCTACTCTAAGTGGATTCTCATTCAAATAAGGCGGTTCTCCTTCGACCATTTCGATGGCCATAATTCCCAACGACCAAACATCAACTTTTGGACCATATAACTGACGTGACACGACTTCTGGTGCCTAAACCAAAATTGTCAATAACTTCAACTCAAAAATGTTTAATTATAAAATAAAGCCATAGTCTCTGCTTACAATTAAAAAAGTTGTAATATACAAAATGGACGTTATAACGTATTTTACATGTAAGAATGATTAAATTTAACTCACCATCCAATAAGGCGTTCCAACCAGCGTTGTTCTCTTGTTTTGTTCGGCCGAAATTTGAGCACAAAAACCGAAATCAGCTAAAAAAGAACAAAATCAGTCATTATCAAAAAAAATGGCAAGAAATTTCTTTACAACGCAAGAAATGGCAGCAAGAAATGGCAAAAATTTTCTTTACAACTCGAAAAATAGCAAGAACTTTCTTTACAACGCAAAAACAGCAAGAACTTTCTTTACAAAACAAAAAACGACAGAAACTTTCTTTACAAAACAAAAAATGACAAAAACTTTCTTTACACTCGCAAAAAAATCTCCTTTTTACAAAATCTAACAAAAGATTTAAAAAAAATTGCAATTTGAAAATCGTCTTTAAAACCCACTCAGTTTGACGCTACCATCCATGCCCAGCAGTATGTTGTCACTCTTAATGTCACGATGAATGACTCTTCTTGAATGCAGAAACTCCAAAGCTTGAAGCACTTCCCTTGCCACCGCCGCAATCATGCCCTCCTCCATTTGGCATTCTGTCACGACGTCAGTCAAGGATCCACCAGCCAGATACTCCATCACTACCCATAGATCATCGGCCACAAGGTAACTGTCAAGGTAATTTACAATGTTCGGATGGCGATTCTCTCTCATGACCAGGATCTCATTGATGATCAGCTCCTTCTTGGGCTGTTGACTTAGATTCATTTGTTTTATAGCCACTTCGGCGCCTGTAGCCATGTCCATTGCGGTGAAGACAGATCCGGAAGCGCCGGAGCCAATCTTTTCCAGTTTACGATACTTGTCTTCTGGGTTGCCCAAGGTAACAATGGTCTTCAGACGACGTAGCACTTCGGCGTCGCTGATTTTGCGACGATTTTGACGAGTTGCTGGCGATTTGCCAAAAGCACCGTTCTCGAGAACAGCCACATCGTTCGGCGTTCGATTCTCCTCCTCTTTCGGCTTTGTGTACTAAAAAGGAATGGCATTATTAGGGTGGGTATGATAAAGAATAGCATTATAAAAGTATATATGATGAATCATAGCACTATGAAGGTGGATATGGTAAAGAATAACAGTTTGAGTTAAGGTACGGTAAAAAATGACATTCTGACTTTAAATACGATAAAGAATGTCATTATAAAGATGAAGTAGTACATAAAAATCAAATTTAAAGAAGAAAAACCAACTTACAATTGACAAGGTTTTCATCGGCCGTTCTGGAATCGGCGGTGCTTCCGCATTGTCTTCTGGGATCGGTGGAGGCGCGTAGTTCTAAAATTAGCCGTCAGTAATACATTTAACATATAGCTCACAAAAATATTTGAAAAAATACCAAAATATGTTACCTAAACATTAAAAATTTATAAAAAAATATAATTTTCGGCTAAGAAAATCGTTTATAGAAAGAAAAACCTTAAATTTTATATTATGTTAGACCTAAAAACTTACCGGAGGCTGTGAATCTCGTTTCCTATGTTCGTCAGGTAACGATCGTGCCGATAACGTTGATGGATGTAGGTTGGCAAACTCAGCCGGAGGTTTTGGAGCATTTTGCGAAATAAATCTGTCCAGTTCTTCTTCTCGTGAGCTTCCTAAAATGATTTATGAACTTGTTACCTAAAGATTCAAAATTTTTCAATTTGTTACCTAAATATATAAAAATTACAAAGGTATTTTGTTACCTAAATTCGAAAAACCCGTCAAAAAACTCTTAAAACCCCATTTTTATTAAACAATATAAAAAATTTTTAATTTGTTACCTAAAATACGAAAAACCCTTCAAATTTCCTTTAAAAATTCATTTTTGTTATCTAAAAAGTAACACTTTTCAAGTTGTTACCTAAATTTCAAAAAAGAACTCAAATTTCCTCTAAATCCGTTTTTGTTACCTAAAATTTCAAAAAACTGCCTTTAACCCCCAAAAATCAAATTCCATCTTCAAGTTGTTACCTAAACTTCAAAAAACCCATTTCTAAACCAAAAAACCTACTTTCACTGCTGAGACGATCATTTTTATACAACCTATCATTGCCATTGACTTGATTCAGGGTTTCGCCTTGACTGAACTTTCTCTGTGAGCTGACTAGGTTCTGTGGAGGTTGTTGATACGAATGTTGTTGTTTGAGTTGAGTGAGGTAGGGAAGAGAGCCGGTCGAGTAAGACGAATGTTGAAGGCCAAACGACGATAGTTGTGGATGTTGTTTTAGTTGATGGTTGAATGGCTGATACCCGTGATTCGTGTGGCCGGCCTGGTTGTAGGGTGAGAGTTGTTCTCGGACTAAAAAATAAGGTTTAGGAGGTTCGGAATGACAAGAACTTTCTTTACAAAACTAAAAATGACAAAAAATTTCTTTATAAACCAAAAAATAGCAAGAACTTTCTTTACAAAACTTAAAATTCCAAGCAACAACAACAAAACTCTTACCATCATAGCTCTGCATCCATTTCTGGTTCTTCTGGTCATTGTTAGTGTAATATTTCAGCGCATTCAGCACTGCCTGCGGGTTTTTCTGTTGTTCGGACTTTGAAATTTGTGATTGTTGAAGGAGCATCTCCCAATGCTTTGGCATTCCAGTAAATTCACCTGTTTTCGGGTCATAACCAACATGAACTGTGTGTTGGAAATCAGATGGTAACGAAATGATGGGCTTGTCCGAGACTTTCTCTTTTTCTTTCTTACCTAAATTTAAAAATATTAGTTAGAAAAAAAACCGTATTTTACATTCAAGAAAAACCGTATTTTACATTTTTCTGTATTAACTTTGTCACGTTATAAAGGATTTTTTAAGTAACAGCTCATTATATTACACTAAGCACATCTGATGTCAAGTGTAATATATTTTTTAATATAAAAATACATTCCTCATTTCGTACCATAATAAAATTTAGTCAAAAGCGAGCTGATATTGTATTCTAACTAACAAAACATTATTTTATATGATTAGAACAATATTTTTCAATTTACAGATTATTATATTTCACTAGGTACCTAAAATCTCTAATGTAATATAACTTTGTTCTACTCAAATTTTCTTGATGTTTTTAGTCATGTATTTAATATAAAATCATTTTGTAGTCTCTTTGACATCTATCCAACCATATTTTATGTAGTAACTAAAGTTATTTTATAAGTTATGAGGCTTTATGTTACACAAGGTATACCCGGTTTCGAGAACGATAAGTTAAGGCCAAACATACCCCTTTACAGACCTTTCAAACCCTTTTTGAAACTAAACAGTCTTTGTTCTAAGGGTTTCAGACTTCGTATTTTACCATGACACAAAAAATTAATCCAAAAAAACATTTTTCAGTACCAGCAGTACCACTAAAACCTACTTTTTCCCCCAAAAACAGTCGTCTTCTTTTTGGACTTCCCATTGGTTAGTAGTGGTGCACTCGACGATGCTATCGATTGTTGATCATAATACATTTGTTCTGGGGTTAAGGGCAACGGTTTCAAGTCGTAGCCATTGTTTCTCACACCGTTCACGGAGGACACCGAAGCGTAACGTAGTGGCGCTGGTGGAGGCTTCTCGTCGTAAATATACGACATTTGGTAGGCTTAGTTTGTATCCCCGCGAATGATTGGTATCCTGAAAGTGGTAGAAATAAGATAAAATTAATTTTAGGTAACAACATCAATTTTTAGAAAAATTTTGAACGCAAAAAAATTAAAAGTATTTAAAAACACCACCACAATTTAAAAAATGATAGACTTGTGAGGTCGTATTTTACCCCAAAAGCCACAAAAACGATATAACACATCAAGATACGATCGTACAATGTTTAACCGTGAATGAATCATCCAACAAAAAAGTTTGAAAGATAAAACGTGAATAATCTCTTATTAAAAGAAGCTTTTCAGACCATTGTCATAATGTATTAGAGCAATTACGACCAACATTACTACAATATACAATCAAAACATCAAGTTATGCATGTTATACATGATAAACTAGTGAATTGGGATTTTAAAATTAACTTTTATCAAAAAAATAACTTTTTGATATATTCCAGACATTAATCCAGCTATTCATACGCATTGAAAGATTATTTAGAGGTATTTGTAAAGTTATCGCCAATTATATTGCACTTGACATATCTGACCTCAGGATAATATAATTTATAATAAAAAATACTTCTAAGTACATTACTGTTTTGAAACTAAAAAATAAGCAATATAATAACATAAGCCAACTAATTAATCAATGATTTATCCAATATGAACAATGGTTTTCAAGTTATGGCTCATTATATTACACTAGGTCCAGCCTTTTCCCTGAACCTTAAAAAATCAAATTTCTGACAAAAATAATAAAAACGCCAGTTCGTTATAACAAAATATCTATAAATCCAATAGTTTTCAATACATAAACTTGCATTAAACCCCCTTTTCAAGTATAATATCCGAATTAGAAGCTTTTGCCCGATCGTCCATCATTTTCGCCCCTTTTCCTGTCCATTTGAACAACATTCAATAAAAAGACTTTCCAAGTGGCTCATTTATCAAATTCCTCTTTAAATTTCATACAATCTTAGGGTAAACCATTAGGGTAAGGTAAAATTTTGAAAAAATAAATATTTTTTTTAAAATAATTTTAAAAAAAGTCAAAAACTGTTAAAGCAAAACCAAATTGGCAAAAACTTTCTTTACAAAACAAAAAATGATACGAAATTTCTTTACAAGACAAAAAACACAAGAACTTTCTTTGCAAGCTCTAAAATGGCAAAAACTTTATTTACAAAACAAAAAAAAATGTTTTTGATCGTATAACTTGTCACCCGCAGACTGCAAGGCCGTTAAATAACAAAGTTTTGATTCAAATAGCAAGAACTTTCATTACAAAACAAGAAGTAGCAAGAACTTTCTTTACAAAACAAAAAACCCCAATTTTACATGTATTTCCAATTTTTTTGATATTTGACTTTAAAAATAAAAGTTTTAAAAATTCTGAAATATATGTCAACTACCCTCTAATTTTCCCGCAAAAACATTTTTATAAAACAACCATTAAAAGTGGCAAATTATAAACAACCCAAGTGAAAATACTTTTCTTCAGCCCATTATTGGGTAAAACGCATCTGTTACCACTACTGTTCAATCGAAAAAAGTCCGCAAAGAATCGCGCCCAAAACAAAAGAAAATCGGTTACAAAAGAAGCTTTTGGGCCCAACAAAAATTGGCCATAAAATGAAAAAATATATGGGAAACTACAAAAAATGTTAAAAACTTTCTTTACAAAACACAAAATGGCAAGAATTTTCTTTACAGAACAAAAAATAGCAATAACTTTCCTTAAAAAGCATAAAATGGCAAGAACTTTCTTTACGAAACAATAAATGGCAAGAACTTTCTTTACAGAACAAAAAATAGCAAGAACTTTCTTTACAGAACAAAAAATAGCAAGAAATCGTTAAAAGTAGTCCGACAACCCCTGTTTTCACCATCAGAAACAATAAACAAACATAACTACTATCATGACTAAAAAGTGACATAAAATGAGTCATTATGGCTTTAACCTTTTACAGCGTTCACGTTCAGTTTACGGTTCTTTTGGGTTCAGTTTGGTCAAAACACGATGAATTTAAAAAAGGAGGGGTAAACACAAAGAGGAAAGGAAGGGGGGGGGGGATTTAAAACTTTTTTTTAAAAACTTCATTATTCACCCCCCCCCCTAAAAATTCTAAAATTTTTCTTTATATACCCCTCCCCCCCCTCCCACCCCCTTCATCCAATAATCCAAAAAAATTTACTCTAGCACCCCCAGACCAAGTCCAACCCCACCATTCAGAAGCCGAACCCCTTGTTACCGACAGTAAAAGTTGTGTTCGAAAGGGAAAGACAAATGTTTTGCCCTCTCCACGCCCAAATGTGGGCTAATTATCGATCGGATTCGGTTCCTGACAGAACCAAAAACAAACAATTGTGTAATCGAAACACACTTGTAATCCCAGCCAATTTGTTACACTATCTTATACTGCAATTGGGGGGGGAGAGGGTAGATGCCATAGGTCACGCTTTTTACTAGATTTAGTAAAATGTAGGAGTAGAGGTGAAGGTAGGGGATGGGGTAGAGAATGAGATAGTGCTAGGGGTTGGGGTAGAGTAAGGAATAGGGTAGTGGTAGAGGTATAAGCTTCAAAAACGTATATAAGCCTCTAAATTAAACGTAGGCTTGAAGTGCCTAAAATGTACCACCTCTCCTTTACCCCTACCCGCCTAACCGAAATTCATTAAACCTAAACCCACGCCTTAGTCTAGTCTTAGCCCTGAGCCTCAAAGAAAGAAAATCTACCCCCCCCCCTTCCTACCGCACAGCCGAAATTCGCTAAACCCAAGCCTACGCCTTGGTATTAACAACCCTAAACCTCAAAGAAAGCAAATCTACCCCCTAACCCTTCACCCCTACCCGCCTAACCAAAATTCGCTAAACCTAAGCCTACGCCTTGTCCTACCCTTTTACATTATCAGCTCTAGTCCTCCACTGAGAATTTTTTAAACTTGTCCTCAGGGTTTCCCTCTAGCGTTGAGCTTCTGATTAAGTAGAAAGCCTCTACTTAATCAGAAGCCCAACACCCGTGCCACTCCTACCAAAAACCCATAAATTTTAAAAATTTTTAAATTACCCCATATTTCCCGAAATTAGTCAAAACCACTGAACCACGAGCCATTTAAACTTATCAATAGATATAAATTATAGACAAACCACTACCTTCACCTTCCGTTTGTCAAGCTCTTTTTCGTCCGTTCGCTTCGATCAGTCCCCACTATTTTCGCTTTTATAATAAACACCAAATTAACATTCTACTTTTGCTTTTTTCACATTGTAAACTGTCAAAGATTCGTCATTTCGAATCTGATCAGAAAAAAAACAACGTAAACATAAAAATGATTTTTTAGAAAAGTTTGAGTTTAGGCAATTTATGTTTAAGCCTAGAGCAAAAAAGAAAGAAAGGATACTGTAAAGTATGGTAAGGTAAGGTAAAGTAAGGCTCGGCTAAGGCAATCTAAGCCTTAACAAAGTATGCATACATAAACTTTAGTAGGGCTAGTTTAGAGATAGAGTAAGACCAACGCTAAGGTAGATCAAAGAAAAATATAGACTCAGGTACTGCTGATAAACCTAAGACTAGCAACAGTAGTGACAGAAGTAAGAAGAGTAGAGGTAAGGTTAGATTTGGAGCTAGGAGATAAAGGTAGGAATAGAGATAAGGATAGGGTTAAGTAAAGGTAGGGGTGTGAGTAGAGGTAAGGTAAGAAGTAGAGGTATGGGTAGACATAAAGGACGGGCCAAGTCGGCACAGGCTACCATAAAGCCGGGCCGGGTCTAAACAAAATTTGTATCAGGCCGAGCCTAACACCCAAGCCCGCCCCGTTCGCCATTGCTAGGTAGGATTAGAGGTAGGATTAGAGGTAGGAGCAGGGGTAGGGGTAGGGGTAGGGGTAGGGGTAAAGGTAGGGGTAGGAGTGGAGTAGGCTAGAGCTAGCTTAAAAAGGCTTGATTAGGTTAAAAATCCCATTTTAACCCCCACTCCAACCGATCAAAACCCCCTAAAATGTTTTTGCTCGAATCAACCAAAAGATTTCTTGTCAATTCGAGCCCGTTTCTCCATCGAACTTTGATGGCATTCGAAAGTGGAAAGAGAGAAAGAAAATTCAAAGACAAAGGCTCAATCTCGATCACTTCCATTCCCCGGGATTCTCGCTCGAGGCGAAGAAAAATACATTCGAATGGGCAGGGGGAGAAATCGCTCCACCCGACGTCGTATCACGTTATTTTTGGGTCTTTTAACAGCATATTAAGTCTATAACGCTGGAAAAACATTCGGAAGTCAGGAGAAAACCCTCTAAATTTATATTTTATGGCTAAAATAGAGTATATTAAAATTAACCCGCCCAATATTTTTTTGAAAAACGCTACCAAACGTTCCCAAAATCAAAAATCATCCCGTCTCCAAAAAATTTTTTACCCCGCCCAAAAATATTGCCATATCCAAGAAAAAAATCAGAAATTAGTTACATCCCTATCACTCATATCTATTATAATATCACCCGGAATACCACAACAAATCCCACTTGAGGACAGCCTTCCTCTCTCGGACACTCTTTGTTTACCGTTCCTTCAGCAAAAACCGATAATCTGATTAAGAAATTCTAAAGTAAACAACCTGTTCATAGCTGATTTGATATGCAAAATCTTGTGCCTGCCTTATACTATCCTTTCTTACCATACCGTGCTTTACACTAACATATTCTAACCTGCTCTAAAGTACCTTAGTTTAAACTACCCTGCCCTGCGCTGTCCTGCCTTGACTTATCATACCTTACTCTATCTTACCCTACTCTAACCTATCTTGCTTAGCTTACCCCACCTAAAATAAACAAGGTATTACTTAAACTAATTCAATTC
Organism: Bursaphelenchus okinawaensis; assembly: GCA_904066225.2. Lineage (NCBI taxonomy): Eukaryota > Metazoa > Nematoda > Chromadorea > Rhabditida > Aphelenchoididae > Bursaphelenchus > Bursaphelenchus okinawaensis. The sequence goes on along the minus strand of CAJFCW020000005.1, from coordinate 9,363,980 downwards.
AGATTTCCAGACAATTTTCAAAGAGATTTTACCGCTTTTTACCTCAATTTTCACCCCGAATTCATCAATTAGCAACACTCGAAACGCGTAATTTACGTCTTATTTTTTAAGAATCTATGTTTCAAAAAAAATTTTTTAAATTTTTTGCAGCAAGCCTAAAGGAGATATCACTAAATATTAAAAAAAGCTAAGTTTTTGTAAGCAAAAAATTGATAAAAAATCAAAAATTTTTACCTAAGACTTTGCACAACCGCCATTTGATCCGCCAATAACTATTATATAAAAGAGCTTGAAGACAATGAGATTCTAAAATAAGCATCCTATTTTACTTTATTGTATTGCAGTACACTATAACCCCCAATTTTTATTTTACTTGGTGTTTACTAGATCGCTTTATAAACCAGCATTGCTCAATAGCCAATTTCAGCCTGAAAGAAATGGTGAAGAAGGAGAAGAAGAGTAAAAAAATGTTTTTTCTGATGTTCAACAGAAAACCACAAATAATTTTTCAAAAAAAAATTTAGCTCAGGCCTTCTCCAATCTTCCGCCCCGCCCTGTAAACAATTACAGGCAAAGCTCTTTGATATGTCTTCAAAGGACTTGTTCAAGCAAGTTTTCATAAGCAGAGTGTCACACAAGGCTAGCGAATGTCATACTGAAGAGGTTTCATTGTACTACCATCACTCTCCTTCCCTTGCCCATCGCTAGTCATGTCTTGCCTCCATGCATCGTTACAAACCACTATACAGGACCCGCAGGACTATATTTTGTATATTTCTTATTATATATACTTATATCTTATATTATACATATATATTATATATATAGCCCTACCCGTTCGCCAATCCCAACCCCATGTTTCAAAGCCATTATCTAGCCGCTTCCGGGCCGCAAAACAAACCCGCCGCCCAAAAACACTGCCTCTTTTTCATAACAACAAAAAGTTTGGTCGAAAAGAAACTTGGTAAATATTGCGGGGCCGTGGGTCACAAAACGAGGTCAAAAGCAGTTGACGGCAGGATTTATAACTGATACGCGGCCGATTATTTCGCATTGTTTTTGACTGAACAGACATTGGGGTTTGGCGGCAGCTCGTTTTGGATGAGGTTGCAAGGTCCGCGAACGGACTGTAAAACAATATATGCAAATTGGGGTTCGTTATTGGTTTTTGGAGGGGTTTGTTGTTCGGACCATGGATTTATTATGGTTGTTCACATAATTCTGCGCCCCCTTACCCCACAAATCCGTTTTCAAATTTGCTTTGAAAGGGAGCGCAGAATTAAGTGAACAACCAAATATTAGGTTGAATCAAAAGTAGCTAAACACTCTTTAGTTAAAAAAATAAATAAAAAGTGTCCCGCTACTTTTGGCTCAACCACAGTTTTTTTTAGTTTACCCCTACCCTACCCTCTTTTTAGAATCTTTTACTGATAATTTAGTTATATGATGAGTAGTACAATAAGCGATTTCACTCCAATTTTAGTTGACAACCTTAATAAAGACTCATAGACACGTAAAAAAGTACCGTTCAACCTCCACAAACCCTCTGGTTTCAACGTCAAAACCGACAAAATGATGTAGCTTTTGATCCCACAAATCCCGTAATCCCCCTACTCTTTAAACCGTCGTCTACCTTTTTTTGTTGAAGCAAGCAAAGTACATTATGCTACAGCCTACTACAATATATTGAGGAGTGGAAGGAGTAAAAAAGTACTAAATAGCCATTGAAGTAGTAAAATCGTATCTAGAAGAACATATATCCCTTTATTTTAGCATCGAAAACACTATTCTATTCAAATGATTAGTAGAACAAACTAATTTATGAACAGAACACACTATTTTCTCATTAATAGAACCTCTCAGTTATCAAAATTTCTAATGACCTACATCAATAAAATACAAAATAGCGTGCCTTTAACACATTATAACAGCAATAAATTCAACGGAAACAGTCTTCAAACATATTAAAGAAGTAGGACAGCTAATGAAGAACTGGAGAACACAATATGAATACAATTAATATCAGGGGCATCGCTAGAGGAGGGAAGAGTGAATGGGAGTAGATACACCTCCCCCAAAGACGATCCAAAAAGTTGTAAAGGTGGTTCCTGTATGTCAAAAACTAGGGCAAACAGCCTTTAATTTCAGTTCCTTTTTCAAAAATACCCCTCCACCGCCATCAAATTTTTTAAGTGAAACACCCCCTAGTTTAACGTTTTAAAGATATAACACCCCCTAATCCAAACTTCTTCGGCTAAAATGACTTTTTAATTTCATCTTCTCCCCTAAAACACCCCTCAAACTTCCATTTTTTAAAGCAAAACACCCCCTATTCTTTCCTTTTTTACCCCCAAAACATCCCTTAAACTTTCCCTTCGGTTGGACCGCACTCAGGCCGCCAACGTTCCCAAAACACTCCCTAAACTTTCCATCTAAAACACCCCCTACATTTTCCTCATAAAACACCCCCTAATTACCCCTCCCCAACCGTTACATTCACGTACCACCGAAAATAAACCCATTCCCGGGCTATAAAGTGTGTTGCACCGAACATAGTTTTGTAAAAAATGAGCCGAGGTACCCTAGCGTATTCCGCCATCTGTCTGTTCGATTGTCCCAGCCCTCCTCGTATGCCACGCACTCTTCTTTACTTTACCCGCAATGAATTTTCGGGTGGTGTAAGATATTTAAAAGAGGGAGGAATGGTCGAAAAAAGACGCATACACTTCTACAGTTGCGCGCAAAAAGAGAAACACACTGATCTGACCTTAATTAGATTTCGATTGAATTTGTTTTAACTAATTCTTTTCCGTTGATTTTCACCATGAGAACATTAACACAACAAATTGATGATGAAGGAGAGGGGAGATTGCAACATTTGGTATGAATAAAGTAGAGCAAGGGTAAGGCAGGGGTAACTGTAGGGGTTGGGTTAGAGGTAAAGGTAGGGATAGGAGTAAGGGTAGTGGTAAAGGTATCGGTAGGAATAGAGTTAAGAGTAGAGGATAAAGTAAATGTAGCCATAAGGGTAGGGGTAAGAGCTAAGAAAATGCTAAAAAATAGATTTTTAAGACAATTTTACCCCCTCCCTCTCCCCCCCCCCTCCCCACCCAGACAAAAAAAATAATAAACGCAGCCCAATAACTAAATTTAAAAATATTTTGTCCACACCCCTTCCCCGGAAAAACAAAAACCTTTAAGCAAATACTGCAAAGAATCTAAAATGTTTTCTTTATACAAAACAGTCATTATAGAAAAGTAACTTATAACAAGACATTCACTGTAGTAAAAACAATAACACATAAGAGCAATAAATTGTCAACAACTATAACCATATTTCTCCTCAGAGCTTCTTCTCACTTCTATACATTACATAAGAACTCATATTACTTTTAATTTGTATAAAAACTCCTACTTTACCCAAAAATCACGTAAAATGATCAATAGCCCAGAACAATCAACACATTTATCTCTTCAGTTGATTGCTCACAACCTAGATGAATTCCTCACTGCCAAAAAAACGCTCCTTACCCATAAAGTCAAAAAAGGCAGCTCACTGCCAAAAAAAAATCAAAAAAAGACAGCTCCTTACCCAAAAAAAATAAAAAATCGCTCCCCGCCCAAAAGCCATAGTAAAAGGTAAAGAATGGCTAATCAACCAAGAAAATGGGTATAGATTTCAATTAAAGAATCAGAAACCGAGACGGTTCGTGTGTTTTTCGAAACCGCATTTCTCGAATTCTTTTGGCTTTGATGGTCATTCAGAATGACAGTCGACAATGGGTAATTCCCCAAAGGCGTCGAAATTTCAACCTTTTCCTTCGAAATTTTTGTTTCAAACTTTTTTAAGTCTTAATTTTTTACTGTTGGGCGAGGAGATATATTAAGGTTGAAAGGAAGAGTAGAATAACATAAACTAAAATAGCGTATGGCAGGACAGAATAGCGCGGAGAACAACAAAGTAGAGAAGATTAAGGTACAGGACGGTATGAAAAAGCATTATAGAGTAAAGGAAGGTAGAGTAAAATAAGAATAGCGTATGGTAGAGTGGGTAGAATAGGGCAGGGTAATGTAAGTTTAGAGTAGAGTAAGATAAGATAGGGTAAGGCAGGATAGAGTACAACAGATCTAGGTAGAGTACGGCAGAGTACGGCAGGGTACAATAAAGTACCGTAGGGTAAGATAGGGTAGAGTGGGGGTTGATAAGGTAGGGTAGGGTAAGGTAAAGTAAGGTAGAGTAGGGTAGGGCATGATACGGTAAAGTCGAGTACCGTAAGGAAAGGTAGGAGTAGAATTAAGTATAATATGTAGGATAAAGTGAGAGTACTAGAGTCTAAAGTAGAACAAAAAACTTAGTACAGAACCACACTATCATTAAAAACCAAGAAAACTATTCAAAAACCAACGTTCACGCCAGTTTTTATAACGTTTCTTGAATAGGAAATTAAGAAACCTTCCGTGAAAGGCCGTATATGGGGGTGTTATCTATTTCAAACAATCTTAAATCTACATTAAAGTTTGAACACAACTAAAAATACACTTTTTGATAGACTTGTCGATAAACACTATAGACCAAAAGTTATAAGCTAGACAAAATACAGTAATTTCTAGCTAGCAAATCCACAATAAAAATCAATAGCGACGTCCCTAGCCACAATACTAACATTTCAATGTCATGCCAAAATAAGATCATAACTACCGCATTCCAACCTATAACTTCCATATTCATAGTGTAAATATAAAAACACGTCATTTCAAGTGCATTACAATTTCAAGTCCATTACAATGGAAGGGGCATTCGAAACGGCCTTTTTCACTGCTTTATCAGCTGACTGAACACAATGAATAAACGAAACAAAAAACCACTAAACTTAATCTCTAGCTCTGAGTCATTGGCTTATATTATGTTTATTAAAGTGCAGTCGAAGCCGTGTGGTACAGTAAAAAGGAAGAATTTTTTTTTCAAAAAAGTTTGACATGAGCCGACAACACCCTACAACAACATCAAGCCTTACCTATATTATCCATCAAACCCCTACCTATCAACCCCCTACTATAATATAATAAAGCTCAAGACCTCAAAACCGCTAAGCCAAGTGATAAAAATGTTTCCTGATATTTTATCCCCTCCGGCTTCTCAGTTAGTTTTTAGTTGCAGCGAAATGAAAATTGAGATGAGAGGCAAGAATAGAACAAAAAGAATGGCTGGTCACTTTTTCGTCGGAACATTATTCTCAAAGCCTGAAGACCTGGGAATAACACAAATTCCACTGTTTACATTTTAAACATTCCGAAATGAATGCTTGTCGTTCTGAATGAGTTTAAAGATTTTAAATTTGTCTTATGAAGTGACTGATTTAGAAAAACGAACTCTTTTTAAAAACAAAAGTCCAAAATTTCCGTACTGCCTTTAGAAGCTATAAACAAACCATTTTTTTTATCAACAGATAGCTACCTGTAGATTTAGTCTTGGATCGGCTCTAGCAAAAGGTTAGATCCTCCCCCACATAACCTCCCTGTAATTACGTCGTTATTAACATATAGGTATGCCCAGAAACGTCGTTACACATTTTTTCTAGGAAGAAGGAGGGGGGGGACGAGAGAGCCAAAGCCAAAATTTTTTTTAGTTCGCAGGAGCTACCTGTCCACCATTTCTCAATTTTTTATCTAATTATTCACGTACAACTACTGGGAGAAAGGGGTGAATCCTAGAAATAAAGAACGGGCCGGCCTTGATTATCAGTCCTTGATTTTCAGGCCCGGCCCGAACAGCCCAGCACGTTTGCACATAAAGGAAATCGAGCCAGGCCTGAGCAAACTTTTGAGCGGGCCGGGCCTGAGTGTTAGACCCGTTCCTCATGTCTAGTAGACCCATCATCTTCTCACCTTACCTTTCGTTTTAGCTACGTCACTGATATATAGATATGCTTATATAATTAACAATAAAAGTCCGTCTTTATTTGTTTCACAAAAGTCAACTTAACCCCAATCTTCAAGAAGAGTCAACCACAGATTCAGAATATGTACGCCAAACAACTCAGAATACCTCAAACCCCTTAACTTCAAAAATTTTAATAATTGAAAAAGCCTAGCGCCTCATAAAAACTGAAAAAACCTACAGCCTCAAAATTATAAAAAACCCTCAAACTTTCATAGAGATGGCATTAAATCAAAGGAGCCAAACGTCGTGTCCCAATCAAAGAAGATCAATCATAAACCCAAGCAGGCATGACCCGAAACTTATGTTCCGTGAAGATGAATGCATATACCTCATAAAAACAGGCCAAAACAAAAACGAACATGCCATTCGACGTCATTAAAACGCTTGTTTCATGGAACAACGTTCAAGTCGACTTTGATAAGCGTGCAAAAAGCTATTTAAAAAAATTTTTTAGTGTTTCTTAAGGTTAGGTGGCAGTGGCTTTGATAAGAAACCGAAAATCATAGCCAAAAAAGTTTTTTACCCTCCCCTCTCACACTCAAAAAAAATTTTTTTTTAACTCTTAAAAACATTAACTTGGTACTCCATACAGGTTATTAAATTTTTTTTAATTTCAAAAAAACTTTTTTTTCCCCCCGCCCCAAATTTTTTTTTGAGAGAAAGTTAAACTTGATCCCCCATGCTCATAATCAAAAAAATAACAAAAACTCAAAACAATTTACCCCTCCACCATCCTGCCCCACCCCCCCCCCTCTCAAAAACTAAGTCACCCGCCAAACACTGCCCGCTCCATAGTACCTTTTGCACTCTCGAGATCAGAAAATCGAAAATTTTCCCCTAAAAGTGATAAACCAACTAGTGACATATCAACTTTCCATCACAACTTTCGAATGCAACACTTTGGAACAGTGGTCAGTGAAAAACTGTAAGTTAACAGAGATCAAAAACCTAATAAATTGGTCACAAAGTTTTTAGAAACATCGAGTATACCATCTTTAATGCTCTTATCAACCAGCTTAATTAAACCTGGCCCTAAGTTGGGCTTATCACAGCCTTGGCCTAGCTATATCCTAGCCCTTTCTTGCTTTAAATAAAGCTATAATATAAAGCCTGATATAAGGCTAGAGTTAAAGCTAGCAAAGACCTACCCCAATGCAAATAAAAGCAAAAACTGTCCAACCTGCAACTTTAAACTATTTCAACGCAATTTCCAGGTGATAAACGACCTCCAAATTTATATCAGTTTGTCATAAATCTCTCGGCGAGCTATTCCCGCCAACTTTTGGGCCGCTTTGACCTTACCTTCTAGTTCTATGGCTCTTTTTAAGTTATCATAGGCTTTTATAAAACAATATAGCTCAAAATCATAAATTTAAAAAACAAATTAATAAATCAGCATTGAGAAAGCGTATTTTACACAATGCTGGTCCTAATTTAGCCTTATCACCCCAAAATCTTTACAAATATCCCTCAAAAATGCGATCAAACAAACAAAAACGTCCCAAAACTGTCCAAGGTTACTAAATCAACAAACAAATTTTCAAAAACAAATATCCTAAAGCCATTTTCTATGACATAAAACAGTAAAAAATCAACTTCATAGTCCATAATATACCAAAAAACCAATCCAAACATCAAAAAAGCTAGTTCAAACGATATAAAATACCAAAAAAATCTAATCAAAACTCCAAAAATCATCGAAAAAACTAACTATAACAATACTAGATACCCAGAAATCTAACTCAAACATCATAAAACACCAAAAAGAGCCCTTAAAATAAAACAATATCACGAAAAAAACTATAAAAATATGAAATAAGGTTCATAAACCACTACAACAACATCAAATTTCAAAAGCTTTTTTTTCAAAATTTCAAGATTTTCTTTATTAAACAATAACAATTGAACTGATAGTCAACTAACAATAACAACAAGAAATAAATTCTAAACCATAATAAGGCAATTTAAAGTTTGGCACTTTTTGGAAAATTGCATAAAATGCCATTTATAATTAAAACAATAATAAAAACCTTTAAAATCTAAAATAACTTCAGGTTTGATGCCAATAACCTTCAAAAATGTCATTTTTTTAAATTTCCGAAATCGGCCATTTTCATTCACCATTCAGCTGTTTCTTCGCAAAATCAAACAATTTTTTGTTTTCCCTCTGTAAAGTGCTGTTCAGTTCCTTTAGCTTCTCCAGCTCAGCCTTCATTTGTGCCACTTCTTCGCTTGAAACTGTTTCTTTCTCCACATCTACCTCCATGATTTCTGGCTCTTCTTCTATGGCTTGTCGCTTTTGTTTTGCCAACTTTCTTCTGGCCGATTTTGACAGGGTTTTTAGCGGTGCTGTAGTTGATTGTTGAGGGTTTTTGGAGCGGTTCTGATCTTGTTTTTGAGCTGTAGATAAGGTTGAGCTTGTTGATGGGATGTCATTTGATTTCAGCCAGTCGGACAGGTCCTGAAATTAATATTTTTAATTTTTTTTCAATTTATAAATCCTCACCATAATTTTTTTTCAAAAGTTTAAACTTGATCCCCCCCCCCTGTGCAGGGACGTCGCGACGATTTTCTCTGGGAGAGGGTAAGGCCGAAAAAAAATGTTTTCAAAAAATTTTTTTTTCATTTTTACGCGTACAGGTACCTCCTACCTGTGGAATTTTTTTCGGATTGGCTCTGGGGGGAGGGTACCCCCCCCTACCCCCTCCCCCAAACGACGTCCCTGCCCCTGTAAATAATAAAATTCAAAAACATTTTTTTAAATATACCATACTAGATCGAAATCACTAACCACAGACAAAAAACAACCTTCAAAAGTCATTTTTCATTAAAAAATCAATTATAAGGCAAAAAACTGCTATAAAAATTTTTAAGAAACCAAAAATCTCCACCTACCTCAACCCTCTGATTCCATTGCCCATCCTCATTAAGTCTAAACGTCAAAGTTGAATTTAGTTTCGCGCTCATATCTCGATTCAAAGGCTTAACTTGCTGTGGATCCACATAATATTCCACATCTGTGACTGATTTAAAAGCCGGTGTAAACTTCAATGTAGTTATGATTCCTGACTTTTGTACTTTAAACATTGTCTGAAGGTTGAAAGAATCCCATATATAGATGGTACCGGTTTCATCTCCACTAGCTCCTTTTGATTCGTCTAGATTTAGAGCTATTTTCACTATTGGAGCTGAATGTTTTGATACAATTTGAAGTGAATCATCTTCTTCGTCGGTCTTTTGGGCTCGGAGAAAGTCGTTTTCGGCTAGTTGGTACCTCTGAAAATAAAAAATTTTTTAATTATTATTATATTAGCCTTATAATTAAATTCATTGCCCAAACAGGTAACAAACGCTTAAACGAATCATATTACTTCAAAATCTCTTTAAAAACCAAAAATACATCAAAATCAATTTAAAAATCGAATTTCAAACCAAAACTTACAGCAGCTTCAGTACTCATTGAAATCAGTTTTCCACCTTCAGTACCAAAAAACAACTTCAATTCAGTTGAATTCAGACAACAAGCTCCCAACTTTTCATCCACATTCATTTTAATCACCGGAGTTTCTTCTTTAATAGACCATAACACCAGTGAATGATCCGCTGACACAGTCAGTAACCGAGTTGAATCCAACGGACCAAATGACAAATCTGTAACCGGCTGTCTGTGATACCTTAAGGTCTTGTATGGTGAAACTTCTTCGGCCAACACTGATCGTAAGACTAGGCTAAAAAGGAAAGATTATAAATTAAAAAATGTTAAATAAATGTAAAATTAAAAAACGCAAAAAAAAATTGACATAAATATCTAAGTTTTCCCCAAAATGTAAGTGATTTTATGAAAAAACCATATAAAACCTAGTATAATATAAAAAAAATTAAGAATCTTATATGAATCGTATCAAAACGTACTCTCTTGTTTGAAAAACAAAGACAACACCATCATCTTCAGCCGGAACAGCCATATATTTATCATTCGGACACAAAACAATCCGATTGAATCTCAACATCGAGTTTGCTGACACCTTCAGAAGTTCCCCTGTTTTTACCTAAAATATTACACTATGTAGATGTAAAATACGTTTAACAGAATGTTCAACAACATAATGAATATAAATCTATCGATATTCAAGTCAACCAAAGCTTCTTTTTTCAAAATTTCGCTACCTAAACATCAAAGCCAATATTATACTAAACAACTTACATTATAACTGAATATTTTGTTCTGTAACGACAAGTATACAAATGTCCCAGTAGAATCTATAGCACAACTAGTTACAGGACTTCGGACAAAACAGTTTATGGGTTGAAATTTGGCCGCAGAAACCATTGACACCAAGTTTTGTGTGGCAGACCCAACCAACAACACATCTCCTTTTCGACCAACTGGTTCAGCAAACTTTGTCGCCGACCCACGCAGTTCATTGCCTTTATGTGACCAAATAGCATGTCCCGTAGCTGGATCAACATAACTTGTCGTGTATGGACTCTCACTTTGAGAAGAAATTAACAAAAACTAAAAAAAGACATTAACCATGTTTTCATCAAGTGTTTAATCATACACCTGCTCTTAATACTGTATAAAATACAATTCACTTTCTAATATTTTACCAAAAACATAAAGCAGATTTTCAAGAGCAATTTACTTCAGTTCGACGTATGTTTATACCTAAAAACCAACTAAAAAAGCAAGATACTTACCTCCGGCTTGTTCGCCATGTTTGTAGATATTATATGAAACAAAATTCAACAAAATATTAACAATAACAACAATAATGTACTAAAAATTCTTTATTTTTCAACAAAATCCCATTAAAATATTATTTATTGGCATTCTATTTTACCTCGTGCAAAATTCGCGGGTTTTTTAAGAGAGAAGAAGAAAAACACATGACGCTAAATTCCTTTTGTGTCAAGTTTTCTTTTAAAATATTGTAAAATTTGATAAAATTTGAAAGATTGAACTGATAAGAACATAAAGAAAGATTTCAAAGTATTTTAGCAACTTTTTAACAATTATGAAGCAAATTCCTGACTTTGACGTGCTTTTATTGGACATTGAAGGTACTACAACATCGATATGGTTCGTTAAAGTAAGTCTTGCTATTTTTATAGTTACAATGTTTAGGACGTTCTATTCCCTTATGCTCGGGATAATGTCGAGATGTATTTGAGGACGTTTAACGACTTACCTGAATTGCAACCGATTTTGGAAGAACTTGTGAACACATCTAACAAACTGGCTTTAGAAGATGACAATGTATCGAAGGTGGAAAGTATAAATGACATTGATAACATAGTGAAGAATGTAAAGTATTGGATAGCGAAAGATTTAAAGGTATTTTGTTGTGGTTTTCTTGACTTATGATGTTGTAGTAGGTGAAGGAAATAATTTTCATTGTTGGAAGTAAAATAATGTTGCTAATTTACAGCTGAAGTCTTTGAAAGATTTACAAGGATACCTGTGGGTTCATGGATACAAAACTAAAGCATTTAAAGCTCAGTAAGTTTTTTGATCAAGTCGTGTTTTTACCTTATCATCTGGAATTAAAGTGAATATAATTAATATAATCATAACTTTTGAAGCGTGTACGATGACACTCCGAAACTTTTTGAACTTGCCAAGAATGCCGATGTGCCAGTTAATATCTATTCTTCCGGGTCTGTTTTTGCTCAGAAACTTTTATTTGGATTTTCAAAGAAAGGAGACCTAACACCTTACATAAGTCAATATTTTGATACTGCTGTCGGACCAAAAGTTGAAGCTCAAAGTTATGTGAATATAGTAAGGCAACTGGGCGTGGCTGCTGAACGAGTTTTGTTTGTTACCGACGTGGATAAAGGTAAAATACGGGTTGTTTAGTTGGCGCTGGTTTATATCAAACATAATTTTTGAAGTTAAAATGTACATAACTGATTGGCCGCTAACATTATTGTTTTAAAATCGTTATTATATTATTCCTCAATGTCTTACCTTCAAATTGATGTATAATTCAATATATTTTAGAAGCCTTTGCGGCCAAAGAAGCAGGTTTATCGGTGGTGATAACAGTTCGCCGTGGGAATGCTCCATTGTCAGATGAGGCGAAAGAAACGTTCAAATTGATTGCTAGTTTTGATGAAATACCTTTGTAAAGGTTTGTCAGGGTCTAATAGATATTGTGAAGAAGGGCAATTTAATTTGGAAGCTTCGTTTTTGTAAAACGAAGAGTTCTATATTAAGGAAGGATATAGTTTTTGGGTCTTTTTGATATTTTAGTGTTTTAAGATAGAATAGAGTTTTATTTGTCAGCATTTCGTTTTAAAATGACTTAAAGGATGTTGTCTTGCATATCAAAAACATTTTTCCAGATTAAAATTTATTTTTATAAAATATATTAACATCGACAAGATTACACTGAAAATGAAATAAAAAGATAAATAAATACAATTTTATGGTCAAAAAAGGCAAGAAATATAACTTTTAATCAAGATAAATATGAAACAATAATTAAAAAATACAGTTACTTTTTGCCAAGACTCAATAAAGCCATATAACCATAGGGTACACATCGACAGTCATGGGTAATATCGTTGGAAAAGTCGCGACAACCGCCTTTACAAATGTTTAGCCCGTCAGTACAACGGTTTCGAACACCGTCCCAGCCACAGCCTTGGGGCTAAAATTTTAATGTAAAATACGACAGTCTTTCTGTTTTCCAATAGGCTGCAGAAACTTTCTTTACAAATAATTTTTTAATCAAAGAAAGGTTTTATGTACTATATCGTACTAAACAGTACTACACCATAAATCACTTTTACTATATAGTACTAACCAATAAATCACGTTATATTCACCCACCTGGAAGTTGTCCTTATCATTAACATAGCTCATTAATGATGACATAGCCTGACCATACTGATTAGAACCGCCATATCCATAACCAGAAGGGCCCATCATACGATTATATGATGATGGCATTGGACCAGCCATCATCATTTGGTCATAGTAGTCGTCGGTCGGCATCATAGGACCATACCTACTGTAAGGTAGCATTTGGGCTGAGATTACGGTAACCGATGCGAGGAGAGGTAGAAGGGGCTTCATCTGGAAGTGTAAAATTTAAAAAAAATCACCGTAACAGCTGCCTCAAGTAATATTAGGTTGTTCAAATAAATCTGTGCCTCTTTGCTCTGAAAATTTGCTTTGAAAGCAGACACAGAACAAGTTGAACAACCTAATGGTATTTGGGGCTTCTTTTACCGCCTGGCACTAAAACCTATCATAATATTAGGTACGCTCGGCCCTAAAGAGCCTACTATAATATACCTAAAAATCAGTTTTTTTCACTAAAAAATTTTAAAAAAGTATTATAATTGCCGTAGCATCACGAAGCTCCGCTCAAGAAGCTCCTATTTATAAGCATTTCCTTCAAATTCGATTATTCGAATTCGAATAACCGGAAGAGCGAGGATTCTCACTGCTTCTTCGAGGGCGTTAAGAAGATCAAGTGTGAATTCCAAAAAAATTATAGCATCTCAAAACAAGAATTCTATAACAATAGGTGGGGGTTTTTGTGTAAAATACGTTTTTTCACTGTTTTTCGAACATTGGTTAGAGGGCAATAAGATTTGGTAACATAAACCGGTTTTTTAAAATTTTAAACTTACCTTTAGGGTCAGCAACCTTTGTTTAAATAAGTTGAACATCTTGAACTGGTAATAATATCTTCCCCCCCCCCTACCCTTACCCCTACCCCTACCCCTACCCCTACCCCTACCCCTACCCCTACCCCTACCCCTACCCCTACCCCTACCCCTACCCCTACCCCTACCCCTACCCCTACCCCCTACCCCCTACCCCTACCCCTACCCCTACCCCTACCCCTACCCCCTACCCCTACCCCTACCCCTATCCCTACCCCCTACCCCTACCCCTACCCCAACCCCCTACCCCCTACCCCTACCCCTACCCCTACCCCTACCCCCTACCCCTACCCCTACCCCTACCCCTACCCCCTACCCCTACCTCTACCCCTACCCCTACCCCTATCCCTATCCCTACCCCTACCTCTACCCCTACCCCTACCCTTACTTTTACCCCTGCCTCTACCCCTACTTTTTACCCAAGCCTTACTCTTGCTCTTTTACCTTTGCCTTTACCTCTACACTACCCTTACATCTGCCTTGCTGTTACGTTTGCCTCTGCCCTTACCTCTACCCTGCTCTTACCTCTAACCCTGCGCTTACTTCTACGCCTACTTTTATCTCTACCTTGCTTTTACCTCTACCCTTACTTGTGCCCTTATTCTTACTTCTACTGTTGCTTTTAGTTCTACTATGCTTTTATCTTACCTTACACTAATTTGTTTTTTTCTACTTTTCTTTGTTTCACCGTTCTTTGTAGTTTTCTTTATGCTTCACTATCGTATTATATACCTATTATCACCTTCATGGCAACAGTATAATTTTTTAAAAGTTGATTTGTAGTTTCTTAAAACTCATGGAATTTTTTGGGGTTCGTATTTTACAATTCCAAAATTGCACTAGCATACCTATACAGTGTCGATTACATTACTGATTTCCGGTTTTCTACTGGTTTTTGCGAAGACTGTTGACCTTGTTTTACCTTTTCTTACCTTTTCCATTGTTTTCACTTTCGGCGGTGAAACGGCGCTGAAACGCTTTGAAACCGGCATTCTGAAGCCGGCTGAAGCTATGAGATTGGCATTGGAATGGTCGATCTTATACTTGGTATTTGTGTTGATTGGTAAGGGGTTTTGATGTAAAATACGTATACTGAATGTAGTACCAAAAATTTTGAAGTTTAAAAAAATTTAAAATTAAAAAAATGATAAATTTTAGGTACAACAAAAGCCCAAATAAGGCTCTCAAGCCAGTTGAATTGCAATTTTGAAGAAGATTGTCGATGGCAAAATTCGACTGGTCATATGGGGCAAATTGGCTGGGCGATTACTAATGATATCATACCAGATGATCGGTTTCCGGCCACTATGTCTAAGAATGATGAAGGTAAAGTTAAAATATTAATTTTTATTTTGGGAAGAAAGTTCTCGCCATTTTTTGATTTGGAAAGAAAGTTCTTGCTATTTTCGAAGTTGTAAAGAAAGTTCTTGCAAGTTTTTGTTTGGAAAGAAAGTTTTTGCGATTTTTCGTTTTGTAAAGAAAGTCCTTGCCATTTGAAACAAAGCAAGCTATTTATAGGCTTTGCAAGCTGCGAGTGACAGCTTATACGATAAAAAGTTTTTTCGTTTTGGAAAGAAAGTTCTTGCCATTTTATGTTTTTTAAAGAGAGTTCTTTCCATTTTTTGTTTTGTAAAGAAAGTTTTTGCCATTTTTGGTTTTGTAAAGAAAGTTCTTGCCATTATTATTGAAATTTTAGGAAACTCATTTGCCTACACTTTTGGTCCACCAGGAATGCATCAAATCGAGCTGATAAGTGACATTGTCGACTGTCAATTAGGTGGTGCTAAACTCTCATTCTGGTATTATTTCTCTGGTCCTCATTCGGCATTGGATGTGTGTTGTCGTTGGCCGCCGGGCAATAATGATCCTGACCATAAAAAATGTTTCGAGCCTACAGTAGGACAGAACAGAGCACAACAGTGGACGTTTGCTAGTGTTGAGTTGCCACCGATTTCACAGAGCATGGAGGTAGGTAGTTTGGGGAGGGTGGGGTAGGGTAGGGTACGGTAGAATAGAGTGGTTACAGGGTATAATAGTGCATGTTAGGTACGGTATTTTAGGGTATGGCAGGGTGTGGTATATTAAGGTATGTCATGGTAGGGAATATCATAGTAAGATAGGGTACGGTAGGAAAGGGAGGGTAAGGAATGACATGCTAGGGTAGGGCAGGGCAGGGTCTTGTAGAACTTGGCAGGATACGGTAGGGAAGGGCAGGACAGGGTAGGGCAGGGCATGGAATGGTAAAAATAAGGTACAGTAGGATAATGTATTGTAGGGTGGGGTAGTGTATCATAGGATAGAGTAGGGTAGGGCAGGGTAGGGTAGGGTAAAGTATGGTAGGGTAGGGTACGGTAGAGTACGATACGATAGAGTACGATAGCTTAAAGTAGAGAAAAGTAAAGTAAAGACGTTTTAACGTATATATTGCTTTAGATAGTATTACGAGCCCGATTCGAAGCACCAAAAGATGTTGTGGCCATTGATGACATAAAATACGAAGCTATTTTGTGTGGTAAACAAAATATATGATTTAAAATTTTTTATTTATAAATTGAATTTTAATTATAAAAGCTTCAAAGAAAATTTCAGAAAGCACTCACCGCTGGGGTTCAGCATCGGGCGGTGGTGGAGCCATTGGAGACCCAATGGAACCCGCAAACCTGTTGAGGCAACTGCCAACTCAAAATGGATTGAAAACCTTGGATATGAGAGGTACTTTGCTCAGCAGTGAGGGTGTGAATTCTAATGGTATGGATTGAATTTTAAATTTAAAAAAAATTTAAAATAAAAAAAATTAAAAAAAAATTTTTTTTAAAAATTAAGTTTTTTTAAAAATTATAGACATCTTGATAGTACAGTTCTGGCTTTAATCATAATTTATGACAAATGTAAATAAAACCCTTGGGAAGGTGTATATAAATAGTAATTTTACCGCTTTTTAGTCCCAAAGTCTCCATTTTCAACTGATTTCGAATACGATACAATAGGTTTCAAAGCCTCTGATGATGAATTACAGAGAATTCACTCAATAGCAGTTGATGGTAATTGTAATTACAATTGCAACTTCGATGACAATGTAAGTTGGTTTTTGGGCAAGTATAGTATAAATGGGATGAGGTTAGGACATGGTGGGGTAAAGGTGTGTTAGAAGTAAGCCGGGTTAAGGGATGGGATAGAGGAGGAATAGAGGCAAGGGGTGGGGCGATACAATATGTAGAGGTACCGGTGGGGGTAGTGCGTGATAGGATAAAAATGGGGGTAGATAAGGTAAGTCTGGGCGTAGGGGTTAGAGATAGCTGTAGAAATAGAGGTATGGCTAAGAGTAGAGGTAGAGGTAGGGCTCTGGTCTTGGGCTCTATGCTAGTTCTCTGGGCTAGGGCTCTAGACTAGGTCTCTGGGCTAAGGCTTTGGGCTAGGGCTCTGGGCTAGGGCTTTGGTTTAGGGTTCTGGGCTAGGGCTCTGGGTTAGGGTCTGGGCTAGGATTCTGGGCTAGTGCTAAGGCTAGGGCTCTGAATTAAGACTCTGTGCTAGGGTTCTGGGCTTTGGACTAGGACAAGGGTAAGGGTAGAAATTAATAAAGTTTTTCTTTTTCAGAATCTATGTAACTTTACTATACCATCAGTTACTGAACTATCTTATGTTGGCATATGGGAGCTGAGGAGAGAAGCCATGTATAACTCAATTACTGGCATTAA
Organism: Bursaphelenchus okinawaensis; assembly: GCA_904066225.2. Classification (NCBI taxonomy): domain Eukaryota; kingdom Metazoa; phylum Nematoda; class Chromadorea; order Rhabditida; family Aphelenchoididae; genus Bursaphelenchus; species Bursaphelenchus okinawaensis. The sequence goes on along the minus strand of CAJFCW020000005.1, from coordinate 9,346,658 downwards.
AGAAGATGTTAGTAGAGGTAAGGTATTTATTTTCAATTTTTTAAAAATTTGAGAAAAATTTTACTATTAACAACACTGAATTTGATAGTAAAATAAGAAATCTGAAGTAAAAATAAATAAAAAATTTCAGGCGGTTTATTCCTAGCCACCGGTCCAAAATCGACCCCAGAACAAGAATATGCTCTTCAAATCAAGGTCAATCTGAATGAACCAGCCAACCTACATTTTGCTTATTACATGGCTGGGGTGAAGGGAAGACTACGAGTTTGTACTGACTTTCCAAAATTCAAAAATTGTTTATTCGAAGTCGATGGAAGTGGATTGGAAGGAGATCCGAGGAAGTGGAAAGACGCCAAAGTTAGATTGACTTCTGGGGAAAATACTGTGAGTTTTCAAAATATAGTGGCTTTTAAATGATGAGGTAGTAAGGTATGGGCTTAAACCTAAAGTTAGTATTGGGCTAGGGCGTTAGGCTTAGCCTAGAACTTAAGCTAAGTCTGGGAATTAGTTGTAGACTTGGCCTTAGTCTAGGACTTGTGATAGAGCCTTTGCCAAGGCTTAGATTAGAGGCAGGGCTGAAGATAGGGCTAATGTTAGGGCTGAAGTTAGGGTTGAGATTGAGGCTTAGGTTAGAGCTGGGGCTAAGGCTAAAACTAGGACTAGAGTTAGGTTTAGGGTTAGTGCCAGAGCTAGGACTTAGACACGACTGGCTAGGGCTTATGTTAGGCTGGGACTTAGGCTATGGCGTAGGCTACGGCTTAGACTGGTTCTTAGGCTAGGGCTTAAGCGAGGAGTTAGGCTACGGCTTAGGCTGGGCTTAGGCTAAAGCTTTGGCTAAAGCTAGGTTTAGGCTCAGGCTAGGTCTTAGGATGATAGATTAGGCTTAGGCCTTTAGTTCAGGCTTAAATATTTTCATTTTAGCTAACAATTGTGGCCGACAAGCTAGCCAAGAACTACTTGATTGGTGTAGATGAATTTCGGTTTTTGGACGAATCGGATTCAAGGCCGATTCAATGTTGAAACATGCCATTTTGACATGATTTCTTAAATTCCCTCTGTCCATAATAATTTTTAATATTTAAAAAATTAAAATTTTTATTCAAGAAATAAAAAAATATCAAAAAATGATTAAAATTTGATTAAAATTTGGCCAATAAAGCAGTAAAAACCATGAATCCTAGCCCAAACAAGCTCAACCCTGACGATGAAGCTGAATTCCAGTAGCGTTGTTGCTGAGGATCGTTCATCGCTGGGAAACGAGCGTTGCCATACTCTTGATTGTCTTGTTGGAATTGTCCACCATATGGGTGTTGTCCACCTGCTCCACCGCCATTGGCGAAGCCAAATTGAGTGTTCTGCATTTCGTATAAGGAGGAGTCTTGGTTCGAGGAGTAGGCGCCGTATTGCTACAAGATTTTGGATTAGAATTTTGTAAAGAAAGTTCTTGCTATTTTTGTTTTGTAAAGAAAGTTTTTGCCATTTCTTGTTTTGTAAAAAAAGTTATTGCCGTTTTTTGTTCTGTAAAGAAAGTTTTTGCCATTTTTTTGTAACGAAAGTTTTTGCTATTTTAAGTTTTGTAAAGAAAGTTCTTACCATTTTTAGTGTTGTAAAGACAGTTTTTACCATTTTTGGTTTTGTAAAGAAAGTTTTTGCCATTTTTTGATTTATCATGAAACAAAATATGATCGAAAACGAATACGGCGTATTTTACCCACCCTAAACCTAGGTCGAGCGCCAAAAGCGAACGGTTGGTTGAGTTGTTCTTTTACCGGTGGTGGGATCGTTTGAACACTGAATTCTTGTTCTTGAGCCCATAAGGCGGCAGGGACTAAGGCCAAAATCAACAAGTAGTTCATTATCTATAAGTAAAATACTATTTAATTAAAACTTAAAAAAATCTTGGTTGATCTCATGGTTAATATAATACAAATCAATCTCATGGTTAATATATAAAAAGTTGGATCAATCTCGACTGATCAAACATGAAAATCAAAAAATCTCAAAACGGGACGTCAATAAGGAGACAAGCGCAAACAAATCCAAAGATAAATAGATAATTTGGGAGGGCACGGGTTCGGTGATTCATGTTCACGTGATTAGCTACAAGATGCTAGGCTTACACGGGTAAAATACGCAGGAACATTTGCTTCTTTTACAGCTAACTTCTTTCGTAGTAAGTTGTATAAAAAGTAATGAGCTATGTTATTCATAGCAATATTATTTTCAGTAGCTCATTACTTTTTATACAATTTAATATAACGTTTGAGGGACTAAATCAAGGCGCCAGATTATATTTTTATATAAAACTGTCATTATGTCGTATATTTAGAAAAAGCTGTCATTAATACCTATTTCCTAGAAAACTTGTCATGATGACACTTTTTCTCTTAAAGGATTGCCTTTTAAAAATTACTTTATTGAAAAATAGGACATGATGACATTTCTACAAAAACTTTTTTAAAGGCGTTTTTTCCTAAAAAAGCAGTCATCATGACACATTTTTTGTGAAAGTCGTGACCAGTTGTACGACAGTTTTTGCAAGGATTTCTACTCAACCCTACCCTACCCTACAGTAAACTATAAGTACCACGATTTACTGTAATTTACTCTGACTAGCCCTAATGTCTACTCAAGCTAAACAAAACACCGTTTAACCCAAACCTTTTGACGTTTCAAAACGTCCCCAACCACTATATAAAAAGCGGCCCAAACACAAGCCTTGAGCGCAAAAGCAAACGAAACTTAAGGTTAGGCCAAACAACGATTTGATGAGTTGAACAAAGTTTTCGGATCGCAAAAACAATTGTTATATAAACAAATTTGACTTTATAATTGTCAAACAGAAAAAATATAGTATAGTACAAATTGCTTTAGGCTATAAAAAGTTAAGGTAATGTAAGGTGAAGCTAATAAGAAGAGCTGAAGGTAGGGCAGTGTAAGGTAGAGTAGGGTACGTTACAGTAAGTAAGGTAGGGTAGGATATGATAGAATAGAATAAGGTAGGGCAGTGTAAGGTAGAGTAGGGTACGTTACGGTAAGTAAGGTAGGGTAGGATATGATAGAATAGAATAAGGTAGGGCAGTGTAAGGTAGAGTAGGGTATATCGCAGTAAGTAAGATAGAATATAATAAGTAGGACAGTGTAAGGTAGAGTACGATGCAGTAGAGCAAGTAAGTTAAGGCAAAGCTTCAAAATTAAAAAAAAATTAAAAAAAAGTTTTTTTTAACATAGTAAAATACGATTTATTACCTTTAAATTATATACCAAATTTCTTAAATTTTAAATGTAAAAAAACCAACCAATAAAAAATTAAAGAACATAGAATAATATAATCTTGGTCCAATTCAATACGTCGTCCACTGAATAAAGCATATCGAATTGCACCTTATGATTATACTTGAATTGTGCAAACTTAAAAAGACAAAACCTGTCCGAATAACGGTATATTTAAACAGTGTTGTTTTAAAAATCAGCTTTTATTCTAATACTACAACCTAGCTCTAGTCCTAGCTCTAGCTCTAGCAATTAAACCATGGGTTTATCTCCATATGATGTTGTGTTGCACTTCTATGGTATTATATCTTACTTTTTGAAGGTAAATTGTTTATATTTGATCTTTGGGCTGTTGAAATGATATTTAAGGTAATATTGTCTTGTTTGTACCTGTAGAATTTTGCTTTGAGTATAAATGAACTCTACTTCTAGCTCTAGCTCTGCGTCCGGCTCTGGTGCTGGCTCTATTTTTAGCTCTAGCTCGAGTTATATGCCTAAATATTTTTTCATACTTTTAGTTTTTGCTAACTATGATATTAGTAGTCTTATTGATAATTATACCCTATAATATAATCTTGGTAAAATACACTTTGATTTACTGTCTCTAATTTTTCTTACGTTCATTATGTTTTACTCTGTATCTAAAATTTTGATGTTATAGTAGCTGTTTATTTTTTCTATGATAATTCTTATTTATAATTAACATGACGTTAGACAGATTTATAGTAATCAAAGTTTATTTCAATAAAAATAAGCAAGTGTTTATACATTATAACAAAAAAGTTATTAATTTACACTTTTGTATTACAAAGACAGTATAATATCAAAGTATAAATTTAAAAAAATAAAATTTCACTTATTCCAAGCATTTTTGAGTTGCTCAAAGTAGACCTCGGCAGTGTTAATATCGTCTAACTTGTTTGGCGTTCGTGGTATTTGCCAGCATAAAATACGATTCAAATCTCGTTGAAAAGCCGCTTTAACAGCTGGGTTGTAGCATAATATGCATAACAAATGGCACAGGGAATAGATGTCCACTATTAAGAAGCCAATCTGAAATTTTTTAACACTTTTTGGTAAAATACGGGCACTAGGACACTAGGGATAAAACAGTTATATTGTAAAACTTGTACTTATGATAAAAGTATAAGATCAATAATGGTAAGCTGTTAAGGTATGTAACTGGTAAAGTAAAAATAAGTGTTACAGGTTATCGTGATGACATTTCGCGACATTAAACTTTAATTTTTGTTTAATTTCACAAAAATTTAATCAACTATTTGTACTTTAAGACAATGCGTGACAAATGTAGCAACATGTCAAAGATACTTTAAAATATGCACATCGTATGGCTTTGTGGTCATCTATGTTACAGTAGATATAACTACACAAATACAAACTTACATCGCCCAGAAACCGTGAGTATACAGTATGATCACCGTACTTTTGTGCCAAAATACCACGGACGATTCCAGCCGCCAATCCCATCCAAGCAGCGACGACAAAGGTAGCCATCGATGGGAATATCGAAGCAGTAGTATGAGAGTTCTCGGTAGCTTGAAAACGAGCACTTAAGCTTGTTAAGCTTAATCGATTCATCAGGCCGTGCTTGGTCTGCTTTCGAAGGGCCGCGAACCACTGGAAATTTTAACAAATTGGTTTTTGAAAAAATGTCAAACTCAATTTTAAAATGTATTATTAAAAGCGTTGAAATCTCTAGTTCTAGTTCTAGCTCTAGCTCTAGCTCTAGCTCTAGCTCTAGCTCTAGCTCTAACTCTAGCTCTAGCTCTAACTCTAACTCTAGCTCTAGCTCCAGTTCTAGCTCTAGCTCTAGCTCTAACTCTAGCTCTAGCTCTAACTCTAACTCTAGCTCTAGCTCCAGTTCTAGCTCTAGCTCTAGCTCTAGCTCTAACTCTAGCTCTAGCTCTAGCTCTAGCTCTAGCTCTAGCTCTAGCTCTAGCTCTAGCTCTAGCTCTAGCTCTAGCTCTAGCTCTAGCTCTAGCTCTAGCTCTAGCTCTAGCTCTAGTTCTAGCTCTAGCTCTAGCTCTAGCTCTAGTTCTAGCTCTAGTTGTAGCTCTAGCCCTAGCTCTAGCTCTAGCTCTAGCTCTAGCTCTAACTCTAGCTCTAGCTCTAGCTCTAGTTCTAGCTCTAGCCCTAGCTCTAGCTCTAGCTCTAGCTCTAGCTCTAGCTCTAGCTCTAGCTCTAGCTCTAGCTCTAGCTCTAGCTCTAGCTCTAGCTCTAGCTCTAGCTCTAGCTCTAGCTCTAGCTCTAGCTCTAGCTCTAGTTCTAGCTCTAGCTCTAGCTCTAGCTCTAGCTCTAGCTCTAACTCTAGCTCTAGCTCTAACTCTAACTCTAGCTCTAGCTCCAGTTCTAGCTCTAGCTCTAGCTCTAACTCTAGCTCTAGCTCTAGCTCTAGCTCTAGCTCTAGCTCTAGCTCTAGCTCTAGCTCTAGCTCTAGCTCTAGCTCTAGCTCTAGCTCTAGCTCTAGCTCTAGTTCTAGCTCTAGCTCTAGCTCTAGCTCTAGCTCTAGCTCTAGCTCTAACTCTAGCCTTAGCTCTAACTCTAACTCTAGCTCTAGCTCCAGTTCTAGCTCTAGCTCTAGCTCTAGCTCTAACTCTAGCTCTAGCTCTAGCTCTAGCTCTAGCTCTAGCTCTAGCTCTAGCTCTAGCTTCGGACTCAGTTCCGGTTCTAATCCCGACCCTAACCCCTGTCTTAACCCCGACTCTAGCACCCGCTTTATTCCCGGCCCTAAAGCATGCACCTTTTATGAATGGTCTATATTAAACTACTCTATTCTTCCATATCTTACCTTGGCTTGCTTTTCCCTTTACTATGTCGAACTGTACCTCAACTAAGCTTCATTTAAAAAACAAAAAAAAATTTGAAATTTTTATAAGTTTTTAAGTTTATAAAAAAACTTACCGCCGCGCCAATCAAACAAGAATTAGAAGACAAAGCAAACCCAGCCACTTCATATTCCCAATTGACATGAATGGGGATACAGCTCATTCTTGACGTATTTAGATCGAAATCGTCTAGATATATCAAGAAGAAGTACCATGATACGATGCCTACCGTAATGCTTACACCTAACTGAAATTGAAATTGCATTATCTTACTGCATTTATAAAAAGCTAGGTAAATATAATAAATATAGTAAGTAATGAGCAAAATATACTATCAGCATACTCTGGTATTATAATATTACATATATATAACTTACCATAATAAATATCAAAGTAAAAGCAAATGTTTTTGCTTTAGTTTCATATATATCTACCCAATTGTAAGCCAGTTGACGCTCCACAGCCAACATTAACATTGAAACAGCAGCATCTATCACAGCGATGTTGTTGACAATACCTATTACAACACAACCAATATTTGTGACATATCGGTTTTGATTGTTAATAGTAATGTCGTTGTAGTAGTGACCTAACAGTAGGGTAATGTGCATTAGTTCCATCGATATTACTGTGTTGCACTGTAAATGATAATATATATGTAGGGTAAGGTAAGGTGAGGTAAGTTAAAGTAAAACAGGGCAAAGGCAGGGCAAAAGCAGGGCAAAGGCAGAGTAAAGGCAGGCCAAAGGCAAGGCAAAGGCAGGGCAAAAGCAGGGCAAAAACAAGGCAGAATATTTTACATACACGTACTTTGGTAAGTACCCTGGGACATGCTATGTACAAACAATAACATTAATGACGTAAATGGCATGTCAAAAACTATTTACCGGCCGCACTTACTACAGTAATTCTAAAGTTCAAGTGTAATGTAGACAAAGTGCTAATACGTAGTACATAATAGATTTTAAGCACCAGACTGAATACTGCAAACCATCGATATGCCACGGTAAAGTTGTCGTAGTAAAGCCCGTATTTGTCAAAATCCGGTACCAAATCCATGTTGTCCCACTCTCTAGCCATGCCATAAAATCGTTGTATGAGTCTTTCGGTACATTAGCTAAAAATTGGTTTTACTATAACATGACTATATACCACAGTAATTAATTACATTGTAAATTATAATACATTTCTCGGTCCGATTTTAATGTCAGAACACAAAGATGGTAAGGTAGTGTAATCAAAAAGTCAATTTCAAAAAACCCCGCCTAATTTGAGCATGGTAATCGGTCATCCATCAGACGTGGCATGACAATGAAAAATGGCAACATTTCCCAAACCCAAGACCAAATACTAATATGTGCTAAATTGATTACCAAAAAACAATGAAACGCAATGTTGAAGTTGAAAAAAAAACGTTATTAGAAATGGCACAGTGAAAAAGTGTAATGAAAAAAATTATTGGAAAAACTGACATTTTGAAAAAAAAAATTTTAAACAAGTCACATGAATAAAACAATGTTATAGTAAAGAAGATAGATCAGAGTTGAATTGGGTAGGGTGGGATAACGTAAGAAAGAATAAGGTAAGGTCAGACAGGATAGGCTAGAATAGAGCCAAGCAAAGTAAGATTTTGTAGAAAACGACAGGGTACAATAGAGTATCGTGTAGTAGGGTAAGACATGCTAGAACTGAGTAGGATAAGGTAGAGTAAAGAAAGATAAGGTAGGGTAATACAGTCAGTGTTTTGCCGGACCGGTCCGGTCCGGATTTAAAAAATTGCAAACTTGAAAATAATTTTTTAGCTTATGGTTTGAAGTTTTAAAAAATAAATAACTTTTGTGAAGGTCCGTATTCGGCTATCAATTTATTACCGAAATGGACCACCCGGACCGGCAAGACCGATTCGGTCCGGCCGGTCCAAATGTTTAGCGAGGAACTTGCATGAGCCGGACCTTCACAAAAGTTATTTATTTTTTAAAACTTCAAATTATAAGCTCAAAATTTGTTTCCAATTTTGGAATTTTTGAAAATCCGAACCGGACCGGACCCGGTCCGGCAAAACACTGAATACAGTAGAACTCCTATATAACAAACTCCTCTATAACGAAAATCCCGTATAACGAACAACTTTAGAATCTCCATCTACCACTAAACAGTGCATTTAAAACTCTTGTATAACGAAACTCCTTTATAACGAATAAACTTCAAGTCCCCGAGCGATTCGTTATTAGGCCCTGACTGTATATGATAAAACAGGTACTGTTAGGGCACGACAGAGTTAAATAAGACAAGCTAAAGCCGGGTAGGGTAGCATAGGATATGTAATGTCAAAATCAGAACACACAACGTTTTTAAAAAATTTAAAAAGCAGAACCATAACTGGAAGGTAAAGTCATAACAACAAAGTAAAGTCACAAAAAAACATCTAAAAGAACGTAGAACTTTGAAACAAGCATTACAAATGAAAAAAGTTATTAAGAATGTTAATGTAAATTACTTTCGGCACGAAACATTGTATACCCAACAAACATTAAAGAAAGTTAGTAGGAAAGTAAGTAATGGCAGTACACCATAAACACGCTTTCAAAACATTGTGCAATACCTAAGTTTCTGGGTAATAAAATATTACCAAATTTATTAAGATTAGACTTAGGCCTAAGAAACAGCTGACTAGGCGGGGTCTGATTCTGGTCTAGCCTGGTTCGGCTTAGGCCGCCCTATATCATAACAAATTTGAAATAAAACAAGACGAGTCAGGCCATGTAGGCTGAAGAGACTAAATAAATGCGTTCAAAGCTTTGCCGTCTTTTCCCAACCCGGACCGGTTCACAAAAAACTTTTGCAAAATGTTTTGGCAGATACAGAAACTTGGTTCACAGAATAGTAAAGGTAACACTGCTACTCAAAAAAGTTCTATACATAAAAGGTTGTTCAAATACAAACCATAACTTGAAAGCATGACTTAGTGTGATTAATAAGTCATGCGATATAATATTGAAATAGGCCTATTTACTAATTTAATTATGTTTTAGTTTTATAAAAGGTGAGAGGTAAGATCAAAGAGGTCAAAGTATACTGTTTTAAGCTAGCTGGCAGGTGTTACAGATGGCTACTTGGTTTAAAAAATTTTAGCATGTACTCCTAACAATAAGAAACATATATATTCATCAAATTAATACCTATAAATAAATAATGTATAACACAAAACTATGTAAAAATCTCCACCCACAACTTGCATTTACTTTTGAACTAATAACTAAATCAAAGTACAAATTTACAACTACTAATTAGAACTTTTTTGCCAATTTACAATTAGGCACATCATTAAAATTATTCACCATATCTCACTGTATCATACCGTTCTGTATCCTATCATACCATAGTCTACTATATACTGTTACATGCTACTATACCCTACCTTGCTCTATCGTACTTTACCTTACCCTGCCCAACTCAGCTCTCTTTTTCTTCACTATATCTTCCTCGGTCTAACCAACGCCTTTCTCTACTTTTGTCTTTTCTTCTAGCAACACGCCCTGTCTATGCCAGTACTGTAATTATAATATATATAACAGTCAGACAGCCCAAAGTACTATCAAAATTATACCCATACATCACAAAATCTAAGTGAAATGACAATGAGACTTTAAAACAATATAAGATGTTTAAATATCTTTCACTTATTGTACTATAAACTTAACAGACCACACAAGCTACCAATATGGCAATATGTGCGTTTTTCCGTCCCATTTTGATGTAACAACACAAAAAATTGTAACCTACATTGTATTGTTACTTTTTATAGCTTTTTAATTGTATTTGTTTTTTCTGTGGCTACGACAAAATTTTTTTATAATTGTGACAATTTCACAGAAAATAAGGTTTTTTGGCAATAACACTATATAAATGTTAAAACTAGAGTTAGGACGACAGCTAGGGATTGCTGAGGTACTAAGGACTAGCCTAAGCAAGACCTGGAATGGCAGAGAAAAGCCAAGGCAAAGCATGGCAACGCAAGAGAAGATAGGATAAAAAAAGGCTAGGGTCTCGGTTAGAACTCAGAGCTCAAGGGTTCGAGGATCAGGGCTTAGAACGAAATTTGTTTAACTTAGAAACACGCCGGGTCGGACCGGGCCCGGGCTTTGATTTTAGACGCGACCTGACCTTAATTTTGCTCAAAGCCGGCCCGGCTTGTTTCTCATTTTTCGGGCCAGGGCTCTGGGCTAGGGCTCTGGGCTAGGGCTCTGGGCTAGGTTTCTGAGCTAGGGTTCTGGGCTAGGTTTCTGAGCTAGGGTTTTGGGCTAGAGATCTAGGCTAGGGCTCTGGGCTAGGGTTTTGGGCTAGGGCTTTGAGCTAGGGCTCTAGACTAGTCTAGGATATTTTATCCTATAGGTGGCCGCCCAAGTGCAACATTATACTGTATAAACTTATAGTTCAAGCTAGTTTACCCTACCACATATAAATTACAATTGTCTACTGTGTAGTTCAGCAAAATGTTAATTTATACCTTATAAAATTTAAACTTGTTCAACTTTTGCATACATAATAAAACTGTCGGGTTCAAAAAAGCGACCTCCTACATGGAACGAATACAAATGTTGAGACATCAAAAAAGTTTCATTTCATCACATCATGCTGTTCTTTCAGCCTTGTTTATTACAATATAAATCTTAAAATACTTAATTTAAAATATTTTTTACAAAATTGAAATGCCATTTTTTAAATATTAAAAAATGTAAATTGTTGAACATAGAACTAGCCAAACGTATGAATGCAACGTTTAAGTATTATAAATTACTATGTACTTTGACTATTCTAGTTATAAGTAATCTATAATTTATCGTTTTTGTTAATCTTCTGACTTATATAAAAGGGCAAAGTATGAAATTGGCAACATCATTTTATACTTTCAAACACGTAGCATGCTATTAAATTTACAAGTACAGTGAAACTTTTGTGTCATCAACTCCTCTAGAAAAATCATTTATAGCAAACAAGCTTAAAGTCTTTGAGCAATCAACTGTAACAAATTTATATTGGTTAAACAAAAAAAAATACGGATATATAATTTTGAACGAATAAACATAGCTCTATGTGATGTGGCAAGTTTTTTTTAAAGTTTTTTTTAAATTTGTAATCAAAACTTTTAACATTTTTTTATTACAGGCTATATACCCTGCTGTTGGATATTCGTAATTGAATTTAAAAGCAATGTTTTCAATTGAGCATGGCCTTTGCTTGTTGGAAGATTTGAAAAAATAGGACTTTTGATTCTAAATTGATATTAGTAAACATAAAAACAAAAAAAAAACAATTTAAAACCAAGATAAAGAAAAATATTTAACAAAATTTAACTTTTGTTATATATTGTGGTAAAAAGCGTATTCACCTGAATGTGCGGGTGTTTTTTGAGCGCATGCATAATTTTTGAACGTTTGTTTTACCAAAATATTAAAAAACTCTAAAAAATTACTGAACCTAATATATATGTTAATTTTTTTACTTAGTAACTGTACATTATGTATTTAACAATTAGGTTTGTTTACGATAATGTTATTCTTAACATTTGTTCAAACTTAACCTTTAATTCCAGTTTAGGCCTTAGCTTACAAATAATATATTACTGCGATTCATTTACATGGCGATTCATAATATATTGCCGTATTGCTTAATATTATATTATAACTAAATAGCCTTAAAGAAATTGCAAGAAATGGTGTTACGCAACTTTTTCTTATGTAAAATTGGTAATTTTTTGTCACACATGCTTCGATGTAAAACGACCCAACAAATTACTGCTAGTACTGGGATTTATACTTGTTTTTCTTCAAGATATCTTATGTACTATTACTTCATTTTTCTTATAATTCTTGAAGATTTCATGGTAGTGTATTGTAGAGTGTACTAAAAAAAAGTAGAGTAACACAATGTAGAATATGGTAGGATAGTGCACTGTAGTGTATAATAAGGTTGCGCAGGGCAGGGTAAGTAGAGCTAAAACAAGGCAAAGGCAAAGCAAAGGCAGGGCAAAGGCAGGAAAAAGGCAGAGCAGGCAGGAAAAGCTCAACTACAGAAAGTTTTAAAATTACTGTACATCAGCCCAATAATTTAATTTATTTACCGTAACAGTAACCTCCAATGTATTTCAATTAAAATCGCAGTAAATAACCATCTATTAATTACTCTGCCATTCTTTCCTGTAGGGCTCTGTTTTGTTTTCGTATTTTGCGGTTGTCGCGGTATTCCAAACATCGCTGGCACACCCGCAGACGTATCATCACCCCCAATGCGACAATTAAAGCCGGGATCCCAGCGAAAACAAACAAAATGGTTCGAAATTCCTCCGGCGTCACCGGGCTACGCTCGCCCAAAGTGGCACTTTTGCCCGAGGAAAAGGCATTCATTGCTGTATTCGTTCCACGATGAGGCATTTTTCGGCGTTGATATGGTCTGAAATGTCAGTATAAATGAAATTTGTAAAATAAAATTAAAAATTTTTTTTTAATTTTGAAATTAAAAAATTAAAATTAAAAAAAATTTTTTAATTTCGAAAAATCAAAAAAATTTTAAAAAGAACTTTTCAAAATTAAAAAAAAATTTTTTTTTGTCACACCCCATGTAAAAAACCTTTAAAATTGCCAAACTTGGTAACATTATGCTAAAAAATGTCTTTATTCGTCTTCTTTTTTGCACGACTTTAAAGGGATCATTTGAAATTTGAGCACAAACAGCACGTCATATAAACAAAAAGTCTGCTTTATATGTAAAACATGTAGTACATAAAACAAACCCACGTTTATCTTACTGTTCTTAAAACATTTTATAATACGTACTATCAAGGCCGGGTGCTGGGGAGAGGGGAGTGGACGCAAAAAAGTTGAACGTGGTCCCTCCTGTAGATTTTTGGAAAAAATTTTTTCGACCCCCGCCCCCTGACCAAAAGTCCTCGCCCGACCCTGCGTACTATCAAAAATACCGTCTAAAGAACGAAAGAGAAACCAAAAAATATTTTTTTTTGAAAATTTTGAAAAAAGTCAACTTACCCTTATTTACTGAATATTATTGTAGACATGTTTAGCTTAGAAAATGTGAAATGTGTGTTTAGGATTTGAAGTTGCCACTTGATGTGTTGAACGAAAGGAATTGTTTCTAAAAGCCAAAACAATATTAAAATTTAAAATTATTGATTAAAAAACGTGTAACAGAACTTTTGGTGCACCCTGTGCAAAAAGAATAGAATAAAGTAAAAACGATTTGGACTGAGTGGGGTAAGGTAGGGTAGAGTAGGGTAGGCTAAAATAGGGTAGATTAGGTACCATAAAACTTGTAACAAACATCAAAAATTTGTTTTTATGTTAAAAAAACACCTGTGATTACAAAAAATACGAAAGAATTTTTATAAAATTTGAAAAGTAAAAATTTTAGCCTTTTCTTTACGTTATAATTGCCAGTAAACAAGATTGTAAAATATTATGTCTTTATAAACGAATTTACATCCGCCAGCTCTTTAATACGACTGAATCTGCTTTACGTTACAAAAAGAAGATTATATATAATAAATGAGTTGTTAAAGAATAAAAAGTAAAAACCTTAATTAATTTTAAAAATTTAAAAATGCAGTGGAACACAGAGATTAAGAGCTTCTGTATAGCAAATCACTCTATAACCATCATCTGATAAATCAGCTGTTAACAATACACAGTGCATTTAAAACTCCTGTATAACGAAAATCCTTTATAACGAACAAATTTCAAGTCTCCGAGCGATTCTTTATACAAGAGTTCCACTGTATTGTATAACAAAACTCGTTTATGTCAAACCCTTTTAAAAACATCGAGTTATTCGTTATACAATATCCTGAAAAAAACACTGTAGTTTGTCATATCTTTAAAAAGTAAAAACAAAAATGAATCAAAGTAAAAGAAGAACAAACTTTTTAAAAAGCTGCCAAAAGAGAGTCAATTTAGAGTGCTTCAAACAGACACATCATTATGAAAAATTGATCTTGTACTTGTCGTATAATTTCAGAAAGCTAATCTTTATTAAAAATTTTTAAAATCAAAAAAATGTCTAAAAAAATAAACAACTAAAATTTTTTCTGAAGCTTCAAAAAACTATTAAACCTAAACATTTTTGTTATACAGCGGTTTTAAATGCATGGTTTTAAATGCGTTAAATGCAATGAAAAGAATTTACAGAAAAGGTATTCTACCTGCCCTGCTCTGAATCAGCTCAAAATTTTTACATGATTTCTTTGTACTACCAATAGTACCCATAAAAAATTTTAGCGCGCGTTTGGGTTTTACAGGGTGCGACAAAAGTAAATTTGAATTATTATATTTTCCCACCTATTTGGCAAAGTTGACATTGTGTTTCAAGCATTTTTTTTGACTTTCCGGGCAAGCTACGCTTAAAAATTTAAAAATGTAAGTTCATTTAAAGGTATTCCACTAGTATATTAAAGAAAAATTTTTAAACTTCAAAAAATAACAAAGTTATTAGAAGCAAAAAAAAACTTTTTTAAACCCCTAAAAAATACCTAAGTCCATAAAGAAGTAACTTTCTTTGGCAAAATAATACGTCTTTAATCTAGGGTAAGGAAGCATAAAACCCCTCCTCCTCGGGGTTTATAATATTTACGAAAACAAAAGACGGAAAGGCCAAAAAGTGAGAGCAAGGACAAGAAGAATGAACGGATGTCCTCGGCTCTCCCCCCCCCCCTTTTTTCGTTTTTCTCATACCCAAATTTGTAATCTAATTAAAGTGGAGTTTTATAACATTGGATAAGTTAGAGTAAATGTAATAGCATGTGGTGGTGGTAGGTAGGTTAAAGGAGGTACTATAAGAGAGAGTATAGAGTACAGTAGGTACTATACTATTATAGAGCGAATAAGTTAGAGTAAGTCTTATAAGTTCTAGAAGGCTAGATAGGTCAGAGAACGTGCTATAGAAGAGTGAGTATGTTAAAGTAGATACTATACTATTAAGAAGTGAATATGTTAAAGAAGACACTATACTAATATAAACGATTAAATAAGTTAAAGTGCGTCTTATAGGTTCTAGAAGATTAGAAAGGTCAGAAAAATCATAATACTATAAGAGAGTAAGTATGCTGGCTTAGGTACTATAAGAGGTGTACTATGCTAAAGCAAATATTGTAAATAAATGTGTATGTTAAAAAGCCAATAACATGGTGAATATGTTGGAGTAGATCTTAAGATATGCTACATACTATAAGATGGTGAATATGTTAAAGTAGGTCATATAGACTTTATAATATAAGATTAGACATGTTAGAGTACGTCTGAGTAAACACGACATGGATAAGGTTAGAGTACAAGGAATTAAATTAAGGATGCGTGGCAAAAAGATTTGGTTAAGCAAAAGTTAACTTAAGAACACATTTGTAATAGTCAGGGAGAGAGAGCTGGGTAAAATAGCTACTTCTTTTCGTAGAGTTACAGTAAGAAAAATTGTGATAAAACAAGAAAAAATAGAGAAAAAATTTTTGAAACGTTCACGCCAAGCTGTATGCCAATGGCAATGCTTAGATGTTGTTCAAGTCAATTCCATTGAACACGTTGAAAGACACGAAGCCATTAGATTAGGGATAAGCTTGAATTTTTTTGACTGGACCGGGCCGGCCTAATAGAAAAATAAAAGCAGGCCGGACTTAAACGTTGGGCCCTGGGCTGGGCTTCAAAAGTATTATTTGCCGACATAACCCCTTATAGCTTTAGCTTGGCCCGTTTCTTACCCCTAGTGAGTTCAGTTCGGGACGGGTATTTGTGATAAGTGTTTTCGTATCAAATGAGAGCCGAATTAAGCTTTTATAAATACGATTATGTTACTGTAATACTAGTTTATTTTAAAAATAAACGTCTTATCATTATAAAAAATTAATTTATTAATCTAAATTTTTTTGTTTGTCGACTGAAAAAAAAATTTACTATTATAAACACTCAATGAATCAGTTTACGCTGTATTAAAAAGTTTGTGCAGTCAACATGGACGACCGACCATTTAAGCGTTGATTTTTATTTGGATAATACGACCACAACAAGTTGTACGAAAATGAGAATTCCTGGATGCTAACCAAGCCAATGCCGTTATACAAAGCATAAGGCACGTAATCAGAAGTTTCCGGAAAAGCGTTTTCATCGGCTTTAAAGTTATCAGCGACAAACCGATCGCCCAGGTATTTGTTGAGTAACCTAAAATTGACAGTTTCTTTGGTGTTAAAGAGCATTATAAGGTAGAAGTAGGCTCAGGCTAAGGCTAAAACTCTGGGCTAAGCCCAGAACTAAGTAGCTAATACTGAGAGGCTAGAGCTGAAGGACTTTGAATTAGAGCTCTGGGCTAGGGCTCTGAGCAAAGGCTTTGGACTAAGATAGAACTGAGGGACTAGAGCTGAAGGGCTGAAGGTCTGAAGGGCTGAAGGGCTGAAGGGCTGAAGGGCTGAAGGGCTGAAGGGCTGAAGGGCTAAAGGGCTGAAGGGTGGAAGGGCTGAAGAGTAGATCTGCGGGGCTAGGGCTTAAACTTTGGACTGGGGCTCCGGGTTAGGGCTCTAGTCTGAAACTCTGAGCTGGGACTAAAACTTCGGACTAGGGATCTGAGCTAAGACTCTGGGCTACTGAGAGGCTAGGGCTGAAGAGGTAGAACTGAGGGACTAAGGCTTAAGGGCTAGGGCTGAGGGGCTAGGACTAAAAGCTAGGAGCTAAAGCGTAAGATTTTAACTTTGTTTTACTTACTTAATCTCATCCACAATATTTTTCGGGATATCAAACCGTTGATTGCAAGTGTCGGCACATATTGTAACATTTTGGTTTGAAGAATCAAACACTTCCATATAGCATTTAGTCCATCTATACGAATCAACTATTACGCGACTAGCGCTACTAACGTATTTAGCGGCTTCGTAGTTTGGATTGTATACGTCCATCTTCTCCCCAAGAGGTTTGAAGTCAACTTCGAACATTCCAAGATTTGAGTAGTTTCTATACAAATCACCGGTGATTTCTTCATAACAATCGTAACAGTTGTGCTTGTAGAAGAGTGTTAGCGTAACCTTCTTGCCTGAGTTTTTAGCCAAAAAACCGCGACATAGATCACCAACTCCACAGTGATCAGCGATGGTTTCATTATCACACCACATTGGCGGTGGAATTCGGTCACAGTCTACTTCAAGCGCTACAGTAACGTGGAACAGTAGACAGAGGGCTAGAAGTTGGTACAACATAACTATTGATGGATGAATTGAACCAGCAATATGATATAGTAGTTAACACAGCGATGTATCAATATTAACAGCTTGTGGTTTGCTTTATATAACCATGTAAACCTTTGAATCTTTCGGGTTTTTCTTTGAGCATAAGGTTATATATATACAATTTTAATACCATATATTAATAAAATGTTAAAACAATATTTATCTTCTAGCATTTTGTTCAATTTTCGTTTGTAAAATTTAAAACAAATTTTCAAATCAAATGTTTTATCAATTAATAAAACTCTATAATCCGTCGCATGCAATCCAAAGACCTGAGTGGCCCGGGCAAAACAATTATCTGCGTTGGTAGGCTGTGGCGCCGCTGGCTATTCGAAAAGACCTTGGTTTGATTTCGCGCACCGCCCAACGCAGGCGCCTTGAGGAATGAGTAGTGCTGAGTGCACGGGCACTAGGCGCATCTATACTTGTTTACACGAGTATATGATTGAACGCCAGAAGTCTTATGGGACACCTCACCCATGACTAAGTGACGCGAGAAACAGTGAAATACCTGAGGAGAGGCCCAATAATGGGAAACGTCAGACTCAAGGATAGCTCCGTTTTCTTCATCTGAACCTTAAACATCCTTACGCATCAGCACTTTAAGTTACAATTTAAGGCATCAAAAATCATCTAATCTAATATATATATGTATCTCCCGAGTTGTAATTGTAGAAGTTTGAACATGCAAAGTCAATACATTTAAAATTTTTCATTTTATTTTTACTAAAAATGTTTATTTACAGGTACTGTTGCTTTCTATGGTACCTTTAAAACCTGGTTGGATAAAAGTTTAATTTTAATATAACACTCCCATACATTAGCAGTTATTTAGCTAACTTCGGTATTGTTGCTCCCAATAAAGCATTGCTGCCTCCTAGCACACTTCTAAACAATGGTCAAGGAGGTTATTTACTATCTTTTCTATTATCGCTCTCTAATGTAACAATACCATCATACGTTAGCAGTTGTACTTATTTACACTAACTTAGGTATTGTTGCTCTCCGTAACAAAATGCTGCTCCTTATAACACATTGTTGCTCCCTATACCTTCAATAATTAGCCGACACTCCTATTTACACTCGCCTTGTCATTGTAGCCAACTGATTACTATTTACACCGCAACAACCGAAACAATAACCAAGCCTCCAATGTAAATATGGGGATGGTCAAGTGGACGCGCGACTTTCCTCCTCCCCCCAACGTCCACTTCAACCTCAGCTGTGGTGAGGAACCAGGAAAAGGGTTTCCGGTTTTGGCCGGGGTTCCGGCGGAGTGAAGAGGAGAGGTCGCGACGTCTCCGCTCGGGGTTAACGCGTTCGGCGGACGCAGCCGCGGATGAGCAGCGACGTTTCCAGCGGTTTTGTCCCGCTTTTCACTTTTTGCACCCGGTTTTGATGGGATTGGGATGATCTTTGTTGGGTTTTGGGCTTATAATTACATTTTTTTAAATTTTTTTTAAAATTTTTGGTTGTTTTATTACTATAGGTTAGAATATTGTTATAGTTTAATCAAAGTTTATAAACTTTGACTAAAAAAGTTTGTCTTTTCTACCAGAATAGGAGTGAGTGAATCAAAGTTAACGTAGAATAAGATCAAGTAAGGTAGGGTTGAGTAGTCTATGGTGGGAGAAAGTACGGTAGGTAAGCTAGGATAGGCATTTAAGTCATAATAAAGTATTATAAGTTATGATTAGGTAGAGTTAGGTAAAGCAGGATAAGGTAAGATAAAGTAAATTTAAATAGAGTATGGTAGGGTAAGACAAAATAATGTGAAGCAAAGAAAAGTTGAGTTAGGTAAAGTAAGATGAAGTATTTTCTGATTACAGTATCAGTGCTAGATAAACCTGCTTCCTACACCAATATAGCTTTGATGTAGGAGGCAGGGGTGGAGTAAATTTATTTTTGTGGGCTTTGTAGGTGGAAGGCTTGCCTATTTTTCGATTTTTTAAAAGTAGATCAAGTCTGAATTTAAAAAATTTTTTAAGGCGGGAGAGGGGGGGGGGTGCGGGCGGGGGATAAGAATTTTTTATGAAAAGGTTTAAAAGAGTTTTGTGTAGTGACGTCGACAGCATAAATGTTGTTTGTTATACAAATTTAGGTTATAAAGGATATACAGAAGCTTTGCTGTGGTAATGGTTTCTGTAAAACGTTTGCTTTCAGAGGGGGCGCAGAATAAAGTGAACAACCAATTTTTTTTTCTTCAGCAATTTAGCTATACATGTATTTTACTGCACTTAAAAAACTACTGTGCAAGTTTACTAAAAAAATCAGATCATACAAAGACGTATTTTACATTTTCAGAACTTGACTTCTGGGTTATGCCTTAAAGGAATGCCGATTTTCGGACCGGATCGGACGAAACTTGGCTGGACGTTGTTACTTCTACAAGCTACTACAATGACTTTGTTGGTTTACAGTGCGGTAAGGCTTTTCTTATCAGGACTTATTGTATAAAACTTGTCTATTCTAACTCTTATTAATCAAAAACAACTATTATATGCTTTAAAAAAGTCTTGCCGTTTTTTGATATTGTTTTTTACGTTAAAAAACGACAAGACTTTTAAATCTGACTTTTAAGGTTACATCAAACCATGTCATTATAAAGTTGAATCAGTTATATTTCAGAAAATTGAAAGAATCACAAAAACATCGCAAATATCAATGAACAAGACAGAGATATCGCTATGTGAATATTACAAAGCTATTGGCAAACGGTCAGCTTATTGTGACAAAATTGAAAAAAGTAAGCTTTTTAAATTTAAAAAAAACTTTTAAATTTTGTTTATTATTAAAAAAGTAAGCTTTAAGTTCATTTTTTTATTATTTTTCAGTTATTTTTAAAAAGTGTGACATTTCGTCAATTTAGTGATTTTTTTAATAATGAAGCAAGGCAAAGTAAAAAAATAGCAAGAACAAAACAAGAGGGGCGTATTTTACCAAAAAATAAGCTTTATAAATAATTTTTTTATGTGTGACATATCGTCTAATTATTGATTTTTTTAAAACTTTAGAACTCTTGTATAACAAATCAATTGAGAATTTTAAATTTGTTCTTTATAAAGAAGTTGTTATCTTAGAAAAGTTCATTATACAAGCGTTTTACTGTATTTTTCAAGAGTGTGACATTTCGTCAACTTATTTTTTGTAAAATAATATGTATGAGCTAAAAAATATTAAAAATATGAAGAAATAATAACTAGAAGTTAGAGAAGCGTATTTTAACAAAAAAGTAATTTTTATAAATAAATTTTAATATAAAAGTGACATTTCGTTTAATTATTGATTTTTGTAATACGTAAAGCAAGATAGAGAGAAAAAATTTGAATAGGTAATAACAGCGGCTTGGAAACGTATTTCACCAAAAAATAGTTTTAATAATTCAATTTATTATCATTGTGACAGTTCGTCTAATTATTGATTTTTTTTCAAATACCAAACTTTGCAAAAATTTTGACTTTTTATCGTATTTTACATTCTTAAACTGGTTTTGGTAACAATAAAAAACAAAAAATTTAAAATAATTTTTATCTACTTCTCTCATAAAAACAAATTTCAGCCGAAGAAACCCCAAAATCGTTTAAACGTGTGCTCCTCCAACTCCGCCATGATTTTGTGTACATCCGACTCGACCGGTGATTGTGCCGAAAGTGGACAGATTTGCACACTCAGTGATCAAACAAAGTGTTGTCAAGGTATCGTCAAAGGCATACCTGTGTCAAGGATCAATGCCAAGCCCGGGGACTGTCCACAGCCGATCGGGATCAGTGGCTATTCGGACCAAAGTTCGACCGGTTGTTGGCTCGATTCGAATTGTCCTGGTGTTCAAAAGTGCTGCTTGGAGCCAAATCCGACTGCTCATAATGCGCAGAGGATATGCAGAGATCCGGTCGGGATTAGCAGTAAGTTTAAATTTAAAAAATTTTGAAAAAAATCAAAGTTTTAAAAATTTAGAAAAAATTGAACTTTTTGAAATTTCAAACTAATTTTTATTAAAACCATTTTAAAATTCCTTATTTGCATTACCTTTTATCTATTTTACACGTTACATTACTGTAATGTAAAATATTAAGCGACGCGAGAAGCGTGGGGGTATAGCTCAGTGGTAGAGCGTCCGCTTTGCATGCGGAAAGTCAGGGGTTCAAACCCCCTTACCTCCAACAGTCTTTTTGCCATTTTTTATGACGTGTTTGGTTTTGAAACATTATTTTTATTGTATAAAATAGGTTTTTTTACCCTTACAATAAGATATTTTACCAATTTATTGTTTTATTTTAATAAAAAATAACAAAAAAATTTTCGCTTTTTTCACTTTTACCTTATGAAAATACCATTTTCTCTCCCATTTTTTTTTTGATTTTTTTAGAATTTATTGGTAATTCTGTGTGCAATTTACCCTTGGCTGTAGGCACCTGTACGGCGCCGGTTACCCGTTATTATTACGATTCAGTTAGTGGACAGTGCAAGACCTTCAAGTTTAGTGGATGTAATGGAAATGCTAACAACTTTCAGTCGTTATCAAGTTGTCAGGCGACTTGTTCGTATCTTGGTAAGATATGTTGTAAAATACGTTTGCAGTGGATGTATTTGTATAATTTTGACGCGATTTTTAGTTATTTTTTTGACTCTTTTGAAGAGTTATTTTCTGGTTTGATGATAATGTTGTAGTAGGCATTTTAAGTAGTTGTAACTTTTTTTAAAACATGTTTATTGAGCTGTAAATTTGTATATGATATGCTCTGGTTAAGGTTTATGATTGTACAAAATTGCAGCCAAATTGGTAAACTTTGAAAATTTGAATTTTATTTTTGGAGCCATTTTTGGCATTCTGTTTAAAGTTTTATTATGGACGAAAACTGTCATTACTTATTAAAATAGGTATCTCAAACTACTTTAAAATTATTTTTCAATAACTTTTAGGACAAAACTTGCTTTATTTCAATTTAAAACGTCAATATTTAGGTATACAAGGAACTCCGATGTGTCCAGCCGACGCCAATGCCATTTTGAACTGTCTTTACGTGCACCCGGACGCATGTCAGACGGACGCTGACTGCATGGGACGTCAAAACAACGTTCAGCCATCTTGTTGTATGACCAAGTGTGGGTATCGGATATGTCACTTGTACTAGGCCGTTAACTTCAGGCTATCTCTGGGCCCTATCTTCAGGCTAAGTACAAAATGAGTACAAAGGTTGTTGAAGTAGTCGTACTGAATAGTACTAATATGTTGTCTGAAGCTGTAGCGAATGTCTTGTTGTTGTGAGGATTATATGATCTCTTATTTTTCTTTTTTTTATGTTGGAAAGAAAGTTTTTGCCAATATTATAGTTTTTTAGATTTTAGGTACTTTTTGTACAACTAGTACTATTTTTATCAAAATTTACTATATTTTGAATTTTACTTATAGAGTAAAAAGTCTTGTCGTTTTTTAACGTTAAGAGAAATTTGACGTCAAGACTTTTTGCCATTTTAATACTGCTATTTAAGGCCTAATAATACCATTCAAAGCTATATAGTATCATATAAGGCCTAATAGTACTATTTAAAACCGAATATTAAGTGCCGACATAAAGCACCCGCCGTTTTTAACAGGAAATTACAGGAAAAGTATGGCGGGTTCTTTATGTCGGCACCTAATATTACTATTTAAAACTTAATAGTGCCATTTAAAGCTATACCATTTAAGACCTAATAGTACTATTTAAGGCCTATTAGTATCATATAAAGCCTGACAGTACCATTTAAGGCTTGAAGTACTATTTAAACTTTAATAGTACTATATAAAGCTTAATGGTACTATTTAACCCTTAATAGTACTATATAAAGCCTAATGGTACTATTTAAGCCTTAATAGTACTATATAAAGTTTAATGGTACCATTTAAGCTTTAATACTACTATTGAAGTCTTGATTTACCATTCAAACTTTAATAGTACTATATAAAGCTTAATGGTACTATTTAAGCCTTAATAGTACCATATAAAGCCAGATCGTACCATCTAAAGCCCAATAGTACCATTGAATTTCTAATAGTACCATTAAAAACTCAATAGCACCATTTTTTTACAAAACAAAAAATGGCAAAAACTCTTTTCCACCTTCTCCCAATTACCGTAAAATTAGTAATATAGTACGAAATGCAAATTAATTTATTGATTATTTCACAAACAGATATACAGTAAATTTTTAAAATATATTTCAACAGAATAAAAGGCAGTCAAAAGACGAGAGATTGAAGTAAATGAAGAGACGTTAGAAAACAAAATTAAATTTTTTAAAATTGGGTTTTAAAATTAAAAAAAAAACTTATTATTAAGTTGTTCAAATAATTCTGAGTTCTCAACTCTCAAAAGTTCTGAGCTATTAAGAGGTAGCTCAAAATTTTTTGAACAATTTAAAAATAATTTTCAAATTTCAAAAAAATTAAAATTTTGTATAAAAATGATTCAAATGCTATACGAATTTCGGAAAAAATTAAAATTTGGCTAAAATACGGTTTATTATAGCACATACGAGCCTGTAGATGTGTTAACAATATAACATACGACAAAGTTTTACAATATATAGTTGTTCAAATAATTCTGAGCCCCCTGAACACAAAAATTTGCTTTTGAGACAGAGCACAGAATTATTTGAACAGCTTAAATTTAGCTTGTTCCAAAAATTCTGAGCCGGCAGAATACGAAAATTTGTTTTGTGAAGAGGCACAGAATTATTTGAATAACCTAATAATACAGTTTTACAATAATATAACGATAAAAATACAGTACTAGTTTGTACCATAGACCAATCTTTTGTATATAACCATGCACATGAGGACTATAGTAAGAGTTACAGTACGTTATAGTAGGTATAATACTGTTTTTTCAGTACTATATAGTACTTACAGTTTCACTATATAGTAATTACTGTAGCCTTATGTATAGCACTTACAGTATCGCTATATATAGCACTGCAGTATCACAATATATAGTACTTACAGTACCAATATACTATAACAAAATATTTCAAAGTATGTACAGTACGACGAACCATACTGTACCCTACTTCCGCCTCGACGGAAATAGCCAGCCAAGCAAGTAGATACCAATTAGAAGCCCAAAACATATCGTAGGAGAGAACTTGGTACTGTATGCCGAGTTACATAATGGCGTATGACAAGTACACAGCTCCACATGATCCGTTGGCTCAAAACCGTACCAGTCTGGTGCAGCAAACAAGTCTTTAAGCCGGACCATTTGACAACTCACAGCACGGTCATTTGACCGTCGTACCGAGTCACCATAATACAGTACGCTTCGGTTGTAGTACTTAATGTCGGACATACAGCCTCGCATGAATCCATAGCGGCGGCGGCCTGAAATTGGGCGTTGGGTAGTATAAGATATTCAAAAAATTTAAAATTTTCAAAATTAAAATTTTTAAAATTTGAAATCAAAAATTTTTTTAAAAACCGTTTATTTTAGGCTGTTCAAATAATTCGAAGCCCCATAATCCTGAAAATTTCCTTTAAGTGTGGCTCAGAATTATTTGAACAACCTAATAGACAAGACCTAAAACTATAGTGTTTTCTGCCATTTTAAATGTTACCACACAGACGAAACAAGACAAAAATTATTTTAAAATAATTTTAAAACACTTCCTTATCATAAAAAACTTAATTTTATTTAGTTTTTTACCTATAACTATCAAAAAAAGATAAAAATAACCAAAAGTTTGGTTTCTTTGGTCATTTTTTGTCATTTTTAATGTGACTACCCAGACAAAACTTAAAAAACGACATTTTGATTTAATGTCCAAATACTGTTTTATCATAAAAATACAAACGTCATCTTTTTTGTTACTTAAAAATATCAAAAAGCGACAAAAATAACTGAAATTCCTGTTCAATTGGCCCTTTTCCACCCGCTGCACTGTGCGCTCCTTCCTCTCTTCTTTTCAAGAGCGAAAAGAGAGCGGGGAGCAGCCGTGGGGGTATAGCTCAGTGGTAGAGCGCTCGCTTCGCATGTGAGAAGTCAGGGGTTCAAACCCCCTTACCTCCAAAGCCCTTTTTTGCGATTTTTTATAATTTTTTTTTGATTTAATTTTTGTAAAATACGGAATTAGATAAAATTTTTTAAAAACTTTTTAATGTTTAATATTTAAATATCTGCATTTAAGGTAATGTTAAAGCAAAAAACTGATAAAGAATGTAGAAAAACACAAAAATTACGTAAGAAAACTCCTAAAAAAGCCAAAAAATAAAAAAAGCATAAAATATTACCCTACCTCCAACCTTATCGTTCATCCTGAGTGTCACGCACAAGTCAGTGCAGTTTTTCATTTTTACCTCGCGATAATCAAAATTGGTACGATCACATTTCTCTGTAAAAGACATTGGGCGACGATACAAGTGTGATATGTAGACGAATTGATCCTCCAAATACGGACTCATACAGCTGTGGCATTGCATTCGGAAGGCTGAAATTGAAAAGGTTATTACTTAGTTTTTTGGCTTTTAAGGCGGTTTAAAAAATTTTAATTTTGGCTAGCTAAAGTAAAGCAGGGCAGGAACCGCTATGGGCAGGGCTTGAGCGCAGGACAAAGGCAAGGAAAAGGCAAGGCTAGGCAGGGCAAGGCAAGGCAAGGCAAGGCAAGGCAAGGCAAGGCAAGGCAAGGCAAGGCAAGGCAAGGCAAGGCAAGGCAAGGCAAGGCAAGGCAAGGCAAGGCAAGGCAAGGCAAGGCAAGGCAAGGCAAGGCAAGGCAAGGCAAGGCAAGGCAAGGCAAGGCAAGGCAAGGCAAGGCAAGGCAAGGCAAGGCAAGGCAAGGCAAGGCAAGGCAAGGCAAGGCAAGGCAAGGCAAGGCAAGGCAAGGCAAGGCAAGGCAAGGCAAGGCAAGGCAAGGCAAGGCAAGGCAAGGCCAGGCAAGGCAAGGCAAGGCAAGGCAAGGCAAGGCAAGGCAAGACAAGGCAAGGCCAGGCAAGGCAAGGCAAGGCAAGGCAAGGCAAGGCAAGACAAGGCAAGGCAAGGCAAGGCAAGGCAAGGTAAGGCAAGGCAAGGCAAGGCAAGGCAAGGCAAGGCAAGGCAAGGCAAGGCAAGGCAAGGCAAGGCAAGGCAAGGCAAGGCAAGGCAAGGCAAGGCAGGGCAGGGCACGCTCGGGCTAAGGAGCCAGGGGTTAAGTTGGGCCTATATTTAAAAATATTTCAAACCGCCTCAAAAGTGTTATACATTACGTTTTGACATACTATAATCTTACAGTAACACACAACATATAATTTTTTTAAAATTTTTTTAAAATTTTTGAGAGGACTTAACGCTGAAAAAAAAACAATTTTTGACTTTTTCCTTTAAAAACAAATGCGCATTTAGCTCCAATGCCGCCTTCCGACCCTAAGGCGTTATTTTTAGATAGAGTATTTTTGATTAAATTATAAGGTTGGTTATTGACTTCGGCTCTTTGGAAATGCATAACAAGGGTCAGTAAGTCATAAACAGAAGTTGAACAACAACAAGTAAGCTGTTATCTACTATAACGTTATGTTAGGTTGTCGTTCAAATAATTATGTGCTCTATAACTAATTTTCTGTAAAAGGGGGCACAGAAGTATTTGAAAATCCTAATACTTACTGAGTAATTATGATAACAATCTTTCATGGTTAAGCCAACTCAAAATGTCATATATATGAGTTCTTAACTTTGTAAAATACGCTGTATGTGTCGACTAATTTATGTAAATTTTCACTTATTCAAATCGTAAAAAAATTTTTTTTAAATTTTAAAATAATTTTCATAGCCTAAAAAGTAATGTCAAGGTGTTTACTACCAATTACAGTTCGTATTTACTCCTCTAATTGATCAAACGGCATAACAACTTGGGTCTCGCCACGAAAACACTTACATGCTAATAATAGTGTCGCAAATTGTATTTTACATTTATAATGCATTTAAATTTACTTCTTTAGATTTAAAAGCAATATTTTAAGCTCAAATACACCGTTTTTGATTTGTTTTGGGTTCTACCACGAAAACTTAAATTCTTGGCGTCGTGTTTTATGTATGTTTTAAACTTATTGAAACTTAATAATAAGACATTTTAGTTTAAAAAACGTTAAAAACGGTAAAAATATACATTTTTATTTATTTTACGGGGTCAACACGAAAACACTTGAAGTCTTAGCATTTTGTTGCAATTCGTTTTTAACTATTACTATAACATAAAAATCATTTTAAAGCATATAATTAGTATTTTGAACGTATTAGATTAAATTTACGTCTATTTTTGGTTCTACAACGAAAACCCTGAAAAGCTTGGCATTCTGTTGCAAGAGATTTTTAGCTATTACTTTTTATAAAAAGAGCTGTAAATGCGTACGAATAGCAGTTTACATCTCAAAGTAAAAATTTTCATTCGTTTTTTGGTCCTACAACGAAAACTCAGAAAGCCTGGCATTCTGTTTCAACCCCAGTATCCACCCCCCCCCCTCCTCCCTTTGAATTCCGTTTACAAACCATGCGGGTTGGCAATGTCGGAGACATTGGCGATGATATATGAAAAGATTTGCAGCACATCGGTTGCCATTCCGCTCGTGCCGTGCGTCGTGCTCCATAAATGCAGAGTCAGCACGAAGAGGCGGACGGTACGTTGGACGGCGACGACATTCGTTTTGTTCGGACGGTTTTGGCGACGCGACAACTTCGATGTAATGTTGATAGCGCTTTTTGAATAGCCTTTGGCCGTTGGCCAAGAGGTTGTTGGCCTAGGATTGAGCAGTTGATATTGTAGTAGGCAGTCAGATGGAAGTGGTTATGTTATGTACATGATTTCGAGCTAATGTTGGTGGGAAAAGATGGTGAGGTTGATATTGTTGGATTTGTAAGGGTCTGGAGATTTGTATATGTGTAAATTGTGGGTATAAAAAGGTTTGTCATACGATGAAACGGCAGTTTTTCGAAAAAACTTTGTTAAAAACGTATTCTGTTAAAAAAATTGGAAAAGGCCAAAATTGTACAAAAGTTAAAAAACGTGTTACCCGTACTAGAAAGTAGTGACAATTTGAGGTTCAAAAAGTATTGTCACTAGGTAAAATTTTGTTTCAAAGGGTTTTAAAATTTAAAAACAAAAATTAGTATCAGGTAATGAAGGGTAATAAAATAAAAACACTCAAATGGGAAAAAATAGTACAAACTTTTAAAAGACAGCAAACAGTAGTAAAAAGTATAGTAAATTTTACGTCTAATAAATAAAGTTACAGTAAAAAAATATTAATTCGAAATTTTCTAAAATTGAAAAAAAAGGTTTAGTCACACCCTACCTTACTCTACCCTGCCCTACCATACACTATGTTATCCTACCCTGCCTTACCCTACCTTAACCTGCCCTATCCTAATTTATCCTACTTTACCATACACTATGTTATTCTACCTTACCTTCCGCTACTTTACCCTACTTCATTCTGCTTTACTCTACCCTAATCTATCTTACCCTACCCTAGACCAATCATTTTTCAAAGTTGATACAAGATCAAATCTTTCGCAAATTAATTTCATTAAGCCAGATGTTTTCAAAAACCCCTGCCATGCCTTCCACGAACCCCTCCATTCTCCCCAAGGACATGTGAATGCATTTAGGAATTAACTGGTTTGTGCCTCTAACTAGTCATCTCTCCGAATCATTGTGAAGAGAAAACCAATGTAAAACATTTACTCAGCCCCACAAGTGCTAACAGAATTCGTTTTTTCGCGCTTAATGAAGTCTCAAAAAAGGGGAGGGGAGGGCCTATTTTCGGGCCGTTAAACCTGTTTGGAGGGGGGGGCATTGTTTTCGAGGATACGCATATCCTCACGCCATCGATACGTGGCTGATGGCGTGTTGTGGACAAAGGCTAATTCTTACAGGCTGGACGTGAGGCTTGAGGAGAATTAGTTGAAAATGATGACAAAAAGGCTATTTTGGCTAAAAAATTATGACAAAAAAATTATTGAGGAAAACTAAAGTACAGTAAGTTTAGATAAGATACAGTACACTATGATCAATTAGGTGCCGACATAAAAAAAACCCCGCCATACTTTGCCTCCAAGCTCCTGTAAAAAATGAAAGATTCTTCATGTCGGCACCCAATAAAATGAGGTAAGACAATATTAATTGAGATTAGGTACGATATCATACTAAAGCCGAGCAAAGTGGAGCATGGTAGGATAGAGTAAAGTAATGTAGACTAAATTGATAGTTAGGGCTAGAGCTAGGATTAGAACGAGAACTAAAATTCGCGTTAAGGGCTAGAGCTAGGGCAAAAAAATCCGTTTTTTATCTTCTAAACGTATATGTACTTCTCCAAAAACTGTGGAGTGCACCGCAAAAAAACCTACGGGCCCGTCACTCGTATAGATATGCTTGTACTAAAAGTAATAATACGTGTCATTTAACCAAACATAACAGACAAGTAAACATATTTTTTCTAAAACAAGGATAAGTTAAAAATAAATTTCAATTTCAAATTTTGATCAATATTCTTCAAAAATACACTTCGAAACGAACAAAGTCTTATATACGTCTGCTTAGATTGTTATAGCCAAGAACAGAAGTCTATAATACCCTAGTTTATGCACTTTTTTCAAAACCCATAAAGTCGAAAAGGTATTTGGCAGCACACGTAGGCCATTTTACTACAAATTGGCTACTAAAATTCCAAAAATTCGACTTTTTTGAAATTTCAAAAAATTTTTTAAATTTTTTAAATTTTAATTGTTTTTTGAAAAAAATGCCGAATTAGAATGCAAAAAGCAGTAATAACATAATAAATGGCATTTTAAAGGGTTTTACTACCTAAAACTTCGACTAATTTAAGAAAATTTCAAAAAATTTCAAAAAATAAAAAAAAATTTTTTTTTCAAAAAAATAATGAAAATAGCTATAAAATAACCGTAGGGTCCTAAAAAATCATTTTAAATTGTTTTTGCAGCGCAAAAACTTTGTTTACAACCCTAAAACAAAAAATTTTCAAAATTTCCAAAACATTTTTTTTCAATATTTTTTAAAAAAAATTTCAAATTATAGTAAAAAGTAACCAAATAAAGTTACTTTTCAACTTTTTTCTTTCTACATTGCTATTTGCATCAAGCTAGAGGCGTCTGAAAGGCATATTGAGCTAATTACAAGTCCAAATTTGGGAATTAACCCATATGACAAAGCTTAATTAGGAGCAAAAACAATGGTTACCAAAGTACATATACTAATATGCAAAAATACATATACGAAGTAAGATGTCAACAGTACGTATTATAGTACAAAAGGTTGTTTTTGTTTGGGCTTGGGGTAAATATTTTGTATTTAGTATAGTTAGGGGGTGTTTTGGAAGAATTTTCAGGTTGTGACAAGACTTTTTGAATCGATTTTGGAAAAACTAATGTTGCTATTGATGAAAAACCTTTTTGGGCTTAAAAAGCAATTTTGTTATGCTTATTTAAGTATATACTTTAATGAAAAATAACAGAAATTTTGAAAAAACCTACGCCAACCTACTATAATATCATATACTCCTCAAATAAACTTTCATAACTTCCTTAAATTCAACTGTATATATATAAAACAATAAGACAATACAATCCAAGTCTTGTGCTTCAATTTAAGCCTACAATCAACTCCTATGCCCTCCGGGTTTTTAAAATGTATTCATTTGAAGTCAGCCGATTTAAAACGGTAAAAAACGTAAAAATTGAGTAAAACGTTATTTCAAAAATACTTCCAGTGACTGAATTTGAATACATTTTATTACCTGAATTGTCAGAGTTTATATACTTTAAAAATTTTGGATTCAGAAGGCTTGAAGGCTACTAAATTCGAAGTTTTTATATTGGCTTTAAAAGGCTTAGAGACCAAAAGACATAGAAAGTAAAAAAACGTAGGTTTGAAATGGCAAAAGCTTTAAAAATGAAAAACCTAAGACTATAAACAAAGGTTGAGTAGGTATAAAATGACAGTAAAACCATAAACAGTACAAGAACACTCATCCCAAAGCAATTTGTTATACAAGAGTCCCCGCTCTACCTACTACAACATACCAAAAAGAGACCGCATGTTTTTGACAATGTTTTTCACCTCATGCCATAATCAAAAAACATTTAAAAAACTTGAAATCCATTAAAATAAAAAAAAAATTTAAATTTCGAAAAAACCAATTGCCAGTAAAACGCCAAATGGCCTAGAATTAGGTGAAAACGCATTAAATTCGAGAGGAAATGATGCGTTAAACCATCCTGAATAATTCCCATTACTTAATTTACACACCGATGTAAGCCCATTACAGAATATTAAACACTGGCGTGGGTTTATTTTTGGCTCGAAAAGTTGAAATTAATTTTTTTTTACTTTAAAAGCAAAAAAAAATTTTTAGTTCTAAGCTTAGAAATTTTAAAATTTCTGCCATTTGTAACAAACACCAAAACACAAATTTACATTCAACAATAAGTCTACATAACAACGACCATTTGGACGTCATTTTGGTGTCGTTTTCAACTATTTAAACCCTCAAAACCTTGTCTTAAAGGTCAAAAAAGAGCTTTTCAGACGTTATTTCTTTTGCACTGTGCAGTTTTTTAAGGTCTTTGCACAGTGCAGTCATAAAAAAAAGTCATTTTAAACGTTTTTAAGTAAGAAAAAATTTATTTTTATTGTGAGTATTATTAGAAAATGGCATGTCTTTAAAATGTAAAGTTAGGAAAATCTTGATTTTCAATAGGGCGCGGCAAAAATTAAATTTTTGTTTTTTGCACGGTGCAGTCATAAAAATATTCATTTTAAACGTTTTTTAATATAAAAAATGCATTTTTATGGTAAGTACTATAAGAAAATGGCATGTTCTTACCTTTTAAAATCAGAAAAATGTTGTTTTTTAACAAGGCGTGGTAAAAAATTTTATTTAAAAACTTGCACTGTGCAATGAAAAACCCCTTGTACAGTGCAGTAAAAACCAAAAAAATAATTTTCGCGTTTTGCGACAAACAATCAAATTGGCAGTCCCCTGAGGGTAAACAAGTGAAATTTTGTCTCAAATGTTCCTGTAGCCGACTGTCACTTTTGAGTAGCCGGCTGTCACTTGTGTCAACTCACCGTTCTCAAACTGTGGCGCCGGGTCGTGCACGTTGGCCAAAATGAAAGAGAATAATTTGGTGAATTGAGTGGTCATATCGGTTCGAAATTCGACGAAATTCGTTGCGATAAAAGTTGAAATTAGGTAGATTGAGGCGGTTGATGGGTTGAAAAGGTACGTTAATATAGTGGCTGTTAGGAGTTGCAGTGAGAAAGTGTTGGCAATTGATGACAAGGAAGTTGCAGTAACTTTTAGGAATGTATTTGGGCCGGCAACTTTTGATTGCAACTTCTTTGAGCTCCTTTTGTCTGTGAAAGATTCTGGCAACCAAAAGTTGCTAACAACAAAGGCTGAGTTTGGTCTTGCAACAAGTTGTGCTTTAGCAAGTTTTTGGTTTTCAGCAACTTCTTGCCTTTTAACAACTGTTTCTTCCCCAGCAACGTCAGCAACAAATTGTCTTCTTGGTCTTCCTGCTTCAAAACCAAGAAACTCCGCAACTTCCGCAACTTCAGATCTCTTTCTATGTACAGCAACTTGTGCAACTTTTTTGTCAACAACTTCTGATGTATTTTCAGCAACCCTAGCCACTTTATTCGTCTCCAACACATTGCGTTCAACTTGTCGCGACAACGTGGCGACAAATTTGTTGTCGCCCTTTGTCGGAATGGTTGTTGCGGTCAGGAGTGCATACGCACTCTGCGGCCACGTTGCGAGTCCTGGGACGAGTTAAAATGAGTTTTTAGGTTGAAATTTCGAAATTCGCGAAAAGTTGCAAAAAATTTTTAATTTAAAAAAACGATTCAAAGTGAAAAAACATAAAAATTCTCCCTCTTCCACAACCCCCTTCCTGAATTTCAGTTTAACTCCTAAAATCCACCCCCTAAGGCTCATTTTTTGAAAATACTTATGCAGTTGAACAAACAGACTGTTGCTAGCGACATAATAGAGAACAATTTTAGTTAAACAATGCAACATTTTCAAAAAAAATTTTTGCAAACCCAAGGCTAAGGGGTAGTGGCAGAGTTAACAAGGTACGACTAACAAGGTAAGCGGTACCCCAATATTACGGTAAGGAAAGCTCGGATAAGGCCACGTAAGCTCAGGTGTGGCCAGGGCCGGGCGGGGACTTTTGGTCTGAGGGCGGGGGTCCAAAAAATCGGCACCTGTGCCGATTTTTTGCGAAATTTTTTTTCCGAAAATACACAGGGGGGACCACGTTCAATTTTTTTCAAAAATTTTTTTCTGGGGGGGTCCCCCCCGTCCCCCCCCCTTCGCGCCCGGCCCTGGGTGTGGCTACGGCAAAGCTATTGCAAAGCATTTATTAGACTAGGTCCGGTTAGTGTAAACTAAAAACTAACTAACCAAACTAAGCAACAGGAGACCTAATGTAAAGCAGAGATTAGGCTAGGTAGGGCAAATTTAAAGCTAGGTAGGGTTTAGCAGTGCAGAGTGGGTAGCATTGAAAGGTAAGACAGGGTAGGGTAGGGTAGGGTAGGGTAGGGTAGGGTAGGGTAGGGTAGGGTAGGGTAAGGTAGGGTAGGGTAACCTAGCCTAACTTAGCGTAGCCTCCAATTTAAAGTTCAAATACTGAAATTCAAGTTGAAAACATAATGTTTCATTTTGAAAAAACGCCTACAAACTTCCGAATTTCGAAAATTTTTTTTTGCCAAGTCAGATTTCGTAATTATTCTTTAGAAATCTTACGGAATTTGCACTTTGACCTGAGGGCATTGATGCATTCCTAACACGTCTGGCCTTAACCCAACAATACTCAAGTTAGTACTCTTAGGTAGTACGTTTTTAAAGGTTTTTATTGATAAAACACTATTTTTTAGCTAAAAATGTAGCCTAAAATCCCCAAGAACACCCAAAATCAGCCCTAAAAGCCCATTTTTTGTCAAAAAAATTTAAAAAAAAGCCCCCCTTTTAATGGCTTCAAATTGCAACTCAAACCTAAATTTACTTTTTCAAAAAAGAGACAATAGAAAACAAAGAGACGGCAGAGAAAAACGTGAGAAAACGTTTAGGAAAACCACAGGTTTTTGCTCAAAAATTTGCAAAATTGTAAATATAAAATACTTAAAAAACCTAGAGTCAAAATATTAATATAGGCTTAAAATTAGCCTTATGGTTATGAAGCGGAACTCCTGTATAGCAAATCGCTCGGAGACTTGAAATTTGTTCGTTGTACGGGAGTTTCGTTATAGAGGAGTTCGTTATACAAGAGTTCCACTGTACAATCAAATTTTAAATTTCCAGGCGATTTGTATATGTACTAAATTTCAAGACTACTTGGTTTTTAGGAAGAGTAATCTAGTCACATTCATCCCCCCCCTTCCTCCCCACCTCTTTATTTTTTTGCCCAATCACGGCTTCTTTCTACCCTGTTTTTTTCTTATTTTTCTACCCTATCCTCCCTAACCTGCTTCTTTCTGTCATCCTATTGTACCCTATCTTCCCTCTCTTTTTTAACCTATCGCTTTATTTTCGTTCAGTTCTATAATTATAAAGAGGTCCAAAATCAAAAATTCAAGAACAGACAAAAGCTGACAACAGAGGTCAAAAAGCACAAACAAAATTTAAAAAAAGTTTTAAAAAGTATTTGTACGTGTACTTTTTAAACAAATATCTTTTTACAAGAAAAGAGGCAACATAAGTTTATAAAACCTAAATTTTTACTCTACTAAAGCATAGTAAACCTAAAAATACATTTTTTATTAAGCTTACTTTTCTTAATTTATAGAAACCTCATATTTCATTAAGATATGCCTAACAAAGCATTCAAATTTTGATTTTTTTAATCTAAATCTAACAAAAAAATGCATTTGTCATAACAAGCCTAGCCAAAAACATATCTTACAATAAGCTTATATATATATATATAATGTTCAATGTGTAACATAATAAGCCTAAAAAGTAAGTTAAATCTTACAAAACATTTACTAAGTCTACAAAACCCTGTTGTATAAATTTGAGAAACCTAAAGTCCAGAACAAGCCTAAAGGTATGAAAAAAACTTATAAGTTTCAGTGACATAAACTTAAGAGAGCATCTCATAACAAACCCATGCGATAAGCTCATATCACACAAGCCCATAATATGCCTAAAGTGTTATCCTTAATGTTAAAGTACAAAAGAAAGTACCCCTCTCCCCCCCCCCTTCACTCCATTGTACATTGTACAATATGCTAATTAAGAAAATAAAAAAGTTGCGCGGTAGAGTTTCGGCGCTTCGTTTTCGGCCGTTTTCGAGTGTACTTGAAACGCCATCAAACTTCG
Organism: Bursaphelenchus okinawaensis; assembly: GCA_904066225.2. Lineage (NCBI taxonomy): Eukaryota > Metazoa > Nematoda > Chromadorea > Rhabditida > Aphelenchoididae > Bursaphelenchus > Bursaphelenchus okinawaensis. The sequence goes on along the minus strand of CAJFCW020000005.1, from coordinate 9,310,924 downwards.
TTTTTTCGAACTTATCCCCCCATGCGGCCATTTCGCGGCCGAAACAAAGAACATAAAGACACCTCCAACAAGTATAACAATACAATATGGAAATCAGGCTTTAGCGAATTGAAGGGGGGGGTGGATATTAGATGCATGAAAGTTATTTTGATACTTCTAACTTATTTAGGCTTACTTCGTTGTTTCACAGTGGGCCTACTGATGTTTATAGTGTAAGCCTAAGACTCGTGCTAAATTAAGTCTAAAACCTGTTTTACAATAAGCCTATCAATTGCTTCAAAGTAAGCTTAAGACTAGTTGTAAGGTAATCCTAACCCTAATACTAAAGCAAGCCTAAGAGTGGTTTTAAAATAAGCTTAAACCTTATTTTAAATTCACATCAAAGATTGTTTTAAGGTAAGCGTCAAGAGCAAACCTAAGACCTGTTTTAAATAAGCCTAAAGGCTATTCTAAAGTAAGCAGGACATCTGTCTTGCTTAGTCTAAAAGTTGTTTTAATAAAAGCTCGAAACTTGTTATAAACTAAGCCTAAAGTATATTCTAAAGCTGACCTACAACTTGTTTTAAACTAAGCTTAGGACTAGTGTGTTAAAATAAGACTAAAGCCTCTTTTACAGTAAGTCTACAACGTATGCTAGCGTATGCCATAGTTTTTACCTTTAATAAAGCCAATGTACTCTAAAAAGAAGCCTAAAACTAAAAAAAAGAAGTATTGTCCTTTTTGTATCACGGTTTTACACATCAAAAAACGACAAAAGTTTTTCTGAAGCCTTCAAAACCTGTATTTATTCAAAAATTCATAACAACCCTAATTTTCACTTTCAAAACTTCAAATTTATTACCTAAAACTACCATAAAACAGCCTTTCATTCTTCCAAATTTTAAGTTTTTAGCTTTTTCGTTTTAAAAAAATATAAATTATTAAAAATTTTTTAAATTCTTTTTGAAACATGACTTTTTGTCTCGCTTTTTTTCTCTATTTTTGTTTCTTTTTTTGACATTGTATTTAACAAAAAAAATGAGAAAATAAAAGTACAGTGATTTCTTAAAGCATTTTCAATAGAATGACTCAAACTTTGTTGCTGAGCAACAACCGTTGAGTCAAAGACGACTAATGCTCATCTGCTTCATTGTCATTGACAAAAAACAAAAAAAACAAAAAAATATATAAAGAATGACTAAAATGTTACCTAAAACTTTGTTTTGAGTTTAAAAAGTTAATAATAGAGAAATGTACAACGTATTTTACCAAAATATACAAAAATAATGCTCTGCGGATACGTGCAAATGCTAAAAATATAAAAAAACGTAGACTTCTAGCCTTCTTTTTGTCTTAGTTTGTTGTCATCGAAAATGAAATTACTCTACTTATCATGTTAGCTAGTCAGGTTGAAGCCATAGTGCATCATAACATGATGTAGTCTTTTAAAGTAGCGTTTCTTAGCTAAAACAAGGCAAAGCCCTAGCCAAAGCGAAGTCCTAGTCCTAGTCCTTGCCTTGCCTTGCCTTGCCTTGTCTCGCCTTGTCTTGTCTTGCCTTGCCTTGCCTTGCCTTGCCTTGCCTTGTCTTGCCTTGTCTTGTCTTGCCTTGCCTTGCCATGCCTTGCCTTGCCTTGCCTTGCCTTGCCTTGCCTTGCCTTGCCTTGCCTTGCCTTGCCTTGCCTTGCCTTGCCTTGCCTTGCCTTGCCTTGCCTTGCCTTGCCTTGCCTTGCCTTGCCTTTCCTTGCCTTGTTCTTTCTTTACATCCTTTTCCTCGTCTTTATCCATCCTCCCTTCATCAAATCAAAATTACCACGCCCGCCTATTTTTATAAAAAACTGTAATCTTCTTCCCCATCCTTTCTCTCATACTATTGGCAACTGAAATCTAGTCAAAACAACCTTTACTTTAAGAAAAAACTACCGTACCCCTCCCCAAAAACGAGCCGCCGTATAATTGTCGCAAGTAAAAAGTGAGCCAGTTTTAATCTCATTAAGGCGGAATTAAAGCCGAATCGCAAACAATTCCTCGGCCCAAAAATATGTCCAACAACAGTAAAAAAAGAATTCCAAAGTAACATGCGACAATAGAGAGGCACGTATGTATCACGTAGAGTTTTGAAGAAAAAGTTATTTTTGAAGTTTTTAGGGTGTGGAGAGGCTAATATAGGGTTGAACAAAGCAAGAGGGCCACTATAAGCTATAATAGGTAAGGCAAAACTGACATAAATCTGAGTTGGCAAAGCTAGTATGTATAGAGCTGAGCAAAGCAAGATGGTTAGTATAGGGCTGAACAGAGCAAGATGGTTAGTATAAGGCTGGAAGAAAAAGAGGGTTACTATAGGGCTGGGCAGAGCAAGAAAGTTAACATAAAATTTGATAGGTCAGGACTAATTATGGGCTAAGAAGAGAAAGAAGGTTCACATAGAGCTAGGTAGGGAAAGGCCAGTACAGAACTAGGCAGAAACAGACTAGTGCAGAACTGGGTAGGGAAAGGCTAGTGTAGAGGTGAGTAGGGCAAAGCTACGATCGGGTCTAGGTAGGTCCGGGGGCGTCGCTAGGGCCCCTCCCCCGGAAAAAAATTGCAGCGACGCCCCTGGGTAGGTCAATAAAAAGGCTAGAGTAAAGAGTACAGTAAAATTAGAGTAACATCGGGGTAAAGCTAAGATATGGATGCGGTAGAGCTAGAATAACGTAAAGGCTAGAGAAAAGTACATAAAAGGTAAAAAAGCGCCAGTTTACAGTATAATGGAGCTACAGCTAAGCTAAAAAAGCCAAACCACTTAAAAAATCTACTTTTTTAAGCCAAAAACGGTACCGCATCGTAAAAAACACCCCTATACCATGTAAAGATACAAAATATACCTTACATTACACCCTACCCTACTCCACCCTGCTCTAAGCTACATGAAATTTAAAAAAAAAATGTATTAAGGAATTTGCCCTACCCCATCAAAATTTAGAAATAAACAATTTTCATGCCAAAACACAAATATTAAAGAGATAAAAGAAGTGTGATCCAATTTGGCTGTCGCCAAGGAGATGACCGGACTACAATATTGAGGAAGCGTATATGGAAATTAGGCTACGTTTACCATTTTTTGCACCACCTACAATTTTTCAATGGTTTGTTAGACAAAAAGTGTCAATAGAATGGCATACAAATATTGGTCAAAAATGCCAAAAATTTCAAATTTCATTTTTGGCGCCAAATTCAAAAAAATTTTTTAAAAACGTCTCGGTTAAGCAAAATCATAGCTAAGATTTTTGTTGCAAAGCCTAGGCTTAGCCTTAATTTAAATTTGATTTTAAGCTTGAGACAGAGCTTGGGCTTGAGAATGAGCTTTGGTCAGCCTTAGTCTTAGTTTTAGTCTTAGCCTTATGATTAAGATTAAGCTAAACCTTAGCTTTAATCTTAGCTTAAGTCTTAGCCTTAGTCTTAGCATTAACCTCATTATCAACCTCAGCCTCAAGCTCAACTTCAACCTCAGTCTTAGCATTAGCTTTAAAGATATCCCACCCTTAGCTTTAGGCCTAGCCTCACTTTACAAACGGTCTGCATAGTGGGCCTTATTTTATCCTATCCCCTCTTTAGGCCGGCTTATAAAACTGTCTCCCACCCCCACCAACTTTTTTTAGCAACCTTTATCACAATACAACCCTTTTCGTACCCCTAAAATCGTTTTTGTCTCCCTTACCATGCTCTTGAAAAGGTTTTTGTTCCTATTTACCACGCCCTTAGAAAATTTTTATCCCTTTACCTTTAAAAAATTTTACTTAAAAACATTTTTATCCCCTTACCCAACCCATAAGTAGCGTAATATTAACCCCAACCCTCAAATTTCTTTATATTCTTTTGATTATTTTTAAATTTGCAAAAAATGCTCACAATCTGAGACCAAACCAGACGCCCTAACGTCAAAATAATAACAAATTCAGACAATAAAAATCAAAAAAAGAAAAAAGTTTTTTGGCCATGCTAAATGGCACTGGCCAGATAATCCTCGTTATGAAGTACATTATCCCCGCTCGATATGACAAAATTTAATATATATCCTCTTACAAATTGTGTTATAGCCGGTTTTGGGGGGAGAGAAAAATTGTTTTGAAGCCGGCTTCAAATATGATCAGTTTTGGGAGTGAGAGAGTGTAGAGAATAGAGAGAGTGGAGAGGAGAAAGAGTAGGGAGAAGTGGGGGAGTGGAGAGATAGGGAGAGAAAGTTAGAGTAAAGTAAAAAATAAGGTAGAATTGGTCGTAAACAATAAAAAAAGTAGTTATGAGAAGAAGAAATGTTGCGTTTTAGTCTAATAATGTCGCAAAAAATGTCAGCCTGTCCCAGCTTGAATCTTAGCCTTAGCCTTAGCTTGAACCTCAACCTCTACCTCAGCTTCAACTTCAAACTCAACCTCAGCTTCAAACCCAGCCACAAACCCTGGGTTTCAAATTCTGCCTCAGCTCCAGCCTCAAATTTATGTAGCCTCAACCTTTGGATCAGCCTAACGTTACCTCAGCCAACAATAACTTTAAATTTCCTAAAACTGCTTTTAAACTTACACTATATCTTCACGCTTACCTTTGTAAAAGTCTAACCTATCGCACGCTTAACTTCGCCTTACATCTATCTTAAGACTTTGTAGTAACCCCTATAGCAAAATCACAAACAAATTTTATCATAAGCAACCCCCCCCCCGTCCCCGAAAAATTATTACAAAAAAAAGATAATCAGCCCTACCCCTCCGAATAAGAAAATCATCTTACCCTCCCTTCAGCCCTATCGGTAAAGTTCTGACATAAAAATCATCAAGCCAACACGCCCTAACCCAATTTCCCCATGGCTAACATAATATCATAACTTGCACACATACCTTCACTCAAGCATAAGTCATACGATACGGCCGGGGTAATTTGGTGGCGGAGAGCGCGCGGCAGGTCAATTTGATTAAAAGGCGCGGCCCTCGGCCAACTTGTGGCCGCTGAAATTGTTGGAAGCAATTGAAAGTCAAACCGCCGCTCTTGAAGGCCATAGTCAAATTGAATTCGGATATGAGGGTTTTGTCAAAATAAGGAGATTGCCTCGCCTAAGGGAGAGTTTTAAATTGTTGTGGCAAAGGCTAGCCAATTGTAGGGTCAAAGATTGGGGCTTGGTCAGTTGTTGGATAAATTTAACTTGTTTTTGATAAAAATGACTCTACCTTACCCTACCTTAACTTTAGACTTCTTAAAATTAGCCCTAGCCCTAGTCCAGAGCCCTAACCCAGAGCCCTAGCGCAAAGCCCTAGCCCAAAGCCCTAGCCCAAAGCCCTAGCCCAAGCCCAAGCCCAAGCCCAAAGCCCTAGCCCAAAGCCCTAGCCCAAAGCCCTAACCCAGAGCCCTAGCGCAAAGCCCTAGCCCAAAGCCCTAGCCCAAAGCCCTAGCCCAAGCCCAAGCCCAAGCCCAAGCCCAAAGCCCTAGCCCAAAGCCCTAGCCCAAAGCCCTAGCCCAAAGCCCTAGCCCAAAGCCCTAGCCCAAAGCCCTAGCCCAAAGCCCTGAGCTCTGAGCCTTCAACCTTCAGCTCTAGCCCAGTACTTTAGCCTACGGCTTTAACTTATAGCCCTGACCCTAGCTCCAGCTCCAACCAAGCCAAGCCGAGCCAAGCCAAGCCGCCAAACTAAGCCCTGCCGGGTTATTATAAGCCAATCCCAGCGCCTCAGCTTTAGTCTAACCCTAGCCATAGAAAAGCTAAGCCAAGACAAGCCAAGCTACGACAATCCAAGCCCAGTTAAGCCAATCCAAGAGCCTCAACTTCAACCTTAGCCCAGCCCTAGCCATAGAAAAGATAAGAGAAGACAAGAACAAACAAGCCAAGCTAAGCCGAGCCGAGCTAAGCCGAACCAAGCCAGCAGGCCAAATTTCTAGTCAGGTCAAATCCCTAACCGTACTCATAGCCATAGTCAAAACTCTAGACCTAGCTCTAGTCCTATCCAAACCTAGCCCTCTTATAGATTTACTTACACATTTGCCATACCATACCGTCTATCAAAGCGTAGTAAAAATCATTTATAGTCCAGTAAACCTAAACCTCTCCTCCCCCTCCCCCTCCCCCCTCCCAAAATTGCTTGCTTTACTGTTTGAAACAGCTGACAACCCCATAGCTATTAAATGTATTTTTAGTATTCAACTCAGTAAAGTTAAGCAGTTAATCGTTCAAATATACGAAATTAGATTAACACAGACACACTTTTCGTGTTTATTCGCACTAAAAGCAACTATAATATAAATTGGTTTATGAAAAGTAAAAAAAATTATTTTTTATTTAATTTTAATAAAAAATGGCATTTCAAACACTGAAAAATGTATAAAATTAAGCTAATTACTAAGATTTCAATGTATAAGCCTAAAATGTCATAATACGAAAAAATGTGTCATGATGGCATATTTTTTAAAAATTGTAAAAAATTGCCTAAAATGACCTTAAAAATCAAAAAAAGTGGCATCTAAACATAAATTTTTAAGTTTTTTTTAAAGTTTCATTATAAACTCAAAAAATTCCGTCATGATGACATAATTTTTAGAAAATTAAAAAATTGGCTTAACTTACTTAGATTAGTCCAGAAATGCCTTAAAAACCATAAATTTCAATTTAGACCCAAAATACTGTATGTCATAATGACACCTTTTCTAGACCCCATTAACCCCCCCCCGCCTCCTAAAATAAAAAAATACTCAAAAAATTAAAATTAAGATAAATTTCAACATGAAATGCATGTAAAATTGAAATTCAACGCATTTCTGATAAGTTTCTACTCTTTTTCACAAAGTATCAACTTCAATTCGACTACTTTGCACTTTAATTGGCCCATTAACTTGGGCTTTGAATTTTAAAAGCGTTTTGCTAGCCAGGTCCGGATTTGGACTTTTTTAAAGAAAAAAAGCGAGATCCCAATGCTATGTACCTTATATATATTATGTTTTAGATAGGTATGTAAAAAATGACATTAAAATTTAAAATTTTATGATTTTTCGGAGAATTTTAGGTATAATTTAAGTAAAAATGGTAACTTTAAAATACTGAAATATTTAAACTTGTAAAATACGTCCGAATAGGTCCACATTGAGAAAGTGTTATAACTAGTACAGCACAGTACCATAAAGCCAACTTTCAAAAATTTTCAAAAAATTTTAAAAAATGTACTAGCCGTCTTTCTCTTTCCTATCCTACCCTAGCTTGCCATACCCTACCCTACCTCTTCAATAGTAATTATCATTCCTAACACCCTCCCATAGAACCTAGCCTTATCCCCCCCCCCTTCTTTATTAAAACAAGCCATACCAGCCACACGCCGAAAAAGTCCATCATAAAAACCAACCTTATCGCCTACCTCCCCCCCCCCTTCACCCTGCCATCAGAACATGCCTTCTCACTTTATTCGCTTCCTTATCAAAACAAGCCTTAACACCCCCACCCTATATCTAAACTAGCCCTATCATCACACCCTGTCCCCATCACAACTAGCCTTCTCCTCTCAATCACACCCTCTCCCTCATCAAAATCAACCTTATCATCACCCCCCCCCCCCTCCCCCTCCCCTTCTGAAAACTACCCTCACTACCCCCAGCCAGCCGGCTGGCTTAATGCCAGACAAAATCCAAATTTCAAAAAATAATTTTTTAAACTAGTGCAGTGCAAGCCCTGAGGGGTTTCATGCTGTGGCGCCTTTAAATGGTTAAAAGTAAAAGAAAAGCACCGGAAACCTCGACAAAATTCGGCACTCACAAAGGTCACAGAGAGAGATGACTACGTATGTTCAGTGACTACGTATGCCCTTTCACATTACACATGTTTTTTTAATTTTTTAGTTTGAAATTACGTTGGTGTGACAGAGTTTTAAGTTAGGTTATACGACCCTACCCTACCCTACCCTTTCGGCCAGATCTGAGCAAAATTTATATCGGGCCGGACTTAACATTTAAGCCCAGTCCGTTCCCTATGTCAAATTCTGCCCTAAAAAAGCTTTTTTCTACCTACGAATGACTTTAAGGCAAGCCCATTTGTAAGTCTTGACCGGCCTGGCTTCAAGGCCGAGCTTAAGCACACGTAAGGCAGACCCAGCGAAGCCGTTTTTTCAGTCTGAACTCTAGACTCGACCCAGGTTCGAGACCTAACTTTTAAGCCGGCTCTTTCAACTTTAGCTTGAGACTGGCTCGTTTCAAATTTAGCCCGAGGTTGGCCCGGCGGTTTAGTCTTTAGTTCAATGTGGGCCAGGCTCGTTGCAGCGTTGCCTTAAAGCCAGCTTGACCTAGGCTCGTTTCTCATCACTATCTCCAATCCAACGTTTTAAAATTTAAAAAATTAAAAACCAAGAACCAGCCCTTTTAGACCCCCAAACCCTCAAACATACTGTGCAGTACGCAACATTCGGCAGCATTAGTACGTCGGGATTTTTGATTAAAATGGAACGCAAAAAAAACAAAGAAAAATCGCGAAATTGAATGCATTTTTAAGAGTTTTGGTGTCAATTCTGTTTGTCGTCACAAATTCGTGGACCTGCCAAAACTTTTTTTATTATTTTCGGGATGATTGGTTTCGCCACAATAATAGTGTCATATTAATTTGGGAGTAATGTCATATTACTTGGTTTTGGAATTATTTTAAAATTTTTTTGAAATTTTGAAAGTTTAGATTTTTTTTTAAATTTTGGAATTTAAAAAATTTTTTTTGAAATTTTTGAAATTTTGAAAATTTCAAATTTTCAAATTTTTCATGAAATTTCAAAATTTAAAAAAACTTTTTTTTAAATTTTTAAATTTTAAAATTCAATTTGTAGATCAACAACAAAGTGTTAAATCACCACAACCACGATTAGTACTAGGTACAACCACCAAAACGCACGGATATTCATATGACCATTTCTGATTTGAGGATGTTGTTCTCGCCATCGCTCGCGCCGCTTGATTCGTGTGTCTTCGTAACTGTCGTAGTTGAGGGCTGTTACCTGTAAAAAGCATTCTTTGATTTTAAAATATTGATTTATTAACATATAAAAATATTTTTTTAAAAAGTCTTGTCGTCAGATTCTATTGTGTTAAACAGTCAAAAACGACAAGACTCTTCTGGCAGCTTAGCGAATTTAAATTCCGGGTAGAGTAAGTAAGAGTGCGATAAAGTAAGTTAAGATAGGATAGAGTAAGTAAGTACGGTGAAATAAGTAAGGGCCCGGTAGGGTAAGCAAAGGTATGTTAGAATAAGTATGGTTACGGTTGAGTAAGTAAGAGTACGGTAGAATATGTCAAGATACGGTAGGGTAAGTAAAGGTACGGTAGCGTAAGTAAGATTACGGTAGAATAAGTAAGGGTAGGGTAGGGTAGAATAAGTAAGGGTAGGGTAAGGTAGGGTAGGGTAGGGTAGGGTAGGGTAGGGTAGGGTAGGGTAGGGTAGGGTAGGGTAGGGTAGGGTTGAGTAGTAAAACTGTTTTCTATGCCATTTTTAATTGAAAAAAGCTCTAAAAATGCAAAAAAAAGTAAAAAATATGAACTTACGTGATCCAAAATAACCACAAATAGAGTAACGAGGTTCAACAAGTATTGAGCATCAACAGCAACCATTCTCTTCACAATTGTAGTCGTATCTTGTAAGGTTTCATGTGTTCAGCATGGTAAATACTATATGATTTCGAACTCTGCTTGCAGAAAATAGGACGATAACAAAGTCTTTATTGCTAAAAATTTTAAATTAAAAAAAAGTTCTAAGAATTAAATAAAAAAGTTTCTTTGTCAAATTATTAACGTTTGCACGTGGAAAAACGACAAAACTTTTTTAATCGCGATTATATAAATAGAAAGTAATCAAAAAGTCAAAAACTAATATTATCTTGCCCTATCATACCCCACCATACCCCACCCTACCCCGTTACAAATAAAAAGTTTTTAAAAATTTTAAAATATTCGATTTCGCGCGCAAAATTAAAATTAAAACCAAAAATTGTTTCAAAGAAGAGACATTTTTGAAAAGATTCTGAAGAGAAGAAGACGCAACCTGATATCCATGTTACTGACCACGAGAAGAGGTTAGGTATTATCTTGCCATTTAATGAAAATTGTCTATCGAAATTTCTTTGTTTACTCACCCTACTCTACCCTACCCTACCCTACCTTACCCTACCCTACCCTATCCTGCCCTACCCTACCCTACCCTACATTACCTTACCGTAACCTACCGTACCACGTTCCCGTCCCTCCTAAAAATTTTTTTCACCCGCCCCGAGCTTTACTTTTTTTTAAACCGTTCCCTTTTTCAATTTTAATCTTCCCCCGGCCAAGCCAAGCTGCTTTTTGATCCTTTTTTTCACATTTTTTACCCCTGCCTTCGTTGTTTCCTTCATATTTTTTATGGCCAGCTCAAGCATTCGAAAATGCCATTTCTAGCCATATTAACTGTTAACTAAAATTTACACTACTTATGTTCGTCCAATAATTGAAACATTTTTACCTATATATAGGCCATATCTTAAGAAAGATATAGATAAAATTGAAGGTTTTCAAAAGCTAGTAACGCGAACTATCTTCTTTCGATGTTCTTTATCCTGTCAAACCTACGTTAACAGAATAAAATTTTTGGACCTTCCTACTATTGTTTCTAGATTCGATAAGCTTGATCTTAAACTCTACAGTAATATTGTCAGTAATAAAACTATTGTATCTGAAGCTCTATTACCTAAATTCTCCCCTCTCGAACACGGGGACCTCAATCTAAGATCGTTGTTCCGTATTGTAGATCTGCAGTTAAAAGTAATTCCTACTTTGTTCGTATCTGTAAGCGTATTCGGAATCAGTCAGTCATCTGACTTCGTCAGTATTGTATTCTTACTATTTTTAATGTTTTTTATTTTTTCTTTTTACTGACGCAATAAATAAATAAAAAAATATTAATTAACGAAATTTTAAAATTTTAAAAATTAAAAAAAAAATAAAAATTATGCTAAAATACTAAAAAAATCTTTAAAAAAGTAAAACATATAAATGTGAAGTTATGAATAAAAATAATATCGGACACACGGCGTAATACTTGGAATATGAAAATGCTATTATTGCAGGTGTGGGATATGAGATTTGGGTGGGGATTAACAGCCTCCAAAAACATCATTAACACCAAACAAATTTACTTCTAGAAAACAAACGTTTGCAAGACTTTGGGAGTACAAAAACTAAAATAAAATTCTAAATAAATATAGCACAAAAAAATTTTTAAACTTAAAATTTAATATATATTAGGCGCCGACATAAAGAACCCGCCATACGTTTCCTGTAATGTCTTGTAAAAAATGGCAGTTTATTTATGTCGGCACCTAATAAGCTGTAATTTAAAGAAAATGTAACTTTTAACATAGACTTTGTATGTTATCTAACAAATATTATAGCTCCTAATTCTAAAATAAGTTTTGTATTATAGTACTATAAAATGTAGTTTAAACCTTTAAAATTTAAACAAAACAGTTAAAGAAAGTCCACATTTACATTTTTAAAAGCATGTATACCCCAAGTAAAGTATCTCATCCTCATGCCTAACACTACTCTACTTTACCCTACTTTATCCTACCCCACCTCACCCTACCTTATCCAACTCTACTCTACCCTACCTTTCCCTACTTTACCCTACCTAGACATGGAGCACAAGCCGAGCTATAAAAATGAAAAACAGGCCGGGCCTGAAAAGTAGGCCTGACCCAATTTCCATGCCTAACCTTAACCTACCAAAATGACTCAAATATATAATAAAAAATTTTTTACCATTTATAATTTTATTTTTAGTAGACCGCGCATGCCTGTAGTTAAAAAAATGAAAATTCAAAATTTAAAAATTTTTAAAAAATATTGCACTAGCCTTCAAAACACCCCCATTCCTTTTCAACTCAAAAAAGTCCTCAAAAACACTTGGCTACTATTCGAAATGTCAAAGGCAGTAAAATCTCATACAAGGCCGGCAAAAGTAAATAAATCGAGGAAACAAAAAATAACGGAACAATGAGACCTCAACAGCTTCTCGGCCCAAATATAATCCACAAAGCATTCTTAACCTGATTAACATTTGAACAAGTGCCGTTACATTCGGAAGGAAAAGGTGTTTAAGGCCCTACCCTGTTTTAGTTCTCTTACTTTGGCCTAAACATAGCCCTAGCCAAGGCAAAGCCGTAGCCAAGGCAAAGCTTTAGCCAAAGTACAGCCCTTACCAAGTCAAACGTCTAGCAATGGTAAGCCAAGGTTAAGCCCAAGCAAAGGCAAAAGCCTTGCCTTGCCTTGCCTTGACTTTGCCCTTGCCCTTCCTTGCTCTTTTTCTACCCTGCCCTTCTTCCTCTTCATCCTGTCTTCCCTTCAACCAAAATTACCCCGCCCGGCAATTTTTTTTATAAAAAAGCTCATCCTCCCTTAAATTAAAGTAAAACCCATGCCTGTTTACATGCTTTGTCAGTAAGACACATAATTTTTTCGCACCCAATTTCAAAGTTGTAGAATATTAAGACAAACGATCCCTAAGGGCATTCGGAAGGAGCCGTGTCCATTCTGCACAGCCAAAAAAAAGAAACGCTAAGTGAATTAAGAATCTGGATTCATAAAATTTTTTTTGAAAAATTTTCAAATTTTTTGCAATTTAAATTTTTAAAACTTTTTTAAAATTAAAAATAATGAGCTTACCTACCCTACCCTACCCCACATATTTTTAGACTACCCACCCTACAGTACCACATTTACTTCTACCCTGTCTTATATTAACCTTCTTTTCTGCCCTACCCACCTCTATCCTGCACTACGCTATATTCTATTCTGCCTTACCTAGACATAGAGAACAAGCTGTGCTTGAGCAAAATAAAACACGGGCCGGATCTCAAAAGTAAGCCTAGCCCGGCCCCTTTCCACGTAAAAAAACCGGGCTGGGAAGCCCTGAGCAAAATTTAAATCAAGTCGGGCTTAACACTCAGGCAAGGCCTATTCGCCAAGTCTTACCATTTTCTACTCTAATTTACCCCACCCTACCATCTTTACCCTTCTTTTCCTCCCTAACCCCCCCCCTCTGCAAAAAAACGTCATATAATTTATATAATACTGCCCCGCCCCTTCCCGCCTAAAGGTAAAATTTTGTTCTGTATCGTTTTATTTTTATCTACCCCCTCCCTGTCTAAACAAAAGTATAAAAATTACCCCCCTCCCACTCCATATCGTCCCCTCTCTTTAAACCAATAAAATAATCCAGAAAGAAATTTTTCGAAATTTGATAAATTGAGAAAACCGTTTCCTTACGGAAAAGAATACCACGATATATGACATTGCACATGATTTATGGCATTCATTCACGGCTGGTGAGGAAAATATAAAGTGTTGGGAATGGAATACTCTACTATATACCTCTATGTAATGCAAGATAAAATTTTCGCCGCTCCTTAAAGTTTTATCCCTTCTTCTAAAAATGCTACCCCTATCCTTATCCTAAGTTCTCCCCTTGCCCATATTCACAACTTAACGCCTACCCATACTCAAAGTTTTATTTCTGCCTCTACTCAACGTCCTACCTGTGTCCTTGATTAAAGTTTTACCCTTATCCTCGTCCCTACCCAAAATTACACCCCTGCCTCTTTTCAAAGATTTACCCCGGCCCTTATTAAAGTTTTAAACATCCCCTACTGAATGCTTTTTTTGCTCTACCCTACCTTTATTTAAAGTTTAAGCCCCTGCCCCTTTATTACCCAGATTTTCCCCCCCCCCCCCCTTCCATGCAGCTACCCAAATTTTGGCCTTTGTCTCTCTTTAAGGTTTTACTCCTGCTCATGCCAATACTTAAAATTTAACCCCTGCCCACCTTCTTACTTAAAAGATTTACCCCTTCCCTAATTCGAAGTTTTACTCCTGCCCCTTTCTATACCAAAAATCTTCCCCCCCCACCCTACTCAAAGTTATAGCTCTGCCTCTACTCACATTTTAACTCCTGACCCTACCCATACTTAAAAGACCCACTCCTGCCCAAACACAAAAGTTTACCCCATCCCCAACTCAAAATTCTACCCCTGCCTCTTTTCAAAGATTTATACCTGCCCCAACTCAAATCTTTACCCCTGCCCCTACCGATAGTCGCAGTTTTATCCTTGCCCCTCTTCAAAGTTTTAACACTGCCCAAACTCAAAATTTTTATATGAAAACCCGATCTCCCCTCCCCCTCCCAATAACAAGGTAAGATATATTAAGGTAAGCCCTTCTTAATTCTCATTCCTTTCTAAATCCACAAGCCCCATAATTACCCTGCCCATCTTCCCGTTTTTTGCGACTTGCCAAGAGCAATTACCCCGCCCGATGGGCATGCATAAAAGTGTGCAGATTTGCGCTTTTTTCATTTGACGATGAAGAGCCCTGCGGCGTTTCCTGAAGCCCATGCCTTCAGCACGTTGACACTCTCTTAATTTGATTCGACGCAAAGACAAAGATGGACTCTGACTTTTCACGAAATTGCCTCTGGGCATTTAATGAGCGGCCGTTGAGATAGGTTACATCATTCCGGCAAGGAGCTTTGCTTTGTCGGGATTAAGCATGGGGGGGGGGGGGGAGGGTGACAATATATTAAATTATATAAAGTAAATAAAGTGACATACAACATAAAAGAAACAATACCCTACCCTACGCGACCCAAACCTACCCTACCCCGCCCTACCTACCTAATATTTGCTTTCTTACTGCGCTATACCCTACCCACCCCTACCCTAACTTAATATTAGCCTAGACATGAGAAACGAGCCGGCCCGGCCCCATTTTTAAGGTCGACTCGTACCTCATGCCTATATTAGCTTACCCACCACACAATGCCCTACAGTACCACATTCACTCCTACCCGCCTAATAAATATTATTATAGTCTTCTTACTCTGACATACCCTACCCTATCCTGCCCTACGTTATATTACTCTACTCCACCTTGCTATGCTCTACCTGCCCTAACATGCCAAATATTACCCTACGTTCCCAACCGTAGCCAACAAAGCCCTACATCACCCTAACTTGCACTACCCTAATTTTCAAATAGATATTAATATTCACCTTCATAAAAATAAATCCGTTAAAAATAGCGTTAAAACCCCAATTTCCGTTTCGTATGTTATAAATAAGTGGGGTCTCTTTACTTATTTCAAAAAATTGTATTGGAAATAGTAATTAATCTAATTACATCTGCTTAAACACCGTTTAACCACTGCCAAATTAAGTGTAGGTCACACATTTTTCCAAGCCAAGCAAAAATGTTTTTTAGCCCAACAAATCCTTTAGCTTTTTGTTAACATTTTGTTTTACGACTGGACTAGCTACTTCTAATCATTTTTACAGAAAAAAATGTTTTTTGAAAAAAATCAACAGGGGGGTCCAAGTTCAGTTTTTTTTAATTTTTAAAAATTTTTTATAAACCTTCCAAGCTATAAAAAATAATTTCCCTCTTTCCACACCCTAATAATAACTCGTGAAACATGAAATTGTAAAAAAACAAAAAAATTTTTTAAAAATTTTTAAAAAATCAACAGGGGGGACCAAGCTCAACCTTTTTCAAAAATTTTTTAAAAATTTTTTTAAACAATAAAAATTTTAAAAATATCTCAAGTCATAAACTTCAATTTCCTATTCTCCCCCACCCGGATAACAACATTTGAAACATGAGATTGTAAAACAGTAAAAATTTTTAAAAAATTTTTGAAAAAAAAATCAACGGGGGGACCAAGTTCAATTTTTTTCAAAATTTTTTAAAAATTTTTTCAAAGAATAAAAATTTCAAAAATCTCCTAAAACATTATAGTAAATTCCCCACCTCCCACCCCCTAATAACAACTGTTGAAACATGGGATTGTAAAAGAATGTAAAAAACAGTAAAACGCCCCGAGGCAGCGACGAGGAGGACCCATTTAAGGCATAAGACGTCCCAAAAAGGACCGGAAACGGAAATCGCTGCATCGGTTTTACCTGTGGGCCCTCGGAATGAAATACTATTAACTAAAATCGATAACACATTGTTTTTAATGTCGCTGTTGACATTTTTGGAATTTCAAAATTTTTTTGAAATTTTGAAATTTTTCGAAATTTTAAAATTTTAGAATTTTATTTGAATGTAGGTTTGTTTTAGGCTTAAAAGCAATAAACGTAATAATATTTTTTAAAAAACAAAAATAAGCCTAAAACCCGATAAAATCATAGAAAAATTAACAATATAAAATAAACCAAAAATAAGCGTAAAAAACCTTAATAATAAGCCTAAAACAACCCTAAAATCCAAGAAAATCAAAGCAAAAATAAAAATATAAAAAACAAATCCGTTTGACATTCAGATAGCTAGATAGCTTCATTTGGCGTCGTCAGAAGTTCCGTCAAAAAAAGAACGGAAACTGTGAGGACGAGCAGTACGAACGCTACATTCGTACCCATTCTTGTTGATATATCAACAAAAAAGTCACACAAACAAAAAATGGCAAGAACTTTCTTTACAAAACAAAAAATGACAGACTTTCTTTAACAGTCAAAAAATAGCAACAACTTTCTTCACAATTTAAAAAACCTCAAGCTACAAAAACTACAAGAAATACCTTTTTAGATACCAAAATTTCTAAAAACAATACTCATTACGACGTTTGAAACGGCCGAAACAATGCTTTGTCATAAAAATGTTGTCAAAAAGAGGAATCACTCGCCGGCCCAATACCGCAATGTCAATCAAACAATCAAAAAACGTGGAGGTATATGCTGATCAATGTCTTTTTTAACTCAACATTACAATATTAGAACATTTATGGGTCCAAATCCAAAACTATCATACAAAAAAATGTAAAAATTATATTATACATGACAAAACAATAGTAAAATCAACCATTTTCTGATGTTTTAGTCCAAAAAAATATGTAAAAGCCATAGGTCAAGTAAAAACCATAATTTTTAATTCTACAAACTTCTTAACCAAGTAAACTTCGAAAATATCAAAAAATGTACTTAATTCATATACCTTTGACCTTCAAAGCATTTAAAAAACCATAGATACCACAAGCAAAGCACAACACAAGTTAATCACAACTCATACCTCAATGTTATACCTTATCATTTATTTAAAGTGAAATCACCAATGCAAGAATACAAAAGAAAGTCGTACAAAACAATAAAAGCTTCAAATACTTAGTCATTTACTAGAATCGATACGTTTAGCAGAATTGGCAGGGTGTGATGTGAATTAGGCGGCACGTTGATAGGTTCTTTTGGCCTTGACGCCTTCGCTTTCCATCTCCATGATGAGCTTGTCGCCTTCGACGTAGCGAACGAAACGACTGTCCTTGTCGCCGCTCTTGATCTTCTTCTGCACTTGGATCAATTTGCCGTTCTCGAAGGTGAAGGTGCTCTGAAATTGAGTTGTTTTAAATATAGACCAAGTGATTTTAGGCTTGTAAGCCTAAAAAAAGCTTAGTATAAGCATAAAGCAAAGATAATATCGCCTTCTTTAAGTTTTCGCTCCGATACGGTTATAACAACAAAAACCTTACTCTGTCCATTACCTAAACCAACAAAAACACAAAGAAAAACCGCCTTACCTTCATGACACGTCCATCTGCGGTGGTCTCGTCGAATTCCTTGCCCAAATCGAACTCGGTCATAACGTTCTTGAAGGTGGATTGGCTGTGCAACTTCCAGTGATCTCCCTCAACACTGATCTCCATCAATGGCTTGATGGTGGCGGCCATTTTACGGGTCAAGAGACCAACACCGACGGCCTTCATGTACTCGTCAAAGTTCTCGGACTCGACCAAGTTCCATTTGCCAACGAATGCTTGGGCCATTGTGTTCAACTTGACTTTCACTGAAGGCGAATAGGTTAGAGTGACCGACACAAGACGGGGAAACGCGAATGAAGCAATGCCAAACATCAACCGATTTGCGGTGAAATGAGGCAAAAAAGTTTAAAATTTGGATAAAATATTTCGAAATTTCAAAGCTCAGTAAGATTTCAAAATAATATTAACCTTTACATAAAAGTATGATTTTAAAATCAATTGCCCTCTACATCAACATACAAATAACCTAGTCTAACATATCTGTTGAATAAACCCCTCAAAAGTTTTAAATGACCATAAAAAAATTATAGAAAGTAAGATACCAAACTTCCAATAAAAATACTCAACAAAAAGGTCAAGAACCAAGTTATAAGTAAGTCAAGAACAACAAAAATTGCCCATTTAAAGCTCCCTAACGCTTATTTATAAATCATCATAAACAACATTATGAAAGAATGAATGAATCATTACAAAATAAGATAGCAATCACGTGTAACAAACACCTTATACAACAAGAAATTCCCAGTGATTCGTCACGTTATTATTTCAAATGGTGTCTTTGTAGTGATAGGCAAGAAATTTTATTTAAAAATCTTTCGAAGAAAAGATGAAAATAGTCGAAAAGAGGTCCCAAAATTGAAAAACTACAAAAACGTGAATAGAAAAAGTGAAAACTAGCCAAGAATCATCTTAAAATAACCTTAAACCACTCACAAAGGCAAGACTAAACTAAAACTAACCAATAATCAACTTAAATTGTACTGAAAAATTTCCAAAAGCAAGCCTAAACCAACAAAATGAAAACCAGATCGCTAATTTTAAAGTCACCTTTGCAAACCGACCATATTCTACAAAACAAACCTACAAACAGCCTTTAAAAACCTCTCCGATGCGAACGGAATATAAACAAAAACCGTTCGTTTTCACGTCCTTTTTGTAGGTCTTATCAATCACCGTTTTTTGATGTTTGATAAGGTGATAAACAGGCAAGTAGTAACTGCACAGAATTGCAAACAGATTAGTAAGTTTTGTCGAATACAAAACATAAAAAAACTTATCATTTTTGTTGAATACTGGACAACAATTCAGAATCAGGGACGTCGTTTGGGGGGTGGCAGGGGAGGGGTACCCCCCCTCCAGAGCCGATCCGAAAAAATTCCACAGGTAGGTAGGTACCTGTACGCGGAAAAACGAGCTGCTACCTGTGGACCAAAAAAAATTTTTCGACCTCCCCCCCCCCAGAAAAAAAACCGTAGCGACGTCCCTGATCAGAAGATAAGGTTTTTAACCCTTCTATGGTATAGTACGACAAATTAATAACTACTCCTTCAATACCTATCTATACAAAACATAAACCTTCTAGTAAGATAAGTCTTGCAACTTTGTGAGCACAATATTCACCTTCACTACACCTCACAAACACCCCTATCAAAAACACAGAACCTTTGACTTGTAACAATACACAACACACTGAAAACCATCTTAATTCGAAAAAGGCAAAGCAATTATCCCATCAAAATCACGGCGACTGACCCACACCAAAGCACAGAGAATAAACAAGGCCGACAGACCCGCATGGATCCCCCGCCCAGTCCCACATTCGCAATCAAGGCCAAAGTCCGCAAAACAACATTGTTTATCAACTTGGAAACATTGGCATCTGAAACGTGAATTATATTCACGAGGAAGGGACAAAACAAATGACTTCAGCATTTTTTGGACTAAAACAGTTGGGTTGAAGTCATTTATTTAAACCCATGTGTGAGGTCATTTCCAGTCATTCTTAATGAATTAGACAACAATCCAAACGCTTTAGAACGTCTTTTAAATAAAACGTAAATAAAGTGATATAAAAGTTTTCGAATAACTCCAAAAACCTCTATAAAGGTTTAAAATTTATATTACCCATGAGGCAACCCCTTTATTAATGTTTTTTGTTCATAAAACCGTATTTTAAACCCAGGAATGTCGTGATTTCATGGTGATAATATATTGACCATGTCAATGAGCACATCCTCAATGCAAAAAATAGCCAAAGTACAAAAAAATTTTTCTCGATATTACACTAGGCATGACCAATATATCAGCCAATAAGATCAAATTTATAATTTGTTCCTTGTGTTTCTAGATCAAAAAAGAACAAAAAATCTCACCAGAAGTCCTTCACATCTTATCATAATCTTCCAAACACAAAAGAAACAAAAAACAAACTTTGGTCTTGTTGATAATACTTAGTGTAATATCGCAACTCAATTTTGAACATTTCAGTTCATTTTTACATTAAAAAGATTGGTGTTGGTGTAATCAAGATATTTGTTAAAGAATAAGAACATTCCTGCATTTGTAATAGTCTTTATAACGTAAAACAAGAGTGAAGAAGGTTGACTCATGAATAATATAAATTTCAAAGTTTTAAAAGAGCCTCTGACTCATCTTTGCGCATGAATAACACTAAAACAGTTTGTTGCCAAAAGAAAAGCACATTACAAAGACTTTCTTCATGATGAAACAACTAAACCTACCCCCGAATTCAAATCTAAAACACCAAAAACCTGGGCTTTTTTCGAAAAAAAATTAGCGTTCTCTTTGCCCGTTCTGAAGGCCGTTCCTCCTCTCCCCAAACACGTGGCAAACAAAAAAACAAATCGAGATGGGGGACAGAGATGGGGCCGCAAAAGGCACAGCAAACGAGTGGGTATTGCGTTATCTTATGAACAAACACACAATAATATTGTAAATAACTTTTTTCAGTCCACTTTTGGAAGGGATCTTCCAGATAATAGGCAAAAGGATAATTCAACTGTTTAAATTTCAATATTAACCATGTTTAACAAAAAAACAAGGTCTATATTACCCAAATTTCACAAAAAAAAAGAAAGAATAGCCTTTTATCCAACAAAAAAAAGGCTAAACCAATATTGTAGCAGCCAAGAATAAGGATAAAGCCTTCTTAACCCTCTGCACGACACCCTGAACCAATATGAGCTGTGTCTTTAGAAGACCAGACCCTTTTTCATAAATATAAACAAAGAAATCAGTACAATTCGTTTCGACACACCTTGATATAGGGCTTCGCTTTGGCTACTACAATATTATTCCCATTTCATCTATAACAACTGAAAACGAAAACAATAGCCGCGGTTTGAAGAAACAAACCACAAGACTTGAAAACAACATTCTTCTGATGTTATTCAAGCTGTTTTTCAACAAAAGTATTATATATTACGACTTCATCAACAATAAAACAAGAAAAAACCTCAAAAGCTGGCTAAAACCTTCAATATCACCCCATTCCACGCCTAAAGTCCAAATAAAATTCAGTCCAAACATAAATATTAGCCAAAAAATAAAAACCAAGATTAAAAAACGGTCCAATCCTTAGCCAAAAACCCAACTTTCACCTCCAGTCCAGCCGTTTCTCCCTCTAAAACTCGAAGAAACCGGCGTTACCTATATTCTTGTGACCATAAATAAGACCTAAACTTGAAAGAAAAATTTTAAAAACAATATTTACCTGGAAGACCGCAAGATTGTTAAAAATACGACGAGAAAAACAAGGATTACGAAATCCAGGGAAGTGAATTTTCCGGAGGCCAAACAACACACCTACAAGCATTTGGTCTCGACACGAAATGTTGCGGCCGGCAAAAATATTGTTTGAATTGCAACTTTCTCAATTTTTCGGTCGATTTTTGATAAGGTTGACAAGAAGCGTGAGATTTAGCCGTTGGACAGCAATATAAATTTATTTTGTTGACATTTTATTTGGTATTTTATTTTTATCATGAAATTTATATTGTGTAAGGTATCTTTCAATAATGTTTGTCGTAAAATACGCGAAAATTTATTTGAAGTGAAAATCTGGTCTTAAAATCTAACGTAAATTAAAATCCATGCTGTTGAAACAATTTTACGCGTATTTAATATCAAATTTATATTCTTTTAGCCCTTCATTCAAGAATTTTCAACTCTAACATTGATATTATTATAGGTTCCTTGATCCAAATCTGGGTCAGTGTTCAAAGCTGTCTGAAGTTTTTTACCCTATATTTGTTCAAAGATTCCAATCAATTTTATCCGACTTAAAACTTGTTTTAAATCATGTTTGCATCGTAGTTGTTGGTTTGGAAGTGACAACTTTGATGATTCGCACGTTTTTAGGACATTTATTGTCATTTAGATGATGACATAGTTGATGTACGATGGAGAAGTATATAATACACATATTGAAGATGTTTTTAAGGTAAAGCTTTTGTTAAATTGTTGTGTTTTTAGGCTAAAAATGGCTATTTTGAGGTCAAGATGCCTATGTTAATATAGGGAAACATCTGTAATTTTATGTAATCAAAAACATGAAAATTAAAGCAAATCAAGACAAAGATCCCTAAAACAATATAAATTTCAACTAAAGCAATAAAGCTATCCCAAATAAAACCAACAAATTTAATTTTAAATTTTATTTCACATAAAATACCTCTCAGTATAACGTGCAAATTTACAATGGAGTTGTTGAACTCGATTGGAATATATTAATTAAGTTGTACAAAATTACCCAACAATAGTTAAATGGAAAGATCAGCGAGAGTTTGTACAAAATACAACGTAGTTTGTGGTTGTGTACCATGGAAATGATTTATGTTGTTTGTAAAGGCTTGAAAATGTTTTTTACAGTATGTAGGTTAGAAAATGACATATTTCATCACTGTATTATCACAAGGGCAATTGAAAGTGATATTATGTTACATATCAGGCTGATAGTAAGGATAAGTTTAATATTATCCTTGATGTCAGGCTGATGTGCTAGTATTGAATGTGCTCAGCATGTTGATAGTACTGAACATAACGTGTTAGTTATGTTGTAATAGCAACATACTTGTTCGTGATGTTGTAGCAACTTATCAATTACTATAACTCACTACTATAACATGTTGAACAGGAAATTTTTGACCTTTTTATGGTGTCCATCTTGTTTAACATGCTACAGAAGATCATATTTAACCTGTTTTGACCCAAAAAGTAATGCAAATCAGGTTCTAATGGTACACTTCACAATGATATTGTAAAAACTGTTATTAAACATGTACGAAACCGGATACAATGTGATACACATTACAAGTTACGGAAGTTATGTACATAAATTGTAGAATAAAATACGATTATGTACATAATATCCTAAGAACAAGGGTTATTCTTGGTTATGAAGTTGTAATAATGTACATATTGGTGAATATATGGTTGGGTAGATCAATTAATCATGTCATTTTGAGGGGTAAAATACGTGGTTTTGGTTTTTTTAGTTTAAAAAAGATGCTATTAACATAATATATTGCTTAAAAATATAAAAATGGCTTTGACAACGTATTTTACATTTTCAATACCCTAAAAATGGCATTATCAGCCTTCAAAATAGCATTACTATCCCCCAAAATGACATTTTAAATGGATCCAAGCCACCAAAACGGTGTTATACATGTTGACTTCTTGATGAACGACCTAACAATGAACAATATAAGAATTAGCAGCTAATTTCGAACTATTGGTTTTGCTTAAGTTAAGGCTTTAGTTATAGTGAGCCGGTGTCGCTTTCCGTGGGCGCAGCCGAGTCGTAGACTTCGTCGCTGTCGCGGATTTCGTTCTGTAGGCAACAGATTGGAGTGTCCAAGGTGCCGGCTCCGCAATCGCAGAAGAATCTGAAGATTTGAAACGGTTAGGGGATGTGTTGAGATTTTTAGGTTAGGGGTGATTTTAAAAAAATTTTTTTAACCTACTCTACTCTTCCCTAAGTCAAGGATAGGGCAGAATAGTGTAGGGTAGGGTAAGGGAGTTAAGGGTAGGGTTAAGGAGGGTAGAATAGAGTAGGATACGATAGCGTAGGCTGGCTATTTCAAAACTAAGATTAGTAATATTGTACTGACCTGTCATGTCGCACAAACTCGACTTGATGTCCAGCATGACAGTGTTTGATGCAGTTGACGCAAATGGCGTTTCTATCGGTTGTGTTACAAGTGATACATCTGAAAAATTCAAAAATTATCATTATAGTCCTATATAACTTAGAAAAGCTTATATAGTATAACATAGTAACAGATATAACGTAGTAATTCTAGCACCCTTTATCTAAAGCAAAACAAATTCAAAGGTAATATGCTTACTTGTAAAAGTCGTGCATAGGGAAGCTAGTACACGAGCTGATTTTGAATAAACAGTGGCCCGAGTTCACGGCACGTTCCACTGAGTTGGCGTTGTCTTGAACACGGTTGTCGCGAAGAATTGGGTTCACATCAGTGGCTGTGCAAATACCTACAAAGGTATTTGATTACTTTTTCGAAGTTTACTTCTTATTGGTTAAAAAAGTTGTAGGTATAGTAAGGGTAGTTTAGCGTTAGGCTTTAAAAGTTGTGGTATCTTTGACTAATTTAAAATTTATATTATGATAAGTAAAATAAGGCTATTATGCCTTCTTTAGTTGTTATTCTCTTTGTCATAAGACGCTTAGAAAGCCTAATCTAATATAATGAGTAGTTCCTACCTCCAAACTTGTTGTTATAGACGTAATTTTGCTCCAAAGTAGCAGTAGCTCCAGTAGTAATTTCGATGCCAGCGGCTCTACCATCAAACACCTTATTCCTCCTCATTGTTGGGTTGCTTTCCGATGATATAAGAACTCCAGCTTGAGCGTTTCGGAAGATCTCGTTGTCTTCTAGCACTCCCTTGCCTCTGCTGAAGATGCAAACACCTCCATCTCGGCCGTCAAAGATTTTATTCCTTCGTAGGATTGGATTCGAGTCCATTTTGATCCAAACTCCAGCCATAGCATTGTCGAAGATCTCGTTATCTTCTAGTACTCCGGCTCCATTGTTATAGACCAGTACTCCGCCATTAGCACCACCCCAGATTTTGTTTCTGGTTATCTTGGGGTTTGATCCGGATCGAATTTGTACTCCTGAGTACGAGTGATTGAAAATGTCATTCTCTTCTAGTAGTCCATGGCCGTTGTCGTAGAAGTAGACGCCGACTTGTCGACCACTGTGAATCCGGTTCCGGCGCATAATGGGCGATGACCCAGTTGTTACCCAAATACCTGCCAAAGTGTTTTGGTAAACCTCGTTCTCTTCGATCAGTCCCTTTCCCTTCTCGTGCACATAGATGCCACCGTGCATGCCATCGTGAATCTTGTTCAGCCTTACGATGGGGTCGGAATTCGTGCGAATCTGAATGCCGGCTAAAGCATTGCCAAAGATGTTGTTCTGCTCGATCAAGCCACGTCCTTCACTGAAAATGTAGACGCCGCCTTGGCTACCGTGGAAGATTTCATTGCGGCGGATCGTCGGGTCCGATAACGATGTGATCCAGATTCCGGCGAAAGCGTTGGCGTAGATTCTGTTCTCCATGAATTGGCCTCGACCCTTCTCGTGAACATAGATGCCACCAGTGTTGCCGTGGTGAATTTCACAGCGTATTACGGTAGGATTGGCGTGCAGTTTGACTTCAATTCCACTGATCTTGTTTTCGTAGATATTGCAACGTTCAAAGTAGCCGTTACCGTGCTCAAACGTGAACACACCCACGTCTTTGCCATTGTGAATATCACAGCGGCGGAAGGTGGGATGGGCGTGAGTTTTCACCCAAATACCAGCCAATTGATTGCGAGCAATGTCACAGTCTTCGAACACACCCTGAGCATAGTCGCTGATGTAGATACCAACGTTCCTACAGTCGGTTACCGAGCAGTTTCGTACTCTTGGGTTGGCACGAGCTCTACGCACACACATGGCAGCTCCAAGCTCAGATGAAGATCTTATCGTACAATGCTCGATCATTGGTGTAGCATCGTCGCTCACCAACAACGCGTAGTGTTGAGCATGTGGGTTTGGACATTGTTGATGTGGTTTGAAGATAATATTCATGTACCCGAGGTAGGAGTTGTTTGATCCATCGGTAAAGGCTACTGTAGTATCTACCGAGTTCATTATGGTAACCTTGTCTCTTACCAAAGGCCCAGCACTAGCTCCAATCATTTGAACTTTGTTGCTGATGTGAACGGTCGAATCAATATAATACTCGCCAGCGTGCAGGAAGATCAGCTTTTCATGGTCGGGCCGTGCCTCAACGTACTTCAAAGCACCATCGATCGTTTCGAAGTGGGCAATCTTTCTCCGGGCTAGCCGATCGCCCATTCCAGGCCAAACGTGTACGCCATGTTTGAGTTGGAGATAGCTGTCACGCCACGGATTGGGCCGACGGCTCTGTTTCGGATCTCTGAATTCGAATTTCGAGTGTGCTGGGTGGTGTAGCGGTTGAGTGTACTCGAACACATCCAAGTACTTGCGACGCCACAGCTCTGGATCGCCGGCTACACGATTGAAACGATGGCAAACTTGGGCACAGCGAGCTAAGTCGTCTTCGTAGAGATAATCGAAGATCTTTGACACCACTTCGTACGGTATCCGACTGATGTAGCTGCTACTGTAGTTCTGGTTGTCTTCGGTATGAGTGCCGTTGCACGCTTCTCCAGGCGAATCTGCTTTCATGATCTTGGCCGAAGGCTTGTAAAGTTGTTCATCACCAGTCGAAGCCATCATGCTAGGACAGTCCGGGTTGTCAGTCTTCAACGATCTTCTGCGACGAACTCCGCGACGTCTGATGTTGTTCATGTCGATGACTTCATCGAGGATTGGGGCCACGTCCCCAACTGAGTTACTGGGCCCGGCTGAGCTGGTTGACGAAGCTGATGAGGCTGGAGCTTGATCAGTGCCATTTGTGGTTAGGTAGAGTTGTAGGCCGTACATTGAGGCCTCTTGCGAGTCTTCAATGTCACCGCCCATTTCGATCGGTTTGTGGTCGTATTTTGGAAGGTTGGTCGATTCTGCTAATAGGTATGAATGTTGATGTAGCTGTTGATAGCTAGTAGGTATAGTATAAGGTAGATAGTACACCGATGGATTATATTAATGGTGCTATAACTGTAGTAAAGATGGTACCAGTTTGTGATGAAGTGAAAGCAACGTTGTAATACCCAAATTTGTTGATGTTAAAGCCGTTCAAGAAGTAAAAGACACTTTTGGGTTACTGTAGAATGAAGTTACAGTAACTTTTCACGGGTTCCTAAAAAGATTTTTTTACAGTAAGAAAAAGGTTGTTGCAGTAAGAAAAATGTTGTTACAGTAAGAAAAAGGCCGTTACAGTAAGAAAAATGAAGTTACTGTAAGAAAAATGAAGCTACAGTATGAAAATTACAGTAACCGGTGATAGTAAAAAACGTGATGTAGCTTATGACTATAGATGTTATTTCTTACAGTTATCTACGCTACAGTAAAGTCAAAATAAAAAATTGACAGTAGAAAAACTTACAGTAACCGTCGGTTGTAGAAACCGTGCCAATTCAAGCTGAAGTGAATGCGTGTAGCCCAAGTCAGAGCACGAGGTCTGACAACGTTTGCGAGTGTTTGGCGACTTTTCAGTCTGCCCTAAGGCCCTGCAAATTTAAAAATTGTTCTTGAAATTTCAAAAAAATTTTAAAAGTAAAATACGCGAACAATTTCATCTTCTGTGGTGATAACAATGAGAGTTATATCAACCAAAATTAATATACTAGATTGTAAGTATTGATATCGATGTAGGTATTTAAACAAAAATAATATAATAGGTTGTTCAGATAATTCTGTGCCCTCTAAATTCGAAAATTTGTCTTGAGTGGGGGCACAGAATTAATTGAACAACTTAATAGTAATTACCAAATATATTATACTAGGTTGTACAAATAATTCTGTGCCAACTAAGTCGTAAAATTTGCTTTGATTAAGGGCACAGAATTACTTGAACAACCTAATACATAATTTTTGGTTAATATAAATCTCGGTATAAGCAACACAAACGCTCATTATCATTAACATAACTCGTAAAATAGCAGGTTGTCCGAGGTTGAACCAAAATTAGCGGGACATTTTTCATTTATTTTTCGCTTAAAAGTGTTACTTTTGGATCAGCCTAATATCAGGTGCCGACATAAAGAACCCGCCATAGTTTTCATGTAGTAAAAAATGGCGGGTTCTTTATGTCGGCACCTAATATAACAAATAAATAAAACATATTGCGAAAGAATAGTTAAAACATATCACGTAGGAGTATATTTGCCAAACTACCATGTAAAAAATATTATAATTGAGTTGGTTTGAGAGCCGGTAATGAGGTACACGTGAACAACAACGTCGGTGTGTCATTACTTTTGGGATTTTGAAATTGAAATTTCGAAAAAAAAATTTTTTTGTTGGAAGGAAATATAGGAAAATACTAGAGCTTTTGCAACATATTACACTAGAAATGGCATTTCCTGCAACATGTTATACTAGAAATGGCAGGTTTTGCCCTCAATAAGGAAGAAACGTTTTTAAGGTTTAGGTAATAAAAGTAATAAGAAAAATAAAAAAGAAATGGATATCTGCTTTATATTGTAGTAGACTACTTGTTGTCTTTGTAGTTCGAACTTTACTAACATATATCTATGATAACTGCTTTATGTTGTAGTAGACTACTTATAAGCTTTGCATTTTTAATTTTACTAGTTAGCACCCGTACATTGTAGTACATTACTACAACTGTCTCTAGCTCTAGCTTTAGCCTTAACTTTAGCCCCAGCTCTAGCCCTAACTCTAGCTTTAGCCCTAGATCTAGCCCCAGCTCTAGCCCTAACTCTAGCTTTAGCCCTAGCTTTAGCCCTAACTCTAGCCCTCAATTTAGCCCTAACTCTAGCCCTAGCTCCAGCCATAGAGTATATTGTAGCAGACTACTACAATATACGAGCTACAACAATAAAGAGATGATAGAATGTAGCTACAATTGCTTTTGACAAAGATACGATGACTTTTGGCCAAATTATAGCAAAAGAATGGGTACAAAAATGCAAAATATACTCTGAGAATGGAGTAAAGTACAATGTTAATGATGATAAATATACAGTAAACTCTGTTGGTGGGGAAAAAATGTACAGTAAACCCTGTTAATGAGGAACAAATATACAGTAAACTGTGCTTATAACGAAAAACTATACAGTAACCAACTTTTATAAAAAAAAATAAGTAAGCTCTGCTGATGAAAAATATACAGTAACTTCTTTTAAACAAAAAAATACAGTAAGATGTGTTCATGAGATAAAAAAGATCCGGTAATGACCATCACCATAATATACTACTGTTCATGAACAGTTTACTTCTGTCTTAACTATAACGAACGTTATGCGACATTGTATTCCATATGGGATAGGGTAATGTACTGTAAGACAAAAATAAAAAACAAGGAAATGAACAAGTTAAAAAAAGTTATTATACTTTTGAGACAAAAAAGGCCATACAGACTACTAAAAAACAATAACAATCGAATGCCCAGAGGAGTAACCCGGACAAAATGACTCGGGTTATGACAAAACAAGTTACTTTATAAGCTGTTACTGGGATTGTACTATAGTAACTTCTTGGTATAGGCAGTTGTTATATGAAACTGCTTGTTGTAGGCGGAAGGATGGTTTTGGTGTAAGATATGGTAGGGAAAAGGTAGGGTAGGGTAAGATATTGATATGACAGGGTATGATTAAAGTAAGACATGGCTATGGGAAAGTAGGGGTAGGGCATAACTAGGTTAGGGAAAGGTTTAAGGTATGACTATGGCAAGATCTGGCTATGTTAAGGTAGTAATAGGGTAAGGCTAGGGTAGAGTTAAGCTAGGGTAGGGTAAGATTAGGTGTGTTGCTAAGAAGTTACAGCTGTACCTTATCTAACACTACCCTACATTACCCTACCTACTCTACTCTACCTTACCCTACCCTACTAGGCTTACCTCAGCCTAACTCTGGGACCACTTTCATCTTACCTTATCCTTATTCTAGCCTTACCCTAGTCTCATCAAAACTCTTTTCTGTCTAAACATAGCCCAGTTTAACCATGGCCCAGGCTAGCTTTAACTAACTTAACCGTAGCTCAGCTTAACCACAGCCCAACCTATCCCTACGCCACCTTCACAACCGCACTACCCACACTCATTCCCTATTACAACGATTATAATATTGAAAAAAAGTCTAGAATAATTCCAAGTGTTACCTAATTATCTCAAAAAGTTCTGGAACACGATTACATAATTGTAAAACTAGCTTATAATCCGAGTAGTTAAAGACCACAAAAGTTCAACAGATTTGCTAACAACCGTAATACTATTTCTCAACAAAGTTTGGAGGGTGTTTGACCCTGGAGCAGGGTAAGAAAGCTTCTAGAAGGTCTTGAAGAAGGTAAGAAATCTTCTTCAAGACCTTGAAGAAGGTACGAAGGCTTCCAGAAGACTTTTAAGAAGGTAAGACATCTAGTATAAGACCCTTTAAGAAGGTACAAAAGCTTCTATTAAGTTGTTCAAATAATTCCGTGCTCCACCTCAAAGCAAGCTTTTGTGGTTAGGGGACACAGAATTATTTGAACAACCTAATCAAAGACTTAAAAAGGTAAGAAGGCTTCTAGAAGGCCCTGAAGAAGGTACCAAGTCTTCTAGAAACCTTCAAGAAGGTAATGCAGCTTTTACAAAGCTCTAAATAAGGTACCAAGACTTCTAAAAGACTCGAAAAAAGATGATACAGCTCTTATAAGACCCTGAAGAAGGTACGAAATCATCTATAACTTGTTGTAATCGCACGAAAAGTAAAGTAAACGGATACTTTGATAGACTAAGACCTTATAATAACATAATTGACTATAGAAAACTAATTTTTTAATCAATACTTGAACAAACAATATTGTTATAGGCAACATATAAGCTTTTTCTACTCAAAAACGGCCTAAAAATTCATTTTAAAAGCCAAAAATTGAGAAAAATCGACTAAAAAAGGCCATTTTCTAACTTTCAAAAGGTGTTTTAAGGCCATTTTTGATTAAAGTTTTAGGTTTTAGGGCCTTTTTTAGGTAACAAATAAACCGAAAGTTACTTTTTTAGCTATGAAAGGTTTAAAAAGTAATTTTGAAATTAGAAAAATGAAAAAAAATTAGCCTTTAAACCTTAAATTTCAAAGAAAAATGAATTTTTTTCTCTCCAAAACCCCCTTAAAATCCCCTTTTCCTCCACAATTCCAAGCCAAAACCCCTTCTCCCCCAACCTTATTTGGCCGATTCCAAGACACATTGCCATATTATGTTCCATATTGTAACCGATATACCATTCCCAGATGTATTGCGGAGTTTGGAAACGCAAGAATAACACAAAAAGTATGGGCAATGCGGAAGTTTTAATAGAAATTTGAGAGGCGAGCAGAAAAGAGCCCTCTCTTTCTCTCGCACCCTCTTCTCGTGTTGGCCTCTGCCCCCCCCTTTGAAAAGAGAAGAAGGGAACACAACCTTGAATTACATCAAAATATATTTCGCATTTTAACCGAGTTGCGTAATACAAATTAGAAATAGGGGGTGGGGTTATTTATGTGAAATTTTTGGGATTTTCAAAAGAAAATAGCTAGTTCATTGCCTTAGGCTTGCTATAAATAGGTGTAGTCTTGATATTTGTATCTTTATTACTTAACTTTCGTTAACTTCGCCAGAGGGCTGGTCCAGCTAAAGGGTAAAGCAGGGGTAAATTTGGCTTTGACTTGAGCAAAATTCAGGCGGGCTCGGCTGGGTTTTAAGGATGGGCCGGGCCAAAGAAAAATTTTAAGATGGCCGGACCGGCAGTATTCGACACGCAGACTGGGACCAAAAACCGGCCCGAGCCCTAATCCTAGCTATAGTCCAGAGCCCTAGCCCAGAGCCCTAGCTTTAGCTTCTGCCTTAACCCAGCCCTGACAAGAAGCCACGGCCCGGATCCCTATCCCTAGTTCTAGCTTTAACCCAGGCCCTAGTCCAGAGCCCGAGCCCTAGCCCCAAAAACCAAATGTCTAATGACAAAAATACCCGAATGACATGGTTAATCTAATAAATTCGCGGCATACAAAACAATGTGTCAAGAAGGGATGAAATGCCATTTCATAATGCCACTCATAGTCCAATTTGATATGGTAAACAAAAATAATTAACTGTAAGGGTAATGAGGGATGAGTTCTTGGTACTGTTTAGTAATGGGAAAAACGTAAAAGATATTTAGTTTTGTACTGAATAGCATTAGGTTGGAGGTAGTTTACAGTACTACAATTGCCTTGCCTTGGCTTGGCATGAATTGGCTTGGCTTATCTTGGTTTGGCTTAGCTTGGCTTGGCTTTGCCTTTGTCCTGCCTTTGCTCTGCCTTTGCCCTGCTTTTGCCCTGTCCTTCTGCTCTCTCCTGCCATCCCCTACTCTCTCTTGTCCTGCTCTACGCTGCCTCGCCCTAAATCTAGCCTTAGTCCTAGTTAGCCTAGTCTGTCCTAGTCTACAACAAAAAGTGACATGAATATTTCATGAAAACCACTATTGAGAGTGTAAATGTAGCCATAGTACATTTACACGTGACATTTCGTGAAAAAGTGAAAAAACGCAATTATGTCAGTGGGCTTTGAAAAATGTACCTAGAGTGTAATTGTCTTGTTCAACTTACTAAATGAGAGTAATAACACTAAATTCATCATAAAATTGATACCTAAATAGTCATTTTCAATTTTTTTGACTAAAAATTTTGAATTAAAAAAATTTTTAATAAAATTACCTAAAGGCAAAAAACAAAAAACTTTTTTCTATGTAAAAGGCTACAGACGAAGCTCAAAAAATTTGTTTACAAACAACTTGATGCCCTTTTGCGAATTGAAAAAGTAATTTTATAAGGCGCACAGTGCAATCCGATTTATAGTGCACGGTGCAGTGAAATTGAAAATTCAAAAACAAAGCTTTTTCAACTTGAAAGTTTGAAAATAATTTTACCATACAATTTTAGAACATATAAAGCAACATTAAAAAATTTTGGTTCATATATTTATTTTTTGCTTGTTTTTTATAGGTTATTTGATTTGAAATGGCAAAAAAATTTTTTTGTTGAGAAACTGTGAAATTGCAAAAACTTTGTTTACAGTTGATTTTTTTGAAAATTTGATTCTCAAAATTTACAAATTTATAAAAAAAGTTCTTAAAAATACATCACATGACATAAAATTGTAAAATACGGGTTCGTAGAGGGTACGGGTACATTCTCTTAAAAATACAAGTTTGAACACAATTGCAAACTTTACCAAAATTGGCGGAAATTTAAAAATTAAAATTTTTTTGAAAAAAATTGTTTTTAAACTTGAAAAAAGGGCTTTTAAAGTGTTAAACACGATTCAAAAAGTTAAAATTTTTAGATTAAACAAAACGCCACACTGCCAAAATTTGCGGGAACTTGAAAAATTTGAATTTTTATGCCATTCTTTTTTATTTTTAAATTAAAAATGGATAGAAAAAAATTTTTAGTTATTGAAAAGTATATAAAAAACCCTAAAGCCGTAGAAATGTAAAAAAAAATAGTTTGAAAAAGGCTTTCTTCAAAAGGCTTTCTTCAAACGAAGAAAAGAAAGAATGGTTCGAAAGGTCCACGAGACATACCACAATATCACATGCAATACCGGAGAAACAACGTCAGACTATACTTTTACTAACTTTTACTCAAAAGGTTACTTGTTACTTTCTTAGATTTTGTCATTTTTTATTTTTTTTTCATTTTTTTAATTTTGAAAAAGACTTGCCTTCTGCACGGTGCAGTCCAGTATCAAAAGGCTTTTTAGATAGTACCGTGCTTGTCCTCAAAAGTTTTATGACAAAACTAAAAAAGTAGGATTTCTGTCATCATTTTAACCTACTAATCAATTGTCTTGCAAACTTTTTGTTTTAGTGACAAGTTATACGATAAAACGTGTCAAAGCTAAAGTTTTGTTGGACTTGTTTTTTTTTAATTTTTGATGGCAAAATTAATAAAAATTGGGTTTCTATTATCATTTTAAAATGATAATCAAATTTTCGTAAAAATTTTTTTGATTTTGCGCTAAGTTATACGATAAAATCTGTCTTAAAACCAAAATATTGTTGAACATGTTTTATCGTATAAAATGTCTCTTGAAAAACTTATTTTAAAATTTTTGCTTAGAAATTGATTTTTAAATTCATTTCTTACATAAAATGTACATAAAAACGATTTTTTTACTTTCATCCTCCCTATAATTACCTAAAACCCAAAGTACAACTTTGCTCGTATAACATGTCCCCACAAACGCAACTTGCAAAACCTAACCCGCTTTTCCCAAAAACCAGACAGAAAATGTCGAAAAATGTCAGTCCGCAGTAACTCTCAACCTCATTTCCCAGCTTCTATTGTCTATAACACTTGGGCGAAGTAACAATAAAAGAATTTAATTAATTCTTTTCGTCGTTAATGTACCCTCCTTTATTTTGTTGTAGATCAGCGAGCGGAAATTGGTCATTCAGAGCACGAAGAATTAAGAAAACCGGAAAAAGGCGACATTTTATACGGAAAAAAGCGACATTTTATACGATGAAATGGCTTCATAGACAGCTATAAGCCATAAGGCTGAGTTATTATATATAGCATATACTGCACAGTAAATAGTCTCAATAGAGTAAAAAAGCATTTTTTTTTTAATTTTTAACAAAGTTAAAGTTCATTTTCAAGTAAAAAAAATAAATTTTTCTAAAGCCTACAACCACAAAAAGCAAAGATATAGTCTGCACGGTGCAAAAAATTAAAAAACTCAGAATTCTATTTTTAAACGAAAAAACTAAAAACAAAGTTTTAAACTATGTTTCTATAAACATTCTTAACATAAATACAAATTTTAGCGTTAAAAATAACAAAAGCTTTTACTTTTATGACTATTTAAAAATCTGCACGGTGCAAAAAAATTGAAAAAAGCTTGCACAGTGCAAAATTTTGGAATCATGTTTCTGACAAAAGTAGCTGTTATGTAAGGCTAAAATTCATTCAGTGTATATATTTTACGCTGTAAAACTCATTTTTTAACAATTTTTACTAAATTTTCAAAAATTTAAAAAATTAGAACAATTTTAAAATTTCGCACAGTGCAAGTTTCAAGTTACGTATCTTCTTTGATGACCCGCCCAATTAAAAAACTATTATTTTAGATAGGTGGAAACGAAAATATAGATAATGTGGCTTGTAAAGCAGTCCGTACTCAAGAAAAATGTAAGTATTTTACATTTTTTTCTTGATTTTTAGACAAAAAACGTTCAATATTGTTCTACTGGTTGAAGGTATCTTATCATTATTAGTTGATGGGCATTGTTTTTGACAAAGAATCTAAAAAATTCAAAAATTAAGATATGAAAGTCAGCAATTCACGTATTTTTTAACGTATATTTTAGGCGCGATATCCATATAACATATTATATTAGATGCCGACATAAAGAACCCGCCATATTTTTCCTGTAATTTCCTGTAAAAAATGGCGGGTTCTTTATGTTGGCACCTAATAGTAGGAAATGCTCTATAAAGAACAACATTCAACTCCCCAAGCCATTCGTTATACACGAGATCCACTGTTTATACATACCTTACCCCACATAATACTTTATATACCACAATATTATAATAAAAACAGAACACAGTAAAATAATACCGACAAAAACTATTCAAATACACTTCCGAATTTACATTTTCAGACGAAGAAGAGCAAGACCCTTGTGTATAATATTCGACGAGTAATCGGATTATCAAACATTAAAGTATATAGTAATAGCTTGCGATATAGTATATGATAATACTGTTGTGTAATGTCATAGGACAGTGGATGTTCTGTATAACAAACTCCTTTATAACAAACACATTGAAAATCCTCAAAAAATTCTTTATACAGGAGTTCTACTATAACATAGCCAAAATAATCAGTACTGGGCAGGGTAATATTAGTAGAGAAAATTGGATTAAAAATGACATAAAAATTAAAAATTTTTTTGAAATAAAAAAAAATTGTGCTCTTTTCTAATGATCACCTCCCCCCCGAACCACTTACTGAGAAATTAACACCCTAACCCCCTGTCTGGTCCTTCCTTCCTCCCTTTTATCGTTAAAAAAACAAAACTAACCCTAATTTAACTTTGACACATACTGCCAAAAAACTTACAAATTCGTATTTACCACCCCCAATGCGTATTTACCACCCCCAATGCGTATTTACCACCCCCAATGCGTACTTACCACCCCCAATATAAAAACTAACAAATTCGTATTTACCACCCCCGATGAATATTCGAAAAACAAAACCCAAAACCAAAGTTTACGTTCGAAAACGAATTTTATGAAACACCGTAATCTTTTTTTAACTTTTCTAGAAGCCATATACATTTCGAATACGGATAAATGCCACGGGAAAAAAAGAGCAAATCCGGGTTTAACCAGGAAGCAAACGGCCCTAAAATAAATACAAACACAATGTCAAAGAGGTTTGGCGATTACGGTGTTTACTAGTTAATTAATTTTTGGAATGGCATTTTGAAAAATTACTTCAGGGAGAGGAGGGGGGGAGGAAGGGGGGGAAGGAAACAAAAGGGAAGTAGGGGGGGCAAAAGGAAATAGGGGAGGGGGTTCAAGAAAGGAAGAGTTTAAGATAGGGTAGAAAAAATAAAAATAGGGGTATTTCGTGGCAAGGGTAGGACTAAAAACAAAAAAATAGAGAAAACTAAGCCAGGAAAAAAAGAAAAGTGTCCCCCCCCTCCTCCTTCAGAAAACAAAAAAAAATTTTTTCTTCAGAACCCCCTCCCTTCCTCAGGCTTTGTCTATTAAAAAAAAACTCTCCCATACCCACTAAGAAATACCCTCCTCACTGCTCCAAAAAAACCCTAGCCAAGAATTGCGTAATCAAAAGCAAAGTTATCTTCTAAATACGGTTATTCCTTTCCCTTTATTGCCCCCTCCGCCTACACCTACCCCAACTTTTACTCCTAACCTCTCCTTCTACCCGTCCCCCAAAAAACCCTACTCCTACACCCAACCCCTACTCTTTCTTAAAGCACCCTGTCACTATTCTCAACCCTTACCCCTCTCCATAGAACCCTATCCATATCCCCAACCCCTACCCCTCTAAAAATGTATTTATAGAGCAGATTGTTATAAAACATTTACAATGTATAATATAATAATATATAAGATCCAGAAAAAGCACGCTAGAATCCCTAAAAACGCATAGAATTAGTTGAGAAAAGAGAAGATTCTGAAGGAAATCGATTCGAATCTTTGCGCCTCGTTTAAGAGATTGGATATCTTTTCTCCCCCCCCCCCCATGAAAGTGCAGCGATGAAGGATCGATGTGTGTGTGGCGTGCTAGTTACCAGACGTCGGTTTTCTTTGCTTTTCCTAGGTCATAAAACTTGTGTTTGAGTAACCCGTAGGATTGACCGACCCTTAGTGAGTAACCAGACTTGGTGGGGTAAGGGGATGAGGCTGGCTTGGGTTGGGTAAGGTAAAGAGTAGCAGAATTTGACTTAGGTCATGTTTCCAGCCTTCATCTTTAGCTCTAGCAATCCCAGAGCCCTAGCCCAGAGCCCTAGCCCTATCCCTAGCTCAAAGTCCTAGCCCTAGCTTCCGCCGCAACCCCAGCCCATCACAATCCAGCCTGCCCTATCCCTGCCCCTAACCCTAGCTTGCATTAGACCTAGCCATGGGCTCTGCTAGCTCCAGCCGTAGTTCTAGTCCTAGTCAAAGCCCAGCGTAAGCCGGAGCCTAAGCCCTAGCCCAGAGCCTTAGGCCAGAACCCTAGCCACAGGCAAATCATCACAACCCAGCCCTAGCCCGCCCTGCTGTTAGCCCTAACCTTAGCTTGAATTACACATAGCCTGCGCTAGCCCCAGCGATAGCACTAGTCTTAGTTCTAGCCTTAACCCTAACCCATCCTTAATTTAAGAGTTGCCTTAGCTCTAGACCTAGTCCTTGTCCTAGACCTTACACTTGCCCTGTTTTTTCCCTACCCATGACTTTTACTACCCTTTTTACCCATGGCCTTTACTGCCCGTTTTACCCATGCCCTTTACTATCCTTTTCACCCATGCTGTTTACTACCCTTTCTACCCATGTCCTCCCTTCCTCCTCCCCCTTCTACCTTTCTTTCTTCCCCAGGCTACTTCAATACCACCTTTTTAAAAAAACAACAGTTTTTTTCTATCCGCCCTACCACTCCCCCCCCCCTCCCCCCCCGTTTCCAAAAATAAGCTAACCTATTTTTAAACTATGCCATTTCAAACCCATTCTAAACACATTTTTCCATAAATAAAACTAAAACAACACAAAAGACACGTTTCAAACCTAATCCGCTGTGAAAAAACGGCTTGCACACACACACACTCTCAACACACCGCCCCACCCCAACAACGATGACCGACCAATGGGATTAGGAAGAAACCAAATCCATTCATTCGGATGTTCGCCCATCACACACACACACGACCTTGTAACCATCGCCTCCGGTTCGAAAATGTTTTAACGCCCATATATCCGCGGATATTCCCCCCCCATCCGTTCGGACACGAATTTCTGGGTCTTGATTCACGAAGTTTGCATAAATTTAATGAGAAATGGCTAGAAATTTGCGAAATTTAGAAATTTAGTGAGAACTAATTCTAGTTTTACCTCTAGGCCTATACGTAGCTCTAGAACTAGCTCTAGCTATATCTCTAGCTCTAAGCTTAACCCTAGCATTAGGTCTAGCTCTAGCTTTAGCTCTAGTTCTAGCTCTAACCCTAGCTCTAGCTTTAGCTCTAACTTTAGCTCTGGCTTTAGCTCTAGATATAACTCTAACTCTAAGCCTAGCCCTAGCATTAGCCCTTGTTTTAGCCACAACCCCAGCCATATCCCTATTCTTACACCCTGATGTAAAAATTTTTGCATAAAATTAGCAAAAAACATTACCCGAAGTTTGCAAAAATCTTGAAAAAATTTTTTAAAATAAGTTTTTTTAATTTGTAACTTTTTGAAACGAAAAATTATTAAAAAATCAAGAAATTTGAAAAATTTCGGAGTAAAACGCAATTAAAAATTTCACTTCAAAACAAATTTTTAATAATTTTATTTTAAAAATCAACAGGGGGGACAAAAAGTGATTATAATCTTGGTAGATACCTTAAATGTAGAAAAAAAATGAAAAGTAAGGAAGGGAGAATGAGAGGAATACAGTGGAACTCCTGTATAACGAATCGCTCGGGGATTTGAAATTCGTTCGTTATAAAGGAGTTTCGTTATAGAGGAGTTTTAAATGCACTGTGTAGTGGTAGACGGGGCTTCAAAAGTTGTTCGTTATACGGGAGTTTCGTTATAGAGGAGTTCGTTATACAGGAGTTCCACTGTAAGCAAAAAAATTTTTTTTCAAAATTAACGAAAAAAATCAACAGGGGGGACCAAGCTCCACTTCTTCAAAAAAAACTTTTCTTATTGTTTAAAAGCTGTATAGATGCCTTGACTGTGGAAAAAAAAGCGTGATTTAAAAGGTGAAGGAAAGAACAACAAAAAAAATATTTTTTAATAAGTAAAGAATTCAAAAAAAAATAAAAAAATGCTCAAAACTATAAAAAATTAAAGAAAAAAACATTTTTGTAGAAGAAACAATGAAAACACCAACGTTATAACAATAATATTTTCATTATGACAATAAAAATCAAAAAAATATGCCCAATTTCCCTAATATTTTTAAAAACTTTAAAAAAAATGCCACAAAACCTTCTCAAAAATCAAAAAAAAATTAATTTCAATTTAAGAAAACACTGCTTCGACCAACTCCAAAACCCCTGAAGGGTTCTGAAGCAAAACAATGCGAAAAACATTTACAAAAACCCATAAAAATCCCATAAAATGCAAAATACATCCTCATATCCACAAAAACCATCTCAAACTGTGACTGCAATCATCAACGCAAACTAATGTGTTTAGGTATAAAAGACGGTTTTTTCGAATTAAGTGGGTCAAGAGAAGGGTTGGACACAGGGTAGAGTAGGGAATTAAAATTACATGTATTGGGTAGGGTATTTCGGCATAGCAGAGCAAAAGGCAAGACAGGTCAAATAAGTACAAGACTGAGCAAGGCAAGGTTGGGCACGGCATAGCAAACCACAGGGCGGGGCAGGGCAGGGCAGAGCAAGACACAACAAAGTAAAACATAGCAAACCATAGAGTAGGACAAAACAAGACAAGGCAGGGTAAAGCAAGACAGGACACGAGAAATCGTCAAGGCCTTACCCTGTGAAAAATCATCAAGACTTTGCCCAAGCCCGGTCAAAAGCCATGCCTAAAGAAAAACGGTGAATTAAGTAATAATTTTTGATAAAAATTCATTTAAAAAAAATTTTTGAAAAAGACCCTACAGGATGAAGCCCAACGTTTTTAAACAAAAATTCAATTTGCCATAACTTAAAAACAAAAGACTAAAATTTGACAAAAATGTGTCAAAACATTATAAATACCATCCCAAAGATATTTTAAAATTTCATGCCTAAACATTTAAAACTCATCAAGATATAAGCCGAAATCTCTTCCCGCCGAGCCCTCAAACCCCTTCTCAAACCCCTTCCCGAACCCATTCCCTTCCTCGTTCATTACCCAAAAAAACAGTTGATTGCACTCAACCAGATTGTTTGCAACTACGAACATATTAAAAGTCTTTAATGCCGCCAGACAGGATGTCTTTTCCTCGCCCAAAAACTTTGGAAACCCACTCGATGGGGGGCGACTCTCCGCGCTTCGCGTTGTGTTTGCATCGCCGATCCGTATCGCAACGTGATGACCTACATAGAAACCAAAGTAGGGGAATTGTTTGAAATGGGGATGGATTTGGATTGTTTGTAGTAGTAGGTGGGGTGGTAGTTGAATTTTTTAAAAAAATTTAAATTTTTGCTTGTTTTTGAGTTTGTTTAGATATTTTTTTCAAAAAAAAGGGAAAAAAAATCAACAGGGAACCCCCTGTTCAATTTTTTTTAAAATTTTTTTTCAATTTTTTTTAAACTTCAAAATATGACATGCCAGCCTAACAGTAACATAAAAAACAATTTTTTGAAGTTCGCATACCATTAAGCCAAAATACCTCCAAGCGGATTCGAACCAACGAGCTTTAGTACCAAAAGTTAGCGCGTTAACCACTCGACTACAAAATAATATCCCTCAAAAATTTATGCCCACGCCCTCCTAAAAATCTAAAAGTAGGTCGATTTCAAAACATCCTCTCCCCCCCCCCCCTCTTCCTCCCCTACAATGTTTCAAAATCAAAAATCAAATTCAAAATTCCAGAGGATTCTACGCACAACAATCAAAACCGATCGCCAAATTTGTCGTATTTCGAAGAACAACATTGTTGGCTTGATCATTGGTTTGTTATGCGGTTTAGTAACCCACAAAAGTCTGATTTATGTCACGCTGTAATGTGGGATTGCTTTTCTAATTGGGTTTAGATAATTATCAATATTTAGCTGGGAAAGGCTGTTGAACATTGTGTTTGGGAGTTTGTGTTGAGCTTAAATTTTTTTTTCAATTCACAAGTTTCGAAAGATCAGAAAGAACAGAATACAGCTATGATACATTATAGTAAAGCTAAAACAGAGCTACAGTAGATCTAACATAGAGCTAGAGTAAGGCTAGAGTAGGGCTTTAACAGAGCTAGCATAGCGCAAGTGTACCCCCAGCATTAAGCTTAGAGAAAGGTTAGAACAGGGCTATGATAGGGCTAGAATAGACCTAGGGTAAGGCTAGAACAGGGCTAGAGTAGGGCTAGAATAGGAATAGAGTAGCGCTAAGATAGAGTAAGGGTATGGCTAGGTAGAAACTACATGTAAAATAAGGCTGGGCTAGAATAAAGCTGGCCTTGTCCTAATCCAATTCTAGCCCTACTCTAGCCCTATCCTAGTTCTACTCTAACTTTATCAAGTCTCATTTTATACTACACTACAGCAGCCCCAGCCTAGCCTAAACCTATTTTTCACCCCAATCATAATCACATTTTCTACCCACCTACCAATAAGAATAATCACCTTTCCACCCCTCCCCCCCCTACTACATTATAACTTGTGACACCCACATCCGTCCTGCAACCATTACTTCTCCCCAATTCTTTTTTCGATCGTATGTCGCTGCGACGACATAAAACAAAAAAAACGCGTGTGTTTGATCGTACCGATGAAAAAATTGTAAACAAAAAGTTTCGCGCGAACAGGAAGCCGGAGGCTTAAATTTTTTTGGAAGCGGGGCGCAAGTGCAAGGGATCAGATAAGTCTGCGCGACACCCATAAAACAAACTTTTTGCGAATTTCGGATTCAAACGTGGGCGACAACGGCGACTTTTGCGGAAATTTATTGCATTTAGGGGTGAAGGAAGTTATTACAAGCTGGGGTGGAGACATTTGTCAAAAGTAAAAAGAAAGTTGAACTTGGTCCCCTCTGTTGATTTTTTAAAAAATTTGAATTTTGAAAAAATTTCAAAATTATTAAAAATTGTTAGTCTGACCCCACAGACCTGCCTAACCATGCTTGATAATAAAATTGCACATTCGTCCCTCCCCAAGCTCAAAAATATTTTTTTTTCAAAAAATTTGAACTTGGTCAACCCTGTTAATTATTTTCAACTTCTCAAAAATTTTTAAAAATCCAAATTGAAAAAATTGAAATGACTTCACAGATTGGTCTGACCATGCCTGTTAATAAAATTGCTGATCCACCCCGCCCTGGCTCTAAAAATTTTTTTTAAATAAAGTTGAACTTGGTACCCCTCGTTAATTTTTTAAAAAATTTAACTTTTGAAAAAAAAGTTCAAAATTGAAAAACTTGTTGATATGACCCCGCCGACCTGCCTGACCATGCCTGTTAATAAAGTTGCACATTTGTTCCCCCTATGGCACAAGAATTTTTTTTAAGGTTGAACTTGGTTGTACCCCCTGTCGATTTTTTTTGAAAGTTCAAGTTTTTAAAAAGTTCAAATTGAAAAAAAAGAAATTGAAATGACCTCAAAAATTGGTGTGACCACGCCTGTTAATAAAATTACTCATCCACCCTCCCTGGCTCAAAAAAAAATTTGACACCCCAATGAAACTGTAAAAATACATGTTAAACCTATAAAACAATCACCAGCGGGTCTAAAATCCGAATCCTCATTCCCACGGGTGGACAAGGCCCTAGGAGTCTCGTCTTCTCCAAAAAACATTTTTTTCAAAAAAAAATTAGCTTGGTCCCCCCCCCCTGTTAATTCTTTTTCAAAAAAAAATGTTTGATTAACTTAAAATTTTTAAATTATTAAAAAAAAATTTACAGTACTATATTACAGTATGTTTCATCACCCCCCCCCGTCGCAGTTAAATCACAAAATGTAGCAGGAAAAGCAACCTGAATTTGTCTATCCGTGTTGAAACTTGTTGGATTTCCGGAAAAGTCGCCCCAAATCCCTCCAAACATCCTCGACTAGAAAACCAGTCAGCCGGAGGTAGAAAAGAGACGCGCGAATGGAGGTCAGTGTGACGCTATTATTTGGGACATACCCTTCCCGCCCCTGCCCTACTCTACCCTGCCCTGCCCTACCCTACTCTACCCTACTCTACCCTAACCTACCATACCCTATCCTACCCCACCCTACTCTACCCTACTCTACCATACCCTTAATTCCACACCTCCCCTACCGTATCCTACCTCTATCCTTAACCCGAACTATCTACCTTTACTCCTGCCTTTACTTCTACCTCTTCCCTTACCCTTACATCTACCCCCTACACCTACTCCTACTAGCACCTTTACCTCCACTTCCACCCCTACCCCTAAACCGACTCCTAACCACCCCCCCCCCTTCCCATATCCATAAGCCTACCTTAACATCCTTTCGCCTTTTCACACCTCCAAAATTACCAGCCCGCGCCCGGTGACACAAAGTACAAACCCGTATATCTTACCACCCTTTTACCCGCGCCCCCCCCCCTCCCCCCCCCCTCTTTCCAATATGGGTCAACTGTTTCATTTTTCGTAAAGAGAAACCATTTCGTACCAGAATAATACAAACAAAAACCAGACACTTGGTTTTGATTTTTCGAAAAAAATCTTTTTAAATTTCGAACTTTTCGTTTCCCACAGACCGCCGCAGGGGAGGGGAGCAAAGAGAGGGTGAATACAAAAATGAGAAAAGACGGCGGGGAATCGAGGTCAAAACGAGGAAATATGTCGAAATTCGACCCGCTTAATGGGTAATTGAAGATTCGATACAAGGTAATTAAAAGAATGGCATGGGTGGGGTGAGCTTGAAATTTTGAAAAAAGCTTTTTCTTGAATCTGACTTTTTTAAAAATTTAAAATTTTTGCTCTACCTTGCTTTAGCTTATCCTACCATACCTGTTCTACACTACTTTACCC
This sequence comes from Bursaphelenchus okinawaensis, assembly GCA_904066225.2. Classification (NCBI taxonomy): domain Eukaryota; kingdom Metazoa; phylum Nematoda; class Chromadorea; order Rhabditida; family Aphelenchoididae; genus Bursaphelenchus; species Bursaphelenchus okinawaensis. Next base: position 9,266,857 of record CAJFCW020000005.1, on the reverse strand, counting down.
TACCCTACCCCACACTATCCAACTCAACCCTACCCTACCGAACTCTAGTCTACTCTACCATACACTGCCCTGCGCTGCTCTGTATTGCCCTACTCTCCCTTACCCTAGTGCACGCTGCCATCTAATACGTTGCCCTGCCCTATCCTGTCCTTTCTTACCTTATACTATACTTTATCGTACTCTGCCTTGCCTCTTTGTCTTGCCCTACCCTACTCTGCTTCACACTGTTGTCTTATACTATACATGATGAAATTGTAATTGGAAAACGTCAAAAATATTTAAAAAAAGCAAAAAAATGAAATATAAACATAACATAGCCTTTCATGTTTAACAAAAACTGATAAAGAGCTCTTTTTCATCTGATAGACAAATAAATATAATAATAATCGATGCATACATATTTGGAAAGTTCAAGGTTGTTAACTGATTTTCAACATTTTAAAATTGCTTAAAGATCATAAAAAAGGCAAAGTATGTATGTATCATCTAATTTTAAGTTAAAAAGGACATTTTTCCAAGTAAAAAACGGTCAATAAAAAAACTTTTACCGTCCTAAACTTGGCACTTTAAATTATAATGTATGTGCCAACTTAAAAATTGTTTACCCTTCCCATCCTCCCCTAAAAGAAATAATCCTCACAACTCCTGAAAAACCAATGTAATCCTTACGAGCCCACTAAGCCCGGCCTAGCCCAGACTGTGCCAAAAAAAATTTGAAAAGGACCGAGTCCGGTCGATCGAGCCAGAGGGCCGAGCTTAATGAAAGCTACAGAGGCCAATCTTAGGTCCCGCAACGAAAGATTTGAATAGTAAAACGTGTAAAATGAATATGATGTTAGTGCCTCTCTCATGACAATCATATCCTCCGTCCTCAAAGACGTTTTTCTACCCTACCACAACCCCTCCCTCTAACATTATTTCAACCCCCTTACCCCCCCCCCGCCCCAGCCCTTCCTCTCATTGTATAAAGCAAATTATAAAGCAACAACATATCCCACCCAAAATTAAATATAAAGCAACAACGTGCCCCACCCAATCTTCAACAAACCCTGTGGAGTGTTGTTGTTATCCGAACGAAAAACGACAAAGTAATTCGGACTTGTTTAAAAGAAGGAAGGGGGTATATATGAAAAAGGACGGTGCGAAGAGGTACCTCGCCTTCTTCTCCTTTCTTCTCACACGCGATGGCCTTGATTCTCGCGCTGGATTCGATGTAAGAATCTCTTACGAAATATGACATAAATTCGTTAAGTATTTTTTTGCTAAAATACGAGATTATATACTATGGTTTTCTATTATAAGCAGCAGTGTTATAGGTGCGGGGGGAATGCACAGAAATACGTTTTTTAATTAAAAAATCTAGGTTTTTTCCAAAAAATTTTTTTTTAATCCTCCCCCCCCCCTCCCCTTCCAAGAAGTGGCCAAGATCGCTGGAATGTCGTATGTTTAGCGTATCCTAACCTACACTGCTATATCTTACCTTATCTTACTCTACCGCACTATACCCTACCTTACCCTGCTCTACTCTACCATAACCTACCTTACTCTACCTTACTCAACCCTACCCTACTCTAACCTACCCTACTATACACTACCCTACTCTAACCTATCCCACCTTAAGCTACATTGCGCTACCCTAAATTACCTTACTTTACACCTACAATACCCTACCTTAACATACCCTATGCGGCTTTATCGTACATTACTCTACGAATCTCTACCCTACTTCACCAATACCCCCATGCCCAGTCCACATAGTAGTGACATGTAATCAGTATAAACCAAAATCGAAGTTTTTTCCCTCAAAACCCGATTGAATCGCGTTTTGTGCAAAAAATCTCTTTTCTTCGGGGCAAAAGGTCAAAAACCGGATTCCATTTCAGGAAAGCAGCAAAACATTCTTTAAAACATACAGCCTGAGGCTATTATGTCAAACAGCGGGAATTCTGGTTTGAACAAAAAAAATATTGTAAATGGCTTTGGATGACATTTTAATGGTTTCCTTTACCATAATATATCCTTCCTTAAGTTATTTTACTCTACACTACCCTACTTTACCGTACCCAAATCTACCTCGCCCCTTGCTTTATCCTACCTTAACCCACCCTGACTTGTCTCGTCTTGTCTATCCTTGCCTTGCGTTGCCTTGCCCTGCCTACCCTCCCTATCCTACCCTAGAACATGAATAATATAAAATTTCAAAGCCTAAAAAATTCAAAAAGTATTTTACTTACTTAATATAGTATAAAAAATAGTCTGCAAACGCCTCTTCTACTCACAAAATTAACTTTTGTCCGATTCAACCTTCGCACACAACAATATTTATTTGGTCCCGACGCGAAAACCCTGATTGTCAAGGCGAAAGAAATAAAATAATTTTTTATGTTTTCTGAAAGAAATTTTTATAAATTTGTACAAAAATGGTTAGAACTCGACGAACTGTAGTTAAAAAGAAGACAGAAACTTTTGATCTTTGGGATAAAGGTAGGTTTTATATTATACTAAGTTATTTTTGGAATTTTAGGTCAATATTTGAGGTTTTCTGAAAGGCTTTGGGCCCTTTTTCTTGTAAAAATGTGGTTTAAGTTTTTACTAATAAGTTCTGGACTAATATGATTGTTTTAACTTCAAATTTTATAGACTTCACACCCAAAGAAGCCAAGAAACATACAGATGGAGTGAACCATTACCTAAAAGAGACGAGAAAGGTTAATTCTTCGAGGAACAGCAAATATGTGCCCAGTCTATTGCCAGCGATCACTGCGCCTTATGCTGGAGCTTCATACAATCCAGAAGCAGAACAATACATGGTAATTGATCTGATTCTGTATTTTTAGTTTCAATTTTTAGGATTATGCTCAAATGATAGCAAAAGAAGAGAATGCAGAGATAAGAAGCGAAAACTGGGTAAAGAACAAGATGAAACTCAGAGATGGAGACACAATGGCCACAGTGGTATGTTTGTCATGGTTTTATATTGATTTTTGAGTTTAGAAAGAGGTAATCAAAGAAGAAGAACAAGGATTCTTGAGTGACGACGATGGTTTGACGGATATTGAGATAAAAGAAGAAATTGACGATGATGAAAAGCCAGTGATTAGAAAGCTAAAGAACAAACCAAAGAACATGAAACAAAGAAGGAAAGCGTTGGAGCGACGTCAAGAAGAGCTGGAAAGGTTGGCTAACAAGAAAACCAAGCAAAATGAGGCGGAATTGTTGAGGTATGTTAATATTTTTGGTTTTTTAGGTGTTTAGGTGTATTGAATGTGTAAAGTTGACTTGAATAGGTGCAGTAGGGTCTGATTGATGTATTTAAAGGTAAAAAATAAGAATTGTAAACACATTTGCGAGTTTACGACAAGTCATGTTGCAGTAGGTATTAACTGCCGTCTCAGCGTTATTCTCAATAATTTAGCTTGCAAAGTCGTTTTATAAAGAAGCTTGATGATTATTTAAGTTTATTTTTAAAATGAAATTACAGGATTTTCATAAATTTTGAGTTTTACGATCAAAAAATGTTATAGTAGGTATCACAAATACTTTTTTTCAAAATAAACTTTTTTAGAATAAAGTCGCATATTAAGAAGATCAATGAACAATTGGAAGAGCATAAGAAGAACGTTGTTGATCGTCGAAGAAAGCGAGTTTTGGCCAGATTAACGGGTAAAAAAACGCTTGGCCACGGAAAGTTCCAAGATTTCAAAGAGCCGGTTTTGTTGCCTGAAGAGATTACAGGATCATTGAGAGGATTGAAGTCGACTGGGACCAGCATTTTAGCAGGTATGTAGTTTTTTTAACATTTTTTTTATTTACTGCACGGCGAGGTGTTTTTTATATGATATAAGTTCTATATAGTTAAGTTTACTGATTTTTTTTGATATTGTAGTATTTGCAAACATTTTTTAATATATTCACTTTTTTAGAAAGACTCCGCTCAATGGAGAAGCGCAACATTGTGGCATGTAAATCAGACAAGAAGAATAAGGAGCTCAAGACCACATTGAAGTACAAGGTCACAGACAAACGTGAGATCAAGGAGTTTTTGGAAGCGGAAATGGCCAAGTTACCTAAAGTTATACAGCCAAAGAAACGGAAATTCAACAAAAAGAAGAAGAATCAGGTAAAAAAGGATGAATAATATTTCATTTTTGTTATTTGTTTATTGTTGATTGTTAACATGAGATAAAATTATATAATTTTAAATATTATATTATGCTAAAGGTTGATGAGCTTGTTAAGGAAAGCTGAGCCTTAAATACAAGGATAAGTAAACAAATATAGATTAATATTCGTACAAAAATAATAATTAAAAAATATTTAAAAAAGGACAACAGAAAGACTTAAAATTAAAAAAAACCTTAAAAAATTTTAAAATATTATAACTTGAAAGATTAGGTAAAGATATACAACAAACCAACGATTCATAAGTAGAGATACAAGTAAATGACCGGTATTGTCAGCAAAACAATAAATAAAACCATAAATATCCAATCCAAACGTTCGGCAATTCGAACATAGCCATTGCGTTCGGCCGCGTGCTCTTTTAAGTGAGGATCACTGGCTGTGATGGAACGCTGAAAATAAAAGTTGAATTTTTCAATTAAAAATCACATCAATTTACATTCAAACAAACTAACAATCTTAACAAATAATTTTAAAAAAAATAATTGCAACATTTCGATTTCAAAAAAAAATTTTTAAACAACCACGAACTATCTTCACCAGAAGGTCAACGTTTCGCGAGGACGTTTCGTGGTTCTTTAAAAAAGGTTTTTTTTCAAAATCAAAAAAAAAAAGAAATTTCTTACATGAACACCCTTCCAAACGTCACAAAGATTGTTCATAGCATCAACAATCGTGTGAAGTTTGTGATTCACATCGGAATCCACTTCCGTTAACAAGATGCGGTGACTTTTTGTGCTCAAAACGTCTTGAGTCCAAATGTCATCGGAGTTGCAGTTGTGGTTACTTTTGGTCGAAAATACTGGGCTACGAGGTTTTGGCTGAAAATTTTGGTTTTTTATTGCAGTATAGGTGCATGGATGAAAAATATAAGCTTATATTGCACTCTAGGGTAGTGTTATGGTCGAAAATGTGTTTTTTATTGAACTACAAAGATATTGCTAAAAAATTTTTTTATATTGCACTATAAGATAAGGTATGGCTTGAAAATAAAAAAAAACCTACAGAATGATGCACAGTTTTGTGAAACTTATAAGGTTGGAGTAAAAACACTCGTAGCGCCCATAATGGTGGCTCAGCGCCAAACCGCCCTTTTCTATGAATCCTCAATATCCATGCGGTTAACACTACAGCAACACTTAATATTACCATGTTGTACAAGAAGTAGGCCACTGAAAATTAATAGTTTAACTTTTTTTTCATTAATTGTAAGCCATGGTTTACATTATAATCCATCAATTACCTAACAATGGTATAGCCGTCGAGCTATGAGGCACTTTCTCCGACACCACTAATGACAAAACGGCGGTAGAAGTGGTAGTGATAGTAGCCATAACACCGAGAGTAAATCGTTCGATTCTTTCTGATGTTGTACTTGCTCTGGCGAATACTCCAATCACTGTGATAACACACATGACATACGAAGGTATGGTAACTGTTATAAAGTAAAATAAGGGCTTACGACGAACTGATATTTGGTAAAATAACTCATTTACCTAAAATTTGAAAAATATTTTTTAAAATGGCAATAATTTTCTTTACAAACAAAAATGACAAGAACTTTCTTACAAAACAAAGAATGGCAAGAACTTTCTTTACAAAACAAAAAATTACAAAAACTTTCTTTACAAACCACAAAATTGCAAAAACAGAGTTTTTCTAAAACCTACCACAATGCCTTCATGCTCGTATTTTTGTTTATGTACAGACACATTCAAAAGTTGCCACTCTTCATTTGGCGTATAATGTTGCAGATTATGTTCAACATGAGGTACTAGGCGTATTTTCTCTTCGCCGTAACTCCAGCTAGCTATTTCTAAAGCGCATTTTTGATCGTCCAATGGGAAGTGCTAAAGGTTTTAAATTTAAAAAAAGGCAAAAGGTCAGGCTGGTAGGGCATGTTATAATAGGGTCGTGCAAAGTCAATTAGAGTAGAGTATGGTACGCTCGAGTAGGGAAGGGTATGGTAAGGTACGGTAAGATAAGATAAAGTATAAAGGACAGGGTGGGTAGGGTAGGGAACGTTATACATAGAATACATAGAAGATGTTAGAGCAAAGTATTACCTACCTTAATATTAATCTCGCAAGAAACGGTATAAACGCTCGGGTGTGAAAACTCCACCGTGCCATTACTGTAGACTAAAACAGCGGCTTGAATCCCACTTAACAAACTCTCGTATTCAAGCCTAGAAGCCGAGATCCTGTAGTAAGTAGGGAAGGAAAACAAAACTTTTAGTAGGGATTAGTCACTTACATATTGATTATGATAATGTCAGGTCTCCAGATCTCTTGAACTGGTAGCCAGGTCTTATTGGTGTTGTTGAAGAGCTGAGGATCCCAGCGGAGCGAAGGGTCTGACCATTTCTGAAACTTTCAGTGTTATGACATTATTATAATAAGTTGAATATGATTTAAGGTAGGTTAGAATAAGGTGTGGTAAGATAAGGTGAGGTAAGGCAAGGTAGGATTGCCCACGATATGACAGGGTACGGACGGATATTGTAGGGTAGGAAAAGGTAGAGTATAGTAGTTTAGAGTAGGGTACCACTTACTTCATCCACATAAACTAAGGCGCTTAAAGTTTGTTTTAACTCGTCGATTTTTAAGATATGTACCAGTTCTAGTTCGTAATGTACATCTACCATATCATCGGGCGATGCTAACTTATTGTGTTGAGATAACAAAAATTTTGTCAGTTTTGACGATGTGCTTTCGTAATATTGAGGCCTAAAATGAAATTTGAATTAAAAAAACAACAAGAACTTTCTTTACAAAACATAAAATGGCAAGAACTTTCTTTACAAAACAAGAAATGGCAAGAACTTACTTTACAAAACAAAAAGTGGCAAGAGCTTTCTTTACAAAACAAAAAATAACAAGAACTTTCTTTACAGAATGAAAAATTGCAAGAGCTTTCTTTACAAGATAAAAATGGAAAGAACTTTCTTTACAAAAAAAACAACTTACTTTTTCAACCCAACATCACTACTGTTATCACCACTTCCATATCGTATCATAACAAACCCAAAAAGCACTGTAACATAGCGACATAACAGCATTTTGTCGCCCGCATCCACCGCCCGATTAAAGCCTGAATTTGCACGAAATTCTTGAGGTCATTAAATTGGCCCCCGGAAAGACAAAAGTTTTTTGATCGCAATGTTTTATGGCCACCGACTCGTTTTATGGGCTCCGCCTGATTTGACGTGTTTCAGGTAGTTTTGTCAAACGATTTAATGTGCTTTACCTGAAAACGAATCGAGTTGATAGTGGGAACGAATCAATGCGATAGTTAAGACAAAATTATAGGCCGAGGGTGGTATTTAAAGATATGTAGCCTAGAGGAAAAAACGTAATGAGGTATAGGTATTGTTTTTAGATTTTTATTGGGTATCGGAAAGTGCAAATGTTAGAACGTGAGAAATTAAAATCATGTTTCGTCTTACCCTACTTTCCCTAGATTGGCATATCTTACAATACCTTATCTTACCCTAGATTATCCTGGTCTACTTTGCCTTACCCTACCCTACTCTACCCTACCTTACCCTACCCTACGCTACCATATCCTACTTTTACCTAATACCTCACTTTGCTCTAAATTGTTATACCCGACCTTATGCTGTCCCACCTTACCCTACATTCTCTACCTTACTCTGTCTTACTCTACACTACCTTGCTTTACCTTACCCTACACTTCCCTACCTTATGCTACGCCCAGGGTTGGCAACAGAGCAGGGCATTGGCAAATTTATTTGGTTGCCCTGCCCTATGCCCTGCCCGGTACAAGGCATTTCAGTTCCGTGCCCTGCCCTGCCCTGTTGCCAACCCTGGCTACGCCACCCTACTTTATGCAACCCTGCCGGAACCTACCCTAATTTATATTACACTATCTTACACTGACCTACCCTGCATTACCTTATAGTAGTTTGCCCTGCATCACCCTACACAAGCTTACACTACCCTACTTTATTTTACGCTACGCAACCCTACTTTACTCATTCCACATTACATTGCCCTGCTTTGATTGTACCAAAAATTAATTCTAATCGTTTTACAGCAGCATTAAATCTACTGTAGATTACAGCTACTGTAAAAATGAGTGCTCTTAAATGAATTTAAATTAAAATTGGAAATTTTAAACATGCAAGAATGTTATAAATTAAGCAAATAAATTTTAAAAATAAAAAAAACGGATTTGTTTTGTTTTTCTAAAGATGATGTGAGCCGGAGGTTTAATCTTTAGGCTTCTCATCACATGGCTACTAATTTGAGAATAGAATATATACACCCTACTGATTTTTGGTATAAAAGCATAATTCAAAATTTGACATATTGAAAATTAACCTAAAAATAGCACCTTTCGTTGCAAACTTTGAACTCTCAAAGAATGTCTAAAACGTTTTCAAGACATTTAAGTTCCTGACGCCGTTCTTTTATTGCCTTTGCGTTAGGAATGACATTTGCTGGTCAAATCGGAATAAATTATACCAAGCTAATGAACTCGATGAGACTGGTTTGAGCAATAGGGTTATGGTTAAGGATTTGCGGTAAATATTTTAAATTTACTGTATTGTATCTTATCTTACACAGCCTGACCTTGCCTTGCCTTTGCCATGCCTTTGCCTTGCCTTTGCCCTGCCTTCGCCCTGCCTTTGCCTTGCCTTTGCTCTGCCTTTGCCCTGCCTTTGCCCTGCCTTTGCCCTGCCTTTGCCCTGCCTTTACCCTGTCTTTGCCCTGCCTTTGCCCTGCCTTTGCCCTGCTTTGCCTTGCCTTGCTATGTCTTGCTCTGCTCTACTTTGCTTGTACTGCACTACTGTGCCTTGCCGTGCTTTACCTGTTCTACTCTTCCCAGCTTTACCTTACTGTACCTGCTTTTCCTTATCATAACTGACCGTTGCTTCCCGCTCCTTTTCTTGTTCACTCCCCTCTTCCCTAGCTCAAAGCAGCCTGATGTAAAGATAAAACTTGTACAAAAATACAAAATTGACAAAAGCATAAACTGACTAATTTTGCATGTAAATCTCAGATTTGTTATTCCTTCCTTGGCATGTGTCTCTTACACTTTGTCTTATGGAGACGAATTTTCATAAATTAATATTTGAATGTGTTCTTTGGATACATAATAAAGTTTACTTGTGTATAATACAATAGTTAGTAATAATATAGAGTAGTTTATAGTGTAATTCATGTATAACAAATTTTAAAAAAACTACAAAGATTTTCTGTGCAGCGCAAAGAATGGCAAGAACTTTCTTTACAGGATGAAAAATGGCAACAACTTTCTTTACAGAATGAAAAATGGCGAGAACTTTCTTTACAGAATGAAAAATGGCAAGGACTTTTTTTACAAAATAAAAAAGAGCAAAAACTTTCTGTATAGATATATAACAGATTTGAAATTTTAATTTTTTTTACACTAAATCAATTCGAATCAAAACACATCTCTTCGATTCATCTTATAAAAAAATGTTGCTCTTCTCGAGTAAATTTATCTTGTTAATGTTTTCGGAGATCCACTTCGTTGTTTTTTTCTTCTTTTGGACATGTTTATGATTTTTTTTGTTACTGATCTTTGTTATATAATAATAAAGTTAGTTTTAACAATTTTTAGCAGTTTTATTATAATAGGTATCATACAACTAGACTGAAATTAAATAATTTTCTTTTTTTTTATGTTCAGAGATTAGATGCGATGTCTGTTCGTATGGTTTAAAACATAATTCGAGAAGCGTCTTCTTTAGGAGATAAACTGAATGTAGTTTGTATTACAAACTTTGTAACTTTATAATATTAAGACGTCATAAAAAATTTTGGCATTTATTCGGATCTAAGGTAGGCTCCTACACATATAATCCAAGGTATAGTAACCTCTATAACTCTCCAAACAGCCCTCAGATACTGTATAATAGATTTACCTCCACTATACATTCAACAATATATAATATAAACCAATAACGATAAAGATCCCAGATAAAGTATGTGACGTCCTTCGGACGTCCCAACTGTCTCGTGCCTGCTGATCAACTACTGGCTCCAATACTCCGCTCCAACTGTCTTGTTGCTTCACCGTCCTCTCCTTTTATCGTGCTGTCCACGTACGTGGTGCGGAATGCCAAGTGCTGTTCGTTGTCATTGCGGGACCCAAAGGGTGCGCTCGTGCTAGGTCCAACTATTTTTTAAAGTAAAAATTTTTGTTTTTTGCTGACGACAAGATTTTTTTGATACATCAATATTTTTTGAGTGTGAACTAAAAAATAATGTTTACTATAAACTAATCTATCTAACACTACCTTCTCTACCCTGCCTAGCCTAACACTATCATATCTTACTCTAGCCTACCCAGCTATAGCCTGCCCTATTTTACTATGCCTTACTTTTCCTTGCTTAACCTATGATGCTTACTTTTACCTTACCATGCCCACCCTCTTTTGCCTTACTTTACCCGCTCTACTTTATTCTATTCTACCCTACCTTACTCTTGATATTCTACAGTTTCATTATCCTACTCTGCTCGTTTCTACTCTGCTATGTCTCACTTTACGTTTTGATTCCTCATTGATATACCACGATTTCATCAGTTAACCTCAATCAATCCGCTCCTTTTCAACCTCACCGCCATTGACCTTTTACAGTCCACGAAGTTGAAAAAAGTCGGGTTCCGCGGCGAAACAGTAATGTCGTATTTTTCCATAATTCGGTGGAAAAGCGGCAGATAAAAACAAAAGTGTTGTGAGGGGGCGATAGCGATCGCCGCTTATGAATCCCGTCCTTTTAAAACATCGTTTATTCAAAAATCGCGCTTCCTTGATTTCCAGTCTAGATGACGTCTCGCTACAAGAAGTTATGAAGTTCATACAGTTTCTGCCCGGTTGCCTTGTTATTGCGGTGATAGTGCGCATCGTGTACACAGTGCTGTTGCTACGACGGCCGTGTGTGAAGAAGGTGTCGTATCAGTGGGATCGGGTAGGTTTTGGCTAGGTTATGGTGATTTTTGGAAGTTTTTAAGGGATAAATCTGGTTTTTATTAAGCTAGGGGTGATTTTTGATTACTAAAATTAGAAAATACTTTAACAAGGTGGAAATAAAATATAGATTGTAAAAGTTGCAGCACTCACCTTAGCTTTATTATAGCTATGACCTACCCTTTTATTAATCTATCCTTGTTTAACTATTATGTTATATCAAAAGTAGCGGGACACTTTATGTTTGAAAAATGAATGAAAAGTGTCCCGCTACTTTTGGCTCAACTTAATATCATCTTAGCTTTGCTTTTGCCCTATCCAAGCCCTACCATAACCATGGCACACCCTTTCACTAACCTAGTTTTAGGCTTATCTTGACCTTCTTCATGCCTCTCTCTAACCGTATCTTGACTATAGTCTACCTTTTCATCAATCCAGACATGTTGTCTACCCTTTCACTAATGGAGCCTTATTTTAGCTTTATCTTAACCCTACTCTTGTCTATTTTAGCTTTATTCCAGCCTTAATAAGTTAATGGACATGAAGTTTATCATACTCTAGGCCTATTTTAACTCAACCCCAGCCTCTTGCCTTACTGTTCTACGCTTGTTTTACCATAAAAACTCCTTATCTTTTCCCTTTTCACTAATCTCACCTAGTTTTAGGCTTATCCTAGTCTTGCTTTTGCCTTACTCGAGCCCTACAGTCACTATGTATAATCTACTTCTTTACTAGATTGGTCTTGTTTTAGGCTTATCTAGACCTTACTCTTGCCTTAGTCCCTTCCACTATAATTAAACCTACCCTATTATTAAACTTGTTCTGTCTTGTTGCAGCTTTATTATTGTTATACTCTTAGCCCAAATGTAGCTATAAGTTATCCTTTTACTAATCTTGAGTTATCCTTATCTTATTCTTATTCTTTTTCAATCCCACCCCTACCTAAACTAAACTCAAGCGTTCTTCCAGCCCTATTCCTTTATTATCTTACACGTGACATAGACATACAATATTCTGAATTTGTTTGTAAAATACTAATTAAAACTAATAATATTAGGTGCCGACATAAAGGACCCGCCATACTTTGCCTGTAATATCCTGTAAAAAATGGCGGGTTCTTTATGTCGCTACCTAATAATTAAAATCTACTCTAACCCAATAAAAATATCACATTTCAGGTGTTGTACCTAAACAATTCAGATATTAAAAACATTGAATTCATAAAGTCACCACTATGGTGGCCCGATGACTTTATACTGCCTTCGAAAGTGTGTTTGAATTCGACGAAACAACTTTATATTATAGTAGTTCATTCAGCAATAGGGAATTTTGATCGAAGGAAAAGGCTTCGGGAACTGGTCAAAAATATTAATGGAGTGGTAAGTTTGGTAAAATACGGTCATAACCGTTGGGCAACTAGAAGTTTCCTGTTGGGTAACAAAATATTGGCATATATTAGATGCCGACATAAAGGACCCCCCATTTTTAACAGAAAATTACAGGCAAAGTATGGCGGGTTCTTTATGCCGGCATTTAATATAAGGTTGTTCAAAAAATTCTGTGCTCTTTTTCAAAAACAAATTTTAAAGGTAAGGGGCCCATAATTATTTGGACAAAGTAAAATTTTAATTTTTAAAATATTTTTTAATCTTCCCTCCCCTACATAACTTCTTTTTCTTTTTACCATCCCCCCCCCTTCTCCCCCTCCCCTTCTCCCCCTTCCTCTTCCCCCCTCTTCTCTATACCTTTACCACACCCTTTTCAGAAACCAGAGTTAATCTTCTCAGTCGGTCGAACTCGCAATGTCACCCTACATAACGAGCTTATATACGAAGCCTTAACTTACAACGATCTCCTTCAAACTATGGCTCTGGACGACTATCGCCTGTTACCTTCCAAAGCCCACTCTTGGATACGATTTGTGGCTCGACGGTGTGCCAAGAAATTCAAATTTGTGTTGAAAATTGATGATGATGTCAATGTCAATTTCGATTTGTTCACAAAACTTCTGGAAACGCGAGAAACGGCCAAAGAGCAAGTGTTATGTTCACCTTTCAAGCATATTGCTGATAGAAGGTCTAAGAGCACTTGGTAAAGTTTTATCTTTTATGTTAAGGTAGTATGAGTAAAGTTAGGGCAGAACAAGGTAAGGTATAGCAAAATGTGTAGGCTAATATTAAGTAGGGTAAGGTAATAAAGGAAAGGGTAGTGTATGACACGGTGGGCAGTCCAATATTAAGTGGGGCTTTGGTGAATAGGGTAAGATATAGTGGGTAGGGGTATATTAGGGGGCTAGGGATTAGTAGGGTAAGTAGGAAATAGCAAGGTGGAGTAAACAAGTATAAGGTAGGACTAGGATAGATATGAAAATATTAAGCAAAGTAGGATTGGATAGGGTAGGGTAGGTAATAACAAAAGTCAATTTTCTTAAAAATTAACAGGGGGACCAAGATCAATTTTTCCAAAAATTTTTTTTTGATTTAATACTATCACATTGCATGAAAACCTTTTTAGGTACTTATCAAAGAAGGAATTTCCTTATCGGAACCTCGGCTACTTTTGTGCTGGCCTCGCATATGTTTTGTCGACAGATTTATTGCCCAAAATGCTACGGAATTCGGCGTATCGCCGAGTTGTTTGGGTATGTCTTTTGCTTGACATAGTATTTTAAATTTTTTTACGATACAAATATATAATAAATCTGTAAGATTTTAAAATTGTTCGTTATAAAAGAGTATCTTATACCCATAACTTTTAGCTAGATGATTGGTATGTCACACATGCTTTACTGGTTGGAGAAGACGTTCGAATATATGATATTTGTAAGTTTAAAACCTTTAAGGCTTTAACTTTTATAAGAAACGTTCCGAGCTTCAAATTTAGGTCCGACTTACTTAGTTAGACCTGTAAAGGAGCCGGGCCGACTGGGCTCCCTTTCAGGTCTAGTCCGACTTGAAAAGACCAAACGGCCAAACCTCATTTTTAGGCCAAAACAAGTCTACTAGACTTAAACGAAGGCCTACTAGGACCGGGTTGAGACGAGCTAATCCCAAGCAAATTTGAAAAAATATTCTAGACTACACCTACCCTACTCTACCCTACCCTACCCTACCCTACCCTACCCTACCCTACCCTACCCTACCCTACCCTACCCTATCCTACCCTACCCTACCCTACCCTAACTTACCTTACCCTTATTTACAGGGTGTCCCAAGAAATTTGCAGGATTTTAAAAATTTGTAATTCATCTTTGAGTGATGGTTGAAATACCAAACTTTGTACGGTGGAAGTATGGCCAATGTATATTTTTTGTGAAGAATTTTGGGATTTTAGGGTGCATAGGAGAACATAAATTTTCATCTCAAAAATGCATTTCACACCACAAAGCAGCCAAAAACTTAGAAATTTTTGATGAAAAAAGTGATTTTCAACTGAAAATATGTGTATTTCGGGGTAAAGATGGGTTTTTTCAAAAATTCATAACGACCTTCATATGCACTCTAAAATCCCAAAATTCTTCACAAAAAATATACATTGACCATACTTCCACCGTACCAAGTTTGGTATTTCAGCCATCACTCAAAGATGAGTAAAAATTTTTAAAATCCTGCAAATTTCTTGGGACACCCTGTATATACCCTAGACATGAGGAACGGGCCTGAAAACCAAACCAGCTTGATTTTTTTGCGTGCAAACGGGCCGGTCTTTTAGAAAATTTGAATCGGGCGAACCCTGAAAAACGTTCCTCGTGTCTAATCTTGCCCTACCTTACCCTACCTTGTTCTTATTTATCCTACCATACCCCGCTCTTTACAAGTCTAGTCCACAATATAATAAATTCCAAAAACAACAAAATTCCGTTTCAGCTAGCCTCTACTTCGTATCAGAAAACATCCAAGACGCTTATAGTCAACTAGCTCAAATTCAACTTGGCCTACGTCCACTGCCAATCTTCTCTCATCTACGGCCGCGGAAGTTCTTCACCTCTCATCGACAAACTTTCCTATGGGAAGAGAGTCAAAAATGCCTACTAGAGCCATTGATAGAGGAAAGCGAGTACTACTACATAGAGAATGAGGTGGAGAAGGTGAAACAGGCTTCAAGTCTAAACAACTTTTTGATTGCACAGTAGTTTTGGGTAGTATTCGAGGCATAGTGAACTTATGAGTCACTATGTCTTGGTATTTTAGGTATCCTTTTACTATTATGTTGTTCAAATAATTCTGGGCCCCGGCACTGGCTAAGGCTATACTGTCCTGACTAAAGCTCTTACGTTGTTCAAAAAGTTCTGGGCCCCTTCTCACTTTGTTCAAAAAGTTCTGAGCCCTGTCTCAACGCAATTTTTTAGAGGTAGGGCTCCGAATTATTTGAACAAGCCAATGTTAGGTTGTTCAGTAAGTTCTGAGCCCCTTCTCAAAACAAATTTCCAAGATTGTAGGGCGCAAAATCATTTGAACAAACAAATTTTAGGCTGTTCAAAAAATTTTGAGCCCCCTTTTAAGGCAAGTTTTGATGGTTAGCGGCTCAGAATTATTTGAACAACACAATAGTACTATTACTAGTGAAATCTTAGGTACGATATTACTTTGGGTAATATCCCTAGGTACAGTATTAAGTTATGTAATATTATTGTAGATCTTAAAATCGTAATTACTGTAGAATGATAAATTATGTTGTAGTAGATCTTAAAACCATAAGTACGGTAGAATAGTTAGTTATATTACAGTAGATCTTACAACCATAAAAATGATAGTATGATAAGTCACATTATGATATTATAGTAGATCTTAAAACCATAAGTACGGTAGTATGATAAGTTATCTTATAGTAACTCTTATTGTAATGTAAAATTACAATCAATATTGTAATTGTCATTCTTTAATTAAAGCATGGTAACTGATAACTCATTCCTTGATTAAAGAATGACAACTACAATATATCTTGTTGTTATTATCTCTTGATCACGTATGTTTGTTTTTCAACTTACTTTTGCATCAAATTATTTTCGAAAATTTATAAAAAATCTTATCTGATTTGTTATTGTTCTTTGTTTAATAAAGATCTCAATAAACCATCGCAAAATTTTTTGGCACTTATTAAACAATTTATGTTAGAAGCAAAGCAATAAAAATCACTCTGTAAAGGCACCACATATAGTAAACACAAAATCTCGGGTTCTTCGGCTTGCTTACATACAGAGAGTACTGTATTATAAAAGCAGAGAGTACTGTATTATAAAAGCAGAGACTACTGTATTATAAAAGCAGAGATTACAGTATTATAAAAGCAGAGATTACAGTATTATAAAAGCAGAGAGAACTGTATTATAAAAGCAGAGATTACAGTATTATAAAAGCAGAGAGAACTGTATTATAAAAGCAGAGAGTACTGTATTATAAAAGCAGAGACTACTGTATTATAAAAGCAGAGATTACAGTATTATAAAAGCAGAGATTACAGTATTATAAAAGCAGAGATTACAGTATTATAAAAGCAGAGAGAACTGTATTATAAAAGCAGAGAGTACTGTATTATAAAAGCAGAGACTACTGTATTATAAAAGCAGAGATTACAGTATTATAAAAGCAGAGATTACAGTATTATAAAAGCAGAGAGAACTGTATTATAAAAGCAGAGAGTACTGTATTATAAAAGACAAAAAAAAACAAAATTATTTTTTCATGTCTACAATATAGTAAGGTACATGGGAACGGTAAAAAACGCGATTTGCTGTACAAAAGTCTCTCTAAAGGTCATTCACAACGTTCCATTCACGTTGCAGACAAAACGTTCTTTCCCTCAAATTAAAAGCTGCAATTAAAGTAAAAGGTCACTCTGACCAAATCAATGGAAAAAAGTTACAAAACCATATTGTGAATGCCTTTATATAGGTATTAATAGCTTTCATCGTCTGGGTTTTTATAATATTAGGTTGTTAAAATAATTGTACGCCTCCTTTAAAAGTAGATTTTTCGAGTTAAGGAGCCCAAAATTATTTGAACAACCTAATATAACTATAACTCAAGATAATTTATAACTCTTTACTCATGCTGAGCTTAGTAGTTCAGAAAAAACGTTTAGATTCCACATGTAGACGATATTGTAGTAGGTTTAAATTGTTGTTTTGGCTATTTTTCAAGTTACTTTAAACTTTTTTAATCATCACAACCCTTTAATCAATCTACAGTAACCGAAGACCATAAACTCTCTTTAATCGCCCTACAGTAACCAAAAACCATAACACCTAACAGTATATTTGTTTTCGATCGACGTGTGTTTATCAAATATCTTCAGATTCCAGAAGATCTCAAACTTCAAAGAACTGAAGATTATCGCAATATCTTGTCGAACACGTGATTCGAAATCGAATTAAATTTTGTGAAAATTTCTCTATAAAAACATCGTACGACCACGCGTTTTCATACCAGTAAATTGTTTCAAACAACAATATTGTTCAACTTTTTGATCTTTAACTGATAGTTAGCTATTAGTAGAACAAGGCTTGTAACTGAAGAAAATTAAAGTATTAAGTTGTTCACATAACTCTGTGCCCCGTAACCCCAAAAATTTCCTTTGAGAGGGACACATAATTACTTCAACAACCTAATGGTTTCAGTATAAGATCAGTTGGGGTTTTTGGTTAATATTGTTTTAACTTTTAGGCTTAATATTGCTGCGACTCTCAGATAAATCAAGATTATTTGTTTTAGGTTTAGTTCTTTCGTAAATAAAGGGTTTTGTAAAAGCTATTATCGAGTTATCTTCATTATGCTACTTTCAAGCTCGTCCGATTAAATCTGCCATTTCTAATTGAACATAACCTTATTATAATACATATTTTATGTCAATAGAAAGCAAAAATAACAAGCTTGAATTTTCTATAAGCCTTGACAACTTATCATTCACTTTTCCTTAAGAAAATTACAAATCTTTTATAAAGTCCCACAGTGGTGGCTACTACAATATTCTTTTAATCACACATCAAAAATCAAGTAAAAAATACATTCAAAGTTTCTTTTGTCCCTTTCCTAAAGCTATATCCAACCTTTAAAAGCAATATTTTAATAAATCCAGCTTATTCTTGTCTAAAAATCAAATTTATATTATCCATGACGTCCCATCCAATAAAACAAACAATAATTAATTGGAACGCATCATTTTCTGAGACTGATTACTTCGAAAAGAATGTACAAAGCCTCATAATTAGCTAGCTTACCAAATTGCTATAAAACAGAAGAGAATCACGCTAGACCACGCTGATATTCACCTTCTGTCTACTGACGAGTCCAGAGTGAATCAACGTCTTTTCCTTGAATTTTAAATTCGTAATCGTAATGCATCAATTGTTTAATATAGTACAGTTATTTGAGTTACTTCTAAGCTGGTTTCACATGAAAAATGTCCAAGAAGTTCAGAATATTCGCCTCGGTCAAAAAAAGTTGTAGATAAAAAAAACAGTCGACTCAAACTGAAATATTGTGCCAAGTCTCACCGTTAACATGATTTCTCTGGTTTCTCGAAGGTTTTTCATGGATTCTGGCTATATTTTCAGCTTCCGCTCACTGTAACAGATTTTTGTTCTGTAAATTTTTGTCAAAAGAACTTTAAACTCTATGATATTTTGAATATCAAGCGTTTTTTGGGTAATATTTCGCGGTTTTATGGATAATATTGCGTTTTCAATATTGCGTTGAAGAAGGTGTTGATGTATTTTAATTTTAAAAAGTTTATAATACTAATGAGTACTGTTTTAGGGTTTAAAATGAGGCGGCATAGTTGGATATTCTTATTTGGATTCATTTGTTTAGTTGGAGCTGAGCCCGAACCTTTGGTAAATTTTAATGATTGGCACTGTGGAGCTAGCAGCATTGATAAATATTTATCACATCAGACGGTTTACGAAGATTGTCCTAACTTGATGCGTAAGTTTTTTGTTTAGTTTGGTTCAGGTTTTATTGAAGGATGTGCTATATTACACTTGATTGCTGTGGGTGGTTAGGGGTTTTGAAAGAATTTGCAGGTTTTTGAACAAATTGAAGGTTTTTGTTATTAAAATAAGATAGAGGAGTATCTTAGCTACGTTTTAAGTGTAATTCTAGCTTCTTTGTCTTTTCTTTAACAAAATTAAGAACAATATTACGTTACCTATATTAAAATTTTCTCTTTCAGCCGATGTCAATGACTGCTGCCGAGTTCACGATAACTGTTATGTAATTCATGCTTCTCAACAAGAATGTGATGCTGCGTTTTGTGAATGTTTATCAAACCATATGAAAAACGTTTGTCCTCAAGTTGCAGACATGTTTTGTGCCGTTGTTCAGATCTTCGGGAAAGCAGCACATCAAAGTGCATATAAAGGAAACATCACTGTCGTAGAAGCTTCACCAGCTCTTGTTGATAGTAAAAATGGAAACCAAGGGTATTCTGATGTTGTAAAAGTTCCTTCAGAAGCTGATCCAGACGTTAGAGTTGATCAAAATTCAAAAGCAATCGAAATCGATCCAAGTCTTGTTGTTGTTGATGCGGTGCCAGAAGATTCAGACAATAATGTTGTACTAGAGGATTCGAGCAATAATGGACAGGATAGCAAAAGAACAAACTCGTTTTTGGATGAAGTATCAGCAGATGAAAGTGGATTGAATGTAGTGGGTAATGAGGTGAAGGTTGAAGTCATGGATAATATGGAAAGGAACAAGTTGATCGACTTGATGTTTTTTGTCAATGAATATGAGATGTGCTTTGTGAGGGATGAACAAGGTTGGTTAACAATTGATTTGAAGGATCTTTTTTAACTTTTAAATCTTTTAAATAAAGTTTTTGCTGTTTAGGTACATAAGATCAGTTTTTCAGTTAGTTTTTGTCAATATAGACCTTATTTTAGCTCTGGAATACTGCAAAGTAAACGCCAACGAATTCATTCGAGTCGAAATAGCAGATGGTCTCAAATCAACCTGTAATTGCTTGTTAAACATCCTCAAGCTTGACCAACTGAGATCTAACCGAAGATGCAGATCAAAGTTCGA
The DNA here is from genome assembly GCA_904066225.2 of Bursaphelenchus okinawaensis. Classification (NCBI taxonomy): domain Eukaryota; kingdom Metazoa; phylum Nematoda; class Chromadorea; order Rhabditida; family Aphelenchoididae; genus Bursaphelenchus; species Bursaphelenchus okinawaensis. The sequence continues at coordinate 9,246,688 of CAJFCW020000005.1, read as the reverse complement.
AGAGTTTTGCCCGGTTGATCAGATCAATGTCAATGAACCCGATGCAAATTTTTGGGACACAACAATGAGGCTGGGCTTCACGTTACCTGAAAAGATTCTGATCGTATCTTTCTTCACACTGTGCGTGTTATGTTGCGTTTTAATTCCACTACATTTTCAAAAGAGCAACAGGAAAGGGGAGAGCGTTATTCACAGTACGTTTTGTTGTTTTTTGTTATTTTAGATAGGAAACTGGGTTGATTTTAAAGGTTTTTCAATGCGAAGTATTTTTAGCGCGAAACCTATCTTTTCAATGTAAAACTAATTTATTTTTTGGATTTTTTATAAAAGCTTATTTTTTTGCTAAAAGAGGAATTTACGTCATATTTTACAAGCCTAAAGCCCGTCAAAAAAAACGATTTTGTTTGATAAAAAGCCTATTGAAACCAGTCCCTTTCGATGACACCTGAAAACAAGTGCTTTCGCAAGCGTCGCCTCATTGGCTCAGGGGCAGAGCGTCTGTCTAGTAAACAGAAGGTCGCTGGTTCGATTCCAGCATGAGGCAGTTGTTTTTTTTGCTGATTTTTCTCTAAATTGTTATTCTTTTTTGGTGATAACAACTTGTATAAATTTCTAATGTTATTTCGAAATCATTAAAATGATTTTAGGTATTATTTTTTATTAAGACTTGATTAAAAATTAAGATTTTTCGGTTATTGACAGATTTTTTTTTGCCAATTTTTGTCATTTTAGGTCCATTCTCAACATTCAATCACGAATCCATCTTTCATCCAAAACATCAGCGTGTACCGGACAGTCAAGCCTACCTTGTGGATTCGGATGAAGAAGAGTTTGCGTCAAATTCCTCAAATTCATCTACCAATCTGCCAATGTTACCAATGAAGGTGGAGCTGGCTGAAGACGCCTTGAATTCGGACGATGTTCGGTCTACTGGGTCTTCTGATTGCTAATTACATGTAAAGTCAGGATAAGCTAGGGAGGGATGGCTAGTTCATTTTGGAGCTGGTTTATGAGAGTAGGGGTTTTCTTTCGAGTTTTGGCTAGGGCGGGTGGATTAGAAGGTTTTTAGTGAAGTGGGGGATAGCTTGAGGGTTTTCGAATCTTAAGGGGGCTTGTAAGGCCAGGGTTATTTCATGACATTTTGGATACTGTAGGCTTGTCTACAGTATCTTATGGTGCTAGTTATTCCTATTTTTGTATAGTTTTTGATTATTTTATAGCGATTTAAGATTGTGTAATAAAAGCCTTGTTTAGGCAGATTTTGGTCAATTTTTCTTATTTTTTAATCTCATTTTAATGTAGCTCTTTATATTACAGTAGAATATCATTTTTTTTAAATTTACTACAGTAGAATATATTTTTTTGGAAATTTACTACAGTAGAATAGTACTTATCTTCAAAGTCATTAGAGCAAAGTCACATTGATGTAGCTTTAATATAGCACTCTGTAATCGCACTTGTGTATCTTATTTCTTTTTTCATTTATTGCTCTAAACTTTATATATTATATATTGTCGGGTATTTTTCTTGTTTAGTCTCGTATTAAGCGTGTCAAGTTTTTTCTCCCAAGCTTCTATAATGTTTTTGTGATTTTCAGTTTTTTCACTTTAAATAAAGATATTTGCGATAAATATCGACTAATTTTTTCAAATTTGCAGTTTTTTGAAAATTAAAAAAATTTTTTTTTTTTAAATTACAGGGAAGTTCCCAATCTGCCCAATCAGAATCAGATCAAAATTTTTATATGAATTCCTTGTACCACCAATAGTACCCATAAAAAATTTTAGCCCGTGCTTTTGAGTTTTAAAATTTAAATATTTGAGTTTCCCGCCAATTTGGCAATGTGTTTCAACCACTTTTCGACTTTCCAAACAAGCTAGGCTTACAAATTTAAAAAGTAGGTTTATTTAAGGTTTTTGTACTAGTAATCAATGAAAAATGATTAAAAGACAAAAATTGGCAAAGTTATAGGCTTGAAACACAATGCCAATTTGGCGGAAAATTCATAACGTAATTTTTTAGTTGAGGTTTTTTCGACTTTGACTGGAAAGAGTGATTTAGTACTTTGCTGAAAATCTTATATTTACATGATCTTTCTATATAAAAAGTTCAAAGACAATCAGAGCGGGGCAGGTACTTTCTATATTAATATTTTTTTTTATTTTTTGGATTATTTTTTTTTTAAATTTTTTTGAAATTTTGAAAAAATGCAAAGTTGAGCTATTTTTTCATTTCAAAAACACAATTTCAAAAAAAAATTTTTTTGACAGCTAGTGATCGGTTGAAGTAGCCAAAATGGGTGCTAAGTCGGATACCTCAATCAAACATGGAGAAAGGTATGTTCTTGATGTTACAGTAGGCTTTTTCGTTGCACAAAGAAGCAGATCCGCCCCATTTTTCCGAGAGAGGCACAGAATTATTTGATTTATTTGAGAAGGGCACAGAAATATTTGATTCACCTAAAAAATTGTTGGGAAGAGGCTCAGAATTATTTGAACAATCTAAAAATTTGTTTTTGAGGGAGGCACAGAATTATTTGAACAACCTGAAAATTGTTTTGAGAAGGAGCACAGAATTATTTGAACAACCTAAAAATTTTTTAAGGGGCTCAAAATTATTTGAACAACCAAAAAAAATCTGTTTTGGGAGGCACATAATTATTTAAACAACCTTTTAACTTCAGTCAAGACAGTATAACCTCAGCCAGTGCCAAGTCCAACACCTCTTCCATCTCCTCCGACGACCTCTCTTGCTTGCCCAAATCGACCGGTAAAAAGTTTATTTACCCGAAGACCTTGAACGATCTTATATCGACCGGAAACGAAGAGAAAAAGCGACAGATTGGGAAGAAAATCGGGATCCTGGACAAGAAAATGGTCGAGCTGAAGGAGGATTTGAGGAAGAAATGGGCGGAAGTGAAGAGAGAGAGAAAGGAATACGGAGAGACGACAGACGGAAAAATTGAAGGGAACAAGGAAAATGGTAAGGACAACCAGGAGGGGATTATTCAAAGTAAGGCTGTATTCCACCTTACCTTATTATCCCCTACCATACCCTACCCTACCCTATCTTACCTACCCTGTACTACCCTAAATAGTCGCGACCAGTAGACATGCGGAACAGGCCAGGCCTGAGCAAAATTTAGGTCGTGCCGGGCCTGGAAATCCCGCAAAAAGCCCCGACCCTCGCCTCAGACCAAAAGTGCCCACCCTGCTATGTTCGCGACCCACCTTACTCTACCTCGCTTTTTGAAATGGCAAGAACTTTCTTTACGAAGCACAAAATGGCAAGAACTTTCTTTACAACTCAAAAAATGGAAAGAACTTTCTTTACAAGACAAAAAATGATAAGACATTTTTTTAGAGGATAACTTGTCACCCGCATCCCGCAGGATTCAAGAAAAGATTTTTTTAACAATTATAACGCGTAAAATGAAAAGAACTCTTTACAAGGCAAAAAATGGCAAGAACTTTCTTTACACAACAAAAAATGACAAGAACTTTCTTTACAATTTAATTTTCAGCCAAAACCGACTTCTTTATTGCCCTGATGAGCAACAAGGACATTGACGATCGGAGCCGTAAATCCTTTGGCACGTTGGATGGCAATTTGAAAAGTTATGAACGATTTGCGTACGATGAAAGCTTGGCCAAATATTACGAAGCCAGAGACGATAGAAATGAGATTATTGAGAAGACTAGAATAATGCTGGACTATGCTTGGGAGATGGCTTGTCGCTGCGAAAGGAAGAGGAAGGAGGTCGAGGTGGTCAAGGATAACATTATTCAAGGACATTTGGACCGCCGAAGCCAGAGTGGTAGGTAGAGTAGGGTAAGGTAGGATACGGTAGGGTGGGGTATTGCAGGGTGGGATAAGGTAGGGTAGGGCCGGGTAGGGTAAGGTAGGGCAGGGTAGGGTAGAATAGAGTAGGGTATGGCAGGGTAGAGTACCGTAGGGTGGGTAGGGTATGTTAGGGTAAATATAACTTCAATTTTTCAGACACGTCAAGAAGCCGAAAGCCTTTGAGTTACCGTACTATCCAACGCAAGTTCAGTGTCTACAACAACATGGACATTTTGAATTCGCGCAGTAAAAGCAGCATGGGATAAAACAACATTATTTATTGAAATTTTACTGTAATATTCATTGGAAATAAATTTTTTTTTAATTTCTGAATTTTGATTTCGAAATTTTAAAAATTTTGTTTTTGAAAACTTGGAACTGACTTTTTGCCATTTTTAACCAAATATTCCGTGCCCACATAAAGAACCCGCCATACTTTGCCTGTAATTTCCTGTTAAAAATGGAGGGTTCTTTATGTCGGCACCTAATATATTAGGTTGAACCAAAAGTAACGATACATATTAGCGTGTTCACATAATTCTGCGCCCCCTTACCCCACAAATTTGCTTTGAGAGGAAACGCAGAATTAAGTGAACCACCTAATATAATCCAAAAAACATATAAATGATATTAAAAATTTACCGGTCGATAAAATAGGCTTAAATTTGAAAACAGTGGTTATTAATAAATTTTTAATTTTTTTTCAGTTATTGTATAAGTTTTACTGTGCGATGGTTTGTAATTATTGCTTTATGTCATAACCACGGTCGGGCGGGCACTTTTGGTCTCGGGGCAGGGATCGAAAAACCTGTGCCGAGCTTTTTTTTAAAATTTTTTTTCAAAACTCCACAGGGGGACCAAGTTAACTTTTTTCAAAAATTTTTTTTTTGCTGAGGGGGGGGGGGAGGGTGATAATCTCACGGGCCCGGCCCTGATGATAATCGTAAACAATATTGTTGCTCCTGCTTCAGTTGGTAAGACTACCATAAAATAAAAAAGTGTTAGGTTGAACCAAAAGTAGCGGGACACTTTTCATTTATTTTTCAATTAAAGGTGTCCCACTACTTTTTGTTCGACCTAATAATGTTTTAAGGCTGTTCTGCTGATTTGGCAAGTGTTAATACACTACTAACTTACAAAATATTTATTCGATTTTATTGAAAATTATGAAAAGAATAGTCAAAATAATGATGAAATCATATGAATGAGTAAGACATTATAGTTTGTACATATGTCAGTAATGGTAAGTTAGTTATCCGTTTTAGACTTGGCCAAGCTTTCGTATAGAAAATAGGTCAGTGATTGGTAGCCAAGCCTTTAAAAATTAAAATCTTTTTAGCCGAGCCTTAAAAAAGGTAATTCATCACTAACCAAGCCTCAAAAACGGTAATTCACCCTTAGCCCCAAGCCTTAAAAAAAAGGTAATCCACGTTTAACCAAACCTTTGAAAACTAAGTTATTCCTCAGTAACCTCGCCCATTCTTTGGTACCGTTCGATTCGTTTGGCTTTGCGACGTTCCGCATTTCGTTTCTTCTGTTCTCGATCCATTTCGAAGGCCTTGGCAAGGTCGGCAGTGTTGTGTTTGACGCACAACGGATGGCGGAGGACGCCTTTATTGATTCCGGTTATCGCTGAAAACAATTTTTTTATACTTAAAAATAAAAAACTTAAAATTTTAGGTACCTTTTCAATATAAAATTTTTAAAAAATACTTTAAAATTGATTTTCCTGTCAAAAAAAGTTAAAACTTAAGCACCTTTTTCAATAAAATAAAAAGGATTAATTTAATCCCTTTCACCTTTAAAAGTTCACAAAAATGCATCAATAACAACTTACAGCCTCCTGGTGAATAAACCAATCGTTCTCCGGCAGCATGATTCAGCCTTCTAGTTGGGCGTAGACGAGTCGACCGCCGTAGGTTATGTTCCGAGGCGAATTCATCTGATCCCTGAAGTTAGAAGCATTATTCTTTGTCTACATCTTGCTGTTAGGCTACAGTAAATTAATATTTGTAAGCTGTTTAACAAAGAAAAAAAAATTTTTTGCCCACGCCCAAAAAAATTTTTTACCCCGCTCAAAAAAATTTTTTAACTCTTTCAAAAAAAATTTTAAAAAAATCATAACCTGCTCCTAAGTGCCATAATTAAAAATTTTTTGATCGCCCCCCCCCCCCCCCAAATTTTTTTTTACCCCTCCCAAAAAATTTTTGCCCACATCTTACAAAAAAAAACCGTTCTCTTCACCCACGCCCCTTTAAAATACAATTTCTTCACTTTCATATCCAAAAAAACCTACCGTAACAAGCTTCGGCGGCTTAATGACCACTTCCTTGGCCTTTCCGCCCTTTTTGGCCGCTATAATCAGATGTTTTGGAGCTGGAGAGGACAGTGCATCTTCTGGATCATCCAGAACGCCCATTCCTGTAGCATCTGAATCCTTGGCAAACGGCAGAACTCTGGTTGAATCGAAGCCAGTGTCTTGACTTGACCCATATTCATTCGATCCTTGTCCATCTAAACTCGATCCTTGGCCATATTCATCTCCGTAGCCAGAAGGTGGATCCTCCAATGTGAACTGAGCAAAGCTTTCGAAGAGGAAATTGCTGTCACTTGGGATATGACATAGGTTTTCGTTGGGTTCTCGGCAGATCGAGGCTTCGCCTAGGGTAATATCGCTGTCGTTGAGTAGAGCGAGCGGTTTTTGGGACTTCTGGCTCCGTAATGGTTGGGAAATGAATTCTCCTGCGCTTTTCTGATTGTCTAAAGTATGAATATGATGAAAAACGTTTTTAAAAAATATAAAAACATGTTTGAAATTCCATATTCAAAAATCGTCTAAAATTTGGATTTCAAGCCAAAAAAGCAATGTTTTTGATCCAAAACTCTAGGTTTAAAACTTGAAATCAAGACGTATATAACATAAACCACCCACCCCTTTCAAAAAATGAGATAAACTACCCTCTCCTTTAAAAAAATTACATAAACCACCCTCCACTTTCTAAAAATGCCATAAACCACACCCGCCTTTTAAAAAATAGCATAAGCCACCTTCCCCTTTCAAAAAATGACATAAACTACCCGCCCGTTTAGAAAAAATCTTCTTTTAATTCACCATCCCCCCACCCACTCAAAAAATGCACTTACAATCATTGCTACTATCGAACAGAACCCTCGGATTCACACTTCCGCCAAACTTGAAAGACTGCGATTGAATAGGACCACTCATAAGTGCACCATCTTCAGTCAGCATCGAGTCCAACGGCCCTGAACCGTCTCTTTTCGGCGTCTCGTAGTTCTTGGCTATCATACTCAGAGCGGATTGTCGTACTTCCGACTGTCTTACTCGTTTTTCGGCCTGCTTTTCTGTACTTTTAGTACCATTCATAGTTGAGGTTGTCTAAAAAATCATATCTTAATCAACAAAAATCATCAAAAATATTATTTTAAGTAACATAATTGTCAAAAATATTATTTTAGGTAACAAAAATCATCAAAAATATTATGTTAGGTAATAAAAATGAAAAATATTATGTTAGGTAACAAAAATGTCAAAAATATTAGTTTAGAAAACAAAAATGTCAAAAATAACATTTTAGGTAAAAAAATGTTAAAAATATTATTTTAGGTAACAAAAATGTCAAAAATATTATTTTAGGTAAAAGACTCAAATAAAAGCCTTTTCCTTACCGTATCCCATCTCGACTTGACAATGCTTTTGCTCGTTGAAGTGGTTGAGACTTCTGAATCCATCAATTCTCTTGATGTATCACATGCTCTCGATGCCAGACTAAAGACACTGGATCTCCTTGAGCCTTTCGGACTGTCTTCTATCGTCACCTGACTACAGGACCTTCTTGTGGACTCTAGAATCGTTGAATCTTCATTTTTTGTAGCTTCGAATTTCGAATTTTCATCATTTTCGTCCTGTAATTTCAAAGTTTCAGCTCCAAGTCCCGAATTCGCAGCTCCAGCCGATTTTGCGGTTGATTTTGGTGTTTCTGGCAAGAATGACGACTTCTGACAGCTCTGAGTTGGGGTTTGAATCAATGATCGTGCTCTAGACGCTACGGTTGGTGAGGCGTAGCTCTTGGCTGCTTTAATCATCTCTCGGTTGCGGACTCGGTCCACTAGTCTGGGCGAAGACTTTTTACTCTGTAAATTAAACATTTTTAGAAAATTTTCCTCTCTAAACTAATTAAATTGAAAATTTTTAAAAAATTACAATATAAAATATTTTTTAAATAATTTTTTTTTTAAAAAAATTTTTTTAATTTTGTCTATTAAAAACCAAATTTTGTTACCTAAAAATCTTTTAAATTTAAAAAAAATGCCGCTTTTGCTTTAAAAAAAAGATATTTTTCAACTAAAATTAAGCAATAAACTAAAATTTGTTACCTAAAAAACTTTAAAAATAAAAAAATAAAAATTATAATTAGAAAACCTTTTTTAAAACCATCATTTTTCAAGAATCACCCCTCCATAATGATTAAAAAACAAATTTTCTTATCTAAAAAATTAAATTTGTTACCTAAAAAACTTTCCATCAGAAATTCAAATTGCTAATAAAAAATCCCCCAAAACCAAAATATTTTAAAAATTACCCCACCCCCCCCCCGGGGCCATGTTTCAAACTCCCCGGCGCATAACATGTTTTCCCCCCCCCCAGAAAAAATAATAATCACAAAAAACATACCAAATTCATGACCTTCCTCCTGGGTGATCTCGGCGTAGACAACAGTGAAGTTTCTGAAGCCGTGGAGGCATTGGTTGAGTGTTCCGAAGTGCCTTCTGAAGTTGTGCCTTCGCTGGTTACCGAGTTCAATGATGATTTCCGCTTCAGATTCCTGAATGGAATGCCTGTTGTGGGTGCCATGGAGCGTCGGCCATCCAGCGGCATCATGTTCTGCCATATCTTTCGTGGCGACTTCTTCTCAAAGTTCTTGAAGAGTGGGTTCTTGGGCTGGGGACGTTTGACGACTGGCTTTGGGGTCGCTGGAGTCGTTGTGGACACATTTAGTGATTGTTCTGGCTGCAAAAATATCAATCTCAAATCAAAGCCATGACAAACATATTTTACTACATTACTATCGACTTATCTCGTCTTTTAAGGCCATTTCCAACCTTTTTCAACACCTAAAAACAAAAAAAATTGAAATTCTTACCACATTTGATGTCAACGAAGCTCCAACCACAACATCAATATGATCAACTTCTTGATGGTCAACGGCTTCCGACCGTATTGAATCATGTTCTTCTGTTTCCGGAGTATCTGACATTTCCGACGCCTAAAACAGTCAAATAAGTTATAAATTTCGACTTCAAAGTGCATTTCAAAGACTAGTAATTGTTTGTACATGATACAGGCATTATCTAAGCTATACTATAATCGTTTTTTCTTGTCTAAACTCAATTAAAATCCTATATTCAAATGAAAATCCTTCATTTCCTACCTAAATTCGATTAAAACCTTAATTTCAAAGCAATAAAAACCTACTTTAGTCCTCCAGAGACTACATTCAGTTACCGACAAGGGCAAGTCCTCCAAAGGATTCTCAGATTGAGGACATTTGACGACTGATCTTGGGGTCGTTGTGGAAACATTTAGTGATTGTTCTAGCTGAAAAAATATCGACCTCAAATCAAAGATAAACATATTTTACTTTATTATTATAGCCTTATCTCGTCTTTTAAAGCCATTTCCAACCAAATTCTCAATACCTAAAAACAAAACAAAAAACTGAAATTAAATTAAAGTTCTCACCACATTTGAAGAAAAAGCTTCAACCACAATTGGTTCATCCTCAACAAGACCAACTTCTTCATGCTCAGCGGCTTCCGGCCGTATTGAGTCATGAATTGTTGTCTGCGTATCAGACATTTCTGATGCCTAAAACAATCAAAAAACTATTTTAAATTAAAAAACCCTCATTTCCATTGAAAATCCACTCATTTTTAATAAAAATCTCCATAAAACATTCCCTTCTAACCAAAAACCACTAAAAACTTACTCTTGTCCTCCATAAAGAGCATTCTGTGATCTCCAGTGTCGAAATTTCGGTTTTATTTCCTGCCTAAAATCATACAATTTTATATACGCCTAGCTAAATTTAAACATTAAAAACCGTGAAAAGACTAGGGCTAGAGATGTAGCAAACTCAAGGTTTTCACTTAACCTTCTTAAGCTCCAAACTAAACATCAGCATAATATTACTGTGTTCTCTGCCAGTTTTCACCAAAAATACGCCTAAAAACTTAAAAAACAAAGAAAACCCTTACCTTTCGACCAAAAGAAGTTTGAGACAATACTAGCACATCAGATGGCACGATTTCAGAGGCTCGACCACTTTTGGAAGCACGTGTGTGGTTAAACGTCTTATCGGATATCTAAAATAATATAAAATATAAGATTTAGCTTTTGATGTGAAAGGTAAGTCTGTTTTTAGTTTAAAACAGCCAAAAATTGTTATTTCCAATGCAAACTCGATTAAAACACTTATTTCTTATCTAATCTCAACTAGAATCTTCATTTCATACCTAAATTCAACTAAAATCTTAATTCCAAAGCAATATAAACCTACTTTAGTCCTCCACAGACTACAGTCCGTTATTGAAAGTGCATTATGCAAGTCCTCCAAAGCAGCTGTTGTATTTGATACGGTCCCCACAGTCATATCAAACCTTGGAAGCATCCAATCCTCCAACACCTAAATCCATAAACAACATAAAACAAATAAAACTTACCATTTTGACCACACTCCGTTTTAAAACCATTTTTGAAACTGAAAAGACATTGATTAAAACAAGGAAAGTTGGATAAAGGTATATTACACACGCTTAAAGTTGATTTAAAAGGTTATCCTGCGGCTTTAAAACAAAATAAAATCAATATTTCTGAAATAAAAACAAAGAAGAATGTAATATAAACAACTAAAAATAATATAAAACCCTTTTTCCTAAGTTAAACCGTCTTGTAAGCCTCTAAAACAACGTTATAATAGACAACCCTCGTCGAACCCTTTAAAATAAGATAAAACCGCTTTTAGAGCTTCTAAAACAATATAAATCTCCTATAAACTTTTTAAAACAATATAAAACCATCTATAAAGTTTTAAAAACCATATAAAACTAGATTTACACTCTCTAAAACGATATAAAACCTTCCTTAAAGCCTCTAAAACAACGTAAACCCAATCACAAAACCTCATAATTAACCTTTTCAACACTTTTAAAATGTAAATCTGATTCTAGAGTTTAAAAAAGCTTGTATATTACTTCAATATACACAAAAAATCTTCTCCAATATTCAAATAGCCAAAAACATCAAAGTGAATTCTGTTTTCGCTCCTTCAGTCCGGCCGCAGCTGACGCACGCCTTCTCTCTTTTGTTTGCTGCGAACTGCGGCGCTATATTATACGAAAGCGTTTTTCTTCTGCGTCAGTGTTTTGCCGGACCCGTCCGGTCCGGTCCGAACCGAACCGAAAATTTTCCGGACCAAACCGGACCGAAAAAAAAGTTCCGGACCGGTCCGGAAAAAAATTTTTTTTTATTTTAATAAAACTGTTTTAAAAATTGCAAATAAAACATATTTTTTAGAGTTTTTAAACGTAAAGAAAGCAGTTTTAGCGCTCCTGGCTCTTTTTAAAAATAAAAAAAAATTTTCCGGACCGGACCGGACCTGACCTTTTTGGTCCGGACCGGACCGGACTTGAGCGAAAATTTTTCGGGCCGGACCGGACCGAAAAAATTCTCATCCGGACCGGTCCGGCAAAACACTGTTCTGCGTTGCCCAGAATCAAGTCAAATTACTATTATATCAAAAAAATGATTAAACTTTAAAAAATGAAAAAGTTATAGGCTTGAAACACAATGCCAATTAAGCGGGAGATTCAAAGTCGTTGGTTGCCATTATTGCCAAAAAGCTACAATTTGTTAATTAGTTTTTTTTTGTAGAAAACGATAACATTTATTGCTTTTTAAGTGTTTTTTAGGGACTTAAAATTTAAAAAAAAGTATTTTTTGTTTTTGTTACCTAAATTTATAGCTTCGACATCAAACTTTTGTATTTAAATCCAACTACTTCTTTTTTTAAACAGCAAGTGTCATCATTATTGCTAAGTCTCTATCTCAGTATCAGGCACAAAGTCAGGCCTAAAGCCAGGTTTTGGCTCAAGCGTAGGTGTTACTTTTAAGCCCAAGTTCAGGCTCACCCTTAAGCTCAATCGATTTGGCAAGTTAATTATTAGGTGCCGACATAAAGAATCCGCCATTACTTTTTAGCAAAAGACATTTTTTATTAAACATGTCACTATAAGAGAATTCAATGACCTTAAACCGTATAATTAAACCTGTATACATGTAACAAACTATTTTTTTGAACTTTCTGTGAAACCAATATACCATTAGTTATTAGACCAATATGGCTAAAATAGCTTATTATTTGCCAATTCATCTAATTATGACATATCATAATAATTGTTTTAAGGAATTTTAATGTAATATAACATTTACCAGAATAATATGATAGTAAAGTGTCACATGATGTTTGTACAAGCTGTAATTAGTGTTCTGTTCGACTGTACAAGCATGTCATTAAATTTACCTACTCATGTTGTATCGACAAAAGATTAGTATGTCACATTCGTAGTGGTATAATAGCTGACTTGCCGTGTCATTTTAAGTGTTTGTTTTTTATTGTGTCTGTACAGACTAGTACTTTACATTTAATTACAGCTTGTTATTGTGAAGATGCATACAGTGTCAAGAAGGGCTAGAGCTAGGGCTAGGGCTCTGGCCTAGGGCTAGGGCTCTGGCCTAGGGCTAGGGCTCTGGGCTAGGGCTCTGGGCTAGGGCTCTGGGCTAAAATTTTAACAATATACAGTTTTAGCACTTCTTGTAAGATGAATGAGGCGACCTTGCACATGATTGGCATATACATGATGGTTGGAGAAGTGATGAATGGGTTGGCACAGTTAATACTAAACATTTTATACCTTCGCAAATTTTTGCGAATTCAAAAATATAATGAAAATTTCAAACAAACTTTTGTAAGTGTTTCAGCTAGACTAAAAGTTCTGACGCTAAGGCTAAGGCTTAAGCTAAGGCTAAGGCTGAGGCTAAAACTAAGGCTAAGGCTAAAGCTAAGGCTAAGGCTAAGGCTAAGGCTAACAATATTATAGATAATCTTCAACCTAATCATCAGTTTATCAGCCTTCTTCCATCCAGCAACCGAATTCTGTTTGTACCTCCAACAACGTCAATTGTTTATAGACTATTACCACTATTTAAAGTTGATCAAATACTTTTTTTGTTTCCTCGACCACATTACAGCCGTATTCGTCGAGTTCAAGTTTTATATTTTGGCCATCGAACGAGTGATTGCATTGAAACGACGCAAATCTGAAGATATGCCTATAGCCAATGTGCCGGGAAAACTGCTGGGTGTTACGGTAAGTATGATTAGACTTGAAAAGGAGCTTTGTAGGCCCGGCCGCATAAAGGCCCCATGCTATGCTTGACTCGGCCCACACATCTGCTAGGGCCGAACCAACATTGAAAAGAGCCGGGCCGTGTCGGATCGTGCGCGCCTGAGAGCCGGGCTTAAATGAATGCACCAGCTTTAGACATGAGAAACAGGCTCGGCTTGCCATCGGGCCGGGTCGGGCCGGCCCAACGCAAAATTTCGATCGGGCCTGGCCTCAAAAATAGGCCGGGCTCGGCCTGTTTTTACGTAAAAAAGTTGGTCTTGTTTGGTTCGGGCATGCCGTTGGGTGGGACCGGCCCTAAGCAAAATTTGGACCGGGCTTGGCCTGCAAAATAGGTCCGACCTGTTCTTTTTGTCTACCCTGCTTAGGTCCCGCAACAAAAGATTTACTTGCGAAAAAAGGCCGGGCCAAAGAAAATCTGGAAAGATCAGGGCCGGTTCATGCAAGCCCGAGGGGCGTAAACCAAAACTCCAGAGGCCTAGATTATCAGTTATTAATCTGAGATTAGGTCCCACAACGAATGATTTAAATTATAAAAAAGGCCGGGCCGAGCCAAAGCAAATTCGAAAAAGCTTCGGACCGAGCCAAAAAATTAGGCTCTAACCGTCCCCTTTACTGTTCTAAACATAATATCTTATACTTGAAGTAAGCTTTATTAGAATTGTACTTTTTTGTCTACCGTAATCTTTAAACATGACATAATAATTTTTTTCAGTTTTTGATAGTGACATTCGAAATTGTATTGAAAACTATATTATACTGCTGTTTTGACACCGCCGACTCATTCGAAATTCGATTTGAAAAAGGGATTACATTGTCAAGATCACCCAGATTCTTTTTGTTTGGCTACTGCGCCTTGTATTCTTCACTATTCTTGGGAGTTATAGTAAGTTACCCTACCCTTGCCTTGCCTTGCCAGATTAAAAAATCACTTTTCGAACTTCCCGCCAAATTGGCATTGTGTTTCAAGCTTATAGCTTTGTCATTTTTTGACTTTTTAATAATTTTTCTTTGATGTACTAATAGAAAACCTGTTATGAGCCAACGTTTTTAAATTTGTAAGCGTGGCTTGTCTGGAAAGTTGAAAAAAGGTCTTGCAACGCTATGCTAAATTTGCCAATTTGGCGGGAAATTCAAATATTTAATTTTCAAAACCTAAGACCGCAAGCTAAGATCTTTTATGTGTACTATTGGTGGTATAAAGAATTCATATAAAAATTTTGATCTGATTCTGAGAGTTGCAGGTGGGGCACTTTCCTTGTTAGCTTGGCTTAGCTTGGCTTACCATGCCCGGTTCTGTTCTGTCTTTTCCCTCCTTGACCTGTCTTGGCCTGCACTAATCTCATGCCGTGCCTTGCTTCGCTTTGCCTTGCTTTACCCTGACCTGTTCTCCTCTACTCTACTTTACTTTACCTCATATTTACATTACCTAGTCTAAACTTATCTTTTAGCTCCTAAAATACACCAAACGTTATGTAAAACAACTTCGATTGGCGAGCGAAAGTTTGACTGAAAGTTTTGAGCTGAGCCAGACTAAAAGTATCGTCAGGCTAATATCCAGCTTGTTATTGTTGTACATTGGTTGTTGTTTATTGTGTTTACCCACTGGAATCTTAACCTTTTACATTTCATTTTTTGAATATATGTCCATATGGGACACGGTATATGATACTATGGTTAAGGTGAGTTTAAGATTTTTAAACATACAATAGCAAGAACTTTCTTTACAAAACAACAAATGGCAAGAACTTTCTTTACAAAACAACAAATGACAAGAATTTTCTTTACAAAACATATAATGGCAAGAACTTTCTTTACAAAACATAAAATGGCAAGAACTTTCTTTACAAAACATAAAATGGCAAGAACTTTCTTTACAAAACATAAAATGACAGAAACTTTCTTTACAAGCCCTACAAACAATATTTTTAGACAAACTACTTTATCTTGTCCTGTTACACCTTATCTTCAGTAATTTACGCATTCCATCGATTCGGCGTGATACGAAACCGACACGTATCAGTTACGATTGATGAAGTCGTCGATGAACAAAAGCTTCATTTTGACTATTTGGCCGATTCATGGGCTTCTGTAAAACATAAAAAGAGCTTGCCGTAGTCTAGCTGATGGGAAGAGCTTGCCATAGTCCACTTGTTGTTTAGTAAGAACGTTTTAGTTATGAAAGGATTTTGTTTGAAAATAAAGTTGAAAAGTCCTACGCCTGAGGGTCGTAACCAAAGAAGTTGAAGTAGAAGAAACTCGTCTGGCAAAGCCAGCTAGCAAAAACGTTGGATTTGGTTTACTGTGTATATACCGTATATGGTGGTAGCTATCTCATTGTATATACAATGGCCTTAAAAGAAACAGCTATACTCAGCTCCGGACCAAAGCAAGCCAAAAAAATTTGAAACGAGCCGGGCCGGGTTATGCAAAGCTGAGGACTAGGCTTATAAGGTAAGTACTCAATTTGCTTCTCTAACAAAGAAAGTACTCAACCTGTCCCGCTCAGAATTAGCTCAAACTTTTTATATGGGCTCTTTGTACCACTAATAATACCCATAAAAAATTTTAGCTCGCACTGTTGAGTTTTAAATTTTATACATTTTTGTTACTCGTCAATTTTTTTTGAAGAAAGGCGCATAATAACTTGAACAAGCTTAATATAGGTTGTTCACTTAATTCTGCGCTCCCTCTGAATGCAAATTTTTGAGGTAAAGAGGCGCAGAATTATGTGAACAACCTAATATAAAATGTTTGAAGTCAATCAGAGCGGGACAAGTCGGGCACTTTCATTGTTAAATTAAATTTTAAAAATTTTGAAAAAATTCGAAAAAATTAAATTTTCAATGTTTTTTGAAATACAATTCATGTTGTCATTTCATCACGAGCCGTTTGTCTCGACTGGTCGACAAAACCTGCAAGGTTGTCAAGATGCTGGAGAAGAGTCTTCGTGACGATTCGTCGGATTCTGGGCGTGGATTCTCGAATCAGATCACCTTCAAAGCCACGTCGAAGACTCCACATTGGCGTGTTGAAGATAACAACCACAAGGTGCATAAGCCGACTGCGCCAGCCGGCTCCATCAAGGTGTACATCAGGGTTCGGTTCCGGTATGATGAGGTAGGTTTTTTTACTTTGAAAAAAAAGTTCTTGCCATTTTTTGTTTTGTAAAGAAAGTTCTTGCCGTTATATGTTTTGTAAAAAAAGTTTTTGCCATTTTGTGTTTTGTAAAAAAAGTTCTTGCTATTTCTTAGCTTGTAAAGAAAGTTATTGCAATTTTGTGTTTTGTAAAGAAAGTTCTTGCCATTTTTCTTTGACCTTTTAAATAGTTTGCTCAATTCAGATCCGCTATTGCAAGTTCTTATACAACAAGGCAGCCGACACGCCAAAACCGACCGACCTCAACCATCTGGACGAGCTCGCGAAGGCCAAGATCCTGAAGGACAACGAGCTGATGATTCTCCGCTATGCACTGGGTCAGGTTCTTGAAGGCAAATGCACTTTCGATAGCATCAACGAGAAGATTGACGGCGCCAAGAAAGAGGGAAACACCATCGTTCTGACAGTACCAACCGGCCTGGTACCGCCTACTGGAGCACCGGAAAACTTGAACGGATGCGCTCAGATCATCCTCATTGGAGATTGAGGGTTTACTCGGTTTGCGTGACTTGACTTGACATTGAAATAAACTGATGACTACAAGTTTGATCACTATTTGTTTTAGGTTTTTTTGTTCTTAACCCTGCCTTTTTATCTTTTTAAGGGTAGAGTAGGATAGGATAAGAGAGCAAGGTAAGTGACGTCAAGGCAAAGCAAGAAGGGCAAGACAAGTCAGGGTATGGAGAGTTAAAGTAAGGAAATTAAGGGTTGAAATGGGAGGAGGGGGGGGAAGGAGAAGAGGGGTTAGAGTAAGGTAGGGTACATCACAGCAAGCCAAAATCAGGACAAAACAAGCCAGGCAAAGGCAGGACAAACGCAGGGCAAACGCAGGACAAAGGCAAGGCAAGAAATTGCAGGTAAGGGCAGAATAAAATAAAAATTTTTTCAAATTGAAATTCTTTAAAAGTTTTCCAACTCTGAAGAAACCTTTAAAAAATTCGATCAGCTGATGTTATCATTCACATATTACACAACAATGTACAGTCTCAGTTCTGCGAGTAAACCATCGCCTTTTCGGCGCCGGAAACGAGATTTTGTCACGCGACAGAAACCCGTTCGTGAAGCGACATAGCGAGTGGCAAAACTCCGAGAATTGTTCCAAAAAACACCTCAAACAATGTTCGGTCGACTTCTTTTTGCTGTCGTAAGTTGTTTTGATTGTTTTTTTTTATTTTTAAAAATTTTTTAAAAATGTCATTTATATTATCATTGATAAGTTACAATTTTTTTAAAATTTAGTGGCTGGCCCAGCTGGTATCAGCTCAAGAAGGTGGTGAAGGCAGAGAGTTTTGTATCGACCGGTTCTGTCCACAAGGAACCTTTTGTGAACCAAGGTTTGTGGTAAAATGTGCCAGAGAACCGTGTAAACCTTTGTTAATGTGCCTACCAATCAGTGAGAATGGTAATGTAACCTTAGCTTTAGCTTTAGTTCTAACTGTAGCCCAGAGCTCTAGCCCAGAGCCCCAGCTTAGAGCCTAGAGCCTAGCCCAGATATGAAGAACAAGCCGAACCTGAAAATCAAGATCCGGCCCAAATATCCCCGCCCGTTTGCACGTAAAAAATTTGAGCTGGGCCGGCCCGGCGAAAAATTTAGATCGGCCCGGACCTGAAGAGCCGAAGAAGAGCCTTAACTCTAGCCCTAGCTTTAGCCGAGCCCTTGCCTATTGTCATTTTTGTTTTTCTTTATTTTTACAATTTTAGGTTGTGCAAAGAAGACATGTCCAGATGGGACAGTTTGTGTCGAGCGGGTAATACCTTGTATTTCACAAAATTGTGCCAAGAAAGCAACTTGTGCCAGGCCTGGAAGTAAGTTTACCGTTTTAATATACTATAATATATTAAAAAATTTTTTAATTTAATGAAATTTTTTGAATTTAAGTGGAGTATATTTAAAAACAATGCTATCTTTAAATAATTTTTTCGTATTTTACCTTTTGTTTTAGCTTGTGAAGCCTTAGTATGTCCTCCATCACACCACTGTGAATTGAATTCGAATGGTGTTCCCACTTGCGAACGAGGTCTTTTCAAAGCCAAAGATGTTCAGGTTGCCCTATCACAACTTCAGAAAACTGAACAACAAACTGTACGATAAATAAATATTGTGTATGAGCGAAAGTAAATTTTTGATTTTTTTAAATTTTTTTTGTAAAATACGGGATTTCGTTAAATAATTGTCAACTTTAAAATTTTTTTAAATTTAATAAATGAGATAAGGTAGGGCTGGCGCAAGATAGAGTAGGGCAAGATAGAGTAAGATAAAGCAGTGCTCTTAAAAACAAAACAATTTGAATAATCAAACAAAACAATTTTTTGTTCATAATGATTTGAATAAAGAAACAAAACAATTTTTTATTTGGCAAAATTGTTTGATTTGTTCAAAATTGTGTGTAATTCTTATTGTAAAAATAGCTTTCTCCGAGTTTTACCGATGTTTACTTTGGAGAGGTACTTTGATGTTGTAACCCTAAATAGTACGGAAAACTAAGTTTGTAAACACTGCTAACAATTCTTACGTTTGCAAAAAAAACAAGTCTACAAGTCCCAAATTATACCATCTACGAACTCGACATCCCGATTTGTACGAAGAATACTCAACCCTAAAAAGGCCAGCGACTCAACTTTTTTTTTGTATCAACAGAGCCTACTATTAAAACGTACAAACAATTACGTTCATAATTGGAACGACGACATATTTCCAGAACACCAAGATGACTTAGAAACATAGTTTTTTTACGTTATAGAAAATCATTTTTAATTGTTTATGTTTTTCGGTTTTTAGGGATAATCAAAAAAGTAAAATTGTTCACTATTGTTTGAAATTCATTTTCAACAAAAATTGTTTGACTTTTCGGCGTTATTTGAGCCGGTTATTCAAATTTTTAACAGCACTGAGATAAAGTAAGATAGGCTAAGGTAGAGAAAGATAGGGCGACGTAGAGCAGAGTATAGTAGGGCAAACCGAAGTGACGCAGGGCAGGAAAAAGCAAGGAAAGGCAAGGCAAAGCAAGGCAAGGCAAGGCAAGGCAAGGCAAGGCAAGGCAAGGCAAGGCAAGGCAAGGCAAGGCAGTATATTTAAAAACAAATTGCCAAATCTAATATATAAATTATTTATGGTTTAACCGAGATGTACAATCAAGAGGATGTTAAGTAGAAACCCGTTCAAGTTAAAATGGCAACAAATTTGGTATTAACAGAAGCGGCAGGTCCGGCGACAGAACGTCTGCATATAAGTTGAAGTGCGACAGAAGTTGACCCACTGGGTACAACGGTTGCTTTGATCTTGGTCTCGGCAGACTTGGGCTGAAATTTAAAGAAATGTGTTTTTAGGTATGAAATTTCAAATTTTAAAGAATTTTTTGTTCTGTAAAGAAAGTTCTTGCCGTTTTATGTTTTGTAAAGAAAGTTCTTGCAATTTTCTGTTTTGTAAAGAAAGTTCTTGCCATTTCATGTTTTGTAAAGAAAGTTCTTGCTATTTTTGTTCTGTAAGAAAGTTCTTGCAATTTTTTAGTTTGTAAAGAAAGTTTTTGCTATTTTTTAAATCTTTTGATTGGTGAGGATATTTTACTTACCAGGAGCAATGTTGGACTGGCTGTTTGGACTGATATGGCTCAAACGTTGTTGGTTGACAACCGGTTGTCTGATTGGCTGGGCCTGAAATAATTTTAAAATTACTGTAGGTAAACGTTACTATATTTGAATTCAAAGTGCCTTTCTACTGCCTTTATAAAGACTTAAAGTAAGGCTCAGGCTATGGCTAATGTAGTACTCAAATAGTACCGTAAATAGTACTAAAGCCAAAACTCACAGTAGTGAAGATTCTTGGCTGCACAACTGGAGATGGTCGTGCTGTGAAGGGGGCTGGACTAATGGCTGGTGGTGGTTGTCTTACAATCGGAGCTGGGGTGGTTGGAGGAGGTGGTAGAGGAGCCACACGAGCTGGGGCTGGGCGGAAGAACTGAAAATATTTAAATAAGTACAAACTAGGGAGGGAGGGAGGGAGGGAGGGAGGGAGGGAGGGAGGGAGGGAGGGAGGGAGGGAGGGAGGGAGGGAGGGAGGGAGGGAGGGAGGGAGGGAGGGAGGGAGGGAGGGAGGGAGGGAGGGAGGGAGGGAGGGAGGGAGGGAGGGAGGGAGGGAGGGAGGGAGGGAGGGAGGGAGGGAGGGAGGGAGGGAGGGAGGGAGGGAGGGAGGGAGGGAGGGAGGGAGGGAGGGAGGGAGGGAGGGAGGGAGGGAGGGAGGGAGGGAGGGAGGGAGGGAGGGAGGGAGGGAGGGAGGGAGGGAGGGAGGGAGGGAGGGAGGGAGGGAGGGAGGGAGGGAGGGAGGGAGGGAGGGAGGGAGGGAGGGAGGGAGGGAGGGAGGGAGGGAGGGAGGGAGGGAGGGAGGGAGGGAGGGAGGGAGGGAGGGAGGGAGGGAGGGAGGGAGGGAGGGAGGGAGGGAGGGAGGGAGGGAGGGAGGGAGGGAGGGAGGGAGGGAGGGAGGGAGGGAGGGAGGGAGGGAGGGAGGGAGGGGAGGGAGGGAGGGAGGGAGGGAGGGAGGGAGGGAGGGAGGGAGGGAGGGAGGGAGGGAGGGAGGGGGGAGGGAGGGAGGGAGGGAGGGAGGGAGGGAGGGAGGGAGGGAGGGAGGGAGGGAGGGAGGGAGGGAGGGAGGGAGGGAGGGAGGGAGGGAGGGAGGGAGGGAGGGAGGGAGGGAGGGAGGGAGGAAGGAAGGAGGGAGGGGGGTAAAAAGACGGCTTTGGGCTAAGGCTTGGGGCTAGAACCAGTGCTGGAGCTAAAGCTATGGCTCTGGGCTAGGGTCTGGGCTAGGGGTCTGGGCTAGGGCTCTGGGCTAGGGCTCTGGGCTAGGTCTCAGGGCTAGGAGTCTGGGCTAGGGCTCTGGGCTAGGGCTCTGGGCTAGGTCTCAGGGCTAGGGCTCTAGGCTAAGACTTGGGGCTAGAGCTCTGGGCTAGGGCTCTGGACTAGGGTTCTGTGCTGGGGCTAGAATAACTCACATTCTGGTTAGATAGCGACCGTTCCAAGAACGATGTATCGCCTTGGTTGAACATGTGGAAGGTTTGAATTTTGAATTGTCCAGCTGCTGGTGGTTGAGTGACAGCTGGTGGTTGATAAAAGGCGACCTCCTTCTCAACACGACAAGGTGGTAATGGTGCTGATAGGACAGATTTCACCCAAAATTGCTTTAACGATACTACTACTGTTGCACTGAAAATAAAAATTTTCAAATTTTAAAAATTAAAATTTTTTTAAAATTTATAAAAGTAGACCTTATCGTCGTATTTTACACTCACACGAACTGAACATAACTCTCATCGTCCTCGTCGTTCTTCCACCACAACATCATCTTCTTCTTCTTTTCGTCGTGACTGTGCGTTACAGAATCCTTGTTCTTGAAGCATTGCTGTCGCCAACTGCCATTGTTATCCAAGCGCAAGAATTGACCAATCCTAGAAATTTTAGTTTATAAAGCTTCAATTGTTGTATGAAGACTTATAGGCCAGAGTTAAAGCTAAGGCTAAAAAGCTTAAACTAGACTAACTTTAAAACTAAGGTTATAACTAAAGCTGGCTATGACTGGCTACAGCCGATTAAAACAAACGCTAAAGCTAAGGTTGGCTAAGACTGGCTAAGGCCGACTAAGACTTGCATTGGCTGACTAAGACTGGTTACAGCAAGTTAAAGCATGGATCAGGCTGTCTTTGGCTGACTAAGGCTGACTAAAGCTGGCTAAGGCTTACGCTAATGTTGGCTTAAACTGGCTATGACGGGCTACCGCAGACCAGAGCTAGCTAAAGCTAGCTAAGGCTAGCTAAGGTAAATTGAGACAGCTTAAGGCTGACTAAGGCTGACTATAGCTAACTACGCCTGCTAAAGTTGACTAATGTTTACTTTGGCTAGTTAAGGCAGGCAAAAACTGGCTAGAGACTTGTTAAAGCTGGCCAAGGCTAGCCAAGACTGAGTAAAGATGGCCAAGATCTAGCCCAAGCTCAAGCTTAGGTTTTGGTTCAAGCTCAAGCTTAGGTCGGGCCCAAGCTGAAGTTCAGGTTCTGGTTCAAGCTCAAGCTCAGGTTTTGGCCCAAGCCCAGCTCAGGTTCTGGTTCAAGCTTAAGCTCAAGCCCGGGCTAAAGCACTTACCGTCTTCCAGCTTTTGATCCCTTCCAGACGAACGGTTGGATCGCAAATCCTTTGAATTCTTCTGTTGTGTTTCCTCGTAGAGTTACTGAAACATATCATAGATTATATTGTTCTTCTATGTCGAGAAACCGTATTTTACAATTTTGAAAAAAAATTTTACAAGTTTAAAAAAACATTTGAAAATTTAAAATTTGGTGAAATCAAAAGGATGGCCGTATTTTACAAAAGAAAAGTTTTAGAAAACTCACTCTGAACCGGTTGATTTCTCCAATAACACTTTTGCTCCGTGTCTATTGTGAACGGTGGCGGGGAGAGCTAAAACATAACAAATAAGTTTAGTACACAATACATTTATCCCCATCTTTTGTATATAATGAGCACTTCTGTAACGAAGATATTGTATAATAGACTTGAAAGAAAGCCCGCCAGACCAGCCTAAGGGTATGAAACTCGCCGAGACCTCTTTTGAGGCCCGACCTGTTTTCATTTTTACCTATAGCTCTAGCTCTAGTAATCAGGCCGACTTGACCCGGTAAAAATTTTTTACGTGCGGATTTTTTCGGGCCGGGCTTAAAAATTTGGATTGGCTCACGGATCGAGCCAGGTCGGACCTAGAATATTTTATACGGTGCGCCTGAAAGGCGGGCCCGACCCGCGGGTTAAATTAGGCAAAACCTACATTTTTTTGGACAAGGCTGAGCCGGTTTGAGAAAAAATGTAAAAAAGCCGGGTCCAAACGTTGGGCTTTGAGCTTGGACCAGGCTTCAAACGTGGGTTTGGCTTGAGAGTTGAGCCAGGCCGGGCCTAGAATTTTTCTGACCAGACCGGCCCAAGCAAAAGAAAATAAAAACTGACCGAGCTTAAACGTTGGGGTTTGGGCCTAGGTTGGACTTCAAAAATAAGCCCGTCCGCCAATTTTAACCCTCCCCCCCCACCCCCACCTTAATTAATAAGTGCCAATACTTCTTAACGCCAAAATTTTTAAATTTCAAAAATTACGATTTTTGATCATTTTTAAACTATATTTTAAGCTTTTCCTCACCTGAAGTCCGCCCTGATGTTCCACTGCCTCTAATGGATTCATGCTTTCGAAGGCGGCATGAATACAAGGGGCTCCATCTGGCCACGCCAATATCTCATTGGCTAGAATTGTGACCAGAAGGAAGGCACGGTATGACATCTACAAATTATTTTTTGTTTGTGAATATATTTTAATGACATCAATATGCTTTATTCTCAGTCAGTATGCACGTATTTTACAAAAAAAATTTAAAAAATCATTAAAAAATTTTATCGACCGGTCGATAAAATTCATATTTTAATTTTTTAATATTAAAATGTTTATCTGCCTGTCCTGCGGCAGTATTTTTGTAAAAAAATTAAATTTTGTAAAATCGACCGGTCGATAAAATTATTTTTAAAAAATTGTCAAAAAAACGGTCGAAAAGTTTATAGAAATAACAGAAGTCAACAAAAAATTTTTAAACTTTATTTTCTACTTACTTTATGACCTCAAAGACCTATTTTTTCGT
Organism: Bursaphelenchus okinawaensis; assembly: GCA_904066225.2. Classification (NCBI taxonomy): domain Eukaryota; kingdom Metazoa; phylum Nematoda; class Chromadorea; order Rhabditida; family Aphelenchoididae; genus Bursaphelenchus; species Bursaphelenchus okinawaensis. Next base: position 9,222,545 of record CAJFCW020000005.1, on the reverse strand, counting down.
ATTTTATTACCTAAAAACACCTAAAATCTACCTAAAATAACAAAAATTAGTGTAAAAAGCCCTTAGGCTATAAATTTTATAACAACAGCATGAAAAATCAAAAGTTAGTCAAAAATGTTACAAAATTTCCTCAATTGTAATATAAATGCGGTCGACTTCCGCGTAAGCCATAAACATTTGTAGCAATCTACACGATCGTTCCCACTCACAGTTCAACCGCAATTACTTTTGATTTTTCAAAGAATTTCCGACCTTGAGATCCAAAAACCAACAAAAAACTTAAAAAACTTGATTGTTAGGCTAAAGGTAATTACAACAGAACGACGAGAGATATATTGCTTTATAAAAAACATTTTTAGAAGGGTTACGGTTAAGTAAAACTACAACATAAACATTAGCGAGGCTAAAAAAGACAAAACATACAAATTAGCTAGGCCGAGTAAAGCTACAAAATAGACATTGGCTAGGCCAAATAACGCTATATTATAAAAATAGGCTAGGCTCATAAAAAAATAAAGGAAGTAGGATAGACTAGAATTGCGTTAGGGCTAGGACTTAAGTTAGATAGTGCAGTACTACAACAACAGATGTACGAATAAGTTTAGAGGTAACTTATAGCTAGAGCTAGAGCTAGGTTACGGCGGTGAGTCTCACGATAAGCTAAGTTAAGGTTATAGGTGCAGCAAGACTAAGCTAAACAGAGATAATCTAGGAAAAGGTTTGGTTTAGGGTCAGGGCCACCGCTAAGGCTATAACGCCTTTCGGTACAGCTTATTGTAGCTTTTTTCAAGGGTTGTTTCTAAAAAACTAAGATTAGACTCAGAACCGGGCAGGGATTTTTGGTCTGGGGAGTAGCTTCCTGTGGCGATTTTTTGCAAAATTTGTTTTCCAAAAATCCACAGGGGGACCACGTTCAATGTTTTTCGAAATTTTTTTAATGTCCTTCCCCCGCGCCAGGCCTTGATTAGACCCCAACGTACCTTACCCTCAAAACTTTTCGCAAATTTCTATCAAACTAAAAAAAAAACAAAAAACAAATAAAAGTTTTGAAAAAAAATTTTTGAATTTCTCTATTTCTTCCTCAACCCATAAATTTTTTTTTCAAAAAATTACCTTAACTTCTCCAAACCCCATTAAGCAAATAAAAAACCTCACTCAAACCCGTGCCTTTAACACCTTATAAGAATTACGAAAGCAAGGCAGAACGTTGTAACTGGCGTTCGATTACACTCAACTGACCTTTACAACGAATTTCCTTCAAACCCTGTTTCTTTTCCTTGTCCTCCACCCATCTTACACCATCGCCCTGCTCTTCTTTACTCAAAAAAATCTCTTTCTACCCTTAGGTTTTTTATATAAAATTTTTTTATCCTACCTTCTTCCTCTTTTCTATAAAGTCTTACCTACACACAGGGCCAGGCGAGAACTTTTGGTCTGGAGGCGGGGGTCGAAAAAATCTACAGGGGGGACCACGTCCAGCTTTTCTAAAAATTTTTTTTCTGGGGAGAGGGAGGGGGTTCCTTACCCCACTCTTACTCGAATTACTCCGCCAGCAAAACTTACCCTACACTATCCTGTGTTGTCCTATCCTACCTTATCCTATCTTACCCTGCCCCAACAACAAACGCCCCCCCCCCCGCAATCATATTACCCCTGCCAGCAAAACAACCTCCTCTTAGCCTACATATTGTTAGAACAACAGTAAAAGTGGTGGTAACACTGAACCGAGTCTCCTCACCTTGTCTCCCCCACACTTAAAATAAGACAATGCCGAGTTACTTGTTTCAAGGCGTATTTGTAAAATTTCGCGCGAGTTTAAAAGTGGGCGCGGGAAAAACGTCAAAGTATTCGAAATAACGAAAAAAAACCGACGGTAAATATATTGAGGAACGGGTTGCGGAAGGCTTTAATAACCAAAACTGGAATCAAGTAGTACAGTCGAATTCTAGTGACGAATATTACAACTTGGTCTTAAGTAGTCGTCCGTTTATACAACTTGATTTTTGGAGTTATGGCGGTCATGATATTACAAGTTGGGTCATAGTAACATAATATTGTTACAGCGTGAGTTATAATAACTTCCCTTTACTGAAAATAGCTTTAAAGTTAACTCCATCTTATCTTAAACTACCCTACCCTACCCATCCTACCCTACCCTACCCTACCCTACCCTACCCTACCCTACCCATCCTACCTTACCCTACCCTACCCTACCCTATCCTACCCTACCCTACCCTACCCTACCCTACCCTACCCTACCCTACCCTACCCTACCCTACCCTACCCTACCCTACCCATCCTACCCTACCCTACCCTACCCTACCCTACCCTACCCTATCTTACCCTACCCTACCCTACCCTACCCATCCTACCCTACCCTACCCTACCCTACCCTACCCTACCCTACCCTACCCTACCCTACCCTACCCATCCTACCCTACCCTACCCTACCCTACCGTATAACCTAATCAATGTTTTGAAGCAACAACATATGATATTAATCGACCAAAAGGTCAGACACCCCCACGTATCAACAGACAGAACACATGTATCTATAACACACCTATAACAATATTTCATACCTCGTCATGTTATTATGAAAATAATAACTGGAAAAAGAAGTCGCTGAAGGTCATAACTTGACATTAACGGTCGCGGAAGAAACAAAAAACTCAAAAAATGACTTCAACGTGAGCTAACAAACGTCAAATATGGGTTATGGAATGGTGATCAATGACATAAAATAAGGTGATGACATATTGAAAATTTAAAATATTTTGAAAAAAAAGTTTGACATTTTTGTTTTGTAAAGAAAGTTCTTGCCATTTTTTATTTTGTAAAGAAAGTTCTTGCATTTTTTGTTTTGTAAAGAAAGTTCTTGCCATTTTTTATTTTGTAAAGAAAGTTCTTGCCATCTTTTTTGTAAAGAAAGTTCTTGTCATTTTTGTTTTGTAAAGAAAGTTCATGCCAATTTATAACAAAAATATTTTTCAATTTCAAAGCAACTTCCCAGTAAAATCTATAAATATAAGCTACAGTGGCGCTCAAAAAAACGGGCACTTCAAACTTTAGTCGATAAATGAAAATTTTTGTCATAATATTGCATATATTGGGTTCCATTATAGTTGTACGATAATTTTAATTCATTTTATGCAAAAAAATTGCGTTAGTTGCAAGTTGCAACTTTTGGCAACGCGAAGTTTCAATCCAAGGTGTCCAAAAAAAAGGGCAGGTATAACAACATCCTATTTTCGCACCAACCATGTAATTTAAAGGAACAAAAACAGTTTCTAAATACTAAATAGCATCTAGTAATTAGTTGCACAACATTTAGAACAACAATGCTAATCCTTTTTGTGGGTACCTAGGTGATCAGCTTATTGACCATGATAATGGGTGAGTTTGAGCATTTACCTGTCAGACTTGACATAAGTTCACTTTCACTTACTGGAATTGTTTTTTAACTTTGCTTACAATCATTTACAATACATTTATGGTCGGGTTTAGTTTGCAAATTGACTTGGCCACTCAAGTTCCATGGTCTTCTCCTTCAGTATCACCGCTCTTCTAACTTCGGAAGTGTGCTGCAAATCGTAGTCGCTTTGAAATATGACACTTTTACATTTTTACAATCAACAATAAGCTAAAGTAAGGTTTTGTAAAGTATCACGATATTTGGACTCATCTCTAATTTTTCCGGTTTGATGCAACACACCGATATTGTTATAGGCAAAGCATCTCAAACCATAATGCTTCTACAGCGCTTCACAGTTAAGCTAAAAATTTGTGGGTTGTTTTCTTTGATAAAGCGTCTTTTAACGTAGCTTTTACTACTAGACACTTCTACATAAAATTTTATTTCATTTGCTACAATCACTTTTATTGATCGTCCATTATCTAAAACAGTAGAACTCGTAGAAATTCAAACTAAACTTTTTTGTTTTTAACTATACTTACCGATTTTTTGGTTTATATACAACTCAAAAGTCTCTTTTCAACACATCTACCTTCGATTGGTTGTTTTTTAACCCTTTAGCCAGATTCAGCCCCAACTTCTTCTTTGATCAATATTGTAGTAGTCGACGAATCGTTCTTCTACCATATTATACTTGCGTTATTGCCTCTAATGGTCGTTTTTTAAGATCTTCTACATCTCAATAATTTTCTGCGCATTCAACCTCTGAATTTTGACAAAAAATTGTGTTCTAGAGGTTGGTTACTACACATAGGGTATAACGTGTTTATCATCATACGATGCCTTCTTTATCAACTGAATAGGCCCGTGCATACCTATTATACTTTCGTAACTACTAAAGTAATATAAATATATAAAAAACATTCAGAATCTACAAGTAAAAGCTAAGAAGTATTTTTTTCTTACACATGTCCATTTTTTTTGGACACCTTGGATTGAAACTTCGCGTTGCCAAAAGTTGCAACTTGCAACTAACGCAATTTTTTTGCATAAAATGAATTAAAATTATCGTACAACTATAATGGAACCCAATATATGCAATATTATTACAAAAATTTTCATTTATCGACTAAAGTTTGAAGTGCCCGTTTTTTTTGAGCGCCACTGTAAATACTAGGCCTGTAAAAGAAACAAACCCAATTTTTCTGCTGGGCCTCTTACATAGAGATTTAGTAGGGGCCTTCCAGGTATACTATAATCCGAATACGAACAAATATTAAATCATACTAATAAAAAACAAATTATCAGTCCAGCCTGTCGACTGAACTCCCAAAAATTGATAGAACTCATAAGCGAGCCCATGCACGGAAATCTTTAGTAAAAGGCGAAAGATTTATCCGTTTGAGGATGCATGGACTCCAGAGATACCTCCCATTTCTTTTTCCCGCCCTTCCTTCCGCTGCTCACTTGTCTTTCGATTGGGTTTCACCGGTTCGCGAGGGAAAAGAGATCGAATTGGAGTGGTAGAGAGGTGAAGAATATAAGAAGCCGTTGATGAAGAAGTCACGTATTTTACAATAGTACAAACAGGTAATCAAAAATCGTGTGCTTTAGTAATTATTTTAAGTTTTTTTTATTTACAAGAATTACTTTTTTAAGTTTTCATAAGTTTTGTACTATAAAAACTGTTTATTGCACTAATTAGCACCCGCAAGAAGCAAAGAGCACCAAATCAACTTTTTTAAAAAAAGGGCAAAAACTTTCTTTACAAAACAAAAAATGTCAAGAACTTTCTTTACAAAACAAAATTGGCAAGAACTTTCTTTACAAAACAAAAATTGGCAAGAACTTTCTTTACAAAACAAAAATTGGCAAGGACTTTCTTTACAACCATTTCAAGAATTGTTTTGTAAAATACGTTTATTTGCATAATTGTTAATATTTTACATGTCTTGGGTATTTCAGTATGTTATAATATATCAATCTAATCAGGGACGCCGCTACAGATTTTTTCTGAAGAAGATCTACCTCTATGTGCCTACCGTCCTCTCTTAGCTTGTAACTACGTCCCTGTCTCTAATATGATCCATAATCATATTTTGCGTCTCATGTTCCGACTGTTTTAAAACAGGCATCGCTTTTTGCCTTCAGGCTATTTTCATCCCATTATAACGTCACTTTCGGTTCAAACAGCGAGAAAAACCCCCAAGCAAATCGCTTTTCATTCGAGATTCTCGAGAGTGAATAAACATTAAACTTTTTTGTCGCGTGTTATATGTCGTTTATATTTAGGGAGGGGGCTATTTTGGGGATGGCTTGTATAATAGTTTACTAATTGAGGACAAAGGTTTATTAACAACGTTTAGTTATTAGGCTAGTAGGGCTAGAAATGCAGTAAAACTGATATAACGTAGTAGTAGTATAGCGCTAGAGATATTAAGAAGTTATATTTGGTAGGGCTCGGGCTAGGCTGAAAAAAGCCTTAAGTGAAGCTAGGTTACGGCTAAGCCTAGGCCAGAGTCAGAATATAGCTAGGCTTGGGTTAGACTAAAAGCACGTTAGGGCTTGGGTTTAGACTGAGCTAGGCCTAAATTAGACCTAGCTTACGGCTAGGGCTGAGGCTGGGACAGGATAAAGTTAAGATTGGGTCAAGCTAGAAACAAGCAAGGGATCATGCTAAGGCTATGGCTAGTGCTAAGGCTAGAACCACAGCTATGACTCTGGGCTAGGGCTCTGGGTTACGGCTCGGGATTGTATTAGAATGTACTTTCCAACTCTCCATGCCCTAACTCTTCATTACCCTAGCCTCAACTCTTTGATGCCCTACCTCTACCCTCTTGAATGTCATAAAATACAATAGAAGTTAATGTGACCACAGCCTTCTGTCGACCCATCAATCATCGCGGAACAAGCGTCAAAGCGCTTCATCTGTTTTTTATAACAATTTTTTCGATTTTCCGAGGTGACCCGCGACGAAGCGGGGATTTTGTGGAAGAGGTGGTTCAGCCACTGCCAACGCGGCGTTTCTCCCGGTTTCTGGAAGAAGATTTTCGATTTTAAACTTAGATATTTCATAAGGAAAAATTAAATTTTGGCCTTTGGCTTTAGATTCTTATCTGGTCCGGAGGGCGATGTAAGCAATGTTCAAAAATGGACTTGAAAATTGAAAACTTAATGAAATTTTAATGAAAAATCTTAAAGAATTTTAGTTTTTTTATTTAAAAAAAACAAATTTCCCTTCCTTAAGTCACACAGTTTTTGAAATTTTCAAAATTTTTTTAAAGTTTTCAAAAATTTTTAAAATTAAAAAAAAATCAGTTGGTTTCGGATCGTATTTTACAATTTTTTATCAAATTTTAATGAAAAAATCTCGGTAAATTTCAATTCTTTAAACAGTCTTGCTTAAAGCAAAAAAATTTTTAATTTTTGAAATTTTTAAATATTTTTGAAGATTTAAAAAATTTTTTGATAATGGCTATTCAACGTAGTTTATATATTTTTTTAAAAGTTTTAAACTTAAAACCCAAGAGTTTGTAGCCAAAAACTTGTCGTGTTGTTAGTATTAAACGCTTGAGCAGAACGCAAACGAAAAACGATAAAACTAAGCAAATATAAGTCGTGTTTGATAAGCTGTAACCTTGTTAACCATTTTTGGAAAACCTTTTTTAATATTATTCATCACTAGCTATGGCCATATTAGACTATATGAGGTAAAAAATTCATTACTTTAGCCCAGAGCCCTAGCCCAGAGCCCTAGCCCAGAGCCCTAGCCCAGAGCCCTAGCCCAGAGCCCTAGCCCAGAGCCCTAGCCCAGAGCCCTAGCCCAGAGCCCTAGCCCAGAGCCCTAGCCCAGAGCCCTAGCCCAGAGCCCTAGCCCAGAGCCCTAGCCCAGAGCCCTAGCCCAGAGCCCTAGCCCAGAGCCCTAGCCCAGAGCCCTAGCCCAGAGCCCTAGCCCTAGCCCAGAGCCCTAGCCCAGAGCCCTAGCCCAGAGCCCTAGCCCAGAGCCCTAGCCCAGAGCCCTAGCCCAGAGCCCTAGCCCAGAGCCCTAGCCCAGAGCCCTAGCCCAGAGCCCTAGCCCAGAGCCCTAGCCCTAGCCCTAGCCCTAGCCCTAGCCCTAGCCCTAGCCCTAGCCCTATCCCAGAGCCTTATCTCAAAGCCCTAGCCCAAAGTCCGAGCTTGCTTTGAGTCTAACACAAACCTAACTTTTGCCTGGTCCTGGCCCAGTTCTAGCCTACCTTAACCCTATCACTCGCCGTTGTTTTAACTTACTTTATCAATTCTTACCTTGCCTTACTCAGAAAACAAATTTAAAACAACCCATAGCCTCAGTTTTAGCCCTAGCCGTAGCCATTCCTTAACCCGTAGCCTTAGTCTTAGTACGTTTTTTCTTGGCATTAGCCCTATCCTTAGGCCTAACCTGCCTATAATTTAGCTTTCAATTATTTAAAATAAGATTTTATACTTTTGTTTGCCTAAAGGTCAGCAAAATTTCAAATCGAATAACAAAACGATTAGTCATTCGATTTCATTTTAAACTTTTGTTAAATCAATTAACGTGATGAAACTGTTTTTGATCATTTAGCGTTTAAAATGCATTGTCATTGACTACTGTTTTTTTACACTACATCAATCTTACTTCTTACTGCTTTGATTTTTAGTTATTTTAATTAAAATTTGGCTAGCCATTGTAAAAAAATGTTATTAAAACTTCTGAATTTAAGTTTTCCTATGTTTTCTTTACGAAGTTGTTACCTATTTATAAGTTTTTATGTCTCTAAATGGTCTGAAACTATGTTTTTTTAAAATAATTGTCACCTGTTTTCGGAACGTGAGAACTATAATATGTATAAACGTTTTGTCACATGCCAAACTTTTTTGCTTTAAAATAGTCTATTCTTGTTCCCTAGCCTTAGCTTCAGCTTTAGCCTTAGCCATAGCCATAGATTTTAGCCATAGCCATTGCTTTTAGCCATAGCCATAGCCATAGCTCTAGCCCAGAGCCTATTTTCTTGTGAAAACTTTAATTTACTAGCTACAAAACATCTTTTCTAGCCAAAAATATCTTTAAACGTCCTTTTTTGGTCAAAAAACATCTCTAAACGCCCTTTTTTGGCCAGAAAACTATCTTTGGACGTTCGAAAAGACCGTGGAACGATAAAAAAAAGTATAAAACATGAAGAAAACCCTCATTTCTTTTTGTTTTCCTCAATCTCTCTCACTAAAATATCTTCAAACTTTATTTCAAAACGACCACAAATGTCTTTGAATGGATTAAAGATGTATTCCAGTCATTTGTACCCTTTAATTTTGGCGTTGTATAGTAATTTAGGCCTAAAATAAGCCTAAATTATTGGTTTCGGCCAATTTAAAAAAATGATATTTTAAAATAAAATTTAAAATGAAATTTCGAAAAAAGTGTGTTTTTTGTTTGGAATGAAGAATCAGTGGTCGGCCTTTCGCTTTTTTTTTGGTCAATTCAGGTGATTCACACGGTGTCATATCAACGTCTGTCTAATGAAATTTCAACACAGCTTCTTGGTAATTGACTATTTTTGGGTCATTTTTAAATTAGAAGTTGTAAAAGTGTTTTGCTTAACTATTGGTAAATTTAAAAATTTGGTTTTGGTTTGAAAAAACTATTGAAATTGATTTTAAATGTTTTAAATGGTTTGCACGGTGCAAACTTTTTATCACTGCACAGTGCAGACGGGTCAAAAAGCTTGTAGAAAAATATTTTAAAAAAAATTTTTAGGTGTGTTAGAGTACACAAGACGTATTTTACATAAATTTTGTTTTGCTACTCATTTTTTGTTTTTATTTAAAAATCCACTTGTAGCTGTCAAGTGTAATATAATCCGCTCTCATAACCTGGCAATTTGACGTAAATTACCTAAAATTTAAGAAGATTTCAAAAAAAAGATGCATCTAGATGTTTTTTACATTATTTCTACAATTTACTTTTTAAATCTTCGTTTTATCAATCGGTGACAACCTCTTATTTTTTCAAAAATCATGGAGTTCCGGGCGCAACCCGAAAAAATCAGCTCCACCTTTTTTGGAGGAAAACCTCGCGAGAGACATTGTTGTTCTTTGGTAAATCTGGTCTTCTCTTGCTTCGACTGCAATGTAATTAGCATTTATTGAGGTCGTCGTATGATTTTTTTTGTAAAGATTTGATGTTTTGTTACAATATTGGGTTCTGAAAAAGATTCATGATTAATATAATTGAATTTATCGCAATTTATTGTTATCTTCCTCAATGTATTTGATAAAACTAATCTAAAATATTTCAGAAAACAATGTTCTCCTGGCTAACAGGTCAAAAGAAGGAGAAGGAAGATGTAAGTTATTTTCTTTTAGATCATTTTAGATATTAAACTTTTAGATATTAAACTTTTGGAGAAGGGGAAACGATTTGTAGGCTATCTCTAACGAATGTTTTTGCTCATTAGTCTAAAATAATGGTAATTCTGGTTTCTAAAAACATTGTAAACATAACAAAAGTGTTTTGTTTTTTATTGTAAACAAAACACGTTTGATTTTATTATTATTCATAACGGTTTGGTTCCAAGCATCTAGTGTAACATTATATTGAAAAAATTAATGAGTTTTTGGCATGATACAGATGCTGATGGGAATTATAAGGTAGAGTAAAGTTTTTTGTTCTGTTCTTTTTCAAGCTTTGGGAGGTTAGGAAAGTTAAGTTGTTGATCAAAATAGCTATGCGATTGTAGGTAGAGATGGTTAATATAAAATTATCTGAAAAGTAAGGAAAGCTTTTGTATTTTAGATGAAACGTAGTGAGAATAGGTTAATATTAACATGCTTAAGGTTATGTTGTGTTCTTTTTTGGTAGAAAACGTATATACAATTCACAAATAAGAGCTTTATATTATGTTAGGTTCCCATCAGAAGTTTATCAAGGCCTTTTGCAATCCAAATGATTTTAGGTGTTGGAAAGTGTAAGTGATGGACTCAAAAAGATCTACAAACAAAAACTACATCCCCTGGAGGACTACTACAAGTTCCATGACTTCCATTCGCCAGCGATGGATGATCCAGACTTTACCGCAAAGCCGATGATCCTCCTAGTCGGTCAATATTCGACCGGTAAAACCACATTTATTCGTTATTTGTTGGAAGAGGACTTTCCTGGAATTAGGATTGGCCCAGAGCCGACTACCGACCGCTTTATTGCTGTTATGCACGATGAAAACGAGGGTGTTGTACCTGGAAACGCTTTGGTCGTTGATTCGAAGAAGCAGTTCCGAGCGTTGTCAAAGTTTGGCAATGCCTTTTTGAATCGATTCCAGTGTTCGACGATGAATAATGATGTGTTGAAAAGTGTTACGATTGTGGATACGCCTGGTATCTTGAGTGGGGAGAAACAAAGGTAAGATTTTTGTGTTTTTTTTGGATTTTAGGCAATAATTTTGATGAATATTGGTAAAATCTGAGTGGCGGAACTTTTGAACTATAAGTTTAATAGCTTGAAGGCTTTTTTGAACTTAAAAGATTGAAACAGTCGGGATCATGTTCAATATGATCTTTTCTCTTTGTTTTTTCCAGAAGTTTCGTTATGTGCTTCATTAGTACAATGGGAAAGCCAAAACTTTACGTTCTGAAGCTCGTAGGTTCGATTCCGGTTGGCGGAAAAGTGGAAAATTACGGGTTTTAAGGATAAAAAGACAAAGATAAGGGTTTTAGGGGTGTAAATAGATAAAATAAGGTTAGAAATACATAGTAATGCAGCGTCATCATACCATGGTAACTGGGCTTGATTCTAATGCCCTTTGGACTACTTCCGATACGCTAAAAGTAACGTTGTTTGCAACTTGAACAATATCATCTTGATGTATTGTTCATTACTGATAATAACTACATTTTTGAAAAAAAAATAATTTAGGTACTTTATGTTTAAGTTAGGGTTTAAAATGAAGTTTAATGTAAAATACGACTCAATTTGAAAAATTTGTTTCATTCTTGTAAACTGTGCTTAACTCTTGTATTTTCAGAATCGACAGAGGCTACGACTTTACTGGAGTGCTGGAATGGTTCGCCGAGAGAGTGGATCGTATCATATTGTTGTTTGATGCTCACAAGTTGGACATTTCCGACGAGTTCAAACGTTGTATCGAGGCTTTGTCTGGTAAGTTATAATATATTTTTTTGAAATTTTTATGATTTTAGGCGATTTTTTAAATTTAAAGACCCATTGCACCGTGCAGTCATTCAAATAGTTCGTTAAATTCATTCATAAAGCTTGTAGTGTCTTTTAAAATGACATTTTGGAAATTATTTTGTCGTTGCACCGTGCAATTTTTTAAAATTTGATATTGCACAGTGCAGAATTAAAAAATGTGATTTCAATCTTTTGTAAAGCTAAAACAAGGTATCTGCTTGATTTTTATTTGTATTTTAGACTTTTGGACACATTATTTATTACAGTTTTTAAAGTTTTCAATCTTCTGCACGGTGCAAATTTTTAATTTTTGTATGCAATGTGCAGAGTAATTTTAAGAGTTTAATTTAGAGTTAAAATATAAGGTTTTGTAAAATACGGAAATGATTTATCTTTTTGGAAATTGAATAAGTAATTCTAAAAATTTTAGGTAACGAAGACAAAATCCGCATCGTCTTGAACAAGTCTGATATGGTCGATCATCAACAGCTGATGAGAGTCTACGGAGCTTTGATGTGGTCCCTAGGCAAAGTCTTCAAAACTCCAGAAGTTGCGAGAGTATATATTGGTACATTCTGGGACCATCCTCTTCACTACGACATCAACCGACGTCTTTTCCAAGACGAACAACATGATCTATTCGCCGATCTACAAGGTCTACCAAGACATGCGGCTCTACGAAAGCTAAACGACTTGATCAAGCGGGCCAGACTAGCCAAAGTTCACGCCTATATCATAGCCGAACTGCGGAAACAAATGCCATCGATGATCGGCAAGGAGAAGAAGAAGAAGGAGCTGATCCAGAAGCTGGACAAGATCTTCGAACAACTCCAGAAGGAGCACAACATCTCACCTGGCGACTTTCCAGACGTCGACAAGATGAGAGAGAACCTTCAGAATGCCGACTTTACGAAATTCAACGCGATAAAGCCGAGATTACTGGAGGTGGTGGATGAAATGTTGGCCAATGATATTGGTAAGGCTTAGGTTAATATAAGATTGAAAGTGTTTTGGGGTTTCAAAGGTGTTTTTGAAAGTTTTTAGGGTTTTTAAAAGTGGTTTTTTGAAAAAAAGGAGGTTTTGAAGAATTTGGAAGGGGTTGTAGGCTTATTTTTTAGTTTTTTTGATTAAAAAGTTTGTAGAATAGGTAACAAAAACAAGTAAAAAATATGTCTTTAGCCCGCCTCATGTCCCAAATCCCACAAGAAGAAGCGCAACAAGCGAAGGAAGCCGGCGACAATGGCTACAAACAACCAGAAGTTCAAGGCGGCGCCTTCAAGTCAGAATCAGAAGGTGCGACACCATTCGGCTTCGGCAAAGGCGAAGGATTCGACAAAGGAGCAGACGAATCCGAATGGATCGTCGGCAAAGATCGTATCGATTCGGACGATCAGTTCAGTGACCTCAACCCGGTCGATGGCAAACTATCCGGCCGAGTCGCCAAGGAACACATGCTCAAGTCCAAGCTGCCAAACTCGGTGTTGGGTAAGATCTGGAAGCTGGCGGATGTGGACAAGGATGGCATGCTGGATGCGGACGAATTCGCTTTGGCCAACTACTTGATCAACTTGAAGCTGGATGGTCATGAACTACCCGCCGACCTCCCCGGGCATCTGATCCCACCATCGAAGAAGAACCTGTCTGATTCGGATTCGGGAATGTATCCAAAACTTGAAGAATAAGATGTATAATATGGAAGAGGGAATGATTGAGGATAGGAGAGGGTAGAAGAGGAAGAATGAGAGGTAGAAAAGAAAGAATAGGAAGTAAAATAAGAAAACGATAAAGAATAAAAAGTAGAATAATAGAAAGTGAAGGAATAAAAGATAGAGGAAGAGTAAGGAGATCATAAAGAAAAAGAGGTAGAAAAGGAAGATGATAAAGAATAAGAAATAGAATAGAAAGAAGAATAAGAAGTTGATAAAGAATAAGATAATAAAGAAGATAAAGAAGGTCTTGTTTTTACTTATCTTTTTTATCATTTTCATTATCCTTCTTCACTTCTACTTCATACTTTTCTTTATTTTATTCTTCTTTATCTACCTATTCTTCATCTTATTCTTACTTTTTTTACCTATTTTTCATCTTATTCTTCTTTTTTTACTTTTTCTTTATAGTATGCTTCTTTTCTTATCTATTATTCATTAGATTATTCTAGTTTTTCTCTCTATTCTACCTTATAATCAATTTTTCTTCCACCATAATCATCTTTATTCGATTCTTTTTGTGTTGATATATTGCCAATACTATTCTTGTTACCCCCGATAACAATTGACACTGTTAATTACTGTCACTTTTACAATATCAACCTGTAATGTTATGAAAGTTTGTCTGTTTTACTGTAAGTTTGTTTATTCTACTGTAATTTTAGCTTGTTTAGAAGCGTCTGAATAGCAATTTCTGAAAGTTTTTGCCAGTTTTATATAGAAATGTTGTTTCTTTTGTTGAGAATGTCATTTTTAAGGCTTAAAAATGGGATTTTTTAAACTTTTTTGTGAAAAAGTCCTACTTTAGCTATTTTCTGTCAAATTTGTTTTTGTGAAAGAGTCCTACTTCAAATAAGTTTTTTACGAAAAATGACATTCTCAATTAAACCCCCCCCCCCTCCCAATATTACCATGCTTAGCTACAGATCCGAGGTCCGGTAGCCCCTTATATCGTGTTCTTTTTCTGTGTATTCGGCTTCACATCTCACTTCCAAGCGCCTTACATTAATTTTTTCTTGTTTTATCTATCATAATATATCCACCCAGACCGAAACTTGCAATTATTGAACCGCAAATATAGTCAAAATTTTAAATCTAATAAATATTTATAGCTAGGGGTGGGATTTTTTATTACTTGTTTTGTTGGACAGGTAATTATTGATTTATTTACATAATGAATATCCTTATAATAGTATTATAAACCTAAAATACGTTCAAGTTTACTCCTTGAAGAACCCGCATTTTGCTTTCGTTTTTGGGTAGACCTTGTCCATGTCGCTTCGGAAGGTTTCGGCTGTCTGGAAATGGCAAAAAAAAATATTTTTAAAAATGTTTCGATAGTACTGTATAGTATGGTACTATTACTGATAGTAAAGTTTTATAAGTTACTGTGATGGTAGGGGCGGGTGTGGTGGAGCAGGGCAGGGTAGGGGTACGGTAAGTTAGGGTATGGTAAGATAAGGTAAGGTAGAGTGAGGTAAGATCGGGTATGGATTGATTAGGCAGGGTAATTTTTTTTATTTAGGGTAAGGCAAAGATGGGCAGGACATGGTTGGGTAGGGATATCATAGTAGTAGTGCAGGGTAATTGATGTAGGACAGGATATTGTAGAGTAGGGTGGAGTATGCTAGGGTAGGGTGGAATGGGGTAGCGTAGGGCAGAGTACGGTAGGGGTAAGGTAGGGTCGGGTGGAATATGTTAGGGTACGGTACGGTAGGGTAAGGTAAGATAGAGTAGAGTCACAGAAAGGCAATCTCTCTTACAGTACGACCCCAAAACCCACCTTCCAATAGAACTCATCAACTTTAGCAAAAGCCAACATTTCAGCCCTCGAAGGTGCCCTTTTGATACCCATATGTAAGGTATATACATCATTCAAGACGGCAAACTTATAGCCAGCTCTACAGGTTTCATATGCCATTTCAGTTTGACCTCGGTGGGGGTATGGGAAGTTTTCATCGTAAAATGGCACTTTAGTATTGTCTCCAATGAATTGGGGCTCCCATTCTCCATTTGAGTAGTTGGTGTACTGTAAATGACCATGGTTACTTTTACCGAAGTAAAAACAGACAGTAGCTGATAAATTACAGTGTAAAATACGATAAGCTGCCGTTCATAGGCTATGCTGTTGCTGATACTATTAATACTATTATAAAAAGCCTATAAAAAGTATTGTCGTTTTTTTAGTGCAAATACATTAAGATAAGCGGCAAGTCTTTTTTGAAGCCTATTAGCTTGTTTTTTAAGTAATAAATAGATTTTAGGTAATAAATAGTCTGAACTTACTTTAAAAATAGTAGCTTTATTGAAATTTTCAGGAATGTTGAACCATTCGTCTATATATGGAATGAAATGCCCTGCGGCATAGTACTCTTTATGGAATTCAACTGCTTTTCCATCGTAGTATAACTTCTGAAAAGTGAATTTTCAGGACTTTTTGGTAGCTATCCTACCCTAACCTACCCTACCCTATCATAACCCTTTAGGTACAGAAGCCCATAGCGTGTTCTAGGTGGTAGCGTTCATCTTATATTATCTTACTATACCGACCCCTTCCTTATCTTACTGTATCGCACCCTATCCTTCTCTTACGCTATGTACCCCTAACTTCAGTCTCAGCCACGCTCTTGATTTAGTTCTTGACTTTCTTTCAGCCCCAGCCTTTGGCTTCCCCTTGGCATCTCTAGTCTAACCTACTCTGCTCTACCTTACTTTATTGTCCTCTACTTTATCTGACTCTACCCTATCTTAATCTACCCTATTTTAATTTACCATGCTTTACTCTTCCTTATCTTAATCTACCCTATTCTAATTTAACAAGTCCTACTCTACCCTATCTTACAAGGCAATGTTACAAACTACTCCGCGCCAATTATAAAACGAGTTATACCGTTAGAAAGAGCGTTAAGAAGTAGCCTAGAATCAGCTTTTTTTAGCTGCCGAAACCATATGGCACGGCATGTATTAACGATCAAGGGATTTACATAGGGTTTTCTATTTGAACTTCTCATTCGTCTTGAGCAAAACGAATGGATTGAACCTTTAATCCAGTGTGGTCGAGTGGTTAACAAGTTAGTCTGGGGTGCAGAAGGCGGGGAGTTCGAATCCCGTCAATATCATTTTGGCGCCCAGCCATCATGACCAGAAGTTTTGGCTAGCCAAACAATATTTTGATTAAAAAAATTTTTTTAAAGTCCTATTTTTTACTTTTCTTCCATTTTAGAAAAAAACACTTATCTAAAAATAGCTTTTTCTGAACTTTAAAGGTATACTCTTTAAACATATAAAGATATATAACGAGCTGTTGCTGCCGTGCCACATGGTTTCGGCAGCTAAAAAAATCCGATTTTAGACTACTTTTTAACGCTCTTTTCAACGGTATAACTCGTATTATGATTTGCGTGGAGTAGTTTGTAACATTCCCTTATTAGCCTATTGGGTGCCGACATAAAGAACCCGCCATATTTTACAGGAAATTACAGGCAAAGTATGGCGGGTTCTTTATGTCGGCACCTAATAGATTACCCTACTCTACTCTAATTCACCCCGGGTTCTTTATGTTGGCACCTAAGACTTTACCCTACTCTCCTCTAGTTCACCCTACCCTACCCTGCTCTACTCTATTCCACCCTACCCTCTACCTTTCAGTGTTGATGACTTACTTTGAGTTCTTCTTTGTTTCTAGGCACAGTTTGGAATAAATCAAGCTCAAATCGTCTGTGTACTAGAACAACTTGTTCTTTCTTTCTAAAAATGGCCATGAATTTAAAAAAAATTTGAAATGTCAAAAATTATTTTCAAAAATCAAAATTTTTTTTTATTTTGAAAATTCAATAAAAGCCTCAAAACTTGCTCTAAAATCATTTTCTTGGCCAGAGGCAACACTCTTTGGACATATCTCGGCGATGGTATGTTTTCAATGTCAGATGCCACAAACAATGTAGTGATCATGTAAAACCTAGCTATATTTCTCAAAACTTGGCATGGGTAGTTTGGAATGTGGGCTTCACCTTCATGTACCCCCTCTAGATACGTGTCTATCTTGTATAGTTGAGATTCCGAGTAGACGAGGTTACCACAATGATGATCTTTGTCGAAGAGAAGATGTATACTAACCTTTCCGGATTTCTTGGCTACTGATAGAGTTTCTAGCTTTGATAGGGCGTCCTGAAAAAGGTGAGGGTAAATTTAGGTAGGGTAGGGTAGAGTAGGGTAGGGTAGTGTAGGGTGGGGTAGGGTAGGATGGGGTAGGGTAGTGTAGGGTGGGGTAGGGTAGGACAGGGTAGGGTAGGGTAGGGTACGATAGGGTAGAGTAGGGTAGGGTAAAGTAGGGTAGGGTAGGGTAGAACTTACCAAAAACAGTCGATTTCTAAAGTGCCGACTACTGTAACGAAGATCTGGGGCAGGTACATAAACAGCCAATGAAATCGGTCCATCCCAGACCTCAACCAGCTTTTCCAAGTAATCCACGAAGGGCATGGTAGAATGAACAACATAAGTGATGGAGTCTTCATAAATGGCGTCAGCTTTCCAATAGTTGGGTGTTAGACAAAAGTCATTTTTATAGGGCTTAGACACTATCATTTTGGCATTTTTGTCATTTTCAAAACCGGTTCCTGAGGCTGAAAAGTTAAATTTAAAAAAATTAAAATTTTTAAATTGAAAAAAATTGATTTTTTAAGTTTTAAAATTTTACCACGCCCAAAATTACTGTTTTTTGATAAGTGCAGGGAGAGAGGGAAACGTGGGAAGAGGGTAGGGTAAGGAAGAGGCAAAAAGGAAAAAAGATGACGGGAGAAGGGACAGAAGGGGGAAGTAAAGATGAGTTTTTTAAATTTAAGGCAGAGGTCTTTTTACAATTATAACGAAAAAATTACCAAGCCCGTTAGGTTTCACGTGAAAAATGTTTTTATAGCAAAAAATGTTACCATGCCCATTTAAAAAAAAATTTCATTAATTTTTACCACGCCCAAAAATTTTTTTTATCTCATCTAACCCGCCCCTCTTTGGTAACTGGCCTTTTTCCTAGCTACTACTCCTCCCTCTCCCCCCTACCTCATCTTCTTCACACCCCTCCCTCCCTTCTTCTTCATCAACCCACCCCCCCTCTTCTTCACTCCCTGTATCCTTCGCACCCCTCCCCCCTCTTTATCCATAGGGTTAGGGCTAATTTTTTATCCGCCGCCTCCTCCCTCTTCCCTACCCCCTCTTCTTCACTCCCTTTACCCCAATTCTCCCTCTTCTCTCTCCCCCCCCCCCCCCCCTCCCTTCTTCACTCCCTTACCCCTCCCTGTTCTTCACCAATAGGGCAACCCCCCCCCCCAATGTAAAAAAAATAAAACCAACCTGTAAACAAAGTATCATACAAAGACTCGCCCGACTCCTCCCGTGTTCGCTTCACGTACAACAAAGTAATTGCCGCAAAGGTCAAGACCAGCACAGCCAATTGTCGTTTACCCATAATTTACCATTTTGCGACGGGATTTGCGAAATTAAATAGTTATTCGAATGCCAGATCGTAATCAACCCAAATCCGGTTCGATAACATATATACAAAAACAGCGGAAAACAAACGGCTTTGAATACGAAAAATAAATAATGGAAGGCTGGCTGTTCGGGGTTCAATTGTCTATATTATAGTCCAATCTAATTGGCCAGAAAATGGGGACGTGGATAATATAAAGGATATGGATGTGGACGATACAAATATTATAGATTTGGACGACATAAGACATAATTGTTAAAGACATGGATAATATCGAGGTTATAGACTTATAGACATGAAAAATATAAAGCTTATTGCCATGGATAATATAAATGTTAAGACATGGATAATATAAAGGTTATAAAGATAAACAACATATATATTATAGGCATGGATAATATAAATGTTAAGACATGGATAAAACAAGGCATATAAACATGAATAATACAAATATTATAGATTTCACGGTGTAAATGTTAAGACACGGATAATATAAAGGTTATAAATGGATAATATAAATGTTAAGGCATGAATAATATAAAGCTTATAAACATAAACAACATAAATATTATAGATATGGATGATATAAAAGACGTAATACAATAAAAAACAATTTTTGATGTTCTAAAGTTTACCCAGCTTTGTCTAAACCAACTAATGGAATTTGTCTTTTTAAACCTTGAAACTCTTGATGTCTACCTTATATTTCAAAACAAAAAGTATGTCAAAATAAACAATAACTATCTAGATATGGATAAAATAGTATAAATGGATCCCTTTTTACATTTAAAATGCATTTGGACACAATATTTCATCGTATAACATCAACCAACGTCTTTCGAAGCGCAGATGATCGTGCTCGGACCTTATTTTAGCTCCGTAAAGTTGTTTTCATTGCTATTTCTTCCTCTTTATCGACAATTTAAATTGAATATTAAAAGTTTTAGCTAGATAAGGTAAGCTTAGGCAGATTTAGGCGATAATAACACGGCTTTCAGCATTTTGTTCATCAGAAATTGTTGATTTTGGAGGTTTTATGTGTGTTAGAGCGGTAAAACCTCGATTTCAATGTTATATCGCGAGAAATAGAGGCATTGAATAGGTATAATATGATATTTATGATTGAACTACATTTTTTTCAGGTTTTAGAAAAAAGAAACTGGCCGAAAAAGGAATATTTAAGAGCCTTGACCTAAGAAACATCTTCATCAAGCCGTTTTGTGGAGGTTCCTTCGAAAATTGGACAGAACAGGTCAGATACAAGCTCAAATACGTTGCAAGATGGTTAATTAGAAGCAGGACAAGTTGTCTTACAATGTAAGATTCGCTTTTTGTTTGTTATTTGTTTAGGTTTGAGGATTGAATTTGTTTTCACATCAGAGTCATGGATAATATAATTTTGATAAAATTTGTGGCTTTTAGCGAAAGTTCATTGATGAGTATTCATAATCAAGTGCAAAAGGCTACGAACCAGTCTTTGGGCTGAAATTCGAGGTAACTTTAGCATTCTGTATTGTTTTTGACCTTTGATTTCATGAATAATATCAATTTAAAAAAAAATAATAGTTCAAAAATAGAAAATAAAAATTTTATGCAAATTTTTGACACATCAAAACTTCTAGTCAAAAATGAAAACATTTTTTCATTTTCGATTACATTTTCGTTGAACAGTCAAACAGAGCTGTGTGGTCATGTTTGTAGCTGCAAAAGGGGTTTTTGTCGTATGTTTTTTCATCTTTTTATGTTTTCATCTTCCTTATACTATCTTCCTGATTATATCTTCTTACTTTTACACGGTTCTAACTTTTTTTCACTTTAAAAATTCAAAAAAATGACCAAAAAAGCTAAAATTTGGACGATTTTTGACATTTTTCTGCCATTTTTAATGTTATACTCAATTTTTCAAACTTTTACAGGAATGGGCATGTTGGTTGGGTACTCAGATTTGTTCGGAAGGTGGTAAATGTCGTTTCACCCAGTGTCACGCATTCGTTTTGATAGGATCGACCTTGTTCATGAGCATCTTCATGTTCACCTTGTACATGTCATACTTGTTCATCAAGTGCGCTATGGAGGTGAGTTTAAAGATTTTATGATATTTTCTTTGTTTTTAGGTAGAAATGGATATTGGTCTAAAAAGTAATGTCGTTTTGGCAGTTTTTGGCTGTTTTTGGGTCCTGCAGTCTGCGGTGGACATTTTATACGAAGGATTTTTTTTTGATAGATGCACTTTAAACATGATGTTAATAAGAAGATAGGATAATTTAAAGAAAATGAAATTAATTTTTGAATTTTTATTGAATTTAACATTTTTAAAAAATTTGAAGATTTTAATTTTCAGTGGATCAAACACCCGCCCACCGACGAAGAGCTTGATGATATTGCCAAAAATGAATCCGAGTTGATGAACAAGCCCTGGAATGCCTTTAGTCTAGTCCGGCAAATGTTGTTTGATCCAACGTTGGCTGAAAAACGAATTGTGAGAAGAATAAAGGCCAGACGACAAAAGATATTGGCAGAGGTTGAGGGTAACAACGACAAGGACTTTGAAAACTTTGAGGATTTAGGTAAATTTATGGTTTTTGAGGGTTAAAAATGCATTTTTTGATTGTCGTTTTTTGGTTTGGACGGTATTTTTTCTATCTTTGTTTAATATATCGGGCGGGGTAATTTTTGCAACTTATTTTTTTTTTGGGGGGGAGGGTTGGGTAAGGTCAAATTTTAAATTTAGGGTTTCTTTTAAATTTTTTGCTTTTTAGAAGTTATTTTAAGCCCAAAAAAAACAAAATTTCAACCATAAAAACCGATGATTAAACCCCAAAAACCTCGATGAAACGCCTAAAAATGCCATTTTCAGATACAGAACAAGACATTACAGACGATGAAAAACTAAAAATGGCTGAAGAGAACATGGAAAAAGCCGGTCCAGTCCCGAAAACTGCTGATTCCACTTTGCCAACAGCTAGAAATGAAGAAAAAGATGTTGTAGTACCCAAAGAATCAAAGGCTGGAACAAAAGATCAAGTTATGGCCAAAGGCAAGAAGTGGACGGTGGAAGAAATCGAAAAAGAACTGGAGAGAATGGCCAAAACTCATCAGATCGACGAAGGCGGAGAAAAACCTCTTGTTTGTTAATATTATCCTTGTTTGAAGTGGCATTAGTAAAGCTTTTGTATGGGAAAGTAAATAACGTTGGTATTGCTGTTTAACAAATTCCCGTGCAAGAACTTTCTTTACAAATCAAAAAATGGCAAAAACTTTCTCTACAAAACAAAAAACGGCAAGAACTTTCTTTACAAATCAAAAAAACGACAAGAACTTTCTTTACAAAACAAAAAATGGCAAGAACCTTCTTTACAGAACAAAAAATGGCAAGAACTTTCTTTCCAAAACGAAAAATGGCAAGAACTTTCTTTACAAAACAAAAAATTGGTTTTACTTGAATATTTGAAGTGAATTATGGTGTAGCACACAGGCTAAGACGCTAAATCCATAAAAATTTTTATTTTATAAATATTATTTTAAAAATTTCATTATATTTGGCCGTTAAAAAAGTTTTGTCGGTTTTCACTATGCAAATCAATTTAAATTGACGACAAAACTTTTCGGATGCCTAGGAACTGATGAAAAACTGATTTTTATGAATTTTACAACAATATATTGCAATAGTATTGTTATTAGAAGTTTATTCAATCAAAAACAATGTAACCAGCAGTAAAAATAGATATAAATATAGATCGTCATGACAATTTGAAAAATTTTAAAAGTTAAAAAAATAAAATTTTTAAAATTAAAAAATGTTAAAAAATGTATTTTTGGCAATTTTAAATCATATTTTCCACCGTATTTTAACTTATTTTGTGAATCGGAGCTATTGAAAAAATTAAAAATATCGAAAAAATAGATAGTGTCGGCGACTCGCGCCCACAATAATGTACAATTTTTGGATGATAAAAACCGTATACTATATAGACATAGGAGAATACTAAAACACTTTTTTTTAAATTTAAAAATTATTTTTATTAGTTGCCGACATAAAGAACCCGCCATTTTTACAGGAAATTAAAGGCAAAGTATGGCGGGTTCTTTATGTCGGACGCTGATAAATACAGAATGGTCGATTTGAAGTACAAACCGATCGATTTTACGTAAAAAACGGGTACTTTAGATTACCAAGCCATCAACTACAACATCAAGCCAACTCCTCAAACTGTTGATAGCTGAGAAATCGACCAGGATCATTCAGCTCGTACCCCAAGCTTCGATCCCTCATCCTCAACAATATACTCCTTCGTCTGGCCGTCTCAGTCGGTCCAACCGTATCTACATCTTGGGAATAGCCTCGTACCATCGGTCTTCTGCCATTTATCATGTTTGGCGTTAGGTTTCGTGGTGATAGGCGTGGTGAACTTCGGGGTGATAGGCCTCGGAAGGTGGTTGAGTTGGAGGGTGATGGGGTATTGGACTGGGTGAAGGCACGAGGTCGACCGTTGTTGAAGGGAGACATCGGGCCTTTACCGTAGTTGTATTGGACCTGGAATGATGAGTAAGTAATAGGAAGTAAAGTTAGGCTATTTTAAGTTTAAAATACGGTTTGTATTTGTGAAAATGTAAAATACGTGCACTTTATATAGGAGCATCAATAACATAATAAGCCTAAATAACCGTAAAGAGTCAGTCAAAGGCTATAGTAAAATTTACTGTAACAGGTATAGACTATGCTATAGCTGAAGTAAGGCAAAGGCAAGCTAAGGAAAAGTAGAAAATGGCTAAAGCTTAGACTCCGGCACAGAGTTAGAGCTAGGGATAAGGCTAGGTTAAGATAAGACAAGGTAGGGTAAGGTAAAATATGGTAAATAAATAATTAGAGCTCTGGGCTAGGGCTCTGGTCTAGAGCTCTGAATAAGACTCTGTGCTCGGGCTCAAGATAAAGTCATGAAATTCTTACCTGATACAGACCAATATGGCCACAGTTCCTGGCTCTTAGCCTTTCACACATATCCAGGGCTTTGATCGTGTTTGACGGATGTAAAATATTGCCAAACTCGCATAGAACAACGTAGGCGAACGTTCGTTGGTTGTCCTTTCTAAAAAAAATTTCATTTTTACATTTCTATATCTTACACAGTAACGTAATAGAACAAGAGTAAAGCACAGCCACAGAATATGTAGTAGCAAAGCACAAGTAGGGTCAAAGAGGGCAGGACAGAGCAAAGCGAAACAAGGCAAGGCAAGGCAAAGAGAACATGATCAACTTACGACATTCCAGCTATCCTAGTCAATGTGATTCTCCGTAGGTTCCAAGTTCTAGGTGAATATTTGTATATTTCTCTGGCTCCAGTCCAAGATAACCACGTTTTTTCTAGTTGTTTTTGCTAAAAAATGTCATTATGACACATTTTATATATAACCAAAAAAATTTTTTCAAAAATTTAAAATTTTTCAAAATTTCGAAATTTCAATAAATTTCAAATTTTAAATTTCAAAAAATCCTACCCGACTCGTCCTGTCGAGTATCTTAAAACTCGATACTATAAATCCTGCATGTCGATGTGAAGGTAATGTAGGTTCGATGAAGCTTGTCGACTTCTGAATCGCAAATAATTCATCATACGCGCCGATGAGTGCTCCAGATGATAAGTCCAGACTATCGGCCAGCTGACCCGCTCCAGTGTTGCCAAATGAGCCCGTTTCGAACGTGGCAAAGTGCAGAAATGAAAACATGGCTAAAAATAAAAAAAAATTGTATTGTTTTCATTTTTCGTTTTGTAAGGAAAGTTCTTGTCATTTATTGTTTTTTAAAAAAAGCTATTGCCATTTTTTGCTTTGTAAAGAAAGTTCTTGCTATTGTTTTGGCTTGTAAAGAAAGTTACTGCCATTTTTTGCTGAAAGACCAGTTTTAATCCTTTGCAGCCTGCGGGTGACAAAAGAAAGTACAAATAGGTCAGGGAGTCGTATTTTACCAAATTTGTAACAATAATAAAAGTATCAATGTAAAAAAACTATTTACCTTTAGGTTCGATGCACTTTAATAAAAGCCCTTCTTTGAAACCATGTTTTAGCCGTATTTGATTGCATTCGTTTAGTGCCCGATCCAGTCCACAGTCATTGCTTTTGAATCTGAAAGAAATTTATGTTACTATAGGTTGATGCCAGGCTTAAAATAGCAATAACTTTCTTTACAAAGCAAAAAATGACAAGTACTTTCTTTACAAAAGATAAAATGGCAAGAACTTTCTTTACAAAAGATAAAATGGCAAGAACATTCTTTACAAAGCAAAAAATGGCAAGAACTTTCTTTACAAAACCAGACACCAAATTTTTTATAAAATATGAAAAAATTTTTGTGTAAAGAAAGTTATTGAAGAAAAAATGTAATACTCACTCGCTATAAGCCACAGATGAAAAGTCATCATTCATAGGGTCCTCATCGTCCCGTAGTAAACTTGAAGATGAGGGTACAAACGCCAACAAGACTTGTCGATCTCCATCCATCGAACTACTCTCTACGTCCAATACCTCCACTACTTCTTCGCTGTTCTGCAAAAATGACAAATTAAAGCTTGAAAAATTTTAAAATTTAAAAAAATTTGAAAATTAATTTTTTATTAGGTTTTCACTTTTTAAAATGCTTAAAAATGTTGTCGTTTTTTACTATAGAAATCAATGCAAAGAAACGACAAGACTTATATATAAAAATCTTTTATCAATCTTGTGGATATCCCTAGCTATAGCCCTAGTTATAGACATACCCTACCCTACGCTGCCGTACAACACCTTGCTTTACCCTCTCCTAGCCCTAAAATTTCGAAAAATATTAAAAATTATATTATCATAGACGCCCATTTACCTCAATATGACAGTACAAACAAGAAAAAATTACGAAAATTATTAGTGTTGTTTGAAATTCATATTTTTAGCCAAAACTTTCTCATTAATTATGCCATAGACGAGAAAAACATGGCCATATATTAACTTCCACTTCACGTCATGCAATTACACTCTCCTACCATTATTTTATGCGTATTGTTATAAGGTTAATGATGTGAATGGCAAAATGTGTTGCTGAGGAAAAGGTTTAACATTAGAAAGCTCTTGTCACTTTTTTATTTGTAAAGAAAGTTCTTTCCATTTCTTGCTTCATAAAGAAAGTTCTTGCCATGTTTTGCTTTGTAAAGAAAGTTCTTGCCATTTTTTGTTTTGTAAAAAAAAGTTATTGCCATTTTTCAGTTTGTAAAAAAATTTCTTGCTATTTTTTTGTTTGTAAAGTAAGTTCTTGCCATGTAAGGTTTTGTAAAAAAAGTTATTGCCATTTTTTTGTTTTGTAAAGAAAGTTCTTGCCTTTTTTAATTACTTCCCCACACTGGCCGTTCCCCACTCCACACCCTCACCGCTTCTTTCACGCCTATGAACAAGCAAAACTGATAAACACATATATAACTGACCCTACCTCAAATTACTACCTCCTCTTCTTACTCAGTTACTAGGTTGTAATCCTCACACCAAATGACAAATCTGGCCTTGAAACATTCCCCAAAATACCCAATTAAACCAAACGTTTAATGAGACTTTACGGCGATTACTGAGTACGCAAATGTTTTTTACGTAAATACTAGAAGGCATGACACAAAGTATACAATGTTTGGAGGAGTTAAGATGGAATTTAAACAAAATTTTGTTAGGACTTTTTATTTTTTTACTTAACAAATAAAACTGTGTTAAAATTAACATTCAAATAAAGTAAAATGGCTAACGATGCTATAAAAAACAGTTGTGGAAAGATGCTCAGAATATGAATGAAGCTAAATTAAAGTTAATTATGATGTCAAGTTGAAGTTGACCTAATGAGTTGATCACTGTATTGATAGCTATGCAATTTGTTCTCAATAATCAATTAAACAACAAAAAAATTACTTGCTAAAAAAGTTGTAAAAAAAGAAATCTTAAAATTAGCCCAAACAAACATGACCAAACATTCCAATAATATAGTAAGATCCAGCCACACAAAACTGACAAGGAAAGTACCCGACCTGCCCCGCTCAGAATCAGCTGAAAATTTTTATATGAATTCATTGTACCACCAGCAGTACCCATAAAAAATTTTAGCTCGCGCTTTTGAGTTTTAAATTTAAATTATTTGGGTTTCCCGCAATTTTGGCAAATTTGGCATTGCGTTTCAAGCATTTTTTAGTTTTCCAGACAAGATACAGTGGCGGCAAAAAAAAATGGGACAGTCGGTTTTTCGTCAATTTTATTTTTTTTCGAACGTTTATAAATTTGTACCTAGCTATTATGAAAATGTAGGGTGTTTAACATATTTAAGCAAAAAAAATTTTAAAATTTGAGTTTTAAATATTTTTAAAAATTTTTCGAAAAATTTTTCTTGGCAAAAAAAAGTGGGACACTTCAATATCAAAAACATTTTTATTAAACAACCTAACCAAAACAACTAAAAATACATTTAACTAACAAACAATAACTAGTGCTTTGTTGGACCACCATTTGCAGCAATAACAGCGGCCATTCGACGAGGCATCTACATGATCAAATCGTTCACTACTTTAATGTCAAGATTTCTCCATTCCTCCTCCAAAACTGATTCCAATTGAGTTTCTGTCGTTGGGTATCTCCTTTCTACTTTTCTTCCAACCAGTTCCCATAAATGTTCGATGGGATTAAGGCCAGGAGACCGACTAAGCCAGTCGAGTTCACGGATCTTCTCCTTCTTCATGTAATGTTGAACAACTTTAGCCATGTGTTTCGGGTCCTTGTCACTTTGAAATAAGGATCTTTTTATTTTTAAAGAACGACAATAGGGTATGGCAACTTTGTATAAAATTTCTAAGGAAACCGTCTCTTCCATAATTTTTCCTATACTATCATAAGTTCGATGTTGTTGTAGGCAAAACACGGCCAAACCATTATGCTTCTGGGAATGCTTGACTGTTGGCCGTAGGTACCGCAATTGATTTCCAGAGTTAGATGGCCTTCTTACCTATCGTTTACCATCTGATTCCTTAGTATCCAACTTTGATTCATCATTGAAAATGACCTTTTTTAAATCATCACTTGTCTAATGTTAATGTGCCTTTGCAAATTCAAGTTGAAGTTTGCTATTTTTGATCCGAATCAAAGGTTTCTTTTTGGAAATACAGCCACGAAGTCTAACGTCCAAAAGCCGATTGCATACTGCCCTTCATGAAACGTCTACACCATGTTCTTCCTTATGTCTGTTCTAATCTCATTTGCACGTTTGAAAGGATCAGCTTTAGAATTGCGAATAATCAATGTATCCTCTTTTTTTGCAGTAAATCTAGGTCTTCCCCTTCCTTTTTTTGCATTTTGTAGAACCACAAACATTGTATCGCGGAGTTATTTTTCCAACGGTTAATTTTGGCATGTTAAGCATGACATCTATTGCTCGAATCGATATCTTCTCTTTGGCAAGACGCAAAATTAAAAAACGAACCTCTTCACCTGCTTGTTTCGGCATACTGTAACGTAAAAGCTGTTTAAACACAAAACCAGCACAAAAACTAGTACAAATTAAAACATACTTTGCATATTAACAGCTTCCGTCACAAGTGTCCCACTTTTTTTTTGCCAAGCAAAATTTTACAAAAAATTTTTAAAAATATTTAAGACCCGAATTTTAAAAATTTTTTTTGCTTGAATATGTTAAACTTACCCTACATTGTCATAATAGCTAGGTACAAATTTATAAACAGTCGAAAAAAATTTAAAATTGACGAAAAACCGACTGTCCCATTTTTTCTTGCCGCCACTGTACACTTACAAATTTAAAAATGTAGGTTAATTTAAAGGTATTCTACTAAAATATCAAAGAAAAATAACTAAAAGTCAAAAAAAGACAACGTTACAAGCTTGAAACACAATGCCAAGTTAGCGGGAAATTCAAAATTTCATTTTTTAATCTCGATTTTCTCGAGATTTCCTGGAAAGCGCGATTTAGTACTTTGCTGGAGATCTTATATTTACATGATCTTTCTTTAAAAGTTTGAAGTCAATCAGAGCGGGGCAGGTCGGATACCTTCCTTGTGAGCCTAATTCGTTTATTAACTTTTGCGGAAATCAGATATTTCGAATAACAAAAGAACGTTTTTGGGGTTATAAAAAGATAACTTGTGTTTTGATTGGGTTTCTCGATAAAGCAAGTGAAAAGAGAAAATTAAAGAAATAACAAATACCCTACCCCTATCTAGCCTACACTATCCTAACTTATAGTACTTTTGCCTTTACTCCATCCTAGTTGTACCTTAACCTAACCCTAGCTTTTTGAGTTCGGTAGCGCTACTCTAGCTTTACCCTAGTGGTCTCGTATTCCTGCATAGCCTGATCAAGTTCCGTCTGTGGTCTTATTCTAGGCATTCTCTTTCCTACCTGAATTCATTAGCCCAACCTTAACCTTACCGTAACCCATCCCTCCCTAACGTTACCATAGCCCTACACAAATTTTACCTACAACTGCAGCTATATTTTTCCTTAAATTTAGACCAAAATTTTTCCCTAAACTTTTCGACTATTCCAAATCCCCAGGCACTATTAAAAACACTCATTCGAATGTTGCCTAACCTTCCTCTTCTTAATAAGCATTCGAAATAAAAAAGATTTCCTTGTCCGGCAAAGCAAAATGCCCTCAGGGCATAAAGTTGAAAAAAAGGGTGGGGGAGTGGGAATGAAAACTGTTTTGAATAAAAACGATTGCACTTCAGTTGTCACAGCGACATGAGACATTCCTATAGTTACATTAGACACGTTTGGAAAGGTTTAGACGTTTTATTATGTAGGCATAATGAGATGCTTGATCATGTGCTAGCTAAAACAAGGTTTATGATAATGAGGTGTGTAAAGCAATATTTAAAAAAAATTTTTTGAAATTCGACAAAGTAGCAAAAATATGGAAATTGAGGCGTGGGAACGGTCAGTGATCAGAATATTTTAGCAAAGCCTACATTGGCCCTAGCCCTAGCTCAAGCTCTCTCTCTAGCTCTTGCTCTGACTCTAGCTCTCGCTCTAGCTCTAGCTCTTGGTCCAGCTCTAGCTCTAGCTTTAGCCTTAGTCTTAGCCCTAGCTCTATCTTTTGTCGTAGCCCTACTCTTAACTGAATCCTAAGCGTAAGCTTAAAATTAGGCCCAGTTTGAGCCCCAGCATACAGTAGCCAATCTCTAGCCGTACTATAATATGACCATACACTAAACCTGACCTATCTTTTTTTGCAAATTTCGAAGTCAGTGAGCAAACATCGTTTCCTGGTTGTTTATCCAAAAGATATTCGAAATAGCTTTACTACACCGTTTAGAGCTCAAAAACAACAATAATATTTATAATACTAGGTATTCAATAAAGTTCATTTGCTCTTTATTCAAGCAGTTTTTACTTTTTCAAAATTAAAAAATGTACTTTTTTACAAATTATAGTAGGTGTAAAATGCAAATTTAAATGCTACAGCAGGTGTAAAACGCAAAGAAAAATTAAAATTTGTAATTTTAATTAAAAAGAAGTAAAATACGTCAAAATGTCATCTAAAACCAAATTAAAGGTTCCTATATAGTCTTACCCTAAACTTACTGTAGTCTTGTTCCTACTTCTAGCCTAACCTTAACTCAACATTAGCCCTAGCTAGCTCTTTTCGTAGCCTTATCCAAATCATACTTTTCTATTAACTATAACTACAGTATTAAAGCACAAACCATAAATTTACCAAAAAAGTGCCGTTTTCAACCTCATGTGTCACAAACCAATTCAAGCTTATAAAATACGAAACTTCTAGATGCAAACCAAACAAAAAACGTTAAAAAAAAAGATTTAAAAAGTCATAAAATGACAAAGTTTGTCGGTCATTCAACCAGGCAGTGAATGAGTAATAATACGGTAAGGCTAGAATAAGATTAGGGGCAAGCAAAGGCATGGTAAAAGAAAGGCTATGGTTAAGCAAAAACATGGCAAATGTAAGACCAGAGCCAATATAGGTAATGGTAAAGGTAAGGCTAGAGTAAAGCAACCGCTGGGAAAAAGTAAGCCTAGTGTAAAACTAGGGTATGGCTAAGGTCAAGCAAGAGCATGGCAAAAGTAAGACAAAAGTCAGACAAAGGCATGTTAAAAGTAAGGTTAGAGTCAAGTTAGAGCATGGCAAAAGTGAAGCTAGAGTCATGCTAGCGCATGGCAACAGCAAGGTTAGGGTTATACAAAAACGCTAAAAATAAGGTTAGAGTCAGACAGGGCATGGCATGGCAAAATTAAGGATAAAGGCAAACTAGGGTATGGCAAAAGTAAGCCTAGGGCTAAGCTAGAACTTGGCAGGAGTAAGGCTAGACTAAGCTTACAATACAAAGCCAAAAATATCCTTTAAAATTAAAAAAATAGAGTTGCTAGACTATCACTGATTACAGAATCTGCGCTAGAATGTCAAATTAGTTCAAAGGAAGTTTTTTTTTAAGTTTAGGTAACAACAAGTTTACACTTCACTAGCTCCATTGTCCACAAAAGTTTCTAGAAACACTGGAATTTGGAGAAAAATCCAAGGGTTTACATTTGAAAGTCTAAAACATCGCCTAAAGCAAAAAAAAATTTTTTAAATTACGAAAAATTTCAATTTTGAAAAAAATGTCAAAGAAGCTTCGAAAAAGGTCAAAGCATGGGGAAAAGTAAGGCTAGGGTCAATCTAAAGCGTGGCAAAGGCTAAGCTAAGGTCATGGTTGGGCATAAAGATTGCGGTCAAACAAGAGCATGGTAAAACTTATGCTACGGTCGACTAGAGCCGTAGCCACCTACAGTTAGGTTTAGTCAGCTCTAGCCAGCTCTAGACAGCCCTTTAGTCAGCATCAACCAGTTTTAGCAAGTATTAACCGGCCGTAGCCAATATTTGTGCACAGCCAAAAAAATTGGTTAAGGCTGGTTAGTATTAGGTGCCGGCAAAAGTTTTTCCACGATTTTTGTTTTTACCAAAATTTAAAATTTAAAAAAGGACATCAACTAATGAACAAATATATGTACCATTATTATCAACGACCTGTTGCCATTCCTTTGGCACCATTTGGATTCAACTTCTGCAGAAAACTGGAGTTTGAGAATTGAAAAAGTTAGTCCACCACCTCTTGAGGTACTCTCGATTGTCAAAGCGTGTTGCGTTAAGGTGATTTTGAAGAGAGTGGAACATATTATAATCTGTAGGCACAACATCAGTTGAGTACAGTGCATATAGCATCACAGCCCAGCCGAGGCTTTTCAGCTTGTGCTGAGTCAACTTTGTCACATAGAGCAGTATCATGAATGAATAAGGTTCGATTCTGTTCACCATGCAATGCCGCCGCAACAGATTTAATTTGTCTACAGTAGACATCCACAGGGATCGTAGTTCCATGTGGTACCATTTCCTAGTACACAATACCTGTTGAGTTCCAGCTAACGCTGATCACCTTATCCAGTGGGTGAAGATCAGGTTTTGGGGTTGGTGTACCTTGTTCTCCACGTTCAAGCCATCGTTTCTTCCTGGTGTGATTAACATACAGTACTCACTTCTCATCCCCAGTAACCAAATTGCCAAGCCATGCAAAGGTCCTTGGGAACATCAACAAATAAGTGCAACTTCCACTTAGCGTTTCAGCTGGTCGCTCTTGAAATCATGTGGAACCTCTTGGCCATATTTCCATGATCTTCCAAGGTCGTGAAGTCTAGTTAATATGGTAGAAGGGTCACACTGAAGCTCTACAGTCAAATGAGTACAGGTTTGTCTGGGGTCTTCTTCAATCAGCTTCAGAAGGTGGGGTTTCTTCAACGCTGATGGTCTACCATATCGAACTTTTCGGACATGTCAAAGGCACCGTTTTTGAACTTGTGGAACCAAACTTTTGTGGTGTCGTAAGAGACAACTGAAGGCCTTACAGCACTGCATATTTCCTTCGTCGCTCTTGTTGCGTTGCCGGGATTGCGGAATTTGAGAAGCAACACTGCCCAAACATGGTCATGTTTCACCTTGATTTCCTGAACCATCGTAAACAACAGAAAGCTTGAACATGCAATAGTTTTTAGTCCTTGGACACCTCTTTATATAGGTTATCAACAGAAACTTTTAGAACTGTCTATAATTTTTTGGTAAATTTTTAAAAAATTGTGGAAAAACTTTTGCCGGCACCTAATACTAGCCAGCTTTATCAAGCCGTAGTTAGCCTTGACCAACCTTAGCTGGCCTAAATAACCTTAGGTAGACTTAGCAAACTTTAGTCAGTCTTATGCTGTCTTGATTAGCTTTAGTCGGCCTTGTCCAGTTTTGACCAGCTTTTGTTAGCCTTAGTCAGCATTAGCCTAAAACTTAGCTTCAGCACGGTATAAGCAGCCACACAACTATAAAAAGTAAGTTCTATATCCATCCTAACATAAAAAGACAATTTTTGTTTATTATGTTGTTACAAACAAGATATTAGAATCGGCAAAAATCAAAACAATTGTCCCCAAATCCCTCGCGGCCATTTTCAAAGCTCGTAAAACGCGCAAAAGAAATTTGATCGTAACCTCGTTTCGAACACAATTTCCTGTCCAATTGGCCTTCAGAAAAAGAGGACAAGTTGCATTAGTACTCTAATATTGTAAGGCTTTTTTAAACAGAGAGATACATGTATTTACTGTACGGATAAGAGAGAGAACAGAGAAAAACTAATGTTGAATTTGTGCTATGTAGAGGATGATGTTTGATAGAGACAATAGCTACAGGGTTTTAAGGGTAATATAGTAATACTTTGACCATCTTAAAAACATAGTATAACACCATAGATTTACTTATGTGTAGCCCTTCTTTAACCTTAGTTCGAACTTTTTTTGTGATACAAACCTTAGCCTCATCCTTAGCCTTAGTCTTAGCCTTTGCCCTTAGCTTTAGCCTTAAGTTTAACCTTGGCCTTAGCATTAGCCTTAGGCCTATTTCTAGCCTTAAATTTTGTTCTTGCCCTTGCTTTAGCCCTAGCTATAGAGTTAGCCCTAGCCTCGCCTATAAAATTTTAGCTTACCAAACAATGTCTTTGCTTAGCCTAAGCCTCGCCTGATAGTTTCACATAGCAAGCTTATTATCGTTATAACAAACTTTACTGTACTGTAAACTTAACTTACCATAACAAACGTATAACCTATATAACAATATACGTGCATAACTCAAGACCCTCAAAGCACCGTGATTTCAAATTCAAAGCAAAGAGTATTTTAACATTTAAAAAGCAAAAAAAGAAAAAAGTTGAAAGTACTTTGCACTCTTAACTACAGCACGTTTAAGGATGAGTTGAATTCTAAATTCATTTTTCCGTTTTAGACACAAAACTTGTGCCAAGAATTTTTCAAACGTTATTTTAGTACCCTACCCTACAATACCCTACCCTACCGTACCCTACCCTACCTTACTCTACCCTACCCTGGTTTTATCCGGCATGCCTTATTCTAGCTGACTTTACCATAAAGTGCTGTAACTTACTAACTTTACCCTTTTTCCATTTTTGTTTTACAACTAATCCTAGTTTTATCTCTAGCTCAACAATAGCCCTACCCGTGTCCTACCCTTGCCTTAAACCTGGCTCTAACAATAGCCCTACACTAACCCCATTCAAGCCTTACCCAGTCCAACACACAGCTTTAAACAACTCTATTCTAGCAATACCAAAAGCCATACTCTAGCCATTTGTTATCCTACATGAACCTTAAGTTTACCTTACTACAGACCAACTTTCGCAGATATTTAAATTTTTAAGCTTTTTTAAAAAATTTAAATTTAGAGCAAAACAAAAAAACCGTATTTTACCCTACCTGAGGCCGCAACTGCTCCGCGTCCGCCGCCATCACGGCGCGGCGGAACCAAAACTCGCGCGAACAGTTCGATGCACCGCCGGAAAGCGATCGAACCGCGCCGAAACGCCGCATTTTCGGTCGGAAAAAGACGCTTATAGAAAAGGCAAACTCTCGCAGGCAATCAGTTGTTATCTCGCAAACAAATAAACCCCTGGGGTTTAATAGGCCCAGCGTTTTGAATCTCCGTGATGGGTCGAGGAGAATATGCGAGATAGAAGGGGATATTCAGGGACGGGTTAGGGATAGAAACTGAAGATAATATACTGGCTTAAAATGAAGTAGTATTTGAAGGTTAATAAGTTTGAAGACAAGTGCAAAAAGCAAGGTTTAATAGGTAAGGCCTGACATAAAATTGTAAGACGAGAACTAAAACTAGGGTTTGGGATAGGGCTAGAGCTAGAAAAAAATAAGGGGAGTCTAAGGCTTAGTAGAGCTATACCAAGGCCAGGAATAGTTTAAAGCTTACGTTTAGCTAGACTAAAGCCAGGGCTACTTTAGGGCTTAATTAGGCAAGAACTCGTAGGGTAGGGTAAAATAGAGCTAAAAAAATCCAGCGCCAGGGCTAGTGTAAAGCTTTGGAATAGCTAGACTAGAATCTAAGGCTACCTTAAGGCTTAAGTAAATCTAGAGCTCGTGGACTAGGATTAAAAGATGGCTAGGAAGAAAGCGTAGTGTAAGGCTTGCAGATAAATAACTAGAATAGAGCCGGGACTAGTGTAAACCTCGAGAATAGCTAGACTCGTACCAGAGGTAGTGTTAGGGTCGGGTAGAGCTAGACTAGCGCTAGCGTCAGTGTAAGTATTGACAGCTAGGCTAGGCTTAGGGCGAATGTAAAGCTTGGAGATTGCTAGGCTAGAACTAGGGCGCTTGGCTAGGGCTCCGGGCTATGGCTCTGGGCGAGAGCTCTCGGCTAGGGCTCTAGGCTAGGGCTCCGGGCTAGGGCTCTAGGCTAGGGTTCTGGGCTAGGGCTTTGCGCTAGGGCTCTGGGCTAGGGCTAGTGCTTTGAGCTGGGGCTCTGGGCTTTGGGCTAGGGCTCTGGGCTAGGGCTTTGGGTTAGGGGATTATATTTCTGCAACTACCAGACGTCAAACAACCACCAAGAACATCATGTAAACGTCATAGACGTCAGACACTTATGGTGCCAAGAAAAAGGATTGCAAAACAAAGTCGGAACCATTTTGAAATGTCTTTTCGACCTCAAAACAACACCCTCGAGACTGGTTTACAGTGCGAAAATGCACTGCCAACTCGACAAGCACGAACACAAGTAGACAACGTGAACATAGATCGCTGTAGCAAAGGAAAACAATACAGTAGAGGTTCGTATTTGGACATAGTGTTACGTTTTGATATTTTCTATGTAAATTTGGTATTTTCTATGTATATTACAGTAAGATATTGACATATAAGTTGACCCAAAAGTAACGGGACGCTTCTAAGTTGGAAAGTAAATGAAAAATGTCCCGCTACTTTTGATTTAACTTAATGAGTCAGATCTACTGTAATATAAAGTTTTGGCTATGTTTTACGGCCCTTATAGCCTCAAAATCTCTATGTCTAGCTATAAAAACGCTCATAAACCAAAACTCTTGCCAGAGTGAACAAACACCTTATCATCATATTACCATTTATCACTATCCTTATCATGATCTACAAGAATAACTAACCTTTTTCATAAAAATTTCGAGTTTCACCGAAAAACTTACATAAAAATATAAAAACATTGTTTGTACGTAGTCTTTTTTAAACGAAGAAAAATGATTTGTGCACAAACAAATGCCAAAATGATTGATATTTGGTAATGTAAGCGGAACAAGGAACAGTTACATTGCTTTCACGTTCGAAATAGTTAAAAACGGAAGTAAAATACAAACGTTACAAGCACTTTTTGCTACGTTAAGTTTTTGTTAAAGGGAATGTCAAAGTAAATAATATGGTAGGACTAAGGTAAATACAAGGTAAAGCTAAGGCAGGGCTAAGATAAACACAAAGTAAAGCTGGGACAAGGCTAAGGTAAGATTGGGTAAGATAATTCAGAGCAACGACAAGACTAAGATCAGTCTTGGGTAAGGTAAGAGTAGAGTAAAGATAAGATAACGCTAGAACAGAGCTAGAATGACTAAAAGACCAATATATATGTTAGGGCTACGGTAAAAATAAAGCAAACCGGGCAAGGCTAGAGTAAATACAAAATAAAGCTAGCTTGTATTCAGAGCTAGATTGTGGAAGGCTAGGGTGAGTATCAGATAAAGCTACAGTGGGACTACGGTAGTAATATAAGACATACCTAGAGTAGGGTAGAGCAAAAACAAAGTTAAGCTAGTTTATAGTTAAGGTAAAACTAGGTAAAGCTATCTTAAAGCAAGGGCAATGAGAGAATAAGGTTAGAGAAGAAAACAAGAAAAGGTTAGGCTAGAATAAGACTACAACAAGTACAAGGAAAAGCTAGGGTTAGGTTAAGTTGAGACTGAATATGGCTTAGTCATAGCATCAGCAATAATATGATAAGGCATGGGTAAGGCTAGATAAAGTTAGGAAAAGATAAAGCAATGCTAGAGTAAGGCTAACATAAAGATGTAAGATAAATATACGGTAAAGCTAGGTAGGGCTAGTTTAAAGAAATGTCAAAAAATATAGTAAAGCTTGAGTAAGGCTAGAGTAGAATAAAGCAAAAACAAGGTAAGGTAGAGCTAACATAAGGTGAATATAAGTCAAAGCAAAATGGAAAAAATTTAAGACTGGGTAAGGTTAGACTAGGGTAGGACAAAAATAAGATGAGCTTTAGGTACGGATAGTTACTATGTATAGTAAACATAAAATAAAGTTTGATTAAAGCTAGAAAATTCAAAAATAACATTTTTTGAGTTGAAAACTTACTTGATTAGCGTAGCAAAAGCGACAATACATTTTTGACATTATTTCAAGTATATAAGTAATAAAAAAATGTAAAACTCAATAAAAAACAAAGTAGAGTAGAAAAAGAAGAATACTTTAACGATGATATATAGACCCACAATTTCAAAAAGTCACCAATAATTGTGCACCCAGAACTAATCAGAAAATGAACTAATCTAATCAGAAGATTTATGCCGATTAAGCCCTGATTATCAGTATAAACTAAGCCGATTTCACAGCCAAAGTTAATAGCATCAAGTGGCTTTTGTAAGCTGTATCATATCATACTGTGTTACTAAGGGTTGTTTACAAAAACTTTTTTTCTTTCCTCTTTTGACCAAAAAATCCTAAGGCTAGGGCTGAAGGGCTAGAGCTAAGAGGCTAAGGCACGATCTAGTGCTAGGCCTAAAGCTAGGGCTAGAGCCAGAGCAAGAGCTAAAGCTAGAGCTAGAGCTAGAACTAGAGCTAGAGCTACAGCTAAGGATAGCCTAGAGCTAAGGATATAGTTTTAGCTAAAGTTAGGATTATTATAAGACTAAGACTAGAGCTAAAACTGCGGCTTACCGTAAAGCTAAAAAAAAAAATTTCAAAAAATTTAATATGACTCCCCCTTCCCCTTTAACGCATTAAAAAATACCCCCTGCCTTTACTTTTTTTATTTTGCTCTTCCCCTCTTACCTGACTTTCCCCGCCTCAATACCAAAATCCTCATCCCAATTTTTACCCTACCCTCCCGTCTTGTACTCATTTTTACCCTACCCTTTCATCTTATACCTATTTCACTCTACCCTTCCATCTCATACCCATTTTACTACCACAAACCCATAAAACTTTAAAATTTCAAAAATTTACCGAAGTAGCAGCCGTCTCTACCATGTCATAATGACTGTAAAACCTTGGAATCGAGCCTTTCTTTGACCGTCTCTTCGAGCTTTTGTCTCGAATTGTTGAAAATTCGAATTCACTGACCGACTGTTTCAGCGGTTGAAAGCCGGATCGGAATCTCCGGTTCAAATAGTTGACTATCATTTTTGCGGTACTTAAAATAAATTTTTAACTTTGTAATAATCAAGGTGAAATACGCGAGTAGAAAAAATTTTAAATTAAAAATAAACTATTGTAAACACTAAAAACTGAAAATGCTAAGCCTAACTTAACATAACTAAAAATAGTCAAATATCTCGCTAGCCAAGAAGAGCGTGCATTTGAAAAACGTTAATGCTACATCTGCAGTTCGTACTCTTTCATATTGTATAACCAATTCATAACTTAGGGGTATAGTAGTTTGTACCACTCCCTTGTTAACCAAATCTTACTAATACTAATAAGGTTGCCAAGGGTAAGCTTGCTAAGCCTAAACCTCTTGATCTTATGCTTATTAAACTAAAACCTACTAAGCTTTATTTTACAAAACCTAAGCCTAAGGGTAATAAGAATAAGCATGTTCAGCCTAAACCTACTAAGCCAACCCCTACCAAGTCTAAAACTATAGAGCTTAAGCCTACTAAGCCTAAGCCAACTACGCTTAAGTCTACTAAGCCTAAGCCAAAAATCTTACGTTTACAAAGCCTAAGTTTAGTAATCCTGAGCCTTCCTCAGCCTACAATGACTAAGCCAACTAGGCTTTGGCCTACTATGTCTTGGCATACTAAGCCTAAGCCTAAAAAGCCTTAACCTACTACGCCTAAGCCTACTAAGCCTAAGCCTAAAAAGCCTTAACCTACTACGCCTAAGCCTACTAAGCCTAAGCTTACTACGCCTAAGCCTACTAAGCCTAAGCCAAAAAGCTTACGTTTACAAAACCTAAATTTAGTAAGCCTGAGCCTATTAAGGCTAAGCCTACTAAACTTACTGAGCGTAAGACTACTAAGCCTAAGCCTACTAAAACTAACAAGGAAAGTACCCAACCTGCAACTCTCAGATTAGCTCAAAATTTTTACACGGATTCTTTGTAGTGCCAGTAGCACACATAAAAAATCTTAGCTTGCGGTTTTAAGTTTTAAAATTAATATTTTTAAATTTCCCGCCAATTTGGCAAATTTGGCATTGTGTTGCAAGCACTTTTTTTGATGTTACAGATAAGATAGGCTTACAAATTTAAAATTGCAGGTTCATTTGAAGCTTTTCTATCATTATATTAAAGAAAATTTGTCAAAAGTCAAAAAATGACAAAGTTAAAAGCTTGAAACACTATGCCAATTTGGCGGGAAATTCAAAACGCAATTTTTTAATCTCGATTTTCTCAAGACTGGCCGCAAACCGCAACTTAGAATTTTGCATAGGATCTTACATTTACATGATCTTGCAATTAAAAAATTTTGAACGAAATCAGAGCGTTGCAGGTCGGGTACCTTCCTTGTAAGCCTACTAAGCCTAAACCTACTAAGGCTTAAAGCCTACTAAGCTTAAGCCTACTAAGGCCTACTTAACTTCTCTCTATGTACTAACAAACCAAAGAATAGTAAAACTAAACCTAACTATTATACAACTACCAAGCCATATACACATAAACATATCAGCAAAATAAACCCAAGGAAGCGGCGTATCCTTTCTTCAATCTCTTACTGGACCGTAAAATTCGTTTGAAACGAGGAATGTGATTAAATGCCTTCACAAACTTGAGCCTCAAAAAGTTTTATGTCGTGGGGATTACGCGGCCGAAAAAAAAACGTTTACATCTACATTTGGCACAAAGTCTTTTATTTTTAGTGACCACACAACTTTTTTT
Organism: Bursaphelenchus okinawaensis; assembly: GCA_904066225.2. Taxonomy (NCBI): domain Eukaryota; kingdom Metazoa; phylum Nematoda; class Chromadorea; order Rhabditida; family Aphelenchoididae; genus Bursaphelenchus; species Bursaphelenchus okinawaensis. The sequence goes on along the minus strand of CAJFCW020000005.1, from coordinate 9,182,288 downwards.
GACGCTTTATTTTGAATAGTGATATTTGAGCCGAGAACAACAAAACCAAGTGATAAGGGGGGAAAGGGAGAGTGGTGGGGGTAAAAAGATGTTACATTTAAGATTATGTAAATAAGAGTGACATTTTGAAAGTTTTGCTTTTATTTTTAAATTCAAAATGATATATTTAAAGCTTTAAAATTTCTTAAGCCTAAGCCTACTAAGCCAGCCATTGGTTGATTTAAAAACTAAAAAAAATAACCTGGCGAGCTGCGGATGACAAGTTATACGATAAAAAGCGTTAATTGATTTGTAAAGAAAGTTTTTGCTATTTTTCGCCCTGTAAAGAAAGTTTTTGCCATTTTTGATTTTGTAAAAAACGTTCTTGCCGTTTTTTGTTTTGTAAAAAAAGTTCTTGCCATTTATTAATCTGTAAAGAAAGTTTTTGCCATTCTACGTTTTGTAAAGAAAGTTCATGCGATTTTTTGTTTGGTAAAGAAAGTTCTTGCAATTTTTCGCTTTGTAAAGGAAGTTTCTGTCATTTTCTAACATTTTTGTAAATAAAAGCTTTGCCAAGACTAAACAACTTAAAATATCAAAAAAAGTTTTAAAGTAAAGTCCATACATATCTCTTCTTGTCATAAATGCCATAAAACGTTCAAATTTTTGATATTTTTATGTTTGCAAAACACTTTTTAAAGCCTTAAAAAAGCTGGATAAATTGAATTAAGAGCTCAAAACTGTGTTTCCATGGGGAATTTGAATAAAAAGCTTCCAATTTCAAAATGTCATCGGTTTTTGATTTACATAGTCCGTCATGGTAACGTTAAAATTTTAAATTTAAAAAAAATACCCCGCCCGTAAAAATTTTTTAGTTTTACATTTTTTGCGACGTTTTCACCCCTCCTTGACATTAAAATATTTTTTACCCCACCACCAAATTTTTTTTTTTCGAAAATTTTTTACCCTACTGTACCTTACCCCTACCTTGCCTTGCCTTGCCCTACCTTGCCTTGCCTTGCATTCACTTGCCTTGCCTTGCCTTGCCTTACATTGCCCAAACAAAATTTTTACACCTCTACCCTCCCCTCCTTCCCTTCATGTTACAAGCCACACCATATCACCTACCCCTCCCCTGACCCTTTTACCAACTAAAATACTCTCCCCTGCAAAAAAAATTCCACAAAACCATGATCCCTCTCCTTATCCCACTCCTCCATGATAAACCAGTTTTGCAAAAAGTCGGCCAGAAAGAAAGTTAGAGGCCGTTCGAACGTGATTAACTAACAATTGGAACAAATGAAAATTAAGAGCTCAAAAACAAAAAAACAAAAAGACATAACAACATGTCAGTGTAAAGAGTGCAATTACTATAGTCAAGATAAAAAGATATTACTGGGAAATTTATTGGAGAAGGGGTAATGGATTTATATTATATTTAGGTTTGGAGAGGAAAATGGGTCAGAATGATAGTGGGACAGAGCTAGCAGCAAGCTTACGGCTACATTAAAAGCGAAAAGCGATAGCTAACTAAAAGGTTATGACTAGCTAAAGAGCTAAAGCTAGCTAAGACGCAAGGACAACATAAAGGAGATAGCTAGCTGTAGAGCGAGTTGAAAGGCTAAGGCTAACTAAAGGGCTAGGGCTAAAAATAAAAGGCTAAAGCTAACTAAAGGGCTAGAGCTAATTAAAAAGCGAGGTCTAACTGAAGGGGGTAGCTAGCTGTAGAGCGAATTAAAGGACTGAGGCTAACTAACAGGCTAAGGCTAAAACTAAATGGCTAGCGCTAACTAAAGGGCTAGGGATAACTGGAAGGCTAAAACTAGCTGATAAACTAGGGCTAACTAAAAAGCGTAGGCTAACTGAAGGTCCAGGACTAGCTGAAGGGTTACAGCAAGCTGAACAACAAAGGCTAGCTGAAAGGCTAACATAAGTCCATCTGAAGCGCTAGGACTAGCTGAAAGATCAAAGCAAGCTGAAGATTTAGAACTAATTGAACGGCCAGGACTAGCATAGAGTCTAGGGATACCTAAAGAACTATGGCTAGCTGAAGACCTGAGACTATGAATTCAGGCTAGGACTCTGGGCTAGGGCTCTGGGCTAGGACTCTGGGCAAGGGCTCTGGTTTAAGGCTTTGGGCAAGGGCTCTGGGCTAGGGCTCTTGGCTAGGGATAGTATACATTTTTTCAAAAAAATAAAATATTTTTCCCACCTGTTTGCTCAATTGTTTCTGTCGTATCGTATTCATTGATGAAGCTGGTGACAAGAGGCATGGGCTGGCCGTAACGGTTAGTGAGTTGCGCTTCTTCATGGCTAAAATGACATTTTTAATATTTTAAGCAAAAAAATTCTAAAAATTTTAAAAATATCAACAAATAACCCTAATGCAAACCTAACCGATAACAAAGTATCCAAAACTTAGTTTTTATAAGCTTAATTACACAAAAATAAATTATAACATCTTTCTTAAAAATTCCAAAAAACTCGCGCCAAAATGTCAACAAATACAGGGATTGGAGACATAACAAACGGCTTTATAGACGTGTTATGAATAGCTAAAATTACAGGTTTAAACGTCAAAATGGCAGAGTTGGTGCGCTTTTAAATTTGAAATTTTGAACTTCAAAAACATGGCAAGAACTTTCTTTACAAAACAAAAAAAACAAGTACTTACTTTACAAGCGTAAAATGGCAAAAACTTTCTTTACGAAACAAAAATTGACAAAAATGTTACCTAAAAACTAAAAGTAATTGTCTAAATGAAAAAATTGTAATCTTGCCAAAAAGAGCCGTGACAACAACTAACCCCTAATGCCAATTTTGTTCGAATGCCTATTTTTGTTTTTATGACTAATTTTCGTCCATTTCCCAATCTACATTTTTATAAAACAAACGCCCACGTTCTTGAAGGCAATTATTTACATTTACTATATAAATAAATATAATACATGTAAACATAACAGCATAAGGTCAATACAAGGAAAACGTCATGCTACCCTATCCTATTTCGCGGTATAGTAGCCTCACCACTTCAAAATTTAAAACACGCCTGATCAAAAACGACAAAGCATTCCAAACTTAAATAAGTTTCAGCCACACAAAAGTAAGATTACTAATTCGTTTATTAACTTTTGCAAAAATCAGATATTTCAAAAACAAAAGCTGGCTTTTTGATTTTATAATAAGATAGGTTGCGTTTTGATTGGGTTTCCCAATAAAGCAAGAGAAAAGAGAGCAATAGAGAATATCGAGTACCTTCCTAACTGTGTAAGACAAAAATACGCCGTCTTATCAAAAAACAACCAGTCTTAACTTTCTATACCTTAATCCGTATCCAATCCTTATCTTAGCTTTTTGCTAGCCACTTTTTTTCACTCTTGTTTAGCCAAGACTTACAAAAATACCTTCATAAGCCAAAGGATGATAGAATTTACTGCCATACCCAAATTAAATTCTTCCTCAATAAAGTATATCTCAAAACTTGAAAGCTCAAAGTCGTTTCTTTGTCCATACTAACATGCTATAGATTAAAGACGTCATATCACACTAGAATGTCACTGAGATTAGCGCTATGCCGCTTCGAAAATAGTTGAAAAATTGGAATGCCGGAATTCGCTTGTTTCCGAGTAAAAAAACTATTCGAATACCAATTATTTATTGGGGTGTGGACAGAGTGTTTACAACTAGATGTTACTATGTTATCGTATAGGCGTAGGGTAGAAAGGTAAAGTAGAATAGAGTAGGGTAGTAAAGTTCACAGAGGGGACCACGCTAATTATTTTAATATTTTCGCAATTTCAGAATTAAAAAAATACTTGACGTAATATTACATCAAAATGGAGCTACTATTAACCTTCATAGTCGTTAAAATACACGAGACAGTAAATGTAAACAGAAAACATATAACAAACCCTAAGGGAGATAAAAACAGATTAAGTCAGCTCACGAAACGCCTATAAGAATGCTAGGTGAAGTTATTTTTTATGTTGAAATAGAATAAAGCGCTTACATTGATAGAGTTATAACACGCTACTTTGGAGCCACTAGGTTTTTATGACTAGACATAGCATTAGCCCTACTTTAGCTTTTATGTTAGTCTTAGCCTTAAGGTATGAGCATGAGCACATCCATGAGCACGTGCAGAAAAATGAGCCTTGATCTTAACCTTATCCTAATCTATAGTATTAGCCTTAGCTTAAGATTCAGCTATCGCCTCGGCTTTAGCCTGAACCTTAGTTTTAGGCTTAGCCATAGCTTTAATTTTAGTTTTAGCCCTAGTCCCAACTTAAGCATTGGAGAAAATAATAAGAACGTATTATGTAGCCGCAGTATTTCTAATGTAAAGGTGAAGCAAGAAAACAGAAAAAACCAAGGTTGGGCTGTTACGTTGTTTGTCAATAAATAATAACAAAGACAAAGAACTAATATTGAATACAAAAATGTATTAAAAAAAGTTAATTAGCGACTATCATATTAAAAATTTTCATAACACAATCCTAATGTAATTTTGTTGTGTTTACTATTACTATAACAAAAAAAAACAAAATGAGCCCGATCAAAAATGATCAAACATTCCCAATTTAAAACAGCCACACAAAAAGTAAGGTAGATAAACACTAACCTTTTTGGAAGTTAGATAACAAGTCGTTTGGTTTTATAAAAAGTGTATTTGTTTTTCAACTGGGTTTCGCAAAAGGCGAGAGAAAAGAGAGAGGTCAGAGAAATAAAGGGTCATCGCGACATAACATTTATAATTAGCATTAAAGTGAAGGACAAGACTGGAATAAGGCCAACGTAAGAATAAAGTAGGAATAGTAGGATAAGGCCAGTTTAGAGCTAGCATAAGGTCCGAGCCTAAGGACCGAATATATAATATGGGTAAGACAATGCTTCAGACAAAGCTTGAGTAAGGCTTGAATAAATTTATGCCAAAGTTAGAGTAGGGCTAGAGTAAGGTTAGAAAAAAACTAAAGTAAGGCTAGAGAAAACATGAGTTAGACTACTTATGGCTTGGGTAAAATAGGGTTGAAACAAGGCAAAAAAAATTAAGTTGGCTGAGATAAAGCTAAATCTATGGCTGGGTCAAGGTAAAGCTCAATTGGCACAGCCTATAGCTATCAACTCTATTTTTGAATTACTGTAGCTTTTTATGGATGTTAATCCTAAGTGTGTATAGCTGAGTCATGTCTCACTTTTTAAACATGAGTTTGACTTTAAATATTTTTTTCGAAATTAAAAGTTAATTTATGCAAATCTTAAAAATAAACTTATATATAACCAAAAAACTAAAAAAGTAAGTCATACGTTTTTTATAAGCATTTCATTATAGTACATTCCTTAAATTGTAAGTTATTATATAAAGAATCAAATGAACTTATTTTACCTAGTTATATTTATTCTAATAAACTGTGTAATATTGACTAAAAGTGATCTTATTGTAAGTTTTATAATCTTATGTTTCAAATTTTTTATTTAAGACAAAAAGTTAACAACAAGCGTATTTTACAAAAAAAAATTCAGAACTACGTCAAAGATGCAGTAAACGACATAACCAACACAGAATCTTGTGGAATTTGCCCAAAGGTTGTTGGTGTAGCCTTATGGATTGTTGGGTCTTCTGGACTGTTATCTACAGTAATATTTATGTCACTGACAATTTAAATTTCAAAAATTTTGAAACAATTTAGTTGCGCTGTGTTTTACAAAATTTTCAAGAACATAAAATAAATTTTAACTAAAAATTTATAATGTTCTATATTACAGTGTAACTCCTGTATAACAAACATCAATATGACAAACCAATTGTATTTTTGTACCAAATTAAAGTTCCAATCTTTCAATATTTTTATGCCAATTTAATTTTTAGGCCCTAAACGTAGTATGCAGTGGAATAGGTATTGGACCTTTGTGTGACCTAGGTTTAAGCAGCTTAGCCTTGGTCACAAAAGCAGCACCAGCAACTGCAATATGTTCAACACTAGGCTTTGAGCAATGCCACAATGTTCGAAAACGAAATGTTGATATGGTACAATTCTTTCTTAATGTATTTTAAAGTTTTTAAACTTTAATTTTACTGTAAGCAACAAAACTATTAAATTATTGAAGTCATCACTAAATGAATGAACAAAAATTTCAGGAATCAACAGTTTTACCACTGTCAACAAAAGAAGTTTTAAAAAACTATGAGAATTCAATTAATGAAATTTTAAACTTTTATATGCCGATAGTCAAAAATCAATGGAATAATCTACCAGAAGGTGTCAAAGACAATTTGATCACAATGTCTCAACAATTCAAAGACAACGTAGCAAAAATACCTCCTAAAGAAAGTGTTTTACAGCTTATGAACATAACCAAAGTTTATGCAAATAATATATATGGAAGCTATATCTAATGCTCAGTAATAAAGTTAATTATGACTTTTATTGTGAAAGTAAAAAATACTTTTAACTAGGTCTACACAAACAGGCATAGTCCTACGCCTTAAAAATTTGCTCAGACTTATCCTAGTAAAACTAAAATTTATTTTTAGTACCAAAGAACTAATGTCTTTTATGAGCTTGACCACAAAGACCAAGCATCCAAAATTTTTGTAAATTTTCACCATACAAACGTAAGGAGAATCAAATATTAACCTTTTTAGAAGTTAGATACTCCGACCAACAATAGCGAACCGCTTGATTTAATAAAACGTGTACTTGCTTTTTGACTGGGTTACGCAAAAGAGCGAAAAAAAGCAGAGCTTAGAGAAATAGATAACGTACAATTCATATCCAATATAAAAGTCTAAGAAGAACAATGTATAGTAAAAGGTAGAGTAAAGATATATATATATATATATAGTAATTCACATTTTTACGATTTTTTCAAAATTTTTAATTTTTTTTTTATTTTGCAAAATGTTGTTTTAACAAGTTCAAACTCAAACCTGTTCAAAAACCACTTAATGTTTTCTTTGTTTTGAATAGGATGCTAAATATCTTTGTATTTTTGTGCAAACCAGCTTGACATAACAATTAGTCTGTTTGTTTGACAAATCTTTTGTCTCAAAACCAACAAAAAATCCACAAAAGAAATCCGTCGCTCAGTTCAGAGTAAAAGTAAGTTCAATCTTGGTTTATTTTTGATTTGTATAAATATGTTAGGCTAGTTTTTAGTTTTATAGTATAAAACATTTTTAAATTTAAAAATACATGGTTTTTAGATTTAACTTCCAAAATTAATTTTTTTACAAAATTTCAAAGTTATTAAACAATTTTAAATTGAAAGATAACAGCTTTTACTTAAAAAATAATTTTTTTAATATATTTTGAACTAGATCTTATATAAAGTGACATGTAAAACTTGTACGACGAAACGTATTTGAACAACCGCGACTAGCAAAAAGTCATCTTTTTAACACTAAAAGAGCATTTTTATTAAAATCTTAGCAACTACAAACTAAGAAATAATTCGAAAAAATAGTTGGCTTTGACAATTAGTTTTTTTTTCAGTTTGAAATTTGGCTAATTATGGCGGCCGGATGGAGAAAGTTCACCGGCCAGTCTCCGTATCCATCTGTGGCGGCTAATAAAACCGAAAGTGCCTTTGCCTACGGCGTCAAACAGGACCGACAGTACCGGCTGGACTGGGTAATGAGAGAAAAATTAGGAATGACAAAGCAAATTAATAAAAAAATATAAAATTTTTAAAATACGACAGCATTTCCTTAGCCTTGTAAACAATTTCTTGCCATTTTATGTTTTGTAAAGAAAGTTCTTGCCATTTTATGTTTTGTAAAGAAAGTTCTTGCCATTATATGTTTAGTAAAGAAAGTTCTTGCCATTTGTTGTTTTGTAAAGAAAGTTCTTGCCATTTTATGTTTTGTAAAGAAAGTTCTTGCCATTTTCTGTTTGGTAAAGAAAGTTTTTGCCATTTCTTGATTCGAAAAAACAGTTCTTGCTATTTCTTAAATTGTAAAGAAAGTTTTTGCCATTTTTCATGCAAAAAAGTTCATTTTATGTCCTTCGCAGCCTGCGGGTGACAAGTTATACGATAAACTATAATTTGTGGTCGGTAAAAAAAAGCTTTTACAATTTTTTCGTTTCGTAAAGAAAGTTCTTGCCATTTTTTGTCATCACCAAGTTTGACGTCTCTTTCCTAGTTCACCCTACCCTACTTTAGTCTGCCCTACCCGTTTTTATATCAAACCTCCATTACTTATCACTTCTCCCTCTTACCTACCACCTCCCCATATCCTCACCCTCTCACCGATATTTTCAAACAAAACCCCACGCCAAAAGGCTAAAACATTGAAATTGAGCACGAATTTCGTAGGCAATTTGGAAAAACAGTTTCAGGAAAAAACAAAAATTGTCAAAGTTGGTTAAGTAGGGCCAGTTAACGGGGGAGCACTCGAAAAGACCACCGCCATTATTATCCATGGCTTCGTTCCTCTTTTGTTGTTGCTGCAAACATTAATTATTTATTGTAATTTTCGTTTTTTCTCCAGATAAACGTTTCTCAACCGGTTTCTAAGCGAGTTCGGCCGAAGAGGAGGATTCTGGGTCCTAATTTATTAAATGGCAATCTGGGGCGAATACTTTTAAAATTTTTAATTTGAAAAAGTTTCAGATCCAAGGCAGAGACGCTGAAAGTGAAGCCAAACTTCTAAAATTCATTGCTGATGAATTGGGAATGGATGCTCCACCAGTGGCCAGAGTCGGACGATGGCTGAAGGACGGAGTAGTGCTTTGCAAGTAAGTGTAAAATACCCTACCCTACCCTACCTTACCCTACCCTACCCTACCTTACCCTACCCTACCCTACCCTACCCTACCCTACCCTACCCTACCCTACCCTACCCTACCCTACCCTACCCTACCCTACCCTACCCTACCCTACCCTACCCTACCCTACCCTACCCTACCCTACCCTACCCTACCCTACCCTACCCTACCCTACCCTACCCTACCTACCCTACCTACCCTACTTACCCTACCCTACCCTACTCTACCCTGTCTTATCCTTCTTTGCTTTATCTTACTGTAACCTACTCTAGCCTATCCACTGCGCTATGTTAATATCCTAACTTACCCTTCCTTAATCTATATTTACTTACCGTACTCTATCTTATGTTAGTTTAGCCTATCCTTCTTTATTTTACCCTGCCCTACTTTAATTCGCCCTGCCGTTCCCTATTTTAGTCTATCATACTTTTTAATATCAATAACATAAAAACCATTAGTATTACTGTAACAATATGTTCCAAAACCTTTATTATTCCAGAATGCTTGAGAAGATGGCTCCCGGCTGTCTGTCTAGGCCATTAAATACGAAACGATCCGAGTTCGCGGCGATCGAAAATATTCGAAATTTCCTCGAAAGTGCAGTACGTTTGGGCTTCGAGGAGGGCCACATGTTCGAAGTCAGCGATCTGGTTGATCAGAAAAACATTGGCAAAGTGTTGGGGGTGCTGCAAATGTTGGCCGAAGAGATTCAAACACGGGTCACGGTTCGGATTTACTATTGATTTTGCGGTTGTATTTAAACAATGTAATAAATTTTATTATTAATAAAGTTTATTAGTTTCAAAAATGTTATTACCAGGGCAGGGCAATTATGATTCGTATAAAATAAAGTTAAGCGGGGGCTGATTATGAGGTAGGGAAAGGGGTAGGAGCATAGAGAAGAGAAGGAACGAAAAGAAAGAGGAGAGGTATGGCTGAACTTACACGATACAAGAACTTGTTGAAAGGGAAGGGGAGATGTAATACAATTTTTTTGTTAATAGAATAAGAGTAGGGTAATTTTTAAATTTTTTATTTTTTTAAATTTTTTTTATTTTTTGAAAAACGGAAAAAAACCAATTTTTTTGCCATTTTATATGTGACAACAATAAAAAAAGCTATTTGCTGAAAAATTTTTTAAAGTTATGGTAAAATACGCTCCATCTCACTTTCTTTTGATATTTTTTACCTCCCTACCACACCAATTCGCTCTCTTTTCTCTCACGCAAGGGTCAAACCCAATCGAAAGACAAGTGAGAAGAGAAAGGAAGAGCGGAAAAGAGAAATGGGAGGTATCTCTGGGGTCCATGCATCCTCAAACGGATAAATCTTTCGCCTTTTACTAAAGATTTCCGTGCATGGGCTCGCTTATGAGTTCTATCAATTTTTGGGAGTCCAGTCGATAGGCCGGACTGATAATTTGTTTTTTATTGGTTTAGTTGGTTATTTATGGTTGCTTTGAAAAAAGAGGGCGATTTTTGATTTTTTTAGTTTATTTTTGGTTTTAAAACAAAAATGTATTATTTTTTGTTACCGTGCTATATAGCACGTGATATTATTTTACTTACTTTATATATAAAATAAAAATTTTGTCGTTTATATCATTAACTTTTTATAAAAAACACTTTTCTAACTTGTACCTTGTACTAAAAAACCTATAATCAAGTAAAACAGGGCGGGGAAGGATAGGGTTACGGTCAGGTAGAGGCACGATAGGACATAGTAAAAGCATACAGTTGTCGCTAAAGCTATAGTACTACGACAAGGGCTAGAGCTAGAGCTAGGGTTAGAGCTAGGGCCAGGGCTAATACAAGGAGACGCTCTGAAGCTCAGGGTAGATTTAAACTTTAAGTTTTTGATGACTAATCTTATATTTCCAAAAGGTTTGCAAATATTTTTCAATTCGATAAACATGTTCAACACTCGTTCTAAATGCCAAACAAGAAAAAACTTTTACAACCTTCGTATAAATCTCGACTGTTTTTTAATTTCACGCTTTGAGTGTTTTTGGCACTTTCCGCGTTTCACTCGTTTATGTATCTAAAGTAAAGCAAAGTCGAGGAGAACGGCTGAATAATCCGCTGGTTGGACTAATTTTGTGGCTGTAAAAAATAATTATGGCTAGCTAGGCTGGATTTGGGCTTAAAATGAAAGTTTTGGTTTTTAAAAAGTAAGTAAAAAATTGGAGTAGGAGTAGGGGGCGAGAGGGGAGTTTTTATTTTTAAATATATTTATATCAGAAAAATATTAAATTATGTAATTGGCAGCTGGCAAGTAACAAGTTGTACGATAAATAGAATCTTTTGGTTTGTAAAGAAAGTTCTTGCGATTTTTTGTTATGAAAGAAATTTCTTGTTATTTTTTGTTATGTAAGGAAAGTTCTTGTCATTTTTAAATTTGTAAAGAGAGTTGTTGCCAGTTTTTGTTTTGTAAAGAAAGTTCTTGCCATTTTTTGTTATGTAAAGAGAGTTGTTGCTAGTTTTTGTTTTGTAAAGAAAGTTCTTGCCATTTTTTGTTATGTAAAGAAAGTTTTTGCCATTTTTTATCAAAACAAACCATTTTATGGTCTTGCAAACTGCGGGTGACAAGTTATACGATAAAAAGCGTTAATCTTTATGTAAACAAATTTCTTGCCATTTTATGTTTTGTAAAGAAAGTTTTTTGCTGTTTTTAATGCAAAAGCCTTGTTGTAAGCTTTGTAGCTAGCGGGTGACGAGTTATACGTTGAAAAGTGTTTTTTCTTGTAAAACTGTAGCTGCTAGCTTAATTTAATTTTAGTTATGTTCTAGCTCTCAGGTTGTTAAAATTATTCTGAACCTTGTCTTAAAGCAATTTTTTGGGGTATGAGGGCACATAACTATTTGAACATCTTAATATTATATGTATTTAAAAATATAAAAATAACCTAACCAATATGTCATGTTGACCTTTTTTTAATTTTCAAAATGAAACCTGTACTTTTGTGGCGGCGAATTTCCCAGGACACCCTGTATCATGACGTACTGTAAACCAAACAAACAGCTAATTAGGCATTTCGTACGAATTAATTCCGTATTTTTGTTGTTGTGGTGTGCCATCCAAGAACAAGTAATGTCAATGAGTTATAATTACCATGCCGTGAGGTATATACAGGTCGGTTGAGTGGTATGTACAGGTTGGTTGTGTAGTATGTAGAGGTTGGTTTAGTGGTATGTACAGGGGGATTGTGTAGTATTTATAGTTTGGTGGAGTGGGATGTACAGGGTTATTGTGAGGTATGTAGAGGTTGGTTCAGTCATATGTAGAGGTTGATCGTGTATAACACCTTTTTCGACCGAAATTTTTTGTTTTTTGGTCGAAAATTTTGAAAACACAGGTATAGACCGGTCTCTGCGAAATTTTATAGTTTTGAGCACGATATGCATTTAAGACTATAGTTACAATGTAAAACTTAAATAAATGTAAAAATATCGGGTAACGCTGGGGTAAGACAAGTCTGAACTCTAGAGACTAGAGTAAAGCTAGAGTAACAGTAGATATCGGGCTAGGACCAGGTTTGGACGCAGGGCAGGACATTTCAACAGGGCATTTTTTTGAATTTCGTTTTTTCGCCAAACTCATATTTTGAAAACTAAATAGTTATTAAGAAAATAATAACGTGTAATGGATTAACAGTGTTTAAAACCCTTTTCTAGAAATATTTGTGATTTTAAGCTTAGCCAAAAAAAATTTTAAAAAAACGCGTCAAAAAACAATTCAAAAATGCCCTGTTACCGGGCCCATGCCCTGTCCTGCATCCAACCCTGGCTAGGACTAAGGCAAGGCCTAGGAGTAGAAGTAAACTTCTTAATGTTTTACTGTAACTAAAACCAAATGGACAGTTATTAGTTTTGAGACAGGTATTCTTGGCAATGTCCTGGGTTTTAGCTCTAGGTAGGCTGGTAAAGGGAAAGACCAAATTTCTCTGCTTGGCTAACGAGCCGGGGCTTGTTTTGGGCCTTGGCTTTTGGGCCCACATGTCCCAACGTGGTAAATTTGTTTTGGTTTGGTCCGGGACTGAGTCTGTCCTAATAGGCCCTCTTTTAGGTCCACCATCAGTCTAAGTCAGGACTGACGGGTGACTTCGGGCTAGGGGCAGAGGTTGCAAGCATTGGTACAGGTACCACAGTGGCTATCGAAAAAAAAATTTTTTTTTAATTTTAACGAAGGGGGTCCTAGTCTTAGCTCTTGCACTAATATTAGTCCTCATTTCTCTATATTTAAGATTACTCTAGCCTTACTCTAGTCTTATCTTACCTTAGTGTTACGCTATCTTTACCTTATCAATTCTCTAGTTCTATTCCAACCGTCTTTTAGCCTAACTCTAACCTAATTTTAAAAACCATTTGAATTTAACCTAAATGATCAAAACTTTTCTTCCTCATTTTACCACGCCTTTGTCTGACACGAACTTAGTTGTCTGGCAATTCTTTTCCGACCGTCTCAAGCCATTTTTGATGATTTAAAAGTGAAAAACAAAAAATTAATGGGCCCTAGATGAAGGCAATCTGTCCAAAATAAATTTTTATTTTAGTGCCTTCGGCTAGGTGGGAGGCTTGTTAGGCTATTTTATGATGTGTTACATACAGTTTTTTTACTTTTATACTTTTCAATTATGAAATGGCATTTTTGAGGTTTTGTTCTTTTAATACAGTAAGCTTTACTAACTGGTTATTACATTACGGCGTGGTAGGGGCAAGAAAAGCTAGGGTAAGTAAAAAGTAGGGGAAGAAATGAAGTGAAAATAAGGGTAAGATAGAATATGAACAAAAAAGAGTTAGGATATGGCAGGGCTTGGGTATACATTCGGTAGGACAACTGTACCGCTATATAGAGTTTTGGTAGAGCTGGGTATGGCCACGATAGAACAAGACTAGAGTAGTGCTTGGGTTGGACTAGTGTATGCTATGGTAGGATTACAGTGTGGCAAAAACAAAAGATTACGGTATAGCTTGGTATGAGTAGTGTAAGACAAGGCTAGAGTAAAAATAGGTTAGGGCTAGGGCTCTGGGCTAGGGCTCTGGGCTAGGGCTCTGGGCTAGGGCTCTGGGCTGGGGCTCTGGGCTAGGGCTCTGGGCTAGGGCTCTGGGCTAGGGCTCTGGGCTGGGGCTCTGGGCTAAAGCGTTTATTTAAAATTAAGAAGTATGTGTTAAAGTTTCATTTTTACTTAAAATTAACCCCGATGTTACACTACTTTTTCATTTATCACGCTGAAAGTTCTCATTTACGAATTCTTTTATTTAAAAAACTTTTTTAACTCTGAATATTAAAGTTGGAAGCCATTTAAATGATTAATTAGACTTTTTTTCTTTTCCATATTTGAATATTTGATATCTTCGTTTTGGACTTTTTAGTCTTCGAATGTATTGTAAAGCTCCTTCACTTGAAGTATATTTCTTAAATTTTAAATGAACGCTTTGACAAAATAAACAAAAATTTTAATTTTAAAATAAATGTTACCTAAACACCTTATTATAATCTTTAAAGGACTTTACTTGATCAATTTTAAAAGCCCTTTGGAACAGCGATCTCGTGGTGTAGTGGTTATCACATCTGTCTAACACACAGAAGGCCGGCGGTTCGAGCCCGCCCGAGATCAATAGTTTTTTTGGGCGTTCAAAACAGTTTTTAATGGTTCGAAATTTAAAAATAAAGTGTTTTAGGTAGTGATAAATGTTTTTTACATTATTATTTTATTCTAAAATGTCATAAGTTTTAAAACTTGGCTATTTTTTATAAAAACAAGTTGTAATGTGGCAAAATTTCATAAAAATAACCAAAATTATTCAATTTTTTGAATTGAAACATCAAAGACCTTTATAAAAATGAGTGTTAACTATTGAGACATAATTTACTTTACTGTGCTTTAAATAAATTTTAAATTTTGGTTTTAAATGTTATTGTTATCTAATTATTTGACCTCAAGTTTTGTCTATCTTTGGTTTATGATTAATAATTTATTTTAACTTTGCAGCTGCAATAATACTTAAACGTTTTTGAAAGACTTTGTCGTTCTTTTTCTGTGTTGGTTATGAAAACAGTTTTTGTAACGTTTCTTGCATACATTTGAGGTTGGCTTTTACGTAGCTTCTATGTTTCATTCCTAGCCCTATTCCTAGCTAGGGGTAAGAAACGAGACGTGTAGACCCGGCCTGGCCTGGCCCGGTCCTACGATTGGGCTAGATTGCTTTTTGCTGGGCCGGCCTGAGGAAAAGTTAAAACGAGCAAGGTTTAAACGTTGGGCTCGGCCCGTTTCTCATCTCTAGTCCTAGCGTATGCCGAGCGCCCTAGCCCTGACCCAGAGCCCTAGTTCAGAGCCTTAGCCCAGAGCTTTAGCCCAGAGCGCCAGTCCAAACCATTTTTAGTTTTGTAAAGAAAGTTCTTGCTATTTTTAGTTTGAAAAAAAAGTTTTTGCATTTCGCTTTTTGTAAAGAAAGTTCTTGTCATTGTTAGCCTTAGCGTCAGCACCGACTATAACATTGATTTCTGAAACGTTTTCCAACTCTTCCTCTTCAACTCCCCCTCCTGACGTGAAACGTGATTAAATTTGCATAAACTGATGTTTATTGTATGTTCGCACTTTTTTCATAAATATTTTTATTCGAAAAAATAAAAAAAAACCTCAAAAGCCGAACTTTGGGCCTTTTTTTTGCGACGAAAAGATTGCTCGCGGCATTTTACTGTGGGGACACATTCTTCGAGGACGGGGTTAAGTAATGTATGAAAAGTTAAAATAAAAGTCGAGGATAAGGCAGTTTTGGGTGGGCGAATGGCCCAGATTTGGGCTATTTTCCCCTCTTAACTCTCTGGCCTAGTTTCGGTTTGGAAATGAGGGACTTTGGGGATGGGAAACTGGGCCGATGGTCAAGAAGGGAACGGGTTTAATTTGAAATTCCCTATGAAGAAGATTACGAATTTAAAAAAAAAACTAAAATTTTGTATTTTTTTGAATTTTAGATAATTTTTGAAATTTTAATATTTTTTTCGAAAAGGTTGGCTATAGCAAAAGATTTTTTTATGTCTAATCTAATTTTTAAAAAATTTACTCAGATTACTAATTTTTTCTCGTATTTCACTCTTCACTAATAAAAATTTTAAAAAATAAAAAAAAATTAGAAAATTTTAAAAACTGCAATTTTAATTAAAAAATTTTTTTTAAAAAGTTTAAAATTTTATATTTTTACTTATTTGTTACCCAAATAGTCTAATCATATCAGTAGCACCTTTATTTGTTTACTTTTGAAAGCCTTTTTGTAACCGTGATTTCGTGGTGTAGTGGTTATCACATCTGTCTAACACACAGAAGGCCGGCGGTTCGAGCCCGCCCGAGATCAATAGCTTTTTTGGGCTTTTGAACGATTTTTAAGAGGTTAAAAATTAAAAAATAAGGTGTTTTAAGTAATGACAAGTATCTTTTATATTATTTTACATTATTGTTTTACTATAAAATGTCATACATTTTTGATTTTTTGTTGTTTTTAAACAAAAAATGAGAAAAACTAATGAAAAACGGTTAAAAACGACAATTTTTACAATATTTTTGCCCTTTTAAAGTTTTTTCAATTTCCAATTTAAAAATTTGCTCGCATTTGCCATCCGAAACGACGGAAGATATTGTTTTTGATAGTGGGGCTTACATGAAAACAGTTTTGTTTATACACATATCTGTATGTGTGTTTTTGTCACGTACGACCATAAATTATTATATTATCAAATAACCATTTTTTGTTAGGAGGATAAACAAAAAAATTCGTATAACAGTATTTTTAAAGTTTTTATGAGTACTAAGGCTTCAGAAATACAAAAGTTTTAAAAAATTCGGTAAGCTTTTTGACCGATCAAAAAAATGAAGTTCTATGTATCTTGTGACCCATAGGCAGGGCCGGGCAGGGACTTTTGGTCTGGGGGCAGGGGCCCAAAAAATCGGCACAGGCTACCTGTGCCGATTTTTTGCGAAAATTTTTTTCCAAAGATCTATAGGGGGACCACGTTCAAATTTTTTCGAAAAATTTTTTTTCTGGGGGGGTACTCCCCCCCCCCGCCCCCTCCCCCCCTCGCGCCCGGCCCCTGCCCATAGGGTAAGGTAAAGTTTAAAAAAAAGGTGTAAAAACATAATTGGCAGGGTTTTTTCGAAAAGTTTCGAGTTGTTTTGTTCGTTTCCGAAACGTTTACCTAATGCCTTGGGGCAGATTCGTTCGAAAAGAAGTGCTAAAGAGCACATTCTATTTTTAAAACTTTTGGCCGTTCTTTTGACATAAAATCCTAAAAGTTTTTTTTTGAAAAATTGGTTTGGACAGGTTGAGTTTTAGAACTAGTTACCCTGCCTGGGGTTGAGCAGGTTATCTTTAGCCTGGAGAGGGGAGGAGGGAGGGGGGGAGCGGAAGGGGGTAGAAGAAGAAGGCTGGAAAGGACTTTGCTGAGTTGAGCTGGGCACAGCTAATTTGGGCTCAACTAGGCTGCACTGGGCTGAACTGGGCTAGACTGGGTCGCAAGAATTTATACATGAATTTCCAAAATTTTACAAAAAACTAAAAAAAAGTTTTTCCTGCCATTTCATAATTGACCAAAATAAAAATTTATTGCATAATTTTTTAAACTTACAGTAAAATACGCTCTTCTTTCTTTCCGGCTCCAATATTCTTTCTCTCTCTCTCTACCACACCCAGTGTTTTGCCGGACCCGTCCGGACCGGACCAAAAGAAAATAGAGCCGGACCGGACTGGACCGAAAAAAAAAGTTCCGGACCGGACCGGAAAAAAAAAATTTTTTTATTTTAATAAAACTGTTTTAAAAATTGCAAATAAAACATATTTTTAAGAGTTTTTAAACGTAAAGAAAGCAGTTTTAGCGCTCCTGGCTCTTTTTAAAAATAAAAAAAAAATTTTCCGGACCGGACCGGACCTGAACTTTTTGGTCCGGACCGGACCGAAAAAATTCTCATCCGGACCGGTCCGGCAAAACACTGACCACACCAATTCGGTCTCTTTTCTCTCGCGCACCGGTGAAACCCAATCGAAAGACAAGTGAGCAGCGAAAGGAAGGGCGGAAAAGAGAATCAAACGGATGAATCGATCGATCGCCCATCAATTTTTGGGAGTCCAGTCGACAGGCTGGACTGATAATTAATTTTTTTTACTGATTGGATTGATTATAAATTGCTTGATGGGAAAAAAGGGACACTTTTTGATTTTTTTGGTTATTTTTTTATTTTAAAGTAAAAATTAGCTATTTTTGGTGTCGTGTTATATAGTACGAATTATTATTTTTTTAAATTTATATAAAAAATATAAATTTTTTTGTTGTTATTGCGGTTTTTTAATAAAAAACCCTTTTTAAATTATATTGTATAAACTTTGATTTTTTAGTACTGCACGGTCAAAAACGACAAAACTTTCCTAAGTTCCATTTTTTCACTTTTTGCAAAATTTTTAATGTCATACTCTTTTTATTACGAAAATACGTCCATGTTTGACGTTACAATCGTGTGCACCTTTCGTATTATTTGTGGAACGGCCGCCGAATTGGCGCCAGATTTCTTATGCAAATGGGCCGGCCTCAGGGCATTCGGAATGAATTCCCTGAGGCGATGAAATCATGGCTTTTAACTCGGCTTTAATCTCATTATAAAAGAACACCGCCAGTCGGATTATTTTTTGTATTTGACTGGTTGTAGTATAGTAAAGGGGGGGGGGGGGGGGTTTGTACGGTAAATTGGGAAATGTGTTTTCTTCGTATAACTTGCCACTTGCGGGCTGCAGAACTCGAATATTGTGGTTTTAGGTACTGAAGGGGATCTTTATCTCTTTTTTTACAAAAAATAAAATGGCAAGAACTTTCTTTACAAAACAAAAAATGGAAAGAACTTTCTTTAGTGATTTGTCGTATAACTTGTCACCCACAGGCTGCAGAACACAAAAATTTAGTTTCTCACGTTAAAAATGGCAAGAACTTTCTTTACAAAACAAATATGCAAGAACTTTCTTTACACAACAAGAAATGGAAAGAACTTTCTTTACAAAATAAAAAATGACAAGAACTTTCTTTATAAAACAAAAAATGGCAAGAACTTTCTTTCCAAATTTTAAAAATAATTTTTAAAACAAATTTAAGCATATTTCAAAATTCCAGCGAAAAAACTTTATTTACAGATAATATTATACTATATTGTACCAAAAAGCAACAATATTTCAAATGAAAAAGCAAAGATTAGAGGTTATTTATTGTTTTGCGCGATTAACAGTATTTCTTCAGGAATAAAGTTATTTTTTAAAACACCAACAGCTTAACGGGATTACTCTAAAGTATTATATTATATACTATATACTGTTTCCGTAAACAATCTTCTGAGTTTACTGTGGTAAACGGTACATT
Organism: Bursaphelenchus okinawaensis; assembly: GCA_904066225.2. NCBI lineage: Eukaryota > Metazoa > Nematoda > Chromadorea > Rhabditida > Aphelenchoididae > Bursaphelenchus > Bursaphelenchus okinawaensis. Next base: position 9,163,152 of record CAJFCW020000005.1, on the reverse strand, counting down.
GTTTTATATATGGAGGTATTTTTAGGAGGTATAGGCTTGTTTGCTGAGAACTGCATGTTTTACTCGTACTGAGATAGTACTGTACTTGTGGTATAGGCAAAGGCAAGGCAAGGCAACACAAGACAAGGCAAGGCAAGGCAAGAAAAGGCAAGGCACGGTAGACCAGGGTAGGCTAAAGAATTAGTCTTTTTATCAGTACAGTACTAAAAAAAATTTATTTTTTTTTTACCTTAGGTTTGTAAAAAAAGTATGTTTATAATATTTTTTTTTCAGCCGAAAGTCAAAGTTTAGCATTTTTTTACAACGTACTATATAGCTCGATACTGAAATTTTTTTAATTATGAAAAAGAATTAGTTTTTAATACTTGCAGAAAATTTCTTTATTTAACCTTTTTGTTACAACGTGCTATATAGCATGATACCGAAAAGTTTATTTTTTTAGTTTAAGTATGTAAAAAATGAATTTTTAATACATTTTCAACAAAAAAAAGATATTTTTTAATGTTTTTTTACAATGTGCTATATAACACGGTACTGGAATAATTTTTTTTTGCATTTAACTATGTAAAAATAATGGCTTTTAAATATTTTTATTAGTAAAAAGATACATTTTTACCAATTTTTTACAACGTACTATATAGCACGATACTGAAAAAATTAATTAATTAGATAAAAAGGATAAGTTTTTAATACTTTTGTTAGTATAAAATTACATTTTTTACCAATTTTTCACAACGTGCTATATAGCACGGTACTGAAAATTTGGATGACGCTTCACACTAGGATTTGACGCGTAAATATTTTAAAACTTTTTGTCGTGGGCATTATTATTTTTTGCTGTATGCAAATGGCTTCTATTCCGGCCGTTCTTTTGATCCTTCCTCCTCGTGCTTCTGAATCCTGGCAACGTGCTCGCCTTTTACGAAGCGTTTTTTACATTGTTTCACACTTAATTAAGGCACTTGTTACTTCGTTTTCGTCGCGGCATAATCAGAAAATTGAGGAAAAAGTGGTCAAGATGTTGTTAATGGGGTTATATTGTCGTACTTGAGACAAGGGCGTTTTGACATGACGTTTGAATTGAATATTGTGGGGTGGGGTAATTGGTGAGCAAGGGTGGGGAAATGTAAGGGGAAAAGGGGCAAAGGTAAAGTAAAAGTAAGGCAGGGGTTATGTTATGGGCTTGGGTTAGAGAGATAGCGGTAGGGCAAGGTAGATTAGGGTAGGTTAAGGTAATTGTAGAGCAAAACCTGCAAGGGAGGATAAGACTGGAGGTATGGCGCGGGCTAGGGCTGTATGGCTAGAAGCAGGGTAAGGATAGGACAACAGTAAGGCAAGAGTAGAGCCAGTGTAGGGCAAGGGACAAGAGTAATGCAAAGGCAAGGCAGGACAAGGATATGGTAGGATGAGGCAAGGATAGAGCCATGGAACGGTAGGGTAGGATAGAGTAGTGTAGGGTAGGGTAGGATAGGGTAGGGTAGGGTAGGGTAGGGTAGGGTAGGGTAAGGTAGGGTAGGGTAGTTTAGGTTAGGGTAGGGTAGTTTAGGTTAGGGTAGGGTAGGGTAGGGTAGGTTAGGGTAGGGTAGGGTAGGGTAGGGTAGGGTAGGGTAGGGTAGGGTAGGGTAAGGTAGGGTAGGATAGGGTAGGGTAGGGTAGGGTAGGGTAGGGTAGTTTAGGTTAGGGTAGGGTAGGGCAGGGTAGGGCAGGGTTAGTACGCGTATTGTGGCATATATCTGATAGTAAAGTAACTATGAAAAAACTAATATTAAAAAATTTTCAGGCATGATTTGGGCAATAGTAACCACGATTCTACCTTCATGATTTGAAGTCAGCCGAGCATTTTGGCAGCGAATGGGCTCCAAGTAAGTCAAATTTTTAAAAATTGATTTTTTAGTAGTGGGTAGTACTGAATTTTAAAACTTTTTTAAGTTTGTGTTTTAGTACTACTGAATGGTACAAAATAGTACTAAAATTGAAAAATTTTAAATTTTTGGTGATTCAGTATTCAATTGTGCTAAATAGTACTATATAGTGATAAGATTCAAAAAATTTTGTATTTTTTTTTTGGTTTTCAATGGTACTGAACAGTACTAAAACTTGAAAATGTTTATATTTTGAGTGTAGGGTATTAATTTTGAATGTATGATTACTCATCGGTACCAACCAAATAGTACTAAATTTTAAAAATTGTATATTTTTGAGTTTTTGGTACCCAATGATACTAAATAGTACTAAAATTTGAAAAGTCGTAAGTTTTTGTGTTTTTGGTACTCATTGGTACTGAACAGTACTAAAATTTAAAAATTTGTAAACTTTGAGTGTAGGACATTCATTTTGAGGGTATGATACTCATTGGTACTAAATAGTACTAAATTTTGAAAAGTTGTAAATTTTTTGTGTTTTTGTTACTCAGTGGTACTGTATAGGACTAAACTTTGAAAAGTCTCACATTTTCTTGTTTTTGGTATTTATTGGTACTATATAGTACTAGAATTACAAAATTTTAAATTAAAAAATTGTTTTTTGTTAGTAAGGTTATGATACGTTTGTAAAAATGTAAAATACGGCCTTATTAGCTTCGTCCAAGAAATCGTTTTTTGACGCAAAAATTTTTTAAAATTTAAGTTTTTTTTAAAAAGTGCCATTCTTGCCCTGTAAGATTAGCCTGAAAATTAATCTAGCAATAACACATAACATGACTAGCTCCTTTTCGAAATGAAAAGACGTTTTTGTTGTTTGTTTAATGCCGGATTATATTACGTGTCCAATTAGTTGTCATTACTCTTAAGGATTTCCTCTTAGTCAACCGTCTTAAGGCTCATTTCTGTTAAACTTGCCTTTTTTATGTTATAGAGCGGGTCATGGCATCGCAGGGCAGGGCAGCGCAGGGTAGGGCAAGGCGATGCAGGACAGGACAAGGCAGAACAGGGCAGGGCGGGTCTGGGCAGGGCAGGGCAGGGTAGAGCAAGGCGATGCAGGACAGGACAAGGCAGAACAGGGCGGGGCGGGGCAGGGCAGGGCGGGTCTGGGCAGGACAGGGCCTAACGCTTGTAATTTGGCACTAATTTAAGCTGGGCGGGGTAAAAATTGATGATTCATTTTTTTCACAAATTTTAAAATATTAGATTAAAAAAAATTTTAAATTTAATAAAAGATGCAAGAACTTTCTTTACAAATCTTTAAAACTGCGAAATTCTACGAAAAATAGTTCTCATCGTATAACTTGTCTCCCGCAGCTTGCAGAGCACTAAATCATCTTGTTTTGATACAAATGTTAAAAAGTTTCTTTACAAAACAAGAAATGGCAAGAACTTTCTTTACAAAACAAGAAATGGCAAGAACTTTCTTTACAGCCATTTTAATGCTATTTTTAAACGTTTTTCAATATAAAAATGCCATTTAAAATGAAATCACTTTAAAAATCGTTCCAAAAATCTACAGTACATTAAGCTTGTCAAAAAGAACGTTTTAAAGCTAAAGTTGTCTATTCATCTTCCGCCTAACTAACTTACGGCTTTCATGTTGTGAACATTACCAGCCCTGTCTATACACTTTTACAAATCGCTCGGAAAATGTTTACAGACAGCCGACTTCCTGAACCCTTTTTTCAGACAAATTTCTTAAAGGTTTGACGAGCTTTCAGCTTTGCATATTTAATTTTTTTTTAATTTTTGAAAAATTGAAAATTTGAAAATTTTTAAAATTTCGAAAAAAATATTAATGTTAAAAAATTTCTTAAATTTGAAAAAAAAGTTTTTAAATTAAAAAAAAATTATTTGAAGCATAGAGTAAGCGCTATAGGGGAGAGAGGTGAAAACAAGGGTAGCGCTACAGAAGGAGTGATAGTAAAGTGAGGATTACGGTGGGGCTAGAATAAGAGCTCAACTGGGGGTTACGGTAGGGCTAGAGTAGGAGCTAAACCGAGGATTACGGTGGGGCTAGGGTAAGTTTTGGAAAGTTGCTTGCGAAGGATAAAGGTAGGGTTACCTATTCTACGGTTAGGACTAGAACTGGGGCTACTGTTTTTGAATACTCGACGCTGGGCTAGAGCTCTGGGCTAGGGCTCTGGCCTAGGGCTAGGGCTCTGGGCTAGGGCTCTGGGCTAGGGCTCTGGGCTAGGTCTTTTTTTGAAGAGCGGAAGTCGTATTACCTAAAGTACTTGTTGTATTGAGAATATTTGACAACAAAAGGTATTAACTATGTAGGGCATCAACAGATTAGTACAAGATTTGTTTTGTTCTTTGCCAAAATATTTCAAGACTTTTCTTTGAAATAGAGAAATTTTTGATCTGTAGGGCATGGTAGTCTAAATAGGGTAGAGTAGAGTAGGGTAGGGTAAGGTAGGGTAGGGTAGGGTAGGGTAGGGTAGGGTAGGGTTTAAACTTTTGACTTCTCATTATGACCTCTAAAAACTGTTTTTCAATTGAATTTTTAAACTTTTTAAAATTTTAAGCTTTTTCTATTGTAACCAATACTCAAATATTTACAATATCTGTTTCAAACTCCATTTTGTGACATGCCGGTTTCAGTTTCATTCAAAAGACATGAACAAAAGTTAGAAAACTTAATTTCTGGGACTAATTGGGCACTTAAAAAAGGCATACTTTGGGTTGTCATGTCACTTTTGTTATGACGTTCTGTTAAAGTTGGGGTTATTGGGACTGGAATGGGGTTTACATTTTGGGGGTGGTACAGTGTAAATCGTGTTACTGTATGATAGGTTTTTTTAGGGTTGATACTAGGATTTACTTAGGGTAAAGCTAAAGCTATGGCCGGAGCTTAGGCTAGTGTTTACAGTAGGGATTAGGCCAGGCGTTTTATTGGGTTTTAAGATAGGCTTATGTATCAGGCGACTTACGTTGCTGCGATATTTTGGCTGAGCTATACGGCAGGACTTAAGCCACGTTTTAAGCAACGGTTTAGGCTAGCCTTATGGCTTGCTTTGGGATTAAAGCGAGAGCTAAATAAAGGTGGGACTAGGTATTATGCTCGCGTTTAGGCTTTAGGCTTTATGTTTTAGGCTAGGCTTTAGGGTAGGGCTTAGGCTAGGCTTTAGGCTCGGCTTTAGGCTAGGCTTTAGGCTAGGCTTCAAGTTAAGAATATAGCTAGGAATAGATATATGGCTTGGGCTGGAGCTTTGTTGCTTAAAACTATTGCTTAAGCTTGGTCTAAAGCTAGCTCTAGGACGTCGGCTAGGGTTTAAGCTAGCGTTAAGGCAGGGTCGAAGCTTATGCTTTGGCTAGGGCTTGTTACAAAACTAGGCTTAGGCTGTGCATACCTTTGGCCAACTTTTTAAATTTTTTTAAAAATTTTTATTAATTTATTTTTCAAAAAAAAATTTTTTGAAACATTTTTAAAGCTTAATTTTTAAAATTTCAGCAACTTTCCGCACGTGGTAGACTCTCCCTCCACTTCGGCCGAACACACCTTTCACTACCACCCCCATTCTCGACCACCACGTCAGACCGCAAATGTCGCCGGCTGGAGCTGGGGCGGGCTGTTCCAACTTGGCATGCTTCTACTGCTTCTGCTGGCGGTGCTGTTTGTGATTTCGCTGGTTTTCGTGATTCTGCTTCGGAAGTTGGGACGTTGCCTGAAGCGACGACGGAGGAAAGTGTTGGCCAGGACGTTTAACCGATCGCCAGAGGCTGAAAGTACCGCGCCATTGTTTCAGTTCAGCCCGAGGATGTCGACGGGTCAATTCAATTTTGGTGGGAGCTTGGGTGGAAGTTTTCGTGGCGGGACCAAACGATTCCCGACGATTCACGTTGTGGGTAGGTTTTGGGGTGGGGTATTGGTTTTATTTTGGCATTTATCAAAGTTAAAGGTCTTTATGACCTTATATCAGTAGGATAGGGCGGGCTAGGGTATAAAAAATTTTTTTTTAATTTAACAAAATAAATTTTGATACGGAAGTTTGGCTAATAGCAATATAAATCAGCGTGATAGAAAGATCAAACAGCATAAAAACAGAGAGAAATCTCATAAAACCGACTCCCAATTATGTTTTTTTGTCTTTATTGGATCTAATTTATTACCGGTATTTAAATACCTTTCGAGTTCTGGCGTTTCACAATAATCAAATTTATTCTATAGTAAAAGTTGAGTAATCTAATTGTACATTTGTTATTTATATTCTGTAATTTAATTGTTGCTTTAATTAGTTTCGGCATGACTAAACATGTGAGTGAGCTTTAGCTGAAAGTTAACGTAAATAATCATTTTTGATAGGGGAGGGTATCTTTTCCTAAGGGCTTCGAGCCTGGATTGGGGTTAGTGTAAGGTGGTATATGATAATGTAGAGTAAAAGGGTACGATAGAATAAGATAGGATGGTAAACAAGAGGAACGGGTCGGGCCGGTCATCATTCAAGTTTACGTCGTGCTGGGCCTCAAAATCAAGGCCTGTTCGGCCCAAAAACTTTAGCCTGTTTTGCACGTTAAAAAAAGTTGGGCCGAGCCGGTAGACATGAGAAACGGGCCGGGCTTAATTTTCAGGCCCGGCCCGAACTTTTGCTCAAGGCCGGCCTGGCCCGGCCAGTTTCTTATGTCTACGGGTCGGAACTGGGTAGGGTAGGGTAGGGTAGGGTAGGATAGGGTATGGTATGGTATGGTAGGGTAGGGTAGGGTAGGGTAGGGTAGGGTAGGGTAGGGTAGGGTAGGAAAGATGTAGGTTAAGGTCACTCATCTCTATCATTCAAAGCAGTATACGACCCGCCCGACCCGGTCCCGACAACAAACGTCATTCGAAATGTGTCAAAGCCAGAGGCTTTATATTAAAACCCATTTTTTGTTCTATTTTTAACAACTACTTCAATATGACCTTTGAGTTATATCGAGTGGGTCGAACCGTTTGTCTTTGATTGAAAAAGGGCTGACTTTCTCATAATTCAAAATTGATGCTATAGGGCTTTTTGTTCAGCTTTAGGTCTATATAATTGTAGGCTCTTTGTTGTCCTGGCTCTTTGTGGTTATGTTGGCATTTTTATTGGGTTGGGTGTACTAGTTTTTATATTATACTTAATGACAACGTATATGAGTATTTGAAAGTTAAAAACGTTTGGTTGAGATGACAGGATAGGGTAGGGTAGACTAAAAAAGTGTTGTTGAAATGACGACAAAATTTTTTTTAAAAATCTTAGCGTAGGGCCTAGTAAAATAGGGCCGGTGCTAATTTTTTGGCTTTTTCAACTTCTTTTAGGGCCAGGTTAGAATGTTGTTATTAAGAGTAGGGTAGAGTAATTGTTATTGAAGGCTAGTGTTGGGTAATTGGACGCAAAGGGTAGGGTAACGTCTTTTGTATGAAAAAAAGGAAAATAGGGCAGTACTAGGCAAAGCATGGCTAAATGGGGCGGTAAAAAACAGGAACATAGATATGACTTGGGTTAGGGTTAAGGATAAATTTCTGGTTAGGGGAAGGACTAAGTCATGGCTAGAGTCAAGGGCAAGCCAGGGCAGCGGAATTCAGGACAAGAAAGGACAGGGCAAGGCAGGACAGGACACGAGCACGTAAGAGTACTGCAGGACCAAATCCGTAGTTATGGCGTTGGGGAGAGCTAGAACAAGAGCTAGAGTTAGAGCTAGGGCCAGAGCTAGAGCTAGGGCTAGAGCTAGGACTAGAGCTAGGACTAACTATGAGCTCTATTACATAAAAAAATATTTTGAAATTTAAAAAAACAAATTAGAAAGATAAAATGAAAAACAAGAGTTCCCAAACCTTTTACTTTTATGATCCCATAACCTAAATGGCTTTATTTTTCTTTAAAAAGCTTAAACTCCATGATTTTCATTCTTTCTGGGAACACAAGTTTTTGGCCGTTTTATGAGTTGAAATGTGTTTTAAAAGCCCTTTATTTTTCGAATTTCTACGTCAAAAAGCGTGTTTTGTCTATGAATTCGTTTTGGCAGGTTTAATTTTGTCAATTTTTGAGTTTGATGCGAACAAAGGGGTTTTTGGGTAACTAGAGGGAAGGGGGGGATGTGGTTTTATGGGAAATATTGAAGTGGAGAAGGGTGGTGAAAGGAAAGGGTTTTAAGGTAACTAGGGGGTGGTTTTAGGGTAAATATTGGAGTAAGGAAGGGTGGTGAAAAGAAACTTTTTGAGGATAACAAGGGGGTGGTTTTAGGGTAAATAAGAAGGGGGAGGGGGAATATGAAAAGAGGGGGTTTAGGGAAAATAATGCGAGAGGGAGAAGAGAAAGTGGTAAAAATTTTTGTAGGTTTTTATGACTTCAGGCATGCGAAAAGTCAACTTTTTTGGTAAAATACGGTTGCGGGTTTGGGTTTTTCTAAATTTAAAAGAAATTTTAAATTAAAATTAAAAATCAAAAAAATTCAAATTGCCATTTTTTATTAAACAGACCTTAAAAAAGATTTTTTTATCTTTTGTCATTTTTAAACTTGAAAGTTATACATTCTGTTCTTTATTCTTGATTACATTCTTTCTCTCTCTCTACCACCCCAATTCGCCCTCTTTTCCCTCGCGCACCGGTGAAACCTAATCGAAAGACAAGTGAGAAGAGAAAGGAAGAGCGGAAAAGAGAAATGGGAGGTATCTCTGGGGTCCATGCATCCTCAAACGGATAAATCTTTCGCCTTTTACTAAAGATTTCCGTGCATGGGCTCGCTTATGAGCTCTAGCAATTTTTGGGAGTCCAGTCGACAGGCTGGACTGATAATTTATTTTTTTACTGATTGGATTGATTATAAATCGTTTGCTGGGAAAAAAGGGGGGGGGGAATTTTTTGATTTTTGAGGTTTTTTAATATTTTTTTGTTTTAAAAATATAAAAGTTTGTTATTTTGTGGTACCGTGCATAGTACGCGATATTTTTTTTACTTGTATATAAATATAAAATTATATCTTTCTTTGAAATTTTTTATAAAAAACAGCTTCTTTAACTCTGTGTTATATAAATTTTGATTTCGTAGTACCGTACTATATAGTGCGTTTTAATAGAAAACTTAAAACGAATTTTTTTTATTGTAAGTGTAATGAGGACCCCTTCCCCCCAGAAAAAAAAATTTCGAAAACAGTTGAACGTGGTCCCCCTGTAATTTTTTCAATCCCCAGAACAAAAGACCCCGCCCGGCCCTGATGGTAGGTAGATAATATATTACGGTAAGAAGGATATTTAGTGTAAATGAAAGGCGAGGAAATATATGGTAGAGTTTTAGTCTTCCTCCCTCGTTCAGTTCTAATCTCACTTCATATTGTTTTTATTAGGGGGCGCAGAATTAAGTGAATGGCTTAATAATTTTTTTATTTTTCAACTTTTTTTTCATAAACTCGTTTTTGGAAGTAAAGCACCACCCCAAAAGTCTGTTCGACTTTAATTTTATGCAAAAAGTGGTTTTATCAAATTTTTCGAAAAGTAATTCAATCATAACATTGTAACATTTTATTTCAAACCTACGCTTTATACGACTTTTATAAAGTAAATATGCTTTCAGAATACCCTGTACATTACGGTGCTGTGCCTCAAATCCAAATCCAGCCCAGCGACATTGAGGACGGCAACAATCTTAGTGCATATCGGCCGTTGTCTAGTAAGTTTTAACGTTTTTTAGGTTTTTTTGAGGGATTTTTTTTATTTTTGAATTGCCTTAGCTCTAGCCTTAGTTTTATCTCTAGCCCTAGCTTTAGCCATAGCTCTAGCTATAGCTCTTATCTTAGCTCTTGCTTTAGCCCTAGCTTTAGCCGTATTTCTAGCCGTTGTCCTAGCTCTACTCTAGCCTCGGCCTTAACTATAGCCTTAACTTTAGTCTTTGCGTTAGTCTTAGCTCTAGCACTAGTCTCAGCCTTAGCATTAGACTCAGCCCTAGCTTCAGCCCTGGCTTTAGTCCTTGTCTTAGTCCTGGTCATAGGCTTAACTCTAATTCTAGTTCTAGCTTCGGGCTTAGGGGCTTAGCCTTAGCCATAGGCTTTGGCCTATGTTTGGCTCTAACATTAGCTTTTGTCCCAATACGAACCTCAATCTTAAAATAGGCTTATATTAGGCATTTTTTAACTTATTATAGGCTTAGCACCGCCTTTGTTTCTCCTATTTGTTTTATCTTTACCGTTTTTTTTAAATTGCCTGGAGGGCTTAAAACCGTGTTATTATAATATTTTTTAATTTAAAAAATTTTAAAAAACTTAAAATTTTATGCCGCGCCACCCCCCTTCGCAAATTTCTATAAACTTCATAACATGCCAACTAAACCTCCCCCCTTCCCAATTTTTGAAAAAACCCCAAAACACCCCCACTGTTATTGTGTGTAGGATTTAATTTTGGCAAATAAAATAAACTGATTATACGCTACTAATGCAGTTGTAATTTGTATATAAGGTCCGTCTATTTATAAATTCTACCCACGAAAACCGTCCGTTTTGTTTTGTATGGACGCTTTTGTGGGGGGTTGGTCGGGTTCTTGCAAGAGACATGTACGACTGCATGTACGGTACTTTTTGGAAGAGTTTAGACAATAGACGTGATTGGTTTTGGAATTTTTAAATTTTACATTGGTTTTTAAAAACTTGAAAGTTTTTATTGATTTTTTTAAATTTTATATTTGGCGGGAAATAGGGGAAAGGACGTATTTTACACTTTTAGTTTTTAGGTTGTTCACATAATTCTGTGCCCCCTTACTCCACAAATTTGCTTTGAAAGGGGACGCTGAATTAAGTGAACAATCTAATATCCTACGCTACTATATGATACCTCTACCCTAGCTCTAACACTAGCCTAGAGCCTTAGCCCAGAGTCCTAGCCCAGAGCCCTAGCCCAGAGTCTTAGCCCCAGCCCAGAGCCCTAGCCCAGAGTCCTAGCTCTAGCATTATCTCTAGTCTTAGCCTAGAGCTTTAGCCTTAGCCTATAGCCCTAGCCCATAGGCCTAGCTTTAGCTCTAGCATTAGTCCTAGTCCAAAGCTTTAGCCTTAGCTCTGAAATTAGCCCTAGCTCTAACCCAGAGCTTCAACCTTAGCTTTAGCTCTACTCCTAGTCTTAGCCCACAAGTCAAAGCCGTATCTTGCCATACCCTACCCTATTCTACCACTACAGCTGTTTTTTTTACTTTGCCATACTCAACGTTGTCTTTTTTGGTTCTACCCTACTTATCACTAATTTACCTTTTCTTATCTTATTCTACGTGGCATTACTCATCTTTTTTCCCGCCCCTTTTACTGTATTTATCACCCTTTTTAGGCCTTTTACCACCCTTTCCAGCCCTATTATCAAGTGTAAATAAGGCCTTTGTGGTTGTTAATTATAAATGCAATAAAACAAAAAACTCGAAGCTCCATTATCAGTCCAAACTATTCGAATATTCTTTTCGAAAATCGTTTAAAAGCCTTTTTTCGAATTCCCATAGTTTTTGGGGTGAGAATTCTGTGTCATTTACCGAGTTATGGGAGCAAGTGTTTACAATGTTTTTGGTGGTAAAAATTGAGGTTTTTGGTTGTTTATTTATAGTTTTGCAGGGCTTGCAAGGGGTTTTAGGTATGTAGTTTGGGGGTTAAAAATTGCGTAAAAATGGGTTTAAAAAGTTTTAAAAAATGGTTAAAAAAGGCATAGAAAGGAGGTAAAAATGGTTTTTTTGTTATAGAAAGGTAAAGTAAATTGAAGATTGGCATAGGGTTAGTTTTGGCTAGAGCAAGGCACACCTTGGTCTTGCGTACGGCTAGGGTTAGGGCTATAGCTACGGCTCTTTTTAGGTAAGGTAACTTAATGATAGTTTTGGACTAAGTTAGGGCAAGAGCAAGGTTACTTTTGGTCTTGGGAAAGGCTAGGGTTAGCAATAAGGCTACGCTAAGGCTTTTTATGTATTAATGATAGGTTTAGACTAAGCTAGGGCTAAAGCAAGGTTCATTTTGGTCTTGCACAGGGCTAGGGCTAGACCTAATGATAGGGCTATGGTTTAGGCTAGACCTAATGATAGGGCTATGGTTTAGGCGAGGGCTAAGAATAGTGCTAGGTGTGGCTATTGCTGAAGCTAGGACTAGGTCTGGGGCTAGGTAGGGCCAAAATAATATTACATTGGGATTAGGAAAGGCTGTGGCTTGGCTAATATAAAAGTTTTGGATCATTGAGGAGGTAAGGAAGTTTTGAATTCGAGTAGGGCCTTATAGGGTTTGTTTAGTCTTAGGGTGGGCAAAGGCTAGAGCAGATAAGATTTGGAGCTTTAGCAAAACTGGACTAGGAAAAGAGCTTTTACAATTTTGATTGTTCTTCGAAATAATACTTCCTTAATATTGTTGGCAAATTAAAACTTTGCCACTCTTTTTTGTTTGAGTTTAATCCCCTGAGGACAGCGCTTTTTTCGTTTTTCAAATCACTCAAAATTTATAAAAAGAAACTCTTTTATGACATTTCGTTCCGCTACTGATAAATATAACTCATATCACATGTTTGGGGTTGTTTTTGAAGTATATTAAAGTTAAAACTGTTTTTTGAAAATTTTGGGTTTAGGCTTCATTTTTGGCTTATAATTGTATGGAAGCCTATGCTAGAATTAGGAACTAAAACTAAAGCTAGGGCTAGAGCTAGAGCTAGAGTTAGAGCTAGAGTTAGAGCTAAAGTTAGAGCTAGAGTTAGAGCTAGAGTTAGAGCTAAAGTTAGAGCTAGAGTTAGAGCTAGAGTTAGAGCTAAAGTTAGAGCTAGAGTTAGAGCTAGGGCTAGAACGAATTAGAACTAGAAGTAGAAGTAGGACTTGAACTAAAACTAGAGCTATGACTATGACCGGGACAAGGACTAGTACTAGGACTTGGACTAAGCTTACAGCTAGGACTAGCGCTAGGCCTAGGAGGAAGCCTAGGAACAGGAATATGGCTAAGAGTAGGACTTAAGGTTAGGATGTAGACTAAGAAAAGAGAAAGAACTAAGGCTAGGACTAAGGCTAGAGTTTAGACTAGGACTATGATTTGGGTTTCGGCTAAGACTGGGGTTACAACTAATATTAAGTCTAGGGCTAGGGGCTAGAACTTGGGCTGGGATCAACTATGGCTAGGAGAGAGAGCCTTATTGCTAGCTTTAGGTCTAGCTCTAACCCTTGTTCACATACAGACTAGCGATCGGCTACGCCGATTTCTATTCAGATCCAGACTAAGACTATAAATTTTTGTTATGGCTAACTAGGGAATTGCACCAAATATCCCTCGGCTTTTTGAACGAGACCTATATAGGATGAAAGAGCTAAAAAATTTACCGGGAGAACTGTTTTCAAAAACTGCTAAATGGCCTTGGCTAGCGAGTTACAGTATGCTCTATATCCTTATGTTTAAAGGGTATAGCTTTAAAGTTCAAAAAATGACATTTTTTGATAATTATTTTTTCCTAAAAGTGTCTAAAAGCAAAAAATACAACTTAAAAAAACTTTTTTTAACCAAAATATTGTTTGGCTAGCCAAAACTTCTTGTCAGCATGGCTGGGCGCCAAAATGAAACCGGCAAGATCCGTACTTCCCTCTTTTGCACTCCAGACTAACTTGTTAACCACTCGACCACACTGGATTGACGCTTCAATCCATTCATTTTGCTCAAGACGAATGAGAAGGATCAAATAGAAAACCCTATGTAAAACCTTTAATCGCTAATATCTCGCTAGCCGAATCTATTTAGCAATTTTTGAAAACAGTTTTCCCGGTAACTTTTTATGCTCTTTCATCCTACATAGGTCTTGTTCAAAAAGCCGAGGGATATTTGGTGCACTTCCCTAGTAAAGCTAGCTACGATATCTCCAAAAATAGTAATGTAAAATCATTTTTACGATTTTCATATGTGACATTTCTCGAAATTGCAGGTATGAGTAATGTGGTAATGCCGCCGTGGACAGAAAGCCGTTCCTCGATTGCATCAGTTTTGTCACATATTCCTGGCTCTCCATCTTCGTTTATAAGGTTGGTTTTTGAAGTTTTAAAATTTTTTTATTTTTTAAAAATTTTTTTTTTTATTTTGAAACTTATTTTTTTGAAATTTTTGAGGTTTTTGAATTTTTTTTGGTTGTTCAAATAATTCTGTGCCTTTTTTTCAAACCAAATTGTTAAGATTAGGTGGCTCAGAATTTTTTGAACAACCTAATAGTATGTAGTAAAAAGCAGAATTTTTTTTCCATTTTAATATAGACATACCCGAAAATTTGGTTAGAATATCAAAAACAGTACCAAATAGAAGTCTTCGGTATCACCGCTTTTCCATTTCTTTTGATGTAAAGTTGAAAAAGGCAGGAAATGCCTTTGTTTCCGTTATTTGAGCGAATATAAAGCAAAGCCACGCCAAACTCGAGTAAAATTTTATACATAATAAAACTGACGACATACTTTTTGGAATACTCAAAAGTTTGTTTTTGAATTCGAAAAAGTTTGATTTTTACAAAGAAAGCGTTTTACACCATGCAGTTTTATATATTCGTTGCACTGTGCAGTCTTATTTTCTCTTGCACTGTGCAGTCTTAATTTCTTTTCACGGTGCACTCTTTTGCCATTTTAAAACAAGCCTAAGTAGACGTAAATAGATTTGTGTTTAGAATGCTTTCTTTATGTAGTTTTATGACAACATTTCAAAAAAAAATTTTTTAGCCAAAATTTAGTTTCCGCGACTTTAAATTTCTGCACGGTGCCATTTTTATTATTTTGCACGGTGCAACCAATTTTCTGGTCACTGCCATTAGTAATATTTGCTTTTTGAACTTTTACTGAACTTTTTATCAAAAAACTATTGGCTTTGGTGTGACAAACGTTTGTTTCTGTCAGTTTAAGACAAATCAAAGATAATTCGCTAAAACTTTGAAATTTAAAATGGTTGGAAAAGACAAATTACCTCTGGCAACTTTGTTGCAACTTCCTGGATTTTAATTTGGGGTTAAGTGGCTTTATTTTACTTGGGTTGGTAGGGTTTGGTGTGTCTAAAAATGGTTTTAAATTTTGATTTTTTTGTAATTTCATATTTTAAAAAAGTTTTAAAGGGGGAGGGGAGGGGGAGTCCAAGCGAAGTATGGTAAGGTAGAAACTACTCTTCCTATATATCTACCATGCTTTACCTTACAGCTGTTTTGGGTAGTGTAGTGTAGGGGAACATTGGGTAGAGCTAGTATAAGGCAGGGCAAGGCAAGGCAATGAAAAGGTAGGGTAAAGATAGAGCACTTCTAGGGTAATATAAGTTATGTCCAAAAATTTGTTGTGAGCCCTTGGCATATGTTTTTAGCCATTAAAAGTTATGCGTTTCGGATAAGAAAACAGGGCTACATAAAAGGCCTAATTGTGGGGACAAATTAGTTGCCGGGTGGCCTAAAGCGTCTTTGATTTGTCAGTTTTTGGGTGGGAGACGGGGCCGGGCCTGTTTTTTAGGCCGACAGAGGCCCGGGACTCGATTTTTTATGGCCGATTTGGGCTTAGAACTCAGTTTTATGGCCCAGCTTGTTTTCATATTTTCTCGAGGCTAGTCCGGGCTTACGCGGCTCATTTATCGTTCCTCGTCTAACCAAAAATTGTTTTAAAACTTTCTTATGTCATCATTTTTTCATTGCAACATCACTTAGACTTAAACTTGGCAAAGAAAACGAGGAAACACTTAAACAGCCGTAACATTGCAATGTTTTATGTTTAATTCTGTTTTAATCTCCGCGCACTTCAAAAAACGGCCCGCGACATAAAGTGTAAAATAAATTTTATTCGAATTGCAATTGTTTCTGACTAAACGATTTTGGCACGACTTTTTACTGCTTTACTACGGTAATTCTGAATGTTTGAGCTTGAGTTTGGTTTTGAAAGATTTTTGGACATTTATACCTAAGGCCGTAAGATATCTGAAGCTGTAGGAAAACTATTTTTGGTATCATACTAGCTTGCTGTTATCAAGTACAATACTACCTTGATATTACCTATTACTATATCATTTATATGGAAAGGTAAGTAAAGTTTAACTTTACACTTAAAATTGGGCCTTATTGCACATCGTCGACAACGTACCGTACTGTTCTTAAAGCCATCACAATGTTCATATAAACAAATGCTCGTCTTTGTGGTGGTAAGGCTAGGTTAAGCACTAGGTCTTGGGTTAAGGCTAGAGCTAAGGTTAAAGCTAGGGTTACGGCTAGGGCTTGGACTAAGGTTAAGGCTAGGGTTTAGGGTTAAAGATTGAGCTAGTGTTAAAGCTAGGGATAAGGCTATGGGTTGAGCTAAAAACTTTTTTTTTAATTTTTGAAAAAAAAATTAAAAAAAAGCTTACTTCCAAAAAACATTTTTGTTGTGTTTTGAGTATATATCACTTCTGTAATGGAATTCTAATTAGTGCAAAAATAGCATCAAGTCTCCAATTTTTGTCTCCAAAACGCCACATTTAGAATACAAAACATACTGTGCCAAAACAGCCTATTTTTGTTTATTTGTAAATATTTAAAAGTCTGGATCGTATTGTATTACGTGCATATTTTACATTTTCAAGGATTTTAAGGATTAACGTTGGGGCTAGGTAGAATAAGGCATTTTTAAGGTAGTACTGGGAATATATTAAGTAAAAATTGCAGTCAGAAGGGTTGGAGATAAGTGAGGCTAAGGTAGTATTAAGGCCAATGCCAAGGCTAAAGCGAATAGTAAGGCTAGGGCTAAGGCTAAGGCTAAGGCTAAGGCTAAGGCTAAGGCTAAGGCTAAGGCTAAGGCTAGGGCTAGGGCTAAGGCTAAGTCTAAGGCTCAGGCTAAAACTAAGGCAAAGGCTTCTCAGGCTAAAGCTAAGACTCAGGCTAAAATCAAGACACAAGGCTAAGAGTAAGACTAATGGTTAGACTAAGACCCAAGATAAGGTCAATATCTAGCCTAAGAATTGTAAGTGAAAGGCTTAAACTACGGCCAAATTAGGGTGAGCCTAAAACTAGATTTAAAAGCATCGTTTGGACATAATATTTTTATTAACATTTTTTAAATTTCACGCCTCTTTCTTTAAAAAACTGTAATTTCTCCGCCGGCATGATATCACTTGGCCTTCTGTCGGCCCGACCCCTTGTTTGGCCGACAAAACAGGATTGCTGCCGCGCTGATTCGATTCTCTTGAGGACCTAATCCGATTCCCTTTCGCTTGTTGACTTGACCTCCGATGATTGTGAGGACACCCCTTCTCAACACGTCTGGATTCTTGAATGCAAAAAAAATGTTTTTAAGTGTTAGCGTGAGGATTGCGAAGCGATGTTTGTAACGTTTTATGGGGAAGTTTAGTCATGATTCCTGGGATTCGGACAATAAGGAAGGGGATGTTGTGGCGGTTGCAGAAGGAGGAAATTTTGTAGGGGGAGAGGTTTGAGTGTTGGGTGGTGTTAAGACTAGGGTTAGGAACTAGATCTAGGGTTAAGTCCAAGGCTATCTCCGCAAACCCGAAATTGAAAAATTCCGTTTTGCATTTTTCACCAAATTGGCATTGTGTTTCAAGCTTATAACTTTGTAATTTTTTGACTATTAATCAGTTTTCTTCGATATACTAGTAGAAAACCTTTAAATAAACTAACGATATGTAATTTGTAAGCGTGCTTTGTCTGGAAAGTCAAAAAAAGTGCTTGAAACACAGTGCCAAAATTTGCGAATTGGCGGGAAATTCAAATATTTAAAAATTACAACTCAAAAGGGCGAGCTAAAATTTTTATGGATACTATTAGTGATACTAAGGATTCATATAAAAAGTTTGAGCTGATTCGGAGCAGGGCAGGGTGGGTACTTTCCTTGTAAGATTAAAGCTAGGATTCAGGCCAATGCTAGAGCTGAGTCTAAGGCTGAGTCTAAGGCTCAGGATAAAGCGAAGGCTAAATCTAAGGCTAAAGCTAAGACTAAAGCTAAGGCTAAAGCTAAGGCTAGAGCTAAGGGTAAAGCTAAGGCTATGACTAAAACAAACCTAAGGTTCATACTAAGATTACGGCTAAACCTCAGGCTAAAACTTTAAATCCTGCAGCTTATTCGATAAATCTGTGCGCGACAACGGCAGTGCTTTGCTCATTTGGCCGCCGCGTGGAAATGAAATTTTTGCCGCGAAATTTGAGGCGTTCGACACATTGGAGAGGCGGCCGTCGTCGGCCGCTCTTCATACACCCTTAAAACTACAAAAAAAGGGACGTTATATTCGAGATGGAACGTATGGGGTGGACGTGCCGCCGCTTTTTATATGAATATTCCTGAACGCGGGCGGTCATTAGGGCTTAATGAGGTTAATTGGGGCGGTGTTTTTAGGCTTGTTCGGCGAGGTTTGGGATTCTTTGGCGAGGTGTGGGATTCTTCGGTGAAGTTTCGGGATGATAATTCAAAAATGGGTTTAAAATGCTGGGATTTTGACTTTCCTTTGCTCAAAACGCTACGATTTTGACAGTTTTTGGATTTTTTATATTCACCATAGTAGACTAGCACTAACAGGTAAATTACCCAACCTGCTCCACTCAGAAACAGCTCAAAGTTTTTATATGATTTCTTTGTACTACTAATAGTACCATAAAAAATTTTAGCTCGCGCTTTTGAGTTTTGAATTTTTTTATATTTGAAGTTTCCGCTAATTTGGCATTGTGTTTCAAGCACTTTTTTAGACTTTCCAGACAAGCTAAGCTTACATATTTAAAAATTTAGGTTTATTTAAAGGTTTTGTACTAGTTTATCAAAGAAAAATTATTAAAAGTCAAAAAGAGACAAAGTTATAAGCTTGAAACTCAATGCCAGCTTGGCGGGAAATTCAAAATTTTATTTTTTAATTTTGTTTTTTTCGTGATTTACTGTAAAGTGCGGTTTAGTAATATGCTTAAGGTCTTATGATCTTTCTATATAAAAAGTTTGAAGTCAATCAGAGCGAAGCAGATCGGGCACTGTCTTTGGTAGTCTAAAACTCTGCCTTATACCTAGTCTTACAATTGTTAGTCTTAGCTTCTCGATTAGCATAAGCATTAGCCTAGCTTTTTTTCATTTTGTAAGTATATTTACTGTACGAGACTTGTACCAACTTTGAATTTGTCATTTACTCATATGCCATAAATTTTGTTGACATATGTTTTTTTAATGACTTTTAGCAACGTTTAATCAACATATTGTTTGGCAACATTTACGTATCTTTTCGAGATTCATTGGGATTGAAATTGAGAAGCAGTTTGAAATAGAAGATTAATTTCATTTGGTTTTGTTTTGTTTCTATTTGTCAAAAAACGTTGGATTTTAATGATGCGCAGCATATGGACTCAATGTTCTAATTTTATGCAAAAAATGTTTTAAAAAAAGGTCAAATGACGTGACAGTTTAGTAGACAGTGTTTTGCCAGACGGGTTCAAAAGGGTTTTTTCTGGGCTTGGTCGTTAGGAATAGGTCTAGAGGGGTTTAGAGGGAAGAGAAGAGGTTAGGTAGTGGGTTTGCTTGAGTATATTATCGATAGGACTAGGAATAAGGTAAAAGGCTTGGCCAGGGCTTGTGATAGAGCTAAGGCTAGAGCTAGGGCAAGAGCTAAGGCTTGAGTTAGAGCTAGAGATAGAGCTTGGGCTTGAGCTAGAGCTAGAGCCAGGGCTATAACTAGGGTTAAGGCTAGGGCTAGAGGTAGAGCTAGGGCTAAGGTTAGAGCTAAAGTTAAAACTATGGCTAAGATTAAGAGCAGAACTTTTCTGCGTTTCGTAGTTAAATGATGTTATTATTTAGTCAAAACTTTTTAAAATTGCACAGTTCTGTTCAAAAAACCATCTGACTTCAAACCATGTGTTGTTTAGAATAATGACAATGGTTAAACGTTGGCTGTGGTTGCTACTCAACTGGTCAATTCTAAAGTTCAAAAGAATTTTAAACTAATTGCTCTTTTGCAACTTATACTCATCAGCTTGTTTTGTTTTCACACGTATTAGACTGAACCAGAAGTAGCGGGACATTTTTCGGTTATTTGTACAGAGTGCGTCAAAAGTTCTGTTACAAAACCTTACCGGTCGTTTTCTCTATGTTGCGGTTAAATTATTTAAAATTTTTTATTTTAGCTTATTCTCCGTGTTTTTTTATTTTATAATCACAAACGTTAAGTCTTTATTGTCTACCGTCAGTCTGTATTTGGATGTCAAACATGAGGGCTACCGGCATCAAATTACATAATGAAGGGGAAAGTAACTCAATAATGTAAATCAAAAAGTGTCCCGCTACTTTTGGTTCAACCTAATAGAACAGTTAAAAAATGATTTAAAGTTGTTTAAAAATACTTCATTTTGATTATTTTAAAGCTAAGACCCCTTTAAGGCTACTTAACGTAGGAATATGCACTACAAAAGTTTTCACCACTATGCCATTTTAAATACTAGGTCAAAACTTACTAGTTTAGCTACTATTTACTTCTAGTTTACTCTTGGCTCTTATCACATAAACATTTAAAATGTGTAATCGTAATGTCTTTATGAAAGTCGTCGCATCCGAACATTAACTATGCAGCTATTTCGACTAATGGCTAATGAATAAAGTCTTTGGGGAATATCTGAGCATATGTTGACATTATTTTTTTTGTTGGGTCAGGAAAAGCTATCATTAATCTTTTTACATGTTGTGGATACATATGTATGTACACGTTTTAATTTTTTGAATTTTTATTTATAAGTAACGTACCCAACTTGCCCCAAGACTAAGGCAAAGGTGTAGAAATAGGACTACAGCTAGAGCTAGAGTTAGAGTTAATGTTAGGGCTAAGGCTAGAGCTAGGTCTAGGGATAATGCTAGGGCTAGGGTGTAGAACTAGGGGTACAGCTAGAGCTATGACTAGAGCTAAGGCTAAGACTACAGCTACAGCCGCAGCTAGTGCTAGGGCTAGAGCTAATGATTGAGCTAAGCCTACGGCTAGGAAATGGTTTAGATCTGGGCTAAAGCTGGTGTTGAGGCTGATACCAGGGCTCATGCTAAAGTTAGTGTTATTGCTAACAAGGAAGGAGAAAACTATTAGTATCATGCATAAAACCCGTATTTCTTGTTAACAAATTTGGCCATAAAACTGGTTTTTTATCGCACCGCCAAACGTTTCAAAAAAGGAAAAAAAGTTTAAACTTTTCCAGGAAAAATTGATGTTTTGGGCCTTGAAAGGAAAAGGAAATTAATTGTTGACCTGAAGTTTGTACTTCTTTTCAAATTAAAAAAAAAATTTTTTTTGGTTGCGAAATTTGTTAACAAGAACTACGGGTTTTATGCATGGTACTGATAGTTTTCTTTTTCATTGTTACCCATAACACTAACTTTAGCATGAGCCTTGGTATCAGCCTCAACATCAGTTTTAGCCCAGATCTAAACCATTTCCTAGCCCTAGCTCTAGCTCTAGCCTTAGCCCAAGCATTAGCTCTAGCTGTACCTCTAGCCCTAGCTTTAACTGTATCCTTAGGTCTAGCCCTAGCTCTAGCTGTATCTCTAGCTCTAGTCCTAGCTTTAGCTGTACCTCTAGCTCTATCCCTATGTCTAGCTGTACCCCTAGCTCTAGCCCTAGCTCTAGATGTATCCCTAGCTCTAGCTGTACCCCTAGCTCTATCCCTAGCTATACCCCTAGTCCTAGTCTCGGGGCAAGGTGGGTACGTTACTTGTAAATCTTACAATTTTTTTTAAGTTTCGATTTCGTTATCAATTTCCGTGGCAAAACTTTATGTCATCATTGATATTCTTTTCACTTTTTTCTCAAAAAGAATCTGATTTAGGAAACGGCCTACAATTGTATTACTTAGGCTTTTTTGGACGTGTAAATTGCACTTTTGGAAGGACTTTAAATAAGGTTTTTTTGGGAAACAAAAGAGGGGGGGGGGATTGTTTGGAAGAGTATTATTACATAGAATTTTGAGAATTAAAAATGTCATATTTGTTAGTTTTAAGTTGGTTGGACTAGGAAAGTATTAGGTCAATGCCTAATATTAAGTGCCGACATAAAGAACCCGCCATACTTTGCCTATAATTTCCTGTAAAACATGGCGGGTTCTTTATGTCGGCACTTAATATTAGGCATTTTAAAAGTATTAGACTTAGGATAGTATAAGACTCTAGAAAAGCATAGTATATTAGGATTCTGAAAAGTTGCAAGTTATACGTTTTTGATTTTCAAAAGTGCATTGTGCGCGAGTTACAAGTTCAGGAAGGTTAGTGCAGTGTACTTTTAGAGGCTAGAGCATATTAAGGGCAGGGAAACAATTTGTAATTTTTGAAAACTTAGGTTTGGCATTTAAAAAAGAGTATAAAGGGTTTAAAATTAGGTTTATTATTGTTTAAATTTTACTTTTTTTGATTTCGGTTGGGCTTGCATTTGGTCTAGAGCTAGAGCTAGGGTTCTGAGATAGGGCTCTGGGCTTGGGGCTTGAGCTTCAGTTTGAGTTAGTGGTTGAATTTTTTCGAGTTTCAAGTAGGTATCAATTTGAAGCTTATATTTGCTTAATAAAAATCGATTTTGAAGGAGTTTTTGGCGACTTGAGAGCTCTTATATTATGATAGACGTATTATTTTCACTACTTTATAGGTTTTGTAGTTTAAGATCGTATATAGTTCGAAATTCGAAAAGTATCAAAAGGGCTATCTTAAAACTATGGGAGGGCCGAAAGCTGTCACTATATACAGTCCTTAGTACTTTATGAGTATTTATACCAAGTTTGGCCCCAATCAGTTAACTCATAGCCAAGTCATATGGGGGTCAAAACTTGATGGCTTCAGTATACTATTGATGGTTATACTAAAGAGTTGTTACTGTGTTTTACTACTCTGTGTTACTACTCTTTTTCCAACCCCACCACCCGGTGTTCTTGTCGTGTTTGTCGAAGCTCTAGCCATAAGGAATAAGTAGCAGGGGATTTGGAGTTAAATAGGGATTATTTTTCCTTCTTTTTTTCATTGTCAAATATTTACATTTCGGCGACAATTATATTCACCTCTTCAATTGGCTTGCACTTTAAAAAGCGGGTAATTTTGGATCTATAATATTTAGTTTGGTTTGGCAGGCTTTTTTGGGGTTTGTATTTGAAATTGTGCTGTTATAGCTTAGGTATGTCATAGTAAAGTTTGCCACTTGAACCCAGCTCAGCCTCTTTTCAGCATAAGCTGTACTAATAGGTTGTTTACTTAATTCTGCGCCCTCTGTTAAACCAAATTTTTGGGGTAAGGGGCGCAGAATTATATGAACAACCTAATAATACAGCTTATCCTGAAAAGAGGTTGAGCTGGGTTCAGTTTTTTGACCTAGTCCAGTGGCCGGGCTTTGTTTTGAGCCCTGGCTTTCGAGCCCACATATGCCAGACTGGTTTTTTTTTTAATTTGCCCTGGCCTGGTCTGGCCTGGCTTAATATAAATTTTTACGCTTTTTAGGTCAAAATCTCTGCCCTTGAGCCCGCACGATTTAGCCCGGCATCTTTCAAATTTACCGGGCCGGCCTTGGGCAAAATTTCGATTGGACCGCGCCAGAAAAATGGGTCGGGCCCGGCCTGTTTCTGATGTCTACTTCGGCTCGGGCAGGCTCTTTACTTAAGTTTTTACTTTTCGCAAATCAAATCTTTCGTTGCGGGACCTAAGCTGGGCCGAAGGGGACTTATTTTGAGTCTTTTTTTTGGCCCACTTATGCCGGCTGGCTCGGCCTTTTTCAAATTTGCTTCGGCTTGGACTGGTGTGCCTTTTTTCAGGTCTAGTTGTCATAAGCTAACTCTTGTTATAGTAAAACAAAGTTTTAAAGGATTTTTACCAAAAAATTATTTTTGTCAGTACTATAACTCTTAGTACATTTACTAACTTGACCAAACATCCAAACACTGACCTATTGCCCTAAATTTCGAAATGATAGTATAATACCAAGTCTGATTGCATTAAAGTACTATTTATTTTCAAAATCAAACAAACCTCTTTTGTTTGATGTTTTGAAGAAAAGAAAAACTCGATTACAAGCCTATTGTTAGCCGGTTTCTAATTGTCAAGCCTTTACTTTGGACTATGTTTAGACTAGCGAGTGGTTACTGGAGTGTTAGGATTGGCGATATCATATTTTCTTTTAATTTTTGTAATTTATTATGTGTCGACATAAAGAACCCGCCATTTTTTACAAAAAATTACAGGCAAGGTATGGCGGGTCCTTTATGTCGGCACCTAATAAATGGAAGGGGCGGCGGGAGGCAAATCAGTTTTTTAAGGGTATGGTAAAATCTTTTTTAAAATGGAAGGCGTGTTTGGAAGTAAGAAATGAAAAATAGGTTTTAAAATTGTTAGAAGGGTTACGCACTCATAATTAAAAAAAAATTGGGCGGGGTAAAAAAATTTTTTTTGTGAGGGCCAGGGCCGGGCGGGGACTTTTGGTCTGGGGGCAGGGGTCCAAAAAATCGGCATTGTGCCGATTTTTTGCGAAAATTTTTTAAATTTTGGGCGGGGTAAAAAAATTTTAGAGGGGGGAGGGTAAAAATGGAAATTTATATTTTTTATGATTACGAACCATATATTTACACATTTGAAAAAAAAGTTGGGCGGGGTAAAAATTTTTTGGGGGGGGGATAAATCAATATTTAACCATGGGTCTGTCTTTTGTATTGCTAACGTTTTTTATGCAAATTTCAATAATTTAAAACCAATACCTTCGAAATTTCAGCTCAACGCACACGTTTTTCGCTTCGTCGTCGGGGCATCCGGACGAAGCGTGCACGCAGTCCGGCGACTGTGCCCGCCCATCGGAGTGGCGGTTTTGGCATCGCCTGGCCGGGCGTTACAAGGCACAGCAAGTGATTGAACGGCAACGCTTCCTCGGCCGCCTCCAACAACAGTTCTTGCCGGGCGTGGAGCCGCCGCACGCTTCGAATGACCTGATCATGGGTAACATATCCATGGAGAACAGTCGGAAGACAGAGAAGGTGCGGTTCGAGGACGGGGTTACGGTGGGTTTTTTGGGAGTTTTGGAGGTTTTATGTTACAGTAGGCGTATGAACCTGCCCTACCTAACTCTACCCTTTTCTACCTTCCTCTACCTTACCCTACTCTACCCTACTCTACCCTATCCTACCCTGTCCTACCCTACCCTACCCTACCCTACCCTACCCTACCTTACCCTACCCTATCCTACCCTATCCTGTCTTATTATTACTCTACCTTACCTTATATTGCCCTACCGTTCCTTACCGTAATCTACCTTACTTTATTTTGTCCTACCATACCGATACCATACCGTAATCTACCTTCTCCTACTTTACTATACTATACTTTACTCCACTTTACTCTATCCTACTCTATCATACCTTTACTTTACTTTACAGTATCCTACTGTACTGTACTCTATCTTACTTTATAGTACCCTACCTAACGTGTTTTACCTTATATACTCTATCACCTTGCTTTACCTTCTCCTACCCTGACTTACCCTACATCATCCCCCCCCCCTCCTCCGCCTTACTAGGCTTTTTCAATTTACTGTAGCTTTAAATTCCTAATATTACTGCACTTTTTTCAGTTCTCCGACGAAGCCGTCTGTCGATTCGAGCCCAATTTGGCCGATAAAACGGCCATATCTTCCTGTTTTCGAGGCACCTTAACCTATCAACTACGCTATGACTTTATACATCGGGTACTAATGCTACATGTACGGAGGGCCAACAATCTACCGGGCACTGTAAGTTTTTTATTTTACATTGTGCGTTGCTTTATCAATCGTATTTTACATTTTTAAACATATGGGGACATGTTATACGACGAAAGTTGTGTTTTTATGGTTTGTAGTGAAAAGTTATACAATGAAAGGTGTTTTATTTGATATATGGGGACATTTTATACGACGAAACGTGTCCAAAAGATGCCAGTTTTAAAATCAAATTTAAATTGAAATTTAAAAGAAAAAATGAAAATTAACTTTAAAAAATTTTCAGGATGGCCCTCCAGACCCATACGTGAAAATGTACTGTCTGCCGGAGCGCCGCAACCACTGGAAAACGAGTATTTTGAAAAAGTCGGTGGATCCGGAGTTCAACGAAATGTTCTCTTTCGATATTCCCTACAACGAACTTGCTCACAGAATGCTACAAGTATGTTTTTTAATTAAATTTGTTTAAATTTGACAACAGTTTTACTTTTTTCGTCATTTTTTAAGCTTTTTTTATTGCACGGTGCAGTTTTTTTCAAAGTGACAAAACATTTTCGAGGTAATTATGAAAAAAAAGTTTGGCTGACTGATAGGAATAAATGTCGTATTTGACAATGTCGATTATTTGGTTTTTGTTTTTACTGCACTTTCATTAGTATAAAATGGCGTTAAATTGGGTTGCACGGTGCAGTTTTCAAAAATTGACAAAACATTTTTGAAATGACAATTTTTTTTGTTTAAAAGATTAGTTCAAACAGCGTATTTTACAATATTTTTTATTAGGTTTTTGGTTTTACCTTACTTTTTGAGTCTTATAAAATGGCATTGAATTCACTGCCCGGTGCAGTTTTTTTTAAATTTATTAAATGTGCACTGTGCGGATTATGACATCTTTTTTTTGACATCTGAAATCAAATTGAAATTGTTTTTTTCTCAGATTTTGAGCAAATGTTTTATACCTAAATTTCAAATTTTGCATAAAAACAATGGCATTAAGTTGACTGCACAGTGCAGTTTTTTAAACTAGTGCACTGTGCAAACCGCTTAATTTTAGGCCTTTTTTAATAAATAAGAGACAAGTAGGGTACGGTAGATAACTTTACTTTTCAGTTTACTGTATACGATTTCGATCGTTTCACACGACACGGGTTGATTGGGAATGTCATAATGAGAGATCTCTTCGAAAAGTCCGATCTCTACAATTGGACGGAGTTCACCATGCCAATCGTCGGGAGTCAGGTAGGAATTGGCATTTTTAAGAATACGTTAAACGAAATTGAACTTTTTTGGAAAAAAAATTTTTTTTTAAATTTTTTTAATTTTTTGAAATTCTACCCCTACCCTACTCCTAGCTCTACCTTTATTCCAATTTTTTAAATTTTTATGTTTCTTATTTGAACAACACGTATTTTACCAAAATATCGACCGTTTTTAGGAAAAGAACGACTTTGGCGACCTTCTCTTATACTTGGCCTATTCGGCCGATTTATGTAAATTGTACCTCACCGTGGCCAAAGCCTACAACTTGCGGCCAATGGACATTACTGGTGCTTCTGGTAGGTTGAGCTTGGCTTTTTAGTTAATTTTTTTTGAAAATTCGAAATTTTTTTAAATTTCGAAATTTTTTTAAATTTTCGGAATTTTTAAAAATTTTCAATTTAAATTGTTTTCAATTTTCAAAATTTTTCATTTATTTTTTTTTAATTTTTGAACTTTTGAAATTTAAAATTTTTAGATCCCTACGTGAAATGTGAACAAATTTATCAGAAAAAACGGGTAAAAATGCGCAAAACCTCAATTAAACGTGCCAATTTGAATCCGGTTTATCACGAATGTCTCGAGTTTGATCTGCCAGTGAGTCAGATCAGGGATACGAATATATTGGTTCAGGTCATGGATTGGGATCGGTAAGAACAATATTTTTCATATGCCGACATGAAGAACCCGCCATACTTTACCTGTAATTTCCTGTAAAAAAATGGCGGGTTCTTTATGTCGGCATTTAATACATTGGCCTATTGACCCTACCAAGCTTTACTCTGCTTTAGCTTATTCTGCCATATTTTACCATGCCCTACTTTGAGCTACTTTATTTTACCTTTTCCTGCTTCACTTTACCGTAGTCTTACTTTCCTTATTATATAATACTATTTTCTATCTTACTGTATTCTATTTCACCTTCAGAATTGGCCGCGACGATCTTCTTGGCTGTTGTGTACTTGGCAATGAATCCCCAACGCCCGAGGGCCGAACTCAATGGATGCAGTGTTTCACGTTAGTCTATGGCAACAATCTCCCTCAGGCTGCAAGTTCAGAACAGCTTCAAACCCTAACCAATGGCGAAACCCGTCTTCCACTAGACAGCCGGCTGGCAATTGACAACCGGCTCCCACTAGACAGTTATGATCCGGAAAATGGCACGATCAAAGAGAACGGCCAAACCGAGTTAGAGCCGAATGGCATGAGTCTACGTGAACTGCGAGGCAAATACTCGGTAGCCAGTCTGGGATCGAATGGCAATCCAATTGGAATGCAATGTTTCGATGCTGCCCTGAGGCCGATTGGCACATGGCATTCCATTTTGGGCGAAGTGCCTGATAACTTTAGGAATATTCCAAAGGCTAAACGGAAATGAAAATTTTTAGCTTTTTATTGTTTTGAAATTCAACATTTGAATTTTTTTTTAAATTTCGAAAAAATTTTTTTTTATTTTAAAATTCGATTTTTTGAAATTTTGAAATTTTTGAAAATTTTTATTCTTAATTTAAAAATTCTTCAATAGGCTTACATACGGCTCAATACACGATTTTTATGCTTTGGAGACATGTTATACGCAAAAATAGGCTCTGCAGGCTGCGGGTGACATGTTATACGATGAATAAATAAAAATGGAAAAATTGAACTTAAAATTGCATTTTATGGTTTTAAAACAGTAAAAAGGATTTTAAATTCAATTTTTTTTGGTGCCACCGTATTTTACAATGTTATAGAGCTTTTCGTTGTTCATCGTATAACTTGTCTTCTGCGTCCTGCGTCTCGGACTTAAAAAATTATTTTTTAATTTTAAATTTAAAATCATTTGTTGAAACGTTTTTTAGATTTGAATAATTGTTTTGCTATTTGATCAAAAAGCGATTTGTCGTATAACATGTCTCCACAGCCTGCAAGCCATGTTTCCTGAGCTGCGCCCTTACTTCTCAAACTTTTTTGATAGGAACTGATATATTATCACTTGATAGATATTAGAAAAGTTATTATTGACCATTTGAAAATTGTAGAAATCTTATTTCAATTACAATATGACACACGATGTTGTCTTTGATTAACTCAGGTAGTATAATATAATTTAACGGAATTTTTTCTGTTTTTAATTATTTTTATTCGTATTTTACATTTAATTTTTTTAAATTAAGCTAACTTTACTTGATTTTTATCTTTGTTCTTTTTTTAATTCAACTTTGTACATAAAGTACAGTAACTCTCTGATATCCTACTGTAGCATGAGCTATACTCAATTTTTTAAAATTTTTTTAAAAATTTTTTTGTGTTTTCTTCAAATACTATTCATAATATGCTAATTTCTCATTGAAAATGGGTTCTCAATACTTCAATAAAAGTTTTGTCGTTTCGTTTCTCTGGAATCTCTCCGAATGACTGTATCTCTCGCCAAACTGAAAATACTTATAAAATTCTCGTACCCAGTGCCATCAGTAATAATTGTAATAATAATCCGCTTTTAAAACATGTTTACAATGTGATAATAAACACATAAATTTGAAATTTTTGAAGTTTTGCGGTAAAAAAAGTTGTGTCGTCGTTTTATGTGTATTTGAAGGTACAAAAACGACAACATTTTTTTTGGGTAGGACAAAACACGGTATGGTAGAGTAGGACACTGTAAGATAGGGTAGGTAAAGGCAGGGCAGGACACGTTAAGGTAGCGTAGAGTACTGTAAGGCATGGCACGGCAGTGCAATGGCGGGGTAGCACAAAAACTGAGCAGGGCAGAGCAGGACGGGGCAACAAAAGAAATGGCACGGCAGAGCAGGGCAAGGTAGATTAAAACAGGGCAAGGTAAGACAAGGCATGGGTAGGGCAGGGCAGGGCCGAGTTGGGTTGGGCAGGATAAGAAATCTATAAAAAAAGTTTCAAGCCGTCTTCTTAGGGGAGACTAAAAACACCGCTATTAACGAGCCGTTTCCTTGCAACTCAACCTCACATAAATTTTACCTTTTCCTTTTGTTTTGATGGGTCATTTGTAACGGATTGGGACATTTGGTCAGGAGAAAGCCGTTGGCCACGATTCAAAAGGGAGTTTCGCTTGAAATTGTTTGAAATATTGGACAAATTGAGTTGTTAACGTACTTTTTTGACACTTTGGTAAAATGAAGGGTAGGGAAGGGTGTGGTAAGGTAGGGTGTAATAAGATAGAGTTTGATATTGTATGGTAGAGTATGAAAGGGTTGGGTAAGATAGAAAAGAATAGGCCGAGCCCAGTATGATAGATTAAGAAAAGGGGTCGGAGTAGGTCGAGGAATAAAGCTAGGGCTAGGGTTTTGGGGTAAGGTCCTGAGTAGACCCGAGAAACGGGCCGGCCTTGATCCGAATTTAGGTCTGGCTGGGCCTGAGCAAAATTTAAATCGCTAGCTCTAGGATGTGAACTAAGGTGTTGGACTAGAGCTCTGGCTCTGGGCTAGGGCTAAGGCTAGGGCTAGGATTCTGGGCTTGGACTAGAGCTCTGGGCTAGGGCTCTGGGCTAGGGCTCTATGCTAGGGCTCTGGGCTAGGGTTCTGAGCTAGGGCTCTGGGCTAGGGCTCTGGGCTAGGCCTCTGAGCTAAGGCTCTGGGCTAGGGCTCTGGGCTAGGGCTTATAATCTGTGTTACTCAGTAAAAACAACCTTATTTTGAGTTACTCCACCTCTTTTTCAATAACAATCAACATAACTAGAAGCGTTTAAAATAGCTAATTGTTTTTGTTTACCCAAAAGGTTAGCTCTTTTTGATAAAAAAAAACGTTTTTAATTGGTTTTGTTAGTTTAAAAGCTGTTGTTATAGATCAATACCCATGATATTTAGTAGGTAAGAGCAATTTATTACCTATTTTTCAGTTTTTAAACTTTTTGAGGTTTTTATATTTAAAAATGGCATTTATAAGCTGCCCAGTTGATGAAGATACTGGTATTTATGATACCTAATATGTTACTTTGCCTCCATTTTCAACCTTTTTTAGTCCAAACGGTTGTGAAATTTACATTTTTAGGTAAAATACGGCCGTCTGCATCTTTCGCAAAGTTTTCTTTCTCTCTCTACCACTCCAATTCGCTCTCTTTTCCCTCGCGCCCCGGTCAAACCCAATCAAAAGACAAGTGAGCAGCGAAAGGAAGGGCGGAAAAGAGAAATTGGAGGTATCTCTGGGGTCCATGCATCCTCAAACGGATAAATCTTTCGCCTTTTACTAAAGATTTCCGTGCATGGGCTCGCTTATGAGTTCTATCAATTTTTGGGAGTCCAGTCGACAGGCTGGACTGATAATTATTTTTTATTGGTTTAGTTCGTTATTTATTGTTTCTTTGAAAAAAAGCAGGTTTTTTATTATTTTTTTTAAATTGTTTATGACTTTTTTTGTTTTTAGTATCGTGCTATATATAGTACATAGAACTTCTTTAGTATGATTCTTTATAATATGACATTTTACTTACTGTTTCTATATCCAGAACTCGTTGCTTACTCTATCTGACTCTTGCAGTACACTTCTCATTTCCTAGCCTTACCTTGACTTTCCACTCCTTTACTATAGTCTTACCCTGCTCTACTCCTTACAAAGGAAAGGCAAATAGGGGGTATCGGACCTAAAACTGAGACCTATTTGTGAAAGAGCATGAACAGTTGCGTAGATTCTTAACTTTTGGTTTTTTCTTACTATTCAGCTCAAAAAAAAACAGGAAGAAGTTTGCCATTAGCATAAACTATACAATTGAATTTCTTATTCTGAACGCAGAGCTCTTCATGTAGCATTTAAAGAGAGCTGGACCTTATTCTTCTTTAGTCTTTTTTCTTTAAATTGTAGTACATAAGAGCATTCAGCTGCAATTGTAACATGACATAGACCAACAATTGTAACATCCAGGGCTTCCCTCCTCGTCCACCCCCCCCGCCCCAGCGCCTGGCCCTGCTTCTAGCATAACGTGTTTTTGTAAATATATTGTCCTTTAAGAAGAGTATAGCATGTCCTCTTATATACACAGTTTTAGTATAACACGCCTTTTAAAATACATATACGTCCTTTAAGTATAGCATGTCTTCTACGAACATAGCCCCCTTCAAGTGTAGCATTCGGAGTGTAGACTGTTTAAAAAATGACTTAAACGGGAATCGCATTTCATTTCTTAAGTCTTTTTGGGCCGTTTTTTGCAAAATTGGCCGAAATGTTTTTTGAGTCCTATTTGGGGCGGGGGCCCGGCGGAGATGAACGTCTCGATTTCTTGTTATTCCAAGTTCGCTTTTGGGTTTTACTGCGCTTCCCGGAACGGTTGCGGCTAAATGGGTTATAAACGAAATTAGGCTTCATTGGGGAGAGGGTTTGAGTTTGTGGATTGGAAAACAGAGAGTGGTTGATGATTTCGGGGTATAGTAAATAGTACAAGGTGATTTTTGGGGCAGGGCGAGTAGTAAAAGATGATTTTTGAGGGCAGGGTAAGTAGTACAAGGTGATTTTTGGGGCAGGGCGAGTAGTAAAAGATGATTTTTGAGGACAGGGTAAGTAGTACAAGGTGATTTTTGGGACAGGGTAAGTAGTATAATGTCATTTTTGGTGCAGGGTAAGCATTCTGAGTTGATTCCTGAGGCAGGGTAATTAGTATAAAAGAATTTTTTATTTGCTTAAATTTATTATTCGACAAGGATAAACAGACCATGTAGTGGGAGAATTATTATGATATGTATGTATATTTAATATAGTAGTCTGTCTTAATATTGATGCGAAGCATTATTTATTATACAAAACGGCAGATTACTCGTTTTTTACTTTTTAGTACGTTAATATCTTCGATACAGCACTAGCCCTAGTTCCGTATTCTATTATGTCTTGATCCGCCGTGCCTTGCCTTTGCCCTGTCCTGCAATGCCCTTCCCTGCCCTGCTCAGTCTCTGTCCTGCCCTGCCATGCCTTATAGTACCCTACCCTATCTTACCGTGTCTTGTCCTACCCTATTCTGCTCAACATGTGTTATTCTACCGTATCCTTTTGCATTAAAGAGTTTAAAAAAGTCTTGTTTTTTTTCACCCTTTAAATACATGTAAATTCACGACAAGACTTTTTCTGACACCCCCATAATATTGTTCCCTTTCAAATGCCGGATTAAATAATGAAAAATACTGGTTCGAATAGACAAAAAACGAACCGCCAGGTGTTGTGGTCAGGAAAGAATACTGTTATAGGTAAAAGATCGAAGCGAAAGCCCATCTGGTCAGACGTATAACATAAAATTTTGATGTTTTTTAAAAATTTTATCGCTTTTGTTACACGAACGGCCTT
Source organism: Bursaphelenchus okinawaensis (assembly GCA_904066225.2). Lineage (NCBI taxonomy): Eukaryota > Metazoa > Nematoda > Chromadorea > Rhabditida > Aphelenchoididae > Bursaphelenchus > Bursaphelenchus okinawaensis. The sequence goes on along the minus strand of CAJFCW020000005.1, from coordinate 9,130,117 downwards.
TTGTTTTCGTAGGGGAGAGTTGAAAAGTGCTTAAAAATCTAAATTTTTAAAATTAAATTCCAACTTTAAAATTTTTCTAGCTTTCATCTAGTGGTAGGCCTATACCTAGCTTTCGCTAGCCGTAGCTTTAAACTAGATCTTCAATATCCTTGCCCAAGTCTTTTCTAGCCTTACCTTAATCATATCTTTCCCTACTCTAGCAATGAGATAAATTACGGCACGAATACAACACCTACCGACCATTATTTATATTATCCTTGGCACCTAGCTCACTTTTTTCATCATTTGTCACTCAAAACTATTCCTATTGATCCTAAAATGCCTTTCTTAGCTTCGCATTTTAATCACCTTGAAGTTAGAACCACAATAAAGTGTAAGCCTGTCTATATAAAGCTCCCACAACACTTTAAACAGAGCAATTAAGAGCCCAATTACGTTCTTATCAGGCCATCCATCTTTCCCACTCGAGTTTGCGCGTAACTCTCAACAGTTTTTTGTTGTGTGAATCTCATGAATGGGTTTAAAAACAGTTTTTTGTTTGTGTAGTTGGCCAGCCTATTCAATTCGACCTTTGGCGGCCAACTTTTGTCTAGTGTAATATAATTTCAACTCGGTTTTTTGAGGTTTTTAATTAAAAAGAGGGGTTTAAAGGCTGGAAATTGAAAGTTTAACTTTGTAAAATTTGAAAGACGTTTAATTTTCTATTTTTAAACCCCATTTTTTGTCTTTACAACGAGATAAAACGATTTGAACCGAGGCAAACCAATTACAACCTTATTATGGACAAAAAACGTCAAATTATATGCATTATTAAAAAGTCTTCCTCTTTTATGGATTCGACGTAAATTCTCTTTGTTTTCCGCTTTGTCCTCAATATTTGGCCAAAATCCATAGATTCTCACTCAATATGACTGTTGAACTGTGAAATACAACTCGATTAGATTGTGGGGCACTTGAATCCAATTATTTTGGCCAAGTTTTGCGCGAACAACACGAAAAACGAAGAGATTCGGTGGCTTTTGCGCGCTTGAGCGCCTTTCTTTCTCGTCGAGAGTCCTCGGGCTTTTCTCGCCTCCAAAAATTTTACGAAAAGACGGTTTGGGAATGTTTTTATATCAATTTGGAATTCTTTTATATCAATTCGGGCGGGCTTCTTGATGGGGTTTACGTGAATGAGCAATGACGCATGGTGAATATAATGGGTTGGTCAGTTGGGGAGCTTGACCTTTGTTGGGAAATAAAGTTTTGGGCGGAATGAATGGTTTAAAAGTTTCTTGAGAGTTTCTTCTTTAGTTTTCTAATTATAAAGTTACGTTAAATTGACGTTTTAACGTTGAAACATCTATTTGTATTGTCTATGACACGCTTGAAACTGATTAAAAAAAGAAGAGTTTAATGGCTTTTTGATGTTTACTTTTTGAATGTTGCTTCTGATCTTTTAATACTTAAATCGTTTTGTTTTCTTTAGCTATTTATAAAAAAATCGAGCGGTAGCTTCTATTTTAGCTAGTTATGTTCTTTTAGGTATATCAGATGTTTAACTTAATATTTTCAGCTCATTTCTTAATGAAACCATAAACCAAGGTGCTATATTTGAAGAGTAAAGTATAATGGAACAGTCTAATAGTTTATTACTTAATGAACAAGCCTTAAAAGAATGTCCTGATCAAAATAAACCCATCTTCTTCTACGAATGGCTAAGGTACTTGGACAAAATCTTGCCTGTAACTCAAAAGGTATGTGTTTTTGTTAATTCTTTTCTGAATTTAGATAGGTGAGATGATTGAGCAGCTTGCTGTACAATCAAGTTTTGATCTAGAAGATCTTACAGTATCATAATCTTAACTTATATTGTTATAGGCCGATTTAAAATCAGTTCAACAAAAGCTGGTCGAACTATTGACTCAGCGAATATCGACCGGTTTAGGGCCTCCAACACGGTCATTATTGGCCAAATGTCTTACTCAAGTATTCTCCATTGCCGACTCTTATGATCTCTTTCAAACAATCAACTTATGTAACGATACCTTTAAGGTAAAAGACGATTCTAATGCTCAACTACAAGTTAAACTTACCGCATTGGCCGTTCTTGGCCAGTTCTATACGAGTTTGGGCAAAATGGTGGGACGATCTTATGAAGAATCGTTTGGATTATTAGCTAAATGGATAAAAAGTGCTGATGTAAGTTGAGTTAGATAGTGTAATATCGAAAACTACTAGTTTTGGTATTGCTTTTTAACTTTATCCTTTTGTGTTTACTACAGAAGTAGCAAAATCGTTTTGTCTTGATCTTTAAGTTGTTACTTACACTAAAATGAATGGTAAAACATTACTTTCTACTCATTGAATTAGCTGATATCAAGTATAATATAAATTTTGATAAAATCGTAAATTTTAGTCAGCTAGTCGAACTGAAATTCTATTAACCTTGTCAAAGATGGTCTATGGGTTGGGGCCATCAGCACATTCAATACACAAGGACTTGTACAAGTTACTTACGAAAGGATACTTGACCGATCGTGTTATGTTTGTCAGAGTAGCTGCTGTTAAAGTAAGTTTTTGTGATTTTGACCATTATTGACTGAAAAGTAGGGTAAATATCCATGCTTTCCCTGTGGAAGTTTTGGTCGGTTTTTTATAAATGACTTTTTATGGTTTTAGTCGATTTTTGATGTTATTGTACCGAGCCTATTGAAGCTCTTGTTTTTAGGGTTTTTTCTATAACTAGGAAAATTTTTGGATTTCAGTGCCTAAGCGGCTTGGTATCGGATCAAACGTCTCCAATTTACAATTCTGATGTGGATTCCGTGTTGACCGTCACCTTGAAAAGTCTGGATGAAGCCAATTTCGAAGTTCGATCAGAAGTGGCCAAGGTTTTCGCTCAAATTGCTGATTATACTGTTGGGAAGAAGCCGCAACGGATGCTACAGGGTAAGTTTTTATTTATTTTTCGATTTTTAGGTATTATTTGAAATGGAGAATCTTTAAATTTACATGGGAAAGGAGAATTGTATCCAATTTTCATTAAAAACAAGGCTTATATCAACTTTTTCATTAAAAACAAGAATTTCACTGCCATTTTCAGACAAAACCGCCCAATCCCAGCCAAAACAGATGACTTTTGAAGAAGTCCTGAACTTTTTGAGTAACGGCTTCATTAGAGGTGGCATTGGGGGATTCCTGAAGACCGGTAACAGCTCGTCCACTGGTCAACGTCAGATTAGAGTCGGAGTGACATTGGCTTATGTTGAAGTGTGTCGCGAGCTGGGAACCAATTGGCTGGAGAGGAATCTAATGTTTTGGCAAAAACATATTCTACAAATGGCCTATAAGATTGGACCTGTCGCTAGTAATACGTGAGTTTTGGGTTTTTTGACCTATTTTGATTATTTAAGGTAATATTTTTAATTTTTTGGATTTTGTTAATTTTTAGGTAACACTTTCAGTTAAGTTTAAAATTTTAGGTGTAAACTTTAACTTAATCTTGAAATTTTAAAGCTAATTTTGAAGTAAATTTTGCAAAATTTGAAACTTTTTGTTGAAATTTCATAATTTTAGGTAACAAATTTTGAAAAATGTAAAATTTTATGAAATGATATATAAAGTATTTTAATATTGTAGTGATAGGTTCAATAAACTGATTTTTTGTCATATTTTTGCGTTTTTATCGGTCGCAGCTCGCAAAAACATTCTGCAGGTTGCGGCTGACAAGTTATACGATAAATAATTTTAAAACTATTATCATCGAAATTTAAGATCAAAATAAGGAAAATTGTAGAAAAATAGGTAATATAATATTACCAAAATAATTTTTGTTATTTTCCATGTTACAGTAACCACGCACAATCGTCAGAAGCCGTCCATATGCGCAAGTGTGTATCCTACATTTTCCGCCAAACCCTGGGCTCAATGTTGTCCGAAAGCGGACAAATAACTGCTTGCAAAAATTTCGGACAGCTTTTGAACGAATACAACAAGTTTTTGGGTAGGTTTGGGCATAAGGGACGTGTGATATTTACGATGATTTTTAAAATTTAAATTTTTTTTGGAAAAAATGACATTTTTTGGCATATAAATATACCTTTATGTGGAATTTTGGTACGTTAGACCTAATCCGGATTTTGAACTCCGTATTTTACCTTTTTTAATTCAAATTTAATTTAAAAAATTTTTTAAAATTTTTGTTTTAGAGATTCCAGATGACGAAGAAAAGGTCCTAAAAGAGGACGGTACAGCTATAGCTATTGTTTCAACTGTGATATTATTGGAAATGTCAGCTCTAATACAACAAGTAGATACGGCCATAGCTGGAGCCTTAACAGAAGCCAATGGGATTCAGGAAAACATCTTCGGATGCCTTTTACATCCTTTTAAGGCTAGTTTTTCGGAAAAAAAATTATTTTTAAGACATTTTTAGGCCAACACTTCAATATTTTAGGTTTAAGCCCATAATTTTTTGGGCTTAAAGATTATTTTTTGAACTAAAAACGCCATTTATGGGCATAAAATACTATTTTTTAATACCTAAAATTTAAAAACTAGGCTTTCCATTATGGTTCTAGCTTCAAACACACAATTCCATTTCAGATTGTCCGCCTATCAGCCGCCTTTTGCCTTCGGACAGCAGTCAAAGCTGTTCCTCACTTAGCCACTCCTCTCATTGATCGATGCCTAGCTCGTCTCGAACATCTACGCAACTCATCCATAGCTGTATCAGGCTATTCAGCATGCATCGGAGCACTGTGTGCTGGCAGTCTTCACACGGAACTAGGAATTCCATTTCAAAAAGTGAAAATCGTCTTCCAAACGGCCGAAGACCTGATCAAAACCGCGGCCCAATCCTCGAAATTGGCCCTGGACAAAACTCAGGCCGGCTGGCTACTAACCACAGCTCTGATCAGCATGGGAACACCCTACATCAAACATAATTTGAATCGACTGATCATGTTGTGGAAGTGCTCCTTCCCACGAAGTGTTGAAGAGGCGAAAGGAGAGAAGGGCCGAGGGGATACCTTTATATGGGAATGCATCCTAGAATCAAGGGCTGGGGCTCTAGCATCAATGGAAGCTTTTGTAGTACATTGTCAAGACTTGTTAACTGAAGATATCACGAAACGGATCGTCCACTGCGTAGAAACAACCTTAACAACCATGGCATTAGTCACCGACCTTCTAGGATCACATGGAGTACGTTTAAGAACCCCGATCTATCTAGTCAGAATACGATTATACAGCCTACTAAAGTTTTTGTCTTTCAAAACATACGAACATCTATTCAATTCGTTGTTGAGAGAGCTTGTGGCCGATATCACGTTAAGTGATAACGCTCAAGCAATTACCGCCGTCTCGGATCTGGCTGATAAGTGCACGGCAGTTCATGATTGTCTACTGGGTGGATGGTTGAGGAACTCTACACATGCTGAACTTGAACTACAGGTAAGGGCATGGGTGTTGGGGAGTAACGGGTAACGACGGGGCTGTTGATGAGCTACAGATACGGGTAGGGTTGTTGGTGATACACAGGTAATGATAGGGCTGTTGGGGACTTATAGGTAATGATATGGATGTTGGTGAAGGATTTTGAGGAGAAAATGAAGGAAATTTTGAAGTTTTTGAAGGAAAATTAGGTAAAAATCAGGAAAAAAGGGTTCGAAAGTGTAGTAAAACCTTATTTTTATATAGAATAAGGTCTAGGAGTTTAAGTTTTATTAACAATAATGTAAAATACGCTCACTAAATCTTTTATTTCATTAAGAAGGCTAAAATTACGTTAGTTTAAACTTTTTTTAAATAAAAATTGAGGGAAAATGTTTGAAAACACTATAACATTACTATAAAATCTTTATTTTAATATAAAATCGGCCTTAAAAATTCAAAATCTGTTCAAGATTATGTAAAATACGCTTACTGAATCTTTTATTTCTTTAAAAAAACTAAAATAACGTTAGTTTAAACTTAATTTTTAATTAAAATTGAGGAAAAAGGGTTGAAAACACTATAAAATTTTTATTTTAATATAAGATCGGACTTAAAAATTTAGAAATCTATTCAAAAGTATGTAAAATACGTTCCTGTGCCTTGTTTTAAATTAAAAAGCCCGGTAAGCGACTTAAACCACGAAACAAAGACCTAAAACAAGAGAGAAGAGCCCGTGTTCGCGTAGCTCATAGCGAGTGCACTCGCTTTTGGCTCGAAGCTGGGCAAGTTCGAGTCCGCACGCCTGTCTTGCTCCGTTATGTCTCCGAAATCCCCTCGTGGGAGACGAATAGACATACGACGGATTTCTTGAAGGCAAGAACATAGTGACGACGCCACGGTCCTGCTATCTCATTGAGCTTATACTGCTAGTTTCGTCCGATATTTTTGGATTTTGGGGAAAAAATAGTTTTTTAAAAAGTTTCTATAATGAAAAAAAAGTTTTGTCGTTATTTTGCTTGGTTTTTCATGCCCCAAAACGACAAGACTTTTTTAAAGCTTTAATAGATGAGCAATGTCATAAAGATAATGTTCGAATACATCAAAATGCTTTATAGTTAATGTACTGTAATATATATATATATATATATTTCCAGCTCCATCCAGCCCAAACCTCAGCAACCGGCTCCATCGACTATGACCCCCTCTGCATTGTTATGGGATCAGAAAGCTGGGCCAAAGCTCAAGAAGAAGCCGAACTAGACTCCCCAAGATGGCCACAACCCCTGCCACCCCAACTAGTATCGCTAGACGCAGCAGTATCCATGTTTGGTCGAATCTACCCGCTAGTACCCTCAAGGCACAAACTTCAACTCACCAATCATTTTATCAATTGCATGGCCAATCTAAGACAAACCCCACGCTTACAGGCGATTCAATTGAATATACTCGGAGCCCTGCTATCCGGTATGAAGGCAATGTCTGAGCTACGGAATTATCGACCACAAGGCACGGAACACCAGGATCAAACGGTGAAACTGTTGAGGCAGTTCGTCACCGCTGACAACCCACTACAACGTTGTTTGGCTATAGAAGCGTTGGGCCGAATGTCACAAGCCATATCAGAGCCAAAATTCTTTGCAGGCTTGGCACAGTCTAGTTTCAACGATCTTCAGGCTATGAAAGATGAGAAAAGCAGGTCAGGCTTAGCATTGTCATTGGGAGCGTTGCATAGATATGTTGGCTCATTGGGTAGTGGACATCATCTACACACGGCTGTCAGCCTGGTGTTGAGCTTGGCCCAAGATCATTCGTCGATTACTAGCAGGGTAGGTGTGGTCTTTAGTGTGATTATTGGGGATGATTTTGGGATTTTTGAAGGGCGTGGTAAAAATTTTTTTAGGGTGGGAGAGTGGGTTTTAGGTGAAAAAAAATGAATTTTTTTCATGGAAGGATTAGGTTTAATTTTAATAAAAATTTTTTTTTGGGGGGGGTGCATTTTTTGGACTAAAAATTTTTTTTCCAAATTGGTCTAATGTAGCTTTTAAAACCTAAGAATCTCATAAAAACCATCAATTTCAGGCCTGGGCCCTCCTATCGCTCTCCCTAATCGCCTCCACTGGTGGTGGTATGTTCCGCGGCTACGTGGAGCCAAGTCTAGCCATGTGTATCCGCCTTCTCTTAACAACTCCACAAACCAACGTTGAAGTCATTCAATGCATCGGAAAGCTTGTGTCAACGTTAATCACAGCAGTTGGACCCGAGCTAACATCGACAGACGCGAGCATGGAGAAGATGAGGTCTTCGTTCATTGTGGCGTGCTCAATGATGTTCGAACATTCGGATGCTCAGATCAAGGCTGAGGCCATTGCTTGTCAACAACAACTTCATCTGTTTGCGCCGAGATTTGTGGAGCTAGATCGACTGGTCGGAACGATTTGTGTGGGTTTTTGAAATTTTTTAATTTTTCGAAATTTAAATTTTTTTTAATTAAAAAAAAAATTTTGAAATCATAAAAATTTTTGAAATTCGAAAAAATTTTAAAATTTAAAGTCAAAAAATTATATTGTTATAGCACCAGCTCTACTCTCCCCACTTCATCCTCCGAAAAGCCGCCATCAACTGCCTAAAGCAACTACTACAACGAGAAGCCAAAGAAGTGAGAGAACGAGCCCAAAGCCTCATCCCAGCCGGCATTATCGACCAGTCCAAGCTCAAAGACTGCCCTCTACCCGACTCTGGTCTAGAAGGAGCCCTCTTCGACCTTCTCGACATTGAATCCGACCCAGAACAACGTGATAACATCATGGAATGCGTCCTCTTCCTCGTCCAACATTCGGCTAGTGAAATGCTTCAGTTCTGGCTTCAGATGTGCAAAGACATTCTGGCGTCGAGTAACAGTGAGAACGTACGATCTACCTTGGTTATAAAGGAAGATGGCAAGGAGAAAGGAGAAGAAGTGGTAGCAGATGACGATGATACACTTCAAGGAGTACAACTAGGCGACACCAAGGTCAGAGACAAAGTGGCACCACGATGGCCAACCAGAGTGTTCGCTTTTTCCATCGTCCGAAAGCTCATGAGCCTATGCGAGACGGAAAGAGCCCATCTTGACCTCGCTCTAGCCAAAGAACTTCAGCCAAGCTCCACTCAAGACTATCTAGTACTACATCTGGCCGATCTTGTTCGTATGTCATTCATGGGAGCAACCTCCGAAATCTCCGAGTTACGTCTAGCTGGCCTAGCCTGCCTACACGATGTCATAGATCGATTTGCCAAGGTACCCGAACCCGAGTTCCCAGGTCACGTGATCCTAGAACAGTTCCAAGCCCAAGTCGGCGCGGCCCTCAGGCCAGCCTTTGAAGCCCAAACTCCATCTCATGTGACAGCGGCCGCATGTCAAGTATGCTCAGCTTGGATTGGCTCAGGTGTAGCTAGGGATCTAAACGACTTGAGGAGAGTACATCAACTACTAGTGTCGAGTTTGGACAAACTTAAGAATGGATCAGAGAATGCTCAGCTATTCAATGAATCAGCTGCCACATTAGAGAAGTTGAGTATCCTCAAAGCATGGGCCGAAGTATATATCGTCGCCATTCAAGATGAACAACAAGAAAAGGAAGAGAATTGCACAGAGAGCTTGCTAAGCTTGGTCAATCCAGAGCTACAAGTCCTTCTGGGCCATTGGCTTGGAGCGTTGAGGGATTCAGCTCTATTAAGTTTGCCAGCCGAGTTCGGAGATCAATTACCACCGAATGGAGGCAGCTTTTACACGCCTGATAGCGCCGAGGTAAGGGTTGATTAGTGGAGGATACGCTTGATTTTTGGAGGGCGCGGGTAGAGGCAAGGGTTGTTTTTGTCGGACAGGAAAGGAGTTGTGGGTAGATTAGTGGAGATCACGGGTGAAGGTAAGGGTAGATCAGTGCAGGCCAGGGTATGTTTAGGGCAGAGCAGGGTTGGAGGTAGGGGTAGATTAGTGGAAGGCAGGGGTGGAGGTAAGGGTAGATTAGTGGAGATCTGGATAGATTTAGGGCAGAGCGGGGGTGGAGGTAAGGGTAGATTTTTGAAAGACGGGGGGGTGAAGGTAAGGGTTGATTAACGTAGGACTGGGGTGGATGTAATGGCAGATTAGGAGACAGTGTAAAAATGGCATGAACTTTCTTTACAAAACAAAAGGCAAGAACTTTCTTTACAAAACCTAAAATGGCAAGAACTTTCTTTACAAAACAAAAAATGGCAAGGACTTTCTTTACAAAACATAAAATTGCAAGAACTTTCTTTACAAAACAAAAAATGGCAAGAACTTTCTTTACAAAACAAAAAATTGCAAGAACTTTCTTTACAAAACATAAAATTGCAAGAACTTTCTTTACAAAACTAAAAATGGCAAGAACTTTCTTTACAAGACAAAAAACTGCAAGAACTTTCTTTACAAAACCAAAAATTGCAAAAACTTTCTTTACAGAGCAAAAAATTGCGGAAACTTTCTTTACAAAACAAAAAAATGGCAAGAACTTTCTTTACAAGCGTTTAAAATTTAAAAAAAAATTTTTTATAATAACATCTTTTCAAAATGATATGTATAAACTTTACAGACCTGCAAAGAATACTATCGTCAGTGCTGGCCTCCAATCCTGCTAGCCTCCTCGATTTGGCTAAAACAAAATGACCATGCCAAGATCGAGTGTGACCCTCTATTAGGATTGGAAAAGAAGGAAAAACGGTTCTATTTGATGTTGGGAATGTGTGTCGAAGCCCTCTGTAACACTCGACAGTTCAGTGACAACGAACGGACTATCTATTTGGGACTGGAAACTCTCAAGAACCTAATCGACTCACCCTGGGCGCAGCTCGAGTTCATGAAGGATGTGAAAATGTCGATCGAGGTCATGAATGTTCTTCATAGGTAAGATATAATATAGGCTAGATAAGTGAGAATAGGTAAGGGAATGAGAAGGGGAGACAAGCTTTTTAGAGGTTTTGTAGGTAGGGCGGGGTAAAAAAATTTTTTTAAATATTTTTTGTTGGGAGGGGTAATAATTTTTTTTGAAGCGGGCATGGTTAAAAAAAATTTTGAGTTGGGTGTGGTAAATTTTTGTTATTAGCATGTGGATGGGCGGTGCAAAATTTTTTTTGTGTTTAACAAGCTAAAAAAACGTTTTTTAGAGCGTGGGCAGAGAAAAATAAAAAAAATTTTTGGGAGGGGTAAAAATTAAAAATTATTTTTTAAGCATAAAATTGGATGAAATATATCGGGGCGGGGCAAATTTTTTTATTTTGGGCTAGATCAAATACGGTACGCCACGCTTTCTCAAAAATTTTAAATTTTAAAAAATTGAAATTTTTATTTTCAGACTAATCCTAACCCGCGACAGCCTAACAGTCCAAAAACATTGTACGGATGTGGTTGAAAAAGTAGTCCAAGCAGCCCAATCAGCCTTGAAAGAGAAAAATCCAGAGAATTCGGACGAATATTTTGATGGATTTGACTCTGCCTCAGGCAAAATCAAACACACCACCAGCTTGACCTTTGCCACACTCGAAGTATGTCTATGCGTGTTGGTTAGACAGATACCACAAATCAATTCGGAGCTGACTAAAGGTCGACAACCCATTCACCATCGAAAGTACAGTAGACTACCGTACGAATCGGCCGAGTTGATCAAAAAAGCCATCGATCTTCTGAACGAAGTGCCTAGTCTAAGCTCGGAACGGGGCAGTCTGGTCGTCCTACCCTCGATCTTCTACTTGATCTTGGCGATTTTGAGAGAGAGCTCGAGGCTAGATCCAGAATTCAATGACATAACCCCAGGCGATCTTACAGTAGGCGCGGCTGGAGCTATCAAAGCTCTAAAACAGTTGGTATCGCAACCACCCACCAACGAAGCACTGCTTGATCAATGGGCATCGATAGTCAGAAGCGCTCTACTCTCTCTTCTCAAGATGGGCGACGATGTGGAACACAAGGTCGATGACTCGGTGATCATGCTGGCTAGCTGTGTGATCATCACCTCAACTCCGAAGAACTTTGAGATTGGGTTACAGCTGTTCTACAGAATTTGTGAAGTCGTGAAGAAGTGCTTGAAGTCGAAGCATTTCCAAGTCCAATTCAAGGCTTTACAGACCGTTAACAGCCTGTTTCAGCGCAAGGAAACGGCCGCTGCTTATGTTAAAGGTAAGGAATCATACCTTCTGGAACAGCGGGAAAGTGGTTGACAAGTTGAAGTTTGTGCTTTGAGGGTACTAGGTGGTAGATGCGGCCGAACATGGATACTGCCAAATCTAGCGATACTAGTTGAGGTGACAGAGGTTGTGGCGATCTTGGGGAGTCTAGGTCGGTTTCTTCGACTTTGGCCCAGCGTTCTGATCCCGTAACAATACAGAGGGGGTCATAGTCTATCGAACCGGTTGCTGAGGGTTGGGCCTTTTTCGGACAAAAAACCCATGACTAATAGACTTTAAAGGAGGCCAACTAGGCCCAGCCGGGCCAGGTCGAGGCTTTTTTAAAAGGGGCCGGCCAAGGACGTCGTTTGGGGAGGGGGAGGGGGGGGGGTACCCCCTCCCCCAGAGCCAATCCGAAAAAAATTACGCAGGACCTGTACGCGAAAAAACAAAAAATTTTATGAAAAACCGGTCCACAGGTCCCTTACCTGTGGACGAAAAATTTTTTTTCGACCTCCCCCTCCCCCAGAGAAAATCCGTAGCGACGTCCCTGGGGCCGGCCCGGGCTCGCACATGTGGACCCGAAGACTGGACCCTAAAACATGACTCCGGGGGCTCAACTTAGGTTTCGCCAATGGCGCCGCTAGGGCGGGGGAGGGTGGATCCAACCCCTGTACCTGTGGACCAAAAAAATTTTTAGGTCTTCACCCCCCCCCCACCCTCCCCCCCAAGAAAAAAATCTGTAGCGACGCCCCTGGGTCCCGCAACGAAAGATTTTACTTGCGAAAACCGTAAAACGAACTTGATTTTAAAGCTATTATATTTACTTAACAATCGTTTTTAAATGGTCCGGGCTGAAAAATTGTGCCCAGCTGCTTTATAGGTCTAAACCCCTATTTTACCTTGCCTGAGCCATAAAATGAGAAACAGTTTCATTTTTTTAGACCATCCTTAACTAACTTTTTCCCAACTTTCAGAGCTAGGCCCAGCCGTCTTCAACAAAATAAAGCCCTACCTAATGGACGAAGGCATGGTAATTGCGGACGAAAATGGCAAAACTCACAAACCGGCCTCAGAAACCGACCTGCCCGTCCTGACTGAACTCTCGGATTCCGAGCTACTCACGATCCAAGAAACGATAAAAGCGGTCGAATCAGTTTTGGCAATGTCCAAAGGCGAAAAAACGTTCATGTTCGTCAATCTACTAGTCCGATGCTTGGTCAGATTTTTGTGTCCTGATCCCGAGAATCAACTGAAGAGCGTGCCTGAGAATGTGAAGAAGCTACACGACTTTGCTTATCAGAGGCTTCACATGATTGGGCCGAAATATCCGGAGGTAAGGGTGGTGGATGGTGATATAGGGGTTGAGGAAGAGGTGGAGAAGTGTTTTTTCTAGTCAGGGCAGGGGTGGAGATGTATTTTTCTAGTCTTGGCAGGGGTGGGGATGTATGTTTTTAGATCGGACAGGGGTGGAGATTTATTTTTCTTGTCTAGGCAGGAAAACGGAGATAAATAATGGCTAGGGGAGGATCTGAAAATGGATTTTTTAAAATTTTTTCGTCGATTTTTGAGAAATTTCGACCGATTTTTTATTAGAAATCAAGATTTTTCCAATTTCAAAACCAGTGTTTTGCCCGGACCGGTCCGGAGCGTTTTTCAACGATCCGGTCCGGCGATTTTCGGGTCTGGTCCGGTCTAAACTTCAAATTTTTGGGTCCGGTCCAAACCCAAAATTTTTGGGTCCGTCCGCGGACCGGACCGGTCCGGCAAAACACTGTTTAAAACGAATTTTTAAAAAATTTTAAAAATTACTTGAATGACAAGCTTAATATCCCCACTTTTCAGCCCTTCAAAGGCCTAATCCAACACTGTGCGCCAGTAAAACAGCGAATCGAAGCCGCCGCCAGCGTGATTCAACGCCAATTCGAAGCCCAAAAACAAGCCCAGCTGGAGCAACAACAAAAGGCCAAAGCCGCCCATTTGGCCGCTCTTCAGGCCGCCAACCAAAAACCCACCATCGAACTCAAAATGGACTTTGGAGGATTCAAATAGAGGTCTGGATGTCGGTCATGGTGAATATAGAAGTTTGTGAAAAATGGACGGAACAAAAGGCTGGAAACTTTTTAACCGGCTATTAATATTTTAATTATCATATAATAAGATTAATCATTTCTATAATGTTGTAACTTGGTCAAAAAGTGCATAGAATAATCAAAAATTCAAGTTTCAAAAAATAAGACTTGGACATGTTTCTACGCACTTTTTGACCAACCCCGTCCCTAACCTGAAACAAATGCAAAGCCAGTATTTGTAAGAGTACAACCATTTGCTTATGATCTTTCAACTACCATGGTAAAAGATATTATTGTGTGTGTGGTCCAAATTCCAAACAACGTTTAGCAGGTATACTGTAGATTTATGTAAATATCTGTCATTTCGTACCGGTTCTATTTTGTCGTATGCTTAACTTATATTGTTTTTATATCATTTACCATTTGAAAATACTTATGACGCCAATAAACGCCATATTTATAACGAAACTTTGCTATAGTAATTTTAAAGTTCTAAAAATCTAAAATATTTCTAAATTCCCAAAAAGGTTAAAATAATATTTCAAAGTTCATTTTCTCAATTTTAAAAATACTATACAGTTCAAAAACAAAGTTAAAAAAACCAATTTACTACAATATATTAGCTTTAATAGTGAACAAATAACATAGAGATCGGAGACAAGTAGATAAAGATGTCATTGGATGATTTAGTCGACTTCTTCCATGCGAGAGGCGTCTTCCTCAGCTCCTTCGACCTTGGGGACCTCTTCGACGGCGGCCGACGAAGTGGCTTCCTCAGCGTCGGCTTCGTCAATGTCCAGACCGAGCTTGATCATTCTAAAGATTCTGGAGGCGTGAGATCCGGGCTCTTCCAGGGAGAATCCAGAGGTCAACAAGGCGGTCTCGAAGAGAAGAACAACCAAGTCACGGGCGGTCTTGTCATCTTGGTCGGCTTCAACACGGTCGCACAGAGCCCTGAAGAAGGATTCAGTTAGTAAAACAATATTGAAACACAAGTATATTTATAAACTAATAGTAAAAAGCAATAAAACTACTGTGTTTGAAAAATTTAAAAAAAGTTGTTCCAAAATTTAAGATTAAAACAAGGTAAAACAACTTACTTCATGATGCTGTGGTCAGGGTTGATTTCCAAGTTCTTCTTGGAGGCCATGTAGCCCATGGTGGAGGAGTCACGGAGAGCTTGAGCCTTCATGATACGTTCCATGTTGGCGGACCATCCGTACTCGGAGGTGACAATACAGCATGGTGAAGATACCAAACGGTTCGAGACCGAGACCTTTTGGACCTTCTTGTCCAAGATATCCTTCATGACCTTGCACAGTTTCTCGAACTTAACCTTGTCTTCCTCGAACTTCTTCTTCTCCTCCTCTGATTCTGGGAGTTCCAAGCCTTCGCGGGTGACAGAGACCAACTTCTTGCCGTCGAATTCCTTCAACTGTTGGACGCAATACTCGTCAATGGGGTCAACCATGTAGATAACCTCGAATCCTCGCTTCTTGACACGTTCAACAAAGGCAGAGTTGGCAACGGCTTCCTTGGATTCTCCGGTAATGTAGTAGATAGAGGTTTGGTTTTCCTTCATGCGGCTGACATAGTCCTGAAGGGAAGAGGTCTCGTCTCCAGAGGTGGAGGTTTGATAGCGGAGGAACTCAGAGAGCTTCTTGCGGTTGGTCGAGTCTTCGTGGATTCCGAGCTAAAAACAATATCATTAGAACAAGAGCTACAACATCATCTTTTATATAACTTGTGATTTTTTTCCGTTTTTTTACTTTGACTTGACCAAAAATCTTATTTACGTAAAATATCAAAACCTACCTTGATGTTCTTTCCGAACTGTTCGTAGAACTTCTTAAAGTTGTCCTTGTCCTCAGCAATCTCGTTGAACAATTCCATGCACTTCTTGACCAAGTTCTTGCGGATGACCTTCAGAATCTTGGATTGTTGGAGCATTTCACGAGAAATGTTCAATGGAAGATCCTCAGAGTCGACAACACCCTTGATGAAGTTCAAGTAGTCGGGCATCAACTCATCGCAGTTCTCCATGATGAATACACGACGAACGTAGAGCTTGATCGAGTTCTTAGCCTTCTTGTTCTCAAACAAGTCGAATGGAGCTCTTTGTGGTACGTAGAGAAGAGCACGGAACTCGAGTTGACCTTCGACCGAGAAGTGCTTAACAGCCAAGTGGTCTTCCCAGTCGTTGGACAAGGACTTGTAGAACTCGGCGTACTCCTCGTTGGAGATGTCGTCGGGGTTTCTGGTCCAGATGGGCTTGGTCTTGTTGAGCTCCTCGTCCTCGAGGTACTTCTCCTTGATCTTTTTGGTCTTCTTTTCATCCTTCTTCTCATCCTCGTTCACTTCTTCGATTTCTCCTTCCTTCTTTTCTTCCTCCTTCTTCTCCTCTTCCTTGGTCTCTTCGGCTTCGTCGTCTTCGACCTCCTTCTCGCGTTCACGTTCAACTACAAGTTTGATTGGGTACCCGATGAATTGAGAGTGCTTCTTAACGATCTCCTTGATTCTGCGCTCCTCGAGGTATTCGGTCTGGTCTTCCTTGATGTGGAGGGTGATCTTGGTACCACGGGTGAGTTCTGGATCAGAGATTGAGCGAATAACAAACGAGCCACCAGCCGACGATTCCCACTCGTAGCAGTCATCATCGTTGTTCTTTGAGGTGACAACAACACGGTCGGCAACCAAGAAGGCCGAGTAGAAACCGACACCAAATTGACCAATCATGGAGATATCAGCTCCAGCCTAAAACAATAAAATTTAAAATTTTTTGACATCTGGGCAAAAGGAAATGATTACCAAAGCTGCTACACACTCTTAGCTAACGATTTTTATAAAGAACTTCAAGTTTTAAACCCAAAATTGAAGTAAAATATGTTTTTCCCAAGATCAATACCTAATAAATCCGATAAAACTCATCTCCTCCAAAATTCATACCTAAAACATCGAAAACAATAAAAAATGCTTACCTGAAGGGCCTCCATGAAAGCCTTGGTACCTGACTTGGCGATGGTACCCAAGTTGTTGACCAGCTCGGCCTTGGTCATACCAATACCAGTGTCCATGATGGTCAAGGTTTTGTCGGCCTTGTTTGGGGTGATCTTGATGTACAATTCCTTGCCGGACTCCAATTCCTGGGGCTCGGTGAGGGCCTGATAGCGGATCTTGTCCAAGGCATCGGAAGAGTTGGAAATCAATTCACGAAGGAAAATCTCCTTGTTACTGTAGAAGGTGTTGATGATCAAGCTCATCAACTGAGCGATCTCAGCCTGGAAGGCGAAGGTTTCTTCCTTTTGTTCGGACATATTCAAAACACAATCCTGAAATGAGTAAGGTTAACAACTATGAAGCGAAATGAATAATATATTTGATATTATAACAGGTAACATCAAAAAAATCACAAAACACGAAAAACGCGAAAATTTTAGGTAAGAAAAACATAAAAATGATGATAAGAACGCGAAGAATATACCGCGAACCCTTAACATCCCATCTTAATGCTTATATACCCCCACCAACGTCCAACAACACCAGCCTATTATAATAGAGAACTTGAGAAAAAAGCAAACTACTCCACGCCCTCGACTCTGCCTCAAATACTGGACCTTCACCACCAGCCTCGGACGAAGATTTAGGCGGAAAATTGGAGAAAATTCGCGAACAAAAGGCGGAGCGAATCGAAAAATACATTCCGTGCACTTCAAATCGCTTTCCCGCGTTTTCTAGATGTTTCTACGCATGATAAACGACTAAAACTGACAGCCACAAGATCGGACTACAAGTTTCGAGAAAGATTAAAAAATTTACACCCATAACGTCCATCTGGCAGCGAGGAAAGAGTGCGGAATGACCAAAACTGGCCAAAACGCGGCAGCCGAACATTCGCAAAGAAGGAATTCGAACATTCGAGAAGGTCTCCGAAGCCGAAAAATTACAAAAACATTCGAGAGAAAAGTTTCGACTTATGTAAATTATGATAGTATGCAAATTGAAAAAACGTAAAAATCCTTGAAAATAATAATTTTGCAAAATTTCTCAGATTATGTTATCTATGACATTAAAATCCCTTCCGGTCGTCTGTCGTAATGCAATTTAAAATACAATAACCAAATTTAAAATTTAGGTCTCAGTTTACTCATACAATATTAAAAAACCATACACTAAAGTTACAGCAAATCCTTTGCCATATTCTCAATGTTATCCAGCGTTATCTTCAACTATCTCTTTAGTTTTTGACCAAAAAGTGGATTTTAAACCAATAAAATGATGAAAATGTTAATGTACAACATATTCTTTGTTTTTACAATTAATTTTATCAAGTACTTTGCATTATTGATGTACATAATCAAGATGACTCGCACAGAATTCTAAAATTTCGTAAAATTTCTAAATTATTTCAACAGAGAAAGGCTTGACTCAGGCGCGTCAACTGTTTCTCTAATAATATTTCTTTTTTGTTGGGCTTGCTATAGCATTTTCTAGGTGTTACACCTTCATTTGGAGCAATGTCGGAACGGAAACGACGTCTTGACATCGGAGGATCTTCGAAGTGAGTATTTGAATTTTATTTTTTTTAAATTTTAGGTAGAGTCGGCACTTTTTGTGGATTTACACTCAAAGTTTGAAGGAAAACGAAACAGTTTTGAAATAAATTGAAGTAGATCATGACTGGGCTAGCTTGCACAGACTTTTAGCATTGTGTTTGGCTTGTTTTGGTAATGTACTAGTTAAAAATGGGTTTTTTTGATAGCAAATTAACTAAATTTAACTATATAAGTATCAATAACATGAATTACACTATTTTAATTCTAGACGTGATCGGAGTCGATCACCTTTGATCTCAACAGCTGGGTTTGATGCTCCAGCACCTTTGCCAATGGAAAAGGAGTCTAAATCTTCTAAGTTTGCCGAGAAAGCGTCAGATATTCCAGCTCCAGGACTTGTAAATCCTCTTCAACCAAAAATACGCCAAACGGTGTTAAATCCTTACAATGGTAACCCATTCACTCCTAACTATTATTCCATTCTTGAAAAGCGTACAAAATTGCCAGTATGGCAATATAAAGAGAAATTTATGGAGCTTTTGGACGCGAATCAATGTATAACATTGGTTGGTGAGACTGGGTCTGGCAAAACAACTCAGATTCCTCAATGGTGCACGGATTATGTTAAACATAGGCATATACAGGGCAAGAAGATGATGGTGGCGTGTACACAGCCAAGACGGGTGGCTGCTATGAGCGTGGCGACAAGAGTAGCAGAGGAAATGGATGTTGCAGTAGGTTTTTTGGTGTTTTTTGTTGATTTTAGGATTTCCTCTATAACAATGGGTTGTGAACTTTACTTTATCTTAAAGAAAGCTGAAAATACTGTATTACTTCTTTCTAGCTTGGCTCAGAGGTTGGATATTCGATTCGTTTCGAAGATTGCTGCACAGAAAGGACCTTCCTCAAGTATTTAACTGACGGTATGTTGTTGAGAGAAGCGATGAACTCACCGTTGCTTGAGAATTATGGTGTAGTTATTCTTGACGAAGCTCACGAAAGGACCTTATCAACCGATATTTTGATGGGATTGTTGAAAGAAGTGCTCAAGAATCGACCGGACATTAAAGTAGTGGTTATGAGTGCTACGTTGGATGCTGGAAAGTTCCAAAACTACTTTGACGATTGCCCATTGATGAGTGTACCGGGTAGAACACATCCTGTGGAGATCTTTGTAGGTTTTTATAGGGAGTTTGAGGATTTTTGACTGGTGTAATATATAAAAATGATTTTTTTAAAGGATAATATCCTTGATTTTTGGTGATTTTTTTGTTTTTATAATTTTAAATCGTTTTTAAAATTTTTTAGTGAATAAAAAGGATTTTCTTAACACTGTTACACCTTTCTTTACTTTCAGTACACCCCAGAAGCCGAGCGAGACTACCTAGAAGCTGCGGTCCGCACCGTTATGCAGGTACATCTGTGTGAAGAGATCAAAGGAGACATCTTACTCTTCCTCACAGGTCAAGAAGAGATTGAAGAAGCCTGTAAGCGAATTCAACGTGAAATCCAGAACGTTGGGCCAGATGCCGGAGCAATGAACTGCATCCCACTATACTCAACATTACCTCCAAATCTTCAACAGCGTATCTTCGATCCACCGCCAGCTGACAAGCCCAACGGAGGTATCGGCCGAAAGTGTGTGATCTCAACCAACATTGCCGAAACCTCATTGACTATTGATGGTATTGTGTTCGTGATTGATCCAGGGTTTTCGAAACAAAAGGTATATAACCCTCGGATCAGGGTGGAGTCGTTGTTGGTGTGCCCGATTAGTAAAGCTTCAGCTATGCAACGTGCTGGCCGTGCTGGAAGGACGAAACCGGGAAAATGCTTTAGGTTATACACGGAAAAGGCTTATAAAAGTGAAATGCAGGATCAGACGTATCCGGAGATCTTGAGGTAGGTATTTTGAGTGATAAAAATCGTGTTTTGAGCTTGAAAAATAGTGTTTTTAAAGGATTTTTGTGTTGTTTTAGGTTGTTTTTTATCTTATTAGGGTTTATATTGTAATTTTAGGTAAACTGTTCATTATTTCATATCTAGATTGATCTATTATAGTTTGTTTTGTACCTAACCCTACGTTTACTTCAGGTTTTTCAACTTTAAAGCCTAATATAACCTCATTTTAGGTCAAACCTAGGCAGCGTAGTCCTCCAACTCAAAAAACTAGGCATCGACGACCTTGTCCATTTCGATTTCATGGACCCACCAGCTCCAGAAACCCTGATGAGAGCCCTAGAAATGTTGAACTACCTCTCAGCCATCGATGACAATGGAGATCTAACAGAACTTGGCTCATTGATGGCCGAGTTCCCCTTAGATCCACAACTGGCCAAGATGTTAATATCTTCAACGGATTTGAAGTGCTCGAATGAAGTTTTGAGTATCACAGCCATGTTATCAGTACCACAATGCTTTGTCAGGCCAAATGAAGCAAAACAAGAGGCGGACGAAGCTAAAGCAAGGTTTGCTCATGTTGATGGAGATCACTTGACGTTACTGAATGTTTATCACGCTTTTAAGCAGAGTAGGTTTGGGTTTTGGATGTTTTTGGTGTAGAAGAGGATTGTTGTTGATAATATAAAGTTTTTTTGAAGATTGAAGGAATTTGTTACCTAAAATTTTGAATTTTAAAATTTTTTTG
Organism: Bursaphelenchus okinawaensis; assembly: GCA_904066225.2. NCBI lineage: Eukaryota > Metazoa > Nematoda > Chromadorea > Rhabditida > Aphelenchoididae > Bursaphelenchus > Bursaphelenchus okinawaensis. The sequence continues at coordinate 9,109,268 of CAJFCW020000005.1, read as the reverse complement.
TACTTTGAAGTTTAGAGTTGAAAATTTTAAAACATAAACTTTAAAATGTTTAAAATTAAAAAAAAAAGAAATTTAAAATAAAAAAAAATCATTTTTGATTAATTTCAGGCCAAGACGACCCCCAATGGTGCTACAAAAACTTCGTCAACTACCGTGCCCTCAAGAACTGCGACAACGTTCGAATGCAACTCTCTCGCCTCATGGACAAGTACAACTTACCGCGCGTTTCTACTGACTTCAACTCTCGAGACTATTACCTAAACATCAGAAAAGCCCTGGTCTGCGGCTTCTTCATGCAAATCGCCCATCTAGAGCGAAGTGGCAACTATGTCACGGTAAAAGACCACCAACTCGTCTCTCTCCACCCCAGCACCGTACTCGACCACAAACCCGAGTGGGTCCTGTACAATGAATTTGTGTTAACATCGAAGAACTACATCAGAACAGTGACGGATGTGAGGCCGGAATGGTTGTTACAACTGGCACCTTCGTACTATGATCTCGACAATTTTCCTGAGGGCGAAATTAAAAGAAGAATGATTGCGGTTCGACAACGGTTTGTTCGTTAAGAGTCGGCAAAGTTTTGGTCGATAAGCCGGCAAGAGTTGTTAAAGATGCGGAAGAGTGTTGTTGATGTTATCCTTATGTTTTGAGTAGATGCGAAAGGAAAGGCGCGTTTGAAAACCCTTTGATTGAATATAAGTTGTGTCACTGGCTTGTTATTCGAAAAAGTAGTTTTATTTTTGAAAATGAAAGGTATGACACTAATTTTGGTTCAAAAACGTGTTCAAAGTCTTTAGTTTTATGATATTGACATTGTTCATCCTGATAATCACTTCTTTTTTATTATTAAATACGATTAATAAATCTTAATTTGAAGTTTTACTTCAGGCTTTTGAAAAATAGTAACATGGTACACCTGTATAACGAAAACCTCGTATAACGAACAACTTTAAAATTCCTAGAGAGCACTAAAGCCATTCGTTATACAGGAGTTTCAATGTAGTTTGAAAATTTGTTTTATGAAGGTAAAATACGAGGCACGTGTTATGGGCATAAAGAAAGTATTATGGGTTGAAAAATGGAAGACACGGTAAAAAACGTAAATGAAATCAAAAATCGCTAGAAACCACAAAATAGAACACAAAAAGTCAGAAAGTTAATTGTAACAATTTCTCAGCGAGTTATACCTTCTCCGATCAAAAGATATGCAAATGGGCCGTAGTTTAGATAAAACAAATATAAGATAACCTAGTACTTAGCCCAATTTATTGTGTTGTTCCCTAGGTCAAAATCTAGGTGTAAATCAGCCAGACGTAAAAGCTGTTTATCCTGAAAGGGTGCTCACTAGGATCGGCTTTATCTTTGGCCGGGCTGAAGTAAAGTTGCATTTAATGGTATTTCCAGGGGTCGGGCCTTTTTTTGGTGCGATTTTACCGGACGGGGCCTTTTTACTCCTCCTCTGTCTCTTTTCCTCAAGATTGGCTAGGACTAGGGCTGAAACCAGAGCTAGGGCTAGGACTAGGGCTGAAACCAGAGCTAGGGCTAGGACTAGGGCTGAAACCAGAGCTAAGGCTAGGACTGGGGCTCTGAGCTAGGGCTCTGGGCTAAGGCTCTGGGCTAGGGCTCTAGGCTAGGGCTCTGGGCTAGGGCTCTAGGCTAGGGCCGCGCTAGGGCTGAAGACAACGTCGAGGCTAGGACTGAAGCTAGGACCAGGAGCAAAAAAAGGGCTATAAGAATGGCTAAAGGATTAGGACTAGGACTGAAACTTGAAATATGTTTTGACCAAGGGTTAAGGATAGTACTAAGGTTGATGCTAGTACTAGGATTAACGCTAGGGATGTTGTTGCCTCTAGTCCTGGTAGTTCATAACGATAGACTAATGTATTGAGTAGTACATAAGTTACAGCCTTCAAAAAACCACAAAGTCTATTGACAACAAAGATGTTCTAAACTAAACCACCTTTACTACAGTCTTTTATTTCTTGACGTAATAGGAATAAAATACTATAGGAAGCTCAGAAAATTATTACAGTTATATTACAGTAATTGTAATACTTTACTATTACTATTACAGTGTTTTCTCCAATCCATCTGATGACTTAACAGCCTTTTCCTATTTATTCGTCAAATAACTAGCCTAGAGTTTGCCGATTGAACTGTTTGTCGTAAATAGGTATACTTCTTATAGGTAATGGGTCAGGATCGATGTGTATGACATGTTGATATATGTTTACTACAAAACTTTGTTTGCTTTTACTAATTCTTACACTATCATAGTGACTTAATGACCACTTCCTGGTCGATCACAACAAACTGTTTGCTACATCCTTTGTTTATGGATGGTTAGCATCAAAATTCGGCGAATTAAAAGCAAAAAGTGCTCCAGGCAGCGAATCTTGTCAATAGGTAACGGTTGTTGATCGACCTTAAATAGCCCGTACCTTCAAGCGTTCCGTTAGCGTGCCCATCTCTCCGACGTGATCAAATGTGATTTCTGTTTACGGTTCGAGTTGGTTTTGATTTGATTTTAACCATTTTGACGTCAGGTGGGTTAGCTCATTTCCTTTTTGATAAATCTTATGTATGCTTTAGCCTTACGTTTGTCTTGCCTAGCCTTATCTCGAATCACAGCTTCAGTCCTAGCTCTATCCTTAGCTTTAGCCTTAACCTATGCCCTAAGCTCAGCTAAATTCCAGCTTAAGCACTAGCTTTAGACTTAGCTTCAGCTCTAGCCTTAGACTTAGCCTCAGCCATAGCCTAAGCTTGAGTCTAAGCTTTTGTTTTTGCTCTAGCTTCAGGTCTAGCTTCAGCCCCAACTACAGCCCGAGCCTAAGCTCTAGTTTATGTTCTAACCTGAGCCTCAGTCATAGTCTAAGACTTACCTCAAGCCCTAGGCTAAGTCCTATTCAGAGCACTGGCCTAAGCCTTCGCTCAAGCCTTGGTCTAAGTTTTCACCAAGGTTCTGGCCTAAACTCTTGCCTAAGCCCTAGCCTAAGCCCTAGCCTAAGCCCTAGCCTAAATTCTCGCCTAAGCCCTAACCTAAGCCCTAGCTTAAGCTTTAGTTCTACTCTAAGCCCCAGCCTATGCACTAGTTCAAAGCCTTAGCTCTCTTCCTATTTCTGGCTTTAGTCCTAGCTTTGGCTTAAGCCTTACTTTTCTTCTTTATCATACAATTAGTCTAGATCTTAGTTTAGGACATAGCTTGCGCTCTAGCTCAATCCTTAGTGTCAGTCTTTGCCTTAGCTTCAGTTTTAGCCTAAATTGTGGCCTGAATATCACGTTTATATAATGTTGCCCTACCTTTCAGATCTACCAAAGACCTGTAAAACCATAAAAATGGCGATGAACTCAAGCCTTATCCTCTTCCTCATATTCTGTTTGATAAACCCATCAATATGCCATGGGCATGGTGGTGGTGGGCATGGGGGTGGTGGGCATGGGGGTGGTGGTCATCATGGTGGAGGTCATAGCGGTGGACTTCATATTGGTGGACATCATAGTATGCATCTTGGAGGTATTGGTGGACATCATCACTATGGTTACGGTGGATATGGATATGGAGGTTACGGTGGATCTGGAGGTTACGGTAGCAGCTGGTACGGTGGCTACTATCCTGGCTATGGCTATGGTGGATTAGGTGGACTGGGTCTTATTGGACTACTTGGGGCCGGTAGTTACGGAGGACTTGGTGGGTACGGTAGCTATGGTAGTGGTTATGGTGGGTATGGTAGCTATGGTAGTGGTTATAGTGGGTACGGTAGCTATGGTAGTGGGTATGGTAGTTATGGTAGTGGGTACGGTAGTTATGGTAATGGTTATGGTGGGTACGGTAGCTACGGTAGTGGTTACGGTAGCGGATACGGTAATGGTTATGGTAGTAGTTACGGTAGTGGATATGGCAGTGGCTATGGTAGTACCTACGGCAGTGGATATGGCAGTGGTTATGGCAGTAGTTACGGTAGCGGATATGGTAGTACCACTGGTAGTGGTTACGGTAGCACCTACGGTAGTGGATATGGCAGCGCTAATACTGGCTACAGTAGTGGATATGGAAGTAGCTACGACAACAATGTTTATAATGCTAGTTATTGCCAATATTACCCATATATTTCTCAATGTCAACCTTATGCTTCTACTTCATTGTCATCATCATCAGCTGTATCATCGCCAGCATTCTCAGTGTCAACGTCGTATGGCACTAATTATGGTTAAAATTCCAATTTTTTTTAAATTTGAAATGTAAATATTGTATATATTATGATTTTTTACGAGATTGTTACCTATTTTTCAAAAACTTGATCAAAATTTAATATTTTTTTGAAAATTTAAAAAAAATTTAAAAAGTTTAAAATTTTTTGTTTGATACTGTAACGTCATATACATAACCTATGGTACAAAGTAAATTCTTTTTAAAAAATAAATCTTTCAACCACCAGGTTGTTCAAGTAATTCTGTGCCCTCTAACTAAACTAACAAAGAAAGTGTCCGACCAGCCCGCTATGCTTGAGAATAATCTTCTTGTATATAATATTGTTCAAGTAATCCTGCGTTCTCAAAGCAAATTTTCGGTGTTAGAGGAGACAGAATTATTTGAACAACTATTTGGTACCATTTATCCCTTTTTTCAATGCCGCATACACGTTTTAAGACGTAAGGGAGTAAGGTGAGGGCTTGGTGAAGACCGAACTAACATATATTATACTACCTAATTACACCCTTGAAACCGTGGCAGAGCTCTTGTTTGCTAAATCAAGGTCTGGCGCGTCGCCAAAAAGTGTTAAAATTAAAGCCATTTGACTAGTTCGCTCTAAAAACTGTAAAAAAATGTTTTTGGAGTTTTTGAGTTCAAGGTGAGATCTGATCTGGTTTGTTTTCAACTTTTTAAAGCTAAATTTTGTTAAAAATAGTTCAGTCTTAGCCTCAGCCCTAGCCTCAGCCCTAGCCTCAGCCCTAGCCTCAGCCCTAGCCTCAGCCCTAGCCCAGAGCCCTAGCAATACCCAAGCCCAAGCCCTAGTCCAGAGCCCTAGCCCAGAGCGCTAGCTCTGAGCCCTAGCCCATAGCCCTAGCCCAGGGTCCTAGCAATATCCAAGCCCAAAGCCCTAGCCCAAAGCCCTAGGTTGAGACCTATCCTAGACCTAGACTTAAACCTAGCTTTTGCTTCAGTTAGCGAGTTTACTTTACCTTTACCGCTATGGTATTTTTCTCTTCTGTCCTAGTCATCAGGACTATTCCTTAGTTTTGCCCGCTTCTTCTCTAGCCTTACTGTAGGTTTTTTAAATTTTTCACTTGCCGCGCCTTAGTTCAACTGTAGCTTTATTTAGCTAAAATTTTACTTTACGTTTAAAATTAAATTTAAACATTTAAAAAAAGCAAAGAACACCAAAATCTAAACACATTGAAACATTTAGAACTAAAATAAAATTATAAGACTAATCAGAAACCACACTCCATCTTAACATGAATTTAGCAACAGCAACATAAATTTTTTAAAATTTTTTTAATGGTAACTCGTCAAATAGTAATCGACGTAAAAGTAACCTTTCTCTGGTTTCTATCTGTTCTCTGTCTGCTGTAGCCAGTGTTTTGCCCGGACCGGTCCCGAGCGTTTTTCAACGATCCGGTCCGGCGATTTTCGGGCCCGGTCCGGTCCAAACTTCAAATTTTTAGGTCCGGTCCGGTCCAAACCCAAAATTTTTGGGTCCGGTCCGCAAAAAATTTTTTTTTTATTTTTGGAAACAACAAAGAGCGCTAAAACTGTTTTCTTTACGTTTAAAAACACTTAAAAATAAGTTTTCTTTGCAATTTTTAAAACAGTTCCGGGTCCACAGGTTTTTGGGTCCGGCCCTGTCCGCAAAAATTTTCGTTTCGGTCCGGCAAAACACTGGCTGTAGCTGATTCGTCAAATTTCGACGTTTAAATTTGTTGAAAAAAGGTTATTTTTAAATGACTACAAACTATAGCATGTTGCATTTTGTACTACAAGGTATTCAGCAGACTATAGAGTTACTCCACAGATTTTTCAGTAACCTTTCTTTGGCTTCTATCTGTTCTCTGGCGGGACAACTACAAACTACTCAGCAAACTATTGATCTACTCCACAGTATTTAGCAAATTACTGTTCTACTACAGAGTATTCAGTAAACTACAAGTTATGTTAGGCTTGACCAAACTGTGTTATGCTAGGGTTAACTATGTCATAGCAATCTTGACCAAACTTTACATGTTATGCGATAGTTAACTACGTCATAGCGGTCTTAACCAAACAATGTTCCATTAGTCTTTACTTAATTATCGTAGGTCATGCTTGTTTTGACCAAACGTTGTTGTAGTAGACTTGATCAAAATATGTTTTGCTTATGTAGCCTTTACTTAGCTGTGTCGTAGTAGAATTGACCAAACTATGTTAATAGACTATGGTATGTTTCCCTAACCTTCCTTTAACTGTGTCATATTTGTTTGTTCAAGTAATTCTGAGCCATCTCTCAAAGCCAATTTTTATGGTTTGGGGCACAGAATTATTTGAACAACCTTATAGTAGCCTTTACCAAACCCCTTACCTGTAATAATAGTCTTCACCAAAGCCCTTACCTATAATAATAGCCTTTACCAAACAACCCTTACTATAATAGTAACCTTTCTCAAACCCCCAGACCTCTCCAGACAGTCTTGTTTTGGTGTTACCCTAACCTTGTCACGTTGGTCAAAAAGGCGGGTCAGTCTTGACTTTATGTTATCTTTGTCGTCACATACACATTGATTTGTCGTCTTTCTGGAGTAAACATTTCGCGACAGACGACTTCGGCAAACGAATGTTTGACAAATAAAAAAAGTAACTCAGTTTAGGGCAGGGTAAATTGGTAACGGCTTTCAATATGAATATAAATAGGTATAGAAGTTTTTGACAATCAACAGTTCTACTATTGACTTGGTTGGCATCTAACTGGTTTTTTTTGCTAAATTAGTGTCTACTATAAAATAACACCTAATTTCATAGTACCACCTATAGTAATAGCTCCTCTAAAATGATGTCAAACTCTATCTTCGTTCTCTTAATTGCCTTCTGTATCCTCAACTTATCTTTCGCCCAACACCACCACGGTGGTGGCGGCTACGGAGGTCATGGTGGAGGCTACGGTGGTCACGGAGGCTACGGTGGAGGCTATGGCCATGGTGGTTACGGGGGCTATGGTCATGGTGGTTATGGAGGCTATGGACACGGTGGTTACGGAAGCTACGGCCGAGGAGGTTATGGTGGATATGGCGGCTACGGTAGAGGCGGCTGGGGCTACGGACGTTACGGCGGCTACGGTGGACGAGGCTGGTACGGTGGCTACTATCCAGGCTACGGAGCTGGAGCTGCGTTAGCTACAGGTGCTGCTATTGGTGCGATAGGTACACTTGGAGTAATAGGAGCCAGTAGCATGTACGGCGGATCTTATGGTGGCGGTTATAGTGGGGGCTATGGCAGTTACGGTAGCTATGGAAGCAGTGGATATGGTTACAGTTATTGTCAGTACTATCCATATGCTTCACAATGCCAGCCTTACTCTTCGTATTCTTATGGAAAGTGATTTTTTTGAATTTTTAAATTATTATAATATCTTTAAAGTACTATAATATGAACCTGACATGTCATTACTTATGATAAGCATCCTTTTTAACTATTGTTTTGTAAATGTATACATAAATACTTAAATAAACTTTAAAAACAAGGCATTGCTATCATATTTTATTATTATATAATAACTAAAAAGCATCACAGTAGGCTAAAGTAATGTAAAACACGATCCAAATGTACATAATTATTTAGTTATTATTGTTCTTTGCCGAAGCTACGATTGAACTTAGTCACTATGTTCTCCTCTACATTCATTTCTTTGTCTAAACTGTTGTTTCGGACGGCTTGAGCTAGCCGTCCCCGTTGCCAGTTGTCCTCTGAGAGTGGGTTGGCTGCGAAGTAAGCGTTCATTCGGTCAAAATCGGCGTCAGAGATCACTGAAAAATAAATATATTTTATGGTAAACTACTTTTGATCATTCAAATTTATTCATTTAAATCTCAAAGGGGTTATCTTGATCATACAGAATTTTAATTTAAAGAAGGTAAAAATTTGCATAAACTTTTTTTAAATCAACAGGAAGACGGACCCTGAGCCAAAGTAAAATTTCTTGGAAGGAAAAAGATAACTGATTTTAACACTATTAATGTTATAGTACAGTATTATATTAATATTGATCCCCCTTTTAACTCCGTTTCTCAACAAAATCTTCTGAAAATTTACCGCTGTAACAATATTCTGCTTTGTACTAACAAAAACAATACATGAAGGATACAATATTTATAGAACTTACTTTTAACGATGAAGCTGAGGTTAATAAAAGATAAACAAGAAAAAGTCGCTAGTGACAGATGAAAAACTTGAACAACTGATGAATTGACAAACTTTCAAGGTGTATTTATAGTATCTTAAATCTACACACAATTTTCTATTTTTCACGAAACTTATAGTTGTCTACCGATATTGTAAAGATTTGGCGCTTAAACGAGAGTTGCGTAATAGGCCAAAGTACGAGATTTGAAATTGAGAGGGAAAAGGAGAGTAAAAAAAGTGTTTTTATCTCAAACGATTAGATATGAGTTCATGTTAATATTGTGTCTCAAAAGATAAAAAAATAACTTCCTAAGCTATGTCCAAAGAATCACAACTAGGGCTATGACTGGACTAGAGCTAGGGCCAGGGTAGGCTTGGACTAGGCTTGAGCTTAAGCTAGGGTTTAGGCTAGGCTGAAACTAAAACTAATACTAAGACTATATACATAAATCTAAAGCTTATGTTGAGGCTGATGTCCAACATTAGTTTCAGCTCACGAACTTGGTCTAAGGCTAAAACTAGGTCGATGACTGAGGCAAAGGTTAAGGCTAAAGCTAATTATTAGACTAGATTTAGAACTTATGTTCATGCCAAGATCTAGTCTTCGCTTTAGCTCATGACAAGCTAAAATTCTAATTCTACCTTTAGCCATATATTATATTATGATTAATTTTAAAACCACAAAACACTAAATAGTTCTTACTTCTATTTTTACTCTTAAACACAGCATATGCCTACCGAGGTTGCTACGGCGGCCGTTACGGTGGCTACGGTGGTCGTTATGGTGGCTACGGTTACGGCAGAGGCGGCTGGTACGGAGGACGCTACCCGGTAGCAGCCTTAGGCACTGCAGCAGCTGTTGGCTCAATAGCTACACTTGGAGTAATTGGAGCAAGCCGATACGCTTCTGGATACGGGAGTTATGGTAGCTATGGTTATGGCAGTTCAGGTTACAGCTATGACTATTGTTATTACTATCCTAGCTATTGTTATGGAAGCTCTTATAGTAAACGTCAATACATGATGTTGTTTTTTAAATTCCTTATTTTACTATGTAAAGCATGATAAACTTGTTCGAAATAAATTGCCCAGTGGCTTCGATACATTTTATCGTATCACATTCTAATCCATATACTTCAATATATTACCATAACAATCAATATTCCATAAATATACTACAGTAAAATCAATTTATCTTCTTTATACTACAGTAAAATCAATTTATGTCCAATATTTTACAATAAAATTGATCACAACTACAATAAATACTAATTTACATGGATTTCCAAAAGTTTGGATTGAATTGTAAGCGTCGTTTAAAATTGGAAAACCAATCGTTGACTGATTTGATTGGTATGTACTCCGTAGCATGCGATGGATTCATAGGATCCGGGAATGAAACTACGTACGAACTAACGTGATTTACAAAGTTTGAAAGCATCTTCTCACTGAATTCGGCAATTGTGGACTGAAAATTGATATTATTTTAAATTTAGTTGGCTTGAAAAACATTATTTTAAGTTTTATTAGCAAAAAAAATGTTTAAATTTCTCTTTTATCTAAAGTAATATTGGCTAAGAGCAAAAAATTGATATTGTTATATATGTCTCAAACAAAAAACCAATATTATACAAAATCTACAACCTTCCAACCCCTAAAGCTCACCTGTTGAGTAGTAGAAGTTCCTTCAGCAGCCACTTTTTCTTCGATTTGCCTTAGCGGTTCGACCATAACACCAATTAAAGCACTACCTACAACCCCTTGACCCGGACCATGATTGGAAAACAAGTCGGCACTATGATCAGACGTAGCCTTGTGTAGTTGAGCTACTTTAAATATTGCACTAGGCTTCTCGTTCGCTATAAACCCAAGATAATGCCAGTTGACTTCGCCTGAATCTTGTGGCCAGCGGATGAACACTAAAAATAAGGGTTTTCGTTAATATAACGTATTGAACGTATGAATAGAGTAATATATATGTAAATAACGTTTTAAAATCACAATAATACCAAAATAAAAGCTGAATGAACGCTCTTCAGCCCCAAGCATACAAAACTATAAAATAATGTTTTACAAGGCTATAACAATATCATTAACGCCAAATTCTGGCCTTATAAAAGCTAGACAGACTTTTACGCTACAAAAATAACTTTGAAAACTTTCTAAAGATCATTCTGGTATTTAATTTTGTCCTAATTCATCCGTTTTTACCTAAAAATAAAGAAAAAACAAACACCCATACCTGATCCTCCCATGCCATCTGGAAATGGCTGAACGCCCGTCAAGAATACCACCAGATGATTTATAGCATCAGCATTCGGAATCTCACAAACAAATTCCGTTTCACCAGCCTGAACGAAGTCGGTTTGGATCTGAAAACAAACATAATCAATACCATCAATAACATACTTAATATACCGCCCTTTAAATTAGAAAAGTTAAGCCAAGACGACCAAACTTATAGATCAAAGTAAGCTTACCAATCGACCGGCGACGATAACACCGAAAATTTGGTTGGCGCTCATTCTTTTCACCGAAAAAGTAGATTGTTAACAAAGCTAGTACAAATTCGAAGAAAGCGTCAAAGAATGCCTTCACAAAAACGTTCACACCGGTTCCCACAGGGTCTGGAGCTTGATCTTGAACTTCTGGGTCTTCAAGTTCGCGTGTTGCTACAGAAGTGCCGGGTTCTTCGCTCATGGAGAGTGAAACGACTAGATTTAACAAGAAAAATCGCAAAAATAAGGTAAAGCGGCAGACTTGACACAAAGTTATACTTGCGTCAACCCTTTTCATTTTGTTATTTTACAGAATTTTGTTGAAAATATTTTGCAATACCAAGTTTAAAGGTCTAAAATACGATTTACTGGCTTATTGCTGTTGTAAATAACAGCATTTATATTACAGATTATATTGTAAAGTAATTTTATTTTATGTTTTAACGATTTTAAGGTATAATCTGTGAATTTCAGCCAGTTGAACACGTTTTGGCTTGTCCTTTGGGTTTGGTAGCAGTAAGTCACTGCTTTTATTGTGCTCACATATTCAAAATTTAATTACAGTGTCGGCTGAACCTTTTTCACATTGTTTTGAGGTTGAATTTGGTGAAAGGATCGTTGATTTCTCGCCATACATCAGTTTTCGTGGAGCATACTTCAAGGAAGTTGGTTGATAACTTAAGAAATTGTAAGTTTTTTTGATTTCTTAATATTTGATGTTTAGGTTTCTGCTTTGGGATAGTGAAGAAGGGTTTTTTGCGTTGAGTTAGTCTTAATTCTATTACTAAAATAGTATTTTAGAAGGAAACATTTGAACATGGGTTACAGTCCGTCACGATCAGTCAGAAGTCGTTCCAAAGATTGTCATAGAAGTCGACATCATGACGAAAGAAGACCAGATGGCGATCGAAAACGAGATTCATCTAAAGATATGGACAGGAGACGGGATTCAGAATCTGATAGAAGGCGAGGTGGATCAAGAGATAGAAGAAGAGATGCTGTTAAAGATGTTAGAGATAGGAAGGATCGTCGAGATTCTCGAAAACGAAGTTTGGAGAGGAAAAGCCGTAGAGATGATGATCGACGACGAAAAGATGGCAAAAGTGAAAGAAAACATAAGAGAAAACGAAGAGACGAGACGTCAGCTGAAAGGAGAGAGCGAAAGGCGGAAAAGAAGAAGAGAAAGGTGAGGATTTTACTCAAATTTTGATGTTTTGGGCCATTTTTCTTATATTCACATACGTTTTTGTCATTGAATTAACTTTTTCCAATTTTAGGAGCAAAAGAAGGCTGAAAAACTAGCAAAGAAAGCAGAACAAGATGCTGCAATCGAAGACATCAATCTAGATTCAGATGAAGAAGACGTGGAAGCTAGAAGGATAGAAGAAGCCAGAAAACGACGTCAGAAGCTGATGGAAGAGTTGTCAAAGAAGGAGAACGAGGTCCAGAATGATGACAAGTCTAGCCAAAAGTCACTAAAGGAAGCTGGAGAACAAATTTCATCAGATTCATCGTCAGACTCTTCCTCATCTTCAGAAGACGAAGCTGATCGTCTGATTGATGAAGCCAGAGATGTTTTGAAGGCCGGCTACAGAAACGATGACTCTCCAGCAAGATCCGAGACTTCGGACGATCGTACTGCAGCTTCTTCACCTTCATATTGCAATGAGAGGGTTACTGATAGTCCATCAGACTTTTTGAATGATTTGAATGAAAAACATATCAATGTCAAAGTTAAGATTGTAAGTTGTGACTTTTTTCGCATTTAATTGGCAAGAACTGTCTTTGTATAAAAAAATGGCAAGAACTTTTTTAAAAACTAAAAAATGGCAAGAAATTTCTTTACAAAACCAGAAATGTCAAGAACTTTGTTTACAAAACAAAAAATGGCAAGAACTTACTTTACAACACTAAAAATGGCAAGAACTTTTTTTACAAAACAAAAACTTCTTTTCATTGTATAACTTGTCACTTGCAGCCTGCGCAGCTGATAAATAATTTTTTAATTAAAAATGGCAATATATTCTTTACAGAAGTAAAAAATATTAAAAAAGGTCGTCATTATGACTAAATTTTTAAGCTTGTTGCAATTTTTAAAAAATTTTTAGATATTTTTTGAATTCTTCAAAATTTTTATAGATATTTTCGTATTTTTCTTTGAAAAACATGAAATTCATAAGATCAAAACGACGTCATAATGTAAAAGTTGTTGCCTTGTCTTTTTTTTCAATTTACTTACAGATTTTTTGGAAAAATTTTGTAAAATGAACTGTTTACCTAAACGTATAGGTTATACAACAATATTAAAAAAAAACGGAGGTGTTCAAAGGTTTGACGTTGTGTTTGTGCTCTTACTTTGATCAATTTTGTTTTATTTCCTTGTTTTTTTTAAATGTAACAATAGGAAGTAATTAAAGTTTAGAGTTTAAAATTTTTATTGTGTGGTGGTTTTTTTAGAGGGGAGGGGTGGAAAAAAATTTTTTTAAGTTTTGAAGGAACGGATTTTTTAAAAGTTTTTGGAATTTTTTTGCTGGGGTGGTAATTTTTTTTTGGCAGGGGGGGGGGAGGGGGTGGTGAAATATTTTTAAAAATTTTGAAAAAATGATTTTTTTTTCAATTTTGAAAATTTTTTACAAAAATATGTTTGATAATGTCCCAATCTTTCAGCACGACGCCAACGGCGATAGCCTAGAGGGAAGTCGAAACGAACACCTCGAGAAACTCATCCAACAACAGCAAGAGCGCGTTTCGGCCGAAGAGGAACGCAAACGCGTCGAACATGAGAAGCAGCAGGAAGCGAAGAAAGCCGACACCTTTGATATGTTTGCCGAGGAAGCGCCCATCGAGGTGGGTTACAATCGAATATTAAAATTTATGAGGGAATTTTGAAAGAAAATTCGAAATTTTTTGAAAGAAAAGTGGGTTCTGGAAGGATTTTTTTGGAATTTGAAAAAAATGAGCCTTGAATGGTTTTGAAATTAAAAAAAAATCAAGGGTTTTTAGAGGTTTTACTAATGAAAAATACAAAATTTTTTAATGTTTTTTTTGAAATTTTAAAATTTTTTGAAAAAAAATTTTAAGCAATGATTTTGTGATATGGAAACATGCACACAATCATGGCTATGACTGTCTTTGAAGCCCCGACACGAGATACATTAAAAAAGACAACAAAAGACAAATACAAACAAATATAATACAATATGTAGTACCAAGATTCTAAAATATTTGTATTACAAGAAGTACAACACAAGTATCAAGATTTTTAAATATTCGTGTATGTGATTGTCACAACACTTTATATTCAAATATACCACAACAAACTTAAAAAAGCTTAAGCTTAATATGCTTTGGCTTATCAAGCTTATGCTTGGTGAGCTTGGACTTAATAGACTTAGGATTAGCATGCTTAGGCTTATCTGGCTTACGCTGGGCAGGGTTTGGCCTAGAAGTCTTAGGCTTACAAGGGAATGTTACAAACTGCCCATTGGATTTTTAAAAATGAATGGTACCATGTGAAAGAGCGTAAAAAGTTGACTAAAAATCTATTTTCAAAAACTGCTAATTTTGCTTTACAAACCCGCTAGCGAGCTTTTAAAATTTTTACTATCAAAACGGATTTTTTAAACCCGCTTTCTTTTGGCTTCTTTCAAAAAAGAGAAGTAAATGTGTTCGAATGGCCGAGTGGTCAAAGGCGCCGTGATTGCGCAATCAATGGACCTTAGGTTCGATTCTCTTTTTTGGTAAATGATCGGTATTCTTTTTTATTTGAAAGTTAATTAACTTAAATAGTCAAAAAAATTTTTTTTGTTGATAATGACTTCTTACATCTAATAAAATATAAAAAAAGTAAAAACTAAGGTTTTTAAAAATACAATAATCCAAAAGAAAGAATAACAACTTATAAGGCCCTTTCACTAATGATTTTAAAATCTCGCTAGCGGGCTTGTAAGGCAAAATTAGCAGTTTTTGAAAATAGATTTCTAGTCAACTTTTTACGCTTTTTCACATAGTACCATTCACTTTCAAAAATCGAATGGGCAGTTTGTAACATTCCCTTGTTAGAAGCTTTAGGCTTTGTATACTTATGCTGAAAAAGCTTAGACTTAGTAAGCTCAGGCTTAGCAAGCTTGGGCTGAAAATGCTTCTGTATCCTCATTTTTAGAATGTTTCTGCACAAAGACAAGTACTTTGTACTCAAAATTAAAAAACACTATTTAATATGGTTGAAGTACACAATCTAATATGGTCAAAATACTCAATTTATACGGTTGAAATACATTTTCACACGCGGTACACTGTACCCAAATATTGACACGTAAATCGGTGCATGTTACCATATTTGCGCATTTGCGGTGGGAATCGTGGGTTGATATTCACTATAGTTGTTGTGATATTTATACTCTGGTCTTGAAACAAGGATGTGAATATCCGGAATTTAATCATATGTAAATAAAAAGAAGTGTAAATTTAAAAAAGGCAAACACTGTGTGATAATGTAACAGTAATACAGTACCATAACTAGGGCTGTTTGAAGAAAGGTTGGAGGTTAGGAATGGCTTTTCGATAGTGCTTGAGCAGGGCGGCGCGACAGATTTTGGGAGGGGGGGGCTGTTTTTCCTATTTTTTTTTGATTTAGCTCTGGGGATTAGATCTACCCCATTTGCCCGCCGCTAGCTACGTCCTTGGGCTTGAGCTTTGTTTACGCTTGGCTAGGGAGCTATGTCTACTTGAAGCCTAGGGGATGGTATTTTTTTTGAGATATGGGCTTTTGTTCTACAGATTTATAGTTAAAAAACATGTGGCAAAGCTACAAAACTTTATTTACAATTTTAAAATAGTGAAAAACACGTATAAACAAGACGAAGATAACAAAAATAAAAAAATTGTTACAACTACAATAACAAATGTACAAATTGTTAATTTATACATGATCTGGCTACAAAATGACAATAGAAATCATATTTAAAGATAACACATGTTTACATACAATTTTATATTGTAATATACAATAATATATTGTGAATTGTCACGTTACAATTATATGAAACGGTAATTCAAAGAAAGGCAATTTTTGACAGGAAGTTCTTTAAGGATAAAGTCAATGTATGTGCAGTATTGTGAAAGGATGTAGTAAAGTTTTTGTATTTTATATTCCTACAATAATACCTTTGTTTATTGAGTGTACTGTAAGCCTACCAACACTAGAAAAAACAGAGATATTTTCAAAAACAAGTCTTGTTTCTTGATGACAATATAATTGTATACAGGATTTGTAAATGCACTGTGTAATAATAGACGGGGATTCAAAAGTTATTCGTTATATATGAGTTTCGTTATAGAGGGGTTTGTTATACAGGAGTTCTACTGTATCTTGTGAAACTCTCTTGTAACTCTTTTTTGTATAGGTGCTCATAGCTTTATTATTTCTAAACGTAACTCTTTGACCTCAGTTTTCTCAAATACGACTTCAAATACGTGCGAAAATCCACAAGCGAAGCGATGTGTCAACTTAGGTTTGCGATCTATGGTTTCGCTGTTTTCCGTTCGATGAATAAATTTACAAAATACACGTTGACGAAACTAATTTGCATACGAGCAACACAAAATAGAACCAACCCTCTATGACACTTGACTTATAGCATGGTTGAGTTTTGTCATATTGCAGTTGGTTAGGGGAGCGTGCTGGATTTTTTATATTGGGCTTCGGCTAGGGTAGTGTATGATGGGGGTTTTATACAGGATTAGGGGATTGTTATTGGACTTTAGAATTTTTCTTGGTTTTGGGGAGGTTATTTGATTTTTCTTGACTTCGGGGAGGGAGTTGAGGATGTTTTGGCAGGGAGTGAGGATGTCTTGACCAGGGAGGTAAGGTTCTCACTGATTTTTTTGTATTTGGCTTACAGTCTGTTGGATGTTCTTTTGATAGTAATATTGTAATGTTGTTCTATTTCTCAACGTATTGAGTCGGTTACTGTAAATATTTTCTACCTTGTGATCTGTTCATCTCCGTTTGAAATGTTGACAGCGGTTTCAAAACTTTATGTAAACGACCTCCGCCTAGTTCATAAAACAAGAATCTATTTGCATTAAATTTGCATAGATCCTGTGTAACTATAACCTTCATTAACATACTAAAAAAATCAAAAACTTGTTTTACATGACGTAAAAAATCAAAACCTTTGATTAACATGAATCGAAATAGATAAAGGCTTGATTTGCATAATTCTGCGTGACTAAAACATCGATTAACATATAAGTTGTACAAAAAGTCAAGGGTTGCTGCAAGGCTTGCTTGACCTCTGACGTAGTGAAAGCATTTTTAAAAGCCAACTTTCATATTTAAATAGGCTGTGAGTTTATATTCAATTAGTCTGTGAGTCAATATACAAAGCATCAGAGATTCAGCAGTATCTACATTTTAATCGTGGTAAACAGGAAACATGAATATATAGAGGGTTGACTTTGATGAAACGATGATAATAGCTGTTCAACGTGTTGAGGGTGGTGGTTAATGAATTGTACTAGGATTAGGTTTTTTGAATTTTTAACTATATTACTCTTTTCTTCTGTATATTATATTGGGGTAGGTAAGACAGGGAGGTCGCTAAAGATTGTTTCTAGTGGTGGGGGGTGGTAAAAGTTAAAAAAGATTTTAGCTTGACAGGGAACAAACTGGCTTAGGCCAAATTTTGCTTTTTTTCTTCAAAATTAGATTTTGATTTACTAGTTTATTAGCAATAGCTGTGCTATTTTTGTCATCTTCAATGTAACATCTTTCCTTCTACTGAAACCTGATGTTTGACATGTCTATTTACTCGGTAAAAATGTTGCCAAACATAGTGTTGAACAAAGGTTCTGGTCTTTCATATTTTGTCAGTTGTTTTTGTGATGCGTTCGTATTTAAGTAGCATGCTAATTTAAATTCAAAAGTTTTGAAATTTTGCGCTTTGTTAAAGTTCAGGATGATTTTTATTCAAAACAAGCTTGTTTTTGATGTTAACAACCAAAAATCATGAAAGCGAGGGTGTTAGGACTATTATTAGATGGGGAGGCTACGGTTATTATTGGCGGAGGGGGCTAGGGCTATTATTAGAGGAAAGGGCAGGGACTGTTATGAGGAAGGTATTGCTCTATGGACATTATGAATAAGGCAAATTTGTTTTGTTGCCATCGTATAAAAGGTAAATTTTTTACTTGGGCGTGGTGTATTAGATAAGTTTTTTTTATGATCGTTGTATTAACAGTAAATTTATCTTTTTTTTTGGCAACTATACAACATGTATATTGTCGCTATTAGGTTTTTAAAAAAATAATCCTGTGCTCAATAACTTCGAAAATTTGCTTTGAGAAAGAGTACAGAATTATTTGAACAACCTAATAGCAACAGTATGCTTGTTTTTTGGTTGCCAACATAAGGGTGAATTTGCCATATGAAGACCATAGCGAAGGTAGACTTGTTCGTTGACCAGCATAAGAAATTTGGAGCCATTGTTAGGGGATTTTTTTTGTCTGATAGTTAAGTTGTTGTTCGTTTGTTTGGCCCTCTAAGAATAGTTTACAATTTTGATTCTCTATGAATAGTTTACCATTGTTAGGCTTATTAATGCTTTTTGAATTTTTTTGTCAGCGTAATAGTTTTTTACAAAGAATATTAGATTAGCTGTTTTGGGATAAGAAAGCTTTTTTGTGTATGTTCTATGAATTCTCTTTCTTTGGGGTTAGAATAAGATGTTTTGTCTGTTCCATGAATATGAACTCTTTGTAGAGTTGTTTACAGGAGGTAAGACCTCGAGATTTGTGAATTTTGTAGCAGCACAAAGTACCGTTATGATTAGAGTCTATCTTGTATTAAGTGATATGTTCTGTAAGACGTGATCTTTAAATTAAAAATACGTTGAAGGCGCTACCTATCGTAATCTGAAGGCACATTTTGTGAGCTGAAGGCATAAATAACAATTTTTTAGTATACTTCGCAAGACTTGATTCTGAAATTAAAAAAGCAATTGAAAGCATGATCTATCATGATCTTTGCCATAAATCAACCTTTGCACACCCGATATTTACACTGAACGTTCCTAATATCGAACGCTTATTAATTGATTCATCGACCGCTCGATATGATAGCTCATAGTTGAACGTATCATACGATAGCTCACAAACGAACGTATGATTTGATAGCTCATAAGTCATGACATGATAGCTCATAAGTGTTCATGAAATTCCAATGACTCATCGAATTAGTGTTTGACTGAAATCGAGAAAAAAACGGTTGAAGAAAGCAAAATAATATTGTGATTGCTCTCCAAACGTGCAGAGACCAAATCGCCGCGGGGTCGAAACCGCCGAGAGTTAAGCGCAAGCGCGGAGCGTTAGCCCGGCTCGAAGAAAAAGTCAAAGCACAAGTGGGTAATTCGAACGAAAAACGACCAAATTTTACGACAAAGGAAACCAATACAAATAAATAAGCGGGGAGGGGGAACGTTTGTAACAAACCAGAACGATGTCGATTGTAGCGAAGGTTTGATGAGGTTTTGGGAATAGCATCTAGGGTAAGTGGTGTTTAGGTGGAACCAGACCAACACGGCTCTAATTTACGTATCATTAACGGCCTTGGTACTCGTTACAGTAATAATGCTTATAGTACTCTTTACGGTAGTAATAGTCTTAGCATTCTTTACATTAATAGTGGTCTTGGTACTCTTTACAGCAATATTATCCTTGGTATGTACTATTATTGCTATTTTTTTGATTGTATAGGTATAGGTTTAATGAGAGCTCTTGGGAGGGTCACGAAAAGATAAAGCCTTCTGGATGTGTACTCAAGTTGTTTGTAATCGTAAGATTATACCGATATTAAGATATATTTGTTTACATTGTAGTGGCCATTCCGTTATACCAATATTTACTATAAACTTGGTATAACAAAGTTGTTTATCTAGATTTGGTACTATAGGTAACTGGGTATTCGGCAGTCTGAAGATTTTTTGTTTCTAGCTATTTGGAGCTTTAGTAAAAGTAAAATTTTGCTACTAGGCTACGTTTTGTTAAGTCAAGATGTATAAACGATCAACCTACTTTGATCAATTTTTCTACTTTTAGAAAGTAAAAAGACTGATCAAAGTAAGTCGGTCGATTCATCAATCAACATCATTGAAAGTTGAGGAGGAGACAACTTGACTCATTTACGAAAGTGATGTGACTTTATAAATGACGTTTTGTCAACGATTACGTGAGGTGTTCGGAATTCAGTAGGGGGTTATATAAAGGCGTTTAAAACGAAATTTAATGACACCAAGAGTTTAATTTGCATACTCTTGGGATTTCATTGCTATGTGGGGTATAACTATTGATGTAGGAGTTGTAGTAAGTTTGGAATTGCTAGGTTAAAAGGCCGGTTTGATGTTAGTGTATCTGTTCTTGTAGGTTTAAGGTTGTGCTCAACTTTTAACTTTGTTAGTAAATTAGTATCACTCGGACAGATGGCTTTTTAGCCTTGTCAAAGTTAGTATAATGGGAAAGTCAAGGGTATTATAATAGAAGTCAAAGTTAGCATAATTAAAAATTTTTAGTTTATATTTTATTAGCACAACATGTGTTAATAAGAAATAACCTATAAATTTAGTATTTTGACAAAAACCAGCTGCTTTCGCTAATTGACATTCATGCCTTGTAATAGAAAATTTAAAACATTTTTTTGGGCCGAAAATAGAATTATGTCAGAGCACGTGTTCTTCAGTTAATTCAAATGTTTGCTGTTATTCCGATACTCTGAGGGAACGGAATCGCAATTTGAATCCACCGAATTTAATTACCGTTCATTTGGGCTTACTTTCACGTGATTCAGGGGGATGAGCTTAAGGTTTTGAAATAATGATAGTAGATTGTGTTAAGCTGGTAGCATGTTTATATTTTGATAAAGGTCTTTTTACTAGGCGTCTTTATATCTAGAATAGCGTTATAGGGCTATGTTTGGGTTACCTATGGATTGTAAAAGTATTATACTGTATTACAGTCTGTAGAAAACTGCTTATTGTATTCTATAGTAAGTTAAAACCTTGGCCGAAAGCTTTTTCCGTCTACTTTTAAGATTCGTTTAAAATGTACCATAACTCGGTTTAAAGATGCTAGTCAGGAGATGTGTAATTGAGTTTTGCTCGCCGTATTTGTAATCGTATTTGGCGTATATTATGCTCTTCTATAGGGCGAACTCAACGAACTTTGAGAAAGAATAATTCATACAAATGTAAATTAGCTTTGGCTTTGCTTCATGTACTGTTTGGAGGTTCTTTGTTTAGCATGAGACAGGGCATTCAGTTTTTTATGTTGTTATTGATAGTAGGCAGTTCAATTGATTCTTTTCTAGGCCAGGCCCTATTTTTCGTTGCGGTACAGGTAAGCTGGAGCCTTGGTTTGGATCTAGGTTTTAGGTCCGCACGTTCCAACCAGGGTTCGGGCCTAGTGGGTCCTCTTTTTGGTATAGTTATGGCCTTTTTATCCGTAGCCAACGGTATAATTATGGCCTTTTTATCCGTAGCTTTCAATTACTATTCTGCACAAAAAAACCCTCATATAGTATAATTGCTGTTGCCAAACGTTCAAAGATTACACGCTTCAAAAAGAACTAACCTTTTTGTTTATGCCAATTGAAATACGGTAGGCAAATTAGGCCGACAAAAACGACAAAACAAGATAATTGTTTTACTGTGTTTTTATGAAGCATGTAAATGTTTTCGAATTACCGAATTTGGCCCGATTATCCAAAATTCAATTATGTTGGAGAGTAGTATATTAGGGCTTCATTTTGAAATTGGGTATTAAAGTCGGAATGGGTAAAGGATAGGTTCGAAATTGTGAAATTTTGATAGAGAATGGAGGGTGTAAACTTGGGAGGGTAGTGTAAGGAACTTAGGGTAGCTTTCGAATTAAAAAAAGTTAAGTTTTTAAATTGCTCTTTTAAAACTATGACATTTCCAAAAAACGTGCAAAGTCAATTTTTGTATGCAATCATATTGCTACATTCAGTAGCATTCAAAATGTTGACTCATTTGCTCTCCAACCTCCATTTATTGACATTTTCTCCAACTATAAGACACTGTAAATTGTGCAAAACGTACTTTAAATTTAAACTCTGAGGTTTGTTGTTGATTGCGGAGAACAATAAAACTCGACTTTTTTCAAACGAAATTCACAGCGGAAGTTTAAACCCCTTGAGCGTTTTGTTGTGGACTCAAAACGTTATGACATTAAATGTGAACGCACTTTTTGATAGTTATGATACTTGGAGATTGTCGAATTGACATATGGGAATGATGGGGGATTGAGGTCATGGGCATTGGCATTGGTTTTGCTAGGGTAGAGTTTGATTGAAAGTGAGGTCTGGGTGATGCCTTACGCTTCACTGTAAGTTAAACTCGATTAGGTTGTTTGTAGGACTGATAAAGGCTGAACTCGACTAAGTTGGTGCTTATAAGGCTTCTACAGGGTTAACTCGACCAGGCCGCTTCTAAGGCTTATATAGGATGAAATTGGCTAGGCTGCTTCTATGGCTTCTGTAGCTTGACTAGAGTGGTTCTGGGGTAGAATTTACCGTATTTAAAAAATAATTGTATTTTTGCCCTCACATTATCTTCACAAGATTCTAAACCCCTTAAACCCATTGCAAGAACATTAAATTTGATATCATAACTCCGAAGATTCGTCTGCTTTGATTGCTTTTTTTGAATTTTAAAAAGCAAGCAAGACATTTGAAGATTGTGGATTTATGGTTATGTTATGGTTTTATTGGCCCAAATGTAAATAATTGAAGATATGGCTTTTAAAGTGCGTTTCTATGGTTTTTCTTGGCTCGGTTTTGCATACTATTTGGTTTTGAACTTTGAAGAGCAAAGTACATTAAAAGGCGTATAAATAGGACTATTAAAGAATATGGTAGGAAAAAACGTTTTTTTAATTTTTTTAAGGGTTTTAAAAGGGGGTTGGAGGGCAAAGATCGTTTGTAGGCTTAAGCTTGGTGGGGGTAAGGTTGTGTGTTTGGCAAGTTGGGGAGGTTAAGGTTGTTTATTTGGCAAGTTGGGCAAAGTAAAATTGTTAATTCGGCAATGTGGGGAGGGTAAGATCGTTTTCTTGTGTATAAATGATTATGTGGCTCTTAAGGAACTAAGATTTTTTTACCTGGCATAGGAAAGATATTGTTAAATATGTTATTGCTTTGCAAATACGAAGTTATTACATTCCAAAAATTCCATAACACGAAATGTTTCAAAGGTTTTTCAAAACATTAAATACTATTGAAGTATTCGAATACTTTGGTCTTTACGCAAAATTACGCATTCTTGTATACGTTAAAACACGGTGAGCATGCAAAAAGGTGGCAATGTTATTGCTTGGTCGAGTATGAAGTGTCAATACGAGTTCGAAGTCTTAGTTCTTACGGCTGTTTGGGTATTGTTTCAATGACAATAGGTCTACGTGAAAGTTGATAGTATCAGATTGTCTAAATATGGTCGAGCCTTTTAAGGGCAAATAGTTAAAGTTTTTGGCTCTGTATCAGGTCTTCTGGATGCGATTTTGATTGGTTTTATAAAAAATACGATAATGTTGGGTTTACTGTAGAAAAACGAAGTTTGGAAGCTCAAAAACACATTTTAAAGTCATCGTTTGTTTAATTTATTGTGGTTTTGCAAATATTAATAGAAAAACACTTGTTTTCAAAGGTTTACAAAAGAATTTTTTAAATTCACAGTGCTCTTTGCTACTATGTTTCTTGAACGTACCTTTTATGTTGGAAACAAGAAGCTGAAAAGCTATTGAATACTACAAAACACGCTTTGAAACAATTAAAATTGCCGAGGATACACACTTCTTTAGCTATTATAAACAATGTTCTATGCTAAAAGGAAAGTTACAGTAACTGTTTTATAAGTTATCGGTTTGTTTTAAGTCGGTAAAATATAGTTGTCAGTTATCAAGATGGGTGTTTTGACGAAAAGTTGGTAAAGGATAGCGCTTCCACAAATACACGATTTTATCTAAAGCCTATTGTAACACTGTACCAAAGCTTACTGTAACACTGTTTACAAAATTTGCATCTCAAAAAAACTATTCTAACTCCGGATCCACTTAACCTATATTTACACCATGTTATTGTTCCAAAGTTGAATATCATATATTGTTCTAAACAAAAACTAACAAGCTCCTTGTTTTAGCCCCAAACTTTTGCATACTGTTTGTCTAAATTTAGTTGTGTGTTTTGTTTATTGTTTGTCGCCGAAAACAATAGCGCTGATATTTGAAATTAAAACGAACAATATGCAAATAGACACACGGGGTTCCACGATGGGGCGGAGTTACTGCCTCATGTTTGTTCGGAAATTGTTGGGGGCAGCCGGTTTTTTCTTCGCAGCGAGAAAAT
This sequence comes from Bursaphelenchus okinawaensis, assembly GCA_904066225.2. Classification (NCBI taxonomy): domain Eukaryota; kingdom Metazoa; phylum Nematoda; class Chromadorea; order Rhabditida; family Aphelenchoididae; genus Bursaphelenchus; species Bursaphelenchus okinawaensis. Next base: position 9,084,985 of record CAJFCW020000005.1, on the reverse strand, counting down.
TAAGGAAGAGTTTGCGGGTCAAACAGTTTATACAGTAGGATTGGGGGTGCGTGGGGTGTTGTCACAACTTAAAGTCGTATTTGTATTGGGTTAATTTGTTGTATAATGAGATTTTATTCGGCTTAATGAGGTGTTTTGAGGTTTAATTTTGGTTGATGAGGTGCTTTGAGGTTTAACTGGTTCATGGCTTTGTTTTCGAAGCTTAATATGTCGTTTTCAATAAGTTTTATTGTTCTAGTTCATGGTACGGAGTTTGAACTATGACATTGTATGAGTTAGGCTTGTCGTTCATGGTGAACTTTTCATAACAATTGCCCGCTATACCGGGGTTCTTACTGTAAAAACTACTTTACATATTTACATTAGAGTCATGATAAAGTGAGGGCGTAATTCTCGGATTAGATTTTACTCTCTGATCTTGTTATAGATGTTTACTCTGACTTTTTGACTTTTGTTTATAGTTTGGTTCAAAGTATGTGTTAGATTTGATTTGAGATTGAAATCGGATTTGAACATTATATTAATTTTGAAATCTGTAAACGCCTCTATGTTTGTTATACCATGAAATAGGACGATATGTCATCAAAAAGTGTCTTATGATTTTGAGTACAAGGCCCTGCAAAGGTTATTTGTTTGACTTCCGGTTGGTTTGGCTTAAATTTCCGATACATAATGGTGTCATTCTTGTAGTTTTAAATTATTAACCTTGTAGTTTGAAACTAATTTGTTAATAAAATCGATTCTTGTAAAAGCTAGAATGGCCATATATTTGTAACAGCTACAATAGTCCTATTTTACATTTAAAAAAACTAATTTAATTACCATTATCTATAGTAGCGAGACCTCTAATTTCCAAATACGTAGTATCCTCCATGCTCTTTGTATTGAAATTAGCATAATAGCACTACAACTTCCACAATTACGTCAGAATCCAATTAGAAGGCATTCAGAAATTATCTTTATAGTCTAATTTTCTTTACTTTTACAAAACAACATTGAGGATGTTATGGTTGAGGTGAAAACAAGTTCATCTTACTGGGATGACGTTGTCTTGAAGTTAGGTAGTATTTTGTCTTTATTATGGGTAGCTGTGTTATCTTGACGTATTTACATATTATACTTACAAGCGTTTTTGTTAGCTTATATAGTAAGCGTTTTCTTACTAAGAATATATACAGTCATGGCCAATTTACCAACTTAACGTTTCTACAACAACATAATTTACAGTCATACGAAAGTGAATGCTTTTTAAAACTTAATTTGCTATAAAAACTGCTATGTACTATATATTTTGTATGATTTTGATGTGTTGTTCTAAGAATAGCGGCAAATATAATGCATCAGAAGGTTATAGAAACAATAAATTGATATTGACAGTGTACAATAATATGATTGGACGGCTGAACAATTACTAAACAATACCTTTCTTATCACTTCAACTCAATTTTGCACGTATTACTATCATTGGTAAAGAAACGATATTGTAGTAGAGACTCGATCGATATTTTACAGTTTACTCTTGTTGTAAAAACTAAGAAAGTTGTTGCCTTTGTTTCTTATAACAAGATACGACTATGTAATATTAATCGAGTTATTCTACTACGATATTTTTCCAATACTAATAGTAGTAATACACGCAAAATTTAGTTGAAGTGATAACAAAATTATTTTTGGCAATTGCTTAGCCTTCCAATTATAGTATTGTGCACTGTCAACAGGGCCGGGCGGGGACTTTTGGGGTGGGGGCGGGGGTCCAAAAAATCGGCACATTTATCTACCTGTGCCGAAGCTACCTGTGCCGATTTTTTGCGAAAATTTTTTTCCAAAAATCTACAGGGGGACCACGTTCAAATTTTTTTTTAAATTTTTTTTTGGGATGGGGGGGTACCCCCCCCGTCCCCCCCGTCCCCCCCCCCTCCCCCCCTCGCGCCCGGCCCTGACTGTCAATATCGTTTTTTGTTTATAGAAACTTCTGACACGCTATATTTACTGTTATTCTTAGAAAAACGTACCAAAATTAACAAAAATGTAGTGTACATGGAGTTTTTTATAGAAGATGTTGTTTTAGAAAGCATTTACTTTAGTATGACTGTAAATCTTTTGTAATAGGAAGGTTCTAACTGAGTAAGGAAGCTCTTACTGTATAAACGGCTTAGTAAGGTAGCTCTTACGGTGTAAAGTCTTTGTAAGGTAGGCTTTCCTGTATAAAAAATAAGTAAAGTACCTCTTACTGTATAAATTCTTAGTAGGTTAGCTTTTACTGTATTGGAGTAAAGTGATTCTCACTATATTATAGTAGGCTATCTCCTTCTTTTAAATAATGCTTTAGGCCGAATTGGTTGCCCAGGCCATTTTTATCGTTATCATGTCTAAGTGCTCGTGTTTTATAACATTTTTCACCACATACCCATTCCAGTTACATGCGAAATGACAATAAAAACCGAAACCGAGATTCCGAAGCCTTTATTCAAGGTGACCGAACTTGTTTTGAACAAGGAAAAGAAGCGCTTCGACCTGAAACTCGTCAAATCCGACAAAAAACTCGACCTCAAGTTGTTTTGGAAGCGACAAAAGGTTGGCAAAAAAGAAGATACAATTAATAATGGCAGAAAGATCAGCGCTATCAACAATGAAAACACCCTGAACGAGTTCGAGGTCTTTGAACATGATAAGAAGTACGATATTACAGACGTAAAGTACGAGCTATCATTAGGCAAAAATGAAAAGTTTGATGAGATTTCCAAAATCGATCTAAATATCGACCAATTGCCCGAAAATCTCGACCTAATACCCAAAAATCAACTAAAACAATATAATATAGACCAATATTCAAGCCTAAAACTAGACAAATATGACAAAAACCTAAAATACGATCTCACCGACCTACAAGAAATATCATCAACCAGCTCCAGCGAATCCCTGGAAGAGCTGTACTCATGGTTGATGAAGACGAACAGTCAAATCATCGACGAAGATGAGTTAGATGACTTGTCATCAATAGCTTCGTCAAGTGGGGGCTTCAAAGACAGTCAGCTGGCATGGCGTACCAGGGCGGCGGTAGCTAATCTAGTCCACGCTTTTCAGGCCATAGCTCAAGCTGCTACGATTGCGTCGATGGACGCGAGTAATGCGTCGATGAAAGACAATTGGGACGATGAGGAAGGATATTATAGTAGGTTTAAAGGCTTCGAAATGGTGTTTTTGAATTTTTAAAGGGTTTTTAAGGCTTAACACCTTATCATATATATAAAGAATGGTTGAGTAAAGCATTGTATTATTAAAAAATATGTTATAGTAGATTGTATTGGTACTAAAAATTTTAAAAAATCGTTTCAGGAGTACGAGTAGGAGAAGTGATAGACAACAGGTATCGCGTGTATGGATATACCGGATCAGGTGTATTCGGAAACGTCGTCAGAGCCACGGACATACGCAAAAAAGACCGAAAAGTTGCCATCAAAATCATCAGAAACAATGAAATCATGTAAGTTTGAAATGGTATGGAGTGCAGTCTGCGGGGTCATTTTATACGATGGAAATAGCATGCGGGGTCGATTTTTTTGGAAATTTAAAAAATGTGAAATTTGGAGTCAGTATGTTGTGAAATACTAAACGATGGTAGAAAGTGAAATTTGGGGGCGTAGTTAGAGATTATAGGTGCTTGCAGGCTGCGGGTGCCAAGTTATACGATGAAAAGTAAAATGCGTCTTATCAGGTTGGAGGTTTTGTGTATTATGGTGTGATAATAGGTGGTAAAATACGCATCGCATATTTTAGTTTGACTAAATTTTTGTCTTTCAACTATGGGTGACAAGTTATACGATGAAACATACCATTGCAACATATTGTAGAAGGGCATCGAAGAAACGGGTAAAACTCGCTAAAAATAAGTAAAGGTAGACAGTTGATGATAAAAAAAGATAGCTAAGATGTAAAAAAATATTTTTTTGACAATTGAATATAAATTTTGCCAAATTTCAGGCGAAAAACAGGTATGAGAGAGTTGGAAACCCTGCGGAAGTTGAACGAAGCCGACAGAGAAGACAAGTTCCACTGCCTACGGCTACACAGATCCTTCAACCATCACAATCACATCTGCTTGGTATTCGAAAGTTTAAGGTAAGGCTGTTTTAAAAGGTTTGAAAAGGTTTTTTAAACTGTAGAGTATGGTGAGGCGGGACAGATAAGATGTAGTAGGGTGGGTAGGTTAGGGTAGGGTAGATTAGGGTAAGGTAGAGTAGGGTAGAGTAGAGTATTTTTTTGAGATTTTAAGTTTAAAAAGGGGATATGATAGTTTTAAAGTGAGAATTTGATAGTTTCTGGACCCAAAAATTGCTGTTTTTGGGAGAAAAACGCCGTTTTTAGGCTGAAAAGTGTCGTTTTTGAAGTTATTTGAGCATAATTTTCATTTTTTGGGTGATAAAGAGTACAGTAATGATAAGAAAAGGGATTTTTTACATAGAAGACTTTAAAGATTTTAAGTTAAAAAGCAAGATTTGGGTGATATTCTGGCCAAAAAGCGGAAGTTTTGATGGTTTTTGGGTTAAAAATTGCCATTTTTGATGTTTTTCAATTAGATTTTGAGGTTTTAAGTACTAAAAAGTACAGAAATACGAACGAAAATATATTTTTTATAAACTACATAAAAATTTTTTTTGAAATTCATTTCAAACCCATGCCAATCCGACCATTTTTCAGTATGAACTTGCGCGAACTCCTCAAAAAATACGGCAATAACGTTGGTCTTCACATGAAAGCGGTCCGCTCCTACGCCCAACAACTACTAATGTCGCTGAAATTGCTGAAGAAGTGCTCGATATTACATGCAGACATCAAACCAGACAATATCCTGGTCGCCGAGAACAAATTGACCCTGAAATTGTGTGATTTCGGATCAGCTAGCCATGTTGGAGATACCGAGCCGGCACCATACTTGGTCTCGCGGTTCTACAGAGCGCCGGAGATTAGTGAGTTTTAATTTTTTATTAGTTTTGGGGTTTTAAAAGGCAATTTTTAATTTTTATGTAAAATACGGTCAGTTTTTTTCGAATTTATTTACTCTGCAGACTGCGGGTGACAAGTTATACGATAACCAATAGGTGTCAAAGTTTGATGGTTGATAAGGTGTAAAATGATTTTTTAAATGTATTTTAGAATAAGTGAGATGGTTTTTAAAATAAATTTGAAAAATTGAGGGCGCAGCTTGGAAAATTGCATTTTGCAGGCTGCGAGTGACAAGTTGTACGATACGCAATAGATGTCAAAATTTAAGAGTTGGTAGGGTTAAAAATGATTTTCAAAATGCGTGTTACGATAAATGATATTTTTTTATAAAAATTTTTAAAGTTGAGGGGCAGCTCGAAAAATTGAATTTTGCAGGCCGCTGATGACAACTTATACGATGAATAGTTTTATAATTATAATAAATTTTGGGGTAGAAAAACTATATTTAAGGTCAGAAATGAAAATAATTTTAAATTTTTGAAAAAAAAATTGTTGAGGGCGCAGCTCGTAAAAATTAAAAACCAAAAAAATTAAAATAATTTCAAAAATTTCAGTGCTCGGTCTCCCATACGACTACGGAATAGATCTCTGGTCTGTGGCCGTCACCCTATTCGAAGTTTATACCGGTCGAATCATGTTCCCGGGCAAATCGAACAATCAGATGTTGAAGTACATGATGGATATGAAGGGCAAGCTGCCGAACAAAGTCATTCGAAAAGCCATCTTCAAGGACCAACATTTCGATTTCAATTGCAATTTCATCTACAATGAAGTGGACAAAGTCACGCAGAGGGTGGGTTTTTGAATTTTTGAAAATTGCTTTGGGACATGTTTCGCCGTATAACATGTCACTTTTTTTAGGTTTTTATGAGAAATGGATAAAAAGTTTTATTTTCATAACAAATACGGTATTTTACAGCATTTTAAATGTTAAAATCTTCGTTTCCAATGTAAACAAACATTTTTGTAGGGCGCAGTCGGCCGGACATGTTTCATCGTATAACATGTCACTTTTCACATTTTTGAAACGAAATTTGTAACTTTTTGTATTTTAAAATTGCCGTTTCGTATTGAAATTTCAATTTTTCAGGAAAAAGTGACCGTTCTACCAGTGATAAGGCCGACCCGAGACCTGTTGACCGACCTCATCGGCGACCAAGAACTGGACCGTGACGGCTTCAAACGCGTCGAACAGTTCAAAGACTTTCTGGATTCGATGCTCAATCTGGAGACTTCGAAGCGTATCACCTGCGGCGAAGCCCTCAAGCATTCATTCATCACTGATCCACTATAGTTAACAAGATATAGTGTTATAAGTAATATTGTTAAGAAAATACGAACATGTAAAGCCTATATTTAAAATGATATTATGATGTAAAGGCTATAGTTAATGTTATGAAGAGTTTAAGGCTATATTCAATATGTTACAAAGAGTTTAAGGCTATAATTGTGCAGATCTAGGTGATATTGTTCATGATTAAGCATATTGTTGATGATCTTTTACCTATTTAATGTATTTATTTCACAAATTTAATCCGATTAGAAACGAAGTAAACATAACCTATATTAATCTCGGTGTTTTGGGAGTGATTTGATGGTAAAAATCAAGGTTAATGTTATCTGAAATGGTATTGAATGTTCGTTATGGAAACTTATGTACGGACGAATTGAGTTGAGAGCAACTTGTGTACGGCCGAATAGAAGAAGGTAACAAGTGTACGAGCGAATTGAAGAATCAATACCTTATTCTACCTACCGTTCTCTACCCTACTTTACCCTATCCTACACTATCCTACTCTACGCTCTCCGCCTCTACCCTACCCTACTTTATTCATCCCTTCCCTGCCATACCCTAAAGTCTCTTTATATCTTTACCCTCCCGTCCAAACCAATCCAAGATAATATATGAAGCAACACATGTAACCCAAAATGAACCCACAATATTAGATTACCACTTTATTCTCATCTGTTGGTTGGTTTGTTGATGTAGGCTTTATCGTCGGGGAGGTTGCGACGGGTTTGGGCCGAGGGATAAAGTGTTTTTTGGAGCGTAGCGTCTTCGACGAGTGTTGGGTGTTGTCCATGCGGATTAGTGACCTGGAATAGCAAAATACATCAACATCTTCAAGTAAAAGATATAGAACCTGCCAATTTTAGCATTATTAGGTTAGCATTATCAATTTTAGCATTATTAGTTTGAACCAATAATAGTGGGACACTTCTTAATTGAACAACAGATGGAAAGCGTCCCGCTGATTTTGGTTCGACCTAATATAATATAAGCTGGGCAAAAGTACCTGTCAGTATCCGACGGAACGATGGTTCGATGACTGTTCGAGTCGCTGAGATTTCGGCCCAAACTGATCGTACACGTGTTCTCGCCCTTCGCTTCTGGATCCGAGTCTCCGTCCGCCTTATCACATTCGCCTGTTTCTTTTTCGATTACTCTTGGTCTGAAAAGTAGGGTTTTACCTTTTTGAGCTGACCTCTAGAGAACAAATATTATAAAAACATAAACCTATTATAAATAGACTTTATCTTGCCCTACCCTCAGAGCCAAGGGAATAGACGTAAAAAACCAAATCTTACTGTAGGCCGTGACCTTCTACTTTACCTTACCCTACCCTACCCTACCCTACCCTGCCCTATCCTACCCTACCCTACCTACCCTACACTACTCTACCCTACTCTACATTACCCTACCCTACCCTCTACTCTACTCTACATTGCCATACCCTACCCTAGTCCCTTAGTCATGGGGAACGAGTCGGGCCCAAGTTTCAGGCCCGGTCCGACCTAAGTTTTTTTCCAAACCCAGGCCCAGCCCGGATTTTTTTACAAACAGACAAGGCCGGCTTTTCCGGAATTTCCAGACCCGGCCCGACCAAAATTTTGCTCAGGCCTGGCCCGACTCATTCCCTATTTCTATATACCCTACCCTACCGTACCTTACCCTGCCCTAACACGCCTTACAATACCATACTTTACCTTACTCTACCCTATCCTACCGTACCCTACCCTATCCTACCGTACCTTGCCCTGTCCTATAACACCTTACAATACCATACTTTACCTTACCCTCCCAGTCATAGCGCACCTTACTCTATAATACTATAGCTTACTCTACCCTCTATACCCTACAATGCCCTAACCAGTGAAGTCACCCCAAACCACCCCCCCCCCGTCCAAACGACGTCCCTGGCCATAACCCAACTTACAAAACCAACTCACTTTGCTTCAGCCGACGGAGTGCCAGTCGAAGCATTCACAACCTTTGTCGAGTCCTGTTTCACATTGTTTTTAGGTACCAGTTTGATAGACACTTCTCGCTTGGCGGTCTCCTTGCTCGGAGCCTTCTTTTTCTTGACTTTCTTGGGCACTTTGGGGCTGTCCTTCTTCTCGACCGACCGGTCGCATGTGATCGTGGTCGAGGCTGAGCAATCGGACATGCACAAACTCGGCTTCCCATTCTTCTTCTTCGTACAGTTCAACGACAGCGTGTATAGTAGGCACAGGGTAGTTACATAGACGTCTGGAATGATGAGATTGGTTATGTTAAAAATTATAGATTAAGGTCAAAAAGTTTATAGAAAAGGTTATTTTTTAGGTCTGAAAGATTGTAAAAAATCAGATTTTAGCCTAAAATATCATAGCCTAGCCATATTATTTCGCCGCCCTACTTTACCCTATCCTTCCTACCTTTTATTACCCTGCCCAACCTACCCTACTTTACCCTACCCAAATTTCAAAATGAAAAAAAAAAATTTTAAAACAAAATTCAATTCTACATACTTTTTGACCAATATTCTATAAAGTAATGAACCAAAAAGCTTACAAAATTCAAGAAAAGTTAGACAAAACGCGTCGGAACGACCGAAAAGCGCCGACATTCGTAGAAGATGGTGTACAAACAAAATGGTCAAAATCCAAAAAAAATTTTTTCAAATAAAAAAACAAAATTTTAAATATTTTCGGGCTTTCAATATTCAAAAAAAATTTTTTTTTTAATTTTAAAAATTTTTGAAAAAAATTTTTTTTTCAAATTTCCCAATTGTTAAAAAATTTCGTTGCGACCGGTCGATTTTGGAGCAAAATGTCGGTTTTTAGAAGTTTCTTTGAAGTAAGTTTAATATTTTTTATTGAAATAGGTCATTAATATAATAGAAAATTGATAAATTAGATAAGGCCTGGCTCTTATGGCACTATTTTTTCTAAAATCAAGACCAGTTTGGTACTATTTTTTGTAAAAACAGGCCTGGTACCATTTCTTTATGAAATCAGTTCTGTTATGGTATAATTCTGTTAAGTAGGACACGTATAGTACTGTTTTTGTTTTTCATACTAGTATGGTACTATTATTCCCAAGCTCAGTACTACTATAGTGCTGTTTTTACTAAAATTAGGATCAGTATAAACCTATTTTTCTAAAATCAGAACCATCATAGTACTATTCTTGACAAAACTATGACATTACTTCCCCCACCCCTTATGCTATTAATAATAACATTGTTTTAGTTAATCGTGTTCACCTGCAATCCAAGTTACGAGGGCGCGATGTTGAATGAAAACTTCTACTTGGACGTGAATTTCATTTTCATTGGGATGATAGCATTTATCCTTTCCCTAATCTGTTGCACGATGAACTCATTTAACTATCTTGACCGCAAAGTAGACGTAAGTCCATTTTCTTAAATTCAAATGGAAAACAATCATTTTTGCCTTCATTTTCAATGCAAAATGACAACTTTTTAAACTTGAAAACCGTAAAATCATAAAAAATACTCGTTTCCAATGAAAAATCTCAAAATTTCGATTTAGGATCCTCGCGACAACTTTCTCAAGTCCCTTTTCTGCTACTTTAGTCCAGATTTCCGTGCCTATCGTCGACAACAAGTGATAATCAATGAAGAAGGCAGAGAGTATGGCATCGACTGGGAGGAAGAAGCAGAACGAGAGAAAAAAGAACGGAAATTGAAAAAAGACTTGGTCTGAATGATGGATTGGCCATACTCAAGCTGTATTTCAATAGCCTTATGAAGCTTGAGTTACGTAGATATTGTACTAAATCTTTATTTATAACTCTAAATTGGTATTATGTTTGACTAATTTAGTTAAGTTTCAATAAACTTTGTTTATCTAGTATTATGTCAGGTGAAATGACGCGTAACATCGAAAAACTGAAAGAAACCCCCCAAATATTTAGGAAGTGTTAATTAAAGCTCTTCCCATATTGAAAACCATTATTCAAAAAAATAGACCTAAATCTCAGATAATTAGTCTCAAATGAATCTATATATCTTTCAAATAAACGTATATATACAAACCCCGCGAATACCTAAAAATCAAAGCAAAAAAAAACAAAAAATACTTACATTATTACATTGTCCGCAAAATATACTTCCACATTAGTCGTATTTTCATCCAAAAAGTCAAAAAGAAATTCGGTTTCGATTCAAATTCCCAAAACTTATAGTTGAAGAGCGAAATGCCAATAAATTTGTTTCACTTGAAGTGCATTTTTGTAGCATAATGATAATAGGGCAGAGCCCTTTCCTAGCCGATGTCATGCTTTCTGCCTTCTTCATTGATTATCACTTGTTGCCGACGATAGACACGGAATTCTGAACTGAGAAAGTTGTCGCGAGGATCCTAAAATCAAAATTTTTAGATTTTTCATTGGAAATGGAGAGGGAGGAACCTATAGCGACGTCCCTGATTCCAAATTTCCAAAAAGGGTTTTTAGTAGAGATATTAATACACCCATATTCTCGGCTCCCTGGCAAAAATTACAACCGGCTGGCATAAATTGGTATTTTTCAAAATGTGAAGATATCCTTTTCAAACCAAAACATTCAAAAAAATTATTTGTGAAAGCGAGAGGCCAAGGAACGGTCGAAGATGAAGTCTTCGAATTCTTCAAAACGACATAGAAAGAAGAAGCCGATCGCTTCAACTCCGGTACACGTAAGTAAACCCTTTTATTGTTTTCACTTTTTTTGATTGTTTCCTACTATACAAACATTACGTCGTCATGTAGTTTATTAGACGTACGTTTTAGGTAGCCTTAGGTCCTATAAAAACTAAAAAACAATTTTTTAAGCATCAGAGCATCCCCATCAAAACAGTTCCAAATCCGATAAAGTCCCGGCCGTTACAATACAAAACATTGGAAATTGAAGTTGAAAAGGATGTGCCACACAAGATCGTTCTAGAATTTTCATCCAGCCAGCCGAACATTTGGTCAATAATGCCGATTCAAGACAATATACTTTACAAACAATTTAAACTGAAGCTCACGCTACGATTGCAGGACTTTTCAAACATCCAATGTTTAGTCCTTTTACGAATGGTAAGCACGCTTACCATATCTTACTGGATCTACAACGGGAAAAAAGTTCAGAGGCAAGGACAATACGTAGTGCCAGTTGTCTTTGAACAAGATAGTAAGTTTTCTCTTGCATTGATTTTTTAATTCTTTGATAAGAATTGACAAATTTTTCAAAGACAGACCCTTTAATATATCACGATTTCCCAAGTTTTAAAGTAAATCGTATTTACGCTTTCTGAAACCTCTACTTAATCACTGCGTTATTTAGGATCAAATTCACCAGCCGATAGCAAATTACGGCAAACAGATTTTGTTCTTGCCGGGGCGATGAAGCAAGAAGGTGGCGTCGTAGCGAAAAAGTGTCACGGTAAGCATAACGCCAATAGTAACCTTTTAATGCACCTAAAATATTTTCTGAAGTTTTTTTTTTTCATTAGGAATCTACCTAGATGCCGTATCTTTAGATGACCTTTATGTTGAATTAAGTGTTTTTTACAAATTTTATATTACACTGAAAAACTTTTTTTCAGACATCTCTAACAGCCCCGTGATCCAATCATAAGGTAACTAAATGATACGCCTATACATTCGATCGTCACGTTCTACGTCTTATTTATTTGGAGTGATCCATTCAACACTTCCATTCGAAATTCTATCTTATATCCGTTTGCTTCGAAATATAAAATAAACTGTTTGAAAATACATTTTTATTACAATAATTTTTTATTCTTGTATTTTATTTTAATGCCTAAATGTTGCAAATCATTTGTATGTAACCGATCGAACCAAGAGACACACGGTAGAACGTTATGAAAACAATACAACCGATAATATCAAGAACAACAAACAATTACATCTGACAAGAGAGTTGATAGAGCAATGCAGAAGAATGGCCTGTATTATAAGCACATTTAACCGGAACATTCATATTTTAAGTTATAACAACTAAGTATGGATATATAGTAATCTGGAAAAAAAATTTTAGATTAAACATTAATGTGCGTATATGAATTTGCTTATAATAAGGTTACGTCGTGCCAGTGGTGTTTTAACAAGATAGTAAGTTTAATTCTATTGCATTGATTTTTTAATCCTTTGATAAGAATTGACAAATTTTCAAAGAGATTACGTCTTTCTGAAACTTCTACCTTTTAGTGCACCTAAAAGATTTTCTGAAGTTGATATTTTTTTTCGTTAGGAGTTTACCTAGATGCCGTATCTTTACATAATCTTTATGTTAAATTAAGTGTTCTTTACCGATTTTATATTACACTAACAAACTTTTTTTCAGACATCATCAGCACCCCTGTGACCCAGAAGAAGGTACAAAAGTGATGTGCATTATGTTGAGTTTCGTCATGTTTGCCACGTCTTATTAAAGACAACAATAGATTTTTTAACAATTGAGGTCAAAATCATTTGAAGTTTACGTATATTTTTTTATTATTAAGAGCCTGCGGTATTACACTTGACCTCAAAGCTATGATGAGTTTTTGAAGGAAATGAAAGGTGTTGCTTGGTGAATTGAATGTTAAAGCAGCAAAGGTTTTGGTTAATAATTTTTATAATTTTGAGGAATATTATTCGTTATTTTTAAGTTTTGAGTATTTTTCGACGTAAAACTTGGTTTCACGTATAGCGCGCTACCCACCTTACACATAATTTTTATATTAAAAGCAAGTTTATTAAGCATAAATAACTTATAATATTATAAAAATATAAACAAATGATGGCATACATTATTATATTTTGGCACATCTTGACTTTTATTGCCTAAAAATTAATTTTTAAGCCTATGATTTTATTTTTAAATCTGTTTTTAAACTGAAAACTGGATTTTAGGCTTAAAAACTGATTTTTAGTCCAAAAACTACTTTTCTTAAAAGTCTTGTTGTGCTGGTTTATGGCCATTGCTCTGTGCCATATTGTCCAAGGCTCCATTATACTTATGGCTGATTCTTCTCAAATCGTCCAAACTCTGTGCGATGGGCACATTCTTCACATTTTGCTTAAAGTCATGACCCATTTTGATCAGGTCTTGTTGATCTTCCGGTCGAAAAGCTGGCCACACCTTTTGGAAATTATCGACCGCAGGCTTGACATCAGACAGAGATTGAATTGGCAGCATGGTCAATATTTCTTGAAATTCTTTTTGGTTTTTGGTATAAATCGGTCGAGAATCGTTGAAGACTCGACTTAAAATGGCCAAAGCATCTTCGTTTTGGTCAAATCGGCCGTTTTTGTTATAATTTTGCCTTTGGCCGTAATTTTCATTTTGGTCAAAGTTGTCAAATTGTTGGCCAATTCCGTTAAACATGTCGGAAATCGACCGTTTGTCGATTTGCATACAAACTGGAGAGCCAATTAAGGAGGTGCAAATGTAATGTGGAGTGAGGACACTACTGGCCAAGCCAGCCGACCCTAGGCCAACAGTACAAATGAATCCATAGGTAAATTGATCACAAGCCCAGTCGACCAACTAAAACAAATTAATATTGCATCAAGGTATGATGATACTCATGAGTAAAATTCTGTAAGGCAGGATAGTATAGAGTATGAGAATTGAGAATAAGGTACTGTAGAGTAATAAAAAGGGCTTAAAAGGTAAGGCAGGGTAGATTGACTCACGTCGTAAAAAGTATCCGAGTTCTCAAGCAACCAGAAGAACAACTCGACCAGTCCAATGCAAGGAGCACAAGCTACTGCATTGAAAACGTCTTTGCCGGTATCTCCAATGTCACCTATGACTTCACTACCAGTGTCTACAATGTCACCCTAAAATATCGTTATATGACATTAGAAATGGCATTATATGGCTACTGTGCTCTCTTAAATGTCATAAATCGATTTTAAGCCATATACCCTAATATCGACTTTTTAACCCAAACATCCTCGTAAAATCAACCGTTTTTTAGGTACAATGGGTTGTTAAAACTAAATCGTATGTCGATTAGAGCTAAAATTGACTGATGACAAAGTTTTTATGATGTTATATAGTAGTTATATATAACTTTTACTTCAACTTACAAAAAAGTCGCCATTGGTTGAAGTAAAGCACAATACAGTGACCAATACACTAATATAATAATTGTACATCTTGGTTATACTAGAACATTATCTTATAAAATACTGTACTTTAGTAATCGATCTTTTGTAAAATAGTAATTAAGGCCGTAATAATATACAGTGTTCTACTGTGGTCTTGTTATAAAAAAGTAAAATTTATAAACACGATATACTGCAAAATACTGTAACGATTATACGGAATAATAACCTACTATAATATAATCTACTAGTTACTAAATATTCGACCACAAAAAGCTAAAGTTGTAATGAATCGCTATGAAATTGACAGTTTTTTATATTGCTATCATAAGCACAAACATATTTGCATATGGCTGGTTTAACTAGGCTAATCTTGTTTACGTTATCATTTGTGAATTGGTACAGTCTTATTTTTTAAAAATAAAGATTAGAATATTGATTTTCAATAAAGTAATAAATATAACAGTTTATTCACATTCCGGATACATATAACAATTTATTCACAATTCGGATACATATAACAATTTATTCACAATTCATATTAACTTTTGTGCATGGTCCAACTGCGGCAGCTTGTTGTTTCTTCGTATCGACAATAGACACCACTTTTGTACCTTCTTCTGGATCACAGGGGTGTTGATGATGTCTGAAAAACCGTTTTTTAGTGTAATATAAAACCTGTAAAGAACACTTAATTCAAAATAAAGGCCATGTAAAGATACGGCATCTAGGTAGACTCCTAATAAAAAAAATATAAACATCAGAACGTTTTTTAAATGCTTTAAAATGTTACGATTTTTGTTTTGCTTACCGTGACATTTTCCAACTACGACGCCGCCTTCTTGCTTCATATTTTTTTGTACGAAGACAACCGGCACGACGTATTGTCCTTGCCTCTGCACTTTTTGTCCATCGTAAATCCAGTAAGATATAGTAAGCGTGCTTACCATTCGAAAAAGGACTAAACATTGAGTATTTGAGAAATCATGTAACTCCAGCGTGGCCTTCAGTTTGTATTTTTTGTGAAGAACGTTGTCCTGAAGCGGCATAACAGACGAAATGTTCGGTTGAAAGTTCTATGACGACCTTGTGTGGCACATTCTTTTCAACGTCAATTTCCAATGTTTTGTATTCTAACGGCCGGAACTTTATGGGGTTTGCAACTGTTTTGATGGGGATGCTCTAAAATAGTACGTCTGTTAGTTTTAATTAAATGTGAATTCGCCTTGACAGAAGATGCTTAAAAAATCGTTCTTAATTCTTTTAGAACCTAAGGCTACCTAAAACGTACGTGTATAAACTAACGTGAAGACGTAATTTCTATATAGTAGGAAAGAAATAAAAAAAGTGAAAACAATAAAAGGGTTTAATTACCTGTGTTGGAATTGAATCAATTCCAGGTCGTTTGGAACTTCTTAAACCTCTCATTTGAACTATCCTCTCTGTTCCCCTGACCGTTCCTTGGCTCCACACTTGCAGAAATAATTTTTTTGAAAATTTGGTCGACACAGAACGCCAACGAAATTGTATGGGGTTTTCTTCTTCATTAAGGTATAGTTAGCATTCTTCTGATGGCCTTTGCTTTAGATTTTTTTCGAAGCTTGTTTATAACGTGTATTTTACTTTTGTTAGCTATTTTTTAGGTTTCCTTGATTTATTACTTAGACAAAATGACGCATTTTCTAGACAGCATGACCCATTTTCTAGGTGTTTACTTGTTATTTGTCGATTTGTTTCAAAATTTGTTTGTTTTTCGGCCAAAATGGAAGAACATGTTGGCTATTTTTCATCAAAAACAGCAAAAACATGCTGTTATTGTTGAAATCAAGTTGACTTTGTCCAAATGTCTTCAGTTATAAGTTTTTGAAGCGATGAAGAAGGTGGATTTTGAGGGATTTTCATGTTGTTTAACGTTTTTGGTTGTTAACATCGTTCTGCTTTTGATTTTTAGGTTTATATTTTATTCTTTTTCTCTGTTTTATGGTTTTAAAGAAAATTGTGGCAGTTTGTATTGATCGGCAGTTTGTATTGATTTAAGTTGTATTTTTCGATGTTTATATTGTTTTACGTAGTTTTGGTCATTTTTTGTTAAACTTTGATTATTAGTTACGTTTTTAAAGCTTTTGAATGTTACTAGCACACTTTTACTAATTTAGCCATTTTTTTACCTATTTATATTAATTTAGAGCACTTTTCGCCCGTTTATATTGTGTTAGGCCGTGTCCGTTGATTGTTACCTAAAATATTGTTTTTCCTATTAATTTTTTTGATTTTAGAGCATTTCACGGTCGACTTGGTGTTCAACATCCGTAGCCCAGCTTCAGAATCCATATCAGATGCCTCGCTTCACCGTTCTCGCCTTCTGCATCACGATAGTGGCCGTAACCTCCGAATTGCGTGCCAAACGTTCCCTCGGGCAAATTGCGGCCGAAAATGCGATTCATCAAGCAGAAGCCAAGAACGCTCTTCATGCTCAGGTTTTGAATGGGATTCATCATGGACAAGGCGTGGCAGCGATTCATCATGGTCAAGCGGTCGTTTTGGCTAACCAGGCCAAGAATCAGGCTTTGATTGGAGGTGAAGTGGCAAAGAATCAGGCTTTGATTGGAGGTGAAGTGGCGAAGAACCAAGCTGTGATTGGAGCCGAGGTCGCTAAAAACCAAGCTGAAGCTGCAGTGATCAATAACGTGGCTAAGAATCAAGCTATCGTTGGAGCTGAAGTCGCGAAAGATCAAGTTCAAGCTGGTTTGATCAACAACGTGGCCAAGAGTGAAGCAGAGATTGCCAAGAACCAAGCTATCGTTGGAGCTGAAGTCACCAAGAATCAAGCTGAAGCCGCTGTGATCAACAACGTGGCCAAGAACCAAGCTGAAGTCCTGAAGAACAAAGCTCTCATTCCAGCTGTCGTAGCCTACAATCATGCCAACATTGCTAAGAACCGGGCCAAGATTGGAGCCAACATTGTGAAGAACCATGCTGAAGCCGCTGTCATCCACAATTTGGCCAAGAACCAAGCTGAAATTGCCAAGACTCAAGCCGAAGCCGCCGTGATCAATAACGTGGCCAAGAATCAAGCCCTGACCGGAGCTGTTGTGGCCCACAACTTGGCCAAGAACGAAGTGAACCAGGCCAAGATTGGTGCTGAGGTTGTGAAAAACCATGCTGAAGCCGCCGTGATCAACAACGTGGTTAAGAACGAAGCCAATGTGGCCAAGAACCAAGCGATCGTTGGAGCTGAAGTGGCCAAGAACCAAGCCGAAGCGGCCGTTATCAGCCACGCCGCCAAGAACCAAGCCCTGACTGGAGCTCTGTTAGCCCAAAATTTGGCCAAGGTCAACGCGGCCAAAGCCCACAACCAAGTCGTCGTGAACCAGGCCAATGCTCTCACTTATGGATAATATGGTAATGGTATATCCTTGTTGTTTTTTTATTATTCTTTAGTTTTCATACCTTGTTATCCTTAAGTTTTACTGTTTTTAGTGTCATATTAAAATTATTTTTAATTTTTCTATACTTTATGACACTAAAAATAGGCAAAAAGTACCTAGAAAGTAAAAAAATATTGACCCGCGTCAAAAAGAATTGACTTTTTTCTTAAGCATTTGTTAAGAAAACCGATCAATTCTTTTTGACGCGGTTGAATGTTTTAACTTTTTTGGAATTTTTACTTTACTGACAGTTGTTATTAACTTATTATAGTATAGATACGAGTTGTTGAGATATTTTAGTACTAAAATTATTATAGATTGTTACCTAGTAGCCATGATTGTTATTAATATTGCTTTCAAACTTTTATTGTTGTATATATTTGATATGTTATCATGAGATTGTACATAAGTTGGGATTCACAGTAAATTTTGCTACGATTCATTGGATTTGTATTTGAAATCGCTTGGTTTTTTTAAATTTTTGGAAATTTTGAAAAAAAAAATGTTTTTTTGAAATTTTAAAATTTTTCGAAATTTCAACTTTTTGAGCTTTCCACTTTGTGCTTGGCATTCAAATTAGTACAACGACCTGGTTGTAATACCAATAGTACTACTTTTTGCTCAAAAGCCAACTTTTCCAAATTTCAAGTCAAGAGCTGCCACTTTCAAACTACAACAATATCAGTACGAGTTTATTCAGAATCGGTTAGTCTTTGGCTGTGTATTCCTTTACTTCTTCTTCTGGGGCTTGTCCTGCTTGTGCTGTCTGAAAAATGGAGTGGTTGAAAGTGTTTGGACGCTCTGCCAAAGTTGGCGGGATATTTGGAATTTGAAATCAAAAATCTTGGCCAAATGAGATTTCAAAAGGCTTGGCCAAGCGAAATTTTTGACATTCGTTTAAAAAATGGCATTAGTAAGTCGTAAAAAACAAAAAAAGGCACATTTTGAGCTATTAAAACACAATGCCAAAGTTGGCGGGAAATTTGAAATTCAAATTTTCAAAAATTGTGAAATGGGTCTTTAAAGGTCAAAAATTGATTTTTGAATACCAGTTATCATGCAAAGCTGCAAAAACTTGCTTTATATCTAAAACTAGGAGTTGTAGCGACCACTTCATCCAAGGCATGGGCAGTTTTGGTGGACGCAATTATCACTTCTTTGGGCGGCTTTTTACCGCAAAAAATGTCGTGCACGGTCTCATTTAGGTACTTGACACGATAAATCAGCGAAAGCACGGCAATCACTATCAGTATGACGTAGAACAGGATTATTACACCTGAAATGTCGCAAAATTTTGAAAAATTTCAAAATTGAAAAAATTTTAAATTTCAAAAATTTTTTTAAATTAGCTATTATTTCAGTTTCTTAAACAAATAATGGTACCAAATGAAGTTAAACTTACCTATAGATACATACAACCCGATCACCTTCTCTTCAACACTCAATACCGGCTCTGATGTGACGGTGGTCGATTCAGTTATTGTGCTAGAACTGTCGCTGTACTCAGTACTCGAATCGTCAGTGTAATCAATTGATAAGTTTCCCCAATCCATAATATTAGTTTTCTTGGGCCAAAAAATCGACCAGTCAGTGGATAAAATTTTTAAAAATGAGTTTTAAAAACATTTTTTTTAAATATTGTAAAAAAATTAAAAATCTTTTTTTTTTATTTTTATCGATCAATTTTGTTTTTTGAAAAGGCATTTTTGAGCAAATTTCTTTAAAAAGAGTCAAAAAAAATGCTGTTTTGTACGATTTTTCGCCACATTTTTGGCTTATTTAATAAATAACAAGACATAAACTGTCTTGTATATTAATAATACAGGTCAATAAAAGCCATTGCGTTTGATAAAATATAGTTTTAATATCCAAAAAACATTTAAAAACAGCCAAAAACCACGAAAAAACGAGAAAATGGAGAAAAACAACGATTTTTTTCAATTTTTGGCTCTTTTCGATCAAAAAAGACCTTTTTTTACTTTGAAATAAAAGTAAAGTACGTATTATATTACGCAATATTCATTTTATACCAAATAAAACCAAAAGATATATCAAATAATACCAAAAAATATTCAAAAAAGGAAACTGCCTCATGCTGGAATCGAACCAGCGACCTTCTGTTTACTAGACAGACGCTCTGCCCCTGAGCCAATGAGGCGCGGCTCTCGTTTTCTAAAAATATCAGAAGAGCTTGGCGTAAAACGCTTTTGAACAAAAAAAGTCAAGGATAAGGTCAGTTTAAACTTTTTTTTAAATTCTACTATCAATGATATAACCTTAAAATTGTTATCAAAGAGTACAGGCTAGTGTTATATTTACCTTCTACTCAAATTAAAAATTCTTTATTTTCAACAATAAAATCAACAAAACATGGCTTTAAAAAAAAGTTTTAAAGATAATCACCAGTAATAATATTATAGTAAACTTAACAATTGATATCAATTTTGCTATTTCCACTAGTTTTTCACGAAAAAATATATTTAACATTAAAAAAAGATTTTAAAAAATCTACAAAATTCATCATTATAATATCAAAATCAACAAAAAATAGGTTTTAAAAGTTGAAAATTACACTTTTAAAGATTTTGTGGGTAACTAAGCAATTTTTAACAGCATAACAATGTAAAAAAGTTAATTTCTGTAGCTTCAAAATCTAAAAAACGTCATTTGTGTGGTTTCAACAGCTAAAAAAGCTCACTTCTGTAGCTTCAGAATTCAAAAAAACTCCTTTTTTAAGTTTTGAACATCAAAAATCTTTTTTAAAAACTTTTATAGGCAAAAGCCCTCCCTTTCTCAGCCTTCAAAATCCAAAAAAGACCGTTTACAACCTTCTGAATGCTCAAAAATCATCTTTTTCAAATCAACAACCAAATACCTCTCACAACATAACAATATCTATCAATAACGTCATTAAACATATATCTATACCAGCAACGTCAATTCACATACAATCTATACCACCAACACCATTACACTCCCAAGAACTTTATGTATCCAGTCTCCGAACACAAGGCGAACATCATCTCCTTGTCGTTATACTTTATCCTGTAGATCAAGCTTCCACCACTGAATCCGCTCTCCCTATCCAACTTCTGAATCCTTTCTTCTTGTATTACATTCTCCTTGACTGGTGCTACATAAACTGTGCCACTTTCCGTTGAAAACATGACGATATCGTGGGATTCTGAATCTTTTCCGAATTCTAGAGCGCTAACGCATTCTGAGATCTTGAGCTTCTGAATTTCTGTTATTTGATTGTTTTCTAGCTTGAATACGGATATCTGGCCGTCTCTTGAGCCTGTGGCAAAGATGGTAGGTGTGTAGAAGGCTACGGTCCAGATGACTCGTTTGTGGAGGCCTTCGATGGTTTGGAGATGGGTTAGGACTTCTGGGTTTGAAGAATCTGAAATGAATAAACTATATTTTTGTAGAAAACGTTGATTTTTGTAGCTTCAGAATCTAAAAACCTTGGTTTCTGTAGCTTCAAAATCCAAAAAACGGCATTTCTCTACCTTCAAAATTTCTTGGCCCATTCTTTTTTTGAACAATTTGACAAAATCTATCATATAGACCTTTCAAAACTTACCAATCCTGTAGACATTAACCGTTCGATCCCTCGAAACCGTGACCAGATATTGTCCATCTTTGCTCACAGCCATATCAGTGATAGTCAACTTGTGTCTGATCTCCCTCTTCCTCACCTTCCAATCTCCAATCGACCAAACTATGAGCTGTGCTTCGTCTGGACGTGATCCTTTCGCCGACGTGAATACGAACTCATTGTTTGAGGTTGTGACATAGCATTCGTTACCATGTCCGTAGAGTTTTC
Organism: Bursaphelenchus okinawaensis; assembly: GCA_904066225.2. NCBI lineage: Eukaryota > Metazoa > Nematoda > Chromadorea > Rhabditida > Aphelenchoididae > Bursaphelenchus > Bursaphelenchus okinawaensis. Next base: position 9,063,351 of record CAJFCW020000005.1, on the reverse strand, counting down.
GTAGCTCTTCGTGGGCTGTGGCTCCGGATTGTAGGTATTCTTCGATTGTTGGTTTTGAATCGTCGATAGTTTCTGGAGCGTCGCCTGAGGATGTGAGTTCTGTTTGAGGTTTTGGAGTTAGATTCAAAGGCTGGATACGCTCAATGGCTTCTTGCACGGTGAGCTTCGGGACTTGAGCGCCGAATACTCGGAACATGTGTTCGGCTGAGCCGGATACGAAGCCTTGGCTACAAAATAAAAAAAATTAAAATTAAGTTTAGGCTTATAATTATTTTTTCAAACATATCAAATTCAAAAAACTAAAATATTCTTCAAAATTGCCTTTTCATTACCTTTTACCCTCAAGAACAACAAAGACTTACTCTCCAACCGAAGTGATGCATCGTAAAGCATGGCCATGAACCTGTGGTCGACTTTTTTGAGCCCAAAAACCGTTCTAAAATACGCAAAACATAATATTATTACTCACTATACAATAGCGTATGTCTCTAAATTCATTTTCAATAAACCGCCATTCTTTTTGCATCAAACAGCTCTCCTAAGCATAAAAAACAAAAATAAAAGCAAAATTTCGGTATAATAAGCATAAAATTCTTGTTTTTTGCCATTTCTAATGTTAAAAAGATCCTATAGAATACTATAACACAAACCTCAAACTTTTTAAAGTAACGTGTAGTCTTATCGGCTCCAACTGATAACAAAAAGTCCCTGTTTTGGTGCCAACAAATCGATCGAACCTTGCCTGAATGTCCACCAATGTAAACTGGCTGTTGTTTAAAGGAAAACTGGAAAAGAAACTTTACTATAGCATAGTCATACCTACAATATAGATACTATAAATAATATCCACAATATATAACCAAAATGTTGAATTTTTCATGTATTTGTTATTTTCAACCCTTTACCTAAACCTTTCCTCACCTCGTCATTAACCTCGAACAAGTAGAAGCCACCAACAGTGTTGTGAGCCAAAAACCACTTATTCATAGGAGAAAACTGAGCATCAAACACCCCACAAAGCTCCAAAGCCGGCTCTCCATACGAACAAACTGAAGCCTTCAACAACCATAACTCATCATCATCTCCTTTCTCCAATCCAAACACTTTAATCGAGTTTTCCCTGGTCGATATAGAGAAAACATCACGGTCGTAGTTCCAATTAGCTCCACAAATTCTCTCTTGACTAGCAAGAATGTTAGAATCTAGATGGACTTGGTAAGAAGCTTGATTTGAAAAGGTAACTAAAGCCTTTGATTCTAGGTCGAACCCGCTGAATTCTAGGGTTTGTGAGGATTCTAATTGTGCTGCTGGTTCCGCACTCCAAACTTGTATTCGACATTCAGTTGCAGCCAAGATTTCCAGCTTTTCTGAGTTTGATTTGGCTAAAAATAGATGTTGTTATAGATATTTTAATATATCTCTTCCAATAGAACTCTAAACTAAACCAAAATTTACACAAAGGAGCACAGAAGCATGCTTTACATTTCTTATTAACTCAATTTGCACTATTCTCCCATAAAAACCATAGTTTAGGTATTAACCATCCCAAGTCATCATCCTCTAACACAATACCTTAAAGCCCTTTAACACCAAAACCACTTACATTTCCGACAATCCAAGTAAAACACAGCTTCCTTAGAATCCAAAAGTTTACATTCAAACTCCTCTCCCTCTTTTTCAGGCTTCCTCACCAAGTTCAAGCCAATCTTCTTGTTGGTCTGTCCATAAAACAACATAAATTCATTGTAACTCTCCAAAGGTTGAACATACAAACATTGTACCATCAAAAAGCTTTGTAAAGGTTTCATTTTGTTCGATATAAAAGTCATTTCCTTGTCAAAAAACCGAAATTCTATCGAGCTAAACGTTCCAATCACTATCACCAACTGATGTTCGTCTCTGAATCCAAACGCGTCTACCATCTCATTTGGTGCTAGTTTATCTAAATTTAAAAAAAAATAATAATAAAGGTTTTGCTCACCTTGGTAAACAACTTTGTATCTCCACAATCCATTTTCAAAAAAGAGATTGACCAAAACAAGGAAACCATCAGTTGTAGTAGCTATCACTTCAAAGTTTTCGTCTGTTCTTCTTTCATTTTCAACTAATCGAAATGATCTAAAGGTTGAAGGATAGCTTATAACCGAGAGTATCGATTCTGGCACAAATTCACCGTCTTTCTAAAAAGAGGAATTCAAAATTAAAGGCCATTCATAAAGTAGACAAATATATAAGTAAAACAATGAAAGGAAAGTATAAAATAAAGCAAAACTATTTTAAATCAAACAAAATATGCTTTTTTAACTCTTAAATAAACACACAACGTTTTTTTATCTCAGACTTTTTAAAAATTATAAAAACGTGCAAGTACTGTATGTATTATAAATCAAAATTAGTTTAAACGAAGCTTGTTGAAATACATCAAAAATATTGTAAAAGCTTCCTTATGCTCTCATACGTCTTTTTCACGCCTAAAAGCCAAAGAAAGACCAAGAAAATATAAACTTACATTAGAAACTACACATATATCACTTAAACCGCAATATACCAGTCGATTTTCGCTGACCCATTGCAACGTGCTGTGTCTAGGTGCTGCTCCTAACGATAATAATCCAAATCTACCTGTATCCTTCATCACTAATCAACTTTAAAATCGAAATTTCAAGGATTTTATCCAAAAATACAGAGAAAAATATTTTACGTCCGTGAATTAATTTGGTCCCGGCGCGAAAACAAGTAGGTCGCTCGGTAATTCGGAAAAATAAAAATACTTTCATTTTGCTCGAGATTGCGTGATTTCGCCTCGGTTATCATCAGTTTGTAAACTTTTCCTTTTTAGGTACATATCTCCTCGTACGTTGGGACCATTTGAGTGCTCAAAATGGCTGTAAGTTATAGTATCTTTGGTTTTTTGTTGGTTTTTAGATGTGAGAAAGTTTTATCGGAAGTAGGATTGAAGGTTGATTTTCTTTTACTGTGGGATTCGTGTAAAATTGAGGGATAATTTATTTTTTTTTGGGTTTTACATTGAAAAAAATTGTATTTTTGGGATGTAGGTATAGAGGGTAGATAATGGAACATAACGAAATAACTTTGTAAAGTCAATGCCACTTTTTGTTTTTAAAAATACCACAAAACCATACTCCTTCTTTTAAAACAAGCTTTACATGTTTTCTTTCATTTTAAAAGTATTTATGAGCCGTTTCAAGACATTAACTTCAAGTATAATATCTTTAGACTGTCTACGGAAACGCTGAAAATTTCCGTGTCCAAAAGGTGTTGGTTGCCGCTAAGGTAGCTGGAAAGAACGTTCAAGTCAAGGATTCGTTGCCACACGACAAATTCCCACTTGGATTGACACCAGCTTTCGAGGAAGGCCAAACCCAACTCTTCGGATCTGATGCCATCGTCGGACATTTGGCTGCCGGCAACAAGGAATACCTTCCTCAAGTGAGTTTTGGTTTTCTGTTTGTTTAGCAGACATGACTTGCTTTTTGACAAGTGTTTTAAAGTTTAAAGGGATTTTTATTTGAGAAAATGAAGTAATTGATATCTTATACTAGATGTTTTGGTGGTTAAGGTCAGTTTTTGTTAAATATCTTTGGGTAAACTGGTTGAATGGTTTTGAAACTTTAGGAGATTATAGTTAAAAGTCTGTCACAGCTTTATTGAAGGTATCTTTCTGTAAACTAGCAGGGAATAGTTCTAAAGAGCAGTTATCTTATACTAGAGGCTCTAAAACTGTCTTTTCTAGGACCCAGCCCTGAACCAATGGCTTCAATGGGCCGACTCTGAGCTGCTCCCAAATGTGTTAGCCTACGTTCTCCCATCAGTCTCAGTCGCTCATCTTGACCATGATGCCGTTGAGCACGCCAAGAAGGAGCTTTTGGCTCAACTCACTGCTTTCGACAAGGTTTTGGTCAGCAAAACCTTCTTGGTCGGCGAACGTCTGTCAGCTGCTGATGTTTCGGTCGCTTTGAACTTGCTCCCAGCCTACCAACACGTTCTGGATGAGAAGACAAGAAAAACTTTGGTTAACGTTACTCGTTACTTTTTGACTGTCGTTCACCAAAAGGCCGTTAAGGAAGTGGTTGGTGAGGTTGCCTTGGCCAACGAAGTTGCTCAGTTCAACCAAGATCAGTTCAACAAGCACAAGCCAGCTCACAAGAAGGAAGGTAAGGGTGCTCAAGATAATTTTTTATCGCCTTTTTTGGTTTTTAATATAGTGCTAGACTAAATTAGGAGTTTTTGTTTATTTTTAGGCTAAAATAAAATCACTTTATATGCGTGACTTGTTATAATGCCTTTATATGTCTATAAACTTTGTTTCAGAGAAGAAGGACAACAAGAAGCAAGAAAAGAAGAAGGAAGACAAGCCAAAGCCAGCCGCTGCTGAGCCAGAAGAAGAACCAGCCGCCGCTGCCGAAAAGTTCGTAGACCCATTCCTCAAGTTCCCAGCCGGCACCTTCAACATGGACAACTTCAAGCGTGTCTACTCTAACGAAGAACCCGACAAGTCCATCCCATGGTTCTGGGAGAACTTTGACGCCGAGAACTACTCCATCTGGTACGGCGAGTACAAGTACCCCGAGGACCTGACCCTGACCTTCATGAGCTGCAACCTCATCGGTGGCATGTTCCAGCGTTTGGAGAAGCTCCGCAAATACGGATTCGCCTCGGTTTGTCTGTTCGGAACCGACAACAACTCCACCATCTCCGGAATCTGGATCTGGCGTGGTCATGAGCTCGCGTTCGAACTGTCACCCGACTGGCAGGTAGACTACGAATCCTACGCCTGGAAGAAGTTGGACGCCAGCGACGAGAAGACCAAGAAGACCGTCAACGAGTACTTGGCCTGGGAAGGCGACTTTGACGGCAAGAAGTTCAACCAGGGCAAGATCTTCAAGTAAACTCGTCACCTTTGTCATTTTTAAGTTTTAATAACCACAGGGCCTTCCCTCGGTTTGTTAATTTTTTGTTTGCTGTTGCATAAAAATATTTAAAGCTAGTTATTGGAGAGTTTCTTTGACATAAAAAGGTGATTGTCAATTTAAAATGAAAAAAGTTTAAAATTTTTTCTATATGACATACAACAAGGTCAATAATAAGATGACCAGCCCCATCAAACAGGGATATGAACCTTCAATATAGTCTAAAAATCAAAAATACAAACCACTTGATTAGTTTACTACGAATACAGCCAATACCATACGATACAGCAATGTAATGTCATAAAAATGTGAAGAATGTCATCTCTTGTTTCCCCATGCTTGCATTGGAGGTTTGTCCATATCGTCGTCATGCTCTGGACTGGCCGCTGTTGGGGCTTCTTTCTTCTCTTTAGTTGACGAATTCTTTTGGCGGTTTGATGTGTTGTTGCTGGAGGCTTGGGCCTTGTTGTTGTACTCGCCTTCTTCGTTCATGAATGTTAGGAGACCCTACAAGGAGAATTTCAAATCAAATTTCATGTTATCCATCTGTTTTTCAAGGTTATTTAGTCTTTTTCTGGCCATAAACTGCCTTCTTTATATTGGTTTAGATCAAAAACCCTTACAACTTTCTCCGACTTCAATTCCTCATGAAGCACGTCCCTTATCGCCTTGTATGACACTTGATCGTACGGGTTTTTGGGGTCCAACTCCACAGTTTCCCTTAGCTTGACAAAGAACTTGGGTAGTTTCTCTCTTTCGACCAGTTGTTTCACGTTCTCCGTTAGTAGAAAGTCGGTTTTCTGGTCGAGAATGCCTGATTTCGTTGTTGATGACCATGGTAATATTGTGGGTTCGTAGAATTCGGATATCATGTAGTACCAGCTCTCAATGTCGTCGATGGGGTAGCGTTCTTTTCGTTGGTGACTTCGGCGTGGTGCGTATTTTAGGCTCCCCATGAAGGGTACTGTTTCTCTGGGCTTACTGTAAATAAAAAAAATTAAAATTTTTCCCCCCTACCCTCCATACCCAGAATGACCCAAACATGGTACTCAAAATGACCCCGAAATGCCATTTTTAATCGTCCTTTTGCCAAATATTACCCTTCCCTACTACCATAAAAACCACCCCCTACTACATGTTTACCCCTCCCTCAACTCACAACGGTTCCAACGTCCTCGGCGATCGATAAACGTAGCTTAGGCCTAGGTTTGTAATGTACAACTTGCACTTTAATCGACCAGAACCAAAGAAGAACACGCTCGGCTTCACGTCACGGTGAACGCACGAGGCACGGTGAACCGCCTTCACACACTCCAATGTCATTAGGGCTAGCCGACAGGCGTCGGGTTGGCATAGGACACCGTTGTAGTAGGTGTTTACGACATTTGGCAGACTGGTACCCAGACCTTCGAGTAGGACGTAGTTGAAGGTGGTATCTTCGATGATTCCGCGAAGGAAGAGACGTTGGAAACAGTTCTGTTGAGACGCCACGCCCAACGTTAGTACCATGCATTCGTTCTGAAACGGCAAAGACTTTGTTTACAAGACGAAGCATGGCAGGAACTTTCTTTACAAAACAAAAATGGCAAGAACTTTCTTTACGAAACAATATATAGCAAGAACTTTCTTTACAGACGAAAAAATGGCTTAAAACAACTCTTCGTATAACATGTCCACCGCAGGCTGCAGAACTCTAATTGTGTTGGCTTTTGTTTAAAATGGCAATAACTTTACTTGCAAAACAAAAAACAGCAATAACTTTCTTTACATAACAAAATATGGCACAAACTTTCTTTACAAAACTAAAAATGGCAAAAACTTTCTTTACAAACAAAAACTACCCAAACCTACCCTTAATCGTTTAAACGCAGCGTTATCATGTTCATACAACAACTGATAATGCCCTTGTCCATCTGGTTCGCCTTCTTCATTCAGTATCTCCACATTTACTCGGCCGTACTCGCCCCTCATGTCACCTTTTATTAAATGGGCTCTAAAAGTAATGGTCAAAGTTACTGTAGTACACAAAAATGTATTCCTTCAATTTATAAAGGATTTCTGACAGTTTGCACGGTGCAACTCATTTGGTTTTAGAGACTGCACCGTGCAAACCAAAAAAAATTACGTAATTTCAAAATTTTTCAAACAAATTTAAAAAAATTGAATTTTGAATTCTTGAAGGCCTATCAACGCTATTTTAAAATTTTTCAAAAGTCCTGGTACAGGCTTTCAAGTTATTGCACCGTGCAGACCAAAAAAGATTACGTAACTTCAAAAGTTCTCGGACAAATTTTAAAAAATTGAAATTTATGCTTCTCCTAGACCTACCAACGCTATTTTCAACGTTTTCAAAAATGAACCGGTTTCAAAAGTTCTCGGACACACTTTAAAGCTATTGCACCGTGCAAACCAAAAAAGATTACGTAATTTCAAAAATTCTCGGATTACTTTTAAAAAAATTAAGTTTTAGCTTCTCCTAGGCCTACGAAGGCTATTTTCTCACTTTTTCAAATTTTAAACCTTTTCAAAAGTCCTCGAACACACTTTAAAGCTATTGCACCGTGCAGACCAAAAAAATTACGTAAATTTAAAAGTTTTCGGACTGATTTTAAAAAAATTAAATTTTAGGCTTTTACTAGTCTTGTCGACACTATTTTTCAATTTTTTCAAATTTCAACCCTTTTGAAAAGTCCTCGGATTGACTATAAAGCGACTGCACCGTGCAAATTCTTAAAACCGCTTATCAGCCCCAAATCAAAAAGTTTTACCCTTTCAAAGCTTGTGTTCTCTCATTCCTTAGCTCAATACACTTTCCCTCTTTGACATCGACTAGTTGATTCTGTGGGTCTGGGACATCTTCATTGTCTGCTTCCATATTACTCTTCTCTTGTAGGTATTGGTGCACTTTTTCTGAAAAATGAAATTTTTTCTTTCAAATCAAACTTTTTATCGTTCTAGTATAAACTTAAATTTTTTCTTCAACACATGACAATTATTTAAGTCAAAAATTTAAGTTAACTTTATATTAATCGTGACATTTCAAATTACATAAACCATGAAAAGCAATGCTGACCTTACCTGTTACTGCTGATTGTTCGGGAGCTGCCACAACAGACGGTCGTTGGAATAGTGATGGAAGTTGGGCCATAGATTTTTGTGCTCCCGATGGTTCTAGTACTTCAGTTTCTTTCCTCGGTTTTGGTTCTGGCTGAAATTTTACAATAGTATACTTAAAAACTGGCTTTTTATGCTATTTTTAATGAGTAAAACACCAAAATGTTTATAAAAAACTAAAAATAAAGTAATATCTTTTAACAGTTTACTAAAATTTAATTAAAAATTAATCAAAATTAACATAAGGAAGGCCAAAAAGGCAGTCGCAGCGAGCAGGGTTCGAACCTGCGCGGGCAAAGCCCAATGGATTTCAAGTCCATCTCCTTAACCACTCGGACATCGCTGCACGGAGTGACATGGACCAAATAGGGCTCTCTGAATGGGGGAAATGGTAGTTTTACATAGTAAAAAGTAGTTTTTGACACAACATTTTTTATTTTTAGATTAATATTAATGTTTTTTAGGCTTAAATTAACTAAATTTCAGAAAATTAAAAAAATTTTGTTTGAAAATTTGAGTTTTTTGCTGATGCAAAAAGAATGGCGCATAGTTTTTTGGCTGATACAAAAAGAATGGCGTTGTTTAAAAAGTGCCAAAACTTTTATAAAAACGTAATTTGTACCATTTTTAAGCCTAAGTTCAAGAAAAATTTTTAAATTTTCAGTTGAAACTGCCAAAACCCAGCTTACCAGTTCCTTTTCCGATTGCATTCCTTTCACATTCGCTTCAGAATCCGGGGCTTTTGAGTTTCGCATGATCCTAGAGCCGCTCTTCTTCTTCTTTGGCAACAACACCTTCTTTTCGCTTTTGTCCGGCGAATTCTTGTCTTTCCTCGAGCCGGGCTTGGACGATGGCGGTTTCTTGTCGTTTTGAGCTGGAAATCAAAAAAGGCTATTTAAAACTGCAAAAAACTCTAAAAATAGAAAAAAGTCTCGATTTTTCTTAATTTTTCGCTGTTTTTGATAAAAATACCTTTATGTTTTTAAAATTTTATAATAAAAATAAAAGTAAAATACGAATTATACAGTCCATTATACTTTTTACATTAAATAAAACAAAAAAACTATTGAAAAAAAAAGCTGCCTCATGCTGGAATCGAACCAGCGACCTTCTGTTTACTAGACAGACGCTCTGCCCCTGAGCCAATGAGGCACGATTGTCAAGGGTGGTTAAATCGCACCATATAGTGAAGATCTGTGTTGGTAATGACATTTTTAGTGTTTTAGACTACTTTTTCGCAAAAATTAGGGTAAATATAACATTTTTTAATCTTTTTTTGCAGATTTAAAACTTTTTTCTAAAATTGGGAACTCACCAGTTCTTCTTTGACTGTCTTTCGTAGGACGTGCTGATCCTTGACGAGGTCGCTTTTTCTTCCTGAAGTCAATCAAGAATGTCATAATGCAAAAATATATGGTAAAAATGTCTCAAAATTTTATAAAACTGACTTTTTTAAATTTCGAACTTTTCAAAATCCAAAATTTTCAAAAAAATTTAAATTTGTAAAGAAAGTTTTTGCCATTTTTAAAAAAAATTTTAAGATATGTTAAAGCAGTTCAAAATTACCTGGAAGAACTATCTTTAGGCATTTGTACACACCGAACGGCAATTTTGAGACGCGCACGACCGTCTACGAGTAAAAAAAATATAAAATTAGAAATTTCGGGAAAATTTTTAATTTCAAATTTTGAAAAAAATTTTCATAAAATTTCAAATCCTTTAACCATTTTTTTGTGAACTTTACAATTCAAAAAAAGATTTTTTTCTGTGTAGGTAAGATAAAGTTTGTCATAGGGTAAGGTAGACTTGATAGAGTGGGTCAAGTTCGTCGACTCGTATTTTACCATATATTTTTATGAGTCAGGACAGGTTGGATTTTATAAAATAAAGTAAAACGGATTTATGGTAGAGTAGGGCTTTTAAATCTACTGTAGGGTAAGGCAAAGAAAAAAAGGGCAGAGAAAGGAAAAGGCAGGGTACAGCAAAGCAAGGCAAAGGCAAAGGTATGGTAGGGTAGGATAAAATAGCGTAGGGTAGGGTAAGGTAGGGTAAGGTAGGGTAGGGTAGGGTAGGGTAGGGTAGGGTAGGGTAGGGTAGGGTAGGGTAGGGTAGGGTAGGGTAGGGTAGGGCAGGGCAGGGTAGGGTAGGGTAGGGTAGGGTAGGGTAGGGTAGGGTAGGGTAGGGTAGGGTAGGGTAGGGTAGGGTAGGGTAGGGTAGGGTAGCAAAGAAAAAAATAATTTTATTTTAAAAAATTTGCATAAAAAGTAAAAATTTTCAAATTCGAAATTTTTCAAACTTTAAAAAAATTTTCATTTTCAAATTTCGTTTTACTTGAAAAAGGTTCTTGGTCTTAAAACGGTCGATTTCCAGTCGGTTCAAGATGGATTTGTCGCCAGTTTCATGGGCTTATATTATCGCCGCCTTCAATGGATTCGTCGCTGTTTTGGCGTTGAGTTTGGCGATTGGAGTGTATTTGTTTGTCAGGAGAACGGCAAGTACTTTTTTTTCGTTATTTTAGGCTTTTTTAATGATTTTTATGCCATTTTTAAATTTTTAAAATTAAAAAAAAATTTTTTTTTACCCCACCCACGTATTTTTTACCCCGCCCATCCATTTTTTACAGCACCCACCCTCACCCACTCCAAACATTGACTTCTTACCCCGCCTTAACGAGTTATTATGTCATAATGCCATTTCTTTTTATAGATTGTGAATGAAATGGCCAAGATGAGCAACATTCTGCCTGGGGCGATGGAATCCTTGAGTTACGCTGAAATCCCAATCCAAGTGGTCGCTTTGATCTGCAACTACATGAACATCTCCTTCGAGGACATGGCCAAGGAGTACAAGAAGGACTCTCAGAACCGTCGTACCATCGTGATTCAGACGTTCCGCAAAGACCCGGTCACCATGGCGTTCGTCGACTCGTTCCAGTCCAAGTTTATTCAGTTCGGCTATGTTGGAGAGGATCTGGTGACTGGAAACAAGGAGTAGACTATGGCTATTATGTTGTATTTGAATAAAGCTTTGGTAGTTTATATTGTGGTCTTTGTTTATTAGCCTTAGCATTAGTCATACTCGTAGCCCAGTGCCTTAGCCCAGAATCCTAGCCCAGAGCCCTAGCCCTAGCCCAGAGCCCTAGCCCTAGCCCTAGCCCAGAGCCCTAGCCCTAGCCCTAGCCCTAGCCCTAGCCCTAGCCCAGAGCCCTAGCCCAGAGCCCTAGCCCAGAGCCCTAGCCCAGAGCCCTAGCCCAGAGCCCTAGCCCAGAGCCCTAGCCCAGAGCCCTAGCCCAGAGCCCTAGCCCAGAGCCCTAGCCCAGAGCCCTAGCCCAGAGCCCTAGCCCAGAGCCCTAGCCCAGAGCCCTAGCCCAGAGCCCTAGCCCAGAGCCCTAGCCCAGAGCCCTAGCCCAGAGCCCTAGCCCAGAGCCCTAGCCCAGAGCCCTAGCCCAGAGCCCTAGCCCAGAGCCCTAGCCCAGAGCCCCTAGCCCAGAGCCCTAGCCCAGAGCCCTAGCCCAGAGCCCTAGCCCAGAGCCCTAGCCCAGAGCCCTAGCCCAGAGCCCTAGCCCAGAGCCCTAGCCCAGAGCCCTAGCCCAGAGCCCTAGCCCAGAGCCCTAGCCCAGAGCCCTAGCCCAGAGCCCTAGCCCAGAGCCCTAGCCCAGAGCCCTAGCCTAGAGCCCTAGCCCAGAGCCCTAGCCCAGAGCCCTAGACCAGAACCCTAGTTTAGAACACATTTACACCGTAGCCTTCGCAACATCCGTAGCTCCAGTCGCTTCTACCGTAACTTTCATAGCCTTTTATACCGTATTTACTATTGCTTCCATAGCCTTTATACCGTATCCACTGTAGTTTCTATAGCCTTCTCTACTGTATCCACCAAAGCCTCTATTGCCTTCTCGACCGTATCCAACGAAGTTTTTATAGTTTATTCTACAGTATCCACCGTAGCCTCTATGCCTTTTGTATTGTATTTACCGTAGCCAACCTGCCTATAGTCTCTATAGCCAGTCATGTTGAAGTAGGTAGAGCTGAGTAGTGGCCTCCGATCGATGAGGAAAGTTGCAACGTCGTTCCAGTCTGACTGTAGCTTTCTCTTATTCTTGATCCGGATTTAAAATTGTTTTTGAACTTCATTAATTTGCATAAAATGTCGAAAAACAATTTTAAAATTTCGAAATTTAAAAGAAAAATTGAAATTTTTTGATTTTTCTCAAAAATTTGCATATTACGAAATTAAAAACTGAAATCATGTCCCACTGACATTCCTGGTCACTCTCGCTCCTCGTTGTCTGCTGGACGGTCGCCACTCTCCAAAATGCTCTTCGACTTCAGCCTACTCCAGCTGATCGTCGCCTCGCAAGTGCTGAAGCACCGACCTGGTCAGGTCATCTGTGCCAAGTTCCTCAATTTCGAGCAAGATGGCTCAACCATCACTCGTCAGTCGACTTCTGTGTGCCCGCATGACACGAAGAAAGAGGACGATCGGTAAGCCGTTTTCGTATGTAGATTGTGGTGAACTGTAAACGTTAGGTTTAAGACACTTCTGGTTTACCTTGCTGCCAGGGCCGGGCGGGGACTTTTGGTCTGGGGACGGGGGTCCAAAAAATCGGCACAGGTAGCAGCTACCTGTGCCGATTTTTTGCGAAAATTTTTTTTCCGAAAATCCACAGGGAGGACCACGTTCAATTTTTTTCAAAAAATTTTTTTTTGGGGGGGGAGGGGGGGGAGGTACCTCCCCCGTCCCTCCCCCCTTCTAGCTCTTTTCTCACCTCTAAAGACATGTATCTCGAATCATCAGAATAGCCAAAGCCTAACGAGATGTTTTAGACTAATGAAAAAGTAGCGGAATAAATCAAAATGTTTTCTGTAAACTTGACGCTTACAGGGAATCGACAAACTAAACGCATTTTTTTGTTTTTTTAGCAAGTTCAAGCTCTCCAAAGATGGTTTCACTGCCCTGAACTACGTCTTCTCTTTGAAGAACATCGACAATCTGTATGTCTATGGCAAGACAGACTCTGAGTGAGTTTTTATTATTTACTGCACAATTATTGTTGAAAATATCCGTCGGCTCTTGTTAAGTGGCTTATATGGGATGAAAAAGCGTAAAAAGTAACCAAAAAGTAATTTTTGAAAACTGCTAATAGCTTAGGCTAGCGAGTTACAGTACTCTCTATGCTTACTCTCTATGTTTAAAAGTACTCTTAACCCTATAACGGGTAAGTTGTTACATAAGGCTAGGGCTAACTTTTATTTTTTGTTAAATTTACGTTTTTTAGGCATTTGTTGGTAAACTTCGATGAAGCTAATGCATTTTCTGACGTTCATATGGGAAATACAAAGTTTTGGATGGTTGGAGATATAGTTGTGTTTCAAGTAGCGACCCGTGACCTCATGTTCTATCTCAATCAAAGAGCTCGGACGTATTTTGATAAAAACTTGAACCTTTACGAAGAAAAAGGAGTTGGAAGTATCGAAAACGGAGATCTTTGGTTTCCTGGTGGAAAATGCAAGAAGTTCGAACAGAATGGCAACAAATTCAACTTGGTTGAGTCAAGCTGCTCCGATCCAGACAAACTGCTTCTGTCGTTGGTAGGTTAATTTTTATATCCTTGATGAAAAAGCGTGAGAGGTTACCGGGAAAACTGTTTTCAAAAACTATTAACTGGCCTGGGCTAGCGAGTTACAGTGCGCTCAATATTCTTGTTTCAAAATTTGAAAAAATTTGAAAATATTTTTTAAAGGTTCTAAAAGCAAAAATTATGACTAATTTTTTTTAATTAAAATATTGTTTGGCTAGCCGTCTTCTCAAGGCAAAATGCCAAAATAAAGTCGGCTGGATTTGAAATTTTTGTCTTCTGCGCGTCAGGCCAAGCTCAACGTCTTGGCAACGCTGAATTGATTTCTCAGTTCATTTGTTTTGCTCAGGACAAAAGAGTAGGGCTAAAGGGGTTTTCTATTTAAATTCCTTGACCGCGAATATCTCGCTAGCCAAAATCATTTAATAGTTTGAACATGCTTTTTCTGGTAACTTTTTACATTTTTTAAAATTATATATATGTCTTGTTTTAAAGGCCAAGATATGTTTGATGCAATTTCCTTGTAAATAAGTCATCGTTGTTAGGACTACTGTAGACTTTTGTTGTTATGTTTTGAAGTTTTAAAATTTGATTTTAGCCTGCATTGAAAGAAAGCGGTGCCAAGTTGAATGGGGAGCAATCCAGTCCGAACAACTTTGCCATAATGTATTATGAGTAAGTGGTTTGTTATCAGTTTATGCCATTGAAAGAGTTGGACAAAACTTTTCTGGTACTTTAGTCCAAAGCCCTAACCCAGAGCTCTAGCCCAAAGCCTTAGCCCAAAGCCTTAGCGTAGAGCCCTAGCTCAGAGCCTCAACCCAGAGCCCTAACCAGCCTTAGTCTGGTCCTCAACCTAATAGTGAATATTTTTAGGCCGGAACCCACGACAACGACTGTTCCCACCACCACTCCCACAACCACCGAAGAACCCACTGTCGCACCTTCTGTTGCGACCGAAGAGACAACGTGAGTTTATAATTTGTGAAACATTTGATTTTTCCTTCTTGGGGTCTGTAGTTAAAAGTTACGCAAAGCCTTAAGCATTTTTGAATTTAAAAGTTGGATTTTATATGAACTTGTCAATGATTTTAGGGTAACCGAAACTACTACTGAAGCTGAAGCCACTGAGTCGTCGGGACCAGATTTTTGGCTAATGTAAGTTTTGTTTTTGTATTATAAGTATTGGGACACTTTTTAATTGAAAATGAATGGAAAGTGTCCTACTACTTTAGTCTAGAATGTTTGAAAAGATGTCACTTTTGTCGGATACTGACGACAAAAATAATGTCATATGTTTTTGTCTTGTAAAGTGAATTGTTTCTGTTGTATAATATTAACCTTAATTTACGTGTTTTAGCATTGTCATTGGTGTCGTGTTGTTGGTGAGCTTAATTGTTGGATTGGTAGTATTCTTTGTGTGCAAAAACAAAAAGAAGGGTGGTCCAAAGAGCACAACAAACACTGTCCAGGAGGCTCCTAATGGTGGTGCAAATGCTGGTGCGGGTAATGCTGCTGGTGCAAATGCTGGTGCTGGTAATGCTGGTGGTGCAAATGCTGGTGCTGGTAATGCTGGTGGTGCAAATGCTGGTGCTGGTAATGCCGCTCCTGCTAATGCTGGTGTTGCTAATGCTGGTAATGCTGGTGCTGCTAATGCTGGTGCTGCGAATCCTGATGAAGAAGAGCAAGAAGAGGAAGAGCCAGAGGCCCCTCCTGCCGGACAACCACCAGCCCGAGCTCAGCCGCAAGCCGGAGCTCAGCCGCAAGCCGGAGGACAGCCAGCACGCCGCGCCGGTGCTAGACAGCAACAAACTGGAGGACAGCCGCGAGCTGGAAGACGAGGCCGCAATCAAAGCCCAGCACCCGCTGCTGCTCCACAATAAGTACTGTGGAAATTGACTAACTAATTTCTTAATGGGCTACAAGGCCGAATAAAGCGTAGTCTGTATGGAATCGGATTTATTTTTTAAAAACTATTAATTCAGGCCTAGCCTTAGTCTTATTCCTAGTTTTAACCTCAATCTTAGCCTCAGCTCTAGCTTCAGCCCGAGCCTTAGCTTCAGTTCTAGCCTCAGTCTTAGGCTCAACCCCACTCCTAGGCTAAATTATACTTCCTTCCCTAGCCTCAACCCACCCCAGAATCCTATGACAGAATCCTAACCCAAAGCCTGATTTCTAGCCTTAGCCTTAGTACTAGCCCAAAGCCCTAGCCCAGAGCCCTAGCCCAGAGCTTTGTCTCTAGTCTTAGCTTTTTTTAAGTATTAGGCCTAGCACTGGCCCTAACCTTAGCCCTAGCCCAGAGCCCTAGCCAAGAGCCCTAGCCCAGACCCCTACCCCAAAGCCCTATCTTTAGCCCACACTTCTAGCCCAAGTCTCTAGTCCAGAGCCCTATTCCTAGCCCAGATCACTAGTCCAGCGCCTTAGCCCAGAGCCTTATCTCTGTCCTTAACTTTAGCTTTGGTATTAAGCTTAGCTCCGGACCTAGCCTTGGCCTTAGCCCTAGAGCTAGTCTTAGTCTGAGTCCTAGGCGGTCTGTTCAAGTGTGTTTTGAAAATCCGCCGGTCTGGTCAAATAACTTAGGTTGGTCCTCGTTTTAAGGCCGGACCAGGCCGATAGCCATCTCTACCTACGGCCCTTTACAGATCTGACTACAGTATGTGATTGAAGCACGTACATATCTTTTGTAATACGTTGTTCAAATAATTTTGGGCCCTTTTTTAAAGCAAATTGTCAAGGTTTAAGGGCACATAATTATTTGAGCAGTCTATTACAAATGATACGGTTTCCAGTCTGCTTGTAGCCTTATGACTACTGTCACTTAAAGGCACAGCAATCAACGTGAACGGTCTCGATGAGCGGGTAAACAAGGTCGACTTTCGACTTTGTGCAATCAGTGCGAAGCGTGGTTAACCATGGTTGTAATCACCTTTTTTAGCTGATAAAGTGCTCTTTAAAGAGCAACATGTGAAGCCAGCGTTACTTTCAACCATAACATTGGGCGTTCATTGACACTGATCACCATCGTATCAACGAAATATACTGTTTGTTTGGTGTGATAAGTGATAAGACGGACGTTAAGACACTATTTGTGGGGAGACGTTGTAATGTTGTTGCAATTTCCGGTTACTGTACTTTTTATAACGTGGAAATGGGTGCCAAATGCGGGTTATGATGAGTTGGAGGGTGTACTGTAGGTATACATAGTGGTTTACATATCCTAGTCTACTCATAGCCACCCCACACTATATCTTACCTTACCTTACCCTAACCTACCCTACCCTACCCTGCCCTCTTCTACCCTATTTACTCTACCTTACCCTATGTTAACTACCGTACTCTTTCTCGTTGTATATCAATCTACCCTACCCAGCCTTATGTTTCCATGCTTTATCCCTATCAAGTGTGCCCTGTCTTTTAAAATTTACCATACTCTATCAAATTTACCCCACCCTAGTTTACCCTGCCCTCATTATGTTAATCCGCCCTAGCCTACCCTTCCCTGTCTGTATCCCCACTACTCTACACTATGTTAACCTATCCTGACCTACCCTCCACTTACTTATAATATGTTTCCCTACCCCCGCTCTATGTTAACCTACCCTACCCTAGCGTTACCAAATGTGCCCTATTTTTGAAAAACCGACCTTACTCTACCAAGTTTACCCTACCCTATGTAATCTACCCTGGGTTTTCAAGTGTCTTAGTCTGGACTTCTAAATATACCTTGCCAAGCCAACTACAATACATTTTTATGCCTTTTAACAGTACCCCCCCCGAATTTCAAATAAAAATCATTTTTAAATTTAAAAAGTTTTTTAAACAGCTTTGCGAGTCAACAATATTAAACTATTAGACTTTTATTCTTATCGATAAACAAAACGATGAATGCCTCGGGCTGTTACCACGTTTTTGGTCATTTTTACTATCAAAATTTACAAAAAATGGCTAGAAATGGTTCCAAAACAATTTTAGGTATTAGCCATTTACTTTCACATTCAAAAACAATGTAATAATTCAAAAAACAAGGTAATAATTAAGATATTGCACCATAACTTAACAAATATTGTCGTATATACAGGAAATAGAGGTTTATACAGACATTTGGCTACTACAATATTTTAGGCTTACAATACTGATTGTAGTATCACAATATATTGGTCATAGAGTTTATGGTAGTAGTAAGGGGTTGACCATAGACTTTACAGTAGTAATAAGGGGTTGATCATACAATTACAGTAGTAGTAGGAGGATGACCATATGATTCATATTAGATTGTTCAAATAATTCTGTGCCTAACTTTAATTTTCAAAGTTAAGGAGCACAGAATTATTTGAACAACCTATAATAGTAGTTTTATAAAGAGATTGTTCGTATTACTAGTAGTAGTAGAATATATATCGTATTACTGATAGTAGTAGTACGAGGCTTATCATATTATCATAACATATAGTAAGGATATTGATTATATCACAGTAAAAAAACAAATTAAATTACAATATATACATAAACAAAGACAATATATTATATACAAAAGGCTTGGTATTAAAAACAGTACTTTGCTTAGTACTAAAAGAGTACTGTGTTTAGTACTACCATCAGTACTAAGAATATTACTACTACTAGTACTAAAAATAGTACCACTATTAGTACTAAATATAGTACTGTTATTAGTACTAAAAGTAGTAGTGTGTCATATAAATTTTTGTACCAAAAAAGTGGTATTTTGGTACAATTTAGTTCTGTACCACTTTTAAATATAAAAAAAGACCCGTCTAATACTAAATTTTAAAAATTTAAACAATATATGTTACCTATATTTCTAACCTATCACAATATAAAAAGACCTAAAACAAGCTCCAAAAACCCCATTTTAGTAGACAAACCCATCCTTTTCGCTTTGAATCTCGTGCTCCACGGGCATCATCTTGCTGTTCTCGCTTTCAGCCACCCGTAGCTCGACCTCAGCGAACTCGTCACAATAATACAGCCCCTCACGACACACCTTCACACGTCCATCCAGCATCTTGTTCACCTTCCGCATCCAATCCAACTCGACCTCATCGTCGTTGACGAAACAAAGCGATGCCCGGATTCGGAAGTGTTGCATTTGGGCCTCTTTCACAAAATTCATGATTTGAAGCCAGAACGTGTAAGTTTTGGCACTGATTTCGGTAGAGAATTCGCGTTTCGTCCCGAACTCAACGTCCAATGTTTCCAGGTTGGGTGCGACACATTTGAAACGACGGAAAAAGTCGAAAGCCCGGAGGGTTTGGGCACTGGAACAGTGGAATTTGAGAGTTTTGAGGTCGTGGTTCGGGGCGATTGGTGGGTTTCGGGGATCGACGGAGAAGAAGGGCTTCGAATCCGCATCCAAATCGAGGGTATCAATGTTGTGGCGGAGGGTACAGCGGAGAATTTCTAAAAATTTTGTGAGGTTAGGTATGAGAATATAAGTTTGTGGGTTCAAGTATAAGCATCTAAGTTTGTATGTTTAGGTATGAGCATATAAGTTTATATTTTTAGTTATGAACATATAAGTTTATATGTTCACCTATGAGAATATAAATTTATATGTTTAGGTATGAAAAAAAAACTTTTAGACCTAAATAAAGCAATACCCTCTTCCTCTCAGCAATTTCCAACCCATCCTTACCAGTTTCAAATCCAGCTCGACTACCCTCCGGCACTCGTTGGTCCATTTCCATCAAATCAGCATCACTAACTTGAGGTCGATACTCTTGTAACTTCATTTTAGGCACCATTTCAAAGCCCAAGAAACGTGGATCACATCGTAATTCCTTCACAGTATCACTGAATTCCCTCAAAAACATCAGCGAGTTCACCGTACTCTCCCACATCGTAGATACATAGGCGTTCTTGAGTACCAACGATATTACACTACCCTTCAAGAGTTGGATCAGCTCGTTGGTCAATGAGACGGATCCATCGGCCGACGTTTGGTAGAAAACGTTTTGAGGATACAGTAGACGGAGTAGAGCCACAGTCTTTTCAACTGACACCCAAATTGTTGGCGCTGAGATCTTGGTGAGATGAAAGGCGAACGTGTCAAAGTTAAAGTGCTCCAAGCAAAGATTATCCACTTTCTTGGCCAACAAATTTTGAGCACGTTTGTTTATCAGCTAAAAAGAATCTTATGATAATTTAGAATCATCAAATTATCCTAAAAATTCAAAGAAAGTCAACAAAACGATCAAAAATTTTATTATCCTTGAGACCAACCTCGTGGTTAATATAAAATCGATCATAAAAAACTTTAGATCAATGCAAATGACCTCAGACAAAAATTATAAGCTACAACAGGCCCTCCTCTTCAATTCCATCAAAACAATTTTTCAAATTTCGACCTATTTTTTGTAAAATACGACTTAGAACCCCGTATTCCATCACAATATCAAAGCCAAACTCACAGCATAACGACACAATGGCAGATGGTTGGGTAGGACATTGGATTTTAGATAATGTGTCAAAAATGCGTCAGAAACTTCTGGATTCAGTCGGATTCTTCGTAAGAGATGGCCAGTTTCATCTACTGGCTCGTTGGCAAAATTCATTATCGAAGTCATGGTTAATATTCTAAAATGATTGATTTTAAGAAAAGTTGATGTAGTTTGAAATTGATATCACGGTAAAATATGTAAAATACTGTAGACTTTCATATAACTACAAGTTTATATTGTTTTAGGTTCGAAAAAGTTCAAAATTTTCCCAAAAACCGATGTTATCCATGACAAAATAAAAAAAAAACTGGGTTGCAGAAAACTTTAATGTCAACTCTTATGATAATCAAATTATAGTAGTATTATCTTATTACAGTCATATTGTAGAGCTAGTAACCTCAATATGAGCCAGTTACAGCCCCAGTAAGCCCATGAAAATGCTTGAAGAATCATGGAAAAGTCAAATTTTATAGGCTAATCTCAACTTTTATAGTTAAGAAACTCAAAACAAGCACACAAAGGGGGCGTGGACTAAATTGTTGCACTGTAAATAACAAAAAGTTGTTTTGAAAGCAAAAAACAATCTTTAAAGAGGGGCAGCGACGTGATTATCACGTTCGGGGCACATTCGGTACGTGGCTGTACATTAAGTTTTCGAACGTTCAAAAACAGCCTTTCCATATTTTTGGCTATTTTTGGATTTTAGGTAACAATACTAACGTTCTGGCATCGAAAATATAAATTTTAGGTAATAAACTATATTTTAGGTAACAAATAGCTAAATAATAAAAAAACCTTTTAAAAACGATTCGTTTAAAATCTAAATTGAAGAAATTTACTTGAACTAATCAAAACAAAGTAAAGTTACCTGATTTGCACGATCAAAACAGTAATAAATCAGAGTAATTCGATTTATCCGCGGATTCTGGCGATTTTTTGCACGAAAAATCCACTCTTCCCGCAATTTTGCTACTAAAAAACAATATCATTACCTTTATTATTCTTTTCCAAACATAATTCGTAAAGAAAGTTCCTTCGAATTTTGTTTTCCAGCCATATTTTTTTTGTAAAATTTTTAATTTTCTCGAAAACGCAAGCTTTCTCGCCTTTTCTCTGACAGATGGTTTTGTCTGACACGCTTTCCTCAACTGTAACGCTCTTTCGTTTTTTCTCTTTCATTTTCCGAGAGCATGGACTTTCTCTGCACGCGCTCCCTTTTGTGAACGGTCTTTTCGCTCTCTCTCGATTTTTGCCTAATTCGCGCTTTCTCTACCCGCTCTCTTCACTCACTGCGTTCTCTTATTCCTTTAGATTTTTCTCTCGCCGGATACTCACTGGCGTCTCTCCGAACCACACGCTCTCTCACCAAAAAAATCAAAAATTGCCTTGGGGCTTCTGGAAGAAATTCACGATGACGAAAAACAACTTTACAGCCAACAATCGGCTGCTTCACGTGAAAACACGTTTAATCATTGAGACTTGCTAAAAATGGGCAACCGCCCCGCTTGCTGTAACGTTTAGGTATAAATAACAAGTAATCCGTTATCGATAAACGAATAACAAAAGTTTAACCGACGAAAACATTACAGTAGATTATTTACAGAGCATATTCGATGGAGTAAAAGGAATAGTACAAGTGGGGTCAATAAATACTGTTGGGTGCATAAGACCTTATAATGAACGATTGGTCTGCAAACTGATATTATAGTAAAAATGGGCTTTGGACTAGACTTAAATTTCTGGGCAGACCTGTAGAACTGTCTTGGCTGGTATTTAGAATGATTTCGAGCTCAAAAAGTGAATTTTTATCTGTTTTAAAGATCAAAACATCAAAAATCGTCTAAAACAAGGTGGGGTGGTCTTGCGAAAATTCATTTTTCACCAAACTTTTTAAAGATCTATTTAGTAATTGTTATCAAACATCAGTATAAAATACCAAAGAAGTAGTTTATATAAAAAAAACTTTGACTTTTTGCAAAAATGACTTTCAAATAATTAAAAATCCAAAAAATTAGGCTTATTTGGGAAAAGTGGTTCTAAATCAAACTTTTTCGATTTTTAAAAAATTGCCAAGTATAACAAAAATATTTTTATTAGTGTTACGCTTAAAAGACTGTGTTTTATAAAAACAGAAAGTTTTAAGTAAACCCGGTTATTGAGTTTCGAAAAAAATGTTTTTAAAAGTGCAAATAAGGCTATGTTAATATAGATTATGGTCAAAAACAAGAAATATCGCACATTTGGCTACAAGCTAGTAAATAAAAGTTACTATAGCCATGTTCAACAAAATTGTAAAGAAAAAACTCAACATCAAGGTAAGTTTTCAACATTTTCATCAAGTACAATATGTTGTTGTACCAAACTTAAAAACTTGCCTTAAAATTGTAAAATACGCAGGGACCAGTTAGAATTTTTAAAAATAGGTTTTAAAATTCCTCTAAAATCATTTCCTAAATCAAAATTACTTAAAAATCCCCTTGCAAATCAAAATCCCCTCCTATATCAAAATGACTCAAAAATCCCACCACAAATCAAAGTCCCCTCCCAAACCAAAATTCCCCTCCCCCCCCCCACCCCAATCAAAATGATTCAAAAATTTCCTTCCAAATCGAAATTTACCTAAAATCCTCCTCCCCAATCAAAATTACTCAAAATATCGTTACAATTTTTGTTTCATTACCCGTCGATTTCGTCAAGTACAAGGTATAGAAAACGACAGTAACCGCTGATAACACCCCTTACACACTGCTAGCCCTCTCAATATCAAAAATCACTGTTTGGTGTTTTAGGTTCGGGTTGTTTTGTTGTTGTTCACATGTCTATGAAAAAGAGTTTTCGAATAACAACGGCGAAAAGAGTGATCAGTTCTGCAGTTTTCGGTGATTAGAGTTCGTGTTGGAGCTAGCCAAACAACAATCACTGAAAGCGGCTTGAAACACTTTGTTTTCTGTTTACCTCGCCCTTCGCGAGAGAAGCTTCTCGTCATGGTTTTGGAATTTAACGAAAGTTTTTGAAGAGTTCAATGATTTAAAACATTTGATATTGATGTACTTGAATGGGAAAAGGTAATTGAACATAAAGTTACTGGATTCAAGAGTTAAAAGACTAGAACAGTAGAGGAGTAAGCATAAAGAAAAGTCTAGGACAGAGCAATAAATATAGCGCTAGGGCTCTGAGCTAGGGCTAGGTTTAGGTCTGGGGTTATGGATAGGACTAAGGCTAGATCCTGGTTGATGGTAAAGCTACAAGAAATTTAAAATTAGAATGAAGTAGATATGAAGGGGGGGGAAGCAGGTCGGGCCAGGCCAGACCACAAAAAAATAAGAAGCGGGCCTAGCCTGAAAAGTAGGCTGTACTCGGCCCGTCCCCATGTTTAAGCTATAGTTGGCCATAGACATGTGGAACATGCCGGGCCGGACCCATTTTTTAGGCCCGGCCCGATCTTTCGTTTAGACCCGGCCTAAATTTTTTTACGTTGAAACATGCCAGACGTTTCCGGTCCTTAAAACTACAGTAATAGCGTAGAGCTAGGAATAGCTAAATCTAAGGTTAGAGCTAAAACTGGAGTAAAACTATGTCTCTGAGCTAGGTTTATGGGTTAGGGCTCTGGACTAGGGCTCTGGGATAGGGCTCTGGACTAGGGCTCTGAGCTAGGGCTCTGGTCTAGGGCTGGAGCTAGGGCGCTGTGCTAGGACTGTGGGCTAGGGCTCAAAAACTACAATACTGGCTTAAAAACTTTTAATGAATTCCCTCCTTTGCTTACCTTACCCTTAACAAACCCCACATAAAGCATACTGTACAACATCCGTAATCACACTCAATCAGAACGTGCCAAAGAACGTACAGAATGTCCAAAAACCTCTTCCAATCACAACCTTTTTTCTGTTTTAGTCTGTGTCCAGCTGTGTGGTAAAAGAAACAAAAACCCCGAGGATTTTTCGAGAAACCGAGACATCATTACATTTGAAGAGACGACAAAGAAAGTTTCAGAAAGTCCGAAAATTTTAAAAAAGAATTCTGGCTTTCACGTGAATATAAGCATATGACTTTTAAAAATAAAGGTTATAAAATATTACAAAGAATGGTATTGCTAAAATAGCTATAAATATACTATTAAGGCTACAAGGTTACTGTACTGTAGATTTTGTTGCTAAAAATGACATTTGAAATGAGATTTGATAATATTGAACAAAAACTAACACTGAAAAATTTAAAAAAAAATAAAAATTGTTTACAGTGACCTAGCCCAGAGCCCTGGCCCAGAGCCCTAGTCCAGAACCCTAGTCCAGAGCCCTAGCCTAAAGCCCTATCCCAGTGCCCTAGTCCAGAGCCCTAGCCCAGAGCTTTAGCCCAAAACCCTAGCCCAGAACCCCAGCCCAGAGCCCTAGCCCAGATCTCTAACCTAGCCCTTCCTTAGCCCTACCCAAACTTACTCTAACTTTACTCAAGCCTGCTCAGCCCTCTTGCAATAGCCCTACCTTAGTTGTCTCCTAGTTTTATTCTAATTTAACGTTACTTCTACCCTGGCCTTATATTTTCTTAACCTTAGCCCTATCAAAGCCTTATTCTTACCTAAAACCAGAATCGTACCAGCAGTATCATCCTCCTCCCTAAATCAGCTTTCTATCTTTGTCTACCTCCTATTCTAGCCTTGCCTTAGCTTAGCATTAAACTTATCTTTTCAACCTTTACTCTAGCTTTATTTTATCCTCATTCTTGCCTAAATCTAGCAATATACTAGCCTTATAATAGTCAAATTGTTTTTATTCTGTTCCTAGCTTAGCCTTGGTTTAGCTTAATGCTAAACTTATCTTTTCAAGCACTACTTTAGCTTTACGTTAGTCTTATCATACACTAATTTTTGAGCCTACCTTATCTTTACTTCAGCTAAAAGTGAACCCTTCAACCATACTAAAGGATGATACTAGCAAATCTCAAGTTTACTGTATAAAAATTGTAAAACTTATTTTGTTCTTACTTTAGATGCTTCAGATGTCATTTCCGATTCATCGTCCAGCTTCACATGTCATTTCCCACTCATCGTCAATATTCCGACAAATCCATCTAACTTCGAAGCTATTTTTTATCGAATATCAGCTGATTTTTTCAAAAATTTTAACTGCGCAACAACCTTGAAATCAATTCGAACATTTTTTATGTTACCTAAGGTTCCTTCAACTTAAAAGGAAAGTACCCTACCTGCCCCGCTCAGAATCAGCTCAAAATTTTTATATGTATTCTTTGTACCACCAATAGTACTCATAAAAATTTTAGCTTGCGCTTTTGAGTTTTAAATTTAAATTATTTGGGTTTTCCGCCAATTTGGCAAATTTGGCATTGTGTTTCAATCACTTTTTCGGCTTTCCAGACAAGATACGCTTACAAATTTAAAAATGTAAGTTCATTTAAAGATATTCTACTAGTATATCAAAGAAAAATAATTAAGTCAAAAAATGACAAAGTTACAAGCTTGAAACACAATGCCAAGTTGGCGGGAAATTCAAAATGTCATTTTTTAATCTTAATTTTCTCGGGATTTCCTGGAAAGCGCAATTTAGTAATTTGCTGAAGATTTTATATTTACATGATCTTTCTTTATAAAAAGTTTGAAGTCAATCAGAGCGGGGCAGGTCGGGCACTTTCTTTGTTAATTCTATCTTCATTACATTTAATTTACCGTTGATTCACCTTCTCAACTCTAAAATAAAAAAAGTCGGAATTAAAATTGTTTGAAATGACCTTAATCGACCTTTAATTGACTGCTTTCAATGAATTCTAGAATCTTTAAAAAGTCAAAACTGATCCTTATCAATCAAACTTCAACTTTCACATGCATCTTGTGTTAATAAAGTTCCAAAATATTATATTATCAATGGTTATATCGATTCATTGTTAACCTTTATATTAGTTTTTGTTATCTTTTGCATAAAAAAAGTATTACAAGGATAACATGTGATGTTTGTCATTGTCATAAAGAGAAGAATACATGTTTTATGCCAGGCTTTTTTACAGTATACGTTATGGAAGAACAATTCACGTACATTACAAACTTTTTACAACAAAAAAGTTCGAAGTAATTGAAAAAAAGACATAAAACAAACTGCCTCATGCTGGAATCGAACCAGCGACCTTCTGTTTACTAGACAGACGCTCTGCCCCTGAGCCAATGAGGCACGATGAGTTGACTAACAATAAATGTTAGAATAGGGCTAAAACCAGTGTTTTGCCGGACCGGTCCGAACCAGACAAACCGAAAAAAAAATTTTTGCGGACCGGACCAAACACAAAAATCTGCGAATTCGGACCGAAAAAAAAGCTGCGGACCGGTCCGGAAGAATTTTTTTTTAATTTTGATAAAACTGTTTTAAAAATTGCGAATAAAATATATTTTTAAGTTTTTAAGCAAAAAGAAAGCAGTTTTAGCGTTCCTTGCTTTTTTTAAAAATAAAAAAAATTTTTTTGCGGGTCGGACCTAAAAATTTTAAACTTGGACCGGACCCAAAAATCGCCAGACCGGACAGGCAAAAAACGTTCCGGACCGGTCCGGGCAAAACACTGGCTAAAACAGTAATAATGTAAGGATATAGCAAGGCTAAGATAGAGCTAGATTAGGGCTATATTAAGAATAGGGTATAGCTAGAGCAGGGCTACGGTAGTGCTAGGGTAAAACTAAAACAGAGCTAGAATTAGGCCAGAGTGTTAGGGTGGAGCAGAGAGATAATGATGAGATAAGGCTAGAGAGCTAGTAAGAATAAGGTATGACTACAAACAGGCTGATAAAGCAGGGGTAAGACTAGGGTTGAGTTAGCGTAAGGCTAGTGTAGAGCAAAGTAGGAATGATATATTGCTAAAGTAAAGCTAGGGCAAGACTAAAGCATGGCTAAATAAGAACTGGAACAAGGCTAGAAAAAGGCTAAAACAAAGCTAAGGCAAGGCTAGGGCAACGCTAGAACAAAGCTAGGAAACAGCTAAGACAAGGTTAGAGCAAGGCTAGAGCAAAGCTAGGAAATGGCTAAGACAAGGCTAGAGAAAGGCTAGGGCAAGGCTAGGGCAAGGCTAATGCAAGGCTAGAACAAGGCTAGAGCAAAACTAAAGCAAGGCTAGGGTAAGGTTAGAGCTAGAGTAGGGGGTTAGGGTCGTGCAAGGTTAATGCAAAGCTAGGATAAGGCTAGAGCAATGTTAGAAAAAGGCTAGGAAGAGAGCAAAGTTAGGTAAAATTTGAAATAAAACTTTTAAAATTTTTGTAGAAATACGTTTTGAAATGTAATCTTGGTTATACTCTATGATTATGTTCGGCTTTGAACATCTAATTGTGTGTTCCAAAGAGATTCTTTTTGTTTGCGTAGCAACCGACATCCAGAAACCTTGACAGCGTATCATTTCACGTTCAACGTGCTCATTTTGTTTTACTGCCTTTACAATGTAGCTATTTACAGTCTTTTAGAAAGGGTTGTAAACTTTAGACAGTAAAGTTT
The DNA here is from genome assembly GCA_904066225.2 of Bursaphelenchus okinawaensis. Taxonomy (NCBI): domain Eukaryota; kingdom Metazoa; phylum Nematoda; class Chromadorea; order Rhabditida; family Aphelenchoididae; genus Bursaphelenchus; species Bursaphelenchus okinawaensis. The sequence continues at coordinate 9,035,801 of CAJFCW020000005.1, read as the reverse complement.
TACATTTTATTTTATAGGCCTGTGGGTACTATGGTAGGGTGGCAGATGGGCTGATCTGAGGTTAAACATGAGCTAGGAAAGGGTTAGACATGGACAAGGCAAAGCTGTAGTAGGCCAATGTTAAAGACAGTGGAGAGCTTGAGTTGGGATAGGAATGAGGCTAAAGTAAGGTTAGAGAAAGGCAAGTTTAGAGCAAAGCTAGGGCAAGGCTAGGGCAAGGCTGTGGCAAGGCTATAGCAAGGCTAGGAAAAGTGTAGGACAAGGCTAAGATAAGGCTAGAGTAAACCTAAGGTATGGCTAGGGTAGAGAGTAGGGCTAAAGTAGGGCTAAAGGTGGGCTCAGGTCAAGGCTAAACATAACTTATACTTTTATAAAAAGCTTACTGTTTTTAAAAGCTTGGACTTTGACTTTTTGGCCATAAAATCTCATGAGAAATAAATTTACAGTTCAACAAACATTCTCAACGAGGACATGAACACATTATGTACAGTTTTATGGTTGTTTACTCGACAATTTTCGAAACATTTTTGGGTATTTTTAGTCGAAAGTCAAAATTCCTTAGGTTTTTTAGTTTGTAAAGTAAAGATAGTATCTTAGGGTAGCTTTGAGCTGTTTTAATTAGATCACTGACAAAGCTTACCGTGGCATATACTGTTTCAAATTTTTTTACATTATTATACTAAAGATGATTTTTTGCTGCAGATACATATATATATATACTATTTACATGTTTTTAATATATGTTCATATTACAAGATGTCACGTTTTTAATAAGCCATTGTTTCTATTGTTTTAGATAATATAATAATTATGTTGTTTATATATTAAAAGTTTCACAAAAACATATATAAAAGACATATTCATTGTTTTTTCTTGAATAATAAGGCTTTTAAACCTTGCTCTTGCATACCGTATTGTTATTCTATACCTATCTTTTATATAAATCATACACTTATACTAACTTTTTTTTATTTTTTTTAAAATTCAATCTACCCTAGGCTGTTTTAGCAGTACTATAACCATACCTTACCCTACCCTATCTTAAGTTTACTCTTTCTTTTTTATTTTTACCATTAATCTATCAATGCTATAGCATTACCGTTGTCTTTGATAAAGCCCTTACTTTAAACCTCGTCCTAGCCTTAACTTAGCTCTATCTTACTGTTAGACTTGCTTTAGCCCTAATTTTTTTATAACACGACTTTTCTTATAACTTCTATACTAGCTGTTAACTTTATCGTTTGCCTACTCTAGCCAAAACCTTATATTTACCTTAACTTTAGCATCTTTGACCTTACCTTATTTGGACCATAGATTTACTCTAGCCCTATCCCAGTCTTTGACCTATGCCGTACTCTAATTTTTCCTATTTCCCTAGTTTAGTCTTATCGTCACCCTACCCTAGCCTCATTTCTTCTTTTCTCCAGTCATACCGTAGCCCTACCCAATTCTTCATCTTACTTACTTTACTCTACTATTCTCTATTTTGCTTGCCACTTACCTTACTCTAGCCATCTCTTATCATTAGCTCTACTTAACTTGCCTTAGCTCTACCGTATCTTTCCTCTACTTTTTTTACTGTAACCTAAACCTACCGTTCTCTATACTTATATTACCTTAGACTTTTTTTTGCTTATTTTTGTTGTCCTAGCCTTGTCCTAGTTTTCTTTCTTCTTACTTCGCCCTAACCATACCCTATCGTTCTCCATACTTTATATTACCCTGTCCATACTCTATACTTCTTACTATTTACCTTGTCTTAGCCCTACCCTACTCTTTTGCTTGCTTACCGTTCCCTACCATCTTTTTCTCTACTTACCTTACTCTTACGCTAGCTCTACCTCACTCTTAGTGTACTGTACAACCTTGTTATGCTATTTTGGTCAAAAACAATTTGTCATGCCCACTGTGAGTACGTTCCCAAAATTGTCTACCAACTACTGTTTACAAGGTCCGACTTCCGGTGGTACTGTTGTTACTTTCGAGTTTTTTATTTGTTGTTTCCGTGGAAAAAAGTCGATTTTACAGCTTTAATTTCCTGCGGGAATACAAATGCCCTGAGGTTTTGGTGAGATTTGAGAAAACAAATTCACTTTTCGAGAAAGTAAACATTAGTGGTCGAGGGCTGTTAAAGGCGTTAAGTAAGTGGCTAAACGGGGCGTTTTAACGTTCTTGTTCAGTTGGCTTTGTAGTTGGGGGCATGTTGTGCCTTAACATTAATTTTCTTAAGTAAAGGGGGGGGGGTAGGGTTAAAATTATATTTTTAGGTCTTTTTTGTTTTTTAGTACAACTAGTCTAGCTATAATCAAATTTTGTTCCTAACCAATTTATGCAAATACGTACACTTTGTCTTAGACCATCTTGAATAAGGAAATGAACATTCGTACTTGTATATAACTCAACCAAACTTCATTTTATAATACCACTTTCTAAGCTCAACTACAAATTTTAGTCAAAGCTACTTTCTACGTACTACAATACCAAAAATAACCTTCTATTGAGTATTCATTGGTACGTTTGTGCTATTTTAAATTGCCTATTAAGAGCTACTTAATTAAGGTTTATATCAGGTCATTAAACTGTTGCTTTGCTAACATTATTTTTAGCCAAGGCATTATTTTCAACTGAGGGGGGGGTGTATGTAGGAGTTTTTACGGCTGTTTAGGGCATTTCTATTTATGGGCTTGTAATGATGAGGGTTTGTTTTGAGTATAAAGTTTTTGAACGGGTTAACCAAATGGTTTTTTATACATAACTCTTTATGTAGGCAACAACTGACTGTAGGTAGGCTACGCGTATAGCTAGAATATTGTTACATTGTTATAAATAGTTCGGTCAAAGCACAACTACAGGTACTGTAGGGCTAAAGAAGCGCTAAAACGTGGTAGAGCTAAGTTAGTGTTAGGATAAGGCTAGGGTGAGGCTTTGATATTGTTATAGTTGGCTAAAGCGCTGATAGGAGCATTGTAAAGCACTGCTAGGGACATAAAATCCAGTGTGGCCGAGTGGTTAAGAAGTTAGTCTGGGGTGCAGAAGGGGGGATGTTCGAATCCCGCCGGTTTCATTTTGGCGTCTAGCCATACTGACAAGAAGTTTTGGCTAGCCAAACAATATTTTGACACAAAAAAATATTTTTTAAGTCGTATATGTTGTTTTTGAACACTTTTAGAAAAAAATAGTTATCAAAAAATATCATTTTTTGAACTTTAAAGCTATACCCTTTAAACATATAAGGATATAGAGCATACTGTAACTCGCTAGCCCAATCCATTTAGCAGTTTTTGAAAACAGTTCTCCCGGTAACTTTTTATGCTCTTTCATCCTATATAGACCTCGTTCAAAAAGCCGAGGGATATTTGGTGCAATTCCCTAGTAAGGTATAGCTAGGAAAAAAGTAACTATAGAGCTAGTGTGGGCCTATAGTAAGATGAACTACATTATATAGGGAGCTCGAAAATAATCGATAAAGTTGCTATCGTAGCTAAAAATATTGATAACGTGCGTGCTGTGTCTATTTTCATGTTATGGCTCTGAAATAAACAAAATTGTACTTCAGATTACATAAAACCGACTACAACTACCACTGACATATGGCTTGGAAACAATAACAAACATGAGTTCGGAAACTGTTCAAATGGTTTCGCCGGCCAAACGGGTTCATTTTCAGGTAAAATACGACAATCAATCTTATTTTTACAAAGTACAGTAAATTTTTATTGTAAAGTAATTTAAATATACCACAAATATAAATTACTATGCACCCCTACTAATACCCCAGTACGTAACAGCATATTATACAAGGCATTGTTGTGTGAAACACCAAAAAACGCTTTCAAAACTCTTTACTGTATGGTTTTTGTCGTCTAACACACGACGAAGCCTTTGAAATCAAATTCGAAGCCCGAAATTTGCACAGGATTGTTATGTCTTGTGTACGATACCTGCTACGACACACGATGTAAGGCTTTAAAACTGTCGAAGCCCTGGTTAACATAAGGTATATAAGTGGATGGCTATGGTTGATAGGGGTGTGATATAGCGTTTTAAAGAGGGGTATTAGTGTGTTTTACTATTAAGGAATGTATTTTGGGTTTAGAACAAAAAGTTTAGGCAAAATGAAAAAGTTACAAAGTGCGCCAAAAGTTCTGTTACAAAACGTTACCGGTCGTTTTCTCTGTTGCGGTTAAGTTATTTAAAAATTTTGATTTTAGCTTATTCTCCGTGTTCTTTATTTTATAATCATAAAAGTTAAGTCTTCATTGTCTACCGTTTGTCTGTATTTAGATGTCAAACATATATTAACCATGAGGTGAAAGGTCACGGGTAATATAAACTGATATAAAAAATTTTTGGTTGGATGGTAATGTAAAATAGCATTGTAAAGGTTTAGGCAATATTATCGACCAAAAAAATTTTTTTAATTTTGTGTATATTTAGGTATAAAAATGATTTTTTTCCAGGTCATATCAATAATTTTGGCCTAAAATCTAATTTTCTTTGTTTTTCATAAACTTCTGCCATTTTTAACCTCATGTCCCAGTAATAAAGCTCATCACAACCTAAAATAAAATTTTTAAAATGATTTTATTTCAATTTTTGCTACTTTACTTCCAAATCCCACAGTAAAACCTCTTTTTTCCAGCTCCGACCTCATCACCTGACCTACCAACCCTGGGCCAGGCCATCAGCAATAAAAGTAGCGATTTTGACAGAAAAACAGGACCGGCTAGCAAAACTATCTCGTTCTGTATCACCCAAAGTATATCCATCTACTTCAATCATGAAAACTACGGTAAGTTACAGTATGTAAATGTCTTTAAGAATGAAAACTACGGTAAGTTACAGTATGTAAATTTTTTCAATCATGAAAAGTACGGTAATTTACAATATATAAATTTGTATACTGTAACTTTTTACATACTGTACTTTACAATTTTAAGGTTTTAAAAGTACATTAGTACTATAGTTACTATAATATTACTTATCATAGCTATAACGGCCGATTGTGACATTTTTAGAGCCGTGGAAGCGTTTTGTCACATGCCGTCCAAACCGAAAAGGAGCTTCCGGTCAAGAAGAGCGCAAAGAACGGTGATTTGCCACCGCCAACGGCCGATAAATCAAAGCGTTCTTCCACCAAAACTCCAACTAATCCTATCGATTTTGAAAAAACGGTAAGAACTTTTTTTTACTTTTTTTCAAACTACAGTAGATTTGATAAGGGTAGGACTTATCAAGTGGAACTGGAGTAAAGGCAGAAAAGCGTTATATTAGGTGCCGACATAAAGAACCCGCCATTTTTTACAGAAAATTACAGGAAAAGTATGGCGGGTTCTTTATGTCGGCACCTAAGATATAAAAGTTGATATTTAAGATCACAGTACAGATTTACCACACAGCTATATATCTACATGTAACATATGACATTTAATGACGTTTACCCGGCACCTAATAGTAAAGCAATAGTAAGGCCGAGGCGAGAAGACAAGAGGAACTTATTATAACTTATTATTAGGACCGAGCCCAATTTTCAGGCCAGACCCGATCAAAATTTTTTCCAAGCCCAGCTCTAATATTTAAATTTGGTACAAGGTCGGTCCGGCCTGTTCCTCATGACTAAGGGCGAGGACTCTGGACTGGGTTATGGTTAGGGCTAAAAGGCTAGGGCTAAGAGAATGGGACTGAGAAGCCTGGGCTAGAAGGAAGGACTAGTGCCAAGACTAGGGCTCTGGGCTAGGGCACTGGGCTAGGGCTCTGGGCTAAGGCTCTGGGCTAGGGCTAGGGCTAGGGCTCTGGGCTAGGGCTCTGGGCTAGGGCTCTGGGCTAGGGCTCTATGCTAGGGCTCTGGGCTAGGGCTCTGGGCTAGGGCTCTGGGCTAGGGCTCTGAGCTATTATCTTGAGTTTCTATCTCTTCAGGACCTAGAGAAACAACAAGAAGACCTGATCAAGAAAGTAGCTGCCTTCAAACCGCTGATCAACAGCGCTTCGGCCAATGTCAATTTGAACAAGGAGAAAGATGACGACAATCGCAAGTCATCGGACAACAAGTCCAACTCAGCCAAGGATTTGAAAGAGAAGGTTCGGGACGAGAGAGTGGAGAAGAATGAGAGAGTGGAGAGAAACGAGAGACCAGAGAAAATGGAAAAAGGAGAGAGAATAGAGAAGAGTGATAAGAATGATAAGAAGAAAACCAAGAGTCATAGTACTGTGGAGTATCCTGACACTTCGGTGGGTTTATTTTCATATAATAGTAACTATTACTTTTTAAGCCTATAATGGTTAAAAATGGAACTTTTTAAGCTTATCCTAATGTAAAATATCATTTTTTAAGCCTGTGATAGTTAAAAATGGCATTTTTCAAACCTTTAAAACTTAAAATTTTATTTTACAAAGCACTACCGTACCCTAGATTACCCTGCTCTATCCAAATGTACCCTACGCAAGGACGTTTTTTAGGCTTATCTTATGAAAAAAGTCATTTTTAAGCAATTTTGTTTTTAGGCTATTATTGATAAAACCATCAATACAAGATCATCTGCTCCGTCCAAAAATGCTCTGAACTTTAATGCTCTTCAACAACAGGTAAGTGTAAACTCTCTACCACAATTTCTACCTCTAACTCTACCCCTACCTTTAACTTTACCCCTACCTCTAACTTTATCCCTATCCCTAGGTTTAACCTTAGCCCTACCCCCATACTATCCTTCTCTCTCCCTCTACAACCTCCGCAACCCCTCCCCACTTTTTTACCCTACCCCCCCCCCTCCCATCAAGCACTGAAAAGACCCAAACCTAGTCTAAAAATATTTTCTGTGACATATAAACTACAGTATACTTAATATTTTGTATTTTTAATCAAATTTTTTATTTTTAGCCAGCCAACAAAAGCCCTACAAGTAAATCCCCGACCCGCAGGATACCATAAAACACCATATATCAATCCTACACATATGATTAAGCAATATGTATGTCTATATTTAGATATGACGCCCAACTTTCTATTTTTGTTACACAGTATTTTTACTCTTACTACTCAACATATATACGGTGATTGGATACAATAAATAAATAAGGATTGTTAACTTTGAAAAAATATCTACTCTGCCCTAATTTGACCTTAACCTACCCTACCCTACACGGCATTACCCAATCCTACCCTACCCTGCCGTACCTTACTATACCTTACCTTTACCTTACCATGCTTTATCCTACTATGCCCTACCCCACTCTGCATTACCCAGCTCTAGCCTTACCTTACCTTGCCTTATCCACTCTAAACTAAACTGCCTTACCCTATTCTAAAACTGCGTTACAATACCCTCTCCTACAAAAAAAACACCATATCCTGCCACTTCTGCTACACTACCATAACTTATCCTATCCTACCTATACTTTGCCACGCTTTATCTTACCTTACCCTAACCTACCCTGGGTTACCCACCTCTAGCTTAGAATGCATTGCCCTACTCTAAAACACCCTCATCTTACCTTGCATCACCAACCTCTACCCCACAACTGCCTTATCTACCCTATCCTGCATTACCCTGCCCTACCCCACCCTACCCTGCCATAACTTCCCTGTCATACTATCCTCTGCCTCTTCCTACCACGTCGTAACACCTATCCGGCTAGGCCAATACGCAGTTCACGCGCAAACTAAGACGCTGCGCACTCCGAATTCGAATACTTAAAGCTCTTGAAGAAGACACACATACCAATATTTACCTTCCGTTTGCTTTATTCACTACTCGTATACAAATATATTTTTATAGCTTCTGATTTGTTTTGACAATTTCAAAGCTTTCAAACAATCATTTTAGGTTTATATTGTCTATCTCAACGTTCTGTAGCTCTTCTATGAGTTACAGTCATCTACCGACATACCTACTACAATATATTCTTATCAAGAGATAAATCTTATCTAGATCAGTATATTCTAAAGCATTATATCACAAAGATCAAATAGATATTAGTCCGTTCATTTAATTCTGCGCTCCTGCCGAAAAAATAAGATATTCACCATGACATATGAAAGAGCTAAAAAATGGGCAAATATTCTGAATAACTGGACTAAACTCGAGATTTTACAGCTTGTTCTGACTACTATCATGTTCCTATGCTTACTGTGAGTTTTTAATTGTTTTAGCTTTTTATATATATGTATATATAAAGATGTGATGAAAATGGAACATCACAAAAGTCTTGTCTTAAAAGTACAAAGCTTTGAACGTTTATATACGACAAGACTTTTGTAGCAGTCTAGTGTTATGTATCAAAAGTGCCTATATAAAGCTACATTTAAGCATAAAAAACTATACTGTTTGTGCTTATATAAAACTACTTTTAAGCCTAATAAAACTACTTTTTGTGCTTATATAAAGCCACTTTTGAGCCTTAAAAGCCACTTCTTGTACCCATATAAAGCTAGTTTAAGCCTAATAAAGCTGCTCCTTTTGCCTATATAAAGCTACTTTTAAGCCTAATAAAGCTCATTTTGAGCCTACGTAAAGCTACTTTTAAGCCTAAAAATGTTATTCCTTTTACGCCTATACCTACTATAATATGGCTCACAAAAATTCAGAAAAAAAGCAATAATTTCATTATTGAAGCTGACTAAAACAACTAAAATCTAAACCTATAAGCCTATACCTAAAAACCTGATACTAAAAAAAAATTTTTTCAGAATAGTGGTCATCCTAACAGTTTACATCATCCTTCAGCTGGCATTTGTAGCCGAAAAAACCAGCGAGAACGTTGCAAATGGACCGGTTGGCGTGGTTTTAGCAAAACTCTTTCCTGTTCGACATAATTAAAAAGAAAACCATCAATAACCGTATTTTACAATAGTATTGTACATTACTTTAGCTGTAATTTATATTGTATGTCAAGTTTTTTTACATACATTAATATTGTTTGTACATAAAGATGTTACTATTACTGTTATATAGTACTTCTTAAACCACATTATGCTAATATCATACCCTTATTTACTTTACGTTCCATTGCCTTACGTTACCCTATCCTACCATACCATACATTACCCTACCACACCCAACCCTACAAAAGCCAATTCCAAAAATCATCACGACAACCTAAATATAACTCCATAATGCACTTTTATTCACACCAAACAGCTCTTAACATAGTCGCTCTGACACAATATTCGATTATCCTTAACATAACAGGTGTCACCCACACAAAACCTCGTCTTACAGTCATAACAATCGAAGCAATCCACATGAAATCTATACTCATTCACCTTGATAACCCATTCCACTGGTGCTATGAGCTTTTCACATCGTTCACAATGCCCCCATTTACCATATAAACGCATGTAATCGGTTAAGCATAAGATCAACATGTCACGATGATAGAAGATACGACTGATCTCGGCCAATACTCCATTACAACATGAGCACTAAAAGAAGAAAAAAGCTATATTTTTACGTAAAATTTAACATAGAGTTATAGTATTAGTGTTAAAATTCATTACAAACATTAAATTTAGAAAATTAAAGGATTTCGTGCCGGAACCCAACTTGATATCAACTGTAATATCAGAAGTAAGCCAAAAAAAACACTAAACCTATAAAATGTGCCATAAAAACTTAAAATATATTATAGTACTCAGAATTACAACCATTTCACTCCTTCCTTCGCCAAAATCGACCCAATACTCACCCTCAAACATTCATCATGGAAATACCTTCCAATCGCTTTCAAAGCGAATTGCTCCACAATCCGTTGTTGACATATAGCACACTCCATTCGAAACTACAGACAAATGTTATTTCTCACTTTTATAGCCCAGATTTTAATTGTAGATAATGTTTTTTGGCCCGAAAATTAAAATATTTAATCAAGATTCGGTTCTCGCGGTCCGAAATTTCTAATTACTACATGCAAAATTTATTTACATACGAGCTACACGTCTCAGGAGACTCTATGAAGTATTTTGAGATTTTATTTTCTCTATCCTAGCTGTTACAGTAAAAGCAAAGTATGTTTTTACCCATTTCACAGTTAACCGACCAAATTTCAGCCAACAGAAAGACATGGCCCACCACTGTCGACGTTGTGGGACAAGTGTTGCTCTTTAGTGGTTGATGCAATTTTTTGTCCAATTCTTGATATTCCACGTTGCATAGGTGGAAGTAAGTTGCTTTCCTAACTTATATATAATTAGTAACTTCAATATAACCTAAAAATGGCTGGAGTCGGCGAAATAACGTCAACTATTCGACAAGCCGCCAAAGAAGTGTCAATGGTAAGATATTTTAACTGGTTTTGATGTTTAGGTAACTTCTTATGAATAATCTTTGCATAAATCGTTGGTAAATGGTTATAACGAAATTTTTGATACCAATTTTGTTCAAATTTTGGGTATATTCCAAAAGTAACGACGAGTTTTTGCGGTTGGTGGCATGAACAATATCGAAATTTCGCAAAATCTTCATTATAAAATGGACTTGATTAGCGAAAGCGGTCTAGTTAGATTTGGTAGTGCAGTCAGATTATGGGGTAGCATTTGGTACGGTCAGGAGTTTTATTCGCGACAATTAATTGAGTTATAACTACATTAATCTTCCGTATTTCAGAAGGTTCAACAGAATTGGTCGAGTTTGCTATTGTCCCAGCTTAACATGCACATTTTGTCGAATGGAGTTAGTTTGTTTTTGTTTCTTTTTTGTGTTTTTTGTATTTTAGGTGATGTTTTAGTTGGGATTGCTTTTATTTACCGAAATTACTTTTTTTCAAACTAATACCTAAAATAATGTAATGTATTGAAAGTTTTTATAAATGTGAAGGTTGTATCACGGAAAAGGTAGTTTTGATACTGTGTTGCAGTTTCCAAGCTTTAAAGTGTTTTAGAGCTCTTCTCGAGTAATGCGACCGTTTGTTACATTGAAACAGGACCAAAACGGACATTCCTTATATCAGCCAGGACTTTATTATGGATATAGTGTAAGTTTCGCCATTTGGGCTTGCTTTTTATGTTTAGTGGCCATTAGGCTCTCAGTTGTTGATGTTTAGGTTCTCATCGACTCAGGATGCCCGTTATTGGCTTTATTTGGCAGAAATGCTAACCGTTTTGATAATATAAGGTATTATCAGTAGATAATATAAAATTATCATTCCAGGGCACGTATCTACCCCCACTTCCAGAACCAGAAAGTTCATGTTCGGCTACTCCAACTCCGCAATCATCGACATGTGATTTTACAGATGATAACAAGTCAGATTATCCTTGCTCCTTGTCTGTGGTAAGAAACGAGCATCGAAGTAAGACGGGAGAAGGTGATCGGAAACTGTCTAAATGTAGGACCAAAAATTCGCTAAAACGGAAACTTTCGAAGCCAGTTCGATGTGATGCTAAGGTAAAGGGGGTTATATAACACTTGATCAGATATTTTGATTAGATGTATGTGTTTTCAATGCTAATAAAGAGAGGAAAGGTTATAATACTCTTTTAGAGGTTATTAGGGCACAAATTATTTTAAAACTGCCTAATTTTAACTTCCGCTATATTAATATCGAGTCGTCTGGTTTTAATGTTGCTAAGATTAACTATATTAATTTGTATAAAGGTGTATTTATTGACGTATTTTAGAAGAAGAAGCTAGAAGAACCAGAAGAGGACATACGACCATGGCGTCATTGGGATAATGACTTGAAAAGACTGTTCAGCACCTATAATGTTAACCCGCACAAAGAATCTAACAGATATTATAAGCAGTTCGAGAAGCACAATCAGGATGTTATCATGGTAAGTGGTTTCGGTCATTTTGTTGATAACAATATACCTTTTATCTATAGCGACATACTTTTATATACAACAATATATGTTTACCTATAACAATAAAGCTATATCTGCCTTTTAATTACAATTTTAATATACAAATTGTAAAACATCAAATAACTAAAAATCCAACAATTTCAGAGCTTCAACCTCGACCGAGAGTCATTTCGAATCCCGACCATACCGGTCCCGGCCCCACCACAATGTAAAGCCGGCCCAATGTACAGTCCGATCGTAGCGCCGCCCCTACCCGTGCGCATATCCTTACCTTAGTCTGGTACTCAGCTTTTATAACTTCACTTTTATTGTTATTCGAATTTCCTTAGCCTATTTTGTGACCAAATACTAGAATAAAAGCTAAAAAATATGTTATTTATTAGTTTCATGTTATTGAATAAAATAATCATAATCTAGAGCTTGGTTTTTATTGTAGAACACTGGTATCTATTAGTTTATGTAAGTATCTAACTGTAATGTTAATATAAACATTAAACCTGCAAATAAAGTCATATTTTGTCTAACAAGCAATATCGAGTTCAGTCCCGCCACGAAACATTTCAACAGCCAAGTATACTCTGGCGTAATGTCTTAGTTTGGTTTTTATTGCGATCTTTTTGATAACCAACAACATAATACCAAAGTTTGTCGATAAATCAACAAAGCAGCTTCTTTTTTTCAATTTTAAATATATGTCTAAAGTTTTCGTTTTTTAATCAATGTTATAATGGACGATCGCATGGAATATTCGGCGGAAGACGTTAGTTTGGATGTTGTAGCTATGTAGATTTGGCGTTTACATCGTGTATTGGTTTTTTATAAATTATAGACTTGTTGTAACACACTTTTGAGTTAATTTTGTGGCCTTCCATTGATGTTGTGGGTAGTGTTTGTGTCATTTTTTGTAATGGGCCTAATTTTATTTTGGAAAAATTTTTCGCTCACTTAATTTGATCCACTTTTTGGCCTTTTAAAGGCGCTCTGGGGGTTTTTCCGGAAAGTATTGTAGTCGACGATGTGGAAATTCTGGAAAAAGGCGTCAGATTCAGGCTAAAAAAGTGGGTTAACTTATTTTAAAGTGTCGTGTGTAATATAAGAGTGTACGGTAAAAACGAAACTATGAAAAATCACAGTTGTTATTGTTTTTACAATATCTTATCGTTTATAAAGCAAAGGTTAAATGTATTTGTCAAAAAAAAGGCTGTAAATTTTGAAAAAAATGAAGTTTATATTACACTTGTAAAATAATTGTTGTACTTTATCCCAAATGTTGTATTTGACGTATTATTGGTTGTAAATAGTTTTAGTACATTGAATATGTTATAAAGTAGTATTCTTATTTATAGAATGTAAATATTCATTTGGTTTTAGGCTTCTGAATTAGAAGATCCGAACAGACAAGTGTTGCGTCAAGAAAGTGGTCAAAACTACAATCAAAATTTTTCTGAAGCTGAGAAGTAAGTTTTTACAATTTTACGTTGATCTTTAGGCGATGTTAACAACAAGCCATAGGCTGTAGATGCGATTGATTGTCTGGTTTCTTGTCTCGAAGTTTATACATACAATAACATACCGAAAAATTCAAATTTATCTATGTAAAGCAAACTTTTCTAGCCCATCATACTCTCAGAATCAAACCTTTTGGACTCCACAACCTTTCGACTTTGGACAGACGTTTTTGAATCAGCCCAAGGGCTACGGACATCAACGACAACATTCCATAGCTACGGCTGATCCATTTATCGATTTTCAACCGCAATCGAGTCAATTCGCTCAATATCAGCAAGGATTTGGGCTGAAGAACGGTAACGGTATCTCTCAGTCACAGAACTTTATTGGTCAACGACAGGTGAGACTTTTAGTAGGGTTTTGGGGCGAAATGTTCTAGTTGTTCTGAGGGTTAATATAATTTTTTGGAGTTTTAATATGGTGGACTTGAATTCTCTAGCATTTGTGATAATGATTAGGATATTGGTTTTTAAAAACAATAATTTTTAATTTTACTATGTTTTACTGAAGTTTATTTGATAAATATAACTTTCCAAGTGCAAGATCTGATAGAAAACCTTATTAAACGCGAAAATCTGCTAAAAAAACTGACATCATTACTCTGTGTAATATATTTAGCAAAAACAGTTTAAAAAAACAAGATTTTTTTTAAAGTTTAAATAAAGAAAATTGATAAAACATAAGAAAATGGCCGAAACAGAAGCGGGGGAGAGTTGTGGTCGAAAGCACTATTACGAGCGGCAGAGGGCTGAGGTCAGATCGGGCTTTTCGAAAGCGATCGAACTTTTTTCTTTTGTTTCAAAAAGATTTCGAAGGGATTTTCGAAAATGTTATTGTTTTAGAGGTCGTTTATTACATGGTTTACGGGGGATTTAAAAATTTTGGTTTGTTATGGTAGCTGATGTTAGTTGCTTGATTATTTTAGTTGTTGTATGAAATTTTGTGTTTTAATTTAGACATTTGAGTCTTTAAGGTTCATATGATAAATAGGTTTAAAGGTTTTTTGTTAACAGTACAAAGCTGAAAAATTACAGCATAACTAGGGTTTTCAAGGGCTTGGGGTTAGCTCTGGCTCCGGAACAGAGCGGGTATTTACAGAAATTGCCAGCGCGGCTCCGAAGCCGAATTCAAAATTTAAAAACGGCAGAGCCTAAGAGTGGGAGGGGGGGGAATGGAAGCTAAATTTTTTTGGTCTACAGGAAGCTGCTACCTTTGCAGACATTTTTTCTATTTTTTTTCAATTTTTCACGTTCAGTTGCTACCTGTAGATTTTTTTCGGGTCAGCGCTGGAGGTGAATCCACCTCTATTCACCTCTATCTATATCTATCAAAGCGTAGTATATGATGTTTGTGATTTGTACCTGAGGTCCGCTTCTTTTTACCATGACGTGTATATGAAAAAGAACGAACGGGCTCAGGGATAAATCGCTAAACATTCGAAATCATTGTAATTAGAGTAGCGATCACAAGCAAATAGACATTAAAATATTTACAGTAGAACTCCTGTATAATGAATTGCTGGGGGATTTTAAGTTTTTTTCGTTATGATGGAGTTTTTGTATATAGGAGTACAATTGTAGTACTAAATAGAAGTACCACTGGTTCTAATTATACACAATGGTAAGCGGTAGCTAAATGAAATAGAAGTTGCAATTGATATTGGTCTTGCTTATAAGAGTTTGTTAATGAAAAAACTATGTTTTTACTGAAGGTGGGATAAAAACACGGTTTAGCTGTAATAATGCGAAAACTACGTTTTTACTATTTTAAAAGTTAGAAGAAATATTTTGTATGTTACAAGTTAGAAATATGTCAAATGCTACAACATGCCGAGCTTGCAAAGTAGCCTTATGCAAACCCAAAAACGTAGTGTAATATATGCTATAAATATAAACGTTTTACAACCGGCACGCCCCAAATGAAACCTCTCTAACTTCGGGCGGGCGAGTTAATAATTAGGTGTAAAGCCCGTTAAAGATAACACCACTTTTACTATGTCTTCTCTCGTGCCACGGCCAGCGAAGGAAGGAGGAAAAGTTGAGGTCAAAAATGTAGTTTCGTTTTGGAGGTTGACGTAAAACAATTGGAAAAGTGAAGTTAAATGGTACTAAAAATAAGAAATACAAACGCAAGAGTTAACTGTAGTAATAAGAGATACAAACGGAAGAGTTAACTGTAGTACTAACAATGGTAAGAAAAAAATGGAGTGGATAAATGTAGAAAAAGCAATTTCTTATTATATTAGGTTGTTCAGATAATTAACACCGAAAATTTATTGTAGAGGGGCACAGAATTATTTGGACAGCCTAATATAATAAGAAATTGCTTATACTACAGAACAACATAATAACTAGGCTTATAAGCAAAATATACATTATAGTCAACAAGAAACTTGCTCTCGCTTTGGTTAATTGCACGTGGTAGCTGTTCCATTGTTATAGTCAACGCTTTTAAAAGTAAACTCTCATTATAGTCAACAAAACACTTGGACAGGTTAGAGTTAACGGGACAGTACTAGAAAACCATTGGTAAAGAAAACACTTGCCATTATCAAAAAAATTTACCATTTCTTGTTCTTACCTCCAGGGGGATCTATTAGAGGGAGGAAGGGGTGAATGGAGGTGGAGCTTTAACACTGTCGAAGAGAAAACTGTAGCGTGTTTTGTAAAAAACATTTTTGCCATTTTGTGCTTTGTAAAGAAAGTTCTTGCCATTTTTTGTTTTGTAAAGAAAGTTCATGCCGTTTGTATCAAAACAAGCTGATTTAATGCTCTCCAAGCTGCGGGAGACAAGTTATACGATAAAAACTATTTTTCGTAAAATTTCGCAGTTTTAAAGTTTTATATTGTGAGCTACGACACTATTTAACATTGGTGCTGCACTGCAGGTACAAAATTTTTTTCTATGAAAGCAAAAAATTGAATCCCACATTATATTGATATATGTTTAACATGTTTAATTCCAAAATATTACGGTAATTTGCAACAAGATAAAAAACTAGTTTCAAAAAATCGAAAAATGACACCAGATATCAAAGTGTAATATACATTATTATCGATTTCTGTATTTAGCCGTTACAATTAAATAATAAGTTTATTTTTTTATATATTTTGAACATTTTAAGCTTGTTTTAAGCATAAACAAGTTAACTACAATATCCAAAAAAAGTGAAACTCATTAAGATTTTAACTAAATAATGAATTTTTTTATAATATTATTTAAACACAATGAGTAGACAAGGTTTTTAAAACCCAATGGCATAGATTATTATATATAATCTTTGTCAAACAGTAATGTGTCGATTGCTTTCCATTTCAAGCTGTTTCGCACTTTGTCAACCTTTTTGTATCCATATCGCTTCATTTCTTCAGAAAATCGACAATGGATAGCTTCTATACTTTCTTCAGCAAGAGCTCCAATCATTCTATTCTTCCGTGCATATGGTCCTATATGCATTAGTACGATATGCACTAATGCACTTCTTGATGCTCCGCCAATGGCTTAAAGGCTTTGAGCTAGCTTCATCGTTTGACAACACTTGTAGCCCGAGTGTTTACCACTTCGGCAGTAAAGCACCATTAATTCTTTGTCCGATAGGTTCTTCTTTGTTGATGATACGATTTTGCATCATTCATTGATGATTTCTATACCTTTACTGATCTTTTGGTAGCCTTCTGAAGTGGAAATTTTTAAAAAGTTGATTATAATCAATAATACAAATAACCTACTTGATAATGCATCAATTGAAGTGCACATCCTCTTAATATTGTTTCCGTGGAAGCGGCTGTAGATAATCTTCTCCTCATGGCAATCAACGTCTACCTGGAATTGCTTCAGAACTACATCAAAGCGTTCTTGTTCATCAACTGAAACACAATTTTTTTTGAATAGTAAGTTTCCTATCTTGATCTTGCTGTGAAGAATTGGTGGGACAATCTCAGGTATGTCAACAATCTTTTCTTTCCTCTTCTTAAGTTTTTTGTCCTTTTCAATGGCTTATTCTACTCTTTTGTCGGATCTGGGTTCATATACTTCTAAATCAATGGATTCTTTGCTTTTGGACCCCTTTATAAATTTTTTCGAGCACCATATGCAAGGAAAGGCAATACCGCAGCTCAACCCATTAACGGTGGCCAAAAATGAATAGTCGCCTCCAACATAAACATTGTACTTTTCAACGATAAGTTCAATGCTTGATGATCTTGATTTACGAGCCAATTCTAACTTCAAATGTCGCTCTTGTTGTTTTTCTCGCCATTGGTAAAGAACAGTACACGGTTTACCACGATTCATTTCACCATCGTTCGTTATTTCTTCACTTGCTTCAGCCATCACCATGTACAATGTGGGATTATTTTTATGGTTACTCCGGATCGCAAACATTTGCCAATGTTAGGATTGAGAATTTTAGCTTTTTGTAGGTTGGCCAAGTTGATCTTTTTTCGTTTCGAAGCTGGAGGCATCTGAAATAAATAAAAATTTATATTATCTATGATAATAGACCACAATTTTAGTTTTTTTGGAACTACATTTTTTTGGTAATTTAAATTGACTTGAAAATTGGGGTACACAGCTAAAATTATGTTGTCTAAAAGCTGTGGGATTCCAAAATTTAAAATTATAGACAGTTTTGCAGATCTAAAATCGAATTTTACGAAAAGTTCAATTTTCAAATTAATATTTTTTTACTTTCCCAAAACTTAAAATTTTTAAAAAGTAGAAAAATAGAAAGTAAAAACACTTACCTTCGTAATGCTGGTTCTTGTTTAGGCCAATGTTGCTTGGTTTTCCAGCAACGAACAAAAATGTAACACGTACAATAAAAAATTTCTAATTTTTCGCGAAAAATTCCCTTTCGATTATTTTGTACCTGCAGTGTGCTGTGAATTCGTCAGATGCAGACTTTAAACAGTAGTCAAAACTGTGACGCAAAATTTGAATCTAGTATTTATGGTATTGGCACGTACTTGGACAACCTTTAAAATTTTAAGAATTGCAATTAATTTTGTTGTAATTTAAAACATTTTTTTGGAATTTTTGTGCAAAGAACTCCCGATACAATGAATTGCAAGGGAATTCAAAAATTTTTTACTATGTTTCGTTACATCAGGAGTTCTTTTATTTAAGAATCAGAGAAAGATTTTTTTCTACAGGTTCGAAAAATGCTATACGGGGGTTTTGTTATAAGCGGAGTTATTAGCGAGGGTTCACTGTATTTTAGAACAGTGTAAAAAGGGTTTTTTAATAATAAAAACAAAAAAATGTTTAAAATCGACGCCAGCTTGTTTTTCTTTGAAAAAGTGTAGAAAAAACGCAGATTCATACTTATAGACCTAATATAACAGTTTATAAGGGAATTTTATAGCTCTACCTTTTTTTATTTTTTTAAAAGTTAAGATTTTCTTTGTATTTCTTTGACCAAATAAAATTTTAAAGTTATTTTTACGTTAAGAATAATTAATTTTGAACGTGATAATCTCAAACTTAAGCGTTCTTAACCAGATTATATTTGCGTTCTTCATTTGCCTTTAAAATATAATGTTGTTTTAAAAGAGAAATAATGGCATGTTTTTGGCTTGAAGGGGAGATAGAAGGTCATTTTTTGGTGTAACATTTAAGAAATTGAGGATTTTTGAGTGGTATTATTAGAATGAAAGCTTTGAGGTTTAATATACAGTAATACTGTTGTAGAACCACTTTTTTGGAGTTTGAAAATTCGTTATTTAAAAACAAAATCGTATGAACAACTCTTACAAACCCACATTTTTCAGCAATCACTGCCAGAACGTTCGGTACCCTACTACTACGTCGAACACCCACTCCCCGCCAAACACCCATACCGAGGACCAATGTCCACCTCCCAAGTCGCCACCTCTCATCATCGGCCACAAAAGAAGGACGATCACACGGCCTTCCCATCAACCTCAAACACCCAAATGATTCAATCTCAAATGGATACAAGTCAGATGGAGCAGAAGAAAAAGGAGATCTACGTCTATTCCTCACCCTTCAATCTCTATGGAATGGCATGGTCCACAAGGCCGGAGCCGGAAAACAAGTTTCGACTGGCTGTGGGAAGCTTCATCGAGGAGTACAATAATAAGGTAGAGTGTTTTGCTTATGAAGTTGGGGTGATATGTTTCATTATTATGACAGTAGTCAATGCCGAATAGATGATAGGTTAATAATATTATAAAAGCCAAAATAATCAAAACTAATCTAATTTTTATATTTTAGATAAGCATAGTCCAACTACGTGAAGATGTCGGAGAATTCAAACACATTGGCACCTTCGATCATCCCTATCCAGCGACGAAAGTTCTTTGGATTCCGGACAAAAAGGCCGCTACCCAGACCTGATTGCGACCACCGGTGATTACCTCCGGGTCTGGTCAGTTGCAGGCCCAAATGGAGCTGTCTTCGAATCAATGTTGGATAATGTGAGCTTTTTGGGTTATTTTTGCCCTGTTTTTGGAATATTTTTGAAATTTGGGATTTGAAACAAAAGATAAATAGGCCGCCATTGCTAGATAATGAGTTTTTTTTTACTTTAGAACAGAAGTTCACAGTATTGTGCGCCGCTCACATCAGCTGATTGGAATGAAGTAGATCCGAATCTAATTGCCACTTCTTCCATTGACACTACCTGCACAATTTGGGAAATTGAGGTAATTTTTTTGGATTTTTAGCTGGCTTTAACATTATTTTTTTTTATTGAAAAGTTAGCCTTATATTTGTATGACATAGACCGGAAAGGGTGCCTACTAGACCCGGTCTTCTATAAATTTATGTAAGGAGCCGGTACGGCAGACATGGCCCTGAAAAACGGGGCTTAAACCAAGGCCCGACCTCTTTACAGGTCTATAAAACTTTAATTATGTATGGCAACAAAATTTTTTACTCAGTTGTGTTATTGCAGACAGGAAAACCGATTGCCGAACGAAAACCGACCAAAGGAACGGTGAAAACGCAACTAATCGCCCATGATCGCGAGGTGTTTGACATAGCCTTCTCGAAGATCAATAGTGGAAAAGATGTGTTCGGCTCGGTTGGCGCTGATGGATCAGTACGAATGTTTGATATCCGCCACATGGAATACTCGATGATTGTGTTCGAAGAACCGAACAGGAAACCCTTGTTGAGATTGGCATTCAATCAACACGATCACAACTATTTGGCAACTTTCGCTCAGGATTCACCGGAGGTAAGATTTGGAGATTGACCTGGTTAGACTTTATAGGGGAGGGGGAGCAAGTTTTAAGGGGAAAATGATCAAATTAAGGTCCCCGGGGCCATCAACGTTTCTTGTTTTTTAAAAACTACTGATGGTTAACAAACTTTACACTATTAAAACAAGGTTTAAAACAACGTTTTCAGGTCTACATTATTGATATCAGAATCCCGTCGATTCCCGTAGCGACGCTGAAAAACCATAACGGTCCAGTGAACGCTATCAGCTGGGCCCCACATTCATCTTGTCATATCTGCACGGTCGCCGAAGATAAACAGGCATTGATCTGGGACGTTCACAACATGCCTCGGCCCGTGGAAGATCCCATTCTTGCTTATACGGCTCAAGGACAGGTAAGGATTGGTTTTGAAAGGAAGTAATACTTCTCCGGGAATAGTTCACCCCATGGGATAGGTAGTCACCCACAATATTAATACAAGAATAAAGTAATTATTGTCGTACCCCTGCACCTTAGCTTTACACTACTTGGGCAGGCACTTAGTTTTCAAAAAAACCTGCCCAGTTCTTATAGCTATCGATTTTTTGTGTATAATACCATGAATAATATCCGAATTTACAGATAAACCAGGTCGAATGGTCCTCGTCGATGACCGACTGGATCTCCATCAGCTACGGCAAGAATCTGGAGCTTCTGAGAGTGTAATACTTCAAAAGAGAGCTAAGAATAGAGAATAGCTCTTGTGTCGTGTGCATAAGTTGAAAAGCCAACGAAGAATAACTCTGTAAATTACAGACTGTAAGGGTATCACGTAATAGTCAACAAATACAGATTTAAAAAGCTACAGGTCCAACGTAGCAACACTGCCATTGTATCAAAGTTTGAGTTCTTTTTTAATTAAATTTCGAAAATTTGGGTTTTAAAAATCGGGATTTTAAATTTTTTAAAAGCTTTTAATATTTTTTAAAATTTTTTTAAAAAATTGATTTCTACACTAGAATAAGGTCGCTTTATAATGCCATTTTTTCATTGATAAAACGTGAAAAGATGCCTTATATAGAGCATGCTACGTAGGGGTGAGAAACGGGCCGTCTAGGCCCGGCCCAAAGGTTAGGCCCGGCCCGCGGGCCGGGCTTGAAAATTGGGCCCGGGCCCGAAAAAAAAATTTTTTAATTTTTAAAAAATTTTTATTTGAATCCCCGTTGATGTTTTTTGATTTTATTGGGTACCATGATACATAAATGATCTAAAAGAACAATGCAAAGCCAAATTTCCATTTATTTTTTAAGTTTTAAAATTTTTTAAAACGGGCCGGGCCGGGCCTAGAAATTTTCTGACCGGGCCGGCCTGGGAGAAAATTGAAAACGGGCCGGGCCTAAAAAGTGGGCCCGGCCCGGCCCTTTTCTCACCCCTAATGCTACGGAGCACCTTATTCTAGCTAATTATCAGTCCACTATTCCAGGGTTTATTTGGTAATAAGATAATCTTAAATTGTTCAATATGCTAAGCACATTGTCTATTGTTTCTATTGTAACAATTGTTGTTTCTAATCTTTCAAGTGTTAAAATGTCTACAACAAGGTTCTTCATGGGTCACATTGTTAGCCTACGTCGTTTGTAAGTCAAATTATGCGGTTTATGGTTATTTTTAACGTTTTATAGCATATTATTGTGTTTTATGTTGTGAATAAAGTTTTCAATGCTAATTCTTGGTAAATTTTGCGACTTTTAACGATATACCTTCTAAAAATATATATAAGAATAATGAGCGTAATGTAACTGGCTAGCCAAGACTATTTTGCAGTTTTTGAAAGTGGTTTACCGGTAATTTTTTATGATCTTTCATCTTATATAGGTCTAGTTCTAAAAACGGAGGGATATTTGGTAAAACTCCCTAGGTAGGCTTAACTTCAGGGAATAGGACAACAGGAATTGATAAACAAAAATCGGCCCAATTCAATTTTTTTTGCATTCGCACCTGGAACGCGACAAGATTTCGCACCGTGCAATTCTCGCATACCGTTTGCACGGTGCAGGAAAATGAAAGAGCGAGAGAAAGCGAGAAAACGAAATAAAATGGGAAAACAAGAGATTTTGAAATTCGACTGATCAACAACTTTGTTTTTCCTGGAACTTCACTTGCGGAGAAAATTTGAGTGCAGAATAGGTAAGATATAATATTAGAAACGATTTTTGTCCATAAATTTAGAGAAAATATACCTAAATTTCTTCAACTCTGAGTTTATACTCCTTTTTTTAATTTTGTTGCCTAAAATTTGAGTATTTTTAAAAATGATCCGTTGTGAAGCGAACTTTATGTCATTAACTCTGAGATTTTTGATTTTTATTAAGCTTATACCTATTCTTATGGTTATTAACTTGAAGTATACTTCCTCAGTTCTAATTCAAAAATAATTTATGAATTTTCAGATCATATCACCCAGAACTGACCAGATGAAAGTGTGACCCAGTCAATTTGATAGCCAATTTTACATTAACATTCTGTTGGGACTAATCATTTTAATTCTTAACTTTTGGGCTAACTTAACATGAGTTTCTTTGCGATTTGCGCTGAAAGCCAGCCTTCTTCTTCAGATGCCAATGGTGTTAATGATAACACCATCGATTTAAGGACGGAAAGTAAGTTTTGTTTGTTATTGAGGGATGTTGTCTCTGGTTTTTAAAGAGACGTTTGTTGATAATATCGTGATGAATATACCTATTGAATATTGTGATAGAGATAATGACGGAATATTACAAATATATCCCTGTAATGTCATGATAAATAGAACTATCGATATTGTCTTAGCTAAAAGTTCATTTTTCAGCATTCCCCTACTATTCCGAGCACTTCCACGACCTTCGACAGTACATAACCGACGTCCGCAAGCAGCTCTACCTCAATCCAAAGCCTCACCGAGAATATCTACCCAACCTAGGATCTCAAGAGTTCTCCGATGCCGCCCGATCTCTATGTTTTGGACCAGAAAACCCGATTCTGCAAGACGAGCACCGCCTTCTAGGTATTCAGACGATTGGCGGTTACGGCGCGATAGTTGTAGCAACTCATTTTATAAAGAACAATTTGAAATTGAGCCGTGTTTACGTACCATTACCTACGTGGGAGGAGCATATTGGTATACTTGAGAGGAATGGATTGGAAGTTTGTGCTATGACATGGAGAACGAGGGATGAAGCGGAACGAGGAGAGTGCAGACTGATTAAGGAGGCTAAATTAATGCCTAAACAGTAAGATTTTTGTAGGGATTTATATTGTTTTAGGTATTGATAGGATATTAAAAAGAAAAACAAAACTTCTAAACCTTCTTTACAGCTCAGCGGTTCTTCTTCAAGCATCCTGCCACAATCCTACTGGACAAAACTTGACCAAAGCCGAATGGCAACAACTACTTGACATTTTCGAGGAAAACGAGGTTTTACCATTATTCGATTTGGCGTATCAAGGCCTCGGTAGAAGTCTATCCGACGATGCATGGCCAATCCGTGAATTTGCGAAACGAGGAAAAGAGTTTTTGGTTGCTCAATCATTCTCCGCTAACTTTTATTTGTTTGGTAAGGGTTGAAGGTTAATATGAGTGTCTTTGAAGGTTAATATGACAATAACAAATATGTTTTGTCATCTCAAAGCCATTTTTCAATTGTTTAAAGCTTTAAACACAATATTTCCCTTTCAGACGAATCCCTAGGCCATGTGATAGCTGGCATGGCGCCAAACCATCCTGACAGCCAGAAGACATTCCAGAACCTTCACTCGGCTTTTTCTCGGATTGTACAAGTAAAATGGGCGAATCCAGCCTTCTTCGGATGTCGATTAGTGACAGAAGTTTTGACAAACCCAAGTTTGCTCGAATCGTGGAAAAATGCTCTCAAAAGTGTTAGGATGAAGCTGCAAAAAGAGAGGAACAAGATGATTACGGGGCTGGAAGCAGACGAAATCGCCAGCAAATCAGAAGGAATTTATGTTGTTTTGAACTTAAATGGTATGTATTCCTTAAATACGAACTCTTGTTGGACAACTCATCTTTTTAAACTACATAAATTAGTGTTAAACTTCAATAGGAAGCCCAATCTGAATCTACCGATACCTAAGTCATTTCAGAATCCCAGATTTTGAAGCTCCAAACTGATTTTAACATCCTCATGGACCCGAATGGATCCATCAACATGACCTGCTTGAATAACAAAAATCGTACTCGCTTTTACAACGCAGTAAACGCCGTCACTGTTACTGACACTAAAGATAAGGGCAAACAACATGAAGATGATGTACCATTAATTTTAAGCTACATTTGATTTTGTTTATATTGAAAATAACCTTCAGAATTTCATTACATTAACTTATTAACCTTGCACATAAATTTTTATAGCAAAGATAGTCTTTTTGATCTTCTAAATCCCGATTGATACCTAAAATATAGAGTTAAATACATTTTGATATCTATAAGATAATTTTAACATAAAATACTTTTTTGATAAATAAAATGTTTGGAGCAGATTATGATATCCTTGAAAACCCCGTATTTTATTTTAAAAAATGAATTCAAGATCCCCCAGGTTTGGATCCTAGAAATCCGCCGAAGGAAAAAAACGAAGTGTCAAAGTACTGGCCGATAATTCTGTGACATTTCGTTTTACTCTCGGAAAGTCGGGAAACGATTCTGCACTTTTGCATTTCTAACGGAATTTTTGGCCCCTTGGGCTCGTGACAGAGATTGTTGGTTACGCGAATTCACGGAAATTTATGCATATTTTAATATTATAATAAATTTTGCCTTATTTCAGGCTTAATCGAGGAGGAATTGAGGCTTTTAATGAACTAATAACGATTGAAACTGGTACCTTTCCCGTATAATGCGACGAGTAAGTTGTTTTATTTATTGTTATTTTGGTTTTAGGTTTGTTTAGTAAGACGACAATACTTTTGAAAGCTAAAAATACAGTTTGATTTGAAAGTTTGATAAATTTAATGTTGTTCATGTTGGGGTTGAACTGAAAGTTTATTTTATTGATTATCTATTATATTTTTTACTGAAAGAAAGATGTAGGATTCTTAGATATAGTATTTTCCAAAAGTTCAAATGTATTTTAGGAAATTTATTTGACTTTTTGTAACCTATACTTGTTAGGATGTGTTATTCATGCCGTTTCTGTTATATTTTTAATTTGTCTTTTTTTGCTGTTTGCCTTTTAATTCACTCAAACGTTTGGACTTTGAATTAGCTTGAAACAAAACGTTTTGTTGGGCTTTAGGTTCAAGCTATTAAAGTAGAAGCTTCAGTTGAGCATTTTGGTTACGATAACATACGATTTTTAACGTTTTATAATTTTCAGCGCCGTACGAGTCCAAACGACACAATAGAAACGTCGCATTTTTTGGATAGTTTGAATACGAGTTATAATAGTGGCACCTCCAACACAATGGAGACAATTTCAAGCCAAAACAGTCGGGTTATGGCCGTTACGGCCAAATTACAGTGGAAAATCGAGCAGGTACGCCATGATTTTGTTGTGTTTCTTTTGCTTTTAGGATACTAAAGGTTTATGGAAGGTGGTGGAGCTTGTTATGAAGGAATTGAGTGTTGAGAGCTTGACTATTTGTGTAGAATGGATTTCTTTAAAAAGACTTGGGCCGTTACAATGCTAATGTCATTTCGATTTTTCTTTCGAAATGCTGACAATTTATTTTTAGTTCGAAAGGCTGACGAGGTTGTACAGAAACAACAAGTCGATGGTCAGCGAGAGTTTCTCATCTCCACTGGCAGCTAACGTTGTGTGGGAGCTACATATTTATCCAAATGGAAAACGGGAAGAAGATCAGGGATATGTTTCGTTTTTTCTTCGACAGGTCGGGTTACAGGCAAGTGATTTAGGTTAACGAGCTTTTGTGGACTAACTTTGAGCTTGGGAAAATTTTTTTTTGCTGTTGAAGTCTAATCTTTCATGGAAAACTGATTTTTAATCGTAGAACGTTAACATTTAACATTAGAACATTAACTTTAACTTTAGAATGTTAAAATTTAACTGTAGAACGTAAAAATAATTAAATTTTTTCAGGATGGAGAATCTCTAACTGCCGACTTTCAAATATACGTAATTGATCACACGGAACGAATATCGAATGTGTGTCGAGATTGCAAAGACTTCACACATCAACAAGGCCGAGGCAAATTTCAAGTTGAACGTGAACGTCTACTACAATGTTTAAAAATGGACGGGAGTTTGTATGTGTGTTGTGAGGTGGAGTACCTACCGAATGGGATGTGTTCGTCGGACGAGGAGCGTCCACCCTGGGAGTTCACGGATAAGACAGGTGTTCGGCTTCGCGAAAGTTTACGACGGCTGTACGATGAAAGTATTCTAACGGATTTAGAAATTCAAGTAGGTTGTTTAGGGGTATTGTTTGGGTTTTATCCTGTAAAATTTAGTTGAAAGGGCACAAAATTTTGTGAACAACTTATAAAATGAACGTCTTTCTTTCAGGTAGGTAACAAAACATTCCAAGCGCACAAAGCCGTCCTAGCGCAGGCCAGTACTGTGTTCAAGTCGATGTTTTCAATTCAAATGACCGAATCCAGGGAAGGGGTATTAACGATACCAGACTCCACTCCACCGGCCGTTTCAACCATGTTGGACTATTTATATGCCGGGGTTGTGGATCAAGGCGCATTCGAAAAGAACACTGTCGACATTCTAATATTGGCACAGAAGTACGATGTTCCCGGATTGAAGGAAGAGGCCGAGAAAATCTTGTCAAAGCGGATCAACATCAAAAATTTTGTCGAGTATTTGGATATGGCCGACCTTTATGATTGTAGTCGGCTGTTGGCGGTGGGTTTTGATTTTTTGATTCATTTTTTACAGAGTTTTAATATTTTAGTTTAGTTTAGGTATTAAATTATATTAAAGTTGAGTTAACATCAATGTTTTATGAAAATAGAGGGATAATTCTTTTTAAATCTGATTGATTTAAGTTTGTCTTCTACACCTTACGTTTAATGTAGTATATTGTACTCAATTTACTATTCTTCTTTACAGGAATTCCGCCACTTCCTTATAGACAACTATGAGGAGGTATCGGCCACCTTGGACTGGGCCAAGCTCAAGAAGGAGAACCCAGAGCTTGTGAACAAGCTGCTGGAGAAGGTCGTGGAGGACCGGATCGTGTACCCGGCCCGAGCGTTGGGATGTGAGTTATATTGACTAATCTTATACTAATTTAACAAATATTGACTTATCTTATGTGTTCTGTAGTGTGTTATGTAAGTGGAAGGTAGTGTCTTATGTAGATGGAAGGTAGTGTGTTATGTAGGTGGAGAGGATAGTTTGGCTTTGATATGAATTGAGTGTTCATAGCGGGCGGAAGACCTAAAAAATCGTTTGATCGTACTGTTGGTCGTATGTGTATGGCTTTTATATGACTTTACTACACTTATTTTTGATGTTTATTGTCTTTGTTTCAGCGATACGATCCCTCGACTATGACCATAAGGATGGGCTCGGCCCGCCCACGCCCAAACGAGCCCGCCGCCGCTGTGGACCACCCTAAGTTGGCAACGAAGAATACGGTTACTAATGTTGTATATTTTGTATCATAATAGTACTGAATTTGATATATAAATAATTTTTGCTAACAATGAATTTATGAGAATAAACAGACGATTTATGTTCAAATTATACCTATTTACGTGAGCTTATGCTTTGAATATACCGATTTTTAACACAACATGAATTGTAATTTGAAATGTTGTCGTTTGCTGTCAAGGAGAATAGGTTCGGGATAAAGATACTACCGATGGTTGCCGGCTAGATGATTTTGGTGGTGAGGGTAGACTTTCCGTTCGGATGGAGGAGGGTTTTTTTCAATTTTTCTACGAAAAGCGACTGGGACCTAGGCTTGAAAGGAGGCCCACTAAACACGGTCCAGGTGCCTGTATCAAGCTCTGTTACAGGGCATGGTATTGCGTTTTAAATTTTTTACAGTGCATAGCTTCAAATAGCACATGTATTGACCACAGGTTGGGCCGAAGCAAATTTAAAAGGAGCCGGGAACAGTGTTTTCCCTGGACTGTCCGGAAAAAAGCGAAAAAAAATTCCGGACCGGACCTCAAAAATAGCCGGAATCGACCTGAAAACATCGTCTGCACGGCCCAGGCAAACCACTGGCCGGAGGGAACATTTTTGCCGAGCCCAAATCAAAACTCCAGCTCTGGTCCCGCAATGCTTATTACATACACAACCATATCAACCTGTTCTTAATAATAAAATACGAAAAATCAAATACAAAACAAGCTATAAGACCCATTTTATTCGACCATGGCAACATAAATAGAGATCGTTGGTTAGGGAGAGAGAAGACAATAACATCTGGTTTATAACTTTTCGTCTTCGAAGGACAAGATGTTGTGGATGACGGTGGTGAAGGCGTCTTCACCCATGCCACTGTGAGACGAGATGAACGGGAAGCAAGCCAACTGAAACAGAGAAGTTAGGTTATTTCACAATCGCTTTTCAGCCAGATCTTACTCAAAGTACTACAAACTCATTGGTTTGGTAAGACAAGGTAGTACCAACTCGTGCTTAGAATAAAGTTGTTGCCATTTTATGTTTGTAAAGAAAGTTCTTGCTATATTTTGCTTTTTAAAGAAAGTTCTTGCCATATTTTGCTTTGCCAAAAAAAATTCTTGCCATTTACCGTTTAGTAAGTAAAGTTCTTGGCACTTTTTGTTTTGTAAACAAAGTTCTTGCAATTTTTAGCTTTGTAAAGAAAGTTCTTGCCACTTTTTCTTAATAGGACTAAAGTAAAAGCTGAGTTGGGCTTTGTAAAGACTAAGTTATCATACTATACGTAACAATGTACAAAAGCCTTCAACTTACAGTATGATTCACATTCAAATAGACGAGTTGGCAGCTACATTCTTTACCATGAGTATCCGTGTACTTGGTGCAGCTAAAAATCAACAATCACTAGAGAAAACTTTTTAAAATTAAAAACAAAGCCCAATTTCAATTTCTGGAGCGTGAGACTCTGGACCGCTTCAAAACATTCCAATCCTCCCCTTCCAAACTAAAAACGCCATACTGACCTAATGCAGTTGCGGTGACATCTACGGCACTTCTTGCCATCTTTAAAGTATCCGACCGGGCACTGCTCACCGACACAAGTTTGCACGTTAACCGCATCCACCTCCAGGGCTTTGCATTTGGCGCAATGCCACGACGTTTGTCCATTGTCCACACATCCACCATCACAAGTCTCTGAACATGAACCATCAGGAGTCGGAATATCTTTTTTGCACGTCTGTAAATGTAATAAATATTATAGTATTAGATTGTTCATATTATATTAGAGTAGATTAAATTAGACTGTTCATATTATATTAGAGTAGGTTGTTCAAATTTTAAAACTCAAAATCGCGAGCTAAAATTTTTTATGGGTACTATTGGTGGTACAAATGATTTATATAAAATTTGAGCTGTTTCTGAGTTTGTCAGGTCCAGTACTTTCCTTGTGAATCAAAAAACCCAACAGGATTTAAAAATGTTGAAAAAGGTGAATTTAGACTCCCATGTTAAGACAAAAAATTGATTACAAAAAAAAATCCTCACATTTTTACCCTTGGGATCCTTCACCACAAATGGCGTGTTACTTGGGCACGAAATGACATCGTAAGTAGGATAAGTGAGAGTTGCGTAATTGTCGTACATTTCCTCAACGCTCGCACCAAATCCTTGGTAGGTCGTGGGCTTCATGTTGTACCAAATCTGCTTCTTTCCACGAACCACGCGGTTAATAAAGTTTTTACGTGCCGCCACGTTCAAACGATGGTTTCTCTTGAGCGTGAGGTTCGCGATGCCACCCGTCGACATGGAATTCAGCGGCAGGTGAGCGAGCATGTCATTGTCCAAGAAGCTCAACGTACTGAAAACAAAAAACTTATTCAATTATATCGCAAAGAATCCCCCTTACAAAAGAGTTGCACAAAATCCCTCGTGTTATAAAACGTGACC
Source organism: Bursaphelenchus okinawaensis (assembly GCA_904066225.2). NCBI lineage: Eukaryota > Metazoa > Nematoda > Chromadorea > Rhabditida > Aphelenchoididae > Bursaphelenchus > Bursaphelenchus okinawaensis. The sequence continues at coordinate 9,005,277 of CAJFCW020000005.1, read as the reverse complement.
TATATAGGAAGGATATATAGGATGAAAGAGCATAAAATGTCCCCAAATACCAAAAATATAAACCTTGCCAGACTCACCCTTCGACGCCACGCAAATTGCGGAAGTAGTCAAAGGTGACAACGTTCAGAAGGTCGTGCACAATAACGTTTCCATAAATTTGTTGGAATTGATCAAAGAACTTGATAAACCTTTCGTTCATCTCGAGTGAGGTGCGCTGTCCCATTGTCCACTGGTTGATGATGACATTGCCGATCAGAATTTTGCAGTCCTCCAAGCCATTGAACAGGGTCAACAAGCCAGTGTGAGTGCAGGCTAAACGAAACGAGTTATATCAACGTCTGTACATTAAGGTAGGGGCTAGAGCTCTCCACTCCTACCTCCTATTATTAGGTTGAACAAAAGTAGCGGGACACTTTTCATTCGATTTTCAAAAGTGTCCCGCTTCTTTAGGTTAAACCTAATACATCATTCAAATGATTTATGAGCACAAAACCTCCAAAAAACCTTACTTTTAGCACAAGTTTTTGCTCTCGGGAAGGTAAAGTCGCTGCGGGAAAAGGTGTAAGAACAAGGCTTGCATACCGGAACTGTAGAAACTTTATTTTTGCGAATTTCATCCATTGATTCCGAGATCGAGGTACCGGCGGGACATGTGTACGAGCAAGTGTTTCCGATCTGAACCAATGGTGCTGCAAAAAAACTGATATAGACTACCAAAATAAGCAGAAGTAACTATTTTAGGGAAGTAGATTGTACATTGAGTTAGTATTAGATGATTCATAATAGGTTAGTACTAGATGATTGATATTAGGTTAGTATAAAGTTGTTCAAATAACTCTGTACCCCCTAATCCCAAAAATTTGCCATGAAAAGAGGCACAAAATTATTTGTATCTCATATAAACTTAAACAAAATAAAACTTAAACCTAATATAATAAATGGCAAGTCAATAAAACCCACGAGGACACTGGGACTTTTCCCCAGCAACACAGAATTGATCCAAAATGTTTTCGTTGTTGCATGTTACGCAGTCCTCGCTCCCATGATTCCAATATGAACCTTCCGGGCAACTCTAAACAAATTTAATAAACACAAGTTGAATAACATCGCTACTACAGCACACACAATTACTATTTATACATTTCTTTTCGCTACAACATTAACTTATACATTCCCTTCCGCTACTACATGAACTTATACATCCCTTTTCGCCATTACACATACTACAATAAAACGTTATATAACTCACCGAGCAGCCTACACCCTTTGAAGTACTAAAGCACCCGAGTTTGCACTTTTCTGGACAACACGTCTTATCCGGCAGATTTCCGTTGGCACAAGACGAATCCCCAATCGCAATATGATTTACAGAATACCCGGAAAGACGGTTGTATTGAATTTGAACGCCACGAGCATTAACATTCTTAGTCAAGGCCGCATCCATAACCGTGCCCTTCTTGAGGGTGTTTGAATCAGTGAGTACGTACTCAGAAACGTGCAGCTTTCCTCCGACCCCTATAAAAGACAAAACATTAGATTGCACAGAAAGTAAAGGGACACTTTTCCTTTATTTTTCAACTAAAAGGTGTCCCGCTAGTTTCGAGTCAACCTAATAAAAAATCAATCTAAAAAGTCGTCCACAGGTAGCTTGACCATTTAAAGACTTGAAACAACCTAAACACAAACAAAACCATCAAAAACTCACACATTCCCTGATACATTTCAAACATCATAAGTTGGAGGATATTTTCACCTTCCTTTCGCATCAGATCAAAGTCGATACTGTATGGCTTGTTGTCGCGGTTCATGACACGGTTAATGCCGGTCAAGTCAATACGACCACGACCAGAAGCGGCTGCTGCAAAGCCGGATAAAGTTCCAGTGACCTAAAGTTAAAAACGTATTAAAATGATAAGATTTAGTAAGAAACATTAAAATAGTCTAAACAACCCGTTTTTAACCCCTAAGGCCAAGCAGTGGGAGAAGGGGCGGGGAGGAGAAAGTCTCAAAAAATTTTTTAATTTTAAGCCCAACTTGTAAAAACACCCCTCTACCAAAAGAATTCCCGCCCCAACTTACAACGTAAACATGTCTCAGCATCGTGGACAAACCAAAACTGAACGGATGAACCCAGTCGATGTGCATATCGCCGTTGATGAAGCGACAGTCCGATTGAGAAAAGGCCAAAATCGAACCAGCCAAAGCATTCGCGTAAGCACGAGCGATTTCGTTCTTCCAAAAGCCTGCACCACTCTGTTCGGATAAAATTCCTAAATTCAAATAGATTAGAGCAACTTAAACTGAACCCAAATACATTTAGAACCTGGGGTAGTATATAAATCACCTTTTATAACCATCAGTCATAGTTTTAAAAACTTGTACACAGCTCATTCGCCACGAATAACCAAGAATAGCAAAAACTAGCTTCACACATCGAATAAATTTATAAATAGAGTTAGACCTAACACGAGCTATCTTAATTCTGAATATAGGCCTTCATATACATAAAAAAAATTGATAAACAAAGACATATAAGTAAAATAAAGATTTAAAAATTACCTTTGAAGACATTCGTAGCTTCGTCTTTGTATTTCTCTCTGAACTCGTCGATATCGAACTTGATTATCAACGATGAGCACACACCATTCACTGAAACAGCCATCAGTAATATAACACAAAGAAACTAATTACCCATTCCAAGAATAAAAAATTTATAAAAATCAAAAAATAAGGCGCAAAAACATTGACATTATAATAAAAAAAAGTCCAAAAACGTCCAAATTCAAAAAAAATCACAAAAGAAACAGAAATTCAAAACTTACAAGCCAGTTCGTATTCTGATTTTCTGTCAGGCTTCAATTCAACATCAGCAACAAGGACCTGAAGCTGGTTTGCCAAGAATAACCATGTAAAGAGTTTCGGCCACGAATTGATCAGCATTTTGGATTGCAAATCGAATCGACCCCAAAACAGCTGAACATCAAAATGAAGTCCGTTCCTTGATCTCCCTGCCTTTTATAGGCCCACGAAAAGTTGGAGAAATTTGAATAATTCGAATTAAAAATGAACATTTTCATGAGAAAATGTTTTTTTCCTGAAAAAAAATGAAAAAATTTGAAGAAAGTGACGTTTGTCTCGCAAAATCTGAATAATTATTTGAAAAATAATATTTAAAAACATTCAAATTTCTAGGTTTTCAAGCGACAACTCTAACTTGGCCCTCATCATGGAGAAACTGCCAAATAAAGTCCCAAAATCCATCATAATATAAAGGATAATACTTTCGGGAGACAATTGACATCGCTGAAACTTTTAAAAGTAAAATGAGCTCAGAAAATGAAAATATAGCCAAAATATGATAAATACTACGATATAAAAACAAAATCGACATCGGAAAACACTTTTCGACGACGACATTTTACAAAATTCAAAGGGTTCTTTGAAAAAATATTTTTCGGAAGCTTTTGGCAAAAAAGCTTTAGGTTTCGACGCGAAAACAATCCGCATTTGAAAAAATTTGCTTGAAATACGTAAATTTATATCAAATTTTATATTTTTAAATGTTTTATCATTAAAACTGCTTTCAGATACATCAATGAACCTGTTCTACACTTATCAAAACGATAATCTAAACTTTCAAACGCAAGCTTCGTTTGTGGGGGTATAGCTCAGGGGTAGAGCGCTCGCTTAGCATGCGAGAGGGCTGGGGTTCAATTCCCCATACCTCCAGGTCTATTTTTAGAATTTTTAAGATTAAAAATGAATTTTTAGTAAATCTTTACTAAATTTTAGAGAAATCTTTACTAAATTTTAGAGCGCACATACTATATTAAAAACTGTTTTTTGTCAAATTTTTTCAAAATTTTTATATTTATATAAAACTTTTTTAAGTTGCGTTTATAACGTACTTTAAATTCTAAATTCATTTCATTTCGAAGCAAGTTATTATTGTGAAATATGTTATCATTGGTTGTAAGTGATTTCACGTGCAACCGAGAGAAACGTTTCCATTTCCTGAATCGAAAAGGCTATGGGTTTTTCGCCGAACAAAACAAAGTCGGAGATGGGGCGCTGCGAAGCGTAGTTGATAATTTTTGGTCATCGCTTTTGTTTGTGTTTTTCGATCTCATATGTTAATAATATCCTAAGGTTTTGGCCTGATATGTTAATAAATTTTGATGTTTGGGGTTTATTTCTTGAATACGAAGTTAGGCTTGGACGTAGGGCTGGACTAGGGCTAGAGCTAAAGCTAGGGTTAAAGATAAAGCCAGAACTAAAGTTGGGGTTATCGTAAGGGCCAAAATTGGGGCTAGGACTCGGACTTCGACTTAGGATAAGTTATGCCAGAGGCAGGGCAAGGACTTGGGCTAATGCTAGGGCTAGGGCTGGAGCTAGGGTTAAAAATAGATCTAGGGCTAGAGCTGAGGCTTTGTAAAGGCTAAAGCTTAAGTCAGGACTCGAGCTATGGCTAAGACTAGGGCTAAAGCTAGGACTCGAGTTGGGGCTAGGGTTAGAGCTAGAGTCGGGATGAAGGAAAAGGGCTAGTATTAAGGCTAAAGCTAGGGCTACAGCTACCGCTAAGATTAGAGCTAGAGCTATCGTTAGGACTAGAGCTAGGGCTAAGGCTAGGCCTAAAACCAGGCCTAAAACTTTATGATCAGGGCTAATATTAAAAACAGAACTAGAGCTCTAGGGCTAGGCTAGAGTAAGAGCTAAAACCATAAAGAGAACTAGGATTGAGGCTAGGGATATAACTAGAACTTTGGCTAAAACTAGAGCACTATTAACATAACTCAAGATATTTAAAATTTACCCTACTTATATAAAAGTTCAAAAAATTAAAAAATTCATTTTTAAAGGATGTCCTTGAACCTTCTTCTTCACCTAAAAAGAGTACCATTAGTGTCAGCACGCACGTATGCTGATACTCAAATTCAAGCAACAGCGGCCAATGTTTTTAAGGTCAGAGATGCGCTACACAACGCATTGGACGAGGAGCTGGCCAGAGACGAAAGGGTCTTTATCATCGGCGAGGAGGTGGCACAGTTTGATGGTCCTTATAAGGTAAGGTCAGGGTTGAGTTGGGTAGGGTAGGATCAGGAAAGATAGGATAGGAGAGGATTGGGTTGGGTTGATTTGGGGTGGTTAGAATTAGGCTTGCGGCTTTAATAGGAATGGGGGTGGGGATTGAAAAATGGAAAAAATAGGGCAGGGTAGGATGAGGTAGGGGAACATAGGATAGGGGTGGGTAAGTTATCGTAGAGTAGGGTAGAGTAGGTGGGATTGGGTAGGGTAGAGTAGGGTAGAGTAGGGTAGGGTAGGGTAAAATTTTTAATTTGTGGTAATGCTCAGGTAACCAAAGGCTTGTGGAAAAAGTATGGAGATAAGCGAGTGATCGACACGCCAATCGCTGAGATGGGATTTACTGGAATTGCGGTCGGAGCGGCTTTCAATGGCCTGAGGCCAATCGTGGATTATATGACATGGAATTTCGCTATGCAAAGCATTGATCACATAATTAACAGTGCTGGCAAGGCTTTCTATATGTCTGCTGGAAGGGTGGGTACTGTAACATTGTAGTTTGTGACTTTTTAAAAAATTTGAAAATTTTTTTTTCAAAAATAAAAATTTTTAAAAATTAAATTTTTTTTTAATTTTAGTGCAATGTCCCAATAGTCTTCCGTGGTCCTCATGGCTGGGCTACAGGTGTAGCAGCCCAACATACTCAAGATTACTCGTCGTGGTATGCCCACTGTCCTGGTCTAAAGGTGGTTGCACCTTACAGTTGTGAAGATGCCAGAGGGCTTTTGAAGGCTGCTGTACGAGATGACAATCCTGGTAAGGGGTGGATTCTTAAAAATAATTTTTTAGCTAATTTTAGAAGGGGGCGGATTTTTATGAAAGAAAGGGTAAGGCAGAATAAAGTAGGGTAGGGTAGGGCAAGGTAGTATAGGGTAGGGTAGGGTAGGGTAGGGTAGGGTAATGTAAGGTAGGGTAATGTAGGGTAGGATAAACTAGGGTAATGTAGGGTAGGGTATGGCAGTGTAATAAAGCAGGGCCGGGTGTGGTAGGGTATGGTTTTTTTAGAGTCGTGTGGGGCAGGATAGGACAGCATATTATAGATAAAGGTGGGGGTAGAGCATATATATAATAGAAGGTAGAACAGGAAAGGGAAGCGTAGAAGCGAACAGGGCAAGTCAAGGAATGGCTGGCCTGGGCTGGGTTGGGTTAATCTCGACAAGACTAGATAGGGCAGCGTGTGATAGGATAAGATAATATGGAATAAGGGGACGTATGGGAAGGGTAGAGGGTCCGGGTGGGCTGGACACAGTAGTATGTAGTAGGGTAGGGTAGGGCAGGTTAGGGTAGGTATAGGGTTTTTACAGAGAAGAATAAGCCTAATATAAACCTTGGTTTCAGTTGTGATTCTGGAAGATGAGATGCTGTACGGCTACAGTTTCCCCTTGTCTGACGAGGCTTTGGACAAGGATTTTACGATTGAAATTGGCAAAGCGAAAATTGAAAGACAAGGAAAGGATGTTACTATCGTATCGCATTCGATGGGTATGCTACATGCTCTTCAAGGTGCTGAGGAGTTATGTAAGGCTGGCATTGATGCTGAGGTAGGGTAAATTTTAAAGGGATAAGGGCCTACACTTGGACTAAGGCTAGGGCTGCGGCTCCAACTAGGGCTATGGCTAGGGTTAGGGCTAGTGATTTGGGCTAGGGCTAGAGCTAGGACCAGGGTCACGACTAGAGCTAGGACTATATCTAGGACTAAGACCAGGACTAGCATCAAGCCAAGGCTCGGACCAGGATTGGGAGTAGGACCAGGTCTAGGACCAGGAACAGGCTAGGACGAGGACCAGGATTAGGACCTTTGGCTTAGGGCTTTGAGCCAGGCTTTGAGCTAGGGCTATATTGTAGCATATGCTATGCGTAGAAAAGTTTATCGCTGCATGTGGGTATAGGTATCAATACGCACATACATATATACACGTCCTTACAGGTAATCAACCTCCGTTCCCTAAGGCCATTAGACTTTAACGCCATCAAGAAGTCTGTTCTAAAAACTCATCGTTTGGTGTCAGTGGAAACCGGCTGGCCTTTCTGTGGCATTGGAGCCGAAATTGCGGCTCAACTCATGGAATCAGACGCCTTTGACCAACTTGACGCTCCTGTAGCTCGAATCACTGCTGCCGACGTACCCACACCGTACGCTTTGAACTTGGAGATGGAATCACTTCCAAACAAAGATCATGTCGTGAAGGTGGTCAAGAAAATGCTGGGAGCACCATAGATATTGTTGTAGTTGTGTAGTGTAGAAGATATGACGATAATAAGGCTTATATAAAGTTTTAATAAGAAACGTTTTTTAATAGTAATAAATACTGCTCTACCCTACCCTACCCTACCCCACTCCCCCTTACACTACTTTTCTTTACTTGCTACATCCTACCCCACCTTACCCAAACCTTTTCGCCCCGGTCTTCTAATAATTTACCCTACTATACCTTCCCATACCCATGATGTAACCTATAATTTCTCATCTCCACTATACAAATTACTTTGCTTTCATTCTTGCCAAAGTCACCCCCCCCATCTCCAGAAAATGCTGTCACCGTCCCCGCAAAACTTTGCAACAAGTAACCTTACCCTACTATACCTTAGCGTACTGTATTCTACCCTACCCTTACTTTTCCTTGAAAAAGTTACTGTAATAAGTATAGTTTATTGCTTTTTAATTGAAAAATACAATTATGAGTGTGTTGAGTTGCGTAAAATACAATAAAAACAAATTTGTGGCAGGACAAATAGTACCAAAAGTAGAAAGGAATAGTACTCTATGTTGTTATACTAGACTGTCAGGCAAAAAAATTTTAAATATAAAAATTTTTTTAAAAAATGGATAACATAAAAATCTGAAAAAAGTTTCAAAATTTAAAACTTCGAAAAAATTTTTAAAATTTAAAAAAAAATTTTTTAAAATCTTGTATACAGCAAAGAAGTTTGTATGATATTTAAGGCGTTAGCTGAAAAGCCGAATGATTAATAGACTAACAAGGACTAGCCAAGTTGCCGGAGGCAGTTGGCGGGCCGAGTTCTCGCCCGAGTTGCACCGATCCCCATAACACGTGCACACATTCACTTCGCCGAACACTTGCGGTGCCGTCTTCGGATTATTAAACAGAACCGCCCGAGGCATGTTCCGGCACACATCAACCTGGAAATTTGGTTTTATTGGTTTTCCTTAGAATATAATAGGTTTAGACTAGGACTAGGCTAAGGGCAAGATGTGGACTAAAACAAGGTTTTAGGCTTGGACAAAAGCTAGGCTTTAAGCTAGTGATTATGCTGTGTTAAGCTAGGCCTTAGGCTAGAACAAAGGCTAAGACTTAGACTAGAACTTATGCTAGTACTTAGACTGAGCCTTAAACTAGAGCTCTGGGCTAGGGCTTTGGGCTAGGGTTCTGGGCTAGGGCTCTGGGCTAGGGTTCTGGGCTTGGGCTAAGGCTCTGGGCTAGGGGTATTTACCTGTGTTAGCCGATGTGTCCTCAAAGCGCTGAGATTGAAATCATGTGTGAGTATTCGATTAATGCACCCGCGAATGTACTTGAAACCCATAAATACACCTGAAAATGGCATTTTTTTAAATTTAACCATTAAAAAATGAATTTTAAAAAAACGTATCAAAATTTTAAAAATTCAAACCCTACCTCCATCAACATCAGCTTCGACCAGTGAAACACAAACCGAGCCACATTCTATCGTTGGCATCTTCTCGAATGCGCTCGGATTCTCACACCGGTCCGTGAAGACCTTCGGCTGAACATACAAATGTTGTAGACGGTCCCAGTTGTTCTGGTATGACATCGACATACATGAATAACATTGGAACTTGTTTTGAACTGGACCTGAAACTAAAACTAGGTTAAAAAATTGCTATACAGTTGTTTTAGGGGTTTTTAAATTTAATTTTAGGGGTGGTAAAAAATTATTTTGGGGGTGGTAAAAATTTTTTCGGGGGTGGTAAAAATTATTTTGGGAAGTAAAATTTCTTTTTGGGTATGGTAAAAAATTATTTTGGGGGTAGTAAAAAATTATAATAGGGATGGTAAAAAAATTATTTCGGGGGTTGTAAAAAATATTTTAGGATGGTAAAAAAGTTTTTTGGGCGTGGTAAAAATTTTTTTTGAAAATTTTAATTTTGTCCCAAAATCCCTTTAAAGCATCATTTTTTCCATTAAATCCCCCCCCCCTCCCCCCCTCCCCCTCCCCCCCCCCTTTCCCCCCCCCCTCCCGCCAAAAAACAGCACCATAATCCATGGCAGGCTCCACCTGCATCCCGAAGCCGTTTCTCCGCCGCGGCGGACTCTGAAACCGATAGTCCTCGGCCGCCACCATTCCGCGGCCCGCTTCCGCGTTCTTGAACAGCTGGCCCAGGAGCAGGGCCACGGTCGCGAGACCCAGCTGACTTTGCATTGATCCCGGGTCCGGCGCGAAGCCGGCGCCGGGATCGCGACTGGTCGATTCCGGGACGCTTAAATTGACCGGTCGAAATTGGAATTCGGTCGAATTTTGGGAAAAGTCCGAGGAAATGCGATCGTAGTAATCACCAATATTGACAGACGTTTTTATGCTGCATTTTTGAAAAATTAAATTTAAAACTTAAAAAACGCGAGCTCGTATTTTAGAAATTTAACGAGTTTAAAAAAAAATCTTTGCTTTTTATAACTTTGTCGGCAACTTATTTTACAACAAAAACTCATTTTTAGTCATAAAAATCCACAAGAATGATCTGGAGGTATGGGGAATTGAACCCCAGCCCTCTCGCATGCTAAGCGAGCGCTCTACCCCTGAGCTATACCCCCACGGGTGCCAAACTTGATCGAATAACAATATTTTAGACGGAAAACCAATTGATTAGTGATCTTTGTGGTATATTTTGCCTATGTTTATGTTTTACAAGCTTATTGTCCACTTTTAATTCAACTTTTCGTCAAAAAATCAGGAAGAAAAAAGTTTTTTTGGGAAAAAGATAAGAATTTTAGGTAACAAGTGTAATATTTTTGCTAATATTTTCTTTTTCTAACTTGATTTTAATGTTTTAGATCAATTTTTAGAAACAAAAGACCAAAAAATTTTAATTTTATTACCCAAAACTTACGATAAAACCCCAGCTTACTCCTCGGCTGGCCGTATATTTGGCTATAACAAGCTACAAAGTAAAGAAACAGCAAAATAGGTAACAATAATAACATGGCAACATTTTTCAATTCGATTCACAGAGATTGATTTGAAATATTGGGCGTTTTAACAATTAAAAAATTAGCGAAATCTAATTGAAATCAAATTTACGATGTCCAAGAAAGATGGATCGCCTCTCAAATCGAATAATAAAGCACTTTTAATTGAGATTGGTCAGTTGGAAAGGGTTTTAGAAGGCTGTAAATTGTATTCTTTCATAATATTCTTACCTATTTATGATGTTGTTGAAGTTTATTACCTAAAAAAGTCTGTTGAGGCTTAAAATCACAAAAAAATGAAAATTTTGCAAAAAAATTAAATTTCAACTAAATATCAATGTATGTTATATAAAAAGTGAAATATTTTAAAATTTACTTTCAAACAACCAAATAAACTCATTAGAACGCTTCACAATCAACAAGCTATTGATTCAAACAATCTTCAGAAGCGTGGGGGTATAGCTCAGGGGTAGAGCGCTCGCTTAGCATGCGAGAGGGCTGGGGTTCAATTCCCCATACCTCCAGTACAAATTTTTTTATCTTTAAGCTTAAAAACAAAATTAAAATTCTAAAGTTTTTACAACAATGTCATTATAGTTATTACAAGGGTAAAGAAATCATATCAATGTGACAAGGATAATATAAAGAACCATGATTGATTAAAAGGCGTGAAAAAGTTGAAGTAAGGAAAAGAAGTGAATGCCAATCAGAACAATCAAAAGGCTCGAAAGTGACACAAATTGTCATTGTCATAGGTTTTAAATTTAAAAGGGTCTTTGACCTTTAATCACATAACTATTAGATCTCCACATACCCCCAACCTACCCCTGGTTTTTAATACCAAAACTCTACCCCTACCCACAAACCTCTTTCTCTACCCCCTTTTTTATATGAAAACATCTGCCTTTCCCTTACCTTTCCTAAGATATTATATAACAGCTTCCCCCCCCCCTCCTTCTCAAACTAAAAACACCCCCCCCCCTCAAGCTAAAACTACCCCAACCCCCTACCCTACCTATGATAACATTACTTATACTGTAATAAAACTCAAAACCAGCAAACGGCTTCAAAAAATAAATACGAATCCAAATCTGAGCGGATGTCTCAAATTGCCGAAAACGGCAAACGTTTTAAAAGGCAGCTCTTCTTTCCTCAGCCTGACCTCAAGTTGACACTTAATCCGAACGTGAGAAAAAACACCAAAATTAATTTTGCTAGAAGTCAAGTTGCAATCTTAATTTCTGGGGAAGCGTGGTTTAGCCTGAAGCCTAAATTTTTACAAAATTCTTTAAAAATCAGTTAATTTTTGATTTTTTTAAAAAGATAACTTAAAATTATAAAATAGTCCTGAAAGTAGGCCTACTAGGTTCAGCCCGCCTTGCCAAAGCAAATTTTAAAGAGTCCAAACCGATACATTTAGGCCTGACAATGTGAGGACCGAGACCCAAACGAAGGCACTAAAAGTCCAGCTTAGGTCTTGCAACGAAAGCTTTAACTTGCAAAAAGTGTAAAACAAGTTTGATTTTAAAGGCTTCATTAGATGAAACCAAAAGAAAGTTTCACAATCAATAAACTACTGATTCAAACAGCTTTCAGAAGCGTGGGGGTATAGCTCAGGGGTAGAGCGCTCGCTTAGCATGCGAGAGGGCTGGGGTTCAATTCCCCATACCTCCAGTTCAACTTGTTTGGATTTTTAAGATTAAAAATAAACTTTTATTGTAAAATAAACTATCGGCAATAGTCTTCACAATGTATTGGCTTGTATAGTACAATATATTGGTCTACATGAAGCTGTAAAAGGGCTGTAGCTGGGTCTATGGAACTTTTGTTTAGGCTGCGGCCTTTGAACCCACATTTGAGTGGCTCGGCCTTTTCAGTTTTACTTTGGACCGGGCCGAGTAAAGGCTAGACCGAGCCTAGTTGAGCCCCGGGTCAAAGTTAGTCAGGCTCAAGACCAAGCCGGACTCGGTGAGCCTCTTTTTAAATCTAAAACCTTAGGTCTAAAATAAGCCTAAAAAGTAAGCCTCGCTCATTTCTAACTTATCAAAAACACAAAAACTTAAATATAATGTTCAAATATCATCAAAAACGTAAAGCCAGCCGACTATAACCCCATACCTCTTATAACCCCATAGCCTATCTGTTTTTTGCCGGCCCAACCCTTGAGAAGCCCGTATGACGAAACGTATACATGGCTACTTGAGAAGATGTAATACAAAATTGGCAAATAAAAATTGAAATCGAGCGGAGAAAATTGGATTTGTGTTTGGATAAGTTTTAACCCAATCCAATTTTGGCAGATATAATACTTGAACAAGGTTAGTTGGCCGTGGCTATGGAGGTCCCGAAAGATGATATTTCGAAAACTATGAGGCATATAGTACACGTTAGTGTCTGTACTACATAGCGCAGTACTAAAGAGCACATTTTACTAAGTATCATAGTACTATATAGCACATTACATATTAGTACTAGTACTATCTGGCGCCTTGTACTATATTCCACAATACAATACAATACAGCACAGTAATATATATAATAGCATATTGTACTACTTAGTAATTGTACTATATAGTACGGTACTATATATATACTTGTACTATTTGGCACATTGTACTATATGACACAATACTATATAAAACAGTAACATATAGCCCATTTAACTACTTAGTGCAGTACTATGAAATACAGTACTATATAACACAGTAGTGCAGGGCACGTTTAACTACATAGTACTGCACTATGTAGCACATTGTACTTTTAGCACATTACTATAATACATAGACCATTGTACTATATAGAATGTACTATATAGAAAATTGTAATACATAACACAGTACCACATACTACGTACAATATAGCACGGTGTACAATAAAGCGCATAATCTAGCCGTTGTCAAAAAATAGTAAACTTTTTTATTTTCAACATAACTTTTTTCGTAATTGTCCGATTAGTATGAAACAAAATTTGTTTTGATAGTTGTTATACCTACTATCATACCCAAATGACGGATTTCATAAAATATGTCATCGTGACTCATTATATAGAATCCAAAAATTGACAGTGGACAAAAAATAGTAAACTTTTCTGAATCCTATCCCAAACTTCATTAAAAAGGTAAGATTTAAGTTTTTGTTGTTATTACTTATTGTTATAGTTACGAATGATTGGAAAACGACAAAAATCGTTGAGTTTAGAAGTCAAGAAGGTGATCTTTCAAAGCATCGAACAAGGCGACCTCATGTGTAACATCACAGAAGATTTTTAGGTAAACAAAACTAAAGTCTCTTTAATTTGGAAGCATTATAAGAAGAATGGCATCCAGAAAAAATTTTAAACAACAAAAGAACAAGAAAATTGACAAAATGTCAAGATAAGGTGATTGCAAAGTTGTCTTGGAAAGACCCGATGAAGGCTGCACCCAAAATAAATGCTGAAATAGTGTAGTTTTACAACTTTAAAGTACCTGATCGAACTGTAGCAAGAAGACTAAATAAAGGCAAGCTCAATGGACGTGATCCGGCAAAACAACCGTTGACCAGGAAGAAGAACCAGACGATCCTATGGAAATGGGTAGGTGAACTTAAGAAGTGGTCTGAGAAGAAGTGGGATAAAGGCTCGTGGACCGACAAAAGCAACTTTGGTTTGTTTGGATATCAAGGTAGAGTTATATAAGTCAAAAAAAGGAACAATATTTGCCCCAAAGCACCAGGCACCAAGCATGAAACATCAAGGGATCAGTATCATGGTATGGAGGTTCTTTACTTCGTCTCAAGTCGGTCCGTTAGTCTTTATTGCTGGTTGGATGGATAGTATAAATTACACTGACAGTATTGAGAAGCTTATGCTTCCGTTTGACAACATAAAAATTCCAACGGTGTAGATTTTTTCAACAAGGTAATGACCCAAGGCACATATCAAAACATGCAAATTCCACGTTCAGTAGACAAAAAGTTTGTGTTTTGCCCTGGCATACACAAACTTTATATTTTAAACAGAATGAACACATTTAGAAACATTTAAGACGAAACAATAGTCTTATATTTCGAAAACTCTTCTGTGATGTTACACATGAGGTCGCCTTGTTCGATGCTTTGAAAGATCACCTTCTTGACTTCTAAACTCAACGATTTTTGTCGTTTTCCAATCATTCGTAACTATAACAATAAGTAATAACAACAAAAACTTAAATCTTACCTTTTTAATGAAGTTTGGGATAGGATTCAGAAAAGTTTACTATTTTTTGTCCACTGTCAATTTTTGGATTCTATATAATGAGTCACGATGACATATTTTATGAAATCCGTCATTTGGGTATGATAGTAGGTATAACAACTATCAAAACAAATTTTGTTTCATACTAATCGGACAATTACGAAAAAAGTTATGTTGAAAATAAAAAAGTTTACTATTTTTTGACAACGGCTTTACATAACACATTACTATCTAGCACGAACTATCTAACACATGCATAAAAATCCAAGCCTACTGATAAGAACATATAAATGAAATATAAATATAAATGCACATATACATATCCATGTAGCTATAAAGACGCATATACATGTACCACGTCCTCTATGAGTTAAAAAATCCAAAAGACACTTCAAAGCACATTTGTGAATCAAGTGTTAATGAAGGTTGAAGAAAAGGTAAAAAAATTAGCCGAAAAATCAAAAGAACTTATTTAAAACAGCCCAAAATATATAAATTAGGCTTTATATGTCATCATAATTAACTACATATTTAGTAAACTTAAAATTGCCTTTGCATTGAGCTTTCAACAAGTTATTCAAGTTATTATAGCAGCAAAACTTAATTTTTAAAATTTTAAAACATTAGGCTTTGAAATTTTCAATTTTAGATTTAAAATTTTGTTCAAACTATACTGAAGACAGAAATTTTTCACCCCCCCCCCTCTCTAACTTGGCTGTGAGTGAACCGATTGGGACCAAACTTGGTATAAATACCCATAAAGTACTGAGGACTGTTTTGATATAGCGAAGTGTCATTTGGCTTGTGGCATTTCGTTTTATAAAAAAAAAATTTTTTTGCGGTGAAAAAAGTGGGAAGTTATTGTTGACCCCCTTGCGAAATAGAGCGTTGTTGCTGTGATTTTGTCGACTATTTGCAAGAAAAAGGTAAGGCATGGCTATTCCATCATTTAAGGTAGTTTTTAGGATGTTGACTCAAAAAGAAAGAGATGAGATTGCGGACTGTTACAAAATGACTATGAGTATCAAGGAAGTTGAGAGAAGGACTTTTTGTTAACGGTAACCCAGCAGGTCCTGGTTCCGTTTGTGTTGTTATTAGGTAGTCAATAAACTATATACCAAGTTTGGTGCTAATCGGTTCACTCACAGCCAAGTTAGAGAGGGGGGGGTGAAAAATTTCTGCCTTCAGTATAGTCCCCTAAACCTATTAGAAAGCTTCACAATCAATAAGCAGTTGTTTCGAACGCTTCTTGTCGCCGCGGGGGTATAGCTCAGGGGTAGAGCGCTCGCTTAGCATGCGAGAGGGCTGGGGTTCAATTCCCCATACCTCCAGATCAATTTTTTGGATTTTTAATATTAAAAATAAACTTTTAGCGTAAAAAAGTTATAGACAAAGTTCTAAAAATATTTTTAACAAAAAATATTACACTAAATATCTAAAAAAATTAAGACTTTGCGCAAAAAACTGAATTTTTTAATATACAATATTAGATTGTTCAAATAATTCCGTGCCTTCTAATCTTAAAAATTGGCTTTGAAAGAAGGCACTGAATTATTTGAACAATTTAATGTTTTCCAAATTATCTCTGATTTTGGCTTATCTATTAACGAAAGTACCCCCTTTCCTTTCACCCCCCCCCCATTAGTTTACCTCTCCCTCCCCCCCCCCGCTGATCCTCACTATAAAAAATTAACCTGCCCTCATAATTGCAAAAACTACCCTTACTTCCGAAATCACCCTGCTCTCACCATCCCCATAAAAATTTGCAACAAATACGCGTGGGCCACGAAAAAAGTTGGCCAAGACGGGAAAGATGTGTCCATAACTTTTTATATTTCGCAGGAATAAGTTGACACACTCAAACGCGTCAAAATACTCATTCAGCCGTCCTAACAAGCCTTCCTCGCCCCGATACAAAGCGAATATAAAAAAATGTAAGTGCCATAAGGTATACGAACTTTTACTTTGTTACGGAAATCGGTAAAAAAAAACCCCGGGAGCGGGTTTGGGGTGAGGCGTTTTTTAAGCGATGAAATTGGGGTTTCTTAGTATTAAGGTTCAAAGTTTGTAAGATACTACAATATAAGGCTTGGCAAATCTAGACAATGCACAATAGGACAAGAGCAGTGATTAATAGGATAGGGCTAGACATGAGATACGGACCGTGCCGGCCTTGAGCAAAATATGACAAAACTAGACGTAAGCAACAGGCCGGCTTGAAAATCAAGGCTCGGTTCAAAAAACCCGGCTCGATTGCACGTAAAAAACCTCAAACCGGGCCGGGGTTGAGGAAAATATAAATCGGACCGACCCTGAAAAATCGGCCCAGCCTAACCCGTGCTTCATGTCTAGAAAAAATCAAGTAAGACTTAATAAAGTAGAGTCAGATGGGACACAATAGAGTAAGCTGAAGCAAGGCAAGCTGAGGTAAACATGAGAAACGGGCCGAGCCAGCCCAATTTTCAGGGACGGCCCGATTGAAATTTTGCTCAGGGCCGGCCCGTTTCTCTAGTCTAAGCTGAGGACAAAGGTAAGGTAAACTTAAGTAGAGAAAGATGAAGCAAAATCAGGTAAAACCGGGCAGGGTAGAGTAGTATACGGTAGGATAAGGTATGGTAAGGTAGAGCAGCGCAAGGCTAGAGTTAAGGCTTTAGCTAAGGCTCTGGGCTAGGGCTCTGAGCTAGAGCTCTAGGCTAAGGCATCGACTCGGACTAGAGTAAAACTATTTTTTTTAAGAAAAGAAATTTTAGCTAGCCGTTTTTAAAGTTTGAAAAAAAAACGGAAATTTCATATTTTTAGACCTAATATATTAGATACCCCAAGCAATAAAACACTATTTCTTCGAAAAAGTTTCTCGCCCCAAGAAATCGGGACCAAAAGGGAATTGAAGTAACAAGATTATGGCATTATTATACGGCGAAGAGACTCATGCAAATTGCAGCTTATAAATAATCATCGCGCTTAATTTCGGCCGCAATTTGTTGGTTGATTCAAAAGTGTAGGGTAAAAAAAAGTAAGTACAGTAGGTAGGTAGGCAATTTTTATAACCTGTTTCAGGAGCGGGTGGCTAAAGAGCTCTAAAAGGGAAGGGAAGAGAGGGGGCGGGCGGCGCAATAGAACAGGGGGTGGATATATCCAAAAAAGGAACAGGGATAAACAATGTAAAAAAATTAGATAAATTGCGTTTTAAAAATTTTGACGTTTTTCTGTCTAGCGGTGAGAAATGGACCAAGTGCAAACCCAAAATTTAGGCTCGGCTTGTTTTCTTTTTTTTAGACCGGCCCAACCCTTTTTAACAAATTTTAAAATTTTTAAAAAGTTAAAGAATAAAAAAAAGTTTTGCTTTGCATTTTTTTTTGATAATTTATTCATTATAATACCAAAAAAAATTTTTTTTAAATTTTTTAAGCCCGAGCCTACGATCAGGCCGCGCTTGCGAACCGTGCTTAGCTTTTAGGCTCTGCCGTATTCAACTATAGCTCAAGCTGGAGCATAGTCTGATGATAGGGCTAGGTTAGGTCGGGCCGGAGTTACAGGTTTCTGTTCCTACCTTAACCATACCCTACCATACCTTACCATACCTTTAAGCTAATCATACTCTTTTTTGTTAACCATACTATTTTTTAGCTAAACTACAGTTTTGCTCTATCCTAGTCATCTTATTCTTCTTCCAATCTGACTTTTTGTGTCATATAGGATATATCCTAGGGCTACCCTAGCCTTAAATTACCCTAACTCTTACTCTGCCAAAACTCTATTCTACCCTACGCCAAATTATCTTACTCACGCCTTATTCTACCCTACTAAAGCGATATGTAACTCCACCAAAGCCCTACGCTATCCGAACAAAGCCCAACCTTACCATACCAAACCCTAAACTGTCCTACCCTACCAAAGCCCTACCCTACCCAGCCCTGCTCTCCACGAAAAGTTTCAAACCCCCCGAGACATTCATATCGCGAAATGACCGCCAAAAAGCGGCACTTAATTCGAAATGAAGTTGCCGTTATATGGAGATTTGTGGCCGTTCCTTCGGCCGCCGCTCTAATTCCCCTTTGAAATGGACGCAAGGCGTTTTTTGGACATTTGCTTCAGCCACAAAAAGTGCAATATGCTTTTTCAAATTACATCTGTTTTGATAGCGAAACTTCTACTTGAGCCTTCCTCATGAATAATATTATGTTATGTGGCGGAAAGGTTATTAAATGCGATGGTTTTGCAAGGAGTTTTGAGACAACATGATTGACAAATTTTAGGAAGGACAACATCAATAGATTTGCGTTAAAAAAATGTCACATTTAAAAATTTTTTTTTGTTTTTAACAAATAGGCATAGTGCTAGCTTTATCAATAGCTAGTGCCTTAACCATAGCCCTAGCCAACGCAGTAGCTTTAGCTCTAGATTTCATTTTAGCTCCAGCGTAGCTCTAGCTCTTGTCCTAGGTATAGCCCTAGCTCTAGCTCTAGCATTAGCTCTAGTTCTAGCATTAGCTCTAGTTCTAGCTCTAGCTCTAGCTCTAGCTCTAGCTTTAGCTCACGCTCTAGCTCTAGCGTACGCTCTAGCTCTAGCTTACTCTCTAGCTCTAGCTTACGCTCTAGCTCTAGCGTACGCTCTAGCTCTAAATCTAGTTCTAACTCTAGCTCTAGCTCTAGCTTACGCTCTAGCTCTAGCGTACGCTCTAGCTCTAAATCTAGTTCTAGCTCTAGCTCTAGCTCTAGCTCTAGCTCTGGCTCTAGCCCTAACCTTCATTTTTAAACCATAAAAATTTTAAAACAAAAAAATAAAACTCAGTATTTTTACACAATGTAGACACGGTATATACTCTAAATTATAAAAATTTTCATTTATTTTTGAACGTACATAAAAAAGTTATGACATTTTTTAGAATTCGGATTTAAATATGAATTGAAGCGCTGTAATACAAATAAAAATTCTTGCCATATTTTTATCTTTAGAGTAAAAGACTTTTAATTTGGCAGAGTTGTAGCTATTACTCTGTAGATTTAACGTGCCAAGTTTCAAAAATTTATAGCTCATATGAAGTTAGTTATGAATTTTTAAAAAAAGTTAAAAATTTTTGGTGCGAAGTCTTATCAGTTGAAAAAACTTTTACAGTTTTAGTACCAGGTATGATATATATTGGGCAGAACTTCTTTCTTCCTCTTTTGTTTCTTCCAGAATTTTTTTTTACTTTTCCTTTCTCCCCCCTCTCTTCTGTCTCTTTTTTCTATAAAATCACCCTCTTTTCCTTCCTCTAACTACCCTAATATAACCTAGTCTAAACCCCTCAAAAACTTACTGCTAAACTGTTTCTTGGGATACTTGTAGACCATGTCATCCTTTCTAACATGACTATTACGAACGAATTCTCTTCGCAGATCCTCTTCAAGTTCGGCTTCGGCTTGAGCGCGGCCTTGAATTGTGTATGGATCCAGAGGGTTTTTTAGACGTGCTGATAAGACAAGGCTTGGTAGGAGTAGTATCATCAGCCATTTTATTAGCCATGGCTGGGGTAGTGGGTTTGAGGGTGGGTAAGTTCGGTAAGGTTTTTTAATAGTGAGTTTAAGTATCGTAGGAGATGTCGCTAGGATTTGCCTTAGGCTAGGCGATGTTGTAGTAGATGTAGGGACAGAAGATGGAGTTAGAGCAAGAGTTGAAGGTGCTGAACCTTGTAAAAGATTATGAGTTGGCAGTACAGTTAAAGGTACTTTAGATCCATGATGAGCGTCTATAGTACCATTAGTACTTATTACGTCATGAAGCCTTGTAGCTACAGTATAATCATCATAAGCCCGGTATTTCCTATCATATCGTATGTTTGTAGGACCACATCTCTGTAGGTTCTTATATAGCTCTTCATTTGCCTTTGGTTTTCCTTCACCCATCCCACATGGTACCCTTTCATCTTCCTCATATGGTAAACTCCTTTCCTTCCATAATCCTTTAGGTACTTTATATTCTATCCTACATTTACCTCGTTGATATGTTGTAGAACGTGTCAAAACATTGTATATGGCAGAAGATGTACAAGGCTCCATTTGGCAATTAAAGTCATGTTGTATTTTTAAAAACCACCATTTTTAGATTTTTAGGTAACAAATCTGAAGTTATTGCTATGTCTTTGATATCACAGTGTGTCGCGAAAATACAAGGGTAAAAGTAGCCAAAATACAAAGTAAATTGAACATATTACTATATAGACAGTATAAGATAGAATAAGGTAGAGTAAAGCAGGGGGTAGAGCAGGGTAGGGTAGGGTAGGGTAGGGTAGGGTAGGGTAGGGTAGGGTAGGGTAGGGTAGGGTAGGGTAGGGTAGGGTAGGGTAGGGTAGGGTAGGGTAGGGCAGGGTAGTGTAGGGTAGGACAGAATGTTGGTTACACTTAAAATTGTGTCATATGATAATGGGAAGAAGTAAAAGCATGACAAGTAATAACCATCCCCATTTTGGGCCAATCTCAGTTCGAACCCATATAAATCCTACAAAATAAGAAAGAGTTTGGACTTGGCAAACATTCATTTCTTTTTTTCGTAAAAGGTTACGCTCAACTTTTTATATGTTTGTTGTTTTTTTACGTCCGAAAAAAACGGTTTTTGCATAAAAATAGCATCGGCAAACTCTATTATAAGTAACAAGTTTGGCGGTCAAAAATTAAGAAAGGAGAGGGGGGGGAATGGGTTTAACATGAACTTGCAGGCTTATTCCCTAACTAGCTCTAGCCTTAGCCTTAGCCTTAGACTTAGCCCTAGCCCTAGCGTTAGCAAAAGCTATAGTCTAGCTATTGGTTTAAGCGTTAGCCTTAGTAATTTAAGCTTTAGCTCTAGCCTACGACATTGCTCTAGTCTTATGTAGCTCTAGTGGCTCTAGTCCTATATTTAGTTTTTGACCTATAAGCCCTAGCCCTAGTCCTAGCTTTAGTGACTCTATTCCTATGTTTTGTTTTATCCTACCCTTGCCCCAGAACAAGCCAACTGGCAATAACAGAACCACTAGTTTCTATAGATTGGTCCTGTTAGAGCTTTATGGCTTTACAATACCAACAAAAGCCATTATATTTCGCAAAAACTCGAAAACCCACGCCCCACAGCCAATAATAGTAAAACATGATTCAAACAAAAATTCGCGGCCTTATCCCCTTAATGTCCGTACAACATGCCCAATTTGTAAAAAGGCAATTTGGGCACAAAAAATAACTTTTAAACGGGCCCGATTTTATTATTTCCAAGCCCCTATTTTCTTTTCAAAGGCGGGGGGAAACCTGGGAGAATCGCCCGCTGATTTCCGCTCCAATGCAGATAGTTTTCTTCGGCCCAAAAATGCGTTAAAGGCCGCTAAATACCTGGCACAACACTAAACAAAGTCTCAAATGGGTGCGAGTGAGGTAGATGAGGCTTATTTTTGGCATGGCTCTTGGACTAGGCAAGCTTTAAAAAATTTTTTTTAAATATTGAAAATTTTAAATTTTTTAAAAATTTTCGAAATTCTTTCAAAAAATTAAAAAATTTCAAAAAAATTTTTTTTGTTACTTAAATTTAAAAAATATTTTTTTGGTACCTAAACCATGTACAAAGCCTATTACAATAAAGAAGATGTTAAAAATACTTAAAATTTAAATTTTCAAAAATTTTTAAAATTTTCAAAAAAATAATTTTTGTTACCTAAATCATGCCTATATAAGCCTATGACAATAAACAAAGCAACGAATCAAAGGCCTTTTGAACATAAGCCTCCTTAGCTCAGCGGTAGAGCGTTGGACTTTTAATCCAACGGTCAGGGGTTCGATCCCCCTAGGTGGCTTTGTAATCTTTTTGACCTTTCTAGACATTTTTAAGGTATAAAACATACTTTTTGTGTTTATGAACGAAAAATAAAACTTTTGTTAATGAATTATGTTATGATTTATATGCGAACAATAAGTTAAAAACGCAATATTTTTTCAAAAAAACAGCTTTTTTGCTATAAAATAATTAAAAAATGCTAAAATAACAAAAAAATTAAAAGCTTAACCACTGAAAAACTTTAAAAAATATTAGCCCACATCCTAGCGCTAAACCTAAACCCCCAAAGAACTTCACAAATCCGTCCACAAACTATTAATTCGCATAATTCGAACCGATTCGCCGCGAAAAATGTCATACGAAACGAGTAAACCTGTCATTCACAGGTTCATAACACATTTCAGCGGTTAGGCACCAAAAAAATTTTTTTCCGGCGGCAAGATTTTGTTTTTGCAAAAAGGCTAATTGCTAATTAAGAAGGTTAAAACAAAAAATTAAAAGAAAAAAAAGTAATAAAAATGCCTTTATTTTATTGAAATGGGAGTGGATAGTTGTATATATAGGGTTTTATTGTAAGATTAGGTATTAAAACAAAATTTTTTTGATGAATACAAGCTCAGATAGATTTAAAAATGTCATAAATGAGAGTATATGTCACGAAAACTTTATTAAAAATAAAAGGGTTTGTTGAAAATAGCACAAAAATAAAATTTTGTTTAAATTTAAAATTTTTTTTTAAACTCACTTTAAAAAAACAAAAATAGCTTATTTTCAAAAAAATTAATTTTGTATTCAAAAATTTCGAAAAAATCATGAGCCACCTAGGGGGCTCGAACCCCGACCGTTGGATTAAAAGTGCAACGCTCTGCCGCTGAACCACGGAGACGCACGTTTAAAAACTCGTTTATTTGAAACCCTTTTAAGCCAAATTTTCTGCAAAGACCAAAAAGTTTAAAATTTTTAAAACATTTTGAAGTTAAGAACACATTAGCAAGCTTGTAATATGAACGTTTAGTAACTTAGTTGTTCACATGCACGCAAAAAAGAAAGAAACTAATGTACAAATATATGTACGTTTATGTGTAATTTGGCTTATGTTTCCAATGGCTTCTTATTATAATAAAGAAGGTCGTTTGAGCTATTATGTAATTCTATGACTACCCCACCCTACCCTACCCTACCCTATCCTACCCTACCCCACCCTACCCTACCCTACCCTACCCTACCCTACCCTACCCTACCCTACCCTACCCTACCCTACCCTACCCTACCCTACCCTACCCTACCCTACCCTACCCTACCCTACCCTACCCTACCTTACCCTACCCTACCTTACCCTACCCTACCCTACCCTACCCTACCCTACCCTACACTACCCTACCCTACCCTACCCTACACTACCCTACCCTACCACATCTTACCATACTTTTTTAATTTACCCTATCCACCGCCCAAAAATTGTCATACCCTACCACAAAAAAGTTATTCTACCCTGCTACTCAAAACTACAAACTTACTTTACTCCTACCCTACCAAAAAGCATGCCCTACCCAAACTTATACCTAATTGTACTCTGTCTCTTCAGGTTTTACCGCCATTTTTTTCGTTTATCCAATCCTCCCCCCCCCCATTCCTATTATAGCCGCGAGCCAAAAATGAAACCCGTAAGACGTTTAAAATCTGCTCCTTGTCTCGCGATATCCCTATAGCCATATTGAAGAAGTAAAAAAGATCTCATCGTTTTTTTCAAATTCCCTGAGGGCAAATCGACTAAGCGGTTTTGTGGATTTGTTGTTAAATACCCACTCAAGTTGAGGGAAACATGTGTAAATAATAAAAAAGAATAATATAAAGGATGAGGATAATAATATTTGGGTAATAAAAGCTTTGATTTCGAGGGAATTTGAAAGAAATTAAACTTTTCTAACAAGAATTTCATTTTTCATCAAAATCTGTGATATTATAGTAGGTCTACTTCAAATTAGCTTTAAAATTTTAATTCTAGTTTATTTTGTTACCTAAATTTTTAGTTTTTAGATTAGTTTGTCATATTATAGAGTTACAAACAAAGCCCGAACCATTTGGTAAACAAACAAAGCCAACGAACAGCCGTGGGGGTATAGCTCAGGGGTAGAGCGCTCGCTTAGCATGCGAGAGGGCTGGGGTTCAATTCCCCATACCTCCAGATCAGCTTTTTGAGATTAAAAATAGGCTTTTATGGTAAATTAAAGTATACACACTATTTTAAAAATGCTTTTTTTGTAAAGTACGTGTGTGGTAGGTACTCAGTCATTATAAAAACTGAAAAAAAAGAAAAAATATACAAAAAAGTTGGAAAACCCCTACTTTTTTCGCTCAAAATATATCTCCAGGATAATATAAATTTACAGGATCACCATGACGTTTCATTGTAGGTCAAAGTCCAGAAAGAAGGAAAAGCAGTTTCTCAAAAAATGACCGTCCCGACCCTCCAGGGACCATTCAAGACCGCTTATCTTGTTTTTTCTTCAAACGGCGGTAAATCAGAAAATGCAATTCCTTTTCGAAATTGAGTCAGCTTTTTCCAAAATTTTACAAAAAATGGCTGTATGAGTAGAAAAAATGGCAAGAACTTTATTTACAGAACAAAACATGGCAAAGAGCTTTGTTTACAAAGCAAACAATGGAAAGAACTTTCTTTACAGAACATAAAGTAACAAGAACTTTCTTTACAAAGAGAAAATAGGGAAAACATTCTTTACAAAACAAGAAATGGCAAGACCTTTATTTACAGAAGAAGAATTTGCGAAATAGTCCAAAAGGTCCATTTCATCGTATAACTTGTCATTCGCTGCCTGCAGAATTTAAAACACATTTTTTAGCAAATAAAATAAAAAAATAGCAAGAACTTTCTTTACAACACTAAAAATAGCAAGAAATTTCTTTACAACACTAAAAATGGCAAGACCTTTCTTTACAAAACAAGAAATAGCAAGAACTTTGTTTACAAAACCCAAAAAACCCAAATAATCAAACCGCAATAACTTTCCTTCCAAAAATATTTCTAAAAAATTTTTAAAAAAATGAAATTTAAAAAAGACTTCCATTTTGGAATTGCGTGTAAGAAAGTAAAAATAATCCTCGGCCAAATGAAGGATAATATTTGAGCATAACACTTTCAAAGTGCAAAGTTTCACACGCAAATGTCCTCCGGCAATATATGATACATTTCGTATGTACATGACGAAGGCTTTGTTGTTGCCTTACAATAGCTGTCTTGACATTACTACGGATTTTAAATTTTGATTTTTTTTTGAAATTTGGAAGAAACTTTGTTTACAAAATTTTAAAATTTAATTAAAAAATTTAAAAAAAAATGGAAAAAAACTTTCTTTACAAACCATAAACGGCAAAAAATTTTCTTTACACAACCGTAAAACATCAAAGACACTGTAAAAAAGTCAGCATTAATCGTACAACTTGTCACCCGCAGGCTGCACAAAGCAAATTTGCCGTTTTAAGGGTTAAAAATTGCCAGAAAAAAGTTTTTAAAATAAAAATAAACTTTGTTTACAAAACAAAAAAATGGTAAATACTTTCTTTAAAAAGCAAAAAATGGCAAGAACTTTCTTTAAAAAACAAAAAGTAGCAAGAACTTTATTTACAAAACATAAAATGGCAAGAACTTTCTTTACAATGCATAAAATAGCAAGAACTTTTTTTACAAAACAAAAAGTGACAATAACTTTCTTTACAGACCCACTATTTTTATGTTTGATTAAAATCGAAAACTTTTTTAAATTTAATAAAAAATTTTAAACCGACCATGTTTGGACACATTATGAACAGCATGATTGGCCACTAACAATATTCTGGTCATTTTGACGAACAAGTCTCCATTTGACAACATTTCACCGACATTGATGGTTATTACACTAGTTTTCCTTTAAATCACAGCAAATTCTTTCATTCCAACATTTTTTTTCCTAAAATAATAGTTTTTAGATTAGTTTTGGCATATTATTGCCTTACAATTAAAGTTCAAACGATTTGGTAAACAAATAAAGCTGGAAAATGGCCGTGGGGGTATAGCTCAGGGGTAGAGCGCTCGCTTAGCATGCGAGAGGGCTGGGGTTCAATTCCCCATACCTCCAGTTCAACTTTTTGAATTTTTAAAATTATAAATAAACTTTTATCGTAAAATAAGTTACAGACAACATTCAAAAGATACCTTTTTCTTAAAGTTATATTCTTGTTACTTAAAAAACCTTATCTTCTTACAAAAAAACTGTTTTTTAATTTTTTAGATTTTTAAAATTTAAAATAATATTTTATTGTAAAATACAAATATAATAATACTAATTACTCAGAAAGTTTTTTTTTCAAATATCCCAAATAGACCCTGTCACTTTCCTTTTTTTAAGCCCAGCTAACTTCTTTATTTAACTGGCTAGTGGTAAGAGCAGAGTATATAAGCCCAAAAAGTCATTTTTAAAAAACTCAAAACATAAAATAAAAAAAATAAAAAAATGACCTCAAAAACCTAATTTAAAACCAAAAAAAAATTGTTGTAGAATGCAATGTTTGTGCACCTAGATTTGTTTTCGGCTCTAGTGTTACACTTCCTGCATAACTAATTTGGCTAGCGACACGAGCCGATGGCATTATAATGCCAAACAGGTTTTGACATTACTATATGGCAAAGCTTATCAAAATTTTAAACTTTGTTTGAAATTTTGGCTTTCTATAAATTTTTTGAACAAGAATGAAAAATTTTAAATATAAAAAAATCGCGTTGCAATTTCAAAATTAACCTCGTTATTTCGAGTTTCTATGAACTTTTTGACCACAAAAGCCCGAAATCTTCAATTTTATATAAACTTTTCGATTAAAAATACAAAATTTAAAAAAAATTAAAATTAGAAAAAATTTCGAAATACAGTTCAAAATTTTGTTTTTCTACAAACTTTTTGACCCAAAAAACTTTAAATTTTTATATTTTACGCATTTTTGGACCAAAATACAAAAATCTAAAAAAATTAAAAATTTTGAAAAAAATGTTAAAATTTAGCTTAAAATTTCAATTTTTCCATGAACTTTTTGACCGTAAACCCTAAAATTTTAAATTTCTTTAAACTTTTTGACCGAAAAAGCCTACCTCCACAAAATTTAAAAATATTTTAAAATTGAGTTAAAGTTTGTGATTTTCTATGGACTTTTTGACCAAAAATTTACAAAACCCATGTTTTTTCAAATTCAAAAACTAAAAAAAAATAAAAATGAAAAAAAGCCATGTAAAAGCTTTATTAATAGTATACTATGCCTTTTTATATCGAAGGTAATAACGAAAATTGACTTTTTTCAATTATAATGGACAAAGCTGGGAAAGTAATTACTTTTTAGTGTTTGCTCATTATTTGACGTTCACGAACATGAGTGTGTTCCTACATTTACATAGACATTATTTCAATTCAAATTTTAAAAAAAATTTTCTAGACATAATTTACGGGACCGTATTTTACAAAAAAAAGTAAAAACTACATATTTTTTTTAAAAAAAAATTTTTTATTTTAAATTTTAGAAAATTGAATTGGAGGATTTTAGGAATTAGTTAAAATTTTTTGGCGTATTTTACAAAAAAAGTTCATTTTTAATATTGAAAATCCAAAAAATTGATCTGCAGGTATAGGGAATTGAACTCCAGCCCTCTCGCATGCTAAGCGAGCGCCCTACTTCTGAGCTATACCCCCACGGGTGCCAAACTTATTTGAATAACAATCTTTTCTAAACAGACAGTAGTATATATGTATATACGGTGGTCTCCCTATATAGTTAACCATCTGTACAGTGCCGGGCGGGGTGTTTTGGCCTGGGGGCGGGGGCCGCAAAAATCGTACTCTTAGCACCTCCAAGTAAATTTGCACTAAAAATCACTCTGTAAAAACATCACCCTTATAGTAAAAACAAAATGTCGGTCTCTTCAGGTTGCTTATATAGAGAGAGTACTGTATAACATAAAACAAAGTTGTGATAAGAACAAAAATTTTTACTGTAAAATACCATTCTTTCTAACATTTGATTACAATATGATGCACACGGTATACTGCAGTATGATATTCAAATGTTAAACCTCATAAACCATAAATTAAAAAAAAGACAAAAGCCTGTAGAACATAGCCTTTCAAACCAAAAAAATCTTTTTCGAATGTAAGAATAACAATTATATCGTTTTATCTCTCCTGCCCATCAGCTTTGAAATATGACTGAAAACCGTTTAAATGTCCACTTGTTGGATTTGGGATGGTTGCCAGCCAATCCGATGCAAATGAGGCCACGTATACATTATGATTTATGCATAGTGACCGAAGGACATTATTTTTGGATTAGTATATTGTTTTAGATGTACTAATGCAGCTAGGAGATATAATAAAAACCGTAAAACTTAAAATAGCATAAATTTGAACTGTAGCATTTTTTATAAGTAACTAGGCCAAGACTATTTTAACATTATATTAATGTATTTATGGACTAATAAAAAATTGAAAATAAAGAATAAAATTTTGTAAAATTTTTTGACCTAAAAAATACGTCGATCAACTGAAAGTCACTTCGACAATTGGCGCCAAATTAAAAAATCAATTTTTAAAATTTCGAGAAAAACGCTGAAATTTTAAATATAATATTTGAAACAAAAACATAGCTTAAAATGTTCAAAAAGAAAATTACAATCCGTTTAAGCCTTTATTTCTCAAATCATGCCTTGTTTTTCTTCAAACATCCAGGTATCAATTTGGTCCCACAACGAAAATCAGTATCTTAAATATTCTCGATTTTGAAACAAAAAATCGCGAGATTTTTCGCAATTTTTTGGCATTTTATAACAAATTTGAATTAATTTTGATAGCCAAAATGTGGAGAATGTAGGTTTATTTATATTTTTAATATAAAGTTAGTCATTAAGCTCATTGTAACCTTTAAATTTCAGGGATTCAGATGATGAAAAGCCTGATGGTTATATGGAAATGGGGTTTCCAGAGGATATGTTTGAAAATGATTTATATTCTTATCAAGCTTTATCGAAGGCAGGAGATTTGTTTGTAAAGGCACTGGATTCATTTTCGAAGCTAGAAGATACCTTTGCAAAGCCAAATGATTTATATGCAAGGCCTCAGGATTCATTTTTGATGATAGGAGATAACTTTTCAAAACCGGAAGATTCTTTATCAAAATTGGGCGCCAGTCAATCTACAGCTTCATCGCCACGTCAATCTTCATCTGACAATGTTAACCTGAATAAAAGTGTCAATTTAAATGAACCATCACTTCCAGATTCCATTTTTGACTCCAAAACCTCTACAAGTAAATTGGACGCAACTATCAACAACTTTGACAATTCAGACACCAAGGTCCTCAAACCGGAGATTAAGATTGGCAAATATCCACAAGATACGACGGTTTTCAAGCTGAATCCCATCAAAAGACCTGTTGCACAAAAATGGGTAACTGACAGGCATGGAAGAGCATATGTGGAAAAACTGAAAAGTAGAATGGCCGCTGCTCAAATGAGGCCAAAACCAGTTGAACGGCCCAAAAGTGTAAGATTTTTCGGTTTTTTGCTTGATTTTTAGGTAACTACATGGTGAAAAAAGTTTTTATTCGCCGAGAAAGTAACGTTTTTTCATCGAAAACGTTTAACTATGTTTTTGCAACTATTTCTGTTAATTTCAGCTATGATTCATTTTGTTTTACATCCATTCCTTTCAGTTATATTATCCTACACATCATTAATACCTAAAATTTTAGCCAACTCCAGAAGAACGTCTCAAAGGCATGCCATCACACATCAAGCTTCCTAAAGGAGCAAAGCCGTTTTGTTTGTTGGAAAACGTCACTGAAGAATACCTTCGCAGAAAGTTCCCCATAAGTATGGATGTTGCTACACTCTTCCGCAGAGTTTAATATCAAAATATTTCATCTATAACTGTCCTTATATTTAAATTATCATGTTTTAAGATATTAAAATGATTTTTGTATTATTTTTTAATAATTTTGTAGCCAGTTTACTCTAAACGGCTTATGTTAGAAAACGATTTCTTCACCTGGAATTACCTAAAATTATTTTATTAAAAAATCAAATTATATTGTTATCAGTTGTTATCCAGATTTATATATCATGTGCAATGGTGTTTAATAAACTTATTTGATATCGTTCTTTTGATGACGTCATTTTAAATCACATTAAAATTGCGTTTTATTCGGCTTTACAGGTTTAAAGAGACAGTTGACCTATTCTGTGAAATGAGTCAAGTCTTTCTCCAAAATTATTATTTTTTTGAGCATTTTTTTTGTAAAATGAGGTTTTCTCTTTTTTTTAAAAATTATATCAAGCTTTATACACTTTAACCTATTTGGCACAATTTTATGTTCATTTATAGCCTTTACCTTTGCTTTACATTAATTTATATGTTATAGTACCCACATCTCGACCAAAATGCTCTCAGACGCTCATATCCCAACAGATCTTCGAGGTCTTCGCGCATGCTTGTTGTGTTCCATTATAAAATCAGCTGAAATGTTTGAACGGCAAGGATGTGACAATTGTGAAGGCCTACTCGGTTTGAAAGACAACGCTGAAAAAGTCGATGAATGTACAAGGTAAGTTATTGTTTTCCTTGTTGGTTTTGGCTTTTAGCAACGAAAGTGTATTGACACAGGAGGAGAAAGGTTTATTGAAGGCAATGTTGTTGTTTTAAGAAGGGTTTTAAGCTGATTTTAAGAAGATTTAGCTTAATTTATATTGCTTTAGTTCGAACTTTGATGGATTCATCGCTGTAACTGATCCTACTGATTCTTGGGTGTGCAAATGGCAGGTACGACAGTTTATAATAGTTTAGTTGTATTCTTGTTTACTATTTTCATATATAATACTTTTTGTTTTACTTGTTTCTCTATGTTATTTTGCTTTTTGATGTCTTTACCAATAATATTTCTATTTTCGGCACACTATTGAAATTTACACCGATTTTGGCATTTATTTTAATTTTTTTATTTCAGGGCATCAAGACACGTAAACCAGGCCTTTACGCAGTATCGGTTTCGGGAACGTTGAGCCGTGAAGTTGTTGGTGAATTAAAAGATCAAGGGTTCCGTTATCGACCAGAAATGCGAGACAAATCGGTCGCTCAATAACCTTATTTATACTTATTTTAACATTCTGGCATTAAATGATCTTAATATTGATCTATTTTCGGTTTTTGTGATACGAATTTATATTTTTGGTTATGGTTTTGTTTTACATTGTTTTACAGTTAAGACCATGATTAATATAGAAAATAATTTATTCATACTATAAAATTAAAGTACACGTGCGATGCGAATGCTAACAAGAGAAATTGAACGGTTGGTGTCTTTAGGTTCTGTTGGCTCGGTTTCATCACGGTCTGTTACCTAAATTACGAAAATTTTATAAAAGTTCACATTTATAGCATAAGCAAAGGAAAATATAGCATGCTATGCTATAGGATAAAACTCGAGAGTTCTGTAAAGCTGTCCAAAAATTTTTGAAGGTAAACAAATAAAAATCTTTTTCATTGTTTTACTACAAGTTATACCTTGTTATAACTAAAACAAGCTCTTTAGAACTTACTTTAACAGTTCCAGTCCGAATATCAGCCGTTACTGACCCTTTCATTGACTCTTTTAACAAATTAGCAACTCTTATGGCATACGGAATGGACACGGATGTGGCATGAAGAATAACATAGTCCAGCTTCGTGTTCAAAAGCTTTTCAGCCTTCTTGAAAGTCGACATTAGCTTGGTGTGGCTAAAACAATATAAATTATGATTTTTGAATCTAAAATGCAAAATAACTCCTAAATCCCATACAAATCCCAATTAAATCCAAAAACATTTAAACAAGAAAAACCAAACCCTTACTGATTAACATAAATATGATGAGGATTGACAGCTTTTGGAGGAGCTATCTTCTTGACCCGACCAATTCGAACTTTCTTTGTTGAATCCTCCAGAACAATTTCGAGTTTCCCTGGCTTTATTGACATTTTAATGATTGTGTTAAAAATTTTAAAATATTTCAGTTAGAAGAATAGTAGACTTGCGGCCATCAAAAAACAACCAGCAGCGACCCACAAACTCAAACGTTCACCAATCCTGGCACACTTCCAAAACACACTTCCAATTCTAAAACAATATGACTGTAACCTCGTTTTTTATAGGATGCTGTCCAAGCTATAGAAAGGCAAAGTCAGCCAGTTCTGTTACCTAAACACCAAAACCAAAAAAAAACACTTACCCTTCCTTCTTGTAATCGATGATTCTCGGATAAATTGACCGAATGTAAGCACAAGTGCAAATCAGCAGCAAGAAAACGCTTAAAAGACCTTGGAGACTGAAGATTGCCGACTAAAACAAAGGAATTAAAATATTACCACACAAAAACCTCTACTATAACATCAAAGGCTAAAATATAAATAACTTACCAGTTTGACAGATTAATTGGCCAAAGTTGTGGCCAAGATAAACACAAATAAATTAAGTAAAATGTCTTACAAGTTTACTTGAAGATTTCTTGATTAAAACTATATTTTTACTCCACGTTATTTGGCAAAATCAACGTTTCGGTGCGGAACCCAAAAAGTTTTGGCTTTCCGCCGCAATTTGGCGCGATTTTATTTTAGCGCGTTAAAAATTTTTTATATTTTTTTCTTGACTGACATTCGAGAGTAAATTGCGTGTAGTACATCAAGAATACGCAATTAGTAATATAGTTTTTGCATTATAAGTAAATAATTTTAAAGTGTAATGTGTTTTGGACTTTGAAATAGCGTTTTGTCAATGTTTTGGTGGGTTTTATTGTAAATTAAGGGTGTTTTTTTGAAGGTTAAGGGCTTGTATAATGAACATAAAGGTGTTATGATAATTTTGTATCTAACAATTTTTATATTTTGAAGTTTTTAAAGGTTTTATGATTATTTTTAGAAAAATGTCAGAGATGGACACAAGTGAAGCACAGAGCAGCTCGCCCACAAAGTCTCCAAGCTCTGGTATGCGGCTAAGAGAACGTAAAAGACGTGTGGTGGATGACGATTATGTTGATGAGGTATATTTTGGTTTTTTTTTTGATTTTTAGGTATTTATCACATTATACTGTCTGCCAACGTATGTTTTTTTCTGATACAATATCTAAAAACGACTGTTTTAAAACTTAAAAAGCTTGAAGATGGTCATGAAAAGTTGAAGGAGCTTAATTCATATTATTTTAGTTAATAACAACACCAACTAAGCGTGGACGACCTAAAGGAAAACCAAAAACTCCGGTTCGAAGACCTCCAAATGCTCAAAATGCTGCTCAAAACTTTGTTGAGTCGGATATGTTCAATGCTTTGATGAAAGGGGACAAATTTAATGTAAGAGTATAAACTATAATCTACTCTATGTTTTCTGCAAATTTATTTGTATTTTATATTTTTAGTTTTTTGGCTATTTATGTTGAGGTCTAATATAACTTTTAATGTCAATTTTTCTTTCTAACAAAACCGTGTTTTAGAAAATTATTGAAGGATGGATTGAAACATACGAAAGAGATCAAGATGAAGCAACTGTCAAGTTTTTACAATTTTTAATCAATGCCACAGGGTGTAAAGGTGCTGTTACTACTGTCATGGTCAGGTCTATGGATTTTAAGTAAGATTTAAAAAATTTTTATAGCTTTATGAATTTAAAACAGATTCCTAATGTTATTATATGATAAAGAGTTGTTTTTGATTAGTTTGGCGTAAGTTATAAAAGTTGTAGTTAATATATTTTTGACTGATTTTTAAAAAATTTTGTTTTAGACAAATTGTTGATAACTTGTCGGATCAATTTGAGGACGATTGTGGTGACTATCCATTGGTACGCACGGGAAATCAATGGAAAAGATTTAGGAGTTTGTTTGGAGACTTTATTATGGTATGTTCGTAACTGATAACGAAAATTTTAAAAAATTTGGCTACAATAGCAAGAATAATATAATTTTGAACTTTCAGATCTTTGTTGGTAAAATTAAGCAGAGTATTATATACGACGATGGGTTCACAGACTATGTAATGCAACTGTTAACAGGCTTTGCCTCTTCGCCGGTTAGGAACTTTCGGCATACAGCTACTTTTGCAGGTATGTGTACATTTTTAATGGAGAAAGCTGCTTGATGCAGAAAGATTGAAATTTTTTATAATTTTTAGTTTGAGTGTAACAATGCTATTAAAAATTTAGCTATGTTTCTTATTTTTCATTTTAAATTAATCTCAGTTTGGATTCTTTTCTAATTTTGTTACCTAAATAACATTAATTTTAACCTTTTTTAGCTATGAAGTTCTCCTCAGCTCTGGTGGATGTTGTAGTAGAACTAGTAGGCCTCAAAGACAAGAACAACCGCCAAATCGAGACCGAAAAGCTAAAGATAAAGCAGCATGCTAACAGTGATGCCATGGAAGCCCTAATCAAACAAAAAGCTGATATCGAGCGAAAAGTGTCAGAGCTATCGATCATGATTCAGTACGTGTTCAAACATGTCTTTGCCCACAGGTACCGTGACATTATCAGTGATGTGAGATGTGTTTGCATTAGTGAATTGGGTAAATGGATGTTGGTGTACCCGCAGCTCTTTCTCGACGACAGTTACTTAAAATATGTTGGATGGCTACTGTACGATAAGAATTCGGAAGTGAGACAAAGGTGCATCAACTGTCTGATACCTCTGTTTGAGCATAAGTCATATAGGGATCGATTGGAGTTGTTTGCGAGCAAGTTTAAGGAACGAGTCATCACGATGGTCATGGATAAGGACAGAGATGTGGCGGTTGGGGCGGTGACTTTGATTACTGATATTAATAAGTAGGTTTTGAGGGGTTCATAGGGGTTGATTTTTAGATTGTGGGGTTTTGTAGAGGTCAACTTTTATGTTTGGAGGGGTTTTTGTTGTCTTACAGGGTCGTTTTTGGTGTTTTAAGGCACGTTTTGATATGAAAACGAAAGATATTGAAGTAGTTTAGCAAAAAGAGGATTTTCCAAAAAGTTAATTTTGTATATAAATGACAATTTGCAACATTTCAGAGCCTTTCCCGAGCTCCTTCGAATCGAAGACTGTGTCACAGTGTACGAAGTCGTCTACTGTGCCAACAGAGCCTTAGCACAAGCAGCTGCCAAGTTCCTAGACGCTAGATTATTCAGCAACTTGGAGCCGAAGAGAGTAGTCAAAAATCTTTTACAATTCTTCACAGAAGGCGAGGTTCACGATCATGCTGCCTACCTCGTGGACGCTCTGATCGAAGTCACACCGGCGGTGAAAGATTGGAAGACAATGGGGGAGATGCTGTTGGGAGATGATGAGGAGAGTAAGTTTTGAGGGTAGACTTGTACTTTTTTTTGGTTTTTTTATTCAAAAAGTGGTTTTTGGGGATTTTTTTTGAAAAATATGTTGTTTGTTACTTAAAATTTGGGTTTTAGAAAAGAAAAAGGGCTGTATTTTGATGTTTAAAAAGTTTAAAAATTTCAAGTTTAGATTTGTTATGAAAAAGATTTAATTGATTTTAATTTGTTACCTAAAATTTTAATTTTAGTTAAAAAATGGCTTAGAATACTATATTTTCTAAATTTTTTTAAAATAATTTTTACTAATTTTTTAAAAATTTTCTTTAAAAATTCATTTTTCAGTCTCACCTGCCCACTTAATCGAAATCCTCATCTGCTCGGTGAACCAAAGCCTAACTGACACAATACCGACCGGTCGAGGGACGAAAAAGTCTGCCGTTCATCAACGAGATCAACTACAACAAATGAAAGAAGACAAACAGAGGTTCAGCGACGATTTCATTGAGTTACTACCACGCCTACTCAACAAATATATTGTGGAAGCGGACAAAGTCGAACCCTTACTTGACTTATGTAGCTATATCGAGTTGGATTTGTACTTTACAGCACGACGAGAGCAATTACTGGTCGAATTGGTCGAGAAATTGGCCGAAATTTTTGAGAAAAATCAGAAAAATGAGGTTTTAAAGAAGATCGTGGAGGTGTTTGCTCGGATTTCAAAACACAATAGTGCTAATGCCAAAACGGAAACGATCAGAGGAAGACTGATTGATCAGGTGGTTACTCAGTTTACTTATGTCGCTCAGAGTCTGCAAAGAAATGGCACGTTGGATGAGGATGACAGGGCAGATCTGATGGTTAGTGTGAAGAAGTTGGCTGCATTACAGTTGTAAGTGGATTGAATTTATAGGAGATATCATATTTTACATTAGAGGGAAGGACGTTGCTAATGGGGGGGGGGGGTTGAAAAAGGCTTTGATATTGTATGGCTTGATAGTGGCGTGGAATGGTGTTTTGTTTTTTTCATTTTTTACTCTTCAACCGTTTTATCACGCTGTTCAAATAAGAATGATCCGAAGTTATTATCAAATTTTAGGTCATTCGACCTTCCATTCGACCCATGGGACCTAACCGTAGCCGTCCTGGACAGTCAGAACGCCCTAAAGTCGGCCGAGATTGTGGAAAGCTCAGTACAGTTGTTATTCTACCATCTAATCAATCGACTAAACAATGCCGCAAGCTTGAGAACTTCAAAAAACGATCACAACAGGATCAAAACACAAAGAGATCAGTTCATTGCAATAACGAGAGATATCTTGGCCAAGGGGGTGAAAGGCGTGGAGAACGTGAGTTTTTGAAAATTTGAGGTTTTGAAATTAAAAACTTTGTTTTTAGTGGAATGGAAAATGGTTTTTAGGCTTAAAAATGACGGTTTTTAGGTAATAAAAAGAAATTTTAGGTAATATTGTGGCATTTTTATGCTTGAAATTACTTTTTTGGTAACAAAAATTTCATTTTCAGGCCTTTTCCTGCCTCTGTGACATGCTGATCTTCTTCAACCACAAAATCTCGGAAGAAGTACCTCGCGTCGAAGACATTGAAGTAGAAATAGACACCCCTTTCATAAACACCATTCACTCATTTGTAATCTCAAATGTCTTCCATTCAAGACACGATGAAGAACAAATGGACCAAGAAAACCAGATCGACCTAACGTGCAAAAGGAGGATAGTACTGGGACAGTACTGCAAACTCATCATCTATGGCGTCATCCCCATATACGAAATGGCATCGATAGTAAAGTATTATGTTAGATTCATCGATGACTATGGAGACATTCTAAAGGCGGTGATTCAGAAGGCTAAGGAGTTGGATCGATTGTTGACAGCTAAGGCGTTGATTCAGGTGGGTATGGGAGGGGTTTTTGTTGAGAAAGGTGGGGGGGGGGGGGTAAAAATTTTTTAGAAAAAATAATATTAAAAAAAATAAAACTTTGAAGAATTTTAAAAAATTAAGGTGTTTTAACATTAGAAAGAGCATTTTTAACTTGGGTAGGGGTCAGGACAGCCCAGGCAGGGGTGACAAAATGTTTTTTTTTGAAAAAATGAAATTTTAAAATTTTTGGAAATAGGATATTGTAGCAGTACAAGAACCATTCATTTTTACATTTCCACAGTAATTTTTACCTAAAAAGTTATCTAAAACATCAATTTCAGGCAGTGATAAACGCCTACGAAGACGCCATAGCCTTGAACGCACCAGAAGAAGAACGTGAATATGCCCTAGGCTCGGTCCACGAACTAGCTAAGAAGTTTTCTCAACTGTTTCCAGATGCCACGAAATCTCGAGAAGCTGTTGCATATGTACATCAACTGGGCATAAGACATGCCTTGGGCACTGAAGCTCAGAAAAGAGGTGGCAGAACACAATCTCTACCGTTTTTGGAGGTTTTAAGCGAGTTTTCAGCCAAACTATTGAAGGTTGATAGGACTGCAGTGTAAGTGAGGGTGAGAGAATGAGGGTAGGGGACAAGAAGTTTGTGGAGGAAGTGAATTTTTGGCTTAAAAGTTGATGGAGATTGAAAGAAAAGGGGGAGTTTCATTAGAAATTGGAAGTAAAAGGGGATTTTTAGTGAAAAATAGAGCTGTAAATTGATATTTTAGTCAGTAACTTGAAAGAATAACTAAATATTGGTCGATAATTTGAGACAACATTACATTTTTGATTATAAAGTTTATAGGAGGTATGATTTTAGATTCAAAAATGGATGGAAACGTAATTTTGGCTTTTTTTCAGTATCACCTACCTGGATCAACACGCAAAACCTCCAGAAAACTATGAAGAATCGGATGAATGGGAGCCATATGTCATCTACAGGAATTCTCTCACAACTAAGCAGTAACTACATTGACTTGGTCATCTAATCTATACAGTACCTACATCGAATTGATCATGTAACTCATACATTAAGTGCACTAACTTGATCGTCTAACTCAAATACCAATAGCAAATTCTACCGTAACTACTTTGACGTCTAACTAGGTACAGTAACGACACTGGCTGGATCATCTAACTTATACATTAACTACAATGCCAGTATTATGATGGTTATCAAGCTGCAGTTAATACATTAGCTTGATCATCTAATCCATTCTATACCAATGTACATTGGCTTCGTAACATACTTACAATATCACCATGGATATTACCTTCAAGCTACATTGATGGTCTAGCTACTTTAGCCAAGCCTTGATGATACTTTTACATTTTTTTCAAGTTTTATTTGATTTTACAGTGTAATTTAGCATTGTGTTGGTCATCTTTGAGTTGAAGTTTTGAAAATTTTGAGAATTTTTTGGAAATTTTAATAATGCACAGTATATTCACATTAACTTTTCTAATCTTACTGTAACTTTTTTAAATTATTTGGGTTTCTTTTCTGTTTTTGTAGAGCTGTTGGGTGGGGCAAATGGCAGGGTACAGAACTGAAACGCCTTGTGCCAGGTAAGGCACGGAACATTCTTAATGCCCCGTTTTGCGTTCAATCCTATTCTTGGGGCACAGCTGGCTAAAAGCGCAAGTTTGTGTTATTATAGGTTACTGTGTTATTTTTAGTAATATAGGCTACTGTGCTATTTGTAGTAGTATAGGGTACAGTGCTATTTGTAGTAATATACGTTACTGTGCTAAAGATACTGTACATTTTCCTAGATTACTGTATTTTTGAAAATTTTTTTTTGAAAATTTGCCGATGTTTAATTAGGTTACTGTGTTTCAAAGCAAATTTTTTGAAAAATTTGTGTTACTGTAATTTTTAAGTTACAGTACATTCTTCTCTCAAAATATTAATTTCTGAGTTATTTGAAAAGTTACAGTAAGATTACTTGTTTGCCAAACAAAAACCTCTATTGATTGATCGTATTTAACTCTCTTCTTCTTCAGCCTCCTTCCCTTTTTTTGGTTGTTTCTCCTCTTGGTTTTACTTAAAATTGTCAATTTATCGTCGGATCTCACACATAACTCTTAGAATATTGTTTTTTTTTCATTTTCAATTCATATTTTACGTTTGAAATGTATAATTTCACATTTTTGAATAAAACATTCTAAAATTTTGAATTTGGGAGTTGGTTTTGGTCAAAAAGTTTTGGTCTTCTTACTATTTTTAAATTTTTCTTTGAATTTTTTTTTGAAATATTGTGAAATTTGAAAACACGCCATTCTTTTTGAATCAAGAGCAAATGGAAAAAGCGCCGCTCTTTTTGCAGCAGGAGAAAATGGAAAAAGCGCTATTCTTTTTGAATCAGCAGTAGATAATAAACGCGCCATTCTTTTTGAATCAATAGAAAATGGAAATGCGCCATTCTTTTTGAATCAGCAGTAGATAATAAACGCGCCATTCTTTTTGAATCAAAAGAAAATGGAAAAAGCGCCATTTTTTTAAATCAAGCAGTTTTTTCGGTAGAAGTTTTGAAAGGTTTTAACGTTTTAAGATGGCTGACTATAACGAGAGTTGACTTTATTGTATCTCTATAACCTTACCATTTCCTTTTTTCGGAGAAGAGAGATCGCTAAAGTGAAGAGACGGAAAAGAAAGAGGGCAAGAAAATGCTCATTTCCAGTTTATAACGCGCTAAAAATGCCATTTCTCGATGTAGATTTTGTTAATCAGAGCTGGTTTTGTATTTTTTTGATCTTTTTTATATGGCTAGAATTTTTTATTCTTTCAATTTTTTATAAAATAATTTTTTGGTAGGGTGTTAAAAAGTTTTGTCGCCAATATATATGCTTTTGCACGAGGAAAAACGACAAGACTTTTTTTTATAGTTTTAGTGTGGTCAAATACGTTGTCTTGATTGTATTTGGTAATTTTCGTCTTTTTCTTGTTATTTAAAAGTTTTTTTTTGAATTTTTAAAAAATTTACGTGTTAAATTAAAAAAACATTTTGAAATTTATTACACTTTCAAAAATTTCAGAATGCCATGAGGTACAAATGCGGTATTTGTATCGAAAAATTGTCGAACCCAGTGCTGATTCGAGAATGTGGTCATTTGTTTTGTGAAAGATGTCTCAATCAATGGGCTCAAGTCAGACAAAATGGCAGTAACAACTCTTGCCCCTTCTGTCGAACAGACTACACGGCCAGAGGGCTGATCAAGGTTTCTTATGCTTCTAAACCACTCATTCAGAATGTAAGTTTTTGGTATTAGGAAAGGAAGCGGGAGTATTAAAAATACAACTTTTTGGGGAGGGTAAAAATTTTTTGAGGGGGGGGTTGGGGGGGGCTACATTTTTTTGAGAGGATTAAACATTTTTTTGGGGACGAGGAAAGGACGGTTGGTCAAAAATGATTATTTGGAGTGTGTGGGATTCAAAAGTTGGATTGATAGGTAAAAGCGCAAAAAAATTTTAGAAGGGGTAAAAATTTTTTTTGTGAGGGTGGGGAGGGATGGGGTATTACAAAATGTAAAGGGCTGACAGCAAAAAGAAAAAACTTTCTTCTAGGAGGAGTTTTAAAAATATTTTTTTTGAGTACGGGGTAAAAAAAATTTTGGAATGAGGAGGGTCAAAAACTTGGTAGATAAATATTTTTTAGTTGTTATCTGTAAGTGTTTCTTACAGTAATATAAACTTATTTTTAGGCCGAGTTATACACAAAAAAGGCGAAATTGGAAAAAGAAGTGGCAGCCAAGAGGAAGCTTTTGACCGATCATACTGCCAAGTATAACAAGATTATTAAGGTAATTACATTTTTATTATACCAAAAGGTGCTATAGTTATTAATACTTGAAGTAATGTACTTATTTGTTTTTAGTTTTGGTCCTTTATGGCTAAAAAATGGTACTATTTGAGCGGTATTAAAGTCTTGTCGTTTATTTATAAGTTTTTTTGTAATAAAAAACGACAAGACTTTTTAAAAGCTTTATAAAATGTTAAAATAGGATCTTTTTGTGCCATACAGTATCAAAATGAGTACTAGTTAAAGATACTGAAGTCTTATATGCCATTTTCTTTACTTTCACTCCCTACCTCTTACCCCTAAAGTATTAGAACTAACTAATAAGTCACTTTAAGTCTTGCAAGCAATATTTTCATATTAAACTTTTCAGAATCTAGAAGATTCGGTTAAAAGTGCCGAATCTCGACTACAAAGCAATAAATCCTTGGAACAAAACCTACATGAAGAAATGGCAATCAAACAAAACAATGTGCAACAAGCGCAACAAAAACTTACCGTTTGTCGAAACTTTTTCAAAAAAGTCGCCGAAAAACGACTGAAACCGCGACACGAACCGGAACTCGACATCAAAATGGCATACGACATTGCTGCGAGGTAAAATACGTTGATTAATGGGTATTTCACTTAAAAAGTTTTGGAAAGAATTTTTTTTTCAAAAAAAATAAGAATGGCAAAAAACACTATTCATCGTAAAACGTGTCATCCGCTGACCGCGGATAATCAAAGTTTTACGTTTTTAGGCTAGAAATG
Organism: Bursaphelenchus okinawaensis; assembly: GCA_904066225.2. Taxonomy (NCBI): domain Eukaryota; kingdom Metazoa; phylum Nematoda; class Chromadorea; order Rhabditida; family Aphelenchoididae; genus Bursaphelenchus; species Bursaphelenchus okinawaensis. The sequence goes on along the minus strand of CAJFCW020000005.1, from coordinate 8,963,199 downwards.
GCAAGAACTTTCTGTACAAAGCAAAAAATGGCAAAAACTTTCTTTACAAAACAATAAATGGCAAAAACTTTCTTTACAAATTGATAAATGGCAAAAACTTTTTTTACAAATTGATAAATGGCAAAAACTTTCTTTACAAAACATAAAATGGAAAGAACTTACTTTACAAACTACAAAACGGCAAAAACTTTCTTTACAAGACAAGAAATCGCAAGGACTTTCTTAACAAATCAAAAAATTGCAAGAACTTTCTTTACAAAACAAAAAGTCGCAAGAATTTTTTTTACAAAACATTAAGTGGCAAGGACTTTTAAATGTAAACTGTGGAAACAAAGTTATTGCGGTTTTACATTTTTAGAAGGATATTCAAATGCAGAACGTTGGTAACGGAGAAACGTGCCAAATCAGATGAAATTGCGAAAAGTCGAGAAGTGTCACACGACTTGAAACAATTCTTTGCCAAATTGGGGCAAGAACGATTGGAAGAGGCACTGACGTATGAGATGTATACTATGGTGTGCTCTATGATGGGGTAGGTATAGTTTTGATCTTGGAAACCCCTATCCCTACCCTTATCCCTACCCCTGCCGATATACTAGGTAGTACTGTATTCTTCATACCAAATAGTAATTATAATTTCCAGTTGGACTCCAAAAGAGAAAGCTCAAGAAAAAGAAGACACGGTAGTAGAAGAAGCAGAAGTATCAGAAGAACAGCCAATACCTACAACAACATCGATGGATCCAGAGAAGTTAAACAAGAAGTTAGCCTTTATGAACAGGGATTGTGACCCGAAAGCTGGTCAAAAGAAGACGGCCAACCCCTTCGAAAAGCTGAGAATGTTGTCTGATAAAGAGAAGAGACTTCATTTACCTAAAGAAGTAAGTTGATATTAATGATAACAGTTTTTTTATAAAAATTGATGAAAAATGTTATTTTCAATATAAAAATTTATTAAAAACGACCTTTTCTTCGACGATTTCTTGATAATCTAATAGCTATTCAAAAGTTTGCCAGTCGTGGGGGTATAGCTCAGGGGTAGAGCGCTCGCTTAGCATGCGAGAGGGCTGGGGTTCAATTCCCCATACCTCCAGATCAACTTTTTGGCTTTTTGAGATTAAAACTAGACTTTTATTGCAAAGTAACTTATGGAAAGTGTTTTAAAATGCTTTTTTTTGTAAAATACGGTCTTTTATTTTTTTTAAAATTTTTAAAAATTTTAAAAAAATTAATTTAGAATATTTTTAAAATGCCAAAAAGCAATTTTTTAAAATTATTATGAAATAATTATTGTTTTAGAATCAAAAAACGGAGAGATCAAATTTTCCGAACTTTATTTTCACCTCACCCAATAAAGCAGGGGAAGATCGGAGGAACGATGAGAAACGGCCGAAAGGCCAATTCGACTTGAGATATGCGCCAAAAAAGGGCAAAAATCAAGGAAAAATGACAAAAGAGACTAAGAATGGTAAGTTTTTTTTATATTTTTTTATTTTAAAGGTGGTTTTTTAAAATTAAAAATTTTTTTTGAAATTTTAAATTTTTTAAAAAATGACATTTTAATACTTATATAAAAAACAGAATATCTATTTATTCATAAAAATCCATTTCAGCCACCATAGACGACTCCCTATTCGAACAACTACAAGCTCTGGATACCGTAGTCGTTCATGACCATACCACCCTGAACATGACAGTACATGATGCTACTCTGGCCGACTCCCCTTTTGCGGCAAGACAAGTCAAATTCAATAGACAATCGTTTGAAAACAGAAGGAAAACCTTTACTGGAATTGGCAAGAATGAGACGATTCATCTGGACAGTGATGAGGATATTGTAGTAGATGAAAGAGCCAGAAAAGAAGCTTTGGTAGGCAAGCGGGATAGAAAAGATGGTGAAGAAGATAATGATAGAATAGACGATGATGTGTTAGTTCATAGAACCAGTAAAAATAATGGATATGGCAAAGAAAATGGCAGAAAACGGAGCGAAGACAGGGATATTATACTAGACGATGATGTTGTAGATGAAAACATGGAAGATATGCAAATATTAGATACTATAGACCTAGAAGAAGCTGAGAATAACACAATAAAGCCAGGAAATTCTGTAGCAGATTCAGAAGGCACTTCTAAGACATTAAAGAAAGCCGCTCGGCAAGTCTTGGTACCTACTACAATATCGAAGAATTTCAAGTCAAACCAGGGATTGGAAAAGAAGAGGTATAGCTTAGAAGACGCAGAAAACCATGGAGAAGATGATGTTGACATTGAAGTAAAGAAAAGACGATCAGAATCCAGTGTAAACGATCGAAATTGGCAGAATCAAGGAAAAACGGCAAAAAATAAAGGAAAAAGTGCCAAAATTAATGGAAAAAACCGAGAAAGTGATGGTGTTTTGACATTAAATGATGGTCTGGGATTAAAAGTTGATGTTTTAAGTTATGAAGAACCTTGTACGTCACAGAGAGATTCAGAATTGATCGAAAAAGCACGGAAGACTTCAGAAGTAACGGCTGGAGATATCGAAACAGCCAAAAGTGCTTCAAAATCTGTCGAAGTAGTTGAAAATGAAACAGATTTTAATGAAGATGCTGATGAAAATGCTGTTACGGATTCAGAAAACACCGTTGGATATTCAGGAGGACTAGGAAAACTGGTGAAAAAGCTTCAAAAAGCTCCAGAATTGACTCCAGGCACTATCAGATCCAATAAACTCATGCAGATTCAGAAGAGAAAACGACCGGTCGATCAAAAGTTGAAGGGAAATGGATTGGCTACAGTTGAAACAATGTCATTGGCTACAGAAAAACGTCCAAGTCCAGTAGCATCGTCTTCGAAAATCGGTCGAAATGACAAAAAATCGCCTGCAAAGCCGGATTTTGGTCGAAAATTCACGAAAATCAACGCGGAATTCGGGAAAAAGGAGCAAAAACTGCCATTAATTACGATGAATAATCAAAATCAGAAACTGATCAGTAGGAAAAAGCCAGAATCAACTGTTGTCACTAAACGACCAAAGTTTTTTGTGCCGAAAACGACCACCAAATCGTATGTTCAAATGCCATTGACAAAGTTTTGCGTACCGAAGAAGAAGGACGATGACGAGGTTATTACTCTTGATTAATACCTAATCACTCTTGTTTAATACCTATTTTTTGTCTTTTTTAAAGGGATCCATTAATTATTTCGTTTTTTATTTTTTATCTTTAAAAGGCGGGTAAAATACGATAAAGTTAATGGATTTCATCAAAAATTTTGTGAATTAGAAAACTGTCTGTAATATATAGTATATTGAGATTGAAAACAGTCTGTTATTTATAATTGTGATTTATTTTTTTACCAATTAAAGTTATATTATCTTATATTGAAGTTGATATTTGGTATTGTCTTGATTTCAATAAATATTTTTGAAAAATTCAATTTTTTGGTTTTTGAAGAAAAATTGTTAAACTGACGAAGAATACCTTACAAAAGTTACAAATTAGCTTTTTAAAATATTTAAAATTAATTAAAATTTTAAAAACAATCTATATTTTATTCGAAAATTCAAAAAAAGTTACAAGCCACCTAGGGGGATCGAACCCCTGACCGTTGGATTAAAAGTCCAACGCTCTACCGCTGAGCTAAGGAGGCCCACGTGGTAAAGATCGCTAATTAGGCAATTCTTCAGTTGTAATAGGTTAAAACATGACTTTAGGTGACAATTTAACATAAAAAGTGTCACATAAGATTAAAAATGGCATTAACTAGCAAGATAACGTTAAAAATGGCATTAAACCAAGTTTTACCAAAAACCAATGAAATCGACCAAAGATTTATTCAAAACAGTCAGATTCAAATAAAATTACAGTACATTTTAAATTTTCTTTTATTCTACAGTAATCCATAAGCTACAGTATGTCTCAGTGCCACTTTCTACCACTTTTTTGTTTCCATACCTGGTACTGGTGGTGGTGCATTGTTGTCCATGTCGACTAGAGGTTCGTACTGGTTTGGTACAGGCGGTGGTGACGCACTTGGTGCCATTGGTACTGGACCGGATTGCGGTTTACTTGAGGCCATTGATGGTACTGGTCCGGGGTTGTTTGGTACGCCACCTGGTGCTGATTCCGGTTTTCTTGGGGCCATTGTTGGTACTGGTACTATTCCATCCGGTTTCGGTGCCAATGTTGGTACCATTCCATTTGGTCTTGGTGCCATTGTTGGTACAGGGTTATTTGGTACTCCAGCTGGTACTGGGTCGGCCTTTTGGGGTATTATTGTAGCTTCGGCTTGTTTTGGTGCACCTGATGGTAACATTGGTACTCCGCCTGGTACTGACTCTGGTTTTCTTGGTACTATAGTTGCTACTGGTACTATTCCATCCGGTTTTGGTACTCCACCTGGGGCTGGGTCAGCTTTATGTGGTGCTATTGTTGCCTCGGCTTGTTTTGGTACAGCTGGAGCATCTACTTTTGGTACTATTGTTGGTATTGGGCCATAGTTTGGTCCGCCTGGTACTCCGCCTAATACTCCGCCATTGTGTGGTACTCCACCTGGTACACCGCTATTGTACGGTAGTCCTCCTGGTACTCCGCCATTGTGTGGTGCTCCTGGTACAGGTCCGTTGTTGGTTGGTACTCCGCCTTGTACTGGTCCATTGTTTGGTACCCCACCTGGTACTGGTCCATTGTTGTGTGGTGCATCTGCTTTATTATTTTCAAATGCAGCCATGTTCTCATACTCGCATGGTACTATTGGAGCTTTTGGTCCAGCTTTTGGTTCTTCTTTCTTTGGTACAGTCTCTGGCAATTTGTTGGCTGCTTCGTCTTTCTTTGACACTGCTGGTGCTGTTGGTTCGTTGTTCTCAAGAGCGGCCAGATTCTCGTACTGGTTTGGTACTATTGGTGCTTTTGGTCCATCTTTTTTGGGGACTGGAGATCCGGCTCGGGGTGGTGGATCCTTTTGTTGTACTACTGCTGGTGCTGGGTCCATACATACTGGCATGAATTTTTGAGGTTCTGGAGCGGCTGATGCATGATGCCCATGTTTCTCCTTTCCTTTCTGCTTCGACACCTTCTTTTTCTTACTGTCTTCTTTGGCGTTTGCTGAAAATTACAGTATTAGGTTAGCAAGTCTTAGCCCTAGCCCAGAGCCCTAGCCCTAGTACAGAGCGTTAGCCCAGAGCCCTAGTCTAGAGCCTTTGCCCTATCTCAAGTCCCATCTTTAGCCCTAGCCGCAGCGATATGTCTAGCCCTAGCCTTTGCCCTAGCTTCAGCCTTAGCCAAGGTTTTAGTCTAATCTCTAGTCTTAGCTATAACCTTAAGACTAGTCTTAAATGTAGCTCTAGCCTTAGCCAAATTTTATCCTACGTGGCTCAAATTACAGTAGCCTGTAGTAAAATGCTACAGAAAAAAAGTTACTGCAACAAAGGTAACCTACCCGGTGTTTCTGGATTCTTTTTATGCTTTGAATTCTTTGATTCATTTGAATCAACCTGAAAACATAAATGTAAGTTTTAAAAGTTACAGTAGCTTGCTGTAGAGTTAGAAGGGTTTGTTACTACAGTAAATACAAAAAATGGCTAAGTATTAAGTGCCGAAATAAAGAACTCGCCATACTTTTCCTATAATTTTCTGTAAAAAATGGCGGCTTCTTTATGTCGGCACCTAATAGAAGTATGCTACGAATATATTGTGATAAGAAATAAAATATGAATATATCGGAATAGGAAGTATAATATAAATATGTAGTGCTAAAGAAACAACTTACCTTCTTGTTCTTCTTCTTTTTCTTCGATGACATTAGGCTACGGAAGCAAGACTCGCCAAACTAAACAATAACGACCGCTCAGCGGTGAAAATGTAAGAAAAAGGACAACAAAATGATTTTTCATTTTGTACGTTTTGAGTTTTCTTTTAATGTAATTTGCATAAATTTTTAAAAAGTGTGGTTTCATTAGATTTTGTACAAAATTTTGTGAAATTTGTTTCGAACCGCTTCAGGCTTACAAGGAAAGTACCCAACCTGCCCCGCTCAGAATTAGCTAAAAATTTTCATACGGATTCTTTGTAAGATCATTATCACACATTATTTGAAGCTTTTCTATCATTATATTAAAGAAAAATAGTTAAATGTCAAAAAATGACAAAGTTATAAGGTTGCAACACTATGCCAATTTGGCGGGAAATTCAAAACGCGGTTTTTTGATCTCGATTTTCTCAAGACTGGCCACAAACCGCAACTTAGAATTTTGCATAAGATCTTACATTTACATGATCTTTCAATTAAAAAATTTTGAATGAAATCTGAGCGTTGCAGGTCGGGTATCTTGCTTATTAGTGGCCTCTTTTTAGGTCTAGGTGTAAGACAAAGCTAGGCCCCTGGGTCTTTGTTTTTTTATGTTGTTTTTCGATTCATGGGCTTGCACGATCCGTATCGGCATGGTGCCTTTTAATTCTGTTTGGTCTGGTCTATTTCGGTGGTGGGCCGAGCTAACTGGACCTTCCTTCACTAACTGGACCTTTCTTTTCTTTTAGTGGTCTAATAGCATTTAAAAATACCAAAAGCTTCGCTAGAACAGGAGTAGAAAACCTTTTTTTGCCCAGTAATATATTTTTAAAAAAGTTAAAAGCTTTTTGCTCATTTTTAAAATGACATTTTTAGTCAGCATAGGTACTTTTGTCAGTTTTTTGCTTTCCTCGTTCAGACCAATGTTACTCCTTCTAGGGAATTGCACGTATTCCTGAGCTTCTATAACGAGAGGTTAGTAAGCATGACATAGTCATGGGCAAAGTAACTGTTGTTTAGTAGTTCAATTCAATAAACAATCTTTATTTATGTTTAGAGTTTTGTTTTTTTTGATAAGATGTATATATCAATGTAAAAAACAGAACTCAATTTTTTTGTTATTTGTTTTTAGTTTTCTACTTTTGCACCGGGGGGGTCATAAAAACTAAAAATATTTTTTTAGGTAACAACTTAAGATAATAAAAAATAAATTGCTAATTTACAAAAGCTTCTTGTATACAGTAATAAATTACACGTATATATTGTACTAATCAACCAAGCCTTTTACATTTATAATCCCCAAACGTTGTACTGATTAGTGATTATGCAGATCACAACCTACTTTCTGGTTTATTTGTATCGAGAGCTTTCGCTTTTCATTGCAATGACAAAGACAACGTTTTCGACAGTGTTTTATCAGTTTAATCTAGTTTATTAAATGTTTTTTCTTTTTTAAAGTTTGTTTTCTTTTGGATCAGGTGGACAGAACTTTGAATTTTTTATTTTTAGCAGGGGGGGTTATTCCGTACTTAACAGGGCTGGAATAGACTTTAAAATGCTATGATGGGGCAGTTTTATGACAAAACGATGTATTCTGGACTATTTTATGACGTGATGAGTAGTACAACCATCCATGTTTAGAGTATTGTTTTCTACTTTTAAATTTTTTTAAGCCTAGAAACTAAATTAGCCCTATCAGTACTATACCTCAGTACTATACTTGCCATTTTAGTACTGTGGTATTTATTATATTAGCGTTATTCGTATTACAATATTGTGAGCATAGCGTTATTATGATAGTGTTATAGTATAACATCGATTTTTTTATAATAGGGTAGAGTAAAAAAAAGTTTTTTTTTATCGTAGGGCTAGGGGGTGGAGGCGTGTTAATATATGTTGTAAGGTTCAGGTAGAACAATATAGAGTGGGTAAAATAGAATAGGGTAGGGTAGGGCTGAGAAGGATAAGATATAGTAAAGTATGTTAGAGTAGAGTAGGGTAGGGTAGGGTAAGGTAGGGTAGGGTAGGGTAGGGTAGTGTAGTGTAGTGTAGGGTAGGGTAGGGTAGGGTAGTGTAGTGTAGTGTAGGGTAGGGTAGGGTAGGGTAGGGTAGTGTAGTGTAGGGTAGGGTAGGGTAGGGCAGGGTAGGGTAGGGTAGGGTAGGGTAGTGTAGTGTAGGGTAGGGTAGGGTAGGGCAGGGTAGGGTAGGGTAGGGTAGGGCAGGGTAGGGCAGGGTAGGGTAGGGTAGGGTAGGGTAGGGTAGGGTAGGGTAGGGTAGGGTAGGGTAGGGTAGGGTAGGGTAGGGTAGGGTAGGGTAGGGTAGGGTAGGGTAGTGTAGGGTAGGGTAGAGTAGGGTAGGGTAGGGTAGGGTAGAGTACGGTAGCGTAGGGTAGGGTATGATAGGGTATGGTAGGGTATGGTAGGGTATGGTATGGTTTTTCCTTTTTTTTTATTTCCATCCCCTTTTTCCTGTTATCTTCTCTTTCTTCTCCTTCTCCTACTCCACCCTGTTCTGTCTTATACTACCTTATTTTACTTTATCTACTCTCTCTCATTCCTCATTACCTAAGAAACACCCTTTTATACCTACAAAACCTAAATAAATTGTACTCTCTTCGAACTTTTTTGGGTAATTATTAATTAGACAGTAGTTGTTACACTCTTTAAAACCCATTTTTTGGATCTCTTTTACTCTCTCGACTTTTATATTCTCCATGTTTATTTAACAGACTTTTAAGCGTTTGTTTTGATTCAAATCCGTTCGAAATTCGTTTCGAAATTTTATTAAAACCCCCAAACTTTTGGGTTTTTGCTGGTTTCTGCTGATTCAACGGCTAGTTATTGATCTATACTAATATTTACTGGACTTTGAGGTCAAAATATTGGAATGCTAAGGTATTTACTGGACTTTGAAGCTAAGATTTGGTAATTTCGGTTAATTCTAAAGGTTAAAATACGTAAATATTGAGTTTGGAAGCTAGAATATTGAGTTTGGAAACTAAAATATTGAGGTTAGAAGCTAAAATATTCAAGTTAAAAGCTAAAATATTGGAATGTTAAGATGTTTATTGGACCTTGAAGTTAAACTTTAGTAATATCAACTGATTTTAAGGGCTAAAATACGAAAATATTGTGTTTAGAAGCTAAAATATTGGAAAAACAGGATATTTACTAGGTTCTGAAGCTAATTATCTGTGATTTTGAAGCTAATTATGTTATAGTTTCGAATATTTAAAGCTGAAATATTGAGTTTAAAAGCTAAAATATTGAGTTTAGACGCTAAAATATTGAAGTCAAAGGCAAATTATTGGAAAACCGGGTATTTACTATGTTTTGAAGTTATCTACATATGATTTTGAAGCTGATTATGCTTAGTTTCGAATGTTTCAAGGCTGAACTACACAGATACTGACCTCTAAATTTAAAATAATATTAAACACCAGCTAAATTTACTTAAGTTTTGGAATTTATTGCTACTTGAACTATTTTACATCACGTTTCCGTTAAGAATTCGATGTTATTTCAGATTCTGAAGATATTTTAAGTATTCTACATTAATTTTACTATTAATTTTTCTAAAACCTTGTTAAAACCAATTTAGTATAATTTTCCTTATACAGTCCGATTTACGTATTTTACCATAAAAATGTCGTTTCTACGTAACATACTATGTACATCTTCAAGCAATGCAATGAACTGGAAGCTGACCACTTTTCTATTATGTGGTTACGGCTGTCTAAAAGAACTACGACCATCAGAACCATACCTATACAAGTACCAACACGACTACCTCAAGCTGAGTGATGCTGACCTTAATGGACGTGTCTATCCGATCTGGACGTACAGCTTTATGTTAACCATCATACCTATATTACTATTTACTGATGCTTTACTGTATAAGCCAGTTTTGATATTGGAAAGTGTGGCATTTATTGGAACGTGGACGTTCTTGATAGTGGGTAAAGATGTGTTTACTCAACAGATGGCAGAGGTGTGTTATGGACTGGCAACATCGACTGAAATGGCATACTTTGCCTTTGTTTACATGTTAGTCGATAAAAAGCATTACAAAGTGTGAGTTTTTTATATTTTGACACTTTTTATAACATTAGGTTTATTTTAGGTCTATTTGCACGTTTCTTCAACCTCTTTCTAGACCTACTTCAACTTTTAGTTTCTAAGTCAGGGCGCAGGTCGGAAAAAATTAATAAAAATATTTTTGGCTAAAATTTATCCTACAAGTTAGATAAAAATTACGATTAAAGATTTTTGAATATTTTGACCTAAAACGTGCGTTACAGTGCTAAACGTGCTTTCAAAGGTAACTTATAGTAGAATATTTAAAAGCGTTGCCTAAGGTCTGTTATATTAAAAGATAAAACCACCGTTTCATAGGCGATTCACTATGCTGAGTATAATATTATAAAATTTTTACTTGAAATTTACAGTAACCTACCGTAATCTCAACTTTTTTGGGTTGAAAGAAAGTTTAGCCGAAATTTTGGGGCTATAAGTTTTTACGATCGATTTTCTTAAATACCAAAATTTTTTCAATATGTTAACCATAGTATTTTGTACCTAAAAAATAACTTCCAACCCAATCCTATCAGTTATCAAAAAGTTATGACATATTTTTCAGAGTGACCGCCATGACCCGAGCCGCCCTTCAAGGTGGTCAATTTCTGGGTTACATGAGTTCAGAGCCGATTTTACTGTTTCACTGGGGTACAGTGAGTACTTTGAACTACATTACACTTGTATCCTTGAGTTTGGCCTTTTTATTCTCATTGTTTTTGCCCAACTTGTCTTGGAGACATGTCATCGCGGTGGAACCGTGCGCTGGTAGGTGACATTTTTAGGTGTTTGTGGTTAAAAGAAGGGGGTTTTTATGGTTGGACATGTCATTTTTAAATTGTATAAAGTTTTTTTAAATTTTTAAAAAAATTTTTATTTTGGGTCAAAAAATTTGTAGAAAGTTGAAGATTTTTGGCAACTTTGACCTATTTCTAACACGAAATTTTTTTTTAAATTTTAAAAAAATATTTTTAAAAAAATTTTAAAATGCCATTTAGGATCGCTGCGAATCGAGTCCTACTGGCAATTTTTCATGGATCGTATGTATAAACTGAAGCAGCGATTCAAAGAGTCTTTTCGAAACATGAAGACGGTCAAGTGGTCCGTTTGGTGGGCTTTCTCCACTTGTGGCGAGTTCTTTGTAAGTTACCCTACTTTACCCTACCCTACCCTACCCTACCCTACCCTACCCTACCCTACCCTACCCTACCCTACCCTACCCTACCCTACCCTACCCTACCCTACCCTACCCTACCCTACCCTACCCTACCCTACCCTACACTACCCTACCCTACCCTACCCTACTCTACCCTACTCTACCCTACCCTACCCTACCCTACCCTACCCTACCCTACCCTACCCTACCCTACCCTACCCTACTCTACCCTACCCTAACATACATACAATTTTCAGATGTTAAACTACAGTCAAGCCCTATGGTCGCAAGTCCAATCCGTAAAGAGCCCAGACCTCCTGAACGGCTTCGTCACTGCCATCGTACCATTACTAGCGTTACTCAGTATATTGGGCATGGAAAGACTGCCAATCAATTGGCTAAAGTGGGGAGAGAGTTCGCTTGTTTTGGGGTCGATAATTCAAGCTGGACTACTGTATACAATGTCACAGACAAAGCTACTGTGGGTCATGTATGTGACTTATGCTGGATTTCAATTGGTTTATCAGTGCACTATCACTATTGCTCAGTGAGTTATTTTGAAATTTTGCTCTGATTTGCCTTGCCTTGCCTTGCCTTGCCTTGCCTTGCCTTGCCTTGCCTTGCCTTGCCTTGCCTTGCCTTGCCTTGCCTTGCCTTGCCTTGCCTTTCCTTGCCTTGTCTTGCCTTCGCCTTGCCTTTGCCCTGACATCTTCTACTATACCCTACTCTACTATTTTCAGGATAAACCTAGTAAAAACAATGGCAGTAGCCTCGTCCTGTGGCTTTGTATTTGGAATCAATACCTTTGTCGCATTGGTGGTTCAAACCGTAATGACATTGATATTTGTGGACACGAGAGGACTTGGTCTACCAGTCCGGGACCAGTTTGTAGTCTATGCCATTTATCATTGTACTCTTGGGATTGTGTTTATATTGTCATTGATATATGGGTTTGTGATTGGCAGAAGGCAGGATGAGTTGAGTACTGTCACTATTTTGAGTAGTGATAGTGTTAGGCATTAGAATAGGTCATAATATTGTTATTGGTATTACTTTTTGTTTAAGTGGTACTATTTAATATAGGAATGGTACCAGTAGTACTGTCTAATCTAAAAACCTGCTTTAAGTTTAAAAATGGTACCGACGCAAACAGAAGATGGTACTACAATGGTTAACAACACTTTTTAAGCCTACCTAGAGCAGTTAAGAATATGAAATTACTTTTGACAATAACTCATTTAACCTAGCATAAAAATTGACAGGTAAACAACTATAAAAACTTAATATTCATCATGTCTTTCTGTCTTTACTATACCTTACCTAAAATATATATCAATGCTAGATCTTGCCATTACAAGCCTAATACTATAAAACCAGTAGCTTTGAAGTAAAGAAAAGAATATATTAGGCTGTACTAAAAGTAGCGGGACACTCTTTAACTGAAAAATAAGTGCAAAGTGTCTTGCTAATTTTGGTTCAACCTAATATTAGCTATTGATTTTACTTTGATGCATAGTTTTAGTCTCATTGTTACCGCTTACTGTAATATCTAAACCTTATGTTACATATCATTAGTGTTATTATTGATATCACATATATTATTTTGGGTTTGACTGTCTAATAATTATACTTAATAAGTTCAACTTATTTAATTAGTCATAACCCTTAGCCATAGCTTTAGCTCTAGCCGCTCATCCTATCCCCTCAGCCCTAGCTAGACATGGGAACAGGCCGGCCTGAGCAAGATTTAAGTCGGGCCGGGCCTGAAAATTCCGGAATAGCCCTTCAGCTCTATTCTCTTACTCCAACCTCTTAGCCCCAGCCCTAATGTCTTAGCCGTAGCTCTTCAGCCTTAGCTTTTCAGCCCGAGCCCCTCAGTCTTAGCCCCTCAGTCCTAGTCCCTGAGCCTTAGCTTTTCAGCCCTAGCTTCTCTGCCCTAGACCTATTCCTAGCTTTAGTTTTAGCCCTAGCCTCTGTTCTAGCTTTTCTGGGCTAGCCCCTTAGCCCTAGCTAGACGTGGGGAACAAGTCGAGCCTAACAGTCAGACCGGGTCTCTTCTCTATGTCTAGCCATAGTCTCTTAGCCGTAGCTCTTCAGCCTTAGCTTTCCATTCCTAGCTTTTCAGTTCTAGCCCCTCAGCCTTAACTTCTCAGCCTTATCTCTAGCCCTAGCCTCAGCCCTAATTAACCTTATTTTCTTCAACACGAACGCAATACCCATCATAGTTTATAAGCTAATTTATTTACAATTTGACAGTAGTATCTTTGTTGTAAGGTGTGACAGACGTGATTCGATGTTTTGGCATTTTGCAAAAAGCTCTAACATACGTTCCAAGGAGTAATGTCTCTTCAAAACAAAATGCCAAAGTGAGGAAGGGTACCAAGTGGAATTTGTACGAATGGGCAGCAGCATTGAAGAACACTATAGCCACAGGTGTTAAACAGAAGACGGTTTCACTGAGCACGAATACTAATATTGAGCAGAGGATTCGGGAGTGCTAAAAATAATCAATTTAAAAATATTTTAAATTTCAAAATAAATTTACATTTAAATAAATTTAATTTAAAAAAAATTTAAATAGTAAAAACTCTTACCGTCTCTTTGATGTTACTTTTATTCTTGTATCGACAAAACGAAGCAGCAAAAATGGCTGTCAATATAAAGTTGACTAAGCCCAAATGCCACCGTATCCCAGTCGTTACCAGGGCATGTGATTTGGAAACGCACGAGTAGAGAAAGCAATCTAAACCTTGTTATTATTAGTATTTTTTAGAGTTATTTTCGACCCATTAAGCCTAAACTAGACCTAAATAAGTTTGAAAGAGGCCTGGCTGGATCGTGAGGGCATAAAGACCAAGCTTAAAGAAATGGTTCAAAGTTTCGTTTTGGTCCCACAACGAAAAATTTGATTTTGCAAAACCGGCCAAAAATGTGAACCATTGGGCCGGGCTCAAACCAAAAGTACAGTAAGAATATCTCTGGCATACTGTAACTTTTTTTTTAAAAAAAATTTTTATATACTATTATATAATATAACACTTACTGGTAGTATCATTAGGTGGCATATCAAACAAAGTCGAATGAACTACGATAAAACTAGCCAAACAGATAAATACTAAAATGGCAGCCTTGAACAAAACCGTCTTATACTTGCCATTTGGATAGTATATGATCAAGATACGATCCAAAATAACCACACTAACACTAGCTGTCATCAAGTTACTAGTCGTCGCAGCAGGTAAAGCAAATGAAAATACTATGGCAGAGTTATGGTACTCCGAATCGAATGGTATTAATGGTCCAATAGCGACAAACGACATTGCTATTGCGTTGCACATGGTGACTACGACGCTAACATGGATAAGTTTACTGATCTGTTTGTTGTGCCAACAGGTCTTCACGTAGACAAAGAAGAAGTATGCGCTGAAGAAGACACATACTACTGATAGTACTCGTGCTATTTTTACCGGTATTTGATTGTCTTCTGTTGGTAAGGTACTGTTGGACATTTTTGCTTAATATTGAGGTAGGAAAATGGTTGAAGATGAGCTAAAAAAGCAAAAAGTTAGCTAAGTTTATATAAATTGGCTTTATCATATAATATGTTTTACATTTTATTATTAAAAACATGTTATATGTTCACTGTAGTAACGCGATATATTATGGTATGAAAGAAAGGTCAGTAGAAGAACAGAAAAGAACTATGTTATCAAAGGCAAGAGCTGATATAAGGTAAAAGCAAGAACGGAAGTAACGTGAAATTAAGCTAAATTTTAGGTAGTGCCAATTCAAAGTTTATGGTCTGAGCTAAGGTAGGACTAGGAAGAGTAGAATAAATCTTGCCATGTTATGGCTTGGGCTCGGGTAAAGCTAAAATACGGTTTTGATTCAAGTAGATTAATAACAGTAAAGCTAGTTAGATAAAGTACGATCGCTACGAATACACTTCGAAACCGATTGACTATAAGTGCTAGTACTATATGTTACTATTGTTAATTGTTGTTTTAGTTATATTTGTAGTTTGACATAGGGTAGAAATAGGACAGGATTAGGATAGGGTTTAAATAAGGCCATAAGGTACAATTAAGCTATTACACTCAACCAAAAGTAAAGAGTCATTTTCATGTATTTTTCAACTAAAAAGTGCCCCGATACTTTTAATTCAACCTTATAGAATAAGGCTTGACCAGAGCTAGAGTAGAGCTAGGTTCAATTCTATTATGCAATTAAAAAAATTTTTAAGAATAAGCTAAAGAAGCGGATTTAAGAGATATTATTAACAAACTTCTTATAAAAATTTAAAAAAAAAGTACATCCACCCTCTCCTTACCTCAAAATTTAATAAAATTTTTAAAATATATTAATATCAGACTAAAAACCCCGTCATTTCTTACTGCCTGGTCGGAAATACACCATACCACTAAGAAAAAAAGACATGCATTTATCATCTCAATCATACAATTATAGTTAACAGACAGTTACGTATGATTAGTAATGTCAAGATACAACGCGCAAAACAGAGCCTGTCAGTAGATGACAGTAACTTTCAAGATACCCAGCATAAACAGTAATTGAGAAGAGATGTAACATTCAAGATGACAACAACAAGAAGTAAAGAATCAAACGTTAAGTTTCATATTACTGTAGTATATAATCCGAGGTAATGTCAAGTGTTCTTTGTATTTACGGTAATGTAATTACTAAGTTTATGTCATGTTTTGGGTATGGACTATGTGACAAACAGGTTGAGGAAGTGGTTAAACAAGTTATTTTTAGAAGATGTTGTGGTAAATACAATATTTAAGTTAGCTCTGTGAGTAAGCTATCGTAGGCCATGTTTAAACAAGATGTAATATATGTTTTGGCATTTAGAATGTAAACATAATTGGCAGGTTTTTAAAGGTATTTTGTTTACAAATACATACAGTTAATTTAAACTGAAAGTTCTTAGAAAGTGTAGGGTTAGATAGGGAGAAGGTTAGAGAGCAGTAGATATGGGAAACGGACCAAGCCGGGCCCGTTTTTTAAACCTGGCCCTTAAGCTGGGCTTAAAGGTTAAGCCCGGCTCGATCTAAGTCTTGCTCAAGCCTGGCTCGTTCCCCGTGTCTAGAGAGAAGTGCTAAACGGAAACTTATAGTCTGAAATGAAGGGTATACACGAGTAACGGGCAGACCTGAGCAAAATTAAGGTTGGGCTGGGCCCGAAAACCAAGGCCCAGTCTTGTCGGCAAAGCCTAGAGAAGCTCGGCTCGTCTGTAAGCAAAAAAATTCGGGCCGAGCCTGGCTGGATCTGAGCAAAACTTCAATTCGTACTTAATATTCAGGCCCAGCTTGCGGGCAGGGCTCAACCCCCAGGCCCGGTCCGGTAATACGGTATGTTTCCTCTTTGTATTACGGTGGTCCGGTATTATGGTATGTCTAGGGAAGGAAGGGAAGTAAAAAATATTTTCTGCTTGGTTTACAAAATGCTTTTTTAAAAAAAAAGTAAAGTAAAATAGGTGAGTAGGGTAGAAAAGGCATGGTAAAACAGGGTAAAATAAAAAGACATAGCTTTCCTTCTGTACAATATAAAAGCATATGTTGGTATCAATAAATTTATATAAACGTTTATTATACATATAAAAGCCCAGGTCTTTATAGTAGTATAATATGTAGAACAACAATGGAAAATGTTAAAAAAGAAATAATCGTAAGGTAAAGTAACCCTTACAACAAAATCTACACTTCTTATCATCTTACAAGTATAGTATGTCTACTGAACAAACAAAAAACAAAAAAAAATTAAATTAACGTAATTATTGACAAAAACTTAATTATAAGTATCAAAGTGTCAAAAATTAAAACATTACCTAAGGTTAATGAAGTACATCGGACAAGGAAGTTTTACACAGTAATTTTTGATTTTTAATACGCAAATTTTAAACTTTATTTTAAATGCTAACAAAGTACGAGGGTGAGTATAATAGATGTTTAGTTAGTGATTGATGTCATGCCTTGTTATAAATTTCAAATTACTGGCTTTAGGAATAGCAGTTTTAGGTTCAAGGGCATGAGCTAATGATGGATTAATAAAACGATTACACTACAGTAGGTATTATAGTATGCAAAAATACAAAATAAAAAAAATTTATTTATCAATTTTTTTAAAATTTAGGTTACATTACATATGACATGGCAAAGTAGTGTAGGGTAGAACTAAGTGCAAAGCTAAGGCTGGGGATCTAAACTAAAACTCTAGGCTCCAGGCTCTAGGCTCTAGGCTCTAGGCTCTAGGCTCTAGGCTCTAGGCTCTAGGCTCTAGGCTCTAGGCTCTAGGCTCTAGGCTCTAGGCTCTAGGCTCTAGGCTCTAGGCTCTAGGCTCTAGGTTCTAGGCTCTAGGCTCTAGGACTCTAGGCTAAACCTAAGACCAGGGCACTGCTTTTTATTCGCTTAGGCTGTGAACTTTCATTAAAGTTTTTTAAGTAGTTGTAAGTTTATTCAACTATTTTACTTGTAAGTAGTAGTAACACTAGTAACTCTAGTAGAAGTTCTTTTTGGTCGTTTCCAAAAAGCTCGCACATAACTGGCCAATAATATCGAATGTTCGAAACAAAACAGGGCACCATAAAGCGGTGAGATTCCTTTCTGTCCAGCATAACTTCTGAACAAAGGAAATGCTTGAGGAATGGCGCTGATTAATATCTCATTTGTCACGATTATTGTCACTGAACGTAGCATCCTTGAGTTCTGAAGAAAAAATATCATAATGTAAAGTTCTGTAACATTAGCAACTATTGATTAGGATGAACAGAAAGTAGCGAGACATTTTTGGTTTATTTTTAAATTAAAAAGTGTCTTACTACTTTTGGTTCAACCTAATATAAAAACAGCCGGATATGGCTTAAAACCCAAAAAAAAATTTACTGATAACGAAAAAAAAATAAATGATAACGAATGCAAATTTACTGATAAAGCTGTAATACATATACATGTAATTCTATTAGGTACCAACATAAAGAACCCGCCATTTTTTACCGGAAATTACATTAAAAGTATGGTGGGTTCTTTATGTCGGCACTTAATAAATGCAACCTCTAAAGAATTACCATATCAGCAGCCCGAGCAGCGAAAAAGCTGCTTTTTGAACTGTAAATAACATAAGATACAGTGAAGATAATGACCAGTATAATGTTGATTATGCCAGCTGTTAACCGTATATTGTAGTAAACGCCAGCTTTGCCATTGGCTATACAACCAAAGGTGAAGCATTCTGAAATTGATATGGATACCGTTTTAAACATTTTTCAAACCTGTATTATAAAAAATCTCTTTCTCTCTCCCAATCGTATAACACCTTACCGGTCATTTCACCATCAGGATATAGGTACACAGTCGGGTACCACAACATAATACCAGCTGATAAGACAACAAAAACAATACTTGTACCAAACAATTCGTCTTTATAACGCCCGGAAGGATACCACAAAATCAATATACAGTCTACAACGACAAAGCTAACTCCTAATGACATTAATGACATTGTTACCGGAGCACCAAGTGAAACGTAGAACATAAGCCAAGTTGGTCGATATTGTGGTACAAATGGTATCAGATGGGCAAAGGCAAAGTAGTACCCAAAAATTAATGAAAACATCACTAAAACTACGTTGAGGTGGACTTGCTTGCTGATACGACGATTTCGCCAACAAAATTTCAGGTATAGATAGACAAGAAAAGAGCTTATTAGTAGCAGTAGGACTTCAAGGCAGTGACATATCACCCATATAGGTGCCATAGCAAAAGATGACAGCTCGAAAAGTATAGTGTTTGTGCTAATGGCATTGTATTGGCATGTCAAATTGGTTTTGTAATAGAGTATAGTAATATTGGTATTGGTCGCTGAAAACTAATAAAGCAAGATTGTGTAGCAGGTATTGACACTATGTGTCATAAGTTATTGAGAAGAATTAGTTTTATAAATTTTAATTAAAAATAAAGTGTCAATCAACACATGTAATACTTGTTACACATGTTTTGGTATGCGTATTAGGTGAATATTGAAAAAGATCAAGTAGATCGTTTATAATGCCATGCCCTGCCTTTGCCCTGCCTTTGCCCTGCTTTGCCCTGCTTTGCCCTGCCTTTGCCCTGCCTTTGCCCTGCCTTTGCCCTGCCTTTGCCCTGCCTTTGCCCTGCCTTTGCCCTGCCTTTGCCCTGCCTTTGCCCTGCCTTTGCCCTGCCTTTGCCCTGCCTTTGCCCTGCCTTTGCCCTGCCTTTGCTCTGCCTTTGCCCTGCCTTTGCCCTGCCTTTGCCCTGCCTTTGCTCTGCCTTTGCCCTGCCTTTGCCCTGCCTTTGTCCTGTCTTTGCGCTGCCTTTGCTTTGCATTTGTTCTTTCTTTAATATACCTTACTTTACCGTACCCTACACTATCCTAACCTAGCTGTACCTAAGCCTACCTCTATTTCTGTTATGTTTTAGTCTAGCTTTTTTTTATTCCAGATTGACTTTAGTCTAGTTTTTGTTTAATCCTTTAATTTTGTTTATATAGTTCTATTTTAATCGACCTTACTACTTCTGTCAAGGCAATTTTTTATTGATCAACTAATAACTAATGACCTTCAAGCTAAAACAGACATTCCTAAAGCCAGTAATTTGAAATCTATAATAAAACATGACATCAACGACTAACTATACATTTATTATACACAATTACATTTATTGTCTTCAATTATTTAAAATAAAGTTCAAAATTTACGTATAAAAAACTAAAAATTACTGTGTAAAGCTTCCTTGTTCAATGTACTTCAGTACTCTTAGTTAATGTTTTAATTTTTTTTGGGTATTTGATACTGATAATTAAATTTCCGTTATTATTACATCAACCTTAACTTCTTATGTTTTTCTTTTGTTTAGTAGACGTATCATAATTGCAAGTTTGTAAGAAGTATATTAGTTAATGTAGAGACATATGTTCTCTTAACATGGTTCAACATGGCTTATCTGCAGGGCTTACTTTAATGTTGTATTTACTAAAACGTATTCTAATAATGGCTTACTTAACCACTTCCTCAGTCTTATTATCACATTTTTCATACCCGAAGACACGGTATATAAACGTGGTATTTAAACTACTTTAACTACACAGTACACCTAACATTACCCCAAGTTATTTACCATAGTAATGTCAAAACGTTTGACTTTACTATAGTACGTTATAGTCAGTTAAATGTAACTTACTATAGTATGTTATAGTCAGTTAAATGTAACTTACTATAGTACGTTATAGTCAGTTAAATGTAACTTACTATAGTACGTTATAGTCAGTTAAATGTAACTTACTATAGTACGTTATAGTCAGTTAAATGTAACTTACTATAGTACGTTATAGTCAGTTAAATGTAACTTACTATAGTACGTTATAGTCAGTTAAATGTAACTTACTATAGTACGTCATAGTACGTAAAGCGTAAACTCAGGATGTAATGCTTGTCCTTGACGTCTTGAATGTTATAAATAACCTTCAATTAATGTTTATGCCTATTATTTATCTTCAAATTTACTATCGTATACTTTCAGACATAATTTTGCGCGTCGCATGTTGACATTACTAGCCATACGTAACTGTCTGTTAAGCATAATTGTAAGATTGAAAAATTAAATGCATGCCTTCTTTCTTTATAGTCTTAGGAAGTTTCTATTTAGCCGCAAGAAATGGCAGACGGTGTTTTGGGTTTCTTACTATTGGTATTTTAAATATATTATAATAAAATAATTTTTTTTGTTTATTTGTTTCTTTTATTTATGAATAGTTTAAGACAACTGCTTTAGACTATTCTAGCTGAACCAGATCTATTGTACTCTGTCTTAAGACTGTTCCCGCACTATCCTAATTTTAGCTTTGCGTTGGCTCTATTCTTAATCTAAAGTCTCTTCTAGCCTTACCCTTGCTTTATCCTACCCTGTTGTTACTTTACACTAGCCGTAACCTAACCATACCATAACCCTGTCTTAGCTCTACGTTATTGTTAGCCCCCCTAGTTCAGCCTGATCTCCAGTTCTACTCTAGCTTTTCTCCATTTTGTTGCTGGCTTTATTTTACCATATATTAGCCCTTTACTTAGCGCTCTATTAGCCTTATTGTCGTCTAACTTTAATCCTACCATAGCCTCCCTCTATTCGTAATATATTTCTTCCTTAGATCTACTCAATGCCTGCTTCAGCCCTACTTTAGCCGAAACCATAAACGTGGCTTGGATCTACATACTAACGAAGCTTTATCCTACTGTAACTTTAGTTTTGCTAGTTGTTCACCTTATACAAGCGTTTGTTTTTATAATATAAAAATCTTCGGTCGCTACAATAAATATATAACATAATAAAGCTATTTATATAACATCAATTTAATTATTTTTTTGCCTTTTTAGCTTATCCACAACTATTTTCCTACCTCAATATTAAGCGAATATGTCCAACAATAACGCAACGATGAAAGACATTCATATACCAGTAACAATAGCACGAGTACTATCAGTAGTATGTATTCTCTTAAGCAATTACTTCTTCTATGTCTACATGAAGACCTGTTGGAAGAACAAACAGATCAGTAAACTTATCCATCTTAGCGTTGTAGTTACCATGTGCAACGCATCTACACAGTATTCTATAGCTATTGGACCATTAATACCATTTGCTTCTGAGTACCATAATTCAATCTTAGTATATTCATTCGCATTACCTGCTGCGATGACTAGTACTTTAATGACAGCTAGTGTTAGTGTGGTCATTTTGGATCGTATCTTGATTATTTACTACCCGAATGCTGAATATAAGACGGTTTTGTTTAAGGTTGCCATTTTAGTGTTTATTGGTTTGGCTAGCTTTATAGTGGTTTATTCGATTTTGTTTGATATGCCACCTAATGATACTACCAGTAAGTGTTATACTATATTATAGTATCTAAAAGAAGAATTGTTTTTGAAAAAAAAGTTACAGTATGCTAAAGATATTCTCACTGTACCGTTGGCTTGAGCCCGGCCTAATGGTTCACATGCTTTGGCCAGTTTTTGCAAATTAAATCTTTCGTTGCAGGACCCAAAGGAACTTTGAGGCATTTATTTTAAGTTTGGTCTTTAAATCCTCACAATCCGGCCCGGTTTTTTTTTCAAATTTGTTTTGGTCTAGTCTGGGCTTAGTATGTCGGCAGAAACTATAAAAATAATAATTTGGTTTTACAAATTCACATTACTGTGCTAATAACAAGGTTCAGGTTGTTTTCTCTACTCGTGCGTTTCCAAATCCCATGCTCTGGTAATGACTGGGATACGATGGCATTTGGCGTTACTGAACTTTATATTGACCATCATTTTTGCTGCTTCATTTTATCAATACAAGAATAAAAGTAGCATCAAAGAGACGGTAAGAGTTTTTACTACCCAAAAATTTTTAAAATTTAAAAATTTTCTTAAAAAAAATTTTTTTACTTTTTATACTGATTATTTTCAGCAATACCGAATTCTCTGGTCAATATCAATATTCGTGCTAAGTGAATCCATCTTCTGTTTAGCACCTGTGGCTATAGTGTTCTTCAATGCTGCTGCCCATTCATACAACTTCCACTTGGTACCCTTCCTTACTTTAGCGTTCTGTTTTGAAGAGACATTACTTCTCGGAACTTATGTTAGAGCCTTCTCCAGAATGCCGAAACATCGAACCACTTCTGTTGCAGCTTGCAACAAAGATTCTACTATTAAATTGTAAATAAAGTACTTTATTATGACGAGTATGAAGTTTGTTTTGAAGAAAATAAGATTAGTTAGAAATGAGACTAGTGCTGATGCTGAAGCCAAGGCTGAGACCAATGTTGAGGCTGAGAATCTGGACTGAAAGGCTAGGGCTGAGGCTAGAGCTAAAGTTAAAGCTAAGTGAGGGGCTAGAGCTCTAGACGAGGGCTTTGAGTTAAGGTTAGGGATGAGGAGAAAGACCCAATCTAGAACCTTAGCTTTAGCTTTAGCTCTAGGTTTAGGCCTAATCTTAGTCCAGGACCCTAACTCTGAATCCTACCTCAGACCCTTAACCTAAAGCTCTAGCCGTTAGTCCTAGTTTTAGCTGAAGGTAACGTCTTAGCTCTCTTTTGTATGCTATTCTCTGCTATGTCTTGCTCTAGTTCTGTCCAACTCTGAACTGCCATCTTATTATCTTCCGTATCTTACATTAAGCTTATTTCCAGTCTTAACCCTAAAGCAACAATAAATTTTTAGTCAATTTTTTGTACAATTACAGTACTCAAATGACATGTAAAACTTTAATATAAAATTAAAAAGCAAAATGATTATTCTTAGCTGAAGAAGGTGTTTGTACCTACCCTTGTTCTCCTAGAGAGCGTCTTGACATAGGTCGAAATGAGCAAAGCTTGTTCCACGCAATAACCAGTAGTAAATAAAGGGCTAAACGACTGGTTATAAGTCTGGTGATCTACCACCGTAAAGTAAATTAAGGTTGTTGGTATCATACTAACAATAACTTCGTTTATCAATATTATTAATATTGTGAATACCATCTTGTATTGCTGTAAAAGTATTTTCTATATTCTTCTTTTATAATATTGTAAATTTCAGTTTTAAATTTATGAAAAAAAATCTTACCGAATCCTTAATATTATTAGCAGTTGTTTTGGACTTGAAATAAACAAACTGAACAATAAAAATCATTGACAACGCAACATTAATCACGCCGTTATACCATCTAATCCGTGCAAATGTAAAAGCATGGTTTTCTGTCAAACAAGAGTAGATAACACATTCTGAAAAACTTGCTTTAATATTTTAAAAACAAAAAGTAGTAGGTGTAAGCGTGAAGCAAAGCCATGAACTGAAGCTGTGGCTAAGAACAGGGCTGTGGCCGAGGCTAAGACTAAGGCTGAGGCTGTAACTGAAAGCGGAGCTAAGGCTTGAGCTGAGGCTAAGCTTGAGGCTAAGCCTGAGGCTAAAACTGAGGCTAATTTTGGAGCTAAGCCTGAAGTTAAGGCTGTGGCTAAGCCTAAGTCTCAAGTTGAGGCTAATTCTAAAGCTCACAATAAAGCGTAGGCTGTGGCTAAAACTGACGCTAGAGTCAAGGCTAGGGCTCAGGCTAGGTCTGAGGCTATAGGCAGAGGTTAACAGTTGAATATAACAGACCAGTCTAAAAGCTGTAGCTAAGGGCTGAGGCTAAGGTTAAGACTAGGCTTGAGGCTAAGCGTGAAACTAAGGCTGAGGCTAGGACTGAAGCTAGGGTTAAAACAATAGCTGAAGCTAAAGCTGGGGTTGAGGCTATTGCTAAGACTAAGGCTGAGCCTATGGCTGTGGATAGGCCTACACCTAGGGCTATCTTACTTACCAGTCAAATCCACGTCCGGAAACTCAAAAGCAACGCAATAACAGCTCATAACCAAACCAATAATCGTAACCACACAAATACTGATTTTCAACAATATATTTTTATGTTGATTACTAGGAAAGTAAAGTATCAAAATCCGATCCAAGATGACAAAGCTAACACCGGTTGAGGTAAGCACAGCACATATCGATGTGGTCAAGGCTAATGTAAAGATAATCTCAGTACGATGATAAGTTGAATGAAATGGTATTAATGGTGTAAATGTGATATAGTATGCCATAACATATGCTACTAGAGCTATTAACACACTGAGGTGGATTTGAGGGCTTATATTCTTGTTTGACCAACAGTAGTTTAGGTAGTAGTAAAAGTTGTAGAAACTTATTGGCAAAACAAATATTGAGATAGCTGAGCCTACTGCGAAAATTAGGTTTACCATAGTAAATAGTTATGTGAGGGCTTTAGGTTGAGGTATAATATACATATGTGCTATATCAATCAAAATCTTGTTTTATATATATAGTGAGATATATATTTACAATAGCAGTATATTATAGTAAGAAACCGTAGTAAGTAAAACAAGTTATTGCCAAAACAAAAGTAATGCACTAGCTAAGAGTAACTGTTGAACAGACGAACAACTATATAAAACCATGTTATTATAGACAAAGATGTAAAATAATAAGACGTTCAGTAGCAACTACTAATTATACCCTGAAAATATTATGACTACGTACACAACTTTGATACAAACACCCTAAACTATGTCCTACTTCGTATCAAGACACCATTTCGTTGCACTATACAGCGTTAAATACGTACACGGTAACCGTTTACTAAACCGTTTTACATAATATACAATTATATAGGGTCCATTACTAACCGGTAATTTAGTTTACGTGAAGACAAACGCGTGAACATCATATAAAAGTTACATATTATAGTAATGCACTAAAATTGGACTTGGTGCATTACTATTCTGAACTCTTATATGACGAAACTTTAGTATATCAGAATCAGCGCAAGATTTCAATATGAATTTTTTGTATCACCAATAGTACCTACTTTGTACGACATGACATCATGATTTAATAGTAATTGTCTGAATTGTTATTTTTTCTACAAAGAAAGCACCCAACTTGCCCCACTCAAAATCAGCTCAAAATTTTCAAATAAATTCTTTGTACCACTAATAGTACCTATAAAAAATTTTAGCTCGCGCTTTTGAGTTTTAAATTTTAAATATTTGAGTTTCCCGCCAAGTTGGCAAACTTGGCATAGTGTTTCAATGACTTTTTTTGACTTTCCATACAAGTTACGCTTACAGGTTTGAAAACGTAAGTTTATTTAAAGAATTTCTACTGTTACATCAAAGAAAAATTCTTAAAAGTAAAAAAATGGCAAAGTTATAAGCTTGAAACACAATGCCAATTTGGCGGAAACATCAAAACTTAATTTTTCGATTTTGATTTTTTCGAGATTGACTGAAAAGCGCAATTTAGTAGTTTGCTGATGATCGTATATTTACGTGATTTTTCTGTATAAAAAGTTTGAAGTCAATCAGAGCGGGACAGGTCGGGCATTTTCCTTGTCGTTCTGAATTGGTACGGATGAAAAATTTTAGTTTGGTCCGAAAATACTTTTTTAAAATTTTTTTGAAGTTTTTTTTAGTTCTGAAACAAAAACTAAGAACGTATAATAAAATCGATCACTTCTTTATGATTTTACTTGAATTATTTTTGTTAGTGAGTACGTGTCCACGTAGATGGTTCAACAAGATTGACGTTAGAATGGAAGTTTAAAAAAAATGTGTTAGAAATACAATGACCAATAGCTCTCAACACAATGACTAAAACAATTAAAACACAAATAGATTATTCCTAGCTGGAAATGACTGCAGTCTGGTTCTCCTAGAGAGCATCTTGACATAAGTTGTAATAAGCAAAGTTTGTTCTAGACAATAGCCAGTCGCAAATACAGGTCTAAAAGTTTTGGTAAACGTTTGTCGATCAGCGCCGGTAAAGTAGAGTAAAGTGGTTGGTATCATACTAATGATTACTTCGTTTGTCACAATTATTCCCACTGTGAACACCATTTTGTGTTGCTGAAATATTTTTTTATTTAACTAGCAATTTAAAAAAAATTTAAAAAATGAGAAAATTTTAAATTTAAAAGATTTATAAAATTTTGCAATTTGATCATTTTAAATTTAAAAAATTTTTAAAAAAATGTTGAACGGTCTTACCGAATCTTTAATTTTTGTAGCGAAAGTTCTTGATTTGAAGTAAACAAAATGGGCAATAAAAACTATTGATAATACAACGTTAGTCACTCCGTTATACCATCTAAGTCGTGCAAATGTAAGAGCATGATTTTGCGTGATACAAGAGTAAAGGATACAATCTAAAAAGTTAATTAAGTTTGTTTTACAAGTAAGTTAAAAATCTAAAACAACTCTGAATGCTAGAGTTAGAGCTGGAGCTTGGGCTAGGATACAGGACTAGAATACATTGCTAAAGTACAGGACTAAAGTACGCGGCTAAGGTACGGGACTAGGGTACATGACTAGAATACATGGCTAGGATGCGAAGCTAAGATACAAAGCTAGGGCTCTGGGCGAGGGCTCTGATACAAGACTAGGGTACAGGACTAGGGTAAAGGGCTAAGGTACGGAGTTAGGATACATGGCTGATGTACAGGACACAGGGTACAAGGCTAGGGCTTTAGTAAAAAGCTATGGTACAAAGCTAGGCCTCTGGGCGAGGGCTCTGGTACAAAGCTAGAGTACAAAACTAGGGTACAAAGCCAGGGTACAAGGCTAGGGTACATGATTAGTGCTCTCAGCTAGGTTCTCCGGACTAACGCTCTGGGCTAAAGTTCTGGGATACGGCTCTGGGCTAGCGCTCGGGGCTAGAGCTGTGGGCTAGAGCTGAGGGCTAGGGCTTTGGGCTAGGGCTCTGGGCTAGGGCTGTGGGCTAGGGCTGAGGGCTAGGGCTAGGGCTAAGGCTAAGGCTAGGGCTAGGGCTAAGGCTAGGGCTAGGGCTAGGGCTAGGGCTAGGGCTAGGGCTAGGGCTAGGGCTGTGGGTTAGAGCTCTGGACTAGGGCTAGGTATTTAGTACTTATAGGTTGTTATTTTTCTTACCAGTCAAATTCATGGTCGATGTTAGAAAAGCACATATAGAAGGAATCAAAGCTAGTGCAAACATGATTTTAGTACGATGATATTTAGAGCCAAATGGTATAAACGGTGTGAAGGTGATATAATAAGCCATGACATATGAAATTAGGGTTATTAGAACGCTTAGGTGAATTTGAGAGCTTATCAGCTTGTTTGGCCAGCAGTACTTTTTGTATTTCCAAAAGTAGTATAAGCTTATCAGAAGTAGGAAGATTGATACAGTAGAACCAATTTGGAATAGTAATGTTGCCATACTGTATGTATAGGAAGAAGTAGACGTATGTTAGAATTGTTGCAAGCGAATAGGTTACCTGGAAAGAATAGGACCTCTGTAAGACTGTAGTAAATAAAAAAGAGGATACTAAGCCAAAGATATGACTTTAAATGACAGTTAGTATTACAAGTACTATTATATAAAAACATGATATTACAAAAGGCTGCCAACACGTAAAATTACATGGTAGAAGCTAGGTACTAATTACACCACCATTACGATATGAAAACGTAGATTGCAACAGTGTAAACATGGTAAAATTTTCATCCTATGACACTTCTAATGACAGTAGTAACTTCCTTGAACAATGGAACTATAAACGGGTATTGTATTATACTCACCAGAGTTCCCAAATTTCAAATTTCCAGCTCCAGCTTCAGCTCCAGAGCCGGAGCCGCTCCGGGGCCAGTGGGAACTCTGGTACTCACCATAGTGTAAGTGCTATAACCGTTTGAACTTTAAAAATAACTTACAAGGAAACAAAGTGCCCGACCTGATCCGCTCTGATAAGAAAAAAAGCCCGATCGGCCATGCTCTGGTTGACTCAAAATCCTTTTTATATAGAAAGATCATGTTAATCTAAGACCTTCAACAAACTACTAAATTGCGATTTGTAGAAAATCTCAAGAAAATCAAAATTAAAAAATTATGTTTTGAATTTCCCGCCAACTTGGCATTGTGCTTCAAGCTTATAACATTGTCATTTCATGACATTGAATTATTTTTCTTTGATATACTAGCCTAATTGCATACAATGTTTTTGTTTATCAAGACGTCCATAACAATACAAAATTACATACTGGCTAATATATACTTTACTTTACGTTCAAAAATATAAACATTGTGCAAAACCTACGTAGTTCTTAATTTAACATCTAGACGTCAATTACTAAGGAGTTTTAATTATACTATTTTAACCTTTACTATTTTTATAAACTTCCTTTGTTTACTTATTTAACATTTGCGTAGGTAGGGTTATCACTGTAACTTTCTATTACAAATTTTAAAGAACTTTGTTACATTGCTTTTGATTGTTAGTATAAATTTATTTAGTTGTACAATAAACAAAATAAATAATATATTATTATTGTTAAAGTCTCTTCCTCTGCTCATAAGCTACAGTTTGCAGGTCTAACTAAACAATGAATGGATCTAATGGCTATTCTTTGATCTTTCTCACTATTACAGCAAGTTCTGTCCTGTTCCACGGGGTTGAGACTCGGAAGTTAGACTGGGTCGACTGTCTCGCGGACGATGCATCGGGAGCTCTTCCTTGATAACTCGAAACTAACAATTATTGTCAACAACCTTTGACATATTGCTTGTCCAAGTGCAGAGTTCTTAACGGACCGGACCAAATGCGGGAGTCAGGAATTTGAATTCTGTTTTTCCGCGTTTTTTTTCTGCTGATCAGATCGGTCTAAAACTTTGGAATGGAGCTGAGCCTTCTAGATGCTGCTAGTTTGTTGATATCTATACTGGTTTTCGATATATGAGTCGGCCGGGAAAAATAAATCCAAAAAATCGGACCGTCTGGACTAGACCCAAAGGCAAAACTTTGGCTAAGAGCTCTCGGCTCGCTGAATTATCACTTAACTGCGGGCCAGAAATCATAAAAGGTGCTATTTTGTACCCGTCGAAGAAAAAAGAGAAAATACAACAGTATAGAGAATGATAGTTGACACTTGGAGTCAAGTGTCACAGATAGAATCAAAAATCGGGGCCGATGAACAATCATTCCCCCAGCTACAATCATTCCCCCAAGCGCAAAATCATTCCCCACAAATTTAAGTTGAACTTAACTTGTACTAGTCCAGAACGTTTAGCACAGGTGAGGGTAGGCAACGACCCAAGTGTTGGAGCTGGTGAGACCATCGCGCGATGAGGGGCTGGAGGAAGAACCGGCTGACGACCTCGGACCTTGGCTCGAATGACGATTTCTGGGGAAATCGGTTTCTTTTATAGGGATTTTTTGCATAAACTTTGAAAGTGTAAACCTAATTTTGAATAATGAATAGACTTTCAAAGTGCAATGGGAAAGTGAATAAGGGATTTCTAAGTTTGGGGCATGATAGTAATACAGGTGGGGCATGATAGTAATACAGTGGGGAATGATAGTAAAACAGGTGGGGCATGATAGTAATACAAGTGGGGCATGATAGTAAAACAGGTGGGGCATGATAGTAAAACAGGTGGGGCATGATAGTAATACAGGTGGGGCATGATAGTAAAACAGGTGGGGCATGATAGTAATACAAGTGGGGCATGATAGTAAAACAGGTGGGGCATGATAGTAATACAAGTGGGGCATGATAGTAATACAGGTGGGGCATGATAGTAATACAGGTGGGGCATGATAGGAAAACAGGTGGGGCATGATAGTAATACAAGTGGGGCATGATAGTAAAACAGGTGGGGCATGATAGTAATACAAGTGGGGCATGATAGTAATACTGTGGGAAAGATAAGAAGAACAAGGAATCCTACTGTGTAACATGCCCTGATCTTGGAGCAAACAAATTACATCATGGGCGTTCATAGAACATAATTCTTGTACTGTGACATCAGAAAGACTCCTGCGTTCGACCATAATTCAGCGACAAAAATGAAAGAATTAAAAATTTTTAAAAAATTTTTAAAATTTGAATAAATGGGGAATGATTGTAGCTCATTTCCATGGGGCATTATTATTCACCTGCTGGGGAGTGATTCTTCATGAGAACCCAAAAAGGGTTTGTAGCGATAGCATTCCTATGTGAAGAAAAAATGATGATCATATTTTGGAGGAAGTCCCCACCTAATTGTAGCCTTACTTATAATATATCATAGCCCAAAAAGTGGTCAATATTTTTTACATTAAATTTTGAAACTTACTATAACACAATCATACTCTTATACTTTAATATTCTTTTTTTACATTTATACTTTAAAAACCATGAAAGTAGGAAAACACTTGAACAACACTTTAATATTCTACTTTGATGACATAGAAGTGACGGTGATGACATTACTTTGATGCCTGGCTCTTCGAAAAGCGAATAAATAGGTAACAATCATAAGCAAATGTTCAAAACTGTAGCCAAGTCCTAAGAATACAGCATAGTTGCCAAAGGTGCTGTGTTCATTCAATATCATGTAGCCAAATGAAGCTACACTGAAGCCCATGATACATTCATTGCTGACTAGGACGAAGATAAAGTACTTTGGGTGTTTGGACTGAAAAGAATATTGTAATAGTAGCTAGCAAGTTGCAGGCGACAAGTTATACTATGAAAGCTATTAATAATACGCCAAAAATTTGAAAAATGTATTTTGGCTCATTCATAATGAGACAACTTATTATGTAATATCTAGGCTTACAATATAAAATTGCAGTAAAATAAAAACTTACTTTATGTTTGACACTTCTTTTAACATACAAAAACATAAAGCCAGCCAGAACGGACAGTAACAAGTTCATAGCACTGCAAACACATCTTACCATAGCACTGAACCTGACATAGTTGCTAGTCACACATATAAACGTATTGCATTCTAAAAACAAAGTAGTGTGATTTTGGACATGTAATGTTATTAATAAGCCAACTTTTTAATTCATTAACTCTATTTTTTCAAAGTTTTATTATAACGCTGTTCTTCGCGAGCGGTTGTGTATTTTCCCTTCGTTGCGAGAAATAAGGAAGTACTTTTTGTAGCGATAGCATTCCTATGTGATTATTTCATGAGGAATGATGGTATGAAGCCTGTGACCCTAAACGACAGATCGATTTGCTTACCACATTCTTTAGCTAACTTCGAGGGAAGTCTCAAATACGTCAAATTTGACATATGTATGTAGTATCGCAGAAACGCGAAGAGATAGGATATAGACGTGATTGGATTGTGTTGGCATCTAGAGCAATACAAAGCAAAATGTGAGGCTAGGCTACAGTCGGGAAGATGGAAAGAAACTTTACTCAGCTGGCCTAAACGAACGCGACCGCTCGGGGACCTCGTCAAGATTACGCACTTTATTTGCTGGACAATATGACTATCACCATCATTATTATCTAATGAAAAACCGTTTTTGTTGTTCTACATATTCCAAATGAATTATTCGCAAATAAACTATATATTCCATTTGCAAATAAATTTCTTTTACTCTAACCGTAACTTATTCTAGCTATAGTTTACTTATTATCGTTGCTCTTCTTTGGCTTTGCCTTACTGTAGTGCTTACTCAAGATGTTATAGCACGTTATATAAGACATACATTGCAGTTTTGTTTGTAACTCACCAAGAATTTCTTCATAAGGCTTCTGAACGCAGTAAACCACCGCAACAAACGATAATCCACAAACCATTAATGTGACTAAACTAACCTTCAATAAGGGTCTTTTAAATTTAGCCACAACAAACTTCAAGATCAACAATCGGTCGATAATGACGAACGTAACACCAACAGTAAGTAGAAGCTCACTTAATGGTGGTAGAACTGAGATGATCATTATTACCTGAGGCATTTTACCAAACTCGGTTCTGCTTGATAAAAAGGTTACTGAACCGTGACATATGGTATTTACAAACAGTAGGATTACGGTAACATGAATTTGGTATGTTACTTGTCTTGCATGTCTGCGTAGCTTGTAGAACACTACACATAATGAGAAGGCGGTTAGTGATACGACTAGAACAAGGTTGTCTACGTAGCTGATGAGATTCATAGGGAATGATAGTGGTGGTATTAGTACTGTAGGTAATAGGTGTGGTAGGGCAGGGTAGGGTAGAGTAGGGTAGGGCAAGGCAAAGTAGAGTAGGGCAGGGTTGGGTAAAGCAAGGCGGGATAGATTATGTAAAGTAGGGTTGTGTCTAACAAAAGGTTAAAAAAAGCAGACCAATAGATGTCTACTTTCACAGTAAAAACTTTTAATAATAAATGGTGTTTTTGCTGAAGCAATGTCTAGTTCAACATTGTTAATATAGACGCGAGCACAAGGATATCAATATTTAAGTAATGTACTAATTTACTCTGTCATAACCACGAGCAAACGCGTCAAAATATGTAACAAGATTGTATTGTGATAAGTCCGACCTACAAACAAGACATAACATCACATTACTCCCAACGTTGACATACTTCAAAGCGCTACATTACACTTGCCAAAACACCAAGTTTTGTACATTACGGTAGATTTATACTACAATAAACTTTGAAGTAAGGTTATTAGACTAAATTACATGTTATTATAATGTACCTTACTTTGTCCATTAATGTCTACGATATATAAGTACGACATTATAATGTGTCTATAGGTACGTATCTTAAATAGCACTCTGAAAGGAGAGCAGGAAGAGGAAGCCCGCCAAATAACACGACATACTACAACATTGTAGTAGGTTCTTTTGAGAATCACATGTAGTAAAAGTGAAGTTGTTGGTGTTGTTGGAGTACTTCCTACTTTTACATATTACTCTGTAAAACAACACATCATAAAGTACTAGTAATTGCCTGAATTGTAATTACTTCTTAATTTAGAAACAACTCTTTTTATTCTGCTGGAAGCCATCTGAAGTTACAGTATCAGCTTCATAACAACTGGTTCTTAAGGTCAGGGCCGGGCGGAGACTTTTGGTCTGGGGGCAGGGGTCCAATAATCCACAGGGGGGACCACGTTCAAATTTTTTCGAAAATTTTTTCTGGGGTAGTTACTTTCCAGACAAGCTATTCTCACAAATTTAAAAATGTAGCTTTATTTAAAGTTTTTCTACTAGTATATCGAAGAAAAAAGATTAAAAGTCAAGAAATGACAAAGTCATAAGCTTGAAACACAATGTCAATTTAGCGGGAAGTTCAAAATGTAATTTTTTGATCTTGATTTTTTTGAGATTGACTGAATGTGCAACTTACAAGGAAAGTGTAAATTGCGCTTTCCAGGAAAGCTCGAGAAAATCGAGATTAAAAAATGACATTTTGAATTTCTCGCCAATTTGGCATTGTGTTTCAAGCTTGTAACTTTGTCATTTTTTGACTTTTAATTAATTTTCTTGGATATACTAGTAGAATACCTTTAAATGAAACTACATGTTTAAATTTGTAAGCGTAGTTTGTCTGGAAAGTCGAAAAAAGTGCTTGAAACACAATGCCAAGTTAACAAACAAATTTGCATCAGGTCCAGCTCGGCATTGCGTCAGCTTGGTCCGGCCTCGGTCCAGGCCAAAGAAAAATTGATAAGAGCCCGGCTTTAAACCCAGGTCATAAGCAGGGCCGGGCGCGAGGGGGGGGACGGGGGGGAGTACCCCCCACCCAAAAAAAAAAATTTTTGTAAAAATTTGAACGTGGTCCCCCCCCCCTGTGGATTTTTGGAAAAAAAATTTTCGCAAAAAATCGGCACAGGTAGAGCTACCTGTGCCGATTTTTTGGACCCCTGCCCTCAGACCAAAAGTCCCCGCCCGGCCCTGGTCATAAGGCTCCCAAATGTAAGCAACCATGCTTTTAAAATGCCAAAACTTACGTTATGACTCACACTTTGTCTATAATAAAAGAACATAAATCCAGCCACAAGCGACAGTATCATATTTACAGCACTTCCAATGCATCTTACCATCGCACTCAATTTTCCATAATTACTGACTACACATCTATATGTAGTGCATTCTGAAAATAACAAAAAATATAACATACCGTACACTTTTTACGGTAAAATCAAATTTTTGTTGAATTGAAAAAAAAACACACTGGGCTTGGCTTCTATCCGGCCTTGCGATAGATAAGGCTTAAGACTTTTACCAGTAATTTGCCGGTAAATGTTTAATCCTAGCCTTAGTACAAAGAAAATTTGAAAAGAGCAGGTCCAAGCCGAAACACGTGGGCCAGAAGGAGACTCAAACCAAGAGCCCATTATGCCTGTCTCAAAACGAGCCCGTACCAAAAAAAGTTTGAAAAAGGCCGGCTAAGCTTAAAAGTTGGTTTACTTCTTAAACCGGATTGCGCGATTTCAGAGACAGAGCTAAAATAGAGGCCTTATAGGTGCAGCATTTAAGTTTTTAGGTCCCGGAAAGAAAGATTTGGCTTGTAAAAATTTATTATTGTAGTCCCGAGGGCTGAGTCTTGAACTAAAGCACGGTTTCTGGGCTAGGCCAAAAAATGGGCATGGACTAAAAAATTTAAGACCGGCTCTTTTACAGGCCTATTATTAATGAATTCGTTATACAGAAGAGTAATTAATTATATTTGCTTTAGTACGCACATAGTATTACAGTAAAATATACGTCACTCACCCACAAGTTGATCATACGGTTTCTGAACACAAAAGACTACAATAACAAATAAAGATCCACAAAATCCTATAGCAAACAAGCTGTATCTCAACAAAGGTTTTTTAAATTTAGCGACCACAAATTTAAAAATTAAAAGTCGGTCGATAATGACAAAAGTGACTCCAGTTGTCAGCGATATCTCACTTAAAGGTGGCAATATTGATAAGTAAAACAATAGTATTGGGTTTTTACCAAAAGTCGTTTTTGTATACACGACAGTTACTATAGTATACGTTGTGGTACATATAGAAAGCAGAATTATTGTAACATAAATCTGAGAGCTAACGTAGAGAGCTTTGCCGTGGAGTTTGTAGAACAATATACATAGTAAGAGGGCTGATATTGATGTAGTTAGAAGAAGGTTATTTAGAAGGTCTTCTGATATATTCATTTAGTTAATATGATAATATACTTATAGTATAACAATATAATCAATTTGTAATCAACATGTAACTTTTTAACTATAGATGGCAAAAGATAGATGCATCTATACGTGTTTAATATAAGTATAACAATACCTATACCTATACTCATAACTTTGAAAAGTCACATCTAAAGCAACATTAACGTGCTTATTCACTTTGTATTAAAGGTATTGTACTTTTTTCGTTGTAAAATACATTTTTTCTGTTTTTAAGAACTTGACTGTAGATTAGTTTGGAGAAAAGGCGTTTGTGCTTTGTACATTGTAATTCTTTTAACATTTTATTATTAATCACATATTTGAAAATTTTATAAATGTTGTATTGTAGTATGCAGTTGTATGTGTAACTTAATTTTACTAGTTTGAATTGAAATGTTGTAATAAATAGAAGCGGTGACTAGTTACATGTGTAAAATGGCAGTAGAAAAAGGTAGCTTAAAACTAGTTTTTTATTTTTAAAATAGGCATATTGTAATCAGTTTCCAAAAGCTCTAGAGCAAGTTTCCAGTTAGCTCAGAGCTAGAAACGTATCCAAAATTTAAAGAATGGCGGAGATGAAGTCAAAGCCGGGGCTAGACATAGAGGCAAAATTAGAAACAAAATTTAAAAAAGCGAAGCTGGAGTTAAAGCAGAAGCTAGAGCTAGAACTGGAACTGAAGCTGGAGTTGGGGATAGAGCTAGAGCTAGAGCTAGAGCTAAAGCTAGAGCCAGAGTTAAAGCTAGAGCTAGAGCTGGAGCTGGAGTTGGAAATAGAGCTAGAGGTAGAACTGTGTAATACTATCCTATCTCTCTCCTCTTTTTTTCTTTACCTACAAGATTAAAGGCTAACAATAAAAATAAACGTTCGTCCTATTATCAAGTACAATCGGACCGCCAGCACATCAACTCAGCCCTTCCCGCCAAAACACCGCGCTCCGACTCCCGCCACGAACTCCCTGATCCCTTGGAATTCCGCCCGCACGCGCCCCAATCATGTAGCCTTGACATTACCTTTAAAACCGACCGCAAACCACGTGTTTACCGCGTTGTTACACTTGCTGTTTGCAGTATTTTAAAGCGAAAAGTGAGATTGCAAAAGAACCAAAACAAACTTGTTTACCAGAGTGCACTGTTTATCATTCTTTAAAAGAATTGGTCTTTGAAAACAAACGCAAATTTTTCAAGGTCTTGCAGATATTGTAGTACAATGTGTCATCGGCTTAAGTAAATTTTGGTATTTTGAGTTATTAGTGAGAGGGGGGGTGGAGAAGAGGGGAGGGGGAGGGAGGTGATAAAATTTTTTAAATAAAAAAAAATTTTATGTTGAATGTGGCCCTTCTGTTTCTTTTATGAAACTCTTGCGCTATAAAACACAATAAACGCAACATAGAGAAAAACGACCGGTAAAGTTTTGTAACAGAACTTTTGGCGCACGCTGTAAATAGAAGTCTGGCCTTCTATTTTGAACTCTACCCTTTTGTGGCGCCAAATTTATCAAATAAATTTTAGTTATCATCCATCTTGTATATTAAAGTTGTTGTTACCATAAAAAGTCGCTTTTTCTGACCCATGAGACCAAAAATTACTTTTTGATATAAAAGTTTGGTGAACATTACTATACAAAACTCATAATGTTTTTTTGATTGTAACGACTCTTATTTAGATTTGTATAGTTTTCATGATGCCGACATAAAGAACCCGCCATACTTTGCTTGTAATTTCCTGTAAAAATGACGGGTTCTTTATGTCGGCACCTAATACCTAGTAGATTTGTAAAAGGGTGAGGCTGGTTTTAACGTTTAGACTGGCATTTAATTTTTTTGTCTTGTTTTATGATAGCTTAGCTTCTTAAGTTTACATGCGTCGGCCCGAACAGGTCTTTTTTAAAGTTGCTTTGGCTACGGATAGACATGAGCAACGAATTAAGCCGGATCTAGTAAGCCTTTTTTCAAGATTGCACCAGACCAAAAAATGCTTGTTTTCTGATATAAAATTTAAGTAAACATTACTGTAAAAACATTTTTTCTGATTTATAAGTCAATTTTTAAAAGGGTTAAGCCTAATTTTTGCCTTGGTTTGAGCACCGGCCTTCCAGTCTATATGTGCCAGCTTGGCCTCTTTCAAATTTGCTTCGTCCTAGAGCTAGGATTGGGCTGTGGCCGAGCTAGAGCCTGTTTGTTACCTAGGTAAAGTTTTGTTGAATCCGGGCTTAGATTGAGACTTTCAGGCTTTCTTTCAGGTCTAATGGTAAGAGTTTTTAGACTTATTTTTTAAATAATGCTACTTATATCAAGTTTGTAACAAAACTTCAAAACCCTCGTGATAATTGTTCAAAGTTCGAGCTCAAGTTTAGCAATCTTTTAATTGTACTTTCATTGTCAATCGATTCCTTTGCAATTTTTATTCTTTGATCAATAGCTACAATTCTGGTTAGCTTTTAATTGAATTAGTCTGATTAGTAGTAGCGAAACAACATTGGTTAAAACAAGCTTTTGAAGTGTCTGCAAAAAGAATAGCATAATTTAAAATTTTTTTAATTTTTTGAAGTTGCTTTTTATTCTTACTTTAACTTTTGTTTTTTTTTGAACTTTTACATTTTCAAAAAGCTTTTTTAATTTTTCGATTTTTTTAAAGTTCTTATTGTATTACTGTAACTTTTGAAATTTTAAAAATGTTCAAACAATTCAGCGCCCTCTAACTTCAAAAAAAATTCTTGAGAGGGGCACAGAATTACCTGAACAACATAACAGTTTACGGTACTTAATCCACGATCTTTTAAATTTCTTTCCAATATCAATGACATGTTTGTTATACCGTAACGCTGTTGCCATGTCAAAAGTAATTTGATTGTTTTTGGCACATCACTTTTGTGTCTCCGCATTTCTTTGGAAATAGTGTTTGAAATAGGGAGGGCTGTTTTATGGCCGGATTTTGTTAAAGATAAGGATTTGGATTGAGGGTAAAAATTATAAGGGTGATAAACGGACTAGGCCGGCCCGCTTTTCATGCCATGGCTTTTCGGTCCGGCCTCGACCTAAATTTAGGTTAAGGCCGGACTGATGTATTTCTCATCCCTAACGGTTTAGGCTAGGGTTGAGGCTAGGACTAAAGATAGTGGTAAGTATGGGCTAAGTCTGGGTTAAGTTTGAGACTATGCCTAAGGCTAGCCTTGACGTTAGCTGTGAGTCTAAATCCGAGACTAGGATCGAGGGTTTAAGCCTGAGACTAAGGCCAGGGCTCTGGACTAGGGTTTTGGACAAGGACTCTGGCTAGGGCTCTGGGCTAGGGCGTAAACTATAAATTTTTTTTGACTCTTATATTACTTCATCATTTCCACATTAAAACAATTTGAAAGCAACGTTCCATTCACATTAATCTCATTTAAAAGCAACGTGAATGGCACCGTTTTCCTCTTCAAAAACAATGTGATAAAGCACTTTGTTTATCAAAAATCACCGTGAAAATCCTGCTGTTACTCAAAAGACAACTGAACTCACAGAGAGTGTAGTTCACGTGAAGCTCGGCCAGAAACAAAAAGCAGCATGGCCAATTGTTTTTCGTGGGTGCGATCTTTAAAGAGCAAGTAGTTGGTCGGTACTTGTTTTTGCAAACGTTTTGGAACGGTAAGAGATTAGAAAACGTTTTTAAAAATGAGGAAACTGGATTAATTACTTGTTGATGCTTTTTTGAAATTAGGGGGTGATAAAGCGTCGGAAGAGGTTGAAAGGGGACGGGGGGGGAGGGGGGGGAAGGGGGGGAGGGGGGTGAAGGAGAAGAAGAGGTACAGTAGGAGGGTGAAGTAGAAGCTGAGATATAGAAAGTTGACGGGACGGAGAAAGATGGTAGAGTTGGTAAAGTAGAAAGAGTGATAAAGGAGTAAGACAGCGATGGTATGAAAAAAGTGGGGTAAAAAGCTAGATAACAAAGAGTGACTTAAAGAAATGACAGTGTCATTTCGTAAGTCAACTAGCAAATAGGTTAATAAATTGAGGCAGATTAATAGCCTAGTTTAAATACAACAGCCCCTTGCTGTTTTGCAGGAATTGAGAAATGGATCACTGAAATATTTCTATTACTGTAAAGGTAATGAAACCGGGTTGGGTAGAGTTAAAAGATGAGTATGTTGTGATGATACTAAGCGTAAACTGGGCTAAAATAGTTTTATTTGCTAGAGCTGAGGTTAGGGTTAACGTTTGGGCTAAGTCTAAGGGTGAAGCTAGAGGTGATGTTAGTGCTGAGATAGCGCTGAGGTTAGGGCAAAGGCTAGGGCTGAGGCTAGGGCTGAGGCTAGGGCTGAGGCTAGGGCTGAGGCTAGGGCTGAGGCTAGGGTTGAGGCTAAAGAAGAAGCTAGGGCTTAGGCTAGAGTTGAGGCCAAGGCTGAAGCACTTACCCTATGCCTAGTTTAAAGTACGTCTGTGGTTAAACCTAGGACTGAAGCTTGAAATAAAGTAAAGCTAGAGTAAGGCAATTGTAAACTACTAACGCTTCAAAGTAGAACTAATAATTTTAAAATAGTACGGCAGGACTAAGATAGGGCTGAAGTAAAGCTGTTGTAATGTTAGAGTAAGAGTACAGCTGAGCTAAGATCAAACTAAACAATGACAAGATGAAAATAAGATTAGGCTACAAAACGGCTCTAGTATTGTAAGAATCAAAATAGCATTAAAATTTCAAAAAGTTAATGTTGTGTCATTAAGAAGCTCTAAGTTTAGAGGATTTGATTTTATGTTGTACATATTATACAGTAACCTTGCATTTTATCTTTTTTACACCAGGTATTTAGAATTGTTATTAATTTTTAGTCTGTACTTTTGTTTACTATTACTTTAAAAACATTACACATGTTTCACTTGACATTCTTTGGTTTTTTTATCTAATTTTAATAATATGTAAGGATTCTTTAGTGCAATTTAAAGTTGTGTAAGGCTTCAGTAGATTAATATAAACAATTTATTTTATAGTAAATTATATTAAACTACACTATGTTGTAATACAGATTGATATATTATAGTACATCTTATTCTTTAGCTATTTAGGTGTTAGATATTTGTTAAACAGGGTATCTCTATTATGTCATGAACTTTTGTTTACCTTAACATAATAGTCATCACATGGCTATCAACTTATTTTTTACCACGACAAACAACAATAGTATGACAGTATTTTGTCATAAAAGTAAAATTGGCGTATGACATTTATTTTGTCATTTACTTTTCACAACATAATATTTAGTTTGTCATAAAATCGAAATTACTTTTTTCAATTCTACCATTACCTTATCATCTCTTCTACAGTAGATAACAACGCTTTTTCTCTTCTTCTGATGACTTTTAGATGATAAAGCTGTTTTGAAAAGGCAATTAGTATTGCCTGTTGATCTATGTGACAGTCTTTTCCTTTCAATCTTTAAAGATTCTTCTCTTATCAATGGTTTTTTAAGATGGAGTAAGGTAGGGTAGGGTCTTTCTAGTTTTTTTCTCTTTATTACTATAATATCATGTTTTTTTTTAAATTTTTGTAATTTTTATTTTTTTTTAATTTTAAAAAGGCGGTTTTTTGTAAATAAAAACATAGAAAGGATATGTTTTTTGTAAAAATTTGTGTAACAAACGTGATAATAACAGGATTAGTCAGCCTTGAAAAAAGTATCTTTTATGATTTTTAAAAATGTGTTTTTTGTTTTTGAAATTTAAAAAATTTAAGAAAAATTCTTTTAAATTCATTAGAATTTTGTTAAAAAAACCATTTTATAGTGAATTAGTAGTGCATGTTCTTTGGAATTGTTGATTATAACCAGAGTTCTCATGGGCTCCGGAGCCGGCTGCGACTTCGGATCCGGAGCTAAAATTTTTAAAAAAACTGAGTCAGCGCTGAAGCCGGAGCCAAAAATTGTCAGTTTCAGTGCAAAAGACCCCTGGAACCGGAGCTAAAATTTAAAAAAAAAAGGCGAAGCCGGAGCTGGAAATTTAGGAACTCTGGTTTTAACGATATTTTATTTTACTAGTGTTTACTATAACCACATTCTAGGCCGAAGTCAGCCCTGTTTTATAAGTTTAAAAAGTATAATATTACAGTGAAAGCTCTGTATAAAAAAAGCTTGAAGATTCAAAATTTTTTTGTTAACAATAATTTTTGGAGTATAGGGGTTTTAATGCACTGCGTAGTGTTGATTAGAGACTCGAAAGGTGTTTGTTATACAGGATCCTATCTATTTCAAATTCTGTAGTATTTTTTAAAAATGAGCTTTTTGGCCATTATGGCATTTTTTAAGTAAAAAGTTGGTTTCTTTTTTTCAAATTTTAAAATAATTGACTTCAAATTGATTCAACATTTTCTAGAATCTTCACGTTCTCTTTTTAATAGTATGCATTAATATAAAATCTTTCGTTTCGTGCGTTTCACAACCATAAAACAATCTGTTTATATTTCCAGGAAACGTCTCTTTCTCTGCCATTTCTCACTGTTCTTCTCTCTTTTTTATGGGTCTCAAAGGTCCGCCTTCTCACACTGGAGGCTTCTATTTAACTCTGTGTCTTTATATAAAGTATGCAGCTTTGCTGGGGTTCTACTCTAGTTTTTGGTCTCTACTTTCTGCTGTTTGCACACAAATTTATAAATGTACAAGGAGTCTAGAAGATTTTAAGATTTTTAATACTGTAGGTTTTTGGTTTTTACTGTACTTTTGGGCTTACAAAATAAACAAAGACGTCTTAAATGCTTGTATTTTTTGTATGAGTTATATGTATATACGTTAGTACTTTCGTAGTATCTATATCCAAGAATTTTCAAATAAGTTTAGTACTTCAAAATTCTCTTAAAAATAGCCTTTTTTACCACCTCCGCTGACCCCTACTCCCCCCTTTCCATACATACATAACACGCATGTTGTTATTGTCCCCCTACAAGAACTGTTTATAACCCCGGCCTCACTTCTTTCCAAATAGTATTATAACTGGGGCTCTACTCTCTCTATAACCATTTTTTATCTCCCTGCCCTGCCCTGCCCTGCCCTGCCCTGCCCTGCCCTGCCCTGCCCTGCCCTGCCCTGCCCTGCCCTGCCCTGCCCTGCCCTGCCCTGCCCTGCCCTGCCCTGCCCTGCCCTGCCTTGCCCTGCCCTGCCTTGCCTTGCCCTGCCCTGCCCTGCCCTGCCCTGCCCTGCCCTGCCCTGCCCTTGCTTTGCTTTGCTTTGCTTTGCTTTGCTTTTGCCATGCCTTTGCCCTGCCTTTGCCTTGCCTTTGCCCTGCCTTTGCCCTGCCTTTGCCCTGCCTTTGCCCTGCCTTTGCCCTGCCTTTGCCCTGCCTTTGCCCTGCCTTTGCCCTGCCTTTGCCCTGCCTTTGCCCTGCCTTTGCCCTGCCTTTGCCCTGCCTTGCCCTGCCTTTTCCCTGCCTTTCCCATGCCTTGTC
This sequence comes from Bursaphelenchus okinawaensis, assembly GCA_904066225.2. Lineage (NCBI taxonomy): Eukaryota > Metazoa > Nematoda > Chromadorea > Rhabditida > Aphelenchoididae > Bursaphelenchus > Bursaphelenchus okinawaensis. The sequence continues at coordinate 8,920,295 of CAJFCW020000005.1, read as the reverse complement.
TTGCTCTGTCCGGCCCTGCCCTGCCTTTGCCTTGTCCTAACCCACCTTTAACTATCATCTCTACTCTACCTTTTCTATTCTGCCCTATTTAGCCATTTTTTACCATGCCTCACCTTAACCTGCTCTACCTTGGCTCAGCTTACTCTGCCTTTGTCCACCCTATCCTACCCTGCTTTAACTTACGTTTTCTTGCTCTATCTTTTTCTAACCTACCTTACCTTATTAACTTCATCGCTCTACCCTAACGGTTTATATTTTGCTACCCCCCCCCTTTTTTCAAAATTCTCAAAACACCCCATTTCCCTCTCCTTCTCCCCTCTTTCTGCTGACATCACTCACCCCTACTCTTTTCAAAATTTATCCCATTTCCCAACATCCCCTCCTTTTCGAGGGGTGTTTCTACTGTCGAGGGGTGCTTCATGTCCCCTTTGGGGACAAATCGAGTATAAAAGTGCGGCCAAACTCCGCGGAATGTTTTTTCGTGCCAAAAAACAGAAAAATAGGAACACGTGCTTCGAGGGAAAAACAAATTGGAAAGGACGGTTATATACTGTATGATATGTGGTAGGCCTGGGGGGAGAGGGTATTATACGTGGTAGGCCTGAGGAGTCTGGGAGAGTGCTTTTCTAGAAATATAAATAGTGTAAGTTAGTTTACCAGTAACTGAAGAATAAGATAAGAAAAGAGAGAATGAAATTACCGGTAATTCAAGTGTAGGTTGAGGAGGAGGGAGAGGAAGGGCTGGGGTTACTGGTAACTTAAGGGCAGGGGGAAGAGGGGGGGGGGGAGATGCAATTAATAGTAACGAAGAAAGAAAATGGTAGGGCAGGGTAGATTAAATTGAATGTTTGTTGTTGTTTTTACTGTTTATAGTACTTTCTTTAATTTTTCGCGGAATCAATCGTGTTTACAGTACATGACATGTTATTTTTGGGTTATTTCAATCATTTCGAATTCTATTTTTTGTAGGTTCTTTTGAAAATTATAGCAAATATTAATAATATCTATGATTTCTAAAGCTGAAAGAAACAGAAAAAAATGATTTACAGTATTTTTAGCTTATCATGGATAATTTAACTTTTTCTTGGTGTACTCTACTCTATTTGACTTTTTACCCTAGCCTTATCTTATTTTTATCCTAGACTGGGTTATAAGAAAAGGAGAAGCTAAACGTACCCGATCTGTCCCGCTCTAATTAACTTCAAACTTTTGATATAGAAAGTAAATATAGAAAGATCATGTAAATATAAGATCTTCAGCAATGTACTAAATTGCGCTTTCCAGTCAACCTCGACAAAATCAAGATTAAAAATTTACGTTTTGAATTTCCCGCTAAACTGGCATTGTGTTTCAAACTTATAACTTTGGCATTTTTTGGCTTTTAATCATTTTTCTTTAATATACTAATCCTTTGAATGAACCTACATTTTTTTTAATTTGTAAGCGTATTTTGCTTGGAAAGTCGAAAAAAGTGCTTGAAACACAATGCCAAATTTATCAAGTTGGCAAGGAATTCAAATGTTTCAATTTTAAAACTCAAAAGCGCAAGGTAAAAATTTTTAGTTTATGGGTACTGCTAGTGTTACAAAGAGTTAATATATAAATTTTGGGATGATTTTGAGCGTGGCAGGCTTGGTTACTTTTCTTGATAGCTTTATTCCACGGCTACCATAACTCTAATCCATGCCCTACTTTAGTTTTAATACTATACTCTTACCCCTTTACCTTAACTTTTCTTACTTCTACTCTATCCTACTCTACCCTATTCTACTTCACACTAATTTACGTTGTACCCTACTGTCTATCCTAAGCTTTTCTTACCCTACTATAGACTTATTTAGCTCTATTACAAGCCCTGTTTTAGCTTTAACCTAGTCTTTTCATAGTTTCTATCTGGCCCTGTCCTTATACTAACTCTACTATAACCTACTATCATATTACTCACGGAGAACATCACCTTTCCTACAGTACTACTTTTAGTTCAAAATTTCGAAAAAAAACCTTGTTTTTCGATTAAAAAATTACTTTTTACACCATTTTAATCAAACTTTCAAAAGCTACAAACATCAAAACATCGAAAAGCAGTGTGAAGTTTGTCAGCTCTTTAAAGGTTGTTAAGACTAATTTGTTACCTAATTTTTTGCGTAAAATCACACCATTTTTTGCGTTACCTTGATCGAGAAGGAATCAACGATTATCAATTTCTTTGTTATTTCAATTCTTGTTTTTCTGACTCATACTGTAGATTGGGTGACAATGTGGTTTGTATATAAGAAGGGGACCGGAAAACGGGAAATGGTTTTGTATAGTTAAGAAGAGAGGGGTAAGGGAGTTGTTGTATATATTTTTTATTTTGAAGGCTATGGTAGAGCAAGATATAAAAAGAAAGGTTAATTGTTGTGCAATGAGACTTGGGCAGGGTTAATATAGTAGCTTAGGGGTATAATAGGGCTTTAGTAAAGCTAGGTTTAGACTAATTGTAAGGTAGGGTAAGGCAGGATAAGGTAACAGAAAAGGGATAGGGTAGAGTGAAATATCGAAAAGGTCAGGCAGTGTAACATAAGAAAAGGTAGGGTAGATTAGGGTAGGGTAAGGTAGGGTAGGGTAGGGTAGGGTAGGGTAGGGTAAGGTAGGGTAGGGTAGGGTAGGGTAGGGTAGGGTAGGGGTAGGGTAGGGTAGGGTAGGGTAGGGTAGGGTAGGGTAGGGTAGGGTAGGGTAGGGTAGGGTAGGGTAGGGTAGGGTAGGGTAGGGTAGGGTAGGGTAGGGTAGGGTAGGGTAGGGTAGGGTAGGGTAGGGTAGGGTAGGGTATAGGGTTCTTTACTTTGCTGAATTACGCAAAAGCTATATATAGTCTATAGTAATATATCTAATTTGATGTGTAAACAAGTTGATGATTACACTAATGTGTTTATAAATAGAAATGAACTATAACATACAAATTGCTTTACGTAATATAATGCGATTTTAATATTATTAGGCTGAAAAATTTTTTACATTAGTTTTCGTTCGCGTATGTTAATATTATATCCCTACTACAATATACCCCAACACATCAGTACAAATTAAAAATTTCAGCAATCCTGGCAAGGTGACAATAACTCTTCAAAATGAACTCAAAAACTATTCTCATTGCTTTGGCCGTTTACCTCTGTGTTACAGTAGCGCTCGCTATCAAATGCCACACTGGCGTGGATACGGTAGCGGCCGGCTCGGTGGAGTGTTCGGAAGGTCAATGCATGAACTCGACGTCGGTCGAAAGCTCGGTCTTTGGCTGTGATTTTAGTCAAGTCTGCGAACTGTTCCAACTCTTCGATGGTTGTATCAGCGACGGCGACAAGGTGGTATGTTGTTGTAGTAGCGGCGACAACTGCAATGTGAACCAAGGCAGCTTGAAGAACGTGGTCAGCAATTTGGTCAGCGTTTAATGACTTTACGTTAGCATTTTGAGTTCTTAAGGAATTTAAACCCTTAAGGCATTTAAATTTAATTTTAAAATTTTGAATTATCGACCAGTCGGTTTTGAAAAAAAATAATTTTTTTAAAAATATAATATTTTTTTGTATTTTATTATGGTTGAAATGTTTTTCAAAATTTTTTGTTAAAAAATATCGACCGGTCGATTATTTTAAATTTAAAATTTGAAAATTTTTTTGAAAAAATGTGTCATTCTTATGCTTTTTTAGCCATTTTTGTTATAAAAATACATTTTTTGATAACTATATGAGTTTAAAAATGGCATTTTGTAAAATTTTAAAATTTTTTAAAATTTTAAAAAATTTTTGAAATTTCAAAATTTTGTTGTAGTCTAGCCTTTGTTGAGTCTTTTTTTTTTCATGGTAACTTTACCTCAGTTGTATATCTTCGAATCGTATCACGGGACATCAAATATTTGTTACATGTACATTACAATCCAATACCTTCGTATCTTACTGTTTTTCATAATTTATTCGTTTTTAAGATAAACTTTTATATTATATCTACAAGCTGGTGTTATTATAGTAAAATTTTGTTATATAAGACGTCTCAAGAAACATGGTTGACAGGGTCTATCTAGGGCGGCAAGGGCTAGGGTAAAGGATAAAGACAAACAAGGGCAAGGCATAAGGCAAGGCTAGGATAAGATTAGGGTAAAGTAGAGCTAAAGTAGGCTAAATTAGAACCAGGTAAGGATAAAGCAGGGTAGGAATGACTGTACCAAAGCTAAAATAAAGCAAACATAGAGCCAAGACAGGGTAACAATAAAGCTAAAATAAGGTTACGGTAAGACAAGGATCGGTAGGGTTTAATCATGAAAAAGGGACAGAGCCGAAGAACAATTGGAAGAGGTTAAGCCAAAAAATTAGGCCCGGCCCAATCCTTTTACATATTAAGCCAAGCTCAGTCCTTTAAAAGCCTTGTGGAGCAAGCAGTTAGCTGTTGCAGAACTAATGTAGAACATAATAAAACATAGGTATGACTAAAGTAAAGCTGGAATAACGTTAAGACTAAAGAAGAATAGAACAAAGGAAGGCCAGATTTTATTTATATTTTTTATTCTTGTTCTACCCTACTTTATTTCAAAAGTAGGGTAAAGTAAGATGAAGAGAAGGTAGACTAAATAAAGTTTCTTATGATCAAATTTCACAGCTTCCTATATAGAACAAGGTAAGGATAAAAACTATAGTTCAAAGCAATCAAAACAATGTTGCCCTCGACTGGATAGGCATTCCATACATCGCCAGTAGCCGTTCTAAACACAAGTCTTTGATGAAAACGCTTTTATATTTTTGTTAAAATACAAAATTTAAATATAGAAAGATTAAAAAAGCTTACTTTTCCTTTGATTTGCTCACAAAACCAATGACATTCATCAACCCAGTCTTTACATACTGAGCGGTAGCACATTGATATCAATGTGTCTAACTAAAAGTAAAAGCTTAAACTACCCGAAATTTTTTCTTTTACAATTTTTCACCCTACCCTACCCTTAAAATTTTAAAAACCTACCTGATTCAAGCTTCTAGCCTTTGGCCTAGCGGTTGATTTTTGTTCCCAATTGATGACTGTTGAGTTTTTACGTTCGGCCATACAAAATATTGCTGAATACAGCATTAAAATAAATGTAAAATACGTTGATATTTTTGCGTTGATGCTTACCATGACGTGCTACGTCATTAACTGAAAATACTTTAAATTATGAATTACAACTTTAAAAAAATTGCAAAATATTGGTCACGATGGATAAGAATAGTAATAGTGCTGTCTCTAACTCAGAGCCTTAGCTCAGAGCCCTAACCCAGAGCCCTAGCCCAGAGCCCTATCCCAAGGCCGTAAGAATAGCTTAAGGCCTAGCTTTAATCCTAGTCCTGTTTCAGCACTGCTTTAGCCTACTTTTCTCTACTCTAGCCTAGTTTACTTGTTTTACCCAGCCCAAGACTCTACTATAATATTTATATCATACCCTACCATTACACTTTAAAACCCTATAGAACTATCAAAACCAACCCCATATAAACCTTTTCCCAAAAACGACATAACAATAACCAATAACGTAATAAAACGGTTAATTATCGACCAGTCAAAAGGCTTCAAAACAGTTTCCGTATGAAAACTTTTTCAACATACGATCGTATTACCGCATGTTAGAGAAGAGTAATTAAAAGTGCGCTATTGTGGAACACTTCTTCGAAATCATATTATTCTTGTTTCGAAAAGTCTTGTCAAAAAGTTATTAATGCCTGGTTGACTTGTAATTGTTTTGCAATTACACGGTTTTTTGACAAGAAAACAAAACTTATATTATAGTTAGTGACAACGTACAAAACTTTAAAAGTTTTTTTGAAGTTTAAATTAGGCCAAAGTGGCAAGCGGGTATAGTTTAAGAACATGTTAAGATAAGGGTAGCTTAAATAAAAAGCTAAAAGTAAAAACTAGGGCTTTGGGCTAGCGCTCTGGCTTAGGCTCAAGCTCCGGCGAAGTATAAAGATAAATTATAGTCAAAAGCAAAGGCTAATGATAAGGCTAAGGCTTAAGCTCAGGCTAAGAATCAGGCTTTTAGGTTCAAGCTCAAGCACAGGATCAGGCTGAAAGTAAGGTTAAATTTAAAAATCAGGCTAACACTCAGGCTTAAGCTTAGGTCTCAAGCTCAGGCCAAAGCTTAAGCTATGGCTGTTGCTATAAATACCACAATGGGTGCAGCTATGCCCAAGGCTAACAATTGTAAGGCTAAATCTATTACTGAACTTAAAACTAGGTCTTCAGCTCAGGCGCAATCTAGACTAAAGCTAAAACTAAGATTAAAATCAAAATCGGACTAGGCTTACGCTGAGGCTAAAAATAGGGCTACTTAGGCTGGCTCAGGCTTAAGTTCAAGTTCAGACTCAAGCTAAAGTTACGGTTATGGCAAACGCTAAAGCTTCGGCTTAGGTTAAAGAATAACAATAAAGTATCTAAGCAAAAATTCCATTTTTAGTTCAAAAACCCAACCCCTATTCCCCTCCCCCCTCTCTATTCCTCTTTTTCTACCTCAATATTGCGGTCCCATAAAGTCTCTGAACCTCTATATTACGATCGATTTGACGATCCGAAAATTAGAAAAATAAATCGAAGCCGAATGGCCTTGATCCCCACTTCTAAAGCAACGGCCTCAATTTCGAGTTGAGAATCTCTTAAACTCATTCTTCTCGCATAACCTTAATTATAAAGAGCGAAGGAATAAGGGATGGGGGGGGAGGTAATAAAGGTTGTTGCAAAACTTCCTAAAAACTTTTGAAAAAATTAAAATGCTTGCCTTTGCCTTGCCTTGCCTTTGCCCTGCCTTTGCCCTGCCTTTGCCCTGCCTTTGCCCTGCCTTTGCCCTGCCTTTGCCCTGCCTTTGCCCTGCCTTTGCCCTGCCTTTGCCTTGCCTTTGCTCTGCCCGGTCCTGCTCTTCCTTGCCTTCTCCTGGCCCACTCTACTCACCCGTCTCCCACACCCCTGCCGTAGCCTACCGTATCATTTTCTGATTTTCTTTACCACACCTTAAATTATGCCATTTTATTTTACCCCCGCCCATCCCTCATGTCTAGCCTGAAAATCGCGGCGACAAAGACGCATGAATCGGAATAAAAATCGTTCGAGAATTAAATGCCTTCAAGGAATTCCGGCTAAAATGTTTTCACTCGGAAAATAACAACTTCTCACTTCGAAAACCCGATTTAATTTATACAAAAATCGCATTCAAATGTTGTTCGAACCACTTTGTCGTCGCTTCGAAATACGTTTTTGAAGATACGATTTGAATACGACAAGTTCTGGCAGTCTTAACGATGATTAGAGGATGTTTCTGTTGGTTTAGAGAGTTAAAAATGTCTATGTTTATAGTAAAACTAAGGTAAAGTAAAGTCGATTACAGTAAAACTGGACTAAAAAGAGCTAGAGTAAAAAACAGGTAGGCTAAAGTATAGCTACATAGGTGAATAAGCATCCATAATAAAGAAAAGTTAGACAAATGTAAAGCTAGACTAAAGTAGAGCTAGACTAAGGAAGAGCTAGACTGAAGTAAAGGTAGACTAAAATCGAAGGCAAGGCAACGGCAAGGCTAAGAAACTCAAAATTAAAGTCAAAATCAAACAGATCTGTATATTTATTTACATCCATGAAACGTGTTATACCAGTGTTGCAATGATATTACAGTGCCAAAAAAACCTCACAACTTTCAAGATACAGTGTTTACAGAATTACGACTTAATTAGACTCTCCACGGCTAAACCAAGGCTAGTTTTCTTTTTCGTCGGGGGTGGCGTTCTTGTAGCCAGACTTTTCGAATGCGCTCTTCATTTGAGAAGGACCGGACTCTGTCGCGGGCGTGGATTCGACCTTTGGACTGGTGTAATGGCCAACCTTCATCAAATGTGATCCCAGCTCATTGTCGAATATCGTGGGTGCGTTTGAGGCACAGCTCTTGAGCTAAAATTAATTTTTTTTATTTTTAAAATTGTAGTACTAATACTATGTAGTATCTTTAGTACTATTTAGTACAAACATAATACTAAACTTACACTTTTATGTTCTGCTTCTTTCTCGTATGTGTTATTTTTGTCAGTTGTCTGTTGTGTCTCCGCCGTACCTTCGTTCCTTCGCTGCCCCAATGGAATCATCGTCTTTATTGAATTCGATCTTTGCGTTCGGTCTGTCTGCAAATATAAAACACGGTAGTGATAATTAAAAAATGAATTTCATGGTACTACACCATGAGATATACTACGGAAAAAATTTTGGACCCATCAAGAGTAGAACAAGACCATTTTTCTAAGATAGGACAAGGTAAACTAGCCTACGATAAGATAAAGTAAGTCAGCAAGACTATAGCAGGACCTAGGTTATAATTACTGTAGGTCTGACTAGATTAGAGCAGAGTAAACAAGGCTTGAGTACGATAAAGTAGGTTTTGGCAAGACTTAGTTAGACTAAGACCAGAACTAAGGGTGAGTTTAACATGTATCGGGCTAGAGTAAGGCGGGTTAAAAAAGGCTTGAGTAGGATAATTTAGGATAAAGCGTAGCAAAAGCAGAGACAAGACGGGGGCTAGAGCAAAAGTTAGGGCTCGGGGCTAAAGCTTGAAGCTAGGGTCTTGGGCTAGGGCTCTAAGCTTAGGCTTCCGAGTTATGGGCTAGGGCTCTGGGCTAGGGCTCTGGGCTAGGGCTCTGGGCTAGGGCTCTGGGCTAGGGCTCTAAGCTAGGGCTCTGGGCTAGGACTTTGGGCTAGGGTTCTGGGCTAGGGCCTTGGGCTAGAGCTCTGGTCTTGGAATCTGGGCTCTGGGCTAGGGCTCTGGGCTCTGAGCTCTGGTCTCTGGGCTCTTGGCCTAGAGCTCTGGGCTAGGGCTCTGGGCTAGGGCTTTAGCCTAAGGCTCTGGGATAGGGATCTGAGCTAGGGCTCTGGGCTAGAGCTTTGGGCTGGGTTCTTAGCTAAAGCTACTTTAATATAAATTGAAGTGAACTTACTTCCCCTTCCGCTGAGTTTGACCTGGCAGTACTTTTGGAGTTCCCAACTGGAGTGTTCTTCTTCTTCTCCTTGATCTTCTTCTCCTTGATCTTCTTCTCCTTGATCATTCCCTTCTCTTTCTTGTTCTTATCAGACTTCTTCTTCGAGCTTTCCTTAGGCTTGTTCTTATGCTTTGGACTTTCCTTCTTCTCCTTTAACTCCTTATCCTCTTTCACTGATCTTGACTGTGACCTGCTCTGAACCTTCTTGCTGGTTTGTTTTTTAGACGACTGACTGACTAGTTCACTTGGCAGCTCCTTATTCGACTTCTTCTCCTTTGGTTTCTTGGCCTTTGGAAGGAAATTTCGCGCAGTTTTGGGACTTTTGGCACTGTTTTTCGTTTCTCTATGGCTCTGACTTTTTTGGGTTTTATCAAGCGGAAGGAGGGGTAAGTCGCCTTCGCTAAAATGTATAATTTTTTTAAGTTTAATTTTTTAAATTTGTACAATTTAAATCTAAAAATTTGTAAAAAATTCAAAAATTGTTTTCGGCGCCAGTTTTGGCATTCTGCTTCAATTGTTATTTTTAAAATTTTACAGTTGTTGAATCAAACACAGGCTTAAAAAGCCTACTTTCAAATTTTTTCGTAAATGGCCAAAAGAATTCAAAAACCAATTTTGGCGCCATTTTTGGCATTCTGTTTCAGCTGCTTCTGTTTGTCCTTCTAAACAAAAAATACTGACAAAAACTCAAAAAAAATATATAATTTCGTATTTTACAGTCTTTAAAAACTTCAAAAATAACAAAATTTAAAACTCAATTTTGGCGCCATTTTTGGCATTCTGTTGCAAGGTGTTATTTTGAATTTATCAATTGACACATGCTCTAAAATCCTTATTTAACTTATTTTAAACGTATTTGAAAAGTTAATATTACTTTAAAAGCCTTTGAAACATAATGCCAAAAGTTTTATGCTTTGGCGGAATTTTTTAAAGTTCAAAAAATTGTCCTAAACTTTTAACAAACTTAAAAATTATAGTAAAAATGAACTCACGGTGGTATGTACGGTCTATGTTTCGATGCTTTCTTGTACTTCTTCCGTGTGCAATTCAAAGTGAGATAGCCAACCAGTGCCATATGACTTGTCCAGAAAAATATGCAAAACCATAAGGAGAGCATTGGAACCGACCGGAATCGCCAAGTTGATGATAAGAAACTGAACAAACTTTTATTTTTTTTTTGAAAATTTAAAAAAAATTTTGAAAATTTAAAAATTAAATTTTTTTTATTTTTTATTTTTGAATAAAAATTGCTCGTCCTTGTAGGCTAGTAGCTCTAATCCAGAGCCCAGAGCCTAGAACCTAGAGCCCCAACTTTAGGCCGAATTCTAGCTCAGAGCCCTAGCCCAGAACTCTATTGAGAAAAATAAGAAACGAGTCGGAAATAGGAATTTTTAGAACGGCACGGGCCGGATTTGAATAAGATGAAAAACGTGCTAGATCTAAACTCCAAGTTTGGCCCAAGAACCAAGACTGAAAATTAAGCTTAGCCTTAGCCTAAAATAAAAAAACAACAAGACTTTTTTCAGCGCTTGTTTATTATGTTGTAATTTTATTCAAATAAGCATGAATAATATAGCAAGTATAATATAGTAATATTGAAAAATTGGTTTGTCAACAATATTGGCTTGAATAATATCAAAACGATTAAATAAATTAATATTGAACTAGTTATAATAGTATATATAGCTGGCTATGTTAGGACTGAGGTATTACTGTCCCATATTCTTTGTTGCCCACTTGAAAACAGTAAACATTTGTGGTAAGAATCAATCGAAAATGTACAAACTCACTTTGATTGTCTTGATTAATGTATTGTGCTTTACCCCTACTTATGGCGACTTTTTTGTGAGTTACTTTATAATGAACCTTTTGAAATTACAAAATCTTTTCAGGGCGACGTTGCAGACACTGGCAGTGAAGTCATAAGTAGTATCGGCGATACCGGCAAAGACGTCTTTAATGCAGTAGCTTGTGCTCCTTGTATTGGACTGGTCGAACTGTTCTTCTGGTTGCTTGAGAACTCCGATACTTTCTATGACGTAAGTTAATCTACCCTACCGTACCCTACCGTAGCCTACTGTACCCTACCCTACCGTACCCTACCCTACCCTACCCTACCCTACCCTACCCTACCCTACCCTACCCTACCCTACCCTGCCCTACCCTACCCTACCCTACCCTACCCTACTCTATTCTACCCTACCCTACCCTACCCTACCCTACCCTACCCTACTCTACCCTACCCCATCTTATCCTACTCATCACCTACTGTACTGTACTCTACACCGCTCTAAAAATTTTGTAATTCCAACCTTATTTTAGTTAGTCGACTGGGCCTGTGACCAATTCATGTATGGAGTTGTGTGCAGTGTTGGCCTAGGATCGGCTGGCCTGGCTAGTAATGTTCTCACTCCACATTACATTTGCACCTCCTTGATTGGTTCTCCAATCTGTATGCAAATTGACAAACGGTCGATTTCCGACATGTTTAATGGAATTGACCAACAATTTGAAAATATCGACCAAAATCAAAATTATGGCCAAAAGCAAAGTCATAACAAAAAGAGTCAATTCGGCCAAAATGAAGACGTTTTGACCATTTTAAGTCGTGTCTTCAATGATTCTCGACCGATTTATACCAAAAACCAGAAGGAATTCCAAGAAATATTGACCATGCTGCCAATTCAATCCCTATCTGATATCAAGCCTGCGGTCAATAATTTCAAAAAGGTATGGCCTGCGTTTCGACCGAAAGATCAACAAGATCTGATTAAAATGGGCCGTGATTTCAAGCAAAATGTCAAGACTGTGCCCATCGAACAGAGTTTGGACGATTTGAGAAGAATCAGCCATAAGTATAATGGAGCCTTGGCCAATATGGCACAGGAGGGGAATAGGCAGTAGAAGGCTCATTATTTTAAGCTTTTGAAGCCGACCTTTTTGGCTTGAAGGCAATTCTCTACTATACTTTATATTAGGTTGTTCAAATAGTACTGTGGTCAATTTAAAAGCAATTGCCAAAAATTTTTATGATTATAGGGTACAGAATTAATTGAACAACCTAATAACAGGTTGAACTTAAAAATCTTGATAATGTAGCGGCTAACGCTACAAAACCTTGTTTATGACGTTTTACACTGAGACAGCCTTCAAAAAACTTGTATTTACTACTACCAGTAGTATATTATACTGGAAAATCTACAAATTTTAACGACTTTTGTTACATTTATTGTTTTATTAATCTAATAAGTTACTTATGCTTAATAAACTGACTTTAAACGACTTAAATATAATTTATTTGCGTTGGCAAAGGGTTGGGAAGGCTTAAAAGTGTTCGAAGAAGCCACCGCTCAACGGACGTTTGAGATTACCGAGAAAAGCCATAGCTCGGTAAACGCTTAAAATTGTCGGCGGAAACTACATCCTGCTTCAAATTCACCAACGCAAAAATTAATTTTACAAAAGTTTTATGAGCTATTCTTCAATGTAAAACATCAATATAAACTTAACAAAAGTAATATATCGTCACCCTACTTTTACTCTAACTTAATTTTATTTTTGCGACGCTTTTCTGCTTTTTGTTAGACAAAACTTACATTAATTCTACTCTACACTAACTCTTACTTAGTTTCATCATAGCCTTATCTTCTTAGTCCTACGCTAGCTCTACACTATTAAAAACGCTGTCTTTTAGAAAATTGCTTTAAATAAGCCCTACTCTTATTTGTTCAATTGACTCTAAGTAAGCCCTATCCTTATAGTTCAATTGGTCTACTCTTGTCTTTTGATTGCTTTCTTGCTTTACCTTAAATTCAGAATAGTTTTTTTGTCTTGTCTAGGATCTGCTTTAGTCCTTCCTCAACATTTGTTTTTACCTTCTTTTTTTCTATATACTGTTTTTTTTTACTTTTGTTTTTTTGCCTTACCCTAGTTTTTTTTCTTTTTTTTTGCCTTTTCCCACCCTACCTTTTGATGTTTTTCCTTATGTTTTAGCCACATCTTTGTTTTTTGCCCTACCCTTGATTTACCTTTGTTTTTTTTGCTTCACGCTACCCTTTTACTTTTTCTCTTCTTTATGTGCTGCCTTGACTTTAATTCCACACACTTCAATGACTTTATTTCTCCAAATCTCCAGCAAACAACGGACATTTAACTTTTGAATTGAAAACACTATCCTTCGGGCAATTAAAAGCATTGGCAAACGCTGGGAAGTTGGCCAAAGTTCTCCAGCATCTAACTGGAGCAGGGGCATGTGAATCGTATGTTATATAGCTATCCCATGGTGTTAAGATATTCATAGTCTGAGCTAAATTGACAAAGAATTGCTGATCGTCACTCAGCTGCAACAGAAATTTTGATTTTGGTCGATTTTTGATTAAATTACGTAAGGTGTACTTCTTGAAGGCATTGTAGGCCCATCTGACGCCCAACTGATCAGCTATGTTCTCTTCGTATGTGCCGTCAGGGTTTACACATATGTTAGGGTTATTTGGATTACATTGGCCTTTGTAGAGTTCCACTAGACATTTGTAGTTGTTTATCATTGATGGACTGGCATAGTGCTTATTGGCTATAAAAAACCTTTAATTTACTTTTTGCCGTAGCCCAGAGCCCTAGCCTAAAGCTCTAGTTCAGTGCCCGAAGCCCTGGCCTAAAGTCCTGGCCCAGAGCTCTAGCCCAGATTCCAAGACCAGAGCTCTAGCCCAAGGCCCTAGCCCAGAACCCTAGCCCAAAGTCCTAGCCCAGAGCCCTAGCTTAGAGCCCTAGCCCAGAGCCCCAGCCCAGAGCCCTAGCTCTAGCCTAGAGCCCGAGCCCAGAACCCAGAGCCTAGCTCTAAATCCCTAGCCCCTGCGCTCTGACAGTAAAGAAATAGCCCAGAGCCATGGACTTACAGCCCATGGCTAGAGTCTTAGTCCACAGCTCTAGCCCAGAGCCCTAGCCCAGAGTCCTGGCCCAGAACTCTAGTCTTAGCCTTTCAATACAAGGTTGCTAAGCTTAACTTACCAAAGCTATGGCCAACTTCATGCGCGATGATGTATCCAAGACCAGACAACAGGTAAGTTATAGGTAGATTGGTTGTATATATTGGGAATAAAAATATGTTAAAGTAGAACATGTTGGCTTGGTTTTCGTCGTGAAAGGCGTTGTACTAGAAATGGCATTTTAGATCAGTTTGAAAGACTTCGAAAAACAGTTCAATATAATGTTTGCAAGCTGCGGAGGACAAGTTATACGATGAAAAAGTATTACATTATGCATAGGCGTAAGATATTAGGTTGTTAGGTAAGTCGTGGGCCCCCTTTCAACACAAATGTTTGAAAAATCAGGAAAAAATTAATATATATCGCAAATTGAAAATTTTGATGTCCTTTTATAGTTTAAAACCTATATTTTCAGAATATGTAAGTTTCAAACCTCTTTTAATTTTTTGTTTTGTTGTTTTAGTGGCCAGAACATTATAGGGCAAATGACGACTTTGGGTAGTGATGTAAAAGAGTACAAAACAAGTCGTAACGTTAAAACTACGGCCGGATTCATAAATAAGACACATGGACAAAGTATTGTGAGCTACACAACAGCAAAAATTTGGTTCCAAAAGCTTCCTTCTGGAGATGAGACGCTTGAAGAAAAGTGGAGGTCCTGTAGAGTAGTTCTCTATAATTCCTTGAAACTTGGCCAAACCATAACTGTTAGTACGTATTCTATTAATATTGACCAAATGCGCCACTATCTACCTTCAAAGTTGAGAAACAGAAGGTCAATTATTGTTCATGACAGTGTCCGCCCCCACTTGGCAACGATGACCGCAGAAAAACAACGGGTTTGGATACAAAGTTTTTGACCATCATTTGTATTTACTCGACATGATAGCTACATATTACCATATTTTCAAATCTTCGATAGCATTTATGTGTCAGCGACAATCCACTGAAGATGACGATGTCATGGAAGCCATCAAAATTTTCTTAGGCTCTAGAAATTCTGAATCCTATACTACTGGGATAAAAATGCTTAAAAACGTTGGACACATTGTGTTAATGTTGATAATAACTATTTTGATTAATAATTAGTTCTTGTTGTAACGCAAAAAACTTTTTTTCTGATACACGGTTAGGGGGGCCCACGACTTACCTAACAACCTAATACTTACCTCCAAGTCAGGAAGCAATAAGTGCTTAACACCGTGTACTGCTTCGTATCTCAGTATAGGAAAGTAATTGTTAAGTAAAAAATGTGTTTTTGGATAATTAGTAGATACTCGGTTACTGTACTTTTTAAAGTTTACATCATCGTAGAACTGATGATTAACAAATGCAAATCGATTTTCTTTCAGTTTCAGTGATAAGTCAGCAATAACATTATCCTCGATCACTTCGCTTTCTTTAACATACTCAGTAGCTTCGTCTAGTATCAGATTTACTATGGTAAAAAAGTCATTTCTCATTTTATGGAAATCACTTGGATCTTTGCGTATCTTGTCAATCGACAGCTTTACTACATGTAACGGGTAGTTTTTTACTGTGTAGTTTTCACATGTATAATAGTCTTTTGCTGTAGAATCGTACAGTTCTAGTAAGAGTCTGTTTGCCATGTAGGAGCGGGCCCAGGGCTGAAAAGAAGTCAATTTTAGATTATGAAAAGGCCCAGGCCCAGGTCTAAGTCCACAATTCCAGGAACCAATCCAGGTTTAAATATAGGTCTAGGACTAGAACTAAACCTAGGTCTAGATCTAGGTCTAAAACTAGAACTAAGACAAGGACTAGGACTAGGACTAGGACTAAAACTAGGACTAGGACCAGGACTAGGACTAGGACTAGGACTAGGACTAGGACTAGGACTAGGACTAGGACTAGGACTAGAACTATGACTATGACTATGACTAGGACTAAGTCTAGGTCTAGGTATAAGTCTAAGTCTAGGGACCAGGACCAGGACCAGGATTAGGACCAGGACTAAGACTCTGGACTCTGGGCTAGGGCTCTAGGCTAGGACTTGGGCTAAGAAGGTAGACTAGGGTTTAGAACTAGGGCTTTGGGCTAGGACTCTGGGCTAGGGTTCTGGACTAGGGCTCTGGGCTAAGATTCTAGGTTAAGGTTCTGGACTAGAACTCTGGATTAGGGCTCTGGGCTAGGGCTCTGGGTTAGGACTGGGACTAGGAAGATGGACTAGGGTTCTGGACTAGGGCTCTGGGCTAAGGATCTGGGTTAAGGCTCTTCACGAGGTCTCTAAACTAGGATTTTGAGCTAGGGTTCTGAACTTGGGCTCTAGACTCTGGGCTTTGGGTTAGGGCTCTGAACTAGGGCTGTAGACTAAGGGGTTAAACTTACAATTTGCTCTTTATTTAAAGACGGAGAAGGTGTTGGCCATCTAACATTGAAACTTGACGCATTTACATTGATTCCATACACAATTTTTAAAAATTTCGATGAAAATTCTTTTGGCACTTTAAATAGTTTAAAACTATATTTGTCTGGATACTTTGGATACTTATTACAAGATATTACGGCACAAAGGCTTTTCCTAAAATATAAAATACAATTTTAATTGTATTGATTAACATTTTGATTTTGCAGACTGCAAACGACATTTTATACGATGAAAGGTAGCTTGTGAACTTAAAATTTGCTTGTTATACAAGAGTTTTGTTATACGGGTTTTAGTGAAAGTAAACTTCACTGTACTAGTAAAAATAAACTTACCATGCTTTATCACTATCAACATACGATTCACTTCTCCACGTAAAGGTTTGCCTCCCTACAGCATGGTTCACAAAAATGTCTTCGAAGATAGCAGACCTTCTAACAAAAAGTAAATGAAATAGCTTGGCTACAAGATAATCAAACTGTTCATCATTGGTAATAGCATAGTCATTTGGAGTAAATGGCATACTGTAGTTTTTAAACTCAAATTTTATAAATTTTGACACTTCTGAATATTTAAGTTCATCATGACTTCTAGGTGGTTGACCTTGTCTCTTGCATTTTCTGTAGTCGTTGATCACTGCTTGAAGTGATGGTATCTGAATTTTATGTATATGTAGTTGAACAAACCTTACCATACCCTACCCTACCCTACCCTACCATACTCTACCCTACCCTACCCCAAGTCTTGTCTTACATTACATTGTTAACTTGTAATACCTTAACCTGTAATACCTTGCCCTGTCTAACCTTACCTTGCTCTGCTTCTCTGTCCTATATTACCTTTTATAATCTTTCTTTATTCTATTGTACTATTTCTTGCTCTGCTCTATGTATTAAAGTAAAATGCGGCATGACTTCTTTTTATTTATCATAAGTTGTTAACCTACATGATGAACCCAGTTAGTATCCTCAAACAAGTTATTTACGTATTCAGCTTGAAACTTTTTAAAGACGGAACGATTAAACTTGGTATTCGCATATATACAGAAGTTGTCACATGGATCTACTTGTAAATTCATTTGTGATTCCATAAACTTTGCCTTCAAGTCAACTGAATTTGTTTTACATGAAGACATAAACATAGGTATACATAGTAACAATAGTACAAAGTAGAAAGTTTTCGCCATTTCTTGGCTTATACTTTTTAAATTTTAAAATGAAAACGCAAGGTAAGCCCAAAGTGGCAGTTATAAAATGAAATACTGACTGTTAGTCTTCATTTTATTCTTTTTAATTTTATTATAATTATGCACTTTAAAGCTGAATTTTAAATTTAAATTTATATAACTATGGGTCGTTTAGCTATATATATGTAAAACATGTGCTTTAAATTTAATTACAATTTTGCGTTTTAAATTAAAAAAATTTAGTTTTTGAACCTTTGATTGAATGATATGTTATGATTGACATCATACGCATTTCATACAATATAGTTCAACATCTCAACTTTGAATTCAAAAAGTTATAACATTCAAATATTATTACAGTAGATTTCAGTGTTATTACAGTAGATTTTCTTAATTTATAACAAATCAAGTTTTATACTGTAGTAAGTACTTTTTATTATTATCAGTATTATAAAAGGCCAAAACTGATATGTACAAGTTGTTTCGGTAACAGTTCAAGTGAGTACAGTAATACAAGTTGCAGTACAAGCCCATTTTACAATTACTACAATAAAAGACACAATTATAGTATATCACAGTACATACGTATATATTTTGAGATTTCAAAGTTGTTTGTTATATCTGCAAATTTGAAATCTTCTTTATTATCCCTTGTTCTGGTTTATAGAAGTATAAAAAACCTATTTCAAAGTCGACCTAGATAAACCTAGTCCAAAGTTCGTGTATCCATAAAATCCTTGCGCAATACACTCGAAAGACTTATTTAAAGCATAAGGCCTGTAAACTCGCACTAAAAAAGATAAAAGCAAACAGCTCGAGGTCAGTACAAAATAATTTTCATCAATGAACAAAATTTTGTGTGGATTCAAGAAACTATAAAAACCGATGTAAAATATACATATTCATCACTTTGTACCTCCATCTTCAAAAAATAAAGTCATGAGCCAGGTAACCACCACCGTCTCTAAGACCTCGGTTTTATCTGCCGCCTCGACTAAGGCGCCACACTCGCCAGCCAGCTTGACCAGTCCGGACGAATTGTCCAGGCCATCATCGGCCGCTTCCG
Source organism: Bursaphelenchus okinawaensis (assembly GCA_904066225.2). Taxonomy (NCBI): domain Eukaryota; kingdom Metazoa; phylum Nematoda; class Chromadorea; order Rhabditida; family Aphelenchoididae; genus Bursaphelenchus; species Bursaphelenchus okinawaensis. The sequence goes on along the minus strand of CAJFCW020000005.1, from coordinate 8,901,676 downwards.
ATCATTCGGAAGCCAGTTTCTTGCCGCTCACGCGGCTTCTGCCGCCGCAGAAACCAGTGGCCGTTCAGGTAAATAATAAAATTTTTATTACGGTACCTTGCCCTACCTTATTATACCCTACTTTACCAAATTCTGCCCTAAATTCCCTACCCAATTTTACCTTACCCACCCCACCATACCCTACCCTACAATATATTACCCTTTACTTAACATAACATTAATTTTCGCTTATTTCAGACCGCCCCATCTCGTAAGAGATCCTGGACTGAAGGTCCTACGGCCGACCTGCATAAGCTGCTGGACGACTTCGAGCGCGAGCTCCAAGTTATAAAAATAAAGCAACTGTGCTGCTCCAACGCAAGACAGCACGCAGCCCTAAACATTGAAATTGATTGTGTGATGGCCAAGTTTGCGGCCATCAAAGAACACTGCGAAGCCAAGGAGGCCAAATTAAAAAAGACAAAATAATAATGATTTATTGTTTGTAATAGTTTTACAGTAGTAACACGGTATATATAACAACCTTAGTAATTAATAAACATTAATAATAACTATTTTAAATGTTGTACATATTCATTTGGTTTATAGAATGTACCTATTACAGTAACTTGATATAGCATAAAAAGGTAAAATACGGCTTGATTTTCACCTAAAAAAATATTTTTTATTTCAATTATAAGCCTTCTAATAAGATACATTAGCTTTGTAAGCCAAAATCACGTTGTCTACAACAATGTATTGATGAATAGAAGTAGACAGTACTAAAATCTATTAAACACTAATTCCCCAACTTCTTGTAGTACTGACCGCTACCATAACCAAAACCATCATGAGTATTAAATGGAAATCCCATTCGAAAAAGCTCTGTATCAGGTCCAGAAATCATGCCATCTTCATTTCGTTGTACATTCTTTGGCTCAGTATCTACTATCGTATGTACTCCTTTGTATTCGGGATGATCTACACGATGAAGGCCGGCTTCTGATAGAGTAATTGTGAATAATAAAATTAGGATTAGGTAATTAAGCATAGTTTTTACAGAGAATTTGTATTTTGTGTTGATCAAAAGTTAGCTTAGAATTAGAAAATTAAGTTTCAAATGTAAAAACTAGGTTTAGAAAGTTAAATAATTAGCCTAAAACAGTAAAACTAAGCAAAGCGTTAAAAGTAATACTAAACAAGTCAAAAGTGACTTAAAAAATATAGTTTGGACTGAAGAAATTAAGGAAAGACTTTTTGATCTTCAAATTTATTGGAAAAAACTTCCTGTCAATTACAGCTGTTATTACAAAATGAAAAACAAAGTAGTTATTACAATAAATTCTGCTTCAAATAGACAGTTTTTTTTTTGTAAAAATATAAGGAAGTAAGCAAAGATAATGTCCTGCACTGCCCTGTCCTGCCTTCGCCTTGCCTTGCCTTGCCTTTTTCCCCGGTTTTTTTTCCCTGCCTTTAACTTGCTTTTTTACTTACTTGATTTTAAATTAGTTTATCGTTCCTTTTAAAACAAATTACAATCTCTAATTTACCTTATAGCCTTTTTGCTGATATAACTTACTCTGTCTTACGGCCTACTCTAATCCATAACTTATACTATAGCCAATATTATGTACTTCAAAACCGATTGCCTTTAAAAACTACGAAAAAACATATTTACTTTACTGTACAAAACCTATACTACTACATAACAAAAGACAACAAACATTCATCAAATCCGTGTAGTAGGAAAACGATCCATTCGCATTTCTAAGCCTCTTCCGCCGTTGAAGTTTTCGGATGTTTCGTAGCTGATGATTTCTGTTGGGTATGCATTGTCTTGGCCTGAGTGAGTTGTGTAGCTTGTGTTACGTCTTTGTCGTTCTTTCCTGTATAGTGCCCAACTTTGAGCAGAGTCGAGTTGAGTGAATTTGCATATTTGGTTGGGCCATCTGTGGTGAAGGACTGAAAGTAGAAAGTATGATGACTATAATGTAAGGTTTGTCGATTATAACAAATCTTTCATTCACCTTATTCCACTTATTCCACCTCTTCATTAACGAGTTCTTTGAACAAAAGTACATTAATTTACTACAATATAAGCTATAAACCTACATGTTCCTTTGGTCTTTCTTTTGACGAATCGTTGGTTAATTCTTGGGTTTTCTGTTCATGCTTCTCGTCAATTTTCTTGTCTTCGCAACATTCTGATACTACTGGTGATGACTGTTGTGTAACTTCGACCTGAAAGTACGAAATTTTATTTTTCATCCGAAAGCCATTTTTCAAAATTTTAATCCCTACCCTACTCTACCCTACACCAAACTACCGTAACCTACATTGTCCTAGCCCCTGTGTATCTTACTCTGCCCTATGTTACCTTATTTACAATTTTCCTATTGCCATCCCAGTCTTACTGTATTTTACTGTAACCCACCTCAGTTTTCTTATCTTTGTTCTTTCTTCTCCGACGGCTACTGGAGGTGTGGGGGGAAGATGAACTGGACCTGTTACTGCTCTTCTTTTGCTTCTTATTCGACTTCTGTGCGGTCTTCTCCGTCTGCGAATCTTGCGTTTTGGCTAATGTTTTGTTCTTTACACTGTTGTAATGTCCGCTGAAAAAATTTAAAGTTAGGGATACCGTAAAAAATCAAAAAAAAATTAATTTTTAAAAATTTAAAAAAAAACTTACTCCCCTTCAGGCGGGATATACGGCCGTTTTTTTCTCCGAAAATTTATGTTTGGCTTTATTCTGAAAAACAATTGATTGTTCCACAAAAGATGAGAAGTTGTCCTGACCAGAAGAGGATCGTTAACCAAATGGAATTCATCAAACAAACGGCGAAAATTCGACCGTTTTGCGGATTAAAGAATACGAAATGAGGTAAAAAATGGTAAAAAGTAAATTCGAGAAGACGTTTTTTATTTCAACAGAGTTTTGAAAATTGTTTTTTTGAACAAATTGGGCCATGTCTTCTTTGACTACTGATGTTAGACATAAGAAACGGACCGGGCCTAACATTCAGGCCCTGCCCGTTTTTCATGTCTAACTGATTAACATAGCACTACGAACATTGTATTGTACTTATTGCTTATTATTGTGATTTTAAATTTGTTTATTATAAAAAATCTTTGGTATACATAAGTTTCAAATGCACTTATAGTGGTAAACAAAGATTTGAAAGTTGTTTGATATATAATATCTACAGACTATTATAACTTGAAAGTTTCAGACAATATCCTTTGCTGAACATTACAGAAATATCAGAAACCTATTTCAAAGTTGACCTAGATAAACCTAGTCCAAAGTTCATGTATCCATAAAATCATTGCGCAATAGGCTCGAAAGACATATTTAAATTATAGGTCTAATAAATCGGCACAAAAAAGATAAAAGCAAATAGCTCGAGGTCGGTACAAAATAATTTTCATCGATGAATAAAATTTTGTGCTGATTCAAGAAACTATAAAAGCCGATGTAAAACATATTTTCACCACTTTTTCATTACCTCATATCGCCATCAACCCCAATTAAAAAAATGGTTCAACCAACCGCTACCGTCTGCGGAGCCTCAGCTTCATCGGCCGCCCCGACCAAAGCACCAGCTTCACCAGAGGCCTCAACTAAGGCACCGGCCACGACATCCGGCTTGACCAGCCCAGACGAACTGTCCAGGCCATCGTCGGCAGCTTCTGACCGTTCGGAAGCGAGCTTCTTGCCGCTTACGCGGCTTCTAGCGCCACAAAAACCAGTAGCCGTTCAGGTAAGTAATAAGAATGAAAGTTTTTGCCTGACCCTACGCTACTCTATCCTACTCTACCCTACCCCACGATACTCTACCTTACTCTACGCTGCCCTATCATGCCTTATCCTACCTTACCCTACACTACACCTCTTAACTCCTCCCTTAACCTAACATAACATTTATCTTTGCTCATTTCAGACTGGCCTATCTCGCAAGAGATCCTGGACTGAAGGTCCTGCGGCCGACGTTCATAAGCTTCTGGACGATTTGGAACGCGAGTTACAAGTAATAAAAATAAAACAACTGTGCTGTTCTAACACAAGGCAACGTTCCGCGCTTAATATAGAAATCGATTGTGTGATGGCCAAGTTCGCGGCCATTAAAGAGCACTGTGAGGCCAAGGTGGCCAAATTGCGGAAGACGAATTAAAAAGAAGTCTTATGTTATTGTAATTTTATAGTTTATATTAATCATATTGTGTATATTAAAACCTTAATAATTAATAAACATAATAATGTTATTGTTGGGGTTTTTTATTTTTGCTTATCTTCGTAAGGTTTACGTGGAAAAACTTTTGTTATACGGAAGGTTCGTTATATGAGAGGTCCTTATACGGAGGTTCCATTGTATTAACAACAACTATTTACATAAGCTTATCGTATTAACTATAAACCTACAATTGATCATCATTACACAGAGTTTTACTGTAGTTAGCTTTCATACTTTACCTTATTACTTTAATGATACATTACGCTCTTCATACTATGTTTAATCCGATTTATCCGTTTTGTAAGATTAATTCCCGCATCTTCTTGTTGTGTGCACGTCGCCATAGCTACGATCCCCAAATGGCCGGAAAATGCCTGAGGGCCAAAGCGTTTGCGCGGTCCTTTGTTTTGGTTTTTACGACCTGTCGCACCAGTCAAACGCGGGAATGTATTCGGCTTTCAATGGCCGGATTAGTGACACAGTAAGTTAGTTTAATGATGCTTATTACGAACGGAAAAAATATATTGGGGGGGGGAGGGTGGTTTAAAAATTTTTTAGTTTTTTGCTACAGTAATCATTTAAAAATATTTCAGAATGAAAAAGAGCCGGTTGAAGTTGAATTTATTGGGAAGTTTAACAAACTTCAAGATGATTGTACGATGCTAAACCAGATGATTGAGCAAATGCTATTGACAAGTGGAATTTGTAAGAGATATACTGGAGAGCCAGCTTACTGTTCTTTTGGCCCTAATACTACAATATCTAAGAGTACCACAGTAAATCAAAATACGGGTCATCAAAGAGAGACAGGACTGCAAAATCTTGCTGCAAGCTGTCATGGCACTGATGATACTGTGACTCGTGGTGCTGTTGGTAGTAAAATTAATAGTAGTACTAATCTTCGTGATACTGTTAATACTAAAACTAGTATTTATGATAATATGGAAAACGTAAAAAACGGCGAAAAATTATTCATCTCTACTAGTGATAATACTGTAACACAATATGAAGATACCAATACTACTAAAGAACCGTCCCAAAGCTCTACTACAAAACCTACGTCAATACCACAGTACCAAAACACAATACGACGTCTATCTTCTCAAACCAAGGACACCTTGAGACCAATTTCAACCAAACGTCAACGCCCAACCTCAGGTTACGGAAACAGAATACGAAGCTATAATGCCTATGTTAATCAACGTATTCGACCAGGTTCATCTCTACGCAGATCTACAACATCATTCCGTGGTCGAGTGCTGTCAGCGCCTTCTAGAATGCCACCATATCGATGGCTACCTAAAGTTACTGTACCTGTACCTTTTAAAATGACCTTGAGGTCGGTTTAAAAGAAATTATAGATTTTAAACATAGCTGAACTCCTATATAACAACAGTCTTGTATAACGAAGAATTTCTTTAGCGGTTCGCCATAAAAAAGTCTTACCGTAGTAAAAAATTAAAAAATGTTGTAAAAATTAAAAAGATAAGGTAAAATACGTCTGCTGTCTCTTTTATACAATGATTTAAACTTTTTAGAGATCAAAATCGACCAAAATCAACCTATTCCAAGAGGTTTATCGAGCAAATGTTAAGAGAAGAACGACAAAAAGAACTTTTGGAAATAAAAGAACGACAGAAACAGTAAGACAAGTTTTATCTTCGTTTTATTTTTGTAAAATACGATGCGTGTCTATGCGACAAAACAAATAAATTAAAGCTTCGTTTCAAATTTACAAAAAGCTAGTTATTTTTAAAAATTTTTGACTAAAATCATATTTTCTTTACCTAATTGTCAGTAGAAAGTTTTAGTTTTGTTTATATTACCCATGTTCATTACAACAGAACATTAGTCTAAAAGAAAACTATAGTTTTTTATTTTCAGGTTCAAAGCACGACCAGTACCATCTACGACTTATGCTTCCAACAACTCATTTTATATTGGAGTAAGTTTTTAATTGGGTCAGAACTAGAGGGCTAGAGAACTAGAGGGCTAGAGGGCTAGAAGGCTATAGGGCTAGACAACTAGAGGGCTAAAAAAGATGGCTGGGCTAGGGCTTTCTTTCAAAATTTAAAACAATATTGCAGAAGCTCCGCCGTTCCAAATCCGCCCACCCCTCAACTCGTCGTAAACCTTCACTAACTCAACACAAAGTAATAAAAGCCCGTCCACCGCCATTATCAACTTACATTCCACCAAAACTAAAACAACCAAACAAAGAAAAGACCATTCAAAGAGCAATCACAACATTGACAAAAGCCCACGAACCTGGCCACATGGCTGAACACTCGATCAAATGGAAAGTTCAACAACGTCTTCGTCATGTACCTCAATGTTATGTTTCTAAAGAGCTCGTACCAAGAGTACGATCCTCTTCTGTTCCTGATTTTAGAAAACTTCATCTTGATTTTGAGCTACAGCTAGATGAGGTTAGAAGATCACGGCCGATCACTCTTACGGAACCTTTCAAGTTCCAGACTGATTACAATCGACATTATTGTGCGGTAAGTGGTTTAATAGGTAGTGTTTTATTATAAAAACAATCGAAAAATAAAAAGTTTTTCTAGAAATATAGTGTTAGAAGAAGAGTTAACTCAAAAAAGGGAAGACATGACTCAAACAAACAAAAACTTAAATCAGCAAAGGAGAGACTTGACTTTCAAAAAGGAAGGTTTAGGCTAGTGATAAGGCTAGAACTAAGGCTAGGGCTAGAGATAGGGCTAAAGCTAGAAATAAAGCTAAGGCTAGGGCTAGTGCTTGGGGTATTGCTAGAACCAGGGCTAGAGCTAAGAAAAAAAACGGAAAACATGGTTAGGTAAGGGAATACTTAACCCAAAAAAAGGAAAGACTGAAGTCAGAAAAGGGAAGACTTGACTCAGATAAGAAAAGAATTAACTCAGAAAAAAAAGAAAACTTGACCCAGAACAAGAAAGAACTAACTCATAAAAGGGAAAGAAGAAGGGTTGATTCAGGAAAGAAGAGACCAAACCAGAAAAGGGAAGAAATGACTCGCAAAAAACAGACTTGACTCAAAAAAAAATTTTTTTTTAGTTTTTTTAATAAAACTATTTTTAGAACTGGACCTTCCCCAACGAACAAGAGCTCATCAAAACTAAACACATGGATTTTGTATAGCTTTTAAATTTTAAAATAAAATTTAATTTAAAAAACTTAAAAATTAAAAAGAAATCGTAACATCTGTATCTGTACACAAAAAAAAATATTTATTACAACAACCTATAACAACAACACCCATATAATCTATCTTGTTAAAAAAGTTGATATTCAAAATCACAGTACAAATTTAACGTACAACTATATATCGACATGTAATATCTAACACTTTATGTCATTTATCGACATGTAATGTATAACATTTTACGTAGTTCACCACATATTCTAGTATATATCTACAGTTATATCTAAAGTTCATCTCTGTTTGAGCGTACTTGTTTCAGTGATATTATGTCGCGGCCATATTCCTTGGCCAATTTATTCCAGAAATGCCATTTTTCTGGTTGAAATTCTTCAGCACGAAACTCTAATGTGGTGTTGATATTGGCATAGTTCTTGCGATCTTTTCCTAAGGGCTTCCAGTCTGGGTGAGGTTTACTGTAAATTATAGGTTACTGTAGGATAAGGTAAGATAGTATAAAGTAGGGTAGGGTAGGGTAGGTAGGGTAGGTAGGGTAGGTAGGGTAGGTAGGGTAGGTAGGGTAGGTAGGGTAGGTAGGGTAGGTAGGGTAGGTAGGGTAGGTAGGGTAGGTAGGGTAGGTAGGGTAGGTAGGGTAGGGTAGGGTAGGGTAGGGTAGGGTAGGGTAGGGTAGGGTAGGGTAGGGTAGGGTAGGGTACGGTAGGGTAGGGTAGGGTAAGGTAGGGTAGGGTAGGGTAGGGTAGGGTAGGGTAGGGTAGGGTAGGGTAGGGTAGGGTAGGGTAGGGTAGGGTAGGGTAGGGTAGGGTAGGGTAGGGTAGGGTAGGGTAGGGTAGGGTAGGGTAGGGTAGGGTAGGGTAAGGTAGGGTAGGGTAGTGTCTTACTTACCCAGTCAAAGCCATGTTAGTAATCATGTCTACCACAACCTTCTGATGTTTCCTATCTTCATCATCAAATTCAAATGCTCCTACAGGGTAATCGCCGTTCATATATGGATATTCGTTGGCATGAGTAGCTGCCTTGATCTTAATGTCATCTGGATATTGTGATGGATTGAAGTGTTCAGTATGATACAAATAAGTTGTCAGGCCATTGGCTGTTCGAAGGTCGGCGTACTGTAGAGCGCCGATGTTGAAGAAGAGGTCGCCTGTTAGCTAAAAATCATTTTTTAAACGTAATTTTAGGCTTACATTAAGTTGTTCACTTAATTCTGAGCCCTTTGACACAATATATTTACAAAAACTCATAAATTTTAATATGAAAAATATGTTACTTTAGCATTATATTAACCATGCCTACCTCCATATACCTCCACAAATAGAAGTTTTCCTTCAGATTTGGGTCAGTAACTTCTTCATGTCCTTTAGTATAGAAGTCGACAATCTTATCTTCAAGATCCTTCCATTCCTTGCCCAATCTCTCTTCGTTTGTCAATGTTTTATGGACATATTCCACGAATTCCTTTTTGGTATATACACCTTGTTTCATTTTGGGAATGTCTAAGCTATTCATAACCATAAACTGATTTAAAATCGCTGAAAAGACATGATTTTGGCTAGATTAGCACGGCCTTTACACAGAATAGACCTCACAATGGACTGGACAATAACATTATTACACTACCCTACCGTGCCCTAACGTGTCTTATTGTGCTCTACCGTGCCCTAAAGTGACGTATTATGCCCTAACGTGACCTACCGTGCCCTAACGTGCTCTACCGTGCCCTACCCTATCCTAGCCTAGTTTATTTTATCATACCCTACACGAACCTACCCAGCTTTAACCACCTTGCTCTACCCCTACTCTATTCTACCATATTCTACCTTACTTCACTCTACCCTACACAACCCTACCTTGAAGCCTACAACACAGAGTAGCCTTTTCACTAGCTTTTTCCTAATTTACCCTACCCTACTCTACCTCATACTGTAACGTATTTTTTACCATACATTACGCTACCTAAAACTGTAACCCATAGCCCGCAATCATATCCTTTACCCTACCCTACTCTACCTCATTATATGTATAACTATATCCTTACTACCATACCCTACTCCACCTTATACAGTAATCATACCATAGAATTACTATACCCAAAGCTTACCTATGCTTAACCTTCAAAACGAAGTTTACCTTGCCTTACACATGCCATATTTTACCCTACATTACCCTTTAAAAGCTTTGCCATGCTTACCTACCCCTAAAAATTAAAAAAAAACCTCCCCTTCACACAAAAACATTGACATAACCACAAAATAATAATATTAACACAGACAACTTACTAAAATAAAGAGATTCAAGCTTGGTAACGCCAATCATAGCATTGATTTTCGTTTTTTGAGCTGTTTCTTCGACCAGTTCGTATACATGTTTAGGTATGAAATTTCCATCGTACGATGGAATGAACATCAGAAGCTCGACTTCTGGAATTGGACGGGTCTGAAAAGTAGATTGCTGATTTTTTTTGTAGTGTACTGTAATAAAAATTGTGGGTATTTTTGCAAAAAACAGTAAACGCCATTCTTTTTGCATCAAAAAAGTTTAAATTTTGTAAAAAAATTTAAAAAAATCTTAAAACTGACAATCTTGCTTGTAGCCTCTAGGAACTCATCAGTAGTTGTTTTCTTGAAGCATTCCTTCCACTTTCCATCTTCACAATTCAAAACGTCAGCAACTTCTTTTGAGTACTTGACAAGATGAGCTTGGTGCTGAACTCCCCATGGACACAATGGGGTACCACTCATGCCAATTATGTTGTGAATGTAGTCTGAAAAGCAATAAATTTACTTAAAAAATTTTGAAGCTCCTACCCTATCCTACCCTACCCTACTCTACCCTACCCTACCCTACTCTACCCTACCCTACCCTACCCTACCCTACCCTACCCTACCCTACCCTACCCTACCCTACCCTACCCTACCCTACCCTACCCTACCCTACCCTACCCTACCCTACCCTACCCTACCCTACTCTACCCTACCCTAGCCTACCCTACCCCACCCTACCCTAACCTACTTTACCTTACCTTACCTTACCTTACTTTACCCTACCCTACTTTTATGATATCTTACCCTACCCATCCTCTCCCTGCTATAGCACTACCATTGGTTTCTTTTACTTTAGTCCAATCTACCCTACCCTAATTTAACTTGCTCTGTCTTATCTTACACTGTTTTACCTTTACATGCTCTACCTTAACTTTCCTTACTGTCTCCTCCTCTACCTGCTCTATTTTTATCCTACCGCACCCTATCTCCTCACACACTATCTTATCCTATATTACAATTCCCTACCTATATTAGCCTTGCTAAAGCCATACTGTAACCTTACAATTAGTCTTCAGTCCATCCTTTGCGTTAACTCATTCTTACCTTTACCTTTCCTTTACCACGATCTTATCTTATGCCAATCTCAACAACATAAGTCTAGTTCTTACATTTTTTTAATTTTTTTTTTTTTTTTACAACTTTAAAAACCTCTCCTTACCTCTAGAATAAGGAGACAACTCCAACACGCCGACACTTCCTCCGCCAGCACTCAATCCCCACGCCGTAACTTTGCCATTATTACCACCAAAGCTATGTATATTATAATGAACCCATCTCAAGGCCTCAGCTTGATCGTACATTCCAAAGTTTCCACCCAAGTTCTTAGTACCGTCAGTGATGAAGCCCATTGGGCCTAGACGGTACTGGATGACAATGACTATGAGACCTTTGGAAACAAAGTTTTGGGTCAAATTCTTGTAGCCGTAGGTTTCGGCCAAGCCCCAGCCGAAGGCGCCGCCGTGAATGTACAAAAGGACAGGGTAGCCGGCTGGGTCTGAGGACTGAAATTTTAATTTTTTTATTTTTTAGGCTTAAACTTTACAATTTTAAAAATTTTTCCAAGTTTGGAAATTTTTTAAACCTTTAGGCTAGAACTTCAAATTTTTTTATCTTTTAGGTTTTAAATTTAAATTTTTTAAAACCCCTTAGACTAAAATTTCAAATTTTCAAGCTCTTTTTATTTTTAAGCCAAAATTTTAAATTTTCAAAAATTATTTAACTTTTTTAAGCCTAAAGCATAAGCTAAAAAAAATAAGCCTAAATTAAAGATTTTTAAGTTCCTCAATCGTATTTTACAAAATCAGAAAAAACCTGCTTACCGGTTCAGTTGGTACCATAATATTCATCTTCAAGCAATCTTCATTATAAGGTTGTCCTGGGGGCAGCATCATTGGAACACAGCCTGGGGCAAACTGAGTGGCATTCAATGGAGAACTCCATTTCTTTGTCCATGGCTGAGTTTTCTAAAAAAATTTTTTTTGTAAAATACGACGTTATACATTGTGTCTTTACCAAAATTTTTAATAAATAAGCACTTTTCATCGTATAACTTGCCCCTTTTTTAAAAAATAAAAATTTTTTCACAAAATTCCCAAAAAACTGCCATTCCTTGCCATTTTAAAACCAATACCCATCTCTTACTTCAAATCTGAGCTCTCCCAACGGTGGTTCCGCGAATGGTACACCCAAGTATATCTCCGCCTTCTTGTCCGTACATGGATCCACGTAGTAGAAGCCATCGATATCACCGAATTGAGTCAAGCGACGAGGTTGAGCCAAAGCCGAAAATGAAAGACTGAGCAGTAATGTACATGATATGATAGGTTTTAGCATGTCACCTAAAACGTGATATATTAGAGCTTGATGCTAAAAGAATGGCGCTTCTTAAAAGTCTTGATGCAAAATGAATGGCGCATTTTTTGTTTTTATGCAAAAAGAGTGGCGCACTTTTAAAATTCTTGATGCAAAAAGAATGACACATTTTAATATTCTTAATGCGAAAAGAATGGCATGTCTTAAAATTCTTGATGCAAAATGAATGGCGCATTTTTTGTTTTTATGCAAAAAGAGTGGCGCACTTTTAAAATTCTTGATGCAAAAAGAATGGCACAGCTTTAGAATTATTGTTGCAAAAATTATTGTGCGTTTTAATATTTTTGTTGCAAAAAGAATGGCGTGTTATAATATTATTGATGCAAAAAGAATGGCGCACTTTGATTCTTAATGCAGAAAGAATGGCGTACATTTGTATTTCTTGATTTGATAAGAATGGCATGCTTTTATAATTTTTGATGCCAAATAAATGGCACATTTTCAAATTCATGATGCAAAAAGAATGACGCATTCAAAACTCAAAAATTTAAAAAAAGTAACGACACGTTAATGACTTTCAAACTTTAAAACTCTTTTTTCCAAATAAACCCAACGTTCCCCACTGTTCCAAAAGCGTTTTCTCAAAGAAAATTTACTTAAAAAAGCCGCCTTAACTAAATAAAGACAAAAACCATGAGGCAATGTTGTTAAAGACCCGAATAAACAAAATAATTGCGACACGTAATTTGGGGACGAATTTGATTCAATTACCATGAATTTAATTTAAATTTCTGAAATTAGGTACGACTGTATTGTTTTTACGAAAACAATAGGCTTACAGTAGGAATTTTTTAAAATAATTTTTTCTAAAAAATCTCCTAGCCTTAGCCCTATTCATAGTCCTAGCCCACAAAAGACGAGAATGGGGCTATAGACGGGCATTAATAAGGCAGGATAAGGCACATAAAGGTATAGTAGAGTACAGTGCGGGTAAAACAGTGTTTAAACCCAGAGCCTTAGTCCAAATCCCTAGCCCAGAGCCCTAGCTCAGAGCCCTAGCCCAGACCTCTAGCTCAGAGCCCTAGCCCGGGGCCCTAGCTTAGAGCCCTAGCCCAGAGCCCTAGCCTTAGTCCAGGGCTTTAGCCTCAGCTCTAGTCGTAGCTTTAGCCCTGACTTTAGCCATACCACACTCCTAGCCCAGAGCTCTAGCCCAGAACCCTAGCCCAAAGCCCTAGGCCAGAGCCCTAGTCATAGCGCTAGATGTAGTCAAGGTTCTAGTCCTAGTCTCAGCCCAAGCCTCGGCCCTGAGTCAGCTCTATTCTTAGCTTTAGTCCTAGTTTTAGCCCTTTTCTTAGCCCAAGCCTCTGCTTACAAAAAAAACTTTCTTTCTAGCCCTTACTTTTAAAAGCCGCCCCTGATTATTAAAAAACTTAACCTACCAGGCTGGAACTAAACATTTAAAACCACGTTTTTTCGTTTTTTCAAAATAGTTTTATCTTGCTCTGTGGTTTTTTATCGCAAAGTTTAATCTTTTTCAAGAGTTTGAACAATCAAAAACTGTTTTATCTTACTTATTTATCGTCAAAAAGTAACATTTCATTATTTTTGATAAAACAACAAAAAATGATTTTTACAAAAGTATAAGCTTTATACTACAGTGTTTATAGCAACACATAATGTCTACTAATTTTCATTTTTTAATAATAAAACAAATACTATTTGTTACCCGTATATTACATAAAATTAGTTTATATAATAAAAATACACTTTTTTTAAATTTTAGAACATTTATTTTGCTTATTGTGACGTATTTTAACCTAAAAAATTCAAAAAACATGCTTTAGGTCTCACCGAGATTCGAACTCGGGTCGCAGGATTCAAAGTCCTGAGTGCTAACCGCTACACCATGAAACCACCGATTCGAAAGCGCGAAACGAAATGGGATATACGATTGAAACGTATCTTTAAACAAACAATGGATATCGTTAGAAATATAAAAGACTTAACTCTAAACACCTTCCAAAAATTACCTAGGTAGCATTATAATTGACTTTTAATGACACTTTGGTTTAGATTCCAGTGAGTGTCATACTAAATAGGCTTGACTGCTTAACCTTATTTCATCAAAAACAGAAAGTTTCTTACAATATTTCCAAGAAATCGAATTAAAATCTAGAGTTTTTCATTTGCCCTTTTGTTTATAATGCCTTTGTAAAAGTGAAGATTACTGCACAGTAAACTATAGAAACAACACAAATTAAAGATCATTTTTGTTAATACCACTCCTAGTTTTACCGCCTTATCATATCTTAACTCATGAATATTCTAGAACTCTTCTACACAACCCTACCCTACCGCACCATACCCTACTTTACCCTACCCTACCCTACCGGTCCAGACCCACACTGACTTACCCAGCTTTACTCATATTCTCTTAGCCTTACCCTGCCATATTCTACCTTACTGTGCCTTACCCTGTCTTACTAATACCTTACCATGACCCCAGTATAGCCCTGTGCTAGCCTGCCCTTGCCTTACTTGTGCCATATGTGAGCTTTTTACTAGCAAGTTCTTGACCATACCATTGTCTTTTACACAGCTTACTTCAGCTTTACTCTAGCCCTACCTAGTTCAAAGCGCCTTGTCGTACCCTACCTAATTTCATTCATGCTCTACCATAGCCCCATTCTAGCCCACTTTTAGCCTGCTCTGACTCTACCCGAGTAATATTCAAGGTTTTTACCAGCCATTTCTTGGCCAAAGCATCATCTTTTCTGCACCCTACCGCACCTTACACTAGTCCTACTTTAACTATAATCTAACCCATCCTCCACAAGTCAAGTTACTTAAATAAACCTTAAAAATTAGTCTTAAAACAGCCCTTTTCGAAACATTTTCTGACAATTTTTGCTTTTTCTCTCCAAACTATTTTAATGCATAAACAAGTAATCGCCTTTTTCTTTGTTTTGTGAGCACAAAACGAAAGCACAAACCACAAAATAGGTAAGTGTAAAGATAACAACATCAATCTATCATAGAAACTTTTAATGTGTCATAAAAAAACTTTTGACGTATTATAAAAAATTTTTAAAATTGACAGCCGGCTGTACATACAGTTTGATTAAAGCCTATGAGATGTCGGTTCCATGGTGTAGCGGTCAGCACTCAGGACTTTGAATCCTGCGACCCGAGTTCGAATCTCGGTGGGACCTAAGGCATACTTTTGAATTTTTAAGAAACGTTTTGATGTAAAATACGACAATAATCGTTTTGATGTAAAATACGATCAACGTCTAAAAATCGGTATATAGTAACAAGCAAAACAAAAATTATATAAATACTATTCAAAAACTAATCAGACAGTAGAAAATCAACCCCTTGAAACAAAAAAAGTTCAACCGTTGATAAATTTTAAAACAAATCAAACTTGTAGAGGTAATTTGTTGTGACGTATGTTCTCTAATGATTTACAAGAAGACCCTAGTTCTATTTGTAATTTGTCTTACTATAAAAAAGGTCAAGAAACCAAAAGTTAAAATATCTATCTAAACCAAGACCTTACTATAGCTCTGTTCTACAGTACCCTATTCCTATTGCAGCTCTACTCTAGCCTTACTGCAGCCTCTACTCTAGTCTTACTATAGCTCCACGCTAGCCTTACTGTAGCTTTAACTTAGCATCTATCATATCCGTTAACCTAGATCCTACCAATGATCTACTAGTTCTACCCTACCCCAACATTAACCTTACGTTAGCTCATAGCCTTTCCCCTACCATAGCCCTACCTACACCATCGAAGCTTACTTAATTTTCTGCCCAGGCCAATTTAAAGAATCGAGAATTAAGTATCGTAAAGCCGGGCCAAAATATAGCCCATAGTATAAGATGCACTACCCCAATCCTTACCCTAGACCTGCCGTAGCCGTGCAGTAGCCTACCGTGCCCTAGTCATTCTTAACGATAGCGTAACCCTTCTCTTAACCTTTTTATATTTTACTATCATTCTACACCATCCTTACACTAGCTCTACTTACTTCTTCTATCCATCATAAACAAATCTAATATCACCTAAAAAGAAAACGTTTTTTTATTTAACAGTGTCAATACTCTATCCTATCCTACTCTACCTTACCCTTTACCAACCACAATTCTAACTGATCACAATTGAACTGACTAATCTTCTTTTCTGATAAAAGACAAGCGTAAGTATTGAGTTGAAAAGACGAAGAGACATTAAGAAAGCCCAAGCAAAAGATCAAAAAGATCGAAACAAGGCCGTGGTTCCATGGTGTAGCGGTTAGCACTCAGGACTCTGAATCCTGCGACCCGAGTTCGAATCTCGGTGGGACCTAACAGAATTTTTGGGTTTAAAAACTTATTTTTAATGTTTTTTATTTGTAAAAAAGTAGTAAAACTGGAGCTATATTATCTTAACACTTCTTATTTTATATTAATTCTTTTATATAGTTAAATCAGTGAAGAATACAGTAAAATGTTACCAAATTTCAAATTTTAAAGCGTTTTTTGATATAAAAAACCCAAGAAAAAACCTAAAAAAGTTGTGTTTTTTATTCAAAAAAGTAAAGAAAAAACTTTATTCGAGTGCACTTTTGGATTAAGAGAACGTATATGTACACATAACATTTCATATGTACGGCCGATTCTTTTACACGACATAAATTATGTCTCACAGACGAGAAATAAACCCTGCAATTTTGAGAAAAATGCAACAAATTTTAGAGAAAAATGGTTAATTTAAAATGGCATTCAATAATATGCCATTTTGAAATGACTTTTTTGAATAAAATTTATAGATTTCAAACACGTCATTCTTTTTGCATCAAAAACTAAATTACATCATTTTAGCGCTATCTTTTCTTACCGTGCTAGCCCATAGCCCTAGCCCAGAGCCCTAACCCAGATTCCTATCCCACAGCCCTAGCCCAGAGCCCTAGCCCAGAGCCCTAGCCCAGAGCCCTAGCCCAGAGCCCTAGCCCAGGCCAGAGCCCTAACCCAAAGCCCCAAAGCCTAAGCTTTAGTCCTGGTCGTAGACCTGGCCCTAGCCCTAGCCTTAAACCTTGCCCTAGCTTGTCCTACCTTACCTATACTACACTCTGCCATAACATAATTTAGGCCACGCCATTCTTTTTGCATCTCTTGCTTTCAAAAGCTAAATTTAGATCCAACTACGTCAAATTTCAATTTTTTAAATAATAGAAGGATTTAAAAAGCTACAGGAAGTCAATAACATGTCAAAAACAGGCCACTTATACGACCAATAACATGCTATTAAATATATTATCAATTTATATGTCAATGTAAATAGCTAGACAATAACATCTATTTTAGTCTGAAATTTTTTAGAAAACAATTTTTACGGTCAAAAAGTTTGTAGAAAATTGAAAATGTAACAAAAAATCACTAAAAAGCGTATTTTTGGTCAAAAAGTCTGTAGAAAACACAGAGAAATGTCACATACCCTATATTTATAGCTGTGTTTTAAGTGACTAAGCCCCTATAATAATATACACCCTAATGACTATACCAAACCAGTAGTTTAACAAGTTTACACACCGATGTAGTTCTGTTCGAAAAGTATTTACACTTGTTCCCCTCGGGGGGGGTTATTTTCCATTTGCGTCTGGAAATGGACTTCCGAAAAAGTGCCAAAAGCCGTGAGGTTTTGTGGTTATACAAATAAATAAAAGTAGGATTAACTGTGAATAAAAAGTGTGATGTGGGAATAGTAATTATACTTTTAAACGTTTTTTGAGATAGACAATTCTAAAAACATAAAAAGGGCTGATAATGAAAGCTTTAAATAACTTTATCTTGCCTTTCTCTATCGTAATCTACTCTACCCTACATTACCGTACTCTACTCTATCCACCTTACCTCAGCCTAGCCTACCCACCCCTACCATAACCTACTCCACAGCCTACAACTTATAACAGCCTAATCATAGCCATATCCATGCTTTACTTTATCTTACTCTACCCGTACCTTCTACAATAAACAGGTTTAGCTTTGCCCTGCCCAAAACTTACCCGAACATTACCTTTGGTAGGAGGTCTCTACTCTGCCTTACAACTTCCCTTACTTAAATTACTCTTTAAAACTACTTTACTTTGCATAAAAGCACTTATATACCATTCCAATAATTATAACAAAGCCTTACAGCAATGAGAGAAGCTACATATATATGTATACCTGTACATATAATCTTTAAATTTCAAAAAATAAACAACCTCCATGCACACAATAAAAAGTAAGCAACAAAACTCTATGCACAGTGCACTATGAAACATTTATTTCTACTGTACTTTTTGTACAAACGGTAAATGTAATAAAATGATGATGATTTAAAACTAAAATCAACATGTATGTACAATGAGTAAAAGTTGGCTAAGACAAAATATAAAACATAAAATATAGTGAGATCAATGATAATATAGAGATGAGATTCAGTTCTATACAAAAAAGTATCAAAATGAAAACATTAAAAATTTGAGAACATTTAAAATGTTCAGAAGATCAAAATAAACAAAGTTTCTACGTATTTAAGCAAGGTAATATTTAAAAGACTAATACAAAACCCAAAAGGCCATGAAAATATCAGAAGGACCTACTACAACATCTCAAACGGCTAGAATACCATCCCATAATCAGTATAAAACCTCAAAACCTTCTTACAACATTACTAAAACCTCACACCATACCCATTTTAGCCATAATAATGTGGACGCATCTCTTGAGCAACAACGTAGTTCATGGCCACCTGTTTCTGAGCGTTGGCCAAAGCCGCCTCCTCCTTGGCATAGATGAAAGCCTGTTCGTTGTTGATCGCGTTCTCAACTTGAGCATGATGCAGAGCTTGTTCCGCTTGAATGTAGTGAAGATTGTTCTCCATCTGAGCATGATTGTAGGCTTGGTTCGCCTCGATTTGATACATGGCGTTCTCAGCTCCCATATAACCGTAGCCGTATCCTGGCCGTCCGTAGGCACCGTAATATCGTTCACCTCGGCTTTCAGCGGAGATGATGGAGGTTAAGGTCATGAAGATGGAGAAGGCCAAAGTTGAAGTTAGAACGAAGCGAGACATCTTCTAGTGGGGCTTCTGAAGCTGAAAATAGAAATTGTGTAAGTTCAAGCTCATTTTAGCTAAACTGTCAGAAAGTTTAAACGAAATTCAAGGACTTACAATCAAGCTTCAGGTGCTTCAAGATAAGATTATACCAATTCAAATTGAGACGCTGCTCCTTTGGGCTTCAAACTGACTTTCTGGAGTATTCAGTTGAGATTCTGAAGGTTTGAAGTTGTTTCTCAAGGTTTGAAGCTAAGATTATATCACTTCAATTCCAAGTTTGACTTCTGTAGATTCCAAAACTTCAAATAAAGGTCCTTTCTGCGTAGATTTTGAAGTTTGACGTCGAAATTCGTGAACAAAGCTGTCTAAAACATATTATTCATAATTTAAAAAACTATTATCGACAAGATACATTGACAAAGTAACACGAAAAATACAAATAACCCTAAAATAACATATAAAAGGTTTTAAATAACTGTCAAACAACTAAAAATTTAACGAAAAACATGAACAATTTCAAGATCAACAAGGGATATATAAAATATTCATCAAGCTTCTGTAAAAGTCCAACTTCCCTGACCAGTACGGCACAAAAATTGCCAAAACGAAAACAAAGAAATGACAAAAGATTTACCGGTAAAACTGCTGGCCACCACAATCTATAAAATCCGTCATCTTGTTCATAAAATCTGTCATCCTTCCATTGATCTTTCTGGAAGTTTCTGAAGAAGATTTTGCATATAAAAACGGACTGATATCAAATAAAAAGATCACTATAAGTTAGAAGATTTTGTAAAGTAGTATAAATTTTGATTTTTTTAGTATTTTTCATGTTCATCTTCTTGTCATATTGTTTCATATTGTAATTGGTGGTTGATACAGCGAAAAATACAAATTTTATGTCTGTAATGCTCTGTTATGACCAAAAATTAACATACAGCTTATATAGTAGAGATGACATGCTTGCAAATTTTGAAATATATTTTACTCTTTTAAGGTCTTTTATTACCTAATGTTTCAAGTTTTATAATTTTTGAAAAAAAAACAAATTTTTCAAAAATTTTGATGATTCTTTACCA
This sequence comes from Bursaphelenchus okinawaensis, assembly GCA_904066225.2. Taxonomy (NCBI): domain Eukaryota; kingdom Metazoa; phylum Nematoda; class Chromadorea; order Rhabditida; family Aphelenchoididae; genus Bursaphelenchus; species Bursaphelenchus okinawaensis. The sequence continues at coordinate 8,881,508 of CAJFCW020000005.1, read as the reverse complement.
AATATATTTTTATTAATTACCTTTTTACTCTTTCAGTAGCCTATTACATTTTATAATGCCTATTTGACACTTTATTTCCTCCTCCGATATCAACGTCACGAAATGCCACGTTTTGAATTTGGCGGTGTTTCGTGGAGCCTCTGCGAATCAAAACAACAAGCAGGGTCGCGTCCATTCGCATAGTCCGTTTTCCTCCCTATTTGTACGTTAGTTTCGACTCCGTCTTGCAATCAAGTATAACGATGGCTGCTGCTACTGCTGCTCATGGATTCTCTGTTTACGGTAAATTTGAATTTGTTATTGTCAGGTGATTTGAATAAGGGCATGATCTTGAAGTTCTGGAGATTTAGCGTAAAGTTTTGACGTAAAAATTCTTTTTCAAAGCTTAAAATCGATAAAATACGTCAGAGTATGGATTTTACGTTAAGATACCTGCCGGAATTTCAAGTTTATCATGCTTTTGATCGAATGTAATACCTGAATTTGTTGTTATTGATGGAGGAGTTGACCGTGAAGGTCTGGAATTAAAAAGTTGTAGCGGAAAATTGGGAGATTTTGTTCATTATCTTATTAGAGATTGGTTAATCGATATTGTTTGAAGAATTTGAATATAAGTTCTCAATATTGATATCAATCTATTTTTGTTACCTAAAATTGATTTTTTAAGAGATTCCAAAAACGGTTAGAAACTACGTTTTTGTGTCATTTAGTGTGTTAAAATACCAAAGCATTGAAGAAGTAGGTAGGATTTGCATTCGTAGAGTTCTTTCGGCATTGTAAGCCAGTCTTGTAAAAATCAATGCTTTGGTCTTGGAATTAATATGTGCTGGTTAATCAAGCTGTTGAAACAACACGAGGAATACTGAATCATTGTTATTTTTGTTGAATGTTTCAAAACACAATTTTTATCGTTTTGAAGCAGAATTTACGATAATATAGCTGAAAAGCTAAAAAAGACACAAAGATCTTGTCGCAAGATACGATTAAAGCATTCACTTGCTGTTTTACGTATTGAACGTTAAAACCTGGTTTTTAAAATGAAAAATTGAATTCCTTGGTTTTGTAGCCATTTATGGCATCAGCCAGCACAAGATTAATGTAAATGTGTTTGTGCGCCTACTATTGCTCTCCATAGGTTTCTTTGCTTTTGTAAGACGGGCGCACAAACGGGGTCATTCGAATTATTGGGGTCTTTTGTGAGTGGAGACGCGCATCGACTGATGAGAGCCCGTAGACACCGTACTCACCTGTCCGCATGGGAAACGCGTTAAGGTGAGTGATCTCGGCTGAAGTCTTTGAAATGCGAGTTTGGTTCAAATTCTCTTTGGATTACTGTTGGTAAATCAATATGAAGTTTTTTTCGTCGATAAATTTGACTAAAATGTTATTTTCTTGATGAACTTGCCTGAGAATGTTATTCCACTGATGAATTTGAGTCAACTTTGCATCTGAATGTCTTTAACGCTTTTCTTTGTCTTTAACAGTTCTTTTTCGTGTTTAACAACTTCTGACTTTGGTAGTTGTTAAACTCTTTGTTAACGTCTATTTGAAGGGGATTAACTTATTAATGTGTCTGTTTTAGTTGGAAACATTCCATACAACGCCACTGAGGCTGAAATCGGAGACTTCTTCAGCACCGCTGGTCAGGTCACTAACGTTCGGTAAGATTTTGCGTTGTTTTATTAATTTAGTTATTTGAAACGGATGAAAATTGGCGTTTTAGACAGTTTTTTGTTTAATCAGTATGCTTTTTTACGGTATAAATGGCTTCTTTGTTACTTTATTTTAAGTAGAAAAAGTTCTTTTAAAGTATCTAGAGCTAATTTTCTTATTTTCAGTCTTGTCTACGACAGAATGACCAACCGCCCAAAGGGATTCGGTTTCTGCGAGTTCGCTGACCAACAGAGCGCTGAGAATGCCGTCAACAACTTGAACTCCCAGGACTTCCAAGGCCGTACTCTTCGCGTGAACTACGCCAACAAGTAATCTATTGGTCTCAGCCGGATGCGCGTTTTTAATCATACTCTCCACAATCTACAGTTATTTGTTTATGTAGCCGTTTTGCTAATCTCTTTGTTCTTTTGCGATTCATAATTATTATTTTACTTACTCTCCAGTGTACAGAATAGTCCTCTAACTTATTGGATTTTGTTTGTTTTGGGCCGAGTTTTTAAATGTATATTGTTTATGGATTAATAAATCAAAACGGATTTTGAATTTTGCTTGGAGTTTTTGAAGTTTAAAGTATGTTTGGTGTCGTTAGAAGAATCTTTATATAACGAATTTTGAAGCAAAATGAGTTGGTGTAATTGGCTTTTGGAAGGACCAAACTTTAACAAAAGTTGAAGAACACCCAAAAGGCTTTAAAAATTATAAAACTTCGCTTCTTCCTCCTCAAAATCAAGCTAAAAACAATATATTAATATTTATCCATCAACCTGAAGAACATAAATTACAATTATTAGGACCGATTATTGACATTCAACCCAATTCGTTTGGCCTTTGATTGGAAGATGATAAGTCGCCACAATTTGAAGACAAAGGCTTCGGCTTCATCATCCAGAATCATGGCGAGATCGCCCAAAAGTCGTTGAGGTTCTCCGTGTTCCGCGATTTTGTCGCATATAAAGTTGACCAGAGTTGGTTCCTCTTCTCCAATGTACTCCTTGATCTTCTTGTCGACCCAGGGTTTGATTTTCTCGTCGACTAGGCTTTGATCCACCATTTCCCAGTCCAATGGGTATGCAAATAGGTCTTCCTTGCCGGTGGGGATGTCGTTGATTAGGTCTTTGGCCATTTGTCGGCGTTCTTCACTTGTTAAGGACTCCATTCTTTCCTGAAAACAAAATTTTGGGTCATTTACTATGAAAAAAATCTTAATTTTCTTTTATTAACCAGCCCAAAACCATCATATCACACCAAGAATCTCCCCTTACCTGATGTGTAATTTCGAATTTCTTGATCTTCTTCTTGATGACGTGAGTATCATCGTCCATATCGTCGTCTCCAAAGACGGATATGGTTTGTGAAATGACTTTTTGTTGGAATTGTGTTACCACCTTTCGTTCGTGTCCGTTCTGAGAACCTGAGGTTTCTGGAGTGTCGACTTTGGTTAGTTTTTTGTCTTCCACAAAGCTATACTTGAAGGTTTCCTCCTCTTCTTCGATCTTCAGCTTGACTTCGGTTTTCTGGAATGATTTTTTATTATTTTATTATAAAAGTGTCATAGATATTAAGGTATTCAAGTGACTTGTGAAAAAACTATACAAAACATAATGACTTCATTATCAATGTTCATTAAGTTTCGTACTAGCGGTTCTATGCAAAGTAGTCCTTTTAAACCCTTTTAGTAAGGGAGAAAACAATTAACTTATTTTACCTCAACCTTCTGTACCACCTCTTCCTTCTTGACTTCTTTGTTCATGTGTTCTCTCATTTCTGTCAACTCTTTGGCTTCTTGTTGTCGATCTTGTTTGTCCAGCTCTTTTTCTCTGTCATACTCTTGTTTCCGTTTGTAAAAGGATGAGCTTCTGAAAAACATGACATTAAATGTTATAAAATCTGAAACATTATCCTCACTTCACTATTTAAAAAGGGACTGAAATTTGCGCTTGGGCTAGACATAGGACCGAGATTAAAGCAAGTACAGGCAAGAGAAACTCCCTTTGACCCAAAAATCGTAGAAACTACTTCGAAACCTAATCTAACCTTTACTTATAACCAAACTGAGTGCTAATACAACTCTTACTTATAATACTTCGGGTCATCCCGCTCGTCATTGTAATCCTCCATGAACTGTGCCAGCTTCTTGGCCTCCTTCTGGATGGTTTTCTGTAGAATCATGTCTTCTTCGTCTTCATGACTATATAGCTTGGCTCTTCGTCGTTCCCTCTCCTCGAATTTCTTCAGCTGTCTTAGGTACTCTTCTTCGCGGCGTTTTTGTTCGCGTCGGCGGAGCTTTCGTTCTTGAACGACGTCTGAATCGTCCGACTCCCCGACTTCCACCGACGATGCCCTTCTCGAACTTTTGGCGGAGCTTTCCGAGCTTGAGCGATGGCGTTTTGAACTGAAATGACATGGTTAACGTACGTTATTTCACACATATTGTTATAGAGCTAGTATTTTTTTAAGTATTTCTTGAATATTTTTCAAATTTCAAAAAATTTTTTCAAAAACCTACCGTTTCTTCTCCCTGCTCTCTGACCTCCTCGATCTTGACTCCTTTTTTCGCTTTTTACGCTCCTAAAATCATATTACAGTACTCATATCAGACAAAAAAAACTTCGAAAAAACCCCCAATAACAAATTTAAAGTTTGAAGCCCCAAAACTTACTGTTACCGTAGGCCTGAATGGATCATTTCTAGACAAAAGTTTAGGCAAATTATCGACTTACCAGATCCAACAGTCGTGTCCAATAAAGACCAAAAATAGACCCCCAAAAACTGTATTAAAGATAACATGACATTAGGTACAACTTACCGCTTTCGGGGTCCGCGACCTCGTTGCTTCTGGCGATTTTTCTTTATCTGAAATTTTAAAATTTAAATTTTTGAAAACTGTTTTAAAACTCATGATTCAAAAAGAATGGCGCGTTTAAAAACTCTTGATGCAAAAAGAATGGCGCTTTTTGAATAGCTTGATGCGAAAAGAACGGCGCGCCTTAAATATTCTTGCTGCAAAAAGAATGGCGCAAGTTTATATACCTGATGCAAAAAGAATGGTGCATTTTAAAATTCTTGATTCGAAAAAAATGGCGTATTTTTGAAACCTTAAAACCACATTTTCAAAATTTTACCCTCTTTCTCCTCTTCCATGACTAGTAAATGAGCATGTGTGTTTCGAATCACTTCTGTTGCCTTATCATGAATATGGTCAATCATTTCTTTATCACACTCTTCTATTTCCAACTCTGTGCCAATTTGTTTCCGAGGTAGATTTTGAAGAGCTCTTTCTCTTCGTACATGATCAAATAAGACTTGGCGGACCTTTTCGTCTGGCTGAAAAAGGAAATATTAAAAAATTAGATAGAGTAGGTCAAGAGCTTCAACACAATACTTGTTTCGCATTTATATCGTTTGGCATAGCTAAGAAAATCAAAGTTAAAAAACCTTACAAACTTTGCGAGTTTATTAAATACCCAACCCAATAGAAATCATTCACAAAACCCACCCTCAAGTTCAACGTTTTGTTGCCAATCCTAAAGTTGTGCATGGCCTTTAAACACAATATTGCACTTTCCGGTGTTTTATAACCAACAAATCCGAATGCTGGTAAACGTCCATCTGGCCCAACCAAGCGTTGCCACTTCTCCACCGGACCACAACAATCAAAGACGGCGTGTAGGAGATCATTCGGCACTCGTTCATCAATGTTACCCACAAACAAAAGGTTCTCTTCTGGTAACTAAAAGGGAAAAAGTTATAAAGAATGTTAATCTAGTTTTTAGATGCTTAAAATTTTAAAAACAGTGTTTTAGACTTGTAGTAATAAATTATTTTAGCTCAAACAATATGCAATTTTCGTCTAAAAACATTGTTTTAGATATTAACATCAACGTCTTCCATAAATCAGCTAGTAAAACGTCTACCTAAAAATAGAAAACGCTAATAAATGCTTACTTGACATGCATTAGGAGGAGGTTGTCTCATGGGTGGCCTCTGGCGAAAATTCGGTCGAAACTGAACATAACTTGGCATCTGAGGCGGTGGAGGACCTAAAACAACAAGATCAGCATAATAATCTAACAAAAAACACAAAGAATATAACATAAAACTATTATAGCTTTACAATATTTTGTCTATTATACTTATGTCGTAAATTTTCAGTTTTATCCGCCAACAACAAAAACTATATAAAAATCTAAATAATACTGGCCTAAAATTTTAAAACATAGAAATAACAAAAATTTGCATAAATAAATCTATTCAATTAACAAAAGATTAAAAATAAAACAGATTGAGCTACTTACCACCGTTCGGAGGAAAACCAATACGAAAAGGCATCACCATCCTGTATTGACCCAAACAAGAAGTGTAACACCTAAAACAACGTAGAAATTTAAAATGAAAAATACAGCTTTTATGTAAAAGAAGAAAGTTAGCGTTAGAAGTCTTAACACGGCTTCGAAAATCGACAAAAAAATCCGAAACTATATTTATCCATTCGATTGTGACACTTCGTCTTCTTATTTCGTCAGTTAATTAACTGCAGTTTCGTTAAGAATAATCGATATTTGACACTTTGTTCAGGCGAATTTCTTTATTTTTTCGCTGTTTCTGAAGGTTTTCTTTAAAGCTGCAGATAATTGTATATTCTCTACTTCTTTTTTATGGCATTGAACGGATTTTGCTCGAAATCTGAGGAAGATTTTGAATCTATTTGTTTGAACATGGTTAATATGAACAATATTGATGTTTCTTCCGAAGATTTACAAAAGTTGGAGATTTTGAATGGAAGAACGACTTTTGTTGGAGGACAAGAACAAGTTGAAGAAGCTCTACAAATTCTTTCTTCGGATTTGTACTACTTAGTCAAAGGTTGTAATGTGATCAAGTTGGAAGATGTTCAACCGGACGATTGCGTATCGATTTGTTATCGTTTGCTCGGAGGAAAAGGTGGTTTTGGATCGTTGTTGAAAAGTTTTCGTATTCATCGGAGTTCGAACCAGTTGATGATGAGGAATTTGGAAGGACGAAGAGTTCACGATGTTAAGGAAGAACAGAGATTGAAAAAGTGGGTGGAACGGAAAGCTGAGAGGGAAAAGGAGAAGAAGAGAAAGAGGTAAGTGTTGCTTTTGTATTGGTTTTGGATTTTTAGGTAGATCGGAAGCTGTTGAAGACTTTAACATAATAATATAGTCAAGCTTGTGGTCAAAACAGATTATAATATTTATTTTTAGAGAAGAAAAGTATCAACGTCTGAAAAATGGTGGACCGAAGCATAAGTTTGAAGATCAAGATTATTTGAGGCAAAGAGAAGTTCTAATTGATAATACTGAAGATTCTATCGAAGCTGGTAAGTTTTTGTTTTGAAAATTAAGTTTTAGATTTGAAGATTAACTACAACCTTGTAGTAGACTTAAAACAATAAGTTTCTTAACCTTTTATCTACGGATTCATAACGAAAATGTTTTTTTAGGTATAAAAGCGGTTGAAGAAGCTGAACCAGTCGAAAAACATCATGAAGAGCCAGAAGATTCGGATTCCTCGGACGATGAAGCATTTATGAATGGATTTATATCAGTAGCGTCTAAGAAGCGAAAGTTATCTCCACCAGATGTTAATGGTAACAAAAAGAGTAAAATTGAGAAAGAAAATGAACCTGAAGATCAACCAGGGCCGTCGGGATTTAAAGTTCCGAATTTTTTAAAAAAAGCTGCTGGAACTTCTAAATCAGATGCAAAGAAAGGAAAAGAAGTTAAGGATGATAGTAAGAAGCAACAAGATACTCAAAAGGAGGATAAGAAAGAGGTTGAAAAGCCTAAAGAACCAGAAAGTTTTGATTCAATCAACTTGGAGAATTTTGAAACCGCTGAAAAGTTGGAAAAACTTGGCATGGGACATTTGAAACATGCTTTGGAAGGTAAGTTTAATTACAAAGGAGCTTATATATTGTTTTAATTTAGTTTATATTAGCGCTCGGTTGTCTTCTGTTTTTTTTATTTTTAACTTTGATATGATTTCCTTTATTTTCTGATTGAAAAAGGGAAAAACGGTATTCTTTGTTTTGTAAATATAATTTTTTTTGAAAAAATGTGTTTTTTTGATGTCAAACATGTTATGTTTGATTTTTTGAATATTACAATTATTAGCTTCAAGGTTTTTAGTATTAAAATAATCAAAAATGTTTCAGAAAGAGGCTTGAAATGTGGTGGAACAGCGTCAGAACGAGCTCAAAGATTGTTTTCAGTCAAAGGATTGGATCCAAAAGACTACCCGAAGAAGATAAGGGCACAGAAGAAGTGATGAACGGATTAAAAGACTATATTATTATACTTTCTCTATATTTAATTCTTCTGTAGTATATGCTTCTCTTATAGTGTCTTAGTACTGAAAGTTATTTGATATAACCATACTTTGGAGATATAGACATTAATATGACTATGCTTTGGGGTTATAGTCATATTTAATGTATTTGAAGAAAAATAATCTTTTGCTGGTCAATGTTTGTGAAAAGGAGTAGTTATTGTACATTATAATGGTTTTGTTTTGATTATAATTAACTGAACTTGATGTAAATAAATGATAATCTTAATTTGCTCGGCTTGGATCGATTTTGGGTATTAGTTTTTGAACTAATAATTATATTTTTGATGCTCTTGGACTTGAATTAATATTTTTTTATGTTGTTTTTGATTTTCTTGGTTTTAAAGTGTTAATATAGTGGCGCTGTTCGTCTTTGATGATTGAAAAATTGTTTATTTAGCTATACTTTAGGTCAAAGATGGTGGTGACACGAAGATCACAGAAAAAGGTCGCGTCTCCGGCCAAGAAGTTGGCTACGCCAACAAAAGTTGACATCGTGGAAAAGAAAAAGCCAAAGAAGGTGGAAAAAGTTAAAAAGGTGTTGAAGAAGAGGAAAGGGCTGATTTTGACGAGGGAAAAACAAGAAGTCGATCATAAGAAGTACAAAGCTGTCAATGGTTATTACGTTCTACGAAAATATGACTCTGAGAAGGCGAAGAAGGAAATATTGAGTCAGGTAGCTGTTTTTTCTATTTTTATGAATTTTAGGTAACAAATTCAATGAAGATTTTAGGTAAAAAATTTGTTTTTAAGGCTAAGAATGAGGATTTTAGCTTTTTAAAACCAAAAATGAAGAGTTTAGGTAATAAATCCATTTTTAAGGCTTAGAATGGGAATTTTAGGTATCTTCTTTGGTTTTATAGTGCAATATTGTTGTGAAACAAGATTTTTAGGTAACAATTTTTAAAAATTTCAAATTTTGTTTTTCCAGGCTGGTGTAGCATTAGAAGCCATGGCCAAGCACACCAAGAAGAACAGCAAGACAGATTTGTTCGGGGAATCCAAAGACTCAATTGCAATCAAATTCCACTTGAAAAAGCCAAGAGTTACTGGCGTTAGGAGGTTTAAGATCATGTAAGTTAACTTTTTGGTATCATACGTTCATTTTTTATTGAAGGATGGGTTAAAAACTGTTTTTTTAAAATTAAAACTTGATTGAAATGACATTTTAAGAGCTAAAATGAGGTTTTTTTTAGCGAAAATAAGTTTAAAATTACAAATTTGAGATAAGTAATGATGGGAATGGCTAAAGTATATAAAAAACTCAGCTTGAACAATATAACTTTCCAGTCAGCTCCCCCACTCCGACAGGGAACCAGGAAACTCAACCTTGTGCCTAATCCTGGGCGATCAGAATGCCAAACAATTGAGGGACAAAAAGAATTGGGACACTGATGTGGACAAGAACGCTCGAAAATGGAAGGACACGTTGAGGGAGAAGCATGGAATCACATCAGACGAAGTGGACAAGATCTACACTTATACTCAATTCTTAAGAGAGTATTCGACCAAGGAGTCGGTCAAAGCCTTCCTCAAGTCATATGACAGAGTTGTAATTCAAAACAATCTGTTCAAGGTGTTGGTCCGACACTTTGGAGCGTCTTGTTGGAATGTTAGCAAGTGAGTTGCTAATCTAAAAAAAACCACTATTAGGCCATTTAGTTAGTTCTGTACTTCTTCTGAAAGCAACTTTATGGGGCACATAATTATTTGAACAACCTAATATTTTCGGTGGATTTAAGGGATGTGAGGGATAAAATGGCAAAGTTTTGGGGAAAAGGTTCCGATGAAGGACAATTTTGTATAGTTTTGTGGTACTTTTATGACGTTTTTGGTAATTCTGCAAAACATTTTTAATGAAAATTTTATAGATTTCTCTTTTTCAGATTCCCCCTGCCAATCAACCCTAGATCAGAGCGCCTGAAGGAAAAACTCCTCAAGACCTACAGCCAAGAAGCCCTGGTTCTACCAGTCCATGTTCAAGTTCATTCGGTTCGAATTGGCAACATTCATCAACCCCAAAAACATCTCGTCGCCAACATCAAAGAAGTCCTCGAAGCTGCCACAAAATGCTTGCCCGGAGGGTTTTTGAACGTGAGAACGGCGTCCTTATGCTTCCTGTCGAATGCGCAGGAACTGCCAATCTATGTTGACTTTGGGTCGGCGAACGAGCTGATCGAGAAGGTGGTGAAGAAGGTGGACGAAGTAATCGAAGATGAATGCACTACTTTGCCCGAAGGATTGAAGGTGAAGATGCATATGGATGGAAAAGTGGATGTTGTTGATGAAGAGTCGGGAGAAGCGGTGTTCTACCCGACAGTCGAGGATGAATGGGAAAAGCACGACGATCCGGATCTGAAGCCGAGAGCTACGAGAGAAAGCTTGATCAGAAGAGAGGTTTTCAAACGAAAGGTGAGGAGCGGGGTTTGTGATATTAGTGTTTTGTAACTCCGAACATTTGCTCTGAGAGGGGGCGCAGAATTAGCTGATCAACCTAATACAATCTGCTATGTCAAATATCTTACAAATCGTTAGATATAGCTGTTATAAGCCTTTAATATTCACCTTTACTATACATGACTTACATTTTTTAATTTCAGAGCGCCGAAAAGAAGAAAGCGGCCAAGAAAGCGAAGCTGGAAGCAAAGAAAGAAGAATAAGATGCACCCTTGTTGACTTCAATTTACTGTTAAGTTTTGTTACATTTGAGTTATGGTTCTCTTACTGAAATACTTGTTATTTGTTAAAAATAAAGTTTTGGTAAAATACGGCCATTTCTGTACTGACATGAGGTCTTTTTTTGAATTTTAAAGAGTTTAAACTTGGATTTCAATGTAAGAACTTTTGAAGCTTAGAATTTAAGAACAGCGTTTTAAAGTGGCATGTAGACCTACCGGAATACCGAGAAAATGATGAACAAACACGGCTTTATTTGGTCACTTTTTCACCGCAAACTCCATTAAAACGTCGGTGTTATGAAGGAGGAATAGGCCCTCCCGCGACGCTCGATCCGCCTGATTAATTCTTGAGGGATGCTCGTAGTGCTACCTGGTGTAACCTTAGTATTACAAAACGTATACAAGCTTATCTGTAGATGTGGGGATGGTCTTACATTTTTTGTTTTTGATTTGTTTTATCTTTACTTTGGGGGTTGTTTAGGCTTACATGAGCTAGACTTTTTCTCTAGAGTACGTTTTACTACTCTAACCAACCATATACTACCGTACCCGACTCTGTTTTGTCCTGTCCTACTCAACCCTACGCTACCCTACTTTATCCTACCATACCTTACACTATTCTACTTTACACTACTGTTCCTGATCTTACCATAATCAATTCTATTATACCATACCCTACCTTACCCTACTCTGTCTTACTCTATAGCTCCCGCGACATTACTACCATGGTCCCTGGTGAGTTCGAGCCTAAAAATGACTGAATTTGACTCAGATTGGCAATGTTTTGGTTTGAATTTTGTTTTGATTCGGTATGTCACTCACATAACGACCAAAATGGCCAGGTTTATCTGATTCAACCTGTCCTTTTTCTTGTTTAAAATTTGATTTTTTCGAATTTTTAAGAGTAGGGGTAGAGGTAAAGCTAACAAAACATTAACGTAGGGTAGAGAAGGATACAGTAATTTAGGGTAAGTTAAGGAAAAGTACGGTAATTTAAAGTAAAGCTAAGAAAAAGGTAAGACATGTGTTGGCTAGGGTAGAGGAAAGTAGGGTACGGCAAGGCAGAGCAGGGTAGGACAGGAAAAGGCAAGGCAAGGCGAGGTAAGGGAAGGGAAGGGAAGGGAAGGGAAGGCAAGGCAAGGCAAGGCAAGGCAAGGCAAGGCAAGGCAAGGCAAGGCAAGGCAAGGCAAGGCAAGGCAAGGCAAGGCAAGGCAAGGCAAGGCAAGGCAAGGCAAGGCAAGGCAAGGCAAGGCAAGGCATGGCATGGCATGGCATGGCAAAGCAAGGCAAGGTGTGGTAAAGTAGCCTTTAGGCAGGGCACGCACGTGATAAACCAAAGCTAGAGTAAAGGCTAAACATTTATTTTGAAAACCAAAACCATTCCACGTCAAACTTTATCAATCACCCTGCTGCCGGTGTAATATCTCACGTAAGATAGGCAAATTTTGGGTGACAAATGACTAAAACAAACGTTGGGACACTCATAAAAAAGACTTGAGCCGATTTATTGGCCATTTCTAATTAATTAACGTCGAGAGTCGCGATTTCTGATCTTGTACTTGGCGACAATTAATGGCCGAATCAAGAAATGGCAGGCCAAACTGGTTGAAACAAGTTGAATATTATTTTAGATGACATAACAAATTTTAATTCTAGGAGAGGATACAGACTGGGTAGGGTAATGTAATAGAGGTAAAATTAGTTTTAAATTACGGGTTCGATCTAGAACTAGGACTAGGAATAGGTCTACGGCTAGGGCTAGGGTTCAACTCGAACATGCGTAAGTTAGGGTAGGGGTGGCAGTTGGACCGGTCCGGTAAACCAAGGCTTGGACTGGGTTTGCAAAATTTGCTGACTAGACTGAATGGTTATGGATATGTCACGGAATTCGACCGGCTCGGATCAATGCAACTAGGACTTCCAGCGGGAAGAAGGGGGGGGTGAGTTTAATTAAAAGGCAGTAAGGGGGTACTTTAACTTGGGTAGGGTAGGGTAGAGTAGAATAGAGTAGGGTAGGGTAGGGTAGGGTAGGGTAAAGTAGAATAGAGTAGGGTAGGGTAGGGTAGGGTAGAGTAGGGTAGGGTAGGGTAGGGTAGGGTAGGGTAGGGTAGGGTAGGGTAGGGTAGGGTAGGGTAGAGTAGAATAGAGTAGGGTAGGGTAGGGTAGGGTAGGGTAGGGTAGGGTAGGGTAGGGTAGGGTAGGGTAGGGTAGGGTAGGGTAGGGTAGGGTAGGGTAGAGTATGGTAGGGTACTGTATGACAGATTCTATAACTTTCCAACTTTTAAAAGTTTTAAAAAAAATAAAAAATATTTTTAAGATTTCAACCGTACAGTCCAACGCTATCGTACAGTAGAAGGCCTCGACGATTTGTTGACATTTCTAGTTTGGCTTTGGCCAGACGCCTTTCGGTCGCTTCTCGATTAATCATCTTTTCGGACAGTGATCCGAACAAAAATCGCCATTCATTATTTGATACGACGACAAATTCGAGAGAATTTTTTTATTCAATCACTTTTGGGTTTTCGATTGAGGTTTTAAGGTGGTTGGGTCGAAGTTGGGGTAAGAGGCGAGGGAGGTTGAAATGGAGTAAGGGGTGAGGGAGGATGAAAAAGTTTACAATTTTTAGAGGGGTGGGGCGAGGGAGGAATGGAGTGAGAAAGCGGGGGGGGAGGAAAGTTAACTATTTTACGGTGGTTATGCCGGAAGAGTAGAGTTGAGCATTTTTTGTATAACGGGCTTTTGCGGTCTATGCGCGCAACACAACACAGTCTCTCGCTCTCTCTCTTCGTTTTTTATGTCTTTTTCGTCTGACAGTCTCTCTTGCGCTTTTTATTGATTCCTTTTCTATTTTTTTATCGGGCCCGAAAAGAACAAAATCGGGCCCCTTTCGCTGTCTGCTCACGCGGCGAGAAGAAGAGACCTCAAACGAAAAGCGCAAGAGAGCAGCAGGCGCTGAAGAACTAGAGAGAGCGAAAGAGTACTCTGGTAAAAAGAGACCGCGCGAATAGAGAAGTTCGGTGTTTTAAGGATGCATGAAGGTAATGTTTTTTTAAGTTGTTAAAGTGAAGAGGATAAAAATGCATAAAGGCTTTAAGCTAGGGCTAAGCGTAGGGCTAGGTCTAAAAGAGAGATAGAAAAATTCAAGGTAATAACTAAAAATTAGGGTAAAATACGGCTGCTTTCAACATTCGGAAAAAATCTTTACTTTTTAAACACCATAATATTTTTAATATAAATTTTAAAAATATGAAATTTACTGCTTAAAAGCTTTACAATCTTTACTTTTATCATATCAAGTTTGATGGTTCTAGCTTTTCTAATAGTTAAGTCATTGAGAAATTACTTGAGCGTGTCATAATTTTTAAAAGTTTTTTTGACTTTGGCTAATGGAAGGCACTTTTTATAACAATTTTGTAAAATACGGCAAATTTAAAATCAAAAAAATATTTTTTATGCATTTTATAGCTTAAACAGATCACGAAACCATAATTTTAAAGAACGATATCATAAACGGCGAGTCGTGGTTCCATGGTGTAGCGGTTAGCACTCAGGACTCTGAATCCTGCGACCCGAGTTCGAATCTCGGTGGGACCTAAAGCTTATTTTTTGATTTTTCAAAAGTTTTATGTAAAATACGAGTTTTCTAATCATTTGTTGACTTTTTTATGGTAGTCTAGGGTAGAATCTGGCTTTACTATTCTTTTTTTACCTACTTTAAAACTTTTTTTTTTCAATTTTTAAATTTTGAAACATTTTTTCGAGTTTTTGAAGATTGTTTACCTTGATTCATAAACGTTTTTCTCACACAATGGAAATGTCACAATCACTTCCAAATCAATCATCTCGCCTCCATGTGGCCTGAAAGAAACGTTTGGGACATTATAGTAGGGGGACATCTGCAGTATATATTGGTGTTATGTGGTTTCATATGTCGTTGATACGTTTCTGAGGTGTTTTTCCGAGTTTATAGTGTTTTTACTACGTAGGTATTGGTATTTTGAGGCTTAGATTATTAAGGTTTACAAGTTTTTATTAGTGCAATATAGTCAATGGAAGGGTTCATAGGGTAGGATGTTAAGGTAAGCAAATGCTGGCTCGGAAAACTAAGGTTAGGGTTAAAGCTATTTGGGTTGGACTGGGCTAAGGTGAGCTGGGCTGGGTTAAGACTAAGGTTAAGGCGCGGGCTAGGGCTCTGGGCTAGGGCTCTGGGCTAGGGCTCTGGGCTAGGGCTCTGGGCTAGGGCTCTGGGCTAGGGCTCTGGGCTAGGGCTCTGGGCTAGGGCTCTGGGCTAGGGCTCTGGGCTAGGGCTCCGGGCTCAAGCTTTCTTAGTTGAACCGGGCTAGGGTAGACATGGGGAACAGGCCGGGCCGGCATTTACCCTAATTTAGGTCGGACCGAGCTGAAAATTAACGCTTAGCCCGGCTCGAAAAGTCCGGCCCGTTTGCAGGAAAAAAAATTCGGGCCGGGCCGAGCGTGAGAAAAATTTAGATTGAGCCGGGCTTAACACTCAGGACCGGCTCGGCCCGTTCCTCATGTTTGAGCTAGGGTGAGCTGGACTAGGTTAACACTAAGGTTAAATCGCGGGCTAGCGGTTAAAGCTACAGCTTTGGGCTAGGGCTGGGGATGAGGTTAGAGCTAAGGCTAAGACTAGGGTTTGGTCAAAGGCTTTAGTACTCATGTTTTTATAAAGAAAAGCTAAATGATTGGCATTTTTCCTGGTTGTTATCACTGATTTTCTCATTTTTTTTTGGTTTTTTGGTTCTTCAAGATCACAATGGATTGAGTGATTAACGTGCAAAAAGTTAGATTGCCTGAGGGACTTAAGACACCTATTTTTTACAAAAATCTCAAAATTTTTAAAAAAAATTTTTTATCGCAAAAAAATTTTTTTGTCAACTTTTAAAAAATGTCGCCTCGGGCTCATTTCACTGCCATTTTAAAATAAACCCTTATTTTTCAAATTTTTTTCTGTAACATGACAAAAGCCAAGAGAGTACGATTTGTAAAGTAAGTGCTGGACACTTTACTCATCGTCTCTCGCTCTTCTGATTCCGTGAATAATGGCGACAGCGATATTGTTTTAGCTAAAGGTCAGCGACGGTTTGTGAAAAGTCAGCCAAAAAGGAGTGGGGACATGGAAGCGGTGAGCAGAGGGATGTATTGTACAATATGTGAGATGTTTAGGTAATATGTTGGAGAATATTTTGAGAATTTTATGTTTTAGGTAACAGTTTAGATAAGATTTTGATAGTTTTGATACTTTAGGTAACAGTTAATATTTTTTGGTGAATTTATTAAAAATTATTGGTTTTTAGGTAACAGTTTGGATAATAGTTTGATAGTTTTACATTCTGGGTAACATTTTAGGCTATATTTTGATAAGTTAAAATTTTAGGTAACAATTTTGGGTTTTATGGCGAAATTTATAAAATATGAGCGTTTCAGGTTGCATTTTAGGTAATGTTTTGCTTATTTCATATTTCACAATTTTGGTAACATTTTCGTGTTTGATGGAAAATTTTTTAGAAATACGTGGTTTCTGATAACAATTTAGATTATACTTTGGTAATTTTTATATTTTATATAACATTGTTGACTTTACTTTAGTTTTATTGGTGAAATTTGTAAAATGTAAAACTTTTTAGGTAAAATTTTTTATTATGATAGCTTTTGCAGCTCACACTACATGTTTTATTAATTTTTTCAACGTACAGTATATATAGAATCCTAGTATAACAAGTCACTCAGGAGTTTTAAATCCACTTTGAAGTGTTGGCCGGCGGTTTGAAAGTTCGTTATACGGGAGTTCTACAGTTTAGGTTAGAGTAGTGTTGCATTTTAATTTTGAATACTTTTTTGATAAAAATTATTGTTTATTGTCTCAAAATGTTGCTGTAAACTAGATTTTGTAATTTTTTCTTTAAAATATTTGCCAGTTTGTCAGCTGATTCTTTTCTCAAGTTCTATTTTTATTATTTATTAAATTTTTATCAAAATTATGTAAAATTATATGGATAGCTCTATTTATGAGACAAAGTTGAGTAAAAAAGAGTTTAAGTATAGGTCAAGCAAAGAATAGTGCAACAATACGGTTAGGTTATGTTATAGTAGGGTTAAGCTTGTTGAACTTAAAGCTAGAAGGGCCACGGCCAAGACTTAGACTAAGTCTAAGGCTAAGGTTAAGGCTAAAGGCTCAGCCTACCCGACGTTATCATACTTCACTATACCTTCTCCAATCTTGCCTACCCTTAACAGTTCACCCTATTTTGCAGTCCACCATACCCTCAATACCCTCTTGACCTTTATTAATAGGATGCTCATGTGCCCATGAGGTTTTTTCTCGGATGGCGTGTCCAAGCCAGGCCCAAAAGCAGCGTCTTGGCTTCTCTGTTCGTGGAAATGTCACGCTGACGCACCGCCGTCGTGGTTTTTTGGGTGCAGCCGACGAAAAAGACGGACTGTCATTCCAACTTTTTGGCGTCGCGGTGACAGGTTACGGCGGTTTACGGGAGGGGTGAGGGGACTATCGAATCGCGGGACACGGGTACGGTAGCTACGGATATTTGGTTTTAAATTTTTAAAAAAGAATTTTTTTTTGAATAATGTTAGCCCAGTCCTAGCCGAGAATCCTAGCCTAGAGTTCTAGCCCAGAGCCCTATCCCAGAGCTTTAGCCCAGAGCCCTAGCCCAGAGCCCTAGCCAGAGTCCTATCCCAGAGCCCTACCCCAGAGCTTTAGCCCAGAGCCCTAGCCCAGAGCCCTAGCCCAGAGCGTTAGCTCAGAGCTCTAGCAATAGCGTCGCTCAGGCCTACCCAGAACAGCTTTACTTAGCCTAACTCAGACCAGCATATCCTAGTCCAGCTCAACTCTGTTGATATCCTTAGCCTTACCTTTAGACCGGCCCTAGCCTTAGTTCTATTCTTACCTAATACTTACATTAATTTTTTTAGCCTTCTCCTAGCCTTATTTTAGGCCTGTTTTAGTCTGTTCTTTATCAAGTCTAAGAAAGCAAGCAAATTCTACAGTAATCCAACGTTGATATACTTGTTTGTTGCAGATTGACCTTGCAATTGGCTTTTCTCATTGTTCTTTTGTTTTTAGTGCCATTACTTTTGTTACAACTTTGTTTCTTTCGAAAACAATAAAGGACCGTCGGAGAGATCTCAAACTTTTTTAATCACTTTCACTGATAATTGGCTATTAAAGAAACGTTAAATATTGTCTTTAGTTTTTTGAGGACACAACGTCTGTTTCATTGTTTATGACATTGGCTTTGTCATATCTTCTCAGCCAGCCTTAACCTTAGGCTTGGCCTTAGCCTTAGCCTTAGACTGAGCGGGAGCTTGAGCCTGCTGTTGAGTCTGGTTTTAGCCTGAGCTTGACACTGATCCTGGTCGTAATCCTAATCTTGAGTCTATGCTTGAGCCTGTTCCCGATTTTGAGCCTGATCTTGACCCTGGCCCTGACACGGATCCTGATTTTGAAACTAAGCCAGAGTCTTAGCCGTATTCATAGTCGTAGCCGTAGCTTCAGCCTGAGACATAGTGTTAGCCTTAGGTTTTGCCTCAGCCTTAGGCTAGGTTTGTTATTGAATTAGCTTTAGCTTTACATGTTAAATAATTTAACCGCAATGTAGAGAAAACGACCGGTAAAGTTTCGTAACAGAACTTTTGGCTCACCCTGTATACTCAGTAATAGTTATTCACTGTAGTTCTACTAATCTCATGTTACAATAAATTTCTACCTCATTCTATATAATCTACCCTGTCGTTCCTCAAAGCCTGTCATCTCCTTCCCTATCTCCCCAAACCCACCGTACCCCTCAAATTCATTAGCAGGCCTTTTCGCTTTATTTTGGTGTTGTGATGGGCGAGTTGTGAGTGCTGTCAACGTGCTCTTCACCAAAAAATAAATCACAAACGGGGCCCGGAGGGCATTTCCGCGAAAAAACGAGGGAAATCAGCAGTGTCAAGTGTTTGGAATTTTAATGACAAATCAGCCCAGGACCTTTCGGGACAACAGCCTTGTCGGAGGCGGTTGGTTTTTGGGCACGGGATTTTTTTTGGCTGGTTGGGGTACATTGGGATTGAATTTTGGGGGTACTTTGCAGTGGGATTTTCGTAGGACATGGTATTTTTAAAGAAAAAAATTGGGCGGGGTAAAAAAATTTTTTTAAAGGGTAGCAACTTGATAAAATATTTTTTTGTAGCGGGATTCCAGCCTTAGCCTTAGTTTTAGCCCTAGACCTAGCCTTAGCTTCAAGCCTAGCCCAGAGCCCTAGCTGAGAGCCCTAGTCCAGAGCCCTAGCCCAGAGCCCTAGCCCAGAGCCCTAGCCCAGAGCCCTAGCTGAGATCCCTAGTCTAGAGCCCTGGGCCAGAGCCTACCTTTAGCCCTAGTTTTAGCCTTCGCTCTAGCCTTAGCCTTACCGGTATCCCTAGCTGCAATTTTTAATGCATAGCCTGCAGAACTTGCTTCAATATCGGCCGCAGCCTGCTACACATAATGCTAGCCTTTGCTTTAAGTCTACCTTTACCACTAGCTTTAGAGCTAGTTCTAATCCTAGCCAAAAAATCAAACGAAATTTTTAATGCGCAGCCTGCAGAAAATGCTTCAACATCGGCCGCATCCTGCCAAAGGAACTTTTTTAGTTCCACCGCAACTAGACCGGTAAAACAGCCAAGACGCCCAGTTTTTCGGCCCGGCTCATGAGCTAGACCTAGCGGGATTCTTTTCACGGCCATTTCTCCCTCCTCCCCCCCCCCTCCCTTTCCGTACCCACAATCTTAATTTTTACTTCCATAATTATCTTTTTTTCCGCAAATCAACTGTTTCAAAACAATTGATTAGGCCACGTTGGGCGCACGCACAACGTACCTAAATATAACCCGCCCGCATCACCCCGCCCCATTCGACCCGACCAACTGTCGGTCGCACTTTTTTGGGTGCCACCAGAAATTTTGAAACAAAAGAGAGCCAATGTCCTACGGGGGGAGGGGGGGGCGTCGGGACGTTCTGGTGGGAATCAAAACAACTTTGACGCGAATCATCATGTGACATTATATTACTCATGATGGATCCGATTGGAAGCGATAATGGTGTTGGACCTGGTGGAGAGATCCGGATGGATAGGGCATAAAGGGGGATGACAAAACGTGAATGAGTTGGGACAGGGCTATGGAGGGGTAATAAAAGATACGGAAGGTGTGTTTTTTTGGAAGTAAGAATAGGGCAAGGTAAACTTATCTAGGGCAAGGTAGCAAGGTAGGGTTGGGTAAGGCAAAGTAGGGTTGGCTAGGGCAATGTAGGGTTGGGTAAAGCAATATAGGATCGGGTAGGGCAAGGTAAAGTTGGCTAAAGCAAGGTAGGGTTGGATAGGGCATTTTAGGATTGTCAAAGGCAGGATAGTGTGGGGTAGGGCACGTAAGATCGGGTAGAGCAAGGGAATGTTTGGTAGGGAAGGTGGCGCTGTGTGGGGCAGGATAGAGTTTTGTAAGACATGATATAGGGTTAGGCATGGAAAATTAGGGTTAGGTAGGGTAAGTTAGAGCGGGGTAGTTCGAAAGTAGGGTAGGGTAGGGTAGGGCAGGGTAGGGTAGGGTAGGGTAGGGTAGGGAAGGGTAGGGTAGGGTAGGGTAGGGTAGGGTAGGGTAGGGTAGGGTAGGGTAGGGTAGGGTACGGTAGGTTAGGGTAAGGTAGGTAAGGTAGGGCGTATTAGGGTGGGGTAGGGTGCGGCAAAAATGAAAAAAAAACTTTTTTCTACAGTGTGCCATCGATCACTCTGGGACATTATGGCCAAAAAACGGGCCGCGATTGTTTCGGCGTAATAAAGAAAGTTTTGGGGTGGGGACGGCTGTTTGATGCGACAAAAGAGAGTGCGGGAGAATGACATTTAGGACCGGGAAATGGGATGTGGCAGGTGGAAGTTGAACAAAAAATATCGAAAAAACGAACATTCAGGAAATTTGGTGGTAGGGGTGGATCTGTGGGTACTAGCGATTAGTAGGGGACAATATGGAAAGGGGAGGGATGTTTTTTAAAATTTGTTTAGCAATGAGGGGTAGTAGGTAGCAAGGGTACATTTTACCCTACCCTACCCTACCCTACCCTACCCTACCCTACCCTACCCTACTCTACCCTACTCTACCCTACCTTACCCTACCCTACCCTACCCTACCCTACCCTATCCTACCCTACCCTACCCTACCCTACCCTACCCTACCCTACCCTACCCTACCCTACCCTACCCTACCCTACCCTACCCTACCCTACCCTACCCTACCCTACCCTACTCTACCCTACTCTACCCTACCTTACCCTACCCCTACCCTACCCTACCCTATCTTACCCTACCCTACCCTACCCTACCCTACCCTACCCTACCCTACCCTACCCTACCCTACCCTACCCTACCCTACCCTACCCTACCCTACCCTACTCTACCCTACCCTACCATACCCTACCCTACCATACCCTACCCTACCCTACCCTAACCTACCTTACATTACATTACCGTCCCGAGGCTACCATATCTTGTCTTAGAAAATCTTGCTTCGCCCTACCCAACCGTACCTTGTCTTACCCTACTCTACACTTTTACCCTGGGCTTTGTCTCGTCTTACTGTATCTTTACCGTACTTATACAGTAACTTAACATTAGATATATTCTTTCCTAATTGTACGTATATCTTGCTACATTCTAAAATAAAAAAAAACAATAGTATAATAACCACACCTATCGTGACAAACACCTTCCGGCGGAACAGATGGCTCAAGGTAAAAGTTTCTGCAAACTTTTGGTCCGATTGATTTGTTGTTTTTGAGTATAACATCTGATTAGGAAAGCCAAAAGTACGATTTGACAAGGTTTACTTTAACTTTTTTTTCGTTTTTTAGACAAGGGTGGGCATGGTAAGACAAAACTTTTTGTTTTTTGAAAGGTAAGGGAAGAGCGGGATACTTTTTTAATTTCTTGGCGCTTTGCGAGAGGGTAGGGCAATTTTTATTTTTTTTTGAAATTTGGGGGAGGGAGGGGTAAATTTGCATTTTTCTGAAAAGTAGTGGGAGAGTAGAGTAATTTTTAAATTTTTTAAAACACAATTTTTGTAAGGGTCGAGCCCCCTGTCGACACCAAAAATTTTTTTTACTTCGATCTGACTCAAACTTGCACCAATGTGTACTAAGGTACTCATAAACACTTTAAACTCAAATTTTTTTTTCAAAGTTACAGTAGTCAGGTATACTGTAACGGGCCTATGATTTCTATATCTCTAGAACTACTGGTGCTAGGAATGTGAACTTTTTTTTAAATGTAGGGCATGCAATATGATGTTACTTTGTTGTTTACACCAAGTTTCTAGGTAGTGTGCAAATATTTTTAAAAATTAAATTTTTGATGACAATTACAGTAATTTAAAAATATTTCGAAATAAAAGCATTCGTTACGCCCTGTTTTATTTAAGATTGTTAAACTACGTTTTCTTGCGGTTCGAATGCACCTACAAACATCGAAAAAAACTGTGTATACGGGGCGCAAAAGTGCATTTGAAGTTTGCACACCCAAAAAAAATTTTTCAAAAATTTTTTATGTACTTAATAACGTGTTAGTTAACGCGTAGTTATGTTTAAAAACCTTGTTAGTTTGCTAGTAATGTTATTCGACATTAAACTTTGTAATTAAAAAATTTTTTTCTAAAAGTACCGTAACCTACCGTAATCTGACCGGTCGATTATAAAAGTGCAAATATCTAAAAATTTAACACGGGTCTTTATAGTCATTTTTAGCATATTTATAATCTACATGAAACGTAGGTATTGATAGGTTATAAGGTCATCTCTAAAGCTGCTAATTTTGAATGTTTACGGTCGATTACACAATTACGGCAGCATACTGTCCAAAAATTTAAAATTTTACTGTGGCTTTCCTAATGCACTTACAAGTCTGCAAATTTGCATACTTATGTTTTTTGCCATGCTGAAAAACTTTGTAATTAAAAAGTTTTTTATAAAACTGAGATTTAAAAAAATTTTTTTTTGGGTGTGCAAACTTCAAATGCACTTTTTGCACCCCGTATACACAGTTTTTTTCGATGTTTGTAGGTGCGTTCGAACCGCAAGAAAACGTAGTTTAATAATCTTAAATAAAACAGGGCGTAACGAGTGCTTTTATTTTGAAATATTTTTAAATTACTGTAATTGTCATCAAAAATTTAATTTTTAAAAATATTTGCACACTACCTAGAAACTTGGTGTAAACAACAAAGTAACATCATATTGCATGCCCTACATTTAAAAAAAAGTTCACGTTCCTAGCACCATTAGTTCTTGAGATATAGAAATCATAGGCCAGTTACAGTATACCTGACTACTGTAACATTGAAAAAAAAATTTTGAGTTTAAAGTGTTTATGAGTACCTTAGTACACATTGGTGCAAGTTTGAGCCAGCTCGAAGCAAAAAAAATTTTGGTGTCGACAGGGGTCCGGCCACTGCTCCAGTCTTACAAAAAATGTGTTTTAAGAGGTTTGGGGGAGGGTAGGGTAATTTTTGACGGGGAACTGGTTTTTTCTCTTTTTTAGAGGGATGGGTAATTTTTTTAAATTTGTAGTATTTTTTAAAAATTTTCTACAAATATAATAATATTACACTTCGAACCACTACCGATGTCCTCACATTTGATCGTGATTACTCGCCAAACCCCGATTTATAACGTTCCTAACGTTCTTTACTGTAAACTATCTATTAGTCCACCTTCTTCTTTGTGTTTGACTTTAAACTGGTCAGTTGTTTTGGTCACAATCTCGCTGTTTCCAGGGTGAAATGGGACTGGTCGCAGGGTCACTTAAGAGGTTACGGTAGTGGAAGTTGAGGTTATTTTTGAAATTTGGAAACTTTGAGGGGGGGGGGAATAAAAACTGTATTCTGCCTTACCCTATCCTACCGTACCCTATCATACCCTACCTTACTCTACACTGTCTTACTTTCCGTACTTGCTGCCTTACTCTACCCTGCTATCCTATATCCTATACTAACCTACCCTACCTTACCCTACCCTATCCTACTTTATTCTGCTTTACCTTTACATTCATCTTTCTACCTATACCCTATCTAAACTATTGTTAATCTTACTCTAGCTTTTCGTTGCGCAGGCTGCAACATTTTCGGGCGCAGGTTGCAACTTTATGTTTATTAAAATTTTTGATTTTTTAGCTAACGTTTTACACTTTTTGTATTGATATTATAAAAATAGGCTATTATTTTATATTTAAAATTTAAATTTTTGTATCTATCTATATTATCTTTCGAGTTTCATCAATTTTCGACAATTTTATCATGGATAACGTCGCTATTTCTTTCAGATGTCGAACATTTCCTTTCTCCCCGTGAATTTCAATGCAATACCATCGTTCACATCGAAACCGGAGCCAGCTTCATCAATATTTGCATCAGTATCCAACGAAAATTGTGGCGAAAACCAGGAATTGGCCAAAAGCCACAAGATTCAATATTTGGAAATGATCTTCGGAGCTTTGTTAGTGGGAAACGAGCTGATTCCAAGTCGAATGAAGATTCTGGTTGATCAGATTGTTGAGTATTTCAATCTGGAGGATGTGATCCGAGTTTTGAGTAAGAGTGGTTGGAGTTTGGACGATTTGCAGCGAGGTTATTTGGTATGTTATACTTGGTATTGATTTTGAGGTCAAAATTTTTTATTTTATTAGTGATTCCAAACTTTGAAATGTAAAAGTATAGCAAATTGTAAGATTTTTGACGAAAAAAGCAGTAAACAATATTGATTTAGACAAATGTTATTTTAAGCAAGATTTTTTTTTATTTTAAAAAAACAAGTATTTTTACTTAACAGTATACTCTATTTGGGTCCCGCCACGAAAACCTGATTTTTGCAATTTTTGGTTTTTCAATATAAAAATCGTCTCTATAACCTTGATTTTGCAGGTATCCGACAGCCCGACGTTTAAATGTGTTGGAATTAAGAGTGAACTGACATTGTTTCACGTGATCGGCTCTTTGTTTCCTGATTTGGCCTCAACGGCCGACAAGCTGCGCAACTCTTTGTTGGAGTCGTTGATGGGCAACACCGGCAACGTATGCAACAACTCACAGCAGCTTTTACCTGTCGCGAGTACTAGTGCTGTTTTGGATCATTGTAAGTTTTGTTTTTGGTTCAAAAATGCTTGTTTTTGGTATAAAAAATGTTTAAATGGTACTGTTGGTACATTTTTTGAGGTTTTGAGGTTGAATATGGTACTAATGGTACTATTTTGAGGCACGAAATAGCTTTTTTGGATAAAAAGCTGTTAATAGTACCATAAAAGGTAGAGATTTTACTGAAAAAAAAAACTTTTGTTACCGGAAGTTGGTCTTGCTACATTTTTTTTGGATTTCGAAGTATAAATTGGTACTAATAATACAAAAAGTACTTTTTTGAAGAGAAAAGTGGCAATGGTACTATTAAGAAAAGGTTTTACATGAAAAATGGTTTTTTATTGAAATAGGTACTGTTGGTACACTTTTTGGATTCAGATTTTTAAAATGGTACTAGTTGTTTAAATATGAGCTTTTTTTTGTTTAAATTGGTTAAATAGTACCATCAGGAGTATCTTTTAATTGAATAACGCGTTTTTATTGAATTGGTATTTTTGGTACACTTAGTACACTTTACGTTAAAAATTCCAAATTTTTATTTTTGGTACTCTTGGTACCCTTTATGTTTTTAAAAAATTCAAAATTTTTACTTTCGGTACAGTTTTTTTCTTTTCTTGTGCATTAAAACGCCTGAGGCGCTCTCTTTTTCGTGGATTTGTTTCAATATTTGATTGATCCGGAAAAAAAGAGGAGATCAGCGACCTGTTGAGCTGGAAAATAAAAAAAAAGTCGTTTTAGTGGAAACAACAGGCGCCACTCAAGAAGGTCCCTCATCCAGCAGGACCTCGTCCACTTTCCCTCCGGCATTCAGTCCTCTCGAGGTCAGTGAAAGGTCCGAAAAGGTGAGTTATAGTTGGGCAGAAGGCCTCAGGGCTTCTTGTTTTGTTTTGAAGGGCCTAGGCTTGAGTGGTTTTTGATTTTTTTGGCTTAGGCTTAGGTTTTGTGCCTAAGGTTTTATGTTTACTTTACAATTTGAAATAAATCATTTTAATTTTAAAAATTTAAATTAAAGTTTCAGTCCCGTATCTTCAAATCGACCAAACGCCGAGTCCAATGCCATACCTGTGGTCGGAGCTTTTGTGACAAAGGTGCATTAAAGATCCACAATTCGGCGGTACACTTGAAAGAGACCCATACCTGCACAGTGGAGGGATGTGGCAGGGTATTCTCATCAAGGAGGAGCCGAAACCGCCATTCTGGAAACCCAAATCTACACACAGCACTGACTATGAAAAGAAGTGGCAGTTCGAGTGTGGAACAGACTCTCAAGTGCACTGTACCTGCTTTTATGGTAGGGGGTTTCCAATTTTGATTTTTTTGGTTTTGGTCATTTGGGCAGGGTAGGATAAGTAGAGTAGGGTAACGTAAGGTAAATTAGGGTAGGATAGGGCAGAGAATGATAAAGTAGGATAGGTTGGGTTAGGTTAGGACAGGGTCGAATAAAGTAGGGTAGGGTAGGACAGGGTCAGGTAAAGTAAGGTAAGGTATAGTGGGGTAGGGTAAACTTGGGTAAGGTAAGGTAGGATAAGATAGGTCATGATACAGTGGGCATGTCAGTGTAATTTATGGTAGAAGGGTAGGGTAAATTCTAGAAAAAAATTAAATATAAAGGCAGGGTAAATTTGAAAGTAAAGCCAACATAAGGGTGTGGTAGATTTTATATAAACATAGCTTTCTTTGGGTTGGTCAATTTGGGTATATAGAGAAGATGTAGCGAGGGTAAGATAGGCTTTTCTCAGATCTGACTTAACGTGAGCAAAGGTATGTCTACATGGGTAAGGTAGGATGATGTAGGAGGATAGGATAGAATATGGCGTGGTAGGGTTGGGTAGGGTAGGCTGGGGGTATTATAGGTTGGGGTAGGGTACGGCAGAGCAGGGTAAGATTAATTTTTTTTATTTTAAGGGGTAGAGTAATGTAGGGTAGAGTAGGGTAGGCTAGGATAGGATAGGTTAGAGTAGGGTTTTTATAGTTTTAAGATTTTAAAATCGAATTTTCAGCCTACTGCTAATCCAAATGTAATGTCACTATTCTCTCGTCTGACTTCACCAATGGACGACATTCATCGAGAATCTCCCAACAAGTCTAACTCATCAACAAGTTCAAGTGTTTGCGATGATTCGATCACTTCAAAGTGAGTTTTGAAAGTTTAAAATTTAAAAAAAATGATTAAATTTTTTTAAAAATTTTTAAAAAAATTGTAAAAAAGCTTAATTCTTGCTATTTCCAGTACCCAATTGAATGTGGACGAAATGTCAAAACAATTGGAGAAGGTCCGACAGTTTTTGACCTTAAATACTTCAGTTTTAATCAACTGAACATCAAATTTTAATTTTGTCAACATCTGAAATGTCATATTCTTCTTCTTTTGTTCGTTCACTTCAAATTCACTTAACTTTTGTAACAAGCTACAGTAATGTACCTATATTAACATTGAAGTTCTAACAACCTTTATTGGTTTTTTTGTCGTTTTATGATATTATACAATGATTTATGGATGTTAAAGTTAATATAGGCCTATTATTGTAGCTGATGTGAGCGAACATAAGATAAGAATAGAAATTTTTGGTTATATTCAATCTACTATAACGTAAGGTGAAGGATGCTGTAAATTCAATTTTTTTTGGTTTTAAAATTTAAACTGTTATTTTTATTTTCTGAAAACAAAGTTTTTACCTTTTTCTTCTACAAATTAAAATTTTTTTCATCTATACCTAAAAAATGAAAAAATGGCGGCTGCAACCTGCGGGTGACAAGTTATACGACGAAAAAGCCTTTTTTGTTGTTTTTTTTGCCATTTTTAGTGATATATCATAATTTTTTTTGATTCATGGATATGTAAAGAAAGTTTTTGCATTTGTCCTTAAAAAACTAAGAATTTTGAAAAGTTACAGTACTCTTTACTACAGTATATTGCACTATATTCCTTAAAATCTCGCTTTAAACTGATTTATATTGCTTTAAACTTAACATTGTTAATGATATCGTATTTTAGCTTTAAATTTAAATTTTTTCAATTCATGTATTTACCTTGTTTTATCTTGTTAGTACCATCTAAAAAGTCATGTCACATTTTGAAATTTTTAATTTTTTAAAAATTTTCATTTTAAGTGCTGTAAAAGCACCATTAGTACTATTTAGTCTTTATTCAGCCATTTCTGGTCGTATTCCCATTATCATATTGTCCATTTTGCTCATTTCGTATATCAAGATATATTCATTTTGTGCCTTATATCATGTTTAACATATTTCACAATAAATCCTGTTGATTGTACTGTAATAATGTGTGGTGGAAAAAAAGTTTTTGCAGTTTTTTATATTTTTGAAGTTGGGTGTGGTGAATGATTTAGGGTAGGCCTACTTACGTAGGGTAAGGTAAAGTAGATAAGGGCAGGGTAGTGTAAGGTTGGGTAGGGTAAAGACGAAAAAAGTAAATCATCGGGTCGCGGGGGGATGTAAGATACCATTTAGTACTATTCTTTTATCTATGTCAATATAGTCGTCATTTCCAGTCAATAACTCGTATTGACAGTTGGGAATGCGCGAAAATTTGGTGATGAATAATTATGTAAATTTGCGTCATAATCGCCATAGGCCAAATAATTCAAGTCATTTTGGGCGTAGGCTAAGAAAAATTAAGATTGGACTAATGTCAAGATGATTATGCCATGTTGTATGACTAGTGGACCATTTTATTCAGCTTATAGGAGCCCTAGCTTCAGCCCTAGTCTTGCCTTAGCTTTAATCCTAGCCTTATCCCAACCTTAGGCCAGCCTCGCTCAGCTTAGGCTAATGCAAGCCGAGCCAAATCTAGACTAGCCCAGTTCAATCTAACCCAGTCTAGCCCAGTCTTTCTCAGCCTTGCCTAACTCGGCTCAATCTAACCCAGCTCAGTCCTGCCCGGCCCACCCAGCCTAATCTAGCCCAGCTCAATCTAACCCAGCATTCCCCTTCGTTTTAGTCTAAAAATACCATAGCCTTAGCCTACCCCAGGCTTCCCTGTGCCCTACCTCAGTCCTATGTTCAAAACTGTCACCACCACAACGTTCTACCGTCTCCTCGGGCCATCTTCTTATTGTTGTCGCAATCCCCCAAAGACAGTCGAGAGTCATTCATTGTGCCCATCTTGAAATTGGCGGATTTGGGGGTCTATTCGCCTCGACTCCCAATGGGCCTACGACTTTCGGGTCATCGCTTCACATTAAATTTATGGCTTCACACATTCGCACTCTTGCCGCTCGCGCAACAGCCGGCTGGCAGTGAGCGCGCGATGACAAATTGCACGGTTCGCGAGTGCAACAACTTTGTTTACAGTGTAAAGTAAATTAGAATCTTGAAAATAATAGTGTCATCAAAAAATTTTGAGTTTCTATTCACCTGCTCTTTCCTATCGTATCCTATCCTACCTTACTCTACATTGCCTTGCCTTGCCTTGCCTTGCCTTGCCTTGCCTTGCCTTGCCTTGCCTTGCCTTGCCTTGCCTTGCCTTGCCTTGCTTTGCCTTGCCTTGCCTTGCCTTGCCTTGCCTTGCCTTGCCTTGCCTTGCCTTGTTCCCTACTGTACCCTGCCCTGCTCTGCTCTATCCTGATCCACCCTGCCCTCTACTATAGTCTATCCTGCCCTACTTTAACTTATTTTGCCCTGCCCTATCTTACTCAGCTTTGCAATACCCTACCGCACCCTATCGTTCCGTACCTTATCCTACTTTTTCCAACCCTCTCCTACCCTACCCTTCCTTACCTTTCTCGGCTTGGTCCTGTCCTGCCTTACCTTGCCCGTACATTAGTATATAATTTTTAAAACTATTTGTAAAATTTATCAATAACACCCCCCCCCCCCCATCTTATCAACACCACCCATATCAGTCCACAAACACTGTCACATCTGCCGCCTCCGATTACTGTCACACCGTGGCCCCCATTCAGAATCCTCGCAAAACAAATGGATGTAGCCTCTCGAAATGTGACGAAAAGGAAATGTCGATGCGTTGAGATGTCATTTGTCATTCGCCGGGAAGAAGAAGCCGGCTTCGATTTAATGCCCACCTCTAAATGGCAATTCGAATTCATAAAAAACGACTGGCCGAGGGCTTGTTCGAATTATAAAAAACGACCGAAAAAGTAAATGAACACCCGACCGAAACCACAAAATTTGCATTTTCGCCGCCTGTTTTGAAGCTTGGGGACAGTGTGGATTTAGGGGGTGGTCTTGGGGATTTTTACAGATTGGGGGTGTTTTTAGAAGAGAAATTAGATTTAAGGGGTGGTTTTGGAGGCTGTTACAGTCTAGGGGTAGTTTTAGAAAAAAAAAATTATTTAGGGGGTGGTTTTTAGAGCTTTTAGATTTTGGGGGTGTCATAGAAAAAATTAGATCTAGGGAGTGATTTCCAAAAAAAATGGTTTTAGAGGCTGATTGTGAGGTTTTTTACGTTTAGAGGGTGGTGTTAAAAAACTGGATCTAGGGGGTGATTTCCAAAAAATGTGTTTTAGTGGCTGTTGTTCAAGGTTTTTAATTTTAATGAGTAGTGTTAGAAAAAAATGAATTTAGGGGGTGTTTTCAAGGTTTTTTTGATTTGGCCGGGGAAGATGGTTTCAAAGATTTTTTCATTTTGAGGTGTGTTTTTAGAAAAAAAATTAGATCTAAGGGGTGATTTTAAAGACTTGTTGAGTTAGGGAAGAATGCTGAGTAAAAAGAAACAAAATACCAAAAAAGGAAAGGGCGTTTTATCGTTTTTTTAAAATAGTTTTAAGGGTTGCTATTATTTTTACAAAATTTTGACGTGGGGGAACGTTAACTAAAAGTTAAATTTTTTTTAAATAAAAAAAATAGAGAGAGTACGCTTGGAAGGAAAAACAAAAAACCAAATAAGTCATGTTGCAGTAAGCTAATCAAAAAAATTATATTTTCAAAACACTCCAATGTTTCCAATGTCAATAAATGTCATATGACAAAATTTCATAATCTTTAGTTAGTTTTGCTACAGTAAGCTTTTAAAGCTTTATAAAATCAATTTTTGCCTATATTATTTTGTTCAAATAATTCTGCGCCAACCCCAAAAATTTGCTTTGAAAGGAACACAAAGCTACTTGAACTACCAAACACACTGTTTTTTATAAAAATTAAAAATTTTTTTTTAACTTTATTGTCACGAAAAGCTACCACATCTTGGAAGTGTTCCTAATATTGGTCGTAAAGAAAATATCCCCTTCCCCAAGCGGGTATAATAGCTAATTTGCCGCCTCATTACCCACCCAATATACGGTCTGGACACGCGACTCGTTGATTGGCCATAAATGCCCTCAGGAAGTCACAACGGTTTTCGCTCCGCATTTACGTCAGAATTTGACAAAATTTTTGCACAGTGCAGACAAATTTTTAAATTTTTTATTTTAATCCAGACTGAATAGCCAAACCCAGACTGAACTCTAAAAAATAAACTTTGACTGATCAACCCTTCTAATAAATACTAATTTTTGCCCTATATTAATTATAGTTTTTAAAATATAGCACAATGAATATTTTTCATTGCACGGTGCAACAATTTTTTGTTTTTTTTTATTTTTGCCAAAACATCTAAAAGCAAAGTTAAATTTAAATCACAAAATAATTTTTTTGTCATTAAAAAATATTTTAAAAACCGTTTTTTATTTTTTATTAACTTTTTGCCATTTTATTTTAAAGTTTTTACCAAAATTTTAAACTTTGTATCTATAAAGATTCACACTAGTCCCAAAAACGTATCATAAAAATCTTTTTCATTTTCAAACTACCTTTAATAAGATAATTCAAAAAAAGAAAAATCTTGTTGCACGGTGCAGCATATATTTTGGATTTTTGCCATTTTATACTAGACCTTATGTTTTAATTATGATTTTTTAACTAAAAAACCTTTACCTCAACCCCAAAAACGTGAGATCAAGTTATTTTTCATTTTTCAACTACCTCTTACAAGCTATGGCACAATAACCAAAACCCGGTTGCACGGTGCAATGTCAACTTGAAGCAGCGGCACAGTCACGATATAGGCTCCGCCCGCTTTGACTGTGCGCCATTTCGCGAGTTTCTGGGTCCTCGGGCCACTGTGGACACGTCAACCCCCTAAAAGGCCCTCATGCCCCGAGGGCAGAGTGCATTCGACGCGACCCAAAGCCATCCGGTCTCCACTCGTCGGCCTCGTCCTACGGTAACGGCTTCATGGAAAAGAAGGGCTGCTTCACCGTTGACTATTTGGTTAGTCAAGAGAGTAGTGATGAGGTAGGCTGACTGGCAATGTAAAATATTACAAATTAAAATTCCGTAGCCCAGCCTAACCTTAGCCTCAGCCCTAACCTTGCCCTAATCCTAGCCCATGCTTTACCCATGATCTAGCCCATGCCCTAATCGATGTTCGTGCCTTGCCCATGCCATCATATTCATGCCCTGCCCATGTCCTTGCCCTACCTATGCGCATACCAACGCTTTACCTATGTTTTACCCACGTCCTACCCATGCTCATGACAATGCCCATAGTCATGCTCATATTCTAGACATGCCACCCTTGCCCTACCTTACCATGTTTTACCATAACCCTATCATAATTTTACTGTAGCTCAACTTTTACCAATTTCTTCTGATATTTTTATATTGACGCGCCACTACTTTTGCATCACGTTACTCTACTTCTATTCGAAGTCTTGCTATACTACCTACAAGTATACTGCAGTAACTTCCATATTACTGTAATACCCTCAACTTTACCGCAGTAAATAACAAATTACTGTAAAACTAACAAGTTTACCACAATAACTTCCATATTACTGTACTTTCAGCAAGGCCCAAGTATGGAATTGATGCAAAAGTTTTTCAATCAACAAATAACTCAAAGCCAGCCATCTGCAAGCAACATACCGGTCGATACAGCTGTTACAGCTTGTTCTGAATCTAAGAAACAGGTAAGATCAAGACTATTTTTGAAAATTTTATACCTAAAATACCATTGGTTTTGTCACAGTGATAATTTAAAAAGCGCGCCATTCTTTTTGCCTCAAATTTTTTAAAAGTTGTTTTATTAGTGTAGAACTGCTATAGCTTTAACTCTCGTTCCAGCCCTAGGCCTAACCATAACCCTAGCCATGCCTCTTTGACTTTTATACCTAAAATACCAAAAATTAAAAAAATTTTTTTTTAAATTTCAAAATTTCGGTCCAAAAACACAAATTTTGTGCCGTTTCAGACATCGTCTTCATCGCCCCGTTCCACGAAACGACGCGTCCAATGTGCCAAGTGTTTGAAGACGTTCTGTGACAAAGGGGCTTTGAAGATTCATAACAGTGCCGTCCATTTGAGGGAGATGCATAAGTGTACGGTAATCGGATGCGAAATGATGTTTTCGTCCAGGAGGAGCAGGTATGTTACTTTACTGTACTCTACCCTGCTCTACCCTACTTTACCCTACCGTACCACACCCTACTCTACTCTACCCTACCCTACTCTACGCTGCCCCCATGCCCTGCCCTACCTTTACCTAAATCTGCCTTACCCATATTCTACCCTACTCTATCATGCTCTACCCTTACCTACCCTATCGTACTTTATCCTTCTCTTCCCTACTCTATCATACCTCAATCATCCCTTCTTTACTCAACCTTATTCTACCATACCCTTCCCCCAATGAAAAATACCGTAGCACTCAACTACCTTTAACCTGTCCTACCTTATCCGATTCCTTTAACATTACCTTAATTTTACCCTGCCCTACTATACCCTACAATACCCCTACCCTACTCTACTCTACCTCACCCAATATCCAAAAAACCTCAAAACCCTTATAAACCTGACAGTATCTGTAAAACAAGTAATTTCCGGTCGATAAATTTTCAGGAACCGCCACTCTGCCAATCCCAACCCGAAGCTTCATTCCGGCTCCACTTTGCACTCTCGACTTCCTTTGTTCCGTCGAGATTCCCTGCCCAATTTCCAATTTCCGAAAATCATGCCAATGTTTCAGCCAAATCCGAATCTGATTCAAATGCAGTTAGGGCTACTCAATTTTATACAGGTAAGGCTGGATATCGTAACTATCTGTGGGCGGGTTATTTTATTACTTTTAATGTAGAGAGTAGTAAGAATAGAGTTGAGTTAATCTAGGGTTGGGGACGGGTATGGTCTAAAAAAGAGTAGCTTACGGCTAGGCAATTATAGAGAACAAAGGCTAGGGCCAGTGAATCGCTGAGTAAGGTAAGACTAGAGTAGGGCTAAGGGAAGGGCTATGCTAGTGTAGAATCAGAGTTGCCCTAAAACTAGGGCTGGGGCTATAATAGGGATAAATTAGGGCTAGAATAGGTTAGGGATAGAGTATGGCTAGGACAAAGCGGGCGTTAGGCTAGTGTAGGGCTAGGGCTAAACTAGGGGAAGGCTAAGGTTGGATAAGATAAGTCTAAACCTTCTTTAAGATATATGTCCGAATGTAACTCGTATTTTACTTCATTTCAATAGTAAACTAAAATTATTCTAGAACCAGTACAAAGTGCCCAATCAAATGGTTGTCGAAAAGTCGAGCTGAACATACCAAACAGAGCTATATGAGATACCAACAACCCAAAAACCGTAGATCAACCTTTATATTAGTCGACCTACAGTATCAGATATACCTTTTTTTAAATTTTTCCCTATAGTCCTATCTTTGAGCATTTGAAACATAAATTCTTTAAAATTTCCAAACCCCTTTTCTTTTTTTACTTACCCATGTTATATTACACATGTTGTGTCTTCTATCAAACCAAAAATCTCATTTTAAAACCGGTGGTATTCCAATCTAATCTCTTCTTTTCCTTATCATCTCAATTACTTATTATTACTCTACTTTACTGTCTTTAACACTCCATAAAGTCCATAAAACATTAAAAATAAACATAATGTACCTTAATATGAAAAAAATCAACCTCACCCCAAACATTTGTTTTGAGATGGGGCTCAAAATTTTTTGAACAACCTAATAATTGGTATAACACTACAATTTGCCATAATAGAAATAAGAACATAACATAAAATATACCTTTCTAATATAGTAGCTGTCAAACATCAGTAAACTTTCTTCTTGAATAACTATGGACTAAAAAGCCATCCACAATAACATACAGTACTACCACAGTATGACAATATTTTATTTTAATACAAACATCAGTAAACTTTCTTCTTGAATAACTATGGACTAAAAGCCCTCCACAATAACCTACAGTACTCCCACAGTAGGACAATATTTTATTTCCGGTAGAAGTGATAAAGACAAGGTTAATAATCAGTTCAAACATTATACACAATATGACAATCAAACCTTGTTGGTTTTACTGGTCTCCTTCAGAACAGAGCGTTTCTTGTTGGCAATCTCAGGATCAGGATGGTATCTACGTTCATGGTACCTGATGCCATTCTCGATGCAACGTCGAAGCCATGATGGGGTTACTGGCTGAAAAGTAACTTTTGTAATCAATTTTCAACTTTTTTAAAGATAAATGTTAGAAGCTTAACTCGACGTATTTTAACCTAAAAATCAATTTTAATGCCATCAACATCTACTACAATATAACTAAAATAAAAGTAAAAAAATCTCAATTTTTTAATTCTAAAAATAAAACTTAACGTTGTTTAAACATTCTAGTTCAAATACTATTCCTAATTGTTCCATTTTTACTGATAAAATCGCTCTCTACAACTATACCATCTTTACCAACATAGTTAATATCAAAAAATTGTGATAACAAAAAGAAAAAGCAAAATAATATTATGTTTAATACTTCATTATAAAATTATGTCTTTTTTCAACAATGTAATGTCAAAAAGTTGTTGAAAGTATTTTCATTAAACCCCAGACTAAGCCCTTCAAAACAACAACATCAATACGATAGTTAATATAACTAAAAATCAAACAATCTACCCCAAATACCTACCTTAACTCCAAAAGAACTAGCAAACTTGTATTTCTCTCCAGACGGTGCATTTAGTACCAAGTGAGTACATACATTTTTCTCCATGGCAGCCGAGTATTTGCCTCCGTTTTCCTCAACAAGCTGTCCCAGAAGAGTTCTTTCATGCGGAGACAAACCACTAGTACATACTACGCATCCTTTAAAAACTGGCACGTTAAACTCTTTCAAAAACTTGGCATTCTTCAAAGATTCTGCATTCGCACCGCATTTCCACATGTGATCCACGATTTCTGGCCGGACAATCGGAATCTTCCACATGATTGCTGCCTAAAACAATATCAACCATAAAAGGAATGTTTTACCAGGTATTTTTGCGCTGTTGTGTCTAAAGTCTCAGCAATTAACAAATCGTTGGTTTGATAAAAATTTGGAGTCACAGCTCCACACATCATCTCCACCTTCCGAGCCAGTTCTTCCTTCTCCTCCTTGGTCATTCCAGAAAAACTGACACAAGTCCCTTCAAAAGCAAACGAATGTACAATTAACGGTGTTTTAGGTAAGGGCTTAGACACACTGAAGCACTGGGACAACACATGGGGCGACCAGATTCTAAAAACCAAGAAAATAATATTGTTTTAGACAACATACCTTGCATTTCTCTCTTTTAATGATTCAAACACTTCTCCCTCAAAGTTGTCAAGCACAAACGCACAAGAGTTTCCTTCAACATCTTCTAGATTTAGAATCTCATCGTCTTCCATGTATTCCACAGCTATACGAAGATCGTCGAGGGTCTGAAAAAACTTTGTGAAGTTAGGTCTAACTCAATATATTCGCCTTACTTAAACTCACATAAAACAATAAAAAGTAATCAGACAAACTCAAATAAACTTTCTACAGCTTACAAACCTTTCAAGAAAATTTAAGATAATAAAACTTAAAGATTACCTGTTTGTGCTCGTTCAAAACGTCCAAAACATCTTCAACATCGTCGGATTTCCGAGCGATTAACTTGAACTTGGTCATTTGTCAGTGAAATAGAGTAAATTGATGCGTGAATTAAAAATATCGATGGGCAGATCAAGAATCTGTTGAAAAAGCAAAAAAATTTCGTCAAAAAAATTTTAGATTTTTCGAATTTTAAAAAATGAAAGAGTTCTTATATGATTCTTGAGAAGAAAATGATTTTGGCATAACGTTAATTAAAAAAACTTTTTTGTTAGTACTATTATAATAATATTAGTGAATATAGCTTGTAATAACCAATAAAATAGTAATTAACAATAGTTTATGCTAAGTAATTTTATTTTAAAACATTTCTCTTAATATTAAAATTGTTGTTATAGCCGTCCAATGATAATACCCAGTTTTAGAGATCTCATGTTTTTATCACCTGAAATTCGACGTGAATTAATAGTGCCAGCAACGTTATCAGGTAGTCAACGAGTCCGACGGTATCTTCAGCCTCAAGAACCACCAAATGACATACCAGGCATTGACAAGATTTCAAATATGAGGTTCAATGCCAGAAGGGGATCAGACATTGAAATCGGGCCATGTATAAAATGCCAAGTTGATGTAAAGCTGAAGGAAATTTTTCGTCGTAAGTATTTTGTTTGCTTTTTATGTTTAGATATTGAGGATTTTGTGGGAAATGAGGAAAAAGTGTCGGAAACAACAGTTTTTTAAGCTATTAGACTTGAACTACTAAAAACGTTAAAACGCAAACGTGGGATAAGAATTTTTAATAGTTTTTTATTAATATTAAAATATAGTTTATTACAAGCGATTTATAAAAAGAATGAAGTAAAAAGCTTTATTTTGCCAAGAGATATGGCTTTTTAATTATAGTACTTAAAAAATTGGTATTTATATAAACTTTTTATTGTAATTTCTTTTAAATAATAGGAAACAACTTGAAATTTTGAGCAATAAAAGTTTGCTTATTTTGCAAATTAACAGCACGAAAAAGGTTTTGAAGCTTGGACGTCTTTTTATGTTACAGTACTTCTACCGTGACCCTAGTTTTTAACTCTCTGGGGGAACTTTTATTGAAAATTCAATAAGGTTATGCAAATAATTTTGGTAGTTCTGTAATTTTGACACAATTTTTTACTGATTTCAATGTAAAACTTTCAAAAATCAGCTTTTCAGACACACCCAGGTCTCATGACCAACTAGTCAACCTAACACAAGCCCTAATGAAGTGTATTATGGACAAAGAGACTTTGGACTCGAAGCATTGTAGATATTCTGTCATGTGTCTAGCCGCATTAACAGCGACAGTCCGATTGAATGACATTGACAATGATGTTTGTACGATTTGTCTGGAGGATCCTAGTGTAAAGCCAGTTTTTTGTTTATTATGTGAAAAAGTGATTGGATGTAACAATTGTATCAAGGTATGGCTGGATGAGAGTCCTGACATGGTCAGATGTCTCCGCTGTCAACGGTACAGCCTTAAGATAATGCCGTTGATACGGGTCAGGAGGCCACCAGTCAAGATACCATGGTTCGGACATGTCATATTGTTCTTCTTAAGGTGGCTGGTGGATGCTTTTCTGCCGTTGATAGCAATGCTTAGTTGATATAATGGCATTTTAATGGATTGTGAATTACTTGAGAAGAATTGTGGAATGTTAGAACTGACGTTTTAGATGTATATTCTAACGAAAACGCGTGTTTCATACGGGTTTGTGGTGCATATCAACCAATTTTTATTTAATTTTTTGTGTTTTCATTAACTTACAGAATGTATAGATCATGAATGTCCCTGTTGTTGTATTTTAAACCGGTTGTATCAAATCTTACAGTGTAATAAAGTGTACAGGTTTCGATATGTGGTTTTAAAATTTAATTTTACTCGGGATTCAAAAGAATAAATAATGTATCTGATGCAAACAATGATATATCAACAAAGAATACATAGTAGCCAGTAACTAAAGTATGGTAACTATAAAGATATACCCCTTTTTGATTATGAATTACAAAGAAACAATATAAAACAACATCAAATCACACATATTAATGTCATCAACCTAACGTTTCTGATCTCCCAAATCAAGGATAGCTTCTTCAGGAACTTCCTTCCACTTTTCCGGAATGATATCCAACAATTCGTCCTTCACATCACCTTGAATCACAATCTCATCAGCTCCAGTAACCGAGGATCCACAGGCGAATTTGCCGGCAAAGTATTTGCTGGCCGGTTTTAGGTCAATTCCAAACGTAGACAGGCCTTTTACTACCGTCACTGACTTGTTCTTACCTCGAGGAGCTCTTTGTAACGTGATTTGTTGATTCTTTTGCTCCTGAAAGTTATAAAAGTCAGGTTTTATCGAAAATGAATATTTTTAAGACTATGATAATATCGAGAGGTAAACCAAAATACGGACCTTTAGGACAGACACTTTTTCAAAACATCTTGGAGAATAAAATACAGCAACTTCTAATTGAAATAAAGTCTAAAATCCAACAATAACATTGAAAAACATACTTTAACTGGCTTTGCCGTGCCTTTTCCTCCTCTTTTTTGATGTTTCTTCTCGTCCTTCGCATCTCCATCGTCGTCATTGATCGTGATGCCTTCGGAAGCCAAATCAGACAAATTTTTATCCAACCATTCCTTACATTTAGCACTGCGACCACCGAAAGCGCAGTATTCCATAGGTAACGTACATTCGCCACAATAAACAACTTTCAATGGGTACGTAACTCCTTCTTTAGCGCCAGGAACAGCTGGAGTCGGTTCTTCTGCGTTCAACACTTCTGTAGCCTCGTTGGAATCGGTCATTTTTCAATATTCAACTGGCCAAAACGAAGTTATTGTTTGGTAAAGTAATTTTTGGGAGAAAAGGAAATTTACAAATAAAAAGAAGGACTTGACGCGAAATTGACAAATGCGTCAAGTGTTCGTTTTCTGATGTAAATATTCGGGATTTTGCCTAAAAATTGTTGTTTTGCCATTATCTCACTCGT
This sequence comes from Bursaphelenchus okinawaensis, assembly GCA_904066225.2. NCBI lineage: Eukaryota > Metazoa > Nematoda > Chromadorea > Rhabditida > Aphelenchoididae > Bursaphelenchus > Bursaphelenchus okinawaensis. Next base: position 8,841,763 of record CAJFCW020000005.1, on the reverse strand, counting down.
TTATTCGCTTATGAGTAATTTAAAATGTTCTTTGTTATTATTTAGATTTATTTTAACTACTTTTACGTTTAGGTTTACAATATGTCTGACGCTGCTGTAGACCAAGTTGAACAAGGCGTAGGAGAAGTGAAGTTGTCCAAGAAAGAGTTGAACAAGCTCAAGAAACAACAACAAAAGGCTGCGTTGAAGGCCGCGGTGAGTCATTTACAATTTGTTTTGAAATTTAGATAAGAAAATCTAAAAAGTTGATGGAAATTAAGGCATTAAGCAATGTTAATAACCATGTGTTTGCAGAGCCAGGGCGAAAAGCAGGAGCAACAAGGACAAGAAGAAGGTGAGGATGTGAGTGCTGGTAAATATGGAACCTACAAGTTGTTGCAATCTAGTCAGTTGGACAAGAAGAAGGATATTGAGTTTGTTGATGTTCAGAATCTTGACGAAAGTTTGGATGGCAAAGAAGTTTGGATCCGCGGAAGGCTACACACTTCTCGTGTTAAGGGAAAAAGTTGTTTTGTTGTTATTAGACAACAGATCTATACGATTCAGGGGCTTTTGTTTGTTGGATCTGATGTTTCCAAGCAGTTGTTGAAGTTTATCAGCACTGTTTCTAAGGTGGGTCATGGATAACATCTCAAATTGTTTATAAAATGAGGTTTTTAGTTGGACTTTTTTACTTGATAGCAAGAAAACATTGTTATCTTTATTTCAAACATTAATTTAATTTAAACTTCAACAATAATTTTCTAAAATCACTAAAACATTGTTCACAACACCATTAAGTTCTTCCTTTTTAGGAATCCATTGTTGACGTGCACGGTACGATTCACAAGGTTGACCAGCCAATTGAATCATGTTCTCAAAGGACTGTAGAACTTAAAGTCAATGAATTCTGGGTAGTGTCGGCCGCGGAACCTTGTCTACCAATTCAAATTGAGGATGCAACTCGAGCTGAAGACCCAAGCAATGAATTGCCAACTGTTGCTTTGGATTCTCGACTTGACAACCGGTAAGTGGGTGTTTTAGGATTGGTTTGACTTTATTTTGGTCAAAAAGATTTTGAAATGGTTATATTTTGGCAATTAGGCACTTTTAAATGTTATTTTCAATAATAATATTTTTTTAGTGTTCTTGATCTCCGAACAGTAACAAGTCAGGCAATTTTCAAGGTTCAGGCTGGCATTTGTCATGCTTTTAGGACATCTTTGGTCAACAAGGGTTTTATTGAGATTCACACTCCAAAAATCATCTCTGCTGCTTCTGAAGGCGGTGCTAATGTCTTTGAAGTGAGTTTTCTATATTTTGCTGTAACTTTAAAAATCTTATTGTAATATTGGATATTGTGCTTTGATTTTGAGCATTTTTATCTAATTTTGGATATTGATACTATAGTTTAGGCTTTACTACTGTAATATTAAGTATATTAATGTAACTTTAATTTATTGTCACATTTTTTAAATTTAAAATAATTTTATTGACCTCATTATAATTTTAGGTATCCTACTTCAAAGGCTCGGCCTACCTAGCTCAATCTCCTCAACTGTATAAGCAAATGGCAATTGCTGGTGATTTTGGAAAGGTTTTCACGATTGGAGCTGTCTTCCGTGCTGAAGACTCCAATACTCATAGGCATATGACAGAATTCGTTGGACTTGACTTGGAAATGGCTTTCAAATTCCATTACCATGAGGTAAGTTGCTTTAAACTTTGATTTGAGTACAGTAATGTCGAGATAAGGGAAGATGAAAAAATTGTATTGTTGGCTAAAATTTTGGGAAGATGACGAAAGTACGGGAGTAATCTGGGCAGTAATGACATTTTTTATCTAAAAAATGAAAAAAAGCCTTTTTTATAACAAGAAATTGAAAAGATTAGGTTTTTCTTTTTAAAAACTAAAAAAAGACAAAAACGCTATTTTTAACCATTCCAGGCCATGTACACCGTCGCCAACTGCATGATTGAAGTCTTCAAATACCTCCAATCTAACCTCGATTCCGAAATCAAGACCATCGGCCGCCAATACAAGTCCGAGCCCTTCCTCTTCACCGAACAACCATTGGTCCTCAACTACTGGGAAGGCGTACAACTTCTGAAGGAAAACGGAATCGACCAAAAAGAAGACGAAGACCTCTCCACCCCAGTCGAAAAAGAGCTTGGCCGCCTTGTTCGAGAGAAATACCAGACCGACTTTTACATTCTGGACAAGTTCCCCATCACTGTGCGACCCTTCTACACCATGTCAGACCCAGACGACTCGAGATGGTCGAACTCGTATGACATGTTCATGAGAGGCGAGGAAATCTTGAGTGGAGCTCAACGTATCCACGACCCGGTCATGTTGACGGAGAGAGCCAAACATCATCAGATTGATATTTCGAAGATTCAGTGTTATATCGACGCGTTCAAGTATGGATGCCCACCTCATGCTGGTGGTGGAATTGGTAGGTTATTAGGGGGCTGATTTAGGGAAGGAGTAGGGAAGGAAAAAAATATTTTATATATGGTTGTTTAAATAATTGTGTGGAACTAAATTTACATTGATGACCAGGGTTTTTGATACCTTTAAAATGTTTTAAATTGGCTCAAAATGAAAAGTTATATATATAAAGTGGCAAGGATTATTTATATTTTCTTTATTTTTAAAGCTTGTACATTTTTATAATGCTGCAGTACACAAAATTTAAAAAAATCATCTTATAGAGTACAGAGGTACATAAAATTGTATAGTTGAGTATGCTGTAGTAGGCTCAGTGCCTTCTTTTGGCGCCATCTTCATTATCTTGCCTAATTTGATTGGCTCTAGCAGTTAGCCGATCGAGTTCTGCAATGATCTCTGCACGTCGTTGGGGATCGTTGTAGCATATCAGTCTGATCTTTAAGACTTCATATGCTTTTTTGATGGCTTCTTGTGTCTCGAAGTCATCATTAGGCTCGGCGTGACAACGCTTACGGCTTCCGGGCTGAAATGGTTGAAATAATATATTGTTTTTGAGGCTTTAAAGTAATGAAAATACATAAGTATGAGGCTGTTAAAATAATTCAGTGCCTTAACACAATGAGTAAAATTAAACAGCAAAGATGTTCAAACTTACTTGTACGACTCTAGATGAGGTTGTACCTTCATTGTTAAGGCTATAATTAACGTAGATTGAGTCCATTTTTAAAAATATTATGGACAAATGAGGCGAGCGAGTTGTGAAGCAGGTAAAGGAGATAAAATAAAGTAAAAAAGGAAGGGTCAGGAAGATGCTCTAGTGACGCTAAGATCGGTACAACTATCAAGCATCTTTATAGAGAACTCTCCTTTTTTACCTTTTAGGATATAGTTTTTGTAGTTTACAATTTATTAAGAGGGTCATTATGGCAAAAATATAGTAAATTTGGAAGGCGATACTGAAGGTGAAGATAATATTGATATTACTGAAGGGTGGATATGATAAACTTTTGAGATTAAAAAATATAAAATTTTGAATTTCATTTTCCAAACATACGTATCAATACCTTGACACAATTCCAGGTCTGGAGCGCGTTACCATGCTGTTCCTGGGTCTGAAGAACATTCGTTTATCTTCATTGTTCCCCCGTGACCCCAAACGCCTCACCCCCTGAGGTGAATGAAAACATTCTAAATATTGTAGTAAGATCGGTTTGAAGATCATAATAAAGTCTTTTTTGTATCTATAGAGGTGTTTTAGTTATAGTTTTATATTGAAGATTTTAAAAGTTTTTGGATTTTGAATTTTTTAAAATTTTGAAAAAATGGGAAAAACTAGTCGATTTGTGACAAAAATGACATAATTAATGGATTTTCTGTCTTTTTTTGAAATTTTTGAGAAACGAAAAAATTAAGGATCCACAGAAATTAAAAAAAAAGTTTTTTCTTCAAAAATTAAGTTTAAAAATTCAAAATAAAAAAAAATTTTGGGTTTCAAATTGGTTTTAAAAATGCAAATCCGTTGAGGACAGTCGAAAAGCCTGCAGGCACTCTTGCTTTCATGATCGACCTCGAAAAGCGATTGTCGACTTCTTTCCACACTTGTTCTGGTTTTTGTTCCCATTGTTGAAGAGCTTGGCTACGAACGATTTAAAAAAACTTGATTTTGGCTAGCCTTTGGGGTTTGGTTTTGAAATTTTTGTGAAAAATTGGATAGTTTTTACTTTTTTTTATTTTACTTTTTTTGTTGGAAATAAATAGTTATTAGGCTTCTTATCGGGCAATTTTTGGACTGAGGGCCGCAAAGGTACATGGTACTTGTAAGGAGGGTCGGTTATTAACCTACTCTACTTTTTTATGTCTTTGTCTTACCTTTACGTTTACTTTAGTTTTACCTTATCTTTGCTTTGTTTTAATCTACCTATTTAATAATTTAACCTACTCTATCTTGTCTTACCCTAAATTCCCTTACTCTACTCTTTCCTACCTCGCCGCTTACCTTACTGGACCCTACTTTTTTTTAAATTTTTTTTAATTATATCGCACTTTTACGTTTAATTTACTTCTACTTACGTTTTACTTAATCTTTACATTATCCTACCCTACCATGTCTTATCCTAGCATATCTAACCATAAATCGAAACCTAACAATAGGGAATGATTGTTATGAATAACACGTGTACTCAACACTAAACTATGAAGCTGTCAGTAGTTTTACATGTATTTGAGCCACGTTTATAAAAACGTGAGCTTTTTACGATTTTTCTTTTACTTTGACGGAGTTAATCCTCCAAACAATGATGTTATTCATCAGTAAATTTGCTAAACCACTCATGATTTTGTCTTTTATGACATTTACTTTGACATCAATAGTATCCACTCTTATTCACACATTACTATGGTATATCTCATTTACTTTCTATGCTATGTTATTGCATTTTTTATTCATTTTATACATGCCTGTTACTTATATGAGTAATATCGTGAAAAAAACGATGTTAACAGTATACAAAAGCTCACATACTTTACTATATAACACTGGCGATGTCCTCTCTGATATGTTATGTTACACCTTGTACACATTAAAGATACAACAAGTTGATGTTACAGGTAGATTCTCAAACGTTTTTGGGTTGTAGTTACTCAACCAAACATATAGTATATAGTTTACTATAGAGAACATGGTATTAGAAGCCACCGAGCGTAGATTGAGTGATCAGCTTCGGAATGCCAAAGACATGGGCTACACGGATTCGGAAGTGTGGGCGGCGTTGGAGTGGGTCAACAAGGATAATAATGATAAGGTAAGGGGTGGTGGGCTTGGAAATTTACTCCCCCCGCTATTTGGGCTTATGAGTTTTACCCTTCCTACAAGTGGAGGGGGGGGAGTGATTTTTGACTGAAGGGATGATGAGGCCTAAACTATAATAACTCTCCACTTTACAGCCATTCGAGCCGTTCGAATCCATAAGCACCATGGTAGATGCTTTGAGTTATATTCAGAAGGAGAAGAAGTCATCGACCGGTAGTTTTAACAGTTTCAATTCGCCTGGCTTACGATCTTCATTGTCAAGGTTTCCAAGCTCATCTGCCATTAGTGGATACTATGAAAAGGATTCTGATGGTGCTGCTACTTTACCATGGTAAGGGTATCGTATAGTGGGCTTTGAGGTGGGGCTAAGGTGGAGTCGAGCTAGGGGTATTGTAGGGTAGGGAAGGGTAAGGCAGGGCTATGAAAAGCAAGACTAGGCAAGGGTAGGACAGGGCAAGGCAGAGCAGGACAAGACAAGGGTATGGTAAGGTAGGATAGGATAGGGTAGGGTACGGTAGTTTAGGGTAGAGTAAAGTAGGGTATGATAGGGTAGGGTAAGGTAGGGTAGGTTAGGATAAGGTAGAGTAGGATAGATAAAAGATGTCATTTTCAGGTCAGAAAGGACCCGGATCAAATGTCAAAACCGTAGTAAGTTGTTTAGTGAAGGCCCTTCTTCAATATTTCGTACTGTAAAAGACTTTGAAACTCATGGAGCTGATAGAGAAGTTCATAGGGTAGGTCTTGAACTGAAAATTTGAGAAAAAATATAATTTTAAAATTAAAATGGAAATTTTTGAAATATAAATTTCAATTTAGTCCCAATCCCTAAAAAACCTCCGTCGTCAACCTTCGTCTAAGTCACTGCATCGTAGTTTGGATCTTCATCAAGACCACTCTTTTGGCCATCATTCGGCCAAAACCCAGGTCAAAAGTTCGATCCAAAGACTGATCGACACATTCGAAAATGAAAATCGACGCCATTTCGAAGAGTTTCAACAAATCAACCATGAATTGAGGGTAAGTTTAGGACAGAACCTATACCTACTTTTGTGAAGCGGTGAAGAATATTAAAACGCTTATGAACCTTATGGCCAAAGTTATATTATGATTCAGAAGTTATGTCATGTTGTAGTACCCTACCCACCTTAATTCTTTCAGAGAAAACTAGAAAACAGTTTTAACGAAACCGAGAACTTGAAAGACATGTTACGATTGCGCGACGAGAAGATAAGACAACAAGAAGTCATTTTTAAAAACTACGGTGAAATGGAAAAGCGATTGGAAAATGCTAATCGAAGGATTCAGGATCATGTAGGTTACCCTACCCTACCTTACTTTACCATACCCTACCCTAACTTTATATTACCCTCCCGATCTTTATCTACAGTATCCTACCAACCCTCGTTTTACTTACCCTACTCTACTGTTCGTTATCCTACCCTACTGTACTCTGTCCTAAACTACCCTGCTTTTCCCTGCCCTACGTTATCTTACCCTATCTTATCTTGCCTTACATTACCCTGTTCTACTACACTATACCCTACTCTATTCTACCCTACCTTGTAATACCCTAACCTACACTACCATACCCTACTCTACCCTACTTATCCTACCCTCGCCATCTTTATATTACTCTACCCTATCCACCCTAACTTTACATTACCCTAGCCCACTCTACCCTACCATCATATAACCTAAAACCATATATTTCTAACAAAAATGACCTTTTCCAGTTGAAAGACGTCCAACTCCGTGAAGCCGACATTCTTCGTCAGCAACGTGACTACGAAACGCTACAGCGTCGGCATGATGCCGAGATGAGGAAAACGGAAGAGGTATGACATTCTTCACATAGTTTCATATCTTTCAAAACCAAAATACAGTTTTTCAAATTTGGAGGTCAATTAAAAATGGCAGTTTTAGATAAAGAACAGTCTGAACGATGAGATTGCAAGGTTGGTGAGGGAAAACGACCGGTCGATGCATATGATGAGGGAAATTGATGAGTTGAAGGAGCAGGTATGTTAACTTGCTGTTATATTTTGTCATTTTTGGCCGTAAACACTTATGATTTTGGGCCAAAATACCTTGTGATGATGAAGGTTCTCATCTAAGTTTATGCAAATTTTTGTGTTTTCTGGTAAAAAAGTTCATAGAAAACGGAAAAAACCTTTAAAAAAACCTATTTCTATTCATTTTTGAGGCGAGTTATAATGTATTTTAACTATGATGTAATATTTATACTGCAGATTCGAACAAAAGATACCCAGTTGTCTCAACTCAACGTGGATACATCGTCTGAGGTTACTGAGTTAACGGCCGAAGTAAATCGATTAAAAGATGAAATTAGAGAATTGGAACAAAGACAAACTCTAGGACCGACTTGTGGAGTTTGTATGGATTCTAGGGTAAGGGTACTGTAATTTTTTGGGTACAATATTGTATAGTATATGTTGGGTCGATTTGAGGGTTTTTCTATATAGTACGGAATTAATTTACGCACGATACTGTAGAGTATTGGATCGAGTTGAGTACGATACTGTATAGTACTCGTGCATTTTAATTCCAATTTTTTTAAAATCCTTACCTGATTTTAGAGGGAAGTCATCTTCATGCCCTGCCTCCACTTTACTTGCTGTAAAAACTGTTCGGATGCTATGGATCATTGTAGTATATGTCGGCTTCGTATCATGGGCAAGATCGAATTTTTCCAATAATTTAAAATTACTTTTAAAATGACACCTATGACACAGTAGGGTACCGTATCACCTATTAATTCTTCCTTCTATCAAAATAATATAAATATAGTCACTAGGCCTTATTGTAGGTCATTAAGGTCCTCTCGTTATGGTTAGAAATCAAGTGTAATATCAAGCGTATTAAATAAGTTTTGTCGCTTGTCGCCGTGAAAACCTTTGTTAAAAAGCGACAAGACTTTTGACACCTTATTTTACTGTCCAATAGTTTTTCTTACTGTGTTATAGATGTTCAAGAGAGTCAAACATTAAAAAAAGCGAAATCTTTCAAACTCCCTTAACTTCTTGCTAGTTGTGTTATATTATAGTAGGTTTGGACTATCTTATTCTCATTTTATAGTAATATTTCTTCGAATTTTATTATTTATGACCAGGATTTCCACTGCCAATAAGAATCAAGTATCTTTTCCATGTTTTATTAGACATTGAAGTTTAAATTATCTTTTGATTTTTCTCCAATAAATTTTATATTATCATAGATATGGTGAAGATGTTATCATAGATATGATAAATATTGCCATATAATTTGATTTATCTCATTTTTATTAAAGATCGCCTTCAGAAAACAACCAAAATTTTAAAAATAATATTAATTTACCCGTAGCATTTAAAAAGTAAAAGACCATCACATATAACATAACTTAACTCCTGATACCATAAGATTGTCATCATTTTCTTGTAGTGAAGATAACAGATAGATAACTTATTATTTCTTGAAAGTGAAGCTTTTGCCAGCCTTGCTATTGACCGGGTCTGGAGAGTTTGGAGCAGACGAAGTGTTATGGACAATTAGCTAAACATTCTTCATGTCACAGTATGACAAGGACATTATTTATCATATTACAGTACATAAGAGGAAAAAAACAAATTCTTCATGTTATGGTATACCTACAAGAAGAGTTTGTATGTCAATATATACCTAAAAGAAGACTTTTCATGTCAATGTATACAAGAAGACCTCTTTAATAAAATTTTACTACTACAATAACTATCACCCACCTTCATAGTCGAAGCCGATTGAAAAGCGTTCTTAAAGTCCAGTTTCCTAGGCTTATTCGGTCGATTACCACTCTGATTCGACGGTCCAACATTCTCCTCCTCAAACGCGGGATCCGGATTCTGAAGCGGCGCACGATGTTCGACATTCTGAGCCAAATTGACGTTTGGATATGGAAGTTGCTGAACCACATTCTGAGCTTGAGGAGTGACATTCTGCTGACGTCGATTAACAATGGCTTGGAGCGGAGTATTCACCTGCTTCTGAAGCGGAGTCCTGACATTCGGCTGAAGCTGCTTCGTGACGATCCTCGGTACTTGATTACCAATGTTCTGTAGACGTTGTTGAACTTGATTGCTCACATTTGGCTGAATTTGACGTTGATTACCGATATTGTTCTGCAGAGGAGTACCAATATTACTCTGAAGAGGAGTACCAATAATACTCTGCATGGGTGTACCAATGTTCGTTCGAAGCGGAGTACCAACATTATCCCGTAGTGGAGTCCCAAAGTTATGCTGAAGCAAATTACCACTATTTTGCTGACCTTGACGTGGATTAACTCTTGGTTGAACTTGTTGAACTCGTCTTTGTTCAACTTCTGGTAGTTGAACTTGTTCCACGCCATTTATATCATCGACCAATGCCATTTCCGGTTGAAATAACGCATCACGGCATCGGAATGGCATCCCAGTAGTATAGCTTGGTTTAGGGAGCTCTGTGTTGTTCACATGATTTATTAATCCATATAAACCATAACATGGGCGTGGATTCATGATTTCGGCTGAAAAGATCAAATCTTGATAAGAATAAGTCCTCAAAAATGTATTTTTATCTTAAAATTAATAAACTTGATTATTAACCTCGATTTACCGCCAGTTTCTTCAAAAAAAAATCAAGTGTTTTCATTGGTTTAGGTAACAAAACAGAAATATCATTAATTACAAGTGAAGAACATAAATTTCAGCATCCAATCCAAACCTAAAACAACAAAAATTCTAATAAAAATTGACTTACTCAACTCATCACACACGTGTTTAACATCCTGAAAGTTTATTTCGCGTCTATCACAATGTTGTGCAACCTTCCGACTGTCCTCAACAATTCCAACGATCAACTGTGTAGCCAGCTTCTGAATAGCATTCTCTGCCTCTTCTGTAGCACTTATCTCCATCGTCCGCAACAGGGTTGAGATTCCCGGTTGAACTTGGGCTGACAATCCTCTTGTTCTGTCCATTTGTGCTGGAAATTGACAGAAAATAACATTATAATAGGTTTTCAAACGATAAATTTACTGAAGATACATTTTAGAGATCGAGAAGAATGTTATGAATAAGAAATAAAACAGAAACAGTCCAAATACATCAAAAGAACTCGAGAAAATCACAAAAATCCACGACAAAGTTGAAAAAAATCGACCTAAAATAACGTAAAATGGAAGAAACATTGAAGTTCCTTGTAAACGAAAGACTCTAAAGAGTTTTTAAGTAATGTTAAGCATGTATTGTCTAAAGTCCAGCCTTCTACAACTTCAGAACACCTCATCGTGCTCGTCCGATTGTATTTTCATTGAATCAAACAGAAATGTCCTTATTTCAGCCCGCGCCCTCTGTTTGCAACCTGCAGCAATGCATTTTGTTAATTATTTTTAATTTTTAGTATTCATAATGATGTGTACACATATTTAAAACTACATTTGTGTAAATAAAGTGTTATAGTATATTTAAAGTAGCAAAAAGTTGTAAACTTTGACTTAGACCAAAGTTCATGTATCATAAACAATATTGTGTAACATTTATAGAGGCGTATTCAAGCTAAACGACATATATAATTACGTACACAAAAGTAAATTGCAATAACCTACAGTAAAAAAGGAATTTCTACCGATCAGATTTGTCTACACTTTTGAAAATATAAATTGAGATGTAAAACTAAATCTAAATCACTTCGCATCTTGTCTACTATCATACCAAGCGGCTTAAATTTATTATTAATTTAAAAACATGTCTGCCAACATTATGACCGCGTCTTCGTACAAGGCTCTAATAGCCTCATCGTCTGAATCGGTCAACTTCGAGCTTCCAAGGCCATCGTCAAGATCCTCAGAGATCTCAACATCGTCAGAAGGTTCTAGGCCTTCAAGACCATCTTCAACGGCTTCTTCTGCTTCAGAGGCGAGCTTCTTGCCATTAACACACCTTTTGCCACCTAGTCCGCCACTGCCTGTGCTGGTAAGTTTAGTAAATGTTAGTTAATCTAATAGTACTTGAACTTTGTTCATTGTTGCTTATATTAAAGTCAACGTTTAGTTTTGTTGCTTCCATAAAAAACCAAAATCTTATAAAACATAAAAGAGCAGCCTTTTCTAGACGTTTAATCATTTACTTAATCTCACTTACTTACTCATCATTTCAGCCAACTCAATTCAAGCAAGTCAGCCCAGATGACCCAATGGCTCCTTATCACAGGCAATTAGACGACATTGATCAAGAGCTGAAGATGATAAAAGTGTTGCTTCTATCTTGTCGAAGCATCGAACGTCGGGCGGCCATACACGCCAACTTTGAAATAACTATGGTGAAGTACAACATTATAAAAAGTAATATCTTGTCCAAAGTGGCAGACAGTAAACAGTGATCAAGCTCTAGTTCTCTATTATTGGTAACTTTAAACTTAACTATTGTATAAATTGATGAAATAGCTTAATAAACATAATAATATTTATAATTTGGGTTTTTTGCTAAAGTTTAAATATTTAAAAATTACAAGAGTAAGGGCTTTATTTAAAAATGAAAATTAGTAATTAACAACAGTTTGACTCCCGCCACGAAAACAAAGAGCGCTAAATCTCGTTGGCATAACGCTTTTTGTCGTTTTTTAATTTTTGAAGTGAAAGCCTTGTAAAATTTGAGTTTTATGGAGAAACCAAGAAGATCACGCACAACCCGACGTCCAGAACATGCCGAAAGAGTTTGCCAATGTTTAGTTCTGGAGAAAGTTCATCAACGCTTTGTGCAAAACTTTGAAACAGTCAAAATCCCTGAAGCGAAGGGCCGAAAACCATGTAAATCAGTTGGTTTATTGTTTCAAAAGGTAAGTTAGCTACTTTATTATCATTTTAAGTTTAGTTACAACGTTTAGAAGCGTTGGCACATGCCTTTCACAGTGCTTTATTCTGCGGGGACATTAATCTTGTTGCTAATGATGGTGTTGTCAAAGCCCACTCGTTCGTATTGAAATACCGCACGAATCTGAAACCGGTTGATAACGAAGTGAGAATAAAAGCTAAACTTGTTGATGTAGAAGTTTGGCTACGGTACGTGTACACTGGTACTGTGAATTGGTCCAAAAGCCAGATGGACGTCTTGTCTAATATTGCTAATGAGTTTGGACCGCCGGATTTGGCTTGTTTCTTCAATAATGGTCAGTTTGATGCTAGAAAGGAGATGATGGCTGACAAGGAGATTCAATGTAATAGACTATCTGTACAGTCTGGGCTTCGAAAGAGCTGTGAGAAGGGCGAAGTTGTGCCTTCAAGGGTAATATCAGATAGTTTGGAGGATTATTCGGACGAAAGGCTGTGTAGCGTTGAAGAACCTGGTAAAATAGATGCAGATAATGTTGAAGATGGTGTTGGGGAAAATATTTTGTTCTACGACGAGATTCCGATGGAAGACTTTAACTATGAAGAATATTATAATCAGCTGGATGAGCCTGCTGATTTTGAATTGAATGTAAGTTTTTAGTGCTTTGTTTTAAACTTTAGGTTACTTTATGGCTTTAAAAACCTAAAACCTGTGTTTTCAAGTTTATTTTTATTAAAATTTCTTTGAAAATCCCATGTTTTATCCTTTATCCTTCAGGAGCCAAGTATAATATGTGGAGAGATGAATAGTCTGGACGATACGCTTGAATTTGATGAAAACTTTCGAATTGAAACGACAACACCAAAGAGTAGGAGAAGAACAAAAGATTTGGAAACCAGATCGGATGATGTTTTAACCAATATTATTGTGAACAAGATTCTAACTCCTTACACTCAACGACAGGAAATTCTGGAGCAGCATCAGAAAGGAAAACCTGGTCAGAACTTATCAACCAAAGAGAATCAAAAGACGGGGAAGAAACAGAAGAAAAGTTACGATTGCACTACGCCTTCTCGGCCGAAACGAACTTCTGAATCAACTACGGTGTTGTCCAGGCCAGCTTCTTACTCTGACGCTACAGCATCTAAAATATCTTCTGATACTGATATTATTGTGCTTGACACAGCCTCTGATTTCAATGCGTATCTACCGTCAACTTCTGCTAGCGAACGATATACTGCTTCTGAAGCCTACTCTACATTATCGAGGGATTCTGAAGGCCGCACGGTGTCATCAAGCCGTTCTGAAGCCAACTTTGCATCGTCGGTTTATTCTGAAGTTAATTTGAGGTCTTCAGGCGATTCTGATAGTAATCTGATCTCGATAACAGATTCTGAAGCCGCCTTAGCACCGTCAACGTATTCAGAAGTCAAGTTGGCACGGCCAACGTATTCTGAAGTTAGCACGGCATCTTCAGCGTATTCTAAAGCCAATAAAGTATCAAAGTCTTGTGAATCATATTCTGTACCATCAACATCTACAGAAACCAGTTTTAAGACTCCAGAGACGAAGCGAACAACAGCAATGGACATTAACCTGATGTTATCCATGAAGGTAGTGAAGACGACCAACATCACTCCAATGCCCAATTATAAACTCATGTCTGAGTCGGAACTTAACGTATGTTTTTCTGGGGTTAAGGTGGGCTTGTAAAAAGTTTCAAGCTGTATTTTTGAGGGGGTGGTGATTTTTTCAAAAAAATTTTAACGATCCCCCTGTTGATTTTTTTAAAAAGATATTTTTTATCACTGCCAAGTAAAACCCACCTTTCCCCAGCCTATCATGATGCTATTACCTATCTTCCAGGCCTGCCTAGACTCCTTCGGCATTCGGCCGATGGGCAGAAAACGAGCGATCGAAGTCCTGACCCGCGCCTTCCAAACCACTCATCTCATCTCGGACGATGGCACGCCAACGAAGGCTGACGTCTACAGTGTGATGAGGCGATTCGAAAAAGAAAACGAGGAAAAACTGGCCAAGAAGAAACCTCCCAAAATGAAAATCCCAACCAAAAGACCGGCGGCTTCGGTCGAAACTTCCGAACCATCGACCAAAGTCATGGCTACGATAAACAACGGGCTGATTGAGCCGATTAGACGGTGTAGCACTGAGGAAATGGGTGCCGGTGGGGTGGCAGGTTTGTTTGATTGGTTTTTAAAGGGCATGGGCAAGGGAATTTAGTAATTTCAAGCTCTCGATGATTTATTTGATTTCTTTCTGATATTAGGTAACAAACTTTTTAAAATTGATTTTTAAGGCCATCAGATGATTTTTGTTTCGTTAGGAAATTCATTTTTTGAATTTTAAAACACGTTTTTTGTAAGGGCCGAGAACCCGACTCAACAGGAAAAAAGTCAATGTATCAGAAATGCCTAAAAATTGAATATATGTTTCGTTAAATAGCTAGAAATTTAAAAATACAAAAAAAAATTTTCGAAGTTACAGTATCATGGAGTACTGTAGCTTGACCTCATTTTTCATAACTACGTTTTTTGTTCAAAGATCGTCTTGGATGTTGATGACAATACATAGTTGCATTATAAAATACATCTAAAAATTTAAAAATATAATATTTTTTTATTTTAAACATTCTAAACAGGCAAAATTGCCCTAACAAAAACATTCTAAACAGGCAAAATTGCCCTAACATGTTAGGTTAAACACGAATTTTAACATAGTTGTCCACGGTTTTGGATCAAGTGTATAGGCGCGTTAGAACCGCAAAAAAATGTGCTTTAAACAAGCAAAATAAAAAATAATGGCACAGTGGAAATTTTAAAAGAAGTAGTAGGGTTACTGTATTTCCTGAAATATGCAACTTTATTTTTTATGCAAATTTGTGTCGCCAAAAGTACCAAGCATACTAATAAAAGTTTTGTAAATGAATTTAAAACAAAAAACAAACATATACATTAAAAAACATGAGTTATTATATAAAAAAAGGCATATTTACCCTAAGGGGGTACCTTTAACTCAAATTTTGAACACATTCGCACCGGTGTTGGAACAAGCGGATGGTAGCGTTAGAACCGCAAGAAAACGTACTTTAAGAATGTGAAATAAAAAATAATGGCACTGTGGACCGTTTTTGAGAAACTAAAAGATTACTGTAACCGCGCGTAAATATGCAAATTTTTCAACACTTTCCCGCAATGATAGAAACTTGATGTAATAATAAAAAATACGTTTTTGACAACGACAAACATTATGGTGAAAACCGCATGTCTGTATGACGTTTCGTTTTTGAGTTATTAAAAATGAGGTCAAGCTACAGTACTCCATGATACTGTAACTTCGAAAATTTTTTTTTGTATTTTTGAATTTCTAGCTATTTAACAAAACATATATTCAATTTTTAGGCATTTCTGAGACATCGACTTTTTTCCTGTCGAGTCAGGCATTCAATTTGCTCGATTCTTAGAAAAAACGTGTTTTAAGTAAAAAATAACTTTTTTTCAAATTTTAGGTAACAAATTTTTTTTAAATTGTTTTTTAAAGCCATCACACGTTTTTTTGTCAATTTTTGATAACAAACTGAACTTTTTTGAATTTTTAGGTATAGAAATGTTTTTTTCCTAATCTTAGGTATCAAAAATCCATTCGATCAAGACCGAAAAGGAAGAAGCATCGAGGATCTGTGTAAGATATTCATAAAATGGGTACGCGAGCCGGAAAACAGCGAACTGTATGGTGATGTACTGAAGATGAACACTATTCTATTGGTGAGTTGAGTTTTAATTATATAAAACTTTTAAAAAATGGGAATATTAAGTTATTAAAATAATTCTGTGCCCCCTCTCAAAGCAATGTTCGGGGTTAGGGGGCACAGAATTATTTGAACGACTCAATATATAGTTTTAAAAGGATTTTCTTGTACTGTAAAGAAAGTTTTTGCCATTTTTTGCACTGTAATGAAAGTTCTTGCCATCTTTTTTTTTGTAAAGAAAGTTATTGCCGTTTATTATTAAAATTATTTTTCTAAGATTTATCTCGAATTTTCAATAATTTAGGACGATTTACTGTACAAATTCGGCCCTGTAATGCAAGAACAACGCATCTCAAAGGTGGGTTTCTTGAAAGTTTTGGACCGTCTTCACATTACCTACTCTGATCGCACCACAAATGGCAGTCATTATTGAGAAAAATTTCAAAAAAATATTTTTACAATATAGTTTGATAACCAATATTACTGATAAAATACGAATAAATCGAATTTAATTCAATTTTTTTAATAGATTTTTGTCTTGTCCCCCCCCGTTACATTTTTTGGAAAAAAATTACCCACCCCATCCCCCCCCCCGGATTTTCAAAGTAAAATCACCCCTCGGCACCAAATTTCAGCTCCTGAATAAAAACAATAAAAGTTCAAAGAATGTATTCAACGAGTAACAATATAAAACCAAAAACAAACAATTGTAACTTCCTAAAATACGATTTTCCTTCAAAATATCCACCTAAATTAAGATCATTCCTCGCTCTTTGGGATGACGGCGGTAAGGCCAATGCCCTGAGGGATTGGGACCACACCATTCAGAGCTTTTTCGTTCCATCGAGCCGAGTATTCGTGGCGATTGTCACGGGTCCAGCGCTCCACAAAGCCGTCGGCCATGAGGCGGGTCTGGACTTGGTCCATGTTGCGGAAGGGGTGTTTGCGCCATTCCGCTAGTAAATGTCCTGAAATTTCAAGGTTATTATAATTATTATCATAATAACGGTGGAATGACATTGCAAAGGAAGGGGATGGTGAGGGTAGAGTAGGGTACAGCAGGACAGGGCAGATTAGGGTAGGGCTAGAGTAGTACTAAAGCAGGGCTAGGGTAGAGCTAAAGGAGGGTGAGGATAGCGTGTTTTCGAAAATTGTATGGCTAGGATGTTAGCGTAAAAAAATTAAAAATTGAAAAAAAAATTGTTTTTGAAAAAACACCCCCCCCTCCCAAAAAAATTTTTTACCCCTCCCGAATTTTCTTTTATAAAATACAACGAATGCTAAAATCCAGGCCCCTCTCCAAAAAAATTTTACTCCTCCCTATTTTTAACCCCCTTCATCACTCTGTCCCACCCCTCAAATCCAAAACCCTCCCCTAATCATTCACTTTATCTTTCTTTATCCACCCTGCCTCCTCTCGTTCTTACCAGGCAAATTCGCGTAGAATGGTTTGGGCTTTTCCTTGTGCAGCGGCTGTCTTCCTTCGCCATAAAAGTCGTCCAGATTAAGTTTGTCGATGGGTAGTAGGTCTTCGTCGGTTTTGAGTTCGGTTCCAATTGGAGAGGCGACAATCTTTGGGAAGTAGTTCCTGGTCGGATCCAATTCGACCACATGAAGGCCTTTTCGGTCCGCCAACTGTTGATGGGTTTCTTGATTCTGGAGGCCGGTGACGAAGGCGTGGGTGAGGGCAAGGTAGTTTCGAGTGCTGCCTTCGACTTTTATGTAAATGTCTTTGATCCCGATGGCCTGGAAAGTTAGTTTAGTCAAAAAAAAAGAGAAAAAATAAAAAAAAAATTTTTTTTGGCTTTTCCTGCCCTTTTAAAATACAAAAAAACAACCATTATCAACCAAAAAACCCCAACTTACCTCACAAATCTTCTGTAACCGTGGATGGCAAATCAATCCGAAGCCTTTCGGCCGCCTCTGGGCAAAGATTCTGGTGTTTCTGCATTCGGCATAAAAGTCCTGATAAATGGTTCGTCCTTCCAGTAGATCCACGTAGAACAGCTTTCTCGACGCGATCTTCATCCCCTTGATTACGGCATTCATACTACGGTTTAGGCCGGCTTTTCCGACGGCATAGCCGGCTAGACCGTTACCATTGCCTACGAAGACGAGGGCGGCCATTGTGTGAACACGGCCGAATACTCGGGTCATGTTGGCCGTTCTTTTGATCTGAAAACGTTTTTTTATCGTAGAATATGCATTTTTAATCAAAAATTCAAAAAAAAATTTTTTTGGCTAAAAAAGTTTTAAAAAAATTTAAAATGAGTACGGTAGGATTACTGTAGCTTATCAAAATATAAAAAATAATCGTCCTGCCCAAAATTAATCGTTGAAAGCCCTAAAATTCACTATTAAAACAAAAAACATAAAAATTTCGAAAAATAGGGTACGTTAATTAACTGTAACTTTTTAAAACTCAAAAATTTAAAAACAATTTCGCTTAGCGTAATGGACCAAAACCCAGCTCTACATTCACACAAAGTTTTACTATTCTACCTATTCATTCAAACAAGTTACAGCCATTTATTCCGATCCAATACCTATATGCTTACCTCCAACACATATGACTGAAAATCATCGAAATTGACGCCATCGAGTGGTGGCATTGGTCCCAGCTTTTGGCCTTCAATTTTGTGTCCCGAGAAGCCTCGTTCGAGTGGGTGAAGTTTCTCTCGTTGACGTCGTTTCTTGGTCTTTCCTTTAGCTTCGAGTCGGTCATGGATCATATCAACGCCTTCTTTGTACTCCTCTTCCGTTTGTTCTTCGATTGACATTGGTTCGAGAGCTGTTGGGTCGTCGAAGCGGATCGCTTCGTTTAGGCCGGGGTATTTGATTTTTAAGGGACCTGACAAGTATAATATAAAGGTAGGTAGAATAAATGGCAGATCATCCTTATTTTTCCAAAAAAATCCACTTAGGGGACCAAGTTCAATATTTTTTATTTAAAAAAATTTCAAGCCGAAGTAGCCTAAACCCGAAAGGAATCCCAATATGCACAGCGCCAAGGAGCCGGGCTGAAAAATTAGGTCCGGCCCCGTTAACCCTATTTTTCCAAAAAAATCCACTTGGGGGACCAAGTTCAATATTTTTTCAAAAACAAAGTTCAAGCCAAGGTGTCCCTTCACTTATTATTCATTTAACTCTCCACAATCTTCACTCTTTACCTTCCAAACCCTTCTCAATTCAAAGATGTTACCTAAAACCATAAAAATAAAGTAAAAAACTCACTAGCTCCGATTCTGTAGAACTGTTCGAGCGGCCGAACCGGCTGTCTGGTGGTTTTACGGCCCTTCTTCATACCAGCCTTGGAAACGGATGTGATGGTCTTCCACAGTGTGCGACCAGTGTTTCGCATAAAGAAGTTGACGGTATTCGTTCGGATCTGCTGGTATGGCAGTAGAGATGCCATTTTGGGCTGAAATAAGCAAATATCCTCATCATCAACTTCAGTATCACCAAAACCAAAACAATAACCGCATCATTAACTTCAATATCAACAATACCAGGCAAATAACCTTGCTCATCATCCTCAACACCCACACCACAGCCGTAACACGTTTATTTGACAAGAATATAAAACAGGGAATAAGTTAAGGATAAAGAGTTGTAATCGGCGTCGTTTCCAATTTACCCGCTGAAAAAATATGTAAAATGTAAGAAAAAGAGTGTTTCTATCACGTCTAGCAACTTAAATTTGGATCAATCATAGCAGACTAATTTGGGGTGAGTTTTTTAAAACTTTAAAGTGGATCTTTAGACATAATCTTGGGTATGGGTGTGAGGAGAGGGAGACAAGATAGGGTAGCGTATGGTAAAGTAGGGTAGGGTAGGTTATGGTAAAGTAGGGTAGGGTATGGTAAAGTGATAAAGGAAGAGAAGTAGAGGGATGAGAAGGGGGGGGGGGAGTTTAATTATGGCATGAAAAATAGGAGAGAAAGTTCACATAATGTCATAATATAGAAAGTAGGAGGGAAGATGGCAGACATAACATTGCTATGGAGAAAACAAAACTTTTACAACTCATATATTACTTAGGTCGAAAAGTTTGTAGAATCGTCCTATCAGCCGAAAATCTCCTCATTTTTCAAATTTCTACAGTGAAACCTCTTTAGTACTCTTTGGTATGACCCTCAATAGTGTGACACCCTCCTTATAATGACACCTCTTCATCTTTTCAATAGAACCTCTATCAAAAAGTAGCTGGGTATTGGTTATAAGTGGGTGAAGCTTATAATACAGCGTAACACCCTGCTTCAAAAGACAGGTTTAGATCAGTCCCTTGAGTGTAGTGCCAAAGAGCCCTTCATAATGAAACCTCTAGCAAAAAAAATCTGTTTAATGTGACTCTCTGGGTAGAAGGACAAGTTTAAACCAATCCTTTGAATGTCATACTAAATAGCTATCACTGTATTCACTTCCTAACCCTATTTTTATGCTTTTAAAAATCTCACTTTTACCGTCCAAAATCAACAAAAATCTGTTGGAAAACCTAAATTTTTAAAAACCCACTCCATAAAATTTTAAAAATCTTTTCGCAAATCAAAGAAAATCACAAAAAATCTGAAAACTCAAAGAAAAATCAAAAAAGACATTTAAAAATCGCCAAAAAATTAAAAATCGATAAGAAAATTTTTAAAAACTCGTTCATAAATAAATAGAATATAACTTAGAATCTAGCACAACGAAGCTAGGCCGTTTTCTATGAACATGGTCGATAAGTGTTGGCCACATGTTTCCTAGTCTAATGGCTGATCCTGAATTCGATTTGGGTCATTTGAGGATTGATCTAGGTTCACACTTGCACTGGCTCCACTGTCCAGGCTTGTCGCTCCTGGGTTCAATGGAGCTGTTGATGAAGTGGCAGCCGGGCCTGGTGAAGTTGAGGTTGTCGTTTTTTGAGTAGACAAGGTCGACTGACTAGATGGGCCAGCCTGGTAGGTAGACAAGTTTTGGCTACCTGTTTGACCTTGATTCAACCCTCCTTGTCCATGATTCGGCCCTCCTTGACCATTGTTCGGCCGAAGGTTCTGTTGACTGGGGGTTGGATCTGACGGTGATTGGTTGTCGAGCTGCCTTCTGTAGTGCCAATAGACTATGAGTAGCCAGATGGCTAGTCCAAAGAAGAGTGTCATTAGGTATAGGTCCCATTGTGGACCTAGGAACTTTTCAAACACCGAATCGCCATTTGAATCGAATAAAAAGCCCTGAAAATCGACAAAAATTTAAAAAATTTATAAACTTTTTCAATTTATTTTAGCAAAAAATCCTTTAAAAAATGCCATTTCTTATTGAATCACATCAATATCATCAGCAACACTAACCAAAAATTAAAGATTAAATCTAATAGCCGAAGTGATAAAGCAAACTCACAGCTGTGAAGAAGTCAGCAATAAACATGAACCGCAGCTTGATCAAAGCCAAAGTTACTGGAACAATGGCGTCTGTCGAGGTTTCCGCGGCCAAATCGTAGAATCTCTTGGCCAAATGAAGGTCCTGAAGGTAAAATACGTTTAATAAAAAATATATACATCTTTCTTAGCCTTACTATGAAAAATCTGTTGATATGTAAATTTAGATAATTTCAAAAAAATTTAAAAAATTCAATTTAAAATTTCAAAAGTTTTTTCAAATTTCCAAAAAAAAATTTTTTTTGATTTTAATTTTTTTTTAAAAAATATAAAAAACCTTACCCGACTAACACCCAACCCATTCTCATGCATGTATGCCAAGTTGAACAGTGCTTGTGCATTTTGATGTGACGTAGCGGCCGCCTTGTACTGATTCGCTGCTGCGGCCAAGTCTATTTGAGTTCCGAGGCCATAGAATAGGTAATCTCCAAGTTTTACTCTGGCATACGCGTACTCTTGATTGGCCGATCTCAACCAGTATTGGTAAGCGCGTTTGTAGGTTTGGTCTGGTTTGAAAAGTTGCTGACGACCTTCAGATTTGTCCATGAGGAAGGCGAAGTTGGTTTGGGCAACTTCGTAGCCGAGTTCGGCCAGGAATAGGTATCTAAAACAAGGTTTTTTATAATTTTATCGTCTAAAAATGGCTAGTAACTTAAAATTTTAAAATTAAAAAAAACTAAATAAAATTTCAAATTTTTTAAATTTTAAAATCCCAAAAAAAATCTAAAAAATCACACCCATAAATCCAAATACAACCCTAACCTAATAGCCGACTCCTCGTTATGGCCCAACATAAACTTGCTGAACGCATCCACGAACCGTTCCGCCCATCGTCCACGTTCCGCGACGTTCTTCATGAGTTCTGTAGCCAAATTGCAGCTTCGTTGGACGCCGGTTCCCGTGGCGTGGATGTTGGCCAGGTTATACAGAGCCAGAATATGGCCAGATTGAGCTGCCAGTTGGAAATATTGAATCGCTTGTTTGTAGTTCTTCTCGACGCCAATACCGTAAAAGAACATTTGGCCTAGATGGAGTTGGCCGTCTGATGAGCCTTGATCTGCGGCCATTCTGAAAATTGAAATTATTTAAACATTGGCTAGATATTACGCATTGCTGGACCAAAATCGTCCTTTAACACATTTTATTACCTAAAATCCAAATCCTGTCAAAAATAAACCTACTTAAACAGCTTAAAAGCCAAATTCGAGTCCTGATCCACACCATAGCCGACCAAGAACATTAAGCCCAGCCCGGACTGTGCGATCGCATTTCCTTTGTCCGATGCCTTCTTAAAGTAATCAAAAGCTGTGGAATTTGACTGTGGAGTAGATGGGGTGCCTTCCAGGTACATTCGTCCAAGATAAGCGTAGGCTTGTGTGTTACCAGCTTGAGCTGCAACCTTAAAGTGCCTGGCAGCTTCCTCTAGGTCCATTGGGACGCCTTTGCCGCCTGTCAAGTATAGTGTGGCCAGGGCTATCTAAAACAAGACCTTTTGTATTATTTGAAGCAATTTTTAAAATTCGTATCACTAATCTCTTAAATTATATTAAAAAAACTCATTAAATTTCCATACTCAAGTAATTTGTACTAAAACACTCATTAAAACACCTTACAGTAGCTGGAACATCTCCAGTCTCGGCTAAGTAGGTATAGTACAGGAACAAGTTGTTGTCGACCATGCTTCCCGAATTGGCTGTGCTTTCAACTTCATCTGGAATTCGGATGCGTTGAATTGAAGGTGATCCAGTCAGCTTTACTTTGTCCGCCACCTTCTGAGCAACTCGCTTATACCAGTTCAAAGCTACGTCACAATCCGCCTTCACATTAACTCCTGCGTGATAACGATAGCCCTGAAATTGGTGATGTGAGCCTTATCTTCACTTAACAATCAAAACAAAATTTTTGAAAAACATTTTTTTAAATATCAAAAACTTGTTCATAAAGGCCAGTTCGAGCTCATTTAGACCAATAACAACATACCACAGCCATTTGAGCCAACGGATTCCCTCCCAATGCGGAAATAGTATAATGCAAAAGCCCTTTAGCTGGATCAGGCTCATCCATACCAAGACCTGTCGAATAAATGAACCCAAGGCCTAAATGAGCATCTGGACTTCCGTTTTTGGCCAACTTTTCAAAAATGTTCCTGGCTTCGTCAATACTCCATCGATGGTTTCCAAACAGGTATGAGAAACCTAAAAAATACATAATCAAACATAAACTAGAGCTGATTTGCTAAAATATAAGCTATTTTTGAGATTTTGATTAAGTTTGTTACACTTGGTATTTTTTAAAAGAGCCATTTATAGACCAAAAATATCAAACAACGTCTCTTCTGCCACCTAAAAGTAAACAACAACAATATAAACCTTACCAAGTATCTTCTGGGCATCCGGATGACCCATATCAGCAGCCTTT
Source organism: Bursaphelenchus okinawaensis (assembly GCA_904066225.2). Classification (NCBI taxonomy): domain Eukaryota; kingdom Metazoa; phylum Nematoda; class Chromadorea; order Rhabditida; family Aphelenchoididae; genus Bursaphelenchus; species Bursaphelenchus okinawaensis. The sequence continues at coordinate 8,818,083 of CAJFCW020000005.1, read as the reverse complement.
TCCATTTCCTTGTAGGCATTCTTCAGATCTGCTACGTCAACTTGAGCCCATCGTTTCCTACCCAAAACTTGGAGCGCATCCTCGTACAATTGCTTAGCTTGTGAATTGATCTCTCTAAAACCAGATCAGTTAATATTCGAGGATAAGGTTCCAAACTAAAATTACAGGAGCAAAAAGTAATGTTAACATACCCAGGTGGCTTCTTTTCAGGCATAAACTCAACGAAAATGTCTGACAAAGCATCTTTCTCTTCCACTTCCTGTGTAATCAGCGCTGGACTTGAACCAGTATGTTCCATCAAATCAATATCCTCATCAGTTAGAAAGTCTCCCGAGATTCTCTCTGAAAACAAGACATTAACCTTTTCCCACTATAACAACAATACCAAAGAAAGATTGTGAATTCAAATCTAAACACAAAATAATAAAAATACAAAATTTACCTTCATCCTTTTTGGGCTCCAACTCCTCTGTTAATATTATTATTGTCTCTTCTTCCAACAATGTTGTTTCATCCTCCGTTTTCTTAGATTTTGCCGGGTTTTCAGCCGAATTTGCAGTAAACAAGAGAAATATACATAATAATACAAAATGAAGACGTTTATACATGTTTATTACGTTGAATAAGGTAACATTCAACCGTTTTACAGGCTGATTCTGCGGTTTTTCGATGGAAAAAAGAACGAATATCTACGTCGAGGCAACACTTGGCGCGCCTAATTATGCGTCAAGTCTTTTCTTATAATTAAAAATAATTTTGTTCCATGAAGTTAATATCCTCACAAAGTTCTAAACTAACCATTTTTGGCTAGCTTAAATTTTAAATTTTATATTGTACCAATTTATCAACAAGATAGAACAAAATCAAATCAAAATGAATAATTTATTTCAATCATGCGATATTAAGTTATGTCATTTGGTGAGGTTTTCATGAGCAAATTAGTTAATATACAAACGGGATTAATGCTTTGCGTTCTGCAGGATATCTACGGAACTCTCTCTTGTACCATTCGTGATGTTCTTTGGCTCTGGGACCGGTGTTGGCGGCCGTGAAAAGCCAGAAGGCAAAAGCGGTGATGTTCTGGCAAAAGAGGAAGTAGCCAAACCATTCGAGGATTTCGCCAGCGTAGTTGGGGCAGGATACATAAGTGAAGAACTGGCCTGCAAGAAAATTGACTTTAAATTATGGTAAAACCTCTTTGAATTAGTTTTTATGATTATTTAGGTGCACCAACTAATATCAATACATATGATAATACAATTCAAAGCCTAGAACCTCATTAAACACCTAAATAATCGACGAAAAATAAAAATATTACAGACAACATACCTTGCGGGATCCGGTACTGGTTATTTGGACCTCTTTCCAAACTTCGTAGGTCCGCGTCCGACCTGATATTGATGTAGGCTCCGATCATGAAAAAAGCAAGGCCAATGATTCTAATGGGCGCAGTGATCAAACCAAATTCGTAGTTGGCATAGAATAACGAACGGAATCCTTGAATGTAGCCGTTCCATGAGCAGAAAATGATTCCCATAATTAAAATATGAATCGGAACAGGTCTGCTTGGTTTCATCAGGTAAGTGTAGATGAAGGAGCTGTAAACAATGAAATAAGTAAAAGTATTGTGCAAAACTTATATTGTAACTATAAAAATTTTCTAAAAAAGATGCTGACTTGATAGAGCAGCTCAGAATACAAAATATTATGTTATCCATAACATATGCCGACTGATCTCAAAAAAATTAAATTAGATGTGTCTAAACCTAATTTTTAGCATTAAAAAATAAAAAAAATGCAGAATAGTATCTATTAATACTATTTGATTCGTTTTTGTTCTCTATAAAACAAAAACCAGGACATGGCTTCCAATATCATCTTGCCTTTAATAAGATAAAAAATCATAAAACCATATAGAACTTTAAACTCTCAAGGCTATGTCTATAAAAGTACTATGAAAACCTAAATCTTAAAAAAATATTAATACAACTTACCGTTGGAAGTAGTGAAGAGTGAACATTAACCATGCTATGCATGACATAAAGCCAATATTGAAGTTGAGTCCTTGATCCGCCTTCTCCTTGTACTTGTACCACAATGCAATCAGCGGGAAAATGAAGGATGGAACTTCCTGCAGAAACCATGACAATCTGTTCGGAACCGTTGGCATATTCGTTTCACCTTGATGTCTTCCGTATCCAACAGCAAATCTGGTGAGAAGCAGGAAGGCACCCAGAATAAAGGCAGAAAGCAACATGAGATACGACAAATAATAGATTCTTAATTCTTCATTGTATTCGCAGTCGTGCATAATTCCAATAAACCATTGCATGGCTAAAAATAGAATAATCACCTATAGAATACGCGGCAAATCCGCTGATCAAGGATAATATAAGTAACAACTCTGTATCACACAGTCGACTAAACTTTTGAAAAAGCAAGATAAGTCATTGTTTTACCATCCTCTTACAAAAAAGATTAGCCAACCTATGTTACCAAAAACAATCAAAGATGTTTAGCCTCTACAACAACATAAACAACTAATCAAATTAGCCATCTTGCTCTCTGAATCAACAACTCCCACGCTAATCTTCAAAAACACACAGTAATTTAACCCGAAGCTTCAGTTCAACACCTAAATTTCGAAAAACAACAAAAAAGCGACAGTAATGTCAGAGTAACTTACCGTCACGTCCAGAGGTGCCAAAATAATGCTCAGCACGTTGTGTCCATACGCTTGAATATAAGTAAGGCCCTAGAGGGCTTGTTCGAACCAGTTCGGACAAGTAGTGCCACATGTTTTTGCAATCCAACTGCAAACCGAAGCAAAGAAAGCATTATTGTAAGACCGTTCACGGGGAGCACACTTGACACACGCCCTAGGGACATTCTTCTTTGGTCATTGTACCTCGAGCCGTGCATCATCATGAAATTCCCAAGCTTTTGTGAACTCATCTTGATAAATTTCGATTGGAAATTGAGATGAAAAAAGTTTTGCTTGTCAGGGAAAATAATTTTTGAGTGAAGAGCAACACTTGACCCTAGGGGACGATTCTGGAATTTGAAGGTCTTTGATGCACTTCCTGTTGATTACACTGTGTTGTTGGGATCGGAAGATCGTTTTAATATAATCAAATGGTAGAAATAACATGTGTAAATATTTGTGCAAGTTTTTGTAGCGAAAAACAAAGTGTAACATTAGAAAAAGCGGCAATAAACAGTGGAAAAACCTCGAATTCTTTCGCACATTTTGGAAATTGCGATACTTTTCTCGAAATTTCGCCGCGAAAGAGTATAAAAGCCGAACGGCCGGCTTCGAAGTTTTAAGTGAAAACAATAGTTGAGGTTTAAAGATGATGCAACGTTCTGTTCAACAACTTTTGCGCCCGTTCCGTACCGTTTCCGTTGCGAAGCGTGGATTCATCGGTCCTCCAGGTCCATGGGGTCCAAGAGGTAGCATTTTCGACGAACTTCAGAATCGTGTCAGCCAGTTGGAACGTGACTTCTTTAGAAGTAAGTTAAGTTTTAGGTGTAAAGTTTTGTTTTAAAAGCTTTTGTCAGGCCTGTATGTGTATTTTTTCCTAAATTTAAAGTGCGACGTTTTTTTTTGCATCAACTCTTAAAAGCGCCATTGTTTTTCGACCAGCTTTCAAATGCGCCATTACTTTTGCATCAAACCAGTAACCCTTATTATTTCAGGTCCATTCGTAATGTCTTGGCGTCCATTCCAACAGCCCATCGACAACGAAGCCTTCCGAATCCGTAACCCGATCATTGAAGAAGATGGTGTCAATAAGTTCAAACTCGAGTTCGATGTTCGCCGTTTCAAGCCAGAAGACGTCAAAGTTTCCACTGATACCCAGGAGCGTGTGCTGACGATTGAAGCCAAGTATAAGGACGCAGAAAGCAGCTTCGAATACAGTCGCAAAGTCGGAATTCCAGAAGGCGTGGAGCCGAAGCAGATCACGGCCAAGTACACCAGCGAAGGAACATTGCAATTCGAAGCCCCTTACACGGAGCCAGCGAAGCCGGAGTTGCCCAAGGAACAGGAATTGAAGATTGAGCACAAATAAAATGGATTCTGGAGGATTCAGAAGCAAAACTGAACTCTTATGGTTACTTTAGGGGTCTTTTGTGCCATCTACATGTTAATATTTTACTTTTTCAATTTTATCCTTGTACATTGTTGTTGACTCGTTTATTTTAATAAAATAACTTTTGAGATACGGTGGAAAACGATGTATAAATTAAAAATAACAATAATAAACGGCAGACCTTACAATTCCATGACTTTGGAGAGCTCAGGAATACCAAATCGGATTCTTAAAAACGTCTTACTTGGCCTGAGGATTCTTCAGTACCATGATCACGGAATCACCACGCAAAAACATTTTGGAGATGAAACGATCCTTGGCCACCGGCTTGGTCTTTTTCTTTCCTTTTCCTGATGGTAGTTCGGTCCACATCTCTTTCACATCTTCCAGAACCATGTTGCAATGTCTGGAAAAGGATAAAGTTATTTCTTCATACTTTATAAACTACCTGATTTTTACATAAAAATTAATATAAAGTTTTGTTTAATACAGGCTTCATAAAGTACGCTGTAACTTCAAAACAGCTGAATACATTAGAGCTTACGTTGTCATAGTAGTTAGTTTGAAAAGTGTTCTCAATTCTTTAAAGATTTCCGGCTTCCAGCTATCTTTTCAAAAAAGTAATCACTATCACTACAACCTTGGTCTATTGTAGTATCTATTATAATATCTTCAAAAAACAGCAAATAAAAAGCAAAAAACAGACCAATTTTACATCTAAAAATTAAAAAACTCAATTTCCCAGCTAAATAAAACAAAAAACTTCTAATACTATCAGCTACAAAGCTACCACAAGGTAATTTCCTTCAACAGCTCCAATTGACCAAAACCAATAGCTTCTAGACCAAATTATACCCCCTCCAGATTCCCTAAACTCAAGACAAAAATATTTAAACTCTTACCGGTCAAAAGCCTTGACTCTTCCCAACAATTTTCTGTTGTTTCGGCAGTTGATGAGCACTTGTCCGTTGTCTTTTACCGAGTGAAGGAGCACGGATAGAGGGCCAATTTTGAATTCCTCCTGTTCTAGAGCATCCAGTTCTTCCTGAGACATCTCAGCACGTGGTTTTACAGTCGCCATTTTAGCTATATACGGTAAAATACAACAAAAACCGAGAAAAAGATGTTGAAATTCAGAAAAATGCGCAAAAAAGGCTTGATGCGGAAGGCCAAACGGCGCTTGTTTTCGTGCTGGAACTTAATGATCGTAGTAATGTTGCCTTTTGAAACGACATAAGATTGAAAAATAAACTGGGATAAAAGTTCTGAGGCTAGACTAGTCTATTCTACCTATTTTAACTTTATTTTGTTCTACAAAGATAGGACCCTTAATTTTGCAAGTTGAGTAACACAAGAGTTTATGTTCTATTTCGCAAAACCGAAACGAATTAACATAAGTAATATGGTAGACATTGACAACTTTTCACGTGAACCCTTTGCTGATGCTTGATTTTTTTTGGAAAAAAACGGACTATGAATTGGGAAAAGCTTTTGGATTCTGACCTCGACGATATTATACTAGATCACAGTGCGTATTTGGCTCCGTACTTTAAATACACAGCGATTTTTGAGTAGGAAGTCTATGTTGAGGTATTGAAAAAGAGTTTATATTGATATTGTGTTGTTTGTAATTATATTTGATGGTTTTGAAGGTGATAAACTAGTGAAAGAGGTTTAAAGCTGATTTCGGAGGTTTTCCTTATAAAAAGTGTTAATTTTTGAAGTATTACCTAAAATTGGCTACAAATTTTTGTTACTACAAGTAGAAGCTATCGTTTACTATCTAATACTATCTTTCCAATCAATTTTGTTGTTTTATTCTAAGCCAAAATGTCATTAACAGAGGCTAAACCCCAAACTAGGCTAGACAAGCTACGAGAAAAGTATAGAATCAGAAGTCCGTTGAAGAGACGTGTTTTATCTGAATTTGCTGCTACCTCGTTTCTTATGGTATGATAGATCATATGCTAATAGAAACGTTTTTTTAGTACGCTGGATTTTCAGCTGGTGCTCAAACAACGTTAAGTCATAACACACAGAATGCCGGATCTTTGGGCGTTTCAATGGCATGGGGATTGTCATTGGTGTTTGCTATTCAAATGGGCTATCATTTGTCAGGTATGGCATGGGAAAGAAAAGGCAGGGCAAGATAGTGCAAGGCAAGGAGAGGAAAAGGCAACGGCTGGGCATGGTAATACTGGTTAAAGAAATCAAGGCAAGTGCTAGACTGGGCTAGGCAAGGTAGGACAGAGCAAGGCAAGAGAAGGACAGGACAAGGCAAGGAACGGTAGGACAAGGCAAGGGAAAGGCAAAGCAAGGCAGGCCAAGGGTAGGGCAATACAAAGCAGGGCAAGGCAGTGGTAGGACAGGGCAAGGCAAAGCAATGGTAAGGTAGAGTAGAATATGAAACGAGGGGGTATGGTATCGTATTTTATTTAAAATTTCATTTTTTAAAATATTGTTTCAGGATCTCACCTAAACCCGGCAATATCATTTGCAGCATGGACATTTGGAGATTTACCATTCATTGAATTTCTGCTTTACACAGCCGTACAGACAGTGGCTAGTTTTCTTGGAGCTTTTTTGACGTTTATCATGTACTATGGTAAGCTATTCTGCAAAATATTTGTTTTAAAAAAGTCATGTCGTTTATTTCTATTGGTTTGTTATTTAAAAAACGACAAGACTTTTTGGCATTAAATTTCAAACTTTAGATGACCTTAGGCTAAATTAATATTAAAAAAGCAATTTTAATATCTAAATTCCAGACAAAATCAATGAATTTGATGGAGGCCAACGTAGTGTACTAGGCGAAACAGGTACCGGTGGTATCTTTGCCACTTATCCTGGTACTCATCTGAGTTTGATCGGGTCGATTTTCGATCAAATTTGTTGTACTGCCATGATGGCATGTACTTCATCGATTGTTACTGATAAACGGAATAAGATACCGTCGTGGGCACAGCCATCACTACTTGGTGCTATGTTGTTGACCATATGTTTAGGGTTTGGACTGAATGCTGGTAATGCTATGAGTAAGTTGGGTAGATATAACGAGAGGTTTGCTATGATAATATTAGGATAAGGTAGAGTAAGGTAGAATAGGGTAGGGTTGGATAGGGTAGGGTAGGGTAGGTTAGGGTAGGGTAAGATAAGGTAAGGCTGGGCACGGTAGGATCTCCTAGCCATTCCTTATACAGTAGACCTTCAGTACTAACATATGACCTTCCAGACCCAGCTCGTGACCTCGGCCCACGTCTGTTCACTTTCTTCGCAGGTTACGGTAGTGAAGTCTTCAGTTACCGTGGCTATCAGTGGTTTCTCGTACCCGTGATATGCCCATTCGTTGGCGCTGTCCTAGGTCAATGGGGCTATCAACTATTGATTGGTATTCATATTCCTGACGATGATGAGGAGGAACAAGTTGATACCGGGATCCCTGACATACCCAGCACTTCAGTCAGTCAAGCCGATATGCTACAACATTTGGCTAGAGCAAGGTATGTTATTATAGACCTTTAGTACTATTTCTGTTTTATTATGTACTATTTGGTTGTTCAAATAATGGTGTGCCCCTGCTAAATTTTAAGGTTAGGGGCAAAAAATTATTTGAATAACAATCTAATATAATAGTACGCTGACGAAAGGGAAAGTCGAGTTTTTAGGGCAGGGATGAAGCGGGGAACGTAGGGGTAGTTCATCGTGGGCATGGCGGGAAACTTTGGTGTGGGGAGAAGGGGGGGGGGGGGAAAAAAAATTTGGCACAGGAAAGAATTGTTCTATTAGATTGTTTAAATTATTCTGTGCTCTATAACCCCAAAAATTTGCTTTGAGAACGGGCACAGAATTAATTGAACAGTTTAATAATAATAATTTTTTAAAAATTAACAGGGGCGACCATGTTAAACAGTATTTGTTCATCCTACCTCTCTTCCTTTCCCCAACCCTCCCCCTTTTTCCCCTCCTTTTCTTTTTCCCCCCTCTCCTTCCATCAAAGTCCGGCCCTGATGAGGGATAGCAACGTATTTCTGACCATTTTAAATACAAAACATCACTGAAATTGATTTCAGATTACACTCCTTGGTGTAAGAGCGGACGAACAACGACGACAGGCATTTATAGGTTCATATATGATAACACGATAAGCTTATGTTAAATACTTATTGTTGATAATTTTATTGAATAAATGTTAACACTTCTTTCTACTGCCCTATACTAAACTTAATTACCTTTTTTAATTTAATAACTCTTACGAAAAAATTTGAAAAAATCCAAAAATAAATTATTATAAATGTTTATTAATTATTACACTCTCAATATATACAATGGTATAACTATAAAACTAACTAATACAATAACATTCTATTCTTGATGTTGTGTCTTCTTCAACTTGGCCATCTTTGCCTGGCAGTGCTCCTTGATAGCCGCGAACTTGGCCATCACACAATCTATTTCTATTTTGAGGGCGGCTCGCTGTCTGGCGTTCGAGCAACACAGTTGCTTGATTTTGATTACTTGGAACTCGCGTTCCAAGTCGTCCAGAAGCTTATGGACGTCGGCATTAGGGCCTTCATTCCATGATCTCTTACGAGATAGGCGTGGCTGAAAGTGCAAAAATAAATGTTATGTTAGGTTAGGTTAAGGGTATGGTAGGATAAGGCAGAATATGGTGGGGTGGGGTAGAGGGGTGTAGGGTAACGTAAGGTAGAGTAAGGTAACGTAAGTAAAGGTACGATATGTTAAGGTAGGGCAAGGTAAAATTAGGCAGAGTAAGGCAGGGTAGAGCAAAGGGTTGTATGATGGAGTAAGACAGAGTAAAAAAATTTTGTTAGTATTACTTACCTGAACTGCCACTGGTTTTTGTGGCGGAAAAAGCCGCGTAAGCGGCAAGAAGCTGCCTTCCGAACGGTCGGAAGCTGCCGACGATGGCCTGGACAATTCGTCTAGGCTGGTAGAGCCGGCTGGTGAGGCTGGTGCCATGGTTGAGGCCTCAGGTGAAGCTGGGGGCCTCAGTTGGGGCGGCCGATGAAGCTGAGGCCTTGGTTGGGACGGGCGATGGAGCTGGGGCCTCGCATACGGTAGCGGCTGGCTGGCTCATTTTTTTAATTGGAGTTGGTGGGGATATGAGATGGTGGAGAAGTGAGGAAGATGTCGATTTTACACCTGCTTTTATAGTTTCTTGAATTGGCACAAAATTTTATTCATCGATGAAATATTATTATATTCATCGACGAAAATTAATTTGTTCTTACTTCGAGCTCTTTGCTTTTAACTTTTTTGTGCGGGTTTATAGGCCTAATGATTTGAATAAATCATTCGACCCCATTGCGCAACGATTTTATGAATACATGAACTTTGAACTAGGTTTATCTACAGTGTTTTGCCGGACCGGTCCGGATGAGAATTTTTTCGGTCCGGTCCGGTCCGAAAAATTTTCGGTCCGGCCCGGTCCGGCTCTATTTTTTTTCGCTCAGGTACGGTCCGGTCCGGGCCGGACGGGTCCGGCAAAGCACTGTTTATCTAGGTCGGCTTTGAAATAAGTTTATGGTATGTTTGTAATGTTGAACAAAGGATAATGAAGAAGATTTTAGAAACATCTAACTTCGTAGTAAGTAGAGGGATGAGGTGATCTTCTTGGGTAGCGTCAGTGCTGAAAAAGGCTAGGGATTAGGCTATCATTTGGTAGGAGAGGAGGGTAAGGTTAGTGCTGCAAAATAGGGATGAGAAAATCAACTCTGGATAGGAGGGGTTGATTCTAAAATTTCAAAGGGCGTGGTAAATCTTAAGCTGCAATTTTTTTAATCAAGGAGGTGGTTTTATGTTTATTTTTTCACGCCCGTCTCTGGTAAGTGTTGGTCTTTCTAAAAATTTTTAAATTTTAAACAACTTCAAGTTAACCAAATTTATGTTAAGATCACACAAAATGTCAATATCTTCATTATACTTTAACTTCATCTACTATAACATTGCCCATCAACCTGAACATTCTTCAACCCTCAAATAGTTTACCATTATCTATTCACTATAACGTTATATTAAGTTGTTCAAATAATTCTGTGTTCCCTTCCAAAACAAATTTTCAGGGCAAGAGCACAGAATTATTTGAACATCCAAAGATATCATCTAGATTACCTTATCAATATATGTAGCCTTATTTATTCTCTAAAACACCATAATACATCAAAACTCTATCCATCCCTATCACTTGGCACTGGAATGACAATCTTGTTCAGATCCCTCTTCTTCACATTCACCGTCATGTTGATCTTGACGTCGATCTCCAGTTCGGGATGGTTTTTGTCAAAGTGAGTGAACTTGTAGTCCTTGGCCGCCTTCCGCATCAGGTCCGTGATTTGTTGTTGGGTCGCCTTCTGCCACTCCTCCAGCTGCTTCTTCTGGACTGGGGTCAGTCTGTCGTATTTTTGTGTCAGACTGGACGGGATCTTCTGGGCCAACGGGGTTTTGGCCGACTTGTGGCCGCGTCTCTTGGCTTGTTGTTCCGAGTTGTAGCTACGGTTCTTGGATGATCGTTCCGACTTGTGACCGTGCTTTCTTGGGTGTGCTTGTAGTGTATCGGACTCGGGGACATTAAGGGTTCTGAAAATGAAAATTTCGATGTTGTTGTATAAAGCATTGTCTTAGAAAGGTAACAAAACATACATTTTCTATTTTATCAAAAAACTATGGCCAAAATCAATTTAAAATGGCATTAAAACACAATTTTTTTAATATCAAGGCGAAACCCAACAAAAACTGAATAAAAGCCTAAAACAAAGAAAATAGGCCTAAAAATAGAAAGAAAACCTAAAACAATATAAAGCAAACTTAGAAATTGAAATACTAAGGAGAAAACGTAGTAAGAAAAAGACTAAACTTACTCATCTCCACTGGAACTGTTGCTCAGCTTCTTGGCTCGAGGTTTTGGTACAAAAACACTGAAAGAATACCAAGCTTAGTTATTATGGATTTAATTATATTTATTGGATTGTTCAAATAATTCTGTGCCCTTCTCAAAGTTTTTGAAACCCACCGCTTCTTGTCCCCACCACCCTTGTGTCCTCTCTTGACCTCAATGTCCCCCTCAAGCTTTTCCGGAAAGTGTTCTCTGAAGTGGAGATTCTCCTCGGCGCCATCATGGTACTCAAAGCTGGTGATCCACAAGTCTTGAATGACTTCTCCTTGCTTCTCGGCTTTGTTTCGCTTGATTTCGAGCTTCCGATCGTATGCCATCTTCTGGAATTTTAAAATTAAAGTGACTATGGCTCGGAATAGAGCTAGGGCTAGGACTCTGAGCTTTAGCTCTAGGCTAGGACTTTGGCACACCGCAAAATAATTAGAAATAGAAAAAGATGAAAAATTCGCCCAATATTGGTAAAAAGTTTGACAATTTTGATGAAAATTGTATTTTATGCTATTGTAAAAACCGTTGTAATAAGCTAATATGGCATAATTTTGTATTTTTTTTTAAAGTTAGACACTTTACTCACAAATGAAATGGTTTAACTAAAATACTATGAGCTCTGGGCTAGGGCTAAGGCTTCAAAATCCATACAACACCATCCCCAATACTCACTCTTCTCTCCCATTCCACTGTACTGCTTTGAACAGCTCGAGACAGCCGGCTGTTAATCGTACTAGCACGTCTTGCATCCTTGCTGGTGCGTCTAGTACTCACAAAATCCCCGTCGTTCTTCGGATTCGCCCTCGGTGTCATTCTTCGGGCATATTCTTGATACTTTTGATTCTTCTTGCTACTAACGTAATTGTCATCATTTTCACTGTCAAAAGTATTGGATTGGGGCTCCATCGTGACCAAAAGTTAATCGACCGGTTCCGCGAAGGGAAATGAACAAAAATGGGGAAACATTATCACATTTGCCTTTTCAAAATTATTCATTTTGAAGAGTTCAATCAAAAAAAGTAACAATGAGTTTCTGCAGGCTGCGAACAGAGGGCGCGAGCTGGAAAACGAAGGTTTTTATTTGATTTGGTAAAACAATGAATTGTTTTAAAAAAATAAAAAGATATGAATTCCTTAACCAATACAAAGCCGTAAAATATATATCACCCTCGGATTCTGATAAGCTTTGTCATGTCTATGTTTTTAGGCTTAATATGACATTTTTAATTAAAACTTAAGCTTTAAAGCCTAGTTTAGAGCAATAAAGAACAAAAAGATCATTTACAGTCGAGTCATTCTACTTTTACTACACTATAATCTATGGCATTATAAAAAAATCCGATTAACTACGGTACAACACGCTAAGATACCCCAAAAAATGTAAATAAATTCCAAAAAAAAAGATTTTTTATGTAAAAATATTTATTAACAATTAAAAAACTTGATAAAATCAAACACAATACAATAACAATCTCCTCCAAGCTCTATCCCATGCGAAGAGCATTCAGGTTGGCGTGAGCGATGGCATTATTGGTAGCAACTTGATTCCGAGCCTGGGCAACAGCAACATGGGTCTTGGCTCTGGCAACAGCAGCGTCAGTCTTGGCTTCAGCTCTCACAACGTTGGCCTGAGCCTTGGCTGCAGCCAGGTTGGTCTTGGCCTGAACTCGGGCAGCAGCGACATCAGCTTTGGCTTCAGCTCTAGCCACATTAGCATGAGTTCTAGCTACAGCAGCGTGGGTTTTGGCTTGAGCTTTGGCGATAGCGACGTGAGCACGGTTCTCGGCTACTTGTTGATGTACGGCAGCTGATGTGGCAAGTCGAGCAGCGTTGGCATGAACAATGGCATTGTTGGTGGCGACAGCGTTGTGGACTTGGGCACGGTGAACAGCATTTTGGGCCGCTACGTTGCCATAGATTTGACGTTTGGCTCGGAGTTCGGCTGATACGGCGACGGTGAAGGCGATGAAGGCAATCAAAGTTAAGCGAGACATCTTTGAAGTTGGTTAAAGTAAAGTCAAGCCACTTGATGGTACGATGAGTGAGGTTGAAATGATGAAGATTGGGATGGTCGAGGGGTTTTTATAGTGTTTTTTGGCTAGCAAGCTTGTAGGATGCCAGACTTCGAAAAGGCTCAAAAATGAGATCACAATGAATACATTTGTCAATGAAACGAAGTAGAATCGGTAAACTATTCTATAAAACAACATGTCAGTTTATTGTTCGAGCTCGACGCAAATTCGAGGCATTTGCGTAAAGTTAACGTACATGATCATTGATCGTAGTGCCATAAAACCTCTTTTATACATTCAAATGGTCATATATTTGTCTGTTTATAGATATTTCTACCGATTCTACATTGTCTCATAGACATATGTATTCATTGTGATCTCATTTTTGAGCCTTTTCGAAGTCTGGCATCCTACAAGCTTGCTAGCCAAAAAACACTATAAAAACCCCTCGACCATCCCAATCTTCATCATTTCAACCTCACTCATCGTACCATCAAGTGGCTTGACTTTACTTTAACCAACTTCAAAGATGTCTCGCTTAACTTTGATTGCCTTCATCGCCTTCACCGTCGCCGTATCAGCCGAACTCCGAGCCAAACGTCAAATCTATGGCAACGTAGCGGCCCAAAATGCTGTTCACCGTGCCCAAGTCCACAACGCTGTCGCCACCAACAATGCCATTGTTCATGCCAACGCTGCTCGACTTGCCACATCAGCTGCCGTATATCAACAAGTAGCCGAGAACCGTGCTCACGTCGCTATCGCCAAAGCTCAAGCCAAAACCCACGCTGCTGTAGCTAGAACTCATGCTAATGTGGCTAGAGCTGAAGCCAAAGCTGATGTCGCTGCTGCCCGAGTTCAGGCCAAGACCAACCTGGCTGTAGCCAAGGCTCAGGCCAACGTTGTGAGAGCTGAAGCCAAGACTGACGCTGCTGTTGCCAGAGCCAAGACCCATGTTGCTGTTGCCCAGGCTCGGAATCAAGTTGCTACCAATAATGCCATCGCTCACGCCAACCTGAATGCTCTTCGCATGGGATAGAGCTTGGAGGAGATTGTTATTGCATTGTTTTTGATTTTACCAAGTTTTTAAATTGTTAATAAATATTTTTACATAAAAATGTTTTTTGGAATTGATAAGCCTTTTTGGTCCCGATTCATCTCTAAAACTAGGCTTTAAAGCATAATCGTTAACAAAAAAACCGTTTGTACTAGAATTACTCTAAAACAAACTTCATCCCACTAAGTTTATCAAATAAATATCCATTGTAAGCCTAACAACACAATATATTAACCATCACATAGGTATGATAGAGTTTATTAAAATTAGAACGTAAAAACATAACTGGAATACTACAGAAAGATAACAACCGAGTAACAATAAAAAAGTCAACAAGAAAAGATTGAGCAATCATTTAATCAGTACATGTGTTCGTTGTGAGAAGACCGCGGCTTCTTGATCTTCTCCAGATTCTTGGTGATCATGTCGTGTAGGGTGGCCAGATGATTGCGGGTCTCGAGCAGGACGAGGCGGATGTTGATGAACTGCTTCTCATCGACGTCGAGGATGGCTCTGCGGTAGTCTTCCTGAAATGCGAAAAATTGGTAAAAAAGCTTCGATACCTATTAAAATATCGATTTTTTAGAGCAAAATAGAAATACCGGACCGCTTCTAAATGAATCTATATAAGCATTGGTTTCTCAGATTCAAAAAACCTTAAGACTCAAAAACAACTTACAACATGTGGGTACTTAGCAGCCTTAACCACCAGTTCGGCTCTGCTCAAGAAGTAGCGTGACATTTGGTCGTAGAAGGTGGCGGCTTCCGATTCCACCGTCCTGACCTCATTCAAAGCCTCTTCTTGAATCGACACTCCAAAGTTGTTGCCGTCCTCGATGCGAGGAATCAGGAATATGATCCACATCTTAACCTTGTTGATCTCTTCGACCGTCGCTCTGATCAACTCCCGAGTTGAGGTGGTCATTTCAGTCAATTTCCCATTGGATGACACTACTCCCCCGCTGAAGACGTACACTGGGGTGGCTGGAAGATGGAGACTTAACATTTGTTTTCAAAAATTAAGAGAACAGGAAAGATAGTAATTGCCCTATTTTAAAAGGTCATTGCTCAGTAAAAAATAAACATTATAAATTCAACATCCTTCTAAAACCTTCAAAACACACTGTAGATAATATTGTAACTTATTCGAACTCAACCTTATACCAGTATTCTAAGTAATTCATCAAAAACATCCAAATCTCGCATTACTATATCTACAATAATATAACACCTCTTTTAACAAAAAATACGCCCTAAAAACACAACAAAACAACAAAAAACACTTACTAGCAACTCCGTTTGCTTTCACTTTCTTCGCCGGCACATCTACTTCCATGCCTTCCGCTGAAGCGGGTTTTGGAATGGGTACGATGGAGTTCAAGTCAGGTAGTAAGTCAGTCAGTCTAGCATGAGAAAAGTCTGGACTGTTCAACATCTCATTGAACTTCAACACCTTTGCGGGAAAAGCATTGAGAACAAGATCCTCTGCTTCATTCAGCAATTCGGCCTTGTATTCGTTCAACTGAAAGAAAATCATTGTTTTAGTTTCTTCAGCTGATGTTCGTTTGTTAAATCTGCCATTTTAACCAAGATGGCAGTCGAAAAATTTTAAAAATATTAAAAAAAGCTTGACCATAGTTTCCTAAAATTAAAACAACAATATTCAAAGAACTTACCTGTGTCAAATTAGCTCCGTTCACTTTTTGTCCAGCTTCATCTAAAATCAAAGAATTAACAATATTATCCACAAGTTTTTGATATAAAAACACGTTTAAAAACAAAAACAGACTGTAAATATACATTACGCAAAGTTTCGTTAACTTTACTAGTTGTCCTCATCAGGAAAACCTACTTTTTATTTCGTAACAATAAATTTTAAGAGAATATAACAGAAGGCCAACATTTGTTTTCGTGGCGGGACTTAATGTGGAAAGCGATGTCAATGTAAAGTACGATATTTACTGTGACAATAAACAAAAATTAAGTTTTTAGAACTTGTAATTAAATATCGTGGCCTATTCTTTAACCTTTGTACAATTACAACCTTGTTTTTATTTTTATCGTTTAGTCGGTATATTGATGTAGATTAACCTTATAACAAATGCGTAGTACTAAATTAAAATGACATAAAACCATATACATTAGATCCTCAAAGCTAGTACTTTTAACAACATACCTTTGGCAATTTGCAATCAAACATTGGACTGGAGATCAATTCGTTGTGAGACCGACCGCTGAAGCGCGCTTTTCAATTTGAAAAATTTTGCGGACAAAAAATTGTTCGACAGTTTTTCGGTTCGGCAAAGTGTGATCTGAATCAGCTTGAGTTCGCAGCTGGCGCGGTAATTGTTGTTTGTTCCTACTGTGCATAAATATCGCTGGTAAGGGTTGTTGTACTAGATTACTGTAGCTTTGGGGTTTACGTAGAAGTAACGAAAAAAATTTTTTGAAATTTGTTAAATTAGTTTTAACTGGCCTTTTGAAGTCTGTAAGTAATAAGCTAGTTACCTTTTTAGGCGTTTTTAAAAACTTTGACATCAGTTTATCTGATCTCTACTACAATATTGAAAACCTTTTATACCTAATTTTTGAAGCTAGCTCTTAAAAAAATGTTAAGAAAAACGTGTAAGAGATATCACTTGTTATTTTTTCAGATTATCAACCTTATCAGTAATCTTATCATTTCAAAATATTACAATCTTTCATGATACTCAAATATTATTGTAGGTGTCTGTTTGTTTTCTCTATATTTATTTGTTTACTGTGGGTAACATTCAGACTTCTGGCCCTTTCTACGAACCAAGGACACGTGCTTGCTGTCTCGTACTTTGGTCACTGAAAAACAAGTCTTTGTGTTGAAATTTGGCTAAATTATATTGTTGTTGATAGTTAAAATAGCGTTTACCTCGTATTTTGGTGTTTAAACACTAGTTTCGTATACGATTTTATAATACAGCTTTAAGCCATGCTTTTTGAGCTTTTTCTAATATCTTTTTGGTTTTTTAGCCAGAGGGCTATAAGGCTTTTTGGCCGTTTTTTTAGAAAAACCCTCTGCGAAAGCTCGTTTTTTCGAAATTTTATCTAAAATTTCCTCGTTTTTTTTTAATTTCCTCACATTTTCGATAAAAATCGAGCAAATGTTTGTCTGTTCTAGCAAGAGTCATATTCTCATTTAGGCGGGAGCCTTACAACAAGGTACCAGCCGGTAGACTTTCAATTTGTAGGCGGAGCCGGCCACTTTTGGCGCGAAATCGGCGTCGCTTCGCTTTTTCGGAACGCAGCCTGGACTGAGCAAGTTGAGGACATCTGTGATGGCTGTCCAGGATGTTACTGTGGAGTCATGGCTATGTTACTGTAGAGTTTAAAATGGGTTTTGGACTTCTATTGGGGTGGTTTTTGGGGTTTTTACGGATTGAGGATGTTTGATCAGGTATGGTAATATAAATTGGTGTGTAGTGCGGTAAAACGTTGTGGATGGTTGTAAATTGTTACATAATTGAATGTTAAGTCTTTTATGAATATTTTACGATCATAGTTTAGCTAGACAGATTCAATTTTAAGGGACAATGGTTGTTTTAAAATTTTTTGGATAATGAGGGTCTATGATAATATAAATTGATAGGTGAACGCGGGAAACGGTTGTGTATGGCTATAATGATTTTTCTGTTGTTGCTTTACTCTTTTGAATATATTTTACTATTAACAGTTTGATATAAAAACATAATTAGTGAAAGTTATGGCTATGAACTGCGAGCATCTATCTATTACGGATAATATTTGATATAACTTAATGATTAGCTTCTTTTCTGATTGAATATTAACGCGAATGTTACAAAACTATTTAGATATGTTACATTACATTTTATTTTCACTAATTTTAACATATTTCAGTGGCTATTTCATCTTACTAACTGGTTCCAAGATGCATTACGTTATCAAGCGAGATGGCCGAAAGCAGATGATGCTCTTTGATAAGATTACGCATCGCATAGAGAGTCTAAGTTATGGGCTGAATCGTGAGTATGTCGATCCAGTACGTTTTTACATTATTTTTGTTGTTTTAGATTAAATTGGGCGAGCTATAGGTATCACAGGTAGTGTAATATAAAATTAGAGGTTTTGAAAAAGCTTTTGATTGAATGTGTTAAAAGTTGGCAAAAATATAATATTCATAGTCTTTTCAACTTATTTATAATGGTTTCAATCTTATTTTAATCTATTTCCAGATCGAAATCACCAAAGTTGTTGTCCAAGGTATCTTTGATGGTATCACAACAAGTCAGCTTGATGAATACGCTGCCAACATTGCTTCAACTCTCTCAGTTGAACACCCAGACTACATGACGTTAGCCGGACGTATTGCTGTGTCGAATCTTCAAAAGGAAACGAGCAAGAAGTTTAGCGAAGTTATCGAGGTCCTGTACAACAATGTCAGTTACGGAGAAAAGAAGCCATTGGTCTCGGAAGAGTTGTACCACGTAGTCATGAAGAATGCGAAACGTCTGGATGATAGCATTATCCACAAACGTGACTTTGACTTTACATATTTTGGCTTCAGAACGTTGGAACGAGCATACCTGCTGAGATCTGGAGGAAGAATTGTTGAACGACCTCAGTTTATGTTCATGAGGGTCGCGTTGGGCATTCATATGGAGGATATTGATGCTGCTATTGAGGTGAGAGGATTGATAATTGATTAGGGAATGTTGTTAAACGTTATTTTTAAAAGTTGGGAGGTTTGGGGCGATTTTTAATGAGTTATGATGTTATTCATGGCGTCTAGTAGGGTCAAGTGTAATATTATTGAATATGTTTTAAAATTTGAAAGTATGTCGATTTGCAAGTTAGTTTTAAGACATTGATAATGATGTAGAAAATTTTTTAGGTAGTTAAACTGTCTTATTCTGGAGTTGTGATATTATTCGTGGTCTCTAGTGGATCAAACGTAATATCATAATTTTGTTTTTAAAATTAACAGTTTTAAATGGTTGAGTATGTTTGTAAGAGCCACGGAGCATTGGTAATGATGCTATAAAAATTTTATATAATTGTTTTCAGTAGTTTTTGAATTATGATATTATCCGTCTACCAGGCTCAAGAGTAATATTTTTAAAATTTAATGAAAAATCGATACAAAAATAAGTATCTAGGTAATAAAAATAACATAAAATCATGTTCCAGACCTACAACTTGATGTCGGAGCGTTGGTTCACTCATGCGACTCCAACTTTGTTCAATGCTGGCACTCCAACTCCTCAACTCTCGAGTTGTTTCTTGTTGACGATGGCTGATGACAGTATTGATGGCATTTACACAACTCTAAAACGATGTGCTATGATCTCAAAGTGTGCCGGAGGCATTGGTCTTAACATTCACAACATTCGAGCCAAAGGCGCCAAGATTGCCGGAAATCCCGGTCGATCGACTGGTATCGTGCCAATGTTGAAGAACTTTGAATACACGGCCAAATACGTTGACCAAGGGGGCAGGGTAGGTTTTATTTTGCTTTTTGAGTAGTTCTACTCTAGTTAGAGCTCTAGCAAAGGGTATTTTAATATATTTTTAGTGTTTTGAAGGGTTTTAACATTATGCCAATTCTGGAGCGAAATTTGAAGATTTGAATTTTAAAGGGGCGTTTTTATATTCAATGTTTTGCACGCTTATTAGTATTGGCATGAATAGCATTTGAGCGAAATTTGAATTTATATGGGTTTTAATTTTATGGCCGTTTTAAATTTGGCGCGAAATTCAAATTTTGAATTTAAAAAGTGATATTTTTGGTCGATATTTGGCATGATTATTAACATTATCATAGATGTCGTTTGTACAAAATTTGAGCTTGTTGTATCTTCAAACTTTTTTGTTGTGAGCTATAATAGCTGATATTGTAGTAGGTGGATTTTTCAAAAATTATGATAAATATCACTGAATATGATTATATTTCAGCGCCCAGGAGCCTTTGCCATCTACCTAGAGCCATGGCACGCCGACATCTTTGACTTTTGCGATCTTAGGCTCAATGTAGGACCAGAAGAGCGAAGATGCAGAGATCTCTTCACAGCTCTCTGGGTACCCGACTTGTTTATGAAAAGAATCAAGGCTGATGGAATGTGGTCATTGATGAGTCCGGATGAATGTCCAGGATTGTCGGACTGCTGGGGAGACGAGTTCGAGGCTTTGTATGAGAAGTAGGTTAATATTTTTGATAAAATGGTTGGTTTTTGTTGATTTTTTGCGGCAAAACGGTGGTTTATGGGTATTTTAAAGACTATATGATATCTGTCTGGCAATTGTATAACCTAGGTATATTATTTTTTGGTTGAATGTTACCTAAAATTGTCATTTTTGGCCGAAGAATGACGTTTTTTTGGCAGCGTCAAAAAGAATTGGTTATTTTCTTAACAAATATAATAGAAAATTACCCTATTCTTTTTGACGCGACTTACCTTTAACTTTTTTCATCTAAAATGATACATAACTTGAATATTATTATAGATACGAAGAAGAAAAACGCTACAGACGTCAAGTCAGAGCTCGTGATATTTGGCAAGCCGTCATCAAGTCCCAATGCGAAACTGGCCTACCCTACATGGTCTACAAGGACCACTGTAACCGCAAATCGAACCAACAGAATCTCGGCACGATCAAGTGCTCAAACCTGTGCACTGAGATTGTCGAGTACTCATCACCAGATGAAGTAGCTGTCTGTAATCTGGCTTCAATTGCGCTGAATCGCTTTGTGGTCAGAGATGAGAAGCTGAACCCAGGAGACCCTTACTTTGACTTCAAGAAACTTCATGCCGTGACCAAGGTTGTGGCCCGGAACTTGAACAAGGTGCGTTTGGGAAGGTGGTAGCAGGGTTTATGATAGTTTTAAAAGTGCTTTACATATTTAAGAAGGTTTTAATATTTTAGGATTGTGTAGAATGTTATAATAGGCTGTATTTGAAGTTCTTGGAAATTCGATAATTTTTGTGACATTTCGTCAAATTAATAAAATAATATTAAACAACTGAAAAGACATGTTTTAGACAATGCTTTATAAGATTCTGGGTGATTTTAAGTAAACCGATAATTTTTGTGACATTTTGTCAAATTTTTGAAATCTTGATGTTTTATTCAAAAATCGTAAAAATAACTCTATGAATTAGTTTTGTGGGATTGTTGAAGCATTTTTAAAAGTTTTTGTATTGAATTTATTTTTCAATTATTTTTTATGAAATTTTTTGCCATAATCCAATTTGTGGCTTTTCATCTAAAAGCTTTAATCTGCTCTACCAAGGCACAACTTTTGATTGATTCACGTATTTTAAATTTAGAGAGCTGTACTAGGAATGTCTTTACAATTTTTGTAATTTTAGGTCATTGACATCAACTACTACCCAATTCCTGAAGCCAAGAAGTCCAACTTCCGTCACCGCCCAATTGGAATCGGAGTTCAGGGTCTGGCCGACGCTTTCATGTTGATGAAGCTTCCATTCACAAGTGAAGAAGCTCGCAAACTCAACATCAAAATCTTCGAAACCATTTATCACGCCGCCCTCGAGGCGTCCTGCGAGCTGGCCGAGCAGTACGGTACCTACGAGACCTACCAAGGATCTCCAATGTCCAAGGGTCAGCTACAGCCCGACCTCTGGAATGCCACACCATCTGATCTGTGGGATTGGGAAGAGTTGCGAGCTAAAGTTGCTCAACATGGTTGCCGCAACTCGCTGCTGGTCGCACCAATGCCAACCGCTTCAACTGCCCAGATTTTGGGTAACAATGAGGCTTTTGAGCCCTACACTTCGAATATGTACACTAGGAGAGTTACCAAGGGCGATTTTCAGGTATGTTGAGAAGGCTGGTAGAAAAAAATGTGGGCGTGGTAAAAATATTTGGATTTTCTTGGGATGGAGGGGGCGGGTTTCAAAACGGGAAATTTTGTGGCGGTGGTTGGAAAGTCGGTGGTTTTCGATTTCTGACAAGAGAAACACTTGACTCAAAATTTGGGTTTTTAGGGTAACACTTGACTCAAATTACGATTTTAGGTAGTAAACCCACATTTGGTTCGTGACCTGATTGCCATCGGCCGCTGGAACAAGGAAATGATGTATGACATTATGCGTGACAATGGCTCTGTCCAAAACCTTGACATTCCGGAAGACCTGAAGGAGGTGTACAGAACCGTCTGGGAGATCAAACAACTCGATCTGCTTCAGATGGCTGCCGATCGTGGACCGTACATTGATCAGTCTCAGTCGCTGAATGTGTTCATGGCTAGTCCCAACTATCCCAAGTGCACTACTCTTCATTTCAAGGTAGGTTTGTGTTGGGGAGATATTGAGGTGTAGTGGGGGTGGTAGTGGTGGTAGAGCAATGTGAATTGTTTTGATTGGAAGGTTTTTTAATAGTCTTTGATTAGAGAACATTAAGGTTGACATAAAATTTTGAAAGAGGGATGAAAAGTGAAGTTGTTGTAGGTTCATAGGGGCCATGGGTAATATATAAGGTGTATCTTGGTCAATTTTTGATGAAAAGCATTGAAATAAATTTCGTTTTGTTTGTATTTAAATGCTTTTTGATATGGACAGGTCGTATTTTATGAACTTTTTAAAAATAGTTTAAAATTGATGTTATTGTAGGTACATGGGTCATGTTTAATATATTTTAAAGTTTTTAAACCAATTTTTTAAATTTTATTTTTAAATTTTAGGCTTGGGAACTAGGCCTCAAGACTGGTCTCTACTACCTCCGCTCAAAGCCATCAGTCAACCCGATTAAGTTCACCGTCCCCAAGGCCAAACAACTGAACGCGGCCAAGGACTCGGCCCCAAAGGAGGAGTCGGAAGCGGTCGAAACTTTTGTCAAGTCCCCAAAAAAGGCGATCAAGCTTGAAGTCGCAGGCAAAGAGAACAAGATGCCAGATGCTCGTACCGTGCTCGGATTGAAGGATCAGAACGTCCAGGAAGAGGAGGAGGGATGTCTGATGTGCAGCTCTTAAGTCGTGGTTGAACATACCATTTTGGATGGATGATAACTTGAGATAGTGCCATTTTGAGATGGATGTTAACTTTTTTATTTTTGTTAAATATTGGGCTGTTCAAAAAATTGTGAGCTACTTCTTAAAGCAAAATTACAAGGTCGATGGCGCAGAATTATTTGAACAAGCTAATATTATTCACAGTTTTAAGCCTTTTAATCTATTAACTCACCAGTACTGGTACTAATGGTAGTTTAGATGGAGGAAAGGGTTACTGTAACAAAAATGTAATTTTATAAAGATGTTTGAAAGGTATATTACAGTAACTTTGAAATTTGATTTTTGGGTTACTGTAATCTTAAAATTTGGTTTTAGATACTGTAATATCAAAAGTGGATTATTGGTGCACTGTAATGTGAGTTTTTTGAAAAGTTTGTTTACAGTAGCTTCTCAAATACTCTTTTTGTTACAGTAACCCAAAAGAATCTGTTTTTTCTCTCTTTCTCTAACCAGTAATGTAACTTATAACTATTGTAAAGCCTATCATAACTTATTTTTTTCTAAAATACGATAGCATCATAAACCAAACATTGCCTTATACATATTGTATTACCTCTACGACTCACTTCATACTGTTGTTTGTGGGTTTTCTTTGAAATTTTGAACTTTTTAAAAAGTTTTAATTTTTTTGATTTTGTTGTATTTATGATTGTATACGAATAAAAAAGCCTAGCTTAGGATTTTGAATCGTATTTTAGGTTTAGGCGGTGGATTTTGAAAATTTTCGGTAAGAGAAAAACTTGACTCAGAATTTGGTTTTGAGGGAAAAACTTGACTCAATTTTTTATGTGTCAAAAATTTGATTCTTTATCTTGACTTTCAAAAATTTGAATCTTTATCTTCAGATTCAAAAGAATCAAAATCCCCCCCCCCCCATAATTCATTGAAGTTTACCCCCTCCGGCAACATTGTGGTAATGACCTCGGCGCTACAAAAACCTTGCACATCTCGGTCGAAAGCCCTTCCTTCTTCCTTCGGCTGTTTTGATTCCATTTCGGAATCATTAAACCTTGCCCTCGCTTTCAAAAACCAGCTCGTCGTATTTTTCGTTGAAATAACCCATTAATTACAACGTGGAGTAAAAATAGCCTTATTGGGTAATGGTTAACGGTTTTGTTTCAAAAGTAGGTGTTGTAGATTGGGTTTGCTTTGCATTAATTTATTTTAAGGTAATATTGGTTTTATGAGGGTTTTTTATATTGTTTTAGTGGGCTGAAAGGGTAGTTTTTGGTCATTTTTGGGGATTACAGCCGTTTTTTGATCAAAACTTGGTGCTTTTATAAAAGTTACGGCCATTTCGTAAAATAATATACGAAGCAAAAGTTTTAAAAATGACATATTCTTACTAAAAAATCATTTTTAAATTAATAACCCACCAAAAACAAGCGCAAAACGTTAATGCCCCGTGTGAGGATCGAACTCACGGCCTTCAGATTATGAGACTGACGCGCTGCCACTGCGCTAACGAGGCACACTTCTGCATGCCTTTTATTTTCCCTTTCGAACCGAAGCGGCCGTTCAGTGCGACCTTTGGTTAACTGAAATTGCGCGTTTCACTTACTTTTTAACGATTTACAGCGCTACATTGTAATTAAAGCGTTGGAACATTAAATTATATGTTAGTTTAGGTTTCTTAGGGGATTTTTACCTTCAAATCTGTTAAAATCCTTTAAAATACAGGATTTGTTACCTATTTTTGCAGTTTTTAGTTACTTTTGGTTGATTTCAAGGGCTTTTGACTAGTTTTCAGATTCATATAAACAAGTAAAGTTCTCAAAAGGCAATTTTACCGTTGTTGATTCAAGCAGCATACGTATTATAATAGTTTTCAATCAAATACAAACAAATATATCTATTGAAGGGGGATATTATTGGGAAAAATCAGGTTTTCCAGACTTTGTAAACAAAGTTCTTGCTTTTTTAGGTATAAATCTGAGCGTATACGATATGGGATGTAGAAAAAGGATTTGATGTCAATATTTTGTTAAATTCGCTTTGAAAAATGGCATTATTTGATAGAAATTGACGAAAAACGGCATAATTTTGGGAAAATCAAGGGTTTTCTGGCCTTGTAAACAAAGTTTTTGCAGTTTTTTTTAAAAATATTAAAGTTCATTATAATGTAATTAAGAGCAATGGTTTTTAAAGCAATTTTTGAGCCTAAAACTTTATAAAAACCTTCATTTTTATAAAGAAACGAGGCAAAGACCTCATCGTCCCAATGGAACGGTTAACTCACGTTGTGTTTGAACAGGAAATAATAAACATTTTTGTGATTCGATTTTTTGCTAATTATGTTTGCCTTTTCGAGTTTACTTGCATGAATAATATTGTTGTTGGTATCGATATTATTCATGTCGATGAGTTGATATTATTCATGGTATCAATGAGTTGGTCGTGACCTCAAATTTGCTTACTAACAAAACAGATTGCAGCTGATATTGTATTGGGCGTGTTATTCATATGCGAATGTCTGGAGGGGATTTTGGGACAATTTTTCAAGAAATTTTTCCATAAATTAAAAAAAAATTTTAAGCGACCAAAAATGTCATTTTTAATTAAACCTCAAACATTTTGTAATTTTGAAAACGTAAAAAAGACTCTTTAGAACATAAAAAACGAATGTTACCTAAACTTCAGATGTTCTCGCTTCGGTTTCTAGCCGTTTACCTATGGTCAACATGGGTAATATGCGTGTCGGCCAACGGTAATCGCACTGTAATTGACCGTACATTGATAGAACAGGGAAAAAAGTTGGCTTCATTGTTAAATCAGCAAATTGGCAAGGTAAAAATAACAAAATTTTGAATTTTAAGGCTTGGTTTCAAAGTAAAAATTGTAATTTTAAAGGAAATTTTGGTCAAAATTCACTGATTTATTGGCTGTTTGGCGACATTTTTTGTAAAATACGTCATTAAGTTGTCTTACTGGTAAATTTAAACAATATTTTAAAAAATATATTTTGAATTTAGGCAGCAAACCCAACAAGACAGCCGGTATCGAACGTTGATACTAAAAAGAAGGAGAAGTGGTCGCCGAACGACAGTGTTATGGCCGTTCCAATGAGCCCAGAAGCGGTCCTACTGGTTTGGAAATGGCCGGAAGGGACTTCTAATACTACTCAGTTTACTGTATGTTTATTTTTTAGTTTTGTAACTTTAGAAAGTCGGTGAAAACATTACGATTTTGGCTAAAAACTGTTGATTTTTGGCTATTTTTAGGTTTTTTACAAATTCTCAAACAACATTCAGTTTGAAGACCCATTTGAGTACCTAAAACAGGAAGATATAGGTGAGTTTTTTACTATAAATTTTGGAATGAAGTTATCTTTGTTTTTAGATAAGATCCCAACTCCTAGTCAGCCTCCAAAGTAAGTTATGCATCACTTTTGTCAGGTACTATAAGAGTTTGAAAATATTGTAGTAGGTCAAGTTTGACGTTCTGTAGCTACTAAAGTTGACATTATAAATCATTGTTTGTTTAGAGCAGTAGTTAGTAGATAGTGTGTAGCCTATTTCGTCAAAATTTCATAATGTTACAGTAACCCATAAAATTTTTATACGGCTTTAAAGTTTACTTATCAAAATATTGTGGTAGTTTATGTTTGACGAGCTTTAGCTAATTAATCAGAACTCCAAAGTAGCGGGCTAAACCCTCAGCTGATAACACGTAATATAAAGTATCTTTTCCCAATATTTCATAAATTTACAGTAATTTACAACTTTTCTACAACCATTTATATTTCAGCCTAGTTAAGACCATAGATAACATAACATGCTCTGAAGATCCTTGCGAATACAAAGTTCGAAATTTAAATCACAACTCGAATTACGTTTTTTGGGTTGGCCAGAAGAATAGTCGAGGCATGGTAAAGAACATCACCAACATACCAATGTCGGTAAAGACGAAACAAAACGCTTTGGCACTACGAGTAGAACCAATTGGTACCAATTGTCTGGAATTGAAGCTGTATCTAAATCCGAACGTCGAATGGCCTACTACTGTTGAATTTAAGGTTGGGCATGTAAGGAACATCATTTTTAACGTTTTGAAGGGGGTTTAAAATAATTTTTGGGAAATGCAAAATTCGGCGGGATCTTGAAAATTTGAGTTTTTCAGTTAAAATCTGCGTTTTTATAAATAAAAATTGTATTTTTATTTTACTTTTACTTATTTCTGGTCTTATAAGTCTAAAAAATAGTAATAAAACATCTTGTTGCAGAATGCCAAATTTGGCGGGATTTCGAAAATTTAAATTTTTACTTGTAAAATGGTTTGAAATCAATTTTTATGAACTTTCTTGCTATATTACGCTTAGAGACAATATAAAAACGTTTTGTTGCAGAATGCCAAAATTGGCGGAATTTTGAAAATTCAAATTTTTATGTTTTGAAATTGCCAAGGTTAATATGATTTTTGATTTTTTAGACCAAATTGATATTAAAAACTTTAGTTTTACAATAAAATACAAGAAAAATGACAATTAAAACCATATTTTTAGGATTCTTTGCCATCCCAATACATTGACCACAAGTACGACCTAACTTTATATAACGGCTCGATAGTGCCGCATTATCAACATAATATCACTGTAACGGATGTGTTTTGTGCAGAGAACAGTAGTCTAAAGTTACAGCCACATGTGGATTATCGTTTTGAAGCCGAAGCGATTTATAATGGAGTTTATGAGTATGACAATGGCCAAATTAAGGAGTTCAATCAGAGCTTCGTGGAGAAGGCTGATGAACCTGCTCATTTGTTGGGTAAGGGAATGTAAAAATCTGGCAAAATGCATATTTTAAACGTGAAATTTACACTTTTTTTTAGAAAATGTGGAGAAGTTTAAAAAATTCAGTGTAAAGAAAGTTATTGCGGTTTTTTAGATAGTTGAGAAATTTTTATAATTTGAATATGATGGTTCGTATTTTACATTTAAATAATTGTAGCATAAGGTAATGTTAGCTATAAGAGAGGATAAGAATTAAAATAGGGTAAGCTCGGCAAAGTACAGTAGACCATCGAGTACGGCAAGGTATAAGATAAGGCAGGATAGTTTAGAATAGGGTACGGCAAGGTATTTTAGAGTGATTCAAATACAATACGTTTTGTATTTTACATCGAGATAACAGTAGAATAAGGTAAGGTGGGCTATAAGATAAGGCATGTTATAGAGGCATAGTAAAGTAATATCATAGATTACGGTAAGATGTAGTGTATGTAGGACGCTATAGGCCAAAGTAGGGTTAAGCAAGGTAGTGTGGAGTAGGGTAGGGTAAACTAGAGTAGGGTAGGGTAGGTTAGGGTAGGGTAGGGTGGGGTGGGGGTGTGGTAGGGTAGGGTAGGGTAGGGTAGGGTAGGGTAGGGTAGGGTAGGGTAGGGTAGGGTAGGGTAGGGAAACGAATGATTTTTGCACTTTTAGTTGACTCCGAGCTCTTCCTCGGTGAAATCTACTTGGAAAAGCACTGTGGCCATTGGATTTTGAATTACAGTGACATCTACAATAGTATCGACCCAAAAGATCGACACAACTTATTTGTATCAATCTCGGTAAAGCCTAACAGATACATAAGACCATACGAGTGGTACCAAATTAGTATGGCATCATATGAAGACGGATATGTGTTTGTTGATGACATTATTGCAAAAGACAATAAAACTGAGTTCAAAGCCAAGCTTTATCATGTGAAAAGTGAAGACTTTGATAAGGCTGTTAACATAGGTAAGTAGAGAAAGGTAGGATTGGGAGAAATAGTATTGTGTAGGGTAGGGTAAGGCAGGGCAGGGTTAGCATAGGCATTAGTGGCTAGGGCTAGTGTAGGGTTATGGAATTTGTAAGAGATGGCTAGGGATGGTCAGATATAGTTAGCAAAGAGTAATATGACGTCTAGACCACGATATAGCCAATTTAAAGGACCAGTTCGCCCATTCAAATATCTTGGCATTCTGTCGCAAAAATTTGACGTTCATTTCTTTGCAAAAAACCTGAGCAGGTCGGTCCCAAATTGGAAAATTCATTTCGACACCGACCCACTCACGTTTTTTGAGAAAAATTATATTGATTGAAATTGCCTGATTTTCAACGCTTTTTGCGACAGAATGCCAATGATATTTGAATGGGCGAACTGGTCCTCTAAGCGGCATAACTCAGCTTTGAACACTATGTTAAATTTGGCGGAAAATTTAAAATTCAAATTTTTAAAGTGCGATTTAGAATCTCTAACTTCATTTGTAGCTTCTACATGATATAAGAACACTGTAAACAGCTTTTTTTGGCAATCATGTATAGTTAAAACACTATGCCAATTTGGCCGGGAAATTAAAAATTTTAATTTTAAAGTTCAAAATTTGGCTTAAAATTGTGAAAAATAGATTTTTGCTTCATTATCTAGGCTTATATTACAAATTTTTTTTTCATTATTATATATTCAAATTTAAGACCCAAAAGTTGCCGCACACACCGCCTCCAGCTACCTACAAATCCGACCACACACTTATCGTCCAGAATGTTTTGAGCCTTCAAATCCAATCTGCCAAAACATTTTTAAAGCCCACAAAAGCCATAAAGACACCTATCTGCACTACGGTATCAAAGATACAGTACCCCAGTACAGTGGAGTACTGAAGAATTACTCGTCCTGTTTACAGTACGAAATCAGGCCAGAGACTCAATTTAAAAAAAAGTCAACCATCATTACGTTACTTTTTTTTGTACTGCTGGTCATACTGGCTGTTGTTGTATATACAGCATATGATTACAATTTACATGGTGAAGAAAGCTTTATAGCGACATACGTTTTCAAGAAGATAAAACGGCCGAATTTGGTGGAAAAAGTACAGTATGCCCGACTGATCTCAAGTTATATTTAATTTTTGTACTTGAATGCCATTGTTGTTGATTTTTGAATTGTTAGGATTAAAATTTTAACCTTGTTTTAGATGAAAAATTGAAAAAGTAACTTTTTAAGAAACTTTTTCTAGAAAAAGTGGATAAAAATAATTAAAAATACATATTTTTTACTAAATATAATAAAAAAAGAATTAAAATATAGCTTTTCAAATACAAAAACAATACAAAAATGCAATTTCCAATAACCCTGTCGTCGCCAAAAACCGCAAAACGTTAATGCCCCGTGTGAGGATCGAACTCACGGCCTTCAGATTATGAGACTGACGCGCTGCCACTGCGCTAACGAGGCACACTGCGCTCCACTTCTTTTTCTCTCCCTTGAATAAAAGCGCGCGAAGTGGAGGCCGATATGAAGTGAAAAGGGATTAAAAACAGTTTTAAAAGGTTTTAACTGGCTGTAACTTTGTAGAATATAGTAGATTAGTATTTTTACAGCTTGGGAATTATAAAAAATATTGTATTTTTAAGTTAATCAATGAGTTTTAGAGCAAACAAGGGGGTTATATCAGTTCTTCGGCCAATAACACGGAAATAGGTCTGGTTTTTAGGCTAAAATAATATTTTAAAACCCTGAAACATAAACTGATCGTCTGCGAATAACAAGAAGATTATCTCTTTTAACCGCGTCAACATAAAAACATCCATTAAAATTAGAAAAACAGTCGAAAAACCCTCAAATTTGGTACAAAATATACATTTATTCAAAAGTTAGTGCCATTTACATGGAGAACAGCACCAGAAAATAACCGGTATTGCTTCAGTTTTCAAAAATAGTCAATGTGTCATCAGTTGTTCAGCGTTCGTGCCGTTTGGGCAGATTTTTTTCGTTTTCTCTCACACGATTATCGACTTCTGGATCCACCGCATTTGCTGCCATTTCCTCTGAACTGCGTTTCGCATCGAGTGGGGCCGGGCCATCGGTTGTTATGAATTTTAATTTTTCCGCTGCATCCGAAAAACCTTGTTTTAGGGATTCGGCCGCTTTATCCATGTCTAAAAATGAGAAAAATTAGTGAAAAATGTTATTTGAAATTTTCACGAATTTTTCGAGGTTTTTGATTAAAATGGACCACTAATGCACTGTAAATCAAAATTAAGACATTGCAAATTACAGTAGTTTCCGAAAACACGATAGAAAGCCTAAAAACGTACAAAAATCCCATGTCTGCACGGTGCAAACTCTAAAATACCCATCGCCTCGTAAGGCCACGACACTTCATATGGTCAGTTTAGATCAACCCTGACCGCATGAAATGCCAAATCATGTCAAAAAATCTTCTTATAGGTCAATATGAGGGCAAGTTCCTCCACGCCTCCCATTTTGAGTACCAAGAATCAACAAAACAACAAAATTCCAAGCAAAAACACGTTGTAATCACGTTGTTTTTCATTTTTATCATGAAATTTGGGCATTTTTTTCAATATTATCAGAACAATTTCGTCAATTTCATTGTGAAGTCATAAAATATTGCCATTTTTTTCATCATGGCTCCACCCAAAAACTTTTTTTTTAAATGAGAATACGGCATGACACGCTTAATAAAAAAAGCATTGTTACCTCGGCCTGGACCAAAATCGGCTTTGGCTATACTTTATATTATACTTTGATACTAGTAAATGACCTACAGTATGAGTAAATGACCTTACTGATACTAGAAGTATGATATATGGCCATTTTACTACCAAAAATGGCAAAAAACTGCCAATTTTTCCCAAAAATTCAATAAAACTGCTCATGTTTACCCCTCCCTGTGCTAAAATCTACCCTCCCTATATTTTATATCATACTTCTGGTATCAGTAAAGGACCTGACTAATACTAGAATTATGATATATGGCCATTTTAACATAAAAAAAACGCTACAGTCTCCCCTGCCAATACTTTATATCATACTTCTAGTATCAGTAATGACCTTACTAATGTTAGAAGTATGATATATGGCAATTTTCCAACCAAAAATGCCAAGGATAGTCGATTTTTTTCCAAAAATCCATCAAATTTGCCAATTTTTCGCCCCAAAAACAATGAAATACGCTCAAAAACAGTGACAAAACAATAACAACAAGCCGTTAAATACCCAACAACAAGGTAGTAGATGAACTATTTGATGGCAGGATCTCTGTCCATTAAATTCTCCTGTTTTTTTCGTTTTTTTCCGCGTTGAGTGTGAGCACGTGTCCTTCAGAAGCGGTGGGGGAGAAAGATCTAGAAGAAGGGAGAGAGCGCCCTTCGCTGACCAAAGCTCAACTTCATGGTAAACAAGGCCGGAGGGCTTGAATCAAAACACGTTTCACAATGGCAACGGAACCTTAATGAAGGTTGGGACAAGTTGTTTTGATAATTTAATGCTTGAGTATTGTTATGATTGGTTGTTGAAATTAGTTTACTGCAGGTTTTTTACTTTACAGTAAAACATTTTACAATAAAGGGTCTACGGTAAAATTCGCAACATCAAAAAGTAAAGAAAGACAATTAAATAATGACAAAGTAAAGCCATCAAAGTGGTAACACAGTAAAATATATTCAACTTGGTTACAAAAGTAAATAGCGTTATAACATGAGATTCGTTTTTCACGTTTTGCAAATCAAATCTTTCGTTGCGGGACCTAAGCTGGGGCCCTAGAATTTGGTTTTGGCCCCGACCTTGGGGTCTAATGTGCCGGCCAAACCCGTTTAAAGTTTAATCGCCAAGCAATCTACAAGTATGCATCTTCACCATCCCCTTCCCGATATGTTCTACAAACAAAGCCAAATAAGAAGTTTAGTGATCGACCGGTAAGTATCGACCGAAAGACAAAGCTGAAAACTTGATTTCTTAAGACATGGATTTAGTCCAACTAACCCTACTTTTAGTTAAAAAATAATTAATAGAGAAAATCATGCTTGTTGAAGCAAAAAATGTCCGTCCTTTAGTATTGATTATACGACATATCTCTTACTTCAAAAAATCAAAAAAAAATAAAAAAGGAAAATTTTAAAAAACAAAATTAAAAGAAATGTCTCTTCTAACATAACAAAAACCTTTTCATTAAAATCCGGTAAGACTTCCTCTTTCATATTAAAAACCCGCTTCTTTGTGACACTGCGTCATTAAAGAATAACAATTTACGTCTAAACAAAAAATAAACACAAAAATGTCCTACAAAATGGCTTACAAATCAATACAACAACAGATAGGCCTAAAGCTTAAATACAGTCTCACTCTGTGTAACAAACAATTTTCGAATCCCCGGCCAACTACTAAACAGGGGGGGGGGGGGGGGTTTAAAAGTCCCGTATAATATAACTAAAAGCTAACCAGATATGCCCGACCCCGAGCTGGGCCAAGGTAATTTTAAAAGGGGCCCTAGGACGAGGGGGGGGGGAGGGTCCAACGCAAGGTCCGGCCAAACCCTTTTACAAGTCAAAACAAAAAATAAACACAAAAGCACGTACAAGATAGTATACAAATCAATACAATGTCATATGGGCCTAAACCTTCAACAGTTTGTTTACAATGGACAATAAATGAAACCCATACCTCGCCCTAATTATTGGAACTCCTGTATAACGAACTGCTCTATAACAAGACCACTTTTGACGAATACCTTTTAAAATCCCCGTTTAACACTACAGAGTGCATTTAAATCTTCTGAATACAGAAAATCCTTTATAACGAACAAATTTACAATTCCCATGCAATTCGTTATACAGGAGTTCTATTGTACTTTCATAAAAAGATAAATCCATTAGAAAGGACATATGAAATCATATTTAATTACATATTCATAACTATGTCTGGACACGACATTCCACATACTGATCAAGGGCAATCTCCTTAACAGCTATAAATCCCTAGAATTTTTAAAAACAATTGCTACACCTTCCGGCCAACCACCAACTGATATAACCTATCAAAGATCAGGAAGAGTTCAGATCAATCTTCAAAACTTTCTCAAGTACAATAAAATGACCAATCATCAAGTGCTAAAACCTTTTAATCAACACAGATATAAATTTAGGCCTGCATATACTATAATACGGCTATATTTTTGCCTAAAGCATACATTACATTAAGGTTCAGTCAAAAATATATGAAAATGTCACCCATGGGTTCATCAAGCCAATGAAAATCAACCTTTAGCTCATTCTACTTACTTTTTGACCGAAAACTCAACAAAATAAAATCCTACACAACCAGTACAATAAAATATATTATCTACCTACCTATTCCCAACCCATGCCCTCAAAAGTAGCTGACATTAACACCTTCAACCCACATCTACAATAACCTTCCTCAATATAAATTTACATCTTTATTCGAAAGTTTACCACGATATATTACAATACAAAAACATGATAATGGGTATGTACAAGTGCCCATGAACAAGATGAATATTACTACGCTCAGCAATTCGCATGTAAAGCCACCAAATGGTATCCAGAACACTTTTCCTGTACAACAACAGCAACAGCCGGGATTCCATGAGATAGGACCGGTTACATCTTCGAATTACCACTATACAAAACAATATAAGTTGATTAAAAAGCGGGGAGTGATTAAATAGGAGTCATGAAATTGCCACATCGTCCCTGAGGTTTAGTTGGGTTTCATGCTTTCGCCAGCGGAGTGCAACTTCTCACCTGAAAGCAAGAGTAATATAAGTATAGGGCTTACAAAAATTGATGAGAATGTAACTTTTCAAAGTCAAAATAATATATTTTTGTATTTGAAACAAAGATTAGGGTCTTATCTATTTTAAAAACCTTAAATTTTGCTAAAAAACGTTGAATAAAACTCTAAAAAACATTAAAATTATATTATCATAGGCACCAAAAATCGAGTGCTCACATTTTTCATTAATAAACATAAATTTTGTTTTCAAAATCCTAATGAAACGTATCACATTCGAAAGCCCTTTAAATTTCACATCTACAACCAAAGTCATAAAATTATCCTTGACCACTTGACCAGCCACAACTAAAAAGCTAAACTACCTCAATCCTAAAACCTAATGAAAAACCAATTCCTTACCGGCTTTTTCCTTGAGTTCATGTGCCTTATCGCAGGCCTGATCGTACTTCTCGCTGCCTTGTTGACGGAACTCGCTAGCTTTGTCACTGGCCTTGTCGCGGTATTCGCCGGCCTTCTGCGAAAAGTCAGATCCCTTCTCGTTGGCCGCGTCGCGAGCGCCTTGGGCCTTGTCGGAGGCTCTTTCCTGCAAGAAAATGAAGTTATTTGATAAGACTAGGTAATGCTTTGATATTTTGTTTTAACTTTTAGTTATTCAATGGAAAAAAGACAATTTTTAAGAAATTTCGATATTATCCATGAGAGCAAATGCCTATATTGGTCAAAAATATAAACTTTCGGCTGTGTTTAAAGCTATGAATGAGGAATTTAAGTAACAAAAACCTCGTATCTTCATTTTTCACTATCCTATGCCTTTAATTTAAACCGGTTCAAAAGGAACTCCTCAAAAACATCAATATTTAGCCCTAAAATTCTAAAAACCAGCCGAAAATCACTATATCCAACCCCATTTGATTGAACACAGCCCCAGAATCCCTCAAAACCCACCTTGAAATCCTGAGCCTTGCCGGCAGCGTTGTCGTACGAGTCCTTGGCGGTTTCCTTGGCCTCCTCGCTCTTGCCAACAACAGTTTCCTTGACGGATTGGGCGCCGCTGGCTACTGAATCGTAGGTTCCACGAGCAGCGTTGGCAATGGTGTCGCCAGCACTCTGGGCACTCTCCTTTACGTACTCGGCGGCGTTGGCGGCGCTTTCCTTAACGTTCTCAACGAACCCCTTGTTCTCGCTCATTTTTGCAGATTTTCTCTTTTTCTGAAAGCATGGATAATATAATATTGATGTTTTTGGTGGGTTCTAATCAAAATATCGCGAAGATTTTTACATTTTATGATTCTACAGGCTTTTGTTGAAATAATGCTTTACAAATTTTGCTATCTCAACTCAATTTTAGGTCCAAAACAGCTTCGAAACGATGATAACATCAAATCTTCAGCAAAAATCCAATTTTAAAATTAATTTTGTAAAAAAATTAATCATCCCCAATTGGAAATTCAAAAAAAAGCCAATAAAAACATGATGAATAAGACCAAATTATTCACGAGTTGTGCATTAGAGAGTTGTTTATCGTTGCGAAATTGGAAAACAACAAAAAAAAGCCTTCGAAATTGCTTTTCGGGGCCCAAAAACGTAAACAACCTTGGTGTTTGGCCAACTATTTTCGGGCCATAAAACAAAATAGCAAGCAGAAACACTTAAATTTGAATAGATTACAATGTGAAGGACTTTGAAATTGTTTTTGAACAAAAGTTAACCAAAAAACTGTTGTTTTAGGTTCTTCAAAAGCAAAATTATATATTTTGATACCTATAACAGTGTAAAATTCATCATAATAATCGTCCTAATGTTCAAAATACAACCAAATTTGACAGAAATGCCCAACAATACCCCGCCCTTCTAATAAAAACTAATCTACCCATAATGTGCATAAAAACAAACAACCAAGTCAATATTAACATACTAAGTAACCTATAACAATATCAAGACCAAAAAATGAGAAAAAATAATAAAACCGACTACCTTCTGGTGCAAAAATATGACAAGTGAGAGGATTTCACTACATTTCTCGGTATTTCATAATATTTCCATATTATAGTAAACAAAAACAAGAACGAAAATGGAAAAACAACTTTTGGCGCCAAAATCGAAATTCAAATTTGGCGGTTTTAAATTTCGGTAAAAATGACTGAAACTTTGATTGAAAGGGATTACTATGAGAAAGCTGGTAACATTCAAAGTTGACTAACTCGGAATTTTCAAAAAAAATGTCCCCATGACACATTTTCTAGAAATTTCAAAAAAAATATGTCATGATGACACAATTTTTTAAAAACTTCCAAAACAGGTTTGGATAAACCAGAATGACAAAGTAAAACTAAAAAAAATCAAACATTATTACAAGAAGTGTCATAATGACACTTTTTAGAAACAAGTTATGAGACAGGGCGTATTTTACCTAAAACTCGAAAAACAATTTCAAAACTAACGCAACAACCTGGTCAGACCGTTCTTTTATACCCTTACACTATCGCAAAACAATGTTTGATCAACATGTATATCCCATCATGTCTATTTCCATCTGTTTTCGAAACCATGTGCAATTGTTTTCCCCAATACACGCGAATTTTCATAAATTAAAGATGACATTGTAAACAGAAAACATCAAGTGCAAGTGTTTTAGTGATGCTCGATGTTCATCCAATCGTATTTATGATAATACGAGTTGATTGGATGGAAGTTTTCGGTTGGTATTTCATCATTTTGATGCTAAAAGTTGGTCTAGACACGTAATCGAAATTGTTTTGGTCGAATAATATTTTTGATATAAAAAATGATTTTGAGGGTTTAAAATATTCAAAATTTTAGTGAAAATTATTTTGAAATACGTAATAATACGTTCGACACATAAAAAAACGCTTTTTCATGTTTATATCAACGTATGAAAAGGCAAAAAGGTGTTTGCCGCCAGCAGGGGTCGAACCTGCGACCTTGGGCTTATTAGACCCACGCTCTAACCGACTGAGCTATGGCGGCACACGTTCGACATCGCTTAGATTTCTCTTTGTTCCTATCTTCCTTTAGAGTTTAAAATCTTAAAAAAGTTAATTTAAATTACAAAATAAAAATGGTCTAAAAAATTTCAAAAATAACCTAAAGGTTTTAAAAATAAAAAAACAAGAGTTACATCATGCTATTATAAAACATCAAAGCTCTAACTATAATGGCAATAGCATTACACTCGAATGTTAAACTATTTTTTGTAACACTACAAAACACATACCATTTTAATTCGACAGATGAGAAAACATTACACAGCTCTATATTATGACCAAAACAACATGTTTCATCATTTTTTAGACTTGAAAAACAAAAAATACAAAATTATGTTTTGATGATGACTATATATTACTCATTTAGCTCTATGATGACTATATATTGTTTTTGGGCTTATTATAACTATATATGATACTAATATATAAAAAGCTAATGAAAAGTCAAAAGTAAAGGTTTCATCAAAAGATTTTACAGTCACTATATGTAGTTACCTTATCCTACCTATAAGTAATTACAAGCCTAATTAAAGAAGCCATAACTCAATTACCCACGGTAATATCAAACCTAAAACTCCATTACTACAGCTATAAGTCATTAAGAAGGAAGCAATTACTCAACCTGAAGCAGAATATGCCATTCACCTCAGACCTGACGAGTTTTTATAGGGCCGCGGGAACTTTCCGGAATCTAATCAGTTGCCAAAACATTAACCATCCCACAATTTGGGGTCAAAATATTGTTTTCGCTTGAAACACACAATCTATTTCGAAACGATCAAAGGCTAACATGTTATTCGTTTCCTATGTTTACTTGCTACATACTGGAAAAAACATTTGTAGCGCACCAAACATCAGTCCGCGTTCTCGTCCGCCGTGTTTTCGTGATCTCTGGTTCGTTGTGTCGAAATTGGTTCGCCGGAACGAGCTGGAGAGCATTTGAGAAAGGATGGTGGGGTTTTGTGGAGAGGGTTAGATATAGTGGGGAGAAGGAGAGAACGTTGGGATAGCTGTAGGGTTAAAAAGAAAGACTTTATACGTTGAAAGAAGAAGAGAACATTGAAAAAAACTGTGAATAATAGAGAGATAAGAACATCTATAGAGAGATTTAAGAGCTTTTATAGAGAAAATATGAATTCTATATTACTATTATTACAGTTTCAAATACATAGTAGAAGTAGCAAGCTAAAAAAATCAACTGGAGAGTTCTATAGAGAGTGTAAGAGATACAGAAACATTTCTTGCGCTGTAGCAGCTAAAAGATGGATTCAAAAGGTAACCACAAGAAGGGAACGATGATACGCCTTAGACGTAACAAGAACAAAAGAGCTCTAGAAATAACAAGAAAAAGAGAACGTTAACAGAATCTAGAGGCAACGAGAAGAAGACAATGTTAACAACCTCTAGAGATAACAAGAAGAGAACGTTAAAAAGACTATAGAGAGTAAGGTAAAAACAATTTTTAAAAAGTTGTAGGGCTAGAAAGAGATGTTTAGTATAAAAAACAAGTCACAAATAGTGTTATAAATGAAGATGTAGCCAAGATGGAAAAATCCTTCATGATCGATCAGTGTAGCTTCCTGTTCAATACTTTGTTCGGTACACAACAAACTAACCATAGATCACACCTGGGTACATTTTGATAAGGAAGACCGACTAAAGAACGTTGTTCATAAAGCGTTCAGTAAATATTAGGATGTTCAACTAATTCTGAGCCCCTTAAACTTGACAATTTGCTTTTAGAGGGAGCTCAGGATTAATTGAACAACTAAGAGAAGGCTTCGAATTATATGAACAAATGAGAGGGAGCTCAGAATTAATTGAACCACGTAATAACTGTAAAATAAAGATCACAAGCTTAAAAAAAAGTAGTAGAGTATAGTAATTGATGATAGGGTAATACATACAAAGATAGAAAAAAGACCATTCAGAGCAGAGATTCAAGAGAATTGGACAGAGAAGAAAAGGGATTTTGAAGAAAGGAAGAATGAAATGGTAAACAAAAACAACAATTTTAAGGGTATCTAACGGCTTAACGGTCAAAGTAAAAACAACAACATTGAGGCCAAGTGAACCTTGGTGGGTTACCCAGAGTTTTTGTATTTTTTTATATGAAACTATTCAATGTAGATGTGGTAACACTTCATTGTTGCTCAAATAATTTTGTGGCCCCTGACCCTGAAATTTGATTTGAAAGGGGGCTCATCATTAGTTAAACGACATAACAAGATATTGTTGAGTAGGGCTAGTGTAGGGACAGAGAACGTAAGAAATGGGCAAGAAAGAGGTAAAAAAAGAGAGTAGGGGCGCAGAATTTTAAACGAAGAACCTAATAAATATAATAGTTTATTTGAGTGATTTAATGATTTTATGTATTTTTTTAGATATAATATGATAGGTAGTCTTTGTCAAATTTTACTTTTTTTTGTAAATCGTATTTTACCTTTAGTGTTCCAAATATTTTTAATTTTTTTGAGCAAATAAGGCAGAGGCCAAAAATTTTTTTTATTACCCATAGCGTTTGCTAGGCAAAAAATTTTTAGAGCAGCCTTTATGTAGCTAAAAATCACATTTTAAAAAATATTATTTTAGCCAAGCCACGTCATTAGCTTTATAAAACGCTTTTCAATAGCAAAAAGAAACAAAAATGATGAGTAACATACAAAAAACTGATTCATTTTGTGAAAACAATCTAAAAAGTAATTGAAATGACATTGAAGATGGCAGTACTATACGATTTGTTACTATTTTAACTATTTTATTAGTCATACAGTATTGTTTTATATAGTTTTCTGGAAACTGGCCGTATTTTACATTATTTTTTGGTAGGGTAGGGTAGGGCAGAATAAATAGGGTAGGTATCTTACAAGAAGTTAGGATAGAGTAGGTTAGTGCAAAAAATTTCATGCCAAAATCTCAAAAACCAAACTTTAAACCATGAGCAACATTATTATTATAGCCACTTATCTATAATGCAATTTCATGTGGTCAATCTGAAAACATATGACAATAATAAGTATATGAGACAGTCAACAATAACAGCTCAACTTTCTCGTGACTTTCCTTTGTGACCTTCTTTTTTGGACATTCCCGGAACTGTTTTTTGTTTTCGTAACATGTTTTTCTCTTATCAGCTGACCGTCTCTCGTTTTTGTGTTGTATCTTATTTTTTAAAAGAAAGTTTTCGGGTTTAATTATTGCCATAGCAAGAAATTGGCTTTGTCTGCCATCTTGAATAATTATAAACCAATTTCACTTATCAGTTTTTGAAATTTTGAAAATTTTGTAATGATTGAAGAATATTATAATCATTTTGAAAATTTGGCCATAAATTGCATAAAAATTGACAAAATTCATCAATACTTGGCCAGCGTATCGTTTAAGTTATAGTTTATGCCATGTTAAACATTTTTTACTATAGCGTTCCTACTGTAAAAGATATATCGTTTTTTTTTCACGTGAACGCAAATTTTTAAAAATTTTCATTCTTTCTGCCATAACTTTTTTTATAAACATTGAAATTTTGTGAAATCTTGCCAAAATATTCTTCAATATCTCCTGTTGCTCATAAAATAATTTTCCCGACGAAAAACGACCTAACTTTTGAGTACCGAAGCTTTAAAGTACCTCAACCTCCCATTTTCCCCCGTTTTCCTTCGTTTACCTCAAAAAACCCATCTGTTTACATTATTTTTCACCATGTTTACCAAAAAAAAGCATCTACAAAACGCCTTTTTTAAAATTTCCAAATTTCTCATCAAGGTTTTTTCCCCTAAGGTCTCCAAAATTACTTTATGTCTAATTTACCCCACCCCTCCTCTTTTCCTGTTATCTCTGTTTTTGGTCATTTTTTTTGTTTTTTGGTCGACCAATGACTATTTTCAGTACATATCCAGACAAAACTGTGATTTAGTAATATTTAATGACTAAAAATAGCAGCTCGGTTTGTTTACTATGTAGTACATGTCCATCATGAGATTAATGTATGAACTTTTTCCCCACAGCTTTGAGCTTTTTCGAAATTTTATTTACCCTTTTTTCTTTGCCATTATACTACGAAGGCTGTCTATATTCAATTCCCGTTATGTTTGGATTTGTTTTGGCAGTTTGTTTTCTGAACCGTCTCTGAAGACTGAATAACATGTTTTTCTTGCTGTTTTTCTTTGGTAATTCTCTTATATTGGACGTTATATCTCACTATAAGTTTTAAAATTAATCTCTGAACATTTCCCTATATTCAGAAGAGGTTTTTCTCTACCATAAAAATTAAAATCCTATGGCATTTCGTCAAAAACAACTAATATTCTCTCAAAAAACAACAATCTCTCGTGTTTTTCTCTGACCAAAGCGCTTCTCTAACCCATTTTCTTTGCTCTCTTCGCTTCGCACACTCTCTCGCCAGTGGGTTTCCCTCAAATTGTTCGCTCGCCCTGTGGTGTTTGGTCAGCTAACCATAGATCACATTGGAGCGTCGTTCCATTCTCTCGCTGCGTTGGCCTCTGAATGTTGTTTACGGCCAAAACAAAACGAAAAATGGGCGGCGCGCAATCTAAAATAACATGTGCTCTCGAACCTTCCCCATCCCTATATAAAGGCGATGTTGAAACCACTGGATCGGCACAGGGTTTTAGGATGGCTGGCATGGCGCAGTGGCATGGATAGGGATGGGAATTTGGAAATTTGGGGGATGACTTTGAAATTTTTCGTTTTTTAGGGTTGATGAAGAGAGAAACATCAGATGTTTT
This sequence comes from Bursaphelenchus okinawaensis, assembly GCA_904066225.2. Taxonomy (NCBI): domain Eukaryota; kingdom Metazoa; phylum Nematoda; class Chromadorea; order Rhabditida; family Aphelenchoididae; genus Bursaphelenchus; species Bursaphelenchus okinawaensis. Next base: position 8,775,725 of record CAJFCW020000005.1, on the reverse strand, counting down.
TGGGACTTTTAAGTGTTAGTACCAAAAATTTAGGGACTGGACTAAAATGTTGTTAGTTTAAAAAAGAAAGCTTAGTATCTTAGGAACAAAATAGTACCATTTTCAGGCCTAGTGGCGTCAAACTCATAAAGTTCTGATCAAAAACATTAGGATAATATCAGTTTTTGGCCAAGTGGGGGTGTTTTTAAAAAATCATAAATAATTTTAAACTCGCACCATAACTTTAAATTGATGTTTATAGTATTCCTACTATCACAACGTTGTTTTATAAATCCATAAATCAAGTCATCAAGCCTTGGATTTTGTGATACAGGTTAATTTTGTCATATTTGGGCTTGGAAAGTAGAATGTTTTGGAAATTTTCATTTTTTAGGCCTAAAGTTTGAGATGTTCAAATAAAATTTGGAATTGATAGTTTATAAAATAACCAGAGGAATTATAAAAAATCATTTTTGTTGCTAAAATTTGGTGAAATTAGGCTGAAAACCAGCATTTAGGCCTAAAAAACAGTCATTTCCCACCCAAAATTGCGCAATAATTTTGTTTTTCTGCCATTATTTTTCGCACATTTCGAAAAATTTTCAAAAATTTCATAAATACAAAATGCCAATTTCAAATCGAGTTCGAAATTTCGCAAATACTTGTCAAAACAATACTATTTTGTTCGTAAGACGAGTACGAAATCGGGGAAATATGTCGAATTTCGCAATTTGTTTTTGTTTACTTATTTGTTTGGAACTTGCGAAATCCGAGGCCTTCAAATAGGCCGGATTTCCATCAGATCCCATCTGTTTTGGTCGAAGGAATGCGCTGTGTCTTTTTGCTCGTGGTCCTGTTCTTGGTTTTCGCTGTGCTAGGTTGGTGTTTGGGATTGTTTTTGGGGGTGGGGTGGTTATTTTTTTTGGAGTTTTGATTTTGGAGGGGATTTTTAGACTATGGTGGGGATTTTCGTACTATTTTTTTTATCATTTTTGGTATTTTAGTACTATTTCTTATGCTTTATTGCTAGTTTTAAGATTTTAGTACTAATTCTGAAGGTATAGTCTTCTCTCTGAGATTTTATCCTATTTTTGCAATTTTAGTACAATTTCGATTATTCAGTACCATTTTTGTTCGCGCCATGCCAATATCGTTCCATTCTCAATATCTTTTTTCTCATTTCACCAATTTTCAGAATCAAAAACCCCTTCAAATTCGCTGAAAATGTCAGACAACAAGCCAATTGGTGAGACCATCAAGGACAAGGCCCAAGGCGCCGCCGATGCCATCAAGGACACCGCCAAGGATCTCAAGAACAAGGTGGTTGGTGAACCAGCCAAGGAGGACCAGGCCGCCGACAAGGTCAAGAACGCCGCTGACAGCGCGGCCGAAAAGTCCAAGGAGTTGCGTGACAAAACTGGTAGGTATTCCATTGGTTTTTTTTGATTATTTTAGGTCTAGTTTTTAGGACTTTAGGTCTGTTTTTGTAATTTTAAGCTTGACTTTTTGTGGGACTAGGATTACTTTTGGGATTTTGTAATTTTTTAGCTTTAAGTTTGATTTTTAAATGGTTTTGGGTAATATAAGTTTTTTTTGGAATTGCGGGATTTGGTTTCACCGTATAACTTAGGTTCGTCCAAAGTGCGCCCTTGATATAAATGAAATCTCGACTTTTTGAAGGAAAAATTAATTTTAAAGGTCTAAACTGAGGTTTAGATTAGGTTTTTGACCCTGTTTGATTAGTTTAGGATACTTACTAGCTTTCTATCTTTTGTACTTAATAATATTCATGATTTCAGCCGACAAACTCCAAGAAACCGGCGAGAAGCTCAAGTAAACTGCCCGTCAACGATGCGTAATATTCAACTCTCTGTACATATAGCTTTATAGTCCTCTCTTCTTTCATAATGCTATCTAAATAAATTTATTTTGGTTTTATCTCTGTTGACGTTGACTTTGAAATTACAATGGGTTTGATTACCCTTGATATCTTTGTGTTTTGACTTGTTGTTTTATACTTCTGATGTTTGTTTAGGTTTTGTTTTATGTATTTGTTACTTTTTTAGATTTTTGGTTTGATTTTATTGTTATAGGCGGGTAGATGCTTTTTGGATTGTTTTATTTGAAATTGGAAGTTGTTTTAGTTGGTTTCTGGGTTGGATGGCTTTCAGATGGAGTATGTTTGAGCTTTTTTAGGGAATAAGGATTCTTTTGGATGTTACTTTATGTGGAGATACTTACAATTGTTTTAGGAAAGAAATTTCTTTTGTTTTAGCTTTGGAACTTTCAGTTTTGACTGTTTTTTTTTGGCAAAAATTCACTTTTAACTTGTTTTTTAAACATTTTTGTAAATTTAGAAATTTTTGTTAACTTTGGGTCGTGATGTATAGTATTCGCTTTCCTCACCACCTCTGCCATCCTGACTAACCCTTCTCACAATTTTAGAAACCGAAAAACTACAGCAAAAATGAGCGACAAATCCTACACCGAGGCTGCCAAGGAGAAGGTACAGAACGCCTACGACAGCGTCAAGGACACTGCCCAAAACGTCAAGGACAAGATTGTTGGCGAGCCGGACAAGGAGGACAAAGCTGCCGACAAAGTCAAGGAATGGACCGACAAGGCCGCTGACAACGCTAAGGACATGAGGGACAGTGCTGGTAAGTTTGAAATTTAAAATTTGGGGATGGTGGTGGGTGGGAAGGAAGTTTTGGACTAAATTTGAACTTTACTTTGAAAGGTTTGAAATTGGGCCTTGTTATATTGTAGCCTTTATTGTGGTTTACAGACAAGTAATTAGGCTGTTCAAATAATTGTGGGCCTCCACTTTGAAAATTTCTTTTGTGAAAGGGCTCATAATTACTTGAACAACCTAATAGGTGATCTATACAACATAATAATGGCAAAAAAGGGACCCATTACAAAATGAATTATATAATCCATGCTCATGTTTATCAAATTTCAGGCGACAAGCTCCGTGAAGCCGGCAACAAGTGCAAGTAAATGCCTTGAACTCCAACCATGATCTACGACGATTCACGTGAATCCAGCTGAAAATTCTCTTATGCTAAAATATTCCAGTCGACTTGTAAATAATCTCCTGTTTTTGAATTTCTAAAGTAAAATAAATTTAAATTTCTTGTATCTTTTGGCATTTTGATTTGATTTTGAGCTTAATAAGCGTTTTTGAGTTATAACTTTTGCTCATGCTACTTTGTGGGACTTAGGGTTAATTTTGATACTCTTAGATTTGAAGAGTAGTCTTTAGTGTTCGAAAACAGTTATTGTGTTGTATTACATCTCTTACAATTTAGGGTCTATAGCCTTTGGTACTATAAAGAAACAAGGAGATAGTTTTTGGTGCTATATTTTTGTAACTTCTTGGGCTATTGCGTACTATTTTACAGGGTCTACAGGTAGTTTTAGGTACTTTTTTTATTCTATTGACCGGGTTTTGGTACTCTATTTGGTTTTATATATTTCACTCTTATTTTGGTGTTATATAGTTGTATAGTACTATCCAGTACCAGACAGTATTATGAAATTTTTTTTTCCTTAGTATCATACAATGCTGCACAGTATGATTAAAATATTTGTTTTTTACAATACAGTACATAGCAGTGTCATGAAAATGTTTTCCCTAGTACTATACGGTATTAAACAGTACCAATAAAATATGTTCTTACTATTACTATACAGTACTAATAGTACCATGAAAAAATGGGTTTCCTGTTTGTAAACCCGTTGTAGACTTGCTTGATAAGTTTTTACTAGCCTACATAACCTTGATATTGACTGCAAACTTTGGTCTGGTACACTACGTTCTATTCAACTACTAACTATAGGTTTTGAAAAAATGGATGTAGAGTAGAATCAATGACCTCTAGATTCAAGTACTATTAAAAAGGATGAAGGTTTACGTTAGACTACACTCTATACAAGACTACAACCCTCTTAACTATACTACAACAGCCAAGGCTATAAAAGATTAAAAATTTGATATGTTAATCTTCAGAAACAGTGATAAATTGTCTTCTCTTTATTGACAATATAACTTCTTTATCATTTTAAAACGCTTTTTCAATCGTACATTTCAACACACTGACCAATCGTACAGCCACTATATATAAAGATAGATATCAGTGTTGTTTCATCACTGAACGGCTAACAAGGATAAAATACTAGCTGATCACTAAGTTTTTAAATGATCAGCGACCAAAACCCCTTAGCACATGAGCCGAATCTCTTCAGCCCTTTATTACGTGCCGGATTATTGTTTTGCCTGAAAAGTGTTCGGATCAATGGCCAGAAATGACAGTAAACATCATTAGCAGATTGGAAAACAAAAAATATCTTATAGTTTGTTTATCACTGATGCACACAACTTATTTACTATGACAAATAGTTTTTAGACTAGTATTATAAAAGCTGGAAAATGTTTGACAAATCGAGAATTAAAAAATAAAATTTTGGCTTCAAGCTTGAACGGTCTATAAATTTAAAGAATGGCATTAAAGAAACTTAAAATTTTTTGTTTTTCAACTAACTAATAATTAAAACGCTGTATAACCGGTCCACGGCCCCAAATGCCCAGCCTAGGCCTTTCAAGAAAAGGTTTGACTTAGTTACTGCTAAACGCCTTCGTTCTGAAATCAGAGTTCGCTGATGCCCGGAAGCGGACGTTGGCCTTTAGAATTGAAACGGGGGAGCGGGCTCACTTGGACCGGCCCTAACTCGACCGAAAAAAAATTTGAAAGGGGCTAGGCCCGCACATGAGCCTGATTCAAACCAAGGCTTCATGGGAATATAGGTCCCGCAACGAAAGACTTCATTTGAAAAAGTGTAAAAGAAATTTGATTTAAACGCTGTTTATTGTATTGTTGTAAACACATTTTCCTGAACGTTTATGCTGCAATTTGTTTTGTTCGTTAGAACTGGAAGGGGACTTAGGCATAGGTCCAGGCCAGCGCAAGTTTGAAAGGGGCCAAACCGACCCACATAGGCCCGAGGGCCAAGGCTCAAACCAATGACCTCTCTTTCGGCCAGGCCAAAAAATGGGTCTGGTCCAGACTCTTTACAAGTCTACTCTCTGTAAACATTTTACCCTAACCAAACTAGTATATTTTGATGTTTGTTCGGCCGCGATGGGATGGCCATAGTCACATGTTGTTCAGCCCATGCACAACTCTACTGCAATAACAAGCTTTTCGAAATACTGTGTGTTGAAATATGTTATTCCTTGCACTTTGTTGTTGTTTCCAATCGCACGTGGCTTCGAGAAGCCTCCGAAATGGGCGGGTTGTTGACTTGTTTTGCGGAAAGGCAGGCCCTATAAATACGAAATACTAAGGCTATATTTAACTTTCATATAACAAGAAAGAGAAATATTGTTTTTTGCGAAGAAAATTTGAATTTACGGTAAGTTTTTCGGTGGATTTTTGGAAATAATCAACTAAGGGAGGTAGGATAGGTAATGATAAGTTTCTACATGAGATGATAAGTGTAATACTAGAGCTTCGGGGGCGTTTTAATCTGAAAGAAGTGGCGGGAGGATGTAAAAACCTTTATCTAAATGCAAGCAATCTTACTTTTGGATCTATTTTGACTATTTTTTTTAAAAAACTTCACAAGGCGAACCATTTTAAAAGTTTTTGACTTTATAAAAAGCATTGTAATAGGTAATATACCACTTTTCATTGTAACAAGCGTATCTTACATTGAATTTGCTTGAAATTTGGCATTTTTAGTTTTGAATATCTTCTTCGTAACTATGTGAAAACTCATCCTATTTTTTTTATTTTCAACCGGTCGAAAAACGTATTAGAAATAGGGTAACCATCATATTTTCTAGTGGTTGTGACAAACGTAAAAAATAATTTACTTTTTGAAATTTGTTTCAAAAATGCCTAACAAAATCGAATTGGAGGCTGTTTTGACCTACTATGAATTGAAGCTTTGAAAAATCTTAAGAGTTTTTAAAAGTTTTTAACTCTATTTTCATGTGGATTGTTTGGTAAAATACGGGGTTAAACGACGTGATTGTTCATGTAACTTTAGGAAAAATTCTGAACAAAACAATTATTTTTGAACAGTTGAAGAAATTATGCTTGTTATAAGCAATAAATATATTTTCCCTCCCCTAACGTTCTGCTCCCATAGTTTATAAGTTTTTTGAAAAAGTTGGACCCCTTGTGGATTTTTTATCAAAAAAAAGTTGCTTGACCTCTTTCTTTTCAGATTTAAACTGCCTGTCCGGATCGTCTTATCCTTAATTTACAGTAGATTAGAACCTACAATATTGACGTTAAATCCAAAAATTAAATTCTTTAAAACCCTCTTTCCAGAACCTACAAAAATGGAAAACGTTCAACAAATCCTGAATGACGAGCACAAAAACGACGATCGTTTGAGTGGAATGAAGGAACGTGCCAGCGACGCCTATGACGAGGTCAAGGATCGTGCTGAAGAACTAAAGGACAGTGTGTTGGGTGCTACGCAATCGAACGAAGAACGATTCGAACATGAAGTTGGGCATAGAGCCGACGAGTTGGCCGAATGCATTGATGACCAATGCACTTGTGATGTGCTTGGGGCATCAGGTAAGAAAAGTGCTTAAAGTAAGTGTGATTGGAACGGGAGTTATGCTAAGTTAGAGTGCTTAAATGGGGAGTTATGTTAAGGTAGGGTGCTGAAATGGAGAGTTATCTTTTAAGTTAGGTTAAAGAATAGAAAAAATAAAGTTAATTTAGAAGGGGTGTTTAGGCTACGTACTATTTATGTATGTTATTATAGGGAATTTAAGGTCGAAAAAGTACCAGATATACTTAAAGTATAGGTTGATGGTAGGACTAAATCAGATAATAGGTATAAGCTTTAAATGGTAAGAATTATAAGTAAAAGTAAGCTAAAATATTACTAAATGTTCACTATTTGCTGAGACAACCGTATTTTTCAAAAAAAATATTAATATTGTTTTAGGAGAGCTGTTCCACCACTGTCGTCAATGATTCTCCTCTCATTACCGATGTCTACCATTAGAATACCAATTAAATTGGATTACGGTGTAATTCTCTATCAGTAATCACCATAATGTATATAAAAATTGTACAAAGTACTATTTAATAAAGTTTTTCAAAACTTTTGTCTGTTTGGATGTCTTAAAATAAATTTAAAGCTTTTAATGATAGTTAAATACAGGGTCTGCTGTAAAATTTGAATTATACTCAAAGAATTTTCCTTGTTGTATTATTTGTAATGAAAAATTACTGTTATAGTCAATCGTGTTACAGGATACCTTAAAAGTTTGGTAGACAGGTCAATAAAGAAAGTCTTGTCGCTTCCAGTCGGGCAAAATAATAAAAAAATATTTAAAAATTCGCACACGATTGCCGCCTTTCGTTTAATTTTTTTCCAAAAATACAAAAAAAGAGAGGGACAACATGCAACTTTTAATTTAAAAAAAAAATTTTTTTCTAAAAAATGTCGTCGACATAAAATACTCCGATTACCCATGGTTTGCTCCACGCATAATGATTATAATGCCACTCCAGACTACATAATAAACATTTTAAATTAGCTAAATAATCCTATCCAATCCCTACTCTATCACTAATATCCAGAATTCTTCCCGGACCGGACCCAATGCGAGAGTCCGGAATTTGAATTTTGTTTTCCCGCGCTTTTTTTCTACCGGTCGGATCGGACTGAAACTTTTTCTACCCCCTATTTGTAATGGTGCTGACCCTTCTAGATGCTGTCAGTTTTTTGATATCGATTCTAGTTTTTGAGATATGCGTTTGGCGGGAAAAATAAATTCAAAAATCCGGACCGTGCCAACCCGACCGGACGCGGAAGTCAAAACTCTGCTAATATCTAATTCAAACCAAAAAAAAATTATTTTTTAAAATTCAAAAATTATATTAACCATAGCATATTACAATTATATTACACATCAAACCAGCACCTTGATTGTCAGTGAAATCTTGGCGTTTAATCAACAACAACAAAAGTCCAGAGTCCAAGCCAATCACAAACTCTAGCCCAAAAACCCAACAAAGTCTAGCCAGAAACGGTAGTCTAGTCAGAAACAGTAGTCTAGCCTAAATATACAAAAAATAGTTTCGGCTTGGCTTCTCCTCCTCGGCCCGCCTAATCTGTTAGACTAGAGCCCATCGGCCGAACGCAAATCTTTTCGGCCGGTAAAGCGTTGTCTGTGTAATGGACTGGGAAGTGGAGTCCATCGATTGTGGTCGTATTCACCGGAAACAACCATAACCCCCAACCAAAGACGGCCCGAAAGTTGAAGGCTCGGCCAAAGTTGTAGTCCGCCATGTAGTCACCTCTGAAATTGAATTTTGCAATTGTTTTTATCTACAGTATCCTAAGCTTTACCTTGACTATGGTTAGAGGTCGCTCTAGCTCTAGTCCTGGCACAGGCCCAATGCCTTAGCCCTAGCTTTAGGCCTGGCCTTATCTCTAGTCCTAGCATTCCCTTTATTAATTTAAATTTTTTTTTAAAAAATTTCTACAGTGTGATGTAATGCCCCTTACCGTATAATGGGTGGTTTCGCCTGTTCGCATGTTGTTTCGTTTAGTGCTATCAGACCGTAGTGGTATATCAACAGTTCGCCTAGTGGGTAGTAGCCAAATCCTGCGCACATTATCATCGAGATCAAGAGTTGTACAAAGTAGCCCGCTTCTTCAGCCCAATTCTGATGCACAAAGTATCGTATCAGACCTTCTAGACTGGTTGCAAGGGTCCTAAAAGTAAAAATAAAGTAGTATTATCCTATCTTTTACACCTTCAACTCTCTCCGCATTCCTCATTTAATTACCATATCACCAATGCACATCCGTAGAACAAATACAGTAGGAAGAACTTGTAATTGCTGTGTGACACACATTTGTTGATCCAAGGACAGTGATGATCGTACTTAACAACACAGAATCCGCACGAACTACAGTGATGTGACCGGTCCGGTTTTAGCAAGGAACATTGATAACAATACCTACAAAAAGTACACTTTAAAATTTTTTGCAGAAAAGCTTTTTTGCTTAAGAAAGGCAAAAGTCTTGTCGTCTTTTGCCCTAGCTTTGACTGTCAAAAAACGACAAGACTTTTTTAATTAGCCTCAGCCCTAGCTTCAGCTTTAGCCTTAGATTTAGCTTCAGCCCTAGCTTCTGCCCTAGCCTCAGCCCTAGTGTTAGTCCTAGCTTCAGCCCTAGCTTCAGCTTTAGCTTCAACCCCTGCTTCAGCTTTAGCCTCAGCGCTTGCTTCAGTTTTAGCCTCAGCTCTATCCTCAGTCCTAGCTTCAGCTCCAGCCTCAACCCTAGCTTCAGTTCTACATAGCTTCTTCATTAATCCTAGTCTCAACTCCAACATAAAAAAATTTTAAGAAAATTTTGTCATTTTTGTAAAAATTTTATTTTTTTTGCCATAACATTTATAAAAATAGCAGTTAAATCACGTTATTTAGGAAAAACGTCATGATGCTTAATATCTTTGCAGCCCTACGTGTAAAACGCTTCGTACACTATTTAACAAAGCTAAATTTATTAAATTACTTTTGTAACATAGACAAACATTGTTAAATAATTTGTCACTTCCTTGTTAATTCTACCCAAACATTAGTTTAATTTATGTAATTAATTTTTAAAAAATTGTGCTTTACTTATGTTTGGAGCTCGTGCTCAAATTTTTATGATACTTTTAAATATTTTGTTATCTAAATATCAAAAATAGCTATTTTTCAATTATTATTTTACCTAAAAAGCAAAAAAAACTATTTTTAATATTATCTTACCTAAAATAAAAAAAAATCTAATTTCACACTATATTACCCAAACACAAACCTACCTTACTCTCCCGTAATGATCAGTTTCGACCATCAACAAATGTTTTTGCTCTACCACCTGCACTAGAATCTTGATCTGATCCTCAATTTGTGTAGCACTCGACTTGTCAGGCACGTATCGATCGTTGGCGAATGGTGTCACTTCCTTCAACTTCTTGTCCGTCGCCTCGTCCACATAGTAAATGGCCGGTACTCGCGAGACTGACGTGAATATCGTCTGTACTAATGACCATACCATCATCAAGGTCAAGGATCCAAACACGAAGAGGTAGATCGAGGCTTGAATGTTACTTGTCAGCATTTTCCCACATAGCACAAAGACATACACGTATACGCTGAAATTGTACAGTATTAACGTTTTCTGAACTTTTGATTAAAAATAATGACGCGCTTTAAAATTTTGCCGCTACCTATCTCACTATACCCTACCATACCTTGCCCTACCATATCTTGCTATCCCCTACCGTTATTTTATAATGAAAAACTATACCTAAATTTACCATTATTTAATCAACCATTTCTTTTCTACTCATCCTGCCTTGAAAACCTTTGATGCAAAAATAATGGGTTTTATATTATAAAACTAAAATTCCAACAAAAATCGATGAAAACTCACCAATAGGCGAACAAAATGATCTGAAACGAAAGCAGTAGATTCAGTAGAATGTGGAGAATGTAGCCGAAGACGGGTCGTTTGTCACGCACATTTCGAACCTTGGTGTAGATTCCCGAATACCACGACATAGACCCGAATCAATCGATATTACCCAATTTTCGGCCGTCTTATTAAATCACTGTTAAGCCGGTTTCAGTGCGAAAGATAGTCAAAAAATGGTTTTTTCATTATTAAAAATTTCATTGTAAAAATGTTAGGATATTGAAAATTCTAGCTTTTATAATTTTGTCAAAAGTCATTTTAAAAATTTTGAAAAAACTTGATAGTGACATTGTTTATTTTTAAAAAAAAATTAAAAGAAAGTTGCAAGTGTGTGCCAATTGTCAGAAAATCCTTATTAATTGTGCTTAATTTCTGTCTCAAATTAGTTTATGATAAAAAACTTCAATTTTAATAAATAATTTATTTTATAAAATTCTATTGAATTTTTAATAGCATTTTTTTATTTACATTGGTCCTTTGCACTTTCTCAAGTACTTCAGTTCGTCCATAAGACAGTTCTTCATTTCTTCGTTTACATTTGCAGTACTATCGCCGTACTGTTGCAGTTCACACATGTACAACAGTTATAACAAATGTCGTCCATATATGGCGTCTGGTCCCAATCTACTGCCAGCGGCATCAACCTGAGTTTATCTGAAAATGCTTTATTCAGTTTTAGTTAAGCTACTTCAACCAATATTTTGGTTGTGTCTACAACGAGCCATCATTTAATTATGATGTTTTAAACTTAACATAAATATGGGTATTTCAACGACGTTAGTTATAATAATGTTAGTTAATTGCTTCTTTGAATTACCTTTTTTATAATCCAGAAAGAATGTTGCATGTTCATTAGCCACATCACCTAAGCACTGCGCAAAACGTCTTCTGCCTTCTTTTCTGCCGAGGGTAGAAAAGTCACAGGCGTTTCCATATCTGTGTACGTGTGATGTTGAAGCCAAGCAATTGATGACAGTCAAATAAAATTTTTCTTTTCTTGGATTGTACAAGACGCACTGAAAAAAATAAAATGTATATTGGCAATTGTTTTCTATTGTTTTTTCGTATTAGTTGATATATTATACATTGGCAAAGTAGTTTATCATACTGAGTACAATTACGAATTTTTGACTATATAAACTTATAATCTTAATTTTTAACACTTACGTCGCCTGTGTTCCAATTCTGTATGGCATAACTTGAAATACATGCCCAGTGATCTTTTCCTTTATGGTATGGCAGTTCAAATACTTTTTCTCTCGTCTTCAAATCATATATTTGTATATTGTTGTAGCCATATTGTCCGTTGGCTTCATCTAAAATTAAGCTTATAAAACAAGTTAATTAGTTGCAAAAAAAACCAATTTGCTTTTTCTCGCTACATATTAATTGTCTATAAGTACAAATAAACTTACTCTTAATATACAAGAACTCCAGGTCTTCAAGGAAACAATGGTCGAACGATCGAGCCGTAATGTTGCACAAATTGAACATCTCGTCGGTCTTCATGTCTTTTATGTAGAGTTCCTCTCGTGATCGATCCAAGATTGGTAGATACCGTTGTTCACTCTGTCGGTCAGTGTATTTACACTCAACAAACTGCATATCATAGGGGATTAGGAATTCCTTATTACTGAACGAATCGTAGAGGCTGTTGTTTTCTTCTAAGTCGATGTACATCCCTTGATGGAAGTGGGTCAATTTGAATTTCTTTATAATTTTTTGTGTGGCCAAGTCAAACAGGTAAGCGGGTTGTTCATACGTAGTTGTTCCAAGCACCCACTTACAAATGATGATAAGTTGAGTTCCGTTATTTACAAAACGGATATTCTCAATGGTGTCATCAAAGTGCTGTTTCAAATCGATCATTTCAAATTGAAAATTTCCAAAATCGATGGGAGAAATCAGGCCATAATTTGGCCACACAGGAAAAACTACTTTTCCAGTAGTTGAACAACAGAAGACATCTGAGTTCTCAAAGTCGAAAGCGCGATACTTTGCCCTAAAACACAAATGAAAATAATTTATGTATATCAAAAACTATGGGTGAGTGCTACTAACAACTTCAGAAGTAATTTTTTAAATATCTTTTGTGAAACTAATTACAGCTATTATTTGTAATTGTTAAATTATGCAATTTAAAAAAGATTGTAAAAAAAAATTACATGGTGAAAGCGGTGGCCCAAGTTTCTCCATCAAACCTGTAGATACCATTCTGGTAGCACATCGCTTTGAAATCCCTGTTGATCGATTTGTACAGGTTTTTGTTGATCGTCGCAAGAGCGGCCACGGTGTCGATGCTTTCCAAATACACAAAAATTTTTTGCCACATCTAAATGTATTTAAATGTATTTTAAAATAATCTGTTTTTTGTTTGAAAAAAAAATATTAAAAATAAACGGAGTTACGGCCTTCGCCGAAGAGAAGTCGGCGTCCGCCAGTGCGGAGAAAAACATATTTTTATTTTAATAATAATGGGTTAACCTAAGTCTCAAACTTAAAAAGTTGAGAACGTCCAGGTTTTGGCTTCAGAACAAAACTTTTTTTCGTCCGCCGAGTCTATGCCGATGCTCCGCCGAATTGCCAAAAAAAATACAAGACATAAAATTGCAATTTATTTGAGTCTCAAAATTTTAAAAAAAAAGTTTGAAGTTCCCGAGTTTAGGCTTCGTAACATAATTTTATTGTCGTCCGTCAAGCCTCCGCCAGTCTTACGCCAAATCGTTACAAAAAGTACTAGACGTAAAACTGCATTGTATTTGAACTTGACAGTCAGTTAGATCTAGTACTTTTTGAGAACAAAGCAAAAAAAATTTTAGACGAACTTCTGGGAACAACAAATATTATTTATACAGTATTCAAAACACTACCGTATATAGTACTAAAGATACTACTAAACTGTGAACAAATAAAACAAAAAATCGTTTAATAATACCTACCTCACTTGGAAGTCCGTTGAAAGTTTTCATCTTTTAATAGATTAGTCGAAGAAGTTCTGCCAACACAAAGGTAGTCGAAGAATTGGAATGATTATTTGTCCTCATGATCCCTTAAGCTTAATTCAACGCCAAAACCCTCGCGCCTAATTTACATTACGCTTGTCGTGGCTACGTCAAACGCTACCTAAAACAACCCCTTTACACCCAGCGAGCGCAAGCAGTTCGCAAGTTTTATATGTAGTCTTTGTAAAATCAATAGCATGGTTTAATGTTCATGGACAAAGAACTTATTATATAACAAAAGAAGTTATTATAATTAATGTAGCCTCCGCTTGTCTTTTAAACAATCGATATTCAAATTTTGCGCCAATTTGGCATTGTGTTTTAACTTTATTATTAAAGTGTAGTTTTATTGATCTTCTACTTATGTTATACATTTTAAAGCGTTTTGAAGTGCTGTGTAAGCTAAGCTCGATTTTCAGTAATTTAATAGATATTATAAGTTTTTTCATATCAAGAACGGCGAATCTAACCATCAGTACATCATTTAAAATGGCCATAGTTATACCTAAAACTGTTCGGCTTTCTGGCCACGGATTTGCTTAAATTAAGGTTTTTAATGATTAAAATATGAAAATATAATAGGTTTAATGCAAGCATTGTCTTCTGTAAAAGTTTTGATGTTTATTTGTTTTTTTTTGCACGGTCGTTTGCGACAAGACTTTTTTTAATTTAACGGTAGGGTAGGGTAGGATAGGGTAGGGTAAAGTAACGTAGGATAGGGTATTGATGTTTACTATATGTTTACACTAATTACTATAAACATGTAGTAGCGTACGATAAATTATATTATGTTTGTTTTACGTAACAGCCCAACTGCCCTTTACCATAAGGCAAATTACATTTTCATCAGCGTGACTCCAGAACTTATAATCAAATCAAAAACGGCCCAAGGTAACGCAACTTATTCTCAGTACCGCGATTAACAAGTTTTGGTAAATTAAGGTAGGGTAGAGTAGTTATTTTTACTTTTAATCAACTTTACTTTGTTGAAATCAATTAAGGCAGATCTCTGTTTGTAACAGCGCGTGCTGTGGCAGAACGTTCTGGGGCTTCGAATTGTGGTAAATATTTGTTTCCAATATAATTAATTTGGTTAAATTTTCTGCATTTAACCACGTTAGGGAATGTGATCAATAGTTACGTTTTTGAAAAATATAATAGTAAATCTCAAAATTATAAATTTCAAAGCAAGTTTTAAAATTATTTTTTTTAACTCAAAAATTTTAAATTAAAAGAAAAAGCTCAGTGTAAAATTCAAAAAGATGATGATAATATTTAAAAATCTTTGATACAGATATAGAATGGTGTTGTAAACAAAAAAAATTAAAAAAATTATGATAAGTTCTACCCTAGCGTTTTTAATTCTATATTAGCCTTCATTTAGTCTTAATTTGTTTTACCTTCTAGCCCTAGCTTAGTCCTGCTACATTGCTTCTTAGCTGTGTCTTCTGGGCATATCTCTGCTCTATCCTTGCTTTAATAAGCCCTTTATTCAGCTCTTCTCCAAATTAGCCATACGACATATAGCCTTATTTTAGCTCTGTCATAGCAAAGGAGAGCTAGAGTGAAATGTAAGGTAAAACTTACTTTGGAATTCCTGTATAATAAACTACTTAATGGTAAAAAGATATGACGAGCAACTTTTGATACCTCGGCTAACTATTACACAGTGCATTCAAAACTCCTCAATAACGAAATTTGTTTTTACAAAAAAAATCTCCAAGCCATTCGTTATACAGGAGTTTCACTATACATTTATAATAACAATGTGAAATATTTTAAAATTCTAAATAAGAAATTATGTTTTTAATCTCATTAGCTATTATTTGTACTTTTCCAACTTTCTGGAACAAACTCAAACCAATTAAAATCGAAAATTTCCACACATTGTTTTCAATTAAGCCTACAGTACAACTTTAACCAATTTTCGAAATTTAACTTTACTTTTGGCACTAATTTAATAAGTTTTGAATGTACAGTAGGCTTGTTTATCCTCACTTTCAAAAATGCAAAAAGTAATTTGTAATAGCAGTAAAGTAAGTAAATTTGGTTGGAACCCTAAACCTTGTTAACGTTTGCATTTTTTTCATTGATTTGTTTAATTTTTTATTTAAGTCCTACATGACTTTTGGTCTTGGTTACAAAGCCAGGAGTTCAGGCAATGATTAAAGCTGCATGATGTTTGCAAAGTATACTAAGAAGGGCCAAAATAACTGCAGAACGGCTATGTAAATTAATTTTTTAAAATTATTATAAAGTTTTTTATTAAGCTTGGTTCAAAAAATGAAAACGATAAACCTAGGGCAAGAATAGACAAAAGGCCAATGGCAATGTCTTAGGCTATGATATAACTAAAGTAAGGTAAGATCATGGTTTGAATAGTCGAGTTTTGGTAGAAAAAAATACTCGATATATAGGGTAAGGCTAGTGTAAGGCAAAGGTAGGGAAGAAAAGGCTAGAGTAGAACTAGGACAGGCTAGGGTAGGAAAAGAGCAGGGTTAGGTAGAAAGCTAAAATACGGATAGGACAGGATGGAGCAGGGTTAGAGCTAGAGCTAGAGATAAAGCTAGAGCTAGAGCTAGAGCTAGAGCTAAAGCTAGAATTAGAGCTAGAGCTAGGGCTAGAGCTAGAGCAGGGAAGGGCAGATCCACAATACGTTTAAGCTTGTAAATTGATTTATCAAAGTTCAACTTTAACTTTATTAGATTTTACAAGCATGGCACAAAGTGATACCAGTGAAAATGCTAGAATATATAATAGTTGTGTATTATTTATAACTACATGTACTTTAGCCTTTCCGGTCACAGTTATGTCTACATTTGCAAAGGTGTACATAATTTGATTGCTTTGCTGGAATAGTTTATATTATTTCTTAATATCGCCTACTCTAACATCCAATTTGATTATTATTTTTTACTGTAGTATATGCTTTATAGTTTTGCTGCAAAAATTTTTTACAGCAAGTTTCTTTTTTATAATATATAATTTGGTACTGTAGGATAACAACTAAAAGATGTCTTGAAATCAATTTTTAGAAATTGGGCTACAGCTAGGGCTAGACGAAAGCTAAGGTAGTTTTAGTTCAAACTAAAAATTATTGTTTTAAGTCAATTTTTAGCCATATAGACCTTAGAAGTTCAAAAAACAAGTAATTTTGAGTGCTTTTGGGTACTCAAAAACCACTAGCGTTATTTTTTAGTGCTCTAAAGTATCATAAACACTATGATGTATTTATTAACGTTGCAATACGTACAAGGTTTCCTTAATTACTAGACAAATTTAGTTTTTAAAGACGTGTTTTTTGAGGTCAAACTTAATAGTTAACTTTTTTTCATTTTTTATTTTAAAAATTTTATTTAAAACTTTTTAAAAATAAGGATATTAAAAATATTTTTAAATATGATTGAAAAGCACAACAAAGTACAATATTGTCTTATTTATAATTTTATTTATTACCTAAATGTTTAAAAAAGATCAAAACGGAGAGAGAGACGAGTAAGTAAAGGGAGAGCGGTTAGAGAAACAGAGAAGATAGAAAGCTCTTTGAAAAAATTGCTGTTGGTTTGGCGAACCCAATCAAAAGACAAGGTTCGATTTTATAAAAAGAAAGCAGAGATATTTGTTTTTCGACTTTGTAAAGTCCAATCGAGGTTGGTACTTTTTTCAGCTCATTCTTATGTGGCTGAAAATAAATTTTGGAATGCTTGATCTTCTGGATCGGGCGCATATTTAAAATTGTTTGGTATAATCATACCTTTTCATGTATGATGATGACTTCCAATAGTGTGACACACTTTTTGTAATGACAGCTTTTTGACTGCTCTTCGCAATAGAATAATTATGAAAAAGTATTTGGATATAGATCAAGTACACAGGTAGTGCGACCCCCTGTTTAGAAGGAAGGATTTTGACTAGTACCTTGAGTGTCATACTGAAGAGGTTTGATTGTACGTTGTCATAAAAGACCGGGAAGAGGGCTCACTAGGCCCGGCACCTTTACAAGTCTAATCTTAGCATGTATTATGCTTTTTGTAAAATACGGTATAAATTAGGTACTTCGCTTCTTTTTTACATAACTACGCTAGCCCTGCCTGAGCTTTTGAGAATACAAGTACCACGTGGTTCAGAAGAGAGTCGAAGTGTAACTGTTAGCCATACTATACTATTACGTACCAGTTCAATTTGATAAACTTTAATTAAATGTCAAGTTTTAATTGAGTTCACTTGCAAATTTACAAAACAAAAACATATAGTATAATGACTATAATACAGTTAAGGGTCGGTCTAGTCACTGAAGTTACAGAATACACATTTATCATTTACATATACATATCATTTACATGTATATGCTATGGCTGTGACGTAACAAGTTTAAAATTAATTTTTTATGAAAACAAGAAGTGGAGCAGACGTATTTTAGACTATAAAAAAATTGAAATTCTATAGTGTTTTTTATAACGAAAGCCTATATATTATATACAAAGTCATATGACATAAATCATGTTTTCGACACTTTTACTTTTCTCAAGTAATACTAAAAGCCTTGCGGACACTTACACTCATAACAACCCTATTAAATTGGCAATAACATAAATAGCTAACGTTATAACAACAAGTCGAAATGACTTTAAACATGTCCTTATGACGCAGTAAATCTTATTGACAAAGTTCGTGTGTACAAAAATATTCAATTAAGTTTAGCCAAAGCTACGTAGAAGTTAAGACTGTTCTTAGAATTTGAAGGTTAGTCATAGTTTTTGCAGTATTCGTACTTGGAAAGGTGGAAACGATACGTTTGTTGTGACGTTTGTAGCAGTAGAGTAAAATATAGCAAATACAGGTCACTACTCTAACACTAGTCCTAGTCCAGAGCTCCAAAATGATCCTGGTCTTGGTCCTGGTCTTGGTCTTGGGCTTAATCTTGGTTCTGGTCCTGATCCTTGGTCGTGGTCCTGGTTCTGGTCCTAGTCCTCGTCCTGGTCCTTGGTCGTGGTCCTTGGTCGTGGTCCTTGGTCCTGGTCCTTGGTTCTGGTCCTGGTCCTGGTCCTGGTCCTGGTTCTGGTCCTGATCCTTGGTCGTGGTCCTGGTTCTGGTCCTAGTCCTCGTCCTGGTCCTTGGTCGTGGTCCTTGGTCGTGGTCCTTGGTCCTGGTCCTTGGTTCTGGTCCTGGTCCTGGTCCTGGTCCTGGTCCTGGTCCTGGTCCTGGTCCTGGTCCTGGTCCTGGTCCTGGTCTTGGTCCTGGTCCTGGTCCTGGTCTTGGTCTTGGCCCTGGTCCTGGTGTTGGTCCCGGTCCTGGTCCTGGTCCTGGTCCTGGTCTTGGTCCTGGTCCTGGTGTTGGTCCCGGTCCTGGTCCTGGTCCTAGCCCAGAGTCCCAAAATGGTCCTGGTCCTGGTCCTGGCCTCAGCCTAGCTCTAGCTTTAGCTCTAGTTTTAGCCTTAGCCCTAGCCCTCACCTAAGCCCAAAACCATATTTATTTTAATTATAAAACGCTACATCATAATGCCGTTATATGCTTAATATAAAACTTGTCTCACATAATCAAATCACAGTTCAACATTCTGAACTGACACTACATTAATATACTTTTTCGGCTTCCACTACTAATGTTATTACCAAAGCACGTAGCGTTTACATCAAAATTGATTGGAAATTGAAGGAATCAAACTTTTTTTTGTTTTGCAATTAGCTTCGTACTGTATAGCACGTTTTAATTTAAAAGTACTGACCTTGTGTTGATACTAATTTTGTGACAAAATTAAATTTTTTATTTTTTGACAACATCTAGCTGTTTTCATGTGACTGTTTCAAAATAGTGACAATAAGTAAAGTTTTTGCTTTGAAAATGTATACTATAATATAAAGTTTGATTAAAAAAATATAAAAGCGCTTGAAAATTACAATTTACAATCAACCAACTACTCCGATAACACTACTTTAAAAAAGAAGTAAAGTTAAAAAAAACCCAAGATGTGTGCCTCGTTAGCGCAGTGGCAGCGCGTCAGTCTCATAATCTGAAGGCCGTGAGTTCGATCCTCACACGGGGCATTGATCTTTTGTGCTCATTGCTACCACTTTTTTAAATAATTTATAATATTTTTTGCTTTCTTATAAATAACAATTAAATTTTTATTATTTTTCTTGCTTTGAAATTACAGTGAACATAAAATAAAACTCTATATATGTAGTTTTTTGCAAAAAGTGTTACACAAACCTAATAATTCAATACAAATTTTGCAACTGCAATACTCGTATTTTACTAATAAAATTTTTTAAGAAGGTCATGTAAAGCACGAATAGTAAACAAAAAAGTTTTTTTTAAAAAGCAAGTTCAAAAAAGATTAATGCCCCGCGTGAGGATCGAACTCACGGCCTTCAGATTATGAGACTGACGCGCTGCCACTGCGCTAACGAGGCACACGTTTCAGCCTTACTTTTAACTTCACTTGCGGGCATTTATGCCTTACATTAGTGTAATCATTAAAGTTTCTTGATTGTAAATTGTATTTTTGGTAGGTCTTTAGTTAGGGCTTTGGCTAGGG
This sequence comes from Bursaphelenchus okinawaensis, assembly GCA_904066225.2. NCBI lineage: Eukaryota > Metazoa > Nematoda > Chromadorea > Rhabditida > Aphelenchoididae > Bursaphelenchus > Bursaphelenchus okinawaensis. The sequence goes on along the minus strand of CAJFCW020000005.1, from coordinate 8,755,694 downwards.
TCCACAAATTACAAAAATTTAGGTAGTACTCATTGTAAATTAATTCGACCTTAAAGAATTTTAAAAATTCACTTTTCAACCACGCCCAAATTGTTTATTTTTTATTTATTGTTTGTCGTATGTTTGTCTCTTCCGTCTTCGTATCTTCCTTCTTTCGTCGTAAAAAATATTTTTAAAAAACTTTTTTTGTCGTTAATTCAAAGATCACCATTTTTTTCTTATGACTAATTGATAAAAAAATTTAAAAATGACATTTAAAATAGCATTGAAATAAAAAAAATACTACCATTTTTATATTAAAACGTAGAGCTAAGTCTAGGGCTAAATGTAAGGCTAAAGATAAGGCCAGGGCTGAAGCTAAGACTAGGCTATACTGAAATTTATAAAAATAGCAGTAAATTTCTCAAAATAAAAAAAAATTCGAAAAATTAAAATTTGGAAGTTTAAAAACAAAAACTCAGACTTTGCCCCTCAAAAACCAGCCATTTCCACACGAAAACAAGCCCTGGAATTGTTATCCTTACTAAAAACCTAGAATTGTTACTATTACATTAACAATATGTTAATGTAATAGTAAATTAACATATTTTAATGTAGTTGTTGTTCCTAATTCTTGGTCGACTATTGCAGTGATACTTGGTTTAGGCTAGCTATTATATTGGAATAGACAAACTAATTCAATATCCTTTTGTTGACAGGCTTTGCTCCTTAAAACTTTGTTTAATTGAATAAAATTAGGTAAACAATAAACGGTGGGTTGGGTGGTGATTAGAGTGTGACACCGGAAATTGGAAAATATAGTTAAGGGAGTTACAAAGATCTAAGATTTTCAATTTTTAGGCTAGAACAATGCTTAATTAGATTAAAGAAAGCCTAATTTAGGCTTAGCTAAGGTTGATTTAGGTTACGATAAGGATAATTTAGGACAGGATAAACCTAATTTAGCCTAGGCTAAGACTTGTTTAAGCTATTTGAGTTAGGGCTAGGGCTCTGGGCTAGGGCTTTGGACTAGGGCGTTTAGCTAGGGCACAGGGCTAGGGCTCCAAAGGCTAGGGCAGTCATACACTTCTCAAACCAAACCACAATCTCTCATTAACCTGACAAACTTTTTTTTATTTTTTAAAGATACGACAAAGCGTAATACGACAAATTAAACGTCGCATCAATCAAAACAAACCTCCCAACCTAAAAATAGAAGTCGCGGCAAAGCGAGTATAAAAGTCGCTGAGTGGAGAGATTTCCGCAATTGTAAGAGTTGTCAGTTTTCGGAATTTTTGCAATTTTGGGGAGAAAAATCATCGCAATTTGATGAATTTTTTGATTTTAAACAGGTTTTGACCCTTACATTTGAGACCTGGGTCTTTAGTTTTATATACCGTGAGGAGGAAGGTCATTTTCTAAACTTAAAATTTTTGGAAAAAAAAATAAAAAAAAAAAAACTTGTGATTTTGGTATAAATTGTACAGTTGGTACTATAAAAAATAGTGGTACTATAAAATAATACTATTGTACTCAAAATTTAAAAAGTTTAAAAAATGTTAAAAATGTCATAAAGATGACTAATAAGTCTACATAAAATTTTTTTTAGTAAAAAACTTTTAATTTATCACTTTATCAACTAAAACAATCATCTTATCTCTCAAGGAAACGCTTACAAAGTATTGCGAACGTGTGCCTCGTTAGCGCAGTGGCAGCGCGTCAGTCTCATAATCTGAAGGCCGTGAGTTCGATCCTCACACGGGGCATTGACCTTTTGCTCTTATTTTTGTCACTTTTTCATACAATATATGACATTTTAGACCTTTCCATAAATAAAAATTAACTTTTTTCTTTTTCTTAATGTTTTAGAATAGCAGAGAACATAAAATATAACCTAATTTGTGTATATTTTTTGCAAAAGCTGTTACCCAACATAACAATTCAATCAAAATATTGTTACTTTTTGCCTACATTCTCTAATTGTTTACTGTTTTGGTCATTAAAGTTGTTTCAATTTGATTAACAAGATCTTTCCACATTTCCGAGTAACAAAATGATTTTTAATACTAATAACAATTGTTTTGAAATTGTCTACAATTAACTTTACATTACTATACTAATGATCTTAAGTTTTTAAAAATGGCCAAAATATTGTGAAAGTATAGTAGTCAAATGATATGCAGAGACATAGAGATACCATAGAACGTATAAGATTGAGAGGCAGCTGATTTCCGTTGAGTTATACAGTTCTAGAACAATATTTTAATATATTGTTATAGGCGGGTCTTTCTGTTCTGGTAAAGCGTAGTAAGTTGGGACAATCAAATTAGTAGCTTTATTTTCAAATTGGGCATAAAAAAGTATACTAGCTGGATTGGGTGAGAGAATGAAAAGGCATTGAGAGAGTGGTTAGAGAAAAAAAGAAAGGAAATAGCGCGAGATTAGAGAGACAAGACTTTGAGGCAAAGCAAAAAGAAAAAGGGAAATAACAGAAACTGATGATCACAACTGTTATAAAATTTGATATTGTAGGATTTTGTATACTTAAAAAATTTAAAATTAGCGTTCTTTTGGCTTAAAAATGACTTTTTTTCTCAAGACCATCACTGTGATTATCTTCAACTTTGTGCCCTTTATATCTCAATGGTCAAATATTAAAAATTTTTGAAATTACAGCACACTATACACTATAGTATCATCTTCAACTTTCCAAAAAATGTTTGATATACGATAAAGAATGGCAGAGATACAACGATTTTCCCGCAACCTCTCGATATATTGCGAAAACCATAGAGAGTGCGCAAAGAAAGAGCGTAAACCCGCGATTTCGTTATAATAAAACAGTTGACTTTATTGGCCAAACAATTAACCTCCCTTAATAAGCATACAACCCCTTTAGGGCAAATTTGGCCCGCCCTTCAGGTGGCCAAATCAAATTACCTTCACCTTGATATATAAGCGCGCGCCGAGCGAGAAAATGTAAATTGTTCTTCACGAACTTGTTATATTGTTAACACTTTACAGCAATGGCAGCTACAATGATTCCAGCCAAGAAATCCTTCCTACAGCCCAGTCTGGAGACGCTCGCTGAAAAGCTGAGCTTGTGTGAGGTAAGGAGAGGGGTTTTGATGTTATCATAGAGGTTTGGGTAAGGGTTGTTTTTGATGAGCTGTAGTAGATTTTCATAACAATACTGTGCGTCGTACGGTAGCTTGTTAAAAAGGTAAAAACCTGTAGATTGATACAGTCAAAACATTTTTTTAAATTTTGTACTGTACCAAGTGTACCAGAGCTTCAAAAAGTACCATACTAAAAACTTTGGAAAATGATAGTAGACCATAATTGATTAACTTTAACAAGTGCCACAGTAGTACTATAAAGTCAAATTTAAATTTTTACGGTACTGTAAGAACAGTAATATTAGATAAAAAACAAAATTTTTTTTTCATACTATCACAGGATGAGCACATCTTGAAAGTCCCATGTAAAATATTAACCTTTTCTTTTCAGCCCATCAAGACCCGCCCAGAAGAGCACGTCTACCAGCCTCTCGGCCAGCCAAAGCAGTGTGTGATTGACGGCGAAATCTGGCCTCCAATCTTCAAAGCCGCTAACGTCAGATCCTCAAAGACCCTCCAAGTCAAAGACACCGACATCTTTGTCTGCACCTACCCTAAATGCGGTACCACATGGGTGCAGCACATTTGCTCACAGCTCCTGAACAGCCAGTACGGTGGCGAGGGCGAAGGTAAGATGGTCCTCACCCTATTTTATCACTCCGCAGTTTCAGAATTGTCCTTCACATCGCCAATGATCGAGAAGATGGGAGCCGAATACTGCGACTCCCTGACCCACCCACGCCTTCTGAAGACCCACTTCAGCTTCACGAACACACCGGTCAGCAAGAATGGCAAATACATATTTGTGGCCAGAAACCCAAAGGATTGCCTCACCAGCTACTACTTCCACAACCGAAACTTCAAGATCTACGACTGGGCCCAAGGCGATTTCGACGTTTTCTTCGAACTTTTCGTCTCCGGTCAGCTCGCGTTCGGCGACTACTACGACCATCTACTCGGCTGGTTACCCCACATCAACGACGAGAATGTTCTATTCCTAAAATATGAAGACATGTTTGATGATTTGGAAACCGCAGTCTACAAAATCGGCCAGTTTTTGGGTGGAAACGCCAAGAATTTGGTCGAAAACCAAGAAATTTTGACCAAGATTGTGGAAGACAGCAAGATTGACTCGATGAAAAAGAATCAAGAACGATACTTCCCTGCCCAACACCTGACCTCAGACTTTATCAGGAGAGGCGGAAGCCGTGACTGGACTAACTACATGTCGAGGGAGCAGAGCGATCGAATGGACGCTATCTTCAGGTAAATTTTTGAAAAATTTTGGAAATTTTGATCTTAACTTTGATACCAAATTAAGTTTAACTGCATATGTCATAGTTAAGATAACAAGCTAATATATGCTCTCTTATACCATAGTAAAGCTGAGACATTAAGCTATGTTTGAACACCAAAATTGCTAATATAGGGATCGTGAGTCAAAATATATGGCACTTTAGTAAACCCATGTCTAATTTTTGAAATCTTCTGCTCTTAGCCAGCTATTTCGTCATAACTTGTTGTATACCATGAGTAATATAGTAAATTACACAAAATTAGAAAGCTAAGATCATAACCCTTCTAACGGTACCAATTATATTTTTGTACACTTAGTACACTTTTTCCAAAGTTATGACATTTTGAAAATTGAAAAAACCAATGATTAATTCAATTTGTCGTTGTCGTATCTTGTGTTACTGTGCACAAAATTTAGAAACTCAATAAAAAAATAACAAGGTACAATATAGTACGTGTTAAATTAGGTCAAATTAGATTAGTTATTCCAAGTCACGGCTAGGATGTTTGTCAGCTGACACTGGTTTTATATTGTAGTAGGTCTTTTGTATTGTTAATTAAGTTATTGTAGTCACAACTTATTGTGATAAGGCTGAGTCTTTGAAGTAAAGATTTAGGATGATTAAGTGAATTATAGAAAAGTGGTTATTTAGGCTTAAATAGGGCTCAATTAGGCTAAAAGGATTAAAAACAGTGATTAATTAGGCTTAAATTGATGTAAATTAGTCTAATAAGCTTAAAAACAGTATGAATTTACATTGAATTCCTCGTAAAATGGTAATAATTAAGTCAGTACTATCCAGTACGACCTAAATTAATTAACTTTTACAATACCAGTCAGTACCAAATTAAGTTATCCCCCCCCCCTTCAAGTCAATAACAACATCTAATCAACCTCATTCCAGAACTCGAATGGCCGGTACAGAAGCAGCCGACTGGTGGAAGCTGGAGCAAGCCTGGGACATGGAGGACGTGCTCAGCATGCCAGACATCGTTATCACCTCCGACGACGATGACTTTGACTGTGCCGAGGAGATGTGCTCCGTCTCACGACGAGTGTCATTCCTATTATCACCTGACCGTGTGCCATTCATGCCGGAACGACGCAACTCGATCGATTCGATTGCTTCGAGTGGCTATGGCAGTGTATGGTCAATGGCTATTAACTGAGGGTTTGGTGGTAAAACTTACTTTATTCTACCCTAAACTACCCTACCCTAAACATTCAGATCGGAGTGACACTATGTTGTTCAAAAAATTCTGAGTCCTCTCTCAAAGCAAATTTGCGACGTTAGGAGGCTCACAATTATTTGAACTGCCTAAGATAAAAGTCTAGTCGTTTTTTACCGCTAAAACCAGTGGAAATAAACGACAAGACTTTTTTAACCCTCCTATATGGTACATATAACCTTGTTTTAAAGGTCAAAATGTCATGTTCATATTGTATATTAATCATAATCAACCTTTTTGCATATTTAGTACTGTCTAGTACCGCATGGTAATGTTAATCAAATTCGGTCTTACATAAGTTCGCAAAATTTATAGTATTTTAGTTTTACATTGTCGTATCTTCATTGTATTTGAAGGATATTGTTATATTGTCCTCACATCTATATTGTTACCTATTTTTGTCACTTTCTGTTTACTTTTCATAATCTGATGTTATAGTACCCATGTCGCAAATCACCACTATATAAATAACTTTTACTACTGTGAATACCATCGTATCTTGTTCAAAACTACATTGTTGTCTCCGCCTGACTACGCCAACTAAAATACGTGTTCATTTGTATTTAAACATACGATATTAAAACGTTTAAAAAAGTATTGTCGTCATTTTAAATGCGTTTGCATAGAAAAAAAACGACAAAACTTTTTAAACGCCTTAATATTGTACTAGTTAACATAATATCTCTCTAGCCTATGTAGTACAACTTGTCATTGCCCTATATAAGCTATTGTATCCCATATACCATCGTAATTAACACATGATTGTATCCAACATACGATCCCACTTACTCTGCCCCCAGGGCCGATTGTTTCGGCCGCCCAGTTACTTTGCTTAATTGTTTTGCATTACTTTTTAATTGTTTACAACAAAATAAATAAAAAATAAGTGAAAGAACATTGGTCGTTAATATAAATTTTATTATGTTATAATTGGTCGTTTATAATATAATCGACTTTTTGGCTTCTGGGAGCGCGTGTCACTTTCAACGGAGTAACTTTACTTACAGAAAAGTAATTTAAATAACAAAAAATTTTTAAAATAAAAAATAAAGCAATACCCTACCATAAATACACTTCTCTACCTTACCGTTCCCTACCATACCCAACTCTATCCTGCCCTACCCAACTCAACCCTACCTTATCCTACCCTACCCTACTCTACCCTACCCTACTCTACCTTACGCTGCCCTATATCACCCTACCCTACCCTGCTCTTCTCTAGTCTAATCTGACCTAGCATACTTTATCCTAGTCTAGTCTACCCAACCTTTAACTTGTTGCTTACTCTACCCTAGCTTAATTTAGCCTAGTTTACCCTACAATACTTGAGCCTTCCCTGCTTTACCCCACCTAGCCTACTCTACCCTACCCCCGTCTCGTCTAGTCTAGCCTGCCCTAGCCTAAAAAGACTTTTGAAAGTTGTCGTATAACATGTCACTCGCAGCGTGCAACAAAACTTTTTTAAATAGCATGATGATGACGACCCTTCGTATTTTACCACTGATTTCAAATGTTGCAATAATCCAATTATTCCACAAAAATTCCGAAAAAAGTTTTCGCCGGATTAAATTTCGGATTTTTTTTGAAAAAGAGAAACAAGTATTCGAAATAAAACCCCCCAGCGCGGTAATTAAAAGTTACCTGGTAACTTCACGCCGACTTTACAATACTTTCCATGAGGGTTTTATGCTTCATAGCTGTTGTTACCGACACTTTTCGTGTTTAAAATTCATGTTGTTGTAGGTTATACCTAAAACATTAGTTTTTTGAATTCTTTTGACTATAACTACAAAATTTGGACTAATACCTATATAAATTTTACATTATTGACCTATTATTTCAAATTACTGTTCATAAACCTACAAATTTAGGCTTTTACCTACTGTTTCAACTAAAAATTTCAAAAAAGATCCATTTATCAAAGGCAAATTTGCTATATTACCCTAAAGAAAAACTCAAAAACCTAATGTAATGCCATTATTTTTAACCAAAATTAATGTCAAAACCAAGATCAATCTCCCAACTACCTTATTGATTCTAAAATGAGCAAGTATCATGTCGTATATTACCTATTTTATAACATTCTGTGCGTTTTTGCCCCATTCCCAACGTTAGAACTCAACTTTGACCCTCAAAAAGAACCAGATGGACTGGTTGAGGAATGGCACCGCTTTGTCAAAATACAGGTAAGATATTCAGGTTTTATATAATTTTTTAAAAAGTGACAGAAACTTTGTTTACAAGGCCAGATTAACAAGTTTTAGCGGAAAAAAGCAAAAAATGGCAGTTTTGCGGAATTATTTCGGTAAAATCGCAATAACTTTGTTTACAGACTTAGCTTTAATAAAATATTCTATAATTATATTGTATAAATACGTAACCTAAGTTCTTTTTTTTTAATTCCATAAAAATAACAAAAACTTCCGTTTTGTGATCATCTTCCTTTTCATGTAAAAACTTTCTTTCCAGCAAAACCAGACCGCTCGCTTTGGCCAAGAGTTCCCAGTCGACGACAGATTGTACGGAAATCTGCGGAAATGTGGTCATTTTATCAGCCCGGCTTCAGATTCGGTTCATTTTGTCAAAGTGAATGATATCGAATTGTACACGGAAATTGGGCATGGAACCACTTTTTGTCGTCCTGGGATAAAGTTGGTGAAGCGAGAGAATGAAACTGTGAATTTGGAGCGAGATGGTCAAGGTAAGCCTAAAATAATATAAAAAATATTTTTTTTGTAAAATACGCGAAGAAAAATCACAAGGCCTTACCATAGGAACAAAGTTTTCACCATAGGAACAGAGTATAAAAAAAATTTACATAATATGTTATATGTTATATCATTTTGTTTTTTTACGAAATTTTAAGCGCCAAAACGCCTTTTTTCATTGTGCAGCCTGCGTAACAACGGGCGCAGGTCGTACTTTTAGCTGTTTGAAAACTTTTTGATTGATATTATAAATAATTATGTAAAATACGCCGTTCTTACTCGCTGTCAACATTTTTCATTTTTTCCAAAATTGTTACAAAGTTTTAAAATTATAAAAATTACAGTATTCCGCCACCAATGCCTAAACTCAATGCAAACCCAGTCGACAAACCCATCCTTGGCCAAGATTTTTCGTTTGATGGGAGCAAAACTGGAGGTTTTTGAATCAAATCTGGCACATAACAATATTCAAAGCTGGACACGACATGTTATCCGAATGATGAAGCGAACGGCTGATTATGATCAAAAATGGAAATTTATACTTATTATCCCTGGACTGTTTGTAGGTTTTTGTACTGTTGTACTGGCTTTTTAGGTATTAAAAATGAATTGCTGATAATAAGGTAAGGTACAGTAAGAAAGCGGGGTGGGATCAGATTAGAGGTAAAACCAAGCCATCTCCAGTTTTTTGCCGGACTGATCCATCTACGATTTTCTTCATGCCGGTCCGGGTCGAAAACTTTTGGAACTGTTCGATCCGCCCCTAATTGTTTTCATGCCGACTTGTTGGGCTAGGGCTCTGGGCTAGAGCTATGGTTCTTCGCAAGGGCTTCAGGCTAGGTCATGATGAACTTACAAGCTAAAAACTTATTTTTAGGACGCTCACATTGGTCGACCCTTTCACTTAGTAGCAGATGACATTCTACAATCAATTCAACTTTTACATTCCGAGTTACCTTACAAAACGATGGTTACTGTGGTTCGGAATGCACATTTAAATTTACATCAAGAAATATCGGAAAAGTTTTTCTTTTGCAAAAAAATGCAAAATCTGTGGAAACTGGATCCTACTAATGGTGACGGAGCTTGGACTACGGTAAGAAAGCTATAAAATTTGGAAAATTTCTTTGAGAGGGGGCACAGAAGTTAATGGCCTAGTAGTAATAGGTAATAGGATAGGAGGCTTTGTGAATTTAGAGTTGTGTGTATAAGGCTTAAAGAAGGGGTGATTAAGCAATATGGAAAGAGGGATTTGTTAGGTAGGGTTAGAGAAGAACCAGTATCGAGCTAGGCTGAGGCTATATTTTAAAATAGGTAATGCTTGGTCGTAGTGATTGAGATGCACGGTGCACATGTCATATTATAATGACAAGGGTGTGGACTGGTTATATTAGGGTAACATTAGGGGTACGGTTGTTTTAGGACTTTAATATATAGGGTACGGTAGGGGTTTTGAAGCATACGGTAGAGCATGGTGTGATAAAATAGTGTAGGAGGGTAGGGTAAGATAAAGTAGGGTAGAGTAGGGTAGGGTAGGGTAGGGTATTGCTATTTCTAACTTGTGAATTTTAGTTAGAAAATCGGATAAAACGAAATTATCAAATTGAAAACTTCTACGTGGATGTGCTCAACGTTGTAGACGAAAGTCGACCAGTTTACTATGAAAAAGTGTAAGTCGAAATTAAAAATATTTTTTTTATTTTTTAAATATAAAATAAAATTTTTTATTTTCAGTCCAGACATCTCAATACTAGACGTGGACTGTGTCCACTTCTCAACTCGTGGGCTTTCCTTGCTCCATGGCCATATTTGGAATCAGCTGATTGAGCCAGGCAGTCGTCAAAGCGAATGGAAACCGCTGGTTCGGCCGTTCTTCTGCCCTCGCCCTCAATGTCCATACTTTATCACTGATGAAAATGCACAATATTGCCTGAGGCCAAAGAGTTACAGCTTTCGACAACGATCAAGTCCAAAGATATTAACTGTAACACTACTTACTATGGTGTTATTTTTGTTTATTATACTTTTCACTTATACTGTGTGCTTGTAAATAAAATTTTAAATAATTTTAATTTATTATGGCTTACTTTTCTACATCAAGCTCTACCTCTACAGTTAGCCTTAGCCTTGGCTTTAGCCTTAGCCTTAGCCTTAGCCTAAGCCTTATCCTTAACCTTAATTTTAACCTTTGTTTTAGCCATGGCCTTAGCTTTAGCATATGCCACATAGTATATATAGTACAGTATTTACTATATATTACATGAATTAACGTATTACATTTCTATTTTTGATAAATTTTAAATTCAATATTTATCTCTTTATCATACAACCCCTTACCCTTCAACATATATCGTATATTCATCCCAAAATAAATCCCTTCGTATATACGATCGGATTACGGTGAATAATATAATAAAAATGCCAAAAAATTCAAAAGTTTCGAGACAAATGGCCGAAAAAACGAAGCGACCGGTCGCGCAACGCCAACTGTTTCTTAAGTCTCTGACAATACGAAGCTGGGCCACAAGTCTTGTTTTATATCGGCCAGATTAAGTTTGGATTAATCCTGTCCAATGGCCTATAATTACGTTTATTGGGGGATATTTTGTAAACAATTTGGAAAAAAAGTTTGTAAAATACGTATTTTTAATTAAATTTAATTGAATTAAAAAAATTTTTAAATATATTTTCAGGGCAGGTAGAGTAGAGTTTCAAAAATTTTTTGAATTTAGGCCAGGGTAGATTAAGAATGGGTAGGTTGCGGTAGTTTAGGGCAGAATAAGGTAGTGTAGGGTAGGGTAGAGTAAGATAGGGTAGGTTGTTGTAGGGCAGAATAGAATAAGGTAGGGTATTATAAGGTAGGGTAGATGTTCAGCATTAAAAAAAAATTTTTTTTTGATTTTTGGGTTGATTTCGCCTTCTAGTTCCCCATCCTCTCTCCCCTTCTTTTCTTGTCATTATACAGCCCAGCCCCGCTCTAGAACTACCTTTATTTTACCAAAAAACCCTCAATTACAAGCTATTTTTTATTACTTTTTAACCTCTCAAATTTATAATAACTGCCATTTTATACACGACCCTTTTTTGCAATATTGATGTGACAAAAGATAAAACACTTTTTTACACTATCTACAGTATAAAAAACGGTTCATTTGCTCTCTAGTCGAAGCTAAAAGTTCCGAAATGTGGCTTTGAAACCTTTGAAAACGTGGTTTCATGGTGTAGTGGTTAGCACTCAGGACTTTGAATCCTGCGACCCGAGTTCGAATCTCGGTGAGACCTAACAGCTTTTTTGGCTTTTTTTGGATTTAAAAATGACTTTTTGTTATCAAAAATACATTTTTATATATTTAAAATATTTTCTTTGGCTTTTTTCGGCATTATATAGCTTTGAAAATAGCAAAAACTATAAAAAGTGTAAAAAAACGGAGAAAGTGTAACAAAAAACGGTTTTTTTTAGTTTACTGTATTAAAGTTAAAGCTGAAGAAAGTAGGGTAAGCTAGGGTAGGGGCAAGGTAAAGCTAAGCAGGATTTTTTTTGTCTAAAGCAGGCTATTATTGAAGGTGCCTATATAAGATTTAATTTTTATAAATTTTTGAATATATTGATGGCTCATTACTTTTTGAACAAGAAAAATTGGTTTTTAATTTTTTTTGAGAACTTGTGATTCCAATAAAAAATGGCACTATTTCTAATATTTTTGCTATTGTCATAGCACTAAATCATTTACAACATCTTTCTCAAGCACTTAGGCTGCTAATAACTCCATAACACGCTATAACATAACTTATAACCTCACGTAACCTCTGTTTTTTCAACTTCCTTCATGTTTTTTTCTCAAGAACCCCCACAGGCATGTAAAACAGTTTTGGGGGTGAATCAGCTGTTGGGGTGATGGCATTGTTTCAAATGGGACACATGTCTTTCTTAAACTGATTGCCCTATTCTTCGCTAATTTCTCATTCTCTTGACCATTCATTTGGCTACTTCAAGAGATTTAGGAGTGCATTTAATTTGCTAGGTTTCGCAAATTTGCCAATTTTTAAAAGAGGGGAGATAAGAGAAGGTAGGGTAAGGGTTTGAGAAGGAAATGAAGGGGGGGGTTGTTTTGTACTGTGAATAAAGAGTTAAAAAGTGCAAGGTGGGTCGCGTTTATGTGTATATTGTCCCTCTCATGGCAAGAGCCATGGTAGTGACAAAGCAAGGTACAAGTAGGCCTGAATAAGGGCAAGTCAGTGTAGGATAAATAAAGAACGTGGTAGTGTAGAATAAGGTAGAATAAGGCAAGATATCCAATTAAAAAGTAGGGTAAGGAGGGTAGCTTACGGTAGAGGTACAGCGAGGGTAGCGCTATAGTAGGTCCAGAGTGATACCAGGGTTAGATAATTAAAGACTACAATAAATTTATGTAAATTTTTTTAATTATAGGATATTTTGTTTGAAAATATGTATTAAAATTACAATTTATTCCAAAGAAAACTTATAAAAAAAAGTCGAACGTGGTCCCCCCTCTGGATTTTTTCGATCCTCGCCCCCAGTGTTTTGCCTATACCGGTCCGGAGCGTTTTTCACCGGTCCGGTCCGGCGATTTTTTGGGTCCGGTCCAAACTTCAAATTTTTGGGTCCGGTCCGGACCGGTCCGCAAAAAAAAATTTTTTAATTTTTAAAAAAAGCAAGGAGCGCTAAAACTGCTTTCTTTTTGCTTAAAAACTCCTAAAAATATGTTTTATTTGCAATTTTTAAAACAGTTTTTTAAAATAAAAAAAAATTTTTTTCCGGACCGGTTCGGAGCTTTTTCTTCGGTCCGGGTCCGCAGGTTTTTGGGTCCGGTCCGGTCCGGTCCGCAAAAATTTCTGTTTCGGTCCGTCCGGCAAACACTGCTCGCCCCCATACCAAAAGGTCCAAAAGCTGTTATTATAAAGATAGTGTTATGTTATCGAGTTTTATACTAAACAGGTTTTACTGTAACTAGTATTATGATGGTTCATACTAAAGTTTTTACTGTAACTCGCGGTTCATACTAATGAGGTGTTTTACTGTAACTAGTATTATGTATGTTTTGGGAACACTTTGAAGCTATTTTATTGATAAAATTTAAAATTTTAGAAAAGTAAATCATGAGTGGAGGTCCCGAGTCAGACACAAATGGCTTATACAGAAGAGATGGAGAAGCTAGCATAAAACAAATTAGGAAAAAGTGAGTTTTTAGCTAATAACATTGCCTTAACTTTGCAGATTTTTTAAATTCAAGCAAAATGTCAATTTTTTAAGAGTTAAAATTTTTTAAATCATATACGACATCTTTATAAATGAAAAATTTAAAACTTCGAAATTAGGCTGCAAAAACTCATAAACATATTTTTAGAGGTCTACCATGGATCTTGACAGCAGTATTAATACTGATATTGGTACTACTCGGAGGTCTATTATATTTGGTATTCAAAGACGCTACTTGTTCTTCATCATCTTTATCTCCTTTATCAGCCAAAGAACTAAAACCATCAGATTGGCCGAAGAATAGTGACAGAACTTTGTTGGCCTACTTTCCCAAAGCGGCCATTGTTAGTGACAATTCTATTTGTTCTGGGATTGGACGGTAAGTGAGAGGGTAGGGTGAGGTTTGGTAGATTAGGGTAAGGCAGAGTTTTGAGTGGGCAAGGGCAGGGCAAAGGCAGGGCAAAGGCAGGACCGGGCAAGACAATTTTTTTTTATTTGCAAATCTCATTTTCAGTGCCATGCTCCTCCAAGGTGGTAATGCAGTAGACGTAGCGATTGCAGTTGGAATTTGTATTGGAGGTCTTCACCCTCATTCAAGTGGCCTTGGTGGTGGATTCTTGATGACATATTATGACAGGTGACTTTTGACATATAGCTATTTTTTATTTTTGGATGTTGACATGTGTTTTTCTTTAAAAAATGAACTTTTAAATATCAAAAAAGCAAAAAATAAATTTTAAAAATATTTGGTGTTCAAATATGAATGAGCTTTTCAAAGAACGCACAAAATTAAAATTTTAATTTTTTTGTGTTAAGAGTTAAGTAAAATACGGTTCATGAAGTCAAAAAAAATTGCAGGCAAGATGGCAAATGTCGTACACTGGATGCAAGAGAAACGGCTCCATTGGCTACGAATCAAAATACGTTCGTCAGTAATCCAGATGAAGCTTTTTTGGGTGAGTTTTTAAAACTTAAATTTGATTTTAAATGTTCAAAAGCTAGTTTTCATAGTGGTTTTAGAAACAAAAAAAATTATTTAAAATGTTTTTATTTTTTTTTAAATAAGAAAGAAACATCTGATACAAAGCTGGTTATACTGGAGGGGTGGGTTGATTTTTGGATATGACATGTAATATAGGGTTGGCTGGATAGGGCTAGGACTTAAAGCCACAAAGATAGTAAAGTAAGATTGTTAGATTAAGGCTATGATCAAAGCCGAGCAAGAGCGGAGGGGGGGAAAGGAGAAGGGACCTCTACTCCAGAAAAAAAAAATTTGAACGTGGTCCGCCTTTGAAATTTGAAAAAAATTTTTGGAAAAGAGGCTCTGGGCTAAAGCTATGGGCCAGGACTCTGGGCTAGAACTCTGGGCTAAGGCTCTGGGCTAGGGCTCTGGGCTAGAGCTTGTAGTAAGAGTGAAACATCGTTTTTCAGGTCCCAAATCAATAGCCACACCAGGAGAGCTGCACGGTCTCTGGTCAGCCTTCAAGCGCTTCGCCAGTGGTCGTATCGCCTGGTCCGACTTACTAATGCCTACGGTACGCCTTCTCAACCATGGTTACCCCGTAACAAAACTAATGGAAGTGAATCTAGAAGTCCGTGAGAAAGAGATTCTGGCTTCTGAATCCATGAAATCGGTGTTTGTGAATCCAAAGACCGGTCAATTATACAAAGAAGGCGAGCTTCTCAAAAACCCTAAATTGGCTGAAACTTATCGTAAACTAGCCACATCCAGTGACCCAGTAATAACCTTTTACCGTGGTGAAATGGCTGATCAAATGGCATTCGAATGGCAAAAGTTGGGCGGATATTTGACCAAGAAAGACCTAGAACAATATAAGAGCAAGATTGATGAATCGCCTGTGACTACAGTACCCTTTGGTCAGGAACTTACAGTATGCGGCCCAAAGCCCTCGAGCAGTTCGGTTATCACACAGTTGATTCTGAATGTCATGGCCAAGTTCTATCCGATTGGAAGTGATAAGAACTTGGTTTACAGTGATCCGGAATATTATCATAGGTTTATCGAGGCTCAGAAGTTTGCATATGCTCAGAGAACACAGCTGGGGGATCCGGATTATGTTCACGATGTTAAGAATGTACTTCAGAACCTGACGAGTAATGAGTTTGTGGATGAGATTGTAAAGAAGATCAATGATAAGACCTTGGAAGTAAAGGAATATGGAGCTTTGGAAGAGCAGTTGGATGACAGTGGCACGTCACAGATCTCGGTCATTGATGTTGAAGGCAATGCTGTGTCATTTACTAGCTCTGTCAACAATATGTGAGTTTCCCTACCCTACCCTACCCTACCTACCTTATCTTACCTTACCCTACCCTACCCTTAGGCTTACTATAGTTTACTCTACATGAACATAGCCTCATTTCCTATACTTCCCCCCCCCCTCCAACAATAATTTAAAATTTTTTCAGTTTCGGTTCCCTGATCCGATCGGAACGTCTGGGAATAGTGTGGAACGATCAAATGGACGATTTCTCTGTGCCCGGAGCCAAGAATTTCTTCGGTTTCACCCCAGCCAAAGCCAATTTCATTGAGCCGGGCAAACGACCGTTGAGTAGTATGAGCCCACTTATTATCTACAATGCCAAGACCAAGGAGGTTCAAGCAGCGATTGGAGCTGCCGGAGGGTCGAAGATCATTTCGGCCGTTTCCCAGGTCATTCTACAGACGATTGTGTTCAATCAGACAGTGAAGGAGGCGGTCGATTTCCCTCGGTTTCACAATCAGTTCACTCCGATTAAGACGGCTTTCGAGAAGGGAGTGCCTAAGGTAGAATAATACCGTTTTTTTAAAATAATTTTCAAATTTTAAAATTCTTTAAAAAATTTTTAAAATAATTCCAGGTCCTGCTAGACGAGCTAACCTCATATGGCCACAACTTCACAGAAATGAACCCACCTTTCGCGACGGTACAAGCCATCTTCCGGACTCCTGATGGGCGGCTACAGACCACGTCGGACTATCGACGACCGGTCTATATGAACCCGACCGGGTATTGATCAACGTCTGTTTAGCGTTCTAAAGTATTTGTTTTAGCTTTATAAAGGACTATTTTATTCATGATTTGATGATGGGTTTATATTATCCATAATTTGAGGGTGAATCTATATTACCATTTTGGGGTGGATGTATACTATTCATGACTTGAGGGTAGATCTTCAGGTATACTTTACTTAAACATAATAATCAAAAAACCTTCTAAAAACTGACTATTAGGTTGTTCAAATAATTCTGTGCCTCTTTCAGCAAAGTTTCGAAATTGAAAGGCTCAGAATTATTTGAACAAAAAATGGAACAACCTAATGTAATAATATATTGTGATAGACAAATAGATATAAAGCATAACCGTTTTGGACAAATTCAACAGAGTTAGCACAATCATAACCGGTTATTTCCTCGGTAATGTAAAAACGCTTTCTTAACAGACTTGGTATAGTAAACTACTCTATCACTGATCGTTGGCAGAATAACTTATTATAACAAATTGAGTTGGTAAGGTAGACATAAACTACTATTATGTCGTTCAAATAATTCTGTGCCCTTTCAAAGCAAATTTTTGAAGTTAGAGGGCACAGAATTATATGAACAATCTACTATTAAAAAATCATTATCAAAGTAGTTACCAACAAATAATGATAAAGTCATTGACCTAATACCACCGCTTGTTGACCAATCTTACATAGCAAGATACCTTTAAGATCAGGCAAAACATACAAAATCGATAAAAATCAAAATTTTAAAGAAAAAAATCATTTTCAAACGAAAAACTAATTAGAGATGCTTTCAATCAAACATGGATAACATAAAATAATGGCACTTGATAATAATTTTGATAAACTGGCAGGAGATTGATGATACAACCATAAAAGAGTAAAAACGTAACTGGACAATCATGAAAATCATCAAAAAATAAACCCAAAATTTAAAAAACAGCACCAAAAGTACTAAAAATATAGAAAATAGTACCTCTTGGTACTCCGATAACAAGTACTAAATTTCAAACACTACTTTAAGGTACTAAAACAACATCAAAAATAGTACAAAAACTGACTCTAATTCAATACAACAATAAAAACTATTCTACTTCCAAATCATTCTCCTCTTCCTTCACTTTTTTCCCTTCTTCTTCTTCTGTTTATCTCCAGCCACTTGAACATGTTGTAGGTCCTGTGCCAATTTGTCCACATCATCGTCCTGAACCTTCTTTCTCTCAGTTCTCGATGGATTCAGGGTGGGACTGGTAATTCGTGGAGATTGAATTTCGGCCGTTCCTGGAAAGCGAATGTCAAAGATCATGATGTTGTCCAGGTAGGGGAAGGTCAACTTGAAGGCGTTTTTCTAAAAAGGAAAGGATATGAAATAGACATAACGTACATATATGCTTACCAAAAGATAATTTAATAACTATATAAAAATGTTAAAAAATGTTTGAGCAACAAAAATACGCCAAAAAAATTTACTTTTCCCCCAAAACCCACCTACAACAACATCTCCTTACCGTTTTGTATTGCCCCTCACTAAGCCTTTGTAGAAAACTGTTGATGGCTCCCAACTCTTTCACATAGTGCTTCGATTTCTCTGTGTGCATGTACAGTTCTTTGGCCCGGAGGAAATTGATATTGGCATAGGTGCACAGTTCTTCAGTCGATTTGCATGGTGGTCGATCGTTGAGGTAGTCTTGGGTCCTGAAGTAGGAAAAACTGTCATTTTTAGTTAAGCTTTGATGCTTTTAGTTCATTTTTGTTTTAGTAACAGCAAATAAGAATTTTTAAAAAATTTCAAAAACGCCCCCCCGAAATTTTTTTTACCCCGCCCAAAACTTTTTTAAATGAATTTTAAAGCTGCCAATTTCCATTTTTGTTTTATTAAGAGTAATAAAATATTTTTAAAAAATTTGAAATCACACCCCCCAAAGTTTTTACCCCGCCCAAAATTTTATTTTTACAAAATTAACCTTAAAACCCCATCCATTTCAAAAATCCAAAAATTTCATCACCCCTTCCCTTTTTCAACCTACATAAAGTTCAAGAAGATCTTGTAGTCCTGATAGCTCGGGGTGAAGTTCCACAAATCGTACTCTTCTCGAACATTCTGTGGGATTGATTGTTTTACTCTGTGTAGAAACAATGTGCCTTCGTTGGGTGGTACTCGCAAGCAGCCGTCCTTTTTCGTATTTGAATGAGAGCAATCACGACCAGGCACATCTGGACTTCGGCCGCCACTTGGACCATGTTGGGGAAGGTTGTGGCTTGGGCACGGGCTTCCAGGATCTGGCGTTCCTCCACGATGCGGTCGAAGGTGTCGGGAATGGCTGAAAAATGTAAAATATGGTAGATTGATTGATATTTTATAGCTTATCAGTGATAACAAAGTCTTCAATCCCGGCCCCTTCTAACTTTTCTTTAGCCCAACCCTGAGCCAGGCCTAATGAACCTCCTTTCAGGTCTCCTGACAACCCCTTTAAACCTATATAATCTACCAAAAACTCTCCAAACCTACGTAATTTCGTAAAAGAATTGTAACCCATCATTTGTTTCTTCAGAATCGACCCAAACCTCCTCAGAACGCACAAGTAGATGAACAGGACCATGTCCAACTCTCCCATTGGTACAATTTCCAGATGTAGGGTTTGCTGAATGTGCATTCGGCAGAGCATAAAGGTGTGATATTGTACATAAGTGCTTAAAAAGGCAGGACATCCACTGAAACGAAGTGGCAATGGTCTTTGGATGCCAGTTTTGCGCACTAGTTCAATGTGATCTTGGAAGACTTTCCGATTGTACGAGGTCATTGATCTGTCCATGGTGAGCTCGAGAGTCAAGGCCTGAAGAAAAGATGTTATAGTAGATTTTATTTTTGCTTTGTTTTGTATTAAAATAGAAAATAATATTGACTACACCATGCTCAATATAAATTCAAGTCTTTTCTTTCAAATTTTCAAAAAAATTCAACAAAACCTCACCTTCGGCAGGTAGCTAGCGTATAAATCAGCCAAGTTTGTGCACATTTTGCTCCTGAAGTGATAGGTCGAATGTACCAGATATTGAAGATGATGTGAGTGCACCCTTCCCATGTCGTATAGGAACTGTTTTAAAGTGCTGGCATAGCTGAATCTGTTCAGTTCGCTTTGTCTGTCTTCGGCCTCTCTCTCGGTTAGGCCTGAAGCGAAGGGAGACAGTTTGATTAGCTCGTCCGGTTCCATGACTGGCCATTCTGGTTCGTCTAGGTTGAAGTGAGGTAGAGGGTCTTGGAAGAACAATGATTGCATTGTGGCTAGGTAGCTGAAAATCGTATTTTAGTACGTAGAAAGCTTATTTTTGAAACAAAATTTATATTATCCTTCACGAAACAATATTTTTTATAGCTATAATTATATTACCCATAACAAAAATAAGCTTTTTATACATATATCATCAACCATTCCAAAATCTTCATCTTTAGACAATAATTTACATTATCCATGACAAAACCTCTTTTTTAATACCTAAATCTACATTATCCCTCAACTTACAACAGCTGTTTCAACTTGTAAGTACATGAAAAGTCGTCAATGCCATTTTCAGTCAAATCCTCCAAGTTGTAGTACCATAGAATCTTCAGCTTCGACGTCAAGATCGTCAGCTCCAAGAAGCTTCTGGCTACGACGTGCAGCTTTTGAAACTTGGCAAAAGCTCCAAAAACCTCATCCAAAGCCCACGGAACTGGTGGTATCATAAGAATGGCATCGTATAGTTCTTGGATAAAGCTGCCAAAGAAATATAGACCTCGGTCACGACTGACCAACTTGACCTCGTGAGGAAAGTTGTTGGGGAGTTGATGGAAGCTGAGGTTGGGTACGATTGGGGGCACCCAGCTGTAGTCACCTGAAAATAATTTTTTGAATTAAAGTTTTTCATAAGTTAAGGCTATAAGATGAAGCAAAGCTAAGATAAGACTACAGTCAACCATGATCAAGTCCCTAGTTAGCATAGAGCTACGATAAGCTAAAGCAACGCTACTTACCATCCGGATTCTTAGCGTAAACTCCGCTCTGTTCCTCATTGAACAATGTCCTATCCTTTGTCACATTGCCCATGTTCCGAATCCTGTTGATATGTTCATAATCAAAGCCATCTGGAGGTGGTCGCCCGAACTCAACCGTGTCCAGCGACAAGCTGATATAAGAATATGCCAATCTGAAGCATTTGGTCATGTTTCTGAGGTTCGGAAGCTCCGGATCCGAGGGTTTTCGTTTCTTCGGCTTCTTCAATTTCTTGTTTTTCCGATCGTTTTTAGTTTCCACGCCCTCGGGGCTTCTGGTTAATAAGGGAAAGGCGTTGCCAATGGCTTCCATCAGAGATTTGAGGAACTCGAGGCGAACGGCGATGGCTTCTTTTAGGGTTCGGATCGATGGTCTTGATGGCTTTAGTTCGCCGTCTGTGGCTATGTAGAGGTCCTAGAAGACGAAAATTTAAAGAATTTTAATGTTCTTTTTCAATTTTTTTTTATTTAAAAAAATATTTTCAAAATTAAAAAATTTTTCATTTTTAAAATTTCAAAAAAAACTTTTTAAAATTTAAACCTCACCTTGTTAAAAGAATTCTCCAAGTTGTTTTGTTCAATAGCCTCGTCCAAGAAGGCCATTACATCAACATAATTGGGTGAGCAAAACTGATGAACCGTCTTTCTGTTCATTGCATCCTAAAACATTAAAAAATTACAGTAAGCCAATAATCAAAATGACAAATTATCAACGCAGTAACATTTCACAACCAAGAGCGTTATTTTTAACACCTAACTGTAGTAAACTACGTTAATAAACGGGTAAAAACTAGAAAAACGTAATTTATCGTATGACATGTCCCCTGCAGGCTGCAAAAACTATTTTTTTAAAAATAAAACAAGTTTAAATCGCCGCTATTTTTAAATAACCTTATAAATATTAAGACAATACCCACTAAAATCAACCACAATCATTTAATCAACTCACATCTTCAACAATAGTTTCAGCAGATTCGACCAAGTTGATAAACATTGACACAATCCAATTACATGAATTTATGATCGCCTTGAGCATGATATCGTTATCACAGGTTTCTGGATGTAATGACAGTACATTGGTGAATACTGTTGTATCTAGAGATTCAACATTCACAAGCCATGAAGCCATTAGAGCCAGCTGGGTATCACAGATCGTAATGTAGTCAATGTCGGCCCATTTGCACTTTTTTATGAACTGAAAGTATGTTGTTCTGTTAATATATCACCATATTAAAAGCTTAGAAAGCCATGTGTAAATATACTGTGTCCATAGTTCCATTAAAATCGAAAAAAGAACAAGAAAAACAAACAATTTACAAGCTTCAGAATAAAGTAGACCTAAAACAATATAAAACCTCATAAAAACAAAAATCTCACATTAACTTTGTCCTCTGTAAGAAAAAACGGTTCAATCCTTTCTAGACCACAATCTGTGGTCTTACCCATGAGTTCTGCAGCATTCATGGCCAGCGGCACTTCAAAATCGTCTCCATACAGTGTTTCATTGAACTTCAATGCTAAACATTAACTTTACAGTAAAATACAAGTTTTTTTGCTTTTAATCACTGTTTCTTGCTTTTTATTATAATTATAAAAGTAAAAACCACAGCTTGAGGTGATGCAAAAGCTGAAAATTGACTTTAAAAGAAAAAGTTATATTATCCATGAACCTATCTAATACTTTTCCCAAAAAAAAAATATACAAAACTAATAGCTAGATGTCATTTAAAAATACACCCAAGATAATAAATAAACTTTCAAAGGTGTGCTTTTGTAAAGACAAACACCAACACCTTTTAATCCATCAAAAATGTTGTTATCCATGACCGGCTCTCTACTTTCCCCTAAAAATCAAGAAACACTATTAAAAATTGAACTTACATCTACAAGCCTTAAAGAACATGTCCGTAACTTCAACTTGATCCTGTAGATCAGTGTCTTTGTCCCTTGCAGCAGCTCCCATGTCCACAGTGACATTTTTGCTTGGCCATCTACCCAAATGCCTCAGAACCGTATTCTTCTCCTTCAACGTTTCAATGATAGCCAGCTGTTCTTGAATCGGCTCCCAATGCCTGTCCATTACCCGTTCACGCGGTGTTGCAGGTATCGGTTGACCAACATTGTCAAAGTTGTCAGAAAACAATGGCATGAGGTGTTCTCGCCGAAGAACCTTTTGTTTAGGCATTTTGGGTCTAAATTCATAAAATACAAACCCAAATTGATCTAAAACAAAAAAGAAAACTAATTTACATTGTGCTTGTAAACAATAAAATTTAAGAAAACACGCAAAAACCGCGGAGATATAAGAATTACCAATACCTATAGCTACATCAACATTCTTTTTCTTTAAAAATATCAAGAATGTAACTAAAATTACAAAAACAACTTAAAACTTACAAAAAGAAAGACCAGTAGATCTTTTTTACTAGAGCATTTATTCGTTCAAAACCACCTTAAAAATGCAAGATAATGTTACCAATCTAAAACAATATAACCACAAAACTTAAAACCAACTTCAAAGCCTAAAATAATATAAAAGTACTCAAATGTAAGAGTAATAACTTGTATTTTAATTGTGAATTACAATAATTTGTAACAAAAAATATTTTCGAGAAAAATGGCTTCTACTATTGAGTTTTTGACGAAGTGTCACAAATATTATTGGAGTTGGAAAGAATTGGAAGACAAAGCAAAATATAAGTCTAAAATGGATTTTAAAACAAATAAGTAAATTTATAGTTCACGATTGCAAGTTTATTTTTCAATTTACGTTTTTAGTTATTAAAAATAATAGTTTTGATAGACTTCGGCTCAAGTGTAATATTAACCGCCGACGTTGAGTTAGTTTTCTTCACCACAATATCAAATTTTCGTTTTCCAGATGTATTCATAACAACCACCACAACTTGTTGCTTTGGAGTGATGAATGAAACAGTTTCAAACCCGTTGTCACTTTTACTTTGAGTCGAATTGACACGATAACTGCCTGGAGGTATGAACTTGCTGAAGTGTCCCAAGATGTAGTACATTGGTTGTTTGTAGAAGACTCCCTTCTCAGTGTCTACGATAATTGGAGCATCTACAAAGTTACCCACCCAATTAGGGCCTCCTTGTTCGTTCAGCCAAATGTTCCAGTCTGTCCAGCCGGCTACGTAGTTTCGAAGATTCTGGATTATATCGTGGGCATAGTTTTGAGCCGGTTGCCAGCTGCCAAGTTGGGGAATGTGATCTGTGTCGTAGTAACTGTTACATGCCTGGAAAGAGGATATTAGGGTAGGGAAAAACAAGGCAATATCAGACAAGATAAGACAAGACAAGGCAAGGCAACCAAGATGGGGATATACAGGGAAGGGAAAGGCATGTAACATCACCTTACCTCCGTGGACAATATAAATTTGTCTGGCCTCAGCTTGTGCACTTCTGACAAAGGTTCATACGCAGACCATGAATACCAATGTACGCCAAGACCGTCTACTTCATGATTAACTTTCTTTGAGTAGATCTAAATTGTAAGTATTTAAAAGTCAAATTTGAAACCTAATTAAACTTAAAAAACTAATTTTTAAAATTTCAAAATTTAATTTTTTACAATTTCAGTAAGAGCCCCAATATTGAACTCACGTCTTTAGCAGCGCCCAGAATTTCGCTTCTCTGGTCATCATGTGCCATTATGATAATATCCTTTGTCAAGTTGTTGCTCTTCAGCAGTGGGGCGAGTCGTCCGTTGACAAAGTCTCTGAATTTGAAAATTCAAAATTTTTAAAACTTTTTAAAAATTAATTGTTTTTCAATTTCTAACCTTGGGGGTTATTTTTCTAATCCCAAGTACCTTATCCTACTTTATTCTACCCTACCTTTTTTTCTAACCCATAGTAATCATGGTAACATACCTTTGCATAGCCGGGCTAAGATACATGCCTTGCCATCGCCAGTTATAGTCACTGCCAAAACTAGGCTCATTTTGGATTGTCATTCCCCAAAAGTTAATGCCTTGGGTTGCGTAGAGCTTGAAGAACCTAAAATTGAAAACTTTTTTTTAAAAAAATTTTAAAAAATTTTAAATTTTTAGGCTTAGAATTGTACTACAATATAAATGTTTTTAAAAAGCCTTACTTTAACAAATACTTGGCATAAGCCAAATAATATACACCGTTGAAGCCTCCTTTCAATTTACCACCCCTTGCATCTTTCCAGTGTCCTTCATCCAACCAGGAGCTGACCATGATGAACCAAACAACTTGATTTCTGGAGTCAGACGAAGAATTTCTCGTAGCAGTTCTGGCTAAAAATATAGTACGGTAAACTTAGTTATTTTTACAGTAATTACCAGGGCCGGGCGGGGACGTTTGGTCTGGGGGCAGGAGTCGAAAAAATTTTTCCAAAAATTCGCTGGGGGGACCACGTTCAACTTTTTTCGAAATTTTTTTTTGGGGCGGGAGACTCCGCCTCCGTCCACCCTCCCTCTGAACGGCTAGGATAGAGTAACGTAAAGTATCCTATCTTAACTCCGTGGTATTATTTATAACTTAATTTATAATCCTGATCAGTGCCAAAATGTTCTAGCATATAGTCATCAGGTGTTTCTGAATAAGACCAGTTCCCTTCGGAAAAGTCACAGCTTCCTATTGGCACTCGTCCAATGCTGTATTCAATACCTAAATTTCAAAAAACTAAATAAACATCTTTTTTGTTTCCAGGATTTAAGGAAAAGATTGAGCAGAGTGAAGTCAAAGGGTGGGTAGAACTATACCGGGTATTAAAAACAGAAGCTGTGTTTGAGACTATACGCCAGTACTATCCACAGTTCCTTCGTAAGGTGCTTTGGATAATACTACACAGAACGCAGTAGATAGCTAAAGGAACCAGCCAAACTTTTTCAAAAAAATGTTTTTTTGCAAAATTTTTCAAAAAATAAAATTTGCTTTAAACCTTTCCATCCCCTTATCGAAATCATCATTTCGGCATTACCAGTACCTCTTATCAACTCAAAAATATTTTGTTTTATTCTTTCCTCTTTCGACTAAAATCACTCATCCCCAGACCTGTGAAGAAGCCGGACCAGGTTCATTTTTTTGAAAACTTAGAGTAGGTCAGCCTCAATTTTTTGGCCCTGCCCTTTGAAATTTGTTTCGACTACGTATGAGACCGAATCTATATTAGTAGCTCTCTTATCAGGTCTACCAACCCCCAAAAAAGCAAAACGCTAAAAATAACTCGCCATATCCTGTCCTTGAACAACAATAAAAAAGATAAAAAGTTGACTTACCATCAGGTCCATAATATTGTCTTAACAAAACTTTTTTCAGTGCATTGTCTTTCAGATAGACGGAAGTGGCCGCGTCTGTGATAGCTCCACCAAATCCAATGATTTTTTGAAGTTGGGCAGTACTATTGACCTTGAGAGTGAACGAAGAGTTTGAGGGTTCTAAACAGTACTGTATTACTATCAAAAGTTTGTTTTTTGTTTGGTCAGAAGGTAAGGTAAAGTAAGATAACGTAAGTTAAGATAGGTTGGGGTAAAGTAGGCAAGGGTATATTTAGCTAGGGTAAGGTAAGATACCCAAATCCGTTTTTAAAACCCTATACTCACCATACTTCTCAAACTTCATCACAGTACGATTCAATCGATGTTGATGCATAGAAGTTGTGTAGACAACAGCTTGATCCTTTTCAATGTTACCTATTGGTGCAATATTGTCACAACCATAGCTAGCATCACATTGACATACAAAAGAGTCGTAGCCAAATGACTTTATGTTACATTCTCTTAGCGAGAAGTCTTCTGCAGTACTTGACAACACAGATTTTAATAGTACGGTGTGTAGTAGCAGTAGGAGTAAAACCAGCGGTATTGCAATGCTGTGCATCATAGTATGTAAAGCAGATATATGATGCTTTATCTTTTACAGTATCTTTTTAAAATTACAGAGTAAAACCGTAGAGTACAGGTTTGTAACTTCTAGTGTAACATAATATGTTGTTTCAAGTCCCAGCTGCTTCAAAAAGCCAAAACGTTTGTTTATATGCTTACCAAAAAAAGATGACTAAAGAGTGATTTATGTAAAACATATGATTATTTTGCAAATTTTTAGTTTCAAATAAAACATCATAACAAAAATTATTAATATTATTGTAATACTAATCATGCCATGATCATAGAAATCAATTTTTAAGAGCAAGAACTCAACTCTATATAAGGCATTATAAAGTTGAGTAAAGTCAAAGAAGGGTATATATACGCTAAAAAAAAGCTGAGCCATTGTTAACATTAATGTTACAATAAAAATAGAGCAAGCTTCGAACAATTTTTAAGGTAAGGTTAGAATAAAGCTATGATAAGAATTTACAACGAGTTTTTTTGTGGTACCCGATCGTATATTCATCATGTATAATATAGCACGGAAATATTAACATTACTGTAACTCAACGAGTAATACAATTACAAGATGTCATTTTTCATGTGCTTTCAGAATCTGTATCGACTGTCTCTGTAGCTCCGTTATTCGTCAAGTTACGGTGTTAACAAAGTATACGGATACTATATTACACTCGATATATATACAATCGAACACCACAAAAAAATTCTTTATAAGTTATTGTCGCAATACCAACATAAGATGTCATTCTTGATGTGCTTTCAGAAACTGTATCGATTGCTACTGTAACAGTATTACTCATCGAGTTACAGTAAATTAAATATTACCTTGCTATATAATACATGATGAATATACGAACAAGTACCACAAAAAATTTCTTTATAAGTTATTGTCGCAAAACCAACATAAGATGTCATTTTTCATGTGTTTTCAGAAACTGTATTGATTGTTACTGTAACTGTATTACTCGTCGAGTTACAGTAGTGTAAATATTATTTTGCTATATAATACATGAGGAATATACGATCGAGTACCACAGAAAATTTCTTTATAAGTTATTGTTGCAAAACCAACATAAGATGTCATTTTTCATGTGCTTTCAGAAACTGTATCAATTGATACTGTAACTGTATTACTCGTCGAGTTACAGTAGTGTAAATATTTTTTGCTATATAATACATGATGAATATAAGTACCACAGAAAAATTCTTTATAAGTTATTGTTGCAAACCCAACATAAGATGTCATTTTTTATGTGCTTTCAGAAACTGTATCAATTGCTACTGTAACTGTATTACTCGTTGAATTACAGTAAATTAATTATTACCTTGCTATATTATATATAATAAATATACGATTGAGTACCACAAAAGTTACAGTAAAGCTATAGATTAGAAAAACTAGGGAAAAAATAAAGCAGGAAAGGAAACTGCCAAACGGAAAGCCAAGGTAAGAAAAGATAATCAAAGCTTTTTTTCCAAAAATTTCATTTCTTCAAAAATATTTCTAAACCTTTATTACCGATCTACAGTCCTTTTAAAGGACCAATGAGGATAAATTTTCTGACTTTTCATTCCGCAACAAATCAGGATTTCCAATCGAGACCGCGAACTCCAAAAATTATTTTTTTTCGAATTATTTTTGTTGAAATTGTTGTTTCTTGAAGTATCTTCCAAGAAACAAGCCTAAATTTCATTCTAATTGTTGAAAATATTACAGAAATAACATGGTTTTACTGTTTTTGAACGTTATTTTTGTTAACTGTGTCAAAAAGTCGTTTAAAAAGTGTAAAATTCATGAGTTTTCTTCTTCTGTTTCTAATCTGACGTTGATATTCGCTCTAAACCTTCATTAAATGGATCCAACGACATCGATTCGATTAAGATTTGCAAGTCTTGACATCAATTTAATATGGGTAGAGTCTTTTAAACTCCAAGGATGGTTTGATTTCGTTTTTGGTCAAAGTCTGGTATGTTATTGTTGTTTTTAGCTCAATGCTTTAGGTTAATATAAACTACAGGTTGTTTGGAAAGCGTAGAAGGGCAAAGGAATGATGCTTTAACAAGGTAACGTTTAAGTGGAATTCAACAAGAGTTGGTAAAGATGTGGAAGATTTTATCATATTGTTTTAGGTAACATTGAGAAAATAGAAAAAGAAAGGAAGAAATGGATTCAACGGCAACTCTTCGGACATGGTTTAAAGAAAACGGACAAGACTCTGATATGGATAAAGATTTTTGAAGAGTTTGATGTCGGTTTGAATAGATGTTGAAGTAAGTATAATGTCTTGTTGGTTTGTTGATTGTTTTAGGTTAATTTTTGTCCCCTTTATAAGATTGTGCTGCTAATTCGTTATGTGATGTTAAAGCTAGTGGAAATTGATTTGATTATAATTATAAAGTTTAATATCAAATTCGAGTAAATGTTACCTAAAACATCATAAAAGATGCGCAAACCTCTATATTGATATATACGATTCGAAACCTTTGAGAGTTCACAAAATCTTAATTTTCCGTCTAAAAAAAGCTCATCAACCTCTCTTCCAAACTCTTTTTTAGTGTATATTAACCTAAAGCATTGACAATATTTAAATTACCAAACTTTGGCCGAAATCGGGAAACCGCTTGACCAACTCACTATGAGAATTACGAGGTTTCAACACTCAAAGTTGATGTTAATTTTTTATGAAAGCATGTCCGAAGAGTTGCCGTTGAATTCATTTCTTCCTTTCAATCCAAATTTTCTCACTGTTACCTAAAACAACATGATACACTCTTCCACATCTTTACCAACTCTTTTTGAAGTCCACTTAAACTTTACCTTATTAAAGCGTCATTCCTTTGTCCTTCTACGCTTTCCAAACAACCTGTAGTTTATATTAACCTAAAGCATCGAACAAAAAACAACAATAACATACCAGACTTTGACCAAAAACGAAATCAAACCATTCTTGGAGTTTAAAAGACTCTACCCATATTAAATTGATGTCAAGACTTGCAAATCTTAATCGAATCGATGTCGTTGGATCCATTTAATGAAGGTTTAGAGCGAATATCAACGTCAGATTAGAAACAGAAGAAGAAAACTCATGAATTTTACACTTTTTAAACGACTTTTTGACACAGTTAACAAAAATAACGTTCAAAAACAGTAAAACCATGTTATTTCTGTAATATTTTCAACAATTAGAACGAAAGTTAGGCTTTTCTTGGAATATACTTCAAGAAACAACAAATTCAACAAAAATAATTCGAAAAAAATAATTTTTGGAGTTCGCGGTCTCGATTGGAAATCCTGATTTTTTGCGGAATGAAAAGTCAGAAAATTTACCCTCATTGGTCCTTTAATTATTAAAAATAATGGTTTTGATGCTCTTCGGCCCCAAACTAATCTTGACAGCCGACTTTGAATTGCTCTTCTTCACAAGCAATTCAAACGTTTTGTCTTTACTCCAGTTATGTGCCACTAGTACCAATTTAAGTCCGGGAGTGACAAACCCAACTGTCTCCAATTCCTTATTCTCCTGATTCTGATTCAACTTTAGTCGATAACTGTTTGGAGGTATGAACTTGCTAAAGTGTCCCATTATGTAGTACATTGGCTGTTTGTAGAAAACCCCCTTATAAGTGTCAACGATGATTGGAGCATCTACAA
This sequence comes from Bursaphelenchus okinawaensis, assembly GCA_904066225.2. Taxonomy (NCBI): domain Eukaryota; kingdom Metazoa; phylum Nematoda; class Chromadorea; order Rhabditida; family Aphelenchoididae; genus Bursaphelenchus; species Bursaphelenchus okinawaensis. Next base: position 8,725,575 of record CAJFCW020000005.1, on the reverse strand, counting down.
AGTTGCCCACCCAGTTGGGACCACCTTGTTCGTTCAGCCAAATGTTCCAGTCCGTCCAGCCGGCTACGTAGTTCCTGAGATTCTGAATTATATCGTGAGCGTACTTTTGCGCGTATTCCCAGCTGCCAAATAGAGGGAGATGTTCATCATCGTGGTCAGCGTTGCAGGCCTAAAAAGCGGTTTTTAAAATCTTAAAATTGTGATTTTAAAAAAATTTTTACTGCTTTTAGGTAGAATAGGGTAAAGTTGGGTAGGGTACAGTAGGGTAGGGTAAGGTAGGGTAGGATAGGGTAAATAAAATAGGTAAGGATACGATAGGGTAGTTATAGTAAAGTAAGTGAAAATCTTCTTGCCTCCGTAGACAATATAAACTTGTCCGGTTTAATCTTGTGCACATCAGTCAGAGGTTCATATTCAGATGCTGAATACCAATGTACGCCAAGACCGTCCACTTCATGCTCAACTTTCTTTGAGTAAATCTAAACTTTTTAAAATAAACTTTAATATGTGCAATCATTATTGGTAAAACTACATAATGAACAACAAAAGATGCTTTTTACTTACTTCTTTAGCAGCTTCCAGAATTCCGCTTCTTTGATCATCATGAGCCATAATAAGAATATCCTTTGTCACGTTGTCACTCTTCAGCATTGGTGCCAGTCGTTTATCAACAAAGTCTCTAAAGTGCAATTTTAGTATTTACCCTACCCTACCCTACCCTACCCTAAAGATGAGAAACGGGCTGGGCCTGAAAATCAAGGCCCGGGCTGTTTGCACGTAAAAAAATTGGACCGTGCCTGAAAATCAGGTCCGGCTCGTTCCTCATGTCTACTGTACCCTATCCTACCCAACGCTGCCCTACTGTCCTTAATTTCCAACCTCAGCAATCATCTGTCTAATCCTTACCTTTGCATAGCCGGGCTAAGATACATGGTTTGCCACCTATAATCAGCGACAGCGCCAGTTGCAGGTTCATTTTGGACTGTCATTCCCCAAAAGTTAATGCCTTGAGCTGCGTAGGCTTTGAAAAATCTAAAAATTGACAAAAATGATAACCACAAGATATGAGTCTACTCACTTTAAGATATATTTAGCATAAGTCAAGTAATATATCCCGTTCAGACCTCCTTGTAGTTTGCCACCACCTCTCATTCGACCGGTATCTTTCATCCATCCTGGAGCTGACCATGCCGAAGCAAACAACTTTATTTCCGGATTCTTTTGAAGAATAGCACGTACTAAAGGTACCTATAACAATATAATTTCAGTATATTTAATTTTAAAGCCAGTGTATTCAAAAAACTTCACATTATTAACAGTTTTCTATATTAACCATGATCCAAAACCCGAAAAATTAAAAAAAAAGTCAAAATTTCAAAAAAAGATCAAAGTAAGTTTTCAAAAGTTAAGTCTAACCTTCTTATCCTTGGCCAAACTAAACTTGCTCAGCAAATAGTCCTCAGGCTCTTCCAAATACGACCATTCTGTTTCGGAAAAGTCCGAACTGCCAATTGGAATCCGTCCCAAACTGTATTCGATACCTGAAAAGTTCCCTGCCTTCACTTCACAATGTTTTACCACTGAAAACCGTAATCAACCAACTTTTAAAAAACAAGCTGCCCCCGAGCCTTCCGCAGGCTGCAGAAGCCAGTGTTGTCAAAATGAAGCAAAAAAACCCAAAAACAATATAAAAGACAATATAAAACAAAAAACATACTGTTAGGTCCATAATATTGATCCAGTAAAAGAGTATTCAGCCTATTACGAGCAGCAATGTCATATACAACTTGTACTGAATCAGTAATGGCGCCACCAAAGCCGATTATCTTTTGAAGCCAGTCGGTGTTTGATACTAATTCTATCAAATATGAGCTGTTTGTGTGTCCTGCAACTTAAAAATTTATAAAATGAGGTAATATTGACTTGTAGTCACATAAAGAATGGCAAAATGTAAAAATTTATTTTTCGATCTGCGCCCAATCCTTTTTTCAAAAATTTTAAAATTTAAATATAATGCGTTTTCAACTAAAGTAACCCACCTTTGTATATTCCAAAGTTCTCAACAGTCCTCGTGAGCCTATCCCCATCCAATGATGTTGTATATACCACAGCTTCGTCATCCTTGATGGTACCAACCGGTTCTACCGAATCACAACCAGAAGTGACGCTACATGTACATACAAATGAGTCTTGGTCAAAGTACTGCTTATTACAGCCTTTACCGTCTTGTTCTGTGCCCATAGGTGGTGCAGACTTCACTAGTAGTACTAAGTGTACCAGTAGTACCAAACTGCGAATTTTCATGATAGGCACGGTAAGCTAAGACTAAAAACAGCCAATGACCTTCAAATAGCAAGGATAATATAAGTTAATACCAAAAATAAACCGCACTGTAAGTGCAATCTGTACCAAAATAGTTTTACAGCTCCAAAATAGCCAATCAAACTAATTGTATACAAAGATAATACCAAATACCACCACTAATATACCCGAATGATAATATAATACCAGAATTAGCTATTATCTATGCCAGTTTGTTTACAATTTTTATCAGCACATTGGTTAAATGGACTCGGCGTGGCTTGAAAACACAATGTTTATGTTGAAAAATGATTGCAAAACTAGAATAAACATCAATAAAGGGTAATATAGGCTTGAAAAAGCTAAAAGTAAGAATAATATAAGTCTGGAAAAGCTAAAATTAAGGATAATATAAGCCTGAAATGCTAAAAAAATAGGTTATTACAAGCCTTTCAGGTTTAAAAAACTTCCATACCAACAAGATATTAACTTTTTTATTAAACTGTATCTTTTTTTAACAATTACTCTGTAAAACAATATTGTTAACACGTATATAAGTATACTAACCTATTTTGACTACTACAAGACTTTAAAGTGTACTAACCTGCACTAGACTGACTATACCGGTAGAGAACTAAATATTACACAATATAAGACCTACATATTATTATATATTCCATAAACTTTACAATTTTAAATACTTTTATGTGAATAGGCTGATATACTTTGGTATGAGATTACTTGAAATAATATTATTTTTGAAGTTTAGGTAACATAAAATTTTAAAATTAGTCTAAACTACAATTTAAATGCAACATAGACCTATATTATCATAGACAAACTACTGAACTAAAACTTAACTATGAATAACAAAAAAACTAAAACTATGTACAACATAAGACTGCCTATACCTATAAAGCACTTTATATATCTATATATCAGCACTATGACAAAGATATATGACATTATAACAAGCTACAGACAAAATATGTAATATTATATCACAGTAGAACTTATTTTACAAGATCCAACTTATTTTAGACACTAGAAGGCTCGTTAAACTTAAAACTAATATCAGTAGTAGGCAAGCTAGTCGTAGCTTCTGTATTATCGACCAGTCGACGTCTCCTCAAATGAAAATTCTCCATAACATCACCATTAAAGTCACTAAGCCCAAACAACAACATTACAGCCATATTTTCGTCTTCAACGTGAGCTATCTTCTGAAAGCATACATAAGATAATACGTCATATCTTCAATAAAAATCGTTTAAAGTTCAACAAATTTTAAACGTAATGCCTAAAAACCATACAAAAATATTTTTTAACAACTCACATCAAAAGCCGTCAGCAATAACAACAAATCTGCCACTCTCTGCATCGTTCTCTCAACGTCCATTCCTTCACGTCGACGTACAATGTTCTGAAGCACGTTCAAGTAGAATCTTCGAGTCCTTGTGACAAGATCAACAGCTCCTTCACTCATCCCTATCACTAAAAATATAACACATCATGAAAGAAAAGAAGTAATGAGCAATAATTTGTAATATTAGAGAATTTAAGCGAGTATGTTCAAAGATAACATAATTTTTAATCGGTTTTTGAGTCTTAAACTTCTAGCTTGGTAAAATGACATAAATCAAGAAATCCTGAAGCACCTTTTTAATACAAAAAAAGTCATAGTTTTCATCAAAATGCAGTGTAATATCAAAAAACCAAATAACTGATAGTGACCAAGTTTAGCTTAATATTTTCCCTATTTTATAATCCTCCAGCTCAGACTTACTCTTTTATTAGCATCAACATCGTCCCAACTATCTTTTCTTTCAAAAATACTACCAAAAACAGCGCTTTTAACCCGTCAAACCCCCAATATCATGTGTAATATCCAAAAACCTTTAAAAACTAATGTAAATTTTTTCAAACATTATCCTAAAATCATAAACACCAAATAAATAACTCACCAGGACACATTACACTCAAGATTCGGAGAATTCGCATCTCTTCGTCACTAACTCCAAGCTCCATGCATGGCTTCACCAACGTTTGCCAGGCCAACTTGTACAACTGCACCACATAGCCATAATTTCTAAAAACATCCCTAAACATAGATAATTTACATTCAGCTGCAAAGCAATAGTCAAGGACAAAGTATGGAGTTAGAGAAATAGTTTAGGTCGTTAGATGATTAAAATTGACGAAAATTAGGGTTAAATAAGGCTTTTGAGAGAAAATATAGACCTATGAGCATATATTCTATGAAATATGAACTAAATTTTGATTTTCAGACAAAATCACTTATAAAACAAGTAAAATGAAGTAAAATCAACGTAAACTTGCAATAATCTCATTAACTTTTATCAATTTAATGTTGCTAACAGCTAATTTATCGCTGCGCCCGCAAAATTCATCTTGCAGCCTGCGCTGTAAATCAGTTGCTTTTTTATACGCTCAAACATGCCCCGCAAAAAAACGCGATTTTAATATTTATAAAGCGTAAACGATTGTTCAACTGTTTTTTTTTCACTTTTAGCGATAAAATATAACTTTAGGCGTGTAATATACAACAAGACAACAGAACAAACGAAGGCTGTCAAGAATAATAATAACATAAATGCTTTCACTACTGATATTCAACTTACTCTCTGCTAACTCCACACAACTCTGGATTGTCAATTGGAAAGTACAATCCGCCAGTTAATGGTATCATTTTCATCGTGCAGCCAGGGTTTCGTTCGTAGTACATCAACGTGTTCTGTACTACACTGCCCCAAGTGCCAGCGATCGCTCTATCAGATAACAACGTGATCCGATCACTAACATCCAGTTGTAAAAACTCCGGAATGTGAGTAATCCAGTCAATTACATATAAACTAGTCCGTAGCCATATTCTGACAAAGGGATCTAGGCCTGGAGTTCGTGGTTCCCAATCTATGGCCGATCTCGCGGCCATAGCTCGAGGGTGGAGGAAGCTTTCTTCAGTTGTCAAGTTGGGGTTGTTAAAGTATTCTAGGTCGGTACTACCGATGTGGGATACGAATGTGTCGCGATATGTGTCGAGGAAATTGTCAACGCATTTCCAGTAGTTTGTCACTGATAAGATGTCATTTGGGTTGAAGGTTGGTATGGCTTGTTTACAGCCGAGGGGGAGGAAGTCTGGCTGGGCCTGAAATTTCATTTTTAAAAGTTGTTTTTATAATTTCTTTTTTACTTTAAAAACTTTTAAAAAAAAATTTCAAAAAAACCCACGCCCAGCCCAAAAATATCAAAGTTTACCCTTACCAGCATTTGATACTGCATGACCAACCCGGATGCTGATGAAAATCCACTGTCATTCGATGTTATACCACTTTTACTGTTCCATGCTCCACTGGTAGATACGATATCACTACAGTAGCCTGGAGAGCTTGTTGTAATAGAAGGTAGGGATTGAATTTCAGTTTTATTTGGAAATTCAAGGCTTGATGGTGAGGACAAGTTTGAGGTAGAAGGGATGTCACATTCTGATAGACAACTGATTTGGGGGTCCTGAAAAGTATACGTGATAATATAAATAATGCATTAGGTCGTGCAAATAATTCTGGGCCCTTTCTCAAACCAAATTTTCGTGAATAAGGAGCACAGAATAATGTGATCAACCTAATGCTTAAAAAGTTTTAAAGAAAAAGTGTCAAAGCACGTGGCTAGCCTAGAGCCCTAGCCCAGAGCCCTAGACATAACCCGAAACCCCAGTCTTGGTCGTCTCCTTAGCACCGCTTTTAAAATTAAAAAAAAACCCTAGCGCAAACTTCAGCTCAAAATAGTCCTGTCGTATTTTACCCGTTTTCCGTTTCCAATTAAAAATTTTTACTACGCTCTGAGTATTATATGTACGATACATATTATATTATACTTCCTTTTTTGTTACTTCTTTTTTCTTTTTAAACATTTGCCTTTTGTTTTTATTCCTAAAAACTCGAACCCTTAACCTTTATAAGAACATTATTATTGACATTGATAAACAAAGTTGTAAACACCTGGCTTGAAGTAAAGTCAGAAAATGTAAAAAATAAGTCTTTGCAAAATAAATATACTAATAAAGACTTTTACCATAATAAATGTTGTTTAAAAAACCTTTTCTTGTTGTCTACAAGGTCTTTTGGGTTACCAAACCTATTTTTCAGCATTATCATGCTTATAATAATGTAAAAATTCTAAAAGTTGTGAAAATTCGCAAAAAACTATGGCTGCTTTGAGCCCAGCCACAGCCCTAGCTTTAGCCTTAGTCGTAGATTTAGCCCAGAGCCCTAGCCCTTCGTAATCTTGCTTTATTTTAGCCGTCCCCTGCCCTCACCTTAGATTATCTATATAATACTAATGGTTTTTATATAAAAGGTGTAATACAATTTACATTTTTGTTTAAAACATAATATTATACAGATTAGTAAAGTTAACATATCATGTAATATAGATTAGTTAACTTTTTTGCGCTATAAAAACTGTTCTCTGATCTTGTTCTCGAAAGGTTTTCCTTTACAAAAACTGCCATTAAGGCAACTTTTAATGTGTTTTCAGTTATTTTTTGCAGCTAAAAATATAAATCTGAGCGTTCGATGCCTACAAAGTGAATTGACGATATTATACTAGAGTGGTTTCGTGTCTATGATATTGTAGTAGGTATAAAAAGATGCCTTTTCGTCACAAATTAAAAATGACTTTTTTTCATAATTTTTTTAAAAGATAGGTCGAGGTCAAGCTAGAGAAATAGCTAGCTAGAGCTTGCCAGAGCTAAAATAAGCTTAAGGCTAGAGCAATAGCTAAGGTTAGGGCTAAGGCAAGGCTAACTATTTTCGTCAAAAAAAAGATTTACAATTAAAATTTTGTCGTTTTTAGGTAACAAAGCATTAAGTACTGTAATTCATCTTAAATTCCTTAGAATATTCTTCTTTTGATAAGCGATTAGACAAAAATTGTTAAGAAGCCTTTATCATGTGATTGAATTCCATTTTATGCACTGCTTTAGCAAATAATCGATACATTATATTACGTGTATGTTGTAACTTCTAAAAATAACTTTTTTCGTCAATACCCACCTGAATGACCATACTGTTTTGTCGCACAATACTCGGCGGAGTATTAATACTCGGAAAGGTGGCAAAAGGTAGTCGAGTTTCGATTCGAGGATCATATTGAGAACGACTTGAAAGTAGATGTGTGGATACGTTTTTACTCCGCATTGGTCCAATATTATTACCTCGGATTTCGTACATTTCCACCGACCAGTCGGTGGGGCTTGAGGATTCGTGACGGTCACTTTGGACTACTGTAACATTAAAAATAAAGCTTTTATATCTAGTTTAATTTTTAAAAATTGCGAAAAGGCAGTTTATATCTTAAAAAAAGTAAATCTAGGTTAAAAAAATCATCATTATTAGATTAGATATCATTGAAAATGGCATTAAGAAGCCTTCTTTCTCACAAAAAAGTGAACTTACACCCAGGATTCAAGCCAACTTTTAAGCATTTTTGAAGGCGACAGGCTCTACAACAGTTTCGGTATTCTGAAGAAATAAAAAAGTAAGTAAGTTGTAGTAAAATATAATACCTAAAATAATAAAATTAACACTAAACTAATGTTTTAATCCGTATAGCAGCATAAATTTCGATTCTAAAGTTTCAAAAAAGTTTTGTCGTTTATCAACAAATAAAACCAATATAAATTGACGACAAGGCTTTACTCATTACGGATACATCTTCAAAATATACACTATACCATTACTTTATAAACAGTAATCTAAAGTTACTAAAACATTAACACAGTTTAGCTAAAATGTTAAAAATTGATAAAATGACCTAGCATAAAACTTAAAAAGTAAACATAGAGGCGTAAAGAATAAAAATAACAATATAATCTAATAAAATTGACTCACCTTTAACAATGTTACAGCCAAGATTATGAGCACAAACATAGACCCGTTTAGCTCGGATTGAGCGACGAAAAAATCCTTTACACCCGCTGAAAGTATTCTAATATAAAGTTAAAAAATGGTTCGAAATTTGGTGAAACATGAATTGTTATCTAATTTTCATCTTTCAAATTTTTAAGCTAGTTAAACTATACTTTATTTACTTTTACGAAAATTCTATAAACACGGCTTGACAGTCAAGCTGGTATTATACTATAATATATATGTATAAAAATTCATTTCCAGCTAATGTAAGCCAAAGCTTCTTAGCCTCACAGCCGACCCTCAAGACTAGCCTTACCAAATCCAATGTCTAGAGTGCTAGCCCTTGCCCTTCTCATACTATTTAAATAATGAAATAAAATTTTTACCTTTCATTTTGAGGAAAAGCATTACTAAAAAACTTACTTGCAACAAACACTACCATAATGATTCTCAGCACCACTGTCACCACATACTAAACAGTATCGCTCGCCCAAGCTTGTTAGCATCTCCATGGGCTAAAAAAGAAAAAATTCATAATATAATTTTTAATTTATAAGTGATAAAATAATAAATATATAAAAAGAAAAAAATGCGTTTAAAAATTCGTATACGTAATCACGATGAAAGGCTATTAACCTTCGCCATCTTCATTTTGCCCCTCCTTTAACATTAGCTGTCAAACTTAAATACAGTGCCAAAAATCCATAAAAGTTCCTACAAATTTGTCTCAAAACTCCAAAACTTTTCCAAAAATCTAAAAACTTAGTCATGATGATGATTTCCCGCACACTTCCCTTAGACTAATATCAGAAAACGGCTCTCTGTTATGAGTCAAAACCCCGCTCGAGGGCATTAATTTCACCTGCAGCACATTGGGAAGGGGAATGGGACGAACGGCCGTTCCGAAATGAAACATTAACGGAACGGTGGAAAAACATTCACGAAGAGAACGATCGTTGTGTTTGGCGGCAGGCAAATAAATATCAGTTTTTTGCATTTTCAAAGAAATCTCTTTGGTTTTTTTTATTTTTGAAATGTTTCTTAAAGATGTTTTGTTGTTGCGAGAGAGCTACAAGTTAAAGTTTACAAATTTATGCAAAAAATGTCGGAATTAAGCTAAAAATGCAAAAATTATTCAGCCAAAGCCTTGCCTTTGCCTTTGCCTTTGATTTTGCCTTTCCTTGCCTGCCTTGCTTTGCCTTGCCTTGCTTTAACCCTACCCTACCATAATTTAGCTTGTTTTGTCTTTTCCCTACTATACTCTACCATATGGTCATGATTGACTTTACTGTAACCTTCCTTGCTTCACCTTGATGTACCATGCTTTACCTTTCTTTACTGTACTTCACCTTACCGTACTATACCATAAGTTACCTTTCTATAACCTACGATAACCTATTTTGCTTTCCCCGTTTATACCGTAGTATATTAACATACCCTCTTCCTACTACTGCTACACCCTTTCAAACAAACCCTCAACACGTGCACTGCAAATAACATCTCAAAGGTTATCTATAATATTAAACTATTGTGAAGATTTAAAAGTTTAAAAATATGATAAAAATGCTTACAATCGAGAACTCTACTTGCTAAAGAAATATTGCGTTTCCGGAGCTAATTAACAATAAACAATGTGACTGATATTAACAAAAAAAAAATTTTTTGCAAAGTTATCATGTGTTTATGAGACAAAAAAATCCGAAAACTTTAAAATTTTGAAAGAAAAATATTTACAATGCCCTTCTCTTCTCCCCTGTTGCCTTCAATGTCTGAAAACACCAGCTATACACCTACGTAATAAGATTTAAAACTTGTCTTTAGTATTAGATTGTTCAAATTATTATGAGCCCTCTCTCAAAGCAAATTTTTAAGTTTACAGAGCCCAGTATTATTTGAACAAATGAATATAATGAAAAAAAGTTTTGTCGTTTTTAAACTTATACGTCCACATTAAAAAACGCTAAAACATTTTACCCCTCCCTAAACAATTTTTAAAAAATTACACAAGTCTAAAAATTCCATCACTAAACTATTACGTTTTGTTCAACTAATTCTGAGCCACTCTTACATCAAATTTTTAGGTCTAGGAGGCACAGAACTATTTTAACAAACTTTTTATCTCCAAGAAGTTTTGTTTCATCAAAAAAAAGTTTTGACGTTTTTTAAATAAATAACGAAAATTCACATTAAAAAACGACAAGACGTTTTTATTCACTCCCTGACGCAATAGTTTTAAGACGATTTTACACAAAACTAAAAATACCACTCCAAAATAGCAAAAAGACTATACCACTTTACTAACATTAGCATAAACTGTTGCCTTTTTAAAATCGAATTAGAAACGTAGCGAAAGGTCAACGACTATTCATGCCCATTAGTGTCATTCTTTTGCTCGTAATATGTCTTACAATCAAAACGCTGTAAAATTTAACGAACATACTATTTTATAATGAATTTTAAGTTAAATTTCTAAAAAATTTTTGAAAAAATGATTTTTCGAAAATTTGTGGCATTACGTTATCGATTTTTAGAAACTATTAAACACAAACCGTATTTTACAAAATTTAGCAACAGAAGCGATAATTGTGTGTTACAGTATCAAGTAAGCTACAAAAATGGATTTTACGATGTGATATAGCCAAGCAAAACTAATAAAACAATGTCTTATGGCTAAGAAAACACTAATCATTAAAGTGCTTGCCTCGGGTGATTGACTTTAAAATTTCAAAAATTTTAATTTTCGATTGTTTTTTTATCAAAAATCATAAAAAGACAGACATGAAATGTAAGACACGCATGTCCTGTTACATTTTACAGCCTTTTCTTACGGTGCTTCCAAGTAAAATATTGGTGTAATAAAATATTGTAGTACTATTTCTAAACATACTTTTTTTTGCAGTTAAAGTAGATACTTTTAAAATGCCACGTTTTGAGCACGTTTTATGGCAATGCCATTCTTGTTAGTCGGTTTATTATCCCCTACCCTCAAAAAGGCTTTTTATATGTGAACCTACTCACAGTTAAAAATGCTCAGCTCAATACTAACCATAATATTACTCCACCCTCAAAACTCTCAAAAACTCAACAAAAACGACCTAAAATATAACTAGAAGCCACAAATGCAAAGACTGGTTTTGTTGTGGAATGGTACAATTAAAACGCAAAAATTACAGTCCATCTGTCAACGAATGTATCAAAATTGATAATTGTAAACAGATAAAATTGATCGACACAACTGTAAATAGACAGTGTTTTTGAAGGTTAGCAACAGAAGTGATAATTGGGTGTTACAGTAGCTGAAGAAGTTACAAACAGTAAATTGTATGATGGTAAAGGTGGCTCAAGTAATAAAAAACGTCTTATAGTCAAAAAAAAGTATATCATCCGGCTTGAAATAAGCTAGGACAAAGATAATGATAAATTAAAGCCACAAAAATATTATAACTTAAGCCTAGACTGAGCCTGTTTTGTAGCTAAAGCTAAAACTAGAGCCATAACAAGAGCTAAAGCTACGAAAAACGCAAAGACTTGGGCCAAAACTAGGAATTGGTTTACGGCAGAGCAAAAGTTAAGACTAGGGCTCTGAGCTAAAGCTTTGGACTAGGGCTCTGGGCTAGGGCTCTGGGCTAGGGTCTGGGCTAGGGTTCTGGGCTAGGGTTCCGGGCTAGGGCTCTGGGCTAGGGCTCTGGGCTAGGACTCTGGGCTAAGGCTCTAGGCTAGGGCTCTGGGCTAAAGCTCCGGGCTAGCGCTAAGACTCTGGGCTAGGGCTTTCTTTCACTTTATTTTTCTTATAAAAAGCCTATCACAAGATCGTTTGCCAAAACTACTCTTTGTCCTTTCTCTGACACTTTAATGATTTACAATTGCATATTGTAGCCATTTGGGCTTCCCTCTCCCAATCACCCTATTTTCCCATTTCTGACAGTAACTCCCAAAAACAAAGAATGAAAACGTGAAAATAAGATAAGAACCAAGTACATTATCATCATACAGAAAACCCTGCCCAAGAGTGTTTTGCAATTACAAAAAAGACCGACAAAAGAAAGAAAACGCCAAAACTGTCAATTCCGAAATTAATGAAAATGTTTCATTTGTAAAGGCGATATTAACTTTGATGATATCGTATAAAAAGTGGCAAAAACACGCAAAAACTACAGTGTAACAAAGTGATTTTTGTCTTGTCATCAGCTCGTTTTCTTAAAGAGATAGCTTTGGCTAATTTGATAACATGATAATACCGTATGGTTGCTAAAGTACAACATTTATAAATAGCGACGAAAGTAATGCAAAAGAACATAAAAGGAAACCTTGTTACTCAGTAGACTTCAATTATTTTTGTCAAGGATAGTGAGCCTTTAACTTATCTTTCCTTATCTTAAAGAAACATAATACTCTTTCTCTTTTCCATCTAGGGGCTAAACTGCAACGAATTTTAAGGCCGCGACAAGTCAGATCTAAAATCTAAGCTGGACTTCTGGGGTTTTTGGTTTAGACTCCTCAGACACTAGACTCGGCTTGGGCAAAGCAAAGTTGGAAAAAGCCAACCCGGCGCATGTACAGTAGTCTCTCTATATAGTGAACCATCTGTATGAGCAACTCTCCTTATAGTAAACAAGAAATTTGGGCACGCCAAGTCAATTTGCACTAAAAAGTCTCTCTGTAAAGACAACACCCCCTATAATAAACACAAAATGTCGGTTCCTTCGGGTTGCTTATATAGAGAGAGTACTGTAAATACAAAGGCCGTGACCCAAACCAAAGCCCTAGAGCCTAGTTTAGGTCCCGAAATGAAAAAATAAACATTAACTTTACCTCACGTTTAAATTTATGTTAAGGCTAGACAGAGTTCACTAGGCACGGCCTGGCTGCAAGTCTTCTGTAAATCGAGTTAGACCACCACGAAATCTAAAGCCCAAATCGAAGCCCAAAAGCATAGTTTCAGTCCCAGACAAAAGCACGTTTTGAAGAGACCTGGCAGAAAAAATAGGCTCGGCCCGGTCAATTTACAGGTCTAATTGTGCTCATATCTATATCATAAACGTGAATTAAAAAACTTTCAATTCTCATTCTGTTACTATTATTTTAATTTAATATACCGTTTTCAGTGAGTATGCTACAACCTCAGCTTATTAGCATTTTTATTCTTTGCACTTTGTTTGATTTTTAATTAAACTTTCTTTGAAAAAAAATGTTTTTGTAGTTACTTTTTGCTTGTTTTACACTAAAATTGTTGCGTTTTCGACCGAATGTAATTAGTGGCAGAGATGAAATAAATACAAATTAAAAACGCTGTAAAAAGTAGCAAAAAAAGTAGTTTACAATAACAAGATTAATTGTTCACGAGTAATATTGTTGTTAAAAATATATACAATAAAGTTATTACGTTATATTTCGCGATATACACGTATGTTGGCGTAGTAAATCATTCAACAAAAAGCTCACGGTTAGGTCACGGTTCAAGTTACGGTAGCTTTAGCCCCAAACTTAAATCCCTGGCCCAGAGCCCTAGCCCAGAGCCCTAGCGCAGAACCCTAGTTCCAGAGCCCCAACCCAAAGCCCTAGCCTAGAGCTCTAGTCCGGAGTCCGGGGACCATACCCCTAGCCCAAAGCCCTAACTGAGAACCCTAGTCTTAGTTTTAGTCCAAACACAAGCTCTAATCTTTAGCCCTAGTCCTAGTCCAGAGCCGCAGCCCGGGGTTTAGTCCTAACTCTAGTCGTAGTCCTAGTTTTTTCCTAACCAGAGCCTCGGCCTAGAACTTTAGTCCTAGTTCTAACGCTAGTCTGAAGAAGTTCCTACCACATCATAGCTACATTACATTATGTCATACCGGACCAAACTAATCTCTATCTCTAATGTATAATACTCTAGCTTACATTATCCTATTCGCTCTTCCTTCCATACCAGTTGTTATTCTGCTCTACCTTAAGGTAGTTTATCCTACCACCTACAGTAAGTTTTAAAGTCTTCTTACTCTCATAAAAAGCATTGTTCTACTTCTGTATCATGACTAAAATATAATTTTTAAAATTTTTTAAATCAAAAACATAAAATTTTAAAATTTTTATTCACTCTCAATAGCATTATACAGTACCAATAGCACAATACTAAAAAATCATAATATAATGACAATTCCAAAAGTCACATTTCCTACGGCTAATTAAAGTCAAAGAACGTGACAGACACAAAGAGAATTCTTTGTATAAAAAACAATTTCCGTTTATTTTTACACTAATATCGTTTGAGATAAAAGTGCAAGTTTTTTTAAGAATTTCTTCAAAAACAAACAATTTTTTTGCTATTTCCAATTACAAACTTGTGCCGCGACTAAAGTGTTTGTTACAAAACAAGTTTTTGTAACTTTTCTTGTTGTAAAAACGTCTTGATAAGGGTACGTTAAGATTAGGAATTACATTTTTTCAAAAACTAAATAAATTTTAAATTTTAAACTTTTTAATTTTTTTTTAAATTTAAAATAATTTTGTTATTCATTTTTTGTTGAAAAATTTGTCCTTTTTGAAATTCATTTTAAATATCATGTCAAAGCGTGGCCTCATTGGCTCAGGGGCAGAGCGTCTGTCTAGTAAACAGAAGGTCGCTGGTTCGATTCCAGCATGAGGCAATTTTTTTTTTCTTTTACTGATATATATATATTCATTGATTAAAAATCTTTTTTTTACGTTTTTAGATAATATATGTATTATCATCGACTTGGCTAAAGACTATTTTTTGAATATTGTCTTTATAGACAACGCTTTAAAATTGGCATTTTCGGCTTGCTTCAGCCGTATTTTCTATTATCGACCTTTTCTTTCACCAAAACAGAAATTTAAAGCCGACGAAGTCATTTTTTAATCGGACTTATTCTAGCTATAACGTGCGTCTTCTCATGACATGATTACCTATAACTTTAACTTATCGTGTTTTGTTAAAAACGAATCATGTTAGAACAATATTCTTTAACAGAAGGTTGTTGGTGCGTTTCTAACATACAAGATTGTTTGGGCATTGCCGGCTTTGAAATCTTGTTTTTATTAAAACGGTTGATAAACGAAAATACAGATGAAGAAAGCTGGAAATGTCATTTTCGAATTGTTGCCTACAAAGACAATATACTAAAAACTACTTTTACTCAAGCCGATAATATATTATCTAAAAAAAATTATTTCCAATTAATATTATTATTATAATTTTCAGTAAAAATGCAAAAAAAAACTGCCTCATGCTGGAATCGAACCAGCGACCTTCTGTTTACTAGACAGACGCTCTGCCCCTGAGCCAATGAGGCTACGCTTTGAGGAGAATTAAAAAATGGATTTGAAGGAGTATAGGGCTTCAAACGAAACAAACAAAAGTTTAATCTACTGTATACACAACGTTTCAAAAACCACTAACTATAAACAAAAACCATATATAACAAGTTTGTATAAACATACCTATCTTTACAGTCACAATAGGACATATTAATGACTACTGTAATATAAAGACAATGATAACTTACTGTAATAAACATTTGTAAAAAAGTCGAGTTAGACCTAGGTCAGACTAAGTAAGCCCTTTCTCAAATATACTGTAATAAAAAATGCTTGAATTTAAAAAAATGGTCAAAAAGTACATAGAATTTAATAATTTAGTCAAATTGTTTCATATTTCTATCTTATTCTTATATTTTTGACCAAAAACTAAAGAAAAATCTACAGTAATACCGTTAATAACAACTTTACTGCATATTATAAACCATCATTCCGCGAGAAGTTGGAATGTCATTTAGCAGTAACATTTCACGTGTCATGCCAACGTGATTCAAATGTGCTGATCAGTCAGATGTTTTTTCGATTATTTATGGAAAAACAAACAATACAGGAGCAGAGTACATGTTTGTAAGGGTAAAATAATAAAGAAAAAAGACAGAGTGAAATAAAAAAATTAGAAACAAGAGCTATATTAAGACCGGGTGTAGCAGTGTAGATAGTTTATAAGACAATAAGCGGTAGCTAGAATCTCTGGGTAGGGTAGGGTAAGGTAGGGTAGGGTATAGTAGGGTAGGGTAGGGTAGGGAAGGGTAGGGTAAGGTAGGGTAGGGTAGGGTAGGGTAGGGTAGGGTAAGGTAAGGTAGGGTAGGGTAGGGTAGGGTAGGGTAAGGTAGGGTAGGGTAGGGTAGGGTAGGGTAGGGTAGGGTAGGGTAGGGCTGTGAAATTTTAAAAACTAAAATTTTTGTGTATTTCCCAGCCCTTTAAAAGCCAAAACCTTCAAACATAATAAAATATGTTAACCAAAGTTAAACGTGCAAACATTCAGCACCGTTCTAGTGGCGTTCTGTTACCTTTTTTTATGACTTTACAGCATTAGTTTGCCTTAAAATTTACGTTTGAAGCCGTTTTTCAATATTAAAAGCTATTCTAATCCGATTTTTTCTTTATTCTTTTATGTTATACCTATATCTAGTATAATGTCATAGTAAAATACTAACATTGAATTGATGAATACATTGCAAGACATCACTGCAAAATATCAAATATATACGTGCATTATGTCATGTGCTATAGCAAAACGGTTTGTATCAGTAATAATTTGAGAACCATTATTGTATACCTACTATAATATTTTTCAATTTTTTTAAATGTGATGGCATATAAGGTAACGCTGAAGAAGTAGAGAATACTCAGTAACTTTTACACTGCAAATAGACTCTTTTTTTTAATTTTGTATAATAAAAAAGTTAAACAATGCACCAGTACACTCCTGAGATTCCACCACGACACCTAACATCTTGGCATTCTGCGTCACGTATTTCTGCCAGCACGATAATAAGAGAGCAGTTAATCAGTTGAACAGAAAACGCAGTCAGCAGTTGGTCAGCGTGCTAGATAGACAGTTAAGACGTCCCAAGAACGTCACGCTGTAGACTGTCGAGATCTATTATAGTTTTATATCAATCAAGATCTACATCTTCATAGGTTTTATATATACAGTGGCGGCAAAAAAAATGGGACAGTCGGTTTTTCGTCAATTTTAAATTTTTTTCGTAAATTTGTACCTAGCTATTATGAAAATGTAGGGTAAGTTAAACATATTCAAGCAAAAAAAATTTTTAAATTCGAGTCTTAAATATTTTTAAAAATTTTTCAAAAAATTTTGCTTGGCAAAAAAAAGTGGGACACTTGTGACGGAAGCTGTTAATATGCAAAGTAAGTTTTAATTTGTACTAGTTTTTGTGCTGTTTTTGTGTCCGAATATATTTTAAGTTACAGTATGCCAAAACAAGCAGGTGAAGAGGTTTGTTTTTTAATTGTGCGTCTTGGCAAAGAGAAGATACCAATTCGAGCAATAGATGTCATGGTTAACATGCCAAAATTAACTGTTGGAAAAATAATTCCGTGATACAATGGTTGTGGCCAGAGTTCCCACGGGCTCCGGAGCCGGCTCCGGGGCAGCTCCGGCTCCGGAGCTGGAGCCGGACCCGGAGCTCATTTGTGAAAATGGTCGGAGCCGGAGCTGGAGCCGGAGCCGAGTTTTTCTAGGATAGCTCCACATTTTAATTTTTATTATTCGAGCAGTGTAAAAAGGTCTCGAAAAGAAAACTATCCATGACCAATTCAAAAGGTTGGCATTGCGATAAAATAGTTTTTTGGACAAATATTTGTGTTATTTTCAAATGGAAGCAAAAAAACGCCGGAAGTTAGATTTTTCAAAATCGTTTGACAAAAGCGATGTGCAAGCAAATGTAATTGATGGTAAATGAAAATACTTTAGCAGCATTAACAGTACCCGCGGCTTCGGCAAATGTAGAGCAATTCTTTAGCCGCCTTCAAACTGTAACCGCCTCAAAGCTCTGCAACTCTCAGCATGCTTTAATCAGACAAAAAATGTTAATGTCTTTTAATTCCTCATACTCTGAATAAGTTATATGTACTTTTTTATTGTTTTAGTTAAAAATTGTTGTTTTATTAAATTTAGAAAAGATAAAGCTTATTTTTGGTTGTTTTTGCGTTTTTTTATATAGAAATACGATTTTTATTGATTTTGTGCCCTCGGAGCCGGAGCCGGAGCTTGCGAAAATGTCGGCTCCGGAGCCCGGAGCCGGAGCTAAAATTTGAAAATGGTCGGAGCCGGAGCTAGGATTTTTAAATTTGGGAACTCTGGTTGTGGCTCTACAAAACGCAAAAAAGGAAGTGGAAGACCTAGATTTACTACAAAAAAAAAGAGGATACATTGATTAATCGCAAGTCTCAAGTTGATCTTTTCAAACGTGCAAATGAGATTAGAACGGACATGAAGGAAGAACATGGTGTAGACGTTTCATGAAGGGCAGTATGCAATCGGCTTTTAGACGTTAGAATTCGTGGCTGTATTTCCAAGAAGAAACCTTTGATTCGGATCAAAAATAGCAAACTCCGGCTTGAATTTGCAAAGGTACACGAACATTGGACAAGTGATGATTTGAGAAAGGTCATTTTCAGTGACGAATCAAAATTGGATACTAAGGAATCAGATGGTAAACGATAGATAAGAAGGCCAACTAACTCTGAAAATCAATTGCGGTATCTACGGCCAACAGTTAAGCATGCCAGAAGCATAATGGTTTGGTCGTGTTTTGCCTACAACAACATCGAACTTCTGATCGTATAGAAAAGATTATGGATAAGACGGTTTCCTTAGAAATTTTATCCAAAATTGTCATACCTTATTGTCGTTCTTTAAAAATAAAAGTATCCTTATTTTAAAGTGACAACGACCCGGAACACAGGGCTAAAGTTGTTCAACAATATATGAAGAAGGAGAAGATCCGCAAACTCGACTGGCCTAGTTAGTCTCCTGACCTTCATCCTATTGAACATTTATGGGAATTAGTTGCAAGAAACGTAGAAAAGACATGCTCTACGACAGAAGCTCAATTGGAATCAGTTTTGGAAGAGGGATGGAGAAATCTTGACATTAAAGTAGTGGACGATTACATCATGTATATGCCTCGTCGAATGGCCGCTGTTATTGCTGCAAATGGTGGTCCAACAAAGTACTCGTTATTGTTTGTTAGTTAAACGTATTTTTAGTTGTTTTAGTTAGGTTGTTTAATAAAAATGTTTTTGATATTGAAGTGTCCCACTTTTTTTGCCAAGCAAAATTTTTCGAAAAATTTTTAAAAATATTTAAAACTCAAATTTTAAAATTTTTTTTGCTTGAATATGTTAAATTTACCCTACATTTTCGTAATAGCTAGGTACAAATTTATGTTCTAAAAAAATTTAAAATTGACGAAAAACCGGCTGTCCCATTTTTTTTGCCGCCACTGTATCTTATTGTACATTTTTTGTTAAAAACCTTATCAGTTTATAAGACGCAAACTCAAATAATTATAGTGATTTAGAGAGTTTCCAATTTTAAAATTTTCTACACCGGTTTCAGCTTAAACGTCAGTTTTTTTTTAAATTATAGTTTTGGTACCGTCTTGGAGTCTCAGTCGTGTTGCGGGGTTTTAGTACTGAAATTTAACATTTTCTGGTTCTGCTTCTGCTTTTTATAAATTTCAACGTTGGCTCTAGCTCCGTAGTTGCTTAGGAGCCACCTCCGGAGACATTGTAAAAACTGGTGATGAACATATACACATTGATTTACGTTTATGTGTTTTTAGGTAGAATGTATACGATGGTAATCTATGGGTTGGAAGTAGGCTTAGAAGTAACTTAAGAAATTATTTTATAATATAATTTTTATAGGCCAGATTATAGCGTCAAAACTTTGCAGTATCTTTGTAAAAGCTAAATGATCTGCCAAGTTCGCCTTGCCCAATGCTTTGTGTTTTAAAAAGTAACTTTAATAAAAGTTGAAATTTTTTGTAATAATTGCTTGTAATTTACAACATTTCAAAATGTTTAGAAAAACCCTTGTATAACAAACTTTACCACACCGCAACTTCTCTGTAAACAACAAATTTTAAATCCCCGCGCAATTCTTTAAAGGAGTTCCACTCTATTTAACATATCCCAAAACCCTATAGTTAAACCTTTATTTTATAAATAATCCATAAATAACTATACAGCATTGATTTGGCATATTTGTTCGTCTTGGTCCATATTCAAAGGTGCTGAGGCTGTTGTCAGTTTCCTCAACAATAAGCTGAAGCTTCGTTCTCGTTGGACTCGTTTCTTTGTGTCGACACCACCACTTGGCTTCAGCACGACTACGCTATTACATGTGGAGGTTTCGGATTGAGTAATAGAAGGGAGGGAAGAATAATATCCTTCCTCGGCTTGAATCTCGTAGATTCGTTTGGGGTAGAGCACGTGACGGGGGCTGTCAATGGCTGAAAATAGAAAATTTAGTTGAAGTGTAGGTGTATATAGGTTGACATAAAGCTTTATATAAGTTAATATAAACTTCTTTTTATAAGTCAGTATACAGTTACACATAAGATATCATATGGTTATATTCTATTGTAATATACTTGCTAATTGTTTCAATCCTGTAATATACTTGTTAATACTATAAACACTGTTTTTTACTGTAAAACACCCCTTAATTACATTGAATTCCCGGTAAAAGCTCAAAAGATGTCATAATAGGTACTACAACTCTAATCTACAGTTAATACGACGGAAGTCCAATAAAGTTATGAATCATTTCCCGTAGCGACAGACAATCTAATCCTAACAAAAGTCAATGGAATGACAAAGAGATGAGTTTAAATTGGACCTGAAAGGAAGCCACTAGGCCCGTTCCGTCTTTAACTAGCCATTGAATTAACGCAAATTTGGAAACTTGCCCGGTCTGGCCCATGTAAGCCCGCAAGTAGTGACTTAGACCGAGGCCTCAAGTTGCCAGCTTGGTCCCGCAACGAAAGATTTGTTTGAAGTTTTTAAAAAAAAAGCTTAATTTTTTACCCACTCCCCCTCTTAGACCACAAATACCCCGCCCGCCTCAGTCAGTACCTTTATTTTGCAAGACAAGAACCACAAAGTATATAGTACCTTTGATGTCACAGTCATAGTACTTATCATATCCATTTCAATCTTTAAACCTTAAGAAGCCAAATCCTTGCAAAAATTACATCTCTTTAATTGCTACTTTACATATTAACAATAATATTCCAAAATTAAGATGTGTGTCGCCAAAGTCTTAAAATGCCATACTAAAAATTTTAGTAAATCTCCTATGTCTTTCAAGGTTTAAAAAATGTAGATTCGTTATAAAGAGTCTGTAAAAAATATATTATAGAAAGCATAGTAGACCAAACCAGATGACTTTGAAATTGATACTTTTTGGGCATTAATACTCTGGTATAATAAGGATAAAAGACAGCACAGAGATCCCTCTTGCAAGCAATAGTTTTATTTTATTCTCTGACATACATTACCTATAAATATAATAGCTTAGGGCAAGGTACGGTGAATAGGATAGGGCAGAGTAGGGTAAGGTAGGGTAATGTAGGGTAAGGTAGAATAGAGTAAAGTATTTCCGATTTTAATTATAAGAAAGTTTTTTATACAAGAGTTCCGTCATATTTCAGTTTATGAATATATCCATGTAAAAACACTAGCTATGTTCTTTGCAAACTTTTACTGGTTAATCCTCAGAATTGGTCAAAATGACGCAAGGATTTACATTTACTTTTAACAAATCCCCCTTGTTTAAAATGGCAAATAGACTGAGCTACAACAATATCAATAGGGATCGACCGTTCTACAATTAAATAAATTTATATCTAAGTCAATGAGCTACCACCTTAACAAATAAAGCTTATGGCGGGGTCACACTTGCGGACAAACCTTTGCGGACAGACAGTTGCGGACAATATTTCAGTGTCCGCAAAAGTTTGAAAAAATGACAGATGCGGACACACAATGTCCGCATCTGTCCTTCACGGTCGCATTTGCGGACAGACATTTGCGGACACTATTCCTCTGTCCGCAAAAAACATAAAGAATGACACTTGCGGACACTGCACTGCATATACTACCCTACCCTATCCAGCACTACCCTATCCTACTGTACCGTTCCGTTCCGTACCCTAGCCTTCCTACCCTACCCTACCCCACCCTACCTTTCCTACCCTACCGTACCGTACCCTACCGTACGTACCCTACCCTACCCTTCCTACTGTACTGTGCCGTACCCTACCCTACCCTACCTTACCCTACCCTGCCCTACCCTACTCTACTCTACCCCACCCTACCGTACCCTAGCCCTACCTATCCAGCCCTCCCCGCCGTACCTTACCCTCCCTACCCTACCTTTCCTACCCTGCTCTACCCTACCCTACACCACCCTACCCTACCGTATCGTACCCTACCGTACCGTATCGTACTCTACTCTACCTTTCCTACTGTACCGTGCCGTACCCTACCCTTTCTACCCTACCGTACCCTAGCCCTATCTATCCAGTCCTACCGTACCCTATCCTACTGTACCGTACCTTACCTTTACTACCCTACCGTACCCTCCCTTTCCTACCCTACCCTACCCGAGTGATTTACACTTCGTGGGAACGGGTAGGGCAGGGCAGAGCAGGGCAGGGCAGGGTAGGGTAGGGTAGGGTAGGGTAGGGTACGGTAGGGTGGTGTAGGGTAGGGTAGGGCAGGGCAGAGCAGGGCAGGGCAGGGCAGGGCAGGGTAGGGTAGGGGTAGGGTACGGTAGGGTGGGGGTAGGGTAGGGTAGGGTAGGGTAGGGTAGGGTAGGGTACGGCACAGTACAGTAGGAAGGGTAGGGTAGGGTACGTACGGTAGGGTACGGTACGGTACGGTAGGAAAGGTAGGGTAGGGTAGGGAGGGTGCGGTAGGGTACGATACGGTAGGGTAGGGTAGGGTGGGGTAGGGTGGTGTAGGGTAGGGTAGAAAGGCTAAGGTACGGAACGGTACGGTACAGTAGGATAGGGTAGTGCTGGATAGGGTAGGGTAGTATATGCAGTGCAGTGTCCGCAAATGTCTGTATCTCCGACACTTGCGGACAGCGACAAGACTTCTGGTGTCCGCAAGTGTCATTCTTTATGTTTTTTGCGGACAGAGGAATAGTGTCCGCAAGTGTCTGTCCGCAAATGCGACCGTGAAGGACAGATGCGGACATTGTGTGTCCGCATCTGTCATTTTTTCAGACTTTTGCGGACACTGAAATATTGTCCGCAACTGTCTGTCCGCAAAGGTTTGTCCGCAAAAGTCGCACCGCCAAAGCTTATGCCATATGTAACTTCTACAGCTAATAAAATCGTTTAAAGGTGGGGGGAGAAAAAATAACAAAAAAAAATTTTTTAATTTTTAAAATTATAGCTACCGTAGTAATATCGAATTACATTTTTGCAAAAAAAATCTATTTTTAAAACTCCGAAAGGCCAATTTAAACGTTTTTAGATTAAAATTCAAAGCAGGGTGGCCAAAAACGTGGTTAATCTCTGTGCAGGTAATATGCGCTGGGTTTAGTATCATAGAGTAAATTATATTATAGTAGAAATTTGAACCCAGAAAAAGATTAATTCATTAAAATATTATACTTTAGTAGCAGAACAAAGGTCTTTCTTTTAACCGTTTTGCAATATTAATATTATACTTTTAAAATAAAAATCCCCGTCAGCAAAAGTTGTGTCGTTTTTAAGCCTTGAAAATAGTGTAAATAAAACTTTTTCACTGGTTACAAATGAAGAAACCCGTATTTTAACTATGATAAAAATGCAAAATAAGTATTTCAAACTTTTGAAATCATTAAAATAACGAAAACTTACTGCTTTTCTTGCCAAAAGTTTGTTTCGAATCATTCCGACTCGACTCCACATCCTTTATGTCATCGTCAGCCTTAGGTGAACATATTCTTGATAAAAAGTAAAACAATAAGAATATTAGAATGATCCCACTTAGTGCAAATGCAAATACGATCACTGATGCACTCGAAGCTTTTGGCGGATTCAGACGGGCTTCACTCGCATATCGTGCTGAAGTTTCCAGAGAGCGGGGCAATGAAGGCTGATTGGGTTGGGCTGGAACTGAGCAATTTTTTTTATTATTTGAAGTTTTGTATAATAGTATTTTTTAAATATTTTGTTTTTAAAAATATTTTTTAAGAAATTTTTGTAGTTAAGGCATTTTTTTGAAATTTCAAAATTAAAAAAAATTTTTAAAAATTTTAAAATTGTTGTGAAAAAGCGAGGTAGGGTAGAGTAAGATAAGAAAGGGAAAAGAAGGGCAGGGTAAAGCATCAAAATAGCTGAAAATCAGCCTTTAATGCACCCTAATGCCAAAAATTACCCTCAAATTGACCCGCAGCATACTAATACTTTAATATTTACCCCATGCCAAGAAAATCAACGATAGATCTACCCCAACTGTGATTATGCCAAAAAGTTACTACAATATCATGCTTGTGCCTGAATGTTTTACATGTGCAATATGCACTAATATAAACCTTAAAACTACCATTAAGCAAAAAGTAAGCATAATTTTACCCTTGCCAAAATACGACTGCAAGCCTCTTTTTAATATTGTTACCCTTGCCATTTAGACGCTACCATTACCACTACTTAACCTTGCACCCCAATTTTACAATGCCACCTTTGCCAAAAGATAATCTCAAACCTCAGCTTTATAGTTTTACCCCTGCCATTTTAATTATTGCTCTTGCCATTTTAGTTTTTATCTTGACCACAATATAACCTCAAACCTCACCTTTATATATACTTACCCCTGACTTTTAATAAATACCTTTACTATTTCAATTGCCACCCCTACCACGATATAACCTCAAACCTCACCTTCCATGAACATGAAGCCCCGAGGCTGTCGTCGTCGAAAAAAAGGTTATTTCCGTACAAAGCTAAGTGGGATAAGCTGGGCCCAGCGAAATTTGTCCAAATGAGATTTAAATGTTTCGCCCAAATCTCTAACGGAAAAACTAATCTCAAGAAAAATTTTTAAAGTTTGCCCTCCGGCGACGACACAATAGGAGTCATAAGCGAAGGTAATTTGTTTACAGTTATAAACACAATTTCGTTCGTTTGTAACTTCAAGCATTGAGACTTGAGTTTAGGCTGGTTTAAAGGCTTTTTGAGAGAGTTAAGTTCAGTCGGGGCTTTGAAGTTTAAGTTTAGTGCTCGAAGGTTAATATAGTTTAGGTTCAGTACAGTAAAAGAGTAATAATGTTTGGGTTTGTTACTTTAAAGTGTCAAAATAGTTTAGGTTCAGTACTAATGATGCATTAATATTGTTTGGGTTTAGTACTACTATAGTACAATAGAAAACTTTTTGTTTTGGTTGTTGTACTGTTAGTTTGTAAAAGTGGCATTGCCAGTCTTTAGATAACAAAAAAACAAAAAAAAATTTTTTTGTTGTAATAGGTATTTAAGCAAAAAAAAACAAAAATTTTAAAAAATTTTTTATTTTTTATAATATAACGAACATGCCGCGCTTAACGTTAAAAAACCTTTTTTAAAAAGAGGAAAGAGCCAAAAAGCTATTCTTTCAAAAAATTTTTTTTTAATATTGCACATGGTACTCCCTGTAAAACTCAAAAAAAATTTATTTTATCTTGCAGGTAGAGATCACAATTTTTTTCATTCCCTAGATACAAAATATTGTACTCTTCCTGACTAAAGATGTTTTTAAATTAGGAAGGGGAATAGGAATGGGTTCACCTCCCTAATAGCCGCCCAAAAAAAAATTCCACAGGTATTCCACTAGAACCTGTACTTTGAAAAATGAGCGTACAGTTACTAGTAAACCAATTCTTTTTTGGTTTCCACCCTTCTAGAAAAAACTTGCAGCTATGTCCCCCTACTTTTAACATTATTTTCTATTGCAAATTGCTTTAGAACAATATCTGTTTGGCTATAAATTAATAGCCCTCTAGTTAAATTTTAAAATCATTTTAAAAACTTACAAGGCCGATTCGACTGCCGATGCTCAGGTTTTGGCGCTGAATATTTGGGTTGATAATAGCTTTGTGAGGTCGAAGCTTCGGAATTGTAATCCCGTGGTTGGAAATGCATGTATTTACGCATTTTTTATTCTAAAATGATAAGATTTTAGAATTTTGTATAATAATATTATATAAATTTACAATCATTTTATTTTTTCACAATAAAGTTACAGTTCTTATACGTATCACAGCACGTAGGTTTTTGGTAAATTTATTATAATAAGAGCACAAAGAAAACGTCTGGAGCGCCTAGCACTATTACTATAACCGTTAACATGATTTAAAGTTATATAACTTGCTTTGTACTACAATAACTCTATATATTATCTTACGAAAAGTGGTTAAAAAGTAAAAAAATTCGTAACATTTTAAAAAAATAATGTATAGATAAAGCTTTTCGTTGCTCTAGCCTTAATAAGAGGTGACTAATACACAGACAATTTCAATTAAAAACCTTACAAATTGAATAAAAATGCTATTTCAAAAACTTGAAAATGAAGCCATAAATGTCATTTCGAAAACACATCATTTTGAAATAGCCAAGCCAAGGTTTCGTACAGTTTTTGTACATTCAAAAAGGATTAGGCTAAACTTAAAAGATGGCATGTATTATTTATTAGTCCATCGTATGTTGCCATTTG
This sequence comes from Bursaphelenchus okinawaensis, assembly GCA_904066225.2. Classification (NCBI taxonomy): domain Eukaryota; kingdom Metazoa; phylum Nematoda; class Chromadorea; order Rhabditida; family Aphelenchoididae; genus Bursaphelenchus; species Bursaphelenchus okinawaensis. The sequence goes on along the minus strand of CAJFCW020000005.1, from coordinate 8,698,813 downwards.
ATGATGCTTGATAACAAGTATGAAACAGTAAGCAAACATTAGGTTTATGATATGATACTGATGAGCATGGTAGCTGCATTCAAAAGACCCTACCCCACCTTACCCTACTTTACCCTACCCTACCCTACTTTACCCTACCCTACCCTACCCTACCCTACCCTACCCTACCCTACCCTACCCTACCCTACTCTACCCTACTCTACCCTACCCTACCCTATTCTAAAATACCCACTCCTTTATTATATTACCCTTCTTTCTTCACCACTACACTATCTTCTCCACAATTCAATAAAAATCCAATTCACCCCTCCCACCTCGCCAAAAAAACAACATTATCACAGTGTCCGAACATAGGTCGTATATCATGACCATAAATTTAAACTTCCAAAGTTGGCAATAACATGAGATTGGTAAGCCATATGAAAAGTGTAATCTCGAAGTCTTAGCAATGTTATTGTCGAAAACAAGCGTCATGTATTTATTCGAATACCAATTATTCGTCTCTAAGACTTCGTTTGAGACATTAACACTGTAATTTGGCCTTATATGTTAGAAATAATAAACTAAAAATTTTTTTAATTTAAATTTTATTTTATCTGATGATAGAGCTATAAAAACAAAGAAAAAATAATTTACAACCTCACTGATACAAAGGTTAATTTTTTCAGGCTAGTGCTACAACTCTGCGTTAGGGCTTTAGGATTCTATGCTAAGGCTCTGGGCTAGAGCTAGAGATGAAGCTAGGAATAGAGTTTGACATAAACCAGAACCAAGACCATGAATATGACCAAAACGAAGACTAAGACCATGACTAGTAAGACGAAATTCACAAAACCCACCTTTTTCTTCCCCTTATCAGCCTTATGTAACAACATCTGAACTTTTAGTTTGCTATACTTTTAAATCGATACACAAAAAAAGATTTCAGTCTAGACCGCAATATAAACAAACAATTTAATATTTTGGTTTTGTCTTTCCGTTATGGTGTTATTTTTAATAATACATTTGAATCATGGTAAAAAGATATGCCAAGTCTGTAAGATTATTACCTAAATTACTAAAACTCAGCTCAAATATTTGTAAAGGCCATTTCCAATCTAACTTCTTTTTACAAATGCAAGACATTCTGGACACTAATCTTAGATTTGAGCAAATTTAGCTTTAAAATCTTGTATTAAAGCTATATATGGGCGTATTTTACAAAAAATGTCATTTTAAATAATCTTGCTACAAAATTATGTCACAGATTTTAAAAATAGGTCATATGTGAAATGTCATAGTAGTAAGAAATAAAATGTGTCACAAATCTTTAAAAACCAAAAAAAAGTTTTGTCGTTTTTGACAGTGAAAACACATGTGAAATGTCGACAAGACTTTTTTTAACCGTTTAAAAGCTATGTATTTTGAAATAACAATTGTTAAAAGAAAAATAAAATACGTTAAAAAAATGAATTTCGCACCATATATAATCATATTATGACTTACAAATGTCATATTTTGACTTTAAATTTCAACTTTCCGGAAACTAAAGCCAAAATAAGAGATTATAGTAAGCTACCCCACTTTCATCAATGATCGTTTAATGTCAAAACATTATGACACACTACAGGAAAGATAAGCAGAATTGCAAGTGCGTCAACTCTTTTTTATGTTAGCTTTAAAAAAATCAAAAAGCGGTTTAAAGGTTTGGATTTGTAACCAGACTTCCTCATCTTACCCTACCCTGCGTTACTTTATCCTACTCTACTCTACGTTACTTTATCCTATCTTACTTTAACCTACTCTACGTTAACTTTATTAAAAATCATACCTTATCTATATCACTGTATGACAATGGTCTCTACTGCAAATTTACGACATAATAATGTAAAACAGTGGGTTGTTAAATGTAGTCCAGCTCGATGAAAATCATTTTTATCATCTACGTCTCAGAGTTATAAATAGAAGTACAAATGCAACAAATTTAGAAAGCTCGGTTAATCCAAAGTCCAAATTTTAGTTTTTTTTAAATCTAAATTGAACAGACTAGACCCACAAAATTATCTAACTATAGTAATATATTATAGTACAAGACTATTACAACAATATGGTTTAAAATATAATTGTTCTAGTGTTAGCCCTAAAACATCAGATCAATTTGAAGCTTAACATCAGACTTAGGCTTAGTTTAAGCTTCATGTCTTGTCTTTAGCTTTAAAACATGTAAACATTTTACAGTTTATAATACAAAATATACTATAATATCTAAAATGGTATAATAACTAAAAAATACAAAATCAAAAAAGATTGAGTGTAAGTTTGTTCAAGATATCCTACTTTAACTATCTGACCTACCCTACTCAGACTTACCCTACTTTACCCTACCCTAACCTGCACATCACCATAATTTCTTAAATTTTTAAAAATAACTCCAAAAGCAAGGGCGATGTCCCAATCCAGTAAGCACAGGATGATACATACTGCTCTAAGATGTAAAATATTTTAGCAAATAATAAATTTATATCATGAAGGAGTTAAAATATCCAAAAGGGATTAGCGGGCTATGCGGGTGTTCATCAGAAAGGATAAAATGTTTCCAAAGGCGGAGTCGTAGTCAATTTGTAGGCTAACGTCAGGAAGAAATAAAAAAAAGGTTTTTTGAGCCAAACGTTTGTAGAATGACATTTAATAGGACTAGGACTAAGAATAGAACAAAAACTACATATAACTAGAACAAGAGCTACGGTTAGAGCTAGAGCTAGAGTTAAAGCCAAAGCCAGAGCTAAAGTCAGAGCCAAAGACAAGGTTGCGACCAGAGCTACAGCTATAGATAGATCTAGAACTTGATCCCAGGCTAAAATTAAAGCAAAAGCGAGAGCTAGAACTGCGGCTGATCTAAAGCTAAGACAAAAAGCTAATAGGTTAGATGCTGAGGTTATGCCTGAGTATAGACCTGTAGCTAGGCATAAGACTAGGCTTTAAGCTAGACCTGAAGAGACCTTAAGTTAAGTTTTATAATAAAGTGAGAAGCATTAAAGATTACGCCGCAAGAAAAGTGACAAAATTGGCTTTGTCAGCACAAAACTTAAAAAAACACAAAAACCAGACATGACAACATGCATGACTCAAATGTAATTACATATTGTAAAAAAGTTAATATCCAATTCCAAAGGAAACCACACCTACAATTGTGAATACATAATACTTAGATTGACATTGTTAACATATTTGAGCCGGTATTGTTAACGGTCGCATTGATATTGTTATGGAAGTGTAATTGTTACAGACTTGCGTAATTTCAGCTCAAGACAATATCGATACAAACATGTGTAGTCTAGCTCAAAGTATAACTACGTATTTTATAAAAATTAAAAAACTAAAAGTAGAAAAATTTAAAATTATTATTAAAATTAAATTTTGTTTTAAAAATTCATTTTTAAAGCGTAGTCTCATTGGTTCAGGAGCAAAGCGTCTGTCTAGTAAAAAGAAGGTCACTGGTTCAATTTCAGTATGAGGCAATTCCTTTTTACTCTTTTTTAAAAAAAGTTTATTAAGGTCGTATTTTACACACAATCAGAAAATCAATAACTTTAATTTCATCTATAATTTTACAAAACAATATTAAAAACGTATTTTTAGTCACAAAACACTATATTTTATAAAATTCACTGTCAGCAATACCAAAGACATCAGTTTCGTAAAATGACTGGAACTAAAAAGTTTAAAAAGTTTACACAATATGTTGCACTAAACGTTTCTTAATGCAGTGCTCGCTTCGTTAATTATAAAGGACAAACCAGGACAGACAGTCCGGAAACTTTGAAAGTAAACAAAAATAACAAACCAAAAACTTCAAAGGCAAAGGCAAGGCAAGGCAAGGCAAGGCAAGGCAAGGCAAGGCAAGGCAAGGCAAGGCAAGGCAAGGCAAGGCAAGGCAAGGCAAGGCAAGGCAAGGCAAGGCAAGGCAAGGCAAGGCAAGGCAAGGCAAGGCAAGGCAAGGCAAGGCAAGGCAAGGCAAAGGCAAAGGCAGAGCAAAGGCAGGGGAAAGACAGGGCAAAGGCAGAACAAAGGCAAGGCAAAGGCAAAATCAGGACAAGTCAAGACAGTAAGGACAATTTTACACACAATAAAGTAATCTGTAAAACAGAACCGTTTACAGTCATCGCCAAAGTTTGTAATTTGAAAGTCTTCCATTTTTTTCAAGTGTGACAAATTTTGTCATTCAATACTAGACGGTAAATTTAATAACAAATATTTTCATACAATACCTATGTTATAGACAGTATATTCAAAACTAATCTCAAACACAGTATTTCTCAATAGAATGTGTGTTAAAACAAGGGGAATTCTAAAAAGATTAGCGGCCAAATTAGATTCGTCAACAGGAATTCGGCCGTAAATAAAATCTCAAATGTTTTAGAGATAAAGAATTAATTTATATTAATATATAATTAATAATCATATTAATTTTTAGCTTTTATTGTCAACAGTAAACACTATTAGTTCTTGTAACTGGCATATGAGAAAATTGGTTTATGAGCCAATAAAAGTAAAACTTTAAGATGTTTTTTTACAATACGTCCTTAAGGTTTGGCCTAAAATCTATAGTAAGAATGCTAGTGTATGGTAAAATAGGGAAGAGTAGTATAGGTTACAGTATATTACTGTAACGTAAATTATTATAAGAAAGGGTAGATAAGGTGCAAGGCAAGGCACGGCAAGGCACGGCAAGGCAAGGCAAGGCAAGGCAAGGCAAGGCAAGGCAAGACAAGGCAAGGCAAGGCAAGGCAAGGCAAGGCAAGGCAAGGCAAGGCAAGGCAAGGCAAGGCAAGGCAAGGCAAGGCAAGGCAAGGCAAGGCAAGGCAAGGCAAGGCAAGGCAAGGCAATAAATTCTTAGCTCTGTCATTTTAGATTTGTCTAATTTACCTTCACCACCTTTCTATCCCATAACACTGTCTACCCTACGCCCTATCACTACACCCAATCTAATTTTTGAATTAACCATAATATCCCCCTTCAATAACAACTCTATTAAAACTCCAATAACATCCTAAAATAAAAAATTTGAAAAACACAATTTTTCATTGTGTACGAACACTAATCTTATAACATTATTAACCCATACTAATTTGTGTATTTCTTCAAATCGTTTAATTTCCACTTCCTTCAATAGCCAATAAACAAATAAAAATTAAAAAAAAGGGGTAGAAGGGGGGGGTGATGAGGAATAGAACGGCAATATTAACTATACACGTACGTGACCACACTTGTAGTTTTGACTGACAGCCGTTTTGCAAAATTTTAGGTTTGTAATTGCAAACTTAGGCTATTTACATCCCTAGGCCAGAGCCTAAAACCAAAGTCCTAGACGAGAGCCCTAGCCCAGATCCCTAGCCCAGAGCCCTAACCCAGGTCCCCAACCTTAGTCCTAACCAACTATACTCTACATTGCCCAATCATACCTTTTCTAACTTAAGTTATCCTACTTTTTCATGCCAACTCAATCCTACTTTTCCTTAAACTAATCTTAGCCCTAGCCTAGCCCTATACAGTTACAAATATTTTTTAATAAAAAAAGTTGATACTGTAAACATTTGATTGAATAGGCCAGTTCTTATTGAAAAAAATATTGTAAACGCCAATAATATCAAAACAAAAAGTATATTAAAGCCTTTACACAAGTCATAAAGAATTGTCGTAAAATACTATGAAGAGACATGTATTCCCATATTCCTAGAATTATTATTACTATAAGATAATGGCTTACGTGCTAGATTTGTCTTCATTTTGTCGCAAAACCAAAGCCATACTTTTAAGGAATTGTTAGATTTTCAGAACTAGTGTTTTTGAAATTGAAAGGAAAAACATAATATAACGAAAGTCCAGAAGCAAAAAAAATTCAAATTTAAAAAAAAATTAAGGTTAAAAAATAAAATAACAAAATAAAAAAAAGTTTAAATACAAAAAAATTGACAGCCTGCAAAAAATAGTACAAAAAACGTGCCAAATGAACATTTTATAGCCCAGCTAGCTCTTTCTGAAGATTCAGGAAGTAGAATTAACCATCAATTATACAATTACGCTCAAAATGGAACTGTCAGTTATATAAAATTACTTTTATCGTTTTTTAGCTTTTTTTTTAAACATAAAATTTTTCTTTTTCGCTAGCGGTTTTTAAAAATTTAAAAAAAAGTTACCCTCTCCTATCCCCACTCTAAAATTCGTTTCTAGTTCTGTCTAATTCAAATAAGACAGTTCTTTTTCTCTTTAAAAAAAGTAAAAACAACTACCTCATGCTGCAAGCCTATACCAGCGACCTTCTGTTTACTAGACAGACGCTCTGCCCCTGAGCCAATGAGGCTACGCTTTAATATGAATTTAAAAATGAATTTTTAAAAGATAAATAGTTCAAAACAAGATATACAAAGCATATAAGGAATCCCTGTATAAAGAAAACCCGTATGATAAGAAACATTAAAATCGCCGGCCAACACTACACACTGCATTTATAAATTCTCTGTACTATACTCTTGAGGCAAGAGTAAGAGGAGGGGGGTAAAACTCTTTCATAACAGCCATATTAGGTGCTGACATAAAGAACCTGCCATTTTTACAGGAAATTGCAGGAAAAGTATGGCGGGTTCTTTATGTCGTCACCTAATATTTAAAATTTTTAAGCGATTCGTTATACAGTGGTTTGACCGTAATCATTAGTCCCATTAAAAAAGTATTTATCTTTTACACATCTAAATAGCTAATCATAGAAAAAAGCGAATTTATTTTGTTTCTGTGTGGCCATAAGTAATCCTGCCCTAATTCGGTCAAGATTTGCAAAAAGTAGTCAAATTTTCTATATAAAGCCGTATACTAACATATAAAATGTCATTTGCAAAAATATTTTTTAAAAACGTCATTTTAACTTAAAAAATGTTGTGAAAATTGGCATTTACAAAAAAAATTCCAAACATTTTTGTTTGTAAAGCGATTAAAAAAGTTTTGACGTCAATTCACATGAAGTTGTACGGTGAAAAGCGACGAAAGCCTTTTTTATACTCTTCACTTTTCTTTTAAACCCTAATGTAAAAGATACACTAAAAGTTACAAAAAATCTCAAAAAAAAGATTTATATAAAAACTTTAAACCGTTGCAAAATTTTTAGTTTGGCAATTGCAAATCAGCCTAGCCATAGCATAAAGCTAGCCCCAGAGCCTTAGCCCCAGAGCCCTAGCCCAGAGCCCTAGCCCAGAGCCTTCGCCTAGAGCGATAGGCCAGAGCCCTAGCCCAGATCCCTAGCCCAGATCCCTAATCCAGAGCCCTAGCCCAGAGGCCTAGCCCAGAGCCCTAGCCTAGAGCCCTAGCCCAGAGCCCTAGCCCAGAGTCCTAGACCAGAGCCCTGGTCCAGAGCTCTAGCCCTACAGTCCTAATCCTACAAACCTTCTAATCATAAGCTTGAGCCCTATCTTATGATTAGAAGGCTCAGCGTAGCCCTTACGCTGCTAACTTTAGGTTACTTTGCCCTCTGTTACTCTATTTTACCATGCCTTACACTATCCTTCCATTGTAGTTAAAAAACGTCACAAATTGCCATTTTTGCAAAGAAACCCTATTTTTAAATTAAAAAACAAAAAAGTTAATCAAATTTGGAACAACTACCATAAAAAGCCATAGAAAGTAACCAAATTTAGCAGAAAAACACTCAGTAAAAAATAACTAAGTTTGGCATGGAAAAAAGTTTGTTCTTGAGACCTTAAGTGGACATTCTATTAGTATTCAGTTAGGCAAACGTTATGTGAAGGCTTCAAAAAAACGCATTAAAATTTAAATGAGACGGCAGCAAGATGTGGACTTTTGAATTAGGAAGGAGAATATGCTGAAGATGCCATTGAGCAAATAAAAAATATTGGTATTCGTGGAAAACAAGTTTTTTCGTGAGTTTTGGAGACTGCCCCTTCAGCCCTAGTCCTAGCTTTAGTCCTAGTCTTAGCTTTAGTCCTAGTATTGTTTTAGCCCTAGCCCGAGCTCCAGCCCTAGCCCTCAGTGGCGTGCTACAAAAGACTTATCGCATGATCAAAAATCAAATATAAAATATTTATCCAAAGCCATTAATAATTTAAATACTTTTGGGCCAACCTAATTAAATAAAAAATTTTAATAAAAAAACATTTTGCGGGCCACCCCCCTTCCCCCCTTCACTAGACCAATGTCTCATACCTGAAAAGTTCAAAACTAATATTAGGTAGACATGAGAAACGGGCCAAGCCCATTTTTCAGGCCCGCTTCTTATGTTTAATATTACGTGCCGACATGAAGAACCCGCCATACTTTCCTGTAATTTCCTGTAAAAATGGCAGGTTCTTTACGTCGGCACCTAATACAGGGTGCGCCAAAAGTTCTCGTATTATGTTATAAAATATAAAGTAAAATTTAAAAAACAGTATTATCAATATTAAGTATGCAATTATCCTTGCAATTACACAGTTTGTACCGTGAGAACATAATAAATAACATAAAGAAAAAGTTTCTCTATTTGAACTTACTAATTATTAGTTATGATAACATATATGTAAATTGTTTTACAGATTAATTTTTTCTATATTGAACTTAACATAATATGTATATAATGTTGTTTAATAAAATAACTTGACATATCGACTGATAAAAGAAAGTTAAAATAAAAAAAAGTTTAAGAACAACAAAACTTACGTACAACCTTATTCATAACATGTACGTACTTATAATACCATGTTTTCAAGAAAAACTTGATGAATGTAATGTAATTGTCACTTTATAGACAAAAACAAAATCTACATAATTTCCTAGTTAAAAAATTGTTTTTCCTGAATGCCATTTGCACTCAAATTCAATAAAAAAAGTTGGCATAGACATGAAGAGATCATAATACAAGGTATGACAAAACTTGTCATACTGTAGATTTTACGTTAAAAAACCTAGATTAAAAAAAAACACCCTAGATTTAACAGTAGGCCAGACCAACACCTTTTACTTCACCCTAGCCTACAATACAGTATACTACGCTACTCTGCCCTACTCTACCCTACCCTACCCTACCCTACCCTACCCTACCCTACCCTACCCTACCCTACCCTACCCTACCCTACCCTACCCTACCCTACCCTACCCTACCCTACCCTACCCTACCCTACCCTACCCTACCCTACCCTACCCTACCCTACCCTACCCTACCCTACCCTACCCTACCCTACCCTACCCTACCCTACCCTACCCTACCCTACCTTACCCTACCCTACCCTACCCTACCCTACCCTACCCTACTTTACCCTACTTTACCCTACCCTACCCTACCTTACCCTACCCTACCCTACCCTATTCTAAAATACCCACTCCTTTATTATATTACCCTTCTTTCTTCACCACTGCACTATCTTCTCCACAATTCAATAAAAACCCAATTCACCCCTCCCACCTCCATTTCTATAGTACACCTAACACTTCACTGCAAGTTACCTTTAATTTAGTATGCGGTACCCTTACCGCACCGTCTACTATCATAGACAAGCACTGCTCTCAGTTCTTCTTATCTCTACCTAAAACTATCTGAACTCTACCCCGCCCTCCCCCTGCATTCCACCTTATTTTTCAAATTCAAACATTAAAAACGAAATAATAACGTACTATTTCGTTTTCAAGAGCCAGCCTATTACGTTCATTCTACTATATAAACTCGCAGACAAGTGCAGTAGAGCTTGAATGTTACTTAATTTAATTGAATTTGGCTATTTGGAAAAACAAACATACCAACTTTTACTTCAATTTCTTATAATGCCCTTTTAAAATGAACTTTTTGGTCAGTACTATACTAAGAAAATGAATTTTAATTTATACTATACTATAAAGTACTATTAATGCGGTCATTACTATAGTACTATAGATGCTAAAAAGTCTTGTCGTTAATTAGCATTTATTTGCATATGAAAAAACAACAAGACTTTTTTAATGTATTATTGTAGTCTATACTATAAGAAATGTCATATGAACAAAAAAAAGTCTTGTCGTTTTTCACATAACAAACCAATGTAAATTGACGACAAGACTTACTTGATATCTTAATATAGATGTTTTACAGCTTATTTTAAAGTTTTCTCAATCTTATACACCATATTTTACATTTATTTATCTTTACAATGCAGTAGAGTATAATATTGCACCATATTATGTTATCTTTTCATGTTTTTGTATTCTATTCGACGATCTAATATACATTTTTTATATAGTAGTGCTCCAATGGCTAGTATCATGGCTAGACCAAAAAATATCATTCCAATGTAAAATTCGTTTGGGTCTAAAAGAATGGGAGTTACTGTAACAAAATTTTTTAAATTTATTTTAATACGCCCTACCCTACCCTACCCTACCCTACTCTACCCTACCCTACCCTACCCTACCCTACCCTACCCTACCCTACCCTACCCTACCCTACCCTACCCTACCCTACCCTACCCTACCCTACCCTACCCTACCCTACCTTACCCTACCCTATTCTACCCACTCTACACTACCTTAGTAATGTAAAGTAACTTACTATGAAGAATCATGTAACGCAAATGAAACCGTTTCTCGTAAGTCAGTCCAGCCAGTTTCTGTTGCACAGTCAATGGTTTACAAGGTCGTACCTGATTGACTACAGACTGTGTCTCTCGTAATTGTAAACTTAAAATATTCGATCCTTGAGCGTTGGTTCGAGTATCAATCGTGAATATAGAACTTGGGTCTAGATTTGTTGATTCAATGTCTATACTAAAGGTTCGGAATAGAATACCTTTTGAAATTAGCTCGTTGTCTATTAAGCCCATCATCTCGGCTTGGTGTTTAGCTAAAAGAAACAGTTATAAAAATTAAAAAACATGATATTTTAGTTTATTTTGCATCACTCTACCCTGAAGTATTCTAGTTATTCTCCTAGTCTTAGTCCTTCTCTTGGTCATGGTCTAGCTATAGTTCAAGCCCTAGTTCGCCCAAACCCTAGTCCTGGTCATAGTCTTGATCCTGGTCCTAGTCCTAATCATCGTTTTAGCCCTAGTCTTAGTCCAGGTCCTAGTCATTGTGCTAGTCCTGGTCCTAATACTATTCATGACCTTAGCTCTAGTCCTAACACTACTCTCGGTCCTTGTCGTAGTCTTAATCCTCGTCTATGTCCTAATATTAGTCAAGTTCTTATTCATTTTTCTAGTCTTGATAAATGTTCTTGCCCTAGCCCTACCCTACCATTACCTCTAACCTTCTGTAACCTCTACCTAACTCTTTATCAAAGCTAACTGACCTTTAGTTTGTTCAAAATCAGTGACAGCAAATATATATCGACCATTTCCCTCTTCGGCTGGTGGCATTTTCTGAATCGCTATCAACGTTCCTTTGATGTAAGCCGACGCTGTTTCGTTTTCTGTAAATTTGTAGTCGGCGAACTGAAATGTCACTACATTAGTTATACCAAAATCAATTTTTATATCTTCCCCACCCCACGCTTTCAAAAAATTTTTTACATTTCAAAAACAATTTTCTTTTCTACCTCCTATCCACTTTCTTAAAATAGTTACCCTGCCCGACACTACTGTTGATCATGCGAAATACCTGTTATATAAACGATATAATAGTAATAATACCTAAAAACTGACATTTTCGTCAATCGTATCAAAGTTAGAAGGGTCCACCAACGGCCTTAATCGACCGTATTTGTCGAGGAAAAAGACATGAACATAACCCAGATACCATTCACAGTCCTCGAGTAGAATGTTGGTTAATGAGTGTAACACATTAATTTGGCTAAAGCTCTCCGTGAACATTGGCACGATTGTTATTATCCATCGTTCGCATTCTTTTACTGAAATAAGTGATTATATCTATATATATATCTACATATATTTATATTGTAATATATGTTGATCTACCCTGTCAAAAGATAAAAGAAAATTTTAAAATTTAGAAATTTAGAAAAATGCAGATTCGAAAAAGCCAATTTCAACTTTTTTCAAAAAAAAATTTTAAAAAAATTTAAAAATTTACATCCGTACCCCGGCCCCCGTTTCAAAAATATTTTTTCTTCAATTTCTCCTACTCCTTTGTTAGATAAAACTAGTTTACCCGCTTCATATATACCCACTTAAAGCGTTAAAAAAGTCTTGGCGCCGATTTACATACGTTTAAATGAAGAAAAACGACAAAACTTTTTTAAAGCTTTCGTACTTTATAAACCACATTAACATGCTTTACACCTACATACTCTACTCTACCCAACCTCTTACCACCTACTCTACTCTACCCTGCCCTACCCTAACATACCCTACTGTAGCATACTATATCCTACACTACTTTATCCTAACTTGTCTGACCTTAACCTACCCTGAACTATCCTATCTGGCCTAGCCCTGCCCAGATGTATTTGAAAAAAAAGTTTTAGCACTAAACCAAACCTCACTTACACTCGCATGACGGCACTGCCAGACTATTTACAAACAACAAAACAAAAATACATGGCAACATAATCCCTTATCAGCTACACATAACTCCTAAAAAAGAGGAATCTGAATCATTTCGAATTTATTTGGAGGTGCAAGGATTTGCATTCCAAATGGCATTGATGCGTAAGCACTCAAATTGGCGTGGAACATAAAAACAGATGGTTATTTAAAGTGGCACTAGGGCAGGGCAATAAAAAAATATTTTTTTGATAAAAAGGTTGCGAGGTAGGGCTAGGGTAAGGGTTAGAGACATCCCAAAACCAAAAGTAAAGCTAGAATAGGGCAGGGTAAAGTAGAGTAACAGAAGCTAAAGTAACCAAAAAATAAAATTTATTTATTATTTTTCAAACAAAAAACTGGAGTAAGTGATATCACAAAGTCAATTCACCCTTGACATGCCATTCATCAATAAATGTCAAAAGGTTATTGTCAAACATTGAATTTAAACTGAATCTTGAACTGCTGACATTATTGATAAAGATCCATGGTACGAAATCATACTTAATTCCTTCCGCACTGACACTACGTTCGGAGTTGGCTTTGATCAAATCGTGGCCGAGTTGGCCATTATAACATTCTCTAAAATTTTATTTTTAAATTTTACAGTAACCTTTAACCGTAGCTCTAGTTAACTTATCTCACATTACTCTACTCTACACTAACTTAAGTTACCTTACTTTATTTTACTTTACCTTACCCTACCCTACCGTATGCTATTCTACCTTACCCTATCCTACCGCAAACAATTGCCGTTTATCCCAAAATGCCCTACCCTACCCAACTCCAAAATACTCTCATCTATTCTAATCCACTTTACCATACCCTCTATCCAATAAACGCTTACTCAATCTGCTTTACCACGTCATCAGGTGTCTTTAAATCGGCGTAGCACTTCTTGGCTGTAGCCTCAAAATCAAACGACTCAATATTTCCTTCAACACAAGCAATAAATGGAAAATAATCTTCGATGAAGTTGATAGCACAAGCTTCGTATCTGTTTCCATTGCATTCTTCTACACCGTGCTGACACGATAGTGATCCGTCCTAAAAATATTTTTTGCTTTTGCCTTATTTAATCATATCTCTACTGTAGTTAGTGTCTGTAAGAGTTGATATAAGTATCATCTGTACAAAAATAGATATAGGTATAGTCTATACAGGGTGCGCCAAAAGTTCTGTTACAAAGCTTTACCGGTCGTACAAAGCCTTTCATTGCTGTCCCTTACCTCATTGTAACGCGCATTTCCGAATGGTACCAATTCAATGTCAACTTGGTCCTTGCGCGTCTCGTAAACCTCCTTTAATGGTCCACTGATAACTTGCGCGCAGCTTTGACACAAGATTTCGTACAAAACTGTCAACAAAATCTTCTTTTCGTTACTCTTCTTAAAGTAAGTGTTACACTTGTCAGTAACATTGCACAACTCCGATATGTTCTTGTTTTTGCACCAGAATACAGGTGGTACATCCTCACATGCAATTGTTGGTCCATCTTGAGCGTAACAAACAAAAGGTAACAAACATACTGCAGTAATTGCTGCTGTATAGAAGTTCATTTTGATATGAAAATCTTGTAAAAATCAAAGTTTTTATAATGAAGTTATTGAATGCCATTTATATTGATAATACCAATATATAGTTTTGACTTTAATAGTGTTATTAATTAGCGATATGTATCAAATATTTTCGTTTGAAGTTTAATACTACATAAAATATCTTACAAAAGAGCACCATAAAGTTATAATTTCGAAGTTTTAATTAAAATAGCGTTTTGTCCTTGCCCGCAAATAGTAAAATTATAACTGATGCTTCGATAAATGAACAAACATTCATTCCCAGATGAAAGAGAACATAAACATATACAGGGTGCGCCAAAAGTTCTGTTACTGTAATACTAAAAACTCTAGTTTTGCCATGTCTTCAGCAAGATATAAACATTTATACTTTGAACAAAGATAAAATTAAGAAAATTTATAATTGCTTACCATCTCAATGCCCAACAGTCCAAGTTTTATTTTAAATAAGTTTTTTCTTATTTTTTAATTTTTTTAACAAAATAAAAAAGAAAAATAACTCGGAAAAGGTCAAAATTATATTACACTTGACCGTAAGAACCTAAAACACGTCAAAAAATATTAAAATTATTTCCAAACAGTCAAAAAATGTAAAAATCAACCATCTAAGAAACATATTCAAGAATTGAAACACTATTTACCACCAGCTCTATGAAAACTTCGGACAACATTAACCTCAAGTATAATACATACAGTATTCTCTCTATATAGTGAACCATCGCTATAAGCAAGTCTCCTGATAGTCAACAAGAAATTTGGCCCCACCAATTCAATTTGCACTAAAACATTACCCTGTGAAGGCAACTACACCCTATAGTAAACACAAAATGCCAGTCCCTTTGGGTTGCTTATATAGAGAGAGTACTGTATAAAAACTTGGAAACCGCAATGGACACAAACCTTGAAGTTGAGTTGAAAAAACAATAAGACTGCCCCAAAAATTAGACATGAGGAACCGGCCAAAACGGCCCGTTTACGCGTATGAAATTGGGCCGAGTCCAACATTCAGGCCAGGCCCGCAAGCAAAAATTTTTGAAAAAATCAAGATATAATACAAATGGCTTAAAATTAAACTTTCATCATAAAAATAAGCTTGAACTAAAAAAAAACAATTTTACTACATTTTAATCAACATCTTTTTATATCATAGTATAATAGATAAAACTCAAGCTTTTCGTTATTTACGAATATAGAAGCACAAAGTTGCTTGCCTACCTTGACGAATGTGATTTAAAAAGTATAAAATTATTTATTTCTTTGAAGTATAGTTAAGCAGCAGCTTCAATCGTGTATACAGTAGAGGTAGTGGAAGAGCCAGGTCGAGAGACATCTTGAGGTTGGATTTTCAGTTCGTGCTGTTCACTCATTCGTCGTCCCATGTAGCTGATGAACAAGAAGAACAGGACACTGAAATTGAAATATTTACTATTTTACTCTTTTCCCCGCTCCTAAAGAGATTTCTGTCCCAGGAATCGCTTTGCCACGCCCGGAAAATTTTACCCCTCCCAAGAAATTTTTACCACGCCCAAATTTTTTTGTTTTTTTTTTGCCCCTACCAAGCAAAAAAAAGAAATTACAAGTATAATACAACCAAAAAACTCACGCCACAACGATGATTCCAGCTCCAATAACTATCAGATGCAACGCTGGCTTCGTGATCAAGAAGCCAATTAAGGCGGTCGTCTCCAGAATATAAACAAAGCAAGCCAGGACCTGTCGATGAAGATGTGAAGACAACAGAGCTCCAATTGGTGAGCAAGTAATAGCTACAGGCATGGCTACGGAGAAATATTCCCATGCCAGTTGAGGGACGTCCTTCTGAATCAGCTGACGCCAATAGAAGCCGACCCAGGTGTTCAAACACATCAGGACGACTGAAGTTGGGGTTGCCACTTTCTCTGATACTCGAAATAGTAGGGTTAGGATTGAGAATGAGCAGATGTCGACTCCAGAGCCAGTCCAGGCACTTAAAAGGCCTCCGAAAAGTCCAGTACAGAATAGTATCAGGGCTTTCTTTGGGCCGAATTCTGGAATCTCATCGTAGGTTACACGCTTCTTTTGGGTGTTGAGGATGAGCAAAGATATGGCAAATGCAAACCAAATCGACACAAAGACCATCTTCTTTTGACTTCCTGAAATTTTGAGGTTTTTTGAAAATTTTAGGTAATATTTTTAAAAATTGTGCATGCAATAAGCCAAAAAAAGAAAAAGTTCCTTCTATAGTGCTATATAGTACTAAAATATATTTTTCAAAAATTTCTGTGCTTACCATCAATAATGTCATCCAAAAACTGCAATCCCAATATAATGGAGAAGAAGGCTCCCAATGAACTGAAGATAATCGAATGCCATTCCACTTTGACCTTCATATAAACTACGGAAAATGAAGAAGCTGCCATGCCACAGCTTTGAATCATTAGAGAGAAGTCTCGTGCCACTTCTGATGGAATATGAAGTAGTAATGTCATCACTGGAAAGGCTACTGCTCCACCACCTTCTGATGTTGCTCCTGGAAAGAAAGTTTTTTCAAGTTTGGTTTGGAAGTAAAGTTCTTGTCATTTTTTAGTTTGTAAAGAAAGTTCTTTCCATTTTTTGTTTTGTAAAGAAAGTTCTTGCCATTTTTTGCGTTTTAAAGAAACTTCTTGCCATTTTAGGTTTTGTAAAGAAAGTTCTTGCCATTTTTTGCATTGTAAAGAAAGTTCTTGCTATTTTTAATCAAAATGTCGAAAAAAGTGATAGCTGCAGCTGCGTGTTACAAGTTATACGATGAAAAATATTTTTGTGTTCTTTGCCATTTATCGCCTTGTAAACAAAGTTCCTGCCATTTTTAACCAAAAATGCCATTCCAAACCTACCAGATACTAAAGCCCCCAATACCATAGTAATAGCCATTTCGTATCTTGTGGGATATAAAGCGAACAAGTTGTTTCTTATTGCCAACGACCACCAGCACGTTTGGAAGAATATGAAGGGTAACAAAAATGCTAGGTATTTACGGTACTTTTCATGAAATGACAGATTCTCCCTTCCTTGGGCGTCTATTTTCTCTTGTAATTTGTTATCCAGGCGTTGACCTACAATAATATTATCAGTGATACCTTAAAATTGTAAATTCGAAAACTACTAAAAAATGTTACCTAAAAGGCTTCAAAATGAAAAACCATGACTAAAATACTAATTTTGCTTGTACACACCAAAAAACAGTGCCGAAACTTATAAAAATTGAAAAATGTTATTTAAAATTTAAAAAATTGAAAAAGGTTGCTTAAAAATTTTAAATTTAAAACGTCCTGCCTAAAATACAAAGAAAATGCAAATTTTACTCTTCCACATTGAAAAATAGTACTAAAGTTTTTAAAAATTCGAAAATTTTACCTAAAATTTGAAAAACCTCTAAAATATTACCTAAAATGCTTCATCATGAAAAAACTATACCTAAAACTCCAAAACTAATCAAATCACCCCTGTCCAAAACAAAAATATCACCTAAAACCAACATCCTTCTAAAAACGGCAAGAACTTACCTTCCAGAAAGTATTTTTTCATAAATTCCTTCAGATTCCGTCTCTCCTTCTTCTCCACTCTCTCTGCGCCCTCCATCTCTCGTATCGTCTCGTCCAACCCAATCGGATGAATCTTGTTATTATGTGTCATGATTTTGGTGTGAGATCAACGGATTTACTGAGTAAATTCACAGCTTCAGACTGTTTTTATATTGTTATGAACAAGTTATACAAACATCAGAGTTGACAGTCTGAAACATGGTCTTTCAAAGTTCAAACACAACACAAATTTGAACAGGATAGAAAAAAAGCAAGTGAATTAGAGGTGGTTTGACACGAGAATAAGGATATTATAGTAGGTATACCTAAAATACAAAAAATTTTTAAAAAAAATGAAAAATTTCAAAAATAAAAGTAAATTTTTAAAAATATCAAAAAGTCTTTTTTTACGGTGATTTGATGGTAGAGTAATGGAAAAAGTAACGAAATTAATGTTTATTTTCTCAAAAAATCGCTCCCAATTGTTAGTAAACAAAATGCCACAAACCAATTGTAAGCAAACGAAATGTCACACAGTTGTAACGCCGGTGGTTATAATGATGCAAATGTGCAAAAATGGTTAGATATAAACAAAAAAATACGTTTTTAGATAGAATTAACAATATTTTTTTAGTTTTTTTAATTCACAAATAATTTATAAAAAAAACTTTAAAAATTTATAAAAATAATGGCATAAATTTTAAAAATTTTGTTGAATACAACACTATTTATATACACAATAACATAAAAACTTATTTCAATCATTAATCACTAATTTTCCAATAACAAGTAAACAAAATGTCACAAAAAATCAAAGTTTTATTTTATTTTATTCTCTCATCAAAACTCAAAAAACCATCATTACTTTGTATCAAATAATGTAGTCAAAGCTTGTAAAACGGTTAAAGCCTTTATTTATACAATTTATTTGTAAATTTGTTGTTGCCGAAAGACAAATAAAGCGAATGACAAACAATAAAACGAATCTGTATCTTACTGTACAGTCAAAAATAAACATGATACTTTACTTTTTGAGATCGCAAGTTCATGGAACGCTGTATACTACTTATTCGGGCAGTAAAAGAAGTATATTCACACCATTGACTATTAAGGTTCACATAATTCTGTACCCCAAAGCAAATTTTTGGAATTAAAGAGCCCAGAACTATTTGAACTACCTATAATAATATTTTACACAAAAATGTTGAAAAGAATAATATTATTAATAAGAATGTGTTTATTTGACAAAAACTTACAACGATAAATTGGTTTTTGAAAGACGTTATTTGATAAGGTTTATGGGTTTGGTAGCACTCAAGACTTTTCTTGAATTTTACACTAAACGTTTTAAAATACATACAGTATACTATGGTTGTATTTCAACGTAATTTTTACTAGAGTAAAGCAAAAAAAACTGTACATAGGGTCGGGCTGGGTTAAGGCTGAAACCAATGCTGGGGGTAAAACTAAGGTCAAGGCTAGGGCTGAGGCTAAAGCTAGAGCCAAGAAAAAGGTTAGAGTGATGGCTAGAGAAACGGATAGAGTAAAATAAGAGTTAAGGTTAGGCAATAAAGATGGTGATAAAGCTAAGACTATCACTATAACTTGGGCTAAGGCGGAAGCTAGTACTAAAGCTATGATTAAAACTATAACTCAAGCTAGACTTAAAGCTAGTGCTAAAGCTATGACTAGAATTAAATTTTAAACTAGATCGCTAGAGCTAAAGCTAGAGCTAGAGCTAAAACTAGAGCTAAAACTAACCTAGGACTATATTCAGGACTAGATCTAAAGCTAAAGCTAAGGCTACAAAAAAAGAAAGTACTAAAGTTAAGACTATGACTGGTACTATAACTAGGATTAGGTCTAAAGATGGGATAGGGCTAGAGCTAAAGCTTAAGCTATGTTTAGAACTAAGACTATAGCTAAGACTAAGTCAAAGCTAAGATAATCCCATCGCTAAGGCCCGACTTAACGCTAGGCTAACAGCTAAACCTAGATATATAACCAGACATAGTACTAAAGAAAAAAAATATTTAACAATTTTTCAAACTTAATACCATAGTACCTCTTCAATTCCTCTCAAATACAAAACGGTTGCAAAGTATAAAAAGTAACAGATCAGAACGGTGAGACAGTTCGTTTTTTTTTTCGAACGTTCTTTTTTACAATTCTCGTTTTATCACCCCTGGACAAGTCAAATAGTCAGGAGAACAAAGGTCAGACATAAAAACTTTAAAATTTATTTGAAAATCATTGTTTTAACCTTGTTTTAATCAAAAATGTCAAATTAGATTAAAATTTTAATTGAGAAAAACAATGTTTAAACTATTTTAAAGGGCATTTTAAAGACTTTTTACAAATTTATATTATTATTACCTAAAGGCGTAAAAAATAAATTTCGAAAATTAAATTTTACAACTTTACTGCGCTGTAACTATAACTTTTGACAAAGTAAAACTATAAAAATGCCACTAAAAGAAAAAGTTTAAACTTACAAACTGTTGCGTTGATTTTTTATTATACTAAACGAATAATCCGTATCAGTCTGTAACTGATATTACAAAGAGTTAGAAGTAGTTTTTATTAATACTTTGAATTTTGAGTTTGATTTTCAAAAAGCGGTTTTTATAAACTGTATAGGATTTTTAAAAAGGTTCACGTGAAACTGAAATGTTGAGTATATTTTTTAACCTACCTTTACTCCACTCTACGTGGTCTTGAATTACACGCTTTACCTTACTTTCTCCTGCTCTACGCTCCACTATCTGATCCTAAACTATCCTACTTGACTTTAGTTATAGTAGGGAGCAGAGTTCCCAAATTTCAAATTTCCAGCTCTAGCTCCGGCTTCGCCTTTTTTTAAATTTTAGCTTTGGCTCTAGCTTCGGAGCCCGTGGGAACACTGGTAGGCAGAATAAACCGATCCCCCTATTCATTATAACAGTAAATTATCTGAACCTTACGACAAAGTTTGAAAACTTACCAAGTTACTTCAAAGCTTTACTTCGGAACTCAAGGCTTTCGATTTGTTATCGTACTGTCATAGTTACTGCTTTAAGTACTTTCGCTCGTACTATATAGTACATTAAGTGTGTAAGGGTTGGCGAAGCCTTATATCTCAAAAGAAATGTCATTTTGAGACTGTTTCAGACATATGTTTTGAATTCTGTTTTATCGTACTTAATAGCACGTTGAGAATTTAACTATTTTCTAAGCCGTATATCTTACTACGACTTTGGTTCTGTATTCGTACTACCACTAACTTTTTGTACTATATAGTACATAGAATTTATAACGGTTGTTCAAGCCGTATATCTTATATAAAATGTCATTATGAGAGTATTTATGGCATATATTTTGACTTTCATAAGTTCGTACTAAATAGTACCTTGAATATATGTTAAAAATGCCAATTTAAATATCAACTCCCAATTGAATTTTCAAAATTTTTATTATACGATAATTTACACTGTAATGACGAAAAAATAAATTTTAAGTGTATCGATTTGAAATCAATATATCTAAATCTACGAGTTAAGAGAAGAAGATGGTTAAAATGTGAAATAGGTAATAAGACAACAAATAGGTGCTGAAAAAAGCTGATAAATTAGTTACAGTATGGAGAAGATTATGGGGAAAGAGTCACACGGTTATACTGTAAAGGATAACAAAATATTTTCATGCGTCCGATTAAAAGGTATATGTTGAAAAAAGGTGCTATAGATTGGTTACTGTAACTTTTTTCAAGATTTATTTAAACAAAAAGGTTTTTTAGATGTTACTGTAGCCTTAAATCGTACAATGCAGTTTTAAAAGCACCGTAACAATACAGTAATCACTAAAGACAGTGTTGTATGGCTTGATAATACCTATAATATGCCTTTGGAACACCACAATTAACCTTTAAACCATTACAGTAAACAATATTATGTATTTTCAAAAATTACAGTATACCTTTCGAATCTACAGTACCCTTTTAAAGTTACAAAAACAGCAAGTTAAGACAATTTTAAAGTTCAAAAAAGGCTTTAAAAACTAAAAAAGAAGTAAAATTAGATAAAAGTAAGAACAAAACTCGTAATAAATTTACAAAAACGCTAGAATAAGGTTATGAAAACAAGAAAAAAGCTATACCAAAACAATTTTATAGTAAGATACAGTATCAAAAAGCAATACGATAGTAGAAAACATAGCTAGAAGGTACAAAGTATAGACTAAAAAAGAAAAAAAAGTACCAAATCAAGAAAAAATTGGCAAAAAAGAACAATATATAGACATACAATAAGTCAATTTTTTGTATAGAGTATACTATATTCAAAAATACATATATCCAACTACCGTATAGACCCTACAGCGTACCCACACACAGTAAAGACCTTACAGTAAACCTTCAGACCATCGAGACCCTAGAGTACGGCTACATACAGTATACTCCCAACAAGCAAACCGTCATACAATATTGATTCTACTGTATACCCACATACCACAAAGACTCTACAGTATACCTACAATATAAAGATCAAAAATCTACCGCGTAGTGAAACTTTAGAGTCGAATTCAAATGAACGAAACGGTCGAGTTCTTGAGCGCTTCCGACTCGGACCGTGTCATTCGCTCACTGAAGTCGTTCGACCGGTCGAACACCCGATGCAACAATGGCGGTGACATGGAGGCGCTTATTCGGTGGGGATGATTCGGCTTGGGTTTGCGCCATGGCGGTCGCAGGAGACTGTGGTAGCGACTGGTACCGGGGGTGGGGCTTGACTGGGCGGCGGTGGGGGTGGTGGCTGTTGCAGCGGTTTTAAGGCGTTCGGGGTGGACGAGTTGGCCGACCTTGTTGAAGAGATCGGTTCCTGGAATGAGGGTTGTTGGTTTAAATTGGTTAGGTTTTAAGGTTTCAAAAGAAATTTTTTTTAATTAAAAAATGATAATCAATGTAAAATACGGATTCCGAATAAACTGGTACGATATTAACATAGACAAAACAAAACATTTCACAATTTTAAAAACTTTGAAAATACCGTAACAATTCACAATATTACAGTACATTCACATTACTATACAAACATTTACCAATATTTTTTAAAAAAACTAAAAAAAACTTCAAAAAATGAAAAAAGTTAGTACTATTAGGTTGTTCAACTAATTCTGTACCCTTTAACCCCAAAAATTTGCCTTGATAGAAAGCACAGAATTAGTTGAACAACCTAACCCATTCAATACTTAATTATTGACCTCAAGTGTCAGACATCATGAACTCACCAAATAGTAACTGTCCATAGAATCATTGAGTCCTATTGTGCTTGAAGATACTGTAATGTTGGATTGTGACAGCGATGAGTCTCGATACCTCGAGTCTTTGCCTAATGATGATCCTGAAAGCAGTGTTAATCAACTTCAGTCAAACTTTGTTACATTTGTTATTGTTTTAAAATTTAAATTTTTTTATTTTATAATAAATGACCTTCAAAATTCCAAAAAATTTTTTTTATTCACAGTTCAAATTTTTAAATAAAACTAAAAAAGAAAGCAAAAACCATTACAACAACATCATACTCAACCAAGAAAATATCAAAAGCAATCCGATCTGAAAGAGGGCTTACTAGGCCCAGTCCGGCCCTAAATTAACACAGACCGGGTAAAGTAAACAGTATAACAAAAATTTTTTTTTCAAATTTTCACAAAAATTTTTAAAAAACTAGAACTTAAAGAAACACCATCGCCATAGAAAAAGCCAACTACCACACCCAATCACCAACATATAAAGCAACATATAAATACTGCGTAGTATTAAATTATAGTACTTTGTAAAGCAGTTTTATCGTACTACATGATAATACTAGATTATGGTACTATAAAGCACTATTTTATAAAGCTGTAAATACCATAGCATTATAAAACACTATAATACTGTACTAAAAAGTACTATGTACTAGTACTAATCAGTATTATATAATAGAACTTTAAAATTACTATATGAACAAAGTTACCATACAAAACGACAGAGTTACAGCTTACCATCCGAGTTTCGGCTATGTGAACTCAACGGGCGTTGTTGTTGTAGGCTGTGATGATAGCCTTGATGAAGCACCGCTCCCAGACCGTGTTGTGATGAAGCTGAAGCACTAGCCGACCGTTGGACGGCCTGAATGTTGGGGTAGCGCGTCTAAAACACCAAATAAGAAAACCCAGTTAGTTCGGAAAAATTAAGTGTTTGAAGGGTTAGGTGATTAAATTAGAGATAGATTCAAAATTCATTGAAAAAAAATATTTAATTATTTTAAATACCCAAAAATAATCAAAAACTACTAAAAAAACCAAAAAACTTTAAAAAAGTAAAATATTAGATTGTTCAAATAATTCTGAGCCCCCTTGACCGCAAAACTTAGCTTTTAGTAGTGGCTCAGAATTATTTTCACAACCTAATATATCTTTTGGTCAAGGCCCCACATAAAAACGTTTTAAAAAAGTTTTGTCGTACATTGCCATGCAAAACATAGTGAAATGACGACAAAACTTATTTATCAGCTGATACTTCATAAATAAAATTAAGTTTCAAGCCGTATATATTTATCGTACTACATTTTACCTTCCTATAACAACAAAAAGCTCAAACTACCACTATATTTCACGATATCAATCAACCACTATCACAATATTGACCTCTACTACAATATCGAACAAAACAAAAAAATTGCATTCAAAATCAAATATTCGAAAAAAATATATTTCCTATTATACCTTGATTAAAAGCAAAAATTAAAAAAAAATAAATCAAATACAGTGGAACTCCTGTATAACGAACTCCTCTATAACGAAACTCTCGTATAACGAACAACTTTTAAATTCCCGTCTACCACTGCACAGTGCATTTAAAACTCCTGTATAACGAAACTCCTTTATAACGAACAAATTTCAAGTCCCCGAGCGATTCGTTATACAGGAGTTCCACTGTATTTCAAAAAAAGTTTTTTATTTCAAAATTTTGAAAAATCCCAAAAATGCTTTCCAAAACCTATATTACCCTACCTTTTCCGAGCTATAGCCACTAGTATTCCCGGTATTATTCGTTGAGTTCGGGCTTCTCAGATCCATGAGATGGTTCTGAAGATCGTGCACACTTCCCGGTCCCATGTGTACCACGTGGACGAAGCCTGAAGGCCCTGAGATTGGGAGAGCGGATCTTCGATCGCTTCGACTTTGTGAGTCGTCTCTGGCCGTTCGAACCGAAAACTTTCGCCGCCGTTTTTGCACGCCCTTGGCTGATGTTATCGTGGATTGACAGGTTGGTGGGACGTAGAGTTGCGATTCTGGAGCTAAAATTCAATTTTCAAATATAAAAAAATTTTAATTTTTAAAAATTTTAGTCCTTAATAGTGCTAATTTTCAAAATTTAGTACCATTTTTCACAATATAGTAATACTTTTCAAAATATAGTACATACCTTCAAGAAGGCTACTCAAATAGATCAGATAAGGCATGTCATTCACATAACACAAACTCAGCAGTCCATCTCCACTCAATGGTCGTGCCTTCCTCAAGTTGATCGTCTGTACCCATTCACCGCTTGGTACATGGAAAACGTCAATCTCATACTCAGAGTACAAACAAAGATACGGAGCATGGTAAGCGAATCCATTCTCTCCCACTTTACATGGGAACATTATCTCCTGAGGCGCTGAACGATGACCGTAGGCGTCCACGTAGACTGCCATATTATTGAATACGAGAAGGTATTGAGATGGTAAGTCTGAATCGTCTACTGGGACTAGGAGACGAGCATCGTATAGAGTTTTGTTGAGGAACTGAAGGGAACCGTCTTCTAGGTTTACTAGAGCTGAAATTTATAAAATAGACTCGCATTTTACATTATCATAGATTATAATAACCGATCATACACTACTCTACCCTACCCAGAAATTTCAAACAGTAAACCTACAAGTCTGTGAGTTGTCCAACAAGTCCCAGACCCTGAATCCACTCATATACCCAACATAAAGCCTTCCTCCAATGATTCTCATCGTCTGTGGCAAAGCGGGCATGGCAAAGTCCCTCAGCCTGTGATGTCTCTTCTCCAGCCTATTGATTTCATAAACAATCACACTCTTCTGAACAGCCACAGCAAAGTAATGTGGAGCTGATTGGTTTGGTACTTGGGTTGGGACTGGAGCACCATTGGCTGATGGTTCGGTTCGTTGTTGGCCTTTGGCACCACTGCCAACACAGATTAGATGACAGCCTTTCGTGTCTGCCACTTTGATCCATTTCAGTTCTCGGCCGTCCAGAGCGGCCGTTGGAATCAGACGGACGTGACGATCCTTTTGATTGCCAACGATTGCTACCAGAAGTTGTTCTTCTTGGTCGTACTCTACTTTTTCGACAAATCGCTTGTTGTTCTCTTTTTCTCCGCCGACTGGGGTTATTGTCTGAAGAATATGAGTTAAACAGTAAAATTTTTTGGATTTATAAAAAATTTTTTTAAATAAAATTAATAATTTCCGTGAAAAATAGTGTTGCTTTTCAACTGTGGGACTGTTTTTTTTAATGCGACACCCTTTTTTAAATAACGGTGATGTTTTTCAAATAAGAACACTGTCAAGAAATATTAAGTTGTTCAACTAATTTCGTTCCATCTCTTTCAAAGCAAATTTTTAGGGTCATGAGGTACAGGATTATTTTAATAATAGTCTTTTTGAAGTACAATTTAAAAAAAAGTATTTTTTCCAAAAAATTGTACCATGTCTTAAAAATAGTACTCTTTCAAAAGAAAGTACAACTTTAAAAAAATGGTACTTTTTTCGGATTTAGTATCGTCTTTCAAAACCTAGTACTAACTTTTCGTACATAACATTATTTTTTAAAGTATAGTAATGTTCTTCCAAATATATTATAGTACCGTTTTTTAGTAAATAGTACTCTTTACCACACGTTGCACTACTTTTCAATATAAAGTGCAATCGTATGAAAAAATAGTACTCTTTTACAAATTAGCGCTCTATTATAGAAAACAGTACTATTCTTTAAACTCCAGTACCATTTATCCAAAAACATAACTTTTTTCAAATCAAATTCAAGTTTTCAATTTCAATTCATTTTTTAAAAAGAAGTAACATTCTCAACATTTCCCTTACCTCTTTCTCCAGCTCCACACACATTAGTCCACAATCCTGGAAGCCAACCACAAATCGTTGATTATCAATCAATGCCCCACAATGAGCAGTCTTTAACATTGGCAAAGCTGTCATATCAACTAGCTCCTTCACTCCATAAGCCGTCTTTACTTCCAGATTCGTCTTTGTCGACATAGCCTTTAGTTCACACAAAGCTATAGTCCATTTGTAAGCTTCCTCCTTAGTATCAGCCATCAGTAGAGCATATTGTCGTAACGGGCTTTGAGGAGATGAAGTAGATGAGTTCGAAGACTGAGATCCCATCGTGTCACTGCCATTTGGAGGGCCACAAACTTGTGAACAGGTCACTTTAAATATCCTTGGCAGCTCCGATTTTGAGGCGTGGATCGCATCGTTCTCCGTAACCTTATCCACCCTGAACTCGGGGTCCTTCATGTCGAAGACTTGGCGGATGTTGGTCTCGACTTGGACGGCTTTGCCATGCTTGTCACAGACACAATCGTACAAGAACAACTTGAAGTCGCACACTACGACATAGGTCGTGAGCCAGCCTTTCTTGATGCCAGCCGGCTTCGGAGTCTTGACGAAGCCTTCATAGGCCGTTCCTTTGCCCTTTTGGGGATCGATACCTAATGGTCGGCGGTCTTTTTCAGCTATCGGACAATCGTTGGGGATTTTGGAAACACAGTTCACGTGGCAAGGGATGTGACAGTCTTGGCATATCATTCCTGAAAGTATTATGTTTATGTTTAAGTTCAGACATCATATTTATTAAACAAATATGTAAACTCGTATTTTACCTTAAAATTCACCAAAATATACTTAAAAATATTACTTTAAGTAATATTTTACCCCATAAAACCTATACTAATATCGAAAAAAAAATTTATAAAAAAATTGACTAAAAACGCCTCGAGACGCAAAAATAAAGCCTCAAAATCGTGGTTTAATCTGCTTGAATATCTATTGAGACGTTCCCTAATGATTCACAGTAACAACAAACGCTTATATCTTACTATAAGACATTAAAAAACTTTTTTAAAATTTTCAAAAAAACGAAAAATTTTTAAAATTCTACTGAACCAGTCTTTTAGCCTGCCATACTTTATCCTACCATAGGATATTACCCTACCGTACCCTATAATACTTTATCCTACCCTACCTTACCTTTTAACGCAACCCCTTCCCCCTTACCCTGCCGGTCCAGACCAACCAAAATTGAAGAACAATAGCCACATTTGGTCGGTCCTCTCAACACAGCATATGCAAATTTATGGCCTTTTCCATTCAAAGCATTGTTAATACTTTGCACTGACTTGGGATGAGCTTTCGGCCGATGTTGAGGTTCTGGAGTTGAAGCGGCATAGAATGAAGCCAACGGACTTGCTGATGAAAAAGTGTTCTCGTAGGATGGATTACTGAAAAAAAGAAGTTCAATTTAATTTTTTTAGATTTAAGCGAAGAGTTTTGTATTTAGTAAAAGGTAAAAAAGTCTTGCCGTACATAGACAAAGGTTCTCACGTTATGAAACAACAATACTTTGTTCATACTATAATATAGTGAACAAAGTGCAAAAAAATAAAGCAAACCAAGTAATACTTTAGCTGCAGTTAACATAAAATACGTTCTCCTTAGTTTTTATTATACTACATACCTATAACAACTTCGGTAACTAACATAAATTGTAAAAACAAACAAATTTCACTCGTGCATAGCCCAACTCAGTTTTTTAAAATAAAGTACAATTTATTTTCCTAACTAAAACACCCAACGAAAATACCCAAACCATTTCAAATTTCGAATTTTATGCTATATTACAACACCTTTACCTCTACTATAAGTTATGTAGTCGAAATGAAGATTATTTCATTGCCAAAACTACTTGTAAAATTGCAAAACAAAGCAAAAAAAAGACAAAGTGAGGTGTAAAACATGTGTTTATTCACAATAAAATCACAAAAATAAATGTTAAAAAGTAGGACCAGACGACTATAGCGGTAAAAGACATTTTTAAGAGCTCAAAGTTTTGTGATATGCTTTCAAAATTTAAAATTTTTCAACTTTTGCTAAAATACTAGCCCTAAAGCTTTAAACCTTTCAAAAAAAATTTAAAAAAAATGAATTTCCAAAGACAGTCTAGTACACTAAAGCAAATTGAATAACTTCTAATGACCACAAAGGATCAAAACGCGCCATTCTTTTTGCTTCACACAAAACTTCTATAAATTCGAATTTAAAAAAACCTTCAAATAATAAAAAAAACTTTTTCGAAAACTAGAAAACAACATAACCGTAAATTGTGAAATTTGTAACATTCAAGTGAGATAAAAGATATGCAAAGTCTGAGCAAAGTGAATAATATGTACAACGATTGAGCTCATAACAACTATTTTTAAGATCTACAATATACTAAGACAATTCTACCACTAATAATGACAACTTCCACCCATATTTAATTCTAAAACTTGCTTTTTAATTTTATTAAATTTTCATAAATTCAAAAAAATCTGAGTTTTAACCTAACTTCACTAAAGTTTTATTAAAATTCTATTGGATTTGAAAAAACACCTTTATTCTGACCATCCAAGCCTAGAATGTCTGGTCTGACCAAGCTTATCTTATAGCCTGACCAAGTCTAACTTATAGCCTGAATAAGCCTAACATATGGCCTAACCAAACCTAAGTGATGGCCTGGCCAAATCTAACTTATGACCGAGCCGGGTTTTTCTCCAATTAGCTTAAACCTTTGCCACTACATTACAGTCCAAAACAAGATGTTTAGTTAGACTACCTTTAGGTTTTCAAGCCCACCCTGAATTTTATTCCCAGCCAGTTTTTTCTCCAGCACTAGGTTGATCTAGGCCAAACCAGCCTGTAAGCCGATATATGCCTAACCAGTCTCTAAGCCTATATAAGTCAAAGAACTACCTAAAAACCAAAAAAGGCCAAAATAACCCTCTTCTGAGCCCTTTCATGGCCAACTACACCTAGTTCCTCTTAACCAATTTACCATACTGTACCGAAATCAAGTGCTAACGTAAAAAAGTAAGTCAAAACAATGTGAAACATAAACAAAAGTGAAAGCGTAAACAAAACAAAAAAACAACGAAAAAGGTGCAAAAGCCAACAAAAGTGTCAAGTTGTCAAACTAACAGACCTTTGCATGTAGTTCAGGTTGCGTTGGACGGGGCTTTCGTACTCGGAGATCAGACGACGTTCGGATGGGGTTTCTGAAAGTTAAAAAATTTTAAAAAATAAAATTAAAAAAATGATTTCAAATTTCAATAAAACTACCAAAAACCATTAGGTCTCAAAGATATCAAGAAAATTCGCAAAATCTCAATATCTTTGTCAGGTGACCAAAACTTTGTCCATTTTGATTTAAAAATAAAATTTAGAAGTAGCGAGGTCTCCGATAGTAACGTTACTTATATATAACACAATTACATTTAGTACACAACATAGAAATAAACCTACTGAAAGACCCATAGGCAGGACCAAGTTCATTTTGATTCATTGTGTTGAAGAATGAAGGATTCATCAGATGATTACTGGTAGGTGACATTTCATAATTCTGTCGCTCCCGCAGAACCTGACATTCACTTTCGTAGCGCTCGAGTTCTGCCACCTGTAACAATATTTTTAAATTGCACAAACTTTCGTTACAGCATTTGTCATTAAAAACAGTAAACATTCATTACAAAGCCAAAAACCAAACCTTACCCTCCTCCTAGTCATGTGGAAATTCTTCTCCATTTCATCGTACTTTGTCCTCATCTTCCTCAAGTCCTCCTGAACCTGTTGTTTCGCTCGTATTTCGGCTTCAAGCTGTTGTTGAGCTTCAAATCTGCCATATTTAGCCTGTTTTGTCATTCTCCTTGATCCCCACGCCTTGTCGTTCGTGCCGTAGGGTGTATTCGAGTAAAGATTCTGTTTTTGGCCATTCGGAGTTTGTGGAGATTTGGATTGATGAGCTAGCGATTCCACATCGGCTGCTAGTCGAGAGACTAGGCCTTGTAGATGGTCGCGGGATTCTCGGCCGTCGCTGACCATTCGGAGAAGCTCTTCCATCTCTTCTGGGCTGTATGAGGGCATGGTGTTTTGACTGAAAATTACAAAATAAATATATTATCTTTGGCTAAATAATTCTAAAACAAAGTTCCTTTAACTACTCCATCATGTAAAACCCTCCCAAAACCTACAGTCTCTGTTCCAAATTCTGATTCTCGACCTTCAATGTGTCGTTCTCCTCCTTCAACTCAGCAACCTCAACTTCCAAGCCTCGGATCTTCTTGTTCATGCCTCCTTCCAGCTTCTCCACTCTCTCCCCATGCTGTTGCTCCAACCTCCATTGTCCTTCTTCGTATTCTTGAGCCTGTTTCTTCAGTCTCGCATGTAGTTCATCTACTTCTTTTCGATAATTCTCCACAATTTCAGCACGTTTCTTCTCTTCGGCCGCTCTCAACTCGTTCGAATGCTCTTGAAGCTTTTGGAGTTCTTGATTCAGACGCTTCACTTCTTCACCTTCGTCTCCCTTTGAGCTTTCTACATCTAGTTTTGTTTGTAATACACGTAGGGCAATCTTTTGAGCATCTAGGTCTTTTTCTAGTTGTTCTGAACGTAGTTCGGCTTCTTCTGCCGTGGCTTTAAGCTTTTGATTATCGGATTCTAATGATTCTGTTCGTTCAGAAAGTTGTTTGAAGGTTTGTTGGATGTGGTTTAGCTCGTTTTCTAGTTGAAAGCGAGTGTTTTTCTCTTCTTCTAGAGCTTCTTCTGTTTGAGTTAGTTGAGCTTTCAGCTTTTCGAGTTCTTGGCCGGATTCGGATTGAGTTGTTATTACCGTGGTTAGGCGTTCCGCATTGTCTTCTAGCTCCTAAATTTTATAAAAAATTATTAACTATTATTTTTTAAATTTTCCTGTAAACTTCATTTTTAGGCTCTAAAACTCAAATTTTTCAAGTTTAAAGCTATTTTTAAAACTTTAAAAACAAATTCCACCAAAACTTCACACTTTTTCTAATCCTTACCCTTTGCAAATCCTGTTTCTCCAAAATCAATTGTCGATTCTTGTCCTTCAACTCCTTTAACTTCTTTTCCATCTCTTCTACATTAACATCCTTAACTGGCCTGGCCAAGTTCGCATCGTCTTCAAGCCGCCTCTTCAGGATCTGAATCTCATCCTTCAGCTGAGCAATGATGGTTTCTGATTCGTCATTCTTCGTAGCACCCAAAACTTCCGAGATTTGTCTTTGGAGATCGTTTCTTTCCCGTTCTAGCTGATCTAGCTTATCACTTTTGCCATTATCTACACTTTCCAATGTTGTGGCGTCAACAAGGTTGCACATATCACTTAGCTGACTACCGTGTGTGTATGTGAAGCCTACGAAGGGTAGGTGGTGGCCTGTGAAGGCGGCTGTGACATTGGGTGGTTGAGTGTTGACCGGGGTGAAATCGTTTTCAAATTCGTCAAAGTTGGAGGTATCGGTTTCGGATGAGACTTCTGGGACGTACGGGGCTGTGGCTGCAAAGGTGGATATTAACATAGAAATCATAAAACTCAAAATTTTAATTTTTTTAAACTGAATTTTTTGAGTTTGAAAAATTTTAAAAAATCATTTTAAATCCCAAAAACTCCATTTCCAAACAATTTTTTAAAAGAAAAATGCTCTATAACTTCTAAATCCTACAAAAATCATTTTTCCTTTCAAAAAACGTAAAATTCTTACCATTTCTGATGTTTTCCCAGTCGATTCCTTCGAAAAACGGATGGTTTCTAAAGTCTTCTAGACCATTTTTGCCTAAACGACGTTCTCGTGCACAAATCAGCTTTGACACTAAGTCTCGAGCGGCTTCACTGATCTCGATATCATCAGGGAACTCGAACATTTGCTGAAAATAAGAGAATTAAACATTTTATATACTTTTTTTAAGATTTCATCTCATTTAAAGGACGTTCACCAAAAATTTTTAGCTTTTTAGGTAATAAACATAATATTTTTTTAAAAAAAGTCATTTTTAAATTGATTTTTAGTTTAAACCATCATTTTTCTTAAAATTTCTTTCGAAAAATAATACTTTAGCCCACAAAACATAGCTTTTGACCATCAAAACATAACTTTGCGGCCAAAGACATAACTTTCCCCTCTTCAAAACATAATTCTGCAACTTTCCCTCACCTCGTGATTCATGATCTGACCGTACGTATCGACCAAACTGTCAGCATAAAACGGTGTTTCACCAAACAACATCTCGTACATACAGATCCCCAACGACCACCAATCACATTCGGCTCCATACGTCTCGTGTCCACTCTCCACGGCCCTCAACGTCTCCGGCGATATGTAATCAGGTGTACCTACTGCCGTTGTGGCTCTAACCGTACCATCCTCAAGCCTTTTAAGACAACTTCCAAAATCGCCCAGTTTAATATGACCCGACCGGTCGAGGAGAATGTTATCCGGCTTTATGTCACGATGTACGTAGCCGAGACGATGAACCGAGTCTATGGCCAAAATCATTTCGGCCGCGTAGAAGCGAGTCATGGATTCTGGAAGTCGGACTTCGAACTTTGATAATAAGGTTAGTAGATCTCCGCCAACATAATATTCCATAACTAAATACAGGTTCTTCTCGTCTTGAAAGGCGAAGTGAATATTTGTTATCCATTGTCTGTCCCCAAATACCATCACATCACGTTCTTCTTTGAAGCACGCGGTTTCGGCACGTTTTAACATTTCCCATTTGTTAAGAATCTTCATTGCATATACCTAAAGTTTTAGTTTATAGTCATAAATCGTTAAGTATTTCATTCTCTTTTCTTTGATGTTTCAAAATAAGTTCTTACCTTATCTGTGTTTTTTAACTTTACAACAGCAACTTCACCAAATGAGCCTCTACCGATAACTTTAAGCACATCAAAGTCATCTCTCGATAACCTCAGAGCTTTTACTTGACTTACAGTTGGTCTTGCTGAAAATAAAATAAATTTTACTTAAGCAACTCAAAACTTAATCTTCAAGACGTCAGATTTATTTAAAAATCCATCATTACCTCCAAAATCAAACTTCGGTTACCTAAAATTTCAAAAACACAGTAATAAATACTTACCATAGTCCACGAATTCCGCGATAGATTTCTCTCGTCGCAACGTTGAGCTACAGCACTCATCGTACAGACAGACTAAGGAATCCAACAACGTCTCCAATGATAATGACGATTCGTATGGCGCACCACACAAATAGAGACGTTCCAGTTGTTTTAACCTTTCCAATGCCGACATTCTTGCATTTGTGTGTTGGATATCGACTGCCAACCGGTAGAACTGTAATTATATTATGTTGAGAATAATAGTTTACTAGTTTTAGCTTCGAAAGTTTGAAAACCGCGGTAAAAATAAGTTTTTCAAAAAATAGGTAGTGCAATATGTAGGTATCAGAAAAATAATTCTACCTTTTAAAAAGTAAAATCAGTGTAACTTTAAATTTTGTCAAAAGTACAAAGTAAGTACCTCAATTAATATACTAAAAAATATCATAATAGCACTTTGCCATTTGTTAGGTATTAAACGTCAAGTGCAAAATAGGTAACAGTGAGACAAAAAAATCATAACTAGAAAAGATAAAGTCAATTCCAAATCAAACTGTGTCAAAATAACAACCAAAGTATACAGAACAACATAATAAAACAATTCTCCCCGTCAGCAAAAGCAACTATCAAAAACAGCAGCATTTTCCACTTCTCCCCACACCAAAGATAATATAACATAATATAAAAAAGCAGTCATTCCAGACCTCATAAACATTAAACAAATTCTGATATAAAATTCGAAAAAACAGCAATTTCGGACCATTCGCAAAGCAAATCGACGTTCGGATGAGTCAAGAATAATGTGCCTAAGAATAAACTTGAAAAACTTTCACAAAATCAAGCATAATATTGTTAGATTAGTCCAAAAACATGTTTGTTTATCCGTGCAAATGTTATCATGTTATGATGTGTGAAGAAGGAACAGCAATCTTGATATTACTCACGAATACGGAACGATAAACAGAGGAGAACAGTTCAAAATCCTATATTACACTTGACTCTGGTCAAAGAATAACATAAGCTGGTGTAAAGACAGAGAAGATGTGTTGTTTCGGAAGATAATCGATTCAAATTGGTCGGGTACCCCGGTCGTAAATAAACTTTGGCCAGATGCGCGTAATTTTCTTTTTATGCGTATGACGGAAAGCCATGATTTTTAATGGCAATTTTTCGTGCCAGAACCAAATCATTATATACATGTTATATAAAAATAAGGTAAAATCTCAGTTTTCGATTAACTAAACGTATAAACTCCGTAGGTAAATGGTATCAAATTACAAATTAAACAAATTTTAACTAAATACCATGACCTTTAATTAACATTGTACCTCAATCACTTCCGCGGAGCAAACGCAAATTATTCGGTTACCGTGAAATCGTATTAAAGTCGTATCGAAATTCAAGTTCTACGACATGGTAATTTGATTATCTGTGAGCAATTTGAATCACATTTGGTTGCTTACAGTTGAGATTTACAGCGAAAAGCAAGCGTTATGTTGAGTTAGGTTTAAAAAATTGGGTTGGCGGTAAACTTTTTGCCATAACTTTTGAATTACTGAGAGTAAGTTGATGAAAACTGGGAATTAGGTAGCGTTTTTAATTAGCTTAAGATAGTAGTTAACAATTTTTATTTTGTCCCTGCCTCCGCCCACTTATCACTGTTTTTTCTTGGTATCTCCTTCCCTTTTAGCTGTCTTTCCCAACCTTTTCTCACCCCTGCCCTAACCCAACCCCACCATCAACACAAAACCAAATTGTACCTTTTTGTCGCATAATTTTGTAGTAGTTTACAGGCGCCTCGAAATCGAGAGGGTTCTTGAAACCCCACGTTTTTTGGGGAGAGAAGAAGAGCGCGTCACCTTCACTTGACCTCAGCCCGGCTTGACCTCTTTTTTTCGCCGCTGCGCTGTTACCAGCCTGTTCGGTTACATGCTGTGGGGGGGCTTTGTGGATCCGAGGATTTTATCACTGACAAGAGGGAGGATATTAGACTTGCAGGGTGTGAGACAGAAGGCAAAGAACCAAAACATAACACTTGAGTGTTGTTAGTTTTGTATGTTTGGTGTGCTTGACAAGTTGTATTGTTGTTGTTTGAAAAAAAATTGGGCTAAAAAATAAAAAAATTCAAATTATAATATACCATATTATTGCCATTTTCCTTACCATACTCCTTCCATACCCAATATAAAACCTGCCCCAAAAAAATTTTGAAAAAATTTACCCCACCCTCAAAAACTTTTCATTAAAGCCACGCCAATGGCTAAAGAAACTAAAACCTTCTCAAGATAATTGCAGATGTCGTCCTCTTAAAACATGTGGAATAAAGCACAATCCAATAAAAAAACTAGGGCTTTGGCCACATTTCAAGGCCATTAAAACAAAAAACGAGAACTTTTCTTACAAACTTGGCAAAGCAACAATTGGAAAGGGCTTAATTTAAAAGGCTATTCTTGTTTTTTTTTGTTTTAAACTTTTTAAAATTTCAAAAAAAATTTTAAATTTAAATTTTTGAAATTAAAAAAAAAGTTTTTTTTTAATTATTAAAAGATTTTAAAAAAATTTAAAAAAGTTAAAAAATCAAAATTCCAAACCAATACCGAACCCAAATCAATCGACAAAATGCTTTTGTAGAAAGCCATTCAGTTTGGGAGTGAAAGCGCCCGGAGGCATTCGACGTCGCAGTTGCCGCGACAAAAACACCGAAATAAAGGAAAAACTCGGAAAAGCGTTTAGAATAAATATTTTGCATATTTTCGCATAAATCACACAATAGCAGCTAGCCGGCTGGATTGCAAGTTGAAATAGTCAGAGTTATTGGGGTGCTTATTACATTGTAGTAATCATTACTACAGTACTAGCGGATTCTATATGCTGTAATAGTACTTTACCATACACTAGCCGTAGCCCAAAGCTCTAGTGCAAAGCTCTAGTCCAGGGCCCTAGCCCAGAGCCCTAGCCCAGAGCCTTAGTCCAGAGCCCTAGCCCAGAGCCCTAGCCCACGCCCTGGTTCAATGCCAGACTTGACCCTAGCCATTGCCTAGCCTTGCCATAGCCTAGCCTTAATACCAGCCCTTGCTCTAGTTTTTGTCATATCCAAAGTCTACCATGCCTTACCATATTTTAAACAATAAAAAAGATAAGTACTATAATATACTATAATATACCATGACAGATATTGTATAACCCCTGCATTATTTTTGAAGACCGGAAAGCGGAAAAAAACGAAAGAGAAACGCTGACCAATACCCTCGACTTAATCTATCACTTGGCCTGGGTGACCTCATTGAGCCCATCTGTCAAGCCTGCCTGTCTTCTATCTGTTTTGACCCGATTAACAAGATTAATATCCAAATTTTGTAGCATTGATCAATGGTTATCATATTTTTATTACTAGAAATATTACTAAAGTAAGGTATGGTAAGGCAGTTTATAGGAATGGAGGCAATGTATTACCTAAAAAACCTAAAATTTTCATTTTTTTTAAAAAGCTAAAAAAGTCAAAAAATAGCCAAAAGAATTTAATTTCGAAACGGATAAAGTTAGTGATAATGTGCCAAAAGATCTTTTTTATCACGAAAAAACATTTGTTTAGGGATCGGATTGAAAAGCGAAAAATGGAATCAAAAAATAGCTCTCTGACTCACACTTCGAAATCAAATAAAATGAAAAAATTAAAAAGTTTTAACAGTTTTTATGTGCTACAAGTTGTAGCCTTAGCCTTAGCCTTAGCCTTAGCCTTAGCTTTAGCCTTAGCCTTAGCCGTGCGTATTGACCTTCGGGAAATGTAGACCCAGAGGTCAATACACAAAAACTAGCCCGGCTCTTTACAGATATAGATACCTCTCCTTATACTGTCAAGCATTTTATTTTCTTCTCTCTCTTGGAAAAAAATTTTTGTGATTTTTCCTTAATATTGAAAAATATATTTTTTTTTCTTTCCCCCAAAAAATGTAAATTACACCATCCCTCTCCTCTCCTTACCCCTTATTTAGCTTCATAGATATCTATCAAATCCTCTTTTCTTCCCCCATAACGTCAACACAAAACCCAAACCTCTAATGATCAGTCGAAGGCTTCTGGAGGCAAAACACACGATCATCACAGCAGCTCGCGTGTTCGGATTTATCTCGGAACGCCGGAGAGGAATAGCCATTTGAGACGAGGAAAAAAAATTGTCAGAAACACATTCGCTTCTTTAAAACAAAGTTCGAAAGTTGAAAGGAGGGGGGGGAATGGGCGAGGGAAAACTGGGTACGCTGGGTTTATCTCCGCTTCGACATCAGACTCCACATAATATCGGCTGCAATAAAAATTTGAATAACAGAGTAAATATTGGGTTTGGAGAAGAGGAAACAATAAAGAATTTAACCTTATCCAGAGTCTTAGCTTTTCTAGAGAGTTGCACTGAAGATTCTTCGGCTTTTATTATGTTGGACAGAAAAGAATGACGGGTTTTACCAACAAATTTAAAATAACCATAATTTTGTTCATTAACAACTTTATTAATCAAAGTAACAACCGATCAAATTTATACAATCCGCTCAACGAGATACAGTACTCTTTCTGTATAAGCAACTCGAAGGAACCGACATTTTGTGTTTACTATATGAGGTGTTGCCTGTACAGAGAAGCTTTTTAGTGTAAATTGACTTGGCAAGACCAAATTACTTGTTTACTATAAAGAAAGTTGCTTATACAGATGGTTCACTATATAGAAAAATTTACTGTACTAGTTTATTTATTCCACTGACAAAGAAGCCGGCTTCTAGAGCTAATAAAAAAGATTCACCTCTATAATTTGATCTCATCTTGGTATCTGAAGAGCTTCTGCTGTATATGATAGTCCAGTTGTTTTAATAAGTGGTAATCATTTAGAGACAAACCCAAAGAGTACGGCAGATCAAATAGCGTCTCGTAACGTTACTCAATTCATTAAGCTTCAAAACTTCAAAACAATGGTCCGCGCAACGTCACATTGTCGTGAAGCAGTATTATTAAACTTTTGGGGCTTCTCTAGAGAACCCACCCACCCCAATAAACACACCCACCACCTATTATGACCACCCATTTATTCAAATTTGAGTTTTTACAAATAAAATTGTAAAAACATTTCAACTGATGGAAGCGGTCGTTTTGTCGGATACGACTTCGTCCAAGTTGAATTGCATCAGGTTTTCGTAGTCTTCTTTTGGGATGTTGAGTACCGGTTCATACGTCGATTCTGAAATTACGTACTGAACTACATAAAGTGCTTCTGATAATGGGTGTGCTAACTAAGAAGTGAGTGTGCTAACTAAGAAGTGGGTGTGCTAACTAAGAAGTGAGTGTGCTAACTAAGAAGTTTATCAAAACGAACTTTTGCTTTAACTTCCAATTCATATTTTCCAATTGGCTACAATACTTTTCTAAATTTAATTTATTGCCTACTAACATCTATACCTCACTAGCCGAGATAATTTTGCGGGCTTTGAAGATAGTTTTTGGGGTAACTTTTGAGCGTACGACAACTCGCTGGCCTACGCCATTTAGCACTTTTTGAAAATGGTTTTTTGCTTACTTTTTATGCCCTTCGTACTACAGTGAAACTTCTATATAACGAATCGCTAGTAGATTTAAAATTTGTTTGTTATGAAGAAGTTTCATTATACAGAGGTTTTAAATGCACTGTGTAGTAGACACGAGAAATGGGCCGGGCCTGAATGTTCAGCCCAATCAAAATTTTGCTCCAGCTTGGTCCAGCCCGAATTTTTTTACGCGGAAACGTGCGGGGTCCGGGCTAAGATTTCAGACCCGGCTTGACCTTAATTTGGGCCAGGCTTTAGAATAAGTAATACATAGTTCAACCATAATAAAATTTTATTTTTAGCGTTAACATTGATTACAAAATCAAACTTTACTTGACATTTTTGTAAAAAGCTGTTTCTTGATTGATTAACCCTTGTGTGGCATATAGACATGAAAAACAACATTGTTAACGAAAATGTTACTTTATATAATGCACTTAATCGCTAGTATGCAAAAACTGTACAACTGCATCTTTTGCTCTGTAACATGTGGCTATATATAGCCTTTATTAATTTACAAACCACATAATCTTCAATATTTCCAACATGAAGTTGTTGTCTATTTTACTACTCATTTTAACTTTGTTCTTGTACAATCAAGTACAAGGTATAGACTTGAAATGCGAAGATGTACCACCTGCTATGTGGTGCAAAGATGATGAATTGGCTCTGTTGTGCAACGTCAAAGAACAATGTCAAGAGTACAACAACAAAAACAAAGGCAAAAAGATGTTGCTTACACTTTTATACAAAACGCTTTGCCCATCCTGTAGTCGATTTATTAACAACGAACTGCAATACATTTATGACCACTTCAAAAATATAGC
This sequence comes from Bursaphelenchus okinawaensis, assembly GCA_904066225.2. NCBI lineage: Eukaryota > Metazoa > Nematoda > Chromadorea > Rhabditida > Aphelenchoididae > Bursaphelenchus > Bursaphelenchus okinawaensis. Next base: position 8,658,616 of record CAJFCW020000005.1, on the reverse strand, counting down.
TGATATTGAGCTTGTGCCTTATGGAAATGCATTAATCAAGCCGGTGAGTAATAATTACAATAAGGCAGGGTAAAGTAAGGTAGGATAAGAGTAGATAATATAGAGTAGGGCAATACATTCCCTAAAAATGCATAACCCCAGATTTCACTAACTCCGGCAAAACACTGTTTTTAGGACGGTATCATCGACTGTCAACACGGAGAGCCAGAATGCAAAGGAAACAAGTACGAAGCTTGTGTGATCAATGTTGTTCAAGATCATTACCCTCTTATTGCATGTATCGAAAACCAGTTTGCCGGCACAACCGAAGACATCGATGTTGCCGCAAAAACTTGTCATGATACGCTTAGTACTCCAGATGATGTTGTAAAACAAATTGAGTAAGTTTCAAAACCTACCCTACCCTACCCTTAATACTGGCTTTAACAATCTTTTTTTAGAGAATGCTATAATGGCCAACTCGGTGACGATCTTATAAAAGCTAATGCTGCTCGCACGAGTAACATAGGACCAGTTGAACACGGGGGTGTACCATGGGTGTTGATCAATAATGCCAGCGTCAGCTTTTACCAAGAGCACAGATACCTTTTGCCAATTCTTATTCAAAAATGGTACATCGGAGAGGAATAACTTTCTTACTTTTTTAAATTGTTACTGTACCTGATGATATTAATAAAATTTTATCTTTTTTTGACAGATTACTGCATATTGTTACCAATTATAAATTCTTTACAAACGTGTCTTGTATATTGCACATGTCAGCAAGAAATCGTAAAATTTCATCTGGAACATGCTGTTTTGTTCCTTATTGCCACACTTCAATGGTTTCATAAATATTCATTATTATTGATTTTGATAAGTTTTTTCGAAATTTTATGAATTTTTTTACAGTACCTTTTTTATTAGTAGAGGAAGATAAAATACGATTTGTAAATGCCGAGCAGAGCAGGGTAGGAGAGGGCAAAGTAGGGTACAGCCGGGCAAGACTGGAAAAGACAGGACACTGTAGGACAGAACAGGACAGAGCAAAGTAGAGAAGGGCAAAGGTAAAAACAAGGCAAAGCAAAGGCAAAGGCAAGAGAAATTAAGCTACTCAATATAATTTTATGTCATCAAAACGTATATACTCCACCACAATGTCCTTTAACGAAAAACAGAACGTCGTTTATGGTAATCATGTTTAATGTGGTTGAATCATAAGTTCTCGGAAATTAACTCGCCCTGCGGCCATAAAGACTGAAGGTTTGCATATGAATTGACTATCAGGTCGTTAAGTGATAAAGTCCCATTCAAACCGTTTCAAAATTATTTGAAATCGACCCGTCTTCTGGTTGACACCTTCACTTTCTCGCGATTGGCTTATATGTTTTAGATTCGTGTGAGAGTTGTTGATATTAACTGTATCTATACTTACTGAACTGATTGTAAGTTTTTTGTCTTGTATTTATATCAATGACAACTGCAAGTTAGGGTACATACAGATAAGTGAGAGTAAGTTAGGGTAAGTGAGGGTAGGTGAAGGTAGGTGAGAGTAGATAAGGGTAGGTGAGGGTAACTAAAGGTTGGTGAGAGTAAATGAAGATAAGTGAAGGTAGTCGAAGGTAGGTGAGGCTATGCGAAAGTAGGATAGGGTAAAATAGATTTTTAAAAGTCTTGTCGTTTTTTACTATAAAATTCAATACAATTTAACGACAAGACTTTTATATTTTCCCATAATAGCCATTCTTTTTTTAAAGTAGACTGTAAAAACATATCTTTAGATCCAAAGACTACCAAAGATTACAATATACATCACGTAAAATTGAAAACCAAGCTACAACTCTTTAAAAACAGTAAATGCGTGACAAACTCAAGACGCTCCAATGTCTTGTCGTATGTCTTTTTGTAATCTACAATGTAGATGCGGCTCTATATTATACGTATGATGAAGTAGATCCAAGAGACTACGAGATATTCCGTCGAGAATACAACAATGACAACTATGCGTGGTTTGTAGATAAGATAAATGAGCAGAATCTACCTAAACATGCAATCTTGAGGAAGTTGAGGAACGACATGGCACGATATAACAAGGAATTGGCGGGTGTAGGCTTATTTTAAAAAGATTTTTTACTTTTTTTCGATTTTTTAAAATTTTAAAAATTTTTTCAAAAATTTTTTAAAAAATTTAAATTTTAAAATTTTTTTAAATTTTTGTTTTTCTTTTGATTACCGATGACTTTTCTATGGTATTTTATCATTTTTCAGAGATTGTATCAATCCCAGCTTCGCCAATTTCAAGTTTTTGAAAATGCAGCTAGACACAACCCATCCTTGCTTCACATGTCTCCAGAAGCCCACAGGGTCAAACTTTATTTGATTGTAAGTTGAATTTCATTTACTAATCAAAAATCTTTATCCTAGGTCATAGCTTGCACCTTAAAAACATTTTTCGATAGGGTTAGATAAGGTAGAAAAACTTGTAGTAATTCCAAAATTACAGTATTCCAGCTTACTATCATGCCTCAAGCTTCAAAATTTCAAAAAATTTAAACCTAATTTAAAATAATTAAAATCCACTTTACAGAACCTAGAATACAATCAACGATTGTCATGGCTAGAGACCTGTAGAAGACAAAACGACCTAATCGTGTCTCAACCTCATCATATTCGACGGGAGCTTCAGGCTACTTTAAATGCATATTGTGTTGTAGGCGGAAGACAATTGGAAGGCATGGCCGTACCGTACTGCGATCCTATTGATGGTGAAAGAGAAGGGTAAGATTATATTTGTTTTAGCATTTTAAAACTATAAAATAGAGTAGAGCTAGGAAAACAGGGCAGAAAAGGGCAAGACACGGCATCAGTGTTTTGCCCGGACCGGTCCGGAGCGTTTTTCACCGGTCCGGTCCGGCGATTTTTTGGGTCCGGTCCGGTCCGCAAAAAAAATTTTTTAAATTTTTAAAAAAAGCAAGGATGGCTAAACCTGCTTTGTTTTTGCTTAAAAACGCTAAAAATAGGTTTTATTTGCAATTTTTAAAACAGTTTTCTTAAAATAAAAAAAAAAATTTTCTTCCGGACCGGTCCGGAGCTTTTTCTTCGGTCCGGGTCCGCAGGTTTTTGGGTCCGGTCCGGTCCGGTCCGCAAAAATTTCTGTTTCGGTCCGTCCGGCCGGTCCGGACCGGTCCGGCAAAACACTGCACGGCATAATGGAGCAAAATAGGGCTAGGCTAGGCAAAGGCAGACCAAAAGCAGGGAAAAGGCAGGGCAAAGGCAGGACAAAGGCAAGGAAAAGGTAGGGCAAAGGCAAGACAAAGGCAGGGCAAAGGCAAAGCAAAGGCAGAGCAAAAGCAGGCCAAAGGCAAGACGGAACTAAAAATTCGTTTCTATAGATAACCATTCCAATCACTAACTAAAACAACAAATTTCAGATCCCTCATCTCAAGATCATCCCCAGAAATCCGTCGTAAGCTTCTAGACGAACTGACAGTCGACGACGCTCATTCCGAATCCAGCCAACACAAGCACAAGTCAACAGAAGATGTGAAGAAAGCTCGGCAAATCATGGAAGAACTGAACCGTCGAACCAATGAGCTACACAAGAAGAACGTCAAACATCTTCATCAAGAACGTGATTTGGTTAACAAGAAGTTGAAACTTGAAGAAGAACAGAATATAGAACGAAAGAAGAAGGAGCACAGTCTATCTAAAGACGAAATGCAGGTGTTGGGCGACCTTTGTCATCGTTATGTTCTGAAGAAGCATCGAGAAAAAAAGACAGAAGAAGAAGAAAACAAAGAATCAAAGAAGAGGAAGCAAGAAGAAACAGAAAACAAGAAACACATCACAGATGACATCTGGATAAAGAAAGAAGACCATAAGAAGGAAGAGGAAGAAGCCAAGAAACAACAGTTAACAGACACAACAAAGACCAAGAAGGAAGAAGATGATTTGAGGAAAAAGACTTCTGATGATCACCATGCTGAACATCATACTGTCACTGAAGTTTTGGCGCCTGGGGGTGGTAGAAGACATAATGGCGTAAGACATGGTAGCAGAGGGCTTGATAACAGAAGGCGTGATAGTTTAAGGCATGATGGCGTAAGAAATGATGGCAGAAGGGTTGAAGACAGGATTTCTGATTCCGGAAGAAATAATAAGCTAGAAATAGAAAGCCAAAGGTATCAGAACATAGACCAGAATAAAAGGCCTTTCTACCGTAACAGACCTTCTATATCACAATATCATCAACGGTCCACACCTAGAAATTTAGTACCAACAGCTTCAAATCAAGAAGTTAATAGCAACCGACCTCGTATAGTAGATTATACTACGGTTGTAAACAAAACAAGGCCAGTTGAAAGGCTTCGACGACCGGTTGAAAGGCTTGAACATCCAATTCATGACGTTAAAAGGGAAAGAAGACCAAGTAACCTAGAAAGAGATCGAAGACCAAAAGAAAATGAAAAGAAGCAAGAACAATATCTTACGCCAAGAGTACTTGAAAAGCCTTATCTCTCTGATAATCAAAGACAAGATAGCAGAAAAGAACAAGAATTAGCTGAAGAAGTGTATGAACAACTACTGACAGGGCAGCAAAAACAAGAAACCAAGAAACAACAGAGAATAAATGAAGAAGTTCTAGAACAATTACTAAATGGCAGAAGAGCTCAAGAAGCTGAAGAAGAGATTTATGAACAACTATTGACTGGAAAACAAAAGCAAGAGCTTAAAGAAGAAGTTTATGAACAGTTACTCAGTGGTAAAGAAGAACAAGAAGCAAAGGAAAAAGTTTATGAACAGTTACTGAACGGAAAGAAACCTAGGCATCTCCCAGAAGACCTTAAAGAAGCCAATGAAGGAAGACATGAACAGTTACTTAGAAGAAGAAACCCTCAAGAATCCCAAAGATTAAAAGAGGAAGTCCTTGAACAACTTTTAACCGGTAGAAGTCCTCACGAAGCATCTGAAAAAGTTAAGCAACAACGTTATATTAACCAACGTCCTCAAAAAAATGCTCAACAAGGACGTTTTAATAACAGACTGCCTCAAGAAGAAAATCGAAAACGGTATTTTAACAAAATAAGGCCTCAAGAAATACCTAACGAAAAGAAAGAAAGACATTTAAATCGTCAAGAATTAGCTGAAGAAGTGTATGAACAGCTACTGACTGGCAGAAACCCTCGAGAGTTAGCTGATGATCTACAAGAAAAGAACGAGAGAAGATATGAACAGCTTTTAACAGGAGTACAAAAGCAAGAAGCTGCTAAAGAGATTCAAGAACAACTCTTAACAGGCAGAAGACCTCAAGAAGCAGAAAGAAAGGGTCATAGACAACCTATTGAAAGACAACGACAACCAAGTGAGCAACGTCAGCCAAGTGAACGACAAAGGCAAAAGCTCTCTGAACGTAGAGAACCATTTGAAAGACAAAGAAGACCAATAGTAACCCAAACACCAATAGCTACTCGACCAATAGATACTCAAAGACAAAGGCAACCTGAACAACCACAAAGACAACGTATAAATAAAAAAAGACTTCAACAAGCTCGAGAAGAAGAAGCTTATGAACAGCTACTAACTGGTAAAAACCCTCGAGAGCTAGCTAATGATCTTCAGGAAAAGAATGAAATGGGCTACAAACATTCAATTGCTGGCAGGCCAGTGAAGAAATTAAGAAAAATGAAACATGAGAAACCAAAAGAAGCTCATGAACAACAAGCAGATAGAAGACCTAATCATGAACATAATCAAGGTAAAAGACCAGCTCGACAAGAACGAAAAGAATACCGTGAACAACTAGTACAAAGAAGACCAGTTCATGAACAACGCATAGAAAGAAGACCAGTTCAAATCCCAGCCATTGAAAATGTAGTTAGAAGACCTAACCATGAACAATTTGTAGATAGAAGACCACACCAACAACTGCCTAAAGAACAGCGCGGCCAACGATTTATCAAAAAACGGCCACAAGGGAAAGAAGAAGAGCTACAAGAACAACTACTGACTGGTATAAACCCAATAGAAGTCGTAGATAAACCATATGAACAACGTTTAACCGGCATACGATCTGGAGAACCTAGAGTAGTCGCTATTCTACCAAAAATAACAGAAGCAATAGTATCAAATAGACCTGATGTCAGACCTAATCGGAGACCTAATATCAACCATGACCAAAAGCCTAAGATCATCCCTGATCGAAGACCTGATGCCAATCTTGCTCCCAGACCTACTCATTTAGAAAACAGACTTGATAAAAGTGAATCACAGCCTGAAATTGAGCACAGACGACCTGATATTCTTCATAGGAAGCCAGAAAGTCAACGTAGACCAGAAGATTTGGCAAAGCCAGAAAGACATCAGAATCGTGCTCCTTTAAGGGACATTAACTCACCTAAAGACTTGAAGTTACCTCGTCAAGAACAACATCAACAAAGGCAAAGAAGACCAGAGAATGGTGGAGATTATCAACGACCAGATGAGACTAGAAGGCATGAAAAAAATCAACGTCCAGATGAGATAAGAAGACTTGAAAAGCATCAACGACCAGATGAGGTGAGAAGACATCAGAGTCATCAACGACCAGATGAGACAAGAAGGCTAGAAAATCCTCAACGACCAGTATCAGTAACAAGGCCTAAAGTTCATAACGACAAACATGTTCTATCAGAAAACCACCAGCATCTTAACATAGATCAAAATCGGCCGAAAGACCATGATTTCCCGCGACAAAGCCCAGCTAATCAAAAACAAGAACACAACAATCTAAGACCTGATTCAAGCCCAAGAAGTGATCAACGACTACTACTACCTGATAAACCTACAGAAAGGCAAAAAACCAACAGACCTACACCATTACCAAAAGAACAGCACGTTCAAACAAGAAGACATAACGAAAATCGACCAAAAACAATGATCCGTCCAATGAATGTTCAAGAACTGCCAAAAACAACAAAAAGCAGCTACATCAACAGGATATTGATACCATTAGATTGGGCTGACAAATTCCCATACGATCGTTATGGCATCCCGAAACCACCGCCAAAAGCGCCCGAAGGCAAAACCAAAGGAAAATGGCTATTTTTACCCGAATAAATTACTCAATTTAAATATTTTGTAGCATATTTTTTAAATTTTTATTATTGTAGTTCTTCGATATCTTTGTAATAGATTTTATTGTGTTTTAGTTGTAAAAGTAAACTGATAGAAAATTTTGCAGGACTTAGAGTAATAAGTTCCGGTTAGACATAATCAGCCTTGACAGAATGAATTTCAGTCTAAAGAGAGAAAAATAAACCTAAAAACCAGCCCGCTAGATCCGGGTCAAGACGAAAAAACTTTAAAGATGCGAACCGCAATGGCACATCTGGGCTCGAAGGTCTAATCCCAAACCAATGCCCCAGGGGCTCAGATTAGGTCTCACAACGATAAATTTAATCTACAGCCTAAATTCTTGAGGAGCACCTCACCACACCTCTGAGAAACCGGATCACCTGAATAAAGCCCAATTAGGAACAGCTACACTGGATTGCTCTGACAGTCTTTAGCAATTTCTCACCATCGACAATATCCACTACTCCTACCCCTACTCTTACCTCAAAGGTATTATGAAAAGTTCAAAACTAATATTAGGTGCCGACATAAAAAACCCGCCATACTTTTCCTGTAATTTCCTGTAAAAAATGGCGGGTTCTTTATGTCGGCACCTAATATATATCTTGTGTTGAAAAAGAGAATAAAATTTTTTATAACCAACTAAAATATTAGTAAATGACCTTTAATATTTGATTCTCATCCTACAGCACATCAGTTCGTTCGAAATTAACTTGTTTTTCCAAAACTTTTTAAAAATAAACAGTAATGATTCACAAAGCTTTATTTATTTTCCTTGAAGGCTTTTGTGTTAGTGATAAGGGACAATTGAACTCTTACTCATAATGAATGAAAAATGTCTTTTCATTCTTGACCTTTATCATTATAATCACATAAAAAGCTCACAATTTTAATTATTTTCCTTTATTTTGCTTAAGCAGGCTTAAAGTTTTAATTTTTTATGAGGAAAATATGTTATTTTAGGCTTATAAAGCTAACTTATTTAGGTCTATAGATCAAATTTTAACTGATTGGTTTAAACCTACTAAACAGCCAAGTTTAAGTCTTTAAAATAGCCTAGTTTGACAGACAACTTAGTTTCAGCTTATAATAAGCTATAAAGCAGCCTAAACTAAGCCTAAAAACTGACTAGTAATAAGCCAATAAACTAGTCTAATTTAAGCCCATGAAACCGCTTAGTTTAAGCCTATAAAACAGCCTAATTTAAATCAATAGAACACTCTAGTGTAAGCTTATAATAAGCCTACAAAACAGCCTAATGTTAACAGATAAACGGACTAATAACAAGCCCATAAACTATCCTAGTTTAAGCCTATAAACCTATCCCAAATCTAGTTTGTGAACAGTTGGTAAGTTGATATTACGTTGGACACAGGCTAGTCAAAGTGTGGTGGCTTCCTTCGCTTATCACCGCTTCCTTATCACTATTTTCCGGAAACATTAAGTGACTTTTTTAACAAACTATTGTTTGTATTAGTAATCATACCCGCCCTCGACTTCCCCAATACAACCCATATAAAAGATGTTTAGAGCAAGCCATTTTTCATGAGATTCAGAAGGTTTGTTGGCTTCTGGAGACGGTTTTTAGGCTTTTGAAGAGGTTTTAAACGTACTGTTTAGAGTTTAAGACTAGGGGGGAAAGTGAATTACTCTTTTCTAGTGAAGAGGGAGAGGAGTAATTTAAAAACGTTTATAGGGTGATACTTTTCCGCTGGATACTCATTTTAAAAATTTTAGCCCGAAAAATCAAGGGCGGGCGGGGTAAAGTATACTTTTTTGATTTTTAGTGGCTTTAAATTAAAAAAATATTTTTAAACGTAAATTTTCGCGCCAATTTAAAATTTGTTCTTCAATATTTTTCTTTAAAATGCCTACAACAACATAATTTTCAATCCCTTTCAGAATCATGTTCAAACTTTTGTCAACCCTCCTGCTAGCCACTGCTGTAGCCTCGCTACCCGCCACCCCTCTACCAGCCGGTAAAATTGGCACCGCTCCAGCTGCCTTTGGCATTGATACCACATACCAACTGACAGCATCACAAGTGGACTGTCTCGTACGGTCCGGCTACAAAGTTGGCTTTTTCCGTCTCTACAACCGAAACGCTGGAGACCGTGTTGGAGTGAGCAATGTGTTGGCCGCTTACAACGGCCGTTTGGCTTTCGAAGTTTTTGTCACTCCATACCCTAGTGGATCTGGAAGTGGTCAATTCGAGTCGGCTTATGCTTTTGCCAAAACAAACAACTTGCAATTGAACAGGGTTTGGCTTCAAGTCACGTCGCCTAGCCAATGGAGCAACACCTTCAGCAGCAACGTCAGATATATCAATGACTTTGTCAGAGCTGCTTATGTAAGTGGTTTTTTGTTGTTTACTACAGATTATTGGTTGTATATTACTCAATATTTTTGTTTTAAACATATTTTTATTTCGAAAATTGATAAAATCTTCAAATTTTTCTATATTTGTAAACGTTTCGAGCTAAAAATGCCATTTTAAAGTAAACAAAAGTCAAAAAAAGTCTTAATAGTTCTTACGTTTTCACTGCCTTTTTTTGTTATCAAACCTTATCAAATTCCTTTTAATTAATGTATTATTCTTTGTTTAAATCAATAATTAGTACAAGTTTGTTTTAATCTCTTTATCAGCTTGTTTATCAAAGAAAAAGTCAAAAATTGAAGTTTAAATTAATATTATTGTTTGTTCGAAACGATGAAAGAGCTAAAAAAGAGCATTGAAAAGGTAGTGTTGAGAGCATGATTCAATAAAAACTTCAAAAATTTCGAAAAATTTTAGAAAATTTTGTTTAGTATTCACTAACCCCCTATCTCAAGGTTAATATAACCATACCCCAACTATAATACCTTCTATATCCCCCACCTCAACAAAAACAATTTCCAGGCCCGCAACGTGAATGTCGGTCTCTACACCAACTGGTACGACTACGAAGAGATCACCGGCAACTCGCGCAGCATCTCCAACACCGACATCTGGTACTGGCACGTCCTGGGCGCCGGCAGCAGTGCCGAGACCTCTCGTGACTTTGTCGACTTCCGTAGCTTCGGCCCCTTCGTCGGCTACCCCAAGGTCAAGCAGTATGGTATTGCCGAGAACACATGTAGCGCCGTTGTTAACCAGAACGTGTTCCCAGGCGGTAGCTTCAAGCTGAATGGCGAGGAGAGCATGCCAATTGGTTTGGGCGCTTCTTTGATTCAGGACAACAAAACCAAGCAATAAAGAGTAATATTATAGTAAATTGTTGGTAATAAACACTGAACATATTTTTTATAGCTGCTTCTTTAAAAAATATTTATTAATGTTTTTTGATAAAAAAAAGCAAAAAATGGCTTTATTTTTTAAAAAGAGCCAAAATTTAGAAAAAAAACCTTGGCATTAAGTTGTTCGAAGAATTCTGCGCCACTAAACCTGCAAATTTGCTTTCAGAAATAGCTCAGAATTATCTAAACAACCTAATAAACATAAAAAACTATATAAAAAAAGCACAAGAACCCTTAAATTAGCATATCTAATGAAGAAGACAAGTACTAACTGAACTTACACAATATAAAAAATTCTACAATGATATCAATCATAATTTATTAACATTAACCTTAATATACCAACAAATTTTTACAATTACACAATAAATAACCCATGCTGTCCATTTAACACATTGAAATGTCTTTGTTTTAATATTTGTCAACTTGGGTCAACACCTTGACAACCTCAATTCACATTCTCCCAGGCATGTCATCCATGAACTCCACTTCGCTCAATATTCCCAAGTTGTACTTGATTGGTGGCTCTTCGGCCAGCAGTACCTGTACCACTTTGTTCGGGGTATCAACTTCTTGAATCAATGCGAACCCTCTGACATTCTTCTTAATGATAGCTGATGTTAATGAGCCTGTATCCTCGGTTAACGCCACAATCTTGTGGTTGAGAGCTGGGGTAAAGTTGACTTGTTCCACCATGGTTTGATGTTCATCTGGAGCCATTCCATATGGTAGACATGATGACGGGAGGGCATCTACACCAATTCTGGCTACTTTTAGATCCCATTCCTCTTTGGGCTTATCGTAGACGAATTCGAAGGACCGCGGGTAGAAGGGCTGGGCTTTTGTGCCGTAAAAGTACTGAAAATGCAAATTAATTTTAGATTAAAAAAATATTTTTGTAAATAAAGTTCCCGCAGGAAGTAAAATATGTTTAAGCCACTAACATCAATAACCTGCCTTTTTTAAACAAAAATCACGTAAAAACTTACTTTTTGAATAACATTTCGTCGGCTTTCGGCTTCTTGAGCTGGCGTCCTACTTTCCACCCCTCCAGACTTTGGTAAATGGATAATCTTTGTCGGTTTACCCTTGAGATCCTTTTGTAAATCAGCATACAGCCTTTCATGGTCCAATACTATCAACAAATCTACGTTAAATATCTCCGCGGCCCGGAGGATCGATTTGTAGCTAAAATAATATCAATTAGAAGTGATTCTTTAGACACTCAGCTTGTAAAGTTATATTTCATTGCTCCAAAATATATAATAATGTACAAAAGTAGTAACTCACTAAACTCCCTTTGAATATGCAGTAGTGTCAATAATAACACCTCCTTTTCTGAACTTATCAATAGCTTTTAGCTTTTTGTTTACAACTTCTGAAATGTGCTCTACCATAATGTCATACAGCTTCTGATTCTTCAATGGATTAAGGCTTCCAAACTAAAAAAAACGCAAATTTTACTATAACTATCTTTAAAACAATACCATTAGTAACAATATTGTGAACGGTTTTAAAATTCTGAAGTCCTAAATTTAAAACTAAAAAAATCAAATAAGACTCACATTTAAAGCATATGGTTTGTCCGTATCAAAGCCATATAAAGGATGAGACAACTTTTCGACATTGATCACTGATAAACATCCAGGAAACACAATATTCTAAAAATATACACATTAAAACACTAAATTCTAAACCCGACTACACTATTTTTATAGCAAAACCTTATTTTTCATTTATGTAAAAATGATTAAAAAAAACACTCAAAAAATCCAAAAAATTATATTAACCACAACTCCTACCTGTCCCGGATCTAAATCAACGTATAGAACCTGATTCCCAGTCCGAACTGCGTAATTTCCTAACAATTTACAAAGTGTAGACTTTCCCACATCTTTTGGACCAGCAATCAACACTTTTGGCCCAGTTTGATATGGTGCAGTTCGTATCCTTTTCGTCCTCAATCCAGCATGTACATTACGATACGGAACCATCGGAACAGCAGCATGCGCCGTATAAGCACTTTCCAATGGCCCGGCTATCTCTATTACAGCTGATTTCATCGCATAAACTGCTCCACGAAAGCCTAAAAGGTTAGTGTTCAGTTTTTACTTCAAATCTTCAAAAACTTGGGTTATCCATCACAAGTTTAATAATAAACCTCGTAGAAAATTCGTCAAAAGTACAAAATGTTATCTAAACGTTGAAACACAATATAAAATAACATACCTGCTGGAATTTGGTACTTCTTATATCGAATCAAAGGTGTTCCAAACATTTCCGCATCTCCTTCCGTCAATTCCAGTAAAACCTCGACGGCTCCAACTTCAAACCGCAATTCGTCATCTGTGGACAACCTATACTGTTCCAAATTGATTTTCATAGTCGTTTACAACAATAAGAATATTTTACTACAATAAATAGTTATTTCTAGAAAATAAAGCGACAATTTCCGTATTTTAATAATTATTTCGTAAATTAAGGGAGAGTTGACTCAAAAATTGAAAACGCGTCGAGTTTTTAGTAGCATTTAGACGAAGTGTCATAATGTAAAGACGAAATGTCACATTAAATTTTAATTTTAACTAAAAATGTTTGTAAAACTAGGGTTTATTGTACTTTCTAAGATTATGCGATAAAATAACTGTAATGAGGTTGGCATTATTAAAACCAAGGGTGCTTATTCAGCTAACCAAAAGAGGGTAAGCTATTTTAGATATTTGTTGATCTATTTTAGTGTTCTTTAAAGGCTACGCTTAAAGATTTATATTTTATTGTGTTTTTCTGCTGAAGTGTGTTGTCATAATTTTAATTTGGCTATTTTACTGTGTTTCCTTATGACTTTATATGTTGTTTTAGCTTCAAAGAACCTGTTGCATCGAAAGACGTGGATTTCGACAAAAAATACACTTTTTGGGAAAGGATACGCCTGTTTGCTGAGCACCAGATTGCATCTGTAAGTTTTCTATATTCTCTTTTTAAATTTAGGCATTCTTTTTTAACCAAAGGCGAATTTTATGATCTTATTATGTTACACTAGCCATGAAGGTCTGACTTTTCAATTTTAGCCGAGTGAAACGTCATTTTCGGACTATGGAATACGTAAGGCTCACAAACATGATGGTCTCGATCCTAATAAATGGCATTTTATCTACCATGACCTCACGATTTCCAGATTTCATTCTATTTTCACGTTTCTTACACTGTTTGGGATGATTGGCATTGTCAAAGCTGTGTACGATCTCAAGAACTATGGAGAAGTACAGAGTAAAAGTTTTAAGAAGATGAAGAAGGATTTAAAAGAGGTTAGTTTTGTTATTTTTTTGTTTTATGACGAATTTGAGGCTAGTATTACATTATAGTCGTGTTTTTTAGTTCAAAAGCTACCTAAAACATAATATTTTAGGCGTGGATCTTCAAGTACATCTTTTTTGTGAGCTTAGCAATCTCCGTACTGAGTGTGTTCCGCGTCTTTTCCGTACGACCATGCCGAATCTACCAAAGCCTTCAAGAGCCCAACAAATTCATGATGACCTACATCAGGTTCGGCCTCTACAAAACGCGGATGCCAATCGACCGGTCGAACATTAAACTAGCCGATAATTTCGGTGCCAAGCGAGACCAAATTGCCACGACTTGGGACCAGTTCAAGGTGTTCTTGGTGGGTAATATCTGGGTTAATGGGAAACGAATGGTAATGGAGACCAGTTTGTTCAGAGGAAACCAGTACTGTTCCTGTTTCTTGTACAAGACAGACAGTTTGCCGGCTGAGGTTGTTAATCGTTATAAACCAGAGTCGACCGGAGGGGCTCAGGCTCCTCGGGCAAAGATTAGGCCGTTTTAGGAGTAGGGATGAAGTTGTAGGAATGAAAAAGCTTTTTGGTCAATATTATACCACGTTTGTCCAAATTTTAAAAAAATTGACGGTTTTTAGTCACAATTTGCGACAAAGAGGGATAGTATTATAGGTTGTTTTCTAAGGGCTGAATTTGGCCATTTTTACATTCATATTAGTATTTTATTGTTGATTTGTTGTTGTTTTACATATATAAAGGTTATTTTTCCATTTCAGCCAATATATAAGTTAATTTAAAGTTTTGTTGCTCTAAACATCAATTTTTCAAGCTGATATAACAATAATGACTTTTCAATTTGACTTAATATTTATTATTTTTTTTCAAAATTTACTTAAATCAACAACATTATAAATGGGTAGGACAAAGAGTTATGGGTTTCTTTTAAAGTAATATATACAAAAACCATGTTTAAAATAGTACACTTATGGTGCAGTGTTAAAAAATTCGTAAAAACAGGGCCAAGAATATTTTTTTGACGCTGATAACATCAATTAGGTCCAGAAATGGAAGTCAATATGGTGTGTGATCAACTTTAAGACAATCAAACATTGATCTTCCTTGTCCACATAATTTATGTTATCAGTGCCAAACTCTCTCCGTTGGCTGTAAAATTCAAGAAAAAAGACAATATAGCATCCCTGAGATGTCGTAGTGGAATCAAAATGTACATACTAACAATAATCAATACTCTAACATATTTTTTCTCATCTAACCAATAACTACTACAATAGATCTGTAAATTGGTAAAGAACTTAACAAATCCTCCTGGCATCTGACCAATAATTTTGACGAGGACTTTCTGATCATTAACATTATCAAATCCTGATGGCGTCTAACCAACAACATTAGCAAGCCTTTTCTGATCCATAACCATAAGAAGACCTTTCTGATCAACAACATTACCGAATCATAATGTCATCTAATCAGTGTCCTTTACAAAACCCTCCAATCTCTCTACATTAACATCAGGACCAGGCCTTTTTGCCTTGCCTTCGATTCGAAACCTGCCATCCATCTCTGACCGGCCTTTCTACTGGCTTCACTACTTCTGCTGTCTTCTTTTGGGTTGGTTTAGGCTTAGCTTTGGGCTTTTGTTGAACGACAAAGCCTTCCTCATCGTCACTGTCCCATTCGACTGTCGGTTTTGGTTCGGTCAGAGTCATGGTGCTGAGTCCGTGTGAGAGTTGATTGCTGGCTGCTGATGAAGGACGGCGAGTGTTGTAGGTGCCGGTTGAGTTGCCACTCCAACTGAATACTCCACTGTCTGAAAAAGGGGATGTTATACATAAGTTTTCAGTTCATTTTTTGGAGCTTTTCGGCAACTTTTACTAATTTTATTTTTATATTGAAGGGCCAAAAAATCTTGGAATTACATGTACTGCAACGCTAAAAAACGACAAGACTTTTTTAACACAAAAATCATTATAAAATGATGCAAAAATAATGGCACGTAATACTAAAATCTAAAGCTAGCCAAACACAACATTATTTTAGCCAAAAACATGATATATCCTTATATATCCGAGTGTTGTCCTTACCAGCAATACTACTACAAGGTCGATCATCCGTGATTGCATTCATATGGTTCTGAATGAACCCATTATTCACAGAATTCATATTCAGCCCATTATTCACTGAATTCATACTCAGTCCATCATTCTCACAAGTTAGTCCACTATTCTCAGGAGTTAGTCCATCATCTTGTCCAAAGTTATCCAAGCCTAATCCCATTAGGTTTTGGCGTGGTTGTTCCATTCGTGCCGTCGGTTTTGGTCCTTTTCGACCGTTCTTGATCCACTCTTTGATGGCCTTTGCCTTCGCTTCTTCTCTGGCCGCTCGGTTCGTGTGGGCTGAGTATTTTAGTTCAATTCCTATTTGGCTAGCGGGTACTCGGCCATCACAGACGCCGGTTTGCTTCCATTGTTCTAGGTCGGCGCCGAACTCGTGCTTTGCCATTAGTGGGTTCTTGTAGTACTGGAAATGGGATTTTGTCATTATTTTTTATAAATTTTGGACAATAATAACATCACTTTTATAAGTTTGAGGAATTATGTCATCATAACAAGAGTTTTTGACATTTTATAGTATACTGTCTCTTCTACAAGATGTCTTACCTGTAACATCTCCACCTTGACATAATAATCCGGCTCTTGGATCGGCTTCCTATAGTAGTGATCACTAAAAGTGGCAATCTTTTCACTGTGTTGTACCGACGCGTGAATAGCATTTGGATTTGCGAAATTTGGGAAATCAAAGTCGTCATCAGATGAAAGTGGTTCTTGTTGTACCTGCTTCGGTGGTGGGGGCTTCTTTTGTGCCGGCGGGGGCTTGAATGCGACCGGTATTGGTTCTGGCTTCGGTTTGGAAAGTTGTTCATTTATGGCCACTATGAAGTGGTAATGGAAGTCTAGTAGAGCTGAAAAAGTGCTTTATTACCTATTTTTTAATTTTCAAAGTGTTAGGTTGTTCAAGTAATTATGTGCCCCTCTAAAATTTTCGGGGGGCGCAGAGAGCACAGAATTATATGAAAAACCTAATAGAATAGGTAAAATACGTTCTTTTTTAATACCGATACGTGAAAAAAGTCAAAGTACATTATGTTCAATGTAAAAAACGACAAAATTTTTTTCAATACTAACTCGAGTATTCACATAAAAAATATTGTAGCTATACCAACATTAATTGGAAATGCTCTCACTATACTATTCACCATAAAAACCGCCTTACCTTCAATAGGATACTGTATTTTGACCTGTCGGTTATTATTTGAACCCTGGATTAGTAACTCAAACTTCATTTCCATTATTGCTGCGTTGAAATTCATTCCGAATATGTCTACAGAAGCCTATAATGTCATCATAAGAAAAAAAGGTCAGGCACTTTTCAAACCACTGTTTTCAAAATCTGCACAGTGCAATCTTTTTTTCCACTGCACCGTGCAAAATCTATTAAAATTTATAAAAAAAAACTTACTTTTGTCAATGAATCTTGTTTCGCTTTCTTCAGGAATCCATCGGCTACTTCACGTTGAGGGACATAGTTATATTCACCACCCAGGTCCTTTATTAGTTGACACACAATGTTGCGGTACTAAAACATGGCGTTTTTAGTTTTTTTTTATTTCAAATAGTCTTTAACATTAATTCTGTTTTTAACTACATTTTTCGAAAATATTATTTTGGGATGTAATATAAAAAATTGTATGTCTAGGAATTAAAAAAAAGTGTTTGTCCTAATACCAATATACTTCATGTTTCTTGTCAGCATATCATTTTAAGTATCATTTTTGACAACATAAAATTAGGTATAAATTGTTTGTCAGCACATCATTTTAAGTATAACTTTTTGTCAGAATACCATTTTAAGTTATTTTAGGTACAAACAATTCATAGAAATCCCAAAACATACGTATATAGCCTTTTTAGACGGTAAGTTGTCGTCAGCTATCATATTCTCGATATGACGCTCGATTTTGTCCCTGAATGTGGGATTAGTACAATATTTGTGAACCGAAGCCTGCATCGTACCCTAAATTGACAGTTTTATGCATAGCAACATAGAAAAAGTAAAATTTTCATCAAAACTGAGCACGACAAAATCTCGATAAATATAAAGAAACGTATTTAAGACAACAAAAAATAGGTAATTTAAGACTCTGAATATTTTTTTTTTATTTTGTTAATAATTTAAACGATATTCTTTTAAACATTTAAAATTTAAAAAATTTCGGTAAACATTAGATATCCAAGGGTAATATAAAACCGTATAAGATAGCAATAACAAAGAATTTTTTAAGTTTATAAAACCAAAAATAACAATAATATACAACATTCTACTTAAAAATAAAACAAAGTCCAATAAATTACACGTATTTTACTTAAAAATTTCTCAAAAAGTACCAAAATAAAATTAATACCCAAAAATATCAAATCCATTGATAACTTGTAAAACATAACCTAAACCGCCATAATCTATAATCAAAAACATCAAATATAATTGATATCATATAAAAAACCTAAATTTCCATAATCTCTTCGACAGACATCATGATCTGTTGATTTTCAACGTTTCCGGCGCCAATTTCTGTCGATCTAGTGTAATATCGCCCTCAGATATTCCCAACTGTCGTCGTAACCTCCTGTCCACAACAGATTCCTCCAAATAATCGATCTTCTTTGGCGTTGAAACCCTTGATTCAATCGCATAACCAATCGTGCCTACGACAATGGCTATAGGAAGGGTCAGAAGACGAACATATCGTTGAGCTAAAATTTATAGCTTAAAACTCCTTCTAGATTATAGCCAAAACTCATATAAATCAAAGCCGACATTAAGCTATCGATTTGAAGCGATCTACTTCAATATATATTGAGGCAACCATAAAAGGAGAGTTTTAAAGCTAGCTATACCTAAAAGCTAAATAGTAATCTTATCCTTTTCCAAACACGCGGAACAAAGCGTTCTACGATTAAAGCAATAAAATAATTCTAGCTTTTTCTTTATAAGAACCAAAAAATAAATTCTTCTTCGCAACACGATTGATGCGTTTTGTTTTTATAGTCAAATAGCGATATAAACAGTCCGACATAAATATCACCGAAACATTCACATTAGCCAGCTGTCCAAAACGAAAAAAAGCACTTGTGTTAAAGTAACAGCGTCCAAGTTTCTCAAAACATTGCGCGGCAATGAAACACAAGTGTCTTTCTTTGAGTAAAGACCATTGAGCGACCGAATCTAAAGCAACAACAACAACAAAAAAACTTACCAACAGGACCTGATGCTAATAATCTCGCAAACCACATAACTTTACTGTTTTATCCTACTGAAGTTGTTAGTTAACACTAAAAGATGTATGTTATCAATATTCAGTAAAAAATAAAAATAAAATATTTTTTAAAGTCAATAATGACACTTCGCTATTTTTGTGATACTTCGTTCATTCAGCCTTTGGGTTCATTTTTTCGCTTTTCTTTTTGATTTTAACATAAATTGAGGTTATTTTAACAATATTGTATATTTACAATATTATTTTTGATTATTTACATTGTCGCGACTTTGTTGTACGTTATTATGAGCAAGTTTTTAATGAAAAGTGTTCATTTTGCCCGTAATTTTAGTCCCAATATGATCGGCCGTCTCGGACTCGTTTCTCAACGCTCCTTGAGCATGTCTAGCCGTGTTGGAGCTTCAGATTTGATCACTCAAACCTTTTTGAAGCAAATTAAGGATTTGGCTGCTAAGCAAAAGTAACTTTTCTTATTTTTTAGCTTTGTTTTTAGGTATGGCTTTATTTTCATAAACGTAAATTTTAAAGATTACTGGATAAATTCGTTTTATAAACTTTGACATTGTTATAGGGCTGCCGGAGGTTCGTTGGTTAACTCTTCGCCTGAAATCAAGAAACAATTGGATGAGCAGTTGAACAAGCTTGCCCAGAAGTACAAATTGGCTAGTGCTGATGTTGTTGGCAAATTGGACGTTCAGTTTGAGAAGGCAAACGTCGAGAGCTCGGTTCAAACTGTTCTTGAGGGCAAAACTTTGGATCAATTGATTGCTGAGGTTCAACAAGAGTAAGTTTATCAGATTTATGGTGTTTGAAAGGTTTAGGAACAGTTAAGTTTTTTTTGCGGTTTTATCAAAAGTTTATTATTTTCAAATTTATGGATAATATAGCCCATACATTAGTTTTGATGAACAGCTAGGGGTGAGAAAAGGGCCGGGCCGGGCCCACTTTTAAGGCCCGGCCCAGGCCCAACGTTTAGGCCCGGCCCGTTTTCAATTTTCTCTCAGGCCGGCCCGGTCAGAAAATTTCTAGGCCCGGCCCGGCCCGTTTTTAAAAAAATTTTAAAACTTAAAAAATAAACGGAAATTTGGCTTTGCATTGTTCTTTTAGATCATTTATGTATCATGGTACCCAATAAAATCAAAAAACATCAACGGGGATTAAAATAAAAAATTTTTAAAAATTAAAAAAAAATTTTTTTCGGGCCCGGGCCCAATTTTCAAGCCCGGCCCGCGGGCCGGGCCTAACCTTTGGGCCCGGCCCGTTTCAATTTTAGCTCAAAGCCGGCCCGATCGTAGGGCCGGGCCTAGACGGCCCGTTTCTCACCCCTATGAACAGCAGAGATGAACTATAACTGATTTCTTTGACAAATTTAAGGGTTAAGCTTTTATGAAACAGGAAGATAGTTGTATTTTAAAGCCTAATATCGTTCTTTTTCAGAGAGAAGGAGTACGTAGCTCAACGTGACGCCAAGAAGAAGGCCCAATCCCAACGCCAAAGCTTGGAATAGAAGTAGATTTATGTTTTACCAGTCGAATTAGTTGATGAATAAATCTTTATATAACAGGATTATTTTGGCAATGGTTTTTATCATATTTTTTATAGTAATATAAACTTTCTCATTATTTTCTTAATTTCGAGTAAAGGGCTGGTTTATAAGCCTTAAAATAAAACTTATTAAATTTTATTTGGTAATTCATTTTACATATTTCAATTTATAACATTCCTAGTTCGGATCCTAGTGGTATCTTTTAATTTTTATTGGCCTAAAACCGTTTTATTCATCATTAACATGTACTAGCTTAAGGAAAACTTTATTCTTCATAATATACAACCTCAAAATCAACGTTTTAAAATATACTGAAATAAAAAAAAATAAAGAGAAATATGAAAAATAAAATACAATTTTATTAACAAATGATAAACAAAATGTAGGAAATTGAGAGTAATTAGCTATTAGGTGGACCAATAACAATATCATCTTCTTCAACGCCTTTAATAATCAAATGACTTTAAAAACGGCCATAAAAAATGACATTTTTAGTTGATCCACATAAAATAAACAACCAGAGAAGCGATGGCAAAGAGAATACTGTAAAACAGTGATATTACTGCGATAACAGTGCGAATTAAACATCAAATTACTGTAATAACAAAGCGAAATTACTGTTGTAACAATAAACACTTTAGCTAAGTTACTGTGACAGTATACTGCAGTAACCTAGGCAAGAAAGTCATTGGTTTGTTCGATCACCTCCTCCGTGCAGCTGGGTGAGATGCATTCGGAAAGACGTCTGCTGGTTGGTGCTGTGCGCTCTTGAGCCACAACTTTGAGTACCATTTGGCCGACTAGTACCTTTTTGTCGGCTTCCGAGTACTTCGGATCAATGTAGCGGTGAATCGCGACGTCGGCTCTGAAAGTAATGGTGTTATCGCAATTTTTATTTAAAAAATAGTGTTTTAGCCCAATTTTAGATGTAATGGCAAGACCCAGCTATATCAATCTAGCTTAACCCACACACTATCATATACGACACATTAAACTCAAAGACCAACGTCTATAAGCCCTCAAAACTCAAGAATCCTTACTTGTTTCCGATCAAAACTTCTGTAGTTTCGAATTTCAAAGCCGGATGGTCGATCTTGATCACAGTATGTTCGGCCAGCGTGACTGGATGTTGAAAGACTTCCAATTTGACATTCACATTCAACAACTCGTACTTGTCCGCAGTCTCACAATCAACAATGGTGATGTTCATGGGACACTCTTGACTAGTCGATGGTTCTTCTGAGCCTCTGATAACACCGTACAGGGCGAAGGAGTCTTCGTATTCATTGATTAGGACTCCCTGAAGATTTTAGTGTTATTTTAGATCTATTTTTTTAAGTTATAGTCATTTTATATTGTTTTAGGCTAATAAAATTGATTTATATTGCACTGGACGTTTAGGTAACAAAGGAAATTCAAAAATGTAAAAAACAAAGAAAACGATAAAAATTACCCTAAACTTTCTGAAATCATCATCGCAGATCAGTCTTACGGTACCACGTTCGAACACCGAATGCATAATGCCTCGAGACTTGGTCGACTTCATTATGACAGGGCTTCTGGGCTTGGTGTACGGTAGGCCAGTTGGTGCGTATCCTACGTCGACGACCATTTTAGAACATCGATTTCTGAAATGATCTTAGTCTTCTTACGGTATTTTTTGAAAATATACTCACGATATTGACATTGACACACGTTCGAAAAGGTCGCGAATTATCTGCACGGTCAGTTTTTTAAATTCGAAATTTTTAAAAAGTGAGCAGTGCAAATTGGCCAAAAACTTTCCAGACTGTTGACACAGGTTATTTTTCATTTATAATATACATAATAATATTTGTAAATCGTTTTACGAAAGGTATACCATTTCAAAACACTTTGCACGGTGCAGTCTATAACCCTTAACTTTTTGCACCGTGCAAGCCAAAAATTCAAGTTTAAAGCCACTTTCAGTAAACTATTCAACAAAATATCTATACAAGACATTTTAATAACCAAGAAAAGCATTCCATTCAGTTATTTTGTAACTAATGTACCCAAAACTTATCAAAAACACCATTTTGACCGTTATGAAGACCTTTTAATCGACCAAACACCGAGGTTAATTGACAATATCAAACATCTTTTGTCTATAATAACAAAAATATGTTTTTTACGCAAAAACTATTGGCAAATCGCACGGTTTTCGGACAGAAATCAGCAGCAACCTTGTATAGTATTATAGTTCAGGTGCATAATATTATAGTAGGCAAGTTGATATTATAATAGGCAAGTTTATATTACAATTAGCAAGTTAATAGTACAAAAGACAACTTAATGGTACAATAAGCCCAATATCATCGCTAGGGAAGAGGATGCATAGAGATGAATCCATCATCTATATAGGCCATGTTACACTACAATAAGCCATATAACATTACAGTAAGCTACGTTATACTGTATTTTTAAAAGAACGAAGCCAAATTTCAAGGTTTTTTTGCAAAAAAATAAAGAAATCCTCTGGCCATGTGCCAGATTCTGTTTACAGATAGAAAAAACAAGAATTTCATAAAAATTTTGAAATTTCAAAGAAAAATAAAAATTTTGCAAAAAATGCAGGAATTTTCTTTACAAAAAGGGGGAAAACGTTCCAAAAATTTTTTAAAATAAAAAAATATTTAAAAATTGATTTTATTACCTAAAATTAAATTTTTGTTATCTAAAATATTTTTTCAAACCAATTTTAAAACAAAAAAATTAAATTTTACTCTCCAAGGCATAACATTTTTAAAAATTTCCAAAATTCAAAAAAAAGATTAAAAAATGCTGATTGTTACCTAAAATCTTTATATGCCCAGAAAATGTTTAAATCTACCCCAAGTCCAATAAAATTTATATAGCTACCTCCAAAGCTCATAAAATGTTTAACTCTATCCCAAAGCCAAAAAAATGTTTAAGTCTACACCAAGACCAAGAAAATTCTTATAGCTACCTCCAAAGCTAAGAAAAGCTTTAAATCTACCCCCAAAACCAAAAAAATGTTTAAATCTAGCTCAAAACCAAGAAAATATTCTACTCTATCTCCAAAGCCAAAAAAAATTAAGCCTACCCCAAAAGCCAAGAAAATGTTTAAATCTACTCTCAAAGGCGAAAAAATCTTTAAACATTAACCCAAACCTTCAAAAAGCGTTAAAATTTGCTTTAAAATTTCCCCGCAGGCTCTGAAATTCCAACCACATTCCAAAAACTAATCGAAAGTGCTTTTAAAACTCAAAACGGAACAAATATAAACCCAAACAACACCAAAATATTCTTTACGACCGAATACAAAACAAGAAAAGGTACAACAACATGGTGGACTTTGCTCGAAAAAACATTTCGAAAGAAAAAAAGAGTTTGGGGGAGAGAATACCGACATAAACTGAAAAACGATTCGATTAGTCTCGGGGAAAATCGATAAACCCCCGTTATCAGTGGAGAAGGAACAGATTATTTCGAATACAACATAACTAATAATACAGAATAATAATATTATTGTTCTGCAGAGGGGTGGTAAAACAAGGCATTGTGCTACTACAAAGGTACGGTTAAAGGTATTGTTCCAACTAGCCTTGAAAGGAGGCCACTATTAGGGCCAAAGCAAATTTGAAAGGGGCAGGGGTAGACACGGAGAAAGGGCCGAGTCGGGCTTGAAAATCAAGGCCCGGGCCAAGGATAAACCAAGGCCCAGCCACTTTGCAGGTCTGGGCTAGGGCTCTGAGCTAAGGCTCTAGGCTAAAAATCTGAGCTCATTTTAAAAAATATGGGTTTTGGTTTAAAGTTTTTAAAAAACCAGCTGTCTAGAAAAATTCCAAAAAACATAAAAAAATTGGTTAAAAAACGAAAAGTATGACAAAACTTTGAAGTTTAAGTACGTAGGAAGGAGACAACAACATTTTTTATATAAACTGATTCAAAACATTAAAATGCGTGATAAAAATAGATTAGTCATTTCAAAATTGATTCATTTTTCAAAAATGTGAACAGCAATACAATGAAAATTAAAAGGTATAGATAGACAAGGCAAATATTACAAAGATAATACAAGACCTATATATAATAAAGTCAAAATACTACTGTAATTAAGATTCTACTGCTGTAACTATAATTTTTTATTTAGATTTTAACATTGACAAGCCTTAAATAAAAAAGATGAACCCTTTAGAAACAATTTACTGTTATATGTAGCCTCATTGCAGCTTTTAACAGTAAGATAAATGAGAGAGTTTAAAGTAAGTTTTGTAATCACAAGTTTCATTTATCAAACTTCCACTGAATTTTATTCACATCATCAGTCAGACAGTCAGTAAATGTTTCAGTTACACCTTTTTTCTAACTACAATAAAGGAAAGTGTAATATTACAATACTTTTCTTGTAAATTGTCTTATTACACTATAAGCTGAGTAAACCAGTTTTTGAACAAAAATTCGACACTACCCTACTTTATCCTACCTTACTCTATCGTACCCTACTTTACCCTACTCTACCTTATCCTAGTACTTTATACAAAAATTGTTTAGTCACATTTTCAAAAAATCCAAAGTACAGTAGAGCCACGCTGTGATTGTCAAAGATAAGTAAACCCTTGCTGTGACAGAAATCCCCTAACACTAGTCGTAATGTAGACAATGATAACGACAAATCATTGAGCACACACGAGACACCACGAGGCGTTAACACATGGGAAACGTGACTAAGCCATCCCAAACATGACTGAAACGTCTTCAGCTGTGATTGAAATATTACTATAGTATACAGAATATACAGTGAGACATCAGACGTAGCTAGGAGGAAAGGGAAGGGGAGTGAATAGACGTGAATGTAAAAAAGTCCATAAGTTTGAAAATTGTTTTTTGAAAATTTGGTTCTGTTTGTATAAATTACATAGCCAATACCTCTAAACCAAAAAAAATGTTGACTTCTAATTCCTCCTTCCCCTTCCCATCATATAATAGATAAACAAAATCTTTCGCGACGGATCTATCATAGGAATTCTAATGTAAAATACGGTTTAATTTTCTCTGTTTCATAAACCAAAACCAAGTATAATAGTAAAAAAGAATACTAGAAACAACTAATGACAATGCGTTAAGCATCAATAACATACATTAATAAAACAGACTTGAAAAAACCTTTCAACAATCAAGCTCCACCCAGTGACAACTTAAAGACTTATTATACAATTGTCACTTATATTACGCGACAAATCGTTTGTAACATTAAAAGAATAATGAGCTGCAGTCTAACAAGTGACAATTCACTTGTGATACCCAGAAGTAACCATCTCATTAAAACGCAACATAAAGAGTAAGAACACTTGCACCTAGCTTTTAACCTCTTTGACTTAAAGTTGAGATTACCTAGAGTATCCACTGGTTCATAACGTTATTATTGCTACCTTGAGACATTTATATTCCTTATTTTATTATAGTTAGTATAAGACAGTGTTGCTTGATATGTGACTAAGAAACTCATAAGACACTTCCTGAACTTTTTGATTGTGTTAGACCTGTAAAGATGCCTTATTTTTGACCCGAGGCGCTCGGACTCACGTAGGCAGGCCCGGCAGATTGGTTTTACATTTTTTGCCAGTCAAGCCTTTTGTTGGCAAAACACTTAAGCTGGGCATCTGGAGCTTTGGTTTGGGCCCCAACTCACAAGCCCACACTTTCCTGCCCGGTCCCATTCCTTCCCCTCCTTCGGCCCGAGGGTAGACAAGGTGTAGTTGTCCCTTTTTCAGGTCTATTTGCAATAAAATAGCCAACTCCAAGTTTTTCACAAAACACTCAACAAATACATCAAATACGTACCTTTAAAGTTAAAAAAGTTAATGTTTCAAAGAAACATAAACAAATTCACATTGGTTGTAATCCAATAAAAATAACACTCGAGTTTGGTTCCAAACTGTGAGAGTAATAAACGGTTTGATAACATCGAGGTGGTTCTTTGCTCTTCAAACACAGATTTCACAACGATCCTTCTAATCACTTATTGATAGATATCACTAAATATCAGTTATGATGAAAGAGATTAATAGTGTACACAAAATTTATAATGGTATATATCAGTGGTATTAAATATTATAAATATCACTGATATACTCTATATTTATCATGAAACGTATCACTGATATACTATTATATTTCATTATACTTATATCAGTGATCGTTTTTCGTAGTAAAGCTAAATTACACTCGATTCCGGAATCTTTAAAAGTCATTTTGCAGTAGAAAATGTTTGATTTTACAAAGGTGATAAATGTGATAAAAACTTTTTTTATGACAACTAGGTAAAAGCGATTTCTATAATATGTTTGACACAGTAGACATAAACATATCATAGTATTTTTAATATAAAATCAATTGAAATTGAACCCTAGTCCAAGTCATAGCAATAGTCCAAGCCCTAGCCCCAGAGTCCTAGCCCCAGAGCCCTAGCCCAGTCCCCTTCTCCAGAGCCCTAGCCCAGTGCCCTAGCCCAGAACCCTAGACCAGAGGCGTTGCCCATAGCCCTAACTAGGCATGGGAAACGAGAGGTCAGTCCGGCCCTAACACTCAAGCCCGGCCTAAAAAATGGGCCCGACTCGTTCTCCATGCTTTAGCCGTAATCCTATATCTTACAACCAACCCAAACCAGTTATCTATACCTGTAATTAAAATACCGTAACCTTATGAAAAACAACTTTTTAAATTCTTAAACCGTCTGTAGATATTGTACCTGTACAGTCGGGTTTTATAGGCTTTTTGCCCTTTAAACCTGCACAATTAATCAGTGATAACGATGCACAAGAACGTTTCCTTGATATAATAGGTGATAACGCTAATTATTATGATTACAAGAAAACAAACAAAGTTAAAGTACAAAGGTAAACACGAATGTTATTGTAAAGTAAGGGTACAAGTATTGTCTGGTAAAAAAGTAAAGTAAAGGTAGAAGCACTGTCTTGTAATAAAGTAAAAAATATGTTGAAAATACTAGTTATTGTAAAGTGATGAACATAGTATGAAGTACAATGTGATTATAAAAGTTTTGCCGTCAATTTACATATGTTTGTACGGTGAAAAACGACAAAACTTTTTTAATATTTAATTTTTCAATTTTCTGGTACAGCTGCTGGAACGATATTGATTTTTGACTATAATAAAAGGTTACTGTAATTTTATAACCATAAAAAACCAAAAATTAAGAAAAAGTTTAAAAAGTAAAAAAATTTTTAAAAAATTTAAATATTTTTTTTTATTTAAAATTTCAAAAAAGAGCAGAAAATCTCGTCTTTGACCATTCGAAGTCGGCGTGCGGTCGATTTCCACACTAACTCCACTGACTGATGAGTGACGCCAAACCTCCGGCTGCTGCCCCAGCTGCCTCAGGCGGTTCGACCGCTCAAATCAACTCGTTGAGTGATGTCGACGGTGAATTGAAGAAGGCGCTCTACGACTCGGCCAAATGGCCTCTCACCTGCATGGTGTTCAGCAGAGTGGAGGAACAGACTGGAGTCAAGAGGGAGAAGGTAAGTTAATAGGTATTAATAGTTGAAGATGTTATTAAAATGGCATGAATAGGTATGAAGATGATAGAATTTGAAGTGAATATAATAAAAGCAGTATAAAGCCTTTAATTTCAGTTCGCCTACGGCGTGTTGGGAGCGTTGGGTCTGTACCTGATCGTAGGAAACCTGGCCCAGCTGGTTTGTAACTTCATCGGCTTCGCCTACCCAGCCTACGCCTCGGTGTACGCGATTCGCAGCACTCGGAAGGACGACGACACTCAATGGCTAATCTACTGGACCTGCTTTGCCTTCTTTTCGTTGATCGACTTCTTTGCCGAAAAGATTTGCTCGTGGTTCCCCATCTATTGGTTGGTCAAGGTGAGTTAACAGCCTTGGTGCTATGGATTAAAACACCAAGTCTTCTTGAATTTTGAAACTAAAACAAGGTCTAGCTAAACAGTTTTCAATCTAAAAACTTCAGAAGAACGTTTTCCAATCAAGAATTTTGTCGGAAAACCCCTTTTACGTCAACGCAATTCAATTATTCAAGTTATATTATCCATAATCTAAATAAATATTTCAGACCATCTTCCTCATCTGGTTGTCAGCTCCTCAAACTGGTGGTGCTCTCAGAATGTACGAAGACTACGTGGATCCGGCAATCAAGAAGATCGACGAAATATACGCGAAATATGCAACAAAAAAGGAATAAACTGACTGAATTTCACATTTTTGTCGGATTTTTCCATTTTCTCGCCAATTATTTTGCCTTTATTTGATGTTATATTGTTTGATTTTGTTGTGGTCTCTTTATACACGGTTTTCACCATCGGTGTATTGTTGGAGACTTCTGGTCTAGCCAGTAGAATTCGTTCAATTTCGTTTTTCTTGTCGTTGTCTTTGGTTTTTTTGTAAATTTCTTGATTTCCTATTGTTGAAAGAAGTTTTTCATGTCGTTTTACTGTTCAATATTGTCTAATATATCTAATCTTTCACCTTATTTGCCTTCTCAATCCATTTTTCAAATTGTGAAAGCTTGAGCAACGAAGCTTGTTGGTTTTCGCGAAAAACGGTTCTTCAACTTCATTATGGATAATATTTCAGCGATTTATCGTGCCAGCTGATTGCTTAGGATACTGAGCAGTTAAAGCGCCGAAAACCGGACAAGAATTGGTAAGTATTTTACGTTTTTCTTTGTGTTTTTAGGAGAAAAATAGCTAAAGCAACATGTTGGGGATGTGGTTGTTACCTAAAACTCCTTTGTGGATTGTCTTGAGGACTGCTGGTGTAAATGACATTTTCAACATGATATTTTACTATTTTTAAACCTAGAAACAAGTTATTCAAAAGGATAATAATAGAAAAAAGGGTTTGAACACTAAGAAAACAGTTTTTTGATCAAGTATAACATTATGCAAATTTTCGCAAATACCAAAAGAATGATGAAAGGCCAAGAAATTTTTCAAACCATTTCAAAAATCCATTTCAGTCAAGTTGTCGTTGAGGTGTGGTCGACTTTTCTCTATCAGAAGTAGCTAGCACTAATGTCAAAGCGTGAAGCCAAACCCACCACGGCGGAACCGCCGTCCGTCGCCAATGGCGCTCCTGCCGGCAAAGTTCAGTCTCTGACTGACATTGATGCCGAAATCAAGAAGGCACTCTATGACACTGGCAAGTTCCCTTTGATCACCACGGTCATGGGTAAGGTGGAGGAACAGACTGGCGTCAAGAGAGAAAAGGTAGGTGAATAAGTATTGAAAGTTGTTATCAATATCACGTATATCAGAATGTATCTTTCACATATTTTCATAACATTTTGAACTTCAGTTCGCCTACGGCGTGTTGGGAGCGTTGGGTCTGTACTTGATTGTGGGAAGCCTGGCTCAGCTGGTTTGTAACTTTATCGGCTTTGCATACCCCGCCTACGCTTCGGTGTACGCGATTCGCAGCACTCAGAAGGACGACGACACTCAATGGCTCATCTACTGGACCTGCTTCGCCGCGTTCTCGTTGGTCGACTTCTTTGCCGAAAAGATTTGCTCGTGGTTCCCCATCTACTGGTTGGTCAAGGTGAGATTTTGTTTTTTATCATACGTAAAGAGTGGAAATTTCCATTTCTTATTGTAATAAGCTTTAAAAAGCTTTTGTTGATATTGTGCTTGATGTAATTTCATACTTTCAGGCCCTGTTCCTGGTCTGGTTGTCAGCCCCTCAGACGGGTGGTGCCCTGAAGATGTACGAAAACGTTGTAGATCCAGCCATCAAGAAGGTCGACGAAATCTACTCGAAATATGCAGGCAAAAAGGAATAAACTGTTTGCTTTGATTGATCTTGTTATACTTTTTGAGGAGTTATAATAAGAACAGGCTGAGCTAGCACGAGACTTGGGCTAGGGCTATTTTTTGAAAAGTTCACGATGAATGAACATTGCTTTAGATTTGGCCAAAAACTTGCAAAACATCATTAACAGATTGAAGATGTTGATAATATAGTATATATTGTAGCAAAAAAATATGTTTAAAAATAAGTTTGGTAACAAACTCTTCAGTATAGTTTGAACTCGATGATTGATAAGTGATACGCGTAAACCAATGGCAATGTTCAGATGATTCTAGAAATTTCGCCGATGATTATAGTCATGTATATTTTGATTGATTATGTTACGATAAAGAAATTCAGATATAAAATATTGAAATGTACTTTAATATTATTATATAGGGATATTTTAGTATCTAAACGAAAAAAGGTTGGTACCGTACCTTTCCCCAAAACCTATCAATATCTTCTTCTCTTCTCTGCTTCCCCCTAAACATGGCTTGATCAAAATTGTGCTCAAAAGTCCCTACTCTGCCATGCCGTACCCTATCTTGCCTATCATACCTAGTCTCCCCTACCCTGGTCTACTTTCCCATATCTTACATAGTTACCCTCCCCTTCACTAAAAAATCTATAGTAATGGCACCTCTGCCTACAATCCACCATAAGATCACGTTCGTTTCGAAACCTACAGTTATATACGGTCGTAGCGGGAAGAATTTATTGCCCCACGTGCCGATGGTCCGATTAAAAGCGTTATTGTTTCAGACACACGAGACGATTGATAACGCCAATCACAACTCCAATACAACAAAAAAGCGGGTTGACGTTGAAACGTTGGGAACAGACGGTCATTTAGGCCTGTTATGTCTTACTTTAGGTGTATTTAATAGATTTTTAATCCTTTTCATCAAACTAGGCCAAAAGTTAGGTAAAGAATTGTAAAGTATAACAATTTCTGCCATTTTATTCTCAATAAACCTTTAGTAACAATAAAAAGTCAACAACAACAATAATAAAATTCAACAAGATTTTTAAAAATTTCTAGTATATATCAAAGTAATTGAGTCTGTAGAGCCTCACACCGCCGGACATAGTTCCGAACGCTACGAAGCCTGAATGTGGTGAGAATGAGGCCGAAGTGATGACATCCTTCGACAACATTTCATTTTTCGGTGGAAAATTCTTAAAAACCGTGCCTGATTGAAGATGGGCTATTCTGTAGTGCATTGGCTGAAAAAAGATGACGTAAATTTGATAAAGTATTAATTTTTGTAGATTTAGGTAAAAAAACGTTGGAATATAAATTTTATTTCATTTTTTGAAAATTAATGACATATTTTACATTTTTTGAAATGTTTTTTTTTGTTCAAATTAAAAAAATTAAATCCTAATCTTTTAAAATTTGCAAAAAACCAAAAAATAGCCATAAATCCTCTCCCCGGCCTTGAATCCCCCACCCCTCCCCAAAACCTATGAATAACCTCTCCATACCTACCTTTTCATCCGACCCAAAAGCCAACATTTGTGAATCCAAATTGAAATTCAAGAAGGTAACTGCAGTAGTCAAGTTAGTCAACGTATACAGCGGCTTCGGCTCCTCTTCAGCCTTCACCGTCTTCATCTCATATACATTGACAATGCCTGTGTTTTGTCCTATCGCCAAGAACTGTCCATTTTCGCTGATTTTCATGGTTTTACATCTGACCGCACCCTGATCCGTAAATACTTTTTGTTCTCCTTTCGCCTTTAGATTCCAGATGTAGCCTTGCCCCGTCTCTGTGACGCCGATTATTGTGTTCCGGTCGACTGGGGAGAAAGTGGCATCGGCTAGTCGTGAGGATGCCATAAAGGTGTGCAAATGCTCCATGGTTGCTCTGTGGAAGACGTAGAGTTCGCCGTTTTGGCCGAGGAAGGCGACGGCTTCGCCGTCGGAGGAGAGGCGAGATCGAAGGCCGGTCTTCCATTCTCTTTGGAGATCTAGAAAAATATTTTTGAATTAAAAAAATTCAAAATAATCCCTTTCATGCCCATCTACTCAACCTTCGTTTAAAATTTCATAAAAATTTAAAAAATTAAAATTAAATTCAAAAAAAAAACTACTGACTATCAAATTGATCTTTCTACCTACAATTTTAGATAAAATTAACGTTAAGCACCGTTCTATACCATTTACCATTAAAAAAATAAATTTTCAAACAAAAAATTTTAAAAACTCACTTTTGGGATATAAATGTTGATCAACATGCCCATCCATTAGATTATATTGATAGAAGAACTCCTAAAACAATAAAAAATCATTTTTAATCAACAGATACACTTTTCGTTGTTTAAAAACAAACAGCAATTCAAACCAAAGCCTTTAAAAATCTATTAATTTAAATAATATTAACCCACATTTCGGTTCGAACTCAAGAACAAAGCAGTACCATCGTCATAGAAGCCAATTGAATCCACATTCAATCCCTTAACTTTGAATTCTTGCAAAAATGGATTGTCAGCCGGTTTCTGAAGATCCTTTACTGATCTGGCCACTCGGTATAATTGAACATTACCACATGTATTAGCTGTCACAAGTACTGGTTCTGTTGGGTGGAATAGAACGGATTTTAGCTTTTTACCCTAAAAATGCCAAAAATTGTTTTTAACACATAAAAACTTTGATAAATATGTATACTAAAATAAGGTGTTCTTTGCTAAAACAAGGACCAAAAGCTGAATAATAGACTAAAATAGAACTTTTAAGGCTAAAAATAGCAAAATTTCTCCTAAAAATATAAATTTTCAATTATAAGTTGTTCAAATAATTCTGAGCCTCTCCCCCAAAAAAAATCTGCGTTGAAAGAGAGCGCAGAATTATTTGAACAACCTAACACAATCCCCTTACATCTCTCCTACTAGCAGTTGTAGGGTCCAAAAGCTTAGTACACTGAAGGTATGTCCTCGGTAAGGTAGCAGATTTTGTAACGTATTTCGAAGCCGTTTTCTGAAGACCAAAAAGACCTTGAAGAGCTTCATCATCATCCGAATCTTCATCTTCCTTCGTGGCTTCTTCTTCGGCCTTCAACAACCATTCCGGCTTCTGACCAAGCTTTGCACGCTCTATAAATTGATCACGGATCTCTGATGAGTATTTCTAAAAAACATGTTCATTATTCTTTAAAAAAGTTAATATTTTTGATCTATTTTCTTATTATTCAAAAAAAATTTGTAAAAATTGCTCTGCTCAGTGCAAAATTCAAAATTTTATGATTGCACAGTGCAGTTTTCAAAAAAATTTTTTCAAAACATGATTTTAGACCCTTCTTCGTTCATATTCTTTTTATCTCCCTTCATTATTACCTAAACTTCCAACAAAAACTCAAAAATTTCAATATTACCTCCAATTTCTCCTTTTGAGTCAAGTCTTTCCCCGTCAACAATCCTGGTGCATTTTCTCTGATGAACGCCGTGCTCAACGCAATATCTTCGTCGTCCTCATCGTTCCACACGCACTCAGTGTCCTTCTTTTCTTCTTTTGGCAATTCTTTCTTCGTTTTTTCCTTTTTGGCTCGCTTTTTCGGTCGTTCTTCTTCCTCGTCATCTGAGCTTCCGGATCGATCGGATTCTGGCTCGGATTCGGAGTCAGATTTGGCTACAGATCCGAAAAGTTGAAGTTCAAGTTGTTCGGCACGTTTTGCCGCTAATTCAGCCATTTTGCCTGGAATTTTGGGTATGAATTTGGAGTTACATTGTTTTAGGTGACATTTTTTATAACTTTGCCGTTTTTAGGCTAAAAATTGAAAAATGGCAATAAGTTTTGCTTGTTTAGCTAGATATAACTATAAATTGAATTTTCATTTAATTTTTAGGCATAATTCATTATTTTTTAGCCATTAAAATTAAAAACATCAAAAATCAAAAAAAGTTCGATCCCGCTTGGGGAAAGACTACTTTTTTCAACTTTATACCACATTTTCTTCAAAGTAATGTAACGGAAATCCGTTTCCTTTTCAACTCAAAGCCGATTTCGGTTATTATAATTTAAGTTTATGACAAATATATTAACTGTATACGCAACCCATTGATTTTTTTTTGCTTTTACAATACCAATAGTGAAATTAACGAAATCGAGACCACCAAAAACAATATTACTATCCAAAATAAATTCGTTCCACTTTTGTGAGGTTGATATCGATGTTAAGGCTATACCTTTAAAACCTTAAGATATAACTTGACGTTTTCAATATATAACTTCAGTTTTTATAGCTATACCTTAACATAGACCTCAAAAAAAGAATTGTTAAAATTACAAAAAAGAATAAGAAATGAGACAAAATCAGCTAACTTCTGGCCTAGATTCACTTATTTAGGCTAGCCATGATTTTAAAAACTTTTTTTTTATTTTTCTTCATGGCCAACCATCTCAGAAAATGGTTTTTAGACAACAATAACACAAATAATTGCAAGATCAGATAATACACATCAAGTTGAGGGAAAATAGACGGTAAAATAGTTGTTGGGATGGGATGATAGTTGTTGTGGGTGACACCGTAGATAAGATAACAGTCATTGTGGACAAGAAAATGACCAATTTTCTCCAGAAAAAGGCCAATTTTTTTACCGAATGAAGTTTTGCCATACAAAAGCCAATGTTCAGTACCAGTATCGTCTTCTTTATCATATACTGTCTGTTTAACACCATCCCCTTCGTCCGATATTCATCATACTTAACTCCTCTTCTCGTTTGGTGGAGAGTATTGAGGTGAGGATGGTGAATATTGTGGACTGCTGGGACTGTATTGTGGAGACGATGGGCTGTACTGTGGTGATGATGGAGAGTATTGAGGGCTGGATGGTGAGTACTGTGGCGAAGATGGACTGTATTGAGGCGAGGATGGTGAATACTGAAAAGAAAATGGGTGATTTAGCTTCAAGTCACATTTAAAAACGAAATTTTATGGTTGAGGGGCACAGAACTATTTCAACAACCTAATAATTATCAAAAATGCCAAAAAAATCAAAAACCTACCCTCGGACTGCTTGGTGAATACTGTGGCGACGAGGGTGAGTACTGTGGACTGCTCGGCGAGTATTGCGGTGAGCTGGGCGAGTACGACGGCGACGACGGACTGTATTGTGGGCTTGAAGGCGAGTACTGCGGACTCGTCGGCGAATACTGTGGCGAGGATGGTGAATATGCCGGTGAGCTCGGTGAGTACCGTGGTGAAGATGGAGAGTAACCTAAAATTAGGTATAACGTCAAAGTTTGGCACAGTTTATAAATTTTAAAAGTATTTTAAAAAATTCGAAATTTCAAAAATTTTTTTTAATTCAAAACCTACTTGGCGAGCTCGGTGAATACGATGGACTGGTTGGACTGTACGACGGTGACGTCGGACTGTATGATGGACTGGTTGGTGAGTACCGTGGACTTGTAGGAGAGTATGACGGACTTGATGGAGAGTAGGCATTGCCAGCGGCCGGCGAATTCGGACTGTAAGACGGACTTGTTGGACTGTATGAAGGTGATGTTGGACTGTACGATGGTGACGTCGGACTGTATGATGGACTCGTTGGACTGTAGGACGGTAAAGTCGGTGAGTACGAAGGGCTAGTCGGACTGTATGATGGTGAAGTTGGAGAGTATCTGGGAGAAGTTGGGTTGTAGGCTGGAGATGTCGGACTGTAAGATGGGGAAGTTGGTGAGTAGCCGGTTCCTGGATTGTAGGCTGGAGACATGGCGTAAGCTGGTGAAGCTCCTGGCCTGGGACTACCATAGCCAGGTGACATACCAGGGCTTTGAGCGCCTCGAGGGCTGAAAGCTTCGCTGTAGGCGGGTGAGAATCCGCTGTCCGATCCAGCTCCGACTGGACTGAAAGCTCCGCCTGGTGTGACTCCGCCCGTTCCCATTGGACTCCAGGCTCCGTCGCCAGCGTACGATGGTGTAGCGCCAGTTGGGCCGTTTTGCCATGGCGTACGGCTTGGTGACATTGAGGATGAGGCTGGTGAAGACATTCCATCGTTGAAGAAGGCGCCGCCCATCATTCCCATTGTGTTGGCCTGAATCTCCATACCCAGTTTGCACTTCTCCGAATCCAGTACCAAATCAAAGCATCCAGTACCGGCTTTGGCTAGTTGTCCTAACATAATATTCTCTGAGACTCCTTTGACTGGGTCGACTTCGGCGTGCATTGCAGCTTCCATGAGGATATCGACCGTTTCTTCGAAGGAGCATCTCATCAGAGCGCCGACTTCTTGTCTGTTGATACCGTGACGAGTGATGGCCATAAGATGACCTTTGGCTGTCATGACATCACAAAGTAGAGCCAAGTGACGGTAATTTACGTAGGAACCGTCGAAAGAAATGACTTGGTTCATTTCTTTTTCAATCGATTTTCGCACGGCTTCGATTCCGAGGACTTCAAAAATTTCACAAATATCGTTGGAGGTTGTTCTGGCCGGGTCGACGTGTTCTTCGGACAATACCTATAACAATATAAGTTTAAAGATGGTCATATAATTGTAATTTTAATGTAGTTAACATGGTTATGTCATATTAATATTACTTTTTACAACCTTTTCGTTAGTTTCCAAAACTTTTTTTTGATATTATAATCTTTTATGGCTTTATCAACCTAACAAAACTAAATTTCAGCCCTTAACATAGATTTATCAACTAACCAAACCTCCTTACCCTCAACAACGCTGTTCCATCCGTTTCCAACAACCATTCAGAGACCATCTGATATGATCCATCCGGCTGAATGACGACCTTCTTCTTGTCATCGGTGGTCGGTTTGTGCATGTATACCTTGGAGATGGCTTCGATACCTTGTAGAGCCAAGTCGCTCAACATGTTGGTCTCGATACATCTCAAAAACACGTCGTCTTCCATCTTGTCCAACTGTTCTTCGGTTTCTTTTTCGGCCGGATTCTTAGTGAGACGGATATGGAATACCAGGTCTTCCGAATTGTCATCGGTGTAGATAACGTGGAGGTCGGAGCCAAAGCCTTCGGTGATTCGTCTGGCTATGCTTTCCATTGTTAGCTTCTTGTCTGTCATTCTGAAAGGAATGGGGTTAGAAAAGGAATTTTTAACAACAGTTTACAAGGTTAAAATTTAGCAACAAAACCGCATTTTACCAACATTGAATTTACCATAATTCAAAGAAAAACATGTTTTTTGTACCTTTTTCATCAAATTCTTTACCTTTTTTATCACAAAATGTACTTTTTTATCAACCTTTATACCTACTCCCCTCACAGAAGCTCATTCCCTACCTCTTTCTATCCATCTTAATCCTCAGCAACCAAGGTCCGGCATTGGACGGATCAGCATCAGGCATTTCGTAGAAGATTTGCACCCAATCCTTGTCCTCTTCAATACAAGTATCCACAACACCTGGATCGTAGTAGATCGCAGTTTCGGCCGTTACTTTCCTCAAGGTCGTATGTTCTAGCTTGCAAAGCACATCCTTGGCCTTTTCCGCATCCTTGGCCGAGTTTCCAGTTAAGAATACGGTCAATGACGGAGTTTTTGGATTCTTCGAAACGTTGATAATTTCCTTCAGACGTGGCACACCCAACGTGACGTTCTTGGCCGACACACCAGCATAATGGAAAGTGTTGAGGGTCATTTGAGTGGCCGGTTCTCCGAGAGATTGAGCGGCCAAAGCGCCGACCATTTCGCCAGGTTGAGCTATGGCTTGATTGAATCTGGTCTCCACTTCTCCCAATACCCATTCGAAGGCTTCGGCGTTCAACTTGTGAGTGCTGGCCATTTGTTTTGCTGAGAAGGTTGACCTTAGCAGGATGTTGAAGAGTAAAGTGGCATTGTACTGGGCTTGCTGAGAGATTCGGTCTTCTCCACCGACGATGACAAGGCGCTTCGAAAGCTCTTTGATGCCTTCGATGACCTTTAGCGGTGAGAGTTCGCATCGTTTCCTCAAGTCTACGTGGAAAATCTTCTGAGCGTTCCAGATAAGACGTGACAGATTGCACGGTAAATGGATTTTGACGTTTGGATTGGGAAAGATCTTCCTCAACAGTCTTCTGTCCTCCTGAATCTGGACCCATTCGTCGTTGCAGATCTGTTGATGACCGGCAGTGGTGGTTAAGTCCCTGTAGGCTTCGTCGGTGTACAAATCCTTTAGTTCTCTGATGTTTCCTGTATCCAGGTGAAATTTCTTTTCGAATAGGACGTTGTTTGGCTTCAGAGTTTCCAAGGTTTGATTCTCGACCCATGTACCATCAAGACCATCTTCACCGTAACGCAGTTGGATCATTTGACCGACAGCGTTTCTCACCGTTCCATCGTAGTTCACCATGACAGATTCCATAGCTTTGATCAGACGACGTTGAATGTAACCAGTTTCGGCCGTTTTTACAGCTGTATCGATCAGACCTTCACGTCCTCCCATAGCGTGGAAGAAGAACTCGGCTGGTGTTAGACCGGCAAGGTACGAATTCTCGACAAAACCTTTAGAATCTGGACCGTTGTCGTCCTTGATGAAGTGAGGTAACGTTCTGTGTCTGAAGCCAAATGGAATACGTTTTCCTTCAACGTTCTGTTGTCCTACACAAGCAATGACCTGAGAGATGTTAATTTTGGATCCTTTTGAGCCAGCCACCACCATAGCCTTGAAGTTGTTGAATTCTGACAAGGAACGTTGAGCTGAGGAACCGGTACGATCACGAGCATCGTTCAGAATTCGATTCACGTGGTTTTCAAAGGTTTGGCGGAGGGAGTTACCAGGAGTTGGTTCCAATTCATCGTTGTGAGCCTTCTC
Organism: Bursaphelenchus okinawaensis; assembly: GCA_904066225.2. Lineage (NCBI taxonomy): Eukaryota > Metazoa > Nematoda > Chromadorea > Rhabditida > Aphelenchoididae > Bursaphelenchus > Bursaphelenchus okinawaensis. The sequence goes on along the minus strand of CAJFCW020000005.1, from coordinate 8,619,464 downwards.
GATAATTTCCACTACTTCTTGTTTCGCTTTTCTGATGGTTTCTTGGATGTCACGGTAGGTGGCTTGATCGGCGATTGTGTCCCCAATACCAATGGTATGACCTTCGGCTAGGAGCCATTTGTTTACCAGCAACTGAAAAGATTATATTCAAAAATAGAAAATAGTGTAAAAGTCATGGATAATATCAAAAATATTCGCAAATTGATTTCAAAATGGCATAACAGTCAAAAAAATGACCCTACCTGAATATGAGAATAGAACCTGGCAGCAGTTTGATGACCCAATTCAAGTGTACAGACGTGCAACAAGTTACCAGCTGATTTACCGACCGTTCTTGAACAAATGATACCAGCGTGCAATTCTCCATTGACAACAATTACCTTCGTGTCTCCAGGAGAGATCCACTTATACGGTCCACTGTCTTCATCATCCGGATGGGTGGAGTGGGTTCGAAGACAGTTTACTTGTCCTGGAATTTCAAAAATTAAAAAATTTTTTTTAAATTCAGTGCCTTAACATACATTGTTCAAAAGGTACCCAAATTCCCCACCCCGAAAAAACTTAGGTCCCACCACGAAAACATGAATTTGCAAAAAAATACATAAAAACCAGCATAAACACCATAAATGACAACCCGAAAGGATATTTCCCCATCGTGAAACTATCAAAACCCTGGTTTACCTGGAATAATCAACGAGAACATTTGCTTTCCGGTCCACAATGGTTTAGGCTTCAGAATCGCTGGCTGTGGTATTTTTCCGTCCCAATCTGGGTAATGCAACAGCAAGTCCATAGTTCTCGGCAACTCAATGAACACGTCTCTCTTCGTCATCATACGCACAGCACACAACGTATCCTGTACGATACCCATGACAGGTTTGTTGGCTTGAGGAGTGATCAGTTGTCGTGGTACCATTGCAATCTCCATGATCTCAGCCTTAGTCTCGAGACTTTGAGGCAAGTGAAGGTTCATTTCGTCACCGTCAAAGTCGGCGTTGTAAGGTGAGGTTACAGAGAGATTCATACGGAATGTTGACCACGGTAAGACCTTGACTCTGTGTCCCATCATAGACATTTTGTGAAGAGTTGGTTGACGATTGAATACGATAATGTCACCATCTCTCATGTGACGCTCCACTCTGTAGCCGGGTAGTAAATGAAGATCGGCCGCTCTGGGATGGTACCGTAGATCGACTCGAAGGCCGTTTTCTCTGATAATGTACTTGGCTCCGGGATAAGTGGTATCACCTCGGTTAACTAGCTCTTGTAGTCTGAAAATAGACAAGAATAACAAAATATAAGCATAATATAAACAAAAAATGTCATAAAATAAACATAATATAACACTTAACACAATATTAATCAATATAATGCTAAAAAAACTTTAATATTTCCACCTACTACAAGATAAAGCCCAAAAATCAACAAAAACCCCTCAAACATTACCTAAAACATTAAATAATACCCAAAAACCTCCCCTCCCAACCACTTACTTATCAATATTGAAAGGTGTGACAATCTCCGGGAATGTCATATTTTGCGCAATAGTCCTTGGTACTCCTACAGTATCAATTGGCAGATTCGGATCTGGTGTAATTACAGTACGTGCTGAGAAGTCGACACGTTTTCCCATCAAATTACATCTAATACGACCTTCTTTTCCCTTCAGACGTTGTTTAATCGACTTCAACGGCCGTCCACCCTTCTGTGTTGCTGTTGGTACACCTGGGATTTGATTGTCAGTCATTGTGGCAACGTGATATTGTAGTAGACGAACGTCTTCTGCTATAACGTGAGCTGCTGCTCCGCCTGATTCGTTACTACAACAATATTCAGTTAAATTGAAGAAAAAACTTTGTAAAAGTGATATCTTTAGTAATTTATCAACTTTATGTCATTTCAACATAACCATTGCTTAGCTGCGCCCTAGCCTAACCTTCTTCAAAAACTACATCAATAATCACTCACGCTTTGAGCTGATTATTAGTTTTGACAATATCAGCCAATTTGTGAGTCAAATCGTCCTGATTCCTCGCCGAACCAAAAGTAACAACAGCCGGTCGTACAGGCAATGGTGGTACTGGTACAACCTGACAAATCATCCATTCTGGTCGCGAAAACTTTGTGTCCAAACCCATGATCTCAATGTCTTCGTCAGTGATGGCTTTGAACACTTCCAACACTTTTTCGGCCGTCAATGTGATCTTTCGCTCTTGTGTGTCTTCGTTAACATGCTTCCTCCATTCGGCTGTAACTTCGATACCAGTACGACGATACGATGGTTGATAACGACCACAACCACCAGCACGTAGCTCTTTTTCGGCATCTGTCAGATCTTCCAAATTAGCTCCATCCAGGTTGTCCACACCTTCACAGACAGCTTTAGCTTTACACATGTCGTAAATTAAGGCCATTCGACGTCGAGGATTACCCTTGGTCTTCTGAAGAACATCTTGAACTCTTGGGTTATCTTTGTCGACCAATAAACGACTGCAGTAGAAGCACACACATCGGAGGAGCTAAACAACGTATTTTTTAGAAAAAAAATGAATTTTAAAAATTATTGACATGGAAACGCCCAGCAAAAGAAGTAGCAACATCTTATAAACCTTATTATTTCAAAAAATACCAGAAAGCAGATTTAAAACTTATCTTAAAACCTAAAAACCAACGACAATATAAAACAAACATACCTTCAAAGTTTTTGTCAAAAATCCGATATAAAATACAGGCTTGGCCAACTCAAGATGTGCAAAATGGCCAGGACAATCTGTGAGTGATCCAGCACATGTGTTACATCGTCCTTTCTTGTCGATGCAACCCTGACGAGGATCCATCAACCCGCCCAACTTTGGCTTGCCTTCATCGTAAACTTCGGCAAATTTTATCTCGCCAACAGACATAGACCGCTAAAAACATATCGTTAGAAAAGCTGCATTTCAAACTATGTTTCAAGCTAAAAGACAATAGTTTTGGCTAAATTTTAGGCATGACCCGGTTAAAAAGAACTTCATCTAAAACAGTATCAACAAAAGCAATTAGTAACTTACAATTTCATCCGGTCCAAGCACACCAAACTGAACCCGTTTAACTGTCCGCAAGGGCGCGTTGAACTCCATCCCAACAAGCGCCATCTTGACACCTAAATATCAAAGTCCAGTAAAATATAATACAAAGACGATATAAAATTACGAAAAATAACAAAAAAAAGTGTAAAAAGTACTTTTAACGGGTATTAATTATTCGTTATTCTTTTTGATTAACAGAGTAAAGTTTCGCAAGGTAAAGGAAAAATTTTCAGTAAAAACGCCTCTTATGAAATATCCGTGCGTCCCACCACGAAAACAACCTTGGCATTGTGTTTTACGGTCGTTTTGTACGATGAAACGTGCTTTTTATTATACCTTTGGATCGTATGGATAAGAATATAGTTAATAAACCGTATTTTATAACTCACATCAATAAATTTAAAAATTTTAATTTTTTAAATTTTTAAAATTGAGTTTTTCGTAAAATAGAATAAATTTATTGGCCAATATTTATAATACTTTGTACAGTGCTAATACGTATATTCTGCTTTAAAATTCTTTGCCATTACACCATGCTGATTGTTGGCTACACATGCATATACACCTTGATCACCCATCGTGGCTGGATCGATCTCCAGTTTGCTCCAGATCTCGTCTTTGCCTATGGGCTTTTCGTAGTACTGAAAAAGTAAAATACGGATCTTTGAAATTAAGTCTTTAAAACTTTGAACTATTTTTGAATGACTAAAATGGCAAAAAAAATTTAAAAAATTTTAATTTTTCGCTTCAAATAGGCAAAGTTATTGCCACTTTTTACCTTGTAAAGAAAGTTTTTGCTAATAAAATCAAGTTTAAAATAACTTACATGTGTATTGCTTTTAGGTTGTAACTCAGCGCCTTCTTTGAACCATTTTATCATTGGCCTGGGCTCTCCGCGCGCTCGACAAGTCAATAGTAACTTATAGCCAAGCCGGTAGAGCTGACTGAAGTGACTGCCTGTTATGATTTGGGCACTCTAAAAAAACAGGAATCGAAATATAAGCTTCTAACTTGTTTTTTGTTTGAAATTCATTGAAAAGTTATTTTTTATAGAAAAAAATATTATTATAGGCAGGCAAAAGTTTTGTCGTCAATTTACATTGACTTTTATGTTGAAAAACAACAAAACTTTTTTGAAGCCTCAAAGTTTGGTTTTTTGAACCAAAAATCACTGCGTTTGATTCAGACTTAAACTTTTTTGTTTAAAACTTAAAAATTGCTATGTTCGGACTACCTTTTCCTTAAAAAAAATCAAAATCCACCCTACCCTATTATCCAGAACCTCCTGTTGAATCAAAGAGAACTCGGCCACTTGAGCGAACTGTAAATTACTCTTGCCCTTCCCTTTGCCGCCCCTTCTACCGCCTCTGGCATCCACATAAACCAGCAAAAAGGCGAGGATACTGATGGTGAGGAAGAAGTAACGCATAAGTGTTTTCGAACAATCACTTTGTCTGCCGGCCTCAATTCTTTTTTAATTAAATCAAGACAACTGACTGGCCAAAAAAGCTTGACCTTGTGGAAGGTGGGTTGATTTCCGGCTGATTTTGGCAAGAAGCTGATATGTTATTCAGCAGTCGTTATTGTTTCTACATTGACACATTAGAACCTGTAAATCATTGATAACGATGATTGTAAAGAAGAATTTGACAAAAAAAGTCCAATTTCAAAGGCTTAGAAACACAAGATAAAAAATAGAAAGGATAATGTAAAATTACTTTACAGTGCGGTCAAAGAGTTTTACAACATAACTTCAATACAATACAACTCCTGTATAACGAATTGCTCGGGAATTTTTAAATTGTTCGTTATAAGACAGTCTCGCTGTACAGAAGTTTAAAATCCTCTGTACTTGCCGTAATACAGTGTAGTGGGCCGGGCGGGGACTTTTGCTCTGGGACGGGGCCGAAAATATCGGCACAGGTAACTGCTACCTGTGTCGATTTTTTAAAATTTTTTCGAAAATTTCACAGGGGGGGCCACGTTTAACTTTTTTAGAAAATTTTTTTCTGGGGGGTGGTAGATCGAGTCATTCTTTCAATGGCTGATTTAGAATGCAAATCTTGTGCTTGGTGCCCTTTTTGTTTTTTTAAACTTTTTTAAAAATTACGTTGTAGTTACTGTTTACTGTGTTTGTACTAGACGTAATATGGTATTTATGACCATAACTTTTTTAATTTTCACTTTGTGCTTGCGGTGGTTTTTACTATTATCCTATCTACTCTAATATATGTCTACACTATATTAATCTTGTAAAATACGGTTTGTAAACCAAAATTCATAAAACAAGAAATTATATTATTTAAAGAATGAAATTTTAAAATGACTTGTCATTGTCAACAAATTGGACGAAGAATGAAGCGATAAATTTGTATAAACCTTCTTCGGCCCAACCTCCTTCGGCCATAAACTTTTGCGTTCGGATTTATGTCGAGACCAAGAGGGGGGGATTAAGAGATTCACCTGCACATAAATTTTTTGATCGTTTTTCGAATCTTTTCGGCTCGTTTTTAGTGCATTTTGAGGGCGTTTTTAATTCAAAATTGTCGAATTTTGATTTTGGTAGATTGGTCGAAAAGTAAAAGGAATATAAAAAATTTTGGCAAGTTTTTACTATGAGACCAACTTGTTATCATTTGATACGTTGTAAAAGTTCCAGCCTTTGTTGGATTTGAAATGAAATTTTTTGCCCTTTCATGCTTTGTAAAGAAAGTTCTTGCCATTTTATGTCTTGAAAAGAAAGTTCTTGATATTTTTTGTTCTGTAAAGAAAGTTCTTGCCATTTTATACTTTGTACTTAAAGTTCTTGCCATTTTTTGCTTTGTAAAGAAAGTTCTTGCCATTTTATGTCTTGTAATGAAAGTTTTTTGCTATTTTATGTATTGTAAAGAAAGTTTCTGCTATTTTTCGCTCTGCACGTTAAAATTAATATTTTTTATAATAATCTATTCGATATGTGCAAAAACTTTCTTTACAAACAAATTTGTGATAATTTAAAAATGCACTTTGTGCCAATCTCATTTTTTTTCATTTTTTTTTGCTTGTTTAGACTTGTCATCGTCGCTAAAGAAAAATGATTGATTTGATAATCTTTGTGATTCAGGGTTTTCACGGTAGCAGTCGGCAACGTGACAAGCCATCAGTGGTCGATTAGTTTTTTCGAATTTGAAAGTTAATTTTTTTAAAGTTTTGTATTAAAAATTTGAATATTAGTCTAAAGATAACGTTTCAATTATAAAAGTGTAAAAATTTAAATATACATATGCTCCAAAAAGTCTTGTCGTTTTTCAACAAAGGTTTGCACGTCAAAAAACGACAAGACTTTCTTGATTTTTTGATTCTTAAGGATTATCTTAGCCATAGCCCTAGTTCTAGGAAATTCTGCTTTAAAAGTTGGCAATAACTTTTTTTCGACCGTCTTAATACTACTTATTAGATTTGTAGTAAAATACGAAACCGTCAACCTGTCAATAGAACAAAAAAATGAAAAAATAATGAAATAATAAAGAAATAAGATCTATTTTAGCCATATTTCTAGCCTGGCAGTTTCCTTGCAGATCTGCGTCATAATGACGGATTTAACGAGCTGTTCGAAGCTCGTTTGATCGGGTAATTTATGCGCCGGCCTTTAGGCACTATTAGAATTTTGGTTTTAAAAATAACTTCAAAATAAAAGTTCATGAGGTTTGGACTTGTTAATTGGACAAAGGTTTTGCTTGATTTTTTTGAGATTTTAAACCATATTTTTGATATGAGTAATGTAAAATACGAAAATGCAGACAATTTAACATTAAGAACAAGTAAATTTAATAGTGAATTAAAAATTACTTGGGGCTGAAACTACGGCTTATAAGAGTGAAACACGGCCGCATAAGATCGGCTTGTCCCACCCGAACCCTAACTACAATCATGTCGGGCCGGTTTGAGAAAAAAAGTGAAAAATGCCTAGGGTAAGCTGGAACTCAACACTGGGCCTACCCTGGTTGTTCCCCTTAAGGGCTAGGATTTTGTTTTAAGGCTCTGGACTAGGGCTCTGGGCTAGGGCTCTGGGCTAGAGCTCTGGGCTAGGACTCTGGGCTAGGACTCTGGGCTAGAGCTCTGAGCTAGGGCTCTCAACTAAAGTATTATGTATAATATTAGGTTGTTGAAATAGTTATGTGCTTCTTCAAAGAAAACTTGCTGGGTTAGGAAGTACAGAACGATTTGAACAACCTAATAGAGACAGTATATAAAAAAAAATTTTTTGAAAGACAATAAAATCAAACAAAGCGATAAAACCGAACAAATCACGAGCAATTACAACCTCGTTCCGGGTAATGACCAGGACTTTTTACTTTTGGCATAAATTAGTGTTAATGTTTTTTGCTTTCGAACAGTTTTATCACTCTATCACTGGCCCTATCGCTTCGGCACTGTCAGCTGTCTTTTATTTCCATTTTTCGGCCGAAAATGTTTTTCAACTTTAATTTCTCAGCCTAGTTTTTTGGCCTTCGTATTTTAGGATTTTTAAAAATATTTTAAATTTTAAATTGTAAAACGAGGTGTTTGAAAATTTTTTTATTTTTTATATTTTTTGGGTATTGTAGGGTCTAATTTTTGTTACAGTAACCTTAAAAATCAAAATTTTCAAATTTTAATTTGCAGTCAAATGATAACAATGACGTATTTTACAGAAAGAAACTTTCCAAAATTTTTGATATTCCATGCCTAGTATTACAATGACTTTTTGATAGTCCAAATCACGAGGAGGTGCTTTTTCGTGACATGTGGTGAATGTTTTCTCATTTCGTTGCAGCTTCTCAAAACAATAAGATTTTTGGTTATATCAAAGCGGCATTCGTTATAAATAATATCATCAGATCACGATAAATTATTATTCGATTTCACTTTGGTTCAGTCGATTTTGTTGTTTGGTTTGTAAATGTGAAGTTAAAATTTTTCGAGGTTTCAAAATTTAAAAATTTTTTTTGTAGTAGCCATCTGTTCTAAAGAGTAGGAGAAGTAAGACATACTAAACTATAGTAAAGTTAGATTAAAGCTAGAGGGTAGGAGTAGGGTAGGGTTGTGATAGATTTAAATTAGGGTTGAAGTAAAGCTAGGGTCAGTTTAAAGTAGGGTAGCGTAGAGTAGGGTAAGTTAAAGTAGGTAGGGTAGCGTAGACTAAAGTGGGATAACATAGAGTCAAGTACAGTACGATAGAATAAAGAAAGATAAGTTAGGGTAGAGTGTAGTAGACCCGGTTTATGCAGGTTAGAGTAAAGCAATGTAGAGTAAAGTAGAGTAGGGTAGAATAGAGATGGGGAAAGCAAAGTTGAGTATAATATGTTAGGTAAGGGTAGGGTAGGTTTTATAAAGTACCATCGCTTTTTTTCTTAACTGTATCACTTACCCAAATTTAATACTATTGATTTGTTCAAATAATTATGAGCCATCTAACCTTGAAAAGTTACTTCGGAAGAGGGCACAAAATCAAGTGAACGACCTAATACAATCTTATCATTTACCTTATGTCGGTTCTATAATAGAACCTATCTACTTCCTTTAATTCAATACTATAAACTTTTCACGAATCCTCATCTGATGCTTCGTTCGTAGCCCTGCAAGCCGTCTATGAAATCAATAGCTTCCGGTTGTTTCAGACACCTACATCTTTGACTTTTATAACGTGTCTTAATTTGAAATTCGATTCCATTCGAAGTGCTGTCAGATCGGAGTTAAAATTGTCAAAAAATCAAAGAATAAGCCTCGGGGGATTTGAATTTAGGGATTATTGGGGGATTTTGGTCGTGTTTTGGTTGTTTTTAAATTTAAAAATTAAATTTTTTAAAATTTTGAAATTTCAAAATAAAAAAAACTTTCAGAATGCCCGCCGAGACAGGACGGGCATGGCATCATCACGGACAACGAGTACTATCTACAGTACGATCGAAAGAGAACAATCGAACTTGTTTTAACTGTCTTCCCATCAAAACCGGTACTGTAATTGTGGGTATTGTGGAGTTGGTGGTGGTCGGCCTTTTCCTTACAACCCTGCTAAAACAAATGTCATTGAAAAACCGAGAATTAAATGCTTGTTTTCAACGGTAGGTTAATATGACATCTATTTTTAAAACATTGGGCTAGAGCTTGAGCTAGAGTTAGAGCTAGAGCCAGAGCCAGAGTCAGAGTCAGAGTCAGAGTCAGAGTCAGAGCCAGAGCCAGAGCCAGAGCGAAAGCTAGGGCTAGAGCTAGAGCTAGGGTTAGAGCTAGGGCTAGAGCTTTGGGATAGGGCTATGGTATATTAAGTTAGAGTATAGGTGGATTTTAAAATGTTAAAAAGGAGGCTTTAGGCATTTCCACAATGTTTCAGGCGTTCTAGGCTCAATTACAAAAAAAATTTTGGGGGGGGGGGTAAAAATTTATTTTTTTTAATTTTGGGGTGGACAATTTTTTTTTCACAAAAAGTAAAGATAAACAAAAAATTTTATCTTTAATCAATTTCGGTTTCAGGAAATGGGAAACATGCCTTAAGTTCCACTTTTCACATTCCAATATTACTTTAGCTGGTGACTATGTCATCGCGTTGTCCATGGTCGCCATTGGTGTTTGTGTAAGTTATTATTCAAAGATTGGTAAAAATATTAAACTTACTGTAATATTTTGTTATTTCAAAGTTTTTTCAGTCTAAATTATTTTTATTAAGCCAAGAAAAAATTTTGTCGTATTTTATTATTTAAGGCTTAATGTTTTGACGACAAGACTTTTTTAGCATAGCTATATAATCAATTTTCCAAGTATTTTAGATAAAATATAGAATTCTATATAAAATATATAATATTTTAGGTATTATTAATGTTTATTGGTATCTGTAACACAGCTCCGAAGATGTTGTTGCCACATTTGGCCATCCAACTGCTTGGATTGATGGTTTCTTTAACTTATTTTGGTGTATACGCGTGGTCCTACGTCTATGGTGATGTGTATACCCATAAACGGCATTTTCAAGTATGCTTTTCTAAAGTAAAAATTAAAAAACAGGCTCATATCTTTATGAATTACCTTAATATTAGTTTAAAACGGTCAATTTTGGGCATTAAATATGGCTTTTGATCAAATTTTTCAAAATTTAGGTAAAATACGTACTTTTTAGCGTTGGTTTTGTTAATATAAACGTATTGTAAACCTTAATATCAACATTTTCAGTTCCGCCAACTAGTAGAACGAATGTGGTTTGCCACAATGTTGCTATTGGGCTCGATTGTCCAATGTGGATGTTTCTTCACAGTGCTCAAGTGTTCGCTTCATTTACAACGCCTACAGGCGGAGAAGTATCATCGGATGCAACAGTTCGAAGAGGTATCGGAACGAGTACGAAGAGCCAAGGAGAATGGCATGTGGAGAAACACTAGCTGGGGCGGAGGGTTTGCTGAGGTTGGTTTTGGTTTTATTTATAATATTGTGATTTGTAGCTATAGGAAACACTTAGAATTTTTAATTTGCAAAAGATTTTATGTCTAACTGCCTCTTATTCGTCGTGTAAGATCGATTTAAAAATGAGTAACACACGGTGAAAACTTGGTTTGTTGGTTTCTAAAATAAGTTATAACTTTCTAAAGAATTCTACTAGTTCACTGGTACATTTTTGCCTAGATTAAGCATACAATAAGCTTCAATTTGATACCTAAAACAAGAGTTTTAGTTAGATAATTTTCGAGATATAGATTAGGGTTTTCCCGATATTGTTATAGATGATCAAATTCCTTCAACCTTTAAAAGTAATGAAATGCTTAGTTTTTATAACTTCAAATATATAAAAAAGTATTCTTCTAACAGTTTTTAACCTTTATTTTTATAAAATATGTGGTTTTTTGTTGTTTCAACGCTTTCCCATATTGTTATAAATGATCTAATTCGTTCAAACCTTAAGAGTAGTGAAATGTTAAACTTCTATGCGTTTAAAATATGAAAAAAGTATTTATCTCACAATTTTTAACTTTTATTTGCATAAAATATCTGGCTTTTGTTGATTACACACTTTCTGATATTGTGATAGACGTTAGAATTTCAAAAATATTGAAAAATTGCAACGGGAAGGTGTCTATTGTTTATAATAATATTAAACATTATTTAAGTCTGTTTCCAATTAAAAAATATAATTTCTAATCTCAATATTACAGTACAAAGGCCAGAACGATGAAGAAACGGAGGAGAAGAAGCGAGAACGTGAAGAACGACGAAAAGATCGCAACGCCGTCCGAGTCAAGTGGAACATGGAGAAGAACATGGAAAAGTCCATATCCCTTGGAGTGGAAGAGAATCACAGTAGTACTGTAACGGAAGAAGAGGAACCGAAGCCCAAAATGGAAACAATAAAAGAAAAACCAAAGGAAATGGAGAAGCCGGCTGTCAAAACAGTACCACAGAGCTCTCCAAAGACTAGTGCACAACCTTCGCCTAAGACTGGTGGTCAATCTTCGCCTAAAGGTGGAGCACAAACATCGCCAAAGCAGTTGGAAGGTACTCCAAGGTCGAGGCAACGAAGATTCTCGAAGGATGGTAGGATGCAGATGAGCAAGAGTTCAAGTCAGGATTCTGGAGGATCGAACTTTCAAATGATACCAGTCATGGAGGTCAAGGCACCACCGCCTCCTATGAGGCATGTTAAGAAGTACGGTAATTGTTGAGGTTGAAGTGTTTTATGGGTAGGGTAGCATATGGCAGGATAGGGCACGGTAGGGTAAGGTAGGATAGGGTAAGATAAGGTAGGGTAAGGTAAAATAAATTCAGAATTTTCATATCAAACCTTACAATTTTTAGAGAAAAATCATCCGACTCTCTACTACAAGGTCTGACCGCAACTCCAGCACATCCATCTTCAGCCTCCTTACAACGACATGATCATCACCGTCACAGAAACAACCCCTCCCCGCCCTCCCCGATCCGTAGAACTTCAGTCGACTCATTAGGAGCACCATTAAGGCCAGGCCAGCGACCTCAGCCAAAGCATATTCCACCAGCTGCCATTACTAGTGTGAATCTACAAACTGTTTCTGGAACTAGTCCATTAGCAGCCAGGAAATACCATGGTGAGCCGGATAAAAGACAAAGAAGGTTGACGAATGAAATGGAAACTTCGAGCAGCTCGAGGAGGATGGAAGGTGGGTTAAGTATTATATTAACGTTATATTAAGTTAGGTCTAGCTTTAATTTTTCAACCGAACTTATGAGGAAAGACTCAACCTGCTCTGCCCAGATTCAGTTCAAAATTTTTTTAATTTTTCTGTACTACCAACAGTACCCATAAAAAATTTTAGCTTGCGCTTTTGAGTTTTAAATTTTATTATTATTTGGGTTTCCCGCCAATTTGGCATTGTGTTTCAAGCACGTTTTTTGACTTTCCAGACAAGATACGCTTACAAATTTAAAAATTTAGGTTCTTTTAAAGGTATTCTACTAGTATATCAAAGAAAAATTCCTAAAAGTTAAAAAATGGCGAAGTTATAAGCTTGCAACACAATACCAACTTGGCGGGAAATTCAAAACATAATTGATTTTCTCGGGATTGACTGGAAAGCGCGATTTAGTGTTTTGCTGAAGATCTTATATTAACATGATCTGGCTATATAAAAAGCTTGAAGTTAATCAGAACGAGACAGGTCGGGCACTTTCTTCATCAGTTTTAATCCGGCTCAGGCTTGTGGCGACTTTTGTAGGCTTGATTAGGTCTGAAACGTATTCTTCTTGGTTAAAAAAATTTTCTGGCTTTTCAACTTGATAAATTATATATCTAATTATATTTACAGTTAAAAATGATAAGCTTTTTCGTGTTCTAGGCTCCTTCCACCGACAACACTACCCACCGCCAGTCACAGTATTACCAATGGTAAAAAAGATCTCAATCACGTCAAAAGCCGGCCCGGCTTTTCCACCCACCACTGATTTTCCTGTTTAGTCATATTTTACTTCTTCTAGTCAGGCGACGTCCTTTTTCTAGTCCAGCATATTCTAATTTTGCTAGTTTTGTCAATTGGTTTAAGCAACGGCCAAACATTGTTTTCTAGCCACGAGTCACATATTGACAACCATACTGTGGTCCCCTAATCTTCAGGAAATACTCTCGACTATTACAGTTATTACACAGAAACTACAACAATACTGGTGTTTTTATAAAATACATTGTCATCGGGTTCTACAATGTCTATTTAACGTTTATTGTCTTTCATAAGCTCTAAAGTAAATCTTTTTATTTTATATTATAGTATCTTCTTTTAATTTTTATTGTTTTTTATAATTTTTTTGTTTAGAACCTTAATATTAAACATTATATACTAAAATATTGGTTATTTTATAGTAGGTAGGTATAGAGAGCTTAGCTAACGATGAAGTGGTTCCTAGTAGGGAGGCTGTTATATGATTTTTTAAGGAGGGGGAGAAGGGAAATGGGCTGCTTTCAGCAGGGTAGAGTAGGACGAAACATACTTTTGTAGCATGGTAGAGAAGAATCGGAAGACACGTAAGTTTAGTATGGTAGGGCAGGGTAAAACATAACTTTGGAGCATGTTAGGGTAGGCTGACACGTAATCTTAGAGTAGGGTAGGGTGAAACATAGTTTTGAAGTAGGGTAGGGTAAAACATAGTTTTAAAACAGGGTATGGCAGAGAGAAACATAATTTTGTAACAGGGTAGGGTAAGAAAAAACTTTATTTTGGGCATGGCAGGGTAAGACGAAGCATAATTTCAGGACAAGGCAGAGCAAAACATAAGCTTTAACCAGGGCAAGAAATAAGTTTGGAGCAGGGCAGTGTAGGATGGAAAATAATATTAGAGTAGGCTAAAGTCGTGTAAAACATAAGTTTAAAGCATGGTAGGGTAGGGCAAAACATTATTTTAAAGCGGGGTAGAGCAGGTCGAAACATAAGCCTGGAGTAGGGTAAGGCAGAGTTAAACGTAATTTTAGAGCAGGCAGGGTAGGGTAGAACGAATTGCAATTAGGAGCAAGGTAAGGTAAGGTAAAACTTAAGTTTGGAGCAGAGTAAAGCATAACATATTTTTTAAAGTTTCAATATTGTTTTACCCTGCCCTACCAGCGTCCCCTTATTTGTAAGTTTTCCCTGACGTGAATGACCTTTTGAGTGCCAATTGCCTGTCCGAAACATAAAAAATAAATAAATTTGTAAAAAGCGCGTAATGATCACGGTAATTACAGGCTCTGGCTAGTCGGAATGCGCTCAACGTTCCCAGATCTTCCTTATGCTTTTTGAGGGGAGGGGACATTTAAGGGTTGGGATTTTAAAATTATATGATATTTTAAAATTTTACTCATTTTTTGAAAAATTTTAAAAGTACGGTAGGGTAAACATTAATCTAGGTATGGGGGTACTAGGGTAGGGTAGGGTAGGGTAGGGTAGAGTAGGGTAGGGTAGGGTAGGGTAGGGTAGGGTAAGGTATTCTTTTACCTTTTCTATTAACCGACTCCATTTTCAGTCCATATCAACTAAATTAACCTTACATATCATAGACAATATTGTATGTTCATTAACCCTCTCATTAACCTCTTTAATCCCCAACAAATTCACAAACCCACCAACCAGTTTGAAACACCTTTGACCTACAAAAAACTCGATTAGCTAATTCAAAATCAAATAAACGAGGAGACCGTTACAATATTTGTGCCATTCTTTTGGCGGACGTTTCCCATACTGTTCTTTTGCGCCAAACTGGCGGCTTCAAAGCGCGATTCAGAATCTTCTCGTGGAAAAACAACGCACTTTTTTGTGTTCGGAGAAGAAAAAACTTGTTTTTTTGACAATACAACCTGGAGATTACTCCTATTCAAATGTTTGCGGTAAATTTTTGGGGTAAAGGGTTTGGAATTTTAGTTTTGTGGTTTTTGGGTAGGGTAGGAAAGGGAAAGTTAAATTAAAATGTAGGAGAAGATAATTTCCTAAAAGGTAAGGTTCTAAAATACAGTAGATTTTTGAGCAATTTTTTACAATATACTAGCGTAACGTAAGATTGGGTATGATAAAGCTGAGTAGAGTCAAATTAGGCAAGGGAAAAAAAACTCAAAACCAGGGCAACGGCGGGGCGAGGCAGGGAAGAGAAACGGCAAGGTATAAGCAGAGAAAAGGTAGGTTAAAAGCTTTAAAAAGACAGGGTGAAGCAGGGCAGATAAATGACAAGTACAGGCAGGACAAAATAAAATTAAAAGCGTAGTATAAGGCAGGGCAGGTAGTACAAGGCAAGGAAAGGCAGGTTAAAGGCAGGGCAAAGGCAGGGAAAAGACAAAGCAAAGGTAGGGCAAAGGCAGGGCAACGGCAGGACAAAGGCAGATCAAAGGCAGGGCAAAGGCAGGGCATGGCAATGCAATTTTTTGGTATATTTTTGGATTAGAATTCAATTAATATTCTTCTTCAAAATCAATGTTAACCTAATAATTTATTTTCCATAAATTAAGATAAATCACATACAGATTGACGTCTTTACCTACAAAATCTCAGATTCCAGAATTCGATTATTTTAATTAAAACGCGAAGACACTGGCAGGGGAGGAGCTGTTTATCACTTTTCTCATCAACTTTCAGGCCCTGGGAATCGATTGGGCCAAGTTTCCGGTCCAAGGCATTTTCAAAAAAGGACGCGCTTTTAAAAACTTTTCACAAAATCTTCTACAAAACCCTGTCACTAGTTTTTTCAGCTGGCGGGGACGACACTTAAAACGGGTTTTAATTTTGGTTGTTGACTAATTTGTCTGATCAGTGGGGTTTTCTTGGGGAGGAGACAATAAGTGGCCAAGGTATGATAGAGTAGGGTTAACGTTTTACTAAGAGGGAAGGCAGGATAGGGGGTTTTGATAGAAGGTAGGATACTTATTTTAAGACGTACTGCATTGGTGATCTCTACAGGACGTATAGAGTAATTTTTTTGATTTTTTAGCTGTTATTTGACTATTAACTGCGCCTTAATTTTGATGATTTGCTCTGCCTTTGCCCTGCCTTTGCCCTGTCTTTGTCCTGCCTTTGCTTGCTTTTTTCTCGCCCTACCATAACCTGCCCTACTCTGTTCTGTTTTGCCATGCCTTAGATATATAGGGACAAAGTAGAGAAAGCTAAGATTAGGCTTAGGACTAGAGCTTAACTTACAACTTTACTATTCTTTTATGTCAAAGTGTTTTATGTCTTGTAACAGATGATACGACCAAATATAATGTTGGTTTTAATACAAAAACTGCTTTTTCGAAAGCTGTGTTTAATAACCAATCTTTATCTGATTCCAAATTGGTTAGAAACTAACCGTTGGCAATCGAATATCAAAGCCACGAATCGATTTCTCGTCATTTTGTACTAAATTTTTATTATTTTTTGGATTTATATTTAAAAAAATTTTTTATTTAGTAACAGTTTTATTTACATAAAAAACGTACAAAAATGCCATGTTAATATAACAGGGGTTCTGGATTAATTAATCCAGAACCCCTGTCACAAGCCTGACTTATAACTCTTAATCAGATACCAAATCTGATCATGTATTTGGGTGTTGTTGCATGTTTTGACTTGTTATGTTTATTGTTATATTCGGGCGATTGCATAATTTTAAAGACCTTGTTAAGTGCGTGACAAATGGCTTTCGATAGGAAGCGATGTTATCGTACACATCCTGGGCTATGACTTTTAGGACTTATTGGGTTGGCCATAACTCATAGGTCATTAATAATATTTTCTTAATTTCATAATGGATATATAGTAGGAAAGGCAAGGCAATTCAAGGCAAGGTAAGGCAAGGAAGGCAAGGCAAGGCAGGATCGTTTTATAAAAATCAATTTGTAAAATATTGTTAATAACCCACTAAGCGCGACCTGAAACATTGATTAGCATTTTGATGGGCTTGCATAAATAATAGGTCAGTGTGTTTAATGGCTTGCTATGGGGAGGGGTTTAATTGAGACGACAAGCAATTGTAATTTGAATTTAAATTACTGTAAGGTTTCAAATTTTAAATTACAAAAAAATTTTTTTTATTTAATTTTTTTTTAAAAGGGGAAGATGTAAGATATTGTAGGGTAAGGTAGGGTAGGGTGAAACAGGGCTAGAAGGCAGGCTAAAAGCAATGCAAAAGCATGGAAAAGGTAGGGTAAATAAGGCAAAAGCAGTGTGGGGAAGGGCAATGCAGGCCAAGAAAAGGTTTTTTTTAAATTTTTTAACTTTCTTTATTTTAAATTTATTACCCTGCGCAATTACAGTATCTTGTTGTACAAAAAAGTTTACTTTTTTGATATTACAGACCACTTTCTTCAACCCGCAGGAAGTTTCCGTGTATTCCTTTCATCATAATATCCTTCCGAAATCGAACAAAAAGTATCTGTTTTAAAGTCCATAAACTTGTAGATGGGCCAATCAAACTTTATCCGTTTTAAAATTGAATTTTGTGCTTTAAATTCATTTTTTTTTCTTTTCCGAAACTTATCATTTTCCAACTTTTTGCAGAATGCTGTAATATCAAACAAATTTTGTGAAAAACAATCCGAATGTCATTGATTTGCGGACTTAAAAATTATAAATTTATTATTTATGTTCTTGTTGATTTTTAATTTTTTTTTGATTTTTCAAGTTTTTGCGGATTTTTTAAAAATTTTTTGGAGAACTTAGATACGCCTAGCAAGGAAAGGGCAAGGTAGGGTAGGATAAGGCTAGAGTAAGGCTATTTTTTAAGCTAAAACGCAGCTAGGAGAAGGTTGGATCAGGTTCGAGTAGCAACTAGAATAAGGCTAAGATAGGGCTAACATAGAGGCTTTTTGTAGGACAGAGGTAGGTGTAGGTATGACATGGTTAGAGGTGGCTATTGAGCAGGCTTAAAAACAAGACTTGGACCGCGATCCTAAGTTTGTTCACCGGGCCGTGCCGATTTTGAAAATGCATTTGAACGGACCGAGAGCCACCTTTATGGTTAATTAGGGTAGGGTCGGGTAGGGTAGGGTAGGGTAAGGTAGGGTAGGGTAGGGTAGGGTAGGGTAGGGTAGGGTAGGGTAGGGTAGGGTAGGGTAGGGTAGGGTAGGGTAGGGTAGGGTAGGGTAGGGTAGGGTAGGGTAGGGTAGGGTAGGGTAGGGTAGGGTAGGGTAGGGTAGGGTAGGGTAGGGTAGGGTAGGGTAGGGTAGAGTAGGGCAGGGTAGGGTAGGGTAGGGTAGAAAACAGTCACTATTTTCTTGAATATCATCAAATTTTCATCATTTTCTTTTAGGCTAGAAAATTTTTAAAAAAATTTACTAAAATTCGCGGCCTCGTAATAAAAATGTAAATTATTCGAAAAACAAAAAAAGTAATAATAATCGAAAAGAAATCTTTGCGTTCTCTGAATTTTTTTTAATCGATTCTTCGGCAGACTCCATTATACGCATTCTCACGAATTTAAATAAACAGGCCCGGCTTTTAAGACACAGATTTTAGGGCCATTCTCTCTTATTTTGTAAAGACATTGTAGGTCAGGTTTTGGTGATTTTTGGAATCTTATTTAAAGTCGGGAAAGGTTAAGGGGGGAGGCAGGAAGGGGAGGGGGGTGGTATTGGATTTTTGAACAAGAACTGGCATTTGTCCTGGCAATCGGGCAGGGCGTGAACAAGATTCTGATAGGCCACGCCGGACCTAAATTTTTTGCCTGGGCCTAGTTGAAAAATTGATTCGGGCAGGCTCGATTGCCAATTTTAAGTGACATCTAATACTTTTTTTTCAGTTTGAAGTTAGGCTTAAGGCTAAAGCTAAGGCTGAACTATGAATCACCATAATTTAAAAATTTAAAAGATTTTAAAAAATTGAACTTCTTAGTTCATTTCTTATCATTTTATCATCTTTTCTTAACTTTTCTCATTTTATTTTAAGATTATAAAAAAAGTTTTGTTATTGTGTATCCGAAATGTTTCTAACATCATTCTCTGCGGCCCAAATGTTTTTTATCTGATTTTAGGCCAATTGCAATATCACTTGCTACAGTCCGTTTGTGTGATTCACAAACAAATCGCTTCCTTTTTTTGCGATTTTTCCGAAATTTACTTCGCGTTTACTGTAGTTTTTTGTTTTTTTTAAATTTTTGTGGTGAGGGTGGGGTAAAAATTATAATTATGGGTGTGGTGAATTTTAGGAGTTTTGGGTGATTTTATAAAATTAAAAAAAAATTTTTTTTAACTCTTTTTTACGGGAGGGATAGTTCTAGAGTAAGGGTGTTTAGAGTAGGGTAGAGTACGTTTAGGATAAAGTATGTCTGGGGTAGAGTAAATGTAGGGCAGTCTAAGAGTGTGGAGTAGGTTATGGTATAGTAGGTTTGGGTAAATCTAGGGTATGGTACATCTACAACGAAGTAGGTCTATGTTTGGGTAGGTCTAAGGTAACGCATATCTATAGCGTATGTCCAGGATAGGATATGTTTGGGGCAGGGTAGGTCAAAGATAGGGTTGGTTTAGAATAGGATAGATTTAAGGTAAGTGTAGGGTATGATAGAGTAAGTCTTGGTTAAATTTAGGGTAAAGTAGAGTTGGGGTATGGCAGGTTTAGGATGGTAGGGTAGGTGGAGAAGAAGTGAATAAATCATTAAAAAATAAGTAAAAGTCTAGGATAGGGTAATGTTAAGGTCGTGTGGAGTATTACGAATTTAATTTATTTTTTTGAATTTTAGTTTTTTAAAATTAATCGAAAATTTGAGAACGAGATTTTATAATGTTATTTTGTACAATAAAGCTTTATAAAAAATTGAGAGAAAAGTGAATTTTTTTAGCAATATTGTTGTGAAAAGACGAATTATATTATAATATTAGGTGTTTGATTTTTTTGAAGCAAGGAAAGAGCTATAATTTTTTTAAAACTTTTCAAAAGTTGAAAATAGTGGATCATCATTTTTAAAATTTAGTTTTAAAAAATCAAAAAGTGTTTAATGATGACATGTTCCACTCATACTTAACGTTTCCTGAAGCTAATTTGTATTTCCTGTTTATCACTATCAAAGATCAACTTATTGATCCAGTAAATTAAATCAGTGCTCATAATAGTTTAAATCCTTGTGCTTATGGCAAAAAAGCACAGATTAATAAAATCCAAAACATTATCAACGTTTCGAATCTTTGTCAACAGTATTTTTGGATGATAAGATGGGTAGAAGTAAACATGGGTAACAAAGAGCAATTTCAGTGGCTTTTGAATGTCATCAACGACTTGTTAAGGACTAAATACATAGCATGATGCTATCTGTATTATAGCACGGTGAAAATATGTTTTATAAAAATTATATTACTGTAATGGGCTAGGAATTCTAATAATGGTACTGCTGACATACTGGTACTATTACTACAATGTTTATCTTATTGCCGCACTATGTGCATTGTAGTACCCCTACTAGTTCTATATTAGTACAATAATACTAAAAAAACATTGCAGGACTAATACTATTTGTATCACTGTATTAGTACAAGCGGTACTGTGGTATTATAGAACCAATACGTTTAACAATTGACCAAAGCAAACACTAGCTATTGTTTATGTCACTTGAACTAAAAGAACAAGGACACTTGTAGCAGGGATTAATAATCATGTGTGTTTGTTGCATAACATATTCATATTAATCTATGTGTCAAAAGTGACTTTTGACAAATAGATTAGTATCTTTGATCTTGATGTCACACCTTGGCTTTCTTTATGGTTTGGAGGGGGGGGTGTGGAAAAGAAAGTTAGTAATAAGAAAATGAACAAAGAGTTGTGGTAGACTTTGAAACTTCTTACTTTTGATTTTTCTGTGCTTACTCCTGTGCCAGCTTTGTCCTACCTTGCTTTACCTTTGCCATACCCTTGTTTTACCCTTTCTTCAGTTTGCCTTACCCTTGCTTTACTTGTACTACTCTTGCTTTACTGTTACCTTGGCTTTGTCCTATCTTTGCTATGCCCTTGCCCTACCTTTGCCCTACCCTTTCCCTGCCCTTGCCCTACTCTTGCCCTACCCTTATACTACTCTTGCCCTACCCTTGCCCTACCCTTTCCATACTTTCGTCTTACTCTTGCTCTACCCCTGGTCTACTCTTGCTTTACTCTTGCCTTGGCCTTGCCCTACTCTTACCCTACCCTTGCTCTACTTTTGTCCTACTCTTGCTTTACTCTTACCTTGGCTCTGCTCATTATTATTGTCATTCTCTGTCCTAGTTTTGCCTAACCCTGCTTATGCCCTACTTATGTCCTACTCGTGCCTTACCCTCGTCTTTCCTATTCCTACACTATTCTTGACTCAATCTTTCTATATCTTACTCTTATCTCTACCCTACTCTTGCGTTCCTCTTATTATACCCTTGCCCATACCCTCTTAGTAGCGCCCAGCCCTGCCAACACTTCTTTCAATCACGATATCAAACGCAACTAAGTTTGAAGCGCGTGAATTATAGGTTTGACGCAACAAAGAGATCCAGTAAAACGGTTTTTCTCTCCTTTGCGGCAACTTCTTTCTGGATGCAGCAATAAAGCACCATGCAGGGGTTTTACCCGAAGGCTCGCTTCTTTTAATTGGCCTTTATTGCTCATCGGAAATTTGAATAAGCGAACAAAGGTCTGGATCAGCGTGTGGATGGGTTGATTGGGGATTAGGTGTGGATGGTGTTGAAGATAAATAAGTTAGGGTTGCGCAGGGGTAGGTATGGATAATATTATGGGTGGGTTGAGTAGAAATAATATTATGGATGGGTAGGATACGGGAGAGCGTGATAGAAGTTAGACATGATATCAGGCTTATTTTAAGCCTAGGACAAGTGAGGAACGTTTTTTAGTTTTTTTTTGTAAAATACGTTATAATGTCCTGTTTTAAAAAATTTTTAAAATTTAAGAAGGTTTAGGCATAACTACAGTAATTCCAAAAGAGAATCTCCCTTTTATTAAAAAGATCAAAAAGATGTCTCAAAAGGTCGAGTCATAAAGCCAGAACTTGTGACGGAAAACCTCAATCAAGTTTTTTTATTGTAATTTGCATAAATTTGTCGTCCCGATTTCCGCGTTTAATTTCCGGCATTTTTTTGTATTTTGATCTGTGACAATGTAAAATCGCTAGGGGAATTAAAATTCGTTCGTTATGTAGAGGTTTCGTTATAAAGGGGGCAAAAATGCACTGTGTAATGATAGTCGGGGATTCAAAAGTTGTTCTTTATACGGAGTTTTCACTGTATTACTCTTTCAATTAACCTCTCTTACCTAAAAAGACCAAGTTAAAAAATGAAAAAAAACTGAAAAATATTTTTTTGTTTTTTTTATCTACCCGACCCTTAAAAACACTATATTACCTTTATTTTTTTTATTTTTTTGTTTTAACCGGGTTGTTAAAGCTCAAAAAAAATTTTTGTTCATTTTTTTTCTCTACCCTAGGTCTAAAAAAAATGTATTACCCTCCCAATCAACCCTTTCTACCTAAAAACCTCAAAAAAATAATTTTTTTTTCAATTTTTCAACTTTTTTCCAAACTTTTTTCAGTTCAAAAAACAGTACAAGACAGCAATTTTTTGCGCCCGCTTAAATTGACATTAGGTTTTCTGGGTGGGGCGGATCATTTTGAATAATACCCAAAATCACAGCTGGAGCCCTTTTCCGTTTTTGGAACGGCGGAATGCTTCTAATTTTTCTACTAAATAGTTTTTGAAGAGTAGTCAATGTCTTTGGGAATGTTTTCAACTTTGGCGGGGGTTTTTGGGTTTGGTTTGGCGTTGGGGTATTGTAGTATACTTTTGGGGATTTTTGTGTAAGAAGAGGTTTTTTAGGCTTAAATTAAAACTAATAGCTTATTTTTTTAAATATTAGGTTGTTCAAATAATACTGTGCTTCTTCAAAAAAAAGATTGGAGAAAGCGGCACAGAATTATTTGAACGATTAAATATTCGGCTTGAGGTATCATATAGTACATTTTTTACACTATAAAATATATTTTTTGTAAAATACGACCCGCCAAAAAATCAGAAAAAAATTAAAAATATTTTTGGCAAAGAACCTCTAGGGAGGTCTTATTCAAACGTTCGTAGAAAATTAAATTTTTTTCGAAAAATTGGAAAATAGTTTTTAAAACTAACCTGCCTCATGCAAAATAACACTTTAAAACCAAATAATTAGTAAAAGAAAACAAAAATAAGAACTGCCTCATGCTGGAATCGAACCAGCGACCTTCTGTTTACTAGACAGACGCTCTGCCCCTGAGCCAATGAGGCTACGTTTCGAAATGAATTTGAATAAAGATATAAAGGTCATTTTAAACATTAGTGTTTGTTTAGCAAAACAGGTGGAAAAAGGTAGCTGTTAACAGTTTGAGGTTTTAGTTATAGACATGTACTCGCTAATAACGATCAAATTTTAAATCCTCGAGCAATTTGTAATACAGTTGTTCCACTGTAATGTCTTATTGATGTTGGCTATAACAAAAGTCAACTGTAGGTTTCTAAATTTTTGTCTTGTTGTGCCTTAATTAAGCCGTTTTTAAAGCACTGCGGGTTTTAATTGGACAATTTATGGGTGAGTCGAGAAAGAAAGAGGGCGGAGCTTGTCTATTGTCTTTTTGATTAGAGAGTTCGTTGAGATCGAAGAGGCGGTTAGAGAAAAAAGGGAAAAGTGAGAAGGTTAAAAATGAAGTTTGAGTACTTCAGGTACTCTAACACAAGTTTTTAAAATGACTTTTTGGATTTTCATTTTGATTTTTGTATCACACTTTTGAAAAATCTTATGATTGATACTAAATGATGGTTTAGGATTCTACTCTAGCCCTACTTTACTTCTACCCTAGCTCTACCCAAAATCTACCCTAGTCCCACTTAATCCCTACTTTAGCCCTACCCTAGCTCTGCCTTAGCTATACCCTAGTCCTACCCAAACTTCCTTAACAACATGATACCCGCTCTTCAAAGTCAAGATAGTGCGCAAAACGAAGAGACGGCCAAAAGTGGGCGGAGCTTGATAATGGACTGCATTCGATAATTAGCATGATCGTTTTCCGAATGTGTCGCACTTGTAATTACTGTAACTTGAGAGCCAAAAAAAGTCTTTTTTTTGCATATTTATGGATCGAACAATTGGTTTTTGGCTAGGGTAATTAACACTTTTTCTTCGGGGGTCGGGAGTGCTGAGGTAATTTGTGTAAGGTGTCGTAAGCACAAGAGTAAGTGATCAAGATAGGTGGCGGGGGGGAAGGATAGGAGGAGGGTAAACTCAAAAAGTACAATGCAGATGAAGAAGTGTGTACTAATGGTATGACATTTTAGTAATAGCGGAGGGTTTTTAAAAGGTTTTCAGTTGAAATTTTTTTATTTAAAAGACATAAAATAGTTAAATAACTGCTTTACAAGAGGTATATTTAAAAAACGTATTTTACAGTGTAAAGAAGGTACTATATGATACCGTCGTTTTTGGGGGGGGAGGGAGAGGGGAGGGGGGGGTTCGGGGTGACTCTCTCCTCCCCAGAGCCGATATCTAAGAAAATTCACAGGTAGGGAACCCGTACGCAAAAAAAACAAAAAAAATTTCGAAAAATCGGTCCACAGGTAGTTATTCTTCTACTCCTACAAATTGACTCTGAAAGAGCGCTTAGAATTATTTGAACAACCTTCTACATCTAAAACAAGGTATGACGCTTCAAAAAAATATTAGGTTGTTTAAATAATTCTGTGTTACCTAATTTTATAATTTTGCTTTGAGTGTAGCTCAAAACTTTTCGAACTATTTCTATGTTTAAAATAAGATATAGCGCTTCAAACAAATGACAAGAACTTTTCAAAGGTAACTAATGGCATTGTGAAGTCTTTTTTGTAAGATTAAGCATGAAATGTGGATCAATTTGATACCTAAATCAAACGAATTTATTGAACAGTTTTTGAGTTATAACTTGGAGTTTAATTATATTGTTTTAGATGATCATATCTTCTCAATCTTTAAAATAAAAGTGTAATTCATAAATTTTGTATGTTTTGGTTAATGTACAGGGTTTTTCAAGACGTGTTCTAATACTTCGGTGTTGAATTCGTTAAAAATAAAGATTGATATAATGTAAAATAAGCAATTGCCTAAAAATGCATTTAAATACCTAACCAATTTTAGAGCATTTATGAGCAGTTGAAAATTTTTTAAACGTTTTTAAAAATTGTTTGAAAAAAAACGTTTTTTGGACTATAGTAGCTTAATATTTAAAAAAAACCTTGCTTAATCACCGGCATCTTATTAAAGTCGCCAAACATATCTTTATGCCTATAGTCTCCAAGACTATCTTTACGCCAAAGCTATCTTTACAGCCCCCATCTTTGCATAACAACCGTAATATTGTTGTAGGCACACCTGCTTGTTAATTATCATTCCTTTTATCTCTTCTTTAGACACATTTACAACACGTGCTTATTATTATATGTATCCGTCGCTTTGATTTGCATAATAATATAATTTGAATTCGAAAAAAAGTATTTAAATCCGGATGTTTTAGGGCATTTGGCGCATTCATTCAAGGCAGTACAATAACAACATAAGGATACGAAGCTAGGAAGGTACAAAGCGAGTAGGGAAGATACGAGTTGACTGTGTTGTATTGTTGGTGCTTTTTCTTTCTTTTTTGTTTTACCATGAGGATATCACAGTTATGTTCGAGTCGGATTGGGATTTTGATGCTGTTGTTGGTACAGATGTTTGAGCAGGTAAGGCATTAGGGGTATATATTGGCATTTTATAGTAAAAATTTGGCCAAGGGAGGATGGAAGTGGTAAAAAATTTGTTTTAAAATTAATCAGGGGGTGGATCATTCAAAATTTTTTTCACAAAGATTTTTTTTATAAATAAGGGTAGGGGTGAAGTAGAGAATCCTAGCCACGTTACGGTAACATTTTTCAGACCCACGCCCTCTCAATTTTAACATTCAACTTCTCAAATCAATTCCGGTCGAATCATTGCAAAGCCCGGAACTGTCGGACCAAAATCTGCGTAAAACAATATCAACACAAATTCACACCCAATGAGTACTGCATCTTCGGTGGACATACGGTAGACTGGACTTGGGTTGAGGAAGGAGATTCTCATGTCACCAAGATTCCAATCAACAACACTAGGGTAAGTTTTTTATAAGGAGGGTAGGGTAGAATATGAGATAGTAGAGCCGGGATGTTGAGTTTAGAGTAAGGCATGGTAGACTAAGATAGAGAGGAGGGGTGGAGGGGGGAGGTATAGTACAGTTGGTTATGGCAGGATAGGGTAAGGTAACGCTGGGTAAAGTATGAAAGATAGAGTAAGGTAGTTCAGAGTAAAGTAGAATAAGAGGAGGTACGGTAGGATTGGGTAAGATATATTATAGTAGGGCGGGTCTGGGCAGATTAGAGTAAGGCAAGGTATAGCAACATTGTATGGAGTAGAGTAGAGTTAGTTAAGGCTGTTTAGGATCTCGTAAGTTGGGTAAAGTAGGATAGGGTAGGGTAGGGTAGGGTAGGATAGGGTAGGGTAGGGTAGGGTAGGATAGGGTAGGGTAGGGTAGGGTAGGGTAGGGTAGGGTAGGGTAGGGTAGGGTAGGGTAGGGTAGGGTAGGGTAGGGTAGGGTAGGGTAGGGTAGGGTAGGGTAGGGTAGGGTAGGGTAGGGTAGGGTAGGGTAGATTAGGGTAGGGTAGGGTAGGGTATGGCATTTTAAAAGTTTTATTTCTTCAGAATTCCGTGACAGTCATAATTGAGACTTTTCTCTTCAACATTACGACTTTAAAGCCTTTGGAGAAAGATGAAAATGGCAACAGTTTAGTCGGTGAGTATTATTTTTACTTCATTTTTATTGATTTTTGACCATTTTTCAAATAGAGTATGATAAAAAAAACTAAGTTTTGACCTTTACCTTCCACCAAAAGCCATAAAAGGTGTTTGTTTAGAGTGTCGGTACTCCGCGCATCCTTTAAAAGTCGGGATTAGTGACAGTGGTTGGGAATGGGTAATTGGATTAGGAGGATTAGTGACAAAAGGGTTAATCGTGTGAAAGTTGAATATCAATAGGCATGGGAAACAGGTTTATGGGTATTATAAACAGGGTTTCTGAATTTGAAGTTTCTGGCTTTGGATTTGAATTTGGCTTCGGCTGTTTAAATTTAGGTTTTGGTTTAAGCTCCGGAGCCGGTGCGGTTCTGAAAGCGATGAGGTGTTGCTCCGGGGGTCTTTAGAGTAGTAGTAGGAGGGAGAGAGATAGTAATTCTATATTTTACTGGCTTTTCTGCATCGTCTTCGTCTTTTATACTGTTTTGATATGGCTATGTATCCTGAGCCTAAGCCGGAGCAGCCCTAGAGACGAAACTGCCTCAGGGCCAAAGCCGGCTCCGGAGTCGGTTAGAGCTGCTCCGAGGTGTTTAGTACTAAAATTTGAAATTTTTAACTCTAGCTTTAGCTTTGCTTTTTTATAACTTTTTCTCTTCAGCTTACGGGCTGGAGCTTAAGCCTGAGCAACTCCAAAAGCTCTAAAGCTGTAAAGCTGGAGCAGGCTCAAAGGCCTTTGGGAACTCTAATTAAAACTGATAAAGGAGCAAATTTTAAAGTAAAGTGTTTCACTTTGGTTTAAAAAAACGTCTTGTTGTTAATATATATCAGTTTATACAGTAAAAAACGACAAAGCTTTTGTTACATTTTTAAACTTAGTTTTTTGCTAAAAGCGGCTGGATTTAAAAAAAATTTATGTAGCTATACGATTACTTTTACATTATGTTGTAATCAATAAATATAGGTTGTTATATTTTAATCAATTAATATAAGCTATCATATTGTAATCAATCAATATTGATTACAATGTAAAAACATCTTGGCTATTACGTCCTACTGTAATCACTTAACATTGCAATGTCATAAAATTTTTATGGCTTGTTTTAACGATTCATTCGCTCCGAAAAAAACAGCTTCTGTATCAAATTAATGGCCTGATAAGCAGGTCAATCGACATTTATGCAAATATTGCGACACGCGTCTTATTAATGATAAGAATGTCGAGGTTTGTGGGTGATATGACTACAAATAGTACGGTAAAACATTAAAAAATTTAAAAAAAAAATTTTTTTTGAGTGAAAGTTTATAAGAGATGACTTTTAGAGGGTGCGAAAAAATGTCGTATTTTACATTATATTATTATAAAACATAAAGATAAACTATAATTCCAGATCTCCAAGTGTGGAAAGGCACATTACCATCAAAATATGCCCATATTGATACGAAAAAAGACTTGACTTTCAAATCGGAATGTGCTCTGGATTACTATGGTGAAGATTGCTGGACTCACTGTCAGATCCAAGACTTTGATAAGAGGATCGGAGAGTTTGAATGCAATTCAAAAGGGGAGAAGGTCTGCAAAGCTGGGTTCTATGGCCAGAAGTGTGACCGAGGTAAGGGTTACTGTAGTTCTTTGGCTAGAAACGCTTATAAATTGCCCTACCCTACCCTACCTTACCCTACCCTACGCTTCCCAACCTTACCCTACCTTACCCTATCTTACCCTACTTTACCCTACCTTACCCTACCTTACCCTACCTTACCCTATCTTACCCTATCTTACCCTACCTTACCCTACCTTACCCTACCTTACCCTAACTTACCTTACCTTACCTTACCTTACCCTACCTTACCCTACCTTACCCTACCTTACCCTACCTCACCCTAATATTAATATAAAATGCCATTTCAGCCACAGCATGCTCATCCGACTGCTTAAATGGCTACTGTAACAAGAACGGTGAGTGCATGTGTAATATCGGATATCAAGGAGAGAATTGCGACCGTTGTAAGCCTTCAAAAGGCTGTGCGAATGGCTACTGTGAACGGCCAAATGAATGCAAATGTTTCCCCGGCTACAGTGGCATCAACTGCACTTTCTTGAGTAGCGTCTGTGAAGCCAAACGACCGTGTTTGAATGGTGGGAAGTGCAAAAACATGGACAGAGGGAGCTATCGGTAAGGGATTAAAGGTTTAGTGTAGAATACATCTAGTTAAAGTAAGCTCAGCTAGAGTAGGTATAGGAACAGGTAGAGCACGTTAAGGTAGGATTGAGAAAGAAAAATTTAGCTATAAAGCATTTTTTTGCTTTTTAAAAGTGATATTGTTGTAGATGTGACTGCCCTCCAGGATTCATTGGTACTCAATGTGAAAAGAAGATCAACTCTTGCAATGACAGTCCTTGCCAGAATGGCGGCAAATGCGTTCAGGTATGTTATACTTTTCAAATCTTTATTTTTTTAACTATAACATACCTAAAATCTTACTTTTGGCCACAGTTTATTTTAAATGAATCTATGAAAATACTATTCGTTACAGCCATTTGGTCACCCACTATCATGTAAATGTCCAGAAGGAACGTTTGGTCAATATTGTCAAGTAAAAAGCCAATCTTGTGACGATTTACCATGCCAAAATGGAGCACAATGTTTTCAAATCAGAGGGAAAGTGCACTGTGCGTGCTCTCAAGGATACAGAGGTGACATCTGTGATCAAAAGGTGTTGGCTTGTACCGAAAGTTCTTGTGGGAATGGTAAGTTATCTAGACTGTTTTGGGACGGGAAAGTTGGGACGGGAAGATTTTTATTAGTAAAATACAAGCTCCTTTAAAATAGATTTGTTTAAAAAACGACATTTTCAGGTGGAGAATGTGTTGAAAACCCGCTAAAACCAGGTGGAATCGAGTGTAAATGCCCTACGGGTTTCTTTGGCTCACATTGTGAAATGGTGGTTCATGATTGTAGGGTAAGTTGATAAAGATAAATAATGAAAATATATTTAATAAAAACGTTTTTAAGGGAAGTTACAGGCAAAAACGTTGAAAAAAAATTAAAAAATTAAATTTGTGTGAAATACGGTTATTAATTATAATCTGTGTTTCACATAGTATTATACAATGTATAAGAAGATAAAGTATAACTATAATATAAAAAAGCAAAGTATAAAAGTAAAAATTACTTATATTGTAGTCATCACCGTGTCTAAATCAAGGGAAATGTGTGAAGAACGAGACGGGATACAATTGTCAATGCAAATCTGGCTTCACTGGAGGCTACTGTGAGATTGTAATACGACAGATGGAAGTTGAACATAAAGCGTAAGTTTTAAAATTTAAAATGTGAAATTATGGTTTTTACTGAATAAGTTCAGGCTTATTCTTAGGCTTATCTTTGGGTGTAATCATAAGTTTGATTTTAGGCTGTAGCTAGGCTTTAAAATTTAAAAAATTTTAAAAAAAATTCTTTGAAGTAAAGGTTAGCTATAACATTTCGATTTCAGCTACGTCTTCTTCTCCATTCCAATAATCATCATTACCATCATTGTGATCACAGCCTTCATCGCTCTTTTACTATTCGTCAAAAAGAACCTGAACATGCCAGCTTTCCTCGAACAAATTCAACGTGAATCCCCAGCTCCACCACCGTATTCAGAAGCCAGTATTGTTGGGACGAAACTTTTAGTGAGATCAATGTCGAATACAGAAGAATTGAAGGAATTGAGAGCAGATGAGTTAGGGAAGGGCGACAAGAGCAGGCGGAAACGGTAGGTTTTTGTGAGGGTTTGGCACTGGGATTGAGATCGTTCTCGATAGAGTAGATAAAGGGGATGTTTTTTGAGTAGAGTAGGGTCAGATTTTTTTCAATACTGGTTTTAAAAAATGCATTTCCAGATCACCATCAAACGACTACAGTTCAGAGCCGACCGAAGTCGACTCATTATATAACCACAAATCTTAAATCCCAATTACCTTTATGTTCAGCATGGTAATAGCTCAATCACTATGTACATCCGGTATTATTTGTTTATATTTTGCAAGATTTACTTTATTTTGTCTATTTTTTATTATTAATACATGTAAATTTACAGTCACTTTATATTTTTACATTTTTTACAAGAGGGTTGTTGGGTACTGTAACTTTTTTTAGCTCACACAAATTGTTTTACAAATTTTGATATTTTTAAATGTTGAAATTTAAAATTTTTTTGAATTTTTGAAAATTTTTGAGATTTTTTTTTAAAACACAATTTTTATGTTACAGTACGCAATCAATCCGTTATCTACATATATATCTTGCTTACGGTCTTACGGGTACCTGTTTATACATTCTTTTACTTTTCTAAAATGATTTTCCAAGTGCAATATATCAAATATGTGTCAATACTATACATCTTGTAATTATTGTTAGTAAAGTGCAATTATCTTGTTAGAATATACTGTAAATTGTTAGTTTTTTGTTGTTTTTGGTAAAGATAAACATAGAAATATAACTTACTGGAGCCCAGCGCCCGGCCTTGACTGGAGATTTAAAGTTGGTGTTTGCAGAGGATGCTTTGAAGGTGCTTTGAGTAATGTAAAATACGAACTTTATCAAAGCAACATCACAAATTGTTTCTGCTGATTAAAGTGTCGATGATCATGCAATCTTCGACAGTAAATTTATGCTTAGGAACTCGACTGAACCGTACAGTTCAGTCTCTTTCCTTGATCTTGTTAAAAATGTCGCCTGCTTTTGAAGCGTTCCCAGCCCAACAATTTTATAAAAAAGCAGTGCTGCGGAGGTTTTCAGGCCGGTTCGACTACCGGAATGAAGTTCTAAAACATAACTTGTCAAAAGTTAATGATTATGATAAAAGTAAGTTCAATTTTAATTTCTTTATAAGTGATAATAAAAACACTATGTAATAAATCTTGTGAGACCAAAAATACGTTCATTAAGCTGAGGGTCGGTAATAAAAAAAAGCAAAAATTTCTTAAACTTTTACTACTAAAATTCGATGTACAGTATTTTCGCTATATAAGCAATTCGAAGGGACCAACATTTAGTGTTTACTAAAAGGGGTGTTGTCTTTACAGAGAGGCTTTTTAGTGCAAATCGACTTAGGCGGGCCAAACTTATTGTTTACTATAAGGAGAGTTGCTTATACAGATGGTTCACTATATAGAGAGACCACTGTATGATCCGTTATAAAAGGCAAAACCTTCTTTAGACTTTTCAATTAAAACTTGAAGTCATAAAAGACAGAAAATGAACATTGCTGTTCGGTGTTATAACCGTTAGTCACTAGAAGTGATATCAGGTTAGTTGATGACAAATATTATTCATGCAAATGTTCTATGATGATAGGACATTCTAGAATATATTAAGTCACAATGTCATTTTAGGATACTTTTTTTATAAATTGGCAGGTAAAGGGTGGATAGATTATACGGTTTGCTGAGACAAGAGCTAAAGCTACGGCTATAGATAAGGTTAGAACTACGACCAGGGCCGGGCGCGAGGGGGGGGAGGGGGAGAGGTACCCCCCTCCCCCCCCCCAGAAAAAAATTTTCGAAAAAAATTTGAACGTGGCCCCCCTGTGGATTTTTTGGAAAAAAATTTTTCCAAAAAATCGGCACAGGTAGCGTTTTTGATTTAAAATTTTGTAAAATACGATCATTGTGATTGCTTCAGGCTAACGTAACGTGTTTTTTTTCCAATAACTACAATAATTTATATTTTTGTATTCACTTTTACTCAATTTGTATTCACTTTTACTCAGTGTAACTTATAAAAGAACATTGCCATGGTAACATTGTTAATTACTTATCACGCGTACGTGTAATTGGTATTCGCATAGCTACATTAAGCAATTAAAATTTGGGGAATTGTTACTTTGAGGTATTGTTTTAATGTTTTATTAACTTTTGGGTATTTTTGGGTAGATAACTAGTTGTTGTTGTAAAAAGTACGGTTCAAGGAACTTGGGCAATCGCCTGAGGAACAGCGCCTGCCTAGTAGCCAGAAAGTGACTGATTTGAATATGAAAAAAAAGTTTAAAAAAAATTTTGGGGTATTTTCTCTCTTCACTACAATTCCGACCTTCTTTTTCCTTATCAACATCCTCTTCCCACTCCTTGCACTTTTCAGTTTCTCTGAGATTTATCTTCTGACATCACCATCTTCTGACAAAATTCACGTTTAATCTGTGTTCCTTAGCAAATCCAATTGTCATTTTAATTTTTAAAACCTAATCTAATTTATATGTACGATATACATACTTGATATTTTGTACACCATTAGCTCTATCACGTATGCTCATTTACAACGCGTTTCTCACGTAGGTTAATAATTAATTGGCATTTGGCCAATTAAGCGGTGATTCTGTTGAGTATTAGCACATTTCCGCTTCGCATCATCTCTACTATATTTGTGACAACAATAACTGTTTTGATGTCATTTTAAGTATAATACTATAAGGATTGTAGTGCTTTAATCAATTTTGCAATTGGTATAATGTTGTTATTGTATTGGCAATCATTCTACAGTTTTCAAGATAGCATATTCGATAAACTATATTAACTAAACTGCATCTTTCGAACGGTTTATCTATTAATTTGAACTCCAGTATCACCATGTTATAGTTGTACAAGTTTTTTCTATGTTATAGCACTTCTATTATATTTTTCTATGACAATATTATAGTACAAGAAAGTCTTGATGACATCAAAATGTTAGGTCGTTCAAAATGAATACACTGTCAAAGTTAATGGATGTCATTTGGCAACCTAACATTTAGATGCCCTAAAGATATAATTGTATAATCTTCTTTACTAAACTACATGACATAAACTGGCTGTATGATATGTAGTACATGCCATATAGCCAGTTTTTATATTGTTACACATTTGAAGGGCCAATTAATTCTGAACAATAAAAAATTTTTAAAAATTAAAAAAAGAGGTTTAGTCAGCTTTATATCAAACATTTTTTGTAAAATACGTATTGGTATAAAAGTTAAAACAAAATAACTGCCAAAAAAAACAAAAGTAAGAACTGCCTCATGCTGGAATCGAACCAGCGACCTTCTGTTTACTAGACAGACGCTCTGCCCCTGAGCCAATGAGGCCACTTTTCGAAAGAAATTTGAATAAAGATATAAAGGTCATTTTAAACATTAGTGTTTGTTTAGCAAAACAGGTGGAAAAAGGTGGCTGTGAACAGTTTGAGCTTTGCGTTATAGGTGCACCTGAAAGGGCGACTATTATGCCCGGCATTGGCCTTGAAACGGGAAAAATTGAGCCCGGCTTCTTGACGTGCCTAGTTTTAGGCATGTTATAGTAGCTTTTGTGAGCCGTTTTAAATTATAGCATAGATTTACTAGAGTACTACGTTTTAATTAAAAAAATTTTTTTGAGCATGGGTTTGTATATTTACCCTTACTTAGCTAACGCTTCTAGAGTATAATTTAAGTTGTTTTGATAAAATGGTTAGCAAAAAACGTATTTTACAAAAAAACATGTGTAAGTCGTATAAATTTACTTAAGAGTTTATTTAAAAATTTATTTTTTAAGCATTCTTTCAAATTTTTTTTTGATTTCCTTGGGCCCCGCCATGAATAATTAAGGTGTTTCAAGTTATCTTCACGAATATTTAGTTGTTCTACATCCTTCGAGAGAATTATGGAAATCTCCTCACGCGAAAGGAAAAGAAGTTTGTAGAAAAGGGGAGGGAGGGTAAAATAACCGAAATGAAATAAAAGGATTATGTTTCAAACCAACCTCAGTGTTAGCTTTTTGCTATCATTTTGATTTGCTACTTTTTATGTCTGAAATTTGATAGATTGTAGAGGGGTTTGCTATGGAAAAGTTCGTTATACAGAAGTTCCACTGTACTAGGTGTGGCTAGAAACGACTAGGTTGTTTCTTAACCGTATATTTTTAAAAGTAGAAATTTCAGTATTAAGTTACATTCTGTAGTATTAAGATTCTTTGTTTCACCATATTTCTATTAAAAACCGATAAACATTTTACTACCTTGTCGTATGTACATATATTATTCACCTGTCTAGTGTAATAAAACTTTTATCAACATTCTTGTGTTTCCTATGTTTTGTTTTTTAAAGATTCGGCGTTGATTTATGTTGGTTAACATTGGATTATATAGTAAACTGTTTTTGTCCTTACTTAATAACAAAAACAAGGATTCCTTAAAGCAATGTGGTTGCTTCTTTACAAAATTTTTTTGAATTTTGTTTGCTTTTGTAACGAGCAAAGTTTAAACTTCTGAGAGATTTGTTATACATGAGTGCCACTGTAGTATCGACTTTTTATAATACAAGTGTAAAAAAGTACTCAAAATGCCAATTTCAATGCTCTTCACCTACGGCATTAAGCTTTTTGCATGACCATGGTCTTTTCTTTAACAAACGTTTTTCAAAAAGTGTCGAAATAGTAGTGCTTACGTTTTCTGCTGACGTCTTTGTTGTTTCGTAGCACTTTTATACGTTATAGTTTAGAAATTGTGAGTAATAAACTTATCAACTTTTTTTCAGTTGTTATATATAACTAGGTTAGCAAGTGTTTTACAAGTTTTAGTGCCAGTGCAATGTAGAGTAGATTTAAAAAACTTTTTTTGAAATTTTAGTTTTAAAAATGAAAATAAAATTTTAAAAATCATACGTTTTTTCGGCTATAGAACTTTTTAAGTATCTTTAGCTTTTGAACCTTATAATATGTTCATATGCAGTGTAATATGACCCAATTTCAATCATAGTTTTGTTGTTTTTGCATCCAGAATAACTCGATTGTTCCCTGAATTTTTTTTTATTTTTTCGAAATGAGTCATCGCTGTTCCTCTAGCTTTTCCTTGTTTATAACGCAAAAAGCAGTGGGAAGTTGTATTATCATCCCTTTTTAACGTTTTTCCATATTCACTTTGAACTTGCTTTGATTTTTTAAAATTTGATTAACTTACACAAGGTTTTTGTGCTTTTTTTAAGTTTTAAGCCTTCAAACTGAAGTTAAAATCTGTTTATAAGCTTAGAAAATCTTAAAGAAGCTCTAACTGTTTTATTTTTAAAGTTTAGGGTTAAATTTAAGCTGTTTTCAATGTCTTCCTTCCGGCAATCTTCGTGTTTTATTACAACACTATGCTATGCCCAAACGTTCCAATCCGAATAATACGTTAAAATTACTGTGCCCCGAGAATAATTCCACGGCTCACAAGACATGTTGAGGACATAAACATGTTCTCGAACACCAGGCCTTTCATTTCCAAACTCTTGACCGCGAAATAACGCGCGAAACGAGGAAACTACTGCAGTATACTGCGAAATTAGCGAGAGAGTGTGCGCATAGAAGAGTGCGGGTAGTGAAAGGGAAAATTGTGAAAGGAATCGAAAGATCGTGACGAGAGAAAGAATCTTGATGTGCAAAAAAGGAGAGAGCGGTTAGAGAAGGCAATTATAAAAGAAAGGGCGAGAGGAAATTAAAAACGCAACTAATGGAGAGAACGGTTAGAGAAAGGAAAAGCATGCATTACGCGGGCAGAGAAAAGAAAATGAGCGGGAGAAAAGTAGAGGGCGGTCATAAATGCGGGAGGAGGCGCGTTATTCTGGTGTTTTGCTCTCGATTTATGCTCGTGTTTTTGTTTATCCTTAATGTTTTGGCTTACTAAATTGTTTTTTGGCATTTTTGATAGTTTTTTTGTAACTGACAACGTTTTATCTATTAATTTCTAAGGTTGGAATTGTTAATTTGGCAAAATAATGTTGTTATAGGCATCAGCGAGTTCAGGAAAATAAAAATTAAAGTTAATGGTTTTTTAATGACCAAATCTTTATGAATATGGATCAGAATTAACTTTAAAAGACATTTTAGTATTTTATTTTAATAAAAATAGTGGTGAAAAACGTTGTTTTTGACTCCAAATCAAGAATCTACCTCAACATACATCAATATTTCTGGAAAGCTCTGGAAACGCTCTTTTTTTGATTTTTAAGATAATATAATGTCCCATATAAAGAATAGAACACTGAAAAGAGATTAAGGTCAATTCAAATCGATTAGCTACTTTTTTATTCGGTATTTTACGTTTCTGACCTTGTTTTCCTTGAGGCATAATGTTGTTTTTTGTTTGGCTGCGATCGATTCAACGACTCTAGTATAGTTTTTATTATCTAAATTGAAGTGAATTAAACTAGAAGTTGTGTGAAAATATATTTTTTGTAAGATTTTTAATTTTGGCCGGTTTTTATGGAAGTATAGGTAACAGTTATTACAATATATGTTTTTAAGCAAGAAGTTCTGAATTAGAGGACGTTTTGGAATTTTTTTATTGTTATCATGAGTTGATATCTATTCTGATAATAACTTAAAACGGATTTTATAAAATTTATTATTTTTTGATGTTGACATAGTTTAATATCGTGCTTTTCAAAGTTAACGTTCTTTCGCTTAAATTTACTTGCTGCAACATATAGTATATTATCATAATCTTCCTATTTTTCAGTGTAAATCAAAG
Organism: Bursaphelenchus okinawaensis; assembly: GCA_904066225.2. Taxonomy (NCBI): domain Eukaryota; kingdom Metazoa; phylum Nematoda; class Chromadorea; order Rhabditida; family Aphelenchoididae; genus Bursaphelenchus; species Bursaphelenchus okinawaensis. The sequence continues at coordinate 8,582,171 of CAJFCW020000005.1, read as the reverse complement.
AATTCAAGCAACGAAAGTACATATTCACTGATTAAAAATGGCATACAATCAGGGTCAGCCCTACGGCTTCAATCCCCAACAACAGAATCCGGGCTACGGCTGGAACGCGCAAGGTGGACAACAACAACAACAGCAACAAGGCTTCAATCCTATGCCTCCACCACCATGTAAGTGAACGTTTTGTTTTTTGTGTTAGCGTTTAGTGTGATACGTCTTTGTGTTGTTTGCTGTATCAGGTATTGTAAAGGCAGCATAAGGAGCTAGTTTGGCCAAAAAGGGTTTAGCAGGTCTTTTTATGATAGAAATGTTGCAAATGTCCTTAAGTTGTAGTATTAAAACATGTTTTGTTGAGACTTTATATTCTTTTTGGTCATACCGGTGTAATATTGTTGTATGTGTGCAGTGCGCTTGTTATCATGGCTTTAATAGTTATATTACCCTCAATTTTTGGTCCAAATTTTTTTGATGATTAAGGAGACATAAAAATGACGTTTTTAGTTTAATATTACTGAAGTTTTTGTACTTTTAAAACACAAAAAAAAACGTTTTTTTTTCGGTAACAAAAAACAATTTTAACTACATAAATTACCTTTAATGCTTGATCTTTTTGCTTCACTTTTTTTCAAGCGCAATATAACAATTTCAAAGCCATTAACTATTGATATTATTTGTTGTTTTGTGCAGTTGCTGGTGGTCAATATCAATCGGTTCCAGTGTTTCACAACAACCCCAACTATGCCGAGCAAGGTGAAGGCCCAAAGATGGACATGCATTTCAACGATCAAACGATTCGAGCTGCTTTCGTGCGCAAAGTCTTCATCTTGGTCGGAATTATGGTGAGGTTTTGAAAATTTGAATGTTTCTTATGTTTAGGTATCAAAACGGATGGATTTTTGGTTTTTAGGTATTAAAACAAAGCACTTATGACATTTACGTGTTAAAAAGCACGAGTTATTTCATTTTGGATAAGAAAAATTTTTTTTTTTGAAGGTTAGGTTGCAAAAATTAAACGTTTCGATACGTAAAGATAGGTGAATATTTATAATAACTGAGTTTTGAAAAGTTGATCGTATTTTACCAAAAATTTTGTTTTAGTTGGGCGTCGTTGCCGTTATGACTGCAATTCCATTTGCTCATCAGCCCACTATGACTTTTATCAAACAGTCACCTGGATTGTACTTGGCTAGTTAGTAAGTTTACTATTTTTTATTGGCATTTACTTTTATTTAATTTTTAATACTTTATTAAGTTGTTTTTGCACTTTACAATTCAAAAAAGCTGATTTTTAAACATTTTTTTGAGATTAGGTATGTGGTATCTTCAGATGACTTCAAATTTTAAAAATTGTGTTTTATATGACTTTTTTTTATTAAAATATTATGATACACAGTTTAAAATTACGTTTTAGTGGAGTCTTCTTGGCTGTGTACATTGCTTTGATGTGCTGCGAATCCGTCCGCCGCTCCTTCCCAGCCAACTTGATCTGTACTGCTGTTTTGGTAAGTTTTACATTACTGGACTTTAGATAAGTATAAAAAGTTTGAAATGATTCTCAAAAGCTCAAATTTTAAAGTTTTTATTAGGCTTTAAAAACTTTTGTCGTTTTTGGTTACTAATAGGTGGATAAATTGACGGCAAGTCTTTTTTTTTGGCGTTTTTATATTACAATTTAAAATTTTTTAGTGTTTAAACATGTTTTTTAATGCTGTTACTATTACTTCAAATAATTCTGTGCCTCTCAGTCCCTAAAGTTTGCTTTCAGAGGAGGCACATAATTATTTGAACGACTTAGTATTTAAAAAGACTTTCAATGTTAAACTCGCTTTTTCAGACTCTTGCCATTGGCTACATGACCATGATGTTGGCCGCCACCAAAGACCTCACCCCGGTCTTGATGTGTCTCGTTATCACTTCGGTTTGCTGTGGTGGCATCATATTATTCTCGATGCAAACAAAACATGATCTGACTTCGATGATCGGCTTCGTTGCCATCGCTTCCATGGTCGTGATGGTCTTCGGTTTGGTCGCCATGGTCTCGGCCATCTTCTTCAGAGTCGCCTGGATGTACACCATCTATGCTGGTTTGGCCGCGTTGTTGTTCATGGTTTACTTGGCCATTGACATTCAGATGATCATGGGCGGAAGAAAGGTGGAGATCAGCCCAGAGGATCACGTCTTTGCTGCGATTCAAGTCTTCTTGGACATTGTCTACATCTTCTGGATGTTGTTGCAGTTGTTTGGAGGTTCCAAGTAGGTTTTGGGGTTTAAAGAGGGGTTGAGGGTAGGGTAATATAACTTTTCGAAGAAGATTGAGTAAACAGTGTGAGCTTTATTGAGTATAAAGCTAATACATGTTGATTAGTGAGTAAAGAAGTGTTTCATATTAGCTATAACAATATAAAAATGATGTTATTTTTATTTTGAGTATAAGGTAAAGGTATATAAGTCCAAAAATAACATTGCCTAACAAAGTCTGATGTTGTTTAACATTGTAGAGATAATTGATTGGAATTCGGTGCAGTAATCCCGAACAAATTCCATGAAGCATAACAACCAGTGTATTGTCCTTGTGACGCTTTGTTCTTTAACTTATTATGTGTCTACGACTCGAAGGTGAATGTAAATTACATTATGTAAGCCTTAAAGAGTTTGAATCTGTTTTATATAAGCTTAAAGCAGTTTGCACTGTTTTAAGGACTATTGAAGCTATCTTATGTTAGCTATCTAAGTGTGGCACTGTTTTATATAAGGCTAAAGGCAGTTGAAGCTATGTTATGTTATCTATGAAGGGTTTGAAACTGTGGGAATGGCTTTTCTTGGGTTTCTATCGTTTGCCTTGACATTTTGCTTCAATTTCTTGTATTAGCATGTTGTTATAACTGAATCCATTAATCTTGTCGGGTTTTTGGAATAACGAAAATGCGAAAGAATTAATGGATTTTTAAAAAAAAGTTTAGTCAAGCCTCATAAAAGGATGTTCAAATAAATTTGCGCCCCTTAACTCCAAAAATTTGCTTTGAAAGGGGGGCACAGAAGTATTTGAATAACCTAATGTGTCTTAATATCTTCCCGTTCCATCAAGTGTGCTAAAGCTTTTTTTTGTGTTTTTCCTATGTTATCATAGAGTGCGTATGTTTGCCATAAGCTACATTAAGTAAAATTCTTTTTACTACATGCCTAGTTAAGTTAAATACTGTCAAAATCTATAATCACAACTTTTTAGTCAATTTTTCGAAATTAATCGGTTTCCAGGACACTTTTTTCAATCGCAATATTGACTAATTATGAAACTTTTCAGCAACTAATTCCATCTACCATATTTGGCTTTTACTCTCAACTTATTGTAATTTTATTGGAAGATGTCACCATACATAGCCATCGTTTTATATGTATATGAATATTTACAGCGAAATAAATTACTTGGTTTTCACTTTGATGTTTTGTGTATTGTGGCCTGTAAATTGGCTGTAGAGCCTGTAAATGGTCTATAACTCCTGTATATGGCATGTAAAACCGTTACGTGGCCGGCTGTGTCAAGTACGATGATTGTGTTGATGATTGAGGGTTGATACAGTAATAAGGGTTAAGATTTAGGCATGTCCACGTGACATATCTTTGTCCATAAATTCCATTTCCTATAAGAGAAAAGACCAATACAGTGTCAGTCATGAAATATGGTACGTTGCGGGCGGGATCCTTCATTATATAATAATTGGTTATTCAAATAATTTTGTGCCCTTTAAGCCCAAAAATTTGCTATGAGAGGAGGCACCGAATTATTTGAACAACCTAATACTTACCCTGAATCGTTCCTCCACAGCAGCATCCAACAATGGTTCGGCAAACTTTTTGTTTTCTTCTTCGTTATTGGCTTCTAGAGCACTGGTCGGTTGTTCAATTGGCTGAAAAGTTAGCTTATTACGACTCTTTATATAACTAAAGCTATATTTTTCTTTCCAAAAAGGTAAAAAATATCATTTAGAAATGGCACTAGCTGCGAGACCGACCTGTTGCTTAAAGTTTTCATTCAAAGCCAAGAAAAAGTAGTCCATAGCATCTTGAATCGAGTCGAAGGTGGCGCGAGACCTGCCGTGAATCAGCTCTCCAATATCCTGAAATAAAATATAGTTTAATTGTTAAAATAATGCTAAAAGATGAGGTTAAAAAGGCAGTCCTTCTGTTGTCATATTACTTACTTCAATACTATCCGTGCCAGCATCAATAAACTCAGGTTTCAAAATGTCAGTATAGTTTGGAGTGTTAAAAGAAGTGTCAAAGGCAAGATTTCCAGCCAAACCTTTCCCTCGGCCTACTAACACTTCTTGGTAAATACTGTAGCTCTAAAAATTTTACAAAACATGTGTTATAATATGACTATTTTAAATCGCTTCTTAAACGATGATTTTTTTTAATGTAAAATACGTTTTTAAAATAATTTATGAAGTATATGTATTAAACCCTTACCATAAGTGTAGCTCCATTTACATGAGCTAAGAATCGTAGTATCTTCAGCATTGTGCGCTTTCGTTCTGTATCGAAATTCTGAAATACAATATAGGATGTGCAAGTAAAGGTTACATATTATGTTGTCTAAGGCTTGATCCGGTCTTATACTATTTACAATATGTATGTAGTTTAGGCCTTTCTCATCCTTATATTCAAAGTTAATCTTACCTGAAACTCATCGTATTTAGCAACAACAAACACCCATGGTTTACCCAGTGAAAATATAGATTTACCCAAGTCGTTGTCAGCCTTTTTAGCTGCTAGTTTAGTCACTTGATCTCTAATTCTCTTCAGCAAAGGTGATATAACAGCTTCAATGTTTTGTGGATTTGAAGGGTCAATAAAGATGACAACAGACAAGTTATCAATATTCTTGGTGGTAATGCAAACAGAAGTTAAAGATGCTAGGACTGAAGAGTTTCCTAGCTCCCAGAATTCAGCTAGCTCTTTGTTCTGAAATGAAAGTTTAATTTTAGCCTAAAAATTAGTTTTCTAAGACTATGTAAAGGTTAAAAATGACTCCTGGGCATTAAGAGTATGTTTATTTTTTAAAGATTAACTGAATTTTTTAGACTTGCTTAAATTAACTTACATTAACTCTGGTTTTCGTAGCGAATTTATAGGCCAATCCAAAAGTTGGTTCTGCGTTTTCATTTTTGTCGAAAAACCTATTGATAAATGAGGTTTTACCCTGAAAAAGCATGTTAAAGATTCTAAAGATTCTTTGCGTCTTTATAAGACATTTTACAGTTTACTAAGTTAAGTTATCAAATACGAGTTCTTGTGGTTCGTAACTTATATTATTCATTAAGACTTCTCTTATAAACAAAATCAACTGTAAGAGTAATATTTACTACTTTATAGCTATCTTATAATAAAGAAAACAGTAGAGAACAATAGATAAACTTACACATTTATCCATTCCACAGATGAAAACTGTCTTTGTTTTGTTGAATTCAGATGTAAACCTATCTGAAAACTGTTCTATAACGCTGTAATAACAAATTAAGTTACAGTGCTCTTTCTAAGCTACAGTAATCTTAAAAAACACTCTTTTTTATAAGAGTTACAGCAAAATTTAGTATAAATACCAACCTTTTTCATTTCCATTAGTTTCAGCCTTTTGTTGTTTCAACAGTTCTATTCCTTTATCGAAGATATCAACAAATGCCATTTTTCGTATAACAATAACCAGAAATTTTTAGTAAAATACGTTTTTTTCTAATTAGGTTTATATTAAAAGCTTTTTTACAAAAAAAAACTATTTCATTTTTATAAAATACGTTGCATAGCAACACTTCTATTGCTTCAATCAATAGTGTCGTTTCGTTACAAATGGCGCAAAATTGAATTTTTCAAAAATGACGTTTCTTTTGGATTCTAAACGTCAAATTTTATTTAAAAGTAGTATTTTACTAAACTGTATAATATAAAAACATTTTTTCAACACTATCTATTATTCTGTCTACCGCCACTCGTAACATGACCGAGATCTCGAACATCTTCAACCTCTTGACCGTGAAACTACCGACGACACTTTTCAAAACATAGTTTTAATTTACTAGGCGTTTCGGTTCATTTTTGAATGCCGGGTCACTTTATGTACCGGTATTACGTTACACCAAACTTTGGTGGTACCAAGTCGGAAAGTACCACTACTTTGCAGAGCAGTCATAGGGATGAAACTACTTTTTGTGAGTTTAAACTTTATTTTTGTGTAGAACAGAGATATTACAGTCAATATTACGGGTTTTGGGTAGTAAATGTACTTATTTTATAGTCGTACGATGCTGTCTGTAATAACAGTTTACTATAACATACTCATGACTTTTTTGTTTAACAGCTCACTATATATTGTTCAAATAACTCTGTGCCCTTCTTAAAAAAAATTTCCAAAATTAGGGAGCACAGAATTATTTGAAAATCGTAATATAGCAATAGTAAAGTTATGAGTATATTATGATAGTAAACTAATAGGTTGTTCAAATAATTCTGTGCTTTCTAACCTTAAAAATTTTTGAAAGGAGGCACATAATTATTTGAACAATATAATAAATTATCATACATACATAACTTATAATAGTGATCAATTTAGATTGGATGATACCATGCTTTGGAGCCCTATGTATCGGCTTCAGCTTGGTTGGTGTATTCACAGTGGCAGTAATGTTACCAGCTGCATTGTTTCGGTTGCATAAAACTCATGAATACGTTAATATTCATGCTAACCATTTTAAGGTAGGCTTTTAAAAATACATTACTTATTAGGTTGTTCACCTAATTCTGAGCCCCTTTTTAAAGCAAATTAGGAGGTGTGGAGAGTTGGGAAGAACAGATTATTTGGACAACAAGCTAAAAACGAAACAATTTTGAAAAATAGGTCGAATTCAAGAGAAAAAACTGTAATTTGACAGTATTAGCTTTAAATATGATGTTTTAGCACCAGACCAACAATTTATGGTTTGAGCTCGGCCGAGTTCAAAAACAATGGCGTTTACGAAGAGATCACGTCTACACAAACCAAACTGAACGTAGGTTAACAAACGGGTAATAAAAATTGATAAAAGGCTTAAAATTTCAAAAATATTTTTAAAAATTTGACTTTTTTAAAATTTTTCTTTAAATTTTTGCTAGGACTTTGGCTAGGACTAGACAAAGTTTTCAAAGCTTTTTTTTTAAACTTAAAACTCTAGCTTCTATATATGTTGACAACGAATTTTTGAAGTTACAGTACCAGCACTCCCAGTATTACCAGTACCACAAGGTTTCATCCCTTTTCCGTTTCACAAAATTGAAATTCGAAGACGTCCACAACCATCAGATCGCTTCGTACCTAATGATTCAAACTTTGATTTCGATGACAATCTAGAAGATACGACCATACCTGAGAAAACGTATTTTACTACACAAAATGAGTACTGTAAGTCAATTTTTAAACTGTAAAATATTGTAATTTTAGCCGAAAGAACCACAGTATCCCAAAAGCAAATATTTCGAGTGACCGTCAAGCCTAGACCTCGCCCAGTACCACCCTTATCAATGAATTCATTGACCAGTGACAAAGCCAGGCAAACCTTTGACTATTATCACCAACATCTTAACAATCCACCAGCCACCCCACCACCGCCAATCTTCTATCCTCCCCCACCGCCCATGCCCACTTATACCAAGAGTTCTGGCTATGTCACACAATGTATCGGACCACCAGGACCACCTGGAGCGGATGCAGAAGACGGTCCGGACGGCGCTACAGGTCCTAATGGAGCTCCTGGTGCCGATGCTATATTTGAAAGACTACCAGCACCATGTCAAATATGCCCTCAAGGCGCGCGTGGTCCTATTGGCGCTCCAGGACCAGCCGGATCAACTGGTTATGGTGGTTCACCTGGTTACCCCGGCTCGACAGGTGAACCAGGAGCACAGCCTGATTGTCCAGGTCCTCAAGGATACCCGGGATTTCCAGGTCCAAAAGGGATACCGGGAGAACAAGGTGCACCAGGTGTGGACTGGGTCAGTGGTATTGGAGCACCTGGAGGTATGGGAAGTGTTGGCAGTGTGGGACCACAAGGACCTCCTGGACTGCCTGGAAAATCGGCTTTGTTGTTTGGTGTACCAGGACCAGCGGGTGATCCCGGTGGAGATGGTTGGATTGGAGCTGATGGTCTGGCTGGCCCACCCGGACCCCCAGGCGAGCCTGGCATTGATAAAGGGTAAGAGGCCTATGTTGAATTTGGCATTGTTACCTAAAAATTAAATTTAAACGTTAGATTACGTTTCAAAAAATAAATTTAAACTTTAGAACGTTTTTCAATGCCTTATCTATTAATTTATGTTCTATACAACCTCTTTTATAGGTATTGTCCATGCCCATTCCGCAACGAAAGCCCTTATGTTCAACCTCGGCAAAGTAACTATGGCCGTGGAAGAAAAAGCTTAAAATCATAATAACATAATAAAATTTTGTTTAATAACGTAATAAATCATTTAATTCGTCATCTATAGACTTTTAATTTACAAAAAATAACTCTTCAGACGAAGATCCATTATTTATAAGATTTTCTTTGGTTTATCACAAGATTTTGAGCTAACCAGTCAAATATCTTTTCTGAATTTACGAAAACCATAAAGATTAATCTGTTTGCAATTAAAAATTATCTTATGTTACTAGTTTTTACTATTTTACTAACTGGTAAAGGCCTAGAACAATATCATTTTACCTTACTGTGAGTCCCGCCACGAAAAACAGGAATCGATGTTCAAGTTTTAGCATTGTGTTCTATTATTTTCGCTAGGATTTTCCGTATTTTTTGCACGTTCTGCGCATTTGCGTAGTATTGTAAAGTAAAGTACAATACATAATTCTTCTTTGTTTTAAAAATCATTTATTATAGGTAGACCAACATGATCAAGTTACTGCGCTCTCCCATTCAAGTCAACAGTAAGTTTTATGGTTTTGTTTTTGAATTTTAGGTATAAGTCTTTAGATGAAGTTTTGATCGTTACGGAATGAAAAGCAAGGTTTTATGCAAATTTGTTATGTGTTACAGATTTAAACGTTAATATTGTTGTTTTAGAGACTTTGGATAACTACTTGAGACTTTCTCGCCTTCAAACCATTAGATTCTATGCTGTTCCTGGTGGAAAAGCTGCGTTTTCCAGAGAAAAACCTCATTTGAACGTTGGTACGATCGGTCACGTTGATCACGGCAAAACTACTCTTACTTCTGCTTTGACCAAAGGTAATTATCCTGTTTCAACTTTATGTATTGTTTCTTGGCTAAGATCTAGTGTCTTTACTGTTAAATATTATAAACCACAAAGTATTAGATGTTTTAAAATCTACTATAATAATTTTTAGTCTTGGCTACAAAGAAGGGAGCCAAATACACCAAATACGAGGATATTGACAATGCTCCACAAGAGAAACAACGTGGTATCACCATCAACGCCGCTCATTTGGAGTACCAAACTGAGAAACGGCATTATGCTCACATTGACTGTCCTGGTCACGCTGATTACATCAAGAACATGATCACTGGAGCTGCTCAAATGGAAGGAGCTGTTCTTGTTGTCGCCGTTACTGATGGACCTATGCCACAGGTAATCTTTTGTTATATTATTGCTGTTTAGGTGATTAAAAAGTAATGGAGGCAATATTGGACTAAAAAGAGCTGGCTTTGGTGTTAAACAAAACTTCTCCGGCAGAATTTGTTGATTTATGGGAAAAGTTTTAGACCATGGTGCATATTACAGGGTCATTAGAGAAATTTGAATAAACTAGTACTAATTTTGAATATTTTCCGTTAATTTTAAAAATTCGGCGGACATTCAACTTTTCGGCGGAGACTATTACTCAGCCCAAAATCCATATTTTTTCTTTAAACAAAAAGATTTAGCTTTACATTGTTTGTTTCTACGCGTAGTTTAAATTTCTTATCGTTTGGTTTAAGTATGACAATTCGGCGAAGGCACATGATTTCGGCGGAGATCATAACTCAGCTTAAAACTCATATTTTCTTCTCAAATAAAAAAAATTGAGTTCTTAGCTTTTTAGTCAACTTAACTTTTAAATTTCGTCATTTTTACGCTAATAATGACAATTTGACGGAGAGCAGTGTTACCGGTGGAGGCCATATCTTGGCCCAAACTTAATATTTTTTCATTTACTAAAAATGTTGAGCTTCTGAAAACAGCTTATAAACATTAATTTTTTATTTGGTGAGAAAATATTAAGTTTGGGCCGAGATATGGCCTCCACCGATAACACTGCTCTCCGCCAAATTGTCATTATTAACGTAAAAATGACGAAATTTAAAAGTTAAGTTGATTAAAAAGCTAAGAAATCAATTTTTTTTATTTGAGAAGAAAATATGAGTTTTAAGCTGAGTTATGATCTCCGCCGAAATCATGTGCCTTCGCCGAATTGTCAAACTTAAACCAAACGATGAGAAATTTAAACTACGCGTAGAAACAAACAATGTAAAGCTAAATCTTTTTGTTTAAAGAAAAAATATGAATTTTGGGCTGAGTAATAGTCTTCGCCGAAAAGTTGAATCTCCGCCGAATTTTTAAAAATAATAAAAATTTTTTAAAATTTGTACTATTTTATGCGTTTTAATGTCACAATTCTGCTAGTTTTTGTCCGAAGAAAAAATATTGAGTTTGAGCCGAGTTATATCCTTCGCCGATAAAAATGCAGTCTCCGCCGACGCGGAGAAAAAATAAATTTTTTATAAAAATTTATGCTATTATCTTGCATCGAAACAGAAAATCGAGGAAATTTGAAGATTTTGAAGAATTAATCTGCCACATTTTGCGTCTCCGCCGATCCTCCGCCGACCGTCCGCCGAACTCGACCAAAATAGTAAAATTCCAAAATGGCTCACTATTGGGTACCATATAAAAAAAGAATCAGCTTTTTAGTACTCCTAGTTTTTGAGTATGAAGCTTTTACTTTCCTTCAAATTTCTCTAATGACCCTGTATAATAAAACGAAGTTCTAAAAGATTTTTCAAACAAAATGGGGCTATAATTAACTTTTTCAGACTCGTGAGCATCTTCTCTTGGCCAAGCAAGTTGGTGTTCCACTAGAGAACATTGCTGTTTACCTGAACAAGGCTGATGAAGTTCCAGATGCCGAAACTCGTGAACTTGTAGAAATGGAAGTCCGAGAACTTTTAGCCGAGTATGGTTATCCAGAATCAGCTCCAGTAATCATCGGATCCGCTTTGTGCGCATTGGAGGGCAAACAACCAGAATTAGGAGAAAACTCGATCAAACAACTTTTGGAAGCTCTGGACAACTTTAAGATTCCCGAGAGAGATACCAACACCGCTCCTATGTTTGCCTGCGAGCACGTTTATAACATTCAAGGTATGGACTTGCTAGTTTTATTGGAGTTCTAACTTCTTTGAAATACCCTAGATTGTTATTGACGTTTTTAGGCCGTGGTACCGTGGTAACAGGCAAACTGGACCGTGGTGTGTTCAAGAAGAACGACAAGGTCGAAGTTGTTGGCTATGGCAAATCTTTCCCTTCAGTGATCTCAGGCCTTGAGTCATTCCGTAAAACTGTCGACGTGGCTCAGCCTGGTGACCAGCTTGGCGTGTTGTTGAAGAACGTTCCAGCCAAGTCCTTGAGAAGAGGATGTGTCATCGTTCCGGCCGGTACCGAAGTGGACAAGAAGTTTACCGACAAGGCAAAGGCTCAGCTGTACTGTTTGAAGAAGGAGGAAGGTGGATCCAAGGTTCCAATGGCCAATCACTTGCTGCAACACTTGTTCTCCTTGACATGGGACGGTAATGCTACTTTGAAGATTGAGGGAAAGGACTTCATCATGCCTGGAGAGAATGCTGAGTACGTTTTGAGGGTTTTGTTGCATGTTTTTTGCACTAATTTTGTTTTTTTTTGCTTTCAAATTTGATTTTTAAGAGCTTAATTATCTAAAAGTGACATTTTATACCCCTTTAACCGGTTAAAATGATAGTATTTCAGCTTCTTATTAAACGAAATTTTATTATGTTAACACTATTTCATTAAATAAACCTTAATTTTTTCAGGGTTGTAATCTCAATGTCCCAGAAAATGTACATTGAACCCCAACAAAGATTCACCATCCGTAAGGGCGATGTTACCGTAGGCACCGGCGTCTTCCTAGAAGCCCTAGCGCCGAAGACTGAAGAAGAGAAGGACCCCAAATACATGAAGAAGTTGATGAAGGAAGAGATGGAGCGGCTCGGCTTCAACCCATACACTCCCGAGATGGAGAGGCGACTGAAGCCGGACTACTCCAAAGCCTCGGGCGAAAACCCCATGGCTAAGGAGTTTGCCGAAAACGCCTAAACTCTGACCTCTAATTATGATCTGTTAGGAAAATGCTCTTTACTCTTGATTGTTACGTTCATGTTGTTATTTGTTTGTAAGTCTGTATCTTGAAAATAGAATAAATATTTGAAAATCAGTGGTGGAGCTTGAGGTTTTTTGAAAATTGTGGGAAAAATTAAAGAGTATTAGGTAAAAAAGACCTTGATAATTAAAAAGTCAATAAACCATATCAGTTGGTCAGTATATTTACAGTCATAAATCAACAACAGTGTTCGGATCCGTCTGAAGACAGTTTGTTGGCCGTCTCTTCCAACAACTCTTTCATGGCCGAATCACTGGCTTCGTCCATTGGTCGGCGGCCAAGATTGTCAAATAATAGTGGATTTGCACCGTTCTGACATAAAAACTTGGCTACTTCCAGTAAGTTGCGATGAACGGCCTGGAAGAAAGGTTTTAAATGTTGTACGTACTGGTACGATAAGTTCTATAAGTTGAGGAAGATGACAAAATTTACACTATATCCTTCAAAAATCTTTATTAAAAACTCACCACATGAAGTGCCGTCCTTCCGTCATAATCCACTTCGTTAGGCGAAGCTCCAGCTGCAAACCATGCCCTGAGGCCTTCAATATCTTCTTGACTGGCTGTTAGACAAAGCTCCGTACCTACTCTGACACTGTGAGCGCTTAAATGGGCCCCAGCGTTCCTTAAGGTTGTAATAATCTCCAGATTCTTGGTCTGAATCGCTGCTTGTAAGGCGTTTTCGTGGTCTGCATCTCGCACGTGAACGGAAACCCCATGTTGTAGTAGGTATTGCACGCTTTCTAGGTTTGCATTAGCTGCTGCCACATGTAGCGCGTTTCTTCTGTTGTAATCTGTGTTGGCAAAGTTAGCGCCACTCAGACGAAGTGATTCCAACAACTTGGTATCATTAGTGTGAGCTGCATGAGACACTAACGGAGTGAACAAAGCTTCCTTTAACAGTTTGGTCTCGTGTGACGATGAAATATGAAGGTATTTGGCTAGTCTGGGGACTGAAACAAATTTAGATTAGATTTAAAAGTATTGCCGAAGATTTTCTAGTGATTTTTAAAGGTTAATATAAGAGAACTGGATCAAAAACAACACCCTTTTTATGCCTAAAACAACGTCAAACCCAACATTTTTCTAACTTAACACCTTTTCTACCTAAAAATACAACAAAATATAAGCCTTTCAACAATTTACAACCCAAATAACTTACTGATATCAAGCTCATTCAAAGCCTGGACCTGTTGAATGGTGAGTTCTCCTCGAATATTCTGAACCAACATCAATTTCTTCTCCTCTATTGAACAATCACAGCTCAACACATAAGCTAATTTTGTCAAAGCTGCTTCTGTAGTCATGTCGGAGCCTGGTATTACTCCGGCGTTTGATAAAACCTATAATTTTAGGTGATAGCACAGCTTATTTTAGAGTTTTAGACCTTTTATGACCGTTTTTAAAGCTTTTTGGCTAATATACCTTGTTTTTAAGCCAAACTAAGGTATGTTATGCATCTTAGAGATGGTTTATAGTATTTTACACCATCTTATCGTACCTAAAAGCCTGATTGTTTCTGAGAACACTATGTTATTATACCTAAAAAGCAAAACATTTCTTCAAAATTCTATTACCTTTCCCGTAGCATAACTAGTATTAACCCGTCCTTTCAAACATTGTGACACATTCAGCACCAAACATCCTCGATCCACAGCCGCTTTGATCTCATCAATAATGTCAGTTCTCCTCAACGGAATATTGCCACTTCCATAAGTTTGCAGCACAACACCTTGAGTTGGCGGCCGAAGCACTGCTCTCACTGATTCAATGGGTATTGATGGGAAGATACGTAGAATACTCACATTCCGACACAATTTATCCGCTACATTGAAGGTTGCGATCTCATTCGAACGGAAAATGTTCTCCCAATTCACTGAAAGAGAATAGAAATGAAACGGAAAGAGAAACGAAGCGTGCCTCATTGGCTCAGGGGCAGAGCGTCTGTCTAGTAAACAGAAGGTCGCTGGTTCGATTCCAGCATGAGGCAGGTTCTTTTTTGCGTATTTTAAAAGTTTTCAAAGACAAAATTAATGCTTTTTTGTTGTTTTTATGCTTTTTTAATCCAAAAAACCAAAAAATTATAAAAGAAGATTTAATAAAAAGCAAAAACTCACAAAAAACAAAATATCGCCTTACCACTGATGGAAATATCCATGACGGCCAAAGGAGTATTGTTGGGTGATGTAAAGGCGTCCATTCCCCAATTATCAAGTTTCGTAGTCCGATTACCGCGCAGTAACTTATTGTTGAAGTAAACACAAACCTCTGGTATATCAAGATGACCAGCTACAATTAGAGCACCGATCAGATTCTCACGACCGTCTGAACGAACTTCTGCTACTGGAATCTGAAAAGAAGTTTTATTTTGCAAAATATTTATTTACAAAAGAATGAAAAGCCTGAGAATTACAAAAATATTCTTTTTTACCCTACCCTACCCTTACCTGACTTCCAGTAACCACCACAGGTTTCCCCAACTGCTCCATCATGAAACTTAAAGCACAAGCCGTGTATGCCAAAGTGTCAGTACCATGTAGTACCACAAATCCATCGTAGTGTTGATAAGACTTTTTAATGTCATGAGCAATTCGAATCCAATCATCGAATGTCATATCACTACTGTCCAACAATGGCTCGTATTCTACTACCTGTAATGTCATAAGTGAACTTTGAAAAAACTTTCTTTACAAAACGAAAAATAGCAAGAACTTTATTTACAAATCATAAAATAGCAAGAACTTTCTTTACGACCCAAAATCTCAAAAAAAAACGTTATTTGTTACCTAAAAGTACTGTAACATACCCAATAAGTAACTCGATGATTGAAGCCCTTAACTGGCGGTAAACAATACGGTTTGATGTCACAATCAAAGTAGTGTTTCTCCACATATTCTTTGTCATTCAACGGCGGTAGTTCTCTTATTGCACTTGGTAAGAAATGAGGTTCTGGTGAGTATACTGTAATATAAAATTTATAAAATTTTTAAATTTAAGTAACAAAATCAAAATTTTTTAAAATAATTACAATGAAATGTAAGGCAGAATACACTTTCCACCTTCTCTTGACATATTTTTAGAAAAATCCTGAAAAATTTCAAATTTCAGTTTTCCCGCCAATTTTGGCATTGTGTTGCAAATAACGTTTTTAGCCAAAATTTGACAAAAATAGAGAAATTTGAAATACAAAATGTCATTTTTGAATCAATTTTGCTGTCAAAACCCACCTCCTTCATTGTTTTTCATACCGATAGTACCGCCCGTATATAGTACTAGTACCCGATTTTCGTTGACATTTTCATGAATAGATGATAAGCGATGTCTCCCTGGTTTGTGTAGCAAATGAATGTGATGGAGAAGCTGAAAATAGGTTTATACGCCCAGCCGTACTGAAATGTACCAATTTATATGCCCAACCGTACTGAACAGTACCAAAAATATTAAAAAGTAAGGTCACACAGTACCACTTACAGAAGCCGAAACCTTCTTGACGCATTCAGGTGTGGCAATAGTCAAAGCTCTATGTGTAAATGTATGATCAATTGGCACATCGTTCTTATTGCTCTCCGTCTCATTCTCAAATTCGTCTTCTGTCACAGTTTGAGTTGAGCTCATCTTTGAAGTCCTCGAAGGTGGGGTCGGGATTCTGGTTGAGAACTTCTGAAAATGACAAATTAAGTCAATGCTACTCCCAATTTAAAAAAAAATTAAAAAATAAACTTCAACAAAGATTAAGCGAGTTAACGTTCTATAAGGTTAGGCACACTAGATTAGAACGTGATAGAATAGAGGCGGATCGGGGTCTGAATTATGGTAAAGTAGAGTAAGTTAGAGTAGAGTAAGATAGTATAGAGTAAGGTCGGATAGAGTAGCGACCAGTAGGCTAAGGTATTATAAATTAGTGTAGAGTGGCGTAGGATAAGGCAGAGAAGGATAGAGTAAGATAGGGTAACTTAGAGTAGAATAGGTTAAGGTAAAGTATGGTCGCGTAAAATAGGGTAAGGCAAAAGCAGTAAGAGCAGGGTAGGTTAAAGTAGCGTGGAGTAATTTTGAGTATGGTAGGATATGATAGGATAGGGTAGAGTAGGATAGGGTAGGGTAGGGTAGGGTAGGGTAGGGTAAAGTAGAGTAGGGTAGGGTAGGGCAACTTATAATTCGTATAATCTGAAGCAATATAAGATCTATATTATTAATAAAAAGTTAGATAAAAGCTCAAAATTACGCGCGTTTTTTTAATTTTCCAAAAACCGAAAACAATTGATCAAAAGATTGCAAGCTCAACGTGGTTAAGGCGTTGTATAAACACCGGAATCAAAGCGAAAAAGTCAGTTTTTACTGTAAAGTTTGGGGAAGTCTAGATGAATTTCGTTGAAATTTTGAAAAGTTTTGTGAACGATCAAAAAGTAATTGTTGAGCTTTAAATGTTTGGGCAGTAATAAGGGGATTCTATTGATATAACTATTGTAAAACATAAAAAAGTTACCATTTTCCTTATAGTATAGTTCTAGTAGTACTGATTGTTAAAACTATACATCTAAGAAGTACAGTAAGAACCAGCAAAAGCAAAAAAAGTGCAGAGAGGTAATAGTACTCATGATAATATAGAGAAAAATTCAAAATAGAAGTTGGGCTACTATTATAAAACAGAAATTGGCTGGGGATTTAAAAACTGTTCATTATATGGGATATTCTTAGTAAAAGAGTTGTTTATACAACAGTTTTCCTGTACCTATTAAACGCAAAAAATAATATTAAAACCTTTTCAAATCCAAAAAAATCAAAAAGAAGAGAAAAAACAAACTGAAGATTTAAATACAGCTCTGTTTGACAGAAGGGACATAAATTTAGGCCGTTCTTCTTGCTCTTTTTGTCTGAAAAAAAGGGAAAAGTGGCCACATGGTCTGAGCATGCCCTCTCCCACAAACTTTTTTTAAAATTAAAAAAAGGTTGAAAATGACCGGATATACGTCAAAAATAAGTTTGTGCAAAAAAAAACTTAAACTAGGGTTAGGAAATTGAGATTTTTGTCTAAAAGTAAACAGAAAAATTAAAAAAATAACAGAAGGAGACAACCAGAGCCAAAGCTTAAAGAAGGAATAAAACTAAGGTTAGGGCTGGAAATAGAGAGTAAAATTAAGGCTAGGACTTAGAAGAGAGAATAAAACTAAGACTAGAGCTTGGCGTGGATAATATAACTATGGTCAGATAATAATAATAAAGCTAGGACTTAGAATAGAGTTATGGCTAAACTAAGTTCAACTCAATGTAAGAGAATTCCAGCGTCATTTCGATAAACCTTATATATTGAAAAACAAAATTTCAAAACTACAGTACTAATATACCCATAAAAATACATAACTTACCTTTTCATACCTCTGAAACCCTTTGAAATCTTTAAAAACACTTCTTCTTACAGTACAATGATATCTAAAACAATAAACTTTAGTCAGTGTAATATGAATAGGCCTTGCACAACCGAACATAGTAAAAGTTTATTTGAAAATGCAATTGTATCAAAATTAAAAAACTTTCTTCAGATGTTGATTTTTATAAAGTATAACATTCTTGACAATTTGAGCTTGAGTAAAGTCTGTAGAATCTCAGTATGAGTCTAATGGAGACTCGTCGTACGGTGGAGGATCCATATTTGGTATATGACCGTCATGTGGGACTTGGTTGGCCTATAAGTTGAAGAGTAAGCCTTTTTTTAAGATTTTTTTGTTTTTCAATTCTTAAGCTTCCCCCGCTCTTTTAATATACCTTTCATTCACCCACCCTATCCAGATCAAAGTCTAAAGCAAGACAGTTCTATATTGTCAATGTTACAGTAACAAACTTACCACACTGTACATTTCAGTGATGTGCTGATCCAACTGTGGATCAATCCTGAATTCATTCAGCTCGTACTCATTGCTCAAGAATGTGCATTGACGTGGCATGAACATCTGGAACATTCCCGCGAAGCCAGAGCCTTGCTTTTGAATTTCGGAGAACGGGCGGGTTATTCCTTCCTCAAAACGTCATTTTAATATTTTTTAATTCAAAAAATTCAAAAAGTTCAGTTCAAACTCACTGTAAGCAACGACCCAACAATTCCCTGACATCTCAAGTTCAGCTTGACTTTGTAGCACTTCAAGAAGCACTTTCCAACTCGACAGGCTTCGTTTGTTGTCAATGTACCCATATGTTTGTCGAGCAATTTGAAAAAGCTAAAATCTTTTTCCAGAAAATGCTTCACCGTCAGTCCAGCAGCCAGGGCATGAGGTTGGCAGTTCACGTCACAACCTAAAGTGTTGTTTGTGAAAACTTTAAAATAATTTTGAAAAAAAATGCTCTGTAGCTATCGAATTTGAAAGTTAATTGTAAATTCATTCATTACAACTTACTTTCTCTTACACTAGCAAAGTTTTCTTGTACACAAGGTAGCAGAGCATCCATAGCTAAAAATTGTGTTTCTTAAATTAAACTTCAGTAAAACTAGGTAAAGCTACAGTATGACATGAATAGATAGATGTGTTGGGGTTCACTAACACTAGACTAATATAGCAGACATGACGTAGGAATTAACTAAGACTACAGTATAGTTATTGTAGAGGTACTAAAAGGGTAGAATAAGGCTTTTGAAGTGATGACAAACAAGGATAAGGCTGGGTATATAGTGCTTGGTTTGGTCTAAAATAGAGCTACGATAAGGGTATGGTAAAGCCTAGAGTATAGTTAAAGAAAAGATAAGGTTTGGCTAAAGTAATGCTAGATTTGGAATCTCAAAACGCTAGTTGACAAGGGTAGAACTACGATAAAGCTAGTGTATAGGTTAGGGCAAAGCCAATTGTAGGCTCGGATCGGACAGGGATAAAGTAAGGGAAGTGCTAATGTACAACAAAGTTACTGTCATTATTAAATAAAGAAAAAATGTGTCTACCGTATATCGAATTTGAAACTTTTTTTTGCAATAAAGGATTAATTACTATACTTTTTAAAACATGTTTTAGTTAATTAAATACTATATAAACTGATTGCTCTTGACGTTTATTACTAATATTTTAAATGTGAACTCTAAAACATATGCGGCTTAACTAAAAGCGCTTAAAAACATACTGATTCCCCATTTACAATCTCTAAAATTAACTGTAATTTAGTAAAAACTGAGTGTAAAGTAATGAAAAAACAGCTCAAGGTTGTGAAAAAGTAATTTACGTAAACGTTTTTACTTTTTTACTTTTAAGCTTATTGTAAGAAAAAATGTTTCAAATTACTGTAGTTTTTTTAAAGCCTAGGGCTCGATCTAGGGCTAGAACTGTAGCTAGAGCTAGTAAAGCTTAGGCTCTGGGCTAGGGCGTTGGGCTTAGGCTCTGGGCTAGGGCTCTGGGCTAGGGCTTTGGGCTAGGGCTCTGGGATACGGTTGTGGGTTAGAACTAGAGCAAGAGCTAGTAAAGTTTAGGCTCTGGGGCTAGGGCTCTGGACTAGGGCCGTAGGCTAGAACTAGAGCTAGAGCTAGTAAAGCTTAAGTTTTGGGCTAGAGCCTTTGGGTTAGGGCCTCTGGGCTAGCACCTCTGGGCTAGAGCTCTGGTCTAGGACTTTGAACTAATGCTCTGAGACTAGAGCTCTGGGCGAAGAGTCTGGGCTAAAGCTAAAGCTAGGGCTGAGACTAGAGCTAAGGCTAGGGCTGAGGCTAGGGCTCTGGACTAGGGCTCTGGACTAGGGCTCTGGGCTAGGGCTCTAGGCTAGGGCTCTGGGCTATAGCTGAAGCTAGAGCTACGGCCGCCAGTACTATCTTCATTACTATGACTTTAGTACTGTAATATTATTTTTTACTTTACAAAATTGCATAAGCACTTTTCTTACAATAATATCCGCTTTACAGTGGATAAAAGTTCATATTGTTGGCTATTGTAATATCACTCCCATAAAAAACTGTTTTTTACATTTTCTCCGCAAAATCTTGGCAAAAACAAGTTTTTATGCACTACATTTTACAATGTTCGGAAAGTAATTACATTTTTCATAATCATGTTGTTTTTAGTTACTTTGATATTGTTTTTGCACTTTTTTGGTGTAATCTACTCAGAAATGGGATTGTATGTGTGAGGTCTACAGTATTAGGGCAAAAAGTAAATCTTTGTATTAAAAACAGTAAATTACTGTAATGTAGTAGAAGTACTATAATAAAAAAGTAAATTTCATAGAGTTAGACTTGCCTTTCTAGGCTTTTTTATAAGCGTACAATCTTATTTTAGGCTTTACTTGAATATAAAAAAACTTGGTAAATGAAAGACTAGATACATAATAACCAAAAATCTTATGTATTCTCACTTATATCAAGGTTTAATGTAGTAATGTATACAGTTTGTCTTACCTGTTCGTTGTTGTTCACAAAGGTACTGCAGCCCGCTGCTGATTGAATCGAAAAAGTTAGTCACTTGGCAATAGTACTTCTTCTGCATACATTCTTTGGCTTCGAAGTAGCGTCTGAAAACAATTTTCATTTTTTATTTAAGTTTTTGTAAAATACGATAATAGCTGTCTGCTAAGGCCTAATAGCTGCCTCCCAGGGTTAGTTTTTATGGATGATTTCAATTTCAGCAAGTTTTTCAACGGTAAAGCTGCTGCAGGAAGAATGGCATTTTTAACAGTTGTTGCAAAAATATTGGCGCAGTTTAACGCTGATCTAAAAAGAATGACGTGTTTTAGCGTTGGTGCAAAAATAATGGCGTATATCAACACTGATCAAAGCAGAATAACATTTTTTAAAGATTATGACAGGGGCCACAAGGGCACGTTTTTTAAAGATGATGCAAAAATAATGGCGTGTGTACTGTATGTCGTACTAATTATAATGGTTTGGTACTTCCGTGATATGTTTATATAAAAGATTACAAAACAATTTTTTAATCTTTCACTGAAACAATATGTAATATAAAGTATTTACAGCCGCTTAACAGTTCAAAACAGTTTAGGAGTCAGACTACAAAGTAGTTGAACGTCTGGCTAAATGTAATTGCTGCAAACTATGGCACGTATTTTTTTATAAAAAATTGTTTTTGATGATAAACATTAGAAAAATGCATTAATAGTAGGTGTTAGAGTTAAAGCTAGAGCTAGAGCTAGAGCTAGAGCTAGAGCTAGAACTAGAGCTAGAACTAGAGCTAGAGTTAGAGCTAGAGCTAAAGCTAAAGCTAGAGTTGATGTTTTGAATATATGTTATGCTAGACCAGAAAGGGAACCAAGCCAAGGAAAATTTTAAAGGAAACAGACTCGAGCCGACATACGTGACTACGAGGTCAAGGTACTAAAACCAGATCCAGCTCGTAAACCAAGTCAAAAAAATAGAGCTTCGTCCATCTTTTTACAGGTTTGTCGCTCTGCCTTTGTTAGCCTTACTTAAACTTCCTGCCTTGAACATTTGGCTTACAAGGAAGATACTCAACCTGCAACGCTCAGATTTGATTCAAACTTTTTTTGTGGCAAGGTCATGTAAATGTAAGACCTTATGCAAATTATTAAGTTGCGGTTTGCGGCGAGTCTCGAGAAAATCGAGATCAAACAATCACTTTTCGAACTTCCCGCCAAATTGGCATTGTGTTTCAAGCTCATAGCTTTGTCATTTTTTGACTTTTAATAATTTTCCTTTGATGTACTAATAGAAAACCTGTTAATGAGCTTACGTTTTTAAATTTGTAAGCGTAGATCGTCTAGAAAGTTGAAAAAAGGGCTTGCAACGCTATGCCAAATTTGCCAATTTGGCGGGTAATTCAAATATTTAATTTTCAAAAATTAAGACCGCAAGCTAAGATTTTTTATGTGTACTATTGGTGGTATAAAGAATTCATATAAAAAGTTTGAGCTGATTCTGAGAGTTGCAGGTTGGGCACTTTCCTTGTTAGTTTGCTCTCTTTTACTTTTGTCTTAAGCATCTGCGTTGGTTTCTCTCCTTAACACCTTGCTAACAGCAGTACTTTACAATTTCTATTTAAATTTTCAACTTACTTGCAAGTATCATGAAAGTTTCTAAACAACTTGGCAGTAGAGCCTTCCAGAACTCCATTTAGCGTCTCCATGAAGTGTCTACTACAATGTCCAGCACAGCCACCTATAGCAGCGCTATTGTCAACCTGTTCAGCTCGCTGCCGGTAATCTTCTTTCACAAGTGGTGGTATAACATCATATTGGTCTTCTGCTGTGCGTTCAACTGTTGGTCTGTAAAGCTACTGTAATTTTTTTTAAGAACATTTTGATCCTACTAAGAGTAAGCCTGGAGCTACTGAGTGGGTTCTACGGTAGTTATGATTTTTTGAATTTTGGGCCTTAAGGGCATCAAAATAAAAAATATAATTTTCATGTTCTATAGCGCTTCCTGTCTACATTAAACGTTTTACATTGATCACAATATCACTTTTTAAAAATAAATGTGATACGTATGCCTTGTGTCAGCCTTTATTGCCTAAAGTAGTGTAAATACGTTACTGTACGGTATATTAAATTTCTATCGCTTTAAACTACACTTATAATATCATTTACAGACAGTTTTTTTAGTAAATTTGTTCTTTGACTTAAACTTCTAACTTTTTAAATCTTCTTAACACTATAAGCACTATCTGTTACAATGATCATGATAGCAGTTTTTTTAAAGTATAATTTAGATAATTATGTTTTTTTACCATTGTGGTTATTACTGTAAGTTCTCATTATACAAGTAGAATAACGCAAAAGATAGGGTAGAGCAGGGCAAAGCAAGGTAAGGTAAAATGAAAAATAGGGTGATCTATATAGAGTAAGGTAAGGTAGCCTTGGGTGTGGTAAGGTAGAGTCGGGTACGATAGAATAGACTACAGTATGATTGGGTACAACAGAAAAAACTACAGTAGGGTAGGGTAGGGTAAGGGTAAGGGTAGGAAGGGTAGGGTAGGGTAGGGTAGGGTAGGGTAGGGTAGGGTAGGGTAGGGTAGGGTAGGGTAAGGTAGGGCAGGGTAGGATAGGGTAAGGTAGGGCAGGGTAGGGTAGGATAAGAGTAGGAAGGGTAGGGTAGGGTAAGGGTAAGGGTAGGAAGGGTAGGGTAGGGTAGGGTAGGGTAGGGTAGGGTAGGGTAGGGTAGGGTAGGGTAGGGTAGGGTATAAAGCTCTTATAAAAAGACCATTTCACCATTGCTTTCATCACAAAGAACGGCTATAACTCTCTTAACATTCGTGACTATTGTAACATTAATTATGCTAATTTTTGATTTTGTAACATTTTTCAGATTAAATTTTTACTTTCACTTATTAAAAAGTTGTAAACTGTTCTTAAAACCCAAAAATTCGTTTGAAATTAGGACATTTGAGGATTACACTGTACTTGGCATTTTAAAGTGCAACAGCTCAATGTCATACTTAATACACTTTTTTAAACAGAGTTTTCATTTTTTTAAATTAAAAAAATTAGTTTTAAAAAAATTTGTGGAAAAAGTCTTGTCGTTATTTTACATTGGTTTTCACGTTCAAAAACGACAAGACTTTTCAAGAGCTTTTAGCTGCTGTTTTTTGTCACAAAATGACTTACGGATCAAGAATACTGTGCCGATCTAATGGCGAATTGAACTGGCCATAACTCGAACCTAGCAGAGTTAAACCGGCTAAAACTTGTAGCAGCGGCTTCATAATAGGCTTGAAGTTATGAAAATAAGAAAAATATTAAATTTTGCTTAATTTTTTGTTGTTAATCACACAACTAATCATTCCTTCTTATTCTCAGTGAATAAGCCTTATAATATTTTTAAATATTGATTTCACAACTATTTGACCTTTGGACTGCATTATATGTGTCCTCACAAGGTAAGCTATATTAAATGTTATTTTTATTAGGGCATAACCAAGGCTAAGGTAAGGCAAAACACTGAATAAAGACCAGCCAAAGGACGGGTAAAGTAGTGGAGAGACAAGCTAACGCAAAGATAAAGCAAAGGTAGAACAAAAGCTAGCCAAAAAAGGGTAAAAAAAGTTAAAAGCAAGGTAAATAGACAACAGAGGTGGGGTAAAGGTGAGCTAGAAAGTGGCAAAAAAAAGGATAAATAAAATACAAAAGCAGGGCAAAGGCAGGGCAAAGGCAGAGCAAAGGCAGGGCAAAGGCAGGGCAAAGGCAGGGCAAAGGCAGAGCAAAGGCAGAAATCTCATGTCAATCTGTTGATTACCAGTGTCAAGCATTAATAAGTTCAATTTTTTTCGTAAAACATTTTTGAATTATTTTTTATTTTATTTTTTAAGTTAAAGTTTTTCTTTCAATCTGCGTCAGAACGTTTGATATGTAATTTATTATTTAATGAAATGACTGAACTGCAGGTGCAATTTCGTATGTAATATTTTGGTCTAAGTGCAACGGCAGTATGTAGGCTAATGTCACACTTTTTTGTAACTTTAGGTTGGTTAAGAATAGTATATCTCTATAGTAATTTGGCATTAAAACTTTAGATAACAATTTCAGAGTATGGTATGGGGACTAAAAAAGTACGGAAGGTAGATTGAGGAAGTAAAGCTAAGGTAAGGGTAAGGTAATTAAAAGGCTAAGTAAGGCTGAACCAGAACTATAGTAGACTAAAAGGTAAGGCAAGGCTAGCATAAAGCCAAGGCTAAAGTGATGCTAAGGTAGGCTAACTGTAAGTCAGATCTGCCAGAAGCTGAAAAATTAAGGTATGGCACTTTTATTTTAAATATTTTAGTCATTTGAGAAAAATTCTAAAAATAAATTTTTAAATTTTAAATATACTCAATTTTAAACCGGCTTTACATTGATAGTAAATCCAGACATTTTGCTAAATTTCTCCAAAATTAGCAGCTAAAAACAAGATTATCGAGTTAAAAATAAACGTTTTATTAGCTGTCACCGAGCTCAATTATCTTAATACGGGATGGAACGTTAGTTATTTATAGATTTATCTTAATATTTAGTATGTTAGAAAAGTAATATCTGACTTGTGAAAGTTAATTCTACCATTTTACAAATTTTTAAAATTGTAGAAAAGTTTTGTCGTTTTTTAACTTGCAAAACAACGCGAAAATGCGACAAAACTTTTTTTGCCAAATTTTTTGGTTTTTTTTTAAATTTATGTTTTGGCATTTAAAAGATAATGTAGATTTAAAAACTTTAAAAAACCATCAAACACCTAGCTAAAAATCATATTGTTACCTATAATAGTAATGATGACCTAGCTACTACAACATCTATAAAAATAGCTAGAATTTCTTATTTAAACCCACTTATGCCATTCTCAATCACATGCCAATACCATAGCCCGTTTACCACGCAATAAGTGGTATTACCAGAATAGATAATAGTCGGGGAACAAATCCGATAAGCACATCTATCTAATATTAGAAAAACAGGATAAGCTGCAAAAAATTGCTAAAAACAAGGTGTGCGGTTAAGAGGTGTCGTAATTTCATTTGTAGATGTCACAATATGAGTATTTTTATTTTTTTAAATTTTTTTAAAGTTCAAGAAAGTTTATTTTTTTAACGCAAGAAGTTTAATTCGAGACGTGAGGGTTGATAGTGAGGGTTTGGTGAAGTCCGTCAGAACAATCCATAGTACCTGTTTCCAATTAGGCCTCATTCAAGTGATCTTGTTTTTCAAGGTACCGAGATCAGGCGTTGTTCATGACTTCTGGCCGTTTTAGGAAGCTTGTGTAGGCCTAGCAACCAATTTATCATAGTCCCCGTGCACTTAGCACTACTCGTTCATCTAAATTATAAATGCATCTCTCTGGGCCAGGGTTCTGGGGGGCTTTAGGCTAGGGCTTTGGGCTAGGGCTCTGGGCTAAGGCTTTGGGCTTGGAGTGAGGCTAATACTCTGGGTTAAGGCTCTGGGCTAGGGCTCTGGGCTAGGGCTCTGGGCTAGGGCTCTGGGCTAGGGCTCTGGGCTAGGGCTCTGGGCTAGGGCTCTGGGCTAGGGCTCTGGGCTAGGGCTCTGGGCTTTATTTGTTATATTCACCACGGTTGTATACCAGCTATTAATTAAGCATGAAAAGCTTTAAACCACCTAAACCGACTAATCTACCGTCGGCAGGATGTGATAAAATCTGTCCAGCGTGCAATCAACTTGCTCTTTTCTCAGTTGTCCTGAAATGACTCATGAAGCTTGGCATAAGTTGTATTGGAATTCTGTAATCTCATGAATGCGTTTAGAAATTGGAGTTATTTACGTAATCGGATGTGACAGCTATGTTCATATTAATCTCGTGATTACTCGAGTAATCTTTTTTCTTTTGAATTATACGTTTTTGTTAGGTATACGGGGGTAAAACGTACCGTTTACTCGGTAATTATGTTGATTTATATATTTAGTACTAAAAGACTAATCAAGGGTAGGGTAGGGTACAATAAAAAATTTTTAAAAAATTAATAAAAATTTTTTAGTAATTAAAAAAATTTAAAAAGTCATTTACCACTAAAATTTCAACAATTTCTTGACATTTAAATTTGCTTACCAAGGTGTTCTGGCTCTTAATCCCAGCGTCGCTTTTGATGTCACCATCCGGTGCGATGCCTTATTTTTGTCTTTGGACTATGGGCATACGTGCTCAATTGAATATTCAAGGCATGATATTGTTTCAACACAGTAACATTTATTTATATTGAATGGATTAGCGATAAGATAATGTAACTTTTTTGTTACAACGTAAGGTGGAATGACGGGAAAGACAATAGTGGTAAAAAAATTCTTATTGTGAAGTGTTGGGCGTACGGACGTAACTTTCTCTTCCACCTTGATTTTTTTCTTTTTGTAATTTAAAAAAAAATGTTTCTGGCTGAAAACAAAAAATCAAGCTTAGGCTAGCTGCTTGGAACCAATAGTTGCTCAATTTACTAATTTTTCAATAAATGGAAAAAATGTGTGAAACGGTCCGGGTATGAAATTTAAGACTTAGCCCGTATCTCTAAAGGGGATCCACTAAACCAGGCCAAAGCAACTTTGAAACGGATTGGCCAGCACATCTAGGCTTGACGCCAGTCCTAAAGCTAAGGCAAAGAAGTTAGACTCGGCTCAAACCCTTTTTTACAGATATACCGGGCCACGTGGTCAATGTAAACTTTATTTTGTTATAGTTTCTGTATTAATAAAAGCTTTTAAAACTTAATTTTCGCAGATTAAAACATTTTTTTCCAACTGTCACATGATGTCTACCTCACAACTTAAGAGTACTCTCTTCTAACAATGAATTGTCTTCCACGAGACATTCAATAAGGAAGTGTAGTGTACGACCTCAATTTAATATCATTTTAAACCTAAAATATAATCTTATTTTTTTGAAACGTTTTAAATTTAACTTTTTAACTTCAATTGAGTTATTAAACTTGATTTGTAGGCACATACGTATTAATATTATACAACATCTTTTTGCAAAATTGCGATATCTTTTAAATACCATTTTCTATTGTGAAACTATAAGATAGTACCGTACTACAAATTCTTAATTTACACAATAAAACTCTATACAAGAAACTCTTTTATAGTATTACAATGTCATTTTTTCAAAATTTTGATATTTTTGAAAATTTATGTTTTGTGTCATTGTTGTATAATTAAGTTCAGATGCGACTTATCCTATGTTGTAGGGCTTACTTTGGTCGTGTTTTAAATACAGTAAAACTTTTTTATAAAGAATTGCTTGGAGATTTAAAATTTGTTCGTTATACGGAGCCGGTGCGCCAAAAGTTCTGTTATACAACGTGCGCCAAAAGTTCTGTTACAAAACTTTACCGGTCGTTTTCTCTATGTTGCAAAAAAAAATTATTTAAAATGTTTTATTTTAGCTTAGTCTCCGTGTTTTTTATTGTATAATTAAACGTTAAGTCTTCATTGCCTACCGTCTGTCTGTATTTAGATGATAAATCTGTATTTAGATGATAAACATGAGAACTACCGTCATCAAATTACATAATGAAGAGAAAAGTAACTCCAAAATGTATAGGGGTTAGTTATAAACGAGTTTTACTGTATAAAGCAGGCCGACCAGGCTCGTAGCAAGGCGATCAATTGTACAAGATTTATATTGTACTTGCAAGCGAAAAAACGTCAAAACTTTTTAAAAATTTATTTTTGTATCGAAGAGGTAATATTTAAATAATTTTGTACTGATATCAAATGACTTAACTTTATAGAAACGTAAATTACACATTACATTACATAG
Organism: Bursaphelenchus okinawaensis; assembly: GCA_904066225.2. Classification (NCBI taxonomy): domain Eukaryota; kingdom Metazoa; phylum Nematoda; class Chromadorea; order Rhabditida; family Aphelenchoididae; genus Bursaphelenchus; species Bursaphelenchus okinawaensis. The sequence goes on along the minus strand of CAJFCW020000005.1, from coordinate 8,553,601 downwards.
TAGAAAATATCACAAAAGATTTGTAGTACATACAGCTACATAAAGTCAAATAGTTAATTTAAAATTTGAAAAAAGTCTATGATGGGCATTTGATGTCTATCAAGTAGGGCAATTGTACTCGTTAGTACGTAGACATGATCGTATGTTGTAATGGAAATAATGTAAATGAAAGTTCGTTAAAAGGGTAATTTGGTATGTTGTAGTTTAAACCGTGGTATGATAATGTCATTTTTTAAATCAAAGTATAAATTTGATGAGTATCAAGTGTTAGGTGATGTATATGACGTTCTTTCGTAATATAGAAAGTCATTTTTTGTTTTAATGGCTAGGGCTGGAGCTAGAGCTTGAGCTGCAATAATTTACCTCTACTTATAATCTCACCTAAATAGTAGTAAAAGTACATGTAAGATGATGCGTAGATAAGACTATAGTGTAACGAATTAAGCTTTGAAAGATAGACTATGATTTCTTAATTCGTACTAAGACGACTACGTATGCATCGTACTCAAGAACTAAGGAAAACGATCGAAATAATCTTACCGTATAATTTGACGCAATCGCTAATACCAAGAGGAAGTAATCCATATAGACCCGACCTAATTACGTTGAAAAAATTGTAGTATTTTGTATAATTAGTACTGGAAAAAATAATGACAGTGGGAGCTAAAGATAGTCTTGGCTTCAAAAAATTTAAAGGTTAGAGATGTCTTTACTTTCTTGAAATTTTAACCAAGATTATCACTGTAACATCTAAGTATATTTACGCAAACATAAAATTGAGTAAAACTTTTAAAAAATAAAGTAAAAAATTGGAAATCAACATCAAATTTCGATCTAAAAATATAACTTTTAATGAACAAGGAACATTTGAGCAGATTCTCAGTTGGGTAGATTGGGTACTTTCCTTGTAAAATTGAAAAGATTTTGGTCACGCGCTGAAGCATGCTGGTTCGATTCCGGTCGGTTACAAAACTTAAAAATAGGCCTAAAAATACTTTTTTTAAACCTAAAAACGAATTTTTATTAAAACATTTTACTTTTATAGTTTCTAAGGTGCCGCAAGTCTTGTTGCCAACCTTTATACAGTACTCTCTCTATATAAGCAACTCGAAGGGACCGACATTTCGTGTTTACTATAAAGGGTGTCTATACAGAAAGGCTTTTTAGTGGAAAGGAAATTTGGCGGGCCAAATTTTTTGTTTACTATAAGAAGATTTGCTTATACAGATGGTTTATTATATAGAGAGACCACTATATTATAGTTTAGGTTTATCAAGTTCAAAAAAGAAAAATGTTAATTTGCAGTTATATGTATAAGACTGAAGTAAATGTCACGAAAATTTAAAAATAAAATAATTTTTCAACTTTCAAACACAAATCTTAAATATTTGATTTAATGTTATACCGTAGTAAATCATTCTTAATCATACTACGCACGATTAATTAGTTATAGCTGTTATGTATGCTTAAAGGTATGAATGTATGATATAACTATTAGCTTATTTGTACACTCATGTTAATAGAATAGTACTTGAAGACCAAAATCTCATTTCAATTGTCTTTTCAATGATTAATACCTCATGAAATTCGAATATTAATATAACCACGATAAGCATATTAATATTTGAGTATCAAGGATTATGGTTATAATGACGCAGTTAAATCAACTATGGCTTATAACGACGTAACATGTACATATGTTATATTTGATGTAACACAACACTCAGTTAGTGTTATCTACATGTACTCACATGTAGTACTGAATATTATGGTAGGTATGTACACACGTGTAATCAAGATTTAAAGTGCATTGAGGGGGTTCTTTCAAGTGTTACATTTGAAAATGTCATAAATAATAGAATGTACTGTAGGATAACAATGTTTTACGTAGGATATTAACGTAGAATTATATTTCATGTTTTATATTGTTGTACCAGGAATATTGAAGTATTGCTCTAGCCCAGAGCCGTAGTCCAGAGACCTAGCCGAGAACCCTAGTCCAAAGCCCTAGCCCTAAAGCCTTAGCCTAAAGCCTTAGCTCAGAGCCGTACCCCAGAGCTTTGTTTTATATTTTAATGGCTGTTTTTGCAACTACTTGCAAAAACATGATTCATAGAGTTCAGATTCTCTAATTGCTGTTAAATTGTAAAAATTGGCTGTAATTGTTTCAAAATGGCTGGCCATATACAAAATTATCTTTAAATTGTATTTTTTTATTATAAATTACCGTTGCTGTATGAATTAGCATTGTAAAATTACTACTACTTCAAACTTCATTGCATTTTTCAAAGTTACGTAAAACTAAATACGACACAACTTTTCATACAATTAACAAATATTGTATTACTTCTACAATATAACTTCTAAGTTATCAAAGCGTTGTAGTAAAATGTGACAAATCTTTGTTGTATTTCAACTTTTTTATAAAATTTATTAAAATGTAAAACATATATCCAAGGCTTCTAATATACTACATCCCGCTCGGTAGTCTGGTACTTGTTATTTGTGTCAAAATAAACACAAATTTTACAAAAGTTTTTGAAATTTATAAAAAATATACAACGTATGCCAAAATGTACAATTTGATAGACATTTACAACGGTTTAAACCCGAACAATAGCATTTAAGCGTGAGAAATGTACTGTTACAGCAAAATGAAACATTTTAATTGTGGTTACATGACAAATTACATTACAATTTAGATAGTCACATGGCTGTCGCATCAGATACGGCGGCTTTTTTTGGGTTGAGGTAGGTAATTAGTTTTGAAGGAAAAACTACGGTATTTTATATTTTATAGTACAAGCTTTAAACTTGTGAAAAAGCCGGGTTAAACCGTATTTTTTTCGGCCTAGCTGTTTTTAAACTTTAATTTGGCCCGGCCCGGGTTTAGTTTTAAATTTAGTTTTAGTTGTTTTTAATCAGTTGACGAGATGAAGACGAATTGTTTAAATATCTATATTTCTCTCTAGGGATAAACTTGACTCATGATTTACTCTGGTGTCAAGCCTTATTATCAATAATTGTTTTCTTTCTCAAGACAACCTTTTTCTCTCTTTGTACTTTTACCTCTCAGTTACCCTTCTGGCAATAGATGATTTATATTGGAGTTGGACCTTTATTCTGAAGGGCGGCACACTATGTGATTTTGAACTTTTACTTCTATGTGAACGTCATTATGGTAATATTGTATTGAGAGCAACTTCTGTGCTAAGACAATTGTTACCTAATTGTCTACTGAATTCCAGTTTGATAATAAAGTCTATAAAATACTACTGGGATAGTTTGGATCATTGTTACTTGATGCGCTGTTTCCTTGAGTTATAATACAGCGGCTGTTTCTTTGGATTGGAAATACAGCGACCGTAGATTTGGAGCTAATCTCAACGGTACATCGAAACTAGGACACCACTGGAAGTGGTAGTTGGAGGACTTATTGAATTTATTGGTATATTCGTCGTGGATCACCTTGCTTAGAAATGGTTCGCCACATTAGTCTTAGCAACATAGCCTAAGACATAGCCATAGCTGTACCTCAAAGCTACTGTAACTATAGTAGTTATTATTATCATTGTCAAAAATGGGTACGAGCAGTAATGTATTTGTTATGACAAAACTACATTCTTTTGTTCCTTGTCACAAATTAGAATGACATTAATCTTGTAACCGGTTTGTAACCAGTACCAGTCTACTGAGTGGGATGTAGTGTATTATTTTAAATGTATGTTTTTGTTATTGTAGTCCGTAGATAAAATTATATCACTTTTTGTAGCTGGTATTGAATGGTAAAATATAAATTTACTAAATGATATCAAGGTAATTTTTAGCCTTAGCTTTAGTCTTAGCCAAGGGTTTGTCATAGGCTTTAACCTAAAGTTTTTTAAGTTTACTACAAACTTGGTGTAGTATGTATTCTTCTTTGTTTATGTATAACTGTTAAGAAGTCGATCTTGCTCAAATTTTCAATTACATTTCTAACTTATTTGGTGCTTTTTTCATCAGTTTTACATTAAAACTAAACTAGCAAATTCCCTACAAAACAGTAGACGTGCCCTTTTAATTTGTTTTTACATTAAATTTCTTTTTTGTCACGATGACAACAAAAAAACATCTTGTTTTTCATGCTGCTGTTACATTGGCGTTTACTTCTCATTGTGAACGTTATAATTCTGATTGTGAACGTCTTGATCACCAAAAGTCTCGATTATATCACAAGTTTTTTGATTGCGAAGAATAGTTTCGATTTGAACGGTAAATAGTAATCATTAGTCTAGTAATTTATGTTACAACTGGCTGTAATTTGTTAAAGGTTTTAGATTTGTTGTTGTGTTAGCAACCAAATGTAATCCAGCTTTTTAGAAAGAGGGATATAAATAGAAGTTTTGATAATTTAGAGGCAAATGCGACAGGGGGGAAGGAGGAGAAATTCTCTTCAAAATTTTTTTTCGTAAGACATGCTTAGGCTAAGTCTAAGACTAAAGCTAAGGCTAAAGCTAAGGCGTATAAATTTTTTTCTAAAATTATTTTTTTACTCATTTCATTTCCTTATAGTAATAAAAGCCATCTTCGTAGTCTTACAGTACAAACATAACTACTTTAATGCTATTAAGTTAAACGTAATACCATTTTCATACTATTAAATTACAAAAATGATTACTTTTTGACTATTACAGTAAACGTAAGCCCACATTTTCAACGTCAACAGATTGCCGAGTTCATAAAGTTAATTATGCAAATGGCACGAGCAAAAAACACCCAGCACTGTCAGCCTATAAAAAAGCGTTTTGTACAATAATATGCTAATTGTATGCACAAGACTACAAGTTTTGATTGCAAAACAAGAAAATACAAATAGAAATGACAAAAACAGTTTTTATGAAGAGATATTGAAGTAGAAGAGGTAGTATCAGAGCTATGATAAGATAGATATTGCTAGAGTTACAATGACAGTTGATGCTAAGTTAGAGCTAGTACGGGGGTACTGTGTGGTGTTGACAAAGTTACTATGTATCATATAGTGCTGAAGGTATTCTGAAAGGTACCATAATATTTTTCACAATAACTTGTTGACAAAGTTCCTACAAGAAGTACTGTGGTAATGAGTGTTCAAAAAGACCAACTTGTAGGTAGTTGAAACAGCTCTCAAAGGCCATATTGTAGTACACAACTGTTGAAGACGACTCAACTTTAGTACTTAAAATTAATAACGACATATAACTAGAGTAATAAACTGTAATTGAAGTTATGGTTAACAAGTTTGAAAATAACAAGTTTAGGAAGTTTTTCGACTTCATAGCTTGCATTTGCAAGTGAAATGTAAAGATCAAAAATTTCAAAACTGAAACTTGCAAAATAAGTTGAAAATTAAAGGTTGCAAAACAAAAAATAAAAAAATAGTTTAAAAATTGAAAGTAATGGTGACAATAACAAAAAGGTTTCTATGACAAGGTTTAGACCTAGACCAAACAGAGAACCCACTCGAGCCCAGCCCAACTACACCCATGCCGAAGAAAATTTAAAAGAGGCCGGGCTGGCACATATAGACCTTAGGGTCGGGCCGGAGCCTAGCTTATGTCTCGGAAGATTTGACTTGATTTTTATAATATATAGCCCACTAAATTTGCAGGCCATAGAAATACCCTATACAATTACACTTGTAAGGGGCTTACTAGACTCGGCCCAACCTCTGTACAGGTGTGATATATTACAATGTAATTAGCCCACCTTTAAATTTTTTTTTATACAATAGCAGTACAATTTCATTGCAAAGTAATAAAAAAGAAGTCATATTATACATTTTTCCATTGAATTTACAAAAAGTTTTTTTAAAGAGATAAAAATAAAAAAATAAAAAGTTTCTTGACTAAACCAAAGTTGCATTTAGTCTATAACATATCATGATAAAGCAGTTGTTTACAATTTCTAATTTATATTATAATTTCAATCTTTTAAAGTCACAAATTGTAAGAAATTTCAAAATAAACAAAGATTCATCATTCCCCGAAAATTTTTTTATTAATCACGAAAACTCCACACACCCTCCACCTACACTTGAATACAGCAATTTACTTTGGCGAACTAAACTATTTTATAGAAAATTTGATAACGTCATTTCCAATTCATCATATGATTGAGCTACTACGGTATCTATTAAAAAAAAACTTTAAAATTTTGAATTTACAAAACATAAACTATAAACACGGCAGTTATTTTGAACATAAACCGCTATATTAGTTATGCATTGTACCACTAATGCTAATAAAGAGAGTAAAGAGACAAAGGCTATAAAGCTATGGCTATGGCTATGGCTATGGCTATGGCTATGGCTATGGCTATGGCTATGGCTATGGCTATGGCTATGGCTATGACTATGGCTATGGCTATGGCTATGGCTATGGCTATGGCTATGGCTATGGCTATGGCTATGGCTATGGCTATGGCTATGGCTATGGCTATGGCTAATGACTATGGCTATGGCTATGGCTATGGCTATGGCTAATGACTATGGCTATAGCCAAAGATAGCGCTAAGTGAGGACTCAGGCTCAAGCTCAATGTCAAGCTTATGGTCAAGCACAAGCTTAGGCACAGGCTTCGGCTAAAACTTATCATAAAAATTTTTAATAAGGTTTATATTAATAATAGTAAGAACATCACCCAAATCATAATAAATAAGTGTTTATTAGCTTATAATAGCAGTGTAATTGCTCTTTAACAAAACCCGTAGCCGAGTTGGTTACAACAAGTGTAAGAATAACAACAAACTATTGAAATAACAGTGGTAGGAAAGACGACTATCGGTGGAATGCGTGGTATGTTTGTGGGGAGGGGAGAGATCTTGGTATAGAGTAGCGAGATCTATCAGGCAATAACAATATGATATCTTTTGGGTTATGATATGTAAGGTGTTAGGGTTCATAGTAGTACGATTTGGAAGCTAGAGTATTGTATCTTTTGTGAAGTATTACGGAATTTCAAATACTACAGTAACTCAAATTTGATAATTATTGTACAAAATACCATACTACTTCAATGTACCCCAACAAGTTGAATAACAAGAATAATAGCTTAAGTACTATAATATAGCACTACTTTTGTTTCTATCTATCAAAGTAATCTCAGACTAAAGTTACAGTATATTCAGACCGTGTTACTGTATTCAGGCCGTATTACTGTATACAGACCGTATTACACTATTCAGACCGATCGTTGACTACGGTAGAATTCGTCAATCGATGATCCTTTGTTACATAAATCTGTATTACAAACACATCGTACGATGTAGCTAGCGCCTTCTTGAGCCAGTAGCGTCTGAGCAGCGATTTTTGGATTCACTACGCCAGAGTTTATCACCATCTTGTACATGTCGTATTTCTGAAAATGGGAAAATCGGTAAAAAAATTACGTTTTTAGGTCAATATTTTGAAAATTTACATATAATTTCAAAAATTTTATTTTTTTTCAGTATTGTGCTATTTAGTACGGTACTAAATTTGGCTTGTATTTTTTTTTGGTTTTTACTATCATACCATTATAAAGTTAAAATGAATTTTAAAAAAGTGTTTTTTAGTACGATACTGAAATTTTATTATTGAAAATTTTTATTTTTTGCAGTATCATAGTAGTACAAAACTAAACGTTTTTTTGTAAAAATTCAACTTTTTCAGTATCGTACTATATAGTACGAAACATAAAAATAATAGAAACGGTTTAATCTAAGTACCGTACTAGTTTATCCTAACACAAAAAAATGTTTTTTACAAAAAAAAATCATAGTAAATATAACCCTCCAAAACTTACTTCATGCATACAAACAGCCACTACTGAATGCCCATTGTTGCTTTCGCTTAGCATTGCAGTAAGTTTGTCCTGTTCGGTTGAAGCAATGTTTTCTTTTTTGATTCCAAATATACTGGCCGTTTCGATTTTGCCATTATCATTCACTCGCTCTGGTATCACAACACAGAATTTGATATCTGGGGATTCTACTGTTGTTACTACGCCCTATAACAATATTATTATTATTTATGATTTTATGAAGTTTTAAAGCTATTTTAAGCTTTGGTCTAGTGAGTATAGGTAAAATACGTAATTTTAAATAATTTAATTTTTTTATATTTAAAAATTTTTATTTTTCGTATTTAAATCATATTTTTAATTTAAAATTTTAAAAGACGAAAATCTACGCACCGTATTTTACAAAAAAATAAAAATGTTGAAACCCTAATTAAAAGTAGAATAAAAACTTACAGCTTCGTTATCATAACACGCTAGGCTTTGTACTGAACATTCAATGGACAATAGTGCTAATAAGCACGTCCTAAAGATGGTTGAAACGTTCATTTTTTGTTGATATGTACTTTTACTTTACAATAAAAGTTGATTATAGCAAGAACAGTACTAGTACTTGTAGTGGTAGTACTAGTACTAGTAGTGCTTAGAAAAAAATAGTACTGTACTCAAACAATAGTACTTGTAAAAAAAGTGTCGTATAACTTGTTTTAGTACTATCTTAGCAAATATAAGTGCTATAGATAGTACGATGGTACTATATAGTACGATCGTTCAGTACGGTGCTTTTCACACTAAGTATCGTATTTAAAGTTTAAAAAATTGGCCAAAAACGGCTTCAAACTTCAAAAAATCAACTTCAAAACCACTCTATTCACTATCAGCAAAAAACAGCTAATAATGATTCGAAAAGTAAGCAAATTGTGAAAAAGTTTTGTCACAATTAGGCAGTTAATCACAGCAATTCGACAACTGATGCACGGGCTTCCTGCGTTTTCTTAAATACGACGCGGCCTTTCCGAAGCCCAACCCCCCTCCTTTTTGTATACGCTTTTTCCATTTCCCCTTAAGGGCAATCGGTGGGCGGGGCCTGGGGTTTATTAACCACCGGATTTCGGCCGGGGAAAAGCGAAAGAATAGTTAAGAAGACTTTGAGATTTACGGTATACCATGTGAAGGTGTTTTTTACAGAGTATATTGTAAATCTCAGAGATCGTTGTAGTGATGAGAATGTAAGCCTTGGTACGACTGGTACGGTAGGAAGTAGAAAGAAGTAAAAAGTACACAAAAAACAATCTGACCATTCTAAAATAACACTTTTATGACATTATGACAGGGAAGGTAGGTATTGTAAAAAGGGTTTACAACAACATGAAGTATAAGAAAGCAAAAAAGTACAAAAAGATAGAGCAACGATATTTAAAATAACCTTTGGCCGATCTCATTATAAAAACATGTGCCAAGATTTCATGAGACCACGATATATGTAATGTTCAGAAATATGCCCATCTTACCTATCTTACCTTACTCTCATCCTACCCTGCCCTACCTCAAAGACCTAAAGTAACTTTTTTTCTCAACTGATGATAAACGTGCCATTATCAGTTGTAATTGCTGAATAATGAAAATCAAATTATAGTAGAACACTTGAACCGTATAAAGTAATATTACGTGTTCTATAATTTCATTTGAAAAAATAAAGTCACATTAAACTGGTTTTAAATGTTATAACTGGGTTAAAGATTAGGCAATTGCTCTGTAACTCATGTATGTATAAAGGGTGCTAGTTTTGTAACATAAATTTTGGCGCACTTTGTAATATTATGTCTATAAGATGCAGTGAAACTAATAAATTAATGTCTAATGATTTAAAAAGTCGTTTTTTATGAAGGTGCTTCGTTATACAGAAGTTCTTAACGCACGGTGCAGTGTTAGCTAGATGATTACAGTAGAACTTCTGTGTGATGAAGTGCGTGAAGATCTAAAATTGGTTCGATCGGTTTTGGTATAGAAGAGTTTTAAATTTATAGTGTAATGTAACATGAAAAGTTTCTCTGTTATTTGAAAGTTTTGTTATACATGGGTTTGATATATATGTCTTCTACTGCCCTATTTAAATTATAATGACAAAAATATTTTGAAAATTTGATTAATTTTTTGTTACAGTACGCTTTTGTGTATTCTTTCGAGCGATACATGAGTATGTTTGAATTTGAACTCTTTTGTCATGCTTTTTTAACTCTAACTGTTAAGAGCTTGTGATAGCCTTTATAAGAGTATTATATGTTGAACTTTGTATTATGTGTATTCATTGTTACAAACTCTTATAACCTTTACAAAAATTTGATTTAAAAATGTTTTAAACTGTGGTCTCTGTCCTGTCTTTTTGTAATTTGCTTAATAGTCAAAAATTCAGTTTTTTTATAATATTATACTATAATCCAGTCCAAACTCAACATCATACTTTTCATGGTTAATTAGACCAATCGTATTTATACTTTTTGCTTAAAAAATATTTTGAATAGACAATGGCAAAGAAATTATTTTGATATGATAAAGAAGGGGTTGATGAGGTGGAGAGGGCAAGAATAAGGAGGAAAGGGGGAGAGAGAGGGGGGGAAGGGATAAGAAAAATTTTTGTAGGATTGTAGGATGGGTGGGGGGAAAGAAGATAAATAAGTTATTTGTGCCAAGTATAGTCTATTGGCTATGACAAAACAAAAAATAAGATCAAAAAGAGAGTGCCAGAGAAAAAAAGAAAAAAGAAGATTAACTAAAAAAACATTTTTAGAAGATTAAAAATGACAAAAAACATACAGTTTTACACAAATTAACTAAAGAAGTACATGTGTACATGTCTGTCAATAAAAAACTGTATTGGGCGGGGCTTACGAAATCAAAAACATTTTTTCGAATTTTTTGAAAATCGGCCGGAAATTCCAAAAAACATCTAAAACTGGGCGTAGCAAAAAATTTTTAAATTTTTTTATGAATTTTTTTTCTCTTTGCCTTGCCTTGCCTTGTTTTTACCTTTGCCCTGCCTTTGCCCTGCCTTTGCCCTGCATTTACCATGCCTTAATTACCCTGCCCTACATAAGCTTACTCTTCCATGGCCGACTCTGTTCTAACTTTCATATATTGTTATGTCTTCTTCTAAATACATAAGCCTAAACTATCCGAATGGTAATTAACTTTTAGTCCAATAACATTACCAAGATGTTTTAAAGTACAGATCCAATTTATAGCACGAGACTACAGATATAATATTTGTAATTTCGTGATTGAAAATACAAAACAGTGGAATATGCAAATTTATAATATAGATTAATTAGTTTTACACTAAATGTAAAACGGTATGTTATATGTATTTTAAAATATATATGCGTTTAACCAGTCGACATGCATGTCAGGTCTGTATTGTAAGTCGTGTTTAAAGGTACATGGTGGTATTTTTAGACGTACTATTAAAACATTTTTTTTCAAATTGCAAATTTTTTAAAGATTAATTTCAAGTTTTTTGGTATCCCCTCTATCAATTGCGAAGAATGGAAGCAAAATCGTGTCTGACCTTTTTGAAGCCAAAGAAAAGTGCAATTGAGAGAGCCATGCAAATTTTCAAAAAAAATCATTTTTAAAATAAAAATTTTGCGAAAATCGGTGAGAAAATTTTGTAAAATTTTGATAAAATAGAGCGGTCATTCAATAGCAAAAATGTTTTGCAACAGGTTTTAGAGTTTGAATAGGTCCAAAAAATCGGCACAGGTAAGCTACCTGTGCCGATTTTTTCCAAAGTTTTTTTTCCAAAAAACGTTCAACTTTTTTTCAAAAATTTTTTTTTCTGGGGGGGTGGTACCCTCTCCCGTCCCTCCCCCCTGGCGCCCGGCCCTGCCTCTAAGTCATCTACAACACTCATAAGCCCAAACCTCTTTCTAAGCCTAACTTTTTACGACGCCAAAACGGAATTCCGACTAACATACCGCAAGACTGTAAGCCTCTCAACAACATATAACACCCTAAACATTTGTCATCGCAGTTTTACACTCTGTAAGCGGACTACCATCGACCAGTCGAGGGGTTTCGCTGACAGCCGGCTTACAATTACATACATAAAAAATGCAAATCCGTTTCTCGGATTGTATTGTACCACACATCGTTGTAACGAAATGCACGTTAATTAACCAAAGAGATGTCTAAAATACTCAAACGGGATTGGAAAACGGAAAGAACCGTAGGAATTTAATTACTGTGAATTGTAAATGGTGTGTAAATTTGGAAAACACAAGATAACAACACCATAAAGCGATTTGAAATGGCGGAATTACAGTTTTAAGCTTGAATATTACATATATTGTGAAAATGAAATGCCAATTTTTAAAAGAAAAATGACAAATTATAAAAATTTTAAAAAATTAAAAAACTTTTTCAAAAGAAGCTTTACTCCATACTTACTAGCCCTAGCCCAGAGACCTAGCTCAGAGGCCTACCCAAGAGCCCTAGCCCAGAGCCCTTGCTCAGAGCCATAGCCTTAAGCCTTAGTCCAGAACTCTAGCTCAGAGCCCTAGTCCAGAGCCCTAGCCCAGAGCCATAGCCCAGAGTCCTAGCTTACAGCCCTAGCCTAGAACCTTAGCCTAGAGGCTTACCTCTGAGCCCAAGCCCAGAGCCTCAACTCTGCTTTACCATACCTCATTCTACCTTCTGCTACCTTGCTTTTTCACTGTATATTTCTTCTTTGCTTACGCTATCTTAGATTACCCACCTATACTATTTTCCTTAAACCTACTCTATTTTTAATCTGCTCTATCTTAGCCAACCTCTCCAATTCCTAGCCTATATGATTTTAGAATATGATATCTTAAACTCTATCACGTTGACGTTAACCCTACCTTAGGTTTATTTTTTTCATTGCATAAGCTCTACAGTTTTTACATTCCTTATAATAACTTAATCATAACAGCTTGCTCTACTTATCACCAACCTTAAAATACTTGTACTTTTTTGTATGCATAATATAACAGTAAAAACGCAGCAACTCAAAAAAAATTTACTTTACTCAAAGCAAATATAATAGTAAAGAACCGTTTTTGTTTATTATGCTGCTTTATCATATCTTTTCTCGAATAAAAATGCTAATCATATCTTAAAATTTTACTTTTCTTCTAATTAGTATACCTATGGTTCTGTTTGTGATTTACCTATAGCAAAAAGTGTAAAAACCATGTTCTCATTAGCGGCCAAGATTAAAAAGTAAATGTAGATCAACTTCCGCCAATTTCCCCCGAATTTCGCGAAAAATCCGTGCCAAAACTTTAACCATTACTACAATCGTGGTGTTGTACTTTTACAATTAGATTTCGGATATGTTGCGTGTAATGTGTCACGTGAAATTAAATAGTTAATTAGGTTTGTTATACGATTACATGGCGAAATACACAGTGATTGTCACAGTTTATACGGGGGGTAATACTATCTGTGGCCTAAAGTGGTTAGAGTTTTTTTGGAAAGTTAATTTGGTTTGGTGTAATGTGAAGAAACTTTCTTTACAAAAAGATGCTTTTTGAAACTTTAAATTGAACAAAAACCTTGTTTACAAAAGGAACAAAATTTGAAATAAATACAGTATAATTCTCCGCTCTGACCTGCCTGCGCCCTGCTTTTGCCCTGTCTTTCAACTGCCTTTTCCCTGCCTTTGCTTTATATTTTCTTAAGTTACAGTATGTTGCCTTAATTTCTCAAAAAAATAGAGTATAACACATTAATTAAATTTTAGTTACAGTAAAATCCTAAAATTTGTACCACCTTTTGTATTAGTACCCAAGAACATTCAAAAATATGGAAATGTTATATAATGTAAATATGTATACATATACATTTTTTAAAATCGTAGTCGTACTCTAGCCTAAGTTTTAGTACATTAGTTACCGCATTACAAGAATTTGTCATTATATGTATTATATATACAATATAACAGTAAACCACAACAAAAAACTTAATAACATCAAAATAATAATAGGTCGCTACATAAATTGCCTTGCCTTGCCTTGCCTTGCCTTGCCTTGCCTTGCCTTGCCTTGCCTTGCCTTGCTCATGGCCTACTGCTATCCATGGCCTAAGAATGCGCTAGCTATGTTTTACCCATGCTTTATCTGTGTTCTACACATGCTTGCACCGCCTTACCAAATCTTATCTTTAGTCGTTCAGCTTTGCCCAATCTTGCCCAGGTTAGCCTAGCCCAGTCTATAGTAAAGCTTAGCTTAGTTTTGCTTAGGCTAGTACTGCGCTGCCCTGCCTTACCCGGTCTTGTTATGTTATTCCTTGCACAGTCTGGGTAGTATGTCTTTAACCATTGAATATATTATATTTACTGACGCTACTAAAAATAAAAAAGTATTCTACAGAGTAACTTATCTGTGTAAAAAATCAACAAATTTTCCAAATTTTATTTTTATAATTTATTAGTTTCTTTTGGAACAATATTATTAATGTAACAACAAGGTGTAATAATTAAAGTGAAACATATGGCAGTGAACAACAGTATACACAACATCAAAGACAAACGGCTGAAGATCAGTAACAGGTAAGTGGAATAGTGTAAGTTGTAACAACATGTATATATTACTAAGTGTAATATATAGAATACTATAGTAATATAGAACTGATAGGCTTTCGAGTAAGATCATTCGTGATATCAAGGTATATGCTAAAGTAAAGTTTAGTAAAAGGAAGTGAATTGCTGATAAATCTAGTAAAAACAAGATACGATGCAGTAAAGATTGAGTAACAAGGTAAGGCAATGTAATGTAATATACGAGTTACAAAGAAGAAATAATATTAAGTTGTTCAAATAGTTCTGAACCTCTACAAAAAACAAATTTTTGGTGTTACAGAGCACATAATTATTTGAACAATCTAATATATATAAATTATCTTAAAATACTACTGTATAAATATAAAGTAATTTAAAATACTACAGTAATATGTTTGTATGGAGTACTGTAAAGCACCTGGATTGTGTTTTGGTATGAGATTACATTGTAAAAGTAAATTACTAAACTCTTCTTGTTCTATCACACTTAAGGCTACAGTAATCAAGCTGGGTTCAATGAGATACAATAAGACACTTCTACCTAATCTATTGGGACGTATGTCAAAAGATACGACACTTTAACATAGGCTTTCTATAGCAGCTTAAGCTACAGTACCTGTACCATATCGCTGTGATACCGTATACATACCATACCTATAAAGTACAGTATAAAAAGCTATGTTTTAAAGTGTCATATCAAAGGTCATTGTCGTATCTAGACAAAGATCTTTAATTGTTCAGCATAGAATTCGTCTATCGTTGCTCCTCGGTTACAGTAGTTGCTTCTACATAAGCATCGGGTCATGTATTCAGGGTCAGGTAGCTTGTGGGTGAACTTTGGCCCATACGACTGCTTTACTATCGCTGCGAAATCGTATTTCTGAAAAAATTAAAACTAATATTTTATTTTTAAAAATTTTTTGAAATTTTAAAATTAAAAAAAAAATTTTTTTTTTTGTAAACAAAGTTTCTTCAAATTTTCGAAAAACTCACTTCCTGAATGCACATGCTGATAAGAGTAGAAGAAGCAAAGAGCTCATCATAGATCTCAGTGTCATCCATTTCAGCAGTCAGTCCATATTGGCTAGGCTCTGTCATCTTGCCATCTTTTCCCATGACTGGTGGTATCGTGATGCAGTATTTGTATTCTGGGTCTTCTATCACTTCCAGATATCCATTGTCATTTGATAAACATGACAGGGCTGATACTGTTGATATTACTGACATTAGGCTTAAGAATTTTAGCGTTGAGGCCATTGTGGGGATTGCTGTAGATGTAAGTATGGAGGAGTATAAATATTTCTTTGTATATGTATTTATATTACGAAGTAAACGCCGCTGTATTCGTTATTACAGAGTAAAAACCACTGTACACAAATTTAAACGACGTATGTGGATATAAAACTGATATACCAAGTTTTATACTAAAATACCACACAATATAGCAATTGTATTCAAGTGTTCAATGTAAATATCAATTTGTATTGTCACTAAGTAGCAGTTTTTAAAATCGTAGTTGATTTTAACTTTCTAGTCGACTGGTACGAGATCTGCAAATAGTAAAGATACAATCAAAACAAGGGACTACCAAGCGCGAAATGAAAAAAATACAATTTTAAAAACGATTTTGTGAATTGAAAAAATACAATTTGAGTAGGAACTGGTTGAAAATACAATTTAAATTTTAAAAACGTGCTTAAAAAATAAAGAATAGCATTTTAGGTACCATTGTAAGCTATAAAAAACAGTCAACCGTCAAAACCGCAGAAATATCCACAGGGGGGACCCTTACCAAAATTTCCATCAAAAACCAAAAAAAAACATTTTTTTTTCAAATTGCAAAAAATTTTTTTTTTAGCCCACGGTAAACCTGTTAACCCATGTTTCAAGTAAAAACCACCAAACACAATCAATTCCCAGTAAATAAAAAAACTGAAAAGTCATCACCCAAAGCAGACAACGATCGACTGACAATGCTTTTTAACATTGAATTGTGGTCTATTCAGAAACCGAATACCAAATAGCGTTAACCGAATTACAAAGTAAAGAACTATAAAAGGACAGTGACGGTAATTGACCTTTCGAATGGATATAAATAAGTCACGTTCCAATTTTGAATGAGCGTCATTTGGCTTCCGGCCAAAAGGGCAAGTGGTCAATAAATGGCGGAAAAGCGACAAAAACGTGGTGAACTATTAATTTTTGAGGTGGGGAGCGTATACGTGAATCAATGTAAAAGAAATATAAAAAAATTTTTTAATTTTGAAAAAAAATTTCGGCGAAAATTTCAAAAAATTTGAACAGGGTCCCCCTGTTGATAATTTTTCAAAAATCAAAAAAATTTTTTGATGAAATAGACAAACTTTGTTCAAAAAATTATGTGCCCCCTAACACCTCAAAACTATTTGAACAACCTAATAGTACCAAAGTAATTCGTTATAGTACCAAAATCAAAAAAACAAAAAAAAATTAGTACCAGAAAACTAATTGTCACCCCATATGCTTTAGAATACAAGCATATCTCCATCAGAAATATAAACCCATATTCACTAAAATGCAAGCCCACATTCACCAGAATATAAGCCCATATTAATTACAATACAAGCCCATCCCAATCCAAGACACCTTTGGTTTTGTCCCAATTTTTCTCATTAACCAAACCTTACTCATTACAAGTTTATATAGTGGAGATGCGCCGCCACGCCCCCTTTTCGCTTGCAAGCGAAAATTTAATTGAGAAATCTCTCAACATGAGCCGGCCCATTTTTTTTGTGCCTAAGGGGAGGGAAATCTCTTCATTCCCTTAATCCCTTTTTCCGGTCAAGACTTTTGAATTTTAAACTGTATTTAACACGACTTAAGGCTAAAGAAGTGACATCAAAAAAGAGCTAAGTGGAGGCTTAGTATTTAGAAAAGGTAGGAGAGTAAAGATTTGAAACTGAGAAGGTTACTTTAGGGTTTGGTTAAGTACTAAATTTTACTTTTTTAAATTTTAAGAAACCTCAAATTGGTTTGTTATAAAAGAGTATTATTATACCGAAGGTTAAATGCGCTGTCTAGCGTTTAGACCTGTAAAAAAGCTAGATCAAATCAAATTTTTCGACCAGGCCAACGTTTTGTTTAGAACTCAGACTTCGGGTTTTCGCTAGATTGGTCGCTTTCAAACTTGTTTTATTCCGGCTAGGCCATATTGTAACTAAAGGTACTTTTTTCGGTTAGCCCAATAAGAAAAATTTGAAAAACAATATTTTTAAATATAAATAGAATCACATATCCATATGCCATAAGCCATTTACAACACGTTCACAGCAAATATCCTTAAAAGATAGAAATAAACCAGAATGTCATATTTTTTAAATTAAAAGAAAACACTGCGTGTTATAATGCCAAAACATCAGTCATCGTACGTAAAATCAATGATAATAAAAACAATGTGATAGTATGATAGTATTATTGTGATAAAACAAGCTATTAAATCATAATCTTGTCCGTTCACAAGGTAAAATGCTCTTAAAATCAAAGTAAAATGTTATTAAAATTTGTTATTAAGCCTTGCCAACGCAAAATAATAGCACTTAACATTAGTACATGACTTGATAAACGTCAAGATAGTACTAAATACCACGTGGAAACAAAATAACAATGTCAAACTAGTTTTTTTATTGTAAATAATCACTGGAGGGGGGGGAGGGAAGAGAGGGTAAACAGGGGTAGATCTACACCTTCCCAAAGACAGTTTAAAAAAAATTCTGCGACTAAAGATAAATAACTACATTGAAAAAAAATTGTTTTAGCCCACCCTACAGCTTAAAGATATTGTATGTGAACTATAAAGTAAACCATAATGTTTAATTGAAACTAAGCTATCATGTGTAAAATCGCCTATACCAATGAGTAAAAAAAAAGAATTGCAATTATTATAAGTAATGCATTAACAGCTTTAAATGTTACGTTTTCGATATTGTATGTCGAATTAACTAAATCGTTTTACGTTAAACGACTGTAATGTAAATCGATTTTACAGCCTCATTCGTGGTATACCCAGATTAGTGAAAAATTTTGTCTGGAGATGTGACAATACAGGATAAACACCTACATAATATGCATTAATGTATTGATTTAGAAAGCTGCACTTTAGGACATGTAAGTGCTTGTAGACTATGAGTGTACTTAAAGTTTCTGGAGATTAGCAAGACTGTACAGAGATCGTTTTTATTATTATAGTAGTTTTTTGTTTTTATGTTATTAGAGGATATAAAATACAGTAAAACCTCTTTAGTAAGACTCTTAAAGAACTGTTCCGAACTTGTTTTTTTAACTAGAGTAAGACAGAGACCAACTACTTTTTGATAGGAGTTTTGCTATGAAAAGCGGTAAAGAAAGCGTCATTATAAAAAGAAGTCTTACTGTATCACAACATAATAGCTTTTTATACTTGTAAAGAAGCTAAGCCTTCTTTGCCTCAGTCCTGCGGGCCGGGTTTTGATTCAGGTTCCAATTCTCGAGCTGACTGGACCAAACTTTTCAACTCTGCTTTGGTTCAACTCTGCTTTGGTTTGGCTGTCAGGTCTACCCCGGTTAGACCGTGAACCTTTACTATCGCCCAGTACAAGGAACCCTGCTAGTAGTCAAATTAATGTCGTTATAATTGCACTGTCGAAACTTGCCATCATTATATGGTATCACGTGTCGGACTTACATAAGATAGGCCCCTTGGGGCATTGGTGTTGGAAATAAATTTTAGGCGCACATGTCTCAGCACGGCAAACATTTTTCGAATTTGCTTTTGCCCAGCCTAAGGAGTTCTCTTTCAGGTATATCTTTTGTTTGACCTTGAACCCTCACTATAGCTCGGTGCAAGAAACCCCACTAATACTCGAAACAATGTCATCATAATTGCATTGTCGCAAACATACCATCATTATATGGTATCATTGCAATTTGTCGTACTTAAGAACCCATAGTATGAACATATAAGTCATAGTATAATTTGAATATCAACAGAATTATCATGTCAACGACATCGTGATAAAAGCGTTGCACTAAACTAACAAGAAAATATTACGCAACATTGAAGTTCTAAAAGAGTTCGACCAACAAAACCACAGAACTGATAAGTACTAAAGGTCGTTGGAATTACATTCCTAATATCGTAGTACTTTCGGTTTGTTTACGGTGTTGTTGATGAGATTAAAAACAAGCAAGAAAAACTAGTTTTAGCACAAGGAATTGGATGTTTAGCTGTGTTAATAATAGAATGGTAATGGATCTTATATTTTATTTTGAAGTTTACAACTGTTTACATGGTGTTTTTGTTAATTAACAACTATATCGCATTAGTCCTAACAATGTGATATGATTAATATAAAAAACCGAGTTCATTTATTCATTGTGAATTAATTAAGCTCATTGATTTTTTGGTATTCTTTAGTCTTTAGCAGTTTTACATTTTATTATGATATAGTGTGTGGTTGTCATTTAAGCTAAGTAACAACGTTTTGATATTTTACAGTGTTTTTACATTTAGTTTGTTATTTCTTGATTGTCATTTATAGATTTTGGCATTTTATGGTTTGTATTTGTGAAATCTATTACCTAGATCACCTTTTTCTTGTTTTATATTTTTTAGTCTTTGCAGGATGTAATTTCAATAATCATACTATGGAATGTATGAGGTTGTTCTTTCACGTTAATGTATGGTTGTTTAGACAAGTATTATAAGTCTGTGATTAAGGCTATGGCGCTTAACATGTATATATGTTTTAAAACTGATTATTTATACGACCGGTTCCGCGTTCAGTAATGTTTTTGTACTATCTTGTTATAAAAAGTATCAAAAGGTATGCCATGTTAAAACACTAATATTGTAAAAAGCATGTAAATCAATATTTTTTAAATTGACATGTTTTAAGCGTGGTAGTAGCTAGTCTAAGCAAGCGTATATTGCGCTTACTCCTAGTAAGCGTATACTCCACCTAGTCCAGAGAAACGTGTTTTGTGGTTAGCTCTAGCAAGGGTATATTTTAGCTATTATAGTTTTAGCAAGCGTTTACTGCAGTAGTTCAAGCGTACGCTGTAGCTATTCTAAACAAGGGTATATTGTGCTGGGCCCAAGCAAACGTATATTGTAACTAGTTCAAGCTTAGGGTTCAAAACGTCTTTTCTAGGTTTTCAAACTATGCGGTGATGTTTGTCAACCCTACTCAAACATCATCCCATGTTTATGCAACAAAACCCTGTATTAAGCGGCCGAAAGCGGGTTTTGTCCACCTGTGCACTATAATGACGTCCACGCTCTGAATACGCTAAGACGACTAATTTTATGAAATAAAAATTTCATAGACAGACAATATAATGACAACAGTTACACGACTTCTCCCCCGGGATTAGGAATGCACCCACCAACCGTTGACTTAAGTGACGTTTGGTGGAGGAGAACAATAAGATGTAAAACCATTTAAGGTTACAAAATAGGTTTACAATTGTAAATTATAAAAAACTTCAAAGTTTTACAAAGTCGGTATGAATTGGTAAGTATGGAGTATGCCAAACCCTGTAAAATCCGTATATGTAGAATTTCCCTTACAAAAGAGACAGTACAAAGAAAGGTGAAATTGAATTGGCGCGGCCACATTTCTTGTTTCCTGAAAGAAGAGTTGCTTATACAAATGGTTCACTATATTGAGAGACAACTGTAATATTTTATATATTACTGTGTTATTTCAAACAATAAATTTGATTTTACAAAAATTTTTTACTGTAAAACCTAAAAAATAACTTTATTTTACAATCGTCCGCTATATCTTTTTACTTTACAAGTCATGACGATCACTGTAATGCCAAATTTTGTATTTGACGTAATGACCAGGAAATGTCTTTGTTAAAAGGAATGTAGAGATGTTTTAATAATGTAATATCCATATAGTAAAGGGAACGTCTCTAATCTTGACGTCTCTTCTTGATTTCAATGAAATTTTGCACAAAAAGACGAATTACAGTATTTAAAAATAGAAAAGGGTTAGAGGTTAAGGTGATTAGAGATTACCATAGGGTTAAGCAAGACGATTATGAGCTTACGGTGAAATCTTATAGATCTGTGTGGTATTTTTTCATAAAAATGCTTATAATGTTAAACTAATTTTAAAGGACCAGTTCGCCCATTAAATATCATTGGCATTCTGTCGCAAAAATTTGACGTTCATTTTTTTCGCAAAAAACCTGAGCAGGTCGGCCCCAGATTGGAAAATTCATTTCGACACCGACCCACACACGTTTTTTGAGAAAAATGATTTTGATTGAAATTGCCTGATTTTCAACGCTTTTTGAGCTTACTGTGTATCTCAATATAGTACTGACGACTTCTATTGTCCAAATCAAAAAAAGCTTGCGAAATTTTACAAACCTGTCCAAACAAAACGTGACATTTTGCCAAAACTACAGTATACAAACGGCAATGTCAACAACTAATTAGGTTCTACTACGTAAATGTATACCATAACTTTAAATTTGAAAATGAAAACTTTATATTAATAAAAATAACTCATTACAATACATATACATAAGAAGCAGCAAACGACACCAAACATACGTAAAAGATGGCACTACAATAGCTGTACATTCTAACACAAAGCAACAAAATGTCAAGGAGATGGTCTTTAACAGTAACTGTGAGCTCATTACTACGTCGTTTTTTTTTGACGTCCTACGGAGATTGATCGGTATAATAGCTTATAATAGCTTTTCTTGGCGAACAAAAAGTACAATATAGCACAATTGTTTCAAAGAAATCTGCGTTAAATTAAAAAGCACTGTCAAATTATGTATTATGATGTTTTCACTGCGTTCACTTTTATTAAGCTAGATCCAAGGCTACAACAAAGGATAGAGCTAGAACTCGGGCTAGGATTGGATCTTAGATCTGGAGCTATATCTATTAATCAATCTATTAGTAAAGCTTAAGCTAAAGCCGTGTCTAAATATTTGACTAAGACCGGGGCTAAGGCTAGAATTAGAATCTACAACTAAAGCTAAGGTTACGGTTGAGGCTGAGGTTAGGGGGCTAACGTTAGGGCTAGTGCTAGATTTGGGGTTAGAACAAAGTCAAGGTAAGACCAGATACAAGATTTTGAACCTGAAATTGGGGTTAGACTAAGACTAGGACTACTGTTACGTAATTATTAAATCTTATACATGCCTTGTAGCAGTATGTTTTGGCACAATTATCGCACTACGTATACACGTTTGTTTTTTGCGTATAGTATATATGTACGTATACATGTCAATTCGTAGGCGTAAATGATAGTCAACATGATGAGAGTGACTGTATATGTTATGTTATAACAATATGTGACAAAACCGACTTTTTGCAATTAAAATAAAACTGAATATTAAAATGAAAAAAAGACAAAAAAAATCAATTATTAGTAATATTAACCCGTGTCTTAATATCAATATTGTACTATAATATCGTTGTACCTACAATAATGTTACAAAAAAGCTCTAAATGCATGTTTCATACATCACAGCCGCTTTTAGTATGTATGTTTATACCTAATTTACAAAATCGTACCCAATTTGTTATCTATGTTAACATTTGGAAGTGTACTCAGACGTTTAAAAACTAATTTTAAAGCTTAAAAAAGTTTTCCAGCCACTTAAATTAGGCAAAGTTATTTTGTCTACCACTTGATACATGACGCTTATAAAATCTTAAACATACCATAGTTGTATACTACAATTACCAAAGTTATTTTCAAGTACTATGACTAACGTGGTAAAACATCATCATACCTTGAGTTTTTAAAACGCCTGTTTTTGATACGTATATAATAATGTTTATAATATACTTAGAATTAGCTACAGTAAGAATAACATTATTTTTTGTTTTGTAGTAGTGCATTCAATACCCTGTTTTTTTTTGCTCTGCTTTGCCTTCTGTTACCCTGCCCTAATAGTACTAATTTTAATTTGCCTTACCCTGCCCCTCCCTTAATTACCCTCCTCTTCCCTGTCCTGCCATTCCATACCCTGTCTTAGTCCTTTTGTCTGCTTCTTTAGAAATAAAGCTCTATTTTTAGGCATTTGTTACAGTATGCTGTAACAATATAACTACCTGCTATACCATACTACACTCCCCATAAAGTACTTTGTTCTAAATATAAACTATTACTACGCAGTAAAGCCTAACTCACGCGCACTCTTAGTTAGCCAGATGTCAAGTTTTAATAGTTTAAAGAAGTAAAAAGCGTTTTTACGCCGTAAAAAGTGACCGCACGTGTATTCAATTAACAAAAACGCACCTTTTTCTAACTTTAAACTCGTTTTTCAATATGAAAGAGACAAAAATACACGAACACCTGTTAGTTTACAATAATGTAATCATGACCTGTTAAATTTGATTTGAATTTTGTGATGTACAAACTAAAATTACTGTGGTTAAAGGTTTAATAGTTTAAAGATATTTTTGATAATTACCGTCTTCTGTGCTCTAGACTAACAAATGCTACACCAAATTTTATATTACTATATAGACTTTTGGCTTTTTTAAGCATTTCATTTGTAAAACCGATTGAAAGATATAAAGACACTCTTTTCCTAGTCAAACAATCTCAAATTAACCTTAAAAAATAATCGAAAGTCAGAAGAAATCTAAAGATTTCTAAGTGCGAACAAATTTTTTATTCAATTACAACCTTTACATATCCAAACAAAGTAAATATTATAATACAACAACGTTTTGAAGTGAATATAAGAGTAATACGAGAGTATTCAACTGGTACACCTATACTCATCTAAAGGCTTTTGAATACCCAACTTTATTGCTGTTTCAACTTAAATGGCAATTTACCGACTCATTACTTAATATCTATTCAGGCCTTCATAGACCCATTCAAGTCATTACTTTTTGAATGTTTGACAAATTATGATTAACACACATTCATAATGTTCAAATTACATACAGTAAGTAGAACATTACGAAGGTATAATAGGTGCAATAGTAGAAAGTTTGTTGGTATTAGTCTAACAATTTGTAAGTAATAAAGTCTTTTCAAAAGATAAAGTTAAGTACTTTCTATTATATTGAACCTACAGTAATTTTTAAGCTAAAGCACATTTTTTACTATGGTCTATAGAAATGTTGATGCATCAAAACTGCTGTATCACTAGACCTGAAAGGAGGCCCGCTCCGCCTGGCCCCGTTTAAAGCAATTTTGAGTCCCGGCCTTCAGGCTCACATGTAACACGGCCTGTTTTAAATATGCCTTGGTCTAACGTAGTGGACTAAATTACAGATATACCTCTGATTGACCTTGAGCCTCCACTACAGTTTAGTGCAAGAAACCAATACTCAAAACAATGTCATCATAATTGCACTGCCGTAAACATACTGCCATTATATGGCATCACTTGTCGTACTCAAAGAACCCCTACTATGAGTAGGGACGATATTATAATATCTACAATATTCTGCTAAATGTTTTGCAATAAACATCAGACAATATTGTTTTTATTATAAAACATTCTGTTATACAGGAGTTGAAAGTTAAAATTTTTGAAATTATAAAGTTAGACCTATAAAAAGTTATTGAATTGCCTCTGCCCTGTTTGTTTTCCTGCTTTTGCCTTCCCTTTTTTTCTGCCGTTTCAAATTTGCTTTATCTCCTTTTAAGGTTGCATAAAAGCTAACCATAATAAAAAAGTGTTTGTTAAAATAAAATTTAAAGAATTATCCTTTTTATCTAAACAATTTTAAAAATTCGAACTTTATAAGTATTGACTAATCGCTTTAATTGACAGAAATGTCAATCCTTCAGATTAAAGGCTACAACAATCCATCGTTACAGAAAACGTTCACAAGGTCTAACATTTTATTTGTATTTGTACCAAATGTTTACGTCTGCGGGTTTAATTAGTACTCAGTTCTGTAGTTATTTCATAATAGTTTGCAAGTAGGCTTGAAAGAGGGTTCACTATGCCTGGTTTGACCTCGTGCAGAGCCGGGCCGAATTTTGAAAAAACAGGGTCAAAGCCAAGCCGCGCCAATACATTTAGGCCTGCCCGGTCTATGCGAAGGTATATTAGAAAAATTACTCAAAAAACATTTCGTTAAAAAAAACTACACAACTCCTAGTCCTACTGTAAGATCCTATTATTTAACTTGTTTGCTTTCATTAGTCAAAAGTTTTGTAGCTTTAGATAATGACCAATGTGTACTGTAAATGACGATTTGTTTTGACATATAACAATACCCGTGCGTAATGATCGTACAGTCAGCTACATTGCCTGTAGAAACCGAAATGTCAGCTACAATACACTAGAAGCAAGCTACTAGGCTACAATGCTTCTAAAAGCCTACAATAGTCTAAAATCGTTCTAGAAGCGTACAGTAGGCTACAATGCTTTTAGAAGCCCACAGTAAACTACAATGCTTATAGAAACCGCAAAGCCAGTTTTTCATTAAGTAAATACGACATTTTGTATCGTAGGCCAACTAGACTAC
The DNA here is from genome assembly GCA_904066225.2 of Bursaphelenchus okinawaensis. Lineage (NCBI taxonomy): Eukaryota > Metazoa > Nematoda > Chromadorea > Rhabditida > Aphelenchoididae > Bursaphelenchus > Bursaphelenchus okinawaensis. The sequence goes on along the minus strand of CAJFCW020000005.1, from coordinate 8,527,728 downwards.
ATCCTAGTGTAAAATTTTGTTTACAACGCAAGCAAATATGACATTTTGTACAGTCGGCTACAAAACTCAAAAAATAGATGACATTTTGGCGTAAGCTTGTTATTGGTTTTGCATAATGAGCTAATGATGCCAAAGTATAAGGACTAGAAGAAGGTTTACAAGAAAAAGACCTTCTTGAAGTGTTTTGGTTCTCTTCAAACCTTTTTTTGCAAAATGATTGTACATACTAATAAGGGAGCTTGCAATTTAATATTTACACTTTTTGTTTATTCTTACTTGAAGAGTTGCTTACTGTAGTAAAGGGGGTTGTGTAGGTTTATGACAAATTTTGTAACGTTCATTATCAAAACTTTTAATGAATAAAAGCAGGCTTTCAACATGATCACAGGCAGATCAAATCTGCCTTGCTCTGTTTTTGCCCTGCCTTTAACCGGCCTTTGCTCAGCTTTTTGCCTGCTTTTGCCCTGCCTTTGATCTGCCTTCACTCTGCCTTTGCTTGCCTTTGATCTGCTTTTCCCTTACCCTAATCTTTTTACCCCACCACACCCTACCTCTTTAATTTTAAGGCGCTATTTTTAAGAATAACTTCCGAATACGTTTAAAAAGTCGAAACTACAAATCTGACCATTCAAATATAACAATACCTATTTTAAGCCCAAATTATAAACCATGACTATTTTTAGGTGTATTAAACATATTATAATACTCAAGAACATACTCATGAATTATACACTAATCTTTTGTATCAAGTATACTTTCAATACGATCTATAATAAGAACGGAACGTCAAATAATATTACATATAAGTATTATAGCATAAAATATAGAAGTAGGCACGTAGATAATAGAACACGTGTGTTTTGAAATCTATTATAATATAGGAGTATACATATAAAATCTATTAGAATATAAGACAATACATATAAGTAGTAGAACATTGTTCTATTTTTAAGTGTGTAGAATAATAGAATAAGGAAAATATGTAGTATGATTTAAAGTTACATTGTTGTAAAAGATGGTATAACTCAAAAAATTAACATTTGTTTTTAAAATACGGATAATAAAAACAAAGTTAATCTTTTAAATGTGCATAATGGTGCCTTTTTTACAAAAACTAAATTTAAAACATAATAGTAGTTTTTACTTAATTTTGAAATCGTCTCAGTTCTACACAATTTAAAAGATGATCACCATAAAATTTAAAATAACCAGTAAATTAGAGGCAATTAAAAATAATCTTACAGGGAAAGTACCCTACGTGCCCCACTCAGAATCACCTCAAATTTTTAAACGGATTCTTTGTAGTACCAGTAGCACATATGAAAAAATCTTTGCTTGCGTTTTTAAGTTTTAAATTTAATATATTTAAATTTTCCGCCAATTTGGCAAATCTGGCATTATGTTGCAAGCACTTTTTGTAATGTTTCAGATAAGATAGGCTTACAAATTTAAAACTGCAGGTTTGTTCGAAGCTTTTCTACGATTATATTAAAGAAAAATATTTGAAAGTCAAAAAATGACGATGTTATAAGCTCCCAATGCCAATTTGGCAGGAAATTCAAGGGAAATTTAAAACGCAATTTTTTGATTTTGATTTTTTCAAGACTGACCGCACACCGCAAGTTAGAATTTTGCTCAAGATCTTACATTTACACGATCTTTCAATAAAAAAAATTTTTAACGAAATTTGAGTGTCGCAGATAGCTATACAGAAATTCCTCTATAGTTACTTTTAATTCTCGATTTGTTGTAAGAGGCTTCAATGTAATTTTAATGTTAAACTTTTTAACCAAGTGTAACAAAAATTATTGACTATGTGTAATTCTTAATCTCAAGTCCGGTCGAACTCTTATTGTAACAAATAATTTCCTTTACAAAGCGCTAATTCGAAGGGATTAAACCAAAAGTTCAAGCCGATTTATCGAAAATTGATACACAAGAAACTGTGTACAGCTAATTAGTCTCGCAGCTTAGACTTCCCTAGGATTTTTATTCATGTTAAGGTAAAGCTGGAAGTTATATTTACCAAATATTTTAGTGCAAATATATTTGGATATGAGCGTTGTTTTGATATTAGTACAGCTGTACGGTAAAGTAAAATGTGCACTTAAAATTCTTAGAATTGAAAAAAAATATTTTTAAAAAATTTGGTTTAAAATTTGTTTTTTGTACTTTTGGCCTTATATTAAGTAAAGTAAATAGCCGGGCTGAAGCAAATGTTTGGGTCTGGCCTTAGTTTGAGCCTCAGCCATTGGGCCCACGTTTGATCGCTCAGCTTGTTTTAACTTTATTTTTGGCCCGGCATGTAGGCCTTCTTCCAACTAAAGGAGAAGACAGCCAAAAACTTCAGGCCCGGTCCGGTTTCTTAAATTTTAGACAAGACCGGTCTGTCCCACTTGAATCTTGCTAAAACTTGGTTCTGTAGAATTGCCAAGTCTACCTGGAGGCTTGGTTTGGACCTTGACCATTCAGTTTACATGTTCCAAGCTTAGGCCGGACCGAGCCTAATAGGCCTTTTTTAGGTCTATTTATTATAAATTAATCAGCTTTTTCAACCAGGTGTTTGGTCAAGTTTAATTTTTTTACTAAAATTAAGTTTAAGAAGTATAAAGTAAAAAAAAGCTTAGAACTTTTTGCTTTTGTAATTTTCAGTAGCCGCAACTTTGTCTACAAGTTCTTATACGAGTATAAGAATGACAATTATTTTTGACCGTTTTAATATAGGCGCATAAAATTAAGAGTAGGGTTTAATAAGCCTGATATAATTAAGCCGTTGCGTGCTTTATTTAATTTATTCATCGTATTACCACTTCTTAGTTTTTCAAAAGGAATTTAAAAAAAAATTGTAACCTGTGCTCTACAAATTTTATAGAATATGATAATTGTGGTCATATACTACTAGTGTAAGATGTATCTTACCCTGCTTTACCGTGCCTTACTGTACACTACTTTGCCCCACCGTGTCCTACCCTACCCTACTTTACCCTACCTTACTCTAATCCTTAGATCAATAGCTTCATCTTAAGAAACATCTTATTGTAGATGGAACAGTATTAGTAATTGTACCTTTTACCGACATTTTTTGCTCTAGGTCTTGTTATAACTGTACGTTCAAGGACTAACTTTAAAAAAATCTTGAAGAAAAGCTACAACAGCCACTCCAACACATATTCTTGGAACTTGCAGTACATAAAAACAAATAACATCATCTTGAAAAAAACTAAAACACTATATTAAAGAAATCCTACATTTATAAATTATACAAAAAGTTCACAAAATTTTGAAAAATTATCAAAACATAGCAAGTAAAAAAACAGGAAGACATAAAACATCTACAACACGGTAAGTAAAGGCTAACAATGTACATTTTAAGCTCTTAAAAACATGAAAAACATAACAAAAACTGCAAAAAGATCTTATCATTGCTAGGTTTGAAGCTTTAAGATCTTTAAAATTTGTTTCTGGAAGATATTTCTTAATTACAGTTGTTTTTTACTTTAAAATTATAAAATTACCGTAGGCTGCACGTGACATTGTGGCCATTACAGCAAAAAATACAAAAGTGATTACTAAAAATTAATTATAATACAGTAAAAACAACCTTCTAATCTTGGAAACAATTATATTTATAATGTTGTATTGTAGTTGTTAATTGTATGCGTTTTTAATTTGTCACGGCAGGACAAAATGAATAATGTGACTAAAATAGATATATCTTTGTCATAAGTACTATAGACCATAGCCTCACAAATTGTCATTCCTAGCCGCAGCCTCAGCTCTAGCTTCAGCCTTGTCGTAGTCTACTCCTTAACCCTATTCTCCGCCCTTACCTCAGTTCTAGCTTCAGCCTTGTCGTAGTCTACTCCTTAACCCTATTCTCCGCCCTTACCTCAGTTCTAGCCCTAGTCATAATCTCAATTCAAGCTTCAGTTTTGTCCTAAATTTCTTCCTAACTTCAGCCTTGTGGTTGCACCTGCCCTTGCTTAAGCCTTACTTTACTCTTGGCCTGATTCTATTTAGCTTGATCTGTAGTTCAAACTCACAACTAAACCGATTTTTATAATAATTGAAACTAATATTGTACATGCCTTTTTGCTTGCTAGTTTTGGTACACACCCCTAAATCATTTTTTATTAAAAATATATTCTTTTGATACATATTGTAAACTACAAAATACATCTACGTAGCATTTATACGTTGCTTGTGCTGTAAAACAATCTGACAAAACGTGACCAATTAAGTTTGAAACGGTCGAAACTTTTTTCGTATGTAATCGGCGCGTGACTGATGGTTTGTAAGAGAATTCGATTAAAGTGCACTGCATAAATAAGTTGCCCTTTACAGTTGTAGTGTGCATTAGTCATAAAAAATGGCGTTTTAATTACTCAATTATTGAAAAAAAAATAAAAAAATTAACTGGTTCTTTGAGGTTTTGCAGTATGATAAAAAAAAAACTTTCACGACGGATCCCTGCCCTGCCCTGCCCTTTCCCTGCCTTGCCCTGCCCTGCCCTCGACCTTGCCCCACCCTTGCTCTACTCTTGCTCGACCCATGCCGGAGCCTTGCTCTACCCTTGCCCTACCTTTGCTTTACCCATGACCTAACCTTGCATTACCTGTACCGTACTTTTGCTTTACTAGTGCTTTGCTTGTGCTCTCATTAACTTTAACCGTGCTCTACTTTGTTCTAACATTCTCTTACTCTAGTGTTACCTTATCTTTATCACCACCTTATCATAGCCCTACTTTCTCACTTCGCTCGGGCTCAGCTTTAGTTTTAGCTGTGTCTTGTCTTTCAAGCCGTACGGTGCTCTACCCTATCCTATATTTATGTGAATATCATGAAACGTATATATATAACTTAAAAAGCGATGGTATTTGTCCGTCACATTACTTCCTCACACAGTCCCGCACACTACGTGTATCTTGGAAATTCCATTGACAATTCTAATTTGATGAAATTTTAAAATTAATTTGAAATTCATAAAATCTGAATGAAAAATGACTTTATCGACGTAAGATTTATATAAATCAAAAGTTAAGTTTTGGGCTGTATTTTAGTATATTATACTCTATAAATTTATTTTACGTTTTGAACTACATTTAAATTAAAAAATTTTTGTTACAGTAACTATTTGGTATTTAAAATTTTTTATTTTTTAATTTTAACCTTTATTTTCTACTACAACATTGATAAGTTAGACAAGTGTTGTATGATACATTAAAAGCCTAAAATACTCAAAACTTAGTTACTAAATAAACATAATCAAATAAAAGTTCACTTACACTACATCTTAGGTATAACGGTATTACTGCGTATACTTAGTCATAATTTAATATCAATATAAATTAACTTTACTTTATGGTTATAATAAGTAGTGTAATAAAATTGACCATATTTCAGGCTGTAAAAAATTAAAACCAAATTAAGGCTTAATATCAAGAGAACAAGCTACGTTAAGGTTAATATGGTTATAGGTTTTAAAGTCAGATGTTCAAAAAACATATAGTTTAATTGCGTTAGAGTAGTAAAATGTGATTTTGTGAACACTGCAGTAATAAAAAAATTTTTAACTTTATTTTAATACAGGTTTATTGAACTAGCACCCCTGTTATGTCACAGCTTCTTCATTGCCTTGCGATAGCCTTACCACATCCTTCTTAGCCTGTTATTAGCCTTACTAAAACCGTACTTTTATATCTTAACTTTGCGCTGTTTTTAGTTTTATCTTGTCTTACTTCAGCTCTGCCCTTGCTTTAGAGTTTCTCGACCCTAGCCCTACTTTAGCCTTTTCCTTGGCTTACAATTACCCTACCTTTTAACTTTTACCTTAGCCTTTATCTAGCCTTGTTCTATCCTTATCATAACCTTAACATCTACCCTCTTATCTTGGCCGTGCTTTACTTTAAGTCTGCCTTATATTTTCTCAAGCTAGGTCTTGCCCTAGCCTGCCCTAGTCTATTCTATAATCATCTTAAATCTTCCTTTGCTTTACCTTAAATTAGCCATACCTTCATCTTACCCTAGACCTATGTTTGATTTTCCCTGTCCTAATTTAGCCCTACTATAAGGCTTAACTTCAGGTAAAATACGAAAGACTTTGGTATACAGAAACATATTTTTAAAAATGCGTAGTAATATTAAAAGTTCATATTACTATAAATTACTATAGTATTGTTTCACTTTATCATTTATTTAAAAATAACGAATATTGGAATAGGGATTATTGTCCTTTTAAAGAATTTAAATTTAAAATTACTTAAAGATACGAAACATTCTTAAGCTCTTAGACATTAAGGTTATTTAAGGATTTCCATAAGGGCATGACTATAATATAATCAAAAATTATATTTTTAGAACGCGCCATTCTTTTTGCATCGAAGTTTTAAAAATTAAAAAAATATTGAATTATTAGAAATAATTTTAAAAATCATTTTAAATCTTTTAAAAACTCAAAAATTTTATTTTTAGCCAAAACCTCTGGTCATTTGATCATCTGAACAAGAAAAAAAACATTAAACCTATTAGTGCATAGTACAAACAACAACAAACATTACGTCGACATTGCAAAACGTCTGCCAGCACGTACTGCTCATACGGCTCGTAACATCATTTAAAACAAACAGTTTGAGCACGTTACAGCTCAAAAATTAACATGTGTCAATGTTAAGATCATTAGCTAACTAATGTCATTGTTTTTTAGATTTAAGTATTAGAAAACGATTATTTTGATAAGGCTAGGGTAATAAATAATGAAAAATGTAAAAGCTGTATTCAAAAAACTAGTTTTAATTTTTAAAAATAGTGTTATTATGATCAAATGACAGGCTTTGTAGTGTCACATCTAAACCTATTAAGTTTTTACATTTAATAGCGTTTCAATCATCAATCTTGAAACAATTTTAGTAACATCATGAATTAAAATTGCAATTAATATAAATTGTTACTGGTAATCAAAGATGATCAAAAATTAGTGTCATAGATCGCTTTTGTTCTAGAGAGTTCTAATTGTAAGAATCTTGAAAAGCTAGAGCTAAAGCTAGAATTGATGCTAAGCTGAGGCTAGGGCTGAGGCTAGGGCTGAAGCTAAGGCTGAGGCTAGGGCTGAGGCTAGGGCTGAGGCTAGGGCTGAAACTATTGCTGAAGCTATCGCTAAAGCTATTAGTAAAAAGAAATCACTTTGAAAATTAAGGATAAGTTTAGCTAAAAAACTTTTCATTTTATAAATCCTATTATTTTAAACTTATATAAACTAACCCTTTCTTTACAATCTGGACCAAAACTGTCTGTGTACAAAGGAAATACCCGAACCTTGCTCTGATTGACTTCGATCTTTTTATGTAGAAAGATCATGTAAATATTCTAAATCGCGCTTTTCAGATTATTTTGAGAAAACAGCAATCAAAAAAATTACTTTTGAAGTTCCTGCCAAATTGGCATTGTGTTTCAAGCTTATAACTTTGCTTTTTTCGACTTTTACCAATTTTTCTTTGATATAATAGTAGAAAGTCTTAAACCTAAATTTTTTAATTTGTAAGTGTAGCTTGTCTGAAAAGTTGTAACAATGCTTGAAACACAATGCCAAATTTGCCAAACTGACGAAAACTACAAATATTTATTTTAAAACTCGAAAGAATGAGCTAAAAATTTTTGTAGGTGCTATTGGTGGTACAGAAAACTTATATAAAAAATTTGAGTTGATTCTGAGAAGGGCAGGGTGGTTACTTTCTTTACTAATGGAACAAAAGTTTTAAACCAAAAAATTTGAAATCTCAAAAAAGTAAGTTCCCCTCTCCCATAAATCTATTGTGAAAACGCATAAAACTATATCATTAGCAATTGTTCTCTGAAATCAGCAACGTCAAGGTTACCATGCTGTAACAGCAATTCGATTTCGATTAAAAACTAACGCAACATACCAAAAACGGATGGGTAATTTATGGTCTACAGTCATACTTTATTGCTTTTTCGTTTTTTACAGTGTAATTCGGTCTAGCCGTTTTTTCGTATCTAAGATCAAAAGAAAAGGAGGAAATGGAACGTTGCGGCCGTGACCTAGCTTTCATGTTCAGCGAAAACAAAACATCGGAGAACAAAATATAAACATGTTAATGACGTACATTTTTAAAAATGTTGTTGAAAAAAAAAGTTTGGAAACTTTTCAAAGATTTTTTTAGGTGAGGCGTAGGCTTAGCTTTTAAATGCTGAATGCGCTAAACGATTTGCTTCTTTTAGCTCTAAAAATCAGGCTTAGAAGGCAAGACATAGCGTCTTATGCATCGAACAAGGCTAGAAGATGGTAGAGAAGAGCAGGGTAAAAAAGGCAAAATCAAGGCAAAAATGACAATTTTTTGACTAAGACAAGGTAAATATTCATTTTATATACTATCACTATGTTCTGCCTTTGCCGTGCCTTTGCCCTGCCTTTTTCCTGCCTTTGCCCTGCCTTTACCCTGCCTTTGTTCTGCCTTTGCCCTGCCTTTGCCCTGCCTTTGCCCTGCCTTTGCCCTGCCTTTGCCCTGCCTTTACCCTGCCTTTGTTCTGCCTTTGCCTGCCTTTGCCCTGCCTTTGCATTTTGACTTTGCAGGCTATAATAAAATTTACAAAAATAGTTAAAAACTCAAGTAATCTTGTCCTACCAACAAGATTAGAATCTCAAAAACAACTTGTAGTGTTGTGTCATTACACTTCACATATCTCAACGTTTCAAGCACTTGTTTTTGGAACTACTTTTGACTTTTATAGTCATCATGTAATGTAAACATGGCACTACAAGAACTTTTTAATAACCGGCTCTTTTTACTCAACCATTATCTTAAATCTACAAAAACTTTGTTATTTTAGGTTTTTTCATTTTCATCATTTCTAAAGATACAGTAATAGCTTTTATTGAATATTACAGTACCTAAACCTTCAAAAAATTAAAATTTTTAAAAAGCAATTAAAGTTTAAACTCTTAAACTCCTCATTATCACATTGTAACACAAATTCGCAATTTGTACTGAACAATAAATTGTAAAGTAATGCTATAGCCATTACTAAGAATCTTGCAAAATGTCATAAGTTTTGGTGCAGACGATTACAACCATATACAACACTGTAACTACAAACGTAAAACCCAAACCAAACTGGGCTAAAATTTTAATTAATTTATAATGCCAAATTGCGTGTTTTGTGTAATGTACAAGTTGAATTGATATTAACATTTTGATAGCACAGATTTTTTTCATGATGAAGCAGAGTATATGGTCTTGTATATAATTAAAATTGTGTATAGCGAAACTAGTGTAACACAAATCTTATAAAACTAACAAATTTTCATTTCTATAGCTATAAAAATAAACCTAAACAAATCTACGGTACCTACAATAACCCCAAATATTTTTTTTAAAAGATAAGCCTTATTATCAACTTTCAGTTCATAAATCACCCATACTTATCACCAATTGCTTACTAAAACCACTAATTATAGTCAATTAACTAATTATCTCAATATATCTACAACATATCAAAAGAATCTTATGAATGCATTTTGTATTGTTTTCAGTACTACATAGCACGCTGAATGTCATGCATCAAGCGTAACAATACTGATAACTACATTTTTTAATTGAATGTCACGCCTTTTTTAAAAATTTTGTAATAAAAAACATAAAAATAGCGTTACTTTGTGGTATTTGCCATGCGTTGAGTATAATATAAAAATTTTACAGTAAAACTTATTATTATATCAAGTTTTATACACCTTACGCTTCTGTATGTTCATTAAGTTTGTTATTTAGAAACTTATAATTGAACCCATATCTCATCTATATTTTTAAAGACTGTACAATACTCAAACATTAACGTTTGGTTTACAATACAAATTTTTTATATAGCAGATAGTATCGCAACATTATTAAACAAAGATAAAATACAATGGAACTCATGTATAATAAACAGAAACTCCCGACCAACGCTGCACAGTGCATTAAAAACACTTGTATAACAAAACTCTTGAATAATAAACAAATTTTAAATCTTCATTAAATTAAAAAATAAAAATAAGATACAAAATTTGAATCTTTAAAATTATTTACAATGCTAAATAATATTTTAAAATAATTTTAGTATCTAAACAAAGCCAAACGGTTAAAGATTTTTAAACAACTTTAATCATGGACACATGGTCAAAGGCGAACGACTAATATTTACAAGAAAGGTAGGGTAGAGTATAGCAGAGTAGCTAGGATAGAATCGAGGTACAGTGGGATAAGCCGATGGTAAAGAAATACTGAAATAAAAAATTTTTTAAAAATTAACAAAAAATTTGTTTTTTTTTAATTTTTCTACTTCTTTTTCACGACAAAATTGCCCACCTAGTATTATTAATATTATAAAAATATTTTTTATCGCCGTCTGTAACTACTTTACTGTGCTACCAGTGCTACTTCAATGTTTATCTTAAGTACGTTGCTACTTTACTTTAGTATGTCATATGTAAAAATAACTGTAATTACTGAACGTTTACTTATTGTACAACAATATTGTAATGTTTATGTCAAAGTCAAGTGTCAGTTAAAAAAAGACACGACAATTTATTTTTAAAAAGCCACAAATTACCTTGAAACGACAAATTACCTTGGAAATAAAAAGCAATTATCATGTAAATGTAACCGTTTCAATGCCAATTTACTGTGCTATGTTTGCGTAGTAAAACAGTTCACCATAGTATAACAATTTACTGTGCTATCTTTACGTAGTATGTTATTACCGTGGTATTTCTGCTCAGTAAATTTAATTTGCCGCCCCAACAAAATGACTTTACTGTGCTATCTTTGCGTATACCATAACAGTGCTACATCAACGTGGTAAAAAGCTTTACGTAGTAAAAAAATTTTGTAGATAGAAACTGTGACCAAAAACAAGAAAATGCCAAAACAGAATAACGACATAATAAGCATGCACTTTTACGTCAAAGTTTTTGTAGATACTGTAAGTGGCCGTGCTTTTTCAGCAGAAGCTTGTATAATACACGTTAAAGTAGATGGAGAATGGCACGTATGCAAGCATGTAATGTCAAGAAGATGTGGCAATAACAAAATGCAAATTTCGAGTATGACAAAATTTTGTATTATTTTTAAAAAAAGGTACTGTAGGAAAACAAAGCGCAGAGCCAAAATTAGGCCGTTTTTACTAAATAAAAGGAGACAGAGACATAACTAGGCTAAAGCTAGAGCTAAGACTAACAATAGGTAGACCAAAAGTAAGGAAAAGGCAAGACAGGGCAAAGACAGGACAAAAGCAGTCCAAAGGCATGCAAAAGGCTCAGCAAAAAATGTTAGGTAGAGCATAAGTAGTGCAAGACCAAAACTCAATTTGTGCTTTATAAGGCCTTTAGTAAAATTAAAACAAGACTATAGAGAACTAAGAATACATTATAATATTATGAAAAGAACAAGGATAGAATAAAAATATAGAAAAACTACGGTATACGCTAGATTTTGGCAATAAAAAACCTGCGATAACGCCACAATAAAATTAGGGCAGAGCTATATAAATACGACAAACGGTATGGCTAGAGTATTAAACATTCATACAACAAAGTTCACTTCAATATTTATCTTAACCATACCACATTACAAAAAGTCATTTGTGTTATGTATTATATTTTTTTGAATTCGAAAGTATGCACTATGACGCTTTTTTAGTTAAATTTTCAATAACAAAACGTATAGTCGCAAATTTATATCATAGTTAAAATTGTCAAAACAAAAGAGCAATTACCTTCACTATCCAAAATGATGTTATAGTGATTAAAAATATAAAAACAAAGTATAATAGTACATATAAAATACAAAAAGCACCAAAACCAATAAATTTTAATAACCTCATAAATTGTAGTAGTTGAAAAGTCCGTCTTTAACTCGCCCAAAAAAATATCACCCGCCCGGAAGTGGGTATCATAGAATATGTTACAGTAACTTTGGTTTTTATTCAAAACAAAAACAATTTAATTTCAAAACGTTGTTCAAATAATCCTGTGCTCACAAAGCCTAAAAAGCTGCATTAAAAGGGGGCACAGAATTATTTAAACTATCTAATGATACGTTTTTTACAAAAATACAGTAACTTATACCAATTCAAGTTCAAGTACCCAAAAATATCCCCCTCCGGGGGGGGGGGCCTTTAAAACTTCCGCTTCACTAAGCCGATCATTCAAAATCGTTAAAAGTTCAAAGTCAGGACATTAAAAGTTTCAAAATTGATCCGAATTCGAATCGCAAATTTCATCACCGTCTCGTTCCCACGGTCTGAACGGCGGCAAAAAAAGTGATTTCATCACTACGTCAAAAGAAAATTGAGATCAATCGATTACGAAAGTTAAGGGTGAGTAAGAAAAAAAATGCTAATTGGATTACGGTAGTGCATGAAATTAAGTTTGAAATTCAATTTTTTTTAAAATATGTTAGTCTACTTTCCGTACCACATCCTACCCTACCCTACCCTACCCTGCCCTACCCTACCCTACCCTACCCTACCCTACCCTACCCTACCCTACCCTACCCTACCCTACCCTACCCTACCCTACCCTACCCTACCCTACCCTACCCTACCCCTACCCTACCCCTACCCTACCCTACCCTACCCTACCCTACTCCCTACCCTACCCTACCCTACCCTACCCTACCCTACCCTACCCTACCCTACCCTACCCTACCCTACCCTACCCTACCCTACCCTACCCTACCCTACCCTACCCTACCCTACCCTACCCTACCCTGCCCTACCCTACCCTACCCTACCCTGCCCTACCCTGCCCTACCCTACCCTACCCTACCCTACCCTACCCTACCCTACCCTACCCTACCCTACCCCCACCCTACCCCCACCCTACCCTACCCCACCCTACCCTACCCTACCCTACCCTACCCTACCCTACCCTACTCTACCTTACCCTACCCTACCCTACTCTACCTTACCCTACCCTACCATACCCTACCCTACCCTACCCTACCCTACCCTACCCTACCCTACCCCACCCTACCCTACCCTACCCTACCCTACCCTACCCTACCCTACCCCTACCCTACCCTACTCTACCTTACCCTACCCTACCCTACTCTACCTTACCCTACCCTACCATACCCTACCCTACCCTACCCTACCCTACCCTACCCTACCCTACCCTACCCTACCCTACCCTACCCTACTCTACCTTACCCTACCCTACCATACCCTACCCTACCCTACCCTACCCTACCCTACCCTACCCTACTTTGTTTTACCCTTGTCTTACCTTTTCCTTACTTTTGCCCTACCCTTGTCTTAACTTTGCTTTACCCTTGCCCTACCCTTGCTCTATTCTTGCCTTACACTTGTCATATCCTTACCCTATTCTCTTTTGCCTTGCTCTACCCAGCCTTACGCTTACCTTACTCTTACCCTACCATACCTTTCTTTTTCACCCTACCATAACTTACTCTTTCTTGGTCTTCCAGACGATTTGACGTACAGGAAGTTGCCCGGAACTAACTTAATGTTAGTTTTAAAAAAATTTAGACAATTTGAAATTGACAGTCTTAATTTTGTTAAAGACTTTAAATTTGGAAGTTAACACTACAAGAAATGAAACTGACGTAACAGTCGAGACAAATTAACAAAAACGTTCGAAATTGTTGAAAAATTTTAATTAATACAGTAAGTAAGACATAGCGACCACCCTACCCTACCCTACCCTACCCTACCCTACCCTACCCTACCCTACCCTACCCTACCCTACCCTACCCCTACCCTACCCTACCCTACCCTACCCTACCCTACCCTACCCTACCCTACCCTACCCTACCCTACCCTACCCTACCCTACCCTACCCCTACCCTACCCTACCCTACCCTGCCCTACCCTACCCTACCCTACCCTACCCTACCCTGCCCTACCCTGCCCTACCCTACCCTACCCTACCCTACCCTACCCTACCCTACCCTACCCTACCCCACCCTACCCCACCCCTACCCTACCCCACCCTACCCTACCCCTACCCTACCCTACCCTACCCTACCCTACTCTACCTTACCCTACCCTACCCTACTCTACCTTACCCTACCCTACCATACCCTACCCTACCCTACCCTACCCTACCCTACCCTACCCTACCCCACCCCTACCCTACCCTACCCTACCCCTACCCTACCCTACCCTACCCTACCCTACCCTACTCTACCTTACCCTACCCTACCCTACTCTACCTTACCCTACCCTACCATACCCTACCCTACCCTACCCTACCCTACCCTACCCTACCCTACCCTACCCTACCCTACCCTACCCTACCCTACCCTACTCTACCTTACCCTACCCTACCATACCCTACCCTACCCTACCCTACCCTACCCTACCCTACTTTGTTTTACCCTTGTCTTACCTTTTCCTTACTTTTGCCCTACCCTTGTCTTAACTTTGCTTTACCCTTGCCCTACCCTTGCTCTATTCTTGCCTTACACTTGTCATATCCTTACCCTATTCTCTTTTGCCTTGCTCTACCCAGCCTTACGCTTACCTTACTCTTACCCTACCATACCTTTCTTTTTCACCCTACCATAACTTACTCTTTCTTGGTCTTCCAGACGATTTGACGTACAGGAAGTTGCCCGGAACTAACTTAATGTTAGTTTTAAAAAAATTTAGACAATTTGAAATTGACAGTCTTAATTTTGTTAAAGACTTTAAATTTGGAAGTTAACACTACAAGAAATGAAACTGACGTAACAGTCGAGACAAATTAACAAAAACGTTCGAAATTGTTGAAAAATTTTAATTAATACAGTAAGTAAGACATAGCGATGAAAAAATTTTTTTACATTTTTTGGTTGATATAGACTTGTAATGGCTTCTTAATGTAGTATTTGAAAACATTTTAAATTTTGAAAAAAGTTGGTTTTGGTACGGTATACCTTAGTTTACCTCACTAACATTCTTCTCACAGCGCACATATCACATCATGCCATAAACTCCATTAACCGGAAGATTCCTTCATCTTCTACCCCCAAGAAGAAATTTTTCAATTTGAAATGCACGGCAAGTCTATGACAAACTTCAGAATCACACCGAAACGTTCCATTATGTTCTGATATTATTGATGAGAAAAATAATTGAACCTTTTTCGTCATTTTACAATCATTTCCGTTATACCTACTATTCTTGGTAACGGAGTCTTGTGACTTGATACAATTAACAATGTAAGGTTTGTAGCAAATTGGAAAAAAGAATGCAATTGTTACGTAGGAGAAGATTTGAGTTTTAGTTTTTTTAAATACAAAATTTAAAATTGTGGTTATACGTTTTGTGCTGAAAGTTGTAATAAAGCCCGAGGCTTAACTCAAATCCCTAGCCCAGAACCCTAACTCTAGTCCTAGCCCCAGTTCTAGTTCTAGCTCTAGCTCTAGCTCTAGCTCTAGCTTTAGCTTTAGCTCTAGCTCTAGCTCTAGCTCTAGCTTTAGCTTTAGCTCTAGCTCTAGCTTTAGCTTTAGCTCTAGCTCTAGCTTTAGCTTTAGCTCTAGCTCTAGCTTTAGCTTTAGCTCTAGCTCTAGCTTTAGCTTTAGCTCTAGCTCTAGCTCTAGCTCTAGCTTTAGCTTTAGCTCTAGCTCTAGCTCTAGCTTTAGCTTTAGCTCTAGCTCTAGCTTTAGCTTTAGCTCTAGCTCTAGCTTTAGCTTTAGCTCTAGCTCTAGCTCTAGCTCTAGCTTTAGCTTTAGCTCTAGCTCTAGCTTTAACTTTAGCTCTAGCTCTAGCTCTAGCTCTAGCTTTAGCTCTAGCTCTAGCTCTAGCTCTAGCTCTAGCTCTAGCTTTAGCTCTAGCTCTAGCTTTAACTTTAGCTCTAGCTCTAGCTCTAGCTCTAGCTTTAGCTCTAGCTCTAGCTCTAGCTCTAGCTCTAGCTCTAGCTCTAGCTCTAGCTCTAGCTCTAGCTCTAGCTCTAGCTCTAGCTCTAGCTTTAGCTCTAGCTCTAGCTCTAGCTCTAGCTCTAGCTCTAGCTCTAGCTTTAGCTCTAGCTCTAGCTTTAGCTCTAGCTCTAGCTTTAGCTCTAGCTCTAGCTTTAGCTTCAGCTCTAGCTCTAGCTTTAGCCCTAGCTTTAGCTTTAGCTTTAGCTTTAGCTCTAGCTCTAGCTCTAGCTCTAGCTTTAGCTCTAGCTCTAGCTCTAGCTCTATCTTTAGCTTCAGCTCTAGCTCTAGCTTTAGCTTTAGCTCTAGCTCTAGCCCTAGCTTTAGCTTCAGCTCTAGCTCTAGCTCTAGCTCTAGCTCTAGCTCTAGCTCTAGCTCTAGCTCTAGCTCTAGCTCTAGCTCTAGCTCTAGCTCTAGCTCTAGCTTTAGCTCTAGCTCTAGCTCTAGCTCTAGCTTTAGCTTTAGCTCTAGCTCTAGCTTTAGCTTCAGCTCTAGCTCTAGCTCTAGCTTTAGCTTTAGCTCTAGCTTTAGCTTTAGCTCTAGCTCTAGCTCTAGCCCTAGCTTTAGCTTCAGCTCTAGCTCTAGCTCTAGCTTTAGCTTTAGCTCTAGCTTTAGCTTTAGCTCTAGCTCTAGCTCTAGCCCTAGCTTTAGCTTCAGCTCTAGCTCTAGCTCTAGCTCTAGCTCTAGCTCTAGCTCTAGCTTTAGCTTTAGCTCTAGCTTTAGCTTTAGCTCTAGCTCTAGCCCTAGCCCTAGCTTTAGCTTTAGCTCTAGCTCTAGCTCTAGCTCTAGCTCTAGCTTTAGTTCTAGCTCTAGCTCTAGCTCTAGCTCTAGCTTTAGCTCTAGCTCTAGCTTTAGCTCTAGCTCTAGCTTTAGCTTCAGCTCTAGCTCTAGCTTTAGCCCTAGCTTTAGCTTTAGCTTTAGCTCTAGCTCTAGCTCTAGCTCTAGCTCTAGCTTTAGCTCTAGCTCTAGCTCTAGCTCTAGCTTTAGCTCTAGCCCTAGCTTTAGCTTCAGCTCTAGCTCTAGCTTTAGCTTTAGCTCTAGCCCTAGCTTTAGCTTCAGCTCTAGCTCTAGCTCTAGCTCTAGCTCTAGCTTTAGCTCTAGCCCTAGCTTTAGCTTTAGCTCTAGCTTTAGCTCTAGCTCTAGCCCTAGCTTTAGCTTCAGCTCTAGCTCTAGCTCTAGCTCTAGCTCTAGCTCTAGCTCTAGCTCTAGCTCTAGCTCTAGCTCTAGCTCTAGCTCTAGCTCTAGCTTTAGCTTCAGCTCTAGCTCTAGCTCTAGCTTTAGCTCTAGCTCTAGCTTTAGCTTCAGCTCTAGCTCTAGCTCTAGCTTTAGCTCTAGCTTTAGCTTTAGCTCTAGCTCTAGCTCTAGCCCTAGCTTTAGCTTCAGCTCTAGCTCTAGCTCTAGCTCTAGCTCTAGCTCTAGCTCTAGCTTTAGCTCTAGCTCTAGCTCTAGCTCTAGCTCTAGCTCTAGCTCTAGCTCTAGCTCTAGCTTTAGCTCTAGCTCTAGCTTTAGTTCTAGCTCTAGCTCTAGCTCTAGCTCTAGCTTTAGCTCTAGCTCTAGCTTTAGCTCTAGCTCTAGCTTTAGCTTCAGCTCTAGCTCTAGCTTTAGCCCTAGCTTTAGCTTTAGCTTTAGCTCTAGCTCTAGCTCTAGCTCTAGCTCTAGCTTTAGCTCTAGCTCTAGCTCTAGCTCTAGCTCTAGCTTTAGCTCTAGCCCTAGCTTTAGCTTCAGCTCTAGCTCTAGCTTTAGCTTTAGCTCTAGCCCTAGCTTTAGCTTCAGCTCTAGCTCTAGCTCTAGCTCTAGCTCTAGCTTTAGCTCTAGCCCTAGCTTTAGCTTTAGCTCTAGCTTTAGCTTTAGCTCTAGCTCTAGCTCTAGCCCTAGCTTTAGCTTCAGCTCTAGCTCTAGCTCTAGCTCTAGCTCTAGCTCTAGCTCTAGCTCTAGCTTTAGCTCTAGCTCTAGCTCTAGCTCTAGCTTTAGCTTCAGCTCTAGCTCTAGCTCTAGCTTTAGCTCTAGCTCTAGCTTTAGCTTCAGCTCTAGCTCTAGCTCTAGCTCTAGCTTTAGCTTTAGCTCTAGCTTTAGCTTTAGCTCTAGCTCTAGCTCTAGCCCTAGCTTTAGCTTCAGCTCTAGCTCTAGCTCTAGCTCTAGCTCTAGCTCTAGCTCTAGCTTTAGCTCTAGCTCTAGCTCTAGCTCTAGCTCTAGCTCTAGCTCTAGCTCTAGCTCTAGCTCTAGCTTTAGCTCTAGCTCTAGCTTTAGCTCTAGCTCTAGCTTTAGCTTCAGCTCTAGCTCTAGCTTTAGCCCTAGCTTTAGCTTTAGCTTTAGCTCTAGCTCTAGCTCTAGCTCTAGCTCTAGCTTTAGCTCTAGCTCTAGCTCTAGCTCTAGCTCTAGCTCTAGCTTTAGCTCTAGCCCTAGCTTTAGCTTCAGCTCTAGCTCTAGCTCTAGCTTTAGCTTTAGCTCTAGCTCTAGCCCTAGCTTTAGCTTCAGCTCTAGCTCTAGCTCTAGCTCTAGCTTTAGCTCTAGCTCTAGCTCTAGCTCTAGCTTTAGCTCTAGCTCTAGCTTTAGCTTCAGCTCTAGCTCTAGCTCTAGCTTTAGCTTTAGCTCTAGCTTTAGCTTTAGCTCTAGCTCTAGCTCTAGCCCTAGCTTTAGCTTCAGCTCTAGCTCTAGCTCTAGCTCTAGCTCTAGCTCTAGCTTTAGCTTTAGCTCTAGCTCTAGCTTTAGCTTCAGCTCTAGCTCTAGCTTTAGCTTTAGCTCTAGCTCTAGCCCTAGCTCTAGCTTTAGCTCTAGCTCTAGCTCTAGCTCTAGCTCTAGCTTTAGCTCTAGCTCTAGCTCTAGCTTTAGCTTCAGCTCTAGCTCTAGCTCTAGCTTTAGCTTTAGCTCTAGCTCTAGCTCTAGCTCTAGCTCTAGCTTTAGCTCTAGCTCTAGCTCTAGCTCTAGCTCTAGCTTTAGCTCTAGCTCTAGCTCTAGCTCTAGCTCTAGCTCTAGCTTTAGCTCTAGCTCTAGCTCTAGCTCTAGCTCTAGCTTTAGCTTCAGCTCTAGCTCTAGCTCTAGCTCTAGCTCTAGCTCTAGCTCTAGCTTTAGCTTCAGCTCTAGCTCTAGCTCTAGCTTTAGCTCTAGCTCTAGCTCTAGCTCTAGCTTTAGCTTCAGCTCTAGCTCTAGCTCTAGCTCTAGCTCTAGCTCTAGCTTTAGCTTTAGCTCTAGCTTTAGCTTTAGCTCTAGCTCTAGCTCTAGCCCTAGCTTTAGCTTCAGCTCTAGCTCTAGCTCTAGCTCTAGCTTTAGCTTTAGCTCTAGCTCTAGCTCTAGCTCTAGCTTTAGCTCTAGCTTTAGCTCTAGCTCTAGCTCTAGCTCTAGCTCTAGCTCTAGCTCTAGCTCTAGCTCTAGCTCTAGCTCTAGCTCTAGCTCTAGCTCTAGCTTTAGCTTTAGCTCTAGCTTTAGCTTTAGCTCTAGCTCTAGCTCTAGCCCTAGCTTTAGCTTCAGCTCTAGCTCTAGCTCTAGCTCTAGCTTTAGCTTTAGCTCTAGCTCTAGCTCTAGCTCTAGCTTTAGCTCTAGCTCTAGCTCTAGCTCTAGCTTTAGCTTCAGCTCTAGCTCTAGCTTTAGCTCTAGCTTTAGCTCTAGCTCTAGCTCTAGCTCTAGCTTTAGCTTTAGCTCTAGCTTTAGCTTTAGCTCTAGCTCTAGCTCTAGCCCTAGCTTTAGCTTCAGCTCTAGCTCTAGCTCTAGCTCTAGCTTTAGCTTTAGCTCTAGCTCTAGCTCTAGCTCTAGCTTTAGCTCTAGCTTTAGCTCTAGCTCTAGCTCTAGCTCTAGCTCTAGCTCTAGCTCTAGCTTTAGCTTCAGCTCTAGCTCTAGCTTTAGCTCTAGCTTTAGCTCTAGCTCTAGCTCTAGCTCTAGCTTTAGCTTTAGCTCTAGCTTTAGCTTTAGCTCTAGCTCTAGCTCTAGCCCTAGCTTTAGCTTCAGCTCTAGCTCTAGCTCTAGCTCTAGCTTTAGCTTTAGCTCTAGCTCTAGCTCTAGCTCTAGCTTTAGCTCTAGCTTTAGCTTCAGCTCTAGCTCTAGCTCTAGCCCTAGCTTTAGCTTTAGCTCTAGCTCTAGCTCTAGCTCTAGCTCTAGCTCTAGCTCTAGCTTTAGCTCTAGCTCTAGCTCTAGCCCTAGCTTTAGCTTTAGCTCTAGCTCTAGCTCTAGCCCTAGCTTTAGCTCTAGCTTTAGCTCTAGCTCTAGCTCTAGCTCTAGCTCTAGCTCTAGCTCTAGCTCTAGCTCTAGCTCTAGCTGTAGCTTTAGCTCTAGCTCTAGCTCTAGCTTTAGCTCTAGCTCTAGCTTTAGCTCTAGCTTCAGCTCTAGCTCTAGCTCTAGCTCTAGCTTTAGCTCTAGCTCTAGCTCTAGCTCTAGCTTTAGCTTTAGCTCTAGCTCTAGCTTTAGCTTCAGCTCTAGCTCTAGCTCTAGCTCTAGCTTTAGCTTTAGCTCTAGCTTTAGCTTTAGCTCTAGCTCTAGCCCTAGCTTTAGCTTCAGCTCTAGCTCTAGCTTTAGCTCTAGCTCTAGCTCTAGCTCTAGCTCTAGCTCTAGCTTTAGCTTTAGCTCTAGCTCTAGCTCTAGCTTTAGCTTCAGCTCTAGCTCTAGCTTTAGCTTTAGCTTTAGCTCTAGCTTTAGCTTTAGCTCTAGCTCTAGCTCTAGCTCTAGCTATAGCTCTAGCTCTAGCTCTAGCTTTAGCTCTAGCTCTAGCTCTAGCTTTAGCTCTAGCTCTAGCTTTAGCTTCAGCTCTAGCTCTAGCTTTAGCTCTAGCTCTAGCTCTAGCTCTAGCTCTAGCTCTAGCTCTAGCTCTAGCTCTAGCTCTAGCTCTAGCTTTAGCTCTAGCTTTAGCTTCAGCTCTAGCTCTAGCTCTAGCTCTAGCTTTAGCTCTAGCTCTAGCTCTAGCTCTAGCTTTAGCTCTAGCTCTAGCTCTAGCTCTAGCTTTAGCTCTAGCTCTAGCTCTAGCTCTAGCCCTAGCTTTAGCTTTAGCTTTAGCTCTAGCTTTAGCTTTAGCTTTAGCTCTAGCTCTAGCTCTAGCCCTAGCTTTAGCTCTAGCTTTAGCTCTAGCTCTAGCTCTAGCTTTAGCTCTAGCTCTAGCTTTAGCTTCAGCTCTAGCTCTAGCTCTAGCTCTAGCTCTAGCTTTAGCTCTAGCTCTAGCTTTAGCTCTAGCTCTAGCTTTAGCTTCAGCTCTAGCTCTAGCTTTAGCTCTAGCTACTATATTTTTTATTAAAATTACATATTCTACCCTACCTTAACCTATCCTACCCTAACTGAATTTACCCTATCACCTTACACTATTTCTAAAAATAGTATGCACTACCAAAGTTACAGTATATTTTGCTATAACTTGGCTTAAAAAACGGAAGTTATCTTCAATATTCACATTAAAGATCGGTCATTCAATCCGAGTGCTTAAAAATTGCTATAGTAAATAAATAAATTGTTTACAAATTTAATTTGATTAACGACTAATCTAGCGGGTTAATCCGGCGATATTTAAACTTAAAGATTAAAAAATGTTAAAATAATACAAAATGAAAATTGTTTAATTTTTTTAAAAAATTTTTAAAAATTTATTAAAAAATGTGTTTTAGCGTTCTAGCTGTAGCACGATCATTACTACAACAATTAAGAGTCATATGGAGAACACCCCCCCCCCGAAAAAAAATTTTTGAAAAAAAAGTTGAACTTGGTCCCCCCTGTGGATTTATCTGTCTTGATTTTTTCGACCCCCGCCTCTAGACTAAAAGTGTCTGTCTAGCTCTGGCCATATCACTTTTATTACTACAGTAATTTTCAATGTAAAGTCACACATTAAAGTTCTTTTTGTATCTTACACAAGTTTTTGATGACATTTTTAATATTTGCTTTTTAAGAACGACGTTGTGTGTGGCTTCGCCAAAAAGCAAAGTTTTTGTTTTAAAACTTTCTCAGCGACTGAAAAAGTTTTGTTTTGTATTTTATTTTTTCTCTGTGAATAAGACGTGTGAGAAAGTTCAAAGATTTAAAATTTTAATCAAACAATTGGGTTTTGTCACCCATAGACAGTATGGCAACCAGGTTAGGCCTTGGTATAGAGCGGGGCTCACAAGCCTCAGGCCAATTTGTTCTGGCCCAACCGGTTCATTTCAAATATAGCCTCAAGGCCTGGTGGGTATTCTGCAAAGGAACCAGACCAAACTCAATGTTTTAGTCTTACCTTTGAGCCCAGGTGTGCTAACTTAGTTGGTCTTTTTCAAATATAGACTCAGGATCGTAGTACTGTACCTCCTTCTCAAAATAGTACCACTGACTTCAAAAAACCTCGTTCCTGCCTATAAAATAACATTTTTTTCTAACTCCAACCCTCCCCCCTCCCCCTACCACAAAAAATGAGCAATAAACCTGCTACCATTTACCGGAAGCTACAGTAATCATTTTTCCCGAAGATTAAAAAAAACAAAGTATTAATAGACCATACATCTTGAACAATACAATCATATGTTGCCTAATCCCCACTAATTTCAAAATATTTTAATCTCCAAAAACTGTGTAAAAACATTTTTACATTGTTACGAAGAAACATAAGATCCAGAAGACCGAAGTTAATCCGTATTAATTTAAATATCCAAAATAGTAAATACACCTTCACATTGTACTATTAGAAGCGGTTGCTTAAATATTTAATTCCAATGAGATTAGGCCTTGAATCTGAACATGTTCTAGACAAATATATAAAAAATTTTTTTAAATTTCAAAATTCTTTGTTTAAAATTATTAAGGATGCAAGAAATGTGATATATTATGTGCCGACATAAAGAACCCGCCATACTATTCCTGTAGTTTCCTGTAAAAGATGGTGGGTTCTTTATGTCAGCACCTAATATATAAGATAACATACCTTAAACAATGGCATGTTTTAAAAATTTAGAAGACTTAAAAAGTAAAAACTAATACAGTAGTACAGAAGAAAGATATACACATATACACAGTGGATTAATAGTAAGATACGTACACAATAAAAAATTGATCTTGTTGTACACAGAAGACATGCTAGATTATACAGTTATAGTACAAGTTAATTGTTCAAACACAAAATTTAATTAGAAATTTTAAAAAAAGTACAATATGATATAGTGTTTAATTCTAAACTTATCGGAATTAAACACTGTATATTGGCTATAGTAAAGTTGGAAGTAATGTAAAAACTTATAGTAAGGGCTAGGGCTCTGGGCTAGGGCTCTGGGCTAGGGCTCTGGGCTAGGGCTCTGGGCTAGGGCTCTGGGCTAGGGCTCTGGGCTAGGGCTCTGGGCTAGGACTCTGGGCTAGGACTCTGGGCTAGGACTCTGGGCTAGGGCTCTGGGCTAGGGCTCTAAACTAGAGCTAGCACTTGAATCACTAGCCATCTGCTGCTTATCAGACATTTCTACTGTAAACAGTACGTGACTTGTTAAAACATACTAATCTTCAAATCTATTTCAAGTAAAAAAACAGTCGCAACGTAAGCTACAACTTTGTTTTTCTATCTAAACACCCTTACATTACTACACATAAAAAAATTAAAAAACATATCATCATAAAAAACAGTGAAGATGCACGTCTGCAAAAAAAACATGTAGGTGTTTTTGTACGAACACCGGATGTGGAAAATTAATAAAATCTAAAAAATATCTGCTTCTTAGTACTTGATACTAGCCGAATTTCGCTTCTTAGTACTCGATACTCGCCGATTTCGCAAGATTTCAAAACATAAGGATTTGATACTTGATTTTGTAACACCTAAAACCGACAAGGATGGAATATGTTGTACTTTTGGCATTAAGATGGTATTAAGTTTGTCTGAAGGATTTGTTCAAGGATAATATTTTTATTAAATACGTGTTTTTAAGTTCAAAAATATTTGAAAACAAAAAAAAATTAAAGTTTGAAAGTTGAAACTTTAAAAATTTTTCTGTTATATAATGTATTAGGTGCCGACATAAAGAACCCGCCATGCTTTGCCTGTAATTCCCTGAAAAAATGGTGGGTTCTTTATGTCGGCCTCTAATAGTACAAAAAAACTTTTTTTTAAATTTAAATTTTTTTTCAATTTATAGATTAAAATTTAAAAAATTTAAAAAAATTTTTAAATTTTTTGAAATTTCAAACAATTAAAAAATACCCCAACAAAACATAAAATACATGCCTTGCAATTTAACACAAAAACAAAATACTGTCATAAATATATTTCTGACTAATTACCGTAAGCCGCTTACAGTTTACGCTCTTGTTTTATTTTAAGCTTCTAATTTTGTAAATGTACATCTGCGATCGGATCTTCATCTTAATCAAACAAGTGGCATGAAATATCCATAATAACATATTAACATGTTATTTAGAGATCCAGTACAGCTATTGTTTAGAAATGTTATCCAAAAAAAGTTTCCAACAAACCTCAAGTATAAAATACGACGCTAACGACATTACATAAGTCTTACCTGTAGATAAAGTTTCCCTTTTTTGTCTACCGAATTAAGCGTTGATAATTACGCATACTCTGGCGTTATGGATGCGCTAGAAACGCATTACATCTTTTAAACAAAGTTTTTTATTTTATCTTTGGACCTCAATCAAGATGATGTTGTCGTTGAACTCGCCGCTCACAGTGGAACCCTTCCCAGAGCGGCAACCTGTTGAAAGAACATGGCCAGAGGGATTTGGCGGCGGCCGCTTCGATTTTAGAATCGAAGTTTTGAAAAAACAATTAGGAACCCGCCTCGATAGGCTTAGAGTAAGTTTATAAATTTTCAGCTGCATATTATAGTAGTATATTAAGTTGTTCAAAAAGTAATTATCCTTTTTTATTTTTTCCAAGTAAATGACGTTTCTTAAATAACAACACTTGTTGTTCTATAATTCTTCTATACTGCAATATTAGAATATTGTCAACGTTTTAAAATCAATAAAATAAATAACTAACAAGGAAGGTAACGGACCTGCAACACTCAGATTTCGTTCAAATTTTTTTATTGAAGGATCATGTAAATATAAGATTTTCAGCAAATTACTAAATCGCCCTTTCCACGAAATCTTGAGTAAATCCAGATCAAAAAATTGCGTTTTGAATACCACGCCAAATTGGCATTTTGCTTTAAGCTTATGACTTTGCCATTTTTTGACTTTTATCAATCTTTCTTTGATATACTAGTAGAATACCTTTAAATAAACCTACATTTTTAAAGTTGTAAGCGTAGCTTGTCTGGACAGTCAAAAAAAGTGCCAACACAACGCCGAATCGGCGAAAAATTCAAATATTTCAAATTTAAAACTCGAAAGCGCAAGCTAAAATTTTTTATGGGTACTATTGGTGGTACAAAGAATTCATTTAAAAATTTTGAGCTGATTCTGAGCGGGACAGGTAGGGTACTTTCTTTGTTAGCTCTATTTTAACGCTAGTTTAAATACGTTTTATAACTTTAACTAAATTTAAAAATATATATTTTTAGGAATTAATTAATAAAAAAAATCGAAAAGCACAGAAACGTGCGGCAACATACAGCTGTGAGGGAGAACCACCTAAGAAAGTGAGATGTTTGGAGCCAGAAGACGACACATTTATGGACTTCGAATGACCGGAAAAAACAAAAAATTTTCAAAAAGTATTCTTAGTATCAACTCGAGTTTTTGTGTATATAATTGTTTTTAAATGTTACAATTATAATAAATTATTTTAAAACATTTACAAAGCTTGTGTACATTATATAATAGCTAGAATACCTACTTCTTTGCTAGAAAATAGCTTTTTGAACACAAGACAGACTATTCTTGTTAGCCTATTAAAAAATTTCATAAATGCCGACATAAAGAACCCGCCTTTTTTTACATGAAATTACAGGAAAAGTATGGCGGGTTCTTTATGTCGGCACCTAATATATTAGGTTGTTCACTTAATTCTGCGCTCCATAACGCCAGAAATTTTCTTAAAAAGGGGCGCAGAATTAAGTGAACGGCCTGATAATACCATGACTTCTCCGCATATCATTTCAAATACAAAAAACCATATTAACCTTTATATCTGCTCACATAGCATTGACAATACGATATTGCACAATCACAAACGGATGTAAAAAAGAAATTTAATGCGATTTAACTAATTGTAATTACAACACAACAAACATTATGTTTATTTGAAATAATACAAACAAATAATCCATGAGACTAGCGGTCGACTTGGGAAACCGTGCCAGGTACCCAAAAAAACACAAAGTATGACAAAAACTAAGTGTCAGTGATCAGGATTTAGACATTTATACCTTTAAGATGTTTATGATTGTAGGTGTTTTATTACAATACAAAGGTCAAATAAAGGTAGCGGTTTGAATCTACGTAGTAAAATTCTCGCCATTATACAAAAATTGTTAGTTTTTAAAATTTTTCAAACATTGTTTTAATACTTACAAGGAGAGTACCCGACCTGCCCCGCTCTGATTGACTTCAAACTTTTTATATAGAAAAATCATGTAGATATAAGATGTTCAACATAGTACTAAATTGCGTTTTGCGAGAACTCGCGAGAAATAAGAAATCAAAAAATGACGTTTTGAATTTCCCACCAAGTTGGCATTGTGTTTCAGGCTTATAACTTCGCTATTTTTTGACTTTTAAGAACTTTTCTTTAATATACTAGTACAACACCTTTAAATGAACTTAAATTTTTTAATTTGTAAACGTGGTTTGACTGGAGGGTCGAAAAACTGCTTGAAACACAATGCCAACTTTGCCAAATTGGCAAAAAATTAAAATAATTGAAATTTAAAACTCAAAAGCGCGAACTAAAATTTTGTGTGGGTACTATTGGTGGTACAAGGAATTTATATAAAAATTTTGAGCTGATTATGAGCGGGGTAGGTATGGTACTTTCTCTTTTAGTTAAGCACCGTAGTTGTACCGCGATCGAGAAACGTGAATTGTAGCTTTTTTTAACAAACAATAATATATATCTAAAATCTCTAAAACCAAAGAGTTCAATTCTAATAAACACTAAATTTGCAAAAAACAAATTTTACAAACATCACACACTTATTGTCGTCCGTTGTGTGCATAATCCTTTTCTACAATAAAAAGCCAGCTTACAGTGTTATGTTTTCGCATTTCCATAATTCAAAAATCTTCAAAGTCATATGAGGAAGCTCAAGGATAATATCGCAATTATTATAAAATCTTATAATCATTCCTTATTCTAAATCAGAATATAATAACAATGTTCGTACAATATACTACCAAAGATCTTTATTATGGCGTACGTGCTTTAGAACTTTTAGTTTTAATTGGTACTGTGGCCTCTCTATATAGTGAACCATATGTATAAGCAACTCTTCGTATGGTAAACAAAAAATTTTAGTCCGGCAAGTCAAATTGCACTTGTAAAACAACACTTCCCTCTGTACAATGAAAAAAACACAAATAAGCTAAAGTAACAAATTTTAAATAATTTAACCGCAACATAGAGAAAACGATCAATAGCTTGTAACAGAACTTTTGGCGCGCCCTGTTTAGTAAAAGCTTTGTAACAGAACTTTTGGCGCTCCCTGTATAGTAATAGTTTTGTAACAGAACTTTTTGCACGTCTTGTATACGTAGTAAAAACACAATGTCAGGAAAATAAAGGTTTTGAATATTAAGTTTTTAGAGCTTTACAACAGTGTGTTATTATGGATTAATCAAAACATTACTGTTTTAATCTACACGCAAAGTATTGAGTATTGTAATGATACTATAAGTTGATTAGTACTTACGTCAAACAGTACGAAGGGATTACTTTTTTGAATCAAGTTAATTTACTGTAATTTTTAAAACATCAAAACATCAACTTTGTGTTTTCAAACACAAAAGTACCCGTAATACTAAATAGAAATATACAGAGGTCTCCCTATAATGAATCAACTGTATAAGCAACTATCCTTATAGTAAACAAGAAATTTGGTATTGCCAAGTCAATTTGCAAAATGTCGGTCTCTTTGGGTTGCTTATATAGAGAGAGTACTGTATTAACATATATGTTATAAATATACAAGGTCAACCTCAGTTTTTACCATTTTGCATTATAAATAGTTTATTTGCGCAAATAACTATCTAATCATAAAATAAATTAACTAATGACAACTTGTCGTAGCACCGTCCATTCACTACCAAATTAGTCAATCTGCAAGTCAGAAGTCTTGTAGATGCAGTACTTTCCATCACCATTTTCAGTTTGCGTGTACTCAGAAACGGCAACGGGCTCAGCATCGTTATCAGTGGTTCCAGTGTAAGTTTCACATACAACCTTCACAGTACCATCGATTTCAATGTTGGAGAAAGTGGCTGAGTCTCCGTAGTTCTTGTTGATACCGGCAATGACTTTAGTGGTTCCAGTCAGCTTTACTGTGTCAATGATAACATGACGGTCGTCACCGTTGTAGACACAGTTGCCACAGGAACGGTAGAGCTTTCCAATGTTCTCGGCCTGAAACATTTTGTATTTTTTTAGGCTTTTGAAGGTTGACAGTAGGTCTTATAACTAAGAGTTAAAAGTTAAGAACTCTTTCCTTCGATCATCTATCCCTACCTGGAAGTTCTTAATAGTAACAGTGCCATTTCCGTTGTGTTGGAACACCTTGTCATCGGCTTCCTTGGCTCCACCACCACTGACCAAGTAGGTGTCACTAGAAGATCCTTTGAAAGTGGCAGCATCTTCTCCAACATCTTCCCACCACACATTCTCAATAGTACATGATCCCAAACAATGAATACCATCAGCAGCTGGAGCACCAATAACCAAGTTCTTGATGGTGGCACCATCTTCCAAGTTGAAGAGAGGATTTTGACCTTCTTCTTGGTCACCACCACCCCATCCAGAAATGAATCTAGCACTCTCTCCATCGTACGTTTCACCAGCCTTCACGGTGATGGTAGAGGGTATACTTGTGGAGCCACTTGGGTTTGGCCAGGAAGAAAAGGCGGCGGAAGCTACAGTAAGCAAAAGAGGGATGAAAGTAATAGAGTGAACCATTTTCGTATCAAATCCACGAAAGGTAGGCCGATTTGAAGTTGAATACGACAAGTTAAATTGATGAAAAGTGAAATTTTCAACAGTTTATATACAGTTTTAGTTACATCACGCATAAACAAGTTTCATTTGAACTGAATTAAACTTTTGTTTAATCAGGTTAAACTTAAAGTACGTACTGCTGAGTTCAAGGCTATTGTTGAAATAATATTTGACTTTTTTTAAAACTGCCGGCTGTATAAACCAAAACACTTTTAATATTTAAAATTAAAACATTAAAAGGGCACGTAAATGAATCACTGCTCGGTAATCACTTGGCCCCAAATGCAAGCTCTTTTTTGGTAATATTTGCTTAGATGAAGTGAAAAACAGGTATAAGTCAATTGACTGATTAGTCCAATTCATTTAGCAGTGTTTTAAGATACCGTGGACTCTCTGTATATCAAATTGCTATGGGATTTGAAGTTTGTTTGTTATGAAAGGGTTTAGTTATACAAAAGTTTTAATATTCTGTAGTATTAGCCGGAGATTCAAAAGTTGTTTGACATACAAGAGTTCCTTGTACAGAGGTTCCACTGTCGTTAAAGTGCAAATACAGTGGAACTCCTGTATAACGAATCGTTCGGGGACTTGAAATTTGTTCGTTATAAAGGAGTTTCGTTATATAGGAGTTTTAAATGCACTGTGCAGTGGTAGACGGGGATTCAAAAGTTGTTTGTCATACGGGATTTTCTTTATAGAGGAGTTCGTTATACAGGAGTTCCACTGTATGTGATAATCGCATTTCTATTTTTTTATTCTACAATTTGTTTTACAGTTGTTTCGTATCAGAATATGCATGTGTAAATAGCTTAATCTTTATACGTAATCTTAAACAGTAAATCGTTAATTTTACTATGTATTTTACAAAGTTTGTTTTTTCAGCTAGTAAAGTCAATTTTTTTTTAACTTTTTCAAAATTTTGAAGTTTTATCAGGTTTCCTTAACACTTTTTTGGTAAACACTTTTATATTTTTCAAATGTTGTTCTTAAGTTAATCAACACTGTTTTTTGAGTAATAAAAAAATTTTTCAAAATAAATAATATACTAGTTTATTTGCGCAAATAACTGTCTACTATAAATTAACTAATGAATAACTCGTCATAACATTCATGCCTATCTTAAGACTCGATAGTCAAGTCAGAAGTGGTGTAGATGCAGTACTTTCCATCACCGTCTTCAGTCTGTTTGTATTCAGAAACGGAAACAGGCTCGGCGCTGTTGTCAGTAGTTCCGGTGTAAGTTTCACATACAACTTCCACAGTACCGTCGATTTCAATGTTGGTCAAAGTGGCAGAATCACCGTAGTTCTCGTTGATACCGGCAATGACTTTTGTGGTTCCGGTGAGTTTTACTGAGTCAATAACAACGTGACGATCATCACCGTTGTAGACACAGTTACCACAAGAACGGTAGAGCTTTCCAATGTTCTCCGCCTGAAAAATTTTGAATTTTTTTGGATTTTTAGAGGTTTACAGAAAGATAAAAAGAAACATGTTGCTTATCTTCCGTTAATTCATGTTCTTACCTGGAAATTCTGGATAGTAGCAGAACCATTTCCGTTGTGTTGGAACACCTTATCATCGGCTTCCTTGGCTCCACCACCGCTAACCAAATAAGTGTCTCCAACAGCTCCTTTGAATGTAGCGGCATCTTCTCCAACGTCTTCCCACCAGCAGTTCTCAATCACACATGATCCTTCACAATGAATACCATCGGCAGCTGGAGCACCAAGAACAACATTCTTGATGGTGGCACCGTCTTCCAAGTTGAAAACAGGGTCTTGACCTTCCGATTGGTCACCACCACCCCAACCAGAGATGAACCTGGTGAGGTTGCCATCGTAGGTTTCACCTGCCTTTACAACAATAGTAGCTGGTACACTGGTAGAACCGCTTGGGTCAGGCCAATCGGCGAAAGTGGCAGCGGAAATCACAGTAAACAAGAGTGGGATGAAGGTAACAGAGTGGACCATTTTGGAGATGAAGTCACAAGATATGATGATTGGGAGTTAATGTGATAACTTGAATTGATGAAACATAATACTTCAGCCAGCTTTATATAGTAAATTAACTGTGTTACACATAAACAATTTTTATTTGAACAGGCTGGATTAATAGAGTACGGACGGCTTGATTTTAATTTTTTGTCAAAATAAAAATTCAGCTATTATTAAAAAGGGCAGGTGATTAAATTTTAATCGTTTTAATACTAAAAGTAAAAACTTTTGAATTGTTACGTAAATGACCTTTTAAAATTTTTGCCTTCACATTTTTTATACTTTAGATACGTTTTTGTGTGACACTTGATCTTTCTGGTATACAGTTAGTTAAAATCTACAATTCATTCTTATACACAGTGCTAGGCGGGTGGTATCAGTCACAAGGAGAGGGTTAAAGGTTGGCATAGCTTACACCCGGGCTCTTTTTAATTTTTTTTTATTTTTTAAGTTGATTTAAAATTTTTTTTTGTTAAAATCAATACAGTGGAACTGTATAACAAATTGTTTGGGGATTCATAATTTGTTCGTTATGAAGGAGTTTCGATATACAGGAGCTTTAAATGCACTGTGTTAGCCGGGAATTTAAAAGTTGTTTGTTATACGGAAATTTTGTTATAGAGTAGTTCGTTATACAAGGGCTCTACTGTATTTTTATATTTTTTTTGTTTCACACCGTTTTTTAAAAGTTTATTCAGTCTGGATAATATTCATATTCCTATATTTTTCACAATCCAGCTACACAAACAATGATACAGTTTAGAATTCCCTTAAGCTACTATATACAAACTACAGGGTTTAATTCGTACGTTATGCAATTTAAATTTTAAAACTCACGTACAGAAAAAAAACGTTTATACAGTTTTAAGTTGAAAACGATTTGAATGTTTATGTAAATTAGTAAGATTTATAACTCACATGACAGGTTAGTTTTTAATTCTTGTAAATCAACAGTACTTACCATAGGTGCTCTAAAAACGCAAAATAATTTATGCTGACATTAGTTTAACCTAATATTTGTAATATTTTTTTACAGGATTAAAACGTTTAATTTATTATATATAATGATGAAAAAAATCATTTTAAAGCTTTTAATTAATTAATTTTATAAAGTATAGTTTTCTTGGGTTTAGTTCTCAATTGACTTTAGAACGAATCCTCGTAGTCCATAAAAGTATCGTCGTTATCAGGCTCTAGGCACCGAATCTTTTTGGCTGGTTCTTCTTTACAGCTGTATGCAGCCGCCCGTTTTTGGGCTTTGGGGTCTTTTTTGTTAAATAAGCCCTAAAAAATCATATCGATTTTTAATACTTACAAAGAAAGTACCCAACTTGCCCCGCTCTGATAGATAACTTTTTATTTATATAGAAAGATCATGTAGATATAACATCTTCAGCAAAGTAGTGAATTGCGTTTTCCAGCCAATCTCGAGAAAATCGAAATCAAAAAATTACGTTTTGAAATTCCAGCTAAATTGGCATTATGTTTCAAGCTTATACCTTTGTCATTTTTTGACTTTTAACTATTTTTCTTTGATTTACTAATAGAATACCTTTAAATGAACTTAAATTTTTTAATTTTTAAGCGTAGCTTGTCTGAAAAGTTTAAAAAAAGTGCTTGAAACACAATGTCAAATTTTCCAAATTGGCGGTAAACCAAAATAATTGAAATTTAAAACTCAAAAGCGCAAGTTAAAATTTTTTATACATGTATGTCCTATTGGTACGACAAGAAATCCATTTAAAAATTTTGAGCTTGTTCTGAGCGGGGCAAGTTTTTTTAGGAGATTCATAAAAATTTGTTATAACGGAAATTTTGTTGTAAACAGAGCCTACTTAGCTGAATTTTACTGTGGCTACTTATTATAGTTTAAATAACTAAACTTACTGGAATATAATTCGAAACTTTCAACAAGTTTCTTTTCAAAACTTCAATTCGAACATCAATCTTGTTGAACCATCTACGTGGTGTCGTCTGTTTTAAAGGTGGGCGTTCAGGGAAAGCTTCAACTGCGATCGACGACATCTGGAGAGAAAAATAAAGATACAAAAGTTATTTTAAAATGAAGAACAAAACCTTATCCTGCTAAGACGGGTGCGTTTATAGCCGCATATTTTGGCTGATCTTGCGTAATCACCGACGCTTCATTCGGTGTACAAACTTCTTTGAACGCTTTACTAATAGTTATGTGACATATCTTATGTCATAATCCCAAATGTTTAAAAATAATACAACTTTATTAGGAATATCTTCTATGTACAGTAAGATGTTTTTTTAAAAATGTAAAATTATTAGCCATTTGATACATTTGCAGTATTGTACTGTAACAAAAATAAATTTTTTACAGTTTGAACGATTACATTTGGCCTCCATGAATAGTTCTGATAACAGAATCCCCAAACTCTTCAATCATGCCGAGCCAAAACTCAAGGGCTTTTTGGTCCCCTTCAAACTTTGGGTTTATTTTGGATTCTGGCAGCAAAGCGACGTTAACACAGTAGTTTTCGGATGTGACTTGTGGCCATTCTACGTCATCAAATGATGGGTTTCTATAAAAAACAAAAATAAGATCAGACGTGTTTTACATTTGTCTGTATAACACTAGAAAGCAGCTAAAGCTAGATTGGGCGCTTGGAAAACTAATTTGATTCAAGACTGGGCCTAAGAGTAATAATAGGCCCAGATCTGAACTGGGCCTGAGTTATGATAAGTTTAGATCTGAACTGTGCCTGAGTTATGATAGGCCCAGATATAATAAATGGAAACTTAAATTGCGCGTATTTTACATTTATCTGTATAACACTAGAAAGCAGCTAAAGCTAGATTAAGCGCTTGGAAGGCTAATTTGGTTAAAGACTGTGCCTAAGAGTAATGGTAGGCCCAGATCTGAACTGGGCCTGAGTTATGATAGGCCCAGATCTGAACTGGGCCTTAGTTATAATAAGCACAGATTTGAACTGAGCCTGAGTTATAATAGGCCTAGATCAGATCCTATAAACCAAAATGTACTAACTTACCCAGTTTTGAAAAAGTTTATATGACTTTGCACCAAGGCGTGTTTGTGTTTCAAATCATCTTCATTCATTTCATATTTTGTGGGTACAGGTGCACCACAAAACTGTTTCATTTCACTAACATGCATACACCCTCTTAGTGGTGCAGTTTTGTCCTTAGGATCGAAATGTTCTTCTCTCCAATGAGCATTTTGATAGACATAAACTGGCCATCCGCTGTCAGCTTTCAGCTTGTTTTCCATATACATCGGAACCAATATGGCAAGATGGGATAGCAACTAAAATTATTTTTTTTATTTTGTTTTTAGTAGCTTTACTGTGATATTATATACCTTATTTGCATGTCAGATCTTAATGTATCTTTCCAAGGTGCGCCAAAAGTTCTGTTACAAAACTTTACCAGTCGTTTTCTCTGGGTTGCTTTAAATTATTTAAAATTTTGTACTTTAGCTTATTCTTCGCGTTTTTTCATTTCGTTTGTTGTTTTAGTCATATTTGTTGTTAAAATAAATATTTGAGTAAAAAACCATGTAACAGAACTTTTGGCGCACCCTGTACAGCCCTATTAATATATTTTTTTCTAAGTTTACCATCAACATAAACGTATACTTTCAATTTTTACACAGCCTATAAATAAAAGTTGCATTAACAATCACTTATCATTTTTCACGCAAACAATTTAAAACTGTAATGGAATTGTTTACATACTCTTACTATTCAGTAGCGATTGACAAATGAACCTTTTAATCTTAACAATCAATCATCCGCACAATCTTCTTCATTGACTTGTCACGATATTAAACTACAGTAAAGGCAAAAGAACAGTAAGTTTGTTGCGAAAAGTGTAAAACATATTTAACATAGCGTATAGCAATAGCATATTACTGGCCTTGGTCTACGTTCCATAGCTTGATTGTGGTCTTGAGTTCTGTGCGTCTTAGTTATAGTCCTAGCTCTAGTTCTAGCTCTAGCTCTAGCTTTAATACTATTCTCATCCCTACTTTGTCATATTCTTTTTGTACAACTTCTTGTATGCAAACATACCCGTCTCTCAATATGAAGCCAGTAGATGGGGTCTTTATGTTTAGGAGCGTCTTCTGTGATGTAGAAATCCAACACCTTATTAGCGATAGCTTTATGATTTGGGCCATAGTCTTCTTCAGTAAACAGTAGATTACGCACTTTGTGAATCAGTTCATTTTTATCAAATTTATTCAACTTTTCTTCATCTACATACAAATTGGCACCGTCTTTTAGAAAACCGTTGTCTAAAAAATTTTAAATTAAAAATTTTTTTTTTACTAAAAAATTTATTTTACTTTTTTTGCCTACGGGCATTTTTATAATAATTTTTAAACTTACTAAAATAAGTTTGAACGCTGTAAGTAAAGTTTCAAACTACAACCCTCACTCTACTATAATATTGCCAAAACACACAATGTTTACTTTTTTACAAAAAACTTACAAAAGTACAGCATTTCATCAGTAGTGTACCCAGAAAAGCACGGTACTGGCTTGGCCTTCTTTATAAGCTCAGGCAAATCTTCAGAGAACAAATCCCCATCCAATCTCGGTACCCATCTGAACTTGAACATATCTCTCGTAATGCCAATCTTTTCCTGAGCATCCATCAACTCTTTAATTGTAGCCTTCTTCAACCATCTTTTTATTTCTTCAGAGTCATCAGAAGTACACCCCAAAGCTCTAGCAAGCTTTCTTGTTTCAAGTACAACATGATTTCCAAACAAACTTGGCTCCAAGATTCCACCGGAATTCTGAATATGGCCACGGAAATGTCGCTGAGTTTTTGGAGATATAGCTAGAAGGGATGAGCAAATACCTCCAGTTGACATTCCCCAAGCAGTAATGTTATTGGAGTCTCCGCCGAAGACGTGGATGTTTTTAAGGGTCCAGTCTAGAGCTAGGATTTGGTCATGTAGACCGAGGTTGCCTGGTAGAACTGAGTCACCGGTTGAGGCAAAACCTGAATTTTTAAAAATATTTCGAAGATTGTTAGTTAAAATTAATTATACTACTATTTTGTCAAAATAAAACAAAATATTTTTAAAAATTCAGATTTTAAAGATTGTCTTACGGCCCAAACTCATAAATCATATTAACTCACCCAAATACCCATATCTATACTGGAACATAACAAAAACACATCCTTGGCTCACAATATTCTCACAGAAGCCTTCGTATCTCATAGTCTTTGCCGAAGCTAAGGAAAAGGCACTAGGATGACTAAAGAAGACCACTGGATATCCACCTTCCCGTTTCTCGGCTGGTGCCAATACACTTACAGTCAGACTATCTTCATGGTATTCCCATTTCGTAGCTACATCGTGATGAGGAACAGATACGAAGCCAAACTTCTTGGCTTTGAAGACTTTGTTCCAGGGTTGTGGGGGTTGTGCACGCTATAATGAAGGTGTTGCGGAATGTCAAAAACTATATTGATTTTTTTTGCTTTGTCAAAAAATATATCGATTTTTTTGATAAGATGTTTTTAAAAGTGAAATGTTGTGAAATGTCACAATATTTATTGGTTTTTCGAAAAATGGTTTATAAAACTAAAATGCTGCGAAATGTCACAAAATATATTGGTTTTTTAAAAAGATAAATTTAAAACAT
This sequence comes from Bursaphelenchus okinawaensis, assembly GCA_904066225.2. Classification (NCBI taxonomy): domain Eukaryota; kingdom Metazoa; phylum Nematoda; class Chromadorea; order Rhabditida; family Aphelenchoididae; genus Bursaphelenchus; species Bursaphelenchus okinawaensis. Next base: position 8,491,139 of record CAJFCW020000005.1, on the reverse strand, counting down.
TAAATTTTAAAAAGTCAGAGTTATTTTTATTTTTTTTAAATGTAAATTTTAAATTTTGCTAACTACTAATAGACGTATTTACCTCAAATCGCTCTGTAGGCCCAGCATATGGAATGCTCAAGAAGCAGTTTGCATCTCCATTAATTGTTTTATGAACAAACCCTTCTACCAACCCACTGTCAATCCGCACCACTGGTCCTGGAGTATCATCAGGAACGCCGAATTCAACTCCAGGCTTCTTATTGCTGATGATGTTACTTATGTTCTTCACGAAATGGTAAAAACTGTCAATTGGGTTGAACAACATCTCTGAAGCTTTTAAATAAAAAATATTTTTTAGTACTGTAAAACGAGTATTAGTGGTATATAGAACGAGGCTAATAGTCAAAATAAAATCAAATTACATAACTTTTCAATATAAAAAACGACAAGACTTTTCTACCCTACCCTACCCTACCCTACTCTACCCTACCCTACCCTACCCTACCCTACCCTACCCTACACTACCCTACCCTACCCTACCCTACCCTACCCTACCCTACCCTACCCTACCCTACCCTACTCTACCTTACCCTACCCTACCCTACCCTACCCTTCCACCCTCGCTCCATACTACTGTAGAATCCATTGAAACACAACAACAAAAAGGTGTTTAAGTAACAAGCACAAGGTAATGTTGCATAAAGACTATATTCAGTTACAAAAAACGAGGTGTCGCCGCCTTTTCACGCTGTAAAGTATCACTCAATCAGCGTGAATTACTGTAGAACATTCTTTAGCAAAAAGTTTGTTTTTAGAGTTCAATTTAAACAGTGTAACAATTAAACTTGTAATTAATATCAAATGGTCTCAACGTGCTTTAGAAACATTATACAATGTACCGCAACGTATAAAGGGTCATGAGGTGACAAGAATGGCCGGTTTTGGTGAGCGATCTTTGCGGCTTCTATGATTTTATCAATTTTTGTTATATTGATTAAACGGATCAAACTCAGGACTAACAACAGCATTTAAAATTAGTGTTATCAATTGCCTTAGCTCTAGCCTTGACTCTAGACGTTCATCTAATAGATTCATATCTAGACCTAGACCTAGACCTAGACCTAGACCTAGACCTAGCTTTTAGCTCAGCTTTTGCCCCAAATAAAAAAGTTGAAAAAATTTTTAATTAGCAAGGAGCTGCAAACTAAAAAAAGTTTTTCTTACTGATTAAGAAAGACCAATAGAGCTTATCAATTTTATAGCAATATCCCCTCCCTCACTTTTCTCTTTTTCAAAACTTTTTTGACGAAAAACGCTCTATCGCTTAACCTTTAGATCATAAAGTTAATTTTTGCAACTTCTGAGTACAACTTTCAAATACAAAACACAATTCTATTTTTACATACTAACTACAACGTCTACAACAACACCCATTTTTTATATTCTCGGAAAAACACACGGTATAACAAGGTGACTACATGGAAGAAGTGACTTCCAAAATATCTTCAAAGAAGCGACTTCTTCCATTCTCATTATCTGATCAAAATGGCAACAATTGTGTTTATGACAAGCGTGGTGACCGTATTCCATTGATCAATTGATTATCTTGTTCTTCTCTTTCTAATCTGTACTTATGAATTGATAAAGGGTCTTATAGTGTTGTTGATGTAGCAAATTGTTGGTTTTATGGCGAGGATTGGTCTTGTGATTTGATTATCTTTATGAAAGGGCTAATATTGATAAGTATTATGTATTAGGTTGTTCAAATAATTATGTGCTCCATCTTGAAAGTTTAAATTTACTTTGATAGAGAGCACAGTATTATTTTAAAAGATTAGTAAAAGTTTTGTCGTCAAATTAATTTACTTTTTACAATAAAAAACGACAAGACTTTTTGACTCAGCTAAAAAAATTTAAAAAATTAAAAATTTAGAAAAGTTGAATTTATTATTTTTCAAAATAAGATTTAAATTAATTTTGAGAATGAGAAATCGTAGAAGAATTGGCTTCAGAATGCCAAACTTTATAACACTTCTGAAACACAGCCATTCGAAATGGCTTAATCACAATAATAGTTGATAATGGGCTTAACGCTGGAAAACAAGTCAAGAAAAAACAGAAGACTAATGTCAAAACACCAGCATCAAATTGAAATGCGACTGCACATATCACAGAGAATACTGGGCCAAATGCAACAAATATTGGAGTTATGGCCTGAAAATGCAAAAGTTATAACATTAGAATAAAGATAAGATTGGTTAAGAGACTAGGCTGATAGCTAGGATAAAGATAGGGTTCATCGCGGTCAGATTGGCAAGAGTAGTTACTCAGCAGGCAAGGCTCTGGGCTCGGATTCTGAGCTAAGGCTCTGAGTTAAGGCTCTGGTCTAGGGCTTTGGGCTAAGGCTCTGGGCTGAGGCTCTGAGCTAAGGCTCTGAGCTAGGGTTCTAGGCTAGGACTCTAAGCTAGGGCTTTGAGCTAGAGCTTTACTTACTTGAATAATCAGCATTAAAGTAAGTTGCCGTTGCATATCAATTGTTCGTTTACTCATCCGATCTTTTACCGCTATCAGTTGTTTGACAGTCCAGTAAGAAAACAGCAATGCAACAAGGTAAGCAACAGTAAACGACGATATAATGTAAGAAAATAATATTCTTCCAGACCAGGCTCTCTAAAAACTTTACAATTTAAAAATGTAGCATTAAATTTAAAAAAAAATTTTTTTAATTTTTATAAATTTAAACATATTGTTTATCTGACAAAAAACTTGCCAAATCACAAGGCATTATAATAGGCAACTCATCATGAGGATACCAAAGCGTAGCATAGTTAAAACCTGGCCTCACATTGCCGCTTATTTTAAAAGGTATCACTACAAGGCCAACAAGACAAGCAAAGAAATAAGTTATTCCGTATATTAGCAATATTCTCCATGTTTTAAGTGGTCGAGTTCTAAAAAATATTTTTAATTATATAATTATATTAATTATATTTAACTATATTCTTTATCAATAAACTTTAGTCAAGTAGCAGGAGATTACAATCACTTTGGACTATTGTAATAGTCCAAAGTCCGTGCCCACCCGATCGCCCGATCGGGCCAAGGCGACGGAAAAGAAGGCCTATAAGAAGGACGTCGCAATCAGATTAGAGGTCGACCTGGCGTCTTCTGATCGAAGACGCTGTTCTCTTGTTAGTTTTTGCCAACGATTCACTGAAAGACAGTTGCGTTCTTCAGCGCGAAGAGTTTTGTTTAAGCCGATTTTGATGATTTTTTTTGAAAAAGGGTCTTCAGAATCTTGGCGTCCTTAAAATCACCCGACGCTACAACACAGATTGCCACAAACACTCCTGCTCAAAGCCGCTTCGAGGAAATGATAACCGCTTCCTCTCTAGACGAGACACGAGCAGCATCCGCGCTGGAGCTGGTCCCTGATCAGGCGGTAGTTGCAAATTCAGCGGCTGCGGGCAGTGGGAAGACTCGACTGATAGCCACGATAATTGAAGCCATGATGAATTCCGTACTCGCACCTCTTATCATTGCCGCCGCGGATAGTAATGAGGCTTGCGTAAACATTGCCGAAGCGCTGACCAAAACACCCGCTGACGACTTACACATCCTATGGAACGGTCCGAAACCGTGGTCGTAAGATTCATGGACTTGACCGGGCTTGTCAATCGTGAACATCAGTATTCCGTAATCGGTCACTTGGAACAGAAGCTGGAGAGCAAGACATTGAAAATCCGGACAGACTATCAAACTCCTCAACAGTGCTCCGCTGACCATCATCACCACAACCGTCATGCTGCTACCGCTCTTGCTTAAAACCAACGTAAGCATCGGGACGCTGATCATTGACGTAGGTGGTATTACCAACAGTACAACGGCCGTCGCAATCGCCTCACCAGCCGCCGCCATCTCCCGTTTCATGTTCGTGGGAACCCCCAGCAACTCACCGCCTTCTCCGACCCGAAAATGGCGCGCGGATTCAGGCATTTGGAGCCCGGTCCCTCCTCACCACACTACTACAGGACCCACGGGTCCGTCATCCAAAACTCGACTATACGTACAGATACGAGCCTATGTTAATAAAAATCATCAGCGCCGTAATTTACAACAACCAATTACAATACCACAAATTCCAAGTGATACCACCGACGGTCAGGTCCTACCTGAATCCCCGCCCGTTTGTGTTGATACCGTAGGAGGCGCCGGCTCGCTCAACCTATCCATCCTACACGAACCCGGGTCAGATAGCAGTTGCCAAAGGCACACTGCTGAAGCTAATGCAAGCGCCAGGCTTTGCCGATGGAATATACAATATTGCAGTGATATCGTCGTACGCTTTAGCCCGCTTAGATGCTGCCGTTATAATCGACGTAGTCCGCGTCCAACACCCGGCAGCCGACATCGCCGTACTCACGTTTAATAGTAGTCGAGGACGTTTGATTGTAGACAAGGGCGTATATATGGTCTCAGTTATACTCACAGTCATACCGTAGCTAACCGGCATTAACAACAACGCGTACCGTATAACCGCCGCTATGACACGAGCTCGATGGCGCAACTACGTCATTTTTTATCCACAACTGATCCACTGCAACACCGTCATCAGCGGCTGCCTTCGCCGGTCCGCGCAATGAAGCAATTGGTAATGCAATATTCACCTGGGTATTCATTACGGAGGATTACTGTATGTTTCACTACTTTGTACTGCTTTTTGTTATCCATATTTTTGTGTGTTTTGTTGGGTTTTTATCGTATACATCGTGTAATGAATTCGTCATATCATACAACGAAGGTCATGTACTTATAATTTTGGTTCCAACTACGGCTACTAATTTACTTTGATTACGATCCCTTCAAACAAAAAAGAAATTGTAATAGTCCAAATAGTTTTTGCCACTCTCTCAAGTTGTTATATTCCTATTGTAATAGTCCAAAGCCACAAAATAATGTCATTATGGTCATAGAAACCGCTTTTTCTTGCTATGTTTAACTTACTTTGACAAGCATAAGTAACGACAAATGCATGTAGCTGTTAATGAGTACACTAGAAATGAAATTTGTGTACAAGTGAAGAATATAAATGATAACTGAACATTGTATGATTTTATTAGGCTGATTATTCCTTCATTAACCCATAGCACAGTACCGTCTGTTATTACAGTGTTCTGAAAATTTAATATTTTTTAAGAGCAATAGTACAGTTATGGTCAGCGTTCTCACGGGCTCCGCAGCTGGTGCCGGATTTAAAGTTTAAAAAAAGCGGAGCCGAAGCTGGAGCCGGGGCCGGAAATCGTCAATTCCAGTGCAAAAGATCCCTGGAGCAGGAGCTAGAAATTTGAAATTTGGAAACTCTGGTTATGGTATTCAGGGACGTCGTTTGGGGGGAGGGGGAGGGGGAGGGGGGTATCCCCTCCCCCCAGAGCCGATCCGAAAAAAAATTCCACACCTGTACGCAAAAAAACGAAAAAAAAATTTTTTTGGAAAATCGGTCCACAGGTAGGACCGACCTGTGGACGAAAAAATTTTTTTTTGGGCTCCCCCTCCTCCAGAGAAAATCCGTAGCGACGTCCCTGATGGTATTATATAACTCAAACAACTCTATATGAAGCTGACATGGGAATAGATAAAAGCTAAGTAGGCTAAAGCAAAGCGGGGCTTGGATTGAACCATAGGTAAGATAGGACTAAGTTTGTACTAGGGTAAGACTAAGGTAAAGTTGGGGCAAGGGTAAAGCAAAAAAGAGCGAAAGTAGGATTAGGATAAGATAAGGATAGGAGAAAGCCCCTTGCTAAGGAAAGCTCCTTAAATAAATATGTAAAATAATTGGAACGAATCTTGAATTGCCTCCCGGCTCACGGTCTCAGTGTGCCATCCCAGCCAGGCCTATTTAAATTTTCTTGGTCGTCTTTTTAGGTCTACCCGCAAAAACTAACAAGGACGGTGCACGTCATACCGAGAGGTGAAATAGAACCAACGTGGCGTTTCGTCTAACAAAACAGCGCGTAGTGTCACATTTTAAAAAATTGATTGCTTTTTTTATTTTATTATTTTCAATCGATATTTGAAGCGCAGCAATTTCTGTTTCTGCGTTGACGAAACGCCACAACCGCTTTATTTCACAAATTTGTTTTATTTCGGTTTGACGTGCGGTGCCCAACCTGTCCCGCTCAAAATCCAACATAAATTTTTTATATAAATTCCTTGTACTACTAATAGTACATATAAAAATTTTTAGATCAAGCTTTTGTGTTTTAAATTTAAATTATTTTGATTTCCTTCTATTTTGGAAAATTTGGCATTGTGTTTCAAACACTTTTCAATATTCCAGGCAAGCTACGCCTACAAATTTAAAAATGTAGGTTTATTTAAAGGTATTCTACTAGTATATCAAACAAAGATTCCTAAAAGTCAAAAAATGGCAAAGTTATAAGCTTGAAACACAATGCCAATTTGACGGGAAGTTCGAAAAGTATTTTTTTGATCTCAATTTTCTCAAGGCTGGACGCAAACCGCAAGTTAATAATTGGCATAAGATCTTACATCTACATGATCTTGCTACAAAAAAAGTATGGATAGAATCTGAGCGTTGCAGGTCGGTTACCTTCCTTGTAATTAAAAATTTTAAATATTTTTTTTATTTTCACATTTCAACCCATTTCTCGTATAAAAATTCTATAGCTCAACCAACCTTACACTCATACACTTTACATAAACTTTAATATTGTCATAAATATCATAACAAACTCACAGGTGAAGGTATAAAAACCAGTAGACACAATACGGTTTCGTTAATCGCATTTACCAATAATATTGTTTTATACGCCTTTTCCATTTTGCCACTCTTTTTGAGTACAAGGTATATTAAAGTCAAGCATATTGAAAAGCTGGCTACAAACACAACGTAGTGGGTTACATAGTACACCTTTAAATATAGTTTAGTACGCAGGGTGTTGGAATCATCAGGAGGTTGTTGTACTGCATAAGCAAACGGGTTTTTGGCCGTAAAAGTTGACATAGCTGAGGGGGAATATAATGTATTGGGTTTTTGGTAAAGGTAGTAGTTACTTTAAGTATAGGAATCTTTATTTAGAGATACAACTAGAAGCAACAGTTGTTTTCGGTAGTAGAAGCCACCGTTACAAGCATTAGAAGTTCACCAATATTCAGATCCAAAGCCAAGGTAAAAACACGTTATTATTGGTCGTATTAGAGTCGAAAACTAATGTAAAAGCGTGTTATCAATAGACGTATAGAAAAAATACTGTAAAAGATATTATAGTAGTTAGCCAGCTTTCAAATGTCAGAAGTTAAAATATTTAAAAACCAATACGTTTAATGCCATTTTTTATTGCAACAAAGCTAATTACTATGTAGACCAAAGTTACACCGTCTCCTTATAGTAGGTGGAATAAATTATTCAGCTAAACAATAAATGTTTAAATAATGTTGGTTAACTTTTAAAAATTCAAAACCATAGTTCAGTTTTTAACAACTGTAACACGTTCTGACGCTATGAAAAATAAAAGACTAGGTATAACTTGGTAATGCAATCAGAGGTGCACTTTTTATACATTAGTATAAGTTAATTTTTTGGCAATATTTACTAGGAATAAGATTTTAGGTAACAAACTAGAAAAAACATTAAATAGTAAGTGGAAAAAATGCGTATTTTGTGTAGTACTAGCAACTTAGACAAAAGGTATGTTAATTGTAATAATTTAATAGTATGCCATATTATATTATAAAAGTCTCAATTAGCTTTGTAAAGGAGCCGAGCCTAATTCTTTGGCCCGGCCCACGTGCTAGGCCTTGATTTAGGCCTCGGCCCTAGGGCTCACGAGTGCCGGCCCAAACTTTTTCATTTTTGCATTAGTCATAACCAGAGTTTCCAAATTTCAAATTTTTAGCTCCGGCTCCAGCTTCGCCTCCAGAGGTCTTTTGTACTGAAATTGACAATTTCTGGCTACGGATCTATATAATTTAAATTTAAAACACAAAAGCGTGCTAGGCCTTGAAAGAGAAAGCTTTTTTTTTAAATTTTAGCTCGGGTCCGAAGCCCGTGGGAATTCTTAATATGTGTGTATAGCTGTAAACTAGCTTTAAGTCATGAGATCATTTGATTTGGTACCAGAGCTAACAAGGGCTTCAGAGCTGGAACCGGAGCGTTGATTTATAAACAGGCGAAGCCAGAGCTGAATCTGAAACCGTAAAACGTCAAATTTTAGTACAAAAGTGAACTGGAGCTAAAACAAAAATTTACAAAGTATAACAGTGGTGTTAAAGTATTATCTTTGTAAACAATTTCAAATTACTTACCGTTCCCGAGCCATTTTCCAACTTTAGTGCCGCTTGTTTCCAGGCCACAAATCAGATCGCAATGTCGTGTTCTCGTCCTCTAATCATTCCATATGATCGTACCTTCTTTCCAGTCCCGTGTGTTTCGACGCTTATTACGTGGAGCTTTAGATAGGGTTTCTTGCCGGGAGTTAATAGTTCTTTTCCAAGGCTTAGCTCCATCCTAAAATGTAAAACTTAATAACAACAAAAATAAAATAACATATGAAACTCGGCAAAAACAATACTAAAAACAAAGGATCTTCGGTGCCAAACGCGTACAACTGATTGCGATGACCAAAATCTCTGTCTTTCAAGGTGTTTTTTGACGGCCTTCAGACATCTTTTTATGTCTTGAGGCCCCACTCCGGTAGTTCTGGATGGATTTTAAAAAACAGTCCCGGCGTACCTCTGAGATCACAATCTCATTTTTTAACTTTTATGTTTTTGGATTTTATATGGAACTTTGTGTTTACGTTTGAGGGGCTTTTTAAATATTATTTGTCATTTTTCGATTTTAGTACAATATGTATTTGGTATTTCTCAAAGTTTATTTTTATATTTAGGTTCAACGTTTATTATTAAATTTTGACAACACGCGGACAAAACAACGAGAGACCCGTAGCTGGTTTTTATAACTTTACGGCCTGGTATTTTTATTTTTCAACTTTTTTCGACTTTGCTATTTAAATAATGAGGCGCTTTTTAAACTTTTACTTTATATATATTTTTCTAGGATAAGCATATTTGTAGATACAGCCTACTATAAGATAAGCATATTGTAGATACCTCAATATAACAAATCGATAAGGGAATGAAAAATTGCTAGTTATGTTGAGGTTTCGTTATAAACGGGTTAAAAATGCACTATGTAATGATAGCCGGTAATTCAAAAGTTGTTCGTTATACAGGGGTTTCGTTATATAAAGGTTCCTTATACGGAGGTTCCTCTGTATAATGAATTCGAAGATATTTATTTTTATTTTACCCAATACAGGCAAATACAATTTATATAAATAAATACAATCCAAAAAAAATAAATCAAATTTTTGTATTTTTTCATACAATTTATAAAAAGACCAGCACAAAGTGACATTTTGTGTCGTAGCAAATAAAAGAATGAAAAATAATAAAAACTGTGTTTTACGAATAACCCAACGATAACAATCCTCAAACAATTTGTTTGTAAGAATTCTACTGTATTATATGTATATATACCCCATTGTCAGGTTTGAGAAGTCGCTGAAGTAGACAGTTCAAGACTTCCGATTTTAGAAAATCTTCTCACTACAGCCACTCTAAATGGCTTTATCACAAAAATGGTTGATAACGGACTTAATACTGGGAAACAAGTCAAGAAGAAACAAAAAAGTAATGTCAAAGCACCAACGTCGAATTGAAATGCGACTGCACATATCACGGAGAATACTGGGCCAAATGCAACGAATATTGGGGTTATGGCCTGAAAATGCAAAAGTTATGATATTAGTGTAGTACCAGGTAAGAAACCAAAGTTTAAGCAAGAATGGTTAGTCTAAGACAAGACTAGCTTACTGTTATATTAAGGCTAATGTAGGCAAACCTAACGACAACAGATGACTCATGATCAACGTTTCCGAACATAAAATTGCCGGTGTTGGCCTTTAATTTTGCAATTTAGGGCCGGAGCCCTTAGAAACTTTGCTCATAACAATGTGAGAAATAGCACACTTTACTTACTTGTATAACCAACATTAATGTAAGCTGCTTTTGCATGTCTACTGTTCGTCGACTCATTCGATGTTCTACAGCTTTCAACTTTTTTAAAGTCGAATATGAATATAAAATGGCACAAATATACGACGCAGTAAAAGATAATACAATATACAAGAAGGCTATTCTACCCGACCAAGCGCGCTGAAATAAATTGTAAAGATTATAACACAGCGAACATTAAAAAACCTCGTAATAGTGAAAAAACATACCAGATCACAAGGCATTATAATAGGTAACTCATCGTGAGCGTACCAAAGCGTAGCATAGTTAAAGCCTGGTCTCACATTGCCGCTTATTTTAAAAGGTATTACTACAAGGCCAATAAGACAAGCGAAAAGATAAGCTATACCATAAACCAACAATATTTGAGCTGTTGAAAGGGGTCGGTTCCTAAATAAAGTTACTTTAAAGTTATGTTTTGTCTTTACGTGTAGGTGATACAGAAGAGATGGAATAACCAAGCTTAAATGAGGGAAGGGTATTAATGTACCTTGTCAAACATAAATAACGACAAATGCACGTTGCTGTTAGCGAATACACCAGAAATGCGATTTGTGTACATGTAAGAAACAAAAAAACTAATTGAAAGTTGTATGACTTGACATAGCCAATAATTCCTTCATTCACCCATAGTACAGTGCCATCTCTTATCAGTGCGTTCTGAAAAATAATTTTTATTTGTAAAATACGGTTAGTGAAAAAAGGGCTATTTTATCTGTTATTTTATGTTATAGACTGTTTCAGGTATCCTCAGTGCTTTGCTCGGCCTTGCCTTGCCTTGCCTTGCCTTGCCTTGCCTTGCCTTGCCTTGCCTTGCCTTGCCTTGCCTTGCCTTGCCTTGCCTTGCCTTGCCTTGCCTTGCCTTGCCTTGCCTTGCCTTGCCTTGCCTTGCCTTGCCTTGCCTTGCCTTGCCTTGCCTTGCCTTGCCTTGCCTTGCCTTGCCTTGCCTTGCCTTGCCTTGTCTTGCCTTGTCTTGACTTGCTGTGCCGTGCCAAGCCCTGCCCTGCCCAGTCTGTCATTGGCCGGCTTTGCCCGGTCTATCCCTGTTTTGTCTGGCCTTGCTTTTCCGTTCCCGGCTTTAAAACTTACAGGTGAAGGTAAAAAGATGACGATACTTAAAACAAGTTCAATAACCGCATTAGTTAACAATATTGTTCTGTATGCTTTTTCCATTTTGTCACTCTTTTTCAGCACAAGATAAATCAATGTCAAACAGATTGACAAACTAGTGATAAAAACAATATAATGAGATGCATAATATAGTTTTAAAAATACTTTTACTAGTAAAGCATGTTCATTAATGGCCGGTTGGTCATATTCATGTGCGAACGGGTTTAGCTCGGTAAAAGTTGACATAGTTTGAAAGTTGAGGTATGTAGATTAGTTTATGTTGTAGTAGGTATTGATACGAACATGGTAGTAAGTGAAAGTTCAAATTTTATTCACTGAGGTCATATAAAATTATTAGTAAATTAATAGTACAGCATGTCGTTCAAATAATGCAGCGGTTACTGGAAAATATATATTAAGTACAGTCTTGATATATGCATTCTTATAACAGATACTATGTAGTATGTAACATTAGCACTGATAGACTTAAAATTGTTAGTCTAAGTTAATTAACACAAAGTAAGGCTAGCAAGTTCTGCTGATAAATTAACGAACAATAAATGTTTGAATAGCGACAATGCATAAATAACATTAATCATTTACTGATTTAAATATTCAACAATGTAAGTTTAGTTAAATATGCTCTGTAACACAAGTTATTTTGCTATGTAAATATAAATGAAACAAGTGGTGCCATTCTTACCTGTGTTAAAAGTGTTGCTTTTTGCAATTTTTTGCACTACTGACTGTCTGAATAAGTTTATCAATAACTAAGAAATTACACTATATATCCATCGACATTTGCTAAGTGTATATATATAGTATTTTATATATATGAAATAACCTATATACGTTAAAAAAGCACAAAAAGTTAACAATTAAACTATTTTTAAAATTTTTTGTGTTTTTTTACCTGATGAACCTTGCTTTTATAACACCACGTTTACTGCCCAAATCACAGACCGGCACATCCAGGCCTGGCACGGAACTTATCTAGCTTCTTCAAATGCTCATTTGCTTTGAACACGTTTTGTTTTGCCATGATTACTACTAAAATAACAATATAAAATTGTAGTAACAAAAGACAAATATATATTTTTGTATCATATGTAAATATACATGATGTATTTCGAACACTGTTTTTTACTTAAAGTTGTTATTTTTAGCAACCTAAAATGAAGAAGCTGATTTTTACGTGCAAACAGGCCGGGCCACGTCTTGGCTCGACCTAAATGGGTCAAAGCAGGCCGGGCCCGTTCCTCACATCTAGAACTGACCCGTTCTGATTGACTGCAAACTTTTTACATAGAAAGATCATGCAAATATAAAATCTTCAGCAAAGTACTAAATTGCACTATCCAGCCAATCTCGAGAAAATCCAGATCAAAAAATTACATTTTGAAGTTTCCGCCAAATTGACATTGTGTTTTAAGCTTATAACATTGCCATTTTTTGACTTTTAGTTATTTTGATATACCAGTAGAAAACTTTTAAATGGACTTACATTTTTTAATTTAGGTTGTTTGGAAAGTAAAATAAATTGAATTCTTTCTTTAAGTTTTACCTGACAATAACCTTCATATCATTTAAAACAGACATATTGGTATTTATTTAACAAGCATAACATTAATATTTCAATAAACAGTATCAGAGTTATATGAGTTAAAAGTGCTGATTTTTGTAATGCTTTGCACTACTGCCGTTCGGAAGGACCTTATCACTAATATGGTTGATAATGGGCTCAATATAGGAAAGCAAGTTAAAAAGAAGCAAAAAATCAATGTGAATGAACCGACGTCAATTTTAAATAAAGCTGAACATGTAACTGTCAGTACTGGAATAAAGCCAACGAATACTGGGGTTATTGCCTGAAATGATATGATATTAAAAGTAGTTTTGAGAGTAGAATAGCCAAGATATTTAAGATGAAGATCAGGTTAGATGAAAGATAGAGTAAGGCTACAGCAGAGCGAAGGCAAAGCTAGGATAACAAGTAAGGTAAGAGCAGACAAGAGTCAGAAGAAGGCATGATTAAAGTGAGATAAGGCTATGGTAAAACTAAGACTGTTAGAGTAAAGTTAGCATAAAGCTAGAAATAACACAGTCAGATCAGAGCAAAAAGGGTCAGAAGACTTATGACAATGTAAGATATAGATTATTTTACTTACTTGTATAACCAACATTAAGGTAAGCTGTCTGTGCATGTCAATTGTTCGTCTTCTCATTTGGTGTTTCATAATATCCAGCCGTTTTAAAGTCAAATAAGAAAAGTATAAAGCACACATGTAAGAAAAAATAAATGACAATATGACATAGGAGAAGGTTATTCGGCTTGACCAAGCACGCTGAAATCAATGTCTTTTATATTTTACGCCAAAAGTTCTGTTACAAAATTATTAGGTGCCGACATAAAGGACCCGCCATTTTTTACAGGAAATTACAAGCAAAGTATGGCGGGTTCTTTATGTTGAAACCTAATATTATAATATAATGACATTTTGGTGAACACGATCTATGTTGCCATATATGAAAAGCTAGCCATAAGAAGTAAAATTTTATTAACTTACAAGATCAGAAGGCATTATGATAGGTAACTCATCATAAGGATACCAAATAGTAGCATAGTTAAAGCCTGGTCGTATTTTGCCACTTATTCTAAAAGCTATTGCAGCAACGCCACTAGAGCAAGAAAAAATGTATGTTAGGGCATATATAAGCACTATTTGATTCGTTGATAACGGTCGGCCTCTGAAAATAAATTTTTTTAATTAAAAAAAAAATTTTTAAATTTGAAAAAAAAACTAAAAAATTCTAAGCAATTCATTCTATTAGGCAGTTCATTTAATTTTCTGCCCTTCCTAACACAATTCACAAAAAATTGCATAAGAGAAAGATACTGTAACTAAATAAAAATTAAAAACTGTAGCAAACCTTGTCAAACACAAGTAGCGACAAATACAAGTTGTAGTCAACGAATATATCAAACAAGATATCTGTGTGCATGTAAGAAACACAAATACTATCTGTACATCAAAGGACTTGATATGGCTAACTATTCCTTCGTTAACCCATAACATTGTGCCATCTCTTATTATAGAGTTCTGAAAGTGTAAGATTACTGCCGATCTCTGCCGAGCCCTGCTCTGCCTTTGCCCTGCCTTTGTCCTGCCTTTGCCCTGCCTTTTCCCTGCCTTTGCCCTGCCTTTGCCCTCCCTTTGCCCTGCCTTTGCCCTGCCTTTGCCCTGCCTTTGCTCTGCTTTTGCCTTTCTGATTTCTGCCGAGCCTTGCCTTTGCCATTCCCTGAACTGCTCTGCTCTGTCCTTCTCTCACTAGTCTTGCCGAGTGTACCGAACCCTGCTAAGCTTTGCCTTTGTTTTTCCTTGCAAAGTCCTACCAACCCCCCCCCCTCCAAGCCCTGCCAAGCCTTGCTTTAGTTTACCCTACTCTTTCCTTCCCTGCCATGTCCTGGCCAAAGATTTGACTTACAGGTGAAGGTAAAAAGATAGCAATACTCAAAAGAGTTTCAGTAATAGCATTAGCCAATAATATTGTTCTATAAGCTTTTTCCATTTTTCCGCTTTTTTTCAGCACAAGATAAATCAATGTTAAACAAATTGAAAAGCTGATGAAAAACACAATATAATGAGTAGCATAGTATAATTTTAAAAATATTTTAACTAGTGAGGTATCTTCATTAACAGGTTGTTCAAAATCCCATGCATAAGGGTTTACATCAGTAAAAGTATTATTTGTAACAGTTGTCATAGTAGCTTAGCACGAAATATAATAAAATCAGGTGAGGTAGTCTGAAATATTATATATAAAGTTGACAAAATTAAAAAAGGTTACGCCAAAAAATCGTATACAAATCAGGTACAGTTACTTTTATGTTACACATTTTAGTTATATGTACATATTCTCGATTAAGAAAGTCTTTTCGCTAACATAATGTTTAATTCATGTAGCTTAAGTAATTATTAGCCAGACTGGTGTTTAGTCTGTTTAGTAACTAACTTTAAACTGCTTTACGGGTTTCTATTAAAAACTTATTGCGCTTGCATTGTTGTTAACTTAAAACGGCTTAGTATCTTATCTAACAAGGAAAGTACTCTCCTGCCTCGCTCAAAACCAGCTCAAAATTTTTATATGAATTCCTTGTACCACCAATAGTACCCATAAAAAATTTTAGCTTACGCTTTTGATTTTTAAATTTAAATTATTTGGGTTTCTCGCCAATTTGGCAAATTTGGCATTGTGTTTCAAACACTTTTTTCGACTTTCCAGACAAGATACGCTTACAAATTTAAAAAAGTAGGTTTATTTAAAGGTATTCTACTAGTTTATCAAAGAAAACATATTAAAAGTCAAAAAATAACATTCCTTCATTAACCTATAACATTGTGCCATCTAGACATCTCTTATTATAGAGTTCTGTAAGTGCAAAATTACTGTTGATCTCTGCCTTTGTCCTGCCTTTGCTTTTCCTTTGCAATGCCTAAGTCAAAAAATGACAAAGTTAAAAGTTTGAAATACAGTTCCAAGTTGGCAGTCTCGCCATAACGACAAAGCGACAAACTAAAATCGGCAGGATTCTAACGTACCGTTTTCTGAACGCAAGCCTAATCTCTTAACCGCTCTACACTAGGCTGATTTCTCAATCAGCTACTGCTTCTTTTCTTTACTTCTTCATTGGTTAGGCCTACCTTTTATAACACTTCTTTTCCTGATAATCACAGACTGACACCTTCTGGCCTGGCACGAGAAACCATGTAGCATCTGCAAACGTTCATTTTCTCTGAAAACGTTTTGTTTTGCCATGTTTACCACGAAAGTAACAAAATAAAATTGTAGTAACAAAAGAAAAACATATCTTTTTGTATTACATGTAAATATATTATGTATTTTCAACCCGGTAATGTTGTTTTTCATAAAATTGTTATTTTCTGCAACCGAAAACAATTTGGTTGCAGCAACCTCAATAAGAAGCAAAAATGTCGTTTAAAGTAAAAATTAAACATATTACATTATATGAATATGTAGAGCAAGAAATATTATACATTATCAAGAAGGAAAGTATCCAACCTGACCCACTCTGATTGACATCAAACTTTTTACATAGAAAGATCAAGTAAACATAAGACATTCAGTAAGTAATAAATCGCGCTTTCCATGAAATCTCAAAGAAATCAAGATCAAAAAATTACGTTTTAAATTTCCCGCGGAATTGGCATTGTGTTTCAAGCTTATAACTTTGTCATTTTTTGACTTTTTATCAGTTTTCTTTGACATACTAGTAGAATACTTTAAAATGAACCTACATGTTTAAATTTGTAAGCGTAGCTTCTCTGGAAAGTATAAAAAATGCTTGAAACACAAAGCCAAATTATCCTAATTGAGGGGAAATTTAAATATTTTAATTTTAAAACTGAAAATTGCAGCCAAAATTTTTTATTTGTACTATTAGTCGTACAGAGCACTTATATTTATAAAAATTTTGAGTTAATTCTGAGCAGAACAGGCTAGGCACTTTTGTTGAAAATCTCATTACAGTACAATACTGTCTATAATTCAATAAAACAAAACCAAGAACATGCTTTTTAAAATGTAATTCGTGCCACAAGTTGTAACAAGTAATAAATAATATACTATTATAGCAGGTTACTGAAAAAGAAGCCTACATATAAATAAAATGCATCAACTCTATATTGCAAAGCTTTATTATACTAACTACTTTATTATAAAGTATAATATAAATATTGCCTATATTATATATGATATGTTAGAACGTAAGATCACAGTAATGGAACATTGTTTTCTTTTTGTTTATCATCTTCTAATCGTGCCTCTTCTTTTTTATTCCCACTAAGCCATCGATAGAATGGACCTTCATCAAAGTCATCAAGGTCTTCTGGCAACGCCTTATCTTTGGTTTCTGGTGAAGTGAGGACAAAAGCACCAGCTAACAAAGCAATTGTTGTCATCGTGATTGGAGGGGCTAGCTCGTGGATTTGTTTCTAAATTTTTGATATTATAGAGAATAAAATACGGTAGTGATGAATATCTACAACGTAATGTAATATTCAATTAGGTGATGCCCTACCCTGCTTTTCCAAACTTTTGTATTACACTTGTCTTACTTTCACTACTCTTATGCTATATTATTGTTCGTAGCTCTAGCCCAGAACCCTAGCCCAGAACCCTAGCCCAAAACCCTAGCCCAGGGCCCTAGCCCAGAGCCATAGCTCAGATCCCTAGCCCAGAGCCCTAGCCCAGAGCCCTAGGCCAGAGCCCTAGCCCAGAACCCTAGCCCAGAACCCTACCCTAGCCCATTGTTTGAACTTACAAGGTAATTAAGATAAGGTGCAAAAACTGATGCAATCTCCCCAACAAATGCAACTAAACCATAAAATACATTTCGAACTGAAGTCGGACTCATTTCTCCAATCAATAACGGTTCAGATGCCCATGTTATACTGTTGAACATTTTGGCTAACAATGGGAATGACATACTTATGTAGTTTTTACCTAAAATATTTTTTTAAATATAATTTTTTATTTTTAAAAACTTCTTTAAAATGTAAAAATTCTTTTTGTGAAATATGAGACGCAGCTAAAGTTAAAATTTCTAAAATACAGTAAAATCTCAATGAAGCCGTTTTTGTTTAATAAGTTTTCGTTGTAGGACCCATTTGATACAATTACGTAAGGCATATAATATGTTCAACTGGGTCCCACCACGAAAAAAGATTTAAAAATGCAATAAAATCTTAATAGAGCCATTTTAGTTAAACGAATTTTTGTAAAGGAATCCATTTGACCCAATCTTGTTATGGTGAAATGGGTCCCAACACGAAAACATGCAAACAAAAAAACTAACAAAACTCTCGCTGTCGTAAACACAAAGTTCATTTTTTAAAATTTTGGCTAAAACAAGAACATACTGCAACTAAAAATCACAAAAAAAACTTGTCAATTAGACCAACCATCCCCCTCATCTCTCCACCCCCTTTCCCAACCTACCAGGCAACAGCACAGCCATGAACATACAAATAGCCGTGCAAATAAACGACAGAAATGTGACCGTTCTTCTGCCGAAATAACTCAACAAAGCTATGGCTATGAAACCGGCTGGTAATTCGACCAGACCCGAGAGGAAGTAACCGACCAGTTCATCTTCATGTAGATCAACACTGAACAAACTTAAGGCCCAGTAAGTGCCATTCATTGTCATCCTAAAAAGTTATATGTGGTAAGTATTGGTGTGGATTTTAAAAATAGGGGTTTTATATTAAAATTTTAAATTGTAAAATACGTTTTTTCGCTAATTTCTAAAAAAATTTTTAAATTTAAATTTTAAATTTAATTTTAAAAAAATCAAAAATCACTTACATGATAAAGCAATGTAGCACCAACTGTAACAACAAAGATTTCTTCTTGAAAATGTCAAAAACAGTACGAGAAGACGCCCGTTCCATCGTGCTGTCACTTCGGTCGGTCACTTTACAATCGACCAGTTGAATTTCTCTTTTGTTTATTCTGCTTGAGGACTTTATGTACCTAAAAACAATGTATTCTAATCTCTGATTAGGGTCTACATTACCCTGCTTTTGCCTTACTTTTGTCATACCGTGACTTAGTTTCACTCATACGCTAGTTATTTCTTCTTAGCTTAGTCCTATCTCCAGCTCAGCTTAACTCAGCTAGAAATGGGAAACGGGCCGGGCTTCAATTTTAACCATGGACTGGCCTGAGTATTGCTCAAGCCCAGCCCGAATTTTTTACGTGCAAGCGGGCTGGACTTTTTTGAGATTTTCAGGCCCGGCCCGACCTAAATTTTGCTCAGGCCTAGCCCGTTCCCCATGTCTGAACTCAGAACAGCCCAGCCCAGCCCAGACTCGTCTAGCCCAGGCCAGGCCAACTCAACTCAGCTCAGTCCATCACAGCCCAACTCAGCTCAGCCTAGCCATAGTCCAAAGCTCTAGCCAGAGCTCTAGCCCTAGCTTTAGTCTTAGCCCTTGCCCTAGCTAGTATTAAAATAAGTTCAATTAGCTTGCTTTTGAACATTCTTTGTGCGATTGTTAGTTATCGACCAGTGCAGTGACTCTGGCATTAGCCTAAAAAAGTATTAATGAGTTTCATAAATTAAACATTTTTTAGTACTTCAAGATCTATTTAGTATGAAGTTATAATCTTACCAATAAAAAGAAAAAGTGACCAGTCCAGGTAATGCCATAGCCAAATATAGCTTCCTCCAATCATCAAATATAAGATAAAGAACACCAACAGCCATATAACCAGATACCCAAACGAAAGTTCCAATCAACGGCGTCATCGATCTGAATGAAGCTGTCACACTTTCAATTTGAATCACATATGACACTGTGCCAATACCCTGAAGTTTTTTAAAATTGTAAAGCAATTCAAAGATAAATCAATAAGCACATTCTTTTTACATATACTTACAATAAGCTCTATCTTGTTATCTTTACTTACAGTAAGCTCATTCTTATTACAAGTTACGGTACAACTAAGTATCACTAAGTCTAACTGCCTTGTATTGTCCGTATTTTACCTAAAATTTCCAAAAAAACTTACAGCCGTTCCCAGTCCAGCAATAAACCTAAACAATAAGAAGAAGTAGAAGTTTCGTGACATTGAACAAGCAATGTTCGACAATACAGTAAGCCAAAGTGGGATTAAAAAACAAAACTTTCGACCGTAACGATCGGCCATCTGAGACAAGAACGGTGCCATTATCAGACCACCTATCATGAATATCGACGTACCATGCTGACTCCAATAACTTTTGTCACAGATCAGATCGAACTCGGTGATCAAGGTGTTTCGATTGAAGTTCGGAAACTCGAATCGAGTGTCAGTTACAGTACCACACTTTTTCGTCAGATTCGTATAAATATTTCGTACTGTACATTTGTCTATCATATCGTAGTCGGCATTGTCTGATATGCAAACGTGTTTTTGTTCGGCTGCGATTAATGACATTATCATCGTTTCCATCGCGTAGATCATACTGCCCATGTTTGACATGGCGTAGATTATCATCTGAAAAAAATTGTTTTTTAAATTTAAAAAGAATTTTAATTAAAGTTTAAAATTAAATTTAGAACCCATTAAGTTACTACTGAGATATATGCTACAGAATATTAAGAAATTTTATAAATCCGTCATAATGACGCATTTAAAAAAAGACATTTTTAGGCATTTTTAAACACTACTGTAACTCTTTCGCTTTTTTTTAACTTTTTTTTAAACTTTATTTGACCCTTTCCCGCCATTTTCTTCTCAATTTCCCCGACCGGACTCGAACCCGCGTAGTTTTGCTTCAAGAGGCAACGCGTTACCAGTTAGACAATGAAAATTTAGTTCCCGAATTAAAAATCAAAAATACTGCCATCTGCAGCAGAATTTTATGCTGATTCTGAACATAAAAATCAAATAATTTAAAACTTTGACTTTTTTCATTAAAGTTCCATTAAAATACTGATTTTTTTTTGATACCCCTATAGAACAACTTGAATCAATTTGGCATAAAAAGGTAAAATTTAAAGTTCAAAAAGTTAAGTGTTTTCGCCAAATTTTACCCTTACCGTATTTTACAAAATTTTAAAAAATTTTAGAAAAAAATTTAACTTTTGATCAAACTACTGTATTATATTAGGTTGTTAGAATAATTATGCGCCTCTCTCCCCTCAAATCAGAGTCAGAAGGCACAGAATTATTTAAAAAACTTAATATTAGATTTATTGTATTATATAATATAGTACATTTTTACATTTTAAAATCTATTGTTTGTAAAATACGATTTGTAATAAAAAATGTGTTAGGAAGCACAGAATTATTTGAACTGCCTGATATTACAAATTTTAAAAAATATTATAAACCCACCTGATATGTTCCATATTTTCCGTAGTTTTTAATAATCTTCTCTGGATCCAAATGCAGATAAGAATAGGCTGGGGTAAGTGGACTTGAACTCGTTCCTGGGGGTGGATGTGTTGAAGGGCTTGGTAAACTCAGAGAATCATGTTTCTGCCGTTTAGACAGTTTTTCTGGTTCGTCTGCCATTTATAATACTGAAAATTGAGAAAGTTTAAAATTCCAATTTAGGTATTAAGTTACAGGTGAAATGCTTTAGGGCACGCCTAATTTTAAAGCTAAATTTCAAAAAATTAAAAATTTTTCAAAAATATTTCCGTGAAAACTAGTAATTTTTATTTTGTTCAAATAATTCTGTGCCCCTACCCATGAAAAATTGAAAAGAGGCACAGAATTATTTGAACAACCTAATATTACCCGACCCCACAAGCCCAACCCCAATAGTACAAATTAATATCCTCACCACCTTGACTCGGAACTGATATTGAATTGTGTGAAGTGTTGATAAGGCCCTCTCTCCCCCCGAACCCCCTAGCTTTCACTCTCGACTATCGATAAGTGCTCGTGATAAGGATCGTATTTGGGGAGTTTTACAAAAGTGAGAATGTCGTCAACATGTCAGACGTAATTAATGTCCTTTATCACTTTGGGAAGTTCAAAAATTAGCAAAATTTGAGAAGAAATGAGTATAAATAGGCTTAAAAACAGTAAAATTAAGAGGAAAACGCTAAAATTACCTAAAATATTGATGAAATTGGTCGTAAAATGGTTGAAAGCAGTCGAAGAAGACTGTAATTGAACTGGTTTAAGAGTCAAAGTTAATGAAGTGTGCTGATTAACGATAAAAGTGAGTAAAACAAGGTAATGAGGTAAAAAAAGATTGTCTCTCAATATTCTCTACAGATAACTGAAGCTCCTTGTTTTAAAATAGCTGCATATCCTTTAAACTACCTTATCAGGCAAAATCTTACTTAGCAAACTAAAAATTGTTATCTTAAACACATTTGTGCAAAATTTAAATTAAATTAGTCCACTGAATTTTATATTACACATCAATTACTGTATCCATACTAAATATGGCTACAAATAGCAATTTAAGTAAGTAAATTTGACCAAATTTGGTGTAAAAAAGCAAAAAATATATGTTTGGGCACATTAAAAGGTTATACAATATCATATTCTATGCTTTTTATTTGATAAGAACCAAGATTCTTCAAATCCAATAACTTTGTGACACTTCGCAACTTTTTCCGATATCTTTTGTGGCAATGAATTAGCGTCTTTTTGCGACAAAAATCGAAAAAAAAGACGATCTCATTGTTCGTTGTCGTAAGTCGATTTGTCGCTACAGATATGGGAAAAAGAAAATTTAGCCAAGAAGACGAGGAATCTGACGCCGAAAGTCACATCAACGGCATCGAGGATGAGGAAGAAGAAGCGCCGGCTGGGCCACCTCCTAAAAATACAGTTGCTCCAAGCGTTATGAGGGCCTTCTGTGAGGTAAAGATTTCATATTTTTGATTGGTTTTCAGGTAAAAATAATGGAATATTATTTTTTAAAGTTTTTATTAGTGATTTGTGGGTTTATATTTATCTACGGCATAAAGGCTTTTCTTCTATATTTTTATTTTATCTTGACCGCTTTAAAGAGTAAAACGACATTTTATTTTAGCTGATTGAAGGACTGGAGGAGAACAAAACTGTAGAAAGCTCAACAAAGGCCATTAGACTGCCTAAACTTGAAGCGATATACAAAAATCCAAAAATTGAAACGTTTTTGAGGAAGAACAAACTGTAAGTCTTTGTATTATTTGTTGATTGATGTTTAGACGATGCTGAGAGCACTAATAAGTTGTCTTGAACATTTTTACGCTTTGTTTGTTCAAAATTGTATGTATACGATGCTTATTTTGTTTATTTTCAGTGAATACCTTACCCTTTGCGACGCTTACTACCAGTACATGGGCAAGGCCTTGGCCAAGGCGCGTGTCGAACTGAATTTGGCCAATACAGCGGTAAAGAACTATTGTACGATTGGAGATGCTATTAAATTGCACCCAAAGTTCCCTGAGGCTCCCGCAAATTTTATCAAAAAGTACTTAACCAAGACCAACAAGCAGTTGAAGGATCTGGAGAAGGGTGAAATGGAGGAGTATAAAAAACAGAAGGGAGGTGTAACTAGTGAAGAAAAGAAAGAATTTGCGATATTCAACGACGAATTAGAGAGGTTTTTGGAGGAAGAACGAGGTGATATGACCGAGGATCAGATTAAAAGTTTGAAGCGGTTTATCAAGAACAATGAGAAGAAGGTAATTTATTTTTTGTTGGAAGTTTTTTGTTTTTAGCTAGGAAATAGAGTGATATTAACATTTCTATTAGTATGGCGTGTCTTTTGCTTTTTATACTGAAGTTTTGGAGCTTATATTGCTCATGATGCTATAAAAATCAGGTTTTTATAATATAGTGCTTCAATAACACCTCCAAATGACCGATTCCTCAAAAACTAATTTATATTTTCAGTTCAAACCTCCACAAGAAAGAACGCCAAAGAAGAAGAAGGGTGCTATAGCAAAAAAATCAGCGTTTGACTTTTATAAAATGGCACAGAAGCAAAAGTACGTTGATTTGGATCCAGCGAAGCGAGATATGAAGCTTCGGAAGAAGTTTGACAAATTGGATGAGGACCAAAAGGAAATCTACATTAGTTTGGAGCAGAACCAAGAAGACTAATATTGGTAATTTGAAGTAGTAATCTATGCATTTTATTCATCTTTGGAACTTACAGTTATCTTTTCTTAAAAATTGTTTTAATTAGTGCTGGCTTTTGGCACTCTTTTGGGCGTTTTTGGTTCTGATTGGGGCGTCTTTGTACTTATTCATGGCTAATTTGGTAATTTATGTTTCCTTCTTGCTCTTGGTACTATATAGAGCTTTTGGATGAAGTTTGGTACTTATTTTTCAAAGCTGGTACTATTGAGGGCTTTTAAATGAAACTTACTCTTTTTATGAATTTGGTACTATATAGAGCTTGAAAAGGAAGTTTGTTACTTGATACGCATTTTAGTGCTATTCTAGGGTTTCTTTAAACTTTTAGTACAAAGATACCCCTTCAGTACCAAAAACTGTACATTTAGTACTAAAAACTTTAACTAATGATGTTTGGTACTATTTCTCAGGTACCAATTTATCTTTTTGGAGCGGAATACTGTTTTTTGCTATGTTGTTCTCACAACACTATATGTTATCCCATTTTGTTGTTGTCTCTGACCTCATTAACTAAAAATATTGTTTTTGTCATAGATATTGTTGTTGAATAAATTACGACTCTTTTGAAGATAATATGGCGTTTAGTTGGCCCTTAACGTATTTTACATTCATATATTGTCGTATTTTGTTCATATATGGTCGTATGTTAGCTTTTGATTTTAGAAAAGTATTACAGTAGGTTGTTCAATTAATTTTGAGCCACCTTTTAAAGCAATTTTCTGGGGTTAGGAGCGCACATATCTTTGAACAATATTCAAATTATTTTGCGCTGTTCCATCAATGGTATGATAGCACAAAAGTCATGGCGCTTTTTAATGTGAATTTTAGTAGAAGTTGGCGGCAAGACTTTATTAATGTTGTAAAAGGGTACCTGAAGGCTAAAAAGGGCTAGAAACTGCATATATAGTATGGTTGTAGCTTATAATTTTAAATTTTATTTGAAAACAAGGAACAAATATTCAATTCAATAGAAATTTGAATAAATTATTCTAAAGGCAAGGTGAAAATAAGCTGAAAGGTGTGTAGCAAACTCGTATAAACCATATTAACCTTGGTTTATAGCTCTTCCTTTGTGTTTTTGACCAGTTTCTCCAACTCGATTTCGAATACCAACCAAGCGTTTGGTGGAATCACGCCCTCACGTCCAGACTCTCCGTAGCCTGCTTCTGGGGGCACGACTACCTTTCTCTTTTCACCTTCACACATTCCCAACATGGCACGGTCGATTCCACTGATTACTCGACCGGCGCCGAGTTCGAAGATGAATGGACGACCACGAGAGTAGGAGGAGTCGATGAATTGGCCGTCTTGCAGACGAACAATGTATTGTTGATGGACGGTGTCACCGTTTTCGGCTTTTTTACAGTCTTCGACTGGGATTACGTGGGTTTGCTGAAGTTTGAGGTCTTATAGTGAATATACCCTACAGTATTCCATCCTACGGTATCCTACCCTACAGTATTCTACCCTACAGCACCATACTTTACCATACCTTGTCTCAGTTTAACCTTACTACACCCTACCGTAGCTCTATTTAAACCTTGCACCTACCTCAACATGCAGACCGTCATCTTCAGTCCAGCTTTCTCCAGGAATTGGTCTGAAGATTGACTTCAACTCAACAAAGTAGTACAAGCTGTCGCCTTGAACAGCTCCACGTGGAAGTTCATCTTCTTCATAGGCTTCTGGAGGGATGACAATCTTTCTCTGCTCTCCAATACACATTCCTCTCATAGCATAGTCCATAGCACGGAAGGCGGTACCACGGCCCAAAATGATTTCATATGGCTTTTGACCAAAGTTGGATCCAATTACTGTGCCCTTAGGGTCGGTCAGTTTGAAATATTGTTGAATATGGTCTCCTGGCTCGGCTTTGATCTTACACTTGTGGTCTGGAAATGATTTTAGGTAATAATGTGTAAAATACGAGTTTAAGGCAGTCTGAACATTAAAATTTTGATAGCTCATAACAGGAAAAGGCTTAAAATTTTGAAAATTAAATTTTTTTTAAATTTTTTTGAAAGTTTAAATTTTTTTAAATCAAAATTTTTGTCTGAGTTACCTGGAATTTTCTTGATGATTTCAATTTCCACGCCATCTTCATCGGTCCACGAACGTTCCGAGTCGGCGTGACATACGACTACAAGCCCTAAGGCTATTAACCCAACGGCAAAGTTCATCTAAAAACAAAATATTGTAAAATACGGGATTAAAAAATAAATCTGTTATTAAAATGACGAAAACAAATTGTTACAAAGGTTACAAATTAAGAAGCTGGGTTAAGATATTGTCATTATATTGATACTGTTATATTGGGTTGTTCAAATAATTCTGCGCCCCATAACACAGAAAATTTGCTTTGATAGGAAACCCAGAAGTACTTGAACAACATTATAGAAATTAGTAAAATTATGGTCACTATATGGATACTGTAACAAGTTAAACAGTTGAAAACTAAGAATTTGAGAGCAAAACCCTAAAATCAAAATTTCAAAAAATACATTAAGCTTCTAACACAAAAGACCCTAATTATAGTCTACATCAGTGCTGGGTAGACCATTTTAACCTAGGGAAAAGAAAAAGCAACAAAAATTTTGTCATAGGAAGTTTAAAAATCAACTATTGGTACTATAGCTTTGCCCTGGAGAAACCACGATATTTTCATTTACAGAAGATAAGCCAAAAATGTCAAAATCAAATTCTGAACCCAGAAGAAGGTAATCCTTTTCAGCGACTTTGTTTCAATCAATAATGAAAACTGAATTCAGCGCTTTTCTTATTACGTGGAGCTTCTTCCCTTTTTTACCCAACGTTTTCTCAGTTCCTTCCAATGACCGATGGCGATTTTCGCGCGGAATTTTGAATTTCAGAAATTAATGTGATTTTAAAGGAAATATTTTTTAAAAAATAAATAACGTTTATAATAAAAAGCTAAAAATACATCGGGTAGGTATAAAGAAAGAAAGCCAATGACAATTAGAATGTTATGAATATTCAACAAACTGACCAAAACAAAAAATGATTTAAAAAATGACTTATAGTAAGCGTTTAAATTTTGTTAACCTACATACAGCAGAATTCCTGTATAACGAATCAAGGATTTGAAATTTGTAATTTATAAAACAGTTTGTTATACAGGAGTTCTACTGCAATTAACAAAAAGTTTTTGTTAGTTGATGTTGGTTATAATCAAGTAAATTGAAAAATTGAAGCTTTAAACTGTGCTACAGGCTTTGAAGTTTTAAAATCTTGTTTTTTAGTCTGTTAGTAAAACTGAAAATCATGATTATTGTATTTTCAATTTTAATTTTAAAACTTTCAAAAGAAAGATAGCTCTGTTAACTTTCATATATTTTAGCTTTAAATTTTTAAAATTTCAAAATTATTGGTGCAATTTCAACTTTTATAATCAAGACATTGGATCCTTTATGAAGCTGCAGTTACAATTTACTTTCACCTATGTAACAATTTCTTTGTGACAATTTTTATGACATTTGCTTATTGCCATAAAGTTTATGGCGACTCTTCTTGCAACTCAAATATAATTTTATCATTTGTATTATATTTGCTTTGTTGACGTAACTCATCATTTCAAAGAATAAAAATGAAAAGTGTGATTGTTCGTATATTAAATATATATTATAATGACAAACACGTTCTTGCGATTTTACTTTTGTTTTATCCTGTTTTTACTTCTTTTTCAACAAAAAAGTGCACGTTAAGGAAAAAAGTAGTTATACGCAAGATTTTTACTTTACTAACAATTTACTACCTTCTAAGTATTTTTTTGTTTTTAAAATTTAGTAGCGCATAATTAACCGTACATATGTGCAATACTTGCACTTTTTCAATACTGTTTCTGTTTGTTTTATAGATTCTTCAAGGTAGAGAGGTTGGGATAATAAGGGTTGAAGTAGGGTAGGGAGGGAGAAAGAGAGGTAGAAATGAGTAAAGAGTGGGATGAGAGAGGGGAAAATGATTAAAAAAATTTTATTTTTTTTGTTTTTACTTATACAGTAGAACTCCTGTATAACGAATGGCTCGGGGAATTGAAATTCGTTCGTTATAAACGAGTGTCGTAATACAGGAGTTTTAAATGCACTGTGTAGTGGTAGACGGTGATTCAAAAGTTATTACCTTTCTTTGTGTTATCTTGCTCTACTCTTGTTTTACTCTTTCTTACCCCTAACCTACTCTTGTTTTAATTTTCCTTGCCTTTAAACTACTCTTGAACTACCCTTGCCATACTTTTCTTTTATCCTTGCCCTACTTTTGCTTTATCTTTGTCATACATTTGCTTTACCTTTACCTTACTCTTGTTCTACTCTTTTCCTATTACTGTTTTTCTTACTTTACCTTTTTACTTATTTAACCTAGCTTACAATTTGTTAAATTTTCAATAGGTGTAGACAAATTTTGTTTCCAGCTAATTTTAAAAACTTTAATTCAATAACAATCTACAGTAAAGATTGCAATTAGCGAAACTTTTCCAATTGACGCAATTAAATTTGTTTTGATTTTTAAAAACAGTTCATTTACCTATTTAACCACAATGCGTGACAAAGTAACCTCAGTTTGCGAAATTAAATTTTCGATTCGAAAGTTTGCTTTAGTCACATGGTTACTTTGTGATTCAGTTTTTAAAATTATTAACATAAAGCGGAGCGAAGTTAAAAAAAAGTCGCTGACACAACTAGAGTCATATAATAATAGAGCTTAGTTACTATGACGGGGCACGATAGCAGGGTTTTGGGATTGTGCAGTAAAAGTGAAATTTACGTTAATGATTTTAGAGAAAACGTTCTGTATATGATAGCGTAAGATAGGTTAAGATAGAGTAAAATATGGTAGAGTAGAGTACACTTGAATAAGGTAAAATAGGGTGAAAATTTATTTTACTTTATATTATTTATAGTTTTTGTTAGATGGATACAATAGTAGAACACAGTTGTTTTTAGTAGCCGGTTGTCAATTCCGATAATAACTTTTCTGCTTTTGAATAACTTTGCAGCTTGTTTTCGATTTCCAGTATATCACGCTGCATTAATAAAATGGACTTTTTTACCTTTTGAAAATAGAAAAGTAAGTTTGTACATTTGAGCAAGAGACAAACGGTAACCATGTGTGTTTGTCAAAGATCAGTTTTTATACATTTGAACTCAGTTTTAAAGTTTGCGTATTTATATTAGGCATAGGGGTAATCAGTAAGTTTTTAGAGGGAATAGGCTTGGCACAGTTTTCGGCCCGGCTCGTAGATTGGGTCTTGTTTTGAGCCTTAACCATCGGGCTTAGATGTATCAGCTCTGCTTGGCTTTTTTCAAATTTTTGTTGCCCGGATTCTTATTCAAAGTCAATAAAACAATATTTGGGACATTGTATTATTGGTACAGCCTTTTTCACCCTACTCGTGTCAAGTCTTTCGTTTCGAAGCCTAATCTGGGTACCTCATTTAAGACCGGCCCCGAATTGCTAATCAAATAAACCTAAATCAAATACCGTTTCATTTTGCACCAATTCAACTAATCTATTTGCATTTAATGAGGTCATTTAATTGTCTGTTCGTAATACGTGTACTTTGAATGTGATTTTAAGTTCTTTTAGAAAATTCTTCTTGAAATGCTATTTTTAAGCCAAATATTTCAATCCGGTAGTTTTTCAAAAAAAGGAAAAATTTTTTTTCAAATTAAAAAATGTTTTAAAGATATGTACTTTTAGATTAACATTAGGTTGTTCAAATAATTTTGTGCTCCATTCATAGAAAATTTTCAAATTTGAAAAGCACAGAATTTATTAAAAAACCTAATAGAGTAATTTTTTTTATTTTTATATTATCTTTTTCAATTTGTTAAGGGGGGGGTTGGATTTACTTTTCATATGAACAGAAGCCTTCTTTCAATTTTTTTAAATTTTGTATTGTTAAAAATTTAACGTTCATAAAAACGATCTTCGAAACCATAGATCTTTAAGGCAAACAAAACTTCTGAATCTGCAGTTCCGTATAGAAATTCAACGGTAATCGCTTTTTGTTTGTGATTTGGCAGTATTTTTGTGCTAGACGGTATGGAGCTGGCTTAGATTTATATTTTTTGTAGTTTGTTTTATAAAATACTTAGACGCGTGCTTATATATGTTTTAATTTTGCCTAGTTGTACGTTAGTCCAGCCTCAAACCCCTAGCTCTAGATTTAGCTCTTGCTCTTGCTTTTGCTCTAGCTCTAGCTTTTAATGTATTGTGCAGTGGTAGACGGGGATTTAAAAGCTGTTCGTTATACGGGATTTTTGTTATAGAGGAGTTCGTTATACAGGAGACTGTACGTTATAAAATTTTTTTGTGTTATGTTTGATTTATTATTACACATACTCTATTCACTGTGACTCAATGTGTTATTTATCACACTGTATGCCGAACAGTTGGACCTATACGGAGAGCTTTGATGAACTCCCCTCGAAACGTGCGATTCCATTGTGTTCGATGTGTTTGATTATTGCGTAGTGTGAATTCGAAGGGACACTGTTTGAACGTTTTTCTATTTACACTTGATTTATAGAACTTGGTCCTTTTACTTTTGTATATCAAACATCGTGTTAGGGGTTTCTGACATGAGGAGGGTCTTAAGGGTTAACGTCAATAGGGGAAGGGGAGAGGGTATCCCTTTTGATTGTATTATATGTTTTGCATTATTTGAAACGTGATGAAATAATTTTTTTGGGTTTGAAGGAACTCAAAATTTATTTTTGAAATAAAAAGGTAGTGTAAAGTTACGGTAACTCTAGGGTATACTTAAGGTAAAGCAGGGTAAGTCAGGGTAGATTAGGATAAATCAAGATAAAGTAGTGTAGGGTAGAGTAGATAAGGTTAGGATAGAGTAAACTATGGTAGAGTAGAATAAACGGCCAGGGTACGGTAGGGTGGGCTAGGCTTCAATAGGGCAAAGTAGGATAGAGTATAGTAGGGTAGAGTGGATTAGGGTAGCGTAGATCAGGCTAAGATTTAATAAGCTAGGGTAGAATAGGTTAGAACGCAGTAGCCTAGAGTAAAGTAAGGTAAGGTAGAGTAGGACAAGGTAGGGTAGGGTAGGGTAGGGTAGGGTAGGGTAGGGTACGGTAGGGTACGGTAGGGTACGGTAAGGTACGGCAAGGCCCGTTAGGGTACGGTAGGATGCGGTAGAGTAGAGTAGTAGGAGTACATTTTTTAATACTTTTGCGTGTTGTATTTTTATAGTTCAAATAATTCTGTGCTCCTTCTCAAGCAAAATTTTCAGTGTTATGGAGCACAGAATTATTTGAACAAACGAATACTTTTTTTATCAAAAAATTTTTTCTTTTTCAGTTTTCAATGTTAAAACTATGCCAATTGCCATTACTAATAACACTAGTCAGTAGTGCGGTGATGCACTATCAAATAGATGAACATTTATTCCCTATACAGTCACACGATATACAGATTCAAAAGCTGAATAACTACCGTTATGAATGTCAATGTTGCGTAGACGTTTTTATGAATCATGTAGACGTGTTGAAGAAGATTGCTGAAGGTGATCAAGAGACTCTAGACAGTTTGCCTGTAAGTAGAATTTAAAAACATTTTTCTCTACCCTACCATACTTTGTTACAACATACGTATATAAATATAACAATGATGATTTCAGGAACTGTGTAAGCAGATTCGGATGCATCCAAATGCTTGTAGTAATCTTGGGCACGTTGACTCGATAAAACGTGCCATTCATTTCACACAACATCGAACACGACACGCCGCAGACATGTTCTGCATTGCCACTTCATTTTGTACGGGTTAAAAGGGCACTACTTACCTTTAATAAATTATTGTTTTAGTAATAAAGAGTAGTCTTTTCACTTTAGTTTATGTTATATTGAGGATGAGGTAGGGTGGGTAGGATAGCACCTAGCAAGAGCTAGAGTTCTGAGTCAGGGCTCTGAGACAGGGCTAGAACGCAGGCGAGTGCTGAGGCTAGTGCTCAATCTAAGGTCTGGCTAAAGCTCTGGGCTAGGGTTCTGGGCTAAGGCTAGAGTTTACAAAATGTTTACTGATTCATCAAAACCAAAAAAAAAAGTTCAAAAAAGTGATTTTATGGCCTGTGAGAGCTTCTTCTGGATACATTTTCATGGTCATTGTCATCATTGTCTTCGCAATCGCTTGGCAAGCAAAACGATTCTCTCTCAAAACAAGTTGACGATCGCATATCAGACAACGTGCTTAGTTTGTGACGGGCTTGCTCATCATCCTAAGATTATTTTTAACTTATTTCTCACTTTTTTATATTTCAAAAACTAAAAATTACAAATTTTCTAAAGTTTTTAATTTTTAAGCCTAATATATAGTAAAATTAAGCCTGAAATCTAGCGAAACGAACTAAAATACAACATAGAACCTACAGGGAAATTGCCTCTGAAACGAAGACTAGCTCCAACCACGCGGTTCCAATTGGTTTCGAGGAAAGGTGAGCCTAGTCCGCAGTCCAGAATGTGTTCAAGCTCACTTTCTGTTGGAGTATGAGGAAGCTCTGGATCTTCAATCTAAAATAATCTAGTAAAAACTTTGAATTTGATTTTTCTATACTTCAGAAGACACGTTTTATCAATATTTGGCTACTTTTAGATAGCAGTGAGAAACTGGCTGTGTAGGCCCGGCTCGGCCTAGCCTGGCTTGACAGTTAAGCTAGGCCACTCTGAGAAAAAAAAATGAAAACGGGCTGATTCTCAAAAGTGCGCCCGAACTATTTCTCATCCCTGCTTTTAGTATACAAAGTCTTTTTTGTTACCTAAAATTAAAAAAAATAAAATTTTTTGTTACCTAAAACTCAAACCTATGTTTGATGTTGCCCAAATTAAAAAGTACAATTTATTATTACCTAAATTATAAAAAAAATTAATGTTAACTAAACAATAAAAATACATTTTTTTGTTACCTAAGTGTCAAAAATATGTGTTATGTTACCTAAACGTTAAAAAACCCATTTTTAACAAATTTCTGACCTTTCCTAATTTTATTTTAAAGTACCTGCTCATTAGGAACGATGACAGTGACAGCCGGAAGTATCAAATCCGGTGCGCTGTCAGTGCAACCACAGTCGGATTCTGTTTCCGAATCCAGGAGACTTTGGCTAATAAGTCTTGACAGCCGACGCACTGGCCCCACACTCTGATGCTCTTTCTGATGTTGATGATGATGACGAAGACGTTTGTTGATAGGATCCGTGTTAGAGCCACTGCTTATCTTGTGTTGTTTCGGCTAAATTGATAACAGTAAACTATAATATCATTTCGTATTTTACAAAAAAAAACCAAAATAAAGCTATTACAGCTTTAAAGCAACTAGTATAATATACCACATTAAGCGTGTAATATGTGTTATACTAGGCTATAATATTTATATTAATATTACAGTAAGCCAAAAGCTTTAAAAATTAAAAATTCACAAATTTTACGAAAATTTTTTCTTAACTGGCATGATACACAAAGGCATACAGTCATTAACCACAACAATATCACAAAAAAGAACCATCTAATAATGTTAGTTTTTATTATCTTGTATAGCATGTTATATAACAGTATCATCACATTTCATTCTCAACATACAAGTATTTACAAAGGTTTCAGTTATACAATAAAAACTATTAAGAAAAACACGTAAATATAGGTATGTACACGTTTGAAAAGCAAATAAACTTGTCTGAAACTTATATGAATAGTACACTTTTGGTATTTTATATTATACATCCTGTCAACAAGGCTAGAAGCTTAGAGCATTAAAGCTAATGTTAAGGCTAGATTAAAGGTGTAGTAGAACATTGTATAATGGAATTAGGGTAACACAAAGTTGTGTAGAGGGGTAGGGTAAAGTAGGGTGGGTAGGGTAGGGTAGGTAGAATAGGGTAGGGTAGGGTAGGGTATGGTAGGGTAGGGTAAAGTAGAGTAGGGTAAATTAGGGTGGGTAGGGTAGGTAGGGTAGGGTAGGGTAGGGTAGGGTAGGGTAGGGTAGGGTAGGGTAGGGTAGGGTAGGGTAGGGTGGGGGTAGGGTAGGGTAGGGTAGGGTAGGGTAGGGTAGGGTGGGGGTAGGGTAGGGTAGGGTAGGGTAGGGTAGGGTAGGGTAGGGTAGGGTAGGGTAGGGTAGGGTAGGGTAGGGTAGGGTAGGGTAGGGTAGGGTAGGGTAGGGTAGGTTGTAAAAATTATAAAAATTACTACATAGATAGGAAAGTAACCATGTAAAAAAAAGCACAGCAAACAATTAAAACCATCAAGACCGCCGCAAAGCGGGCGGTGTAAGATAGCGTGCCTGATAGTGATGTTGTCTTGGATTGGTTTGTAATGGAGTGTTTGTTTCCTCATCATTAGATGCCAATCCTTCTTTGGACTGACTGAAAGACTTGGATCTGGAGATCTTAGGCTGAGCACAACAACAGGCTAGCCTTCTGAATTCGTTCATTCTGAAGTAGCATAAAGGCTGGCACACTGAGTGGATTCCTATCAGAATCTGAAAAAAAAGATATGGCCATTTTGAATTTTATTTAAAATTTAAATATAGCCCCAGCCCCAGCTCAATCCCTACCCTAGATTTTATTCTAGCTCTTAATTACCCCACCGATTTAAAAAAAAATCAAAATCTACCCCTACCTGAAAGCCATAGCGAATAAGACTCGACTTTGGGGACAAGTCGAGTAACTTGTTGATTTGAAGAAAGGCGACAAGTTGAATTCCCGAATACGGAAACAAGAACAATATGTCAACAAAAAGGACACTTCCAATGACAATCAAGTACTTGTGCCGTGACATCAGATGGGTCCGCCACTTCCGATGCGAGTTACAGCGGCTGAAACTGCAATCGATTATTTATTGGTTTGCTTTGAGGTATTCAATTACTAATATAAAGAAGAAGCCTAGAGTGTCGTAAGGTAAGGTAGTGTATTGTAGAATAGAATGAGGTAGGGTAAAGTAGGTCTAGACTCTAGAGTACGGTAGGTCTAGGGTAGGATATGTCTTGTAGAACTAGGGAAAGGAAGATCTAACGTAAGGCACAATTAGAATAAGGTCAAAATGTACATTACAGCAATCCTACAGTAAGAAAACTTTTTTAAAAATTTTTAAAATTTTAAAATTCGAAACATAGGCTTAGTTAAACAAAAAAAAGTGTTGTCACTGCTAAAAAAACAAAACTTTTACCTTACTTTACAAAAAAGTTATACTTATTTGAAAAGTCGAAAATCCAAAAAAGTTCGATTCCGCTTGAAAAACAGGGCTTTTTACACCATTTTTTAAGCTTAAAAAATTTAAAATTCCAAAAAAATTGCAATTTCGATAATTCGTAATGTTCCGTATCATATTACCACAAACCTAACATTAAAACTCCCACACTTCTATCACAAACTCCAAAAAACTCACGGCTGACTAACAGTGGAGCTTTTGGCCGATTCAGGCACGTTCGAATTTCCATTTGCTACAACTGTCGACCGACCATCTCTGTCGATTTCCACACATTTTTGAGAAGAACAATGATGAGTTGAATGCATTGTCGACCGGTTGAATTTCTGGCTTTCTTCATTGTTAAATCGACCCTTTTTGTCACCAGAGTGGAATTGACGAATTGTTCGGAGAATTGTGCCGTAACAAATCTTAAAGTTGAAAATTTTAGAATTTTTTTATTTGAAGTGTACTGAAAGACCAAAAAATAGTATCGGCCAAAATTTTTCTATTTTACCTTTACTCCTGTCCCTTAAAATGACTTTTTTCTAAAAAAAATCTAGTTTTTTCTCAAGAAAATTAAACTGCACAATGCAAAAATTAAAATTTAAAAAAATTTTTTTTTTAAAAAATAAAATAAAAATTAACTCAATTTTAAATAAAACAAAGTTTCACTCACCAAAACAATGATCAAGCAGAGATAACACAAGACAAAGATCATCAACATGCATATCACGTTGATCGATACTCCGTCCATTTCTCGTCTCGTTAGTCCTGGCCCTCGTGAATCTAAAACGGCACTTTTTGTAAAATCAGATGTAAAAAATCATCGGCTTTGTATACTTAACATATAAATTTTCATACCGGTCAATAAGTTTAAAGAAAATCAAAAAATGTCGCAAAAAGGCCAGAAAAAGCTTGGCAAATCGATACCAGTTTTTAATGGCTAAACTTTGTCATTTTATATAATTGTAATGAAAAATACGATTTGTCGGTTTACAGTTTACAGTTTATTTACTAGCTCAACCATCAAATACAAGTAAAATCATAACATTGAAATTACATGCGTTTTATAAAAAAAAATACTTACATGACTTCCCACGAAGGTAAGCAGTACCATTCGTTAGTACGAGTACAGAATGAGCACTTGGGAAAAAGTTGGAGAAAACGCTTCCAACTCCAAAGAATACTGATATTATCCAACTAAAATGGCATTTTAAATTAAAATATTACTCTTATTTTAGCAGTTGACGTCGCGTAGTTTACAACTTCTCTTATACTATAGTTTATACTATGGCACTTCTTGCCTTATAAGCTGATTTAAAACTATTTTGAGTCACTTAACCACAAAAATTTGCTTTTACAAAAAGCTCAGAATTTTTTGAACAACCTAAGGTTAGACTATTCAAATAATTCTGGGTCCCATAATTTCAAAAATTTGATTTTAAAGGAGGTGCAGAATTATTTGAACAACCTAATATATGGCTAATGCAAAGTTTTTTTTTTAATTCCACCTTTAAAAATCCAAAAACTAAAACATGCAAAAAAATTAAAAAAACAATTTTTCGAATAAATTTTAAAAATAAAAAACCTACCTGCAAGCCAATATAACCAACACAGTCCTTCTTCTGAAGTACCTTCGATAATGTAATGGAAACTTGATGACAATGAACTCGTTTGTAGTAAAAACTAGCAAATTGAAGATTGTTAAGAAGTTACATGATCGTAGCACGATCAACGTGAATTGATTTATCTGCAAAATTTTTTTTTTAATTTAAAAAAATTAAAAAATTATCAAAAGTGACATCCGGCTGCCTCATCTTATTACAATTCGTTCAAAGCCGCTTGAAAATTTAAAAAAAATTGAACTTAAGCTTATTTTTAAAATTTTAAAATTTTTCTTCATTTTTTTCGACCTCGCCCCACCCCAACTACTAAAAATTTTGAAAAATCTACCCCTTGTTTTTGTAAGTTTCTTATTAAACCCTTGCCATAACATAACATTTTTCATCTCTCCAACCTTCAAAAACCTACCTTAAGCAATAACAACCGATCCTGAACAGTATTTAGCTGATTGATCAAAAGATTTGGCATTCCCCATGCCACCAAGCAAGTACCTCGTATAAGATCCACGAAAGCACAATGTAGGACAAGTACATAGAAAACATTGGCCAATACTCTTCTTCTGTTACGCAGTAAAGCATATACTACAAAACAGTTGAGAAATATACAGAGTAAGCCGAGAGTGTTGCATATATTGACTGATATTAACATTGGCTGAAAAATTTGGAGAAATTAGCGTAAAATACGAAAAGATATGCTAATTCGCAAAATTTTATTAATAAAACGTAAAAAATCTGAAATTTTGACTATTATATGTAAATTTATCGTTTTTACTAAGGTATAACTCTTGTACTATAACAAGCCGTGTCAAATTTAATATTGCTTTCTAACCAGACATTACAGACATAAACAATTTAGCGAATCTTACATAATTTGGCGGCGATATTGGGTAATGTGAATAATTAATGTTCTGGAAGTCAAGCGATGTCATGTTTCGAGAAGCCAATATGTCCTGAAAACGTAGACGTTTGTTATATTGTAGTAGGTAAAATAAACAAAAAAAAATTTTTTTAATATATTTTAACTTTTTTTTTAATTAAAACCCTGCCCTAGCACAGAGCCTTTTCCCAGAGCCCTAGCCCAGAGCCCTGGCCAAGAGCTCTAGCTCCAGCTCTAGCTCTAGCTCTAACTCTAGTTTTAGCTCTAGCTCTAGCCCAAGCCCTAGACTCATCCCTAGCCTCAACCCTTGCCTTGCCCTACCTTACACTACTTTACACTACTTTGAAACAAAAATCAGTTTAGATATTAACGTTTTCACTTCCTATCTCACGCATATCCTATCAAACACGTTACAAACCAATAAGTCATAACTATGATATTATAGTAGAGAGCATGTATGTAAGGTACAAATCGTATGAATACTAAATTCAAAGCACAAGAAAATTTAAGAAAAGTAAAGTTATAGATTATAATTAAATTCATTGAAAGTATAATTATCGCACAAGGAATTACACTTGGCCATACCTTGTAATTTCAATAAGTAAATTTAGAAAATTTTAGTTTAACCTTTCGAATATTACATGAAAAAAGGTCAAATTTAGTTGACAACACACCCCCCCCCTTCTTCCTTTTACCTAAAAATTTTAAAATTGTACCAGAAGGTGACAAAAATGACAATAATACCCAACTATATGCAACATCCAAGCACATACATGTTGTTCTCTTCAAAACTTCAGTGTAATATCAAAATATTAATTAATATTTACAAGTACAAACATGTAAGCACAAACATATTTTTTCACGTAAAAATATTTAATTTTCGTTTTCAAATTTGTGCCAAACTTTATAATATTGAGCCGAAAAGTGCTCTCAAAAATGTTCTTTGAAAGTTTAATATCCGAATATCCGATAAGATTGTCTCAAAAAGGTATAGTGCAAAGAAAATAACTCAAAACGAGTAATTAATAGTACTAACTTTGCTAGAAGAAGCTACTGCCTTCCCAAACCTACTCTGCGCCTTGCCTTGCCTTGCCTTGCCTTGCCTTGCCTTGCCTTGCCTTGCCTTGCCTTGCCTTGCCTTGCCTTGCCTTGCCTTGCCTTGCCTTGCCTTGCCTTGCCTTGCCTTGCCTTGCCCTTTCCTATGTCGCCCTATTTTTAATATACCCTACCCTGCCATACCCTATCTTATCATACTCTATATTACCCTATTCTACCGTACATTACTGCACTCTACCTTGTCCTACATCAACCTAATCTCATATACCCTACCCTATTCTAGCCTGCCTTATCCTACTATACTCTGATCTGCCTTACCCTACCTTGCGTCCCCCTACTTCACAGTTTTTTATCCTACCCTGCCTTAACTTACCCTACCCTACTCTTCCCTACTCTATGTACAAATACGTACTCAAGCACAGTTATCTCGTGTTTATCATGACCAACTTTAAATAATGGACTTGTTGGTACAATCGTCAAACGAAAAATTGCAAAAAACGCGTAATTCGGGTAATTTTCGACCCAAAAAATTCTTTAAAATGATGTTGTCGTCCGGCAAATGTCATAAATTTTTAGTTCTCCCTTTTCTCGTATGCAAAATTAATCAAAATTGGGGAAAAACACTTTCTTTACAAGGCTTTATGTGCTAGTGTAAAAGGAAGTACTTGAAAACAACACATGGTACGTTAGAGGTGTTGGGAAACTACAGGTAAAATACTATTTTTCTTAGTACCTGAAAAAAGTCTTGTCGCCAAATTAAGCTAATTTATACAGTCAAAAACGACAAAACTTTTTTGCCATAGTAATATCTCTTAGCCCGATCTTTAGCCCTAGCCCTCCCCTTAAGCATAGTCCTAGCCCCAAAATTGAATGAAATACTAAATTAAAAATACCCTACTTTAAATATTGTACCTCGCATTGCGATTCCAAAATAAACTTTTAAAAATATTTACCCTTTACTATGCAAAAGCCTTTGTCCTCAAGGATGTTTACAACCGATTAGTGATTGATTGAGTACTATACTCTAGGAAGAGTAGACAAAACAATGTAATCAAGTTTGGCCGAAATAGGACAAACCAAGTTTCCGTGTTGCCACTGGTTTTAGATTTTTATTCACAAAAGAAGGAGTAAAAAAGCAAAATAAAGTAAGAGTTTACAGCGCAACTTTTGTAAAACATATTTTTGTAAAAATTATTCTCCCTACTTCTTTTTAACTCTATAAACAGACCAAACCCTATTTTTCGGCCCGGTCTGTGAAGCAGCTCTTTGTCTAAGCCTTGGCTCTAGGGCTTACCTATGAATTTTGCGTCGGCCTAGCCCAGCCCCAAGCCTAGAGGGCATTTTTCAATTCTAAGCCTCACGCAAAGATATGAGAACTCCCCCTCCGCGTCCACTCTCAAGTCCTTCAATTACCCGGCTCAGCACTAACCATAACAGTATAATATATTATGTACTTGTAAAAAATACGTTCATAATACAGTACTGAGCCAAGTACTATTACTAATCAACTACGTCACTTCAATTAATTTTATTTTAATAGTAATTGAAACTACATGTATTTTTAAATACACTTCTCATTCTATGGTAGCTTTTATACGTTTCTCCTTGTTGAACCTAGTCATTACGCCCATGTTTGAACTCTATTATAATTACATAGTAAAAATGGTACACGTATCAGGTAGCTTTGAGAGTACGCAAATAACTTTTTGCAAAAAATATCTTCTAAAACACTTTCATACCTAAAAATTAAAAAGTTCAAGTTTTTTCAAAATCTATAGTAAAATACGTTAATAGTTTTCTTGAACTTAGAATACTATATCTGTACCATTAAAGTATAGCACTAGAACCCGTAACACAAAAAGTACAAAAAAGTCTTGTCGCTTTGGAAAGTATAAACCAATGCAAATCAACGGCAAAACTTAGTTGGTGCTCTACCAAACATTTTTTCTGCTCACTTTATAAAGTCATAGTACTTTTACTTATAAAAATAAGAATTTAAACAAATTTTAATTTAAATTTTAAACTAAAAATCAAAAATCATTAACCCACCCTGAAGAAATCAGCCGGATTCTGAAAGTTTCCAGTTTCAGCGGCATACAATATTTCCTCGGCCGATTCATGTGACGGTGCCATGGTAGTCCAGTCTGTGAAATTCTCGTTGAACAGAACTTCAAGACCATATGAATCCACATTGGCTTCTGCTTCATCAGCTACAATCGTATTTGGAAGGGAGTTCAGAGTAGAAGGGTGATTAGACTGAACACCGGTCGAAACGCCAAACCATTCCGACATTTTTCTGTAAAATACGCGTTGTAAGATTTCCAAGTCAAAAAAGAATAGCATAGTACGGAACAAAGAAAACATAATAATTTCAAAAAATTTAAAAAAATTTAAAAGTTTTGACCCTACCCTAGCCAAAGCCCTAGCCCAGAGCCCTAGCCCAGAGCCCTAGCCCAGAGCCCTAGCCCAGAGCCCTAGCCCAGAGCCCTAGCCCAGAGCCCTAGCCCAGAGCCCTAGCCCAGAGCCCTAGCCCAGAGCCCTAGCCCAGAGCCCTAGCCCAGAGCCCTAGCCCAGAGCCCTAGCCCAGAGCCCTAGCCCAGAGCCCTAGCTCAGAGCCCTAGCTCAGAGCCCTAACCATAACCCTACACTATCTAAATCCCCACCTTTACCCCTTTAGACAGAATTTTTAATTCAAAATTTCGAAAAAATTTTAAAAAACTTTTAAATACCTCAAAGTACAACTCAAAAACAACACCGTATGACCTGAATGCAACATGCACATCCAGTGTCCAAGTAATTTTTTGATAATTTTGTTGTTGAAATTGGCCCAATTTTAGCGGAAACTCAAAAAAAACCAAGGAAAAAACAGGTTCCGGACACGCTATCGACAGCTTTTTACAGACAAATCACAATGATTACATTCCGAGTAGAGGGTGTAAGAGTTGTGCCAGCTGTTTTTTATGATAGCAGGAACAAAATCTTGCAAGTATAATAAACTTATAAAATAAAAAAAAATTTTAAAAATTTAAAAAAATTTTTTTGAAGCAAATATGCAACCCTACCCTACCTTATCCTACCTTACCCTACCCTACCTTACCCTACCATATCCTACCCTACCCTACCCTACTATGCCGTACTCTACTTCACCTTACTCTACCATTCTCTACCTTATCTAATTTTACTCTACCCTACTCAATCCTACCCAACCATGTCCTACCCTATCATATCCTACTCTACTTTATATTACGGTATCCTCCCAAACCTTCTCTATCTCACATGTCCTCCCTCTTTTCTCCCTTACCGCTCCCCATCCTTTATAATTTTGAGAAAGTTACCCTAGCCTTAAGAAATTTTGTTTTTATAAAACTTTGTTTTAGCTTAAACGTAATACTCCGCTTAAACGTTTTGTTAAATCAGCTAAACTATAAAAAGAAACTTCCTTATTCCTACGTCTATATATAACCCCACCCAAGCCTATAAAGTGCAAGATGGAAACGTCCAACAAGTAAAGGTCTGCGTGTCAATTTCGAAGGCATAATTCCTCCACCTCCCCCCCCGCCCCACCGTATACCCGTTCATCCGCATTTAATTTTCTATCTTTACGACACGCACCACCCACCTAAATAAACTTGAGGAGCGGCCCGCGCCATATAATTGAATTCGCATATATGGCCTCAGGCGCTCACTACGAAATAGACTTTGATTTTCTAAACAGATACGACGTGTAAAAACAAAAAGGTTATACATACAAATGGTGCAAATGATGGCAGTTTTGTTTTCGCTGGGTTACGGTAGTTTTGCCAAAATTAAACCCTGCAAAATTAATAAAAAAGAAATTGCATAAGAAATTATGACAGGTTGTTTTTTGGGTTTTGCTAGAGCAGTGCTAATATATTGTGGATGACAATTATAATTTTTATGAAGTGGTTTAACAAAGTTCAAGGATTACATAAAGAAAATTTTAAACATAAACATTAGGGCAATCAAGTAAAGCCAGTGTCTGCAAGGGAGAGAGAGAAGGGTAAAAAAAAGTAAAAAAAATAACTTGAGAAAAAAGTGAGGGGGGGGAGGACCAATTTAAAA
Organism: Bursaphelenchus okinawaensis; assembly: GCA_904066225.2. Classification (NCBI taxonomy): domain Eukaryota; kingdom Metazoa; phylum Nematoda; class Chromadorea; order Rhabditida; family Aphelenchoididae; genus Bursaphelenchus; species Bursaphelenchus okinawaensis. Next base: position 8,448,447 of record CAJFCW020000005.1, on the reverse strand, counting down.
AAAACTAGCCAAGAAGAGCAAACAAGTAAAACATGCATATCGTTCCTAAAGCTAGGCAAAACCGCCATACTTAGGTTCATAAGTTCAGCCCATTACCGCTTTGTCTCAAAGTAAACCAGACGCACGTGGCCCAGTTTTTCTTAATTTTTTTTGAAATTCCACCTTACATTTGCTTTAACTAGCCTAAGCCTAGCCCAAGCGGCTCACTTTTTAATCTTTAATTTCTCGCATCCCACCAACTCGGTTGACGTGAAAAGCCTCATTCACATTTGACCTATTTGGGCAGACTCGACTTTGAGGCTAGACCAACATTTTTTGTGAGCCTGGTCTCTAAGTCAGGACTGTGTCACATGCTTAGCTCTCAAAACCTCAAAATTTCTTTTCTTGTACCCTTACTCAGACTCCTTTGGCCTACCCTACCTTATCCTACTCACCGCTAATCGGCCCTACATTAACATTAACCTGCTCAAACTTATCTACGCTATCCTTCCCTACTTTAAATTACCCTACTTTATCCTACCCTGAACTACACTACATTGAAATACCTTATCATACCCTATCCTATCTTACTCTATCTACCCTTCAAAATATAAAAGACACAGTAAACTCGAAAAAATATTTACAGTAACAACTTGCAAAACAGCCGTTTTTTGTTCCTTCAAAGTGCGAATAACCTAAAAACAAAGAAAAGTATCTTTTCCTTACCATCTCCAATAATCCAATTTCCTTCACATGAACATGTGCAACGCCTAGTTTATTCTTCTGAAAATAATTTACATTTGCGTCCAACAAATTGGTAAGATCATCACGGTATGTGAAACATGTATTTGATGTTTCATACATCATTTTTTTGTATGACATAACAAATAATGATACTTTGTTACGTAAAATACAAAAACTATGAAAAAAACGCAATAATATCAAACTTGCCCTACTCTTTCGATATTCAAATCTTGCCATCCTTTTGCCCAACCCTATCAAGCAGGTCAAGTTGAAATTGTTTTTATACAAATTCTCGCTCCACCCCCCCCCCCCCCCCATTTAAAAAAAAGATTTACTTCAAGGATCCTTAATTGTTGACCTACAGAAGGTAAAAAAAATATTGAATTTGAACACGGAAAAACATTGAAAAAAAACAAAGAAAATGTCACAATTCAATTGAAAAGTAATCGTTTTTACAAATAGAGTTACTTTTATCAGTCTTCACAGAAAAATTAGTATTTGATAAGTACTAAACTATCTACCATCGCTGAAAACTTTTTGAAGCGCTTGTGCCAAGCCGCAAAGGGGAAACACTTCAAAGCCGATTTACTATGTTATAACTAGTACTATATGTTACTATTGTTAGCAGTGTTTTGCCGGACCGGTCCGGTCTGCGGACGGGTCCGGTCCGGTCCGGACGGACCGAAACAGAAATTTTTGCGGACCGGACCGAACCCAAAAACCTGCGGACCCGGACCGAAGAAAAAGCTCCGGTCCGGAAGAAAATTTTTTTTTTATTTTAAGAAAAATGTTTTAAAAATTGCAAATAAAACATATTTTTAGGAGTTTTTAAGCAAAAAGAAAGCAGTTTTAGCGACCCTTGCTTTTTTTAAAAATTAAAAAAAATTTTTTTGCGGGCCGGACCGGACCGGACCCAAAAATTTGAAGTTTGGACCGGACCGGACCCAAAAAATCGCCGGACCGGACCGGTGAAAAACGCTCCGGACCGGTCCGGGCAAAACACTGATTGTTAGTTGTTGTTTTAGTTATATTTGTTGTTAAAATAAATAATTTATTAAAAAACCGTGCAACAGAACTTTGGCGCTTCCTGTAAAATACCTAAAACATTATACAAAGAACTACTTATACAAATAGTAAAGAAGGTAGATATAATTTAAAAACTACAATTTAACTACCACAAAGTTTCATTCAAAAAAAATTTTTGCTGAATCTCATGACTTTATAGCACCTTTAGTAAAAAATCAGGTCAAGCACTACAAACCAAACATTGCATCATTCCCGATCAATCTTTATACTTATCTCTTATACTATTTCGTTGTTATATCTTTTGCCTTAAGGAATGTAATATTTATGGCTACATTAAAACGCCATGATATCAAATACTTACCGATACAAAAAAAATGTGTGTTGATACTGTCAACTTTTGTGTGCTGCTTCGCGATGAGCACCTATAAAAAGAGCAGGTTTGTTGATCTTTCATTCAGTTTAGTACTTGAGTGTTCGAGGTAGGTACGAGCTGAAATTTTTAAATAAGTTTTCTTCGTGTTCCGTGTATATTGTATTATGTTTTGAACTGTATCTTCTATTTTACGTAGAAGATACAGTTCAGCTTCTTTAGTCTGACACTTCATGTACTAGCCGAAACAAAGCACTATAATTAAATTTTTATGTTTGAAAATGTCATACTAAAAAGGCTCACAAACTATTTCAATATATTATAATAACTGCTTTAATTAATTATAATATTGTTTTTTATTATTTTAGCGTTAAAAAATAATTAAAATAAAAAATGTCATCAACCACCGCCTCCACTTCCTCTGCTGGCACCTGGCCAGCTTCCACCAGCAGCGGCAGCACGTCGGCTGCTTCATCGAGTGCACCATCTGAGCTCTCGGAAGCCAGCTTCTTACCCATTGGGTACTTTAGTGAAAAAGAAAAAAGGGAGCCAACCCGGCTCCAATCAAGGTAAGTATATAATAGTACAACCATTACCTAACCTGCATTTTCATTATAAATAAGAAACAAACAAAGTCATATCCTGATAACCTTCGTATAATACAATGCTTTTACAACAATAACAAAATAAACAAACAATAATTACCAAAAATAAACACTTCCAAATTTCAGAACAAGGTATGCCTCAAGAAGGCGCGTCAACAGGGCCGGTACGCCAAGGTCCACACGTATTTGGACGGAATCAAGCGGGGGCTGGAGATTCTCAAAGTAAAGAAGTTAAGCTGCTGCACCAAGCAGCAGAAGGAGAAGATCAACTTTGAAGTTGACCAAATATTGGCCAAATGTGCCGTAATAAAAGAAGGAGTTTTTGGCAAGAAGCTAACAGTACAAGCCATGGAAGAAGCCGCTAGCACAACTGCTAGCTAGACATTAATAATAATTAATATTACGTATTGTAAATTAGATTGTTATATTAGTATATGTGGCTATAATGCCTTTCTTATGTTATAAAACAATAAATAATATAAAATTCTAAATATGGTATCAATCAATAAAAACAATAAAAACATGATCATAGACTAATATTATCAACAACATAAGCAAACAATATTACTAGAGCATAGTATTAAAACAGTAGTTATTTGAGTAGCTCAGCATCTTTAACATTCATCATCATTTCCTCGTAGTCTTCTTGTTTCTCTGGATCTTCTTCCATAAATAACGGATCAGTTTGAACTAGATTATTTTCATCTCTTGTGCAAGTTCGGCATACGGTAATCAATAAAAATATCGGTGATCCAATCAAAATTACTGTAAAGTAACTCAACATTCCTTCTAGTACTGAGTCCTGAAATTATTTTTTTTATATTATAATACTTACCCAACTCTACCGTACCTTAACCCACCTACTCATCTCTACCTTATCCTACAACTTTAACTTGCTCAATGACTTACCAAACCCTGTGTTACCTTACCCTACCCTAAACGAACTTACTATACCAGTCTTATCCTGACCGATCATATCCTGCTCTACCTTACATTAACTACAAACCTCGTATTTTACTTACAAACATTTTGTTGACCTTTAAGTTCACAAACCCAGCAATCTTATTGTCCACAAAACATTCAAACAGCCCACTATCGAATTCATGTAAAATCGGTGTGAAGAACAGCTTCGTATTGTTATCCGCCAATTGTACCCTCCATCCAAGGAACGATCTGATATCCTCCCCATCTACATACCATTTTGGAAGAGTTTCTGTCTCGTTATAGTCCTAAAACGTTAACAATGATATTCACTTCACTGCAAATCAAAATTTAAGTAAGAAAAATATTATAAACATTATAAAACAAAACTATCGACCACGTTCATCATGAATAATATCAACCTTATATAGGCAAAACAGCCCATTTTACACCCAGTTAGCCAAAGATAAGCCCAAAAATAGGTACAAAATTAAATTTTTCTTTTAAAATTAGCTACAACACCATAACAAACCCACAGAAGCATTGGCATTACACTTGAGTTCCACGAAAGACCCTTCCACAATATTAATGTAGTGATGCTTCTCGTTGTCTTCACTGTTCATGGAAATGTTGAGGAAACGCTGATTACCAAAGTAAATCACCTTCATCATCTTGCGCTTCGATTTGGTCGATAAAATACGACGAGACGGTGGTTTTACTGTTGTTGTGGTACTGAAAACTTCAAAATATATTGTTTTAGCTTATTAACTGTCTTTTTATGAATACTGCATTGAAATTGGGGTTAAAACTAAAAGTCAAGTAATAGAAATAGGTCCAAAAATTCATAGAATAGCCATTTTATCAAAATCTAGACCAATATCCCGTCTTCTACTTATTTTTCAACCAAAAATTCAAAAAACCTCAAAAGATCAACATACAACCATATAAACTTACGTTTCCTTCCTCACAATCTGAATAGGTTTACATTCTCCTTCGCGTATCAGTCGCTTTAGCTCATCGACCGGTAATTTTTCACATTCTGATTGATTCTTCTTGGCTACAACAAAATTATAATTCAATGTGAAAATGTAAATCAATAACAATATTTTTACGACCATTTTTGTGATTTTTCATTTTGAAAAAATAAATTTTTTTTTAATTTTCATTTTTAAAAGTTGAAAAGATTTAAATTTAGTCTTCAGGAAAAAATCAGGTCAAAGGTACTATAAAATCAACATTGCATCATGTCCGATCGATCCTTATACCTGTCTTCAATACTATTTCGTCGTTATATCTTTTGCCTTAGGAAATTTAATATTAGAGCTACATTAAAGCCCCAAAAAATCAAAGACTTACCGTTGCAAAAAAATTTGTGCTGGTACTGTAAATTTTCGTGTGCTGCTTCGCGATGGACGCCTATAAAAGGAGCAGAGTTGTTGATCTTTCATTCAGTTTAGTACTTGAGCGTCCAGATAAGTTCGAGCTAAATCTTTAAATATATTATCTTCGAGTTTCGGGTTTATTGTATTATATTTTGAACTGTATCTTCTATTTTATATATATATATATATATTATATATGTTATAATAGAAGATACAGTTCAACATCTTTAGTTTCACACTTTAAGTACTGGGCTAAACAAGCCGCTATAACTGCTCTTCCCAAAAATTGTCATACTAAACAATTTTATACTATTTTTATATATTAACCACGTTTTAATAAATTATGCTTATTATTTTTACTATTTCAGCGTCAAGACTTAATAAAAAAATGTCTTCCACCGCCACGACCACCCCAAACTCCTCAGCTGGCAGCTTGCCAGCTTCGACAAGCAGCGGCAGCACGTTGGCTGTTCCATCGAGCGCATCTGTGCTCGAAGCCAGCTTCTTACCCATTGGGTATTTCAATGAAAAAAATAAAGAAGCCAATCCGGCTCCTATTAAGGTTAGTAAATAAATATAGTACAACAAATTATCTAAACTACAGTATCGTTATAAAAAATACATGAACTTTTATATTTTGATAACCGTCTATGTATCACGAATACTACAATACTTTTACAACAATAATAATGTAATCAGACAATAACTATTAAATAATAAAAATTTTCCGAATTTTAGAACAAGGTATGCCTTAAAAAAGCACGTCAACAAGGCCGATATGCCAAGGTCCACAAGTATCTGGACGGTATTGAGCGGGAGCTCGAGCTGCTTAAAGTAAAGCAGCTGAGCTGCTGCACCAAGCGGCAGAAGGAAAACATCAGCTTCGAAGCTGATCAAATCTTGGCCAAATGTGCCGTGATCAAAGAGGGAATCTTTGGCAAAACGCCAAAACAAGAAGCCATGAAAGCAGAAGTCGCTAGCACCAGTACTAGCTAAATGTTAATAATTCTTAATATTATGTATATATCATACCTTAGATTGTTATACTAGTATATATGGCTTTAATGCCTTACAATTGTTACTTTATAACACAATAAATATTACAAAATTCTGAAATTGGTATGCTTAATCAATATACAATCGGCAATTTATTAATTTTACACCAAACGATTATATTGTAAAGTAATGACGAATAATATGACAAAGGCACAAGCTACTGCGAATACATTCAATTGACAAAATATTTCAAAAATTAATTAGAATACAAAAATTGGACGGTTTTAAAGATTATAACATTAAATTTTCCTATAAAACACCATTATCTATTACCTAGTGCCCTCAGCTGCCATTTTAAGCTGTATCCATTAGTTCTTTCGCTGTTTTTAAGCATTCTTTCCAAAAATACAAAAACAAGAATTCGGATCAATCTAATAGTACTCTTTTTAGTACTTTTCTCAACTTCTACCACTAAATTTAAAACTCAACGTTGTGGTTACATCAACATAGGCGATGACATAGTTAAAAGTAGTGTTTTAAGCCATACTTGCATAAATTCAGTCGTTGTAAACAAGAAACTTCAAAATTGTAACTTAAATTTCAAAAGTTTAAAAATAGTTCAAAAAATGAAAAAAAAAGAAAGCCACTGTAATATTATAGTAGGTATAATACCATCAAGTTTGTTACAGAAAAGAAACACTAAAAATCAGTAGGGAACCCTTTATAAGACCTTTCAAATTGATTTTGAAAATTTGATTGAAATTCAAAAAAAATATCTTCAAAATTTAAAATTTTTTAAATTAAAATTTTTTTCATTTTAAATTTTTCTCGATTCCAATCAAATTTCCAAATCTTATCAGATAGACAAAATTAGCGTGTTAGTCGATTAGGGAAAGCTGAGCAAAGCCGGTCAGAGTCCGTTCGTCCGGCGCTTCGTTTGGTGCTAATCCAGAGTTGAGAGCGAAAGTTATAGCCTTTTTGTCCGTCTTTTTGCGTGACAAATCGATCAGTTTTTGTAGGTTTGCCGCCACCACTACTAGGTCGTGTCCGTCGATGAGTTCGGCCGTTACTAGTTCGTGCGCGATGCCATCGACAGTGTCTGTTTGGGGAGTGTAGTCGAATTTGATGTCGTTGAGCTCGCGTTGCTGGTTTCGGACTCTTAGGACCTGAAAGTGAGACTTGATAAGTAAGAACTTAGGTAAAGTTAAGGGAACATGCTAATGCTATGATAGAGTAAAGTATCTCTCTTACCAAATTCAATGTTTGTGGAGCAGGCTGCTGAACAGTCGGTGACTGAGCATCAGGCTGCGCCTGTATCGTTTGATCAATCGTTCCACGTTGACTTTTGTTGCCTGATTGAATTGTACCTTCTGGTTCCGAGTCGGATTCTGGAGAGTCGTATTCGAATTCCCAGTTTCCATCCTTGTCCTTCTTCAACTTTCCACTAGCCACCTTTTTTGGTGCGGATACTGTTGGCTGTGGGGTTGAGCCGAGGTTTTCGATCAGGGAGTGGACGAGGAAGCTCTTGTCCTTGGCCTTCTTGAAGAATGAGTACTTTAAGAGTTCGGCCGCCGTTGGACGTTTTGTTGGGTCTTTCTGAAAATTCAAATTTAATTTTTTTTAGTTTTTGTTTTCTCAAAAATTTTCGAAAAAAAAATAATTTATTAAAATGCAATTTAAAGGCTTAACATCAATTTTCCATTACCTTCTTCAGCTATTTCTACGTAAAACCTCAATGTCCCCAAATTGTTATCCATTTTAACCCTCCAAAACCCAATTCCACCCCTCCATACCTGTAAACAGTCCTTGATCAGATGTCTAAAGCTTTTGCCATAGGCTTTGTATTGATCTTTTCTTTCAGCATTCGTTTCTAGATTTGGTGGATCATTTTGTAATGTCATCATTAGTACTTTCATGGGCGGGTATTTGTGGTATGGGGCTGTTCCTGTCGCTAACTCAATACACAAGATGCCGAAACTCCAGATATCGGCTTTGAAGTCGTAGCCTTGGACTTGTTCCATCACTTCTGGGGCCTGAAATTGTAATTTTGATATTAATATTGACCTTTTTTTCAACTTGATTACTAAAAAAGTACATGTCACTAATAGATTTATGTTTTCAAAGTACAGTTTGATATCCTCCAATTTTATCATTAAAAATCATCATATTAACTCACCATCCAGCACGGAGTACCAACGAAAGTGTGTCTAACCTTTTGTCGACTAAGATCCCCTCCACTAGCTGCCAGCCATCCAGAAACGCCGAAATCAGCAATCTGAACAGTTCCATCCGAGCTCAGCAAGATATTACCCGCCTTGATGTCTCTATGAATCTGTCCTGACGAGTGAAAGTAGTCCAGACCTCTCAATACCTCTTTCAGTACAGTGGCAATAGTTACTTCGTCTAGTACACCATAGGCGGCTTGTTCTTTTCCCATTAACTTGATCTTCCGCTTCAGGATATCAAGCATGGAGCCACAGTTGAGAAGACGCATCACTACCCACAGTTCTTCTCCGACCACAAAGGATGTAAAGTAGTTGACGACGTTCGGGTGATGGCACAGACTCATAGCTTGGATCTCGTGGCTCAGCTCGTCCACCGAGGTTTGGCACTTCTCCAGGTTGATGCATTTTATGGCACAGTATTCGGCGCGCGGTTTGCAGAAGGCCTAAAGTAAAAATTAAAAATTTTTAAAAATAAAAACCTTCAAAAATTTTATAATTTTTTACGTTTTCTCGTTTTTTACTCTGTAAAACAAAGTAAATTTACGCCAAGGCTTACGTGCCGTCTCAATATAAATCTACAACCCAAAAGCTTCATTGTACCTTATAAACAGTAGCAGTGGCGCCGATTCCGATGGCTTCTTGTAGATTGTAGTCGTTTTTCGTGTTTGGCCAGTAGTTTTGTTGAGCAGTGAGATTGGGGCTGGACGAGGAGGCTAGATTCGAATCAGCTTGGAGATTGGAAGCGTGCACCAGGGTCGACGTGGACGAGGCGGTCCTCATTTCGGCCATTCAACTGTAATATAAAGTATAACTTTTTACAATAATAATTGAAGATACACTTTACTAATATTGTTATTCAATTAATTCTGTGTCCTCTCTCAAAGCAAAATTTTTTAATTTCATTTACTTCATTTAAAATTTCCAATAGTACTCACATGAACAACGACAGTACGTTGAATACCCGTTAGTTTCAGCTGATCCAAAGCCGGTTGGGTTTGTGACAAAACCCCTGCAACGCCGTCCAAATCACGATGCCTTTGGGGGAGGTTAATTTTGCTCTTGAAAAATCCAACAGTTCCAAGTTTCAGTCAAATTCGTGAAAACTAAAATAGGAAATTTCAAAAAATGTTTTAACAAGTGCATTTGTATAAGTAATGTCGATCAGTTTCACAAAAGAAAACCCATTTTCAAGCTAATGTTTATATAGAAACAGATTAACTAAAGCTGCTACAGCTAAAGACTAAAGTCTTGTAGGGTTTTCACGTTCAAATAAAGGTGTTTAGTAAGAAGTAAGTTAACAAAAAGATCTTTCTGAAACACCAATAGTTCGCATCCTCTACCAAATTTTACAAAGCCCAAAAATCTCCAAAAGCCTCTACCGAAACCTCCAGAACATCCACCAAAATTCCCACAAAAAATGATCAATACCACGCCGCGAAAAAATAAGTCAAAATCCGAGAAAATACAGTAATCATAAAGAGAAAATCCATCAATAATCACCGTACTTCAACGGATATAAACCATGAAAATCAATATATAACAGTAAAACTCTTTATTCAATCGAAATGCTCGTAGATTTAGGAAATTTAAAAATGTGAAACTTAAATAAGAAGGCCTTGTCGTACACATAATTTAAAAATTTTTAACTTTAGTAAAATAAAATAAATCTAGACAATATATCACAATAAAAAATAATTTAGATAGAAAACCACACCGTAAAATAATAAATAGTCATCGCGTATGAAAAGTGCTAAATATAACTTATAATCATGATAAAACTGGCTATAGTAAGACAAAATAGTACTGTTTCTACGTTTCGTAAGGATCTGAAAATTAGAATTCAACTATTAGGTTGTTCAAATAAATCTGTGCCGTCTAACCTCAAAAATACGCTTTGAGAAAAAGCACAGTTATTTGAACAACCTAATATTTTTCCATTTTTTTCAAAAAATACTGACCAAATTTGTATGACCCTGTACCAAATCTTAATCCAAAATACCTTTTAACAGTAATATAACAAACTATAGTACCCTTTACCTCAATAATACTAAACTTGATAAAAATTGATCTTAAGTAGTATAAAAATGAGCAAAAACAACAAAATAACTTAGTTGATATACAATAAGACTGCAAAGTTATAAATAAAATAAATAAGAATTTTGAAACTTTAAAAAACACTCGAATTGAAGGCATTTCGCGTGCTCAAATTAGGTCGATTGGCCATCTTTTAGAGCGGAAAGCATCGATTGAAGAAGTGACAGTTTGTTCTGAAATAAAACAACATCAATTTAGATGTTTTTCATGTTTTTAGGGCTCACAAAACATCATATTTTTTTATTTTACAAATATCTTCATTTGTAAAATACGAAATCAAAGATTTCAAAAATTTTAAATTTAGAAAAAAATTAATTTTAATCAAAAAGAGCCTGTTTTCCATTAATTTTTTCGCCTTTTCATACCTCGCATATTAGTCTTCACCCATAACTACCCCCAAAACCTCAAAAAAACTAGCCCATACCACCTAAAAATGCCCTTTTCTACCCTTCTTATTAACTTTAACCCATAGCTACTCCAAAAACCTCAAAATCTAGCCCATACCCACCTGAAATGACCCTTTTCAAACCACCGAACCCAGTTTCCCAACACAAACATTCCATGTTTTTATCGAAAATCAAGCAGAATTTTTGAAAATTATACAAAATTTTGATAAAAGCAGCCCCGAACTCTCAGTTTATCAACTCTTATCGAATCCCATGATCGCTAAATTTTGATTTCGAATCCGCTTTGCATATCATTCAGTAGCCGCGAAAGCGACGCTTTTCGGTTTGCTACTACTTTTTTAATAACTATTTTTTGTGTAACAAAAATTTCAAAAATTAATGTGGATTTTCAAAAATCATTCAAAATTACCTTTAAAATCGACTTGACTAAACTGACAAAATTCAGAAAGAAAATCTTACTATTTACAATATCAAAAATATAATATAATCAAAACTTCCCCTTATCAAAAATACATTAAAATTTCAAAAATTCAATAAAAATCCAATTTTAAATTATCAAAATGAAAAAATAATAACAACTCTCTAAAAACGTTATGTTTTGTCGTGTTCACGTGCGATCACAGCTCGGAATTAAACCGTCATTTTTCGTGTCACAAGTTCGTTCATAAAGAGTTCGTTTCAGCTCTCAATTTTACGCCATTTTTTATAAAACTTTACAGTAAAAAGTTCAAAGTTATAAAATTTGTCATCGTGTATTTAAAAAAAATTTTTTTAATTTTAAACCTTTCCAACCTTAAAAAGCATAATTTTAGATAACAAAACGTTAGGAATGTCAATCTTTACAAAATTTTAATCTTTCAAATCAACCATAACCCTTACTTTCGAATGCTTGACTTCCAATTCAGCCAGATCATTCAAATTCTTCTTGAAAGCCTCAACTCTTCTCTTTTTCAAATCGACCAGTTCTTTCTTGGCTTGAGCTGTAATTCCATCGAATTTGGTGTTGGCTTCACGTTGTTCAGCTTCAGCTTTGACAATGTCCTTGTTCTTGCCTCTAGCTCTCTCTAGGTTCTTATTCGCGGCTTCGTAGTTGGCCAAGCACCGTAGTCTTCTGTACAGTAGGTCCTGGAATTGAGAAAATTAGCTTTCTACAACAAAATTTTTTAGAAAGCACTACAACACTACTATTGCAAGCATAAAAAATCACAAATTACTTCTAACCTTCCATTGCCAAGCAAATGTTAAAACCATAAAACAAAATTTTTTATCAAAACAGTACCATAAGTTGAGAAAAAAATCTTACCTTTCCAGCCTGTGACTCTCTCATAAAGTACCTCAAAGTATCAGCCAGCTTCAGTTCTTCATCTGTACCTACTCTTGCCTCCAGCTTCTTCATTCTCTCCAACATATCCGTAATTCTACTCAGGAACTGTCCAAACTCTTTATCACCGTTCGCTGCTTCCAGACTGCCATATTTGTCCAATTGATTCGCCATTTTCGCGTATGAATCGGCTACATCTGAAAATGTCATTTTTAAATAAATACTCTAAACAGTGAGTTCATAATAAAACGTTGAAATATTAAAGCTTATATATTTGGTTGTTCAAATAATTATGTGGCATCTAATAAGAAAAACTTGCTTTGTAAGAAAGCATAGAATTTATTAAACAACCTAATAGTAAGATCACATATATAATATACCATAAAATATAAAGAATTACACAATCTACAATATCATTCATAGCAAAAAGCCAAAAAATCAAAATTCCAATCAAAAACCTTACTTTTTCTCAGCTTGCAAGACTTGTCGGCCTTGTGCGTAGCTTCTCGGATATGTGTATGATACTCCAACAAATAGTTGCGTTCTCGGTCGAAAAATTCGTCCACATCTCGCTGAAAATAAGCTATTTATTCCTGTAAATTAAGCACAACGCCATAGTAAAATGAAACTTCAAAATTTTACGCAATAACATCATCCCACCAAAATTTTTTTTAAATATCCTATTTCAAATGTAGATTAAATAAGCAGAGTGCCAAAAGGTGTACCTAACCCCCAGATATGTGATATATCTCAAAAATGTTCTGAGACCGCCTTAATTATGAATCCGTTTCAAAAACACTACATGTCTAGGCGTTATATACAACTTTTAACACTTTATTTGTATGCAAATCAGATGCTTTCATATTCAAAATCCGGCACTAAATTCTTTCATTATCAATCACAAGGTGTAAAGATCAATATACATTTCAACAAACAGACAGAATAATGCAAAAATTCAATCATGTGTCTGTTAATCATAGCAAACCATCACACGTATTTTTGATTTTATTCTGATAGTCATATGCTAATTAACATACATCTACAACAAGAAACCCCTTCTTCAAATCATACCAAAGCTAATACTATAAACTTATATACTCATTCCTTATAACAAAGTTTTTACTGTAAAGAATACTGCAACGCATACTGCACAGTAAGAAAAAGTTGTACGGTAGTCTCTATCTATAGTGAATTATCTGTATAAGCAACTCTACTAACAGAAAACAAGAAATTCGGCCCCACCAAGTCAATATGCACTAAAAAATCACTCTGTAAAGACAATACCCCTAAACTAAATCCGAAATGTCGATCCCTCCGGATTGCTTATATAGAGAGAGTACTGTATAAAAGTAAACCCGCCTTACTTTTATACAACTTTTTAAATTCATTCAATTAACAAAGCCATGCCCTTTTCCAAACAGAGTTCAATGTCTTCTTGACACTAACATCAAGTGCCTTTATAGGTTTAATGAATAGTTACGTATACAGATCATTTCCGTCTGAACTTGCGCCTAATTCATACAAAAATTTTAACGAATAAATGTGGAAAGTTATTCCAAAAATAGAGCTATTCGTCTTACTGCGTCAGACTGTTGTCACAGAAAATGAAAGAGAACTTCGATTGAAGAGAGTTGATATCAGTTCCTTTGTTAGATCGAGACGAGGTTATTTACCTTCATTTGAAATCATGCCTTTAAAAGTTTCGATTTCTTTGAATTGAATGTTTGTTCTTTGTTGAAGCAGTTTATTCAATCTCCATAACGTTAGAGTACACGGTTTCTTACATTTTAACTTTTTGAACATATGAAACATGATTACAAAGCAAACAGTCAGTACAAAAGTTAGGCATCACATCATTTTTAAATTTAGCCGTAAGAACATTTAGAAGAAATATCAGACTTGACATGTCAAAGCAAAATTTCAGCCCAAGCACCATTATATCTGGAAGTTATCCTCTCCCTCTGCCATTGATACATTCTGCTCTCTATGCCATTTATAATTTTTACAAACTAGCTCACAATTAAACCTTAATCTGTCACTTTACAGTACAAAGATCTTTTCTAACGGTCCGTTGACGTCATGAAAACAATTAAAAACCGCTCAACTATAAAGTAATTTTTTGAAACAATATCATATGTGAAACATTCTTAAAATAAAAAATTACAATCTAAAAAACCTTAAAATAAAGGTCAAAAATTTTCCGGATACATTAATTTAAGTAAGAAATTGAATTTAATCTTTTTCAAAAACCTCAATTAATTAAAAATGCTTATCTGTTCAAGGTTAATTAATTACCGCCTTTTCTAAACCATCTATAACTCAACAAAATTGCTATAGTTTAAAAAAACTGCCATAATTTAGAAAAAGAAATGATTCAAGTTCATAACAATTTATTTATACCTTCACGTCTTTTAAACTTCCTTCCATTCCGGAAATTTGACAAGTTTTTTGTCAATTTTTTCAACATTACAAAGAACAAAGAAGTATGATGCTTTTTGACAAAAGATGGACTTTACGTGCAATGACATTGATTAGCGGAATTATATGGTTTTGAAAAATTTAAACTTTTTCAAAATTTTAATGTTAATAAATATAAAAAACAAAACGTATTTTACCAACTTTATTTTAGTAAAGTTGGCCACGCAAACCTGGGCCTACAATTAGGGCACACCTGTAAAAAAGAAACAAACATAACCTCAATGATAAGCCTGACCCAAACATATCGAATAAGCCCCAAAAAGCCGAGCCAAAGAAAATTTAAGCCGCAGGCCTAGACTGAGCCTTAAATTTAAGCCTACCCTGTTTATCATCTCAAACCAAACAAACAATATTTTACAGACAAAACTTTACTACCTACACTTACTGAACAACTAGATGCTCTTCGCCCTACCATAAAGTCCAAGCCATTCAGTACCTCACCACATATAGTAAACATACAATATCTACCAAGCCCTTATAGAGCCACTACGACTTTCTCTTCACAAGTAACATCACAAAGAACAATTCACATAAAAATGACACCAGTAGCGTAATAAAAACTACAAGTTCCTGCGAAATAATTTGAAAATACCGCTTCAATACACCAATCCTATCAACAAACTGTCTCTCTTTTGCCCAAGTTCAAAGATGACAATAGAGTGCAGCGATCAATAATCTGGTAAGCGCATTCAAAGTTCCATAACTCAAACAATGTTACTATTCTGTTTGCCGTTACCTATGAAGTTCGCTTCTGCTTTCGAAAAAACTTCTGTTACAAATCATAACATTTTTACAAATCTGTAATTCCTTTAAAATTTTTTTCTAGAAAGAAAAGTCTTCACCATATAAAGCAATATTTTTTAAAACCACCCCACCCCCCTTTTATAAAAGCCCCACATATTAAGTGTTTCACTGTTTTTTTTTAAAAAACCGCCAAAATCTGCAAAACATGTCTTTTGATTCTGAAACCGTTTCCCCCGTTCCCATAACATTAGACGTCTGACTTTTTTCGAAACGAATCTATCAGAGATCAATTTCAAAAGGCCATACAAAAAACACATTAATTAAAGCGGTTTTGTTATAGGGAAAGTGCATAAAATTTAGAAAATGTTACAAAATTTTAAGGAATTTACATTATCACGCATAGAAAAGATATGGAATAAGAGAGGTATAAGGTAGAAGAGTAGGTAGAGGCATTAAATTTTCCAAATATAGATGAACTTTTTCAAAGCGAGCAACTTTTTTTTAATTTTGATTTTCAATAACCGTATCGTATCTTGAAATGCATCGTATCTTTACAAACAATTTTTTGATCATCCATATTTAAAGAAGCTGACACTTTCAACCTTAAAAAATTTAAAATTAGATGAAGAAAGCCGCTACCAAGTGAACAAAATAAAAAATTTTAAACTTCTTCCTCTCCACCCTCATCACTCCAAAAAACTTCGCCTAACCCAACACCTAGTTTCCTTCCTTAACATAGCCAAACTTATTACGGTAATCCCCACCCCGCAAGTTGAGAATCAGAGCTCGAGGCTTTTCTGCAGCACATTTCCTTATTTCCGCCCCCAAAGCACCAAGAATAAATTAATCCCGCGTGTAAAACGCTTTTTTTGCGTCAAATGTTCATAAGAAACCTTGCGAGCAAAGGTTTTTCGTCTGAAGCTGTTAAGAAGCTTATGATACGTTTTCTTCTTATTCATACATTTTCAGAGTCCACAACCCGACTTTTTCGTTTTGTGTCTGCGGCGTGTAGTCTGTACCGTAAATTGAGTATAGTGTCACAATTACGCATTGTATTGCGCTTGTTTATACTGTAAAAGGATGTACTGTTCTTTCTTGGGTATTCTATAATATTTTATTTAGAATAATGTATTGTTTTTGATTCTTGTTGATTGTAAAAGGTCATTTTGTAGTATTTGACAGACATATAGCAAGCCACTGTTTCTTTAAGAATATCTTTGTCTCAAGTCATATTGTGGTAAGTATTGATACGGTTTGTTGTACAAGTAATCCTGTGCCTTTTTTCAAAGCAAATTTTCGACGTTAGAAAGCGCAGAATTATTATTAAAGGATCTAGAACGATGCTTTGACTTTTGAAAATTTCACAAAATTTCTAAAAAAGCATGCATAGACAACCCTTTTAAAAAATCCAAACCACAGTGTTAAAAACATAAGATCGAAACAATAAAAAATTAATTAAACCCGTAAAACATAATAAAATATGCACACATTCCAAATATTAATCAATTCAAAATTCGTGTTCCCATCTTCAAGGTCAACTAAACATGATATCACGTTCGAATACCACTACAAATTGCAAATTTTATCACATTATAAGTAACATCAAAAAAAATCATTTTAGGAAAGAGTACCCTATCCCCTGCCTAGACCTGAAAGGAAGCCCACTCAGCCCGGCCCTAACCCGACCGACAAATTTAAGCCCAAAGGCTAGGCCAAAAAAATGAACCCCCTTTAAAGATCTACTCTTCCCGAAACTATCTACCCTTCCAGTAAAACGTAATCGCGCTTGGTACTGCAGTAAACTAAACATATAATCACATTCACCATCCCAACAGACTTTAAATGACATGATGTTCAATATTAAAATCACGTTTCGCACTTTACTCACTAATAATCTCAACAATTTTTCGTTTTTATCAAAAAAACATCAATATTATTACCACCAATTCATCACAAACTGGGTTATTTACGTCGGCTAATTTGAGTGGTTCGAGACACAGCGTAACGTTTCTTACAATTACAACCAAAAAACCAAATCAACATATTATTTTACTATCCCTAAAGCTTTATATAGCCAAATCTCGCCAATTTTTACGTATAAAAACGTAAAAAATTAAAATTTCACCTACTATAACATCCGACTCACTCATTTTAGATAAACCTAACGTTACTACAGTAAATTTTAGTACGAAATCGCTTCCAAATAAAAGTTATTACGAAATTCAGTGTAAAACGTCCTCCAATAACAAAAAAACAGCACTTACCTGACCAGAAAGTAGAACTTCATCAGCAGATTGAGTAAACTTCTTGAACAAGTTGGTGACCGTTTCTTTTTTGTTCCGCCCACGTACTGACAACTCGTTCTCGTACTCCAAAAAGACTCGAAAGTTTGGATCTCGAGAAAAAATCGGATGAGCCGCTAATCTGCACAAAAATACTTCATGCATAGCCACGGTCTTCTTGAACGATGCCAGGTATTCTCTGAAATCGAAATTTATAAAATTTTCTAAATAAAATATTTTTTACTTTAAATAAGTCATCTTAGTACCGAATACCAATAGCAAATCCGGAAAATACGTATGAAAACTAGAAAAACCAAAAATTTTATAAAAAAGCTACTAAAATAACATCCCAAACATCAAATAGCCAAAATATCTAAAACCAAATCAAAAAATGAAGTAAACCTACTGTTCCAGCTCTTGTTTCATCTTTTGAAACTCTTCTTTAGTCATGGTAGCTTCTCCTTCGCCTAATTTTTGAAGTTTTTCTCTAGAAGCATCAAAATCTGGTCGTGGAGGTGCAGGTGGAATCTACAATGCCAACTTTTACTCGAAACAAAAATTACAAAGTCAAAAGCTAAAATTTAAAACCTTGATACTATAATCAAGGATATGATACTAAAACCAAGAATTTTATCTAGTGTACATTCAATAAAACGCACATAAAATTGTATATAATAGTAATCTGGTCATAAATGAAAAAAAATTAATGAAAAACTTTTTTTTCATCGCACAATACCCAAATTAAACTTACAATAAACCCAGCGTACTCTTCAGCATCTTCTAAACAGGTATGAAGCCAAACAAACTCTTCATGCTCACGAACAACAGACATTTCGCTTTTGGCAAAGTCCGGCAAATTTGTTTTCGTATGAACCGTGTACTTTACCTTATCACGTTCAGACAAAGCGTCAGAGATGTCAACTTGCGTAGCATTACAAGCTTCCGAATCGAATGAAACATCTTCTGTTCTGTGCTGAAATTTTCCGTAAAATATTACCTTATGTTTTAAATTTGAAAGCAAAAAGTCCAGAAAGTAGCTATACAGCCTAAAAAATTTTAAAACATTCCAATCCTAGTCTCAATACTTCGATACTTTCAAAATACTTCAATATCTCCACACTTAATACCTAAAAATCAAAAAATCAAGGTTAAACACTTACCGTTCTGTAGTCATTCTGTCCCAAATCAGAATCCTGCCGTTGTTGTCCATACCTTTCCCCATATTGTTTTTGGCTTCCAATCGCTGGCCGAGTCGACTGTACCATCGGATTCACAGGTGTTGGGGTTGGAGTGTCCAGGTCCACTTCTTGCGTCGGCTCCAGCACCGGATTCGACAAGGGATCGTGCTGAGATTCCGGTCGTGGAGGACCGGCCTGTTGTCGGACATCGAGCACTGGAGGATCATCGTCAGAAAACAACATCACCGGCCTTCAAAACAAACATTTGAATAAGTTATTGGAAGACCAAACTTGCTCGGTGCAAAAACAATCCCCTCGAGGGCATTTGAGAAAACACGGCTGTCAAAACAAATTAAACAATTTCTAGCCGGGCATTTTTCTTAAACCCAATTTTGATTTTAAGAATTTCTATCTAATTTGAACTCGTTGCCTAAACATATATCCAAAAATATCAAAAGAATATTAACTATGTGTAATATTAGACAAAATTCTGTAACAACAATCGTATAATATCATAAAATCTTATATTCTACTAGCCAAGAGACCAAAAAGTAACAAAAACGTCAAAAAACACAAAATTTTCCAAAGTCTTCCAAATCACAATATTTACAAACGAAAAACCTCATAAACTTTGGTTTAAATTTCAATCCCAGAATAAACAAGCGCTCTCGACCAAAATTAAATGAGTTGAAAATTCGTTTCACAAAGAAAAAATCCCCCCTCTTTCCGCGAAACACTGGACGAAAAAGCCAAAATTTAGGTAATAAATGACCTGAAACAACGTCAAACAGCTGTAACAAACAATAATAAGACATCAGCCGAGTTGCGAAATGCGGCTACTGGACTCGAAACACGTCATAAACCTGCAAATCGACTTCAAACTCGTTTACCGCCTTTACAGCTAAAATTTCAATATAATGCTTGGAAATTTAGAAATTTTCAAAAAGATACATTTTAAAATATTTAAATTGTCAAAAAATGCTTTAAAAAATTGAAAGCTACAGCTCACGATAGAGAAAACAAGAATCCGACTTCATTACTGAAAAAATAGAGAAAAAGAAATTCGAGAGACGAAAAGCCACGAAATTTATTTGTGACACTTCGTTCTTACGGGAAATAATTGTTTGTAGGCCAAATCCAGAGCTGGCAAATAGAAAAATTGAGTATAAAAAATAGTAAAATTAATTTTTTGTATTTTTCATTTCAAAAATTATTTTAAAAATGATTTTAAAAATTTTAAAATTCAAAATAACAACTAAAATAAAATTTTATTCGCTGGCAGGGGGCTGATCTAACGTGGCTTGACAAGTTGGTATTTGAAGTAGAGCTTCTTCTTTTTCTTATTTTGGGGATCACCGCCTTCGTCATTTGGTGGTTCAGTAACAGGTTGAATAGGATCGCCTTCTGCAGTTGTTTCACCATCACTAGGTGCTTCAGATGCGTCTCCACCATCTGGAGCTGATGAAGGTTCACTAGGGGCTTGAGAGGGTTCTCCATTATCTGGAGCTGACGAAGGTTCACTAGGTGCTTCAGATGCATTTCCGCCGTCTGGTGCTGAAGAAGGTTCACTGGGGGCTTGAGATGCGTCTCCGCCACCTGGAGCTGCTGAAATTTCACTAGGCGCTTGAGATGGGTCTCCACCTTCTGGAGGCGATGGAGGTTCACTAGGGGCTTCAGATGGGTCTCCGCCGTCTGGAGCTGCTGAAGGTTCACTAGGTGCTTGAGATGGGTCTCCGCCATCTGGTGCTGATGAAGGTTCACTAGGTGCTGGAGCTGGTGTCTCTCCACCGCCACCTGCAGCTGCTGTTGGTTCAGCAGGTGCTGGAGCTAGTGTCTTTCCATCTTCGTCACCGCCTTCACCACCACCGTTCTTGTAGTCGTCTAAAGCTTCTTGGAATGCCTTGTTGTAATTTGCGATTTCTTGCTAAAATTGAATTTTAATTTCGATTTTCAAAATTTTGAAAAAATTTAAAATTTAAAAAATCAAAAATATTTTAAAATCTATGACAATAACTAACTGAAAATACCAAAAACTTGAAAAAAACTAAAAATATTACCTAAAAACCAAAAAACCCCAAAAATATTAACCAACCCCTTAAACTCACAGCGATCTGCTGCATCACATGATGTCCCAATTTCGATGTGTTCACGTTGTAAGCGACGTTCTTAACAGGAACGAGGTACGTCATGTTGATATGAGCCACTCGATCGGCTTGAACGGCCACCGCGCATAGTAACGCTGCGATCAGAACCCACCACCGTACATGGTTGGATATTTCGTCGAGAATAAGAAAAATTTTAAAATTTGAGTCGACCGAGAAATGCGGTCTTTAGAAATATGCAAATTTCAGGAGTCTAACTCAAATTGAAACTTTATAAGAGTTTCTTATTGTTTTTAGTATTCTAGTTCATTTTCTTTAGTTTCAGTTATCAAGTGTTGCTTTCATGGTGTATATGATCTGTATATATGTAGTAGAATACTCTTCATATCTCACTTTAATACTCCGTACCTAAAATGAGTTTTTGAAATTACGGCCTTGCTGCTATGTTTAGTACTTTAGTGGTTTTCTTTGATTCTTTTGTTACTTCGGTCTTCAGATAGATGGCTTATGTAGTATATTACTTGTCATAAATCTTTTCAGGCATTCGTAGTCAAAGTAAAAGTTTACGTTTACAATTTTCATACTGTGTTTTGTATTTTAATCATGATTTCTAGATAAATATTTTTGTTTTTGTACTTGATGTATATGACCTATACCCGTCATATCTTCCTTAAGAAGTCCGTATCCAAAGTGAAACTTAACAATTATGATTTTTGTACTTTTTTTATAATAGTATTACAGTGTCGTTTCTTGAGTTTTAGTTAGTTTTTCTTCGGTATAGATGACCTATGTAGTACAATACTCGTCATAACGTGCTTCAGGAGTTCGTACCGAAAGTGAACTTTGCAAATTATTATTCTTATACGTTTTTTATTAATTAAGTAGCTTTTTTTGATTTTTAGTGGCATTTTGTTACTTCTGCCTTGAGGTAGATAACCTACGTAATAGTATGATACTCGTCATCAGGACTGGGCGGGGACTTTTGGCCTGGGGGCAGGGGTCCGAAAAATCCACAAGGGGGACCACATTCAAATTTTTTCGAAAATTTTTTCTGGGGGAGGGGAGGGGTACCCCCCCCTCGCGCCCGGCCCTGCTCGTCATATCTTGCTTCAAGAGATTGTATCTAAAGTGAAGTTTTAAAATTATAGTTTTTATACTGTATTTACTAGTTCAATGGCTTTTCTTAAATTCTATTTCCATTGTGTTACTTTGATCTTCAGTTATTACCTACGTGTACAGTAAACTTCTTGCTATCATTAATTAAGAAGTTAAATATTAAAAACGTCTTGGATTTTACACGTACATTTATTGTCGTCTTAAAATATAAAATTGACATGTAACTTAGTTACTGTTATGGGACATTACAATATAAATAATAAAAATACAGACGGTTATAAAGACCTTTCTAAAAACCCTAGTGCTAAAGACCAACTGGTCCATAGCTTCGAACTCTCACTCAACTGGTGATCAGAGGCATTTGAGCTAGAGCCTAAATTATAATCTTATCATATTTGCGCTGGCCTATTTGCATAGGCGGCACCTAACTGTACCAAACACAGTGAAAACTCTTTGGCATGAACCTATACAGTGTGACATCTTGATTATAAAAACAAATTTGGATAAATCCCTTGAGTGTCATACTAAAGTACTTTGACTCTAGTCACTTCCCGCAATAACACTATTTTTTGTGTTCCGATTAGGAGTTTAACAGTTCTTTTTTTCTCTTTGAATAAACGCTTTACGGGCAGTCGGACGCGTTGGAAGAGTAAGAGAGAAAGAGAGCCTGTGACCACCATCTCGATTCCCGTTTCCCGTGATCTCTAGTAGCCTCTCAAATCAGAATAAACGGGAAAAGAATGATCTTTTTTCAGCAAATCCAGCCAGTTAGGGGTTTTTATAAAAGTGGACAATGAGAGCACATGTGAAGGTTCGAAATGAGTTCTATTTGAGTTAGTTGGACATTATTTTTGATATGTTTGATTAAATTTTAAAAGTTTCAGGTTGTTTTGGGGGCTTGTAATTTTATCCTTGATCTATAAAATTTGTATTTCAATAGTGGTATTACTTTACTGTAGTTTTTACCGGCCTTGATGCTGTAGTATTTTTTGAAAAAAACGGCTTAAAATTAAAAAAATGCAATAACTTTCTTTACAAAACAAAAAATGGCAAAAACTTTCTTTACAAAGCAAAAATGGCAAAAACTTTCTCTACATTACAAAAAATGGCATAAACCTTCTGTACAAAGCGAAAATTATACAAAAACTTTGTTTACAAAGCAAAAAATGGCAACAGCTTTCTTTACACTTTATAAAACGGCTATAGGCGTAAATTTGCAAAAACTTTCTTTACAGAGCCTAAAAGAGCAAGGGCTTTCTTTAGAAAGCCAAAATTGGCAAAAAATTTCTTTTCAATTTAAAAACAGCAATAACTTTCTTTACAAAGAAAAAATGGCAAGAACTTTTTGTACAAAGCAAACAATGACAAAAACTTACTTTCCGACCTAAAAAACATCTATAGCTAGCTAGGTCTCTTTTACCGGGTTTAGTCTGCTTACTTTGTGCTTTTTTTGATCTCGAAAGCTCAACTTTAAAAAAAGTTTTACTACAGTGAATAATCTTGTTGTAGGTAACCCTAGAGGCCTTTTTTCCACTGACCGCAGTCAACTTTTTTCTGAATTTGTAATTTGATCAAGACTGTTTTTCTCGCAATTTTATCGGATTTGCAGCACTTTTCCATTGTTTTTTTCGATTCGAAAAAAGCTTTTCAATTCGAGTTTATTTGAATTTCGAAATCTCGAAAGGTTGAGAGGTGTTAATTGAGCTTTTTATACTGTTATGAGTAATATTAGAGCAAAAAACAGCTTTTGAGTAAAGAATACATAAAGTTTTGGGTTTTTAGTAGACCTGTAAAGAGACTGGGCTGGGCGGTTCCCTTTTAGGTCTGCTTGTTAGGCATTTTTAGAGAAGTTTTACTTTTTAGACATTTTGAGCTAATAATCTTAAAAATACAACAACATTGCATTCGAATTCTGTAGCAAACCCCATTTTTGTAGAGGAAATCAAACTCCCTTCACTATGCGTTGGCGTGACAGTTTTATTTTGACGTTGACACAACAAAAACTGTGTTTTGTTAATATTACTTCCATAGTCGGATTCATGCACATGAATATATTTATATTTATATATATATCATACATTTTATACATATATATAAGATGATGATATATATTTTTCCAAGCTTCTGAAACGATTGAAAATTGTAGGGTAATGGCCGAGAGAAGCGGCGCCAAAGTGCGCTCACCATCACAGGAAAAGGCGTTGGATGAGAAGATTGCTCAGATCCAACAGAAGAACAAGCAAGTCGAGGAGAGGTACAAGGTAGGTATTAGTCAATTCAATTTTGGTATACTCAGCATACTTTTCTTTACTTATTTCTAACCTACTCTACCCTACCGTACCCTACAATATCCTATCCTACCTTACGATATTGTAACATACACTACCTTACTTTACCCTACCATACTCTACCCTACCATACTCTATCTTACCTTATATTACCCTATCATACCCTGTCTTTCCTTTTCTCGGCGTTGCCTTACCCTACTTTATTTTTCTACCATATCCAACACAGCCCTATCTTGGTCTTCCCTGTCTTACTCTTCCGTCCCTTACTCTACTCTGTCCTACCGTAACCCCACCTCTTAGTACTCTACCTTACGTCCTCATTAAAGTTGTTTTAGGTAAGACAAGATGAAGCCAAACAAGTTCATCAGATCAAGACAAAGAATGAACAAACTCCAGAATCAGTGCCAAATGAAGCCAAGAAGGATAACCGTAGACCGCCTAAGAATAATGGTGGAGATCGGGAATGGGACACTGGCAAAACGCCGTATGTCATCGTTTTTAAAAATGACATTTTTTATCGAAACAACGATTAAAATTTAATATTACATGATGACATATCATCAGAAAAGCATTTGAAAATAGTATTTTTCTAATGTCAAGTCGTTTAAATAGTTTTGCGCTCCCTCTCAAGTAAAATTTTTGTGATTGTGGGCACAGAATTATCTGAACAACTTAAAACAAGAAAAAAAAAGCAAACTCAAAAGCCATAAAAATTACCATTATAACCCCTTCAGAGCCTCCCAATGGAAGGTGAACGTGCCCGAGTTCGGTGATGGTGCAGCGACCAGTCGTCGGCGTCGTTTCCATCCAAATCAACGTTATCGTCATCCGAATCCACGGCCGGGATTCCAGCACGACGATCGGTTTTTGGATGACAAGAACGGTGAGAATGCCGAGAACGGTGGAGCTATTCCCAACTCACGGCCTCCACGAAGACATAACAATCGTCGAGGACCACCGAGACAGCCACGAGAACAGAATGGAGAACAACAAGATGGCGTGGAACAGGAAAACAGAAGACCTCCACAACATAGAAGGCATAAGAAGGACATTTTTGAGAGGGTCACCAAGACTGATGAGAATGTAAGTTAATATGAGAGGCATGGGTAGTAGGGTAAGGAACGTAGCTTAGCATAGAGCAGGGTATGGTAAAGTAGCATAGGGTAAGTTAGGGCAGGGTAGGTTAGAATCGGGTATAGTAGGGTAGGGTACGATACGAAAGGATAAGGCAAGACAGAGAAGGTAAAAAAAAGATGAGCTAAGATAGAGCATATAAGCTCAAGACCAGGGCCGGGCGCGAGGGGGGGGATACCTGTGCGATTTTTTGGACCCCTGCCCCCAGTCCAAAAGTCCCCGCCCGGCCCTGCTCAAGACAAAACCCCACTATCAATCCAGAATTAAAAATTTTTCAGGGAGAAAACGTACCGTTCCGTGGTCAACGACAACATCACCCACCTCGTCCTGGAGGCCCTCGCAGAGCGTTCAACGTATGTTTATAAGCCTTACTTTCTCAAAACGGCCATAATATCGGCCAAATTTGTTGTATTAGGTTGTACAAATAATTCTGTGCCCATTCTCAAAGCAAACTTTTGGAGTTAAGGGGCACTGAATTATTTACCTTACCTTTAACTTAAAAAAAATCATTTTCGGTCGATTTTACAACATTAATAATAAATAAAATCATCCCTATAAACCACACTTTCAGCCCCGTCACAACGCTCCACGAACCTTCACCAAACGTCGTAGCGCGGCATCTGAATCCGGCGAGAACGTTGAGAAGCCAGAGGGCGAAAAACCTAGCAGACGGCCAAACAACCGCGGCCCTCGCCGTCCACGACCTCAGAACGGTGAACAACCACCAGCCGAAGGTGGCGATGGTCAGGTGGAGAAGAAGAAGAAATATAAACCACAACGTAAGTAATACCATTTTTGTCGGGTCTTTACAGTTTATGACCGTCCAAGTTAACCATGATATGTCTCGGCTTCAAAATTAAATTTTAAAATGATTTTTTAAGCCAACCGCCCAGTCCCGGACAAAGTGCAAGTCCGTCAAGTAGTTCGCGCTATGGTGGGTAAGGTATGTGCCAACGAACGTCGTGAACAGAAAGCACTGCCAAACCCAAAAGAGACCGAACTCTAACATATCTATTGTGATAACATATTTTCTACAGTCATTTGCTCAGTTTTTCTTCGCATAAAACAAAGAAATCAGCAAAACCTATATTATATTACCCTTGCTCATTAAACCTTTTACTTAATATTCAATTTTGTATATGTATACGTGAATATATTCACGTAGCTCTTCAATGAAGCTATCGCGTGGAATTCTGTTAAACTTGAGGCATAAATCTAGCCAAAAATCATACAGTCGTTTTCTAATTAGTTAGCATAAAATCGAATTTCTCAAACCAAAAGACTATCTATACCTACACCTTTTTAAAAAATTTATACCTAAACTAATTTATGTTCAAACTTCAAACCATTTTAGCGCATAAATTATCGTATATATAATCAAAATAGTAGCTATACTAGTTCACAGCTAACACGACATCAATTGATAACAATCATGTTTATTAACCAAACAAGAATCGTTTGAATTTGACAAAAAAAACCATAATTAATATATAAAATTAAAAACAAACTCAAGGAGCGGAACAAGTCGTTGATAAGAAACAGTACAACAGTTTTTGACAATAAATATATCTCTTTGACATTGGCGAACAAAAATATCAAAAAAAGCGTCAGCAAATATGAAAAATAGATAGTTAACTCGTTTTTAATAGTGAAAAATAGATGTTTAAGGTAATTACCATCAAAAAATAACTTTTAGAATGATCACTATCAAAACTAAGATTTCCAAAAATGATAATATCAAAAAGTATTTCTTTATTCGAAAAATACTACTGTAACATCGCCAACCTCATTCCGACGCCCACTTCAAGAAGAAACAAATTTATTTTCGACCAGTGTGGCCACACATTGTTTAATCTACTTAATAATCGTCCAGATCGAAGTCGTCGTTCTCCTCCGCCATCTCGATCATCTGGAAGTCCACACGGTAACGCAGTAGACCACCAATACCACCAAAGCCGTGCACGAATTGGGCGCCTTGTGACGACCGGTCGGTGACGATTTCTAACGTGGCTCCGAACTTCTTGTAGTTGTTGGCTAGCCATTCTAGGAATGGCATTGAGCTTTCGATCTCCATTTCAGCCCCCGAGTCCTTGTCCACAAAGTTGTCCTTGTTTTTTTCTTGTTGCGGTGTCAGATGGGCTACCTTAATATCACCATTGGCATTCTTTAATTCATATCTGGTTACGTCCAAGTTCTCCCAACAGATCAGAATCTCCACGGCTCCCATCTCGAGGGCTTGTAACGTGTTCTGAACACCGTACACTTCTTTGCCAGTGTCTTGAGAGATTTCCGAGAAGAAGTTTGAGATGAGCTTCTTTTCTTGCAAAAACTTCACGTCGGCCAAGGCGTCGGCGGCCAATTCGATAGCTTGGTTGAAGCCGTTTTCTCCACCGTATGATACGTCAACTGTTTTTACGATTTTAGCCTAAAATAAGTAATTTAAAGCATATAATAATGCAAAAAATATTTTTTAAATGAATTTTCATACTCTGAAGCAACATAAGGTTCAAAAGCTAAACGACCGCCATTTCCCAACCTAAAATTCCAAAAATAAAAAAAATTATCCTGTTACCTGTAATCTCTGATCGAACATATCACTCTGTCCCAATTCTGTCTTAAAATCAGCTGAACCAGCCAACACCAAGCCAGCTACTGTAACTTTGTCGTTTTTAATGAACAATTCCACAGCTGTTTCAGCCACCTTTCTCACATAATTGTGACGTTTTTCCATTCTAAGACGAGCGAAACGCAAAGCTGATTGACCACCACGACCGTGCTTCTTTGGTAGATCTACAGTAAACTTGTGTAAAACTTCTCTCGTGTTTCCTTGTAGAGTTCCGAACAAACTGCCGTTACCGTCCATGATAATGAAGCCGAAACGTTGATCATCGGCCAAGAGAGCTAAAAATTGGCCATATTATAATCAAAACTATAATACGTTCATTTAAAATAGCTTTATGTTCCTTATAACTCACTTCCTGATAATAAAAATAGGTTTCAAGCTTCGTTTTAACAGTTAAAACAAGACTTCTTTAAGTAGATACTACCTCAATATCAAACTACTCACCAGCCAAAGCCTCAGTGTGGAATTTGTTATCACACAAGTAAAGTGAAGTATTGATGGGTTTGAAAGGCTCAAAGTCAATGTTAACTTTCTTTTCCTTTCCTTCGTCCGTCACAATCGTACCACAATATATAACTAGACCATTGGTTGGGACTCGGTTGTACAATTTGAGACGACCCTGTACGGATGTGATGGCACCAAGCACAGAAAGACGATTCACACGCGACTTAATGTTCGACGCTGTTCCGTATTCATCGGCCAACATTTTACTGACTCGCGCAATCTGATCGCGAGGTGGAATGATAAGCGAAATCATAGAAGTTCCATTACTAAAAAGATTTTTTACGTAAAACAACCAAAAAAATCAAAATCCCATCTAATGAATTGTTTGCTTTGACCAAACTCCATCACCAACCTAAATGCAAAACAAAATGTAAACAACTTACCCTCTGGCCATTTCCAACGACTTGATAAGTCGTTTGATCTTCCAGATCTCTACATTACGATCAGCAGCGTCTTCAGACATCTTTCCAACTAACTAACGAACCCGTTAGATAATGTATTTTGGCCAAAATTTAAGATCAAACAAAAATTGTTCTGATCTGAAAGTACAACAATATAAATTAATAAAACTAGATGCTCAAATTCGCGAGAAACGGCTAATTTTTAATAAACGAGATAAAAAAAATCTTAGGCTTCACGAACATAGTAAAACTTAAAATATTTCATAATAAACAATTGTAGAAAAACAAAAATTATCCATTTTAGGCCAAAAAACTTATGAAGTAAAAACCGAAGTAAATCCTTAAAATAAATAAAAAAAACCAAAAAATTACAAAGAACATATAAAATAAGGTCAATTAGCTTCTTCTTTAACTAAATTTCATAACAATTTCAATGAAAAACACCATGAAATAGGTAAAAATATATTATTATAAAATCCCTTCAAAAACCACTAAAATAAAGTCAAAATTAGTAAAAATTATAAGACAAAAATCCTAAAATACGCTCCAAACATATTTTCTTATCCAAATAATGCAATAAACGACATATATGGTCAAGCTACACGTAAACAACATACAACCAACCGCGAAAAAAATCCAGACGAAAACCTAAAAAAGCGCGAGCTGCGTGTTATGCTTGAAAAGGCGGTCTGCAGGCTGCGGGTGTTTGTTATACGGCAGAAAGTCATATGTTTTGAAGAGTTTAACAAATTCAAACGTTACTTTTAGTAAAAAAAATTAAAGTAGATTAAAATAGTAATTTGCAGTAAAATATTTTTACATATTTTTTTAAATTTAACGTTTTTTGTAATTTAAAACGTAAAAAAGTGGTAATCACTTTGAGTAAGCAAAGATCATTGCCGTGTCTACTGACAATATTACTTTTTTGTTATGTTTACAGTAAAAAAACTCAAACTGTGTGTTAAATGCGTTTATAAACAGTTTTTAAAAGTTTGTTTTGTTATTTCTGTTTCTGTTTTTAAAGTTTTATATTTTAAAAAAGCTAATTCTAGACTTTTTGTCCTACTGGTTTATGTCAATATCTTGTTTTTAAATTTTCAATATTTGCTTTTTTTATACAAAAATCTTTAAATTTCTTATTACTTTAAACTCTAAAAGGTCATTTCAAAGTTGGAATCATAAAAAGTAATCGACTTTGATTGTAATGTAACGTACATGCAATATCTAATGTTATGTGTACAAAAAAAGATTCTGGTTATCACGGAAGTCACAAAACATAGAACTGGGAAAGCTTGTTTATCAATGCGCGAGTTTATATCAAATTCTTTCTACTAATAGTGTTAGAATTGTTACTGTTTACAATGGTTTAAAAAGTTTTTTATTTACAAACAAGATGTGTACTTGGTTTGGTGAACACGAATGGTAAATGCTTTAAGTAAATAAGAGTTTGACATTTTGGTTTTTTTAAACTTTTGCAAGATTTTATTTTATTTAAATTTTTTTTCAATGCAAGATATAATGTAAAAATTGAAACGTCATGGATAAGGGGAAGGAGCGGCGATGAGGGTTTGGTGAAGACTGTCAGATCCTTGTTCTTATTTGGACTCCATCCAGGTGATCCTGTTTCTCGAGCGACCGAGTCGTGATGAAGTGTTTCTCAAAACCTCAGGCCGTTTTCAAAGTCTGTGTAGGCCAAACAACTGATTGGAAATTGACATATTTTTCATGCTAAGTTCACGGAGATTATGGGAAGATTTTAAAAGAAATCAAAAAGTTTTATCGTCAATTTATATGTATTTTTACGCTAAAATATATCCAGACTTATTTGGTATCTTACAAGGAAAGAACTCCACCTGCCTCGCTCAGAATCAGCTTCAATTTTTTCTATAAATTCTTTGTACCACCATTAATATCAACGAAAAATTTTAGTTTGCGCTTTTGAGTTTTAAAATAAAAATATTTGAAGTTTCTGTTAATTTGACAAATTTGGCATACTGTTTCAAGCACTTTTTTAACTTTCCAGACAAGATACGCTTACAAATTTAAAAATGTAGGTTTATTTAAAGATTTTCTACTAGTATATTAAAGAAAAATTATTAAAAGTCAAAAAATGACACAGTTATAAGCTTGATAAGCAATGCCAAGTTGGCGGGGAATTCAAAATTTCATTTTTTAATCTCGATTTTGTCGAGATTTCCTGGACAGCGCGATTTAGTACTTTGCTGAAAATCTTATATTTACATGATCTTTCTTCATAAAACGTTTGAAGTCAATCAGAGCGGGGCAGACCAAGCATCTTCCTTGTAAAGTATTTTTAACATATTTAAAAAATTTTTTTTTTACATTTTTTTATTTTTATTTCTAGACCAAAATAAAATTTATAACTCTTACTATCACTTGTTTACCGTATTTCCGTTTTTTACACCGTAAAACCACAAAGATTGCAATGTGGACTTTTATAGTTTACCTTTCCAGAAGCTTCCGCCGACAAAACACAAATGTACATTTTCCTAAATTTGAAGGAATTTACAGTGTAAAGAGCGTTTTATGGTTTGTAATCTTGTTTACTGTCAAAACAGTATTTTCAACTTTAAATTAGGCTTGTTTCTGCTTTGTGTTTTCTGAATTCATCCTAGACAAAGTCATTTCGACTAATTTGATTGTTATGGCGAAATGTTTGCAATGCCAATGCTAACAGTTAAAAAGTTGTTTACTGGTGACAATGTAGATGTTTAGCTAGTAAATACACGTACATGTGGTAGTTTATGTTTGCTGACAATCATTGGGTTTGGTTTTGCTAGGTTTGTAGGCTTTCACTGTAAATAGTTACAGTAATAGTGATGTGTTTACTACAAAACAAAATTTAACTCAAGTTTTTAAAAAGCTTTTTTAAAAATTTAAGTTTTTTAAGTTTTAAAGTCTATGTCTAATACCATAAAGCCGATATTTCAAAAAATTTTGCAAAAAGTTTAGGTAACAATGATATTATGATTGTGATATGTTCTCTAATGTCTTATAGTGTACTATTTTGGTAGTGTTTGTGACCAAATAGAACTTTTTTTGCAATTTGTGATGTTAGTATTTCAAACTACAGAATATAGCAGCTGAGGTCACTTTTTGTTTCGAAATACCTTAACCTATAAAGGGAATGGCAGTACCAAATACGTTATTCACACGTAGAATTTTGGCTAGCTAGAGGTAGTAATGACTGAAATGAGTATAAGTTCCGGGGTGATTTAAAACCAAAAATAGGGGGGGAGGTGGTTGGGTACGTGGGTGGAGTAAAGAATATACAGTAATTTTTTAAACGGAGGAGCTTATGTTCAACTTTTCGCAGATTTTGTAGTTGTTTTAACTATAGCAGGGCCAGTGCAAGGCACTGTAGGCACAGTAGGCAAGCCTGGGTACAGTGATCAAAAAAAGTATCACGGATAGTGACAATATTCTTTCATAGCCCGGTTTTAAGCCGCGCTTTGGCGGTAGAAATTTGAATTCATAAAAGCAAACTAGCTTTGGTGATAAGTTCAACAAATATCGTTATGACACCCACATATTTGGGATGATTTGTAGTTTGTCAACAGTCTATGTGTTGTCATAATTTTATGTCTTGTTATTATTTCATGTTAACATACTGTAAAAACCAAGTTAATTTATTGCTAAATACGAATGTGATCTATGGCTACGTGCAATCACATTGAAATATCAATAACATAAACATTGAAGCAGTTTTCAAAGATCAATTTGCCTAAACTTGTACTAAAACGTTTACATTTTTGAAAGCTTTGAAAAAAGACTCTGAACTTTATTAGTCCTTTGAAGACCTTTACATACGTATGTATTGTAGAAATCAAAAAAATAAGACAACCTGTCGAAGATGTTGTTTTAAGTTCATTTTATAACATCAGAAAATACGTTTACTTTACATTTCTATAGGGTGAGCTGACAAGTTTATATTGATTAATGGCGAAATGGCAAGAAATTTCAAAAAAATTTAAAATTTTAAAATTTTTTTGAACAGAAGAATCTTGACTAATTCCCATTTTGTAAAAGTGACCCAATAACGTTACACTGACATGTGTAGTCTGTGATTTACCATGCGTTAACTAGGGTTTTTACATTTATTGATAGGACCTTTCGTCAGCGTAGTCTATATTTCAAATTCTTTTAAAGAAATACGATTTTTTTAGAAAATTTTTTTAATTTTAGACTTTACTGTTTGTGACAATGTTTATAACATACATATATACTTATATAGGTTTTTGCAGCTAAATAATAAATCTAGGTGCGCACCTTACAGTACTCCTAGCAAAAGACGCAAAATTTATGGTTTATCATGTTTAATACTAACATTATATATAATATATTAGTGTAGAATAGGGTAGAGGAAGGTAGAGGTAAAGCTCAGTGTTTATGTAAAGGGTTGGTTGACTGTTACCATAATTCAAAAGTTACCAATTTTTCAAAAGTTTGCCAGCTGTGATGCACACTACACATTTATAAAGAATGACTTCAAAATACTTTGTGGTGGTCAATCGCTGTTATTGTGGTGATGTAATACTAATTGCTACAACTGCTTTTCACATGATTCAAAAAACTAGAAAACGGTAAAATCACGTTGCAAATAGCTTTCTTACTTCCTTAGGAATCACATTACTTTGACTTGTATCTGATCATCAGAAAATTTTATATTTTGTGTTTTATTTACTCTAGCATTTTTAGTTTACTCTATTATTTGAAGTTTTGTTACTCTATATTTTTTACATTAGTCTATTTCTAAATTGCTTTGGTTCCTCTGGTTATTACATACATATATGGTCTTACACCCTATCTTTTAAATTGGCTATCTATTCTGATTTTTTTTAAGCCATTTACATACCTTACTTCAAGTTGTCTACTTTATTTTTCACCGTTGTCTACCTTACTCTTTTCAAAATTCTTTACCCTATCCTTATCATAACAACCTTTCTGATTAACACTGTTCAATACTATCATATAGTTTACCTATTTCATCGCTAACACACTTTTACAGGCATCTTAAACTATAAATTAGTGTGGCGATGACTGAAACACAACGTTTTAGGCATAAAACACAATGTTACAAAGTTGTCACAAAACATAAATTTTTTACTGCGATGTAATTCAAGGAAGGCGTGGTATTCCACGCGGAATAAAAATGTTTTCTCGGCGGGCGGATTCAGAGAGAAGCGTTCGCTTCGGATGACATATATTGTCATCGTATTTAGGCGACGGTGTTGATTGATTCGAACGTAGTTGGTGTAGGCATCGTGCTTGTTGGCTTGACCAAGGCAGGACTAAGTGAGAGATGGTAGAATGGGAGACAGTAAGGTAGAGAACGATAGGGTAGGGTAGGGTAGGGTAGGATAGGGTAGGGTAGGGTAGGGTAGGGTAGGGTAGGGTAGGGTAGGGTAGGGTAGGGTAGGGTAGGGTAGGGTAGGGTAGAGTAGGGTAGGGTAGGGTAGAACATTTTCTTTTCACAAGACCAGTTAGTGACTTAACCACAACGCATCTTACTGGACAAACATGTACCTATTTTCTGCACAGCTTTTTTAGTTTGTAGTTTGAAAAACCAGCCTTTAAACCCTTGTTTTTACTGTAGTTTCGACAATAATTAAATTTCGAAAGACAAAAGTGCATAACTTCTCGTCGTACTAGTCATAAATTGACTGCCAATCGTTATTTCTACTAATTAAAGCACAATTAGCAGAAGTGAATTGCTTAACACGGAATGTTCGGTTTGATTTGGTTTTTTGATTTTTACTGGAATCGTGAAGTTTGATTGGAATTTGGCTAAAATACAAAGTTTGATTAGGTTGTCTGAATACGAATTTGTACAAAAAGAAGGGGGGGGGGTTGGTAAAGTTCAAGTTTATATAAGAAGAAGTGGGTTGAGTGCTAGAGGGTTTTTTTAAAAAAATTTTTAACAGCAAGATGTAGTTGAACAATGAATTCACATGATGTTGCGTAGAATAGAAGAAAAAGGTAGTGTAGTTAATTTTAAATGTAAACCTTCAGACATGATGACTTCTGTGTTAAGCACAAGAAGGATGATAAGAAGGAAATTTGAGGAGAAGGGGAAAAGGAAGGGGGGGGTGGGCGGGAGAGGGGGGGGTTTCCATTTTTTTTGGGGGGGAGACAAAGGTTTTTACTAAACAAATTCTACCCTACCATCCCTTACCCTACTCTACCCTTCTTTACTCTTTCCTAACCTACTTTACTTTGTTCTACCTTACTTTACTTTCTCTTGCACTACATTACTCGGCCCTACTCTAAAGATGTGGTTTGTTTTCTAATTTGTTCTTAAAGCAGCCAAATCATCATTTTTTAAAGTCATCTATCGTTTTTGCAGCAACTTTTTCATTTTTAAACTGTATATTTTGAAATTTAAAAATTTGATAAAAGTAAATTAATAAATCAAAACCTTCTGACAACAACATTCTTCAATCACGGTAAATAAGCTTTATGATGTAAATAAGGAAGTCATAACAGTTTTAAGCTTTGTTTTTACAAACCTTAGGTGAACTGTCATTTGGAGCCCTTACCTTGGAGAACGTTAGGTGTTTTTGTTAACTGTTAGCAGAATTTTACTTGTTTTTTTGGTTCTTGGTCTATGATATTGATATCTGAAGTCACGTCTGATATGGTCATTAAAATGTTTTAAGTTTTTTAAACAAAACGTGATTATTTGGAATGTTTTGATTATTTGCTGCTGTAGACGAAAATATTTAAGGCCTTTACTGTATTTTTAGATTGAGTTTTTAAAATCTAAAGAAAGCTTGTCGTTAATTTACATGAAATTTTGTCTATATATACCTGCCTTTGCCCTGCCTTTTCCAGCTCTGCCGCCTGACTTTCTGTCTGCTTTAATTTGCCTTATCTTCGCCCTATTCTAGTTTTTCTGCCTTTGCACAGCCTTTTTTACATTATCCTAGCCTGATGTGCCCTATCTTACTATGAAGTGTACTGCCCTGCCTCGTTTTTTCTTTTCCTATCTTGACTTGCTTTATCTTGCCCTGACTTGCCTTGCTCTATCTTAGTCTGGCTTGATTTACCTTGCCTACTCATTCCTCTTCCCTCCTGCTTTGCCCTTCTTGTCTTACTATAGTACTTTTACGCTTCCTGTCAATTCAAATGGATTTAATTTTTTTTGTCGTAACTTTTAGACCTAGTAGTAAAAAATCTGAACTATGATCTAAAAAGTAATTTTTTGTTTTTTAAAGATTACTTCAAAAGCCGTTCTATCATTTATCAAACTCTCAGTAGCTTTTCCGCTTCGAATCTGTGCCTTGTGTTTAGTATTTTGTTCAGTAGATCCTGTTTTCAATAAAAACGAACGTTATCAATTACTTATCTATAAAAAAAGATAAGTCATTGTCACTACCGATATGTATATCTTATTCATTCTACTGTACACTTGTTATAAGTTTTTTTATTATAACATACTCTCGTTACAGCACAAAAGTTTAAATTTTACCATAATATAGTCACTATAGCAAGGTGTTTTTTGCCGTTTTTCAAATTCATATAGACTTTCTTTGACCCTGCTACTCTAGACGAATTTCAATTTGTCGAAAACTTTTTTTTACAATTTTTAATGAAAAACTTGTAATCGCCAAACTTTTGTTTGTGTATTTAACAAATCTTTATCAATTGGACCGTGATTGATCTCCGTTTCCGCCGATTCACGGCGAAGCACGGCGATATAAAGGTCACAACTTTGTTTTTATGTCTTTTCAACTGGAAAAAAGCTTTGTCTGATTTTTGCTGTATTTGCACGGTTTCATAACGGCATTTTGGGGTAGACTGTGGTGCTTTTGTTATGATTGGGCAGAGCACTAAATTTTGAAGCTTTAATAATTTTTTAGGGTTTTTTAATTGTAAAGTCTAATCAAATGTATAGTTAACGTTTTCAACATTTAAATTTAATTAATTTAGAAAACAAAAATGAACTTTACAACAGTTGAAACTTGTTTTTTCATATTTTTTCGACGCCTTTTTGAAACAAGGCTACTTTTTATGACAAAATTTGTGTTTTTAATTAAAATTGTCAAAACTTGTTGCATTTTTTCTAAAAAATTAGCTAAAATTAAAAGAATCCTGAAGCTAGGGCTTGGGCCAAATAGGGCTGATCCTTTGCCCTGCCTTTGCCCTGATTTTGCCATGCATTTGCCTTGGCTTGCCCTGCCTACTGTACTTTTATTCTCGTCGTAAACTTAAAATTAGTAACATCAAACGTATAGTTTTACAAGTAACTAACTAACTCTTTAAGGTTTTTGGTTACGCACAACAGTTTACGAGTTAAGATAGTAACGGTTAAACTATATATGAAAATGGCTGACCTTTTTTAAATTCTTTAAACTTTTTTTTTGTAAATATTTTTTAGAAAGTAGTTTTGTTACAAAAAAATCTTATATAAACTAAGGGTTTTTAGTTTTCAGTATTTATTAAGTTTATATGGGGTTAGCGTTGCTAGGTTCAATTTTTTCAAAATTTTTATTATTTTTTGAATTTTTTTTGTTTATTTGCATCTTATCATAGAAAACATCAAAATCAAGGCGTTTTTTAAATTTTAAATTGTGTTTTGATTTCAGTTTTGAACTTTGATTTTTGTTAAACTGTTAGACTTTTAGACTAAAAACATGATTTAATTCTGTTAGCTAGCTCTAAGGCAGTTTTCAACACTTTTTAAAGACATTACACTATGTTTTGTCAGCTTCACCAAACATCATATTAACCTTTAGTGTTGTTGACACTTCCTATATTAACCTTTACTACCTTCATCTTTTATTTTATTAACGTTTACTGTCTTCACCTTATATTATTTTTACTTTCAGTCACATACACCATATTAACCTTTGCCATTTTAAACGTATATTTTTAACTTTTACTTCTTGTGACAAGTCTTATATAAACGTTTACTATCTTTTATATTTATAGTTTTAACTTTGGCTACGTTTGGTGTTATGTTAAGGAATTATAAAAGTTTTGACGTTTTTCATCGTTTCAGACAATGAGAATTAACGACAAGACTTTTTTAAGACCCTGATGTGATATTTTAGGTTTAAAAGGCAGAAACTAATTTTTGGGCTTGGCAGGGCATGATGAATTTTCGATGTCCTGCCCTGCCCTTGCCCTTGCTCTTGCCCTTGCCCTTGCCCTTGCCCTTGCCCTTGCCCTTGCCCTTGCCCTTGCCCTTGCCCTTGCCCTTGCCCTTGCCCTTGCCCTTGCCCTGCCTTTGCCCTGCCTTTTCCCTGCCTTTGCCCTGCCTTTGCCCTGCCTTTACCTTGGCTTGCCCTGCTTTGGCCTGCCCTGTTTGGCTTAGCCCTACCTGTCCTGCTCTGGCTTGACTTGGCCTGCCCATCCTTATTCACCCCTGTCCTGCCTTGAAAATAAACACAGCATATTAAATTTTTATCTCATATTCATCACCCCAACAATTGACAAATAACTCTTCTAAATAACATCGAAAAACGTGATGTTACAGTAACGTCAGAGTGTAATATTTTGTTTGTCAAAAAACAATTTAGCCCTTTTTGTGGATACATTTCTGATCTTTGACTGGTTGGCGTTCTCTGATTAAACATCTTTTGCTGGGAACAAGGAGTAACCAACTGGTTGGCTATTTAACAGAGTAAACGTTCACTCGATGGACGTTCAGTTGTTTATTTTCGAGACGCTTTTTTATATTTTGGCGATGTGTAAGTGATCACTTACTGAGTATTTTTTAGTTTAGAGGGGATGGGGATGGCTTTTGACTAGAATGACATTTTAAATTAGTTTTATTTAGCCTAAAAGCTAGTTTTTAAGCTTAAAAGCTATTTTTAAGGCCTAAGGGGGAACGATGAGATGAGATGATACTGCCATTCTAAATCTTCCCCTAGCCTTTTTTAATAACTGTTTACCATTTTACTCAAAGTAAACCCTTTACTAATTAGTTTTACTCATTAAAAAGTAGAACGACGTTTCAACTAATATTAAACTACAGCCTTGAAACTTGTCTTATACAAACTTTTTTCGAAATATTGTGTTATATTGTAATAAGCTTAAAGTTTTCCATTCCAAACTGGTTTCAGAAGGCGCTTACTTCATGTAGATGCAACGTTTCCGACTGTTTAACAACGTTTTATATTATAGTGGTTGAGACATTAATTTGAGGCAAATTTTATATTTAAAAAAGGTTTTATATTATAATAGGTCTGAAGAATGAAAGTCTTCCTCTATTTCACCACCGCCTCTACCTCACATTTAAGCTCTCGATATTAGGTTGTTTAGATAATTCTATGCTCTTTTCCAAAGCGAATTTGTGAATTTAGGGGCACAGAATTATTTGAAGAAAGTAACAATTAGGCAAAGTGCACTTTTTGTGGTGAAAACATAAAAAGCTTTTTTCAAAAATTCATAACTGCTTTAATTTGTTTCCTAAAAATTAAATATTTGCCATAAAATACGACCATTATCTGCTGCTTATCTGTGTCAATTTTCAAGTTCATATCTTACATGAAAAAAAAGTTATGACCATTTCTTTGCACCCATACCAACATTACTACGTACAATATTTTTCGCGGAAAATTTTATTTACTCACAAATTTTGAATCAAATAATTATATATTTTCAGCATGCACACAACAAAGCTACTATTAATACTATTACCAGCATTACTATCAGCTGCCCCCAACCCTAAACCTGACCCGCGGGCTCATGGAGACTCATCAGATCCAACCAATATTCAAGTCCAAACACTGAATGGACCTGTAGTAGGATTCGTTGAGAAATTGGACGCCATTAACAGAAGACGAGGCCCAATTGAAGAGGCTAACATCTTCTTGGGAGTACCTTTCGCTAAGCCTCCAGTTGGTACTCTTAGGTTTGAGGTAAGCGCTTATGAGTTTATTGTTAGGTTTATAAAAAGAAAAGCTGAAGTTTACTGGTTTCATTTTGAACTTAAAATAAGATTTCTTGTACGGTTATGTACTTTTAGTACCATTTCTAACTTGAGTTTCGTTTTATTTTGATAAAACCAACCGTTTTTGAAAATTTCAAACTGCGCCCTTGATGCTGCAGCCTGCAGATTCAAAAAGTCACTTTAAAGGCATAATTTGAACAAAAATCTACAAAAAATTAAAAGCAAACTTGAAAAACTATATCAACTACTCAATTTAAAAAATATTTGTTTGTTGTTATCTCATTTCCAAGCTTTACACCACAAAAACCCATAACAATATTTAAAATTTTCAAGAATTAAACATCACGTCGAAACGTTCTCCGACTTTAAAGTTCAGTCGATGATTTTTCGATATATTTTTGACAAATTCATCATGTTTGTAGTTTCGGAAAACTTGTTATGACAGCGTTCTTCATATAGTTTATGACCAGAACTTTCTGGAAAGCCCCAAAATAACAAAAAATTTAAAACTTTTGAGACGTTAAAGTACATTACAGCGATCCTTACGGACGTTAAGGGATTGCTGAAATTGTGATTGGTAAAAAACAGTAAAGTAATTAAAACATGACGCGAAAATGATTGCAATTTGATATTGTTTTAGGCAAAACATAACTTTAAGATGAAACAAGTCGGAAAAAAACAAAAATAAGTAACATAGTTAAATTAGGTTCAAGAATACAATATCAGTTACATTTTTCAGTATTATTAGTTACTTTTTTATTAATTTACTTCAATCTTTCTTCATGTTGTCAACAGTTGACAAAAAAATAAGTCAGAGAAAAACTTGACTCACATCAAGTTTCTGTCGATTTTTCGACTAAAAAAGCTAGGAAACTACTTGTACATTGACTATGTTATAACTAGTACTACATGTTACTATTGTTAGATGTTGTTTTAATTATATTTGTTGTTACAATAAATATTTGATTAAAAAACCGGGTAACACAACTTTTTACGCACCCTGTACAATCTTCCAAATACAAAAATAAACTTTAATAATACAATTTTTATTTAAAAAATTCAAAAACATTCAATTTCAGCGCCCGCTAGAGCCAGAAAACTGGACTGAACCCTTGGAGACCCTCGACTTCACCGCCGGCTGCGTTCCTCATCATCCAATCGCTAGTTTCAACTACGACGAGGACTGTCTGTACCTAAATGTGTTTGCTCCGCACAAGAAACCCGGCCCAGAAGGCTATCCAGTCTTGGTTTTCATTCACGGTGGCGGCTTCTGTTCCGGCTCGGCTTCACAGTTCGGATTCACGAATGTTTCTGACAATTTCGTGTCCCAAGGTATTGTAGTAGTGACGATTCAGTATAGACTGGGCATGTTGGGATTCCTGTCGAATGGAGATGGTGATCTGCCTGGAAATATTGGGCTTTGGGATCAACTTCAGGCTATGAAGTGGGTCAACAAGAATATTGACCGATTTGGAGGAAACAAGAATAAGATAACATTGTGGGGACAAAGTGCTGGCAGTGTATCGACTTCTATGTTGTCTTTGAGCAAGCATGGACGAGGTAATTTATTTTGAAATTGAAAAAAAGCTAAAAGGACGAAAAAGATAAAATTTTATATTAACCATGGTAGGAAAACTGATTTTTGACATTTCAAACAAATAAATTGGTTCTAAACTGTTATAAATACCTTAAATAGGCTTTATCTATCAAAAGTTATTATAAAACATATTGTTTCAGGTCTATTCCAACAAATGATCCTTCACAGCGGCTCTCCTTACGCTCACTGGGCTTCGAACGAACACGTTGTGGAAATGTCGCGCGATTTGGCCAAACAAGCCAACTGTCCCATAGACGACTCTATCAAGATGAAGGAATGCCTTCAAGACATGGATCTATTTGATATTATGGATGCTGCTTCCGAATTCCCACTGATCCGTGATCAATTGGCCTTCTTGAACTACAATCCTCGAATGGACGGAGACTTTTTCGAAAAAGATTACCCAGAGCTGTTGAAGGATATTCCCGAAATGCCAACTTTGATGGGATTCAACACCCATGAAGCTGTGTTCCTGACCATTGAATTCCCCAACTCTTTGATGGCGTTCCGAGGAGGATTGACGATTCATCCAGAACAAGAGAAGAACTATACTAGACAGACCTTCATCGACTTTATTAGGAATAATGCGGCTAAGGGGGTTGATGAACTGAATCCAGATGATCAACAATTGTTGGCTGAAGAGTTGATCAAGTTTTACGACGATGACTGGAAGAATGAAAGTGATTATGGCCATTATTTGGAGCAATATTCATTGGTATGTTTTTAAAGCTAAAGTTTTATGCTATTTTTAGGTAAAAAAAGCATGTTATGGGAGTTTTTTTGCAATTTTATAGAGCAAAGTGCTCTCTATACTTAGATCTAAAAGTTGTTTTATCAAGTTATAGGTATAAAAAGTTTTAAAGCTTAATTTTTTGTCCACATATTGATGAAAAGAACCTTAATTTATCTATTTTTTGCCCTAAAAAAGCTGATAAAAAGTTCAAAACGTTAATGATTAATATTTTCAGTTAGCCTCAGACGCCGCTTTCATCGTGCCAATCGTATGGGAAGCCAAGATCCGTGCTCTCCAAGGTTCACCTGTCTATCTGTTCCAATTCGATCACGTCAACGCCGAACTTAAGAAGCAACTCCCCTTCCGTGCTGTGACCCACGCCGCTGAGTACCCATACATCTTTGGAAATCACATGTTTGGAACTTTTGAATTTAACAAACAAGACCGCAAAGCCCAGAAGCGACTGGTCGATACGTTTGCCAACTTTGTCAAGAATGGCAATCCAGACACGCCTCAAATGAAATGGCCTAAGGTGGAGCCGGGAAAGCCGATTAAAATGGGCGTGATCAAGAGCGTGCCACAGATCTCGGTGAGGAACGACGCGTTGAGAAGAGTCAACTTCTGGACGGACTTGGACAAAGACTTTGAAGTGGACATCATCAGAGGTGTGCACAAGGAGAAGAAGATGGTTATCAACAATGCTGTCGAGGTTAAGAGGTTCAAGAAGTCTAAAAGCAAGGCTAGGGCTTGAAAAGGGTTATTGAAACTGAAATTAAAGTTGTACTAGTGGTCAAATATCATACTTTTATAATAGTATGTATTTGAAATGACCACCTACTACAGTATCGAAAAAGCTTCGCAAAGAAAGTCATGAAACCTTCATGGTACTATATCTTATCCATATTTTAAACGTACTTCCGGGTCTTTATTTTTCATATTATGATTTTACAACGAAAAATTTGTTTTTACAGTAAAAACACTACGATATCTTCTAGATTAACATACTTTGTTTTTCAATTATTACGGTAACCTCGCAAATTACTATTGCCTTTACTTTTAGAATCAGAGTCTTTTACATATCTATGTATCTACAACATACTTATCATTGTATGCATATCATAATATTGTATATACCATTTTATTGCATCTTGAATCTCATGACTTTTAAAAATTTTGAAAATGCTCATTTTAACGTCAGACTTAACTTAACTTTGCTAAAATCTTGTGTGCATTATGTAAAATATTATTTGAATAAACTTTGATAAACATAAAAGTTGCTTCTTATCAAATATATATTGTGGTAGACGTCTTCATGGTCAAAAAATATCCAGAGGTTATATATATTAGCTGACAATCAAAGTACCCAACCTGCCCGTCTCAGAATCAGCTCCAAAATTTGGCTAAAATTTTAAAAAAACCAATTGTCTACGACCTTATGTTAGGTTGAATGGCTGCGCAATTGCCGCCAATTCAGTTCTCACGCGTTCTTTATTTGTACGACGAGAAAGAGAGTGTTGTTATACGGAAGACGAGAGGAAACTGACCACTTGAGTCAAATCGTTTTTTAATTTGAACTTTGTTTTGACCAGATTTTTACAATCTTCTTTGAATTTTAGGTCGTTTTCACTCAATTTTTTTTTGTATATTGTGCCAGGGGCGCAGAACTAAATGAACGACCTAATATTAAAGTTTTGGTTTTTTAAAATCCTACCCTTTTTTACACAACTCTACTCAACCTTACCCTACTCTACCCAACCTTATTGTATCCTACCCTTCCCTACCCAACCTTACTCTATCTTTCCCTACCCTATATAGCTCTACCCTACCCTAACTTACTCTATTCTGCTATTCCTACTTTAATTTGCCATGCTTTGCCCTACCAAACCATGCCCATCATACTCTGTACTATAATACCTTACTCTGCTCTACCTTACCTTGCCGTGCCTA
Organism: Bursaphelenchus okinawaensis; assembly: GCA_904066225.2. Lineage (NCBI taxonomy): Eukaryota > Metazoa > Nematoda > Chromadorea > Rhabditida > Aphelenchoididae > Bursaphelenchus > Bursaphelenchus okinawaensis. The sequence goes on along the minus strand of CAJFCW020000005.1, from coordinate 8,404,329 downwards.
AAACTATCTTGTCAAACCCTGTCCTACCTATCCCTAGTCTTGAATTACCTTCTTATTTATTTTGGTCGTGGCTTGCTCTACGCTCCTCTGATATGCTCTAGGCAGGGCCGGGCGGGGACTTTTGGTCTGGGGGCAGGGGTCCAAAAATCAAAAAGGTAGCTAGCTACCTGTGCCGAATTTTTGCGAGATTTTTTTTCTAAAAATCCACAGGGGGGACCACGTTCAAATTTTTTCGAAAATTTTTTTCTGGGGGGGTACCCCTCCCCCCATCCCCCCCTCGCGCCCGGCCCTGTCTCTAGGATACTATAATTCATCTTATTTTTTAATCACTTTGCCTTCATGTATTAACGCAAATGACCTGAAAATGTAAAATCACCTACCACACAGTGAAAACCCCACCAGCTTGTAGCTCTTTTTGTGTTTCTTTTACGTGTTTTTCTCAAACGAATAAAAACCCTTTGAATATTTATTTGTATTTTTGTGGTCTGACTCATCAGTAACCTCTCAGAAAGCAGGAGGATTCATACTGACCTCTCGGCCATTTTATCTCATTCTTTAGGGGCTTTAAATGACTGTGTCTTGAAGTTAAACTTTGTTTTTGAGTTTTGAACTAACTTTTGAGGAGCATACTATGCCTATTTTGTAGGTAAAGTAAAGAAAATAATAGGGTAATCAGAGTAATAGCTAGGGTAAAGATAACAGGGTAGGGAATCTCAGACCATGACTAGAATAGATAGGGCTAAGATAGGGATAGAAGAATAATATTTTGCAGGTACCATAAGATAGAGCATATGAGGGTAGGCTCGGATAAGGGTAGAGTTAGGTAATGGGAGAGTTAGGCGTGGTATGGTAGAGTAGGGTTAGGTAGAGTAAGCAGACTTGGGTAGAGTAGAGTAGGGTAGGGTAGGGTAGGGTAGGGTAGGTTAGGGTAGGGTAGGGTAGGAAAGGGTAGGGTAAGATAAGGTAGAGTAGGGTAGAGTGGGGTAGGGTAGGTTCAAATTCCGGAACCCCCACCTTGTTTACAACCATAAATCCGTGGCGTTTTATGACTTTTGCAACTCCTCATACCCACACCATGCCTTCGCCTTATCGTGTTTACATCGCTCTCGGCTTGTGTAGTGTCTAATCAGTTCGCCCGATCGGCCTTTTTGTAGCCCACGACCAAGGTTATCCGCCTATTAAAGAATATTCCGAATGCCGAACACCAAAACTTTTGCATTTCTGCGCTAATTTTTGGGTGATCTTTGAGGGCGGATTTCATACCATATTATTTTTAACGTGGAGGGGGGGGGGGATGGATTTCATACCATAAATATTTTTAAAGTGGGGGGGGAGGGAAGTTTTATAACATATTATTTTTAATGTGGGGGGGTTTCATACCATATTATTTTTAAAGTAGGAGGGGGGGGATAGTATTATTTTTCAAAAAATAAGGATTTTCCAAGAAATAGGTAATGCTGGGGAAAGGAGTGAGTTGTTTTGCTTCTGGGAGGGGTAAAAAAATTTTTCAAAGGCGGGTAATATTTTTTATTTTAAAGTTTTAAATTCTTTTTTTAGTTTAAAAATCCTCCCCTTAGTTTTTAAGCGTTCAAAATTACCCCACTACAAAAAAATATTATTTACAACCCCTCCCTCCGCCGATGATTCTTGTACTTTGTCCTACCCATTACTTTCTCTTACCCTATCCTTTCCTTGCTATTGCCTTACCCTTAATCTACCCTTGCCTTACTATTGCCTTACCTTTTCCACACCATTGACGTACCCTAGCTCTACCCTTGCCCTATTAATTACATTCCTTTTGCTTTATGCTTGACCTACCTCCCAAAAATATGTTTTCTGTCTTCAACCCTTTCTTCGGCCAAATTTTCTAGAGACTATGCTATCTCTCTTCAAAATAAAAATTTACCCCTCCCATTCAAAGTACATCAAATACCATTTGTTACGCATACTATAATATAATAAAATTGCTCATAAATTTTGATATTCCCCCTCTCTATTTAATTTGGTATTAGATTATAATTGAGGAACGATGAATCACAGTCATTTGTGGACATTCCTTTTCGAACTGATAAGGAGTTATCACTCGATGTAGAATGCCTTTTCGAATTTCAATACTCTTGTTGCGTAATAAATAAATTCTTTGAATTTTTGGGCGTCAAAGATTTTGTTTTGAATAAAGGAGATCAGTCGGAAATTTCGTGGAAAAGGGTTTGGAATTTTTTGAATTTTTAAAATTGGGAGGAACTTTTTTAAAAAAATAGTTTTGCTAGATTTATTGCGAATGGGTCCCCTCTAGAAATGAGAAACCGGCCTGGTAGGGTCCACTTTTCAAGCCGTGCCCGACCTAAATTTAGCTCAAAGCCTGCCCTTTTCTCACCCATAGTCTCCTCCACCCTAGCAAGCTTTTTCTTCATTTTTCTCTGCCATTGTCAACGAAAATTTTAAATTTTTTAATCTATGACAGTGCTAGTATAATATAAGCTTGTGCGTTACTCTTATATGATAGCATATTAACTCCGTAAAAGGGTACAACGACTGGAGAATCGCTACAAAAACGGAGATTTGAATAATTTTTGTCCGAGTTTTTGTCAATTTTTTGCACAATTTGTCGGTTTCACCGCGTTTTTGTGAGTAATATTCTCATCATTGTTCCGCTTACATTAGAATATTTAGGTGGAAACAAAGTTTTTGCTATTTTCTTTTAAAGTTTACTGAAAGTGAAGTTTTTGGCTTTTTCTTGATGTTCGTTCTAGTCTACACTCGATTGCAATAGCATACCTTGGGTTAGGTAGCTTTAGTCTACCCTACACCAATATGCCTTTCCCTAATATGCTTTACCCCACTTCGCCTTACCCTACCTTTCACTGCCTTGCTCGGCCCGCCGTGCCTTTCCTATTACCATACCCTACATACCCTTATCTTACATTGCCTTACCTTATCCAACACACTACCATGCCTTACTCCATTCTACCTTACCCTACCCCTCCACATCACACCCTATTCTGCCTAAAAAGTTAAAATTGTTTTATCCTACCCTTACCTATACATTTGCATTTACCACAGTAATATCACTCGTCTTCTACAATAACAGAAACCATTTTACATTCCCATTATGTTGACAACAATAATGTTACATTTGTTTGAAGTGATCCCGACGCATTACAATCGTTTCATTATTAGTTATAAAAAATTCGAAAAAAGGAAGCAAAAGATTAGTCTTTAAGGTTATTTCGAATGCTTTACAACGCTCATTTGTTTACTCTGTTGCAGTGAGCCGGCTGCAAGAAGTCGGATTGTTGCTTATGCTTTATAAGTAACATAGTCTTTATGTTTATTCTACCACGTCATCCTACCCTACCCAACCCTACCCTAAGCTCAAACTTTGTCGCTTTTCAATTACCCCCACCTCTCCCTACAACCTTCCAACCTATAGCCCTATCGCTGACTGTACCCATCACCCGGTATCTATACGATGACTGTACACATCACTCCCCTATCTATATTATTATTTACATCGGGAATTTGCGACTTAAATGGTGCGCATTGCCATTCCTTTTTGCATATATTTGCTGGGGGGGGAGGGGGGGGTGAACACCTCGCGCCGTTGCCAGCCTTGACCCCGAAAGCTGAAGATTCCAACGGAAGGAATCGCCGCTTTCCCTCCGCCTCGAACGGTCCCCCCCCCCCCTTTATTTTTTTGTTCATAACATTTTGTTTTTTATACTCTTTTTTGGATTATATTAACCTTGCAATATTGATAATAGTTAGAGCATGATTTTTAAAATTTTTTTCTAGTTTTTTTGGAGTTGCGCCTATGGCTTACTTTAAATTTTGCATGCTTATAAAGGGTAAGGTAAAACAAGAGCAGAAATTTATGTTCCGTTAGGAAGAGAATCAAGGAGTAAAGTAAGGCAAGGGTGAGCAAAGGTAGGGCAAGTTAAAGCGCAAAGGTGGACCTAGGGTAAGCCGTTGGGCAAGGGTAAAAGCGAGAGTACATCAATGGTAAGACAAGTGTAGGGCCAGGGTAAGACAAAGGTAGAGCAAGGTTAGGGCAATGGTAATGAATATTAAAGGCTATGGTAGGGCAAAGGGTAAAGAAAAAGCAATGGAACACAAGGATATGGCTAAGGCAGGGCAAAAAAAGCGTAGAGCAAGGGTAAGGCAGAACGTAGATCAAGGGTAAGGCAAGAGAAGATTGAATTATAGGGAAAAGGTAGCGCTAGAACAAGTCAATTGTAAAGCAAGAGTAAACCAAGGGTGGGGCAAGGTAAGAGCAAGGTTATGCCAAATCTAAGGCAAAGATCAGGCAATTTATACCGCCAGGTTAAATCCAATTTCCAGCCAAACCCATTCTTATACCCTTTTTGCCATTTTTACTTAATTTTTCCCGCATTTAACTCAATTTTTCGAATTCATATTCCACATTAGTATAACAATAGACGCGTGTTTACAAGTTATCTATTGTATTGTATTATCTCGCTCTTGTAAACCCATCTTCCCCCCCTATCAAGGCCCCTTTCCCTTCCCAAAAAACGCCACACTTCCAACCTTGAAAGTGTTCTTTTTCGGATTTTAGCGCCAGTTTTTGAATGTTTCCACCGATTTTAATGAGTTTTCACGGATTTAAAGGGGGTTTTACTTGTAAAGGGTTTTACTCGGGAAAACATTGTTATTAATTTTTGTTATAACTTGAGTTGCAAGCGCTCTTTCGCCTTGTTTTATATGAGAAAAGCCGCGTACTTCCTAACAGAATGTTTTTAATCAAAATTTTGATTTTTTTTATAAAAAAATGACACCTAAAACACTATTTTTATTCATTTCTTTAACTTTTATTAAAGTTTTTACCTACTTTTTAAAGTCTTTTTGTAACATTTGTTACCTAAAATTAAAAATTTTCTCAAATCTTCTTCTAGAATGACCAGAACGATCATTCAATCATTTTAGAACGGCCATATGGCCAGTGTCCCATCGTTTTTACTCTAATATATTATATTACACTGCGTTTTCTTTAATTTTTCTTTTTTTTTAATTTGCAAAAACCTTACTTTAAGTATACTTTATAATACCAATCGAGCATCGGGTCGTATTTTACCTATTTCAAAACAAACCTTACGTTTTCTTCGATATTATCCATCTTCCAACGATTGAACCCTCAAATATTATTCATAATTAAAATTTTAGATAACAAAATTGCAGTTCCACCGAATTCCTCTTGAAAACGGTGAAAAATCCTGTCATCGGGCAGGAGAAACACCAGAACATAGAAAACAACCATGTCGTACGGGGACAGGAACGGCAGTTCCCCTTATGGCTACCGGTCGTACATGTCGCCGCCGTCGGAGGCTGGATCATACGAATCATCGGGCCGATCGAATGCTCCACCACCAACAGCTCCACGACCTAGTTATACACCCGTTCAGCCAGTTCATAATCAGGTAGGTCTAAATTTCTAACAAAAAGAATATTAACTTACTTTTATAAGATGGGTACACTGCTTTTGATTGTTTTGGGTAATAGAAGTGGACTTTGGAGAAAATTTTTGAGCTTGAAATCAAGATGCATATCTATTGATGTTTCTAAAATATAATTTATCAACAAGAGAACACATTAAACGTTTCAAAAATATGGTTTTAGTACGACTACCGTCAATCCCCACGACAAGATGGTACCAGCTTTTACCAGACAAACAGAATCGCGTCTCCACCCCCACCACGTCGCGAATATAAAGCACAAGCCGCCAATGTAATCGAAGATGATTATATTCAAGATGAAACTGTTGATTTCGAACAGAATCGGATTCAAACATTGAAAAATGAACGTATTCACATTCAGAAGAAGACCTTTACAAAATGGGTGAATTCCTACTTGGAGAAGGTAAGAATTTTTTTATTGATTATAAAAATATATTGACAATAAGTTAAATTTCATATATCTTACATCGAGATGCATCTATTTGTTCAAAATCTCTTTTGCCAAAAAACATAGTTTTACAAAGTGAAACTCTTGGCCCGCTTTTATGATTTTGAGACAAGTTTTTCTTATCACCGTAGTAAAACGTAAATAGTAAAATACGATGCAGTTTCTAACCTCATTATCTATATATTACTTTTATAAAATTCTTTACTTATTATATTGTTTTAGGCCGGTCTAAAGATCGACGATCTCTTCACAGACTTTGGAGATGGCGTGTTGTTCATGAAGTTCTTGGGCATTATAAGTGGAGAAGACCTTGGCAAAGCCAACAGAGGAAAGATGCGGGTTCAGAAAGTTGAAAACTTGAATATTTGTTTGGATTTTCTCAAAAGAAAACGAATTCAGGTAAGATTTTTGGAAATTTAGGTAACATTGTGTTCAGAAGGCAGTAAGCTAGTTTAGCCTCTTTTGTTTTTATGAACTGGGGAATAATTATTAATTGTCTTTTATAATTTCAGCTTGAAAACATTGGTGCCGTTGATATCTTGGACAGGAACGAGGATCTTATCCTTGGTTTGATCTGGACCATCATTCTCCGATTCACCATCGAGAATATTGAGATTGAATCCAAAGAAAGTGGAGAAAAGAAGCACGCAAAGGAAGCCTTGTTGTTGTGGGTACAACGAAAAGTGGCAGACTATCCGAATGTTCGTGTGGACAACTTTACGACCAGTTGGCGGAATGGAATGGCCTTTAATGCTCTTATCCATGCTCATCGACCAGATTTGGTGACAAACATTGAGCTTCTGAATCCCTCAGATGCTATTGGAAACCTGAATCAAGCTTTCGACATTGCTGAGAAGAGTTTGGACATTGCTCGACTCTTGGATGCTGAAGATATTAATGTAGCTCATCCGGATGAGAGGTCTATTGTCACTTATGTATCATTATATTACCATCATTTTGCCAAACAAAAGACTGAGATGACCGGAGCGAGGAGAATTCACAAGGTTGTTAATGATCTAATCGCTCAAGAACAACTTCAAGATCAATACGAACAGATCTCGTCGAGTTTGTTGATTTGGATTCAAGAGACTATCGACCGGTTGAACGGCAGAGACTTCCCCAATTCGTTGGCTGAAATGCAAGAAGTTTTGGCAGCCTTTAATCATTACAGAAATGGAGAAAAGCCACCGAAACTGAAGGAGAAAGGTGATCTCGAGGCATTGTTGTTCACTTTACAGACCAAAAGAAGTGCCATGAAGAGAGATAGATATCATCCGCCTCAAGGTAAGTTAAAATAGCTTTAAAATTTTAAAATGATATTAAGCTGATCAAAAGTTAAAATTTAAGGTCATTAAAGATGGCAGACCATTTTCGGATAAAAAAAATTTTTTTTCTTAGTGTCTACTATAATATTTTTCGTATTTTGTATAGTAAAACGAGCATTTTTTTCAGGTTTATCAATCGAAATCATTGAGCAAGCTTGGATAAGATTGGAAAAAGCCGAAAATGAGCGTCAAATCGCTTTGATCGAAGAGCTACAACGTCAAGAACGTCTCGAATCCAATGCCAAACTGTTCTACAAGAAGGCGGAGATGCGCGACCGATGGTTGGCCGAAATCTTCAAAGTTTTGAACTCCCTGGAGGTTGGAAACACCGCTCCACGTGTAGAACAAGCTCGCCAACTGTTGAAGGCGATTCGAACCGAAGCCGACGCTAAAATCGACCGTTTCACCGCGTTAACCAAGCTGGCTGATGAACTGCACATTGCTGGTTATCATGGTGCAGAGTCAGTTCGACGGTGTGAGCGTGAAATCAGCGAACGCTACGGTGTGTTCCAGCACATGATTAATGATAGAGAGAGGGAGATTCAGAGGCTTTTGGACTTGACCTTCTTGATCCGTGACATTGACACGCTACAGGCCGAACTGACACAACTGGAGCCGGCTGCCCGTAACCGTGATGTGGGCAAGCACCTTATGGCCATTGACGATCTACTTCAGAAGCATGAACTTGTTATCACCAATTTGAATGCCTCAGGCGAATGGTTGAAGAATGTTACAGCGCAATCTCGAGAATACATTAAGAACCGTGGAGAACAATTCGACGTGCTTCAGGGACGTCTGAAGGCCGTCACGGAGCTACATAACAATCTGGCAGAGCTTTGTGAAGCCAGACAACAACTGTTGCTACGAGCCAAAGACTACTTTCAGTTCATTCAAAGCATCGAAGACGAGATGCACTGGGTCGTGGAGAAGATCCACTTCTGCCGTACCGTGCCAAGAGATCTGAACAACATTTCTCAGCTGAATCGCCAGTTCCAAACCCTCAAAACTGACATGGATTCGCACTGGAAGAGGAACAGACAACTTGGCGACAAATCACGCCAAATCCTCCAAACAACTCCAATCAAGGACGACAGTACAGGCAAGATTAAGGTACTACAACAAAGATGGGAGGATTTGCGTGAGGAATCTGGAAAACTGTCCGAATGGTTGGCCGAAGCCGAGCAAGTATCACAATACTTCCAGGAAGTGAACGACGCCGAGTCGTGGATCAAGGAGAAGCTCCCATTGGCCAAGTCAAACGATTTCGGCCGGGACTTTTCGACCGCTTCATCCTTGGCCAAAAGACATGGCTACTTGACGGAGGAGATTCAGGGCTACCGTAAAGACATTCTGAAGCTGGACGAAAAGGCTTCAAATCTGGCAAACACCAAGTTCTTCACAGAAGAAGCTATAGATTCGGAAGATGGTGAGGTTAGGGAAAGTGTAGTACCAAGAGTCCAAGTACTCTATACCTACGAGCCAGAAGCCAAACAACGAGCTGGAATCCCCGTGGTTAAAGGAGATGTACTCGCTCTACTGGACAAGACCACAGACGATTGGTGGAGAGTGCTGAAGCAGGACGGTGTAGAAGGATACGCTCCAGCGAATCATTGCAAAGTTTTGGATGGAGAGACAGTTACTGTAAGACATCGTGTAGCCAAAAGTAAGGGCGCCATTCTTCAACGCCAAGAAGCCATCAACCACGAATACAGAAGACTACAGAACTACTCCCAAACCAGAGCCCGGCTACTGGCTGACGCAGTGAAATTGTTCAGATTTGGCAACGAATGCGATGATTTCGAACGATGGGCTCAAGACACGAAGGCACTGTGTCTCGAAGAAACTCCAGTAGATCATATTGTTGCATTCAGAAAGAAGTTTGACAAGCTGGAAAACGATGTTCACAACAATGGAGGTACCCAACTGAAGAGAATCAACGAAATGGCCGACGAGTTGGTGGCCGAAGGACATTCCAAATCCGACAACATCAAGGCCAGGCAAGGCAGATTAAACCAGATCTGGGCAGAGCTACAGAAACTACTCAAAAAACAAGCTGAAAATCTTGAAGCGGCCGAAAGACTCAACGAATTCAAGGACAAATGTGATGATATGAGAGCCTGGATGGAGGAGAAGTTCGCTCTTCTCAACCGTCGTCCAGAATCCAACGATATTCGTGCGCTACAGGCTTTACAACGTCATTACCAGAATCTTAAGCGTGATTTGGTACCATTGAAGGAAAGAATGATGGATTTGGAAGAAAAAGGAGCAGAAATCAAGCGGAGACACCCAGAACATTCGAGAGAAACCGACAGAGTTTTGGCTGAGCTACAAGCCATGCACGCAGATTTGGAACGCCAAGCACGGCAGAGAATGGAAGAAGCCGAACAAAGCCAAGGACAACAGCTTTTTGATAATGAAGCCAGAAGCCTTATCGATTGGGCCGTGAAGACAAAACAACAAATGTTGGAAGAGCCAGTAGGCGGAGAGCCAGCTGAAGAGCTGGTCAAACGTCACGATGACTTGAAGGATAAGATCAATGCAAAGGACTATGAGTTCAAGTATGTTGATGATTTGGGAAGAAAACTGTTGAAGAAGAATCCCAACCTCAGGAATGTAGAAGAGACCCTACACAAGGTTCACAAAGCGCGTCAAGACCTGGAAGACGCGTGGAGACGTCGTGAAAATGAATACAAACAACTCTTCGATCTCCAGGTATTCAACCGTGAAGCCGAGAGAATCGACGCTCTGATGCGCGGCCAAGAAGTCTTCCTAGACACCAACAACATTGCGGATTCCGTGGAAGGTGTAGAACAACAACGCAAGCTACAAGACGACTTTGATCAGCAATTGTACGCTGAAGAAGGTCGAGTCAAAGAATTCTGCGAACGTGCCGAACGTTTGATCGAGTCTGATCATGCTCACTCCAATTTCATTGCCAGAAAACGTGACGACGTACTGGAAAGACGTGCTAGATTGTACGTAGCTGCTAAACAAAGACGTGCACGATTGGAAGATGCCTTGGTCTTCCAGAATCTGCGACGAAATGCTGATGAATTGGCTAATTGGATTGCTGATAAAAGAAGAATCGCCATGGATGACAGCTTCAGACACGATCCGAATGCTCTAGATCGCAAGCTGACAAAGCACGATGCTTTTGTAGCCGAATTGAAGTCGAACTACGGTGTGCTACAGGAAATCACACGAGATGGAGAAGCGTTGATTGCTCAACAACACTTTGAATCTCCACAAATCGAGGAGATTCTCCAGAATCTGGGTGAAGATTGGACTCAATTAACCCGACTGGTCGATCAAAAGTCTCACAATCTGAAAGAAGCTGATGAGAAGAAGCACCTGGATCGTATGATTCGAGATGCCAATTCAAAATTGGATGAGATCGAAACTCAGCTAGCTACAACCGAACAGAACGCTGCTGGCGGTCTTCGAGCTGTTCAGGAGTTGATCAAGAAGAAGAACGAAATCGACAAGGAGATCGTCCTTCTGGAGGGTAAAATCGGCGAGATCTCAGAGCTTGGTCATCATATGGTGAAGAAAGGCCATCAAGACTCAAATGAAATCAAACACAACATTGATGCCTTGATCAACCGCTTCGATGCGCTACAAGACCCAATCAACCGTCGCCAACTGATTCTGGAAGAATCTCTAAAATGGAGACAATTGGCTTTCGATGCTGACGTTGAGCTACAGTGGATTCAGGAGAAGAACAAAATGATGGAAGCCGGCTTGGTCGGCCGTACATTACATGAAGCCATCAGCATGTTGAAGAAGCACGATCAACTTGATGCAGAAGTGTCGGCACACAAACCTATCGTCCAGGCTACACTCCACAAAGGCGAAGAACTGATTAAACAACGTCACATGAGTTCGAATCTGATCAAAGACAAGTGTAGCGAGCTGGATTCGGCATGGAGACAGCTGATGCACGGTGTCAAGAACAGAAGACATCTTCTGGAATGGTCCAAGGCTCGGGAACAGTATTTGGCCGACGTGGCCGAAGTCGAGCTCTGGATCAACGAAAAACAAAACGTCGTTCTGTCGCGCACAGAAGACGTCGACATTACCGGAGCCGAGCGTGCCTTAGGATCGTTGAAGGCTTTGGCTAAGGATATGACACCATACAGAAGAGAGCTGACCGACCTGAGATCAAAGGCCAAGGAATTGACTGTAGATGAGAATCCGAAAACTGACGCCCCAGTCCAACAACGTCAAGAGAAGGTCGAAGCAATGTTCGCGGATCTAGAGAACCTAGTAACGGAGAAACAAAAAGATATGGAGGTATTCATCTCATTATGCCACTACAAACAAGAGTCCCACGACTTAGAACAATGGATCGATACCCAACTACACACTGCTATGGGCGATGACTATGGCCGAGACTTTGAACAACTTCAAGAGCTCAAAAACAAGTTCAATGAGTTCAGACAGAACGTCAAGGTTGGCGGTGAACGTGTCGTTCTTTGCGGAAAAGCTGCTACAGATTTGCAGTCAAAGGTTCAACCAGGTTCCGAATACTCACGTGACATTCTGAAGAAGCAGGAGAAGCTCAGAAGCGCATGGAGTCTACTGTGGCAGTACATTAATTCAAAGGCGGCACGATTGGATGCAGCTGGAGAGATCCACGAGTTCAATCAAAACGTTCAGGACCTTCTGGAGCGAATGATCGAAAAACGAATCACTTTGTCTACTGACTATGGCAGAGACAAAAAGCAGGTCTATGATCTGATAACAAAGAATGAAGTGGTTAGAAATGAAGTTGAACAATACCATGAACAACTAAAGAACCTTCTCGAGCGTGGTGCTGATCTGAAGCAAAAACACAAAGGGCCAAATGCTGAGCACATCAACGAAGAGCTGAACAGACTGACAGAAGAGTATGGTCAACTCAATGATGCCGTCAACCATCGTAGAGCCAAACTGGTGGCAGCCTACGACTTCCAGAAATACAACGCCTTATGCCGAGACGTCATCAGTTGGACAGACATCGCCAATGCCGAGATGCAAAACGAACAAACCATCCCTGACCTACAGTCAGCTCAATGGTACAAGAAGGAACACCAACGGCTACGGGCTGAGATCGACGCTCGTGAAGAGGAAGTGAACCGAATCCAAGAATTCGCTGAACAAATGATCGCCCAAGGTCATTATGCCACAACTAACATTAGAAACCGACTGGAGGATGTTGTGAATGCCTACGAAGCAGTGAGAAGAGAATGGGCCATGAGATACGACTGGATCATCCAAGCCGAACTGTCTCGTGGCTTCACAAGAGACGCCAACCAACTTGTCGATTCAGTACGAGCAAAGATGGATATCTTGAGCCAAGATCGTGTCATGTCATCGGTAGAAGACGTGGAAAGTCAAATGAAACAGTTTGTTACATTCACCAAGGCAAAACAACAGATTGACGAAAGAGTGGAACAACTCGACACTCTGGCCAAACAATTTGTGGCCGAAGACCACATTGACAAGGTATCGATCCAAAAGATCAACAAATCAGTTCAAGAACATCTTCACACTCTCGGAGATCAGATGGACATCGTACGAAGAGAGTTGGAGGACGCTTTGAAGCTGGCCAAATTCGATAGTAATGTCATGGAGCTGGGCAACTGGGTGGAAGAGAAACTGAACAGAATAAAGCTACAAACCGAAGCCGAATTCAGACAGAACTCGTTGGAAGACAAGCTGAAACACATTAAGCATCATCAAGCTTTGGAGATTCAGTTGTCTACCAACGAACCCAGAATCCGAGCAGTAGCTGATGAACTCGCTCACTTCCAACGCACTCCAAACTCGCTTCCAGAAGGCGTGATCCAACGTGCCGTTTGTCTGCTTCGTCGTTGGGATGAACTGAAACAACGTTCCCGACATCTGAATGCTGCGCTACAAGAAGCAAGAGAGTTATTCGACTTTTATCAGAATGTAGAGCGAGTCCTCAGTTGGATTCGCGAGAAACAACTTCTGATTCAAGCCGAAGACAACGGCCGAGATTACGAACATTGTGAACAGCTTCTGGAAAGATTGATTGGAAGACAAGCTGATCAATCTGTAGACGAAGAAACTCTTCAACAAGTTAATCGTCTTGGTGCCAATTTAATTGCTCAAGGATCCGAAAACAAAGCTGACATTCAAGCTAGCTTGGACGAAGTGAACTCAGCCTGGAGAAACCTACAAGGCGGAATCCAACAGTACCGTAACACGCTGCAAGCTGCCCTGGAAGTCCACAAATTCAACTCGGATACGGCTGAAACTAACGACAGAATCCACGAGAAGGCTCGAGGTCTACAGTCAAGCGAAACCGGCAAAGACCTTCGCGAAGTTGAGGATCTAATACGAAAACAACAAGCCGTGGAACGAGATATGACCGCGATCCTGAAGAAACTTCAAGAACACGATGTAGAAGCCAAAAAGCTGTTCGACAAAAACCCTCCACTCTTCGACACCATCGTACAATCCCTGCAGACGCTACAGAACAGCTGGCAAGCGCTTGATGGCCTTGCCGAATCCAGGAAACTAAAACTGAAGCAAAGCGCCTACGTCCATCGCTACTTTGACCTGGTGAAGCGAACCGAACAATGGGCCAATCAAATTCGAACCAAAATGGTGTCGTATGTTCGGCCGAAGAGCGTAGCCGACGCTACCGCTTTAATATCGGCACATAACGAGAAGTTGGTGGAAATCGAGTCAAGACAAAGTGATCTAGGCGAACTAAGGAAGCTTGGTGAAGTTGTGATCAATGAGCAACCATCGATGAAGGCTGATATTCAAAGAACTCATCGCAGACTTCAGAATATTGAACATCAGATCAGACAAACCTGGGAACAGGAAAATGTCGCTCTTCAGAGAGCGTTGGAGCTTCAGGTATGTGGATTTATAAAATACAGCTAAAATTTTTAAAAAGTTAATTTTTACCAAAATTTGTGACATTTCGTACTTTTTATATTGGGCAGGTTGCAACTATTGATTTTTTGAAAAAATATTTGTTTTGAAAATTAAATTTTTTTATAAAAATAGGAATTAAAATGCCTTTATAAAAATGTTTTTGGTTTTAAAACTATTCATATATGAAAAAGGAAATTTTATTTAATCTATAATTTATATTTTTTTGTATTATGGATAATATCACGCAAATTTTTTTAAAATTATAACTTTTACTAGTCAACGTTTATATTAAATGAAAGAGCATAAAATTAGCTTTGAAATGATGTATAATTTATTGCGAAAATTTTATTTTTAACGTATTATAAAACTCGTTAAATTTTTTAGCTTTATATGTATTTATTGATATTTTCAGAAACTCCACTCCGAAATCACCCAAGCCGAGTCATGGTTGAGTGGCAAAGAAGCCTTCGTCAACGACTACGATCTAGGAGACTCGGTGGACACCGTGGACATGTTAATCAGAAAGCACGACAACTTTGAAAAGACTTTGTTTGCACAATCCGACAAAATCGAGAACCTGAAGGCTGGTGTTCACATTTTGGATGAATGTTCCGAGCCAGACGTCGAGAAAGTCCGACAGAAGTATGAAATTGTAGTTGAGCGATACGAACGTCTATTAGAATCGTGTAAAATCAAGAGAGAAAAGTTGGAGGAATCGCTGAAACTACACGATTTTGTTCGATCATGCGCTGAGTTGATCACTTGGATCAATGCAAAACTGCAGTTGGCTTATGATGATAGTTATGTGGATCCGACTAATTTGAGGAGCAAGTTACAGAGACATCAGACTTTTGACGCTGAACTTCAGCAAAGTGACGATAGAGTTGAGGCCATCAGGAGAGAAGGCGAGAAGCTGATCAATGAAGCTCATTATGAGAGTGAACGGATTCAAGCTCAGCTAGATGAGGTTATGAATGGATGGAATGAACTGAAAACGTAAGGAAATGTGGTATTGGACTTGATATTTTATTTTTTTTTAAATTTTTTAACAATTTTATTACATAAAATAAAAATATTATGTGCAAAAAACCACTAAAAGATAGTTCTGAATAATTTTAAATGTAAAATACGTTGTCTAAAGTTTCCATTTTAGTGTGTCAGCTGAAAAAATGATTCGTCTAAAGGAATCTTACGCTGCTTATCAGCTAGTGAGAAAGGTGAACAAGATCGACGCTTGGTTGGATCAAGTTGAACGTGAATTGGGCACTGAAGACCATGGATCGGATGTTCAATCGGCTGAGAATTTGGTCAAGAAACACTCTCAATTATGTACTGAAATTGAAGCCAAAGAGCCTTTGGTACTGGAAACAGTTGGAAAGGCCAAGCAGTTGATGAATATTGTAAGGTTTTGATGTGTTTTAGAGTTTTTAGGTGTAAAATTTTTGAAGAATATGGATATTTATGTGTTGTTGAAGCTTTAATTATCTAAAAAACATGACACACTTCGAATCATTTGTTTTTATCACTACTTTTTTAAAGGAAAAAGTAATTTTTGATGTATTTTAGGTATTTTTAATTAAAAAATCTTGAAAAATATAATTGTAAATCTATTTTTAGCAAAAAGAAGACATTCGTTCTCTCCTCCAGCACGCTGAAGCCGTCAAAACTCGCTACAACGAGCTAAAGGACCCATGCAAGAACCGTGCCGAGAATCTAGACGAAGCTCTCCGTTACTTCCAATGGGCAGCCGAAGCCGATGAAGAATTGGTATGGTTAGCCGACAAAGTTCCTCAACTTCGCTCTAAAAACTATGGTAACTCTTTGAGGGAAGCCCAGTCATTAAACAAAAAGCATGAGATTCTACAGCAAGAAATCGAAACCCATCAGAATTCGATTCAGATCCTGGAGAAGCGTGGCGGACAAATGTTTGAAGCCGACCATTTCAATCGAATTGACATCCGAAACAAAATGACAGAACTTGTTGACCAGTTTGAGTTGTTGTTGAATTTGAATGCCGAAAGAAGTGTTAGACTCTCAGAATCCTTGAAGTCACAACAATATTACGCTGAGTTGAGTGAAGCTGAACAATGGTGTAGAGAGAGACTACCACTGGTCGATAACGAAGACACTGGAGCCAACCAAAGTGCGGCCGATGCTCATCTACGAAGGATTCTGGCTCTAGAAGGCGAGATTCGCAAGTTCCACGATGAAGTCAAAAGGCTACGTGAAATCAGCGAACAACTAGTCCAAATGAATCACTTTGACGCCACCCAACTCACGGCACGTCAAGTGAATCTGGAGAAGCATTTCGAAGATCTTCAGGCCAAGTGGGTCAGAAGACGGACACGATTGATGGATGCTTCTGCCTTCTACAAGTTCATGAGACAAGTCAACGAACTGACAGCTTTGTTGCTTGAAAAGGAACATCAAGCCATGTCAAATCAGCACGGTCAGAACCTTGATGAAGGCAAAGAACTCATCGATGAATTCCAACTGATTCTGAGGGAATTATCAACCTACGGAGAGAAGCTACACAACATCAGAAGCTACGTGAAGCAAGAACAACTGCTTCGACCAGGACATCCTTACGAAACTTCGATTCATACCACGATGCAAGACCTACAGGACCTCTGGAGTCGTGTCAACACTTTGGCTAATGAAAGAGAACGAGCCCTACAAGATGGTCAACGAGTCCATGCTTTCAGTCAAGATGCTGATGAGATGTTGATCAGATTAGGCGAGAAGGAAGCCCACATCGTGTTGAGAGAGCAGGAAGACGGTCTAGCTGATGTAGGCTTGGCTACAGTGAAATCATTGGCTCAACAGCATGAAGAGTTCTTGAAGTCGCTGAATGTGATTGAAAGACAAGTTCAGGAGCTATGTGAACGAGCTGAGAGATTGTGTGAAGAGTTCCCAGACGCTCGAGGACGTGTGGAAAGCTACAAGGAGGATCTGGAGTTGACACTGAAGGATATTCAACAAGCTACCTTGAATTACTCAGAGAGAATCAGACAAGCCAAGAATAAGCAGGCTTACTTCCAGGAATGGAGGGATCTGATCAGCTGGGCACAGCTTATGAGGACTAAAATTTTAGGTAAATTTTTGAAATTTTAGTTAACAAAAAATCAATTTTAGACCAACTTTTATATTTTAAATTACCTTATTTTCAGGAGAAGCCCTGCCAAGAGACCTACAAGGTTGCCAAGCATTGGACGTCCGCCACAATGAATATTACTCCGAAATCAAGCAACGTGAACCCCAGAAGCAAGCGTTCGTCGCCGAAGGTCGCAAAATGATCCAAGCCGGCAACGCTTTAAGCCAAGAGATCACCAACCGTATTGAACAACTTGAAGATGGCTTCAGGCTACTTTACGAATACTGGCATTCACGTCAACGCATCTACGACGAAAACCAAGACGTTATCAAATGGCTACACAACGCTTCTCTGCTCGAGAAATGGCTAGCCGAAAGAGAAGGTTTGCTGGTTATAGACTGGAGTCAAGCCGATTCGGTAGAACAAGTCGAAGAGATGATCAGACAGTACGATGATTTCTTGGCCACATTAGATGCTCAAAGTCCTCAATTTGAAGCGTTGAGAAGGATGACAAAGGTGGAAGAGAACTGGAACAGGCTAAAGGCTTCGGAAAGCAGCCAAATGTTTGCATCAACAAGCTCGAGCGTGAATAGAAGAGAAAGCAGCTTGGGAGAGAACAGGAGGGACACTCAGTCAATTAAAACGGTCGAAAAGAAGAAGATTTTGCAGGAAAAACGACAGGAACGAGAGAGGAGAAAGACGCAGGAGATCACTTTGTTGAAGAGAACTCCAAGTCAGGTAAGGAATTCTGAGGATTTGGTCGAAAAGTGAATGGAAAAGTGAAAGTTTTGGCTAGATTTCAATAGTAAACTTAGTGTGGTCGATAATTAATTGTATAAAATTTGAAAATGAAAACTTTTTTCCGATTTTTTATTAAAAAACTACCTTTTTCCATATACTTTTGGACCAAAAATCAAGAAATTTCAAAATTATAATGATTATGCCAATTCATGTGCTCTCTGCCAATGTTTTGAGTACTAACCCGCTAATAGAATCACGTGTTCGATGAGCGTTTAATCGAATTTCCTCCAAATGTTTCTTTGTCCCAATGCAATGGCCAATGACAAGATGTTATTTCTCAAAATATGCGACGAAAAGCTAATTTTTGGCACTCTCTGCCAGAACTAATTGCACGAATCCTTTTTTGTTGGAAAATCGCCGGAAAACACGTTTGATTTCCTTTTGTTTTTGCGGCCCCAAATCTTGCGCCTTTAGGGCTTTTTTGGAATTTAACACTTTTTTCTAGAAAAAATTAAATTTTTTTAAAACGTGGTTTAAGGTGGAGGTGGGGGACTTTTATTGTTATTTTTGGGTTTTATGGATTGGCATGGGTTTTAACTTTTAGCTGGGCTTGGGTGGGGTAGGGTGGTGAGGTTTGGGTGGGTAGAGTAGTGACTTTTGGGTGGGTAGGGTAGTGAGGCTTGGGTGGGTAGAATAGTGACTTTTAGGTGGGTAGAGTAAAAGTTGGCCCGCGAGCCAAGCTTGAAAATTTGACCCACAGGTCGGGTTTGAAAAGTGAGGCGATTTTGCAAAAAAAAAGGGGGGGTGTGGTATAATCTTTTTGTTTTTTGAAATGAACAGGGTGGGCTAAGTTAACATTTTTTTCAAAAAAAAATTTGGGGGTGGATTTTCTAGCCTTTCTTTTCTACTTTTCATTCCTTTTAACTCCCTACCTACAATAAACTTGGTTTATGACAGATTTTTATTTTCAATTCTTTAAATTTTAACATTTTCAGGAAAACACAACCTTTTCAAACGCATCCACCTTACCTCGTTCCCGGCCAAATCGAGCCTCAGACCCAATCGAATCAATTGGAATTGAAACCTTATCGATTTCGCAACAAGAACTTCGTCATCAACCGAACCAAGACCTTCACATTCAAACCAACGGTCAACAAGATCAAACAGGACCGTTATCAGCTGGCAGCAGCAACACTGGTACGCTAACATCACGAAGATCCGGATTCCATACTCGGCGGACGCAGAGTATCAAGAATATGCGACAATGGGCGGACCTGAAGAGTATCGACATGAATGGCAGTTTGGACCGGAAGGAACGACTTCAGAGTGGCGGAAAGAAGCCTACTTTCAGGTCGTGGAGGAACTTCTACACGATTCTATGTGGCCATATGTTGTGTTTCTTCAAGGATGAGGATTCGTTGTTTGATAACAAGGCGTTGGCTAGTGTTAGTATCAGAGACGCGGTCTGTGTGGTGTACCCAGAGTATTTAAAGAGGAAGAACACTTTTAAGTAGGCTTTTTTTTATTTTTTAAGTTTTTTCTTTAATTGTTGTAACAAACGTTACTGTAAATATATACGGTAATACAATTCCTTTTTCCAGGCTGAATACTCACGATGGAGCTGAGTACCTATTCTCATGCAACAGCTACCAAAGCATGGTGGAATGGGTGGATAAGATCAACTTCCGAGCCCGATTAGACCCTCAAAACCAGCTGAAAACGTTTGCTAATGAGCATTCACCTTGAACACACTTAACATACGATATTCACAGCCTCTTATAACTTATCTTTGACATACGATAGATAATAATTTACCTTTGACATACTTAATAGCTTTTTATATATGGATTCAATTGGAGTCTAAATTGATTGTATGATGGCGCACATTAACATATACGCCATGTAATCAACTTTTGTTATCTTACGATTGTAATTTTTCACTTTCTTAATGTACTTTTTATATTTTGCTTATACAAGGGTACTGTAAGTGCAATGTAGACGTACGAAGTTTGAATATAATACAAAGTTTGTTATTACATTAAAGTTACAGTAAGATTTGTATTGTAAATGGCCCGATTTACAATCAAATTTAGTACTGATAATTTTTATTTTTGAACTTTTTTTTTTAATTTTTGAGATATCACTAATTAAAAAAATGAAAACATGTCATCATGACACACTTTATGGAATGACTCCATGTTCACGTTATGTTACAGTACCCTTAACCCACCTAAACTACAGCCAAATTAATTGTTCAGACTTTTACTTACTGAAAATCGATTTCATGACGAGTAATCATTATCAAATTTATTATATAACTTATTATGTTTGCTTTTGCCAGTAAAAATATAATCTTGTTTACTGTTTGTACATGTAATAATAATAAACATATTTATCGATGTTTGGAGTTTTTAATGTAATATAGTATGTATATGTGTTGATTACTAAATATCTATTCCGACCTATATTGTCTTACAAGGGAATTGCACCAAATATCTTTCTGTTTTTAGAAAGAGACCTGTATAGGATGAAAGGGCATAAAATTTTACCGGGAAAACTTTTTTTTAAATTTTAAATAACCTTGGCCAGCGAGATATTAGATGCCAAAGAATTTACATAAGAAAATCCTTTAGCCGTTGTCTTTCGTCCTGTGAAAGCGAATGAATTGAAAGATAGACCAGGTGCGGCTTACTATTAGAGGTTTAGGTTAGACTAGGATGCAGAAGGCGGTAAGTCCGAGTCCCGCCGATTTTATTTTGCCATTATGTCAAGACGTTTTGGCTATAAATGTTTTAGTTAAAAAAAGTGTTTATACCCATAATTTCATATAAAAAATATTTTTTTCGAATTTTAAAACTATAACTTATCCTTTAAACATATGAGAATATTGAGCGTTCTATAACTCGCTAGCCTGTTTTTAAAAACGGGTTTCCCGGTAACTTTTTATGCTTTTTCATCCTATATAGGTCTCGTTTTAAAAGCCAACGGATATTTGATGAAGTCGCTGTTTTGTATAATATTATTATTGCTAGTGGAATAGTCATAAACATTTATTGTAATATTCGTCATTTGAAAATGAAAATTCAAAGTTAAAACAAAGTATTTTAAAGAGCAAAAGAGGTATGTGATGTTCAGATATTATAACAAGTAAAGATGGAATTGCAACATTTTTCAGACACGTAACAACAATATTTAACAACAAGGCCTCAGGTAATTTCAGATGCTAAAGAGTTTGAATGCTAAGTAGAATAACAGTATACTGTAATCATAAATACTAAAAAACTAAGCGATCGTGTTAAGAAAGTAAGGTAAAGTCTAATATTAAGATATATTGCGAAGAAAACTTTATGTTTTTGGTTGTAGTACTATATAGTACGAAGAATATAAATTGTGTCGTAGTGTAGTATAGTACGGTGAGTTTGTAGAGCAAGTCATGAAGTAGACTTTTGTCGATTTAAGTTGGTTTGATGGTCTTACAGAGGATTACCTTATAGTAGAACATAAGAATGCTTTGAAGTATGTCGTCTACACGATGCTAAACATTTTAGTAGGATTTGCTTCTAAAGCTTAATACTAAGAGGCAAGAGCGTTTTATAGCTCTTACCACCAAGAGCTACTGTTTCCAAAGTTATGACCAACATATGGAGCTGGTTCAGTTAGAGGTAGCTCGAATGAAGAGCATCGTGGTAGTGGAGGTGGAGCTACAACTCCGCATTGAGCGGAGAAGCCGTTGGAGGTGAAGTTTTCACCCATGATGATTGTGGCTGGGATTTCGGACTTTTGGGCTGAAAAAAAAATTTTGAAATTTAAATTTAAAAAAAAAATTTGAAAGAATTTTAAAATAACGTTTATTACTGTAGTTTAGATGCTGTAAAACTGTTGAAATTTTTAAAAAATTAATTTGTTTAGTACTAATTTTGAGTACTATATCAATAAATGAGCACGTACGATAATAAAAGCAACTTACCATTGTCAGTAAAGAACATTTTGACGAAGCAAAAGTGTAAAAGAGAAGGTGTAAGTTAATGTAGATACGAATGAACTGTGTCTGTTTTGTAGATTCCTTCTACTTTTATACATTCTTCACCTTGGGCAAAGAATCAATTGGAAAAGAGGCGGAACTGATAAGACGGTTTCAATGAAACGCACGGGTGCAAAATGTGCTAGAACAACAAAAATGGGAAGTGAACGATGCCAAAATACAAACTGTGATGTCAGCAACGATACAATAATTATGCTGATGTAGGAGATTGTGTTTTGTTTCAATTTGTTGAACGTAAACAAGACTCTACTATACTTTGTTGTACTTTACTCTACGTTACCCACCATAACTCACTCTACTCTACTTTACCCTACCCTACCCTATCCTACCTTACCCTACCTTAACCTACCCTACCCTACTTTGCCTTACCCTACTTTACTCTACCCTAGCCTACCCTACTTTACCTTACCCTACCTTACCCTACCCTACCCTACCCTACCCTACCCTACCCTACCTTACCCTACCCTACTTTACCTTACTCTACCTTACTCTATCCTACCTTACCCTACCCTATTCTACTCTTCTTTACCTCTCACTATACAATCTTACATTATCATGCCTTACTATACTTTGCCCAAGCCTTACACTTGACCTAGCACTTGCTTAACTCGACCCTATTCTACTCTACTCCGTGGAATCTTGAACTAGCGCACCCTATATTACCTCATTTTATCCTACTCTAGTCTACTCTACCCTTTACTTGATATATATCTTGATTATTTGAAATTTCATTTTATATTAATGTTGATTATAGTAAGTTCTACTCAGTCATTATACTAAGTTTAGCTCAGAACTATCAATTATTTAATTTCTTATCATTTTCAAAAACTTTTCCAAATTCTGCGCTCAAAGTTTATCTCCAGAAGAATGTATTTTGGGTTGTCTGTGGTGTTTCGTTGAAACTTTTGAAAAACGAACGCTTTTCATTCATTGAACTTTATGGGAAAACCTTTAATTAATTGCTCGGAAAACTCCTTTTGCACCTGAAGGTTACTAAATGATGTATCGTCGTTGTAATAGGGTTTTTAGGTAATCTTTAAAAAAATGTTTTTCTCAATCTCGAGAAAATCGAGATTATAAAATTACGTTTTGAATTTCCCGCCAAATTGGCATTGTGTTTTAAGCTTATAACTTTGTCATTTTTTTGACATTTAGGAATCTTTCTTTGATATAATAGTAGAAAACCTTTAAATTAACCTACATTTTTAAATTTGGACGCGTAGCTTGGCTGGAAGGTCAGAAAAAGTGCTTGAAACACAATGCCAAATTGACGGGAAACTAAAATAACTCAAATTTAAAACTCAAAAGCGCGATTTAAAATTTTTTATATGTACTATTAGTGGTACAAAGAATTCATATAAAGATTTTGAGATGATTCTGAACAAGGCAGATTAGGTGCTTTCCTTGGTAATTTTAAAATTTTAAAACCAGGGCGTCTGCAGTGTAATACAGGGTTTCTTTGACGGATTCTCTGAGAGAATTTCTTCTGTAAGAAAAAAGAACGTTTCATCGTTCTTTTACAGATTGATCTTAAAGTTCAGGGAATTCTGATGAGAGTGTAAACTTTAAAGAACGTTGCAAAGGTTCAGTGATTGTTTACTCAGTGATTATTACCATCATATCAATTACACAGTTTTGTTGGCTTTAGAAACTAAAAGTGTGTTTATCGATAAGTTCTGAACCTTAAAAGTTCACATTTTCAAAATTTTCCTAAATTAAAAAGTCTTGTCGTTAATTTGCACTGGTTTGTACGTTAAAAAGCGACAAAACTTTTTTATTGTTAAGTGAATTCATTTTTTTTTCTTTTTTCTGTTATTTATGCCCTAGGGCATAGAAAAGCATACGTCAAGGCAGGACATAGCATGAATGTGAATTTAAAAATCATGTTGTATAACTTTGCCTTCTCTGCCTTCTTTCAATAAAAAATTTTTTTGTTACCTAAATTTATGATATTATCTTTTTTTTGTAAAGATATTAGTCTGCAGTTATGTTTTTGTCAGAATATTAATCTGAATTGTCATCTTGCAGCTGTTATCAATATTGTTGATGATCAAACAAACAAAGGAAGTCATAAGAACAGTAGAATTACGAACACTTATCATTCGACAGATTAGAGCCGAACCGCTTAAATTTGAACCAAAACAAAGAAAAACTGTTTGTTTTAAGTTTAAACAAGGTTTCTGAACCTCGAGGGCTTAAGATAGGGTGAGTGGGCTGAGGCTAGAGCTAGGGCTCTGGGCTAGGGCTCTGGGCTAGGGCTCTGGGCTAGCTCTCTGTGCTATGGCTAGGGTCAGGACCAGGGATGGAGCTAAGACTAAGCTAGAGCTATGATTCAGGCGAATGTTAAGACAAGAGCTATGACCAGGGCTAAAGCTAGGGCTAAAACTAGAAATTTAAGTTAGGGCTAAGGCTAAAACTATGGGTAGAGGTGGCTATTGATCCCGTCCGGTCATTGAACCATGGCTAAGATATTGGCTTTCAAAGGAAAGTAAATGATGATTATTAGACTCAACAAGCCATTAAACTATAAAACAACGTCTTTATGACAACTCTGCTTAATGACCTTTTTAATTGATAAAACTCATTTCAATTTGCAATTACTTTTTATCACCCAATCCCATTGTTGATAACGGTTGTTGGAAAGAAAAACAAATTTGACGAAGGCAAAGTTCAGTTTCGTAGTGTTATTATTACGTTTTTACACATGTGAAAAAGACTGTCAATGGTCGGTTTCCACGTGAAAACAGATAAATGGTGTGATTGCTATCAAATTGTCATGATTGGAGAGTTTAAAGAATAATATACAACTGTTTGGAGATGATAAACAACATTCTTTAAACTGTTTTTAAAAAACATGACATTTTAAACATTTTTTAATAAAAAATACCATGCCATGGCGCTTTCAAAAATAAGATTTTTGTTACCTAAATTATTGAAAATTATAATTTTCTTACCTAAAAAGTTGCTATTGATATCAAAAATATTAAAAATTAGCTTTTTATTACCTAAATCTTACAACTTTTTTTGGTTTATCAACCGTTAAGCTTTGAAAATAACTTTTTTGTTACCTAAATTATTAAAAATGGTCATTTTGTTGTATAAAATTTCAAAAATGCTTTTTATTACCTAAATTTTAAAAGATTTTAAAGTTTATTACCTATATTACCTATAAACTGTGAAAAAACTTCGTTGTTACCTAAATTATTAAAAATGATCATTTTGTTACCTAAAAAGTTCCTATTGATACCAAAATTATTATAAATTAACGTTTTATCACCTAAAACTTAAAAAATCCAATTAATTGGCCAATTTTCAAATATATTTTGAAAAACTCACGTTTTTGTTACCTAAATCATTAAAAAAGGTCATTTTGTTACCTAAAAGTTCGAAAGTTCTTTTTATTACCAAAAATTCACCAAACGTTACAGTTTATTAATCTATAAATTGAAAAAATAAAGCGACAATCTGAAAAAATAACTTTTTTGTTACCTAAATTATTAAAAACTACCATTTTGTTACCTAAAATTTCAAAAATGCTTTTTTATTACTTAAATTTTAAAGTGAAAAAATGAAAGTTATTCAACTAATATTTTTCAAGCCTAAAATTGAATAAAATTTAATTCAAAAATGAAATTCTCCAAATATTTTTCATTTTAATATTTTTATTCGTTGCGAACATGTTGTCTCGCATTTCACTGTTGTTTCTGCTGTTATCATACGGATTTCGCACCAAGGCATGTCGTGAAATACCTGAAGATGAACATGTTCTGGATGTGTCACATGACCTAGAAGATTATAAAATAATCAAAGCCAACGACACGGTCGATGGCTTCAACATTTCTGGTTGTATACTTCTTGGTGATTATGCGATGCGAGTGGTGGAAGACGACTGGTCCATCAGGTTGTATCTGACTTCTGAAAAAGGTAGGGAACTTTTGCGCAGGGTAAAAGCTATAAGGTAATTATGAAGGGGGTGGGCTAGGAGTTGGGCTATGGCAAGAACTAACTCTAGAAAAAAGCTAACGTAGCGTAGAGTAAAAGACTGGGTATGGCAAAAAATAGGGTAATTATGAAAAGCATGAGTAGTTAAGGCTAGGGCAGGGTAAAAAAAGAACGAAGGGGATGCAGGATAATACAAAATTTGAAGAACTGGTTTATGATAAAAATAGTACAGGGCTAGGGCTGGAGCTTGGATCATGGCAAAGAATATGACAAAGACTAAGACCAGGGTGAGGGCAGGTTAAAAAGTAAATCAAGGTAAGGTCTAGGTCCAATGCTACGGCTAGGGCTACAACCAGCGTTTTGCCCATACCGTCCGGCCAAATTTTCACCACACGGTCCAAGAAGAACACTGGCTACGGCTAGAGCTGGGCTTAGAACTATGGAAAAGACTGGAGCTAAAGCTTGGATTAGGGTTCGAGCTATGATAAAGGCTAAGGTCAGGGTTAGGGTTAGATTAAAGCTAAACAACATTATTTTTTTTAAATTAATTAATAATAATATTTTCAGACAAGTTTGCTCCCGAAGAATTGGTAAAGGCTTGGGAAAAGATAATTGCTGCTCACTGGGACTCGTTGGCTTATGGCACCAGGTATTTTGTAAGTCTTTCCATTAGAATATTACCTAAAAATTTCCAATTTTTAAGTTTTTGTTTTTTCGACCATATTGTTACCTAAAAAGTTGACTTTTATAACTAGTGCTAGGTGGGTGACTTCAATCTATGAAAGGTAGCTAGACTTGAAATGGGGCCTACTCGGGCAAGCCCTTACTAGGGAATTGCACCAAATATCCCTCGTCTTTTTGAACAAGACCTATATAGGATGAAAGAGCATAAAAAGTTACCGGAAACTGTTTTTAAAAACTGCTAAATAGATTCGGCTAGCGAGATATTAGCGATTAAAGGATTTAAGGGTTTTCTATTTGAACTTTCTCTTTCGTCTTGAGCAAAACGAATGGATTGAAGCTTCAATCCAGTGTGGTCGAGTGGTTAATAAGTTAATCTGGGGTGCAAAATTGGGGAACTTCGAATCCCGCCGGTTTCATTTTGGCGCCTATACTGACAGAAATTTTTGGCTAGCCAAACAATATTTTGATTGAAAAAATATTTTGTAAGTTGTATTTTTTGCTTTTAGACACTTTTAGGAAGAAATAGTTATCAAAAAATATCATTTTTTGAACTTTAAAGCTATACCTTTTAAATATATAAGGATATAAAGCATACTGTAACTTGCTAGCCAAGTCGATTTAGCAGTTTTTCAAAACAGTTCTCCCGATAACTTTTTATGCTCTTTCATCCTATATAGGTCTTGTTCAAAAAGCTGAGGGATATTTGGTGCAATTCCCTAGTTAGGAAATTAATAAGGGGCTTATCCAAAAAATCGGGTTTTTTTTATTTTATTTTTTGTATTATTACAAGTCTAAAGGTAGCGAAAACCTTTTTTAGGATGCAGTACCAAGACTGGGAGGGGTGATTGCACTTTTGCGTGAAGGAAGTCCTAGCGAAAATTGCTATTTCTCCTTGTTTTTGAATATGCAGTGTTATTTGGATATCAAGAAAGAACTTTTTCAATACAAACGCATAGCTGTTCGACTGTAAGTGATATATTGTTGTAGGTAAACTGATACTAAATTTTTTAGTTATTTATAGTACTTTAGGTACAGTAAGTCTTTTTATTGGCAGTAAAGTTTATGTCTTGGTTAAAGGATCTATTTTAAGGGATAATGCAAGGGCAAAAAAAAGTTTTGTTGTTTTTTAGTACTGAAGTACATGTAAAACAACGACAAGACTTTTTTTTTGGCTTTTTTTTGTTATTTGAATGTGAATAAATACTATTTTTTAAATTTCAAATTAAAAAAAAGTTAAAAATTTGACTTTTAGAAACACTAACACCACAATCGACGTCATTCGTATGACACCTGACTTCCTGTTAATGGCATGCTATGGTAGTACTAGGAACGTTTGTATGACTGTGAAAGATACCGACGTAAATGGCAAGTATCTTTGTCTTGATGTTGAGTACAAGTCTCCGAGAGGTCAACGAGAAATGGAGTTTAAGAACATTAAACAGTTTTCTTTTGCTGACATGTGTGTGGACATATACGATGAGTAGGTTACTGTAATTTTATTTGGAATATATCGATATATGTATTAGATTTAGTACGGTAAGGTAGAGAAACATAAGATAACATAGGGTAGGGTAGGGTAGGGTAGGGTAGGGTAGGGTAGGGTAAGGTAAGGTAAGGATAGGCAAGGCAAAGTAAAGTAGGGTACGGCAGGGTAAAATAAGGTAATATAAGTCAGGGTAGGACAAACCAAGGTGAGACAATGTAAGAGAGAGTTGATAAGGGTAACATATGAACATTCTATGGTAACTGTGTGTATAAACTGATTTCTTTTCAGTAAGTTCGAAAAAATTGTGAAAACCGGAGTGCCAATTCATGAATTGAACCAGTACATTGTAAAATCATATCAGGGCTCAACAAATGCTGAGAGTAAGTTTGTTTGAGTAAAGGAAAGTATGGCGTGTATCACAGTAAAAACTAGAATAATAATGATAATGTCGGTTTTTACAGTTTTCTTTATTTTTTGAAAGGTTTTTTTAATTTTTATGTTTACAGAGACTTTCGATTCAATCTTCGATCCAGACGAATTCATAGGCACTATGGACTTTTCTCTCTGTAAGTGACAGGCATATTATGATACGTTTAACACAGGGTCTTTTCATTTTTTTAGTTTGTAGCGGTTAGTACAACAAGGCAAGTTATTGTAAAAATAAGGCGAGGCAAAATAAGGCAAGGTAAGGTATTATAAGGTATGGTAAGATAAAGTAAGGTAAGCTAACAAGGAAAGTACCCTACCCGCCCCGCTCAGAACCAGCTCAAAATTTTTATATGTATCTCTTGTACCACCAATAGTATCTACAAAAATTTTAGCTCGCGCTTTTGAGTTTTAAATTTAAATTATTTGGGTTTTCCGTCAATTTGGCAAATTTGGCATTGTGTTTCAAGCACTTTTTTGACTTTCTGGCCAAGCCAAACATACAAATTTTAAAAGGTAGATTTTTTAAAGGTATTCTACTAGAATATCAAAGAAAAATGTTTGGAAGTCAAAAAATGACACAGTTGTAAGCTTTAAACACAATGCCAATTTGGCTGGAAATTCAAAAAGTAATGTTTTGATCTCGATTTTCTCGAGAATCCCTGGGAAGCGCGATTTAGTATTTTGCTGAAGATCTTATATTTACATGATCTTTCTTTATAAAAAGTTTGAAGACAATCAGTGCGGGGCAGGTCGGGTACTTTCATTGTAAGCCAAGCTAAGGTAAGGTAAAAGTAAGGAAAATTATGGTAGGGTAAGATATTGTAATACAAATTAGGATAGAGTAGGACATAGTAATGGGGTTGTTTTCTTTTTTGATTTCTTGAGCCATTTAATTTCCAATTTCAGTTATAATATAAATATATTGTTTTACAGATATCAACAACAGTTTTACGTTTTCGTGTTCGGCCAAGGGGCAAATGTTAAAGCCGTTAAATGTTCGATTCTGCACTGGCCACTTTTGTAATTGGCTTGATGAGAAGATGAGGCCACCTGAGGTAGGAAAGATATATTACTAGTACCGGGGGTACTTTGGTTGATTTTTTTTTATTTTGAAAAGTTTTTTTGAAATTTTTGGAATGTTATCATAAATTCCAATTTCAGAACCGTTGCCCAACCTTGCTAGCACTAAGCAATGAAAAATGCTTTTGGGTTGTGGATAATGGCAGATTCCTCACCCTAAACAACTTCCACACCTTGCATAAACGCTTCTACACGCTTACGCCTAAGAAAGTACCGTATATTGAACTGGAAGGCTACAGAACCGAGTTCTGTTTGAATTACACTAGCTGGGATGAATACGTTTTTAAACAAGTCTACCTTACTTTCGAAGGTAATGTTGCATTTACATTGTTTTAAGGGAGTAGAAGGGTCGTTTTGGAGGAATATAGTAGACTTGTGATATAACAATGGTACGGTAGGGTTAAGTAGGGTTATGCTGGCAAAGGAAGGGTTGATCATTGTAGGGTAGGGTACCGTAGGGTTGGGTAGAAGTTTTTTGAAATTGACTTTGATATTTTTAGCCAAACTGCCATCTGTAAATACAACAGAAGTAGAAGACGGCATTGCTCATTATTGTCAAACTAGCACTGGCATCATTGAACAAGGCGTGCCGGTGAATCTTACAGAAAGATTTACTGTGATATGTAAGTAATTTAATATGTTGAGTATATAGATTGAAATCCCCTCCCCTCTTTTCTTTTTCCTACCTTTCTTCCCGTCTTTCTGTCTTCTTGCCCCCCCCCCTCATACCATTTCTCCATCACCTCTACCCCGCTTTCAGGTTCTTGATGTTGGGTTGTTCAAATAATTCTGTGCTTTCTTTTAAAGCAAATCTTTGGGATTAAGAGACACAGTATTATTTGAACAACCTAATATTATAAGGAATAATTTTTAGCTTCACCATATCATGGTAAATTTACTTGTACTATCAGATTGAACAAAGCTAAAAGGGGCGGTACGAAGGTGTTGATGGACGTATCGGTAAGTACTGACAAATTTTTTTTTATTTTGTTAAAATTGATATTTTAGTTCAACGATGACTCTTGCAAACCGATAACTAAGATTCCCACTGACAAGTGTAAGTCGTACCTTTTTATCAAGATTTTCACTTTTCAGGTTGTTCAAATAATTCGGTGTCTCCTAACCTTAAAAATTTATTTCAAGAAGGGGTACAGAATTATTTGAATAACCAATAATATTTGATTTTAGTTTAGTCAAAGTTCAAACAAAAAAGCATAAAAAGCAGTATCGATATTACCCATGTGTACATAATAGAAATGCCTTTTTAACCTAAATTGTATTTTTAAGTATATTACGATTTTGTTTTTAGACACTTCTCCTATTTGCCATGAACCACAAGTAGTAAGATTGTTATCAGATGGGTCATATAATGAAAGGTAAGGTTTTAAAAATTAATTTTGAATTTTTATATTATAGTAGGCTCCGTAGAAGTTTCTATTATGGTTTTAGAGAAGAGATGTATTATATATGAAGAAAAAAGCATTTTACGTTGATTCAAAAGTATATTTTGCTAATTCAAATTCCGATTTAAAAAAAACCTTTATTTCAGCGATTTTAAGCCATTTTTTACCTACACTGACATCTACGCACTGTCTCAATTGGCTAATGAAGTTGCGCTTTACAATGACAGTGGCAATTCGTATCAAATAAACAGGTGTTTGAATAGAATTAACGAGCCAATTAGTTGCCGAGGACAGTGTTACATGTACAGACACGAGTATAATAAGGTGGGTTACTTTATGGTAGACTAAGTGAACATGTTGTTGTATTATGGGTTAAATGAGCTGTTTGGTGAATTCTTGAAAGGCTCAGAACGGTAAAAGGGTTAAGAAAAACTTGGCTTGAAGCTGTGGTATAAAGAAAGCCTACTATTAGAAAAACAGCGTTTAAGGTTAATAATTACAGGGTACTAATAAAAAACCTCTTCAGATATCTCAAGGATGCACGGACGACTTGGACCATGAGGCATTTAACGAAGCAACGGCTTGTAGATTGAAAAAGAATGGTGATTTTATGTACAAAAATCAATGCTTTTTCATCAGTGGTCCTTTGGAGAACCGGCTTGATTACTTTAGTTCAAATGGAGTAAGTTTATAAAGGTTTTGGAGGTAAAGGAATGCTCATCATGTTCATGCCTACCTAACTCTACTTTATTATACCATACCCTATTCTGCCCTGCTTATAACTTAGCCTATCTAACCCTACTTTGCCTTATTTTAACCTACCCTACTCTAGCCTACCCCACTCTAGCCTAATCTACATTACCCTACTCTACCTTAACACAACTTTTCAGGTCCTATGTTGTATAAGTAGCAAAAGCCATTTGTCTCACCGTGATGTGATTGAAAAGTACAAACAAGGACTACCACAACCAGAAGAGCTCAATATCACTCGAGTCGGCAGCTTGAACTATAATTACCATGAAGATGACGTTCAGATTCAACATTTGTTCCCACGAGAAGTCGAACGGTTCCATATTGACCTATGACCGGTTTTCAAATCGCAGTACATTATTGTAGATAATTTTTTCAGTAAACTTTGAATTCAAAAAATGTAAGATACCACAATACCCGACATAATCCTTTACTGTGCTTTACCCAAAGCAAAATACATGCTATAACAATCCTATTTAAGTATATACAGATCACATGACATAAATATTCTCCTTCTTCACTCCCAGCTCTTCCAACGCCGGCAAAACTGCCTTTTCTCTCATCGCCGGAGGACCACAGAGCACAAAAGCGTTGTCATCATCGATTGGAAACAAAGTTTCTTTTATCGAGTCGGCCGTAACGTATCCTTTGAGGCCATTCCATGGTGTATCAGCTTCTGGTTGCGACAGAATATGGGTTACTTTGAAGCGGTTTTGGTATTTTTCGTGCAATTTGTCCATTTCTTCCCTGGAAATAAGTGAAATTGTACAAACAAGTTGAGATACTGTGTGTTACAGTAATCCAATGGAAAAATTTTTAATTACAAAAATGTTTACTATAGTCTGGAGAGTATATATACAAGTTGTTGTAGTGTTACAAAGCTTATTTTAAATTAAAAATGATTTTTTGAAAAAATTCATCTCCCACTTCCCTTCCAAAACTTATAAAATAAAATACAGTGTGTTACAGCAATCCTATCAAAAAGTACTCAAATATAAAAATGTTCCTTATCCCCTAACACATAACTACACAAATTTTCAACTCTTCCCAACAACTATTTTCCAACCTACAACATTTTAAAACCACCTACCTCAACAAGATGTCATTTTCAGTTTGATTCGCGAACAATAATGCCATTTCCACTTTGTCTTCCGAATTCTTCAAACTTTTATTAATCACTTGTAATATTGGTGTGATTCCAGTGCCTCCGGCAATCAACGAGATTCGTTTATAATTGGTATGACGTACATTATCTTGAGCATTCTCATTTGGATTATGTCCTGTAGAAAAGTGACCGTCACCATGATACAGATGCTTGTAGGTTGGGCCGCGGAAGTTCATTGTGTCACCTGGAGTGATATTAATGTTAGTTTATAAAAACTTTTGATTATTTTACTTTCGAAGGAGTATCTCAGCAAAAATACGGATATAATCCATGAGGCTAAGGGTATGGTTTGAAAAAAGTGTAATTCATGAATGCCACTTTAAAATTCATTCAAAATTTTAAAATAAAAGGCGAATATTTTAGATAATGAAATTTTAAATCCATTTTTGTAAAAAAACAGCCAACAGCTATATATCAACCAAAGGATTATATTAACCATGCTATAACTCATAAATTTTGCAAAATGAGGTATAACTCTAAAAGATCAATCTCAAACCATGCCAAATTTAAACATAGCTAGCCAAAACATTCCACATTAATAACTTTACATCCCCTAACCCCTACCCATCCTCACCAATGTTAAGTGAGTCCAAATGTTGAGAAAACTCTCCGCCTTTAGGGAATTTTTCCGTTTTTCCATAAACTTTGATCACCAAATCCACATAGCCAGTCAGATCATCGTCCGATACTGGTGTGTAAGGTCGTCCCACAGTCCTGCCATTAATCTCAGCTGACAGTCGAACATGTTGACACGCTTCCAATCCAGCTACATGTTGATCTGTCGGCAATGCAAAGCGGAATCGTCGAACATTATGGGATACTACAGCTTTTGCAGCCAATTTTAGGGCTAGTTGACGATGAGGTTCGAAGAATGTGACTATTCCTTTGGTGTTTCTCTAGAAAATGTCATTTATAATTTAGTTTTTGGTTGAAGTGTTTAGAAAAAAAAGTTAAAATTAATCAAAAATGTTGGTTTAAACCCATGTTTATCTCATTTTCAGCCTTTTTTTGGCATCTAAAACAATATAAAACCCCAAAACAATCAAGAAACTCACGCCCAGCCATCTCTGAACAGTCAAAAACATTGTGAGAAGCAAAGAACCCCGGTTTCACTTACTTTTTCACCCATTTCTGATATTGTTTATCAAAAACAATTCGCAGCTAGCCTCTTTTTTGCTTTGAATAACTAAATCTAACAGACTTTAAGGCTTAAATACGCTTGTTAAAGGTAAAGTGTCAACAAAATAAAATTGGGAATAGTCACGCTTTGTAGTTTTATCTCAAATTAGGCTACTTATGAGGGCTGGAAATGACGTTTTTCGCTTAATTTTAATGAATTTTGTACAATTTTCAACATTGTTTTAGGGTTTTGATAAGGAACTAGAGTTTTTAGAATGTTTGTAGGCTAGAAATATTGTTTTAAGCAAAAAATATAAACTATAAGAGCATAAAATAATAGTAACTAATAGTCACCATGACTTTCTTTAGAAAAGCCATGCCCCTGACCCATTATTAAGCCTAAAACCTCCTTTTTTTGCAAAACAAAATCAATTTAACCATAATCAACAAATTTTACCAAA
This sequence comes from Bursaphelenchus okinawaensis, assembly GCA_904066225.2. NCBI lineage: Eukaryota > Metazoa > Nematoda > Chromadorea > Rhabditida > Aphelenchoididae > Bursaphelenchus > Bursaphelenchus okinawaensis. The sequence continues at coordinate 8,369,792 of CAJFCW020000005.1, read as the reverse complement.
AAAAAACCATAAGAACCCATTTGAACCCACTAACACGTTCCTAGACATATTAACCATCCGCCTTACCTTATACCGTCTAGACAACTTTGTCATCGTGAGCTGACCAGACTTGTAGATCATCGCGTCCGGCTCTCTAATCCAAAAGTAATATACACCAGCCCCCACGACAACAGCCGCAACGGTTCCTCCAATCGCACAATAAAACCAGGAATCTTCATCCATTTCGCCTTCTGAAGATGTTAATTACAACAATTTGTTTTTTACTGCGTATATTACCATGGGAGAAACAGAAAATATGAAAACACGAAAACTGATATCATAAAATTAATTTTACTAGCTTAGGCACAGTGCGATTATAATTTGCAAAGTTCCTTGCACCTTGCAATCATTTCGATTATAGTCTGCACCGTGCAGGCATTAGACATGCAAAAAATAATTACTGCATCTGTAAAACACGTTTTTCAAAAAAAAACTTGGTTACTGATCACTTATAGCATATTCAACAAACACACGAAGTTGCAACTGCCAACGTGCCCTTTAAAAAATATTCTAATGTCATCTAGTATAATATAACTTATAATCAACGTCACAAGTCAAACACAGTTATAATAAATAAGGAAAATGCATAAAAAGAAAAAAAAGGATTCAGCACGCTAAAAATATATAGATCAACCTCAAAGAGTCCTGTTTCAAGCAAAACAGATAAGGAAATAAAAGATTATTGTTGAAAATGCTTTGGCTAACAATTTTAAGCCAAAGATAAAGCATTACCCAATACATAACTAAAATTCAATGCTAATTTTGTCAATATACAATTTCAAAGCAAAAAAATGTCTATAACTTGTCACGTTCTCTTCAAATCGTTAAAAAAACAAACAAATTTTACGAATTTTTTAGAAAAAGTATGCGATTTGACACTTCGTTTTGAAAGTCGATAATGTGACACTTCGTTTATCTACAAAATAAATAATTTTATTTTACGTGAAAATTACAATTATAACTTGTATAAAGTAGTTTATTACTATTATAATAGGCAGTTATTTGTTTTTTTAATGATTACATATTTTCAGGGCATAGAATTGAATGGTAGTGTAATATGCTTCGGTTTGGGTCTTCTCGGTTAAACCAACGGTAAGGTTTTACTTTCTTTTTTGAGGTTTAGGTGTGGCAAAGGTTTGAAAAAAAGCCCCAAATCTATTTTTAACTTTAACGTTAAGTTTTTTAAATGTCAAAGCGTGGGAGGTCTGGTGACATAGATAATATGCGATGATTACAAATTAAAAAGCTTTACCTACAAAGTATATCTCTGGTTTTATACAGGTTGATCGTCCGATATGCGACGTATTTACCGACTGCAGCTACTTCAAAACCGGGTTTGAATTCTATTGCCCATGCTCGATTTCCACGACGTTCTACTGGTCACAGGGCGTCTCCGGCTTTGTTGTCTGCTCTGAACCATCAGAAGGTGTTGATTGAACGACACAGGGATGCAGTTGAAGCTTTGGATACCTCTAATATTTTTAACTTAACTGATGGGTAAATTTTAAGCATTCATGTTATTTTTTGGCGTTTTATGTTATGTTATTTGCTGCAATTAGAAAGTTTATTGTTTTTGAAGATTTTCTTGTTTATATCAATATTTTAAGCATTTATTACGGTTTTTAATGTTAATGTGATGTTTAGGATAGAGTTTACTGAATTTATTGGCTCATCAGTTTTGAATGCGGTTAAAAATTTGGTGAAAACTGACGAAAGTAAGCTGAACTCATTGACTGATGCTAGATTGTCGATATTGTTGTCTGTTGTACAAGTAAAGTCGGAGCTTAATGTGGAAAAAGCAAAACGATCTGAGTATCTTCATTTTATATGGCCAAAGATTTTGTCTTCTGAAAGTAAGTAGTTTTGCTTATGTTTTTTGGTTTTAGGTATGACCGAGGAAGTTATTTGATAAAATGGGTTGATTTTGGCTAATTTTGTGATTACTTCTAACATTATCTGCTCTTAATACTCAGTAAATGTTTAGATTTTGGTATTGAATCATTGAATGCCTATTTGGAGTCAAAACTTTACTTGGGAGAGACGTTTTCTTTGACTGATGTGTTGGATATCTTGGCCGAGAAGAAGATTCAAGCTAACGGACAAACTTACGAATGTCTGGTGGCTGAAGCTAATGTCCAAGGGAATCTACAGGCTATTTTGTAGGTTTTTAGTTAACGAACAATTGGTTGCACGTTCTTTTAAGTTAGAAGCTGATTTCGGAACTTATTTTAGATGTTTTTAGGTTTTGTCTAATTTTTTTGAAGTTTTCATAGACAAATTTTTAAAACATGGGCATGTTAGGATAGGAGAATGTTGTCGATGTCTTTGAGAACAACATCGTTAGGTATCATACCTAATTTTCAGTGAAATCATCAAAGAAATGAAGGCCAATAACTGCCCATTGTCTCAAAAAGCCATTGAGAACTGGGTGGAATGTTTGGCTTTGAAAGATGCGAAAAAGGACTTTAAAGCTGTTATCAATGCCTTCAAAGCCACGCTGGATCCTTTCCGGTTGTACATGTCAGCAGCTGTTGGACTAGCCAGGGCTGGGAAGGGCTTAGAAGCTACTTCTGTTCTTATTGATCTACCATCAGCTGAAACCAAGGCTACAGAAAGCAACGTAGACATTGTGTTAAAGTTGTTCATTTGTCTGGTTGATAATGGAGTTAAGGCAGCTGCTGATATGGTATGTCTTTTTATTTGTGAATTTGATTTTTAGGTAACAATTTCAATTTTTTTAAAACTTTTGAATTTTAGGTACGACAATATTTACCAGCAGAGCGTCTAACCTTCCTAAACCAAGGTTTATTGCGTCGTGAAGTTCTGAAACTGTTGAAGGAGAACAAGCCGATTGAAAGAGTGATAGAGATGATTGAACTGGTCGAAGAAGATAAAGCTGTCAAATATGGTCTCATCAACTACGGGTCTTCGCTTTTCCTTGATGAATATGATGACACTTTGAAAAAGGGACTTAATGTCGGTTTTTTGAAAGATTTAATAATTTTTAAGAAGTAAAACATAAAAAGCGAAAAATGTAGTTTAGGTAACAAATTTTTAACTTTAGGTAGAGAGTTTTTAATTTTAGGTAACAAACTTTTTATTCTAGCTAACAAATTTTTAATTTTAGGTAACAATTTTTTGATTTTAGGTAACAAATTTGCAATTTTATGTAACAAATTTTCAATTTTAGGTAAACCACGTAACAGAAAAAGTGTTGCTATGGACAGAAGCTCTAAGAAACAGTGGACTAAGCGAAACGCCTCTAGCTGATTTGATATACTCAGCCCAAGTTAAGCAAGCTCCAATCAAAGACTTCTACAAAATCTTTATACATTCAGAAGAAGCCAAGAATTTATTGTCGGACGAGAACACGCACCGAGCTCACATATTGGTACCACTGCTAAATGAAATTGCCAGGAAGGTAAGGGTTTGCTTAAAGTATAGCTTTATCGTGTTATATGGCTTTGTCATATTAGTTTGTTTAAATAATTCTGGGGCTTCTAACTCCGAAAATTTGCATTTTTTGGGGAGCACAGGATTTTTTGAAAAGCTTAGGAATCCACTGCAGGCTTAATTCTATAGCTTTTTTATGGTTTTGGCCAAAACAGAACAGTAAATGTAATCATATAAGTCAAAGACCAAATAAAGAACGTAAAAAACAGCATCAATATTACCCATGTTTATAAAAATGCAGTTTTATACCCAAATTTCATGGAAAAACAAAACTTTTGCCAAAAGTGAATTCAAACGGAAAAAGGTTTAATTCGCTTTTTGGATAATAGCTGATGGACTGTTACGTACCAGGACGCCAAAAAATATTTTTAAATTTAAATTTTGTTTTGGTTATTTTACAGAAAAGTTAGTGCACTTTGTCATCTTTGAACGTTTGTTTGTAGGCTTTTAAACTGATGAGTTTAGGCTTATTTTTGAAGGAAATTAAGGGTTTTTTTCATATTTTGTTTAAGACCGTTATTAGGATACTTGATAAAATTATAGTAACTATTAGGGTAATAGATAAAGACAGGTTCATTATTGTAAATAGTAGTAGACGCAGGTTTTTTGGTGGGGCATGAAGATTATTAGGGGTAGATTTTCTTAGGGTTTTTGTAAAAAATAATTAAGAGTTGTAGAAAAGTCTTTTGTGTGTTGATTTTTTAAAACTGTTTAATTGATGCCTCTGATATTAATTAATGTATAATTTCAGCTACCAGAATCTAAAGTAGGAGATCAAGTGTTCGAAGACTTGGTTTTCCTAATCAAGAACATTAACGTATCTCAGAATATATCATTGGTCGAAAAGTTGGCTGCTAAAGGTAAGCTTTTTTTTTGAATGTACGGTTATCGTCACTTCATTACTCCATAAAATGTTCAGCTTTCCGTCATTGCTACGTTGAAAGTTATGAAAGTGCAAAGTTTTTTGTAAGAAATTAGTGTGATATCTTGGTTACAGGGACTTCGCTACGGATTTTCTCTGGGGGAGGGGAAGGTCGAAAAAAATTTTCGTCTACAGGTAGACGTGGACTGATTTTTCAAAAATTTTTTTTTCGTTTTTTTTTGCGTAGAGGTACCTTACCCCTTTCTCCAGACGACGTTCCTGCTTGGTTATAAGGACAGATTTGGACTATCACTTAATTGTTATACTAAAGAGGTTTGACTGTAAATACTAAAGCTTAAGTTTAATACTTACATTGTTAAAGTTGTAAGGCCGCATGGTCAAAGCGGCTGCTTTTATTTTTTTAAGAACTTTATGTACTTCTTCAATCTTTAGTTTTTGTATCTAATTTTTGCAAAAAAATGACATTTATTTCTGAAAGCCGGAAGTTGAAATGACCAAAACCTTCTTTTATTACCTAAAAAAGTAGACGTAAAAGAAAGACGGTTAAAAAATGCATGAACTGTACTACTGAATGGCCGAGTTTATGTGGTTTTGAATGGAGGTCAAAGTATTTTTGGCTAGCTTTTATATTAAAACATTGTAGTGAATATTATCCATTGAAGATGTCTTACGAATAAGTCTTTTGGCAGTGGCTGCTTTCAATTTAAAAAAAACATGAAGGGTGAGGCTGGCTTTGTAAATTTTGTGAGGGCAATATATTAGGTTGTTCAAATAATTATGTGCTTTCTAACTCTAAAAATTTTTTATGAGGAAGAGCAGATTTATTTGGACAATACCTTACTTGCCGTTGCCTTGTGACAGATTTTGAAACGTTAAAACAAAGTACTAAAACTAAAAGTCATAAAAGTACAAGAAGGAATTGGGCCTAATCGGTAAAGAAGCCTTTACTTTATATTACACTACTTCTGGTTCAGTAAATTTAAATTGAGAAGATGTTCGTTTGAGCATTTTTTGGAATGGCATTTTGCAGTGAAATCTTTTTAGTATGATTCTCGATAGTGTGATGCCCTCTTTTTGTAATAGGACTCCTATCAAAAAGTACCTGGGTAGTGTGACACCCTGGTTAGAAGGGCAGGTTTGGACTAGTCTCTTGTGTGGCTTAATCTCTTTGGTGTGACAAGGGACTGGTCTAAACATCTTCTCATAGCCAGGCTTTCACACTACCCAGGTACTTTTTGATAGAGGTTCTGTTACGAATAACAGCTAAAAAATGTCATTATAAGGAGGGTGTCACACTATTGAAGGTTATATTAAAGAGGTTTCATTGTATTTACAAATTTTACATTAGTTTCATAATATACAGTACAATATAGTCTATGTTTTTTTTTGTAAAATACGTGTTTTGCTTTTTTTTAAATTTTGAAAAGAAGCATGTTGAACATAAACAGTTTTTATCCTCTAGTCTTCCTATCTTTTTTCCTTATTTTGAATCAAAGCCATACTCAGATTTTACGGCCAAAAAGGAACGGCCCAACGTGCCATTTATTACCCAGCGTTAATTGCACGCCGGCTCTTAAATTTACCGCTTTTATTTTATTTTGAATGAAGTTCCGCCCGATTTGGATGTGTTTTTGATAGCCAGACAGGTTTTAAACGGAGGGATAAACAGCATAAGTAATTGGTTCTGAAAAGGTGCCATAATAGGAAAGAGGGGTTTTGACAGAATTGGATGAATATTGTTATAGGTGGTTGGTTATTTGGTTGGAGACCAAATAGGTGTTTAATCGTTTGGTTGTTTTGGAATGAGTGTGATGGGAAATTGTATTTTAAAAATAATACCGGTTTAGACAGGGCTGGAGTGAGTAAGGTAGAGCGGGGTGAGTTAAGGGGATAGTAATTAGGGCCGGTTAGGATAGAGTAAAGTAGGGCAAGGTAGGTTAAAGTATGGTATAATAGGGCAGTTTGGAGTAGAGTACGGTAAGATACAGTATGTTAGAGTGGAGTAGAGTAGATCAAGGTAGTGTTGGGTAGGAGAGTAGAGTACGGTAGATTAGGGAAGGGTGGAGTAGGGCTGGGTAGAGATATGCAAGAGTGCACTGCACTATTAAAAACTATGAAAATATGAATTTTAGCCTTTTGATGGCATTTTAAAACGTTTGAATTTAGGTATCAACTACATAAAATCAGTGATTGCAAAAACAAATCAGCCGTTTGTCAACAGTGCGTTAGTATACAACATGTTAAACTATGAACAATTGGATCGTCTCAAGGAGCTGATGACAGTGTAGGTTTAGAACATAAAATTTTATTTTTTTTTGATTTTTGAATTTTTTAAAAAAATTTAAATTTAAAAAATATTTTGAGATTTGTCAAGTTTTTAAAATTAAATTTTTTTAATAAGTAATGCAATTTTCAGGACTAAAGACGAAAAGGAGATGAAGTTGGTGATCAACAGAGTCATCAACCCATTAATGAGGATACTCAAGTCCAACAAGTTTGAGGAGAAAGATCTGTCAACTATCGCCAAGATCATCTCACTTGGCTTTAACTGTGGGTTTTAAACTAACTTTAGCATTTTTTCCATTTATGTTTTTTGGGATAATAATTATGTTTTATGTTGTTTGTAGGTATAGTATATATTAGTATTGTCAGAGCGACACAAAAAAATGTTTGTCATCTATTTTTTGAGCTTTATATGGTCAAGAACGACAAGACTTTTGTGACTTTTTTGTATAATTATTTTGTAGAGATAAGTAATGTTATTCTGTTTCAGCCGGCGACAAACAAGGTCAAACACCGGGCGGTGAGGCTATAGCCTCAATCCTGGCCGCTTCAACGATTCCGGATAACCGAGTGGAAAAATTGGTCAGGCTGCTGGTCGATGAACCTAAAGTTACTATCGGAGGTGGTGAAGTAAGGTTTTTATCAGGATTTTGAGGTTTTTGATTTAAAATTATTCAGACGCCTCAAAAGGTTTGGCAATGGATTTTGGTCTTAAGTTTAACTTTCTAATTTAATCCATTTTTAGATCACAAGAATCGAAGCCAAGCTGAGAGAAGTCAACCTACCTCAACGTGCCGTCCTAATCAAATACCTAAAACGAAAGTCCACCGCTTACCAACGATGGCAGAACACAGAGAGACTGGAAGAACTAATAGAAGAATCCGAAAAGCTGGAAGCCACAAAAGACGTGCCAACTGGAGTGCTGGTCAGCCTCTACGAAGTGATATTGAGAAAATCGGTGGAGAAGAAGGATGTGGACACGATTGTCACTGTTCTGCCAAGGTTTTACAAAAAAGAAAAGGAGGACCAAAGCACAAAGATCTTCAAGGTCAAGATCTTCGAAGCTCACAACTACGCTTTTGTCGAGAATTTGAATCGGGAGGCTTGGGAAGCGGCCGACTCGCTTTGGAATATGAAGTGAGTACTATACCTCTAAGCATCTTTTGGGCAGCTTTAGTGAGCGTGTACATGTTCTTTTAATAAATCTTTTTTTTAAAGCAAAGCCTAACATAATATTAGAAAAAATGGGAAAAATATAAGGATGTTCAATTAATTCTGTGCTCTCTATCTATTAAAGCAAATTTTTGAGCTTAGGGGCACAGAATTATTAAGACGATTTAGTAGTTAAATTTCAATTTGCAGACCCCTACGAAACGTAGAAACTGTTCTACTGTACGCTTTAACACTATGTAGAAGACAGAAGATTGAAGAAGCACATGAAGTTCTCAAGACCATAAAAGCAGCCGCTTTGAATCTGCAGCCTTATAACTTTAATAATGTAAGTAGTGCGCTTAAAGTATAGTATTTAATTGGTTGGCAATTATTTTACAACACTTACATAGTTACCTAAACGAGGTTTTTGAGGTTTTTTTAAACAAATTTTTTAGAGGGATAAATGAAGTCTTGTCGTTTTTTACAACGTTTTGCGCGGTTAAAAGCGACATGACTTTTTTTTGATTCAGTGAAACTATGTATTCCTTGGCTTTTAGAACAGTACTTGTCTAGAATGAAAGAACATATACATTGGCCGGTAGCTATTTAGAGGAAAATGAATTTACACGGAGAACTCTTCTTGTCTAGGAATATTTAGCGTACTGTAACTTGTTAGCTATGGTCAGCAGATTGTGAAAATAGTTTTTACTTTTTATGATCTTTTATCTTATATGAGCCATTTGCTAAACGCCGAGGGATAGTTGGTGCACTTTCCTCATAAGAGCATCGTATTGTTCTTGGAACTTGCTGAAATAATCTTTCAGTAATTTAAACATGAAATATTCACTTAGTTTTCAATATAATTTAAGATCGCCGGCTCACAAGTAGTGAAAGCGGCCGAGGAATCGGAGATCGAGCAGTTCTTGAAGTTGCTAACAAAAGAGTTCAACATTAAGTCAGCGTGGAAGGGACGCCTGAAGGCAGAGGTCAAAATGAACAAGCTGAGAAGTTTAATCGAGAAGAAACAACTTGACGAAGCTTTCAATTTGTCAGTTGATACCTCAAAGGAATGTGGATATGCATTTGGAGCTTATGAACTCATGAATCAGGCTTTGGAGGTAGGGTTTATTTTAAAATGGCATTTTTTGAAAAATTTATATAAATTTTTAAAAATTAACTTTCAGATAGAAGATCAAGCCCTGATCAAGAAGCTGAAGAACCTCATCATCTCAGTCGAAGACATCAACACCTTTGTCATCACTTTTGGCGTATGTTTGCTGGAAAGAGGCGACAAGAGAGGTGCAGAGCTCCTAAAGAAGAAGATAGAGTATATTCCATCGAAGAAGCTAACAGAGCTCACAAAACGACAGGTCGGTTTGAAGAATGCAGAGATCATGCACCTCTTGTTTAACATATTCAACAAACCAGAGAACTCGGCGTTGGAGCTGGAAGATTTGATGCGAAATGCCGCGGATTTGTATGGTAAGGATAATATATAAGGATAATGTAAAGTTAAGATTGTTAAATAGGTTTATATATTTATATTAGGATGGTTTTTGTATTGTTTTGGCTATTATTAGGTTTTTCAAATAATTTTGAGCTACTCTCAATGAAAATTTTCGGGGTTAAGGGGCGCATAATTATTTGAACAACTTAATAAGTAAAACTTGATTTAAATACCGACAATTGTGAAATAAAAGCATTTTTTTAGTTAGTAGACGCTTTAAAAGACTTTTCGTTAATTTACTTTGATCAGCGATGTCATAAACGACAAGACTTTTGAAAAGCTTAATAAAAGCTTTAAAAATGAGATTTTCAGAAATGTTTATTTAATGGAGGTATAGTAGAACTTACAGTAATGATAAAAAAGCCCTATAATTATTTTGTAACACATAACTCTTCGTATAAGTTAAAGTATTACCATCAATAAGGAACCAACAATTCAAATTGTTTTCAGAACGCCAAAGCAATTTGGACGGCTTAAAACGGCTGTATGAAGATGCCAAATCCTCTTCAATGCCCTTGAATGCCAAGATTAGAGTGCAGTTCGAAAGTTCAATCAAAAAAGTAAGTCTACGGTCGTTACATTGTAATATGGTATATATGATATCAAATATAGTAAAGCTTGGCAATAATTTCCAAAGTTTTGATAATTTGAAAAGATAATAATATTAGTACGTTCACATAATTCTGTGCTCTCCGACCCAGAAAATTTGCTTTGAGAGGGGCACAGAATGATGTGAACAAAGTAATAGAACAGCTATAATATTTTTTTTTCAGCTAGAATCAACCGCCAAGCCTTCAGAAGCCCACAAAGAGCCAGTAGAAGCCAAACTGTAATCGATTGTTAAGCTCTCGAATAGAGCATTGTACGCTATTTTGTTAGGAATTTCATTGTTTTCAAAATAAAAATATTTTTGAACTTTTTGGTGTTGTTTATGTTGTACTGAACGATGGATATATTGTTTTGTGTTTCTTATTGTTATTCCATTTTATTTATTGTTTTTCTTTTCAAAAAGCTTGTGGTAGATAATAATTTAGTAGATGAAAGAGAAGAGAAGGGTTTTTAAGTAAAGATGAAAGAGAAGAGAAAGGTTTTTTAGATGAAAGAGAAGAGAAGGGTTTTTAAGTAAGGTGAAGTTAGACCTCTAAGCATTTGGACGCCAGATTTTTTTTAGTTTCAAAGTAACATAAGAGACTGTATTTTAGCTTCAAAAGCCAAAATGAGGCGGATTCTGGCGTTGAGGTCGAATATCATTACAGCACGGATACCGGACCAGCCTTGCTATTCAAATGTGATTGCTGACCAAGCTTTGGAATCCCATCAACAAAGTCAACGGTCTTTTAATCAACCAAAGCCCGATATCAATCTAAAGAACAAACTACATATAGCAACAGATTTAGTAATACAAAAGCATCCGGATGATGGAAAGAAAGTTCTGGAACAAGCAGCGAGCGAGTATGAAACTTCAAAACCTCAGGATATAATGGAGAAATTTGAAAAAGTAAAGAACAGAACGGCCAATAAACCTTCAAAAGGCTTCTTTCTCTATGAGGAGACCCAGGTATTGAACAGTATTAGGAAGATATTGATGCAAGCAGAGGGAGATCAGGTGGATATTGCTTCTGGATTTGCGGAATCTTTGGTCAAACTGAAATTGGCAAAGGTGGAAAGTGTTTGGCTGAAGGAGATGGTCAAGTTTGAGTTGGTCAAGTATGTGAAGTTAAAAAGATTTTTAGTTTACAGTTGTTTACTGTTATGGTTACCGCTAAGAGATGACTACATATATTGTATATTGAGTTAAGAGTCTGTATATTGTGTTGGTGATGCACAAATTTTTATCTTTGGGCATGGTTTTTGTATGAGAACGGTTTTTTTGGATGAAATTGTTTTTAACTAGTATATTATGACATTTCATATTGTATCTGCTTTGATAATACAGCTTGAGCTATGAAAACTGGTGTGAAGGTAGATTATTTTAATATTACCAATTATTCACAAGGACGTTTTATATTTATCAGTATTGTAGTAGTTACAGTAAACCTACTACTGCTTGTTTTTTTTACAGATTTTTCAATATTTCTATGACATTTTTTGTTCTATCTCTTAAGAAAATGATGATAGAACCATGAAAATTGGTGAAAATATCGATTATTCTTTAATTCAACTGTCTGTGGAAAAAAATTTTGAGTTTTACAGTGTTTTAAAAGTTACAGTAGACTTAATACCATAAACATATTTGCTTTATAAAAATTTTCAATAATTTTTTTTCAGAAACAATATATCCTCAGCTATAGAAGTCTATACCAGGTTTTCCACCATGACACCTCACAAGAAGCTATTCCCAGCACCAGTCTTTATCATCCTATGTCATATCAGTACCGAACTCGAGAAAACGCCAAAGAGAATGAGAAAAGAGCGTGACGAACTAAAGGCACAGAAAGAGAGGATTCTGAAGATTATTGAAGCATCTGGATCCAAATTACAGAAGATTTGCATGGAAGCGTGTGTATTATTGTACGGAGGAGACGGCCTTGGAGGATTAGATGTGTTGAAACGAAATGACATGGAATTGGGGGTGGATCAGCTGAATTTTATTGTTGAGATTAGTCGGAATACTCATTTGGTAAGTTGTCTTAGATTATGATTGGATTAGCTTTTGTAAGGGCTGGAATTGTGTGTAATATTTCCACTATGACACCTCACAAGAAGCTATTCCCAGCACCAGTCTTCATCATCTTATGCCTGATTCTTAGTCATAAATGGTCAAAAAGTTCCGGAAAATGAAAAAATTCTCAAACTTTTAATGTTTTTGGTGCCTAATTGTAAGTAATATAAGTATTCTTTCAGCCCCAAATACTCCTTCCAATAGTCGACTATGGAAGCCGGATCCTACCTTCACATACACCCACAAAGGTCAAGTTCTACAATGCCGTATTAGCTGAACTAGGTAGGTTATAGCCGTATAGTACTATTAGTTTGTTCAAATAATTATGTGCCCCTAAAGAAGATTTGCTTTGAGAAACGGCTCAGAATTATTTGTAGAACCTAATATAATATAATCAAGTTTGAGCTGTACATTTGTCTCACTATAAACTATTATGTTGTTCAAAAAGTAATGAGCCTTTTTCACTCTTTTTAGCAAAAAAAACTAAAATTTTGATATTGTTGTAGGAAAACGAGGTGATTTCGAACGAATGGACAAAATCGTACAAAGAGTGTGGGAAGAGGTACCAAACAGAGAGCTCTTCAAATACCAATACATATTCCACAGAGCTCGCCACTTTTACAGATGCAAAAACTTGGCCATACCGGAATACCTGCTCGAAATGATTAGAAGACTAGGAGATTATTGAACATTGTTACTGTATAAATATTGTTATCTAAAAGGTTTAGTGCTTGGGGCTCAGAAGCTTTTTTCAAAATTTAAAAATCGAAATTTCAAAAAATTTTTAAATTTTAAAAATTCCAAAATAATCAAAATAATTCGTGAATATCACCTCAAAACTATCTACCGTATCCTAATATAAATACCATCAATATAAATATCCAAAAACTCCCGAAAATGAAGGTACAAAGTTTATTTACATTTGTTTTGAACAATAGTAAGTTACAGTACAATTATATTGCGAAATGTTAAATGTGACAAGTTGAAGTGAGTATCGTATGGTACAATGATAATATACAAAAGAACGTAAGTAAAGAGACCTATATAACAAAAATAAGTTAAAAACCTAATGTAAAAGGCAACTGATGACTACAAAGTAAGGTATACAGTACTATAACCAAACAGTATGGTACAATGAAGATACTATAGCATCATGTACGTATATCATCTATGACGATAGTATCACCTATGATATAGTAAACAATAACAATTCAACAAAGACAGTACTATAACATTTCAGTGATGTAAAACCCTACCACATAGACAATCAGTAGTACATAGCATTCACTTCGGCATTAATGATGGCCTGCTCGGCAGCTACAGCGTTGTGAACCTGGGCTTCATGAACAGCGTGTTCGGCTTCGGCCACATGGATGGCATTCACGGCCTGAGCATGATGGATGGCTTGTTCGGCTTCAGCGTGGTGAACGGCGTTCATGACTTGAGCGTGGTGGACAGCGTTCTCGGTTTCGGCGTGAATCAAGGCCTGTTCCGCGGCGATTTCACCGTACAACTGACGTTTGGCTCTGTATACGTGAGGTTCGTAGCCATAGTCATAGAACTCGGGCTCCTCGCGAGGTCCGTAGCCTTCATCGTAGAAGTCGGGGCGGTCTTCTGGTCGGTAGCCTTCTTGGTAGTAGCCAGGTCTGCCTTGGAATTCAGGTTCGAAGCCGGGTCTTCCGCCGAAGCCTCCGTCTTGATGAAGTTCAGCGTTGGCAACCATGTTTTCAGCTTGAGCATGATGAAGTTCGTTCTCAGCCACTTCCTTTTGAAGAACAGCGTTGTTCACCTCAGCATCGTGAGTAAGTTGATGAGCTTCAGCGTTGGCAATAGCTTCTTGTGCACCGTAGCCGTACGCTTGACGCTTTCCTCTGAATCCATGTAGCTCAGCGTTGTAGACATCTTCTTGGGCATGAACCTTGGCTTCAGTTTCATCTAGATGCACCTGATTCAGAACTTCTTGTTGATGAACTTGATTCTGAACTTCGGCTTCATGAAGTTTTGTTTCAGTTTCAGCATGGTTAACTTCAGCTTGTTCTTCAGCGTGTAGCACAGCTTCTTGACCATAGAGTCCGCCGTAGACTTGGCGCTTGCCTCTGAATCCATGATGACCAACATCGTGATGAAGTTCAGCACCAGAAACAGCATTTTCAGCTTGAGCATGATGAAGTTCGTTTTCAGTAGCCTCTTTTTGCACGATATCGCCGTTGACTTCAGCATCGTGATCAAGATGTTCGGCTTCAGCGTGAGCAATGGCTTCTTGTGCGGCTACTTGACGTTTTCCTCTGAATTCATGAAGTTCAGCGTTGTCAACAGCTTCTCGAGCATGAATCTTGGCTTTAGTTTCATCTAGATGCACTTGATTCTGAAGTTCCGTTTCATGAAGTTTCGCTTCAGCTTGGTTAACTTGAGCTTGTTCTTCAGCATGTATCACCGCTTCTTGACCATAGACACTACGTCTGTTTCTGTAGTGATGAAGTTCAGCATTCACGAGAGCTTCTTCGGCATGAAGTTTAGCTTCGGCTTCCTCAACATGAATCTGGTTCTTGATTTCAGCTTGATGAAGAGCATTCTCAGCTTCAGCGTGATTCAAAGCAGCTTGAGCTTCGGCATGCAACACCGCTTCTTCAGCGTAAACTCCACCGTAGACTTGACGTTTTCCTCTGAATCCATGTAGCTCGGCGTTGTAGACAGCTTCTTGGGCATTAACCTTGGCTTCAGTCTCATCTAGATGCACTTGGTTCTGAACTTCCTCTTGGTGAACTTGATTCTGAACCTCGGCTTCATGAAGTTTTGTTTCAGCTTCAGCGTGGTTCACGGCAGCTTGCTCTCCAGCGTGTAGTACAGCTTCTTGGCCATATACTCCACCGTAGACTTGACGTTTTCCTCTGAATCCGTGGCCAGCGTGATGAAGTTTAGCATCAGAAACCAGATTCTCAGCTTGAGCATGATGAAGTTCGTTCTCAGCCACTTCCTTCTGAACAATCGCGTTGTTTACCTGAGCTTCGTGAACGGTGTGTTCGGCTTCGGCATGCGCAATGGCGCCTTGAGCTACAGCTCCAGCGTATCCACGTTGTCTGTAGCCATGAAGTTCGGCATCAGCAAGTTCTTTCTCAGCTTCGGCGTGATGAAGTTCCTTTTCGGCTTGGACTTGATGAATAGCACCTTGGGTCTCCTGAGCGTGATGAAGAACGTGTTCAGCTTCGGCATGGTGAACATCATTGGCAACTTCAGCATGGTGAATAGCCTCTTCTTCTGCGACTTGTCCCAAAAGCTGTCGATTGGCACGAAGTTGAGCTGTGGCCGTCAAGCATAATATGCTTAATATGAGCACGATGGAACGTGACATTGTCAATGTGACTGAACCTGAAAAGACAAAATCAGGCTTGAATAACCTAAACAAAAGCATAACCAATAAAAAATTACCAAACTCGAAAATAAACTCACTAAAACTGTACAATTGAAGTTGATCCTCGAGTCAGTAGATTATATTGATGTAGATAAGAACAGGTTAACAAAGTTGATCGTACTGGAGCTGCTGAGCAGTAAAAGGTAGTGTTAGACACTAGGTTGTCGAATGAAAAGGTCTGAAAACATCAAAAAATAAGTAAAGCAAGGTAAAAAGTTAAACGCGCCATTCTTTACGAATCAAAACGAACCTAAAGCCAAAAAACAAAATCCTAGCCCACCAAACATTTTACTAGATTTCAAAAGCAAGAACGGCACGTGCACAACTTGATCTAACTCAAAACGCACTGTTCTTATCGCCTGAAGCTAAAAAAACGAAAATACATGTGAAAGCCAACAAAATTAATCAAAACCCCCAATAAACATGAACAAAGGAAAAGCAACAAAAAACATAGAACAAAACCAGTTTCATCTATAAACCACAAATAAACCCTAAAATGCCCAAGACAATATCCGAAACAATATTATCTGAAGAACTCTAGAAGAAACCTGCTAGAAGAGACAAAACAGAATCAAAATGAAGTCGAATTGATGAGATCTGATGGCATATAGCCTGAGGAGACTTCTCACAAAAGGAAAGTCCAAAAAACGCCTTGATTTTCTGAAATTTCGTCAAATTTCCGAAAAATTCAAGAATTTTCTAGAAAATGCGTCATTATTTGTCTAGAAAATAAGTCATAATGACGAGTTTTGTTTAAAATACGAAAAAAAGCCAAAGTAGTTATTAAAAAATGATTTTTAGCTTAAAATTTTAATAAATCAGACGTTGATTAAAATCAACTTCCATCATTATATTGTCATAGACGTTTTTGATGTTAGATCCTACTGTAACTTTAATTTAACGTTGAAACATGCATTTGTAATAACAAAATGACGTATGTCATGACGGTGGTATTAAAAATTACCATTTATAAAAAATAAATTTATTCAAATCACGTAGATGAGACCCGAAAACATCGAAAAACTCTCGACCATCGCTCTTAGAGATGATTGTTTTCATCACATTTTGTTATGAATAATATATGGGGTGTGTACTTGGATGCATAATATAATTGTTTGATTACGTACTATGGTTTTTGGGGTTTTGATACCTAAACTTGGCTTTTTGTTTCATTAAACGGCCAAAGCAAAAGTTTTGTCGATTTTTATCGTTCAGACCCATCCAGATTGACGACAAAACTTTTTTTCTACCTTAATATAACCAAAAATTCAATAATATCATACTATATTTCAGTTTTTATGGCCGAATTCTTCTCTTCAACAACGCAACGACTCAGAGATATCAAAAGTCTACAACAAGGAGATACCCAAATGACAGAATACATCAAACTGTTAGATCAAATCGACCAATACGCAGATCAACATAGACTAAACAACTATGAAAGGGTAATGTTAGTGCGAATACGACAAGAACTGACTAGTGCCATGTTGGATAATGGCATGGATTACATGCAGAATGTCATGAGACGTATGTAGATCCACATGATGATGTGGATAAACATGATGATAATAGAGCCGAGCTGTTTTTCTGTATATAATAATAAAGTACTTAACTGTAATAGTTATTCGTTACTAAATATTCAGTCAATCCCGAAAAAATCGAAATCAAAAACTACGTTTTGAATTTCCCGCCAAATTGGCATTGTGTTTCAAGCTTATTACTTTACCATTTTTTGACTTTTACTCATTTTTATTTGATATACTAGTAGCGTAGCTTATCTATAGGCGAAAAAAGTGCTTGAAACACAATGCCAAATTTGCCAAGTAGGCGGGAAATTCAAATATTTAAATGTTAAAACTCAGGAACATTCGAATTTTCGGTCGATTTTGGGAAATGCATTCCCAAAAACCAACCATTTTTACCACCCATTTTCTAGCTACCGGTCGGCCGAATGTTGTTGGCATTAGTCCCGATCTTAGTCATGATACAGATTGAAGTTCTAGTCATATGCAAGCGAAATAAGCGCAACCAACAAGCCGTGGATCGACCAGGCGGCGCGTGGAACAAAAAATTCGACCGGACTGGTGCACCGACCAAGCAAGTGGTAGCAGGACTGCCGAACACCGAGCCTAGTGAGCGAATTTCCATGCACGGTAGTTGTCTGGATGATGCGTCGTCGGCGGCCAACTTCTTGAAGTCGGGCATTGGAGCTGGACGTGCCGCGGAATCCCAGAAGAAACGGGTGGCATCGAAGGATAAGGTGGAACAGACGCCAGGTGCGTCGTCGGAACTGGTTGAAGACAAAACCATGGCTTCTACTACTTTAAAGGCTGTAAGTTTGGGTTAAATTTGCATGGCGAGTTAAAGCAAGGGTAGGATAGGTTAAGTTAGTGTAGGGTAGGGTAAAGTAAGGTAGGGTAGAACAGGGATAGAAACCTAAAATTTTTTTTCTAAATTGATTTTGAAAAAACAACAGAATTTTCAAAAAAAATTTAATTTTTAAGTTTTACTAAATAAGATTGTTAAGATTGGACCATCGCATGTTGACTACTATAACATAAGTTCAAAGTTTTCGAAAAAATAGAAAAATGTTTAAATTTTTTCGTTTAAAAAATAATTTTGAATTCCAGAAGGACCCATCGCACGATGTCATACTCGAGCCCACCCAAATGTCATCGAAGAAAAAGCGAAAGAACGACGACGGGGGGTCCTGCGACAATCTGATACAGGACACACAGTCATCTTATGCACCATGAACTGACTATATTTTTGATTTTTATAAATTTTTTTCATTATTTTTAACTTTCGGCATAATTTGATTGAAAAACTTGATTAATCAGTTAATATTGCCTACAATACCAGTTTGTTACCTAAAATCCCATTTTACTACTTAAAGTATCATTTTATTACCTAAAATGCCATGGTAAAACCTAAAATACAGTTTTATTACCTAAAATACCATTTTATTACCTAAAATAGTAGTTTATCACTTAAAATACCATTTTATTACCTAAAATACCGTCTTATTACCTAAAACACATCATAGTCCCTCAAAATTACACTAAAAAGCAATATGAACAATATAAACCATAGTAAGTCAATCAACAAAAACCCAAATATCGTCAAAAAATCCTTTAGTAAGTCAATATGAGCCAAATATTTAAAGAAATAAAGTTAGTAAATACAATAATCACACGTCCTGTTTAACGTCGATTAGGACTTGACGCATCTTCAACTCGACCTTGTGTTTGTCCGATTGATATGTGGTTGATAATGAGCTGATGTTTTCGGTGCTCAAATTGTTGATCAGGTCGTTTAGAGGGTCTTGGCCGGTGTGTATGTGTCGGTTTTCTCCAAACAACCTAAAATAAATTGAGTTTTACGTTATTTTTAAATTTTTCTGGATTTTAGAAAGGTTTTTGGTTACTTTAAAGCCTTTTCTTATGCCAATATTAAAGATTTCATACTATGAAATTCAAAATATGATAATATAAAAGTCACAAATAGCCTTGTCGTTAAGTCAGAAAAGCTTTGAACGTTAAAAACGACAAAAACTTCCTTTAGATCATAAGGTATACAATTTTTAGCCCTAGCCCTGACCCTGGGTTTAGCTCTAGCCTCAAGTTAAGCTCCAGCGCTAGATTCAGCTCTAGCTCTGGCTTTAGGTTCTAGCTCTAGACTTATTCCTAGTCCTAGCTTTAGATTCAGCTCTAGCCCTGGATTTTAAATTCAGATCTAAAAATAGCTCCAGTCCTAGGTTCAACTCTAGCCCTAGCTCTTGCCTTTGCCCTAGATTCAGCTCTAGACCTAGACTCGTCCGCAGCCTTGGTACTAGATTTAGATTTAACTCTAGCCTTGGACCTAGATTCAGCTCTAGCCAAATCTAAAGTACTAACTAATGTTTGAAAAACAATTCAAAAATGTACTATAATATAATCAACAAAATTTGATTTTTAGCCAACAAAACCTAAAGTCAAGTATTAAAAATTCATAACCGTAC
Source organism: Bursaphelenchus okinawaensis (assembly GCA_904066225.2). Taxonomy (NCBI): domain Eukaryota; kingdom Metazoa; phylum Nematoda; class Chromadorea; order Rhabditida; family Aphelenchoididae; genus Bursaphelenchus; species Bursaphelenchus okinawaensis. The sequence goes on along the minus strand of CAJFCW020000005.1, from coordinate 8,350,404 downwards.
CAATTCCCCAAGTCCCTCAGCTTTTCGTCCTTCTCCTCTCGTTTTATAATCCATTTCTTTAAACTTTTCAAAGTTTTGAGCATTGATTCTACCGCTTTTTCAAATTCAACTTCATTGCGAGCGAAGGCATTGGCATGGCCAATGAAATACCAAATCTTCTGGATTACAGTTCGATTGCCATCGTTCGTACATGAGTCTAACCTCATTCGGTCCACGTATTTCTGTTGGCATTTGGCAAAGTCGTGAATGTGCTTGATCTGAAGGTATAAAAGATTAAGGTTAATATTACAGGTATTGTTAATAATTCGTAGTTTAAATTAGTACACTATGAATGATATCAGGCTTGTATATAGCGCCAAACAGATGATTCTAATCAAAAATAACAAAAAAAATTTAAAAAAGATGTTTTTCAGGAATCAATCTGAGGCCAAACTAGACCTGAAACAGAGCCAAATAGGCCCCGCCCTAAGATGGAATGGAAGACAAGACCATAAAACCCCCTTACCTTTCGTATCCTCCTGACCAGTTCATCAGTCTCTCTTTTGACAACATGTTCAAATACGTAGTCATAAAAGTTCTCCAGAAACTTGATGACAAACACTAGTAAGGTCAATTGATCTTGATTCGCATTAATTCGTTCTTTGAAGGCTGATGCTGTTCTGTCTTCACAAATCGGGAATCTGCTCTTGTTTGACTTTAGTAACGGGGCTGGGCGACTGTTCCAGTGGTAGGACAACTTTTTCCTGAAAAAAAAGATTTTTATAGGTTTTTACTAAATCTATAATTTTACTAACTTTTTAGGTATTATTACGTTGTTCAAATATAAAGGAGCCTTTCAAAGCAAGCGACTTTGATTTTTTAAAGTAATATACTCAGTAAATCGTATCATTACTTAAGTCAAAACATTTTTAAAACTACAGTAGTTAGTATTGACTCTTTGTTACCCATACATCAAAGCCTGGCAATTGAAGACAAGAAACGACAATTTTTAACCCCTCCCAACACTTTTTCAAAAAAAACCGCCCCCCCCCCTTCTCCTCCTGTAAAAAATATTTTTTCAAAAAACAGTACCCCCCCCTTCACCACCAAAAGTCGCTCAAAAACCTCACCTCACTAACACAAAAATGCATCGTTTAATAGCATGTGATAACCTGAACAGTCCTCTGTATATCTCAATGACTGGTGCTGGGAAAACCATGCCAAAGTCTTTATGGGTATGGTAATCCAGCTCCATCTCCACAATTCTTTGTTGTTGTACATCATTCGAAGGGGGATGCCAAAAGTCATGAACAGAATGTACTGGGATAATTAGTGAGAAGTTTTTGAGGAAGTCATTGTTGTGCCCCGAACTGAATATGGCTTCTTTGAATATGGCTTTCAGGTCACTCTGGCCAAGTTTTCCTGTTGGTATTGTCATACATTGGAGGGTTTCCTCGTTTTCCGTGAGTTTTATGAACTCGTCTATCCAGTTGTTGTTTACGCCCCAGAAATACGATGGTAGGACTCTGAAAGTAAACTAGTAGTATGCTTAAGAATGTAAAATACGCTTTTCAAATCTTTTTAAAATAAGAAAAATTCGTCTTATTTAGTCACCGCTGAGCGCAAACAGTCCAACTTACTCTTTCCCATATCCTGTCAGGTTTTCCCTTGCTTTTCCTTACCTTACCTTACAATTAGCTTACCCAAGCCTTAAAGTAGCTCATCCTAGCCTTATGCAAGGCTTATCCAGGCCTTTCTCTAGCTTATCCATGAATTACCGTTGCTTATACTAGCCTTATGCAAGCCTTATCCAAGGCTTATACCAGCCTTAACCCAGCTCTTCTTAGCCTTATTCTATCCTGTCCAAGCTTTAAGCGACCTTTTCTTTACCTTACCCAAACCTTATCCTTCTTTAGGAGCCTAGACTCATGAGCAAGCTTCATTATTACTGAAAAAGTAATTGCCAACTTACTCCACCAAATCCCATAATTTAAATCGTTGATTGGCCAATTTTAGCAATGACAAACCTTCGTTAACGTATGTATCTTCGACCAGTTCCACTATATTTGTATTTTCTTTTCGAACTTCCTTGTCACTCACTAAAATAACACAAAAATTACATTTTTATACCTAAATATATATGTTTTTCATTTCCAAATTTATTAATATAACACCCTACCATTATAATACAACTCCTTGTAGTACTTGTACTTTCCAATAGCTATGATCTTCTTCAACATAGACTTGTATTTCTCTGGACATAAGCTTTCTACTACTGCGAATCGTCTAGAGAATACTTCAGACGACGTGGAATTGTGGCCGAGTTCTTGGATGTTCACTGATGATAGGTAGGGCCTAAAACAATAATAAAGTTCACTTGAATGTGAATGCTATTATATTTTTACAAACAACAAAACAAACTTAAGACACAGTTTTTAAAAATAGATTTTGATACCTAAAAATTCAAAATTTAGAATAAGTTCAATCAAAATCTAAAAATACTCACGGATTCTCAGCGTCTAACACAATATTCTCCTTCTTTAAACTCCTTCTACACATGTCCCAGATAAAAAACTCGTAGAAAGCATCCGAATCTACCTTGCTGTCATGAATCCAGTCGTATAGGAAATCATTCATCAGATTCTCACAATCGTTAAACGAATTTTGTACAATTTCATCATAGAAATTGGCTGATCCAATTAGAGTTTCATGTTTCGATAGTAATAAATCGTAGAATTGGCCTCCAATATAATTGCCCTGAAGATATATGGATTAGTATAACATATTTTTATCAAGTAAAAACCATAAGAAAGTTTAAAATAACGTCAGTAAAAGCTAAAAACAGTTTCAACGCTTTTAAGTAACAAACACAACTTACATCAATAACCTCTTGTATCAAGCTCAACAACATCTTCAATGGCACTTCAAATTCCTGACACATTCTAATTAGCACATTTATACTATAATGTTGCCCGTTATTTGTAAATAAAGCCAAATGCCTTCGGATTCCTGACCTCAAGAAGCAATCAACGTGTTCAACAAATGATAACACAAACTTTCCAGCCAAATCTGTGTTCTTTTGTAAGTCTAAAACAATTTTTAATTTAAGGAAGAAAAACTATTCGTATTTTACAATTATAGTTAATTTTAATTGCTTTATACGAAAAAATCAAAATTTATGCTATTCATTCGCCTAAAATACGTTTTGCCATTGTTTGATACCAAAACTGTCCCAATTTGCAAACCCACACAAAAAATTGAACAACACCGATCGAACAAGACCAAACTTAGTTCGATCCAATGACCTATTTTCATATCTTTTCGTTCTAGCTCAACATATAACCTAAAATTCAAGAAAAAAGCAAAGGCCTTACCATAAACACATTTATGAAGCTCAGTGAACATGTTAACAACATTCAAAGCAACAAGTAGATGTTCTTTTATTGAATTCTTGTAACTATGCTTCAATTCCCACTGATACGTAGCCTCTCCCGTTTCTTCATCTTGACCATGTTGACATTTAAAAGTTACAGTTGATTGACCCTAAAATAACTATATAAGTTAAATTAATTAATACAAAACTAAACTTCTTTACTCTTTCAAAACACCAAAAACTATATACATGCCTAAAAATTAGTATTAGGCCAATATATTACCTGAACTGCTTGAACAAAGTCGAAGCACGTTCGTTGTTCCAGTTCCTCTTTGTTAAATTCCTTGACTTGGTAAACTTCCTAAACTCAAAAAATTAACAAACCAGTTTAAAAACATACCTTAGAATGCACTTTATTCATCCCTATTGAGAACTGTTTGTTATTTACATTTTTTCCATAAACTTCTTCAACTGAAACTTTAACAGTTAACATTGATAAAAAGCTTTTGAAAAACGTTCTTAAAAGTTATCTTACCCCTAAACCTGTTCTTTAAAAAGCGTAAAACTTACTGAGTAACCTCCTGCACGTTTTCCAGTCCTCTCCGACGTAGGTCATGGTGTTTGACACCTAAAAATATAAATTAAAACAATGTAAACCTTTATATAACTACTCTGATAACAAACTTTTATGTAACAACTTGAACAAAATAATAAGATGTTGAAAAATGAATATATATCTATATATACGTTGATCTTTCCAAAAAACAGTTGCTATAACAACAAAATAAAAAAAACATTTTGAGATTTTTTTTCGCGCGAAACGCGCCGATAAATCAATATGTTGAGTGGCTCTTCGTCGAAAAGCCTGTGTTTCTGGCTTTTTCGCGGTCGTTTTTAATATTTGATAAGTTACTTGTGTGACGAACAATATCGTACATTTGTCGTGTTATAAAGTAATTTAGTATTATTTATTTAATTTTAATTAATTTATATCACTTTAGAAGATGACCCAGTTTCTTCCCGACAATTTGTTAGCGCTGTTTGCTGCACGGCCTCCACTGGAGTACAAACCTCCTCCAGACCCGCTGGTCGTCGATAGACATCGTCCACAAATTCTGGTATGTTTTTTTTTACTTTATATATTATTTTTTATGTTATGTTTGTAGTAGACATTGATAACATTTAAATTTAGGGTCTCTCTCAATATGTTAGCTTATTCGAAGATCCTGAAGACACACCAGCTAAACCTGTGGTTCAAACAAAGGCCGAGAAAAGGGAAGAACGACGGAAAGAGAAGCAGGAACTGTTGGCTTATAAAATTGAACAAGGAATAGCTATGTGTAAGTTAATTTTGAATTTTTCTTGGTTTTTAGGTAATATTGAAAAAGACGTTTATTGCTAATAGTTAAGAAAGGGTTTGAGCATATTTAATCTTTTTTTTCACTTTGAATTTTTTTTTACAACTTTTCAACTGAGAATATATTATAGTAACATTCTTTTCAGGGGCACCTGCAGAGAACTCAGAAGCGACAGAAGATCCCTACAAGACATTGTTTGTAGCGAGAATATCATACGAGACATCTGAATCGAAATTAAAGCGAGAGTTTGAGAGGTTTGGGCCTATAAAAAAAATTGTTTTGGTTCATGATAAGGATGGTAAACCACGTGGTTATGCGTTTATTGAATATGAACACAAAACCGATATGTCTGGTAAGTAATTTTGTTTTTATTGGTGTTTAGGAGATGGAGGTAGAGATTATGAAGATGGGAATTGAAATTTAACTATCTTATAGGTTCTTAGGGTGTTATAGTAGTTTAGGTAATGGTTGAGCTATAAGATTTTGGTTTAGCGATAGAAATTGAAGCTTAGACAACTTGAAGTTAATGTTTATACGATGAGTAAGATCTGTTTACTAAGTTAAATGTAAATTAGTGTATAGAAATAAGGTGGTTTAAGTGCTGCAACAAAAAGCATATTGTAGTAGGCAACAAAGTTAATTTTTGTAGTTTTTTTAATTTTTTATAAAACTTTTACTATAAGATACTTGAAGAAGATGAACTAGGAATAGACTTACTCTTTTGCACAAGTACATCCGGTTATTTTTAGCCGAGAAATTGGCTTGATTCAGTCCGCACATTATCTGGCATAGGTTTGTTTTGACAAGGTAAAATAATATAAACGTTTTTAGGATAGGTAAGATAACTTTTTCGATCTAAAAGTGCATGTTTAAGACAAAATTTGATAGTGTAAGAAGGAGCGATACTTTTGTGAGGGTAAGTTTCCAACCAATCAGGTAAGGAAGCAAACCAAATTGGTGGAAAACAGGTAATTTTTGGAAATATTGTTGAGTTCAAGATATTTTACAGCTCTTTATGAATCAAAAACGGCAAGGTAAAGGTAGTAAATTTAAAGAAGTTGCTGTAAAAGGCTTTATGAAGCTTCTAAAGGTTAACTTTTTTGATAAAACAACATGATTTTGCTCTAAAATGGTGCGTTTTTTAAAGGTTTATATTATAAAATCGTTCTGAAAATTTGTTTTGAAGTCTTAAAAGATGCAAACTGACGGTAAAAAGTTCAAGAACGCTGTAATCTCGTAAGTGAGACAAAGCCTAAAGGTAAAGGTCAAGTGTAACATCAGCAATAAAGACCCGGAGCAATTGTCCCCACTTTTCAGCTGCTTACAAAAAAGCCGACGGTATGAAAATCGACGGCCGACGAATCATTGTCGATTACGAGCGCGGCCGAACCCAAAAGACCTGGTTGCCGCGACGATTGGGTGGAGGTAAAGGTGATTCGAGAAAGACCAGGGAGAAGCGGGCAGGTAGTATTGATGAAAGAGTTCGCTACGACGAAAGTCGACACTCCAGGGATCGGGATCACGGTCGATCCGGGTCGAGACATCGTTCCAGATCGAGAGATCGTGAAAGAGACAGACACAGCGATCGGAATGGCAGGGATCGGCATGGACGAGATGACAGAAGGGACAGGTCGGTTTATATTTTATTATAGTGGGATTTGGTTATAAAATAGTTTATATCAAGGTATATTTATGAATTATATTGTAGTAGGTTTTATATAAAAATTATTTTAACTGTATTATTGATTATCTTCAGAGATCGTCGCTACTAATGTGATAATAACTTGAGTATACGCCTGCCTGTTAGTGCTTGGATTACTGCGTAAGTAATGGTTGTTAAAAGCGCAAGATAACCTTTTTTACATTAAGTTATGTTAAGATTTGGTCTCTTAATAAATATTCTTTAATTTGAACTTGGATTTTAACTTTTTGGATCCATTACTCCTACTAGGCCTACTTTAGTGATTTTGTCTAAAAAAAGCTGTAAAAAGTGATTTATGGTCCAAAAGTTTATGGAGGTTGCCAAATTTCAAAAATTTTTATTTTTTGAAAAATTTGTGGTTTTGTAAAATACGGACTGTGGGTTACTTATGAGTAAGTAAAAAAGTTAGATTTTGGTGCCAGGTTCTTTCTTCACATCACAACTGGGTTTATTCTTTGTCAACAAGTCTTTTATCGTGTTGGGAACAACCTTCCATTCAACGGCTCCAATCAGGTTACTACCATCAACATTAAAGAATAAACAAGAAACGGCACGAAGCTCGAATCCGTTTGCTATCGTCCCTGAAAGCTTGGTTATAGTTCTTGTGGCCTACTCTGTAAGTTTATAAGGTTTTTATGCCATTTTTTACCTAAATTTTGGCTTAAAATTTGGAAAAATCGTTTTTTGAAACAAAAATTTTCATTTTTAAAGGTTTTAAATGCCTACGGGAAATTTTTGATTTTTTTTTCGCTAAGAACGAATAAAAGTAAGCTAATTGATAACAAAACCTACCAGCGATTAGATATTCTTCTCCAACCTTCAGTGCTGATATTCCACAAGAGCCAGAGAAGGCGGGTGATATGAATTCTGTCGATAAATCGTTTTCTGGCTTCTGAAATTTAAGTTTTCACAAAATTAAAAAAAAACGTTTTCTTATGTTCAAAGCTCGGATTTAAAGGCAAAAATTGATTCTATGTAAACTATTCGTAAGATACCTTAAAAACTTCGATATGTTCTGCTGTGTAGATGGTTGTCAGACGGTCGTGACTGCTCTTCTTGTCAGTGACTTTTAGGTGTGATACTAAAATGATCAATTAGAGCGTTAGGATTTTCACTTTTTTTAAAGTTAAGTAGCACCTTTCAATTGGTTATACTTGGAAAATGAGTTAATGGTAATATCAAAACTGGAAAGCTTGTTATATTTAGTATTATATACTATATTATCACATAATATACTAACGTATTTTGTAAGATATTAGAAATTCTAAAAAATGTTAAAACTCACTCCACTTGGCTTCACAGTAGGTGTCTTCATTGTCTGTTGGCTTGCATTTACAGCTCTGAGCTGTGCTTATACAAACATAGGTATAGAAAAGGATAATCAGGGCTTGTAACTTCATCTATAAAAGGTTTTTGATTAAAAATTGGCTTGTAAAACATTTTTTAGGCAAATTTATTTTCAAATTCACAATTTCAAGATAAGAAAAACCATATTTTTGAAAAAAAAATCAAAAGTAGTGGTATGTTATGTTATACTTATCATCCTAGGTTGTTCGAAAAATTCTAGGCCTTCTTATCCTAAAAATTTGCTGTGAGAAAAGCACAGAATTATTTGAACAGCCTCAAAATAGCAAAAAAAGTGTATCTAAACCTCCAGTTTTTAAAGTTTTGAAAAATATTAACCTTCACACTAGAGTGAAACAATAAGTAATGTAACAAATGACATAGAAGGCCTAAAATGACTATAACATAAATAAGTAATAAAGACAAAATATTCTTTAAAATGACCTTTTTCAGTACCTAATAACTCTTTTTGACAATGTTTTTTAACTATAACGACAGCAATAAAAATAAAACTTTATAGCCGACTTAACAATACGAGAACAGTGAACCCGATTACATAGTAAATCCACTTGGTTTTTGTCTTACCCATTCGTTTTCATATATTTTTGTTAAAAAAAGCTACGTCAATTTGCTTTATTCAAGGTTATTGTTTCCGTTTGATTAGGTTTACAAGCCTACAGCTGTAAAGTCTAACATATTTTTGGATTACAAAGTGTTTTTACTATATAAATACTTTTAACTGTATTTTTACTACGTACTAGAAAAATATGTTCAATATGTTATTCCTTGTACTATACCTCAACAAAAGAAAGTGCGAAAGTTCTGAAAAAAGTCTTGTCGCATTTTAACCTTCAAGTGCATGTTAATTGACGACAAAACTTTCTTGAGCACGTTTATATTAATCCTAATGCTAAAAATGTAAAATACGTGCTTGATCAACAATTCGATACTTAAAAAAACATACAGCTTCTTCTTATTATGAAAACAACCCTTTTAAGATGTTAATATCAAAGCCATAAAAACAAAACGATATATGGCATCTATAAGATGACTTATTAAGTGGCAGTCTAGTTTACTGTATGTAAAAAGTAAAGTTATAGGTAACATAATATAATAATACACATACAGTGTAAATTCTGTATAACGAATCGTCCGGGGATTGAAAAGTTGCTGGTTATACACAGGGCCGGGCGCTGGTTATACAAGAGTTTGTTATACACGCGTTCCACAATAATGTATTAATACACGTAAGAAATTGATGTCTAACGCACCACAAAGTTAATTTTTAAAAGTTTAAGGAACAGTTTTGTTATAATACTGAGAGTTTTGAAATGAGATTAGAGTGAGCGGAAAAGCAAATAAATTGCTTGTGATCTTCTTGACAAACCGGGATTAGTCATATTAAAGTTGTCTAGAGAGGGACGTATTAATGATCAAATATCATTTTGTGATTTTTTATTTAATCTTCACTAGTAAAATGGGGGTAGAGGCAGTGTATAATGGGGAGGGGTAGTACAATGAAGAAGGGCATAATGAAGAAAAAATAAATGTAAAATGGGGAAGTATAGTCGAGGTAAGAAGTTGAGAAGAATTGGAGATGAACATCAGTCCAAATTGATTTTTAGGTAACAAATAAATATTTTATTAAAAAATTTTCAATTTGTACAACAAATACATGATACTACGAAGAAAAACATAAATAATTAAAAAAAGCTACAGTAACCTTTAACTAAATGGCTGGGACCATCTTTGGCAGGTTATTGTAGCGGCATAATGACATTTACCAAGCTGTCAGGAAGTCATTATGACTTTTTACGACTCAACCAACTAAAATTTTAAAATTATTGTTAAAATGACACGTAAAGATTATAAAATTTAAAAAAAGTTATGTTTAACGTACCCAAAAATTTATTTTTTACCCTACCCTACACTACCCTACTCTACCTCACCCATCTCTGCTCTTTCACAGCCCTATCTTACCCTACCCTACTATAAAGTAAGTAACAAGATTTTTAAAATAATTAACTAAACACCTTGCAAACCCTTTTAAAAATCGACAATTCCACTTACCCTTAGCCCATCTGGTTGAATGTTAGTACCAATCTTCTCATGCTCATACGCAGTACAATTAAAAGTGTCACTATCAAACTTATCGCCCATCATTTCACTATCAGACCTAAACCTAATCGTCGGCAGTTTCCAGTAGTAATTCTCCTTAACATAATGTAATCCTCGTTGATGATAGGTGCGGTTGAATAGCATCTCATGCCAACAAGAAATGGCACTAAAGTCCTTCTCTGGCATCATTTTGTTAGCGAAGAAGAATGGTGAATCCGCGAGTTTTGGGACCAGGTCCTCTAAGCCAAATACACATAAACCGTGACGAAAGAGTTTACTTTCACATAAAGTGGCATTTCGTTGCCAAATGTTGTATCTAAAGAGTCAAAATTCAAAATTTTAAAATTTTGATATTTTTTTGAAATTTTTAAAAATTTACTGTAAGAATTAAACAAAAAAATAGTTTTGTCGTTTTTAACCTATTTTTACATTAATTATGTTTTGGCACATTTAAATTTTTAAAAACAACTGTTTCAAGCTGCGCCCGCGAGTCCGCCGGCTGCAGAACTGCCTTTTCTCAATTTTTCTTGTTTTTGAGCTCTAAAACAACAAACCAAACAATAATATAATTAAAAGTGGCATTGTTAACATCGCTTTCAAATCAAAAAATATCGTACCTAGTAATTCCAGTAGTAGTACCATTATTTTTAGTACATTTGCTCGTAAACCCTCCAGGCAGTGCAATATTGTCGTTGTTGTTGATCGTGCTGAACAGATATTCATCTTTGCTCTTTGGATATAAAGAGAAATAGGCTATCGTAACGTCTAGGAAGAGTTCTTCTAGTATAAAGTCAACCGCTGCCTTTGATAAGGTCGATTGAACGAAGCCACGTGTTGGTACTAGCTTTGGCTCGAAATTATTTTGAACTTGACGGTTTCTGGCGACTGGAAATTGAAAAATGTCAAATGATATTGTGGAATAGGCGTAGTTTTTTAATTTTGTTCAATTTTCACAATTTCAAAAAATTTTTTTTTAATTTTGAAAAAAAAATTTTTTTTAAATGTTGCAATTTAAGATGAACATTGTTACAAGCCGGGCAAAAAGCCATAACTTACTATTCTTAAAGACCCTCATCGACTCAAAGTCCCATTTGATTTTTGGAGTTGGCCTAGTAGGAACCGTAGTGACATCATTTGTACCATGGAAGGTGGTCAAGATGTGTACCATCTCTTCATTTGTATGTAACGCTACATCGTGGTTCTAAAAATAAAATTTTTTTAAAAAATGGTTCCAAAGTTTTATATTTACTTTGAATTGTAATTTTTTTTGTTACCTATTTTCAAAAATTTTTTGATTTTTTATTTTTTTTCAAAACTATTAGGTTGTTCAAATAATTCTGAGCCCCGTAACACCAAAAATTAGCTTTGCAAAAAAGCACAAAATTATTTGAACAACAACTTTAACACCTTACCTGTAACAAAAACAAGTACTTATAAGGCTTTTGAGTCTCTCTCAAGACCTTCATGCATTCAATGTGGTACAAGTTTGTGTTATGCCCTTTACTATCCATCGTATATCGGTACTCGGTCAAGAAGACATTGTTAAAGCATTGAGACAAGTTTCTCATTCTAAGCTGGAACAACGCATCAGATTTGCCATCAATTCCGAAACAATACAGGTTTTGAGGAGCATAAGTGGTTGAGAGCTCCATTTCTATGAAACGGTAGTCCTGAAAATTTTAATGTTAATTTTTTACTCTAGGTCAATTTGTATTTTACTTTAAAATTGACATTTTAAAATATTTTGTGTTATGTTTTATATATTTTAACCTCTGACTACAAAAACACTGTAAACCAGCATTTTTATGTTTACTGTAGTAAATCTTTTTTTCAAGTGGTTTTAGAAGTTGAACAAGTTGATAAGCTAAAATGAAAAGTTAATGTAAAATATAATTCAATTATAAATAAGTTTTAGATATCAAAAAACTAATATACATTCAAAAATGGCCAAAATGTCTAAAAATCCCGGAAGAATTGGGTTTAACAAAAGAAAATTAGATAATTCGTCATGTTACAGTAACCCAATTAAAGACTTAAATTACAAAAATGATATTATTGTTATTAGTGAATATGTATCAAGTTTTATAGTTCTACTTTGTTCTGAACTAGTGCTATGATAAAAAAAACTTTTAAAATTAAAAAAAAACAAGAATTAGCTGGAAAAACCCATGTTGGTTGGCTAATTCTTCATGTTACAGTAACCCAATCAAAAACTTTTAGATTACAAAAATCTTTCTAATATTATTGGTTAAGTATACTTCAAGTTTTATAGTTCTATGTTGTTTTAGACACTTGTTATGACTTGAAACTCTAGAGCTTGTATCTCTCCTTTCCCTTCGACCAAATTAGTGACTCTAGTTTTCGTACTTTGACCAAGCTCGATTATAATGTATCTAGCTTTACAATATCATGGACTATATTGAAGCACAGATTTTCACGCTTATTTCATTTTATAACTTCTAAACCAGACCTTATAAAGACTTTTTAAAACGTTGTCGAACCCTACCTTATAAACATTCCTAGCATAAGCCAAAGGAAAGTCTTCTTCTTCTCGACTCAATGGCTTTGTGTAGAAGTTGTTCCGTAGCCAAATGGATTCACAATCTGTAGCCAAATCTTCTTCAAAGTCAGGATCTTTATAAGTTAGTCTGTACTTCTTCCCAAATGGATGCTTATCAATCTGAGGTTGAAGTAGGTGATCACAAGGAACGTTCTCTGTTTCCATTGGCTTCACAAAGTGTAGCTCATTCAGTTCCTTCAAGACCTGTTGAGTATGAGGATCGATGAAGTTGCCGTCTTTGTCGAGGTGAAGGTCTTCATGACCTTCATGATGTCTATTGTCATGATTGTTCTTGCTGGAGCCAAAGCCTTTCTTGTCGACGAAGGATTTGTGGATTGAAGCATGTTGAGGATGAGGTTTGTGGTGGTCTTTCGATGAATGGTGACTGTTGTGATGGTCTGCTGAGTTGTGATTGGGCGACTTATGTTGCTCATGGTCCTGGCTTTGAGCTTGATAATGTTCGTGAGCTTGACCATGACTTTGTTGATGAGCAGAACTTTGTGAATGCTCATGAGCTTGTGCATGACCTTGCTGATGTTCATGACCTTCTATATGCCCCTGTTGATGCTCATGATTATGGCTACTTTGAGGCACATGGCCATGCTTATGACTTCCTTTCTGGTTTTCTGTATGATGTTGAGTACCATGAGTTTCAGGGTTGTGATGTTCATGACCTTGTTGATGCTGTCCTTCATGTTGATGATGTTCTTGATCAGGCTGATGATGAGATTGACCCTGCTGATGTTGTTGTTCATGACCGTGAGATTGTTGATGATGTTGAGCTTCGTGATGGCTAGCTGTAGTGTGATGATGACTATGATATTGACTTTTACCTGAAAATACTCTATAAGTTTCTAAATTTCTAGAAACAAGTTTTCAGGGTTAGGGTTAGGTAGCACAGAATTATATTAACAATCTAGTACCAAAACGAGTATAACTTACTGCAAACTAGTAACAGTAAAGACAAAAACAAAATAAGTTTTAAAAACATGTTTAGTAGACTATGTCACTTATGTTTCATTGGTCACTCCTTTTATAACGACAAGAACCTTACTACAGCTAACTATAATGTTTGTCCATCTGCAACATGCATAACCGAACTTATTTATGTTAGCTTCCTTGTTTTTTATTTCGTATAGATCATGTTTGAATGGTCTTAATGTAACTTTTTAGCAAAATCTGAGCAGAATTCAAATTTTTAAATACTGCAATTCATTATTAGAATAAAATCAACGTTTGAACTTATTATTGTACTAATAACGTATAACTTGAAGGGTTTAGGTAAAAGAAAATAAAGGTTTTTAAGTTTAAAATAATGTTGCTATTCATTTTAACAAATTTTTTAACAACATGTAAAGAGACGAACTCATAAAGTCATTATGCAATCCTAGTTAACCCTTCTTCGCAAAGATTAAACTATAATCAAAAAGGTAGACTTTGACCTATTGCATATTAAGTTAACTATTCGCGCGCTTAAGCGCGAATCATAAAATCGGTAGACAAGAAACGTTTACAACCATCTACTATAATATACAAAAATTTGTGTGGATTTACAGAACACTATAAATAGCCTTCAAATCTCTTAAGTTCATCAGTTGTTTAACTTGACTATACCCACCACCTTTTCTCCCAGCAACTTCAACCCACTTTCATTAAAAAAGTAAGTTTTGTCATATGGAACTCCTTTATAACCACAACTCTGTATAATATTGAAATATACAGAAGTTCCACTGTGTATGTATTTACTCAAAACCATTTATAAAAGACGGTATTGACATGGCTCTATTCTTAATGCCTTCTTATACGCCCAAGCCTAAGCTCAGACCCGCTTCTAAATACAAAAATTACAAAAATAAAAAAGTTTTATAAATATAATTTCAAGCCTTATATAAAACATTGATTTTCCAATTTTAGTGATCTCAGACGCCGACTTCGATAGAATGAACAGATACTTCGAAGAGAACCCATTGCCTGAAGATAACTGGCAGCGAGGACGTTTGGCACAGGCCGTGCGTAATAATAATCTGGACAGGGAGGAAAGAGAAGAAACCAAGTTCAACAGAAGTAGCGAGAAGAACTAATAAGACTAATGCAACCGTACCTTACTTTGTTGATCTACCATCTTTATAACAACTCTAATTTTATAGCGAAATCAATAAATATTTGAATATAAACAACTTTGATTCTAAACATTAAGCATCTACTTATATATATTATGTGTTTTACTCATCGTCTACAGTAAAAAACTATAATCAGAATAAAAGTCATAAGGCTTATCAACCTCATTTCCTTGACCTTATCCAATACATCAGCCGACTCTTTATTCAAAATTCCATATGAATTGACTGACTTACAGAACTCTTCCCTCCCCCCTTGAGAGGCTGGACCTAGGCCTGCCAAAGGGTGAAGCCAGACCTAAGTTTTAGCTCCTCCAAGCCTTGTTATGTGAAAATTTATTTGGCTCTGTTTAAATTTTGTTGGCCCGGCCCAGCATGGCCCGAATCGAGCCTAGTAGATCCCTTTCTGGTCTAGCCGAACCGGCAGACAAATGTCAGCTTTAGAGCGGGAGCCCAATGCAAAGCCCGACCCCTTTACAGGTCTAATCAGAAAATTGAAATTTTTTTTTCAGTTAAAAATTTCTTTTTCAAAAAATTTTGTTACAAAAAGACTAAAACAAGTTCACCTAGCAACATTCGTTCCTCTTCCAATATATTGTAAATCTCTTTTTTCTTTTTACTTACTCTTTCACTAGATATATCCTTTCATTTTCTAAATTCATTCTTTTAAAAGTGCATTTTACATCTTTTAACTTTATATATTTTATATAACTATGTCTTTATAAGTATTTGTGATAGTTATCATTGTAAATTTCTGTTTTTTAATTTTTATTTGGTACATTAACATCTACGTGAACCATTTACTTTGTCCTACTTCAATGGTATTACCTAAATTTCAAAAAAATTCTATGAGATTAAAGCTATGTTTAAAGTACGGTGTCTTTTACTGATAACATGTTTTATAATGTGTTCTTTATTCGTTATCTTTTACGATGAAACATTAGACATAACAACGATGTTCAACATCCAAGAGCACAATAATATCTTACCAAACGTGCCAAAACATTGCTTATGTGGTGATGAAAACGTAAGTAAGAAGATTTAAAAAAAGAGTAGGTTAGAGTAGAGTAGGATAGGATAGAGTAGGGTAATGTAGGGTACGGTAAGGTAGGATAGGTTAGGGTAAACTTTTATTTCTAAAATTTCAGTTCTGCTACGCTGGTTTTACCATAAACGGTTCTACAGCATACGGAAAACCTTTTTCATGTTCATTATTATCAAGCTTACAAAAGTACAAATTGTTGCAAGCTGATATAGATGCTACGACTGAATTAATAAATAATATGGACGACACTTGGAGCACAGTGTTTGTGGCCGCCGTTTCTGAAAATCACTTTTTTGAATTGAGAAGCTTTGTAGCTAAACTCAGGAAATATTACAAAAAGAGTCGACTTGTGGTATATGATATCGGGTTGAGCAGTAACAGCGTAATTTTTTCGTATTTTATGTTTTGTAAAGAAAGTTCTTGCCATTTTGTGTTTTGTAAAGAAAGTTATTGCTATTTTTTTTGTTACGTAAGTAAACTTGTCGCCATTTTTTAATTTGTGAGGAAAGTTCTTACTCTTTTGACTTTAATAATCTTGACATTTCTAGATATCAGAGATTAAATCATGGTGCTACGTAGAGTACAGGTACTTCAACTTCAGTCATTATCCGGAACATGTCAAACACTTGGCCAATTATTCATTTAAATTAGTCATTGTGGTAAGTATTATCTATAATACCTATATAACACTATAAAGCTAGCTAAAAAATCTAAATCTCCTACCCTGCCCATCCCAGCATTTTTAAAATTTTTCGTTAGACGACCTCAAGAAACAAGTACCTTTACCTATTAAAACATGCCATTCTTTGTGCTTCAACTATAATAAAGACTAAAAAACAAATTCCAGGAAGCTCTCCAATCCCTGAATGCCTTCTTCTACGTTGACACGTCGGTGTCTTTCAAGAAAAACGGCCACAAACATTTAGTGGAATCGGTCAAGTCGAGGCTTCTTCAACCATTCTCTACATTTCCATATACATTTCACAATGTTTACGTCGCTACTCATCCACAAATGTACGAGTATATTCCAACGCCCGAGGTTGCTACAAAAATGACAGAACGAGTGGCTACGGCAATGTTTGTGGTCGATTCACCTTATACTAGGAAGATCATGAAGTGGTAGGAATTTGTACTATTACATACTAAAAGTTAGAGTAGAGTAGTATAGTAAAGGTAAAGTGGAATAAAGTTAAAGTGAGATAACAAATGGCAGGGTAGGGTAAAATAGTAAATTTTAAGAGTATAACTGTAGGATTTATACGGATCACGTTAGGCTATGTTAGAATGTAGGACAAAGCAGAGTAAGGCAAAACAAAGTATTGCATGGCAGAGGTCAGTACCATAGAGTAGGATAATGTAGTTTAGGGTAGAGGAGATTAGGGCAAGGTAGGATAAGGTAGAGTAGGGTAGGGTAGTTTTAGGTAAGGTAGAGTAACATACAATGAGGTGGGACAAGGTAGATTACTCTTCTCACAACACTTACTACTCCCCTTCAGGTGGTACCTCTGCGCCATGACCCCATCATGCATATCACCACCTAATGCCACTCATATCTGTCATACCAGAAGGCTTAGAAAACGACCGAATTCATATGCAAATTGCCATCGTTTTGACCAGTCCTTCTGGAATCTAATGTATCTAAACGATTTATTTGGAAGCTCAAGTTTTGCCATTACCATGGGACTAACTGAACCTTATACTGAACTCAATCGAAGTATTGTCTTTGAAGTTAACCGAGGATTGAAAGCGAAATTAGAAGAAGTTTTTAGAAGAAGCGTTAGAATTCGAAAAGGTGTCAAAATAAAAAAGTCATTTGTTGACAAAAGTTGTTTTTAGCGAATAAAGTTGACCTTATAGTTACTTTTTACTTCAATATATGAACAAAAAATTTATTCATCTACCCTATCTCACATTGAACCACCCTGTCCTACTCTAACTTAATTTACGTTACCCTGGCCTACCCTACTCTACTCGGCTCTACCCTACCCTACCCTACCCTACCCTACCCTACCCTACCCTACCCTACCCTACCCTATCCTACCCTACCCTACCCTACCCTCTCAATAGGAATCGCAAAAAGTTTCTTTTGACTGTCGCAAGTCCCCTGACTCCAGCGACAACCGACCGGTGCGACAATTGGGGGCTTGCACTGTGCATTCATTCAATTATCGTTTGGGGTTGCAAGCGATCGCGGGGGAATCTGCACGGTGGAGTGGAATAAAAGAGCGCGATTTTCTCAGAGACTGCACAGTGCAGAGGGACATTCTTTTCGGGAAAGACTGATATTTTACTATAATATACGATACTTTCAACACTTTACTAACACAATCGACTGTGTAATATAACGTAACTTAATCTACTAGATATGTATCAAAACGTACCATATTCTAGCAGCTATATACTATAATATACCATACTGTAACATAGTACAATACTAACCATGTACTATAACGTATAGTCCCAACAACCAGAAGAACAACAACCTTCCACTCCAAACAACAACATCAATATTCCAGTAACACATACGATTAAGCTCAAAAGTATAGTTACACTTTTACTTCCTACCTCAATCGAGACATTTTCTAAACGCCCAATAAGGCCAATTTAGAAATGGAAACCCTACGGTAACATAACAAGTGCCCCACAGACAGAGAAAACTGACAACGATTCTGGGAAGACATCATGCCATTTTAGGTATTCGATTTTGTCCAAAATCCCTTCCATTCATATTTTGGTGTTGTTACCTTTTTTTCGTTTTACCATGTTTACTACTGTATGTTTAATCAGCTTGACTATTGTGGGGAAAAGTCAGGTAAGGTAATCAAGGTTGTTGTAGTATTGGCATTAGTTTACATTCAGTTGAAAGAATTATCAAAAAATTTCAAAACTTTTCATGGTATAGCAAGGTTGAGTAGGGTAAGGTACAGTAAGATCACATAGAGTACAGTAAGCTAAAGTAAAGTAGGATCGGATAGGATAGTGTAGGAGAAAGTAAGATTGAGTATAGTAGGATATGGTAGGGCAAAACAGGGTGGGGTAGGGTAGTGCAAGGTAGGGTAAAGTAGAATACAGCAACATCAAATTAAAAAAATTTTAAATTTAAAAATCTGTACCAGCCACTCCAGGATGCCCCAACACCAAACATATTGCCAACACTGCCAACTCTACCCACATTACCTCCACTACCAACATTACCCACTCTACCGCCACTCACTTTTGCTACAGTACCTGCAACCACAACTACCGTAACCGTACCTACAATAGGTTTTCCTACATTACCTACATTAGCGCCATTTACTTTTCCTACCTTAGCACCATTACCTACCATGGCTCCGGTGCCTACAGTAGCTGCATTAGTTATACCTACAGTGGCTCCTTTAGCGCCTGCTGTGCCATTAGCACCTTTAAGTTTTGGTAAGGATTTTATGGTATTTCTATTACCAATGGTATAAGCTAGCTTGTATTAACTTACATTGTTTTAGATCCCCCAAGCCTACAAGCCGCCCAAAACCAACCTATTCTAGCTACAATGCCTTCCCTACTATCAGAAACAATCCCTACAGAGCTTTTCATCAAAGAAAATGATGATACCATAGCTACATCAATATCAAATGAATCAAATTTAGCTTCAGAAGCTACTAGAATACAATTTGATGCTTCTCCAAGCCCTGGTTTATCTACAACAGAATATAATCCATACTTAGCAACCTCAAATACCAGCTCTAATATTAACGTCAACACTAATCAAACTGACGATTCCAATATTTATATAAACCCAAACTCAAACCAAAACCTAAATCCCGATGAGAATGACAATCCTTATGCCAATCTAAGCCTACAAAAAGACACTCCAACAGTATCATCGCTATTACAGTCAGTAACACTACCACCGACAGCCCGACCGCCACAACCATGGTTACCTACAGCACTTCAAAAAGCATCACCTGATAAAACTCAGCTGATTAATGGCGTGTATAACATTAAAATTGGCCTAATCTTTGAACAGATGGACGATGATAGTGTTGGGTTTTCAGGATCAGCTGGTGCCATTAGTATAGCGTTGGATCAAGCTAAAGCACAAGGACTGATAAACAATATTAATGTGACGTAAGGGTTGTGATTTGAAAGTTATTTTGGATTATCCATCAGGTACTTCAATCCTTTGTTCCTTGCAGAGACGAAAAATAGACGATGTCTGCCTAGCCTGACTTTACGATCGAGGTGGCATTAAGCTAAAGTTGAAAAGAGACGGGTATAATAGTTGCCAAATTATTTTTCACACCTCCTTACCTCTCCCAGCCCCACTTCAAAAAAAATACCCTGAACAATATTAACAAAACCCAAAAATTTCATCTAAGCCAGCATAAACTAAGGTTTTAAGATTTGAGTGGCAGTTAGACACAGGAAACATATCAAAAGCAACGGGTTTCGCCAACTCAATGATGTATGACAGTCAAGTCCATGCCATTTTTGGGCCAACCAAAATAGACGCCCAAAACGCTGTAGCAGCTTTGGCGTCTTATCAGCAGATACCACACTTCGTATGGGGAAGACCATGCCCATATGCTTTCAAAGAGAACCCAGATCGATATAATTCGACGGCCGCTATGAGTGGTACCACTGCTGGGTAAGATAATATCTTTTAAAACGTAGAATTAAATGAATTTTGTGACCCACCTAACAAATAGGTACCTATAAACATAAAATTATGTTAAACTTACGTTTTGATAAAGCTTTCGGTCAGAAAGCTCTCGTTACAGACAACATTGAGTAGATTTTTAGAAATCACACCTCTTGTTGACTATAACAAGCCCTTCTCTTCTTAAACGAGTACCTATCCTTTCAAAAAAAATGTTCTCATCTTAAAAAGCTTGAGTTCATCATAGGGTAATTGCTTTCAGAAGTATTGTAGCCCTGATTCATGTATGTGCGTTTTACCAATGGAGCAATGTCGCCTTTCTCAACCTTCAAGCCGATACCATCTCTTCCGGCTATTGTGGAGCCATTTCGGACAGTATTGACGTAAGTTTTGATTGAACACATCAAGAAATCGAATAAAACAAGAATGTAAATCGACCTAAAACATTTAAGGACTGAAAGCCACCTAAAATATCAAATAAAAGAAAAGATAGCAAAACATACCTTCTATATTGATAGACTACAAGCCACTGCACAAGTGGAGATCCTGCTACATCTTTCCAAAAACAAGTACAAAAACAAACTAAAACATTTTTCAATCCCAGACTGACTTTTCACGTCTGTACCTAAATTTTTCAGTCTGCAATTCAAAAATACTCTGACAACAAGATCAACTTGGTATTCAAACGAGAACTCTTCGAAAGAACGATTGACAATTATAAAAAGATATTGTTGGACGTCTCTGAAGTTGCCAGAGGTAAGAAATTAGTTTATCGGCAAAAAAATCTTCTTTCTGCGCCCTGTTATCAAAAAAGGTTTGCAGCCTGCGTTTCCTGGAATTTACGATCGAGCTCCTCCAGCTAACTGGAGCTTCAAGATTTGTAATATTAAAAGTATTTTTATATAACTTATGTTAAAGTATCGTTACAAATTGTTCTCAACCGTTTTTCTTATATTTTAGGTTATGTTTAACGCTTTGAACTATGTAATATTATCTAAAAAGCTAAGTTTAACATATTATTTTAGTTATAATACTATGTTTCGACGTGGACACGGAAAAACGGGCTTTTATGTTAGCCGCTAGCGAGAACAACATGATCAACAACGATTACGTCTATATTATGATGCAGAGTGGTGGCACCACCTATAGTAAGTTACCTTTTTTGTTGTTTTAAGTGTTAAACGATTTGAAAAATATTTTTTGGGGGTTTTTATGAAAATATTATATTCTAGTATTGAGATTTAGTTACTACTGAGTTGTGTAAGTCAATATTGTTGTAGATAGTGATGTCATGTGGATTGCAAACGATGGAAGAGACAAAGAAGCCCAGGAAGCGTTTAAATCTACCTTAATTGTAAGTAGTTGATCAAAGCAAGGCTTTATTTGTAATCTTATTGGCCATAAATAGAGCTGGCTATCTTTTTTATATAATTTTAGATTGACAAACCGACCGGTAAAATCTATTCAAATTATACAGACAAAGTGGTCCAGAAGATCAAAGAATTTCCTTGGTTGTGCACCAATTGTACTACTAAAAATGCTTCAACCTTAAGTTACTACTTAGGAGACGCTGTACTTGCTTATCTTACCGCGATCAATCGTACCATCAAGATGTACGAGGACGATCCGAATCTAGTGACTTCAGTACTATACAACTCTTCTATTGTTCTATATCAATTGCCAGAGTATATGAACGGAATTGAGAACGACTTGTCGGTGATCAAGTTTAGTAGGGTCAGGGCTGTCAACTATGCTTTATATGGGTTGGGAAACGATTTAACTCCGAAGCTGTGGGCTGATGTGAGCACGTTGATCAACATATCGAATATTGTGAGTTTGGATAGGATTCGGTCTGAAAGGGTGGCCACTGGGTTTGGGCTAGGCCGACCTGAGTGTCGGAGCCCAAACCAAGACATCAATGGCCTAATCCAACCTCGAGGGGCCTAAATCAAGCCTCTAGAGTCCAAATATTGGTTAAATTTAGCGAATGTTATTGTAGAAAGACTTCACACCAACGTACACAAACCCAGCTACCTCAATATGGGCCACTCGTAAAGGGCATCAGCCTTTGAATGAGCCGGAATGTGGGTATCAAGACAACAAGTGTACTGCACCAACTTGGGCTTACGTACTCGTCGGCGTGGCTTGTAGCTTTTTATTTGTCGCTATATTATTGTTGTTTCTTGGGTGCATCTTTTGGTGAGTTTAAAAGTGTTATTTTACGCTATTAGTAGTACTTCGAAAACGTTGGTTAGGATGTTGTAAGGTACGGAAGAGTAAGGCAGGGTACGGTTGGGTAGCGGAAAGTAAAGTAAGGTAGGGTAGGGTGAAGTAGCGTACGGTAGGTAGGGTAGGGAGGATCAAAAAAAAGTTTTTTTTAAATACAGGGAGGGTATCTTTGGCAATTAAAGAAATATATAAGGAGGGGCTGGCAAGCTTAAAATTCAACCAAACTTGATGATCTTGTTGTAGGTTCCGACGAGTACAACAAAAAAGGCTGAATGCCCTGTGGCAAGTTGACTATCATCAGCTGGAGAAGATGGAAGAAACTGTAAGTTAATACAATTTAAACACATAAATGTTAATAATAAAACAATTAAATTAATTCACCCGTATTTTACAAAGAAAACAACTTTTTTCCCATATATGCATGTTATCGTGATGGGACCAAAAAATTCGAATGTTTTGCTTTTTTTGGCTTTTAAATGCCTAAACATTAACAAAAAGTTAAAAAATTTACGCTTTTTTAAATTTTAAAACATCTAAAATTAAAAAAAAATTCTTTTTCAGTCTAGATCAGGCCGTTCAATGAGCAGTTTCACCATTTCCAACGCCACAATCGACAGTCTAACCCAAACTGACGTTCAATATCGTTACTTTAACCATGAGATCGTGACAATGAAGAAGTTTCCTCCGTTTCGACAGTTTTCGCTTCGAAATGAAGCTGAATTGAGAGAAATGAGACAACTCGACCATCCTCATCTGAATCGATTTTTGGGCCTAACACAACATGGTCCTAGTTGTTACACCATCTTCAGGTACTGCGAGAGAGGTACGGTGGAGAATGTGATCATGGAATATGACGAGAGGATTGATGGGAGGATTATCAGCAGCATGGTGGCTAATATTGTTGAGGTATGGTTTTGGTTGAAGTTTTAGGGGGTTATGGTAGGGTATGGAATGTCGAATGATGGGTTAAGGTAATGTAAGGTAGGGGAGTATAGGGTAGGGTAAAGAAGAGTAAGGTAATGTATGGTAGAGTAGGTAAGGTAAAGTAAGGTACAATTACGTAAATTTTGAACCTTTAGTATAAAGTATTGTTTTAGGGCCTTTACTACCTTCACAACTCGAAATTTGGTGCTTTGGGTTGTTTGAATGCTGAATCATGTCTAGTAGATGATAGATTTCAAGTCAAACTTCAGTATTATGGAATGACTGTGATCAAACAGAACGTTGAGGTCAAGAAACATAAAAAGAGTACGTTTTCATTGAGTTTTTTTTTTGAGTTTCAAACATGTTTTTTGCCATTTTTAACGTTTATAACTACTAAAAACTTCAATAATATTAAGAATAGAACAAAAGATAACATATCTTAATGAAAATCTTTTTTAATCAAGCTTTTTAACTTCACAAAAGCTTTGAATTAACGTCAATTAGCGTCCAAAAGTGTCAGTAAACAAAGCTTAATCCTTCCAGAAGCCCTATACATATCTCCCGAGCTCCTTCGACGTTCGTACGTCGACATGTGTGGTACGAAGCCAGGTGATATCTACTCATTAGGCGTCCTACTCACTCAAATGTACTCAAAACAATCAGTTTGGCAAGTAGACGAAAAGCAGCTGGACATCAATGACATAGTAAAACGAGTCATTAAAGGCACCGAACCTCTGGAAAGGCCGAGTCTTGAGTTTGGCCATAACGTCGAGTACAACGAGCAGATCATCTTCGCCATCAAGAGCTGTCTACTGGAAGACCCGGATGAGCGGCCGGAGATCAAAAATATAAAGAATCGGCTACAAGGTGATAAGACCAAGAATCTCATGGACTACATGTTCGCATTGATGGAGAATACTGCTAATGAACTGGAACAGCAGGTCCAGCAAAGAACGGCCGAGTTGGCTGAAGAACAGAAGAAGGCCAACCTACTGTTATATCGTATGATGCCAAAGGCGGCCGTTGATGTGCTACGGAACGGTGAAAGTGTGGAGCCTCAGGTGTTTCGAATGGCTACTGTATTCTTTTCGGATATTGTGTCGTTTACTGTGTTGTCATCGAAAAGTACACCTCTGCAGATCATCAACTTTTTGAATCAGGTATATACGATGACTGATGATGTGATAGAGCGGCATGATGTATATAAGGTGGAGACGATTGGGGATGGGCTTCATTGTGTGTCAGGTGGGTTGCAAATTGTTTTTTAGTGTTATAAGATGTTGTAGTAGGTAGTTTTCACATATTTTTCAAAGAAAAACAAGTTTTTATTTTCTGCAGCCTGCGGGTAACAACTTATACGAATGATATTTTACTTTTAACCCATTTATACTAATGTTTTGCTTTTTAAACCCAATTTTTTGCCATTTTTTATTGTTCAAAGCTAGCTTTAGTTGTTTTTGTTTATTATTTCAACAGTATGACAATTATTTACCACTTTTTATTTATGTAACAATATATAAAATCATGTTATTGTAGGTATTCCAATAGAAAATGGAGAAAATCACGTGAAAGAGATCTGCGATATGGCTATTGGCCTCCAAAAAGGTGCCAAAACTTTACATTTGGCCCATTTGCCAAACGAAAAAGTTCAATTGAGATTGGGCGTGCATTCTGGAGCGTGTGTTACTGGGATCGTTGGTATGACAGCACCCAGATACTGTGTGTTCGGGGATACTGTAAATTTGGCTGCGAAAATGGAAAGCACTGGAAAACGTATGTTTTTACCTTACCCTGCCTTACTTTATCCTACTCTACCCTATCTTGCTTTACTCGAATCTACTTTCCCGTACTCTGCCTTACCTTGCCCTGACCTACTCTACCTCACTCTGCTTTATCTTACCTTACGTTAATCTATTGTACCTTAGCCTACTGTACCCTAATATACTCTATCTTAGCTTTTTTTACTCTACCTTGTTCTACCTTATTTTACACTATTGTCTTCTACCCTTCCCTACCATAGTTACTGCATTGTATCTCACCTTACTTTATCTTATCTTACTCTATCTGCCTTATCAGAGTTAGCCTAGTCTACTGTTTTCCGCGCCGTAATTCTACTTTTTTAGCCGGTCAAATCCACCTTAGCCCAACCTCCAAGCTGTTAATCGACCAACACTTTCCCAAAAGATATCATATAGTATCAAGAGGTGAAGTACTGATCAAAGTAAGGATTTTAAACATTTATATCATAAAAGCACGTATTGTAATTGCTACTACAGTAACTTAGAATGTTTTTTTCTTCATACGATAAAGAAAAAGTAAGGTAGGTTAGGGTAGCGTAGCGTTAGGTACTATGAGTACTGTTACTACAAACAAACGGCACTTTTTGCCTTTTAAAAGATACTTGTATCGTACTAAATATTGAAGTACCTAAAAATTAGTTTTTCTTCAACAAAAACACCGTACTCACTAACACAACATGGCAATTTTATAGTGACACAAAAATTAATTTCTTATACTTCGTACTACTATTAGTACCCGAAACATTGTTGTTTTCAGAACCGTGGTAGTATGCACACATACTGGGTAGTGCCTCCAGGCGAAACCATACGACCGCCAACTTAAAGTCTCAAAAATTATGACAAAAAACAACCGTGTAGATAATAAACAAATCCTCTTTTTGATCTTTGGTTTAAATTTTGAAATTTTGGTTTATTCAAATTTGTTTTTGGCTCAGCATATCTTCAAATTGGTCTTTAAAGCGGTAAGGGTGAGGCAGACGGTAGTGTAAAGGGCCAAAAGATATAGGTGCGCCAAAAGTTCTGTTACACGGCTTTTTAATCAAACATTTATTTTAACAACAAATATAACTGTATATGTTGTAAAATATACGGTAACTACTGCGCATAAGTTTACTCAGTATTACAGTATTAAAAGGACGTTATAAGTTAAAAACCAAGAGCTCAAATTAATGTGAACGAACGACTATTATCGATTGAAAACAAAATATTAGATTATTCAAATAATTTTGTGCCCCCTCTCAAAGCAAATTTTCGGGGTTAAGAGGCACAGAATTAATTGAATAACCTAATATATTAAAAACAATGCTAAGCCAGACTAACGTTGTTACAGTCATCGAAATCGACTAAGATTTAAGACGAGGAAACTATAATATAATAAAGAAGACTTATATTGCCTACATAAAGGTGTTGCAACAAGAATGGTCATGTTTCTTTACACTTTAAGTGCAATAATATTTTGTAAAATTCTTTAGATTTCGAAATCTCATTTTTTTACTTCCGGTAAATTGTTTTGTTAAAAAGGTAACAAAACGTAAAAAATGTGCTAAAACTATTGAAAAAGTAACGTAATTATAATGTAATGTGGCAAAATATAAACAGAGCATATATAAAAAGCAAAGTTTTAAAAATTTTCGATGAAAATGTACAAAATTCTACTGTGGTTATGAGTGGTGCTGAGCTTGGGTAAGTCGTACTACTCCAAGGAAAATGGCCAATCTGCCCGGCTTAGAAACTGCTTTAATTTTTTGTATGGATTCTTGGTATAATACCATCAATAGTACCCATAAAAAACTTAGCTCGTGATTTTGAGATTTAAAATTTAAATATTTTAATTTCCCGCGAATTTGGCAAATTTGGCATTCTGTTTCAAACACTTTTTCCGTCTTTTAAAACAATATACCCTTACAAATTTTAAAATATAGGTTCATTTAAAGATCTTCTATCAGTATATCAAAGAAAAATGATTAAAAATTCGAAAAATGACAAAGTTATAAGCGTGAAACACAATGCCAATTTGGCGGGAAATTTAAAACGTAATTTTTAATTTCGATTTCCTTGAGATTGACTCGAAAGCACAATTTATTGCTTTGCTGAAGGTCTTATATTAACATGGTTTTTCAATATAAAAAGTTTGAAGTCAATCAGAGCGGGTCAGGTTCGGCACTGTCATTAGATAAGTTGCGCAAACGACTAAAATACTACTTCTTATCTTGTCACGGGAATAACAATGTAAACTTGGTGAAACCAAAGCCAATTTCCTATTTTTGAGGAGTACTTGTCTGGTTTCTAATTCAATTTTGTTTTTGGTTCCGCTACAAACGTACGTACGAACGTGAAGGGGATACCATACAAGGTGGGTGACATAAATACTCAAAACTCTTTTTCATACTGTTTCTATACCTCTAAATAAGGCCTAATTCTCACATCTTATCACTTTCTTTGTTGTGTAATCATAATTATCATACAAAGGTTTCATACCGCTTAGTATCATACAGAGAGCTCGTTATACTCCCCTTATCATACAGAGCTCTCACACTCTCCGGATCATATTGAAGATTCTCAATACTCTCCTTATCACCCAAAGGTCTCATCTGCTCATTATAATCTCTAATTCATTTACCATGCTCTGCCAATCACCCTAGTATTCTCTCTCTCACCACAACTCTAACACTCTCCCCAACTACTTTACCCTACCACTCTCTTCTTCTCTTCAACTACCCCACCCTTCCACTCTCCACTCCCAGCCAAATCACCAAATCTTGTGGAAACACGGAAGTTGTGGTTCAGAATCCCTTGAAATGCACGGGAATTTCGTATTTTAGAGGTTTATCGAAAATAAAGTGGTCTTCTCTTTCGTAATCCCATGTTCTCCATCCTTCAATCGAAGGAGGGAAAGCCTTGGAAGAATGTGTGAAAATAGATAGGAGGACTGGGATTGGTTTTGACACAATTTTACAAAATCTCTCGGTTTTTAACGTATCTTGTGCTATTTTTCGTCACTTTGGTAGTACTGCTTTATTTTTGGTACTATTGAGCACTATTTTTGAATATAGTGCTGGCTCAGTACGACTTTTTATTTTTAGTACCATTTTTTGTTTTTGGTACTGTTTTACTGTTTTTAGCACTATTTTTTGTCTATTGTACTTTCTAAGTACAATTTTAACTTTTGGTACTATTCAGCACTATTTTTCTACCTGGTACTATCTGAGCACTATTTTTTATTTTTGGTGCAATTTCAGTACCATTATTTGTTTTTTGTACTATTTTACACATTTAGTACTATTTTGAATAACTAGTACTGCCAGAGTACTGTTAAACTTATTTTTGTACTATTTTTTTTATTTTTTTTTGCTATGTGGTGCTTATTATTCATTGTTATTAGTACTCTGGTTAATGCTCAGGTAAGCTTACACCAGTTTTAATTATTTTTATGTTGTTCTTATTGTAAGAAACGTTTAAAAATGTCATAAAAACCATCCTTTTCGTCAAAAAAATGATTAATTACCTAAAATGTCAAAAAAAACCACTTATTATTAAGATTATTAGTTTGTTCATATAATTCGGTGCCCCCTATCAAAGCTAATTTTTGAGGTTAGGAAGCACAGAATTATGTGAACAAAGCAATATTAAAAATATTATTGTTTTGTTTACTATAACATTGCTTTTTAAGACCTCACTCACCACTCCACAGTATAACATCAAGTTGGGGTTTCTATTTTCAAGTGGCAAGAAAACAGATTCGTTGGTCGGGTTTGCTGGTTCAGCTGGTGCAGTTAGTCTAGCAGTGGAGACGGCAAAAAAAAATAATTGGCTTAGAAATATTAATGTTACGTAAGTTACCCTACCCTACAGTACCCTACCCTACCCTACCCTACCCTACCCTACCCTACCCTACCCTACTCTACTATACCCTTTCAGATTCGAATGGCACTTTTCGAATGGATTTGCTTGGAACGCCTCAGGCTTTGCCTCTGATTTGATATACCGATCTAGGGTACATGCCCTATTTGGTCCAGTATCAAATAGTGAACAAGTACCAGTGAATGCACTAGCCTCATACTACAATGTACCTCAGTTTATTTGGGGCAAGCCATGCCCTTACGCCTTCAAGGCCGACCTTGCCAAGTACAACTCGACTGTAGCCATGAGTGGTACTGCTCTTGGGTAAGTTGTGCTGGTCAGTACAGACTTTTCACCTCTAGTCAATTTAAGATAGGAGATCGCCAGTTACCCTAATATATGAATTCTTGACATGGGGCCTTAGGGTATATTATTTTCTTGCTAAAACTCTTTTTCAGAAACATACTATCAGTGATGCACGTGTGCGATGAGTTCCAATGGACACAGATATCGTTTATTTCGATTTCATCTGACGAAACAGATCAGAATCTACCTTACTGTGACTCTATTTCTGACGCTATTGATGTAAGTCATATGGTCTTGCAAGACTAACGATAGATAATATTGTGTTAGGTCATCGTTTGTCTAGTATATATACATAACAACTTTTCATGGGTACTATACTTGAAAGAAGGCCCACTATATCTGGCTTGGCAGGGCCAAAACAGATTTAAAAAGGGCCGGGCCAAAAATTGAGCCCGTTCCCTTTACAAGTCTTATGAGCACGATAACATACAGATGCATTACCGCAGGGTTTTTGTAACGCAAAGACCGTAACATCAAAAACTTAGTCATAATGTTAACAAGTTTATATTTAGGACACTATAAACACGTACAGCGCCAACATCACCTTGGTTTATCGACGAGATTTAGCCACAAAAACAACTGAAAACTACCGAAAAGTTCTACGAGATATGAGTGAGGTATCGAGAAGTAAGTTTAGTCATAACAAAAGCTAGTGAAAGGTCTAGGGTAGATTAGGTACCGACCTAAAGAACCTGCCACACCTTGCCTGTAATTTCCTGTAAAAAATGGCGGGTTCTTTATGTTGGCGCCTAATAGAATATACTACTAGGCTTGTGAAAGACACTATTACACTTCTGAAAGATACGATTAGGCTTGTAAAATATAAGATTAGGTTTGTGAAAGATACAATTACCATATGCCATTAAAAAATATTTTTAGTTATTTTACTATGCGCTGACAATGATATTCAAAAACGAGCCTTTATGTTGGCGGCCAGCGACGAGGACATGCTGGGTCAAGATTACGTTTACATCTTAATGCAGAGTGATGGAGGAGCTTACAGTAGGTTTTTTATGCTAACCTTTCTTGTTCCCATATTTAAGCCATCATAACAGTTACCAAAGTAACAGAATCTATAGGACTGACAACGTTTTCAATTTTTAAAACGTTACTTTCAGAAACCCCAATGTTATGGGTAGGTACGGATGGCAGGGACGATGAAGCGAAAAAGGCCTTTATGTCTACATTAATTGTAAGTGGATGATAATGTTTATAAAGTTGAAAAAAGTACAGTCAACTCAGGGACGTCGCTACGGATTTTCTCTGGGGGAGGGGGAGGTCGAAAAAAAATTTTTCGTCCACAGAGGGACCTGTGAACCAATTTTTCAAAAAATTTTTTTTTCGTTTTTTCGCGTACAGGTACCTACCTGTGCAATTTTTTTCGGATCGGCTCTGGGGGAGGGGGATCCCCCCCCCCCTCTCCCTCCCCCCAAACGACGTCCCTGAGTCAACTCTATTATACAACGATTCTTACAAGGAAGGTGCCCGAACTGCCCCCCCCCCAAATTTCCCGCCAAATTGGCATTGTGTTTCAAGTCTACAACTTTGTCACTCTTTTACTTTTAATCACTTTTCTTTGATATAATAGTAGGAAACCTTTATATACACTTACATTTTAAAATTTTTAAGCTTGTTTTTTCTGGAAAGTCGGAAAAGGTGCTTGAAACACAATGCCAAATTTGCTAAATTGGCGGGAAATTCCAATATTTTACTTTTTAAAGGTATAAGGTTATATGATTTTAGATAGACAAACCGACAGCAGTCTTATCATCAGAGTACAATGAGCGAGTGATGGAGCTGGTAAAAGAATACCCATGGTACTGCAGCGGTTGTAGCACAGATACAGGGAATGTAAGTGAATACGTTAAAATCTACTGAAGTTCCAAAAAACTATTGTCTAGTATCTACAGTAGTATCTCTATACAGCAACACAATAATACCTCTATATAGTGGTACGGCAGTATATCTATATATAAGCAACACCATATACAGTAAAAATAAGATGTCATACATAGGGGGTTGCTTATATATTAGGTTGTTCAAATAATTCCGTGCCTCCAAATTCCAAAAAATCGCTTTGAGAGGGAGCGCAGAATTATTTGAACATCCTAATAGAGTATAGTAAACATACAACAGTACCTAATTATATTTCTCTTCTAGGCTTCATCACTAAGTTACTATCTCGGAGATGCCGTGCTAACTTATTTGTACGCCTTGAATCGTACGATAGAAATGTACAAAACTCAAGCAGATGTAGATGCCATGGTTCGAAACTCGACTATTCTGTTAGCTAATATGGCCGAGACTATGGCTAGTAAGTTGTGATAATGTATAATAATATTGTTAAAAAGAAGTGAATGCGTATTTTACATTTTATTTGGTAGTTTAAATAATTCTGTGCCTCTAACCTCGAAAATGTGCTTTGGGCACAAGATAATTTGAACTACCTATATAATATTCCTCTAAATTTTAAATTTCTGAAACAGTAAGTACCCCTTTATAGACCTAGAAGGAGACACAACAATAATGTCATCTGGAAGACGCTCAGTCGACTACGCTTTATATGGACTGGATCCAGACGGATCTCAAAACACTTGGGCTTTTGTAGCTAGTGTCAGTCAACAATCAAATAAGTTTGTAAGTGCATGCCTTATCGTACCCTACTCTACTCTGCCCTATCCTGCCTTTTTCTGCTTTGCTCTGCTTTGCACGTCCTGCCTTACCCTACAATACACTGCCCTGATTTGCTCAGCCCTCCTTCGCGCTGCTATGTTTTGCCCTACCCTCTTCTATCTTGTCCTGCTTCTTCCTCCCTTGTTTTACCCTAACCTACCCTAATCCAGCTTATTCTACCCTACCCTACTCCAACTTATTGTACCCTTACCTTAATCTTTCTATCGTATCCTACCTACCTTACTTTATCTTACTCTACCGTATCTTACGCTATAGCACAGGAAAGCATGGGTTTTAACTTCCAACTACAATATCAACATAACAGCAAGGGCGGACAAAAAAATTTTTTTTTGTCTGGGGGTCGATAACTAACAACTACCCGCCCAAATACCAAAAATGATACACATTTACCCTACCTTTAGCCATTTCAGAACCTGGACCTATTCACTCCAAATTACACCAATGCCAAGACTACCATCTGGGCCAATCGCAAAGGCTATGTACCATTGAACGAGCCGATATGTGGTTACCTCGAAAACAGATGTCCCACCTCTCCAGTGACAATCGTTCTGATAACAGTGGCTTGTGTGTTCTTGATGATATCATTCTTGCTTCTGTTCATTGGCTGTTGTATGTACTTCCAGCGAAATCAAAGAAGACGGCTCAATGCCTTGTGGCAGGTTGATTATCACATGTTGGTGAAGCCGGATCATAAGGTGAGTTATTGGTTTATGTGACTAAAATCATGTTTTTTGAAGATTTAGGTAACAAAAAACGTAAATTAGGTAAGAAAATTGAGGTTTAGGTAAGAAGAACGATAATTTACTATGTTTAGGTAGCAAAAACTATAATTTCTTAGGTTTAGGTAATAAAGAAGATAATTTACACAGTTTAGGTAACAAAACCGATAATTCTCAAAGTTTAAGTAAGAAAAACGATAACTTACAAAGTTTAGGTAAAACGTTCGATAATTTACTGAGTTTATGTAACGAAAAAAGTAATTTACAAAGTTTAGGTAACAAAAACAATAATTTACATTGTTTAGGTAACAAGTTATGAATTTCCTATAAAATAAAAGAATTTTCAGTCAGAAGGAATGAAAAGCCAGCGATCCCTAAGCACCAACAGCTTATCATTGATAACAGTTGAAGGCAACCAATTCGAGAATGTCAAACTCTTCTACTATCAATACGAGCTGGTTGTGGCACGCAAATTCGATCGATTTCAATTCAATCCAGCCATTGAGGCTGAGCTACGAGAAATGAGACAGCTGGATCATCCTCAACTGAATCGTTTTCTTGGTATAGCCATGTATGGGCAAGTGGGATACAAGATATACAGGTACTGTGAGAGAGGTACGATTGAAAGTGTGCTGGATGAGTATCAGGAGAAGATTGACGAGAGGATTGCTAATAGCATGATCAAGAATATTGTGGAGGTAAGGGGCGTTTTATTGACGAAAAATGAGGTTTAAAAGGCGATATTATAGTAGATACTTAATATTGTAGTAGGCATAAAAGGGTAAAACCTTGAGTTTTAGAGGAGTATGGGCAAGGTAAAGCCTATAAATTGAAGACACGTTATCTTATTGTAATATTAAAAATATTTTTAACCTTCAAAACTTACAAATTTAATCTTTAGGGCCTGTTTTACATCCACAACTCTCATTTCGGAGCGATGGGATGCTTGAACTCGGATGCTTGTGTGGTTGACGATCGATTCCAAGTCAAGTTACAGTACTATGGTCTGCACATTATAAAGGAGCATCAAACTGTGGCATTGGACAACAAAAGTGAGCTTTTTCTTTATTATAATATGTTTCATTTTAAAATTAAAAAAAATTAAAAGTATTGGGAAAAAGTAGGGATGCGTCGTTAAAGTACTGTAACTTCAAGTCTTTTTTAAAATTAAAAATTTTGTTTTTTGGGAAAGTTGAAGAAATAAATAAGCTATGATATCATTTAATTTGATGTTGTTACCTATTTTTACAATAAAGTTAGGATAAAAGAAGGTAGCACTATATAACTGTATAAGCCTGCATAAATATTTTTTTTAAAAGCTTTGCCAGATTTCAAAAATTTCTTTTCAGAAGCCCTGTACCTAGCTCCAGAGCTTCTTCGCCAAACCCCAATCACCTTAGCAGGCACACTACCAGGAGATATCTATTCTTTATCAATCATCCTCACACAAATCGTAACTCGTCGATCAGTCTGGAGTATATCTGAAGAAAACCTCGCCATCGACATGATAACTCGCCGTATTATAAAAAGGACCGAACCATTGGAACGTCCATCTCTACATTATGATTCTACAGTATACGTGGACCCCACCCTACTTACCATAATCCAGAATTCGATGGCCGAAGAGCCGGAACAACGTCCCGACATCAAGTACATTCGAGGAGTGATGAAGACGCTGGAGAACGGGCGAAAGTCCAATTTGATGGACTATATGTTCGCATTGATGGAGGACACGGCCATGGACTTGGAGCAGCAGGTACAGCAAAGAACGGCTGAGCTGATTGACGAACAGCGGAAGGCCAATCTATTGTTATATCGTATGATGCCAGCTGAAGCCGTGGACGTGCTACGGAGAGGAGAGAGTGTGGAGCCGGAACTATATGAAGCTGCTACCGTATTCTTTTCGGATATTGTGGGATTTACTGTATTGTCATCGAAAAGTACCCCGCTTCAGATTATCGCGTTTTTGAATCAGGTTTACACGGTAACGGATGATGTGATTGAACAACATGATGTCTATAAGGTGGAGACTATTGGGGATGGACTTCATTGTGTGTCAGGTGGGTTGAGAATTGATTTTTAGTGTTATAAGATGTTGTAGTAGACAGTTTTCACATTTTTTATCAAAGAGAACAATTTTTATGCTCTGCAGCCTGCGGGTGACAAGTTATACGATGAAGTACCCTTTTTTATGATTTTTTGAAAAATTGTTTGATATTTTGATTTATCATGAATTAAGATAGTATTTTATGAATTTTAAATTTCAAAATTAAAAAAATTTATCTTTAAAAATTGCAGGAGTTCCAATTCGAAATGGCAATAACCACGTAAAGGAGATCTGTGACATGGCATTGACACTTCAAAAAGCTGTCAAATTGCTCTATCTTCCTCACTTACCTAATGAGAAGATTGAGATGCGTTTTGGCGTACATTCAGGACCATGTGTGACTGGTATTGTTGGTATGACAGCGCCCAGGTATTGTGTGTTTGGTGACACTGTCAGTTTGGCCGCTAAAATGGAAAGCACTAGCAAACGTAGGTTTACTTTATCCTTTCCTACTCTATTCTACCCTACCCAACACTACCCTATCTTATGTTACCCTACCTTACCCTATCTTACCCTACTTTTCCTCGCCCTACCCTACTCAACCGTACACTACCTTACCCTACTCTACTTTACTCTACCCTACTTTAATTCTCTTATTGTACCCTAAATTACTCTATAACACAGAAAAATATTATGTTCATACATTATATTAGATTGTCGTATTTTACCTACTCATTAAACGCAAACGTATTAATAAAACTATGATTTTCAGCTGGCCAAATTCATGTTAGCCCAGTGACTAAAGCATTATTGGACAAGCACTTTCATTCAACTTACAACCTTGTTGATCGGGGAGAAATCATTGTTAAGGTATGTCACAAAGTGGTTTTTAAATAAAGATTTTGTGGATTTTTTTTTTCAAACTTTTAGATTTTTTTTTATTTGAAAAAATTTAAAAATCTGAAAAGTCAATACTGTGCTCTTAATTAAACATTAAATTATTTTTAAAATTTTAATTTTTTTTAAAAGTTTCTTATTGATATTGACATTTTAGGGCCGCGATCCCATGAACACTCACTGGCTGATGCCAATTGGACAAACTGTCAACTTTTAAATGTACAAACTATAATTTATATTATCATACTTTAATATCTAACTGTATACCTCAAAATTTATGGCTTATTCACTTTTTACTGTCCTACATTTTACTTGTACCATTGATGTATAAAGCACTATTTACTGTAAATAAATTTATATATATAAAAACTCGAATACATCTACCCCTAACCAACCTTACCCTACCCTGCTTTATCCGACTCATTCTTACCCTGAATTGTCTTATTATGCCTTATCCCATTCCATCTTACTTCACCTTACCCTATTGTACCCTACCTTACCCTATCTTACCTACCTTACTCTGTTTTACTTTATCGTATCCTACTCTTCCTTTCTCTACCCTACCTTACCCTGCTCTACCCTTTCGTACTCTATACCCCAGACACCCACAGTATTTAACAAAGAAGAGCACAGTTAACAAAGCACAATCTGTGCAACGTACAAGCTGTAGTCCAGTGTCCAAGTACATTTGCCCTTGTTCGCCTTAATGCCACAGGCACTCAACAGGCTTCGGAAACCTTGCAACGCTTAAATTTGGAGCGAAACAGTGTTGATAACTATGTAAAAAATTGGTTATTAGAGGCCGGGGAGTGTTTTACATTGTAAAACCACAAAGATATATTATCTTACTGAATAAACTGTAAATTTTTGAAACTTTGATTATATTTATATTGTAAAGTTTTGGCTAGTTATTTGGTTTTAACTTATGAATCTACACGTTGTTTGATGTTTGTTTTGTTCGTTGTCTTTACCTACACTTTTGAGACATCGTACGGCCAGGTAAACTTTATATTTTAGGTAATAATACAGTAGATAATCCTGTATAACAAATGTTGATTTCTTTAAAAAATTCGTTATATAGACATGTTTTACTTAACTGTGATAAAACAACATGTTTTAGTTACTAGGAAAAATTCCATTGTACAATGCCCGACTAGGGTTTTTGTTCACAATGGATGACCAAACGAACCTAGACGTGGGCTTTGCTGGAACGGCTGGAGTGGTCAGTTTGGCAGTAGAAGAAGCAAAAAGTATAGGGCTTCTAAATAATATAAACTTAACGTAAGTATACCATAAAATTCAATATTATACTCAGAGGGTCTTACTACTTTGCTAGGCCTTTAAAGAAGCGAGCCCAAGCTTTTCTTTGGGCTTTGACCCTCGGGCAAACACATGCTGACCCGGCTTTCTCAACTCAAGTCATTCGTAGTGGGGCTTAAGCAGTGCCCTTAGGGACTAGGCTTGGGCCTGAAAATTGATTTCAAAGTTTTAGTCTATAAAGCCTGTTTAGTTTTACTTGGCGTTTTGACAACGCCTCTACCCCTTTGGCTATGGGTTACGCTTTGGAGCTTTATAATCAAGAAAATGTAGATGTAATCTTTGGTCCAACTGATCCTGATGCTCAAAGTTCTGTTAGTGCACTAGCTCAATACAAACAAATACCTCACTTTACATGGGGAATGCCAGCGAAATACGATGTAAAGTTTACTTACAAATAACAACAAATTTTTCCTCGGCTACTGTTAAGGCTAGTTATTTTTAGGAAGCCAACATCTTTAACTCTACTATGTATATGAGCGGT
The DNA here is from genome assembly GCA_904066225.2 of Bursaphelenchus okinawaensis. NCBI lineage: Eukaryota > Metazoa > Nematoda > Chromadorea > Rhabditida > Aphelenchoididae > Bursaphelenchus > Bursaphelenchus okinawaensis. The sequence continues at coordinate 8,312,853 of CAJFCW020000005.1, read as the reverse complement.
TCTGTAATGGGGTAAGTTACCTTTTCTATTATAAAAAGCTCTGTGTAGCATTGTAAGTTATTTGCAATCAACTTTAAAATTTCACTTTACTATCTTTAGAAACGTAGTAGCAATGCTACATGTTCTTGAACACTACAACTGGACGTCAGTAAGCTTTATTTACTCAAACGAAGCCACTAGCCAAAGCGCTCTACCTTATTGCGAACTTGTTGCTAATAACATTGATGTAGGTTAAGTACCTCTATATTAACGTATTTTGTTAAATACCTTTATATGTATTATCTTGTTCAAATAATTCTGTTCTTCCTATTAAAGCAAGTTTCTGAAATTTTGAGGCACAGAATTATTTGAACAACCTAATATGACGGAGTCATATTTTAGAGTGGTATAAAAACATTTGTGGATAACATAACTGTAGCTTACAACAGGCAGCTACAAGTTCATACTGCTGAAAATTATCAGCGCGTTTTGAAGCAAGCTTCTCAAGTTTCACGAGGTAGGATTTTAAACCTACTGTACCTTGTTTAACTATTATTAATTTTTTATAAACCTAGTTATTTACACATCTACTTTAGTAGTATTGCTACAAGCGTCTTACTTAATGCAATGACCTTATCTTACGATAAGATACACATACAATCTCCTTTTTTTCACCTGAATCATAATCTCTAAACCTCTTGAAAACTACAGTTTATTTTAGTTATTGTCGTATGTCTAACAAGCGACCTAAGACGACCATTCATGTTAGCGGCGAAAGATGGCGGATTTACATCGCCGGATTATGTGTATCTGTTCATACAAAGCACGGGAACATCATTCTGTAAGATTCACGTTCTATCTGACGCATTTTGTGTTATAGGTTTTCTTCAGTACAGTGTAACTCTTAGCTAACAATGGCCTAAATAATGAAGAACTCATAGAAAGAACAACTTTTGAATATAATAAAAGTATACGTACTGAAAACAAAATTCCTACTTTCAGTATTACCTACGCCAATTTGGGAATCTGAACCTACAGATGGCCGTGACACAGACGCCCACGAAGCTTTCAAATCAGTCTTACTTGTAAGACAAAACGGTTCTAAGATTAAACCTTTTTTTAGCTTGACAAACCTGTAAACGTACTACCTGCCGACTACAATTCAAAAGCAATGGACTTGGTGACACAATATCCTTGGGACTGCTACGAGTGTCCTACATTAGCTAAAAATGTCAGTTTCGTAAATTTAAACTCATTTTTTCTTCAGTACCTATGTTTTTGAGCTGATAGATTAATAACCTAACGTATCTGAATAAAATGTAAAGACTCCATAAAGACCCATTTTATATTACCCTACCTAATATTACTAATTCATAGTTCAGGCCTCGCTGCTATCTTTCTACCTCGGAGATTCTGTGTTAGCTTACATATATGCTCTGAATAAGACAGTTGAGATGTACAAATCTTACCCAAATCTGCCACAAATTATCAAAAACTCCACTTTGGTTCTGCAGAATATTCCTGACGGGTTTGTCGGTAAGTATCAGTCGAACGTTATTTAATAGACCCCTTTTAGTTTATTTTCCTGTAAATAAAACGAAATTATACAATTTAACATAAAAAACAAGATCTGAAATGTTTTCTGGCGCCAAAATATTCTTGTTTGGGAAAAATAAATCGTTGCGGACCCAGCAGTATTAGCAGTGTATTTCATTAGTCTCACTTTTAAATATAAGTACAATTTTTTGATTTTCTTGAATCTATTTTATAGATTTGGAAGGAGAAACGTTATATTTATACTTCAAAAAAAGTAGAATCCTCGACTTTGCATTGTATGGTTTGGATACGGCTGGTAATCAACAGCGATGGGCATACACAACTACGTTGGGTGACAAGGGCTTTATGGTAATTTTGTAAACCTTTTGAAAATACTATTCGTTTAACACTTTGGAACGTACTATTCGTTTTGTATTATCAAACGTTGCTGTAAAATTTTTATTTAAAAATTTTTTAACATTTCATTAAGTAGTCGATTATTTATGATGACTTTTGCATTAATATTGTGACAATAAGCTTGTAAATCATTAGAAAACTTAAAATAAAAAATTTCAGGACAGCAGGCCATTTATCGAAAACTACACAGACGCAGCTACTACAATATGGGCTACTCGAGAGGGCATACAACCATTAAATGAGCCTTTATGCGGGTTTTTAGGTAACAAATGCCCAGTAAAACCATGGGTCCTGCCAATAAGTATTGCTGCCGGATGTCTTACCTTTGTCATCAACTTACTGCTGTTTCTTTTTTGCATATATTTGTGAGTTTTAAAGAATACGGCTTTACATTTTAGTTAAAAATTGTCTTTTATAACTTACAGCTGTCTTCATATTCCAAATTAACGTAATTTTTTAATGGTTTTTTAATTTTATTTTACAGGTTTCAACGAAACAGAAGACGACAGCTAAATAAATTGTGGCAAGTGGACTTTAATGACATTGAGTTTCCAGATGAAACAATCAGTGTAAGTTACTATCATTAATATTAATTTGTTCAAATAATTCTGGACCTTCTAAATTTGAAAATTTGCTTTGTATTCGGGAACAGAATTATTTGAACAACCTAATATCATAAAACTTATTACTTAGTCTAGCCTTACGTAGTCTAGATAAAATATTTTCTTAAATTATGATTAACCCTTTTATGGGGTTCATTATAATACGTTGTACTTAACCTTTATGAACAATAAGAAATTTTAATACAAGTCTGATTCCATTTTTAATATTTTTTTTTAAAATTGACATTTGAAACACGTACATTTTTTCTTCACATACCATACATAACAAACACCCAATGTTATAATAACTTTAAATATTAGCAAATTTTGAAGAAAAACGGCTTCTTTATGAACTTTTAGGGCCGAAAAAAGGTTTTTTACATCTATGTAAACAGGATTTTATATTTATATAGTACATGGTATAGTATTAACAAAAAGTGGCATTTACATACTTACATCGTTTTATAAACACTGTACTATAATATTAAGTGACAACATAGAGAACCCGCCATTATTTACAGTAAATTACAGGGAAAGTATGGCGGGTTCTTTATGTCGGCACCTAATACTATACCCTTCAAGATACGTACCTTTCCAGAAAGGGACAAAAAGCACAAGATCAGTCCGCACGATAGCCAGTGACTCTTACTTATCAGCGATTGACAACTCAAAGACCAATAACATCAAGTTCATGTACCTTAATCATGAGCTAGTGATAGCCTGGACTAGTCCAATACTATCCGATAAAGAACTGTCGCCAAACGAAAAAGAACTCCGGGAGCTGAGAATGTTGGAACATCCGAATTTGAACAGATTCTTGGGTATGACGGTTGGAAATGGCAATCTGTACATTTTATGGCGATATTGTGAACGAGGTTCGATTGAGAATTTCATTGAGGATTATAAGGACAAGATTGATGACAGAATTATTCATAGCATGATTTCACAGATTGTTGAGGTAAGTTCTAGGGTCTATAGAGCAAGATTTAAAATTTTCTGTATGGTACAAGTTATACGATGAAAACTGCCTGAAAAGACAAATTATACGATAAAATCAGTCTGGGAAGACAGGTTATACGATGAAAGGTGTTGTATAACTTTTGTTTAATTTTTATTGGCTAATCAAAGATGTGTTTGTAAAATGTATTTTACATTAAAATTTACTAATTTAGGCCTTATACTTCATTCACAATTCTCCCTACTCGCCACTGGCTGTTTTGAGTGCTGATAGTTGCGTTGTGAACGACCGGTTTGAAGTCAAAGTACAGTACTGTGGGATGAATAATATAAAAAAACTTGAATTATTTGATGATTCTAACAGAAGTATGTTTTTGTTTTTGGGTCACTAAAGTGTCAAAAAAAAGTTTTGTCGTCAATTCATGTGTATTTTCACGTTGAAAAGCGACAATACTTTTATTGAGCTTCTGTAGAGTATATAACGGTGTAGCAAATTTTGTTGTGGTATAGTATAGGTTGTTATAGCTTAAAATAATCTACTATAGTACAGTAAAATCCATTGTTGAAACATCTGCTTCAGTATAAGGGTTAAAAAGTTTTGTGATTTTCTAACACAGTTTTGCACGTTAAAAAAACGACAGGACTTTTTAAACTTTCAATATACTGACCAAAATGCCAAATTATATATAGCCATAAAATTTCAGAAACCCTATATGTAGCGCCGGAAATTCTCCGTCGGCCCAACCGTAACATTGAAGGATCAAAGGAGGGTGATATCTATTCGTTTGGTATCTTAACCTCCCAAATCGCCACCAAGACCTCGGTTTGGCGAATGAAAGAAAAAGATCTTACAGTAGAAGAGATCCTCTTTCGAGTACGACAACGTACCGTACCGTTGGAACGGCCATCGGTTCAACGTGCCGATGGCCTCGAGATGGACGCTAGATTAGAATCCTTGATTCTGCAGTGCTACAGTGAAGAGCCAGCAGCTCGACCTGACATACGATTGGTCAGGGATCGTATACGTTGTCTGGAAGGTAACAGTAAGAAGAGCAACTTTATGGATTACATGTTCGCTTTGATGGAGAACACGGCCGTTGACCTGGAACAGCAAGTACAATATAGAACGGCTGAGTTGGTGGAGGAACAACGACGTGCCGAAGTACTGTTGAATCGTATGATGCCTCAGAAGATCGTGGAGTTACTGCGGAAGGGAGAGAGTATCACTCCAGAAGTCTACGAGAATGCTACAGTATACTTTTCGGATGTGGTTGGGTTTACGATATTGTCATCGAAGAGTACTCCGTTACAAGTCATCAACTTTTTGAACAATATGTATACGATATCTGATGATATTATAGAGAGACATAAGGTGTACAAGGTGGAGACAATCGGCGATGGACTTCATTGTGTTTCAGGTAGGTAAGGGTGAGTACAGTAGAGCAGGGAACGATAGGAAAGGGTAAGATAAGGTATGATAACGTAGAGTAAAGTAGGGCAAGGCCATTCAACGCAAGACAAGGTAAGGCAAGGCTAATGCAACTATAATATAACCAAAACAGAATATTTCAGGCATACCAACTCGGAATGGCAACGACCACGTGAAAGACATTTGTGATATGGCTTTGGCAATACGAGAAGGAGTCAAAAGCCTGAGAATGCCACATTTGCCAAGTGAGATGATTCAAATTCGATTGGGAATCCATTCAGGCGCTTGTGTTACTGGTATAGTCGGAATGACCGCGCCGCGTTACTGTGTTTTCGGAGACACTGTAAATCTGGCCGCTAAAATGGAAAGCACTGGGAAGCGTGAGTGTTTTGAGACAAAAATCCTCCCCCCCCTCCCCCTCAAGAAAAATTTTGTAAAAAATTAAACTTGGTTCCCCTGTTGATTTTTCAAAAATTTTTTTCGGCCCCTCGTTTTCGCCCAAGATAAGTTCCTGAGGCCAAATTTCAACGAAATTACTTAATCAACTTTTTAAAGCTGTTTATTTTAAAATGGCAAACAATTAAGCTTTACACTTTCAGCCAGTCAAATCCAAATAAGTTTTGTCACCAAAAATCTGATTGATCAACACTTCCCCACTTTGTACAAGACAGAACATCGTGGTGAAGTTTACATAAAAGTAAGTTACAAACAACACTTTGTAGAGCATAAACATGACAATAAGAAAAATTATTTTGAATAGTAAACCTTGAAAATTCAAAAAATTTTTAAAAATTATTTTAAATTGAATTTTTCAGAACCGCGACCCCGTTGAAACATACTGGTTATTATCGAAAAACTTTTAAAAAGCACAACTTCCAAAGTAATGTAGTAATGAAAAACGGCTTTATATTGAATATTTTGTCTCGATATTAACTGGAAGAGGCAATTTAAGTATGTATTACATGTTTTAGTGGATCTGTAGAGCTAAAGGTTACTTATTTTGTTATTATTAATGATTTTATTGTAATTTCTTACTTAATAACTAATAATTGACCGATTTACCTTAATTTATATAATAATTAACCGATTTATCGAAAAGTTTACTTTACTGTGGTCCATCTTGTTTTGGAATTGCCAGTGTAGCCTTAACTTTGATTTTCCTCATTTCATTATCTTTACCCTTTGTCTGTTTCTGTCTGATTGGGCCTTTCTCTGAACTTTGTATCCTTCGAGGTGAAGTTGCCTTTAGGGTATTTGTGGGTGTGCTGTTTGGGTTCGGGCTGTTTGGATCTAAATTAACTTGTAAGTCGCATAACGCTTTAAAAACCTCTGAGAAAGTTTTTAAATCGTAAAATAAGGGTTTTAAATTCAAAAAATTAAATTTAACACCTTAAACCCGTTATTCAAATAAAAATTCAATCAAAAGTGACATTTTAAGCGATTTACCTTCATTTTGGCCACTAATACCTCCATCTTTTCTAGCTTTTTGTCCAGATTCTTTTGAAATTCTATTTTCTTCACTAGCATTAGCCTTTTGACCAAGTTCTCCACCTTGTGCTGGCCTAGTACTATTACGAGCAGCACTGCCTTTACCACTTCCACTTGCATTTCTATCTTTGAACTCAAACACTCGATTATTATTGTCCAAACGACCTCTATCTTGTCCTGCCGTGCCATTTTGTATCGTCGAACTGCCATTTTGCCTACCTTCACGATTACCTTGAGTTGTCATACTTTCCTTTTGTCTACCATCACCTTGAGTTGTCGTACTGCTATTACTTCTACCTTCGTCTGCAGTTATCATACTACCAGTTTGACTTCCCGTGTTACTAGGCATACCTATACCATCATTGACAGTGCTTCCCATGCCATTTAGCCCTCCTATACCATCATTGAGCGTCATAGTAGAATTACTCTTCTCTTGCGCCGTATTCATGTCACTTCCAGTCGAGCTGTGAAGATTATGCTCTTTACAGACACTGCAATTGGCCACACAATCAACGCATCGACAGTTGGAGGCGGTGCTCTTTGAGCACTTTGAAGTAGGGGTCCTTTCTTCGCCCGTGGCCATATTTTCCATCGATGGCACTCTGGTCAGGGGATTGGAGATCGTTTCTCCTGCACTCCAGACGGCTGATGAGTCTCTAAAATAATTTTTTAAAGTAGGGCTAATACATTATCCGTCCTCACAGCAACTTTTCCAAGCCTAAATTTCGAATTCAACTATAAAACTCAAAAAACCTACTTATTTTGAATCATATCCGACGAACTGGTACTCTTTGTAGGTGTTCGCAGAGTAAAAGTATTAGCTTTACTCTTGTTATTTGTGAAAACAGTTGAAATTGCATCATCATTATACTTTGGAGATTCTAATGGATGTTTATTGATTCCAGCGTCACGGAACGGCCAAAGGTATAACATAAACTTCGGAGCTGGTTCATTACGGAATACCAAGGTTAATATCAGCAGAATAAACTGAAAATTCAAGATTTGAAAATTAAAGTTTTAACTCTACCTTACTCTACCCTGCCTTATCGTAACCTACCTTACCTTACACTGCCCTACCCTATATTACCCTGCTCTGTCCTACCTTACCTTATCCTACTCTACCTTATCCCACCCATCTTCTCCCTTCCCTTACCTGCAAAACAGCGTAAACAAGCAAAACCGATCCGTAAAGATACTCGAAAGTGACAAAACTCAACGCAGCAATGATCGTCTCCATCATCATCAAGTACAACAGAGCAATGACAAAGTATTTGATAAAAGCAGCATCAGGTTTGAAGATTCCTCTCATCCCCAACGTGTAAACCGCCGTTTGCACAGCGACAATAGCAAACCATCGTCGAACTTCGTCAATCACTGGCAATCCTGGAGTCAGCGATACGGTTGCAACGAAATGGATCACGAAAAAGATGGTTAAGGTGCACTTGAATAAGGTCGGGACTCTCCAATCACTGAAAAAATAAACGTTATTACTTATATTTACATATATATAGCTGTATGTTAAATACTAGTTAAAAAAAACATTAAAAATCTAGAAAATCCGTCAGTTGCCTTGGATTTTCTAGAAAATCTGTCATGAAAACTATTTTCCGTTGGACAAAAATTTGTTTTTTGAGTTTTTACAGTTTTGAATAGTTCACTTGTTATAAAATTTACTTTATATATTAGTTAAAAAGTATAAATCATGTTATATTTTAATTTAAATATTAAAAATTCGCAATAGGTGAAGAATAATAATGTCTAACAGCTATATTATAATAAATAACAAGTTAATAAACTTTTTTTATAAGTAATTTCAGTTTATATTATCTTGTTATTAAACATTCACTTCATATATAACTATGTTTTAAGATAAGAAAGATGTCAAACTTACTCAGCTAGACTAGAAAACGCGCTCTGATCCAGTCCGGAAGGATTTGGATTTGTCATTTTAGCCAGGAATTGTTTTTTGAACCGACCAAGTTATAAAGTAAAAATGAAAAAATGGTTTTTTTTTGACAAAGTTGTGGATGTATGTGTAAAAATTTGTTTTTTAGTTTGTTTTTCAAAATGTTACCTAAAATACGTTATATTGACTTTGTTCTTAATGGAATTTGCCATTAAGCTTTGTATATCTTGTGTTTGTTTTATATTTATGTTTATTATCGCTTTTCTGGTTTATAGACGAGATTTTTAAAGGATTTTTAAAGACGTTATCCTTAATATTGTTATGAATATTTTAATATTGATATCGATATTTTTCGATTTTTAGGCATTTCGGATAGGATTGGCTTTTTGTTTTTAGGTAACAATTGAATAAATGAACATTCACGATGCGTTTCATCAACTTCGAACGAATGTAACACTAAAATAATCTGTATTCAGATCTGTAAGATAATATCTGGTGTTTTTAAAGTTTTGTTTGTCTTTTTAGGTAAAAATTGGATAAACGAGTGTTGAAGATGTGTTTCATCAATTTCGGACGAATAAAACACTAAAAATTCTGTATTATGAGCTCTAAAACAAAGTGGTATGTCTTTAAACTTTTGTTTATGTTTTTAGGTAACAATTGGATAAACAAGTTGATTGTAGTTTATTTCAAAGAAAAATAATGTTGTGGATGTGATTTATGTTAAAAGAATATTAGTCAACAACAATACTGACCTTTCTGTGGTAAATTTTAAGGTTATTTTGCAGTAATATTACTGTATTACAGTAATTTAAATCGCGTTATCCAGAAAACAATAACATGTTTATGAGTCATTTTATGTCATATTGTTCGGCAATCGAACTTTTCATTATCATAGTCAACTTCCGCCAACTTCCGAATTGATAACTCTGGCGAATTGATCACTTTTATCTGACGTTTATTGCCCTTGAGAAGAGGTAATAAAAGGAACGGTTTCACCGTGTTTTACTATCACTTCCAAAGTTACAACTTGTTTTGTTTCGATTTTGTAATAAGTTTTTTAATAGTTTGATAGGTCTTCTGGTTTCTTAAGTTGTTTGTCAATAGGTTGAAATTTGGTTCCTGACATGTAGTAAATTTAAAAGGAGATGTTTATGAAAACAATATACTACAGTTTACTTTACTTTTATTGAGGGTAGGGGCTTATAACAGAGTATAAAAGGAGTTGTTGTAAGCTAAATTCGGAGTAGAATAAAGTTGGATGAGTGTAAGACAGGGTATAGTAGGGTAAGGTAAACTAGAAAAGGGTAGAGCAAACGTAGTGTTGAAGTAGGGTAGCAGGGCAAATGGCTAGGTCACTTTTTATTAGCATGGCTTCTCCTATGACTTAAATACTCGCTTAAAGTATATTTTCTAAAAAACCAATGCTCACTTTACTATTACAGAATGAAACTCCTCATCTTATCACTTTTTATATCCTCACTAGCCTTATCAACCCTCGCCCAACGTGGTGATTACAGTAGGTTTGATCGACCATACGATCGAAATAGCCGAGCTTTTGATCGTGATTTTGATAATAGCAGAGGATCCGATTTTAACCGAGGAAGAGATAGTATTGGTCATGGAGCTTCAGTACATGGAGGTGATAGATACGATGACAGGAATGGAAGAAACGATCAAAGAGATCGATTTGGGAATCAAAACATAGATCGCGATAGAGGCTATAATCCAAATGGCAGAAGAGACGATGATAGAAGGGATGATAGTTTTGGAAGAAGAGGTAACTTATTATGTCATGTTAATGTTAAATGTTTTTTTTTGTAAAATACGTGTGAATCGTGATAAAAATAATGTTGTCTATATCTCCAGACGATGACTACAGCCGCTTCGGTGGCAACTCGCACAACCAGCCAAGAACCGCTGATAACTTTGGTCGCCGCGACCGTCGTGACTCTCGCGGCAACCACGAACAACATCATGAGCAAAGTCATCAAGAACACCATGGTAATCAGCATAATGAACGCGAACGCTTCCCAAGACAAATGGGTCAAGAAGTTCATCGAGAAACTGAACTTCGAAAAGATTCTGATTTCGATCGTGATAACCATAACATTGGAAAAGGCGGAGCGATTGGAGGAGGTACTGTGGATGATCATCGAAGTGTTGATGGACCTTTGATTCAGAATGACGGAGTTGGAAAAGGTTCTGCAGTTCGCGGTGACAGAGTTGGGGGACACCGATTCCGCAGAAACTATGACATTTATTAAGGAGCTTGATATTGTTTACATATACACAGTTGTTAATCACAATAAAAAATATTTTGGATTTTGTTATTTTATTTAGTAAGAAGTGTTTTTCCACAGCTTACCCTTGGTTTAGCTTACTTCCATATCTAACTTTAAGCCCAATATCTGCCCTTATCTATGCTCAGCCCACCCTTAAATTACTGCGAGAACCGAAATTTTACTTTGTAATTTAGCGAGAAATCATATGTAACAAGGATGATTTTTTGGTCCAAACCCTAGTGCTACTTATTTTCCTACTTTACCGATCATACTTTACTCTAATTTCTTTTTACCTTACTCTAACTTAACCTGTCCTACCTCACCTTACCTTATCTCACCCTACCTTATCCTACTTTAGTTCTTTTACCCTATCTTACCCTATCACCATATCCTCACTTCTACTCGATCCTAACCTACCCTGCCTCACCGTGTTCTACTCTACCCTACCTTACCTATTCTGGTTTACTTTGCTCTACCCTACCCTTACTTTATTGTAGTCTAACTTTGTATCCTTCTTGTTCTACTTTAGTTTTATTCTAGAAGAACACACATGTAAAATACAAAATAATTTAAAATTTTATAAAATAATTGTTATGAATCAACACAGACAATAATCTATAAAATTTTTACATAAAATCAGGTTTGACTAATATTATAATAACATATTACAAATGCAAATTCTTTAACTCTATTGTATTATCACATTGTTTGTAAAGTTGTGAACGTTTGCTTTATATTTCGATAATATTATATTTTTAAAACGGTTTTTAAACTTTGCAAAGTTTAAATTTTCATTTATTATTTGCTTTTTGCACTGTATTAACGCTTCGTTTTCTAATATTATGAAAGTGTTAAGTTTGTTTCTATTAATCACGTTATTAATGGAAGCTTTCTCGAAAATTATTTTTGGCCGTGACTTGGAGTTGGCACGGAACAAACGTCTTTCGGTATGTCTAATAGCTTCATAACAAAATAAATGAAATAATGTAGAGCGTTTAAAAAGTCGTGTCGTTTTTAGGGTGGAAATATTTGTCCAAAAACGACAAGACTTTTTGTTGTTTTTAAGTTTTTATAAGTCTTTCTTTCAGTAAAAAGTTCCTCGTTTTAGGTTATTTTTACCTATTAGGTTGTTCACATAATAGAAAAGGCGAAAAATCGTTTTTATAAATTTAGGAGTCATTTATTTAGAGTTTGTACCGACAAGACCTGTATGACACCGTGGGCGATGCGTTACATCCATTTCCCGAAAACTTTTATTACAAACGAAAATGATGATTAATCGAGAAGCGAATGCTGAACAATCGTTAATTTTTTTCAAAATTTTTTTGTGAAAATTAGTGTTTGAAATTAAGCTTTAATTATCAATAAATTGTAAATAAAAAACTTTTTAACTCTCCCCCCCCCCTTCCCCATTATTTTCTAAATTTTGAATTAGTTTTACTCTGCGGTCATACCATATTTTGCTTAAATAGCTTTACCCCAACCTATTCTATCAATACCTACCCTACCCTATTTTACCTTACCCTACCGTGCCCTACCCTATCATTTCTACCTTACCCTACCCTACCTTTTCCTACCTTCCTACAGTGCCCTACCTTACCTTACTGTATCCTACCTTATCTTAGTTTACTCTATTCTACCGTCACCTATCTTACCCTATCTTATCCTATCATAACATCCTGTTCTACCTGTAACCCTCTGTTCTACTCTAACACCCAGTCATACCTTAGCACTCTGCCTTACTTTATAGTGATTTTACTTACTGCGTTTTTTTACCTTTTTCTCTAACTATACTCTGGACTCACTGTAACATTAGGCCATTTTTGCTTAGCTCTACTCTTATTCTGCTTTGCTTTTTTCTATATAAAACTGTATTCGCTCTACCTTGCTCTGGCTGCCTACCATACATCCTATTCTGCCGTACGATACTCTGTCTTATCTTTTGATTATGTAGAGCAAAAGCCTTCCAAAACCATTTCAATCAATAAATAAGTGTTTATCCAGATTGCCAGTTTAATATGAAACAGAGATAACATTGTAGTAGGAATGCAATACGATTATCTTCCACCTCCGGAGGCTCCACCTCCTCCAGAGGCACCACCGCCACCAGAAGCACCGCCACCGCCTCCAGAAGCACCACCACCACCACCGCCTCCGCCGCTTGCGCCGCCTCCGCCGCTTGCGCCGCCTCCGCCAGAGCCTCCGCCATCGGCGCTGCACAAGTTGCACGTCTTGCTACAGTACATCTTCTTTTCGGCGTCTGAGTAGTAGTTACTTTGGCAGAAGCCATTCATATTCCACGATGGGCATCTGAAGTGGGAAAAATTTGAAAATGGTTTTACGTGGCTATGTTAATATAAAAAAGATCTTTCTATTAGATGGTTCAACTAATTCTGTGCTTATTTAAATGCGAATGTTTTTAATTTACGTGTATTTCCAATTTCAAAAACGACAAAACTTTTTTAAAACTTAAAAACTAAAAAAAAATTAAAAAATTTTTTTTAATTTCAAATCTCAAACTTATAATCCTCTTCTACAGTAACATCTTACCTTGGTGAATTGTCCTTACAATCTCCAGGACAGGCATTACATGTTTTTTTACAGTAATTTTGCAAGATCGAAGCATAAACTCTGTTGGTGCACATTTGAGAGAACTGTGCACAGTTAGTACCATCATCTTTACAATCTTGAGCTAGTGCTATGTTGCACAAAACAGCTAGTCCAAGACCAGCTAATAGGTAGACCTTCATCTTATAGTAGATATGCTATACAATACTGTTGTTATGTCTACAACAATATCGTATAAAACCAACGGTAATGTATCCAACCGATGTTACTACGGTTAAAGTGGATACACTGTAGCGCCGTTGATACGATGACAAGATATGATAGATGGGATGACAGGCATAAGGCTTTTATACATGTTTTAAAAACTGAAGACCTATTCTTAGGCCAGGACAAACAGTCCCATGCCCTCCGGCGGCCGACATTGTTTTTGACGCATAACAATGGAAAAAAGCTGAAATGAACATAGGACATCTGATCAAACAGTCTTTGTAACTCAATGACTAGATTGAATGTGAAAAAAAAATGAAATTTATGTTAGAATCTGCACTTAGCTTGATGCAAATTTTGACGTTTACACGTACTGCAATGACAAACATGCACTTTAATCTTTGTAATCACGTTTTGAGCACAACTAAATTGCGTTACCTATCTCAAAACTTATGTTACAAAAAGAAAACTCTATGTTAGATGTTATTTGTTTTTTAATATTCTCTTAGAGGGCACATAATTATGTGAACAGCCTGATAGAATTGAACAATTAAGAATTCTAAGCCTACAAACTTTATTGTTTACCTTCTGTTAGTTCAACGTGTAAAACTACGGTCTTTTGATCAATCCAAAAGCCAAAAGTCATTATTATTTGCATAATGAACAAACCCAATAATGTTAATTCAAAAATTGAATTATTTACCAAAAAATGTACATCTACAGTATACACAATAAAGTTTTTTAGGAGAAAATGTAAGCGCGGTATGATAAGCTAGCAAAAAAATATTTCTGTATGTTATTTTTTTAAAACTTTATTCTAATTTTCGACGCAAAATATATAATTTCAGACTTGAAGGTGAATGGTATACTCTATTGACTAGTGTAATGTACCTTTTTATACTAAAATACGTGGTATATAATTTTTTTATTTTATAGGGAAATGGCGACATTTTGTTGGCAGAAAGATGCCTCAGAATCGCTTTGGCCTGCTCACGCTGAATTTTTGTGTAATTTAGGGATTATCAAAATGCGAACTGGTTATCTAGATCAAGCTAAAAATTTATTTCAAACAGCTACCAAAAAAGCCCCACATTTGTTTGAGGCTTACTTCAATTTGGACTGCTTTGTTATCAGGTGAGTCACACAAGGGTGTTTTTTTGGATAGGGTAATGGAAAGTAAGGCAAGATAGGGTAAGATAGAGCAGAGTAGAAGAATAAGGTAAGGTAAAATGTGGCAGGGTAAAAGTAAAGGCTTAGGCCTTCGTTAATTTCCTACCTTTATCACTTGGCTCTCCTTACCATACTTATCAACAAATTTTATTAAAAGTTTTTTATGTACAATGTAAAAAACAAGGTTGTATAGATTTCGTATATACAATAAAAATGAATTCACACACTTTGATGCTTACTAAAATTGTTTCTTCTGAAATCTGATCTTCACATTAGCATCACCTTCTTCGTCTATGTGACTTGTCTGTAGTTTATTCTTACTTTTATTGACGTATCTTTCTTCAATTCCAATATCATCTTCTGTGTTGTTAGTATCTTTAACATTAGTTTGATTATAAATCTTGTGTCTTCCTTTCTTGCCATGTTTTGTATTACTTTCCTTATCAACTTCCTCATGATTACCTTCACTATGTTCACCATGACTTCTTGTAGTAAAGGCCACACTTTTTATAGTTGTTTTAGTTACAATGCTCTTCGTACCTTTGACATCATTGCTACCAGTAGTCTCTCCACTAGTACCAGTAGTCTCACCACACAATCCGCAAGTTTTACTACAGTAATTCATCTTTGTTTCGCTACTGTAAAAGTTGCTAGAACAAAACCCATTAATCTTCCAACTGAGACACTTTGTATAAGTGTCTACACAAGTTAACGCGCCATCGTCCTTACAATAATGACAGGTCTTCTTACAGTAGTTAAAAAGCATTCCACGAAAGTAAAGGTTGTCACATAAATTAGCATATTGGGCACAATTTAACCCGATGTCATAACACTGATTGGAACTGGATGCCTTTACAGAAGAAAGACTTATAATCAAGAGGGCTAGTATAAAGAATGGCAAAGCCAACGCCATTTTAAAAAATGATCCAAGAGTAATGCCGTATTAGAAGTACTACAGTACCAAAAAAAACGTTCAAGAGTACTAAAGTACCAATATACTAATAAGACTTTTTTTTAGAAATACGACTTTAATTAAGTAAAAAAATAGTATCAACAGTAAAACCACAGCACCGTCAGTAGAATAAAATAATTGCTACTTGGTCGATAGTACTAAAGCCTTGATAGATTTAATTTTATTGTGCTACTTAGTCCATTAGTACTGTATAGTATCACCAAAACAATAACTACTATAACATAAATGTAGAAACAGTTTTAGCAGTAACAGTATACAGAGATTGCTCCTGTTTTAGTAGTACTAAAGCCTTGTCAGTACAGTACTCTCTCAGTACCTTGATTAAAAAAAACCAATTTTTTAGTATCAAAACAGCTGCCTCTCGTCAATACAATCCTATATATACCTTTTCCAATCAAATATTTCCTGTAAAACACAAAGAACCTTAAATATTTACAAAATCAAGCCAATTTCAAACAACAATCGTAAGCAAATCTAGCCAATCAAAATAACAACAGCTGATAATAGCCACAATTGACAAGCTTTGGCTAGCACAAAGCTGTTGTCAGCTAAACAAATACTTTGATTTCTTGTATTTTATATCAATTTTATAGTGATAAGAAGTTAAAATTGAAGCAAGTAAAAAGTTAACATTGATAAGATCAAAACCAACTGATTTTCAGACATTTCCGACAGTCGATGTGTCGATAATAATAAAAAGAGAGATTATCAGTGAAATGAATTCTTCAACTCTGTACTGTAGTTTGAATTTTAAAGATTTATCAAGTTTTTTTACAGAAAAAAAATTATTTTGAAGAAAACATTTTTTGAAGGTACGACAACAATATCTTTGAAGGTTCGTGGTCAGCAAACTGTTCCAAAGACTGTTTTACAGCCGTGTAACTCTCGTAGTATTGTCCTATCTGTAACACATAAAAGGATACTAATAGGTTTTCAATATCCTACAATACCATACCCTGCTCTACATATGATACCCTACCTTACATTACCTTATCCTGCCACATTTTACCTTACCCTATTCTTCTACTCTGCTCTATCTTACCCTATCTTGCCTTACTTTCCATTACCCTATCCAAAAAAACACCCTTGTGTGACTCACCTGATAACAAAGCAGTGCCAAATTGAAGTAAGCCTCAAACAAATGTGGGGCTTTTTTGGTAGCTGTTTGAAATAAATTTTTAGCTTGATCTAGATAACCAGTCCGCATTTTGATAATCCCTAAATTACACAAGGATTCAGCGTGATCAGGATTCGAAGCCAAAGCGATTCTGAGGCATCTTTCCGCCAGCAAAATGTCACCATTTCCCTAAAAAAGTAGAAGATGCGCCAAAAGTTCTGTTACAAAAATTTATCGGTCGTTTTCTCTATGTTGCGGTTAAATTATTTAAAATTTTTTATTTTGTCTTTTTCTCCGTGTTTTTTATTGTATAATCATAAAAGATAAGTCTTCATTGTCTACCGTCTGTCTGTATTTAGATGTCAAAAATGAGGACTACCGTCATCAAATTACATAATGAAGGAAAAAGTAACTCCAAAATCGCGAAATGTAGACAGGACGTATTTTACTATAAAAAATATACTATACTATCCACCACAGTTAATAATTAAGTGTATGATTTTAGTAAAGCCAGTTACTTACAAAAGCAATATGAGCAGTATTGTACCATAAGTCTGGCTGTAGCTCATCATCTGCTACAGCATGTGCTTGTTCAATACAACCCAATGACAAGTCTAATTGTTGACAGTAGAAACAACACAAACCAACGTTTAAATACAACTCGGCTGTGTTCACTCCCATTTGTAAAATACGTCTGAAATAATAGATATCATACATTTTTTTTTGACAAAAAATCAAAATTTTTAAAACTTTTTTTACTTACTCTAACTTTTTTTTAATTGACGACATACCCAAACAAATATAAATATAAGCTAAAAAAATTATTTGTTTTTCAAAAAAAAATTTTTTTTCTTTTTTTGCCATGCCCTATCTAATAGTGTAAGAAAATACTGCCTTACCGATAAAACTTGACGGCCAATTCAGGCTGATCACTGTAGAAGAAGTTGGTCCCAATACAAGCAATAGCTTCCACGTTCGACGCTTCTTGATCCAGTACTTGTTTGTAGAATTCAATCGATTTGTCATTCTCTCCAAGTTGCTAAAAATGACGTTTTTACTTATTATCATGATAAAAAAAGTATACTTAATATATATTTCAGTACCCAATCTGCAATTCGCTGAAACACAACGCCAATGTGGCGGGAAATTCAAAAAAATGGTTTCTAGACCTTGATTTTCTCAAGTCTAGCCGCTCCTACATGTTGCCCATGCCCAATAAGTAAACCAATTATAAGCCCAGAAATACCTCAAAGATCCTAGCAAGTCCAGTAAGTAGAGTAACATCGCTGTGAAACGAGTCCAGTCCAGTTTTATAGTGATCGATGGCGCTTAACGGTTGATCTAGTCTGATATACACCTTGGCAAGATAAGCGAATGTTTCGACTAGTTTAATGTTTCGTAGAGATGAAGAGAATTGACGTTCAGCTTCACGAAGCATTCCTAATCTAAAATATTTTTTAAATTTAAATTTAAATAAAAAAATAAGAGTATAACATTAGTAATCAAGTGTTCTTTCATTATGTCAGCAAAAACCGTATTTTACTTGTAACACAAGATAACAGTATATATAAGATCTCATGTGATCTTATGTGAATGAAAGCGTATAAGTATCCTTACCTATAATAACACTTTCCTAGCTGATTCTTCCAGTACCAATCTCCGTATTCTGCTGCTTTTGTTGCTGATGCTGCTATCTAGAATACATAGTACTGTAATATATCTTGTTATGTTTACATAACAGTTCCGTAACATGTACTACATTGTTCTACCCTACCTTATTATAGTCATTACCTTGCTTTATGTTGAACTACCGTATCTTACTTTACTGTACTACTCTGTCTTACTCTATCTTATCCTACCCTATCTTACCTTACGTTACCCTTCTCTATCCTACCTTACCTGTTACCTTACTTTACCCTACCCTACTAAAACCTACTCCACCTTATCCTAACCTTACCTATAGTACTATGCCGTACCTGCCTCTACAATACTTTTCCCTGTATTAAACCATATCACATTATCCTACCCTATCCCTATCTCAACTTGTACTAATTGTTCAAATTAAAAATTGCCTTACCTGATGCGCAGTCTTCATATCGCCTTCATGCAGAAACACGTACTCAAACAAGTACCTGTTCACAGTAGGATCAGCCGCATACTTGTCAATGTTCAACCGTGACAAATTCAGAAATTGATCTTGTTGAGCGATCATCGACGCTGTCCCCAACCTCACCTGCCGTGCCGTCGCTGAAGATATCGGTCGAGAAGTTCTGGCCGTCCTAGACGTCCGTAGCTGCTGTTCCATGGTACCAGTCTTGAGCCGACTGTCTGGTCTTACTACTCCACTTAAAGGTCGTCCAGACTGAGTTCTAGGCCGGAGAGCTGGCGAAGGACCTCCGCCAGTTGTGACCGGTCGATTCAGCGATGTTCCCGGTCGTGCTCCTGTAGCTATGGCATGGTCATCCATGTAGGCATCAGCTAGACCTGCTTCGTCATTTTCTAGTTCGTCGATGAAGACTTCTTCGGTGAAACAGGCTAGTTTGAGAGACCAGGCGGCCTAAAATATGTATTTGCTTTAAAAGGGTTTTTATCTAAATTTATACCTGAAAAGCAGTTATTATACACTTTATACAAAAATTATACCTAAAAAAAGTATTTATGATACCTAAAACACATTTTGAAACAATAAAATTGTATTTTTTTAATTTTAAAACGTCAAAAAACCTTAAAATCATGTAAAAAAAGATATTATAATAGATGCCTACCTGATCAAGTGGGTTTTTCTCCAAAATTTTAGAACATTGTTCAGAAGCCTCATCAATTTTGTTCATTCTATAATATAATAAAGCTAAATATAATGGATCTAATTGCTCCATTTGGCCCGAATTTTAGGCTTCTCAATAAAAATCGACTTGTTTAGACATTTTTGAAAATCAAACTGGTGTTGCTATGGTAACAAAAAGAAAAATATAAATAAAAAAGTAAATTTAGAACAATATATAATATGCATAAATAGCTTTGAAAATGAATTTAAAATTGTTTTTATTATTAAAATAATACCGTACCCTACTCTACCCCTCCGTAACCTACCCTAACCGACTCAACACTACCCTATCCTACCATACGCTACGCTACGCTACCCTACCCCTCTCTACCATTCCTTACTCTACCTTACCCTACCCTGCCCTCCCTACTCCACTGTACCCTAGGGGTGAGGAACAGACGGGGTCACTTTTCAACCCGGCCCGTGTTCATTTTTACCTCAGGCAGGCCCAGTCCGTGATTTTTTTAAAGTGCAAGCTGGCCGGGATTTGATTTTCCGGCCCGGCCCAACCTAAATTCAGCACAAGGTCAGACCGAGCCTACACGACCTATTTCTCACCCCTACTGTACCCTACTCTTCCATACACTGCCCTACCCTACCTTACTCTACCCTACCCTAAACTAACATACCCTACCCCTTTTTACTCTAGCTCTACCTTACCTTACCTTTTATTCTACCCTATTCAAACATATCTCACCCCTCTCTTTACCTTGCCTACCAGTTTTTACTTGTTCTACCCTTCACTTTATCCCAATCCCTCTGGCTCTTTATCAAAAATCTTATAAATACATAAGTAATCCCAATCAGCAAAAATACAACACCTAGTTTAAAAATTGAAGCCCAACTAAGGAATTTTTTATAATTCAATATAATATAATTATCACCTTGACAAGAAAAATAAAAAAATCAAATTTTTTACAACAAGAATTATAAATAATGACAAGATTATGACAAACATTTGCTACAAATCATTAAATTCACCCTTTTAATATTACTTATTACAACGTCCGCGCAATGTGACTGATGGAAGAGACCCCCAATTCAAATCAAAACAAGCTTCAAATGTTTGTAAGATGTTAACCTTAATATCAATCGCCCTGTTCAGCCTCGTCAATTGTGAGATCTACAACTCGGGCCATAGTTGCTACCAGATATGTTTGAACTACTCCATGGCTATTGGAAAACTGACCCACGAATGGTGTAGTGAATATGCTAGTGACGACCTTTGTGTGAGTTCTTTGGTTTTGGATTGGTTTTTGAAAGATTAGACGTGAATTTTTAGGTAATATAGGTTCTGTGCTTAAATAAGCTTTAGTTTTAATATCGACTACTATTAGTTTACTGTAACAGAATTTATTAGCAGCAAAGTTTTTGGGATCACTTCCCACAATATGGTTTTAATGGAAGACTGATGATTTTACAAATAGAAAAACAGTTAAAAGTCAGACAAAGACTATTTGGACAATTTTCTTTGTCTTCAATCTTACGAAAATATGTTGATTTGTTAACTTGTTTTTAATCGCTTTTGCGACAGGTTCTAAAATGTTCGGATTTGTTAATAATAGCTGCCAAAACTAAAACTTGTAAGAAGGTCTAATAAAAAATGGCAAAAACTCCCAATTTAACATAAAGTTCACATATTAACCTTGATTTTTGTAAAATACGACACCGAAATAAAAAACAAATTTTTAGAAAACAGCAGAATGTTGGAGTATGTGTCGAGACCTAATAGAGCCAGAAAACTCTATAGATTTCTACTCGTTTCAATCTGATAATACCACCGAACTTGTTGAAGTTGAGGAAGAAGATGAAGATGAACTACAAGTCATAAAAGCTGACGAACATAACAACAGATTATCGTGTACGTTTATATCCTTAACATAAAAACCATATTTGATCTTTTGATAAACATAAACTAGCCCTATACTAGCCAAATAACCTTGGCTGATCTACTACAACATGTTTTTAAAAACAATTTATTTTAACCCCGCCCAAAAATAAAAACAAAATTAAACGTATCCAATATCTAAATTTAGTATTTGAAGTAAACTCACGTACCCTCTACATTGTTCTCGCCTTCTTGGCCGTTCAACTAAACGTTCTTGTTCTGCTCATCGCTTGCGGCGTCCGACGATGTTCTCCTGAAGGAATTGGAGTCGAAATTATATGACGTATACAACATTATATTGTATAAATTTTCATTTTTTTATATATACTTGAGTACAATAAATATTTTATTGTAAAATGACCAAAAATCACATTAAAAAAAGTATACATACCAAGGTAAGAAAGGTCCCACAACGCAAACAACTAGTGCGAAAAATTTGTGGCATTGTGTTTTAAGAATGTACAATTTGTCAGTTGTTGATCTAGATCAATTTAGCACTAACAAAGTACAAAATAAACATGTTTGCAACTTTATAAAATAAAAAATGTCTTTAGGGGATTTGTTTTTTATTTATATATCTTGTCGTATATTATTATTTGCCTAAAACACAAAATAAAGAAACCGTTACGCGAACACTTGTTTATGACTTTAGAAAACACTTCTAATCATGCAAAAAGCTTTCAGACATGGGCGGAACACATTCACAGCCAGAGGAAGCAAAATCAGTGTACATCAACGAGGACGATGTGCCTGAAGCTTATAGGACTGTGGGTGTATCACAAGATGTGGTAAACGCGGTAAATCAAGCTCAAAACAGGACCGGCAAAGTGGTAATAGAAGCAGCAACAGACCCAGAACTTGCGTGAGTTATTTTTACTTGTTTTTTCGATGTTTAGGTTATGGAAAAGTTAAATTGGGATCAAAAATGCATGGATAACATCGAAAAAGGCGGAAATAGTGTGTAAAATTTTGCTTTAGAGCTTACATGAGTTAAAAACGGATAATTTAGAGATTTTTTCCTATTGGGAAATTCAAAAGTCAACTTACATTTTTATTGACAAAAATTATCAAAAATGAAAAGTTTCCTTTGATGACACTAAAAATTTGAATAATTTGTTTATGACGTGGTTATTTGAAGAAAATAGCAAAGCTTTCATTTTGGATTAGGTTTATCATTGATAGTTCTGTACCATGGCGATTTTTGGATGTTGTATTTGTGAAAAAGGAGGTGTTTGTGCTGAGCATACTAAACCTGTTATTGATCAATCTAACGCGCCTTGCTGCAAGGTTGATCAGAAGCCGTTTAAGGGCGATATTGCGTTAGTTTTTTTGGTTACTTTTACTTCTGTTAGGGCTTGAGGTTTTGCCAAAGCTTTTGTATAGGTTTAAGGCCGGTAGTTACGAGTTAAACGTCATGTACGGTATAATATATTATTTTAGGTTGATATAGTCTTTTTTAAATACTTTTAAAATTTATTTTGAAGTTTTTAATATTTGATTTTTAGCAAAGAACTAGACCGACAGAGAGATGAGAACCGAAAACTTCGCGAGGAGATGTTGAGGTTGTCACAACTCCAATCGCGACAACTTTCTTCTGTTTCCGCCAACACTAATGACAGTCGGGCCGAGATCGAAGAGAAAAAACGAGTATTCCAAGACACCGTCGACCGTGTGAAAGAGCAGTTCTTTGGTTATCAAAAGGAGAATGTGTGTGCTGATGTTGAAAAGGTAAGTCGTTTATATGTTCAAAGGTTTAGAAGGAGGTAGGATAGGAACTAGCTATTGTAGTAGGTGCCATGTGATAGGATGTTGGAGTTGTGGGTTAAAAGTGGGTATTGTTTATGTTTTTGAGTTTGGGCTTATGAATTGTGACTAGAATCATTTTTTCAAGATCAAGCCATTTTTTTTCTTTGTTTAACCGCTAGTACGTCTAAGTTAATATTTCCCAATTTACAGTAGAAAGCTTTACTTACTGTAGCTTTTGAGTGTAAAATTATGAGCGGAAGAAGCGTTTGACTCATTCCGAGCGGCGCCTTTAAAGTCCAACCTTGATTTTGATCTTTATCAATGCGAAAATACTTCTTTACGGCATTGACGATTAGCTGAGTGAGAAAAAAGCGACAAGTGTAATGTAGAAGTGCGGGAATTTAAATATTAAAAATTTGTGAGGATCCAGAGGTTTTATGTGAACGTGATATGCTTGATATGACTTTGGTATTATTATCTATTCTTTGTGGATATTAGTTATGGAATGGTTAAAAGATTCGTAGAATAGGGTTTTTTGTTGATTTTTTTGGGTTTTTTACATACTTTTTGATTGAAGAGTAAAAATATGGATAATATTGTAAATCGTATTCTTCATGATTGAAGATCTGAAAGGTGCTGTGCCGACGATACACGTGGGCCCGAAAGCCGGTGCCCAAACTAAGTCGCCAGGGGCCCATTACTTTATAGGTCTACACGAAAGTCTTTATTTGGGCAGGGGCGGGCATTTTCATCTTTTTTTTTTTGACAAAATTTGAACGTGGTCCCTCCTGTTGATCAAAAAGTTCAAAAAATTTTTTTAAAAAGTTTTTTTCTGGATTTAAAGACGTCACTAATATCAAAATAGTTGACCAATATTTGAATTTTTCAAATTATTTATTGAAAGAAGTGAAAGCAATGTCCAGGATAAATATTTTCGTATTATTTTTAGTGTGATTAAACGATTTCGGCATTTTTAATGACGGTTTTATGACGATTTCAAAGGATTTAAATATGTTTGTTTTCATAAGAAGATGACTTTTAATTAATGCCATTTGAAAGGGAAGTTTCTCAATTTTTAATTTTAGGCGATAAGTTTAGAAATTTTGAGAAAATAGACGTTGAACTTGGCTTTAAGTTAAGTATGGGACACTGCTACAAGTTTTTTTTTCTGTAGCGGGGGAGGGGGGTTGGGTTAATCTAGTTTAAAATTTGGAAAATGGAAACTTTTAAAATTTAACTTTTTTGAAATTTTTTTTAAAAAAATATGTCAATATTACTACAGTAACCCCCAACAAGATGACCAAATTCGTTGCGAAAACCAATTTTATACCTTTTCTCGTACACGAAAACGTGCGATCTAATGGGATTTGGGTGGCGGATTAGGGATGATTGAAGGCATTTCCAGAACAAACGACATTAATTAAACAAACCAAGAACGACCTCGTCATAATTGTGACATTTTCTGAGGGGAACGAAAGGTTTTTGAGTAATTGGATGGGAATTGAGATGGATTTTCATTGGCTTATATGTAGAGTTCCTGAGGGTTCCGAAGCCGGCTCCGGGGTAGCTGCGGAGCTGGAGTCGGAGGTAAAATATAAAAAAAAGGTGGAGCCGGAGATGCAGCTGATGTTGGGAATTTTACATCTGGAAATTTTACTTATAAATAGCAAAGTTAGGCTTTGGAAGTGGATTTTGATTTTCTTTATTTAAAAATTTTTTCCGAAATTTTAAATTTGATTTTAATTGAAATTATGACTTGATGACATGACTTTTCTCATAAAGCGTAATGTCAAAAGGTCGGCTATGAAACAGCGTTAAAAACGATGTTATATTTGCTTACCTGTCGGGTTATGTAAATGCGAATATGATTGATTTGCTCTGATTTCCGTTTAGCGCTTCTTGGAGTTTTCATTACTGGGCGGCGAGATTAGGATGGGGTTTTATGTAAAATACGATTTGGATATTTTTAGAATATTATTCTTTAGAAACCCAAGAATATTGTTGACTATAACGAATCTTTCCTTATGAAGAAAGTCGTCTATATTTCAAAGTTTGATTTCAATTTTACAGACCCCTGGCGCTGTATATTTTACAAACTCGGGGCGGTTTTGTAGGTTACCGCGCCGTATTTACGACCAAAATGAGGCGAGTATTCTTCTTTTGTTTGACTTTTACGAAACTTGAGTTAATTTTGAAAAGATTTACTCTTGTTTGAAAATGTTTTATCTTGACTTTCAGTAGCCATGAAAGGGGATCACTAGGGCAGGACTGGACTGGGCCAGGGACGTCGCTACGGTTTTTCTTTGGGGGGGCTACCTGTGGACCGATTTTTCAAAAATTGTTTTTTTCTTTTTTCGCGTACAGGTACCTACCTACCTGTGGATTTTTTTTCGGATCGGCTCTGGTCACCCCGAACCACCCCCCCCCCCCCCCCCAAACGACGTCACTGGGCAGAAGCAAAATTGAAAGGCGTTTAAGGGCCGTGGTTTAAAACGGGTTCTAGCGTTTTTACAGGTTTACTTTTGAGCTTAAAATTTGTTTTTTGTTATATTATTATGACTTTTCTTATTATAACTTACATTTTTATAACTTTTTTGGCAAAAAATGATAAATTTTGGCCATTTTTTGATTTCAATTTTATTTTTGTTTAACTTCCTAGCTATTATTCTTTCATTTTTTATGTTTTTCTGTGGTTATTGTGTCATTTCTGTCGTTGATCACAATCAGGTTTATAGGTTATGCGGCCAGTTTTTATAAACTGACACTTGCGCAGTGATAACTTTTATTTTTAATCCGAGATGATAATGTGATTGTAATGCTTTGTCGCGGGTTTTCTGGATTGTGGAACAGATGGGAATGTCAAAAAATCAACTTTCGAGTGGGGTGGCCGTATTTTACCTTTTTTGTGATAAAAATTAGACAAATTTTTTAGTTTTGGATATTAAGTTAGGCTTGTATTGGCGTTTTGTAATGTTGAAATAGTTTTTTGGCACTGTTCTTTCTAGTTTAGCTAAACAATGCTACTACACAAAAATAAAACTCTTAGATTGTTTAAATAGTTTTGTGCTCCTTATTAAAGCAAGTTTCCGGCATCAATGGGCACAGAATTATTTCACCTACCTGATATATTAAGTTAGTTAGTCACTTTACTTTTTCAACTAAAATAAACTATATACGGTAGTAAATCAACGAATCGTGTGTCAACTCTTTTCGCTGAAGCTCGTAAATTAAAATACGTTTGATCTACTTGCCGCTGGTCATGGTTTTCACCTAATTTACGAGGTTAATCACGACTAATTGCGAAGTTTGGTTTGCATTTTGGTTGTTGTTTTAATCAAATTTATTGGTCGGTATATGAGAAGTTGGGTAATGGGTAATTCGATGGTGGTTAGTGCAAGTTTCAAAAGCAAAAAGGCTGTTCAGGAGAAGGTATTCAGAGTTATGTAGGGTTTTGAATGGTTATTGTAACGAGGAATGGAGAAGTTAAAATGGTAAAGAAGCTTCAAGGGGTTGGTTTGGCCTTGGTAGATTTTACAAGTTTTTTGTATATTTGATGATTCTTAGAGGTTTTAAAATGTAAAATTACACTGTGCAGGTCAATTTGTATTAAATCTTGGGTCTTTTGGTTACAGTCAATAATAGATTTGTAAAGAGGCCTGTCCTTGGTGTGGGATCCTACACTTTTTGCAAGTCAAATCTATTGTTGCGGCATCTAAGCTGGCTTCCGGAAACCAGGTTGGTATCAAATCTTGTAATGAGAAAATTTAAAAATTTATAATGCTCTTTTTTAGTGTTGTTTTACATCTAAAAAAAGAGTTTTTAATGTTGTTTTACATCTATAAATTTTTAAAAATTATAAACTAATATAAAATATTTAATATTTAAAGTAGATACGTAAAGAGTAAGAGGTCGACCCCAATTTTTTTGGCCTATATCCTTTAGAAGTTGTTTTTTTCAGCCTGGGGGCGAGACCGGACCGGGCCTAGTGGGTAGGTATAATCTAAAGAGATGTTTTCTTAAATTTTTTAAAAATGAACATTTAAACGAAGTTTAAAAAGGAAAGTCTACTTTTTCATAATTAGTAAGAAAGTAAAGACTAACTTTATTTATAAAAAAAGCTACGCTAGATTTTATCAGTCGAACCTGACAGAACGTTAGTTTTTTGTTTGTGTATGAATTGCAAAAGTTTTGTAAAATACGTTAGGAAATTCGAAATTTATGAAACAACTCATAACATTAAAAACCAAGAAACTACTCATAGTTTAAAAACAGTTTTGAAAAGTGTATAAGAACTTGACTCAAGGCCAAGATATTCAAATTTTCTCATGACCCTCAAACGGTCGAGCAATGAGGCAAGTCGGACTAAGAGGCTCTCGCGATCGAATGAATGTTTTGAGAAGAGGAATCGGTTTCCACCTCAGCTGGAAGCATTCTTTTCTCGGTGTATTTTGGGTTATTGAGATTCTTAACGGACGATTGAATGGGAAATTCGTGTCTGGATCAATATTATTAAGGGATTTGGGGGCAGGTTATCTTGTTCTTGGTTTGTAATTAGAACTGAAAGGGCGCTCAATAGGCTTGGCTTATCGTTCTGTATGGGGCTATATGTAACTGGTTTTCATATCAGAACGACTCGATAAAGGGTAGAAAACACTCGATAAAGGCCAAGACTAGCGCTATGTCAAAGTTAGAGAATATGTCGCTACACATGACAGGACGTGTTGCTTATTATAAAGGTCATATGCTAAAGGATACTGTAGCTCAAGATTTAAAAAACCTTTAATTTTGGGATTTTTCTGTTGTTTTAAACGATGTACTATACGAAGATGACTAAGCCGACCATTTTTAGGTAACGTGTTAGAAAATAGTCTTGTTATGTATTGTTAACCTAAATACATTACTCATGCGTTAACAAACGAAAATGAGTAAAAGAGCTAAATTTGTTAACACAGGCTCTCTTCGAGTGCATTAAAGACACATAAGTTACGTTAAGAGTGAGTAAGCAAATACGAATGTTACGAAAAACAGAATGAGGAAAACATACAAGCTTTACTGTTAAGGACAGCGAGATCTCGCTGTCGTCAACAGTAGAGAGCGCCAGGCGAGAGGTCAAGCTTTTGGGGAGAGGTCAGGGCTGAGGAAAGGGGAAGGGGGTGTTGAAGTAGGGGAAGATAATCAAGGATTTTGTTGGAAAGATTTAGTCTACTTGAGTAATCGGTACTGCGTTAGAAAAAGGGGTCTAGAGTATGATGACTTTTACTTTTCATAAAGCTGGGTACTGTAAAATTTTGTAAGAAAGTACACTGTAACAAAGACTATGGCAACTGATTAGTCAGTGATCTTGAAAATTCGTTGCACTGTTCGGATATTATGATATTGTTTGTTCAAATAATAAGGTGCCCCTCTCAAGGCGAATTTTCGCGGTTATAGGGCACAAAATTATCTGAACAAACTAATACGTATAGAGCCATACTAAGTTAAGAACTGCAGTTATTTCAAATGTCTACAGAATTTTACAACAGATTTT
Source organism: Bursaphelenchus okinawaensis (assembly GCA_904066225.2). Taxonomy (NCBI): domain Eukaryota; kingdom Metazoa; phylum Nematoda; class Chromadorea; order Rhabditida; family Aphelenchoididae; genus Bursaphelenchus; species Bursaphelenchus okinawaensis. The sequence continues at coordinate 8,284,234 of CAJFCW020000005.1, read as the reverse complement.
CGATTTCAACTTTGTCGGACTGTAATTCCTTTTACAAAAACGAACGCTCACTTTTGAATTTGGCGTAAAAAATGGCGCGAAAGATTGCTGGACGAGATAAGGCCGAGCTGTTAGACGTTGAAGTAATAAATAATAAAGATAATGGATTTAACGGACAAAAGGGCATCTGTTTTGTATGTGATAGGTATCTGTTTTGGAGCTTGAGGGTTTTTGATGGAAATTTTTTTGGTGGTTTAATTGATATTTTTCTGATTGGTTAATAAGTTTATGGACATTTTTGTTGTTATGGCTGAGTGAAGATGCATAGATTTATTAACTTATATAGTTGAGAAATGAAGATTGCAAGTTATGGCAAAGTCTTGTAAGCTTACAATTGAAAAAACAAGCGAGCTTAAATTTAAAAAACGAAATTTACAGGGTTTAGAGATTGCTAATTTTGACTTTTTTAAAGATTTAAGACTTGAAATAACTGAACCTTTAAGATTATAAGCTTTTGAGATAGTAAGGGGATTGTGAGATAACAATTTTTCTTCAACAACAATTTTTAGCAACTGCTACGCTGCCTTCAACACAACAAGACGAAGGTGTTGAACTGCGAAAGCCTACGCTTCGAGCTGGACAAGTGTGTCGCTGAAGTCCGCAGCGACGTCCTAAAACAAGCCTAAACGAAGCGAATGGTCAGAAACAGGATTTGGTTTCTCTCCAACTACCTTCTAGTTGTATCGTTCAGTTTTCTTAGATGTTTCATAAATAAATCTACATAGACGTGTAGTTTTGATCGGTTTTAGGGGTTGGGGGAACAATTGAGGATTTTTCTGAAAAAATGGATGTTTTTCGGAATGTAAAATGTGGGTTATTTTGGTGATAGAATGATGGGAATATCGTTGAAGAAGGTATTCTGAAGGTGTATAACTTTATATTTTTTATGAAATTTTGAGTTATCGTGACCTTTCTCTACATTTTGAAGCCGAGTTTGCGTGTTTTTGTAGCTTTTTGAAGTTGTAAAGCCTAGGGACGTTTGCCTGTATATTGGTTAATATCTTGAAAACGAAAAGCGTGCAATAACTATAATCCTTTTCATTCCCTTTCCAGGATGACAATAGACTTTGGCGACGAATGTCTGCCATCCCCAACACCATCAACCTCATCTCCCGTCCACTTATGGCCGTCAAAGTCGAAAAGGAAGTATAACGTCAATAAAACACCGCTAGGAATCCCGGTTTTATGTTGGGTTTTATTGAGTATTGGATTGGGTTTGGTGATCCTAGGAACGGCCGGTATTTACCTGATTGGATTGAGTTCCGGCCCTAGAGTTTTGTACTTGAAAAGTGGTTTGGAAGAGCCGGTTGATTTTGTACAGTGCAGTTATGGACAATGTACCGAGTTTCAGAATTGTAGGTATAGGTTGGGAGAGAAGATAAAGGCATATGTTCAACCGTTGGTGGAGCTGGTGGATGCGGTAAAGAAAATTTTAAAATTTTCCAAAGACTTTTTTTTAATTTTTCAAATAAATTTTAAAAAAATGTTTTATTATCTGCTCTAAACCTTTAACCACCATCCTCTTTCAGGACGGCGCAGCGGTTGCCGCCGTATCAGCCGAGTTCCTAGCCCTTCGGAGAGCTTTTTCAAACCATGTTGAGCTGGTTGATAGTGCCGAAAAGGCTTGTTTAACTGTGCCTGGTGTTGATTTTACAAATTTGATGAAGTTCAGGTCAGGAAATGTTGTTCAAAGAGCTATTGAAGCAGTTGAAAGGGACCTGAATGGGGCCAGGACAAATATATTGTTGTTCAACAACATTGGAATGATTGAGAAAATGCAGTACAAGGTAATTTTTTAAAATTGGCGGGACGTTTTTAAAATTTTTGAAAATGAAAAAAATTTTTTTTGTGAAATTTCGAAATTTTATTTAAAAAAATTTTTTTTTGAAAATTTTAGAATTTTTTAAACTTTAAAAAAATTCTCAACTAACTATGAAAAAAAGTAAAATTTTAGCTAAAAACCTTATTTTAGGTAATATGGGCAAGTGCCGAACTCACAGCGAAACAATTCCGCTCTCATTATGATATTGCCGTTCCACCTTTGAGACCATATAACTTACTATCAGCTGATGGACTACAGAATCAATTATTCACAAAAAGAGAAGAGATCATATGGACGGTCTATACTAGATTCGCTGATCAGAAAGTTTTTGCCGAAATGGAAAAAATCATGAATTTGTACGAACCAAACGCTGATCGGATCGTTTATGGGGGTAGGTTAAACAGAAATTAGTATAGCTCGAAAATTGGGTTACGGATTGGGCTGAGATTTTGGAAATATGATAATAATGTCTTGTATAGTTGATAGGAAAGAAGACAATGTTAATTTTTCAAAAGTTTTAAGTCACTAAAGTTTGTATTTTGCGCCAATTGGCGTAGCGTTTCAAAGTTTCATTATAGCAGATCAAACTGAAGTGGATCCTTATGACATTTTCAGCGAATACAAATACCTCTCTCAAATCAAATTTTTGGGGCTAGAGGCACATTATTTTGTAAACATCATAATAATAGCGACCATTTCAGTTGACCTACCAGGTGACAAATTCAACGTGACCCACATCTTAGACCAAAAATCGAACGAAGTATTCGAATACTCGAAACTCCTCAAAGCCTCCACCTTCACCATCATAAGCGACGATGTGCCAGGCTATCAGCTGGCCATAGTAGACGCCCTCCAGTCCCAGTCCATCCCCGTTGTCATCAGTGATGAATATGTGTATCCTTTCGGCTCGGAACTTGAATGGAAACGTTTTTCAATTAAGGTACCACGACAACAAGCCAATAATCTTGTGATCATACTGAACAAGTTTGACCAAACTGCCATCAAAGAGATGAGAAGCTTGGCTAGGGTAGTGTACGATGAGTTCATGGGCTCACCGGAGAAAGTGGTTCAGGCTACGCTGGCTTCGATCAAAAGAAGGTTTTCGAATGACATCTATGGAGGCATGGACAGGTTGGGAGAGGGAACACAGGGCGTTAAGGTAGGTGTAGGGGTGAGAAGGTTTATTGGATGAGTTACAACATTGTCAGTACTATTCTTTATACAAAAGTTATACCATAAAATGCTATTTTGAACTATAGGTAACATTTTATTAAATTTTAATTTCTTAAACTATGCCACTTTTCAAAACATTTGTTTTAGATCTTCAAAGGGATCCCAATTCGATCAATGGCCAAATCTGTTGATATTATCTTACCAATAGAGAATGCCAACGATTCCCACACCCTCCAAGACAAAATAAGAAACATCTATGAAGTTGTAGGCCAAAAAGTTGAATCAATCGCTGTCTTTTGGCCAGATGACTTAAAAGTAGAAAAACCGACTTTACTAAGTGAACATGTTCATATATTATCCACAGACAGACGTTACTTCAATAAAAACCCTGACGAAGCGGTCAGAACCCTCAGCAAGAAAAGCGATGTCACTTCAGACTGCTGGGTTGTATGGTCGTATGAAAGGAAATTCAACATGTCACAGGCCTTGTTTGATCAAGTATTCACTGTGTGGAAAGAGAACGCTGACCAGATCGTCATTGCACAAAGTAGTGAATCTGAAAGGTACAACGTTCCTACAGGATTGACGCTAGTGCATCCAGTAAGTTTTTAACTTTATCGAGTAAGACATTCATCTTTTTTACTAGGTAATGACACAGAATAAAACTGGTCAACAAATTAAATTGTTTTTTTCAGAATCTGTTGGTCGAAATGATAAAAACAAATTTCTCGACGGACAAGGCTCCTTGCACCGAGCACATTGTCCAAACTACGTCGTGTGCAATGTCAGATGGTGCGTGTGAAAAAGCGCCGGTACGTTTATGCAGGACGAAAGATCATTAAGCTACACTTTAACCACAACTACAACAATACGGGTTTTATCATTGTATTCAAACATGTAAATAAATAAACGTTAGAATTACCTAATGATAGACAATAAACGGCAGTCTTTTATTATTAACGTAGCTGATGATTAAAGGCTTATATTGATCCTATTAGGTGGAAATTTGTCATCGCTATAATATGATGAAAGCACTGTTCTATATATCTCAAACCCTTCAAATAAAGTCAACAATTTATGTATAATAACATCTTTACTGCAGAAAACAACAATAACGAGTAAAAAAATTGGGGGTTTAGATAGCTTCGTCTTTGCCCTTCTTTTCTGGTTTTCCTCCCCGAATTCTTCCGGTACGGCGGGCGGCGATGAGACCGACCTTGCGACCAGCTGATGTGCCTCTCTTGACTGTCGATGGGTGACCAATGTGTTGATGGTTACCACCACCATGAGGATGCTCTACAGGGTTCATGGCAACACCACGCACAACTGGCCAGCAGTTTCTCTTGGCCTTGTATTTGTGGTAAGCACGTCCAGCCTTCAACAAAGGCTTGTCTGTTCGGCCACCACCGGCGCAGATACCGACCATAGCGCGGTTGGCGGAGGGGACGACCTTCTTGGCACCGGATGGGAGACGGATACGGGTCTTTTTGGAGTCTTTGTTGTGAGCGACAATGATGGCGTAGTTACCTGCAAAATATAAATTAATAAAGTAAAAAAAATAAAAAGTATAAATTAAAAATATTCTACATTTCTCAATATGCCGAATGTCATGCTCAATAGAATTGCAATAAAATCATTAACTGACGAAATTGCGACCGTCAAACATCGAATGATTTTGGCGGGGTATCGGCCCAGGTAACGTACAAGACACTACCTGGTTCCTATCCGCCTACTATTCTCATACTCAAACCTTTACATAAAAAATTTCTCATTACTACACGAAGTCCACTAAATTACTATACCTAGATTTACCTAAAAGTCTTAACCTTAAACTAAATGTCACGCTGATTAAAATTGCATTTAAATTACAAAAATTAAAATGCGACCGTCATACGTCGAATGCTTTTGGCGGGGTATCGGCCCAGATAAAGTATACTACATTACCTGGTTCCTATCCGCCAGCATCTTACACCCATGTGCAGAAATAAGCTTCTAGAATAATTTAACTACTACTTCCCACATTACTTACGCTACCTAAACCTATCAAAAATCATTAAATATTCCACATGATATTCCATTTTTTGTGACAATATTTAATAATTCTTATGTTTTAAATGTCTTGTCCAAATGAATTGCATTTTCCTTATAAAAATTAAAATGCGACCGTCGAACATCGTACACTATCGGCGGGGTATCGGCCCAGATTAAGTATTAGACTTTATCTGGTTCCTATCCGCCACAAACTACCTTTCAAAATAAACTAACCAACCTTTAACTAACCTAACTTATAAGACCCTAGTAAACCTGAATCTAGCTCTAAAAAGACAGACCAAGCTTCCTACCAGTTATAAGTCATAATCTAACTTTTCCAAAACTTTTCTAACCTAAGGTAATATAAAGCACATTCCACTTCGTTTTTACCTAAATAATTAACAAAAAACGAACAAGACATACCTGAGCACTTAGCCAATCGTCCACGGTCACCAGTCTTCTCTTCGACATTACACACAGCAGTACCTTCGGGCATTTCACCAACAGGCATGATGTTACCTACACCAAGATGAGCTTTGCGGCCGCAGTACAAGAATTGTCCAGTGTGTACACCTTCAGCAGCGACGAACAAATGCTTGTCCTTCTTGTACTTGTATTGGTTGCGGAATTGGACGACGGCAAGTGGAGCACCACGTCCGGGATCGTGAATAATGTCCTTCACAACACCACGAATGTAGCCATGACGTTCGGCGAAGTCTACCGGTCGGAGCTTGGCTGGTCCCTTACGGTGCTTGTTGTGGGACTTGAAGACTGATCCACGTCCCTTACGCTGAGAACGGATTCTACGACCCATTTCACCCTATAATAATATATAGAGTTGTTAAACTGTTAATAACAAGCACGGAAATAAACACGAAAAAAAAACATTAATATCAAAAACCCTAAATTCTTTCAAAATATTCTTCCCAAACAATTTTAGGTAACAAAACCACACTTTTCAAGTAAAAACCTATCTGTTCTAACTAATAAAACAACGTAATTCAATCCTTACATCCAGCAAACATCTCTCTAGCTCTAGTTTTCTTCCTAAAAATTCAAGAACAGAATGAATTAAAACGTACCTTTTACTAGTCCAATCAACTTTTACCCTCTAAAACAAGATAAACAATAAAACTTAAATATATACATACAAATTTACAAAGTAAAATTATAAAATACTATTGAAATAATTTAAAATTTACTAAAAAAGTAAAAAAATTACGGATAATTCCCAAAAAGAACAAAAAATTCGCAGTGGAAATATAGGTCTACAGTAATTTCTGGCGTTCCGCAACCTTTTCACGGCGGGACCTAAAGTGCGCGCACATTTAAAAGTAGTTTTTCGATTATCGGACTTGCGGCATTGAAAAAAGTGCCAGAAATGGATATGTAAAATAAATTTTGTTTACGAAATAGTTTTTAAATTTAAAAAATTTTTTAAATGAATTTGAAAAATTTCAGTTTTTTATTGATATTTGGTTGTTTTTGACGTTATTTTGACTTATGTCATCGATTTTAAACTCAATATACGTTGCAAATTGTCTGCTTTATTGTTTGCTAACTTTAAATTCAAGTTTGGTAAAAGTTTTTCGCTCGTACGTCAAGATAATTAGTCTGTACGTTAGTTTATATGTCGAAAATTGGCCAAATTTCCTTTTTTCTTACAAATTTTGCCAGTTTCACCGCTTCCATTTGTGGCCACACTACTGCCAAACGTTTTGTGCGCTTTTGCTGAACGTTTTACACAGTAGAAGGCCATAGTAACTTGGTTTCATTTGAATAGAATTGGCTATTATCAACTTTTAATAAACTATTGTGCTTTTCACCTACTATAACATCGTATAATATTGCTATTATTACTGGTTAAACTGCGGAGCTTAATATAAAAACTGTAGTATGGTACCTTTGTTACCATCTTATCTGACATTGTTTATAACAGATTATTGACTCTATTCCTCTCATATTACACTAGCATACCTAATGTTCCCGATAAGTTTGCAAATGATGAAACAGCAGTTTCAGACCAGTACCATGAGTACGTACTCAATGAGTTCACAACATTTCGTACCATCTCCTGATGTCATGATGACCATCGTGTTTCCGACCATCATATTTTGTATTGGCATGGTTGTGGCCATGTTGATAGGTATTAACAGGTGTAAACAATGGGAGTTGGATAAGATTGTTGAGATGAGAAGAACAAGAAGAGTAATACAAAGGATAACAGCGAGATTGAGGGAGAAGAATTTTAGAACTATACAGAGTAAGATAGTGGTATTTCATCGAAGGTTGTCTATGTTATCATATATTACTTATTTCGTGCGTTCAAATAATTATGTGCCCCCTTTCGAAGCAAATTTTAGGTGTTACGGGGCACAGAATTATTTGAACAAACTAACATAATCAAAAGCAAAACTAATCAAGTAAAAACCAAAAATAACCAAGTATAACATCTTCAGAAGCCCGTCACATTCGAAAGCGAGCAGTAGCATCAGTAAATTCAGAAACGACGGTGAATCGAAACTTTAAAGGATCTCCGGCACCGCCTGTGTACTCCGACCGGTCGGTGCAATATTCTCCGGGGAATTCACCTCCACCAGCCTATGATGATGTGTTAGATGACTTGTACTACGAATGTATGCCGCCGAATGCCAAAACAAAGAATAAGGAGCATTGGAAATAGATCATAGTCCTTCTTCTGATAAGATTTTTGATTTTATATTGTTTTAGAATGTTCAGAAAGTAGGTTGAAACTATTTTTTAATTTACATGATCTTGCTCGCTTTGGCCTTCATTTTCATGCTTTATTATACTTACTTTTTGACCAACAAATCAAGCGTTTAATAGGTCTGTTTGGCTCTTCTTTATTAGATTGATGTCTATATTTTTAAGACTTTTCACAAAATTTATATTTTTTTTTTAATTTTCAAGTCTTCAAGCCATATTATTATACATTACACTACCATTCCATTGGCCTTGGCACAACATTTTACAAATTTCGCTCATTTTCAAACCCAAATAAGCTTTTTAAAATAAGTGTAATCTTATGCTCATTGTTCAATTTTAATGTAAAATTCATAATATTGAAGTATCAAAAAAGTCTTGTCGTTTCTGAAGGCATAAGGCAATAGCAATTGACGACAAGACTTGTTTTATACTATATCTTTCTTTATATATCCCGATATATATGTTATCGTCTATTTCAAGCCCTTTCAACCGTAGTAAATCCTGTAATTTCGTTGTATCAAGGTGTTTATCAGCCAAGCAATATCAGAAAAACTTTTAAAACCCAGTTTTTGTGTTTTCATGTCGTATAAACTGATATATAACTCAATATAGCATTTTCAAGACTTCTTTTTGCATTTATCTATCTTTATATTAATGTGATTCCTTATAAAAATATTCTTTATGAAGAGTATCACTTTAACTCAATTTTTAAAAGCATTACGTCCATTACAATGTACAAATCTAAAAGGTTTTGTCTATCATAATATAAGGAACGCAACTCATATTGTTTCCAACAGCTAGGCCAAGTTTCCTATTGAATTTTACGTCAATTACAATCTCCATTTTTATATTATGTTATATTACAAGCTTACATTTGAATAAAAACTACAATTAACACCTTTAAACAGTATACTGCGGTAATATAGTAAACCAGCTTCAGCAACGTTCTCACGGCCTTTCTCCCACAACGTTCCACTTAAACTTTTAATATAAATTAATATTCACGATAAAAGCTGGACATAAAACAAGGGTGGGTATGGGGAAATATCATGTACACACCAAAATAGATTTAATTACCAAGAGAAAGTGGGGGGACTGATCGGATAGTTGGATCACAATTTCGTATGCTTCTTCTGAACATGGCCTTCTTAACAGCAACCGCCCGACTTCTTGTCTTGGACTGATTGACTAGGTCCGATGCGGACGGCTGATGGGTTGGCACCGCCTTGTTGTAGCGGTCCCATTCGGTTCTTGATCTCGGTTGCCATCGTGATGAAAGCCTTAAAGGCGTGAGTTTAGTACATTAAAATTTTAAAAGCATTTTAAATAAAATATTAGGTTGCTCAAATAATTCTATGCTCCCTATCTCCAAAAATGAAAAACCTCATGGGGTTTTTGATTAATTTAGATAAAAACAGTAAAAAATGGTGAAAAAGAGAATAAAGCTTCAACATTCCAACCAGTCAGAAAATGACGTTTTAACACAGTCTTTTAACTAAAATAAAACCAGTTCCTCAATTTCTTTGCCCAAATCTTACTTCACTCAAGTATTCATTAACAAAAAATGTAAAAGATTGAAAAACTTAACATAAACTTCATTCTTTAAATCGTCATGATAAAGAAAACAGTTATATTAACATCAAAATTTGATGATTTACAATAAAACATCAAGTTTTCCATTCAAAATCTCTTTTAGGCACATTTTCAGTTAAAAAAGCCTTGAGTAAAACGATAAATTCGTTTATAATTGCTCCCTTTCCAATATTGATACCTAAACTATAAGAAAATAATGCTCAAAAATTACCTGTTCGACGTTAGTAGATGACTTTGCGGAGGTTTCGAGGAAAGGTATTTGAAGTTGATCAGCGTATTCCTGAAAAAATGAAAATATAGGTTTCGAAACACTAAAAACAAGCTTAATTTTATCGTTTCTGACATTAACAGACAACATTCCTGCTTTACCATTTTAAAAAATTTAAAAAATCTAAGTTAACATTTTTTGATAAAAATCAACATATATTATACTAAAAAAATTAAACCGATCCGTAAAACCCTTATAAATATACAAAAGCATTTAACTAAACATACCTGAGCAACGGCGGTTTCGACAGCACGTTTGGGCTGGAGATCAGACTTGTTTCCGACCAACAACTTGTTCACAGATTCGTTGGCATACCGGTCGATTTCCTGCAGCCATTGCTTTACGTTGTTGAATGTGTCCTGGTCGGTGATGTCGTAGACTACGATGATACCGTGCGCGCCACGGTAGTAGGATGAAGTGATCGTTCTGAAGCGTTCTTGGCCAGCCGTGTCCCAAATTTGAAGTTTGATGGTTTTGCCTTCCAATTCGATCGTGCGGATTTTCTGAAAGAACGCGAATGTTAATTAAGGTAAAATACGCCATATTATACCAACAAAAATAAAAAATTTGCTAACATCTAAACCAATGTAAATATAAAGAAAATACTCTAAAATATCAATAATAAGACATAAACTTACGAAATCTACTCCGATGGTGGAAATGTAAGACTCAGTGTAAGTGTCATCAGCAAATCTCAACAACAAACAAGACTTTCCTACTCCCGAATCACCAATCAACAACAATTTGAACAAGTAGTCACTGAAAAATAATTTTATTAGAACATTGTCATCATTATCCAATCTATACTACAAACTTATGCCGTTCTAAACATTAACTAACCTCCTAATTAACAAAAAATATATGCAAACAAACATTTCCGATATAACTAGAATTAATTTTCAAAAATAACTGCAGAATACCACCTTTTCATACCCAACGACCTAAATCTGCACCTAACTCAACATTATTGACAAAAAATCACGTGTTACATCGAAGTCACGTTGAATATTGATTACAAAACTGATGGTAAATAATATTATTTTTCTTTTCCCAAAAATTCTTAATTATTCATGTAATCATACGCCATCCATCTTTAAATTTCGTAATCGTCAAAATCAATAAAATTTATAGATGTATATCATAATATAACTCGTTACAGAAACGTATGTTGACCTATTTAAGACTTTAAAACTGTTGAAAATGTTTTACAGTCTTTTAAAAACGTCATTAGACAAAAATAATTGAGTTGGCTTAACAAGCTTAGTTATTTTACAAAATATCTGATTTTAGTGCTTCAAAACTGTCATTACCATTAAAACATCATCAAACGCCTAGAAAACTTTTACTTCTAAGTACAAAAACATCGTCAAAAGTTAAGCAAGACTCCAGCCAACGTTATAGGTTCAAAAACATCAAAAATGAAGCATCTTAAACCTTCTAATTTCAAGGTATTACTCACGACATCGCTACTAAACTTAATACCTCAATTTTATCAATTTTTATGCCTAAAAACGTAAACAACCAAAAAATCAAACCAAAACTTACTATTCGGGGTTAACGGCCATTGTGTTAAAGTGGACTAAACCCGGAACGAGACTAGTGCAGACCTAAAAAAGCCACGTTTAATGATCGATTAAGCGCGACCACGTCACCACAACACGCTAAATGAAACATGAGCAAAACAACCCCACAAACGGTCAATTAAAATATAGATTATATAACCAAAGATAAGATTAACATCTCAAACATCCGATCCAACCACAACGCAATCAATTTGGACGAAAAAGATTGCATTGTGCACCGTTCCTCAGCCCGTAGACGCACTTTGACCGTTTTCGGGGCGGACTGAAGGCGTCTGGAGAGCAGCGCGACAAATGGAGCCACGCAGACATCGTGCGGGTCGGAGAGAGCGGTCGGACAGTGTTTTAGACAGAGCAGCAAGATCATATTTTTTTCGCGACCCGTAAAAGTAAGGAAAGAAAGGCGCAGCTCGCACAAGGGAAATAATTTTGGGCGCAGACCGCGAAATAGAAAATTCCCAAGAAATTTAAAAAAATATATGAGAAAGCTCGTATTTTACAAAAAGTAATTAGCAAATTAGGTAAAATAATAAAATAGTTAGATGTACTTATTATCTGACTTACTAAAAAGTTGAAAATTTTTGTTAGAAATTTCGGCTTTTAAGGGCCAAGAATAATTATTAGCTCTAAAGTCTTGGTGAATATTTAGTGTCTCAATGAAAAAATCGAAGAAGAAAAGAAAAATATCCAATTCAGTAAGTCATAGCAACTAAAACACTTTCAGTAAGTTAACTTAGAAATAAGTCGCTCGAATAAATTAGGGATATAGAGCAAATATTAACTCGTCCGCCAGAAGACATGATAAATGTTTTAAGACGATTTTACTAAAAATAACGAAAATAAAGCAATGTACAATTGTAGTAAGTAAAACCTGCCTTTTCTGTAATCTAAAAATACTTTTTTGTAAAAGTTTTCGATGCCTTTGAAGTTTTATAGATCAAATATTAACTTACATGCCTATAATACAACACAGTTGGGCTTCTCAATTCAATTTCATTTAAAACTAACAGTTAAAATTATAAATTCTTTATGTTTTCACAAAGAGCTGCTTTTACATAAGCTATTTCCAAAATTTTATAAAATTACAATATACCAAAAATTTTTTATGAAGCAATATATTTTATACACCATGTTGTATATGACTGAACTTTGTAAACGGTCTGGACTATCGAAAAATAAACAAATCTCTAAACTGATATAAAATTCACGGAAATATACTTTTCTGTTCACTCTTAATTATCCTGATTTAAAAATTTGTTGAGATAGGCAAACAAACTTGAAAAACTTTGACCTATAACAATATTAGATCGGTAGACTTTAAAAAACGCAGTAAATTTAAAAATTGAAGTAGTCTACGTCTAAAACATTATTTCAAAATTCTTTTAAAGCTAAATTACGGTTATAAATTGAAAAACCCTCAAGTTAACGTTGGATTTCGCGAGTTATCTTCGAAATGCTTCAGCGAATCCGGCTTTTCCCTTCTGCGCCCTCCAAGTTTTTGCTCCAAAAACTTTTCAACTTCCATTTTCGTCACGCGAATTCAGAAAAAAACTTTCAATTCTAAAATTCAGCCTGGCACTCTCTCGAGTTTCTCACAAAAACCGCATTCTTTTCTAGATGTACATGTTGTGCGTCAAAATTTTGGGAAGAAATAGGGGATAAAAGCGAGAGACGGCCGAGAAAAAGTTGGTGAGGCAGGAGAAGAGCTGACCCAAGATTTCATGAGTGGGACAAGTTCTTTCTTATGATTAATTTTATCGAATTAGACGTTGGGGAGGATGGATACTGTTCGGAATGGATTGAAATGGCTAAAGATGTTCATCAACTATATTTCTTAAGTATCAAAATTAATAAAAAGGTAGTTTTTATTGTTATGGACATCGAAATCTGGCTAGCTTATGAAAAATGGATAAAATGGGTAATGGTTTTGCCATTTTTTATTGGTGTTACATCAATTTCTAATAGAGCAAAGATGGTTTCGTTAAGTTGAATTAAACGCACAATTCAGGAACGTATTTTACATTAGATTTCAATTTGTTCCCGGAGGCGAAATCACAATTTAAAAGCAAAAAAGTACAATTGTCTGGTTATTAACAGCCACTGAATCACTCAAAACCCGAAGGAAACGTTGATATTTCTTTTTCCCACTGACCTCACGTGAGTCAGATGATTGAGAAAAAGGGGGAAAGGGGGGCTAAAACAATTTCAGACCCAAACTTCAATTACAAAGTGCATCGTTTTTACATTCAATTAGCGTTAGTGGCTGTGTAGCGCATGATGGTGATATTCTAGACATTTTTTGGGTATTTTAGTCATGTGAGAGGGTATATGTTGATATATTTTTTAAAGTAAAGTTAGGAATACAAAGTATTTTTGTCTGTAGTCCATATCGCTGATATTGTAGTAGATCTTTCTCATTTATTACCTATTTTTCAAACTTTTATTGAAAAATTTAAAACAAGCTATAACATAATGACATCAGGTATCACTCTTATTCTTCTATTACTCGTCCTCCCAGCTGCTTCTGAGCTGTTGAAAATGAAGATCAGTGCTTTGAATCACGTCGAAGATCATCTCCTTTCCATTAATGTTCTGTTTGAGAGCTGATGTTTGTTGTTCATCAACTTTAGACGAGCTTAGTAGCTTACGAACATCGTCGTACGTTACATTAATGTCTTTTTTCCACAAGTTATTTGAATTGATAGTGACGTAGAAGGATATAGAGAAGCCTATGTTAATTACGGTGATGGCGAGGGACCTGTAGCCGAAGAAGAGCTCCTGAAACCACTTGTAATAATAGGGTAGGGTAGGGTAAGGTAGGATAGGGTAGGGTAGTATTTAGTCCAGTAGTCTTCTCAAGGATAAGCTATAATAAAACACAATTCCAATCCCATCGTATAACTTGTCCCCCGCAGCCTGCGAACCCTTCAAAAACCCCCACTTACCCCATAAGTGCCATTGTACGTAGCATAACCAACAGCATAGAAGACGGCAGTGATACAGCCAACAATGACAAATATTTGAATTCCATTTCGAAGCCCTCGGGTCATTTTGATGTTTTCGATTAATTGAAATCGTTGACTCAATGTATAAGACTTCTTGTTTTGGATGGCTACACCGTATCGTTGCTTGTTCCAGATTTCAATCAGGCGGAGGATCTGAAAGTTAAGCTATCACCGGATGTTATGATATTAGGTTGTTCAAATAATTCTGCGCTCTCTCTCAAAGCATTCACCACAAAAATTTGCTTTGACGTGGGGCACAGAATTATTTGAACAACCTAATATAAATAAATAGATTACCCTGAAAAGTTTATGTAATTTGACTTACTATAACATGGTATGTAATATAACTTACTATAAGTGAGGTAATTAACGATGAAGCAATGAATAAACAAGTCAATTGGATGAGAAATCGAACTGAAACATGTCAAAGTTTATTCAACATACAACAACATGACCATCCATAAGATTATAATCAACTCACTTTTCTCCGAAGTATTGTAGATTTGGTAGTAAGTCATGTAGCAGAATATGGTCAGAGTAAAAATAAAGAGAGTTATTAATAGAAACACGTTCTTTCGATGTTCGTAACTGGTATTGAATACTGAAGCAAATAATCGTTCAATAGCTAATGCCACAAAGTCAGAAGTCACAGAGTAGAAGCCGAGGAAGGTGAAGAAGGCGGAGATGTCAACTACAATATGGTCAGTTAAAAAATGGGACGTTACAATACCATACCTTACCCTACCCCACCCAGTTTTGCCTTGCCTTGCGATACCCTATCCATCTTGTTCTGCCCTGTCTTGATATACCCTAACTTATCCTATTCTACTCCACTGTACCCTACTTTTTATTCTACCCCATTTCCTTCTACTAAGCCTAATCACAAACTTTGCTTTACCACACCCTCAGTAAATGTTTTCTACTAGCTCAGTAAACAAACCCCTACAGTAACATTAAAAACCAATTAACATACACAAAAGGTCGCCACGTCTAGGAGCCAAACAGAAGAAGAAAAACTGTCCAAAGACTGTGGCCAAAGCACCCAATTGCATTTTGATAACAATAATCCAAAAATGTATATGTAGAGCACCTTTTCTTCGTGTTATCGTTAATGTGAATAGTAAAAACATGACAGTAAATACCACTGAAATACCCAGCACAATCCTACCAGTATAAAATGTTATCGTACTTATGGATTCGATGTTGTCTTCCATAGTAAAAACGGGTAAAAACAATGTTGTAGTAGGTGCGGAGTAGGTAGTAAACCGTCTTAATAGTAGTTTAGTTAGAGTAAAAGAACTTGTAGGATGACAAAAGTAGTCTTTATAATACTATGAAGGCAGTACGACTAGAATAACTGTAAAAAAGTTACTTTTTCAGTAAGGTTTGATTTACAATAGTAGTTATACTATATGATACTAGTTGAATCAGATTTAATTACAAGTGAAAGATAATATACGACGTTTTGCAATAAAAGTAATGATCCAAAAACAATATATCTACTAGCCCTTTACCTCATTTCAATTACAATATTATCCAGTAAAAGTCCCCAAAAACCTTAAAAAACTTTAAAAGTCGACCTCAAGCTTGTAGACCAACAATTGCCAATGTTAATATAGCTCAAAAAACAAATGCAAACAGGTGAACTTAGAGTACAGTGAAAGTTGCAAGGCCAAGAACGGGAATGCCAAGTGGAAATCTTTAATTATTTTTGACTTTTTCGCGTTTAAATAGCCTCGAAATTAAAACTAAACAAACACCCCACACTTACGGTAGCGTTGTTTACTTTGCCGCCACGTGGTAAACACACTGGTTGTTGAGATGTACGTGTTGTTACATCTATATATGCGTGTACAGGCTTTTAGCACTAAAGGTCCTTGTTTTAGTCAAGTTTGGAATGACACAAAAGGACGATTATGGACCTAACATATTTTTTTATTTTAAATAACAAATATAATAATATATCTTATTTTTTAAGTTATTGTCGCTAGTCCATTTCTGCATATAAAATTTTAAAATTTTTAAAACTACGGATTTTAAACATTCAAAAACTAAAGAAAATATGAATTATTTTAAAAAAATTTATGGGGCTCTCTGAGAGAACACACCCACCTTATTATACACACCCACCACCTATTTCAAGCACCCATTTATTCAAATTTATAAATTTACAAATTCCATTGTAAAATGAGTCCAGAAGTGATGTTCGGTTGTCGTAGCGCAAAATGGGCTCGTCCAAGTAAGATTTCATCAGCTTTTTGGGAGCTTCGTGTGCCATCGAAGAAGTTGGAGTATCATCTATAATGTCGGTGTGTCATCTATGGGGTTGGTGTGTCACCTATGAGGTTGGTGTGTCATCTGTGAGGTTGGTGAGCCATCTGAAAGTTGGGTGTGTCAATTAAAAGGTGTCATTTAAGAGGCTTGGGTGTTATCTAAGAGTTGGGGGTGCCATCTAAGAGGTGGGGGTGCTATCTATGAGGTGGGGGTGCCATCTAAGAGGTGGGAGTGCCACTTAAGAGGTGGGGGTGCTATCTATGAGGTGGGAGTGCCATCTAAGAGGTGGGGGTGCCACCTAAGAGGTGGGGGTGTTATCTATGAGGTGGGGGTGTTATCTAAGAGGTGGGGGTGTCACCTAAGAGGTGGGAGTGTCATCTAAGAGGTGGGGGTGTTATCTATGAGGTGGGGGTGTTATCTACGAGGTGGGGGGGGTGTCATCTAAGAGGTCGGGCTGTCATCTAAGAGGTGCGGGTGTCATCTCAGGGGTTGGTAGGTTGAAACTGGCTGTTGTGGTACACCTTGGACGGACACTAAAAAAATTGTTTGAAACGAAAGACTTACCGAGATTACCGATGCTTTTGCATTCCCATTTCGTGCTACGTAACCGATGATCCACAATTGTCCACTTTTGATAGGTCGGCCTTGACGATCGTCAACTTAAACAGGAGTGAGCTCTCCAAGACGTTTTTCCATATCCGCGCTACCGCACGGGAACAGAGTTAATTTTCAAAATGAAAAGAAAATCACAATTGCAAAAAGCAATTTTTAGATTTTGTGGATTATTCAAATTTGGGTGTGTATAATAAGACCGAAATTTGGGTGTGTCAAATAGGTTGGATGGGTGCTTTAAACAAGGGAGCGCCAAATTTATTAATACGGCAAATCGATTTCCTCGACTGTGGAACAGCACGGTGTACGAGCGCCGCAACTCTTCATCATTCTACTTCTCCGGCCTGAACAGCTCGTTCCGGAATGTTGGAACCCTCCTTCCAAGATTTGCGGTTCTTTCGCTTCTATCACCTCTTCTATTCACACGTCTTGGCCTCATCTCCGGCTCCATACCATACCCATGCCGTCGAGTCATCACGCCATCCACTCCTTCAGCCAAAAACATGGACACCTGTTCCATCGCTCAAAACACAATCAACTGGTTGATGGTTGCAAAAAAAACTTTTGATCAAATTTTATAAAATTTGTATTAATTTTTCAAAATGTAAAATATTAAAATGAAAAAAAGTGTTTTTGCTATTCTTCTGCCAAAAATCGGTCGATTTCTAAATTTATTTTTAAAAACTGGTCGGTACCCATATTTTTTATAAGATAATTAGTTGATATTTTTATTTCTGTCTGTAAAACTTGTAAAATGAAACGACATAGACATAGTGTACAACAAAGAGTGGTGGTCGAGTCTGACGACTTTGATTATTCTGTCACTTCAGATGATGTACAAGGTAACTTGGCTAACTTATTAATTTTAAAATTTATACAAATCCGACATACATCGTATTTTACAAACTATTAGGTTTTTCAAAAAATTCTGGGCCTTTCTTAAAAAAAATTTCGGGATTAAGGGGGCGCAGAATTATTTGAGCAGCTTAACATATTATTTTAGGTAATAAAACATAACATATTGTTATTTATAATGAAAAAAGAAAAAATAACTTTTTAGAAAAGAAAGACCAATGTACTCAACGTGCCGAAAAGATGGTTCAGTTTTACAAAGAAAAAATCCAACGGCAGCTCAGTGACTACAATAAGGTCAGGAACGAGGAGCAGAGGTTGTTACAGGAACAAAATGAACTCAAGGCTCTGTAAGTAATTTTTAATTTAAAATTTTTTAAAATTTTAGGTATGGCTTGACAATTAAAGCTCATTTGTTGTATTTTATATTAGGTTTACAAGTTGAAACGTAATGCCAATTGGCGGGAAATTCAAAATTTTGATTTCGAAAATTATTGCCAAGGGCAAAATGAGAGCTAGAGAAAGATAATTTTTTTGCGATAGGAATCAGGGCATTTTTAATATTTTTTTTAATTTTCAGAAACTCTCAACTGGACAAAAAGTTGGAGGCCCTAACCCTACAAGCCGCCAAAGGAGCTCAAAAAGACAGTTTCATGCACACTATGTTCAATGAAATGATGACAAAAGAAAACCCAGAGGTGAAGATGACTAGTGAATACTTGAAAAAGACTATGCCAATTACTGAAGAGCTGTTTGAAACTTTGAATGTTACCACTAAGACTGAGAAACAGGCTTTGGATGTGAGTTAGTAAAATTTTTTCTTTGTTAGGGTAGAGTAAGGTAGGGTAGATTAAGGCAGGAAAAAGAAGTAGAGGACAGGACAAGACAGAACGGAAGAAACGGACAAGGCAATACAGAGCAGGTTATGGTAGGTTAAGGTAGGGTAGGGCAAGGTAGGGTAGGGTAGGGTAGGGTAGATAAAATGAAAATAATTTTCAACTACAGAATCTATCAGACATTGAAGCAAGTGCCCGCACCACCCTTCAGCCTCTAGTACAACAACGAACCTTGTTGGAGAAGAAGCTGAACGCCTTGAGAGACAGTTATGACACTTCACAAGAGATGAAGAGATCTCTGTTCGAACAAAAAGTAAAAAGCACTACCGAGTTGGACTGCCTCAACTTGGAGCTGGACTATATGGAGATAAGAAAGAAGAGCAATACATAAATAAACTTATGAAGATAAGGAAAAAGAGCAATTCTTGGTTGGATCAAGCTTAAAAATATGGTTTTTTAAATAAATTCTAAATTATATTGGGGTAGATATATTGAAATAAGAGGCTATTCTAGTCGTTACTTGTAAAATACTAATGGCCATATTGTAATATGTAATGGTCATTTTTAGTTCGATTTTTTGAAAACGGTTCTTATAAAGCCTATGATCAATATAAAATAATTGGAACTTGAAGTTTGGTAAGGCTTCGGAGTAAAAAATTGGGCTGGGACAAAGGATAGAGCTAAAGCTATGGTAGGGTTTAAGGAGTATTTTAACGTGTTAAAAAGAAGATTTTTGGCTTTGTTGGTTGCCAGAAGGCTTTCTAGGCTTAATTACAAAGAACAATGTTTTCTCAAAATTTTAAAGCTGGACATGGGCCCTGCCTTGGTTAATGGATTTTAAAAAGTTGGGCGTAGTACAAAAATTTTTTTTTATTTTGGGGGAGGATAATAAACTAGGGCTATATAAAGTGTAGAAAAAGAAAGAGTTTTTCTTAATTTGTAAGTTTGACATGTCCCCTTCTTCGGTTAAAAATTTTTTAAATTTGGTTGGGGTAATTTTTTTTTCAATTTTGGGGGTGAATAATATAGCCAGGGCTGAACAGTTTTTTTAAAGTGCAAATTCAAAATTTGCATATTTTTAAAATTTTTAAAATCAAAATCATCAACTTCTTCGACCGTTTCAAAACCGGTTCATTTTCACCTCGAAGATCGGCCCCGGTGACGTTTGATACCTTTTTTCATTATAACCCAGCGTTTTTTCTTCTTACCGGTCGGGAACCAAAGCCGTGAGTCTAAATGGGAACGGTGAATGCGCACGACGTGCTGCTTCGGCTTCTGAACGTGGGTTCGCCGGATAAAGGGCTGACGAAGACGGTGAAGGACGAGGAAATCATTCAGATCTGCAGTAAGTGGGTTTACTACAGTTTTACTATGTTTTACTATGGTTTTGTGATTGTATTGTGTTGATTTGTATAGGTTTTTAAGGTTAATATAATTTTGTAAATAAATTATAGACTTCTAGACCTTATACACACATTTTCGTACCTATAACAACTTTCAGATAAAGCAAGAGAAATCTTCCTGAGTCAATGCTCGTTGGTCGAAATCGAACCGCCACTCAGGATCTGCGGCGACACTCATGGACAATATTCAGATTTGTTGCGATTGTTCAACCGGGGTGGCTTTCCACCAACCGTGAATTACCTCTTTTTGGGCGACTACGTGGATCGTGGACGTCAGAATCTGGAGACTATCTTGATCTTGTTCGTGTACAAGGTATGGCTTGGGTTTTGAATAGGAGTTTGCATCTGTGTTGTTTTGTTGTTTTGACACTTGGATAGTATTTGTGAGTCTAGCTAGGAGTACGGCAAGCTTAGGGTTAGAACTAGGGTTAAGGCTATAAATAAAGCTAAGACTAAGGCTAGGACAAGAGTTTGGGCTAACACTAAAGCTAGGATTATGAAGAAGGCTAGGACTAAGGCTAGAGCTAGAGTTAAGGGTGGGCTAAGGCTAGCGCTAAGGCTAAAGATAGGTCTATGAAGAAGGCTAGGACTACGGCTGGGATTAGGGCTAGAACTAGGGCTATGTTTATGGCTAAGGCTAGGGCTAAAACTGTGTATGGCTACGGCAAGAGCTATTGCTATGACAAGGTCTAGGGCTAGGTTAAAGCTAGTGCCATGGCTTAGGCTAGGACTAAGGCTATGACTACGACTAGGATTAGGGCTAGAGATAGGGATAGGCCTATGACTAAAGCTAAGACTAGAGCTAGACTTAGTGCCAAGTCTACATAGACAAGGTAAAACTTATTAAAGCTCAAGTATTAGGTCAGCAGATGATCATTTTCAGCTCAAGTACCCAAACAACTTCTTTTTACTGCGTGGTAACCATGAGTGTGCGAATATTAACAGGGTTTACGGTAAGTACTTACTGAAATTTTATTTTTAAAGTTCTGGGACGGTACTCATCGTCAGTTGGAAATATTGACCCGGGGGAGGTGGGTAAAGTTTTTTAAAAAATTTGTTAAGCAGGAGTAGATTTTGCTCCGAATTCTAAAATTTACTTTGATAAACTCGATAAGTTTTCAGGCTTTTTGGACGAATGTAACAGAAGATACCCGAGTAATGGCGCAAAGATATGGGACGCGTTTCAAGAAGCGTTCTCGGTGATGCCATTGTGCGGCCTGGTTGGGGACAGGATTCTGTGCATGCACGGTGGCATCTCACCGCATCTGAAGTCGCTACAACAACTTCGCGAGATCAAACGCCCAACCGACGCCACCGGTCCGACCCTCGAAATGGACTTGTTGTGGGCGGATCCTGTGGCAAGTAAGGGGAATTTTAAGAAAGTTCTTGCCATTTTGTGTCTTGTAAAGAAAGTCCTTGCTAATTTTTGTTTTGTAAAGAAAGTTTTTGCTATTTTTTACTTTGTAAAGAAAGTTCTTGCAATTTTTTACTTTGTAAACAAAGTTCCTGCCATTGTTTTTTTTGTAAAGAAAGTTACTGCCATTTCATCAAACATGTTACCTAAAATCTGTTTCAGACATTGAAGGCTTCCAAGAGAATATGAGAGGAGCGTCATTTGGCTTTGGCCCAAAAGCATTGGCCAATTTGTGCAAAGAATTGGATATTGATCTAGTCGCAAGAGCTCATCAGGTCGTTCAAGATGGTTACGAGTTCTTTGGCAAACGCAAATTGGTCACCATCTTCTCGGCTCCACATTACTGTGGTCAGTTTGACAACGCTGCCGCCATAATGTGCGTGGATTCCAACTTGGTTTGCTCGTTCATGGTAAGGTTTTTTATGGTAGGATAGGGTAGGGTAGGGTAGGGTAGGGTAGGGTAGGGTAGGGTAGGGTAGGGTAGGGTAGGGTAGGGTAGGGTAAGGTAGGGTAGGGTAGGGTAGGGTAGGGTAGTATGTGTTAGGGTAGTACGTGTTAGGGTCGAGTAGGGTATTTTCTGTACTTATTTTACTTTTTCAGATTCTCCGCGCTATCACTGGCCGTGCTGCTCCTAAAACCATACCTACGACCAAAGGCAGAGACGCTTGATCAACGGGATTTGTACAAAGATTTTGAAAAAAATAAACTTTACTGAATTCAAATTGTATTTCATTTTACTTTATGGATTTCGATAAGCTGAGGCTAGGGTTATTACAGTTGGGGATAGGGATAAAGCCAGCGCTAGAGCAAAAGCTACAACTAGAGCTAGGTCTAGAGTTAAAGTCAGAGAGCTAAAGCTAGGGCTCATGCTACGCTGATTTCTTCTTTCGGAAATTTATTATTTTTACTATTAGGTTGATCCAAAAGTAGTGAGACACTTTTTATTTATTTTTCAATTAAAAGCTGTCCCAGTACTCTTAGTCTTAAAAACTACATTTTTTCGTAAAGAAACTGTTTTCTTTTACTAATGCATGTTGTTTGGTTTTACTTTTTTTTTAAAGGGTGGATTAAAAAATTTTTTTTGGTGACGACAACGTGATATATAAGTTTTTCGTTGCCTATATGAAGACTGCTTTTTGTCAACTGTATTTTACAAAACAAACCGTTCCTGTATACGAGGAATATTTTTTGTATATGAGTAACACCATAAACAAGTTGAATTGTAAAAGGTGTACAATAAATTCCGCAAATATAAAAATTAAGTGTCGTTTTGTTTTTTTTTCGAACGAACAAAAAATGTCATTTAGAACCAGATTTTGGAAAAAACACCTGCAGTGAAGACAAAAAGGAAAGGCAGAAGCTCGGTTTAATTTGAATTTCTTCTGTTTTTTGATTATTACATGATTACTTGCTGGTTCTTCAATCTTTACTTGTCATTTCAAAAAAAAATTTTTGAAATTTTACTAAAATTGGTTTACTCAAGCAACACTATATTTTTATAAGCTAAGTTAGAGTAAAGTAAGGCAGAGCAAGATAGAGTAGAATAAGGCAGACTAGAGAGAGTAGGGTAAAATATAGGCCGAGCATGGCATAACCGGCTAAGCTAATATGTTAGGACAGGGCAAGGGATATAAATGCAGGAGGAGGGGTATTACTTTAAAAGTTTAGAAGGGTTGGGTATGGTAAGATAGAGTTGAGTAGGATAAAGTAGACTAGTAAGGGTAAAGTAAAATATGAGGGGTAGGGTAGGGTAGGGTAGGGTAGGGTAGGGTAGGGTAGGGTAGGGTAGGGTAGGGTAGGGTAGGGTAGGGTAGGGTAGGGTAGGGTAGGGTAGGGTAGGGTGGGGTAGGGTAGGGTAGGGTAGGGTAGGGTAGGGTAGGATAGGATGCACTTTTACATTTTTAATTAGTTTTTTTACCTCAGATACCATCTGATACTACAAACTAAAAAAATGTTCCCGGTTTTACTACTTGATTGACGTGCTTTTTTCTCGGTTTACGTCTTTCTTTTTTATGTACGCAACATTTGTTAATAAAACTTTTTACAATTTACTGTATTCGTCAAGTGACGACAAACTTAGGCTTTAATTTTAAGCCATAAAAAATTTTGTTAGTCTTTTGGTTTTGCAATTTAATGTTCCAAATGCAGTTTTACAGCACAGTGTTGTTATTTTAAAGTTATGTTTACGAGGAAGTGTTCCTTGCCCCTAGGCTAAGGTTAAAGGTAAAAAGAAGGATAAGCTTACGGCTTCACTGTAGACATTATCTTATGACGATAGGCAAGTATCATATATGTATATAATTTAAAAAATATTTAAATCCGCAGATTTAAAAATTTTTTTACGGCTTTTAATTTTTTTTTTTACTTAAGAGCTTGTAGCTTATAAAGAGCTCTTAAAACCATGTTCTTCAGGATTTAAATCGCCGATATAAAGCCGCGAATTTTGTAAAACCTTGGCGGCTAGAATCCGGAAAACTTTTTCAAAAATCGGCTTTTTTTTGATGAGCGAAAAACAAAGCGCAAAGGTGTGAATACATATTCCAAATTTGTAAAGAAAAAATGATTTTTAACTTTAATATGAGGTTGTTCACATAATTCTCTGTCCTCTACAACAATATACAAAAAATGTTTTACAGTTCGATTTAAAAGCGAGCAGAGAATTATGTAAACAATGTTATGTATGTTGTTTATGGTTTGAGTATTTTACTGGATTTTTAGGTAGTTTTTGCTAATTTTGAAGCTTTGAAGTTAAAAAAAGGCTTGTTTTTGAAATTTTTAGGCGTTTTGCTTTTTTCTATTTTGAAAAAGTCTTGTCGTCAATTTACATTCATTTTCACGGTAAAAAACGACAAGAATTTTCTGATTCTTTTACATTACTATTTTTAGTCTAGAGTTACCCAGTTAAAATAAAAAAGTTTTGTCGTCAATTTGCATTCATTTCTACGTAAAAAACGACAAAACTTTTTGGACCCTTTTATATAATATCTTCATTTATAGTCTAGAAACCACTCAGATAATGTAACAAATAAAGCAACCTAACTTGACAATCCTTTTATTTTAGCTAATAAGGTAGTTATTACATATATTGATTTGATCGTTATTGCGCGACTAACCACTCTTTACGACATTGTTTTTTTTTACTTTTCTGGATATGAGTGGACGTGTTATTACTCATAACTACCTAATTGGCGGTCAATAAAAGAAGTTATTCGTTTGCTTATAGACATGGTTTTTGGGCTGTTACTATAATATACAGAGTGTCATTTTGGGGTTGTAACAAAATTTTGAAAGAAATATAGATATTAATATAGAAGCTTTAGGGCTAAGGTAAAATCAAAAAGTATAATGAAAAGGGTGCATACTATAACATTTTAACACCTAAGGTAGGGAAGAGGTAGGTCAAGGGTAGATTCTAGGGCTTTGTTCTAGGGCTCTGGGCTAGGGCTCTGGGCTAGGGCCCTGGGCTAGGGCTCTGGGCTAGGGCTCTGGGCTAGGGCTCTGGGCTAGAGCTTTGGGTTAGGGTTCTGAACTAAAGCTCTGGGCTGGGGCTCTGGGCTAGGGCTCTGGGATTAGACTTAAGCAAGAGCTTGAGTTAGAGCAAGAGCTAGAACAAGAGCTAGAACAAGAGCTAGAACAAGAGCTAGAGCTAGTGCTAGAGCTAAAGCTAGATTTAAAACTAAGACGTTTATTACCGTACTGTATTTTCAATACAATGGAATGGGCTTAATTAATGTAAATATGTAAATTTTTCAAAAATACTAAACAATCTTTTTAAAATTTCAAAAAAAGACTAAAACAACAAAATTCTTTAAAAAAACCTGATCCCGCCGTTCCCAGAACGACTATTGTTCCAAAGTGTATTCGTGGTGCAGGCTTTGTTTATTAGCCTGATATCATAACAACTCTGAGCCCGGAATATTTGATAAACTAATCCCTCTGTAAAAATAGTATAATATGCTCGTTTTTAAAAATATTCTTGTTATTTTAATACTCTCGTCTTTCCACCGTCTCAAATTATGTTTATCGAGTGACGTATAATATGGTTAGGGGAAGGTGGTGAGTCTTGTTAATTATCTGTCCTTTCGATCAATGTGTCATAACTTCGGATCGAGGAATTTTAAAAAAAGTTAGAAGGGGGTTTAAATGAGGTTCAAATAGGTAACGGGGAAGTAAATTTTTTAGTCGAGCAGGGGTTAAAATTTGATTAGAGCTTGAAAATAGCGTTTAAAATTTAGATTTTTTTGTACTATAATTGGTAGGGTTGGACAGTGGGGTAAGGCTAGATAGTGGAGTAGGGCTAGACAGTGTAGTAGGGTTAGACTGTGGGGTAGGGCTGGGCAGTAGGGTAGAAGCAGACATCAGATTTTTTTCTTTGTGCTTTTTCTTAAAGAAGTTGACCGTGGTTTCCCACTTCGATTTGCTTACGAAAAGTTAAAAAACATTCCGCTGCGTCTTATATACAAAGCTAGAAGATAAAGGAAGGGTACAGTTTAGTTAGAGCAAGGTAAAAATAGGACAAGCGCAAGATAAAGGTATGACTTTCTCCAAGACTAAAGCTTGAGCTAAGACTAATACTAAAACTATGGCAAATATAAGACAAAGATAGGGTAATTTCAATTTCAAAAATAAAAAAATGTTGAAGTTTCGTATTAAACTGACAAGTTTGGCATTGTGTTGCATGCACTTTTTTTCACTTTCCAGCCTAGATACGCTTATAAATTTAAAAATGTGAGTTTATTTAAAAGTTTTCTACTAAAAAAATGATCAAAATACAAAAAATGACAAAGGTGTAAGTTTGAAACACAATGTCAATTTGGCGGGAAATTCAAAAAATACTTTTTTTACTTTGTTTTTCTCAAGACTGGCCGCTAGCCGCAAACTATAATAGTAGAATGCATAAGATCTTACATTTATTTGATCTTACTATAGAAAAAAGTTTTCAGTGAGTCTGAACTCTGCAAATTGAATACCTTCCTTGTATACCTAATCATCAAACAAATCAAAGTTCAGATGACAAAAAGTATAAAAACCTATTAACCTTTTTACCTTTCACCTCTGACTCATTACGACGTTTTCTCGGTGATTTTCGTTTGTCGTATTGACGTCACCGTATCTTCCGTTATTCGTATTTTCTCTTTTTATTTTAGGGGTTAAGGATTCAGGAAGATTGACACGGTCGCTTTTAATTTCATTTTGAGAAGCTGTGCGTGAAGAAGGCTGTCGTCATGTTCATCCGCACCTTGATTCTGGCTGGACTGTGCCATGGAGTTGTGGGGCAGGGCATGTGGGTAAGGTTGTGATTTTTAGATTTTTAAGCCATTGTGGTTACTTTTCCTCGTACTAGTACTATACCTCTAGTACTAGTACTAAGCCTTTCACTTTCATAGCACTAAAAACTCAACTCATACTGTAACTTTCAGGAGTACGACTACCCTATGTTTCCCCAATTCCGATTCCGTCCAGCTGAAACGGGTCCATTGTTTGCGAATATGCAACCAGAAGCTCCAGGAGCTTTCCAACCACCTCCAATGAATCTTCTTGGCCCTGCGGCTAAGCCAGGACAAACCCCGATTCATCGGCTGTCAGCTGCAAGCTACAGAAGTGGAGACATCTCACGACGATGTAAGTTTATTAGGCTAGGAGTAGGGTTAGGGCTAGGACTTACGATAGGGAATAGGCTAGGGCTCAGGATAGGCTTAGGCTAGGGCTTAGACTAGGTCTTAAGCTAGGCTTCCGATTAGGACTTAGGTTTAATCTAGGTCTTAAGATAGAGCTTAGGCTTGGTATTAGGTTAGGACTTAGACTATGGCTTAGGCTATGACTTAAGCTAGGTCTTACGTTTGGGTTGAGGCTAGAGTTCAGTCTAGGAGAAGGCAAAGATTTAAGACATAATGCCAAAACTAATTTTTGGATGGCTAGGCCAAGCCCAAAAAATTTATAAATTCATGGCAAACTTTGCTTTAGCAGCCCAAAAGTCTTCGGAAAATGGAGATTTGGACACTTTACTAGCCAGATTAGTAACCAAGCTTCCAAAAATAGCGGAAAGAATTTTGGGTAACAATAACAATGAAGAAGAAGGCAACGACCGCTTCCAACCATGGAAGATGCCCGATCAAATGACTCGGCCAAAGAAAGAACAGTCCGAACCGGCCAAGGTTATCAACTCTATGCCCAGTAAGTGAAATTTAAATTTTTCTTTAAAAAGAGGAGGCACAGAATTAAGTGAACGGTCTAATAATATCAAATAAAATTTTTAAAAAGTAAAATTAATTTCAGACCCTCAAGGCTTTTTCTCATTTGACAAATTACTGAGTGCCTTTACTGGGAGCGGCTTGGGTTCCAAAGATAATATTGGAGAGAACAAGGACTCTTCGGTGGAGAAAGTTGAAAAGGAAAATGAGTTCAACATGGATAACATCAAAGGAATTCCTATTCAAAAAGTGAGTTATTATACGTTACCTACCCTTACCCTACTCTACCTTACTTTACCCCACAGTACCCTATGCTACCTTACCCTACCTTAGCTTACCCTACCCGACCTTATCCTCCCTTAGCTTACCCTGCTCTGCCCTACTTTATCTTACCTTGCTTTACCTTATATTACCATACTTTACCTTATCTTATCCTACCATATTTTACTTGACCTCAGCTACTACATGTTAGTCACCATGCTATGTATATTACCATAAAAATGCATTTTAGGACATGGACCCACTTCCAATGACAGTATCAGTAGACGAAGTGATCGTCCCTTCTCAATCAATTGAGAATTCCCTAGACGAAAGTGGTTCATCTGAATTCATCGACTTATCCCACCACTTTGACACTACAGAATCACCACGAATTGAAGTTACACAGACTTTAGAATCTGTTAAAACCTTTGACAGAAGTTTTGGAATTCAAAAGTTCACTGAAAATTCAGAATCTCAAAGCCTTTCCGGCCCTTCAGAATCTCAAAAAGCAAATTCAGAAGCCCCGAACCCAGCTGATAACCTTCTGGGAAGTCTTTTGAGTGGAAATCTGGAGAAAATCAACTGGGTTGACTCCATTTTTGGCCATAAAAATGAAAAAACCGAAGGAAATGCGTTGAGCGGACTGTTTGGAGGAGCGGGCGAGTTCGGCAGTCTAGGCCAGTTTTTGGGCTCGGCTATGGATGCGCCTGGCAATGAGTCGGTCAGAAATTGAAATTGAGGTCTCTTTCACAATTTTATTAATTTTGGTCGCAAAATTTGAATATTGTCTATGACTTTTGATGTTCTTCGATCTATTATCAATTTTGGTCTACTTTCTATGGCCTGGAGCTCCAGCTGGAGTATATAATTGTACAGATTATGTTCTTTTTTTGTATGAAAAGATCTTACTAGTGGTTCCTGAAATGGTGGTACTGGAAAATACTTTTCACAACAAAGTAGTACAGTATTATGACCGCAGTTAGTACTATAAATGGTACGAATCGCTAGTACTACTATGAATAATTCTAATAGTAGTACTACGAATGTATTAGGTTGTTCAACTAATTGTGTGTGATATAACCGCACAAATTTGCTTTGAAAGAGAGCACAGAATTAATTGAACAACCTAATAATATCATAAATGGTCCCAGCTTTCGCTTTATACCACTACTACCAAAAAACTCATTATAAAAACTAATAAATTGTAATGGCTTTACTTACACTGTAAAGTAACAGTATTTTACAATGTAATTCAGCAAAACACTTTGTATTAACATTTACAGTATCTCAATTATTATCATGGTACGCAGCTACGGTGAAACTCAGCTTAATTTATTTGTGTAGAAAGTATTGTTTAATAAACTTGTTCAACTGTTAGATATGACTATTATATGTATTACTATATATATTAAAAGCACAATCTCACACAAAACCCCCCGTAGGCGTTATAAATTCCATTATGTATGGCGCGAACTTTCCCGAGTCATCCAATGCAGCCAACGCTAAACATCTTTAATAGCTTGGACAACTTAACTAATATATCAAATGTAGCTTTTTCAAAAATATTTACAAATTAAAATTGAATCGAAAAGCCATACCAATCATTGCCACTTATTCTCAGCTAAACTCGGGCTTAAAGTAAGATCCTGCAGGTATAAACAAGGTAATATAACCTCAACAACCACTTCAACGGACCATAGATAAAATATAAACGAGTTACCTTCTACAAACCAGATATAACAACACAAAAACACGATATAACAATACAATAAGATAAAACCAATATCTAGTTGGTTACCAACATTCTAACTGTTCCTTGTATCTAATCTAAACTGATCCGCTCTCCTATTGCTCTGCTGGATAAAGTAAATGGTGCAAAATGCCAAGAGCTTCGTTGTCGCGGCGGAACCTGAAGAGTGGGCTCGTGCATGATCCAATTCGCTTTCGTCCTCTGAGTTAACGAGCTCGGCATGTGGAAAACACACCAAATTGAAGTAAGGTAGAGGTGATGATCCTTCCACCATGTACAATGTCAAGAAACCTTGATTATGACGGAAGTTCTTTGTTTTTCTTCGAAAATTCTACGAAAACTACGAAAAGTAGACAGATTTTGAGAATAAAATTACTTCCGAGACAAATTTAAAATGTTAATGGAACATTAACGTAGCCGAACGTGGTAATGCATTAGAGTAACATTGTTTCATTGTGGGATCTTCGGTTGGAGATGTATTCGCAGGTCCGAAATACGGGGTGAGTTATATTATTTTAGGTATGAATTTTTTGCAATATCAACTTTTTGAAGATTTCAATTATTTTTGTTACCTAAAATTTTAATTTTTTAAGTTTTGTAGTTTAGCTTTGATGCTTTTATTGGGTATATTAACATACAACATCAATATTCTCTTTCAGCTACTTCAAGAACAAAACAATCTTCATATCAGGCGGATCCAGAGGCATAGGCTTAGCCATAGCAAAGAAATTCGCTTCAGATGGAGCTAATATTGTTTTAGCGGCCAAGACTACTACTCCACACCCAAAACTGCCAGGCACAATATACACAGCTGCCAAAGAGATTGAAGAAGCTGGAGGAAGATGTCTGCCATGTGTAGTTGACATACGATATGAAGATCAAGTGAAGAGAGCTGTTGAAGAAGCAGTGGAGACTTTTGGAGGTATAGACGTGTTGGTCAACAATGCATCAGCTATTAATGTTGTTGATACTGAAGTTTGTACTATGAAGTGGTTCGATCTAATGCATGCTATTAATGCTAGAGGCACTTTTATGTTGTAAGTGGGTTTTGTGTTGGGGAAAGCAGGTTAGGGTAGAAAACGGTGGTTTATCGAATAGTAGTGAGCGACATAGTTAATATTATTTTTTTAGGTATCAGACCTTAAAAATATAGCAGTATCTTGTTCATAATACATATTACCTAAATTAATATTTTCTTCACATTTTCAGATCAAAATACTGTCTCCCCCACCTAAAAAAGTCCTCCAACCCTCACATTCTCAACCTCAGCCCACCTCTCAATATGGATCCAATTTGGTTTGAACAAGCTGTCGCCTACACTATGGCCAAGTACGGAATGAGTATGTGTGTATTGGGAATGGCTTCAGAATTTAAAAAGTACGGTGTAGCTGTTAATGCTTTATGGCCAAGGACTTTGATCTGGACAGCAGCTGTATCCAACTTGTTGGCATTGGATAATGATGACATTCGGATGAGTAGAAGGTCCGAGATCATAAGTGATGCTGCGTATGTCATGTTGATGAAGGATGCGAAGAAACATACTGGAAACTTTCGAGTTGATGATGACGTGCTGAGAGAGTACGGAGTGTCGGACTTTCGAAGCTATGCTTATGATCCAGGTAAGAGAAAAGGACTGTAGAATAGGATAGGCAGGGGAGGATAGGGTGGGGCGTAATAGGGTAGAGCAAGATAAGGGTTGTGTTATATAATAGTAAATTAAAAATAAAAACTTATGTTGGAGTAGATGTACGTTGAAAAACAAAAAGATTATGTTATTTCAGACTATAAGTACTATTAGGTTGTTCAAATAATTCTGAGCTTCAGAACTTTGCAAATTTGCCTTGAGTGGTGGCTCAAAATTATTTGAACAACCTAATATAAAAGTCTTGTCGTCAATTTAAATTGTTTTGTAAGGAAAAAAAGCGACAAGACTTTTATGACACGAATTGTAGTATTAAGTAAGGTAATATATAGTTAAAGTTTTGTAGTTTTTGTATCAACCCAATCAATAGTTTGTTTTAGTTTTACTTTTTCTTCAATCTTATATTCAGACAACATGTTTCTAATTAGATTAACCTTGTTTCAAGTCATTTCATAGTAACTTATACAAAAAGAGTGTAAACAATTGCAGACCACGAACTCATGCTCGACGGTTTTCTACCAGGAACAGTACCGGGAACTAAAGCCAAACTATAGATAATTAAAATGTTTTGATGTTATATTAATTACAATATGTATAAGAATTAAAAATATTGGAAGAGTTACTAATAAAAACTTAAAAATTTTTTTTTTGAAATTTTTAAACTTTTTTTAGTGTAATATAGACAATATATTGGGGTATGTGGAGTAATGTAGAGTAGGGTAAAGTATGAAAGGATAGATTAGGGAAGAATAAAGTAGGATAGGTAAGATAGGGCAGGGTAGGTGATGTCTAGGGTATCTGTAGTCTCTGTAGGGTAGGGTATAATAGGATAGAATAGGGCAGAGTAAGATTGGTTAAGGTAGGGTAAAAAGCGTAAGATAGGGTAGGGTACGGCACGTCAAACTAGGGTACTGTAGAGTACGGTGTGGTATAGCAGAGTAAAGTAGGGGAAGGGTGGTTAGGGTAGAGTAGGGTAAAGTAGGGTAAAGCTAAAACAACATGACTTTTCTATCAAAACATTTTCTACATCAATATACTGAATGGTACATTGCGATCAATTTTTTATAAAATATCAAGCCATAAATCATCCACAACTTCAGTAATGTTTACTTTCTACTCTCTAGTAAACACAAAACTTAATTATTGCAACAAACTCGAGAGTAATCCATCTTTCCATGAATTAAAGGGCAACAAAGTCAAGGTTCAGTGGAATGGTCAATGATATAAAACAATTCTTTTTTGCGTCGAAATTCAAAAAGCAATCAAGGTGAGGCTATAGGAAGTGTAGTGAACAAGGTAATAGATCTATTTTCATTTGTTTTGGCATTCTTGGTTGATTGAGAACGATTTGGTGTTGAGAATGAGCTCGCAGGTTCGGAATACTGGGTAAGTTATAGTTATTTCCTAATTTAGAGATAATTGGAGTTAATTTGTTACCTAAAAATATTTTTTTACTTGGCGAAGGTTCAAAATTCTTCCCTTATTCTCGTCACATCAACTATAAGTTGAGATACGACATCAATATTACCAGTTCCTTTCAGCTACTTCAAAAACAAGACAATCTTCATATCAGGTGGATCCAGAGGCATTGGTTTGTCCATAGCCAAGAAACTAGCAGCCGATGGAGCTAATATTGTTTTAGCGGCTAAAACAGCCACTCCACACCCAAAACTGCCAGGCACAATCTACACAGCAGCCAAAGAAGTTGAGGAAGCTGGAGGCAAATGTCTGCCATGTGTAGTTGACATACGATTTGAAGATCAAGTAAAAAAAGCGATTGACTTGGCTGTAAAAACTTTTGGAGGTATCGATATTCTTATCAACAATGCTTCGGCTATTCATATTGCTGATACTGAGAGCTGTACCATGAAGTGGTTCGATCTGATGCAGAATATTAACACTAGAGGGACTTTTATGCTGTAAGTGGGGGTTTGTAATAGGAAAAAAGAGGGTAGAGTTGGAAAAGGGAGAAAGCTTTAAAAATTTTTTAACCGCAAGCAATAATGAAAATTAAAAAAACTTCATAAACTGCCATTTCCAGCTCAAAATACTGTCTTCCCCACCTCAAGAAGTCCTCCAACGCTCACATTCTCAACCTCAGCCCTCCCCTCACCATGGATCCAGTTTGGTTCGCCCGAAACGCAGCCTACACTATTGCCAAGTATGGTATGAGTATGTGCGTGCTTGGAATGTCATCCGAATTCAAAGATGACGGAATCGCTGTCAATGCTTTATGGCCAAGAACCTGGATTTGGACAGCAGCTGTTGGAAATATTTTGGCATCGGATTCGAATGATGTTAGCTACAGTAGAAAGCCGGAAATTTGTAGTGACGCGGCTTATGTTATGTTGTCCAGAGATGCCAAAAGTTATACTGGCAACTTTGCCATTGATGATGATGTCTTGAGAGAGTATGGTGTTTCGGACTTTGGTGGTTATGCTTTTGATCCAAGTAAGTGACGCCATTCATGTATTTTTTAACGTCTGCGTAATTTAGGTAACGCTTTAGTAAATTAATTTTTCCTTTGTTATAACAAAAAATCTAAAAATCTATCAAAAGTAGAAAATAATCAATTTTTGCATTTCGTCTTTAGAAAGCCAAAATATTATTTTTCTAAAAATATTTTTCAGACCACGAACTGAAGCTAGATGGATTCTTGCCAGGAACACGCCCCGGAACAAGAGCCAGACTTTGAACGCTTCGAAGAAAAATGTATTATATTTCTGTACATTACGAATATTGTAAAAATAAACTTAATTTTCTATTTTTATTCATTCTGTTGTGCTGTACTTTTTAGCTGTCATATGTTTTCTCACTATAACCTTCCGCTTTCTTCGGTGACCGGTCGGTTTTCCTTCCACTGGGGCTGTCGCGGGGAGTACCGGTCAAAATGGTGGTAATGGCGAGAACAGGCTGAATATCGAGACTTTCAAGGTTCGAGGAATCAAAATGGCAACTCGACTAGCAGATTTGGATCGAAATTTTTTTAATGTTACTCTAGATGTTATCAGCTTCTCAAAAACCAAAAGTCCTAAAAATGAACATATTCATCTTGGTTTTGGATATATTGTTTTTGCTCCTTTACGTATTTTAAATGAGGGGTTCGCAAATAAAATTAACCTTACAAAGGCAGTAATTTACTAATTGTTTTAATAATATAAACGGATACAAAAATCAATGTTGGGGAATACGTTCAGTATCGATATCAACAGCCAAAATCTTGACCGTTTCCGTTTTGTCCAATTTGAAGAATCCATTAAGGCCCCACTCTTCGTTCCAGCTGTTAGCTAGCTTCCAGTATTTGCTTTCGCCTTCTTCGCCCCATCCAATCAGACGCACAGCATGCCAACCATAATATTTTTCGCCGCTTATAGGCTAAAAATGTTCAAATTTTTGCAACGTGTGATATTATGATATGAAAAAAATTAAATGTAAAAAAATTGTGGCTACTTTACAAACTTAAAAGCAGTTATTACCTTATAAATACCAGAATTGTAGTACAAAAAGCTTTCGTAGGCATTAAAGCCTAAAATAAGTGTACCATTGGCCATAATGGCTTTTTGAGCGTCTGCTTCAGACTCAACGCTATGATATCCAGTACCAAAATATAAATCATCCTCATAGCTTTTGTTGTAACCTGGCTGACAAGTATGGTAACATTGATTAGCTTTATAAGCAGGTAACGAAGAACATTGAGGATAAGTTGTGGAATGTGGGCCATGAGCACAATGCTCAAATGGGTATGGTTGGCAGCCTTCTTTCTTGTCATTTTCTGAGCCGGTTGGTATGCCATTAGTTATAAATGTATCGAATGCCGCATCTATCGTACTTGCAATACAACTATAATAGTAAGATTACAGGGAAATATAGATGTATATACCAAAGTAAATAGAGATATCTTACTAAAGATTAGCACAGAATAGAAGGCAAATATGCATAATGTGTAAAAATATATAAGGTACGGTAAAGTAATATATTATCTCTTACCCATCACCGCCAGCACAAGCCGCAGCTTGGTACGATGAAATAGAAACCTTGACACTTCCATTAGTGGCAACACAAATTCGGTCGGAAATTGCCCCAGCAGCACTAACAGCCCAACAGCTTCCACACTTTGACTGGTCTCTGATATTGTTTACAATATCAGCACATTCTGGGTAGTTAGTGGCTACATCAAACTCATCTGGAATATCGTCACTAGGGGATGAACTTGCTCTCCATAGCTTTTGATTTCGATCGGGAAGTAAACCAAGAGATCTCTAATATTGTTCACAACATCAGCACATTCTGGCCAGTTCGTGGCTACATCGAATTCTGTTGGAAAGTCGTTGCTAAAACCAAAGTTGTTGATCGGAACGGCACGGTTAGGATCAATTTTTAAGCCTAGCGTTCTTGTATTCAAAGCTTCTGGATCGTAGACGGCTTCGAATAGACCTTTTTTGTTGATACTATCTACCAAGGCTCGGCCTGTTAATGGAGCTGGTTCTGCATTGGCAAGGCACAACAATGTGCCGACAAGAAGCTAATGTTTCTAAAAAAAGCAAAACATGTCAGAATTAGTCGCTAATAAGCTATAAATAAAAATAACTCCCTCGAAAAGTTAGCTTACCATCTCAACGATACTTGCCTACTGGAAGAAGAAATAAAACTTGAACAAAGAGATGGTGTATTTATACAAAAACGTCGCTTCATGATAAAGATGTTATGCTTTGATGTAAAATGTTGTGTAAAAATAAAATGTAAACATAAACTTTAATTAAAATTAACATTTTGCAAATAATCATGCATGATATTAATGAGTTATAAACCTTTTGATTATTATATAATAGTAGGTACAGTAGTAACAAAAGCCGGAAGTATGATCACAGAGGTATTAGGAAAATGGGTAGGAAAACGACCGTCTGTACCAGTGTAGAACGCTAAGTAAAAAACAGAATTTAATGTTAATTGCCTTGCCTTGCCTTGACTTGCCTTGCCTTGCCCTATTATCATGGTATTCCGTGCATTGTAAAGACTTTTTTGCCGTTCCACGCTCTATCGTGTCTTGTAGTGCCCTGCCTTTGTTTTATCTGCATTGCCTTTCCCTGTCCTATTATTCAAGCCCTGATTGTCCTATCAAGCAATACCTTACTTTCTCGTGCTTTGCCTTGCTTTTCAGCCCCTTGCCTTTTAAAGTCTTTCTTTTTCTAGCTCTGCCATGTCTTTCACAGCTCTTCCTTGTTCTGTCGTACCTTTTCTTGCTCTATTCCATCTCTTATTTCATAAAAATGTTTATTTCAAACTTTGCAGTGCATATACCATATCTAATTCAAAATACCATCTACAAAAGTAAAAGCCCGCCATTGACAGGCAACGTAGCCCCAGTGACATAACTGCATCTGTTGCTAGCAGCAAAGACAATCATCTGAGCTGATTCCTTCGCTGAGCCCATTCTATGCAAAGGAACGTTCTTGGCAGCACTTTCTAGTCCAGACGGTATCCTTCCATTACTGCTTTTCGAATTTCGAGTATGAAATGGAGTCTCAGTTATGCCTGGAGCCACATTATTCACTCGTACTCCAAACTCAGCGTACTCAAACGCAGCATGACGAGTATAATGTTCGAGTGCTGCTTTGCTTATCGCGTACATTGGGGTAGCTGGACCTATTTTTGTGGCTAGGCCAGAAGAGATGTTGATTATATTGCCTTTGGTCTTCTTGAGGTAGGGGATGCAGGCTTCTGTCATACCGATGACACTGAACATATTTTTTTATGTTATTTTATTTTACTGTGCTATATAGTATATACTAGGTATTGAAAAATTTTTTATTTGTTACAGTATTATTGTTCAGTACTACATTACTAAAAAATTTTTAGAGCTATATATTACTCTATGCTGCTCTCAAAATTCAGTACTATATAGCCAAAAAACAAGAAAAATTTTAGTACTATATAGTATCATATAGTTAATACTATATAGTATCATACAATCAGTACTACATAGTATCGTATAGTTAATGCAATATAGTACTATATAAATAGTACTGTATAGTACAATATAACTAGTATCATATAGTACCATACAATTGGTACTACATAATATTATATAAAAAATTGTCATTTTATGTTAACCTACCTCTTAACATTAACATCGATGCAAGCCTGTAAACACTCCAAACTCTTAGGATTCGTATCAGAGTTACTTGACCCAGCATTATTGACCAAAACATCAATTCGACCAAACTTTTTCACCGTTTCGAAAGCGATTGTCTTCCAGGTTTTTTCGTTTTGGATTGGACCGGTTATCAGTAAAACTTTGTCGGATGAGCTGGCTTTTATTATTTCTTTGGCTGTTTCCTAAAATTCAATTTTTTAAATTTTAAAACGATTTCAAACTACCCTACCATACCCTACCCTACCCTACCCTATCCTATCCTATCCTACCCTACCCTACCCTAACCTATAGCAAAAACTCACGTTTAGACGATCTTCATTCTGACCATGTATAACAACATTAGCTCCCTTCTTGGCAAATAATAAGGCGGCTTCTTTGCCAATCCCACTGCTAGAGCCAGTGATAATCACAACTTTGTTAGCAAATGTCATTTTAAAATTATTTTTTTAAAGTTTGAAAAATTTCTAAGTACGTGCTATACAGTACCACAAAAATGTAACAGTCTAGTATACTCTGAAGAAGTATGGTGCTCCAGAGTAGTTAGATATTGCTCTAAAAATCTTTGAAATTTATAGTACTATGGTTTACTTTGACAAAGTAGTACTATAGTACACTGTCAAGAGCTTTAATAGTATGGTTGTATGATGAACGTTTGAGCTTATATTATAGTACAGATACAAATGCTTCAAAAATAAGATACAGACTGTTGTTTTGCTTGTATTTATAGTTCCCATTTCCATTGGCTATTATGGTTTCCACGGTAAAAACGTGTATGTCGAAGCGGTCGAAAAACAATTCAAAAGTGTAAACATGTAGTTTATGATGCGTCTAAAACAACAAAGAACATAATTTAAAAGTATGGCTTTTAAAGCTTTTAAAAAGTTTGCAAATGCCTTCCATATAGTTAAGCAAGTTAAAACGACTTAAGATTAAGTAGTTGCACTGTAAATTGATATAAATGTATTTATTATACAAATAAAACTAAAAAAAATTTTTTTTTAAAAAATAATTTATTTTTTATTCTATAATTGTTTAATTCTGTACTAAAACAAAGTTTGAAGCGATTTATAACCTAAAACAACAATTTAAAGCGTCCGCCGACTCTCCGCCAACGCGGAGAACATAAATTTTTGTCTCAAAAATGCATTTCCAACAAAAAAAAACAAAAACTTAGAAATCCATAATAAAAAAAGTGATTTTCAGCAAAAATATGTGTAATTTGGGTAAAAATGAGCTTTTTTTCAAAAATGCGTAACGACCTTCATATGCACTTTGAAATTTCAAAATTTTTTGTAAGAAATATACATTAGCTGTATATTACGGGTGCAAAATTTTGTATTCCTACCTTTTTTCATGGCTGAGTAATAATAAATTTTTCGAAAGTTAAAACTTGAAACACCCTGTATTTGCCATTTTCAGAGTACTGTACTATATAGCTCTCAAAAAAAATTTAACACTAAAGTACTACAAGTTTTTAAACTAAAATTTAAAATTACATCTACTATAATACATTTTTTGTTGTTTCTTTTTTATTTTTGACGAAACCAAAGATTGCACAGCAACAAAAACCATAAACAAACAAACATTTGGCCCAAAATTTAAAGTTTTTCACAAATTTTCTTTCATATTAGCCTTTTTAATTTGTCAAAAGTATAAAATACGACATTGACACTTTAGTGTTTTTCCAAACTTTTCAACATTTTTAAAATAAAAACCCCTTTTCCCCACAAACAAGAGCCACTTTGTGCGATAACACATCCCACAAACTATATATTGTATGTTGTGTTTTGGAAGTTCGACCTACATTTTCTTACCCAAAAATAAACAAAATGTGCTTAGAACCACCTATTAAAACACGTTGAGAGAGAGTATAAATACTGGACGTTCCTTTACTTTGCTTATTACTTTGTTTTGTATTGGTAAGGGCTAAAGTTACTCGTTTTGTATAGTAAACTGAGTTTAATTCAGTGCTTACTATACCTACAACAAGTTATCTTGTGTTTATCTATACCTAGTACGACTTACATTGTGTATATCTGTACCTACATCAAATTTTTTTTTCAATTTACTACTACCTATAATAACTAATTCTGTACAGACGTCTACTAAACCAAAATAAACCAGTAATGTTTGCTAATAAAGTAGTAATTGTGACCGGCTCGAGCAGTGGAATTGGCAAAGAAGCTGCCTTGATCTTCGCCAGGGAAGGCGCCAAAGTTGTTGTACATGGTCAGAATGAACAGAGATTGAAGGTGAGTTAAATACCTCAACAAATTCTAATTGTATACTATAATCCTTCAAACTGGCATTTTAAAACAAAAATTTAAAATTTTGAAAAAAGAAAAATATTATTATAGATTGTTCAAAAAAGGTTTCATCGTATAACTATATAAATATTGTAGGAAACAGTAGATGAAATTGCCAAGATCACCTCTCCATCTAAAGTAATATCAGTGAAAGGCCCGATTCAGGACGAAAAGACCTGGAACACCATTGCTTCTGAAACTATCAAGAAATTCGGACAAATTGATATCCTCGTTAACAATGCTGGCTCTAGAGATGATGGCAAGGACCCGAAGAGTCTTGATTGCTTCCAGTATTGCATGGATATCAATGTTAAGAGGTATATTTGTGATATTATACTCTTTAGTACTATGTGTACTTTACAATAGCGCACTACCTATATATAGTATCATACTATATAGTACTTTACATACTATATAGTACTATACATACTATATATTTGAGTACTGTACAAAATCACTAAGCGATACATTATGACCATTTATGACCTAAAACAATATCTAATTCCAGTGTCATCGGTCTGACCCAAGCCTGCATCCCTTACATCAAGAAGACCAAAGGCAACATCATCAACGTCTCTTCCGGCCTAGCCAAGAAGATCTCTCCACACGCTCCAATGTACGCCATAAGCAAAGCAGCACTCGAACATTATACTCGTCATGCTGCTTTTGAGTACGCTGCTGATGATGTCCGAGTGAACAATGTGTCTCCCGGCCTAACCAATACCTACTTCCAACAACGTCACATAAAGATGCCAGATGGAGCGTTGGAAGCATTTGCCAAGACGTTGCCTTTGAAGAGGATGGGAACGGCCAAGGAATCGGCTGAGATGATAGTGTTTGTGGCCAGCGACAAGTGTAGTTATGTGACTGGAGAGACGTTGGGTGTGCATGGAGGAATATTGATCAAACCATAATGTTTTTGATATTGCTTTACTATTGCATATATTCATTATATACGTATTGTCCGAATCTATCTTATTTTATATTCAAAAATAAAAAAACGTATTTTATTAAAAAGTTTGAAAAAATCAATTTTTCCTTTGAAAGCACGAAAAAATAAACTTTTTATCAATTTGAACTTCCCAAAAACACAATTTCAAAAAAAAACAAAACCCAAAAATAGCCTCAGGCGTACGTGTGATATCATAACCGAAGTTCGTGATTACAGATATTAACTTTAGTTCATTGGCTCGGCCGTCGCTCGAACTCGCGCACTTTGGAATCAAAAGCAAGAGTCAAACCACTTGGCTACAAAGACACGCCCCTTTCTTTCGTTTTTTCTTTATATAAAGGGCAAGTGCAACATCTTCAAGTAAAAATACAACAAAATCAAGTAAAAATACATGAAAAAATTTCAGCTCCAACATTTTTTAAAATCCTAAAAATAATTAAATTGCTATTTCTTATTAAAAAATACATAAAACTAGCAATTCTTCGACTTTATTCACCCTAAAATAACTGTTTCGATAAAAAAACGTCTCCAATAACATTCATAAAAATTTAATGGCACAAACTTACAACAAAAACTTAATAATCTCTCAAAACAATAACAAAAAATTACCTTTTTGACTTTTTTTGATCTCGATGGCGATCGTCGAAGTCAATGCGACGTTTCTTATCTGATTCTCTCGATCTGTGGCCGTCGTCTTTGCCCTGCTTTTCTTTATCACTTTTCTTATCAGATTCTGTAAGTTTGTGCTCCTGCTTTAGGTCTTTATCACTTTTCTTCTCTGATTCACTAGTCCTATGGCCATCTTCTTTGTTCTTCTTCAAATCCTTATCAGTAGCCTTATCTGAATCTCTGACTCTATATCCGCCTTCTTTGCCAAGCGGGTCCTTATTACTGTCAACATATGATTCTCTAGCTCTGTGGCTTTTCTTCTCGGTTTCTCTGGACTTATAGCCATCGTTACCATGCTTCGAATCCCTATCTGATCCTCTGGACTTATGGCCATCCTTCGAATCCTTATCAGATGCCTTCTCTGGTTCTCTGTGCCGTTTATAGTCAGGTTCTCTAGACTTATGGTCACCTTCTTTGCTCTGCTTCAAGTCTTTATCACTTTTCTTTTCGGATTCTCTGGACTTATAGTCATCTTCTTTACTCTGCTTCGATTCTCTTTCTAACTTCCCAGATCTATGGATATCATCTTTATTTTCATCTACCTCCTTATCACTTTTCTTATCAGATTCTCTAAGCTTGTGGCTATCGTTACCCTGCTTCAACTCCTTATCTGATTCCTTGGACTTGTGGTCATTGTCTTTGCTCTTCTTCGAATCCTTATCAGTAGCCTTATCTGGTTCTCTAGATCTGTTCCGTTTATAGTCAGATTCTCTGGATCTGTGATCTTCTTCTTTCCTCTGCCTCGATTCCTTATCATTACGTTCACTTCCTTTAGCATTATCCTTTGTATAACGACCAGAATCCCTTGTTCTTGACCGTGATCGACGCCTAGGCGAGACAGCGCGACGTTTCTTATCCGATTCTCGATACTTATGATCATCTTCTTTATCCTTCTTCTTATCCCTATCACTGCGTCCACTTCCTTTGCCACTTTCTTTTGAATGTTGATCTGAATCTCTTGTTCTGGATCTTGATCGATGCTCAGGTTCATTATAAGTGATCAAACGGCTACTTCTCTTGTCAGGTGTCAATTTTTGTGTCCCACGGCTTCCATTCATCTCAGTTCGTATTAAACTGCCAACATCTTTTAACGTTTTGTCCTTCTTGTCCGAATCCGGAATGGTGGGTATACCATTGACATCTGTATCCAGGTTTGAAACGTTTAAAAACTCTTTCAGCTGTTCTCCATTTTTAAAATCCAATTCAATTTTACAAGCACCTTTGAGAACCTTCACATAACTTGGCAGAATGCGTTGTTCGTACGCAGTAAAGCTATGAGAACAGCTCGGACATTTCACCATGAGGTAACCAGATAACCTAAAATATTCATTTTTAGAATCTTTTTAAAAAGTAAACAGCTTTTTCCTAACTGCTCGAAAACCCAATTTTTTCTTCTTAATAACTTACATACAAATTTCAACCTAAATTTCAACAAATAATATAAAAAATCTTACTTTTGTTCGAGTGTGACATTCTTTTTCCTCAACCGATTGATCTCGGCCTTTGCATTAACCAACAAAGCGTGAAAGTTCTTCAAAAACGCCTTCTTCTCATCTTTAGACATATCATTTTGAACCAAGGTTTGGGATTTACTCTCACTTTTCGAATGAATATCAGGTATCAATGAATTCTCAGACATCAACTTCAAACTCATCTGGCCCAAATCCTCATCCTTCTCCTGCTTTTTTATTGCCGGTTTTTCCTCGCTCGTAGTTGGTTCCTCATCTTCCACATCAACATCAGTCCCATTCAACACGTCTTCGTCTGAAAAATTGAATATTACTTTAAGTAGGTCGAGATGTTGATTTATAAAATACTAGAACACTACTTCATACTATTTCAAAATACAAAAAAGCTGGAGTATAACATAACGTATCGTAAAAAACGTCGACTGTTACCAAAACATTTTTCCAAACTGGAGAAACTTGATTTTTCCCTTGACCAACTAAAAATAGAGAATATAAATAATAACCTACCAACTTCATAAAGCCAATCATCCATAGGTACTGAAAATATTCTCGTAGACTACCCTACTCTTCCTTTTTTCCGTGTTTTTGATCCAAAAACAAAAATTTCAGAATTTTGATCTGTTTTTTAACAATGCGCGAAACGCGCCCTCTCAA
Organism: Bursaphelenchus okinawaensis; assembly: GCA_904066225.2. Classification (NCBI taxonomy): domain Eukaryota; kingdom Metazoa; phylum Nematoda; class Chromadorea; order Rhabditida; family Aphelenchoididae; genus Bursaphelenchus; species Bursaphelenchus okinawaensis. The sequence goes on along the minus strand of CAJFCW020000005.1, from coordinate 8,240,557 downwards.
TGATCAACGTTCGTGCTTTAATTGAAAGTAATAATGCACGTATTAAAATGTTTATATGTTTGAAATTTAGGTTTTTAATATTAAGAAATAGTATGGTATCATTTTGTATTTGCTTTTGCAGTGTTGTGTCAAAAGTTCATGTTGCATCGTATAATGTGACGCACGCAGAGTTCACTTTTTCGCGCAAAATTTTGTTTGATTTCAATTTTTTGAAAAAACATTGAAAACAGTTGATATTTAGTGTTAACCATGAGTGTTCAATCGAAACTAGACTTATTCTTTAATGTAAAACCATCAACTTCAGAAGTCTGCAGCCCCAAAACGTCCGTAAAACGACCAAAACGGCGGAAAATCGACGATAATCAGTATGTTTTGGATGTTGGACAAAAGCGAATTGGGCTGCAACATTGTTTGGAGGTAGGTGTATGTTTTATTTTGTTTTTATTGAGTTGTAGAAATTTTGATATGCTTTTCAATGATTTTTCACAGCCTTAGGTACTTTAGTTTACTTTGTTTCAGTGTGACATGGCTTATAACATTGATGACATAGAAGATAGGAAAGCTCACGATCTTCGACACAATAAAATGGATAAATTGAAGGTTTTGAAAATATCTAACGTACAATTCACTGCTTGGAAACAGTAAGTTTTTTACTTTTTGATTTTTTTCAAAAAGTTGATTGACATCTTATCGAAACATTGATAATATTAGTTACTTTAATTTTGTTTTTTAGGGCTGTAAAGTGTAAAAAAGTTTCTGATGATACTACTATAACATTGTTTATGTTTACAAAGGATTGTAAAAGCTCAATTATTAAGAAAACTGAAGAAATTATAAACGTAAGCGTTTTTAAATCTACTGTAACATATTTTTTGCAGTAACTTTTGTTTTCTATTATAATATAGTTTTAAAACACACTGTCTGAAAGTTAAAATACTACTTTTTAGGACATTGTCAACCCCAACTTAGGCTTGTGCCCAGACGTTCCACTATGGTCAGAGACAACAACAGTGCTTCTCTTCGTATCTTCTCAAGAAAACGGCCATGTAATCAACTCTGTAGCGGTCATAGAATCTCTAAACGAAGCCGAACTTTTGCCAGATCATCGACTATTCAAAGGCAAATTTATTGGATTAAACAGATTGTGGATTAACCGTCACGCTAGCAAGGATTCACCTTCACAAGATCAAACATCATGGACATCAACATGGGTATTAGACCAGATCCGTCGTTATTTTGACAAAAAACCGTTACCTCGCTCTCGGATCGCTTTCAACGTGGACAATATTCAACTCGGTATAGATTACTTCGGTGATAACTCACAGCGATACGTCGGTTATGCGAATGAATAGAACTTCAATAAACTTTCTCATGATTTCTCGAGGGAATTTCTCTTGTCAGGGGTTATTTTTGTGGTATTATATAGGTTTGAAAGATGAAATTAGTCTTGTAGGTTTTATTGACATAGTAGTGATAAAAAACAATATAATACTGGTATACATGGTCAACATTGTCTAGAATCTAAAATTGGGCGCAACTCGCTCGAAAACCTCAAAAAGAGTCGACTCTCACTCTTCTTTTTAATTTCCGGTCAAGTGTTTCTTTTCGTAAGAATTTTATGCTTTTTTTCTAATGAACGTTTCACGCTAGATAAACGTGTCCGCTGGGTGTCGCAGAAGAAGCGTTGGAATCCGAGAATCAATCCGCCGGATGCCAGCGGATGGCAGCTGGACCTGTGCTGAATGCGCCACCAGCACCAGCCAACCAGACGAGCACTTTCTCCACGAACATTACGATGGCTCATTTATATGCAGGCAAGCCCGGTTTTCCTATCGTTTTGTAGTTTTTTTTCAATGGTTCATGTGTTGGTTTAGAAGTCACGGGAGGTTTTTTTAGACTTTTGTAACGTTTGGATGAGAAACGGTTTGATTTTTGAGGTCGTAAGCATGGATAATATCGGGTTTTTGTGATAGAATGTTAAGCGGGTGTTTTTGTATGTAAATCTGGTATAAATCAACTAGAGCATGGTTTTGGGAAGCTTTTTGTAATACCGGGACTTTAAAAAGTTATTGTTTTAGATACGAAAAGTTGGGTTTGTTTTGTTGTACGTTATTGTTGACTTCTGTATCTTTTCAGATTCTGCGCTTTTCCGGCTTCGGATCAAAAGGAGTTGGTTACACATTTTCGTGAAAAACACTTTGCTGAATCGTCACGTAAGTTCGTATTTTCATTGTTATTCTTTTGGGTTTAGGTCGTGAATCGGACATGAATGAACTGTCGTTGCGGCCGTCGTCGTCAAGTTTTACGGTCAACAGGTGGGTTATCTACTTATTACTTGAATTCTAAGGTCTTTTTATAAAACTTTATGGTTTCTGGGACTAGATAATATTATAAAAAGGTTTTTATAGTTAACTTCAAACTTGAAAATTGTCTTTTGAGCCTAATGATATCATAGAACCTTTTTTTGAACTTTTACTGCTTGAAACCTATAAAAAACAGCTGTTTAGCACCCCTTTGACTCACTTTAGGTAAAAATGCGAATAAAAATCTAAATTAAAGTTTATGAAAGATAAATATAATACTTAATTACAAATTAAAGAAGATCTTATCACTGTTTCCTAGTAATACTGGAATATTATGTTAAGTTTAAGTTTGAAAGACTTGTCTTTGGCTAGCGTTTTCTTTGTTGGCAGTTTATACTATGTTGCGAGGGTCGTTTCGACGGCTACGACTTCTTGATGGTCTCTGGAAATGAAAACAAATAGTTTTGACTCTAGTAAAGATGTTTAGGGTATAAAAGTATGCTTTGAGTAGGGTTATAATGGCATAAAATAAAATTCTAATGGTTATTATCGGAAATAGAACTTACTCTTTCTAGTTGATCATGGTCGCTTCCTTTTTTGGATTTCGATGACGATATTTGTGAGATTTTCTTAGCAATTTTGTTCTTCAGCACGTTTTCTGTGAGATATGCGTAGAGATAGGTACCACCCTAAAATAATATGCCGCTATTTTCGTTTTCAGTCACTTCACATGGATAATATTGATATTAGAAAGCAAATTTTCTTCATAATACGTCGTTCACTTAATCCTGCGCCCCTTCTCGAGGCCTTGATGCATTTTTCGAAAAAACTTATTTTTCATATTTAAATTAGTCGTTTTTCCTCACCTGTATCAATGACAAGATTGACAATCCTAACCACATTCCGATAGATCCTCCCAGCGCGGCTATGAACGATGTTACACTCCACACCCAGTCTTGTTTCATGACCAAATACTCAAAAGAACCCCACATAAGATCAACTCGTGTTAAATCGGGCCTCTGAGACTTTCCTTTCGTATGATGTACAACATTGTAGCGGACTTGAACACAACTACGACGACATTTCTTTGTGCATGCTTCGTCTGTCGAGTTTCGACCGTTTTTACTAAAATTTTGGGGGTCATTAGAGTTTTTCTTCTTATCACTTACTTGGTAATACACTTGGTGTAATCACAGATGGGATAGTTTTTGGTCGTTTCCAAGTAACTCAAAGTTGCCGGAATACAATGACATTCGTCTTTAATCATTTCCAGGCGACATTTCATACGACAATCGAATTCGTTTTCATTTTCTGAAGTCATCTCTCCACATTCAGTGCCTTCCTCATTGTTTTCAAGCATTTCGTATAAGGCTTTGATGTCTACTACAATCTCGTGACGCATGCCAAGGCATAACTAAACAGTTTTTTGGTTTATAAAATAGGTAAAGACATTTCTATACTCAAAATAGTAAAATAATCATAATATTAGGTTGTTCAATTAATTCTGTGCCTCCTCTCAAAACAGATTTACGAGATCAGAGAGCACAGAATTAGTTGAGCAACTTAATAATCAACCTACGTCTTCAATGTATCCATCGTTAACAGCCGTTGCTTGTGTATACCTCGTTAATGAGGATGGTCTTCCATGAAAGTCAACTGTCATACAATCGACTTTCTTGTCATCTAAGTTATGGTGGTTGTGGGATGTGACAAAACGGAAAAAGTAGCCTGAAACATTTGTCATTTTAATATTGTTATAAGGCAGTTTAGTTTATAATTTAAAATTTTTTATATTTTATTAGATTTTAGTTTCACTTTCTATGCAAAAAGTGTCATTTAGGCTTTAAATGACACTTTTTGCATAGAAAGTGTGTTAAAAATCAGCTTTTTGGGCCTTACATGGTAAATGTAATAAATTTTTTGAAAGTATGGTTAGTTTGAGGCTAGGTTTTTGATATTAAAGCTAGCTTAAGGCTAGTTTTACAAAGTAAGGCCACTTTTACCTTGATCAGTAATGTCTTTTTTCAACGCATATTGAGGCTGGAAACAAAATTCTTGCTCAGAAATCCAAGTTGTTTTAAGTGCCGTTCCAAAGTCGTCGTTCTCGTTGTAGGAGGTTCGCAAAAAGCTTTGATTTGACCGCCGAAACACCTCCAATCCCACTTTCTGGGTGAACTCCTCGAAGTTGACGTCACGTTTTTTGAGCTCGGCCATCCACATCTGGAACGGATTTGGTTTTAATGGACATCTTTAAAGATAATGGCTTTTAAAATTTTATGTTTTCGAAATTAAGGCTGTTTTACGAAATCATATATTGGCAAGAAAAACATGTTTTTTATATAAATATTAATCTAAAAAGGTATTTGAGGATCAGCTAGGTATGAATTCTGGAAAAATCTAGCAAAAAAAAGTAAAAAATTGTGTGATAGATGTTGTCAGAGATGTTATCAGAATGTATTTTATCATAGAAGAATTATGAAGAAGTTAGTCCTTATCCGCATAAGTTAGATCGGTGAATCAGTTAGTCTTACCTTAATCATTCTCCTTTTCGTTTCAAGTCGTCGATGAGTTCGGAACATGTGTATTGATCTCATAGTACCATGAGATGTCGTTTCACGTTCAATCGAACTCAATGCTGATATTACTTGATAACCTTCGGCTGCCAAACGGTAATCCCAAGGTTGTTTCAAAAAACTTTCCCTTGTCTTCATTTCATTCAGGCTTTTCTGAAAAAAGGGATAACATTATTGATAATACTTGTATAAAAGCTTCCATCTGTAGTAAGGTAGTATTGGAAAGGCTTAAAAAGATTTATAGCTCAATATAAGCTGCCAAAATTCTATATATCTCTAATATTATAGAAATAGTTGCCATAATTTTTGGGATTTATGAACCTTAAACTTCACTACTGACAAAACAAATCACTGAAACGTTACAGTAAGCTATAGCACACCTACCAAAACAATTCTATCCCAATTAGATACATTTTTCAAGTCGAAATGGCTAAAAGTTTGCATACGTCGCATACAAAACGTAATGTCGGGCATCTTCATAGTCTTATTGAACCGTATGTTGATGTCTGATTGTTTCGGATTTTCACAGTATTCGGCTACAAGTTCTATTACGTCTTTTACAGTCAGTGCGGCTAGAAAAATGACGATGAACCAGAAGGCCATCTTCCTCATTCGCTTTCCAGCAAAGATTTCTTTACATCGTTGTCGAGTCCAAATCTTGCCACGAGGGTTGTAGAAGTAGTCTTCGAACTGGTGTTGTCTGAATTTGTGAAGTTATGGTCTAGGTTTTGCTATATTTCGATTAGAAAATAGATTTTGTTTTATATTGTTAGAGCCGAGATTCGCTTAGAAGTTTTGATCACAAGTTTTAGCAATATTCTGTAAACTTTTTGACCAAAATATAAAAAATTAGACAACCTTAGGAATAGACTTTTAAAAACGTTTAACCTACTGTTTGTCATCCTTCTTCAACCTCTTCTTTATCCTCTTGTAAAGCATATCAAACTTGTCCACGGGTTCTCCATTGTTCTCAGTATCAGAACTAGAAGTACTAGAACAGAAGCCCAAATCGAAATCCAGTTGTTTGGCCAATGTTTCAGTCAATGTCGAACTTTTTCTACTAAAGTTTTGTCGTTTCTGAGCAGCGGTCAACGGTTTCTTTGTACCAGAAGTTGACCTATTCCTCGGTTTTCTTTCACTAGGCTGTCGACTGACTTGTTGAGCAACATCTTTTTTGGAGTGTTCATCAGAGTTGTCTCCACTGTCATCAAGACTAGTCACAATTTGTTCCGGATTCAGAAGGTCATCGTCTTTGCTATTGTCGGTGGGTAGGGAGAACTCGCTTTGGTCTGTACTGGTTTGGGTTATGTAGCTTTTGAAGCGCTGGAAATAGAACGTTAGACTTTATTAGGCTGGGGAAGTATTAGAATAAGTTTTTGCAATTATTGTTTGAACTATCCTCGCTAGAACTCCAGGTATGGAGCTGATTTTTTGTTTCGAAATTGTGCTATATGAAAACTTACTGTGACTATAAGCGGCCGATTTTGAGCGGAACACTGTGAATGGGACCTGTTTGAGCGACCTGAAAGCATAACTTTAAAAAGTGCTTTAAATTTATGCTTTTGAGTAATGTACCATTATTTTGGGCATAAAGGTACACTCCTTTAAAGATTTTTTTTAACTTTTAAAACCCTTACCACTAGGCCGATTTTCATCTGAAGTCGAAGCATTTGAAGACGCATTATTAGTTTTGTCTGGAGTGGTATCTCGTATTAATAGAGCTGTAGAAGAGTCGGTAGAATATTGGGTCTTCAAAGGCTTCCGCATGATGATTAGTCATCGATCTAAACGAGATTTATTGTTACAAAATTGTGATATTTTAGAAATTTTTTGTAAAATACATTCACAAACGCGTTCCTTTCTAAACTTTTAACACATAAATTTGAATGAACATTACAAGATAATTTACAATAGTAAAATAATACAATATTAACAAAAATAAGAAATACTTTGCAATACCGATTAAAATAAGAAAGGCATCAGCACAATTTACTATAGTACCAAAATAAATTTTTATGACAAATTAAACACAGAATTAACCTTTTTTCAACTATAATGAGCAAGATAAACCCTACGGCTAAAATGAAGCTAAATTCAATCACCATAACCGTGCTACGATAATAAGCATTTAATAGCTACGGTAATAAGCAAGCTAGTACGAAAACATTTGTTAAAATAAGTAATTTCAAAAAAACAGCGTTTTCTGATCAGAGTGACCGGTGTTTCGTATTATGAACGGAAGAAGGGAACTTTTCAGCACGAATTCCTCGTTTTGCTTTGACAATCACTCAAAGGGTTTAAGAGCCCTGAAGGCCCGAAGGTGGTTTTTTTTTCAATCGGAACAACTGTTCGTGTCGTTTTTTTTTCGGTCAGTACGAGAGTTGAATGAGGCCGGGCCTGGCCACTATACCAAAAGAACCCATTAATCAATTTATCACCATGCATGAACATGGAAAATAAAAATAAATAGGTGTGGGTGGTAGTGATCATAATAATCGTAATGGATGTTTTTAGTCACAAAATGGGTCTAGATAAATAGTTTTTTGATTTTTGGGGTATTGATATTATGATTATTTGAAGATTTTGTATACGCACGTATATTCGCTTTTAATGTTCGACTCTCGTTATAGGCAACAAACGGTGTAGTCTCAGGAACTCTCTTTGTATCTAAAAAATGGCCTAGAAAGGAAACTTAGTAAGAACAACTTTTCCGTGTTGTATGGTTGCTTAACCTTGTGAATTCTATTAGTAGACAACAAGAAATACCGAGAATGTTGTGATTACTATAGCAAAATTTTTTGATATCATGCGTTTTTTAGATATAAAGAGGGTTTTTGAGACCCATTTTGTTGCCTATAACGAGAGTCGACCATTAAAGCGTATATGTGTATATATAAAACCTTCGATTAATCAGATCCTCTAGAGTCCCAAAATTAAAAAAACTATTTACTAAAACTTTTTTTATGGCTAAAAACGTCAGTCACGTTTACTATGATCACCACCAATCACAAATATTTATTTTTACTTTCCATGTTCGTGCATGGTGGTAAATTGATTTATAGGTCTTTTGGTATAGTAACAACGTTAATATTCAGAGCCTTATTATTTATAAATAACCTTCTAAGAAACATTGAAACCCAACTCAAATACAGAAAAGGCAAAGTTATCTTAAATAATCAATATTCAACTAACAAAGGTCATTTTAAAGATAAATAAAGTTGTCATAAGAAAAAGTAAGACATGTCATTCGGTTACGACGACACTATTCGATTCGAAAGCGTCTGGCCATTTGGCCAACCTAACTCTCGATCCTCTAATAGTAGTTTATTGTCATTTTGTTTTTTGCTTTCTCTGGTTTATTATTCCAAAAAACGTTTAAATTTGTACGAATGTTTAGTCTTTTGGCATTTTCAATTCCAAAATGCGAACTCGTAAAGTGGAGAGGAATAATTAATGATTAATAAAAGTAAAGGAACATGTGTATGTTAAAAATAGTTTGGTTTGTGTACATGGTTTATGTTGAGGAGGGTATGTATGAAGTAAATGAAAAAGATGATATAAAGGAGAATTATTATAAGAAGATGATATAAAGGAGCGTAAAATGGAGTTTGTGATGCAAAATTAAGGTTATTTTAAAGTTTAATGTAAGAAACTAATATTGTAGCCTACAGTCTGTTTTGGTAGTATAATAAATAAATTTTTGTGCTGGTGTTCTGTTGGTATCCCTGATACTACTGGTCATTTAGTAAACTCATTTCTTGAACCTTTGAGACTTTTCAGCTCATTTTTTGATGTTTCAGCATTTCTGCAACATGATGAATGTCAGGGGTTTCGTATTAGAAAATAACTTTCAAAACAAACAGTTGTCACATTTTACGGTAATTCGACTAGATCATATCCAGTTTCCGACAAATCAAAAAACAATACTTATTATTTTTGAGAGGCTGTACCAGGTGTACTATTTTTTAATAAAAGGGCTTGAAAGGGAGGTTATAAGCCTTAAATTAAAAAGTTTGAAATAATATGTTTTATTGGTTTAAAAATTTTAAATCTCATGACAGATTTGGTCTTGCGGCTTGAAATACAGTGGAACTCCTGTATAACGAATCGCTCGGGAATTTGAAATTCGTTCGTTATAAAGGAGTTTCGTTATAGAGGAGTTTTAAATGCACTGTGTAGTGCTAGACGGGGATTCAAAAGTTGTTCGTTATACATGAGTTTCGTTATAGAAGAGTTCGTTATACAGGAGTTCCACTGTATCTTTGAAATTAAATTTTAAATGTTAGGTTCTTCAAATGATTCTGCGCCCCATCTCAAAGCAATTTTTTAGGGTTAGAGGGCGCAGAATTATCTGAAAAACCTAATAGAATATACATTATTTAATTAATTTTTATTTTTTAGTTACACTCAAGACCTGTCGTCAGTACTAACTGATTCAAGAAGGACGAAGACTGAAGCTACAGTCTTCTTTACGAGGCATTGGGGAGATGGGTTTGTACCAAAAAAGGAAATACCACCATCTTCTCATATTCCAAAAGTCAATGCTGACACTTTTAAACATTATTTGGCTACAACGGCAAAGGTAAAGTCTTTTTGTCTGTTTTAGTTGATTGATTGATTTTTAAGGTGTACAATATAAAAATGTAAGCGAGTTATAAAATCCAAAGTTACTAAAATATTTTTTTTTTCAGAAGCACAAGCATTACCTAAAATCCAAGCGAGCCTTACGGAAAGCTTTAGCTCTACACAGTAGAGACGTCAATCTAACCTCATCTGATGTACCTTCGCTCTTCTTATCATCAGACTTTACCCTCAAAGACCCATCAACCTTTGAATCGGTCTTTCTAGAACCACTGGAAGGATCAATCGATCGAACTGCTTCGGATGCTGAGCTCAAGAAGTTATTCGCAGGATCAGTGTCATCCTCAAGACCAAGTCTATCACGAGCACCATCAACCTCATCTGTCGTGTCGTCACAAAGCTCACAAATAGCTCCGGATTCCACGGACAGAAGTTACAGGCCATATCAAGTACTACACAATAAACTGGAGTACTATCACGATGTAGTTGGAGGGCTTTTGAATAACGAGTTGAGTGATAAAGGGGAAGAGTTTTGGAAGACGGTCAATTCATATGGAACGTTGAATGAAGAGCTGGCTGACGCATTGGATAAAGTTAAGGAAATGAGGTGGGTAAAATATTTTTTATTCAGATTTTTTGTTGTAAATGATATAAAAACAAGAATAGAAGTTGAATACGATGATGATATGAATAAAACAAGTATTTTTTAAAGGTGTATTAGGTCTCGTGCGTGGTGGTGTCCGTAGTGTTTCTGACTTTTGCTTTTTCTTCTTTGTCATCTGTGTCCTCTTTTTGATTCTCTAGGAATGCTGCCATTTGCCGTTCCGTATATCTAGGTGGGTTCTCTGGGTACTTCAGAAAACTTTCGAGCAATTTTCCGAAATTGGCTGGCAGCACTAAAATAATAAAATATTGTCTTATATATTGATGTTTGTTAGTTATTTTTAACGTTTGGGGGTTAAAAACATAGTTACAAACCGGGAATCTGGGCTAGCTTAGAGCTTGGTCTGGAAGCTGACGAGAAATCAACACAAGATCTCGGCCTAGCTCTAGAGCTTAGACTTGAAGTTGAGAAAGGCCTGGAGCTTTATTTTTAAGTATTGTACTTAAACTTGAATTTAGTATGAATATGTAGCAAGTTTGCTAAATTTTAGGCTTATGAGTATATATCCTATTCGAAAAGGAAAACATGGGTTATAAACTTACTTTTAATTGAAGTTAACGGAGAAGAAGGGTAAGGTAGGCTGAGGTTGAAATCAATTAATGAACCGACGAGGACTTTTGTTGGAATAGCTACTAATAGGACTCGCATAAAGCTGTATGCAAGCGCTGATGGATCTTTATTTTTTGGCGGGTTGATATGTAATATTGTAGATCATAGATAATTTTTTAAATTTTTTTTGGAAGGAGAACTTTAAACCAATCTTATGTAGCGATTTACTTTTTCTTAAGATCTTGTTAGAAAAGTTGAAAAACAAGGTAAACTACAATACTTATAAGCATAAAACTAAAAAGCGAGGTTGTATCAGATAATTTTATTGCATTCTTGGTATAAAATTACAGTAGGTATTAAAACATAAGGGTTAAAGTAAACAGGATAGTAATGGATTGACTGTAGTTATACTAGTATTTGTTAGTACTTTGGCTGGGTTCTTGCATTAGTTTTTGTCGATGCTTCTACTGAACTTTGACTCGTCTCTCTCTTCTCTGTCTAGATTATTGTTCCGGACGGCCTGCGCCAATCGTCCTCGCTGCCAGTTATTTTCTGGTAGTGGGTTCTCTGCGAAGTAACGGTTCATACGGTCGAAGTCGGTGTCGGAAATCACTGAAATAAGAAAACTATAGTTTTTTACTAGTAGATGATTTTATACCAATTTTAATATTTTTTTAGCTTTTTTTTGGGTAAAATAGACATTCGAAGGCTAGCCAGCTCTTGCTGTCCCTTTTTATGCCTAGTTTGGGCTTATGTTGCAAATCATTGAAAAGTAATAGGATGAAGATTATTAAAAGTTACCACAACAAACAAAAAGAAAAAACTTACATTTTTATTGAAGATTGGCGGAAGTTGATGAAGAAGAAGGTACTGGAATTGGTCAGGTTGAAGAACTGATTAAGTTAAGAGAATTGATGGGCTATTTATAGTGTTCTGTAAATCTACACAAATTTTTGTATATTGTAGTATATGGTCGTAAACGTCTTTGTCTACCGATTTTATGTTTCCCGCTTAAGCGCGCCAAGAGTTAAGTTAATATGCAATAGATCAAAGTCTATTTTTTTAATCATTTTTTTTAGAAGACGGGTTATATTAGGCTTGCATAACGACTTTATGATCTCTTATCTTTACATTTTGTCAGAAGAAAAGAGTTTATATTTACAATATGTGGAAAAAATTAGAAGAATGAATTAAATTGCAATTTAAAATTCAAAAAACATTAATTTCAACATCCAAAACCTTAAAATTCAATTTTCAGAAACTACCTAAACACTGTCAAAACCAAAGTCTACGATCGAACTCAACATATCCTAGCACTGCAACGAGGGCGTGAGAATAGGATAAAGCTTTTGTCAAGATTGGAGGATATAGCCCTACTACGAGATGCTCAAGCTACTGTACAAATGCTTCTGAATCAAAGCGACTACCCGAAGGCATTGGAATGCATCGAAACAGCTCAAGAAGTCCTCAGATCCGAGCTGAAAGGTGTAGTTTGCTTCAGGCACTTGAGTAGTCAGTTGAATGAGCTTCACAAAGCTATTGGCAAGATGTTGTTGGATGAGTTTGTCACTATTATACAGCGGGAGTTTGGAAGACCAATTGAGAAAGAGGGCGATGCTGCATATCAGGAGGTAAGAGAGGAAATTTTGGGGTAAAGTCGGTGTTATTGTACTGTAAATCGTGAGCTTTTCTACAAATTTTAAATTTTACTGTATAGTAATCTTTTTTTTACAGAGTCAATTACAAATTATAACACACGGGTTAATACGTTGCGACGAGTACAAATTTATGACCATTTTGCGCAGTGAAATCGTCGAAGCTGTGAAAATGACGATACGAACGGTGGTCAAGAATCGACTAGTTGAGTGTGAGGCCATGATAGCGGATTATGATCCGTCCTTGAGGTAGGACAGGTTTTATATGACTTATAGGTTATTATTGTGGCTATAGTAATTTTTTTAAAAATTTTTATTTTGAGTTTTTTAGAAATATTTTTTTTTATTAAAAAAATGGTTGAAATAGTCATGAATAATATAAATGTAACATTTCTGGTTTAGCCTGGGCGAGCAAATGCGACAAATGAGCTTTAATCAATGGCTGGACACTCTGGAAGCCATCTTCATGTCTCTATATTACCTTTGCATGCGGGTCTCCAGCATTCAATCCATGATCCTAGACAATGCTGATCGAGTACACAGTATACGACAACTTAGGAAAAAGAATTCGGCACTCGAATCTAAATCATCAACAGCACAGGAGCCAAAAATAGCTAATGGACATATCAATAGAAGTGAAAAGGGTGAAAAGAAAGTGAATATTGAGGAAGATAATGAAGAAATAGATGAAGAAAATGATAAAGAAGGTGAAGAAGAAGCAGAAAGTAATGGAGTAAAGGAAGAGAATGGAAAAGGAGAAGGAGAAAAGGAAGAAATGAAAGCAAAACATGATGAAGTGAAAGAAAAAGTGGATGAAACGAAGGAAACAAACAAAGAAATAAAGAAAAAACAAGAAGAAATGAAAGAAAATGGAAAAGAAGTAAAGGAAACCGGAGAAAATCATGAACAATCAAAACAAAATGGAGACATTTTAACAGAAAATGGCCAGATGAACATGCAAAATGGCCTAGCAAAGGACCAAAATGGACTGAAAAATGGTACTCAATCCAACTTTGCTGTAGCTTTCTTAAGTCAGCCATGTAGAAGTTTGGAGCAACTGAAAGAAGCCGCGCCATTTCTAATTGAACACGCCATATTGGCGGCGGAAGAGCGGGTTTCGAAGAGGTTGGGCAACAAGTACAAGGTAAAATTAATTTTTTTTAATTCTAAAAATGAATTTTAAAAGTGTTTGAACGATTCAAAAATGATGTTATAGTAGACATTAGATGGGCCAGAAATGAAAATTTTTAAAAATCTTTTTAAAATTTCAGGACAAATTCCTGGAACGATGCACATCAGATCAGTTTTGTCAGTTCGAAAGCCTAGTACGAAGTTTTATCAAACAGAGCAGGTCATTAGTGTCAACTTCATCTGTCTTGAGTTTATCCAACGGATCTGAAGGCTTAACTCCACAACGATCGCCACTAATTGGCACGATACAACTTCAAACTGCCAAGTTTATCATATCATTCCAGGAAAGCTGCAAGCAAAAATTGAGGTAAAATTTTAAAATGATTTTTGTTTTGTAAAATTGTGGGGTAAAGTTGATGTTATTGTATTGTAAAATACGACCTAGTGGCTTTAGTAGCTGCACTAGAATGTCTTTATAACTATACTTTACTATCTTTGTAACTTTACTTTAGTGTATTGATGTTATCCTTACACTTGTTAGGTTGTTCGAATAATTCTGCGCCCTTTAACCCTGAAAATTTGCTTTGAAAGGAGCTCAGAATTACTTGAAAAATCTAATAAAACAATATTAACCACTAAATATCACGTTTTCAGTCACGTCCTGGACGTAGAAAAATGGCGACCAACAGAAGTTCCGTACCATTTTCAAAAAATCATTGATGATTTCCTGGAGAACGGTGTTCTTCGTGACTCATCCTCAACATCAACAACCGAATCCTCATCGACCGTAACATCACCGGAACCAGAAGAGCCAAAACTATACCTAGAGCTAGGAAATGAACAATACTGCACAGTAGGAGCATGCCTACTAATGATCAAAATCATGGCTCAATACTGTACAGTGCTTGCCCATTTCAATCAGTCTGGCCCGGAATTGGTGATCCATCTGGTGGGACTGTTGAAACACTTCAATTCAAGGACTTGTCAGCTGATTTTGGGCGCTGGGGCTATGCAACTGGTCGGGCTGAAGACTATCAGTGTCAAAACTTTAGGTATGAAGTTGAATTTTAAAGGTTTGGGTATAAAATTGGATTTTTAAGGTTTATGCATGAAATTGGGTTTTAAAATTTGTTTTTTGGTCTAAAAAAGTTTGGCAGTCAAAAGGTACTATTTTGGTGCTTGAACATGTATTTCAGGTTTAACAGTACGATGCCTTCAACTAGTCTCTAGGTTCATTCCACTAGTCAAAACCGAATTTCTTAACGCTCTACCAGCTGACAAACAAAACTTGGGCCGACGTTTCGATCTGACCTTACGAGACTATGCTGATCATATTGATGAGATTTACAACAAACTGGTCTTGGTGGTGGATCAACACTTGCTCAGTGGCCTAGAACAATGGACATTGTCATCGAACACACCATCAAACGCATTCCAACATATCATACGACAGATTGGTAAATTCTACAACGGGTTCTCTTCTGTCATGCCGCCGAAGGATACCACGGTAAGGGGGGGGCGGGGTAATTAGGGGGGGGAGGGAGTTAAAGATTTAGAGATTTTGGGAAATTTTTTTTGATCAAAATTTTCTGTTTGAAGTACACGTACAAAGGGGCTGTGCCGGGTCTAGTTGACCTCTTAAAAGGTCTTAATTTCAAAGAAAAATTTCAATTTTTCAAAAAAAATTAAGTTTTTCGCCTAAATCTGCTATTTTTCAGCTTCTCCTCCGCCGCATTCACGAAAACTTCAAGGTGCATTTGGCAGAGAAGATGATCCAAAAAGGTATTTCGCCGCACGACGCTTTAAACTACGGCATGGCCGTTCAGGAATTCAATTATTACATGGAGAACATGCGCTCACTTCCCGATTGCCTTGAGTTTCCCGACGATTCACTGGCCTCACTTCCTCTCTAAAACACTGTGATATTCGATGTTAAGGTGGTGGATGGCGTGTAGAGTTTATGGTTTTGGTGGTATGGGCTTTGGGATGAGAGTCCAGGGCTGGGCAGGATACTTTTTCAAAAAAATTTTTTAAAATCAACAGGGGGGGGACCAAGTTGAACTTAAGGGGAGGTAACCCGAAAATTTACTTTGTGAGAGGGTACATAATAATTATTTGAACAAGCCAATTGTATACCTAAAACCATGCCAAAACCATCAAAACAAACTTTACCACTACCTTAGCATATATGTGTAGGCTAATTTGTAGTTTACCGTAGTAAATCTAACTATTAAATCTTTATTGGTTGTACGTCAGTAGAACATATGGTTGTATATTGTTTGTTTAACGCTAATTTATCCATTCCTTTTGCTAATATAAAGTCTTACAACAGGGTAATTGTGTCTTGAAAAGATGATTTTTCGATTCGAAAATCGTATGTTTGTATGTATAATTTTCGTTGGCTAGTCAGGGTTTTATTAATATAAAGCATATTGATCAAGTTGGAGATGGTTTTTGATTTTTACTATGTGTTGGTATATCAATAAGGATTTATCTTGTTATAGGACTTTGATTACTGTAGCTAGAGTACTGTGATGTTTGAGAAAAAAGGTGAGCAGGCTCATGAGTCAGGAACATCACAGTCAAATACTTCTGATTAATTATATATATAAGCTTTAGGTTCAACAACCTAATCCACAGACTATACCATAACCTCATCTGATGTCCCTTCTCTCTTCTTATCATTATACTTTACTCTCAAAGATCCATCTTTTGAATCAGTCTTTCTAGAGCCATTGGAAGGACCAATCGACCGAACTGCTTCTGATGTTAGCACGCTGCGATCAGTACAATTTTATAATCATTTTGCGAAATGAATTTGGTTGAACCTGTGAAAACGACGATACGAATGGTGGTCAAGAGTCGACTGGTCGATTTTGAAGCGATGATAGTGGACTTCGACTTGAGTTTGAGGTAGGGCAGTTTTTAAAGACCTTTCTTTAAAGTTTGATTTTTTTTGTAATATTAAGTTATTTAAATAATTATGTACTCTCTAACTTCTAAAATTTTTTTTGAAAGAGGGCACAGAATTATTTGAACAATCTATTATTTTTTATATAAAAATAGTACTTGCCTCTTTAAAATAGTACTATAATACTTCGACCGTAATTATTGAAGTATTACTCACAAAATATGTATAGACAATTAAACAAATAGTCAAATTTTCAAAAATAATACTAAACATGACCATTATTTTTTCAAAAAATAATTAAAAAATTCAAACAAATAAAGTCAGTTGTTTATTTCGTCAAAACAGTCGAGATCAATTTGGATTCAGATTCTTCTTGGCGGGTTGGTGATGGGGGTGGATTCGCCGACGAACGGGTTGGTTGGGCCGCGACGGTCTGAAAAATTACATTAATATAAGCCTATAATAATATATCAACAAACTTCCACTAAGCCTATCACTATATAGTAAAAAACCCACATCTTCCACTGTACATCAATGGAGTTGGTTCGACCTTCTTCTCCACCTTCTCCACGCCCTCCTCCTCGTCCTGAACAAAAGCCCTACGCACTGGGCACCATTTGAATGGTGCTGGTCGTTTGTGAGGACCATCCTCCTTCCTCACGGCGTCTGACACGAAGGTTGGACGCTTCTGGGGCAGAGGATTGTCCGAGAACCAGCGTTTCGGCGGAGCTGGAGCATTCGAAGAGGCGGAGAGTTCTGGCACGGAACGCTGACGGCTCACCGGGACCAAGGCACGGCACGAGTTGTCCTCGTTGACCGAAGTGACGGTGGTGGTTGAGGTTGATTCGTCGGCTTCACGGTAAATGTCGATTCGGACGGCTTGATGTTGAGGTTCTGGCGCGTGTTTGGCAGTCGGGTTGATAATGTGATTCTGGAAAAAAATTTTTGTCATTTTTTAGTTTGTAAAAAAATTTCTTGCCATTTTTTACTTTTTAAAGGAATTTTTTGCTATTTTTAACTTGTAAAGAAAGTCCTTGCCATTCTAATCATTAAACAGTAAAATTAGTAAAGAAAACCCATAAAACCACCTACCGTCCGACACAACTGACGATTCTGATCGAGCACAATGTTGGTGTTCACCGCCCGCATTGGCTTCACCTCCGCCGGCAACGCCGAGTCATCGTTCATGGCGCACAACAAGGCGTTGATGATCAAACAGATCGCGAAGCAGAACAACAACAACGCCACCATGGAGAAGAAGACGGTCAGCCATTCGCTGTCCGACAACGAAACCATCGTGAGTTCGAGGGTCGAGAAGTAGTGGGACTAGTCCAGTTGGGGGTTAGTCGACCAGTGGGCGGTCGTGAAGCGGCCGCTCAGTCGGGTGGAAATGTGAGTAATGAAGTGATTTTTAAGACCGAAATTTTCGTTTTTTGATTTTGAAATTTGCATATTTTTAAAGTAAATTTTTTTTGAATTTAAAAATTTTTTTTAAATTTAAAAATTTTTCAAAATTGTGAAAAAACTTTATTAAAACTGCAAAACCAAAACGATATTAACTATAACATTAATAGCCGGGAGCAGTTCGCGGTGGTGGGCAATGTTCACAGCCTCCAGCCTCGCCAGGTGGTCCATCTAGTCCTCGTGGTCCATGAACTCCAGGTTTTCCAGCTGGGCCAGGTGTGCCAGGACTGCCAGCTTCGCCCGGATCTCCATCTTCACCCGGTCGACCAGGTGCTCCAATTAGTCCTAATGGTCCCGGTTTTCCAGGTTTTCCGGGTGGTCCAGGTGGTGCAGCTGGTCCCGCGATCTCGTGAAGTGTACCAGGCCGTCCTTTGCTTCCCACTGGTCCTGGTGCGCCTGGAGCACCTTTGGGACCTTTTAGGCCGCGACGACCACGTGGTCCGGCTGTTCCTGGCTTTCCGTCTGGGCCATCGGGACCTTCTGTTCCTGGTGGGCCTTTTGGTCCCATTCGGCCGCGTTTTTCCCGGCGGGCCGGGATTGCAGTCAAAGCACCAGTTCTGAAATGGCATTTTTTGTTTCAATCAAATTTGATTTTTTTTAAAGTTTTTGAAGTTTAAAATTTTTTGTGAAAAGGTCCTAAAAATCAAATTTTAAATTAAATCCAAATTTCAAACCCAAAAATGTAAAAATACCTGAGGCGGCGTAGGGAAAGCGTCATCTTCAGGTGCATCAACTCCATTAGCTCCAGGCCTACCAGGGGGACCATCATCACCGGGATGTCCTTTGGCTCCAGGCGGTCCTGGTGGGCCAGGTGGGCTGGTACCACATCCGCAACATGTGTTATGTTTAGATGCTCTTTTGTCACGCTGTACTCTGTCTATTTTTACCTAAAATGCAGTTTTTAAGTGAGCCGTATTTTAGAAAAAACAAAAATTGAGAAAAAGTTGATTTTGATGCAAAAAGAATGGCGTGTTAGCATAGAAAACGGATCTAAAATATGCCATTCTTTATGTCATTGATATCTTCATGAATATCTGAAAATTCAAAATTTTAAAATTTTCATTTTGAAAGGTAAAATACGGTTTTTAAAGCATTTATAGTTAAATTACTTACTTCAGTCCGACTGATTTCTCTGTAAATATTGTTGGTTCGAAGCCGGCAAAAATGTAGATCATCGTGTGCAATCGACTGTACTCGTTGTAAATGTGCATAGAGAAAGGGAACAAGTAGAATAATCAAAAATACTGAGAATGCTGATATTGATACACCGAAAATGGCAGTTCGACGAAGGTGCAGGAGCTGCGCTTCTAATTTGTCTGGTAATAGAGGCTCTCGCATTTGACTGAAAAGTAAATGAAGGTTATCCAGTTTAAGAATTTTTTAAAAGATTTTTTTTAAAATTAAAATCGAGGTTTAAAACGCAATTATAAAACCGAGGTTGATTAAGAAACGTTTTACTAAAAAAAGGGGGGGGGGAGTAAGAACGGAGAGAGGGAGGTAGTGAAAAATATTTTTTTTGATAGATGAGGGTTTTTTAACAGTAGAAAGGGTATGGCGAATAATTACATTGTGAAAGGTGGGGTAGAGAGAGGGGTAGATCGTCTTTTGTATATTCACTACCGCCTCATGTTCATTGCTACACTCCCTCTTTTCATTTTTCTCTTGCTTACTTACCCTGCCCATGTGGACGCTTTTTCTATTGTATTCTGATTTACTTTGTCTTACACTATCGTACTCTGCCCTACGCCACTCTTATTCTATCCTGACCTGAGCTGCCGTGCCTTACCCTACCTGCCGTACTCTAACCTACTTTACCCTACACTATCTTTTCCACTTTACTGCTCTCTTCCTCTTCCTCTAGCCTACTTTCTCTATTACCTAGCCATGCATGTAAACTCTATTAAAAACTACAGTATTACAGATCTAAAATACAAAGCAAATATCTCACAGTAAATTAAAAACTCGATTACACCACCCCGTAACAAGAAGCATCAAACCGTTGTCGGTTAAGGTAATTAAAACGCTCATTCATAATATTACTGTTTCAAGAAGGAAGGGGAAGTAACCGTATTCCTCTCATTCATCCGCCGTTTCGACTGGATTCAGCGTCAAGAGGTGCTTGAGAAGACAGTCCGGAACGTCGCCGGATTAGTCATTTCAACAAATTTTTAGGAAATAACAAACTACATGACATTAAACTACATGACATGAAACTGAAAGTGGCATTACAGCCGATCTAAGACAATGTCTTTGTAGGAAGCAAAGCGTGATTATCTTTACTGTAGTAAGGGTTCTAACAAAGCTGAATAACATTTAAGCTACCTTTATATATCATAGCACCTCTATTTTAAAGTTGATCATACCAAGTCCTATACAACTTTACTATGTCGTAAAAACCGGGTGTAGCTCGCTCTTTGTTATAACACACACCAAACACAAAGTAAAAAAGATGATGAGAGCGCCAAATGTAATTATGATTGACGGCTAGCTTAAGGGCAAGCCTTCCACAACATCAAAAATGGAGTAACGAATATACCATGCCGTATTCAAGTGTACTATAAACTTGAGTTTTTGAGCTTTTTGTTTTATAGTAGACTTTTGTTAAAATACGACGGTTTTCTTTAGGATTTGTGTTGGTGTCGGGCGGTTCAAAACTTTTGGCGTTTTTTAATTTGAATGGGTAAAGCAGGGTTGGTAGCGTAGTGTAGGGTATCTTAAGTTACGGCAGGGTAGGGTAGGATAGGGCTGAAAACCGAGCCAGTTTAGAGATAAAGTTGAAACGGGCCGGGCTTGGAAGGTACCCCCCAACCCCAATTTTTTTTGCATATTTTAGTACTTTATTGAACGAGCTGGGACAGGCCTGAGAAAAAACGTAACCGGGCTAAAGCTAAATGTTACGCTCTGTGCCTATGCCGGTCTTTAAAAGTGGGCCCGGCCCGTTTCTCGATCTTAAGAGCGGGGCAGGTAAAGCAACGTAAGGCAAGGCAAGGCATAATAGAGTACGATAGCGTAGGCAGGTCAAGATAAAATATTTTTTCTCTTCGAACAGCAGTATTTCAGTCCTTTTTTCAAGTTTTGATGCAATAAACAAGTGTGACAAACTTTTAATTGAAAAAGTGTAATTAAGTTAGTTTAAAGTGTTACTTTGAGAAATTGTAATATGTACATGTCATGGCATAACCGAGAGTTTTAGGTTTAAAGAATTTTCCGCTGTTATTGTTTTAGACTTCTTTTTATAGTTAAATTAAGTTTTTTATTTGAAAAAAAGTTAAAATAAATTTGGAAATTTAAATTTTTAAAAATTTTAGCTTTTTCACATAATTCTGTGCCTCTCTTAATGCAAATGTTCGGAGTTAAAGAGCACAGTATTATTTGAACAAGTTAATAGTAAGATATTGTTGCACGTGGTTGTTCAAATAATTCTGTGCTCCCTAACACCGAAAATTTTCTTTGGGAGGGGGCACTGATTCATTTGAACAACCCAATAGACAACATAGTTTTGAAGGTGCTTTGTACTAATACTATGAATGAAAACATTTGCTTTTAGGTACTAGTTGGTACAAGATTTTGGTACAAAAAGTTAACAAAATTTGTTTTACTTGCAGTTATACCTAAAAACCGGGTATTTTTAGTTGTTGTGCCGAGTTTAGTGGTCAAGTTTGTAACAAAGTAAACTTGTTTTCCAGTAAACTTTTACTTTTATTTTTGTTTATCTGAAAAGAGAACCACAAATTTTATTGTTCCAGACATCCGGCTAATTACCTTGTTTAGCATTGTTTCTTTCCCGTGGCTTTTTTTAATACTTTTGGGTTTTTTAATTTTTAATGCTTCTATACAGCTTATTCTATAGTATGTTTCGTTTTTTATTACTGTATTCTGCGCTGGGTTGAGCAATTGTAATATTTATAAGTGAAAATATAAAAAAATTTTTAGATTTTAGGTATTATTTCAGAAGAGTTTTTTTTGAAAATGAAGTTCTAAGAGAGGGGAGAAGGGATTAAAATTGTTTTCCTTAGTCGAACCGAGAGCCCTCGCCTAGAGCCCTAGCCCAAAGCCCTAGCCCAGAGCCCTAGCCCAGAGCCCTAGCCCAGAGCCCTAGCTCAGAGCCCTAGCTCAGAGCCCTAGCTCAGAGCCCTAGCCCAGAGCCCTTTGAATAGAATATTTAAAAAAAACTTTATGATAAGATGAACCGAAGAGACCGTTCAAATAAAAAATTTTAAAAATTTTTGCTGCATTTTTCAAATTCACCAAACTGCAAATCTAGCCTTTTCCCAACGTTCAAAGTTCAATGCCCAACCATGTTTTTTATTTTCCCGTCCCCAACGTTCCGTGATTAGATCAATAAACAAGTTGGACGGTGGACCAGGTTCGTACCCGTGGGGCCCCCCTCCACCAGCACTTTGAATATTTTTCGACTCGATTTCAATTCAAAAACGGCGAAGCGGGGCCAGCCGGCTCGCCGTCGGGGCACGATGAGGAAATTCGGAAGAGGAAAATTGAAGAAGATGGGGCCGTCTCTTCAATATCCTTTTAGTAGGTTCGGCGACGAGTATGAGTTAACGACCAACTGATTTTATACCCAAATTCCACTTTTTTTATTTACTATGCCACTTGCGCCGTAAATACAAAGTTTTTGGCAGAAAACGTTGGGAACGATGACAGAAGGGGGTTGGAACGTTGGGGTGATGAATATGGAGATTGGATTTCGGATGACATTTGAGTGGGTAATATGACAAATTAAACTTGATGGCATGTTGCTAATTGTTTGGAAAAGCGTTAAGTGAGCAGCGACTAACTCAGCTTAATAGGCTTATTAGGGAACACTCCTTTTTTATTAATAAGGGGTAGACGTTACAGTAATATAACTTTTTGTATACTCCATTTTAAACACTCTTTTAGTCTAGAAACTTTTGTTTTAAGAATTTTCTTATTTATTAGTTTTATGACATAATGTAGTTTTAATATGTTTATTTTAGTCAGAGCTTTTCTTTTTTTCTATAGTAAACTGTTTCACCGATAGCTTTTAAATGTAAATTGCTTAGCTGGGACTAAAACGCTTCCTGGCTAAAGATGGGGTGGTTTATCAACAGGTTGGTTTAAAAATGGTAAAGATAACAGCAAAGTACGTGATTGGTGCAAAGGAGTTAAATTTAAGGTTTATCAAAATTAAATTTTTTAATTTTAAAAAACAAAATATAGATTTTTAAAACTAGGCCAGAATTTAGTGCTTTTTTTATTGAATGTTTAGCCACTTATAGTTTTTATTACTTTTAAGTGTTACTATGAATAGCGGTTTTTCTTTTTTTAGTCTATATGTATTTATATTTTTTTTAATTATTAAAGTTGATACAAATTGCAGTTTGGTGCACACTTTTTAAATACGGTGGAACTCTTGTATAACGAACTTCTCTATAACAAAATTTCTGTATATAAAAGGGAACAAAAAATATATTAGCTAAAACTTTTTAATTGGTAGTTCATTGAAGTGTCCTTTTATAAACATATCATTTTTTAAATTTTTTAAAATAATTTTAATATTAAGTATATTTTTTGACTTAACAATGTTTTAATTTAAATTTACTTTTTACTGTTTCAATAAATTTTTTGATTTTGGGCCAAGATTAAACCATGTTTTACTGTAATTAAACGTTCTTTGATCAATATGGTATTGCAAAACATTCTAATCTTTGACCATTTTTAGATGAATTTAAATTTTAAAATTGATTTGTTATATCTGTTATCTTTTTTTATTTTTCTTGCGTTATTCTTTATGTTTGTAGAAATTTTTTAATTTCACATTTTCTCAATAGCATTAACTTAACATAAAAGAACTTATTATTTTGTATTTTACACCAACTATTGATTACATAATTTATGAATTACAATTACTGTTTCTTATATTAACTATTGACTAAATTAACTACTGATTTCAGGAAGAACTCTTTGTACATAAACTACCAACCTTTATCATCTTCATCTTACTGCACTATCTTTTAAAATCACTTAAATGGATATAGCAGAAGTCGTTTCACTGAAAAGGTTTTATAAACTCACAAGATTAATGTCATAAAGCCAAGAATGGCAGACGAGTTTTTCGAGGATGACATCGACTGTGTCGATGTGAATGACATCATGGCAAACTTTAACGATCTCACCATTCGATTGGATGTTAAGGTAGGCTTTATAAGGGTTTCGTTTTTCCTTTTTTTCAATTTTACAGTAGTAGTTCTTGGCGTACTGTAACAAAATTTAAGCGTTAGTATTTTCTTTGTAACAAAAAAGTTTTGTCATCGATGTACATTGCTTTACATGGCAAAAAACGACAAGACTTTATTGCGTTTTTTAAATTTAAAAATACAAATTTAAAATTAAAATTTTAAAATTTTGAAGACATTTATGACTTTTTAAAGACAGTATAACATATTATAAATAAACATAATTACAGATCGTATACTCAATATACTATGTAACAATATTTACTGTTGGTTTGATTGGAAACGGGTTACTAATCGCTAAAATACGACGACAAATGACGGTGGCTAATGTCTTTCTTATCAATCTTGCCATTTCCGACCTCGTAAGTTCATCATATGTTTCATAGAAGGCTTTATAGGATAGGATAGGGTAAGGTAAGGTAGGGTTAGGGGGTGAAAAGCAAATTGTGTAGGCCTGGCCCGGCCCACCCCGGTTTTACAATTGAGCCGGGTCGGCCTTGAGCAAAAGTTGAAACGGGCCGGGTTTGAAAAGTAGGCCCGGGAGGGTAGGGTAGGGTGGTTGTAAAGAAATGACCTTTTAAAGCTCTTTTAAATAAAGATCAAAAGTGCAAAGATAACGTACTTATTCCAGTACTATATATAGCATAAAGTTCTTTAATTATGCCTATTTTTAACTCCGCAGTAATGTAATCAAATTACAGTTATTATGTATTACCGCACTTCCTATAACGCCCGTTCTGGCCTTTATGAAGCGATGGATCTTCGGTGACATTATGTGCAAACTGGTACCATTTTGTCAAGGGATTTCAGGTAATATTTGTGATTTCAATTTTTTCAAAATAAGATTTTAAATTTCAAAAAAGTTCAAAATCTTTAAAATTAAAAATTTAATTACATGATGGAATATCGTCATTTTTGGAAATTTTAAAATAAAAAGTACGAAAAAATAAGTTTTTAATATTGTAAAATACGCCGCCGAGACTGCAATTCTGTAAATGTTAATTTTGAGTTTAAAAAAAGGTTTTTCAAGCCAAAAAAATAGTTGAACTCTGTTTTTTGAACTAAATAATAGACTAACTTACCAATTATGATTATAACATAATTTAATTTGAGGTAATTTATGTAAATTTCTAAAAGTAAAACCAAAAATTGTAGACACTTCTTTACACAAAGTAATAGACAAACTAAACTAAAATTTGGTGAAAAATTGAATTTTTATGGTACTTTTTATATCAACGGTACTAAATAAATTTTTTCTGGTACTTTTGGTACCAAAGATAATAAATATTAACACTTTTTATTTTATATAGTACTAAATTGCATTGAATGGTAATGTCTTAAAATTTGCGAATCATATCGATTTTAATAAATTTAAGGTTATTTAGCACCAAAAGTTACAAAGTCATTAATTTTTTCAAAATACAGCACTATGCAGTACTAATACTAAAAATGAATGGTGATTTATTATATTTGATACCATTTATAACCAAAATTTGAAAAATTTTTTGATTTTTTTAAGATTTAGATTTAGTACTGTTTGGTACAAAAGTCTGCAAAATTTTTAAATTTTTAAAATTCAGTACTAGGTAGTATCATTATGAATTACAAGTGACGGTTTTTGAAATTTTAGCAATATTTGGTACAAAAATCTTAAAAAATTCAAAATTTTTAAATATTAGTGCTATTTACCATTATGAAATACAATTGATGATCTTTCAAAATTAGTACCACTTGGTACAAAACTCTTTAAAATTTCTAAATATTGAAATTTCAGTACCATTCAGTACCACATCCAAAAAACAACTGTTTTTATGACCATAACCGTGCCCTTTTCTGCCGTTTGATTCGAAAGTTTGCCTTTTGTTTTCGACTAAAATGAGGTTTTGGCGCTTTGACCGGAACCCAATCCAATTTCGTTCCAAAAAACAGTTCAAAGTCTGAAAGTTTTCAAATCCTCACGAGGGCCGCGCCCCCGGAATTAGAAACAGATGGCCAGTTAAACAGTCAAAATAACCCCCAAACGGGCAATCAAATTGGTTGAGGGTGGATGACTACCGTTTAAGCGCGTTTACATTACACTGTAGATGGACTTTCGGCACGAAAACATGGGAATGTGAGGGCATGGTGAAAAGAATGGCAAAATGTTGCGAATTATTTCTTAAATTTTTAAAAAATCATTGTCTTGAAAACGTTTCTCAGGTATAGCACCCAATGATAGTATCAAGTTCCAAAAAAATAAATATTTTGGTCATTTCTGGTAATATATATAAGTAATATCTTAACTTGCCTTACCCAACCTTACCTTACCCTACCCTGCCTTATCCTACCCTGCCTTGCCTTGCCTTGCTCTACCCTACCCTGTGTTGCCCGGCCTTGCCTTACGCTGCATTTGCCTTGTCTCGCCCTGCCCTTCACTGCGTTGTCCTTCCTTACTTTAAATTGCCTTACCTTGCTTCGCTTTGACCTGCCTTGCCTTGTTCTTTCCTGTCTTGCTTTCCCTGCCCTGTCCTCTCCTACCCTTCCCTGCCGTAAACTACTTCACTATTACCTCTTACTCAACCCTACCTTGCCTTGCTCTGCCCTGTTTTTGCCTAACTTTACCCTAAATTTAGGATTATTTGGTACCATATTGTACCACTTTAAACCGCTAAAACCAAAAATTTTTCTTGTTGAGACAGAAAACCAAAGGTACAAAAAAACAAAATGATACCTAAAAGTACTTCAAAAACCTCAAAAACTAAAAATTTAACCAAACACCCCATTCCAGTTCTGATCTCAACCTATTGTCTCTGTCTAATCGCAGTGGATCGATACCGTAGCATCGTGACACCTCTCAAAGTGCCATGGACAACGCGACAAGCCCAGTTCTTTATGTTCATATGTTGGGCGACGGCCGTCGTGATATCCTTGCCATTGTTCATAGCACAACAACTCAAGCACATAGCGTTCAGTAATATCACGTTATGTGGTCAATTCTGTGGTGAATACAACTGGCCAACCGACACTCGATACAAGTTGGCGTATGGGTCAGCATTGTTGATATTAACGTACCTTATACCTGTTAGCATCATGGCCTTTTGCTACTGGAAGATATTACAGAAGGTAGGGTGGTTGTGAAAGGGTTGGACAGGTTTGACATGGTGTATATTAGTTATGGTAAACATATGAGGGGGTGTCATAAAAGTCTTGTCGTTTCTTAACTAAGCTCTGCACGTCTATTTTTCATTATATTGTAGTAGGCCTATACCTCCTTATCCTATCATATTGTTACAGGTACGACAAGACTGGATAGTAAACACTGGCTCTATGCTAACCGAAGCCCAGCAAGCCCACACCTCAGTACGGAAGCGACGTGTCATGTACGTGCTCATACTCATGGTAGCCGTCTTCATGGGGTCATGGATGCCACTTACCATCGTCAACATACTACGTGACATTGGAGTGTCCGCGTTGGAAGTACAAATGTACTTTAAGCTTTTGAATGCACACGCTGTAGCAATGTCAAGTATCGTCTCCAATCCATTGTTGTACTTTTGGATGAGCAAGGTAAATAAGGTTGTGTAAGGTAGAGGACAGTAAGGTAGGCTAGGGTAAGGTACGGTACGATTAAGCAGGGGATTTTAGAGTAGGGTAGGGTAGCGTTATACATTTTATTATAACATATTAGGTTGTTCAATTAATTCTGTGCCCTCAAACTCCACAAATTTGTTTTGAGAGGGAGCACAGAATTATTTGAACAGCCTAATATCAACATGTACAAATAAGAATGAGCCAAAAATTGCAAATTTTGGCGCTTTGAATGGCTCATCCATATTTGAACAAGTTGATTACCAAGAAGATGTTAATGCCATTTTAAATTACAGCGACACCGCCGCGCCCTGAAAGATGACATGTTTTGGCTGACCAATGTCCGAAGACAACATCAGATGGGTCTGCTAGAGAAGTTTGCCCCCTCACCATCAGTTGGGATAATGTATAGGAAGAGTTTGGAGAGGCACCTACTCAACACAAAATATAATCCTTACAGGTAATGAAAACACTATTATTTTAGCTGAGTTTTTGAAAATATTAAGATGACTTTGAAAACTATGCTATCCTTTTTCAAATGTAGTGCAAATTTAAAAAGTTTGACCTAATGTTAAAGGACCAGTCGGGGTAAATCTTTTGTTCTGTTTTTCTGCAACAAATCAGGCAATCAGGGATTTAGCGATTGGCAAATCGTTCAAAAAATTATTTTTTCGTTTTTATTTTTCGAAGAACTTTTTGTTTTTATTGGTCGTTTATTGTCGAATCTTTTAGTGAAAAAGATCGATTCTAACTGATTTTATGTAAGATATGTTAGAATATACATGGTTTTACATCTTTCAAACGTTTTTTTGTACTTTGAGCAAAAAAATCGTTTGAAAACTTGAAAAATACATGTATTTTCGTCTTCTCCAGCTAAACTGGCCATATTCCATCTAAAATAACATGGAAAGAATTCAAGAATGAAGAATGGATTGTTATAATCGAATCTTGACGTATATTGGAATGATAAAGATCTTGGATGCCCAGTCCAATTGAAGTTCGGTAAGTTCTTATTCGTTTCTTGTGTCTAATGTTTTAGGTATGAGAAACAATTATTGAAATCGTTGAAGGAATACTGGGTAAAACCGTTAGAGTAATTTATAAAACCATGGTAAAGGAATTTAGAATATTGGCATAAATTTGATGTAGATGTAGGTTTTCGAAGCTTCATTGAGATTTAGAGACAGGTCCAATGGATTTTTCGATAAATATCTCGTTGTTTGATTGAACATTTCAGATTACTAGTTGTTAAAGCTTTATAAAGTTGTGTTGAATACTTTAATTTGATCAATTGCAATTGCAGTTAGTGGAAAAGGAATTGGTTTTGATTAACTTTTAGCAACAAATTTAGGACAAGCGTTTTTGTTACCTAAATATAAAATGCGATGTTAACATGCATTATTTAAGTGAGAAGTTAAAATAACCTTTATCCTCCGTCTGTTAAAAGTTCAACAATCTCCTTCATTGCACAATTTTCCCATCTTCCAACAATTATAAAAAGTGTTACCTAAAATTATATTCAGCATTAAACAAAGACTTTTTCCTCAAAACCTTGGTAACGCCTCTAAAGTTTGACTATATTGAGCTTTTACTCAATGTTCGCCACACGGCTTGCAAACACTTTGCGGGATTCATGTTAACCTAAAACATTAGACACAAGAAACGAATAAGAACTTACCGAACTTCAATTGGACTGGGCATCCAAGATCTTTATCATTCCAATATACGTCAAGCTTCGATTATAACAATCCATTCTTCATTCTTGAATTCTTTCCATGTTATTTTAGATGGAATATGGCCAGTTTAGCTGGAGAAGACGAAAATACATGTATTTTTCAAGTTTTCAAACGATTTTTTTGCTCAAAGTACAAAAAAACGTTTGAAAGATGTAAAACCATGTATATTCTAACATATCTTACATAAAATCAGTTAGAATCGATCTTTTTCACTAAAAGATTCGACAATAAACGACCAATAAAAACAAAAAGTTCTTCGAAAAATAAAAACGAAAAAATAATTTTTTGAACGATTTGCCAATCGCTAAATCCCTGATTGCCTGATTTGTTGCAGAAAAACAGAACAAAAGATTTACCCCGACTGGTCCTTTAAAGTATTTTTACAAGCAGTAGGCCTTTCTTTAAAGTTTGAGCACTATTTTTAAATATTTGGTACTGTTTTTAAAATTTGGAGCAATTTTTTAATTTTTTTAAATTATGATTTAACACTACACTTTGAGGTTAACCTAGACCTGAAAGGGGCCGAAACAAATTTGAAAAAAGTCTGACCTAAAAATTGGGCCCGGCCTGGTCTCTTTACATGTCTAGTCTAACCTAATTTTTAAGCCAGCTCCGGAAACTTAAACCTTTTCCGTTAAACCGTTATACCTTTGGTCATTCTATTCTAATTTCAATTTTGCCACTTATAGGACAGGGTCGAGTAGTGGAGGGTAAGGTTCGGGCAGACAAGCTAAATTTAATGGTAGAGTAGTGTATTTTACTTTCCTTGTTAAACCTTATCTTACCCTACACATCTTTACCGTTTCCTAATTAACATTTTAATACCCATCCTAACCCATCCTACTCTAAACTATCCTACAGTACCTTACTCTACCCTACCTCACCTTATCACATCCTGCCCTATAATACCATACCCCACTTTATTCTACCCTGACCTAGCCTATTCTACCCACACTTCCTCTATAATTTTCAAAAACTGAGAGAATTTTAAAATCGTAACACTGTTTTTAATACCTACTTCCAGACGCGGCACCCTGGCCGACCCGACCATGATGAGTCGAGAGAAGTCGTTGCAGGAAATGCACGCGAACTGCTTCCTCCTCGTACCATTAATGCCTTTATGCGTACCACCCACTCGAACAACCTCAACCGTCTCCTCGTCGATGAAGAATTCGTCGGTTTTGTTCCGACAAAAAATGTAACTTTCACACTTATTTATTTTGTCAGTAAAGTGTTTTTACACTTTTTGAGAGATTTTAATATATTCTACACTATCTAAGAGGTTTTAGTAGTATAATAATACCTATAACAGTAAAACTGGACTTGAATTAATGTGGAGTAAGTTAGAAAACTCAAAATTAACATCAAAATCAAGTATTAGAGACAAACATACGACAAAGTTAGACAGAAAGAGATAACATAAAGTGAACGAAGAAACAAGGGCGCGTTCATGGATAATATAAGAGAGTGAGAGGTCGCTTAAACAGCTCCCAATATCAAGTCAAGCTCACTTGAAAAGACAATGACCTTTTTTTATCAAAGCTGAACATAAGTTAACATCTTCGGTTTATTAACCCAAGTTTGAGGTTAGCTCATGTTTCGGCTCTGAACTCTCAGTGGCTGATAAAGAGAAATTTTGGAACGCTCTACAACAATGTGGAGCTTATAGTAGTTTTCAAACGTTTGAATACCTTGTAGTACTCATACTTGTAGGTTAAAATAAAGTTTTGGCCAAAGAATGTTAACTTTGATATTATTTACAACAATATAGCCTTAAGACCTCAAATATTGCTAACCTTCTCTGCCTAAAATTTAAAAAATCGAAAAAATATTAAATTTACCTTGAGAAGCTTCGAGTTCAACAACCTCCAAGTCCAGCTTAACGTCTTCAACCTCTATCTTTTTATGAAAGTATGTTAACATGGTTTGAAGACTTTAAAGATTATAAACCGCAAATGTAATTAATACCTAAAATTATATTTTTAACATAATTAAATATAAAAGTAAAATTAAAAAAGAATAAAAACCTTTTACATCAACCTTTACTCATTCCCTACTGAAAAACGGCCGAAATTAATGTAAGATGAGAGCTTTTCTAGACAAAGCAACTGAATTTCTATAAAATATCTCATTTTGACGATTTTTCTCGATGTTAATCCTAATATTTTTGTTTTCTATCAAATCTTACATAGATCTTGATTGTTAACAAGTAATTTATGTTGTTTCCCATAATTAATGACCAAAAAGACTTGTCAAAACAGTAATTTTTGCCAGTTATGAGCTATTTTGTTGTAGAGCCATCTGCTTCAGCAGTCAATTGTATTACTTGAATATATATTCACACTTTTGCTTGATTAAGGAAAACCTTGTTATACTAGTCTCATGTGTAAGTTTTTAATATGTTTTATCTTCTTTTAGGTGTAATTATGATCTCCACATTGTTGTAGAGCGTTCCAAAATTTCTCTTTATCAGCCACTGAGAGTTCAGAGCCGAAACATGAGCTAACCTCAAACTTGGGTTAATAAACCGAAGATGTCAACTTATTTTAAGCTTTAGAGTGAAACGTATTTGTCTTTTCAATTGAGTTTGACTTGATTTCGGGAGCTGTTCCGGCGATCTCTCACTCTCTTATATTACCCATGAGTGCGCTTTGTTTCTTCGTTCTCTTTTATGTATGTTCATCTATATACCTTTGTTGAATGCAAAGTGTTAATGGTTGTACGAACACACGACAATGTTGGAGAAAAGATAAAAAGAAAACGAAGAAACAACGCCGCGCTCATGGGTAATATGAGAGAATGGGAGATTGCTCGAACAACTCCCAAAATCAAGTCAAACCCAAATGAAAAGACAAATACGTATCTTATTAAAGCAGAACATAAGTTTACATCTTCGGTTTATTAACCCAAGTTTGAGGTTAGCTCATGTTTCGGCTCTGAACTCTCAGTGGCTGATAAAGAGAAATTTTGGAACGCTCTACAGCAATGTGGAGCTCATAATTTAAGGCTTAAAATAATATGAAGTATATTAGAAGCTTCTACATGATTTTACTATAACGAGGTTTTCTTAATCAATCAGTGTGAATACACATTCAAGTAATACAATCGACGACGCTGAAGGCTCTACAACAACATAGCTCATAACTGGCAAAATCTACTGTTGTGACTAGCCTTTTTGTTCATTACTTGTAGGAAACAATATAAATTACTTGTTAATAATCAAAGAACCTTAAAAATCACGGTAGAAACGTCCAATATCACAGTTGTCGCGAAGTTGCGAGTTAAGAAATACAAAAACATGTTTACAAAAATATAGAACCGGTCCAGAACAAAGAAGGTCTTTTTTAACTTGCAAAAAGTGTTTATAGTTAGGCCGATTTGGCCAAAAACTAAGAAGTCTCTAACCAACTAGACCGCGGATTGGTCGTATTTTATATTTTTGGATAAATAAATATTTTATATACTGTAACTAGCTAATAATATTAATATTCATAATAATTTTATGACACAGTAAACACGTCAAATACCACAGTAAAGAGCAAACGTCAGCCAAGTAATTTATTTCTCAAAAGTCAGAATGTTGTGGCGTGGGGAATCTAGAATCCGGGACCCTTCTCCCAGTCGTAGGGGAACTCCTGGACGCCCATCGAAGTGAAGGCGCGGCGCATCGTCGAGTAGACTTGTTGGTAGTTGGGGGCGTCGTAGTACTTAAGGGCGTCGACGTACTGCAACACCTCAATGTACTCGCGCGGGCAGCCGGCGAACAGTTCCTGGAGTCCTTGTGGGGAGCGGCAACGCTTTTTGTACTCACCGACCTGAAATAATGTGATACAACAGCTGTAAAAAGTAGCATAGTATAAAAATATACTACAATGTAACTCTACAATGCACTGTATCACCCTAACAACCCCTCCGAGCCTACTACAACCTCAACCCTCACCTGGTTCATGTCCTGGACGTTCTTCCAAGGCAGGTTGCCGGTGGTCAGCTCCACACACATGTACACCCACGTCTCGCAATCGTCCTTACGGCACAGCTCACGTTGCAAATGGCACGAGATGGGAGCGTAGCGGACCGTTCCACGGAAACCGGCGGCGGCACGCGGCTTTCGGATCACGCCTTGATCGTTGGTGAACTTACGACACATACCAAAATCGAGAATGTAGATCTTGCGCAACTCGTTCAGCTCGGCACGACCGATTGTGTAGTTACCCGGCTTCACATCACGATGCAGGTAGCCAATGTTGTGCAAATCCTC
Organism: Bursaphelenchus okinawaensis; assembly: GCA_904066225.2. Taxonomy (NCBI): domain Eukaryota; kingdom Metazoa; phylum Nematoda; class Chromadorea; order Rhabditida; family Aphelenchoididae; genus Bursaphelenchus; species Bursaphelenchus okinawaensis. The sequence continues at coordinate 8,206,950 of CAJFCW020000005.1, read as the reverse complement.
CAATGCCTCCAGCGACTGAATTCCGGCGCCAATGGCCGTGCCCATGCTCAAGTGCTGGCCTGGGCCTTCCTGGAATGAGATGTTTAAAAAATTTGAAAAATAAAAAAAACTTGACCAAGATTACCTTCATCACCCAACCTACCACAATACAACTTCAAAAACCCCCAAAATATTACCTTTCTCAAGTCCTGCAACGACTTTCCGACAAATGTCATGACGACATAGTTGAAGTTTCCGAATCGTCCCTTGTCCTCAATTTTGCAAAAGTGACGTGAGCCTCGTTTGGTCAATTCAGTCAACACGTACACCTCCATCTTCAGTACCTGGATCTGCTCGTTGGCACCTTCGGTTTTCAGCGCATACTCGCCGGTGGGGTCCGATACTTTGTACACAGCACCTGGAAGGAGAATAGCATCATTTTGGAACGGAAAGGCCTTGGGCTGATGAAAAACCGGTCGAATATAGAGAAAAATCGACCGAAAAGGGCAAAAACGCCCAAAAAATCAAACTGATGACAAAACTTATCAAATTTACTGCCAAAACTGATTGTATATAATCTCAAAACCCACCATATCCAATGCCAAAACTTTTAAGCTTCTAACTGATACCAAATTCAACCAACAACAACATGATAAATCAGCGAATTCGACCGCAAAACCCAGCAAATTCGACCGAAAAACCTACCGAAACCTCCCTCTCCCAGCTTCTTCACGATGGTCCAACGCTCGACCTGTTGTCCCGGCTGTAGCTGGACTAATTCGGCTGCCATTTTTTCTCTCAAGTCACCACAACAATACACTACGACCGACCAGTGAAGTCACAACCGCCAAAACTGAGCCCGAATGAAGAAATAAGCTCCAAAGTCACTTTCCGAAATTTGCATATCGGGCGAAAAAGAGGGTGTGAACTGTCAATTTGAAAATTAAAACTTTTATTGTAAATATTGAGATCGTGTCGAAAATGGTTGTTTTTTTTCTGGGTTTTATAAGTTAAGTCTACTATATAGCGCATAACGTGATTATATAATGGCATTTCTGGCAAAATATAAGGAAAACCGTGTTTTTTTTATTAAGATTTGGCTGTAAAACGTCATTTCCACGTTAAAATCAACTAAAAAGATGTCATTTTAAACTAAAGCTTATCACGAAAACTAATTTTTTCTAACAAAGTAAAGTCAACCAACATTGTATTCATACCAAAAAACCTAAAATAACATCCAAAAATCAGCCAAAACTTCACAAACTTAGCCAAACAAATAAAATTTTTATATAAAACTATTTATATATAACTGTTATAACAAATGTATGGCAAGATATTGTCATCGTTGGATGACCATAAGTGTTAGTAATCTTTCCTATTGACATTTACTGTTTCTTCTTTGCTTTGGCTTCTCCACCAACGTTGAACAATGGTACAACCCAGGTTTTTGGTGGGTAAACAAAGTACAAGGCCAAAGTGACTACGTTAACGGCCAGACCGGCTACGTTAGCGGCCTAGAATGTTGTTTTTATTAGACTTAATCTTTTTAGTCTACTGTACATGAAAATTCCAAAGTTACTACCTAAAAAGAGAAAGAAAAGTTCAAAGACCTACAGCAATATAGTAGTTCTGAACATAAACTCCGTAGAACGTCCATTGTAAGGTCAGAGCAAATACACCAAACTGAATTGTAGCCGGAATGTATTCAGTGGTCTTCAAGGAGATAGCACGTAACTGAAAAAAAGCTTACATTATGTATTTTTTGAATAATATAAGCCTGAAAAGTCTAAAATCTGTACCGTGCAACATTAAAAATAAAAGAGTTTTTAAGTAACAATAAGTAAAAAAATAGTTTACAATTGAGAGAAAGCATTGTAATTACAATGCTTTCTCATAGTTTCTTTGTTATAAATCAACTCAAATCACTTTAACTATCATGATATTACAGTACCTACGAGTTCCGATCTTAACAACTAAAAAAAATTTAAATCGACCGCAAAACTTTTTGTACAGGAACAAAATGTGAACAAAACACCATAAACTTTGAAAAAAATTCATAACCTTGATACTCGATTTCACAACCTTTGATACTAAAAATCGACTTACAATATCATTAACACCACCAAACAAACTAATGATTTGAGTGGCAGCAGCGATCGAAGCCATAACATCATATTGCTCTTTGGCAGAATGACCATCAACATACTGTACAATCGAGTAGATAGTGAATACTAACCCCAAAACTTGGCCAAACAGGTATTTCTGGAACAGAATTATATCATATATTGTACAATACTATGACTTAAGGTATAGTATTTGCTATTAAATTGTGCAAAACATTCTGAGCCCAATTTCAAAGCAAATTTTCTGAATTAGGAAGCACAGGATAATTTGAACAACCTAATAATTATACGTAAAAGAGCCTCAAGACTATAAAAAAGTAAATTTCAAAGTTTAGAAACCCTCAAAGTTATTATATTATAGTAGCCTTACCCTAATAGGTTGATAGTAAGCAAAAGCCACTGTGTAGAAAGAAAATACTGCCAAGTTGATCAGGTTAAGATAAATATTTACATTGTCATTCGTCATCAAACCATGACGATACCAACAGCACATTCTGAAAGTTTTTACCGTTTTACTTGTATTATACTTTAGTTTATTCTTTTAGTATACCCTACTTTACTCTTGTAGTATACTTTACTTTATTCTAATATCAAAAACACTAAATATATCAAAATTTTAGGCCAAAAACTACATAGAAAACCATTGACATGTCCTTTTTTTATGACATTTCTGCCCACTTCTTGACCAATTTTCTAATTTTTTAAAATTTTTGACAAACTATCAGAAATAACCTTACGTTAACATAGGCAGAACATAGTTGATGGACGAGTACCCATCAGCACTACCTCGTCGTTTCCAATCTAACACGACTAAAACTGGCAGAAATGTGAAACAAATCGAGTAAGCTGACAACCATAACGTGAACACTTCAAACCATCCCATTATGGCACTGAGACTAAAATTTAAAATTTAATTAAAAAATTTTTTTGAATCTCAAAAATTTTGAAAAAAAACGCAGATTTATGCAGAATAGAAGACATAACATATTTTACATTAAAAACAAATAATTTACAAAAATTGCTTTGCAAGACTAAAGCAAGTATAATATACATATAAAGCGAAAGAATCCGTATTTTACCCATAACCTCAAAGTTATAGTAGTTTGTTAAATTAATTCTGTGCCAAGCAACTTTTCGAAGCTAAGAGGCACAGAATAATTTGAACAACCAAATAGATCTATTTCCTCTAAAAACCCAGAAGAAACAGTGAAATTTCAGTCACAGAGCCATCGAAGAGACCCTAATCGATTTGTATTTTACAAAAACGGAACAGAAAACCCTTCAGATTGAATTAATTAACTGTTTACAAAATACACCATTCCCATTACATTATTTTAACAAGCAACGTGATTACAACCAACTTGCTTTCAAATTAAATTGTAGTTTATATTGCCAGTTGTAATAGACGAAAAGTCAACGCCTTTATCGTGACTTGAAAATATTCTTTACCACAGCTTTAAGAATACCTAATTTTATGATAACACGAAGGGTAATAATATAAATGTTACGATATTAAAAAAAACATGTCAGCATTCATTAAAATAATCAAAAATTGATTAAATAGAAATAAAAGTTCATCAAAAAATACTGAAAAAAGCAACTGCCTCATGCTGGAATCGAACCAGCGACCTTCTGTTTACTAGACAGACGCTCTGCCCCTGAGCCAATGAGGCACACTAGTCGAAACATAACAAACTCAAGTCATTCCTATTCAAATCCAATCCAAACCCCCATTCAAAACTAACACAAGCCATAAGCTAACAGTTATATTTGCTCACAAAGTCCCTTCAAACTACAACATAGTAAATTTTGATTTCATGCCTTGAATTCAAAATTTTGACATCTATATGTAGTAATATGGTCGCCAAAAACAACATAATATAAATTCAAGAAAGTAAAGTAAAAAATTAGAAATACTATAAAATACGTCTTTCCTCAAAAACATAAAATACAATCCAAAAATGACAAAACAAGAAACTGCCTCATGCTGGAATCGAACCAGCGACCTTCTGTTTACTAGACAGACGCTCTGCCCCTGAGCCAATGAGGCACACCAGCCGAAACAAAAAAAAAAACTCAATTCATTCCTATATACATCCACTTATGGTACCAAGTATTCATTGCCACACGCCAGAATAAGTATAGTAAACCACGAGTAAAACCGGATACGATTATGAATTGTTCAAAATTTAATAATATATACATATAACAACCACAATAATATACGTTTAAAACGTAGAAATTAATATTAAAAATAATATTGATGGTCAGACATAAACAGCAACTGCAAAAGATGTTAAGCTATTTCAAAAGCTAACTGACATCAAAAGGAAATGTCACTTACGCCTGACCAACCATATAGATCATGTTATGCTTAACCAATTTGGTCAAATAACAATCATAAATTAAAGAATCCATCAAACATCAGGCTTTGTTCAATTAATTCTGTGCCCCGTAACTCTAACAATTCGCATTGAAAGGAAGTACAGAATTATTTGAACAACCTAATAATATTGAAAGATCATAATATTATACTAAATAGTTAATAACGAAAGTTAGACTTTCCGATTGATGTACTTCTCACTGTCCCCAAACTTGCTGGCTCTGCACTCGTACTTCTGGACATGCCTCAAGTTGTACATATTGGTGTTGTAGAAGTTGCCATCGATACAGTGTACAATGACTGAAGTCGAGTATAAGCTCCATTTGGTCATGTAGATGGTACGTCGTGATAGTACGGCTACAATCTGAACAAATTCTCCTGGAGGTGCTTGGCAAAACAGCCTTCGATCAGCACATACTTGCTTGATGTTCGGTTCTCGAATGACTTTGGTCTTGGGACAATTGAGACCACTGAGACAAACTGGCAGAAGCGAAATTTCCGGACAATAGCATTTGGCTTAAAAATGACGAGTAAGACGATATAAAGTGGTTATACATGTTAAAATAGCGCATAATACAAAAAGTGATCTACATCAATATAAAAAAATAACAGAACCACAAAAACAACAGTAATAGACGAAGTAATTTACCTTAACTATCTCTAAAACTGTTTCTAGACTTTCTAACATCTTTTGGCTCACACTAGATGTAAATAACCTTCATATCTCCTCCTACCTCCCAAAATGTCATTACCTTCTCGAGAATAGTGTCCTTCTCAAAAAACATTAAAATCTATCAAATTTCATTCAAAATATCAATAATAATATCTTATCTCTGACACCTATCAATATGCAACCGCACCTTATTTATTCTTGTTATCAGTCGTTCAAAAATCGATTTCAGCTGTTTTGACAAACTATACTAAAATATTGGCAAAAAGTTATTTCCAAAGTACAGTAAAGAAAAAATGTATAATTTTGTAGTTCATAACTTAAACTTAAAAACTTCTTAACTGACAAGCCATTAAAATCAAAATTCAAAACTTTAGAAGCAAGGAGAATATAAAAAACGTCGTTTAAAAATTGAAAAACATTGTCTAGGTTACGAAAACCCCACAAATCTCTCAAGATTCAAACTAAACTGTTGTAACTCTAATTCAGCCACAAAAAAAACCATCAACTAATCCAAAGTTATACCTAAAAATCCAAAAACAAAAAAAAACAACTTACATTGATGTATCTTGATCTGCAAAAATTCGTCCGAGCTTTGAGAAGCACAAATAAACGCGTTCATAAACCAAAATAAGACTAGAACAAACATTTTCAGTCCACAAACAATTCCGAGTTAGTAATAAGTTTCAGTAAATAGTTCAAAAGTACAATATTTTCGTAAGATGTCAAAGCTGAGATCAATATAACTTGTTTTTAAGACGTTAAAATAGAAGTTAGTAGAATATACTTGTATAGTATTATAGTAGAGATCGGTACAATTCAAATATTAGATAGAGATCATTGCAACTTGTCCTGAAAATACCAAAAAAAACTTCAGGTTTTCAAAAGATTTTTTGACATTTTTTGTTTGTCATCATTGTTTTCGTTGCGAAATACCTGCCGCACGCTGGTAAAATCGCAATTTATAAAATTTTTCCATAATTTTAACCTCAAAATTCAATTTGAATAGTGATTTATGTCATATATTATCCTGGTTAATCGTTTATTATTATTTTTCATTGTATACAAAATGTAAGCTTTAAATTATATTAGCAATTCGTCTAAATTAATATTCTCGAATTCTAAAAAAAGTTTAGATTATTATATAAACTTTTAGTTAACTTGGTAGATTTTAAAACCCCCGGCTATAAATATATGACCATAAAGATGACAAAAGACCATACTATTATCATAGGATAAACAACGAAATATAAATCACAAGAAAACATATTAAAGATAAAATATTCAATCACAAACACAAAAAAAATCCCGCAATATTCAACTAACACATTACAAAAGACTAAAATCAGCAAATATTAATGTATTACAACAAAGTCTTTCATTGCCTTATCAACAAGTGTCATCTTATTGTCGGTTCCCGGTTGCACTGGCCGGATCTGGCACATATGCTGGCACTTTTTTCTTTTGAAACACTTTCGCAACGTACAAACAACCACAAATAAACAACGTCAACCCTAAAACACTATCTTATGTCTGTTCTTTGATCTCTATTTTGATTGTTTTTCTTATATTGAACTTCTAATTTTGCCGTTTCTTTCGAAAAAACAGTGTTTTTGTGTGGTTTCTTAAGAATTATTACTGTTTTGTCATCAAAACAATTATGATTAGATACTAGAACTTTTAAGTTATCACTGTTACAATACTGACAGTAAAATCAGAAAGAGAATCTATCCATTGACAGTGAAATTCAAAAAAGAATCCATAAAAATGACAGTCATTACCTGCAAATTCAGAAAAGGGAGTAGCGATATCTTTGAAGAAACAAGGTACGGCCATAACACAGTACAAGATACCACGCTTCCAGCGATCAAACTCCAAAACTAAACTGAATACATTGCAAAGAGCACCATTTGTACTAAAACCAAGAAGGATTTAGATCATTTATCGTATGAATCAAGTGCAAATTGTTTTATAATGTATTCCATCTATTAATACCCTATTAATGGCTTTAATAAGTAAGTAATCGCGTTGTTGATCTCTTACCCACAACATATCCTGATCAGCTTCCCAGCTTCAAGAAGAAGCACTGGACATCCAATGATAGCCAAGTATAGTCCAACTGGTAATGAACTGATCCCAATAATGGCGTTGAATGCAGCGCAATACAAAACTGGAAATTTTTTGTACAGTTTAATAACCTTAACCTGTTAAAACTGGATTTTGAAACATTACATCGAAAAATGAAATGCCTATTGCGCTGATGTTAATATTAAGTTGAATTATTTTAGTGTGTAAAGAAATGTGTTGTACATAATATGCACTATGCATAATTTCTAACACAACGTTCATTAACGAAATAGTTCAAAAAGCTTCTCCAGATGCCAATAAATCCTAAAAATCCAAACAATAATATTAAAAACTCACTGAATACCGTGAAGATTCCAAAGACCGTTCTAATATGACTGAAGAACCGACATGCTGGATACCTGTTGATGTAGACGTAGTTTCCACTCTCTACATATGCCGGATCCATATTTACTCCAATTTATTCTATTATTCAAATAGAAAAAATTTTAATCAGAATACTGATCAATTGCAAAGTAATTGCACAATATTATCCACAAAAATATATATTGAACAATCCAACGGGAAATATCAGAGCAACACATGACGCATCGCAAACACTCACTTCACATATTGAACATATCCGAAATAACACATCATATCAGCTCTTCCCAGAACTTATCAAGGTCACAAACATGACCTATATTATTTTAGACTTTCAAGAGTTTTAAATTATAGTACTGTGTACAAACTTTGTACAATATTGTACAAACTTCTTTAACTTTTCAAATATTATGCTCTGATGAAACAAAAAACTTAAGACCCTCTATAGTATCCATGCAGGAAAAGAAAAACAACAAAGGCACATGGAATAACAATTTGGACTTCTTACGTCCAAAATTGCATTTAGAACATAAAATATTGAGCAATCTTGTAAAATCACATTCTTGAAAAACTAAAATACTAACTTTTAATTAAAAAAATAACTGTTTTACCCAATTTACTACCCAAATTGCCAAAGACCCCAAGTTTGCCATAAAAAAGGGCAAAAATTTGTAAGAAAAAGTTGACTCTATATTTACAGTGTCGAGTCTGCCGCTGTTGTCTTGCATGCACGACGTTCGCTTTTTCGCTGTTTCTGGTTGTTTTCCAGTGAATTATACACGGTTCCGCGCGAAACCCCATCGCTTCAAGGCCCGTCCACCGTCGTCTTAACAAACTGACCTTGGGGATTCATCAGAGCCTGCAGATTCAGCTGTTTTTCACTTCATGAACTCATATTTTATGCGTTCATCTCACTTTTCGCGCGAATTTTCGCGGAAATTTCGTAGTTTCTTACACGCTTTTGTGGCTTGTACATGGCGATATTGTGTGTTGGGTTATGCGGGATTGTTGGCGAGGTGTTTTTAATGTTTTGACAGTCTTTGAGTGGGTTTTTGGCCGATATTTGATGTTTGAGGGGGCTTTTTGAGGGAGTTTTATTGAAAGTGCAATTGCTCGAGGCGAGGTGTCCAATTTGGTTGTAAAATTAGATCATAAATTTAATTGTGAATTTTTTGGCCAGTTTTTGTAAAAGGTTGGGTTAAAACTAGTATATTAACACGTAAATACTTTATTATATTGTTTTAGATAAGTGTTTAGAGAAATTTCTCGTTGGACGGTGCGGTTTAAATTTTTTGATGTTTTCAGGTTTTAAAAATATTGTGATATTGCTTATCAGGCTTATTTAAGTTCTTCGTATAATCATATTGCTTTCAGTGCTTCTTGGCTTATACTATGGGAAAATAGTATCATTTTTCTAAAATATTATTTAAGATAATATAATAAAGTTGTTACGTGTTTATTCAGCTGGTTTAAATCACAATTTTGACGAGAATTGACCGAATCGACCTTGAAAACACTAATTTTTTGAGAAAATATCGCTGGCATTTGTTTTTCAACAAAACTTGTCGAAATTCGACAGTGAAAGTCAAGCTTAACCTTTAAAACTTGAAATTTAACAGATATTGATGTAAAAAACAACTAATATATTATCCATATTTCACGCCGTTTTATGTTATTTGCGGGTTAATTTGCATAAGCGTTCGACTTTACATTATTCATGTCAGCTGATGATAGCTGATGGATTATTCGGGTTTTAATGTTATTTGTGTGGGAAGTTGAAGGTTTTTACGTTTTTGTAATGAAATCTAATATGTCATGAACGTTTATGCTAGTTTTTACACGTTTTAAGCCAAAAGTCAATTATTTATGCATCAAACTTTCAATTATATTGCACTTGGTATTGAGGTGATGGGAATACTCGTTCATAACTCAAAATGTAGAAGTGATATGCAAACCGGTTTTGGCACCATGAAAGTAGAGATAATATTTAGTTTTTCTGCATATTTTGGAAATTTTTGGGGCAAGATTAATATTGATATCAATTTTTTAAAAGTAAGACTGTCTACAACATGATAAATTATTTTCATTATTTAATTTTTAGAAAATTTAAAATGTTTTCAAATTTTCGTGAATTTAGCAATATTTTCACGGGTTTTAAGACGCTGTTTATGCAAATTATGGCGAACACTTTTGTCTTATTCAACGCGGAATGATTGAAGATAATGGGAGTTGGGGAGAAGGAAAAGGTGCGCTGACATTTACGGGCTGTTTTTTGGCTTTCAAATGAGGTTTGAAGAGGGTTTCCAAGTTGATTTTTTGACGGATATGATAATCGCCTAAAGTTGTTTTTACAAGTTTTTGTCAGGGATAATGTCAAAGTGTGTCTTGGAGGTGGAAGGTTGTATAATATATGAAAATCTTTTAAGTAAATAAGGTTTTATAATGTTTATTAACAAAATTGGATTGAAAGCAAGTTCTTGATGGGTAAAAAATATTTTTCATATTGTTTTCCAAAATTTTTGTAAAAATGGCACAAAATTTAAAATATGCAAATTAAAATTATAAATTTGAATAATTTTTAGCAAAATTTGTGAATTTTGGTTAATTTTGGGTCATCTCTGTTACATATTGGCCCAGTCGTTTGGCATCGTTCTGATTTTTCTCCGAAAGTACATCAAGATAGTTTAGCAGATTGACGTTTAGGTAACAATGTTTTTTTTTCGGTGTTATTTATGATTATTGATCTAATTTTAGGCTTGTAATTGAAATATTGACATCGCGGTTGTCTTTTTTAAATTTTTTTTAATTTTGCGGTCAAAAAGTTTGTAGAACATTATCTAATCTTGGTTGTTAAGTAATGATCCTTGAGTGGACGTAGCGTTGAATTTTACTCATAATCAATGTGTTTTAACTCCAATTTACAATCAACAATCTAAAAACAATGTTTTTCAGATCCAGGCCCATCGGAATTTGAATTGGGCTCGACTGGACTTGGCCGTTTATGAGACGTTAAACGCGAAACGGTCAAAACAATTTTTTTAATTATCTTGGGGTGATTACTGATCAATTACATTTCTGACTGAAGGGAGTGCGAATGTCATCGGCCGCTCTTGGTCCAGCATTGCTCGACGGGTCGACAGTGCCTCAATATGGAGTGTCACAGCCAATCTGCACAAATCAACCTTCACCAGCCGATAAAGAGCTGACTTCAAAGGTAAGGACTTTGTTTTGTTTGGTTTTCGAATTTTAGGGAGAGTTGGGTGAAGAACTTGGTTAATATCTACGTTTTCTGACTGGAAAATGAAATTAAATTTTAACAAATTGTTGATGTTAGACATTGATGTAGCTAGGAAGACTTTTGATTAAACATGTTGTTTTAGTTGAACGAATGCCTGGAATCCTTCAACGTGTTCGAGAACGAAGAAGAGCTTCAAAAGCGTATTGACGTTCTTCGCAAAATCAACACATTGGTCAGGTCGTGGGTGAGGTCAGCATCAGAAGGCAAAGTACCGCCAGAGGACTTGGACAAAGTTGGCGGAAAGCTATTCACATTCGGCTCATACAGACTCGGGGTACACACAAGAGGGGCTGATATTGACAGTCTTTGTGTGGCACCAAGACATGTTGAGCGAACAGAATTCTTTAAAACTTTCTATGACATGCTGGCTGAGGTGAGGTTTTGAAGGTTTTTGATGAATAAAGCTTGACTTTATTAAAGTAAAGTCCTATTTTATCAGTTTTAGTTTAGTTATTATGAGTCTACAGGCTTTTTAGTAATTGTCTTGGTGGTAATATAACGGTTTTGAATGTGTTTCCGTATTTTACATTTATATTATAGTAGAAAGCGCGTTTTCATGGCACTTATAGCTTATTTTGAAACGTTTTAGGATGAAAATGTGTCCGATTTGCACGCAGTTGAAGATGCCTTTGTACCGGTAATCAAATTACAGTACTCCGGCTTGGATATTGATATATTGTTTGCACGTTTGGCCTTGAGATCAGTATCAGAAGAGGAGGATTTAAGCGATGATATGATGCTCAGGAATCTGGATGAAAAAAGCATACGATCACTTAATGGTATGTTTAGTATATTGAAATGTCTTTTTAAATAAGTTAATATAATGGAGATTAGCAAAATACGTTCTTTTCTTTCGTTTCATAAAGTGGCGTTTTTGTAATTGATAAAGAAGTAAAGAATAATATTTTGATTCAGGTTGTCGAGTAGCAGATGAAATCCTACGATTAATTCCTAACAGAGAGAACTTTATCACAACGTTGAGGGCAGTGAAGCTATGGGCTAAAAGTATGTTTTTTCTTTTATTTTTATGTTTTTAGGCATTTTTGAGATAAAACAGCAGAACTACTTAACTAGTCTTAAAAGCTAGCTGAATAAAATATCATCTTTGATTGAAACTTTTTAGTTCGAAATATCAGAAAGTTTGTCAATGTTTGAGTTTTATTGACTATCAGCAATGATGAAGACACTTTGAACTGATGAATGACAAGTTTTTTTTATATCTAAAACGTTTTTCCAACGTTTAATATCTAAAATTTGTCTTTCAAAGACGAGTTGAGAAGCGAACTGAGCTGATTTTTCAATATTTTGACTTAATTTTGGTTAGAACCAGGATTTTTTAGCGATTTTTTTGGCTAAAAGTTAATCTATGAATTGTTCTGACTTGATGTCTTTAGACCACGGCATCTATTCGAACGTTCTCGGCTTCTTGGGTGGAGTATCATGGGCTATTCTCGTAGCCAGAACCTGCCAACTCTACCCAAATGCAGCTCCAGCCATACTACTGGAAAAGTTCTTCCTAGTATTCTCGACCTGGGAATGGCCACATCCAGTGTTTCTCAAAGACACTGACAATGCTCAAAGACCTGACGTGCCATTCCTAAGAGAACTTGTCTGGGACCCGCGTACCAGAGTCGCAGATCGTTATCACCTGATGCCAATCATAACTCCAGCTTTCCCAGAACAGAACTCCACATACAATGTGACAAAGTCGACCCGACAAGTTCTGATTCACGAGTTTCAAGAAGGCCTAAAGACAATGTTGGACATCATTAACAAGACCGCGTCATGGTCAAAGTTGTTCGAAGAAGTGAACTTCTTTTCAAGATACAAGCACTTTTTGGTATTATTGTGTATCACTGAGAACCATGATGATCACGTCAAGTTCACAGGCTTGGTCGAGTCGAAGATTCGTATCTTGATCTCGGCATTAGAACGGAATCCAGCCTTGAATATTGGGCACGTCAATCCAAAACAGTACAAACCGAAGCCGGATGCTGAGATTCCAGCCCCGTATGAGTGAGTTTTTGTGAAAATGAACTGGAAATTTGAGTTTTAAAAAAAATTTTAATAAAATTTGTTATAGGTTTAAGTTTCTTAAAATACTTAAAATTGTCTACTATAATATTATTTTTTTGAAAAACGAGATTTTAAAAAATTTTTTAAAATGAAAAATTTGTAAAAAATCTACTTAAAATTATAAAATTTGTGATTCCAGAAACCCGGTTTGCACCTTATGGTTCATTGGCTTGGACTTGAACAGTCAAATGCGCCGTTCCATCGATCTGACAAGCGAAATTCAACAGTTTAACGATACTGTCACCTCGGCTGGCTTTGCATCGAAGACCTACAAAGAGACGATGCTTGTACAGCCAAGCTATGTGAAAAGGAATGAGCTGGGAAAATGGTAAGGAATTTGACTTATCCAAATTTTAAGTTTTGTGTTAATTTTAAAAATTGATTTTGTAGGCTAACAGTGGAAGAATTGACTCGGGGCCGAATGCAAGGCAAACAGAAGTCATCAGCTGTGAACTCACCACTACTCAGCTCGCTAGCCCGTTCCAACTCGGTTCAAGCTGATAACGTAGGTTTTAAATTAAAAAATGTCGTGAACTTTTAAAGGATTTGATGTAGAAGCAATGTTTTACAACAAGATTTTTTGTTTTTTTAGCTCAAAAAAATGATTGAAGCTTTTTTTGACTTCAGTTACCTTATCACTTTTAAAATTTTTGAAATGTAATTTTTTTGTAATTTAACCTTTTAGAAGTCGACGCCGCCTCAAAACGGCCCACCAACGACGCCGACGGTGGCTTCGACGGAACGAGCTAAAACCCCAATCGAACAGTTGAGCCAGAAGATTGAACTACCGGAGAACGCGGCCGAACTCGAGGCCATAAACCAAGTTCAACAACAGACGCCGGTCCTCGAAACACCGGACGACGAAGGCAAGTCGGAAGAGGATTCTGGAAAGGAATCCGAGAAGGAGGAGTCCGAATCGACGAGGACAAAAGCATTCGACCGACCGTTACCCTACGGATACCCCATGTTTGTCTTTTTCGATCAGTCTGTCTCTCCCAATTCCACAGTCTTTCTGCCTGTCTATTCATCGTCTTATTGCCCGCCGATGTTCATGGATCCAGCTTACTTTGCGCGCATGGTCAGGTACAGCTACTCCCAGCACAACTACTTTTGCACGAGAGCAGCCTACGATCTGGTGTCACGGAACAGTCCGAACAGTGCTGACAACTGCAAGTGTGGAAGAGCGGTGTCAGGAATGGCGGATGAGATCTACATGGAGATGGTAAGGCTTAAAATGAAGGTTTTTAATAAAATGGATGTTTATGTCATTTTAGATAACAAAGCGATGATGAAGAACACTTTGAACTGGAAAAAAAGTCACTAAAACTTAAAGTTTTTGTTTTGGTGAAATTTTAAAGCTAAATTTGAAGCGATCCTGAGCTTTTTTATTTAAAAAATAACATTTTAGGTAATAAGCGGTCGAAAATATACAATATTTAGCGGAAAAGTTATGTTTAGAGTAGAAAAATGAAGTTTAGTTGCATTTTTAAAAGGGGTTTAATGTTATAAAACAATTCTTTTTATATTGTTCAAAAACTAATAATTCATTTCAGGTCCAAAAGAACAAGGAATGGCAGCTACAAAGATCACGACAAGCCATCAAACGTCAACGTGCCCAACAAGGCTACAAAAACACGCAGGCTAGCCGATATGCTCCTTACTATCAAATGGAATCGAACGAGAAACGGGATAGAATCAACCTGCTGAGCATGATCAACGACCTCACCGTTCACACCAAGTCTGCCACTCCGTCGGTGTCGGACTCGCAGGCATCGTCGGGCTATGAGACGGCCAGCTCCTGCTCATCCACTCCCTCTCCAACCTCACGGACTTTTGTAACGACCATTGACGATGAGGTGTTCGAAGCACCGCGGAAAACTGACTCCACTGACGATGCCTCGACGATATCTCGCTCCAACTCGATCAAGTCTATGGAGTCGGTGGAGCTGGCGCCTAAGAAGCGGACCCAAGAGGAATGGAAGCGAGTGAAGAGCAAGAAACAGAGACGATGGAGCAACAACAGAAGCAAAGAGGCTCAGAAGGATAAGAGGATCTACTTCAAGGACTACGAGGAGGCGTTTCCACCGTTGGACAGCTAAAACGGTAGGTGGAGGAGGGGGGTTTGAGGTGTTTTGGGGGGCTTTTGGTTGTATTAAGGATTGGCTTAAGGGCTGGGCGATGGGGGTCGGATGTTTTTTAATTTTTTTGCAAATATTAACATATGCTTCGCCCAGTCTTGGCTAATCGGTATTGTACGATTTGTTGATTTTAAAGCCATACTGTATGTGAATTTCGAACGAACATGTTATAAGGTATCAGCTACGTAAGATAAACCCTTATTTGGTTGTTTTTTGAGTTTAAACCTCGAATCTGCACCTTGCACTTTCTGAAAATAACTGATTATTTTCAGGACTAGCAATGCATTCGTGACACACCTTAACGTACCTCTGCACAGTACCCCACCACTACCTCGCCACACGACGGAATTAATGTTTCTGAATCTCCCTCTTCCTCTCTCTCTCTCTTCTCTCTCCTATATCTCGATTGTCTTTCAGGCGGAGGAAGGATGGTTTATTTTATTGAATGAGTACTCTATTAATTATTGATTTTTGTATCTTGGACTTTTTTGTTTTATAACCCACTATTATTTGTGTTTTCTTGCCGTTCAGGATTAATAAGTCTTGGGCATGGGTCAGGTGGAAAAAGAAAGACAACGACAGGTTGGTTATCTGTTGTTTGTACTGGTACCGAAGTGTCAAGAAAGTCTTGTCGTTAATGAGCACAGAAAACGTTGTGAATTAACGACAATACTTTTTTGACATTTTAATAATGAGTTTTTCTTGTTTTAGGAAGGAAATGGTGATTTTATACCTAAATTTTGAATTTAGAAGCTTTTTTGTATCTAAAATGATTTTTTTGGATGAGGAAGATTATTTGTTACCTAAATTTGAAATTTTGTAAAAACCGATTTTTTTAAAAAGCCTGAGGCGTCTTTTGATTTAAAATTTTCTTCTTTAGTATGCGGTACTATTACAGTATAATGTAGCATCATATTATGTTGTTCAAATAATTCTGGGCCGACTTTAAAGCAAATTTTTGGAGTCAGGGGCATAGAATTATTGAACAACCTAATATAATGATAGGATAATTTACAGTAATTTTTCTTGTTGCATGCCGTAACTATGCATTTTTAAATTTACGGTATGTTAAAGTAACTATACTTGGTGTGATACTTAGTACCCACACCTGTTTTATTATAGTACCCACACCTGACCCATCCCAATTTTACCTTCTCTTTTTTTAAATATTTTCTTGTCTGTGCAGCTGTAATAATAAGGCCATGAGAAGTGTTGATAAACGTGTATTATAATATATGTCTTACGAGTATTTTTCTTTTCACTTTACGCAAATTTTTATGTATTTTACTCGGTATCTGTCATTAAACTCTAAAAGTCTAAAATACGGTTTTTGCTCCAATTTTAACGGTTAATCTATTTATTATATCGAAGAGTTGTTAAGGTCAATCTATTTTTGGTTAGATGTCAATCCATTTTGGCCGATTTTTAAAATGATTTTTCAGGGAAATCGACTATTTTGTTTCAGGTATGACATATGCTTTGAACCTTTGAATTTCTATTGAATTTGTGCCTAAACAGACGTTTATCACAATGTCAGATATTCGAAAAGACAATATTAGATTCACCTATAATTCTGGGCCTCATTTCTAAGCAAATATTTTGTTCAATTAATTCTGCGCTACTATTCAAAGCAAATTATTAGGCTCAGTGGGTCAGAATTATTTGAACAACCTAATGTTGCTTTTTTACTATAGACTTGAATATCTGACATTATGAATGTCATATCGGCTTGAAAAATATATTTTTGCTCTACTGGTCTACTGTTCTTGCCTATATATTGTTATATTGACCAATATTTTTCTTTCTATTTTGGTTGAAGCCTTCTACAAGTTGTATATTAACCACGTATCTTGTCTGCCTGCTATCGTATATCGTATAATATGACATATCTATTGCAATTTGCTTTACCAACTCTTTTTTTCTTTGCTATGTTTGACATTTGCTAAAAAATTGCCAGCCGGTTTTCGTTTGTTTGGTCGAAAATCTTTGGAAATATAAAAAGTTGTAAACAATATGATCAAAAGCAAGATTTCTGTTTACTTTTGAACCGTCTACTTGATTTTAATTCTATTTTTGCTTAAAATCTATTTTTCCATTGACTTTTTGATTAAAACACTACCTTGCCAGCCGGCTGTCAGCAACAATCCACTCAAAATTCACGGTGAATTCTGCAACTTTCCACGGTGAATCCAAGTCTTTTTGCTTCTAAAATATCTATTTTTATTACTTTTGAAGTAATATTACGTTGTTAAAATAATTCTGTGCTCTTCTCAATTTTTCTGGGTTAAGGGCTTAGAATTATTTGAACAACCTAGTGCTTATAATTTTATTACTACCAAAGTAATATTTATCAATTCTTTACTGCCAAAGTAATATTTATTCAAATTTTAAAGCCTGTACAACATCGTACGATCTTCGGTCGTTTACGATGCTCGCATTGTGAAATTGTTGGTGTTTGTTGTTGTAATGTAAATTGTTGATTTTTCCATAAATTTTTAAAAACCGTTGAATTTTGTGTGGATTGTGTCTGATTTTTTAAGATTTTTTAATCAAACTTTAGGTATATTGCTGTTTTTGATGGTTGTTTTAGATGAAAGAATGGTCGGATGCTTTTGTTCTCAACGGATTCGGATCAAACCTTGGCAGGCGGTTGGGAAATTGTGAAAAAAAGTTTTAAAAATTGGGAAATTTAAAGTTTTTTGATGACTTTTAAATAAAAAAACTTTTTTTGATTGATTTTTTAGAATAAAAATGTTTTATTATTAATATTATCATGCTTGAGGTTGTATATTGATTATGTTTAATTTCAGCACCGCCAGCCAACACAGAAGAAACTCAAAATTTACCAGTCGAACATCCGGAAGAGGCCAATATTGAGAAGGGCTACGAGAAGTAAGAAGACTTTGAAGTATTATTTGCTTTTTGAAATTTTGAATTTACTCTTACAGTAAGAAAATGGGGATCTTTTTGAAAATGGGGTTTGTTGTATATGCAACTAGTAACGGGGTGGTATTTTTGGTATATGGAGGAGGTTAACAATTTATGTGGTTTTTTTGTACGGCGAAAGGGAGTCGAGTGCGAAAGGTAGAGTAGAGTGAAGGAGAAGTATTGAATATCCTAGATTGGGGTAGAGCAGCTTAAACTATTTAGTTTAGAATGAGATGATTTAAGGTAGGGTCGAACCAGAAAGACAGGACAGTTTAGGATAATGTAGAACAGGCTAAGATACTGTAATTTATAAGTTAAAAAGGTAAAGTTGAGCTATTGAATAATTTACGGTAGGGCGGAGCCGTTTAAAGTAGTGTAGGTTGAGGTACGGAAGGTTAGAGTAGAGAGAAGGAGAGCTATCGGGAATGGTAGGACATCTCTACTCTACAGGGTAGTGTAGGGTAGGGTAGAGTAGGGTAGGGTAGGGTAGGGTAGGGTAGGGTAGGGTAGGGTAGGGTAGGGTAGGGTAGGGTAGGGTAGAGTAGGGTAGGGTAGGGTAGGGTAGGGTAGGGTAGGGTAGGGTAGGGTAGGGTAGGGTAGGGTAGGATAGGGTTGGGTAGGATATGGTAGGGTAGAGTAAGGTAAAGTAACATCATTATAATGGATAGACTTTAAAATCAAAATTTATTTTTGAAAATTCAGAGACGAAGAGAAAGAAATCAACCAGAACATTGAAAGGCCATACAAACGTGGCCATGATAACGAGAATTCAGATGTTTCGGCCAAGAAGCTGGCAGTCTAAAGATGTCACAGTGTTACCTAAAGTCAGCTTGATTGAAAGTCATGTTCTTTTTAACATTACCTTCATCAACTGGACTTAGAGTGATCTATTGATTGATCTTCACGATGACTTCAATGGAAGAGAAGCTACTGATTTATCGTCAACAATGTCTACATATAAACATGTACTATAGCTTTGGTTATAGCATGTTCATTATCATCTACTCGTCTATATTGCTCTATGATTATATAATATTAGATTGTATAAAAAGTTATGAGCTATGTTTCTCATAGGAGCTCAGTAGCTCATTACTTTTTAGACATGCTAATATTATATTTATGTTTTGATCATCTACTATTATGCTGTGTTTTGATCGTTTACTTGATCATCTTGCTCTATCTTCAACTTCTTCCGGCTTCTGATCTTCAAGTTGTCTTTGTCTATGGGTCTTTAAACCCTATCTAGGGATATCTTCAGAAGCATCTAACACAACAAAGCAGGACCTTTGATAACCATTACATTAACAGTTACTACTCTTTTTTGTTTTATATTTGTTTGAAATCGACCACTTTTTTTGGTTTTTTACGTTTTTTAATACTACTTTTGGTTACAGTACGAAATTTTAAACGAACTTTTGGTACAGCAGCACTAAAACGATTATTTTGGTTACTGTACGAAGTTTAAACAAAAATTTTGTTACAGTAACTCCAAAATTAAATTTTTTTTTTACAGTAAGAATTTTTTTAAAATTTTGTTACTGTAAGACTAAAATTGGTTTTTTGGTTACAGTACGACATTTTTAAAAATTTTGTTACAGTAAGTTTAAAATTAGTTTTTTTTGTTACAGTAAGAAATTTTAAAAAATGTGTTACAGTAAGACTACAATTACGTTTTTTGGCTACCGTACGATTTTTGGACAAAAATTTTGTTAAAGTAACTTTTATGTTACAGTAAAAAGCAAACCAACCCTTTTGTTACAGTATGAACCTTGTTTTTTTTATTTTTTGTAACGATTTTTAAATTGAGAAAGAGAAAATGACTAAAAATATCACTTTACCGCGTATCCCTAATAATCTCTCTTATTATCACTAGCGTCCCACCTTAATCTGCCTTCATTTCCTACTCATTTCGTTTGGTTTAAGTTTGTTTATTTGTTATTAATTAATAAATCTTGGTCTGCATCCCGTCGGCTGTCTCTCATTTCGGCTCGAGTCTACCGTTCAGCACCGTATCTTACTATACCTTTAAGATTCCAGGGTTGGCACTGTTAAAGATGCTGGGACTGGTATTGGGATGGTATAATATTGGGTTGTTCAAATACTTATGAGCCTTTTCTAACCCCGAAAGTTTGTTTTGAGCGGAGGGGCACAGAATTATTTGAACAGCATAATACTTTAAGGATGCTGGGGTTGGTCTTGTTAAAGGTTTTGGGATCGGTACTGTAATGGTATATTAGGTGGTCCAACTAATTCTGGGCCTTCTGACTCAAAAGTTTGATTTGTAGGGGGCGCAGAATTAGTTGAACAACCTAGTACCTTAAATAGGATGGAAATGGTCTTTATTATGAATGGTACTGCTAAATATTAGTGCGAATGGTACAGTACCTTGTCAGTTACTGTAATATGATATGTTGCTGATAGTACTGCTGATGACATTGTGATACTGTGTGACTCTTATGGTACTCACTTAATACTACTTTTGATTTTATGATGGTACTGTCAGTACTGTAGTTGATATCATGATTGTACTGGGTTATACTGATTATAGTATACAGTAATATGTATTGTACTGGCTAGAGTATACAACAACATTTATTGTACTAGCTATACTACATTCTGTACTATACTTACCAGAGTGTACTATAACATGTATCGTATCGCCTAGAGTTTACTGTAATACATTGTGAATTTGCAGTTTTTTATCGTACAGTATCTTATTTTAGGTACTATAAAGAAATTGTTCAGTATTGTACCATTTTCAGTACCATCAAGACCCTTTTTACCACTTTAAAGTATGGTTTTTGATTTTTTTTAAAAAACTGTTATAAAAATTAAAAAAAGCTGTTTATTTTTAACAGCATTGGATCATCTAGGAACTTTTTGACCGTTTCAAACTTTGCTTATATAATAGCTGTTTAAACATATATACAATACTTTTTATTAAGGTATAGTATTTCCTATTAGGTTGTTCAATTAATTCTATGCTCTTCTCAAAGCAAATTTTTGGGGTAAGGCCACAGAATAATTTGAACAATCTAATAGTACGATTTAGACTATTCTCCTCTTTCCTCCACCTTCTCCTTTTCTTCTTATCATAACATACTGAACTTGTCTCTTCTTCATACCTTTACCTTACAACAATTTAGTGTTTTTTAAACTTACAATTAGCTAAAGGTTTAAAATACAAAGTTTGAAAAAATATAAAAAATATTATTTAATTAATTACATTGTAAAGGTCTTTAAATTATTTTGTGGTTAGTAGACATGAGAAACGGGCCGGGCCGGCCTTGACCAACATTTCGATCGGGTCGGGCCTGAAAAACGGGCCGTTTCTCATGTCTAGTGGTTAGTCTAGGTTGGGTTTCTTTTCTTTTTTTAGAGTAGAAATCTTTTTTTTTTCTTTTTTTAGGTCTAAACTTTTTTTTTTCTTTTTTAGGTCTAAACTTGGCTATGTTTAATTTCCTTATCTCCTTTTTATGACATTTCGTTGTATATTACAATTTCAATATAACCTTGTCTCTATGATGCTCAGAAAACTTAAAAAATATGATTTTATTTCGATTTATGTAATGTTAGTTGTCTGTTAGTCTAAATTTGTCTCTTTATTTTTTGTTTTACTTGTTAATAATATAAAAAAAGAAAAAATAAAAAAAAAATTATTGTGGGGTGTTTTTTTTATTTTTTTAAAACGATACATATTATGAGGACAGAATTTTAGAGTACAATTTAAGGTCCTAAAAGCGGTTATGGCTCCGTCGGTTGTGGCTTCAACCAATAAACTACCGGACTCACCATCAGGTACGATCGAACAATGCAGCTCAAACCGCTTTGCTCGTTCGAAATGCATTTGTATTAGGTGCTGACATAAAGAACCCGTTATACTTTTTCTGTACATTCTTTTATGTCGGCATCTAATAATTGAACGGGTAGTGCTAAGTGTACGAGGACTATGGCAAACCGGTTGCTTGGCCAACACAAACTTCCGACTACTACATTTTTTTGAATTTTTTTTGCAAATTTGCATAATTTTAATTTGTTTTGGATTTCTCATGAAAATTCGCATATTATGAAATTTTTGTTTCATCGTTTGAAGTTGACAACTGTCACAACGCTTTTTCAGTCGACTGCTGAGCGGTCGCCTTTCCCCAGAATGGAGTTCAATGCTGATCTGTTGAACAAGATCCTCGCGGCCAAGGTTTTACCAGAAAAGGATGGACAGGTGATTTGTGCCAACTTCTTTGGCTTCAAACATGCTGGAAAGACCGTGACACGTCGTTCCGCTTTGGTGTGCCCACATACGGTTGGAAAGACTACTGAAACGTAAGTTTTTACTTTATGGCTCTGATGTTGTAGTAAAGAGAAAACTGTTGTAAGAATCTTTAGAAGGCAGTAATGATTAGTATTTTTGATACGTTTAACGGGTAGAACTAGTTGCTTTAATGGAAAACTGAAAATATCATAAAGATTTTTCCTTTAGGAAATATAAGGTTGAAGTGGATGACATAAAGGACCTTGTCTACTTGTTCACTCCGCAAGATCTAGACACCTTGTATGTAGATGGAAAATGGAAGACGGCGTACGTTTGTTTCGAAAAAATCTATTTGTAACTTTCAACTATTGCTTTTGTTCTATACTCAAACTTTTTTAGATACTATTTGTTAAAGTTGAATCAGGCTGACCAAACTCTGAAGCGTTATTATACCCATAGAGAAGCGAAATCGTGGGTGGTAGGAAGTTTTGTGGTGTTCCAAAGCGAACAAGGTGCAACGGAATTTCTCGACGCCAACAACCTTCCGGTTAATGTTAATAGTGGTGGGTTTGACTTGTTCAACGCAAAAGTGGTTGGAAGTACGGAAACCGGCGACTTGTGGCTGCCTGACAATACTTGCAGACAGATCAAGGCGAACGGCGGCAAGTACGAGTTGGTCGTTTCAAAATGCCCGAATCCAAAAAAACTGCTCCTCTCCTTGGTATGTTATAGTTTCAAGTTTTCAAACCCTAACCTTTGGTAGACCAGTCTTTTAAAATGAAATGATTGGGAATCAGGGTTGGACTTTTACCAGTAAATGGATTTTTTTGGTAAAAGGAATATTTTTGAAACAAAGTTTTTGGAAATTATTTTTAATTTCAAATTTTAATGAAACTTTTGACTTTAGGCTGCTTTGAAAGAGAAGAATGCCAGACTAAGTAATGCCGAAGCAAGTCCCAGCGTCTTCGCTATCTTGTACTATGAGTAAGTGATCTTTTATGTCATCTATTTGCTATATGTAACATATTTCAGTTGTAATTAGTTTAAAAAACTGTTTTAAGTTATTTTTTTAATTATTAAATTTTTAAAAATATTTTTAAACTTTTTTTGCTAACATTAAATCAAAAAAGAGTTTTTCAGGAAAGCGCCGACCACAACTACGACGACAACAACAACTACTACTACCACTACCATACCTGAAACTACAGATTTATCCGATGTCACTACCGAAGCTACATCCGCATCTCTTCCGGCAATTATGTGGGTGTAAGTTTAAGTTTAGTTTAGGCTTTTAAGGCTTAGGTAAACGATGTCATTTTATAAGTGAAACTTGTTTTAAAATTTTTTAAATTTGAAAATGCAGTATCCTACTTAAATTTAAAGTAGGATACGTTTATTTTGCTTGGTTTTGCTACTTTTTCACAATAACTTTTCATACGCTTTCAGAGGTATTGTTCTTGGCATTGTTGCATTGGTTGGTTTGATTGCATTGGGCGTATTGGCACTTCGAAAACGTGGTAAGAAGAAGGATGGAGACGTGAAGGAACAAGCGGGATCCAATACGAAGGAAGTGACCGACCCGAACCAAGGAACTGCGCCCAGAAAGATGGTGTTGGACAGATTGCCCGGCGTGGGCCCAATCGACGTCTTAACAGAGTAGTAAAGGAATAAACCGCTTTGTATAGTTGTTATTGTCTATTTACATATTGATTGTTGGTTTGGATAAGCCGAGCTTTTTAATTTGATAAAGTAGGAGTACGGGATCTAACCCAACCAAATTGATATGACAGTTTGGTTCTCACAAGACTATACAGTATCTTCGTAGCCGATGTTATGTCACCATTCTCCACCTTTATAGTAGGACAACAAAAATGTCTAAGTAAAAATTAGCTATTCTCTGGCACCTTTATTAATATAAGCAGTGTTTTGTCGGACGGAAACAAATTTTTGCGGACCTGACCGAACCTAAAAGCCTGCGGACCCAGACCGAAGAAAAAGCTCCGGACCGGTCCGGGCAAAACAGAATATACGCCTCATTTCTACTATGATTAGACTTGGAAAGCGAGAATTTCTTGACTGTGCCGACAGTCTTCTAGAGATGAGAAACGGGCTATGTAAACTCGGTCTGGCCCTACCATCGGGCTGGGCCGGCTTTGAACTAAATTTAGGTCGGATCTAGAAATCAAGGCCCGGCTCGAAAGAACTTGTCCTTTGCACGTAAAAAATTCGGTTCAGGCCGGCTTAAAGCAAATATAAAAACAGCCCGGGCCTTAACCTTGAGCCCCGGGCCAAACTTCAACTTTGGACCCCGGGCCCGAGCCGGGCCTCAAAAGTGGACCCGGCCTATTACTCATTCCTACACTCTTCTCTACACTCTGCGATCCGGCCTAATTTTCATGCCTAACCATGGTCTAAAACTTTGAATTTTTTTAAAAATGCATAATTTAAATTTCTTGAATTTTTCATGAAATTTGCATATTATGAGATTTCGGTTCTCCGCGTCGCTTGAAGTTGAAAACAGTCACAACGCTTTTTCAGTCGACTGCTGAGCGGTCGCCTTTCCCCAGAATGGAGTTCAATGCTGATCTGTTGAACAAGATCCTCGCGGCCAAGGTTTTACCAGAAAAGGATGGACAGGTGATTTGTGCCAACTTCTTTGGCTTCAAACATGCTGGAAAGACCGTGACACGTCGTTCCGCTTTGGTGTGCCTACATTCGGTTGGAAAGACTACTGAAACGTAAGTTTTTACTTTATGGCTCTGATGTTGTAGTAAAGAGAAAACTGTTGTAAGAATCTTTAGAAGGCAGTAATGATTAGTATTTTTGATACGTTTAACGGGTAGAACTAGTTGCTTTAATGGAAAACTGAAAATATCATAAAGATTTTTCCTTTAGGAAATATAAGGTTGAAGTGGATGACATAAAGGACCTTGTCTACTTGTTCACTCCGCAAGATCTAGACACCTTGTATGTAGATGGAAAATGGAAGACGGCGTACGTTTGTTTCGAAAAATCTATTTGTAACTTTCAACTATTGCTTTTGTTCTATACTCAAACTTTTTTAGATACTATTTGTTAAAGTTGAATCAGGCTGACCAAACTCTGAAGCGTTATTATACCCATAGAGAAGCGAAATCGTGGGTGGTAGGAAGTTTTGTGGTGTTCCAAAGCGAACAAGGTGCAACGGAATTTCTCGACGCCAACAACCTTCCGGTTAATGTTAATAGTGGTGGGTTTGACTTGTTCAACGCAAAAGTGGTTGGAAGTACGGAAACCGGCGACTTGTGGCTGCCTGACAATACTTGCAGACAGATCAAGGCGAACGGCGGCAAGTACGAGTTGGTCGTTTCAAAATGCCCGAATCCAAAAAAACTGCTCCTCTCCTTGGTATGTTATAGTTTCAAGTTTTCAAACCCTAACCTTTGGTAGACCAGTCTTTTAAAATGAAATGATTGGGAATCAGGGTTGGACTTTTACCAGTAAATGGATTTTTTTGGTAAAAGGAATATTTTTGAAACAAAGTTTTTGGAAATTATTTTTAATTTCAAATTTTAATGAAACTTTTGACTTTAGGCTGCTTTGAAAGAGAAGAATGCCAGACTAAGTAATGCCGAAGCAAGTCCCAGCGTCTTCGCTATCTTGTACTATGAGTAAGTGATCTTTTATGTCATCTATTTGCTATATGTAACATATTTCAGTTGTAATTAGTTTAAAAAACTGTTTTAAGTTATTTTTTTAATTATTAAATTTTTTAAAAAATATTTTTAAACTTTTTTGCTAACATTAAATCAAAAAAAGAGTTTTCAGGAAAGCGCCGACCACAACTACGACGACAACAACAACTACTACTACCACTACCATACCTGAAACTACAGATTTATCCGATGTCACTACCGAAGCTACATCCGCATCTCTTCCGGCAATTATGTGGGTGTAAGTTTAAGTTTAGTTTAGGCTTTTAAGGCTTAGGTAAACGATGTCATTTTATAAGTGAAACTTGTTTTAAAAATTTTTTAAATTTGAAAATGCAGTATCCTACTTAAATTTAAAGTAGGATACGTTTATTTTGCTTGGTTTTGCTACTTTTTCACAATAACTTTTCATACGCTTTCAGAGGTATTGTTCTTGGCATTGTTGCATTGGTTGGTTTGATTGCATTGGGCGTATTGGCACTTCGAAAACGTGGTAAGAAGAAGGATGGAGACGTGAAGGAACAAGCGGGATCCAATACGAAGGAAGTGACCGACCCGAACCAAGGAACTGCGCCCAGAAAGATGGTGTTGGACAGATTGCCCGGCGTGGGCCCAATCGACGTCTTAACAGAGTAGTAAAGGAATAAACCGCTTTGTATAGTTGTTATTGTCTATTTACATATTGATTGTTGGTTTGGATAAGCCGAGCTTTTTAATTTGATAAAGTAGGAGTACGGGATCTAACCCAACCAAATTGATATGACAGTTTGGTTCTCACAAGACTATACAGTATCTTCGTAGCCGATGTTATGTCACCATTCTCCACCTTTATAGTAGGACAACAAAAATGTCTAAGTAAAAATTAGCTATTCTCTGGCACCTTTATTAATATAAGCAGTGTTTTGTCGGACGGAAACAAATTTTTGCGGACCTGACCGAACCTAAAAGCCTGCGGACCCAGACCGAAGAAAAAGCTCCGGACCGGTCCGGGCAAAACAGAATATACGCCTCATTTCTACTATGATTAGACTTGGAAAGCGAGAATTTCTTGACTGTGCCGACAGTCTTCTAGAGATGAGAAACGGGCTATGTAAACTCGGTCTGGCCCTACCATCGGGCTGGGCCGGCTTTGAACTAAATTTAGGTCGGATCTAGAAATCAAGGCCCGGCTCGAAAGAACTTGTCCTTTGCACGTAAAAAAATTCGGTTCAGGCCGGCTTAAAGCAAATATAAAAACAGCCCGGGCCTTAACCTTGAGCCCCGGGCCAAACTTCAACTTTGGACCCCGGGCCCGAGCCGGGCCTCAAAAGTGGACCCGGCCTATTACTCATTCCTACACTCTTCTCTACACTCTGCGATCCGGCCTAATTTTCATGCCTAACCATGGTCTAAAACTTTGAATTTTTTTTAAAAAATGCATAATTTAAATTTCTTGAATTTTTCATGAAATTTGCATATTATGAGATTTCGGTTCTCCGCGTCGCTTGAAGTTGAAAACAGTCACAACGCTTTTTCAGTCGACTGCTGAGCGGTCGCCTTTCCCCAGAATGGAGTTCAATGCTGATCTGTTGAACAAGATCCTCGCGGCCAAGGTTTTACCAGAAAAGGATGGACAGGTGATTTGTGCCAACTTCTTTGGCTTCAAACATGCTGGAAAGACCGTGACACGTCGTTCCGCTTTGGTGTGCCTACATTCGGTTGGAAAGACTACTGAAACGTAAGTTTTTACTTTATGGCTCTGATGTTGCAGTAAAGAGAAAACTGTTGTAAGAATCTTTAGAAGGCAGTAATGATTAGTATTTTTGATACGTTTAACGGGTAGAACTAGTTGCTTTAATGGAAAACTAAAAATATCTTAAAGATACCCTATTTAGGACTTACAAAGTTGCAGTGAATAACATAAAGGATCTTGTCTACTTGTTTACTCCAAAGGATCTAGACGACTTGTATGTAGATGGAATGTGGGAACAAACGTATGTTTGATTTGAACAAAAGTCTGTTTGCAACTTTTAACGACTTTTATTCTATATTTACACGTATTTAGGTATAATTTGTTAAAATTGGATCAGACTGACCAAACGCTGAAACAGCAAGATACGCACAAAAAAGCAAAGTTGTGGATGGTAGGAAGTTCCGTTGTGTTTCAAGACATACACGGCGTAATGGACGTTCTCGACGCCAAAAAAAATCTTATGGAAATTGAAAGCGGTGTCTTTGACTTGTTCAACGCAAAAGTGGTTGGAAGTACGGAAACCGGCGACTTGTGGCTGCCTGACAATACTTGCAGACAGATCAAGGCGAACGGCGGCAAGTACGAGTTGGTCGTTTCAAAATGCCCGAATCCAAAAAAACTGCTCCTCTCCTTGGTATGTTATAGTTTCAAGTTTTCAAACCCTAACCTTTGGTAGACCAGTCTTTTAAAATGAAATGATTGGGAATCAGGGTTGGACTTTTACCAGTAAATGGATTTTTTTGGTAAAAGGAATATTTTTGAAACAAAGTTTTTGGAAATTATTTTTAATTTCAAATTTTAATGAAACTTTTGACTTTAGGCTGCTTTGAAAGAGAAGAATGCCAGACTAAGTAATGCCGAAGCAAGTCCCAGCGTCTTCGCTATCTTGTACTATGAGTAAGTGATCTTTTATGTCATCTATTTGCTATATGTAACATATTTCAGTTGTAATTAGTTTAAAAAACTGTTTTAAGTTATTTTTTTAATTATTAAATTTTTAAAAATATTTTTAAACTTTTTTTTGCTAACATTAAATCAAAAAAAGAGTTTTTCAGGAAAGCGCCGACCACAACTACGACGACAACAACAACTACTACTACCACTACCATACCTGAAACTACAGATTTATCCGATGTCACTACCGAAGCTACATCCGCATCTCTTCCGGCAATTATGTGGGTGTAAGTTTAAGTTTAGTTTAGGCTTTTAAGGCTTAGGTAAACGATGTCATTTTATAAGTGAAACTTGTTTTAAAATTTTTTAAATTTGAAAATGCAGTATCCTACTTAAATTTAAAGTAGGATACGTTTATTTTGCTTGGTTTTGCTACTTTTTCACAATAACTTTTCATACGCTTTCAGAGGTATTGTTCTTGGCATTGTTGCATTGGTTGGTTTGATTGCATTGGGCGTATTGGCAGTTTGGAAACATAAGAAGGAGAAGAATGCAAAAAATGTAAAGTATGGAAAAGCAAAAAGGGAGATCAGGTTCAAATCCAAGTCACAAGAGAGAGTGGAAGCAGAAGCTAAAGCCAAGATCATAGCCGAAGAACAAGAGGCGGCTCTGGATAGAATCATCAAAGAGAATGGCTTCCCTGTCGAGAAAACGTTCAACATATAAGGTTGAGGTTGGCGTTCTGATACGAATAAACAAGTTATGTCTGTTCTGATTATTGGTATTATTTATTATATTGTGTCCGTCACTCGAACTGTTTTAGAAATTGGGCCTATAAAGCACGGTTCCGGAATGGGCCAAGCTGAAGCTAATTTAAGAGTAGTTTTTTGTTGTCAAGCTGTATGAGACAAGTTGTCATAGGGTAGGGTAGGGTAATGTAGAGTAGGGTAGGGTACGGTAGGGTAGGGTACGGTAGGGAAGGGTACGGTAGGGTAGGGTAGGGTAGGGTAGGGTAGGGTACGGTAGGGTAGGGTACGGTAGGGTAGGATACGATAGGGTAGGGTAGGGTTCGGTAGGGTAGGGTACGGTAGGATACGATAGGGTAGGGTACGATAGGGAAGGGTATGGTAGGGTAGGGTGGGGTACAGTAGGATAGGGTAGGGTACGGTAGGGAAGGGTTCGGTAGGGTAGGGTAGGATAGGGTAGGGTGGGGTACAGTAGGATAGGGTAGGGTACGGTAGGGAAGGGTTCGGTAGGGTAGGGTAGGGTAGGGTACGGTAGGATAGGGTAGGGTACGGTAGGGTAGGGTACGGTAGGGTACGGTAGGGTAGGGTACAGTAGAGTAGGATACGGTACGGTAGGATACGATAGGGTAGGGTAGGGTTCGATAGGGTAGGGTAGGGTAGGGTAGGAAGGGTAGGATAGGGTAAGGTAGGGTAGGGAGGGTAGGGTAGAGTAGGGTAAGGTAGGGTAGGGTAGGGTAGGGTAGGGTAGGGTAGGGTAGGGTAGGGTAGGGTACGGTAGGATAGGGTAGGGTACGGTAGGGTAAGGTAGGGTACGGTAGGGTAGGGTACATTAGGGTAGGGTACGGTAGGGTAGGATACGATAGGGTAGGGTAGGGTTCGGTAGGGTAGGGTACGGTAGGATAGTGTACGGTAGGATAGGATAGGGTAGAAACGAGCTAACAAGGAAAGTAACCGAACTGCCCGGCTCTGATTGACTTCAAACTTTTTATATATTAGGCTGTGTAGATCATGTAAATATCAGACGTTCAGCAAAGTACTAAATCGCGCATTTCTGGAAATCTTGAGAAATTCAAGATCAAAAAATTATGTTTTGAATTTCTCGCCAAATTGGCATTGTGTTTCAAGCTTATAACTTTGTTATTTTTAGACTTTTAACTATTTTTCTTTGATATACTAATAGAATACTTTAAAATGAACCTACATTTGTAAGTTTATAAGTGTAGCTTGGCGGGAAAGCCAATAAAGTACTTGAAACACAATGGAGAGCTTGCCAAAATGACGCGAATTCTAAATATTTCAAATTTAAAACTTAAAAACTCGAGTTAAAATGTTTTCTGAGTGCTATTAATGGTACAAAGAAGTTATATAAAAATTTTGAGCTGATTTTGAGCGGAGTAGGTTGGGCACTGCAGTTTCATTTTCTATTGGTTCAGGGTGCCGTGTACTGTCTCCTTGTACAGTACTCTCTCTATTTAAGCAACCCGAAGGGACCGGCATTTTGTGTTTACTATAGGGGGTGTTGTCGTTACAGAGAGGCTTTTTTGTGCAAATTGACTTGGCGGGGCCAAATTTCGTGTCTACTATAATTTAAGGAGAATTGCTTATACAGAGGGTTCACTACATATATAGAGAAACCATTGTAATTCAAAAGATCAGGTTGATCTTGGTTCTCGTACAGGTCTTATCATTAGGTTGAACCAAAAGTAGCGGGACACTTTTTAGTTGAAAATCATATGTGTCTTGCTACTTTTGGTTCAACCTAATAGAACTTTGATTTTCTTGTAAAATTGATTAGTTTTACTTGATGTAATGTCAGTAATCTTAAGCTTAATAATGGCGGATTTATTAATTCTTGATTGTGAATCTTCTTCCGATGTGACGAACGGTTTTGTTTTGTACAGACAGGCAATAAGTTAGGCGGAGACATGGTTACAATAAGTCAAGGCAACGGTTTTTGGAGACCCGGGTTGATATGTTTTTAGATGTAACTACGATGTAAGCTTCAATATTTACGGAAAAACATAAATACTGACATTACAGATACAAATATTGTTATAAAAGACATAAAAGTTGTCATAACACTGGTAAATATTGATAAAGAGTACAAATTACTATACTAATTCTAAAATATTATATTGGTACTGTAGATACTATGTGGAATATCGTATAGTACTGTTGGTATTGTAGTGCTGGTACTATTATACTACTGTGACAATACTGATGTTGACATTGTAATACTATGCGGTCATTACAGCACTGTTAGTACTACTTATGAGTTTATGATAATACGGTGAGTACTGTAGTTGATATTATGGTAGTACTGTTCATACTATTTTTGGAAAATAGTATTAAGTCGGATATTGTAGTAGTAATCAGTAGTACTATCTTAGATTTTCTAGTACTAAAAAGTACAGTACCAACCACGGTACTTATCACTACTATCTATAAATCAGTTCTTGTTCCAAAAACTTCCACTAAGTACACGTTTGAGTACTAGTACTCAATTTTAGTTGGGTTGTTGTAGATAAGACCTGAGGATCTCCAGGTAGCGTTGCTGTCGTTCGAACTGTTTCCGGTCGGTTCGTGGCAATTCGTTCATTTCGAAATTGTCACCTTGGATTGGTGCTGGCAGCTCAAACTCTTCAGCACGTTTCACGACCAAAATTGGCTCGGCCAAGAAGTCGGGGTTCTGAAAAGGGGCGATGTTAATATTGACGTAGCAAAAAAATGTTGAAAAAACTTGAATGTTGGTTTAAAAAATAGTTTACAGTACTAAACGTAGTACTATAATAGTACAAAAACCATTATTGTAATAGTACTACAACAATACTGTATTAGTACTAAAAGCAGTACTGTAATATCATTTTAGGTATAAAGTACGAAAAAGTATCAAAAAAGTGAATTTTTACTGTAACATACCTCAAACTTGGTGACTAAAGGTAGTGCGACGACTGTGTCGAAGAATAAAACGGTCGAAAATACGATAGCGAGCACTTTGATTAGCATAGTGTTCATGTTGATATATGTATCCCTTCAAAACGTACAATATAGTATTTTCTTTAGTAAAGTTAGTACTATATAGTATGAGTTATAGTACTATGTAGTATATAATATAGTACTATATAGTATAATAAAAATAGTATCAAAATAGCACGTCAAAACTCGAATTTGTTTTTACTGTCGATTACAGTAGGTATAGCACGCTACAGAGCAGTAGAAGTGACTGTTTCTCGAATTTCGTCCTCCCCTCCTTTAAATACTCACGGCCGAAAAGGGGCGTGGCCTTTGGACAGAGGCAGGGCCAAGAATCTACGTAAACAGACTTTCGAAACAGATTAGCTAAATATATGTCACGCTTAAAATGTCAACGGTTTCGATTGAGACACACAACTACGGTAGCCTTTGTTTTAAAAGATTAGGCATGTTTTGGAGAAAAGATGTTACTCATCAGTAGCATATAATATGAATAACAATATTCTATGTTAATACTGTGTTGGGGATGACAAATTTAGGTTTTATGGTCTTGGAAGGGCTAAAAATAGATGTTTAGTGGTAGACAAAGCATGAAAAAAGTCAGAATTTTAACCAGAGTTGAGCATGAGAAGAGGGGGGAGGGAGAAGAGAAGGGAAAAGTATGGTAAAGCAAGGCAAGATAAGACAAGATCGAGGAAAAACAGGACAAAGAAAGGACAAAGACAAGGCAAAGAAAAGGCTAAGGCAGGGCTAAGGAAGAGCTAGAGCAGGACAAAGGCAAGGCAAGGCAAGGCAAAGCAAGGCAAGGCAAGGCAAGGCAAGGCAAGGCAAGGCAAGGCAAGGCAAGGCAAGGCAAGGCAAGGCAAGGCAAGGCAGAGAAGGATATAACAGAATAGAGTAGGTAAACGAATGTGATATAGTTCATATTGTAGTATATTCAATACTTCAACCGTAACAAAAGAACAATGACAAGAGTACAGACGACTAAACCAAGTTTAAGATTCTAAAAGATTAGTTGTAGGAATAGTCCAATCTATAAAGAAATTTTTAACTTTTTTTACAAATTTTTAAAAAATAGTTAGGATTTCTCTATCAAAGTGCAAAACGTTATGTGTGAATTCGCCAACTAAAGCAAGTATGTAATCACTGAACTTTTCCGGAAGATGGTATTTGTATGTTATATACTACGTCATTGATAACAAGTACTTCAATTTAAAATGAAATATATAATACCTTAAAGATATACCTTCTGTAACGATACGTATAGCTAACATAAGTAAAAGCTTTTGCAACGTGCACAGAGTAGCATATCATAGAAGAACACATCTTAGAGGAGCACATCATAGAGGAGCACATCATGAAAGAGCATATCATAGTTGACAGTACATATTGATGCACATATGATGTGAAAATAATAGTGCAAGCGAAATAACTATAAAATTCACAAAAATATAAACTTGCAAAGACCTACATTACTTTATTTTCAAAATTTACTCATGACATTGTACTTTATATTTACATACTTAAAAGTTGCAAAAGTAACATACAAAGATATATAAGATAAAGCTACAAAGATAGTTAAGATATCAAAGGTACATAACAATGCATAAATATTGATGACCAAGTACAATATACTATTGTATTTTACTAAACACGTGGGATGTGACAACCCATAACTGCTATATTACGTAGAATGTTATCGTAGCATTTTAGAGAAAATGTTAATTGTCCGCGTAACATACTTGACACAGTTTTACAAACGATTACAAGTACAATATGTAAAGTGTTGCCAAAAAAAGCTGGCTTACAAAATGGCATTTACAATTTTTATCAAAGACTATTACAGATTACTTTGTATATTAATTTCTTCGACTAGCCAGAGACTATAACCGATCGTAGACATCGATTTACTCTTGGCATAGTCTAGAAATTGCAGCGGTAAGTGCAAAAAAAGTCTAGCCCTACCGATCAAAAATACAAAAAATCTCCTGTATTACGTTGTTCAAGTAATTCTGTGCCCTTCTCAAAACAAATCTTTATGTTTTGGGGCTCAGAATTAAGCAAAAACATCAACCTTTGATAACATAGTCTACTGCAAAGCTCAAAAACTCAATTGAAGCCCTTGACTATTGCACGAAGCTGTTTCACAGAACAGTCAAATTTTCAACAGTGCAGCAAAATACGAGAATGTTTTAAATACAGTTACTACTTCCGTATCTCAAAGAACTGTTTACGCAATAAGTACGTGCTGGTCAGTAAGATTTGCTATAATTTGAGAGGGTCGGATTAATGCTCTTTTACCGGAACATGATGCACAAAACATCGTCATGGACAAGTTGTTTGCAGCTTGTTTCATCATTTTGAACGTGGCTTATTTAGAATAACATTGTCTATAAATGCTCATCTAAGGCTAAGGCTAAGGTTAAAGCTAAGGCTAAAGCTAAGGCTAAGGCTAAGGCTAAAGCTAATGCTAAGGCTAAGGCTAAGGCTATGGCTATGGCTAAGGCTAAGGCTAAGGCTAAAGCTAAGGCTAAGGCTAAGGCTAAAGCTAAGGCTAAGGCTAAGGCTAAGGCTAAGACTAAGGCTAAGGCTAAGGCTAAGGCTAAGGCTAAGGCTAAGGCTAAGGCTAAGGCTAAGGCTAAGGCTAAGGCTAAGGCTAAGGCTAAGGCTAAGGCTAAGGCTAAGGCTAAGGCTAAAGCTAATGCTAAGGCTAAGGCTAAGTTAACCTAATTTGACTTATTATCTACTACAAGGTCGACATTGTATAGCTTTTACCTTACTATCCATTTAACAACCATTAAACACGTTTGACAATTTGTTGTTCCAAGTTCAGAATAACATATTACAACTCTTTTGCGGTTGTTTCAAAACCTGCATCTCAATTTTAATGTTTAATCTGTTTGTTTACACAAGTGTCCCACCCCCATTTTCTAATCCTTGCCCTGCGGCCCTTTCTATACCTTATACGGTAAGGAACGGTGTGCTTATTATAGCCTAAATGTTTTTATAGCCTAAAAAGATTTGTCAGCTAGTTTATAATTGTGTAACGTATCATAAACATGTTTATAGCATGGTGTGTTCATTCATGTGTTTGTACACAACTTTTGACACTTTAAATGTCATTTTTGGAGGTTTAAAAATGTCGTAAATAACGTGAATGCACGTGGCGGTTAAAACAATGTCAAAAATAGTATGATCGTTTATTAGACCCATCTTTGTAGATCCAGCTTAGGTCCCGCAACGAAAGATTTAACTTGCAAAAAGCGTTCAAATTTGAAAGCTGCCA
This sequence comes from Bursaphelenchus okinawaensis, assembly GCA_904066225.2. Classification (NCBI taxonomy): domain Eukaryota; kingdom Metazoa; phylum Nematoda; class Chromadorea; order Rhabditida; family Aphelenchoididae; genus Bursaphelenchus; species Bursaphelenchus okinawaensis. The sequence goes on along the minus strand of CAJFCW020000005.1, from coordinate 8,171,335 downwards.
AGCCAAGCAGAAAATTAGGACCGGTCCGATCTCTTTACAGATCTAGCCCTTATTAAATTTAAGGTATGTTAGCTCTTCTTGGCGTGGATACTGTAGCTTCAATGGCACTAACAATTGTAAACCAAAAATAATTTATAGTATCAATATTTCATTTTAAAAGTACATTTTAAAATTCGAAATAAATTGCACAGACTATATAATTTCATATATTTACTATAGTATGTGCACATATATTTACTATAGTATGTGCACATATAATTTCATATATTTACTATAGTATGTGCACTTTTATATTATTGTTTTGGAAATTTCGCTAAAATGTTTGTCTGTAGAAAGCCTAAAGTTATATTGCCCTCTATCTTTCCAACATCTATTCACTAAATCCGGGTCCAAATTGAGAACTTCAAATTCTGTACTCGGAATTTACATAATCTGTCTTATTTATTTTTAAAAGACACAAACAAAAAGTACAATGAAAACAAGAATAAGAATGACATCAAAACAAAGCATGAATAACGTGAATACTATAGATATTGCGTTAGTTATTTAAAAAGTTGTTTGAAGTTTCATTTTAAAATACAGTACTTTCTCTACATAAGCAACTCGAAGGGACCGACATTTTGTGTTTACTATAGAAGGTGTTGTCTTTACAGAGAGAATTTTTAGTGCAAATTGACTTGGCGGAGCCAAATTTCTTGTTTACTATAAGGAGAGTTGCTTATACAGATGGTTCACTAAATAGAAAGACCACTGTAACTTCTTTTTTTTATTTTAAATTAAAATTGAAAAGTGCCAAGCTTATCAACTGTTAATATACAATATTTCTGACCGGTAAAAAAGAAATAAAGCCAACTTTCTGTGCCTCTATTAGTAAAATATTTTTAAAATGTCATAACTTTTTTCGTTTTAAAGTTTAAAACCTAACGTTTGCAGTGTATAATCTCTATAGACTGAACTATGTTTGTGCCAAATGTAAGTTTCGTAACGTTTATAATAAGCGAGATATAAGCTTCTTACTACAACCCACCAATTTACTTATTACTTACTTGTAAATATTAAGTTATTCAAATAATTCTGTGACTTCTTTCAAAGCAAATTTTGAAATTAAAAAGCTCAGAATTATTTGAACAAACTATAATAATAATATAAAGAAGTATTTTTAATGTTTGCTATTAGATTAATATTAAAAGGCATCAAAGTCATGCAATGTCTAAAAAAGCAATTAGTACAACAAAACCTATTTATAGTGATTACCTCTTCTAAAAAAAGTTTTGTACTAATACTAATGAGATACTTTACTACCTTATAATGTGATTCTGTACTACTACTATAAGGTGTCGTCAAAATCTTGTTTCTTTTAATATTAAGTTGTTCAAATAATTCTGTGCTTCCTAACTCTAAAAATCTGATTGAAGAAGGGGCACAGAATTAATTGAACGGCCAAATAGTTTATTTAAATTTACATTAACAAAACATTTTTAAAAGATTCTTTCAAGATATACCTCAATAATATTTTGTATGTTTACTTAAATTCTTCTTTGGCCAGTACCAGGCCCACCCTCATTAGTAGCTATAGAGTTGGTCTTTATTGTTACAACTATAGTACCACGCCCATCCTCATTAACACCTAAGTCTATGCCCAGTACAATAAAAGAAACTTTAACAGTCATTGTGCCCCAGCTTTCCTTATTACAAAATGTTTTTGCATGATGCCATGCACATTCCTCGAGCCCTCTCATACTATAATGTTATTGTTTTTTCATTTCCAACTTCCAAGTACTAAAAAAGCTGCTTTTCAATTTCAACAAGTTTTCAGACCGAACATCCTTATTAACATATGAAAAAGAGAGTGCATAAAGTTTGGCAGACAGAAAAATGATGTGCTAGATTTTGAAGAGTAAACAAGGTGGGATGGACTATAATTTCATTTTGAAGATGCAGTGTGTACAACAAATCGCTTGGAAGTTTAAAAATGGTTTTGCATAAGAATTTTGTTATAAAGGAGCTCATTATATCATATAAAAGTTAGCCTTGAAAAACCTACAACAATTACCATAAGAAAGGAAGAAGTCCGACCTCCCCTGCTGCGATTGCCTTCAACTTTTTTATATAGAAAGATCATGTGAATATAATACCTTCAGCAACGTACTAAATCGCGCTTTCAAGTCAATCCCAAGAAAATCAAAATCAAAAAACTAGGTTTTGAATTTCCCGCCAAATTGGCATTGTGTTTCAAGCTTATAATTGTTACTTTTTGACTTTTAATCATTTTTCTTTGATATACCAGTAGAAACCCTTTTAATCAACCTACATTTTTAAATTTGTAATCGTAGCTTGTCTGAAAAATCGAAAAAAGTGCTTGCAACACAGTGCCAAATATGTCAAATTGGCGGAAACTTCAAATATTTAGAATTTAAAACTTAAAAACGCAAGTTAAAGTTTTTTATGGGTACTAATAGTAGTACAAAAAATTCATATAAAAATTTTGAGCTGCTTCTGAGCGGAGCAGGTTGATCACTTATCTTGTAAGGCTACGGTAATGCTAGACAAGTCTTGTTCGAAAAGCCAAAAGAGTTTTGATGCAAATCCCTTGTAATGTAAAGCTACGTGAACTATCTTAAACAGCTGACCATAAAAACTCTAGTAATAGCCACAATTTTTGATTTTTAAATTTCAAGAAACAAATTTCAAAAATTTCAAAACCTTTTTCACTGTAATAAAGAAACCACCCTCTTCCTCTTCGAAATTTACGATCGTAGCGTAAACGGCCAAAGATTTTGTTGTTTTCATGTTGTTATGATAACATTTACAATCAAAATTTACGTTAGTTTTTGAGTCTACAATAGTCGTCTACTATCATACAATCAATTTTACGGTCTTTAATCTACATTTATGTTGGTATGGTTTTAAAACACATTATTTTACTGTCATATATGTTGTTATATGGCTTATATTAGGTTGAACCAAAAGGATATTGTCTAGTTTAAAAATAAATGAAAAGTGTCCCGATACTTTTGGTTTAATCTAATATAAGCCATGTAACAACATATATGACAGTACAATAACGTGTTTTAAAACCTTGAATAAGTTTTATGAAGTTATAGAGTAGACAAGAACGTCACAATTGGGTAGTTATCTACGCGAAATAGTACAAGTGTTTTAGTAGAGTTATCTACTGTTAAACGGTACAGAATCACAACATGTTATTGTCTATACTTTGCTGTCAATATTAAATTAGAGTCAAAAATAAACATTTTAAAATCTTTGATCAATTATAATACTCTGGTCGGTATAATACTCAATGAAGTATATTCTGGGCAGTATATTACACAATGCAATATACTTTAACCAGTATGATACAATAGTATCATAAGATTAGCTACTCTACTCACACAACCATCACGAAATCATAAGCAGTACTAACTGTATGAGGTGATCATAAAAGCTGCACTGTATCACAACGTCTCAAGTAGTGCTGTTAACACCATGCCATACTACAGTAACTGACAAAATACAGTATCACTCCAAAATCATTAAAAATATTAGCTTGTTCAAATAATTCTGTGTCACCCCTCAAAGCAAATTTTGGAGTTGTAAGGCACATGATTATATGAACAAACGAATAGATACTATTATAGCATATGGCAAGTTATATTAAACCCGGAATAACATTATAACCTACTCAGTATGACATTAAAACAACCATAAAAAAAGCAACAACTTTTCTCAAATTTATGCACTTTTCTCTTCAAAAGTACAAGAATAGTTCAAAGTTTTTTTTTCATTAAAGCAACACATAAAAAGTGGCACTTTCAATGCTATTTTGGACATCCTAAAAAGAGTTCTCGTTCCTAGTGTACTTTGACTTTTAGTCAGCTAAACGTACTTAACGAGGCTTACAAAATGACATTTTTTAGAAGTAATAGTGCTGTATTGTACAGTACAATGTATTGCTATTAGTTTTGTGACATACTATCTAGTATTGGTACTACTGTTATAACATACTGTAACACAGGACGTTGCTACAGATTAAACTTTTTCTGAAGAAGGAGCGGAGAAGCAAGGGAGAGGTGTAGATCTACCCCCTTTTACCCCTATGCTCTACCCCCTCTTCCAGCTACATTTCAAGGCTTTGATAACGAAAGCTTACTGTAACTTTGAAACCCTTAACTTTCGTTTCAAAATCTCTAATTCACTGTAATCCGATCTATGTTAGAAGCCATGTTTACTCCCTCAACATGTTGTTATTGCTTTATTGAAAAGTATACCAAGTGGTCTTGTTTTTCCGGCAATGAGTAGATTTGCAAATTAAGAAGGCAATTTTACCACGCTAACAAATTGTAAGCTGCTCGTTAAGCCATTTATTTTCGTTGAGATTATCGTTTTTTACTGAGTTACTGAGCTGCGTAGCCATGGTCAGTTTTAACCACTAACAACAAAGGTGGATAGTATAAACCTTTACTATAGTAAACAAAGAGTATGCAGTAAAACTACTGTATAATCAATCGCTAGGGATTTTGTAATAAAATTAGTACGTTATAGAAAAGTTTTGTATATTTAATTTTTAATGTCACAAATTAGCAGTGCCCTTCTCAACCACCCTCCAGACATGGATGTTTCCTTCCGGTGGGGGAGGGGGAAAGAAAGGAGGGGTGTTGTTTGCTGTTAACACCCTCACATCACAAGCACAATCAGTGTGAGATTTATTTAATTTGGCCGTTCTTCTCTTTCCGCTTGACGTACTTTGCCAGAATTACACTTTGAGAACATGGAACGTTCTGATAAAGAACAGTTGAACGTTTGAAAAAGAACGGCCAAAAGACCACAGAAACTCGAAAAACATTATCGTTTTGTGTCAAAAAGCTTCACAAATCTGGCGATTTCAATATATTAGGTTGTCCGGAAAGTTTGAAATCGTACTGGATCACTCCAGAGCTACACCACCAGACAGTCACCATAAGCTTCTTTTCGTGCAATTCTGGCTTCGGAACGTGCTTAGGAGCTTCTCCACGCTTACGCCAACTTGTAGATCTTCTAGTATTGTTAAACGAGATCCACTTCTCGTCAATAGTTACAATTCGATCCAAGAATTCTTCGTTTTTGCAGCGTTGCAGAAGCTTTTCGGAAGCACATCGTCTTTTGGCTTTTTGCAGATCAGTCAAATTGTGAGGCACCCATTTGTCCAACTTTTTGACCATACCCATTGCCTTCAAATGATCACCAATGGTACGTTTTCCACAGTTTAGCAACTCTTCTAACTCCCGGATTGTAATATGTGGGTCATCTTCAATCTTGCGCCTCAGGGCTTCTTTGTCAAGTTTGCTGGGTCTTCCTGCACGTGGTTTGTCTTCAAGCTTCTCATCGTCCACACGAAACTTTGCGAACCATCTGGTCACCGTAGAATAACTCAAAACATTCTTACCCTCATTTTCGTTTATGATTCTGAAGGTTTCTGCCGCAGTATTTCCGCGTTTGAATTCATTTCGCGCAGGCGAGATTTCTCCATTTTTTTCTAATACCTAAAACAATACAAAAAAATGAAATTAAGTTATGTAACTTACCTTTTTGAATAATTTAGGTAACAAACAAACAAACAAAAAAAGAATTTTTTTCTTTCCGTCAAGAAATAAATTTTTCCTGATTTTTCAAAGTTTACCTACTCAAATATTGCAGAACTTTCCGGACAACCTAATATTTTAAGCTAAAAATCATGTTTTTTAACTTAAAGCATGAGTTTGAAGACTTTCTATATTTACATATTCGTATTTTACAATTAAAAAAACGTTTTTGACTACAGCTTTACAACAAAAAATAGAAATGTTGTGCCAATTTCTACTGTTTCTTTCGTATTCCAAAAACAAATAAAAAATGCCAAAAACAATGTCATATACACCGATTGTCAATAGAAATTTGATAAGCCGAGAATCTGATATTCACTAACAAAATACAAAATATAAACATTCAAGTTGGTTGCAAAGATAATGTGATCTTACTGGTCGAAACAATGTTCTTTTGTAGCATTATTCGTTAAAAAATGTCATTTTCTAATCTTAATTTACTGTAATATGAACTATTGCTTTATTTTACCCAACCCTTCCCTACTAAAAATCATTTTTCAATTTTTTTTTGAAAAAATGTAATGTCGCCAAAATACATTACGTTACCCCATAAAAAACGACAAAACTTTTCAAAACGGTATATATAGCCATATAATGTAAAAAAGATCTCTAATACACTAAAATTTAAACCCAAAAACATGTAATTAAGCCTACTATAAGATTAATAATCTTTTACTTAATCTTTATTACATAATGACTTAAAATTACTACGTCTGAGTTTACTATATCAATTAGAAGTTCATTCATACCTTTTCATTAAAGAATGAACAAAACTTGTGACGTCCTAAAGAAACTAATCAGATAAGATAAACTTAATCATCGTTAATCTGCTCCAGATATTACTGTGTTAACGTCATGCCAACTAAAATGACATAACATTGAAGTTCTAAAAGAGTGTTAAAATCCCTACCCTACCCTAATGTACATTATCTTACCCTAGCTTGCTTTTTTTACACAGCCCTTTCTTACCTTACCTTACCATATCTCACTTTCTCCTACCCTTTCCCTGCTTATCCCTGCCTTACCTTAACTACAATGTATAAACACCATAGTTAAAAGACAAAAAGATAGTTTAAGCATATTGTTTGTTTAATTGTAATATTATCTATAAATGTATGTTTAAGGCTTTGTCACATGTAAAGTGTTCATAATCGTTTAAATTTGTCGTATTGACGTATGTAGTCAATATCAAATTAATTTTACAAAGAAAAACAGTTGTAAACAGTCATTAAACTGTTATTAAAATGACCTTGCACTACTTATTTAAAAAACAATGCATATTACCTTCACCATGGTATTCTAATTTACAGTCACCATGGTATTCTAATTCATAAAACGATTGTACCATTGATATAGCATAGCCCTATAAATTTCTTTTACCTTTAAAATCTTTAATAATAAATTTTACAGCTGGAAGTTTTTAAAATTACATTATTTGAGGCTAGTAATCTTGTTGCGAGCAACTTCATAATATCTTGTAAACAATTTACTGCCAGAGTTAGGTTGAGTTTAAAAAATGTTTATTTTTTGTAAAACACTGTACCTGTAGTAGTCAATCACGTTTGAACAAGTCCCGTGTCATACTAAAAAGGTGTGACTGTATATAGCTTCATAGCTACAGTAACATTAGTTATTTTAGGCTTAATTAAGAAGCAATTACTTTAATATAACGTCTATATTAATGTTATTTTCATTAAAGGACATTACTTTTCATTGCCTTAACATAACCTTACAAATACCCCGCAACACCCCCTTACAGTGTCAGAAAAATAATCGTATTAAACGTTATACTGAGAGTATTTACTTCCTTATTACATTAATATTACTCTAACAAAGAAAAGCTTTAGTACTATATTATGTTTAAAAGAGCGTAAAAGTCCAGTAATGCATTATATATTCGATAAACAAAGTTTGTAAGTTATTTTAGGCATCTATATTTAGATGCAACTTATTTTTAGAAAGCATACGGTGCTATCAAATTGTAAACAACATAGTAAAACCAATTATTTTTAGTAGTGACATCTATAAACATGTTTTATTGGAACAACGTTTTTGTTTTACTTTGCGCATACGTAGTTACTGCACAGTAAACTAACGTTAGTTTTAGAAACTTTAAATTTATTTGGCTTTACCCTACCCTACCCACCCTCTACTCTACCCCTTACCCCACTTACTACTCTACCCCGTACTGTACCCCCTTTTCTGGCCTCTATTCTACCCTCTATTGTACTTACTCCCTATTCTACAGTATTCTACTCTACCCCTTGCTCTACGCTTCACTCTACTATACTCCGACTCTACACAATATCTAAATATATATCTCGAATTATAAATATAGATGGATATGTCATGCATAATGTATATAAATATATATAAATAATATTAACATACGCACATAGTCATAAAACTAAATCTATGAATATCTTTAATATTAATCTTAAAAAAATACATCTAATATAAGTATAATATATCTAAATACGTATGTAAATATATATATTCATGCAAATGTACACGTAACTTTATGTGTGGTCATGAGTGCCACAGTAATTGATGTTTGACAACAATTGAAGTCGACATAGGAGTTATATAATGAAAATTTTTAACTTTAACTGTTAGGTCAAAATCAAAAACTCATAGTATAGTACTCATAGTACTGCAATATACAACTTCACTAAGGGTCAGTAATGTCAAAAGTCAAATATAATATTAACATAGGTCAATGTAACGTCACAAAACAAAAAAGAGTAAAAGTTGAATTTAGAAAAGGTTGAAATGTATTCAAACCAAAAGAACAATCGCCTACATACGATGATATTACGGTCAATTTCACGGTAATTGAAATTGTTGCGTTGTAAAATATTAAGGTTACATTTTTAATGAAAAAACAGTTAAAATAGCATTTTTGAAAGTCAGATACAGTACTTGCCTTGCCATGCCTTGCCTTGCCTTGTCTTGTCTTGCCTTGTCTTACCTTGTCTTGTCTTGTCTTGTCTTGCCTTGCCTGGCCCTCTTATCTTACCCTAGCCTTGTTTATCTTACTTTACTCTGTCCTATCTGACTCTACCCTGCCCAATTTTACCTTTTTTGCTTCTCTTGCTACCCCCTCTTCAGCACACAATCCTAACAATACCCCTCCCATTCGAAATGCCATGCAGCTAAAAAAATTTTTGTCGTATTCTTCCCTCAAAAGCTTTAAACTTTGACGACAAAACTTATCGACCCATTCTAATACCATCTTTTTCTGACCTTTAAACCATGACATAGCCTGTAAACAATCTAATGCCACATTAGAAATCAAATAAATATCTAGTTTCTTTCAAATTTGACCAAACTTTCTAAATTTATCCCGTTCTACGTCATTCGGCCCAAAAAAAACTTTTTTAGCCACCCTCGCGCAAGCCCTCAGGGAATAAGGCTAATTTCGTTTTCCTTTTGACACAAAAACAATCAAAAACCTTTACGGCATTTACGTCTGTTCTGATGACAAAAACAATAAGTGTTTTAGTGTTTTCAAAGTGGTTTTTTGAAAACCATTAATTTATAAGTGGCACTTTTAGTTATTTTTAAATTTTGAGAAATTAGGTTTAACAATAAGATTAGAAAGTTTAAATTAAAATTTAATTTCTTTATTATATGGATGTACTAGATGTATAAGCATTAGCATTGGGATTTAACTTTAGCTTTAGCCTTAGCTTTAGATCTAGTCTTAGCCTTAGTGTTAGCTTTTAGCCTTGTCTTTAGCCTTAGTATGAATCTTTGACGAAGACTTAGCCTTAGTCTTATTCATAACCAAAGTAAAAAAAAGTCTTGGCGTTTTTTATGTATAAATAACTTGATGAAAAGACTTTTTTTACACAAAAAACACATATTCTGTCATTTTAAACTAAAATAAACTTTTTTTACAGTACCACAAGACTTTTGTTACATAATAACATATGTACCACACTAAAATGTACCCCTTTACACGTAAAATACAAAATGAAACCTAACTTATTGTTGTCAAATTGTATTTCCACTTCTTTTCAATATAAGACTAAATATTTTACTACGTAACACTGAATTCAATTAGTATATAACAGCTATTTTTGGTTTCAAATTAGATTTCTTTCATTGTCAAGATTGTTTACTACTCATTGTCTTTGGCACATATTGTTGTTTTCTACAGTTTTTTATTGTTTAATATGTGAAATATCAATCAATATTTAATTTTACATAATAAATTTGACATTAGGCAGGCATGTAGACCACCTTCGTGTCAATTAGTCCTAACCCTAGCCCTAGAGTCTATACGTAATATCTACGTATAAAATTTAAAAAAAAACAAAAAGTGTAAAAAGTTTATGAAAGACGATCAAATTTTGTTGAAATTAAGCTTGTTTTCAACTAAAAGTATATAAAAATATATAAATGTGTATAATACTGCCTATAAGACAGCAAATTTACGTCAAAACATAAAAAGGGCACAACATCTTCTGATGTGTAATATGACACTCTAAGTTTAAATATATACTTACTATACGTCTACTGTGTTATTTTTCCACAAATATAATAAATGCCATAACAAATACTTTTTTACAAAATAAAAACTTACTACGGTATGTTGTCATACATGTGCTATAGTACTAAACCTTACACAAATGACTAAGAACATCTTAATTTAACATTAACGTACAGTTCGTATGTACCTGCTTCTTAGAATATTCGATTTTAAACTTAAAAAAAGCTTTTTAATCAATTTCAAAATTGTTTATTAAATTTGTAATTCAAACTGTTTCAGAGTGCAAAGTCATGGGCGGTTGTTTAATATTCTGGGTTTTGAATTTTCATTTCAAATTTACTTATTTTGTATAATTTCAAAGTATACGAGTGACTTTTAAAAGTATAGTTACTATATTACTCAGTCTCGGCCTTAGCTTTAGCCTTTGCCTTAGTATTAACCTTAGCCTTAGCCCTAGCCCTAATCTGAGCTTTAGCCTTACAAGGGAATGTTACAAACTGCCCATTCGATTTTTAAAAGTGAATGGTACCATGTGAAAGAGCGTAAAAAGTTGACTAAAAATCTATTTTCAAAAACTGCTAATTTCGCCTTACAAGCCCGCTAGCGAGATTTTAAAATTTTTACTATCAAAACGGATTTTTTAAACCCGCTTTCTTTTGGCTTAGAAGTGAGTGTGTTCGAATGGCCGAGTGGTCAAAGGCGCCGTGATTGCGCAATCAATGGACTTTAGGTTCGATTCTCTTTTTGGGTAAATGATTGGTATTCTTTTTTATTTAAAAGTTAATTAACTTAAATATTCAAAAAAAAATTTTTTTTGTTGATAATGGCTTCTTACATTTAATAAAACATAAAAAAAGTAAAAACTAAGGTTTTTAAAAATACAATAATCCAAAAGAAAGAATAACAACTTATAAGGCCCTTTCACTAATGATTTTAAAATCTCGCTAGCGGGCTTGTAAAGCGAAATTAGCAATTTTTGAAAATAGATTTTTAGTCAGCTTTTTACGCTCTTTCACATGGTACCATTCACTTTTAAAAATCGAATGGGCAGTTTGTAACATTCCCTTGTAAGGCTAAAGCTCAGATTAGGGCTAGGGCTAAGGCTAAGGTTAATACTAAGGCAAAGGCTAAAACCTTAGCCTTAACTTCCGCCTGATCTTCAGCCTCGGCATTACTATTGCCCTTAGTCTGGATTTAGTATTAGCTTTTCTCCTAGCTTTAGCCCTATTCTTAGCCCTAGCACATCATTACCCTTTTAAAGATTTAATCCAAAATAGTGATAAAACATTAGCTTAAAACCTTAAAAACAACATTCTTCAGCTCCAGCTGTCTGTAGCTGATCCTTGATGATTATTCATTTCATATTCCAAGAATTGTGTTGAAAAACCCAAACAGATCAAACACGTTTATCTTCTTAACGTTTACGTATGGCTTTTGTTTTGTAAATAACACGTTTTGTCTGTGACACCTACGTATGTTATTAAAATATATTTGATAAATAATTGTGAAATTAGGCTAGAATGGGCAGGAAAGTACAGTAATTCGTAAAAATTTTAATTTTTAAAAACATCTTTAACCCCAAGTTACAGTACCCCAAAACCATAATAAAAAAACTTATTGCGTAATATAAAGTAATTGTAAAAACTGTTCATATTGACAACAAACATTACTCTGTGGTCATAGACGCACGATATGACGAATTTTCTTTTTATATCCTTGCACTTCCGCTTCCACCCTCACGATGAAGCCATCGTTCTTGGCTTCATGCCAGCCGTTTCGCGTAAGAAAAACGTGGCTATAAACAGAAATGGATATCTTGTTATGGGACATAAACATCTTGTGTTACGACGGTCGTATAAACATTGTTTTAGTATCAAAAATAGCCCTAGCATTAGCTCTAGCCCTAGCCTCAGCGCTAGCATTAGCCATAGCAGTACTTTCCCTAGACGAAGCTTTAGCCAAAGCCCTAGCTTAATTTTTAGCCAAAGGCCTAGCCCTAGCCTAAGCCCTAGAAATAAGCATATCCCAAAGATAAGCCCAAGCCAAAACTTGAGTCAAAGCCTTAGCCAAAGGCATAGTCCAAGCCAGAGGACAAGCCCTAGTCCAAGCCAAAGATTTAGCCAAAGGCCTAGCCCTAGTCAAAGCATTAACCAAAGCACTAGACTAAAAAAAAACAAAAGAAAACACAATCTATGACAACATAACGTCTATATCAGACTACAATATAAGGTTTCACAGCCAATTTTGTACAAAAATACATCTTCTAAAGCTAATAAATGACATTTTTAATCGAAAATATCCCAAAAAAGCGATGTCAAAAACGCCATCGGCTCAAATGTACATGGTAATTTTCGTGTTAAAAAGCCATAAATCTGCTACCATAACCCCCCAACAGTCCTGTCTTCATCAAGAATTAGCTCAATACTTCCTTATAGATATGTGCAGTTAATCAATTTAGATGTATCTTGTGCTAAAACAACTAACATAATGATATTTGAGTCATTCTATGGCTTCTGTAACAAGATACAGCTGATAAGATGTTGTAGTAACTGGAAAATGACTTGATTTCCGGCTTCTTTTACTTCCAAAAATTTTATAGCTAAATATATAACTAGCTACTGTATAATTACTATAGACTTATACTACTAACTTTCTATTTTAACTACTGTTTCTTAACTCTTGTTTTAGTTTTTACCCATCTTTCCGCTGCAATTGCTTTACTTTTGGCTTAAAGTTTCCCCTCCCCAAACTTAGGCTTGACCTGGACTGGCTTTAAAATTGCCCTACTCTATCCCTAACTTTGCCCTGTCATTGCTTTGAAACTGAGTTACCTTGTCTTAGAGTGACATACTTTCAATTTATAGTGTCTCTAGCCATGTTCTGTCCTTAGTGTACCCTTGCTTTAACACAGCTCTATTCCTTGCTTAAAACTATCCAGTTCTTGTACTATCAGAGCCTTATCTCTTGTCTTAAACTTCCCTACCCTGCCCCATCTTGGTTTTAAACTTACCCTGCCCTTGGCTTAAAATTTCTCTACTATACTAGGTCTAGCCTAGCTTTGAAACTTACCGTAGCCCTATCATATCATTATCTCTTTTTGCCCGTCTTCTATCATAGCCCCATCCCTGTCTTAAACGTGCCTATCCTTGCCCTACGTTTGCTTTAGACTTGCCCTACTCTTAGCTTGAAGTTCCTCTACTCTTTCCTTACTTTTGCCATACCCTTGCTCAATCTTTGCTCCTCTATTGCCTTACCGTTAACTTAAAAATTAGCCTTGCCTTATCTTTGCTTTTGTCCTATCCTTGCTCTTCTCTTGTCTTCCTCGTGCTTTGACCTTGCTCTTCCTTTGCCCTACCGGTGCCTGCCTTTGCTCTACCCTTACCCAACCCAATATTCACCTTAGAACTACATTTACCAAAACATAGCTTTTTCATTGCCCTACCCTTTCGTCAATTTTGCTTTGTTTTGCTTTCCTTTTATCCCACTGTATCACTACTTTATAATTACTCTTTATCATGATGATTTGTTGTTACATTTATGCCAAAAACCCACTTTACCATACCAATTTTATACAATTACAGTTACAATGCAACGTAAAATCGCATCTTGTAATCAAATTCTTAACATATCTCTTAAAATTTTAAAAATATGTAAAGAACATTTGCAATAAAAACTCGAATACCAAGCTCTTGTTTACACCGTGCGATTATCCCTGTGTACCCTACAGTAATCCGTCTCAATAGAAAATGTCACAAGCTTGGAAAGGTGAAGATAATCCGAGTACTTTTGAAAATTTTACACAGTAGATTTGCGTCTAAAAATATGCTTTTAATCCTGAACGTTGACATCTACAAAGGGTAAGGTAAATCTGGAGATGTAAAGCTTTTTGTTGATATAAAGTACAGTAATAGTGAGATTTAAGATTTACTTTGCAATATATCTTATACATAAGGTCGTATTTTAACTTTTTAAACTTATATTGAGCACAGTAAAGTAAACTTACTACCCCACCCCCTAACCAAAAAGTGAAAATCCATCCACCCTCATGGCCTACCTAAAAATATAAATATATTTTACCGTACCCCAAGAAAAACATTATAAAATTATCCTTAAGTAGCTTGTTTTGATCATGTGACAAGATAAACATATATAGCAATATGTCAACTATAGTACACTTTAATGTATTAACATGCTAATAGCTTTGTTTTGGCCAAGTTTTATGGCCATTTCTATTATTATGATCTTTAGCATTATGATGAGATGACACGAATTGGGACAAACACAAGGTCAGTGCAGCATATTATATATATAAATAAATACTACAGTATTGTTATAAAACAAAAGAATCCTAACACTATCTTTTTTGGTTAGCTCTATCCTAGCCCAAGCGCAAGCCCGAGCCATAGCTCTAGCCTCAGCCATAATGCCCTAACGCGACCCCTAACTTTAACCCTAGCCCCGACTCTAGCTTTAGCCCTAGGCCTAGTTTTGAGCTCTATCTCTAGCAACAACTCTACCCTTGGCTTTAGCCCTAGCCTCAGTCTTAGCCCTAACTTAAGTTCTAACCCTAAACCTAGCCTCAGCCCTCGCCCTAGCCATAATCCTAGTCCAAGCCTCAGCCATAGCTATCCAAAATTAAAGAACACTTTTTTCAAAAATTTCGTTTTTCTGGAAGTAAAACCCTTTCCAGACGTTGTAAATTAAGTTATTGCGGTTTTGCGTAGCATCTTTCTACGTAAACGTTCAAAAGCTAAATCTTTCGAAATTAATTTTTAATTTACTCTGTAAACCCACAATCAAATAATGTTTTTAAATTTCGTATTTTAAAGTAATTTAATTGAAATTTAATAATTTTCAATTAGAGTACGATCTGACTGATTATCCCATTAATATCCAAACACCTTATCAGTTCAAAGAAGGCTGAAACTAATCAAAATTTCTCAATCAAGTTTCAGATTAACGTTAAGCTGATGGTTTACATCAACAGTAATAAGATGCATCTTAACTGTTTCTAATCTTTCACAGTGATATATAGCCAAAAACAAGTTTCTAATCTTCTAAAGTAATATCTAATCATCAAGATTTGATAAAATCAAGTTTTTTAAAGTCATGAGTTGATATTATTGAAGGGCATATATCAAACATCTACATGTTGTGCTACAGTGATATTGTGTTTATTTGAAAACATGTACATGTTTGTTTATATGTTTACATTATACATGTGCATAACATACCAAACATGCAAATACCATACATCAAACATGTAAATACATATAGATATTGGAATGAGAAGAGCTACATTGCTTTAGTTTGCCTTGTCTTGACCTGTCTTTCCCTGTTCTGTCTTGCCCAACAATATGGTACCTTACTCTATCTCGCCCTACCCTACCCTACTTTACCGTATCCTAACGTATAATATCCTACCCTACCCTAACTTGTTCCAATCTACTGTAGTCCCACCATAGTCTATTGTATTTTTACCTTATTTTAACTAAACATCACTTTCAAAAAATTTATACCATGACTATTACACTGTTTTCTATATTTATATTAGTATACATACGCATGTAGATGTTCATACTCATATCTATGCAAAGAACCATCACTAATACTAGTTAGTCATATCATTGATGTCGTATACTTTTACATCCATTGAGATTATCTTAAAGCACAGTATGCAGTTTTAATACTTAAAACAGTTAGTATGTTTGAGAAGATTGACATATTATACAAACTATGTACTTATTTTTATGTTGAACCATTTAAGCAGTACAATGTAGCTATGATATCAATATTATCTTATTACATATAGGTTTATAAAGTAAACGTCTATGACAATATAAATGTAATCCTTTTTTGTTACTAGAGAAACTATACTTACAATATTATAATTATGTAATAGATAACCTTAGAGTTAAATTTTTTGTAAAATACAGTAATTTTCTGTATGTCGTACTTATACCATTCTAAAAATAATCAAAAATAAAATGACAAAAAAAGCAACGTTAATATAAGGCTTAAAAATGAAGGATTAGTGCGCCAAAAATAACTGTATCATACCGAGACAACAACAGCGTTTAAGCCTGGAAATCTAAAGTAATATTCCAGATTTGCTTCTCTGAAAGACTGTAAGTCATGCTAAAGAGACTGAAATAACTATTTTTAAGCTGTGTCAAGCCAATGTGTTATAGATTTGTGATTCGAAAGTAAAACAGAAGATATTCATACTCGTTCTTGCACAAAAAACGTATCTTTATACAAAGGCATATAAGCACTGCCGGGCAAGGGAAGAATCTGCCCTACATCCTACCATTCCCTGTTTTACTTTGTCCTACCCTACCCTACCTTCCATTCCCTACCACCCTGCCTTATCCTACACTACTTTACATTACTATACCTCACTTTGCTTTACCTATCCTATCTTGTCCTGTCTTACCCCTACCCTACTCTACGCTACCCCGCCCTGCCTTAACCAACCTTGCCCTGCCCTAACCTTCTTTGCTCGGACCTAACCTGCCTTAACTTGCTTTGCCCTGCCTGTCTTAATTTTCCTTGCCCTGCCTCTCTCTTTAGTCCCCCCATTTTTAAATCTTTAAAGTTTCAAAATATACCAATATTTCCAGTTTCAAAACAACGCATAACAAATGAACAACTTTTCATAATATACGTAAATGAAACATTCTGGTTGTTTAACAATTCGATCATAAATCATACACTGAAGCCGATTCTACATTTAGACATATGCGCTTTGTTGTGGATTACATTGTAAAACAGCTGGAAAACAAAACAAACATATTTACTATAAACTGACAACGCTTTTAGCCCTTAAAAAGACAAAGTACATTGATTAGAGAGCGGTTCATGACATAAATAATAGATTTACTAAAAGATTTATGTCATGTATGTTTATGCTGTAAGATTTTTGTCATGTTTACTATAGAGTTTATACCATGTATGTTTACTACAAATCTTATGACATGTATTAATATAATAGCTCATAAAAAGCTATTTTTAAACAAAATACTTCCTACCCTATTGTCCTACCGTGACCTACTCTTTATATTTTACCGTACCCCAAGATTCAACCTGCCCTGTATTGTCCTGCCCTTATTGCCTTGCTTCGCCATTCTCTGCCCTGCCCGCGCCACGTTTGGTCTTCTCTGTCCTGCCCCGATAAACAAAGTTAAAAAGCATATTTTTAAACCTCAAAGATCGTCAAAAAGTCAGAAAGTTCTTTAGTCTACTATAACATAATGTAAAAGGTAAGAAAACTTTGAAAACCACACGAACCAAGCCGATTTCAAAATTTCAAAGCTGGAATAATAATACTAAAAAGCACAGTAAATTCGCTTAACCATACTAATGTAAGATTAAAGAATAGTATATCATAAAATTCCTTCGTGGTGTAAACAAAAATTCCGTTATCATCCACTAGTCAATAACATTAACATAGACATTCTTTGGCCAGAAAACATTCAAATTTACAATACTTTTGACATTTTGCATAAAAATACGTTTACTAATGTTTTCTACAAGCCCCTTACTATTTACTACATTAATATCACAGCTATAGTTACTGTAATCACAACATTTACTGATTAATTTCAAATAACTTACCCTATCATGTGTAATATTCTCCGAAACATCGAGATAATCCACAAAATTGGCTGGTAAACATGTCGATTAAACCCTGAAAAGACACCTCTGACCTTATTAACTGCAAAATTTAGTTTACGTTCATTACAGAGTAAATCCGTTGGAAACAATGCTGTACTTGAATAACAACTTTAATGTTAATCGCGAGAACAAACAAGAGAAACAAAAAGTAATTAAACTTTACAGACAGTACTTTGCAAAAAATATTTAAAAAATAAGTGAGAAAAATATATTTAAACATCATAATCAACAACATAAACTTCAAATCGACTTTTACACACTTTCAAAGCACAATTTTACAAAACCTAATAAAACGTGTGGCACTTCGTTTACTTTTCCAATGTTTTTTTGACATTTCGTCAAACAATAAATTGGGATATTTTTCTTGATTTTTTTGGTAAAGTCTCTTCTCCGCAATAACAAATATGGAGCTTTCTCAACCATGTTTGTTACCAAGACAACAAGTTTTTAAAGATCTAGATGCTGCAGCCGCTAAAGAAGATGTTGATCATGATCAACCGCCTGCCACCAAAAAATCTCGACGGGAAATGATGTGTGAGCAATGTAACGACTCTCAATCAAAATATACTTGTCCAAAATGTGCCTTCAGAAGTTGTTGTGTGGCTTGTGTAAAGCAACACAAACTAGACAGACTTGTAAGCTATAGTTCTTAATATTATTTATGTTTTTAGTGTGATGGATTGCCTCAGAGATGGACTGCTGTCGCCAAATATTCGGAATACAATCCGAATACTTCTGTGAGGGATCAAGAGTTCTTAAGCGAGGTTAAAGAGAAGGTAAAGGATGGAAACAGTGAAGGAAAGGGACAGAAAACAGAGGAAAAGCAAGTCGAGGTGAAGAGTCAAGTTAAAGAAGCACAACCGCATTTTCCACATCCAGTTTATCAGTTGTTGAAGAATTGTCGAATGAAACGAGTTTGGTTGAATATTAAAGATGCTGCTGGTAAGTCGATGATTCAAATTATTTTATTGAACTTTAGGTATTTTCTAAAGAAGAATCGAAAGCTAGTTATTGTCATAACTTTTTCTAGCGGGTAGCCAACAGTTTAGAACTTTGTGGGATTATAGATAGTGTATTCCTTTAGCTACCAAAAAAAAGGTCTTTTAAAATTTGGATCAATATAAAGTTACGTTAGTTTATCCGTAGGTATTATTTTTGCTCAAAATTTAAAAAATACACGTATCTTTTTCAGACGTTGGATCTTCAAGACATGAAAACTTTTCCGATACCATCTTTTGGGACGTCAAAGTTACTTTCGCTCGTTCAAGCAAATGGGATTGGCAAACAGCTATGAAGAAAATTGGGGAATCTTCTAACAAAGCTTCAACTGGTCCTTCGTTGCCTGAATTAGAAGGAAACGACGATAAAGCTACGAAATCTGCTTCTGAATCTACATCAACTACAAGTTCTGAAGCTTTGAAGGTTTCAGAATCTAAAGTTATTACTCAACAATCTGCAATTACGGGTATCGTTCCAAATTACGAATCAGATGTTGAGGATGGAGAGTTGGCTTCAGATAATGAAGGAGAAGATATTCAAGGAAAGAATGAAGACCAATCAACGGGATCTGTAGATAAACCGGAAGAAACAGCTTTCAAATTGGAAGAAACATCTGATAAACCAGAGGAGTCGCTTAATCATTCTGAATCTCAAATTCCGGATTCAGAATTAACCAAAGAAGACTTGGAAGAACTTCCCTTGATTGAAGACGTTATTCCAGAAGTAGTAGAAGACTCCGAACTTGAGGTATACTCTTATACCGTCACAAACATTCCCGAGACGTTGACTGTTCGAACTTTAATTAGACAGTTTGTCCGTCCAAAAACTTACGGACCGCTGATCTCAAAAGGCGACTTGGATCAAATTAAAATGGAGCCGTTTACCCAGAATCCGGACAATTTAGTCGTCTACATGCCGGTTGTTATTAAGGATCAAACCAAATATTATGGAATCGATGTTAACAAATCATTCACTGACAATTTGAGAAACAAATTCTTGACCGAACGACCTGAATTTATTGTGTTGTTGAACAAGGATCCAAAAGAGATGGTAAAGCTGTCAGAAGGTGAAGTGGAGGAACTTCATCAAGAGAGGAAGACGAATTGTAACAGGGATTCTTCTCCACAGGTAAGAAGGATACTATTAGATTGTTTAAATAATTATGTGCCTTCTTTCAAAGCCAATTTTTCGGGCTAAGGGGCACAGAATTATTTGAAAAAGTTTTTCCATATTATAGTATATTTAAAATGAAAATAATTTTAATAAAGCGCGTTTCTTGGGGAAGTACGCAGACTCATGAATTTTGTTTCAGAAGCGACGCCCGATGAACAACAACCGTGGTAATAGTAATAAGTTTAATAATAATCGTTGGAACAACAGGGATAATAATCATGGTGGTAGAGACTTTAACCGACCTCAAAGGAACCAAAATCACCATCAAAACAGAGGGTAAGGTACTGATTTTGTGCTATTAGTATGTTCAAATAATTCTGTGCCTTCTCTCAAAGTAAATTTTCGGGATTACGGGGGACGGAATTATTTGAACAACCTAATAGATTCTTATTTTTTGTGATAAGGTGTAAGAGAAATCAGTTTAGATCCTTTGAAACAGGTACTGTATCTTAATCGATAGAAAAGTAATAGGTAGTTATTCTTGATAAATATAAAATTTTAATCGTTTTAGACCAAAGCGCAACTACTACAACAACCGTGACGACCTTTTGGAGAATATTCTTGCTGCTGGTAGAATTACTGATCGAGATGTTAAAGCCATGACGAGGTATTAAATCTAAAATGAATTTGTGACTAACCCATTGTTTGTCAATTCCCAATTTTGTAATTTTTCTTGTTGAATTTGTTGTTATTGTTGATTTTGGATAATGAATATGATGAAACGATTAAAAATGAAATAAAATTTTTATAAAATGATATTTTTAGTTGACAATGGCTATCTTCAGTCCAATAGATCTTTTTTAAAACATTGATTTTTGTTTGCCATTTTAACCAAACATTGAGTAGATATAGAAAAGGACTTTTGGTAACTACGCCTATCTAAAGAAAAGCTTAAGTTTACTATTGACAGATTTATACACCATAGTATGTACATATATCACAGGCCATGTTGAAAGATATAGTCGTTTTTAGGTAGTTCTCGTAGTATCAGTAATGCTGATATACTGATAGCATCAGCGGTACTGATATATCGATATTATCAGTAATATTTTTATACTGATACTACCTGATTCAGTACCGTCAAGTTATGAATGGGTCCTTCTAAAATTGTGAGCGATTCGAGAAAGTTGTCGAGGAGTAGAGCCTAGTAAAAAGACGAGGTATTGTTTCTCTTTGGGGTCTATCATTCTTCGTTCTTTCTCCACCAGCCATCGGACCTAAAACTTGATATTTTAACTCTCAAAATAGGCAGAACTGAATAAAAACTGTCATTTGTGTCTCTTAATATCGGCTGAAATTGATTTTTTTTGAGTGAAAAAGTCTTGGCGTCAATTTACATTCTTTTTCAAATTAAAAAACGACAAGACTTTATTGATTCTCACATTGATCTCAATATTATCTCACTTACCACCTGATTAACATATTTGGCCCTCTGCTCATCCAACCACAACTTTGCCTGCATATCATTATCAAAGCCCTGATCTTGAGCAAAGAAGCAGAACTCTAGAGTTTGTTGAGCATCAGTCAACGATGAGCTTCTCTCCATATTCAGAATCTGTGAACATTTCCTCAGGCCATTCGACCATTTACTTTTCTCTGTGATCTCGGCTATCCTAGATTGAATCTTCAGCCCTAATAAGGTGAATAACGCCCGGAGGGCATATTTACACAAAGAAACTTTGGGTTCAGAAGCCGTGTTATCGTCTACGGATTCTTCTTCCACCGTGGAGCGAAGAAGTAAAAGGCGTGGTAATTGGTCTAGGGATTGGCTAAAGGGCTTGCTTTTGGGGTTTTCATATGATAAGAGGAATTCTTTGAAGTTGTTGGAGAGGAGTTCGATTCCATCCGCCTGGAGGCATTTTAGAGCATTCAGAAGTTGAATCATGATGAAGACGGTCTGTTCTTCACGTTTTGATGGGTTTATACACTGAAAATGAGTTATGAAATGTTTTTTCTAGTATTCTCTACTTTTCCCTGACATATTATATCCTACCCTGCCCTAACTTGCTTTATCTTACTCTACCCTGCCCCACTTTACCCTACCCCACCGTATCTTACCCTACGTTACCCTACTCTACGCTACCCTTCCTTACCATAGCCTGCCCTACATTACCTTACCCCATTTTCACACTATCCTATCCAACTTTAAACTTATCTTACCTTATGTTGATTATGAGCGGCCAAAGCCGGAAATGAGCAAACGTGCATTTGTGGCATTACAGTAACCTTCAATGTGCTCTGTAATTTCAAATCCTGCCCGCCTTCATCTAATAGTTGTGCCAATTCTACAGTAATTTCTTCAAATTCAACTAAACATGGCGGTCCAAACAACTTGTCAGCGTGACGGCCTAACAATGGAGCATATGTGTCTGCTGGGCTTATCTGGAAGGGTAGAGGCTGTTTATGTTATGGTATATGTATGTTTTTTAACACAAAGGGTGATGTTGTAAAAAAGTAGTTTATAATATTACAGTACAGTGAACTTACAGTAACCTACTGCACTAATAAAAACTTTAAAAAAAAGGTAAAACACGCCCATAGCACGTACTTTGAATGTAAAAAAAGTTTTAAAAAAGATGCTGCGATAAAAAGCTCTTACCATTACAGTAACAGGATACTCATGATAAGCCGTCGATACGTAAGTAGCATCAAACAACACATTTTTCTCTTTGACCATCGTTGGAGTGGTCGATTTGAACACAATATTCGATAATGAACCTCTAAAACAATACTGAATTATATGTTTGATTTTAAGTTCAACATTAATATTGTAAACTTTACAATGTAAAGCATACTGTAGTATACTGTATTTTCAATAGTATGTAATACAGTAAAGTATACTGTACTCTACGGTATCTTCAATAGTGCTATTATAATATATTGCAGCCTACAGTATTTTCAACAGTAATATTATATATAAAGTATACTGTAGTAAACTGTATGTTTTTCAATAGTATTGTGATTATCTTACCGATCATAAATCTCGACGCCAATTTGATTCGAAAAAGAATGTTCTCGAAGGATTTTACTGTAGTTTTTGGAGACAAACGCTAAGGTTGATGAATGTGACACTGCCATCTGAAAGAGAGGTTTGTAAAATAGGATTGCTCAATTGATATGCTTTATAAGATACCCATATTTTATCAAGTTAAATTTAAAATTTTATCAAAACCCTGTTCAGTGTAGACCTGTAAAGTGGACAGGTCCCAATTTTTTGACCTTGCTTTTGGCCCAGACCCTGGAGCCCTTATGTGCCCGCTCGGCTCAGCCTGGCCCGTCCGTTTTCAAATCTGCTTTGGTTTGGGTCAAAAAGGCCCAGGCCAAAGTCGAATCAAAGCTAGTGAGCCCTTTTTCAGGTGTAGGCCAATATCCTTTTTTTGACAAAAATTAGCCCTCAAGCCCCTATTTTAGCTATAACTCTTTACAGAGTAGACTCATAAAGCCAAAAATAGTATAAAAAACTTTTCTAATTTATACTGTCAAACCTCTTTAGTATGACACTCAAAAGACAAGTCTAAACCTACCCTTATAACCAGAGTGTCACAATACCCAGGTATTTTTTGATAGAAGAGCTATTATAAATAGCAGTCAAAAAGTGTCATTATACTGAGACTGTCATACTATTAAGAGTTATACTAAATAGGTTTCACTGTAGTCTAGTTTAAAAATACTTTACCTGATGAAAAACCATGTCAGAAGCGGTTGACTTGATAGAATTTGTGGGAGAGATGGCTGTTCTGACCGACCGTGGCGAATGGAACGCCGGACTTTGTTGGGAATTGGCATATTCTAAATTATAATATATTTTTTCAAAATATATATCGACAAACTTATTAAATATATTATTATATTTACAATACTCTTCCACATTAAACAGATTTACTAAAATGCTTACCTCGTATATTCAATGACAGAAGTGAAGGTGTTTTGGCCGGTGTTTTGAAGGCTTTGTACTGCTTGTGTTCTAGCTTTTTCTAAAAAATAGTTAAAACTGTAACACTGAAAAAAATATCCTCCCCAAACAAAAATGGCTTGCCCGTCAGAGGCTTGGTTTAACTTCGACACAACATTTTCAAAGCTACCTACTTCAGTAATGGTAAAACAACAGTCATTGTCATCAGAAGAGAAGGTTTCTGATTGTTCCATTCTTCTGTCATCTGATTGGTGGTTATCCTTCTGAAAACATCAAAATTGTAATGTAAAGTGGCACTATTGTAGCACTTGGTCTGGTAAGTGTAAGAGTATGTTCAGGCCTGGCTAGGCTTGTAAAAAAGCCAAGCCATAATTCAGGCCCGGCCTTGCGCTTTCAAAATTGCTTCGGCCTGCCAAGCTTCTTCCTCCCCTAACACGGGACTGAGCCTAGTGGCCTCTGATCTACCCCCAGTCCTTTTTCTGTTTCCCGGACGCGCCCAGTTATGAACCCATTTTTTATTATAAATAACTACCCCTGCATCAAAATTGTAATATAACAAGTAAAACCCTGTTAAACAGTCCCAAAAACTACAGTAAACGAAAAAGATAACAATTGGAAAAGCGGTTTCTAGTGATAAGTGTTTGTGCTTTAAGCACTCCACGTTCTCCACGTGAATCAAGTAGGCTTTCAATTCATTTCGTGCACTTCGAATCAAAAAACGATTGTCACACACTCCAAAGTGGTGGGTGAGGATATTTACAAACCTCGTTTCACATACAAACAAAATGAAACATTATGCCAGGAATTGGCGCCAAATTCTGGGTTTGAATTTTGAAAATTGATTTTTTGGTGAAAAAGTCGAATTTAATAGGTTAAAAGGTAATTTTAAGGTTGCAAAGGTTATTTTAGGCTTGAAAAGTTGATTTTAGGTTTACTTATTAAATATTTAAAAAATTTTATAAAATATCCTTTGTCATAACCAAAAAATTAAGTTTTGTGTCTACTACAATATGAGAACTTGACTTACCTGGAATAATTTGAGTAATTTTGAAAAATTCTCGGCTTTGACTGGAATTTCTTTCGATGGTGGAGATTCTGAAGTCCCTGACGATGAGCTGAAGCCACTTTCTCTAAAATTATGTTATCTAAAATTTTAGCTTTTGATTTTTAAGAAAGAATTCGAAAATTTTTGTGAAAAATTTTGTTACCTATTTTCAACCTTTGTAATTTACATAGCTTTACTAAACGTACTATTAAAAACTCAAAAAGGCCCTTAAAATCGTATTTTACAACTGTCACTATCACACGTTTATCAAAATGCCCAAAAATCAACTGTCAATCTCACCTCAAACTCTTCCGATACTCCAACGGAATCGGGTCGGGCCGTGGCGACGGTGTTTCCGGCCCCGAGTCCTCATATGGCAAATACTCTGGAGTCGGAACGTCACCGCGCACATACGAAATCACAGGCGCCATGAGGAAACAAAGCGAGAAGTGGACTGTCCACTCGTCTTCAGTTCCGATTCGCTTCCTCTGAAGACTGACCCAGCTCTCGAGGAGGTGTGATCAAGGCTTAAAATTCAAACGCAAACACAAAAACTTTGTCAAACAAAACAGCGTTCGATCCACGCTTTCGGATATAAGCGGTTTAGGGGTTATGAATGTTAAAATTTGCGATAAATCTACAACAATAAGAATGGCACTACATTGAGCGACGATGAGTAATGATTCTTTTGGTTTTTAAGCAAAAGACTAAAAAAATTAAAAAATCTTTTAATCATAGTAAAAAACAATATTTTGTCTACCTTTTCATTAAATTTTAGGAAATTTCGATTGCTCATTCATAAGTTATGCATAAAAATCGTGACACATATATCACTTACTAAAACAACAACAAAAAGTTTTTAAAAATATGTAAAGAACAATGTCAAAACTGCCAAAATTTAATAGATAAACAAAACTATACCAGTAAAACATAATCCTGTCATAATTTCCTAGTTTCATCTACTGGGACACTTTCCATCGTATAAAATGTCGCTTTTATTCGAAAATATTTTTTGGCGGGAAAGCGCCTTTCGAAGACGAGTTTTTGTCGAAATCTGCATCTACTTGTGTTTTTTATGTAAAAATTAGATATCTATAGATATTACCATGGCTAAACATGTGCCTAAAGGCAAGACTACTCAAAAGACGGCCGTTGAAGCGACTCATCTGTTGACGGACGAGTTGACTAATGGAGATGAAGATGAAGCGTCTCCGTTTATGCTTGTAGAAAGATTGGAGGTATGTTTTTGATATTCGTTTTTGTGTTTTTAGGTAGATTATAGATGGAAGAAGCTGTTATTATGGTTTATATAGATCTTTTAGTTGTGTTTACATGGATTTGTAAAGGTTTACATGAAAATTTCAGCAATATGGGATTCAAGCGACAGATTTGAGAAAACTGAGAGAAAGTGGCTTCCATACGGTTGAAAGTGTAGTCTATGCTCCAAAGAAGGATCTTCTGAATGTTAAGGGAATTAGTGAACAGAAGGCCGAAAAGATATTTGTAAGTTTTGGCTTGAAAAATTCTATAGTAGTTGATATGTAGTCTAAAACAATATTTTTTTTATTTCTTAAGTTTTTTGATATGGACGTATTTTTTGCTTTTACATAAAGTATGTAAAAGTATTTTTGATTTAGAAATTATAAAAAGTGATTTATTATAGCTGTAAAGTGTTTGGATTGATTTCTTTTGAATATTATACTTGATTTCTATATTATTGTATAAAACTTTTTGGCTATGACCGTTTGATATCTTATTTTGTATATACTCATGTGTTATAACATAATATGTAGACTGAGGCAGCTAAGTTAGTTCCTATGGGATTTACCACCGCTTCTGATGTTCATTCTAAGCGATCAGAGATTATTCAGATTGAGACGGGGAGTCGCGAACTGAATCGTCTTCTCGGTGGTGGCATTGAGACAGGATCTATCACTGAGGTATGTTATTTACGTTAATATATATGGAACTGTAGTTTTATATTATATCTGGTACTAAAGATTTATGTTTTATGTGTTATATTATATTGTTTTAGTTGTTGTACTTTTTTTTGAGTGTAATAGGTTAAATCTTGTAATTTTTATCTAAAAACAGTTTTACTTGCTGTCATGTGCTCTAAAACCTTATTTTAGGTCTTTGGTGAGTTCAGAACAGGAAAGTCACAGTTATGTCACTCGTTGGCAGTGATTTGTCAGTTACCTGTTGATATGGGTGGAGCTGAAGGAAAATGCTTGTGGATTGACACGGAAGGAACTTTTCGACCAGAAAGATTGTTGGCTATTGCTAATCGGTATGCTTTTACTTTCTTTGTTGTATTTTACGTTTAGGCGGCTTTTCTAACACGATATGATATTGTTCATGTATATCAGTGTTCATTTGGAGGTATTTTAAGTTTTACTTGGAAACGATGGTGACTTTAGAGTTATTTTTTCTTGAAATTATAAGGTCAAGTTTTTAGGTACAAGCTATCACCAAAAGACGTCTTGGACAATGTAGCTTATGCTAGATGCCATAACACGGATCATCAGATGCAGTTGTTGGTGCAGGCCGCCGCAATGATGTCTGAGTCACGGTAATATACTTTAATGTTATTTTATGGTAGTATGTCTGCCATTTTCTATTTTTTGATTAAAGGCCATGTCTAAGAATACTTTTTTTCTAGTATAATTAAGGTATAAGATAGGTGTTGTAAAATGTTTAGGTATAACATATGAAGTTTTTTTTTCAGATATGCTTTACTGATTGTGGACAGTGTTATGGCTTTGTATCGTACGGACTACTCTGGCAGAGGAGAGTTGGCCGCGAGACAAATGCATTTGGCCAAGTTTTTGAGAGGTTTAATGAAGCTGGCTGATGAGGTAGGTTTATATGTTTAAAAAACGTTATATTGATGGTAAAGCAGCTTAAAATTTAATAAAATTTATTTTTTTTTGAAAAAGTTATAAAACGGTCTATTTTTTACAATATTATTGTAGTTTGGCGTAGCCGTGGTGATCACAAACCAAGTAGTAGCTCAAGTTGACATGGCTGGAGGCATGTTTCAAGCTGATCCCAAGAAGCCGATTGGTGGTAATATTATGGCTCACAGCTCGACTACTCGTCTCTACCTGAGAAAGGGTAAAGGACCCAACAGAATTTGCAAAATCTACGACTCACCGTGCCTTCCAGAATCGGAATGCACTTTCTCTATCACTGCTACTGGAATCGACGATCCTCAGGAATAGTACACTGTCACACGTTTATCAAGTTTAGTTGTATATTTTTAATTATTTCGGTTTTAAATACAAGTTGCCGGTCGTTTTTCATAGGTATTTTTGTTTGATTTTGTTCTTTACAGGTTTTAAACCTTGATTATCTTTGGTTTTTTGGATTTTTTACGTGTTTTAAAGGTTTTTTATTGTTAAGGTGGTTTTCATCGAGTTTTAGGGTTTTTGTTTATATTTTTTGTTATTTTTTTGGTTATTGTTGGTTTGGGTATTGTTTTAGATGTTAACATTGGCTTATTTTTGGTTTTCTTTGGCGTTTTGCGGAAAAATTGTGTTTTTTGTTGGTTTTTAGGTTATTTTTGTATTGTTTTAGATGAGACCCTCGATTGGAAGACCGTCGGTGGGCCGACAAAGCAGTGTTGGAGTTGGAAGACTTTCTACAGGGTGAGGAATTCAATTTTTGTATAAGAAAGCTTTTTGCTATTCAAGCCATTACAATATATTTTTTATATTGGAGATACAGAAAGCTTAAGTTTTCAATTTTTAAAATTTTTTGCGATTTTTTAATACATTTCATATCTTTTACGTACTTTAGGACTAACTACAACCGATGGTCAGTAGCATCTTCATCCGTTCGTCGTCCGTCGATGGCTCCGAACAAGAAAAGCACGAAAGAAGAAGATATTTGTGGATTGATGAGGTTCTTCGACGACCAAGGAGTTCAGTTCAACTATTCGGAGCGAAGTCTCAAGAATCCTCAACTCAATGACTTCAGAACATGGCTGGAGTTCATCGTCAAATGTATTGATCCAAATTACAAGGCTGAGAAGGAAATTGAAAAGGTATTATTATATTTTACTCTAAAAAATTAAAAAAAAATTAAGTTTTAGGTAACAATTTAAACTTTTTGGTGCTTTTAAATAAAAAAAGAAAGGTAGAGCGTATACAAACGTAAAAATGACATTTTTCTCAAAAAATTATAATTTCAGACTATGCCAGCTTTATTCTCGGTTTTACATTACCCATATGTCATCAAACCTTCCATGTGTATGACTGTCAACTCTCCACATAACTGGCCTTTCTTCTTGAAGGCTCTGCATTGGCTGACAAAAGTTGCCACTAGACCGCAGAAAGCCTATCGAAATGAAGAGGATGACAATGCTGTAGGTTTACTATAATATATTTTTTATGAAAACTAAAAGTTTTAGGCTTAAAAGTTAATAACTTAATAATTTTTTACAAGTTTCTAAAGATATTTTTTTAATAATTTTGATATTACAGTACGTGGTATCGTACGTTATTCACTGTTGTAACCTACCAGAAGGTGAGGACATTCAACCAACGTATGAAATCTTCAAAGAACTCATAGTTGAAAGTGAATCACAGACAGAAGAAGAGAAAGAAGTAGAGGAATTGAGACAGAAAATGGTCGACTTGAAGTATAGCATCGAATTGGTAGGTCTTTTGAGCTTCATAAGGTCTTCGAAGTTTTTATAGGGTGTATTAATACTGGCATTTGGTCAAAATAGTCTCTTTTAATACTTGGAATCGGTCAAAAGGTCTGTGGGATTGTATGCTTTTCAGGAAGAGAAGGCTGTCTGCTCAAATGAAGCCGAGAAAGCCACACAAATGAAAAAGAAGGAAAACATGGAAAGAGAGGTAGAAGAGAAGAAAGAAAAAATGAATGCATTGGTCGTGGAAAAGGTATGGTAACATAAAATTAGTTAAAATGAAGATTTAAATCGGAAAATTAAGGAAATACAAAAATATAATAAAATGTTACCTAATTTATCAAAAAATATTATTTTCATATATTTTTTTGATCATTTAGGTTGAAAGTTATATAATTTTTGATGATTTTATGCGAAGAATTGTGAATTAAACTTTAATTTTGTAGGAGAACATCATAGCCGAACACAATAATTTGACAGAAAAGGTAGAAACACATTGTCAAGAGATAGATGAACTTAAGAACAAGATCAAGGCACAGCCAATGACCGCGGATGAAGCAAGAGCTTTGCTGAAGAGGAGAACTCAGGTAAGACAAGGGGAGGATAAGAGAGGTTGTTGAAAAATTTTTTGTCGAAAATTTTTTTTTTTAAATTTTATTTATTTATTTATTTTCAAAAATTTATTAATTTTAAAGGATTAAATTGAAATTTTTAAAAGTTTTAAGCATGTGAAAGCCTAAAATCTGATATTTGATAAGAGATTTTGACTAAAAATGACATTTTTTAGATGTTTTAAGCTTTTATTTTTAAAGTTTTAATTTTCAGTTGAGACAAGACATTCACGACAAGAAGTCAGAAGCCGAAAAGCTCCGCAAAGCTCATACAGACACCCAGAGTAACTATCAAAAAACAAATCACACCAAGCTAGGCCAATTCAAAAAGTTTGCAAGTGACTTGGCAAGCATGGCTAGAGAAGTAGGAGTTCAAGCTGAACTGGTCGACCAATTAGAAACAGCTTTATTCGGAAAAGCGAAAGACGTACTGAATACAGAAGGCATGAGTGGAGCTGTGGCACAATCGTTTCAAACAATGATTCGGTCTATAAATAAGGGGATTAAGGCTAAAATTGAAACACTTGGCTTGGGAAGTCTGGAGGAGAAGATCATGGGTCAAAGGAATCAAAATGAGGACCTACAGGTCAAGATTAAAATGGTAAGGTTTGAAATTTAAAATATTTTTGAAATTTTGAATTTTTTTTTTTAATTCTTGAAAATTTTTTTATAAAATTTAATTTTGTGGCTTTGGCATGTTATTGTAGGTCCTTTTTGTGCTGTTTGAAACAAAATGTCATAAAAATGGCCTTCAATTTTAAAACATAACGATATTGTTGTAGACGAGAGAAGGCTACGAAATGGACCTAGAGAACGACAGAACCAGAACTAAGGAATTCGAAAGAGCCGTTCAAGAAAGCCGAGATATATACGAAAGTATCAAGAATGAATGTGGAATCGTTAACGAAAAGGTAAAGATAATAAGATAGGTTTTCGTTTTTAATGGATATTATACTTGGTCGATCAAAAAGTTGGTAGTAAGGCTGAAAAGCAAGGTTAAATTGACTTATAGTGGATGTTCTGTGTACTTTTTAGTCGTTGATGACTATTATATGGTCTTTTATTAGCATCAAAAAAGAGCCTTTTATTATTAAAAAAGAGAGT
Source organism: Bursaphelenchus okinawaensis (assembly GCA_904066225.2). Classification (NCBI taxonomy): domain Eukaryota; kingdom Metazoa; phylum Nematoda; class Chromadorea; order Rhabditida; family Aphelenchoididae; genus Bursaphelenchus; species Bursaphelenchus okinawaensis. The sequence continues at coordinate 8,140,040 of CAJFCW020000005.1, read as the reverse complement.
ATTGACGGACTTTTTGATTGAGTTTTACACTTATTTTGATCATAAAGTATGATCACATCACTTTCAATATTTAAGCATCTCCATTTTCAGTCGATTGAACTAGAAAGAGCATGCAAAACTGAAGAAAGAACCAAATCCCAGCTGGTAGCAGAACAAGCCACCGCCATCTCCACCATGAAGAACATTGACATGCTGGCCAAAGACTTTTACACAGAGGTCTACTCGGAAGTGGTCCGAATCAACGAGGAAATCCAGAAGTTGTGTCAGATCGAAGGCAAACTGGAGCAGAAGGCCAAGTTCAGAATCGACGAGCTCAAGACCGTCACTAACAACATCAAGAAGATCCAGAAGGCACATCGTGTCCTACTGGAGACGAAGCCAAACGAAAACGTTAACTTCCTTCCATAAAGTACTCTCATACTACTTATTTGTATCATATTTATTCAGCTAAATATAATATCAAATGCGCTGATTGTAATTAGTAAATATACTGATTTTACTGATATTTGATGGGTTATATTGTTTATGATACGTTGCACGCTTACTTTTGAAGGTATTTATTTGACGTGTAAAGATATTTTGAAGCTCAAGATTAATCTTCCCTTTAGTTTTTAAGCTTATGTTGAGGTTGGGTTTTAAGGACTGAAATTGACTTTAAACTGTCATTTTTGCCATAAAATCCATTTTTTTTTATTTCTTAAGACTAAACCTTTTATAACTTCACTTTCAAGCCTAAAACAACATACCAAAACCCGTTTAAGCCAATTAAACTGTAAAGTTCAGTTTAGTTTATTATAATCTGATCGACAACAAGATTGGACTGAGGTCGTGTTGGTGGGGCTTGAACTTTCAATAATGGACTCGTTTTCATTGGACTGGAGCCGGGTGTCATGGAGCCACGTCGTCGCGGCGACGCCGGACATCGTGGCGTCGGGCTGGGGCATCGGAACGGTAGGTCGGGCTGATGGAACATTGTGGAACGGCGAAGGGTTACTGGTGCGCCATACTGTTTTTTCGCGGAACGGAGGCGGTCGATTAGAGCCGCGACCATTAAGGTCCAGGAACGACAGGCTTCGGGGAAACCGCGGACACAGTCCTAAAGGATTTGATATTGTAGTAGGTATATGATGTAGTAGATTATTTCATAATAGGTTATACGTAACAGTAGATATATGTTATAGCAGAGTATATGATACAGTTAAGTGTGTTATAGCATTGTATACACAATGGAAAGGTACTATATATAAGGACATTTTATATTAAAGATGTACAGTAGGGTAAGTTGGTAGGGTATTGTAGGGCAAGGCATGATAGGGTACGGTAGGGGCTTAAAATGAGAAAAATTACCTGTACAACGATAGCATCCACTAATAACACGCCTAAAGTGTCCCACATTTGAGCATTGAAGCCGATCTTCTTCATGTGATAGTGGTAGGCACCTAAAATAACAGTATATATGATAACTTTAACTAGTATGTGCATTGGACTTTACAATCATTGCAGGGCAGGGGTTTAGGTATGAGGAGAAGAGCAAAGTCAAAATTTTTTTTGGGTAGAGCGGATTTCTTACTTTTTTGACATTTTTTTTATATTACCCTACCTATTTTGTCAATATGCTCGAAAATGTCGGTGGCCGGCTTCTCCAACGAATGAATTACTTGTGATATCAGTGAGACGAAGAAGTGGATGTGATCCCTCAACGTGGCTATGGACTTGTCCGAATGTCGTCGACCGTGGGTGTCGGCCATCGAATCGACGAAGGCGGCTTGATAGAAGACCTCTTTGATGTGTTTATCTTTCTGAAACGCACTTCCTTCAATAAAATACGTCTATTTTGGGGCGTGTTGAATGTATTTTGGGATGTTACAATAACACAATCGGAAGTTGTTTATCGGAAATTTAAGTTATTGTCGACGTAACATGAACAACAGCAAACAATACAGTGAAAGATGGAAAGAATGTTAAAGTAGACATTTTTGATATGATTTTATGGTAAAATAGACATTTACAAGTAGCTATGTTGTAAGGAAACTATCTGTATACATCAGGTGAAGCTTAAAAAGGTAAAATACGATCTTTTTTTAAGTTTTATAACATCTTGGTATAAGAACCCCTCAGCTACTAAAGTTCAGTATAGACAAAATTAATCTAAAATATGTAAAATACGTTAAGTGTATGACGTAAATTAAAACAAAATGTCTTACCGATTCAAATTTCTCGAATACCCGTTCCATAATGCCAAGAATACCACGGCAGTTCGCCCGAGGCACATCACACAGTCGATCCCATGTGATCTTCAAGGCTCTGATGTAGTCTGGTTTTAGGCTCCAAGCAACTGCCTAAAAAAGTTCTGGCCTTTAAATCTTTATTTTTTCCTTTTTATAAAGAAAGTGCTTGACCTGTCCCACTTTGATTGACTTAAAACTTTTTATATAAAAAGATCATGTAAATAAAACCTTCAGAACAGTTCTAAATTGAGCGTTCCAGGAAATCCAGAGAAAATCGAGATTAAAAAGTTACGTTTTTAATTTCCCGCCAAATTGGCATTGTGTTTCAAGCGTATAACTTGTCATTTTTTGATTTTAATCACTTTTCATTGATATACTAGCCGAAAACCTTAAAATAAGCCTATATTTTTTAATTTGTAAGCTTGGCTTGTCTGGAAAGTCGAAAAAAGTGCTTGAAACAAAATGCCAAATTTGCCGAATTGGCGGGAATTTCTAATATTTAAAGTTTAAAACTCAAAAACCCGAGTTAAACTTTTTTATGGATACCATTAGAGGTGAAAAGAATCCACATAAAAATTTTGAGCTGATTCTGAGTAGGGCCGATTGGGTACTTTCCTTGTTAATATCATCAAAAACATACCACAAAAACTTACCAACGTATGACAACGCCCCTTACCAAAGTAAAAATATTTCCCTTACCGAAGTAAAAGAAAACTACTTACCAAAGTAAAATACCACCCCCTACCAAAGCAAGTAACACCCCCTACCAAAATAAAATACCACCCCTTACCAAAGTAAATCGAATCACAGGCACGGACCCAGACCTTTTCCTGGTGAACGGTGGCGATCCTGTTAAGGGTACGGTAAGAAAGTTGTTGTTGCCATTTGATGAAGTCCTCGGCCGTTCTGTTGTAATAACTGGGCCAGCACTTCCTCTCCTTCCTGAGTTCTTTTGAGGGCTTTGCTAAAATGACAATAATAAACTGAATAGTAGGTCAAGATGGCAAGAGAAGACTCTTAATTCGTTTTTTCAGCTATTTTTAAAATTTAAAAAAAAATTTTTTTTTGCCCTACCCTACCAAAAATCCCTACCCTATCTAAAATTTTAATTCATTTTAAAAAAGTCATCATAAACTCCTGTACACACCCACAATAACAACTACCTTATGAATGTCAGCAAGCGTGAGACAAGAGAGCGACAATTTCCTAAACATTCAACTCACGGTGGAACGGCGGACGCGACGCGGCGACCCGGTGGCGTTCTGATTAATCTGTGGGATGCGCTTCTTGGTGTATCTGACGTGAGCCGCGGCACCAGCCAACATGGCGCTAAAGAGATAAAAGGCGTATAAAAACTAGGCGGTCGTGAGTGACTCTCGCCGTGCACGGTGGGTGCTCTGGTGGGAATTGGGGCATTTTGTTTCAAATTTTTGTGAAAAAAACGCGGTTTTAAAGTTTGAAGTTGCACAAAAGTTGTGGGGTTGCAATTGGAGACATTTAGAGTAACATATAAGCCGGTGGATTTGCAACAAGATATAGCTAGAGCCTTATATTATAATAGGTATACAGACCCTTGTTTTAAAGTATGGACCTAGACAAAATTAAGAATTGAAAGACGTATTTTACCCCCTCGTCTTCAAAATAGTAGCGACCCTAATCTACTCTACTCCTTACTCTACCTTACCTTACGCTACCCTACCGTTCCTTACCCTGTCATGCCAATACCATACCCTATCCTGAAACGCCTTACCCTACATTATCCCACTTTACACTACCCCACTCTACCCTACCATATCTTACCCTAATTTACCTTATCTTAACTTACCCAAGCCTGCCAAACCCTACCCTGTCCTGCCTTTCGCTGCTACACTTTACCCTACCCTACTCTAAGAATTTCCAAAAAATACTATATTATATATAGCCTGTTGATTTTGAAATAAACGAAAAGCACATGGTGTTCTTGTCCTTCAAAACCACATTTTTCTATTATATTTATATCGAGTGTTTTTTATATTTTAAAACTTTTCTAATAACAAGATAAACCACGAAAAGAATTTACAGTGTTTAAAAATAGAAAAAATAACACAATAGCAATAAAAAAGAATTTAAAATTTTGCGAAAGCTTACATAATTTACTATAAACAACAGTATAAACAATTATCTTGTAGACGTTTTGCAAAAAAAAAAGCCAAAATTTACGAATAAGATATCTTCTGTTATAAAAAGTGATTTTGTAGCGAATTTGATATGAAATCTAAAAATCTTTGTAAAATACGTTGCCAATTATATCGAGCCTGAATTTTTAATATTGTAATAAAACCCAAAACCAAATTTTTCTATCACTTTGTCCAAATATGGATGAACCAAAAAATACAAATGATATATGAATTTAAAAAAAGAGCTGGCTTTTTAGAATATTTTATAAGCTGCATTGCAATATGGTTATTGAGCATGATACCCAAAAAAATCACTTTCCGGCTATGAAAAGCTCAGCTATATTTGGACAACCTATAGAAATGTTGAAAATTCAAAGGGTTTTCAACTCTCTAGTCTAAAGACATTACTTATATATACTTTTTTCAACATATACTACAACTGCACATAGGAAAAAACAAAAATGTTGCAAAACAAAAGTTCCTAAATTTGCAAAACTATCATAATTTTTTTTGCAAAAAACATAAAATTTGTCGTACAACATGGTACGATGACTTTGAAAAAATAAGATGACATTCCATAATTTTCAAAAATTTCAACGATCTTTTAACTCCTTCCACAACAACAATTACACGCTACACAACTCCTAAAAACATGGTGCAAACTGGTACCCCCAACAAACATTCTGAATAACTAGTATCTCCACGAACAAACATTGTAAATAACACAACAAGAAAAGGTTGCGACATAAGCGAGGATCTTCCACTTGGGATACCATAATAAACTTATGGAGTCGGCTCGTCCCAGTCGAACCCCGGAGGGGATAGGGGCGGAATCGCGGGCCACTTAGGGATCTTATCATGACAATGCCCGGAAGCCGAAAAATGTTCCGCAAAAAGTGTCGAAAAGTGACATTTTTTAAAGTTATGTCATTTTATTTTGGTCCCCGTAGGTTTTTACGTGAAGGGTGGGGTAAAAAGTGATGGTACAGTAAATTTGGATGTTGTGATGTGACTCTACACTAAATTAGTCTATTCTATTACACTTTATAGGACATGCCCTGTTCGTAATCTACCTTACCTTGTCTTAACCTGGCCTGTACTGCGTTGTTGCGCTGTGTCCTACTTTGTAGGCCATGCCCTGCTCATAGTCTACTCTACCAAATCCTTACCAATTCCAACCTACCCTGTCCTTGCCTACTGCACCCATCTTACCCTCTTCCCTACTATACCATACCCCACCTTACTCAACACCAACATACTCTCGCATATATTACCAAAAAACATAAAAGATATGTTTTTTGTTTACCATTCAAATATGTGCATGTACAGATACATTAACATAGCCATTTCCATGTTTTTAACAAAAAAGTTTACTTCGTGTTATACTTGAATTCTATATATGTTATGAAGTAAATAATTCCGTAAAAAAAGTACAATTCAATAACTGTTTATAAAGTGTAAACATAAAAACAGTTCTGTTTATGGAATTTAAAACGGCGTTTTTAGGCTAACAACTAAGTAAAAGTAGTTTGCCGTCCTGGACCTGTAAAGGGATCAAGACCATTTTTTTAGCCAGGCGGGGCCGAGCCGAGACAATGCCGAGCCCAATGAGCCCCTCCCTCCCCTATAAAACCAAAACTTCTAGCCTCCGCCATAGCTTACGACTAGTATCTAAGAAATGCCACAGCCAGAATTAAAATCTCCAAATGCTGACATTGACCAAGATTTCAAAAATCTCGTACTTTTAACAGTATAAATACTAGCAAAAATATAAAGATGTCAGTTTTGAACGACAACTTTTATACTGAACTGACAAGGAAGAACAGTTTTTTAAGAGAAGGAGGAAACTTGAATTAACATAAAACGAAAACTTCTGAATCTTGACTTTTTTATGCCGCAAATGTGATGTCATTTTAAACCAAGAGTGCTTGTACTAGACCAAACATTGAAACATCAACAATTTTTTAAATACTAACTCGTTTCAGTACTTTTAGCACCCTTTTTCATACTGCTACAACGTTAAAACCAAATCATTTTATTAGGTTGTTCAAATAATTCTGCGCCCTTTTACACCGTAAAATTTGCTTTGAGAAGCAACACAGAATTATGTGAAAAAACTAATGCAAAGTCTACTTAAAACACCTGTAAAATTTAAAATTTCATATAAAATTCAATAAAGATGACAATTCAGATCCATAGTTAGAAACGTCTATAAGGGAGACGAATAGGGGTGACCCCTCCCAAAAAAATCTGTAGCGGCGTCCCTAACCATAGCCTATAGAGTGTGCCTGCATAGTGCTAAAGTGTATTTGATTCCATTAAGATATTAAATTCTACAGATTTTATAATATAGTTGGAAAGCTCTTGTGTATAATAAAAAAAACTCCATAACATCAACATTTTTACACGTAAATTTTTAATAAAAAAACACACTTTAACGATAAAACACCACAAGTTTTTTTTCGTTTATCAAAATAGCTTTTTAATCTCAAAAATTTAAAAAAATAAATTTCTCGCCAAATTGGCATTGTGTTTCAAGCTTGTAACTTTGTCATTTTTTGACTTTTAATAATTTTTTTTGAAACACAAGTAGAAAAACTTTAAATAGACCTACATTTTTAAATTTGTAAGTGTAGCTTACCTAGAAAGTGCTTGCAACACAATGCCAAGATTGGCAAACCGAAGGGAAACCCAAATATTTAAAATTCGAAACGGGAGCTAAGATTTTTTATGGGTACTATTAGTGGTACAAGGAACTTATAAATCTTTGAGATGCTTCTGAGTAAGACAGGTTGAGAACTTTGGATGTTCGAATTCAGAACTTTATCTACAAAAACAAATAACAAAAATCCCAAACGGAACACTTTATATATCCTGGTATAAATTTCAAAACAAGCCATTAAAACGAGGTTTTAATTGCCCAACACCCCTAGCCAATAACGTTCCCAATGTCAAAACATCATGAATTATGTTCGAATGGCATAAAACACGTGATTCACATAGTTTTTGTTGGGTAGGGTTTTAGTACTATAATATAAAAGACAATATTTATCAAATAATATCAACGTATACCCAAAATCACTAAATTATGCTCATAAAATACCACTTCCTGTTCAAAACGTCATCTGACATAACCCAAGACACCACAGACATTAACTGATTCTAAGTTGAAAACATACGAAGTGTTGTTATCGTGCCTCGAGACCGAAAAAAGTGATCCCATAAACATAAATCTTGGCGGGAATTACTCGCCTTAACTCACCCTTTAAATGCCATCTTCACACAATGTTACGAACGATTACTCCGGCCAAGTATAATATATATTCCACTGACTTAAACTGTCTTGTAGTAGGTTATAAATGACTTTTAGAGGAAGAATATGTTGTAAAGAGTTATATTGGTATAGTGAATTAGTAAAGCATGATTTTTGAAGTAAAATACGATTGTGATAATAATAGAGTCTTATTACTTTTTGTTAGCAAAGCAATCTGCAACGCCAAAAAAATGTTTTTAAAGCCAAAAATTACGTTTCTCTAGACCTAACCAAAATTAAAAGCTACAGTACCAAAACAGGTAGAACAACAGACAAATCAAAAGTTCAGAAAACCGCTTCTGACAGTTTTTTAAGTTTTTTTTTCAGAAAATAGGATTTACGTCCAGAATTTTAAATCAAACCAACTTTTCAATAGAATTCGTAATGAATTTGCATAAACGATAATCACGTTGCTCAGAAAACATCGTGAGGGTGTGATTAAGAAAGTGTTTTCTTGTTTTGACAAAGTAGAAAAAGTCATTACTTCAAAAGATTCATCACCGATATTATGTTATGTCTTCTGAAGGTAAATATGAAAGTAGATCGGAAGGTGAATAAAAATTAGATCAGAAAATCGCAATGGAAACTCTTCCTTATCATTTCAATCTATTCTTTATGGCTTTCAAAACCAAAATAACCTTTTATGGCCTTAAGCAACCTAAAACCAGCAAAAACAATGTAATACTTACTTAATTTTCGATATTCATCTAGATTTTGCTCAATTGCTTCGGAAGTGAACGAAATCAGTTCTATATATAATCTAATATTCTCTCCCTAGGTAGAAAAATTACAGAAGTAAGCATTCGCCTTCATCTTTGCTCAAAAATCAGCTTTCCAAGTTGATATTGTTGAAGCCAAATAACAACAAAAAGTAAGCCTAAAAGTCAAGAAAATATACCAGAAACACAACAAAAACGTCCTTTAACTCTAAAATAATATCTTACAGTGCCGAGGAACTCAAACATTATCCATATCCGCGTCAATATTCTCCTTAAACGCTTTGAAACGTTTGGTTATGTTGAGTTTCAAAACATCTGATTGTGTTACGCTAGTCGAATTGAAGGGAAACTTGTTGAATTCCTACCAACCAATCAGAAAAATATACCTAAATATAAGATGTAAAAAATAAATGTAAAACTTACTTTAACTTTCATTATTTCATCCATTTACGTCAAAGCTTCTTTGATCAAAGAACATCGCGAAAACCAAGACATTTTACCGAAATTTATATTTTTCCTTTGTTTTGACTCTTTGCTCTTTTATTGATTGATTGAAACTGTTAAAAATATCTTTGGAATTTGTTGACTGTAGAAAAAAAACATAAATCAAAGGTTATCTTTTAAAATTATTTTGGAAAAATCTATTTTCATGGACTTTATAAACATTCCTTTGTTGTTCACTCTTGACATTCGCTGAACATTAATATTTTTTACCTAAAATTTATCAAAATATTGGTTAAACTTCACAAAAGTGATCTTTTAGTCTAATGTTAAACATTCTTATCGTAATACCAGCAGATGATTTCTTTGTTTGAAATGTCAACAAGCCACTAGCATTTGTACAACAACATTGGGAAGAGTTTGATAATGTTCTAATCACTGTGATATCGGCTTTATCAACAAAACAAATAAATACAAACGTTTGTTTAGAAGTTTTATCATTTTATCGTGCAGATTGATTGTCACATTGGAATTAGTGTGGTCATAGGGAAGGTTGAAGTGGCTGATTGGGTTTTAATTGGTAATACTGAAGTCTAAGGCCGTTGGGAAGCCTAGCATCGTAGTCTTACAGAAGTCATAAAGGAACTTGAAGAAGCTATTGTGTTGCCAAAAGAAACCAAAGTAAAGCCTGAAATAGTCATTGTAAAATACGAGGTAGCCACTTTTTTCAACTAGCGTCCACAATGATTTGGCAAACCCTTCTACTCATTATATTACCCTTGGTTTCTAGTGATTTTGGGATAAATTGTGCCAAGAACACTTTCGAATTAGATGGTAAACCTTTTCATTACATCGCTGGGGAACTACATTACTTCAGAATACCACATGAGTTATGGAGAGATCGGCTGGAAAGAGTTAAAGCTATGGGTATCAATGTGGCACAGATCTACATTGCTTGGAATTATCATGAAGAGCAGCCTGGAGAGTAAGTATTTTACTGTGCTAATATTCTAGAGCTTATTAATGTACTTCTATTTTTAATTTTAATGAGAGTTCAATCTACTATAATATAAAAAATTATTTTTTGTCAAAAAACATATTATAGTATATACAACATAGTGAAGTTATAACCCTTGGCTAACCGTCTTTTTGTAGGTTTAACTTCCAAGGCAACAGAAATGTGACAGAGTTTATAAAAATAGCTGAAGAGTTAGGTATGTATGTTAACCTACGTATTGGTCCATATATTTGTGCAGAATGGACTCAAGGTGGTATACCTTGGTGGTTACTCAAGTATGATAATATAACTTTAAGGGACAATAAGGGACCGTAAGTTTTAGTTTATATACAGTTTTACTTTGTATTTTCTTTGGTACGTCTAAGCTTTTTTAAAATTTTTTTTAAAGTTACAGTACACCTTGTTGCAAAAACAACTTTATTTATATGCCATTTTTAATACTACATGACATTTAATTATTTTAATATAATATAACATTTACACTGTAGATACTGGGAACACGCCAAGAACTGGATAAAACGAATTTCCGAAGAAGTCAAAGAGTTACAGTATCCGAACGGTCCAGTACTCTTAATTCAACTAGAAAACGAGTACGGTAGTTATGGTAATCATCATGAGTATATGAATCAACTGGTCGAGTATGCTCAAGCATGTGGGTTGAAGAAAGTACCACTTATTACTACTGATGGCAACGATGCGGGCTGGCTGAATGGTGGAGTAGCTAAAGGAGCATATCCTACTGTAGACTTCGGCCCTACTGATCTGCATGGTGTCAACAAGAGTTTTATTGCTCAAAGGAAGTTTGCCAAGTGCGGTAAGTGAATATTGTTGCTGTATCAGTAGCTTGTCTACTCTTCTTTGTTCTACCATTCTATTATATAATATATTCTGCCCTAGCCTACTATAACATAATATATACTTCTTTTTTCTGCTAAAAACAAAAAATTAAGGTCCAAATGTGAACTCCGAGTTCTATCCAGGCTGGTTTGCGGCTTGGTTCAGTGGTAAACCATCTTACAGTAGTGCTGAGAGAATAATCAACACGATGAAGTATATAAGGGAGTTCAACGGCTCATTGTCATTTTATATGATTCATGGTGGTACAAACTGGGGATTTACTCAAGGAGCTGAGACCGACCAGTTCTTGACCACTTCTTATGATTATGGAGCTCCGATTGATGAGGCTGGTCAAGTTGGAGAGGTTTACAAGAAGGTGAGGGACTACATCAAGAGCTTGAACGATCCATCGTTGACTGTTGGTGATGTTCCTGAGAATCATCCGTGAGTTTGAGGATATACATATTGTTATAGGCATTTTAAAAGACGTTTATCAAAAGTATTGGTTGTTCACATAATTCGGAGCCCCTTAACCGCAAAAACTTGCTTTGAAATGGAGAAGGGGCGCATAATTATTTGAACAACTTAATAATTTTTAAAAAATCTTTAAAAATTTTCAAACAAATTTCAAATTTAGAACCTTCGAAGCCCAAAACATTCCTCTTCAAAGACTTGCCGGAGGTTTTCTTTGGTGGTTCTACGAATATGCTATCAATACCTGTTATAACGTCACTGAACCAGAAAATTTTGAAAAATTTGGTCAAGCTGAAGGTTATGCCATCTACTCACATCAACTTACCAAAGTGCCAAAACTTTTGAATCTGACCAAGTTTAGAAACTTGGTCTACGTTTTTGTTGGTGATGAGTATCAGGTAAGGAAAGTCAAGATTTATATGTTCATTTAGTCATTATTTTTAAGATTTTTAAAAAATTTAACAAGACATGACAAAGTAAAGTATAACTGGTTTGTAGGGCATGGTAGGACCATGTAGTATGTCACATTGCACTAACAATTCAATCGAATTGAAGGCCAAAAAACCTGGTACTTTATCTTTGTTTGTCGAGAATTTGGGCCGCTTAAACTTCCAACATGGCGTTGATACCAAGGTAAACTTTAAAATATTTAATTATCTACAACACGCATACACCGTATTTTACAAAAAATAGTAAACAGTAATTTTTGGATATAGTATCACTATATAAAACCAAATTTTTTATATTAAATACCAATTTTTAAAATTTTAATTTAGTCTACCTAATCATACCTTGATTCAGGGCATCCTAGGACCAGTGCTAGCAGATGGCACAGCTTTGAAAAACTGGTCTCAATGTCCAATAAGGTTGGACCAAGGTGTTAAGAAGGCTAGAAACAGAAGAGTAAACTTTTCATCAAATGATGATTACATTCCTGGACCAGCAGTTTACATGGGTTTTCCTAAATTGACTGTGAAGAACAAGCCATTAGGAGTACATACATACCTAGATGCATTTAATCTTGGCAAGGGTCAATTGTATGTGGAAAGCCGAAACATTGGGAGGGCTTGGCCCGAGGCTGGGCCTTTGGTAGGGTTTTTGAGATTTAAAACTTTAAAGTTAAAACATTTTAGGGTAGGTTAACTTCTGATTTTCATAGTATTTTTTTTTAAAATTTTTAATTATTTTCAAACAGCTTAAATTTCAGAGCACCTTATACCTACCTGGACATTATATGAACTTAGAAGGACAAGAAAATGCTTTTATTTACTTTTCCTTTGGTTCAAAACCGAATGAAATTACTTTTGATTTGGTGAAGGAACATAGGTGGTACAAGGTCGATGGTGCTAAGCCTAATGGACCTGTTAATAGGAGACGACCACAAAAATATTAAAATACAGTGTTATACTATACAAGTAAACTAAAAATATTAATAAAAAAACATTTTTAAATACTTTTTTTAGTTTTAATTTAAAACCTTTATTTTGGTGCTATACCAACGTGATAAAGTAAAATTGCACATTATTAGTATTTTTTCTGATATTTTTACTTTATAATTTTTAAATTAATTAAGGTTTGGTCATAATAATAGTCCTCTTTGCAAGCCTAGGCTGCCTTTGACTACAGCTTGTTTATAATATAACATCCAGAGTTAAAACAAGTCAACTTACTTTATTATTAGTTTATCTTTCATTGTCGATCAAGAGTAGATGACGTTAGATCTCTTATTTTTATGACATTCGGCATTTTTTCTCCCTCAAAATGTTGTTTTAACTATAGAATTCAGTTTTTGAGCGAAAGTGAGATATTAAACACGAAATTTTTTGAGTAAATAAGAGATATTTTATTTAAATTTAGTCGTTATAAAGGAGTTTTAGTATTAATTTGTTTCTTATATTAAAACATATATTAACGCAATCTTCTGTAGTAAAAAGTTCTGAAACGTTTTGAAATTTTAAACGTGACGTACTCCTATTTAAACTCGTCCTTTTTAGAAAATGAGCCCCCTAAACTTTGTACTACTTCTATCAACATTCTTCTCATCTACAACAGCTCAGTACGGCATGTGGATACCAAGAATAACTCAAGAAGACATTCAAAAGTTTCATGCAGAACAATCAGACAGGTATCACTTCGACAACCCTCCCGATTCAAGAATTCAACAGAGATTTAATTACGACGTTCAAAGAATTATTCAAAACTACCAGAATCCGAACGCTCCAAATAACGACAATTGGACACCGTTGGAATGGTCTGATTTATTTGGATCGAGGAAGGCTACAGCTAACTAACTCGATGATAATATTATATAGTTTACTGGCTTTGTCACTGTATATTCATGTTTATTTTAATAAAGATTTTGTTGCACATACTAATTGACAGCATAAATGAATCTTTTTACAATAAAATAAATTGAGTCAAATGTTTTTGTACCTTGATTAATTTTTTTGAAAAAAATACATACTTTTTTAATTATTAACATTTCATCAGAAAATTTTTTATATCACCTCAAGGCGGGCTTTAGATGTGCTTGTATAAGACCATAAACATGCTAAAACAAGTTAGTTGTTACCTCAGTCGCTCAAGAGTAGATATATACGTTTAATGACTCGACATTTCCTCCTTCCCAGTGTTGTTTTAAAAATATCAATTCTTGAGCGAACTTGAGAGATCAACATTTAGTTTGCGTAGTAAAACTTCTTTTTAGCATTAGTTGTGAAAGTGTAATAGTTTTGTATTTTGCATTAATACAGTGTAAAATACAATCAGAAACAGTGTGAAACGGTATTTAAGGCAATTTTTTGTTACTTTGGCAACTTTTGTTTACAGTAGATTAATGTAGGTTGTGGGTTACTTTGAAAACATAGAAAAATTTTTTTTTAATTTTAAAATTTTTAGAAATGAAGCCAACAATCTCCTTTCTACTAATTGTGACCTTACTTTCTCCAACCACAGCTCAAGTAGCAGTACCGCAACTTCCAACGATCACTCAAGAAGACGTTCAGAAGTGGTTTGCAGAACAACTAGACAGGTATCATTTTGAAAACTTGGCGCGTCCGGACACATACCAGCGAATTAGTTATGACGTTGAGAGAATGATTAAAGCTGCTCAGAATCCAAATGCTCCAAAAACTGACGATTGGACGCCTTCGAGTTGGTCTGACATCTTTGGACCTCGTACGAAACCATGGACTCCTCCATAACATATTTTGTTGTTTTAGAGTTGTGTTTGTTTTAGTTGTTATTGATTTTAATGTAAGGAAAAACATAAATTAATATGATCATTTTAAATAGGTTAGAATAAGTTTAACTCGTATATTGAAGCTGGGTCGCTGGGGCTTTATTGTAGGCCCGGCCGTTGGGACCATGTAAGCCTGACCCAGCCAGTGTTTTGCCGGACCCGTCCGGTCCGGACCAAAAGAAAATAGAGCCGGACCGGACCGAAAAAAAAGTTCCGGACCGGTCCGGAAAAAAAAATTTTTTTTTATTTTAATAAAACTGTTTTAAAAATTGCAAATAAAACATTTTAAGAGTTTTTAAACGTAAAGATTTCCGGCAGAAGTCTGTCTAAGCGTGTTGGACATGTTTTCAAGTCTAGGTGATAGATTTGAGCAGAAAGTCTTATTAATCTTTTTTTTTCAAATATTAATAAAGTTCAAGTTTTCAAATTCTTTTTGATAAGAGGCCAAATTTCCCCCATTTAAACATCGAAAACAAATTTAGTTCAACGTAAACGTTTATCTCACGATTACTTTTTATATAAGTGATTACTTCGTTTCGGAATGAACTTCCTTAAAAGTTCTTATAAATTACGTCATTTTAAAAAGGAACACTGTGATTTGATTTGTTACTCCTCTTTTATAGTTTAAGATATTACTTCTTTAACAACAAAAGTTTTGAAAAATGAACTCCCTTTTAAAAGTATTTTAAATTTGTTAAAACTTGACTTTTGATATGAATTGTCATTTCATATTATACATATTGTTTGTTGTGAGCGGAACAAAAAACGCTTTTTTAGCTAAAAATACATTTTTAATTCAAGCTTAACCACCGTATTACATTATGACAGTAACACGCTGTAAGTTTTTTAAGTCACACTTTCACTAAATAAACAAATCTAATTAAGTTTATGTCATCACGACAATACTTTTCGATCTCCTCACGACAACATTTTTCTATCTCATCCTTACAAATACTCTGTCCCACCATCACGTTACTAACATTAGCGGTAACGGTAATCAGCCAATTAAGTGCAGACAAGCTTTTTCGTTACTTAATCTTCAAACTTTCACGTAAAACACCTTGATCCGATCAAGGCTACAAGTTAAAACCAAGCTGGACATACGAAGAAGGGGGGGGTGGTCACTCAAACTTCCTCTTGTTCCCTGCGGGCAATCAGCCGTTTTTTTCGCGGGAATCACCGCAGGATATAGTGGTATATATAAGAGAATGTTAAAATCATCGAGGAACAAGTTACTCTACGATCTCCCTCATCGTCGCTTCACGAGTAAGTTTGCGACGATTAATATGTTTATGGGTTTGTACGTATCATACGGTGTTTTGTCGTATGTGTGACATAAGTTTGGAGGAAGGGTTTGTTTATAGTAGATTGTTCGAGTAATCCTGTGTACTCTCTGAAAGCAAATTTTTGACGTTAGGCAAGCACAGAATTAAATGAAAAAAATAATACAACTTTTTACCGCTCAAGCAGACTTACTTTTACTTCTTACTGTACTTTCTATTGTAAAGTTTGTTAATCTAAATATATATATATTACTATCATTTTCTATTAGAAATTCTACTATAACATACAATTACTGTAGTAAATTCAAAATTAAAAATATTTTTTCAAATGTTGTTATATATCTTATGTAGTTCAGCTAATACGATGTGTTCGTATAAGTTCATTTAGTTCGTATGAAAAGAAAATTAATAAAGAAACTAATTGGCTGAAAATAACTAATAATTAAGCTTGTTTATTAACTGTAAATCTTTAGAAAACAAAATACAGTTAAAGAATGCCATACTATGAAGGGTCATACTAAAGAGGTTTCACTATACATATATACAAAAATTGAACTACAATAGAACTCTTGTACAGCAAATCACTTTGAAATTTTAAATTTGTTTGTTATAAAAGTGTTCGTTACACAAAAGAATTTTTAATGTAACTTATATTTACACGCACAGTAAACATAACCCAATATCTTTTTAGAAATGAAACTCCTAATCCTTCTCTTCGCCTTGTTCGGCCTGATATCAGCCCAAACCTTGAATGAATTTGCCGATCAACTTCACTTGGAACGGATCTTTGATCCATATACGTATCAGAGAGTCAATTATGATATGACAAGATTTGCGTACAACGCTCGGTATCCTAACAACAACTACGATAAGGTGGATAAATGGCAGCCAGCCAGTTGGAGCGACATCTTCGGCCCTCGTAAGGGAAAGTAGAATTTTTTAACTCTTATTTATTAAACTTTAAGGGTGCTGTAAATAAACATTATTTTGAAATATTGTAGATGGAAGTATTGTAGCATTCAAATATAATTTTTCTGAAATTTTAAAAATTTTTTCAATTTAAAAGGTATAAAAATGAAAATTTATTGAAAATTACATAATTCAACGTTTATATACATATAACAACATACTAGATCTTTTACTAGTAACATCACACAAAGTTCTCAAAACCTTAAAAAACTAGTAATACAGCATCGTATGTTTCACAAAAAATCATAATGTAATCAGTAAACTAGCCTATACACAAATTGGGTCGTTCAAATATTTCTGTGCTCCTTCCAATGTAAATTATTGGTGTTAGGGGCTCAGAACTAACTGAACAATTTAATATGTGCCACCTTCTCTACTTTCTTCCGTATCGTCTCGAGCCGAAGATGTCATCCCAGCTGGCTGGTTGCCATCCATCAACACGATGGTAGTTGTTATTGGGGTAGCGAGCGTTGTAGCCCATTCTAGCCACGTCGTAGTTGATACGTTGATAAGTATAAGGTTCAAAGACTCTTTCTAAATGCATTTGTTGACCAAAAACAGCAGAGATCAAGGCGACGAGGAAGACGAAGAATTTCATTTTCTGTAATTAAAAATTTGTACTGCAGTTTATAAGCATTCAACTTCTTACTGTAACTTCACAAACATTACGAAAACTTCTGTCATACTCTCAAAAGCATTTACACTAACCCAAATACCTCTACCGTACCTTGCAATAAATTTACAGTAGCGCAGAGTAGACACACTTCCAAAAGTGTAAAGTGACAACTTTTACCACGCCTTATATATCATTAAGTGGTGTTATTTTAAAGTGAGACTGATGTGATTATAAAGTTCAAGTTTATTGTTGATTACCCTAATCAAGTTCCACAATGCAACCTTATTGTTTGTGTCAAAAAATGCTTTTTATGTCGCGAACGTTCGGTCGTTCGCCATGAACTTTCAGCATTGTTGTGTACGTTTTTAGGTAGGATATATAGTTCACTGCTAAAGTTAATATTACTGTACAAACTTCAGTAAGCAATTTAGTTTTTTTAAAGCAAAGCAATTTCGAAAAAAGCTGGGTCAAAAAATTGAGCCCGGCCCTTTTAAAAGTCTACCAGGATCTAAACTTGTTGATATTGTCAGGTCATTTCTTGTGCTTTGTATAAAGCTAGTAAAATGATAGCTTTCTTGTAACATAAAGGTAACAAAACGCCTTTTAAATTTGCAGAAAAATTTTTTTTGCTGCGCAGCTTGAAATACGTAGCCATTCATCAAAGGATAACGAGATCAAAGTTGCTTTTTTGAAAAAAAACACGTACTTTTTAAAATTTCTTATAGTAAAACGTTTTTTTTTTAATTTTGTACCATATTATAGTTTAAGCCAAAAAATTATCCATTGTAGATAGACTAGACCTTATAATATCTTTTAAAATTTTTTAAAAATATAACAAACTAAATTTTTTAGCCTGAGTCTTGGTCTAAACCATCTGCGACGGCGCGGTTTAGTCGTTCCTTATCATGGTATCCCAATACGTATTTTACAAAACATAAACTAAAAACGTTCAAAACTTACGAGCTATAGCTTATAATAAACAGATTTTTTTCTTACAAATAAATAAATCTTTATTTCCTTTAAGGTCATTTTGGCCCAAATTGTTTATAGTAGTTCACTATCCTACATTGCAACTACCTCTCTCCTCTCTAACCTACAATCCCTCCTCTCTCTTTCACCATCCCTTCCAAAATCAAACGAAACAAGCCTAACAATCTATATTTAAATATTTATCGAATATACAAAGATTGGCACAATTGGTCCAAAATAAAATACGAAAAAAGCTCGGAACATTTCAGAATATGCAAAACGTTGGTAGCCGTATTTGTGGGACTAGACTTCAAAATCGGGTATGTACTTTTTGCTAGCGGGTTGGGCAGGGTGAACATCATCCTGGTCCTCGTCGTCATCGAAAGAGGTTTTCATACGATACTTGGGTGGATAGTTAGAGGTGTCCATAGCGTCTGTACGAGGTGGTGATGCTGAAAAGTCAAGAATTTGTAAAAAATCAAGTGTTTTTCAAATTCAAAATCCAAATTTAAAAAATGTGATAATAGGTACCATAATCACAGTATATCACCTTACTATACCTAAAAAACAAAAATCTTACTTCTCTGTGCTGAGTTGATGCCCATTGCTGCTTCAGCCTGTTCTTTCTCTTCCAATCGCTGACGTTCTTTGGCCTTTTGTTTTTCATTTTGATCAAAGTACCAGATCGTTACCGCATACCTAAAAACCAGCACATTTAAAAAACAAAGTTTCAAAAAAATTAACTAAAAACCCTCAAAAACTTAAAAATTTGCTTTTTAGGTATCAATTTCGCAGAAAATTAAAAACTTCCTAAAAACTCTAAAACACCCCTACCCAACCATCAAAACCCTTACCTATGTCTAAACACAGGCAACACTTCATGTGGATTCCTTCTGTCCGACCAAAAGAATACCAGTCGATCGCCTTGAGGGTCGATATCCATTGGTACTCTCGATGTTTCCGGATACAATCTCAACGTTCCACCGTGATCTGACAGTACCCAGTCGTCGTTGCAATAGTAAATCGATGTGATACATCTTCCGTCCTTTATTGGGTTATCTACATGTTTTACGTATCGAGTGCCATTCCCCGGATAGCATGCGATCATGGCTCTCGATCTACCCGCGATTTGATATGGAGGAATACGGTTCTGGAAGTGGACAATGACAGAGTCAATCATTGAGACCAGTAAGCGGATTGTTACGGCATCTCGAGCCTTGTTCTCGGAAGAGTCAAACCAGTAGATCTACAATAATATAATTAGTAAGTTTATAATTTAGATCATTCAAAACAAGTAAATTAAAGTCCATATAAACTATCAAAAACCTCTTTAAACCCACAATAACATCCCTAAAATGCCCCAAAATTAACTAAAAAAGCCAAGAATCATCAAAAATTCAACAAAACTATTTTAAATCCCCAAAATCAGATTGAAATTTAAAAAAATCTCACCTTATCACTTCGAATATCCTTAGTATTGACTTGTGGCTCATCCTTGTCTTCCATCAGCTGGCCTTCCTTGAACAACCCTCGATTGTACAGCTGCTCAATCTCCTTGTATGTGTATTGACAATGAGTTTTCCCCATGAAATTATCTACAACCGCCCATCCGTATTCGTTCAGAGATCGTATTACATGCTCGGCAATGTACTGAAATCACAAAAAGTAATTTTTTGGGAAAAAACAACATAAAAAAATTTTAAAAAACCAAAAAACCCACTCTAAGCCTAAAAGCAATAGCCTTGTGCTTGTTCAAAGCCAAGCCCGACGACGCCAGCGACTTCATATGATCCTGGAGAGTCGTCTTGAACAACAAGTTCTTGGAATGATCCTTGTAGGGTTTGCCTTGCGGGTTCAGCGGGCTTTCGTCGCTCATTCGGCGCTTCTGAACTTTGCGTGGCGAGGACTCGGTCTCGATTATGTTGATGTCTGGATCGTCCGTCTCGATCAAACGTTCTTGACCGAAGCCGTTCGAGCTGCACGACACATCCGAGAATCCTGAAAAAGATGACGTTTTATTGTTTTTTGCTGTTTTTTTGTTTACATTGTACTCAAAATTTTGAAATGTCAAGTGATTTTTGGTATTTTATATTACGATCAATATTTTTTAATTTTAAAATTTTTTCGATACTTCAAAGTCATTTTTCAAAAACGCCTACTACAATATACCCTTAACTAATATAATATACTCTTGCCTACTACAATGTATCCTTAAAAATAGCAATATATTCTTAACTAAACCAATATACCCCTACCTACTACAATATTTCTTATCTACCGCCAAAAACCTTTAAAAAAACCCCTAAAACCATCCTATAACCATTCAAAATTAAAAAAAAATTTCAAACCACATTGTTAACATGATATTTTATCTTGTTGAAACGTTTTAGTTTAAGCCAATTTGTCCCTTCGAAGTACCGTAACCTCACAAATGAGAAAATGAAAAAAGATAAATAACTTTGAAAGTCGGGTTTTGCAACGATAGTCACGTAACCTCCATAAAAGAGGCATTCCCTGCTCGTAAGCTTACTCATTTTATGTGGAAAAGTGTTTTAAATTATCTGTGTTTAATCAAAAAGAGTATTTTAATAAGTTCTGGCAGTTTAAAAAGTATAAAAAAGTTTATTATCAGATGCGCCATTCATTTTGCATCAAAATTTCAATGTCTTCAAAAAAGAAAATTTAATACCTAAAAACAAATTTTTCAAAATTTCCACTTTCAAATTTCCAAAAACTTCAAATTTAAAAAATTTCAATTTGAAACCCCTTACCGGAGCTGGAGCAGCTGGCCGACATAGAATGAAGCGAGTTTTGGCTGACGGTGGTGTCCATGGGCTCATTCACAATATGTTGCGCGACCTTCATCCTGGTGGTGCGACAAATCGGTTTGTGACGTTTCCAATCGAATTTCTGCAATAATTCAACATTTAGATCTGGACTTTAGACAGTTAGTTTTGTGGCACGACAGGGTTTGGTATATAAAAGCATCAAAAAACCACCGAGATTGGGTCGGTTTTTGTCAGATCCAATGATAAAGATGAAGAAAGGAGCTGGTAAAGGCCAAAAAAGTAGATGATTAAGTTCAAGACAGTGATGATAAGAGGCTTTAGACCAGTATACAACCAAAAATTTGAGTCTTCGCCAAGAAAATATGACAATTTCTATTGACCACTACAATTTCCAATCAAATCACAGCCCAAACCGTCACAAAATGCCAGAATAAATCGTATATTCCGTAGAGAATCCACCCGCAAAATGAACAAAATAGTCGATCTCGAAAGGTAAGACCACTCCAAACGTTTTATTCAAATTCCCAAGCTCGTGACGAACACAAATCGACCACAAACTTCAAAGACAACTCGTCGAAGAGAGAGAACGCAAAGTCGCGAATGTCATGTAAGCTTCTCCACCGCATGTAAATCCCCCCAAATTTCACCACAAAAAAGCGGTGAAAGTTTTGATGAAAATTGCGAAATCTTTCAAAAAATGTAAAAAAATCGAAAAAAATAAGATTTGCGTCAAAACAACAACAACTTGGGCAGTAATTTGCATATTTTACGTGATATTTGTTCCCCAATTGATTTTTAGGTAGATTTTGCCAAATTTCGATTAGAAAAGTCAAAAACAAGGTCAAATTTGAGCAAAAAGGTTACTAGAATATGGAGAAAAAGTCTTGTCGGCAATTTACATTGTTTTCCAAGTTTAAAAACGCCAAAACTTTTGTAATGTCATGAGTTTAAAAGACATTCGATTTTTGGAAATTTGGTTAAAATTAGGCTTATATTGAACATTTAATAAAATGTTCAAATAATTCTGTGCCCTCTAATCCCAAAAATTCGCTTTCAGAGAGAGCACATAATTATTTGAACAACCCAATATTCTAACATTCTGAACATCATTACCAAATAAAAAACGTGAGTTATGAAAAGTAGAGGCGACCAACCGCTTTACAATTGACAAATTTCAGAAAAGACATGTATATTGTTGGAAAACACGCATCTCTCCATACTGATAACCTATCCTCAGCCTGAGAAAACAGTAAAGATAACAGGCAATAAATCATGAAAACAGCTTTTTTATGTTTTGTGGGCTTACATTTTCAGTATTTTTAAGCTTCAAAACGTCATCAAGATATAAGAATTTAAAAAGTTTAAATTTGCCAAAAATTAAAAAAAAAATTTTTTAATTGTAATATTTTTCAAAAGTTCAAAAAATTTTTAAAACTATATAATATTCTAAAAAATCTGTTTTTAAGCGGTTCATTTTAAATTTGAATGCTTTCTTTAAAACCCTTTTTCAAACTCTTGAACTTTCTTTAATGCCAGCTGAATTTCAAAAATAAATTGAAAACTTAATATTATATTCACATATAAACACAGATTAAACTACAAATGTCCCTAGTTATTCGTTTTTATCCTATAAAAACTATTATACCTTACTTGTTTAGTAACAAAAAGACTAGATTCAGAATTTAATTATCTTATAAAAACTACATTCACCTTTCAAATCACTACATGTTTTCCCTAACTACAACCCCCAGGGTCCCCCAAAGCCACAGCTAGAAGGAAGAAGTAGTAAATGTGGAGTAAATCCAAACCTTCTCCAAAAAAGTCTGTAGCAAGATCCCTGTTCACCCCTAAACTCTATATAAAGATCATATTCACTATTTAATACCCCATATAAGCCTAGTTACTCCTTTAATTTCTCAAATGAACAAAACAATAATTAAAATGATTTTAGACAGAAGCGAATACGAAACCAAACATTGTTTACCTATTAACTTTGTTTCGTAAGCAAGACTATTATTTCCAATTTTACGGTGGGATGATCTTGTTATAACACTGTTATTTTTAATCATATTATTATAAATTAGCTGGTTTTACATTGATGTTAGAAATAGTTTGAAGGTTGTAAAATCTTTTCTCGAAAAAAGTGCGAAAAATTTAAATTAAATTGGCTTTAAAGTAGTAAAAACAAAAATAAGCGGTATTAAGACAGTAAAACCATACAGAAAGTAGTACTAACCATTAAAAAATAAGTATAATATTACTACAGTAAAAAAGAAATATTATTACAATAATAAAAGTATGATAAAGCAAAAGAAGAGTAGTATCAATAATATAGCAACAACAGCCATAAACCCGAAATTTCACCGTCCATTTATCTCTATTACAATATGTAGTCAAACGTATCGTCGTATGTGGTTATCGTCAAAAGCTACGATAACTATATACGACACGTTTGAAACGTCCAAGGCTACAATAAAAAGTGAAAATATAAATGATGAACATACTTTAAAACCCCAATATTAATTAATCACACAACTCTAACATGTTTAACACCTTCTATAATTACTGTAAGATTTATAGTCTTCTTGAAGTCTCTATAGCCTTCTTTAACTACTGTAAATTTTATATTGCTTTTTTCAACTACTGTAAAGTCTGTATAGACTTCTTTAACTACTGTAATGCCTTCATAGTCTTTTCTTCGCGTATTTTTCTACTGTAACTTCTTTTAAGCTCCCTTTGGCTATTTTAAAACTCAAAACCACTCTTTATGTACCTTAACATCTCCAATATTCTCAGACAATCTAGCTTTTAAACATTCCTAACTGTTAAAGAAAACAATTATAACACCACCATGTCATACCTGACTAGCCTTCTTCATCTCATTCTTCCTTAGCCTTCCTCAATTCAACCCTCCCTAGCCTTTCACATCTTATCCCACCGTAACAACCTTTCTCATCGTATCCCTCATAACTTAATAATCATATGTCCATCACCTTATCCCCCAGCATGATCTAACCCAAACAAACCCTCCGGAAAGTCCATTATGAATCCGCCTGAAGACGAATGATTCCTCCGTTTTTCCTCCCGAAAATATGAGAAAAATGAGAAAGCAGTAAGGGGGGAAGCGAATGTAATCGGGAGGCTGGCAAAGAAACGAACAGTGCGACGAAAGAGTGCACGCGGAAAAGCTGAAGTATACGTGCAAATTCGAACGGAATTGTGAGCAGTCGAAATGGAGAAAAACACAAACAAATAATATCTAGTCAACACTTTGTCTCCTGCAGCCGATGAATCAACAATCAAGGTGGAAGAGATGATTGAGTTTGAGGAGGTGATAAGGAGAGGGAGGGTGGATTTTGAAGAGGTATGGAAGAAATGATTATTAATCTTAAAATATGACAAAAAAGTTTTAAAAAATGTCAAAAGAAGCCGAACAAAGAACAATTTCATAAAATTTTACAAGATGCCAACAAATTTCATAAAATGTAAAAAGACAACACAAGAATTCATAAAATGTCAAAAGATAACACAAGCTTATAAACTGCAAGAAGATCATAAAAAAATTAAAAAGTGTATAAAAAGTACAAAAAAATAGTAAAACTAATTCAAAAACAAAAGAAAATAATAAAAAAGACCAAGAAAATATGATACATACAGGTCGCTACGAATTTTCTTTTGGGGGGGAGGGGAGGGGGGGGAAAGGGTGGATACCGAAAAAAGGTCCACAAACTACCTGTGGACCCCAAACAACCCCCCCCCCCCAAAAAACCAATGTTTAAAAACTCTTGATCAAACTTTCGAATGTTACACTAATTTTTTTTATTCATTACAGTATGCTTCGCCAGAGGCCTTAATCGCTTCACAATAACAAGTTTGAGCAATCCTAGACAAGTAGACATTATGTTGTGTTTATCCTACTGTATAAGGTTTCAGCATGTAGCATGGATAGATAAAGCCACATTATACTGCAGCATAAGCAAGACCCACTTTTAATAACCAAATATCAAATTAACGAATGTTGGTAATCACAGTAAAAAAAGCCCTTGTTGTTTACCGTATATTGTATTAACCATATTTTATGTTGCAAACGTGTGAAACAAAACATTTACACTTGTAATCCGTTTCAAGCGCGATAAGGTCAAACAGCAATTCAGTTCCTTGTTCATGATACATTGTAACAATCAATAACGTGACTGATGTTATCTGAGATTTTTATATAAATTTGTGATATCTTTTCCACACCTGACTTGTGGTACCTTGACTTTAGTATAACAGAAATCTCATTCAAAGGGCACATAAATTTTTCGAATGACAACACTAATAAAAAAAAAACTTGAACGCTTATCAAAACTCAGAAATTATGAGTCAAATTAACTCATCAGCTTTAAAATAACTTCTCAATCATAATACAATCCAAGCTACCACAAACCCGTACCCAAATGTAAGATATCACCAGTCACGTGATTGATTGTTACAATGTATCATGAACAAGAGACCGAATCTCCTTCTGAATTCTTCTCTAACGGATTAAAAGTGCAAATCATATTGTTCTACACGATCTGCACGTAATCAGCAAAAAAATTGGCTACGTGAGATCGTGTAGCTACGGTAAACACATTCCAGCTGCAAGCTACGGTAAACACATTCTTCGACCAATTAGGTTTTGGAATGTTACACTAATTTTTTGTAGTCATTACAGTATGCTTTAATAGGAGCCTTCACGGCTTCACAATAACAAGTTTGAGCTGTGATAGACAAGCAGAGCTTACGTTGTGTCTATGCTATTGTATAAGGTTTCAGCATAGTGTAACATAGATAAATAAGGTTACATTATACTGTGGCAAAAGTTGTTAAAAGATTTTGACTACTGAAGCCCCTTAAGAATCGATCAACAACTATAACACCTTAATGTACTAAAGTATCAATAAAGTTTCGTCGCTTATTAAAGTGCAAATCAATTCATATTGACGACGATACTTATACCTCAAGCTATCAGAGTATCAAATTACATATGTACCATTATTACCTTATGATACAACTAAAAAGCAAAAAAATCATTCTTTTATAAAAACGGATCCCCCTTTTATACCATAACCTTCAACATAATTGTCCAACCCCTAAACCAGCATAACCAACATCTGTTTTTGTTTTGAAAAGCGAATCTTTTTATTTCGCTGCCAAAATAGAGATAAACTAAAAATAAGAACGAAACGTGCATTTTGGAAGATTTTTCGACTTCCGACTAGAAGATACAAAGATTTTAGCACTTAAACTAATCAGCACGCCCAGAATAGACAAGGCGAGACTAAACGAGATTAAAATGTCATTAAAGTGTCATCAAAACAGACGTTTTTTTTGTAAAACTACAGAGTCCAAAAATTAAGATTAAATTTATCGTAGGAATTTTGAGTACTCGAGGAGATCAGAATTAGAGTTCGAGCACCATATTGTACATAAACAAGATAAAGAAACAAAAAAAGAAGTTTGGTTATACTTAAAATGAAGTACGTTTCCAAACTTCAACCCTCGAAACCACCCCCGAAAACCCACCTTATGCTGATCACTGCAGTACGCCACAGTATGACATCCATCACATTCCACCAGTTCCTTTTGTGTTTGGCCATTCATTGATCCACAAAAGTTGCAGCCCTTAGAAGATGACGATTTTGATACAAAAGAAGATGACTTTAGGCTGGAAGAAGGTGAGAACAAGGTGGTAGCATCCAATGAAGCCTGGGCCAAGCCCATTGGCATTGCGAACACATGCTCAAAACTGTGAGATGACGAGGATTGTGACTGGACTTCAGTATTCTGAACTTGCTGTAATGCCGCACTTATGAAGTTTGTCGAGTTTGGGAGGAGTGATACTGGGATTTGTGGAGTTCTGGCATCTGAAAAGTATTTAATAAAATACAATTTTTCAAAAAAAATCCAAATAAAAAAAAACTGTCAGTAAGTTGTATAAAATAGGTTTCCACCTAAAAATCAAAATTTCCAAAATAAAAATTTTAGGTAACAAACATAATTCAAAACAAAACATTTTTTAAATCCTTTTCCGTGTTATCTTAAAATTCACAAATTTTACATTTTTAACCATAATATTTCTATTTTTCATTAAAAATGTTAATTATATTATTTTAGGTAACACTTTCTATATTTTTTCTCATGCTTCATAACTTTTGCAAATTTTGGAAACTCAAATTTCCTTCCAACAATAGTATTCAAAAGTAATGAAACTTGAGTCTACCAACTCCAATTTCCACAAGTCAAAGATCAACTTACTGGCTTCGGCGACATTCAAAAGTGCACTGAGCGAAACCGAACTTGGACTGTTGTTTAAAGCGAATTGGAAAGCGGCATTTTGAAAAGTGGACTTTTCCATTCAAATCTAAAATATTAAAAATTAATTTTATTAAATAAAAGAACACGTATTTTACAATTTTACCTCGCGCGGTTACAAACGGCTTACTTCAAAGAAAAAATAAGCAATTTGATGACAATAACATCTATACTCAAAATACATGCTTAGGTAAAAAAACTTCTTGTTACAACTTTAAAATAGTAGTTAAAATAGAAATACAAAATGTTAATGCAATACAATTGACAGTCTTTGATATATATATAGTCAAACCTCTTTACTATACACCACTCAAGGAACTAGTGCAAACCTGTCCTTCTAACGAGAGTGTCACGCTACCCAGGTACCTCTTGTTAGATGTTTTATTACAAAGGAAGGATAAAAAACTGTCATTATAAACAAGGTGTCATACTATCAAAGATCATACCAAAGCGGTTTCACTGTATATACATCATTCTAGCTAACATTAAGCAATGTTAAGAAAAAAAATGTCATAAAAATTAAAATTGAGCTTAGAAAATGATAAAATGTAAAAGAATTCCGTAAAACTTTAACTTTTCGTTTAATTTTTTAAACATTTTCCGTTCATTTTTGTAATGAATAATATATTTTTGAATTAAAAAAAGGTCGATGTCTCCTCTCCCAACATACATCAGCTATAAAAAACACTCAATTTTCAATTCAAAAAAGTTTTGTCCTCAGGTTATACTCACTTTCCCGTATAAAACGCAGACTTTTAACTAATATTTAAATAATTTAAATTCCCTCACCCGCCAGCTCCAAAACCCCAGCCCAAACCCTTTGCCAATAGAAAACAAAACCAAAAAACATAAAATACATCACGCAGCCTCCATTTTGCCCCCAATAAACAAGAAAATCTAAAAATTCCAGCCGACTTCACGACGAGAGAGTGTGGGAATCGGGGAGTGCAGCGACAAACCGGTGTTTCGAACGTGGTAAAACGCACGTAAGCAAGAAAAAACACTCGCTCTTCCAATTGCAGTGGAAAAGAGAGCGTTAAAGACTCTTGGCCTTTTTCGGTATTAAAATTTACATGTCTTGATTGTCACGTAACTTCATATTCCACATGAAACCCGGGCATTCGGCCGTCCGAGAAGCCGACAACTTCATTTGCCGACAATCGAAAGATTCTTGTGCTCGGTTTCGATGAACTTGAGGCGGTGTTGTGTTTTGAAAATTAAAATTTGAACTGTTTTCAAATAAAAATGACGTTTGACCGTTGAAATGTTAAAAGATAAGGATGGTTTTTTTACTTTTTAACTTTTTTTAGCCAAAAATTTAAACCAAGGCCTAGAATTAAAGGTTATTACAATCGATAAACTTTCAAAAACGTTCTTCTTACAAATCATGATGTTAATGATGGCTCTTTGAAGTCAAGAAGCATCATTAACACCACAGGAAGAAAGATGACTCAATCCTTTCATAGAAAGAAAAGGATGACTCTTATAACTTCGTAGAAAGAAAAAGTTGGCTCTTAGCCTTTTATAGAGAAAAAAAAGTAACTCTCATCCCTAACATTCATGTATTATCAAAATAAAAATTCAATAAAGCATAACAAAGCTCCCAAATTAAAACTTATCATTACTACCAAATTTCGTTTCCACAATTTGCCATTTTGTTGAATAAACTTTAGAAAGTATTGAGTTTTTTCAAATAATTCTGTGCCCCAAATCCCAAAAAATTGCTTTGAAAAAAAGGTACAGAATTACTTGAACAACCTAATAGTTTATAACACAAGTGATGAGTCTTTCAAATTCCACTTGATTTTGCGACTGATTTCCTATCACTTTCTATTGATATTAGTCGCAAAATTAAGTGGAAACTTCGAGAACGCCTACGTGACATCTTGAGAAAATTTTCTTAAAATTTGCATATGATTAAACCATTAGGTTTTTCAAATAATTCTGTGCCCTTAACTCCGAAAATTTGCTTTGGAAGGAGGCATGCCTGTGCCGGCACAGAATTCTATGAGCCATATAATGCTTATCACTGCAATATGGTACGCTCACTCATAACAAACATTGAACTAAAGTAGTATGGCTATAGAAAACACAAATGCCTGTTCAGTAAGGGACCTTATAACTATAGCCATACTTTCATTTTTAAAATTCTAAATTTTCAAAAATCTTAAAGTCAAAGCTCGCTTTAAAAACTTCAAAATTATTGTTAAGAGATAACGTACAAAAAAATATAAAAAGTAACTTTTACAAACACAATCACTACTTTTTGATGAAACTTTATCATCAAGAAAGTTGCTATTGAGAAAAGTCACGTCGACTGCAATTGACATAACATGTTTTAGTAAAAGAGCAAGTTCAAGCAAAAACTGTTTTCTGATCGGAGATCTACCTGTTTTCTTTTCGACCCAATTAAGAGTTATCGAAACAACTATACATTTATCTTTATAAGTCAAGAATACATCTTTTACGCTTCGTTCGTATCTTATTTTAGGTTAGAAAATGGATTGTAGGATATTGCATATACTATAGACTTTTCTTCTTAACAGAGTGTCTTTATAGGGTGTAATATAGACTCCACACTACTCGTTAAAACCCTTACATCTTCTTCTTTACCATTTAAAACAACAAAGTTAAAAAAAATCTGAAAGAAACAAACATAAAAGTTCCTCGAAGACCATACCTTCGCTATTTTACACAGTGAAAGCTCAAAATAATCAATATCTGTTCTTTAACCAAAGCAAAAGTCAATATCTTTATGTTTTCCTAGATATCTTAAGTAAAAGCCCACTAACAGTGTTAAAAGCACTTTTACATCTAAAAGTTTCTCGTGTCATAACAGATTATTTAAAGCGTTGTAAATAATATCTGTCCAGTCACTAATAATTTCATTAGCCGCAGATTTACGTTGATTCGAACATAATTACTATCTTATGCCTAGTTTATTACTGAGCTAAACATAACTGCGCACTTTAACACTCACCTACGTCTGACTGCGTCCAATTACACAACTCTACAAGATACGACGTGCTTTAGAGTTCTACACTAAACAACTAACCTTTTTTAAGCAAAACAATTTCAATACCTCCACAATTGATTATATTATTATGTTGTCAAATAAATACGTGCCTTCCTCTTCTTCCTACACCGTTTAAAACTTGCCCCTTGCCCGACTGTTCCTATTAGGTTGCTCGAATATTAGTTCTGTGCTCCCTTTCAAATCAGATTTTCGAGATTAGAAGCGCAGAATTATTTAAACAACCTAATGTAATAAGTTGTAAGTTTGTTATTGTAATAAGTTGATATCATCTTAACATAAGTGGTTTCATTAGCTATTTAAACATCTTTTTGGTGTTACAATACTTATCATTAAGTATGATAATAGTATTTAAGTATAGCAATAGTATCTTTTCAAATCTACAATTTTATGTAATTATTTCAAAGTTTGATAACTCTTGATTAGAACTCCGTCCCACGTTAAAATTCCCAAAGTGACAGTAAATTTCTGAGTAAGGTTTCAAAAGTCTTATACTAAACAAATTCATTAATTATTTCGCATTTTTAGTCTTAAAAAGAAATGAAATTATCAAAAAAGCACAAAGTATACCTATAACATTATTTTCTTTATTATGAAAAACAGCTTTTAGGTATAAAATCGAAATATTTACTTCAAAAAGTAAAAATTAAATCTGATGGCTCCAAAATTAACATCACTTCACTAAATTCTTTTTAAAACGTAAACGAAATCAATAACTTGTAAGAACTTATCTTTATACCTACACCAAACACGTACGCTTCCCAAACAATTAAAAATTCCCAAATTTGATCAATTACACCCTTACAATAACAACATTAATCCTTTCCACCACCAAATTGATACCATAAATTATTCATTGCCTCTGCCGCAAGCTTCCCCGAAGACCTGTAGCTTTTTTTTGCCCCCAACTCATAAAAAATCATCTGTTTTTCAATTTAAATCCAAAAACAATTTCAAACTTTCATTTTCAACTCATGAACACCTATTTATATTACACTAGACACCAAACAAATCGATAAAAAAAAGTACGCTTTTCGTAACGAAGCTCAAATTGTAATGGCTTCTTGGCCAAAACAGACCCTTTCAATTACATAAAAGTTACAAACAACAACCATTTCAGGCCAAAAAAAGATAAGACACCAAAGGTATTGCCTAAAGTAATATAATCTAAAATAATATAAGCTGAAGTAAACGGTTAACCAGAAGCCCGCCTTCCCCCATCGGGCCGAGCTACGTTTGAGCAAAATAAAAAACGGGTTGGGCCAAAAAATTGGTCCAGGCCATGAAAACTAGGTCCAGCCTTGTCCATTGCTAATATCTACCAAAGAAAAAATACGCGAAAAAGCAGTGGACATTCCGTCGCACTGGTATCGGTTTTATGCTCGAAGTGTCAAAAAAGGTTATTTTTCAGAAAATATTTTGTTTTTTGAGCTTTTATGGAGAAATGTTGTTGTTGCTTGTTTCTTTTTGACGTTCTTTGAAATAGTATCTTTTTTCATAACGTTTTTAGTATTTTTGACAGGTTTTTGTATTGTTTTAGCTTTAATTTCGGCAGGATATGTGCGTTATTTCTCTTCAATCTAAAACACGTTCAACTTTGTTATTTTTTATTCTTTGCTAATGTAAAATACATTTTAGATTGTTTAAATATTGCTTTTTACTTTAATTTTATTTTCTTTTTATATAAGAATTAAAGCTTCATGTTTTAGGTAACAAAAAGCTATGTTAAGGTGATACTGTTATGTTTTCCTACTCGCCCTTTCACTCAGGAGCCTTTGCGCGGCCAGAACCGATTGCCTTGAATGAGCCAGCTGGTGATTTGGTTGCGACAACAGTGTTGGATCACTTTTTCGTCAGTTATCCACAGTTTGGGAAGAAGGAAGGTGAAGAAAAGGAAAAGTTGGTTTACTTTTGGCCTTCAACCGAAAACGACAAGAGAAAGGTGAGCTATCATTGTGAGATTGTACACAATGATATTTTTAAAACACGTTTTGAAAATCTAGCGTTTTTAAAAGTATGGACTCTTTAAGGAATGTTATAGTAGTAAATGAGAGGGCCTTATACTTTCCGTTGGAACTTCTAGGAAAATTTTTAGAATCACTTGATTTTTTGATATAAGTAAGGTAATATATTGGGCATTAGAACAGTTAAACGATATTTTAAAGTTTCGATTTATAATAAAGTTAGAAGCATCTTCTCTTAAGCGTGTTTTGCTTCAAGTAAAGGTAATTGTAGATAAGGCAACTTTTTAAATATTTTGATAAGATCCTCAGTTTTACATTTTCAGTTAGAGTTGGCTAGTTTCTGTGAAGGTGTGATCAACTTTACAAATGAGTTTCGGACAGATGAGTCATCAGAACATAGGTTTTTGACGTCACAACATTTGGTGTCTCTGATTCTGCCTATCGAAGGAGGATTTATAATTGGAGCTGCTTTTAATAAGTAAGAATATGAGTTTGCATATTTAAACTAGATCTTATATGCTGATTATTAGAAAATTATTATAGCGAATAGTAATGAAATTCAATTTTTTGTGAGTAATAATAAAATTAAATTTCAGATCAAATTCAGAAGCAGCCAACTTTTTCCCACACGAAGGGACATTACTCACCACTGTCAAGCGAATCTACAACACTTTCAAATTGTTTAACCGCGACTTCGAGTACAACCTAAAGTATGGCCGGGAGCTCTTATGTGACATTTTTGACTCATTCTTCACAACATACCTACCTACAGTCAAATTGTCACTAATTCCATTGATCGACGTCTTTGATGGCATTAGCTTCATGCCATTAGAGTCAAACTTGTTTCTTCAAACGCAATGCTTCGTCGAACAATGTATGGAGCAACAACCTGACATTCGTCAAGCAATGTTGTTGTATCAAAACAAACTGCTTCAGTTTTCAGTACTACGAAAGGACTTGAAGACTTTCTATGATATTGTAGTAGAACATCTGATACCATCGGCTTTGAAGAGCGAATTACAGCCGGAGTCTGTGACAAAGTGGGTGGTTTTGGAGTTAAATTTTGTAAAATAGATAGTTTTTTGTTTTTGTGTGTTTAAAGGGTCTGTTTGGTCAAGAACTACATAGAAATGTTGAAAAACGTGAGGAAAAGTAAAGAAAATAATGTTTTAGTGCTCAATCTGGTCGATTTGTCAAGTTTTCGTTTGATTTCGCTCCAAGCAAAGGCCATTTTCCTGTTGTATGGGCATTAAATCCGGCTTCTGGAGAGCTGGAACGGTATTATCTTGTAAGTAACATGTGAAAGTTTATAAAATTATGTAATTTTAGCCAAAAACCTATGTTGTTTGGCCTCATTTGCAATTTTCTTCATATTAATTTGATAAAACGTCTTTTACTAGCTTTTTTTAAATGTTTTTGGTCTTGGAGAAGATATGAAACGACGTATTTTACTAATTTGCCTTATTTTAGGTAATTCACCTTAATAATTTATCTTATTTTAGGTATGTTACCGCACACTGAACGCAACCTTAATAATGTTGATAAGTGAAACACAGCAAAGTATTGATCAGCTTCTAACTCAATTCGGCTTCTTTCTGGCTCCACGCTTATGTGAGCTGGCATCGGAAATGGCAGAGACAGTGACAGAAACGACACAACCATTGATATCAGGAGTGCCATTTCATTTCATCTACTATAATACAGAGAGCAAGTCTTTTAAGACGAGTTTGTCGTCTTTGTATCCTTCATCTAATCCAATCACGTTTACATTGGATATTATTAGGTATGAATTTAAAGTGAAGAATTTTGGGTTGTTTTGAGAAGTTTGAGTCGGAGGCAGGTCGCGAAAATGAAAACGCAGGCTGCACAATTGAAAAATATTTGGGGTTATGGGGCACAGAATTATTCGAACGATCTAATATATTGATCATACTTGAATTTCACAATTTTCAGAGCCATCTACGTAGCCTTTGACAAATTTATTGACACGGACGCAGACACAACCGAAGTGAACCTAAAACTTGAAGGTGACATCTGGGTAATATTCAAAAAGTCGACCGGTCGAATATTAATTGTATTTTTACCGAATTCACAAAGTACCACATTGCCAGAGGTTGAGGGTCATGTTAGTGCCATTATTGCCAATTACTTCCAACATGTTCACTTTTCTTGACGTACGAGTATATGATTTATATAGTACTGGCGATTACTTGATATATATAGTATGGATGAGTACTTGATCAATATATTAGATTGTTCTTGATTCTGTGTCCTCTCTCAAAACGAGTTTCTGGGGTTAGAGAGCGCATAATTATTTGAAAAACTGAAAAGCACGTACGAGTTCTTGATCAATATAGTACATACAAGTCAGTATAGCACAGGTACTGGAGTAGATAATGTTTTTAACTGTTATTTTTGGGACAATAAATATAGTTTTATCAGATTTTTGTAGTTTTGTATTGCTTTTTCTGTTACAGGTTCAGTAATATTTTTGTTGTGAAGGGTTTTTACTTTGTTTTATTTGCTTTTTGGATTACGAACGATTATATTAAGGTCAATTGTTGTTGTACTTGAATAAAAAATGTAGGAAAAGCTTATATAAACATAAATTAATTTGATTCTACAGTGTTTTTGACCAAAATCACTTAATTTTTCAGACTTTTTGACCAAAATCAGATCGTTTTTCTAAGTTAAATGAACTTTTTAGTCTCCTTTTTCAAATTTTTATACTTTGCTTCGAAAAAAGTGGCGCTAAAAAGGAAAACAGACAGTTCGAAGGTTATCTTAATGATATGTTGCTTGTTCTTATCAGTGAAAACGTAATTTTGTAAAATTTTCACTTTTTAGACTTGAACTCGCTCGAAAAGGACAAATATGGCTGGCAAGTTGAAGGTAAGGTAAAAAATAGTTTTTTAGAGCGTGGGATGAGAAATGGGCTGTGTAGATAAGGTACTGCTTTACGATCGGACCGTCCTTGAGACTTGGAACAGGCCGAACCTAACAGTTAGGCTCCGGACCTCAAAAGTGGGCCCGGCTTGTTTCTCACGCCTAATTAGGGCATCTCTAATACAAATTGCCTCCAGATTGGAATTATTGGCGGAACAGGTCTGGAAGACCCGAAGATTTTCGAAAATGCTCGTGAAGTTGAGTACGATACTCCATTTGGAAAGCCATCCGATAAGCTGAAGGAAGGAACGATTCATGGTGTGCCGTGTGTATTGGTATCTAGACACGGCAAGAAACACGACATCGACCCATCTGGAATCAACTACAGAGCTAACTTGTGGGCGTTGAAACAGGCTGGTGGGTTATATTTTACTAAACACATTAAAAATGTTGATAAATTAGGTATAAAGTTAAATTTTTTAAGGAGTACACGCTATTCTAGCGTCTCATGCCTCAGGAAGTTTGGTCGAAGAAATAAAACCTGGAGATTTTGTGTTTGTCGACTCTTTTATCGACCGGTAAGTTAAGATATCAGAATTTTTTTCTAGGATTAGTAATTTTACAATCTTGCCGTTTTAAATTGATATTCTCTATTTTTAGAACTCAAAAGCGTCAACAGACCTTCTACGGCAAAGGCGAGGGTGAACTGAAGGGCGTTTGTCATATTCCCTGTCATCCTGCTTACAATGAGAAGTTGAGACAGGTAAGACTATTTGAACAATTTTACATGCCAGTAATTTTATAAACCTATACTATCTATACATGCCAGTAATTTTATAAACCTATACTATCTTCTTATATTACACTACCTTATTTCAGACCTTAATCAAAACCGCTGAAGCTCTACAAATCCCTCACCACAAGAACGGTACCATTATCTGCATCGAAGGCCCCAGATACTCATCTCGAGCCGAAAGTAACATGTTCCGTCAATGGGGAGCCACAGTAATCAACATGACTGTAGTTCCAGAAGTCATCCTCGCATTGGAATTGGGCATTCCCTACCAGTCGATTGCTTTATCGACCGATTACGATTGCTGGAAGGATGATACTGAAGGGGTCTCGGTCGATTTGGTCGACCGAACCTTGAAGGCGAATGCTGAGAATGCAAAGAAATTACTGGTCGAAGCTGTGGCTGCATTGGCGAACAGAGATAAGGAGATGCTGGAGGAGTATGAGAAGGCACAGGTAAGGGAATTTTTTTTATTTTTGGGGAGGGAGAGTAAAGTGGGCTTGTGTAAGGTTTTTCTACAAAAAGTGCTTATGTTATAGTAGAAAATGATCAATAACTTGATTCCCAAAACAATCTTAAACCGTTTTTTTTTCTTTTTCAACAGAAAATATAATAATTTATGTTACAGAAGACGGCCAAAGCTTCTATTATGGGTTGAGCGATGAAAAATGACATAAATGTGGCCAGATATTGACTAAAATCAGATTCCTTATTGCTTTCCAATATTCACTTTATCCAGAGAAAGATATGATACTTTAATAAAAAACTTTTTTTAAATATAATATGGCATTCTTTTAAAAACTTTAAAATTTATTTTTAAAAATTAATTTTGGGTTTTTAAAATTTTGAAATTTGAAAAAAATAGGTTTGAAAAATCAATAAAAAGCCTAAAATTAGTTGTTCAAATTGTGAGCCCCCTTTCAAAGCAAATTTTTGGGGTTGGGGGGGGTGGCTCAGAATTTTTCGAACAGCCTAATATTGAAAAAAAATTTTAAATTTTTCGAATTTCAAAAAATTAAAATTAAAAAAAAAGACAAATTTTCAAAATTTGGAAAATAATTACTTTATAACGAATAAACTGTACAAATATTAATATTATTCAAATCTCGTCGTTTGTGATGTTCATCAAGAACATGAACGTCGTTCCGAAGATGATACCCGTGAATTGTAAGACGGTCGTTAACAACGCCTCGGCCAAATCGTTCTTCAACAATTCGTTGAAAGAATCTCGAATTTCTGGCAGCTAAATGTAAAAATTTTTAAAAAATTTGAATTTTTACGGCGAAAACTTTGTTTACAGTTTTAAAAAATCTGATTTTATCGTATAATATGTCACTTGCAGGCTGCGAATTTTATAAATTTTGTGTTTTTGCTTGAATGGTTAAAATGCAGAGCGAAAAATAGCAAGAACTTTCTTTACATAGCAAGAAATGGCAAGAACTTTATTTACAACACAGAAAATGGCGATAACTTTCTTTACAAAACAAAAAATGGCAATAACTTTCTTTACAGTGCAAAAAATAGCAAGAACTTTTTTTACAAAACAGAAAACAAGACAAAATCTTACCAAAGTACCTAAGAATATGTACAAATACATTCCAGCTGATATGGAAAAGATAAAAGAGTCGTAGCTGTCATCCAAATTGTCCAGTACAACTCCAGCACCAAAGCCAAGATAACTCATGATAATGGGGATGATCTGTACCAACAAGGTTCTTTTTAGTCCTAAGCCGGAGTTGATCAGAATGGCTAGGGTACCTGAATATCAAACTTGTAATTTGAGGTTATTTGAGGGTTTATGCTTGATATTTGGGTTGGTTTTAAGGCTTTAGACTTGCTTCTTAATGTAGTAAAGCTTTAAGGCAAATTGTCAGACAAGTTTTAAGCCTAGTCCAAAGCTAAGACTTTCGGGATAACCTAGGTTGCTTTATATACAACTTTGCTTAGTATAATGTGAACCATAAGTACAATAACCTACCTAACTCTTGTGGAAACTGCTGTGAAACCACGGCCATTCCAATACTGATCCCCCTGATCACACTATCACTAAAAGCTGCTCCAATCGACATTCCATCAACAAAATTGTTGGCCGCACTGCCAAATATAATCATATAGGCAACACTAGCCACCTCCAACTCTTTCTTATCAATCACTTTCTTCTCATGCACTTCCACTGCCACTTGAATCTCATCTGACGATGAATCAGAAGCCGGAGAAGCTTTCATTTTCGTAGAACGTGAAGGAGCAGGCGACTGTGCAGGAGTTGTGGCTGGTGATGGCTGTCGACTTTGTTGTCGACTGGTCGGCCTTGATGCTAGACTATGGACATCGACTTCTAACATGGAGCCATTTGGAGATTGGTACTGGATTCCTTCGAGCGGCTCTGATTTTAGGATCGCTATTCGGCGGCGGGTTGAAAACTGAAATTTATTGTCTGGAATTTGGATTTAGGGCTAGGACTAGTCTAGGCCTATTGCTATGGCTGGGTTGGGGCTAAAGGTAGAGATAGGCTAACAAGAGCTAAAGATAGGGCTATAGCTAGTGTTAGAGCTACGCTAGTGCTAGGACTACGGTTAAGACTGAGGCTAAGGTAAGGTGAAGGCCAGGGCTAGAGATGGGGCTGAACTTGGAGGTAAGGCTAAGGCAGGGCTCAGGAAGGTATTGGTTTTAAAATTCTATAGCAACACATCTTCTTTCAAGAACTAAAAATGAAGTTTTCTAATTCGGCCGTACATAAGTTTGCTTAATTCAATTGGGCCGTACATAAGTTTACCTAACGCGTTATAACGTCTTGTTTACTCTTTAAAATTTAAAAATAGGGCAACTAAACGTATTTTACACTGATAAAAATATGATAAAAGTAATTTTTTAACATTTTTTGAAAGTTTTTTTTTAAATTTAGTTTTGGAAAAACGGTTACTTGATGTCATAGTTAATATAATAAAAGTTGTAGTAACTTACGGTTCTAGCCAATTTGTTCGAGAGCATGGAGACATCTATTTCGTCCTGAAAACGTCATTTTTTAGATGTAATTTTGAAAAAAAGGATTTTTTTTTACTTTTAAAAAAAATTTTACTTTACTTATTATATATTAAGCTGTTCAAATAATTTTGTGCTCCTAACCCTAAAATTTTTTCTTGTGTGGAGACACATACTTATTTGATCAACCTAATATTATTAAAACAAAAAATTTTGTTGTGGACTCACTTTGATATTTTCAATGTCCTTTTCATATTGCTCTTGACCATTGTGCTTGCAATTGCCATTTATGTCGGCAAATTGGATATTATCCACGTTTTTCTGATCGTGTGATAAGGTTTTTATCGTTGTGGCATGAATTCGGGCTTTGTTTTGGCGTCTCTGGAAATGAAGTAGATAATGGGAAAAGAAAGGGACGTATTTTACAAAATATTACCTATATTACTAAAGACGAGTATTTTACAAAAGGCTACGTATTCTGACTAAAATTAACTTTATTTTACCTTGTACTTTCCTCAAGCAAAACATTTTCTATAAGAAACAATCCTTGATCTATTCGTCATCAGAATATAAAATTAAAAAGACGGACTAAAGTATTAACCTACCCTTCTCAGCTCCAGAAGACATTGTAGTAGCCTGTCGATGGCAAAAAACCCATATAATGCGCCGACTATCAGCCAACACTTTTGTAAATAATCTATCGAAGTGACTTCTGTTATGTTGAAGGACTAAAAAGTAGCATAAAACTTTAAATATTGTACTATAATTTATGGTATATAGATGATAATGTCAAAAATTTCGAAAAATTAGGTTTAAATTTTCAAAATTTTGTAAAATACGCTGAGGGACACCAAGAAGGTTGTTTGTTAATGGCATGTTTGATAACATCGGTATGGTATCTTTGATAAGAAGCTTTTATAAAAGTTCAAAAATTAGTTTAAAATTGCCTTTTTTAATTCCCCAAAGCAAGCCTACTCCAATACTTACATGTGGTAATAAGATGAACAAACACGAGCCAGACATGGCTCCGATGCCTAATGCTACAAGGAATGTCATACATCTTTCGTACAGAGCTTTGTTTAACAATGGTACCATGACGATTCCAAGCGGACTGCTGATGCACGTTATGGTCATTATTAACATACCGTAGAACCATGCTGAAAAGTTGTGTACAGTAGTTTATAATTTAAAGTTTATGATTGTTATAGGTTGATTTTAGATTGGGTAGGGTAAGATGAGGTAGGGTAGGGCAGAGGAGACTATGGCTAGGGCTTGAGTTTCGGCTAAGGTTACATCTGGGGCTAGAGCTTTGGATTACTGCTCAGGCTAGTGCATAGGTTAGAGCTAAGGCTAGGGCTGAAGCCAGGCCTTAGGCTAGAGCACAGGCTAGGGATCAGGCTAGAACTCAGGCTAAGTCTAAGACTAAGGCTAAAGGTAGGGCTAGAGGTAGAGCTAGGGTTTAGGCTTCGGCACACGCTAGGGCTTGGACTAAGCTACAGGCTAAGACTAGACTCAGCTAGGGCTTAGCCTATAACTCAGGCTATGAAACAGGCTTTGATTCAGGCTAGGACTCAGGCTAGGCCTCAGACTAGAGCTAACACTATGGCTAAAAAGACCAAGTCTGGATTTGGTTCTAAATATGGTTAAAGCAGGGCTCGGCAAGGCAAAAATTTTGAAATTTTAAAGCAATATACGACCTTATAAGAACTAAAAACCATCAAAAGCTACAGTATTAGGCTTACTTTCCCACACCTCCGGCTCTTCCTCGCCCACCGTATTGGGCGCGCGTACTGTCGTCAAGTTATTCATTGTACCGTTCGGGATGACATGAATATCACGAGTCGTTAAGGCAAGTTTCGACCTCCTCGCCCCCTCCACCGAAACGTAACAGCCAAAAAGAAGATTGAGTGGTGGGGTCGGGAAGGGGAACGCCGAATCGAAGCGACGTGCCTTCTGATTTCGCGCTAGAGCGGTGGTGCTGTAGCGCGTCGTACCATCGTTTCGTGTTTGTGTTTTCCTGTTTGTTGGCCAGTCCAATGGACCAACACACCTTTTCGGCTCGAATTACCGGTCGGGTGGTCAAGCGTTTTGAATGGGTTTGTCATCGTGACCTCAAGGCGAAATGACAAATCAGAGGCGAGATAAGGATCTGGTTTACGTAAACTACAACATTTTTAATAAATCGGTCTGAGTTGAAAGTTTTTTAGTTTCAAAAGAGTATTGTTATACCTAGTGATAAGGAGACAACAAGTATTTCATGTTATGACACATATGATGGTATGATGACATACTTTTTTAGAGAATAAAACGTTAAAAGGGAGGATTCTGCCACTCAGAATCAGCTTAAAGGTCTTTCTTAAATCCTTTGTACTACTAGTAGTACCCATAAAAAAACCTGGCTCGTGCTTTTGAGTCTTAAAATTTAAATATTTGAGTTTCCTGCCAATTTGGCAAAGTTGGCATTGTGTTTTGAGTTTCTCAAGATCGGCTGGAAATTGCGATTTAGTACTGTGCCGCAGACCTTATATTTACATGACTTTGTATATAAAATGAAAATGTTTAGTCAATGCGGGGCAGGTCGGTCACCTGGACATGAGAAACGGGCAAGGCCTATTTTTCAAGTCCGGTTCCGATAGAAATTTTGGTCAAGGCCGGCTGGCCCGTTTCTTATGTCCACGACTACCTTCATTAAAAGTTAAAAGCTTTTTCAGGTCAATGTGAATATTTTTATTTTTGGATCAAAAAATACTTATTATAGGCATCAAGTATTTCTTGTTATGACACTTATGACAGTCTGATGACATACTATTTTAAAATAGAAAAAAAGCAAAGTTACTGTACTTCATTGACGTAGTTATAAAGTTATAATTAGAAGCAATTTTAAAATTTTATATTTACTTTACAATAACAAGCAAAATTCTTGTAAGTATCTTTTTACCGTTCTGTATAACGAATCGCTAGGACAATTAAAATTTTTTGTTATGAAGAAGTTTTGTTATACAGAAGTTTTAAATTGCACTGTGTAGTGTTAGACGGAAATTCAAAAGTTTGTTGTCATATAGGAGCTTCTTATACTTTACTGTATATTTACAAAAACAAACGTGCAAAATGCAAATTTTAAAATTTCAAAACTTTAATATTTCAAATTTTTACAGTAGTAACTATTTAAATAAACATACGTGTATTTTGTCAACAAGCCTCACTATTTTTAATTTATAGGCAATATTTTTGTCTACACTCAGTAGACGTAATGTTTACTCCGTCATTTTTAATAAATATAATACATACAGTCGAGAAGCCAATTAATTGTCGTAGATCTTCGTATGTAATCTCATATAGTTATTAGTAACAAGTTATTACTATGAAACCTACACTTCCGTATTAAAAAACCTGTTTTGAAATAATATTATATTATATGTACAGTAAGTTATGAAGTAATATAACCATTTAATATCATAAACAAACAAGTGGTTACTTGAATAGTGTTTCAAATAAAAATATGCCTTCTCTGAATCGCCTTGCCTTGCCTTGCCTTGCCTTGCCTTGGTCATGGCCTTAAGTTTAGTCTTAGCCTTTGTTCTAGCTCTAATTGGTTCTAGCTCAAGCTATTGTTCTGAGCCTAGCTTTATCCCTAGATCCATCCTCAGCTCTAGCCTTATCTGCAGTCCGAGTCCTAGCCGCTGACTTGCCTTGTCTTGCCTGTTGCTCTAGGCCTAGTTTTAGCTCTAGCTCTATTCCCAGCTCTAGCCTTAGTTTAGCCTTAGCCCTAGTTTTAGGCTTAACCGCTGACTTGGATTGCCTTGTGTCTTAGCTGATTTTGCGTCTGGACTATGCTGGCTGACTGTGACAAAGAAAACAAAAAAACTTTAAAAAGGTCACAATAATGGCGTTTCTGTCTAATTTAAACTTCATAATTAGCCTAAAAACAGCTTTTATGACAAATGACATAGGCTATTTATATCTATTTATACAAAGGATAACCTTTTTCAGTTATTAAGTTTGTCATGACTATTCTAAGTTTCACAAATCTGGTTTAATCATGTATATGCACGTATATATGCTAGTTATATTTTTTGTTTTAATTTACTTTGACTCAAAGAATATACACGTAGTGTGCAAGATTAAAAAGTTAGTCTCGAAGTGTCACTTTTCCGTTAAATTTAAGTTTTGTCTGAAACATAATGTCATGTTATTTGAGTAAAACGTCATTAGGTTAGCGTCTGGGTTGGTTGCTGAAAAAAAGTTTGGTTTTAATGACCTATGAGCTGAGATGGCATGTTTATACAGTACTTATCAGTACATGAAGGTTTTGTACGTAGGGTAGGGTAGGGTGGATTACATTTTAATATATTATAGTATAGTACGTATTATTTCATGCTATATATTTAAGTTTACGTAGGCTGCAAACTCCCCCCCCTTTCCCCCTCCTACTATTATAAAAACTGTCACTATCGGATGTCGCT
Organism: Bursaphelenchus okinawaensis; assembly: GCA_904066225.2. Classification (NCBI taxonomy): domain Eukaryota; kingdom Metazoa; phylum Nematoda; class Chromadorea; order Rhabditida; family Aphelenchoididae; genus Bursaphelenchus; species Bursaphelenchus okinawaensis. Next base: position 8,096,529 of record CAJFCW020000005.1, on the reverse strand, counting down.
CCAAAAGATTTCGCAGTAATTCGATACGTAACTTCGAGATCTTTATTTCTTCATTACATTAACATTCGAATGATATGCGACTACAGCAAACAGAAATGGCAAACAATACGATAATATATATATATAAGTTATGCACAAGACAGTAGAGATCACATTGGAACGTTGGTGGTACGAAAGCGCAGTGAAGGACGGGGGGACAGTAGACTAAGACCTATAGGCTAACATTTCATTGTAAGAGGGGCGTACTGTAACATTTGTAGTGGGGAGGAGGGTGTACGATAGGGTTAGATTATAAAAAAAGGTATACGGTAAGATTAGGGTATACAAAAGGTATACAGTAGCGTATTAGATAAAAGATGGGTATACTGTAAGAAAAGGCTATACGTTATAATGAACTACTATAAGACGTAGATAATACCATAGAAAGCGATGAGAAATCATTGAAAATCTAACAATACAGCATAAAAGGCAAAATAAGTTACAATACTATAACATAGTAAGTGCAAATTGTAATTACAATACTATAAGATATAATGTTGAAGATACTAGTAGCACCATGATGACTAAAAGCAGTATGAAAACGAAGAACATGTTGAATAAGATAAGTTAACATATCAATGACAGTTGGGCTCAGCTGTAGTAGAAATGGTAGATAGTATTGTACTATTTAGTACTATGTAGTGGCTGTTGATGTAGAGAAGAGGCTGCTATAGTATCATACTTTATAATATAGACCGTTGGTAGTACCAATTAGAGCATTAGAGCACTGTAGGTGGTGCTATACTTCATAGTAAAGTATCATATATAATATCATACTACTTTATATATTACAGTTGATAGTATGGTACTGGATAGAACGATACCACAGTTCCGCATTACATTGCATTGTACTGTTAATAGTATAGTACTGAATAGTCAAATACTAAATAGTACAAAGCCTATAGTACTATATAGTACAAATCCTTTAGTACTATACAGCATCGCTCCCTCTAAGCTGTCGCAGATTGTAAGGCATAGTAGGCTATCACAATATTCATCTCTAGAGCTGCAAACCACTACTTCTTGAGGCTCATTCGAGTGAACAAACATTGGATTGGGCTAAAGTAACATATCCTTGGGTAGCTCTTCTTGTCATAAGCCAATAACTCTGCTCTTTTATCTTGTGGTACTGCTTTTACTGCACGACGAGCTCGCGATAGGTCGTCTGCGTATGGTACTTCTAGCTCGTTGTCTACTGCTCTGAAAGAAAGTCAGGGTTATATTGATGTATAGGTTTGTATTGAGTTTTACTGTTAGTATCTACGCTTATATTGGCTTTTACTCTTCATATTTAGGCTTATATTGGCTTTTACTGCGTGGTATGAGATAATAATAATCTATGGTCAACCTTACCAACAACAACCTTAAAAAATTTTAAATTTTCTTATGTGTCCCTTAATTAAAATTTCAAAAATACCACAGAATTAAAAAAACACTTAAAATGCCATTTTAACCATGTGATAACACAATGTATCATGTTTTGATAGCTAATTTTATTACGATTGGAATTTAATAATTTTGAATAACTTTAAACTACGTTTAAATATGCAGTTTCCGTTCTTCTTGCCTTAAGGCAATTTCGAAGTAAAATTTGTTATCAGTCGGTTTGTTTTGACCGGTTTAATCAAACATTTTCGTTGAAATTGAGCTTTGCAAGTTTAAATTGTGGGTACTGTAGCTACCCTACCTTACCTTACCCTACCCTACCTTACCTTACTTCATCTTACTTTACTCTAAACTCATCCTACAGTATCTTATCCTACCTTACATACCTTATATTCCACCATACCCTACCCAAACTTATCGTGCCTTATAACTATATCCTAACATGCCTTATATCCTATCATTTCCTGTAAGCCCTATCATGTCTTGCAAGCCCTACTGTGCATATTTTAAAATTTTTATATTTTAAAAAGCATAAAACGAACAAAAACCAACCTTAACAAGATCTCGAGTGATCTCCGATCGCCTTCGATTACCAACGGTTTTGCAAAACAATTCGAAACCAGCAGCACGGCTAAAGTGCACATCAATAACATTGACTTGGAACGGCTGAGGAATGCCATAACATTGTTGCTGAGAGTCATTATCTACAACAATATTGAGTTATATGGCTAAACTTTTAAAAATTTTAAAATAGCTTTATTGCACGGTGTAAAATACGAGCGAATAAAAATAAAACAAAAAAATCTTTTTCAAAAAAAATTTTTTTAGTTTAAAAATCTACCCCTCAAAAAATTTACCCCTCCCAAAAAATTATCTTTTAAAAAATTAAAGCTACCCCTTCCAGCACAAAACCAAGCCCTTATCAGTACCAATAATCACCAAAAAACGTGATTTTGCATGAAAATCAATATAATATAATCAAGCGTTCACCAAGTTGTTAGTGTGATTGGTACGCGCAAGCTTCATAGTTACTGATAAAGAATTTCGCGGCTCGAAACGCCTGAGGCGATCGCGCAGTCATTTCATAAAAAATGGCGATTCAACTGTTAATAAGCTGGAGCAAAGAGCAACGTGGGGGTGAGATATTGTGGTAGGTGGGAGAGAATAAGGTTTTTATTGATGTAGGTAAAAGATAATGTAATGTGTATGGTATGTGTTAAAGTAATGTAAATTTACATTGTTCTAGCGACATTTATGGATAGATTTATATACTAGGTTGTTCAAATAATTCTGAGCTCCTTTTCAAAGCAAATTTTTGGGGTTTGGGGCACTGAATTATTTGAACAACTTAATATATAGTTAGGTATGAGAAGTATGACAATATAGTGTTATAAATAAAAAAAAAGATTAAAAGTATTATGTCCTAAAACCCCAAAAAAGTCTTGTCGCTAATCTCCGTGTATTTCCACGGCCAAAAACGACAAGACTTTTTTAAACCGTAACACTCAATTTCAGATAATCTTAACATGTAAGGTTGTTCAAATAATTCTGCGCCCCTCTCAAAGCAAATTTTTGCGGTTAGGGAGCTCAGAATTATTTAAACAACCTACTATAACATATTAGGAAAGGCATGTTCAGATATAAAAAATCATTAAAAACGCCGTCAGACGTCAAAGAAATCGAAAATAGAAGGAGCAGACTATTTTCACTTACTATGCCGTGTGATTCGAGTTTAAAAATAACCTTACTGTTTTAATTTTAGGTAACAAATTAAAAGCATTTTGAAATGAAGTTTGCTATACCAGATATCTTAACATTTTTTGAAAATATTTTGAAAAAAAGGCTAAAGAAATAATCAAAATAAGTCTTGTCGTCATTTCCCCTAAATTTCTGCAATAAAAAACGACAAAACTTTTTTAACTCTCTATAACCAACTCTTTTTGATAAGAAAAAGTGTTAAACCTAAAGTATTTGATGTGAATTTCAAAATCTACAAAATAAGTAATCAAAAATACGTTTTAGAACTATTTAAAGGGCTTTACATAAGAGGAATCAGTGTAACATAACTTAAAATCAGTGTTTTTAAAAGTGATCTTTGAAAGATATAAATAGGTATCAAAAGGGTCTTCAAAAGTACCAAAACAAGGTTAATTTGGCTACAGTAAATATGTTTTTTAGAAAAATATATTATTTTTTTTAGCTTATTTTAAGTTCAAAAGTTCATTGCACGTTGCAATGGTTAAAATGGTTTGAGTTTTGCAGTTGCACCGTGCAATGGCTAAAAAAGCTTGGAAATTCGATTGCACCGTGCATAGGTTAAAATGGCTTGAATTGTGAATTGCACGGTGCAAAGGTTAAAATGGCTTGAATTGTGAATTGCACGGTGCAAAGGTTAAAATGGCTTGAGTTTTGCATTTGCACCGTGCAGACTTGCATTGCACCGTGCAAACTGATAAAATGCAAAAAACACTGTAAAATTGCTGTACCATTGTATAATAACAGCTAACGCTTCTCATGATAACATAATACAAATTCTATAAAGCTTCATGGAAGCTGTATAGTAAAAACAATGAATAATTTAATAAGATTTAAAAAAAACCTTAAGAACAACATAATCTGTCTAATACTCTGTACCACCTTCAATAACAAATCAATATAAGTTATGATAACATAATAACATTAAATTTACAGCACTGAATTTTGAGGGAGCACCAGTAGTACCTTCTCGGATGGTTTGAATTCAAAAAGGCCCTACTATAATATATATCAAACCAAATTAAAATATTGAAAGCTTATAAAGCCTACTCTAATATTATGTTGTTCAATAAATGTTGAGCCCAATCTCAAAGCAAATTTTCAGAGTTAGAGAGCTCAGAATTATTCAACAACCTACTAGTTTAAAAATACTTTACCTTTACCAAGAATGTTGCTCAGTAAACTATGACCAAAACAAAATCAGACCCTTAGGGTATAAAAATAATCTTTTCATATATATATTTTGTGATGACAAGCAATAGTCATCATACTTTGTAGTCAACAATATTTATCACTAAACTTTGATAACCTGTTATTTAGGGAATTTGTTACACTAAAAAGTTTAAAATTATTTTAAAAATACTTGAAGACGTGTCTAATGTGTATTAATATAAAGTTCTTCAAAGAATGTAAGACTGGTAAATATAATACTTACAGTATAGGTGAATATATTAAATTACAGTATAGGTAAGTATATTTCATTACAAAAAGTACCTAAACTTTAAAAATTTTGTTTCTTTTTACTAAAATACGCTGTTATAGGTATCAACTATCATCAGAAGCAACAAAAATGCTCGAACATAACCAGCCAGAAGCAAAAAAGAAACAAAATGTTAATTAAAGATCAGCTTTGTGTCATTTGTAAATTAATTAAACAGTCGCTACAAGGATTACAGCCTATAATATTGGGTTGAGTAGCTATGTATGTTACCGGTTTTGAGTAGCTATATTACTGGGTTGAATATATCTCATTTGACTTGATGATGTACCTCATTTTACTGTTCGATTGTTCAAATAATGCTGTGCCCTCTAACTTCAAAAATTTGGTTTGAAAATTTGGTTGAAAAAACGGGAGAGCACAGAATTATTTGAAAAACCCAATAGGAATAGAGGTGGAGAAGACGTCAAGTTCTATTTGAAGGTATAGAAAAGAAGGACAGAAAAGAACAAGAGAGAGTGGGTGGATGTCAAGTTTAGAGAGCACAGAATTATTTGAACAATCTAATAGTAATAAAACCTTATTGTGCTTATAAAGTAACCAGCTTATTTACTATGATTGTAGAGAAACAATATTAAGGTAGATGTATGTTCACATAACTTTTTAGTGTTTTCATTTTAAAAAAAGTTTTAAAGTGCAAGTTTTTATCCTCAAACTAAATTAAATGTAAAAAAGTTTTAAAAAGAAAGAAGTAATGGACAGTTTAACAATCATTTTTTGCTATTATCATACACTGTTTTTGTAAAAATTGATAATAAACAAAAACAATACACAAGTTTTTTTTAATATTTAAACGTAACTTGAAGAATAAACCATTTTGCATATCATACTAGACTTAAACTTGCAAAAAATAGAAGTCATACAAGACATACAAGGTGAGACAATAATATTGTTGTAGATATAATATCAAAAAATCCTTATAGTCAATCGTAGAACTAATAGTAGTGGTCAAAAACACTATCTGTTGACAAAATGAAACCTCCTTAGTATGACATGTTTGTTTACTATATATAAAGCGATTTGGCTTATCACTTCTCCACGAAACGTGATAACAGTGAGTTTGGGTGAACTTTGTCTGACAAACTTTAAAACATGGTGATTTCGGCGTGGTTGGAAACAAAACATAGTTTTTTTTACCCTGCTGTGAAGCAAAAATGGATACCTTTTCATAAATCTTGGTACTTTTTTTCTTACCTAATAGAATCTTTAAAGTTAATGTTTTCGTGATGGTACCCAAAATTTAAAAAATAGTTGTTTTTACGGTCAAGGTACTGTAGATAGTACTTCAAAATAAATAATAGTAACACACCTACAACAAAAAACAAAAAAAAATTTAATGTTCTTCAACCCCTCCCCCCCCCTAAAAAAAATTTACCCTGCCCAAAAATTTTTTCTCGTTTCCTAACCCCATCATAATATAAAATAAAAACTCGCTCCCCTGCCATTATAGTACGTAGCCATCTGATATTGAGTAAGGATCTATTTATGAATTTAATAAAAAATTCATGCAGAGTTGTGGCCCCGCCCCTTCTTCGGAATTTTAATAATGCATTTGTTTGCACAGAATCATAACACACGTTTGAATACGTTGAGAGGGCGGAACACGTTGGAATACGGTATTGTAAGTGGGATGACTAATCCATTTTGTATAGATTTAAGTACAGTAACAAGCTCCGTATACGTTTGTAAAAGAAAGTTTATCGGAGCATAAAAAACTTTGTTATACGAAGAGCTACTTATATAAGAAGGGTTTATATAACGACATGATAATGTTATTTATGATACAGTAACAAATTTTTTAACGAATTGTAAGAAAATAAGCTAAAAATTTTGAAGTTCTACCTTACTTTACAAAAGTGGTCTTTAAAAGAGCATTAGGTAAGCAGTAATAGCCAGGTGGTTAGTATTAAATGTAGTAGTAAACAGTGCAGTAAAACAAGTAAAATAAGTTTTCCTACGTGAATTTTTATACTTTTTAGTAGTACTTTACTTACAAAATGACTTTTTAACCAAAAAAATCATAAACTATAAAAAATTATTTTACAGTAGCAAAAAAATCAAAAATGTTACAGTAGACCTTGCCTTAACCCATTGACTTCAAACTTTTTATATAGAAGGATCATGTTAATATAAGATCTGCAGCAAAGTACTAAATCGTGAGTTCCAAGAAATCTCGAGAAAATCAAGATCAAAAAATTACGTTTTGAACTTCCCGCCAAATTAGCATTGCGTTGCAAACTTATAACTTCGTCATTTTTTGACGTTTAATCATTTTTTTGATATACTGATAGAAGATATTGTAAGCTTTCCTTCTCTAAAACCTGAAAAAAAGAGTTTGCAACACAATGCCAAAGTTGATAAACTGGCGGAAAACGCAAATATTTGAATTTAAAACTAAAAAGTATAACGGAGTTTAACTGTTGTAGTATTTTTTAAAATATATTATAATAAACAAACTAAAAGGATTATAAATAGTAATACAGGTTCGTGATTAAATAATAGTAAAGTGAGTGCCACTTTGCAATAATATAGTTAATAGTACCTTGTTTACAAAACCTAATAACTTATTATTCGAGGCTTAAACCCGGCTCACCTCCGCTTTTAACCTGTCATTAAATGGTAGTAGTATTACCTAGCTTTAGGTAATTGTGATTGTATATTTGGTCTCGTATTAGGTAATGATGACGTTACTATAAACTTAAACAATAATACCAGACTGATAGTGTATTAGACCTTACCCTACGCTTAGCATTAGACTAGTATTATCTAGTTAAACCATTAATTTATCATTAACCTGCATTATCTAGTTAAACCATTAACCTATAATTAATTTGAAAGATATTAACGTAGCACAAAGTAATATTGATGTTATTCTAAACTTGAATGATAGTCGTATTATAGTACGTCTGGTTGTAAGGTTAATTTGATAAGTCATGTACGCTCGAAATGATGGCTAAAATTGGAGTTTAATCAGTTTAAAAATGTCATTATGGTCAGTTTGTATGTCTAGCTATAGATTACTGTGTCACAGTAGTAATAGCTATGTAGTGGCATATTTGGTTGCTCAAATAATTTTGTGCTTCTCTCAAAGCAAATTTTGAGGTTTGGGGCACACAATTATATAAACGACCTAATAGTACAATAATGTAAATTACTTCCTCCCCCCCGCTTCCTTATTTCCCCCCCTCCTCACCATACTTTCTTAAACTTGATCTCTCATACCTACACCTCTTCCCCAATCATAACCTTATAAAACCCCAAACCCCCATCCAAACCCATCCAACCCGTCTTCTATTACCCTCCGGCAATAAATGGCAACAATTAGAGCCGAGGAATAGCCGAAACAATGGCCAAACGATAGTATAAAAGTAATTTGAATAAGCGGATGGACCCGCCCTTCCGGTGCGTCATCCTTCAAGACGAGCAGGGGAGGGGAGTTTCATGAGTTATTTTAACACATTACGTAACTTTTGTTTGCTCTACTGTCTCGAAAGTTTGAAATAAAACTACTCGATTACGATATGACGCGGCCTTCTGGGGCTTCACCGAGATTTGGACTTCCGCGTAATCGTTGTTGTCACAAAAGTGACAACGATTGCGTAGGGTAGAGGCGGATTCGAAATGGCAACAAAAGCGTATTACATACTGTAATGAAGACTTGGTTACTGTGGAAGGAAGATGGCAAAAAAGTTTAAGAAACAAGAGCAAAAAGGTCAAAAAACGTGGCCCAATTTCCCTCAATTTTCGGCGCGACAGCGATTCCCTAAAACTGCACTGTGCAGTTTTGTAACATTCTTTTCCGGAAAGACTGATATAATAAAAAAAGTCAGGGTAAGATAACGTAGTGCAAAGTAATATACAGGGTAGGGCAGAAAAAAATCTTATTTTTCGATCTGTCTAGTAGCCTCCTTTGGTCAAAGTTCCCCTTACCTCCTCCCCCCCCCCTCCCCTCTTATTTAACCTCCTCCCGTATTGTCTCTATTCAAACCCTTCCTTTTTTAAACCCAGCCTCCTGATCGTAACTCATAAGTAAAAAGATCAATCATGCTCATTAATAGTTCCTAGCCAACCTTTGCCTATGATGATGACGTTTTTAAATTTTAAATGAACCAGACCACCTACAACTTTCCGAATATTAAATACGATATGTTATTGTCTACTTGGAGCTCCCAATTTATTAATGTAAATCTCATTTACGGTACGTCATTTCATTCAAGGCGCATTATCAAACGCATAAGCTCGTGTTTTCATTGTTAAGATAAAGAAATGGGGACAATAACAACACTCTGTAAAATTGCTTGCTATTGTAAGCTTCAGCATTGATGTTTAGGTTTTGGTCATTAAAAAACTGTAAAGTATGAAATATAGGCATATGAAATACTTATATGCATATACTGCCTGAAAAGTCAAAAAAAGTCCTTGCAGCAAAACGCCAAATTCGCTAAATTAGTGAAAAATTCAAATTTTTTAACTTTTTTTTAAATTAAAGTATTTGAAATTAGTAAGAATTTCAAATATTTTAACTGTAAAAAAAAGACTCTTCTAGTAGAACCCGTTCAAAAAAAATAAAAATTAAAAAAAAAAGTTTTAAAATTGTAAAAAACTGATTTACCCACCCTACAATACGATGACCAATACAAAGTGAAAACAATAGTTCAATAGGTTGAACTATCTGAGTCATCAAAAAACAAGAGCGAACACTTTTGTTACCATTGTATATACCCACTCACCCTTCCTCAAACGAACTCGGAGTTTGTATTGTTTCACAACTATATTGTTAACAATGACCTCACGGGTAGTGTGGTTTGTAGCCTGAGGCTAGAAAAATGTCGTTGAAATTTTAAGTTTTAAAAAATTTTTTTCAGAAAGAAATTAAGACTCACCCCAGGTTTAAATATATTACAGGGTATAGACATTTTTCCGTGCCCTGCTTTTTGTCTTGATATGTCTTGCTCAGTACATAACACCCTACCCTAAAGCTTACAACGCCCTGCACGGTAAAGAGCAGCCTGTCTTGTGGCCTGACACGCCCTGCTCAGTAGAGAATACCCTGTCCTGTACCTTGTTACGTTCTATCTGGTATAAAACATCACGCTCTGTACCATGATATACCCTGCCCAACATAAAATATCCTGACTTGTGTCCGACCTACCCACCCCTCAAACCAAAACAACCCTCAAATCACAACCTACGACAATAATTTACTGTAATAGCGTTACTACGTAAAAGCCCATCGTATCTGAATGAAAAAACAAAAACCTTAACTATGTAAAAAGCCCAATGACATTACTTCCCCCGCATCAACCCGAAAAACTTTACTATGCCTAGAAAGTTTAATGTCAATATAAAACGTAAAGCCAAACAGTTTTATTTTCTTTTCGAATAATTTAGTTAAAAGCGGTTAAATACAACCAAGAATGTAATTTAATCAACGATGACGACAAAAGTAACGCTCCAAACAACATGTTGTAAAACGTAAAAGAGAAACACAAGTGGCCCATCAATCAGAGATTTGTTGTCAACAAACATCAACAAGTTACAGTAATAAGTAAGGTAAAAGTAGTATGGTATGGGCGTGGTGAGTAATAAGTTTTGCCACAATAAGCCTAGAATTACCCTACCCTACCCTACCCTATCCTACCCCACGCTGCTTTGTTCTACCCTGCCGTTATTTACCCTGCCTTTCCCTACCTTAAACTACTTTTACCTTTGCCTTAACTACCCCCCGCCTCATCACAAAACCATTGCCCTACCCTAAAACATAAATAACAACTTACTGCCATACCCTATACTACCCTCACCTATCTCACTCCCCCCCCCCTCCGCCTCCCGCTTTGCCTCAAAATCCTACCCCACCCTCTGCTAAACCCGGCTCAAGTCATTGTTTCAATACCTATATAATGTGTCACCATGACCTTATAGTGTAACCATCCCCCTTCATCTAAAGTTAATAACAAGCTCAAACAAAGATATAATAAGTAACAGTGTGGTATGTTTGATTTGGTCGCAAAAATACGACGATCGTGTTGCTTAGTCATCACTTCGCAACACCGCCTACTTCTTCCGTAACATGCAAAACATGTTACTCCACTCCATAACAAGATTCCCAATTACAATGTTTAGGCGTATCCCCGAACGTCTTGTTTACTATTGAAATGTCATTTCGTATTTCGAAATATAATTGTCGTAAATTTTAAAAAATGAAATTTCAAAATATACGATATAGTTTTAAAACGTACGTCAAATAAATAAATAATTATAAAATGACAAAGAAGCTAGCTTTAAAACGTCATTTTGACCTTTTGTGAAGTTAAAATGACGTTTTTTCCCTACCTTATCGTGGAACTCGTAGTTCACCCTACTGTGTCACAAACTAACTTATCCTGCCTTGCCTTGCTCTACCGTTGCCTTGCATTGCCTTGCCTTGCCTTGCCTTGCCTTGCCTTGCCTTGCCTTGCCTTGCCTTGCCTTGCCTTGCCTTGCCTTGCCTTGCCTTGCCTTGCCTTGCCTTGCCTTGCCTTGCCTTGCATTGTCATTCCTTGCCTTGCCTTGCCCTTCCTTGCTCTTCCCTGTCCTATCCCTCCCCTATCTCTGCATTACGCTTGCTTTACCCCTGCCTTTCCACTGCCCTTTCCCTACGCTTGCCCTATTCTTGCCCTAACTCTCTCTACTCCAGCATAGCCACCATACTTTGCCCTACCCTACCCTCCCATTTCTAAAATACGTTCCACCTTCGCACCTTTCGACAATCCGTAAAACACCTTTCATCGTATAAAGCGTCCACCTGTCGTAACACAAGCACAGTAAACCCAAAACTTCCCTTTTCTTTCGTATTTCCCTTCTCACCCCCTCCATAAAAAAACTTTTGTAAACTGAAATTCGATGAAAAAAGGTTAAACCGGTTGAAGGGAACAGCTCGGAAGCCTATTTTCTGCTGAATTTCTCCTCGATTCTCGTTCGTTCGCGCTTCCAACCGGTTTCAAGTCCACAAATTTAATTCCAATTTTCGAGTTTTGTGCGCTGTAAATTTTAATAAACCGCGTTTTTAGTAAACTGTCATGATAATAGAACAAAGAAAGGCTTTCTTTGATTATATCTTGATATAGTATGTAGTAAATTTTGAAAATTTCGGAATTTTTAAAAAGGAAAAAAATTTTAAAAACTTAAAAACAACTTTTAGATGGCAATTTGATTACACTGTTCTTATATTAAGTTAATTTATTGATTTTTTTTAATTTTATGCCTCAATTTTAAATTTAAAAAAAATTAATTTACAAATTTCGCGCCAACTTTCATAGCACTGCCATTTTTGATCAAACTCACCTAAAACTGTTGATATAGCAAGATAATAGTACACATAGTAAGTCTACAAAGAGTCATATGTACATTTGCCCATAAAAAGTTAAATTTTAAATTTCGCGCCAAAATTGACATTGTGTTTCAACGTAGCCTTATCTTTATCGTTAGCTTTAGCCTTGGCCTTAACCTTGGCCATTTATTCTTAGAACATGAACCTTAGCCTTATCTTTAGCCTTAGCTTTAGCTTTAGCCTTAGCCTTATCCTTAGCCTCAAACTCAGCCTCAGCCTTAGCTCTAGCACCATCTCTTGACTTACCTTTACACCTTAAAAATTTTAAAAATACATTTTTTTGTACCATTTTTAATACACCAAAACAATGTTTTTTGCTCAAAAAACCTTTGAAAGCCTATGTTTACAACTGAATTTCAAAATAACATTCAAACATCACCGTTTCTTACAGTACTCCTTAAAAAAGTTTAATAATTTAAAGTTTCTTTAAAAGTAATTTCTCCAAAAATACTTTAAAAGTCACTTTAAAAACAACCAAAGTCGTTGCACATGAGAGAAAGGTGACAAATCGCTGAATTCGGAGAAGTATTTACAACTTGCTGAATTCAAAAATAATTTCACAGTTTTGCAAAACGGTAGCCTATTCTAACCTAATTTCAAAAAAAATAACAGAAAAAGATTGTTTTAGTTCAGCAAACACCACTAGAACAAAAGTTCTGGTTTGATCCGTATCCGCCGAATGGTTCGGATGCCGTAGGTTCGTAATATCAAAAAACCACACTTTTTTTTTAATTTTAAAGTAAAAAATCTACACAAAAATACTTCTTTGAAAAATGTTACAGTATAAAAAAGTAAGCCGAATACTGTAGTTTTTAAGCGTTTTTAGTTATTATAAGAAAACATATTGCCTTAAGATTTCAAAATCTTTACTCTGCCTTGCTCTGCTTTAGTCCTAGCCCTATCCCTATCTCTAGTTCTAGCCATAGTCCTAGCTTTAGTCCTAGCCCTATCCCTACCTCTAGTTCTAGCCATAGTCCTAGCCTTTGTCATAGCCCTAGCCTTAGCCGCTGCCCTTCCCTTGCTTCTACCTTTTATCTTGTTCTTGCCATTAGCCCAAGCAGAAATCACAAATCTAACTTTACACTAAACCGTACTGTACTATTTTAAAAGCAAATAAAAGGCAATCGTATTTTACTCAAATTTGGTGCAGTAATTAATTTATGTTTAGCAGTTCAATTCTTGTCTGATAAACTCGTCTTTGTCCTCCCCTCTCCAGAACTGGGTCTGAAAGCATGATTTTGTATATAGCAAACGATTTCTTACTTTTTTGTTACAGTAATCAATTAGCTATAAAAGATTCCATAAAGAACAAATTTCACTTTTGAAATGCTATTTTTAAATGAAAAACAAAAAACACCATAAGTTCCAAGAACAAAACACTATTTGAATTTATGAAAATTAAGTTTATTAAATTGATTTTTGGCTAATCTTACAGAAACTATTTTAAAATGTCAATTTAATTATAAAAATTAAAATTTTGTTAGATACGTCAAGAGTGCCTACACTCTAAAGGTCAATAACATAAAGGCAGAACCAAAGATCGGTATTGCAGCTTACTGTAACTCTTTTTGAAATGTAAAAATGGTACAAAATTTATTAGAAATTTTAACATATTAAATAGAAATGATTTTTTAAATTTTACATTATCCTGCCCTACTCTTCTCTACCCTACCCAATTACGTACATATACCGAAAGTTGATATAAACATACTCTGCTATAGAAAAAGTATCAAAGTTCATAAACAATACTATATCAACATAATATTTCACCAAACTTTGTTATCTTTATTCAATTACAGACACCATCTTACTGTGTAAGGTCCAAAGAGTTGTAAACAATATTGCGTAGGTTAAACCACCAATAAACAAAAAGTTACAGTTTTACGCAAAAAACATATTATCCCCTAATTCAAAGTTGAAAACAAACATTACTGCGTAATTTAAAAGAACAACAAACACATTAATTCGAGAGTATATTACTGTATAATCCAATAGAGCAATTATAGCTATGAATAGTTCGTTTTTTATGTATCGGTAACGTTCTCAAGAAGCACTAATGATTAATTTTTGAAACCTAGCTCAACTCTTGTATTTGTCAGCCCGGCTTGAACCTAGCCCTAGCCTAGGCCCTAGACCCCAGCCCTTGCCCTAACACCAACTCTAACCCTAGCTCTGGACTACCCTGCCCAACCCTTCTTTGCCTTGCCTAGGCATTAAGAACGGAGCAAGCCTGTGTTAGGTCCAGCACGACCTAAATTTTTCCCTGGCCCGACCCGGACAGAATTTTTTCACGTGCCGGGCCGGCCCGTGCCTCATCCCTAGTTTTGCATTGCATTACATTGCCATGTCTTGCCCACCCTATCATGCCATACTGTTACTCTATCCAGTCCGATCCCTAACATTAAGTACCATAGGTCTCTTTAACAGTAAAATTACTGTATCACCCTCCTAAAACAGCAAAAATTACTCGCTAATCTAAAACAGTAAACATTATTATCCACTTTTATGCAACAATAAACACCCCAGAAACAAAAATAAACCTCCAAACACTACTGTCATAACAATTCCGTCAGTAGTGTCATTTCGAAAAACAACTATGATGTTCTCTAATTCGCCACAAAGTAATGACCATGTTTCTCGAAATGCCGGATATTTACATTCCGGTCATCTTACCAATGTTTTCAATAATAATACGCCTTTACGAAACATTCCGGACATCAGATTCTTCGCCAACCTATAATTAGCCACGAACATTAGTAATATACGGCTGTGGATGGTGATGCACTCGTGCAAACACATGCTCAAATTTGTCATTTTGAAATGTGAAATGCTGCAAAAATTTATTTTAAATTTGTGGAACTGGTAAAAAAATTATATTAAAATCTAAAAACGAAAGAACACGAGAAAAAATGAAAGCGAAAGAACGATAATATATTACACTTAAGATTAAAGAACGAAAAATTTAAAATAAAGTGTTGTAAAACAAAAATCAAAAATTAGTGTTCATAAAAACAAATAAGCACACTATAAGCTAATTATACACAAAATTTGAGCTAAAACGGACAGTTTAAAGTTACGTTATTACCTATTTTCAGATAGATAACAACTGTTTTAGAGAAAAAATGGAGTAAAACATAAACTTAATGCCAAAACCAGAAATAAAATAACACTTAATAAAAAATAAAATAAAATCCAACTTATGTTACTTTTCCCATCGTATTTCCACACCTTTACAACTTTTTGTCCGCAGACGTTCGATCGTATAACATTGCTTCTCAAAAATAATTGATTTTTTGGTGCACATTTCTTCGTTTTTCTATAAATTTTGTGGTTTCTTCGAGTAAACTTTTATAAATTATGATCACATAGCTTGTAAAGACTATATTTTATCTTATTTTAGGTTTAATAAACATTATGGCAGCACCAGCACTGAGGTTTGTTGGTAATTACGACGTCGCCGCTGAAGGAAAGTGTTTATGGGAGATCTTATGTCAATTGAGAAACCTTGGAGCCGGCCGAATCGTTACTAAAACAGAATGGCAACTAAGATGGCCTAATCAGTCGTCTTATTTGAAGATTGTGCATGTAAGTTTTTTATTTGGTTTTTTGTTAGTTTAGGTTATGAAGATTAAATAGTTCAAAGGTTGGATTCAGAAGACCAGCGCCTTGATTTGCTCATAACTTTTTTGAAAATAGATTTAGAAGATTACAATTTAGTGAGCTTTATTTATTGTACTAAGTAATGAGATAAAACATGACTTAATAAGCTTAAAAAATTCCGAATATTTAGGCCAGGCCCGAGATGGATCCATGGCTTCATAAGGGCAAAGTCTGGGCAGAATGGACGTTTAGAGGACGGAATATGGGAGTTTATGAATTTTCGAATGATCTAAACAGAGCTGATTGGAAACTAGTTCATAAACATGAAGAACATAAGCTTTTGGACAACAAGTCGACTGTCAGTGATATTGTTTTACCATCAACTTTCCCTCTACCTCCTCTGCAGGTAAAGACTGAAGTTTTAGAAGGTTTTTGGGAATTTTTGAAGAGATATTGTAAACTTTTTGATATGAGTATGGTTTTTGGGACTTTTAAAATAGTTTTTGTGCATTTGTATAAAATGTTTTACTTTAGTCTAAAACAATATCGAAAAAATTTAAACTTTTGTCTTTGTCCACTTTTATCCCATAAGTTTTTAAATATCAAGTTTGTTTTAGATTTTAAATAGAATGCAAACTTTTTTTATAAAAAAATTGTTTTGTCTTCACAAAAGTTTTTACAACACTTTTTGCAGAGATATTTGTCCCAACGAGCGGCCAAAAAGAGTGGAGTAAAGTACGACGGGAAGAGAGACGGCAGAGCATCACTCGACGTCTGCCTGGATCCCCAATTTAATGTCTACAAAGATCTGATAAAACAAAAGGAACCCACCAATCACAGCGACTCGATTTACAAAGAGGTCGACCCGCAAGTCTATCTGGACTGGTATGGCCAAGTGTTGCCAACCAAGGTTGAGACCTGGTCGTTAGGGCCGGCTTCATATGAGCCGAGATGGAAGGTGGAGAAGCCGGCGGAGTAACATGGTTTTAGATTTTTGAAAATACATTTTTTGCTAGGACATTGGTTGTTACTTGTTATATTACAATAAAAAATTTAAAAAGCTTTTTTTGGCCAATCTAGAGTAATATAATGTTTCCTCTGGATTTTTTCTGACAGGGTTGGACGCAGGGCATGGGCCCTGTAACAGGGCATTTTTGAATTGTTTTACGGCGCGCTTTTTTTTAATTTTTTTGGCTAGGCCTAAAAACGCAAAAATTTCTAGAAATGGGTTTTAGACACTGCTAATCCATTTTACGTTGTTATTTTCTTGATAGCTATTACAGTTTTCAAGATATGAGTTTGGCGGGAAAACAAAATTCTAAAAAATGCCCTGTTGAAATGCCCTGCCCTGCGTCCAACCCTGGCGGGTACCCTTAATAATTCATTGTGGCCAAAGCTTTGGCGCAATGTGTTAATTTTTCCCAACAAACAGTTTATATGGCTCTGAGTTCCTTTATAACCGCTAAAAAAGCTCTTTGAGTTCCTTTCAATAGTGTTTTTGACCTTATGTTGCTTTTGATGTTTATGCAATCTGCGTTAGGAAAGAATCAAAATTTCGCGCTATAGTAAAACTGTCCAGATCGCAATGTTTTTCCGTTAAATAGGTCTTTATTCAACGTTATCTAGCCAGATTTGTTAGAGAATTCGTTTAATTGTTCCTTATAGTATTCTAAACAATATTTTCTATTCAGTATTCAAAAAACGACTGTTTTACTCGCTGCGGCAGCCGGCTAAAACATTTTAAAAACCGCGCGAAAAGCAATCGAATTTTTTTTAATTTTCGGTGTTTTCATTTAGCGGATAACATAAACTATAAAAAATATTATTTTATGTAAAATTTTACTTGCTTTTGGACCAATTCCAAATAATTTATCCCATGTTACGCTATGTCACAAACACAATCAATAGTGATAACGAATTCAAAAGAATTTAAAAATTTTTTTTTTAATTTTTTGTAAAAAGTGAATCTAATGTTAAAGCGCGGTTTTCAGAAGGAACTAACTAGTTGCCCTATTACAAAAAGAGATAAAACATTAATTTTGATGTTATCTTAAAGATATTTTTAAAGAAATGAACTTTAATATGGCATTTAAATGTATTTTTTGGTCTAAGAACGTTGTTATCGTTATCACTTAATCTTCTTGTTGGTTGTTTGATTATTATAGGGAATTATAGTACAGTTTTCTTATTTTTCCTTACAGTGGTCGATGTTCTTTATGTTATATTAAACGTTATTTTGCGGTTTTCGTGATTTGTTCTAAAACAATGGTTAAGATATAATAACTTGAGTATTTTAGGATGGCTTCCACAAAAGAAGTAAAACTTATTTTGGTTACTGGCTCTGTAATCTCTGGAGTTGGTAAAGGAGTTGTTACCTCAAGTTTGGGCCTTCTTCTTCGCTCCAAAGGCTACAGGATTTCGGTCATTAAGATTGACCCTTATCTTAACATTGATGCTGGTACATTTTCTCCCTACGAACACGGTGAAGTTTATGTTTTGGACGATGGAGGTGAAGTGGATTTGGATTTTGGCAATTATGAACGTTTTTTGAACTTGAGATTCAACAGAGACAATAACATTACAACTGGCAAGATCTACAGCATGGTTATTGACAAGGAACGGAAGGGAGACTACTTGGGAAAGACAGTTCAGATCGTGCCACATATTACAGATGCCATTATTCAGTGGGTAGAAAGAGTGGCAGCCATTCCGGTGGATGGAACTAACGACACACCTGATGTTTGTATTATAGAGGTAAGTCTTTAGGTTTTTGTTGGTTTTTAGGTAATACATCAAGTTAACATGAAGGAACTGGCTAGAATAAGGTCGAATAAGCTTCTGCGAAGGCAGAGCATAGTGTTTTAATAAAAATTGAAGCTGTACCTTTACTAAATTTGACGTTTTCAGCTTGGAGGAACAGTCGGAGACATTGAAAGCAGCGTCTTTGTCAAAGCTTTTGGAGATCACTTCAGCAGACCCAAGAATCGTCATCGTTTGATGAACGTGCACGTTAGTATGATGGTGGGCACTGAAGCCGAGCCTCAGAAGACTAAACCCATGCAAGAAGGCATCTCCAAGGTCAGAAGTTTTGGTCTAACACCTGATCTTCTTGTAGTAAGAAACAAGG
Source organism: Bursaphelenchus okinawaensis (assembly GCA_904066225.2). Classification (NCBI taxonomy): domain Eukaryota; kingdom Metazoa; phylum Nematoda; class Chromadorea; order Rhabditida; family Aphelenchoididae; genus Bursaphelenchus; species Bursaphelenchus okinawaensis. The sequence goes on along the minus strand of CAJFCW020000005.1, from coordinate 8,077,755 downwards.
AAGGTCTAACTAAAGCAATGGCCGAAAAGATCTCAGACTTCAGTCAACTGGAACTCTATCAGATTGTGGACAACAAGAATGTCTCCAGTGTCTACAGGGTGCCTCTACAAATGGCTAACGATGGGGTTTTGGATGTGATCATCAGAAGACTTGAGCTACCAAGTTTAAGTCACAGAAAGGTCACAAGGCCTACTCCAACATTGGACCAATGGGAGATTTTGGTGGATTTGATTGAAAATGCCTCGAAAGATGTTAAGATAGCATTAGTTGGGAAATATGTGAATAGTGAGGATGCTTATAAGTCTGTGAAACAAGCTTTAAGTCATGCTGGTATCTTCTGTGGACGAAATGTTGATATTGTACCTGTTCAATCAGAGGATTTGGAAGAAGGGACAAAGCAGAATGTTAAGGATAGTGCCTGGAAGAAGCTGAAGGAGTGCAGGTAAGGATACGATTAAAGATAATATATTTTTTTGATTATTTTTTGTTTTTTGAGTATTATTTGTTACCTACAAACTTATTTTTATGTTTTAGGTATCACTTTTGATGATTTGATAAAAAAAAGGGATTAAAGGTTGATAAAAGGGTTAAAAGCATGATTATTACAATATAACTTTAATCAAATCTTACTTTTCAGTGGAATCCTCGTTCCTGGTGGCTTTGGAGAACGTGGTGTAGAAGGAAAAATCATAGCTTGCAAATATGCTAGAGAAAACCAGATACCTTTCCTGGGTATTTGCTTGGGAATGCAATGTGCAGCTGTAGAATATGCCAGAAACGTGTGTAACATCGACGGAGCAGACTCGGCCGAGTTCAAACCAAACCTCGACTTTGACAAACAAGTTGTGATCGACATGCCCGAACACGCCGCTTTAAAACATGGTATGGGAGCTACAATGAGGTTGGGTAGAAGAAGAAGTCAGTTCTTGACATCAGAATCTGTTCTGAAGAAGTTGTACAACAAGTTGGGCAAAGTGGATTCTCATGAAGTTGATGAACGTCATAGGCATCGATTTGAAGTGAATCCGTCTTTGGTGCCGACACTAACTGAAGCCGGGCTTCATTTTGTGGGTATGGGAGTGGATGAGACTTCTGAAGGCAAAAGTCATCTTCCAGCGACGACTTCGTCAGCTCAACTGATTCAGTTGGCTGCATTTGAGGATTCTAAGAAGGTTAGTTTTGAAAAATTTTAAAAAATTGATATTTTTGAAATTTTACATTTTGATTTTGACTTTTGTAAGTTTTTTTTGCTATAAATTCCACAAATTCAGGACGATCTGCTCGATAAAGTGTCAAAGTTGTGCAAAAGAGGTGGTGATGGAGTCACAGCAGCTGCAGTTCGAATGGAAATTCTGGAACTCAAAAACCATCCATATTATGTTGGAGTACAATATCATCCAGAGTATCTTAGTGACGCTCTGAGACCATCTGCACCATTCCTCGGCTTAGTTTTGGCATCAATCGGTGAACTGCCACGATACCTAAAGAATGAATATGAAAGCTCAGTGGAAAAGCTGTCTAATGTGGTTTGTAATGATGAGAATGCTCTGCCTACTTTGGTATGTTGAGTTTGATGTTTTTTAAGAAGTTGTCATTATAAAGAGAGTGTCACACTATTTGAGGTCATACTGAAGAAGTTTTGCTGTAGTACAATATTGATGTATAAAATTGATTTTCAGGATGAACACGGCCTTAAAACTCACAAAAAGATCCCGTTCTCTAAGCAGACTACTCAATTATGATCCATTACAATCTAATTCTTTACTCGAATTAGTATTACTCACATGTTACCTACAGTACTACTCAATTTTCAAAATCACAGTATTATCTGATTACTTTCGGCTACTAAGTTCGTACTGACAAGTTTTACTAATTTTAGGTAGTACTTTTTTTATTACTAGTACTAATCAGTTTTTTATCGTACTGTTTAAATTTTTAATTTTTTCTTTCTAGTACTATTTGGTACTAATGATAATGCTTGGAAGAAGTTGAACGAGACCTTTCCTACAACTTTTTTTTAACTTCTAGTACTCTATTGTACACTTACTAGCAGTGTTTTGCCGGACCGGGTCCGGTCCGGATTTTCAAAAATTCTAAAATTGGAAACAACTTTTGAGCTTATAATTTCAAGTTTTAAAAAATAAATAACTTTTGTGAAGGTCCGTCTCATACAAGTTCCTCGCTAAACATTTGGACCGGCCGGACCAAATCGGTCTTGCCGGTCCGGGTGGTCCATTTCGGTAATAACTTGATAGCCAAAGACGGACCTTCACAAAAGTTATTTATTTTTTAAAACTTCAAACCATAAGCTAAAAAGTTATTTTCAATTTTGCAATTTTGAAAATCCGGACCGGACCGGTCCGGCAAAACACTGCTTACTAGTACTATATGGTACTGCTTACTAGCATTTTGTTATACTACTGAATAGTACTATGTTGCATTAACATTTACTAGTACTATGTGGTACTTCCTTATAGTACGATGTGGTGCTGTTTACTCTAGCATTTGGTATTACCTTTTACTAGTACTATATGTTGCTAACTTCTATTGCCATATGGTACCACTGACCTCTCTTACACCTTTTAATCCGATGTTGTGCCAATCTTTACTCTCTTACTCTGTTAAAACGATCGAAAGTCGATAAACTTCCTACCAAAAAAACGTTGTTAGCTCATTTTTGTTGAAATAAATTGTTTTTAATAGTTTTTCATCATATTTTATTAAAATTTACTTGATTCAAAAATAGTTTTAATGCGAAATAACTTTCTTTACATTTTTGTTACGAAGTTGCCTTTTTTGACCCAATTTTCAGTCGAAAATGAAACAGTTTGTGAATTTGACAGAGCTAATAACCGGTCGTTCATGGCCATGTCGGAGGATACTACGGATAAAAATGAGGAACATAGCGTGCTGAAGCCTGAACCTAATCACAAGACCCGCTCCACCGAGCCAATGTCCGGCGATGAGGTAAGGGTAGGAGGGGTATATCAGCCTTATTTCGTATTTTAGGTAAGAAAACTTTACTTTTGGGTCAAAAAGAATTCTACAAAGGCATCAAAAAAGTCTTGGCGTAAATTTTCGTTGTTTTGCAGGTTCAAAAACGACAAGACTTTTGTTACCCTATCTATTTTGTATTTTAGGTAAGAAATGATGGTAGTTAGCTAAAATTAGGTAAGAAATAAGAATCTATAGCTAAAATAACTAGTTTTAAGGTTCAGTTAACTAAATTTAATAAGTTAAAACAGCTTGCTTCAGCATACGGTATCTACAACGGAATCGACATTAAGTGGACAACCGGAACCTCATGTGCATGTAAAGAAGTTCATCTTAACCACATCAACTCGGGGTTCTAAGGTGAGCTTTTTTCATTCTAAAGTGGTTTTTTTCAACTTTATCTCAACTTATTATGTTATTCAAATAATAATGTGCCCCTTCTGAAACCTAAATTTCGTGATTAGGGTGCTCAAAATTATTTGAACAACCTAATATTAAAAAATTTTTAAAATTCGATTTATTGAAATTTTAGCCGATTTTTCAATTTTTAATTTTAAAAATAAAATTTTTCGAAATATTTTTTGCCATTTTTCTCAAGCTTCGAATTTCCAAAATGAAATTTTTTTTCAAAATCATTTTCTACGAAAAAAGGTCTGTCATGACATGTCGCGTCAACCCCGTCAACTTGTACCTTTTAAGCCCAACGCCCAGGTAGACGCCGACTTCAAAGACAATTTGCGGAAAGCCGAAGAAGCCATCAAGCACGACGTCTTCCCCGAGCTGATCCCAGCCGGCAGTTCAGGATCATACTTTGTTCGAGCCAAGGATGGTGCTTTCCTGGCCGTTTTCAAGCCTAAAGACGAGGAACCGTTCGCTTCTCTCAACCCCAAATGGCCCAAGTTCTTTCAACGGATCTTATGCTTCTGCTGCTTTGGCCGCGCCTGTTTGATACCGAATAATGGGTACTTGAGTGAGACTGGGGCTTCGTTGTTGGATGATCGGCTAAAGGTGGGTTGTTATTGGTTGGAATTTGAGGAAAAACATTTTAAAATCTTTTAATTTAAGGAAAAACATGGTTTACATCTTTGAAATACCAAAAAATATTGAGTGTAAAGTTCAAATTAGATTGTTTTAGATTTATAAAGTCGATAAGACTTGTTTTATAAATTTTAGGTATTAAAAACGTTGTTTTAAGTGTTCAAACTTAAAAAAACATTATTTTTAATAATTGAAGCCAAGAAAAATGTTATTATAGGCACTTAAAACATTGAAACATTGTGATTTTATAAATTTTAGGTATGAACACATATTGCTCTAGTTGTTTAAACTTTGGGAACATTATTTTTAACAATTGAAGCTAAGAAAAACCTTGTTTTAGGTATTTGAAAACCTTGAAACACCATTGTTTTAGAGATTTTGATATGAAAAGCATTGTTTTAGGCGTTTAAACTTTGAAAAACATTGCTTTCAACTCTTGAACTATAGAAAAAACCTATTTTTAGGTAATATATTTACATTTTTTATGTTTTTGTAAATTGAAATCGACTCTTTTAAACTTTTACAATTCAAAACACATTAAACTTGCCCCATTTCAGCTAGGAATAGTGCCAAAGACTCGTCTAGTCCGTCTCTCATCGCCCACCTTCAGCTATTCTCGTCATTGTTGTGGTCAGAAGCGAGATAAGTCCCCGAAGGAGGGTAGTTATCAACTCTTTGTACATGGCTATCGATCAGCGACAGAAGTGTTTGTGGAATGGAACGATAAAGGCATCTCGAATGTGTTGACGAACGAAGAACAAGTTGAGTTCACGATCTTGTTCCAAAAGCTGGTCATTCTGGACTACCTGATTCGAAACACCGACCGACACATGGACAATTGGCTGATCAAACATATCCCGGGGAAGGAGTTGAAGATAGCGGCGATTGATAATGGACTCGCCTTTCCTGTTAAGCATCCGGAGAGTGCCAGCCGGTTTAGAAAGTTTCCGTTTGGGTGGATCACTTTGTCATGGGCGAAAAAGGTAGGGTAATATAGTTTTGAGCATGGCTTCTAAAGGTACGGAGCCGGCTCCGGAGTCTAAGCAAGAAAGATAATTTGATGTACTGAAGGGTAGGGTAGAAAAATCAAAAAATTTTTTTAAAATGAGTTTTTATTTTTTTAATTTTCAGCCATGGGACCCCAAGTTAATCGAGTATTTCCTCTCACTGTTAACCCCGAAGAACGTTCACTATCTATGTGTTGATCTGAAAATGTTGTTCAAGCACGGTTCCAGTAACGGTCAGTTGATCAACAATCAACTTCGTGTATTCCGAGGTCAGGTGTGGAATCTGGTCGACTCGCTACGACGAGAAGAATCTCCATTTGAATTGTCGAAACGAACCCCAGTACTATTGGCCCGAAGGTACTCGAGCTCCGTACCCAACAGTGGCAATTGGAGAGACTGGTACCGTATGAAGGAGATCGATTACAGTAATCAAGCGTGTTGTTAAATAAATAGTCTTCAAGTATATTGTTATTGTGTCTTGTTTTTACTGTATTTTACTGTAACAGAATGTTAGTCTACAATCACATATTTTCCCATGCGTGTACCCCACTCTACTTTGCCATACCTTACCCTATCCTACTCTTTTCACCTTCCTACTCATAGACTAATGTCATCCCGCTTCATGTATATTTATTAACTCTAAAACCTTCATATCAATGTTATTCATCAAACTCCGTGGCAATCAAAGCTCTACATTCGCTTTTCTGAAGAAACCTGGCTACACAAGTTGGGTTCCCAACGTTAACAAGATAAGCCTGCAACGTTTTGACTCCATTTCTCTCGGAAATGGCAGTAGGACCAAGTACAAATTGAGTGTAACGCGGCTTCAATGAAGCTGCCATTTCACTCAACCACCTGGTAAAGGCCTTGACATCGGACAATTGTTTTGGAATCGTGATTCTGAAGTTGAGTTGACATGGTGGAATAGGTATTCCATGAGTACCGTGGCCCAATAGCTGGCTGATAAAGGATTCGGAAGCAATGGAGTTGAGGAAGATCACATCGACCGGCCGACGAGGGAAATACTTTTGGAATAGCTGGTCGGCAATCATTCCATCGGCTTCTGAAAAGGTAGAAGTCTAGTTTTTAATATTTTTTCTTGTTTTAGGTAGTTAGTTTTGTAAAATACGGTGGTTTCTGTTTGCAGCGATTATAATATTTCTAAAATACACTATCCTACATTACCATGCCCTTACCCTAGCTTACTGACTACTCTAGTGTGACCTGTCCTACTTTGCCCTAGAATAATCTAGTTTATTTTAGCTTACTCTACCATAGCCTTGCCCTACGCTACTCTACACTATCTTACCCTAGCTTTACCCTACCTTACGCTAACTTACCTTACCCCAACCCTACCATCCCTTTCCTGCTGCACCCTACCCTTTATAGGTAGGCTTTTTTGCACCTAAAAATCTACCTACTATAAGATGCTGCAACACATTACATTTATCTTTAACCAAGCCTCTAATCTAGTAGCATACTGAACTCCTGAAAGCCTTTACCGTAGCTATTCCCGGATTATAAATTGTTATAAATATTTATGAACATTGTGCATATTAAAACCGTGACTTTGTGGACATCAATAGCTATTTCGGTTCGGTTAGGAATGTAAATCGGCTTTGGTTATCTTAGCGGCGTTGGAATTAATTAAGGGATTAAAATATTCAAAGAAATCTAATAAATTTATATGACTAATGAGAAAAACAGTCTTAATGACAGTTTTCGCTATGTGTAATATATACGTATGTAAAGACTGTTAAAGTTTTTTTATCGTAATAGTTAAGAATTTAGTCAGTAGAAAATCTCAAAAAGCCTTACCAACATTATCCGGCGCAGTACTAATCGTCTCATTCAAAAGAGTACCATTCAAAGTCGTCCCGAAAGCCTCCTTAGCTTCTTCGTTTTCCAAATTGATGCCATAGTACTTGACAGCGGTAATGTTCAAAGCCAGCTGTCGTTCAGCATAAAAGTCGTCGTTATGACCAATAACTAGAGCTGTCATCGGAGCATTCAAGTTCGACGGAGCCAATGACAACATGGTTTTACCTAGCTCAATCAACTGTACCACTCTTTGTTCTAGAAGCCATTCGAAGGTGCACAGTTTTGGTGCATCCAAAATGGCATCATCGTAGGTGCCAATGTCATCCATGGCGAGAGTTTGTGCGAAACGGTCCGCAACACAGGTCATCATCTTGTGAGTACGTTCTTGGAAGAAGGGACAGTGCTTGCAAATCTAAAAAATTTAAAATGATGAGCTCTTACCCTACACTAGCTCATAAATCCGCTATACCTCCATGAAAATTACTGTACTCTACCCTACAAAACAAGCCTTATACTACCCTAAAACAATATAAGTACAACCTTACCGCATCATCAGGATCACATTTCTGAATAAACCTTTCTTCCAACAACTTTTTCTTGATCTGTGCATCAACTATGGCATTCCATTGCAGTTTGGCCACAATAATTAGCACTGTTAATGACAGCACCACCTTTGCAATGAAGGGCCAGCTATAATTGAAAGGCTTCATGTCGAATTAAAAATGTCAATAAGAGTCTCGAAAAGTTAATCAAATCGAGGAAACCGGCAATCCGATGTTATCTTCAAGCGTTTTTTATTTCCAAAAAAGAACTTACCGAAAAACGCGAATATTCCGAAATAGACAGAGGATAACATGAGGAATATTAGGCTGAATTCGCATTTTTTTTTAGGTTTTTAGTTCGAAATTGTCTTTGAAATTTAGTATTTTTTTTACTTGATACACATACGATTAGTAAAGTATTATAGCTACTGTTCGACAGTACGAAGTAAGTACTTAGATACCGTTCGATAGCAATAAGTACTTAGCTACTGCTCAGACTAAGCCCTCCTAAGCTTAAAAAACGTATGATAGTGATAGCCTTTCCTCTATAGGGCAACTAGGACTTATATCAGCATTAAAACTATCTATATAAATATAAATATATAATAAAACAGCTGTAACTTTGTAAATATAGAAGCTTTACAGCCTTCAGTTACCAATATCTCAAGATTAGTCTTTTAGCAGCCTTTTAGCCTTAAAGCAAATTAAGAGCTATTAACATCATTTAAAACTTGACAGATGTAATAATTCTGGTCCGTAGCAGCCTAAGCTGGCATAAAGTGCCATTTTAAAAACTAAAATCGTGGTTAGTAGTGTTTATTTTTTATTGTTACAACAGCATTACTTTAGTGTCTATGATTGATACGATACGATAAAAAGTAGAATTAATTCTCATTGTGTACTACGAAACTTATGGCTACGTTAGTTGTGCCGCTCACCAATAAACCACCGTACTCAGGTTCGACCAACCGCTCTGTCCAACCAGGCGCATCCGTAATTTACAAATGAATGGGTAGTGCTAAGTAAGCGGGTACAATGAAAAATCAGTTGCCTACACAGGCTTCGGAGTACAGCCTAAAGTCTTGAAGAACACCTCATCATGACTCGATAGCTGGAGAAACACGACCACCTGGATAAGGCTTACTTAGAAACTGCTTCAATGTACTTTTCAGCAACATGGATAAACTTATAAACGTTGTAATTTTGAAAATAAATAGAAATTTTCATTTCCAGCTTTCATATCCAAGTATAATTTTTTGCTTTATCATATATATTTTCAAAACCTATGCTATTATTAATAATCTTTCTTCAACCTGTACCAACCACCGACTTCCCTGTACAGGTTCTACATCAAATGCCAAAAGTTCGCAAGTCAACGTAAAACCAGAAAATTTAAGTAAATAGAGGCATGGCTACGTAGCTTAATCCTTATCCTTTAAACAGGATTATCTCGCCGGCCCTGATCCCCTCCAAATTTCCTCAGGGTTTAAACAGCCATTCCAAAAATGGGCTCACCTCAAGCAATGCCGCGTTTCCAATTTGCACTGGACCTGCTGTCCGAGGTGCTTAATGCTAAAACGGTAAGGTTAATATATTTATAGAATGTTTGAGTCGGGTAGGGTAAGGAAAGGTAGGGTAGAGTAGGATAAGATAGGGTAGGGTAGGGTAGGGTAAAGTAGGGTAGGGTAGGGTAGGGTAGGGTAGGGTAGGGTAAGGAAAGGTAGGGTAGAGTAGGGTAGGGTAGGGTAAGGAAAGGTAGGGTAGAGTAGAGTAGGGTAAGGAAAAGTAGGGTAGAGTAGGATAAGATAGGGTAGGGTAGGGTAAAGTACGGTAGGGTAGGGTAGGGTAAGGAAAGGTAGGGTAGAGTAGGGTAGGGTAAGGAAAGGTAGGGTAGAGTAGGATAAGATAGGGTAGGGTAGGGTAGGGTAAAGTAGGGTAGAGTAGGGTAGGGTAGGATAGGGTAAGGTAGGGTAGGGTAGGGTAGGGTAGGGTAGGGTAGGGTAGGGTAGGGTAAAGTAGGGTAGGGTAGGGTAGGGTAGGGTAGGGTAGGGTAGGGTAGGGTAGGGTAGGGTAGGGTAGGGTAGGATAGGGTAGAGTAGGATAAGATAGGGTAGGGTAGGGTAGGGTAAAGTAGGGTAGGGTAGGATAGGGTAGGGTAGGGTAAAGTAGGGTAGGGTAGGATAGGGTAAGGAAAGGTAGGGTAGAGTAGGATAAGATAGGGTAGGGTAGGGTAAAGTAGGGTAGGGTAGGGTAGGGTAGGATAGGATAGGGTAGGGTAGGGTAGGGTAAGGTAAGGTAGGGTAGGGTAGGGTGGGGTAGGGTAGAGTAGGGTAGGGTAGGGTAAAGTAGGGTAGGGTAGGGTAGGGTAAGGAAAGGTAGGGTGGAGTAGGATAAGATAGGGTAGGGTAGGGTAAAGTAGGGTAGGGTAGGGTAGGGTAGGGTAGGGTAGGGTAGGGTAGGGTAGGGTAGGGTAGGATAGGGTAGGGTAGAACAAAGTAGGGTGAAATAAGGGAGAGTTTTTCTATTCATAAAGTGTTATATAAGCTCATACCGTCTTTGAAAGGCAAGGCAAAATAGGATAACCTAGTATAATCTAAATCTGTGTGAAGTATCCTAATCGAATAATATTTAGGTAATAATACATGTTAAGTTTTAAAATAAAACCGTGCTTTTTTTAGAAAGACTACGCAAAAATTGAAGCCGTTTCGACAGGCGCCGGACTGGTTTCCGAAGTTTATCGTATACAGCTCAGCGACAACACTTCATTACATTCTAGTATTATCATCAAGGTAAGTATGAGCTCATGAAAAACGATCTAAGCTACAAAAACATCTTTTTAATAGCAATTTCGAGTAATGTTTTTTATAAATTCAGCCATCAAGAAAGCATTTTTACTATTATTTATATCATAGTTCGTACTGTAAAAAGTACTATTTAGTAAAAAAAAATGTATTTTAGCCAATTTTTGAAATTTTCGAATTGGCATTTATAATAAATAAGTTCAAAATTGCAGACAAAAACGCATTTGTTTTTCAGATTCCGAACCATTTATTCAAAGACCACCTAGATAAGAATCACGAAAAAAACGAAAATATAAATCCGCAAAAGAAGAGAGGTAAGCATCCTTTAAAAGCCAATAAAAAATGAAAGTTTCACTTTTGTTTTATTAAACATATAAATAACTTTGTATAATGAAAAGAGCGAGATATACAGAAGAGAAATGTAAACTCGTTTTTACAAAAAAATAAGTTAAAAAGCCATTTAAAAAACTATTAATATGCACCGTTTCCAGATGAAATCAACCATATGGTGCACACTGTATGCAATTTACACAACCGTGAAGTCCAATTCTACCGTTTCATAACCTTGGAATCCAATGTGAACCTCAAACTTCCCCAATTCTTCCACGGTGATTACCTGAACGAAGACACGAATGGCCTAATCATAATCGAAGACTTTACTTCTATTATGGATATACATTACTCTGAAAGACTTACAATCTCACTAGACCAAGTGTTCGAAGTTATGCAACAAATTGCACTTTTACAGAGTATTAAGACAGAAGAAGTTAAAGGGTTTCCTTTGTTGGATTCACAGTTGGAAAGTCTGTCAAATTGCATATTTCTGAGTGCTAACGTGCTGTTCCATCGAAAGTTACCGTGGTTTCATTACCATGTCTTCCAAAAGATACTGAAGATTAGTGAAATGAAAAGCTTGAGAAAATTGCTGACAATTGAGGAGAAAGGTAAGCTATATCAAGCTATAAAAGTTATTAAATTGTATAAAAAGTAATGAGCTACTGAACTCCATATTAAAAAATTTTTAAACCTAGTCTACAACAAAGTAGTGAGCAATAAAGATGAATTTATAAAGTAAAATAAGCTAAAAAAGCTACTTAGAATATATAAAGATAAGAAGATCTATAATTTCAGTTTTGTGCCATGGTGATATGAGCCTGAAGAACACTTTATGGAAAAATGAAAACGGGCCCAAGTTTTTAGCTATGATTAGCTGGACTAGCTTACATGCAGGTAAGTGCCGCAACGTATAAAATTATTCTCTACTTTATAACACTTTACTTTACCCTACCGTACCTTGATCTACCGTACCCTTCCCTACTATTCCCTAAATTACTATGCCCTGCACTGTCCTACCTTAACCTATCTCTTCCTACCCTAACTTACTCCACCTTGCCCTGTTCTGTCCTGCCTTGCACTACTCTGCCCTAGTAATGATCTCTGCAACTCCATAAACTTTTCGTTATGAAACATTGTAAAACCTCTATGTTTAGGCTGTCGAACCACCGACTTAGCAACCTTATTAGCCATTAATCTGGACCAGGAAGAGCGTCACGTCGTGGAGCCCAACATTATCCGCGAGTTCGTCAAAATGGCAGGATATCAAGAGGAAGAGGGCAAAGTAAGACCATTGCTATACAATAATCTAAAGTTTAACTTATTCATATCAATATAAAAGTATTAACATTGTAAGTATTCAACTAACTAAGAAGACTAAGAACTAAGACAATAATATCTCTTTGCCTTTTCAGATAACCGAAATGTATCGAAAAAGCCTTGAATTTGGCCTACTCAAACTACTGATAGTTCTGGTTACCAACCCTGAATGGGATACACCTTTAGAGAACTCACCTGATGGTGTTCTAAGCCGTCGACTTCGGCAATTAATTGAAGAAGTTTTAACTGTGTGAGATCTCTTGTTTTGAATCTTACTGTAATTTTTCAGCTTGTACAAACATATTGTACAATAAAAATTAAATTTCTATTTTGTTTTTGTAGAGTTATGGTTTTATAAGATCATTTTTAAATTTATATCACTATTGAAAGTGTATTATAATAGCCACCTCACGTTCAGTAGACCTATAATTGTAACTAAAATATCCACCAGCAAAAACAATTATATCCACCTCCCCCCCCTCCCAAAAACAAATAATAAAAGTACCAAAACTATTTTTCATTTATCCAAAATTATTTTAAATTTAGGCCATTGGCGTGGTAATTGATTCATTCCTCTTGCGAACGCTATGGTAATTGTCTGGCTCCACGCTCATTATCTTAATTACCTTTATTTATGACTTTACATCTTCTCCTTTTGGAAACGATGTTACATCTTAAAAATTCCTCTTGAATAAATATCTTACATTAATATACCTCTACAATTGTCAGTTCATTTGCATTTTTATTTTTTGCTTTTGTTCGTCTTGCATTTTCATTTTATTTTTGCATCAAAAAATGCAAAAAAAACTATTTTTAAATTTATACCCCTCTAGAGAAGTGCAGAGTAAAGTAGAATAAGGCAAAGTAAAGGTATAGCAGTTTAGAGTAAGCTATGATAAGGTACAGCGCAATAGGGTAAAGTAGAGTAAAACAAAGTAGACTAGAGCGGGGTAGAGAAAGGTAGAGCAAGATAAGTTAAAGTGTACTGGCTTAAGGTAAAGCAGCGTAGGGCAAGGTATGATAAGGTAGGCTAGGGTATGACAGAGTAAGGTATAACAAGAAAAAGTAAAATAGGGTAAGGTAGGTTAAGATAGGGCAGGTTAAAGTAGGGTACAATAGACTAGCATAATATAAGCTGGCATAATGGCCACTATTAGTACTGTACTTTATTAACTCAATTTCCAAGGACCTTATGAAAAGAAACGTCTGTATAACTAAGTATGTACTTATCAATATGTGATCCTTTAGTAACTATTCTAACTTTCTATGACCTTATCAATGTACATATATAACAATATTCCACATTTTTTGCCTTTAACTTAAAAAAACCCAATTATTCATAGACAATACCCACTAAAACTCAATCCAACGTCATTTTAATGTAAACTCTCGGTTCGTTCGACCGCATCCACACCTCGGGATAACCCTAGTAATTTAACGGAAAACAATTTGTCTGAATAGAGCCTTAAACACTTTTAACACTTAATTAACGACGCCTTGTAGCGGGATGAATAAGATGGGAAAAGGCTGATTTTCGCCCTATTTACACGAGTGACATGATGAATATATGGGGCCGCTAATGTGAAGTCGCTTTCATAATCTGGTTACCGAGATGTGTTTGCGTTATAGATCTAATGCTCCCGGACATTTTTAATATTTTTTAGGTTGCGCATTATAACACATGTTTCTCAAATAGTCGACAATATGGATAACGATGATCGGGTAAGTGCATGTATGTATTGTGTTGCAATATAATTACCATGAAAGAGCAGATGCTACCTTGTAGGGCAAATGCGTACCTTGTAGTACAGTCTTAGTAAACTCTTTAGTATGACACTCAAGAGATTGGTCGAAACCCGTCCTTCTAACCAGGCTATCACACTACCCGTTTTGACTTGACATTGGTCCAAATAATTCTGCGCCCTTTCTCAAATTAAATTTTCTGAGTTGGAGGCACAGAATTTTTTGAACAACCCAATATTAGTTAACATCTTATGTCCGTCTTATGCCCTTTTTAATTTGACCGCTAGCCTTATTTTAAAGCAAGTCTGGTCTGGCGGTAAAATTATCAAAATCTTATATTAATGTAGCTATTTATTGTCATTATTGTATTGTTTTAGGCATTTCAAATTTTCCTTTATTTTTTCAAAATTTTTATAATTTTTACTTTCAAAATTCGATTTATAACAAATTTTTAAACTTTTAACCCTTTAAAATGCCAAAAATAAAAGGAAAGTCCAAATTCCAGCCAAAAATATTTTTAAAACTCAGCTTGACTTTGATAAGGCCAATTTTATTGTTGTGGCCTCATCGGCGGCTTCAGAAGAGCCAGTCTCGATGAAGGGGTTTAAGTGGTGTTCAAGAAGTTCCGTCCTCCCACATTGTTCATCATTCTTATTCATTTACCGTAGCTGGCTTTCAGAAATACATGGTCTGCCCGCAGAACGATATTCCGCCGATTTTGGAGCACAAAATCTACGTATGTTATCGCGAGCGGTGGTATGTGCTGTTAACTGTGTGTTTGTTGGCATTGTCGAATGCGACTGTAAGTTGATGATACGTTTTGACTTTGAAACTTAAAGCTTTCGTTGTGGAACCTAAGCTATTTCTTTGAGACCATGGTTTAGCCCTGACACAGCTCCATTTCTGTCTAGTAGACCGCCTTTCAGGCCTAAATTGAACATACTTTAGATATGGATATCATATGCGCCATTACATGAAGCCACGACCAAGTTCTACTGCGTCAAAGACGAAACAGAATGCGATGTCATTTACTGGACGTCCCAGATATTCCAAATTGTTGGTGTTGTAACCGGAATATTTGGCATGTACGTGACTGACAAATATGGGATTCGCACTTCCGTACGTTCTTTTGCTATAGCATATGACATACAACAAGAGGTTTCAATTGAAATTGTATTTGTCCCCGTTTCACTATTTCTGCCGTATTTTACATATCTTTCTAATATTCAATTTTTTCGCAAAACAAAAATTATTGAAATTAAAAAACAAAAAAAACTGATTTCAGACGTTATGTGGGTCGACCTTCAACTTCCTTGGTGCTATTGTTAGGGTAGTGTCCAGTTTGCCAATTATTCCTTTGGCTATTCGACTACCTCTTTTATATACAGGTGAGTTCAAAGTAAAAATATTACATACATGTGGTTTCAAATTAACAAGATATACATCTAATTCCCTTCATTTTTATGTTTTTTTGCAAAAATAACAAGTTTGATATTTCAGGCCAAACCATAGCTGCGATGGCCCAGCCTTTCTTTCTCTGTCTATCGCCTAAAGTCGCCGAATACTGGTTTTCCGATCATCAGAGGGCTTTGGCTAATGCTCTCAGCTTTGTTGGTAAGTTAGTGTTACACACAGGCTTGGACAGAAGGCAGGGGGAGGCAAGGCACAAAAAATCCTCAATGCCCTGTGTCCAAGTCTAGTTACTCCCCAATACGTTTGTATCTTTTGTAAAATTATATTTATCATGTCCTTATGCTTATCAATAGTAATATTGATAACATATACTTCAACGTTGTAATTGATAAAGTTACCTTTACAACGTATTAAAACCGTAAGAGTTCATATATCTTGACATAAACATCATATAAATTTCAGCAAATCCCTTAGGCGTTGTTGTTGGGTCAATGATACCCATGCTCTTCGTATCAAATACAAATGCTACTGAAAATTCCGATGATATCTTGCTATTAGTAAGTGAACCCATCTATCACCTCTTTTCTATGTCCTATCTGTCATTTATTTCTACCTTTTCTTTTTCTCTCCTTCATATGTAACTTTGCCATGCTTCTAAAGGGTTCCTAAAATCCCCAAACCAATAGTTTACCATCTACTACAAAGTGAATTTTTGCAGAATTTCATGTTGTTAGTACTGGCATCAATTGTAATTGTAATGAGCTTCACAATCACCTCATCTAAACCACCGACTCCGCCGTCCGCGTCCAGTGAATGTGCTCATTCTCCACCGTTCTTGGAAGGTTTAGTACATCTTTTCAAGTACGTTTTGGGAGTCTTGCACTTTCATACACAAAGTTTAAGCCAACAGCTAATAGATGTCATACTCTAGTGCTTTATGTACTATTTAATACTCCATTTAGGTGAAATGAAATTTACTCATGATAAGTAATAAAGAAGTATACTAGACGTTGCCCTTTCAGAACTCCCGTATTTTACATTCAAATGATAACATTCGGAATGGCATTCGCGTTACAATGGTCAGTGTTCATTACTGCTGATAAGATGCTGGGTATACTTCAGTACAAAGACAAGGTAACTAACACGACATAAACCACAAATTAGGATTTTGAATATAGTACAATTGCATCTTATACCATTAATTCCTTAACGTATGTAAAAGTTCTTCTTGTACCATTAGTGTCTTAACGCCAACTCAATTTTAATCATAGATTTTCAAAATGTTGCAAAATAACGATGAAACATAGCAAAACTTATAAATTACCTTAAGACATATAGTACATCATTAGGTCTTATTGACCAAATAGACTGAATATTTTCAAAAAATTTAAAATAATTTTGCAGGTAACGAGCTACTTGATGGCATTATCAGCAATTAGTGGCTGCGTTGGTTCCGTGTTGGCCGGTTACTTTGTTGACAGAACGAAAAAGTTCAAGGAAGTAATCAAGACCTGTTACATCGGAATGGCAATTACTGCTGTTTCGATTAATGTGGTAAGTTATTGAGTAGTCTCAGTGAAAAAAAAGCAATACGTATTTTACAAAAAACATATAAAAATGCTAAGATATACCAAAATCTATAGTACTATATCCACAGCTAGCACTCTATAGTACTATACCCAAAGCTAGTACTAAACTCCAACAAAGATTATTGTACCAAAGAATATTAGTTAAAAAATTAGTGGCAATTCTATTTAGTTCCTACGACATCCGAAAACGAACACGATGGATGATGTAACTTTAATATTGTTGTTGATTATTCTCGGTTTCTTTGCCATTCCAGTGTTCCCAATCAGCTTGGAATTAGGCGTGGAAACCACCTTCCCCGTAGCTGAAGCTACGTCTTCTGGAATCTTAATCATTGCTGGGTATGTTTATCATAAAAAGTAGTGACTGTATAGTAGTCTTTTTTGATTTTTGGTATTCAGCAAAATGTTTCTTTTAAAGATTATTGTAAAATGCGGTTCTTCATAAGAAAGCTTCGTCAACTTCTTGTTATTATTACATACTAAAACAATATCATTTTGTACTAGGTTGTTTAAAAAATTATGTGCCCCATCTCAAAGCAAATTTCCGGGTTATAAGCACATCATTATTTGAACAACCTAATATATAAACTAATTCCAATTGTGACTATACTTTAGACAACTATTGATGTTCATCGTGACATTTGGAATGCAAAGTTTGGAGTCTTCAAAGTGGTTGTATCAATCAGAAACGGACATTCATTCACCACGACGACTGGTCGATATTTTCGTTAAAAATTATCAGTGTAAGTACTGCTAATAGAGTATTATTAGTTCGTTCAAGTAAGGCTGTGCCAACCATACAGCAAATTTTCTGGGTTAAGGAGCACATAATTATTTGAACAGCCTAATAAATTTTTTAATACATCTGTCAACGAGGAGTTTTCCTTTTACATTATACGAGGAAGGAGTATCATTTAATGAATACAATTGTTTTCAGTATCAGTTGACTTCTGGACAGTATCAGCAATAATGGCAGCTGTTTTCACTTGTACTTCATTATGGCCGCGGTAAGTATTAAAGAACCTTCATAAACTAACCTTCAACTACTTGTAGCACCATTAATAAGGTTCTCAACTTAAATTTGTATCTAAACTTCAATTTTCAGTTATCGTCGACTAGAATTTGAAAACCGAAACAACGTTTATGTTGACGTATCCAACGGTAATCCAGTTGTACCACCATAAGTACGCTGTTCTCAACATAGTAAAACTACATCAATCTTCTCACCACAGTAAAGTAACACCCTCAAATTTTGTAGGTACAGTGCCAACTTTACACAAAGTTCATGGTAAACTCTTCTTACGTCATCAGAATTCTGTAGCTCAAACCAATTAGAAGTTGGCTGTCCTGTCCGTTCCACAACACGTTTACAACACCAAAAAGATCAACCAGATGTACAATATCTCGTCCTCTTCACCCTAGCCATTCCAATATCCCACAAAACAGTATTCTCGCGTTTCGAGTGGCCTTCTCTCGGTCAAGTAGCCGGTATAACAATTGCAATTGACACCGCGGTGTACATAACTGTTTACTCATTGATTGCGCAATATTTGCTTGTCGAGAATCGCCGCTCCATTTTCTGTAAATGTAAATATTCCTGGAAGTAAATAGCCCTAACTTGTTGATCGGTTTAATTGCAATGAAATTGGTTGTTATCGATTATGTCAGCCAAAATCTTCACCACCGACTCGTTCGATCATAATGGCCAGAAGGCGGCCGCCCACTACAAGGTCTACAAGATACGATGGGCGTTGATTGTGGCGGTGTTCGCAATGAACGCCTTCTTTGGAATGGTAAATATTGTTTTAGGTGTTTCTTTGAGTTGTTTCAATATTGTTTTAGGTGTTTTTTGAAATGTTCCTTTGGATATTATGTTAGGTTTTGACAATTTTTAAGCTGATTTACATCTTGGTACCTCATCGCATGTTTTTGTAGCATAATTAAAGCACAAAACACCTGAAAAATAATATTAAATAAAACATATACCTTTTTGAAGCCTATTTGAAATTAAATTCAAACCTTTTATGAACCATTGCAGATATCAACAGCTTTCAATGATCTTAAACCAGCTGACGACATCCAAGAAAAACCGTTTCAAAACCTGTCGTTTTGGTTTCAAATCACATTTCCTATCGGTTACATAGTAGCTTCCTTTCCTGCAGCTTTATTATTGTCAAATGCTGGTATTCTCCCTAGTGTAAGAATCTTACAGTAAGATCCATATCTAATGTTAAAAACACGTATATCTTATAAGAAGAAAATTAAAAGAGTACCGTTTTTCACTACCTAAAACTAACAACAAAAAAAGCCAAAAAAAACTTACAAAGAACAATCTTAACGTCCATTTCAGCTCTACATCTCTCTTTTTCTTGGTCTTCTAGGCGTTGCAACGCGATTCTGGGGAATATATTATCTTAGATTCGTCGAATTCCGGCTAGCAATCATTCTCCTAGGCAAGTAAAATACAACTTATAAAAAAACATACCAGGTCACACAATAGCAGCCCTAGCTCACGCAACATGCTTGAATGCACCTTGTGTAATATCGCATTTGTGGTTTCCATCAGGCCAACGGACAATGGCAACATCAGTCCCTTTCTTGGGATTTATATTAGGTAAAATTGCTTCAACTTTGACGTCTCAATATGTCACATCAGCTGGAGATACGACGCAAATGATCAATATTGTAAGTAGCTTCATGCGTAATGCAACAATAATTGTAACAAAATTTTAGGTAATAAAACAGATAAAATACTAATAAAAACAGGATAAACGTGCTTTTCGGCATCTGCATTTACTCCAATTAGTTATGCTTCTTTCTCAATTCATATTAGCTTATTCATATTAGCTATATTAACATAGACCTATAAAAAAATCAAGGAATCAAGTACTATTTGCTTTAAAATCAATTAAAAAAACTAATTTAGACTTGCCTGCATGGTATCTTCGCCCTCACTCCAGCATTTCCGTTGTTTTTGGTATGGAAAAGTCGACCAAGTACTCCACCAACGAGTTCGGCTGATCAATTCCTGTTTGAATACCAACTGAAATTGCCTGAAATACCAAAGATTTGTAAGTAAAACATTAAAGTATAAGATGTATTAAATGTTATGATAGCTTGTAAACGTTTTTCTGTTAGAAATTCATTTAAAAAGGGCATAAAACAACGATATTGTCGCGACAATTGTCGAAAAAAGTGAATTTGAGAATTTTTAACATTTCGTCTTTTGACACTTCGTTCTGGCTGTTTTTTGGTGGAAAGTAAGAAAACATATGTTGTTTAAACAGGATATTGTACTCCTAGAGCATTAGTTTTTTTATAGTTGACTTTACTCTTTTAAGGAAAAATACATGTATTTGTATATTTGACATATTTTACATAATAACATATTGTTTTAGCTTCAATATTCAACTTTACAATCATTGGCTTGTCAACCGGCTGCATTTTATCAATAATCCACATTCACTCCGACATTCTAGAAGTCATTTCAACCCCAGTAAAGTTGCGATACGTCAACGCTCTAACTTTATTTGTCATCTCCATTATTGGCACCTTAGCCTTTAGTGGTATAGTAGATTCATCATACTCTCATAAAGCTGTCTTCAGAGCATGTTTAATATTGACAACGTTATCATCCTGCTTTTTATTGTTAGCTGGATTTATTGCGAGCAAACAAGCGTTGGTTATTGGAAGTTTATGTTTGTTGGCATTTGGTGCTGTTAGTGTAATATCAGTTGGTCTTGAGGTTATTGTGGAGACCATGTTTCCAAAGGATATTGCCTATTGTAGTGGGATAGTGTGGGGCATTTGCTATGTGGTACAGCTTGTATTTACTTGTTTTTACGAATTTTTAAAAGGAAGGAAGGATCAGGAAAGAGCTATTCAAAGTAAGTTACCTTTAGTTTTTAGTTAACACTAGGTTTATTTTAATAATGAAACATAATTTTTTAGTAATGTTATGGACTACCACATCACTATTACTGTTTACATTCTTTGCTTCTACAGTAAATTTTAAGTTTGTGCCGAGGAGAAGGTTTTACGAAGAAAATACGAATGCCTCGAGGATAAAAACTATACTTTCTGGTGGGATATTGAGCTCGGATGAAGTCCGGACAGTATTGTAGTGGTTTATACTGCTTTAGAATGTTGTTGTGGGTTTTTTGGTTGTTGCCGGCAGTTGTTTTGGCTTCAAAAACTCGCTGATAGTTGCTAATAAACATAAAATGCTACCCCTACTCTACTATAATGTATAAAATATAAGTTAATAAACTTACTATTTATAAGCTAATAAACTTTTATTTGCAAAACCATAGTTATTTATCAATTTTTGACACAAAATTTGGTTAACAAATATTTATCCAGATTTCAAAAATCTGCTGGGACCGTGTTGTGACTTGGCCTAATACCACGAACTGGTCAACAACGTCTGTTAAGCTCCACGATGGAGTTTAGGGAAAATAAATGTGAAAATAAAAAAGACAAAGCGCCAATTCCTGAGGGAAAATTGGAAAAAGTTCAGAATCTTATAGAAAAAAAAACTTTTTCGAGGGAATCAGAGGAATTGAGAGGCAAATGGGGTTTTGGGATTCTGGGTTTGAGTTCATCATGAAGTTAATGTTGGGTAATAGACCTTTTGTTAGGGGAAAAACGGGCCGGACCGAGTTTTGAAGCACGGCCTAGGACCGGGAACCCAACGTGTAGGTCCTGCCTGTTTTTTTTCATCTGGCTCAGCCTAGTCAAAAAACATTAAGTCCAGCCTTACCCGCGGGTCGGGCCCGTCATTAGACCCCTTTAGTTCAAGGCCGGTCCGATTAAACAGCCTAAACCCTATTCTAAGCTCTAGCGTTAGCTCTGGTTTTAGCTTAAGCCCTAACCTAAGCCCTAGTCCAAGTCCTAGCTGTAGAAAGGCCCATTTTTCGCCCCTGCCTTCTGTCATATTTCATAATATTATACATTGTTATGCTATAGACTATAAAGGAATGTTTAAAAACTTATTTTAAAGTTTGAAAAATAAAAATTATGTTTGTTTAATTTATTTTTAAATTTTTAAAAATCTAAAAATTATGTTTTGCGTAAAAAATTTACTATGTAAAGTACATGTTAAAAAGTTCATACTTACCCGAGTTTGCAAAACAAAAGCTTACACACTCTTTTTTGAATTTTGAATTTTTCTTTGAAGTTTCAAATATGGTTACTGGAACTATTGGGTTGTTTAAATAATTATGTGCCCTCTAACACTAAAAATTTGGTTTCAGGGGAGGGACAGATTTAAACAAACTAATATTATAGTAGACTGTTAAGACTTAAGAAGGATCAGGCTATGATAAAGGTCAGGTGGGATCGAGGTGAACTTTTTTTGGAAAGATTGGGTTTTATTGGCGTCTTTCTTTTGCTTCATACTCCACAAATTTTAGAATTGTTGTTAGCATAAATCAATATGAAAATTTATATTGATTTATGGTAATAAATTTAATTTTTTTTGACGTATGTAGACAAATTTCCTAAAACGTTTTATTAATTATTGCCGGACGGTTGAATTTATACTGATGCTAGAGGTTTTTTGGTAAACCTAATCTGAAATAGTCTGCTTATTTAGAAGGCTTACAGTTACACTTTTTACCCTGCAATATCTTAGCTCTACTTTATATCTGTCTTAGTCGTAGCCTAAGCTCTAGCCCAAGCCTTAGTATAAGCTCTAGCCTAAGTCATAGCCTAAGATCTAGCCTAAGCCATACCCTAAAACATAGCCTAAATCCTAGCCAAGGCTATTACCTAAGTTATAGTTCAAGCTCTAGCTTAAGCTCTAGTCTTTTGACCTAAGCCTTAGCCTATGTCCTAGCCTATGCCTAAGTTCTAGCTTCGGGCCCTTGCCAGTACCAGCTGAAGCCGTAATTTAAGCCCTAGTTGTAGTGCCAGCTCTAGTTTTATTCTAGCTTTAGTCTTATCACGCCTTGTTGTATATCACACTACCTGTCTTTTATCCTTCTACATTCATCTTTTTAATAGGAAACTGCGAGTTAATTTTTGTTGTTAAACCACATTGTTCTACAAAATTAAAATTTTTAACAAGTATCTCAACTTTGAGACGTGGCTGCCTGTGCCCGTAATCCAGCATCTACATGAATACGGCGTTCCGTGTGTGTGTCTGGCGACTTTGTGAACGAAGAATAAGTGTAATCCATCCATTACGAATCTGAAATGATCTCGGCAAATAGTTCTCCTCAGGGCCTCGAGCATTAACGCCTAATCCGACGCTCTTTCGTCCTCTTCCGCCACTCTCTCTTCCACTTACTTCGGCCCGGCCTTTTACGATTCCAACTATAACAATTACAATATAACATTACAGTGCTGGGAAGGTAGATATTATCGTTGAGGTGGGTGCTTTTGGTACTTTTAATATACTGGTACTACTTTTGGCACTTTTAATAAACTGGTACAACTTTTGGTACTGCTAAGATAAAAGTACAAACATGACCAACCTCCACCGCATCAAACTCTTTATGCATCATCGACGGAAAATTGAACGCCGTCTGATGACATGGCTCTTACTATGTGGCCTTACCATGATCGTTTTCTACGTAGTACTAGTGGTCGGAACAGGTGCCTACATCTTTTACAGTCAATTCTTGTCAAAAACTACCGTGTTACAATTACAACAACAATTTCAATTCCGAGAAGATCCGATTGTTAAACTACTGGCTGATGATGTGAATCAACTTGAGGTAGATGAAGGTAATAATGTAGTCGTGAATCGACGACCAGCTGATGTCGGATTTAATAGAATGTTGAGGATGAGACGATTATTGAACTACGAAAGGTCTAGAGCTAAACGAGAAGTGGATTTTACGGAGTTTTTGATCAACAAAACTGTGGTCAGTGATCAATCAGCTAGAGTTAAACGAACAAGTTGTTCTGAACAAGGTAAGTTAAAATTTTGATCAATAATATTTTTTTAAAATTTAAATTAGGTAAAAATAGATTAAAGTTGAATTTAAAATGTATTTTTTATCAAATTTTTCTAGTTTACAAAATTTTGTTTGAAAACCTTTCATCGTATAAAATGGTTTGCGCAGGTTGCGCCGTCTATCGCCTGTTTTCTTTGTTTTTTGTTATTCTAGGCTTACCTTTAACAAAATAAGGCTTATTTCGACTATGTTTTATCATTTTTATATGTTAAAAATATAACTTTATCTTTACTTTACCTGATAATCTCCAAAAACCATGAATAATATTATTTTCAGCGTTGGGGCATGTGTATTCAACGGATGCGGACGACGTATTTCCTGATGACCTCTTTACCTTGGCGCAAAGACGAAATGGTGCAATAATTCTACATTTCTGTGGCCTTTGCTACATGTTTGTAGCATTGGCAATTGTTTGCGACGAGTTCTTTGTGCCGGCATTGGGAGTTGTTACTCAAGAGGTAGGATAATATAATATTGATGTTTTTTCCTGCTTTTTCAAGCTGGTAGCTTATTTACGAGGATGTAGAGGATATTGGAAGTTATGATATTAGGGATTTTGAAAAGAAAATGTTAGAAATGGTGGTAAACAGATTAAAATTATATTATAGTTGGGCTTGATAAGGAGGAAAAGGAAGTAATCGAGCTGTGACGATCAAAATTGATATTATACTGAAGTCTTTAGGCTATTTATAAAGATATTTAACTTTTTAATTGTGGTTTACTTTATTTTAGCTTGACATATCAGATGATGTGGCTGGAGCAACGTTTATGGCAGCTGGTGGATCTGCTCCTGAATTCTTTACATCATTATTTGGAGTTTTCATTACACAGAACAATGTTGGGGTTGGGACGATTGTTGGTAGTGCAACGTTCAATATTCTTTGCGTTCTGGCGTTTTGTTGTCTGTTTTCTCGACAAGTCTTACACTTGAAGTGGTGGCCAATGTTTAGGTAACATTTTGGTTTTAAAATGGATTTGTGGCGTTCTGTAGCATGCTGTAGGGTTCTGAAGCATTTAAAATCTGAATTTTAAAGTTTTTAATGTAAATGCCCTATGCAATAGTGCCATTTTGCAGAGACATGTCGTTCTACGTGCTGGCCCTGTTTGTGTTGTTGATGTTCTTCCGTGACGAGCAGGTGGACTGGATAGAAGCTCTGTGTCTTTTCATGATTTACATATTATATGGAATTTTTATGAAGTATAACGAGTTCTTCGAAAAGCTCAGCGGTCGATTGATCTCCGGCCGAAGTGTGATCACTCCACAACAGCAGCTGGTCAAGGTGGGTACAATGTATTGGTATTAATGGTGCTACAAAACTCTTGGCGTTTTTGTACTCACAAAGTAATATAAATTGACGACAAGACTTTTGAGGCTTTGATAATTGGCCACAAGACTTCCTTAAAGCTCTGATTTTTATATTGTAGTAGCCTTCTTCCCTAAATGAAGTAAAAATTTTCAAAATATTGATCAAATAATCTAAAATGACATTGTATTTTAGATAGAATCAAGCTCAAATGGTCTTCATTTACCTGACAGCCCAACCAATGAGTCCACCATGAAAGTAGAAAGGAACATTCCAGTTTTACATTCTGGAGCCATGTTTCGAACGGGTTTAATGCATATGGCATTGGAGGACATGGAAATTGCTTCCGATACTTCTTCTTTGCCTGGGGGAGGTATGAGGTTCAAAAATATTATTATCTTACAAGCTTTATTTTTTTTTGTATTTTTAGTGTCAGTATTCTCCAGCCAGCATGAGCTAACTCCAAGGCCAAGGCTAGTCAAAACAAAAAGTCAGCCTTCAATTACACCTTTGAAATTGAAGCCCCCGAGGGCTGGTGAGTCTTTAAAATTTCTTTTTAGGACATTTTTCCTTGATTTCTTAAAAAATCATGGTTAATTTTGTTATTTTTAATGGGTGTTACCGTATAATTTTTGATTTTTTTTGTAAATTTAGGTAGTTTTTGATAATAATTTGTAAAAAATGGCGTTTTTATGTTTTAAAAACTACTTTTTTAATTGAATTTTAATAAGTCGTGAACAATTTCACCCCACCCTCCTCATTTTCAGCCAAACCCCGCTCCGTAGCGGCATCAGCGATCGACTTGGACCGTGTGAGTGTGGCTTCATCAGCGTGGTCCAATTCGACCGCAGCGATTGGATCAGTCCATTTGGCCAACGGAAATGGGAATTCGCACGTAAACACAAAGAAAGAGCCGGTAAACAAGCCCAAGCCTGAAGATGAAATTGAAAAACCGGTCGATATTTCATGGCCAACGACCAATCGGAAGCGTCTGGTATATATCATGCTGATACCGATCATGATACCATTGTATATTACGCTTCCTGATGTTAAAAAACCGGTGAGATTTTGGGTTTTTGGGGTGGATTTTATTAGGTTTTTCAGATAATTCTGTGCTCTTTTTAATGCCAATTTTTGGGGTCAGGGGGCAAAGAATTATTTGAACAACCAAATAAATGAAATTTTGAAAATTTGGATGATACTGTGCTATTTTTAAAAATTTTCTTAATGATACATGTGCCATTTCTTCCACAACATCTTCAAGACCATTACAAAACCATAAAGTTCAAGCTGGCCAAGTGTAATACGAGTAACATAGGCTTGTTTAATCTCTGCTTACGTCTTTTTCTCCTAATATTTTAAAAAGATTAAGAAAACAGATTAATGCTCCGATCTTGTGTCACGCAATCCGGTGGACAATCGGATGCATTTTACAACAACTCGTAAACAGTCCAGTAGCATAAACTATGCAAATTATCTTCAACATTCCATTGAACTGTAGCGCTTTTGAATATGATGTTATGGGCTCGAAACATGATGTTAGATACTTAAAATGTGATGTTGTGTGATTAGATTAGTACGTGTAGGTGGTGAAGTTAAGAAGAATGATAAAAGAATGCGTTAGTAGGTATGAAGATGGTCTTTGGTACATGAAAAATGAAAATTAAATTTAAAAAAAGTAAAATTAGGCTAGCGGTAGACTTGTAAAGGGACCTGGCTTAATTTTTTTTTGTACGGGCCAAGACCTTTATTGTGCTACCTAATGTGGGACTGCGAGGCCTTGGTTTGGGTCCGAATTCAAGTAAAATCTTTGATGCAGGACTTAAGTTAGGCTTCCGAGGTACTGGTTTGGGCTCGGCCCTTGGGCCAATTGTGCCGGTTTGGCTCTTTTCTAAGTTTCTTTGGCCTGACTTATCTCGGCATGGGATCGGGCACATTTGGCTCAATTTTACATCTAACTAACAAGTTGTGACAGTATGATCTTTACCTATATATAGGCTTATATTGGCTACAGGGGCCTAGATGAATCATCTTATAATACATCTTCCAGGGTCGTCAAAAGTTTGTAATCTGGACTTTCTTTGGCAGTATATTGTGGATTGCTTTCTACTCATATTTAATGGTATGGTGGGCAAATACGATTGGATCAACATTGGGAATGCCTAACGAAATCATGGGACTCACGATACTGGCTGCTGGTACCAGTATACCTGATTTGATTACTAGGTAAAAGGTTTTTTTATTTTAGGTAGCTTTAAGGATCTACTTGGTTGTTCAACTATATCTGTGCTGTTCTTCAAAGCAACTTTTTGCGGTTGAAGGCACAAAATTATTTGAGTAACCTAAAAATGTTTTAATTTTGAACTAAAACTTTTATGTTTTTATATAAAAATCCATTCAAAGCTTTAAGTTTCAATATTATCGCAGAGTTACTTCACATTTTTAGTATCATTGTGGCCAGAAAAGGTCTTGGAGACATGGCCGTATCAAGCTCAATTGGCTCCAACTTGTTCGACGTATGTGTTGGGTAGGTTAATATTATTAACCAGGAAACTACTCGACATGCCCTCTGTACTAAATTGCGCTTTTTAGCCAATTTCGAAAAAATTGAAATGAAATAATTACGTTTTGAATTTTCTGCCAAATTGGCATTATGGTCAAAGCTTATAACTTTTTGATCATTTTTCTTTTATATAAATACTAGTAGAAAAGCTTTAAATGGTTTGTTATTTTTATATTTGTAAGCATAGCCTGTTTGGAAAGTCGAAAAGTGTGCTTGAAACATAATGCCAACTTTGGCAAAATGGCCGGAAATTTAAAAATTTAAATTTTAAAACTCAAAAGCGCGTGTCAAAACTTTTTATGTGTACCATTAGTGGTAAAAAGAATTTTTATAAAAATTATGAGCTGATTTTGAGCGCGGCGTAAAAATTTAAATTTTTTGTTATTTAAAATCTTGAAAATATCAATTACCTACTATAATATCAATACCAGTTACCTACTACAATATCCTAAAAACCACTATTATAGCCTCCCATTCCCATGGCTGCTCAAATTCTTTATTGACTCCGTATTTTACTCAAGATATCAAACCATATCGATAATCTCAAACGGCTTAATATGTTCACTTGGTATGTTGTTCTCCATGCTGGTTATATTGTACATAAGTGTGTGGGCGTTCGGATGGAGGATGAACAAAAAGTTTGGTTTCACCATGATCACATCGTATGTGGCAATGTGTATACTCAGCGTTCTGCTCGAGTTGGACATAGTTTTGTGTCCACTGCGGCGGTTAACTCACAATTGTTAGGAAATACCTATGATTATGTAGTTATTGGTAGCAGCAATGCCTATGATAATGTAGTTATTATTGTACGGTTGTACTTATGATAATACTGCTACTGTGATTAGGGCATGCCTATGATAACATAGCGAATATTGTTAGACATTTCTAGTGTAATATGTGGCTAATTGTTAGGTATGCCTAGTACAATATGTGGATACCCAGTAGGAATATATGTTTTATAAGTTTGTATATGATATCATATGAATAGTTGCTCTTGATGGTACCAAAGTATATATATCAATAAATATATATGTTTTAAAAAGGGAAACTAAGTTTTTAGCTATTTTATTACCTAAACTAGCGTTTTTGACTATTTTTGGTAATAAAGTCTAAGAAAAAATTAATATTTTGTTACCTACACCTATATTTTTGATCATTTTTTAATTTTTTAAGCTTGAAAAGCCTTAAAATTTAAAATCTTGTTACCTAAATTTATATTTTTAAGAATCTCAAACGTTAAAAATTTCAAAATCAAAAATTTTTTTACCTAAAAATCTTCCAATTTGTCCAAAACCAACTTGAATCGCCTTAATAACTCACTTGAATCGAGCAATAAAGCCGGCCCACTTAATAACCTAAACCATGACCTCATCCATACTGTATAGAGTTGAATGTGGCGGCGCTGAATCAAGGCCGAGAGTTGTTTGTTCAGATCCACAAGCGGCTTCAAGGACTCCCAATCACTTTCTTTTTGAGAGTATTGCGCGGATTAATTCGGGATTAATGAGTAATAATGGGACAAAAGGGGGCTTATCGTTATATTATGTTAGGTTTGGCCAGTTATTTTTGAAGTTTTTGAAAAGAATTGAGGTTTTATTCGGCTAAAAATTGAATTTTTAGTTTTTTATGTCGAGCGGGGTATTTTTTTGAGGGGAGGGGGGGGTTAATTTTTTTTTAAAATTTAAGATACAGATTAGTTGTAATGAAGTCCAATAACAACGTTTCATTTATTTCGTTTAATCTGAGACCATGACTCGCATTGTCAGATACTATGTACAAACACATTTGGGACTATAATATAGGAAGAGAGATAACTAATATTTGAAGCGCTATATAGTGATAAATACAGATTTATTAAAATTATGAGCTTTTAGGGTACTGTAACTTGATGTTTTACTTTTAGAAAAATGTACCGTGTATTGTAACTTAATTTTTTTAAAATTTTGTTTAAAAGGTTATTTTACGGCTTGTCATAATGTTTCAGTACCATTACAACGTTATAGTATTATAACCAAAAGGTACATAAGACAAAGTAACAGTACTATATTATAAAGTCATAGTACCATAAAATAATGTCACAGTACTATAACAAAACGTTACAATACCCCTCAAGTTCCCGCGCCAAAACCCGGCCCTCAGGCCAGAAGCTTGGGATTATCGACCGGATATGGAGGTGGGGGTGTGGGCGACGTAAATAACCTCGCCTCGGCCCGAACCGTCTGCTCTACGCTCCGACTCCGCTTCACCGTCTTGTATAACTTCTGCAGTAACAGCGTGGCCGAACAGAATACGATGGTAAAAGCGGCCAGTAGCAACAAAGTGTTGGCCGAGATAGTGGATTCAGAAGTCTGATATTGGGATGGATGCCAGTAATGAATGGGGTTGATGGGCGGGTTGGGTTGTGGGGGTGCGGCTGGTGGTAGACCTATTTTTGGGATCTGGAAAGGGTGGGTTGGACATGACATTTAACGAACATTTTAAAAATGAAAATTTTGAAAATTAAAAAAAAAATTTTAA
Organism: Bursaphelenchus okinawaensis; assembly: GCA_904066225.2. Lineage (NCBI taxonomy): Eukaryota > Metazoa > Nematoda > Chromadorea > Rhabditida > Aphelenchoididae > Bursaphelenchus > Bursaphelenchus okinawaensis. The sequence continues at coordinate 8,047,802 of CAJFCW020000005.1, read as the reverse complement.
TAAAAATCCCTACCTTCTGATCACAGCTTTTGCCGAAGTACCCCTCCTCGCAGTGACAAACCTTGTTTCCTCTCATGAAGGCACATTGACCATGGACACAGTCGCTCAATATACACTCACTACTCACATGTCGATCACACAATGGCCCCGAATACCCGACTTTACACTTGCACGAGTACGGTACGTCGCTACAGTACCCGTAAACACAGCCTTCTCGTCGAATACATTCGTCACAGTCCTTCCCCACCCAACCCGAGTCACAAGCACAAACGCCTGGGGACACGCACAGACCGTGGCGGCTACAGTTGGTGGTGCAGTAGGGCTGATCACAGTTCGGGCCGAGCCAGCCTTTGTTGCAGATTTTACCTTCTCGGCTACAGACATAGTGGTCGGTCATTTTGGGCTCTTCGCAGGTTACATTACAGTAGCGGCCGATTAGGGCGCCGTCACATTGGAGAGAGGTCTTGTAGATCATACTGAACTTTTCTTCTGACTAAAACGGCTTCTATAGTTTTATAAATTACAGTACACTATTATAAAGTTATTGTATTAGTTTTCGATCAATAGCTATTAAAAAGAGCGTAAGACGTCAATTATTAAGATTTTCTAGTAATTCTAAGCCTTTCATCTCGAAAATTTGTTTTGAGAAAAGGCGCAGAATTATTTGAACAGCCTAAAAATCTTAGTATAAATATATCACCTCCCAAGTACAATGTACCAAGATAGCTAGAAAGTTTAAGCAAACTATATTATCAAAACCTAAAAAAGTTATACCAAGATAAATTTCAAACTTACAATAGTGTATTTCATGTGATTTGGAGCATTTTCCAGAGTGTTTAGTACTGTGTAGGCTTGGTGAACTTTTTCATGATTTACTGCGTTTTCAATTGATAACATTAGGACAATCTAAAATTATTTTATTTTACTTTTTTATACGTATCAGGTTGTTCAAATAATTTTGTGCCCTCTTACACCTAAAATTTACTTTGAGACGGGGCACAGAATTATTTGAACAACTTAATATAATCAATTTTTTTCAATTCTTTGCCCACACTTCCTGTTATACGGTAAAAGAGTTGATTGTGCAATTGTGGTGTGGATAATGTCATAAAGAGGGGGTGCATCTGTTGCAGCTCGCAAGTCACGGATAATCTACTCCGGACAAGGTCACTTAAAAAACGCCGAAAAAAGTGTAAAAAATCTGTTTTTTGAGATCAAATTTCTATTGTTTCTTATGCAATATACAGTAGGCTTATAGTGATACGGGGTGGCTTTTGGGTTTTTGGTACTAATAGACTTTTTGGTATATTTAGAGCCGTGTTTGGTTACAAGAGACATTTTAAAAGAGACTTATTACCTTAACAGCTAAACCATAATAAGCCTAAACCCACCAAAATCCCGGCTAATAAACCAAAATATTGTGACTGAAAGGTCACACGTGTTATGACAAAATGACATGTGGGCTATTAATTACCTCAAAGCAAATTCTTCTGCGCAATATTTATTATAGTTTTTGCGTTAATTAAGCCTGAACATAATTAAGGTAAGCAAAAAGTAACTAGTAAGTAAAGGTTTGGTGTCATTGAGTGCCATGTAACCTTGATTTCTTTATTTGTTCGAATTTTGTTTTGGCTATGGCACTATGATTGAAATTGTGTGATAGGGAAGGGTAAGATGTGACAGGGAAGAGTAAAGTAGGGGAGAATAGGGTAATGTGGGACAGAGTTTGGTAAGGTTGGGTTGGGCAGGGCAGAGTAAGATGACGTAGAGCAAGATAAGGGACGGACTGGGCTCAGCAGAGCAGGACAAGCAGTGCAAGGCAAAACAAGCGAAGACAAGACAGGGCAAGGTAGGGTAAGGCAAGGCAAGGCAGGGCGAAGCAAGGCAAGGCAGAGCAAGGCAAAGCAAAACAAGAGAAGACAAGATAGGGCAAGTCAAGTCAAGACAAATACAAATCTATATTTTTATGTCTATATTAGACCAGATTGGTTCGCTACTTCCGCTTTTGCGCAACCGAATGGCCTACCATATTATATTGGCATGTAAAGATGAAAAAGCGCGCTACGTTTATGACATGACCCGCAAAGGAAGTTTCGGAATTAATTATTCAAATTAGAGCAAACAAACAATCAAAAGTGGGTCTTAGGTATTCTAATATTTGGCTAATCTAACTTTTTTAAATTTTTATTTTTTGGACTTGGTAATTTTTTCGTTTTTAAAAATTTTGATTTTTGGATTCATTAATTCTTTCGTCTTTATAAAAAAATAAAAAATTTTAAAAAATACGAAAAAACTAATGAATACAAGCTCAAAATTTCATGTTGATACCAATACAAGCCACAAAGCTTTCAAACAACAAAAGGATTAATGGATTTCTACCTTATTTTTAAAATCAAAAACCAATTTGCAGGTATTTTTTTGATGCCATTTCGAAGCCGTGTCAGTTAATTGGAATCTCATTCACAACAGATGCAAAAGTAGGCAAACCCAATAAAACGCGAAATGATGCAGATGGTCGCTTAAAATAATCGACAAACTGTTTTGACATTTTTTTGATAATTTTAAAGTGCGCTTTCATTGGGTTTTAAAAACTGTAGCGATCAATCTTTAAAAAATGGAGAAAAAGTTTAAATATTAAAAAATTGAAAGATATTGAAAAACTATTTTTAACAATAAAAAAATATTTTGGCTTGCTTATGACACTTTGAACTTAAAATAGGGTAACATCGAATAAGGCACAGCAAGAGGAAGATATTAAAGAAGGATTGCAGGGAAGCAGGGTACGATAGAGTGGGTTAGGATAGAGCAGAATAGGGTAGGGTAAGGTATAATTAAGTGGGAAAGGGTAAAATAGGGTAGGGTAAATTAATGCATGGTAGGGTAGGGTAAGCTAGCGTAGGTTACGATAGAGTAAGGAAGGGTAGGGTAAAAGTAGGTACAATACGGTAAGATAGACCTGACAATCGGGTCGGGCCGGGGTCAAGAAAAATTCAGGCGGTCACGCCGAGCCCCAACTGTTTGGTCCCCAACCCGGCAGAGGTTCTGGAACAGATTGGCTCTATTGCCAAGTCTAGAATAGGGCGTTCTGATTTTTCAAAAAAAGTTTTTAAATTTTTTCCTTCTTTTCTCCTCTAGTTCCCTTGACTTCAAAAAAATTTTTTAAAATCCCAGAAAAACGAAAAATAAACTAAAAATACTTTTACTCTCTAATAGATTATAAAAAAAGCGTTAAAATTGACCCTACAAACTTTAAAAATTTAAAAAAATTTAAAACGTACCGGATAACTCAGCTTGTTAACATCAAGTCTGTAGTCAATTGAGGGTATCCCAGGTGAACAATCAAATGTAAGGTTAGCTATCGTGTTTGTCATAGTCTGATCGTATAGGTTGAGTTTACATTGTAACGCCGCTTCTTCTGATCGCACTGAATCCACAACAAAGTTTATGTAGTTTACTGCTACATATGAGTTTAGTTGGAGTAGTAATAGGAGGGTTGTTAATTTGGGGCGGTTCATTCTAAAAGCGTATTTTTAAAGTGGGTGTTTCATTCTAAAATTGTATTTTTAAAATACGCGGTTCATTTTTTAATTCAAAAATATATTTCGTAATGAAATAGAGAAAACTCTCTTTACAGTCAACAAATGTCGTTGTAATTGTCATTATTTTAAAGTGAAATACGGTATTTTTCGTGAAAAACTGGTTTAAACAAAAGCTTGTTTTAAAAAATTTTAAAAAATGTAAAGAAATATAACATTTTGAAGATATTCAATAGTACATTGATAACGACCGTCTAAAAACCGATAATTTAATCAAATATCACAAGAAAAACAAGCAAATATCGATTAAAAGGTATCACCCTACCACTTGTTGGGAACGATGAATAAGAGCGAATAAATGGCGTCTTTAAAGTGACTACCGTAACGGAAAAACACTCAATTATACGGAAAAGTTTTTGTACGAAATATATTTTGACTAGTAATGGGAATTGAATTTAAAAAAACATTTAAAAGTTTTAAAAGGTTAATTGAAAGGCTCTACCTTACCTTACCTAACCCTACCCTACCCTACCCTACCCTACCCTACCCTACCCTACCCTAACCTACGCTACCCTACCTTACCCTACGCTATCTTATGTATCCTACTCTGCCCTATCCTACGTGACCTTACTCTGCCCTGTCCTACCTTGCTGTACCCTTGTAGACGTCAAAACCTATTTCAAAAGCAAAAAAATGTCGATTAAAACCTAAAATAAAATAAAAAAACATTTAAAAAAGGTTTTTTTCTCCTAACACATCAAGTATAATATAATATTGAATTCAGAATTTTTTACCCCTGCCCCACTTTGAAGCAAGGTAAAATGCACTTTATTAGAAATAAGAAAAACGTTCAAACATCTCAAAATTTTTCTTAGTTCCACCTTCCCCTTTTGTAACTTCTACAGCCTTCCCAAGTGCCATAACCCATAAGTAATCAAACTTTCAAAAAAGTTTCAACAACCTAAAAATGTTTAAATTAAAAAACAAAGATAAAAATCAAGCCCCCTCACTCCAAAAAATGTTACAATAAACGGGAAAGAAAAGACGTTGAGATGTGGCAATGGACTGGCTTTTATTAAACATAACGAAAGGCGGATCCCCTGATCCGGGGCGGGCGAACCGGCGATGGATTGAGAAAATATTTTGTTTGTAAAACAATCTACCTTATGACAACAAGAAAATATATCCGGCAGGGTAGAAAAAAACGGAAAAGCGTGGTTGTTTAGATATGATACTGAATGATAGTGACAAAAAATGATTTTATCAAGGAACTGATACCAATGCCAAAAAAATTGTAAAATTAAAAAAGAATTTTTTGAAATTTAGCAGGAGGAACTAAATTTAACTTTAAAAAAATGGGTGCCGGAAGATCCACCCCAACAAATTTTTCCTAAAAGTTAAGTTTGGGACTTCTACAAATGGCAAGAACTTTTTTTACAAAACAAAAAATAAAAATAATTTTTTTATAGTCTTAATTATAACCTAAACTTTAATTTTTAACGACACTTACTGCCTAAATTTCGCTTTTAAATCATACTTTTTGCTTAAAATCCACTTTTTCATGTTTTTTATTACCTAAAATTCAATGTTTGATAATTTTTATTATCTAAAATACAATTTTTAATCTTTCTTATTACCCAAAATTTCATTTTTTACAATACCTACAACAAAAAATTCGATTTTAAATAATGTCACTACCTAAAATTCTCTTCAACAATTTTTACCTCTAAAATAATTTTTAATCAAACCCCTTAAATTCGGATTATTAATTGCGGTTACCATACCGTAAGAGGAGTGTCAAAGTTGGCCCTGCATTTTTTGATGTTTTTGGCGTTTCCGGTGGAAATCGGACAGGTGAAGAGAAGAAGATGATCACAAAGGCCGAAAATCATCCGTTTTTAATTTAATTTTTTTGAATTTTGGTAGACGTATTGAGGATAACATACTGTAAAATGTTTTTCATAAGAAAAAAAGTCGTAATAAACACTTTTTTACAGTCAGTCAGCACCTACAGTCGATATAATTTTTTTGAAAAACTACCCTGCCCTTTATACTTTTTTTAATCTGGATTCTAACGCTCTCTCATCCCTCACCATTTTATACCTAACAAGCTTATTCCCATCTATTGTAGCCCTAACTAAGCCTATCCCCACCCATTTTACCCTTTCCCACCTCACTCCCCCCCCCCGCCCCCCGAAAAATCCCCTCAAAAACTTTAGCTCATAGCAAGACTCAACTAATGTATCGCACCAAAAATGCCATTTTTAGTCAATGCCTACCAGAAAACACCCTTTGAATACCTTTTTTAAAGTAACACTTAGTAAAACCGTTAGTATAGTAAACAAAACCCCCTCCTCGATTAACCTTAGGAACGGACCAAATTGAGGTTTGATGGAATCCCTTTGAAGTCGACGCCCATTTAAATATAAATCAAGGAATTCAACTTTCTTTGGGCGTGCGCAAGGAACCAATTGTGGATCAGAAAAGCACTTGGAGTCAATTAACTTTCTGACAGCAATACCACAACATAAGTTTTATGGTATAACATGAACTGGGAGGGGTTTTTAAATTAAAAATAGGTATCTTTGACGGGAGGGAGGGGTAGGTAGAGGGGGGGGCAAAGAGAGTACACGAAGGGGGGGGGGGCTTCTTTCTAACCCCCATCCATAAAAACTCTAGTTCCTAGAGCAAGAACAGATCATCAAGACCATTATTGTTGCAAAAAAGAGATTTAAAGTGCAAGGTTTTTTATAATTTATCATAAAAGTGCACTTTTTGGCTCAAGATTGATCCAAGTTGTTACTAACATCATCAGAAGAAAATGCTTTTTAATGCAATCAACTCATGTTTTCATCCCTGTCTCTCGTAACTAAATATTATTGATTAAAGTTTTTCAACTCTTAAAATATTATAACTTTAAGTACAAACTGCAGAGTTGAAATCCCAGTTAGGTGACATGATGATCGATAATATCAACAGCAGAGCCATTGTACAAAAAAATTGTTAAAAGACATTTGATTTCATAATAAAAATTAAAAAAGACGTTATAATGACTAATATTTTGAGAAAACTCGAAAAAAAAACGTTATAATGCCCAATTTTAATTTCCATCATTTTTTATGACAAATTGACAAAACCAATCTTCTCATGCTTAAAAATGTCTTGTGGTTACACGTAAAAACCGTAAAGTTATAACATCACTTTCGGTATTTAAACTCATTATAAAGTACCAAATATCATGTCAAACATCAAAAAATTCCGGGTTAGTGAAAAGCGAAATCATTAAAAGAACATTAAAATTATAACGTTCACGGCATGGTAATTTTCACAATATTCTACTTATGCGACCTTACATTAAAATTATACAAAAAATATGAGTTTATACACTAATAATATAGTTAATAGTTAACAACTTTCAGTATCAACTTTTTAGGACTTCATCAAAATAAATTTTTAAAAAATTTTTCCCCGAACTTCCCCGAGATTTCCCTTTTCCAAAATCCCCCAAGTTCAATCCAATTCAGTAAGTTTATCTACAGTACTAATTAATGGTTACAAAATTTCACAGGACAAAATAATTCTAGTATTCGTAAGGATAAGTCTCAGATATGTAATGGTCATCTTAGTATTTGTACGAAACTGGACATCTGACATTGCGTAAGTAGTAGCTAGTCCTGAACTCTCTTTCGATAGGATCATCAGCACCAAAGGCACCGTACATACTGTCGCCATTCGGTCTTCTCGAAGTGCTTTGTTGATTAGTGGTGTCCGCGTTCGACCGGTTGAAAGATACGCCCTCACGAACATTCTCGGGTTTCATCTTTATCTTTGAGGTTTGGAAGTGTAGAGGAGATTCAAAAACATTGGCAGTGCTCGATGACGGTATTGGTAAGTCTTGGTCTTTCTTCTTTCGTCCGTTCCGTGCTCTTTTCACCGTTCTTTCCTCTTTAGCGTCCGCATTTGCCTTCTCTTTTAGTGCCGGCTTTCTCTTCTTTTGAACCTCTTCCTTACTCTTCTCATCTGTAGGCTTTCTCTTCTTCTTGCCATTTCCTTTACCTTCCTCATCAGTTTTTGTAGCAGGCTTTCTCTTCTTCTTATCACCTTCTTTACTCTTCTCACCATCCTTTACAGTAGGCTTTCTCTTCTTCTTTTTCTCCTCTTTCTTGTCCTCATCTACCTCTTCCGTTACTGTAGGCTTTCTCTTCTTTGTAACCTCCTTAGCCTTCTCCTTAATGTTTCTTTTGCTCTTGTTCGTCGGAACATCTTCTTTGTTTTCCTTTTCGCTTTCTGAACTTGAAGATAGTCTCGGTATCGTCCAGTCTTCCAAGACCTGAAACAAAAAAGTTATTTTAGTCCTTAACACCATATCACAAAAGCTTATTCCAACTTCAAAAAGTTTAACTAAAATTTGTAAGTATAAACACATCCTAATTCAAATTTATATTAAACTCTTACACTTACCATTTTTGTAACTGGCCTCCTCGGGGCCATAATTCTTTGTTTTACGTGTTATCTGTACCAAGACTTGGAGGAAGGACAAAGGAATGGCAAAACAACCTGTAAAAGCTCAATTATATACAAGAAAAGGTCTACAATACGTTCGCTTTTCAATTATAATACCAAAAACTCTCAAATAAAAACATCAATACAGTAATAAATTGTTGAAAACCACAAGTATCGCAACGAAAAACGTTGTAAAATCCAAAAGTAACAATAAATTAGCGGTTACTTTATTCAATCACAAAATACATAATAAACAAGACTGCTACAATCGCTAAAAAAACTACTCTAAAACTATTTAGATAGGCCCTGGAGAATCTTTGGATATACAATTAAAACTTTACCAAAAGATAAAACTTTAAAGCTGCCAAAAAATAAGACATCAAAGTTTGCTTGACCAGTAGAAACCAAGATTTCAAAATTTCCTAAAAGTGCAACCCCAAATAAAGATTCCCCAAGACAGTTTGATATAATAATAATACACTATGGTAACTCATGATAGTAACAAATATAGCAATAATAATAATATTCAAATATATTACTGAGAAGATCAACGAAACTAAAATATGCTCATTGTCATAATATTAATAATTGTAGACTACTAGGTAGTGAAGGAAGGGGTTCAGTGGAACTGAGACAGCGGACGTTGGCAGTGTCCCAAGGCTTCCAGGAAGTAGGCCGAGTTCAAGAAGTCTAAAACAATGTTTTCGATTAGTCAAATTAAAATCCAAAAATGATTAACACAACTTTATCTAACAACATAACAAATCGACATAACACTAAAAAACAACTTTAATACTTGGCAAATGCACTAATTCTTTCGCGTTCATCTTTTTCAATTTTAAATTGAAAAATGAAAACGCAAAACAATGAAAAGAGTTACCAGTTTTTTGCCAAAAATGACATTCTACGCTAGAGTAAAAACAATGTAAAATATTGAAAATTGTAAATTTCAGAAAAGCACAGATTACAATAACTCAAATTTTCAAACAAGACCCTTCAATTGAGTGAAATCAGCATAACATGATGTTATAGTAGACCACAATTTCATAAACAAACATAAAAATTTAGACCAAAACCACCGTATTCTAGAAAAGAAAATGAGAATATATACAATGAAACTGAACTGTACCAAGCACAATATCATAAGGTTAACAATCTTGCTTTAAAGACCACAAAAACAGTCATTACATCTTACAGCTATGAGAGTATAGTTGTTTTACAAAAAGATGCCTTTAATCGTCTACTATAACATCAAGCTATGTTGAACTCCTGCGTCTGCGCCCTATATGCGTCAAATTTGATTAACTCACTGTTCCACCAGTTGTTCGAGAAGAAATGGCTTCTCTCTTCGCAGGGTACCATTTCCTGCGAGGCTCTTCTGATGGACAGATCGTTCTTCGAGTTCTCCTTGATCGAGGTGAGAGTTTTGGAACGACGTCTTCTGTTTCCAAATCTGGTGCATGCAAAGTTGAGAGCAGTGAAGACAAAACGAGCTGGACCAGCGGCACGGAACATCTTCACCTTGCCGTTCAGCAGCTTGGCGTCCTAAAATTTTTATTTATTTATTTTCAAACTTCACTCGTAGAGTCATAATATATCATAAAATAATAATATAACATAAAATATAATTTTTTTTAATAAATGACAATACAGTGATGAGCATACATAGCTATTAATCCCTTAGGAGTCTTAATGATCTAGGAAAAAAAGAGTTCGCCTTTAGGCACGTTCTAGAGTAAGGAACGTGATATTGGGCCCCTCTTCTAGACCTAGAAGCTCTCAGGACAGGCTTTTGGGCAGACGATACAACTATTTTTAAAATTTTAGCTTCTTGCTCCTAACATGGACTCAGTAATAATGCTGTTTTATTCAAAAAACATTCGTTTTAGAAACGAAAAACCAAAAAAAATGTCTAAAAAGAAGGAATACTCATCAATCCTCAACATCATCATTGTCTGTGACTACCATAACCTAAAGAAATAAACAAAAAATCAAGAATACTTACAACTCCAACCAACGGGAAGTTATGGCCAACTTTCTCAGCATCAACCAGCTCCAGAGGAATAAAATCACTGCGAATCTTCTGGTCATACGATAGAACCATAACTAAAACAATATAATAAACAGTTTAACATAATTCATGCAACTTTTCTTTTCAAAATCTATACACAGTAGTAAAACAAACTTACCAGTTCTCTCCGACAAGCTTTGACGAAGGACTGGCCAAGGAACTGGAGAGTAAGCATTGCATCCCATATCCTTCCAGATCAAGGAAACCTTGCCATTGATACGAGCTTTTACTTCTCCGATTTTAATCGAAATGGCCAATTCAGCTGAAAAAAAAAACATTAGTCTTGCAATAATCTACCTAAAAAACGAAAAATAAAGTTAAGAATGCCAAAATAAACTTACAAGGCAAATGGGCCATGAGTTCACCACCACCAAGAGCAACTTCGATAGTTGCTTGAATAACCACAGGAGAAATGAACTGGTGGTTCTTGTTCACGATCACCCAATAGCCATTTGAGTCCACTGAAATATAAGTTTTAGAAAAAATACAAAAAAACTCAAAGAAAATGCACACATCACATCAATGAACCTATGTGATGCCATAAACTTACTTTCATTGTGCAACAACTTGGTCGGATCCACGTAATAGTTGAAGACCCGGCATAACATGTGATTGGCGAAGGCTTCAGCAAACCAAGCCACCTTCTGACGAGGAACTTGCTTAATAATAAAGCTGGTAAGCACGTAAGTAGCTTCTTTGATTTCTGTGTACATTCTCGTCTCGATAATCTCTTCCGTTGACCCTGAAACCAAAATTTTGAAAAATAGGTATACCTACAATATAAACTCGGTCAAAACAGCTTAAACGCGACAAATTAGACAACATATTATAGAACCATATTAGAGAGCAAGATAGTGTCCTAATCAACCATAAACAATCGCCATAAACTCTGTTTTAACAGTGTAAAACAGTAAGATATTGTGATTGCCTTCATTAATAAACAAAGAAGAAACAACAACCAAAGCAAGAAGATTTTAGGTACAAAACTCCACGAATATACCTAAAATTTGTCCCAAAACGTTCACAATTTCAACAAAAGACCTATCATGTCTAACAACAATTCATAAAAGTTTCTTCACAGCCCAAAACTAAAATATCACGACAAAGGAAAGATGAACAACATTGCCAACTCCAAGAGTTACAGCTCAAACCGCAGGCCAGCTCGACACAATCCTAAATGCCAGCCTTCATGAGAAAGTTGACAGGATTTGGTTACCAGGTTGTCTGCCACGATCAGCGGAGACAAGGCCATTTTCGTGGCGGGACCAAATCACTTGTGCAATGTAGACCTTTTTGAAAAGAATTTGACGAATTTTGGCGATTTATCATTGAATTTTAAGATTGTTTGTCGTTTATTAGTTACAAGACCTTTTATTTTACAATTATATATTTATTGCTGCGTTAAGATTTGTAAAAAGTTGTTTTGAATTAGGCAACAAACTGTTACCAACATTGTTCTCATTATAACTTACTTGAATAGATAGGTAGACATCTGAAACTTTCTGTGACCGTAATTTATTCATATGAGCTACTAAAAAAATACAAACCTTTTCACAAGTTTACATTTCATTATTATAGTAATTATCATAAAACCTTCAATCTAATCCAACTCTTTCAGCAACTTTATTAATTAAAAAACGTTCAAAAGTTCAACAATATTTATTATGTATAATAGTATAATACAGAAAATATGGTTCTGCTCGTTGCCCTGAAACAAAGTGCAAACTTGTGCACTTTTCCCATCAAAAATATCTTAAAGTAATGGACCTGCTACATCGTTACCCTCTTATTTTGAAAAGCTACAAAAACCGAAAAAAAAACGGATGACAGGCACCACCGAGATCTTTTTTCACTCACTTATTCATCCTTTACCTCTACTTTTGTCTCCCCACCCTGCTCCTCGGTCTTGGCTAAAGTTACTTTACTGGCAACCTGATGATTTATAATGTCTTCACCTTCACCCTCTACCTCAACTTCCCTCAGGTCCCGGTCGGCGACTTCGCGGCATTTCTCGATGAGAGCTGAAAAATAAAGATTATAGATAATAAAGACAAATATTTTAGTACAATATAGCAAAGCAGCGCTTTAAATTCATTGAAAACATTCCGTTAGGCAGTAATATTATGCTAGAGACAGTTCAGTCTCATAATGAGCAAGATTTTAAAATCATAGAAAAACGATGCCTTACTATCCATGTTCTTGGCAGATTCCTTAAGCAACTCCAAAGATCTCAGAGTGTGCTTGGCTGGCAAGTAGAAGATTGGAGGCTTGGTTTGTGTTTGGATAAACAACTTCAGCCTTCCGAAATGAGTCTCCTTTTCTCCCAACTAAAACAATGTTTTTATTGAATATCGTTATTGACCGACTTTACTGCATTTTCTGCTACACACCTTATAAAATTTAGTAAAACATTAAATTCAAATTATAAATATGTAAAATATAGTTATTTCTTCGCTTAAAGTGTAAAATTATCCTTACATTGTGTTTGATGGCGTTCTGTCTCTTTAGTTTCAAAATCTCAATTTCCTTATCTCTTTTCCGTGATTCCAAGTCGTGTTTCTGCTTCAAAAGCCTCTCCCGTTCTTCCCTTTTACTAGCTTCTAACCGTTTTTCGACTTCACGTTGTTTTTGGACCTAAAATTAAAGTTTTCAAAGGTTAAATTATAAATTAACAACTTAAATTACGGATAATAGTAGCTTAAACATGTTAAGCTTCTAAATCTTCTTTAAAATTAGTCCCGTACCTGCGCATCAACTTTTGGAGCAACGTTTTTCTCTTCCTTTTGGAACCTGTCCAAAGTGCCCATAAGAAGATTTCCAAACAATCGACGATTTCTAAAATTTAGAGAATTATATGTGTTACACATGTAAAACAGCCTTGCTTTTTGTTTTATGAGGTGTACGTTACAATATTTATATAAATTATAAGCTTTCTGTTTCCAAGCCGTTAATTTTAGCTCATTACCAAGCTGTAGCTCCAATAAATCGCAGGGACCTAAACCATGAACAATATAGTTAAAATCTTACCTTTTGCTGTCTTCTGCTTTCTCAGATTGTTTCAATTTGCTCAATGTTTCTTCTCTGGACTTAGTTTCAATAGGTAACACGACACTTGACTGTAACGATCTTCTTGGTATTGAAGGTGTTGGTCCAGATGCTGGAACAAATCTGCGGTGTCCATTCTCTTCTTGACGACTTCTTTTACCTCTGAAATTGAAAGTAACATTAAAAAACGTGTTCTACTGACAGTAAAAAGATTAATACAGCCCAGAACGAGTAGGCTAGCTTTCTGCTTTGGGTCAATTCTTAACGATGCTATTTACTTTAGCAGCAAACAAAAAATCTCAAAAAATCTTTAATTTCTATCCCATAGCGATCTTTAAATATAAAAATTCAACTTACAATGGCTCGGATTCGCTATAAACGACAACTTTCCGCTTTCCACTAAAATATATGAATCAATGTTAATATTATCAATGAAAACCAAAATAAATAAAGAAACTATTATTTAAGAAACCAAACCAACCTTTCGCCACCTTCTGGAGCTCGCACCAACAATCGTTTCCTAAAATCGAAACATTACTTGTATTATCATAAACACTTACCTTGTTTCTGGTTTCTCGGCATCGTTCATTGTAATTGGCTTCCTTGGTTCTCTAAAATAACTTGTACTATAATCTGCTATATGTTTACGTCCATAAACTCAGTCAGTTTCAAGTAAACACAACTTACTTTTCAGCAGGCCTTCCATTCAAAGCGGCAATGTTATCGTTTATTTCCTTCAGTTCGTCCAAAGCTTTATCAAGTTTCCCTGTTTCCATATCTGTCATTGTAGCCACAACAATATAGAATTATTATTTTTACGAAAGATACTCTAGGGTGCTAGTAAAACAAGCGCACTTTGCAACAAACGGATTTATTTGGCTAAAAAAGAATTTATTTTTCCACTCTAATAAGGTTTGTTTTCGTGGCGGGACCAAACTGAAGACGATATGTCGTTTTGTAACTGATAAGAAATATGAATATTTATCGCGATATATCGATGAATAAAATATAATATAGGTTTTGTCCATGAATAGCTTTATTTTGATAATAAAAATACTGTTTTGTTGTAATTTTTATTTTTTTGAAAAAAGTGATAAGAACTTGATAATTTATGTTTATTCAAATCAATTTTATCGAGATTTGGCCGAGAGGTATAACCAGTAGATGAGGTTGCAAATGGCAAATGTGATGGGGAATAGTTTTTGGCAAAATCTGAAAATTGAAAGTATTTCCTAATCAAGAAACTTTATTTGTCATGGATAATGTAATTTTTGTTAACTTTTTACCTATTTTGAAGTATTTATGTCTACCACAGTTATTTTAACATTTAAAAGAGGCCAATAGGATAGTTTATAAGTAAGATTGTTAAAAAAATTTACCTGTCCAAATCCTCGCCCGACCATTTATCGAACAGTTTGGGGGTGACGGCTTTGACCGCGCCTTTCCGTCGAAACGATTTTTTCCAAAAAGATCCGCCTCGAGCACCGGTACGCGAGGAGGGGAGAGATCGTGCTGAAGGTGAGTTGGGTATGAGATCATCACCACCGCCTGTGTCGGTTTGAGGACATTCCACGAAGGTGGCGTCCTCGAGGTTAGCCCAGGTACTCTTCTTCCATTCTGTCGAAGCCGTGCCCGTATTACTATTACTGTCTATTCGTCGGAGGCGGTATCGCTGAAAAGGAAAAAAAATTTTGCGTAGTTTTGAGATTACAGTAATTTTTCCATACCCTACTTTTTCAAACTTTTTTTGTTTTTCAAGTAAAATTTGTTGTTTGCTTCGTTAAGGATAAGACCTGTACTATCTTAAGACAGTATCTTTTAATTATCTGTACTATTATAATATAGTATCATATACACAACCATCTAGAAATGTTATGAACTTTCGCTAAATGTGAATCCATTTCGAAGAATCCTTACCGGATTGCTCTGTCGCTCTCCGATGGCCTTCTGGAATGCTCGCCGTGCCAAATCTTTGTTTGTATTACCCGTTTCAAAGTATTCGACCGGTTGGAAGTCGCGCTTGAAGCGCTTCTCCAAAGAGCCCACTACAGCGAGCTCCACCACGGTTAAGAAGATGAAGGCTAAGCAGCCGAATGAGAAGACGTCCACGGCTTTGACGTAGCTGACCTGAAACAACGTCATTTTAGAAGGGTTTTTGTGGGAGTTTCTGTCTAGTGGGAGGTATAGTAAATCCTCTATTTAATGGGAGGTATAGTAAAATTGTTATAACTTGATATTGTAGATAGTCCAATTATGTATTTTTTCAAGAAATCCCCAAATTAAAACGTTTTTTGAGTAATACCTACAAAATTGTAAAGATCATGAAATTTAAGGCTTAAAAATTTTTTTTAAAATTTTTTGCATTGTTTTATCTTAATCGTTTTCAAATTCATACGAAAAAGTTGCTTTACAATGTATAGCCATCAAACTTGCACAATCACTTCGATATTAATATACACCATTGAAGACTCGTCATTTTTTATACTTTCGACTTCTGATTTAGATTTTTAATTTTAAAAATTTATAACAAGGGTCCCCAAATTTAAAATTTCCGGCCACGGTTTCACCTCCGGCTCCGGTTATTTTCAAAATTTAAGCTTCGGCTCTAGAGAGTAAAATTTACCACACCCTTAAAAAGCACTTACCTTCGGAAGTGACCTGGCAATGTTACTGTACTGTAAAGTAAGGGCCATCAAAGATGATACACCCAAAGTGACCCGTGCTGGTAAGGAGCGGCGATCAAGCCAAAACGAAATGAATGAAATAAATACCATACAATAGGTGGGCATGTAGATTTGGAGAATGTAGAAGCCGAACGATCGTCGGAAAAAGATTTTGATGCTCAGCTGAAAAAGGATATTGTTATTGATGATTATATTGATTTTTTGGGGTATATAAGGATGCCAATAAAGTCTTGGGGCTTTTTAATGTGTAATGTTACAGTACCCTTATTTACTAAATTCGTCAAAATTTCAGTGTATTATCCATGTCAGTACTATTTTTGTTTTCACGTTCCTCAAAAAGCGGCACGTGTTCTGGCATAACGCCAATTAATCATAGTTAAGCGACACTTTCTTTCGTCTTTTAACGAAACATTTCGCGCTTGTCATTTCGAATTTCGATGTTTGATTGACGGATCGATCGCCGGGCCAAGAATAATATTTGTGGAGGGCCAGCTGACACCGTTATCAGGCTTTAACTGGTCCCACACACTGGGCAAAGAACGGAGATTGGCCTTATCTGGTTCCACACGCCAGTTAAAGGATGGAGATTGGCTCTACCTAGTCCCACACACCCACCACAGACCGTATATTAGCCTTAACTAGCCTCACACACCCGGTAAAGAGCAGATATTCTCCTTACCTGGTCCCACACACCCGCCGGATAATGGAATGTAGCTTTTTCGTGAACAAAGTGAGTCATCATAAAGTCGGGAAGGTTGATATCGCCAATGATTTCCACCGGTATGCCTTGGCGTTTCCAGAACAAGCGCACCTTGCCCACGTTGAAGGAATAGCTCTCGAAGACCGTTGTGCATTCGACTTGGTCCATCTGAAGATTTAGTTTCAGTGTTATAATGAATAAATTTATTATTAAGGTTTGTTTTGAATATTACATTGTATAGTGATGTGATTCAAGCTTCTCCCCCTCGTGTATAACATAATATAAAGATTTGTTTGCTATATAAAGCTGCCAAAAAATCACGCCGTTTTTTTACGTGAAAAACAATGTAAATTGACGACAAGACTTTTTATTACTTAAAATTTTATTAAAAAAACATTTGTAATACCTAATATTTTATCAAAAACAACCTAAAATTTAATTTTCTGTTATGTTTTTCATAAAAATTCAAGTTTGCAATTTAAAATCTGCTCCAAATTCTTCGAAAAAGCAATGTTAATATCTGGAAAACAATGCTTGAAAAGAATTCATACATTTGGAAGCACATTCTTCAGATACGAACGTGAATAACAGACAAAACTTGTCACATTTTCATGAGCCATAAATAAAAACAAAAATTTTTTAATTTGGATTTAAAAAATAGCTCATAAGAAAGTTTAAACTTCAGTTTAATCACAAGGAAGCTAAAATTAAAGTATGTTATCAGAAGGAAGTTTAAACTTAAGTTTAGATTTGAAAAAGATTCTTTAAAGGAAAGAGTCGCTTCCTTGGCTTTGTGTTTCATTTTTAGAGCTGCAGAAGTTTTTTCGTCTCTTTTTGTTGCTTATAACAATATACTGCTATAACATTGACCCAGAAATGTCATTTACTTTAAAATTTTTTCAATTCTTTGTGAAACAGACCCCATTTAAAATTTTTGTGAAATAGACCCTATTTTGTTCAAATAATTTTGTGCTCCTTAACCCCGCAAACTTGCCTTGCAAAGAGGCACATAATTATATGAACAACCTAGAAATAGCCAAAAAGATCAAACTTTTCAAAAAAACCCACCGGAAACGTGGTAAACTCGAAAGTGCACGGTGATTCCACAACAATTCGGTAGTTCATCCAAATCGTGCCATTTGGCAGAATAGCCAAAAATATGTTGGGCGTGGGTGAAGAATGAACACCAGCTCCTTTCGAATTGACCAAGCACACATTTGGGAGCCAAATACTCTCAACCATCCGATGTGACAACGAGAGATTGGCTACACATTGGGCGCCTTCTTGATTCTCGAAACTCAGCCCTGGATCGTGCCAGATCTGAGAGAA
Source organism: Bursaphelenchus okinawaensis (assembly GCA_904066225.2). Classification (NCBI taxonomy): domain Eukaryota; kingdom Metazoa; phylum Nematoda; class Chromadorea; order Rhabditida; family Aphelenchoididae; genus Bursaphelenchus; species Bursaphelenchus okinawaensis. The sequence continues at coordinate 8,029,934 of CAJFCW020000005.1, read as the reverse complement.
GAGAATGTCCATTTTAGAGGAGGATGTGATTTCGTTGATTTCTGTGACTTTTTGGATCAAAAGTTCTACGTCTACATCGACACCTGAGATTTTGGGTACGAGGTTGCGGTCGTAGCGTTGGAGAATGTCGGTTAGGATTCTGGAAATGATAGTGATGACATAGGGAATTATTACTTTAATTCAACATATTAGGTTGTTCAAATAATTATGTGCTTTTTCAAATTAAAAATTTGCTATAAGAAGGGGCACAGAATTATTTGAACACCCAAATACTATATAACAAAACCTATAAAGTATATACCAACTATCTGCTATTCTACCTTGTAGCATGCTTCTCCGCTTGTCCCAATATACATTGATCCCCATTCTCTGTGTACAATTTCAGCTCTTCCTCAACCTCGTCTTCAATCACACATCGACCGGTAACCACGTTCCTCGAGAAGCCATTCCGACATTCACAAGTGTAGTTGCCGTTCTCCCATTGCTTACAATACGACGACCGAAGATCGCATTTGTCGCATTCTGTAAGAACTTTGATGACATGTCAGGACGACGTAACTTGATACTTGTCTTAATGTCCGAATGACTCTTGAATTTCAAGGTTTAAATGAAATTTCGTCACGGTGTGTCAGGGAATGTTTGTTGGGGATGTTGGTGTTTAAATATACTATTATATAAGGTACTTATATAATGGTATCTTTAATAGTATAGTTTCAGTACTATAGATTAATATACCCATGTTTCAACACCTAACTTGACCTTTTGTTTACAGTAATTTTGATTTTATTTTTGACTTGAAAGCTGTCGTAATGCCACTATTATTGGAACATCAAAGTTAAGAGCGGAAAAAACTTGTTCAACCAGAAATGACATAACTGATTATGCAAATCCACAAAACGCCCTCAGGGTAATTTTTAAACCTTTTTTGGCGGAAAAACTAAAAATACTACGTAAAGATTAAGGTTTTTAATTAGAATATAAAAATAGTTAGATATAACAAAGAACTAACTATTTTTAGCGAAATTAGAATTGGCTAGCCGTAAAGATTTTAAGCCTAAGGTTAACGCTCAATGCTTTTAACCTAACTTAAAGGTATGATTAGGTAAAATACGGTATCTAAGCGCCATAGATTTACAAGAACGTTTTAAAATGTAATTTTGCTTGTCATTTGGAGCAAAATAAACTAAAAATCAAAAATGTGCTGTTTTGAAGTGACATCAAATTAAAAATGTTTTCAAAAAGTCACGTGAGCTAAACTTCAGCAGAATGACAAGTACAAGATGTTTCGAAAAATTAAAGCTTGAAAATGGCACAAGCTTGTTCAAAAAGTATTTAAATTTACTCCAAAGTAATGTTACCCTGCACGGCTCCCCAAAAATAGAAAATTATTAAAAAATCGATTGTAGACATTTCGTTGTCTCAACTATAGATTCGAAAAATAAAAAATACAAAAATGTTGTAAAATATATTTCAAATCACACGATGTATACGTTGTAACACATGGTTTTACTTTTAAATTTTGTTTAAAATATTAATTATGTTTTTCTGCTTCTCTGGGAGCAAACCCGATGAAAATCCGTCAAGTTTGGACCCTTTTACAGCCAAAAATTATCGAAAAAGACGATCGGTGACGAATTTATATTTTGATTGATTTTATGGTTTGGGGAGCCGTGCCCTGCCATTACTACTAACAATTGTAAAGGGCTTCATTTTAGGTAACATTCTATTAGATTGAACCAAAAGTGATGGGATACATTTTGGTTAAAAAGTAGATGAAAATTGTCCCACTACTTTTGGTTCATCTTAATAAAGTTGTTTAAAAAATCTGAGGTCCCTTGCAAAGCATTTTTTGTGGTTAAGGGGCACAGAATTATCTGAACAACTCAATATATCTTCTCTTTTAGGTAACAATCAAAGAAAATCAAACCTCATCCACCCTACCTTTCGCCCGATGTTTGTGCGGCGTTTCGGCCGCGGCTTCGGTGGAACGTTGAGCGGATTGTTGAACCACAATTAGCATTATTAAGACCAGGAGGAATTGAGACCAGTCCGTCCGCCTCATCGCCCCGTTTGGAGGGGACAAAGCCGGTGTTCTTGATAGCCCCTCTTGCAAATCTCGACGTTTTCGCACTAAATTCTAAGCCCATTAATACTCTGTCTACTCGAGGGAAGATGAGTACAAATTAAAAATTACTTCGCGGTATTGTTTTACTTGTTAAAGGTATTGGTTTAAGTTATGTCAAGATAAGTAAAAGATGAGCTATATAGCTAGAGTGGAGTAAAATATGATAAAGCGAGACAGAATAGGAAAAAGTAAGGTAAGGTGGTGTATGATAGGGCACGACAAGGCACAATAGAGACGGGTAAGGTAAGGTAGTGTAAAATAAGATAGTATAATAAAGGAGAAAGAATATAATAAAAAGTAAGGTAAAATAGATATCGTTGGGTAGTGTAGGGTAGGGTAAAGTAGGGTAGGATAGGGTAGGGTAGGGTAGGGTAGGGTAGGGTAGGGTACGGCACGGTAAGGTAGGGTAACGCGGGGAAGGGTAGGATAGGGTAGGGTAGGGTAGGGTAGGGTAGGGTAGGGTAGGGTAGGGTAGGGTAGGGTAGGGTAGTGTAGGGTAGGGTAGGGTAGGGTAGGAAGAGCCGATCTTCCTCAAAATTTAATGTGAATCTGTAATATAGACCAACGTCATGCTACAGGTTTACAAATATAAAATTGTATCACTAACCTCTAAATCTTCAAAAAACATCCCCAAAACATGTAGCAATGCAAATTTTGCGAAACAACCCAATTACGCAATAAAAAGTACGAATTGAGAGCAAAAACATCTCCCGGTTCAAAAACTCAAACCCCATCTAATTGTAGGCCAAGCCCGCGCTGACTCGAGCCCGAGGCGAAAGGACAATGTGCTCATTTAAATAAGCCATGACAATTTAAAACAAGTCAAGAAACGATTTATGGGAGGTGGGAAAAGTCGCGTGAAATTCGAAAAAAATTGAGTTTTTGTTGGGTCACTTCCGAAGCCGGTGCCGGTTCCGGACTCCCCTCCCCCCACCGACGGTTGGGTCTTCTGAAGAGAGCACGGTGTTGATCAGAGGATTTACGCTTCACTTCAAAGCCAGACTTTTTGCCACACCTTGAGGGCGTTTTTGGGACAGAATAACACTGTATAATGTTTAAAATGGCATAAAAAGGCTAATAATATAAAAAGAGTGATGTCAATGTAAAAAAGGTTAAAAAACGACCGGTAAAACTCGTAAACGAACTTATTTAGTCTTTTGTAAAGTAGAATAATGTTGTAAGCGTACGGTAGGAATGAGTAGTGTAGTGTATAATAGGGTAAACATAAGTAAAGTAGAGTAAGATAGGGTAAGATAGGGTAATGTAGGATAAGATAGGGTAGATTAATGTGCCAAAAAAGTATTGTCATCATTTTAAATTATCAAAAATGTAATAAAATATATTGGCAATACAACTCATCAAATCTCTTTTTATTTAAACAAAACACCTAAAATGTAGTAGAAAAATGTTAAAAATGTAACAAAACAGTGTTGCAAATGTACTAAAGTAATAGAAATATGTTGTGTAGGAAAATAGATACAATTTTAAAATTGCCACTTGTAACTTTAAAGATAATAACTCTAAAAAGTAGAAACAAAATGTTCAGAAAGTCCAGCTACAAAACGTAATTTTTAGAGGCGAGAAACGGCCCATGCCCGAGCCACTTTTGAAACCGGGGCCAACGTTTAGGCCCGGTCCGGTAAAAAAATTCTAGACACGGCTTGGCGCAGACTATATCAAAACTTTTAAAAAATTTTTAAACATTAAAGAAAAAGAAAATTTGCTTTTGCAATGTTATTTTGAAGCATCTATTAGTTGGGGTACCCAAAAAATAAAAAGAAAAACAAAAATTTCGAAAAATTTTTTAGGTCTAAACTTACTTTTCAGGCACAGCTTTTTTCTCACTCCTAGATCTTTTCAAAAATAACCAAAAAAACTAAAAAATGTCAAAAAATTAGTTGTAAGGTTAGGTAGCAGTCTTTTAAAAAGAAGTTTTTAAATAGGATAGATAGCCAAGCATAGCGTACGTTTTAAAAAAGTTGTTCACCATCTGCCCCCCCCCCTTTTCTCTTCACAATCTCCCAAAAAAGTCCTACCGCTAACAAAAAACGACTATTTTAAGTAATACTTTCCCTACCCCAACTCCCAAACATCTTCAAACCCCTAATCCGCTCGATCAATTAGGCACTAAATCAATTTCTAATTGATAAGCGTTCCATTATCACGGCCAACAAACGCGGTGTTGGCCTCATTTCGAAGGCTTTGTTGAAGCACTTAAGCGTCCGCCTAAACCAAAACCTCGGCGAGAAAGCGGCACGATGGGCAGGAAGATTTGTAAACAAATGCAAATATGCACTTGACGAAAATGATTTTAAAAAACGAAAAAAGAGCGAAAATGTGCTGATTCTTCGCCGCCTTCTCAAGAGCCGGAGGGGGGAGACAGGAGGTTGGACATGTAGAGACGGATCACTCTGGCATCTTGTCTTCAAGCCGGCTTCCACTCTTGACAGCTCCCCCCCCCCTTCTCGGCTGACAATCCCATGACCTAAAGGTGATAAGTATGATCTTACATCTAGTTGTAATTGTATCTTTTTGTACTATTGTTACATTTAGTTGTCAGAGTATTTAAAGTTTCTACGACCAGGACTAATTCTAAGCAGTCTAATAAGTTTTGTTATAGTTAACATGTAAGTCTCAATGAACTATATGAAGTTAAAAAACCTTCTATAAACTGTAAAAAACCTTTTCTTATTATAAGTAGTACCCTGCAAAGAAACCGGTCCTAGTATGTCTCCTTTCATCTCTAGTTGTTTTAGGAATTTTATATGACAAGATTTTGATGTATTTGTCTTAAACTGTAATGTAATTACTATTTTAAGTAACTTTTAGCAATTTTAAGCTTTTTTTACTGTATCTAATCTTATTATGTAAAAAAATTGTCTAAGAGTTAGAATAAAAATTAGACTTGTCTAGATTTTGGTAAAAAATATGTTTTTTATATTATAGTAAAAGAAAAATAAGTCATAAATATAAAGTTTTAATAAAAAACGAATCAATAAGAAATACAAAAAAGGCATAAAATGAAAGCTAAAGTCACAATTTAAAAAATTTTACAAAAATATAAAAAAAATCATGAGCAATGTTACTCAGCACTAACAAGGGAAATACTCAACCTGCCTCGCACAGAATCAGCTCAAAATTTTTGTATGAATGCTTTGTAGCACCAATAGTACTTAAAAATTTTAGCTTGTGCTTTCGAGTTTTAAATTTAAAGCATTAGGGTTTTCATTCAATTTGACGATTTTGGCATTGTGTTTCAAGTACTTTTGTTGACTTTCCGAACAAGCTACGCGTACAAATTTAAAAAAGTAGATGCACTAAAAGCTTTTCTACTAGTATATTCAAAGAAAAATAATTAAAAATAAAAAAATAACAAAGTTACAAGCTTGAAACACAATGCCAATTTAGCGAAAAATTCAAAACGTAATTTTTTGATCTCGATTTTCCCGAGATTTTTTATAAAAAGTGCTTCACTACTTTTCGGAAAGTCTTACATTTACGTGATCTTTCTGTATAAAAAGCTTGAAGTCAATCAGAGCCGGGAGGTCAATCACTTTCCTTGTAAAGTGGTAGTCGGAAAAAACTACATCTAATATATAATATAACAAAGCTAATAATATAACAAAGCCATAAGCAACCATACTCACCAATAAATAAAAAAAAGGTCAAAAATATGTTTGAAAAGAACCTATTGTATAATATAATACCACATTGAACCCAAAAAACAAAGTAAGTCATAAGAATTGAGATTCGCCTTATTTGCATAGTAAATATGATGGTGGAAAGTAGATGAACATGAATACTTGAAGACACGAAAAGACAGAGCATGTTTGTTCAAAAAAGTTTAATTCCAGGTTCGAATCGCCTCGAGGGATATTGAGAGATTATGCAGACAAAATTAAAAATATTTTACTGGGTAAAGTTACAGGATGTGTGATAGTACATACTGTTTAAAACTGAAGTAAAGTGCATTTCAATATCGATGACAAAGCAATTTTTGGCAAAAATAATGCGTATTAAGGCAGCAGAAAAGTCTTGGCGTCAATATGCATTCACAAGAAGGGTTAAAAGCGACAAGGCTTTAGCACATTTCACAACAACAACGTTAAAGTCGTAAAATAACTGTGTCAATAAATGATATTATGTTGTTCAAATACTTATGTGCCCTCTAACCTCAAAAAAACTTAATTTGGGAGGCAGGACAGAACTAGTTGAACAACCTAATACCATAACTGTCACTATGCTACAATAAAGAACCCAAAACCTTCAAGTCTATAACATCTACAAAAACGTTTCAAGAACAACACGTAGTATAATATGTAAAAACAGTTATACATAAAGATGAGCACTTCCCAGTTTATCAGATTGTAAATGTCAACAGGATTATTGACATCTCTCCGCGTCGGCTATTTTTAACGTTTCACGTAGAGTGTTTATAGTAGCTAGTACATAGTAAGAATGAAACAATACTACAAAAAAATACTTGTTGTTTTTGTATCAAAAATATTTACATCTTAAAACATTACAAGTCCAAAAAAAACATATGAATACAATTGTTCCTTTGACTTTTGCTAAATCAATAAATTAGAAATACTGTCATGACATGCCATGTTTAAATTCAAAAAAAATGTTTTTAATTTTTATTTGATGCTTCTGCTATTAGGTAGCCGCACGGCGCAGGATATTCTATGCCCTGTCTTGCGAGGTATAAATCACGCTTTAAAAATAGGATACAAAAGAAGGCAAGCATAGGCAATGATGCCTTATAACACGGTTTTTGTAAGAAATGAAAGCCTGTGTCGACACAAAACAAGCCAAAGGCTCTTATTTTTTTTAATAAGCATATATTGACAATTTATATGTGAATAACCTAAAATCAGTTTTGCAAAAAAAGTAAATACAGTATAACAGAGTACTGTAAAGTTTTCATATCTTACAAAAGTTCTACGCAGTACTAAAAACTAAACCTGCAAAAGAACCAAGCTCAATTTTTTGGCCTAGGTTACTGTCTGAGTCTCAGACAGTAAAGACTCTGAGACTTGTTTTGTCTCGCCTCGAACTGGACTAGTCGACCATAGGTAATTATGCTAATTCCATCGATCAACGCTTTTAGACCATTTCTTATATTATTCATTGTAACAGGGTTATCAATTCAGTTCTATTTTTTGCCATAGGTATAGACAGCCAGTGCCGTCTGTCGTATCTTGTGGTATAGTCAAAGTTTCATATATTTTTTACTTTTGTTTAAAACATTGTTATATGTTGTGAACAAGAAGCAATTCATAATTTTTTTTGTATTATATACATATTTATATTATGTATTACAGATCTTGTCAATTTGTTTGTTTTTTGTAACATAACAGTAAAATAACTACAATAAAGGCTTTATATATTTCTTTACGAACAAGATATTTTTAGTTGTTTTTAAATATAATAGATTGTTTAGATTCTTCTTTTTACTACAGTATAACTCTTGTATAACGAGCTCTTCTATAACTAAAATTACGTATAATGAACAACTTTAGAATCTCTAGTCAACTATCATTACAGTGTATTTAAAACTTTAGTACTGTACTTTTTCTATATAAGCAACCCAAAGAGTCCGACATATTGCGTTTACTAAAAGGGGGTTGTCTTTACAGATGGTTCACTATATAGAGAGACCACTGTATACCAAATACTCGTTACTACAAACAAATTTAAAGTCTTTTAGCAATTTTTTATACAGAAGCTCTACTGTACTGGTAATTTTTGTCTATCTTTCTATATATATATGAATGTATAGTGCTATACTATAAACAAGTATGTATGTATGTTTTTATAAATGCAATTACTTCATATTTCTAACATGTATACGATTACTCAAAACATTATTGTAGCATTTGCTTCTCTACACAGTAAAATTGTTTCATTACCGAGTCCAATGTTACTATTTATGTCTGTAATGAACGTAAAGTCGATGTTCGTATTCTGCTACTATATTAATAAAAAGAGACATTTTCGTTTTGTATAGTTGTGTTTCAAAGACGAAAAAAGTGTAACCAGGGCTATTTTTATGTCTCTGTGTATATATTCGGCTGAAGAATGGGTGTCCACTCCGCCCGCCCAATGCCCTTTTTATGGCTAAACAACCGCTATACGACTTGGATAAACAATTCTGCAATACTGTAACATAACATAACATAAAAATGCATGCAGGACAGGGCAAGACAGAGCAGGACAGGGCAAACCTTATAAAATAATATAATACTGGTTTGGGGCGTTGGTTAGTATTATACTGAATAGTACGTTTATGATTAGAAAGTGTGTAAAAGTATAATATAGTGATATAAAACTAGCAATAAAAAATTTTTTAAATTTAAACGTAAAATACCAAAAAAACTATAAAACTATACCATGAAAAAGTTTTGTTGTTAAAAGAAGTGAAAACCCGTGCTTTAAAACGACAAAACATTTTTTAAGGCACGACAGAGAAAGGTAGAGCTAAAAAGTAAAGGTAAGACAATGTAACGTAGCGTAGCATAAGAAGACAAGCAAGGTAGAATAGTATAAGGGGGTGAGAGACATATTAGGATAGAAGCTTAAGATAGGGTAAAGCAGAGCAAGGTAGAGTAAAGTAGATTAGTGTAAGGTAAGGACTAGCAGGATTGGGTAAAGTATTTTAAAGCAACGTATCGTAACGTAAGGCAGGGTAGAGTAGGGTAGGGTAGGGTAAGATAGGGTAGGGTAGAGCAGGGTAGGGTAGGATAGGGTAGGGTAGAGTAGGGTAGGGTAGGGTAGGGTAGGGTAGGGTAGGGTAGGGTAGGGTAGGGTAGGGTAGGGTAGGGTAGGGTAGGGTAAGGTAAGGTAAGGTAGGGTAGGGTAGGGTAGGGTAGGGTAGGGTAGAGTAGGGTAGGGTAGGGTAGGGTAAGGTAGGGTAGGGTAGGGTAGGGTAGGGTAAGGTAGGGTAGGGTAGGGTAGGGTAGGGTAGAGTAGGGTAGGGTAGGGTAGGGTAGGGTAAGGTAGGGTAGGGTAGGGTAGGGTAGGGTAGGGTAGGGTAGGGTAGGGTAGGGTACGGCACGGTAAGGTAGGGTAACGTGGGGAAGGGTAGGGTAGGGTAGGGTAGGGTAGGGTAGGGTAGGGTAGGGTAGGGTAGGGTACGGCACGGTAAGGTAGGGTAATGTGGGGAAGGGTAGGGTAGGGTAGGGTAGGGTAGGGTAGGATAGGGTAGGGTAGGGTAGGATAGGGTAAAATAGGGTAGGATAGGGTAAAATAGGGTAGAGTTTAAATTTTAAACTTTGAGTAATCTTCTTATTGTACGACCTAATTTCTTCGACCAGTATATACACCTTCAAAATCGTACTACGTATGTGCTGTTAATGTGACTTTACTTTTTTTGTTCAAGTTGTGGACATTTTTTTCCGCCGGCCCTTTCGGTCAGAGACATGTACAACTCGCATTTTTTGTTCGTTTCGTTCTTCCAAGCTTTTCGGCCGCCCAAATGCCTGAGGGCATGTCCACTGTTTTTTCGTATATATTTTTTGTCTGGCTGCACTTAATTGTCGGAAAAACATTTGTTTCGTTTGGGCTCTGATCCAAAAAGTGATTTGATTTTACGCAATTATCTACTGGCCGAAACATAATCAGAGAGAGAGTCCGAGTTTTTTTATCATCTGTTAATTTTCGTATTACTTTTTTGATGAGGGGGCGGGGGGGGAAGGGTGAGGGTGTAAATGGGAGGGGGTGGAAGGAGTAAAAGAAAGTGATGATTTGGCTTGATCAAAAAAAATTTTTTATATTGAAATTTTTTGAACTTTGTTTTAAATTTTTAAAAATATTTTTGATATGCTGCCATTTCTATTAAACTTCTTTACATTATACACCTTTATCTTAACATAACTTCCTTCTAAACCCATACAAAACAAAAGAAAACCCATCTTCCCTTATCACTTCCATAACAATACCCTGTGTGAAAGACAAGCACTCCGCCAGCCGGCTCGAGATGACCCTTGTCGTGCTTCGACCTTGAGCAAAAAAGGTGTGCCGTGGCGTTGCGCAAGCAGAAAAAATACTTTCTGACCAGTCGGCTGGTCACTTCCCCACGTCTAACCTTAATTTCAGAAGCCTTAAGCGGCTTTTGCAGTTAGTTGATTGCAGATGTGGGGGTAGTTTTTGTTTATTGTCAGATGTTTTCCAACGTGGTTTCAGGCTGTCAAAAGTGCTTGGGGATTTCGAAATTTTAAAATTTGATTTTTGGGTTTATAAGGTAAGCTATTAGGTTGTTCGGGTAGTTCTGTGCTATATAACACCAACAGTTTGCTTTGAAAGGGAGCACAGAATTATTTAAACAACCTAAAAAAGCACGTTTATAGGTAATCCCGGTGAGAAAAAAAATCAACAGGGGGGACTACGTTCAACTTTTCTCAAAAAAAATTTTTTTTAGGGATAAAGGGGGGGGAGAAGGGGAGGGAAGCAGAGGGGCCCAAACTGTAACTTTTTCTTAATTTTTTTTTCAAAATGTCGCTGGACTGATCAAAAAAAATAACTTTTTTGCCTAAAGTTACTTAATTTATCAATATATGTTGTTATAAACAAGTGTTTCCTTATTTTGTGGTCTTCCTGAACCTTTTCCATAAATTTTACAAACTTTACAGTCGTGTAGACGTGTGATGCGCGAGAAATGTTTTGGGGAACGATGGACAAGGCCGTTTTTTACTGTTTTCAAAAATTACTAGTTTTTAAAATTGTAGGTACAGCGGCAACGTTCAAGGTCTTTCGGTCAGTCGGCTACTATCGGACATTGAGAGGGGTTGTTGATGGTTTTGGAGAGGCTGTTGGTGGAGTTAAAGCAGATTTTGATAAAAGTGACGACAAGGCAAGGCAAGGCAAGGCAAGGCAAGGCAAGGCAAGGCAAGGCAAGGCAAGGCAAGGCAAGGCAAGGCAAGGCAAAGAAAAAGACTAGACAAACCACTGTGGTATTATCATTGTTTCAAATTTAGGTTAGACAGATGTTTTTTTAGTTTAATCAAGCTATGATACGCTGTTTGAAGTCGGAATCGACCAAAAAAGGACCAACGTCCGGTTTTGGTGACTCGTTTTCTCATTAACATAACAAACAAGAGCATTTGGGGTGGACAATAAAGGTTACTGGGAACTTGCCAAATATGTTTTATCTTGTTTTACTGGCATTGTATTTTACGTATGTATTTTAAATCCTGTATAACGAATCCCGGAACAATTTTTTTACATTTTTCATTCTTTGTCTACTTTATCTTACCCTACTCTACTTTACTCTACCTTACCGTACTCTACCCTACCCTACAACTAAAGGAACACTGAAAAACGCCAAACTTGAGTAGCCACTTCTCTAATCTTTAAAACACTTGAACATCTAATTGAGAAGCCGGAATGGTCACTGCCATTACTAAATATAAACTTTTTTGTCCGGAATTAGTGGCCACAAAGTGTGCCCTCTTATTCCATTTTCAGTTGTATGTTGGTTCTAATCTAGTCGTTTTTTTCGACCAACTTTTCTTTTTTCGTGTAAAAAATGTAGTGCCCGGAGGGGATTTAGAGGCCTAAGAAAACGTAGGTTGCATATTTATAGACGTTTTTCGAATGTTTATTATATAGTCGTAGTATTATCGTATTAGTGTTTGGTAGTTTATGTGTTATTAGCTTACTTTTTGATGTTTTTTGAGGTTTTTTGGACTATAAGGTAGTGCCAAGCTACTACAATATAAAGTAAAAAGCAATTATACAGTTAAGTCAGGGTTATTTGAGGCTGAGAGGAATGTAATGGGTAAGGTAGGGTGTGGGGGAGTAGTGATTTTATTTTTTTACTTTAAAGCGTCTACCCCCTCGTTGGTTTTGTAGACTAAAATTAGCTGCCCAACACTAGTTAACCTAGCCTAGTTTACAATTAAAGTTATAATTTTCATTTTCAAGTTCAGCTACTTTACAAAATTTTGAAATCGTATCACTTTTTACTATTATTTCATTATTTTTTACGTAGCAGGTGTGTTCTTGTGGACATATGCATCTTATCAACAGCTGTAGCATATAAATTTCGTTTGACCAAATCTTTTTTCTCAATTCATCATTATGGGGAAATGTGTACTGTTAAAGAATTCACTAAAGATTTAAAATTGAAAACATGAAAAAAAAAATTTTTTTAATTATCTTTCCCCAGTCCTATTGTCATTCGCCCTTCCTCTACTTATCCTTCAATCTCCATCCCTATTCCTTCTCAAGCTATTATACAACCATCTGACCTTGTCTAGCCTTGTCCAGCCTTGTTACAACTTTTTTACCTTTATAGTTACAGTAGCCAAGCTACGGTCAAAAGAGGCCAAACAAAACCTCTAGACCATTTATAATATTATCAAAACCTAACACTCAGCCAGACGGTTTTTTCCGCCGCTAGAGCTCATAAAATTCAAAAAAAGGTCGCTTTTTAATATGCTGTGGTTGTTGTCCATTGTTTGGGCGACTCGGGCTGATAGCACAAGACCAGTGATAAGGACTTTTTGTTTCTTTTCCTTTGTTCCAACTGACATGTGATTCTCGCGTCGATGACAATCTTTAGACTAGAACCTTAAGAGAAAAGTTTTTTAATTACGGGTTTAAAATATGAGTTTTAGGTGAGAAGATGGGAGGGGGAGGGGGGGGGAGGAGAAGGAGGGAAGGAAAGTTGAGGAGGTACGGTGGTGAGATGATATATGGGGGGGTGGGGGGGGAAGGATAGGTTTTAAGTTATAAGACTAACAAGGAAAGTACCCTACCTGCCCCGCTCAGAATCAGCTCAAAATTTTTCTATGAATTCTTTGTACCACCATTAGTACCCATAAAAAATTTTAGCTCGCGCTTTTGAGTTTTAAATTTGGATTATTTGCGTTTTCCGCCAATTTGGCAAATTTGGCATTGTGTTTCAAACACTTTTTCGGCTTTCCAGACAAGGCACGCTTACAAATTTTAAAATGCAGGTTCATTTAAAGGTATTCTACTAGTATATCAAAGAAAAATTATTAAAAGTCAAAAAATGACAAAGTTACAAGCTTGAAACACAATGCCAAGTTGGCGGAAAATTCAAAATGTCATTTTTTAATCTCGATTTTCTCGAGATTTCCTGGAAAGCGCGATTTAGTAGTTTGCTGAAGATCTTATATTTACATGATCTTTCTTTATAAAAAGTTTGAAGTCAATCAGAGCGGGCAGGTCGGGTACTTTCCTTGTAAGCGTAAGTTTATGGCCAAAAAGAAGCGGAGGTGATGAAACTAGACCTGACAAAGAGATGTACCTGGCTTAGCCAGTGGTTTTAGACTAAAAAATTGGGCCTTACAGGCCTAGTAAGGGTAGTCTAATTGAAATAGAACGAGTAAAAAAAAAATAAAAAAATTTTTTTTTTGATGTAGTATGCTAATACAAGGCCAACTACAGTACTTTCCTTACTGTAAAACAAAAAAAACTTTTTTTACAAAACCTTATCAAATACATTGGCATTAATCATGTGGTAGTCACATACAAAACCAAATACAGTGAAATTACTCTTATGGGGCCACACATCAAATACAGTGACATTATCCCCGTGGTAGCCACCTAAACGATCATGATATAGCTCAAGAAACCCTTTGACGAACAGGTTCGTCTTTCACTTTCGTTCGTTGCGCAAAGACATTTAAAAGGACATTGCGACCAGTTTCACTTTTGTTTGTAGCTTCTCGCTGTGAGGCGGATGTGTAACAAAAATGGCTGGATTTGCAAGGATACGCTCAAGGTCGTCGCGAAAAAAAATATTCGGACAATCGACCGAGCTGTTTGATTAAAAAAGTTTGGCGAAGAATTAGTAAGACAATATTACTAAGGCAGGTATTGAGAAAGACGGTAAATACTGTTAAAGAAAGTTGGTATATACTGAATTTGAAGGTTATGGACTGTGAACTGTTAGAATCTAGAAGCTTATGGACTTTGACTAGACCTGGCCTAAAAGCCGGGCTTTAGCTTTGATATGTCGGCTGTGTTTGGCATAGTAGAACACGAGCAAATGACTAGTTTCGGCTTGATTTTGCTGGCTTTTAATGACTATGATTTAAGGATTCTATGTTCAACGGAAGGCTTATCTTCATACATCATGATTATCCATACCTATATAAACAATTTGACCAACTTGCCATACCTTATTCGACAACAACGAAACTTCTTTGCTTAAAGAAATACCCTTTGGCTAATAATTAGCCGTCAACCCAAAACTACAGTATAAACCGACACCAAGAAATGTAATATTTCACTTTGATGACTATCGCTCTTTTGTTATGTTGTTTGCCACACCAATGTACTAAAGAATTGGAGCGGCTCGCCTTCTTTTTATTATTTTGTGTTTCTATTTTTGGCTCTCCCCCCACCGATCGGCTATATAGTGGATCAGACGGCGTCATGGACGGTCGAACAACACCGGCCGGCCAACTGTCTCGGCGTCTTGGGCAGCAGCTGGCCAGACGGCCCCAGAAAAAAAACTTGTTACCTTATTATGTTCTTGCTGTGTTTGACGGCACGTGGGCCTTCTCGCCACTAGTACGATCATATGGTGTCCGTGAAAAGAGACGGCGGGTTGCGGCCGGTCCGGGTTCGGGGTTTTTGCAAGTTTGCTTACAAATGGGAGAGGTGGGGTAGGTTAGGTTAGGGTATGTTAGGGTAAGTTATGGAGTGTTAGGGTATGTTACAGTAGGTTAGGGAAGGTTAGGTTAGGGTATGTTACAGTATGTTAAAGTACGTTAGGGTATATTAGGGTATGTTAGAGTAGGTTAAGGTAGAGTAAAGCAAATTTAAATTACTGTAGGTTACGGTTGGTTATGGTAAAGTAAGGTCAGTATTAAAAGTTTTTTGCAAATTATTACTTGTTTTTTACATTGATACATTACTTTTGCGTTTACGTTGCTGTGTTGTTTCTTTTACACTCTTTTTTATAGCTAGGATACTCTTCTGTACCTCCTTCTTTATGGCTACTATGTCACTCTTTATTCTTTCATATTTTTATATTGCCATTTTAATTAAACCCTCCTTTGTATTGCTACATTACGCCTCCCCCCCCCCTTGTATTGATACATTACTCTCCCCCTTGTATTGCTATGTTACTCTGTTTCGTTCACTTTCGCTTTCCGCAAAATAATTCAGCTGCAGAAGCGAATCCCCCCTCTTTATATGTAATCATCGTACAGTTTTCGCTTTTCGTTGCGCAACAACGACTCATCCGTCTGATGAGGGCGCAAAACTGGATTCTGATGCCCACAGGTAGTCTTTTATCCTCTTGCAAAATGCGTCCCTCTCTTTTATCCGCCACCAAATCCGACGTTCGGCGATGTCGGGCGGAGGGAAAACGTGTTTTGCGCGGGGGTACCTCCGACAGCCGGCTGTCCCTTCGTAACGTCGCTTCTACACGCCGAATTGCGCAATCGCCCATTAAAAGTGAAAGCAGCTGTTTTAAGGGTTACCTTCGCTCTCCATTTCCATTCGTTTTTTCGTTTCCTGGGGGACATTTGGTCGACGACACACGGGGCGTGTCCGTCGCGCTCATCCATCCACCACATCTTCCACTTTTACTATCAACGACACCACTTTCACTTTCTGTTTTGGTCACATTCCTCTGGTCACTGTGGAATGATTTAGATGATTTATCACACACCTGAGTGTAGGCTTTACAGCCGTAGGTGTTTTTGTAGTCTTCGTCAAAGGTCATCGCTTCTTGCTTTAAACAGACCGTTAAAGGACGTCAAAGGGAGGGGGGGGTAGGTGGTCCATTAGACGTGATCACGCGTTCTTGAAAGTGATTTTCATTTTCTTGGCTGTCGACAACACATTTGGTTTAACTGCTTCTTTTTAAACTGTACTTCTATTGTTATTTAAATATAAATAAGCCTATATTACGTTGTCCAACTATGGTTGAGCCATAGTACCCAACTTTGAAAATTTTGGCTCATTTATATTCGAACACTCAAGCATTTTGAAAAAGGTTTATTTTTACATTCTTACAATTCTCAATGACCATCACGTGCTTGATTATGTTGTGTTTGTTGTGTTGTTTACTCGGCCGCATTCTGGTTTCTGATTCCCGTGACAATGAACTTTCTATTTTTATCACTATCCAAACATACGCGAGGTCCGAGCGGGTATTTTGGGGCCGTTATTACGACCAACAATTGAACTATTTTTAGTCGCTTTCAACGTCGTTCTGATTCCGTTTTCTTTTGTGGTTTTATTTTCTTTTTGTATTGTTGTGTGGCGAGGGACGGTGGTGTTATATCATGTTATTGTATAGGCTAGAGAGGAGGAGGAAGCGTGAGAGAGGGGGAGGAAAGGCTAGCGAGGGAGAGAAAGAGCTAGAGAGTAAGGAAACGTGAGAGTAAAGGAAAGACAAAAGAAAGCGTGAGAGAGTACAAAAGGCAAAAGAAATCAAGAGAGAGTACAACAAGACCCCAAGCAGAGAAAAGCCTAGAGATAACGAAAAAAAGAGAGACAAGCCCCTAGAGAAAACGAGAGAAAAAGAGACAAAACTAGAGAGAACACAGGCTAAAAAGAGACCAATGGACAAGCAATCAGCCCAAAAATGACTGGATTGCTTTTTTTGTTTAAACCCCCTTCTTTGTACAATAGCCATGGGGCGTCGGGACGTGTGATGGGCCCGTTCAAATGCCCCGAGGGCAAGCGCTTGTTTTAAGGCTAGTTCCTTTGTTCTCGATGAGTTTTGTAACATCGACCAACTTGGGAAAACCGGCTTCAGGTTTGGCTACTTTTTCTTGTTCTTCGGCTAGCTGCTAGAGGGTTTAATTAGAAAAAACAGCTGCAAATTAATTTTTTTTGGTTTTTTAAATTTTTTGTTTATATTTTTGATTTTTTTAATGTTGTAGTAACGTTTACAGTAAAATAGGGCTCTTAGTACCATGCTTTAACTTAAGAAAGCCACTTTTTTCAAAAATTTTTAATAGGATATAAACCCTCAGGCTATAACAACTAACTTTAATAATAAACTTTATAATAACTCGTCCAGATCATAAAAGATCACGTTCATAACATCTTGTCTATGATATGACGGTTCAGTCCATTATTGTTTTTTCTCTGACTGTCTAACCCTCTCTATCACTCAGCTGTGTCTCTCACGCTTCTGGCTGATCAGCCAATTTTTAGTATAGTTTTTGCTGCATTTTCCGGACGTCGCATTTTGCGAACCAACAAAAACGAAAGGAATTAAGCCTCGTTTTCCCCGTTTCACCGGGGGAACGGACAGTCTGATGGGGACTACGGGGAATTTAGGGCTTCTATGGGGGCTAGGGGTTCTGGAGGGGATTGGTAGTATTTTGATGGGGACTACGTGGAGTTTAGGGCTTGTGTAAGACCTGGGGGTTCAAAAGGGTATGGGTAAGATTCTGATGGAAACTTTAGAAGTTTTATGGCCCCTGGGGGTTCAGAAGGGTATGGCAATATCTTGATGGAGGCTAGGGTTCCATACAGCTTGAGGGTTCACTAAGTTATCCAGAAAAGGATAACCTGATTCCAAAGTCCAATCAAAGCTTTAAACCTTAAAAATTAACCATGCAGCCCCCCGACTACCCTCAGGTGTCACAGTGCGCGCTCGCTTTCCGATCGTTCATTGTTTGCCGATTGCGCAACGTCTCGCGCACTTTCACCTTCCAGCCGGCTGTTTTTTGTTTCGGACGGACCGTGAAGAGCGGCGTGTATAGCGTGTCGGAAAGTGCATTATGAAGGTCAACCGAGATTGTATTGTGTTCCAATGTTCTGCTTTACGATTATTTCCAGCGTTTTTGCATAATCGCCTTTTATCAGTGGTTAAGACGAAACAAAACAAAAGACTAAACAAAAATTGTAGCAAAAATGGAGGGGGGGGGGTTTGAGGGTTTGGCTAAAACTTTAGGTAAAAAGACTGTTTAATAAAACAACATAGTTAATATGAGAATAAAAATAGACCAGACTAACCTAAAAATAGATCAGACTAACCTAAAAATAGCCAAAAAACTAACAAAAATTTAAGAAAACACTAACCAGACAGTCCGAAAATACCACGCCCATCAAAGCCATGATAAGAGGAACGCCCGCTGGCTTTCAACAAGTCTCACGGCCGACTAGCCGGCCCGCCTTTGTTTGTCCAGGAGCGGGCTGAAACCTTATTGTGCAGCACTGTTGTCCCCCTGAGGGGGCAACAGTGCAGCACAATAAGTCGCCAAAAATAAGCGTCGCTTTGTTTCCGGAAATAGAATCCCCCCTCGGGGCGGGGCCGCGTACAATAGTTTCGGCCGTTTGTTTTGCGATCGAACGTGGCGTGGCTAGCTGGATGCGTCAAAGGCGTGGACCCGACCTTTTCCGAACGTCGAATGTTTTTGTATTTTCGGTGGGGAATTGGGGCTGGTCGAGGGGTGAGGGAAGGGATGGCTGAATTACGGCCTGAGGAAAGTGATGGCTGGGTGCTTGGATTGAAGCCGGCTTTAATTGTAAAAAAATTTTAAGACGGTTTTTGAAATGATATTTTTAAAAAAAATTTTATTTTTGGTTAGTATTTTAAAGCTTGTTTTAATCTAGGACTAGCCAAAGCACTTTCATTAGTTTTGTTTTTTGCGTATAAAATGTCGCTTGCAAGTTTCAGCGATTTGCGCCCAAATTTCTTAACAAAATGAATATTTTTTATCGAAGTTTTGGCAAAAACTTATAATTTTAGGTATTAAATTTTAAAAATTAGTTTTATTTTTACCTAAATTTTTTGTTTTATCTTGTTTTACATTTTTTCTCGCACCGATTTTAATAAGTTTCAAGGATCTATACCTATTTTTTCAACGTTTCTTGGACTTTATTTTTATCTATACCTATTTTTTAATATCTCTTGGCTCAACTTAAACATTTTTTTCTTAATTACCAACTTTTTTATAATATTATCTATGGTTTTCTTTACATTGTTATCTTTACATACGTATTTGCTATTAATTTTCAATGTTTTTATAATATTATCCATTTGTTTTTCTTTATATTATTATCATTTTTGCACTGATAGCGCGTTATTTTCTTTTTTTATAGCTAATTTAATTTTTTTTGCAATTTCAAAGGGTCAGAAATTGATTTTTGTTTTTTCGAATTGATAAACAAACTTGAAAAAGAGCTTTTAATGGTTTTGTAATTGTTTTTGTTGGTTTAACCTTGAAAAAACAACTATTTTCCGCTGTTTTTAGGTTTTTAAATTCACCATTTTCCTTTATGTTAATTTTGTATTTTTCTTTTAGTTTTTGTGTTTTTTAGGTAATAGTTACGATTTTATGATGTTTTACTTATGCATTGTTATAAAATGTTATTAATTTTCTATATATTGGGCTTCTAAAAAGTCTTGTCGTCAATTTATTAGGTTGTTTAAATAATTCTGAGCTACTTACCAAGGAAATTTGCCTTGAAAAGGGGTTCAGAATTATTTGAACAATGTAATATTATCTTCTGGTCGTCTTTTTTAGATCTTAGAGTTAAATCTGATTTACCGGTCGATTTTCAAAACAATCTACTATATATATATCGCCATCTGAAAAACGACAAAACTTTTTTTCCACCTCAATAGGACAACAACTTGTACGCTTGATCTTAATTTGTGTAATAACGTGAAGTTAACATTCCGTTTCACTTTCATTTTACGTGATTCTGAAGCGCGTAATACGAAAAAACGTTTATAAAATTGGTTTTCTCTTTCAGGCCCTCCGGATATGGTAATGAGTGGATGGTGGAGGACAGTTTATTAGAATTTTCATGATGACCTGGAGGTTTGTTTTCATGTGATGCCAGTTAACACGTTTTGAAACATTTTATATTAATCATGATGGTTACTGTGAGTATTTTGAAGGTGATTGAGTTTGTGATGTTACAGTGGGAATGATGACGAAAAATAATATTAGCTTGTTCAAATAATTCTGTGCCTCGTCTCAAAGCCATTTTTTGGTGTAGAAGGCACAGAATTGTTTGAAAAATTAATAGCACGGTTTTATACTATAGTATTTTGGTTTGTAGTCGTTTTAGGATGTTAAAAAAGCTTTGTCGTCAATTTGCATTGTCTTAGACGTTAAAAAACGACAAGACTTTTTTGAATATGGACAAGAAGGCTAACTAAGAAGATCTTAATTTAGGCTGTAAGACTAGTCATACGCCTTTAATATAGACAATAAGATCAACTTTACTATAACCAATAAGTATCATATTGCAATGCACGTCGAACGTCCATTATATAATACGAACTCGATCTCAACAAGCCGGTGATAACGTTGCGCGCAATCCAAAAACAATACTCTTGTTGTGTCATTCTTTTTTCGTATTATTCGTTTTTTCTGTCTGGGCGAGGCGGGCCGTCTGGGGCTGGGGCGGGGAGCTCGGGCTTGTCCTCAGCGTCTCCCTCGCGGCTTTTTTTGCAGACAGCCGGCTGACCACTGGTCAGTCGTTTTTTCGTACTTTACGAATTTTTTTGCAGACACATTCGCTTTTCATTTGTTTCGGGGTCCGAAAGTCTGGGGCACATCGTTCCGCCGCATCGCTTTCACACTCGGATGTGGCTGGGGCGCGCGATGACATATTCGCCTCGACGGTCAGTTTTTGCATGTTTGTAGATTGTCCAAGATCTTGTGGACTTTGGGAAGGGTTGGAGATGGTTCTTAAGGAAGGGTTGAAAGAGATTCTTAGGGTTAGACGAGGTTCTGTTAAAAAAGTGAAATTTAAAAAAATACTCGGCTGTTCAAATAATCCTGAGCCTCTCGAAAATGTTGTTCAAATAATTCTGTGCCCTCTAATTCTGAAAGTTTGCTTTTAGCGGTGGCTCAGAATTATTTGAACACCTAATAGAAAGTAAAAGTTTTGTCGTTTTTGGCCTTGCAAAGCAATGTTAATTGACGACAAGACTTTTTCAAAGCCTTGTAAAGCTAAATTCAGTAAATTTTTTTGATGATTTTTCTTTATATAGTACATTGATGATGTATTACATAGACTATTATAGTACATTGTCTATCTTTTAAATAGACTACTATAGTAAACTGACTATCCATTAGATAGGTCTAGCTTTCTCCATATCATGTCCAAAGCCTCAATTAACCACTGGCCCCAACCCTACGGTCAATTATTTTTGTGTTTGTTTATTTCGCCGGCAGTCTGCACTTTTACTCGCATTCCAAAATTAATTAGTTAGACGCCTCAGGTCATTTGAAACAGCCACGTAGGGTCGTGTGATTGCCAGCTTCATGTGTGTGTGTGTGTTGTTTTGACCCGGACCTAATTCAAACCGGCTGTTTTTTGGGTTTTTGTGTTTTTTGCGGACGCGTGATGGCCATTCCCCTTTAATGTTTTTACCCCCTCCCCCTTTCTCCTTTCCTTTCTCCCCCCCCTCTCCCTTTCTCCCTTAATTCCAGTGGAGAAGGCGGATGACGCGGAAAACAGAACAAAAATGCATTAAGGGAGTGGTGGAGAGGGAACGGAACGACCAGAGGGCCCGCCGTGAGGGGACCGTGCGGGCACGTCGATTGACGCACTGAAAGGTCACTGACCCAAGTCAGCTGGCTCTCTTCCCCCCGGAGGGGTTTGTGGAAGAGGAGGACGTCGTTCTGTTCCGTCCCTTCCTTCCCTTCAATTATGTTATATTACGGTTGTTGCAGATCTTGATTCTGTTTTTTATATTTTTTTTCATTTTTATGGATTGAGTGTTTGGCTTTCGAATTTTAAAAAGGTTTTTTGATATCTAAAGTTGATTATTGAATATTGTTTTTTGGGAAATGAAAGTAAAAGTGATTGTTTTGATGATTTTTAAAAGAATATGTTATCAAAATTTGGAGTTTGGCTGGTTTTCCTTTTTTCCTAATTTTCTGGCTCTTCTTCGTCATTTTCTGGCCTTCTTTCGTTCTTGTCTGGTCTTTTTTCATCATTTTCTAACTTTTTTTCATCATTTTCTTCTCTTTTTTCTTCTGTTTGTGGTGTTTTTAATCATTTTCTACCCACTTCAACAACTTTTCAAAACAATTTTTGCTCAAAATTCACCACTAGCTAACCCTCAAACCTAAGCCATCGCAAGATTCACATATGTGATTTCTGTAGCCGTCTGAATCATTCATTTTGTGTCCCTTCTCACTTTCTGGTCACTGTTTTTTTTTCATTTATTTGCCGCGCGTCCAGCTGGCTGCCCCATACTTTTTATGTGTTCTGGACTGTTTTTTTGGCGGATTGCTCACAGGACAACAACAAAAAACGAAACGACCTTTTGCTTGCGATTTCTTCGGCTTCTCTTTCGGCTTCACAAATAACAAATTTGGAGGAGAGGGGGGGGTGATCGTTCTGTTTGAGGGGTGACTGTTGTGTTGGGAATGGTGTAGGGGTTAGGGAGATTGTTTTGTTTAGGGGGTGAGTTTTATATTGAGGATGGTATAGGGAAGGGGTTGATTGTTTCATTTGAGTTATGAATCTTATGTTGAGGACAATATAGGGAAGGGGTGATAGTTATATTTGACTGATGCATGTTATGGTAAGGACGACATAGAGATTGTGATCCTAACGTTCAAGAGCGACAGAATAACGATGAATGTTGGGGATTGCTCTGATTCAGAAGTTGTATTCGTTATTTTCATGCGGGAAACGGACACATTTGTTTATGCAAATTCGCTTTCTCTTACATAAAAGGGCGGTTTTAGAACGGAATGGGAACCTCGGCCATTTTTGCGTAATAATGTGGCCATTTTTTGATGAAAGGTCGTACTGTATATTATATAGGGCGCAGATAGTGATTTTTTACGATATTAGGTAGATCTTTGTAATTTTTAATAAAAAGTACAGTATATTAATTTATTAAAGGGCTAAAAAGTTTTGTCGTCAATTTATTAAGGTTTTCATTACAAAAAAACCACAAGACTTTTTGACATTTTAATAAATAGGTTTTTAGGTATAAGCTTACATTTTAAGCCTATTTTATGTCTAAATTTTCAATTTTAAAGCCTCAGTGATGTATATCTCAAATATACTGGCATCTTTTCAACTTTTGTTCCCTTACCTGCAACAACCTATTCTTTAGCAAAACCACGGGTTGGGAACGCTATAGCATTGTCATCGTTCCTCACCCTACGTCCACCTTCTGTGAGGTTATCTCGGCTGCCCGGAGGGCGCCCTCTCGACCCCTTCCACTCCAATTTTTTGTATTTTTCGCTTTTTTGACGTGTTTTTTGCTTTCGTTCGAAACGAGCCCTCTCCGTGGGCCCAGCGAAGGGACAACCGGACTATCAGTGGACGTTTTGTCTTCCTAACGACCGTTTCTGCACCTGATGCGGATGATTTGTGCTCGAGGAGGGAGGGTGGGGGGTTGGGGAAGGGGTTAATGTTGTGGTTGGGGAAGAGGGTAGGGGGTTGGGAAGAGGGTAGGTGTTGGGAAGAGGGTAGGGGTTGGGAGGAGGGTAGGGGTTGGGAAGAGGGTAGGGGTTTGGGGAAGAAGGGTAGGGGTGGGACGAGGGTAGGGACTAGGATTGAGATTGGGAAAGAGGGATGAGAAAGGACTTGGCTAAAGGGTTGTAAAATGGCGGGGGATGGTTTGGGCACGAGCTGTAAAGGACGTGAACGATTTAATAACGTGAACGACGGTGTTTTAGGGCCGCGGATCTTGGTGACGGTGTTTTAGGGCCGTGTGTATGTGCCTTGTAGGCATTGTAAAGGCTTTTTTTCATAATCGAAGGCTTAAACATACCCCAAAAATTAATTTTTTAATCCAAAATGACCATACTACCACTTGCTCTTTTTTCAACCACCCCTCGAAACTTGTACGCTCATTTACTTCTTCACGGCCATTTGCTCGTAACGTGAACGACCTTCGATTCGCGCGAATTTCATTTTCTGGATTCCTTGATGGTGGGGGTCGAAAGTTGCGCGACCGACGTGTTTCCGTCGCCTATTAACAGAAGGGGGGGGACGTGGTGGAGGTCTTGGAACGATCGCCTCTCGACCCGCCCGAGGGGAACGATTGGAACCCCATGGAGAGGCGAATCATGTTTGTTTGTCTTCATTCAGGTGTGGCAGAGGTCCTGGCGTTGCGCAACAACTTCATGGTCTTTTTTTTGAGGGAAAACGTTCGAGGTGTGGTCGGTATTTATATAAAAACGACGTGGAATTGAGAGTTTGATTGAGAGTTTGGTTTATATAGTAGTGGGGGTTGTGGTACTGGTGGGTATGGTTTTTGTAGGGTTTTGAACTGTATCTATGATAATATAGTAGTGATAGGCTTGATAAGTAAAGATTTTGGTGATGTGATTTATACTACATCAAAAGAGTACTATAAAGGCTTTCATTATATTGAGTTTAGTACAAAAACTTGGCTTGTACTAGTCAGCATATTTCGCTAGTTCTATCTAGTACTACTCACCATATCTTGTTAGTACTTTCCAGTACTAGCTAGTACTATTCAGCATATCTTACTAGTACTATCTTTCGCTATATGACCTTATCAATGACCTGAAATCCAGGTTCAATGGGTATCACATGTTTTGTCACCGCTTTTTTCTTGTTTTATTTCATTATCTTCGCATTATGTTGAAGCCGTTCGCCGAGTGGAACTTGGCCGTTCCCCCGGATGTGCTGCCGGTCGGTTTAAAGCATGATCGTGTTTGTCCGTTTTCTTTATTTTCTCGTCGTTCTTTATGGACGTTCGACAAACAACCGCAAAATAGAGAGGGTTAGAGTTCAGGAAGGGGGCCGGGGTTCGTGGTGGGGGCAGTTATTTCATTTCTAAGGTTCGGGAGGGGTGGTGTTAATTTTTAGGGTAAGGAAAGTACGGGGAAGGCAGGGGTGATTCTTGAGGCATGAAAAGCATAGGAGAGGGTATTTTTTAACCCACCGTTCTTGACCCAGAGTTAGGCTTAAGAACGATGAGTTCGCATCAAACACGCAGGCGGGGTCAAAGTCAAGCCCGAGGGGTTGGAGAACGCCCGGCGGGGAACGACGTGTGTTTGCGTGAGGGCCAAAGGCTCGGCGCTTGCGCAAATAACCTTTCCTGTGAGCTTTGTGTGCATCAGTGTGTGTGCCTACGGGGCTGAAGGACAGGGTCCAGGTCCTCGACAAAAAATATATGAGAGAAGAAGAAGATTTTCCGGACACTTGAATCTCGGGTTCTCACCGTTCCGTCCAATTTTCTGTTTCTTTGCGTGTGTTTGTCTTTGGCGTTCCACTTTCTTCGGATTCGGCCGTTCAGGTAGTTGATTTTGGTATTATGATTTTGGATTTGAAATTAAATTTTTTTAAATATTGAATTTTAAAAATTTAAAAAAATGAATTAAAAAACGGTTTTAAACATATTTTTTTTAATTTTAAAATCTGGCAGTTTAAATCCAGTTCCGTTCCAACCTTTCCATCCGTTCGAATCCTTCAAATTGAAAATGCATTATGGGCCGCGTTCCGTTTTATGTTTCTGACATTCAGAGTCCATTTGGCGGTCATGCGTTTTTATTTTCATCGTTCCATCCAATTTTGTTCGGTCATCAGAAAAAACACACACAAACACAACACGCCAATCCGACGGCACTTCCACCCACAGTCCGGATTCTGGCCGCTCTGTTTTTTTGGTCGTTTCTTGTTTTTTCGTTATTCCTCGTGGTTTGGCCGACCTTTTCGGCCGTTTCTCCGTTTTCGGACGTCCTTCCTCAGCTGTTTCTTGCTTTTTCGTTATTCCTCGACCGCCGACCGACCGTTTTCAGCCGTTTCTCCATTTTCGGTTAGTTCGTCTCTCCCTTTTCGGCTATTTTGTTCCTGGCCGGTCCTCGCCGGCCGAATGGCTATTTGGTTGCTTTGGATTTATATATTTTTGGTCGGCGCGCCTATACAACGAAGAAAAAAGGAAACAGGCCACAAGTTTGGTTAGGGCCGCGAGCCGTCGGCAAAAAATATTCGGCGGACGTTGCGGCATTTCCACACGGCCTCTGGCTATCTCTCGGTGTGTGAAACTGGCCGGCTCAACACTTGGCACACACAAAAAACAAAAAAATATGAAAGAAGCGAGGAGGAGGAGGAACGGACCGGGCCCGGCCCGAAGGAAGCGGCCAGCGTCGCCCGAAAAAAGTAGAAGAACATGCACACAAAAAGGTGAAACACACATTCAGACAGACATATAGGTGCGGGGAACAGTGCAACGTTCTGGTCGCGGCACGGCGCAACGTTCTTTTGTCATGACGTGTTTTATGTAACGTTCTTGTAGCATAACGTGCTGTTTCTGCAACGTTTTGATGGTTTAGCGTTGATTTAACGCAACGGTTGTCTTCTTTATGGTCTTCTATCTGAAACGTTATTGTAGCACAACGTTATCATTTTTAGCACAACGTTCTCAGATCTTTAGAACGTTGTGCTATAAGTCGTTATCATTCTTTGAAAACGTTGTCTTCTAAGAAATTCCTTCTTTTCCTCTAATCGTTCCGCTCCTTACCGTTGCCGGACTGTCCACGGCCGTCTCGCACGGTGGTCTACAGTGTCCCTTCGGCGGTGTGGACGGGGGCCACCGTGAGGAGCACGTCACGGGCCGTTCATTCTCTTCTTGTTCTTGAGGCCGAGCGGCCGGCTGCCACATTTATGAGCTTCTATTATGGCGTGTTTTTTGTTATGGCCGTAAATTACCATGCCGTTCATGTTGTTGACCATCAATATCACTTGCACAAATTGATGTCTGCGATTTCGCTGTTCCGTTTTTGTTGTTGTTGGGCTCGGTGTTTGGGTGTTTTTGTGGGAATCTGTCGGCTATTGCGAGCCAAACTCTTAACGGAGAAGGGGGGAGGGTACAAGGGGGGGGAGTCGGGTGTTGACTACTGGTCTCTTAACTTGTGTTTTGCGGTTTTATTTTTTCCGTGGTAACTTGGACCATTGTGACATAATGACATAGTAATACAAAAGTTTTGGAACTTTAAATTTTTCTAAAATACGATTTTTTAAAATTTTTTGTTATATTATCGTAGGTTTTTTTAAATATTTTTGGTGATTTTCGTTGCTTTTTTTAATTTTAAATTTGATTTTTTAAAATTTTTATTGCATTGCGAGGCGTTTCGTAACATAATATCGCGAAAAAATCATCAAATTCAACTTTATCAACCACAATTTCAGTTTTTCGAATTCCCAAAACTCTTTGGTGGGCCGGTTTGACCTTCTTCAGTAGCTCGTTTCTGATGTCTATAGAAGAGACGTAACAACCACCGCACCACTAACTACAGAAACCCCCCAAAACCTTTAATTCAATTGCCTTACTCTAACCCGGTGAACGACCAGTCTTCGAGATCCACACCTCGGGACCACGTCGAATGAGTAGCACTGCCACAGCCGCAGCCACAACTGCGACGAGCGGCAACTCGTCAACGGCATCACGATGGACCGTCAACACCCTTCAACAACAACGTGCGCCGAAAAGTACGGTGAACAGCGTGCACCGTGCGCCGAAACGCCTGAAAAAGGACAGCGGAGTTGGCGAAGTTGACGAGGTCAAGAAACCCGACCAGTCGATGCGCGAAACGCCCGCCTCCTCCACCGCGGCCGGGCCTTCCAATTCGGACAAACCCACAGGTGAGTGAGGAACGACCACTCGTCTCCCCAACGTTCTGTCGCCGTGTTTCTCTTTTCGCTCACTTTCACTTGTTTTCTCGATTTCATTTTGAGAGTTTGAGGTTATGTGAGGTTACAGTAGGGTCTTTGACCTGAGGTTTGGAAAGTTCTGACTAGTGGGGAGGTTGTTTTAGATAAAATTTTTATTTTTTGTTACTTTGTTATTGTAAAATAGGGAAAAAAAGATGGATTTTTATTACTTAAGTGCCCTATGATGGCTTATAACTTCATCTTTTGTTACCTAAAACTTATTTTGAGTAATGTTTTTTTTATTTTATAACTTAATTTTTAAAATTTTTGTTTTAAAATTAAAATTTAAAAATTTTAACTTTAAAAATTCAGGCACGCCGATGGCCTCATCAGACAGCGGAGTTGAATCCAACGCAGACATGGACACGGACGCCAACAAAAC
Organism: Bursaphelenchus okinawaensis; assembly: GCA_904066225.2. Taxonomy (NCBI): domain Eukaryota; kingdom Metazoa; phylum Nematoda; class Chromadorea; order Rhabditida; family Aphelenchoididae; genus Bursaphelenchus; species Bursaphelenchus okinawaensis. Next base: position 8,001,804 of record CAJFCW020000005.1, on the reverse strand, counting down.
CGAAAAACAACGTGCTGCTGTAGCCGACTCACGGAACGGCGTAGCTTCACCATCAGAAAGTTCAGCCTCAGAGATGAGCGAAGTTTCAGCGCGGCGGCGAACGCTGAGCAGGCGGAGAACTAGCTCGAATTCAAACAACGAAGAGCACGATGAAGACGAGGAAGCTGGGATGGCCGAGGAGGACGATGTGGAAGAAGAGGACGAAGGCGACGTTGAGGACGATGATGTTGATGAAGAGATGGACAACTCACCGCCCGCCGAACAGTATCGTCAACGACTTGACACTGATGTGTCAGTGAGTCAGGAGAGTCGAGATCTGATCGTTTGTGGGATCTGTCGACAAGAGTTCCAGTTGTCCAACTTTTCCGAGTTCATCGAACATAAAGTGACATTCTGCTCGAAGAAGGAGGACAATAACATGTTTGGTGCGTCGAGAGGAAGGAGGAAACAAGCCAATTCCACTGACAATCAGCTGCCGTTAATGAGGTCGTTGTCCGCCAACCTGCCCGGCAAAGAAGTTGGGACTGAGACGGAGAGTACAAGTATGTTGCTTTAGGGGGTTTTAGCTTTAATTTCTGGATTTAAAAAGGCATTTTAAAGTTTAAAAATAAATTTTAAGTTTTCTTTTTAACTAAAATTTAAATTTAGTCTTAAAGATTAAAAATTAAGTTGTTTTTGAATTAAAAATGACACGTATTGGGCAGTTGTTTTTAGAATTTTAGCTTTATTTTGACTTTTTTAATAATTTGTTACTTAAAGTTTGGTTTATAGTGACTCAAAGTTGATATATAGCTACATTTTTTAAACTTTCGAAAAGTAATTGACCCATTAAACTGTAATATTGTTACAAATTCCCAAAAATTGTTTATTTTCCTTCAAAATTCTACAAATATTTTACAAAGTGTCAAGCCTCACGTTACGTTTCCCGCCATCATATACTAGTGGAATGTGCGATTCTGGAAGCGATGCATCTTAAAACGCGAATACTTTTTTAAAACGAATTTAAAGTGTTTTGTAATATTGCGCATGACCGGCCGACCCGGTGGTTATTTAAGAAATTACGTGGGCTTGAGAGGGGGGGGGGATTGGGAGCGGTGTTAAACGGCTGAGCAAACGTTGGGGGCCCGCCACGCTCTCACGGTGTAACGTTCTCTCCGAAACGTCGACCCTACAAAAGTCTCTTTGATTGGCAAACAAACGTCGGTCGATTTTGGCGTCGTCTTTGGTCGAATGGTCCTCCGGTTTTGTTTGGTCCGGCTTCCTATGACAACTTGTTGTTTGTTTGATTTTGAGTATTTTCTGACAAAAGTGGTCGTTCTTCAACTTTTTTTTGGAAATGTTCTTGTCTTGGTAAACTTTTTTTAAAGATTTTATTTTCTTATTATTGGGTTGTTCAAATAATTCTGTGTTCTTTCTCACAGCACATTTTCAGTGTTAAGGGGCTCAGAATTATTTGAACAACCCGCTATAATGCATTCTTTTTGTTCTGTCTACCTAGTATTATCTTCTGGCAGCCATTCCGGGTCTTGTGATCAAATCTGATTTACCGGTCGATTTTGAAACATTTTTGACTATTTTAACTTCACCGGTCAAAAAATGTTGACCCTCTTTCAACTCCAAACTCACGTTTCAATGACTGTTCTCAAATCGGCTCATTTCTTTATTTTTGTCAACTTTAACCCTTTTCATCTCTGCACTCTCTCCGTGTCTCAACACACTCCTTTTGTATCTACAACATCCTCTATCTCTGTTCACGTTCTCCGCCTTCTCCCCCATTCACTTCTCTCCCCTGCCATTTTATTTTGTTGTTTTGCGGATCACGGCGGTCGAAGTTTCGTCGCTGACCCGCCCGGCTCCTCTTTCGGATTGGTTTCCCTTTTCAGCCGGAGATAATGGCCGTGCTCGCATAACGTAACAAATGTGCTTTTCTGGCGTGAATTTCGCGCCAATTTTTCATCTTCAAGATGCGGAATATTGGCGCCAAAATTTCGCGCATTTTTTGTTGAAATCACGTTTTGAGAAGCGGAATTGAAGCGGCAGATGGTGGGCAAGTCTTTGAAGGTCTTGGTCTTTTAAGTTTTTTTTGGAAGGAAGCTAAAATAAGAAATGAAAAACATTTGGTTTTGTCATCATTTTACAGTATCTTTTGGTATTTATCTTGTATCTGGAGGTTCTTTTAGGAAAAAAAAATTTTTGAAAAAAAGTTGAACGTGGTTGATCAAAAAATTTTGAAAAAATTTGGCTTTTACTCTCTATTCTCTTAGGCCTGGACTAAAATTACCAGCTTGACTTGAACTTTATTTTTTCTGCGTCTTACTGTAACTTTCTACCGTATCTTCACTTTTCTTACTACTCAAAAATTTCTGTCTTAATTATTGTGTTCCCTATCTCAGAGACCTTCCCTACCTCAAAAATGATTTCCTGTCCCAGAGAAGAGACGATGTCTAAGATATAAACTCCCTGCTGTAACCAAATCCTTCTTCTTCCTCCTTCCCGTGACGTCTGTGCCGTCGGAAGATGGTCACATTTGGCCAGACGACTCCGTGTCCTAATATGTTGATAGCAAAAAACAAACGCGAAATCAGAAGAAAAGTCAATAAAGGCTAGCCAAACAACAAAAAAAGCAAAAATATTAAGAAAAACAAACATTCATGACATGGTTTTAAACATGCAATCGCATACATAACAAGGAAATGCATTGTCTCTGATAGGGGGGTTGATTTAGGGTTCTACGGTTGTGTGATGACATAAAATATCAAAATTGTAATTTAAAAGTAAAAAAAAAAATATTTTAAAAATAAAAAAAATCATTTCAAAATTTAAAAATCAATCTTATAGTCCAAGCCGCCACCTCAACAACCTGCCGTGTGTGCAAAAAGAAGTGCCAAGACATCTGGTCCCTACTACAACATGCTTCCTCAGCTCACGACATCAAAGTTGCTGAAGAAACACCCTCTGGCAACTCCTTCAGCGAGAACGTTGACCCTCTTGTCAAAGCAGAAACCACCTACATTGCACGACCTCAAGCCGTAGCCAGTAGCACGCCGAAGCCAAAAGCCGCTACAAAGCCGATCCAAAGCCGAAGTGCATTCAATCTGAACACATTTTGCACTGAACGACTGAAGGAATGTGCTGAACGTGCCAACAGTCAGACATCGACTTCTGTCTCCAACAGCCTTCTGAATACCCAGTCGTTGCTGGCCAATATTGTTGGACAACAGACTCAGTCGACTACACCGTTACTGTCTTCGGTGTTGAATGCGTTACAACAGCAGCAACAAAGGTCGAGTAATGTGCAGAACCCCTTCTTACAACACTTGTCATCAATGCAGGAATACTACAGTAACCCGAATGCCATGTCTTTGTTGAACAGTTTGAATCAGATGGAGACACCTACACCTACTACAACACCCAATCTGAATGGTGTTAGCAACGCTGCTTCGTTCTTGTTAAACGGAATCGCATCGAATTTGGCATCAAACAACCAGCTGTCATCGTTCTCTACTTCAACATCCATGCCTTCTACCACCATGCCTGTCTCTACTCTGCCCAATGTTGATACCCCTACCCCAACGGTGGAAGCTGCTATTGCGGCTGCCGCTGCCGCCACAACTTCAGCATTGGAGTCGGGATCTCCTCGGCGTCGGACAGCTACACCATCTACAGGCTCACCTCACGCCAACTCGTTCAGTGCCGGAGGACCATCCCCCAACAAACAGCCTCGTCTAATGACACCCAGCCGCAACTCTTGTTCGGCCATCAATGTCAGTTCAGCATTGACCTCACCGGCCGTCCACTCCACCACTACGGGCGGCGGTGATGGGCTTCTGGAGGACGACGAGAACAATCTGATTGTTGTGGACGACGAACTGGCTGAGCCGGCTGCACGAAGGGATTCGAAGGCGAGGAAGGACCGATGTGACTACTGTCAGAAGGTGTTTACGAATCGAAGCAATCTGATCGTGCACCTGCGAAGTCATACTGGGGAGAAGCCGTACAAGTGCAACTTGTGTCCGTATGCATGTGCTCAGAGTAGTAAACTGACCAGACATATGCGAACTCATGGGCAACAGGGCAAGGTAAGTTTTTTGGACTTTAAAAAGGTAACAAAAAATAGTTTCAACACAAAGAAAATGATATAAAACGTTATTTGTTACCTAAAAAACGACAAAAATGTTTCAGGAAGTGTTCAACTGCACCATCTGCAAGATGCCTTTCAGTGTGCATTCAACCTTAGAGAAGCACATGAGGAAATGCGTGGTAATGCACGGTTGTAACTCGTCTTCAGTCAACAACAAGTCTGATGGATTCAAGAGATGTAGGTTTTTTGAAAAATTAATAAAAAAAAATTTTGAAACACGTCCAAAAATCGACCGGTAAATCAGATTCTATCCCAAGATTTAAAAAAGGCGGAGAAGATAATATTAGGTTGTTCAAATAATTCTGAGCTATTTAGCGGTGAAAATTTGCTTTGAAAGTGGCTCAAAAGTTTTTGAACAGCCTAATATAAATTTTTTTCTCTTATTTCTCGCTGGAAAATCAAAAAAATATTTAAAAATTGAAAAAAATTTTAAAAAATTTAAATTTGTATCGAATTTTGAAAAAAAATTTTAAATTTTAATTTCAAAAATACTGTATATTTTTCAGCTACACCAATCAAATCGCATGCTCCAATCGCGGAAGCCAATTCGTTGTTAGCGCTTTCCAAGGCACCAGTCTCGTTGCCTGGGGGCACCACACCCTCGAGCAGTCTACCACCGAATGTGGCACAGACCAACAAAATGGTACTCGACTGGCTTCATGTGAGTTTCAAATTTGTTATTAAAGTTTTTTTGTAAAATACGGATGTCTTTTGTTTTTCAACTTATGTATTATATTGATCAAGGTCAAATTTTTTAAAATTTTTTTATTTCTGAAGAAATGCTGATTTTGTAATATTATATCTGATAGTAAAACGCCAAAATAGAACCCTCTAAACCCACTGTAAAATTTCTAGGCCTTGAACATGAACGGTGCCAACCCGAACGGCCCCAACGCCGACTTTCATCACGATGAGGACGAGCTGGACGATTCGTCGGAGTTGGTGCACTCGCTGCAGAAAGTGATGCAGGATGCGGTTCAGGTGAAGGAAGAACACCAAAACCTGTGAAGTCGTATTTAAAAACATATATTAATACTAATAATCCATCGTTCTTTCAACTTTTCATCATCAGGAGCTTCTGAAACCCACACACACCCAACTTCTTTAAAACTCGAATCCACCGTTCTTTCAACCGCCCCCTCCTAACTTCTCTTCGTACTTCTTGTAGCACCGTTTTTTGGCACTAGTTGGTTTTTGGTACTTTAAAATTTTTGGTACTAGTAGTACTGTTGGTACTATTAATGAGTTTTTGGACTATTATAATTTTGGTACTATTTTTGATTTTTTGGTAATAGCAAGTACCATGGTACTAAAAATTTTTGGTACTATTGGTACTGGTACCGCTGATCACTTTTTAGTACCATTTTTATTTTGGTTTCAAAAACATTTTTTAGTACTAAACAGTATTAAAGTACAAAAAATTTTGTTACCACGCCGTCTAGTACTACTTTTTGCACCACCACCCCCCAACTCTAAGCCTTAATCAACCTTAACAAAATATTTAGAGACTTTACATTGTTCATGTCTTTCTTCATTTATTCTAAAATCAAAATGCTTTTTCATGGCTACTGTAGCCGCGTAACCTCGCTGTTAAACACTGTAATGTTAGTGCAACGTCCTTCATAGAGAACCTTATATTAATATTGTAACTTTAGCATATTGTTGATTTCAAAAAGGTCTTTTAATGGGGAGTACGGTGGTTTTATGGTGTTCAGGGATCACTGTAACATTTTTTTGGAATTTTTTGTTTGTTTAGTAGATACTTTTTACAGTATGACGTCTTGGTGTTATGCTGTAACAGTATGACATTTTGATGGTATACTGTAACTTTAGCTTGAAGTTTTGTAATATTGCTGTATTTTGCTGTAGCAAAATTACTGTAACTTGAGTTTGCTAAAATTTTCAAAAATTGATCTTTAGTACCTCTACCACCCTTCAAAACCTACCGTACCCCTTCTTTGTAAATAACCTCATCCTTTGACACCCATTTAAGCTAGGAAAACCTGTAGTATAGACCTTGAAATCGTACTTGTTAGTTGCGCTAGATTGTTAGAAATTTGTTCTTACTGTAGCATTCTGTTTGATCTAAACTCGACTCTAGTCCAGTCCATTTGTACATTCATTTCGCTCTGTAGCCCGGTAATATTCGTGGACCTTGAGAATCTTTTACTATGGTGACTCGGTTCGTATTTTTTTTACTTTGTCGTATCTTTTTTTACCTTGTCGTATGTTATCGTATGTTTTTCTTATTTTGTCGTATGTTTTCGTATCTTTTTTGTATCACTAATCTTTATATTAGGCTGTTCAATTAATTATGAGCTACCTTTCAAAGCAAATTTGTTGGGTTAGATGGCTCAGAACTTTTTGAACAACTTGGTATAATGTCTTTAAGTGTCCCGTCGACTGTATTCCACTTATTTTAAGAATATCTGTTTAGAAATCCCGGTTATCACAATTCAGTGCTTTTTCTAATTTCGATTTTTTTAAATTTTAATTTTTCAAAATTTTTAACTTTTTCACATTTTAAGCCTAACTTCATCTACTTTACCTTAAGTCAAAGAGAGACGCCCGCTATAGTAAGTTCCCGTAGTAGATTCGTAAATGATTGGCCATTTCTTTTCGTATATCACGCCCAATGCATCCGGTTTTTTGACAAAATATTTCATGGAAATATTAGAGCCCCACCCGGTCCTGTCTTATCTTCAATGCGTAGCTTGTAGTACTGTACAGCATGTATCGTAGTACTGGTATCTATATTACAGTATGTTTTTAATACGGTACAAAGACCTACTATAAAGTATTTTTTATAATATTCGTCTGTTCAAATAATTATGTGCTCTCTAGTCATAAAATTTTGTTTTGTGATAGGGCACTTAATTATTTGAACAGCTTAATACCATAGAGTGTTAAAAAAAGTTTTGTCGTTTTTTACATTACAAAACAATGTTATTCGACGACAAGACTTTTTTAAATACTTGCTAAGTGCTAAAAACGCCAAATATAGATACTTTACAGTATGAAAATTGCTTGTACACGTACTATAAGTCATTTTTTAGTTATTCATTCTTTATTTTTAAAATTTTTTAGTAATTTTTTTAGGATTTTTTAAATTTTTAAAATTTTGACGCTCTAAAACCCTGTTTGTGACAATTTTAAATAGACTTTTATACCCAGCGTTAACTTCCCCTACTAAAAAATGATTTCTGCCCTGCCAGTCAGTACGTTTTATACCTAAAATGTTGATAATGTACTAGGCTTACCCCAATTTTTTTTATTTTTAAGCCCCCCTTCCCCTACATAACTTAAATTTTTAAGTTTTAACTTCTCTCCCTTTTCATTCTCCTCCTTATCACTCAAATGTCATTGTCCCGGTCAAAAAATTGAATTCAGTTTCAATCGATAATAATATGTTGAACACCATGCAAAGAACGCGCTGCGCCATTGTCGACTAAAATAAGACTTTAGCTTGATTATCCCCCCAGGCAAACCCGCTAGCATCCCTTATTCACGAAGCCGGCTGTCCGATCCGCTCCATGCCCCCTCGAGGCATGTCATTACGGTTCGCCATCTTCGGATGGACGGCCTGAGCTTGGGTTGGACTGGGCCGTGCTCTCTACCCCGCCTTGTCCCTTCAAGATTGCTGTAACTTTTTTTGTAGTTTTCTTTGGTTACTGTAATTTTTTTTTGTGTTTTATTGGGTTACGGTAGAATTTTTTTTACTTTAGTATAGGTTACTGTAACTATTTTTGTCTTTTTGGATGGTTACTGTAGTTTTAAGTTACTGTAACCTTTGTTATTATTTGATTGGTTACTGTAACTTTAATCATCATTTGATAGGTTACTGTAACTTTAGTCATCATTTGATAGGTTACTGTAACTTTAGTCATCATTTGATAGGTTACTGTAACTTTAGTCATCATTTGATAGGCTACTGTAACTTTTTTTAAAATTTGCTTGTCTACGGTAACTGATGTCATCATAATGGGTTACCGTAACTTTTACCGTTTTTCCCCTTTTACCGTAATCTCTTTTTCTCTTTTACCGTAACCTCGATTACTGTAACTTTTCCACCCTTTTCCACGTCCTAGAATAACCATACTCAGGCGTAGTTTTTCGAAAGTTTAGGTATTTTTTAATGCATATCATTTAATCGTAACGTCTTGTAGCACTCTTTCAAACAATCGTACCCCGGTGAAGTCATGTACATAAGATTGTTTTATTGTCATTTTGTTTCTGGGCCAATCTTGCTCTCGTCCCCTATTATCGTCTCTTCTTTGGCTATGCTCTCTCGCAAGTGATGTGATTTTTGGGCTTTAGCTTTATATTGATGTCATTTTTATAGAGATAGACTTTGTGTCTAGATAATGTGTCATTTTGAACATAGTGTCTATAAAATATGTCATCATAACTATTGTTTATAGAAAATATGTCATCCTTACTATTATGTTCATAAAATATGTCATCATTGAAGTTTTCCCAAAAATTGTGTCATTTCGCCTTAAATCCAATAGTAATATGTACTCTTCAGCACTGATTGTAACTCTTCAGATTCCTCGATTTTTCTTAACGTTTCTTCTGAATCCCGGTGAACTTTTTTCGTAAAGATTTTTATCGTAACAGGTTGTATATTCATGGACTTTCATACCCCCTTCCCATTATATTGTTTATGATCAACAGAATGTGTTTCTTATTAAATGAAAATTAAACTTGATATTAAATCGATTGGAGTTTTGTGAAGAATGGTAATAAGAGGAGAGGGATAATATTAGGTGCCGATACAAAGAACCCGCCACCTTTTGCAGGAAATTGCAGGAAAAGTATGGCGGGTTCTTTATGTCAGCATCTAATATAAAGAGGGAAAGGATAATATACAGGGGAAAGTTAAACTTTACTATAAAAAGTATAACATATATAGAGTGTATAAGCAAAAAAGTAACGTTAATCTAAGTTTGACACTTTAACTACACAATAAGGTAAAATCTTTTCTGTTTAAAACGTTTCATTTGTCTTTCAAAATGGTCCCAGCACGGAAACATGAATTTTGGCATTGTGCACCAATGTGCCCCAGCATTTGCAGAACTCTACAGTTTAGGTTCTTAATAGCTTTTTTGACCAAATTCAGCTTTTTTTAAATTTTTTAAAGTTAAAATTTAAAAAGTAAAGTATCAATAACAACATAGTGTACTTGCCAAACCAAGTGCATTGTACGTTGCTTTCAGTCGTCAAATTTGTCTTTGGAAATCAAAATATTGAGGAAGGAGTTGTAAAATGAATGACAGGCACGGCCAAATTAACTGATTTTAGATCAAATTTCGTCTCAAAAAGCGAAGAAATGCCCCGAAGGCATTTGATTCAATTGACAAGTCCGAGTTACGAAAAGTGTCTTTAAAGACAGCCGGAGGACATTGTTTCACAGTGTCTACTCAGTAACGTGTACCAGGAACCTACTCAATAGCGTGTTGCTTACTGAACCTTACTTGGTAAAGTGTGGTTTACTATAAAAATGGCAGAGAATGAAACTTTGGGTAAGTGTTTTTTGATTATTAAGATAAGGCAGGTCATAAAATAGTATGGTGTAGCATGACATGACAGAGTAGGATATGGTACGTTAAGATAGGGCGAGTAGTGTTTAGTAAGGTATGGTGAAATAAATAAAGTGGGGTAGGGTAGGGTAAGGTAGGGTAGGGTAGGGTAGGGTAGGGTATTAAAGTCATAAGGATTACAGTCTTAACACTAGGCAAATTAACAATTTATAATTAATAGGTCATATTGACCAGTATCCCATGTACTATGATATATAGACAAGATGTGTCTCCATTCCTCTATATATATATGTATTACTTGTTTTGGAATGTGTTATTTACCACTGCCTTTTTATTTAGCTATCTCACCGAACTTAGCACTTGTTTTGGCTAGACAAGATTAAGATTTTTTTGTTTTTTTATAATCCTGGTATATAGAGGGTATTGTTGATAAGTGAATTACAGTTTTCTGAGGTGGTTTTGGGATATTTTTAGAAAGAGTGTCACTACCATTTTGTGGTTAGTTTTAGGCGTGGGTGAAAAAAAGAAGAGTCAAAATAAGTTTTTCGGGGGGAGAAGTAGAGTAAAGCAAGGGTACAAGCAAATTTAGAGCCGGCAAGGGTAGAAAAATTTTGGAATAAAAGTCAATCAAGTATAAAATAAGGACATGGCAGTTTTGTTACGATAAGGGTAAGTTTAAGAAGAGTAAGAAAAGTTTAAAGTAGGGGCAAAACAACGTTAAGGCAATGATAGGGCAAGTTCAGGGTAAGGGTAGCGCGAGCATAGGCTAAAAGTACGGTAAATATTAAGTAAGAGTAGGGAAAATAAAAATTAAGGTAAGGCAAGTTTAGAGTAAGGTTAGAGCAAAGATAGAGTAAGGGTAGAGAAAGTTTATGGTAAAAGTAGAGAAAGTTGAAGAGCAAGGAAAGGCAAGTTTAGAGTAAGGGCAGGGGTACTTTTAAGGAAAGAGCAAGACAAGTATAGAGTAAGAATAGAGAAAGATAAGGATAAATGTAGGGCATATTTAAGCTAAGGGTAAAGCAAGTATAGGGTAAGGGTAGGAAAAGTGCTTGGGATAAGTAAGGAAAGTTTGAAGTACTGGTAGGATAAGAGCAGAACAAACTAATAACCCTAGGGTATTAACTTAAACTTTTAAAACTTTAAAGCACGTTCAAAGCACGTCAAGTCCGATTGTCATTATGATGTAGAACAAACGTTTTGCAAGAGTTTAATCATGTTTGTGTCATAAAACAAGAACAATAACTCATAAAGGACACAGGTGTTGAGACCTGGCTTTCACATCGTATCTTTTGATTATCTTTTGTGTTTTACTTTGTTTTCGAAATTTCATATGGGTTCGATCATTGTTTTGAAGTGATTTTACAAGGTATGGGTTGTTGGTTTAGAGTGGGTAGCGTAATATTAAAATTTTGAAAAAAGCGGGGGTAGGGTAGTATTTTTAGAGTAAGATAAGGGAGGATAGACTAGTGGAGGGTAGGGTAGAATATGTTAAGTTTGGGTGAAGTAGGGTAGCGTAAGGCAAAGTATGGTAGAGTAAGATAAGTTTTAAAAAATCTGTATTGAGGGGAGCTCAAAACTTTCTACACAACCTAATAGACGCTGTAAAACTATTTTACGTTCACAATCTTCAAAGTCCATATCCTCACTTAATCGTGTAGCCGTCTGACGAATGTTTTCGCTGGTGAGAATCTTTGGTATGCGAAAAGAAATTTGGGAAATCCTTAAGTCGCGATTAATCATGTCTTTGACACATAAATAGAGCAGGACACGGCCGAATTTCATTGTTTTGAGTCTCTCGAATCTGTGTCACTTGATGACGAGTAACATTGTTACTAGCCGGAAGGTCACATCAAACGTTGCTCAACGTTTTAGAACTTTCGGAGGGTCAAATCTAACGTTGCTCACGTTTTATTTAGAACGTTATTTAAGGTTTATATGTTTATAGCCGGGACTTTGAGAGTAGTGTTGGCTCAGTGTGGACATTGTTATTATTTTTTTACCTTGAATATTGTTAGTTTACTATTATATAAGTTGAACACTATCGTAATATAAGATAGGTGCAACACAAACAATATTACATTATAATTTGAATATTTTTGTCTTTTGTGATGTCAAACGTAGTTTAAAGTTTTAGAACTTTGAAATTTAAAAACGTTTTTTTAAGATCACGTAGTCCGTTTGAGGCGTGTATCCGACAGTTTTTCTTATGGCAGTGTTTTAATACACGTAATTTTTTGAAATCTTTTTACATTTTTGGGTAAAAAAAAATTTTTATGAATATGCTTAATAATATAATATTATAAAATGACATGCATTTACTGTTGATTATAAAAATAGTTTTTTTGATGTTTTTTACATGTCAATATTGTGATAAGGATAGGATGATCATTAGGATATGTACCGTTTTTAATGAAGTGGGCTACTTTTTCGATCTTTAAGGGATCCTTGTGGATTATTTTTAAGATTGTTTTTTGAAAATCAGGAGGAAGTGACAGTTTACTGTTGGAGCAACAACTTCCTTTTGTAATAGGGAGACAAAAAAGGGTAGGGTAAAAGTTTTTTTACATGTAGAGGCTTTTTTCAAAGACTTTTGTTATTGGCACGGCAAGAAATTTTTAATTATTTTGGTTTACTTTTGCCTTGTTACTTTTTAAAAAATGGTTAATGTTGTGCCTGGTGTTCAAGCGATCACTTGATTTTCTTTATTTTTTTTTCAACTAGACCTGAGATAAAGACCATTTGGCCTGGCCTGGTACAGACCTAAAGCAATATTTGAAAAAGGTCGGGTTGAAAAAGTAGGGCTTTGGTCGGCATTTTTACAGCTCTAGGTCCCATTTACAACTTTTGTATATTAAAACCTCTTTATAACGAACAAATTTTGAATTTCTTAGCGATTGTTATACAGAGAGTGTTATCAGACTTTCCACTAAAGAATGTTACAGCTGCAGAGTGCAGTCCCCGAGAAAATCGCGCCCTTTTTATGCCGCTGCACAGTGCAGATTTCCCGCGCGATCACCCGATACAGCCAACGATGTGAGGAAAGATTGCACAGTGCAACCCCTTCAGTGCCGCACCGGTCGGTTGTCGCAGGATTCCATTGGGATGTTGCCGCGTGCAAGCGACTGTCGCAGACCTTGTCGCTTGTCGCCCAATTCTCGGCGCGACAGCGATTCCTTCAAACTGCACTGTGCAGTTTTGTAACATTCTTTTCGGGAAAGACTGATATAAAGCCCACTATATCATAATCTTTGTTTTTATAATTTTAAAACGTATTTTCCGAACCTTCTTTTGATAGAAATTATCATCATTTACGCTACAAAACGTTTACAATTAGCTATTACTTTAAAATTGTACTACTTTGATATCGATTATTAAATGCTATTGTTTCACACTCCTTTACTGTTAACACCTTGCATTATATGTCTGAATTTTCTATATAGAATAGCACAAGATATACTCAACTTTAATTTTTGTTATACTCAAAACAACCTCAGCAAATGTTATAATCTTATACTTTATTTGTCAAACTTGGCCTAATTACTTTTTTGTGGCCAAAGTTGAACCTTTGAAGATACGAATGCTCGTTTATGAATGGGTAAACGTGGGTTAACGTTTTCTTAATACGTTTCTTAGCAGTAAATATCAGAGTATGTTGTCTTGTCGTATTCCCACATTAAACGTTGTCTCTTGGTTTTTATATGACATGTTTGAGTAGTAAGTGTTTAGTGTATGAGACATTAGTAGTATGTGTTTATTATGAAACGTGATAATAGTAAGAGTTTAGTGTATGACAAAGGTTTTAGATGTTTAGTGTTGGAATTGGTAGAGTAGCACATGTTTTTATTACACTACTTCTGTGCTGAGTGTATGATAAGAGATGAAACATAGTTACAGAGAGCATATCTACTGAGTTATGTTTTGAGTAATAAGAGTTCAGTTTATGACTGAATGTTCAGAGTAAGGGATAGAAAAGTAAATGTTTGGTGTGTAGTTATTTTATATATTTTTGGAAAAGCGGAAGAATTAACCTTTGGTGTTGTTTTTGATGCTATTATATTAAGAGGTTAATATGAAGAGACTTGTTTTTAATAAGTTTTTTTTTAATGACTCTAATGGTTTTAACAAACTATGTAAATTACGATAGTTAGACACATAGAACAAAGGAGTGTTTTTTTGAATTTTTATTTTTTTTTAATAAAGAGATTAAATTTTTTAATAAGCTTGATAATTGAATGTTAATCGCGGTCTTTTCTTGTCAATTTAGATCCGAGTATGTTAGAAATAGTAGGGTAAAATGGCATGATAGGGTATGATAAGGTAAAATATTGTACAGTAGGGTGAGATAGGGTATGATGAGACAAGTTAAGGCAGGGTAATATAAGGTATTGGGAAAGAAAGACAAGGCAGGGTAAGGTAGTATAGGATAGGGTAGGGAAGAGTAGGGTAGGGTAGGGTAGGGTAGGGTAGGGTAGGGTAGGGTAGGGTAGGGTAGGGTAGGGTAGGGTAGGGTAGGGTAGGGTAGGGTAGGGTAGGGTAGGGTATGGTAGGGTAGGGTAGGGTCTTAAAAAAGTTTATTTTTGCAAGTGCAAGTATGTTAAACCTTTGAAATGATTTTAAATTTTGCAAATTGAATAAACTTTTTTTAACTTCAAAAGCCGACTTGACGTTTCTGTGAATCTTTATTCAAAAACATATTCATAGGGTCTTTCTACTATGTTTACTGGTTCATTTCTATTATATTTGAGTTTGTATTTCTATTGCCAAAATTAAGATGCAAAAAGTAAATGGTAATTTAAAGATTTTAAAATATTTTTGAATAAACGTGCTAGTTAGTACATGTAGAGTTTGAGCTTTTGAGTTTTAAAAAATGTCAGATTAATTTCAATTTTGAAGTTTATATTGTAGTAGGTATACTTCTGATGTTACTTTTGATAATATTAAGCTACTAAACTTTTTTCAATAGCCTGTTATTATATATTTTAAGCCAATACACCACCTAAACCTAGTGCAATAGTATTTGATGCTAGTATAACACTACAACTATGTTAACCCACCAAGTCTAGAAGCTCATTCCAAGTATAAAAACTCGAAAACTACTCGAAATCCTCTCGAAACCTCCTATAAAAGTGTTAATGGAAACGTTTTCAGGCGACATGAATCGCTTTGCAGCGGCCACTCTAGTCAACTTTACTACGGACGGCCAGCCCAGCTACAAAGCCGCGTTACTCACTGTGCTACAACAACAGAAACAAGGCGGTGCGGACGAGGAGTGGCTACAAGCAGCGTTGGCTACTGCTGCTGGAGGTGGGGACAAGTAAGTGAGAGTTTGAGGTTTTATTTGGTTTTAGTTTGGGTATGGTTATATGGCTTAAAACTAGGGTTTTAATGTGATATTAGGTTGTTCAAATAATTCTGTGCTTTGTACACGCAAGAATGTTTTTGAAGGGAAGCACAAAAGTATATAAACAACGTAATATTGGCGAAGGTGAGGTAGTCAAGAGTGAGAAACGGGCTAGGCCGGGCCTATTTTCACTTCTCAGGTCCGGCTGAGTCATGCAGCTGAGCTTTTGGGCATTTTTGCTCAAGGCTTATTTTTCATGCTCAATATTAATATAACGTTAATGTAGGTAAGGAAATTTGATGTTAACGTAAATAGATACCTGAATGTAACACTAAGTCTTCTACTTTTTTCAAATATAGTTTGCATTTACATTATGTTAATGACTATTACTTTACATTGTAAAACTCTTTGGGAATATATGACTACTGATTCTGTAAAGCAACTATTTTTAAATTAGACCTGTAAAGAGGCAGTAATCGTTGTGGGGTCTAAGCTGGACCTCCTGAAGACTATGTTTTGAGCCTTGGTTGAGGCCGAGCCGGCCTGCTTTAAATTTTCTTTGGCTTGGCCTATTAAGCCTTTTTCTAGTACAATTAAAGTCTTGTCGTCATTCATTTAAGCTTATAGTTATAGAAAACGACAAAACTTTTATGACGCTTTGGTATATAATCATAGCTAAGGCATTTCTGCTGTATCTTTATTGCAAGGTTAATTGTGTTTACTATGACACTCTACCTTAAACTATAATGTAAACTGCTTATGCTTTAAAGAAGGCATTCTACCTTAATGTATAAGCATTTTAAAACGTAGTTAGCCAAAACTGTTTTGAACAGATAAGCGCCGAGACAATGGTGTTGTTGTGGTCATCAAAGTAATTGAAAAACAAGCACTTATGCCATTATTTTCCCACTTTCTCAACGCTTTCTTTCTCAAATACGATTTGAGTCTGGCTACTTGGCTGTTTTACTATCAATCTTATATTATTATAGTACTGGCAAAGATAAGCGGGAGGTCAAGATTTTTTTATTAAAAGGGGAGGGGGGGGGAGAGAATTAATATTCTAAGGTTAGATATTGTAAGGGGCAGGGGGAGTCCAAACATAATCTCTATTTTTATTTTTGTCATTTGATAACATTGATATAGGATAAACAATATCCGAAATCAAATTTGAGAAGCTAAAGTAAGGCGAAAGCTTATCGCATATCATGTGTACGTTATTATATTCGAGTCCGAACATACGACCAACTTGGAATATAATAAAACCCCGAGGATATATTCAATTTCGTGGTGTTACTTCCTACATTAAGGAGCAGTTTTTATATTAACAAGCAGTTTTTTGTTATAGGAGATGGCATTACATATTTATATTGTTTTAGGCTATGCTATGGTTTTGAGTTATTTTTAAAGTGGTACTATTGGGTTGTTCAAATAATTATGAGCCGTCTTTCAAAGCACATTTTGGAGGTTAGGAGTTCTGAATTATTTGAAAAACCTAATATTTTTTTAAAATGGGACTTTTGGGTACAAGTAGTACTGTTTTAAAGAGTATAACTGTATAATAATAATTTTAAGATAAAAAAGTCTTGTTGCTTTTTCACGTAAAAGACAATGCTTGAATGCGACAAATCTTTCTTGACGCTATATTAGTACTATCTTAGATTATATTGGTGGTATCGTTGATCATTGTAGTGCTATCTTTGAGTATTATGTTGTTCAACTAATTCTGTGCTCTCTAACTTAAAAAATTGCTTTGAGAAAAGGCACAGAATTATTTGAACAACTCGTTAACTTAGTATTGTTTTTGATAACGTTAGTGCTACCTTTGATTTTATTAGTACTATTATTGAATACATTAGTACTGCCTTTACTTGTACTAGGACTATCTTTCATAAACACCAATTTTGAGACTTTAAATCAAATTTTAGTACCATTTTATAACCCAAAACCTAAATGCCAAAAACAATATGATACAGATCGTCTCGAAGACAGCCTCTGGTCATAAATAATATTCGAACCAGATGGATATGCGATATGGCCTTTCTTCAGATTCGTTGGGCTTTGAACACTTTTCCTCTTAATTATGTCCGAAACAATGTTTCGAGTGGCCAAATTGGCCAGATGAGGAAGTTGTTTTATTGGCCTTTAAGTATGTCATACTGAGGTCGTGGTGGGGGATTTGACGGGAGCATTGGGTGCTACAAGTAAACGGCTGCTTAAGGAAGGTTTTTTTAGAAAAAATTTGTGTTTTTGGATACAAATTTGAAAACAGGGGGTAAAGGGAAGGTTAGAAAAGAAAGAGGGGTAAGAAGGGAAGATAGGGTAACTTTGGGTTAGAGGAGAAGGAAAGAGTAGAATTTTTTAAGTAATGTGATTTTTTAAGTGGCAATAAAAAAAACCATAAAATTAGCTTTGAGATGATTTTTGATGACATTTTTAAAGTGAAAAACTGATTTTTATAAAAATTTAAAGTTTTTTAAGTAACATTTTATTTAAAAATGATTTGCGCTTCTTTATAGAAAAATTTTAGCAAGGAAAGTGCTCGATCTGCCCGCTTGGAATCAGCTCAAAATTGTTATTATAAATTGTTTGTTCTACAAATAGTACTCAGGGCCGGGCGGGGCCTTTTGTTCTGGGGGTGGGGGTCGAAAAAAGTGGCGCAGGTAGCCTGTGCCAATTTTTTTTTCAAAAAATTTTTTCCAAAAATCCACAGGGGGGACCACGTTCAACATTTTTTGAAAAATTTTACCTTGTCTCCTTTGCAAATTTGGCATTGTGTTTTAAGCACTTTTTTGGCTAACTTAAAAATTTAGGTTTATTTAAAGGTTTTCTACTAGCGTATCAAAAGAAAAGTTACTAAAAGTTAACAAGTGACAAAGTTATAAGCTTGAAACACAATGCCGATTTGGCGGGAAATTCAAAACATAATTTTTTTCGATTTTGTCAAGATTGACTGGAAAGCTTTTAACACTTTTTTCAATGCCTTTTAGTATTAATATGATCTTCGTTTATATAATAACAAGTTTCAAGTTAATGAAGTCTAATTTTTTATAGAGTAAAGCTCAATCAGAGGGGGCAGATCGGCACATTCTTTGTTATCTTTTTATCAAAAAGATATTTTAGATTAAAGGGTCTAAGTTTTAACATAAATCAAAAATAATGTATTGTTTGTCTTTAAAACATGTTTTAATCTGGAATTCTTTGGTTTCTCCAGTAAGTACGAACATTGTTTGCCTACTAGAATGTATCCGAACAATGAAGGCCAAATGCGCGCGGAATGGGCCTTTTTCTGCCATTCTTAGATTAATTTTAATTTTATTAACAGCAAGATGGGCATTACAATGGAGAAAGACACAAATGTTTCTACGTTTTTACAGTAAGTTTGTGCAAGGGTTGGGCTATGTGTTTTGGCTCTGGGATTAAGGTCAAGTTTTTTCGTTTTGTATTGGTCTTATTATGACTGATACTACTGGTAGCGTTATCATTTCGATTAGTAAGTAGTTGTTATTGCAAAAAAAAATTTTTCTGATATACAGTTTAGTAGCTCATTACTTATTGAACAACCTAATGAAGAGATATTTTGGCTTGTTTTAGTACTATAGTACTCGATAGCATGGTTATATAAAATTACTCTACCTAAGTAGTTTTGATATCTAGAAGTCTTTACTTTGACTTGTCTCGGGCCAACTTAACATAGAAAACCAGATTAGGTATAAAGATACTATTTTTGAAAAATTTTTGAGTACTGTACGCACGAACACTTCATATGTCATTAGCGTTCAATTTCGAGTTGTAAAAGGAAATCTGAGGTTGGCACAACAGCAAAACAAAAATCGTCTTTTATTATTTACTCGTCTCGAAATACGGCACTTACTTTGCTTTTGCCACGATCCTAACTAGGTGTTTATCCTGAAGCTGCAGAATATTACTGTATTTATTTTGGCTTTAACTTAAATACAGTATTACTGTTAGCTCGTCTACTGGTTATTTTATTAAAAGCTCAGATACAAATCATATTGTCGTACTATCAATATCAGTACAATATTGAAAGTTTGTATTTTAGAGTGTTAGTACAACTTAGTACTAAAATTCTATTAAAAAACCGGTACTGTTTTACTAAACTTCGTACTATCATACTATGAATCGCTTTCAAAAAAATAAGCAGTAAGTATCATAACCCTTACTATTATAATGTTACTTAAAACTGTAACAGTTAAGGCATAATTGTCATGCTACGTCGTATAGGCTTAAATTTACGAAAGAATTTAAAAGATATTAAAAATGACGTAAATAAGCTCGTAAAGATTGTCTTGTATAGATTGTCGGATAATTTTGTGTTTGTTAGTTATTAGCATATTATTATCATGACAATTTCCTGTTACTATGTAATTGTTTTTAGCAAAATTATTTAACTATAATCACAAAAACATTATATATATGAAGGTATTCTAACATTACTTTAGCAATACAGTGAAGTTCCGATGTAACAAATTGCAAGGAGATTGACAAATAGTTATTTGTAGCGGGGTTTTGTTATATCCTAAGGTTTTTTGTTTAAGAAGCACTGTAATTTTTTAGATGGCGTTGAAAGCGGAGTCTTATATATTAGCGAGTTTTGACTGCACTTTAACATTGCTTGTTTTGTTTTTTCTTCAGAATTTTTTATAGTTAAAGAAATTAAAAAACGAATAAATGATTAAGTTGTCCTACCCATCTGTCTTATTTTTTACGATACTTTCTTTATCTAAAATGAGGTAAAAATATAAAATGACAGCCTTTGCCTTCTTACTTTACAGTAGGTAGATTTTATTATACTAAACTATTTTAATTTTGCACTAGATTCTTTTTAAGTTGCAATAACTAATCTTGGTCATCAAAATCATGGTGTCATAATACGGATCTCTACCAAGTTTTATTACTGGTTTAGAAAAAGCATTTAGGACTCTGTTATCAACACAAGTTTTACCAGACATTAACACTCGCTGAGCAGTTTTACTTTGTATGTAATTTATAAAAAACTACGGTTTGCAAAGGTTGGTTCTCACAACGTTGTATTGCAAAACGTTATTGACATATTTGAGTAACCACTGGTTTTTTGACTTCAAAATTGTTGCTTAGGATTTTTGAACTTAAAATTTTGCAGTTAGTGCCGGAGGGGAATAGGAAAGGAGTTTAGGGTAGGGAGGGGCAGAGAAGAGTGAGTGATAATTGTTTCTTTATTATGTTTTTTTTTTAATTTTTTTGAAGTTTCATTTTATTATGTTGTTCAAATAATTTTATGACCCTTATCAAAGCAATTTTTTGGAGTTAGAGAGCACAGAATTATATGAACAAGCTAATATAAGCCATAGATTGCTTTGGTGAAAAAAATTATTTTATTTTTTACCCTCCTCTTTCCCCCCCCCCTCCCCCCCCGCCTTCTTTTTTTTAACTTTTTTTTTTACCTCCCCCCTCCTCACTTCCAAACTTAAAATTACATGCCATAATATAATATGTTATCATCACAATGTTATACCGATCAAACACCACTTGTCATATTGAATCCGCCCTTCTCCTTGATTAGTCAGATATTAATATAGATTGTGAATAAACAAACATCCGGTCGTTTCTGTTGGCTTTTCCTTTTCGCCTTTGCCCCGAGGCTATGTTCTTTTGTTTTTTCCCAAAAATGGTTTCTTTGGAGAATTTTGGCTGGGTTGACAAACTTTTCGTGCCTTCCCGATTCGACTGACGTCAGAAGGCGACGGATCCTCCACCTTTTGTCTATGAGTACTATAACTTACTTTCCTATTCTTTTTTGTCTTTAAACAGCTTTTTGAGTGTTGTTTTGAGTATTACCGGCTTTTTCAAACGAGCTTTCGAGTACTATTTTGAGTACTATCGGCTTCTTTAAAGTTTCTTTTTGAGTACTACTGGCTCAGCGAGTATTATCAACTGCTTTTCTAGTTTTTGCTTACATTTGTTAAATACTACGCTATAATTTTCTAAAGCAGCTTACAATTTCTGAGTACTATAACGTACTGTTTCTGAATAACATAATATATTTCTTGGCTAGTTTAAGTTGAGTACTATACTCTACTCTAATATAGCAGCCTAAAATTGGGTACAAGCGTTGTTATAAAGGTATAAATCCAATCTATATACCATGATTTATCAGTATGAAACAGCTACGGCGATTATAAAGAATCAGAGCTCTGAGTAAGGTTGTTAGATTGTCGGTACTATATAGTATAATACTTGTAAATAACATATTGTGTACTAACCTTGTTTCTATAAGCTACAACATATTAAACGGTTCAAATAATGCTGTGCCTCTTTTAAAGAAAATTTTCTGAGCCAGGGGGCACAGAATTATTTAGACAACTTAATATATTTTTCTAAGCGCATACCTAACCATACTAACAACAACTCTATGCTTATATAGTACTTCAAAAAACCTGTATATTAGGTTGTTCAAATAATTCTCTGCTCCCTAACTTCAAAAATGTCTTTTGAAAAGAGCACAGAATTAACTGAACAACCTATTATAATATTTTGGCAAAGTTCAAATAAGTTCAACTAAATTCTATTATGTTATCCCTGCCTCTCTATGCTATGATAGTAAGAAAGTCAAGTTTAGGGCCGAAAGAAGATTACAGAGTAAATTTCAAACACAGCAGAGTTGAATAACATCTCGGCTCTTGTTTTTTCTTTTTGGCCGTTTGTTTTTAACGCTTCAGGATATCAAGGTCTAAACATTCGGAGTGTAGGTGTATATCCTTATTCGAATGCCATTTTGTGTTTGTTTTGAAGGTTTTTGTGCACGAATACGTTATAGCTTTAGGGGATGTAAAAGAGGAAGTGTCAAAGTTATATTTTGCTAATTTTTGACTTTGGCAAAGGTGGATAGACATTGTGGTATTAGAAGGAAAAATAGGTTTTATCTTGTTTTTGACAGATTTAGCCTTATTCTGAGCCAGACAGTACGTTTGAGCGTGAGAGAGCGCCTGAACCTGAGCCAGAGATTGAGCATGAGTAAAAGAGTGAACTTGTGCGTGAACCTGATCGTCAGTTTGAACCAAAGTGTGAGCTTGGGCGTAAGCATCAGCGTGGGCCTAAGCTTAAGCGTAAGCATCAGTCTGAACCTGAGCTTAAGCCTGAGCCTAAACCTGAGCGTGCGCCTGAGCGTGAGCCTAAGCCTGAACAGGAGTTTGAGCCTGAGCATGAGCATGAGCTTGAGCATGAGTTTCAACCTTCGCCTAAGATTGAGCCTAAGCCTTAGCCTAAGCATGAGTTATAGCGTCCGCCTTAGCCTCACTTCTGGATTCACCCTTAGCCTAAAGTTTAGGCTTGCCTCTTTTTTTAAAATATCACTGTAAATTAAAAAAACGCTAACTCTATCTCCTAAGATAACAAAAATTAATTTATGTTCCTAGCAAAGCACGTTATGCTTTACCACCCTCTGCAAAAACCAGCTAGAATATGAGAAATTGAGGCAATTTAATCAAAGATTAATGAAAAGAACACGATGTGTCAAGAACATCAAAACGCGAATGTTCATGCCGACTTTGTAACACTCGGCAGCTGTTCGCTTATAGTGTCACGAGAGGGTCGGGTTTCGGAGATGTATATTTGTGCTTAACGTCTCTACATGTTTTATAACTTGATAGTGTTCTCGTCTATATGTTTCACACTTTTGGACATTTTAGGGATAAACACTTTTTTGACGTTTTCTAATGGTTTATATGCCATTTTAAGGGCTTTTTGATATTTTTAAGTAAAGTGTCATAACATGTCAAAATTGACTTTTACCATTAACAACTATTAGGTTGTTCACTTAGTTCTGCGCCTAATAACTCCAAGAATTTGTTTTCAAAAACGGCACAGAACTATTTGAACAACCTTATACTAACCAGAGCAAGATTTTTTTTTGCTAAATATAACAGATATAACAGAAGATACGTTTCAGTGACCTACGGCCGGACAAAGCCATCGATTACACCGAAATGAGGTCCAAAGACTACACAGATGGTCCGGGAGAGATGGACATGCTTATCGGGTTCTTCTTAATGAATGGCGTGTGTGTAGGTGAGTAAAACTTCAAATTTAAAAAAATATGAATAAAGAATCTTCAGATTTAGGGGACATTTTTAATAATTTTTTTGGGCTTTTTAGGCTTATTTTGTCAGTTTTTCTCATAGGCTTAAATTGTCAGCTTTTTAAAAAGTTTTTTTTAAATAAACACTGACTTGACATACAGTGAAACCTTTTTAATATGACACTTAATAGTGTAACACCTTTTTATAACGACAGCATTTTGATCGCCCTTTGTAATATTTAGAACCTCTATCAAAAAGTACATATAGTGTAACATTCTGGTTATAAGGAAAGGTTTAAACCTGTCTCTTGAGTGTCATACTAAAGAGGTGTGACAGTAATAAAATTAATTGCTCTTTGTATTATTAAATCAAGTGTTAACCTGGAAGCAAATTGATTTTATAGAAACTGATTTTTAAGAAGCGGCCATAATTTTAAAATATAATTTATGATGTTTAATAACAGAAATTTTGGACTTCATTTGAACATTAGTTAACACACGTTAAGCTTTCAATAACTGAGATATAAAATTTTTTTTCCTTGTTGTTGATTGACCAGAAAAGCCAAAAGTTTACGGATATAAGCCTTCAAACCACGTTTTTTTAATAAAAACGTTAATTTGATGGTATTTTTTTAACAAAACACAATTTTATTTTTTTTTGCATTAATTAGCTAATATTAACAATAATTCACAAAAAAAACTATTTTCATGATAAGTACCATTTGAAAAATAAAATTTAATACATGAATCATTTAAAAAAAATTAAAATGTGTTTTTTGGACTTTACTTTTAAGTTTCCAAGAAGCTCTTTTTAACACTAAGTATCACATGCTCTTCTTTTTAGCACGTGAAAAGTTGTATAATACGTACATATTTGCTTTTTAAGACGTGTTTCAAAACAAACAACCTAGTTTTTTAAATTTAATTTTAGTGTTTTCTTTTTGAAAATTTAATTTTTTTTGGGTTTTTTAAAATTCGCTTTTATTGCTTTTCTTTATTTTGGTTGTTTACATAGTTCTGTGCTCCGAGACCCCAAAAATTTGTTTTGAGACGGGGCACATGATAATTTGAACAATTTAATAAAAATATAACTTTTAGTGTATTTTCTATTTAAAAACGCAATTTCAGTGTTTTTCCTGACGTTCGGCCTGTGTGTGATATGCTCGTGTATGCGGCGAAAGCCCAAGTTCCAGAATCCGGAAGAGCCGCCGCCGATTCAGAAGACGCCACTCAAGACGCCGCTCACTTCAACCTTCGCCGCCACCATCGACAAGTTACGGCCGAAATCGATGCGAAAGGGCTCGTCACGTGGCCCCTCGCCAACACCAACAAGTATCCACAAGAACTCGAATGTGAGTAACTTGTCTACCATGCCTCCACCACCTATAACATCGCCGAGTCTGAAGCCGACGTTTAAAGCGATTGTGGCTAGAGCGATGCAACAACAAGCAATGTCAAAACAATTAACTGTGAATTCGAATTCGAAGAGTTTGAGTAGGAGTGGGTCCAGTGCCTCGAGGCACGCCGAAGATAAGGCCGAGTTGTTGACGGAAAAAGGTAATACGGTTGTGGTGGGTGAGAGATATTAGATGGTGAGATAGGAAAAAAGTAAAAATTTGAAAAAAAATTTTCGATTGTTATATTACGTTGTTCAAGTTGTTCTGTGTTTCCAACTTCAAAACATTGCTTTGAGAGGGGGCACAAAATTATTTGAACAACCT
The DNA here is from genome assembly GCA_904066225.2 of Bursaphelenchus okinawaensis. NCBI lineage: Eukaryota > Metazoa > Nematoda > Chromadorea > Rhabditida > Aphelenchoididae > Bursaphelenchus > Bursaphelenchus okinawaensis. The sequence continues at coordinate 7,976,984 of CAJFCW020000005.1, read as the reverse complement.
AATGATTTCTTTTTTAAAATTATAAGTTTTTAAACTTTTAGATTGAGATAGTACTTATCATTATATATATGAATTCAAATTATATAAACTATCAAAATTTGCACTAAAATGAACATTACACGGCACATAACATCTTCTTCCATATTTTCTACCTATAACAATCTTTAAATTTCAACTAACATTTTGAGTTTTACTTACGTTTTTGAGGTTGTTATAACATCTTTCTTTCAGTTATTACCTTTTAGTTATACTAACCTTTTATATTGTAGTACATAACATATACTATGAGTTTTAAACCTCTTTTAGGTTGTTCAGATAATTTTGCGATTCCTTTCAAAGCAATTCTTTGGGGGTACGGGGGCTCAGAAATATTTGAACAATTTAATAGATAGTACAGTGTAACTATTTAACCTTATAAATTAATTTTAAAGTACAGTATAACATAGTACTGCGATCTACAAAGTTGAGTTTCAGTACTAAAACTTGTTTTTAGTCTCTTCATTTTGGAATTATTTAGTTATGTGAAGTGATAGTAATAACCTTTTTTTATTTATCTCGAGAGTTATAGTTAATATTTTACAATTTTTGTTTTTGTTATCATATTAATTTATACTAAAGTGCTATTTCTCATACTGAATTATAATTTTTAATATATTGTACTTACTCCGTAGCTCTTATTTTCATTTTTTTATTTAAAAATAATTTTTTAGTACTTTTAAGATCTTTTAAACTTATCACTCTTCTGTTTTTAAATTTTTGAAACAATGTTTTCGTTAAAGTCATCAAAAATGGACAAAAACTGTTTTGCAACAATATGATGTATATTATCGTAAATACATAACAAAGGAAGCAACATTTCGAATGCCAAACATTTTTAAATGAATTTTAAATTGATTTTAAATTTTTGAAAACGAAAATGTTTTAGTACTAAAAACTATTAAGTTATAGGCTAAAATATAGGCTAAAACAACATTTTTAAAATTTTTCAAACTTAAAAAAATTTGTTTTTAAAATTTAAACTTCAATTTCCTTTTCAAACCTAAAATTTTCACTTTCTTCACCTAACCCCACTCAAATCTGTCATTACGTTTAACCTAACTCTCACCTACCGTAATCTTACCGTAATCCTTGTGACGTTGTAATGTAATCTCAATATTCAAATTTCCAGAATCTCCAGAATCGCCGAAAGCGCCGGACGAGGTGGTCATCTTTTTGTGACCGTATTATGCATATATGAATGTACGTGTTGTTTCTTTTCCGTTCTGTGGCTTCATTTCGGTTATTTCGATTATTTTCGGCCGCTTTTTTACGTTCCATTTTCCAGCCGCTTTAACTAATGTTACAAACGCTGTGCCAGAGAAACGAAGAATTAATTAAATGTTTTGGCGTTCTTTGTGAGGGGGAGAGTTAGTTGAGATTTTTTTCGTTTTGCCCTGCTCTGATTTTTCTGCAAAAGTAAAACTTTTAGGGCAAGAAAAAGGCTAAGAATAGAGGTAGAGAGAAGGGAAGGGGTGTAAAAAGATTTTTTATTTATTTAAACTTTTTTTTTCAAATTATGTTTAGAAAAGACCTTTTTGAATGTGAAAATTACACCTTTTTTCAAACGGAATCAAACTTTTTTTTTGATTTTCAACTTTTAAAATTGCCATAACTTTTCATAAAATTAGGTATGAACACGACACTTTTACAGTATGTACAGTTTTTTATGCTCTACAAATACTATATTACACTTTTGTAGCAATTGTTATATATAAAAACATATTTAAATTTTAAAAAATGGTTTTGGAAACGTAAGGGGTATGGCGGAAGTACTGTAACTTTTTAAAATTTATAAGTAGCAAAATTAGCTTTTAGTAAATCGTTATCAAAAGGAACAAGCTAAATTTTCGTAAATTTTTGTATGTCAAATTAATTTGTAAAAACAGTTATGGCATAAAAGTGTGGCAGCAGTAGGTCTAGGCTAGAATAAGGACGCTGGCTTTAAAAAACAAAATAGCTAAAAAAATAATTAAACTCATTATGTCAAAATTAGTAATAACAGCCATTATCACCTTAAAAAACAATTAGAGGGCTGGAAAGCTTCTTAAAAGCTAGAACTCTCAACCAACTCTACCCACCTTGAACGCCATCTTCTCTATATCAACTTAACCCTACTCATCCAGTCTTTTTAGGTCTGGCAGAAGTAGAAACAGTTGATGAATTAAATCAAACGTCGCAAAAACTCCGCGACAATCGTAAAAGCCCCATTGGGGCGGTGGTACAACAACAAGAAGTGGAGGAGGACTCGTTGAGTACGGCGACGTCAGTTGAAGAAGCTCCCGCAGCTTCGATAATTCGTCAGAATCTGCTTGGGCCACTGACTTTCGACGATCTTTATTACACGTAGTATGCTACATTTCAATCCTTGTGTTATTTATGTACGGGTAAATGTAAATTTTTATGAAATTTTGGTAAATATTGACATAATCGATTGAAGTTTGTCTACTGTAATATAAAAAAGTAAGGAAAAGTCCATAATTTCAAAATTTTAAAGATAATTAAGAAATAGATAGTAACTAGCTAAGTCACAGTACAAAATTATTGTATAAAGTTACAGTAAAATGGTATATTACAGTAAAACACCATTTTTATACTAAACAAACTCAAAATCAGTGACTAAAGCAAAGTGATCTGAAGGATAATCGTTGTTTTTGTGATGGGGTATGGGCAGTACCGGCTCATTACCAGAGTAAGTAAAGGAATCAATTGGTTGAATTAGGCTACCTTTGTAATTTATAAAGTCAATTCGATCCTGAGGCTCTGGGATTGTATAATCCCATTCTTCTGGAGCCTTGTTCACTGTTGACCAAGTTATACCTAAAAAAATTTTTTTATTGTATATGCTCTGCTTTGTTTTGCAAAAGTAAATTAACAAACAATTGATAGCTATTTAGTGATAATTATAATAAAAGCCTTCTAAACTACGTTTAAATTTTTTTTCAATTACCATACCCGGATGTTCAGTGACATTAGGATAGACAACCCTAAATGAGTCTTTGAAGCCCTGATCCAACAACAACTTTGTGGCCGGCCATTCTACTGTCCATCCGTGAATTGATCTGTAAGCAAAGGCTTATCATCGATTTGTGAATAGGCTTATCAGACGTTTTACTGTTGAAGTAACTGATGTTGAATTACATTGTTATCAAATCTTCATTTTAAACTTTTTAAGAATATAATTTTAATCATTATCAACAGAAATAATAACTTTTTTAATTTAACCATTTTAAAATTTCAAAAGGATGTAAAATACGGTTCATAACAAAACAAAATTTTAAAATATTTTTTGATAAATTTAAACAATAAATAATTACTCAGTTTCCTTGATCCAATCCAAATGAGAAGGTGAATTAAAGTCACCACAGACTAAAAATGGCACTTTATCTGAATCAGAAGAGAACTTTTGAAAAGAAGGGTGGGCAATTAAATCTTTAATATTCCTGGCTCTGCCTGAAAATTTCGAAAATTAAAAAAATATATATTACAGTTGAGAGATTGCAACGTAAAATAGCATATCGCAGTGTTATGTTTACAATACCAAAGTATATTTAAAAAAAAGGTTACAGTAAAAAAAATAAACCAGTTTTTGAAATTTGAAAGTTCAAGTTTTGGCTTTTCTCTTATTTTTGTAAACGTGAATTCTGGTTTTGCCTAGAGCGGTAGCCAAGAAAAAAGTTCCAAAACCATGAAAAAATCTTTAAAATTTAAAAAATTTCAGCATAAAATTTTTTAGCTGTTGTTTTTGCTGTTTGATACTAACATTCTTAAAACTCAACTTTTAGCATGCTGGTACCAAATACCATTTTTTTAAGGGGAAGGCACCTTTTTTTTTAAAAGATTTTTTATAGTTTCAGTACCTTATTTCGTTATGCCGTATTAGATCTAAAAAGAAGTTCACTAAGCCGAACCGAAACAAATTTGATAAAGACTAAGTTGACAAATGTGACTGTAAAGACCAGAGCTCAAACCACGACTCGGACCTTTATTAATAGCTTACTGACTATTTCAAGCCAAGCTAGCCGAAAGCTATGTGTACTATAATATAATACTTACTCCAACTATCCGGCTTTGTCTCGCCAGCCATGATTTGTTTGATATTGGTAACCAGCTTGTTATAGGCAGCATAAGGTCCATAACTTTTGTAAGCCAAATGTAGCCCAACAATTCGCACGGCCGTTCCTGTGTTCAAAATGACTTCTGTACCTACTCCAGCTGGTATCAAAAAAGTACTGTCATAGTTGATTTTATGCTTTGTGATTATGGCAGTGTCGGAGTAATCAGAAGTGTTATGATAGACACCTTTGTAGTTTGGACCTAGTTCTGTCAAGAGTTTGGATAATACTTCTCCAGTTTTGAGCTCCTATAAAGAATGACATTACATTCTTTTAAATACTAGTTTCTGGTCTAAAGTGGTTGGAAAAGGACAAGGTAAAAAAATATAAAAAAAAAGTTTTAAAAAGCCTATAACTCACTTGAATTGCCACAATGTCCGGATTGACAAGCCTGATATGTTTAGCAATTTTATAGAGACCATTCTCTACACTATCTCCAGAAAGCCAGATATTAAACGACATAATCCTGACTGGATATTGTACATCATCCATTACCCCGCCATTACCTTTTGAATTACTATAAGATATACTAGAAGAGCCAGAAGATACATATGAAAAACTATAAGCTTCAGCTGCTCCACTAACTGATATTGCAGATAAGCTAAATAGTACTACAAACCAAGTTAAAGTTTTAAATAACATTGTCAACAATAATAGAAAGCGAAGGTCACTTTGAACGATGGATGGAACTGATAAGATACGACGAGAGTATACAAGTAAAATGATTTTTGCATTTAAACGTTAAACAAGGTACCAAAACAGCCAGGCAATTTCAATCAAAATCATTTTTCTCAAAAAACGTGAGTGGGTCGGCGTCAAAATGAATTTTCCAATTTTGGGACCGACATGCTCAGGTTTTTTGTGGAAAAAATGAACGTCGAATTTTTGTGACAGAATGCTAATGATATTTGAATGGGCGAACTGGTCCTTTTTAAAGTCAAGTAGCCAAACCTATGAATCTTTTGTACTGCAGAAATAAAAATAAATCTCTATTCGTCGAGTTACAGTAATGTAAGTATTTCCGTGCTATATAATACATGATGAATATACGATCGATAACCACAAAAGAACTCTTTGTAAGTTATTGCCGCAAAACCAGCAACAGATGTCGTTGTTTATGGGCTTTTAGAATCTGTATTGTTTTTTACTGTAGCTTCGTTACTCCTCGAGTTACAGTAATGTAAGTAATTCCGTGCTATATAATACATGATGAAAGTACTATATTACACTAGATATATGTACGATCAATAACCACAACCAAAATGTCTGTTATTTAAGCCTTAAATTAGCGTAATAAACTCCATTTTTGATGGGCTTTAAAAATCTGTATCGACTGTCTCTGTAGCTCAGTTATCCGTCAAGTTACAGTGAACAAAGTATACGAGTACCATATTACACTAGATATATATACGATCGACAACCACAAACAAAATGTCTGTTATTTAAGCCTTAAATTAGCATAATAAACTCCATTTTTGATAGGCTTTCAGAATCTGTATCGACTGTCTTTGTAGCTCAGTTATCCGTCAAGTTACAGTGTAACAAAGTATACGAGTACCATATTACACTAGATATATATACGATCGATAACCACAAAAGAACTCTTTGTAAGTTATTGCCGCAAAACCAACATAAGATGTCATCGTTTATGGGCTTTTAGAATCTGTATCGTTTTCTACTGTAGCTCCATTACTCGTCGAGTTACAGTAATGTAAGTAATTCCGTGCTATATAATACATGATGAATATACGATCGATAACCACAAAAAAACTCTTTGTTAGTTATTGCCGCAAAACCAACATAAGATGTCGTTGTTTATGGGCTTTTAGAATCTGTATCGTTTTCTACTGAAGCTCCATTACTCGTCGAGTTACAGTAATGTAAATTTTTCCGTGCTATATAATACATGATGAATATACGATCGATAACCACAAAAAAACTCTTTGTTAGTTATTGCCGCAAAACCAACATAAGATGTCATTTGTGATGAGCTTTTAGAATCTGTATCGTTTTCTACTGTAGGTCCATTACTCGTCGAGTTACAGTAATGTAAGTATTTCCGTGCTATATAATATATTGCTATATAATACATGATTAATATAAGTGTCAATATAAGTCAAAATACCTGTGTCTCTTTTGAACTAAAAAACCTAAGACGCATGCCAATGACCAGTACCAAACGTTTTACTGTAACATAGGCTTAGTACAAATTTAATGTTTAATTGTAAAATTGAGAACCGAAAACATAGAACAGTAGTCGAGATACCTAAGTGTCTCTTTTGAACCGTAGACATTAAAGCGTTTGGTACTAATCATTGGCATGCGTCTTAGGTTTTTCATTTCAAAAGAGACACTTAGGTATCTCGACTACTGTTCTATCTCCTCAGTTTGCAATTTTACAATTTACAATTAAAGTACAGTATCATCATCAAAAAATTGCGGTTAATTAGAACGCATACATAAGTACAATCACTGTTTATTCAAACATAGTATTAACTTTGAAGACAAAGTCAGTTACCATGGCATAATGATCACTTGGGTAATCGTTTTCCTGATAATTGGGCCAGATCTTCTGAGGTTCATCTCCACCATACAGATATGAATCCTTGACCGCCAAATAGTTGGACTTGAAGAAGATAAAGTCGATTCGATCTTGAGGCTCCGGGATGGTGAAGTTCCATGCAAACGCGTTCTTTTGAATTATTGACCAGGAATGACCTGAAGATAACAAATACCTTTAAAAAGTTGAAATTGTGCAAAAAATATTCAAATTTTAAAACAAAATTTGTCATATTTTTTTATATTATCTGTTCTATCTTCTTCGTAAAATAAAAAAAGTAATACAATACCTTAGCCTCGTAAGCCCGTTATTGTTTTAAGAAGCTGGTTTACCTGGTTTCTTAATTGGATCAGGGTGTTTTTCACTGTATGAATCCAAGAAGCCAGCATTCATTAAAATCTTGGTCGTGGGCCATTCGACCACCCATCCACCATGTTCTTCTCTATAATATATTCATTATTTTTGGCCACAACTAACAAAAGATCTAAAAAATAGTTTAAACTTCGTCATAAACCTACAATCATATAAAACTTTATTGCTTACTTTCGATTTTCCATCCAATCCAAATGGGAAGCCGAATTGAAATCACCGGCTACCAAGATTGGTACTGTTTCACTTTCTGCGTCCCATTGTTTGAAGGTTTCGTGAGCTAGAAGCTCTTTGATTTGCTCTACACGGTCTGAAAAATTTAAATTAGCTTTATCCTGTCCTACCCTACTCTATCCTACCTTACCTCACTTTACCGGATCCTACCTTACCCCACCCTACATTATTGCACCCTACCCTACTTTACCCTACCCTACCCTACCTGCTTCTCCAGCCAAGATTTGTTCCATTTCTGTAACCATCTTGTTATTTGCCGCATAACTACCAAAACTTTTAGCATTTAAATGCATATCCACAACTCTGACCTTACTCATGTTGACTGGAATGAGTTCGATTCCAAAACCAGCTTGTAATTGGAAGGAATTTGTAAAATTTAACTGAAAATCCATAGTTTTGGCTAAAGTTGCGTATAAATACGTGATTAAATTAAAATACGAACTCTCAGAGTATGCTTAGATGATACCTTAAATGGCAAAATTATGTTTACTATGAGAAAGACAAGGCTACTTTCCTGTTTTTTTGTAATAAGAGTCAACAATAAGATAAAATTTTTAGGTTTCTCACCAAATGTTTGGAGACAATAGCTTGACCAGGACTTTGAGCCCATCCTCTGAATGAGCCGTACCATCCTGGCCCCAATAAATCCATTAGTTCGTCCAATTCGTATACTGTCTGAACTTCCTGTAAAGTGATAAGATTTTCTTTGTTACATAGTGTTTTATTATATGTTAATTTTTTTATTACTTGGTGCATATAATATTATTAGTCGTAAAACCAGTGACAAGAAAAACCTCCTTTATGCTACAGTATTTAAAATAATAGACATTATAATCAAAGGAAAGTAAAACCCACTTGAAGAGCGACAATATCAGGATCAACCCTCTTTATATGTTTTGCCACTTTCTCTAATCCATTTGACACCATATGACCAGTAAACCACAAATTGAAACTCATAAACCTCAATTTGGGGCCTTTAAAAGCTTCAACATCTGACAATTGATTTACAGTAGATGAAGGTGACGTTAGGTAAAAGAGTAGTACAATTACTGACACAATCATTCCAAGTTGGGCTAGCCTTATTAAAAGGCTTCTCTGAAATACGGCAACTATATATTAACCGAAGGTATAGCAAAATATGCGATTTTTTGTATAAAAACTGTTTTTCAAAGTTCAGAAGGTGTCAAATATTGTATTTGAAAGTTAAAATTGAAAAATAACTTACCCAACAACTTTCATCTTCCATTTTTCGCAAGTTTTAACGTTGGTTTAGCAATAAAACAACATCGAAGTGATATAAATTTATACAAAAACATAAGTTTTTAGATTTTGACCTTACGGTATAAACAATAACAACATTTTCATTTACATAAACTTTATTTTTTTGCAATAATAAGATATATAAGCATCAAATTAAAAAAAGCAAGTTGGAAAGTTATAAGTTAAAGTTACTAGTTCTGTTTTAACACTCATATAAAAAAGCGCAAAACATATTTTGTTAAACATGATCTCTTTGTTAATTAAAAAAAACAAAAACAAACCTCCAAGCGCTTACTTTGTGACCTTTATATTCCTAAAAAAGATAAATATTTGTTATTCACGACCTTCAAAATCAACTTTTTTTATTTTACCATATAAATACACGTTTTGTAATAAAGCAGCCATCAAATTATAAAACAGACTAACTACCAGCGTCATAATCCCACAGTATGTCAATTTTCATTTAACTAATACTGATACAGTACCATACACAGTACATAAACCGCCATGCCAACAAATATTCAGCTTTTGAAGACAAAGTCAGTTACCATGGCATAATGATCACTTGGGTAATCGTTTTCCTGATAATTAGGCCAGATCTTCTGAGGTTCATCTCCACCATATAGATAAGAATCTTTCACCGCCACATAGTTGGACTTGAAGAAGATAAAGTCAATTCGATCTTGAGGCTCTGGGATGGTGAAGTTCCATTCAAACTCGTTCTTTTGGATTATCGACCAGGAATGCCCTAAAAACAAAAATAATTAAACAGACAATTAAAATTTTATAAACAAAACTTGATGCTAATGTAAAGAAATACACATCCTTGGGGAATATAATACACTACTCTGTGAGGGAATATAATACACTACCCGGTTATGCAAATTTTTAAGAATGGTCGAAAGCAAAAGCGTTTTCATTATTTGATTTTTATACTTGGCGGGTGGGTCTTAATTTATTATTTTGGCAAACGGGCACCATGATGTTATGGTTACCATCGTCCGGCGTCAATCTTTGCACGTATGCGATGGACTGATCAACAACATGATAGAAGACCGTCTAATAGCTCATTCTTCGGTTACGCCCAATGTGATGGTATTCGATTCAACTCAGTTTATTTTAGTGTTTTTAACAAAAACGCTAGGTAAGTTATTCTTCGGTTATATTACTTTTCACCTAGGTTCACTCTATTTTACTTAGGTGCACTCCATTTTACTTAGGTACACTTTATTTTACTTAGGTACACCCTTACCATAGCTTTTCTATAGTAAGCTCATTATTAAATAATATTAACACAAATGTCATTTACCTGGTTTCTTAATTGGATCAGGGTGTTTTTCTCTGTATGAATCCAAAAAGCCAGCATTCATTAACATCTTGGTCGTAGGCCATTCTACCACCCATCCACCATGTTCTTCTCTATAATATAGTCATTACTTTTGGCCATAAATGATAAAAAATCTAAAACTATACAAAACTTTATTACTCACTTTCGATTTTCCATCCAATCCAAATGAGAAGCCGAATTGAAATCACCAGCGACAAATATTGGTACGGTTTCACTTTCAGCGTCCCATTTTTTGAAGGTTTCGTGAGCTAAAAGCTCTTTGATCTGGTCTACACGGTCTGAAAAGTCAAATTAAGTCAGCATCACAATTCCATTCAACCGTATCCTACGTTACCTTATTTTGCCCTAACCTTACCCTACTCTACCGTATCATAGCCTACTCACTACCCTAGTTTTCTCAACTTTGCTATACGTTAGCGTTACTTACTCTTATTTATCCTACCTTAAAGTAAGTTAAACCTACTAAAAATAGGTGGGGTTGATTCTCCAGCCATGATTTGTTCCATTTTAGTTACCAATTTGTTACTGGTCGCATAATTACCCATACTGTGCCAATCCAAGTGCAAGCCCACAACTCTGATCTTACTTATGTTAGCCGGAGTGATCTCTATTCCAAATCCAGCTTGTAATTGGAAGGAATTCGTGAAATTGAACTGAAAAGTTACTTTACCATTTAATCCATCCTAACATACCCCACCCTACCTACCCCATACGCCATGAAAAAAAGGTTTCATAGACCATACCGGATGTTTGGAGACAATAGCATCATCAGCGTATCTAGACCATCCTCTAAACGAACCGTACCATCCAGGTCCCAATAGGTCCATTAACTCGTCCAATTCGTATACTGTTTGAATTTCCTGTAAAATTAGTTTTTATTAAAGACATTTTACGTTCAATTAAATTTTTGTCTATCTACGGCCAATAACATTTTATTTGTTTTCTATGTGTTTCTCATAAAGAAAAGCCTATTTTAATAAGAAAATATAATTTCCATTTAAAGGGGATAATCATAAATAACAAAGACAATATTCATCATCATTGTTTGGATTGTAATCCGCTTATTCAGTCTCGTATTACCTAGGTTTTTCACACTTTTTTCTTCGAAGCTCGGTTTAAGACGAGTTTCCGCCTACGTTATGTCTAATATTACATTGACTTTCACCAAATATCCAAGTTTATATTTTAATATTTAAAAAGTAAAAATCCACCTGAAGAACTACAATATCAGGATCAACCCTCTTTATATGTTTTGCCACTTTCTCTAATCCATTTGACACCATATGACCAGTAAACCACAAATTGAAACTCATAAACCTCAATTTGGGGCCTTTGTAAGCTTCGACATCCGACAATTCATTGACAGTAGATGAAGATGAAGTTAGGTAGAAGAGTAGTAAAATTACTGACACAATCATTCCAATCTGGGCTAGTCTTTTTAGTGGAAATCGCCTCTGAACACATAAATATTGATCAATGATAATATAAAAATGTGACAAGTTGCTTTTTCAATAATCTTCAAAAATTTTTAAATTAAAAAATGTAAAATAACTTACCCAACAAGTGTCACTTTCCATTTTCACAAATTTTAACGTTGTTTTAGTAATATTACAACATGGAAATGATTCGAATTCAAACAAAAACAGAAAAATAGTTTTTAGATTCCGATCCCACTGAATAAACAATAACAATTCCCTCATTTACATGAACATAGTCTTTTGTGCATCTTTGTGCCCAAATTACATGTCACAAAAGAAAATATTTTTTTAATTTTACATCAGCTGATACCAGAAAAATTTTAATTTAAAAATTTGGTCCCGCCAAGGCGCGCCAAGTTGAATTTCAAAAAAAAATAAAAAAAGTCCTATCTGCGGCCGAATTTCTTTCTCCTTCTAGACGTCTAGCTAGACTAAAATTTTTTGAGGGATTTTGGACAAATTTGTCAAAGTAAAAGCATGTTCGAGCCTCAAAACTGATTTTATACCTATTTTAAATGGACGTTCTCAGCGGTCAATCAGATTTGGTAAGTATTTTATATTTTTGTCTAATGTTTTAGGTTAATGTCAACAGAAAAAGCTGTTTTGAAGCAGTTAAAAGTAAAAAAAAGGGTTAAAATTTATTGTAAAGGCCAAATTTTGTGCGTATTCAACAAGTTTCGGGTAACATTCGTGGAGTTTGGTTTAAATTTAGGTTTTTAGGTAACACTTTATGAAATTTGGTGTAAATTAAGATTCTTAGGAAACATTTTTGTAAAGTCATGTAAAATGAAGAACGTTTAAATTATTTTTTAGATAAAACTTCATTATTGTTACCTAAAATTATATTCAGTATTTAAAAAACTCTTCTTTTCCTCTATTAAGCATTGAAGTCTTCTATAATATATATTATAAAGGTTAGATTATATTGCATTATCACATACGTTTTGCTTCAAAGTAACGTATTCATTTTTTTCGTATAATATTGTGAATGGTAATGCACTTCGTTTTAACAAAAGTGGGCTTTAAATCCGTGTACTGCTTCTTATGTAAAAATAATATTGTAAATTCACACGTTCTTTGAGTAAAAGGTTTTTACTTTTTTTAGTATCGCCTACGTTCTATTATAATATACTGATGCCTATAATAGACTGCATAAAGAAAGCCTTTAATAAGACTTTCTTTTACTGTGGATTTTTGCCTTATTATCAAAATATTTTATTTTGTTGTTATATTAGGCTGTTCAAATAATTATGTGCCTATAACCACTGAAAGTTGCTTTGAGCGGGGCGCAGCATTATTTGAATAATTTAATACGATGTTTTGCTGTTATAGTTAGGGTACTACAATGTTATAGTTAGCTGTACTACTATTACTGTGTTATTTTTGAATAACCACATATCTATCGACTTTCTTGTCTAAAGAGCAACCGGACGTTGCATGTCTCTGTAAGCCGTTGTATCTCTTTGCACTACAAACATAATATTGACTTGTACTACACAACATGCCATGCCCTTGAATTCATACAACATGTCATGCCATTGAATATATGTTGCCCCACTCAACGTAACATTAACATTGAATTCTGACGAACTTCTAGCCAGTTTTTTGTTCTGAAGCTGTTTTATAATAAAGTAATCTGATAATAAAGTAATCGTACAAAGACTTCAGAAAGCTTTCAAAGTAAATGTGGGGCTTCTTCCAGATAATTGTTAGTTTTGGCGTTTTGGCACGTTAACTGATAGGCGTGAGACTTTTACTTCCTGTACAGCCACTTTTCAAGAATTCAAATGAGTAAACTAGCTGGAAGTGTTGACATTGACAGCTATTTTTAGACATGAGAAACGGGCCGGGTTTGAATGTTAGGCCCGGCCCGATCGAAATTTTGCTCAGGGCCGTTTCTCATGTCTAGCTATTTTTAGGCTTTTTTATGGGGTATTGTATGATGTGATTTTAGGGTGACATTGGTATTGACCCCCTCTTTCCTAATGGTGGGGTTAGGGGGGGGGGGTTAAATTTTTTTGGTTAAAGTAGGTAATAAGTTAAGAGATTAGACCACAAATCTATTTTTTAATACGTTATCTTTAATTAGTAGGCTTACATTAGCACCCGCCTCAAAAAATACTTGAACCTTTGTTACCTAAATACATTTGTCACGATTTTTAATAGTAATGGTCAATCAAAGCCGAGCTCTTGATTACTTTTTACTGTTATTCCCAAACTCTTTTTGTTGTTTTTTCGAGCGCAAAGTATATTGCTATAGCTACTATTACTAATTTTGCTTTTAAAACCCGCCCACTGTAAAATATTTACTGTGATAAGTGTTTTGTTTTGCTTTTTAGAGTAAACGTTCTTGTTTTTGGCATAACTTATGGATTTTTACTGTAATGGGATAGGGTATGGTAGGGTAACGTTTGTACTGTAATGAGAAGGGCATGGTAAGGTAAGGTAGACTGGGGGGGGTAGAGTAGCGTAGAGCAGGGTTGTGTAGGGTAGTGTAAGGTAGGGCAGGGTTGCGTAGTGTATGGTAGGGTAATGTAAGGTATTTTTTATTCTTCTATACTCTTAGCAATCTCGTATAGTCTTCACGCGCACGGAACGTCTAACTCGGACCGTTCCAAAACTTTTTCTAATCGCTTTTTGTTAATCTTTTCGAGATACGGACATACGAAGCGACATTCGAAGCCGGCTGTGCTTCGACTCTTTAATGAATGAATGAGAGTTTTGGCTTTTTGTTTATGGAAACGCCCAATTTGGTAATGGAAATTAATTTCACTCGAGTTTTATTTTATTTGCTCGAGTCTGGAGGGGTTTTTATTAACTTTAATTGATTTGAAAATGGCATTCTTATTATGGAGAGGTTGATACATAGGCTAAAGCGTTGGGGTTATAAATAGGGTTTGTTATAGAGGAGTTATGGTATACATAAGTTTTACTGTGTTTTAAGAATGGCAAATGGAGTCTTTTAACACTTTTTTGATTACAAAAAGTTTTGAAAATGTTTCACTTTTTAGTTGTTTACAGATCTTTAAAAGTACTGCAAGGATTCTGAGCTTGTTTTGAGATTAAGTTTGATAGTCTAAATTTAGATTTAAGGCTTATAAGTTCTTAATCGTGATAACATTACTTTTAGTATTTTCAAAATATACTTTGTAAAGTTTTGTAACAGAAATTTTGGCGCACCATGCATATAGGGCAGGGAAAGGCAGGGTAGTGTAGAATAGGGTAATATATGGTAATATAGGATAAGGTAATGTAGGGTGAATTATAGACGTTTTAGTCACGGGGCGGATGTTTAAAATCAACAGTGAGACTACATTCAACTTTTTTAGCATTTCTTTGGTAAGGGATACCTCCTATCCGTGTTATTCCTCAAAGCCTGGCCCACTTTAGCCTCTCTTTTACAATACCACCTTTTGCTAAAGTCAGTAGTATCATCTTTCTCCGTAAATGGTGCTACCTAATAGATTGTTTTATAAATGTTACTATTTATAAATTTTAAATAATTGTTTTAAGGATTTTAGGCCCAGCTGAATCATTTACTGCTTTATTTTCTTCTGTTTACGATACTAAATTAGAGAAAATAATAAATATATGACGTGCACTGTCAGTAAAAATACTGACTATTACATGATACTGTAAAGGGTGAATCAATGACTAAAGATTTAAATTTTGATCTAAAGATTAAACTCTAGCCTTTGCTCTATGATAGTCATGGTACAAAATCTTATAATTATTGGTTACAATTTTTACGGTTTGCTTAATTAATGTACTTTACATAAGTGTAACGTGTCTTTGTAATAAATTTACAAATTGAACTCGAATGCACTTTTGTTGACTTACAAATTGCATGTTGTGTCTGATAGTCGTTTCATTAGACGTATAATCATATTACACTTTAATTTGTACAGAGATGTGTTATTATTGTATTCATATTTTAGGGCAGTATGAGGCTCATATTGGGGTTATAATAGATTTTTGGTATAACAATGCTACTTTATGTCCCGAGGTGAAGTAAAACCGTTATTACAGATCATAGAACAAACTTTGGCTGTTACAATGATCATCTGACTGTACGAATTCACTTCGATTTTATTGAACTTTGGTTATTTTGAATATTTATTAACTCTATCGGTTTAAAAATAGATTTAAATTTTAGTTTCAAACTTTTAAACAGAATCATATTGAAAGATTTAAAAATATTTTACTTTGACTGTAAGTCGAATTGGCATGTTTTCTTACTTTTTATTGTTAACTTTAAGGAAGAGAGGTAGGAAGTTAACAATAAGAAGAAAAAGTTGACTTCAAGTGATTCTAATACGATTATTTTAAAATAATATTTGTATTGTCTCATTGCTAAGCAAAAATTTTGAAAATATTTTTTCTACGCAGGAAACATACGATTAAAGGTTGGAAAGGAAGCGTTTTATAATTTTAGGCTCTATTTTAAAACTTTTTTGGTGGGTAGATGGTATGGTGGATAAGGTAAGTTAGAGTAAGGACTGTTATGGGATGTTATTGGCTATCTAACCCCATCCTACTCTACCGTATTCTACCTCATTCTATCCTAGATTATACTTATTGGTATTGTCTCTTTTAAAAGTTTTTGCTTAAATCAACAGGATATGGGGATAAAATTGAATTTTTTAAATATTTTTTAGTGTTATTACTAGATTTGGAGGATCAGAGCTAAGCACGACAAATTCTAAATGCTCTGCTTTGTTTCCTGCCTTTGAGATCTACTTTGGCCCTTTTTCAGCTACTCGTTATGTTCTATTTTCTATCTCCGATTATCAAAATTTTGATTTGAAAAATGTAGTTTTTGTGTCTGCTTCATACTTCAGTCTTAAAACTTATGTTTTGTTTCTCTTCCGAACTTTTGAACTCACTCTACAATGCCAAAAGCCATTAATATTATAGACTCAAGTACTCACAACTTCCTTCTTATCATAAACTTAAAAACAATGGTGTCATTTCTTTCCACCTTCTCAATATCTAATGCCATACTTTATTATGATTCTTATTTTTATTAAAAAAACAAAAAAAGTTGCAAAAGTTTTTGGAAAACCTTATTAAAGCTAGCACTACCCATTTGTAAGGACTTTTGGCCTAAAATTAGTGATTCCACCATAAAGTAGCTACTATAACATGACATTCATACATTTCTGCCATCACATAACATTAGTGCATTGGGTCTTTTATTGTGTGAAATCTTTCGAATATATTCTAATCGCATTCTTTATGCATAACTCTTTTGAATTACTATTTTTACGAATCCCCTCCCTCAGGGCTTAATTTTGTTAAAAACACTTAAAATGGCTTACTTCATTAATATCTGAGAATTGGGTTGATATGGCGAAGCAATTTGATTATATGTATTTTTGTGGTTTTATGTGATTATAGTATGGCGTTCTGTCTAGTTTAAAATGGGTAATTTGGATGTTTTGGTTCAAACTGTTAGACTTTCATTTTGGATACTGTTTTGTATAACATATCGTACAATTAGTGTTGAGGTGAGGTTGGGCTTGGAGGCAGGGTGGGGTTGGGAGAGCAAAGAAGAAAAAAGGTTGGTATTGAAGGGGAGATATCATGATTTTACTTTCTTCTTCTGTAGCCTAGCTCTAACCATAGATATAGCTTTAACTTGAACCGTATCCCTAGCATTAGTCTGTATCTCTAGCCCGAGCCTTAGACCTATAGTTTAAGCCTAAGCCTTAGCTTACTTTTAAACAACTTGTAACCCCTATTGCTATCACATAAATTATGTTAATTTGCTACGTAACCCAACAAATTAACATAATTGCTGATTAGCTGTAACACCCGCATTATGTGTAATATGTGAGTCGGGTAAATGATGCGATAAACCAAAATCCCACGGGTTTTTACTCAGTAATTTGAACAACATATTCGAAAAGTTTTACATTTTACTTTGGTGGGTCTTATAGGAGTAATAGATGTAATAGTATCAAAGTACGAAGGGTGTGGATAATACTTTAATTCTTAGTGGGAAACTTGAACTTGTGTTAAATAGATTGAGTACTTCAATGTAAAATGTAGTGATACATAATTTGGAGAATGTAAAGTAATATATTGCTTTTAATTTTTATAAGCCCTAGACTTAGCTTTAACTTCAGATTTTTATTTTACTAAATTTTGTCATCTTTTACTACAGCACTTTGACATTTAATCTGTCGTATAATCATTTTTTTACAATCTTTTTTGTCTTCCTTGTACTCAGAAGCTTTTTGTGTATTAAGAGTCATTTTTCATACTTTACATGACGTCCTGATATTAAAAAATGTCGATTTTATTTAATGTTATATTATAGTAGTTGGTCTGTGCTATTATAGTTAGTACTAATACTAACATTATACTGCACGCAGAAATTATTGAGCGCCCTACTAAAGTGGCAATGAGTAAACCGATTTGGACCAAATTTTATATATAGTTTATTAACAACCTTTTAACAACAAAAACATAACCAGAACCATCTGCAGTATCATAAACAACTATTTAAATAACATTTCCTAAAAATGGGTCAAAAAAGAGGGAAAAAATGACTGACCGCCTCCTAAAATACTTAGATTTCGCCACCTCCTGCTTCCAAAATCTTTTCCAGTCGACTTATATTTTTGTACCGTGATAAACTTAAATATGTGGTTTTTCAAATATTATAATTCTGTGCTTCATCTCAAAGCTAAGTTTTGAAGTCAGGAGACACAGAATTATATGAACAGACGAATATACAAGTTTTGTAACAGAACTTTTTGCGCACCCTGTATATATAGTATGCGCACCCTGTATATATAGTATGTTGTTGTAGATTTAAAAAAAGTGTGTCGTTTTGCGCGAAAAAGCATATATCTTATGGACGTGATTTTTTGCTTTATTGAGTAGTAATCATAATCAGAGTTTCTAAATTTAAAATCGTCGTCTAGGCTCTAGTTCCGGCTCCATTCCCGAAACCGGAGCTGGCCTGGATTTGGGAACTCTGATCATAACATTCTTATCAATTTTCAATTCAATTTTGATTTTAAAATGCCTTCATTATGGACGTTGAAATCACTGGTTATCTTTTTAAATGCTGGGAAGCGATCAAAACTCAAGGAGTTCAGAAACAGTCCAAGAAGGTACCACAAGCGATCAGATGGTCAGACTATGTTGCCCAATGAAATATGGTAGGCCTTATTTTTAAAATTGCTTTTTAAACTACAACTTACGTATTTTATTACAAAAACAATATTACAAAGCTTTGCTTGCTGCAAAAATGTAAACAAAGGGTTTAATGTTTATTGTGATAGATATACATATGTTTGATAGATAGAGAAAACAATAATTTTGACAGTTTCCATGTTTTATAGTAATAACAAGCTCAAAACGTTTGAGAGCTCACTGATCTTACACTTTCAGGTCACTGATTTGCTCCGATTTGAGTCCGTTTGATCTTCTGAACTTGAGGCGGGTTAATCGACAGCTAAATGACATTGTAACCGACCGGTTGAAAGCCTTGTTTTATTTGGACTTGTTGAGATGTGACACTGAACAGCTGGCTAACGAGGAGTATGAGGATGGTAAGGAAGGTTAAAGAGAGAACTCATTTGGTTAAATTCGGTATTACTGAGTATGAGGTTGGTAAGGGGGGGGGGCGTAGTATGAGGATGGTAAGGAGATGGGTGGGGGGGGGGTATGATGATGGTAAGGAGGAGTAAAAAGAGCATTTGTTTGGGTTTTTAGAAATGGGCATGAAAAGTACTGTAAGGAGGGTGGGTTCTAGCGGGCATGGAAACTTTTTTCAGTTAAGACAGGGTAGGGAGGGGGTAATTTGAGTGGGGTTTTTTGTTATTTTTCAATTTCTTTAAATATTATAACTATTGTTATAATGCTTATATTTACTATATAACTACACGTAAACAGTAAATATTTCTCTTTTTTTTGTATTTGTAGACGCACAGCACTATTATCTATACTTAATATGATATTGTTCTCTAATTATAATAATTGAAATCTACAAAATGCTTTCTTATTATTTCCAAAGAATACTGAAAATTACTTTACAGTATCCAAATAACTCAAAATTACTTTACAGTAACGATGTAGCTCAAACTTAGTTTACAATGTCTCAATAGCTCAAGATTAGTTTACAGTATCTAAAAAGCTGAAAAATAAAAAAAAAGTTGCTCCATAACCTTTGTACTGTAGCATGACACAGTATGACATTTTTTTGTATTTAAAATTGTAATTCCAATAATTACTTTAACATGACGAATCACAATTACTTTACAACTTTGACTTCCAAAATGGCCAAGAATTAATCTGTAAAGTTTTCTTGAGCTTATTTTGGCCTAATCTTTGCTTATCTTACTATTCGTCTTTAACACGTACATTTTTATATCTGCAACATGAGTTTTTAAAGTTTATGACACAAGATTTAGAGGTATAGGAAGTGTAGGTGGTTGGGAACCAAAAATGTCGAGGGGTGGAAGGGCTGTTGAGGGATGGGGGAAGGAGTGGTTGTGTACATGAGAAAATCAACATAAAAATTGAGAATTAGCTTTTAAAGTGGCTTTAACAACACTAGGTATAAATCAAGGAAGGATAAATTAAAATTACAACAACAACACTTCTCGTATTTTACATATTTTAACTTTAAAAAGCAAAAACATTAGATTGCTCAAATAATTTTGTGTTTCTTTTCAAAGCAAATTTTTGAATTTAGGAGCACAGAATTATTTGAACAATATAAAACTACAAAAAAAGGTAAATTTTAAAAAAGGTTCAAAAGTTAAAATTTTCTTTCCAGAAGACTTTCACCAGCTCAAGAAGACAAATATCTACCTCCATTTGGACGAACGTAGCGCTGTCATAATGGTAGATGATCGATGGACGTCAAAAGATGTATATTCTCTTTGGGACATGATTCAATTCTTTGCTCCTTTTGTACGGTGCTTAACGGTAAGTTGTGATACGGTTTTTGTGTTACATATATGTTACATTGACTATGTTATAACTAGTACTATATGTTACTATTATTAGTTGTTGTTTTAGTTATATTTGTTGTTAAAATAAATATTTGATTAAAAAACCGTGTAACAGAACATTGCGCGCACCCTGTATTTTAGGTTAGTTTTACTTTAATTTTTATGTAAAACGACTGTAAAAGGAACACTCTTGTTATAATCGACAAAAACTTAGCTCTTTTGTTTTTAAAAACAAAATTTAATTTTTTTAAAACTTTTTAAATTTAAATTCAAAAAAGACATCTTCCACTTCAAACCATGTGATTTAGATAGACGTAGCCTTGGCTGAAATGATAGTAGCCGCCTTGAGTTCGGTAAAGCTGAGTCGATGGTACGCTTTTCAATGCTATGTAGATACAATTGGTCAGCAAGGACAGGAAGAACTACATATGAAGTGTAGCAAACAGACAAATCACAAACGGGTTTTATTTCCTCAAATGACAGAGGTAAGCCTTTTTTATCAAGTCTTCCTTGACCTTTATTAAATGTATATATGTCTAATCCTTATGTAGAGGCGAGAAACGAACCAGGCTAAAAATTTGGGCACCGGGCCTAAAAGTTGGACTCTGGGCTTGGGGCGGGTCTAAAAGTTCAAAAGTAGGCCCGGCCCGTTTCTCTTCGCTTATGTTTAGTTTTTGACTTGGATGCGAAAAGAATGGCGCGGCTTTTATAGTATTGTAAATTCAGGGTGTCACAGGGGATTGAAGAGCTTGATTTGATAAGAATAGCATTTAAAAAGGCAGCTTAAGGTATACATTAAAGGGTGCTAAAGTTTTGTCGTCAATTTGCTTTGCTTTATAAGCGACAAGCTCTTTGGCATTATGGTATGTACTATAATATGTAGTTTTATAGAAAAAATAGGTAAATCTTTATTTTTTAAGCCTAAGGTGTAATATTTTTTTAAGCTTAAGATGCGTTATTTTGTTTTTAAACCTAAACTACTCTACTTTATAGTTTTAAGACTACAATGCCTTATTTTGTATTTTTAAGCCTAAAACACTCTAATAAACAAAGATATACACAACTTTTAACCCTTTTTATCATTCGCCAATATCAAAACCTAAACGTGTGCCCAATACACTCAATTTACCACTTCCTCTTTCCAGTTCACCCTAAGGGCATTGCCGTCGGATCTGGCGCATCTGAGCCGTTTATCAGATTACGGAGTGCAAAAAGAAGCCATCTTCTCGAACGACTGCATCCAATTAGTACGGTGCACCCTTCTGGAGCCGGTTGGTACTAAAATGCCGGGCGAGAAGACAATTTGCACTCGATTCGGGGCGAAACGACCACATCAACACCTCAGGGCATTCAAGGAATGGATTGGAGCTGAGAATTTGAAAGAAAAGTACATGCAACAGTACACTGCTTAGATTACTGTATTACAATATGGAATTTATTGTAGTATACTATGTAATTTACTGTAGTAATTTACAACAGTAAATAGCAAGTTGTTTGGTTGACAGAAAAGTTTTGTCGTCGATGTACAAAGCTTTAAACGTTAAAAAATGACAAGATTTTTGTGAGACTTCAAGAACACTCTATTGTACATATATCTATAGGAAAACATGTTAACCATAGTATCAAAGTACCATACACGTCTAGAAAAGATTATTTTTAATAAGGTACTGTTTATTATAGTACCAAAATAATTTCTTAATTTTATATTCTATAGTCTATTAATTCAACTTGATTATATAGCTTATTGTTATTTTTTAAGCCAAAGAATTATTAATTCTTGTAGTTACTGGTTATATTTACCTACATTGATATAATTATTAATATTTGAGTTTGTTTTCCATATTATTTTACATTTTTGTGGATATTTATTAAAATATTTATTTGTGTTGTCAGTTACAGTAAAACCTCTTTAGTATGACTCCCGACAGTACGATGCCTTCTTTATAGAACAGCTTTCTCGACGTCCTTTGTAATAGAACGCCTATCAAAAATTGTCTAGATAGTGTGACGTTCTGGTAATATTGGCACTTTGGTCCGGTTCTTTGGGTCTCATACTAAAGAGTTTTGACTGTATAACATTCTATTTTTACTTTTTTATTGAAGTTATAGAGTAAATAAACTTAAATTATTAAAGAAAATAATGAAGAAGGATTTGTTTTTGGTGTTAAAATAACTGGAAAATGATTTAAATAATTTTTTTATAAGAAAACTTTAGGTATAGTGATATAGCAACCAGTTTCTGACGAAAAAATCATTTTGAAATTCAAAAAAATGCTCAATTTTGTCCTTTGGAGCAATTCAAGATTTTACTTATGCCAATGCTAATATCGTTGTCAACACAACTCAAAGCGTATGTTGTTGTTGACATGACCTTTGGTACAGTTCCAAAATAACCTAAGACAAAACTGTTTGGTTGGGGCCCAAAATGGAACGCGCAAACCGGCTGGCCCCAACGCAAACACAAAATACAATAGGTGAGGGGAATGAAACGCAGCGTATAAAAGCGGCCATCAGCGGGTTGGAGATCATCATCAGTGTTCAACATGTTCAGGAGTGTATTGTGAGTTGATTACTTATTGTTTTTGAGAGTTTCAAGTTTCTTTTTGGTTTTGAGGACTTTTTATATTATAGTAGATTGTTCAAATAATTCTGCGCTTTCAAACCTTAAAAAATTGCTTTGAGAGAGGGTGCAGAACTATTTGAATAATCTGATTGATAGATCGGCGGGGTTTTTAATAATTAAAAAAAATTTTTGTTTCACAAGGGGAACCAATTTCAATTTTTTGAAATTTTCAGAATTTTTTTTTATTGTTAAGGGAAGGCGTAGTCTTTTACTATTACATCTAGTTTTTCACTTATTTTTAGGGTTGAAAATTACTTTTTTAAATAAAATTTGGCTGATATATTACCTAAAAGTTGCATTTTATAAATTTGATGTCTTTAGCGTTGCTTTCTGCGTTGCCTTGGCCATTTTTGGATGTGCTAACGCTCAACCAGCTGCTGTAAGTTTGTTTTATAAGAAACTTTATTCTAAAATTTCAAAAATGAAAAAAAATTAATTTTTATGCAAAACATAATTGACTATACCTAAGAAAAAAAAGAAGTAAAAGCAAAAAAAAAGAAGATGAAGAAAAAGACATTTATAAACAAAAAACAGCTTAGAATCGGCTGAAAAAAAGTAAAAGATATAGTTTACCATGTCACGTTTCATAATTTATGTTAAAATTTTTAGTGGCCAGCTACCAGCTACTCGCCCTACTTCCAAAACCTGTTTGCTCATGCTCAAGCCCCGGTTCAATCGCTGCCTTCTGGACCTGGAGCTCAAGCTCCAGCTATTCCAGTTGGCCTAAACCCTCCAGCTTCTTTCACTCCTCCACTTGGAAGACGTTAAGCGTGTCATCACGTAACATACTGGTTAGTATAAAATTTATAATGGTCAGCATAAGATCTATATTGCTTAGTGTAACACCTATATTGGTCGGTATAAGATCTATATTACACAGTACGGCTACATAATGCAATCTGTACCTTTTGGGATACTTTTACATTAGATGGTATTGAATGTCGTCTACAGTTTTTGGTACTTTATGCTATTTATAGTACTGTATCACAGTTGATTATACAGCTATACTTCCTTTTTATTACACCGTTCAGCTCTATCTACCTTTGTTACCTTGTACCTACGCCGTACAGCTCTAATAACTCTTACTACCTTGTGCCTTTACCGTACACCACAAACTACCCTCACCATCCCCACAATTAATGATACACCTCAAACGTATCATGTCAAGTGTCCCGACCTTCTCCAACTCTCACTTTCTCACTTAAACGTCGATTAACCTTGACGTCGTTGCTTGTATATTTGATAGTTAAATAAACTTTATGTGTTCTTTCTACTACCACTATTACTTTTTTTTGGGAAAAACCAATAACAAGCTTATTTTTGGAAGCGTAAAACGTAGTCGTTGATTATGTCATCTTGTTTATGGTTAGCTGACTTTTACAATATTGGTTTTGGAAAACAAGACTTACAAAATTGAGGAGAAAACAGTTGCTTCTTCGGAGTTATGAGTCTGTAAAGCTCACGGTTCGTAAGGCATAACATTGGTTTTAAAGTTGTTTTTGTAGTTCTTGTAATTTGTAGGGTATGGTAAGATTTTTTGTTAGAAAAAACCTAGAATCTTGCAGAAGCTGTGTAAAGCAAAAAAGCTAAAGTAGGGTTATAGTACGGCTGAAGTAAGGTGAAGATAAGGCTAGAGTAGCGCGTTGGTAAGACTAGAATAAAACTATGGTAAGGCTAAAATAGGCCTAGGGTAAGCCTAAAGTAAGACTTAAATAAAACTGAAAAAAATTACGGTAGAATGAATAAAAAGCTACAGTAAGATTACAATAGGGCTACGACAAGAATAGAGTAAAGCTAAACTAATGCTGGGCTAGGGTTATGGCAAAGTTGAAGTACAGCTATTGAAGCTAAAGTGAAAACTAAGATAGGATTAAGATAGAATAATGCTAAAGCTAGGGTATGGCTCGGATAAAACTAGAAAAGAGCTGGGTAAAACTAAAGTGATGCTAAAATAAAGCTACAGTAAAAACTAAGGCAGAGCTAAGGTAAAGCTATGTTCAAGCTAGAGAACAGTTAAGGTAAAGCTAGAATACAGCTATGTTTAAGCTAAAACAAACCTATAGTGACGCCAGGTAAGTAGAATAAAACCAAAGTTTGGCTGAAGTAAAGATCAGTAAAGCTAAGAGAAGGCTAACGTAACGTTACAATAAGAGCCGAGACAAGCCTAAGTAGGGTAGGATATAGTGAAGTTAGATTAGACCTTTTAAGACTAATAAAAAGTGGAAGTTCAGTAATTAACCAAAAATTCTAAATATCATGTATTAGTGGTTGTTTGTCTTAACTTAATGACTGTTGACTATAATTTTCATTTTAATTATAAATTTTTTATTTTAATTAATAGGTACCGTCGCACTTTCTTACAAAAACAAACAATGTTTGATAGTAGTTGTCTCAATAGCTAGTTTTTTAAGCAGCGAAGGGGGAGGGGAGGAGAGAATAAAATTTTTTTGAGAAGAGGTGTAAACACCACTATAACATATACAAATACCTGACACATCCGTTTTTTCTTCACAAACTTTCGCCGGTTTTTCCGTTTACAATAGCACAGTATATACTTGGTATCATTTACAATTATTTACCCTCCCCAATCACTCTCACCCCTTTAAGAGCGCGGTTGATCCTTGTACATACAAACCTCAATTACTGGTCGGCATGAAAAACCGCTGAACCTTTCGAGTATTTTCACTGGGATTGACCTCGTTCGGATCATGTTCTCCTGAATACGTATTACATCCACATAAAAGGGGGGGGGGGGTTCGCCGTAAACACTTGAAATTCAAGACTCTGCCCCCCCCCCTGCTTCTTCCAAGGCCACGGCTTCTTGGACTCATCTGAAGCCGGTTTCGGGTTTCGCTGCGTTTCTTCGACTTCAACTTGGCTTTTTGGTTTTGTAGGGAAGTACGATGACCTTATAATTTTAAAGTTTGAAAATTGTTTACTTAAGGTTGAGTTCTAAAACAAAAATTATTTTACATTCACTTCTGCTTCAGTACGTTTAAAGGTAAGTTGATAAGGGCACAAAAGATATTTAAAAGAAGACCTTTTCACAAAATTATTCATAATAGCTTTTTCTGTCATTTTTGTTAAAGATGTATATTGCAGTTATTTTTTTCTTCAATGTTTGTTGTATCCTTTTATGTTTAATGACTTTACAATAACATTTACTTTAAGATTGAGTGTTTATGTATTCTAGCGAAAAATCAAAACCAAAAATCTTTTGAAAGTAGTTTTAAATTTGGAGTAACAATAACAACAAGATACTCTACTTCACCGTATTTTAGACCTAGTCCTAGTCCTAGCTCTGGCACAGGTTCTGACTCTGACTCGGGCTATGGCTGTGACTCTGGGTAAGGACGTGGCTCTAGCTCTGCTTCTGGCTTTGGTTCTGGCTCTAGCTTGAGCCCTAGCTCAATCCCAGGTTCTGGCTCAGGTTCTAGCTCTAGCTCTAGGTCTAGCTCTAGGTCTAGTTCTATATTTAGCTCTAGTTTAGGTTTCGGCTCCAGCTCTCGCTCTGATTGTGGTTATGGCCGTGGCCCTAGCCCTAGCTTTAAACTTACTAAACCCTACTTTATCATTCTTTACCCCATCCGATGCCTTCTTTCTCTTCCCATTATACACTATCCGACCCATGCTTGCCTTTCTTTACCTTATCTTACTCTAGCCTACCCTACCCTACAATATTCTGCCTCACCCTACCACTCTATTTTTACTGTACTCTTAAACTCATTTATCCCGTTACAAACCCTTTAAAATTTTACCGCAACTAACGTTGACACCTTCCCTGAATAGTATGTCAATTACCGGTCGACGGGGTTTATGTAACACCAGGTAGTGTACAAGACCATTTCCCAGTAATTACTATTCTATTGAGTAATTTGTTGTTTGTTGCGCGGTTTTCTCCCTCGGCGCGTTTTATTTTTGACGATCATCATTACTCTTTTTACAGTTTGCTCTTTATAAAACCGTTCGCCGTCGTTCGCAGCCCGGTCAACTCGAATAGCCTAGTGAAATATGGATCGATTAATGTGAGTTCTAGCCATTCATTTAGCAATTCTTTTCATTTTATGGTAGTACTCCGTCGATATTATAGTAGTTGAATTGAAATTAGACTCATTTTGAAGTGTTTTGAAGGTCATTTCACTTTCTTTTAACCACCATTATATAGTGGATAGTAAGATCATAATAGCGGGAAAACAAGTCGACGAAAGAGTAATCGCTACTAGTTACTTTGACGGTGTAAAAACAATTCTACTTTGACTACCTACAAAGTAAAATGGTTTTTAAATTGCGGTGATCACTGTCTTTCACAGTTCGGTCAACTCAATTAGCCTAGTCCTAGTCGTGTCATTGGCAATAGTTAAATAATGAAAAAAAACACTATTTCATTTTTTTAAATTTATTTTTGAACTTGAAAATTTCGTTTTAAAGTTGAAAAACATGGTTCTTTGAAGCATTTTGTCACAAAACCCATCGTGTAGTAAAAACTGCCGATTATAGAGTTTTTCAATCCCAGAAAGCCAAGATTAACCTATTTTTAAAAGCCTTAATCTTCCGATTTTATGAAAAGTAACGATAAA
The DNA here is from genome assembly GCA_904066225.2 of Bursaphelenchus okinawaensis. Lineage (NCBI taxonomy): Eukaryota > Metazoa > Nematoda > Chromadorea > Rhabditida > Aphelenchoididae > Bursaphelenchus > Bursaphelenchus okinawaensis. The sequence goes on along the minus strand of CAJFCW020000005.1, from coordinate 7,949,409 downwards.
ACATATATGAGCTAAAATAGTATATAGTGAAAACATTAAAACACATGTATAATATAAAACTGCAGGGCTCAGTTAAACTTGTATGGCTATATTTACAAGGAAAGCACATAACCTGTTTTATTCAGAATAACTTTTTAAAAAAATTTTAAGTCAATCTCAGCGGGGAAGGTCGGGCACCTTCAATTTTTAGGAAAACTTTTCTATCTATGACAATATATAATAGGTTAAAGAAACAGTGTTTAGATAAAATTTTAACCCCCCCCCACCCAATTTAAAAAAAATATATTGTAAAAAGAGCCAAGTATAATATAACCTCTAATCAGTTCTCCTAACTACAGCTTTTAAGCTTTCAAAAAAAGCTTTACATTAACAAAACAACTTTTTCAGACCCAAACTAATGCTACTATTCCTACTAGTAGTCGTCTGTTCGGCCATAACATCTCCTGAACCTACAACATTAAGACACAACGCCCCAAATCCTCGGTTCTTTCGATCGGTAACCCCAATCACCATGCTCGACCACAAAACCACCAACGTATTACAACGACCGCTCACTGTAACCCATCCTCTTCCACTGTAATCAATGTGAGCTTTATAGATTGAGGTTATGATAACCTTCTGTTGGGCTATGATAACACTGTGTTAAATTCTAATAACATTGTTAGGCTGTGATAACATTGTGAAATGGCCATGTAGCTATGTTAGACCTCTAGTTAACAGCTAGACTTGTATTGCACTAATCGTTCCTTTATAACAACCCAGTTACATCGTATTTCAGATAAGTTACCGTGGCATACCGGTTAAAATATTGCCTTTCTTGCCTTACAAAACTAATTTCTTCCTTTTGTATTAAGTTGTTCACATAATTCTGTGCCCCTAACTCCGCAAATTTGCTTTCAGAGGGAGCACAGAATTATGTGAACAACCTAATATATTGTTCTACCTTAAACATAAGTAACATATACCTAGATTTATTAGGTTGTTCAAGTAATTATGTGCCCTAATCCCCAAAAAGTTGCTTTGAGAGAAGGCTCAGGATTATTTTAACAACCTAATACATGAAATAAAATCCCCTTTACCAACCTGTACAGTTCTTACCTTATCAATGTATAGTTTTATTGTTTATCTACGAATAAAGATGTGTCTACAATAGTAAAATACGCGTTTGTACTAGGGAAAACAAAGAATAGAAACGAATAGATAATGACAAAAAAGAAAAAGTTATAGTAATTTAAGAAAAATACAGTAAAAAACATAATATAGTAGTAAAAAACATAGAGTAAATGAAGAAAGTAGACCGTATTCCCAATAAATACAGTATAAACTTACAATCAACTACTTTTTAAGAGAAACAATCACTTACTTTTTTAAAAAATACAGTAAACTCCAAGAATAATATCAAATTAGGTAATAAGAACCAATTACAAAATCAAAAAACTAATTTTAAACTACAAAGTAACTCATAACCAACTACAGAGTTACATAATATGGCATCAAACGCCTCCAGAAATTAAAAGAAAACGAAAGTACTTAAATCCAAGCTATTATTGAATTGTTCAAATAATCCTGTGCCCCTAACCACAAAAAATTTGTTTTGAAAGTGAGCACTGAATTATTTGAACAACCTACTATAATATAATCGAATCATTCTATTAGGTGTCCACATAATTCTGTGCCCCCTCTCAAAGCAAATTTGCTGGGTTAGAGGCTCAGAATTATTTGAACAACCTAGGATAATATAATAAAAACGCTCAGTATAAGATACGTTTACCACAATAATATACGTTTGCTACGAAATTATCAATCTAAAGAACAACTAACACGAAGACAACAGTATCCCAGCTGGGTTTGACAATAACTAGGCGGATACTGTAACGCTAATGTACAAAAAGAACCCATTTAATGAAACCAAATCAACCGGATAAAGTAAAAAAGAGGAATGGATTACAATCTACTTGAAGAATATACTTTAGATGACATAATGGGAGGAACAGTGTGTTGAATACGGTAGGTAGATATATAGGTAGGTAAAGATGGTATTACCATAGCTCGGCTTCGGCTGAAAAAAGTTGTTATTAATGTCATCTTTAATGAAGTATGGTAGTATAACACTACAAAAAATTGTTTTACCATTACAGAATTTTACTATCTAAAGTATTCTAGGTATCCCAACAATATTATATTAACCATGCCTGCCTTAAAAAGGTCAAATAAACATCAAAAACCTCTACAATATAACCAGCAGCTCAATACTAACCATACCTTTCATAAAAACTAACAAAAATCTCAAATAACACCTTTAAAACCTCCAAAACCTTCATTATCTACCTCAATATCCCTACAAACCACTATATTAACCATGATATTCCCCAAAATCCTTACCCATTCTCCAATTCTCGGGTACCAGACCTTCTTGTACGCGTGGCATGTTCATACCTTGTTGATACATGTCATCGTAGCATGGTGGAGTTTGTTTTTGTTGCTCCATCATGCCAGCACTGCCCGGATTCGAAGGGGTGGCGTCGTTGGGGAAGAATTCGGAGAAGTCGACATCAGGGAACACGCCCTACAATGACATGGTATAATTTATTTTCTGGCCTACATAACATTGTTTGTTATCACATTTCTAGTATATTTCAAAATCCGAGTGAAAAGTTCCGAAATTTAAGAAAACAGATTTTGTTCGACGAAAAGCCACAGAAATTATCGGTTTTCTAATTTTATTATGTTCCGCTTCTTTTATCGTTCTAACTTCAAACTTTTAAAGTTTTTACCTACCTAAATTAACAATTTCTATATTTTTTATCACTATAAATCCAATTTTTAAATTTTAATACCTCTAAACCTACCTTCAAATCCAGATCCTCCAACTGCAAGAAGTCGTCTTCTGGAACGAATGGCGCCAGACCAGCAAAGTCTCTTCCATATTCATCTTTGTACATTGGTTTATCATTACCATAGGCGGCTTTCTTGCACGCCGGTCCTTCCTTATAGTTATTATACTCCTGATACATTTGTTGAGATGGTGGAGACTCGAGGGCGTGGCAGGGTGGGGTAACCACGGCAGGGAGTTGGTTCACGTTCACAGGCCGCTGCTCTCGAGGCTTTGCAGCATTGCCTGCGTTGGAACAGGTGGAGGAGCAGCGAGAGCGGTTGGCTGGGCGAGGGGCAGGCGACGCTTGCGCGTAGCGTCTGGCTGCTGCACTATCGTACATGGAGCGACCGGAACTGGCACTGGACGCACGAGAATATGCCGCCGGCTTCTGATCACCGGCAGAACGCAGAGCGGCGTACAGAGGGGAGCCGGAAGGGATTCGTCCAGGAGCAGGTCGGTGCTGAGGACCGGGCACAATGTAGAGGTCTGGAGACGTAGCGGCGGGTACTGTTCCAGGATTGGCTGACCGCGCACGTACAGCAGCGGCTCCACCAGGGTTGGTGGGTTGCTGTTGTTGTTGTTGGCGCAACAGGTCGGCCTGCTCACCGAGTCCAAACTCGCGACGGAGATGGGTTGAGAATCGTGAGTGGCGTGGCTCGGCACGGAACGATTGCTCGGGTTTGAATGATTCTTGTCTGAAGTCGAAGCCTCGCTCGTATCCTGGTCCGTAGCCATTTGACATTCCTTGGCCGACCATTGGTTGTTGTTGTCCACCCATTCCCTGTTGTTGTAGGCAGGTTGGGCCGCGCTGCATGGCACCGAAGCCTGATCCATCTTGTCCATAAGCGCCTGCAGGTGCTCGTCCATCGGCATTGATGGGCCGATGGGCAGAAGGGGCTCGACGTTCAGTCCGATCTCGCGGAGCCATGGGAACGGCCGAAGCCGGACCAAATCCTCGGCCTCGTTGTGGGTACTGGCCTTGGTTGAATTGTTGTTGTTGTTGGTATCCTCGGTTGTACTGTGGCTGACGAAAGGACTCGTTTGAGCTGGTGGGGTCGGCACGGCACTCGTCCTGTTGTTCGAAGAAGCTGGCGTAGGGTGGTGGACTGTCGGCTTCGTCGCGGACGAGCCAGTCCAGGACCTCGTCGAAGCTCTTCTTTCTCTTCTCTGAAATTTCAAGGTTAATATTTTTAAGGAGTGTATTGTTAAAAACATTTTTTATGATTCTACAGTATTGTTTAGACGCCGTAGAAGATTCTACAATATTTTAGATGTTGTAAAACCTCCTACAGTACGCCAAACACTGTAAAATCGAGGAAAAGAGCATGGGACCTTGGGGATGTTCGGGGATCAACATCAACGACATGGGACGGCACAGTAAAGCACAAATGGTCGATAACACGAAAGTGACGGACTGGTAAACACCTTTTGGATGAGATCGCGATAAAAGGACATGGGAAAGGTGGGCACCGCTTTTTTCGCCTTCTGAACACACTTTTCGTAGACTTCTTTCTCGTTTCGAGCTCCACAACAACAACATCGAGTTGCCGAGCTGGTTGGTTCGGTACAGTTTGACGTCTCTGATCTGTCACAAGCTTTTGTGTTTGATCTATCACATGTTTTAGTAGCTTTTCCTGAAGGGTTTGAACTAGAAACTCGCTCAGAACATTTGACAGTTCCAGATATTGAGTTGCGAAGTTGCTTTACCCATTCTCTGGTCGTTCTTTTACCTTTGGACTTCTTTAACTTTTTCTTTGGAATAATTATCACAACGTCATCTTCACTTGAGGTATGTTCATGAGCTTCTGGGTCGTCCGAAGAGCTGCTGTAGCTCCATTGACGTCTTTCTGTATTACAAATGTGAGGATTCTTCCAACAGTCCTCTAGATCGGTCAGACAGTCTTCGTCAAGTTGAGTGTTATTAGTCTTGCTTGGAGTTTCTACTATATCTGCGTCTCTTATCATACTGTTATAGGCTTTTTCTACTTCATCTTCTATATTGTTGTAGCTTCTTTCTACTTCATTAGCCATATTATTGAGCTTTTCTACCTCGACTACCTTCTCAGACACCTCAAATTCCACATTAGCATCGTTGACAATCTCAATGTCATTAACTTTGTTCACATTATCAATCTCAAAAGCTTTTTCTATGTAGTCTTCGTACAAATTTGTCTCCAGAGTCTGTATTTCATCGTGATTTTCTTGATGGTTCCCATTTCTATCAAGACTTTTCTCTTTGCTACTACAATATTGCTCTTTATTCTTCTCGGCGTGCCCTATTCCGTTATTATTTTCTATATTAACCATGCCACTTTTATCCTTTGCTCCATTATTAATGGCTTCGTGGTCATTTCTTCCCTTGTCCATATCCCCACCATCAATTATTCCAACAAAAACTTCACCATCATTATCAACCTCTTTACCACCTTCTTTCTCCCCCAAATCCACACCATCAACCACCATATCTGCCACATTCGCACTAGTACCTATAACAATATCCCCGCCATGCTCTTTTCCATTCAAACCCGCGTAAAGCGAGCCCTCATCAAGCTCAAACTCATTACCGTGTCCGCGGATTCCGTTCATGTTGGTGAACTCGTCGTAGTTGACGTCGATGACGGGCTCGATCAGTGGAGTAAAGTCCACACAATCCACGAACTCGGGCTGTTTGCCCATGTACTCGGCCATGTCGGGGATCTCGCGTTTGATTGCGCTGACACAGACGGCCGGATGAGCGGCCATTTGGGCGTCCACCACCGGCTCGTTCCAGGCGTCCAGTTCGCTTTGCATCCTAAACGAGATTATATTAACATAGATGATATAAAGGTAATTTAGGTCCAAAACTGAGCTTACAAATCGAATTTTAAACATTTTCGGTATAAAAATAGTAAATATAAACCTAGTTTTACATATAAAACAATATAAACCATCAAAATCCCCAAAACCTACCCCATGACCGAGTGAACACACAAGACATATTGTCCCTTTTGACCTCGAGCAGTGTGATTCACGGTGGTAGCTTCGGTCTGAACCCATGCTACAGAGTTGTTGGATCCCAATAATCTGTAGAACGGTGTTCTACAATGTCCTTTCTGGAACAATTCCCTCATTGATCCAGCAACAGCCATCATGTCACTCGGGTGTACAATATCGTAGAACGATGTTCCCATTAAGCTACGAGCATCGTGTCTCAACAGATAGTTCAGACTGTCACTGACATAGCTGAATCTCATGTCACACGTGTGTCTGGTCATGTAGACGCCGTTTGTGGCTTCGGACCCTTTGACTGAAGCATTGGCCAACATGATCGAGTTTCCTTGGCCAGCTGGAGTTGAGCTACCGTACAGTAGGGACAATCTACCGTACTCTGTATTCACGGCTCTGAATCTGCATAGAATGGCTTTGAATAGAGCCGACTTCAGGTTCAGGTTTCTGCCACGTGGGGAGATGACAGTCTTCATACGGACTACGATGTAGCGGCCGAATTCGTCCAACGATGAAGCTGTGTCACTGACTTCTGTTGATGTAGTCGAGGCTCTGATAAGCTCATCGTAGTCGTTGTTGTGAACAAACTCTTTTAGGAAGCGACCGACTAGATCTGTCTGAAAAAAATCATATAGTTTTAGGTATTTTTTAAAGAAAACAAACTTTTATGAAAGAAAAAAGGCTACAAACGTTAAAATTTGAATATATCATAGTACATTAAGATAGCCTGGCTTATTTTCTACATATCTTAATACAATATAACCATTCTAACACCCAAAACTACATCAAAAATGAACTTTTGTCCTTTTTTCTATCACAAAAACGTTAATTTTCCAACGTTCTACCCCAACATCTTTCCTTTCAACACAAGTTTCCTTTATTTTTAACCTCATCAGCTCGCTAATTGTAACATGGAATACGAAAAACACCTCTTTCCCTGTTTTTCATGCCATCCACACGTTGTTTTGGCCGTTGAAATCTCGACCTGGGCCTTTGTTTTGCGCGTTTTCGTTCGTTTTGCACGTTTCTTACTGCCTTAGGGCGCGGACTTTGCGGGTATAAAAGCCGAGGCTGTTTCCGTTTGATTCCCTTTTTTGGAGCTAGTAAATGCTGTCTTTAACTAAGTAAGTTAATTTTGAAATTTAGTTTATATTAGTAGATTGTTCAAGTAATTTTGTGCCCCCTCCCCCTCCCCCAAACGACGTCCCTGGTGGGCACATAATTATTTGAAAAAGGTAATATTAAGTTTTTGTCTGTCAGAATGTCTGGTTAAAGTGCGTTTTAAAGTGATTTTACCGCAGTTATCTCTGGCTTCCGAGCCGCGCCTAGAAATCAAGCAGATCGACACTGTTAGGCTCGGCGCAGAAATCAGTGCTAGATGAAGTAAACATATGGTTTCTTAAGATAAGCCCTCAATTTTTAGTTCAATTCAACTATATGATGTTAAGAAAGGCCATGCGCAGCGTAGGTAATATCTACTGATTGGTTTATGTTGGTATGTTAATGTAAGGTTAGAGTTGTTTATAGTAAAGTGCTTTGAAACGGGCTCTTAAAAACCCATCCCAATCCCTTCAACTTCACTCTCCCTCCATGTTTATACTACCACCCTAACCTAGCCAAACCATCTAACATTGTGTTTACGCTACCACCCTAACCCAGCCCAACCTCTCATATTATCCACCCTTCGCACAACCCCAGCACCATAAATCGACATTGAAAGAACAGTTTCGAATTGATATTAAGGAATAACACGTTCGCAGCATCCAAATCATGTATAAACTGTTTTTGCTCGCCCTTCGTCTCTTATAATGCGAAAACCTTCAGTCTTTTTATTTTGAGTCGGTTAGATTGCAGCTCGTCTATCTCTGAACATTTATCGAATTGTGCAACTTTTTTAGGTTTTTGGGTTTGTAGGTTGTTTTTATAAAGGTTTTAGTCGATTTTCATTGAATTTTTTTGTTAATAATGGTCATTAGGGGGTTCAAACATCAAAATTTCAATTTTTTCATCCATTTTTTTGCTTTTTTATTTTAACTAACATTTTTTGCACTTTTGCAATTTTTGATCAAATTTTTTTGCATTTTCAAACCTCTACATCAATTTTTAATGCAATTACCATTAAAAAAATACTTTTATCCTACACAAAAACTCTATTAAACCCCATCATTTAAACCTAACTTTACATTAATGTATTCCCTTTCAACACCGTATAACACTGTATTTTGCTCTTTACAACCGCATTTTACAGTAATCTGTATCAATTTAACCATCCTAACCCTACTTTTTTGATGGCTTTTCAGCCAATGAAAGTGCGTTTTCGTATTGAAACTTGTTTTTCGTGATCTATCATTGGTAACTATGACAATTTACTCTTTATGACCCGTGATATCGAACGAAACTACTTCCGCGTTCGCTGTAAATTTACAGTAAATTTTTAACTCTAGTATGTTGTTCATATAATTCTGTTCCCTTAACCCCCAAAATTTGCTTTGAGAGGAGCACAAAATTATTTAAACAAGTAATACGTTTTTCAAAATTAAGACAACTTTTTTCACCAACGACCTACTATAACATAATGAAATTGGTCTACTAGAATTTTCAAATAATTCTGTGCCCCTTCTCAAAGCAAAATTAGAGATAAGTAAGCGCAGAATTATTGGAACTACCTAATGTATTACTACTACCTTCTTAATATACTATAATATTAAAAAACTTAAATGTCTATACATTTTTAGGTAACAATTTTTTTTATTTTTTAAACATCGAGCTAAAAGGATCGTATTTTACCTGAGTCAGTCCCAAGAAGATAGACACGCTTTCACTGACGTACAATATTGTACCATCGGAGTCTGCCAGTAGTACGAAGCCATCTAGGCATTCTGTAAGGTTCTGTTCGGTGAAGCAATGTGTGTCTGGGTTCTCGGCTGGTAGTTCTGTTTCCAAAACTGAAATTTTTAAAATTTAGCTTCATTAATCAATTTAAAATTTTACATTCAATGAGAAATTTTAATTTCAAGTTTTTATTATCCATCTTTTCAAATTTAATGTTGATATTACCCATGTTTTCATGTAGATCTTGCCTTTTTACTCCTTTATTCTAATGTCAATGTATTTTTTTTTACTTCTTGATCAATTTTAAACTCAAATTATCTAGTTTTCCTAATTTTTTGTTACCTAAATCTCTCAAAAATTCAAAAACAATATAATGACAACATTAACCCACTCTTCGAACAAAGTAACGTCCTTGTTCAAGATTACTGTTTACTCTGCCGTTTTCTTCCTATTAATCATCTTACTGTAGGTTGAACTTTTAACACATTATCCCCCTTTAATACGTAACCATCCAACTACGGTCTCATTACCTAATGTTACTTATCGCTGTTATATTAGGTTGTTCAAATAATGCAGTGCCCTCTAAACTCAAAAATTTGCTTTGAGTGGGAGCACAGAACTATTTGAACTAGTTGATGTTACAAGATATTCTGACCATAGGGAGTCCATTGGGTCGTTAGTCTGATAGTACTACATTTAGTACCTCATACTAATTAGCATCGTCTCCACGCTTTCTTGTACTATATTGGCCTTATAATACTAAACGGCAACATGAATGTACTTATCTATTCAATATTACATCACAAGTTCACTATCATGTACGTTCATGTCCTCAGTGTGAGAAGATATACATGTATATTAGGTTCTACATATGTAACGTTCAAGTACTTCTGTGCCCCTAACCTCAAAAATCTGCCTTAAAAAAACAGAGAATTATTTGAACAACCTATTATGTATGTAAATCTCCTCACACTCTATGACAATGTATAATAACATGTATCTCCTCACACTCTACCACACTGTAATATGTATTAAACACACCATTGCACTGTTCTATTATGTATGTATTCAAGATTACATTAGTCAGTCTTCTGGTATTATAAGACGTACTTTGTGTGTTACCATGGTAATGAGATGTTTCGAAAATACACCACCAAAATACAGTAACCGTGTACGTAAGCGTATTAAAGTACCATTCGATATTTAGAGTTTTAAAGACGTAATAGGAAGTGGCATTACAATAAAACTAGTGTTATACGACCTATTGTAAGATGTTATTGTACGTACTACGGGTGAAGGAAAGATACTGTAGATTAGTGTACGCAAAAAGCCTATTTTAGGTAACAAAAAATTATTTTAGGTAACAAAAATGAGAATTTTGGCGTTTTAAAAAGCAAAGAATACATAATACCATTCTGATACATATTTTTCATTCTGACATTATCAACATACCAATAACCTAATGTTAAATTTCTGAACAGCCTTATTATCCGTATTTTACCCAAGAATGATATTACCCTTCATTTTCTTATCCAAAAACATGGCTCTTCACTTACTTTTGTCTACTATAACATTATTTTATTCATTTTTTATCCAAAAACCCATCTTTTTCTTGCTTTAACATCAAAAACATGGCTTTATCTTTAAACTCTCAACAAGAAAAAGCCTTATCTTTGACTAATGGCCTTACCCTGAACTTATATTATAATTTCAACCTTAATTTACAAACAGTACCAATGCCCCATCCTTACATTTCCCCGCATTTCTCCTCATTCTACACATGGTAGAAGCCACCCTCAACAAGGCGATTCTGTCTACGTGTGTCACCGTGCTTTCATCAACAATTGGCACCACATCCTTCAAGTCGGAGAAGATGTCCGCTTCTTTGCCACGCCGATCTCGAGCCGCATATCGCGACGTTTCTCTGCGACGATCGAGATTCCTAAAAATAGACATTACACTGGAGACAGTGCCTTACCTTTTTCGATTCGTGTCACAGCCGTCAATTTCGCCATAAACTAGGGACGAGTCGCGGCTGGACTCGTCGTCACTGAATCTGGCCATAATTTCTGGAAATTTGGATATTAGCGGTTGGATATTGGGAGTGAAATGAAAATAAAAAATTCGTAAAAAATGCGAAATTAAACACGAATAAATGGCAAAATACTTTTTGAAAATGTAATTAGATATAAAACCATAAACCTTATTCAAAATTTTAATAACTTCACTATAAATCATACCCAAAATGACATTCTTTAGAAGAAACAAAACAAAAGTTAAACGTACATAACGAAAAAACCCTTCATTCAATAAAAAATAAACTTGATTCAAAATTAATTAACATTAAAACCTTGTCACAAACCATATAACGCGACTTATGACCCTAATCACCTCACAAAACCACTCAAAAACCAAGTGTAATATCAATAAGTACCCAAAAGCCTTCAAAAATAACTCATTTTCCCCCATTATTTCCCACAAAACCCATAATCATAACATCCCCAACCATAAAAATATCCCTAACGACCTTTTCATCAATAAACTCCCACCAATTTCAACCGAAAATCGACCGAAATGAAGCGACGACGAGAGGCTGTCGTTGAAAGAAAACCAATCGATAAAGTCGACGCGAAAACTTATCAGCAGCGACTTGTCTCTCTCCACAGCGCTGTTATCAATTAGAAATGTGCTCTGCGTATCGCCCAAGCCCAACATAACATACTTGTGAGTGTGTTAATGACCAAAGTTACAATATTGGGACCGAAAACAAGGTAATTGTAGGTGTTTTGAAGGAGAAAGTGAGAGTTGGAGAGGAAAAAAGGTAATAATTTGGCAGAAATGAGTATGTAAATATAATTTATGATGATGTAGAGTAAATTCTCGGTAGGTAGAGATCAAAATAATTGATATAATGATAACCAAAAAGTAGAATTACTAGCTTAACTTTAACTCGAATCAAAATAGTAATTCTAGTTATAACTATACATAGTAAAGTAAGAAAATTAGTACTCTAAAGCCAGTAAATTACCCAAAAGTTCAAGAAAAAGAAGCTTTAAATAATACATAATTTTAAATTCCAAAGTTAAAAACCAAAATGACGTCCTATTATCAATACCCAGTGACATATTTGATGACACCTGTTTGTCACGCTATCTTATCATTATATATTGTACTATTCCAACATTTTACATACAATTTCTAGCCTTATTACAATATTCATACCCAGAAGATACTACAACATTCATTATAACTACAAAATAGAAAAAACAAAACATAATATCATGTTAACATAACATTATATTATACTACAAATTAAGCCGAAAACGCAATTTTAAACTTCAAAACTACATTTTAAAATTGAGAAAAAAAGAAGATAATCAAAGCATAAAACGTTTAAATCAGTATTTGTTAACCGCAATTAACAGCTTCAGACGCCTTAAAAACACCTTTAAAAAGCACTCATTAACTATAACTATCAGTTTCAAAAATCGTTTACCAATACCTCCAAAAAAATACGTTTTTCCTCTTCGAAGTGCACGTTAACTAAACCAATTGACAAAACCCGAAAACTCAAGAAATTATAAGAGTAAAAAATAATTGTGAGAGTAAAAATATGAAGCAGAGTAAAAATAAAAAGCGCTGTAAAAACAGCGATCACGCAAAACTCGCAATCGATAAATCGAAGACAAAGCCAATTGAAATCGTAGCCGACGTCTCAACATTTTGACCCCACAACATCCTTATCACATTTTAACGGCTTATAAAACAGTCTTTTTGTTAACACAAGTGTCTTTTGACTAATACAAGAACAAGTTTTTGATTGTCAATAAGTTTTACAATGTAAAATATAGGTGTTATTATGGCTGTAAAGAAGTGAATGTTAATTTATTACGTTGTTCAAATAATTCTGTGCCCGTCACACCAAAACTTTGCTTTGAAAGAGGAGCACAGAATTAGTTGAACAACCCAATATAAGGTTTTTGGATTTAAAAAGCTACCAAAATTGATAACATAACTTTAAAATAAACTTTTAACACGGGTTATAACAAAGTAAAAGCTGTTTTACTATGTAGAAAGTTCCAAAAAGTAACCAAAAAAGCTCCAAAATCAACAAAAAACCAAAAAAGGCCTTAATATAAGCCAAAACATTAAGCTTCTAGAAGAAAAACACCTCTAAATAGTCTCTAAAATCCCAAAAACACCCCTTATTCACCCTGCATTACCCTCTACACTTCAACAACCACAACTACACCCTTATCACACTTTCACCATCACATCTAAACCCCTAAAACACTTCAATTCTTTACAGTAACACAATTACAACGCCATAACTAAAAGCCCCACAAATCGCCAAAAACAATACGAAACACCCGCCTTCCACTCCAAATTCAGCAACTCGACAGAGCCATGTGACCGGTAAAAGTACGGTGTTCCAGTCTAGGCCCGCCGGGTGTTAAAAGAGAGAAGAACTCTTAAAAACTCGATGAAAAGATTCAAATTCCGTCAGATAATAAACATGGCTGGTGGGTACGCACCACCGAAACTTCTCCTTAAAGCCCCCTCCTCGCCCCGACTGACTTCCGACATCTCGTTTCGTCTGACCGGTCTCTTAGCATCGTATTGAGTCTGATTTGGTAGAACATTCTCCTATAATGTGCTATATTTTCGTTTTTGTATAGCTTTGTCTAACCACCCTCTCATTTTCGTACGCTCTCTTCAAGCTATCTTGATTTTCTCTCGCATTCCCTTTCTCTAGCCTCTTCCCGCTTCTCTCCCTCTTTCGCACGCTCTCTCACTCTCATTTACTCTTTTCGCATCGAAATATCACGGAAAACCGCTGTTTTTTGCTAATAATTTCTTTGAATGCCTGCACACTCAATCTCCCTCTACTCATTGGATTCATATTCTGTAAAACAAGTCCAATAATTCAATTAGGCTCAACGACTCTCGACCAATTTCGCGCTTGTGCCGTTTCAACTTGCAAATTGACTGAAAAAGGTGGGTAGTAAATAGATTTAAGCAACATATATGAAAGTAAAAAAGTTAAATTAACTGTAAAAAAAGGAAAATAACTGTAAAAAAGTGGCAGACAGAAAAAAATTAATTAGAAAAATAAAAAATAAAATAAACTGAGAAAAAGACTCGACCCAAAAAAGTTGGTCTGGGTCAAGTGCTTTTCTCACCGTAGCAACTTGTTACAAACAAACTTTATATCAATGTTTGAAAACAAAAAGAATGAAATAGACATTCTAGTTCCTTTTTTAGTTTATCTTAACAATTCTCGAAGCTAAATCAAATTGACAATGTTACACTTGAAGGTCAAGTGTTACTCTTGATTTAATCAGAAGAAAACAGATGTAAATTGTAGGGAAGAGAAAAGTGTTGTTAAAGATTAGGTATAGAAAAAGCACATGTTTGTAAATAGATTAAAATTATCGAGAAAACAGTTTCATAAGATTGTTTCAATGCTTTTTATAGTATTTGTGTATAACAACATAATACTAAAGCTTAATACTTGAAGATTGTACATTCGCTCTTAAGACACATTAATATATTTATCTAATTTTTAATAAGATAATTCTTCTTCATTAGCATAATTTATAAGCCCATAGATATGGATTTATATGTCTCAAACTATAGGAATACCTAAACAGCTTACTGTCATGTGTAATATAAGCCAAAAACAAAAAAACCACAAGGTATTTAAAGCGAACATCTACGTAATTTTGACTCTAGTGAACTCTGGGAACTTTGAAATTACAACAAACATTGGTACGCTTTGTGACAGTCGGGTGTTGATGCTATTACATTACTATTGAAAGTCATATGAAATTTAGGAAAATTTACTTTAAATTTTGTTTTGATGGGTTTTACTAATTAGAATATAAAAATCAGTTTAAAATTAGGTTTGTCTGTTTAAAAAGTATATATTTCAAGCTTTGAAACATAATGCCAAAAGCCCGCAAAATTTAAAATTCAAATTTTGATTTTGATTTTTTTTAACGACAAAAGCAAGAAACTGACGAAAAAGATTTAAAAAATGCTTATACTACACTGTAAAATCAAAATATAAGCTTTTTTGATACAGTAAAAACCAAGAACGTACCACAATAAGTGATGGAAAATAACTAAAATACTCAAAACAACCTTCTTGTATTAATGTCATTTTGTCATAAGAAAATGACAAAAAATAGTAAAAAAAGTTAAAACAGACAAGAAAATTGAACCCTGTGGGCTCAGTTCCACTACATTTGAAATGTTTACCTAACGGACTGTTGAGGATGTAGTGCCGGCAAGGTCTTTTTTCTTTTGTCTCACAACAAGGAAGCTTCTAAAAGACAACACATGACACTAAAGTCCAACTTTTTTGTAGTAGTAATACTAATTGCTACTTAATTGGAAGGTAAATTTCTTAATTAGGCAAAATATTGGTTAATTAGAAGAAACATGTGTTGTTTTATTAACCAGACAGATTTGGAAACATGATTTTTAAGCTTCGCACTACCCTGTTCGATCTGAGTAGGGTAGGGTAAGATAGAGTAGGATAGGTAGTAGTTTCTAGGCTCATATGCTAAGAACAAGCTCTTTTGTTTAATTCAATTTATATTTATAGACATCTTCTAATGCAAACTTAAGTTTTGACTGTTAAATGTGATTAGAAGTGCAGTAAAAGTGGCAGGAATGTAAAGTAGCTTTGTCACTTTTTATCAAATTCTATGTTTGTTATTTAAAATTTAAAAAAAATTTTAAAATCTTTTATAAGTTATTACCAGTAACGTTAAATAAAGAAAACAACGAATTTTGAGTAGCATAATACAAAAAAGATAAAAGCGTAGGTAAGAATTCATAAAAAGCAGTAAGGGTGCAGGTAAAAGTGAAGAGACGTCATGAATTTTGATCAAATTCAAACTGATCTCAACGAGCTTTTAGAGATTGATTAGTTTGAACAGAGTCTCAAAAGTCTCTCTTAGCTTTAGAGTGCGAAAAGAACGTTGAAACACAAGCACGTCTGGCGTGAGAGTACGCATGAAGAAGCATGTGAGGAGAGTTACGAATTACGATAGAAACATTTTAGGTATTCAGGGAGGGCGACGGTGTAAAGTATGATAATATCTTTGTTACTTAGATTGGCATTGATAAAGAATGAATTTTTAGATATATATTTCCACACAAAATGAAATGTATTTATAGTAGAGTTTACAGTATGACTATATTGTAAAGAAGGACTGAATAGAACAAAGTATATAATAGAAACGAAGGGTAGGGTAGGGTAGGGTAGGCTAGGGTAGGGTAGAGCAGGGCACGGCACGGCAAGGTAGGGTAGGGTAGGGTAGGGTAGGGTAGGGTAGGGTAGGGTAGGGTGGGGGTAGGGTAGGGTAGGGTAGGGTTGGGGTAAAATAGCCTTTTGGTAAACAGCAGTAAACTTTAAAAATTTAAATTTAATTTTTACAACCATAACCCATCACTACCTTCCTACAAAACTCGGTAAACAAAATCGAAATGGCAGGGAATTGTAAGTGAAGACGGCCGAAATGAAAGGGGATTTGGTGGCTTTAATTTCCTTTCAAACTGATTAGAAAAGTAGTGTTCAGGGGTGTACTGTGTGGGAGAGGTTTTGAGGCCACTAATCCTTGTCGTTTACAGGCCATGACGTCAACGCTGGCCGTGGATAGCCGTGAACAGCACCCCGATAAGCTTTGGAACTTGTACTGGAGTAAAGAACGAGATCACAAGATTGTGGAAGAGAGATTACCGTAGGTTTGTGTGGGAACCGGGCTTAAAATAAAATACAGTAAACTGACAAATAATAAAGTTAAAGTTTTTTACATTGCAAGCACTTATAATTGTAAAAGTGAATTATAAAAAGTTAAAATAATATAATATTTTTTAGCTTAAACACCCCAATAAGCGATGACAAAGCCCGTATAGTGTGTATATCCGACACTCATGAAAGACTTGCCAATATATTACCCAAGATACCCAATGGTGATATCCTAGTACACTGTGGTGATTTCACAAATAATGGCTTAAAAGAAAAGTTACTTGAATTTGACCAACTAATGGGATCACTACCACACCCTCTAAAGCTAGTTGTTGCTGGCAATCATGAATTAGGATTTGATGACACAGAAGACGAATCATTACGATACGAACATGACGTAGGGTTAGGTACAAAAAGAGGCTACGAGTTGCTAAAAAATGTCACTGTGCTTCATGATAAACTTGTTGAAGTAAGTTTCTAAAAATCATCAATTTTTCAAACTTTCATTCCAGGTTTTAGGTCTAAAAATCTATGGAGCATCCTGGCATCCTTTACCCAAATTCCCCTTTTACCGTGCCCGTGGTAACCCCATCTTACAAGAATGGCTCAAAGTTCCAGCTAATATTGATGTCCTACTAACTCATACTCCTCCACTAGGTCATCAAGATCAATTCAATGACATCGAAGGACGTTGGGGCTGTGCTGAGCTTTTACAAGTTGTTGAGAAAGTAGCCAAGCCTAAACTACACGTCTTCGGTCATGTACATGAACAGAATGGTGTTAGTACAAATGGAGTGACAACCTTTGTTAACGCTTCTATTTGTAGCCACAAATTGGAAACTAACTATGATCCACTTATTTTTGATCTGCCTTTGAATGGGAGTAAGAAAGATTATAGTATTACGGTGCTGTAACTATATTATTGTATATTATATAATCAAGATAGTGTTAATAAAGTATTATCTTGTCGTATCATACACTATAAGTTTTAAAAAAGCAGCATTTATAACCCTACCCTACCCTACCCTACCCTACCCTACCCTACCCTACCCTACCCTACCCTACCCTACCCTACCCTACCCTACCCTACCCTACCCTACCCTATCCTATCCTATTCTATGCTATACTATCCTACTCTAAGATTCTGACAAGCTACAACATAAAAACTAACGTCAACTATCCTTCTAAATATACACCTTCTGTACCTAAATACCTTACCGTACTTTCACAGAAGATACTCTATATATAGTCTGTAACAATGTTGTAAGTTTTCCTAATCTCCAACTGTTTTCAACTTTTTCCAATTCTGTTTACAGTTTCAGGCTTCAAATCCAACAAATTTTGTTTCCTCCTTATTACGAACTACTAATCCATTTGAAAATGTCATCATAAGTTAACCGTAAATCAAAAATAATTTTAAAATATATTTTAAACGTATTTCTTATGAATATTAATCTAAACATCGTTTTTATAAACTTTTTTACAGCTTCTGTATATTACAATAAAAAATTATAATTAAAACTTTATCAAAATTAAATCGTAAAAGATTAAAAACAATATTAAGACTGTATAGTGGAGACTTAAGTGAGGGCTTTGATAAACTTTTGTTTTTAACTACTTTGACATCTTTATTAGTACCAATATAGCAGTTACTACGTAATATATTACAGTACAAATAGTAATAGTAATTTTTTAAAATAATTATGTGCCCCTTAACATTGAAGACAAGCTATGAAAGGGGGCATTAAATGAACAACCTAATAGTATCATTTCATTTACTTTTTGTTATGCCATTTTCATACGACAATAAAACCGTTAATCACGATTATATTGTCGTCATGTTAATAAACAAAACCTATACGCAATATATACAACTGTAGCTTGAGTAATACAATATACAGTTAACTTAGTAATAGTATACTATACAGTCAATGTAATCAAAAGTCATTATTAGGTATTCCTAATCAAGAAAAAACTCATCAAAACAAAAATAAGTGTGAATGGCAATGACAACCGGCTGCTTTGATTGCAAAAGTCGGCCGAACAACAACAAATCCGACCCAAATCTCCGCCATCAAAACACCGGCCTTTGTTGATACTCTGAGGGTACGGCGAGTTACGACGATAGCCAGAATATCGACCAGACGAAGACTCAAAAGGTGATCGGACCAATGTACCTTCTGAACGAGAAGACATGACTTCAGAAGTCAGTGGGTATCGTTTCCGAGGACTTAGCACGTTGAGGTTTGTTTCTTCTTCAACATCTTGTTGAAGGCCGAGAGTTGAGCACAATGAGACTTGACTGAAGGCGTTCCCGTCGCACGACCATTGGGATCGACCGGATCTGAAAATAAAATACATATTTACTCATAACAGTTGGAAAGTTTCTACTGCTCTATTATCCTTACCCTGCTTTGCCCTGTCTTTTCTATATCTACCATACCCTACGCTGCTTCACCCTGCCCTTCTTTTATATATCATACTCTGCCCTGTCCTACCCAGGTCTACGTTTCCGTAAAAACAATGTCATTGTTTTAAAGACTATAGTAAACTCACCGCGAGACAATCATCAAGCAGTATGACAATGAGGTACACTCGTTTTTAAAAACAGGATCACCGGAAAAACATTTCAAGGACCATATCGAATCAATTTGTGCAAACAACAGAATCAGCAGAAGAGGCATCCCTCTTCACGACATTAATCTACCTTGACATATTATGCTGTAATTGACCTGAAAATAAGTTTTAGTACGAATCAACAGTATTGAAGCTTCAAAACGACGAGATAAACCCATAAAACACGTTTTAAAGAGTTTAAAACCTTTAGGTAAATTTTGCTATAGATGCTCCATAGTAAGAATAATACTAAAAAACGATATAGTAAGTCAAATGTAACCAAAAATAAAAAAAAATTTTGAAAAAATTACTATAAAAGTAAACTTTAATTGCCCAAAAATACCTAAACAATAAAGTGACCGCAGCCTCTTAAGAATGCGAAGCACATAAAACTCGGAATCTGAATGCAGAACCTTGAAAACAGCACATTATGGTCAAGAATTTTAAGTTGATTTTTGAAAATTGGCTTTTTATGAACCCAAAATACCATATTTTTTATACAGTGGAACTTCTGTATAAAAACCGCTATAAGAATTAAAATTTTCTCGTTATGAATAGTATAGGAGTTTGGATGCACTGTGTAATGTTAGCCAGGAATTGACAAGTTCTTCATTATAAATGGGTTCCATTATACTACGGGTCCTTATACAAACGTTTCCCTGTAGAACTTTTAAAATGTAATTTTATATTAGCTTATAAAAATAATTCCGTTCCCCATCTCAAAGCAAGTTTTAGGAATTAGGAAGCCCAGAATTATTTGAACAACCTAATATAAAGTATTGTACTAATTTTCTCCGGTAAACCCGTTGTTAATAAGTAGATCTAGTACAGATAACAGTTCTTCGCCAAGTAATATTCAAAATATGAATTTTTTTCTAAATGGCTTAATAATCTGTTTGTTTTCAAGTACATAACAAAACACAAAGCCATGCTAATGCTATTGAATTTATAAAACAAACTGTTATAAGATGGTACAAGATCATTTTTTGAATTTTCCAAGCAATTTCGCCAAAAATTACTATTAAAAAATCATGTGCCCTTTAACCCCGAGAATTTACTTCAAAACAAAGCACAGAATGATTTAAACAACCTAATATTTTTTCTTAAAATTTCAAAAATTGAAAAAAAAATTTCCCAAACCCTTGTTGTTAATAAAATAAATTACTCGATCATAATACCGAGTTATTAAGCGGGCGACATGCGAATAAATGTGCCATATATGTCTCCGATTTCTCTCATAAATTCGAATACGGAAGCCCGACAATGTAAAAGTAGTGGCCATAAATCGAGTCGGGGCTTCGGCCGCCAAGATTATTTAACAGTCCGAGCACGCTTATAAAACTGGCGTTGGAAGTCATTAGCCGTGCCTCGAAATTAGCTTGCTTAAGGGCCATTGGCATGATTTGAGAAACGCATTCTGAGAATTAAAAAAAGAATGGCATTCAAAACAAAAAAATTGATTTTTGAAACAATGTAATTGAGCAAAAACCTGGTTTGGTCTAGCTTTATATACTCTACCTTAATGGATTATACCTTACTCAATTCTATCCTACCCAACGGTTGCCTAATCCACACTTCCTTACCCTACTCTATCCTACCCTCCCCTACCCTATTCTACTCTACCCTACAATACCCTACCCTACCTTACTCAACCAAACCCTACCGAATCCCACCCTACTTATGTTAGGATGTTCCGACCTACCCTATCCTACCCTACTGTCCCATACCTTAACTTAACTAACCCTACTCTACATTACCGCCATACCATACCATACCTTAAATTACCCTACATTTATATTAAACTTTCCTGTCCTGCCCAACCACTAAAAAATTTCAAAAAACTTTTCAAAATTAAGCCCCTCCAATCCCTGGAAATGGCCAAAAATTGCAAATCAGCCAATGGCCACGCTTTGGGCCGTTTAAGAAGTTTGAAAACCGGGCCCATAAGTCAGCATTTTGGCGGGGAAATTAAAAACGGAACCCGGAATCAAGTTTGCGGGAAATTCGGTTTTGGCGCCTTATAATTTCGACCGAGGAATGTGCCCTCGAGGCAACCCACAGAACGGCCTAATCCTCGTGGATTGATGGCGCGGCCACTTGGCCTAGAAAACTGTTCATTTTAGGCAAAAAAAGCGATCGTTTCAAGCTGTGAATAAGCCCGTTATTAATAGGTAGATTAATATAGTTATATATAAGTTTTAAATATATTAAAATTCGAATATATTCAAATTGTACTCAACGAAACAGTATTTTTTCTTACCATTTTGAATTTTTATTAAACTAAAGTAACCTACCTTTAATTATAATAAGCTTATTTTACGCCCTTTTAAGTTTAAAATTAGCCAAAGGAGACACGGTCAAGATGCGCAACTTTCAAAAACTCTTAATAATATGCAAATTAGCTACCTGGATTATGACCGAAACTAAACGGCCCAGTCCATGAAAAAGGTTTTGATATTTCGAGGTCATTAACGCACCGAAGGGAATTGGGATTTGAATGGCCATAACCCTCAAACAGCATATCATGAACATATAAAACAGCCGCTAAACTATGACAATAATAGCAAATGTTGCAAGGTATAAAAAGTCTAGTTCAACATAAGCAAAGTTTATATTATTTTTGAGTCTACGTATGAATTTTGATAAATCAATTTTCAAGTCAATACTTCTTGAAATTTTAAAAACTGCCGGTGTCACTATAGCGATATTATAGCTACCGAGGGTCATACTAAAGAGGTTTTACCTGTATTTTCGTTAAAAAATGAATTTCTTGACCTTTTTTTTAAACTTACAGCAACTGACATTCCCAAGTTTAAGATTCATCAGCTTGCATTACAAAAGAAATAATTTTAAGTTAATGTTTTCAATTCTGGCATGTTTGCCTTATTTTTACATATATTTTCCACTTGAGACTTAAAAAACAAATTACTATCAAACATAAGTTATGACTCTTGCTTTGCATTGGCTTTTAGCTGTTTTTTTTCTACATCTTATTATAGTGCAATGAGCTTTATGCATTAAAGAAATTAAAAATTATGCTAATAGCTCACGAAATGTAATCAAAATTATTATACTTCGCTGTAATTAACAACATCTTATTATAATCTTAAGAATATTGTAAGTAAGCATCGTTCAAACAACTGTAATTAACCACAACTTTTGTCGAACCATGCCACACTACCTGTCAACATAACCAATACGACACACAGCTGGACCGGATGTCGCTCCCCCCCCCCATACCCTGAAGAAAGAAAAAAAGCTGCGCCTCGATTTTCATTTGAGCGAATTAAAGGCAATGAGTGGCCATGCAAAGAAAGGAATGTCCCATCTTCGGAGATTATTTCACCGGCCGCTTATATAACAGTTACACCATTAGATGGCTAATCTGCCCGCTTCGCATTTGAGCTTATTAAAACGAAAGAAATTCTATTTTCAGACGCATAATTAGCAACAAAAGCGATAGAACGTTATATCAAGGCGCTTGAGGAAGGATAATACGCGTAAAGGTGAATGCATTAGACGTGTCAAAAATTACATGTCAAATAAATCCACCATTTCACGCGTCATTTCGTATGTTTATCGTTTAATTTGTAATCGTACCACTTTTGTTTGCTTTACCTCAATGTCATCGTATACAAAGGAGCCGAAAGTACGGTAAGATTTCTTTTGACCTTGTAACAACCTTTCCAGCCGTTCAATCAAAAAACATGCTGATACTCATAAAAAAAGATAATTTTAGGTAACATCAACAAAAATTTATGAATTTTAAAATATAAAATCATATTTTCTGTATTTCCTTTCACTAAAATGACATTTTAACTGCTAACTTCCCATAATAAATAAAAAAAAACAACGCCCTAAAATATTACCCCGCCCTAACAAAAAAAATGTCATGTTGTTTACCCAAAATGACCAGTAGTTTTCTCTTGCGTACACTCACTACATTTATTGGTAAGAACATCAATCATAAAAATGTCTTCCACCTAAACAAGACATATCTTAGGCCGCTCCTGGAGCCTTGTAGTCAGATGGGTATGGCCACAATGGTTTGCCGTAGACCAAACTGGCCAAGTTCCAGATGCCGAGCAAGAAACAGATGTGAGAAAGAATAAAGGAGATTTTGGCGTGCTTAGCGTGAACTGGAGATGCTTCCTCTGATTTTCTTCCAGCGTCCAAACCAGCCTGAAATTAGACTTCAGTTAACTTATGTTCTGATGAAATGTAATAGAAAGATGTTTAGGTGTTAAATAAATGTGTATCTTTAAAATGGTTATTGAGAACACAAAGAACGTAGCTAAAAACTGATAAAAAAGTAAGATCGAGCGGATTCAAGAATCGTAAGCTACGTCAGCATCAAAATCAAAGTAGTCATGCCAAGAAGAAAGGTATAGTTAACACCTTCTTCATGATACTAAGTCTTTTAAGTCTTCAACGCCATTTTTAATGTATAAAACCCCATCAATTCAAATCTCAAGACAGAATGTCACTTTTGTTACCTAAATTTATCAAAAACAAAATTAAAAACATACCGAGAACTCCTCAACTTGTCTGCGGAGCTTAGGATCGTACAAACCGTACTTTCCCATAACCAACTTTCCACAACGAGTACCTTCAGGAAGACGAGGCAAGATCTTGCCACCGGCTCCCAATTGCCAGCCTCCTGGGTTCAGAGGATCGAACTCCTCCAACGATGGCTTTGGAGTAGTGGGCTTGGGGATGGTCGAGACATAGCGAGCTCCTTGAGTAACAGCGGTCTTGACGTTGACTCGCTGCATTCCGCTGACGTCGTGCTCGTAAACGATAGGACTGGCTTGAGCAGAAGGTGCGAACTGAAATGAATCGAACGTTAATTCCAGATGTATTCTCTTACAGATGGAATGCTGGAAGCGGTGGAAACTACATTGTTTGCGAGTTTGTTTAACTTAAAGAAACTCATGGTCTGCAAAAAAAAGTTTGATAGAAGAATTTACAACTAAAAATGTTATACATCCCGAAGAACAGTTATATATCACAAAGTAGAAGGTTATACACACAAAAAACACGCAAAATAATATAAAAAAAGCTCAAAAATCCAACTAACTACAATTTACAATTAAAAATTTACAATTTCAATTGGTATCTATCGAAAAAATGTCGTTGAAACAAGTTTCCGACGAAAAGCACGTACTATTTTATTAAAAACGATTTCCCTGATTTTCAGGGCAAAACGCGCAAACTCAAACAATATTTTTTCTTCTGGGCGCAGACTGCATTCTTTCTTGGCTTTCGCAGACAGCTGTGTTATTTTATACTACGAAAGCGGTCAAAAAACCGATTTTGGAATATTTTCCGCACGCAAAATCCATGAGGACGTTGCGCGCGCACATTAACCTTGAACAAATATGATCAACGTTCTAAATTCAATACATTTTTAATAGGATTCGACTTTGTTTCGCCGCTTTCTCAACTATATTATCTTTGTTTGACTTTTGGCCGATATTCACTTTCGTATTTGACTTGCAATTATCGGCCCAAAGTCTTTGTCAAAAGTTTTGCTTCGGACTTTGTCAAGACTGCATCTTCGTTGTGTTTAACGCTCTTTAGAATATATTTTAAAGGGGTTTCGGAAAGATAAGAGCTAAAGGGATTTTAAATGTTTTAGATATAGCTAAGTTAATATAGGAAAATCGTTTTGGCCAGAGATGCTTTGGAGTTTATGAAGTTTTGTTCATAAACAATTAAAAAGAGGTATTTTTCTGTTTGAAACTTTAAAATTGGACTCATTAAACTTTTTTCAAGTATTTTTTAATCGGATTCTCTGCCCTCCTTAATTTTGCAAATGGGTTTTCGGGTTACGCTAGATTGGAGAACGAGATAAATTCGTACGTTTCAACAGAATAAATGAATTTTTCAGCTGAAGAAAATGCTAATTTACCTAATTTCAGGCTATTTGATTTCTTTCTGCCATAACGATAGATGAAATTGTTATGGCACAGCCAGAAGAACAAAAAGGTTGATATTTCCGCTCCTTTCAACTTTCAGCACCAAATTCATGTTGAAGTTAACGATGATACGGGCGAGATTTGCGGTTTGCCAAGAGTAAGTTTTGAGTTCTTTATTGTATCTTAAGTTTAGCAATGGAAATCAGTTTTCGCTTCATCAAAGGACCAGCTTTACAAAAGAGGACGGCTCATCGTTACGGAGCCCGTTCTACACAGAAACTTATCTTCAATAAGTAGGTTTTTAAGTGGTTGAGGATGTGTTTTAGTTGGTTTTGCGCTAAGGGTAAAGAATTTTTACAAACAGTTTAAAGATAATGTTGTTTTAGATAATTAGAGCTAAAGTGAGTAGAAAACCTTAATATTTCTAAAAGTACTGTAATTTTAGCAAACTTAGTTTTAACATCTAACGGTTACACATCTCCAACTCGATCTCAAATCGTATCTCACAGTCGATCTCAACCTGAATGTGCTGTTTTACCCTCAAATTCGAAACATACTAATACCTCAGATCCTACTGCCAATGGATTTAAACGTGCCCCGGTTACTCCTAAGGAAGTAAGTGTACATTTTTTGAGCTGATTTTGTATTTTAGGTACGAAAGCATCTCTTAACGATAGTAAACAATACCGATCCTCGCAACGACCTGTGCAATATCAAGATGTTGGGTCGAGGATCTACTGGCACCGTATCTCACGCTTACATGTCAAGTAAAAGACGGAATGTGGCAGTGAAAAGAATGGTGATTAAAACTCAACAACGACCAGAACTACTAATAAACGAAGTCAATGTGATGAACAAGTGTGAGCATAAGAATATCGTGCAAATGA
The DNA here is from genome assembly GCA_904066225.2 of Bursaphelenchus okinawaensis. Lineage (NCBI taxonomy): Eukaryota > Metazoa > Nematoda > Chromadorea > Rhabditida > Aphelenchoididae > Bursaphelenchus > Bursaphelenchus okinawaensis. Next base: position 7,923,531 of record CAJFCW020000005.1, on the reverse strand, counting down.
TTAGTGCTCATGTTGTGGATGAAGAACTGTGGATTTTGATGGAAGTGGCTACCGGCGGAAGTTTGACTAGCTTTTTGTCGCAGAAAAGGTAAGAATGGCTAAAGGTATTTGGTTTTAGATATAAAGGATTAAAATAGTCGAGATATCAAGTGTAAAAGGGTTAATACTGTGAGGTTAGAAGCATTTTTTGCTGCTTGGAACTCTTTCAGTTGCTATAGTAACAAATTAATGGGCTATTAAGGTGTAATATAGTGTCAAAAGTGTTGTCAACATTAAATTTTGATATTTTATATTGAAGAAAACACAAACAATAATAAATATTTAATTGCAAATGGACAAAAACACCAAAAATTTACTTTAATATATCTAAAAATGTAAATATAGCTTAAAAAATTTAAAAAAAAGTTAGTTTGATCTTAAATAACCTTGTTTTAGACTAACAGAAGTCTCAATAGCAACGATCTCTAAGCAAACACTAGGTGCATTGTCGTATCTCCATGGAGTTGGAGTTATTCATCGTGATCTCAAATCAGATTCCATTTTATTTACCCACGATAGGATTGTCAAATTGAGCGATTTTGGCTTTTCATGCATATTAACAAAGGAAGTGTCGAGGAGAAAGTCACTGCTTGGTACTCCATACTGGCTGGCTCCTGAGGTATGTTGTATGTTGTAGTAGGTCTTATTTTTGATAGGTTGTTTAACACGGCTTTGAATTTTATTAGTTTAAATTGTTTTAGCTTTTAAAAGGTACGGCATTGACTTTTGTTAAGAAAAATTTTAAAATTTTTGGTTTTATTACCTAAAATATGATGTTACAAGCAAACACACTTTTTCCTCAAATTTGCGACAATTTTTATGATAAAAACAGAAAAAGTGTAAATTTAAGTTTTACTGCGCCATAAACCTTTAGATGTCACACATAAATGTAGCGTGTAATGACCTGTAACAAGTGTTTGAGTACCCAAAGGTCGGAGCCAAGATGTCGCGCGACCTTCATGGTAAACCTTGGTTTAAAGTTGTAATAATCGTTTGAAACCAAATCAATTAGTTCGTGCTGCAAATACATGCTAATACGATTATAATGCGACTTTGGGTGCGAAAGTTTAGGCATTAAACATAGAATAATTATAAAAACTTAGTAAAATATCATGGATAACATAAGTTTTTAGGTGGCATGCCGAGAGGAATACAATACTGCCATTGATATCTGGTCCTATGGTATCACAGTGATTGAAATGGTATGTGGAGAGCCGCCTTTCTACGAGGACGAGCCTGTTGTAGCTATACAAAGGATTAAGTCTTCTTCATCACCTAAAATACCAGATGATTTTAAGGTAGGCTTGGTTTGTGCTGATATTTAAATTAGTTTTTGTTATTTTTTACATTAAGATTTTCTTTATAAGATTATATTTTATGTGTAATATGGGTTTTAAATGGTTGTTTTGATTAGGTTTTAATATAGTAGGTATTCAGGCAGCTTTTAGTAAATTTGTTTATAATGTACAGGTGTTAAAAGGCCTAAAAATTGATAAAATGATAAAATAGTAGATACATATTTAAATGAACTTTACTTCATTAACTTTTTCACCATAAAGTTACTATTCTCAGTAAGAAACCATAGTGTACTGGCTCGTTTCCTGTGTAATATATGATTTTATAAAAGTAGTAAGACTTTCTAATTCTAAGGCAATTGCAAAATCCAGCAAAATACTGCGTAATTAACAGAGAACACATACAATCTCACAGACTTGCCGGAAATGAACCTTTACAAAGATTTCCACTGACAATTTAAACTATTACAACATAAACTCTTTACTTTTCCATACCCACAAAAGCAGCGGAAACAAAAAAGAGTAAACAAATCTCGACTGTTTTTTACACAAAAAAAGTTACAACATTGGTTTTAACACTTGTGGAAGGACATTATGGGTTTGAGTGATTTTGCTGTTATATTGTAGTAGGATGTGTTTAGGCTTACTAGGGAATTGTACCAAGTATCCCTAGGATTTTAGAACGAGACTTATATAGGATGAAAGAGCAGAAAAAGTTGCTAAGAAAATGATTTTCAAAAATAGCTAAATGGCCTTGACTAGCAAGTTAGAGTACGCTCAATATTCTTATATGGTTAAAGGTACATATTTGAAATTTGAAAAATGCTATTTTTCACAAATATTTTATTTTAGTTCCTAAAGGCAAAAGTCATGACTAAAAATATTTTTTTCAACAAATTATTGTTTGACTAGCGAAAACACCTGTCATAATGACAAAAGGTCAAAATGAAGTTGGTGGGGCTCGAACTTGCCGCCTTCTGCACGAAAGACTAATTTCTTAACCACTCGATCAAAAGGAACTTCAATACATTCCTCTTGCCGAGGATGAAAGAGAAGGGTTACAGGGTTGCCCTATGAAAATTCTTTGGACGCTAATATCGCCAACAAGACTATTTAGCAGTTTTTGAAAACAGTTTTCTCGTTCACTTTTTATGCTCTTTCATTCTATATAGGTCTTGTTCTGAAAGCCGAGGGATGTCTGGTGCAATTCCAGTAGTTGGGCTTTGCGGGCTGGGTGATTCTAGTGGGTATTGATTTAGGTATGGCTTCATGAGCGATACGGCTTATAAATTACGAAAATATTGATAAAAGCTAGGTTTAAATTGAAAACTTAAAGCAGTCTTCAAGACATTTTAGGATGTCACAAAAGTCTTGTTGTTTTTTAACCTAGTTTTTTAGGTTGAAAAACGACATGACTTTTGTTACATTTTAAAATTAATCTTAATAGCTTTGTATTTATGAGTTAAATGTAATTTTTACTATGAGATTGTATTCTCTTGTTAATTTTATTTAAAAAATGTAAATGCGACAAAACATAAAATACAAACTTCAAAAACATACAAAAATTACCCAGAAAACTTTTAGATATCGGAAGAATTGACCGATTTTCTGGCCCAAATGCTCCGCATCGACCCCTCCCAACGATGGCACGCTCCCCAACTGCTTGAACACTCATTCATAGAAAAGGCTTTACAAGACCCAACACAAATCGAAATATAACCAACCAAAGGGTGTCTCAAACTACGAGCTTTATTGTTATTTCATCTAACGCGGTTAACAATATTTGGTTTATTTGTTGTACAAAAAATACGAATTTCTAATAATAAATATTAATAATGGAGAAGGTGTGAGCGGATTTGGGATTGAAAAAGGCGAAGAACTAATAGGTTGTTCAAATAATTTTGTGCCCTCAGTCAAAGCAAAGTCTTGGAGCTGGGGACACGGAATTGTTTGAAAAACCTAACATAATATTTATGGTGGGGGTGGTACAAGTTGATCTGATGATACAAACTAAGGTGGTACAGGTACCGAATGGCGGTGGGTCGTCTGTACCTCAAAATTCAAAACTTTTTTGTTCATTTTGTTTTTTTTACAAAAACAGTGTCTACTTGCTGGCTAAAGCAATGGCAAAATATATTGTTTACAGATCAATAATAATTTTTAAAAGAGAAATTTAGGTATAAAAACTAATAAATTCAACATTGTTTTATTTGGTTTATTAATGAGGTCTTTTAAAGCATGCAATATTCGGACATTCGGAAAAGATTGTTTACGGTCCGCAACAATGACATCTTTGTTTGTACAGTAATAACTCTCTAACGCAATTAAATAATCCTGAGAATCGAAGCTACACCCTTCATGCCATTAGCAACCCTTCAGACACGTCTTCTGAAGGCGAGGCGGGTGCGGCGGAAGTCCTCGTTGATGCCGGTGTCGTCTTCGATGATGGCGTCGGGGAGGACGGCGGCAGGCTTGGAGCAGATGAAGGCGGCTGGGACCTTGCAGCAGGATTGGATCCATTTGCCGGTGATTCCGTCGAACTTCGAGCATTTCTTGCCCTTGTGGTAGGTTGGGCGACGGCCGTTCTCCCAGTTCTCGAAGGATCCGAATGGAGTGTGGTCGGCCCAGGTGTACTCGCGGTCAGTACCGTACTGGACGGCTCCGAGCCAGACAATGTTCGCTTGACGGGCAAGCTCTGAATATTGGTTTTGATTAGAATTTGGTACAAAAAGAGTTAAAACAAGGTTAACAAGAAGACCTTTTTAAGGTTTGTATAGCTCTGAAAGACTCTGCCTAACGTATTGATGTAGGTACAATACTTATATGCCTAATCATTGAGCATTATTTTCCAAAAAAATAGATTAAGAAGGGAAAAGTTTAGTAGAATAACTTACCGGCAACAAACTGGTTATCAGTGGCGTCATGAACGGAGATGTGGTGAGCTCCTTGGAAGGCGCATTTGTATTCGGCAGTGGTCCAGCTGGTTTTGTCTGAGAAGAGTTTGTAGCATTTGCTGGTGAATGGGGAATACCTCCAGCCTTCGGGGCATGGAGAAGAGGCAGATGCTAAAAAATATAAATATAGGGTTTGAAAAGATATTGTGATTGATTTTAAGTGTCGTACATACACTGTGTTAACCATGGGTTGAAATACAGGATAATATTGTAGTAGAAAAAGGTTAAAGTATGCTGTAAAGGCTCTCAAGAATGATAAGGTACTATTGACTTAACAGTACTTTGCTTTCAAAAACCACCACTAAATCGAAATAGCAAAGTAGAACTTACAGTATCCTAGAACGAGAGCGAGTACGAACAAAGTGAGTGAGGAGCTCATGGTTGCTTTGGTTGGAAGCTCGATGAACTGACAATGTGGATGGTGGGAACGCCGGTAAGGTTTTAAAGGCCTCGAACGGAACGGAAATGGGCGTTCCGTACCTTTAACTCCACCGTGCCGCAACGTCACGGCGGCGTCGCGAACGTTGCGGCCGCGGAGGCGGGCACAGCTGATAGTGGATGGATTGTTGTTGTAGGCAACAGCTGTGTAACGAGCTATGGCCATTTTACGATTACCCATACCGTTTGTTGTTGTCCATCTTTACTCCGTCTTCCGGTTGTAATGTCGAACGTTTTTTGTTACGGACCTTTGCGGAGGGGGTTCCGTTCCCTTTCGCTGATACAGTTTCCATTGAGCAGTGTTAAGTGATTATTTCCACAATAAATCAGATAGTGCGCAATCAATGACAACATTTGATTTAAAATTTATGATACTTTTGCAGGTAAATCAATTGGAACAATAAGAACGGTGAAGCGGTGGTATACCTTCACTGTGGTAGGGTAAAATAAGAAAAATAAGAATTTTAGGCAAAAAATTACATTCTGGAGCATTGTTGTACTAGATATTTGTAGAATACCTTATATTAGGTAGTTCAAATAATCATGTGCCCTCTAACCCTGAAAGTTTGTTTTGAGAAGGAGCACAGGATTATTTGAACAACTTAATATTACGGCTTTTGAGCAAAAAGTGTGGGGTCAGACTATATGAACGGTAAAGAACATACAATAATATACGTGATACATATATGTCTACAATTATGAAATGTAGGCTGCTTGATCTGATTTTTGGCTTTTTACTGGAAGATTAAACTGCCTGATTGTTATTTTTGATCGTACTGGTTGCTTATACTTATTATACTCTGGTATCTTCTACTCTACCCTACTTTAGTGTTGCATTTACTTTACTCTTGATTTATTTTAGCTCTAGTTTGGTCTTACTTGACCTTACCTTGCTTTATATTATCTTACCCTAATTTTAAAAACTGTCTTTTTTAAAACAAGGCTTTGCGCGTAGGGCGGGCCGAAAAATTTTAGGTAACTGGGCCGGTTCCTTTACAGGTTTAGTTGGCTCTACTTCATCTTCTCTTCTTTACCCTGCTTTGTTACTCTACTTTACTACTGTCATCCTAGCATGCGATAAAAATTTGAAAAAAAATTTTAATTTTGAAAACTATGAAGTCTTGAAGACTAAATTTGTGCATGATTTCTTCATTGTCTGTTAATCTTGTTTCTCTGTCAGGTGGTGGTTAATATTGTCGACCACTTAATGCGGTTAAAACTACCGTTAACAACCAACGAAATCGACAATGTTGCAAAATACTCTCTCGCCTCTCCTATCCAGCCATTCTTTTTCGTTCTTTGACCGTTCGTTTCTTTAAAGTTACAAAAGTCTTTACACTTTACAGCGAATCGTCTTAACAACCTTACAACGACCGTCCAATGGACAGTCGGAAGTTGTAATCAATTTTATGTTCGTCTTCTTTAATGATCTTGCTTTTTTTGCACTGGATTTTACAATCAACGAATACAAAGTAATTGCTGCAAAGTTTTTTGTTTTTTCGTGCGTATCAAGAGGTTTCACAAAGAAACGGATAGTAATTGTAAGATGGAACCGGTTTACAACGTTTTTCCCGCCGTTCTTTAAAATCGACGAGTCAATTTTGTTGTAATTGAGACATTGGTGGTTCTTGGAATAAGAGGTTGGCAAAAAGGGTCAATGATGGGAGGTTTTGGAGGTATAGTTTATAACTTTTGAAGTCAGGATTTACTGGGTCATCCTTTTTAAGTAATAGTCTAGGTTGAGTGTTATTAATAGAATGGTCACGGTTTGAGGCTTTAAAAAATGAAATTTTGGGTAGATTTAGGCTTAAAACTGACTTGGCGCAGTCTGAAACTATAATATTATACATAATATTTATTATATGAACTTTTTTTTGTTGTTATCTATAGGTATTATTAATAAAGGTTTTCTGTCTAGACCGTCTTCACACCTTGTTAGGTTTATTTTGCAATTAAGATACGTATAAACAAAGTTTTATTGTTTATAAGCATCTTGATGACTAATTTTATATAAAATTTCAATTTTCATAAAAAATTGTTAAACAATTTTTCATTTTTTGTCGTTTATTATGATTTGTTTGTCTATTTGTGAAAAAATGATGAAAGCTAAAGGTTGTTTTCACTGTCGATTTCATAAAAATTTTGTAAAGTTTATAGGTACAGATAGGGTAAAATGCTTTAAAACTTTTTCCTTTATCTTGAGAACGGTTCCTTTACACTGGCTATAGCAATATGTTGTCAGATCAAGTCAGTTTAGACTATGACTATACTGAGCCAGTTCAAGCTATGACTAAACCAAGCTAGTGCAAGCTTTGTCTATACCATGTCAGTGCAGGCAACGGCTATGTCAAGCCTGTTCAGGCTATGGCGATATCAAGGTAGTTCAGGCTATGGTTATAACAAACCAGTGCAGGGCAGATCAGATCTCTATACGATTGTGGGTCATTTTTTGAGTAGGTCACTTTTTTCTCTGATTGCTCGGCTTGTACAATTGAATTTTACAGTAATTTTTGAAAATTTGAAAACTTTTAAGTTGTTCAAATAATTCTGTGCCTCCTAACCTCGAAAACTTGTTTTGGGAAAGAACAAGGATTGCTTGACTAACTTGGAAAAATCAGGACAATCTTAATTAGAGGCAATCCTGTAAATACAAGATGTTCTTTTGACTTTGTTAGACCGTACCAGACAGTGCCCTTTGAACTCAATTTTGTTACTTTTTGAAACATTAACAAAGTTAAGGATTAAATTTGAATTAAGGTTCCGGTGACAGCAGGAACAAACAATAGGGGAGAGGGAGGGTGTATGGAAACAAAGTGAGACAGTAAGAGAAGTTAAGGGTTTAGTAAGGCAAACCCTTGCAAATTCAACTACTAGTAGTTATATTGCAAACTTTAATTTCACTTACTACTAAAAGGTAACTAAATTTACCTACTACAACATCACTAATTTGAATTTGCTTTTGTAACAACCCAGGTTGATAAAAAGTAATTGTTACGTAATGTAAAGAGAAAGAAGAACGGCGGGTGTTGTAACGTTCTGATGGCGGAAATGCACGTGCAAACAGTTCCAGTGATAAAGTAATTGTTGATTAGGGAAAAAGTAATTTGACCTTATTGATGTACTATTTATCTTTAAAAGTTGTAATTCACAACTAATGGAAAGGGTGGAAGAGTTGAAAGATTGGATATTACATAAATTGCAAGAATATTGCAAACATCTCAGAAGAGTTACACTTTTATTGATGCTTTTACATTGATTGAAGTGCAAGGCTTCTAGAAACATAATTTTACAGGAAATAGCAGGTTACTCTGCAGTTTTTATAAGAGTAAGACAGAGTAATTGGTTTGTACGGTAATGAGATGGGGTATGATAGAGTAGGGTATATTAGGGTAAGATGGTAAGTAAGATAAGGAAAGAATATGGTAGTGTTTTGTAGGGTAGGAGAGTAAGTAAGAAAGGTAGGACATAGGGTAGAGTAGGGTAGGCTTTGTAGGGTAGTATAGCATAGAATAGCATTGTGTAGGGTAGGGTATAGTCAAGTAAGGTAGAGCAAGATAGAGTAGGGTAGTGTAGAGCAGGGCAAGGCACGGCAAGGCAAGGCAAGGCAAAGCAAGGAATAGCAAGGCAAGGTGGGGTAGCATTTTATTGTAAGTCTTACATTATGTTACGTTTTTTATAGCAAAAGTTACTTTTAGAGTTTTGAATGGTACACTATTGTACAAGCTACAATGGTCACATTATAATTTTTAAATTTTTTTTATTTCTATTTAAGGCCATGCAAAATTTTAAAGTTTATTTGTTATATTATACTTCTTTATTCTTTCTTTGTCAAGCTTCTGCTCTTTCACAATTCACCTTCTGTTGTACTTCAGCAATTTATGGCTTTAGGAAGCAATAAACGAAAGTACAGGAACGTAAAATGATTTGATTACTCTCTATTGTAACTTCTGCTTGCTAAGGAAGTTACCACGGAAGTTTTTTTCTATTTCATGGTAGACTATGATAAGGTTAAGTAAAATTTTTAAATTACATTGTTTTGATGACAATTTAATGAAGATCTGGTCACTTTTGGTTTCTAATTCTTCTATTAATGTATTGAAAATGATAGAAATTTATACTTAAAGTCGAGTTATAATTTTTCATGGTGTACTACTTATATTATACTGTTATCATAAAGGTTGTAGTACTCAAAAATTTTGTATAGTGATACCTATATAACTTCCTCCCTTCTCCCTAGCTCTCTCAAACCAATCAGTGTAAATTTACAACAAGCAAAGGCTAACAGAATACTGAAGCTTTTTAGTTTTTACTTTCAAATTAACCGGAAATATATCTTTTGATATGAAAAATAATATTGTTTTAGATTGTAAAGAGCGTTCGACTAATTGGTTAGCAGACAAAACAGCCGATTATCACATTTTATCTTATTGACATTACAGCAACTTACATTTTACTTCCTTTGAATTAGTTTATCGATGAAAAAGTGTTGTTGTTGAGTTCCGGTCTGGGTTTGTAACACTTGTTGGGATTCATACATTATAATATGTTTTTATTTTCTTATTGTGTCTACTGGATTAAAAAGTAAGAAACATAGAGTGATACATACAAAGTATATAATGTGGTAGGGTGGAATATGTTACAAAATCGACATGAGGTAGGACTATAATTAGTGCCAGTACGAGGAATAGGGTTAAGGCTAAGATTAAGGATAGAACTAAGACAAGAGCCAAGACTAGGACCAGGGCGAAGATTAGGGCAAGGGCTACGGCTAGAGCTATGGTTGGAGAGTTACGATTAGAGCTAGGGCTAGAATTAGGGTTAGGGATAGAGCTAGGGGCAGGGCTATGACTAGAGATAGGAAGAACACTAGGTATAGGGCTAGGGCTTAAGCTATGGTAAGGCTACGATTGTAGCTAGGGCTGGGGCTAAGACTACTGTTAGAGCTAAGGATAAATTAGAATAAGCTGGTTGTTTTTCATATTTACTTGAAATTCTTTATGGCAAGCAATAGATAAAACCTTTTTTATTTTGTACCTAACCTATAAGAATGATTGTAAAAGTTACCCTTCGATTAAAAACCTAGACAAAAGGCGCAAAAAATATTGACCAAAGTGATAGATTACTTTGACTGTTCGCGATTACAAGTCCACTTTTTCTAGATATTGATTTTTAAAAATCAAAAAAAATATTGTACTTTTAGAACAAACAATAACATTATAAATTATAGGTTTTGAAACAAACTGACCTTTAAAGTCAACACATACTAATATTTTTACAGGGTATCACTATATTTTTCAAAATATATAAAAAATATCAATTTGTAGTCATAATAGTGTGTCTAAATTACTGATAGGTCATTATAAACATTGTCATAGGTTTATGAGATGGAGAGACGGTGATATGGTCTCATTCTTATGAGACAGACAGTATGCCCTTGTTTACTATATTATATAGGCTTAAAATAGAAATATATATTTCAAAATGGCATGAATCTGATGAGGAAAGATAATGTACGTATTTGCAAGACTATAGACTTTTTAGAAGCCCTAGTCCTCGCACTAACTCTAGCCCTAGTTTTAGTCCTAGCCCTTAGTTCGAACCCTAACATTAGCTCTGTCCTTAGCTTTAGTCTTAACTCTAGCCTTATCCCTAGCTCCAGCCTACATCTTCCAACCACACCCAAACAAGTTATATACACTAAAACATAAAGTTTACTATCAAAACACACAAAAAGATAACAAAAGCTTGAAGACCACAGTAATTTAAAATGAACATCGAGATCATAATGAATAGCATTTTAAAAAATGACGATATTATACAAAAGATAAAGCTTATTCTACTAAAAACGATATTCCACAGAAATTATTGGACATTGAACTTAAAATAAGTACGTTATGAAAATATCGGACATGACAGGAAGCCAAGATATTGAAATATTGAACATTCACGATGCGAAGCCAAGACACTGGACGTTGTAACATTACTCATCAAATGTTCCTGAGCTCAAGCCAGAGCATTGTAGGGTCCTCTTACAATGGGATGACTGGCTATTCCTTGTCCATACTTTTTCATGAATGGACTGGTCAAACAAACGTGGTAGTCCGGTCTCATGTAAGCAATTCTGTTCAGAAGACAGTGGAGCAGCTCGGCCGCTTCTGGAGAGAACAGCTCTGGAGGGTACCAGATGTGAGGCCAGCTACCGCCTTTGGTAACTTCGTCGATGTCTTGAAGGTTCTGGAAATGACAAAAAAATTGAAGTTAAAAGGAATACATATGATAAAGAATGACATAAAATAAAAAATTTTATATTTAAGAAAGCAAAATAAAGCTATTCTAAACATTTTTTGATATTTTAGGTTAAAAAGCATAAAATTAGGTAAGAAAAGCTTGTTAGCTCTCTCAAATACCTCTTTTTCTACACTTAAAACCATAATTGACTAAAAATCATATTGTAGTAGGATGAAAAATAAAATTAATAAATACATCCAAAAATACTCACATAAGGCCACCTTCCACTGATTGATGTGTACAACACAACGCCAAGAGAGTACCAGTCGTTAGCGTATGGATCGTATTCTTTTCTCATTACGACATCCGGGCATGAGTAAGGTCTGAAATTAAAAGATTATTTAAACATCAAAAGTTGAATACTAGGCACTGGGGTACAGTCAAAAAGTTCCTAGAAAACATAAAAACAAATCAGGAAGTTCCCTAGTCCTAGCCTATAGTCTAGCCCTAACGTTCGTCCTACTTTAGCCCTAGGACTAGCTCTATCCCTAGCCTTGGCCCTACTTTGAGCTCTAGCTTCTAGCTCTAGCCATAGCCCTACCCCTAGCCCTAATCGTAGCCCACCGCGCCCTACTAAATTTCGTAAAATATTCTATATTTTACCACAGTATACGCATATCATTCTATATCATATCAGATTAAAAAGTTTACAAAAAGGTATAAAAAGTCTTACTTTGTGCCGCAGAAAGACTTGGACCTCTGTAGCTTCGAATGCATTCTCCTGGCAAACCCAAAATCGGCCAACTTGACATTGCCAAAGTTATCAAACAATATATTCTCAAGTTTTACATCACGATGTACAATATTCATTTCGTGCAAGTAGCGCAAGGCTTCGATTAACTGACGAAATATTACTGCTGACTGGTTTTCTGGAAAACAAATTATAAAACTCAAAATTTTGAAATTTCAAAAATTTTAAAAAAATTTTAAAAAATTCAAAAAAAGTCAAAAAAACAAATTTCAAAACCAAAAAAGCCCCCCCCCCCAAAACACGATAAACCAACCAGGAATCTTATTCTTCTTCAGAATCATGTCCAACATAGTCCCACCATGATAATATTCAAATACGAAGGCCACCAATGTCTTGTGGGGCTGATAAACCCCAAAGGTGTGGCAAATGAAGGGATGGCGGATGGACTGGCAGATCTCGATTTCTCGCTGCAAAAAGGTGGATTCGTAGTTGGGCGGTAAGGCGGTGGTGTTTACGAGTTTCATAGCAACGTCCGAGTTGAATCTGAAACGGATTTGATGTTATACATGACATTGGGAGGGTTTTTTTCGGGCTAGAAAGGGGGTGGATTTAAAAATTAAAATTTTTTACCTCCCCCCCCCCCCCCCAAAAAAAAGCAAAAAAAACAAACCTTCCAGAATACAATTTGTAGACGGTAGACGACGGTCCCTGGGCAATGTGTTCGGTTTTGACGGTCGAGCCGCCAAGCCACTGTTCCATCGAATGGAACGCTCTCACCACCTTGGCGTGCGCGTCCAGCCCTTGGCTGTTGATGGGCGACATTGCCATGTTGTCGCGACCGGCCTTGCAACGAGAAATGAATGGAAGAATTTGGTCGACAGCTCTTTTGTCCTTTTTTCGTTGAGTTGGTTTTTGGAAATTTGCATAATTTTCATTTTTTGGTTTATTTTTTATTTTTTTTTGATTTCGCAGCTTTTTTATTGAAAAAAATTTTAAAACAGAAAATTTTCCGAGCTCAATTGGCTTCTGATGACAAAACTCCAGCTGGACAATGTCCAAACGGCCAAGCCCCATTGGGAGAGAACGCTCCAGTTCTTTGTGGTAACCAAACCGACTCCATCGGATGCCCAACCGGTTACTACCGCCGTCAAGGACCTTCAGATGTCTGTTGTCCAACTGAAGTCGATGAAGTTAAGTCGGTTAACCGTGACTTCAAGCCAGTAGTCTTCCCTCAACGTCAATGGGATCATGTCAGAAGAAAGAAACGGGTCCAATTCACGATAGAAAACCTTGACGCTCTTCCAGGCAACGTAGCCGGGTCGCCACCAAGACTCAGGACAAAAACTTTGACTCCAGAATCCCATTGGATGAAGTCAAGTCGATTAACCGTGACTTCAAGCCAGTATTGTTTCCTCAACGTCAATGGGGTGATGTCAGAATTAAGCAACGGGTTCAATTCAAGGTAGAGAACCGTTTCGTTCTTCCAGTCAACTTAGCCGGCGTTTCACCAATTTTGGGGTGATGTCAAACCAAGGAATCAAGTCAAATTTTTAAAAATATTTATTCCACAACAAACAAAATCGAAAATTCAAATGTAAGTGGATATTTGTACACAGTTAATGAACGAAATAAACGATAACAACAGTACTAAAGACACAAGCTGGAATGTAGAACGAGATTTGAGTTGAGGATAAGGGAGGCCATTGAAAACACTTCTTAATCTTAAGTATTCCGAATCGAAAACCCTTTTTTAATAAGTTAGATGCTTAGGATTAGGCCTTCCTGAGTCTGCGCAAATCACTGGGCAGCGAGCCGCGGCCGATCGCTTCTCCTGGATTGGCGTGTCGATGGCCGAGGTATGGGGCCACGACTGGTGGTGGTGGTACGTTGCTGGACTGAATGTCTAGCGGGCAACACAGCCGCGAGTTACGTTCCGCATCCATGGAGCAGTAGAAGCCGCGGGGGCACATCTTGAAGCCGTCCACGCCCAAACCAGCGCCACAAACCATGGGTTTGCCCCCCTCACCGTTCAACGCATCTGATCCATCTGGACACATGTTGGAGGGGAAGAGCTCGGGTTGCTTGGCCTGGGAAATGTCTTCCGACTTGGCTTCATCCAAGGGGATTCTGGAGTCAAAGTCTTTGTCCTGAGTCTTGGTGGCGACACCGGCTACGTTGACTGGAAGGGCGTCACGGTTCTCTACCGTAAACTGAACACGTTCCTTTCTTCTGACATCACCCCATTGACGTTGAGGAAAGACAACTGGCTTGACGTCACGGTTAACCGACTTGATTTCCTCGACTTCGGTTGGACAACAGACATCTGGAGGTCCTTGACGGCAGTAGTAGCCGGTTGGGCATCCGATGGAGTCGGTTTGGTTACCACAAAGGACTGGAGCGTTCTCTCCCAATGGAGCTTGGCCATTTGGACACTGTCCAGCTGGAGTTTTGTCATCTGACGCCGATGGAGCTGGCTTCTCGATGATTGGGCCGAGTTTGCATCGTCGTTCGCATTCGATTTGTGTAGCAAAGTTGTTCTCGTTGCCGTCGCAGCCGGTGAAGTAGAACAGTCTACAGTCGTCCGAGTGGATGTCGTAGAAGTATCTCAGATGTTGTCCATCACAACTGCCTTTTTGTACGTCTTGTGTGCATGGGTTGACACGTTGGTTGGCTAGTCCAGCCCGAGAAATTTGTTTTGGTGGTTGACCGTCGAATCTCAAAGGTGAAGTGATGTGGTCGATAGAGAAGGCGGATGGGGGCAGGTCACGTTGTGCATGACGACGTGCTCTGGTTGGAATGGCCTTGATGTTCAAGGTGTTCTTGTAGCCGTGCTTCTCCTCCTCACCGTCGTAGCCTCCGAAGACGTGGTTGTCATAAGGATCGTCAACGTTTGGACAGCAGAAGAAGTCGAGACCATTGAAGTAGCAGACCGAGTTGTCTGGGCATTGTTCACGGCCAGGCAAGCACAGCACGACGTCGTTGTTGTCGTATCTGAGAGGATCTTTGTGGTTGGGGCAAGCAGCGACGTTAGCAAAGTGGCTAGCCACCTCGTCCAACTCTTGAATTGGTTTTGGTGAATTGGAGTCAGATAGTTCAGATGGTTCGTCTTGGCTGGTTCTGACACCGTGCTGTCTTCCACCGTTCCGGCTGTATGGGTCTAGTCCACCAGGTAGTACTCTTCCTAGTGTAGATTGGGTGAGAAGACGTGGGTCTGGAGTAGTCATGGGTTCAGCTGGGTAGGTGCTCTTCTCTTCTGGAGCTTCAGTTGGAGCTTGGATAACAACCTTGTCAGCTGGGAGTGGCTTCTCCACAAAGCTCTGAATACCTTGTTGAACTGGACGGGCGGTAGTTGGGGCTGGAGTAGTGGTTTCTACTCTGGTCGTCTCAATTCTTCTGCTTGTGGTTGGTCTTGGGGTAGTTTGTCCTAAAATAGTATGGTTAAAATATTTTTTATATTAACATATCTACTATAATATTGTAAAATAAATTGTAGATAAAAACTTGGTTAGTGTAATATAAAAAATGTTAGACCAAAACCGTGCAAAAAAATAAGAACCTTGTGTTGGTGCCACAGTGTTTGATGGTGCAGTATGAGTTTTAGTGATGTGTACGGTGCTAGATTCTGCAATGCTTGACGATGTAGCTTGTGATGTAGAAGCTGGGGTCTCGGAGTGAGCCGTGGTTGAAGCAGAAGTACCGACGGTGCTATGAGCTGTCGTAGAAGAACTAGCGGCTACTGAGGTTGAGGCTACTGAAGTTGAAGAAGCAGAAGTTTGGGAAGATTCTGAAGCAGAAGTCTTTGGAGCTTCCGAAGCGGTAGTAGCAACAGATGCTTTCGTCTTTGAAACTTCTGAAGCAGCAGTAGCAGAACTTGAAGCGGCAGTAGAAGCAGATGCAGTAGTTTCACGATGAAGTTCAATTGGCTCTTGGCCAGAAGCGACTTCTAACAAATCCTTATCTTGATCCAAGTCCTCGCTTGTTGGAATCAAATGTTCAGAAGCCAGCGTGCTCTCTTCGACCGACTTTTTTTCGGATTGGGTCGAGTGAGTCAGCTCCACCAACGATTGTTTCTCATGAAAATCGTTACCATCGAAGCTGGTTGAAGCTACAGACATTTTGCTCTTGACCTCTTCTGAAGGCTTGAACTCTCCAGCGTGAACGTCCTTCTCATCGTGACCTTCTTTGTCAATGACGTTGCCTAGGACTGGCTCTAGCTTAGCTGCTCTAGTTTTAACTTCTTCTGGCTTATCAGTAACAGCGATTGGCTTGATGTTAAGTTTGTGAGTTGATTCGGCTACAATTTCAGCTTCAATGCTGGATTTTGATTCAGTAGTAGCTTCAGATTTGAATTCAGTAGTAGCTTCAGATCTAGGTTCAGTAGTAGCTACAGATTTAGATACGGTAGTAGCTTCTGGTTCTTCAGTTTCAACCGCAACTTCTTCGACAACATCCACCTTCTTCACTGTCTGGAATTGAGTTTCAGTTGCAGCAGATGGAGCAGGCGCCAGATCCTTAGCCTTCTTGTATTCCGACTTGGGTTCAGAAGGCTGAACTGGTGGGGCCAAAGTTGGAGAAGTCCATGGGTTACCGTTAGCAACTTCATTAATCGTGGGCTTCACGTTGGGTCCTACGGTAGCTGGCTGAGGTGGAATATACTGTTGGTTGTTGACTTGTGGACCATTGAATTGGCCTGGGAATTGAGGCTGGTGTTGGCCTGGAAATTGCGGTTGTGGCCCATGACCAGGCTGCTGACCTTGTCCTGGATATTGAGGTTGTCCTTGGCCAGGATACGATGGCTGTGACTGTGGTGGGATATACTGGTCGTTAATGTTGGCCGGCTGCTTGTATGGTGGAATACTGAAGTTTGGAAGTGGAGTCTGTGATTTGGAAGCAGCGTATGGGTTGTTGTCACGGCTTGGCTCTTGGCCAGGGTTGAAACCGGGCTGTTTGTCTTCGGATTCATCAGCTTGGTACGAAGCTTCATGAACCGAAAGTTGAGCGTGAGCTACTGGTCGGGAGTTGGCATCGTGAGCAAAGTTGATTTGAGGTGGTGGCTGAGTGACTTGGAATTGCTTCTGAACTACTGGATCAGCTGGTAGAGGGCGGAGAAGGCGGGGTAGGGCCGTTCTTGGACCTTGATTTTGGCCGTTTTGTCCGGCATTTTGTCCGTTTTCCCGGCCAAAGGCTTGTGCAGCGTGTTCGGAATTAAGCGGTGCTTTGGAAACGAAACGCCAGCCTTTGCCAGCTTGTGAATTTTCAAAAGGTTGGAAAACAGAAGAAGGCAAATTGGGTGCATTAAGCGTGTTTGGCTTACGTTCGGAGTCGGTGCTCAAAGAAGTGAAAGACTCTTGACCTTGTTGTGATTCCTGACCGTTTCGTGGTGTTGTGAAAGACTCTTGAACGTGATGTGAAGCCTGTTCAATATGTCCTTTCTCGAGACTTTGGTCAAGATTGGCTCCAAATTGCTTCAACTCAGCTCCAGATGGAACAGATGTCCTTGGCACGGTCTTTGGCACGTCGATTCCGAAATCATTTCCATTGTTCAAGCTCTTCTCAATGAACTCGAATTGTTGGTTTTGGGTTCTTTCAACTTGTTGACCTTGAGGAACATTAACTTGTTCTTGACCTTGTGGACCGTTACGTGGTGGAACGATGACACCTTGTTCAGGTCGAGCGAATGGCTGTGGCTGATGGTTAACACGACGCAAAGGCAGATCAATATGTTGAGGACCATCAGGAGTGGGGACGTGGATTGGTTGTTGGACGTGTTGGCCAATTCTTCCGGCTTCAACTTGTTGATTTTGAATTCCTTGACCTCCCTGAGTACCAATCTGACCTCCTTGTTGGAAGTTCAGTCTTGGGCCTTGACGGAATTGTTGTTGACCAGCAAAACGATCGAATTGTTCAGGTCTTCTCAGCTGAACAGTCTCGAATCGTTCGTTCTGTGAGGCTTCGAAGCCACGGCCTTGTGAAGCCGAGTGCTCATTTGTGAATCGTGATGGTGCAACAAACTCAGTGGTGGTTTCGGTCCCTAATATCGTGCATTTAGTGAGGTAAAAAAGTGTTTTTAAGTGATTTTGTGATTAAAAAAGGTATGAAATGGTGTTTTCCTTCAAAGATGTGAAAGAAAGAGATGTTGTGATTAAAAAATAAGTATAAAAAATGACTTGTGAATGTGAAAAGGCATCAAACATTATGTTTAAATTTTAAACAACGTAAAAATCAATGCCAAAACTTACTTGTTGGAGCAGCGAATCTCTGACAATGAATCTGACATTCTCTTTCGGTGAAGAAATGGTTGCGATTGCCAGCACATCCACCATATTGGAATGGCTCACAAACTCCTTGAGCTGGGTTGAAGAACCATCTCTGGACAAAGTTACTGCAAGGTCCAGGGTCCATTCGTTGAGTACATTGTTCACCAATCTCGGCAAATGGCTCTTCAACGTGAACATGTTGTCTTGGTGGTGGAGTTGGCTCTGGCACAAACTCACGAGTTGGGAAGGATTGAGGGCGAATCTCGTCGCGAATGTCGTTTTCACTGTCACGGACTCGAGTTCCTTCGACTACGGGCTGTTTTTGGACTGAAAAGAAGGATAAGATTATATTGTGTTAGGTTTGGAGAAAAAAATGAAAAAAAAAGAATTGAGAAATATTAAAACAGTATCACAATACATAAATTTTTAAATTACGCATCAAGAATTCCTTGAAAAAATTAGCTTGAGACGTTAAAACAACAAATTTATTCGTTCTGAGACCTAAATTTATATTATCCATGAGGATTTTTCCAGAAAGTCTTTTTTAAACTTTTGCAAAAATATCTTCGTCCAATTACAATATTATATTTCGATTTTGCGAGATCAAACTCATTAAAATCAACCTACTTTTTGGTGGTACATCAACAGGCGACGATGGAGAAGGTGGAGATGGTGGAGCTGGTGCTCTTCCTCCGAATCCAGATGGTCTACCACCAAAATCTCCTGGTCGGCTTCCCAATTCACTTGGTCGACCAACAAAGTCACTTGGACGGCCGATTGGAGCTGGTGGAGTTACTGGACACACACATTCTTGACATCCTTCACGGTTGGTGAAGATGATGCATGGGTCAGTGCAAGATTGGATGTCCAATGGAGGGCAGTGGGCTCTTTGCTTGATCACTGGGGCTAAAATAAGGTGAGTTAGATAAATGCAAGTTTAACTTGAATTTTAGGTAATAATTTTCAGTTTTGGGGCAATAAAAGGTCTTTTTTCGTTTAATTTTAGGTAACACTTTTATAATTTTATTATTAAAATTTATAGTTTTTTGTTAAAAAGTTTATACCTAAACTTTTATTACCGAAACTAGCTTTTTCTTAACCTTTTGACACTAAAAACCCTATTTTCAGAAAGTCAATGTCAAAAAACAAGGATGGCATCGTGCATCTTAACATACGTGGTGAAAGTGGTGGGTGAGAGATGGATGGTGGTGGTGGACAGCTACAGAACGAGCATCCATGAGCGTCCTTAACTAATTGACAGTGAGTGGTGTCACAGGCTGGTTCTGGTGGGCATTTAACTAAAGAAATAAGGTTTAAACCTAGGTTTTAGTGCCAAAAATAAGTTACAAAGTAAATTTTAAAAAAAGTGGATAGTAGTGTAGTACATAGTCTGCTAATTATTTTTTTTACTATCGTTTGTT
Source organism: Bursaphelenchus okinawaensis (assembly GCA_904066225.2). Classification (NCBI taxonomy): domain Eukaryota; kingdom Metazoa; phylum Nematoda; class Chromadorea; order Rhabditida; family Aphelenchoididae; genus Bursaphelenchus; species Bursaphelenchus okinawaensis. The sequence continues at coordinate 7,904,148 of CAJFCW020000005.1, read as the reverse complement.
GAATTCAGTGCAAAATAACTTAAAATATTGAAAATATAAGAAGATTCTAGAGGTTTAACACTTCAAAACCTTTAAAATTCTCAAAAATTTAGCCAAACCACAGCAAAAACTAACGAAATAACTATCAAACTAACTCAATATTCAAATAACTAAAGCAAGAACACTATTATAATCCGTTATAATAGCTATTATAACGTATATCAACAACAAAACTGCTCAAATATTGTTATAACAAACAACCGTTATACCTTTCGCACACGACGACAAACACTCAGCCTTGTTAGGGAAGTTGTTGCCATTTCCTCCACAACCTCCGTAAGTGAATTGTTGGCAGTCGTTGGTCAGTTGGTTGTAAGCGAATCTGGTGAAGACTCCTGAACATTCTCCAACATCCACTGGATGTTCACAGTGGTTTTCAGGCAGAACGGCGGCTGAAAATGAACAAAAATAGTGGGGAGGAGGTAACTTAAGGTAACAAAAGTGCAAAAATGAAAAACGTGGTGGTAGTGCATTGTTGTTTGGGGTGGGTTGGTTGGCAGTGGTTTTTAAGGTTGTTTGAGGACTTTAACTATTATATAAACTTGAATAAAGTTACAGTAGCTCTATGTAACATAGTTTGAACCCTGCTCTAGTCTAAAAATAACCTCGCGATGTCACTATAGCTTTATATTAACTATGGTAGTTCAATCAATATATCTACTAAGGACCTACTCTAGCTTGCTGTCAAGAATGGTCATATCTTTTCTCTTCCTTACTTTACTACTATATCCTTCTCTAGCCTATCTTAAAATAAGATTTTATGCCTCATTTTACCCTTCCCTGTTCTTCTCTAGCATATCCTTCCTCAATTTACTCTACCTCACATAACTAACTCTATCCCACCTAACCAACCAACCCTACCCCACCAAACAAGTGGTTTCTTTCTTTACACCGCCGTTAATACTCAAAGAAAGAAACGAAAATTTACAATCGGGTGCTGATCCTCTACGAGTACCTTGTACACGGCCAGCACACTTCTTGCGACACTCTTTCATGTTGGCAAAGTTGTTGCCATTGCCTCCACAGCCACCGTAGTTGAATTGTCTGCAGTCGTTGGCTTCCTTATCGAAGGCGAAGCGTACGAAGGAGTTGCCACAGTTGCCAGCATCAATGTCGTGGTCACAGACGTTCTCGAGGTCGACTTCCTTGGGGTCTACCTTGGGGACGGCTGAAAGGAGGAGGGTTATAAGGGGCTTATAGTAGAGTTTTGGCTTTTAAAAGGAAGCTATGATTTTAAATTTTTTTTTAATTTTAAAACCTCACCTTCAACATGACAGATGCTCAAGCACTCTTCGCGACTGCCAAAGTTGTTGCCGTTACCACCACATCCACTGTAGACGAACGTCTCACAGATGCGTTTGTCGGCGTTCCACAACCAACGTTCGAATCGTCCTCCACATGAGCCGATATCTTGAGGATGTTGGCATCTGTTGGATGGTAAAGCTGGAGTAGTTGTGGTTGGGGCTGGTCGCTTGGTTTGTACTGTCTCTGGACGTCTGAATGAAGATTGGCCAGTTGAGCCTTGGTTTTGTGACGATTGGCTTCTGATTTGTTCTGATTGAGTTCTGGATTCAGAAGTTTGGCTACGAGATCCTGAGCTTTGACCTCTAGATTCTGAAGAGCGATCTCTTGATTCTGTAGCTTGGCTTCTTGACTGCACAGATTCCGAAGAGGCAGCTTGTTCTACTGGACGTCTGGTTTCAGAAGCACGTTGTGTAGCCTCTTCCACGACTTGTTCTACACTGTTTGGCTCATTGTCAACTTGTTCTACAGTCTCTTTGGCTTCAGCCTTGACTTCACTGTCGATCTCTTGTTGATCTGGAAGTGAAGTCTCAGTTTCCCTTTGTTGAGTTTCGGCTTCAGAAGTTTGTTGGTTCTCAGATTTAGAAGCTTTTTGGTTTTCAGAAGTCTTTGGGTTGTCGGATTCCGAAGTTTGCCGATTGACAGATTCAAAGGTTTCACTGGCTTCAGATTCAGAAGTTTGGCGAGGTTCTTGGTTGTCTTCAGTCAGAGCCTTCTCGTCTTGTTTGTCTTGAGAGATCTCTTCTTCCTTAGTCAACTTGACCAAAGTCTGGTCGACCGTGGTGTCTTCCGCAGCTGAAGATGTAGTCTGAGCTGGTTCTGGTTCATTTTCTGGGATTCCTTCAGTAGTGACAGCTGGGACCTCAGTCTTTTCTTCAGTCTGTTCAACCTTGGCTTCGGCTTCAGTAGTAGTAGTTGGGACACTTTCACCAGCATTGACAGTTGAAGCTCCAGAAGCACAAGTCTTCTCGCACTCGTCCTTCAAAGCAAAGTTGTTGGAGTTGCCTTCGCAACCTCCGTAGAAGAAGTACTTGCACTCTTTGAGCTCGGGACTGTAGTAGAATCTCAACTCATATCGATCACAAGGTCCTCTTTCCTTTGGCAGTGAACAGATGTTGGCCTTGACTCCAGAATCCAAGACACCGGCTTCTGAGCGTTCAACATCCGGACAGCAAACAGATTGAGTTGGCAAGTTGTTGCACTTGAAGCCGGTTGGGCAGCTGCTCCTGGAACAGTCGGCCAACGTTCCCTCGGGATTCTTCAGTGGAAGGCCACTGTGACACAACTGTTCTTCTGACTGCGTTTGTGGAGCACATCGTAGCTTACAAGCGACCTCAGTTGGGTAGTTGTTACCATTACCTCCACAGCCAGTGTAGTCGAACTGTTTGCATTGTAGCGTGGCTTCGTCGTAGAACCAGCGAAGGATGTGGCCTTGGCACGGTCCCGCATCCACCCCACCGCCACACTCGTTGGAGCGCATCGGCGGTGCGGCGGCGATCTTCTCGCAGTCCGGCTTGGGCTGACCCGGCTGGCAACGCGAGTTGGGCAGCTCGATCCCGCTACGATCCACGCAGAAGCAGGTTAATCCGTCTTGTTCGCATTGTAGCGGCTTGAAGGATCCGTTTTCTTCGCATTCGGGCACGTAGCCTCCTTTGACGAGACCGCCGCCGTTCTTGTTTTCACGTTGCTTCTCGCATTCCGACTTGTCTGGAGCCATGGTGGCGTAGGTTTGGACGGAGCTTGGAGGTTGTGTGGCTTCGACGATTTCTTTGTTTCCGATGCAAGAATCTTCGCATTCTTCCTTGTAACGGAACAGTTTTGGCTCGTTTTCGTCGTTGGAACAGTGACCTAGAATTGGGAGATTTACAATGTTTTTGGATGGTAAAAACCTGTATTTAAAGCAAATTGTAAAGCACGTTGAACGTATTTTACAAAATAAGTGAATTTTAAAAAGTCAACTTGCAGCCAAATTTTTAAAAAATCTTTTAAAATTTCTTCACAATTTCGAACTAAAGCCACTTTAAAAGCGTATCTCCCAAAAACGTTATGATGTTTGCTTACCGTATGGATACGAAACACATTCGCCGCTTCTTAAGTAGTAACGCAATACGAACTGAGATCGTTGTGGTTGACCGTTAGCGCCATTGCCGGGACATCGGCCGCGGAATGGCTGTCGTTTACATGGATCAGCTTCTTCTGTAGATAAGAGTAAATTAGGTAACAAAATCAATGTTTTTTTCGAAAATTTTTTAAAAATAATTTTGAAAAAATTTTTATTGATTTTCTTAAATTTTGATTTAAAAAAATTTTTAAAAATTAAATTTTTTTTGGTTTAACTAAAATGTCAGTACTAATGAGTTATCCAATTTAAACCTTAAAAACTCACGTGATAGGACCAAATTTATTAAAAAAGCACAAAAAACCAGACGGAGGGCTTCGGAGCGCCTCATACTGGACGGATATTACACTCGGTTCTGTTGTTCCCGTTTCGGCACAGTCCAACAAAGGGATTCGCTACAAAGTGGTACAGTTTGAAAAATTTAACACAAAGACATGATATTAACCAAACTTAAAAACGCTTCAATACATAGAACGATGGTTTTAAAATGCTTTAAGATCAAAAAAAAATTAAAAAATTAGATTTTTAGAGCACTACAAAAGTTTTGTCGTCAATTGGCACAGTTTTACGTCAAAAAGCGACAAAACTTTTTTGGTGCCTTCTAGTACCTAAATTTTAAACCGAAATTAAAAAAAAAATATAATCTCGTTTCATATATAAAGTAGTATAAAAAATAATGAGCTACTGAACTTAGTAGCTCATTAATTTTTATACAAATTAATAAATTGAAAACTTTAATCATTCTAGTAAAAAACAAACTGCCTTAGAGCTAGTACAATATAAAAAGGCTCTTACAATCTACTCAATAGCGCTCTGCTTTACAATTACTACCCAATAACTCTCTACCTTACAATTGCATCACAATGACCAATTACTTTACCCTTACAACCCAAGGATCAACTACCTGAAGCCAAAACCGTAAAAGTGAACCGGAAGAAGTCAATTTGCGGGATAAATGAAATCAAATGCGACCTAAAACAACCATAACCTCCGGCGCCGATGTTAACGATATTCACTTGAGGTGCGGAGAGATGGGGGGACGGGATTCTGGGATAAAGAAGTAAGAGTATCTTCTGGAGACGCCCCTCCCCCCAGCCGAATCTTCAGGAATCGGCGCGGCTGCTCTAAATAAGCGCTATTGGAATTCGAAAAAACGGTGAATTATATATTTTGGAAGAAAAGAAAGAAGCCAGCCTTAAACGGGCGGAATACCTGGTCAAACAATCCGCTGACCTACAATCGCTGCGATGAATCTTGTGCCGTTCGTCGTCGTCGTCGCTACCTTATCCCCCCTTTTTCACCACCAGCGCCAACGAGATCTCTCGAGATACCGTCTGCTGGTTACTATCTGCCAAGGCAATCTACCTCGAGATGCTTTTAGAATAATGTTTTTGTTGAGGAAGCTTGCAATAACACTTTAGTCATCGTTTTCTTACATAATGTAATTTTTTGGCAAAAAATTAAAATTAAGGTACTTATCGGGCTTTTAAAGGTTAATGCCTTAAAATTTATAAAGGTGAATATCCTGAAGTTTTTAAAGGTAAACGTCTTGATCAAAGCACTAATCAAAGACCAAAACAAGAATTTATTTAAAAATTATATTAGGTTGTTGAAATAATTATGCGCCCCTTAACCTGAAAAATTTGCTTTAAACGAAGGTGGTGCAGAATTATTTGAACAACCCAATAGTGAAGCCAACAAACAATTTTTAAAATCATTTGACATATTAGGTTGAACCAAAAGTAATGGGACACTCTTAATTGAAAACAGATGAAAAGTGTCCCGCTACTTTTGGTTCAAATTAATAAATGAAATATGTTTAAAAAATGATTCTTCAGTATAAAACAGTACTAAAAATCCTAAAACAAAGCATGTTTTAAATGAAAGTCAATTTTGATGACTATACTCATTATATTGTATCAAAAACTAAAACTCCATTTTACAATAAATGAACCGGTCGAAATCCCGTTCCTATAGTAAATGTATTAACCCATTACACGGTAAATTTGAATTCCCATTTCAATATCTAAATTTCCATTTTTCTTCAAATCCGCTTTCCGTTTCATTCGAATACTATACGATTTCTCAACATCGTTTCAAATAAAGGTATTGATCAAAGGCGTTAGAACACAGTAAAAGCAAAAGTAACAAACGGTAGGGGTTTGAAATGGCAGGGATATGTATAGTACATATGTAGACAGATTGTCGACGGCCTGGGTGGTGATTTGGCCTGAACAGTCTGAGTGGTAGTGTAGCCTAGCAAAGATAAGAAAAGTAAAATTTGAAAAAAAAGTTAACAGGGGGGACCAAGCACAACTTTTTTCAAAAAAAAATGTTTTTTGAAGCAAAGGGCAGCACTTTGACTATATAACACTATAAACTTGTAAAATATAGGCAGCAGTGTTACTGCCTAACAACTTCTGCAACGATGCTAACTAGTTTCCGAACGAATCCGGGTGCACGAACGACTTTCGCTCTCGCCGCGACTCAAGGACACGCCAGATTTGAAAGTCCGTCGAGATGACACAGTTAACCGAATACCCAAACAGCCTTGACCCGTATCGCCTTCTCGGCATCTTGATCTGTTCACCTGGGCTATCACTCTTAATATGTCAGTTCCAAATTTGGAACGAAAGTTAATGCAGTAAAGGGTCTGGCTTCGAGGCGGGATAAGCGTTGGCTGTCTGGGCTTTAAGCTTGGCTAGGTGAAGTTTTTTTTTCAAAAATGTTTTAAAATGAAAGTTAATGCAGTAAAGATATAAAACACAAGAAAGTATGTACTTAGAGGCTTATTTTTGCAAATTTTCACAAAAAAAATTAGTTTGAAAATGCCCTGTGGGGTATGGGGCAGGAAAGGGTCCCCCAAAGAATTTTTTTTTTAAAATTTAAAGGTGGCACCATTTTTAAACAAAAAAATTTAAAATTACTTCTTCCCCCTCCCTCATTTTTCAATTCTCTCCCCCCCCTTTTCTCCCCTCCTCTTTCTGTTTTTTTAACTCCTTAGGCATTTTTCAAAAAAAATTTAAAATTTAATTTTTTGTTCAATATGCCACTTTTAACATCTTGCCAAACCGCAAAACATGATGTTCAACGTTGCTCGACCATCCCTGTGCTTTCGCCGACATTCCGAAAGTGATTGTGGGATATCTATCAGCTGGATGATTGACATAGATTCGTTCGATTTAGGTTACTTTCCCAATTTGTAGGTTTTACTTTTAAAGGATTATATCGGTTTTGCGAAGATACGGCGTGTTGAGCATCGGCTATTAAGGTGACAAAAGGGGATTTAAGTGTTTCAAATTTGACATTGGGTTCAAAGTTTTAGTTTACTATGACAAGGGTAGTAAAATGAAGTTGGTTTACTATGACAAAGGTGGTAAAATGAAAGCTTATCTGTTTTTCTTGCCAAGGTTAAGCTTATGGTAGTAAGTTGTTTAAACAAAAGAAGATTAAGAAGGCTCATTCAGCTCGTTATCCATCATGTTTCAAGTATATTTTGGCCAAAAACAAAACGAAACTACGGATTTTGGACTTGAATTGACAAATTTATAATGTTTGAAATTGCAAAAAAATTTATTTTACTATGTATCTTACTCTAAATATTCAATTTGGACTAATTTATACAGTGGCTTCTCTATATAGTGAATCATCTGTATAAGCAACTCTCCTTATAGTAAACAAGGAATTTGGGCCCGCCAAGTCAATTTGAACTAAAAATCACTCTGTAAAGACAACACCCCTTATAGTAAACGCAAAATGCCGATCACTTCGGGTTGCTTATATAGAGAGAGTACTGTATATAATAAATCATAATTTTCTTAAAGTTTTAGGTTGTTAATATAATTCTGCGCTGTCTGGCTTTGAAAATTTGGTTTGAGAGAGGGTTCAGAATTATTTGAACAACTTAATACTATTTTTTAATAATATTTATGAGTATTTATAAAAATTTATTTGAAAAAAACTTAAAGAACTGTGGTTGTGTAAAAAGTGTTGAGCCCCTCACCCCTCCCCTAACTTTATATAAGAAAATGTCTTCTATGTAATACAAACGCCTATATATATTAATTTATTCCTGAGTTTTAAAAAATCTATCATATTTTAAAAGGGGCTCAAAACTTTTTACGCAACTTAATATCAAAAAACTTTAAAAATACATAACAATAAGATATACTTTCACAACATAACATATTACAATAAGATCTGAGTACCAACAATAACGATTAAAACTGTTTTCTTTGGTGATTCATCATCGAGGTCGTGGTGGACATAATGTAATGCTAATTGATAATACCATGCGGTCAGCAATAAGTAGGTCTCGCGAGGCGAGAAACCGGCTTGTTTCTGGAAGAACGACCGGATATTACAAACGAGATCTGCTGATGAAGACATGAGTAGTAAAGACTTACTTGATCAACAGATGAGTAACATTTTCGGGATTATGACTACTGTGTTCAAGTTCGTAATTAATAGTGATTAGCTTCGAATTTTAAAAATAATTTCGAAAAGTTAAAGTTTTAGTTTTAGTTTTGCAAAAATATTACTGTAGATAGCAGAATACTGTAGGCAATGAAGCTTTACTTGAAAATAAAGCTAATTGGGTAAATAGATTAGAAAATAAATTATAGCTACTGTATTACAGTAAATACAGTAGCATTTAATGGCATATTAACACTCTAATAAATAAGTTTCCTTCAGTAGTAGTATAAGGTACTAAAAAGCTAATGGTAATACAAAAAAATACAACTAAGTACTCCATGGCTAATAGTAGCACAAAAGGTTACAAAAAGTACCAAAAAGTACAAAGAGATACTGAAAAGGCTATTATTTATAAAAAAAAGTCTCCAAGGCTACTAGGGGTACCAAAAAGTACAGAAAGATACTGTAAGGCTACAAAAACTTACCCTTATGTTTGATTTAGGCTAAGCTTTGCTTTCAACACTAAACCACAACAAAACTTCTTGAGATCCAGTTCAGTACACGTTGATTGGCTACAGCACCACCTTAGAAACACTGAAAAGCTTATGTGCATTAGCCATATTATAGTAAAGTTTTAAAATTTTTTTAAAATTCAATTTTAAGTAGGCTTAATAAAAAAGCCAGACCAAGTTTTTTAGTCCGGCTCAAAACTAGGTAGCTTAACCTAACCCAGCCCAGCCAAAACAAGCTTAGCCCAGCCCGAGGCTTAACCGAGCTTTTAGTGAGCTATTTTCAGCTCTACTTTTAAGCTTTTTTATTTGACTCTTATTTTAACTATACCATATGATCTCATATGTTTGTACACGTGTATTTTGTGCAACATAATCACGAGACAAACCTTGCGTGGTTGTTCCTCAAATACAGTTTAACCAACATATAAAAACTACTATTTACTATACTGACTCATCTTAAAACAACACAAAAACAAGTAAGCAAACAAGTTTTTATAAAATAAAAAGTTTGGTTAATTTTAATTTTTTTAGCAAAAAATGGCATTCATTATTATTATACACAGTGTTTTGCCGGACCGGACGGACCGAAACAGAAATTTTTGCGGACCGGACCGGACCCAAAAACCTGCGGACCCGGACCGAAGAAAAAGCTCCGGACCGGTCCGGAAAAATTTTTTTTTTTATTTTAAGAAAACTGTTTTAAAAATTGCAAATAAAACATATTTTTAGGAGTTTTTAAGCAAAAAGAAAGCAGTTTTAGCGCTCCTTGCTTTTTTTAAAAATTAAAAAAATTTTTTTTGCGGACCGGACCGGACCCAAAAATTTGAAGTTTGGACCGGACCGGACCGGACCCAAAAAATCGCCGGACCGGACCAGTGAAAAACGCTCCGGACCGGTCCGGGCAAAACACTGATTATACATATAATAATAAGCGTTTGTTGCAGTAAACAGTAATTTTTCCATTTTCTAAGAAATTCTGCACTAAATTGAAATTACAGTAAAAACCAGGTAAAAATAAACTTTTTTATCACAGAACATGTAGTCAATGACGTGTTCGACTAAGGTTTAATATTTGAAAAACCGGTTCAAAGCTTAAAATATTGTGTTTTCACCTACAATATTGTGTTTCGTAAGTAACAATTGATATCAGTAGGTAATCAATTAAAAACTTTAACTATTTTTGAGAAACCTTATCAACAAAGTTTCTACATTTAAAATTTCTGGGTCCGGCTTTAGCTCCGGATTCGGCTCTGGTTCTAACTATGGCTGCAGCTCTGATTCTGGCTCCAAATTCCACTTTTTAAAATTTTTAACAAAAGTCGAAATAGTAAACTGTATTTTACTGTACGGTTTGTTATGCAAAAAGTAATTGACAAAATAACTATAGAACACTTACTTGAAGGCTGCCGTAAATCCGGTTCTACATTAATACAATCCAACTGCTTCGTACACAGCGTATTCATCTTTTGCATCAACTTTTCTCCACAGTACCGGCCTTCCGATGGGTTTATCAACAAAACACAACAAAACGCCAACAAGTTGTACCCAAGCATGCTTTTACTGTAATTCAAACTTCAAATTCCGAACATTGTCTACATAAAGCTCAAATATAAATGTCCGTCGAAGATACAAAGCATACAGAAAATTCGAAAAAAGTATATTAAAAACAATGGCAGTTACAGTTAAAACACGCGAACGCATAAACAAATACCCGCCTTCGAACCATCACATGATTACGGTAACCATGACTAACAGTTGGGGAAAGAGGGAATTAAAAGAGTGTCTATACTAAAGAGGGTTATTCCAGTAAATTCTCTACAGACTTGCAACATTCTCCTCGTGAGTACAAGGTTCTTATACATATGTATAGTAGGGAGATCACCGGAAGTCATGTTTCTAATTGATAAAAATAAGTTTTTTATCACATAGAGAATTGATCAGTGATAGGCGAATAGTAAAACATTTTTTTAGTAAAAAGTCGCTTAAAAGATCATTTGTTATTAAAAACAACAACAAAACATATACACCTTACTTATACCTCTTTTATCTTGGCAAGGTTAAGCTCATGGTACGGTACTTCGCTCTACGTTACCCTACCCTACTCTACCCTAAAATACCCAACCCTACAATACCCTATCTTAACACTATCTATAGTTTACAATCAACCTATATCTTAAGCAGTCCTACGGTATGTAAAAACGCTCAGTAAGAGATTTGCGTAACAAAGTAGAATACGTTGTAAACTAGAATCGTTTATTATATATTGCGATTTTAATATAAAAATTAAACTAATTAGCATTCGAATTCTAGTTCCTAACGTTATTAAGTTGCTAAGCCCCGGTCAACACGTTATTTTAAGTTTTTGAATACTTGATAGTATCCTAATCTTTGACAGTTGTTAAAAACACAACTTTAAGATTAACAAGATAAAGAGGAATTAAAGTAAAACTTATAATACAGTGGATCTACTGTATAAAAAATTGCAATCAAATTTAAAATTTTTTCGTTGTAAAAAAGTTTTTGTTATAGGAAATTCAAACGCACTATGTCTTGGTAAACAACGGTTTAAAAGTACTCGTTATACAGAAACTACGTTACAAAGAAGATCGTTATACAAGAGTTATACTGTATTACTAAAAATGATATAGTATTGGTATAACCAACCCTAAAAACAATATGTCGTTATAATAAGACGCTGGCTTTACCGTATCTTCTACAAGCAACAAAATAGGATAATCTGTTTAGCCAAAAATATTCAACAAATAGGATTACTCACTGATTTCACAACTTTGCCCACTTGCTCTATGCTCTAGTCACAGAGAGTCAAAGCGGCACACGACATTATAAAATATTTGCAAATGACAAAACTTTTTGAAGTAGAAAAACTTAAAATAATTTATTTTTTAGGTAATTATTTAGAAGTATTAAAGAACAAAGGTAAGTATTGATATTCAATAAATCTAATGTAAAGTTCAAAAGTCAACCCAAAACCCTAGGTCTGTAAAGAGACTGTAAAGGAAGGTGGCTCAACTTTTTGATCTAATAAGCCGGGCTTTCTTTTAGGTCTTGCGCCTTGCGCCCACACGTGCTGGCTCGGCCTGACTCTTTTTAAATTTGCTTTGATCTTTTTTTTAGCTATTCCCTGAGGCAATAAAGAATTATAAAATCTTAGTCTAGATTTGTAAAGAGGTCGCACTAAGCCGGGGCCAACCTTTCGGCCCGATGAGCAAAACTGTATCGGTCTTCAGGCTCACATATACTGATTCGTAGCGGCCCGGCCCACTTTCAAATTTCCTTTGACCTCACCCCCCCCCCCCTCCCCCTTCCTCTATCAGATCTACCCTGAGCTACAACTAATTTTTGTTCAATCCTAATCAACGATAAGCATAGTTTAAAAACACTGAAAACAAGAAAAAAGCGCTTCCAGTTACTTCCAAACAAAGCTACTCAGTAAGATCAATGAAGTTGATTGATGTTTTTATAAACATGAGAAGCAAGGTTACGGTATCTAAACTTGATTCCAAATTAAAATTTTAGGTTATCTTGTGGTTACAAAGTTGTTTTGGGGTTTTTAAGTTGTATTGTGGTCTTTTTGAAAGCTCTAGTTAGCTTGGAGTTTTAAAAGGTTTCTAGAAGGAATATCTATGTTATTTGTTGCGAAGAGAGATGACATGATGACGCATTCTACGTCGTATTGAAAGGGTTACGAAATAGTCAAGTTGAGAAAAGGTTTTAGAAGTTATGTCGTTTTAGAAAAATGGTTTTTATGTAGGTCTTATAGGCTTTATATATGTATATGTTATATCTTGTTGTAGGCTTCAAAACGCAAAAAAAATAAAAAAAAATGTTTGATGAGCTATGATTAAGAATAGAAAAATAAACAACAACTTCAGTACTAAAAACTCCCTGAACTGGCATGGCTCAGGTTCCAAAACTAAGCCAAAAAACCGTAGCTTAAATTTAAATATAAGCGAAGCTGAAGCCAAAGCAAAGCCGCAAATGAAGAAAAAATTACAAAATTTCAGTACTAAAGATTTGCGGAGCTGGCACAGCTCTGCCTACAAAATTGGACTCACAACTATAGCTAAAAATTTAAAAAAAGGTAGGGCCGAAGCTAGCTATAAAGCCGGGAATTTTAAATTCAAGAACATTGATAGAAACCCTTTACTTAACTATACGTTACAAAATATTCCAAAAACCATTTACGAACATTACATAATATACACCCACAAAGCTTCAAAAACCGAAAAAATGTTTACCAACTTCGAACGTATATTGATTGTAAAGTAAATTATGTATTAGAAAACATTGATAACCTGACCGTGATACGCCTGTCGGAATTCGGAAGACGTAAAAAGCATGATCTCGTTACGAACACATATTTCAATGAAACTCAAGCACGAGAAATTAATCAAATCAAACATTGTTTTCACTTTACAATTCATGACAGATACGGTCATTGTCGAGTCAAGGTAGAAAACAAAACATATTTTGCGCGAACAAACACAAACTACATCAAAGTCATATTATGAAAATTTAAAGAAGGGTTCATAATGATCTTGATTTTGCATAAAACTTCTGTTAGAGGCAAGGCAAGGCAAGGCAAGGCAAGGCAAGGCAAGGCAAGGCAAGGCAAGGCAAGGCAAGGCAAGGCAAGGCAAGGCAAGGCAAGGCAAGGCAAGGCAATCCCAGCCCAAGGCAATCTCAGCCCAACCCAGCCCAGCTAAGCTCAGACTAGCCCAATCCAATCCAGTTTCATTTAAACTCGTGCCGGGCCTAGTAGGCCCGCTTTAAAATCTAGCAAAATTCAATAAAAAATGTCTCAAATTGGCATGAGTAACCTAGTCTACAATTAAAAGCCAAAAGTCAAAACGGAGCAAGAATGATGATTCCCACCGTTCCAAAACGGCCTTAATCACGCTGACCAAACCGATTGGAATAACGCCATAATTCAACGTAAACAAGTCGTTCATAAATGTTATGATTTTTTACTACAAAATACAGAAAAAAGAAAGACGGTAGCACGCTTTTTATGTGATTCATTGTTTGGTCAATACCCTTAAGGCTTAGAAGGAAGCTCTAGGTTTGGTCCGTCTCAGCTTAGGCCCAGCTCTGGCTTTGCTTTGGCCCGGCTTTGGTTAGGCTTCGGCCCGACTTTGGTCCTGCTTCAACTTGGTTTCAGCCTAGCTTCTGACAGGCCTTAGCCCAGCTTTAGCTCGGCTGTAGCCTGGCTTTTTCCGGGTTCGGCCCGGCTTTGGCCCGGCTTTGGCTCGGTTCTTGCCTGGCTTTAGCTCAGATTCGGCCCGGCTTTGGTTAGGATTCAGCTCAGTTTAGGCGCGGTATCGGCCTGGTTTTGGCCTTGCTTCAACCCGGCTTCAGCACGGCTTCCGACTTGCTTTAACCCGTCTTTGGCTTCGCTTTGGTACCGCTCTGGCTTTGATTCAGCTCAACCCCGTTATAGTTCTAAACAATCTACCTTATCCTGGTCAGCTAGAAAAAATATAGTAAGTAGGGTTAGTCGAAATAAAGCTTACGCTGCTTACTTTCATAATTTATATTAAGTTTACTAGGTTTCTTGGTAGCAAAGTAAAAAAAATTACACATATAAACCCAAAAAACCTCTACGCACTTTCCGACCGCCCACCAAACCAAACAATAAACAATAATCTTGTTTTAAAGACCAGATTGTAACTTGGTAGTAAAAGGGAGTTGACCGTCTAAGAAAAAACCGCATATTGAAGGCTGAAAAACATTAAACTTTTATAATTACACCTCCAGGCAAGACACGTACCATACATAAAAAGTAACATTGATATAGTTGTTTTGTCTCTATCAATCAGCCTTATATACTCTCACTTCAGCAAGATATTTTTGTACAAAACTGCAGTAAAATGACTTTATACGTTTTTTATACTGTTGTAGCAAGTTGTTTATGCCTTATATTAACCTTTATTAACCTTTTCGGACTTTAAAGAATTTAAACTATGAAGAAATTAAAAAGAATTTAAACTTTGACGAATTCGGGTAATATACCTGTCGAAACATGTTTCGAATTGATTGATAACAAGTGGTTGATAACTTTGACGAGTGATAACTGTATATAGGTTTGGTGATAACCATTTCCGTGAATCAAGAGTGATAAGTGTGTTGTTGTAAGTGAGTGATTCGTCTCGAAACTGACCATGTCCTTCGTGCCAAAAACATCTGTTGTTTGGCAAAGGTTTTTTAGAGCTGTTAAATTAAATGGCTCGGTTTATTAGTTAATTTATGTCATTTTATGTAAGTGGATCTTTTTGACGCTTACAGCGACGGGTGTAGGGTAAATGGTAGGGGTAATTTCCTTTAAAAAACTAAAATTTGTCATGATGGTTCAGGAACTCCGTTTGCCCTTCTTATCATAAAAAAAGATGCCCGACCTTCTCTGATTGTCTTTGAACTTCTTATTCAGAAAGATAATGTTAATATAAAATCTTCAGCAAAGTACTAAATCTCACCTTCCAGCCAATCTTGAGAAAATTAAAATCAAAAAATTACGTTTTGAATTTTTCGCCAAATTGGCATTGTGTTTTAAGCTTATAGTCTTGTTATTTTTTCGACTTTTAAGCTTTTTTCTTAAGTATACTGTTAAAAAATCTTTAACTGGACCTATATACATTATTAAATTTGTAAGCGTAGCTTGTCTGGAAAGTTAAAAAAAATGGCTTGAAACACAATGCCAAAATTGTCAAATGGACAGAAACTTAAAACTCTTTAATTTTAAAACGTAAAAGCGGGAGATTTTTTTTGTTATACTGTGGTTCCTTATATGGAGGTACCACTGTATAATAGATGGATCAGATCGAGTTATATAGGCCAAAACACCTTTGAAAAAAGCTGTGGCGAAAAATTGGCCTTAATTTGACTTCTTTACAAGACTTTTCTGTACTGCTTAGTAGACTAGCTAAAATTTTTCAATTATTTAAAAAATTATAGGATAAGGAAGAGGTTAGTCAATAAATTTTGTAAATTGACGTAAAAAAGACGCGTCCGAGTTGATTCGGATTATTTGTCATGTTTTGATTTGTGATTTTGTTTTTATTACAAAGTTGATAAGGTTCGTAATGAAGAGTGGTGTTCGAATGTCTTGTTTTCTGTCTAAAACAATATTTTTGCAAATTGTGAATTGGGCTTTTTAAATTTTAACTTTTTTTCGAATTACAAAGGAAACAGGGGGCTACTAGAGGGGTATATAGAGGAGTAAGGGGAATGGGGACGGAGAGTAAAAGGGCAAGGATATAGAACAGGAAATTAGAAAAGAAAGAGGTATGGAGCAGGGAAGTAGCGAGGTAAGGGGTATAGACCAGAAATTCGTAATATCAGGGCGTTCACTTAATTCTGCTCCTCCTATAATAAAATTAAATTTTGGTCCCACCCAGCTTTGCATAAAAATGAGCCAAATGCCTTTAGGTAAAAAACACAGTGTACAATATTTAAATAACCTATATTGAAAGCCTATGAGCAATCGTACCTAGACATGGCTATGACTAATATCGCCTACTTTCTCACTATTCTCGTCTCTAAATATTTATACACAGTTTATGTTGATCATCCTTAATTAGTCATCGCTTTAATTAGACACTTTTAAGCTGTTTTGTCAACTTTCAAAACGATTAGTTTGTTCAAATAATTCAGGGCCCCTAACCCAAAACAATTGTTTTGAGAATGAGCACAGAATTATTTGAACAAAATAGTAATTTAAACTGCCAAAACACCCTTAGCCTTACTGAAACTAAAGCTTTAGCCTTATAACTAAACATAATTTTTTCACTATAACATCAATTTTAGTAAAACATCAAGTCCAGTCATCTGTTTTCGCTTAGCCGCTCCAACTTTGAAGCCTCTGCGGAAGACGACTTTCCCAAACCATTGTCCAAGCTTTGGCCCCAAATCTAATTCCTTTGTTGGGCCAAAACCACCTTTCGAAACGTGGCCCTTAACAAGTGTCCAGAAGAAGATCGGGTTGATCGTCGATTTTACCCCCCTCTTTCCTGGTTTTTTATGGGCTTTTTTTGATTTTGGTCAGCCTTCTGAGTCATCCGCTTTTGAGCAAGGCGCTTCGCAAACGTTCGCTCTCCACCTTGAGAACAGCGGTTGGAATGGACTCGTAATTAATGTCCTTAAATGGTTATGGATAAGGTCGCTGCCGTTTAATGGGGCTCTATATGGGTTGGGTCTTTATATGTTTGTAAAGAAAGTTTATGCGATTTTTTGAAAGAAAATTTATGCGAATTTAATGACCTATTGTTCAAAAAATTTTGAGCCATCTCTCAATGCAAATTCTCGGGGCGAGGTGGCTCAAAATTATTGAACAACCTAATAGTTTACAAGATTTATGATTTTTTGGTAGAAATTGATCTTATGCGTTTTACTGTCATTTTATGCCTTGTCGTAGTAAATTTAAAGATTTTTAAAAACTATTTTACAAAAACTCCTTGCCTATATGCAGTTCCTTGGCCTTGATTTTTGAATTTTAATATTTTAAAACACAATCGGAACTTTGGGCATAAACAGGAGCTCTTTGTTCCTATTCTCTTGTGTTTGCCTTGAAATAAATGGATGTTCATGTAATTAATGCCTCCGGTCAGAATGTCCAGGTCAATTGTCTTAGGCCCTAGGCGATTTTTTCTATTTGACTTTGGTTTCGGATCAGTTTCTGCTCGATGTCTGATCTAGACAATAATTTTTAATTAAAAAGTGAATATTAGGTTGTTCAAATAATTATGAGCCTCTTTTCAAAGTAATTTTTTTGGGGTTAGGAGGCGCAGTATTATCTGAACAACCTAATATTTTAAAGAAATTTATAATTTTTAGTTTTACTATGTGTATTAAGGGCACAGAATTACGTGAACAATCTAATATTTTGATTTTAAATTTTTACGGGTCTGAACAAGCTTCATTTTTCACTTTTCCAATTTTAAAACTCAATATTTCATTTTTTAGAATGCCAAAGCGGTGAAATGGAAGCAGCCAGACCTCTACCGAAGCCACGGACTGTGTTTATGTCAGCCCGTAGGCTGGTAGATGATCAGCCGACAGCCAACTATAAAAATGAACGCTTTGAGGAAGAAAATAATAAGGAAGTCAACCTTAATGAAGACAACATTAAGGAAAGCAATATTAAAGAAGATTTGAAGACAGATGGCAATAAGAATGTTCAGAGTAATGTCAATGGCGGTTTCGAGATCAAACGACCAAAGATAATATCAAAAGGAAGCAGAGAAGAAGAAAGGACACGTAATGATCCTTCCACAAGGCATAATCTTGTAGTAGGAGGTATCGTACCAAGCTTTAGACAACCAGTTGTAGAACGTACAGTACCAAGGGTTGATCAACCTATATTAAATCGTTCAGCACAAAGTGTTAGACAACCTACTGTAGACCGTTCAGTATCAAGCTTTGAACAACCTATAGTAGGTACGAAAGTAAACGAAAAAGATCAACATTGTACTTCAACTTTCTTTACTGAAGCCAATCAGAATGAGCTAGATTCACAAGTGCCAGATAGCCCAGCCTGCACATGTGAATCCTCGCATCTTCAGTACTTTGACTTCTCAAAGCCCTCGAGGCATTCCACAACAACATTTGATATTCAGAACAGTACTCACGGCTTTGGAAGTGAAGAAAAATTCGAAAGCAAAGATGACCACGGTGCTTCAACATCTAATGAAAACACAACAACAATCTTTCAAAGCCCTACAACGTTCTTTCACAGCCTCTCTGACACAGAGCAACGACAAAATGCCAATATTGATCCAAACCAATCTTTAGGTAACAAAACAGTTGATGTTCAACCAGTGCGAGCTGTTCAATGCGTACAATCGCTTCCACCTAATGACATTTCCGGTGAGTTAATGTGCCGTAAACCGTATTCAAATAGAATCTTGTTATATGAAAAAGTGCATTTCAATAATTTCATTTCCTGAGGCAAAACATTTTCCAAAAATTTCGGATTAAATCCCCCTCAAAAGGTCAGTAATTGCGTTTCTTTGCAGCGAATGACCAGCTCCGGGACCGAAGAATGTCCAAGAGTCTGAAGCTGGAGGATGTCATTGCCGCATCGAATGAGGTATGTTAATATGGATAGCTGTTCAATTATTACTGTGCCTCCTCTCAGAGAAAATTTTTGAGGTTTGAGGGCACAGAATTATTTGAACGTGAGTTGCCCCCTATCCCCGAAAATTTGCTCTGAGATGGCGCACAAAATTATTCGTACGACCTAATAGAAACCTCAATATTATAGGAAAGACCAAAGTTTAACCTAGAATCCCTGGTTGCTCCGGTACTACTTGACCAGAACAATGTTCAAAAAGAGAATTTACAAGGCCTACGTATGTCCATTCCTCTACAAACAGAACAAAACCAGCTATTATGGCAGAAAATAATTTATTCTCATCCGATTTGGTACCTACAAGGCCAATCTCGACATACTGTTAGCCATCTACTACAAGTTATGCAGCCTGGGGTATGCTTTTAAGTCATTATTTTTTGTTGTTCAACCCATTTTTAGCTACCAAGCCTATCCATTACATTATCTTACATTCTCCATTGTTACCTCTGGCCAAACGTTACCTAAAATTTCAAAACCTAGTCAAAAATTTAACATTACCTTTACCAAATCAAAAACGGAACTTCATAATAAGATTTCCTTTTCAGAACTTCATTGTAAGATCGTCCAGTCGTGCTGATTCAATGGCATTGAGCATCAAAGTCAGTCCAACACAAGTTCGTCATTACCTAATTGAAAAATACAAAAATGGCGTCAGATTAGAGAAGTCGGTAAAAGTGTTCAAAAGCCTGCCATTTTTAATACAATACTACTGCCAAAATAGGTAAGACTTGCTTATAAAGTTAAAATTGCTTTATGAAACAGAGCGATCTTTAGAAGTATGTTGACAGTAAAATCAACATAATCCTACAAGCTTCAGAATTCTAGAAACTTTTTGACCGTCAAAAGCTCTAAGATAAACCATTTTTATAAAATAAACCTATATATTGCTTTAAAACCAGCTAAAACTTCAATTTTGTCGGTAAAGTACAAAAAACCGACTGATTGTACGTTTTTTCCATAAACATTGCTGGAAATGCATAAAATTTCACATTTTTTACCCATAAAACAAAGTTTTGTCCAGGTTTTTTTAAAATTTTTAATGAGTTCTAAATCAAAGCTAGAAAATGAGGAAAAGTAAGTGATTTTTGATTTAGTTTTGGATGAATTTTATTAATCTTTCAATAGGATTATAGTCAATTTTATGTTGATATCAATGTCAACTTCGTCAGATTAAAAAAATTTTTTTAAAAGATTTTAGATATGAAAATCCTTTTTAATAGTCAAATATTGTATTATATAGTTCATTTTTTGGAAAAGGAATGTTTTTTTACTTCTTCCTGCCTTTACAGTTTTTTGTCAAACGAAAAAACGACTGAAAGTGAGAGACGGCACAAAAGTGAGAGAGCGGTTAGAGACGTTTAGGGACAGTGCAAAAAACGAGAGAGTGTCGGACGAAAAAATAAAAGACAAAATTTTGTCGCAAGAAAATCGAAAAATAAAATTTAAAAAAAAATCAAAAATGAATTTATGCAAAATTGTGTTCGGTCGTTACCAGTGGACCGACACCTTGCACTATATTGTTATACGACTATTATTGTTTCAGTGACGGGATAGTGACGTGCCTGCGGCTGCCTGAAGAGATTCTACAGTGTGATTCGTTGATGTGTCTGCAGAAGTTGGCATTACTGGGACCAGGTAGGGCTTTTTTAATGTTTTTTGGCTAAAAATTTGCATAATTTGATTATGTAAACTAGGTAGTACAACTTGAATATTTACAGTAAAAATGCACAGTAAAATATTTTTTTGCAATTTCGAAATATTAAATTTGTAAATTCAAGTCCAAAATCCCAAGTTTCATTTTGTTTTTGGCCAAAATTTACTTGAAACATGATGGATCACCAGCTGAATGGGCGCTCTTGATCTTCTAAAACATGACATAGAGCATCAAATTGTTTTTATGACATTTTTGAAGGATTTCGAAGACACTTTTTGGACGGGAAAGTGTGCAAAATTTTTTACTTTTTAAAAGCGTTAAATCTTCTGTTAATATTATTATACTGGGCCAATAGGTAGGTTAATATATTAGGTTGTTATTCTGTGCCTACATAAGATCATATAAGAAAGTATACGTTATAAGTACGTTATGACAACTTTTTTTAATTATATTAGGTTGTTCAAATGATTCTGTGCTTGTTTTCTCCGAAAATTTGCTTTGACAGGGGGATCAGGTTTTTTGAACAAATTGCTAGTGTAATATTGATAATGGTGTATTAAGTGCAATATGGCTTCATTGTGAAAGATTTTTTGGCTTCTTATTGTAGGATTATGTCTTGTGTTTCTATTGGGTTATGTTAAGGGTTTAAATTTCTAGTTTTAGGTTGATTTTGGGCTCAAAAGTAGTAGGCAGGGCATGTTATAGTAGGCTATTTCTCTGTATTATAATATTATGCTGAATATTAGCTAAAATAATATAGGGATTGGGTTACAAAATACATAACAATACTAAACGAACCTTATTCTTCTTCAAAACCTCCTTTAAAAGTTCGAGGTACGTTTGAAAATGGCATTATTGGCTATTCTAAGGTCGGTCACACTCGTTCTATGTACGCTATTGTTAAACCTTAAAAAGGCCTGTCTTTAGGGCTAAGTCTATATACTTTACTGTTAAACCTCAAAAACACAGCAGTACAAACTACTAAACCAACAAAACAATCAAACAAATTTTACAATACCGATTAAACAACCTTTCCACCTTGTTATAATGAAACAATGTGGCTAAGGTTTTAGTGACCCAAATCTGTTCACGACCCAATTATCTCCCGGATTAAGCCGGCGGGGTTGTTTTCCCTCCCGCTAATCCGATGACAAAAGCTGTTTTCCTAGCGTGAAACCGATCCGAACACCAACTATTGTATGGGAATTGTGAAAACGTATCTGGCGGATTCTTTCAAGACGCTACGGTCTCTTCTTTTTGTATAGTCTCTAGGTTTTCTCTCTATTTTGAGTGATATCTAGCCGTTGTTTTCTCTCATTTTCGAGTAATATCTAGTTTTTTTATGAGTTGGGGTTGTTTTTTGTAGGTAACAAGGTTGTTTAGACTGTCTTTTGCAAGGTTAATGGGGTAGGCAATTGAAGGAGGTTCTTGTTTTACTGTACTCAAGTTTTGTGGGAATGAACTTGTAGGTAAGGGTGAGTAATACGATTGTTAAGAGTGAGTAATAAGATTGTTATGATAGCTTTTCGTGTCTTTTCTTTGGATTATTGTCATAATTTAGGTCTAGGGTTGAGAAGAAGTCCTTTGGTGGTGGTGATTATGAAAGGAGGGGCAATTTTTGTTTTTTGCTATGGTCTAGGAGATCATGTTGAACAAGTTTTTTTTCGTTGGGACTGCTTCTGCTTCTTCCTCTGAAACTGTTAGTTTGTTCAAATAATTCTGTGTCTCCTAACTATGAAATTTCGCTTTAAGAGGGGGGCACATAATTATTTGAACAACCTGATATAAAGTTGTAGTACATTTTCAACCTAATATGCTTCTCTTTTTACTTTTTTAAAATTTTTTCACAATGAGGTAGACAACATAACATTATGTTATTATGAAACAATATTGCTAATGACCGTTCAAGATTCCAATCTAAACGTTTTCGCAAAACTCGCAAAGTTTTACTCCAAACAGTAGCAGATTAGGAGATTGCGGCGACCTTGAACACCGCGTCCGACCGGTCCAATTACCGGTTGAATTCTCGCGGTCATCGTCCGGGAGCTCGTCTGCGGTTTGAGTGTCACTTTTATGACATTGGTTTGTAAAGGGACACCAATTGAAAGCTGTGTTTTATGGGAATTGTATAGTAAAACGGTTTTTCACGGGTTTTTTGTTGGTTTATGTTATAGCGTCACTTGGCTTGTTTATTGTGATCTTAACTACAATATATATGTGCCGAATTTGGACAAAGTTATTTTTTTACTTTTTAAAGTAAAATTTATGTTTCGTTTGATCTACAGTAGTCAATGTAGGACTTTATAGTCTTTTATATAAAAAAACTTAGACTGAAAAAATAGAGTTCTTTAGGCTATTAGTTTATATGTTGTAGTAGATTTTCTGTGCTCCACAGATATTTTGTTTGAGATTAACAGTACAAGCCATGGCATTGATTATAACGTGCATCTACTGTGGCCTATTAATGGTCGTTATTAAAAACGAAAGATAAATAGAACAGAGCTCGGAAGGATAAAAGGTATACATGATATGCTTATCAGTCGCGTAGATCAACGTAAACGAAGATTTGTTTGTAAACCGAAAATATGCATAAACAAGATGTACTAGAAAATAACTTGGACTGTAGTATAGCTTTTGGTACCTATATGTGGTAATGTATCAAAAAGTTTTGAATTTTCTTTGTTTTATGATGAGGTTGTTTACTGTGGTTTATATTATTGTCACACTATCAGGAAAATTCAAAAACATTTTAATAGAGTAAAAAAATTAGGTACCAAAATTAATTCTACAGTCTAGTTATACTCTTCTACATCTTGTTTATGAATATTTTTAGTTCAAACCCCATCCTCTTGGTTCCACGTTGATCTGTGGGGCTGATAATCATCATGTACACCTTTCCTCCCTCCGGGCTCTTCTCTATTTATCTTTTGCGTGTTTGAATGGCCGGCTAATTAAAATTTTAAAAATGGCCAGCTAATTAAAACGTGCTTTCGTGTCGTTCTGGATGTTCTGATTTTGCGGCTTTCGAAGGGTAAAGCGGGGTTGTTTTAGCTTTAATGACTAGTGATGGGTAGGGCTGGGTGAGGGGAATGGGGTTTTTGATAGGAGTGGAGGGGTGGGGGGTGTTTGGAGGTCTTTTTAGATTTTTGGGAGGGGTATTCTGTCTGATGGTTAAAAAAAATTTGTGGTTAAGGTTACCTCTTGGGAAGGCTTGATCAGGTTGATTTTTTCAGTCATAAAACTTTGTTTTATCACTATGAATCTGATACGGAAATGTCATTAGCTTTATGACCTTAACCATGTCCTTCATGATGGCAACCAAAACCTTAATGACCATAACCATACTCACCTAACCTCCCACGGAATGACCACTCCAAAAGTCGTAAACATTTGCAAATCGCAGTCCACTTAATGTTTTTATCAGGAAGCTGTTTATTTGATTAGTCCACTCTTGTCTCTCCGATTTTATTGCTCAGCACTTCTCACCCCCCCCCCTCCACCAAATTTACATGCAAAAGTCGTAAAATGTTGGAGCGCGCCAATGTTTTCCACACGACCTTCAACATGTTTTTACTTCTTTTTTCTTTGCGATACGTCAAGGAGATCCAAACGTCTTCATTCAATATTATTATAGGCTAGGTTTTAAGGTCATTGATTGGTTTTTGTTTTGTTTTATGTAAACTTTGGGGGTGTTGGGATAATGGGGGTAAAGGCGCGGGTAGGGGTGGCTGTAAGGCTGGGTTACGGCGATTTTTGATAAAAGGCAGGGGTGGGTATATTAATGGCTTTAAGACAGTGGTAGGGGTGATTTTCTGTTGTTTTTTGTGGTTTTGGATGTGAGATTGAGGCTTTATGTCTAATTATATTGGACTAAGATAGGTAAGCTTTTAGATAACGTAATTTTTGGGCAGGGGTGGATTTTTCACTTTTTTATTTTCAAAATTTTTTTCAATTTAAAATTTTTCTTTTTGGCAGATCCACCCCCTAAACCTTAATTTTGTGATTTGTTTATGCACTCGCAATAAATTAGAGCTCTTATGATCGGTGACATACCAACAGGCGTGTCATCGGCTTCACCTCAGCCCGCCTTTCTCTTTTGACCTGCCCTTCAGCGGTTGTAAACTGGCCCAAAAGGCGGCCCGAAATCGATTTTTTGCACGTTTAAATCTCTGCAAAAGTTCATTTGAATTTGGGTTTTGATTCGAAATTTTGTTTGAAATTTGGATTTTGGACGGAAATTTTATGGAGATGGTTTTTGTTTTCAAAAAGTCTCTAGAAATTGTTTTTTGGTCAGAAGCTGGCTGCAAATTAATTTTTTGGTTAAAAATCTAAAAAGTGTTTTTATGGTCGAAAAGTGTATCGAAATTATTTTTCTGGTCAAAAAGTGTCTAGAAATTATTTTTGGGGTCAAAAAGTTTATAGAAAATCAAAAAATATGATTTGTTGATGATGTGCATATGATTCTAAGAACTTTTTGACCAATTTTTTTTATTTTACAAGTTAGTTTTTGGGTTTTAACGCTAATTTTAAAAATTTAAAAATTTTGAAAAGTTAAAAATTTTTTAAATATCTAAAAATTTTAAAATCGGACTTTTTTTGTATAAGCAAGTTTCTGAATTTTCTGTTTTTTAAACTTTTTTTTTTGAAATTTCAAGTTAGACTTTACAAAAGTTTATGGAAATCCGGATCAGCCGGAAATCGCTGAGAAAATGGCTTTGTACGATTGTAATTGGGAATTGGTCAGGAGATCCCTGTACTCTTCGTTTTGTTTTGGCTTGCAAATTGAGAAAATGTTTTGGGAATCGCTTGGGTTTAGGGCTCTAGTGTAATATATTGCGGATTTGCGAGTATTTTTGGATTCTTAATGTTAATTGTTTGAAAACAAACTTTCTTGGTCATATAGACATTTTTTACCGTCAATATACGTATTTTACACTTTCAGATTTCTGGTCTCGTCAGATGTCACGACCGCATCGACCCCCATCCTACTGTTCTACTCAAAATGGCGATCAATTCTCGGTTCGATCGCTTCAAATGTCCAAGAGTATGTGTGGATCAGCTCAAGAGTTCGACGCTAGACAGTTGGACAGTCCACCGACGAGAAGAAGGTCTACGTTGAGGTTGGGTACGGCTACAGTTCAGGATTATTCGACTGAGATGAAGCCGGAAAAGAGCCGGATTCAGATGGGAACGGCTTGTAGTGGAAACGGTAGGGTTTTTGATGTGATTAGGAGGGTTTCTTGTGTTATCAGAGGTGTTTTGGGGTCAATATTATGTATAATAAAACAGGTTTTGAGTTTAAGGTGTTTACTTATATTGTTTTAGCCAATCAACTCCGAAAGAGCTACTCGGCGTTCAGTGGCATCAGTATGGCCGATTCTCCACAAACACGGAAGCGAATGGAGAAGGGTCAGAAGTTGCGGAAACCTACCAAATTTTTCAAAAATCTGTTCTCTTCAAACACAAACATCAACAACAACTACGACCCCAAGGATGGGTATACAGTACAATCAGATTACTTTGTTCCCGGCATCAAAAGGACCGTTTCTAGGTGGGTTTATGGTTATTTTGATATGTTTTTGATGTAGGAACGGGTCGAAGTTAAAATATTTTGAAATTGCAGAAGAATTTTTAAATTTAAAAATTTTTTAAATTTTTAAAAAATTAAAAAATTTTGGTATATTTGGACCTAAAGCAACATGCCAATTGATACAAATCAAAATTTTGTTTTTTTTTAAATCAAGAACAACCATTACTCTTTCCCTTTTTATTCCTTCCCCCCTCATATACTGTGAGCTTATTCCACATCACAATGTAACGATGTTGCTCTGCAAAACCTGGTCGTATCGCGTCACATAACGTGTTGAATTAAGACCAAAGTTAATCGATTACTAATTAAAGACGTTTCTAATTGTTTTAAGGCGTTTTCAATCAGCTTTTGCAAATGTCATTTTATTCAATATGGGTCTTATATTAACCTTTTGGTTTTTCTGTATTACTCTTTCGTTGATTACAATAAATTTAGAGTCTTTGAATATTATATTATAATAGGTTGGTCAAATGATTCTGCTCTTTTGCAAAGAAAATGTTTGGGGTTAGGGGGCCTATAATTATTTGAACAACCCAATATTAACCTTTTGGATATTCTATTATATATTAAACTTTTGCTGATTCCAATAGGTTATAGCCTTTGAGCATTAGATAACATCCAGCAAAACGGTAGGAATGTTATTTTTAAAGCAATATTGAAACGGTAAAAGGTTATTGTTGGAGTAAAAACAGTAAAAGCTACTTGTTTACAAAGAATTGGGTGGGGCGATATATCGGTGATATTATTATTGATCAAATTCAAAACATATTGATACGGTTTTGTAAGTGTTACTATAGAAATTTTGGGGAAATGGTTTTTGTATGGAAGGTATAGGTGTAGTATCTTTGTAACGTATTATTATTATTTTATTGCGATTATAATAATTGATAAGGGCTATATTTAGAGAGATTTTGGGTTGGAAGTATGGCTTGACATAGTCGTTTTTCATTAATTTGCTACTTTTTAACAATTTTGTTAGTTTTTGAAAAACGACAATTGCCATGTTGTTAGCTATGAAAAAGAGTGTTTTTTTGCAATGTTTTGTAGTTTTATCGAAAATGGCAGCAAAATCACAGACTTTTGAAACTTAAAAGGTTAGATTTTCTCGGCGGAATCGAACTTTCTTGGGCTTTTCGGCTTTTAAATTGCCACAACTTTTTGACATGGGAAGATTAGACATGAAACTTTTTTGAAATCTTGGTAATTTCTACAACTTTTTTTTTAAATTTTATATACTTTTTACGTATCGACAAAACGCGTTATTATATTTCTTAAAATTTTTATTTAATTTGTACAAGATAGGGAGCGGTACAGTAAAATTACTGTAACTTTTAAAAAAACGTCAATTTCAAAAATTTTTGTTTTTGTTTGAGGAACAATATAATTTTTTACCATTTTAGAGAATTTTACCTTTATACCTATTTTTGAAAAAAAGTTATGAAAAAAATACTATTTTACTTCACTCTTTTACTATTATACTATGCCTGAAGATTTTACAAAGCCTTCTATTTTCAACATTTAACTCAAAAATCCGGATCAAATATGCAAATTTGGGATGTTTTAGAGCGAGGGGTATTGAATTATGAAGCCTTTATGCGATTTGCAAGACTTGTCCTCTCCCCTTTCAGATTATATTTCTAATGGATCACCCCTCGCCCTTGCACCTTTCGCTTGCTCTCGCGGTTTGTTTTGCGGGTACCCCAACATTAGGGGAATACAACGTTTAAACGTGACTAAATTGTTTTGAGAGAACGTTTGTCGTTTATTTATTAACGTTCTTACGCGTGGCAGGGGGTTGTGGGTTTATTGTGGTTTGGGGTGGATGAGGTGGGTTTTTGAAAGTTAAAATTAATTTTAAGGTTTGGGACAAATGAAATGTGTAGGGAATGTTGAAAAATGATTTTTTATGATTAGAGGGATGTAGTTTTTTTTTAATTTGGAAGAAAGCGATTTTTTATTTTAAAAATTTTCATTTTGGAGAATTTTGATGGCTATACCTATAAAATGTTGATTGTTTAGTAGGTTCTGACTAATTTAAAAACGTTGCATAGAAACATATGATGTAAAAAGCCTTACAGAATCATATAAGAGTATATAGCATGTTAAAAATGGCAGTATACTTTAGATACGATTGGTAAAACTAAAATTTTTGGGTTTTTTAGGCTTTTTTAATCTTTTTTAAAATTTTTCACTATAAAATGCTCTTTTCAGTAGTCAATCAGAAGCCTCGTTGTGGTCGAGCTCAGACTGGACTCCCAACTGTGACCAGTGTCATCGTTCCGGCCGTTCCAACGACCGGCCCGTGATCACAAAGACCTTCCCATCAACAACATCAATCTCATCAGTCGGATCATCGACGGCAGCGTCGTTGAAGAAAGGACTCACAAACAGATTGTTATCATTCCGTGGCCAACAGAATTCAAAGGAGAGAGTCGGCCAACAACCCTTGACCAAAGACAGGATTGGTCAGCCGACGGCTATTGGAGTGCAGCCTGCATGCAAATTGGTTCAGCCTGCGCCCAGGCCTGGTGTGATTGGGAGAAAGTCGAAGGACGACATGTGTGAACAGAGTAAGTGTTTCAATTTATTTGCATTTCTTGGGATCCGAAAGGTTTAGATCGCAGTCGAAAAGGCGGCTTTTATGCGAACTTAAGGCCCTGAGGGCTAAATTTATTCGAATTTTGGGTTTTACGGAGATTTTTGGTTGAAATTTGATTTTGTTTTGTTTCTTATGAGTATGAGGGTTGTAATGTACATTTTGGGAACAAGTATTAAAAAAGTTTTGTCGTTTTTTGACGTGGAAAGCTTCATGATTGTGCGACAAGAGTTTTTTTGGCACTTGTATAGTTGTTATGGTCTGTTTTATAAAATGTATATTAAAGTACTGTCATAGGCATACCACTAAAACCTATAATTTGCCTTCAAACCCCTAAGGCTCTGTTTTAGTTAAACCCAATGCCCTGGGGCAGGTTTGTACTTTTAAGCGAGCTTAACGTTCTCAGGACACTTTTGTTGTACTTTCGAGAGCATTTAACGAGTATTTTTGGTGTTTTTGTTTCGTTACTCTTTAAAAAGTAGTCGATGTAAGTAGTTAAGAAGCCTCTTTAAAGGTTTTTTTGGAATTTGATGATTTTAGGTAACGAAAAAGGTTGTTAGAGGATAGGGAAGTAATTACGGGGAAAGTACGTTGTTTTTGCATATTCTTTTTAAGAATAGCTTTTGCTAAATTACTATAAGGACATTGAATCGACAAAAGATAGGTAGTAGGTATCTAGTATAATATAAGCTTGAGGCAAAAGGTATGTTTTAATGTTCTCTTACTGCCATTTTTAACTTCAAACTTTACCATATAATACTATATAAAACTTACTTTCAGTGAACGCAATAAAGGCTCGAAAGATGCCCCTAAGACGGGGTAATACCGACCTAAGCGCTCATCGACTTGCTGTCTATCAACCGTCAACGTTAACTAGAGAACGGTCAGCCACGTTTGTCAAAAGTAGTCCTCCGACCACGGCGGTACCACCAATGGTCCCACCCCACGGTAGGCTGAATGCAGAAGCCATGCAGAAGTGCATCGACGAAATGCGAATGCGAAAGTAGGTTTTTGCACTTTTAAAACGCGAAAAAAATTTAAATTTTGAAAAATTTTTTGAAAATGGAAAAAATTTTGAAATTTTAAATATTTTTAAATTTTGAAAAAGTTTTAAGTTTTAAAATTTCAATTTACTGTTCTTGCAGAATTGACAACAACAACTCATTCTCCTCATCCAGTACCTATTCAGCTAAAAATGACAGTTCGAACGAAGACAAACCGGCGAAATCATCAATGAACAATAACAACCGGCTGTCAGTACCAAATTTGAATGAAAATGAAAATAGTGACAATGAGAATATTAAAGCGCCAACGGCTAAATTGGGTCGAAATGGCAATGGAGAACTTCAGGTGGGGGTGGTTTTAAAATTGTTTTGATTTTTGAAAAAATTTTTAATTTTTTGAAATTTGATATTAGGTTGTTCAAATGATTCTGGGCCTTCTGACATGGAAAATTTAGTTGGAGGGGCTCAGAATTATTTGAAAAACTTTAAACTTTTTTTTTATTTTTTTTTTATTTTTAATGACACTTTTTAATGATTTTTTTTATTTTTAGGCATTATTTCGAATTAAATTTTTTTTGAAGTTTTTGAAAATATTAATGTAGCCATTCCAGACCATAAACGAAGGCCTAATCACGCCGGTCGTCCGCCGAAAACATCCCCAACGCCAATTCGTACGCATTCCTCCGAATAATTCCGAGCTCTCTTCGACGTTACCACGGTAAGTGAATCAGGGGCAGAGTCATCAGTCTTATTAGAGAAAAGTTTGGCCATATGGGCCAAGAGATGGCAAACCCCGTGTGCAAACCTTTTTCACACGCAAAACTCGGGAAATGAAGTGGCCGAAATCCGATTTCAAAGATTAACGCCGCAGGGCGTGATAAAAGGGGAAATAGTTAAAATGTTTTTTGAGATTTGGAGATTTTGGAAGGGTAAAATACGTGCGTTTTAATTGCTTGGTTTTAATAAAATTTTTGATCAAAATTTAATGGTAAAATCTTTTTTTTAATTTTTTAATTTATGACATTGAAGAAGGCTAAAATACGGTTATTTTTGCTTTCGCTAGACATTTATTACCTAAAAAATATTTTTGCTATTTTTTAAAGGGGTTTCTTTTTGAGAAAAATTTTAATTTTGCCTACTTTTTGAAAAAAGAAGCGCACTGTAAAACCGAACATACGCCGATTGTATTACATTGAACATACGGTCATGTTTGGAATCAAGTTTCTTGTTTTCGCTAAATTACTCAACTTTGTAAAATTTAAGTAGCAAGCTGTGCATGCTTTTGAAAAGGACTGGTATTTTGTCAAACTTTGTAAATTTTTTGATTTTTTATTATTAAAAATCAAAATTATGATAAAAAATTGGTAAGAGTACTGTCACATGAGCAATTTTTGTTTGGGAGGAAGGCTTTAGCTGTAAAATGCATTTTTTAAATTTTCTAATGGTTTTAAAATATTTTTTAAGGTTGTTAACATAATGAGGGTAGAACAAAAATTTTTTGTGGGCTTTGGCACCTACTGCTTTGGTTGTGACCTTTAAGGACGGCTTTACTTAACATCATGACAGCTCATATCCAAACTCTCTATAACACTAAACCTTTCCAAAAAGTGCATGAGACCTCAATCTATCGAAAATGGAATAAAAATAGATTAAAAAAGTGCAATTAGCTATAATTTAGATTTTAAAAAAATTATTTTGAAAAATTGTATAGTCCAAGTTAATTGTCATTGCTTTGAATAGCTTTAAAACGGCTGTGGTGACCTTTTATAATACAGTTTTTATTGCGCAGTCATTCTTTATATGTAATGAAAAAATAGTTTTAGTTTTGGATGGCACTTTATGATCCGAAAAATATTATGGTTTTTTTTAATTGGTGAAGAAGTTTTGTCGTTTTTGGCTATAGTTTTGCATGGCAATAAGTGACAAGACTTATATGATTCTTCAAAAACTTATGATGGGTTTTTTTGTTTGGTATATCGATAAGTGGGCTTATAAGTGACCTTGAAATATGTTTTTACGGCCTTACTTTTTTATCACCAGATTGTCCAAATACGGATGATCCTGTTAATTTCAAAAAATAATTTTTTGGCTCATTAATATTTGGACAATATGTTATTATAAATACATTTAGACAGTAGGGTTGACTCCTCAAGGTCCTTCCTATATAAATTTAAAAATGACTTCGGATCGACTGCCCGAAAACAAATAATAAGACAAATAATACCGCTCCCAAACCAAGAATCGACCTTTCAAAGAGCATTATTGGCACGACGCCGTCGTTCCAATCAAATCCCAAATCGCATCGATCAAGGTTCAGATCGATTGGACATTTCTCTGATTTTTGCTGAGTTTAAGGAGGGGAGGGAGAGGCTTTTTCAAGTGGCTTTTCTGAGTGACCAGTCTTACCTAAACTTGTTGTTTTTTAATTTTTAAAATCAGTTTAAAACTTGAAAATGGCTTGTAAATTAAAAAATGAGTCAAAAAATTGAAATTGAGCTCAAATTTCGTTTTTTTCCGAAATTTCGGTTGCGTAAAGCCGGACGCTAAACAGTTTGTGACCTTGGGTCGAGAGGGCTCACGAGGTTAATAGCGACAAAAGTGCGACAAAAAACTTTTGAATTAACTGTTTCACTTTTGTAAACGAATACTGGTTTTTCGAATTTTGAGAAGGGAAAGGTCGTGGGGAGGACGATTTTTTGGCAGTGGAGGGGGATTTTTGCTTAAAAATATTATACTTGGTTTGGGCGGGGTTTTTTCGATTTTAAAATGTAATGCTTGGTTTAGGCTGTTTTTGGAAGTAATTTGTAATTGAGAGGTGGTTTGAGGACATAAACGGCGGAGAGGGACTTAAATTTTTGAAAGAAGTAAAAGTATAGGGCACATAATTAATTGAAAAACCCAATACAATCTTTAAAATAGTAAAAGGTTTCTTTTTTAGTCAAATGCTGTCTACTATAATATAAAAGGATGAGTATGAATAGAACTTTTTTTTTCATAATAGTTTTAAATGACCGTCGATTAACCTGAGGTCACGTAATTGGCGAGATTTCGTGAAACGGATTTGGTGCGAGATGAAACGGAGCCGATTCTAAGAATTCTTATTGATTTTCGAGTTTTGCAGAAGCTGGTTTTATAGATTTGTTGACACATTTTGTTTATCATACTTTGATTTTGTGAATTTTAGGTTGTGAAAATAAAATTTTTACTAAAAAGTTGGTCTAGGTCATGTATAATTAAGTTTTTTTTTAACTTTATAATATAATGTCTTACCTTTCAGTAAAGGTATATATTGCGGAAAATTGTAAAATACGAATGTTGAGGCAAAAAGTACGAATTTTGATTTTGACGACTATAGCTTGAGTTCTGACCACTTTATAATGACAATATTTTCAGAGACCTCCCATCCTCGGCATCATCAACTTCCTCAACTTCATCGACCCATTCCAAGGACGATTACAGCCTGAGGGATCAAATTACGGCGGCTGGTGATTATCAACGTCGACCCTATCAAACCTCATCACCTAGATTATTGAACACGTCTCAGAGGATTCAAAGTCAATCTCCCAGAAGTGTGCATCAATCTAAGGCTTCTGCTTCTTTTGGCGATCGTTCCAAGACTTTTGATTCAGACCGTTCTAAGAATTCAGAAGGCTTTGGAGCACGGTACCAAGATTCTGAATCTTATACTGGATCATTGAAGGCTTCTGAAGGGTATCCTACTGGACGCAGTAAGGATTTGGAAGCTTATGGTCAAGGTTTAAAGGATTCAGAAGGCTATAATCAACGTGTCGGAAATTCAGAACTTTATACTGGATCATATAAAGATTCACAACCTTACCAACGCTCAAAAGATTCAGAATACTTTACCAACTCTCCGAAGAATTCAGAAACCTACTCTTCATCATACAAACCCGCAAACTTGTCTCCAGCACAAGCTTCAGAATCCTCGACAGCTCTCGACATCTCACCACGATCCGAATTATCATCGACCACAAATCGACCGGACCGTTTCACACAGTGGCGAAAGAATCAGGAAGACGCGAGTAGCCAAACCAATCCAGTCTCCACCAACTGGTCAGCCGTCAACGAAGAGCTCAAAAGTAGACACAACGTCGCGAAAGTAAGTGGCACTAATTAAGGAATTACATTGGGTGGGGAGTGACATTAGTGTTATGAGCGGTCATATTGGGAAGCACAGTTGTTTTACTTTAGGAGGGAAGAGGGATGGGTAAGGGGGAGGAGAAGGGGATGGATGAGGGGCGAGGTGACTGTTTGGGACTTTGCTGGGGGAGGGCAGGGATTAGTATAAAAAAATGGGTGGGTAGTAGATCTGTAAAGGGATTGGGCATCATTTTTTTAATTGGCTCATGGGCTGGTCCTTGGTTTGGGTTCCGCTCCTTGGCCTACGTGTGCCGGTCCTACCCTTTTTATGTCGTCTTTCTTCAGCTTGGTCAGCCCGGCCTGGGTTCTGTTGAGATCGGGGTGGTCCCGGTGGGCTTCTTTTCAGGTCTAGTGGGGAGAGAGGGTATGTTTTTGAATTTTAAAATTTTTTTTATTTTGCTTTACTTCTTGACCTACTTTTAACTTTTTGTATAAGTATTGGTCACAAAGTTAAGATTTTGTAAAATACGGTTTAGGCTTAATGGGCTTTTAAATTTATTAGTGAATTTTTTATTAATTTCACGCTAGATTAACTTTCATTTATATTATAGTACTTTACAGTAATTAAACTACCTAATTTTTTGTTTTTTGCTTTCAAAATTTAAAATTAAAAAACTCGATTTCGCGGAAAATTTTTAAATTTAAAATTAAATTTATGGTTTGTTCAACTTGATTTTATACTTAGTTTAACTTAAGTTATGGCTGCTTTAACTATTTATTAGGGTGTTCAAATAACTCTGAGCCTCTTCTCAAAGCAAATTTTTAGGATTTGAGGGCACAGGATTATTTGAACAACTTTGGGGTTTAGAATTTTTTGAACAATTTTTTGGACCTCGGGGCACAGAATTACTTGAATAAGTCTTTTTTGGAGTTTGGGGCTTAGAATTATTTGAACAACCAAATATTATTTTTACTGTAGAACCTCAACGCAAAAAGTGATATTATTTATGGCTATTTAAATTTTATGGTTCAAGTGACCGTCTTGACCTTCGGGGGCGAACGATCTTTCACTACCGGTCGGATTTCCCGGGTTTTTCCACTTGAAAAACAATAATAAGAAACGATTTGGCTTGAAGTGTAGAGCAAATACCGGATAATATGCATTAATATTTGGGTTCATTTATATTATCCTTGCTGTAGCTTTATTATTAGGGATTTTTGTTTGATATTGAATTCTTTGTCTTGATAATGAAGGTTTTTTAGGTTTTTACCATAGAAACTAGGTTTTTAGCTAATATCTTGGCAATAAAAGGTAGATAAAAGGGTTTATAATTGATATACACCAACTTTTTGCAATATTTTGAGGTTTATTCAACTTTTCTGGTCAAAAAGTATATAGAAAACTAAGAAAAACATCCTAACTTATCTCTAAATACGTTTTTCAATAAGTTTTTGACCAATATAATATTGATATGAATGCATTTTATTGCGCAAACCATCAATTATGCTTGATTAGGCCCGCCGGCTCCGAAGCGAGATGATCCGGCTTTGAACGGTTTTCCTGTTTCCCGGTGTTGTCATACCTTAGATATGGATGTTCTACTCTTGTTTTTAAAAAGAACAGGCTTTGGAATGATATTCTGTTTGTTTGGGGACAATTTAGAAGATTCTTGGGATGGTTTTCGAGGTCTTAATGGGTGATAACTTTTATATTAAGGTATCTGGAAGACTAGAAAACATTTACAAACAATTATTTGTTTAATAACAACAAAATTAAAACTTAAAACTCTTGATAAACTCACTAAAATCCATGAAATTTTAGGTAAAACCTCAACCAGTTCAACGAACTCTCTGCAAATTCATGGATACAGAAGCTCAACGGCCTTCTGAATACGCGGAAATCCATGAAAATTTTGAAAAGAAGGATCTGGAAGAAGATGATTGTGTTAGTGTAGCAGGCACGGTATTCAACGAACCTTGGGATTCGAATGCATGGGAGAATCTTCTCGATATTGTACATTTCTACGACGAAAAACCAACCAAAGCCAAAGCTAAAGCCGTTTATTTGGGTAAGGAAAATGCACTTTAAAGTGTGAATTTAAAGTTCTTAAAAGGAATTTAATTTTTTTGCAGGTTTTGATCAGAAAAATAGTTTTTTTTGTGTTTTAGGTAATAATATAAAAAAAGCTAAATAGAGATTTTTGGATATTCTGGGCAAAATAATGTTGAACTAAAGCAAAAAGCTAGTTTTATTGGCTTTTTTTGGCTAAAATATTGGTTATGGTTTGACTTTCGGCAAAAAAAATAATTTTTTGGTTTACTTCAGATTTATATTATGTTAAATAAACGATTTTTTTGGTCTTTTCTTTAGCTGAAAATCAAATTCTAATTAGAAAAACAGATGTTCTCTCTTATCTAATTTATTTTTCTTTAGTTTATTCATTGGTTTCTGCAAATGGAAACGTTTTTCTTTACAAATAATATCAAAAAAAGCATCTTATCCTTCATATTTCAACTGTTTTCTTTAATCAAGCTTTAAAACTTCTATTTTTAAAGCCACAATGACGCTAGATAGTAATATATTCTTTTCAGAATGTTGTGCCAACGAGACGATAGCAGAAGAAGACGATAACCTCTCCTGTTCAGCCGGTTCAGCAGCTTCAACCTGCTCCAAGACCTCATTCCCCAACCAAACTCTTCATTCCAACTCAGACGTTGAAGTACAAGAAGTACCATTAAGCGTAGACGACGCTCCGGATTCAGATGACCATTTCGAACAATTCGACAATTTCAAAACAGAACCATTGACCATAAATGACAATAGGAATTGGACCGAAGTCTCGAAAAGGATACCTTCAGAGCCAGGCACTTTCGACTCGAGAAGAGGAAAGAGCAGTTCGTTGATGAATGTGAATGAAGATTACAGGTTTATGAGTCCATTGTTGGACACGAGAAGCATGAAACACAGAGCTATGACACCAGGAATGTATGGACAGGTGAGAGATCAGTTATATTGTTATTAAAGACTCAAAGCCTAGTTATAAAGAAAATACTTATATTGGATTGTTCAAATAATTATGCGCCTTCAACCACGAAAATTTGCTTTGAGAAAGGGCTCAGAATTATTTGAACAACTAATATTTTGATTAATTTTACGGAAAACGTTATTTTTGTAGAATGTCTAGAAAATGTGTCATCTTCTTTTTCAAAAAATTGATTTTTTTGTTAATGCATGTTAAGAAAATATGGCATTTACTCATATCCTTTTATTTCTACTTGTCTTGACACAGATTTTCATAAATATGTTAACGTATAAGCTTTTGTCTATAAAATGTGTCATCTTTAATTTTGTTTTAAATTTTTTCAAATTTAATATTTAAGTTTTCAGTCCCACCTCTGCGACTCGATGGACGAACTCTCCATGACCTTACCCTCGGTTCTTCCAGCCATCTCTCCAGCTCGTCTCCGTTCAACTGACCGAATGCCAGACCCAGGATTCCGAATCCAACGTTACGTCGAACAACTGGCTACAGATTCTACAACAACATTCGGAGCAACTTTACAGCAATTCATCGAATGCACAATTGATGCAGGAGAGAGTGATCCTCATGTTGTGATAAGAAATGTCCGACAGTTTCTGAATGGAATCAAGAACTATCTGGTCAAGAACGGAGAGGCCGATCTACTACAAGTTATTGA
This sequence comes from Bursaphelenchus okinawaensis, assembly GCA_904066225.2. NCBI lineage: Eukaryota > Metazoa > Nematoda > Chromadorea > Rhabditida > Aphelenchoididae > Bursaphelenchus > Bursaphelenchus okinawaensis. The sequence continues at coordinate 7,866,969 of CAJFCW020000005.1, read as the reverse complement.
GGAAGAGAGTTCCAAGTTGAATCCGAATGAGTTTCTGAACATCGACGCGATTCTGGAGGCGGTTCTACACAAGATATTGTTGGGTAAGGGATTTATGTTGGTTTATGAGATTCGGAGAGTTGTTTTTGATGGAAAAATTGATTTTGTTACCTAAATTTTGAGTTTTGGTTTTAGGCTATAAAGTTTAAGATTTTTAAAATTTTTATAAGCTTGTTGGTTTTAGATTGTCAAAATTAAGGTTTTGTAAAATTGTAGACTTTTTGTTACCTAAATTTAAGTTTCAGGTAACAAAAATACTAGATTTATAGCTAAAAACTTACTTTACCTATAATTACCGGTTTTATATCAATATTAATATTATCCTTTCTTTCAGTCCCAATCAAGCCCCATCTATACCACCTGATGTGCCGTGAGAACATTCGAAATGGCTCATTCGAGACGTTAACTGCCAATCTCTCCAAAGTCCGCACGATGCGGCCAGAACAGCTCGGCTTCCCGAAAGGCACGATCGCTCCGGATTCCAAGAAGATGGAGCAGGTCAGGAGCTGTCTGAGGAAGATGCAGAGCCATTACTCTCCACTGAAAAAGCTGGAGAACTTGTTGAAGGCGCTGAATGTCGTGGTGGGACCTAACCGGTCGTTGATTCGAAGCTCCAAGAAGCTACCGGCTGCTGACGGTATGGTTTTTGATATTTTTTGGTATTTTAGGGAGTTTTGTGAAGGATAATATAACTGTTGATGGTTTGTATTGGCAATACAGCTAGCTGTTGGTTTAGGCAACATTAAGAAAGATCTTCCTTTATGTTGTCTATAGTTAGTTTTTGAGTTACAGAGCTTTTACACTATCTTATTCACCTTTAAAGCTCTAGAACAAGGTTTATATTACCTTTAAAACTATTGGCTTTAATAATTTTTTATTTCAGAACTGATCAGATGGTTGGTATTCTTGTTAGCACGAACATCTTCAGTATCTTGTGAAGTAGAAGCATGGTATATGTGGGAGTTACTACCACAGCAATTGTTAACAACAGGCGATGCTGCCTATTACTTATCAACCCTCTTATCAGCTGTCCATGTCCTGAAGAACTTGGACAGTATTCAACGATTGAAGTTTATGAGTAACGAACCCAACTTTAGCACTCCACAATCGGTATGTTGTTTTAGGTTATTACTCAGTAATATCTTAATTTCTTAATTAATTATTTACTCTGTAAATGCTGTTACATAACGGCATTTACAGAGTATTATTCAAATTATTATGGCCAAGCCTATTATATTTTTATAAAAATGTTTGTAGAGCCTTCGATGTTGTATAGAAGAAGCGTCGGACGCCTACATTCGCGTAGCTATACCAGACGAACAAAAGGGTTCTATTGAGTACCATACGTTCCCAGCGGTCGCACAAATGAATGTAGCTAGGCTGTGCCGAGTAATAGCTCATCAGCTAGCTATTACGAATCCAGAAGACTATGGATTGTAAGTTTGGCTTTTTATTGAGGTTTTTTGGGTGTTTCGCTTATATTATAGTAGGTAGTGGGATGTTTTGATGTAAACTATTTTAAAAATTTTTTGAATTTCTGTTGCATTTCGAAGTCAAAATAATGAAAGTATTTGTTAACATTACCAAATCCTTGCTAATATTACCTATTCTTCCAGATGTGTCCTCTACGATGGCTACGAGACCTGTCTAAACGCCAACGAATGCCCCGATGCCATCCGTCAACAACTGAACGATACCGGCAAACCTCACCTCTTTGCCTACAAACGGCACGACGCCAAGATTGCATGGCCCTCCAGTGCGGTACAATTGACCAGCACCTGTGCCAAGTCCCCTTCTCAACACTCCCATCTGATCTAGAATCTGGTCAATCTTCGCATGATCTCATCGGTTTCCTCAACCATGTTGTAACCATTTTGTACATATTAGTGTAAATAATATTAAAAATATATTTTTATCGAATTAGGTTTGGTTTTGGAGGCTTTTGTTATCATTTACAAGGGTATATTGAGATTTTTAGGCGGTGGTTAGATGAGGAAGAAGTGTTTGTTATCATTTACAAGTTCATATTGAGCCTTTTTTATCGTTTTTATGAGTTTTTAGGTAACAAAAACTCAAAATATGATATTGAGGGTCATGCTTGAAGTTCATAGAAGATAATTTATTATAACATGCTGTAAGAGTTAACATACAACAATATAATAGTTAAAATCACACGGGTTATCTTTTTTTACAGAACTAATGCCCTCTTACGTTATTGTACGATACTGACTTATATAAGTACTAATGCCACTTTTCTGACGGTACTAATACCCACATATGCTATAGTACCGTACTCAATAGTACGATGGTACTAATGCCCTCTTATGTCATAACACGATACTCACTAATGTGATAGTACTAGTACCAACTTAGATTGTAGTACTAGTCAAACTTTACATAATGACACTAATGTCGACATGTATGATAGCATCGCTTTACCGTACTGTAGCTGGAGCCTTGGGCTCGTTATCTGGGTCGTCATCGAAAACTTCTTCGCTAGCCAATGTGGCCAACGTGAGATCAGTGTCACTGGGATTGCTTGCTGAACCGTTCCTTCTAAAATTTCATTTTTCAGTCTAAATTTTAATTTTTAAAAACTTTCAAAAAACATTGACGCTTTTAGTGACAATTTTGATGAGAAATGGCATCTTCTTTGATAATATTCATTAGAAAATGGCATTTTATTTGATAGTTTTAATAAAAAATAGCATTTTCTTCGGTACTTGTGCTGTAAAATGGCATTTTTTTGATAACCATTAAAAATTGACATTGTTGTTGACTGGAGAGACATAATAGACTGCTTTTCTACATTAGTAACTTCCTGTTAAAATACGACTACCTTCACAATTGCTTTATAAGACCCGATCCTTTTCAATATATATATTAGACCGTTCACTTGATTGTGTGCCCTAGTACTATAACTCCAAGTTGTATAAGCATATACCTGTAGCAATCAGTAGTCTCAGAAGCGGCTCGTGGTTTTCTTTGAAGTCGAATCAGTCGATGAAACGAAGCCCTTAGGCCGGTGGCCACGAACGGTTTAGTTGGCACGGCGTTTGAGTGCTCTTCAGACACCGTACTGACCGTTCGTATTGATCTGTAACGTGACCTGATAGTAATGAATAAAGAATTTTTTAAACAGCCTAATAGTATAAACCCCCCCCCCACAAAAAAAAGTTTTGTCGTCAAATTACACTGTCTTTCCTGATAAAAAACGAAAAAACTTTTCTGAAGCCCTAATATTAAAGTACAAATAAGTATGTCCTAGTACTATCTCAATAGTACTATAATAGTAGTATGCCAATAGTACTATGATAGTACTATGATATTAGTATTCCAATAGTACTATAGCAAGTTAATATAAAGTGCAATTAAAAGGAAAAGAGCGTGTTAAAAGAAGAGAAGGAAGAGAGAGCCAAGCCACCCGATAACTGAATGATAGAGACTTCCAGTACAACAACATAATGCCAATAAGCTATAGCATGGTTAAAATATGCTACAATACTGCTTTTTATACTAATTTTACTATTTTTTTAAAATATTTTAACTAAAAAAAAACACAAGTTACACTACAACTAAAATATAGTTCATTTTAGGTATGTTTTGATCAAAATTTGGTCTAAAATAACATTTAAAGTAGGTTTTTAGTCTGAAAATTAATCGGAAATACGATTTATAGTACTTTTTATTTAAAAATATCGATAGAAGATATCATTAAACATCTAGTATTTTCAAAATAACATAAAATAACCAATCAAACACAATACCTATAACAATATACTCATATTAGGTTATGCAAATCATTCTGTGCGTCGTCTCAAAGAAAAAATTTGGGGTTAGGAGGCACAAAATTATTTGAACGACCTAATAATGTACTACAACAAAAATATAGATACAGTGGAACTCCTGTGTAACGAATGACTCAAAGATGTTGAAGTAGATCGTTATACGGACTCTTCGTTATATAGGAGTTCTTTATACAGCAATTCCACTATGTTATCTAAACTACAATATAAACCCACCTAAAATGCCGATCTTGTCCATGATTGTTAGGACTCCCCTGAACTCCATTACTTTGACTGTTCCTCGGTGTTAACCATGATGTATGCCTTCGACGTCTACATTCAGATACCAACACATCTTTACAAGCATGATGGGCGGTAATACCACAATCTTTGCATTTATAGCCTTGTCGTATCAGACCCCACAAAACTTTGTTACAATGGATACAGAAGGTGGGGGTGAGGAAGGTGGTTTCGTGGAAGTTGTGTTGGAATCCGCGACGAAACTCGAGGCTCTGCTTGTTCAACGACTGCTTGTTTAGGTATAGAAAGTAAGTCTTCAACTCGGACTTGCTGATTCGGCCGTCCCTGGAAACGTTTTTGAGGTTACAATATTGTGTCAGAAGGGCACAGAATTAATCGAACGGCTTAATAATAGCTTGAAATAGGGGTAATAGGCTGAGCAGGGCTTGATAGCAGGGAAGGGCATGGCAGAGAATGCCAAGGCAGGACAAACCAGAGCAGGGCAAGGCGAAGAAAAGTAGGGTATGGTAATCTAACTCACTTGTCCTCATCAATCTTCGCAAATGAGTCGATAAATGGAAAGTTGCCAGCAATTTGAGCAAACTCGTCTTCGGATATATAGGCATCTTTATCGTTGTCGTAGTGTTTGAATACGGCTTCTACCATGGCACTTATGTGTTTATTTACTGTCTCTGGATCTGGTGCTGGACATACTCCACTGGCCCAGTCCGCAAACACTACTGACCTGGCACTTTGGAACTGAAAAGGATGTTATTCATCTTATCCATGGTTGTATTCTTCCTTTTTTAAATCTTGATGCAAAAAGAATGTCGTCTCAGACCATTACCTATTACAATAAGGTACGCCATTCTTTTTGCAACAAGAATCCAAAACAAAAATTTTTTAAGTTTAAAAAATTCAGTTAAAAACTTACATTAAGTAATGTCCTCGGCTCCTTCAGCAATGACAAGTCATAGATGTCACCATCGTTGTATCGTATGTCAAATGACACTTTCAATGTATTGATAAGGTCCAGATTAGGCTCGGGAAAGTTGTGAGCCATCCGGTTAGCTCCCAGAAAGTTGTTCAACAAGTTTCGAAGCTGAATTAACCGTCGTTCCGTGATCGTTCCGGTACTGTCAAAGCGAGGCTGAGTATTGTACCATATGATGAGGTCTTTCAAATGTACTCCCCTGAAAATTGAAGCAAAAGGTCATAAATAGTCGTGGTATGATGGGCTGAGTACTAGCTGTATGATACTTGACTGTTTGATATTGTTTTTTTAGATAAATAATGGCACATAGGGCCCTAAAAACCTAATGTTTGGAAAAAAAAGTTCTAATACAGGGTGTTCCAAGAAAAATGTTAAAAACTAACGACGTATATTTTTTCTCCCAACAAAGCTACACATGCCAAACTTGGCATGATGAAAGTTTAGAACCACAAGTTTTTTGTCACAAAATTTTGGATTTTTTTAAGTACATACTAAGGTCGTTATGATTTTTTAAAAAATGTCCATTTTCCCCGGAATTACACATATTTTCCGTTGGAAATGCTTTTTTTGGTAAAATTTTCTAAGTTTTTGACAAATCTTTGGTTGAAAATGACATTTTTAGCCAAAGTTTGTGATTTTCAAACGTCGGCGGAGACTCGGCGGACGCCTAAATTTGCCGGCGGAGGCTGTAACTCGCTTCAAACATAACGGAGAAACATGAAACAAAAAGCATTAGTTTTATAACTATCAAGGCAATCTTCACTGATTCTAAGCTTGTCTAAAAATAACTCTAACTAAAAAATTTGCAAAAAAAGCTAAATCAAAAGATATTAATGTTCAGGAATAGACGCAATGTTTCAAAAACTTTTATTTATGTTCAAAAGTTATGATAAACTCATTTCCTTCAAAGCTTAAACAGCAAAAATCTCGTATGTTGTATGTTTTTAGTTTCTAAGTAAAGAAAAAGATGAAAACGTTAAAATTTTAAAAGTTACTTGTGCAATTTACAAAATAAATATAAAAAAATGTTTTCTTTATTCATTTTCTTAGGTTTTTATATTTTTTTGTGTTTTAAAACCTTTGAAGCCAAGCTTAGCATCTGTGAGTTTTAAAACTATTTCTTTTTATTTCACGTCTCTCCGTTATGTTTGAAGCGAGTTACAGCCTCCGCCGGCAAATTTAGGCGTCCGCCGAGTCTCCGCCGACATTTGAAAATCACAAACTTTGGCTAAAAATGTCATTTTCAACCAAAGATTTGTCAAAAACTTAGAAAATTTTACCAAAAAAAGCATTTCCAACGGAAAATATGTGTAATTCCGGGGAAAATGGACATTTTTTAAAAAATCATAACGACCTTAGTATGTACTTAAAAAATCCAAAATTTTGTGACAAAAAACTTGTGGTTCTAAACTTTCATCATGCCAAGTTTGGCATGTGTAGCTTTGTTGGGAGAAAAAATATACGTCGTTAGTTTTTAACATTTTTTCTTGGAACACCCTGTACTACATGCTACAGTAATTTAAGCAAAAAGTTTACATTTACAAAAATGTTCCCCACAGTAAAATACGGTTATGAAAAAATTTTGGCAATGTTCAAGCTCATAGTATTACCTAAAAAGCAATATTATCCTAGGTAATCTGCTTGCACCGTGCAGATTCTAAAATTATGCACGGTGCAAAATATTTTTCAAAACTTTGGACCAAAATAGATTAAAACCTTACATAATAGGAATCCTGAACTTGGAATGAGTATCTTGAAGTAGTTTCCTGTAATTCTCAAAGTTGTGGGTATTGGACATCAGATGCGTGAAGGTAGTCAGCTCTCGTTTGGCTTCATTTGACAAACAATTGTGGGTCTTGGACAATCTGGCAATGTTACTGTGGGTTACACCGCCAATCACAGCCATCATAGTGTTGAAGTTGTTCAGTTTGCGAAGGTGCTTGCCTACATTTAGAAACTTTGTCATCACTTCGGCCCGTTCTTTGGGGGTGTTTTTGCTTAGAATCATGCATTGCACCCAGCCGGAGATGCTCTGTAATATGTCATTACTACAGTAAGTAATGCCATCTATAACAATTAAATCAACAAAATTTAAAAAATATATTGTACCAGATTATAACCTTACATTAAAGATGGCAATCGACCTCTCCAACAGCAGACTCGATGAGATTTTGCAGCTTTTCACATACTTCTTGATCTCGGTTATGTTGACCCGACTCAACACCTTGTAGTCGATGTAGCTAAGTGAAGTGGAGATATCTTCTGGGCTCCATTGTTCGAATGAAAGACTAACATGACGTGAGACTGGATTCCGGACGGATACGTTGCGTAGCCATTCGTAGGATGGGCTGGAATGAATTTATATTACACTTGAGTCAATTTGAAGTTAACATGAGTTTGGTTGGTCGATTTGTGGTTTTTAGTTTGAGATAATAAAATTTTGTTAAGTCATCATATTGTACATAGAATTAGGTATAAAATGCTAAAATTTCAAAGTTCTAGAGCTTAAACTACGTGTGTGGAAACTAAAAACGTGAACAAAGCACTTTTAATCTATATACTATAATATTTAAAAAAACGTACAATTTTTCACATTTTTATATAGAAGTACATCATGAAAAAGATGTCATAACTTTGTAAGTAAGACTAAAATTAATATTCTGGTAGTACTAATCTAATGTCAAAACCTACACGGAAGAAACGTCGAGTTCTGAGGTAATGTTATCTGGTAGCTTGTCGGATATGGCCATTTGTTTGAGGCGCTCCACGAAACGGCAGAGCTGAGGATCGGCATCGAAATGCATTGGAAACGATCGAATCCAGAATCCAATCGCGAAACATACCCGTTCTCCAAAACTGTCAAAATTTTCCTGAAAAATGTCATTTTTATTGTCATAGATATACATTTCCTACCCTACCCTACCTTACTGCTCTGCCTGACCTTAGCCTACCCTTACTCATAACGTACCCACATTTTTTTGAAAAGAAAATTACACAACGTATTTTACCCATCCCACCCAACAACAACACTCAAAATAGCTTTTATTGCCGTGTTGATCTCTCAACATGCTACTGATAATATAATGTTATCGTTCGCTCCTTCAAAGAGCAGGATATCCAGTTTTGAAGGAGCGATAAAAGTCATAAACTTCCAGTTTCGACGTTCATTCAAAAGTTAGTCAAGTTAACCGTCCGATTAGTTGAGCTCTTGGGTTTTAAGAGCTACCTACTTTTGTATATAAGGCTAAGATTGTTGGGCTTGCAAACTAAAGGTTAGGTACTAAGGGCACATGTTAAAGGGTAAAAAGCGGCACGGGGCGAGAATTTCGTTTTTTAATCCTTATCACGTTAAAATTCAAATCAAAATCTAAAATTTAGCTTTTAGCTTCCCCAGCACTATAATCTACCATGATATACACCCGCCTGCTGCTCTGCTCCCTCCTAATGACTGTAACCTCAGCTCAACGCTACTTTCAATACGATGCCAATCAATTCGTTACCCCAAAGGTAGACCAAAACCCTCGATACAACTATGTTGCCAATACTTATGAGAGACATACTGGAGTGAAGCCAGAAATCATACCAGATCAAGGAGTTCGGGTTGGCAATGACTTTAATGGCTTTTGGTTACTATGCTCTTCAAGTAACTGTGGTAGGGGAAGGAAGTGAAGTATATTTTTAGTCTTATGATTTTGGTATTGATATTTAATTTTTTTGTTATTGTTCATAAATTTGTATGTACTTTTAGGTTTTTTACAATTTTTTGACTTTTTTCATATATTTTGGAAGAAGAAAGCACGGTAAAATTACTGTAACTTCAAAAACATCTAAATGTAAAAAATCTATTCTGATAGACAGTTGACAACATAAATGATCTATAAGATGCAATATGTCATATTTTTTGTTAATTCAGCAAAAAAGTTATGTCAAAAAGTACAAAAATGTTACTAGTTCACAAAATTTTTTGAATTTTAAAAAATTTTAAAAAATTCCAATATTATTATAATAGGTATCGAAATAGCTTCACAAATCCCATAAAACCTAATTTTAAAATTTAAGCCATACCAATTTTAAAAAGAAAGCACCCTTTTGAACCTTCATGACCAACCCACCTGATATAGTGATACGAACTGAGCCATCAGCTCTTTGTTGTCCATCAGCCATTCGCCGACCATAAAAAGGAAATATGCAAATTCGTTTTGAGGTTCTCCATCCTTGTCTGCAAACAAAAAACAACGTCATTTTGTTTATGGAACTTAAATATGGCCAGAGGGGATTAGCTTTGTCCACCGATTGACGTCGTTTCAATTTATAAATACATTGACTGACAGTACGTTTTAGTAAAAAAAATGTAAAATTTTAAAAGTTTAGTTAAAATAAGATCTTGTTTATCTGTTTTTTTTTGAAAATTGGTCCAAAAGTATATAGAAAATGCAAAAAATAAGGTTTAAAGCGGTCACGTCGTCAAAGTAATAATTCAAAAAAAACCTACTCTACTCTACCTTACCCTACCCTATCCTCTATACTACCATTATCTTCTTATGCCCTATCAATGTAAGAAAAGTAAAATAAAACTTTTTTAACTTACCGAAGGACTCGCAACAATGCTGGGCGAGCTCAAACGGCCTCAGTTCTTGGTCGGAGTGGTGGGAGCAGCTCGGAATGTCCATGAAATACGACCAATGGTCTTCATTCCTAGAAGAAGATATATTACTATAAGTTATAAAGAAAATTATTAAATTTTTTAAAATTTTTTATAAAATCAAATTAAAAAAAATATTTGATTCTATTGCGATACAAACTCAAATTTTGAAATTATTATAAAATTTTAAAAACTATTTATAAGATAAGCTTTTTGAAATTCCAGTACCTTTTTTGTGTCGCGTTTCAAGTCCGAGCCATCGCTGACAAACATACACCGATTTGTAGCCAAAACTAGATATTTTAGTATGATTTCTAACTTTTGTGACACTATTGTTCAACGTTTTTCTAAAAAAAATTGGTATTATAACAAGGCATACAGAAGAGCCCTACCATACCCTGCCTTAAAAACTCGAAAGCACAACTACCCACGCCCTCCCGGATCAAAATTATCAGCTCGTAAACAGATATTTAAACTAAGCTTTGAAATTACGCGTGAAACATTTAAAACCAAAAAAAATAAATCGAATAAGAAAAATATCTCGTATTTTACATTTCAAAAAATATTGTAATACTATTTGGTTGTTTAAAAAATTCTGTTCCTTCTCTCAAAGCAAATTTTTAAGATAAGAAAACAGAATTATTTGAAACAACCTAATGTTAAATAACTCTAAACATTTTCGTATTTTTATCGTATTGTCGTTTGTTATCCTTTTACATATTATCCAAATGGCAATACGATAAGAAGCTTACATTTTTTATTAATTGGTTTAAAAGAACAGTTAGCAATATACAACTACTTTAAAGTAGTTAAAGTAGTTGTAACACATTATTATCTCGTTGAAAGCTTTTATAATATAAACTGTTAGAATGTTCAAATAATTCTTTGCCCCATAACCTTAATAATTTTGTTTGAAAGGAGCACAGAATTATTTTAACGAGCTAATAGATAGTTTCGATTATATTATAGTAGGTCGCTAAGAAAAAAAGACAGCATAAGTTTGAAAAAAGTTATACTAGGTTGTTCGGATAATTCTGTGCCCCATAACTCCAAACAAACTTCCCTTGAAAGGAGCATAGAATTTTTTGAAGGAGCTAATAGATAGTTTCGATTATATTATAGTAGGCCGCTAAGACAAATAGTTAGCATAAGTTTAGAAAAAATTGTATTAAATTGCTCACATAATTCGAGGCCTAACAACACCAAAAAACTTCATTTGAAAGAAGCACAGAATTACTTGAACGAGCAAATAGATAGTTTCGATTATATTATAGTAAGTCGCTAAGAAAAAAGTTAGCATAATTTTGAAAAAATGTTGTATTAGGTTGTTCAAATAATTATGTGTCTCGTAATCCCAAAAATTTGCTTTGAAAGAAGCACAGAATTATTTGAACAACAAAATAGTGCTCAAAATGCTTCAAACCTTTCATAAAACCAAGAAATCTATACCTATTTACTTGATATCTTCAAAGAATCGAAAGAATTTATGCCCATTTACTACGTTTCTTCTAAAAATCTATGTCTATTTACTTCGTATCTTTAAAAAAATACAAAACGTTTCTCCTTGAACCCCTCCCCAAGTTGTTTGTAACATCAACAAAGAACATTCGCCTCACAAACCCGTCGAACTCACGCCAAAAACAAAACAAAATCACAAAATCAGTGGGGGAAACCGAGGGAAAACGGTTTCAGCGGGTCCCTCACGCTTTTTCCGCTTCGAATTCGTCTTTTTTCGAGAGTCTCGAGGCCAAATATGGCGTTTCCTAGGGCGAAAAAGAGGGCCCCGGCTTCAGACTTTTCGACCCAATGCGAGAGAAAAAACGGCCAAAAAGGACACAAAAAACAGAAGCGAGGTTTGCGTTATAGAAACTGCTCATTTTGATTGTTTGGCTGGGGGTTTGGACGTGAAATCGAGGTAGGGCGGGTGATTTTTGACAAAAAAAAATTATTTTTTTTTCAAACTTCAAAAAAAATTTTGAAATAGAAAACTTCTATCAGATTTGAATTTAAAGTAAAATGCCTTACATTTTACTAGTTCACTTAGCCTACACTACCATTTGCTTCGTCCTGCAACTCTACCATCCTACTCTACCTTGTTCTGCGCTGCCCTGTTTCGACCAGCCCTACCCTACCCTACCCTACCCTACCCTACCCTACCCTACCCTACCCTACCCTACCCTACCCTACCCTACCCTACCCTACCCTACCCTACCCTACCCTACCCTACCCTACCCTACCCTACCCTACCTTACCCTACCCTACCCTACTCTACCCTTTCGTATTATATTCTACTTTACCTTATCCTACCCTACTTTACCTTACCCTACTCTACATTACGCTAAACTATACCCTATATCATATTCAACCTTTTACTCTTATATCCTACCCTATACCACACCCCATACCTTTCCCTATACCCTATTATATACACTACCCTATACCGTACCTTATACCCTATCATATATTCTACTCTACCTTGTCTTTTCTTGTCCTACCCTACCTTACTCTGCTTTTTCATATTAAACCTTATCTTATTCTACTCTAAATTGATTTTTAATATCACGTTTCACCCCGCCCGACCATAAAAACTTTGAATTTCCTTAATACTACAAGAAAAAACATACCCTAAGCGACGTTCTCCAAAGATTCTTATTGTTTTCCGGGAAAGAAATAACTGTTTTTTGGGACCGCTCAAACCGCAGGGGACTAGTAAATTGTTGTTGTACATATTGTAATCGTCTCGTCAGCCTTCGAAGACTTGATTAAACAAAATAACGATGTTTTCTGGACGAGGCATCTTACTATTTTATTTCTTATTTTGTGGTGCTTACTATAATATAATGTTAAGACGATGAAAAAGTAAATTAGAGAATACACAAGAAAAAGCGTTATATTATAGTAGGTTAGGTGTTGTGTACTAGTAAACGCTGCTCAAATAATCCTCGGCCGCAAAAAAATTTTTTTTTGAAAAAAAGTTGAACTTGGTCCCCCTTGTTAACCTAAAAAAATTTCTAATTTTCCCCCCCCCCCCCCTCTTTCGTTTTCAAATTAAACGGAGATAACTCATCCTACCACACATTAAATCTACTATTACTACACCACAACCTATAAGTTTTAGTTTGTGTTTTCATCAAAAATTCAAAAATATGAATTTTTAAACTTTGAAAAGCTGAAAAGTGCAAATTTAATTCGATTAGTTTGTTGTTAACACCTTTAACAAATTGTAAATTATTCGTCCTTACCTAAAATAACATGAATTTGTGTGAATTATCAACTTTTTACTGTATTCTTTAGATCCTACGGCAAAAAGTTGTTAATTCCCACAAATTCATGTTATTTTGGCCACCTACGCGCGCTTCCGAAAGCAATAAAAACCAAATTATGATGCCATTTGTTTTGTTCGAAACAAATAAATAACCAAAAGTGCTGCCATTGGGTGATAAATGGGCATATTAGCTAAATATATGAATATTATAAGTTTAGTCAGTAAATAAAATTATTAAAAAATTATCAAATTGTAAAGTAAAAACAGTCGTTGAACAAGCAGAGCCTCGAGTTTCGTCGCGGATTCCAACACAACTTCCACGAAACCACCTTCCTCACCCCCACCTTCTGTATCCATTGTAACAAGGTGTTCTGGGGTCTGATACGACCAAGCTACAAAGGTAAAGATTGCAGTATTACCGCGCATCATGCTTGTAAAGATGTGTTGGTATCGGAATGTAAACATCGGAGGCAGACGTCATGGTTAACACCGAGGAACAGTAAAAGTAATGGAGTTTAAGGGAGTCCCAACAATCATGAAAAAGATCGTTATTTCAAGTAGATTTATACTTAGTATCTTAGACGTGTAACTCCTATATAATAAACAAAGATTGCAATACGATCATACCCATTTTCTGCTCTCTACACTTTGAAACAAAATCCTTTTTGAATTTGTCTTATAATCATGCCAAATTTGTTCAATGCATGTTTTAATACCATATTAACAATACCTAATAATAGTAAGCATACAGGTTAGGTTTCAAAAGTTCATAAATTATACTCCTATCCATTTCTGATCAAGAAGTGCGTAGAACTTTGTAATTTTAGTCGTTTACCAAAACTTCTACCTACTTTCTGACCAAAATTTCAATTTTGAAAAAATAAACTTTTAGATAATAATATAGATCGACAAACTTTTGAAGCCTATCAAGAACAATATACAAAAAGTTACAAAGTCTTACAATCGTTTAAAATGCAAGTGTATAATCATTTGGACGTAGGTTCGGAAGACTAGTAGTAAAAACGTAATTTAAACATAATATTTAAGTAATTAAAATATTAGAATGTTCAAATAATTCTGTGCCCTCTAACCTCTAAAATTTTCATTGAGATAAGACACAGAACTATTTGAACAACCTAAAAAAATATGAAAACTTTTAAAAAATCTTGTCGTTTTTAAGCGTTCAAAGCTTTGTTGAAAAGCGACAAGACTTTTTTGGTAAGCCTAATATAAACATGATATTAAAAATTACAGTATTACCGAAAAAATACTAAATTAATATTTAAAAAGATTAAGTATTACAGCAATAGGAAGATACAACAAGATCACCAGATTTTAAAGCGCACCATCAGACGGACTACAATATTTGGATACATATGAAATATATTATGTTACATCGGCAAGATTGGACAAATGACCGTGGTTTTACCATTTTAGATAACATTTTTTGTAAGCATCGAATTGAGAGTAGCTGTGACAAGTTTTACAATCAAAATATAAGGTTGTTCAAATGATTCTGTGCCCCCTCTCAAAGCAATTTTTTTAACCGAGAGAGCACAGAATTATGTGAAAACCTAATATTGTATAATTAAACTTCACAAACTTTAGATACAAAGCTTAAAAAATATTAAAAGCTGCCAAAATTCATTTTGCTGTAAGAACAATATCAAAGCACTACATTAACTATAAGAAATATAGATAATGTAAAGCCAGTTTCTTCTCAAAGCCTAAGATTAAGCATCATACAAGCTTTCAAGCCTAGTTTTAGGTATAAAACAGATTCTTAGAGCTCAGAGTTAGCTTCCTAGCCAGATGACAGACCTCTAACTAAGTTTAAAGATAAGAACGTTATCATTTTCGAATCAAAACCTCAAGTTTTCGAATCAGTTTTTAGTAAAAATGTTCATGAGCCTTTTCGAAGCAGATAGAGGTTGTTGTGGAGTGCCACGGTTGAAGTTCTTCGATCGTTCCAAGGTTGCACGGCCTCGTTCTCTGTGCTCTTCTTCTCTAAAAATCAAATTTCAATATTGAATTATAAAAATAATTATTTTCTTGCAACATGCAATCCAAATTACAGTTAGTACAGTCAAATCTCTTTAGAATCTTCCACATCTACCATTAACCAAAGACTATAATTAAAAGTAAAACTTACTCATCTTCCATTCTATGCAACTCTTGAGTGAGTTCACTTTTTCGATCCATCAATACCTTCAACTGGCTCATCAGGTCATCTACCCTCATTTTCTCGTTTTCTGTCGTAGCTATGCCATCTAAAACAAATTTTATAAAGTTTTTTGACAAATGTCATAATACTAAACAGTATGTTTAGCATTACCTCTGTCATGAAAGTATTAAAATCTAAAACTTTTTATAAAATTTGTAAATAGAAAAAAGTATAGTCGCCAAATTAAATGTATTTAAACGCTCAGAAACGACAAGTCTTTTTTGAAGACCTAGTAATTAAACATTAATATTACATTTTTGGATAACACCCTTTTCTAATCCTTTCCAATATCTTATCCATCCCAAACTCACCAGCACAAAGCAGATCAAACTCCTTGGTGACCTTCTCCAAGTTCTCTTTAGTCTCATTTAAATCGGCCAAAACATTCAGATAATCTTGTCTTCTCACCAGGTCGTCCTTCTCATTAGTCAACTGAATTTGAATTTCGACCAGTCGAGTTTCCTCGTCACTTCCTGTTTCGATTGCCATTTTCTGTTGGATTAGTTCAGCTTGAAGTTTTTCGATTTGGGACATTCGATCTGAGATCTCGGCCAATTCCGTCGTCGGATCTGACGAGTTTTGGAGGTCTCGTTCGGCTCGGCTGATGACTTTTCTCGTTGGAGTGTGGTCAGAAGATTCGATGGAGGTATTAAGACGTTTGTCAAACTCCTGAACATAACATGTTAACGCTCACATTGAACAAATTAAAAAGTAACTACTACTACAACATTACATACTATACTACAAGTACTAATACAATATCAAAAAAAAATTGTTACTTCTGCAAAAAAAAATGTCACTACAACAATAAATAAATCCATTTTAGTACAAAACCACTTAAACAATATAAATTTACGTTGTCTTGAAAACGTTGAGGTTACAGTACTGTTAAGATAGTGTTACTGAAAAGTAAAAAGCACTACTATATATTAATAATAACGAAACGTTACTTTGTTTAAGAGTTGTGTTATACTGTCGGTTAGTTCTTGGGTCCTCATGCTGCCAAACCGTTTCATTCGATCGAAGGCGTTGTTCAATGTGTCTTCTTTCGGAGTCTGCACAACACAATATTAAAGTTAAAACAGCAATATTAAGGTTATAACGTCACAATATCAATAACAAAAAGTTAACAAAACAAATCTACTACAGTAGTAAAATGTACATGTTAAGTTAGATACTGATAGTGTACAATACGAAAGACATACAATTGTACAAATAATAAGTGTTAGGTCGTTCAGATGATTCTGTGCCCCTAACTAAAAAAATTGTAAGAAAAGACACAAAATTATTTGAACAACCTAATATGTGAATACTTACTCCATTGTTTTTCCTTCCGAAAGCAGGCAGAATTGGAGTGTCATCTGAAAAAAAATTTAATCAATAGTTAACAAAAACCTTTAAAATTTTTTAAAAATCATTATTGTCTTGTGACAATTTCCTAAATTGATAACTCCGGTTTAACATTCTTTACAACTACCACAACATAAACCATCTAGCAATAAGTTTAACATATTAGGTTGCTCAGATGCAAGCTTCATATTTAAAAGCTTATTTAACAGAAATATATAACTGACATTTAATAAAGCATTTACAAACATTGACAACATAATATAAACTGACAATAGTACTTACACTGTTTCCTATTCAAAACTGGAGACGGGCCAACCTTTTTAAAGCTTCTGAAGTTAGTCTGAGTTTGTACGAGACCTAAAAATTCACAAACTCATTACAAAACAACATCCATTCTTGACACTAATATAAAAAACCAACTATTGCCACAGTGCCTTAACATACAAAAAACGTAATAAAAACAACAAAATCGCAAAAAATTTTAAAATCAACATAAAACGCAACATACCCAAAGTCCTGAGGTCAGTATTTGACCCTAAAGACGTGTTTGACCTTATTGATGCACTTCTTTTTAACGGTCCACCAAGGCTACTACTTACAGACGCTAAAAACACAACAGCTACAATACAGTACTGTACATAACTTTCTAAACAACAATAACGTAACTAATCAAAGAACGACAAACAATATACATTTACAATCAAAAAAGTATATAAAACGTCAAAACATCAAGCTACCATAACATCATCAAAGCCTTTTTAAGAATTCATCTCCCCTCCCAAAAATACCTTCTTAACATAAAAAATAATTACCTGTGCCATTATCAGCCCCAACGCTCGACAACAACCTTCTTGCTTCAGCTTGAAGTCTTTGTTGACGATCTTGATCTGATTCTGGCGTTGACGTTGTCATAATAGGATTGTCCAGTAATTCTCTCGCTTTTTGTCTCAACTGTTCCTTACGGTCGAGAGTAGCTGACTTCGGAAACCGAGTGTTATGTACATCACTAAAAAAACTTTTTTGAAAAAATTTTTATTTGATATTAACATCTACATTAACTACAGCTCAAAACTAACATATAGTCCAAAAAATATTAAAAAATTTAAAAATAAGTCAAAAGTTTAATTTTGCAATACTATATTGACTAAAAACCATATTTTTTCAAAACTTTTTGACCAAAAACCATTTATCTATGCACATTTTAAACAAACCCTCTAATTTCTATAAACTTTTAGACCGTAAAAGCCACTTACTCAGCTAAATTCTTGACTTCTTCCAACTTGTCCAGCTCGTCATCGCTATGTTCATTATATTGTTTTCTACTCAGTAAAGGCGTGTTCATACCGCTGTTAGTCTTTGATGCATAACTGTCTTCATCGTGCTGTAATTTGAAACTTTTTCATTTATTTCATTTTAAAAATCACAAAAAAACTACAAATTAGAGTGAAAATAACTACTTCAACACAAAAATAAAAAAAACGTCAATTTGTTACCTAAAATCACCAAAAAATATTTTAAAATTACTCAAAAACCTACAATACTTGCTTTCCGTTGACTTCTCAATTTGGCAATTCCTTCGGCCGCGTCGGCTTCGTCTTTTCCCAAAGCTAGCATAACTGATATACGATGGTCCGAGTCTTCTTGTTGTGGTGTTCTATATATTTGGTCTCCATTTGAGGCTTCAATACCATCTTCCAATAAGCTTCTCAACTGTATTAGGTAGTTTTGAATTTGGTTTCGGTCCGGCAATGTTACTACGTCTGATTCGTCAATGTCACTAAAAAGCTGACTTTAAAAATCTTGTAAATCTGTTACCTAAAAAGTAATTTTTAATAAGTTTCCAAAAAAACTAAAAAGCATATTCTATATTATTTTGTTACCTAAAAAACCTATGTTTGTTACCTAATAATCAAAAATCCATATTTACATAAAAATGTTACTTAAAATCATTTCAACTCTCAAATTGAACTTACCGAGTCATTCCAAGTTCCTTGGCAGCATCAAAAGCCCTCCGGCAGTTCCTTTTGTAGCTTTGGTTCGTCTCTGAGAACTCCAAATTATCATAAAGACCTATCAAATCCGGTCGATATTGATGTATCAAAGCACAGAATGCCAATCCAGTCTTGAAACTTTTTCTGAAAAACAAAAATTATTAAAATCAAATTTTAGGTAACAATCAGTTTGATCAAAGATTGTTTCCAATGCCAAAAATTTGATTTATAATTTAGGATTTATCAAATCAACTGATCTTATACTACCTGAAAACAAAACAAAAAATGTAAAAGCATACGTGAAATCCTTAACAAGGACGTTCTTGTAACCTTTTGTGACCCGTTGACACCAATCCAGCAAAGGTTCCCCAGCTACTTTCAGTGGAACATTCTGTTTGGCAGGTTGTTTTGGTGTCTCTGGCACCTCATTCTTCACAGGACTTTCTGGCTTTGGAACTGGTGTGACGTTTTGAGATGGTTTTTGTACTAAAATAATTAAAAATTAAAAAAAATAGTTACTTTTATAATTTTAGGTAACAAATTACCAAAAAGCTTGTTGTGCATAACTACCTTAATATCTCCAAGATTTTTTGTCACTTTGACATATCGTCAGCCACAAATGCTTTTTAAAACATCAAATTTAAATAACACAATGCGTAGAAACCCTGTATAAACCTAAATTACCTTGTTTATCCGGCAGTTCTTCGGCATTCGTATAATTTGCCCACTTTTGAATGTCGTCTGATATTTTAGTTATGATTTCCGTTACATCTTCATGTGCTTCAGCCTTTTCTCTTATCGGTGATATACTTTTCTCGTCATTTTGTAAATAGTTCTTCTCCAAATCCCTTGAAGACACGAGTTGTTGATCTGCCAACGATGCATTTGATGCTAAACTTTGTAGATCGTCCTCTCTGAAATTAAAATTTAAAAAATATTAGTTAAAATAAAGTTTTTAACAACAAAAACTAGTTTCAAAACCCTGGCGAATATAAAATTTAACTCTTCTAATCAAACTGTAAATTTTACAAATTCCTAAATTCAGAATTTAGAAAACAAAACCCAAACGTACCTAATAGTGCCTTCTCTCAACAAAGCACTTTGTAAATCAATCTGCACGGTGCATTGTTTGATCTCCTTTCTCAACGGCCTTAACTTAAACTTTGCTTCCATTTTTATGCCAGGTAAATCAGTAATAAACAATCTAACATTAATGGGAATAGCTGCCAAAGGTCTCTTCTTGCCTTTCGGATCCACTTCTTCCACCACCAACGTCCATTCCTAAAGATATAAACGAATATTATCATATATATTATATTAGTCAAGGTGTTATACATAAATTTATAAATTTTACAATTAAAACCTCATTTATAAAACTTTGCAGCCAAAATCTACCTTGTCATCATACTGATCCTTGTCCTGATCCCTAAACAAAGTAGTAACCATGTTAACCAAGTCTGTATTCCCTTCTGGCCATATTATGATAGCTCGATTCGGGTTATCAAAGCTCCATTCCACTTTTCGCTGTTTTGTAAAATACTTTCGTCGCCTAAACACTAACATAACAACAAAACCACCTTACCGATGCATCAGAGACACCACAACAGTTTCTGGCCGCCATTTTGGTGCACAATCAAAGACCAGCTCTTTCGGAGTTAAAACAAATTTGAACTTAGCAGCACGTTTATTCACCCGGGACAGACGACGCCACACCAAACTCATCTGAAAACCCATCTTGGTTAGCAATAAAGTGAGCTGGAAAGCATCTTGATCAAATTAGAATCAGTCTTCCGAACAAGATTATATTAACAAAGACGACACTTTAGAAAAAAACGCAAAAATAAACAAAACAAAAAAAACTTGCCTGCAAACTGTATGATAAAGATTTGGTCAGTCCATAAAGAAGACACAGTTCACTGATTGATTGATAATTTGCAAATTTTAGTAAAAAAATAAAATCCACTTTTATGTTTAGTAGGTCCCACAACGAAAACAAACAAGTGCCAAATCAATTAGCTAATTTTTTCGGCTTCAATTTTTCGAATTCGATTTTTTTAATGGTACTAATTACAGTAATTAAGATTATTTTTACAATAAACTGTAAAACCTTTAACGTAAAATTTTTTTCATTGACAAAGCTTGGCATTTTGTTGCAATCTCTGTTGTTAATGCTTTTGACGGGGTTGGCTGATATATTTTTCAAAACAGTTTAAATTGGAGCCTTTTTCTTACTATGCAACGTAAGTTTTCTACTTCTTTAATGATGAGTAATTACATTGTAAATCAATATTAAAGTTACGAAATGTCAAAGTTCTTGTTTTTTTCCTTCGCTTCAGTCTTCTGTTCATTGCGTTAGACTGGAGAGGAGGTAATGTGTCATAATTTATAAGCTGTTCGATATAGAAGACTTGTTTATTTTAATATTGAATTTGTTTACAATTTTGTATTAATTTAAAGTTAGTTTTGCACTTTTATTTTATATTTTGACAAGCTTCTCTTAACATTGTCTTCTTTTCAAGCTAATAAGCTTCTATTATACAATAACAAATATCGTTTTCAATAGCAAAACAATCCACAAAACGAAATATTTATTGATTTTCGGCGATTATTTTTGGACGCGGACTAATTGCTGTCTTTAAAAGAAGTTTGAAAGGCCTTAAAATGGAATGCCCGGAGGCTCTACGCCCTTCAAAAGGTTCTCTTGCTGAAAACGCTTGAGAGGACTAACGTTTGGGCACTTGTCATGGTTTTGTTACAAATTTGCAGAATGTAGAGTGGTTCGAGAATGAGGTAATCGATGTATTATGTATGATAAAGAGGATAATATGAGATTGGTTTCTTTGTGGGAAGATGGCTTCTTAGGAGTGTTTTGGAGGCATGGTATGGCTTATATGTTTAAGTAGTAGGTTTTAAGGATATTTTAGTTTAAAAATTAATTTTACTTTTTGAAAAGGTTTTATTTTAATCAAAAGTTGCCTTTAAACCCTATAAACTCTGTAAATACTACTATAATATAATGCTTTATATCTCTCAAACACTTAATACTGTAAAAACCCTTCATTTTTAATATACTCTCTTTCTCCTCGCTTATTATTTACGTTCGGAAATTAATTATTTAATGTATATTTGGGAGAATATGCTTTCAAACACTTTCAATGCCAGATTTTATGGCCCGGGTCGATATCGACTGGCGGCCTCCCTTCGGCCGACAGCATTCGCAAAAGAGCGTTCTGGCCCGTCCTCTGGCAGCACGTCAACCTCTTCCCTTCCCTTTTTTGTTCCGGTATTAGAGTTTCCTTCGTGTTCTGTTCCGTCATTACAAGTCGGTCCTGTTCTGTTATTACAAGCCGGTCACAAAGAAGTTTAATGGAGAAGTTTGGATGGAGAGTTAGTTGTAATAGGAGTGGGTAATGGTGGTTGGAGTTAGGATTGGAAAACAAGCGTTGAACTAGTAAGAACTTGGGTTTGGTTGAAAAAAAAACAGAGGATTCCAAGTGTTTTTAAAGCTTTAGGTATTGATTTTCCAGTTGTTACAAATTAGTATTGATATTTGGGGTACTTAAAGGATTAATGGTTCTATTTAAGCTTGTAGAGATTACTTAATGTTCTGGGGAGGACGCTAGTGATTATTAAAGTCAAGTGCAAAAAAATAATGTAAAGTCAGTGTTCAACTGGTAACTATAAAGCGTTCATTGTACTCAATTATAAACGTTCTAAAGATCAAGTTATGATTATTTTGATGCCTTTGTCAATACCATTTAAAATCAAGCTAATAACTGTACTTAAAGCCCCAAAAATCAGTCAATCTTTTGTTTTTTAAAAGATCTTCTATGTTTTTAAAAGTTTCAAAATCCAAATTCCACTCCAAAATTTATGCAAATCTGATGTTATTCTCGAAATAGGTGAGAACAAGCATTCGATATGATCATACTTTATTCGATGTCTTTAAAAATTCATGCTTACTAGATAAACATACCCAGATGGCTGGTAATTATATTTCGTTTTTTTGTTTGTAGTGTTATTTCGAGTATGTTTGTTTGTTCTGTATTCGTAATATCCACGGAATTGCTTGTAAACATAGATTCCTTTGTACTAGGAAATGGATTTTTATTAAAAAATGACCTTTTTGGGGACTTTGTATTGTTGTAGTAGCTAGAGTGGAGGTTCTTGGGTGTTTTTTTATTTTTTCTAATTTTAGAGACTAAATTTTATAAAAATGAACACTTTCTTAAAAAGATGTTTATTGACGTGTAACAGGTTTTTGAATTTCTGCACAGTAAAAACTGACTGTGTTTGCAAAAAGGTTCAGACAAAATATTAAAATATGGCCGGGGAAAATAAATTCCAAGATTAACATATAAAACTTCTATGTGAATTCAGTTTTCGATTCACAAACACATTCCTGTAAATTTTGTTTAAACAGTTTGTGAATAGTAATACAATATATTCTGCACTGTGCAAAGATCTGATTTATATAAGATAAATCAACATTTTTAACGCTAATAATGGCAACTCTTGTTATAAGAAACAAAAAGTTAGTGTTTTGAGGTTTTTTGTAACGAGACTTTACTGTACTTTTGTAAAATTCTGTATTTTTCATAAGAAAAAAGCCCCGTAACTCGCTTCTTGAACGCTAACAGATCTTGGCGTTCCGTCTCTCTTTTATTCGCGATATTCAAGCCACTTTCTTTCGCTGTTTTTAATGAATAATTACTCTTTAACCGCGGACTGTTTGTGTTTTTTGCCGTTCCCTTTCCTCGTCAAACGTGTAGTTGACGTAAAACAAAGAGCCCAAGTGGAATTGTGTCTCTTTTTTTGTGTTTTTTCGGCGCCGCGAGGCTTTTGCTGAAAAGACGGAAAAGGGCCGTTTTTTATTGATTTTCCACTTTTTCAGGGCTAACGTCGGTCGGTGTTGTTTTATATTCGACGCAAACTATGGATCCACCCGCGCAACCCGGACAGGAAGGCCAAGGCCCACGCCCATCCAACAAGCGTCTTCAACAGACTCAAGCTCAGGTCGATGAGGTCGTTGGCATCATGAAGGTGAGGGTTTTGTACTTTTTTGTTGTTTTTAGTGAAGTTGTGGCATTTGTCAAAGTCTTACCTAAATTATTAGGCTTGTGTTAGTCTAAACCGTATTTTTTCGATTAGTTTGAGTAAGAAAGACTGGTGTTATGATAGGTTTACTTAAGTTTTTGCTTTTTTCATCGAGTTTAATGAAGATATGCTAACACTTTTGGAAAAAAAGATGCTTCATGAAGTTTTCTATTAATTTTTAAACAAATTCTAAGAAAATATGGAAGTTTTATTGTTTTTGGAAGTAAAATTTGATCTCCGACTTGAAGAATTGGGTGGTTTAAGAAAAGTTAAAGCAGTTTTTTTGCGAAATTTCGTGTGATTCATAAGGATTTATTGTTTACAAACCCTCGTGATTCATCAGAAATATTAGTTTTGACATGAATTGTGTGGTTTTTGATAATAGAATAGGTAGTAGAATAGTTTTATGTTAATATTAACAAAAATGAATTCAAAACATAAAATAACGAGGGAAATGGCATACAACATGAAGCATAAGTACATTATTGGTAGAGCAAGAAAAAAATTTTTTAATTAACAGTCACATTATGACTTTAAAAAGTAATGGAAACTTTTCAGGTTAACGTGGAGAAGGTGTTAGAACGTGATCAGAAGCTGTCCCAATTGGACGATCGTGCCGATGCTCTGCAGGAAGGCGCTTCTCAATTCGAGAAATCGGCCGCGACTCTGAAGCGCAAGTACTGGTGGAAGAATATCAAGATGATCATCATCATGTGCACCATTGTCGTCCTGCTGGTCATCATCATTGTGATCTGGGCCGGCGGAAACAAGTAGATAATGGCTACCAATTATTCCATTTGAAATACATTTTTTCTCTCTAATTTAAATTTGTATAATTGAAAAGACTGGACGTACACCATGGTCCCGACCAGAATAATATTGTAGTAGTATTTACACTGTTTGGTGTATGTTTCTTCTTATCTCTTTTAGTACTATTGGTTAGTTACGTTTTTAGGTAGATCTAGAGGTTCCTTAGCATCTTTGTTTAAAAGCTAATTTTTTAATGAATAAAAATGCGAAATAACCAATGGATCTACCTTGTAGTACATAAATGTTACATTACCTGAAGATGTAACTTATTGGTTACATTTTAAGTTATAAAAGATGCAATTTGCGTTTTTACTGTAAATTATGAAACCTATTTGACATCTTTTACTATCTATAACATAACAAACTCCTTTCCAGTGTTATGTATAGACTTTTCTGATGTAGCATACCATTTCTCGATGTTCTTTTTAATTCTCTAATTTATCAAACAGATTTTTAAAAACTTTGCATGTAATCTTATTGTCTATGTTCACTTCAGACGTCCATTAAAGTATATTACGTCTTGCACTTTTTGTGTCATCAACATTAACACTGGATGAAACACGAGATAAATAAATTACACTACTGTAGTTGGAATTGTTGTTGTGATAGTTTGTTAATGAAGCATGTTCATAATATTTGAAAAAAGGGTGATTATTTTTTTGGGAAAGCTTAAGGGGGGGGGGGTGAAAGAAGATAAATGAGGGGATTTGGTGAATATTTTTTAGGTTTTTGCGTATTAAATATAGTTTTTTGTGGTTTTTAGGTAACAAATTATTTTTTTGAGTAATCGATATATTTTTTTGTTAACGAAACATCAAAACAAACGTTTTTTTTTTCACCTTTAACGTGACGTTTTATTTTATAATTTACTCGAAAAGTAATAGAAATTAATTGGAAAAGGTACCTTTACCTACAACAACTACTACTTTCAGTACAATCTCTCAAAATGGACATAGACGTGGCCTTATCGGATAACACAGCTTTGTTCAAAGCTCGCCTAAAAATGTTGAAGATGAAAGGAGCTCTGAAGAAAACGCTGGACGAAGAAACGAAAGTTCCTAATTCAGACAATTTCAAACTTTATGCAGCTCATTCACGTCAAATTGCTCAACATATCCGGGAGCTAAGGGATTTGGTATTGGAGAAAAGGAAGAGCTATTTGTTGAGCACGGTAAATGTATATGGGCATGACAATTTCATGTCGGACTCGGATCGAAAACAGTGCGATGATGATACTGGTAAGTTGATTTTTAGTGTTTTTGGTGTTTAGGTCAGCTGATTTCGTTGTGGAAGAATTAAAAGTGGAAAAGGAGCTCCTTAAGGAGTACATTGAGGATGACATTTAAAGCGTAATGTTTTTGTAAAGATAGATATTAAAACTTCAAAAACATAAAATAATATAAATTTTCAGAAACCGCGATGAAGCAATGTTCCCGATTGATCAGAAACCTCGAAGTTCAAGTAGAATCAGACGAAACCCTCCGTCGCGAAGACGAATATCTCCATCTTAAAGCAGTGGCTTTTATGTTAAGCCTATACCTCGAGAACGTTTGTCGAATCGTTTCCGACCTAAGGGCGTCGCAATTAAAGAAAACCCAACATTTGGGGAAGATATGCAGATTGGGCAATTTGGTGGACAAATTTGGACCTCAAATTGAGAGAATGAGAAGAGAAAATGAGAGAAAACGAAAAGAATTGCAATTGAAAAAGGACGAATTGGACCAGAAATTGGCTTTGAAGGAACAAAATGGTGTTAGGACTGGTGGAAGTAGTGTACCTGGTTTTGGTAATGAAAATAATGGCATTAAGAGTGAAGGTAGTGGAAAGGTTAAGACAGAATTTGACTGCACAGTTAAGAATGACAACAGTAGCAAGAATGGAAGAAGTAGTACTATGAATTCCGAAAATGGCACAACAGTGAAGCAAGAAGCAACTGACGACGATTTTATTGATGCCAAACAAGAATTCTCAAAACAAGATGATAATTCGTTTGGAATTCGTCAAAGAAAACAGAATCAAATGGATTTCGAAGAAGAAGATAAAGAAAATTATGATACAAAGGTAGACCCGGTGTTTTTGGCTCAACTGACAGTAGAAAATGACAGAATATATGACAAATTCACTCAGCGAACTAATGAAATTGAAATGATCGAATCCCAATTTGCGGAAGTCCAGAAGTTACAGAGAACTTTTGCTGAAAAGGTATGAGTATTATAGTAAGCACCAGAAAAAAATTTAAATTTTAAAATATAAAATTTTTTTTGGTAAAGAAAACTGTGGCTATTTACCCTTAAAATACGTTGCTTCAGGTAGTGGAACAAGAACGTGACATTGAAATCATTCACGACAAGACTATTCACACTTTGGAGAACTTGGAGCAGGCAAATGATTTCATTCGGGAAGCCATCAAAAACTCGGCTAGCCGACGAGTAATCGCCTTGTTTTGTCTGATCGTGCTGACTTTAGTTTTGTTGTTCGTGGACTGGTACAATGCTTAGCGGACGCGGTAGTAAATTATTTATTTTGATAAAAGAAACGAGCTTTCTTTCTAGGTAATCCTACTTTTGAATTCATTAGAGATGTTTTTATAACATAAATGTGGGCGTAAAGTGGGTAGAACCCCCTCTTACACCAAGCTTTGTACCAAGTATTCATTTTTAAAATCATCAACGAATGATATTCTTCGAGAATTCTCAAATATGACAAACTTTATTGTCTCCAAACTGACAAATTGCAAAGTTTACAATAAGACGAAAGATTAGGATTCACAATAGATTAATTTATTTGACAAACATTAACTTAGTTGTTGAACAGGTTAGGTAGAAAACAAGGAGGGTTAGCTCAAATAATGTACTTAATGTAAGGGATCTCAACATCTTCGTCTTCTTCGTTCGACGTAGTTGCGTCGAGGACAAGGGCGCGACGATACGATGGGATTGGCCCACGAGAAACTTCCTGGACAACATCGACCAAGCTAAAACAATATTAATTAGTAAAAAAAAATATATTACTATAGAAAAAATAAGATGAAATATTCAAATGCTTTTTCGTAAAAAGCACGCTAAAATAATCAAAAATGTCACAAAAACAACTCAAAAAACCTTTCAAAACTTACTTCTTGGCCTTTCTTTCGTTGACTTTCGCCGGAGGGTGGAAGAAAGCGTACAATAATGACACTCCACAGGAGATCATGGACACGGTAAGTTCGGTTTTGTTCTCGACTTCTTCGATAAACTCCTTCAAGGTAGCTGGACCCTTGATTTCGATTCTGTCCCATAACGTGAACTCATTGTTACCGTACTTCTTCTTTGGGGCCGCTCCTGGTTCACTGAAGGTGTAGAAGGGTGAAGCCAAGTTCAGGAAGCCATTCTTGAACTGTTCTACTGGAGTTTTGGCGGTTCTGCCATCTGCATCCACACATTTGTACAATTCAATGGCGACCAATCCAGCCACAACTGACGTTGTAGTAGCCAGAGCTGGGATGATACGTCCAGCAATTTGTTTCGTCTTCATGGCATCGGCCAAGGCAATGTCGTAGTTCTCGGCTCTCAAGTTTGAAGCGGCAGTCACAAACTCAACGTGATGATTCGTGTCATCGTCCTTCTCAAAGTCGATCATCTCCATTTGATCGTTGTTCGTGAGCTGAAGACGAGCCAGAGCCAATTTGAGGCCATCCAGGACTGTGTCGGTTTCGTCCATGTCTAAAATCAATGGTGTCAAGAAGTTCTCATATTCATCCTTTGTATATCAACATCATATAATTTAAAAAAAATATTTTATCAAAAAACAGGTCAAGACCCTAAAATATAAAGCAAGGATCAAATACTTACCATCTCCACCAGCCTGACCATTTTGTTCCTTGGCTTCGGCTTCTGTGACAGCAATCTTGACTCCACTTCTAGGCACAAACGGGGCTGGCTTGAAGGTTGATGCTATTTCCGCGATCGTCCTCTTGTCCAAAATCGGGATGAGTTTGTATTGTTGAGCCCTCAGAATGGAGGCCGAGTACACAAAGTCAAAGTGGTAGGTGTTTTCGGGATCAAAGTTCAACACATGAGGACATCTCTTGGTACCGGACCAGAATTTGACTCCAGAATCCGTCAACTGTTCAGCCGGGAAGTTGTGAAGGAGTTGAGCAATCTCATTGTGATAGTAGGTTTGGAAGGTCTTCAAGGCCCACAAAACGCAATCTTCCGGTGCTTTTGGTTTGTCATCAATCAAGCTTTGCTTCAAGATCCTCAGGTCCTAAAAAGGTGTCATAAATTGAAATTAGATGCAAAATTTAGAGCCTTATTTAAAAAATCATTAAAGTTTAAATTTATAACAATATCAACTAAACATCAAGCAAAAGACATCAAAAACAATAAAAGTTCAAACTTACAGCGATAGCTTGCCCTGGGTTCATGGTTTCCAAACGTTCTAAGAATCCTCGTGTGTCTGTCAAGTATTGGTTCACTTTTTCGGCCGGATTCGTGAACAAATCTTCAAATTGTCCTCGAGCCCATTGGATCGTATGTTGGATCTCGTATGGGAAGTTTTTCAACGTACAGATGGGGATGTCCTTCTCTGGTGGGTCGTTGGTAGAGCTGTAGGACTCGGTGATATGTGGGTATACGACCTGAGTGTTTCCTTTCGCTCCCATCGTTCCTGACTCCAGCAGTGGCTTCTGGTAGTACACACAACGACTGTCCATGTAGCGTCCTGAAATTATAATTGTTTACTACAATATATACAACCACCAAATCCAACATAATGAAATATTTTTAAATTATGAACAAGTACTAACTCTGCTTAGTACCAAAACAAATACTCTAAAAACCGTTTCATAAAAAAATTCGTCTAAAACTGCCAAATAAAGATTTTCTAACTTACTAGCTTGAATATTATCCAAAGCATTAGCTACTCCACTCAATTCTTCGAAAAAGTCATCGTTGAAGATCTCTTCAGTGTCCGGAGCTACTCGATCAGCCAAAGCCTGAATGTTAATATCAGGATTGAATGACTTCACAGCCTTGGCGGCAACTTCTGACTTCTTTCCGCCCATATCCTTTCTTCTGAACAAGAACTGTCGGTTCAAGTTAGACAACTCGATCTGATCCATGTCGGTGATCTTGATCTTCCCTTCCTTTGAGCATCCCAACCCGATCATGGCAAAGTTCTTCAACAATTCACATCCAATAGCTCCTGATCCCACGATGAACCATTTCTGCTTCTGAAGGGCTTCTTGGAATCCCCATCCGAATACAGCGGCTTGAGCATCGTAACGGCTGTTTCGCGGAGCACAATCTTCGGCCGTGAGTTTGGCATTGTTGAAAGGAGACCAATCTCCTGGCAGGGCTTCCAAATGGTGAGTGTATAAGAACTGTTTCTGAGGAGTTGTGTGATGTGTGACCGCTTTCATGGCTTCTTGAGCAGTGATACCGCCGATCAAAGAGGTCACTGGTTGAAGATTACCTCTGGCCTAAAAATTATGATTAAAAATTTGAAAATGTGAAAAATGTCGCATTCATTACAACACCTAAACCAATCTTCTACAAGCATCGTGCCAAGAATATAACCCTCAAAAAGTTACCTGATAAGAGAAAGGCGTGATCCAGCTATCAGCGACTTCACCACTGCCTTCTGGCAATAACTTCTTCAGTTCAGCAGTATCATCATCGTTCCTTGGTTCTGGAGCTCTACCGTGCTTCTCTTCAAAGATATACAAGGCTTGCCATAGAGCGTGAAGTTGTGACGGAGCATCAAAGTGTGCATAATCGTAGATAACACATTCTGGCTCGGCTAATTGTTGTTCCAGAGTCTTGAAATCAACGAAACTTGGGACCTTGACTTGTCTACAACGTCCACCTTCAATGTAGTCGGCGAACTGAGCTGAGATTGGGCCAATGTTGAACACGTTTGGCTCTGAAATAAAGATATGCTATAGTTTTTGTTACTTCATACCCCAGAGAACTCTTAAAAAGACTAATATTACACCTAAAATTACAAAAAAAAATTAAATACTTACTAACAACAGTAATCTTTCTTGGTTCACAATTGTTAAGTTCGGCCATTCCTTTGATTTCCGAGAATGTCACATAATCTCCGTCTTCGAAGCCGTGGAAGTTCTCCTCCAATGTCATCACATTGCCAGTATTTCTGTCAACGTACTCAATGAGAATCTCTTTTACTGGGTCTCCAGAAGCATCATCAATTCTGAATTGGTTGCCAAGATCAACGAATGAGTACGAGAAAAGTCCACGAGCATCGGCCGAAATGAAGTAGCGGTTGTGGACACGGCACCAGTTGTTTACAATCTTCTGGTAGCCAAAGGTTTGGTCGGTCAAGACGACAAGCTAAAAAGTTAATGTAAAACAGTAAAAACATTAAAGAACTAATAAAAAATTATCTAGGAATCATAAGATACATCAAGCATACGCCAAAAATCATAGTTTATATACTACAAACCGTCAAAAAATTAAGGTTTTGCAGTAAAATTTCGCTAAAAACATAATTTAACACACTGAAGTAAAAAAGTTTAAAAAAACTCACATCAAACTGCGCCACAATCTCTTCAGTGAGCTCTTCCGTGCTTAAGTTACATTGAACAGAATCGTTAAGTTCTTCCAGTGCAGCAAAACAACTTTCGGCACGATTCTTTCCCAAATGACTTTCATTTAGGTAATACTGAGCTGACAAATCCTTCCATTCAACATTCTTGGTATCATGAAGAGAAATATGACGAATTCCACCAAGAATCAAATTCTTAGAGATCTCTACTCCAACTGAACCCAATCCTGAGATCAATACACGAGCTTGACGAAGCTTGTACATGGCCGATTCGCCCAAAGCGTAACTAAAATTGTTATTGTTAGTTTTTGTTGAAATTATGTCACTTTTAAAGCAAAAATTAGCTATGAAAGACCATGACAATACTAGAAACTAATTTCCACTAATCTCCACATTTTTAAGCAAAAATTTGTTACCTAAAAAGGTAAAAAATAAAGTAAAATACTTACATTTGTCTAGAATACAAGTTAGAGTCCAATTTGTCACCAGATTCAGCGTTTTCCTTTGATCCACCATTGTTGGCTGGGTTGCCAGCAGCTTTTTGAGCACGGTACATATCTGCGCCTGATGATACTTCCTAAAAAATTAGAGGGTTAATCGCAAAAAGTTTAATATATAAAAAATGACCCTTTGCATAAGAATAAAAATCAGTCAAAGTTAACCTTCTAAAATCAAAAAGAAAGAAAATATCAATAACTAAAAACTCTAATTTCTACCCCCATGAATAAATAAAAACTCAAAATGAAGACATATAAGTTAAAAAGTTGAAATTTCTAAACCCCTACAACAAAAACAAGCTAAAAGTATTACCAAAAAAGCAAAAAACCAGCTGTTAGACCGTTCTTTGGTCAAAAACACCCGTTTTCAATTCGAAACCAAATTCAAATGTGAAGAACGTAAAAAGATAAGATTTGGCTATCAAAAAGAAGCCCTTTATTTTAGTAAACAAATAAAGTGCTAATTTTATTTTCAAACTCTCTAAAAAGCAAAGATCAAATTGAATCTAGGTTCAAAAACAAGTAACTATATTGAAGTAGATGTGCTAGCTTACAGCTAGTTTATTTTATTCTTCTAGGCATAAAACAAACAAACTCT
The DNA here is from genome assembly GCA_904066225.2 of Bursaphelenchus okinawaensis. Classification (NCBI taxonomy): domain Eukaryota; kingdom Metazoa; phylum Nematoda; class Chromadorea; order Rhabditida; family Aphelenchoididae; genus Bursaphelenchus; species Bursaphelenchus okinawaensis. The sequence continues at coordinate 7,834,888 of CAJFCW020000005.1, read as the reverse complement.
ATAAAAAACAGATGCTTTCGTAATTCCTTTATGAAAAATAGTCTTATTGACGCATCTTGGCATTAAAAAACAGACTTCTAGGTACGAAACGGCTTTTCCCAGTAAATAAGCCGGTTTAGGTAACAAAACCTCTTTTTACTAATTCAGGCATGCAAATATACTTTCTCTAGTTACGAAACCAAAAATAAGGTCAATCTTTTCGATTTCTCTGTATTTTAGCTTGAAACCCCATGTTTACACTTTAGGAAACTTTAATTTACATTCTTCATCTTAACAAAATTAAAAAACTTTATGTTTTCCTCCATTATCCACGTCAAAATTACCTAAATTTACAACAAAATAACATCAATTTCAAGCGCTTACCTTGCCGTTACCAACAGCCTCAACCAGTTTGGCTTTCTTCAATGGTGGGACGTTCTGTGCGTCTTCAAAGGCCGAAGACATGTGCAATATAGCCAAATTCTTAACCTGTAAATTGGAAGGATCGGTCAACATTTTGTGGGAAACACGCACACAGAATAGGGCACGGTGAAAAACGAGGAACACAAAAGAAAAAAGACAAAAATATAAAAGAAGAGAATTCGAGAATTTATTTTGTCATTCAACGGAATGTCACTATTGATTGGCCTTGATTTTTTAATGTTGTTAGGACTGGCACTAATGAAGAAGTATGAACGTATATGTTACTATGAAAAACTTATGTTGTGAAATTTAATTTTAAACATTTTGGTTTCGAAATTTTACAAAAAAAGAAAAATTTTTCATTTGAAAGATGTGAGAAAAAGAATAGATAAGAAAACAAAAAGCTTATCGAAAAATGTTAAAATATGGTTTTAAATATTGAAAAAATATTAATTTTATTGTAAATATAACAATTCACTTTAAAAAACTCTTTTTCGACTGATAAAATCGAAAAAAAAAACGTAAAATATGGTAAATTTAAAGCAGAGTAGCTTTTAAAAAAGTTACTGTAACAGTAAAAAATACAGTTTTTTAAAAATACAAAATAAACAACCAATAATCACAAGAAGTTTCAAGCTTGTAGGTCTAATAACAAAAACGTCGCAATTTTTTGTTCCCTTACTTTCATGACTATCAAGGTATGTTGTGATTTACAACGCTGTAACTTAGCGTTTACTGTGTGTATTTGGCTAAAACTTTGCATTAACATTGCTTATTGTATTTTTGATAAACACAAAAAGTTTTGTTTTTCAATCTATAAATCTATATATGATTCTAATTTAACATAGTGTTCCGATTCATCAGCTTTTCAAGCAGAAATTGTATACTTTGTCGTATCTTTGATTCTGTAAGTTAAAATCATTAATTATTTATATGACCAATATTTTTCTAATATTTTAGTCATAAAAATATAAAAATTTAACGAACCCATCCTGTTTAACCTGTAAGTGTTAACAATTCCAGCCCTTATCAGTAAGCGTTTCAATTTTTCTTTTGATTTTCAAACTTTCGAAACTGCACTTACAATGTATAATGTAACAGTTTGATTCTGGAAAAGCTACTCTTGTAAAACTTGTTTGGAAAGGGCAGTCGAACAGAATTACCTCACTTTATGCTTCCCTTTAACCTTTGTATACATGTATAGTAAAGACTGGATTGTTTTCATATTTTCGTTTGCAAATGGCGTTTTACAATCACAATTCTTCAAGTTTTCTGTGGATTTGGTCAATTTGATGATTGATACGCAAAATGTAGGTTTTTGGCATTATTTGATTACGAGAGTAGAGTAAGGTAGAGTAAGAGGTGGGTGTTGGTCAGGAGAAGAGGAAGAGGTAGGACTGAATAAAAGAAGGAAGGGTTGATTGACTTAAGATAAGATTGTTTAGGGTACGGTGGTTTAAGGCAGGGCAAAGTAGAAAGAATATGGTAGAGTAGGTTAAAGTAGGGTAGGGTAGGGTAGGGAAGGGTAGGGTAGGGTAGGGTAGGGTAGGGTAGGGTAGGGTAGGGCAGAGTATAATCAGAAGCCACAAAATTTATTTTAGGCGTATCAAAACAAAAACTTTCTTTACTATGGCTTAGAGTTATGTGGTATTTTGATGGTGTTCAGCAGTTTGATGCTGGTTTATTGGACAATCTATAGTAAAGTTGAAGAAAACAACACTATATTGGTAAGTTAGATTCTATATTAAAATTCTTTTTATTTTTTTTTTTCATTTTCTCTTCCCCATCAGCCTTAAAATCTAAAAAAAAACTTTTCAGGCAGACTTCTTTCAAGAATCTGGAGCATGTATTACTGCCATTTTCTTCGTATCTCTGTATATAAACCCTAAAATAACTTTATTCGTTCTTCCTTCTTTTCCACTCACACTACTTCTACAATGTTTAATTTTCCGCTACAAACATATAACTATTGCTAATATTATATTATCTACCACTAAACTGATATCACAAAACTTTTTCAATGCTTTTGGTATCTTTGTAAGTACTAATGAATGGCGGCTTGGTACTATTACTGCTTCCAACATATTTCTGGTTCTTACAAGTTTGTTTTGGGTTACTAATCGAGTAGAAAAGTTGGCAGAGACATGCTATACAATATATTGTAGTAGACATGGTAATGGTCATGATATTGGTAGCGGTCATGATAACGGCCATGATAATGATAACAATACTAATACTAGTACAAATGGCAATGTAAATTTAACAAAAGTGAAGAAAAACATTTACTGTGTGTTAAATTTTGTCACCTTTGTCGAATTCTACTTACTGTGGTATTTGTGGATTCCTGTATTATCCGTGTTCGAAGTTGATATTGAAGTTAAGGTATACAACAATCGAATATATAACACATTACGTTGTATAATGTACAAAGCAGTAGGTCAAATAGTTGTTGAGGTACTGCACATAAGCTCTTTGTGCCTACTACAACATAAGAACGACATACGATTGGAAGAAAGTGACAAATTTATAGACGATACAAGATACGATGAGAATATAATCTACAATAATAATAAGAACGACAAAGATAGCTATAACAGACCCACAAGATACGACAACAAAGTCAGTTTCGTTCACATACGAAAATACGGTAGACAAGAAGATGATACAATATACGATAGAATAGCAGAACAACTTGATGTAGATCTACTTGAAGATGCCTACAGTAACAACAAAACGTATGTCAACCGAGTATACGATATTCACCACCATTCATCTCATATTACTATACCTAAACCCTACATAATACTCAACATATTCCTACAATTACTACTCCCGGCATATATTAATTGGCCAGTAGTAGTCTTTTACATTGTCGTATATACATGTTACATCGTATTACATCGATATATTACTGTAAAATCATCGTTCTTTGTGGTTACTGTAGAATCTCTACCGTATTTTACCGAAATGACAGCATTTGTGCTTGGTATCTTGTTGTATTACTATGGTTATGTGTTTCCTATGGCATATTTTGTATTTATATTATGTCCTCTGCCACATGTAAATGTCATGCATGTTAGTCATAAAGATGTTTTTAGGTATCTTACTATGTAATAAATGTTTATTTTACTTTTATAATTGTGGCTTTACTATTATTAGGCTGTTCAACAAGTTCTGTGCCTCCTAACCCCAAAAATTTGTTTTGAAAAAAGGCACAGAATTATTTTAACAACCTAATACAAAGTGACGTTCAATGTAATGCGTAACTATATACAGTTACAATACCTATATACTATTACAATATACCATGATACAGGAAAGATACGATGACATATGGTATGATACATATTATTATATTATTTACTAAAAATGGCATTTTTAATGAATAAAATGATGTTAGGATACACAAATATACCTAAAGATGTTCTTCCAATCAGCGTACTATGAAATTGATTGATATGATCGTATTCAAGATTAAAAGAACATCTCTTTTGGGCACTTTTGTGTATGTTAAAATAAGAAACAGCATTATATTACAAATGTTATTAGGCTTTTCAAATAATTATGTGCCCCTATAAAAGCAAATTTTCGAAGCTAAGAAGCACAGAATTAGTTGAACAACATAATATTACTCTAAATGTCATGGTGAAGAGAAATTAAAAAAAAAGAAAAAGATATTGTCCTTACTATTATACTTTTTTACATTACATTACTATAACCATCCTCTCCCTAAGAACCTATAGTTTTTCTAGATATCAGACATGACCCAGACCATTACAATTGACTCTTACATACTGTAAGTCATGTACCCAGACGTGATGGCATCAAAAAGCAAAAGAAACATATTCTCGTTTGAGTAGAGGTGATGTTTCTGAATGTTTTTCGTTTTGTTCTAATATGGCTTCCATTATTTCGACTGTTTGAGAGTGACCAACATCTAAAATTTTCAAAATTTATCAAAAAATAAAAATTTTTTTGACTTCCACCCTCTCCCCTGTTGAATTGTTAGGAGACCCACTGAGCCAAAACAAATTTGACGTCGGGCCGGGCCTGTACTTTTGGGGCCGAGGAATAAACTAAGACCCCAGGAGCCCAGCTCAAATCCCGCAACATAAAATTTGACTTAAAGAAAGACCAAACCCGGCCGAAAAATTGGTCCCGGCCGGCTTCTTTACAGGCCTACCTCGCACCTTTTTTATTTTAATACCTACTTAGTAACTACAACATTCCTAACTACTTTTTACAAAACAGAACCTTGACTGCTCCTCCAAACCTTACAAGTAACCTACAACAATGTTGGAACTCCAATTTGTCAGTTTTGACAAACAAAGCTCGTGACAGTGGAGATCGCTGGCCATCGTGGAAACAAGCATTAGCACAGAACATGTAAAACCAATCGTATTTCAAGTCTGGGAATGTGACATGTCTACCATACACGGTAATCTTCTCCCAATCTGACAGTCGTGTCGAAGGGTTATCCGTCCAGTACACCATGTAATGCTAAAATCAAAAATACTGTATAAAGTATAATCCTGATATTCTGCAGTTGTTAAAAACTTGAGCGGTTAAAAAAGTGGGCGCTCATCCAGAATAGCCCCCCTACCAGGCTTGGACGTAGGGCAGAGCAGGGCCCAATTTGCGGCCCTGGGGCCGGGCCCGCTTGGGCCCTGCCCGGTACAGGGTTTTAGTTTTCAGGCCCTGCCCGGCCCGACCCTGGGGCCGGGTCGGGCAGGGCATTTACAGGGCTTTACAGGGTTTTACAGGGCATTTGTAAATTAAGTTTATAAAGCTAATAACAAGTGAAATAAACTGCTTTAGATCTATCCGGCCTTACCCCTGACCCTTTTCGCCCTACCCGACATCACCCGTGATCCTTTTAGCTCTTCCCGACCTTACCCCTGACCTTTTTAGGCCTACCCAACCTTACTTCTGACCTCTTTAGCTTTATCCAAGTCTAACTTTGACCTGTTTAGCTTTACTAAACCCTACACTTGACTTTATTACCCTACTATACCATACCCACCCTACATAAAATTCCATACTGTACTGTACCATGCCCTATGCTACTTACTATATCATACTCATCTTACCAAACAAAACATACCAAACCTTACAATACTTTACATTACCATATCATAAATTATCCTATCTATCATACCAAATTCTACAATGCCCTAACCCTTATTATATAACATGCCATACTCTACCTGACTATATTATACCATTTATCTTGCTTTATTTACCTACTCTACCCTACCTATGGGTAGTACACAGTAGTGTTGTATAAGATTGGATAAGGTAAGATATGATACAGTATGGTATATGTAGTATGTTATGGTATGGTAGGATATGGTATTGTATGGTAGGGTATGGCATGTTATAATATGTTAGGGTATTGTGGGGTTTGGTATGGTAGATAGGATAGGGTATGGCGGGGTGTGGCATATTAGGTACAATATGGTAGCGTAGGAACGGGCAGGGCTACAAAGGTCAAAGGTGTCGGGTAGGGTTAAAAGGGTTAGGGGTGAGGTTGGGTAGGGTTAAAATAGGGGTGCTGAAGTCGAGTAGGGATAAAAGGATCAGGGATGAGGTCGGAAAGAGCTAAAATGTTCAGGAGTGAAGTGGGGTAAGTAACATTACTTGTTAGACACTCAATAATTTTAAATTAATTTTTTTTATATATGAAAAAATTATTACCGGGCATTTACAGGGCATTACCGGGCACGAAGCAAGCCCTGCCCGGTTAGAATCATGGGCCCTGCCCCGCCCGGCCCTGTAATTGATCGTAAAAATGAACCCTGGCCCGGGCCGGGTCGGGCACAGGGGGCAGCGCCCTACGTCCAAGCCTGCCCCCTACACGCCACCCCAAGTCGACCGATCAGTCAAAGTAGAGATTCGTAATCCATTCCTTTTTCCGATAATTTGTTTCATTTCGTTTTTTTTGTTTTTCGGTCGGTTTTTTCGCCTGATGTTCAAACTTTTCTACTATTTTGACCAAAATGTAGCAGAAACTAATGGTAAATGGTAAATTTCAACAGATAAAGGACGTACATTTAAAAAATATATGATTTTTGTTATTTCACAATTGCAATTGTTTCATAAAAGAGGTAGGGCCCTACCCATACCATTTCAACCCCCCACCGATGTCAACCAGAACATACCCCCAAAAATCATTTTCAAAAAGCAAATTGAAAATTTCTTTTTTTTCTCTTGCGATTTTTCACATAAATTTGAATTTTGAATTAATGGTTCCATTTTACTTCGCACCCCCATCAATGTAGTTTACAAAGCACCCCACCCACTGTAGATAGCACCCCCACCCACTGTAGATCGCACCTCCACCCACTGTAGATCGCACCCACACCCACTGTAGATCGCACCCCCACCCACTGTAGATCGCACCTCCACCCACTGTAGACCGCACCCCCACCCATTGTAGATCGCACCCCCACCCATTGTAGATCGCACCCCCACCATTGTAGTTCACACCCCCACCATTGTAGTTCACACCCCCAGAAAATGAAATTTACAACCGGCACGTAAAAAGTCAAAATTATTCTTTTTAAATTGACCTTTACGAAATCAATGAAAAAGCGTATAAAAGGCAGCAAATTTTGCAAATTCTTCATTCTGCTCCTCCGTTCGCCGCCCTGGCCAGCCAGTAGACCAGCACTCTCTCGCGCGACCCTCAACCTTCAACTCCGGACATTGCCGATATGGTTCGGCCAAGTCGGGTTGACCTGGAGTTGGAGATTGGGGGTTTCACTGGGGGTGCGAACTGGCGGTTGGGGGTGTGAAACGGAATGGGGGGCTGTTCTGGATGAGCCCCAAAAAGGGCGGTAAAATATAAGATACTCTTTAAAATGTAACTCACATTTACCTTGTTTTAATTTTTTTATCTTAATATACTGTAACATAGGTTTATAGATGTAGGTACCTACCTTAACATCGTTAGTCCGTTGAAATGGAGGTTCCCAGGTAAGTTCAATTGTGTTTGCATTCAACTTCTTTGACATAATATGTTGAGGACTTAGTTGAGGTTCTAATTAGAATATACTGATTATTCATGTTTTCGTGGTGGGACCAAAAAATCTTATTTTAATTTAAAAAGCCAAACTATCGACAAAAATGCCTTATACCGAAAAGAATCAAATAAAAAATTACCTGTATATTGCACCAGAAGTATTGGTTTACTTTCACCATACTTTGACACAGCAGTAATCCTGAATTCATATAATGAACATGACGATAAGCTCATGATCTCGACTGAAGTCTCCGTGATTCCTTTGATCTCCAGAACACGGTGATCGTTTGTGTATTCATCAGAATACCTAGAAATTAATAAATCGTGTAAAAGTTATGGAAAAATAGTTAAACTAGGTATAAACAACACTTATCTTCACTTTTTCTTTACAAAGTTAGGCCTGAAACAATATTTTTTAAAATATTTATAAATTTCAAACCCTTTTTTTAATTTTACGGTAACTTTTCAACATTAATTCATTAGATAAAACGTTAAAACGACCTATAAACCTTACTTTAGCCGATATCTCAAGTTGTAGTAAACATCAGCTTCGGCTGAGAACGCTGCGGCCCAAGCTAGCCTAACAGAATATGCAGATGTTGATATGACTTGGCAGTCCCGAGGTGGGTCTGGAGCTTGACGAGCGAACAAGAATTGATCGTTTGGTACTGAAATTAAAAAAAATTTTAAATATTTTTTTTCCATTTTCAAAGCACATTTTTTGTAATTAATTTGATGCAAAAAGAATGGTGCGCAACAAAAGTTAAAAATTTAGGCCAATAGTTGTGTAGAAATCGAAATTTAAAAAAAAGTAAAGTAAAATACGAATTGGCTTAAAATTACTTATAAAAAAATCGTTTTTGATCGTAAAATACGCCCAAAAACCCCCAAAAATGAATAAAAATCCAGATTCAAACCACTTTCTGACCTCAAAAACCAAATTTCTATAAAATTTTTGAACACCAAACTCTAATATCCAATCATTAACTTACACATCTTAGAGCCCCGTCGCTTCTCCTTCCGCGACTTCTTCCTCTGCGGCTCATCGAATCGTTTGTGTGCAAAGATCATTCCCTTGGCCAACTGGGCCAACAATGAGGCCATGGCTCTGCGTCGACGCTTCGCTTTAGCTTCGCGCAGCATGTAAAACGGATTATTCGAACGTAATTTCCTCCCCAAATAGTGAATCTCCTTCAGATACATTCGCCCGACGACGTCCATGCACATGGTCGAGAGTATGATACCGCCGAGGATCAAGACCAGCACGGTTAGTAGGTTTTCGGGCGATGGGCGGTAGTCGCCAAAGCCTGAAAATATGATTTTTTGTAAAATTTTTATAAATTTTAGATAAGAAACAATAGAAAATTAAAGAATCTTTAGGTTTATATTGTAGTAGGCCTTACCAAAACCAGTTTATTTTTTAGTAGCCTTGATCTTCTTACTATAAAACCTGATATGTTTCAAAAACTGATGCAAACACTCCAAAATAATTTAAGAAACCAATATAAAACGTATTTTACCTCTTCGGATAGCGGGTAATTATTGTAGACAACTTATCGCTAGTTCAGCTTTTGTCTCACGACGAAAACATGAATATCACTAATAATGTACCAAACAGATTTGAAAAAAAATTTACATCAATAGATAGCTTTAAACCTGCTTGAATTTTAACAATTACTTAGATATCACTACTAGAATCTGTTATAAAAAATCTGATAACACTTTTTGGTCCCACCACGAAAACATTTTTTGCAATATATATTACTCAACCCACGAAAACCATCGTTAAAATTGAATTTTTTCACTTACCAACAGTCAAAATAGAGATGAAGGTAAAGTAAAGCGCTTCCAAATAGGACCATTTCTCGTTCCTTTGAATAATATACGCTGCTATGCAACCATATACGACGGCCACCAAGAATACCAAAATCGGAGGGAATCTGATCAACCTGACACGGTCCAACACTTCTTGCTCGTCTTCGTTGTCATTGAACATTTTCTGGCGTTGTATCGGTTTCTCTTGAATTCGGTTTCGATGCTTGAAGTTCATCCACAGCTTCCACACTTCGTAGTGGAGAAAGAAGACGGATTCTGAGATGAATTTGGCCACATTGGCTACTGTTACTAGGGTTAGGGGGATTCCTGGAATTTGGAAGTTTTTAATTATTAAGTTAAAAAAAATTTCGTAATTTTAAAATGCGTTTTTCTTTATAAAATTGATTAAACAAAGGTAGAAAGTGCAATAATTTTGTCATTTCACAGTTTTTCACTATAGGAATGCGCACTTAAAAGATGTCATAACTTTTGCAAAAGTCTTTCAAAAGACATGGAAATTGGCGTGAATAATGATAGATAGAGTAAGTATGTTGTGTAAAAATATTGATCCTTAACTATGAGTTTAAAATTTTGTATGCTTTAAAAGTTCAAAAAATAAATAGCTTTTTTGGCGGTTTATGATGATATACTGCTTGTTACAAAGTTACGTAGTAACTCATCTAACAAGACCTATAGAATTGCAAAGAGGACAAAATTTCATATCAAAATGGATATTCTTAGCTTTTAGTACCCTACAGCAACAACTTTTAAGTGCCTTTTTGAAATTTTTTCTCATAAAACCTGTGTTTGCCAATTTAATAAAATCACATTAAAAATAAAAATAAGCTCAAAGTGAAGAGTCTACTGCAAATTAAAAAGACTTACCTATCAAACAGTAGATCACAGCAAACAGTCGGCCATCTCTTGTAGTGGGGCACACATACCCAAAACCAATCGATGTCAACATGGTTGTGGTGAAGAACAAAGAGTTTTTAAAGTCCCAAGATGGAGCATTGTCTTCGAAACCGTGACGTACCTGGAAAACGTTTGTTTTAAAATATAAAAAGTAAATGAGGACTTATATTTTCCCTTCTATCTAAAAATAGCCTTACCAATACCTACTACAATGTCATAATCTCTTTCAAAGTTAATTTTTTTTAACTTTTAAAACCCTAATCTCAAGCCATTTTCAAACTTACCCTTTTGTGAGCTAGGTAGGTGGTATCAACGTATCTGTCAAACCTTTCCTTGGTCTTTTTAATTATCTCCTGGATGACCCATTTTCTGTCAGGATGACGTGCCAATTCTGGATTATCATTTACAATCTCAATTACCGCGGCCTGATATGCTTTGCCATCTTCGTCGATCTTCTGAAGATGACTGGCTTTGGCTTCGATCAGATTCTCTCCTTCCAATCTTTGAAACACCAAAGCACCAATGATAAGATAGAGGATACAGCATACGACAAGGATAACATGAGGCGATATCAGCTTTTTGAACAGACTTTTGCCAAGTTTTTGGAGGCTGGAAGTTCGCAAAATTATGTTATCAGCTTTATTTGAGAAAAGTAGGGTTTTAAGTAATAAAATTTAAAATTTTGAAAATTTAAAAATTAACTTTTTTATATGTTTAGGTATAAAAATGCTTGCTTTTACTTTTAAAATACGAATGAACTTACTTTTCAGCAGTCAACTTCTCTGATAACCATGATCTGAATCCCATTTCAGTCAATCTTTTCTTTCTCCAAAAACCTCTACTACAATATAACTAACGCCCAAAATAACTATAAAAACTTTTCTAAATAGCCAACCTAACCTCGTAGATAGGGGTGAGAAAAGGACCGGGCCGGGCCCACTTTTAAGGCCCGGCCCAGGCCCGGGGCCCAACGTTTAGGCCCGGCCCGTTTTCAATTTTCTCTCAGGCCGGCCCGGCCCGGTCAGAAAATTTCTAGGCCCGGCCCGGCCCGGCCCGTTTTAAAAAATTTTAAAACTTAAAAAATAAACGGAAATTTGGCTTTGCATTGTTCTTTTAGATCATTTATGTATCATGGTACCCAATAAAATCAAAAAACATCAACGGGGATTAAAATTTAAAATTTTTTAAAATTTTAAAATTTTTTTTCGGCCCGGGCCCAATTTTCAAGCCGGTCCCGCGGGCCGCCCGTTTCAATTTTAGCTCAAGGCCGGCCCGGCCGGCCCGATCGTAGGGCCGGGCCGGGCCTAGACGGCCCGTTTCTCACCCCTACTCGTAGATGATCCAAACTATCCAAAATTTTACAAAAATACATGTAACCCCATGTTATGAACTTTGGAACAGGGAAAACATTATTTTTGAAGAGTACGTTGGCCTTCTCGAATCCCCTTTGGAGACCGGATTCTGGAGATTTATCATTTGAATGTGAAAAAGCGGAAAGAGTCTCGAGAGACATGGCGAAGACAAAGAAATATAACATCTGCATTCATGGCGGGCGCTTTGCGGCAGCCGGTTGCCAAAGAAATTTGCATTTTCTCTATTAGTTCAAGAAAAAAATGCATTTTTCTGTAAAAAGTCATTAGAAAATGCATTTTTTATAATATACTATTAAAACCTTCAAGGTTCGTCAAAAAAATTGTCGTGTTTTACATAAAAATCTTTATTTGTCAACAAATTTAATAATTAGTGACCTCCTTTGATAGCCGAAACGAAAAGAGTTTTAGGCAGACGAGCGTGCGACTTGACGTGATCAGCATGATTGTACTCTCTGGTTGATTTAGTGGAATCTCCAGATGATATGGATTCTTCAATCTCCTTCCTGAAAACATCTTTTTATTTTAAAATTCCAAAAGCATCAAATAAGTAAGGGGTCAAGTTGTAAATGATTAAAATTCTTCACCTGTTTTAAATCCAAAATGGAAGTTAATGTAGTTTATTTATTTTTAAAAATCTGTTTCAACTTTTTTAATACTAAAACTTCCAATTTAAACAAATTTAAGCCCAAAAACAATATAAAAAAGTGCAAAAAGTCATTCGACCCTGACAGGACTCGAACCTGCAATCTTCGGATCCGAAGTCCGACGCGTTATCCATTACGCCACAGGGCCACGTTTCCCTTTCCTTTCGTTTCTCTTTATAAAGCGTACAAAAAGCGAAAAAAAGAAAGAGAAAGACTTGACTCACTTTTCCATTTCTTCTTCCAACAACGACAAAGCTTCGGATTCCTCGCTGCTTACAGAAGCTGGTCGTACACTGCTGTTGCTCTGTTCACTCGTAAGACTATGCTCTCCAGACTCGAGTTTCTTCAGAATATCGTCCATTTCCTGTATCACTTGGCTTCTCTCGTAGTAAAGATCGTAGTTTTCCGCTTCGCGGGCCACAAAATTGAAGACTTTTTTGGAAACGGATGCGGTAAATACGTCAGTATGCTCTGCATGTTTGACCAATTGAATCGGCATGGGTTGTTGGCATCGTCTGAGCAATGACACTCCATGATCGTAGGCAATAATGTGGTCCAGAAGACCGTGAGCGATAAAGACTGGCGCTTGCACCTTGCTAATCTTGTCAATGCTAAAAATTATGATGAAAATTTGAAAAACAGTATTTTAATTACCTTTTGAATGAATCAACTGGGTATGGAGCTTTTCTTTTGGGTGTTGACATCAAGATTCGAACGCCTGATGTTAATGGTGCCAGTAACACAACTCCACCAAGATTTTTGGGGTTCAAGGAGGCATGGTGAACACAAGCTGCTGTTCCGAGGCTCAATCCAACTAGGAAAATCTAAAAAATTTTAAAAAATTACTTTTGCCTAAGTATTCTACCTTTAAGTCATAAATTTTAAAATTTTAATCTTGAAAAGATTGACAGCATGCTTATAACTCACCTTAACATCAGGCGTTTCCTTCAACAGATGATTGTAAACCGAGTTCAAATCATCGTACATGTTCTGCTCTGTTGAACGGCCTGTTGACATGCCAAAGCCGCTGTAGTCGAAACTGATAATGTCCACGCCAACACGATTGGCTATCCTGTCCAGAGTAAGATCGGCGGTATTTCGGTTCCAAACGAACATGCCAAGGTCGGAGCTATTTGGCTGGCAGAATATTATTACCTAAAATGATTTTTGGGCAATATGAGGTTTAATTTGACTTGAAATCATTTACTTTTGAAATAAATTCTCTTTTTGATTATAACAAATTATAACTTATATTATCCAGCTGATCTATCTTCCTGATAGGACCATTACAGCCTTTGACTCACATTATTAGTTACTACAACAACATTCTTACCTTTTTCTTCAAAGAAGGTGTACGATGCTGAAGCGAGGACTCGATTCTGACACAAGCCAAGTACGTCTTCCTCGAAGTTTTAACGGAAAAGGCCTTGGCTCCATCAAAAGTCTCTCCTTGTTCATTGGCAAATGGTCTCAGCTCAATACTGACATTTTCATATCCATATGCGTCTTCGGCATTGCCTTGGAACCAGGTACCATCATTTCTGGTGATTTTGAAGTAATAAAAGGGTAATTTCGGAGGATGAAAGGCCACTTTTTTTGTAATCATTGATGGAATCGGGGGACAAAACGCGTAGCAAATGTGTCCCATGACCTGTAAATAGTGGTATTGACAATGGAAAACATAAAAAATATTTATACCCCAACTTGCTCGACTTTATTATAAAATGCACAATTATGCACTATGTTAAGGACCAAATACGAAACAAATCATGGAAAAAAATATTACAACCCTGTAAAACATACCGAAGCAATGTCAACCACAAATCTAAACGTTCTGTTTGTCCATGGCAGTTTAGCTCTTACAACTTGTTGATTGATCTCCGGATTCAAAGTCGTAGTAGTACAAATAATCTGCCTTGAGTCAGCCGGCTGGACCCAATTTGGGGGTTGAGCGTCGCCCTTAAAATTCATAATCGACCGGTACTTTATAAAAAATAATAAAATTTATAAATTTTATGGATTGGAAAATTAAAAATACGAAATATTTTTGACATTTTTTAGTAAATGCGGTCAAAAAGTTCTGCGAAGAAGCTAAATGAATGAGAAGGGAACGAAAAGATAACAAAGCAAAGTTATTCTACAAACTTTTTGACCAAATTAATAAAAATATATAAAAGTTTAAGTAAAACACTTTGTAAGCTACTGTAAAATATTCACTCTCAGTATCATACTTACATTTCCAGCCTCCCGCTTCGAAACGTACTCATTGATTTCCTTTTCCAAATTTGATGGATAAACTCCAAAAACCTCGTGAAACTTTTCCGGGTTACAATTACTGCTTGTTATGTCGTTCTGTGTGTCATCCTCGTGAAGTAGACTATGTTGACGAGCAGTACCAGTATTTCCAACGGCCGTAGAGGCCGAGCTATCACTTGACATCATCTTGATACCTACCACAATATGATAGGAACACACCGCTTAACCAAATAAAGACAAGATTTGGAAAATATGCAAATTTCTGAAATTCATTTTCTATTTTTAAAAAACCTTGTTGCTACGTATTTTCTAGCAATCTTAATCTGCAGCCCGCAGTTGTTCGGACGCTGTTCGCGCGATAATCATCGACAAAAACAGCGAATTTCGGCGTTGTTATAGCAAAACCAATTAGAAACGCCTCCTTTTTAGCCATTTGTGGTGTTTAACAATGGCGAGTAGGGCTAAATACGAACCACAAAACTCTCCGCTATCTCTGATTCGAACACCTAAACCTGACGATGTTATCAAGGTCTCCAAATCCGTGTTTTACGTCTTCACGGACCGCTTCTGTCGTGCCATTTGTATGGATTGGAAGAGGGGAAAGGTCAGCGACGATGGCAAGTATGTTTTTATCAATTCAGAAGACTTGGTCCGAGGATCTGCGTTGTGTGAGGACGAGAAGAAGCTGAGCGCGTTGTTGTACAGACAGTTGTTCCATTATCTGCCTAATATGTTGAAGGAAACAGTAAGTCTATATCTGTGTTTGGAGGCTGGTTTGTTGGTTATAGTTTTATCTATATTTTCTTTGATTTATACGGTATTTGGTTTGATAGTTTTCTAAATTCAAGTTGACACATCAATATTTGAAGATATGATTTCGATTTTCTAGAAATGGCGTCTGATAATTCTGAAGGAAGTAGAACACATTTTGACCAGCAGATGGTGTGTTACAAGTAGAAGATTAGCGCGAATCATATTCTTGACCAGAGCGTTTTTTTTGATCGAATTCTATCAGAAATGGCTGATCGACGAGTTGGATTTGGAAGACGAAAAGTTTAGGTATAGCATGTCTGGCCAAGGGTATCAGGACTTGTTCTGTGCTGTCAGAATGGAGACTGGAGTTTACTACTATCAAAGCTTTTTGTCTGATAAGTAAGTTTTTAATGATTTTGGTTTTGTTGTGTGAATTACTTTATTCTTTTTCCACACACTTATGGCTTCTATGCGAAGATCTACGTATTTTACCTTGTTTTTTCATTAAATTTGTAATATTTGTGATTCATTATAAAATTTTAGCTTCGGATTTCCAAACGATTCATGTTTTTCACACATTGCCCGGTCGATTGTCTATAGCATTACTGATATTTTGAAGAGAAAGGATGGACCTAAAACTTTCAAGCACTTTCTCCAACTCGCAGATGTTCCAAAGGAACAAATATTGTAAGTATTTTTTATATAAATCAAGTCATTTTAATTTTTTTGATTACATTAGAAGAATGGAGGCTTTTATTGTAATTTTAGATATTAAAATAAAAATTTCAGAGGCTACTTGAACACAACTGACCTGTTGTCGCTCAGACTGGTCAACAAAGAGATGAAGAACCGGGTTGATCGTACTTTAGTCCACAGAAAGCCATTTGTCATTGACAAGACCAGGTTCCAACAAGTTTCGTATGACAATGGAGAAGTTACAATCAAATTGAACATACCTCAACAACGGTTCTTCCCGAGTTCTTCTTGTACATTGACTCCGGAATACTTTATCAATCATCTCAATAAGTTTAATGTTATGGTAAGTGTCTGTGGAGAGCAAATTAGGAAAAAATGACTTGTGATGTGCCTGAGGTTGTGTTAGAGTCAACATTAATGTACCCTTTTAGAAGCAGCTTCACTTCCTCACTCCATGGCTTCTGAAGACCTACCGTTTTGCGTCGTTCTCCCACCTCACCGCCCAAACCAACAAATTCGAAGCAGAATTGGTCGCGGCGGTACTTCACGACCTTCCGAAGCTCAAAGTCGTCAAAATCGCTTACACCTGTTCACTAAGTAACGATCAATTGGAAAGGATAAAATCTCTGATTTCCACTTCTCAATTCGAAATTGACTCCATAACCACTAACGTTATCGTTCTCCATCGTTCCAAGCTCACTCACACCATCGACTCACCTCGCGAGGATGACGAGTGTTCTCCCGTGAAGAAAGGTCGCTTCTGTTTCCGCGGACATGGAGAATTCAGTCGAGAACTGTAACTTCTTGTGCATTTTATAACTTACTAACCAACTGTTTTGTCTATATTATTATGGGTTCCTGTATAACCATCTATGTTTCGGTCCCTGTTGTATAACGATCTATCTTTTAATGCCTGTTTTGTATAAAGTAACTTTAAATTCTTGTTGTATAACGATTTATTTCTTAACCAGTGATAACTCCTTTTTTGGGTAATAACCTTAATTGTAAAACATGAATAATATTCATCGAATATTAAAAGTTGTCTCATAATTTTACGCGTTCGACTTGATAAATAATGTGAATACTTATTCGTTCTATATTTGAAATTTTTAAATTTGAACTTTTACCAAGGATTTTTAATTTTTGAAAAGACTGTTTAGTAGGGCAATTCGATTTTACCAAGAATAAAACCGCTTTTTGTTAAACTAAAGCATGGTTTTAGTAGATCATGGAAGGCAGCATAGTTTTAGAAAATTTCATGTTTGTAGTAATTTCTTTTCCAACAAATTTACAAATCCAAAAACTACAATAATGAGAAAAGTTATGTTCCTCTTGGCGACAAAATGGAAAACGGGCCAGGCCAAAGAAAAATGAAATGAAAATAAAAGATGAGCCCGACCCCTTACTTATCTCTAACAAGACGATCGGGTCTTCATCAAAGTTGGGTCTTCATCAGTGTCGGGTCTTCATCGAGGTGAACTCTAACAAAACCTAGACATGAGCAACGGGCCGGGCCTGAGCAAGATCGAAAACGGGCCGGGCTTGAAAATTTTGAAAATTGGGCCCGGGCCCGAAAAAAATTTTTTAATTTTTTAAAATTTTTTACTTCAATTCCCGCTTATGTTTTTCGATTTAATTGGATTCTATGATCCATAAATGACCTAAAAAAACAATTTAAAGCCAAATTTCCGTTTAGCTTCTTAAGTTTTAAAATTTTTTAAGACGGGCCGGCCCGGCCCGTTGCTCATGTCTAACAAAACCTTGTTTGGGTAAAGTCTGACATTTTTAGGTCAAGTTTTCTCTTTTTATGTTATTTTTTTTTGAATTTTACGAATTTTCAATATTTTTTTAGAAAATCAAACGCATATCAGTATATAGCTTTATATATTTCAAGAATATTTAAAACTGTAGAAGTTTCTGCATACATATGGCGAGGAAGAGTAAAATGAAAAGGGAACGGGCGGCCCAAATGCGTGCAGCTAACGATGAAGCCAGGAAACAAGATCTGCGAAGTAAGTAAATCTTTATGGTTATTGTTTTATGTTTAGGAGCGGGTCATTCACCTTCAATCTTGGAGCCAGTTCAACCACCTTCGTTTGCTCCGCCATCTTCTGATGCACCGACTGCAGCTCCATCAAATTCGAAACCAATGGTTGGCAGGGAAGATCCCCGATCTTATTCGGTTAATTACCGGGATTGTTTCAATCAACAACAAACGATAAATTCACAAAATGTTAACCAAGGGCAAGGTTATAATGGTTTTTGGGGCACGAATGATCAAAGTCCGGGAATGGGTCTTGGATCTTCTGGATATTCTAGCTACATTCCCCCTGGGAACAATGTTTTACCTTCTGGCTTTGTTCAAAGCTCCAATAATATGGCTTATGAATACAAGCAATCAGATGATTTTGCTTATAGTGGACGAGATGGAGGTTTTAATGACATGCCAGGGCCTTCACGGTTGAATACGATTGATGAACGAAATAATACAAAGCCGTACGATAACAGAGGTGTTGATAGGTAAGATTTTAATTATTATTTTGTTGTTTTATTTTTTTAAATATTGTTTGAAAGTTTTATTTTAAGTTTTTATGTTATAGACGAAGAGACAATCGTTACAACAACAGCAGGGGTAATCGGAGAGAGGACGGTAGAAGTTACAGAAGAGACAAACGTTCACCTCCTCGTTATAACGGCAGATATGAACCGGTAGGTTTTAAAACTTACAATTATGCTTTATCTTTCTAGGACAAAAAGCACGAAGATTTCAAAGCCCAGATGGAGGCATGGGAACGATCAAAAGAAGATAAAGAAAAGCAAAGGCAAGAAGAGGAAGAAAAGAAACGAAAAGAGAAAGAAATAGAAGAAAGTGAGCATTCTTTGTTAGTTCTTGGCAATGAAGACTTCTACGATAATGATTCGAGTGATGAAGAGTACATGGAGGTGGTTGAGGACACTCGGAAACGACATCAAGATAGTATGAATGGTGGTGATAAGGTATCTTAACACACTTTTTATTTTTATATAATTGAGGATAATATTTGGGCTTTGGGCGTTATCTAAAATATTATGAAATGATATTTAAAGTTTATTTTTATTTAGAAACTGAAAGTAGACAAAGTCTCATCATCAGATGATGAAGAAGGAGAAGTCAACTCGAATTCTGATTCAGATACTAAACCCAAGTTGAGATACGTTGAGAAACAGGTATGTTATAGACTTGTCTACTCACTTGCTTTAGAATATTTATGGTCTTGTATTCTATTAGGTTATTCAAATAATCCTGTGCTTCCTTTTGAAAGAAATCTTTGAAATTAGGGGGCACAGAATTATTTGAACAAATTAATAAATGAAATTATATGTTTTTGATTGAAAATTAAAATTCAAATGTTAAAAATATAAATTGTAAACTAATCTAATTCCAGATGTATTCTCTTAAAATTCGTCAAATTCCGGAAAGATTCAGTCGAAACGATTTTGTCATTGATGAGAATTCACAACAGTATGAAGAAGGCGTTGTGTATGGAATGAAGAAGCTGATGAAAAAGCAACAAGACAGTGTGGCAATGTTGAGTTTAATGGGACGAGAGTGGGATCAGGTTGTTCAAAAGGAGCCTTCCTTGGAGTTGTGTCGATTCGCTGCGGATGAAGATGGAGCTACTGTAGGTTTGGAGATAAAATCTTTTTTATTTTTGAAAATGATAACGATTTACTAAGTTTAGTTTGTGGTCCGGGGGCTTGGTCTACGAGATGAACTGGTTGAGAAATCTTAGGCTTGGGACACAAGTTTGGCTAGGCCGATTTACATTGATCAGTACATTATGTATGAACGATTTTTACTTTCAGAAAGACGAACGAATCAATTATCTTACCGATATTGTTCTAACAAAGTTAAATACTTCTCTTACTAACAACGATATGAAGGCAGAACATTGGTTGAAGCTCTTGACTACAAAGGTAATCAATTTATTTGAATTACTGCTTGTTTTAAAATATTTTTTAAATATTAAGGTTGTTCAAATAATTAAGTTTTGAATTTTGATGTTTAAAAGACAATGGAGATTTTTAATTATTGCGATTCGTTATACCGGGAGTTGACTGTAGTTTAAAATTTTCGATTTCAGGACGAAATCTACATTTTAAAATCATCAGATCGGTTAAATGTACCAGAAAATGAAGTCGAAGAATTTCTAAAAGAACAGCTGAAAATTACCAGAGGCTTGTTGTACAGTTTGCCCAAGAAAGACCTTGAAAACGTACTAATCTTTCATCTGGAGTACAGTTTAAGACTGAAACAAGAAGGATATTTGGAGGAATTTGATCTCATTTTTGAAAAGTTTATCAAAAGTGGAGCTTTCGTCTTTTCAATTAAACTTTGGAAGTCGATTCTCAAGTTTTTCAACGTTATTGGGACTAAAACGGTAAGGAATGGCTATGTTAAGCATGGTTTTGATCGATTGTTATTTTTTGTCGATATAACTACATTAAAAGTTGTTTTGTATTGAACTGACAAGAGCAATGTCAATTTTTAGATGTTATATTAAGTTAAACATAGAAATTTTCAAGATTAAAGTAGAAAAATTATAAACTAATAGTCTCATTGTAGATGCACTACATTGACGAAGCCATAAGAACAATAACAGCGTTCAGATACCTGAAAACCATAACTCAAACATTGTCAATCGATCAAATCAACAGTCTAATGATTGATTTAATTGTATACAAAGCTAAATTGCATGTAGAGCGAGGTGAAAGCTATATTGTTGTAGCCATGCTACAAGCCTTTACCGAATTCAACTACTTTTTCCCAGATGAAATGACCAAAAAGGCATTCGAATGGAAGTTGGGCAGTTTTTCAAAGTTTTGGAATTTAAAATTGGAACGGATTGGAGAGAAAAATGCTTTGAGTAAGTTATTTTGGGCTTCAGGGATAGGTAATAGATTTTAAAATGACGGTTAACTACTGGTTGTGTGTATGACTACCATGATATTACATAAAGTATAGAGGATAGAAAATAAAACAATATCTCCAGCTTGGAAAGTAGCGACCGAAAAGAACGAACT
Source organism: Bursaphelenchus okinawaensis (assembly GCA_904066225.2). Lineage (NCBI taxonomy): Eukaryota > Metazoa > Nematoda > Chromadorea > Rhabditida > Aphelenchoididae > Bursaphelenchus > Bursaphelenchus okinawaensis. Next base: position 7,813,946 of record CAJFCW020000005.1, on the reverse strand, counting down.
ACCTTTCCTAAACGAACAAATTCGAAACGAAGCCGGCTGGCTAAGACGGCAGATGATCAACACTCAGGCGAATGTGAATGAAATTGCTGGCAAAGTTGACATGGAGAAGTATGTGGAGATGGAGAACATCAGAATGCAACACTTTTGGCAGCCACTGAAGTTTGACCATGATCTGGGGGAAGTTATGGTATGTTTTATGTTGTTTTTGTTTATGTTTTAACTTTTTTGACAAAGTTAGTACTCACCTTGTTTTAGGCCCAAGCACCATCTACAGACATTGGTTTTGATCTAGTTGATGAAGTTGTGGAACAAGACATTAATTCAGCGGAGACTAAAGTAACATCGAGTGGATTCTTGAAGAGGGTTGTTGATGTTACTCAAATTGAAAGTATTTTAAACACCTTGAGGATGCATGATTCGAGAGCTACTGATAAAGAGAAGCAAGAGGCGTTGCAATTGAAGAAAACTGTAATTTTAAAGTTGTTGGCGACATTGAAGGTTCCAGTTGAACAGTTGGTAAGGGTTTTGTTGAAAATGGTTGAATTTCTAAATTTTAAAATAATTTTAAAAAATGATTATAGTTTTTTTTAAATTTAAAATTTTTTTTTCAATTTTTATAAATTTTTAGGATTTTAAAATACTTTTAGTTATATAAAACAACATCTTTTATTTCAGGACGTCTACAGCGTTGAAGACTTGATGAAAACCCATCTAAACACAATAGTAATTCGCTCAGACCACAAAGTGGGCTTTCTCAGATTCCTCGTCAGATACATGGCTACATTATCGAAGATCAAGAACTCTGGATTCTACGAAGAACTTATAGCTACTGTAGCTAATACTATAGAACAATGTTTTATAAACAAACATCAAGACTACATAGCTGAACATTGGCCAGCCTTCAGCAAATGGACGTTTGACCAATTCTTCGCCTCAGAAGACAGATCGCCCGAGAATCTGTTTTTGAGAGGAAAGCTACTCCAAGTAGAAGCCAACATTAAAAGATACAGTAAGGGAGCGCAGTTCGTGGCGGGCAATCTATTGCAAGGTGACAAGGATTTGTTGAAACAAATGATTGATTTACTTGTTGACTGTGGTAATCCATTGTATGTGGCTGGTAAGAAGAAGATTGTAACATTGTGGATGGCGGCTATGGTGTGCGACTATTTGGAGGGGAATAGGAAGGAGGATGGGTTGAAGAAAGCTGATAAACCAGTGTTAAACAAAGCCAGATTGTTGTGGATGTACACTACACAACAACATACTTTGACAAAGTTCTTTGATGAGGTAAGTTGATCACTTGGTTAAGGTATCCTCGGTTTTTAGGAACGAAAGTTATAGGCATTTTTGTCTTTTACAGCTTTGATTATGTACAACATTGTTTTAGGTATTTTTTGCCGTTTTATATTGATTTAGGTATAATTTTTGTCATTTTATATGATTTTTTTCTATAATTTTTCATCTTTTTTTTTTGATGACATGTCTTTTCAGAACATTCAAATGTTCGTGAATGATGAAAAGCTAACAGAAAAATGGTACCAAGACTTATTCGAAGCAGCCTCTGATGATGAAACTTCATGGGGTGTTTCATTGGGAAACGCTAAAGATTTGTCTTTAAAGCTGTGGGATATGATAGTATGGGAAGTAAGAGGGAAATCACTCTACGAAACGGCTCACAAGAACCGCAGTAACACTAGTAGTAATATCGGTAAGAGATTTTTGAAAAATTTTATTAGGGTTGTTCAATTAATTCTGAGCCTTCTCTCAAAGCAACTCTTCGGGGTTAGGGGCTGAGAATTACTTGAATAATTAATAATTTCAAGTTTTAGCAGAAGAAGACCAGCCCATAGCCAAAGTAGGAAGTATCACCACAAGAAAAGGAAAACTGTTCAGATTGGAACGAATCGACCAATTGTTTTGTCATGATCTGCTTCAGCGAAGAGACCGTTACTACGAATGGACAACGGAAGCCTTAAGGTTTTATCCATTTGATTCTTTGATTTGGCCACATGCTATCAGGCTAGAGTCTGTCAATCCAAAACTTGAAGCTCTATTGCCGGAGGATCGAGGTGGCATGAAAGGTATGTTGTTTTAGGTTTGGAACGGGTTGTTTAGAATAGTTCTTGATTAAAATATAAGGTTTTGATAACAACTTCTATAATATTACGTTGTTCACATAATTCTGTGTCGTTCTTAATGTTAGAGCTACTTTTTGGTGTTGAGGGGCACAAAATTATTTGAACAACCTAATACTATGAAAATTATAAAAGTTTAAGTTTTCAAAAAGTTATGACTGTGATATTACCAATGCTAACAGTCGTAACTATGATATTATCAACCATAACTATCACAAAACATACAATAATACATTTCATTTTAGAAGACGTTGTTCGAGTTCTTCACCAAGCCATCAAAGTGGTTCGATGCTATCAAGATGTGGATAATGTAACTCTGAAAGCACATACAGCCCAAACCAGCACTCAATGTTACGTTCGAAGTCTGTTCGAGGGTTTGATAAAGCTTCAAATTAATCTTCCATTCGCTGAAACGTTCTCTACCAGACTGGCGATGTTAATGGAAATGGACGTGGCTAAACGAGTGACTGGGGACTTTGAGGTGGGTCTATGGTTGTGGTTAATATTTTTATGGAATGGGATAAGGTTTTTGTGGGCTAGCATAATATTTTTATGGCTAAGATAATTGTTTTGTAGCTAGGATAACATTTTTATGGATTAGTTTTCTATTCCCATAGGCTAGTGTAATATCCTGATGGCGTTGTATTTATAAAAAACATGCTTTTTAAATACAAAGAATACCTATATTAATAAAAAAATATAAAAAACACGTTTTATTTTGTAGTAGAATATATAAAAGTACACAAACTTTTCTCTCACTAGTATAATATTTGTGAAAACACGGCAAGGCGTTATGATGAATAATATAATTTCAGACGGCCCAACTCTTTTTCAAGAAGTTCTATAGACAACAAACATACTCCAAGATATTGAAAATGGCCGGACTCGAACTCATGACATTAAACGAGTTCCGCAATTGTGATTCAGATCAATTCAAGTGGTTCACCAATGTGGACGAGGTTGATTTGAATAAGGATAGGCAGTAACTATGGTCTTTTGGGTATTGTTACAGTAGTACGTTTAGTTTTTCTGTAGTATGTTGATTTTGGGTGCTTTGTCTTTAGCACGGTTTTTTACTATAGTACGGTTATTTTTACTACAGCTTTATATAAGATATGGTTACTGTTTTTTTCTACTATATTTCTTAATGTAACAAATTTACGTTTGTAAATTTTAAGAAATATAATTCAAATTTGTTTTGTTTTAATATTGTAAAGTTTAATTTCTGGCTTTTATCTTTAATAAAATTAACCTTAAATTGTCTTTTTAATAAAATTTTATAAATTTTTTTATGAATTCTTGTTATCTAATGACATTCTTGCCACATCTATTTTAAACTCAGGTATTTCTTGTTGGAGTTGTTCGGTTTTGAAGTTTTTGTATATGTTAGTTTTTAAACTGTTGTAAAGTAACTTATCATAAAGGTTTATAAGCTTTTACTTCATTTATTTGTTAAGTTTTGTTTACTTTCAAATACTAATAAACATTAAAATTTGAATTTTTAATATTATAGAACGTTTTATGAGTAACTAGTGGATCGAAATGATGTTATTTTAGGTTGTTAGACACTTTTAATTGTTTTTTATCCTGCTTTTGGAGTAGGGTAGCTATTTTTAATTAGATATAACCTTTGAGTTTGGCTAGATTTTTTGACTTAAAAGTTAGATTTGAAAAGTTTTTTTTACAGTACTCTCTCTCTATACCCGACATTTTGTGTATACTATAAGGGGTGTTGTCTCTACAGAGAGCTTTTTTAGTGCAACTTGACTTGGCGGGGCCCAATTTCTTGTTTACTATAAGGAGTTGCTTATACAGATGGTTCACTATATAGAGAGACCACTGTATTAACTTAACAACTACGTTTATCTTTGAAATTTTTATCAGTTTTTTAAAATCTAACTTTTACCCCTAAAAACCCCATTTTTAACGTTTAAAACTGATTTGCGCCGCAAGTGTTAATCTCCATGTAATTCGAAATTCGATTATACGTATGTTTGTTGCGTCACACTTGAGACGGCATTGATCTCGACGAAAAGGGGGGACAGGCCAAGAGACGGAAGCGTTTAAGACCTGGCAACAGTTTCTGCGAGGCCTTCTGAATGTTCCACTTTGTCCGGTTTAAAGGCGTTTTTTTGCTCGTTTGAAAAGATGGCCCCGCCAAGAGATTCTTCCCCCCCTTTTCTAAGACTTTTGAAAGCACGCATGGCCAAGTCCGAACGAACGAACAAGAAAGCCGGGCTTCGGCAACGAAGAAGAAGAAGGAAGAAGTGCACGGTGCTGAAGAATGCTGAGAGCACGGGTGACACGGGAGCGGGCCTTAACGCCGCAGGGGTCAACGCCGGAAATTGAAGGGAGTGCGAAGGGAAGGGAAAAGGTCGCGAGAGGCTCCAGACACCGGGGCTTCAATCCCTGCGTCTCATTATCAGTATAGTATTAGGTTTGGGGATCTTTTTGTCATACCTTCTTTGGATCTTTTATATTTTGTCATACTTTCTTTTGGGCTTGTTATACTTGTCGGACTAACAGTTTGGGCTTATTTTTAGGTTTAATTTAAGGTTATATGGGATATTATCATAGATAATGATCTTTTTTAGTATTATAAATTATATTTTTACTAAGTTCATCCTAAAATATCAAGATCTATAGCAATTGGCTTATATTTTTATGATTTTCATAACCTGATTTTGATAAGATGACATTAAAATAGCATTTACTATACCTAAAAATGCCTTTTTTCCAATGTTTCTTGTTCTTAAAGTCTTTAAAACATGAAAGGAACACTTTAAAATGTGACAAAACCGTTCATGTCTATGTTGAACATACCTTTTTAAACGTTTGAATGGTTATATTACACGGTTCGTTGTAATGACGATACAGTTCGAACGTTATATTAAGGTGCTGACGTAGATATACCTGGCTGTTGGGTTGTTTTTGGGTGGTGTTAGACCTGGTTGTTGGGTTATTACTGGGCAATGTTACCCTTGCTGTAGGTTTTTTTGGGCGGTGTTAGACTTGTTTTTAGGATTATTTTTGGGCAATATTAGATCTGTTTCTAGGCCGATCTTTCGGCGGTTAAAAAAAATGTTTCGACGGCCTGGCCTATAAATTAGCCTGGTTTGGAACTATAGCTAATTAAAAGTGAACTGTTTCAGAGAAAAATTAAAAAAAGTATTTTAATGACTATAACAATATGAGATGACAAGTTTCTAACCTATTTTTGGCCATTTTACAACCCCATTGACTTTTTCTGTATTTTACAAAACATATATCAAAAACAGTGTACACAATGTATTTTACGCAAAAAGTTTATTTACGGATTCGAGCCATAGCCATACGTTACGTATGAGATATTATACATGTCATTATGGATGTTATTGTTTCGGATTCTTCCGCCTTCTGATACCGTCTTGAGTTTATTTGTTCCGCTGGAAAATAAACAAAAGTTGGGCCATTCTTTCTTCTTTTTCCTGATACCAACATCTTATCTTTCCATTTTGTTGTAGGACGTATTTGACGGGCAGGGGATTGCTAGGGGGTGTTTTGAAAAAAAATTGTTTTATTTTAAAAAATTTATATTTATAGTTACATTACTATTTTGCATTCAAAAACAAGCCCATTTCTCTACCTTTCATCACAATGAAATGTTGTTATACATGCCATTTATAATCTTTCTGACTTATGATTTTTTTTTTCAAATTTTCCTAAAAACTTTTTTTCAAAAAAAATTTTTTTAGTTTCAACAAAAACTGTGTCTTATCTTTTTCTAATTTTTTAACGCCACAGTAGTTTAAAATTTACTGTCCCTCTAACGAAACCCAACTTTGCAAAGTAAATGCCATCAAGCACATGCCTGTTACTAATAAAAACTTTTACAAGTTTGTTTTCTGTACGAATATAATTAGGGATTCATGGACGACGGCGTACAACCATTAGGGTTACAATTACATGGGATACACTTACGGCCGTTAATTATTTATGTAGTAGTTCTTGGTATGTGAAGCGCGTTATTATGCCGGTTAATGGGCGATTGTCTTTGGCATTAAGTTGTAGGTTTAATGTTAGTTGGGAGTGGTTATGGCATGGACAGGGCTGTTGCTAGGGATGCTAATTTTTTAGGTTAAGGCTAGATTAAAAGAAGGGGAAGGGAGAGGGGAGAGAAAAATCATGGGGAAGATAAAAAAGGGAAGGAAAGGAGGGGAGCATAAGGAAAAGAAGGGAGGGGGTGGGAGAATGGACTGGGTAGGGGGAGGACGAAAAGCCAAGTATAGAAAAATAAAGGCTAGGGCCAAGCGGACACTTGGTCTAGGGGCGGGGGGCAAAAAAAAAACACAGGGGGGGGGATTTTTTTGACCAACTTAAAACTTTTTGTATTTTTTCCTAAAAATGAATAGGGGGGGGATCAGGTTTAATTTTTTTTCAAAAAAAAGTTTTTTTGGGAGAGGGTTAAGCATAATATTTTTAAAAAACAGCCATAAACAGTGCTTTTTCAGAACCGCGCGTCATTTCGAATATTCAAAAAACAAAAGGCTATTTCGGCACGATCCTCTACATGCTCCTGAGCATCGTACCAACTTCGGTTTTGTTTTGGCCGGTTGTCATAAATCTGCGGCCCCATTTCTAGGCCAATTTCCCGGCCAATTTGTCAAATGCGGGGCATGTCATTTTGCAACCGATTTGGGCCTGCTTATCCTTGATTCCCTCGGGGCGGTGCGCCGGGCGTGGTGCGGAGATAGGGCGTGTGTTTTTCCATCTTGTTGCACACATTTGTCCGACATTATTCGCCTCTTAAGTTTCAAATGAAAAAAAGTTTTGGCGTGAAATGAGATGAGTAAGAATGGAGCGGTAAGTCCGAGGGGGGGGGGGGTTTTGGTATGATGATAGTGCTCACTGAGCATGGAATAATAAAAGTTGCGAGGTTGCGAGCAAAGCTGGGAAAAAAGGATGCTATGGAAGGTAGGGCAAGATAAGGCAAGTTAGGGTTAGTCAGGTAATGCTACAGTAGGGTAGGGTACAGTAGAGTATGTAAAGAAGGGTAGGGAAATTAGAACAGGGTAGGGTCTAGTAAGGCAGATTGAAGTACATTAAAGTAGGGTAAGGTAGAATAAGAGAATAAGGTAGCGTAGGGAAGAGTAGGGTAGAAGAAGCTAGAATCAGGAACATCGCTACAGTTTTTTTGGGGAGGCGGGGGGAGAGATAAAGCCAAAAAAAAATTTTTTGGTCTACAGGCCCAACCTGTGCCATTATTAAATTTTTTTCCATTTTTTCACGTACAGTAGACAAGAAACGGGCCCGGCCCATTTCTCATGTCTAACGTACAAGTGCTCTACCAGTAGATTTTTTTTGGATCGGCTTCGGCGGTTGGATTCACCTCCCCCCTTTCTAGCGATGTCCCTGACTAGGCTAAAGTAAAATAAACCCACAGTAATCAGTTGAACCTAAATTAAAAACCAAACCCCCCCCAGACCAAAGACTAAATCTCAAAGTTTTATGCTCGAAACGCAATAACTGTCACCATCCAAATATGTTGCCTGGAGTATGTGACAAGCCCCAAATGGTTTGCAATAAAAAGGCGTCGGTAATCTCCAGCCCTGGTTATGGTGTCTGCATTTTTGATGACTATTTTGCAATTCTTTTCAAAATTCTGAGCAAAACGAATACGGAACAACTCGGCCGCTAACTCTTTTACATAGTTATGCAGATTAAACGCTAGTTTTAATAAGGTTTAGGCTAAGAGGGCGGTATAGAACTTTTTTTGGGATAAGAGGGCGGTAAAGGGGGGGGGGTGAGGAAATTGTTAAAAGTGTTACATTTAACATAGTGCTCAATAGTATGTAGTGCAGGGTGCCAAATGTAAATAGTATCATAATTAAAATTTTTGTGTTTTATGTACTAAAAGGTACTTGATAGCACAAAAATTTGCAATTTTTTGTTTTTTGAAATTTACTGATACTATATAGTAAATCAAAATGTTTCTACTTGTAATCCTCTATCATACTAAATAGCACCTAAAACAAATTTTTTTAACTTAAACTAGTATCATTCGAAAATCTAAGGTTCCTCAATTTATATCGTGCCCGCTATCATACGAACAAAATTATGTTATTGTATTAATGTAAACTATAATAACTCACCTCATCCCATGCCATTTCAGATGCTTTATGCGTCATGGAGAAGAGACCGGCCTGCCCTCTTCTCTTTGTTGCTGGCCTTGTTGTTGCAGTTGATCAAGGCAAAGGAACTCAGCGAACTTCACATCGGTTCTATGTTCCCCATGGAAGCAGGCGCAGGCGGTTGGCCCGGCGGCCAAGCCTGCTTACCGGCGGTTGAAATGGCTTTACATGATATTAACAACAGTCCTGAAGTACTGCCCGGCTTTCATCTCAAAAGTCATAATCACAACACTAAGGTGAGTTGATTAAAAAGTTTTGTCGTCAATTTAATTGTGTTCGCACGTTAAAAAACGACAAGACTTTCTTATCACTTCGATATGGAAACAAAAAATTAAAAATTGACAAAAGAGTGAATATATAGGCCAAAACTACATTAATAAGCCTAAAATTTCAGTGCCAACCAGGCCTTGCTGCCAAACAGTTATACGAGTTACTGTACAAACCTCCAGTGAAGTTAATGTTGATCTCCGGTTGTTCGCCGGTCACGACGGTCGTCGCTGAAGCCGCTCCAGTCTGGAATTTAATTGTTTTATCATACGGAGCGTCAAGTCCAGCGTTATCGAACCGTGATCGGTTTCCCACCTTATTCAGAACACATCCTTCAGCTAATATGCAAAATCCAACGAGGTAAGGGCTTGCAGGTATAGTTTTTGAGAAAAATAACGGACGTTCAAACGCTTTTTTGATAAAATTAAAATTGTAGGTTTGAAAAACTATTTCTTCAAAAATTTATATCTGTTTTCAATATAAGACTTTCCCGCTCAAGAGAAACCTTGGCATTCCGCAGCAAGGAAAAAGAAAATTTCTCGCAACCGGCTGCTTGAATTTAACTCCTTTTTACTGACTTTTAACGGATAATAATTATTGAAAGACTTGCTGAAAAATAATATTTAAGGTTTAAATTTTATTTATCAAACGATTTTATGTTTAATTGAGACTTATTCGTCATGTAATATTGCTTATAAAAAGAGGATGATGAACATCTAAATAAGGCGAAACTCTCCAAAAAAGTATTGAAGGCTTTTTGATTTTAATTGAGCTAGATTCAGCTTGAAATAAGCATTAATTTGATAGGTCTTTGAGTAAAATTTGTTTGGCAATTTTTGAGGTAAAGTTAAAAGCTTTCTGATGTTGTTTTAGGTGATCAAATGCTCTTTTCAAAGCTTAAAATCGAAGTAATAACTGAAATTGTTATCTTTATGTCATAATTAAAGATGGGTTTACGCTTTTTACTTTGTATTTTAAATATATGCAGTTTCTGCCGATTAAATGCCTCTAGCGAGCTTAAAAATCTACTATAATATTATCTTGATTGATTCCAGAATCCGCCTGTTCGAGAAATTTGGCTGGACCAAAATCACAATCCTACAGTCAGTCGAAGAAGTGTTCACATCCACGGCCAAAGACCTGGAAGAACAATGTCGTCAACATAATATTCGTGTAGAACGTCAAAGCTTCTACGGTGATCCCCGGGATGCCATCAAGACGTTGGTACGACAAGATGCACGTATCATTGTGGGCTTGTTCTATGTCACTGAAGCTAGACGAGTGCTGTGTCAGGCTTATAAACACGGGTTATATGGGAAGAAGTATGTTTGGTTCTTTATTGGATGGTACGCTGATGAATGGTACATACCTCCGAAGGATGAACATATTAATTGTACTGCTGAGCAGGTAGGGGAAGTTATTTGGGTGTTTGGGATAATATATTATAATAGCTCATGTTTTACGACTTGAACAGTTTAATTTCAGTAAATCAAAGCTGAATTTCTTGTGTTTTAGGTAACAAAAAGCATATTTTCGAACTATAATATTTGAACATTTTTTAAGTTTAAAGTCAATCTATTGTAGTAAAATACGTTCCCTATTGTTAATAATGTATAACAATGTATTTTAAGATGAAAGAAGCAGCACAATACCATTTTACGACAGAAAGTATAATGTTGAGTAGAGATAATCAACCAGCCATCTCTGGCATGACTGGGAAGCAATTTCAAGAACGATTGAATAAAAAGATCGAAACTCAACCATCGAATACTGGAGGATACCCAGAAGCTCCATTGGCTTATGATGCTGTTTGGTAAGGCAAAATTTTGATTTATGACAAGAAAAATGAATAAAAACGATATTTTTTAATGTGTAGTCAAAAGGCAAAGAGAAAGGTTTGAAGTAACGATAAAGCGAATACAAATGGTTTTCTACGTATTTTTAGACCTGAAAAAAGTTTTTTTTTTTGAAATTTCATACCTAAAATTTAATTTTGGAAACAAAAATTTTTTTTAAATCAAAAATTTTCGTTCCAGGGCCCTAGCACTAGCCCTGAACTGTACCCAAAACAGTCTGCCAATTGGAGTAAAGCTGGAAGACTTTACCTACAACAACAAAGTGATAGCCGACCGGTTGTTTGATTGTGTAAAGGATACCAAATTCAAAGGAGTCTCAGGCGAAGTAATGTTCTCGGATTCTGGAGATCGTATTGCTAGAAGTCAGATCGAGCAAATGCAAGGTAACTTTGACATTTCTATCTTTTGGCAAAGTTTTGTGAGATATTAGGTTGTTCAAATAGTTCTGGGTGCCCTAGTCCCGAAAAATTTTTGATCTTAAGAGGCACAGAATTATTTGAACAACCTAACAACAGTGTTTTTTAATGTGGGGCGTGCGTGGTTTTTATTAGTTTAAATATTCTGTTGTTCTAGGCCGGGTAGATTTAATTTTAAAATATTTTTGATCAAAGGGAGAGGAGTGATAACTTTTTATAAAAAAATTGAGATCGGGAGAAAGGGCTGGACGGATCTTCAAAAATGTATTACCTAAATATTTTTTTTAAAATTTAGATGGAAAGTACGTAATGCTGGGCTACTACGATGCGACGACACAAAAATGGGATTGGTTTAATAAGGAAAAGTTTGCTGGCGATGGAAAACCACCTCCAGATTCCTTGGTCATCAAAGAAAGCTTTATGACAGTTCGGCTGGAGGTAATTTTTCTGGTTTTATTGCTTATTTTATCTCAAAATCTTAATATTTTCATGATTTTTAGTAAAACAACAACTTTGAATGTGAAAATTTAATGTTTTTGATGTTTATATGTGCCTTTTATTGGACCTAAATTATTACTTTTACTCAATTTTTAAATTTTTTAATTCTAAAACTTCCAGTTCTTTATAATTGTGGCTCTAACCGCCGTGATCGGCGTCTTGATCTCCATCGCCACCCTCATCTTCAACATCAAGTTTGGCTATCGTGGTGTGATCATCCAATCCCAACCCCAATGCAACATGATCCTCATCGTGGGCTGTATGTTCTGCCTTCTGAATCTGCTTTTAATGGGTCTGCCCGTGGATGACATGACCATTCCCAAGGGCACGTTTACTTTATTTTGTTATGTAAGTCGATATTTCGCGTCTACGGTAAGAGAGTTATTGAGTAGGGCGAGTGATAAATTATATTATTTATGATCCGGCTTTCGCCGAAAATGGCATCGGTTTTCGATAGACAAAAAGGAGTTTGATGTGTAGGGTTGGGATATCTGAGGAAAGTTAGTTGAAAAAGATGAAAAGGAGTAAAAAATGAAAAAAAGTTAACGAAGGATTAAACAAGGTCAAAATTTTCAGCAAAAACGCAAAAAAAAAGCCTAAAAATAGTAAAATAAATGAAAACTTTCAAAACAGTGAAAACAAGAGCCATAACTTGAGTGTAATAAAGGTTTAAAGAAAGTCAGTAAGTACATATAACTAAAAGTACCCAACCTGCTCTACTCAAAGTCAGCTCAAAGTTTTTATATAAATTCTTTTTACCACCAATAGCGTCCATAAAAAATTTAGCTTGACGTTTTGAGTTTTAAAATTTAAATATTTGAATTTTCTGCCAATTTGGCAAACCTGGCATTGTGTTTCAAACACTTTTTTTCGACTTTTCAGTCAATCTACGCTTACAAATTTAAAAATGTAGGTTGATTTAAAGGTTTTCTATTAGTAAATTAAAGAAAAATTATTAAAAGTAACAAAATGACAAAATTATAAGCTTGAAACACAATGCCAATATAGCGGGAAATTCAAAAATTAATTTTTTGATTTTGGTTTTCTTGGCATTTTTTGGAAAGTGGGATGTAGTACTTTACTGAAGGTCTTATATTTACATGATCTATCTATATAAAAAGTTTGAAGTAAAACAGAGTGTGGCAGGTAAGGCACCTTTTTTGTAAAAATTTTTAAAAAATTATTCAAGTTTTAGAAATGATAAAAACAGGACCAAAACACTACATAACTTACCAAAACGCAATTCACATCAAATAAAAACCCTAACTTTTCAGTCAAAACTAACCTTCCTGATGGTCGGCTTCACCATGTCATATGGAGCCATGTTTGCTAAGGTTTGGATTGTCCATCGAATGGGCACGCGAGAGAATCAAGAAGTGGCAGCGGTTAAGGAAGAAGTAGGTTTAGCTTTGATCTTACAATTACGTTTCTTGCTTTTTGCACCGTCGCTTTGATTTGATTGGTTTTTTTCACGAGTAGTGGTGGTGGTACCAGCTTCTGAAACGGTTCAGGTCACTGCAATTTTTTAGGGGGGGGGGGAGGAGAGGAGGGTGGAGAGAGGGGATAATAAGGTTTGTAAAGTCAAGCTAAAAATCTAAAATATTTTTACATTTACATTAGGAGATTAAAAAATTTGCTTTTATTAAAAATTTCGTAAAGTTTCGAACCCGTGACTCCGTGGCGCAACGGTAGCGCGTCTGACTCCAGATCAGAAGGTTGCGTGTTCGAATCACGTCGGGGTCAAAAGGGATCTTTTTTGCAATTTTTAGGGCATTAAAAGACATTGGGCGAGTAAGCAAATTTTTTTAATTTTAACTTTGGTATTATCAGGTAAGGGTAAGATAGGGTAGGACAGGGGAAGCTAGAGTAAGGTAGTGAATGGTAAGGTAAAGTAAGATAGAAAACAGTCGGATAAGTTAGGGTAGGGCAAGGTAGGGTAGGTTAAGTAAGGTATGATAAGGTAAGTTATGACAGGGTAGATTAGGGTACGGTACGTTACGTTATACGAGGCTACGGTAGGATGGTTGAAAGAGAGTATTGCATGGTAAAGTAGTATATAGTAGGGTAGGGTAAAATACGGCTTATTATTAGGTTTTTCAAGTAATTTTGTGTCCCTAGCCCTGAAAATTTGCTTTGAGAAGGGCACAGAAATATTTGAACAACTTAACATAATAAGCATAATATTTTCAAAAAATTAAAATATGGGTCCTAATCAGCACGGCAAAAGAGTGATTACCGTTTGTTTAGGAGGACCACAGTCCGTGGGAGAGTATTCGGATGCTGATGTCGGCGTTGGTGGGCCGCCAGGTGCTTGTGGCCGCGGCCCTTCGCAAACTCTCCAACCAGGCCTACATCTCGTTGATCGCGCGGCGGCCATGTTTGCTGAATCAAGTAATTACCTCGTGATTACGGCTTTCCTTGCTTTGTTGTTTTTGAATTTCTATGTGGTTTGGCAGTTTTCCATTTTGTTTTAATTGGTTTGGCATTTGAAATTTCATTTTTTTAATTTTGATTTTCGAAAAATTTTTAAAATTTTAATTTAAAAAAGTTTGCCGTTTGAAATAGTTGAGCTTTTGTTAGTTGCTACAGGCTACTGTATTTTGTATTTTGCCTTCCCCTCTTTCAGCCAATACCTCCAAACCGCTTCTACGTGGTAGTCGGTTGTTTACTGGCAGTAGATCTGTCTTTAACCTTCCTGTGGATGATTTTGGATCCAATGGAACGAAAAGTGAAGAAATTTTCTTTACAAGAACCCCAAAGTGGACCGACTGAGGATATTCGACTACTACCCGTACTCGAATATTGTGAAAGTGAACATCAGAATGTTTGGACTAGTAAGTTTATATCTTACAGTTTGATATTGTATAGATTTTTCACTCTATGATAGAATTTCTTATGATAAGGATCCACTATGTTGTATTTATTGCTATACTATACTATATATATATAAACTTTAAGTAGCTATACATATTAAACAGTCCATAATTCTGACAATATTGGACACCTTCTATCGTATAAAATGTCAGTTGCGGTCTGCAAAACTAAATAATATATTAGGTTGTTCAAATAATTCCGTGCTCTCTCTCAAAGAAATTTTTCTGCAAAGAAAAAGTATTTGAAATTAGGGGCACATGATTGTTTCAACAACCTAATGCTAATAAACTACTATAATATAATGTTGCAGCAATCTTCCTCGGCTACAAAGGCCTTCTACTGATCTTTGGACTGTTCTTTGCATACGAATCGAAAAACTTGAAGATACGATTTGTGAACGACATTCGTTTCGTATGTTTGGCGCTATACAACTTGGCCTTGATTATATTGGTCGCGGCACCAGTATCAACATTACTACTGAAGGATCAACCCAATTCCAACTTTTTGTTTGTTTCTGGAGTCGGTAGGTTAAGGTTGTGGTTGGTGGGGGAGGAAAAATTAAGGGTGGGTCTATGGCACGGTGATGAATAGTAGGGCTTAGCTAGAGCATGGTAGTGTATATTGGGGGAGGGTATGCTAATTTAAGGGAGTGTGGGGTAAGATATTGTATGTGACGGTAAGGTAGGGTAAGATAATTTGGTTTAGTAAAGAGTGGTGTATGATTGGTTAGAGTAGGGTAGGAAGGACAGGTTAGGTTAGGGTAAGCAAGCCTAAGATATTGTAAAATAAGTTAAGACATGTATGTCTCTAAGACTTTTAGAGTGGTACAGAAGTTACAGTACTTTAATATGTATCTATACTATCTATTTTAGTGATATGGTGCACGTTCGTATCGTTAGGCCTGGTGTTTGTACCTAAATTAATGTACATTTACAAAACGCCGGCTTCGAAAGACATGGCCAAGAACGGGAATGAATCGAAGAACTCGGTCAGTAAGTCTGAACATCTTCGCTACGAACAACTGGTTAAGGAGAACCGGGAACTCAAACGACAAATTGAAACTGTAAGTGTAATATATTGTAGTAGGTACTAGTACTGTAATGTGATTTCTGGTTGCAGCTGGGGGTTATAATGTTTTATTAGGTATTTTTAGGCATTTCATTTAAATAGTTCTGTGCTCTCAATCTTGAAAATTTGCTCTGAGAGAGGGCACGTAATTAATTGAACAATTTAAAATATTATAAAAAATATATTCAGCGTGAAAACAAGATCAGTGAATGTCGAAAAGTGTTGGAAAAGAAGCTCGGCACCGCTGTCGTCTCTCCAATCACTCCCAACAACAACGAGGTCAAGCAGTTCAAAGAGACCGACGTCCTTCGATCACCAACTACTCCAATATCATACAACAACAACATGGTACAAACACCGTCTTCCATCATGATAACCCACAATAATATATCGTCGTTCGCGTCTGAAGAGCCGGCTACACAAAGCACGGTGTTCACTACGACAGCATTGATCGAGACGAGAGAGATAACCGAAGAAGAGACTGCACCGTGCAGTGAGTTTGATAACGATGATGATGACGATGACAACCAGAGCACTTGCTCGAATGAGATATTGTTGTAGGGGTCTTTAGGGGCAGTAGTGTACGATTATTGCAATATTTAGTTCTTTTGAACCTTATTGTATTATCAATGGTTTGAAAGCTTACTGTACTACCAGATATTCATCTAGGTCATCATGATGTTGTAATAGGTACTTTAAGGTTTGATAATGTCTTATCAATAACATCTAAGCTTTGATATTGTTGTAATAGGCTTTCAAAGGTCAGTGTTGAACTGTCAAAGCTGTATAGGGACAAATGATGTTGTAGTAGGCACTGTAAGACTTGATATAGCACTAGAAATGTCATGGATAAGATCATATTGTTGAAGGCACACTTTTTATAAGCCAATAAGACTGATATTGGTTTGTATCGTTAGGCAATTTACTGCTGATCTATGAAGATATAATTGAAGGTCATACAATGTCAGAAATTTGGTTATACAATCATAACAGGACCAAGATACGATCATGTACATTACTGTCACATTTTAGTCTAAAAGATGCTCAATTTTCGGAATATTGTTAATATTCTTACTATTAAGGGTATATTGCAATCTCAACTTTGTAAAAAGTAATACATTGTATCTGTAATGCAAAAATTTATATCGGTTTTCAATAAATATTACTGATTTGGCTACTTTTACATTTTTAACTATAATGGTAACGTTTTTGATAATTATTAGTGATAGGAAGGCAAATTTGATTGCTTGTATCAACTACCTGTTCACTATGACAATAATTTTCTTATAAACATGCTTATGCTCACGATATTCTACTGTAAATACATATGAATATATCATGTTAAACCATCTATAACAACATAAAAACCAACAACAAGTGTGAAAACATTTCTTTGCGCACAATTTCAATAACTTTCATCATGTACATTTCCTTTTATTTACACAAGCGTCCAGACTTACAATGTCATCCGATACCTACCTCCGGAACCGACCACTCTCCACGATTCTGTTTCAAACGAAAAAAGTGACCGAAATTCGGGGAAACGGCCGCGCAATGAAAAGTGTTTCAGGAGGAAATGGCATAATTTGATGGGGCTTATTCTTATGATTTTTGTTAGACTTACTGGTTAGGGTTAGGAGGAAGTATTTTGGTTGAACAGCGAAAAAATTAAAATTTTTTAAATTTAACAAGGGGAAGACGTTCAGCTTTAAAAAAATTAGGGCAGGGTAATTTTGGTTTAAGGGCAAAAAAATAAAAAAATTTTAAAAAAAATTTGGAAATCGACAGAGGGAACCATGTTCAACTTTAAAAGCAATTTTGAGAGGGGTAATTTTAGAGAATTGAAAAACTTTAAAATTTTTTTTTGAAAGTTAATAGGGGGATCACGTTCAACTTTTTTCAAAAAAATTTTTAAACTTTTTTTTAAACTCAAGGATGGATAATTTAAATTTATGCTTTCATTCCTTTGCTCTCATTCTTATCAAAGGGTCGGGTGCGCAGTTTTAGTGGTAAAAAAATTTAAAAAAAAATTTTTTAAAGTTTTTTAATAATAATTTACAACAATTAAAGTTTTTTCGAACCTTTTTTTCATACTATAATCTCAGCAAGTATTGTATCTCCCCCACTATTGTATATCCTAAATTAGACCTCTCCCAACTTTGTATCTTGTCAAAACCGTAAAATAACATTTGCAAATTGGCAAGAACTTTCCGAAAACAATAGAACGCGCTTTTTGTTGGTCCAAGTGTTGTTTCTCTCCTTCATATGTTTGAATCAGATGCTGATTCCGGTTCCTGGAGTCGAAAATAGATGTGCGACCTCAGAAATTATTCAAAAAATAAGAACAGACGTTCAAATTGTCTTTTTATATTTTGATAGGGAATATTTGAAGGTTTTAGGTGTAGTTTATGTAAAATACGACATCTTATGGCTTAATATTGAGAGGATAAGAAAGGATTAAAGAAAGAGATAAGGGATGCCTTGCCTTGCCTTGCCTTGCCTTTTTTGCCGTGCTGTTCCCTGACTTGCCCTGCTGTGCACTTTCTACTCTTCTCCTGCCCTACTTTACCCTGTCCAGCCTTACCTTCATCTACTTTAGCGTGCCTCCTCCCATCCTTTAAACCAAAAATACCACGCCCAGCACAGATAACAATATTTTTTATCTAGCTCTTGTATTCAAATTCGAAATCCAGCATTTTTTGTCAAAAAAGATCTGGGATCGTTTCGGAATTGTTTGTTTAAGAATTAAAGGACAGTCCGTGTGTCCACAGCCGTCTTCCCCCCTATCTCTCGTCGCCTCAGGGCTTTTGTCTCAATAATCTTTGCGCAACGTTTTTTTTAATAATTGATTGTTTTTATCATTACTTCTTTACTGTTTCTTGTCAGCTACTGATTACAGCTAATGATGCTTTTAGTTCTTTCACAAAGCCTTTTCACTACAAGAAGGCAGGGCAGGGCATAAGAAAAAATGAGGGTGGGGTGAACTTTTAAGTTTTTTTGGAAAAACAGGTAGAGGGTACAGTTGGGTAGGAGAAGGTAGAGTTGATTTCACCCAGCTTTAAAACTTTTTTCAATTTTCAAATTTTGGGCAGGGTATCGCAGGTCATAAGAAAAAAAAGGAAAAAAGGGGTGATCTTTGAGTTTTTTTTATTAAAAAAGGTAAAAGGTATTGTAGGTTGGGTAGGCTAAAGTAAAGTAGATTTCACTCAGCTTTAAAACTTTTTTTGATTTTAAAATCTTGGGCAGGACAGGACAGAACATAAGAAAAAAAACGAGGGCGGGGTGAATTTTAAGTTTTTTTTTGTGAAAAGAGTAGGGTAGGGTAAGGTATTATAGGATAGAGTAGGGTAGTTTTGCCCCGTTTCAATTTTTTTGTTTTTTAATTTTTAAAATTTTAAAAATTAAATTTTTTTTATTTTTGCTACGACTTTTTTACAATCTGATAATTTTTACCGTTTCTCAACCTCCAAAATCCCAATCCATGTCAAAAATACAAAAGTTCAGTTCAGATGCCTCAAAAATCACAGCCCACGCCCTTTAGAAATTCTAACCTTTGCGCGCTTATTCATAATCCTTGGCCTTGTCCAATTCGAAAGGGGGGGGGAGTGAAGTGGTGATTTCGTCATAATTCTACAAAAGAACGGTCTTCCAAATGTTTTAGCGGAAACGGGTTTCACCCACTTCTTTCATATTCCATTTGTAAGCGGGCGGCGTTAGTCAGGGTCGAAAAATTAGCATAAAGTGGGTTTTTGGATGAGCTGTATATACTATAGGTAGATAGATAGTTAAGGAGGTGGAAGCAAGATTTTGGGGAGCTTTACGGTACGTTTTAACAAAAAATTTTGTTATAATGGTACTTTATAGTGCCAAATAAAGCGATTTGAGTTATGCAAGGGGAGGGGGAGAGACAAATTTTTTTACTGTCAAGGAAAGTGCCCGACCTGCCTCGCTCTGATTGACTTCAAAGAAGATCATGTTAATATAAGAGATCTTCAGCAAAGTACTAAACTGCGAATCTCAGTCAATCTCGAGAAAATCGAGATTTAAAGATAACGTTTTGAATTTCCCGCTACATTGGCACTGTGTTTCAAGTTTATAACTAATTTTTTAAATTTGTAAACGTAGCTTGTGTGGAAAGTCGAAAAAAGTGCTTGACACACTATGCCAAATTTTCTAAATTGACGGGAAACTCAACTATTTCAATTTTAAAACTCAAAAGCGCGAGCTAAAACTTCTTATGGGTAGTATTAGTGGTACAAAAAATTCATTGAAAAATTTTCAGCTGATTCTGAGTAGAGCACATTGGATACTTTCTTTGCTAATTTCAGAACCAAAATATATGTCCTTACCGGCTTTCATTAGACATTTATTACACTGTATTTTCAGCCAAACTATTAGACTTTTTAGTCAAACTTTTATTCTTTTGTTTTATATTCTGATTGTCTTTAATCTAGTCGTTTTTTTCAGCTTTTTTATTACAAAAACTGTATTGAATTAACTATATCGCGACGATTAAAAGTACAAAATCTTCTGAAATCGAAATTCAAAGACTTTCAGTTGATTTATCGGTTTTTATTCGAATAGATTGCTGAATTATGGCATAATTAACGTTTGGTGATGGCTTTTTATCATTAATTTCTATTTTTTTACATTTTTCAAATGTTTGATTATTCAAATACTATACTACGAAGAGTAAAAACAAGGAGTTTATGTTAATTGTGACCAACATTTAAAAAAATATTTAATTGTTCAACTAAGTTTGTGCTTTTGCTCAAAGCAAATTTGCGTATTAAGGGAGCACAGAATTATTTGAACAATCTAGTATTTATAATAGAGGTTTCTACATAAAAACTTTTTTTTAGTTTTTTATTTTTTACTGTAAGTAGAGTCTACAGTAAAATAAGTTCTGCAAAATTTGTAAATTTGTAGTAGGTTTACTTTTTTTGATTGTAATATTGCTGTAAACAGACTGTTTTTTTATTCGTTCCACATTCTTATTTATGATATTGTTGGAAGGCGATCGCTGTTTTTGTTGTTTGATTAACTATTATTTGATAAGGATGCGCAGCAACAACAAGCTATTATAGCAACAAATTGATTTCTTTATTATTTTTGTTGTTTTAATGTTTCAAAGTTTTGGCCTTGTTATTATACTTTAAAGTTTTGAAATTTCCACTAAATTGGAATTGTGTTTCAAGCTTTTAACTTTATTGTTTTTTTGGTACAAAGAATTCATATAAAGATTTTGATCTGATCTGGGTGAGGCATGCTGGGCACTTTCCTTGTTACGAGATATATTGCAGTAGCATAAATATAATTGCCTAGAAGTTACATTTTCAAGCTAATTTAATGAACACATTTATAGTTTTAAAAGTTTAGTTTCTAGAATCCAAAGTTTGTTACTTCAATGTTTTATTACAAGATCTTGTAAGATATTCATCAGATCGCTCTTCTGAAGAAATGTTTTTGCTATCTCTGTTAGTTATTGTTAGTCATTCGAATATTTGGAATTGTTCGTGGTCGTGATAGTGTGAGCAATAAAATTAAAACCACAATGCTATTAAAAATATATCAGTGGGTGTATCAATAAGTGTTTGCCTATAAACTTTGCGTTTTCTGAATTTTGTTTTATTATATTGTTTAAGGGGTTTTGTTTCCGGGAAGGGGTTTATTATAATATATTTCATTGCAGCTGTATTTGTAGACAAGGGAATTTAGGGTTGGATAGGATAAAGAAACAGAGAAGGTAGGGTAAGGTAAAGAAAAGCAAGGTAGGATAAACAAGCAGGAAAGGGCAGAGTAGTCTAAAGAAAAGTAGAGTAGGGTAAAAAAGCAAAGCAAGGCAAGGCAAGGCAGCGCAGAGGTAGGGCAAGGCAAATGGCTCGACAAGGCCTTTCCCAAGAAAATTTTTTATTATTTTTTATTAAAAAATTATTTATTTTTTTAATTACACGATTTACGATGACTAATTCTGGGGTTATATTCTTTAACTTTTTTATACTATTGTCATTGTAATTGCTTGTTACTGTTTTTCTTCCGTTTTCTTGTACTGTTGGTTGCCCTTTTCTACTATTTACACAACAATAGCCATGTACAATTACATTTTTCGTGTTTTTTCTTTTAAACTTATACATAACTTTCTTTTTTATATTTTTAAATGCATATATTGTCTATTTCAAATATAGATGTTTTTGAAATTTATTTGTTTACTCAACTGTCAGACTTGATTTGTTCTAACCATATCAACATAATATCAAAATTGGTGTTTGTTTCAGGGTAAGGTAGCAAACTATATATTGATCTTCAGGTATGAACTCTTTTACCCTTTTCTGTTTCTCCCCCTCCCCCTTCCTCTATAGACAGTAGTAGTTAGTCCCAAAGGGTTGGAAGAAGAACATAAGGTATCCACTCCTTAGTTTTAAATTTAAACCCGCCGGGTAATTCAGGTAACCATATTCAGTCTAGTTCATTATGAACGTCATATTCACTATGATCTTTTGAAGAATGTGATGTAATGTAATAAAAATTTTTTAAAAGTGCAAATGTTTTTCGTAGCCTTATCTTTTCTTTGTGTTCTGGTGGTTTATATTATTATTCATGAGCTGTCACTTCTCTGATTAATGTTTGTACAATAAATACGTGGCTGGGAGCGGAGTAACCTAGTGGACTCTCACTACAGTCAACAGGGTAGGGTAGGGTAGAGCAGGGTAGGGTAGAGCAGGGTAGGGTAGGGTAGAGTAGGGTAGGGTAGGGTAGGGTAGGGTAGGGTAGGGTAGGGTAGGGTAGGGTAGGGTAGGGTAGGGTAGGGTAGGGTAGGGTAGGGTAGGGTAAGTCAAGAGTACTTTTCTTTGATATTAACATTGTTTGACATTGTTGTAGCTCTCCAGGTTTATTTGGTTATTGAGTCATTGGAAATGCATTGGGCTCATAAAAATCTGTAAATGGACATTTGAATTTCAATCGCTCGGGGTTTTATATTCTTTTACAACGTCGCGAAGAATCCCTAATGATCTTCACCATCACTTTTACTTTGGTTATGCATAAAGGGTGAAAAGGTTATGGTTTTTAACCATATTTGAGTATAAAATTTAAAATTTTAGGTATAGATTTGATTTTTAGGAAGATTTTTTGTTATTTAAATTTTTGTATTGATACTGGCAAATGATTATTGAAAAGTGAAAGATTTCTTTGATAGTTAGGAGGATGGTAGGAGAGTACTTATAAAAGCGAGTTTACTAGGCCCGGCCTTGAGCTGGGCTGGGCCGGACTAAAGTAAATTTGAAGCGACCGGGCTGGCACTACCCTCTGTGCTTTGTCCTTTCCTGTTTTTTTACCGTACCTTGCTTTTCATTATTTTACTCTACTTTCCCTGCTTTGCTCTGACTTGCCCTACCCTCTTTTGCTTTTCCCTAAACTGCCCATCTTTCTTTACTCTGCCTTGTTCTTCCCTGCTTCTTTATCCTACCCTACCCTGTTTTTCTTTACTTTACCTCTAAACTCTCCGGTCCGGGCCGAAAAATTGGACTTGGTTTGGCTTTTTTACAGGCTAGTGAGAAGGAGAAGTTAGGTTTTTTGAGCAAAAAAGCAGGAAAGGGTAAAAAAATTTAAATTTAAAAATTATGAATTTTATTGTATATTATGTTTTTTCGCTATTTATATTAGGTCGTTCACTTAATTCTGCGCCTCTTTTTAAGCAAATTTCTGGAGTTACGGGGCGCAAAATTAAATGAACAACCTAATAGTTTAAAAAATTTTTTTTATTGTTTTAACGATTTTTTTTTATTTTATGACTTTACATTACTTTATGATATCCCCTATTCCCCAGCAACCACCTCAAGCTTTTAATCCGCGATTGAGGTTATGTTTGTGGAAAACGTTGGATTAATCAAGCGCGATCGCAAATATCATGTTTGAAATTCAATTAAACCGCCCTTTCCATATGTACAGCCTGCGGGCGAAACGTGTTACAAACAGGTGTTCGTGATGATTTAATTCCAGATGTTTTTGTATTAATTTTCAGGCTGATATCAGTGCTCAAAGTGATCCTCGAGGCAGGTGAAGCGATTCTCGGGGGAGGCAAGCAATCCTCAAGATAGTCCAAGTGATCTTCAAGGGAGGCCAAGTGATTCGCGGAGTTGGGGTAGGCGAGTTGAGCTTTTGCCAACGTTAGGGTAAGGCTAAGTGGTCAGGTCCTAAGTCAAGGCAAGGAATTGTTCTGTAGCGTTAAAAAGGGCAGGCAAAGTGACCGTTTTCCATCGTTCCAGAAGGCAAAGCAACCGTTCTCTACCGTTAAAAAGGCCAAAGTTATCGCTGATCAACGTCAAGCTAGGACAAGGGGTCCAACTTCAAAGTTCACGATCTCAGCCAACATTTCCAAGTCTACAGTATCCCCCAACGGCTACAGTTTGGTGCAGACATGTGAGCCCAACTGTAAGGGGGTCGAGTTGTAAGTTTTTTAAAATTTTAAATGGGTTGATCATAAGGTACAGTAAGACTTTTATAATGTACTGCTTACCTCTCCCCCCTGCTTCAAGGCAGGGTAGGCAATACTGAAAGGAAACACTTAAGCTATGGGGTGGAGAGAAGGCTAGTATAAGATTTTATTGCACCCCACCTCTTTTCAGAGACACGCTGATGATGCAGCTGAGTGGTGCTGTCTCAGTACCACCTCGACCCTCCACAATTCCTTCGCATCGGCAAAGGAAACCATCCGCCGAGAAACTGTGTAAAAGTAAAAAGTTAATAATAATTGTTGGTGTGACATTGTTGATATTGTTTATACTATGGAGGCTACTACTACGATCCTACTTGCTACCGTATACGTTGACAAAACAGGAGTTAGAGGATTCACTGAAAACTACGGTAGGTTTGGAGTTACTGTAAGTGTACAGTAGTGTAGGGTAAAGGATAACGTACGCTAGTATAGGGTAGGGTAGGGTAGGGTAGGGTAGGGTAGGGTAGGGTAGGGTAGGGTAGGGTAAGGTAGAGTAGTACTGTAACAGTTCCATTTTTCCTGAAAACTACGGTAGGTTTGGAGCTGAAAACTACGGTAGGTTTGGAGTTACTGTAAGTGTACAGTAGTGTAGGGTAAAGGATAACGTACGCTAGTATAGGGTAGGGTAGGGTACGGTAGGGTAGGGTAGGGTAGGGTAGAGTAGGGTAGGGTAGGGTAGGGTAGGGTAGGGTAGGGTAGGGTAGGGTAGGGTAGGGTAGGGTAGGGTAGGGTAGGGTAGGGTAGGTTAGGGTAGGGTAGGGTAAGGTAGAGTAGTACTGTAACAGTTCCATTTTCCTGAAAACTACGGTAGGTTTGGAGCTGAAAACTACGGTAGGTTTGGAGTTACTGTAAGTGTACAGTAGTGTAGGGTAAAGGATAACGTACGCTAGTATAGGGTAGGGTAGGGTAGGGTAGGGTAGGGTAAGGTAGAGTAGTACTGTAACAGTTCCATTTTCCTGAAAACTACGGTAGGTTTGGAGTTACTGTAAGTGTACAGTAGTGTAGGGTAAAGGATAACGTACGCTAGTATAGGGTAGGGTAGGGTAGGGTACGGTAGGGTAGAGTAGGGTAGGGTAGGGTAGAGTAGGGTAGGGTAGGGTAGGGTAGGGTAGGGTAGGGTAGGGTAGGGTAGGGTAGGGTAGGGTAGGGTAGGGTAAGGTAGAGTAGTACTGTAACAGTTCCATTTTCCTGAAAACTACGGTAGGTTTGGAGCTGAAAACTACGGTAGGTTTGGAGTTACTGTAAGTGTACAGTAGTGTAGGGTAAAGGATAACGTACGCTAGTATAGGGTAGGGTAGGGTAGGGTAGGGTACGGTAGGGTAGGGTAGGGTAGGGTAGAGTAGGGTAGGGTAGGGTAGGGTAGGGTAGGGTAGGGTAGGGTAGGGTAGGGTAGGGTAGGGTAGGGTAGGGTAGGGTAGGGTAGGGTAGGGTAGGGTAAGGTAGAGTAGTACTGTAACAGTTCCATTTTCCTGAAAACTACGGTAGGTTTGGAGCTGAAAACTACGGTAGGTTTGGAGTTACTGTAAGTGTACAGTAGTGTAGGGTAAAGGATAACGTACGCTAGTATAGGGTAGGGTAGGGTAGGGTAGGGTAGGGTAAGGTAGAGTAGTACTGTAACAGTTCCATTTTCCTGAAAACTACGGTAGGTTTGGAGTTACTGTAAGTGTACAGTAGTGTAGGGTAAAGGATAACGTACGCTAGTATAGGGTAGGGTAGGGTAGGGTACGGTAGGGTAGAGTAGGGTAGGGTAGGGTAGAGTAGGGTAGGGTAGGGTAGGGTAGGGTAGGGTAGGGTAGGGTAGGGTAGGGTAGGGTAGGGTAGGGTAGGGTAGGGTAGGGTAAGGTAGAGTAGTACTGTAACAGTTCCATTTTCCTGAAAACTACGGTAGGTTTGGAGCTGAAAACTACGGTAGGTTTGGAGTTACTGTAAGTGTACAGTAGTGTAGGGTAAAGGATAACGTACGCTAGTATAGGGTAGGGTAGGGTAGGGTAGGGTACGGTAGGGTAGGGTAGGGTAGGGTAGAGTAGGGTAGGGTAGGGTAGGGTAGGGTAGGGTAGGGTAGGGTAGGGTAGGGTAGGGTAGGGTAGGGTAGGGTAGGGTAGGGTAGGGTAGGGTAGGGTAGGGTAGGGTAGGGTAGGGTAGGGTAGGGTAGGGTAGAGTAGTACTGTAACAGTTCCATTTTCCAGACCACCCGACCAGATATAAACCGACCGCCGGAAATGTCGTGGAACGAAAGTGACCTTCTCCATCGACCAGTACCAACTGACGCGAACGAAGTGTTGGGCACAGAATTCTTCAAAATCAGTGCTGATTTACCGGTCGAATCCACAAATCATGAAATTCATCAGAAGATCCAAATTGATCACTTCCCAACGTTCGACCGGCAACATCCAAAACAGATTGGTCGATTCGGGGACAGTGGTGTATATACGACAAGAAGGAGTAGTACTAGTACTGTTGCTAGCACTACTACGACTGGGAGGACCAGTACAACTAAGGTTTTGAAGAATGATGACTTTAGAGATGAATTGAACGACTTGATAGATGAGTTAGATCAACAAGGCAATGGTGATGGTATTGATCATACTACGGTAGGTACAGTAAGAAAAGATTGGGTAGGGTAAAATAAGAGGAAGGCGGTAAAAAAGGGGGAGCAATTTCTAAAATAGGGTCTTTTGATAACATATGATGACGATAAAGCATATTTCAGTACTAGTAGTACCAAAAATACTTTTAGACCACCAAAAAGCCCCTACCAGTCCCACTAGTAGTTCGAGACGATGATGAAGATGTTCGACCGGTTGAAATGTCATTCGGTGACGACGACTGGTCGATGAACCCAATCGACCATCATGAAGAACATCAAGCTACACTAAACAAGCATTTCCATCAAAAATATAGACCACCAACCGTACCAACAGTACCAAATGCACCATCCGAACACACTATACCATATGGACGACATCGACCATCCAACCAAATAGTACCAACAGTACCAGACACACCAGAACCCGTATGGCGGATAAAACCTCCAAATTTGGGAGAGGACATCCCACCACCCCCTCCACCCAAACGACCGGTCATGAACATACAGGCCACCATGAAGACGTACGGTAAGTGATGCTATGTGCTGTCTGACCTCTATTAACAGAACGTCAACACTGAAGTGGCGGTAGATGGTGGAGGAGATCGAGGCGTCCGGATGGCTTTCAATTCTTTTCCATTTCGTTCGCTTTACCTACTATAATATGTGTTTTTCTTTGTTTTACGTACTATAATATATGCTTTTGAATCGTTTTACCTTCTATAATATGTGTTTTTAGTTAGTCTTACCTACTATAATATAAGTTTTTGGTTTTTTTTGCTTCGCATCTTTAGTTCTTCTACCTACATAGTCTTTTGTTTGCTTTATATATTGGTCAAAACGTTTTTAGAACTAATTTCTTTTAGTAAAATCGGCTTTTCACCGAGTTTTATAGCTTTTTCCTTTATTTTTAGCACTTTTTTAACATTTTTATCAATTCTTTAGCCAAAAAAGCTGTTAAAATCAGTAAAAACATAAAATATTATGAACAAATGACCTTTATATAATCATATTCATCTATTTCATAGTCATTTCTAACCCCTTATCTCCTCAAAAATCTAAATTTACCCATCAACCCCTTGTTTTTACCTAAAACAATATTGTCTTACCCTTATTTCTCCAAAATTCTTGAGTTTTATGTATCACCAACTGCTTTAAACCCTCAGTGTTAACAGCTTTAAGCCCTTATGTATAGTTACCTTTTGTTTGTTGACCTTCTAAACTGTGTTGAACTATTCTATCAGCTTACACGTCTTCAGAATCCCGCCGTCATCCACAACGTCAGAAACAGGTGGTTACGCAGGAAGATGATCCGTTGAGGGATGTAAGTTGCTTTTTTTGATTTGAAGCTAAAATACGAAATATTTTAGAGTCAAATTAAATTTTTGGGGCTAGGGGGCGCAGAATTATTTGAACAACCTATATTTATATTTTTACAAATTGCAAAATTTATCGAAAGTTTAAGATTAGGTTGTTCAAATAATTGTAAGCCCCTAACTCCAAAAATATGCTTTAAGAGGGTTCAGAATTATTTGAACAACCATATATTATAACACATTATATTACCTAAATAATATTATACCTCAATTCAGACGCCGGTCATTGTGACAGCATTGCTAGACATAGGCCGAGGGAACTGGGAACGGTTTACTAGACCATATGATTTGTATTTGAGTTACCTAATGGACCTACTTGGCATGCGAAACAGGATTATTGTATATTGTGATAGTGCAGCCAAGGACTTCTTGCACAACCAAGAGCTGAGCTGGAATCGAATTCAGGTAAAATTTTATGATTTAGTTGTTTTCTGGTATGGTAAGATTTCATAGATATTTGCGAAGTTGATTTTATTATCTTATTGATCCCTAAATTAAGTTTTGATTAAAAAATAATGGCACACATAGCTAAAAGTTCGAAGAAAAGGCCAAAAATTGACGAAATTTCTTCAAAAATTAAATTCTACAAACTTTTTGACCGCAAAAAACTCTATTCTAATATCAAGCCACTCTTTGCATTATTTTGCATCATTATTTCCTCACCATATTACCCATAAAACCCTATTTCAGCTGGTTGAAATCACCCTAGCCGACTTGCCATTTTACAAATTTCGGGATGAAATTTCGAAAATTTTACAAAATGAACAAGAAAACTGGAAAGACTCATGGGATCTGAAAGTAAAGTCACATCCAGAAGCTTTGTACGCTGATTACAACATATTGGTCAACTCCAAACCCTACTTTATGTACAATGCCACCAAGATATCGTATTTTGAGGCTGATACGTTTGTATGGGTCGATGCTGGTTATAGTAAGTTGAAATTTATATTATTAAGGAACGTATATCTTTAAATTATCATTTTACTATTATTAGGTTGTACAAAAAGTAATAAGCTATGTCTTGTAAGTCACATGGAGTTCAGTAGCTCATTACTTTTTAGACAAACTAATATTAACCGGGAAATTCAAAATTTAAATTTTTAGCAATTTATGATCTTTATTTTCCATGTTACAATAAAAAGTTATCAATAATAATGTAAACCAATATGCCATTGTTTTAGGTCACGGATCACGAGATATAATACCACAAAGCTTATGGGATCCAGAACTACCGAAAGATAAAATAACTGTGATTAAAATAACACCGGAAATTGACAAATCGACCAAGTAAGTTGGTTTTTATACTAAAATATTACGTTAGATGACTAACTATAAGGATTTTTTGGAAAAAAATTAAACAATGATACTATTTTTGATGCAGAATACTCAAATAAGACAAAAGAAACTGTGTAAAAGCTTTCACCGATTCACCGAAACTTAAGAAAACTGTAAGGGAAACGACCTTTTTGTTTCTGGACTAGGGCGCAGCTGAACGATGATTCTGCAGCCTGCGCACGTATAGGCAACATTATACCGCTTTTCTTGTGATAATGTTGTTTTAAATACTTTATCAATCTTATGTAATTTCACATTTTTTACAATTTTTAAAATTTTTATTGAAATTTAAAATTTCCACTTATAGGTACACCTTGGACCTGGTCTACCGCAAGCAATGGACGGTAATCAGTGGTGGAGTGATAGCTGGTGATCGAAGCTCTATCCGAAGGTTCAATATGTTCTTTCTCAAAGTATTTTTGGATTTACTGAACGATAATTTTGTTGACGATGATCAGACAACGTTGTTGATGACGATCAAGGACTACTTTGGGATGTTTAACATACTGACTGGTGGATGGTTTGACGCTTTTAGGTTGATACCTTTGAGGAGTTGACTTTAATTTTTTAGTAGCATAGTGTAACTTAGTATACTGTATTTTTATTTTACTTTGATTTGTTCTTATTTGTATAGAAAATGGCATTTTAACTTAGATTTTCCAATTTATAGTGCCACTCTGGACCTTATTTTAGATAGATTCCTAGTCAAATAGCTGTAAATAGTGAAGCCATAGAACAAACTTGTATTCTTTTTACTCTATTCTTATGTAATAGTTAATATTCTCTTTACATTATTGTATAATAAACTTAGACATATCTCTCTGATTTCTGATGTTAAATTGATTCTTATATTATACTCAATGTTAATATTGTCTCTCGCTCATTGAGCCATAACCACACGGGCCTCTCTACAGTTTTACCATACGTATTCAACGTATGTTGGTGCTTTAATTGTACTTTTTTAGTTTTATATACTTTGATTATTTTGTACTTTTATATATTTTCTGATGTTATAGTTGATAGTAAAAGTAAATTTTATTTTGGACTGTTGTAAAATTTTTGAAGTTTTATAAGTTTAAATTTAGAGTAGTCGTTGCGGGACCTAACCAGGAAATTGAAATATCCCTCTGCTTATCGGAAATTGAAATATCCCTCTGCTTATCGAAAGACCTTTTTTACCGTTATTATTTCGGTAGGCAAGGAAGTATTTGAAATCTTAACTTACTCCCGGTAGCTTTTTACGCTTTTTCATCCTACATAGGTATTGTTTAAAAAGCAGAGAGAGCTTTGAAAACATATGATAACCTAAATTTGTGCGCATCTTCCTCGTCCTACTAGTGTTGCATAACTGATATTTGTGCGAAAACCAGTATCTACCAGACCTTTGCGCAATCCACTGACACTGGCTGTTAAACACCTAATTATATTTCTGGGGGTAGTCACATTTATTTTGTGCGAGTTCGGTTAAATTTTACTATAAAAAGCGACCTGTGCCAGTATTCATCACTTGTGTCAGTGCTCACTTGAGGATTAGTTACATTCTCAACTGCTCAGCTATTCATTACAATTTCAACAGCTACTGCTTCTTGTTTGATTCATAACATAAAGTAAGTTAGGTTAATTGTAAATTTTAAACAGTAACTTAATATTATGTTGTTCATTTAATACTGTGGTTCCTCTCAAAGCAATTTTTACAGTTAGGGACTCAAAATTAATTGAAAAACCTAATAAGATAGTGCATTTAGCTCAGTAACCTAATAATTTGATGGATTTAGTTCTGTAAGCTTATAGCTATTGTAAAATTATTGTCTTTTCAAGTTCTTCTTTATAACGCCATACACTTTTTTCAACGAAACTTTAAAAATAGAGAAAAAAACCGTTTACAACCATGTTTTATGGCCCGATTGGCTTTCATATTTACATTGACAAAAGTGTCGCTAAACCTTTATAAGTGATTTATAACGTTTTATTCAAAAGGTTGTTTTAAGAGCCGTTTGCTACTTTAATTTCTCATTTTTGTTGTTAATTTGATTAAGTTTTTGTTGTTGTGTATCATTATTTATAATTATTTTCTTTAATTTCTCAAAATTTTGTCATTTTTCACTAAATTGATTTTTCAATTTTTTAATTATTTAGACCTAAAATTTAATATTATCTTTCATAGGTTACAAAATGGATTCTATCGAATGCGAAATGGAACTTTCTGTTGCCGAAGTCAAGAAAAGACGTGCTTCTGAAGCCGACCTCCAATCCACCGTGCCCGAAGTTTTGAAACTCCGCAAACGGTTTAGACAAGACGAAATGGCGTTGGAAGACCAAGTAAGTTTGGAAGAATTTAGAATAGGAGGCAATGATAATGTAATGTTCCTTGAACCAGAAACAGAGAGAATGGATCAGATAAGTTTGAAAAATACCGAAAATTTAGGTACTCAAAGTGTGAAAGTAGGTAGGGAAAAGTTCAATATTGATAGGGTTAGTAAAAGTCTAGGTAACATGGTTTTTGATAATGAGGAAAGTATTGATATAACGCAACAAGCAAGCTTTGAAATGGTTGTCGAGAGTCCAGAACAAGAAAATGAACATCAACCAAGATGTCCAAATCCTGCAGATGGTTTTAATGAGGATTCAGATGATGATGACTTTGTAGTCCATCCACCAAATTGGAAAGAAGAAGTAAAAAAGGAACCCGTCTGCGGAGACCACTTTCACTACTATAAAGAAAGGACGATTCTTGACGAGGTAAATGCTCTTTATGCCGACCCTGCAAACGGCCTTTACTATAATGGTGTTGTTAAAGAGTTTAAACTTATAGACTATAAAAAATCTAGCAAAATATGCTATTTGAGAGAATTGGTAGATCTTGACTATGAAACTTTAGTATATAGGGAGGAGCAAGGCGAATATGCCAGAGAAGTTCACTATTTAGGTAAACCATTAAATGTTCTTGGTGAAATAATGGCAGTAAAGATACTACACACGCCCTTCAATGAGGGGCTTAAATATCGTTTCAGGAAGATAGAGGGAACGCAGGAAAGCATGTTGAAAAAGCTAGGATACCCTATGTGCTCTTCCATGATACTAGGCCTAGACTATATCAATCAGGTTTATGAAAAAATGAGGAACGTACAAAAGGAAGCTGAAAATATGGAAGCCACCGAGCATCAGATGGAACAACTAGACTTGACGGGTGTGTGCGAGGAGTCAGATTGTGAAGAGGATGACGAAGAGGTAGCAGAAAACATGGCCGACGAACCAGACAATTTAGAAATCAACGAAACAGACAGCTTTGAAATGGTTGAGATGGACGAAATAGCCCAAGCACGAGATGAGGAATATGATAATGAAATGAATGAATGGATAATGGAAAACCTAGCAGAATTGGAAGAGCTAGTAGAGATGGGTCAAATGGAAGACGTTGAGGATTGGGGTGAAGTAAACCACCGAAATGAGGATGAAACTGTTCGTGCCCTATTCCGAAGACATGGCTATGCAGACACGGACACTGACTTTTCACCAATCTTCCCATCTGACGTTCCTTTTGAGAAATTGAGAAGAAC
This sequence comes from Bursaphelenchus okinawaensis, assembly GCA_904066225.2. Lineage (NCBI taxonomy): Eukaryota > Metazoa > Nematoda > Chromadorea > Rhabditida > Aphelenchoididae > Bursaphelenchus > Bursaphelenchus okinawaensis. Next base: position 7,781,316 of record CAJFCW020000005.1, on the reverse strand, counting down.
GCCACCACCTATAAAGGGCTTATTTGCCATAAAGCATTGCCGATCGTTTGAAAAATTAGAGCCAGCTGAAGTGGAAAGAAGACGTCGATTGAAGGATATCATCCCAGCTTTTCTTCAAAATCTTGATTTATAGCACGATAATATTAATATATAAAACAACAACAATAAATAACATGATAGTAAACAGTAATGTGATAATTTTTATTTTTAATTTACAAATTTTGGGATAAGCATAGGTACGGTCGTTGGGCGGGTAAGGTAAGGCAAAAATAAAATTATTTTTAAAGTTGTGCCATCCGAAACCCGCAATTTGACTGTTATTACTCATTTGGGAAGTGACGCTCGGATTAAAAAGTTCGAATCGAGGTTAAGAGATTGGTGTCGAGAAGGGAAAAGTGGATTCCGACCATCAGATTCGCGTTTGCTCGGGGTTTGCGAAGAAGGCACGTACGTTTCTGGTTGAGTTACACGACTTTCTTCACGCTGTTTTACAATATTGTTTGTCGGTACACCATGTTTTTGAGGTTTCTTTCTCTTTGTTGTATTTTAAACGACATTATATCATAAGTATTCATTTTTTAAGACGTTGAGGTCAGTAAAAATGGCATTTTAAAGCGAAACTGAAAGCGTTTTTTATGTTGTTTTAAATAATTTTATAAAAGTTCACTGCTAAAAAGCTAAAAAGTAAAGCTTAAAACGGGTATAACTAGATTTCTGATCGGCTTACAGCAAAGATATACGGCTATTTTTTTATCACTTATATAAAGTTGATCAAAGTATTACTCTATCTAGAGTAATATTTGTCAAATATTTGTTGTTATAGCACCTTTGAAACAACTTTTTTTGTCTTCTATGTAAAATATTGTTAAAGAACTAGCTATCAAGAGCCTTAACAACCCTTTTTTGAACACAAGAAGATTACGTTTTTTGATTTTATTGTAGTTACGAAGCTGCATCTTTTACAATAAATTATTTATTTGTAGTTGTAAAACCTATATAGTAACTTAAAAATGGTAATACGAGTATGTGTTATCGGAGCTGGTGTTAGTGGCCTACCTTCGATTAAAGCTTGCGTAGAAGAAGGCCTTGATGTAGTATGTTACGAAAGAACGTCCGACATTGGTGGGCTATGGAATTATCGACCGGATTTACCTAATGTAAGTCCCTTTTAATAAATAGCAGTAATTTATATTGTGATAACTATATCTGTCATGATAGCGTTGATATTGTAATGATCAACCTAATTATTTAATTCCAGGACGGTGGAACGGTGATGAAGTCTACGGTAGTAAACACATCGAAGGAAATGATGTCATACTCAGACTTTCCACCTCCAGAAGAATACCCCAATTTTATGCATCATAGTTTGGTCATGGACTACTACAGAGACTATGCCAACAAGTTTAATCTTTTGAAGCATATTCAGTTCAACACTGATGTAAAACAGGTTTACCGTAATACTAGTGGCAAAACATGGACGGTTGAGTTGGCTGATGGAAAGAAGGAACTTTTCGACCGGTTGATGTTGTGTACTGGACATCATTCTATTCCCCAGTATCCGCAGTTCAAAGGTGAGGGTTTTGGGTACTATAAATTGTACGGGTAGTGTACTGTAAGGTACTATAAAGTGGGGTATTCAAGGGTATTGTACTATACGGCAAAGTATTTTGGGACAAGGTACTACAGGGTAGGATACTATAAGGTTATGTGTTATAGGGTACTAAAAGTTAGTTTAGGGTACGGTACTGTAGGGCACAGTACATTTCATGAAAATCTTGTTATTAAAGTTCTTTGAACTATATTAACCAATGCCCTTTCAGACTTCAACAAATTCAAAGGTCGCGTGATCCATGCCAAAGAGTACCGCGACTTCAAGGGCTTTGAAGACAAGAACGTCTTCCTAGTAGGTATAGGCAACTCAGCTCTAGATATAGCTGTCGAACTGACCAAAGTAGCCAAGAAGGTAACAATCTCAACAAGACGAGGATCATGGATATTCAACAGAGTCGGACAAGCTGGTATGCCGTATGATGTCGTCTTCCAAAGTCGGTTGTACTACTGGTTGATGAGGATTCTACCATGGAGCGTAGCCAACGACTTCATGGAGCATCGCCTTCAACAACGAATGGATCATGATTTGTACGGCTTGAGGCCGGCCCACAGGTTCTTCCAACAGCATCCAACTGTCAACGACTCTTTGGCAAACCTGTTGTGCACTGGACAGATTGTTATCACTGTAAGTTTTTTTTATCATGGTTAATATAGCTTCTGATGAGATATTTAAGCCAACCTTTGTTTAAAAAACACAAGATATGTATTGACATATCTAAAGATAGTGTTAGAAACATATGTTAACGTTAAAGTAAGAATAAAATTGAAAAAAAGACGTTTTGTTACCTAAAATAATTTCAGGAAGATGTAGATTCCTTTGAATCCAACGGAGTCATTGTGAAGAATGGAAGACGTTTCGATGCTGATGTTATCATCTTATGCACGGGTTATACCTTTGGCTTTCCATATTTGACGCCTAAAAATATTATTCCAGTCAATGTGAGTTTGAAACACGATCTTTTGGGATCTATGGTAATATCTCGGCCTTGTAATCTTTCTTTACCCTACTCTACGACCTTGTAATAGCATTTATGTTAACTAAAACTCTATTAGGTTGTTCAAATAAGTCTGTGCCCCATACGATGAAAATTTGATATGAAAGGGGCACAGAATTAATTGCACAATTCAGTACAAATTAAGGTGAAAGAAAAGATGAACAACTTGGCGTTTGGTCCAATTGGAGCTCTAGAAGAGGGAAAACAAGTTCCAATAAAGCTATCTTATATAAATGTTTTCGTGGTGGGACCACAGAAAATACTATTACTTAACTTTTTTAATACATCTAAGTTGAAACCACAGAAATGTCTTGTGTTACCTTTTTCTAGTAATTCACAAACAAAGAATGTTCTTTTGTTATCTTTTTTAATAATTTTGTAATAATTTCTCTTACAGGACCATGAAGTAGACTTGTACAAGTTCGTGTTCCCTCCAAATGCTTCAGATCTGGCTGTTATTGGACTTATTCAGCCAATTGGAAGTTTGGCTCCAATTTCGGAAATTCAGGTACGTCTTCAAACCCATATTATATTTGACTGGTTTTCAATACTAATATTATACATGATTCTAACTGTTAATAATAATGTTACGTTAGGCTTTAGCTTTCAATGTCAATATTGTACATACTTGGCTCTGGCTTTTAATACTAATATTATACTGGCCGTGATTTTTTAAATTTAGTTAATCAACGGATTCCTTTTATAAGGCAACTTTAAATTTGAAATTTTAAAAGCATAATTAATTTTAGGCCAGATGGGTAGCTCGAGTATATGCAGGTAGATGTTCATTGCCTTCAACCTTTACTCGCAAAGCTGATATTGAGTACAAGAAGAAGCAGATGCAACGTCGCTACTTTAAAAGCAACAAACACACATTACAAGTCGATTTTGTGCCATATATGGATGAGATTGCTGAGGCTATTGGAGCCAAACCTGATCTTCAGCAGGTAAGATTGTTTTGGTATCTAAAGGGTTGTGGAGGGGAGGGGAAGGGTTTACATTCGATTAGGCTATTAGGTTGTTCAAATAATTGTGTGCCTTCTAATTTTGAGAATTTGCTTTGATAGGAGCTTAGAATTATTTGAACAACCATATATATTACAAAATGATGTAATGGGGCTGATTTTTTTTTATTTGGAGAGGTTCTTACACTGTAAAACTGATGGAAACCAAATATTTTTAAAATTTTTTGTTATATTGTATTTAAAAAAAGTCTTGTCACTTTTTAACACTGAAAACTGTGTCTGAAAACGACAAAACTTTTTTTTGTTTTTATATTATTTATAAATCCTAACCTTATTGTTTCAGATCTTCTATACAGACTTCCGATTCTTTTTGCGATTGTTTTTGGGCGGTAACTTGCCTTATGTTTATCGACTGGTCGGTCCGAACTCATGGGAAGGAGCTCGACAAGCCGTTTGGGAAGCTCCATTAAGAGTGAAGAAACCGTTGAAGAATAGACAATGCAAAACGAGGAGACACAAGAGACGAGGCACTTTGGTAAGGATGAGTTTGGGTTTATAATAGGTACAAACTGGGCTTTCAATGGTTATAATTTAGGTCTAAATTGGCTATAAAATGGCCTTTAAATGATTAAAAATTATGTTTAAAATAGATAAAAGTACTGATAAACAATATTATCATAGCTCTTTTTACTAATGTTAAAGTTTAAAATAGAAAAAAGATAAACTTTTAGTCGTCGAGCTTAATTTAAACCTTACTATTACACTTTAAATCCTATTTTCATCTAATATACAACCATTTCAGGACGAATACTTCCGCTACGTGTCATGCAAATGGATTGCCTTCTACTCCGTTCTCATTCTCTGTGCCGGCTTGTGGACGTTCTGTGCCGGTTCTGCTGCCATATCACCTTTATCTTACTTTATACAAGTGTTTATTTTCATATTTATATTCTCCTTCATGTTACTGTGGTTTGACCTGCAGTATGATATGAGCACTATATTCTAAATTTCTATAGTGTTTATGTTCATATTTATACTTATATATTTAGTTAATTTATTTATATGTTGAATATTAGTCAGTTTAGAGGGTAATAAAGATTTTCTAGTTTGAAGTCGAATTTAGAGGTTGTTTTTACCTTTTGGGTCTTGGCACGAGAAGCTTCGGGCCCTGGCACGAAAAGTCATGGGTCCTGCCACGAAAAGCTTTATTCCGAAAAATTATAAAACAACTCAAAAAATATACAAATTTATTCAATATGAGATCAAAAAAAACTAAAAAAATCAAAAAAGCAATGTACAACTACCTAAAAATCAATTCTCCTTTGTCGCGTTTCCCTGTCGATTCCCAATAGACGGCTCCGAGCCAGCTTCCTCAAACTCCTTGATGAACTTGTGGTACACAATCTCACGGAACATCTCGTAGCAATGTCCTTCAAAGTTTTTCACTTTTGCCCTCAGATCTCCGGACACACAAACTTGGTTGAAGATGCGGGTAACAAAGGCCGAACACTTCTGACAACTTCCATCGAAACAGTGGAAGGCACACTTCCGGCGGAGACAGTAGTTGATCTTGGTGATGTCGGTGCCTGAGGCTGCTACACAGTCGGATGCACAGTTTACTAGAACGTAACATTCTCCTAGAAAGATTGGTATTAAATTAAAAAATTTTTTAAAAAATTAATTTTAGGTTTGAAAATTAAAAAAAAATTTAAATTAGAAAAAAATTATTATTTTATTGTGAAATTCATACCCCCTTCTTCTCTTTTGGAGCCACTCAATACATCAACAAGTTGCTGTTTTGAATTTTGGCAAAGCGGACATCGATTGCATTCATCCAGACAGCCGGATGTGAAGATACAACCGTAATCAACTGCCTGAAAAGATTATTAGTTTTAGTTTTTCAGTACTATATTATACTACTTAGATATTAAACTACGAAAACACAAAAAAAATTCTGGGTTTAAATCATTATTTTTTGTGATTTTTTAAAAATTTGCTTTAGTCATAGCTCATTACTTTTTGAACAAAGTACCTTATAATAGCTACATTTTGAGTATAAAAATATGCTGAAAATTTTAAAAACTATATTATAGTACCTTATCCAACGCATTGTACATGTCAGAAGAGATCTCTTGTTGGTCAAATTGTTTGATCAAGTAGTTCATCTGAATACACTTCTTTTTGACTGCACAACTCAGTAATCCTCTACATTTAGCATTGATTTCTTTTACATTGTCATCAGCAAGAATGAAGGGTACGAAAGGTATAAGGAAGAGTAACAACTTCATCTGGAAGAGTTGTATTACATGTTATAAAACAAACTAATACCAATGCCGTATTTTACAAAAAAATGCCGTTTTTCAAAAAATTTTGAAAATTTTAATAATTAAAAAAAAAAAAAAAAATTGTGAAAAAAATGACACCCACAGCAAACAAAGTCTATATTAATATTGTTTAACGTCCAAAAGAAGAGAACGTTGTATAAATGGCGACTTTACAACAATCTTTAATGTAAAACCTTTACAAAACAAAACTCTTCAAACTGATTTCAGTTTAAAGCCCGAGGAAATTTAAAACAAATGAAAAAAAAGTTAAAAACAATTAAACAAAATAAAACTTTTAACATATTTAATGCAAATGTAATAACTTTGATTAAAAAGTCAAAACAGAAGTTCAACATTGTAGTCTTTTGAACTAAGACTTCATTATGTAGATATGAGGAACCGGCTGGGCTTGACTCAAGTTTAGGTCGAGCCGGGCCCGTTCCTCATGTTCTATTATTATGAAAGAGAACTTATACATGACAATAAAAACTATACTCTAATTTCTATCATTTTTGTAATCAAATTCACTTTTAACAAGACATATGTCACTTTCAACAGATATACGTTTTAACAAAAGTCTTAGGAGCACAAGACTTATCTAGTCATATATAGGTTTGTTTACACCTTCATATTATGTTAGTTCTTGTTACAGAGCAATTAATCTCCTGAATTGTTACAAAAACGGGCTGACTAGTTTTGTAACAATTCAGGACATCAAAAAGTCAGTTTTAGGAAAAGCTTTATATATTACTAGAAACAGAAAACATTTGAAGCACATTGACAAGTTTAACAAGGTATTGCATAATATTTTGTTAAGTGGTCTCAATCGTTATTAAAACAACTTACAATATATAATTTTAAAAAATTTACCCCTTCCTTTATTCTTTTAAAAATTTCGAATTTACTTGAGACCCATCCTTGCAAAAGCTATTAAAAATAAGGTAAGTTGGCTAATTTTATCACTTACCTTAAAGTAAAATAAGTTTTATAATCATGCTTTATGGAGTAACCACAGTTTTTTGCAGTAAATTCGTTAAACAAAAGTAAACTTTATGATCTGCAAGCTGGACCCTTAATTGATAATGAGAATGAAAGGGAAACATATTCTACTCAAGGTCAGAAAGTATACTATTCACAGTTTTTACAAAGGTAAAAACATTGACATATCAACGCATACCTTACTCAGTAACTCAATCGCTCTTACTTACAATTTTTTTATTTAAAAAAAAAACTTTTGTAAAATACGTTCCAAGACCAATCTAGACCAGAACAGGCCCAGCCGGAGCCAGTTTAAGCCAAGTCAAGCTAAGCCAAGCCAAGCGCGCTACGTCTACCAGGAACAGCCAGGAAAAACGAGAAGACCAAGGTGTGAGAAACCCAGCAAGCCAGTTTATACTCATAAAATTAACATTACAAATAGAGAGTTAAGGCCTGTACCAAGAGTAGTTACTATTATATGAGTTAAGATTTAGGACTTTAAAACATTAAAATACGACTAAACATGCTCAATAAAAGAGCCAAGCGTCCTTTCTGAAAAGTTTCTTGTTGCACTTTTCAACAATTAATCTTTTTCTTTATAGTTAAGTCGTTGTAACAATTAATGTACCCCATGATTGCTCTATTTTGAGTATAAAAATAGACATTTTTTACAGCACAAAAACAGTTCTAAATCAACTTTCTTGGATCGTCTATAAACTGAAACACCTTTACCAACATAGACCAGGCTTTCGAACAACGCTTTAGGCGAGCTGAGCCGGAAGCCAAGTTTATATAAAACGCATAAAAACAACACTAATAACGGCCGTTTGAAATACAATAACTTTTCAAAAATAACAACCAATTTTTGTAAGAATCAAACTCTTCTTCCCATATCCGCTAGTTTATATAATAACATTAGGAACACCAATGATCAACAGATCAGTAGAGTTATTAATTAGGTTAAACAACAATGACTACTCTCGCGCCAAAACATTAACGACTTTAGATAAACAAAATGACCAAAAGAATGTTACACTGGAGAAGAAAGTGTAGGAGAAGAAGACGAGATCAAGTAGACAAATGTTTTATAATACTTTATGTTGTTTTGGCTGGGTAATTTTACTTTTAAGAGGAAGGGAGAGAAAACAAAGTAAAAAAATTTTTGATTTTGATTGCAAAGGTATTGCCCTTAAAATTTTTTTACTTTTGTTTCTTTACCTCCCTTCCCCTCCCCTTCCAGTTTATAATTAATTCAACATACATAAGTTAGGCTTACATACAAAATAATTTGTCGCTTTATATCATACCTAAAAAAGTTATTTACCAATTGCCAATTTTAAAGAGTATAGCTTCTTGCATAACAACGAATTTAATTTAGTCTGGGTGTTTAAATGTCAAAACTATAAACAACCTACCCTACCCTATCATACCTTACCTTGCCTTAACATACCTTACCTGCACTATCCTACCCTGCAATAATACCCCGTTAAAGTTCCTTACTCTACCCCACCCTAGTCTAACTTACCTTGCATTGTTTTACCCTGCCTTATTTTACTTGTCTAACCTCACCTTCACTACTATACCCTACAAAAGTAATGGTTTGCCCCTCTACAACAACATCCTTAAACTAAGAAACACACTTTAAAACAAAGGTGACATTCTTTATTTTGACTTCTACTTTCAGATCACGGTGTTTATATTGCAAAAACAGAAGATATCCTTGTTAACCTGTTCGAAGCGTAGCATTTTTTTATTTTGGTTGCAGCAAACCCCTCTGACCGTTTCTTATCGTATGTCTATAGCATTCTCCTCATCTTCTTATCGTCTGTCATTCCTTACTTGACCTGTTTGACTGGATTTGGGAGAGAAACTAATTAGCATAATAAATTAATTTAATCAGTAAACAATATGTACAACAACAAAATTGATCTCTAGCTCAGCGTTTTTTGCCCAAAAAGTTGTTCAAAAAGCCTTGAGCCATTTCGCCGTTTATAAAACCGCCCATTTGTTCCATCAACGTTACCGGGTTCTGAAAAAGATTGATTTGATTATTGATTTGATTACTTTTGATAAAGAATATTGTCCAATAGGTAATGTAATTAAAAAAAAATAAAAACTTTTCAAATTTTAAAAACTTTCATTTAAGTTGTAGGTTGGGGCTAGGATCAACATAAAGTAAGACTAAGAGGGTTATTGATATGGCAAAACTACGGGTGCAGCCTGAATCGGACTACATTAAAGCCAGGTCAGATTACGATAGAATAGAGCAGTGTAAAGTAAAGTAATGTAGAATAGGACAAAATAAATCAGATCAGGCTTCAGTTAGATATGGTAAGGCAGTGTAAGACAGTATAGAGCAAAGTAGAGTACAGTAAAATAGGAGAGGTAGAATAGGATAGATCAAGACAGAATGGGGAAGGGTAGGGTACTGTAATATAAGACAAAGTAAGGTAATGTAAGGTAATGTAAAGTAGATTACAGTAAGGTAAGATTGGGTCGGGTAGGGTAGGGTAGGGTAAGGTAGGATAGGGTAGGGTAGGGTAGGGTAGGGTAGGGTAGGGTAGGGTAGGGTAGGGTAGGGTAGAGTAAAGTAGGGTAGGATAGGGTAGGATAGGGTAGGGTAGGGTTAGGTAGGGTAAGGCAACAAACGTAAGACATAGGGTCTTTGCACTGTAAACTCACTTGGTCGATAATACCGGAGATTTCATCGCACCGTTCGATCGCTCGTTTAAAATTACTGGCCAACTGGATTGAGCCAAGAATGTCACATTCACTCACAGCACGGCGGATCTTGCCGCATTCTTCTCGTTCTGCTCCTTTTTTGCATGTTTCTTTGCTGAAATTTGAAAAATATTAATTAAAATCGCCTTCTCGTATTTTACAAAAATCGCGTTTTAAAGGCTATTTAAAATTTAAAAAATATCATTTTTATACCTGAATTTATTTTAAAAAGCTAATTTATATTATTTTAGATCAGAATAAGGTATATTTTATCCTATTTTCGATTTCAAACTATCCTACCCTCCAACAAACCAATATTAACCTACCTTGCCCTCAACAGATCAATCTTTCCGCCCATCAAAGCGTTCGTGATCTCCTTGCCCCACACATCCCACGTCCTCTCATCAGCCTGCTTCACACAGTTCCCGAACATGGCCTGCATCACCTCACCCATAAATGGCAGACAACCATCGCCTTGTGAGATGCCAAAGTTTCGCATAGCCCCAGGGATCAGCTGCTTCAACGTTGGCATACCTCCACTTCTTGGACTAGCTCCAGCTGAACCTCTTTCAGCTGCGGAAGCTCTTCCGCCTCCTAGAAATTGATTTGCCATATCCAATAAGCCTGACATGGCCTGGTTTTGGCCAGAATTTACGGGTTTTGGAGCTGGAGAAAGATCTTCGAGTGGCAGTTCGGCTACTGGAAGTTCAGTTTTGACTGCTCTTGCCTTAGGATTGAGGCTTTTGACTCCGCCATTTTGGTTCAGCGCTCTGGCTAGCTGTTCTGTAGCTGGCTGCATCATATTGGTTATGGTTTGGCCCAGCATTTCAGATGGCCGAGCATTCAATGGCACTTGGCGGCTTTCTGGTCGGCCTGGTTTTGTTCTGAAGGGTGAAATACTAGTATTAATATTATAGTACATCTGGTTGTGAGATGTATAAAATTTCAAATTGTAAATCCCAATTTTAATAAAATTAAATTTTAAGTTTAGGTAACATTCTAAGTACCAAAAGATAAGTAATAGCAGAATAAACTTACAGTAGCTCTGAATTAGTATTCATTGTCTGTGCTGCCAAACTGGTGGCGATTTGTGTGATTTCAGCGATATCTCGTGATGATATTATACTTCCGAGGCCACCTAGTCCTTCCTGAAATTTAAATAATTCAGCTTTAAGTTTCAGTTAAATTTATAGAACGTATTTTACAATTTTTTCATTGATTTAATATTTTTTTCATTGATCAGAACAATTTTTTTACCAAAAATTCAATATTTTACAAAAAAGCCATTTTTAAGTATTAACCTACCCTTTGTCCAGAAACTCCCAACACGTTAATCAATAGGACTAGAAATGTTGGTGGTGGCCATACTGGAGCACCAATGCGATTGTACATGGTGCTGAAACAACACGTAGCGTTATTTTTAAAAATTATCAGAAAATTTTTTTTTAATTTTTAAAACGCGTCATTTTAAGTCAAGTTTATAGATAAAGACATGTATTATTCGTATTTTACATAAAAAATTTAGAAAAAAATCGAAAAAATATAGTACAAAACACCAGATTACTGATAGCGAACACAAATCAAAACCTATATCAACATAAAAACAGAAACTTGACAAGGATTAAGAAGTGATCGACGAGATCTGCGAGATCCAACCACATTAAAATCCCGTTTGGAACGAGGGGAAATTGAGTAACAAGTATTTCGTAATCACATCCTGCAACTTGGTCTAGGTCATTAATTAAACCTGGTCATCAAGAGTTGATGACATTTTCGGTAAACTTTGAGGAAATAGTGACGCAATTGTTTATTGAAAGTAAAGGATAAGTAGTAGGTATATTAAAATAAAAAAAATTAAGAAAAGACGTTCTGCCGCATCGTGCATGACCTTGCACTGCCCTACTATACTCTACTGCATCCCACCCTGCCCCACCCTACTTTACTCTACTCTACTATGCTCTAACGTACCTTATTCTATCTTACCTTATGCTAACCTACCCTTCCTTCTTCTACCCAGTCTCTTACTCTCCGCTCCTGACCGGCACCAAACTGTTTATCTTGCCCTACTTTATCCTGCTTTAACCTCATACTCCCACCCGATCTTTCTACCATTTCCTACAAAGAGGACTATATAAGTTCTGACCTTTTGCACAACGATTCCCAAGCTCCAAGTGGCCTTTTGATCTCGACCTTCTGAATCTAAACATTTTTCTTTTGTCTTCTTATTATATTTTAAAAATTAGTGAGCTAGCCAACTTAGGTCCGGTCAAACCTACTATTCTTCTTTTTTTATACAACTATGCTTAACAATCTTAAAAAAGGTTAAACTAGGCCATTAAGTGTCATATCTTATTAAATATTCAAAAAATAAAAATTCAACCTTCTTAATGCAAGCAAAGTAATAAAAAATAAATCATACAAACGTCTCAACCCTTGAAAATTCAATTAGAAAATAACTTAAACATTTAAATAAGCCCTACTTTTTTGAATAATCCTTACTCCCATAACTAGAAACTCTTTTTCGAAATCGAAAGTTTTCTTTGATTTTCCTGGATTCGCTTCAGGGTGCCGTTTAAAAATCACAAAACGGCGCGACCGAACGGAAAAGTGTCATGAAGAAGGTCTTCTGAAGAGGCAAATATTCCAAATCCACTTTCCTTCTGAATTTATCCAAAAAACAAGCGTAAGAGAAGCGATTACTTAATTAGCGTCAATGTTTTCTGATCAAGAGTCCAGTTGATCAGCTTACGGGATTTGCGAGTTTTTTGCTAATTAATGGTCAAAACAAAACATGAAAGTTAAAATAGCAAAATACTAAAAGATTTGGAAGCTTCTGGTACTGTAATGTCAAAGAGTCAAATGAAATAATGTCAGAATGAAAAGCTTGGCTCACCATAAGCCCAACCTTGTAGTAGATAGCGTTATTTCTACCTTTTGCCGCTTCAAGTGTTACTCAAGTAGAAAAAAAGTAAAATTCACGTAAAAGTAAAGACCGATCATATCCGACCCACGTAGACGAAAGTAGCTTCTTATGACTAACACCTTCTTAAGTACAACAACAAACAACATTCTTTTACTTTCGTAGCTATCGAGCTGACCATCTTTGACCCAACGTCAGGTAAAACCTCTTTGAAGATGTTTACGTCAGGCTAAAAGTGATGAACATTACCCTACCATATCCTACCTTTCCTTACCCTAGCCCGCTCTTCCCTGTTATGATGACTTCCCTATTATGCCTTTCCTAATCAGCTTGTTACTCAAAAACTTCTAAAAGAGCCTTGCCTACTTTAATATTATATTGAAAAAAACAGCTTGAAGAGATTAACAACAACGTCAAAACCTCAATATTCATCTTCATAGCTACCTAAAAATCAACAAACTTACCAACAAAAAACTCCAAAAACATCCAAAATAACAATACAAACAATCAGAACAAAGAAACACCCCACCCTGACCACTGGCTCTTCCTCAAACCACCGGCTCTCCCCCAAACCCACCCTGACCCGAAGTGAGCTGACCTCCAAAACCCGTGAAACTCTTCACGCAGCTTCAGAATCCTCCCACCCGAATCCAAGAATCGGCCTTGACATTCAACGTTTGTGCAATCTCACGTGTTTCCGCTTCAGTCGTTTTTGGCATGAGTTTGTTTTCGCCTGTATATGTTATTATAGCCTTCCGATCGTCGCTGGCAGATTCCGGTTTTGCGCGCAAAAAAAGATATCTAAATCGCCTCCGGCTTCTCACTGTTTTTACTTTACTTACTTTTTTCGGATTTGCGTGAACAAATGCACAAAAAAGAGGCAAACGAATAATACACCGTAAAAACGTTACTGTTACGTTTTGAAGTTACTGTGCAGTCAGATTAGTTTAAAAAAAAGAATAATTGTACCAAATAACATAAACATCACACAAAAAATTTTGAATTGAACTTTAATTCAGCAGTGAGTTCCCAAACGTATTTTAATACAACAACTTTCATCAACAACATTTAAAAAATCCTCCACAATATTGAACTGAACGGAGTGTAACAAATACGATCAATAGTGGCGCTTCGTCGCAAAAATTAATTTTTTACGGAAAAATAAAATAACGCGCGAATATAATAAATACATTACTTGGCCGAAAGATGTTAAGGAAGATAGCCTCAAATATACCAAAATGTAGAAGGCATCAACAGCTTGCTGACAGCTTCAGATTTTTGTCTACATCTTCAGAAGAAAACGTCTGGGAAGACCCGTGGAAACATGCTGTTCCTAAGAAAGGTAAGCGAATATCTATGGTTTTTACACTTTTTTACGCATTTTACGGAGTATTTTTGACATTATTTTAATTTTTTGGTGCAATTTAAGTTGTTTTAGATTGTAAACTATTGTTTTAACTTTCAGAAGAGACTTACACATCTTTTGAAGAAGTAAATGTTGATTGGAAGTTGGTAGAGCGGCTGTTACCTCGAGATCTGATTCCAGAACCACCAACGAATCAAAAAGTAACTCCAAGTGGATGGAGGCCGCCAAAAGGTAAAAGGTTGTAGTTTTATTCATCTTTTGAGTTTAGATCCAGTACCAGATCTACCTTACTTCATAAAACGAACTCGTTTCCACTTGCCGGCGGTGTATTTGAGCCGGAAGAGGGATCAGTTGGATGTGAGGACGATGCAGTATGAATACAAAGAATTAGTAACACTAAAGAATGTTTATGGCGACGTTTTTGTGAGTTAAAAAATTGCTTTTAAATTTTTATCTTATGTAATATGGGATTTTAGATTATGTATTACTTTACGTTTATGCGTACATTTGACTATATTATTTATTTTAACAAATGTTTATGGTTTGTTTTATATATGTATATTTAAATAATACATTTTCTTAATGTTTTAGGCAGCAGAAAAGGATTTAAAAGAGTTCCTAGAACAACGTCTAGGCCATCCAGTAGGAATCTTTGCCAACGAACTTCAAGGCCGCATTGTGGTGTGCGGGGCCGACATGACTGATATTGAAGCTTTTGTATTTGAAAAAGGATTTTAGATTTGTTGTATTTGTTAGGTTTATTAAACTTGTTATATTTTTATCAAAAGTCTTGTGTTTTGTTACCTAAAATGGTGAGACCCATTTATTACTTGTTTAACTATATCTCTTATGCTAATTTTTATGATTTGAAGGTTTTTCAGATGCCATGTACGAATTGTATGGCCAAGTATTCGTTGATTAAACGGGAGGTAAGAGTTTAGGTAGCTGTTTGTTGTTTTAGGTATTAAAACGATTGGAATGTATGGCAAAAGTATAAAGTCGACAGAAGCAAGTCTTGCAACAAATTTCTTTGATTAAAAGCAAAACTAGCATGTTTTAAGTCGCGGTAATTGAAAATATCGTTTTAGCATGGCTGTCCGTCTTGTGGTTACGGATTTTGTGCCAAATGTATGTCAAAGAAAGCTGTAGTTGAACGAATAAGTTCGAAACCGCTGGCGGTTTGTGAAAAGTGCTATAATAAGATCAACGGCAAGGTAATGGTTTTGATTTTTTTAAAATACTTGTATTTATATCTTATTATATACTATAATTGTATGAAGGTTAATATAAAAATATATTATGCCTTACCCTAATTTTAGGAAGAAAAACCGGATGAAAAGATAGATTTTACTGAAAACGTGCCAGCCTCTTTTAAAGACGTTTATGGTAACAAAGACAAGAAGGCTGTAAAGAAAAAGAGCGTCGAAAAGCCAACATCTTCACGGAATGTTGAGGATGAGGTTGCTGAACGTCTAGCTCAGATAAAGAACGTCTCAGTAGATGAAGTTAAGAAGCCAATGAATATGGTTGTAGATTCAGATGAGCGTGACAATCGACCGTTGATTTCTAAAGGAAAGGACAAGAAAATGACAGCAGATGATGTTATACAGAAGGCTTTGGATGATCCGGCTGTTAAGAACAAGGATTTGGATAGTAAGTTAGGGGAATGTTGAGGATGGGTGGATGTATTGTTAAGGATAGGTGAATATATTGTTTTGGGGGTATTGCTTTTGAAAATAAAAGTTTTTTGTCCAATCAAATTTAGAAGTGTTAATCATGATATTGGTTGTGTAATAAATGGTGTTTTAGAAGAATATCACGAGTATCAAATAAAGAGTATTGAAGAAAGACTAGCCAAGTTGAGGAATGTTCCAGTAGAAGATATTAGAAGTCCTAGAACTGTAAGTTTTTGGTTTTTTATCAACAAGTTATCAAAAATAACCTTAAAGCTATTATAATAGCTCTAAACACTATAAAGGCTATATTAATTTTAAAACCCTAAAAAATTAAAAACTTTCAAAAATAAAACTTTTTTAATTTCAGATGGTGACAAACCATCCTGACTTATCGGATTCTGATGTGGAACTCACGGACGACGCCAAAGAGTTGATAGCAATGGCGGAGAAATCGTTGCGGAAGAAAGAGCCAGACCTTTTTGCCTACGAAAACGAAGCTTTAGACTCGGATATAGAAGACTCAACGGATTATAAACATTAACTTATGGGTATCAGCATAGTCCATTGTGGGTAGTGTAATATAACTTATATTGTAGATAGAAAATAAAGTTTTATTAGTGATTTGAGGTCTTTGTTGATATGTTTATGAACATTTGAATACTTGTTGATTACTTTGATGTTGTTTTTGGGATTTGTGGTTTGTTTGAATGGCTTGAGGGTTTTTAGGCAATATTTTTTGATTTTTATTAAAATTTGATACTTCCTTTATATTATTTTTATAACCCAACTTTTTTTGATCGTTTTGTGTTATACTATATCAATTTTAAGCATGTCGGGTAGAAGGGGGTCCGTCAAGAGAACGAAACGCAATGACAACCCCTACATCAACAATACGGGCGAGGAGTTGGACGATTTTCGCAACCGGATGCGACAAGTTATTGATCTCTACTTTTACATGACTTTCCCTCATCAAGCTGGCTTCGAAAGCAGGCCCAAACATCAGCCGTTTAGGATGAACACTTTGTCTTATATTAGAAGTACTATGCCTAAGAAGGTGAAGGTGGGTTTAGGCTATTGGAGCTTTATTTTTTATTGTTTTTGAAGCTTTAAATTTGAGTTTTTATAATAGGTTGCCTAGGGTAATAAAGTATATAAATTTTATTTTTTGGGGTTTTTACTGTAACGTGGTTATATTTTTAATTGTTTTTATCAGAATATGGGCTAAAGTTTGATCTTTTAAATTTTTATTATAAAATTGAAAAATTTCAGAAAAAGCTAAAAGGTGGTGAAAGTGCATCTCCGGCCTTTGCCAATTGCCCTCTAACTGAACACATACCATCAGTAGTCTTCTTGAGGCTCAAAAATGACCAAATGGTCGATTGTCGCAAAGCTTACATTCATTGTTTTCAAGTCAGGGAAATTGACGGATTCTTCTCGGCTACTGTAAGTTTTAATGCGTTTTTTTGTAAAATTTCGCTTTTAAAATTAACGTTTTTTTTTCTTTAATTTAACGTTCCTAAGCCATTTTTTATAAAGCAATGTTTAGGTAACAAAATTTTGTGTAGTGTATTATTATTGTCTGTTTTTAGCAAAGCGTAGCCAGGTCGTCATTCGAAGCAGCGTTGGACAGCGATTTGAAGGTGAATATCGATCTGGTTGGCATGAAGCCAATCAAAATGAACGATTGTGATGTAAAGTAAGTATTGGTAGTATTTTTTCTTGGTCTATACTAAAATTTTAATTACATATTGTAAAATACGGCAATAAGGCCAAGGGTGATTGTTGTAATCTATGGACAGTTTTTATTTAATATTAGATTGTTCAAATAATTCTGTGCTTTTTAACTCCGAAAAATTGCTTTGAAATTTTGAAATTTTTTTTTCAACCGGACCTGACCGGACCTCGGTCCGGACCGGTCCGGCAAAACACTGCCTAAAAGCTTATAATTAAGCACTAATTCTGATTTAGAAACGAGTACCTGGTGGTGAAGGTCAAGTTCGTGACAGATTCTATGAATGTTAGTGGTGGACGAAGGTTGAGGTCAGTGCCAGCACGAGTTCATGCTCATTTGGACGATGCTCCTGAAGGCACGAGTCGAATCATGTTAGCGGCTAAGAAGATATCAACCATGCACAGAGAATGGGAAGGACACAAGGTTAAACAAGGACGAGCTGTACTGGCTTTAATGTAAGGTTTTGTAAATTATTTTTGGGCTTAAAAGTGATAAGGTAGGGTAGAAAATGACATTTTTAATTTACATTAGAGAGGGGGGGGGGGTTAAATTTGGACAAAGAAATTGTTTTATATTTTAAAAATGAGGTTTTAGGATATTATACTAAAGAATATGACAAAGATTCAAAGCTTATAAGGTATTTCAAAGCAATAAATGACGTTTTCAGTCCTCAAGACAACCTCGGAATCGACGGTGACAGTATGGAATGGCAGAAAGACGAAAAACTGGTCTCAAAAGTCTTGGCCGAAGCCAGAAAACCAGAACAACATCCCAGTATAACCGTAAATATCATAGTAGACCCAAAAGGTGACATGTTATCGGACACAGAAGATGAAGAAGAACAAAATGAAGCAGAAGAAGAAGCGAAACCATCAACGTCAAAAGAAGTAAAAGTAAAGGTAGAAGAGGAAGAGCCATTCGAGTTGAACAAACAACCTCCTCCAGAAGTCTGGGTTCATCAGAAGAATCCAGAAGTTTCGATTGGGACACCACTTGGGTTGTTGGACATAATCGAGCCAGGGCTTAGGGACAGATGGCTGAATGAGAAAATGCCTAAAATACTGGCGTGGTGCTTCAGAATGACCGAGGAACCGTATGATGTTGAGGTAGGGGTACTGGGAGTTGATTTATTTAAAAAATTTTTTAATTTTTTACATTAAAATAGTATGACATTCAAAGTCTTAATTTTGATTTCTGATGTTAGGGGGCACGGAATTATCTGAACTATCTAACATTTCTATAGATAACAATATCTTTCAGACCGACCTCCCAGAAACATCCCTAGCAGCAGCAATAGCAGCGGCCGAGGCAGCTCCACCTGCTGATGTTTTCAAATTCACAAAAGGAGATTGCTTCCTCTGCAAACAGAAGCGAAACTTTACCTTGTTCACCTCTTTCCTCTTCCACTTATCAACCTGTCACGATCGATTGAAGTTCGAATTCAAGGAAAAGTTGCTCAAAACCCCGCAACATTTACTGATAAAGAAGAAGAAGCCAGACGAGTGGTGTCACGGCCTAATAGTGTCATTGAACCGAAAGTTTGATGGATCTCATGAATACGACCTAACGCGACATTACCGTAAGAATCTACACAAGAAAGGAGGGTTGGTCAAGGTGCCGGACGCCTGGAATCAACCACCCTGCTTCATTGTGGTCAAGTCAATAGCAAAAGTGTTAAGGGAGACACCGCCGGCTACTTCGGTCAATAACTACTTGTTCAACAGCAAGTTCAATTTGTAAGATGATTGATTTGTTATGTTTTGAGTAGTATTATTGTGGATTTTGTGCATTTTTCAATTTTTTAATAATTTATTACATAGAGTTTGCTTAAACGTATAAATCTCAGTTAGGCTTAAAAACCTTGTCTATTTGTGTTTTTTTTGGCCTTAAGAAGCTTTGTTATTAACTTATGCTAACTTTAACGTTCAAGAATGACAATATGGGTAGTATAATATCATTTTTTCAGTGGAAACTTCGGAATAACGCAAACCGAACTAGATCGACATTTCCAAACTTCCGAATATGCCCAAGCTTACAAGCCTTACACTGTTATGTATCAAAATAAGGTCTGTTGTTTTAAACCCAGTTTTTTATGAAAAAGTAAAACTTTGAAATTAAAAAATCATGTATGATTACATTTTTTAGAGAATCGAAGAGTATATTGACCTGAATGACAACGAGAAGGCCTTGTTAAAGTTGTTGAACGACTTCTCCTGCACATTCAGGTGTCTACATCAACCGAGGATGACTTTTGGAATGATGGTATGATATTACTTTCTATATTTGTTTTGATTATTTACACAGATTGGCTAACGAACTCAGGTTAAGGGCAAACATAACTTAATATAAAATCAATTTCAGAGAGTACTGATTTCTGAAAAACGAGAAACACTACTAGACCACAAGATGTACTTCCAATTCAACATCCATCTGTGCAGTTTGCTAAACTGGAAACGAATAAACTTATCAGAATACTACGACATTATTGCTCGACTAAAAGATGGACCAAGCTACGACCCACGAACCGATCCAAAACATATTGTACATCAACAACTGAAAAGCCTGGAGCTCCAAAGATCATGCCCAAACTTGTCGAAAAGACGTCGATTGGCTTCAAGAAACTCACAAGATAGTATAGGAGAAGTTGTCAGAGAAAACACCGAACCTCCGAGGTCAACGGTTGATAAATTGAAGGAAAGTGAGACTAAAACGCAGTCGGAACCGCCGAAAAGCCCACCGATTCTGGAGGCAACGAAAGGATTGAAGAGGAAGTCGGTTGAGACGCCTGAGGAAGTTCTGATGAGTTTGGTGGATCAGCCTTCAACTAGTGGACTTGGAAATAAAAGAGCGTTTAGAAGAGACGAAGATGAGCCATCGACTTCTAAGGAGTTTCAGAATGAGGCTACAAGCTCTAGAAACGTTGACAAAGGGCCTACAGGTACGAAGAAGAGTGATAAACGACCTGAATCTTCTAAAAACTATAAAGAAGACAATACTACCTCTTCAAGTGCTAACAACGACAAAAATAAGGCTTCAAGTAGTAGTAAAACCAAGGAGAAGATATTTAGCAGTAGTAATGGAAGTGGAAAAAGTAAAAAGCAGGATGATTTGGATGTTAACAACGGCAAAAAGAAGGCAAATTCATTCAAAAACAGCAGTGAAAGTTGTAAAAGTGACAAAATACCTGATGGAAGTATCAATGCCAAGTCCAAAACTGCAGATGGAAGAGCTAATCATCTAGAGGTACCTACTCCAAATGACAAAAAGCCTTCTGAAAGTGCCAAGAATTCAGGAAAAAACAGCAAAAGTCCTCTTGGAAGTACTAAAAGCTTTAATAATAGTACTAAGAGCGGCACTAGTGCAAATGGAAGTACCAAAAGCAATATTAGTTCAAATGGCAGTGCTAAAAACAATATAAGCCCAAATAGCAGTGCTAAAAGCAATCTTAGTCCAAATGGCAGTACCAAGAACAATATAAATCCAAGCCCTAGTCAAAGAAGTGAACGACGCAACAGCACCAGCAGCAAAAGATCTTCGATATCGGATAGTACGAACAAGAATGTACCAGTTGCACGAGTGGGACCCTTTGATAAGATCATTAAAATTGAAGAAGGTGATGAAGGTAAGGATGAACAAGGTGCAGAAATTAATGGTGGACAAGATGTTGCGATGAATGATGCTAATGTTAGCAATGATAAAGCTAAATTAACTGTCAAACAAGTTGACACATTAGATGAAAAGATGGAATGTGAAGAGCGTCAAGCAGACGATGGTAATCTAGCCGACGTCAGTCGTGACAACTCACGTGAAGACTTGGAATCTGAATCCGAAAAAGAAGAGGACGCTCCAAGAACGTTCAGGAACACTGAGCAAAGAGTGATCAACACAACATTGGGGAAGAAGTTCTTGAAAAGGCTGATCAAACGAGAAGAGGCACAAGCAATGGAGCCGTCTGAAGTTGTGATCAACTCGTTCGAAGACCTGGAGCAACGATATCCATTTGCGAATCACAGCAGACTCAAAATGGTATGGCATTTCATGAGGGAGTGGACTAGAGAGACGGTAGATTGGAAGTAACTTGAGGTAGAGAGACGATGGATGGGAAATAACTTGAGGTAGAGTAAATAGTGTTATATAGGAAAGAATAGTGATCCACAAGACTTTGATTGTTGTGGTAGCTACAACGGAATGGTTTTTATGGTTATATTAAGATTCTAAAAAGTCTTGTCGTTTTTCAACGTGGAAAATTATATACAATAACGAAAAAACTTTCTTGACAACTGTGGTTTTGCTTTTAACGAGAATATTATTTGGTCGTTCAAATAATTCTGTGCCATCTAACTCAGTAAATTTGCTGTGAAAGGGGCGCAGAATTTTTTGAACCTAATAGTATTGTCGGCTTTTAATCTGTCCATATTTTTACATTTATATGATTGTACCTGAGGTGGATACCTGACAATTGTGAGGTGAATATTGTATCTACATTACTTTTTAATATTTTTTGTATCAATGTTAATATATGTTATTATATCACCTTTTTATGTTTTATAGTATGTTATTGTACCTATAATATTTCTTTTTATTTAATAACATGTTATAGTACCTACTTTTCCATATTTAATATGTTGCTCATATTGACAAAACATTCGGGATTACATTACCTATAGATATATCAAGCTTCTCAATTGTAACTTTGGTCTCATTGTTTTTAACATATTTTTATCATTTTTTGAACTATCTTTTTGTCATATTATTTATATCTTACAGTATTTTTTAATTATTTGTACATTTTAAGTTAATAAATATTTACTATGACGTTATATCCCAATACTTACTATAATATGTCATCATTCACTGATATTTGCTGAGATATCATATCCTTAAGTAGAGCACCAAAGTAAAATTATATGTATAACGTTGTAAGCTTACAATGATTAAAGAAACTATACCATCTATAGAAATATACAATTTACTATACAAATAGAGGATACAAGATACCATCGTTGATATACCATCATTGATAGTATTAGTCAAATTTGTACAACTTGGAAGCCGGCATGAAGTATCCATCGTATTCGGCTTCATCCGGAGTCACATCACCGTGGTAATGACCACAATGTCCGCGACCAGTAAAGCCATGAGTGTGTTCAACCGGTACATTCATATCCAACACAGAGCTGTGGATTACAGTAGTCATGGTCATTGGAGCGGAGAATTCAAAGTAGTGGAGCCATTCTTCGAAGATCTAAAATTATATTTTTAATTTTTTTCGAAATTTTAAATAATTTTATATTAAAAAATTTAAAACTGAGTAAAAACAGTAATGTACACTATGATAATATAAATTGCAATTGCAGAACACGTCGTATTTTACCCTGCCATACCTGAGTAAAGCTCTCAAACTCTTTCTCTGGGTAATCTGGTACCACATGGAAGCGGCCGCGTCCCTTGACAAACTGCCAGATGCCGGCCATGCACAACATACGATCGTCAGAGTAGTTTTCGGCCAGAATACCTTGAATGATCTCGGTGAAACTGCCTTCTTCCTTCGACAAACGCTTCTTGGCCTGGATTCTCACTGAAATTTTCAAAATTACCTGTTTAAATAATTCTGTGCCCCTATCCCGGAAATGTGTTTTTAGTGAGAGCACAGAATTATTTGAATAACCTAATATAAAAAAGAAAATAATTATAATATTCTCATAACATAGTGTTACCTATAACAACTTAATAGTATATAGCTTCTTCATAGACTTACAAACATCCTGAGCCGGTTCATCAGAGCACATGGCCAAATTGGCAAACATCTGAAGACAAAGGTCGGTATGAGTACCAGCAACATGACTCTTCTCATCTTCAGCAATCAAACCGTGGTGGCAGTTGATCTACAAACAAATATTGGTATATTAAGATAACAAAAGGCCATATTTTGTAAAGTTACAATATACTAACCTAAAATGTGATATTTTTACATATCTGTTCAAAGGTTATATGATAACTTAGACAAGAATATGACCTAAATAATTTAAAAAATATTTCAAAACGGCAATTCTACGTATTGAATTGTTAAAATAATTCTGTGCCCCTTTTCAAAGCGCATTTTCGAGGTTATAGGGACAGAATTACTTGAAAAACCACATATTTTAAAATAAAAGCCATAAATCATTTGCCTTTAGCTTTACCATTACCTACTTGATTTGTTTTGAAGTTGACATTGGCCACAAGTTCGCAGTTTTTGCCCAGCGATTCTCTGGGACCAGCGCCTGGTCCAAACACCCAGCCATTCGGAAGGTCCGCGTTCTTCGCCAAAGTCTAAAGTAATTTGTGATTAAAATTGAAAAACAAAAATAAAAACATAAAATTGTTCGTGTTACTAACCTTGATATTGAACTGCTTGTGACGCTTGAAGACGGGGAAAAAGTTGTCATGACTTCCACAGTCGACAATTCTAAGGAGCTATGCCATGGCCTACCATGTTGTATGGAGGGGCTGTTAGATCTAAAAACACTTTTATAATTTAAGGTAAATACGATATTAATTTAGGTGGTTCAAATAATTCTGTGTCCCTAACCCCAAAAAGTTGCTTTAAAAGGTAGCTCAGAATTAATTGAACATCCTAATATGTCTACTATGTAACTATTGCGAGGTATTGAAAGGTCTACAATGTAAATATTGCAATTTCAAACATTTTTAAGTAACACAAAAAGTCTTGTCGTTTTTTAACGTGCAAAAGCGTGCAAATCAACGACAAAACTTTTGTAGCACACATAATAGCACGTATTGATCAAAACTTGAGCCATTGTTAGGCTAATCAAACAACTGACATTTCAAAGCTCAAAACTATTAAAAAATATTCAAAATAAAGCATTTAAAAAAGCCTTACCAGGACATTTAGTGACCTCAACCTTGGCCACAGCGAAGTTCTTCTTCAAACCGCGCTCCAGAACACCAGAAAGCTCTTTTAACGCAGGTTTGTGCAAATTCGTGTAGATTTTGGTGAGTTTGTTGGAGTAATCGACTAGTTTCGACATCTTCCAAGCTTGTTTGTACTAAAAATGGCACTAAAACAAGAAAAGACCAAATAACCAACCAGGAGAACAAGATCAGGACAAAAGAACCAACCAGAAGAACAACAAAGCGATCAATGAAACTTTTCAACAATTTGAACTTGAATTTATAGGGTGCACTTTACTCTGGCGATAGATTGCGAAATGTTATGGGATTTGACTTCAATTTTTGAAATTTTAAAATTAAAAAAAATGTAAAATTTTGTGGAATAATTACCGGCCGTATTTAAAAGCTGAACTTAAAAAAACATTAAATTCAAGAAAAATTAACTTAAATTTCTAATAGAATAAAATTAGTGTTCTCAACCAAAGCAAACGGTTCAAAGCAGCCGTTCCTCTTATATTATCAATGACAGCTCATTCCTTTTATCAAAATGTTGCATCTTACATTTAGAAGAACATGACTTGTAAACAACATAAAAACAAGATTAAAACAACCACTTTAAGCCTAAAAAACATTTGCCAAACTATTTTTTTAAATTTTTATTTTCTAACACAGAAGTTATAAGCTTGAAACACAATGCCAATTTGGCGGAAAATTCAAAACGTAATTTTTAAATCTCGACTTTTTCGAGATCGGCTGGAAAGCGCGACTGAAAAACGTATAATAACATGTTTTTCGTTTACTGCAACTCCTAAAACCACAATTTTCAATCAAACTTGTAAGCCTTAACAGCTGGTATGAAGTAACCTTCATATTCAGCTTCATCTGGAGTCACATCACCGTGATAGTGTCCACAATATCCTCTACCACTGAACCCATGTGTATGTTCGGTCGGTAATTCCATGTC
Source organism: Bursaphelenchus okinawaensis (assembly GCA_904066225.2). Classification (NCBI taxonomy): domain Eukaryota; kingdom Metazoa; phylum Nematoda; class Chromadorea; order Rhabditida; family Aphelenchoididae; genus Bursaphelenchus; species Bursaphelenchus okinawaensis. The sequence continues at coordinate 7,756,170 of CAJFCW020000005.1, read as the reverse complement.
AAGTACAGTATTGTGAATTACCGTAGTCATGATCATTGGAGCAGGAAATTCAAAATATTTCAGCCATTTTGATGCTATCTGAATATGTATGGCTTCTATATCTAATAACATTTTACAGTTGATAAAACATTAGCTTGTTCAAATAATGCTGAGCCCCTCTTCCCAAAAAATTAGTTTGAAAGAGAGCACTAAAGTATTTGAGCAACCTACTATATATGATAATAATTTCTACAGTTGATGACAAAAAAGCAGAAGTCAATCCTTACATCAGTAACATTATCAAAGTCTTTCTCCGGATAATCAGGCATGACATGAAAGCGTCCTCTTCCACTCACAAACTGCCATACCCCAGCCAAACATAACATACGATCTGATGGGTAATGTTCAGCAAGTATACGTTGAATGATTTGAGTAAAGCTGCCATCGACCAGTCGTTTTTTGGCGTACACTTTTACTAAAACAATAGTTTAAGTTTTACTTTAACGTTGAGACACAATGCCAAATTTATCAAATTGGCGGAAAACTCAAATATTTAAATTTTAAAACTCACAAGGAAAGTACCCCACGGATTCTTTGTAGTACCATTAGCACACATAACAAATCTTAGCTTGCGGTTCTAAGTTTTAAAATTAATATATTTAAATTTTCCTCCTAATTTGGCAAATTTGGCATTGTGTTGCAAGCACTTTTTTTGATGTTCAATAAAAAACCTTTAAAGATAAGATAGGCTTACAAATTTAAATTGCAGGTTCATTTGAAGCTTTTTTATTCTTATGTTAAAGAAAAATAGTTAAAAGGCAAAAAAAGACGAAGTTAAAAGCTTGCAGCACTATGCCAAGTTGGCGGGAAATTCAAAACGCGATTTTTTAATCTCGATTTTCTCAAGACTGGCCGCAAACCGCAACTTAGGATTTTACATAAGGTCTTACATTTACATGCTCTTTCAATAGAAAAAATTTGAACTAAATCTGAGCGTTGCAGGTCGGGTACCTTCCTTGTCAGCTTGACCTAAAATTTTTTGTGGGTACTATTGGTGACAAAAAGAGTACATATAAAAATTTTGAGTTGACCCTGAGCAAAACAGGTTAAGTATTTTCCTTGTAAGTTGATAATAAAAACACTTACAAACGTTATGACCAGCTTCATTGGAACATAGAGCAACATTGGCAAACATTTTAAAGCACAGATCAGTATGGGTACCTTCCACATAGCCACTGTCATCAGAAGTTGTCATTCCGTGATGACAATTTATCTAAAATCAAAAGTTTCAAAAGGAATCAAGTTTACCAACAAATGTATTAGATAGTTCAAATAATTCTGTGCCCTCAAAGCAAAGTTTCTGGGTTTAGGAAGCTCAGAATCATTTAAATCACCTAATATAAATATGAACTGATGCAAACTTGTTTTTACTATACAGGATAGGGCACGGTAGGGTAGAATATGGGTAGAGTAGATGTTTTCCGTTGTTTTTTTAAAACTTTTGTAAGTTCCTATACTTTTCATAAAATTCATTGTAAAATACGTTCAAAAAACCCACTTTATTGGTCCCAAGATTAGCATTGATGACAAGTTCAGCGTTCTTTCCGATAGCTTCTCGAGGAGCTGCTCCTGGTCCAAAAGCCCAGCCATTAGGCAGTTCAGCAAGCCTTGCTAGTTTCTGAAAAGAAAATTCTTTGTATGTTACAGCTGTAATAAGTTTTTATCATATTTCCTTGCTTTTAAAATCTTTTTTGAAGCTTTTGGAGAATTATATTAACATGGGCAGAAAGAGGTAGTGTACCTCATGCTTTTGATCACAACTTTTTTCAAAGTATCCGCAGAACCATTTTTTTAATATATATTATACTTTTGGATTGATTTTCAGATACCTAAACCCTATTTTATTCACGCATTTTTACCTTTAGGTTAAACTGTTTTTGTCGTTGAAACTTTGGAAAAAAGTTGTGATTGCCTCCACAATTCAAAATTCGAAGATCTGGTGATAAACCCCTGCCTTCTAATTTGTAAGGAGCTGTGGTCAAGTCTAGAACATAAGATATGTATTGTTACATGCAAATTAAGATTAGTAAACAAAGGAAAGTAAAGTAAGATACACTAAACGTAAAACACTTAAACACTAAAGTTAAAAATTATATGAACAACCTAATAATGTAAAACACTAAATTGTTTTCTATCTTAAAACAATTTTTACTTTTCGTCTAGAAAATCAAAAGCAACCTACCTGGACATTGAGTTACCTCTACTTTAACACCTTCAAAAGCCTTTTTTAACCCATTACTCAATACATCTTTCAGCTCCTTCAAGTCTGGCACTTGTAAATCAGAATAAACTCTTGTGAGACTTTCAGAAACGTCTATTAACCCGCTCATTTGATCAATAAGAGACTCTCTTTTACCAAAAAAGCTTCAAGGAAAGCTAGGTATTTATTATTTTTTAAATATATTACTACAAGAAACAATAAACAAAAGAGAAGCAATAAAACAAGAAACAAAACTTGGTAAATATAAAGTCAAACTTTGAAAAAACAAAAAAATAACATGTTCAACTTATATTACTCAAAATAAAATTAATATTTTGAGGTTAAACTACATCTAACAGGTAAAGAAAGTCACAAGAATCTTGAATTTCACTCAGGCTTGGGCAGGGCAGGGCCCAATTTGCGGCCCTGGCACCGGGCCCGCTTGGGCCCTGCCTGGTGCAGGATCTTTTTCACTGAAAGGATAATAAATAAACTTTTAAATTACAGTTTAAAAGTGTTTTAATCAAAATAGTAAAGTTTAAATTAAAGTATATTTTAACTCTAATATCTCACAAATTGTTGTGAGATATTTGACAAAGAACGTATTTTACTGGAGGACCCATTCGTCAAGAGACTGGTCAGTTGCTCTATACGGCTTCTGACGCTTTATCATATACCAGGCTTGGACGTAGGGCGTTGCCCCCTGTGCACGACCCGGCCCGGCCCTGGGGCCGGGCCGGGCCAGGGCCCATTTTTACGATCAATTACAGGGCCGGGCCGGGCAGGGCCCATGATTCTAACCGGGCAGGGCTTGCTTCGTGCTCGGTAATGCCCTGTAAATGCCCGGTAATAATTTTTTCATATATAAAAAAAATTAATTTAAAATTTTTGAGTGTCTAACAAGTAATGTTACTTACCCCACTTCACTCCTGAACATTTTAGCTCTTTCCGACCTCATCCCTGATCCTTTTATTCCTACCCGACTTCAGCCCCCCCCCCCCTATTTTAACCCTACCCTACCTCACCCCTGATCCTTTTAACCCTGCCCGACCCTACCTTTGACCTTTGTAGCCCTGCCCGTTCCTACGCTACCATATTGTACCTAATATGCCACACCCCGCCATACCCTATCTTATCTACCATACCAAACCCTACAATACCCTAACATATTATAACATGCCATACCCTACCATACAATACCACATCCTACCTTACCATAACATACTACATATACCATACTGTATCATATCTTACCTTATCCAATCTTATACAACACTACTGTGTACTACCCATAGGTAGGGTAGAGTAGGTAAATAAAGCAAGATAAATGGTATAATATAGTCAGGTAGAGTATGGCATGTTATATATGTTAGGGCATTGTAGGATATGGTATGGTAGATAGGATAGCATATAGTATGGTAGGGTATTGCAGGGTCTGGTATGATAGATAGGATAAGTTATGATATGGTAATGTATAGTATTGTAAGGTTTGGTATGTTTTGTTTGGTAAGATGAGTATGATATAGTAAGTAGCATAGGGCATGGTACAGTACAGTATGGAATTTTATGTAGGGTGGGTATGGTATAGTAGGGTAGGGTAATAAAGTCAAGGGTCAGGGGTGAGGCCGGATAGATATAAAGCACTTTATTTCGCTTGTTATTAGCTTTATAAACTTAATTTACAAATGCCCTGTAAAACCCTGTAAAGCCCCCCTGTACATGCCCTGCCCAAGGGGGTGGGTCCCCCCCCCCCAAAGCTGATCCGAAAAAAAATTCCACAGTACCTGTACGCGAAAAATCGCAAAAAAAACATTTTTCCTGTGGACGAAAAATTTTTTTTGGGTCTCCACCCCCCCCTGAAAAAATCCCTAGCGACGCCACTGGTTGTTGTATTTTATTCTCTTTTGATGCCTTACTGTTTGAAACATTTCTTTTTTCAATATAAACCTTACCTTTAGAGAACTCTAAATGCGCCATAACATTTATACCGCGTTTCGGATAACATTTGTCATAGAGAGTTACGATAGGTAGATAATATGAATTTCTTGGACAATGCTGGCTCAATGTAAGAAAGTAATCGGCATCTGGATCCAAAACGTCATATTTTTTTGTTCTTTGGTTGAATCTAACTAACTGAAAGAAACACGTTATAGATCGAAGTTTTAAATTGACAAACAACTTTAACATTTGAAACAATTTGGAGGTTCTGCCTACAAATAATCCTTTCGGCCGACAAATCGTCAAACAAACTTATATAATTGTTCCTTCCAAGCATTGAAAAAAGTATGCCGTCGATTCCCACTTGCCGCATATATCCATAACCTTCGAAAATGAGTTTCTTTGTGTTTATATCATAAATTTGATTATCAGTACGTTCTGAAAAGTCAAGAAAAAGGTTTAGACCTCAAGAAATTCTAATCTCAACCTAATATAAATACCCAATGTTATTTGCAAGATAAAAGACAGCAGTAAAATGCATAGTTATGTCGCAGTCTGAGAATTCAAGTTTAAAGTCCTGGGCCTGTTTTAATTTTCAATTGTAAAAATACGAAGCTTACGTGATCTTCTAACATGATCTATATCGTCGCAGAGCCAAATTTTACAGTCTGAAAACTGAGATTGGAATATAATATCCATCTTTCCTGTTTCGTTGCGTATTACCACAAACTCTCGCCGCGGATTCACGAAGCCCACGTACTTTCTGTAGCCGAAAACATCTGCAGTACTTATGTGAACATCTTCTGGCAGTTTTATAGTTTCAACTTGGTATTCCTTTTGATTTAACAAATCCACGAGGGTACCATTACTGTAGTACAATGTAAAACTGTAGTATGTGGGTCAGTAAAACCTGTTTTTGTTGTAACACAAGTGCCATGAAACCAGTATACGGACAAAAAGATGAATTTTTAGAAATGCGATTATCGAATATTCCGGACCTTATTGTACGATACAGAGCTCTAAAACAGGATTTTTATTTATTATTATACTTTTCTATAGTTAAATTTGTTAAAAATTACAGTTTCGTCATTTTTATTATTGAAAAATTAAATTTGATATTTTAGATGTTATTAGTCGCTTAAGAGTTTTCGATACTTTTTTCATTGTTTCAATTTTGAAAAAACAATTTATTTAGTTTACATATTCAAAAAATTTAAATTCAACAAAACTTCCAAAGTGTTTTAAATTTGTACTTGTACTTACTTTGAAAAGGCTGTAGCCCAAGTCTCGCCTTTGAATCGACAAATCATATTTTTGTAGCACAACTTCTGAAAGTCTATGCTAGTTACTCTGTAAAAGTATCTGCTGATCTGTGCAAAACTACACATGTCTTCCATTTGGTTGGTGTACCGTAACATATGTTGCCAAAACTAAAAATCAATTGTTTATAAAAATTTTAAATTTAACAATTAAATTTAAATTTAGAAATTAAAAAATTTATTATTCTTTTAGAAATTACTTACGTCAGGGTACATTCGTAAGAATACTACGGTCATATTTGAAACAATACTCTTTAAGAGTAACCCACAGTTTTCTTCACACAAAACTTAATATGAGGCTTGTTTCTTATGAGTCAAACTAACACTAAAACACAAATCAAGTTTAAATATAACAACGCTCAAATTCCTCCAACTTTGACGCTTCGATTTCGATAAGTTTTCGTGTTGGTATTTACACTAGCTCACACAGCTTGGCGTTTTTATTTTGTTTAGAATATCCCATAAGTAAAGTTATGCTGCGAAATTTCATAATTGTAGTGTTAATAAAAGCTCCCAAAATTTTCAGAACCTGTAGTCCCATTTAAAAAACTTTTTTCGCTTTTTCGCGCATTTTTGATTTTTCAAATTTGCAAAACAAATAAATTTTAAAATTTTTCTCCCACAAATATTCCAATTTTTATGTTTTTTACGTGAAAATCGACCAAAAATCTTCATATTTGACCATTTTTGTCCCGAAATTTCACATTTCCCCCTTAAACACTTACTAAATTTGCATAACGCGTTTCCGACGACTATAAAAGCCCCAAAAACTCGGTCGGTTTTCTTTTGCGACTAGAGCTTTGACGTTTGTCGGTTGGACGGCTTCAGACTCCAGCAAAGATGTCCATGGATCCCATCGTGCAGTTGAGCGGCAAGTACAAGGAGGAGCTGACCACCACCTTCGATGGCCTTCGTCAACGATCCACAGCGTCGATCGCGGCGGCCCAAGAGCAACTGAAACAACAGGCCGAGCAGCTGAAGCAGAGCAGCGAGAAGGCCACCGCGCTGGCTGGCAGTCTTCAGGATTTGGTGGGTTATTTTAGGTTTCGGGGGTGGTTTTTTGTTTCTGAAGAAATGGGAGGTAAAAACTTATTGTTTTTCATTTTTTAAAGCTAAACTTGAGTTACTATTTTAGTTTTTACCATTTTTTCTTTGTTTACGCTTTGGTTTCAATTTCGGGAGAATTATATTAACATAGGCAGAAAAAGTTGTGTACCTCACGCTTTTGATCATAACTTTATTAAAAGTATAGGTAGAGCTATGAAATTTAGAGGTATTTTAGAAGGGTTGTCTGGCCATCTTTCAAAATTAATTTTGCTTTGAAATTTTAGTTTTTTCAAAGTTACAGTAATTTTACCGTAACCCTTTTTTTCTTACTTTTGCCAAATTTCATTAGTAAAATCTATTTTTTATAACTATACGGGAAGATGTTAGTATCCAATTTCGTTTTTTAATAAAAAATTAATTTTGTTACCTAATTTTATGTAATTTTCAGTCGACAGTAGAAATTCCCACCGCCAAGGTTTTGGAGACCTTTGGATGGCTGACAGTGACCGAAACGGCAAAGTTTGTCTTCTCATTCCTTGCATCGTACATGTTATCTCCATTGCTTGCAATGTGTTTTGACGGTTTCTCGGCCGGTCTGTTGGCCTACATCATCGTTCCGGCGTTCCTGTACCGTCAGCTGTCAGGTACGGAGGGTGAGCCCGACCACCACTTTTATTTGTTGGCTGGAGCCGCTGGTGAGGGTCTTCTTCTGGGCTACATTGTGTCGGAACGCTACCTGCCCGCTCCTCAACCATTGGCCTTCCTCACGCCCATGTTGATTGCGGTGGTGACTCAACTTGGTGCTGACAAGTTCCCATCTCGTGCCGCTTGGTTGGGTGCCACACTTGGAGCTGGAGTCGGAGCCCACATCTTCTTGGGACTTATCACTGGATTCAGCTTTGCCGGCTTCGTGTTGTCGTTGTTGTACGCTGCCTTGGGATTCGCCACGCTTCAATTGTTGATCAAGGATACGGCCGTAAGTTTTTCGATATTTTTTTAGCGTTTTCTTTAGGTTGGCTGCTCCCATGATGTTTAGTGTTTAAATACTTTGTGAATTTGAATATTTTGCTCTTTCAGTCTCCTGCTTGGAAGTACCAGCTTATGTACACTGTTGGTGCCATTCTCGCTCACGGTCTGGTCTTTGGTATCTTTGGAGGAGAAGCGTTCGCTCCATCGGAGGAATGATCAAGCTACTGCCACATGTACAGACTTACTGAATAAACCATTACCCATGACTGTTGTATCGTCCATATTGTACTTGATTTGCCTGTATTTATTTAATTGTATATATTGTACTTTCTTTTATTTATTTGATTGCCGACATTGTACCCGAATTGTCCTTTTGTTTATTGTGTTTGATATTTATTATTGGTGTTTCTTTATCATGAATGAACGATTTTGTTGTTTTATAGTTTTTTCGGGAAGCCTATGTAAAGAAGCCGAGAAATTTGTACTTGAAATAGACAATGTAATCAAAAACTTTGCATTCCTCTATTTTTCAGCGCACTATTGATCATAGCCTTTTATAAGCTAGGCAACTATAAATTGTTGTAACCACTACAGTTTTTTGCGTTTCACTCTGTTTATACGGCAAAAAGGTAGTAAATTCATTTTAGTCAGCAAAAATATATGAAAGCAAATTTATGGTATAAAATGTTTATTATTTGCTAAATACCACTGGTTAGCTTGATACAGCTCCTTAAATATACAGTAATTTAGTTTATATTTCAATAGGTGATAAAGTTGAACCGTTTCGATCTTTCGTCGCTGCTGTTCAGGGTCTCTTGAATGGCAGCTCTGAGGCGTTCGCTGAAGAGTTAAAACGTTAAAGTCTTTCATTACTATTGATAAGATCATGGATAACATCGAAAGTAATGTTTAATGTCAAAAAAGTACCCAATACAATATATAAAACCTACCTAACATCATTCTTAATATCCACATCCATCATCAGGGAAGCTCTCAGCAGAACACACATCCATTTGACCTGTTGACCGGGGGATGCCATGTTCTTGTTCAGATCCTCGACCAGTTCTTTTTCGTCTTTTACCATGCTCACAATCATTGCCAGTTTAGTTACTTCCTTGTCCAGATACGGTGATCCAGATTGATTCAAGTCGTCGGCAGCCGCGTCCATCATAGCAGCACTCATATTCAGGTCGCAAGTGCTCATGTCGTCTTTGGTTTCCGAGGCTTGGTTGTGGTTGGTTTGGCTGTTGAGGTATTCACGAAGGAAGAGTTTCATGTGGATCAAACGTCGGGAGCTGACGTCGGTCAGGAATTCGAAAGTGGTGGCTGGAAATAGGACGACATACACCGTGAGATTTTGTAAGTTAATTACATATGGCTTCGACTTCATATTTTAGTCAACAAAAGCTAGATAAACAAGCCTTTAAACCACCAAAACAAGCCAAAACTCACCAATACTGTCCCAACTATCCCAATCCGTTAGTTCGTCAATGACATATGTACAGGCTTCTTTGGGCTTATCGACCAGCGATTCGGTAGCCGGACAAATAAAGTTGTACTTCTTGAGGTAGGTGTGCATTTCGCAGCCATGAGTGATGGCTCTGATCAAGCCCAGCGCTTGTCCCAGAGATTTGAAGAAGGGGTCTTGGGTAGACTTGCTTCCCATTTGCTTCTTCTTATCCGACAGCATGTTGAAGATGGCATCGTAGAGGAAGCGGAGAATCTCGCTTCGTACAGAAGCTGAAATTTAAAAAATTATGAAACAACGTTCAGCTTTTGAAAATAGGCCTTTTTCCTATATTCAAACCTACAATTCTTGATCTCTTTGAGGACGCAGGAAATAGTGTTCAAGTACTTGTCCGCGTACTCCGAGTTGGTCAACAAGTTCTTGGCCATAAACATTGCGGCCGTGTCCGTTTGTTGCAGCTGGCAACATCTAACCAGATCGGCCACAATGACGCTTCGTTGTACTGTTGGTAGTGAGAATGGTACTAATGGTGCACATTTTTCAGCCATCGTCTCCCAGGCCTGAAATTTTTCAAAATGTTACCTAAATGTTTGAAGTATTACCTAAAATTTTTAAATATTGACCAGACTCTTTAAATACATACTTCATAAAATTTTAAAAAAAATTTGATAAACATTGCATATATTACCTGAACTTTTAAAGTATTACCTAAAATTTTTCAAAGTAACCATTTTTATTAAAAAGTTTAAGCCAACTTACTGTAAGACGTTCCGTGCTCAATTCGTACAATAAGAAGCTCTTTATGGTGTCAGTGACCTGGTCCGATACAAATATTTGATACGGTAATCTTGATTTGGAGGACGAATACTGTAGGTATCCATCAAAGTTGCGTACTTTTAGCCATTCAATCTCTGTGTCTCCAATCAGTTGTTGTCTTGATTCGGATCTGAAAATTGACAATTGAGTGTTTTCACTGTAAATTTGTATTGTGGTCTAAGTATCATCTCAAGAAACTGACAACCAAAACACTTACTTCAAAAACTTGATGTAACTCAAGTGTTTGGAAAAAACAGCAGTCACAGCTTCATCTGTCGAAATTAGCGTACACTTCTTCAGCACAGTCTCCAACAATTCGTAGTCGTATGGGTTGACAGACCTCAACATACGGTTCAATAAGTCGCCCATATGTTTTGTGAAATCTCCCAAACTGTTCAATTCATCAAGAACTTGAGCGACTGTGCTCGTTCTCTTGTCTTGTTGCTCTTCAGATACTGACTTTTCGATTAAACGCAATAGATATGTCTTTAGACTTTCAAAAGCGTCTATGTTGAACAACTTGCACCAGGTAATGATGACTCTCGGCGGTACCAACTGTGACACCAGCTGTTCCAACGCACATGCGGGACCACTCATTATGTATCTTGAGGAGAGGCTTACGCCGACGCGTGCTAGTTCGTCGATGCACAAGATGGCATTCATTTGTTTCTGAGCATCGTCCACATTCATGAAGCCCAGTTTCATCTTCAGCTCAATAACACGATACGCAGAAGTCCTTTGTTGTTTTTGATAAAACCTCTTGAACATTTCTCCCAGCATCGCTTCCGCGTCCTTAGGGTTTGGAGCATTACGACAGAGTAAAAGTGCGGTCGTTCTTCCGATAAACTCTTCTCCATCGTGCGTTATCAACTTCTCCAGGTAAATGGCGAGCAGTCTTGGATACAGATCATGCAATACAGTTGCGTTCGTCAAAAAAGCTGAAGAAAATAAAATTTTAACAATAAATAGTATCATTTATACCATTTCAAATCTTTTTATAAGCATCATAATATAATATATAATACAAAAAGAGATGAAACTATGCATAAACGTCAAAAAAATTCAAAAATCTTCCTTATACCTATTCCTATAACATTCCTCGTTTTGGAAAATAAGCCGTATAAAGATTAAAATGTTAATCTTACCTTTCTCTTCAGACAAAGCAAAAGCTTTCAAGCTGATTTCGTAGCACAAGTTGCTCAACAGATTCATCAATATATCTTTCCACAATCCCAAACGAGCATCTTCGAACGTATCGCTGAAATTTAAAATTATTAATTTCAAATAAACTAACACAGAAATTTTATTCAACCCTGCCCCAGGTAGTCAGGTAAAAAGGCCAATTTTTCGGTCCGGCCCCATTGAAAGTTGCTTCGCATCAGGCCGAGTGACCCTCTTTTAGGCCTAACCGGAAGACATGCTAAAGCCAAAAATCCGCGTCAAACCTAGACTGACATGAGCAACAAGCCGTTTTAAGACCAGCCTCCCTTAACAAAAATGTCAAGCTTAAGCAAACTAAAAAAAACAAGACAAGCCTAAAAGATGAGCCCGACCCGTTGATAATATCTACTCAAACCTGATAAAACCCAAAAAAAATCCGCCCCAACTTTACAAAAGGCAAAAATTTTTCCAATTCCCATACCGTTCAGATACCATATATCCTCTATAGTACCCAATATTACCAAAAAAATCTTCGACTTACTTATTAACAGTAACAGCCAATTTGAGTATAAGCTGAAGAGTCTTGGCGTCAGTGACTCTCTCTCGTTCGAATATTCTTCCACATGTCTCCATTTCCCTTAACAACTGATTTATCAAAGCGAATTACTTACCTATTAGTGGCTGATTTCAAAGCTTCATCAAGTTCATCAATTGTCCGTTCTGGTATCAACGCTGCGGCTACACTGGAGACCAGGTGCACGTATTTTAGCAACTAAAAGCCGACAATATTACAATAGCTTTAAAATCAATTTGGCAATTCTAAACTGCAAAAAAATTTAATTTTCAAAAAAAAACATAATATTTTTAAGCCTAATCCTTACCGTTGACCATGCATGAAGAGCACAATTGTTGACTGATGAAACCTGGAGTTCGATGAAAGTAATCAAATGTTTCATCTTCTCTACCAACAGTGGCACATCGTGCAGATTGATGACTCTTTGACTGAACAACGACAAATAAACGTAGATACCATTGATCATAGAGGTTGGTTCATCCGCCAGGACAAACTTTGTGTTGAACAATTCACTGAAATCAGAAGATAATAAATACCCTAGACCCCTAGTCAACTCATATGGTATCCAAAATGTAGATAATAAGCTGACAATTTGTATGATGTAAAGTTAAGCCAATATATTAAAAACCTTTATATATATATATCAATTCATACAATAAATAGCAACTAAACCACCTACCACGCCATATTCTGGAACTTCAACCTCAGCTCCTCAACTTCAATGATTTCCTTGACCACGTCATCCCTGAACAACAGCCCAATACATCTGTTCATGTCCAACAACAACATGTCGCACAGTTTGTAGTACCCACTGAATGTCATATCATTCTCTGCATCTAAAATGGCATCCAACAACTCCGACTCCATCGCTTCGAAGTTGCCAATCTTGTCCTTTGTGACTTGAATACTGAAAGCGCTGTGAACATTGTGCATAACCAGCATTTTCTTCTCCAACTCGACTCTGTCCTTATCATTTGGCTCTAGGTACTTGAACAAGAACAGAGCGTTTCGTACACAATCCTTCAAATGTTCGGCCGGTAACGTTCCCATCAACTCCACTTGAGCAGTAACTATTGGCAACAACAAACTCTTCCTGAACTTTGCGTCCTTGAAGCAGCGTAGGTAATCGTCAATGAAGGTGTAGTCCACCTTCTCCTTGATCAAGCACTTGTCCACAACCAAAGAGCAGAACGTTTCATAATCAAAACAAAGCTTTTTGTCAGCTTGGGCCAGACGATGTAGTTTGATGACATCTTCGAAACGATTACCCATGGTAGAATGTGACGAGTTAATGACATCAAGACAGAAGGCAGCCAAGTTTCTACTTTCACTTATGTCGCTGATAGTCTTTCTTGGTAATAACAGAGAGTAAGACTCAACCAACATGCAGATTTCTTTCTTCAGAAGCAGAGATTTGAGTCCGTTTCGGCTGAAATACGTAACACGTAATCAATTTTACAAAATTTTAAAGATTACATAATTTTTTAACCAAAAAATAATTTTTAATCCAACATATTAACCAAGCCCTAGCCTTTAACCCAATCTAACACACATCCCTTACATTGAATGCGACAAAGCTCGACCCATGACCTTCTCCACCTGTTTCTCCAAGACCAATGGCCATCCGATGTTAGTCAATGGACAACTCTTCATCATTGACATCGTCGTTCTAGCGCACAAATCACTGTCGTTGATCATGTCACACAAAACTAGACAAGCTTGAAGGTTTCCAGGCTTGGATACCACATATTTCAGAAAGATTTCGTCCTTGTCCAGTCGATATTCCTCGCAGAACGGTATGATGACGGTTTGGACGTAGACTTGAAGATTATCGACCAAACCAAAGCCAAAGGTTGATAGCATCTTCAGTGCTAAATCATCCAAAGTCGAAGATTCGAGATCGGCCAACGAGCACTTCAAGTTGTACTTTTCCCGCATGTGACACAGCGTGCTGAGACGGTCACATAAGATAGAGAGTTCGGTGAAGAAATTTTCGGTCAAAGCGCCTACACCAAGTTCGGCGAGTTGAACTGGCAAAATGTTCTGTAAAAGTTCATTTTAATTCGAAAATTGGTTTTTTAAGCTCAACTTGAACCCAAAAATAAAAAAAATCCAATAAATATCACCTTAACAAAACCTACTCTATTTCCATCAGCCGACTCGATATCTTTGGCAATTCGTATAAAGAAGGTGTGTATAGTCTTGACCACAAAACAAGCATTGAAAGGATACTCATTCGAATGCGTCTCCAATACATTCACAATCAACTTGGCAAACGCCAACAATGAATCCGAGTATTGTGATAGAGAAGGTAGAGTACCGGCCGTTGCAAAGGAACTTAGAATTTCCTTTTCCAATAGCAAAATTACTTCATTTACGTTTGCAAAGTCATCTGAAAATGGCAAAATAAGTAAAGTTACGCTAAAATTAACTTGAACTTTAGTTTAAACATAATAATAAAAATTTTGCCGTTAAAATGTGAAGTCATTTTAAAATCCAAAAAAGGTCCTACTTCGAATGATCTGCTCCAACAGCTTCAGTAGATCCTTAAACTCATCCAAGCGATTTTGAAGGTTCTGATCCATCGTCTCTTGATATCTTTGCCACAAATACCTGGCCCTATCAACCTTGCCTTGTTCGAGTAGCTGTTTGAACAGTTCCCAATGATTTTCCTTTGTGCAAAACACTTTCCAAATTGACTTTGAGAAGTCGGCATTCGGTTCGTATACGGCACAGTACGTGTTGACTGCGTACTTGAAGGAGTGAACTTGTTTAATCAGATCCTCATCTATAATAACATGCCAGTGTTGTTTATAAAGGTTTTTAAAAAATTTTAAATTTATTTAAAGACTTTCTTTACTTGCAAAGTCAATTAAATAACAAAAAAGCTTTCTGACAGTACAAATTCTTAACAATATAAGTTTGAAGTTACAAAATAAAAAACCTTACCTTTAACCTGTCTCTCAGAGCAAAAGTTCCACATTTTTTCAATATTTTCGTAGGTTCTGGCCAAGATCATCACTTCATATGCATAGTCAAAGCTCTGTTCGTCTGGTAATGCGCTGAGCAAAGCGATGAACTTGTCAATGTCCTCGTCTTTAGTGCCGAATTGAGTCATCAGCCGAATTTCATGTTCAACTTGACGAATAATCACAACCTAAAATTATAATAATTATTTTAATAAAAAATAATTATAATATAAATATATATACATAAAGTAACATAACTTACACTCGTGTCCATTCCATAGTTTTGAGCCCAAACCATAGCATCTTCGAATCGTTCCTTATCTAACAGATTCTGAAGTCGACATTGTGGTGTATTTTCAAAAATCAATCGCATTCTTGCACCATTTGGGCTAAAACAGTCGTATATTAGCCTCAATTTCCTTTAAAAACAATATATGATCCGTAAATCTTACTACAAACTCGAAGCTATACGACGTTCTCTTTCCCCAGATAAGAAAAGAGTATAATTATGTTTCTACTTGTCTCTTCCCAATGCAACACTGAACCTTCTCAGTAAGAGACTGAATGTCACCCAGTACAATTTGAAATAATCTTCACACCAAATTCGAAGGTAAACCAACCTTTTCATGCTATTTCCCTCAACAAACACAACATTATCCTCGAAATCAGTAGAAATCGTCATTTCCGAACAAATCGCAACGACATCAGGCACGTCAACACCATAACTAAAGTCGCCCAACAAATTTGTGTAATACAACTTGCAGTCACCATCATCGTCACGTAAATGAAGCACCAGTTTGTCCCTCAAGTTCATTCGACAGCCTTCGTGGTTCAGAATTTCAAACTCCTGAACACTTGCATGTAACTTGTATAAATCAATTTCGACTGATGGAATAATTTGCGGAAAACTGGAGTTCAAATATATGTAGCCATCGTAACGTAGAGCCAGCATGTTTGAGAAGGTATGAGCTTCGTCAGCTGGCATTCGATCATCCATAGGAATGTAGGCCAAAGTGGGATCTTCGTATTCAAGTTCTTGAGCACTCAGGAATGCAGCCACGTTTGAACGAACATTTGGAATCTACAACTTACATTAAGGATAACATATTGCTGAAACTAATAGTACTCAAGTTAAGCTCAATACTTCAAAGTCTAAGTAAATTCCAAATAATACTACACATTATCAATTATTATATCTAAACTTATAAGTGAGTTAACTTACAACACAAATTCCTTGAACAGTAACAACCAAGTGACCTGCTGCAAGATTAGAAAAAGAAGCAACTTGTATCATTTGATCAAATAAATCATCCTTATCAAACACTTCATAAACAGCCATATCAGCTGTGTTGTTGCACATGGCCATAGCCACAAAATATGCACAGCCATTCGTTTCATACCATTCAATTTTGTATTCTACACCTTCTCGGTACGGCAAGTTAAACTAAAATTAAGAAACATTAAGAAAATCAAGCTAAATAATAAAAAATAATAAAATATTGTAATAGACAAAGATAACATAGCAAAAAAAACAGTAAATTGTATCTTAAACTGCAATAAGAACTCAAATGTATAGCTAATTATAACACAAAACACCTAATCCTACTAAAATCCTTTCAAACACTCACGCTTTTGTCCATTAAACCATCAGAATTCAAGCACAACAGCGTGCCATTCTTCAATACCAGAAGAACGAAGGTGGGAGTTATCACGTAATCAGATACAAAATCTAAAAAATATACAATAAAAAAACTTATGAACAAACCTGGTAACAAAACATTGTCGAAAACGTTGTGAACAGCAGACTCGATCCGCAGTGCATACAGATTCTGTTCTACGACAACATACACAGTCTTTTCAAACGGAAATGCAATCAGATTCTTGATCTGAAAGCCTTCGGGAAGCTCAACATCTGCTTCTGAAAAAAGAAAAACATTAAGTCAAGTATTCCAACAAAAGTTTGCTTCTTTCCCAATAGCCAACAACCTTCTTTGAACCTAAAGTAATATAAAACTTCAAAAAACAACAAACTTACTTATCCGAGCCGCCGTTTTTACTTCAAACAAATCCGCACTATCAAGATTCTGCATTCCAGTTGTTCCATCATCGTTACTCGTCTCAATCTCCAAACTTCCAAAGGAGACCACCATCTGAATATAGACAACATTAAAAATATTAAAGTCAACATAAACTAGGGCTGGCATAACCCTCTTAATATGTTAAAGATATCCGCAGAAACATATAAAAATTTAGTTAAAAAAAGCAAGTTAACAAGCTCAAAAATGAAAAACAAGCAAGAACAACATCAAAGAATCAGAAAAACATAAGAAAAACAACAATTTTGCTATAAATCGTGTATGTAATAACAAAATTATTTTAAAATACATAAAAATTGTACAAAAATATTGCTAGAAAACATCTCGATAACCGGAAATCACTCCTCGAAACCCCGAAGGAAAAAGTTCGAAAAATAAAATTTCAAACGAAAAGAAAGGCGCCGAAAAGCATGGGCGCAGGAAGAGAAGGCTACAAAATTTTGTCGAGTGGACAAAGTAATATCGGAATAACAGTTTTACACAGTTTTTTTTATCTTTTTTTATATCGAAGTACGAAACGAACTGGCTTGAACACACATTAAGACTGAAAAGGACAAAACTTGAGGTCCATACACAAATCAAACGTCAAAGAATGGCTTGGCTCGTTTTTAAACGTTTTTAAAATTTGAAGTTTACTAATTTTGTTGCTTTCCATTTTCTTCATTTTGTTACTTTTCTACCGGTCGATTTGCGGCGCAAATGAAATGGTTGTTGACTACACTAATGTTACCAACCCTTGTTTTAATGCAATTTGCCTTGGAGGAGTTTAGTTTGTTTGACAAGTCGTGCCACGGTGGCCAGACAGAGTTGTAGGTTCTTTTTTTTTGTATTTTGGTGTTTTGAGGGTTTAATAAATGAGTAATAAATCTAATATATCTTCTTTAGGCTTCTAAACTTATTATATATTAGTATTTAACTTCTTTAAATTAAAAAATTTTTTTTAATTTTGATTTTTTGGGCATAAAAATTATAATAAGTCAGTATAAATTAACGAATTTTCAGTTTAAATGGCATGCCATTAATGGACCGCTGTACAACACGGCAAGTTAACTTTACTCAAACAGTAAATGAAGATACGTTGGTAATGTGGTACATGGCGAAGGTACCAGAGGTGAAAGAAACTGCAATATGGGTTGAGTAAGGTTCTAAACTAAAATTTTCTATTACTTTTTTCGGAATATGTACCTTGTTATAGGTTGTTCAAATAATTTTGCGCTCTCTAGTTTCGCAAATTTGCGTTGAAAGGGCGCTCAGAATTATTTGAACGACAAATTAATAGATTTTATAAAAAGTTGAATTCATTTTTTGTATATGTTCATGTCACTTCAATGTACATCCTTCATAAAGTATTGTTTTAGTGCCTACTGGCGATTCGACCATTGTCCGCTTCGATTCTCGATAGTCCTAACAGATGACAGAAAGGTGTGGGTATCGCTGATGGAACACAGTACAGATCAGCCAGCTGAATACAATTTTACAAGTTTGTGGAAGATTGAAATAGACATTACCACGGTGAACAATACAGTATACTTTTATTCTTCGAATACCGAGCCAGAGCCTCTGGCGGTCCCAATTAAATGCCAAAAGATGTACCATACGTATAACAAGGACAATGTTGACTACAAAGAGATTTTTATGACTGTTAGTATTGTATCAAATTTGGAGTTTAAACGAACGGTCGAGGTTGTGAGTTTTAAAATTTTGGTATTTTGTTACCTAAATTATGATTTTTAAAACTTATTTTAGGACCTATTTACCGCATTCCTGTTCGTATTTTACTATCAAAAACCCTAAAGTACCAAAACATATGTTTTACCCTACTTTAGGCCGAAGTAGATGGCCATAGAAAGTATCCAGACAAAATATACGACCCCAAGCTCAAGAAGGACGTCAGCACCATAAACAATCACAGGGAAGTGGATACACACGATTGTGCAGTCAAAACCATAACCTTTATCTTATTCTTTGCTGGCATAGCCACAGGCATAGCAATCACAGCCATCTTGCTGATGATAGTGATCATGGTCAAGTTCCGGAACAATCGGCCAAAGTATTTGAAGGTTATTGAGTTGTCGGTAAGTAGTTGAAGGTTTATGAGTTGTCGGTGAGGTTTTGCTTGTAACATACCGACCTCCCAAACTTGATTTTTGAATCTTTAGCCTGTCAACCCCCCTAAAACTCAATTTAAAACCTCACCCACCTTACAAAACCTTTTTCAGCGCACAGTAGCCTTAAGCAGATATCAAATGATGAAACAAGATAACTTTGATAACGACTTCTCAAACCAAACCGATCAAATGGAAGCCCAGGCCAAAGACCTGAAGGCGAAACTGAAACTTATAAAGAAGAAGAAATCAGACCCAAATCAGTCGAATCCAGAAATGGCACAAGTACGATCCGATATCTCAGAATCTACTCAATTACCTCAGCCTTCGGATATCGACCGTTCTGGCACGATCACAAAGGACGTGAAGAGAAAACCGAATGTTATGGAAGGTAGGCTCAGTACATATTAGGTTGTCCGAGATGGTTAGAAAAACTGAAGGCATGGCAAAGTAGGACATAGTAGGGTAGGGTAATGAGCTCAATAACCTTCACCATGGCCTACCTCGAGAATTTTTTAAAATTATAAATCAACAAGATCATGATCTTTTCAGACTCATCGGCAGTGTCAGGACGAGGGCGGAAGCGAAAACAATATTCGGAAGAACTGTTTTTCAGAGAACAACCTTCTTCGGCAGCTCATGGTTCAGATGAAGGGATATAGTGCTCTGATAAAATGATATAGACGACTCAGGTAAACGGATATGAAAGGTCTCCAGTTGTCCCTTACCTCGACGAAAATGACTTTTTCATCTACAAGCATAATATAACATAAAGTCATCGTTCACGTTTCAAAAACCATCATTTACGTTTCAAAAACCTTTATTCGCTTGTAACATAAACAAAATACTATGGATAATACGTAAAAGGGTTAGCTGTTAGAAGATGTACTAAGGCCACTTGTCTCTACCTCAATATATTTTAGGGTTAGTATAACAGAGAGAGAGGGAATACACTATAAAATAACAATACGCGTATGCTTAAAATGAACATATATATCTATAAAACCTTTTTACATTGAGATGTTAAACTTTTACTGTAGACTTTTTTTCATCTAGGTCAGGCCAGTTTTATAGGCTAGACCTTGATGTGCCTACAATAGACAAAAATTAATCGATATTATCTACTGTAGAAAGTGTAGTTAAAATTAGTATTGGATACGATAGAAACTAAACTTAGACTTTGTATTAGATACCGCGAAGGTTAAAAACAATGTGTCGTAAAGGCAGTGCCATTGTGGTAACTACCATCTAAGTACATTATGTTATAAGTTGAATATAACAATGCATATTATGTTTAACATCGAGTAACATGTTATATTATGTTATACGTTGACCGGGGCACTTTCCTGACTGAATGGATTCCTGTTGAGACCCGAAACTCGGGCCGATCTGGCTGACTCCAGGACCTGATCAGTCCATTGGACGTCGAAGGGGTCGGGTTCGTTGACGGATTCTTGTTTCTCCTTCTCGATTCTAGCCAGCTGACCTTCATCTAGCTTCGGCACTTGACTCAGACTGTTCATCTTTAAGGATTCTGAAGCCAATTTTGTAAAGTTTGAAGCCTGATTCATCGAGTTTGAGACCGAATTCGTAACAGGATTCGTGGAATTCATAGAAGAAGCTGCAAAGTTCTGAATCTTTGCATCTGAAGCCATTCTCGACCGCAAATCCAGTCGATTTTGTTCCAATTTGACAGGATTGAAGACTGGTTGACCGAAGATGTCAACTTCTTGTGTTAGTGGTGATGTTAGTCTTGGTGGGCTTTGTGGTGGAGCGTCGGTTTCCTCCAGAATCTGATATTCGATCGACTTCCTCTTGTCGGCCGACGTTCTTCTGGCTGGATTCAATAGATTGCCATTTTGAGAAGTTGTGTTTGGGAATACAACAGGGTTTGATGATGTTGTAGCTAGGTTAGTCATCTGTGGTGTGGTTGAGTTTATCAAGCTATTTCGGCCTAATGTGTTCGACACGTTTCCCTGCCCTGTCGCCTTCCACGATCCATTCGAAGGCAGTGGAGTTGGCAGAACAGGTGGGGGCAGGTTAACAGCATTGTTCGAGAGTCCATTCAAACTTGGATGCACTTTCTGAACAATGATCGAATCCTGACAGTCAGTCGACAGTCTTGGAGTCGTTGTTGCTGAAGTAGTGACATCAGAAGGGAACAGGGATCGTTGTGGAGTCTGTAGCACCGCCTGAGGGGGTAGTGGGGGTGGAGGTTGGCATGGGGGTAGACTTGACATTGGTTTAGACTTCTGAACGTCGGCTAAATTATAATGCACGTTATTGTTTGACGTCGTTGAGGCAGCAGACTTTTTCAGGATATCGTCAAGCCAATTGTCGGCGTTAGATACTTGGGGTCTGAAAATAGCAATGAATGTATAACTTATTTGAATTGATCACAACACTTTTCCAACATCCTGATACATAGTTGTTTGTCAAAAAAGTCAATATAATATCAAAAACTGAAACAAAACCAACTTTCGAATCTAAACACAAAACAAGAGTTAATCTACTTACATTGCACTTTGTGAGCGGTCCCAGCCATTGTTTAATCCGTTTTCCTTATTCGAATCGTTCAGAATATGGTTGAACTCGTTTACAGAGCTAGACGTAGGTATTATACTTGTTGTTGGTTGAGGTGTGCTCACACCAGGCCATTCTTCATCTCCTTCGTATATTGGCTCGTTATGAAGTGATTTCAGTGTGCCAAACGACTAAAATAAAAAGATTGATATTGAAAAATTTTAACAAGACATTCTTTAAAATAATTTAAAAAATTAGAAATTACAAGGCTCCTCGAGTAGGCTCCTCTATCAACTATATATCGTTTTATCCTTTAAAAACCATAAATTGTACTATTTTCCTCCTATATATACCTCTAAACTCACAGCTTTGCCATTCAAATCAGTCCTCAAAGAGTTGAATCGTCTGAACTGATTACTGCTAGGTAGCGTTACATTGCTCGGTCCTCTGAAGCTGTTTTGTTTCTCGAACAAAGCCATGTTAACCTGCGGCTTTTTAGAGGATTCGTCTTCTCCTGATGGAGATTGAACATCAATCAGTGAGTTGGTTAAGGATTGTGTTTGAACTGGGATTGGTTGAGCTAGAATAGCCTTTTGAGGGTCTTGTCGTCGTTCTGCGATTGACAATTGTCGTCGGAAGGAGGAGTAGGCTTGGTTTTGGCGAGATCTACAAAAATCATTTCATTATTTATGTTCTCAGTTGAGATAAAGCAAGTTGTTTAACACTTACCCATTAAAGTCATTTTGAACCTCTTCAGCCAGATTTTTAGCGGAAATAAAGACTGCCATTTCAGCTTCTCGTTTCCGTTTCTTTTCCAAACAAATTGCAAATGAACATCCAACGGCGTGGCTTAATCTTTCTCCCTATAATAATATACACTATATTAATTGAATTTAGCTTTTCAAATCCAAACCGTCCTATAAAGAATAAGGCATTTTAAGACCCAAAAGCTTTACGAAGACCTACAGATTCCTTCGTAGCCGTGAATCCATGGCACATCCACCTCTTCGTGGCTCCATCTCTGCAAATGTATGCAAAGCCTTTGTCATTTGACCTGTCCGGTGCACAAAATGACACTTTTTCGACAGTCTGGTCCACGATCAAGCCTCTATTAGCTTCTTGATCCACCACACGTAGAGAATCACCTGATACGTACAATACGGCCTTTACTGCTCGGTTTTTACTCTAAATTTCGAATAACCATAATAAGATATAAAGACTTACCCTTAGGTGTTTTAGAGCGTGTTCACAGACTTCCATTCCACGAGATTCGAAGACTTCACATGATCCAAGGTACTGAAAACAATAATTTACGTTATTATAGGATTATGTACATAAAAACCATCAAAAATATTGCTTTTAAAACAAATTTTTAACTGATTTACTAACATATAAACCTTACCTTAACCTGAAAGTAGCAAGATCCATTCCTAACTGAAGATTCGTCCGGTTGAAATGCGTTACTCTTGCCTCCAGAGCCGGTCGAAGCCGATGGCATATCATTAGCATCCTGAGCGGTAAGTTTGTTTTTGTTACCCAAATGTAAAGACTTTCGGAATGAACGTCGAATTCGGTCCATGCCCCGGTTGACAAAGTTTCTGGAATATGGGTAATTGACTTCTTGGTAACGAGGAATCGAGTTTATAAACAACATCAAAATTACAGTTTTAGGTAATAACTTGTGGTCAAAAAACTGATATTATAATAGCAATCGAAAGTCGTTTCAAATTTTAGGTAACAAAGTTAGTTATTTTTTTTAAATCAATTTTGTTTTAGGAATTGAAGCAGCTGATTAGCCAACAATACCAATTAAAAGTACAATATTAAATAGCAATTCTGCAATCTTCAAGTTTTAGATAATAACCACAAACTTTAAGCAAAAAGCCAATTCAAAGGCTTTTCCCAAAAACAGCCAGAACACTTGCCAATATTGTGTCAAAACAAGAAAAACATAGTAAAAGAGGACGAAATATTAAGGAAGACCTTAACGGAAGTGCTGAAAATCGAAGTTTTCACGAAGAGAATATGAAAAAAAGGTGGAACCACATTCAATGGAAGTACTTTTTGGACATTCATATAAAAACAAATTTCGTAAACATAGACTTTACATATAACACGATAAAATGCAAAGAAGCAGTGTACTTGGCTTGTAAATAACAAAAAAACCAACACATTCCTGCATTCTCATAATTTTAGATAACAACGCCAGATTAATGCCTAAAATGATAAAGATTAATAAAAAGTAAGTCCATTTGTCCTCAAAATTAATGCCAGAAAGTATAAAACTGTTATAAAACGAAGTAAAAGCCACTAAAAGTCCATAAAAAACATCCGACGGCTTTTAAAGGTCGTGTGAATCATATTTTTTTATATAAAGTAACAAATTTTAGGTTTAAACTAAAAATAACTTTTCGTAAACAAAAGTATTAACTTTGTCTTCCTCAATAAAGTAAAAAAACTATATATTTATACCTAAAAAAGCTATTAAATCCTCGCTTTTTTACCTAAATTACCACACACAAACCACAAATTAATAAAAAAAAATCAAGTTCGGAAGCAACGTTTGGCCTTGAAGGTCATTTAACCACGAAAATTAGTCTCGAGAAAGTCCCAAAGAAGTTGGAGATGCGTTAGATCGATAAGAATAATATTTGCAAAAATAAAATGGTCTCTCGATATCAATTCGAGTGTAATATGCAAAAGAAAAGACGTTGTTCGTACACGAAAATGCGGAAAAATTAGCTTCCGGAAGGCGCCATGACGGGTTTTATAAACTCTGTCGTTCTGACAAGCTTAATACAAATAGTTGGAACGACGATTTGTTAGCTTTACATTAAAAAATTCTTAAAACCCTTGAATGTTACAATTTAAAAAGTTTCCACTTAGTTTCTACTGTTAAAAATGAACATTGGCTAAAAACGTTCAACTTGACTCAGAAAAATAAAAAGATTTTTTTAAATAATTTCTTTTTTCGGTTTGCAAACGTATGAAACTTGAATTTTTGTGAATTCTTATGAGGATTTCACACATTTCAAAAGCTATGGCTCGAAAAAGAGCATGGATAGCATTCTTCCCAATCTTCATTACTAAAATTCTTACTTTCTACGAATGGTGGTGTTAGCATGGGTAAAGCGGACAAAAATGCAAGTGAAAGTTCAGTCGATTCGGATGCTGCTAAACCTCCTACCAAAAAATCAAAAAGGAAAAGTAAGGTTTTGTTGATGTCTTGTTGTTGTTTTAGGCTTTTACTCCAAGGTTGATCAAGTTTTTGTTCAAGTTTTATGTTCAACAGTTTGTAAAAATAAGTTTCCATGCTTTTGTGGCATATTTTTATTATTATGTGACATTAATTTGTATATAGAATAGTGTTTTAGGTTCTAAACCGAAAAGCCAGAAGACGACCGTGAAACAGAAGCTTGAGAAAGTCAAAAACTTCTTCAAACGGTAAGTTTTTAATTGCTAGTTTCATTTTTTAGCTCAACTGTTCCTTAGTTAATGTGTAATGGTCTTCAATTTCGATTGATAATTTCTTATATTATACTTAAACCTTATCGAAACTACATGACAATATTGAACCTTTTAGCAAGAAGAAAGGTGACGAAAAGCAAGAAAAGTCAGAAGCGAAGTCTGAAATGAAGTCTTTGATTTCCGAAAGTTCTGTGGAGCAATCAGAACAAAACTCGGGACCGATGCAGCAAGTTCAAAAGCAGCCGACTCCACCTGTTACGCCAACTACATCTATGAAGATGAAGCGAGGATCCTGTGAGTTTCCATCCTGTAGCAAGAAGGAGCTCAAAAAGGATAAGCAAGCGAGCAAAGTTACAAGGGTAAGTTGTGTTTTAGGACTTGAACTTGAATGTTTTTGAAATAAGTTTTTTGATATTACTTTAGACTTTAATTTAAAACTTGTATAATTTTAAGATACGTAACTAAAAATTAGTACTTTGATTCGAACTATTCTTTAGCATAATGCAAAGAATTTAATTTTCAGAGCAAAAAGTCTTCAGAAGTCCAGTCACCATCGTCAGAAATAACAAAATCAGCTGAAAAGAAGGAATCGCCGTCAGAGGAGTTTAAATCGAGACATTTCAAAAACTTTATCAATAGAATGCCGACTAAATACGATGGAACAGACAAACAGAAAGCGGTCAGAGTCATAAGAAAGTCAAAAAGAAAGCATTCCAAGAATGGTGAGAAGGATCAGAAAAGTGGCAAAGAACAAAAGAGTGAAGAGCTAAAAGGAAGTAAAGAACTTACTGAACCTAAGCCACCACCACCCAAAAGAGTCGAGGTAGGTGGCTTTAATGATCAAAAAATTATGTAGAAATAGTGATCAAAGAGTTATATAAAAAATTCCTGTTTAAAAAGTTGTAGCACGATTAATATGCCTTCAGGGCTTTTAAGGTAAACTAAGAAGGGCTTTATGATGAACCTAATCAATTTCATAAAACCCCTGAACCGTTTTTAACCCCTATAAATTCAGATGGCCCTGAATAAGGATGACATTGACGCCATGATTAGAAAGCTGACTCCAGAACAACTTGATCCAGACCCCAATGTCTACGACCCTCCGGATATGACCGACGAAGAGCTGGATAAACGTTCCGAAAACTTGTTCAGCTTGGAACGGTGCAAAATCAACTCGGCTGTGACGTATTGCCTGATGGCAGAACACGAATTCACCGACGCGAAACCAGAACCAGATGCCAAGAATCCGAAGTTTGCGGACAAAATCATGAGAAGAACCTACAATGTGGTAAAACTCAATCGTATCAGGGACGATGAGTTTGCTCTAGTGGATCTGAAGTCTCTACCAACCAAAAAAGAAGGAAGTAGTGATGAGAAATCTGACAGTTCGGAAAAAACAACGTAATATAGGACTGTAGGCTTGTGGAGATTGTAAATAAAATTTTATGGTGTAAATCTGGATGTATTTGTAAAGTAAATTGACATTTTTAGTAAAAAATGAAGAAAAAAAACTTGTTATGATAAGAAAAACCTTTTTTTGCTAATTTTCTTACCTATTTTTATAAAAAATTATTTTACTAGGTTGTTCAAATAATTATGTGCCCCTAACCCGAAAATTTGCTATGAAACGGGCACAGAATTACTTTAACAATTTAACCAGACCAACGAATGCCCTGCGGGCATCCTATGGTCTGGATATCTTAGTTTTGTTTTATTTTAATGTAAAATTAATTTATAATAGAAAAAACGGTTAGAATCTTTAAAAAAGGTATCAACATAATACCCAAAAATCAAACTAAAACTGACCTCTTTTCCACCTGTGACACGCTCATCCCACTACTTGATGGATGCTCGTCAATGTGTTCACTTTCAACTTCAAGTTCTTCTTCCTTTTCGTTCACAATCCTCGCTATGTCCTTCTTTTTTGACTTTCGTCGCGACAAACGTGCCCAGCCTCTTTTCAGCACATTACCACCTTCAGTTACCATCACATTTGCTCCGGCCACCGTGGTCTCGACGGCCGTAGCGCCGGCCGTCGACGCCGCACTGACCATCTTTTGTGCCGTGTTTACAGGCTTCGAGGAGCTCCTGAAGTGATGCTTGTTAGATTTTTGGAGGGAGAATAAGGATTTTAGTGGTATAAGTATATTCGAAAGCTTGTAGAAGCAAAATTAATACAAACAAGGGGTGGCACAAGCACTAAAATGAGTTTTTTTTGGCTAAAAATGGGAAAAAAAGCAAGCGAACAATTAGGTTTATCATAAAATTGTGTTAGGAAGGTCAAAAAGTGAAGAGAAAACTAGAAAAAAAAATCAAAAACAAGCTCTTAAAAATTAATTTTTAAAATAATTTCTCATACTCTAGTAAAGAAAACAATGGCTAAAATACGAAGCAGGCGAACATCATACGACCGTTTAGAATAACAAAACGAGCAAATTTACTGATAAAACGAGTAAAAATCCGCGGAAGAAAAAGGAAAATTGGATTTGAATCCGCGGCATAGTACGAACACAACAATAAAAACAAAGCATGACTATAGGATTTACCTAACTACGTTTTATATGTATTTATACATATAAGGTTTACATGTGGCTATACTAGGCTGTATATGTGGCTATACTAGGGTTTATAAATGACTATTCTAGAATTTATAAAAGGGCTATACTTGAAATTTGTTTGGTAATACTTGGTCTTTTTGAAACGTTAAAAAATATTGTCGTTTTTGAAAGTGTAAAGCTATGTTTAAAGACGACAAGACTTTTTTAAGAGCTTAAACCTTTAACCAAATATAATATTTAGCCGTTCAAATAACTCTGCGCTCCCTAACTGTAATAATGTGCTTTAATAGGGGGCACATAATTATATGAACAACTGGATACTAATTTTTATCAGAGTAACAATGCCAATCATTTCCTCCTAACATCCTCCCCTTACTTCTAACCATACCCTTCCACACCCCTTCCGAAAACCTCCACATCCCTTCCAAACCCCCTCCCCCTTTCCTCAACCACCTAAACCTACACCGCTATGCCCTCTAACACACGAAACCCCTACGAAATTAAACATTAAAAGTGTAAACGTAAAAAAGCAGGCGAAATCCGAAATGGGCGTATAAAAAGCATGGAGGTGTAATATCCAGAAAGAAGCGGCCGAACAAACATTGCCCCGGCTCTTTTTGGGCCGTCCTCGCTTAAACGAAAACACCTTCTGTCTCTAATAAAACACGATCCACGGGCCAAATGTCTTTAGGCTATAAAATTTTGCCCAAACTTTATTTTCCAAGTTTTTTTTCGGATTTATTTATTATAGACGTTTTTTGGCTGGTTTAGTTTATTGGCGGGGTAATTGGGAGAGGAAATTGGTGGGAAATGGCGGTTTTTTAGTTGATATGAAAGTACGAATTTTAGCCATAATAAAAAGCACTAAAACTAGTGTTAAAAAGTTATAATTTAAAGTAAAACCGACTTACATAGAAAGTACCCTCTCCCACTTAGAACCAGCTCAAAATTTTTATATCAATTCTTTATACCACCAATAATACCTATAAAAACTGTTAGCTCGCGGTTCTGTTTTAAAATTTAAATATTTGAGTTTCCTGTTAACCTAGAATTTTTGGCATTGTGTTTCAAGCACTTTTTTCGACTTTCCAGACAAGCTACGCTTACAAATTTAAAAATGTAGGTTCATTTAAAGGTGTTCTACTAGTATATCAAAGAAAAATTCCTAAAAATCAAAAAATGACAAAGTTATTAGCTTGAAACATAATGCCAACTTTGCGGGAAATTTAAAACGTAATTTTTTGATCTCGATTTTCGAGATTTTTTGGAAAGCGTGATTTACTACTTGTTAAAGGTTTTATATTTACGTGATCTTTCTACATAAACAGTTTGAAGTCAATCAGAGTGGGACAGGTTAGGCACTTTCCTTGTTGTTATCTTATAGTTTTAAAGGCCAAGTTCAAATACGTAGGTACAAAGCTTTTATTATTTATTGAGCTTTTCATATTGACCAAAGAGCATTGAAATCAAAACAATCAGCCTTGCCTTTTTATAAACATTGTGATAAAACATACTGATTTAAAGTGAAGAATGTTTAAAAAATGAAAATTTTCATAAATTGTTAAACTTTGATTTTTAGAGGATTTAAAAAATATGTGTTGTAGTCAAAACAAAGTTTTTTACCCGCCCTTTCTCAATCCCAAATTGTCTGACCGAACTCTCCCCATCCCTACCCCGCCCCTCCACCTCTCCTTTTCCCCTCCCAACCCCCTTCCATTCAAAATATTGCCTTAAACATAGTACAAATCTTCATATCAGTAAGCATACATACATATAAAGGTTTGAAAGTAGCAAAGTAAAAGAAAAACACACGTACAGCACAAAGCAAGAGGAACACATTACTTTGAACTCACTTTTTGCGACGAAACCTCATCTTTGACTAGCATCGACCAGTCTCAGCAATGACAATATCCGGCCCTTTAACCACTATAATAACAAGCGTCTTAATGCTTAAATGTTAAATAGCAATGGCAATATGCACCTTACACGCTATCAGCAATTCAAAAGCCTTCGCAAAGGCTACTATATTATACGTCTTTATAGTAAATGCCTACTACAAGACACGGATTTTGTTGATACAAAGCTACTATAATATAAGTTTTTTAAAAACAACTCTACTATAATATATAATTTTATAAAAAATTCAAAAAATAATGTAAAAATCAATGTTACTATTAACATAATATGAGATTTTCTTATCATAAACCACTTTAAAATCTCAAAACTATCTTAATATAGCCTTAAAACAAGCTAACTCAAACCACAAACTAACATGTTATCACTAAATCAACCAAACACTCCCAACTAATCCTAACTCAATACGTTATGCCAGTCATATGTAAGCCATCAAGACGGCTAAAACAATGTACGGTCGTATGATCACTTGTATAATACTTTAAATTGCTCCAAAAAGCATCGGCTGCCTTAACAGGGTCTGATAAGAGGCAGGAATTCGAATACAAATATTCTTTTGTACAAAAAACAAAAGCGTCAAAAAGAACATAGCGCCCGTGCAGAGAGATCACGCCGAAACGAGAGAGCGCGATCAGACGGAAAAAGCTGATTTAACAGATTCGAAAACTTTCCAAAGTGTCTGAGGTTTCTTCTCTCGAACGACCTTTTGCGCGGTTACAATCAGGTGGTAGAGGCGAGGAAGACACATTAGAACGGACATTCGAACGGTCCAATACATATTATACTAGCTTTGTTCAAAAAAGTTGTTGAAGTAAAAAAAATTGAAAATAACGTAAAACACTAAAAAAATTTTTAACAAATTCAATTTTAAGTAGAGTGGGATAGGGTAGGTAAGCTAGGTTAAGGTAGTTCAAAGTAAGCTAGTTTTAACTAGTGTAGTGTAAGCTAGGATCAGATAGAGTAAAGTAGGGTATGGTAGGACAAGTTCGGGTAAAGGAAGTTAAGGTAAACCGAGGTAAAGCAAAGTAAAGTCGAGTAAGGTAAGGAAAGGTAGGGTAAGTCAAAGTGTAGTAGGATAGAGCAGGAAGGGTAAGGTAGGGCAGAGTAAAGTAAAGCAAGCTAAAGTAAAGCAGACTGAGGTACAGTAAATCAGAGTGGGGTAGGATAGAGTAGGGTAGGATAGGGTAGGGTTGTCACAAAAAGTATAAAATAGGATGTCATATCATTATAGAAAAGACGATTACATGGCAGTTCAATTAGAATTCAGATCGGTTAACAAACCGATTTATCTTCGACGAAAATGTCAATTGAAAGATAAGTGATAACGCGATACAAGTGGTCGTGAATTGAGAAATTCATTTTAAAATGACGTCAACTTTGATATATTAATATGAGGAAAGGTAGTAAAAAAATGTTACTTATACAATCAATGAATAGACATACCTTTTTTGAACAAAATATCATTAAGTATTACCTAAAAAATAGTTTATCAAAAGAATATATAAGAGATGTATTTTACAACAGATCTACGATGATAAAGACGATGATATTTAATAAAATAATCTTTGATTTCTAAATTTATATTGAAAATTCGAAAACACATGACTGTGTGAATCGATTTGTACACATCATTCCTATATTAATATCAAAAATTCAGTTGTTTCTTTCAACTTCTGGATCCTAAAGATTTGACCTTAAATTGAAAAAACAGAGCATGTACAATTTTTTGAGAAAAAAAAGTAGATTCTGCTCTTCTCCACCCCCTAGCCATACCAAAATCGACCAAAAAAATCCTCAAGACCCTTTTCATTACTTAAAATCCCTTTAAAACTAAAAATATTAACACAAAAATTGTAAATTTAAAAATATTAACATAAAAACACCTAAAACATAATCAGAAATCCATAAAAAGAGGCAAAACCAGTGATACCATCCAAAAAGTGTTGTTATATAATATATTAAACGCTGTGTAATTAGAAGCTGCTCTCAAAGTCGATTCAAGCTGATCAAACAAAAAAACGAAAGCGCTCTTATTCGAATATTTACAGACCTTCGCCGACATCTTTTGCACTTTTTCGTCCGCGTCCGCTGATTATGAGCCTTCCGCATCCAGGAAGGCAGGATGGACCACATTTGGAGGTTGGTTCGAGGTCTGTAACCCAAGATTTTGATATGTGTAACTCGAGATTTCAAGTCTGTAGCGCAATGTTTAATGTCTGTAGATCGGAAGTTGATGTATATAGCTCAAGGTTTTAAATCTGTAGCTTAGGATGGCATTTATGAGCCTAAATATAAATCAATAACAGTCAATAAAAAGATCAAAAGAAACATTTTAACATCATTTTAAGGCGACGCTTGTTGTCAGTGTGTATTAATCTGAACGTTAATGAACGACAAAACTTTTCTTGTGACATTTTAAATATATTCCTAAACCTAAAAACAATTTTTTTGAGTTAAAAATAAACGAAGAGCAGTATAAACATCCAAAAACCAAATTTTAAAACCATAAAAGCACAAAAAGTTCAAACTTTTAGATTTTCAATTACTTACTGTGTAGTAAGTGACTGTAAAAACCTTGTTACTCACCTTTTTTGCAAAAGTGTTGTTTATAAAGTAAAAAAAGTGAAAAGTAAGAGAATAGTAAAAAGTTCTGTAAAAAGTTTTTTTATGCCAATAATCCTATGTAAAACATAAAACGAAGTTGATTAATATGCACGTAGTTCAAGTGGCTTAACATTGACAGTAGCTTGTGACGAAAATGTCATACGTTTAAGGATAGGTTTGTAGAATTGAGTTATGATAATATATACTATAGTTAAAAGCAAAAGTACCCTGGCCGTAGTAGTCCCACCCCAAAAGTTAAAAAAAAATGTCATACTTAACATCTTCAACATACTCCAACTTTTAAAAACACCCATATCTTACAAAATGGCACATTTGAAAAACCCCAACCAAAAATAAGCATTTTAAACGACCCGTTCCAATCGACCGGTCGTTTCCTGAACTGACTTTCACTGACGACAACTGACTTTTCCAAACTGAAGTGGAAAGACTTCGTATCTTCTATTACATTCACTGATTCTCAACTGATCACTGACATGGGAATGCAATGCGAGGACCCCAAGAAGAGCCGGATCAACGTGAATCAGGTGCTGGACTACGCTCGGAAACAGAACTGTGATCTGAAGGAGTTGGCGGACGGAAAGAAAAAGTCATCGTACGCGGACGCGGTGAAGGGTACGGTGATCCACGAGATTCTGGTTAGCCAGCAAAATGAGATGAAAGAGAAAATGATCAGAGTGGGCACGACACAGTATTTGGTCGTGTCTGGGCTGGCTGGTACTTTGGTTTGTGGCGGGAGTCATTTGTTGAGTACGCCGTTGGATGTGCTCAAGTGTAGGATTCAGGTTGGTATTTGTGCTTTTTATATGATAATAATTGATCTTTTTTTATATGATAATAGTTGATCTTTAATTAGCCACAAATTTTTACGTTTGCTATTGTAAAACATAAAACATAACATAAACTTTCAAAAAAAGTCTTGTCTTTTTCAAGCATGACAAACAGTGTAAATTGACGACAAGACTTTTTAATTAGTAAGTTAAAGCATGAAACTCAACTTCTTAAATTTTAAAATGACTTTTTAGGTTGACAAAGCCAAGTTTCCAGACCTAGGCACAGCTTACAGAGTAACGTTGCAAGAAGAAGGTATTCGAGGTTTGGCCAGAGGCTGGTCTCCGACTTTGCTTGGTTATGGTGCTCAAGGCTTTGCTAAATTTGGATTTTATGAGGTAAATTCTGAACTTCTTGATGTTACTATTACCAAATATTGAATTACTCTGTAACTACTGTATAACAAGTTCATTTTATTCTCAGAATAATTAGTTATATAGAGGTTGTTAGATTAAAAATTTTTTTTCAGAGCTTCAAAAAGCTGATATCAGACTCAGTCGGTCCAGTACACACCTACAACTACAAACTTGTCATCTTCGCCGCCTCTGCCGGCCTGGCAGAAGCTGTAGGAGATGTGGCACTATCGCCGTTCGAAGCGGCCAAGGTTCGTACTCAAACTCGACCAGGAGCACCAGCACAGATGTTCAAATGTCTGCCACAAATCGCTCGAGATGAAGGTGCACACGGCTTGTTCAAGGGATTACCCGCCCTTTGGATGAGACAGGTGGGTAGGGCAGGGTATTTTATGTTAGGAAAAAATTTATATTAGGAGTGGATTTTTGAAAGTATTTCTTTGAAAAAGGAGTCGATTTTATAAATTAATATTGCGTTTTAGCCTTAGAGTATTGATTACATTGTAGTAGATACAGTGGCCACTTATTATATTGCAGTAATTTTCTTATAAAAGTTTGTTATATTGCATTAAATGGATAAAGACGCCCAATTGATTAACATTCTTCAGTAAAATTCTTTTTCAGATCCCGTACACTGTGTCCAAGTTTGTATGCTACGAGTATGCGGTCGACTTCCTGCACAAACTCTTCAACAAGCCAAAGGCTCAATGTTCAAGGGCTGAACAGCTTCAGATCAGTCTTCTTGCTGGCATTTCGGCTGGTATGTTCTTAAAAATATTAGTTTGTTCGAATAATTATGAGCCCTTTCTCATAGCAAATTTTAGAAGTTAAGGAGCACAGAATTAATTGAACAGCCTGGTATTGTGATTTAAATACCAATTTCTAGCCTAAAACCATAGTTTTTCAAATTACATTGACACTCCCAAGCCTAAAATCATAAATTTTCAAATTTCAGGCGTAGTAAGTGCGATCTGTTCCCATCCGCCAGATGTGATCGTATCTCAACTCTACAAGAATCCAGACGCCGAGTTCTCCAAGGTCTGCAAACAATTAGGCTGGCGTGTTCTTTGGGCCGGACTGGCGACCCGAATCTTGATGATTGGATCGATTGCAGCTTCTCAGCTGTTCGTCGTCGACACGGTGAAGCTGGCTCTACATCTGGAACGTCCGCCACTCCCGCCGATGCCGGATTCTTTGAAGAAAAAGTTGGAAAAATAAACATACTGACTGTACAAGGATATTTTTGTAGTTATATATGTTGTATTATCATATAACTTATCATGTTGTAGTAGATGTTAGGTTGATTTTTGTATTTTGTGTGTAGAAATCTCGTTTTTAGTGTTATATAGGTATTAACGAATCATATTGTATTTACAATGTCTTTAACTTCATCATATCACCAAGACCCTCATTTTTTAAATTACACTTGCCTTTCTAACCTCTTCAAAGATATTGTACCATACCTAGAAGTTTGTATCATTTATCGACTAAATCGGGCTTTAATTAAGTACCATTATCCTACCATATTGATTTGTACATAAACCGAAAAACACAAAAAGCCTTACAATAAAACTCTATTACACTTATTTGGCATAAAACAACGTTCGGCCGCCGGAACGTTGGAGACACGTTTTGTGATAAGAGACAGCAGATATAAAAACAAATCTCATCAATGACCTGATTTCCGTATTTGAATAAACTGTGAGCGTAGCTGAGGCACTATCTTATCGTTTCACTCGGTCCATCACCTCCTCCGTGAGGCGTATGTCTTCGCCCGACCCGCCGAGCATGAAGAACGCGAAGCCGAGCGTTAGTGTGACGTAGAATATCATGATGACACGCTCGATGATACGCGTCCCTTGTTCCCATTCGAACTCGATCACTCGTTGTTGATGCGCTGAAATTGGTATTGGGTAGAATTGGCAAGAAAATTATTTTACCGATAAAAAAAGTTTGGCTGAAACAGAACGCCACAAAATTTCAGCGAAATCTTCCGTTGTGGGACCCATTTATAGCAACGATGAAAACATCTTTTTTAATCTACCCCCCCGCTTTACCCTACCCTATCTCAACATAAACTCACTTCGATGAATCGACTCGTCAATCCTGCTCAAACAATCGTACAATCGATTCGTCCAATAACTATGTCCGTTGATCAAGGTTTCCGTCGCTTCGACCAACGGATTCTTGTCTACTTCAAGTTCGTTGTTGGTCATATCGTCCATTTGGATAAGTTTCGTCCTT
Organism: Bursaphelenchus okinawaensis; assembly: GCA_904066225.2. NCBI lineage: Eukaryota > Metazoa > Nematoda > Chromadorea > Rhabditida > Aphelenchoididae > Bursaphelenchus > Bursaphelenchus okinawaensis. The sequence goes on along the minus strand of CAJFCW020000005.1, from coordinate 7,720,956 downwards.
TTCGAGTCCTTCTTAATTACTCGATGCTTTAGTTTGAGCCCATTTGCATTCACAACTGGCGGATTAGTCGAGTTCACGTGGATCGAGTTCAATCCGTCCGAGTTCACGTTATTACCAATTGGAGGCACACACACGTTGTCGAAGATGTAAGTGTGGTTCTAAATTTTGTTATATTGTCGATTAGATAGTAGGCTTGGTATTTTGAGTATAGTGGTAGCCAGCTACTACAATATGGTTTATAAAAGCTATAACTAAACGTTAGCTAAACTGATTGGCTCCAAATTTGAAGATATTATCTTACAGATAACAGCCTTAAAATTTAAGATTATTTCAATGCAGTTACACTGTCCTAAAAATCAAAAAACAATGTTGTAGTAGGCACTCACCTCCTTATTTCTTGGTCCCCCTTTAGCACGATTAGCAAACTTGTGTTTCTTATCAATTTGAACTGCAAAGAACCAATAACCAAGTGGGCTTTTGGCTAGCCGTTCAAATAAAATATGCCTCATTCGTGCTGACATTGGAGTACCTGAGTTTCCTCTCATCTGATAGGCCAAGGTTATTGTCGTAGTGAAGGCGGCTCCGAAGATAAGAAAGATTAGTCCAATATAGTACTTTCCGATCAAAGGTATAACTTCGGAGGTGGCTGGTACTTCACCGGAGACCATCATCACTAAAATTATAGTGGTTTTAAGTGATTTAGAGAATGAAACCTACTACAATATAAGCTTAAAAAGGTTTAGGATTAGATTAGGAAATGAAAAATAAGGTTAACTTACTGATTATGCTCATTGATAGTAGGGCATTCACTCCCAAGCTGACTTTTTCCGTATTTTCTCCTGTAGTCGAGTGGGGAGTAAAGAAACCAACGATTGTTACCACGGTAATGAAAGTTGATGGGATGATTAACCTAAAATTAGCTATTTTTATTATTCGTTTTGGTATTTGGGGTTAAGCAGGGTTTGAAGGTGGTATTTATGGTACAATGAAACCCTTTTGACGCTCTTTTGGACCAAATTTGTAACCTTTCTGGGTCTCACAACGAAATTGAACTCTGCCAAAAAAGTGTACAAATAAAATTCAAAAAACTTTGGTCTATTGTGATAACAGGACGATCATAATTAATGTAATACCAGACCCATAATTGATAAAAGCCGATTAACTTACGTAAAGATATAATAGGACGGAGATCGTTTGAGCACCATGAAGTAGGTAATGTCTGGGAAGGCGTACGGACAACACTCGTACCGCTTCTCATACATCTTGACGGAGAAGTCGGTCAACTCCCACTCGGTGTTTCGAATGTACAACTCCAGATTGTCGGATGAGTTTGAAGGAAATAGGAGCATTTTACTTCCATCCATACTCCAGGAGGCAAAGGTTAGGTAACATACTTGCTGAAATTGGCAAAATTTGGTTTTTTGTACGATAAGATAGGTTAGGATACTAAATATGGTTATAGTCTTTTAATTTATGTTGCTATGAGGTTTTATTAACTACAGCTAAACTTAGAACCATCAAAAAATGTCCCAAAATAGATGTTTTTAAAGGTTTTCTCGAAGCCTGATTCAATCACGTTTCCCAACGTTCTTGATGCTGTTTTTTGTCACAGCGTGCGCAATATCCTGTGCCTTTTTCGTCGTGAACTCTCAGTTCGACATAGTTTGGTTTTCTTAAAAAGTTACAGGAAGAAGTGTCATCTTACACACTTTTGTGGAACAGTTGTTGCTTCGTCTGTCTTAATCTTTAGGTCACAACAAAAAGGAGTGCTCTTTCAAATGTTTCAAAAATTAATAATGAAATTTTGAAAGTTTCCAAGAGGTTAATAATGCCATTATTATGGCATAAAATGTTTTTTCATTTTTAATTGGAAAAAAAAGTCTTGGCGTCAGAATACATAGGTTTTCACGTTAAAAAACGACAAAACTTGTTTATCCTAGTATGTATACTATGAATTTTACAATAAAATCATAAATTTTGATAAGATAATTTAAATTGTGATAGATAGAACGATTCAAAAACTACAAAACTTTATGTTTACATTGTGTTCTCCATCCTCATACCTACGTCAAACGTGGATGCTATGAAACATCTGTTTGATGTACGTAATCCTATCGTTAAAATTTAATTTCGGGCTAATTAGCATACGAAAGGACTATCAAATCCTGTTTTTTAAAAAAGTAGTATATTTTTTACATAGGTGCATAGAATCAGAGTTCAAACATGTTGCTTTAGGGCGTTAGGACATAAAATTGATTTTTTAGGTAATAAAATTTTTTCTTTTTTATTTTTTAAAATTTTTAACTGAAAAAAAGTAGAAAAGTTGCGGTTTCAAATAAATTTGAATATTAAGCTGCTCAAATAATTCTGTGCCCCCAACCACGCAAATTTACTTTGAGAGGGGCGAAGAGTTATATAAACAACTTAATATGTATTAAACCTCAACCTTACTTGATCAAAATAAATTTGAATATTAAGCCTAAGCATTACCTGATCAAACGGAAACAAGCTCAACGACAATGTGCAAGTAATGTCTGTAATCATAGCCCTGAACAAGGTAACATCCCCATTCGCTTTGATTATGGCATTTGTCTCCACCTCGTTGTCCTCGATATTCATGTTGGCATTGTTGTATACCAATATGTCCGGTCTCCATATCTTTGTAGATGGCACATGCATCCTATCCAACCCACCGTAGTCTTCTGGATTCCATTTCAGAAGCTCGTCTGTCCAGTACAGCTCTAACCATAGATAACATTTGATTGTCTGATCTCGTTCATCGATTTTCAAAATTTGTTTGAGCCAGAATTGAATGACAACTGTTAAGGGCATGGAGTCGTTCACGACCGGTCGAATCTCTCGTTCGTAGTCCTCGAATAAGTCGTCGTATAATCGACGCATATGCCTCTGACTTCGAGCTGATTCTTTTGAGATCTTAAACTAAAATTGAATCAATGGTGGGATAGTTGGAAAGGATAGTATAGGTGGTGATATAGGTTTACTTGTATATAGATAGTTTTATAGGTCTATTCTGTGTCGGAAGTTGACTAGTAAAAGCTTAAAAATGAAAAAAAAGATTTAAAAAACAAGAACCTCGGCATCGAGCCAACACCTACCCTAATCGGAGTCCTCCTCGGCTTATTCTGTGCTTCAAAAGCCGGCGCCGTCGTTAACAACGACGGCGACTCATTACCTCGAACACCCGCTTCGACGATCACCACAAGACAGCACATCAACACGAACATGTAAAATCGACCCGTTTCGAGAAGTCGGCCCAAAGGTACGAGATTCATTTGGCCATCGCAGTCAAGACATGCCCTCAGGGTTGGGTGAGAGCACGTTGCAAGGGTCACTGAGTTTTCGTCGTTCCGCGCTTTGTCTTCGGCCTGAAAACAGCGGGGCAAGGAAGATATTTAGGGTTAAGGATACATAATACACGATACATGTTCATGCCTGAGTACGTCGCGCCATCATGTCACGGAATTAACTACGCGGATTTACATGGTAAACGACTTGTGGTGGGGATGGTTAACATGTGGGGGAATGGATGTTAATATGTGATGGGATAAGGGCTTAAAGTGTTGTTTTGGAGGGCTAGTATGTTGTGTTAAGCATGGTTGATATATGGACAATAGACTTTCAAGGCTAGAAAACTAACAATCACACAGAAAAGTCTTGTCGTTTTTTAACAATGGCTTACAAGCTAAAAAACGACAAGACTTTTTAAACTTTAATATCTAAATGACGAATAGGTATAAAGAAGATGAAGTTATCTAGTACAATGTTGTTTATTGTGACTTTTTCAAATTGAGTCATGTTTGAAATAACCACACGGTCTTCTAAAATAGTAAAATATAAACGTAGTATGGTACAATTTATATGTTCTACATAGTACAATATGTTGCAAAAGCGACAAAAATAATATTTTTAAGGCACAAAGCATAAAGCAAACGATGACAATGTGTAATATCAGTACAATTTCGATAGAGACCTTCAAGATGACTATAAGAAACATACGTTTTTAATTGTAGAAGCCAGTTATAAACTTGAATACTACAATTTTTAATATTTTTATAATTTTTTTTTAATTTGAGTAAAAAATTATTTTTAAAAACTAAATTTTATTTAAAAAGGTGAAGTTTGTCTTTAATAAAAAAATTACAATGATCATTTTAAAAATACCCTCAACCAAGATTCAAAGCCAACGTCACCATATTTTATGCACAATTCCCTTACATCTCAAACTTTTGTTGGTTTTAGTTGCAAGACTGCCAGATTTGACGTTTCCATTAGACTATTCAGACATGTCAAAACACAACAAACCCGTTTTCAAAAACCAAAAAATACTATTTTATAAAGTTAAAATACGATTCTACTTGACTATACCCTACCCTACGTTACCCTACCCTACCCTACCCTACCCTACCCTACCCTACCCTACCCTACCCTACCCTACCCTACCCTACCCCTACCCTACCCTACCCTACCCTACCCTACCCTACCCTACCCTACCCTACCCTACCCTACCCTACCCCTACCCTACCCTACCCTACCCTACCCTACCCTACCCTACCCTACCCTACCCTACCCTACCCTACCCTACCCTACCCTACCCTACCCTACCCTACCCTACCCTACCCTACCCTACCCTACCCTACCCTACCCTACCCTACCCTACCCTACCCTACCCTACCCTACCCCTACCCTACCCTACCCTACCCTACCCTACCCTACCCTACCCTACTCTACCTTACCCTGCTTTACTCTACTTTCCTTAGCTTGCCGTATCCTAGCTTACCCTACCCGATACTTTATTTATTCCTGCCCTACTCTTGTCTACAGCACCCTACCATACTACCCTACATTATCTTGTCATGCCATACCATACAATACCAGACCTTTCCTTACCCTATTTTTGTCTACCTTTATAATTCTACCCTACTGCTCCCTCCAGTCCATGCCTTCATGTTGTTACCTAAACCCAATATATCTTTTTTTTCATTTCCGAAACCCACTTGATTTCTTTCAAAAAAAAGATTTTTCGGAAAAACAAAATTTTAATTTTGAATTTGAGATTGAGAAAAGCTCAACAATACTATCGCGACGGTCGAGTAGCCATAAAAGACGCTAGCCAAACACCCTCATCGATCTTGTCCTTAAAAAGTCCTAATCCACCAAAAACAATGCCGAATTCGATGCCATTATTTATGGGCGGGTATTCTCTGTTTTTTGTATACGCGGCGAACGACGACAGCATTTACAGTAATAGTTTTTGAGGTTTATGTTTGATGCAGAATGACAAGTTTAAAAATGGTTTTTTTAATTTTTTTGAGAATTTTAGGGGGAGGGGAGAGGTGGAGTCAGGTGATAGACCCAGCAAGCAAAATTAAAAAAAATTTTAAATTTGGGACAACGGGGGGGAGTGGGATAGGGGGTGGTAGACCCACCGGGCAAAAAAATGTTAAATCATCACCCCCCCCTCCCCCTCCCCACTTTGTTTACGTACCTACCCTCAGTACTGGGCCGGCCTTCAATATATTTGGAAGAGCTCGGGCTGAAGCTACTTTGAAAAACCGGGCCGAGACAGCCTATTTGGGCCTGAGAGCCGAGGCCTCATACAAGGCCTAAAAAAGTGTCGGGCCTGACCCGAGGGCCGAAGCCCAAACCAAGGTATCATAGGCCGAGGCGAAAGATAGGGTTTGGCGCGACCCCAAGCCTTTTTAAAGAGTAACCCTCCGCCTTCCAGCCATAAACCTGCCCTTAAAACCCCTACTTTCTCGAATATACACCATCTTAATCGTTCCACAAATTCTAACAAGGGAATGTTACAAACTGTCCATTCGCTTTTTAAAAATGAATAGTACCATGTGAAAGAGCGTAAAAAGTTGACTAAAAATCTATTTTCAAAAACTGCCAATTTCGTCTTACAAGCCCGCTAGCGAACTTTTAAAATTTTCCTTATTAAAATGGTTTTTCTACGTCCGCTTTCTTTTGAATTCTTTCGAAGAGAGGAACGAAGTGTGTTCGATTGGCCGAGTGGTCAAAGGCGCCGTGATTGCGCAATCATGCGGGTCCGGTTCGATCCTCTTTTGGGGTAGTAAGATTTATTTTTTTTAAAATTTAAATTCAAATTAATTTTCATTAACAGAACTAAAATTTTTTTGTTGATAATTGTTTCTTATATCTATTAAAACATAAAACAATTAAAAAAAATTTTTTTGAACATACAAAAATTGAAAATAAAGCATATGAACATAAAAGGCCCTTTTAATAATGATTTTTAAAGCTCGCTAGCGGGCTTGTAAGACGATTTGGCAGTTTTTGAAAACAGATTTCTAGTCAACTTTTTACGCTCTTTCACATGGTACCATTCAGTTTTAAAAAGCGAGTGGACAGTTTGTAACATTCCCTTGTAAGAAAAACCGTAAAAAACGTAAAACGGTGCTAAACAATATCCTACCAATGTCAATGTATTAAATTATGCTAATTAAACAGAAAAGCCTTACAAACTGCTTGTTTTGAGACTAAAAACAGCCTCAGGGCGCTTTAATCTTCTGATATTTAATAACAACTTGAAACGAGACTAGTCGAAACGATTGGATTAGTCTTTGTTACGCAAAACACACGCGGATTCAGAGGCTTACAGAGTTAAAAGTTAGAATTTTAAGGGCTTAAGGTTAGTATTTTAGATTAAAATTACTGCTTTGGTAAAATTTTAACATTTTAAGCCGATTTAAAGTTAAAATAGCTGAAAGTTTGAAATATAAAAAATTAAGCTAATTTTAACTTACATTTTAAAAGGGCAGTATAGTGAAAAGGATTTTAGAAATGCTATAAGGGAAGAAGTGGGGGTACGTGTGATTTTGTGGGTGATTTTTAACTAGGATATGCTTGTAAAAAATGGGTAAGGCGTAAAATACACCCTCTTGTCTCATAATGCCCTACCTTGCCTTGTCTTGCCTTGCTTATTCTGCCCTACCCTGCCGTTCTTTTTTCTGCTTTATCCTGTCCTGCCTTGCTCTTCATTGCCTTGCTTTGCGGTCTTGAGCCCTGCCGTATCCTTTGTTACTTTTATATCGTAAAAAATTACCTATTTTATAATCTAAGCCACATACACCTTCTAGAAATAACAAAGAAACCCCCTAAACTAAAAAATCCACCCTTAAACAAAAAAACTTTCAACTGATTAAAAACCCGCGCCTTTAAAAATATTTTTTTCCGAAAATTTTGACTGATAAAAGCCCAAAAATAATTAAATATAGCAGCCCCCAAAGAACAATATTCTGAAAGGCTTTGTACTATTGTCAATAAGGCGGCCAAAGCAAACTCGTTGAAATCAGAAGAACGTCTTCAACAAAACCCATAAGACATGGTCGGCTAATGATTTAGAACACCCCTCCGGGGGGATGATGGGCTTTATTGAAAAAGTCATGACATACCAAATGCATAAAGCCCATTCCTACATTTTCTATGTTTTAACTGAAAAAGCGGTCAAAATGACAAGGGTTTTGGACAAAAATTAGTTGTTTATGCAAAATAAAGGGTTTTATACTACAAATAAAACAATTATATGTAGAGTAGGGTAAGGAAAGGAGTAAGATAATGTAAAGAAAATGGGGGGGGTGAGTTTGATAGAATAATGGAGGAATAAGAGGAAGAAGGAGTAGGGTAGATTATGGAAAAGAAAGGGTAGAAGGAGGAGAACATATAGAAGGGGGGGGTAGGGCAGTATAAGGTAGGCTAAATAAAGAGAAACGGAGTAGGACAGCATAGGGTAGGGTAGGGTAGGGTTGAGTAAAGTCGAGTAGGTTGAGATAGGGTAGGTAGGGCATTTCTTGTAGACTATAACTAATCATAATTAGCTAAAGGATCAAAGTATAAAAATATAACAAAAAAAATATAGTACTACTAAAAGCAAGCCAACTTGTATAAAACACTAACGTTTCTTCGTATTTTCCGTGAAACATAGTAGGTCATAAAGCCCGTGTAAATTATTTATGCGCTTAATGTAATCTCAATGATGGGAAACATCACTTTATACACGGCTATTTAGAAGTTTAATGAGTTTGCTGTAGGTTGCAATTGAAAATGTAAAGGAACGTTTATTAAATTTTGAAAAAGGAAGTGTTTTACTAAATAAAAAGGGGAGACATGACAGTTTATATTATAATAGGTACAATACTCCAAAAAATTGGCGTGAATTATGTTGGCTTATAAAGCAGATGGAACTCTTGTATAACAACAAATCGCTCAAAGCCTTTAAAATTGTTTATTATAAGATATTTTTGTTATATTAGGTTTTTCAAATAATTCTGGGCCCCTAACCGCAAAAATTTGCTGTGAAAGGAGGCGCAGGACTAATATGAACAACCTTATAATAGAGTCCGTTGTTCAGAACATCCCCTATAATAAAAAAAATTTAAAAACCTCAATTATCACTGTTCCTTATCAAGGACAAACGAAAAATCAGGGGCCTAATTAAATCTGGCATTACCGCGCAACAAAGCCCCTTTACACTTTGAGGAATTGGGTTAAACTTGGCCGGCGAATGCATTTCGGAGGCGTTTTTGTGTCGAAAACGAGAGGAAGGACAGGAGATTTGCGTCAGTTTAGTTTAGAATTGCCAATTCATCATAATCACACCAGGGAACAATTGTTTCAAATTATGGATCAGGTCGTTTCACTGTGGCAAACCCTTTCAAGTACCGTGCCGCTTGGAATGTACTTTTGTTTTGGAGGGGAGGGGTATGACAGTACGAGACAAAGGGGTTGGCAAAACATTTGAAAAGATGGATTATGGATAGTAGTTGCAAAGTGTAGAATATAAAGTGCGTTTTTAGCGTTGGGCGGGTAGTTTTTTATAAAAAATAAAAATTTTCATGCAAATTTTTTTAAAAAATAAAAAAAAAATCTTTTTGTTTCTACTTTTCGACCCACAAGACGTATGTTAAAATTATTTAAGAAATGCCCTCTTTGTGTTCTGCCAAGCCGTTATAAACTTTACCAAGCCCTACAATGCTTTGCCAAGGGCTATCAACCCTTGCCAAGCTGGGCTCTGTTTTACTCTGCCCTGCCATTGTCTTTAGACATGAGAAACCGGCCGAGTCCCATTTTCAAGTGCAGTCCGATCAAATTTTTGCTCAACCCGGCCCGACCTAAATTTAAGTCAGGCCCAAGTCCGTTACTCATGTCTACTTTGTCTACTTGTTTTGTAGCTTTGAAATCACCAAAAAAAACATGTAAACGGACGACAAGGCTTTTACAGCCCTAAATACTAAGAAAAATAGTGTAAAAATAAAAAATAAGATAGATTTCGAAAATTTTATGAAAGTGCCTAAAGTGACCGTCAGTCTTTTTTTATTGGCTATTAGATTCAAAACGCGATAAACACAAGGAAATGTATACAATTATATTGAAATAGAAATGTTTCAAAGAGGGTTTTAAGTTTTTGTCTTTATAAACTTTGTCAAAATGACACTTAAAAAATCACCCCCCCCCCTCTTTCGTCCTCATCTCTTCTTTCTCACTACCTCAAACAATTTTTTAAAACAAAAGTAACTAGGCTTAAAAGTGTAAACCCAAATTTACAATATGACTGCCAATTGTAAAGACAACACATTGTTGACATAAAACCACAAAAAAGTGAAATGACATTGCAATTTGGCCATAAATTGGCCGTAAAAAACGGCTGTGTTAAAAGGCATGAAAAACATAATATAACGATTTGTCTTAATGTTACAAGGTACGTTGTCAATGTGCCTAATCCTTGATCGAAATTCGAAACGGCTTTTTGTCGCCGCAAGACATTTAATATTTGCAAAGAAACGGGAATTTTGAACTTTGAAGAAAGTGATCAAAAGCTTAATAATAAAAAAATTAAGGGTAGGGTAGAAAAAAAAATTAAATCTAGAGTTAGGTAAGAAAAATTGACAAAAGTATTACAACAGATTATCAAGCCTTGTAAGGTAGTTTTTATGATATAGTAAAGAAGAGAAATGATAAAAAAAGTAATCTTTGGCTGCAGACAGTAAAGACCTGGCAATTTTTGACTATGGGAGTAGCGAAGATAAGACGAAATCCAAAAAGGTTTAGGGTAACTACTTATTTCTTTTAGAAGTGCGAAACAAGCCTGACCGGGCCTACTCTTAAAGCCCAGTTTAAGCCTGGGGCTTAAAGTTTAGGCTCAACTTGCTTTCACTTTTTCTCAAAACGTCTAGGACAAAAAGCCCTAAGCCTTGCCCAGGGACGGGCGGGGAGTTTTGGTCTAGGGGTGAGGGTCGAAAAAGTTTTTTCCAAAAATCCACACTTTTTTTGAAAATTTTTTTTGCCAATTGTAATGACAAATAAAAACGACCCCCCCCCCCCCTATTGCGCCCGGGCCCACTTTTCAAGCTCAGACCTAACTTTTTTAGCTTAGCCGTTTTCAACTTTACTTTTTCCCTACACCTACAGTAAAATATTTTCAAAAGCTAACTTTAGAAAAATTCTGAAAGCAATATCTTCAAAAATTATCTTATGAATTAAACTTGAAGTAAGCAACTACTCCTTATAAACTAATCTTTCTTTAACTTCAATTTTACTTGTTGTAACCAAATGTATTTTTAAGCACGTTTACTTGTAACTTCAATACTTATTATAGTAAAATAACAAGTTATTGGCATACAAAACAGCTTTAACTTTATTTATAGTAACTGAGGTTGATAGCAATATGAAACTATAGAAATCAATTTAAAGTCATTAAAATTAAATTTTTTGATGAAATTTTTAAAAGTTATATGACTGTAAAGCAATTCGTACTCTTTTTTATGTAAAATACGATTGAAAGAACCAGCGCCTTGAATACCACAAAAACTTAAAATACAAACCGAAAGCTGTAGTAGTAAAAAGTAAGTAAAACAACCTATGGATAGCTGAGATACGACGTCATCGAAAGTCCTCAAAACTCAATCAAAACTGAAAACTGCTCGAGGGTCGGGGCGTTTTATCTGTTTCACATGTTCGTATTAACATCTTGTGTCTTTTATTCAAAACTTAATATAAACATGGGTAATTAAAGATAGTAATAGTAGGTTTATAGGTTGGTTCATAATAGTAGGTTAGCTTATATTGTCTATGCTTTTATTGACAAAACAGGCACTAAAAAGCTATTTTTAGAATTTTAAAGGCATATTTCACGTTACCCTACCCTACCCTACCCTACCCTACCCTACCCTACCCTACCCTACCCTACCCTACCCTACCCTACCCTACCCTACCCTACCCTACCCCTACCCTACCCTACCCTACCCTACCCTACCCTACCCTGCCCTACCATACCCTACCCTACCCTACCCTACCCTACCCTACCCTACCCTACCCTACCCTACCCTACTCTACCCTACCCTACCCTACCCTACCCTACCCTACCCTACCCTACCCTACCCTACCCTACCCTACCTTACCCTACCCTACCCTACTCTACCCTATCCTACCTTACCCTACCCTACCCTAGGGGTGAGAAAAGGGCCGGGCCGGGCCCCGGTCAGAAAATTTCTAGGCCCGGCCCGGCCCGTTTTAAAAAATTTTAAAACTTAAAAAATAGACGGGAATTTGGCTTTACATTGTTTTTTCAGATCATTTATGGATCATAGTACCCAATAAAATCAAAAAACATCAACGGGGATTGAACTAAAAACTCGGCCCGGCCCGATCGTAGGGCCGGGCTGGGCCGGGCCTAGACGGCCCGTTTCTCACCCCTACCCTACCCTACCCTACCCTACCCTACCCTACCCTACCCTACCCTACCCTACCCTACCCTACCCTACCCTACCCTGCCCTGCCCTACCCTACCCTACCTAGCCTACCCTACGTCAATTCGTATATATATAGAAAACCAATACACCAACCCCAATATTACAGTAGCACCCAATCTTTTGCAAAACCAAGTTTCGAAGAGCAAACTAAGAAGGAGGTCGGATGAACTTTTTAAAATGGAAATAAATTCAATCCTTTGAAATTCGAAACAAACCTTCTGAGATGTTCTCTGTTTCCAAAAGTCACAAGAAGAAATGTCGCGCGACAAAAACATAAACCGAATCCTCGAGATTCACTCAAATCGCAATGAAAGTAACATGTGTGCTGTTGTTGTGGCTAGTCGGGTTGTTGGTGGTTGTAGAAGCCAAGAATTACTTTGCCAGAATACCGGAAGGTAAGTTTATAGATATTTTGAAAACGGTTAATGGTTTGCCTTATGAATATTTAAAAAATCGCTTTAAAATGAAGCAGGTCGAAATTCGAACGTCGAAGTAAAAAGAAAAATTTTTTTGAAGAAAAACCTAGAGTACGCAATTAGTGTGACGTATTTTACTAAAATGATAATAAAAAAATAAAATTTATTTATCAAATATCAGTAAAAAGTTATCAAAATCTAAACTCCTTCCTTATATTGTCCCTTACTGTAACAAATTATCTCACTATGGATAAACCTGTCAAAGCGGGAAATTTTAATTTTTAAAAGTATTACATATACTCAATAGCCGTATCATATCATTGAAGGGCATAGTATCGTCCATAAAGTATTCTAAAAAGCTTACTTTTTGCTTTTCCAAATTTCACATTTTTATTTGTAAATTTAAAAAAAATGTTGGCTCACCTATATTTGGACAAATTTATAATCTACAAGACACTTCTAGATGCTAAAACAAGACGAATCAATGAGACTTTAAGCCGAGAATTGGCTATAAAATGTGGAAGATCGACTGGTCATAAAATTAAAGACAATCATGGAAGGTTATACCCTTGGGCTGTCTCAATTACACTTCACGTAAGATAAATAACTTTGATAGAGGATAGCCTTATTTAATCCTAATATAGTAACATATAATCTTTTTTAGCATAAATACTATAGTAAAACATAAGCTTTTTAAATCATACTATAATAAAGTACAACTGTCTTAATCATACTATAATAAAGTGTAAGCTTATTTGAAACCCAACAGTTTACAAATCTTTCTTAAAACCTTATCTTTTCAGGGCAAGAACACCTTGGGTGGTGCCATAATCTCGCCGTACCATATCATAACCGCCGCTCATGGCTTCTTGAGATTTGATGCTGGGCATCCTGGACCGTGCTTGTAGGTATTCAGCTCTGTTATACTAGATATTCTTGGAATAAGTTTGACGTTTTTAGTCTTCATGCACACTATGTATATATAAGGTTGTTCATATAATTTTTTGCCCCCTGTTAAAGCCAATTTGCGTGGTTAGGACACAAAATTATATGAACAACCCAACAGTTTGAAAGTTTTAGAGTAACAAACTACAAGAACGACAGTGAAGTACTGATTAGAAAAGTAGCCTACGGTGATGACTGTATTCGAGCTGGGCATACGAACTTGAGTAGGCACAACCTTTGTGAACATACCATTGGAAAGACAAAGAATGTAAGCGCAGAACAAAGTCCTTCTACCTAAAAAACCTAAAATATGTTTTTGTTGAAAAACAGAATGAATATGCCTTCTCTAGTGATATTTTTGATCATTAGACCTTTCCCCGTCCTCATCCAACTCCCTCACCCAAATTAGAATCCCTTATTCAGCACTGTTGTAGTATATATGTTTGAATAAAATACTATTCTAGATCCGAATGGTAGCTATAGATCACGGTTTTGCTATGGGATTGTGTCAGGAAGGTCACGATTGGGCTATAATTGAGTTGGACGAACCAATTCAGTTTGATAACTATACGTTACCTATTTGTCTGCCATTTCCATCACAACCAGTACAACAAGTTGTTACTGCGATCAGTTGGGGCAGGACTAGCAGTAAGTTTTCTTACTGTAGACTTTGTTTATAGTCAACCAGAAGAAAAAAAGAGTGTTTGATTTTACTTTTTTGGGTGGGGTGATTTTGGTCTAGGGGTGGATCAGAAAACATTTTTTCATTTTTTTATATTACCAACTTTACCATAATATAATTCTACAATATAACATGTTACTTTAAGTCTACTACGAAAGTGACCCTCTGATCCGTGAGATTCCGATGCAAACAGATGTATCGTGCTCGGCTCCATGGTCCGACCAGATGCCGACCAAAGTCATGGACTATCTCTGTGCCAAATCCCTCAGTCCAGCCAATTGGAACTCGAAACGGACTTGTCATGGTGATTCTGGATCCGGACTACAACAAGTCGACTATAATGGTCTCTACACTTTGGTCGGTATAACATCGTTCGGATCGGTCGGATGTCCTCCGAATGAATTGGCACGATTCACCAGGGTCTCCAGCTATCTTGAGGACATTTGCGAACTTACTGGGGTTTGCTACACTGTTTAGTGTTGTTATCTAGAGAATATATATTATCATGTACAGTAATGATACGGCTATAAACGTTAATAGTGCTGTTGTCTATGACAATATACGTGTTTTTATAACTTTTCTGATTAAAAAATTATACTTTTGGCATCTGTAAAGGTTGAAAAATCGTATTTTTAAACTTTTATTATCGGAAAAAATAAAATTCTCAAAAAAATTACCTTTCAAAACAATGATTTTTCACTTCCTTTTGTACTACCACGCCCAACTGGTCGTGTCTAGTTGAAACGTAATGTTATTACCATCATGTATCAATCAAATATTGTATATTCCGCTAGTAATTGTAAGTAGTTGTAGTTTTATGAACTTACATTTATTTATTTTAGGGTTTATATGTCTTATATTACTTAAATATTGCATTTGAATAGCTTCTTTGTCCTTATTTTAGCTTTAACATCGCAAATGCTAACTTACTTTAGGCCTTAAGTATAGTTTTCTAATTTATTTTACATAGCGTAAGTTAACTAGTTCTACCCTTTAAATACCTTATACCACCTTATTTTAGCCTATAATAAGCGTCTTGTTACAATGTACACATCGAAAAGAGAAAGTAAAGTTAGTTAGTCAGTTGAGTAAAGCAGAAGCCAACAAGCGAATCCATCCACCCCCAAAGCCGGTAAAAGAAGCAGAGTCCAAAAAGTGAGTTATAATTTAAAAATACTCTTTAAATTTTTAAATTTCGCTATTTTTGTTTGATTTCCATAACTATACTCAATATCTAATGTCTTAGTTTTCTTTCTAATTTGCTGCGAAAAGAATGGCGCGTTTTGAAACTTAATTTTACTAAAAATATATTTGCCATTCTTTTTGCTACAAGTTATTAAGATTAGGTAAATTCAAAAAGATTTTTACTTCTTGCGCAGTGCGGTTTTCATAACTGCACCGTGCAAAATCTAAACATTTATGAATTTTAAAAGTTTTTAAACGTTTATCACAATAAAAACGACTTTTTCAGGACATACGTAGCAAAGAAAAGACATGCAGATGACGACACACTAAAAGAAATCAAATCAATTAGGAAAGACGAGGACAAATCTGGATAAATCTGCTCATTTACCTTGATGTATATAGTCACTGAATAAACTTGAACACTAAACTTGTAAAATAGTTTATAAAAAATGAATAAATATTAACTTGGTATTGTCAATATATTTTTTCTTCATTTTATCAATTTTTATTTAAAAGTTATGTTTAAATATGAAATTTTTGCGCATTTTTCTCCAAACAGCCGAATTTCTTGGCATTCTGTCGCAAACTCAATTTTTCGTCAAAAAATAATAAGTTTTATGTTTTACTCAAATTTATGATAAATTGAGGTAGTTTATTACATTTTCTACCTTTTTTAAATGTCATGGAAAGAAACAGATCCTGTGGCGTTGTGGAAGACATCAAGTGTCATTCCCAACACGCCTGAAGTTAATGTTTTTGATAAAGGGTAAGTTGCTTGTTTCTTTTATTCTAAAATGTTTAGGCAGCCAAATTTTGACATCCAAAAAACAAGATTATGGAAGAGTTTGCGAGAAATGAGTAGTACAGACCAAGTGGATTACATGCAAAAAGTGATTAAGAATTGGCCATACAGGTCGGAGAGATGGGCTATGGAAATGGCTCAGCATCCTGTAATTTTTGGCTCGGCGCTCTCAAGTTTTTATATAAGTAAGTGTTTAGTTCTGTTTTATGATTTTAGAAGAAATTGCGGGTGAATACAGCTTTTTACAAGTTTCCGGGAGCTTTTTATATTATAGTAGATGGAATAATTGATATTACTACAATTTTGATCATAACTTTTTTTCAAAATTAGCCAGAAGCTAGAAACTTTTAGTAAACGTAGATTATCTATTTTGCAAACTACAAAATGAAAGAAATGAAGCAATTTTGTATATTTCAAAAGTAATACATAATTATAGTGTCATATAAAAACCCATGAATTTTAGCCAACAGAGTTGCGGCCAATATCTTCCTCAATAAACCTAAAGCTGGTATTTTGGAAACAATGCGAACAACTTCAAAAGCTCCTTTATTTGTGATGTTTTACGCTTCTGCTTTTATGTCTTATGGATTCTGGGAGGTGTTGGTCAGGAGCAAGTTCATGGATACGCAGAAGCCTTGTGCAAGTTGTTTGTTGTCAACTGGTGTAACGATTAGTGTATGTACTGGTACATTGTTTCCTTTGATTGGATCTCCAATATTGTGTTATGGAATTGTGAGTTTTTTTTTGGTTTTTATGATAACTTTAACTAAATTTGAATGATAATGGAAATGATAAATTTAAGGTTTGAAATCTTTTGTTTATGCTATTTTTAAGTGCTTAGTTGGACAAGATATGTGTACAGGGTGTCCCAAGATTTTTGCGGAAAAGTAAAAGCTTCGTTTTCTTCTCGAAAAGTACCAGTCCAAATTGGACGATTATTTTTTTGGTACACTTGAAATTGCGGGCGGATTTGGTATTTGTACTTCGTTTTTTGATATTCGGCGGACACCGGCGGTGGCTAATTTGTTGCTTTGACCAATCCAAAACGTAGATTTTCGGCTCCTATGACATCCTCTGATTCGTCAAAATTACAATCAAAAAGTGTTTTTCTCTGCGTCGGCGGACGATTGGGGGAGAAAACCGGCGAAGGCCATAACTCCGCTCAAACTCATTTTTTCACTGGACAAAAATGAAAGGTATTCTTTTGAGATTTTTAACCATTTTAACTATTTTTGAAACTTAAAAAAGTATTTTTTTAAATTGGCGGACGATCGGCGGAGAAAATCGGCGTAGTCCATATCGTAGTCAATTTTTAAGATTTTTTAACCGGACAAAAACTGAGGGTATTCTTTTGAGTTTATCAAACATTTTATTGATTCTTTAAACTTAAACGTTATTTTTCTGAGATTGGCGGACAGTCGGCGGATAACATTTGCAAAGGTCATATTTTGGCCAGTTTTTAATATCTTTCCCCCGGACAACAACTAAACGTGTTCTTTAGGGTTTTATACCTATCTCAAACACATTTTAATTTTACAAAATTAACTAGCGGCAACTGGCGGAGAAAATCGGCGAAGGCTATAACTCGTCTGATTTTCAATATTTAACTTTTGAATTTGCAATATTTTGGTAGAGAAGAACCTTAGGATGTCAATATTTTTGCTCTCAGAAAAAAATATTAAAAATTGACCGAGTTATTGCCGATTTTCTCCGCCAATCGTCCGCCGATTTTTTTAAAATTTATAATTTGATAAAAATGGTTAAAAAACTAAGAATACCCTCAGTTTTTGTCCGGTTAAAAAGTATTGAAAATTGACTACGATATGGCCTACGCCGATTTTCTCCGCCGATCGTCCGCCAATTTAAAAAAACACTTTTTTAAGTTTCAAAAATGGTTAAAAAACTCAAAAAAATACCTTTCATTTTTGTCCGGTGAAAAAATATTGTTTGAGCGGAGTTATGGCCTTCGCCGTTTTTCTCCGCCAATCGTCCGCCGACGCAGAGAAAAACACTTTTTGATTGTAAAACATTTTGACGAATCAGAGGATGTCATAGGAGCCGAAAAGCTAGGTTTTGGATTGGTCAAAGCAACAAATTAGCCACCGCCGGTCTCCGCCGACCGTCCGCCGAATATCAAAAAACGAAGTACAAATGCCAAATCCGCCCGCAATTTCAAGTGTACTAAAAAAAGAATCGTCCAATTTGGACTGGTACTTTTTGAGAACGAAGCTTTTACTTTTCCGCAAAAATCTTGGGACACCCTGTAGAAGTTGTTCTGAAGCAGAATATAGATGTTTAAAGAGTTAAAATTACTTTTTTGGTAAAATGAACACCAAAAAGGCCTTTGATCTCGGGCGGGCTCGAACCGCCGGCCTTCTGCGTGTTAGACAGATGTGATAACCACTACACCACGAGATCACGGCTGTTCGCTTTTTTGTTTTTTACTTCTTTCGATCGGAATTTGCCTTGGAAACGTGTTTTTGTTGAACAAAGATAAAAACTTTTTCAGCGTTTTTACTGTGTATTATTTTTTTGAATTTGAAAAGATTGTAGTGCAAAATATATAATAGTTGTCTTCTTTTTTTAAATTTTAGAAAAATTTTAACTTTAAATGTTTTCAGCTGCTGAGACAACTTGGAGATGACTCTAAATATGCAAGCAGGAACTTGTTTGAAGCATTTGCTCTATGTAACGAGTTTACCAAGTACGTGAAGCCTAAAATGCCATTTTTGATTGCTCTACAAGCTGGTTTAGCCGCAACTGCTATTTATGCTCATGACTGGGCGAACCAAAAGTAAGTTTTAAGGTTTAGTTTAGTATTTTATAAACCTTTGGTATATTATCTATAAAATTTAATAATATAACGTGCTTAAAATAAAATTTTTAACTAAGGATTATTTTTTTGAATATTCTCTTTCAGAATTTTCAACACCTTCGACGTCGACCCAGAAATTGTCACTGAAGCCGTAAACTACGAGGAGCCGTACAGCAAATGGAAATCCGGGTTGGATACAGTAATACACACTTTACAAAAGCCGATCTGATCAATTAGGAATAAAATTCAAAAAGTTTAATACCCGTATATGTAATTGAGATTTGTGGGATCAGTAGATATTGAGTTTGACGTGTTTGGGCACATTATAAACATGTTTGTTGTCGTCGAAAAGCTGGTGCACCTTTTTGACGTAAATTGCATGGAGATCGTCAATTTGTTGTTGGGTAGGTTCTTCGACTTGGTCTACGTGCAGAGGGGGTCCAACTGAAAGGGGAAGAATAATATTTTGATTTTGGGGTACTGAAAGTTAAAAGTTAGGTTTTTTTCTTCTACGGTGCTTACTACAACTTATTAAAAATCAAAGTTTGTAGTTTTGAAGCTCAATTTTTAAAATATGACAAAATTTTTGGTATCCTTACTGATGGTGATCATTTTCTGGCGGAACGGCAGCATCCCGAACGTATCTTTGAGCATTCCGGCGCCGTAGAAGAGGACTGGACTAACGCCAACCCGCTTCTTGAACAGTGATTGATAGTCGCGGAGTGGTGTTCCTTTCTTGTTGTTCAGCTGGAATCACATTCTCTTGAACCGTGAATTTACTTGCAAAATGACCTTTGAATGATTTTCTATCGAAAATGGTGTTAAAGGCGTTTATGGAGATCAAAAAGGCAGGATCTGCTGAATTTTATGATTTTTTTTTGTTTTTTGCTGCATTTTTTACGATTTTTGGTGATTTGTCACAAAAAGTGGGGTAATTTTAAGCGTTTTGCTAGTCTAATGGTAACTTTTGTGAAAATCAAGGTAATTGTTTACATTTTGATTCAAAATCTTAAGTATAACATCTCAAAATAGACCAAAAATCAAGGAAAACATAACCAAATCATTACCTGCTTAAAAATCCCGGTCTCACCAAACGTGTAAACTGGAACCAACGAAGAGCCGGTTCTCAACGCCAGCTTAATGAATCCCTTGCGGTTCTTGAGATTTAATGCAAATACATCTGGATGCGACTCCATGGCTTCCTCAGCCCCGCCAATCACTAATCCCACCGCATTACCTCCACCCTTGCGGTTCAACACTGCTGAAAGTCCTTCTCGGGATGAAGATACGACGCCTAATGCTGTGACAATCTCTCGTCTGAAAGGATAGTAAAACTGGGACGATAATGACGCCATGTAGCGTTGGATTCCAGGCATCTTCTCGTCTAGGCCTGTGCCATTTGTGCAGAAGTTGTTGAAGGCACTGACGCTTATGATTCCGTGGGGGTGCCAGCTGGAATAGATGTTTAGATTTATTGTTTTTTAAGTTTTAGAAAAGGTTTAAAGGTATTGTAAGCGAAAATTATTAAAAATAGGTAACAAATAGTTTAAAAAAATCAAATTTTAAAACATCTCAGATAACAAAAACCTCAAAAACTCACCCAAAGATGTAATTCTTATCGTTCGGAATCTTCGAAGTCATAATAACTTCATTTGGAAAGTAGTCTGCCATTGCTTTCCAAATGTACAATCTTCTGTACCAACTGTTCGGTCGACCACCAGTCTCTCCAACGTTCCAATCGTAGTAAAGCCAAACGAAATAGAAACCCATAGTCCACCAGAATTGAGTGTAAAACAACATGTAACCAACGATGGCGAGTGAGAGGAATGGCATGATCAAGAAGATGAACATGTACTTCATCACGGTGCCGGTCTGGATACGGCGTTCCCATCTGGATTCAAGTTTTAGACCCATCCTGAAATGAAATTTTTATCAGTTTTTAAATTTATGGTAAGGCAGGGGTAGTTCAATATACTTATAATACTTTAAAATACTCATTTGTTATCTAAAATACTTTAAAAAATACGTGAAAGACCTCAACGACTCATAATAATTTAGAAATAAAAAAAACTATCAACTCCATACCTAAAACAATAAAAATAGAAATGACATTATTAATAAACGTTTTGAATCCAGAACAAAGACACTAATGATTAAGTTGATTATTATTGTTACAATAATGTTGTCCACGACGTATAAAGTAAACAATTCGCCAACCAAAAGTAATTAAAGGTACCTTTATAAAATAAACAATGGTTCGCCAACGTTTTAAAACATAAAATTACTTTTTACGGACTTTTGGGGTACTGTAACATAAAATTACTTCTTACGGGTTTGAGGTGTACATACTGTAACATTTTAAAATATTTTTTTTAACTAGAAAACCGTCCTTCACCAAAAAAATTTTTTTGAACGTGATCCCCCAGTTGATTTTCAAAACGAATTTTTAAAATGTTGTTCCCTTGTTTTCCCGCCTCCGGGCAGACAAACAAGTCCATCTGGCTTGTCCAGCACTACTAAACATTAATTTTGAAGGCAAGTTTCTGTATTTTTTTCCCAAAAATAGTTTAAAAAATCATTTTTGTAAACTTCCTGAAGTTGTGACTCTTCGGAAGTAAACACTTATGGTCTGGTCAGTTCTTTCTCAAGTGAACTGACTACAAATCTCTCAAAAACATTGTTGTGGTAATTCGATCAAATGCAAAGTAATAAACCTACGCATTACTCACATTCTCTTACAACCTTTTTGTTTTCCGATTTAGAACATGGGCTGAACATGTGAAAGCGTTCGGTTTTAAACATTTACTACAGCGAAACATTACAAAAAAGTGGCACAATGGGAAAAATAGATCTTTGTTAAATTTTTACACAGTTAAACCTATTTAGTATGTCTTTCGATAGTATATTCTTTATAATGACAGCTTTCAGCCTTTTGTAATTGAAACTCCTATCAAAAAGTACCTGGAAAGTGTGGTACTGAAGTCAGGGCCGGGCAGGGACTTTTGGTCTGGGGGCGGGGGATCGAAAAAATCGGCACAGGTTTTGCGACAATTTTTTTAAGTCCACAGGGGGGGGACTAAGTTCAACTTTTTTCGAAATTTTTTTTGCTGTGGGGGGGGTTCCCAAAATACTAAATTAAAAACGAACCGGTGCTGGAGAGTAGTCCCGGCGCGATTTTTATGTCTACATATGATGTAACACCATGTACCACAAATAAAAAACAATGACAGAAAACGTTGAATTACATCTGGATAGAATACAGCGAACAAACTTTTTACTACGTCACTATTTTTTAAACAAGGTTTAAAAAGGAAGTTTAAAGAATCTGTTTTTATATTGTTTTACTTCTTTAATTTATAAATGTCACTCTTATTTTAAAACCTATTAAACTTAAATCAAGAACGACTTCAAATAAGTTCAAAAACTTTAAAATTCAAAATTTGTTTTGAATAAATGATCAATACTATATAATTTTTAAAGTATTAAGTTCTTCAACTAATTCTGTGCCTTTTAACTCCGAAAAATTGCTTTGAGAGGGAGCACAGAATTAGTTGAAAAACCATTTTTCAATACCCCAAACATCAGTAAACCGGGGAGCGGGACTTTTCGGGGAATGTAAACCGTCAAGTCTGCTACGTATTTACAATAACAGTCGTATGATGAGAAAGTGCAAAATCATATTAATTAACACAAATATGTTTGGTGACGACAACTTCATTAAGTAAATGAAAAAATAAGGAAGTTTTGATTAACTACAGAATCAATGAACTTAAAATGCTTTTATCAAGTTTTCGATAGACAAAACATGTCATTTCTTGATTACACAGTAGATTAACGTTGTTTTACGTTGTTCAAATAATTCAGTGCTTTTAACCTCAAAAATTTGTTTTTATAGGGGGCACAAAATTATGTGAATAACCTAATACAACCTCATCTTTTCTTGGCTAGCCAAAAAATCTCAAGTATCATACCAAACCCTACAGTACCACCACATGCACCCAAACTGGTTGAAACATTTGAATAAGTAATAATTAATTATTGATAAAACGCTCGATCAAACCCAATTAATGAAAAGCGTCGAATTGGTGGGCTAATTGAGCGAGGCGGAATCAGGTCAGGGTCAGGATTCGATCAGTTTTTAAAACAATGAACAATGAAAACCGAACTCGTCTCAAACCTAAAGCGGAACCTTTTGTTCGGAGATTCGACGGAGATAAACGGAGAATCGGTAGGGTGGGGTTACGCCATGGTCACAACATGAAATGCAGCGTGGACGATCGTTGTCAGGATAATGTGATCGGAAGAAGAGATTGTCATAGTAAGACCAGGCTTTGGAGCGGTTTCGGCTCTGGGGCAGCTTCGGCTTTGGGGCGGTTTCGGCACTAGGGCAGCTTTGGCTTCGATGCAGCTCTGGCACCAAGGCAGCTTCGGCTCAGGGCAGATCCGAATCTGGACCTGAGCTAGAAAATACTTCAGAACTGAAGGAATTTTCAAAAAATATTTTACTAGCTGAACAAATTTGTAAATGAATAGGAAGTGATACGTGCACGGGGACTATGACAAATTGCTTGCTTTTCCTACACAAGCTTCCGACTACTGTCTAAATTCTTAAAGAACACCTCATCAAGATTCGATAACTCGACAAACAAAATGACCGCGATGGTGCCAAATTGGGAACAACTACAATGGATTGCCCTGACGGTCTTCATCAAATCTTCATCATCCCCCTTCCCCTCATGTTTCAATCTATCCATATATGGCGTTGAAAAAGCAAAGAAGTATTTTTTTGAATAGTAGCTTAAAAAAGAATAATTATGCAAATTTTAAATTTTCAAATAAGATGAAAAGTTTTGGACATTCAAGAATCCATCCACACATTATTTTCCTTCTTTACTTTATTTTACTTTTTCCCGATTTGACAGAATGGTTTCGAATAGTAAGCTTTCAGTAAGTTTTTTAAAAATTCAATTTTTGTGAGCTGTATATTTAAATTGTTTAGTCAAAGTTTTTCATAAACAGCACCTTTCTGAACGTTTCCATCTATTTTTTGACCAGTTGCTTATGTTATTCATGAGAACAATGATGTATTAGGTTGTTCAAATAACCCTGTATCCTCTCAAAGCAAATTTTTGGCGTTAAGGAATACAAAATTGTATGAACAACCTAATATTAAAAGCAAACAAAGTTTTGTCGTTTTTTAACATTAAAATCAATGTAAATTAACGTCAATACTTTATGGCCTTATGTATTTTGGTATAACCATCATATAATTTCAATATTTTAACAAAACTATAAAAAGAGTATTGTTCGTATTAACCTACAACTTTTAACTCACAATTGATTCTTTCATACTAATAATCCTTTTGGCTGAAACGAAATGTCACAAAAATTAAGGACGAAGTGTCAAGAATTTTGTAAAATATTTTCGGCCGTTGTTGATAATTTTTTTCTGTTCTGTTTATGATGCTTATGGTCTCACTAGCTTTATAAGGAATATTTTTGTTTTGAAAAGCTGTTTTGAATCTTATCTATTTTGGCAGAATTTGGTTGTTTTCAACTTTTTAAACTTAAAATAGCCAAATATGCGCTCACTTAGTTTACGTTTCAGTTTAATATTGTTATAACATTTATTTAGGTGAATTTTGAATAAGAATCAGAAGATTTTAATTTAATTTTACTTTCAGTCGACCAGTCGAAGGAAGACATCCAAGTTTCTGCGTTATGCCTTGCGGCGGAAGCCCTGTACGGGCATGGTGGTTGTGGGGGCGGTGGTGATTCCGTTGCTGATACTTCTGTGTATCTTCTTCTTCTTCTGGATTCGCAGTTCCTATATTCATAACGAAATCTTCCGCCGTGACAAGGCTTTGCTTCGCCTGCGTGGAGACGAGATCTCGTTCCAACATTGCGCGTATCAAGATCCTGGAGAGTACAACACGGTGAGGAAGTGGCATTTTTATGGTTTTTAAAATGTTTTAGAAGTTAAAAGTTACAGTAACTGTTTTTGGGAAGATATAGTGATATTGTTATAGCCTTCTTCTTGGTTATTTTATCTTTCCTTTTGAATTTAACAAAAGTTTTTGAATTTTTAGGTAATAAAGCGAAGCGGGAGCATTATAGATCAATGTGTTTGCACCTAAGTGTCTATATAACGTATATTAATATACTTTTGAAACCTATATCAATGTAAACTACGTATTCAAGAGCAGTCGTACTATAAGTTTCGACTTCGTTTGTATAATTTGGTTATTTTACAGAGTTTCTGCGAATTATATTGTGGAGAAGCAGCTCAGTCATGGAGATTACATCACTTGAAAACCGACCAGTATATTCCACCAACTTGTCTCGACAAACATGAACAGGTAGGCGTTTTGTTACCTAAAAAATTATTTTTTGTTTAATTTTAGAGAAGATAAATCTGTAGTTTTTTTAGGTACGCTGTACCGACGTTGAGAGTGTCTATTGTATAAAGCCATCTCAAGGCCACATTGACTGTCCCGGCTCTAAACTGGATGGCTCGAGTGACAGCAATGTAGGCGAAGGAGAGAAGTACATAGTAATACCAGATGCTGATGAACTAAAGAACATGACTGGAAAAGTTGTGCTGGCCAATCAACTGGTCGGCAAATGTCCCACTTGTACCGTTCGAAGCGACTACTTTAAATTCACCGAAACTGGCACTTGTTATCGCAAAATGTCGACGCTCACCCTGGGCTGGCCGGGCAATCTTCAGTACTGTACCAACTTGGAAAAAGCGGGCAAAGATCAGCATTGTACTCAACTTATCAGTGGCAATTTGGGATGAATTTATGGTTAAATGATTGGGAGAAGTATCTGTAATATTGTAGTAGATTGGCTTTTGAATAAAGTTTCTTTTGAGAGCGAGAAATGTTGAAGTATGAATAATATATATGTTGTTGTCATCGCAGTTATTGATATATTTTGTTATTTCGAACCCTGATTTTTGAAGTTAGTCCATTAGGATTTTGGATTTAACTTGTGAAGGCCTTTATTGGGAGCTTTATTATAATGGTATTGTTGCCTAAAACGGGTGAATTCTCTAACTAATTGAATAAAGAAACCTTTTTCATAACGATAGTGTTTACGATAACAAGAGTTCACTGTACCCAGTTGTGATAACGTTTCAAAACTGCCTATCTTTCTTCTTTCGACCTCAAAGAATCCCTTTCTCCGCCCACCCTCTCCCTTCTCCCCGCTCTCTCCACCGTTCTAACCAAAGAACAGAGGACAAAACAAAAACAAGTAAACAAATTTTTTCTCCCAAATTTCAAAATGTTTTTTTAGGGAAAACAAGCCAGGGAACAGATTCTTGCTCAGTTTTGGCTATTTGTATGTTTCGAGTTGCCAGTCTTTTTAAAATGCCGAGTTTAACGTTCAGTAATGGCTTGAAAATGCCCATAATCGGGCTTGGAACGGCTGATGTGAGTTCTTCTCATGTTAATATTGGAGAGAGTCTTTAAATTTTGTTTAATTGTGGATTTGGATAAAAAATTAAAGATGTACAACTATGTTGACAAAGTAAATTAAAATTTACCTCTTCCACCATCAAAGCCCAAATAACCTACTTGCTTATACTAAACAAGCAGAAAAGCCTTCTTTTTACTAAAGTGTAGTAGAAACGACTTCTTATAGCTGCCCTTTTAATAAAACTGGTGTTTTAGTCCTCCGAAGGTGAGTGTAGGACAGCTGTGTTCAATGCCTTGGATGCTGGTTACCGGTCGATTGATACCGCTTACAGTTATGGTACCGAGAAGAGTATTGGAAAGGCTTTACAAGAATACTTTAAGGATCATGACTTGAAGCGGTCTGACTTGTTTTTGACTACTAAAGTAAGTTTATTGTTTCCATAACTGTATTAGACCGATTAAAGAGTTTTTTTAGCAAGAGTGTTTGTAGATTTACTTCCAATATGATTATACCTTAAAGTAGTATTATGACGTTAGTATGGTAACTAAACAATAAGGGACCCTGTCAATGCGATTTATATGGCATTAAAATAAGTTAAAATATAATTTTAGCTTCCACGAAACTTCAATCGACCAGAAGATGTTGAGAAGTGTCTAAAGGAAGAGCTAGAAGCCCTACAAACTGATTATGTTGATTTATATCTTGTCCATCATCCAATTGCCTCTACGGTAAGTTTTATTTTTTTTTACAAGGACTTGTATTACCTACGAACCAGGTTATCTTACTCAATATATGTCATGAATTGATTTATTTATAATATGATTTATAGTTTGTTGTTCAAATAGTTATGTGCTCTCTCTTTAAGAAAATTTTAGAGGTTAGGGGTCACAGAATTATTTGAACAACCTAATATATAAATATTATTTAGAAAATAAAATAAAAATTACACAAATGGTTCTTTCAGCCAGACAAAGAAGACCACGACACATCAGTGCTCCCAGAACATACCTGGAATGCCATGGAGCAAGTGTATCATAAAGGACTAGCCAAATCCATTGGAGTGTCCAACTTCAATGAACAACAAATGAAAGATGTTTTACAGACCGCTGAAGTTCCTATTCAGGATGCACAGTTTGAATGTCATTTGTACTTCCAACAGCCTGAACTGGTAAAGTTTTGCCAGAGTAACAACATTGCGATTACTGCTTATGCTCCAATTGGGTCGCAGATTCACATTACTGAGGAGAAGGAGGAGTAAGTTGGTTTTTTACTCATCATTGAGATTATCTTGACTTATTTTAAATTACCCTATCCTACTCTACTCTATCCTCTTTTACCCTACCCTAACTTACCCTACTACATCCTATCTTATTCTA
Source organism: Bursaphelenchus okinawaensis (assembly GCA_904066225.2). NCBI lineage: Eukaryota > Metazoa > Nematoda > Chromadorea > Rhabditida > Aphelenchoididae > Bursaphelenchus > Bursaphelenchus okinawaensis. Next base: position 7,693,518 of record CAJFCW020000005.1, on the reverse strand, counting down.
CCCTTCTCTATTCTGCTCCATCCTATCCTACTATACTCTACTTTACCTTTTCCTACCTACTATACTTCATTAAAACTTCTATTTCAGCTGTCGTGAAACCAAAGAAGGCGTTTTAAATCCTCTTGAAGACAAATACGCAAAATCATTGGCTGAGAAGTACAATAAAACTGTAGCTCAGATCCTTCTTCGTCACGCGATTCAGCGTGGCATCGCGGTGATTCCGAAGAGTAAGAATCCAGAAAGAATTCGACAGAATTTCGACGTATTCGATTTTGAATTGACTTCAGAAGAAATGGAAAAATTGAATGGAAGAGATGGAGGACATCGTATATTCATGCAAGAACAGTACGAAGGTCATCCTCAAGATCCCTGGGATCAGGAGAGGCAGAATGGGGCTTGAATTATCTTGTCTATAATGGCATAATCTATTATTTTATCAAAACTTGATAAGAGATGTTGTACTTGTAAACTTTTGACTTCTGTAATCCATCTTATGTGTAGTACGATTTAGTTCAAAGTTAACATGTTTCAACCCTATTTTTGGCTATGTTTGCTAATATTGTTTTATAGTTTATAATACATCTAAAATTACTGTGTAATTCAAAAATTCCGTAATATTTACGTTGATAATGTATTGTTTTACAATGAATAAAGAATATATTAATCTTGGCTTGCAAGGTTCTTGAGAGTGCTACTGTTTCTAAAATTTTGTGGCCAAGGAGTTATGGTTTCTTCAGATGTAGATGAAAGTATTATATTATATCATAGAAGAGTAAAGTATTAAAAACTACATCATACAGTTTTGGCCAGATTCAAAAAATATATCGGTAGACAAATTTAATGTACCAACCTAATCTTTTATCTGTGCTTTTGTAATTGCGTAAAGGGCCTTTATAAGGGTTTAAAAATACGGGACAGAGCTTCAGCATCGTCATAAATCGGCACACAAAACGTTTATATAAAAGGACGAAGGTTTCGACTTTATCTTCAGTCAAACAACAGACTCGAACTGTCCGGTTGTCTTCTACTTCTTCTGGTGTGAAGAAGAACTTGATCTTACTGTTGTGTTATATATATATATATTATTATTAGGTTGTTCAAATAATTCTGTGTTCTCTATTAAAGGAAATTTGGAGTTACGGGCTGGATTATTTGAACAACCTAATAATATATATTAATTTTATTTAATTGTGATATATGTGTTATATTTAATAAAATCGGTAGATATGTTTATATTGTATAAAATTTTGTGTTATTTATTTGTACATAAGTTGTAATTGGAACAAAGTCCAGTATGTTAAATAATAAATTTAATAAATACTTGTGCTGTTCAAATTGCAAATCAAGATATATCATATAAGATCAATATGATAATGTGAGTTAAAATTACCGTACCAGATGTCAAAGATGTACAAAGTCAACTACAAAAACTAACAAAGCTATACTTGTTTTGAAGACTTCAAATGCTTTATTGGTCCATACCTAATGATATACTGATACTGCTTTACCCAGTCTTGTACCAAGTGTTCTATAGGACTTATAGTCAATTAAATACCCATGTTGGTAAAGAATTGACAATGTAAAGCCTGTGCAATTACGACTGTAAATAAAGGCGGGGTGGGGTGGAAGTTTAGCTCTTGTGAATAACTATAGTCATATATATGTAACAATAATTAAAATATGATTTAACTTGTAAAATCCTTTGTGTACGAGAAAAAACTTACTATATTCGTGATCGTGCTTTAAGTACAACACGTATATGAAATTCATGTAGCATTATCTTTAGAATTACGTTAAACATGTACGCCGACGAGTACGCCGATGCTGAACAAGACCCATACGTCTTGGCCATGAGAGAGCGAAGCGAAAGGGCTGGAGACCAATTCGACATTGTTGACCGGCCCATGCCTTCTTTTGGGCAAAGAAAACTTGGAGTAGCTGATTATGCTACGTCTAGAAATAATAGAATTAACTTTGAGTGTAAGTCTTACAATTTTAAAAGTTCAAGTTGAAATTCACAAGCCATTAACAGTATTTATAAAGCAAAATTACAGTATGTGTAAAGTAAATAACAGTATGTAAGCAAAAAATTAATAATGTATTAAAATTTTGAATGATAATATATGTCTTTTAGATCGCAAGAAGGGTATGTTAAAAAAGTCTCGCTTCACTGAAGAAGAACTTGACAACCAAGACGATGAGATCAAGGCAGGCCAGCTTTATCAGGACATGAAACAAATTGATGACAGCCAAGTGACAATCGACAACTTCACAGGAGAATTCGAGCTGATTGAGTAAGTTACAGTAACTTTTGTCTTTGTGATTTGTAATCATAAACAGTTCTTTTTTAAAGAAATCAGTAATTGTATTATATTAGCTATACTATCAAGCTGTTAAAAAATTATTGTCACATGTATAAACTAAAAACAATGTAAATTGGCAAAAAGTCTTACCGCAACACTGTAATATATATTTTAAACCCCAATGTTAAATTTCAGAACGTTTGAGGATATGGCACTCGATCCCAAATTGTTTGCCAACGTCAAGAAACGTTACGTGACCCGACCTTCGACCATCCAACGATACGCCTACCCCTTTATCCGTGACACACCACGGAATTTGATCTGCAGAGCACCAACCGGAAGTGGAAAAACGGCATCATTTTTGATACCGTTGATCCAAAACATCATAAAGAATAAAAAAGCAACTAAACAAGGTACCAACTTTAACTTACCTCAAGTTATTATAATGTCCCCAACTAGAGAATTGGCTTTACAATTGGCAAAAGATGCCTCTATACTTTGCCAAGGAACGTCAGTTGGTGTGACGTTCTCAATTGGTGAAGTGGTTGATGATGTGAGGGACAGGGGACAGAACGGTGTAGACATTCTGATCGGCACGCCAGGCAGATTGGAGGCAATGTTCTTCCAGAACGCTACGGTAAGTGTATCTAAAAAAACTAACTTTAGTTTAGAAAAAATCAGATTTTAAAATAATTGTTTTAAAATTTAACACTAAATAAGGTGCTCCCAGTACAAAAGTATAGTCGTATATTTTAGGGCAAATACTCGCTAAGTAAAGCGATGTACTTCGTTGTGGACGAAGCCGACCGTCTCACGTCGGAGTACACGTTCCGAGCGATCTGTGAACGTCTTCGACGTGAAATGCTAAAGGCGACAAACGGCCGGTCAAGAATGCTAATGTACAGCGCCACCTCAGATAAGGACAGGGACGACGAATTGGCAGCGAACCCTGTGATTCTGAAAATTGGTGATGAACAGCTGCCCGTGCTGAGCGTGGTGCAAAAGTTTGTTGAAGTGGTAAGTTTTATAAAGCCTTTTATACTAATTATATTTTTTTTAAATTTTAAATGTATTTATCCCCATTGTTTGTGTTTATTACTTTTGTTTTAATGTTGAAAATTTTAGCGCCGCGCCAGCACGTTTTACTCAGAAAAAGAGTTTACCAACTCAAGAAGACCGACGTTGTACCACCCACGAGACGCTCTACATGCCATTTTGAAAGGACGTAGAAGATTGGTTGATGGAAAATACAGGCTTGATAAGACGCTGGTTTTTGTCAGCCGAAGACGACAGGCTGATGCTTTGGCCATTGACCTGCTTAAGGCAGGTTATCAGGCTACTTCAACGAACGGCGCCATTCCAATGCAAGTTCGAAACAAAACGGTAAGGTTAACCTTCAGTTGACAAAAACAACTGATTTTTGTTTTTTTTGCCACTAGAACTATAACTATTGTCACAAAAGTTAGAAATTTGAATATAATGAGTAGTTTTAAAATTTCAGATAGAACAGTTCAAACGTGGAGAAATCGACATCATCGTGTGCACCAACGTATTGGCCAGAGGGGTTAACATTCCAAATGTGTCTCTGGTCATCAACTACAACTTGCCTCAAGCTGGATTGGTCTACCCTACGGAGTACATTCATCGACTTGGCCGAACTGGCCGAATGGGAAATCCTGGAGCGGCGATTTCATTTTTTAATCGAGAAAAAGACGTTGAGTTTGCCAAGTTCTTGGTCAAACATCTTGAAAAATGTGGAGAACCGGTACCCAAGTTCATTAAGGATTGCCTTAACAACGAGGCGGACACTTTCCAAGAGGAGTGGGTGAGGAATTGTCGCCGTGAAGCCATCAAGAACGATCCGGACTACATTGTGCCACATCGCTTTGTGGAGGACGCTGAACATATTACATTTATCTAAGCCTTTATTACTTTTTTTATTGCAAAAATATCCAACGTTTTAATTGCTCTAATAAATCAATATTTTATAGTTGTTAGTAATAATTTTAATTAAAAGTTTCATCGTATAAAAATGTCACGCAAACTGCAGTGGTATAGGAATCAGATCGCCGAAAAAATTATTTTTGCGAATAATTTTTTTTCTGTTGATCAACTTGGGGAAAGCGTTTTAGTTAGCTAAAGTTGTAGTTAACTATAGTTGTTTAACACTTATAATGGAATTGGCTAAGAAATATGATTTACTGAAGTTGACAGTTCAGCTGTAAGTTATTTGTTGTTTTAGGTAATAAAATGCATTTTTAATTGAGAAACACGAATTTTATTACCTAAATTAGTCTTCATCACAAACTTTTGTTTCTAATAATATGTTTGGGTACAATATTTCTTATTGTTAATCTGTTGATCTTAACATTAAAAGTGTTTGTTTTAGAGAATTTTCAAACCGCAAAGATGAAGTTGAAAGTCAGAAGGAGTTCGCAGCGCTTTGCCAGATGGCGGTGGAGAAATTTTTGGGGGAAGCTGGCCCTGAATACGTTGTAGACAAGTTCTTTGACAAGAAAACACAGACAGGTGCTTTAATATTTGATGCTGAACATTTGAATCATATTTGGGCTGCGTTGACACTTCAAGGAAGTTATTTGGACTCGCGGATATCAATTCAGATGAAAAAGGTAATTAGTTTTGTTAGTTTTTGGGATTTTAGGACATCTGAAGCTTTGATAGCATGAATTATAAGGTTTATCTGTGGTTGTCATCAGAAAGTGTATCATTATGTTTTTATACAAGCCTTTATGGTTATTGGTGGTTTTACTTCCAATAACCTTCAAAAATTCGCGTTTTATTTAAATTGTTATATGTTTTTCAGATTGAATCAGTTCAACAGATGTTTCAAGAGCTTTAATCAACGTTTTATCGCCTTAAAATCACACCAAAGGTTTCCATAGATAATGTATTCGTATACATGGAAATGAGTTGGTACCTCGATCTCTTTTTAGCTTTTCAGTATTTTTTACAACTAAAGTAAGTTGTAAATTGGTATTAAAGATATATAAATTTGAAACGAACATGATAAACGGGATGAATAAACATTTTCTATTGAATTTATTGATCTTTTTTGTTTTTAATTTTAAAAAAGGTTTGCAGGCTTTTATTGTAACCCGCTGATAACGTTTTCATAAACTACCTTTTTACATAGCTACAATATTATAAGTAAACTAACTAGTCACGCTATGTTTTGCTACGACATTTTAGCACTATAAATAAGGCTATAATATTTTTAGTGTACATTGAACACAAATAATACAAACTGTAGCATCTTTTAGCGTATGCAAATTTTGTCTGCAAGATTACAATGTTTACAAGGAGGTCATAGCAAATCACGTTAAATACTTAAAATTAGTAGATAAAAAAATAATAAAACTCTGATAATAATACAAAAGTTGAAATATACATGTAAAATTACTGTCATGTGTAACCGCACCTACTCAGATAAGATTGCTATCTAATAAAACGTCACCATAGACATTTGTATGTAAATGGGATGTTTTTTTTATTATCGGATGCAGATTTTTGCGTTCTTATATTGTTTTTGTAGTTTATATTTGTAACGATAATACAAAGTTTCTTATCATTTACTTCCAGTTTCTTTTTGTTGTTTACAAAGTTGAAGTAACAAAAAGGTAACAAAACTGTTTTTTAAAGCGAATGAATTGAATTAAAAAAAAGTTAAGATAAATTTAAAAAATAATATATTGTTATATTATTAAAAAATTGTATTTTGCTAATATTAGTCTTTTCAGATGAAGTTTGACCTAAACCAATGTGTAAAACCATCCCAAGTCCCGTTCAAATGGGTAACTGACACTTTGAATGGTCAAGATGGTAAATGGGATCGACTGGTAGAGGAATATGGTATTTCTGATGCTACAGTTAAAGTTATCAGTGGCTCTGGCTTTTTATCATATGTCATGAGGGTTGTTTTTGATTTTAAGGATACAGAAGAAACTTTTAACATCATTTTGAAGGTACCTACTATTCAGATTTTGAAGGATGGAAATTACTTGGAAGGGGTGAGTTATTGGTAGGCTTATTGATAGGTTTTAAGCACTTGTCACTTTTCTATCAATCAGTTAATTACTAAAGTTATAATGGGGGATTATATAAAGATATTATGGCCGATCATGAACTTACTTTTATTTTTTTTTAGAACGAAAGCTTGGCCACAACGTTATATCAATTTCATAACCAAGAAGTCCTGTTTCATCAACATATCGCACCAAAATGCGACGTATTATACTTTCCAAAGATGTACGGGTATGTAAACAGTGATTTAAGAAAAGGAATCCATGGTCAAATGTTAGTGGAAGATATCGGAGACAGAGGTTATTTGCCTGATGTTCTTAATGGTATGGATTTTGATCAGGTATGCGTAAATTTGAAGTTAGCTTATATTACATACTTTGAAGACTATAAAGTAAAATCTCGTTATTAGAAACAACAAAAGTCGTTTTTTAATTTTTTCTGTATGTTAATGATATCAACGTATACGTCTGAGTGAGGTGTTAAGAGCAATACTGGTTTTTGTCTTTAATGGCTATGTTAAGGTAGATTAAGACGTATTCTTTATTTCACTTTTTTAAGTTTAACTGTTATGGACTACCTACTAATAGTATTATACGTTTAGTGCTCCGAAGTAATGCAAGTCTTGGCCAAATTCCATGCTTTTTCTTTAAACAACTTGCCTGAAGAGTTCAAACAATCACTAGAAGCCGGCTTACTTAACATTCAAGAACACCTCAAGTTCACCTCAGCTACATTCGAAATTGTGCCAGAATTCAATGAAATCAGAGCAGAATTAGAGGCCTTTCACGATAAATATAGCGCCAATCTTTTAAAAGTGCACGAAACTTTTGAAATCCCGCCAATCCTAACTCACGGCGACTTTTGGGCCAATAATATGTTCTTCGAACGCAAAAATGGAGTATGTACCAAAAATGTATTGACCATCTTCGACTGGCAGGTGCTTCAACTTGGCACGGGCATGACGGATTTGGCTAGGTTTTTGATGGTTTCGGCCGATGCAAAGGTTTTGAAGGAGAATATAGATGATTTGTTAGAGGTATACTATTTACAGTTTGAGAAGAGTGTGAAGGACAGACGGGTTTCGATGCCTTATGACTTTGAAAAGGTAGGATAAGACTCAAACTTTATTTTTGACAAAAATATTTTTTAAATATAAAAAGTTCAATTGAAAATTATAAAAAATGAATATAGTAGACTTTTAAGCCGTGTTGTTATAGATGAAAAAAATGTTCCGAGCGGAAGTACCATTTCATTTTATTTTTGCTGCCATCATACTACCTTTCATAATAGTGCAAAACTCTAAATATAAAATGGCAGATGTTGTGGCAGAGAGAATCAAATTAGCATACGAATGTGCCAAAAGGTATGCTGAACATTGTTAGTTTTTATTGAGTCAGAACTTAATTTGTTTATGATTTAAATAAAATTAAGCACTTTATAATGATAAGTCTGCTTTTAAAACTGTTAAGTCTATGAAACCCTATACTAATTGACTTTTTAAACATATGTTGTGACTGTTTTTGTCTGACAATCAAACCTCTTTAGTATGAAACTCTAGGGACTGGAGCATTAAAGTGCCATTTTAATCAGGATGTCACACTATTCAATTAATTTTTGATAGGAGCTAAAAGTTCTGTTACAAAAGATGATCAGAGATCTGTTGTTATAAAGAGAGTGTCATACTAGCGAGGGTCGTACTAAAGAGCGTTTACTGTATATAATAAGTTTGCTAACATAGTCAAGTATTTTTTAGTTATTTTTATAGTTCAAAGTTATTGAAAATTGTAGTTTAAAATATAAAATGGTTAGTTATAGCCAGTTATCGTAGTATTCCTTAAGTATTTTGCCTAGCTTGCCATAGGTAACTACAATGATTAAAAATTGATTTTTATGTCATTTTATGTTATATATTATATATCAAACCACAATTTTTAGCAAAAGTTGCTTTTGGGTGGTTTTACAGTTGTAAGCTATTTTTTGAATTTTTTTTGGGTTTTTGTCTGTTTCTTGCCTTAGGTTATAATCACTTGCTGTATACTGCATGTTATTATTTTTTCTATCATTTCTTGTTCTACTTGTATTCTTTTTTTTAATTTTTTTAATTGAAATCTCTGGCAGATAATAATGAATAAATTTATGCGAAAGCTAACGGAAACATACATCTTTGATCTTAGGTTTTACTTATGCACTTGTGTATAGACCACTTTTAATTAGCATACATTATGTAATCTCTTTGTAATCTACAATTTTCAACTTGCTTTAAATTTCATGAGTATCCCGTTGGAAACGTGCTTTAGACAAATATGTTATTATAGTCAAGAGTCTTGACTATAAGAGACAAAATTTTCTATTTGCGTTATAATATCACTCTGATAGAAAATAGGTTAATGAACTGTAAACTGTAGTACTTTATTTGCTACGTCAAAATGTGTGTGGATATGTAGTAACTGTAGAGATAGGGGAGGATAATTTTTATAAGATTTTATTTTGGTAACTATATCTTTTAGTTTTTGTGACAATTTTTCAAAATACGTTGTTAGTCAATAACACGAAACCAGGTTTTGCAACATAGCATGGAATAATAAAACGTGTTACACCAACCACGCCAATTATACTGAACGTAATAAAAGTCTCAGCCGAAATCATGTCACGTTCATGTTTTTTGTTTTCGTTGGTATTGTAGTTGGCACGATTGTATAAACGGGGTTCTCCGCGAATCGACAGAACGAACTGGCCGTTTCCAGGAACATAAGTCTTAAAACGTAATATGTAGCAGTTTGATTGGAATACGCACTTGTCTGAAGGCTGTTTTTCTAACATTTTTTTTTGTTATATGCTCACGTACGTGCTACGTGTGTTCGGTATAAAGGTATAAAACTACATGTACTGAACATGACATCTTGGTGCAGGGTTGAAGATAAGAAGATGGGAGCTTCGATTTGGTTTATTGCTTCTAGCTGTGAGGATACCACAGAAACGTGTAACTTATCAGATAGCTTCTAGGTATAAATAACGGCTTATAACAGGTTTTTTGTTACTTTTCGTATATTGTATGCTGACCGAGTTATCGTCACAAGTCTACATATTGTTTTACTATCACAATATGTTTTGTTTCACGTGCCTATCCTGTAGAAGCTTCATTTCTCTAACGGGTTTTCTACAGTATCGTAAGGCTTAATGATACTGTACTTTACGTATATTACAAACGCAAAAACACTTTACAATTTTTACAGTATCTTATCGAAAATTTGTGATAGACACCAGCTATGCCATCTAAAAACCCTTATGCATGGGAGGTCGAACTAACAAACGATACGACAACAGAAGGTGAATATTACTTTTGGATCAGTTTCTCCAAAGTTTGCAACACTTTTATTCAAATTTTTGGAGGAATTGTCAATTTTCTGCTATTATATTTGATCTTAAACATCAGGAAGAAGCCTCTGAAGAATTATAGGACTATGTTATTTTTCTGCGCCGTCAGTGACACTTTGTTTTGGATCTCTGAAAGCTTGGTTCAACTAGTAAGGAGTTTGTATTAAAAGATTTTGCAGGAGAGGCGTACTCTATTAGGCCGTTCAAAATATTCTGTGCTTCTTCTTGAAGCAAATTTTTGGGATTAGACGGCACAGAATTATTTGAACAACTTAATAATACCACATAATTTTTTTTTCTACTTTACCGTTTGACTATATTTGTAATATTCTTAATTCTTTACGATTTGCCTATGTACAGTAATATAAATCTTGGTCTATATTATTTGGAACTTATAAAATAATGTCAAAACAACTTTCCAGATAAGCAACATTAAAGAAAACGTGTTAATATTAGCCCTGGAAGGCCCAGCCAATGTGTTATCGTATCATGGACAAGTCATTTTAGTGTCAATCTATGCTTTCAACCTGGCTTTGATAATTGTCATACAACCAGCAAACTACATTTACCGCTACATTTGCGTAACAAGGTACTTAAAATTCATAATGTTCTATGAAAAATTTAATTTGAAGTGTAATAATGTACATCAATAACATATTGTAATACATTTTGTTATACTTTTGAAACATAGTAACATTGTTACACTATATGTTGCAAAATTTTTGTTTCGTGATATGTTATTTACTTTGGAATTTCAAAAAAACATTGGTGTTGACATAGATATGTTTCTTTAGAAAGGCTTAGGGATTTAGGTATGGGTAGATGAGTGCGGGAGAGGGGCATGAATAATAGAAAAAGTGATAACAATAATAAATAAAGTGTTTCTTATCAGAATAATTTTTTAATTTGCAGGATGCTCCCCCTATCGCCACAAATGGCCTTTGCGGTATATGCAGTATCAGTTCTAATTGCAGTACCATTCGGCGTTACTTGTTACTTCTCATACATGTACAGTGCCAAAGTAAGACCAGGGTTTAACTATGGTACACTTTGGTTTAACGTGAAACCGTTACCGGTGCTTCTGCCGGCTGATACGGTAAGGCTAATTTAATAAACTGTAGAGTATTAATGACAAGGATATGAATGTTAAGGATATGATAAGGATACTAGTGGTAAGGATAGGGTGTGTGGTAGGCTTGTCAGTTTTTAACAATTTTAATTTTATTGTGTGCTTCAGTTACCTTACCTTCTTTTACAGGGAAGCTTCTTCACTCAAATCTACTTGGCTTACGTGATTGTCGCGTTTGGCTTTTCGTATCTCATCAGTATGTTGTTCGCCAAGAAAACCGTAGCTGCCTTAAAGAACAACAAACATTTGCACGGAGCAAAAGCAATTCAGATGCAGAATCAATTGTCGACAACTCTATTTGTCCAAACAGTTCTCCCAGTCTTTACCTCTGTCGGCCCATCTATGATCATCACTCTGTCTACTGTCTTTGGAGTTAACATTGGTGCATTTGGTATCATCATGTACACTTGTTTGGCTTTCATACCGCTTCTGAATCCGATGGCAACGATATTCTTCATCAGACCGTTCAGAACAACGGTTTTGAAGATGTTTTCACTTGCTCAAAATGGAGTCGAACCAAATTACTCTACATTCAGCGTCTCGACTAAATATTAGAATTAGCTGGTCATGTTCAAAGTTGTTTTTTGAAGTTACTATTGCGAATCTCGTCGTATTTACCTCAGTATAATCACTTGAGCAATATGAATAAATTTGAATTTAATATTGAAACATAAAAAATAAGAAATAAAAAGGTTATTTGCCCTTTCGATCGCTATCATGAGAGAAGAATGTTAGAAAATAAAGTATCTTATTTATAAAAAGGTTGAGTAAAAGGAAAGATGCAAAAACAAACAAAGAAACCTAAAGAACTGCCTTATAAACTATGAGCATTCTTCTTTCTTTTCTGTACATTTGCGGCACTGGTGCCTACAAAAAAACTCGAACGATGATTAAAAAGACTAATGGTGGGACTCATGTCAAGCCTCAAACTTTCCAATTATGCTATAGCAATTTCCATCTGACAAATAACCAAGCTTGCAGTTGTTGTCTTAAATTATGGTCAGAAAAAGTAGACGTATGCCAAGAGACTAGATTTCCCAAACCAGACTAATGAGAAAAGCGGGTTTTTTGATGTGCCTAAACTGTTTTCGTTTCAGCTCAAGCCGGCCTAATAAAAAAATTTTTGGTCTGCTTTGACGTGTATTACCTAAGGCGAAAGACGATATAACACCTTTATGCAACAATTTGTTTTTATACTAAAAATTTTTTTTGTACTAAAAAAATTATACAACAGTACCGATTTGTTTACTAAAGTGTAAACTGCAATTAAAACACACAAATTACTTGTAAAATACAAAATTAACAGGACAATTACAGCTATAATCAATTACATATGATTTCAACTATAGATTGTCTGACAATTGCGGTCAAAATGTATTGCCTGTTTTGAAATAACTATAATTCTTTAAAAACAAACTTCATACATCAAAACAAAAATTAAGCAAATCTATTCGACCTTGCCAACAATTTACTATCTAGGAGTGTGAAACGGGCTGTGTAGGCTAAACCTGACCCGCCCTTCTGATCGCGCAGGGAGTTAAAGTTACGGGCTCCCTTGAGCTAAAGTTACAGGCCGGGCTGGGCTTGAAAGGCTTGTGAAAAAATTTACAATCGGGCTACAAAAGTGTCAAAGGCCAGTGTTTTGCGGTCCGGTCTGAATGAAAAAATAATTTGAATCAGACCGGAAAAACTTCAGCCTGGTCCGGTCCGGACAGTCCACACAAATCACTGGCCCTAACATTCCTATTGCTATCTTAGGATCATGTAAACGTTAAATCTTATGCAAAATTCTAACATGTAAGTTGCGGTTTAGTCTTGAAAATCGGGATCAAAAAATAGCGTTTTGAATTTCTCGCCAACTTGGCATAGTGTTTCAAGCTTTTAATTTTGTCATTTTTTGGCTTTTAACTATTTTTGTTTGATATAATGATAAATAAGAATTAAATGAATCTGCAATTTAAAGTTTTTAAGCCTATCTTATTCGGAACATCAAAAAAAGTGCTTGTAACACAATGCCAAATTTGCCAAATTGGCGGAAAATTTAAATATATTAATTTCAAAACTTAAAACCTCAATCTAAAATTTTTTATATGTGCTATTGGTACTACAAAAAATCCGTATAAAAAGTTTGAGCTAATTCTGAGAGTTGCAGGTTGGGTACTTTCCTTGTTAGTCCAGAGGTCGAATATTCATTGTTTATTATCAACAATTTTTTTTTGCATTTGTATTCAAATAAGCTTTCAAATGAGCCTAGTCTCGATTCATATCTCCAAAATGAGGTAAGACACTTCTCTTGTAAGATTTGATTATTTTGGTTACAGGATCCAGACGTCGACTATTGCATGTTTAGCTGCTTCATACTACAAATTCAGTTTAATCTGTCGATGGTAAACAATAGTGCGTTAGTTACGGCTACAACTATATCTTAATAAATACAATGTTGAGATATATGAAATTAATAAAATGCCACGACATTCTAGAGGACGTGTGATATTGAATATATAAGGAATGTAATATAGCTGGCGAGACAAAGTTTTATAAACTATGTCTATTAGGTTGTTCAAATAGTTTTGTGCTTTCTAATTTTGAAGATTTGCTTTGAATGGGGCACAGAATTATTTGAACAACCTAATATAAACAGTGACTTATTTAAATGTGTATGTAATAAAGAAATATTACTTTTCTAAGTGCATATTTAAGATAACACCAAACATCTATAATTCTACAGAAATGTAGTTGTTTTACGTTGTAATTTTGCCATTTCATTTGGTAACAATTGTGATAATGTGTTTCGTTCGCGGTACTTGAAAACTTAAACAATTTAAAAAAAATAATTGTCGTTTGCTGGTTTTACTACCTTTATATCTATCTGTGTTATGAGGTTCTACTCTGTAATTGGCGGTACTTAAAACAATGTACAATTGTGAGCAATAGCACCAACCTCTTTCATGTTAGCCTTGCTCTTAACAACTATTTTTGCGTGGACTTACAAGGAAAGTGCCCGACCTGCCCCGCTCTGATTGACTTTAAACCTTTTATATAAAAAGGTCATGTAAATGTAAGATCTTCAGCAAAGTACTAAATTGCGCTTTAAAGGAAATCTCGAGAAAATCGAGATTAAAAAATGACATTTTGAATTTCCCTCCAACTTGGCATTGTGTTTCAAGCTTGTAACTTTGTCATTTTTTAACTTTTAATAATTTTTCTTTGATATACTAGTAGAATACCTTTAAATGATCCTACATTTTTAAAGTTGTAAGCGTATCTTGTCTGGAAAGCCGAAAAAAGTACTTGAAACACAATGCCAAATTTGCCAAATTGGCGGGAATCTCAACTAATTTAAATTTAAAACTTAAAAGCGCGAGCTAAAATTTTTTATGGGTACTATTGGTGGTACAAAGAATTTATATAGAAATTTTGTCCTGATTCTGAGCGGGGCAGGTAGGGTACTTTCCTTGTTAGTATATACTTTTAGTTAATCGAGACGCACTACATTTACTTATTTTCTTAGTTTTCCAGATAGCAACTGTAATCTACAGCATTACAGTAGTCTACAGTACCACCGTATTCTACAGTACTACCGTATCTTACAGTGCCACCGTATCCTACAGTACAGCCGTACCCTAAAGTATGACCTCAACCATGGATGAGACCCCAGACAACCTTTATGCATGGGAAGTAATCCATGGTGACACTTCTATTTCCCTGAGGCAATGCCACTTTTGGCTTCGTTTCTCTCGACATTGTCGAAGTTTTATTCAACTTGGTGGAGGTGTTCTGAACGCTTTGCTATTAGTGTTGATTTTTAAAATCAAAAATAAACCCTTGAAGAACTACAAGATGATTCTAATGTTCTGTGCTCTGTGCGATACACAGATTCTGATATCTGAAAGTGTGCTTCAACTGGTAGGTCTTAAGTGTTCTGTTAAACTCTGTCAATTTGTGTCAGTTTAGGTCACTTAAATAATTCTGTGCACCCTAGCCGCAAAATGTGAGAAAGACTCAGAATTATTTGAACAACCTAATAAATATAAGGTGCTTCCATAGAACTTATGTGTTTTAAACTAACTTATCTTGTTTTAGGTCGGAAAAATAAAAGACAACGTGTTATTATTGGCATTAGATGGGCCTGGTGGACAATTGTCGTACCATTGCCAAGCTTTACTTGTTGGCATATATGCTTTCCATTTAGGGCTGATCATTGTCATTCAACCTGCCAACTATTTCTACCGCTATATGTGTGTCAATAGGTAAGACATTTTCATTATATTGGGATGTTCAAATACTTCTGTGCCTTTTCTCGAAGTTAATTTCGATAGTGAGCACATAATTATTTGAACAATCTAATAATGTTTCGTTCTAAATACCAAAAAAATTTTTTACATTCAATTTAACAAAGTTAAGGTTGATAATGCTTTAACATGTTGATTAATGTATAATATAATACCTTGCTCAGACCAAATAATACATTTTCAGTTTGTTCCCACCGACAGTATTAGTTACGGCAATAGCTTACGCATTGTCAGCAGTTGTTGCAGCTGGTCTCGCAGTTGTAACCTACTTGTCATACATGTACAGTGCTAAGCCAGACGTCAATTATGCTACGTTATGGTTCGACTATAAGCCATTACCTACGTTGTTGATTGCTGAAACGGTGAGGTTTGTCTGTTCTCCTATTAAACTTTTTTTTAAAGTATATATAATGTTTTACACTAAACTGCCTTTACGTACCGTATCGTGCCATATGATATCATACCAAACTCTACCCTTTCTCACCCCACCCTATATCCTTCCTTATCAATCTAACGTATAATTTGTAAGAATGACATTATTTACTTCAGAGAAGCTTTTACACCCAGCTATACCTTGGATATGCAGTAGTCTCCTTCGGCATTTCGTATCTTCTGTGTATGATATTCGCTCACAAAACCGTCTCAACCATCAGCAAGAAGCAGCATTTGTTTGGGGCCCGTACCCTGCAGATGCAGAACCAGCTGGCAACAACACTGTTCGTACAAACCATGATGCCAATGTTCACGTCGGTGGGCCCATCCATTGCCATTTGCTTCTCCACCTTCTTCGGAATCGACATTGGTGGTATCTTCGGCATCCTCATGTACACTTGTTTGGCCTTCATCCCGCTTCTGAATCCGTTGGCCACAATCTTCTTCATCAAGCCTTTCAGAGTTACAGTGTTGCGAATGGTCAGTAATGCCAACAGTTTGGTGGATCCAAACCCCAGGTCCGGCACTAGTAATGTTTCAAAGGTTTCGCAGCAACTTACTCATCCGTGATAAAGCAATAGTGATAATGATAAAGCTATCACTAAACTTTTGTTAAGATCATCCGTAATGAAACTATAGTACTAGTGATAAGATAAGGCTATCATTGAACGAGATCATTGTTAAGACTATGCTTGTGTATTGGTATTCCGCGCATACTGTAATATATAATATCATAAAACGTGTTTGTATTGCTTGCTTAATATTTTCTTGATTTCGAGCCGTGTTGAACTAATGCATGCGATATATATTCATTGTTCTCGTGTATTAAAATACAAAACGGCTTTAATGCCCTTTTATCGTGTGAAAACTGACCATAAAGGATGAAAGCAATTAATCATTACGAAGTCATACATACTACAAGGAAGTTGTAAATGAAAGTGATTAAGTTTCAAACAATTTGACTTTTTTTGTTATACCTACATAAAACCTGACTTCCTCTTCCCATTTTTCACACCAAAATATCAAAATTAATTTAAAAATTTTTTTAATTTTTTACTGTCCAAAACATACTGTACAATGAACCAAAACCCTATCATAATATATCTAGTCTATTCGCTTTACTCTCTCTTTGATCGACTGTAGCAGCATCTCCCTCGCCTTGAGTGTGCCTTCTGAAGGTGCGTTATTGCCCATACTAACGCCGTAACTAAACGTTCGTGAAGTTTTTGGGGTAGAAGGTTGTGAATCAAGATCTACACTCCGTGGTGAAGGTGGAGGTATTGGTGGCACCGATCTTACTGTTGGTTTAGGTTTGACAACTGGTGATGGTGGTGGTGATATTAGGGTTCTTGGGCTTGTCGGAGGTTTGGTTATTGGGCTCGGGCATGTAGGATTAGCACTTGATGATATAACACCTGATGATGCTGCTACTGAGTTTGATTCCGTAGAGGCATTGACTGAAGCTGTTGGTAGGTTTGGGCTAGTACAACTAGTACTTTCCTTCATATTTTCCGTTGTTTTCCCAGCATTTTTGTCTGAATCTAGTTGTGAACCTTGCGTTTTGATGCCCACTGTCCTTCTAGGCCCTTCACTAGCTACTGAAGGAGCTTTTGTAACTTCTGATAGATCGTCGTTTAACAAAAAATCATCAGGCAATAACGATACGTCTTGTTTTTGCCTTCCAATTGGGCTGACAGAAGGCGTTGATGATATACCTATTGTATTCAATGATACTGTATCCAAACTTGTAGCTGATGAGCAGAAATCCTTTGGAGATGGACTTCTGATTCCACTGCTTTCGTCTGATTGAGAATTGTGCTTTCTAAAATAAGAAAGATTAAAAAATATAACAATTTTTATAAAGGATCTTATGGGCAAATACTTTTTGTCCTAAACATACGTAAAACAGTAGATCAAAATCAAAAACTATTCAAATAAAACAACTTTGTAATATTTTAGATACCACTACTATAATATAAATCCCACTCAACATTACTATAATATAAGTCACTCTCAAAAAACTAACGCCCTCTTTTTCTTCTTCATCATGACAGGTAGCATCGGCCGATCCCTACTGTTCTCGATCATCATCATAGACACAGGCCTGCCCTTTCTCGGAGTTTCCTTCAAAGCCTTTGGCAGTTGTTTCACCTCATCCACACTTTCTTGTTTCTCTTTTTCTTTTGCTAATCGTCTGTTCTCTTCCTCCTTCTCAATGGCTTCGCATCGTTGTTTGGAATCTGGAGACAGTGTCAAGATCTGCATACAAATCTGTTCCATCGGCGGAATCGTGGTAGGTCCACATCGTCTGTCATCGACTACGCTGATTACTGAAGCCAAGAAGCTACTGACAGTGCGCACTTTGAGCACAGTGTCGAGGATCTTTTGGGAAAACTTCTGAAGCGAGGTGTATTCCTCTTTCTTCTGCTGAAAAATGGCATTTTGCCGTCGAAGAGAGTCGAATTGCTCCATCCACAGGTCTTGAAGTATGCTCTCGACCTCATCAACAAGCTGTAGATGACCTGTCACTCGTGTCTTGAGAGCTTCACAGTTATTTATCAATGATTCGATCATCTTCTTATCCACCAAACACCTTCTTTTGGTAATATCTTGTTGTATCTCTAGCAACTTGTTTGAAATGACATTTCTCTCATTGACAAAGTCTTTTAAGGGTATCTCAATCCTCTGAATCTGCTCTCCAAACGTCGTCTGTCCATACTCAATACCCGCATAACTATGATCTCTCATTACCATGTTCTTGAAGGCATACGAAGCATACGAGCTCTTGTTACTGTCATTGTCATCCTCAATATCATTGTTGTTAAACAACTGCAAAGAGAGTTGATTCATGTTACTCTGAATGTTCTGGCTGTTGTTAGAGCATTGAGGAAAGTCTAGTTCTGTTTCCACAGCCTTCACAAACTGGTCAACATAGTTAACATTGCCAAAGCCGTCTGAAGGAATGTTCTCCATTTTTTGTGCCAAAATAATTTTGATATTCTCCAAAAGAGAGGAGAACGAATGAAGAAGGTCGAGTTGAGAAGCGTAGGAACAAAATACTGAAGCGCTGAGGAGGTTGAGCTTGATTGGGGCCTAAAATGTGAGTTTAGAATATTCCTTCTAATCTTTTATGATTAATATCTATAAAATACGATAAAACGAGATTTTTAGTCAAAAAATGTTTTTAAATTTGAAAAATTAACAAAAGCAGAATAATTTCAAACCTACTTCAATATTAATTAGTGTTTTAATCTGCTTCAAGATTTGACCTGCTCGATCTTGTTCGGTCATCTTGATTTGGTCTATAACACGATCTTTGACACTTCTGATCTTGCTCATCATAATCTCACATTGTTCTTCAATTCTAAAAGCATAATTTACTTCAAAAAATCAGTACGAGTTTTTAAAACTCAATAAAAAATTTTAAAAAACACTTTACTGCAACTAAATCATACAAACTCCTGATCACACTAGTAGAAAATAAAGCTAAAAAAAATCTTACTCCCGCTGAATAGCCTGCGAACTCATGCTGACTTGTTCTTGAGCACTTTTCCTGACCTCTATCTGCTCTTTCAACTCGTTTTGGAAGTTCTTCAACAACTTGACGCTCTCATTCAAACGTTCTTGACAGTTCTTGTGGGCAACTTCGATGCTTAAGAAGTGATTCCTAAAAGTACCATCATTATTTTTTAGATTAGTTTAGATTAAATTAAAGTCTTTTAAGATTATTTTTAAAATAAAAAGTTCAAAATGATCATGAATGTATTGAGTTTGTTGCGAGTTTAAATCAAATTCCATCAAAAAATTAAGTAAATTCTTTGAACAACCATAAAATTTGACACTTTTTAGCTACAAAACCGCTTTTCTTACCTTTTCTCCACCGAAGAATTATTAAAACATTCAATACACATCAAATTCTTCGACTCCGAGCAAAACAGTACGAACGGTGACTTGTGTTCTTTACATTGTAACTGCCCTCTTAACCTCCCACTCTCTTCCAACGGTAAAATATGATGAGATGAGAAGATTTTGGCCTGATGTGTCAACACTCTACACTCATCACATAAAGGTTGCTGGCATGTTTCACAAAAGAACATTACATTCTCTGATCTGTCACAATTGGCACATTGTTCGGTTTGTTCTTTCGATGATTCTAGTAGGTATATCAAAATTGGATCCGGTTGTAATGGAATTTCAGTGATGTTGAGAGAGCAGGTAAGACATTCTTTGTGGCCTTGAATGCAAGAAAGGCAAAAACAGTGCTGGCATGGGAGGCGAATCGGGGTTGATAGCTCCTGTAACAGATTTTTTAAAAATTTTTTAAACAATGTTTAAAGTTACAAGTCTACTTTTCCCTTTTTAAAACGCTTTAAAATGTAAAACTTGTTGTAATAATTAAAAAATTCAGCGTTTTACCTTATCACATTTGTTACACTTCAATGGATTCAGTTCCAAAGACAACACAACGTTCTCACCCATTAGGTATCATCTGTCTTGACCCTTAACAGCATGTTTAGCACTATTTCTCATGAAAACCCCAATAAAGGTCCATTTACAGTCACACCATTATTATTTTTTGTTATTTTTGCTATCACATCAATAAACATACCATCCACTTCTCTGCAAATCAGTTCAAACTTGATCATGATCAAACACAAGCTGAAGAAAACATTAGTATTGCCATTTTTATCATTATCACACCTTTAACACCATTTAATATGTCATAGCTTAGCCTACTATGTTTTAGTAAAAAATTGGAAGAGATTGAATTTAGTTTTAGTACACAAATCCACATAATGTTAGTTGTTCACCTTTTATTGCGTCAATATTCACTTCAAACACTCTATTATATGAGAAAATTGAGAATAAAGTATGCAAAAATGACATAAATTAAAATAAAAATATAGAAAGTATTGTATTGATGTTATAACAATGTAAAAAAGCAAATACAATACAGAGTACACTACTTTTATTAACAAATGAATTACCTAGAAAATAACCCTTATTTCATTGAAAAATAAATAAATAATTTTACGTATTTAGAGAAAGGCACCTTCATTTAGTCGATCAGTTTCTTAGCCTTGAAGTAGCGTCTGAGGTACATGATCTGCCATGTGGCCAACGTTAACAGGCACAGCATCGAGAAGACGCTGAGGTATAGGACACGGGTGTTCGTTGATTCTGAAATTAAAGCGTTAATTGTCAGCCTTTTTATTAAAAGAAGTAACTAAGAATCTTCTTTTTAGGCCTATAACCTCAAAAAAATCTCCAAAAAACAGCAAAATGCATTTATATTACCCACATGATCCATCAATACCAGCCGTTAATACCAAAAAAATGTTTTTGCCTAAAACAAGATAATAAAAATCCTTACCGTTCGTTGAACGCATTTCTTCTTCGCGTTGTCTCATGTACATAAAGTCTTGAACGATAGAGTCCGAGAGATCTTCCAACCTCCTCAATTCAACTTCCAAAGGCTTCAGCTTCTCAGCCTTGGCCAAATCTTCGTAATTCTTAGCTTCAACTCCATGCTTCAATACCAATGAAATCTCACGTTGAATTTTGACTTGGCCTGAAAGTTTTTCAGTTTAAAAAATCTCAAGTTTTCGAGGAAACTGCAAAAAACAGCCATTATCTCGACCTTTTAACAAAATTACGTCGACCGTGAGATATCTCCACCAATATCTCCATTATTTTTACAGAAACAGTACCATATTATTACTCCCAATCTTCCTAAACGTAAACTCAAAAAATAAGCCAAAAACCCTCCAGTTCGAAGGCAAAACTCACTTGGGTTAGCGTGAATAGTGACGCAGATCTCAAAAATGTCGTACTCATCTGCGGTAAACGCGAATTTTCCCTTAGTATCGGGAAAGTTTTCTCTCTTGTACAAAGTGTGTCCTCTGGTGTCAGTTACATGAACCGACGTCGTGTATCCGATAGCTTCACTGAACTCGTATTCTCCAGTTAGGACGACGTTTCTGTGGATTTCCTCTTTCAAACACTTCTTATCGCCCGACGCCAGGTAGAAACGGATTCCATTGGTACTGACAAACAGTAGAAACAGAAGAAAAAGACTTCTGGACATGATTTTCAGGTCTACAAGTCGAATCTGGTAGGACTTTCAACCATCCGAGCAAAAAAACTAGGAGAAAATTACACGTCAAAAAAGAGTCAAGTTTATTTTCGTAAAACGCGTCAAGTGTTTCGCTTAACGTTACAATAAAAAAAATTTTAGTCTTTTATAGAAATGAGCAACAGGCCGGGCCCATCTTTTAGGATCGGCTCGTTTTTCATATTTCTCAGGCCCGGTCTAAAATTTTCAAGCAATTTTATTGATTTTAAAGTAGAAACTCAACATTATTGCTAGAAGCCCTTATCTTTTCCTAATCTCCAAAAAAGACAACCTGAATGTACAATAACAAGTTTAATTAACGAAAAAATCAACAACAAGCAAGGATCTGATTAAATATTGATAGTTCTGAAAGCGTGGAAGCCGTTTAAAGCTGTGGCCAAGGCGAGGCCATTGATCTTTGGATGCCAATGGACTTCCTTGATCTCTTCCAAGCCCATATGGACAAATAATAGTTGTGGTGGAATACCTTCCACATCCTCATCAGCTCCACTGTCCGTTTCCATGGCCAAATCCCAGAAAGTAATTTGGTTATCTTCACCCGAAGCCATGAATGTTGTAGTATCTTCTGGATGCCATTCGACTGAAGTGATGGGGCTCTTGTGGTGCTTGAAGCGGGCCACGGATTGGCCGTACTGAAATTATGAGTAATATTATGTACCCTCTAAGTTTTTTAAAATGTATAGTGTTCTAACAATACCAAAGGACCATAAAGATAATTATTTATTACACAAACAGAAACTTATACCTCTGAAAATAAAAGGTAAGCTTTTAAAATCCTACCTGAATATTCTTGAGTGACCAGACCTTGATGACAGCATCGTCACCTCCAGTGACAATCAGAGGGTCGTGTTTGTTCCATCCAGCTACATTAATATCGCTCTCGTGAGCATTCTCAACCTTACAGACACAAGCTTGATTTGCTGGAGCTCTAACATCCCACAATCTGATGGATCTGTCGACTGATACTGAAACAAGCAGACTTTCTTCTGTGTTAGACCATTGGACATCTTCTACTGAGTCATTATGACCAATCAGAGGACGCTGGTTCACTGACCATTGGCCTCCTTCATTCATGTTCCATAGGAATATCTAAAACCACAGTTTTAGTCTATAGACGAGTCTTTTTTCCGCAAAACCGAACTTACAGAACTTAAAAAAAGGTGTAGTCAGTTAAACATGTTTTAGCTGTTTTCTCAGCCATAAAACTATATAAAAACGGCGCTACTGGACTATAACGTACCTTTTTATGATTATCACCGCTAGCCAATGTTCCAGGACGTAAAGGTGACCATCCAAGGGCAAAACCTTCTGCACTGTGGCCGTCAAACGAAAAAATAGGTCTTTCTGAATCCAATCTGACAGTTTTCTTAACCTCTTCCAAAGCATTAATCTTCTCAATTGCTGAATTCAAATTCCAAATCTGAACTTTACCAGTCGAATTCCAAACGGCACACACTTCAGCTGGTCCTAGAGAGTGGCTCTAAAACAATAATCCAATTACAGCCTTTCAAAATTTTAACTAATAAAAAGACGCATATATACGTGTCGTATTTTACATTACAAAAACCAAAGTAAACCTACTTTAACTCTGTTGACTTCTCCTTGATGTTTGATGACAGCAGCTGTCAGAATGGGATCTTTTTCCTTTTGTTTCTTTTCCTTTTCTTCATCGTCCTCATCATCTTCGTCGTCTTCATCCTCATCGTCCGATTGTTCATCAGCAATTCCATACATGTTACTCAACCTCATCACCACAAGCTGATTCTGATTCAACTTCTCAACTTGAGTGCCCCCAACCAGATAACAGGTTAAAGGTGTTTGTTCACGTTTCTCACCCAAATTGTCACTTAGGACATCAAATGATAAACAAGGATTTTCTAAAAATAACGTTTAATGAAATGAATAAGGAAATTTATTAAAAAAAACTGTAATATAAAGTAAAAAAATATTAAAAACTCTGTATTAAACGCAGCTTTTAAAGACCGAAAAGTAAGATAAACAAAACTGAACACAATCTTACCAGTTTCAAAAGTGTGGAATATTCTGTAAGCAGCTGGATCATATTCAAGTTCTTCTCCTTCCTTCAGTTGACGACTAACTCCAGGAATATAAACCTAAACCCAAAATGAGAAGCATAGTATATTACCTACCTTTCTCTTTCCATCTCCACCAGCTTCTTCGCCTTCCTGTTCACTTTCTTCATCGCTGCTACTGCTGGCATCATCGTCCATAGGCTCGTCCTCGTCGTACTTCATCTCTTCGTCGTTTTCTAAAGTCATTTTGAAACTGAAAAAAGGTTTTATTGATAAAACGTATAATAATATAGATAAATGAAAGAAGGCAAACAGAATATAAGTAAAAAAGAATAAATATGAAAAAGAACGTAGTTTACTTCGCTTTTAAAGCAAAACTTGCCAATTCTTCAAACTTTTTTAGGAATTTTATTTATCTAAAAATTCGCCTGACCAAACGGAACGAAGTGTCACTATTGATTCAAATGTTTTATAGTAGTAATAGAAACTAATTTTGATGAGTTTCATATTGTCGATCTATGATATGATATTAAAATTGTAAAATACAAAAATTAAACAATGATTGAAGTACTGTTTTATTATAATGCATCTTTAATTACATTGTTTTACTTTCGTAGCGCGGCATTTGGGGTTAAAATCTTTATTACAATTTTAAAAAGTTTGTTTTTAAATTTTGCAGCAATTGGCGTAGTGTTTTAAGTGTGTTATATGAGTTGTAAAGGTATTTTACACATGCCGTATTTTACAAGATAATACACTGTTTAATCAAATCATATATTTTGCTTATAGTTAATTATATTATAGTATAACCCGATTAAAGTACTCTGTTATATGTTGTTGTGATCAGGTTTGAGGTAGGAAGTGACACAGAGTAATATCCATGTCCTGGTTCGGGAAGATATGAATACGACTTTGTTCATGTGGATATGAAACCGGATCCCAGGCCTTCAATATCCGATGTATTTTGCATAACGGGTCCTTCATTCCGAATTTAATTTTTTTTGAAATGGAAGACGGCGACTTCAAGTTTTGGTACGACATGCTCAAGACGGTAGGCTTTTTTATGGCTTTTTTGTTTTTTATGTAAGATTGGATGATCTTTTTAATTTTAAATTTTTTTGTTACCTAAAACAATGCAAAACTTAAAAAAATACTTCAATTTTAATATTTTTAAAATTAAAATTTTTAATTGAAATTTATTTTTATCATAAGATTTAGACATAAACATTATAATATTAATAGTTTCATCAAGAAACACCAACTTTAAGCTTATATTGTTGATGTCTATCATGCGTAATATCAAAAACCCGAAAAATGTCAGAGATCCGCCAATTTTAACAAAAGCCAGTTAACGAACGTTTTGGATGTTATATAGTTTCATTTCAACTTTTTTTTTAAATTTAAAATGGCCGATGTCCATCATTTTACGAAACAGCTGCTATATTATACATGAAAGATAAGATATAACAAATGTTTGGTCATTTTACAAGTTTCTGCATTTTGAGGAGGAACTTCTTTTAAGTATACTATTTATGTCCGTTTTGAACTTTTGAGGATTATTTAAAAATGACGTTTGAATTCGTGTTGGTATGGGTGATAGGTTTTGTCATGTTGCACGGTGCAGTTAATTTCACTTCACCGTGCAATAATTAAAAAAAATTTTATCGGTTTTTCCCGGGTTTTTTGTCGAGGGCTTTCACTCCGTATTTTACTTTGAATTTTATGTTTTAAATAAAATGTAATCAAAGCAAACACAATGCTAACTTACCGCAACTTCAAAACTTGTAAATTTTGATTTTTTCCATTTTGTAAAATGAATCAAGCCTAAAATAATGCTTATTAATGCTTATTCTTTGCGATTCTTATTCTTTTCTGAACAATAGAAAGTTTTGTTTAAAAAAAAATTTTTTTTATTATAATTCATGACTCAGTTTTTTCATAAATTAAGATTTTAATAATCACATACAATGTTAACTTTACTGTTAAGGTTTTCAAATAACCCTCTTCCACCTCTCAAAGCAAATTTTTGGAATTAGAGAGCACAGAATTATTTGAACAAACTAGTATTATTTTTACTAACTTTAACACTATTCTTTCCAGACCATGATAGTCCGACAACTCCGCCTGGAAAGCTGGAGTGAGCACTTCAACCGACTAGTCGATGAAACCCAACTTCAAGAGTTGGAGCGTGTCACCACAACTCGAATCGTAGTCGAAGAAGATTGCATTCAGATATTCGGTACACCAAGAGGCACACGGACAGCACGAGACCTGTTACGGTCGTTTATATTGGCTTCAATTTTGGACAACGAGCCCAATGTGAAGAACGTTCGCGAGGCGCGGAACGTGCGGAACGTTAACATCAGCTTGTTAAAGTCGTGGAAGAACAAGCTGGTGCAGTTTCGGAAGTTGTTACAGATTCACAAAACCGACAAAATAAATATTTGAGCATTTATTCGAAGCTATTTACAGGGCGATTCACGGGCGTGGTAAAAGATTGGGGTGAGAGAGGGAGGTTTAGGGTAGTAAAAGTTTTCGGGGATTCGGCGGTTCTAAGGCGTGTTAAAATTTGGTGGGGTGGGGTAATAAGTGGTTGAAGGGCGTCGTAAAATTTGTGAGGAATTGGGCATTTGAAAGGCGTGGTAAAAATTTTGCAGAGTAATTTTTTTTCAGTTTTAAAAAAGTTTTTTACTTTTAAAATTATTTAATATCTACAACAACGTAATGTATCCTCAAATAAAGCTTTTAGAGCTATGGTATCACCCAACTCTTTTTGCCACGCCCTTGATAATTAAGTATAAGCAAGTATAGATAATATATGTTTATAAATAGACAAAAACAATATAAGATATGCGAGGTATTTGTAAATATGTACATGGTTTTTGTACATAAAGATTGATTTTGATCCATAATATTATGTTAAAGCATGGTTGTGATGGACAATATTATATTAGAGTCTGATTGAGATGGTAAAAACCGAGAAAATAGTACGGTATCTACCATACTACCAAAAAGACAATAAATAATAATATTTTTGGTTATTATTATGTCGTTCAATTAATTCTGTGCTCCCCTCTTAAAGCAAATTTTCGGGATTAGGGGGCACAAAATTATGTGAACAACCTAATAGTTAGACAAATTTTGATGTTATTATAGAAAAACTTCGTCTTTGGGTTCATTGTCATCATCAGTGGTACTCAACGAGTCCATCGAAGTACCAGATGATACGTTTGGGTACTTCATCAACAGCTCACTTATTCGTATCAACATTGGAGCGTAGTAAAACTGTCTTTTTGGGTCGTAGTCATCCTGAATGTTATTGTAATCATGGTTTTTTAGGTAGTTCTTGCACATCTCTTTTTGTTAAAATTGATTTCCCTGCCCAGCTTTAGCTCGAGAGTCCCCTTTCCCCTTATATTTTCTTCTCTAATCACCTCTAGCTACAGAACTATATCGGACCCAAAAGCATTAAAAAATGCCATTTTTAAACCAATATACAAAACTTACAGTCAAGATATTCCTTCCAATAACCTTCTTGAAGTAAAACACAAAGTCTCCTCGTAGTTGAGGCATACATATCACGTAGATGGGTAGTCGGAAGGCTCCGGCCAAGATGGTTAATATCGACACAGTGTCGACTCCATATGTATATAAGGCAAGGAACTTTGAAGTAAGCGAGGCTATGTCAAAATACTCCCAAAATGTTAAAATGACGTTGAGAATGTTGGAGACAAGATACGTGAATACGACCATAAGGAGGGTCATGGTGGCTGCTTTAACTTTGTTCTGGAAAGAGTATGGTATGATATAGGTAGGATAAAATACTGTAATTTTGAAATGTGTTATATTAATTAAAAAAAAACAAAAAAAAATAAAAAAACATAATTTCTAATATCAATAAGGCCTTCTCATATCAATGCCAACATTTCAAAGTCATTTGAAGCTCATATTACCTTAGGCTGAAGCTCTATCGTGCCATCGAGAGCCTTCTGTTCGATAGGAAACTTGGAGCTAGCTTGTTTTAGTTCTTTCACTATCAGGAAGTTCATGGCTAATAGACCAAAGAACGGTACGAGTACGGTAACAAGATTTCGGAAGCCTAATCTCCAAACTAAATTATAGTAGTATTCTGTAGCCATCGATGACAACTGGAGGTTGTATTCTACCATGGAGCCTTGGCATTCTTTGTTAAAGATTATCTAAAATATTATTGTATAGACGTCGTAATAGGGTAGGGTAGGGCAGGGTAAAGTAGGGTAGGGTAGGGTAGGGTAGGGTAGGGTAGGGTAGGGTAGGGTAAGGTAGGGTAGGGTTGCTCAAAGAAAATAAAACCTACCTCAAACTCATTATACAGAGTAATCTTGGTAATAACGCCAGTAAGTACCGCAAACAAAGCTATAAATCGCCTCCGTTTCTGGACTTTCTTCATTCTGCCAGGCAAACAAGTGATACAGTATCTCTCAAATGAAGCCGCCAAAATTAGAAAGGATGAAGCACTCATGGCTATGTGAGAGATGGTAATCATAGGCCTCATGTAGTGATACCATGCTGTTAATAGTAGCGGGGATTCAAGATAATCAGCCAGTAAACTGACTGACATCAAGGGAATGTAGGCAATGGCTATGAAGAAGTCGAAGAAGGCCAGGAGAATGAGGTATAGACAGTGGGAGTTGCGGTGTTGTTTTCTGAAATGATTTTGGTTTTATCTATGATAATATGTAACTTAATGTCATTTTAATACTTTAAAAACTTAAAAAACAGTATTTTAGGTAACAAAATGCAAAAAAGTCGATAAAAAACTGTTTTTTGGCTTAAAATTGCTCAAAATCTTTAAAAAATCAAAACAAAGGCTATAAAACTTACTTTTGTACCAGTGTACCAAATAGAAATGCATTTTCACAGCTGGACAGTAAGGCTACAGATGTTCCAAACACACTGACTAGCCAGAATCGCCCTTCCAAGTACAAAGGCGGCTCATAGTGGCATTGGACTGGGTCCGTGAAGTTGTCTGCACTCTGATTCATGAGTTCATAATATGGATTCTGAAAGATAAGATTCATAACAAAATCATAAAAATTTAGACATAAAATAAATTTTAAAACTCGATAAATATAATTTTAAAAAATTTTTTAAATTATTTAAATTTGGAAGTCCAGATCCGTTCAGAAACCGGTCGGCTTCAGAAAATGGCGGAAATGACGCGACAAATCCAATGTTCCAAACTCTCGGAGACGTTTTTTTTGGAGGAATATTTAAAGGAATGTCAAGAGCGTTTGGCAGTCTAACGAAGCCCACCCAAAGCGGCTTCTTTAATCCGAATGAAACGTTTACAACAACAAACAATCGTATGTTAAGTACATTTCATTACAGCCGTATTTTTAAAAATTTCATTTTATGGTTAATATGACATTTTAAAATGAACGTGACGACAGTTCGCGGCGAAATGATCAGGTTGTAAAAGTGATGCTATTAAGGCGATGATAATTGTAAAAATGACATAGCCAAGGCCAAAAGAGCGCTAAAAAGGCAGACAGAATACCCTACCCTACCCTACCCTACCCTACCCTACCCTACCCTACCCTACCCTTTAAAAACAAACTTTTAACCTTCAACCTTAAAAGTTCAAGCAGAGTAAGGAGTATGATAATGTCATAACACATACCAAACAACTTGTCTGTAAAATAATTTTACGTCGAAACGCGTAAACAAGCCTCGAAGTGAAAAGAGACACATGGCCCTAAACGAATTAAAGGCCCATGATTCTTAAACAGATTTCATGAATATAAACACGAACCAAACCATCAGGAACTTTGTTTCCAAGAAACTGTTGCGAAACCATGTCATCGCCCAAACTTTGTTAGTTCAAAACAAATTCGGATAAATTGGCTTTTAAAAAGACGTTTTTTGAACCCTTGTCATGTCTTTAAAAGTCATTTTTTGAGTTGCAAAACAAAGAGCTAAAGGTCGGGTGGGTTTGGCGAGGTTTTAGAGGTATTTTAGTATTAAGGGGGCAATTTAATGAGTTTTTTTTAGAAGCAAATAAAGTAAAAATAAAGTAAAATAAAAAACGTGTAGTAATGTAAAAAAAGTAAAAAATACTGTACTTTTTTTAATAAATCTTCAAAAAACATTTAAGAAATTTTTTCAAGATTATGAGGAAGGTCTATTCTCAATGTTTTAGATTTCTGGATAAGGAAGATGAGAGAGGGTAAACGTAAAAAGAAGGGTAAGGGTAGAACAAAAGCAAAAAAAAGATGAAAAGGGGGGGGGGCAAATGTAAAAAAATGAATGATAGCGGAGAGTAAAAGCACAAAAGATAGAGCATAGGGCCGGTAAGGATACAAGAAAAAAAAACGATGGGGGAGGGTAAAAGCAAAAAAAGTAAAAAATTTCAAAAACTGACAGAAAGGTACTCTAAGAATCCTCCCAACAACTTCTCTCATAATTTTGTACAGTATACTGCAGTACTCTCTCTATATAAGCAACCCGAAGGGACCGACATTTTGTGTTTACTATAGGGGTTGTAAACCCTTCCTGGCGCGATCCTACAATGGGTAGGGGCGGGCCGGCCTTGAGCTAAATTTGAAGCAGGCCGAGTATAAAAGTTAGACTTGGCCCAGGAGAAAAGCATGAAAAGTAGGCAAAATTAAAACTTTTTTAGCGAGCCGGGCCAAGCCGGCTCAAGAAAAAAAAGAAAAAGGACCAGGTATATATGTACATACGTTAGGCCCGAGCCCAAGCTGTGCCTCAAACGTTTTCACGGGCCGGCTCGTCCGTCATCTCTGTTCATTGTATAAAATACTATTAGTTAATACAGTGGTATCTCTATATAGTGAATCATCTGTACAGTACTATTTCTAGACAAGCAACCCGAGGGACCGAGATTTTTTGTTTACTATAAGGAGTGTTGTCTTTACAGAGAGGCTTTTTAGTGCAAATTGACATAGCGGGGCCAAATTTCTTGTTTACTATAAGGAGAGTTGCTTATACAGATGGTTTACTATATGGAGAGACCACTGTATAACCCCTACTCTCTCTCTTCTCTTTACCCCGCCATATATGCTTTACACAGTAGAAAACAGCACAACAATCAGGTATAAAATAAAAAATAAAACATTACGTACTAAAACAAATACGAATTAATACTAAAACGCCTCTAGTTCCTTAATTTCAACTCAATTTGTTACCGATAAAATCAGTAAAAAAGCCAGATAAAACGAGAGTACGACCAATTGACGTACTATTTACGTTTTCTTGTCTAGGCTACGAAATTACACGTACAAATATGTAACATGTACCCAAAAACAAGGTTAATTTTAATGTAATTAGTAAGGTACAACATATAAAGCAATAATAATTGACGAGGTCAAAAGGTGGAGGTAGTAGACCTTTAAAGGGGCCGGGCCTTAGTTTGAGTTCGGCCCTAAGTCCCAATTCGTTTTTAAAACTAAAACGATGATCCACTATTACATTTCAAAAAAAAATTTTTTCAATTTTTAACCGCCTTCTAGACTAAAATTACCCAAGAAATCCTAATTGTTACATAAGGTACCTCTAGTATAATATATTTTAATTTTACATGACAAAAGCTAGTTTAAATAGATTGTCCACAAAGTTCTGAGCCCCTTAGATAGACTAACTTTAAAAATTATAAAAAATAGAAAAAAACATATTTATTTATACTACATAAAACACCAAGTATTGAAGAGTACATTTCCTTATATTTAGCTATAGTAAACAATCCTTTTATATCGTTTGACCAATAGCGAAATTAAGAAACCAAATAGTTCAAAAACAGATATGACATCACTTTTTCAACCCCATACTAAACAAACTACTAATTTCTATCTACTAACTCTATTTCATGCACATACTACTACTTTTTTTATATACCAATACTATTTGCTTCTAACTTGCAAGAAAAGAAAAAAGAAAATCTTGTCGTTTTTTAAGACTGATTTTCATGTTCAAAAACGACAAGACTTTTTATAAATTTTAAAAAGTTCTGTACCTAAATTTGCTTCAATTTATTGTACTATTAAGTCGTTCAAATAATTTTGTGCCCTTAACCCCGCAAATTTGCTATGTGAGGGGGCGCAAAATTATTTGAACGACCTAATACATAATGTTCTCCCGTAATATACTACGTGAAATTACGATATTATACTATATACAGCTCTTATAATACACTACATACTAATTCTATCTCTTCCTTGTACTAACCCCATTAACCCAACACCAGTCCAAACCAAATCTGCGTCCAACTTCAGTACGAACACGGCCAAAAAGTTTTCAAACAAAATTGAATCTTGGTCGTATCTTTTGCCGTTTTTTACGACCGAAAAAAGGTCTGACACTTCCGTTGGTCAAGCAAATTAGATTCCCAGTCAGCTGTACGCCTTTTTGTTCGGCAATTAAGCCTAAAAGACACACAGGTGTTGGAAACAAAAATGATTGAGTTCTGGAGGCAATTAGCTTTTCATAAAGATTTTGGAGAAATTTCGAGTTTGGAAAGGCATAATTTGTAAAATTAAAAAAAAAAAAAAATTTTAGTGTTTGACTTCCAGATGTAGGAAAATTAACAAGATTATGAAAAAACAGAAAACGACAAAACTTTGAAAGGTTGCTATAATTTAAGAAATATCCTTGTAAAGCTTCAGAAAAGCAATTCTACACTAACAAGGAAGGTACCCAATCTGCTTCGCTCTGATTGACTAACTTTTTATATAGAAAGATCATGTAAATGTAAGGCTTCCAGAAAAATACTAAATTGCGCTTTCCAATAAATCACGAGAAAACCGAGATTAAAAAATGACGTTTTGAATTTTCCGCCAAAGTGGCATTGCGTTTCAAACTTATAATTTTGTGATTTTTTGACTTTTAATCATTTTCTTTTGATATTATAGTAGAAAACCTTTAAATAGACCTTCATTTTTTGAGTTGTAAGCGTAGCTTGTTTGGGAAGTCAAAAAATTGCTTGAAACACAATGCCAAATTTGCCAAGTTAGTGGGAGACTCAAAATATAAAAATTTTAATCAGTAAACATAATTAAAAATATTTTAAAAATCAAAAAAAAATGCTAAAAAATTCAAAAAATACCCATTTCATCATTGTCTGAAGACCTTTAATCATAGACTAACCTAAAACAATGTCTATTTAAAGGTCTCAAGGCAAAAAAAAGTCAATACAACTTTGATTAACTAATAAAGCAAAGTTCTCAAGTTCCGGGACGCGAAAGTACAACTCAAATTCAAACCCCCTGAGGTCTTAAAATTCGCTTTTTAGTGCAATCAAATTTGAGTTTTCAAGAAAAAACGTAAAGTCTAATGATTCAAACTCTGAATTTGAAGAAAGTGCGTAGATGTTAAAACGAGTACGTATGGTAGTGATCAAGTAGCACAAAAAAAATTTTTTTCAAATTTAAAATGTAAAAAAGTGAGTTTTTTGTTAAGTACTGAAAAGTGCCACTTCGATGGATTCTTTGAGTACCACCGATGATGATAGTGAACCCAAAGAAGAAGTTTTTCTATAATAGTATCAAAAACTGTTTGCTTATTAATTTCCAGAGACCTATAACACCAACTAAAAAAACGTTCAAATAAGTCAAAGCCCCCTAATCCCAAAAATTTGCTGTGAGAAAGGGCGCAGAATTATATAAACAACCTAATATTTTGATCCGTGAGTAAACGGAAGCAATTTTTAGGGTTTTAGACCGTTCATGTTTTGGCACAATTCATGCAATCTTTGAACCAAAAAATACCTAAAAACATCACAAAACGTTGTTTTTAAACTCATTTTATACCTAAAATAAATTTTACGCATAAAAACCTTAATTTTGAATTTAAAAATATAAAACTTGCAGTAAAAAAGGCTACGATATTCAACTATATTCTCATCAAGTTTCAAGTTTTTACCTTTTTTTGAACGAATGTTACACAAGTCTAAAAATGGCATAAATATGAAAAAACGTCATGTTTTTGTAAAACATACCCATATAAACATCAAACGAATGTTGCCAACTTTGTAGCCAGACCAATCCCAAAACACTAAAAATGTCACAAACATGCCCCTTCACATCATCACCACGCCAAACCCCAACGATCAACGCCGGAAACAGGTCATAAGCGTTGTCACAAGACCACTTCACGCTCGTCTACCGTACGTAACCCCGCCACCGTATGCCACGCTATTTTCGCATAACTTGCAAATTTTATTTTTGGTAAGTTTTTTTTAAATCTTGTCAACGAACTTCGAAAAAATGCGTTATTTTGTTTTGCGGGCTTGGTCAGGGCAGGTCAGACCAAAGTTTTGGACACTCCTCGTGATGGCCACCGCCTCGCCCTCCCCTTACGCACCGTTAAATTCGGTTAGTCGGGCAAAGAAACGTCCCGGATTTTGTCTTCAGGGCATTCCTGGCCATAAGGAAGGCTTTGTTTAGATGACTCCAAACTCGGTTATGTTGTTGTTTGTTACTCGAAATAGCTCTGATTGTGACATGTTGCGAATTGTGACAATCAGGTTAGATTTATTATGGTTGTTATACAAGGGAGATCAAGATAGGGTAGGGTATATTAAGTAAATTAAGGTAAGATATGGTACTGTAGAGTAGGGTAGTGTAGATTAGAGTAGGGTAGAATAAGGTAAAAGATGGTAGAGTAAGCTAAAAACAAAAAATCTACTTTAAGATGTATAAATTTAGAAATCACATTCCTAAGCTACTTAGTTCTCAAACCTGCCAATGCAACAACTGTCTCACAAAAAAAACAAAATTTTTAAAAATAAATTTAAAAACATGAAAATAGACGTTCTGATTGCTTTTTCTACGTACGTTACTTTATGCATGACTTCATCTATTAAACACTTTTGTTCAAGTACAATATAGCACCATGAATGCAATAACACATATTTTCAAATGACCATGTATTTTGAAATAAAGACATACAGAAATTAAGTGTCAAGTACAATCAAAAAAGCTATTTTTAGCACTTTTGAAGCATATATATAGTTCCCTGTTCATTGTTTGTGTGGTACAGGTTTCTATAATAATAACTAGCTGAATATGCGATGAATATCTTAAGACAGCCCAAAGTTGTTATTTTCAGATATATATAAGACTAAAAGTACTGTATCATGTTTATTGTTAAAAAGTATAAAAAACAAGTAAACTGGGAAAAAAGAAAAAACATAAAAAAAAGAAAAAAAGAAGTAGAAGAAGAAGAAGAAAAAAAAGAAGAAGAAGAAGGCAAAGAAGAAAACAACAAGAAAACTTTAACCTTTTTTTAAATTTATTGAAAAAACATAGTAGTCTATATAATGTACAGTGGTATCTCTATATAGTGAACCATCTGTATAAGCAACTCTCCTTATAGTCGACAAAACATTTGGCCTTGTCAAGTTAATTTACACTAAAAATTATTTTGTAAAGACAACCCCTTTTATAGAAAGCACAAAATTTCGGTCACTTTGGGGTTGTACATATAAAAAAGAGTACTGTACATGGTTTACTTTATATAACTTTAAAAATTCATAAGTGATCAAAAACAAGCTTTTCTATATATAAAAACTGTAAAGTAAATAAATATACAAAGAAAAAATTACTCTATGAACAGTATAAAACGCCTATTCAAAATCTGTAGCTGCAAAACATGACCAATATATGATATTATTGTTGCCGCGCAGTTACTGTGTTTATAGCGTGCTCGCAAATCTCATTAGGCTTTTGCTCATGCTGTACGTACTTTACTGATCGTGTTCTATATTAAGATAGCTGTTTTTAGCTTATTGTATCTATTGTTGTTACTAAAAGATCCTATGACGGCTATGACCGCTTTTACTACACGTTGCTACCCCATTCTATCCTATCTTATACCTTATCAACACCCCATTTCTTCCTCCGAGATAACAACCTGAGATCACGTCATCAAGGTAACAAGTTGAACTATAAAAGCCTTATAGTAAATTTACCACCACCTATACCATCAATAGCCCAAGTATAATACCCAGACTGTACCCAATATCTAATCAATTCGGAAAACGCGCCTAATTACCGTGCCGTCCCAAACAAAAACGCTGATGAGGCCGGCGGAACACTGTGCAAATGACATTCAGCCAGATTTGTTTTCCCCTCACCGGCTTCGCACTTTCGAAGCGGTAGCGGAATCTGGAGACGAATTGCTTTAATTTCATTTCAGACCATTAAGTTTCCAAAACAAATCCATTACCACGAACGGAGGGCGATTGGTTTCGTGGCCTCCGGGGAACGTTCAAATCTGAGGGAAACGGTCAGTATTTCACGTTTTTTGAACTGTGGTTTAGGTTGAAAGTGGCATTTCAAGATTGGCTGTTAAGGAACGTATGTCTGGGGCAGTGACGATCCACCCCCAAAAGATTTTTTCAAAAAAGTTTAAAATACAATATAAACATACCAAAAATTTCAAAATCAAGCTAACTACTAAAATACGCCATAGATGAAATCGAGCTCGAAATTTTAAATTTCGACCTTTGAACAGTAAAACCTTTGGTCAAAGCAATACTTGTTTCCTGGTACTGCTTTAGGGTTTAATTACATCAGCAGTCTAGAAGAAAAAATTAATTTGTATCATCTTGTACATCATCTCATTCCTCAAAACTTTAGTATTTTTCAGTTTCAAAAAAGCTGAGTAACTTAATTGAATTTCAATCGTAAAGTGTGAAGAATATAAAGTAAGTTGCTTCAAAATGTTTCAGTAACTTTTTACTATATTATTTCAATTTTTTGACATAAACGTAGTAATTTCCTTGCCTTTGCTCTACTTTATTCTATCCTGTCCTACTACCTTAACTTACTTTACTCTACTCTACCTTAACCTACTTTGTCTTACTTTACCATACTTTAATCTACTCTACTGCATCCCATCTTACGCTGCTCTACCCTACGCTTCATTTATAAATACTTTATGATCTTTGTAAAAGTCGTTTGACTTGATGACATAGTATGCATACTGTCATGTAGCGTGATATAATTGTAGGGCAACGTTGAGACACAGTAAAAATAATTACAAATACAAACAAAAAAAATATAAATGACTGGTTTTGTTGTGTTAACAACTACAAAAATTTCAAAAAAAAATCGTAATTTTTCAAAGTACCCTTCTCTCCCCCGCTCGTACTTCCCGAAGCAAAAGTCATATCAAGCCCAGAAGTTAAATTACATAACCTAGATTTACTTGTAGACTTGATGTGTCTTTATGCCATTCTTTCTGCCTCTCATATACCTATTAACCTGTCTAACATTATGAATCGTTTAATAGTATACATAAAAAATTTAAAAAACTTTATTGAGATCGATATGAAAATTAGAAGAAACCACCGAAAGACAATATTTTTGTTATGACACAAGCATACACGTAGTAATTAGAGATATACAACACAATATTATAGGAAAAAACAACCAGATATAAAGTTTTGAAAGTCAATAGAAACCACAAAATTAATTTTTAATTTTTAAGATTAAAAATACTTTTTAAAATTAACAATATAAAACTTCTCAACAAGTAAAATCATTTTTCAATAATAAAAAAATCAAAAAAAAAAAGTTTTTGAAAATCTTTTCCTTCTTATGCCTGTAAAATACCTAAAGACACAAGGTCATGATGACAAAGTCAACAGCGAACATTAACATAACACCAGTTACAATGTCCAAATGCTTCACGCCAAAGGGAGACGACTTTCGAAGTGATGTCGCCGAGTTACTGAAATGTAATCGTTATCAATTAAAAAAATTAATTTTAGGTAATAAAATTAAAGTTTAGGTAACAAAATAAAATTTGTAATTGTTATATTGCATTAAAATAGCGAGAATGATATTTAAAAAAAGTCTTGTCGTCAAGTTACAGGGCTTAAGACGTTAAAAAGCGACAAAAATTTGCTGACCCAATATCTTACCCTACCCTACCCAAGCTTTTTTTAGTATTACATACAATAATATGATACTAAACACTAAATACATATTGTCCTAAAAAATCTGTTTTTAGTATTAAGAAGCTAGCCGACGTCACAAAGCTTTATTTATAAGATGCTCTGCTAGTACATTGACTTAGTATTTGTTTTCCGTTTATATACTTTTCAGCTTTCAACGGTTATCTATACATTTTAGTGCCAATTTAGAGCCATTGACTTTTTGGTTTCAAAGATCAACTTCTTTACATAGTTATTTGCAAAATAACAACATAGTAAGTCAATATACTCTTTAGCACATAATATAACATGAAAATATAATCTTCAAAACACAGTAATTCATAAGTGCAAAATAAATTTTAAAACATCAGTAGTCATAAGGTAAAATATCAAAATATAGCCATGAATAACATAGTAAATAGGTAACAAATCTAAGATAACTACCTAAATATATGTTTTGCTGAATGTTTTATATAAACATAGATTAGATTAACCACGTGTCAAAGGTAAATATATAGAATATTTGGAATAGTAAACAAAGATCTACGTCAAAATATCACATTTTAAACAAAGAATTTTTCAAAATATTATGTATAATTTTATTAATACAGTGGTCTCTCTATATAGTGAACCATCTGTATAAGCAACTCTCCTTATAGTAAACAAGAAATTTTGCCACGCCAAGTCAATTTGCACTAAAAATTACTCTGTAAAGACAGCACCCCTTACAGTAAACAAAAAACGTCGATCCTTTTGGGTTGTTTATATATAGAGAGTACTGTAGTTTGTTCACATAATTCTATGCTCCCTCTCGAAGCACATTTTCGGTGTTAAGAAACCCAGAATTATTTGAACAACCTACTATTACGTTCTTTGCAAAAAGTAAATTTAAATATCATTTTAAAGCGTTAAAAACTGTCTAGGGTAACATTTTTTTAATTTATTTACTTTCTATACTATACAATTTTTAAAAAATAGGCCCAAAAATAAAATTTTAAATATTTTTGGTAAACTATCAAATTGTCTTCTAACCTTTCTAAATCAAATTCTTAAATTGACTAACAAAGTTTGTCTAATGACGAGTTTTGTAAACATAAATTTTAATTTGAGCACAGTATTTTTAGGCTAAACTATAAGTGCTTACAGTAGTAAAAACAAAAAAGTCTTGCCTTCATTTCATAGTCATATTAGGTTGTTCAAATAAGTATGTGCCCACCTCAACTTTGAATATATGCTTTGAGAGAGGGCACAGAATTATTTGAGCAACCTAATACATGTAGTCAGAAACGACAAGATTATTCATTACCTAAATTATAGTCAAAATCCTAATTACCCCAGCCAAAATGCGACTATTTCCTTGTGAATCTACGTAACGAACACAGACTACCACATGTCTGACTAGTTCATGTAATATAATTTACATTTCGAAAAACAAAGTAAACATTTTGTTGGTGTCAAAGCAAAAACAACCTTTTCTACTCAAGAATATGGGTATTATAATGCTATAGGCATGGATAATGTCTAAGATAGGGTTGGGTATCGTAGGGTAGGGTAGGGTAAGGTAGTAGGGTAGGGTAGGGTAGGATAGGGTAGGATAGAGTAGGGTAGGGTAGGGTAGGGTAGGGTAGGGTAGGGTAGGGTAGGGTAGGGTAGGGTAGGGTAGGGTAGGGTAGGGTAGGGTAGGGTAGGGTAGGGTAGGGTAGAGTAGGGTAGGGTAGGGTAAGGTAGAATAGGATAGAGTAGGGTAGGGTAGGGTATACTTAATAAACAGCCATTACCTGTAAAAATAGGTACATTCATATCTATAAAAGTATGTATGACAAGTAGACACGACATCACTTCCGTTTACAATTTTTTTGCAAAATTCAAATTTTTTTAAATTTTACAGAATT
The DNA here is from genome assembly GCA_904066225.2 of Bursaphelenchus okinawaensis. NCBI lineage: Eukaryota > Metazoa > Nematoda > Chromadorea > Rhabditida > Aphelenchoididae > Bursaphelenchus > Bursaphelenchus okinawaensis. The sequence continues at coordinate 7,653,949 of CAJFCW020000005.1, read as the reverse complement.
TAATAAACAAGGGATAGCTGATAAAGTAAAACTGCAAATTTACTTACCATACACATTCACTACGCTGAATACGACCAAATAAAGCCATGCAGAAGTGTTCTTTACTACTAACACCTTGGTTGGACTGGCTGCATTTGAAGTCGCAACACTTGTTGAATACTGTACAGTCTCTTTCTGATGCCTGAAAAGCGTATTTTAGACTTTAAAATTTTTTACTATACTTCCCTACCCTTATAAAATTATTTAGTTACATATATAGTCTTCCTCTCGTTTAGACACAAGAAACGGGCCGGGCTTGAATGTTAGAGCCGGCTTAACCGAACTTTTGCTCATGGCCGGGCCGCCCAGCCCTAGGAAGGCAAAACAAGCGGTGTAAACCCTTCCTGTTGCGATCCTACAATGGGTAGGGGCGGGCCGGCCTTGAGCTAAATTTGAAGCAGGCCGAGTATAAAAGTTAGACTTGGCCCAGGAGAAAAGCATGAAAAGTAGGCAAAATTAAAACTTTTTTAGCGAGCCGGGCCAAGCCGGCTCAAGAAAAAAAAGAAAAAGGACCAGGTATATATGTACATACGTTAGGCCCGAGCCCAAGCTGTGCCTCAAACGTTTTCACGGGCCGGCTCGTCCGTCATCTCTGTTCATTGTATAAAATACTATTAGTTAATACAGTGGTATCTCTATATAGTGAATCATCTGTACAGTACTATTTCTAGACAAGCAACCCGAGGGACCGAGATTTTTTGTTTACTATAAGGAGTGTTGTCTTTACAGAGAGGCTTTTTAGTGCAAATTGACATAGCGGGGCCAAATTTCTTGTTTACTATAAGGAGAGTTGCTTATACAGATGGTTCACAATGTAGAGATACTTTTTTAATCGTATTTTATGGCTTTTCAAAGCATATGATTTTTCGTCGTATTTTACAAAAATCTTAACTAAACACCAAAATATTTTTTCAAACTTCTTTGCCAAATTACGTCAAAAACTTTGTTTACACGAGAATTCTAATAATTTCCGTAAACTTTGAAGAAAAAACTCACAATTTCCAAACATTGTTGGGTTAGGAAGGACTGTGCTCTAATTTGAACACAGGAAACGGTCGACAGGAATATTAGCACCACGCAGTTTCGTACTATCATCTGAAACCAAAAGTAAGAAAAAATAAGAAAATTAGGCAATAAAAAATATGTTTTATCAAAAAACTATGATGAACAGGTAATAAATAACACTTTTAATTAAAAATATGTAAAAATACTTGACATTTTTTATCAAAAATACATTTAACAGAACTTTTAGCAGGGTGCGCCAAAAGTTCTGTTACACAATTTTTTGATTAAATATTTATTTTAACAACAAGTATAACTAAAACAACAACTAACAATAGTATCATATAGTACTAGTTGTATACGAATATATAATATTGGTTGCCGACATAAAGAACCCGCCATACTTTTCCTGTAATTTCCTGTAAAAAGTAACGGGTACTTTATGTCGGCACTTAATAAACAACTTGTTCAGTAAAAATAAAAAAAAATAAACAAATACAAGAGTAAAATTACATTTTTTATGAGATATACACTCTTTATAAGCAAAAAATTCATAAAAAAGAGCCAAGACAACTACAATATGCATTTAAAACTCTTGTAAACCAAAACTATTCTTAATTCTCAAAAAAAAACTTTATACCAAAACTATGTAAATCCCCTCAACAAACAAAATTCCAAAAAAGCAATCTTCAGAAATCGTTTTTTCAAAAAAAAACCGCATCGATTAGACCGATATGAAATTAGACAAGGATGATCCAGTAATAAAGCTGGAGGTACCCTCTAACCCCTCGGCCCTTCTGTTTCCGCGGCCAGATGGCGAGCCGATTTAAGAGGTTTTACAGTGAGAGGAGAGAGCAGCTGTCTCTCGCTCTGTACAGTGGGTTTTACGCCCTAAGGTCGTCTTTGGTTCGGTGGGAGAGGGAAAAGGTTGCGTCAAAAAGATCACACGTGAACTGTTTGTTTAATAATATCGAGAGTTTAAACTATTCTTGTTATAGCTGAGGAGTTTGAACAATGTAGCTTAATATCTAGTATAATATAACGTAAAAATGATTGGAATTTGTAATAATAGATGTTACAATACAATAATACTTGTTATAGTAGGCCTTTTTAGTTGATAAAGAAGATATGATAGCATTAGATGTGAGAAACAGGCCGTGTAGGCCCCGACCCATCCTAAACGTAGGATCCTGGACTAGACCTCAAGGCTAGGATCAGCTTGTTCCTCCCTCTTTTATAGCATAAAAATGGCAAAAAAGTATTGTCATCGAAATACATTGATCTGTTCTTTAAAAAACGCCAAGACTTTTGTTACTCAAAAAATAAAATTTAAAAGTTTCAAAGTCAAGAAAAAACGACATTTCGCTTCATCCTTCTCTAACCTAACAATATTTTTTCTATTCTCAAGTTCAGAAAAGTCTTGCCGTTGAAGTACATTGAGTTTAATGTAAAAAAGCGACAAAACTTTTTTGCTCTTTATTCTACTTATAGTAACAAATCAAAAATTCAAAAAATTGTTAAAAAGCTCTTTTTTAAATATATTAGGTTGTTTAACTAACTCAGTGTCCCCTGACTCCGAAAATTTGCAAATTTTTTGAAAGTGGCTCACAATTATTTGAACAACCAGATATAATAAACTGAAATATAGGCTAGAAACAAAAAGTATAAGTTGTCAAAGACTTAAATTTCAAAAATTCGACATTTTATAGTTTCTATAGATTGAATTTTTTTTACCTCCCCCCCAACTCCTTGCAAATTTTAAAAAATTGGGTAAAAAGTGCCAAAATGAACCCTGTAATATCGCCGTTATTACCCAAAATCAGACAGTTTCATGCTTATTCAAATGTATGATCGGAATAATTAACCCGCCTCAAGGCTGTTTTCGGACCGTCTGAACCGGTCGCGCCCCCCCCCCTTTCGTTGAATTCTTTGTCCACGGAAACAACAAGTTCCGAGTGTAATATCAGCAGTAATTACCCACTTTGGTATGGCGGGAATTGTTAGGTTTTAAAGAAACGTCAAAAAAGTTTTGGAATTTAAAAAAACGTATTTCAAAATTTTAAAATTTAAGATTTTAGGTTACAAAAAAGCTTTTTCAATTAAAAATAAACATTTAAAGCTAAAAACCAATGTTAATATAGACGCACACTTGATCAAAGCCTAATTATAAAGCAGAAAATTAAGTCTTGTCGTCAATTACTATTGTTTCTCCAATACAAAAGCGACAAAACTTTTAAAATCTTATTACATTATCTTAATAACGAATAATAATGTACATACGACCTTGAGAGACGCCTACAGTTATGATCATGGCCACTTTGGAGCCACCATCTCCGTGTCTTTTTCGTTTTACATTCCCTCAAAATGGCAGCGAAACCGAACATGGTGGATGTTCCACTCAACAGTCCAACCGTTCCTAAAGATCTACCGATCGTGCCACGGGTAAAATACGAGAGTTTATGCTCATTCTAATTATTTTTTTTCTTTATTAAGTTTCTGTATTGTGTTAAGAAAGTACCCTTTTAGCCTTAAACACGCCTATTGTTTCTCGAGCTTAGCTCTCCCCAAGCCTACCCCTGCCCATATTAACTCTAACCAACTCTACCCCTGCCTATTATAGACCTATCCTAGCCAACCCCTGCTCATTTTCGCTTTATTCAAGCCTGATACTGCTCATTTTAGTTTTAACTAAGCATTTGCGTGCCCGTTTTAGCCAAACCTACTTCTGCCTATTCTGGCCATAGCAAAGCGTACCGCTGCTTATTTTAGCTTTAGCCAAACTTAATTCTGCCTATTTTAGCCCTCACCAAGCCTAATCCTGCCGTTTTTTACTTTTTTTTGTATATTGTAGTAGCTTGCTATGATAATATATTATAAAAACCACAATTTTTGATGTAAAATACGGTGCTTTTTTAAATCCATTGCTTATATATAGTTTGCTGTGTATTTTGCCCAGTTTTTAGGTAATAAACTTAAATTTTAGTTGAGATTCCGAGACTTCAAATTTCAACAACGTCACATTTGTGTAGCCATATCTGTAGCTTTTGGACTTTTATTTTTGGGCGTTTTGGTAGGATTAATCATTACAAAAACATTTGGCAAACGATATGTTGAAGATACAGCGTTTTTGAATCAAGACATCAGCTGGCAACACACTTGTGAGCCAAAATGTTCTGGAAAGTAAGTTTCTTCGTTTTTTAAATTTTAAGACTATTTTTGAAGCTTTTTTTTGTTTTATTTTTTCTTAAAAAATGTAATTTCTTAAAAAATTACAGGAAATACAACCTTTTCAGACGATTTATTGATTTATCAGGGTTTTCGTAGCGGGACCATTTTGATATAAAGATGGTTTATAAAATTATATGTACAATTATTATAAATCATTATATTTTCTTTATAAACCCAAAAAAAACTTTTTTTCGGTAATTTCTTACAATTGTACGCGTATCAATGTTTTCGTGGCGGGAGCATTGGGATATTAACTTGCCTGAAGCAACGCCTTTTTATTTTTTATAAATTGAAACTAACCCTATCGAAAAACCTTCAATGATAAATAATGTCATCTTCCAGATTTGACGTCCCACCCTTACTCCTCATTAGTCTAGACGGCTTTCGAGTGGAATATCTGAAGCGCCAACTAACTCCAGCCATTTCGAAGATTTTACAATGTGGAAGCCACGCTACCTACATGTATCCAACGTTTCCGTCAAAAACGTTTCCAAATCATCTAGCTATAGTAACTGGACTGTATCCTGAAAGTCATGGTATTGTTGGGAGTACATTTATGGACTTTAACATATCACAAGAGCCATTTACGCCAAAGTCAAGGGATCCTATCTGGTTTAATGGGGAACCTGTAAGCTTTTTATAGTTTTTAGTAATTTTTAAAACTTGTTTTTATTGTGCAACTTTTTATTAAATTTTCTGTTTTGGACGAAACGCCACGAAAAATATTGATTTTTTTGTGATATGGGAACGAATTGCCAGAAAAAGCATTTGAAAAAATAGCCAAATTTTAAACTTTTTAAGTTTGAATATTTAATAAAATTAAATTTTTCAGATTTGGAACACAGCTAAAAAGCACGGCAAAAAGTCGGCCACCTTCTTCTGGCCCGGGTCTGAAGTTTTCATCGGCGGAGGCAGGCCGACCTTCATTGTGAACTACAACAGCTCGATTGCCTTCTCAAAACGAGTTGATCAGGTAATAATTTTTTAAAAATGATATTTATTTTTAACGTTTTTTTGTATAATGTATGGTAAAATTTAGTATTTCAAAAAAAAGTACAATTGTATTATATATGCAAAATTTAAAAATTAAAAAAATATTTTGAAGGGCGTGTCAAATTACTTCAAAATATTTCATAATCATAAATTTTTTTTGTTTTTTTTTATGTTTCTTGAAGATGTTAAAGATTAAACAGGCAATAATCGTTGAAGAAAAGATTTGTGAGAGCCGGGGACAACGATTGAGGAGCGTGCTGAGTAAATGGGGTAGATCCATCTGTTCTTCAGGGCGAATCCGAAAAATTTTTTACATGTACACAGAGCCGAGTGGGAGCTTTTGGTCTGGGGGCGGGGGTCGAAAAAATCATCAATTTGCGAAAAATTTTTTCCAAAGATCCACAGGGGGGACCACGTTCAATTTTTTTTCAAATTTTTTTTGGGGAGGGGGTTCCCAACAACATATTTTATAAAATATTTTACTAAAGAATGTGCTAATCATTTGCACAAACTATTATAACAAAGTCTTTTCTAAAAAATCAATTAAAAAATTTTTTTTTCAATTTTTAATTGAAAATCAACAGTCCAAAGCCCCCAAACCAAACAGTAAAGCAGAATAGTAATAATATAATAGTTCATGTTGTTGTTGATCTTGATCCGAGCGAAACAAGTTCTTGTGAAAACAGTAATTACTCTCTGTCAAATGGCATGGTAATTAATTCGAAAGCGTTCGGGAGTCGAGAAAGTTTTTTCGAAAAGTTTTGCGCCGCTTACTGGGCGACCGACCGGCTGACCCGGATTCGAAAGTGATGCGATGGAAGTGATGGCATTAAGGTGCATAGACATATTATATTCATGTCAGCTTAAGTTCCGACTGTTTTGGGGAAGCCGGTTTTTTTGCTTTTATGGCCAGTTTTGGTCGATTTTTTATTTTTTTTTGTTTTAAAATTATTTTTTGTTTTTTTGGACTTGTACTTGAGCACGTGAATAACATATGTGAATGTAATGATGGCATGGTAATATGATGACATATTTTTGAAAAGGTTTTTGATCTCTTATGATTATGCAGAATTGCTAGTTTTTGTCTAGGGCACGGCAATTATTATAAATAGTCTTACTTACCAGTACACAACGATTAAAAACGAATTTTTAAATTTTGAGTTTGAAGCGTTTTTTCAAATTTTTACCTAAGGAATTCTACCAAATGTTTCTTGGCCATAAGCACAAGACCTATATAAGATGAAAAAGCTTAAAAAGTTACCAGGAATACTGTTTTCAAAAACTGCTATATGGCTTTGGCTAGCAAGTTACAGTACGCTCAATGTTCATGTATGATTAAAGCTTAAAGTTTTAAAAACGATTTTTTTTGATAAATATTCTTTTCTATTATAAAACCATTTGAAAACATAAATTATGACTAAAGAGTAGTTTTTTTAAAGTAAAATATTGCTTCGCTAGCCAAAACGCCTTTTCATAATGGCAAAACGCCAAAATATTAACCACGCTGGATTGAACCCTCAACCTATTCGTTTAGCTCAGGACTAAAGAGAAGGCCCAAATGGTTTTTCCTATGTATTATACTTCTAGTTAATATTTCGCTAGCTGACACCATTTAGCAGTTTTTGAAAACAGTTTTCTCGGTAACTTTTCATGCTTTTTCATTATATATAGGTATCGTTCCAAAAGCCGAGAGATATCTGGTGCATTTTTCTAAGGCTTTTTTAAATATTGAATTTCTGCAAAATAAGATATTCCAAAAATCTAAATTTTGTGGTTTCTTTATACCTAAAGCTACCTTTTTGATTACTCACATCTACATAAAAATATGTCGCTATTACTCACTTTCTCGTGTAACTTATGTCATTGTTTTTCTTTTTTTTTATAAAAGTATGACATTACCGTGACTCACAATGAAATTACTAGTCATTTCGAGATGCTTTTCTTACTATTTATTGACTGAAGTTTTGCGAATGACAAGCTTTTTCATCATTTTGCTTATGAACGTGACATTTTAGCTATATTTTGTGAAATTTAACATTTTTATAATATTTGGTTGGGTAACGTAGGTTAAGGTAGGGTCCTTCATGTCTCTTTAGAGCTCTTCGGGCCTTGGCTATGTCATTTTTTAAAATTGTGTTATGTAGCAGAAAGTTTTACTCTGTAAATCTAGTAAAACATGGCATTATATGGTCTACTTTATTACTTATTACTATAGTTTATAATTATTATTACCATTTTTAATCAAAAATCTTGAAAGGGTTACCTAGTTTATCAAAAACCTACCGTTATATCAACAAGCCTCTCTCAATAACCTTATAACTCTAACCATTTTGTAAAGTTTCACGCTGTTCAATGTCACAATCGGTGATAGGATCACCGTGAAATACGAGTTTACGATCTCCCAGCTATCATCTTTTCACCTTTTTTACAGAAAAAAGGGCTGATCCGCGCACTTTTTATCTCGTCCTCGGTTCACTGACCATTTTTATTATCCTCCAGATCCAGTTTTTTTCGAATTTTACGTTTTCCGAGTTTAGAATGACCCTTCTGAACGTGTTTGTTGTTCTACTTGGATTAATAGTGGCCATAGTGGCGGAGGACAAGGCCGAGGTCAACATCCGGGTGTCTGGACAGTGCAGTCCGAGTAAGTGGTTTTTGGTGGATTATTTTGAGGAGACTGGTCTATGTTAACATAGATAATTGTGTTTTTTATTAGTTAAAAATAGTTTTACGCTACTATTTATACAAATCTTTTGATAGGATAGGCTTGTAAGCTGTGTTAAGGATGATTTTTTGCTTTGAATCAGTTTATCGGCTGATTATCAACTTGAATGGCTTAGTTTTTCTTAGTTTTAACCTTCTTTTACCTTCATTTGACCTCAATTTTAATTTTTGAAAATTTTTTGCTAGACCAGCCCCATTTCAGTCTACCTAAGTCGACGAGGAATCGAGCTGAGCAAGTATCGACCACATATTCGCTTCAATCCGGACAAAATACAGTTGATTCCGAAGAATCCGGTGATCCCGGGCTGCGTGAAAATCAAGGCAGAAGGCGTGGAAATCATGAAGCCGATCAGGAATCTGATTGCTGAGGTGGAAATGAGAATCGGAGGAACTCCCGACCCCAACAACCCGACTTTGCCTTGCTCGAAGAAGATCGATGATAAGGTTAATCAGTGTCCTTGTGCCAAAACTGAGGGGTCTTGGTAAGTCATATTGTTCTTGAGTCAGGCGTGGCTTTTTGGCTATGTCTTTTATGTAGTTTAGTCTATATTTTAGCTTTCATTTTTGTATTTTAGTGTGTTTTGTGACTTCTGTCGCCAGATGAAGAGTCAGCAGTCCAGGATCACCGTGACGGAATCTCCATTAAAAAAAAAGACCGAGTCTCTGGATGAAACATGTAAATGTGATGTTATGCAGCCTGGACTATACGACATTGAGACGGAAATGTGCACGCCAGAGTTGGACGATGCTAAACAGTACATTCCACCTGAGATTCAGAATAACATCTTGGAGAAAACACCGGTAGGTCCACGTTTTTAGAGGTTTATTCTACTTTATGTTGCTCTGCCCTACCCTACAATAATCTACTTTACGCTACCCTACCCTACCCTACTTTACCCTACCCTATCTTAACCTACCCTACTCTACCCTACCCTACCTTACCCTACCCTACCCTACCCTACCTTACGTTACCCTAAAATGTCTTGCTTATCTTCCGCTACTCTTACTATGCATTATCCTGCCTTATCCTACCACGTACCCCATTTTTCGCTGCCTCTTATACGTTACTCTAATCTAGCCTCTGTTTTCAAATTATAACATATAAAAATTTCTTATCAATTGATGTTCTAGATCTCAATGTTCATCACGGTGTATCTAATGGATATGGCACCAAACGCCAACGAATCCTACCTATCAGCCTTTGGCAAAGCGATCCTTCAGCGTCGTATGGCACAAAGCACTGTGGCTTGTTTCCTAATGGGTCTAGATGTTACTATCGGAGCGAACTAATAAAATAATATAAATAATGCCTTTTTGTATAGTTGAAGTAAATAAAATTAAAAACTTGACTACTACAATATCAAAAAACTAAAAATTATCAAATTTGTGAAAAGGTCCTAGTTAGGTAAATTTGTAAAAAAAGTCCTAGTTGAGTCTAAAAAATGGTCAATAAAGTACAATGAAGACCTTTATTAAAGTCAAAAAGTAAATATCTTTATCTGTATGCAGAGCATATTACACTCAAAAGTTACCAAACTCCTACCTATTACAATATAACTCTATTACCTACAACTTATTCCAGATAATCGAATGGCTAGAGCTCCCAGACGACGAGCGTCCCTATTTCCTGAGTATGTACTTTGAACAACCTGATGGAGTTGGTCATAACAATGGCACAGATGCAGATACAATACAAACAGCTCTGATCAACATTGATGCTATGGTGAACTACTTATTGTCACGACTGGACCGTAAAGGATATTTAGGCTGTGTTAATATTGTACTACTATCAGATCATGGAATGCAGAAACTAAGACAGGAGAACATCAAAATGGACGATTATATTGATGTAGAGGATGATAATATCATTGCTACTGATGGGGTTATCAGCCATCTTTATTGGAGGGACAAAAGTAAGACATATCATAGTTTTTGTATAAAATCGTATTTGAAAAAAAAATTAAAGAAGTTTTTTGTTTTGATTTTAGGTGTTTTTTCTAATTTTAAAACCATTATTTTAGGCTACGTTAACATCACAGAGAAGATAAACCCATTTCGATGTAAAAAAGGAGAATACTATTACGTACACACACCTGATACCTTACCTAAAAGATATCACTATGCGTCAACACCAAGAGTTGGCGATGTTATTTTAGAATCTTCTATTGGACACATTATCTATAAGTGAGTACATTATGCAAATTTTCAAAATTTTTATGAAGAATTATTAGGTTGTTCAAATAATTCTGTGCCCTCTCTCAAAGCACATTTTGGGAGTAGCGCATGATTATTTGAACAGTAAAATTAGGTTCCGCCACGAAAACATTGAAGAAGAACAATTGTTTCAGAAACAAAGAACGTGAAGCAAAGAGCACGTTACGTGGAGATCATGGCTATGACTTTGCTTTGAAACCGATGAGAGCCATCTTTGGAGCATATGGGCCTTCGATCAAGAAGAATTTGGAAATAGCACCATTTCAGAACGTTGAACTTTACAATCTCTTTGTGGGTAAGTGTAACATGTACTATAGTACCTAGATTGTTCAAAAAAATCTGAGCTTCAAAATTTTCTTTATGAGGGAGCACAAAATTATTTGAACTACCTAATATTTAAAAAACTTTTTACCGCAAAATTTAAAAAAAAATTAATATTCTTCAATTCCAGACTTGATGCAACTGCCAATAGCTGCCCCAAATAATGGTACTCGTGGCTCTTTGTATCACATTTTGAAAAATCCTCCAACTTACGAAAACTCACCTCAAATCGACCTACCTGAATGTTTCGGCGTCAGTCTGGCCAATTGCGGAGATGGATGTCATTTCAAGGTAAACGGGGCTCTGTCATACCCCTATTTTATCAATACTTACACTTTAATTTAGTCCTTGTACTATAAAGGCCCTGCCCTTTACTTTCTTTAATATTTCATAACCGTAAGCTTTGCTTTAGTTTAGTCTTGACTTTGCTTTATCCTAGTCCTTCCCTAAAACACTTACTTTTAACGGTAGATTCATTTAAACTTCAGATACAAACAGAACCAGAGGAAAAGACCGCCTGCAGCCGTCTGGACCGTATGCAAGTGCCAGAAGAATGGGCAGACTCAGCTACCCTCTGCACTATTGGAATATGTAATGCCACTTTAGTATTCGACAAAGACCTAGAACAAGCGAAATTCGTAGAAAGCCTACTAAATGCGGAAGTTCGTCACATTGATCACCGTGCTTCGTGTACCGTGCATCTCAAGTTTGATACCAAAGTCAAAAAGAATTCCGATGAAGAAGACTTGGGAGATTCTAGAACATTCCCGACTGCAGTAATACCAACAGTAAACAACTGTAGCAAAGAAATGAAACAAACATCCAACTCATCATGGATAACATTGTTCGATGACAATGATTACTCACGATACTTGGCTGAAGGACAGATTCCTGCGCCAGCCGGCTTTGTTAAGGGCATTTGGAAAGACTTCTTGGCATTATTGTTAAAGTATCAGAGACATTACAAAAACATGGTCATGTTTGCTGGGCCAGTCTATGATGTTGACCATAATGGGCTGCAGGATTCGTATGATCAAATAGTAAACATGTAAGTGCTATAAAAAGCAATGACGTTTTTGATAATTGTTAATATATGTTTTGGGAGTATAAAATCCAATTCAACAAACGACGTGTGTCATCTAAAAGGGTACGTATAATCACAAAGCCTGTTGTAGAGCAAAGAAACAGCCGACACATGTTTTCATAATTTTACTACGATGTAAAAGCGCATGGCACAGAAGTGGACGTTACTGTGAAGAAGCCGAGACGACAAGAGTACTGTCGTTCTTGTTACCGTTACTTGAATATGACTTAAACTGCTTAGTAAGTATATACAACAACCCCGATGTCTCAGGATGGTTCAGTCTAAACAATTTTTTTCATGCTACAGACTAGCCAACTTGAAAATAAAAACCTAGCTTATTTCAATCAAAAAAATTGAAAAATTTCTCAAAGTAGCCAACGCATGGCAAAACTAATTAAACAATTTGATTTGTTTTCAGCAACCCCTAGAGTACCTGTACCGACATACAGCGAGAGTCAGAGACATTGAACTGTTGACTGGACTAGAATGGTTTAGCAACAGAGGATTCTACAGTGACGAATTGGCATTATACTTGAGAACGAGGCAGAACGAAGAGTTATGGCAAATGGAACATCCATAACATACATGACTAAACAAACATTAATATTGATTTGCAATACTTTACTTCACGGGGTTTAGCCAATAAAAGTTTTTTAATTTTAAAAGATCGTCTGCACACTTGAGTAATTTATTTCTATAACATAATCGATATTAAATCAATATATTATATTCACGAAACATAAACAAAACCACCATATGTTAAATGTAACATTGAATAATAATAAAAAGTAAAAAAACGCTTTTAAAGCTGCGTTATAAGACGCGACGACAGTCCCTGTCAACACGGCAACACAAAGTTGGCTTAAGACTATACGTGTGCACACGCGTGTGGATGAATTAATAAAGCCTTTTTTCGTATTTTTTAGTTATAAATTATCGCTTTTGCTTTAATTATTAAACTATTAATTTTTAGATATTCAAAACAATGTCCGCTGTTAACCAATTTTTTGAAGAAGTTGGCCAACAACTAAATTTAAACTACGATACCATCGCTTGGATGAAGAAGTACTTCGAAAATGGCAAAAGCGTGATGTTGGTGTTGGATTACCAAGAAGAATTTTTTTAAAATGGCTGACGAAGACTACAACAAGCACACTATATCACTTGGATTTGTAAGTTTTACTTTTTTCTTTATGTTGCTAATGAAATTTGTCGATATATAATTAAAAAAGCGTGGTTTTCTAAAGCTAAAACAAGAGCTCACTTCCCCTCATTCTCTCCATCAACATAAAAAGATCTACAATTTACAATTCAATGTCATGTTTTTAGGACGCGATAGGTGCTGAAGTGATCAACAACAGAGTGTACAAGTTTGATAGCTTGAAGTGGTTGTACGGAGCCCAAGTAAACTTTAGATATAATATGCGATGGGCGTATTATTCTCCGGAACCGAAGATGGCTAAAGCTTTAAAAATTAGCCAGCAACCGACCATCACAACACATATTGTCTACTTTGATAAAGAGGGTGACTTGAAAATGCAACCATTTGAATTTTTCAAGGCATAAAGCTTATTTTGTATATTAAAAATATAATATTGTACTATACGGGTAATAAATATTTATTCAAAATAAAAAGGAAAATGACTGTTTAATACAGGGGTCTCTCTAGTGAACCATCTGTATAAGCAACTCTTCTTGTATAGCAAACAAGGGATTTAGCCCCGCTAAGTGAATTTCCACTAAAAATCACTATGAAAAGACACGACCCCCTAAAGTAAACACAATGTCGGTTCCTTTGGGTTGCTTATACAAAGAGAGTACTGTATTACTAAGAAAGATATAAAATATACAAAGTTTGTTTTATGTCAAAATAAAAAAAGAACCTGATCAGTTTTTGTATAAAAATCACAAAAAATAAAACGTCATTTTTATGGGAATAGTTTGAGAATCACCTTTAAAATTCATCAATCTAGGTTACCGGTTGGAAGCACAATACCATGAGTACTAACCGATGCGAATCTTGTTATACTACAGAAAAACCAGCCGTCTCACGCAAGAAGCGGATGGTTTGTGACGATTGTTTTGAGGTACATCTTCTTACTTTTCTCAACTTTTTTGTAACAAACTTTTAATAATATTCATTTTACAATACTTTTTTTGGAAAAAACATCTTGATATTTTTTTAAATATAATTTACTCTAATAATCTTACATTTTAACTATTCTATTATAATAACCTTACATTTTAGTGCTTCGTGTGCCAAAAGAAGTTGAGTAGCGAGCGTGTGTGCATTCTACTGGACCGTTTCTACTGTCTCGATTGCCGTGGATACTATCAGCATCACCGTCATCTGATTGCATCTCTTGGCTCGGGTCCAGTTTGTAGAAAGTTTCTTGATTAAATAAACTTGTTCACCGTGATATCTTGATGAGGCATGAATAGAAATAGTTAAGTTAGTAAAATATAATTATAAATAATTTAATTGTATTATTAGTTATATCCGTATTTACACTATTTTTAGGTTTTGACTGCGTTATACAAAATGTTTTCGTTATAGTAAGCAAGTTGGTCATAGTAAGCAATCTCTTGGTATCGTCAACATAATGGCTGATATTTTGAACCTATGGACAAACCATTCAATCAACAAGCCTTGTATTTGATATGTTTCGTCATGTTGTTTGTGCCTTGTTGTAAATATTTTATGTTTTGTAGCCAACCCCGAATGAATTTGGGCATTCTCTCGATTAAAATGTTCTCTGAACATAGCTTGAATTAAACCTTCAGAACAGTTTTACATTATTTTGTTAAGAACTTGACAGAACAGTTTTACTTAACGTTTACATTATTGAATTTACCGCATACAATGTATTAAGTACATTTTAATTTAAAAACCAAAAATTTGTTTTTTGGTATTTTTCATCTTATCTTATCTAGAGTTATGAAAGTTGACATTGAGGTTATTTTGAGGTTTTGGAGACTAAATATTAGTTTATGTTTATGGTTTTTATTATTTTTTAATTATTTCTTGTATCTTATGCGAAAAAAATAAAATTTGTAATATTTTATTTATTGTATTTTTTCTTTACTCGATAAGTTTTGACGTACCACGTGAATTATCATTTTTTCGTTGTTATGGTTATTGGGTTAATGTAGTAAATCAATTATTTTCAGTTATCACTCCGAAATGTTAAGTTTGATACTGGTTGCATTTGTTATTCTTATTGTGAAATGGTCATGGTGAGTTTATATAATACATAAAAAGTGGGAAAACTTGGCAGAAGTGATCTATATGCAGTTATATAGAGTGTGTAGTATTCTATGTGATATATAGTTTTAATCTTGAGTTTGTAACACCAAAATATTAATTTTAAAGATGTTACAATATTTCATTTTTAAATTAAAAAAGAGTTTCCTTTAGGGACAGAATTCAGTTTTTCAAATTGAGAGACAAGATGGGCATACCTGGCCCACCAACTCAGTTTCCGCTTGGTAATGTCAATTATATTCTCAATGATATGAAGAAGGTAACCTTTTTTTAAGCTGTGTATCTTGTTAAAAATTTCATTCTTACAGTATTAGTGATGTTTAATTCAGTGCTTGTTTTGTACTTGTATATAGGGTCAAAAATTATTTTGGTATACTATGTAGTACTTGGACATATTTACCATATAGTACTTTGGCAATATGTAATATATAGCGTTTGGACTAGAAATGCTATAAGGTAGTTGGGCTATATGAACTATCTAGTACTTAGGCTATACGTACTACATATATATAGTAGTTGGACTATATGTATGTTTTAGAACGGTAAAGAAGATAGTATCAATATGAGATTTCGTATGGCAAAGCAATACGGAGATGTGGTGGGTATGTACCTTGGACAACACTTTGAAGTCACCACAACAGATTTGGACATTATCAATGAAGTCTTCATTAAACAGTTTTCAAAGTTTGTTAATCGACCGGTAAGTTATATCATTTCATTTTGGCGCATGTTTATACAAATCTTTTTGTGAAAACGCTTGATTATTTTAGACCCAACACTTTGGTGGTGGATATCCAATGAATGAGAACATATTACAAATGACCAGAGAGGGTCCAGGAAAAGGGTATGGCTGGAAAGATATACGATCAGTTATATCGCCTATTTTTACTACTGGAAAACTCAAGGCTGTAAGTTTTTTATGTGTAAAACTTAATTTAAAACGCGTACTACTGTTTTCTTTGGAGCTGTTTAGTTAATTCTGTGCTCCTAATCTTTAAAAATTGCTTTGAAAAAGGAGCACAGAATTATTTGAACGACCTAATAGGTCTGTAAAACTTAATTTTAAAGCATATATATGTTTTAAATTATAGGTTACACTGTTAATTTATACAAAAGGCAACTTTTAGATGTTTCCAATCATGGAAGAGCGTGTGAATGCCTTTGTAGAACATTTAAAAGGTATGACAAGTTCAGAAGAAAATGATATTGAAATGTACAAGTAAGTATAAATTTTATATTAGAAACATGATGGATAATAAACTGTCTAAAAATGAGATCATGAGCTACGATCTGAACTTAAAAATTCTCAAAATTACATGAATAATACTATGTAACTCTTACAACATATTTTTTACTTTCAGTGAGCTCCAAGCCTTGTCGTTAGACGTAATAGGTCGCTGTGCCTTTGGCATGGAAACTGAATGTATCAAGGATAAAACTGACAAGTTCTACATCAATGCCCAGAAATTCTTCAACTCGATAAACCTGGAAGAATCAGTTGGTATGTTAGTTGGCTTTTTTTCACCAAAGATTGGCCAGTTTATCAGGCCATGGACAAGAGAAGGAAAGACTGAAAAAGTACTGTTAGATGGACTAAAGGAAGTTGTTGAGAGAAGGAAGAGGACGTTTGGAAGTGACAGTGACAATCGAAAGGATTTGATCAGTCTAATGTTAGAACAGGACAGGGAACGGCAGCGGTCACAGAAGGTAAGGGTAGGGATGTTTTTAGTAGTTAATGGCACGGTAGGGTAAGGCAATGTAGGGTAGAGTAGGGTCCGGTAAGGTACGGTAAAAATATGAAGTTTTGAACTTTTTGAACTTATATTACACTTGATAATCATATCTAATTTTCTTAATTTATGCAGAAAAAGCAATATAGACACACATCTTATGAAAATAATTACATTTTCCCAACCCCATAACATTAATATTTTATCACCTCACACTCTACACATTACAGAAGCCTCCGTTGAGTGACGAGACTATCGTTTCTAACTGCTATGCCTTCTTATTGGCTGGCTATGAAACCACTAGTACGGCCTTATCATTTGGCTTATATGCTTTGGCCAAGAACCCAGAAGTTCAACAGACTTTATACGATGAACTGACAGATAATTTTAACTTTCACACTGATATAACATACGATGCTTTAATGAAATTACCGTATTTAGAGGCTGTTATGATGGAGTCTCTGCGAAGATATCCTCCGGTCGTATTCTTCACAACCAGAGAGTGTGTGGAAGACTGTGAGATCAAGGGAATCAAGTTCAAGAAGGGGGTTTGTGTACAATGTCCAGTACATCTTACTCACTACAATCCAGAGTATTGGCCAGATCCGCTGAAATTCGATCCAAACAGGTTTTTGGCCATCAATAATCATGTGGACAATCTGACATGGATGCCATTTGGGATTGGGCCAAGGAATTGTGTTGGAATGAGGTTTGCTGAGCTTGAGTACAAGTCAGCATTGGCTGCTTTGGTACTCAACTTCAAGTTTGAGCTGGGGAAGGAGCTGCAGGACAAAGAGTTGGCTTGTGGGATCATGGCTGTACTGTACAGGCCTTTAGATGGCGTGAATTTGAAAGTTACTGCACGTTAGGCATTGATGGTTTTGAACTTGCTATAATAATATTTGAAATTTACATGTAATAAAATTTTGAAACATTGACTTTTTGGCTCACAATCAGCTTTAGAAAAACCTTTATGTTAAGCTATAAACACCTAAAATTACTTTTATCATACTACCTTCAATATCAACCAAAACTCCTTAAAGTATCAATAGTAGTATCAGATTTAAAACCTCAAATCCCAACCAATACCTTCACAACACAAAACTACAAAATATCGTTGTAACCACAGAGACGGGAAAAGAAAAACAAACAGAGTGAAAGTGGTTATTACCAAGGTGAATATTCGACTGACCTCACAGCCTCGAGACGGTGCTGCAAAACGAGGTCAGGCGGGTGAAAGTGGAACAAGGTTTGGACGGGGTTCAGGCAAACAAACTTGGTCACTCTGAAATCATCGTTTTCAAGCATTGCTTAAACTTGTTTAAATTAGTGGTTGGGGGGGGTTCAAACGTTGGTTTTTTATTTTTTTTGATTAGGGGGGTGCTAAGGGTTTTAATTGAGTTTTGGTGAAGATATTGTTGATTTTTAAGGCTAATATGGTTTAAAAAATTGTTGTCAACTACCAAAAATACGTATAAAATCAGGCCTTTAGCCTCCAATTTTCCTACGTCAACGATTACTATGGTAAAAATTCGATTTTCAAGCAAATACCCCCAAAGTGTTGTGATTTGAGAGGAAGTAAGCGGTTTAACCGACGTTCCCGACCACTTTGTTGTACGCGGATTTTTTTTGTTTTAATGCTTCTGAAAGCTGTTTATTACTTTTTGTGTTTTTGCGTTATTAGTAATCGTTTAAACTCAACTTTTCTGGCTGAAAACAAGGTTTTTGGGGTTTGTAAGTTGTTGTGGTTGGATCTTGTGAACAATTTGTCAACATGATTTAAAATATTATTTTTTATGGAAATATATGAAGTTTTTATAGCTAGTACTTGTAATCAGAGCTGGTAAAATTGTTTTTGGTCAAAAAATTTAAAAACAATTTTTTTAATTTTTTAACAACAGGGGGGACCAAATTCACGTTTTTTCACAATTTTTTTTTGGAAAAATTTATTTTGTATTTTTTTTTGAAAAATTCCTTTTTTTGTGTTTTTCGTGGTTATTTTTCCAATTTACCACTTACTTTTGGCATGCAAACTGGTTTACTAAGATTCAACGGTACCTTATAATATTTTAGGTAGCACTTTTAAAATTGTTCGAACTTTAAAAGTCAAAAACATTCCTTTTACCATTCTTCTTCAGCAATATGACGTCATTCCAAAACTAATCACTAAATCAATGATTAAAGCTTTTAATTACATTTTCCACCCCTTTTTCTCATTTTAATTCGCTAAAAAATTTCGAACCAATTTTTTCGATTTCAAGCTAATTTTTTGAAATTTTCATTAAATTTTTTGAAAATTACATCAAATTTCGAATTCGAATTAAATTTCTAAATCCAAATCAAATTTCTAAATCCGATTCATACTCTCATCAAAATTTTAATTTAAAATCTTTATTGCGCAATGGAGGTCACATTTCCTCCGGCATTCGTACGATCGGGTTTTTTGTCGAAATTCATGAATATTCGTTTCGAGTGAGCCGGTTCGAAGAGCCCTTTTCATCTTCGAGAATGTGATTCTCCCTTCACGTCTTCATCGCACCTCAGATCTGACGTGTCTTGACCCGTACGGTCTGATTGTTTCCGTCTTTCCGAATCTCGTACGACCTGAACATGGAAACGGATTCTGAGGGTTTCATTGTGTTTCTTTTTGGGAGTTTTGGGTGTTGCTTTTGGTTTTTACGGGTTTCGGAAGTTTACATGAATGTAATGTTATATGTTACTATAATATATGTATAATAGTATAAATTGTATTTGTGACACAAAAAATCTTGTCGCCTTTAAACGTAGGAAACATAGTCTAAAAACGACAAGACTTTTTTTTATCAATATACAACAATTTTAAGTTTACCTTGACCGTTTTAGACTACTTATATTACCGTGGTATCTCGTTAAAGCCAACTTTGATATAAGGAAAAAATACAGCCAACAGTTTATAATAAACTTGATTTTTTTCAGAACAACTCAGGGTTTCGACGTTTGTTAAAGTTTGTACTATTATATTGTTGTATCTTTTCAACCGGGCTGTGAATGGGTTTTAGATAATGGTCAACAAGACGTCAAGTACATGAGTTTCGACAAAGGCGTCAAAATTGTGGTTGTGGGGGACTCTTTCGTCGGCAAAACAAGGTAAGGTTTTATCAATAACAACATGTGTTTTATGTAAAAACTTTTTTGAAAATAACTTTAAAGTAGGGTAAAACTGGGTAGAGTAGGATAAGCTAAGGCACTGTTGATAAAGAAAGATAGGGTACACTGTAAAGGGCAGTAGGAAAGACCAGAGTATGGTCGGTGGAGGGTAGGGTAAAGTTTATTTTTGACTAAACTACAGGGTGTCCCAAGATTTTTGCGGAAAAGTAAAAGCTTGTTTCTCGAAAAGTACCAGTCCAAATTGGACGATTCTTTTTTTAGTACACTTGAAATTGCGGGCGGATTTGGTATTGGTACTTCGTTTTTTGATATTCGGCGGATGTTCGGCGGAGGCCGGCGGAGGCTACTTTTTTGCTTTGACCAATCCAAAACCTTCATTTTTTGGTTCCTATGTCACCTGCTGATTCGTCAAAACGCTTTCCAATCAAAACATGTCTTTCCCTGCATCGGCGGACGACCGGCGGAGAAAAACGGCGAAGGCCATAACTCCGCTCAAACTCAATATTTTTTCACCGGACAAAAAATGGAAATGTTATTTTAAGCTGTTTAATACATTTAATCAAGTTTACAGTTCAAAAAATTTCATCGGCGGACGATCGGCGGAGAAAATCGGCGAAGGCCGTATCTTGGTCAATTTTTGTGACATAGGAACCAAAAAATGAAGGTTTTGGATTGGTCAAAGCAAAAAAGTAGCCTCCGCCGACCATCCGCCGAATATCAAAAAACGAAGTACCAATACCAAATCCGCCCGCAATTTCAAGTGTACTAAAAAAAGAATCGTCCAATTTGGACTGGTACTTTTCGAGAAACAAGCTTTTACTTTTCCGCAAAAATCTTGGGACACCCTGTATTATAGTTCAAAGCTGATAATATTGTTTGCAATTGACGTAAAGAAGTTTTTGATAATTTTTATGGCTTCTACTGACCACTGTTTATTTGTTTTAGACCAAATAAGGTTTCTAACTTTTGGGCGGTTTGTAAAATGGAGTCAGCAACTTTTTGGAGCAGGGACTTTTTGAGGCGGAAATTTTTAGAACAATTTCAAAACATTTCAAGTGTTACTGTTTTCCCTAGGGTTTTTAAGTAAAAATTTATATTTTTATGCGAAATGACTAATTCTTATCATCGCCTGAAAGTTTCTTGTCCCAAAAGCCCTTGCCTCACAAGTTCATTAAGTTTTGCTCTATTCTGTTGGATGGCACAACATATTTTCTGTTATAAAATTTTTTGTCAATAAAGTTATGGGTTTTACTAATTTTGAAAACATTGAGGCTTTAAGCGTGATATTTTAAAGTTTTTAAATGTTTGTCACTGTACATAACTTGAAATATTTTGAAATTCTAGACAAAATAGTGCACCAAACTTTCTGACTTCTAAAACAGATCAAAATATAAAAGATCATAATCGATTACTATGAATAATCACAGGAACCATATTTCAGTTTGATATTCGCTTACACACAACAAACATTCATCGAGGATTATGAGCCTACAGTCTTTCAAAACTACTCGGCTAGCGTTATCCTGGACCGGCGAAAAGTCAGTCTAAACCTATTCGACACGACCGGTTCGACCCAAGAGAAGCTGGTCAAGCTACGGACCTTGTCATATCCTCAGGCTGATGTCATTTTACTATGCTTTTCACTAATCGATCCACTGTCTTTGGATTCGTGTAGAAGAAGGTGGATTCCGGAGATAAGACGGTACACTCAAGCACCGGTCATACTGGTCGGTATTAAAGAGGATCTGGTTGAGAAGGCTCCTTTGGACAAGAGGATTGATAGGAAACAGGCTTTGAGGGTGGCCCATGAGGTGAGTTTTTTAAGATTAAAGTAGATTTTTGTTGGAAAAGGGAGAGATATGTAGGGCTAAGGCTACTGTTTTTTACGGAGAAGGGGAAGGGGGGGGAACTTAAATATCTATTTTAAATTTAAATTTTTAAACCTAAAATCTGATTCAATTCAAAAAACATTGAGTTCTAATTATTTATACATAATGTTGTTGACCTTTTCGTTGTGTTTGACCTGGTTCTGACTAAATTATATTATTCTTCTCTTCGTTTGACGCTGTTAAAATGGCTTTTTTGAAACCATAAAAAATTCCAGGATTTTTATGAAAATTTTGATTTAATGAAGACACAAGGAACATGTTATGACGCATTTTGTAAATTATTTTTATATTTTTGAAAATTTAGTACTATTTAGTACTATTGGGTACTACAGATGATTTTCTTTAGTTATAGTACTATTTAATACCATACAAAACAAAATTTTTTATTTTGTTGAAAATTGTATTAATTAGAACTATTGGGTACTATAAATAATACAATTTGATTATTTTTAAATTATAGTACTATTTAGTACCAAAAAACAAAACAAGTCAAATTTTTCAATTTTTTGTTTTTGTTTAGTACTAATTTTGAAGACCTAAAACATAGTTTTCATACTCAAGTTTTCAGATCGGTTGTAACCGCGTCCTCACCTGCTCAGCCCTCACTCTGCGTGGCCTCAAACGAGTGTTCGACGAAGCTTTAATGGTGGCCTCGACCGGTAGTACGATGGATTCGAAGCCGCAGGCAACACAAATGGGTTCATGTTGTTGTCTGTTATGATATTGCTCAATTGTAAAAAGATAAAACGCTAGTAAAAGCACTCAGTAAACAAACAAAACATTACAATAATTAAATTTTGGATATCTTGTTATTGGATTTTGCGGAAAAGAAACTTGTTTTTGTTTTTAATAGTCATTAGGTTGGGCTGCAAATGACGAAGGCTTTATTCAGATTGTATTATAATATAAGGTTGTATGTTGTGTTAATTTATAGTTGATAAATTGTTTTAAAATTTTGAATTTGTATAGCAAGTTACATTATAATATATGTGCCAAACAAAATTTAAGCAAGGGTCATCTAGGGTTTATGTTATTTAACAAAAACCTACGTTTTTTTTAAACATTTTGGTTTTTCTTTGGCATTATTCATATCTTTACAAGCTCTAATGTTGCACTGCCTTTAGCTTTAGCCTGAGCATGATCTCAATCTAGAGCTAATACTTGAGTTTGAGTTTGAGCTTAAACTTGAGCTTGAGCCTAAGCCTGCGCTTGAGCCTGAGCTAGGGCGTGAATCTGAGCATAAGCTCTGAGCTACGGCTTTATCCTGACCTTAAGCTTGAGCTTGAGCCTCACCTTGAACTTGAGTCTGAACCTAAAGCTGAGTCTGAGCTTGAGGTTTACCTTGAGGTTTACCTTGAGCTTGAGCCTGAGAGTTAGCCTTGATTTAGTTTTGTACTTTACTCTTATCTATAGCCCTATTATACCCTTCAGCTACGCTTGCTTTAAGTACTATAAACTACTTTACAAAAAAAACTAATGTAGCAACAACGTTCTTCTTGTAGCATATTTTGTCTAATTGCCTAAAGGTTAAGAAAATTGCATGTAATTGTCGCTTTCTGCAGTAGCTCGTTTGTTCTGACACGTTAAGCTCTACAGATTGACAATGTTTTTTGTAATTGCTTCGCTTGTTTTGCTGTTACCACCTACAGCGCGATTACGCTATTTAAGACGCTCAAAAGTGCAACATTATCATCGTAGATTAGGATTGTTGTTCAGGTAAAAGTGTTGTTTCTTAAAGTTGTATTGGACTTGACAACAACAACAAGACCTTTTTGTTTAGGTAAACAGGTACTGCTTATAGTACTTTCTATATAAAGAATTACTGTTTAGTATCTTCTACATAAAGTACTATTCAATACCTCATATATAAAATACTGTTTTGTATCTTACACATAAACTACTGGTTGGTAGCTCTCATCTCAATTATTGTTTAATATCTTTTATATAAAGGGCTGTGTAGTATCTTTTATATAATCTACTGTGTACTATATACCTTCTATATAAAGTACTATTCAAAAAAAATACTAATATAGTTAGTACCTGTTAGGATAAATTTTTAAAACTACGTTTATACGTCTTGTCAATCGCATAAGACACAGTAAGACGATGCCTTTCCTCCCCCTCCCTTCTTTAACCAAATTATAAAAATAATTTGAAAAGAGAAAAGTGAAATTTGACAGGTTTTCAGTTTCAATTCCCGTCATTTTCAGAAGTTTTGATTTGTTTGACCAAAAATTTGGCAAGATCTTTTCTTTATGTTTTCTTTTTACTTTTCATGAACGTCCCCCTCCTATACTTTTAAAAACTGCACGATTTTGAAGTTTTTAAAATTTTATGTTTTCATTTTTAATAAGGTTATTTAGGACGTTTACTCCACGCTATTGGACAAAATATTATGGTATCACATTTTAGGGTAGATAAGGGAGGAAAAATATTTTGATCTATGTAAAGTATAAGCTTTTTTTGGCTCAGGCTCAAACTCAGACCTTGGCTCTGGCTTGGCTTTGGCTCTGGCTCTGACTCAGGCTCAGGCTCCGGCTCAAGCTTAGGCTCAAGTTTAGACTCACCGTGAAGCGCGAGCTCACCTCAAGCTTAAGATAAAGCTGTAGTTTAGGTTTATGTTCAGATGCAGACTCAAGCTCAGGCTCAAAGTTAGGTCTTAAAATTTGCTATCAATTTGATTCTCTCTTACAATTAAAGCCTCGATCACACTTCAAAAAATGTTGATCGAACTGAACGGTCAAACATACCTATGATCATGTTATAAAAGTGTTTGTTCAACCTCTTTTGATGTTATTTTGACGAATCTACTTGAGGCATAGTTGATGGTTAATGGCCATTTTAATTGATTTGTTTTATGTTACCTTTTTCTTGATTCAGGGCTTTTGATCTTGAATTTGTAACAAATTTTTTAAATTTCTAGTAACTGATAAAAGTAAGTGTCATATTATTAGTTTTTTATTTCATATTTTACTCTTCACTATAGATATTGACAACGATATACTCGTTCATGGACCTGTTAGACCTATTCGATTTTACTTATCAATTTAAAAAAGAGTAGGTTTTATTAGTAAAGTCAAGAAAAAGTTTTATGTATTAAAATTTCTAAAGCCCTGTTAAAACGCGAAAATCTTTTTTTTGTTCTAATATTTATATTATTCTCCTAAGGTTTGTATTTGTGATATGTTGTATTATTGTATGGCAGTTTAGTCATCTCACATCAAAGCATTGTTCTGAAATTAACTTTTTCGACGAATTTTTCCTTTTTGGATGAATGTTTCAATCTTTTATGAATTAAAAAAAGAATCAATAACAATGTCAATATATAGCTTGTTTTCTTGACTTTGTACCGTATATAATAACTTTTCAATTGTTGTTTGAGCTGTTTGACAATGCTTTTTTAACCATTTCTTAATTTTTTTTTAGTTTTGGATTCCCACTGACAACATTAAACCATAGTAAACCACTGTGAACTCTATATTTAACTGCAAACTACTGTAAACCCTATACTTCAATGTAACTCTCTGTAAACTCTATTTCACTACAAACCACTGTAAACCTTATATTTCACCAAGGTTTATGATTCTTAGTAAGAAGAACGTCTTTCCTCTTCTATAGTCTTCTCACTTTACTGCCATTTCTCAAGTCGACTGTTGTAAAGCGAAGTAATAAAGGTAAACAAACAGTTCCATTTCGTCTTGAAACCCTTTCCGAATCCAACTTTGTTCATTAATTCGCTCTTACCGCGGAATATGCAAATTGAGGAAATTTAATTTGTCGAAATTCCTTTTCTCCGCTCATAAGTCGGGATTCTCAACTTTAGCGGCATTTAATGCGTTTTGTTTTGTTTGAGAAAAGTTTCTACTTTACGAAGTTTGGGTTGGGGTTCTGGAGGGGATTCTTAGTTTATACGTTCAATCCATTGTAATTGTTTTCAATTTGATCTCATCCGGGTGATTCTGTTTCTCGAGCTACTGAGTCGTGATGAGGTGCTCCTCAAGACTTCAGAATGTAGTTGTAAGCCTGTGTAGTCCAAGCAACTTGCTATAAGGGTGCGCCAAAAGTTCTGTTACAAATCTTTACCGGTCGTTTTCTCTATGTTGCGGTTAAATTATTTGAAATTTTTTATTTTAGCTTATTCTTCGGGTTTTTTTATTGTATAATCATAAAAGTTAAGTCTTCATTGTCTACCGTATGCCTGTATTTAGATGTCATTTGGCGCACGCTGTAGTCTTCGTGCACTTATAACTACCTATTGATTTGTAATTTACAAATGAATCTGGGCCAGGCGGAGCAAAGAGGTCAAACCTGAGTTTGGTGCTTTATTGGTCGGTGCCACAACTGACTAAGCCACAACCGTTCTAGACTACTAAGCTTTAAGTTACAAACATTAAAAATTACATTTTCTATTCATATACCAACTAACTAGAAGTCTTGTCGTTTTTGAACGTGCAAACAAACATAAATTTACGACAATACTTTTTTGATATTGTAACACTGCTTTTTTGTAAAAAAAACGTGTTATTTTAGCCACCTTTAGGTATGTTATTATAATTTATAAATTATTGTTTACACTAACTCCTGTCTTAAAATTTGAATAGAAAGGTAAAACAATAGGTGTCCTAACAATACCTTCAGACTTCATTATGAAAAAGACATGTTACTTTTTCGACCTTTATTTTTGTCTTGAAAGGCTTTTCATAAACTGTGATTCTTTTTTGTTTTAAAAGTTTAATGCTTGACATTCCCGTCAATTTGGCAACTTTGGCATTGTGTTTCAAGCAATTTTTTAGCTTTGCAGCCAAACCACGCTTAAAAATTTAAAAAAGTAGGTTTATTTAAAGGTTTTCTAACAGTATATTAATGAAAAATGATGAAAAGTCAAAAAATGACAAATTTATAAGCTTGAAACACATTGCCAATTTGGCAGGAACTTCAAATCGTAAGTTTTTAATCTTGATTTTCTCGAGATTGACTGGGAGGCGCGCTTTAGTACTTCTCTGAACTCTGAAGGTCTTGTATTTATTATACATGATCTTTTCGTATAAAAAGTTTGAACTTAGACAGAGCAGGGCAGATCGGGTACTTTCTTTGGTATTATAATATGCATATATGTATATAATAATCTAAAATTTTAATTACTTTTTAGGCTAGTTTTTTCTTGTAATTCTAAAATATAGAAGTAATGGCAATTTTGTTCACAGGCGATTCATACTGTTTTAGTTTTATTTTGAAAATTTGAGAAAATAATTTTAAACCATTGGCCTACGTTTCCATCTATATTTACAAAGACTAATATTTACTTAAGCCTTACACATTGCTGTACAATTTTGATTGCAATAGTTATTGTATATTGAAACGTGAATACTATTGTCTGATAATGTTTGTTCAGATGTGTCAAGGATTTCATACCTATTATAAAAATAATGACCAAATTAAGTGTCTCTAGGCTATATTGATTGACTTATTGCTTTAAAATCCAAAAAATTATATTGTAGTAGATATATGTTATAATATTAGGTCGTTCGGATAATTCTGTGCTCTCTAACTAACAAAATTTTCTTTGAAGAGAGGCACAGAATTATTTGAACAAGTTGATACTATAAATAACAAGGGTCTACTATAATATAATTCTTTTGTATGTCTTTAAAGGTCTTTTAAAGTATCATTAATGCTGTCATAACATACTCAAAGCATTTACGTGTCAGTTATTTTTAGCGGGCCAGACCAGAAATAGGAAAGTCATCTACGGCCCACTATCGGGCCTAATTTGCATATATAGTAATTCCGCCGAGACCGAATGTCATACGAATGTCAATTATCGTATGACATCTTGGCGTTTCCTTTATTTACTATGACCGTTTTTTCACATTGAATGACCACTTTTTCAGAATGCTACAAATTAAAGCGATTAAAGGTTTTTCGCAAAATGAAAGTTGTTTTGTCGCAATTCAAAGCTGTTTTTGTTGTTATGTTATACTACTGTTTAGACATGTCATGACATTCTGTTGCTAATTAATTTGTCGCAGCATACTGATGATTTTTATTTGCTATACTCAATTTTTCAGATTAGTGTCATTTTTGATAAAACGATCACTTCATAACTAAGTTATCATTATCAAAAGCTCTAGCTGTAGCTCTAGCATAGATCCCTAGCTTAGAACTCTAGCGCAGAGCCCTAGCAAAGAGCCTTAGCCCAGATCCCTAGCCCAGAGCCCTAACCCAGAGCCCTAGCCTAGAGCCTTAGCCCAGAGCCCTAGCCCAAAATCCTAGCCAGAGTCTTAGTTTTAGCCCTAACTTTAGCCCAGAATTCTAGCCTAGACCTTAATTTTAACCTTAGCTTAAGCCTAGATTTTACCTCAGAGCCCTAGCCTAGAGTCCTAGCCCAGAGCCCTAGCCCAGAGCCCTAGCCCAGAGCCCTAGCCCAGAGCCCTAGCCCAAAGCCTTAGCTTAGAGCCCTAGCATAGAATCCTAGCCCAGAGCCCAACTTTTAGCCTTCGCTTTACCCTATGTTTCATCCCAGAGCCCTAGCCCAAAGTCCTAGTTTTGGCCCTATCCCTAGAGATTTGTCTCAATTCTAAATCTAGTCTTAGTCGTAGCGTATTCGTTACTTTAGCCCTAACTTTAACTATGATAGTAAAATTATTTTTACTTTGGTTAAATCAACTTTTTCAAAACAAAAAACATCCAAAACAACCACTTTTCGGGATCAGCTTCACACCATCAGATATACAATGTTAACATACGCTGATTTTATCTTTAGCATATAATACTTGCGCTTCGAAAAAACGAAGAGTTACTTAAAACAACTCGTTCTTTTCACTGTCATCAAGTTACCCTCACGGTCCACTTCCTTAATACCGCGCTTTGTTTCTGGATTTGGTTGTTAAACTTTCACTCGCATCCACATTTTGTGACAGCTTTTAGAAGTTGCTGCTGCTTTTTCTACTTTTACTGCAAAGTAATAGTCAACTCTTAAAGGTTTTTCAGGATCATACTGTATTTTTGATCGATTATTCGGTAGTTCAAATAATTCTGAGATCCCTAACCAAAAAATTTGCTTTGAGAAAGAGCACAAAATTATTTGAACAGTCTAATAGTATCACTAATAGTGTTTATATATATTAGATTGTTCAAATATTCTGTGCCCTTCCCAGCTTTAAAAATTTCCATTAAGAAGGGGCACAGAATTATTGAAAAATCGAATAAAAAGCAAAGAAAGTAAAAATTAGCGTTGATTTAGAGTGATGAAAGTAATCTGAATTGGTAAAGCGCAAATTAAAATATTATTCTTTTCTTTCAGGATTAGGGGAGTAACCAGGTCAGCGATATTGTTTATCTTTCAATAAGAGTTTCAGCTGTTATCCGGGGTAAAAGTTCTTGAATTTTTGAACTGTAAGGGAACATACGATTAACACAAAAGCTTTTAATACGATATTTAAATATTTGAGTTTCCCGTCAGTTTGAAACTTTTGGCATTTTGTTGCAAGGACCCTTTCTTGATGTCTCGGATCGAGATGTTCTGGAAAGCGCGATTTAGTATTTTACTAAAGACCTATTTACATGATGAAAGATCTAGTATATAACAAGTTTGAAGTCTATCAGAGCAAAGCGGCACTTTCCGTGTTAGCTAGCCAGACTGTTTGTAAGTAAACCGTAACACGTTTTACGTTGTTTTTGCTTTCAAACCTTTTCAAAATTTGATTAACACCTTTAATGCATTGTTAACGAGTCACTTTCATAAAACCTTATATCAAAGACCGCGCATGTGATATCTTCTACATTTCGTTTTCAAAACAAATTTTTTGAAACATCAACTTTTTGAAAGAATTACAATTTTTATTGATGTTAGGGCTAGAGGTAAGGTTAGGGCTTTGATCTAGTACTTCAGGTTAGGTCTATTGACTAGACCTCTAGACTAGGGCTCTGGACTAAGGCTAAGAACAAATCAAATTTAGGATTCTCTGGGAGAAGGGGTAAAGGATAATGTATAGCTTATAAAAAGTGTAAACTATAAGACTTTTTTTCGTTTTTCTTTATTTTAAAATTTAAAAAAACAAAAAATATATAACTTGACACGTACACGTTCTATTTATCACCACTTGAACAACTGAACGATTTCTTTTTCACTTGGGGTGCGCACGTGATATATCTGTTCTTAACTGTAATATCATTATCTCACCTCAGACGTACACGATATGTCTTCATATAAACAAATCTCTGGACTATAATGTTCTTCTCTATATCTTGTGACATTATTATGATATCTTATTAATTTACTTATATGTTACCTATAATATTGGTATATATCTTCACTTTACTACGTGATATATCTATCTTTTCTTATCTATAATATTCTTCAATGTATCCATTGATATTACCCTGATATCTTCACTATTCTACGTGATATTCTTTTTTCAAACTATGTAGTTATCTTCTCTATATCATCCCCAATATAAGACTATATCTCTACTTTATACTAAATGACAAATCTCTTCTTAACTATAACATTCATTTCTATATCTCACCCGAAACCTTCACTATCTCCGGCAATCAGATGCTTATCCTTTTCACTCCCTAAAGTCAAAAGGTCATAATCGCGCATTTCGTCTTGACTATCGCACTTTTCAAGAGCTACCTAACAAAATAAAACGTTTGTTGATTTAGAAGAAAGAAGGTCGAAGGAGTTACTGTTTCGTTCGATTTTCGGGATTTCGGTTGGGTTTGTTTGTTTGGAAAGCATGAGTGTCTTGTCAGTATTACTATTATGTCATTTTTGTGGAATTTTGTAGAAATTTTGGGTTTTTTTGGGACTTTGGGAATATTTTTTAATTTTTAAATTTTTCAAATATATTTTATTCTACCCTACCCTACCCAACCCAACCCAACCCAACCCAACCCTTGCCTTGCCTTGCCTTGCCTTGCCTTGCCTTGCCTTGCCTTGCCTTGCCATGCCTTGCCTTGCCTTGCACTACCCTTCCCTATTTTACCCTACCCGGCCCTATAAAAACTTTTCTTGTTTCGCCTTACCCTAACCTACTCTACCCTGTCTTACCACAACCTCCCATATCATACCCTTGATTAGTTTATCCTGCCTTGTCCTACCTTTTCTACAATGGCAAAAACTTTCTTTATTCTTGTTTCACCCCGCCCCACCATCATGAATTGTTACCTCTAGTCATTGATCCAACTCGTTACCTACTCCCTCTCAGTATCCCTAATTTTCAAAATTCAAGCCCAGACAGCTGAAGTAGTGAAGTGTGTTTTCAGATTCCGGAACATCGGATATTGTCGGCGTAATACCGAGATTATGTCGTTCCACTTCACCATGCCATTCTCTTTCCGCTAGCCGCCCGCAATTACCTCTTTGTTTTTTTATTTATTTTTGCACAATTCCACAAACTATTGCCCCGAGGGTTTCGAAGCGGCGCGCGCCGAATTTCACTCGAATTTTGATTTGAATCGAGGGCGCTTTCAGTTTCTCGCCCACCATCCACAATAATATTGTGTAGCGTCTCCGGAGGCGCTTATTCCAATCATCTTGCGCAAGTTTCGGAGGCGGATATGTGAATTCACGGGTATGAGTGAATAATATTAAGTTGTTACCTAAATGCGGTCTGATTGCCAAGATAATATAAATATTACGTTGAAATGCCAAGCTATATCGACATATCTTGGAAATGAGAACATATATGTCTAATCTTGCTTTTTACATTTGAAAAATATTTAAAATCTTCATTTCCATAAACTTATTGACCAGTTTTTCGCTTTTTAAATTCTGAAAATGAGTTTTCAAGAATTAACGAAGATTTCAAAAACATTTTTATAAAATTCAATTTCAGATGTTGAAACTAATAGTTGGTGTAATATTAATAACATTAGCACTAGCGACGCCCATGCCAGGTCCTCCAGTGTTTTATAAAGTCAAAACGTTTGCCAGCGAATGCTATTTGCCTCCAGGTAATTTTAAAATTATTTTTATAATACAGTATTTACTAGTATAAGTTATCATGAAGAGCTTTATAATTGAGGATTTACATCAATCTAGCATCGAAATGCACTATCTTAGACATGTTTTAATGTTATTATAGATGATTTTGTGAAAGTTAAAATGAGTATAAAACATAGTGGAACACCCAAAAGAGTAATTGAAATTCAAGTAAAACAACGAATTGTACCTCTTTAAAGTCCTCATAAAATACTTTTTCACTTCCAGATTCCGGTGCTTGTGATAATGGAGTAGAGAGCCCGAAATCAGATCTGAAAAAGTCGTCAGTACGAACAACAACACGGTACTACTTCGATACTGTAACCGAGGAATGTTATCCATTCGCTTTTCTGATGCCTCACTGTTCCAAGAACGCCAACAACTTTGCCTCACTCGAGAAATGCCGCAGTTTTTGTAGACAAATCTAATTCCAGCTTAATATGTCATCTAGGGTAAGAAGAGCTATTCTGACTCCTGTATAATATGGTATCTAGGTTAAGATGAGCTTTTCTATATCAATATAATAAGATTGTGTTTTAATGTAAGATTGTCTAGAAAGTTACTCTTATTCGATCATGATACTAACTTGTCTGGGATATTAAGTCTAGAATTAGTTACCGCATAATCACAGTGTCTTTATTTAGGATTGTCCACGGGTCTTCGCTTTCATATTAATGTACAGACTTTTGAATAAATAATATTTATTATAACTTAAGCTTATTATCACAAACAAAACAAGGAGATAAGGCAGTTAACGATCGTATTCCAACATAGCTCTTCAAACCAAAGATTCTACGTTCACATTGCCTTCTCAGATGTAGATACCAACCCACAAGAGTAGAAATACCGAGCCGAATCCTAGGAAAGCAGCGGCGAAGAAAGCGTTCACAATTTGTTTCAAGAAATTGCGGTTTTTGCTTGTAGTAAAGGCTCCAATAATGATGAATGAAGTCAGCAGAAGGCCAATTCCAAGAAGAATTACCGAGAGTTGAGGGTACAGCGCTGGACTGACCTGTAACAGGAAAATAAAGCTACCTACAAAGAAAAAGACAAATATAGCTTTAACTTACTATATTATTTAGAGTACTATAAACATATTATCTTAATCATAAAGATATTCAAAAAACGACAACGATTCTAAAATGTCCAGCTGCTTTTTGAACAAAAATACCGCAAAGTTACAGTAGAAAACGTGAAACCACACAATAAACATACTGGAGCTTCGTATCTTTCCATCTGTGAAATGTCAACAACCATGGTTAAATCCTAAAGATAATGTAAATAAAAATCAAAAACACATCACAAGATATATCATATTGTATATTACAATAGGCTGAACACCATCATAGCACCATAATAAGTAAAATAAGTTTATGCCAATGTACACATATGTACAGTCCAAATATCTTTAAACAGTTCAAAGATAAAAGTAATGAAAAATAAAGTAATGCGGCCAAAACAAAAGTAATGTTACTCGAAATCACAAAATATGTCATTTAGATTGTCATCAAGGTTTCAACGTTAAATTTGACCAGTACCACAAGATAGTAATGTAATACAGCACTTTTAAACACAATAATACTGAAAAGCACCAAAAATAGACTAGTTTGACTGTCGAAAACCTTAAAGAACTACCTAAATGAACAGATTACATCACTTTTGACTGGCTTTTATCAAAGATCGTTGTGTTTAGACTAAGTAAAATTGAATTAATTAAATTCCCTGTCCGGAAACAAAACCGGTGCCACAATAGTCCAACCGTAGATGAAGATGCACAGCCAGCTGGACACGACTTTTACCCATAAAGAAGCCATATTGCTGTTCAGATGCGAGAGATCACTGTCTGGCCTAAAATAACATGTTAATTTACTTCATTCGTTCCTTAGTATACTAGCTTTAAAATGACCAATTGTTTTTAAAAACATCAAAAAAGTAACCACAAATGCCCTTAAGCAGTATAAAAAACTGTAATTAACAAAAACTTACTTATACCACGAAGTCAAAGTCATCATAACATAAAGCGAAGCCAAAGCAAAGATGAAATGGAAGAAACTGTAAGAGTAGGCGACTCCTTCCTGTTCGTTATCGTACACACGACCTTGTTCTTCGTCCGTATCTATAAAATACTCTCATTATTCACCTTCAGATACTCAAAATACCTCCGACGATAGGACGAGACTCACTCAACGGTATATCATTTGATCTACCTGTATCTCCAGTGATTTTTCCCAATGACGTGTTCGAGCTGGTTCTGATAGTAACGTACAAAAGACAGGCAAAGAAAATGACAAGAGAGACAATAGAGTTGGTGGGAATTGGCGTGGCGAACGACTGAAATGTAATGTATGTTAATATAGATATCATCATTTGAAATTTTACTTTCCACATTTAAAAATTACTATAATTAAAGCTAAAAATAAGTTTAAAAAATCTTAAAGTCAGTTTTGATTAAAAAATTTATAATCAAACTTACATGTTCATCATGACCAGGAGTAGTGCCGTTTCTAATAATATTCATCAAAGATGGGTTGCAAGCACGATCCGGATTGTTGATCAAAGCCGACCAGGTCAAGTACATGGTGTACATTGTCAAGAAACTCGATTGCAAAAGCCCTGACGTTGGCATTCTTTCTTGGACCTTAGGATGAATCGAGATGACAGATACGGCGATACACAAAAGAATATTGAAAGTAATAACGAAGATCGGCAAACCACATCCTCCGCCCTGAAATTGTAATTCTCTCACTTCTTACAACTGAATATCCCATAAAAATCTTTTTTTAATAATATCGAAAAACGTAGAAAATGCAACAACTTTTAGGTATAAAAAGCTGAAAAAACTCACAGTAGTGTACCAAATGTACATGAAGATAGCCCCAACTCCAGCCAGAACATAACACCCAATCGTAAATCCGACTAAACCGGCAAAGCAAGCTCTGCTGTCGTTTTCTTCATAAGACTCCATCCAACCTTCTGCCAAACCATGAGCCCAATCCACAATCAAGACCAGTTGAATCAAGATGAAAAGAAAGCCTCCAATCATTCCAACCCACATCATGGCTAAAACAATACAATTACTATAAGATGAATGCTAAACAAGCGATTAAACGGTATATAAATGCTGAATAAAGGTATAAAACATTTACTGCTACTTCAAATAACTAAAACAATATCATTAATAAAGTAAAACTTACGTCCTGCCAAGTGTTCGTTTCTAATAAAGAAGAAGCCAACAACAAGTCCAATCATAAGCAAGTACTTAAAAAACCAAAAACCATTTTGAATATATGATCTGCCGTCTTTACTCGAATTCACTCCAATCATAACCAACATGAAGATGAAAAAGAACGATGCCATTCCACCACATAACCTGTAATTAAAGCAAACTTAAGTATTAATACAAAAAGCAGATAACGGCATATTTTCTGACACTCAAAAAGATTCTATTAAACCGGTAGGAAGTGTGTTATCAGTGTTTTAGATACCTAAAGTTTCAAAAAAACCAAAAACAAGTACCTTACCGATAAACCGCTTGAAATCCCGTAGCTTGCTGACATTTAATGTCAAACTTTTCACAAAACCAATCCGCATCCGACATCTTCTCCTGAATCCAAGGAGAAAGCATCAAACAAGCCACAACTGTCCCCAGCAACAACATGAAAGCATAGGAGATCCTGGTCATTGTAGAATTCTTTGATGTTGGACAAACTGAGCAACATAATTGACAAGCTGCACTGCCAAAGCAACACGCCATCTGAAAGGATACACATATACGTCGACTTTATGAAGATAACAGTAAGAAAAGATAACTTTAAAAGAAAAGCTCTTTAAAGTATCAAAAGAGCTATGTTAACATCATTAAAACAATATGTTAATACTTACAGAGCTAGCACAGGCCGGAGCGGCTAAAATTGCCCCCATAATCAGTCTTCTGAACCGTGTCCTTATCGATTCACACGCACGATTCGAACAACAACTTCAGAGCCACACAAGTCAGGTTTTTGTTAGGCGGAATGCCAAGACTTACTTTCGTGTTGGGACTAAAATAAATAAAATTATTTTTCCGAGCTTCCGACCAAAACTCGGCCTTCGTTAAACATTGTTCGTTATGGACAATATTTTAGGCACGGAATGGATGGTCTTTATGGCCATGATCATCCATTTAATCATGTGTCCATTCACAAAAGTTGAGGAAAGTTTTAACACTCAAGCTATTCACGATCTTCTCTTTTTAAAGCACAATTTTTCACAGGTAAACAATATAAAACATGTTTAATTAGCTAGGTCGTTAATTATGTCTCTTTTATGGTTTTAAGGGCTTTTAAAGTTGAATTATTTAAAAAAGTTAAAGGCCAGTAATGTTAATTTTTGTAGTATGATCATCTACAATTCCCAGGAGTTGTACCACGAAGTTTCTCAGGGCCAGTTGTCGTCGCTGGTACCATGTTTCCATTTTATACAGCTTTATCATTTTTTGATGCTCACAAAATGTGGAATCTGTTTTTAGGTAAGTTTTTGATTATTTAGGAACTGAAAGATTATCTTAAAAAGCAAATCTAAAGTTGATGGCATAGCCGATCAAACTTCTTTTCAGCTCGTTTTACTCTTGGAGTATTCGTCCTCGGTTCATTTCTGTCGTTCTGTCGGGCTGTGCAATCAAAGTTTGGCCCAGAAACTGCAGATTTCTTGAGGTTGATAACAGCATCTCAATTCCACTTTATCTTTTACAGCACTCGGCCTCTTCCGAATACGTTTGCTTTGTTTTTGGGTAAATTATTTTAATATTTGTATTATTCTGTTTAGTATTACAAGTATTTCGGAACGTTTTGGACCAACGATACAATGCTGCGACAAAGCTGGCTACAGTAGCGGTTTTGATCTACCGATGTGAATTGGTTCTACTGTTTGGACCTCTGTTTTTGTTGTTGTTCTTGACCAAGGAAGCAAATGTCTTGTCGACGGTTAAGACTGGAGTTTTTGCTGGTGTTGTTGCTTTAGGTAAGTTTCGTACAATAAGTATTGGTGTTTTTATGATTTTTAAAGAGTAATTGAGTAGGTTTTGCTAGTTTTTATATTTTTACTTTAAAATTTAATTATAAAAGTTTAAAATGGTGCTTTATAAATAAAGTACCTTTAAAAAGACCTACAAAAACTATGATTACTTATTATAGCCGTAACAATTCCGATAGACTCTCTATTTTGGCAAGAATGGTTGTGGCCTGAAGGTCAGGTAATCAAGTTTAATGTTATTGAAAACAAGAGTAATATTTATGGTACAACACCCTTCTTCTGGTACTTTTACTCTGTAATTCCGAGAGCTTTGTTGGGGTCTTTGCTTCTGGTACCGTTTGGATTGCTGATGGATAGAAGGCTATGGAGATGGGCATTTGTAGCCGTATCTTTTGTTGGACTGTACTCATTCTTGCCTCACAAAGAGCTCAGGTTTATTATCTATGCTTTTCCTCTGCTGAACTTGGCGGCCGCCAACTTTTGCGCTAGAATGTAAGGTTTTCGGGGAGAGGTTTTGATGTTTTATTGAGTACATAAGCAATGAATGACTTTACAGCTGGATCAACAAAAACAAGTCCTGGCTCCGCTACATTGTCGCTTTGGGCGTTGCTACCCATCTAATAGCCAATGTTATACTAACCTGTATATTCTTATACGCAAGTGCAAGAAACTATCCAGGAGGAGACGCCCTTGCACACCTTCAAACTGTTCAAAGGTATCATCGTAACGATGTACGACGAATTCATATTGATGAGTTTTGTGCTGAAACTGGTATCAATCAATTTCTGAACAATTACCCAGCTTGGGAATACAACAAAACCGAGAATTTACCGGTCGAAGCGCTTCGGGACTTTGATTTCTTATTGATTGGAAGTCAAAAAGAGAACGTCTACAATATATTCCAGGCCAACTTTAGTAGCACGCATAAGGAACTCTTTTCTGTCGAAGCATTCTTCAAGTTTACTTATGTCAAGTCGTCTAAATTTCCATATTACTGGCCGCGTTTAAAGTTCAAGAACAAGGTTATTGTGCTCAAAAAGTTGGATCTATAAGGTGTGTCTAGTCATGGCAATAGTCATACTCTTTCCTATATATTAAGTCACAGTTTTCACTTTCTCAACATGCAATATCTACATTTGTCGATGTAATAATTTATTTTTTACACTTTTTAAATAAATTATTGGTAATCAAATTCTGTTTTCTGATGGAAATTTGCGTAAATTTAATTATTTTTCGAACTTTTAAACAAAACTTTGGGAAATCACGTTATTTTATCCTTTTTCGATGACTTTTTGGTTAAAGAAATTTGGATTTTGGCAAATTTTAACCTATATTACACTACCTATACATTCTTTTTGAAGAGCACATTCTCAGCTTGCCCTGGAACGTTGTTCTTGTCTGTTAGCCAGTTGTAGAACTCTTGTGATGAGGTAGGATTGGTGGCCAAGTCCGAAGGTCCAGCGACATTCGACACTGGTACTTGTGGTACTGTTGGTGCACCTAAAGGAAGAGGAGCGAGTTCTGAAGGTGGTATTAGGACTCCTGCTGCTTCAACTGGTACTGGAGGTGGTTCTTCTTCCTTTTTCTTTGGTGGCAGAGGGTCGGTTAGCTAAAATAATATCGTTGTTCAGTTTAGATAATCGAAGTTTAGTCTATACGTGATTTTAATGTTAATATCATGTGCTGTATTTTCTAGTTTTCCTAATCTGGGTAATATAGTACTACTTTTTTACTTTTCTGACAAACTTACAGCATTTTTCTTCCTCAAATCCACCTTTTCGATGACTTGTTCAACATGGTTTGGATCTCCTTTCTTCGTAGGACAAGGTTTATAAAACGTGAATCCAGTAGTTTCAAAAAGCCGTCTACAGCTCTTCTCATAACAATAGGTATGCAGAACAAAGATCATGGGACCAAAGATGATGCACAGCCCGAGGTAAACACCAAATAACCATACCCTCTGCATATCTACTGCAAATAAGAGGCAGAAGAAGCAGAACAGGAACCAGGTGATGAGGATTGGCATACCACGACAAGACCTTCGTGCCCAGTATAATTGGACACGATCGACGTTCTGTCTTGTCATACGACATGCGGTTACTGCCATCTGGTTGTTCATCAGGGAGAGGAAGAATAAGATTGCCGCAGGGAAGGCGTAGGCCCAGTAAAGCTTTTCATAGATTTCACAGAAGCAGCTGAAAGTGTGGGTTATATTACAGTAGATGCAGTTTAACTTAAGAAAACGTTAAGATATTATATTAGGTTGTTCAAATAATTATGAGCCCCTAGCTTCGAAAATTTTGTTTGAGAGAGGGCACAGAATTATGTGAAAAACTTAATAGGTAAATCTTTGGCAGGATTTTTATCATACAAATTTTGAAAATATGTATTTGTATTACACTGTAAAAACACTTACTGCACTCCATTGTTGTCATAATACTTTTTGAAGGCGAAATACACCACAACCGCGACCACGGCGGCGAAAAACGGAGGCCAAATATAATTAACCATAACGGGTAATCGACTGTTTTTTGAGCTGCGCCCTTTGATTAAGCTAAAGTAAACAGTCAAGAAGATTATCTTGAAAAGACATTTAAAAATAGAGATTAAAAAATCAAAAAATTTGAATATTGTCTCCGTTGGTCTGGGAGGGGTGAAAAAAAAGGTTTTTCAAAATTTGACAAGGTGGGTTATTTTTTTTTTGAGTTCTTGGGCTGAGGGGGGGGTCCTTTGAACGTTCGCTTGCGATAACTATACTCAAGTTCCCTTACCTAGACAAAAATGAAGCCTGCATCATAGCCAATAGTAGAATACACATCATACAGAACTGTAACACTACTTTGTTTGCTGTGCACGTACTCTGTAAAATATAAACATAAATATCAATATAAAAAAACATAGTAACATATCATACTTAAAAAAAATAATATGATATCTATGGTCAGTATAACCATGTCATCGTATATAAGGTTACTATAGTCGTTTCACCAAATGTAATATTTCTATTCACTATAATCATATCAACGTACCCAATCAGGTTTCATTGTAAAAACACCCATAAAAGCAAATATAATGATGAGTACAAGTTCTTGAAACAAATCTAGGAAGCGATGATGACCTGTTACTCTGTAAAGTAATTTTATTACATTTATTAGGTTGTATCAATACTATCTACTGAATTTATTAGGTTTTTTAAAATAATTCTGTGTTCTATCTCAAAGCAACTTTTTGGGGTTAGGGGCACAGAATTCTTTGAACAACCTAATATAACACTGACTTTTAAAGGGATTACAATATAGATCTTCTGCCACTTTTTATGTATTAACAAGTACAATTCAGATCGTGATAAAGATCAGGCTAATAATCTCTTTTTTTTTAATTTAAAATTTGAGTTTCTGTTACTTCAAATTTGTATTACACTTACCCAGCAATCATAGTGTAGAGTATGGTAAAGAAAATCCAAACCACGACCCATCCCGAACCAATGTACAGTATGATCTCGGCCGTTTTGTGGTCACTGTCCGAGAACTTTGAGATGTTACAGACTCCGAATGTATTCTCATCTGTTGTGTCATTCTCAGCCCACCATAAAGGTGTAGTTGTGATTACGGTACTAGCTTTAGTAGCATTTGCTGTTGTGTTTCTTGTCGTACCTGATACGGTAGCGGTTACTGTAGTTTTAGTTGTGTTTGCTGACGTTACTGCTGTAGCTTTGGTAGTATTGGATGTTGATTTTGTTGTGGATGTTGTAGTAATTGTAGAAACAGTAGTATTTAATGTAGAAGTGTGGGTTGATGTATGAGTTGATGTTACAGTAGACAATGTTGTATTAACTGTTGTGGTAGATACTGTAGTGTTATGTGGTGTTGTAGTACTTTCGTATGTTGTACTTTCAAAAGCAGTAGTACTAGCAGTACTATTAGCTGGTGTGGTTGAACTAGCAGTTACAGTACTACTTACTGTAGTGTGTTTTGTTGTAGTATTTGTGACTGTGGTATGACTCGTAGTAGAACTGGAATGTGTTGTAGATACTGTGGTAGTATTTGATGTCGTTGAACTTGTACTACCTGTTGTATGACTAGTAGTAGAATCAGTAGTAGTACTGGAAGCTGTACTGGTACTTTCATCTTCAGCTGCTCTTACATTTCGTATCTTTTGTTTATCGTATTCAAAGCGCCGTCTGAAGGTATAAACTATTTACTACAGTAGTACAGCAATATCAAACAATAAAAAAAAGATTATCAACACTAAATTTTAAAAATTTACAAGGTATAAGCTGCCAATACTCAGTGAACTACATAGTACGACCTACTACAATAAGAATAGCAAAATGGTCATATAAGCAACTGAAGTAACTAACATATTGTTCGCTGATGAATGTATATCTTCTTTTCGATTCCACGTACAATGAACCACCATAATTTTACTGTAAAAGAATTCTGGTATAATGCTTGGAGTAGCTAATGGATGAGAGCATTTACATCCTGATTCGTATGTTATTATGCCTGAGGGGTTGAGCTGTAAGTACATGTTTTAAAATATAAATTCTGGCTTAGACTGACTTTTAAACATATAAAAATTTGTCTTATATTAGTAGCTCAATCTTTTTTATACTATTTAATATGGTGTTGGGCGGGTATTTTAAGCTGGTTTTTGGAGGCGGGAAAAAAAACTTTTTTTTAATTTTTCAAAATTTTGAAAAGTTCATTTTAAACTGAAACACTTTTAATTTGAAAAATATTGCGCTTACATTAGCCAGACAATGATTGCCAACACTTAATGCCGATTTATTGTCGCAGAAACACCGGACTGAAGATGTATTTGCATTGGTGCAATACACTGTCACTGTTTGCTCTTCCACTTTGTTTTGAATGTTTTCAAAGCCATTTTTACATTTACATTCGTCAAAGACAAGCAATTCGCCTTTGGCGTCGTGCTGGAAATATTTATTGTAAAATACGAACTTTTTCGTAGGATAAGGTAAAGTATGGTATGTTTATGTAAATTTTGACAATATTTTTGAGATTAACATTACGTCTTGTCCGAGAACTTTTGAGATCTTAAGAATTTTTTTTTGGTTTTTACTCTATTTTGAATGTTAAAGTATATAATATATAATAATATGATATTATGTTCATATTTTCACAGTCTTTCACATTTTTTTACATTTTTAACCCACCTTTGCCTCACAGTAAGCACCGACAGTCGTATTGGTATCACAATGACATTTCAAGTTAGCAGTAACAGTTAAAGATAAGAAACAACAAAAAATGAAAATAGGTAACATAAAGACAATATAATTGTAACAAAACTAGTTGTTAAACCAGCATTCTTCAAAGAAGCTTGGCAACGAACGTCGTTTAGAAGAACTTTCAAATTAAATATGCAAATTTTGAAAGAAGTTGAAGGTTTCGTCCTTATACTGTCTTTTTATCAACCGTTATTTATATGAGGTAGATTATGGTAAAGTAGAGTAAGGCATCGTACAGTACAAAGAGAACTTGTACTATTTCAATATGATTACGGTAGGACAAATTAGTTTAGAGTAAAGTAGGGTATGGTAGAGCAGGATAGGTCAAGCTAGAGTAGAATAGGGTAGTGTGAGATATGGTAGTGTAGGGTACGGTAGGTTATTGTAGGCTAGGGTAAGGTAAAATAGGATAGTGTATGGCTCCATTTCTTCATTTTAGTGTCCATGTTTGGCAATTTTATTCTATTTTCATATGCTGTATATCCTTCAAAACTCATATACTGTATCTCTATGCCGTTCCCAATTAATTATAATGCTAATTAATCTTTTGTCTCCATAACCACGTACCGTATTCGGTTACAAAAACCGAGTATTTGTCGAGAAAATGCGGCAAAATGTGCCGAAAAGAGAAGAAGCGAACGGAAGTGTTATGAAGATGAAAGAGTACCAGTTTTGTTTGCATTTCAGCACGAGCGGCGATTTGAAGATGACATTTGACGTTTCGAGTCGCAGGTCAATTGGGGTCGCAATTCGAAGCTGTCGGATTAGGGAAACGTATGTTCGTATTTTTTGGTTGAAAGTTTGTATAAATTTAAAAAAGTTACAGTAATTTAGTTTTAAAATTAAAAAAAAAACTACAGTAACTTAGTGTTAAAAAGCTAAATCGACTAACAATATATTCATAGAATACCTATAACAATATATACTAATTTTTACTTTTTTCCGCTATATTAAGGTTAGTACTGTAAACCTTCGACCGATGTACTGTAAAAGCTTAAGCCAATGTACTGTAGAACTTTAGAAGGCAATTTAAAAAAGTCGCTAGAGTACTGTAAGACTAAGTCTTTACGTTTACACAAAGCTACACTTTGGCTAATTTCAAAGTTTACAGAAATCAACCGGTCATGTTGTCCCACCTCAACTCATCGGCCGCTCCCACCTTTGACCTGCTAGCCCAAACAAATCAAAATTCGAAAAAAAGGTCGGGCGGGGGAGTGGCTGACTACTGTAGCTTGCGTTAAGTTACACAACGAGATCTCGGCTGCCTCGCTTATTATATTAGACAGCAGCCACTTGAGCCCCAATGTTTGCCAAGAATATGGGGCTCGAGAGATCTCGCGCAACACTCCCCCCCCCCTATCCGCCCGCCCCAACAACAATCAGCACATCGACTCGTCATAGCCGGACTTGAACTTTTTATTAAGCCAGTGTTATCCACTTAATCGCCAAGTCAAGAGCAGGCATCCTCAGGAGTGGCCTATCGATAACAGCCCATATTGCCACTCAAGTTGAAGAGTCGAGTCAATTAAAGTAAGTACTTTTATTTTAATATCATCTCGACACGTCTGAAGTGTACGAGACGGATGATTGGTACTCGACAGCGTTGTTACGAGAAGATGGTACTCGACAGCGTTGTTAAGAGTACTAAACGGTTCAAAAAGCGGCCGATAGCCAGGAATTTTCATTATGATGCGGCCAGTAGTCTTACCTAGCCAAGGCTTAGCTAAATAAAAAATTAAAAAGCTAGCAGAAAACAAATTTTTTAAAAAACTTTTAACAACCAATGATAACATCATACCTAAAAATAGCACACTGTTTATATCCAGTAGATTGGAAACTCCAAAAATGCCGATAAAGAGCCAATGACAACATAGAGTTATACTAGAAAACTTATTCACCCTAACCAAGACCTGCCCCTTTTCAGAATCATGAACACGGCGTTTGCGAACGCTGTGGCCGCCTTAGGCACTCCAACCTCCTCTTCAAGTGATAGTCGGTAAGTGTCATCAACAAGTGTGTTGTTCGTAAGTACAATAACATAATAGCACTTTAGGGTCGATAGGAGGATTAACTTTGACCTTGTGGAGTTGAGAGGTGAATAGCTATCTTGTTCTAGAGATGAGGGATAGTGAACCGTGTTACTCTACAATTTTAGAGATCACTTGCGTACCTTTCTTTGTAAAAAATAAGCAATAAGGCACAGAATTATCTGAACCTAATAATTAGTCTATCATAACATATTTACCTTGTTTTAGAGCTGAAAGCAAGCCTGACACTTCTGAATTGTGCTCTCAACCTCCAACAACATCGATTTACACTAATCAAAACCCTTGGGCTGAACATATCCCACTACTAGGAAGTAAGTGAATATTTTTCAATTGATAATATCCTCTCCTTAACCTAAAAATTATGATAACAGCCCTCCTTAACCTTATATTTATTAACTAACTAATATTATTCTTATATGAGCTCTACAAAACAAAAATGATCTTTTTTAGACTACACCTCAACTCTAGACTGCAATGTTAATATCGGAAACAACTATGTCTATGACCAATCATTCCAACCTGCCTACTTTACTGGCAATGGTTATATACCATCGTACGGTGTATTCTGCGACACTTTTGGAGCCCGACTAGCTACACAAGGTATAGATTCAGAACTTCCTGGAATGTCAATTGAAACTCAACTTAAAACCGAAATCGACGATGAAAAGTAAGTTTTAATCATAAGGATAACATATTTTTACTATGGAACCTAGATT
This sequence comes from Bursaphelenchus okinawaensis, assembly GCA_904066225.2. Classification (NCBI taxonomy): domain Eukaryota; kingdom Metazoa; phylum Nematoda; class Chromadorea; order Rhabditida; family Aphelenchoididae; genus Bursaphelenchus; species Bursaphelenchus okinawaensis. The sequence continues at coordinate 7,609,300 of CAJFCW020000005.1, read as the reverse complement.
TTACTCTGAAAAAAACGTTTTTTAAACATTTGGTACTAATTTGCTTTAACATATCGATAGAACAAAAAATAATAACCATCAACTTTTAGAGCCAAGTCAGATCACGGTGAATCAGACGGCGGAGAAGATATGGAAGAATCGTTTGATGGAAAGAAGAGGAAACGAAAAAGACGAGTACTATTCACAAAAGCTCAGACATTCGCGTTAGAACGACGTTTCAGACATCAAAAGTATCTATCGGCTCCAGAAAGAGAAGAACTAGCCAGGGAAATCAATCTAACGGCTACACAAGTCAAGATTTGGTTCCAGAATCATAGGTGAGTTCTTCTGGAATCGCTTCTGTATTTTACCAGAAAACTCTCTTCTTGAATAAGACATTAAGCTAAAACAATACCTTTGCAGGTACAAGAACAAGAAGGTGACTCCAGAAAAGCCGGCTTCATCGTCCAGCTTCGAATCCTCGAACACGGTGCAAAATGCTCCAGCTGACTTCTCAACCCGTAGAATGCAAATTCCTGTCATTATGAGGGATTCGAACTTGAACATGAACAATGTCTTCCCCAACGCCGCATATCTTCCTGTAACCTCGACCGTACCCACCTCAACTTTCGCGCCACAATATTATATGAACAACGCCTGGACGTGGCCTTCTTAATAGTTCAAATATGTAAAAATACTAATTTAAAACGCAGTAAATGTAAAAGATTAACCAGAAGTTAACTATTTAACGATTTACGATGAATATATTCATCAAAAGTTTCGAAAAACTGAAATAAAAAAATTAATTTTTTAATTTAGACATTTAAAATACTTACTTCAAATTTAAATATTTGTAAAAAACGTGCATTAACATTATCAGTACCATTTTCCTTCAAATTACAGGGATTTCTTCGCACACATATAGGAGCAAATTGGTCCCAACACGAAAAGCTTCTACTTGGCGTTCCGTCCTCAATACTTTTTTATGCGTGACCCGCTTTTTTTTCAGCCGGAGCCGGCTGTTTTCGAGCTTATGATAGGGAAACGAGCCAGAAACTCCAGTCCAATTGTTTCAAAAAAACTCGAGGACATTTCTCGACCATTTAATTACGATTATATTGTTTTAGATCGTAAAACTTGCCCTTTGGGGTCCAAACTTGGAAAGATTCAACTTAAATGGATATGGAAATGGAAGAGGAAAAGCCAGGAATGTCGGTAGAACAGAAAGCTGACGTGAAGCCGGAAGTGAAGGAGGAAAAGACGGTGGCACAAGTTATCGACAGTTTCAAATGGGTATGTTAAGGTTGTTATGGTTTATATTGATGTTTAGGGTACTATTACGGGCCAACTAAAGTACAAACAGTTGTGTCGGGCATTGGGCCAGTTAAAAATGTGGAAAGAGGATATGAGAGTCGAATTCTTGCATGGATTCTTGGATTTGGCGAGTAAATTCGATGCTTCTTGCTTGGACATGGTCAGAGCTTTGTGTGTAAGTGTTTTTAAGCTACGTATATTGTACGGAAACTTGTACAACATGTTTTGTTATGTAGTGTATGACCTTGAATCTTTAATTGATTGGGTTTATTGAAGTCATTAACATTAGCCTTTTTTGTTTTTCTAAATTAACATTCTTTTCAGGATGTTGACTGGCTGTACATTCCCAAATCTCAACTTTCACCGTTCTTGGCCATGTTAACTGATGCTTGTATTTTTAACCCGGTTTTTGTTGATTCTGTTCTTAAGTCTTGTGTAAGGAATCTGTCGCCTCCGATCGAGTTCCAAGCTAATGAAAAAGGTGAAGTCACAGCTATCTGCCTTTTACAAGATGCTGAGTTGGAGCTTCTGTACTTGAAAGCTATGGACTGTATTGAGATGATTGTTAAGAGATTGCCGCCGTAAGTTTTAATGTTTTTAATACTCATTTTAGTTTAAATTTCTTAATTACTGTATTTAAACAATATATTGTTTTAGAGCTGTGTTTTCGTTGAGCTCGGCAATCTTGAAGCACAAACCTCACAGAACGGCACCTTTGGAGAAGATGATCGCTCACGTTAGGCTTATTATTGTTATGGCTGATAAATATCCTCAAATCAGCGAAGAATTATTTGGAGCTTTGATTAATGGCCTACTTCAAATGGATGTAAGTTTACTAACATTTCTTTTTTAAAACTATATCAGTATCCGGTTTTATGTCTTCTTTAATTTGATAATTTAGTTATTTTAAGTAAATATTGTTTTTGTCTACAAAAGCTTTATTTATGGCATTTTAGGGTATTGTATCTCAATATTCTGGAGTAGATATTGCACGAAATAGTGCAAGCCTTTTCTTAACCGCTGATGTCGAAGACAAATACGATGAAGAAGGGTACAAAATGAAGATCAAGGAGAAGTTGGATGTCTGCATGACAATGTTACTTTGTTACGTTGGGTTGGGATCTGAGAATCCAATCGTGAAACCTAATGACAGTAAGCTTGTTTTCTAAAAAAAGTTGCGCTGCTTACTTTGTTTTTAGGTAAGAAATATTTTAAAAATCTATTTTCAGCACCACACACAAAGTTCTTGGAGTCCTACGAGCCTCCAAAGGGAATCTTCAACAGATTGTTACCTATTCTGGAGACCCATATTCTCTATTGTCATGAGATGGACAATGTCCCATTCTTGTGGTTCTATATGGCCTCATACTCTCGAGAGAACTTGATGAAGTTGATGAGAGTTTTCTGGAGGGTAATGACCACCCCAACTCAACGTCCCAACGAATTCAAAAAGGCCCACAACGCGGCTGCCTTTTTGAGTGGGATCTTGGCCAGAGCTAACTTTGTTAACTATCAGTAAGTTTTTAATTTGGAACTGTTTTTACTTTACAATTACTTTGATACAGTTGATTTTAGTTTACAACCTGTGAATAGAAATTATGTTTGATTCTTTGGGTAACAATTTGCTGATTATTTGCTTATCATTGTTTTTAAAATATCATTTTCAGAGTAATGTGTTTCTGGTTGAAGCAAATGGCCAACTGGTGTCTTCGTTATATTGACAAAGCTGGACAAGTGAAACGACCAGGTGGTCATCAACACGGAACGTTCTATGCGATTGTCCAAGCGTTTTTGTTCGTTATTTGCTTCAGATACAAAGAATTTGTGGACAACAAGCGTAAGTCAATAACAGTGATTGTTTAAAAATATATACTTTGTTGTATTAATCTGACTTTTTTTCAAAGAAAAATATTATTTTTGTTATCCAAACTAACTTTGCATTATTTAGAAATCGACGAACTCCGCCTATGGGGACTGGGAAGAATCGTCCACTGCCAATTGGAGCCCTTGAACTACATTGCCACGCCTTTGGCCAAATGCTTTGCCAGTGTAAGTCGCTACATGCAGATCGTCTACTGCAGTCACATCATAAACCTGAGTGATAACGGCCCTCTGGAATGTTATTTCCCGTTCCTGAAAAGTGGACTGTTTCAAATGGCGGACCTTATCCAACCCCTCCTCCGCGACTTTAACCCAGCCGAAGACGACTTCGATACCTCAGCAGCGATCGCACCACAAACCCAAATCGAAACCCAAGACGACGACGAGTTCGATTTCATGCCAATGGAAATCGGAGCCGACTCGGGATTGTTGACCTGTTAATCCTGATTTGTTTTCGTTATTGTTACTGTTAATGTAAAAATATATATTAAATTTTTAGATGAACCGGTAAAGTACAAATGCACAATTACACGTTTGTAAATATTTATTCTTTAGCTGTCATAGTACACAATCTAACACAATATATCTGGTATCTAAATAATCGATACAAAAAATTACCTACGAAATTAACAAGTTATGAAAATGTAAAGTTAGTAAAGTATTAGAGATTTAGTCATCACCCGCTGGCTTGTGGGTTTCGAATGGTGGGGGCAGTTGGATAGCGCCAGGCTGCACGTCCCAGATGTCTTTAGCGTATTCTGAGATGGTTCGGTCGGTGGAGAACTTTCCTGAGCTTGCAATGTTGATCAAACACTTCTTGTTCCATGCTTCTTGGTCCTGAAGATTGACAATTAGTAACATGACAATAACAAAACCCACGATTTACAACAACATACAACCATGGACAACAAATTGATACCAAAACTAAAATTGAGCCCTCCACGAAAACCCTGAAGTCATACTTACCAAGTACAATTCGTTGACCTTGTCCTGGGTCTTGATGAAGTCTTCGTAGTCGGCGCACACATAGAAACGGTCGTGGTTTTTGATGACGTTGACGAGATCACGAAGGGCATCTGGTTGGTCGGGGGTGAAGAAGCCGGTCTCGATTTGTTCTACAGCTTGCTTCAACTCGGCGTTCTTGTTGATGTACTCGGAGGCGTTGTAGCCCTTCTTCTGGAGGTTCTGCACATCTTCGACTCTCATTCCGAAGATGAACAAGTTCTCTTCGCCGGCTTCTTCGGCCATCTCCACGTTGGCTCCGTCCATGGTGCCGATGGTGAGGGCTCCGTTCAACATGAACTTCATGTTTCCGGTTCCAGAAGCTTCGGTTCCGGCGGTACTGATCTGTTCGGACAAATCACAAGCTGGGATGATCTTCTCGGCCATGGAGACACGGTAGTTCTCCAGGTAGACGACCTTGAGCTTGTCTCCGACGATGGGGTCCTTGTTGACGATCTCGCCGATTCCGTTGATCAACCTGATGATCATCTTGGCAATGTGATAGCCTGGAGCGGCCTTTCCGCCAATCATGATGGTTCTTGGGACGATCTTCTTGTCTGGGTTGGCCTTGATGCGGTTGTACAAGGTGATCATGTGGAGGGCGTTGAGAAGTTGACGTTTGTACTCGTGCAGACGCTTCACGTGGATGTCGAACATTGAGGATGGGTTGATTTCGACGCCAAAGTTGTCCTTCAGGTATTCGGCAACGCGGAGTTTGTTGTCTCTCTTGATGCGGCCGATTTCGTCGAGGAAGCTCTTGTCATCGACAAATTGGTTCAGCTTCTTGAGTTGGGAGAGGTCGGTTTCCCATTCTTCGCCAATCTTCTCGACGATCAGGTCGGACAAGGCTGGGTTACAGAGCAACAACCAACGTCTGGGGGTGATGCCGTTGGTCTTGTTTTGGAAGCGTTCTGGGAACAGTTCGTAGAAGTCTTTGAAACTACAAGAGGAACAAATTATTGAGATTTTTTAACATTTTTTTCAAAAAAAAATACTTTCAAAGCTAAGCTTCAATATTCGGTGACATTTTTTACAAAACTAGTAGACTTTAAACCCTCAAAGCTTACGTGGTCTTGGTCAACAAGTCCGAGTGGATGGCGGCAACACCGTTGGTGACGTGAGAGCCGAGGATGGACAAATGAGCCATGTTGATTCTCTTCTCGCCGAATTGGTCGGCCTCTTCGACGATGGACATGCGCTTCATGCGTTCGAAGTCTCCTGGGTACTTCTTGGACAACACATCCATGAAGCGTTGGTTGATTTCGTAGATGATCTGGAGATGGCGTGGCAACAGGTTCTCCAACATGGTGACTGGCCAACGTTCGAGGGCTTCTGGCAACAAGGTGTGGTTGGTGTAGCCGTAGGTCTTGACACAAATGTCCCAGGCGTCATCGAACGAAAGATCTTCCACATCGACCAACAGACGGATCAGCTCGGGGATTCCGATGGCTGGGTGAGTGTCGTTGATCTGGATAGCAACCTTCTCAGGGAATTGCTTGAAGTCAACTCTGACGGTGTCGCGAGAGCCGTAGTTGCTGGACTTGAAGCGTCTGATGATGTCTTGGAGTGTAGCAGCACACAAGAAGTATTGTTGCTTCAGACGGAGCTCTTTGCCGACGAATACCTATAAAATTATATTATTCATGGGGCTTCCAAAGTTTTAAAAATCTAACACAATATTCTATAGACAACTAGAACTAATACAATACCGTACAATATTTAAAACACTATGATCTCAACTTACATTGTCGTTAGGGTACAAGACACGAGTGATGTTTTCGGTCAAGTTTCTGTCCATGACGGCGTTCACGTAGTCACCATCGTTGAAGAACTTGAGATGGAAGTGGTTCTCGGCCTTGGCTGACCACAAACGAAGCGTGTTGACAACATTGTTTCGGAATCCAGGCACTGGAGTATCGTACGGCATGGCGAAGACCACGTGAGTGTCAACCCACTTGCTCTTGCCGTTGGCATCCTTGGTGACCTTGCCGTAGAAGTTGACTGGCAACATGTACTCGGGTCTGGCCTTCTCCCATGGGTTTCCGAAACGAAGCCAGTCATCTGGCTCTTCGATTTGCCATCCGTCCTTGATGAGTTGCTTGAAGATACCGTACTCGTATCTCAGACCGTAGCCATAGGCCGGGATGCCCAAAGTGGCCATGGAGTCCAAGAAGCAAGCGGCCAGACGGCCCAAACCTCCGTTTCCGAGTCCAGCGTCTTCTTCAATTTCCTGGAGCTCTTCCATGTCCAATCCCAATTGGTACAGAGCCTCATCCACGGTGGCTTGCATTCCCAGGTTGAGCATGGTGTTGGAGAGGGTACGTCCCATGTAGTACTCGAGAGACAAGTAGTACACTCTCTTTGGGTCCTTCTCGTAGTAGTACTGTTGGGTACGGATCCAACGGCTCACCAGATGATCGCGGACGGTGTCGGCCAAGGCAAAGTAGTAGTCGCGTGGGGTGGCAACATTACGGTCCTAAAATAATTTAATATAATACATTGTCATAAAATTATCCTACTTATTTACTATAATATAGGCTGGAATTATAGTAAAAGTAGAAATGGCTAATATACTTCCATTTTAGTACTACAGAAAGCACTATTACGACACCAAACCTTATAATTACATAAAAAGCTAATTGACGTATTTCCCAACATAACCCATGTTACATCATTACCGTACTTTACCACCATCTAAAAACATCAACAATAAACAAGAACGTACCTTGATCAGAGAGAAGTGAAGATGTCTGTTGAAGGCCTTCTTGATGTTGGCCACGTTCTCGACCTGAGCGATCCCACGGACACTGATTTGTTTACGACGATCTTGGTCCGTAGCCATATTGTTTGATCAGTATTGGGCTGCCTGAAATTCACAACATTAACATGTGAAACGACTTTGATACCTAAACATGACCTTAAAAACGCGATTATCACAAAAATATGATTACAACTATGAAAATATTACACTAGATAAACAAAAATATACAGCAACAACAACTAAACCAAAGATATTGTTCTAACATAAATGTGTCCAAATTACTTTTTAATCATTAATATTACAATCTCAAACCTAAAATACTGTCATTTCTGACCACAACCCAACCCACTGCCATCCCTTCTAACTAATCACCTTATCAATTGCAGCTTCTGCAAGGTGACCCCGTACTTTTAAAGAAACTCATTGGGCGTGCAAGTAATAAAGCGTTTTGATGATAAACAAGACTATCAAAGGCAATTCCATCAACAAACAAACGCTTCGAACTGCAAAGGATTAAAACATCGATACCTGCATCTGTTTACGAACTTTGTTTATCATAACAAACAGAGTTATATTTCAAGACTACCACAGTAAGATAAATGAGAAAACATCTATGATATAGTAATGATCCCATATGGTATAATAACGACCATGCGGTTAAAACTGTTCCAAACTTCGCACCGTGCAAACTTTAAATAACCGAAAAGTGGCAGTAAACAATAAATATTATTATCAGCAATTTCAAAGTATATTTTCGCTATGTACCTATCATCATTTTCGTAAACAATCACTGTTTACCTAACATGCTTATCATTATATTACAATTTCTTTGCCAAATTTTGATCAAAGCTATACTATATTGTTTACTGTTATGTTGGTACTACAATAGCTATTCTTATACTACCTATATGATAAAAGTGTGTTATTGTACAATTAAACAAAAATTGGTTTTTGTTTTTTGTACATTTAAAAATCACTTTTCTTCCCTTTTATCTACTATAATATACAAATTTCGTTTTCCTACAGCTACTTATAATAGTTTCTTTATAAGTCCTACATATAACATAACATTCTACATGTTATCACATTCCTATCAAATCATGCTTTATTTCCCTACAACCTATCATGCCTTTATTACCTTACGCAAGCCATTCTCTTACTACTCATCCCCAGCAAGCATTCCTCAGCACCCATTGCACCGTGCGAAACCAAACTCAAAACTAACCCAATTTCATCACATCGGCCGCTATTTACAAACAAACAGCGGCAATGATAACATTGATAATGATTACACTTTTGGGGCAGTTCTTCCCCTTCCCAATCACTCGAATGAATGGACAGAACGATGATTCGAACGGGAGAGAGAGGGACTTAAGAGAAAACAATTCCTCAAAATCAGGCCCACACCACGTTTTTCACGTGTTTCTCGATCTAAAACAAGGCTTTTCAGGCAAATGTCAGAAACTTTTAGACCGTTCAAAGGGCGTATTGGCAAGGTAAAAGTAATCTTACCATTTCAGCTGTTATATTGACAAAAAACCTTACAAACCTAAAGTTATATCGTTCAAAAAACATTAATAAACACATTTTGAAGGCGTGGTAAAGTTAAAATATTATTGTGATAAAACTAAGACTATGAAAAGGCGGGCTGTAACATCCAATATTTTAATGATACTTGACCGCCAAAATGTTACAATCACATTGTTTACGGAAAAAAACAGTTTTATCGATGAAAAATAGTCTTATCTTATCAGTGGAAAATTGTTTTGTTACCTAAAACAATCAGTTCTGGTCAAAAATTAATCAAAAGTCTGATTCCGGACAAAGTTTTGGCCGATTTTAGACTTTGATAACAAAAAATTGAGATTGACTTGAATCTGCCTATTAAATCTGATACTTAAAAAATTAAAATCTAGAGTTTTAGGTAACGGAATCAAAAGTTCCAAAAATGAAAAAAGCTGCAAAGGTAATAAAGATTCAGTTTAAATTTTAGGTAACAAACTTAAAATTTGATCCATTTTAATTTTTAGCAAAAGCTCAATTTTTGGACGTAACCTTATAGCTAAAATAATAACAACTTATATTAGATATAAAGCTTAACGTGATGGCAGTAAAACAAGGAAAATTTTGCGTCTTTTGGCCACAAACATTCACTAAAAACGAACGTGCCAATGCAAAGAACGCCTCGAAAATAGAATTAAAAAAACTCGGCCGAAAAACTTCCGCTTTGATACCTAAAAACAGTCTCAAAAACCATCTAAAACAAGATTTTAATAAGCAAACTAATCCTCAAGACTCTAGCTTAGATTTCTAGTACTTATAAGCGTACATTGATACCTAAAACTAGCCCAAAATAGACTTAAAAACAAAAAAAATGGACAGAGTTACCTAAACTTCCCCAAAAAACCTCAAAAATCCACGAAAACACCAGAAAACAGTTCAAAAAATACGTTGAAACAACAATATAAACCTCTTCAGCCCTTTTAACAATCCCTTAGAGTTCGGAACATAAGCAGTTGTAGGAGAAACGGCCGCGTTAGCTACAGGAACGCACGTTCCCCGAACAAATTCCCTTATTTTTGGCCCGAAAAATAGTTTTTTGAGCAGCCAAAAAGGCCAAAAATCATTTAAAAAGCAGGGAAACGAACCAGATGCTCTCCGGCAATCCTCTTGTAATCAAAACAAGGTGAAAGTCTACTGAATGTCCGTGACAACTCCTCATGCACATCAAGGTTTGTGCTCTGGCAAAGTGTTATAACATTGTCCTAGAGGTTGGAGAGAGTGAGATAACTTTGTGGATGTGTTTTGGCCAAGTGTAAATACGTTTTCGAATGGAAAACAACAAATATTCGTCCAGTTTTTGGACTTTTTCAAAAAATAATAGGCTAAACGAGAAATGACAAAAAAATGTCCATGAACTGCTATTAATTTTTCAACTCTAGTCCAATGTAAATTTAGGTAACAACTTTAAGAAAACGTAAATTTTCTAAATTTTGGAAGTTCCCCTATCAAGAGCTATCAAAACGGCTCAAAGTTTTTAGATCAACCGTTAAAGTAATTCTGTAGCTGTAATTTTTTAAATTTGTTACCTAAATATCAAAATTTATGCCACCTATTAGGTTGTTCAACTAATTCTGTGCCTCGTTTCAAAGCAAATTTTCAGAGTTGGAGGTCCCATAATTTTTGCAAATTTTCGGAATTAGAGGGCACAGAATTAATTGAACAAACTAATACTTGTGTGGCTCGTATTTTTAGCCTTCTGGCTTCGTCGAAGCCGTATTAAGGATTTTTGATTGTTTACACGACTTCTATTTTTATCTTGCCAAGTACCCAGTCATTCTAATGCTAACGCTGACATTTTTCAAATAGGATTTGTTTCTAAAGTAACATACGTTTCGTTTGGAATCAGATCAATTTCCACCAAATCGAGTAGTTGTTCTCCAAAACCCAAAAACAATAATCGAATTCCGTACACTCGCACCGGAACAAAGAATGATAAGCGATAAGTTTGTTTTGCCAATGTTGTAAACACTTTTATATGGGCTGGTGTTCGGGAAGGTTCGGCTGGTTATTAGTTCACTAAATTAAGTGATCTGTTAACATTCCTGATAAGTTTCTTTGCTAGAGCTTAAAAACAAAATTGTAATTGAGTTGGTCGTCTGCACCGCTTTTTTATTGTTTTTACAATAACAGCAACATGTTTGTTTCACGTGTCACACGTACGACAACGTTGTTGTTGTAAAGTGTTTCAAACGATGGGATGCGAATGACCAGAGGGCACAAAGGTTTAAGTGTTTTGGTTTTTCGACTTTGCAAGGAGAAGTTGTGGTTTGGAATGGCAGTAAACACACGGTCGATGTGATGGACGTATTATGCTATGTTGTACTGAAATAATGGCGATATTTGATAAAGTAAGTCCCTACCCGACCGGACTCGTCGAGTGGCTACTCCACTCGACCCTACCTTAACTTACCCTACCCTACAATATGTTAATTACGAGAATATTAGCATTAAAATTGAAAGATGATAACATTTTCAAAATATATTTCTGATTCCATTATAACATAAATCACCATAATATTAATATTAATGTAAGCAGATTAAAAAAGATTGTATTATAAATTAAATATAATACGTTGAAAAGGTATTTGCATTGATATTGTAGCAGATTAAACAAACAGTCGACTTTTGATGGACTAGTTTGACCTTAAAATGACTCTAAGAAACCAAAATACTAAGAACAACGAAGCGCCTTTAAAAGCAGTCAGAAGGTTTGTGTCTTGAACTTTATTAAACCGACGTTACTTTGTTTGAGTTAAGGCTGAAGTGTTAGAAGGAAACAGAGGTATACTAGAAGGTTTTTTAAATAGTTCAGTGCTTCCTTTCAAAACAAATTTTTAGAATTAGAGGGTACAGAATTATTTTAACAACCTAACAGAAGGTGTTTTGTATGAGTTTTTATTATAGTATAAACATCTTTTTGTAGTTTGTACAAAAAAAGTCAAAATAATATCAGAATTATCTTTGTTATCACTATTAGAATGTCTCAACTGATCATTAATGGTCGTAAATAAAATATTTATTAATATAAACTTAAAAAAAGTAATGTTCTTTTTTCATGCTGAGCTTAAGGTTGTTCACATAATTCTGTGCCCCCATACACATTTACCTTGGCACTTTAATTTAAGAAGGAGCTCAAAATTATTTAAACAACCTAACAGGCTCAGCATGAAAAAGGGCTTTTAAAGCCTTGCCCGGCCTTATCAATGACATTTTACTTGCTTTTTCAACCTTTATTTATACTCAATATAGTCATAAAATTAATTTTTTTTTGTCATTTTCAGTCGTCCAGCATTCAGAACAGCTGATCCATGCGTTGACGTCTTCTTTGCAATGTTGGTGGTTACCGTAATCTTGGGCTTGTTTTTATGGAACAATTTTTATGTTGCTGCTAAACCAGAGTTGGTGCTGGTACAAGTTGTAAGTTTTTCCATATGATTTTTGTGCATTTGTGAGAGTAAGAGTATTCAAGTAAAGTGTTACAGCTGTTTCGTCATGGACTTCGTACACCATTAGAAGTATATCCTACTGATCTGAACCTAGAATTATGGCCAAAAGACTTGGGATCATTGACAGATGAAGGACGTTTGCAACAAAAACATTTGGCACAGTTTTTGAAACAACGTTATCATGATTTTCTTAATGATACGTACGACAAAAGTCAGGTATTCTAGTTTTGTATAGCTTCCTTTGTAAGAATATGGATAAAAAATGGGCAATATTGATAAAAAAACAGCCAAACTTTGTGTACTATAAAGTATTAGGTGGTTCAAATATCTTTGTGCTCCTTATCAAACAAATTTTCGGGATTTGGAGGCACAGAATTATATGAACAACTTAATATAACACTGTTTTAGATCAAATATAACGCTGGTTTTAGATACACGTGAGAAGTTCAAACAAAAGTAGAACGATAGAAAGTGCTAAAATCAACCTTCGGGAGACCTTCAAAGGACCACACAATGAAATATGGCCTGAGATTGAAACTGTCGACTACAAAACTGATTACGTAAGGCTTTTTAACTATTTCCGGCCCTAAAAAATTAAAAATAAACTCTTGCATAAATTTGAAAAAAAAGATATGCAGAAGAGTAAAAAATTAATTTTTAATTTATTTTAGTTATTAAACGCCAGATCAGAGTGTAAAAGGCGTAAAGAATTATGGAGTTTGTTCAAAGAAGCTCCAGAGTACAAGGAAACGGAAAAGCAATACGCTAATTTGTTGGCCAACTTGTCGAAACATGCCAAAATGGAAATTGATTTGGATAACTATTGGGTGGTCGAAGAGTTGACTGAAATTGAAGTAAGCTGTATTCATAGTCTGCTAAAAAATGTACCCAACCCGCGCCACTCAGAATCAGCTCAAAGTGCTTATGTAAATTCATTGTACTACTAAGAGTACACATAAAAAATTTTGAGCTCGAGCTTTTGAGTTTTAAAATTTAAGCATTTGAGTATTTGGCATTGTGTTTCAAGCCTTTTTTTTCTACTTTCCGGACAAATCACAAATTAAATAATGTCGGTGCATTTAAAGATTTTCTACTAGTGATCAAAGAAAAATGACTATAATTTAAAAACTGACAAAGCTAAAGCCTTGAACACAATGCCAATTTGGCGGAAGGAGCTTCTTTGTAAAATACGTTATTTTAAAATAGATAGTAATTTCAGCTACAATTGAACAAACCAATACCACTTTGGGTAAAGGATAACTACAAAGAGTTAAAGGCTCTGGATCATCGTGTACTTAACTTTACAAACGGGTTCAGTAGGTTTTGATGGTTGAAACAACTTTTAGTTTTTTCCCAAAAGCTTAAACCAGCATGATGCATAATATTACACTGATGTAAGCTTTAACACATTATATTACGTTATATTGCAATGTAATTTTAGGTTTATCACCTTACAAAAACGTTGACTTCTCTCTTGAGATACTAAAAGTTGTTGGTGGCCCAATTTGGAGTGACATTATTAATCGAACAGAAGCAAAAATCAAATCTGTTAGGGAGAAAGTCGATGACCATCTACGTTACTATGTGTATTCTGGAGTAAGTTCGACGTTTCAAAACAGAAAATTTTCAATATATGACTAAACTACTCATTCCAGCACGATATGATCATATCAGCAATCTTCGGTATGTTGGGTGGTAAGATGAACTTGGACAAAGACGGGTACCCTGGCCCCGCTTCATGCTTGATCTTCGAACTTTGGATGGACAAACATGGAGACCCGACATTAAAAATATTTTACAGAGACGACAAGGGTACTGTAACGAATGTTTTGAAGCATTTACACAAAGAGACGTTATCATGGAAACAGCTCAAGGAGAATACGGACATTTATCTTCCAGACAAGGGTATTAAACAAGTAGGTAAAGGTTTTTTGAAGGATTTGAGACATTATTACACATGAAACGTAAATTTTGTATACAATAATATAACTGAAGTCTTCCTTTTTAGTACTGCCATGAATCATTGAAGCACAAGTAAAAAAAGATTTTCTAATAAAAATAGTATTATATTGTACATGATATCACTTATGGTTGATGTGGTTTTGATAATTAAACAGTTAATAATAATAGGTTGTTCAAATAATCCTGTGCCCTCTCTCAAAGTAAATTTTTAGCATCAGAGGGCACTGAATTATTTGAAAAACCTAATAGAAAGTTTCAAAATAAGTTTATTCCTTGTCCTCGAGTTTCTGTGCCGGACAGTTTCTATTCTCCTCGTGCACAGGTATACCTGGTCCCAATGCCATGTTGTTGTTCAAGGAATTATCCTTTTCCACTGGCTCCACTGGTATCAAACGGGCAGGTTTCGGGCTACTCTTCTTTTGCTTGATCTTCTTCAGCAGCTTGCTCATGTACTTCTTGTAGTCTTCCAGAAACTTGACTACACAGTCATTGTCCTCTTTGATGATCTTGTCTTCAATGGCTAGCTTTGTTACGCAAACGTGGAGGAAAATGTACTGGACTAGGCTTTGGACGGCGTGGGCACGTTGTTGGCGGAACTTCTTGCACAACTGAGAATTAAAAAAAAATTTGAAAAAATTAGTGTAGTCTCAACTGGAAACTATATAATATCAAGATAAGCCATCAAAAACTGTATATATTGACCTGTATAAGATCACATTCTCTTCACGCTAACCTTAAACATCATTTTTTAAATTTCTTCCTTACCTCCAAGACATTGGTGCCTTTAGTCGCGCTCTTTAATCGGTCATAAAACTGATCGACGGCTACAAAAGTGCCAGTCCTGCCAATCCCAGCCGAACAGTGTACCAACGTGACTTTTTCACCAACTCTGGCCTTGACTTGTCGCAGTAAGTATAAAACAGCGTGACTTTCCATTGGAGCCAAGTGATCCGGCCATTCGGCCCAGAACAAGTGACACACTGACTTACACATTGTTTCGTCGGTTCTATAAGATCAAAACATTAGTCAAGGGTATAGAAAATCGATGTTAACATAGCTATATTTACAAATTTGAAAAGGACAACTTTTCTTTTTGATAACAAGGTTAATAACAACTCAAAAAGTTTAAAAATCACAAATTTTTAACTTAAAAATTATCACCAAAGATTACACAATTTTACAACCACCTACCGATGCTTTACAGTGATCTTCTTGCACACGACCTTATGCTCGAGTACCTCGCTCGTGTCCGTAGTCAACGAGAACTCCCCGGCCGTCGTGCTGCTTCCAGGCTCCAAACAATAGTATTCAGCACACTTCTCGACCTCTTGCTCCACAAACTGGCACAACATGACGATTACAGCCACATCTTCGTGGTATACCATGTGCCAAAAGTCGGCTATCGTATCTTCGGTCGGTCCTTGAGCACAAATGTACTTTGGGACAGGGTGATTAGTAACGTTGACATAGGATGCGTGAATGTAGTCGTCGTCTTGTTCGCGGGTCTTCAAAACTACACGAGTCGAGTCTAGACAACAGACGTCGGCGTAGCTGAAAGGGGGAGTTATGATGATATAAAGTTATGTATAGCATTACATTTTAGTTAAATAAACTTGGATATATACTTTTTATATTACCCATGACTTAAGCTTTTGAAGTATATTATAAATTTCTTATCCAAGCGTTATATGTTACCATTGATCTAATATATATTCTTACATATAATCCATGGCCTAAACCTACCGATTCCTGACTTCAAACGTCTTGAAGGCTCGGCATTCACTATCAGCTGGCAACACATTCTTCAGAACACCGTACTCCTTGATCAACGACCGTAACCCTCCTTTACAGTACTTCTCAATCACTTTCGCTCTCAAATCAGATACTTTCTCGACTTCTAGTTCCTCTGCCACTTGTAACTGATTCTTGTTGACTTCACGGTCCGAGAGTTCAACGTCTTCTTCATCGTGATCCAGGTAACGTCGTTTTACTCTGCTACTGCTGGGTGTTAGTCCACCATCAGGTGGTGCAGCTGAGTGTTCCTGGAGTTCGGACTGAGGACCTGGATTGGCTGGTGCAGACGGCGGTGGTGACTGGGTTTGTATCTGCTGTTGTGGATGGGCTCTTGTACGACGCGATCTTCTGGTCGTACGTTTCTTGACATTCCTGAAATAGAAAAAATTAATACCTTTGCCACTTGGACAAGCTATATCTATACCAACATAAATTTTAAGGTAATAAATTTACTTTTAATCGCCATATTTTGTAAATGTAATGACATTGACTTACCTATCAGCTTTCTTCTTAGCTTTGGCTTTGGCGGTCTCTGTCGAACCTTTTGGGACTTTACTTTCACTCGTCTCCATTGTCGTCTTTTTACGACGTTGAATGGCATCTTTGGTTTCCTAGAAATACAACCACAATATTTTAATAGTCTATGACACAGCATAATCGTATAAATGAACATAGATTATATATTTAATATATAATATAAGACAATATAATATAATAAAGTATAGTTAAAAACAATTTTACCTTGTTGATCTTGCCAATTGGCGTACGACCGGTCGGCTTGCCTGGCGGAGGTGTTTTAGTAAAGAGCATCTTAGTGGCTACAGGAGAATACTTCTTCTTCGAGCCGTTCACGTCATCGTCATCGCTTTGAGTATTATTTTCGACCTTACCGTCTCGAGACTTCTGAAAATGAAACGCGTTAACACAAAAGACAAAATACACTAGCAAATGCTAAAAAAAGTGTATAATAATACTATTAACACGTATTTTTGGCACTAGTAATAAAATAAAGGCTACTGTACCAATAGTGGAAACCATGGTAAGTTTACCGCACAAGAACAACAAAAAATTACTGCTACACGACTAAAACAGGATAACATACCTTTCTCTCGGTCGATTTTCGATTGGCCGACTTCCTGCTTTGAATCTTCTGTGTTCGACCTTCCTGCGACATGAGCGACGATTCGACCACTCTTCAAATATAAGGAACTAACAAATGGCTAAGAATCAGATATCTCACTTCTCTCAAGAAATTTATGCAAATTTCAATGAATTTTTTGTGAGAATTTTGAATAATTTTCAAAAATATTCAAATCGTCTCGCATGATCAAGTCCACAAAATGATGCTGACGTATAAAAGTATTTTTAAAATTTCAACTTACTTTTCAGTCGTTTCAGTGTCCGGGGCGGCGGTTCTTGATGGGCAACCCCAAGCATTCGGAAAGTCGCGCCAAAGCGAAGCAGGATCGCTTAAATGATACCGACTTTTACCCGTGTGCCCTGCCCAAACTGGCTCCAAATCGTTTGCGCCTTCTGTTGATGCGAAGCGGAGAAACAGTTAATCGACTGGACCGTCACTTTATTGACAAGGCCTTTGGCAGCGACCACTACAACTTCATCAACTGTAATCAGAATCTGTTGCCACCAGGTTTAACCCGGGATCCACAGCACTACAAAGATGACGACTACTCGACCGTGGTATGTTTCGTCTTAACTTTGTTCGTTATGCATGACTTTCCTTATATTATACATGACTTTCAAATGTATGGTGTAGAGTTAGTCGGTCTGTTGAAAGTTGTTCGTTATACAACGGTTCCACTGTGTGTTATATATGCCCATATATATACATGCTAATCAAAAAATTATTTTTTTTTTCAAATTTTAAAGCAAAAACGTTTTCAAATTTAGTCATCAGCCTTCATGGACTTTTCGATTGGCAAGTACATGAGGAAGATTGGTCTAACACCAGATATCGTCTTCTCTTCACCCGCTTTTCGTTGTCTCCAGACGGCTGCCACAGTTCTGGCCGGATGCGAGGAGAGTAAGGTCAAGTTGACGGTTGAGCCAGGATTGTTTGAGCCAATGGGTTTTTACGAAGAGGTAAGTAACTACTTGGGTCTTCTATAAGATGTTGAGAAAAGTACTTTAGTCAAAGAATATTTACTTAAAAGTTCTGAAGCGACAAAACTTCTATGGATATGTTTGATGCCTACTACAATATTTTTAAAAAGAAATATTTAATTTTTTTAAAAAGCGTAAAATATTGTGTTTAATTCGGCTTAGATTTTCAAAACGTTTTGAATTTTTAGTGCCCCAAGTTTATTGATCCAAGACGCAGTAAGTTTCCTAACCCTATTGACGAACGTAAGCCTATCGTGTCACTGGAGACCTTGAAGACAGCTTGTCGCATTGTAAGTCGAAAATTTAAGAGACATTAACTGCAACTTAAGAACAAACATATTATTAAGTTGTTCTGTGTGCCCGTTAACTCTAAAAATTTGCTTTGAAAGGGGGCGCAGAACTATTTGAACAACCTAATGAACTAATGCATGGTATTAACTCTTGAACTATATTTGATTATTCATTTGAATGTAAGATAATATACAGAACGATGTTGTAGTAGTTTTTTTGTTATTTTTTAGGAATCGACCAACTCCTTTTACCATCGCATTGGATCTGTCATTCGTCGTATTCTGGACAGTTTGCGAGCTGACACTGAATGCACGGTCCTCATTGTTACCCATGCCCCCGTCATCGATGGCATTATTCGCTACATGATGCGTAGGTTGATATCTTAGATCTTCTCTTTTTGGTCGACATTCGGGCTGGGTTTTGAGTTATTTTAGGGGTAAATCGTATAATAACTTTGAACTCAAACCTCACCTTTTGTTTATTTTCAGGCATGTTTTGTCCGATAAAATACGCCGAGATTGTCCGCTGCGGCATAGCCTATCCATTCCATTCGATCGTAACTTTGGAGCGAGAAATTGGAAGAACGGCTGGCAGGAAGAGCAGACACTGGGCCTTGAATCCGTTCATTTTCCCGCCGAACTACAGCCCCAACTTTGAACTACACCCCAAAATCCCAACACATCGACCTGTTTTCGGCGAGAAAAAGAGAACCAAAACGAACAGCACTCGTAATTGACTTTGTATTCATGCAGTAAACATTATCACTGTAATATCGTCATGTTGTAAAAAGTGTTCTCTTGAAATCTTCGTGCTATAAATAGTACTAATACTACAGATATTTATGCGACATAAACAGTATCATTATTTTCGTGCAGTAAACAGTATTATCGTAACAGCGTGAGTGACAATCATGCTTTAATCTATACACAAGTAACAAGCAAGTAAACATCAGACAAATTCAGATTATACATAAGTTCGTCGTTGTTCTCGGTCCGTGCCAACTCTAGCAGGTATAGATGCTCGAGCTTCAGGTGGATGAATCTCCCCAACGTAGCTGACCGAAGGCATTTTCTCGTAGACTTCGTACAACGTGTCATCTTCTTCACTCGTGTCCATCCTGGCCAGTATTCGTCGGCCATGTTTGTCCTTTCGCAGCTCCTTGATTTCTGAAAGTATATTTTTTGAAAAGATCATAAATTGGAGAATTAGTTCCTTAAAATTTTAATTTACAGAGAGATTTCAGAGTAAATTACAGAGAATACGTTAGATTTTTCTATATAAATGTCATTTTTCATAGTAAACATACCATTAGCATATTCTTCGCCCTTTTCTCTTTCAACGTGCTCAATCTTCTTATGCTTTCTTTCCTTACTATGTTTCTTATGGTAACCATCCTCGTTTTTGTTTTTGCTCTTCTTGTCATCCGATTTCTGAAAATTTGCAATCTTGATCTGCAAGAGACAAGCACATTGATGAACATAAGCTCCAGAAGATTATTACTGTTTTTTACATGAAAAAATGGCAAAAACTGACCTAGAATCATCAACTTACATAATTTTTCTTCTTCCCGCTTGACTCTTGATCTTTGTCATTCTTCAGTTTTGCTTCCTCTGGCTTTTTGTTTTTAGCTGCATTCTGCTTCTGATGGGATGTAGGATATTCAGCTGATTCTTGAGTCGGTTGAATCTATAATAATGTCGTATAATCTTAATCTTTTATAAACTATCATATTCACCTCAATTGAACATAGATTGCTTTGTTACCTAAAATTTAAAAACCAAAGCAATTTTTCGCTCAAAAAATTTAAATATTTTTTCTATTTAAATTCCGCTAAAAAATTCAATTGCATATTAAAAATCTTATCTTACAGCCGCATATTACCCAAGAAACCAACCTGCAACGATGGAACTTTGGCCGTTTTCTTTTTATCAGACTCCGTACTGAAATTCTTTTTGTCACGGTTATCTTCTTCGCTCGATTCCGCCGTTACAGTGGTCTGAGCATGCCCAAATGGTTTTCGTGACATTTCATGTAGATTGGAACGCTTTGGCCGCGTCGTTGAAGGTTTACATCCCATTTTTGGCTACGAAATTCAGACTGACCGTTTCGGTGAGAGGTGAAAATGGCAAGTTTGAGTAAAAACATCGTTGCAATATTTCAAAAATAAAAATGCTAATTCATTTTTGAAATTTTATTCTTTCGTTTTCACATATTTGCTGTTTGAATTTTCCTTGCCATACATCGACAATTGTGAGACGAGTCTTTCTCTTGTGTCAAGCCTATCTTTTTGCGCACAAAATAAATTATTTTTTGTTTCTCAATTTTTCTTGAAAAAATAGCCAGTATATTTGATCTGTAGCTTCTTTTAGATCTTAAGTCGTTTTTCCAAGCTAAAAATGGCAAAGGGAAAGTCCAATAGGTTTATGAACCCAGCTGATCGAGAGAGGAAGAAGCAGCGTGCTCAAGAGTTGAAGAAGAACAAAAAACAAAGAACTCAAGTACGACAAGCTTTGGTCAAAGGCCGTGATCCAGAAGAATTGTTGGCTCAGCTACGACGGTTAGATGAGCAAGGTATGTTAATATATCTTTTTTTTCTTATGTTTTTAGATTTGGATCCAAATGGCGAGTTGTCCAAGCATGTTATTGCTGATAAGCGTGGTAAATGCCTGTTTGCATACGAACAACAGCTGGAATTGTATAAACAGGAGAAGGATGAAAACCAGATCTCAAGATTGGAGAACATGCTCAAAGCTTATAAGGTCGAGAGGAAGCGGAGAGAAGAACATTACCGTAAGTTACACCTTGTTTAAAAGGTAGATTTTATTTTTTATTTTAACATTAGACGTATAAAAGAATGGAATACATTATGATTGAACAACGCTTTTCATGCAAATTTCTGATTATTTAGAAGCGATTATGTTTTCAAATGACATGAATTTGGGAGATATTCCACTTCCTTGTGGTTCAATGATGCCAGAAGCTGCTATGACACCTTTTATACCCGCTCCACCGCTACCTCCAAAGTTTGATGAGGAGCAAAAGACACAAAAGAAGCCAGTTAAAAAAGAAGTTAAGAAAACACCACCAGGACCTCCTAGTGGAGTTCCACCCAACTTTGACGATGATTTAGATATTAGTAGATCGAGAAAACCAGAATACTTGAAACAACCAGAAGCTGAACCGGATTGGGACGACTACGATGTTGATGATGACGACATGGGACCAGTCCCTATTCCGGATGAACTAATGCCACTACAGTCTGGATTCCCGCCAGTTAGGTCGATGGTTTCAGCTCCGATTATACCTCCAAACATGGCGCCTCCTCCGCCGCCAATGCCGCCAAACTTTGTCAGACCGTCGTTTGATCCTACACGAAGGTTTGGTGGTCCTCCGCCAATACATAAACCAATTAATGTACGTTTGCAAGTTATTTTGAGGGCAGAAAGGCGTTTTGATTTCAGTTTTTATTCTGTAACGTTAAAAGCTTTTTAAAAACATTTAAAAACGAACAAAAATTTGTTTTAAACTTATTTTAAGATTTTGGGCATAAAAAATATTTTTTTTCAGACCTTTGCTCGTCCACCAGTACCAGCTCAACGTCCATCTTTAGCGCCACCAACGGCTTCAGGAGAAGCAGTGATATCGGCCGCTCCACAAATGAGAAATTTCAAAAAAGAAACTACCAAATTTGTGCCAGCAGCTTTGCAAGTTCGAAGGCCTGCTACCCAATTCAAACCAAAGCCGATTTCCCGAAAACCGGTAGGGAAGCCAAGGCAACAACAAGCTGACACGGCACCAGCTGTGGCTGGAAGTGCTGATAAAGCATGCGACGATTTCTTACGAGAAATATCAGATCTTTTGTAATATAATAAAGGTTATTTATATCAAAGCGAAGTGTTGTTGTTGATATTGCTTTATGTCGGCTTACATTGATTATACTTTGTTTTAATTATTTTTAAATCTTAATTTTCAAAAAGGATATATTGTGACTGAATTTTGTGTTTTAATTTGTGATATAGGATCTTTTTGGCATTATGATATTGCATATGTTTATTAAATCGTTATAAATATTGTTTTTAACGTTAGGCTAATGGAGCCGGTGACAGCGTCAAATCAGCCAATGGAAAAGTTGTTGAACTTAATTGGGCCAGACGATTTGGAAGCATATTATCATGGAAACACGGTCTTTTTCTTGGACAAAGATGTCAATGAGATCGTCGATTTGGCCGAAAGTTGTTTTATTAAAATACCGAGTCTTAGGTCAGTTTTAAATAACTATTATATAAGAAGGGTTTAGAACAAGATCGATTTGTGATTTTTAAATTATAGTTTCTGTTGGTATACACTATATTATAATACTTTCAAAAACTATTTTCGAAAACTTCGCTGTGATATATCGTTATATTAGATTCTTCAAATAATTCTGTGCTTCCTAATCATGAATATTTGCTTTAAGAGGGCACAAAATTATTTGAACAACCTAATTTTTAATTGGCTGTTTTAGAGACGCCGTTATGGAGTTATTAAGAGGATTGGTACATGAATGTAGTCGATATTCTCTATTACACGATGCTGCTTCTTACGAAACTAACAAAAAGTTACTTGACGAGTCATTGTCGAAACTGTTCATACATCTAAATGTACATATTCAGAACATTGACTCTGATGATTTACGGTTTTCTTTCTTAACTGTAAGCTCCATTTTGATCATTCTTATTGATATTATTGACGTTTTCTAGATTCTTTTTGAAATAACGTCATTTTTCAATTTTTTAACAATAAGAAGGTTTTAGTGGATCCTGAAGGTATGTTCAGAGTTGTCAAGGTGCTACACTGAAGGTGTGAATCGACAAGTTAAGGCCAGTGAAATTACTGTGATCTTAACCAACGCCAATTTCATATCAGAACTGGTTCAGTTGTTAAACTCATTGTTAATGCAAATGTTGGAACAACAGCCAGAAAAGGTTATGGAGCGACTACTGGATGGTTTACAATATGGTGTAGCTTTTGATTGGGTATTTCTTCATGTGACGTGAGTAATAGTGTTAGAGAATTAGTATCAATAGAAATGTATTTATTTTCGGCTTATAGTAAAGATATTCAATTATTTTTAGGTAAAAAAATATACTGAATGAAGTTTTTGAGCATTTTTGATGATTCTTTAGTTATTTATAGAGCTTTTATCTTGCTTTGTAGTTAGCAGTAAAAGCTTATGATAATATTTACAGGTTACAACTTTAAAATATTTTAGGAAAACATTCCCATTTCAATTGATCCCTCAACTAATGGAGATTGGCGTCAAAGGAACGGCTCAGTTGTTGGATAATGAAAGTGGATTGGCCAAAGAAACAGACCATTTTGGCCTTATTTCCGACCTTTTATTGTTTTTGTCATCTGTTCGAACACCTAAATTGAAGAGTTCTTTAGTTGATCAACTTGACGTAGGTTTTTTAAAATTTTTGGTTGAATATTGATATAGTAATTCAGTTTTTGCCTGTTTTCAGCTTAAAACTTAGTTTTTGACTTTTTTAGGTATTACATTGTCATGAATTTTTTAGGCCTACTTCTGCAACAACCAGCATGTCGCCCACTTCGTCTTCATTGCCAGGTTGTTTCTAAAACATTCCGAAGTCTACGGTTTGGTCGGTGGAATGGTCGATAAGTTTATAAGTGAAGCCAATGTCATCAGAGTACTAAAGCTGATCGATGCACCATACTGGAGCAACGTATTAGTCGGCGTGGATATGAATAACATCAAGTTTTTACTGCAGAAAACATCTCTAAACGGGCTGATATTACTGTACGAAACATTGATACCACTGACTGCTGATAAGAAATACACGGAAAGGGTGTTGGGACTAACTTACAGTACTGTTGATGCTCGGATTCAACTTTTTCAATTATTGATGGTGGGTTTGAAGTTTTATGAGAGGAAGAAATATTAAAGGTTATAATTTATGTTTTGTAGAACAGTTGTCGAGGTGCAGAATTATTTGAGCAACATAATATTTTCAGACGGAGATTTTTTCATTAATAGTGTTCGAATTAATGTACAACAACAATCTGGACATAACAACAGTGACCAGAATCATTGAAATTGCTGATGAACAACAAATTCAAGATGCTTTTATTAGACAAATCATTAAGGATGAGAAAGGGTAGGATTACGTTTCTTGATTTTGTTGGTACGGTTTGTAGTTTTAGGCTGAATTTGAAGCTGTTTTGTTGTCTTTTGAATCAGAACCCGGAGCTTCAAGCTCTGTGCCCTGTTTCTTAAAAGTGCGCAGAGCTTGAGCTGGCACTGTAGCTTAAAAGTTTAAATTTAAGGATTTAGTTTAGCATTGTTTGGTCAGATAAAAAATACCAAGGCTTTGAAATTGACGTTATATTGAGAATTTTAGAGCAGTAAACGTGGCACGTTTGTTTGGTATGGTTTGCATAAAGACAGAGAAACTATTTTCTGTAAAAGCCTTGGCCAGAATGTTGTTTTTGGCTGCAACTGAAGAAGAGGTAAGTTTTTAGAGAACAATTTGACGATGGTATGATATTTCCCGGTTATAATATATTATTATGGTTTTTTGTAAGATGTACCTATCTCTATGAAAAAACAATATATAAGCTCTCAATATCTTTGGTTTTCTTCTCTATTTATCTTACTTACAAAATAGTTTGAAAGTCGCAGAATATTGTAGTTAAATTTATGCTGCACGGCATGCTGTACATTTAAAAAAAGCTGTATGAACCTAATATAATATTTCTTGTAGTTGTGGAACATCTGTGCCTTCAACCGTGTCCTCATCCTCAACTACCCATTGATCTTCACTGACGCCGTCAAGTATATCATTGACAACCCACACGAGTTCGAACACACAAACGAAAAAGATTTGAATTTAGTACGAAATTTGTCGACCTTGGCTCGAATCCAAGATCAAATGTCAATGTCGAAGGAGGAGGGTCAATTGATTTATGGAGTTCAATTTGGATTTGTAGACGGATCGCTTCAAGTCTATTTGGTCAATGTCCTGAACGACAGAGTTGTGAACATGAAAAACGAAAAGGTTCAAGACTTTACCGAGTTTTTCATAGAGTACGTCAAGAACATGGAGTATCTGAAGTTTGTGGACAGCAGACGGGTGGCTGTTGCAACATTGACTAGTGTCATCGAGAAATGGGCTTCGATTTTGGTTACGGTCATCAAGGATTTGGCGAAAGAATGTGGGTTTATGATGACTTTTTATTAGAAAAAAGCGAACGACTTGGTTGTAACACAATGCCAAAGTTGAGAGATATTTAAAAAAGCTAAAATTAGTTTTTGAATTTTTTCTTATTAATAGTATGGTGAATATGTTATAAAATGTTTTCTAAAGTATTGTTTTCAGTAGATGCAGAAAAAACAACGTTTGTGATAAAATTGTTGTTGGCGTTGATCAGAGACTACCTTCACAATGATGAGATGTACAGGAGAAAAATCGAAACAGCTAAACAGACAGATGAGTTCAGTGACTCACAGACTGGTCCTTCAAAAGTCTTGGCCGATTATGATGCTGAATATAAGACAGAAATGAAAGAGTTGGAACAGTGGTACACGGAACGATTTCTTCAGGAGTTTCTACAAAATATCTTTGATGTAGGTATACACTTTTAGTTATGATTAGCATAATAGTACTATGCCAACAAAAAGAACTGTTTTAGCTGTAGTTTTTATTGAAAATTAAAAAAAAGTTTAAGTTTTATATATAGTATTTTTTAAGTTTTAATGTTTTAGGCTTCCCATTACCTGTTTGGAACGCTAAAAGGAACATTGGAAAGCTCGGAATGTCTCGATTACATTGAATTCCCACAAAATCTTCTTCCAGATGGCTGCCTCGAAGAAGCAGAAGTACCACAAGAGTCACGACTATTAGAAAAGTTACGAGCAAGACCGATGACAAATAAAAGAACGGCCGAGCTAGCACATTCAGGAGTAATATCATCTGTGCATTCGAAGCAGAAACCTAGGCGATGGACTGATGTGGAGGAATTAAGGAAAGAACTGCTTTTGTTCATTTTTGTGAATTTTTTGGAAAAGAAGGAAGGAATTGACAAGAAGAAGATCATCATCATGTTGGGCCTTCAGCTGACCGCCTTGATCTGCGAAGACACAGCGGCCGGTTGGGTTGGATGGGACAGTTGGGACACTGAAAGGGGATTTGTCATACAGTAAGGGATACTTTGAAATACTTTAAATTTTATATTTTTTTTTGGATTTTTAGAAATACAAAGCTTTTTAAAAATTCAAATTTTCAAACCTGTGTCATTTCAGATACAACAACGTGTACAAAAAGATGGAAGCCTGTCCCAT
The DNA here is from genome assembly GCA_904066225.2 of Bursaphelenchus okinawaensis. Taxonomy (NCBI): domain Eukaryota; kingdom Metazoa; phylum Nematoda; class Chromadorea; order Rhabditida; family Aphelenchoididae; genus Bursaphelenchus; species Bursaphelenchus okinawaensis. Next base: position 7,582,845 of record CAJFCW020000005.1, on the reverse strand, counting down.
AGCCTACGAGCTGTTGTTGTACTTCTCAGAAGAAGCGACCCACACGGCCGTCTACAATTGTATGCCGTTGTGGAAGAGTATTCTAGCCGTGGTCACGAATCAGCTTGGGTCAACTCCAAGGAGAACAGAAAAGTTGTCACAACAAAATCTAGAAGATATTGCCAAGGTCTTGGCTATTCTGTTGTGTGTAAGTTTATATTCTTGTAGTTTGTTAATTGTAAGAAGGGTTTTGTCGAGATGACTTTAATATATTTATGACTAAACTAAATTTTTCATTGGTTGTTCAAATAATTCTGGACTTTTTAATTTAAAAAATTTGCTTTGATAGGGGACACGGAATTTTTTGAACAACATATTAAAATAAAAAAATTTTTGGTCAAATTTTATGTTATATAGCTTATGATAGGCAATGGTAATGTTGATTTATTTTAGAGTGGAGTGATACCACAAAAGTACCGCTCACTGTTTGAAATATTAAAGACTTTGGGTCATTATGATGCATATTCTGTGATGATGGCGTTCTGGGATCTTGTCGGAGTAAGTTTCTTTTTAAATTTGGTATTTGGCAATTTTCCATTGATAACTTTAAATCGGTTCATTATATAGCTACATAATAGTGTTCTGGCTGTGTGAATGTAGAGATAAAATAGAAAAATGAGATATAAGAATATGTAAAGACTAAATTAAACTTACCTCGCTTCAGAAAGTGGTACCATGCGACGAGAAAGACATGAAAACTCTGAAAGAAGAAGATATTCAACAACTTTTCGAGGAGCTAGACGAAAGCCACTTCTACAAGGTCCTAGTACCAGTAGCGTTCCAGAACTTTGAAGAAAACGCTGAGCACGTGGCTGACATCATTGACACGTTCGACGATGATAGTGATGAATGGAACTCATTTCAAAGTGTTTAATGTTCTCAACTTTGTATTTACGGGTATTAAGCTTGTTGTATAATAGGTAACAGTACTGCTGAGTAAAATTGTGCATGTTAGCATTACTGATACGAGCAACTATATCATTGTCGCAGTTTTTGTTATGTTTTTCTATTTATATTGGCATCAATTCACATATTTTTGATGTTGTTGTTATATTAGATGAGTGAGTCTACTTCTGGCTCTTATATTGAAGTTTTATGGAAGTTTGGTGAAATTATATTATTTGGAGTTTATGTATATTATTTAACATTAAATACGTATCTATTTTTGCGGCTTTTAATATTTTTTTATCAAGTTTTGTCTCTCTGGACTTACTTACCTCAATTTTAAATTTAATTATTTTAAAACTTCCACTTTCACTCACCCTTTTTATATTTTATTTCCCCCTGCAAGATGGTTGTATTCGCATTATCTAATATCTTAAACTACAATAAGCTGTTTATGACGGCTCATACCAGTGTAATTTGGCAGTTTAAGCAGTTCACCGTTATCAAAAATTTGTAAACTAACTAAAAGTTACTGCTTTATAGCATATTTTTTGTTTTTTACTTTACAATTATGAACTGGCAGATGTGTTTTTAGTATTGTTTTTAAAAATCAGTGTAGTCAACAGGGGTAATTAAAAAATTTTTTTTTGCACGGTGCAGGCGGTTTTACAACCTTTTTTTACTGATTAAACGTTAACTTTACTTAATTTTACATTTTTACTAGATAAAACTACTTTAGCACTTTTGGTAAACATGTTTTGACTTTTTTAAGGAAAAATTTGTAAGAAAACAACAAAAACATAGAAAAACCGTGGGTCTCGGCACGAACTCGTGATCTCCATATAGAAACGAAAACGGAATGCCAACGAATAGCTCTCGCCTTTAAAGAGAATTCGCGCGTGTTACTGCATGTCGATTGTCCGATAACATATATTTCAATTAATATCTGTAATATTGTGTAATTATTGTTGCAGTACTCTAAAAACATCTAAACTCAACTATTTTTTGGCTTTTAAGGATTATTTTAATATAAGACGACGTTTGACAGCTTTCAATTTGACATCTTATTTACCAAGCGTCTTACCAGTTTCTTCTACTATCACAACAAAGACGTTAATATCAAGATACGACACAACATACGGCCCAAAAGGCAAGGTTATATTACCTTTTGTTGGAAACGTTGGTACAACTTTGGACAGGACGTTCGATATTTGGACAAAACGGTTGGTTCCACTAGTCTACGGTCTTCCGAATTGCTGGTTAATGGGGAATTGAGCTGTCGTGCCGGATGACTATGAACCAGCACGACTTTAACACACTCTTGATCGACTTTGTACGCGAAGAGGATGTGTTGTATCGTTCACAGAATCTCAATTTCACTAACTCGGCCGAACGCCACATGGCATACGAGCGTATAGCGGAGAAGTTACGACGGCACGGAGCTACGTACGAACAGAGTAAGTTTATTTTATTTTTTGTTCACATTTTAGTTAATTTTGTTTGGTACAAACGAAACAAATTGCCTCAGGGCTCTTGGTATTAATTTGTATTTTTTCATTGTTGAATTTAATGTTTTGAGGTTGGTTTTTATATTAATTTTTTATTTTATACAAAGCTGTTTATAACGTTTCTTGAGCCATTTTACCCTGATTTACTAAAAAAGCTCATTTTTCAATTGATAATAACGGACTTCTTTTAGTGAAAAAGATTTAATATTAGAATTTCAGCTCATCGATTAAACGAAAAGTTTCTAAAACTTAAGTGGAGATACATGAAGGAATATCATCAGGTTGAGGAGGGGAAACAGTCAAGCTGGCCTTACTACGACTCTCTCGCTTTCTTATTGCCTTCTGTATTGGAGTTAGAGCGGTAAGTTAGACGCTTTTTTCATTGTTATTTTTAGGTAACATTAATTTGTGTTTATGTTTTTATGGCGTAGTGAAAGCTCTGCACAATCGATTTTTGCGTCTTTAAAAGAAAAAATTTAGAGTAATTTAAAAAAATATTGTTATGTTATCCTTGTATAACGTATAAAAATATTTTATATCTGACTTTGTATTTTAGAAAACGGATGACGAACGCTGAAGAAGCCCAGAACCGTGATCATCCTCCTCCACCCCAGCCAATGCAAACCAGTCAACCTCCTCCAGCTCCACCTCAACAATTCGTCGAAGTTCAAACCTGTGAAGTCTTGCCTACGTCAAGTAATGGTACAAAAGGGCGAACTGTATGTTTTTGTTTATTTTTTTTTGTTTTTAGATTCCTTGAAGAATATAATATCGTTATTATGTTGTTAAAATTATTCTGTACTTCCTAACCACGCAAATTTGCTTTGAGAGGAGCACATAATTATTTGATCAACCTAATATAATATATAGGAAGTGACAACCATTTCTGTTGAATATACCAATACGGTTTATTTAAAGAGCCGGTCTATAACAAGATTTGACTGTTTATCTTGTTTTAGGCTCAAAAACGCAAAAACCCGGTAATGTTGGAGGAAACGGACAGCCGACTGATGGAAAAGAGGAGGGTCACCAACCAAGCCTTTGCCGACTTCGTAGCCTGTAAACTCGACGAAATGCCCGAACCCATACGAACGTACACCGAGCGACAGATCATAGATGTAGTGATGAGTGTGCACGTGGAAACATACCAAGAAATCAGTCAGTCGGGAGTACAACAAATGCATCACAACGACAGGGAGATACCGATTACGAACGAGGTTTATCATCAGAACTCGATCAACGACCAACAGTTTGAGCATTGTCAGCCCATCAACAACACTGTACGACAACGACCGGCACGGACCCCAAGAAAACCCAAAAATGACCTCTAATTTGCATATGGATGTGTGTATGGCGTATGTGATGGTAACATCTTTATGTATACTGCAATTTAGTTATATGTGAAGATGTTTGATGTCAAATGTGTATATGGATGTACTTGAGTATTTTTTCTTTTTTTACCAGCTCGATGATTTTTTACTAGCTCGATGATGTTTTTACTACTTTAATGCAAAAAGAATGGCACTTTGTGGCGGAAAAAGCCTATTTTAGGAGTTTTTTTTATGTTCATATGCACAATGTTTATGCATTACACACATTACTTTGTCTTTTCGTAAGCTTATACATAGACTTTTATATGTCACATTGCCTTATATACTGTAGATTTTAATATTTTACTATTTCACAGTAATTTTACACTTTTGATATAAAAAAAAACTACTTTTTAGCCAAAAAGACTATAAGTTTTTTTTCAATATTATAGTACAGTATCAAGACTAGAATATAGTTGGTACCAGTACAAGTATAAGAGTGCAGTGTGCCAAAACTCAATGTTTGGCTATTATTAATGCTACATTATGTGATTCTATTCTCACTACATGGTCTCTTCTCTAATAACACAATAAATAGCAACATATACTCGTGGGCGATGGTTTATATTGATTATGCGGTTAAATCCGATTGTTACCTATTATATTTGTTTTACTTTTGATATGTTGTTTTGTATTTTTATACTTTATTATCTTTTATTTTGTATTTTGGACGTTATGTATGACGTGGACGTACAAAATATAAGTATATTGTCATAAACAAGCTACGAGGTGTGGTTTGTTTTACGTTACTTTGGCCTGGAGCTATGATATGAAGATTTATATACGTTTGTATGGAGTTTATTATGATTTATATTTTTTTCTTTTTTTCTCTTTTTTTTAAGATTATGAAAAACACCAAACTTTGCTCCCAACCCAATACATATACGTCTTTTATTGTCGTTTCTACCATGTTTTATATCCACAAAAACTGATAACCACGATTATTGTTAATAAAGCCCTTTTAGATGCCGAGAAAGACGTCGCGCGACACAAAACAGGCCGAGCCACGAGTGACAAGAAGGACAAGATCACAAACGAAGCCGGACGAATCCGATAGAGAAGAGCCGGGACCGTCGGACGAAAAGAAGTCGAAGCCAGAATCGCCAGACGACGGTGAAGTGGAGAACGTGTTTGGAGTGACATCAGAAGCTCAAGAACATTTGAATCAACAGAACAACGTGCCAATCGAGGAGGACAACAGTTTGGATGGCTTGAAGGCCAAAGTCGCAAAGCTGGAATTGGAGCTTTTGGTAGGGTTTTTTCGGAAATTAAATGCTTGAGGGTTTTTAACTCTAAATGACTTTTTAATTTTAAAAATAATAACAAAAGATATCTTTCCAGAAAGCGGAAAAGTCGAAAAGAGTACTGTACAAAGCGCTGGTCCGAGAACGCAACATGAATGGCGAAAAGCCGTCGGTCCTGATGACAGAAGCCACCAAGTCTGGCCACAACTTTTGCAAAGCCTTCAGCACACTGTCCTCCGATCAGAAGCATGAACGTATCCGCCTTTTGGTGGGCGTGGTAAACGAATTCGCCGACCCCAAAGGCATTTGTGACGATCGCAAAACGGAAGTTGTGGCCATGATGGAAGCGCTTCAGAATCACTTTGACAATGATGAACATGCATTCCAATGAAACCATGGTCGTATACAAATTACTGTTTTTTGGTGGTATGTTCGATAGTTGTGGTACAAGTCTGTATTATTTTGTTGTATATGGTCAACCATGAATATGTTTACCTACAGTGACTTTTGTAACCAGTCCTTCTGTACCCATCTACAGTACCGTTTCTATAGAAACTTACAGTACCCAACACAGCTCTTTACTTAAACCACCTTAATGTCTAACACAGAACCGTACAATTTTTTCAAAGTTCTTACAATATATCAACCATATTATGTTAATATAACATTATTCCTAACATATTTTGTTAACTACCGTTCTCTTTGCGTGATACGAATCTTCATTTCTATTTACAATATTGTGGATACGTTAATTCTTTCGTCTTTACATTATTTGTTAGATATTATTTGTTTTGTCATTCTTAACTTTACTTTGTTTTCGCTTTATGAAACTTTATTTTGTAAAATATTAGATTGTTTAAATAATTCTGTGCTCCTTAGCCCCGAAAATTTGCTTTGTGGGGGGGGGGAGGCACGGAAATATGTGAACAACCTAATATTTAGCTGTTTTGTATGATAAACGTCACAAAACGGCGAAAGAATTAATGGATCCACGCAACGCAGCACCAGTTTGTTCATTTGCCCAATAACTGTACTCGTTCCTTACAAAAGGGTACTGTACCTAATTTTGTCATTTCGGAAAGTATTACATGTTGTAGTGTATATAATATTAATAAATTTACTTTATTGTAAAAGTTTTGTCGTATATTGATAAGGGTTCGAATTCTAGTTAAGAAGGACTTTGCTCTATAAACTTTTGGTCCGATCTGACCTTTTATTCTTCAGATTTCACTTACAAATTAATGTTACAAATTTCAAAAAAAATGATTATTAGTTGATCAAGTTTATGATATGTATATTATTATGCTGAAGATAAGTAAAATGCACCGTATGATAGATAATATAACAAAAAATGTGTGTAAAAGGTTTCACCTTGAATATTGAACCGATATTATAGTAGACAACGTGTTGCACTACCTAATACTCTGCTTTTGATAACTTTAAGGGATGATAATAGACAGAAATATGTAGTGAAAACTAACAAATTTACCTTTAACTCAAGAAAAAGTGCTTTTTGTTTTACACAAAGCCAATTTAAAAGAAATTCTACGCACTTTTTGAACAAGACATTACTATAATATTCTTATATACAACAATGAGCAAAGTGCTCCAACTGATGACATTCGGCCTTCTTGGGGCAAAACTGATCGTCGCATGATTTACCGAGTAAAACCATGTCGACTCCATCCGACGAAACCTTGACTGGCTTCCCTTTCCGACATGTGGGCGAGTAATTGCGGGAAAAAACGTCTGAAATGCATGTTTACAACAATTTAAAGTTATTAAAATTGATAAATGGTAAAGTATTCTTAAGATCAGAATAATTGTAATAACAATTATTTTGATCTTAAGACATTGTTTAATGTTAGCTTTTTAAAAGCATTTTGCATATTGATTTACCTTGATTCTTCTTGTCACAACACAAACCAGTGAACGGTCCATTAATACATTCGTAGCCGGCTGGACACTTCTGAGTCTTCGTCGAATCTGGCTGAGCGTAGCAATTGATATGTTCTCCTTTGAAATCACGTGCTGACTTTCTTAAGCCAGAGCACGAGAAGAAATCAGCTAAAAAGTTACAGTATAACTTGAAAAATATTAATTTTTAATTTTTTTTTCAAAACTTCGTACTGTTTAGTACCAAATAATAAGTACAACACCAATCGTAATAAATACAGAGCAGCTACTAAACACGTACCTAATTTGCAACTACTCCAACATTCGCTTTGTGTATCAAAGTTGTTGTCATTACCACCGCAGCCGTTGTAACGGAATGCCAAACACTCAAAGGTCTCCGTATCAAAATAGTACTGTAAAAAACAGGTATTAGTTAGTTTTCTCTATATACTAAAAGACTCCATTACAGTTTGTTTTGAGTCCCAGAGCCGAAATGAAAGCCAAGAAAGTATATACAAAGTGTCAAGTTTGACATGAATAGGTTACTAATACAGACATATTGGATGAGTTACTATTAAACACATACTATATATATTAGACATATAACCTGATATAGACATATAAATGAGTTACATATAAGTATTGTAAAAAGAAGACATTACCCTAATCGAAGGAGCTGCTGAACACATTTTTCCCAACGCTTTTGGCAATTTGCATACTGGTGATCCAATTGGGCTTTCTTCTTGATAGTTGTTCTTTGGTTTGTATGTAGCGTCACCGTCTGAATTATATTTCTATGTTACTTTGATTTGTTTTTATATTTTATTTTACATTTTGTTAGCTTATCAATCTCATATTACCTTGGCCAGATCAAAGTAGTCTTTTTACAAGCCAAACAAATCAAAGCAACGTATTTTGAAAAGTATTTAAATATATTCGGATGTTCACATAATTCTGTGCGCCCTCTCCAAGCAATTTTTTGAAGCTGGAGGGCACAGAATTATTTGAAAAACCCAATAAATCAGTATTTTACAATGAGTTCTTACCATTAAAGCTATGTGGACTACAATTGATGTCCGAGCTCTTTTTGACTTCAGAATTGATTCGTCGGCCGGTTTTTGGATCTACACAGAAGCAGAAGTCGTCCTTCAGACATTGTTCTCTGTTGTATTCTCCTGAAAATGACAAAATTACTTTGGACTGGTATTAAGACCGCTATTAATTAAAAAAGGTATTATTTTAAAGAAGGTCTATACCGGCATATATTATTATGGCTTATATACATATACGCCCAGTAATCATGACAAAGACAATTGTCAGGCTTCCAATATATCGGACTTGCTAATTTTGATCATGTATAATATTAAAAATCAGCTAAAAATATAGCACGACGTCTCGACACCTACCACTTTTATGGTTACATTGTGGGAACCAGTTTCCTTTCTTATCCAACACCTTCACGATCTCTTTATGACACATTCCACATTCTGGTTGAGTCGTCTTGCTGATCGTACGAGTATGACGAGCTTCGGTACCATCTCTAGGATCAACACAAGTACAATAGTCGTCTATACATTGCACAACTTCAAAGTAACCGCTTGAAGTGCATTTAAACTTATGTGCAGGCTGAGATATTGTGCATGGTCCTTCTTTCACTGCTAATGTTATACCTAAAAACTCAAAATTATATCCAAAAAGTTAAAAATATACCTAGAAACTCAAAAGTAGAAAAGATTCCACCCACGGTCAAAAAGTACGTAGATTTGATTGTTTAAAGCCTGCTTTTACCAATTTTTTAACCAAAAACTTTTAAAAATACAAAAAACCCCTTTCAACCATATTTTTTCAAAACAAAAAACTTAATCAAGCCATTACCTATTAACAATAACACTCCAAACAAGGCTCTTCTCATCCTGAAATCAAAATCCGTTTCCGTGAGATATTTGAGCAATTACAACGTGAATATAAAAACAATCTCGACTGCTTCCTTTCTCTCGTCTTTTCAATTCCCTTCGCCCAATTACAATCAAAACTTTAATAAAGTAACAAGAAAATCGAACAAATAAATTCCTAGAAACATAAATACCTATTACACTGGCCGTGAACGGTGGTTACATGTTCTGAGTAATGTTTTTCGCAATAATAACCTAGGGGTTTTTTTGAAAAAATCATAACAAGACATGCTTTTGGAAAGGAGTACTAATATTATCATATTCTGACTCAATTCCAAACCGAAAACCTAACATAACATCCAAAATGTCATAAGAAATCTTTCAAAAACTAAATTTCTCAAAAAAATCTTTAAAATTTCTAAATTTCATTGACGAAACCGTCACATCCCCTCAACAACATGACAAGAGTTCAGAAGGCCGCGCAATAACAACAAATAACTATCATCGTCTATTCTTGGCCGCCGCCCACTTGCGCCCGCAAAAACCAATGGACTTGTGCTGAATGTCCTTGCAGGTATTCGTGTATGGTCTGTTCTGGGTGGAAGAAGAAGGCCTGACGCAGTAACTGAGTCTCATCTTCGTCAATGTATGGGGTCTGAAAGTGAATACACAATAAAAATGTAGGCCTAAGTGATTACACAGTAAAGTTTGATCAGTAAATATTATAGTAAATGATATAAAAATGGCTTCTGAATTTAAAAAATAGTGAGTTATCAAGAAAAAATAAAAAGTGATTCAAAAAAATGATTTACCATCAAAAACTCACATCAAAACACTATAATAACACTTATATAATTCGTCTCAAAGTAACTTTTTGTAATCGTATTGAAACTTCTACTATACTAAAGTTTACATCGTTTATTGCCTTTGACAAACTTTAGTTTATTCTGACTATTGTAAGTTAGAAAGATAGCAAACATAGCTATACTAACGTTTATACCACTTGTCAATATATTGTTCTGTGTCAAAAAAAATATAAAGTAAGGATAAGTCATACTAAACATTAGTTTATCATATTTTACATTATTATATAGATTAATATACACCATCGTTTACATATTATATAACAAAGTCTATACTATTACTATATTTATATAAAACCATATAAAAATAGCTATACGAAAGTTTATAAAAGATACCTGATGATTGATCTCTACGACAAAACAAATGTTTTGTATATTTACTCTCCAACTATGCGGTTTCATAAGGTTCAAGAAAATTTACTTTTGCATCAAAATAATATCTTCCAGAAAAACCTATCTCACGTTATACTATAGAAAATGTCTTAATTCAATATTAACCATGTCTTCAGCTATAGAAATCAAAAATATGTCAATCCAAAGACATTACCCTCAAAAAATACCATTAAAACTAAATTTTTTAACTCTTCCAACATGTTTTACTACCTTTTAAATCACAATGAACTTTTAATAACAAATGTCAACTTACCGCGACTTCCTGGAATGCGTTGAGTTCGTCATCTTCGCTCACATGTTCAGCTTCCTTCTTCACGAGATGTTCGTTCCTCTTCTTCGTATGTTCATCAGCTGGAATTCCCAATTCAGTCGGCTTCATACCAATAATATGCTGACATATCTGATTGGCCAATACGTTAGTTGAAAAAGAAGATTCATTCTCACGCGTTAGAGCCAACACTGAAGCTGCGTGACCGATTTGAACATCTCCTGTTCCAACTGAAAGATCATGGTATTATTAACTTCTTCAACAAAGTATAAATATAAACGTTGTATACAAAAAGAAAAATCAGTATTTATATTAAATTATATTTACCATTAGGATGAACATGGCCATAGACGTTCATTCCATCCCTGGCCAACAAGATTTCAGCTTTCTTCAGAGTAATGTTTTCTCCCAATTTTCCGACCAACATTGTTACTGCTTCCTTAATGTTCCTTCCTTTATCAGTGTGTAAAGCTGACTCGATAACAGGTACAACCACAACTTCCTTGTCCTCTGGAGGAGCTTTCTCACTAGCAATTTCTTCACCAGCCTTCAGAACTGCATTCGTTATTTCTTCTACCTAAAAATTAAACCAAAGGTTAAATTTTTAGCAAGTTGTTTTGAGATATCACGTAAAACCGCTTTGTAGTCTTAAAAATATACCTAAAATAATTAACCTTAAAAAAGTTTTAAACTTACCAAATTCTTGAACTCATCACTGCGGGCTACAAAATCAGTTTCACAGTTTAATTCAACCAAAGCTGCGACATTATTACGAGATTTGAGTCCAACAAATCCTTGAGACGCCACACGTTTGCTTAGTCTACAACAACATTCATTATTTAATAAATTTAAAAAAAAATAAAACTTTTGTCAACATACTTGGTAGCTTTTGCCCATCCTTCCTTAGCAGCCAACTCCTTCAACCATTTGATGGCTTCGGCCTCATTCTCTTCTCCAAACTTGACCAAAGCTTTTCGAATATTAACATAACTGAATCCAGTCTTTTGTCTCAACTTTATCAATGCCTAAAAACACACATAAATTAAAAGCATGAATACTATAAGATTCAACACCTTCTTTAGCTTCTATCACTTTTAATTAGTTCTACAGAATCTACTTAATATTACATTTGTACCTAAAAACACAAAACCAAAAGAAACACTTACCTCTTTGCTAACTTTGTTCGATTGTTCTGGCACTGAAGAGGACAACAATCTAATATTGTTTCCAGCTAAACGAAGAGATCTTAGGCTTGGTGCAATCCTGAACATTGTTGAAAAATGCAAGAAAAATTAATTTTTATATTTATGAAATGTTACAAAGTGCGCCCACACAAAAGCGCTGTTATATACGAAAGAAAAGAAAAAAGATGTTTTTCGGAAACAACGGACAAAATATTGTAGCTGTAACTTTAAAATATAATTCTATAAAATTTTTAGTAAATATCAATATTTCTTTAAATTTATTACAAAGCTAAAGATAATAACGTTATTGTAGGTCATCTACAACTTCAGTCTTAACACTGTGATTTGGTTTGATTGGAAGTTTCACAGAATCGTGGCTTATATTCAGCAATGTCTTGTATATCACTTCTTTTGCTTCTCGTTCTCGCTTCATAGCACTCAATTTGCCTCTAATAGCATCAAGTTTTGTGTTAAAATCTCTCGCAGCTTCTCCTGGATCTTCGTTCTCAAGTTTCTGAAGTGATTCCTTGGTACTGTCGATTTCTATTTCAATTTTACGCACGTTTTCGACCAGTTCTAGCAAGGATTCAACCATGTGGTCTCCCATTTCTCTGAAACAGACAAACGAGTTGTATTACATGAACTGCACAGTATCGAATATGGTATAGAATAAAATGTCTTAATGATGGTTAAAGTACAAAAAAGTTACATTATTGAGAAGATTCTTACCTACTGTTTAACTCACTAATCTTCTCAGCTTTTTCTTTCCCTTGGTCACGTTGTTTGACTAGTTCTTCCAATGATTTCTCTAGCTGAATCACGGTGTTAACTTCAGCCTTCAGATTCTCATTCAGAGTATTATCATTAATGGACGGAACTTCAGAAATATTAGACATTGTATTAAACAGATGACTATAAGGCTTCAAACGAAATTTTGGAGCTAAAGAATGTATTTTTGCTTCGCTAAACTTATTTTAGACTTCCGCTTCCACAACAACATGCTTTTTGATGTTTAAAACTATTTTGCACGTAGCATAACATTTTATAGTACTACATATTAGCTTAAAGGTCAAAAAGATAAACAATGTCAATTCAAACTTCATGAGTTACTGTAACAAAAAAATAATGTCGATAAAAATGTGGCATTTCGTTTCAATCTCTTTGACACTTCGCATTTACGAAAAATAAATAACAAAAATGTTGAAAATGTTACGATTTGTGTTCTGAATCCTTGATCTAAGCCATCAGCTCGGATGGTTGGGTGATATTCGATATGCTGCGACGACTTTTAAGACCACGGAACTTGGCTTTGATTGGGACAGCTGGTATTGGCGTTGGGTACTTGGTTAACAATAACGATGTCGCCTCAAAGTTGGGGATTGTGCGGTTTGCTCGTGCTGGATGCACTGTAAGTCAGTTTTTTTTGCATTAAGAAAATGTTTTTAACATTACTTGATTAACAGATATTGTTAAAAACATTTTTTCAATAATATTTATGTTTTTTTTTGCGTTTAGGCAACACGAATGATTGTGGATTATAAGTTGACTATGAATGGAGATCCAGAATCAGCTGAATACAAGGCTAGGATGCATTTGTGTCATTTGAGAGGAGCTAACAGACTCTTGGACCTTTGTAAAGCTAATGGCGGTGTCTTTATCAAAGTAGGACAACACATTGCTGCTTTACAATACCTTTTGCCTGAAGAATACACGTCTGTGCTTGGTGTTTTACATTCAAAAGCTCCGGCGAGTAATTTTGAGGATATTAAGAATGTTTTTGTCACAACAACGGGTAAAGATGTGAGTTTATTTACTTATAAAGATGTAAACCCAAAAATTCGTCATCTACTTTAACTGATTTTTCTATATACTTTAACTTTTGTTCCAGTTTGACGAAGTTTTTGAATATTTCAATACAATTCCTTGTGGAGCGGCCTCTCTTGGTCAAGTTCACGATGCACGGCTGAAGTCAGGAGAGAAGGTGGCAGTCAAAATCCAACATCCATATGTCAAAGACAGATCTGTTGTTGATGTAGCTACGATGGAATTGTTTGTAAGAATAGCAGATCGATTGTTCAGCGACTTCAAGTTAATGTGGTTGGTGGAAGAGACAAAAAAGAATTTGCCAAAAGAACTGGACTTTATCCATGAGGCCAAAAATGCGGAGAAAGTGCGGGCATTGTTCAGACACATGGACTTCCTCGAGATACCTAGGATTCACTACGACCTGTGCTCGGAAAAGGTGTTGACGATGGATTTCTGCGAAGGAGCTCAAATAACGGATGTTGATTTTTTCAAAAGACATAACATCGACACTCATGATGTAGGTTTTCAATGGTTATATTTAGTTTACGGGTAAAAAACCATATCTGATAAAATGGATAGACAGCTAACTATAGTCTAACATTTTATAATAGAATAAGTAACACTAAAACGTAATCAATGTATAACATGCAAAAATAATAAGCAGAAAAAATTTCAGATTTGCCGCAAAATTGGCCACTTATACAGTGAGATGATATTCAAAGATGGCTACATTCATTGCGACCCCCACCCCGGCAACGTATTGGTACGACAAGACGAGAACAATCAAGTAAAACTGGTACTCTTAGATCATGGCCTTTATTCGGTAAGTAAAAGAGATAATGACACTATTTCCTGACTGAGCGGAGATTCTTGCCTTCGTTGTCGGAAGCGATGACATGTTCTCCAATCTTGTCCGTGATCTGGACACGCTTGTTTCCGGTCGCACGGCCTAAGATTCCCTTTTTTGGCTGAAATTTTAACATTAGTATGGTACTGGAAGCTATATTAACGAAAAATGGCATTTCAATATCTTTATTATTAGGTTGTTACCTAAAGAATTAGCTTTTGCCTTAAGTGGTAAAGCAAATTAATTCTTTAGGTATGAAAACCTAATGTAAACTGTTTTTAAAGAAAAAAATCAATTAAACTTAAAACTCAAAAACTTACTGGCTGCTTCTCCTTTAACTTGGCCCGCTCCTTGGCCGCGATTTCGCGCACGTCCGAGTTCATGGCCACAGATGGAGGCTGGGCCGGGTTGGCCTGCAGTGCCTGTTGAGTCCAGTGCTTGGCTTCCATCGACTCGGGTCTCTCCACCACCATCGTGGCAAAGCCCTGGCTTTGGAGCGACTTCAACAAGAACTCCCTGGCCACATCCTTGTCTGTGACCGGCTTTCCGTCAATGTCGATCACGTGATCACCAACCTTCATCTGGGATGACGCCAACGAGTTGGGGTCACAACGTGACACCAACACACGATTCTGGTAATGACGAATTCCGAGACCAAGCTTGGGACCTCCGGGTTTCCATTCAATCTTCACCAACTGAAAATGAAGAGATTAGATAATATATGAGTCAATTGGTCTAGATGGTATAAAATAAGATTTAAAATTGAAAAATATATTATAGTGAACAATATATGTTTGAAAAAGGTCAATATTTTATAAAGTAAAACGTGTAATAGACAATATCAAGGTATACTAGAGCCTTAAAACAACAAACTATATAAAAGATAATGTAATTTCTACCTACAATAAGTAAAACAACCTAAAGACAACAGACAAAGAACTAAAACAACTTACGAAGTATTCGAATCCATCACGACGTTGAATGAACTTGGCGCGCTCTGGTGGAATGTGGACCTTGGCTTCGAGTTCGGCCGCCTTGTTCTCATCACGAATGATTTGAAGCCGGGCGCATGGTGGAGCAAAACGCAGCAGCTGGAAGAAGTGGTTCGTGTCGCGGATTGTGGTATCGTTGATCTTCACGATTTGATCTCCAACCTGAAATAAAGCGATTGAAAAGGTGGCTAAAATAATATAAAAGACAAAGGAATAAAAATCTGTTACTAGAATGAGCAACATAATTGGTAAAATATGATAAAGCCCAACAAAAGCTTTTGTCAAATGACAAAAAAACTAAAATAATACCGACCAAACAAGAAAAAATAAAAGAATACAAAAAAAAACCGACTTTGAGCTTGTCTTCGGCGAGGGTACCGGCTTGGACACGGACGATGATGAGCTTGTCGTTCGGCGTGGCACCAAGCGGCTCTCCTTCCTCTATGTCTATGTTGATGATCTTCTCCTTGTCCGCCATGATGGCGAGTGACGAAAGGAGCGCAACCTCAAACAACCGACCGACCTACAGCTAGTTTCGGCGACGCAGTGAAAGGAGCCACTGCTTCGGCTTTGCTTTTTATACCACTTTTCGATGGGTATGCAAATTTGGTGGTGCTGCGACTGAACTTTTTTGAAACTTGGCATTCTTCACGAATGGCTTTCAAGATTTTCAAGTTTTTGAAATTTTTTAAGTTTTGAAAGTACTGTAATATCACAAAACCTCATTTTAAAACATTTTAAAGAAAATACTTTTCAGACTTTGGAGGAGAACTTCCGAGTGGATTACTGTAATTTGTGGATGGCGATTCTGAAGCCGGACAAGGATGAAATTCAAAAAATTTGCACAAAAATGGGTGTAGGAGAGTTGTTCGGACTGTTCGCTTGTATTGTCACGGCACGGTCGTGGGATTCTGTAACCAAGGGAATCACCAAAGTTAAGTCGACGGCTGCTGAGGTAGGTTATATTTTCATACTGTTTTAAATCTTTTATTATTCATATTTTACTACTGTTAGGTTGGTCAAATAATTTTGTGTCTTATAGTTCCTAAAATTTTCTTCGAAAAGGGGCACAGAATTATTTGAATAATGTAATATTATAAAATAATTTTTGGCGTAAAAAGTTTAAATTGTCCAAAATTCAATGTTTGTTGCTTTAGACTACGCATATAAAAGAGTTTGCGGCCTCATTGATACCTCAAATCAGTCAAGTGCTGGACAAAATGCCTCGGGCAATGCTGTTGATTCTAAAGACAAATGATCTTCTACGTGCAATTGAACATCGACTGGGATCTCAAAACAGATCTGATGCTTTTATTGAGGTAGGTAATGTTGCAAAGTTTTTCGTTATGGCACTTTTATGTTTAATTTGATATAATACTTGATCTTTTGATATGTTTTGCTTTAAAAGTTTATGAATGTAGGTTTGAAATTGAGGTATAGTGGTAGAAATTTAAGTTATTTCTATTGATCAAGTTATTTTTAAGCGATTTTTCTGATGGGTTTTCAGATGAGCAAACAGTGTAGTCGAACGGTCTTCGAACATCGTCTGAAGCGTGCCAACACATTTAGTCAAAAGTTCTTCCTCACGGTGAAACTGTACACAATCCTCTTCAAACTCTACGTCTATCAGGTGTATCTCCAGCTGCGCGAAGCTTTCTACGGGTCTAAAAGCATCAAAGCACAGTCTACTTCTGATCCACTCACGATTGTCTATTAGGAACCCTAACTATTTTGTTAAAAATGTTTGGCTAAAACTTCTTGGCTGAAAACTATTTTTTTCGCTAAAAATTTTGGAAAATGAATAAATTTTTAACTTTAGCAATTTTTGATAACTGATAACGACATTTTGCTAAAAAGTCGGTTGTGCTTATAATAACATACCTTGGAAAAGGTGTCGATAGTAAGGAGCAGTTAGATGGCTGAAAGTTCTGTCGCGTCAATACCATTGTCGAGTGCTGTACAAGTGAGTTAAAATATTTTTTGAAAGTTTAAAAAAAAGTTTTTTAAATTTTTTTTGTTTTAAAAATTGTTTTAATGGGTTTAAATTTTTCAGAATAACGTTGTTAAACAAGAACGAGAGCTACTAGCGATTGCATTGAAAAGACTAAATGCCTTGAGAAAAGAAGTTCAAGACAAGAATGGAGACGATCGTTCGAAGTCTGTGCCTAAAAATGCTTGGGAGTTTACGCCTTATTTGGACATTTACTTTGATTATCAGGTAAAGTAGCTTTACATAAATTATTAAGTTGTTCAAATCATTTTGTGCTTTCTCTCAAAGCATAGTTTTGGGATTGGGGAGCAGAGAATTAATCGAACAATCTAATATACATTTGGTCTTCATAAAGGTTGGATTTAAGTTGTTTTAAATTTTTCTATAAACTTTTGGCCAAAAACTATTATCCTTCCTGAAATTTTTAACTACGACTATAAAATTGATTTCCAGGACAAAAGCCAGCTTCATTTTGTGAAAACGTCGAAGATTCGAGCTTATTTCTTGTTCAAACCTTCATCTTCGACATGGGTTTACCTCGAACGAAACGCTTCTGGTCAGGATATCTGCTACATCGTGAACCGAGACAAACAAGGTATTCCGATGATTCAGAAACTAAATTAGGCTACATAAAATTGACTTTGCATTCGCGGGAATGATTTTGGTTGATCGATGAGTCCTTTAGAGTTTATAATTTTGGTTTAAAAAATATTGGTTTTTGAATTTGGCGGGCATTTGGCATTCTGTTGCAAAACCAAAGGATGTATTGTAAAAGTGCTCTTTCTGGTGAGAGTAACTTATGTTGAGATGTTTCGGAGGTATAGTTACATGTGTATTTTCTTATCAGTGTGATATACTTTTAAAATTCTGCGTATAATATGGTTCCGCAGCCTGCAAAGTAGTTTTTTTGCAAAATATTCAAGTTTTCAATGTCTTCCAAATTGTGCGTGTCAAGTGCTTTGTATGCTATTTTTTCTTCAATTTCCAAACAAAACATCGTTTTTTAAATTTAAAAAACACTTTAAAACGTGCCAAAACATCTCGAAATTGTTTTAGGCGAAGAAATGTAAATTGTTTGTCATCTACATGATGTCACAATGCCCACAAATTATTTTTACTTTTTAATTAGAACATATCGAATTATGCAAATTATGTTTGAAACAAATTGCTAGACTAATTGAATCGGGGAGAGGACTAGTAATTGGGAATGGGTGATTCCAACACAGTAGACACGTACTATAGAGGTCGTACTATAGAGTTTGTACTATAGAGTTCGTACTCTAACATAGCTTTTTCGATGAAGGATTCAAGCTTTTTTTAAATTTTGAAAAATTTCGTTTTTATAGTACAGTATTCCATACAGTATGTTAATACGTGTTTACTGTTTCTAAGGCTTATTGAAGTAAAAAAAAATAAAAATTACAGTAAGTTTTGAAAGAAAATGTGCAAAAATAGTTATATGTATGTACAATATAGAGACGTTTCTTGTTGACAAACTAAAATTTAAAAAATGTGACAAAAGATACAAAATTATACTGGTTTGGTCCAAAAATTCATAGAACCAATGTTTCCTCAAAAACCAGAAACATTTGGCCGAAACTTGGCCCTAATACATTCATAATCAATTTCCAGACCAAAGACAATATTCAAAATGAAACATCAGACCGAGAACAATACAAAAGTCTTTACTCAACACATATAGATCATAGTAAACGAGAAGGAGCAGAGGACGGCCGAGACCCGCGCTTACAAGGCTTTGCCCAACAGTTTTCCGCTGAAGATCTCGTTCTTCATGTAGGGGAAGGCGTGGGTTTCGCCGTCGTAAAAGTGGTCCAGCTTCAGTTCGCGCAACAACTTGAACTCCAGCTTCTGTTCGTACATCTTCTGAGCGGCCTTTGAGTCAGCGACCACGAGGACGTGGTCGCAGTCGAACTTCTCTTTGGCCAAGCGGATCGTCAGCTGTGCCATGTCCGAGTAGATCCCTCTTCTGAAAGCAGATTTTTTAATTTGAAAATTTATTTTTTAAAAATTTTTTAATTTTTGGCTTTTTTAAATAAAAAAAATTAAAAAATAAAAAAAAAACTCCTTACTGCTGATATTCTGGTGCAACTCCACCCATTTCGATGAACAAGATCTTCTTTGCCTCGGGCAGCAACCTTTCGATTTCCGAGCTTAAAGTGTGCCAAAAGACCCACATCTTCTTGGCTGGCCTGGATTGATAAGGTGCGTTTTCGATTTCTAAAAACCAGATCATGTTAACAACACTAAAAAATGATCTTATCATCATATTTTGGTCATACGTTAACTCTACTCAATACGCCATTCTTTTCGCATCAAAAATTTCAAATACCCACCTATAAAAATCTTATTTACAATAAGCCTTAACAATTTAAAACAACCCAAAGTATTCTTATTACAATGCCTACAAAGCCTACCATCAACATAGTTCTTGCTTGGCAGAATCTCGGGATACACTATGTGCTCGCTTCTGACCGGCTCCATCTTTCTGATCGAATGCATTGAGAAGCCTACAAGTTCATCCCCGACGAAGCCGAGGAGTGAACAATGTTCTTTGACCGAGCGAGTAACAACTTGGACCGCCAAATCTGACATCTCTTCTGCTTTGGCGCCTAAAAAGAATATTATCAATCACAATATGATATGGGTATAGTCAAATCTCTGTGTTATGACATTCAAAAAACTGGACAAAAGTTCAATTAAATCTGTGCCCCTCTTAAAGCTAATTTTCGGAATTAGAGGTACAGAATTATTTGAAGAACCTATGATATATAAAGAATAGCTTACCGATCGACTGCAACAGTGGTGATTGCCCGCCGATCTTGTCGGACCAAAAGTCGACGATATGCTGAATGTCATGATCTACAGCCAGCTCGTAGTGGACGAGGCCTTTGATATATTCCGGAGGTTTTGGTCGAGTCACCTTCGACCACACCGACCCATCCGATGGGCCGTACGGCTTCTCCGGCAGCACGGGCGAGTGACTGTACAGGCGACGTGCACACTTGTCATTTGCATAAACTTTGGCCAAAACGGTCCTAAAATACCAAGCATTATTTTACTGTAGGTGTAAATAGTATGTAAAATTTTTATAGGTGTAAATGGCATATAAAGTCAATATATACAACTACGATAATAATATTAGGCTGTTTAAATAATTCTGTGCTCCTTAACTCTAAAAATTTGTTTTAAGAAGAGGCACAGAATTAGTTGAACAACCTAATATATATATAGTATAGACATATAATAGCAATACATGCTAGTTAACATCAAACAAACAATCTGCACCATCATATCTTACCCTATCACCTGCAGTAACCACTATAATAACTAAAAACCCCTACAGTAATACCCTATATTGTACTATGAAGAATGTAAACATATTAATAATTACTTTCGCTCTATTTTTAGTCATAATTAAAGCACTTTCACAACGAGATACGACGCAAAGTAGGATCGTGACACTTTGCACTTAAGATGTAAACAAATCACACTGGCAGCAAATTAATGTCACCATTCAAACAGTTAATTCATTACAGAGCTGCAAAAGCTCTACTGTGTCTATTTTATATCTACTGTGGTGCAATATGTCATGTGGTTAGCTGGTATACGAAAATTTAAACTTGATACTTACTATAATATACCAAAGCTGATTTTTTTTGTTTTTGAATACATTTGCGGTCAAAAAGTAAGTAGAAAGCAGACGAAAAAAAAACTCACAAGCTTAGCTAGCCTTAATAAGCCAAAATCTTGAACAAAACTCCGTTCTATAAACTTTTTGACCTCAATTAGGCTTTAAAGAGCTCGTTTACTACAACTACAACTATCTTCTCAATATGCTGCTAAAAATAGATGTAGCATATTATGTATCCTTCATTTTTTATGTATATTATACATGTCAATTCCGGCGCCACAATTTCCCGCCATACTGTAATTTAATTTTGTTTTCCCCAAACTCTAAAATTAGTTTTGCGAGCAGAATCAAATCACAAACAAAGCCAAAACATCCGACAACTGTTAACACTCAGACACCATCAGTTCGAGCATGTTTACAGCCATGTTTATGCCGAATGTCATGCTCTCAATTTAATGCAAAACAAGCATGACTTCAACTTGCAAAAACTAGCTTGAACTTTAAAAATTTGGCAAAAAATACTGTTAATAGTAGAGGTGAGAAACAAACCATGCATACTTCTCAAGCCTAGAGTCGGGCCCAACTTTCAAGCCCGGCCCGTGCCATTATTTTCGCATCAACGTATACAAATTTTGAAAAAAAAAGTTTAAAAAATAAAAAAATGAGCCTAAAATTGCAAAAAAAGCTAATTCTACACATTTTTTGACCTTATTTTAACCATTTTTTTTTGCTTTTTTATACCGATAGATCTAATACTATGTCATCACACTATACGTATAGCTATACTACACTAAGTTTGTCATTATAAATTTCTATTTTCTGTAACAAAAGTACTAACAAAAGTAAAAGTACTTGAAAACACTATAGTAAACGTCAAAAGTCCCTTAAAACATTATGCTAAAAGTTTATACGTACCGACTGTTGTGTACCAGTACCCGTACGAAAAAGTGCAAAATTTTGTTATTTTTTATAAACAAAGTGCACTGTAGTCTAACAAAATTGTCGTAGAGTCTCAAAAGTTTTACAAAAATGTCATTTGCAGGCCGTTTTTCTAAGTTTAGGCATCCAAATCTTTAGCGTTATGCCTTTCTTATTTTAAATGATGTTACATCATATTTTCATTCTTTAAAAAATCAAAAATTTGTCAAATTTTTAAAATTTCAATCTTTTTTCATTATCACTAATCCAAACTCATCTCTCACAACGTTCGTACCCTTTTTCCATTTCCAAAACGTCTGACAAACCTAAATGATGTTGTTTCAAATAATTTACGAGCTTTACGAACAACGCAATTTACTCTTCGACCAGAGATAACACAATTTGGTCTTGCCACAAATACTCGTACTTAAAACAATATTTTCCAAAAATAACTCAACCAAAACACGTCCATCACTCGGCTAAAACAATTTCCGGGCTGTTTAGTGCAAACACCTAGGATAACATGTGCTTTTCTACGTAGTTTTAGACCGGAAAAAGCTATGCACGTAGTTTTGAAGGAAGAAGGTCTTCCACGTTGTTTTGAACCAGTAATGGCTCAAAACAAGGTAGAACGCCAATGCTATCAACTTTTAAACCAAGCTTGTTCTATTATAACTCATAAAGTATTTTAGAAATATCGGTCAAAAATTATGCAGAATCAATAAATTTTGAAAAAAAAGTTCAAAAACAGGCCATAGTTTAGCCAAAAAAGACTAAAAACCGTATTTTTGTACCTAAATTACCCTGTTCTATACCCAAATTAACCTTTTCTTCAACTTTTTCTCCATTTCTTAACCCAACCAGCCTTCAAATCTTACTTTCGGACCATAGATGACAAAGATCTTTGTACCAAAAGACCATTTCCTTTCCTACAAAACCAATTTGAGGCCGTTTCAGAGATTTGCGTCACATAACTTTATAGACTTCCTCAATGTTAACATAATGTGGCTATTTATAACTCGTGAAAAGCTCCTAAAACCTCGGAAAACAACTTTTTGCATCAAAAATCTTCTCGCCTTATTAGGCACTAAAATAACGATGTTTACAGGGTTACACAGCTGGAAGTACTATAGTCTCGTGCAAAATAGTACTATTGCAGAAATTATTAGGAAATGGTCATTAGTATACCGAGAAAAATTATAATAGTCATTAGCATGCCATAAAAAGGTGCTATTTATGTTTGTTTTGAAATTGTGATTACCAGAAATGTTACCTATACTACTTCATTAAAATAATTTGTTCTTGACAAAAAGATGATTAACATAACCAAAATCTATACATAACTATACTCTAGTGTAATATATTTCTCATAAACCAAAATATAGTGTCAAGCAAGCATAACAAAATGTAAAAACCAAAATATAATGTCAAAAAACAGTAAAATCATAAGACAATAATAAAATAAACCCACCTCGACACGAATCGTTTGGCTAGCGACATAGCGGGCAGGTGTAAAGATGGTAGCGTACACCGCCGTGTCTGGTGATGCTCCAGACTGATGGGAGAACGGGAACAACGTGGCGACGAAATTTTGAAACTGAAAAGGTTGAGAAATTTGCATAATGTTTAAAACATTCGCGTAAAAACAAAATTTGAATAAACGAATTAAAAAAAAATATTTTCATAAACTAAACTACTGATTTTGAAAAAAAAATTTTTAATTGTGAAAATGGATCAAAAAGTAAAAAATAGATTTATAAGTTTAAATTTAAGAAATTTGTTTTTTCTACAGTCTTTTTGACCAAAACAAAAAAATGTTTATTTCAGTTTTTTCTGATTTTCACATCTTTTTAAATAAAATTAAAAGTGTAGCTCCAAAACCCTCAAAAACCCAATAAAAATCGAAAAAACATCCCCTTACAAATAAAAAACTATTTTTTCTAATTATAAAATTAAAATTCCCTCCCCAAGCCCAAAACTTTAAAGTTAGACCAAAAACAGACTGCAAAAGACGCTCGAGTACACAAGATCCAACGAACGTTCACGTACACAAGATACGAAGACACACAAAAATACGATGGCATTTGTTTACAGGACAATGATTGAAGGTCAGAATTTGTTTTGAATTAGCAATTATTCCGAGCGTTATTTACTGCACTAATTGATGCATGGATGCTAACGTGAACAACACTTCAGAACTTGTCGCCGTTTTTGTTTTCGCAAATACCAAAATAAGAAATGGCACTGCGGAAATGTTATTTGATTCAAGCAGTGCATAATACTGTCATTTGGGGGTGTTTTTGTCCACATATAGACTGAAGCAAAGGGAAAGGTGATGAGTGAAGAGCGGGGGAGGGGGAGCAGTGTGGGGATGGGGAGCAGGTGAAAGGCCGGAGCTGGAACGGGGTAGCAGAAGAGGAACGGGGAGGGGAGGGGAAAAATTATATTACAGAAAGTTAAGAAAGTAAATAGAGATCTGTAAAGAGGCCGGGCCAATTTCTTGGTCCTTGGTTTAGGACCCCGCCCTAGAGCCCATATACGCAGGCCTAACCCAGCCCAGATGCGGTCCTAGCGGCTTTCAGGTCCCGTAGATTTCTCAGAAAACTTTAATTTTTTCTCCTCACCCCCACCTTCTCGCTCCCCCTATGCCTCTCATACCTTTTGTCATCCTAAAATAACCCGCCCAGTACTTCTTACGTAGGTATTGCAGTATAAATTCATACAAAAAACCTATAAAATTCACATTTTTAAGATATTTCTTGTGAAAAAAGCTTGAAGACATATATAAAATGCACTTTTTTAAGTCACAATGCATTGCAATGTATTTTCGGGTATGAACTAAAACAATACCTGTGGGAATACCGTAAAGTTCAGCACGTACATTCATAAATAAGGCTTTTTGTGGGTTTTATTTTTGAATTTTACATTCTGAATCTGAACAAGAGTGTGACAAGCAGTCATTGTAAAAAAAATTCAAAGAAAATTTTTAGAATTACGGGGCACAGAACTATTTGAAAAACAAAGTGGTTCTCAAGAAAAATCAAAAAATGAAGTTTTTAATCTGAAATTTTGAATTTAATTGCAAAGACCTTCGTAAAATATAGAGCTTTTTTGATAACAAGTGATGTATAAAAGGTTATAAAATTAACAAAAATGTAAAAATAGTTTAGATTTTTCTTGATTTTACTACAACATTGTAACCTCTGAGTACACCTAGCTCTGTTGTAAGAAAAAATCTGGGTATCATCCAATTATAAAGCCCAAAAGAACCCTTAAGATACGTTACTCCCTACTTACTACAAGGCCATATTTTTCCCTACATTAGCCATCCTTTTCTATCACACCAACCATATTTTTCTACTACACAGCCATCCCTTTCAACTACAACAACCATATTTTTGGTGACACTAAACCCCCTCCTCGACCAGAATCCATAATGCCATAGACAATATTCGACGCAAACGCCCAAAAGGTCATCAACAAAAGTCTTAAGAATGCCATCGAAAACATTCAATTCGAACGCTGAGGGATTTCGTCACATCAGTGAGCTGTTCGGCACGTTCGCCTAATCAAAACAAGCATCCCCGCCCTTCTTAAACCCTCGGGGCATTTCGGCCGGGCAAAGGGGCGGCACGTGAACAATGTTTTTTATTTTTCGCGTTTCCGGCCAGTTGGCTCATGACCTTAGGGCGCGTTTGTTTTTAGCATTAAAGTTCAGGCTATTTTCGAAAAGAGTTATGTTTGGGCTTATTGTTTCCTGATTACCGGCAATTAAAGCGGGTCGAAAAGGCTTTGACACACCCGGAACAGAGATGGAAACAGGCCTGAAGGCCGGAAGAGTTTGAAAGAGTATAGACAGAGTTTCAGAGATCATTTGAAAGCCAGCAAATTAGAATTAAAAATAGATTTGAAATAGTTAATTTAATATATATAGATCACGTTAGCAATAATCAAGTTAACAAATATAAATCACGTTGTAAGGAATTAAGTCAAAAGATATAGATCACGTTCAAATTAGCCAACTAGAAATAGATATTGCTCAGCAAATAGACGACTAGAAGACATTAAAGATGACTTTAAAGATCGTGGTGACAAAGATGACTCTAAAAACAGCAAAAACGAGCAAAAAATCGAGTTTCTGGATCAACGATCTAGTCTGAGATTTAGCAATAAACAGCTCACGTTGCTGACAGGTAAACAATCGTGCCGTTACCTACGTAAATCCAATGAAATTTGTTGTTTGGAGATGATTTTTGAGTCGATTTCAAGCAAAGATTTATATTTTTAGTGTTTTTCAGATCAAAAACATTGCTTTTTGCACTTTTTTTCTTCCTGAAATCAACTTAAAGGGGCATTACCAATGATATCCAAAGTCCAGAATATGTATAGTACTTTTCACATAAACTTTTACTTATCCAAGTTAGTCAGTGACATAAAATCCACATTATTCTTGTTAAATTCGAATTACCTATGTCCTCAGGTAGTCTACAAACAATAAGTTTGCTCAAAATAATCTGTCAAAAACACCAAAAGCATATTATACTTGCCAAGAATAATATTATGTTTACCATGTTTTTGTCAAGTTCAAACTTTGTTATCCGAATAAAAATGTTGACGCGATAGTACAATCACGTCAGCAGAGTTATAAATATCCGTTTCAAAGATCGAATTTCAAAATTTGTCGGGTTTAGAGATCAGAAGAGTCCACCATATCTTCAGATCGTATTTGTAAACAGTAAAGCCAAAAATTTGACTTTGATTTACAGCCTTTGGCTTGAAAAATTAAAAAGTTTCAAAAATTAGTGAGCAAAAAGAGGTTTTGACACAAAAACAACATCTTTCTTTAAACTTTGAGTTTTTTAGGTAATAATTTAACAGAAAAGCTAATAACAACATCAAACTCAACAAAAACTACCAAAATAGACATTCCAATCCAAATGAAAAAGTAAAAATCATTAAGAGAACCCAAAAAATTACATTTTAAATCGTTAACACCAACGATAAAACAAGATTTTAACTCTTCAAGACCATCAAAATTCCAAAAACTTTAAAATCAGTTCTTTATTGAGTGTAACTAAACTTTGTAAGCCATCAACTTCACTATCCGATACTCCACGACCTTTTGATACGGTCTAGTCGCCGAGTTAATCCAATCAGCAGGCCATATCTTCTCTTCTATCACAAACAAACGGTCATCTCTTTCCTGAAAGATTAATCTCAAAAATGTCAATATATGGACTGTTGAACAATACAATTTACAATTCATTCACTTTATCGTATTTTACAAAACGATTTTATTTAAGAATGATTTTAAGCTTTAAAAACAACGCTAACTTATCATGACATATAATAATATCTATGAATTTTCCAAGTAAAACATGTTTATCATCATACTTTACCTTAATATTTACCTCAATAGTGCACTATAGTATCACCTATAGTACGCCAAACATTACCACCAAATTTCCTAACCAACTATTGCAAAATTCTTTTCAATAAGATACTATAATATAATACTACTATAAGAACATTACATCTTGCCAAGAAGATGACAAAACTATGTTTACATGACTTTACTGTATATTTTTAGCCATAATCTTCTCAGCGAACATACGGAATTAGGTAAATTGAATTCTCTATACGGCATTCCAGCTAATCCCACCACATAATCGCACTTCAATCTTCGAGCAAATGCGAATATATTACTCAACAGTTCTGGCACTCCTCGGCTAAAAACAATTAGCATATTAACATTATTAAAAGCTTCAAAGTTTAATATAATAGCTAAAATTATAAAATAAAACATCAACAAACAGAACTATGTAGCCACCGAACAGATAACGTAATTTTAGGTAACAAAAACTTATAAAACACAGTTTCAGCCATAAGTTACCTAAAATTCTTTATTCTATTTGTAAAATACACTAAACTATCACTTCTATCTACAAAACAAACACAAATATAATTTTAGGTAACAAAGTGACATTTTTTGATTATCCTTTGCAAAAACATCCAAAAGCTTTCAAATTATTCATGCCAATTTAAAAAACATCGCAAAATGCATTCATTAGCTAACATTTTTCATAATTTGCATTTTTAGGTATCAATTTGCATGATTTTACAAAGTTTGGCCTGAGGCCAAAGTATATTGTAAATAAGAGTGATAATTGTTTGTTTATTTCGTCAACCCAAGTGTGACATCCTTTCCCAAGCTTTTGTTAAGAAATAAACAGCCAAATTATATGTTACTCAAAAAGCAACAAGAATCAGAGATCACAAATCTCAAAAAAAGTTTCTTATATTGTCGTTGAGCTCAAAATACTGTCCAAAGCTCTTGCAAATTGCTCAAATTTCTAAAAATCGTAAAAATGAACATAACACTCACATATCCATTTCTTTCTTGGTCCATGATAATTGTATTTCCATTACTCGTTTCCCATCGAATCCACTCAGCGCCGAGTTCATTAGCGTTCTCCGAAAGTTGTAGATGCCATTGTTAATATAATGCGTGAATTTGTCTGAAAAATCAAAATAATATAACAGCAAAATAGATTAAAGACAACAAAAATACAACATACCTTGTTCTAGTTCCGTTTCCAACGTAAGTTTGTCCGTTTTTACCTAAAAAAATAATAAAAATAATTTTCAATAAAGATTTGACACTTCGTCAAATTATTAATTGTTACTCCAAAAAATAAGGGAAGAATAGCCAAAACAAAATCCTTTGTTATGAAACCTACCCTGACTTGATGTATTTTAGTCACAGCCGCAGCGACAAGTCGATCATGATAGAAGCCCAGCAAAGACGTTTCTTTCTTGATATACTTCTGCATGATATGGGAATATAGCTCGTACAAAATACTTTCTCCTCCTGAACAAGGTTAGTTTATGTTTTTTTGGTTTATATATCACATGGCAATTAGGTCAATAAACTATGAGAACGATTTATAAAGATTTAGGCCTTGAAAAATGAAAAAACCTATTCTGTCTTCTGGCCGGATTCGAACTTTTTTGGTTTTCCTAACTTCAAATCGACGTAACTCTTTTAAAAACTAATATATAAACATGAAAATTAGGAACCTGATATAACTTTTTATTCTTTCAAAGGTTCATATTTTAGATTTTTGTATAAAATATATTGAAAAACTAAAAAAACGCTTAAAGTTCAATACCTACTTCTTATGGGTAACATAACTTCAGTGAGTCGTTCCGAATCCTCTACCACAGCCAATTCATAGTGTAATTTGCTTCTTCTGAAGTTAGGTTTTGTAGGTCGTTTCACGTTTTTCATCCATTTGGAATCAGGGCTGAGTGGCGGGGAGCACGACCGACTGAGTACGATGTCAGCACGACGGCCTAAAAGTGTTGGGAATGATTTGATTTGGAGGAGGGCGGATAGTTTCATACGACCGGTCGGTGGTGGGAAGTCATTCAAAATGAGTTTTTTACTTAAAAATTATTTTAAAAATGTTCAATTTGTTGAAGTTGTCATCATTTTTAGCGAAAATTTTGAAAAATTCTTTAATTTTTTGAAATTTCGACCAAATTTGAATAAAAAAATTAAATTTTCTGTCGATTTTGGGCTTTTTATTCATACTGCTTTTCGACTGATTTGAGGAACGGTCGGTTCTTTCCGTCTTCTCTGTAACTGACTACCATGACCAACACCACTCGTCGTTCTGCCAACAAGGTTAATAACAACCGTCGTTCACAGAATCGTCGTTCTCGGGCATCTCGTCGTCGTTCTGGGTAAGTTGTTTTATATTTTGTTAAGGTGATTACGTTATGGGCGCTGTTTTAACAATTTTTTAACATGTTTTAAAATTTTTTTACTCAAATCCCAAGTATAATATCAAAAATCTTCAGATGGTTCCGTCGCCGTGTTATTGAAAGCAGCAGCGGATCCGAGCGAAGTTCCCAGGAGGTTACAGATGCTCCCTCGACTTCTGCTACCAGTTTGAGCTCCAGAATTCCGTTCTTCAGAAGTTTTACTGGAAGTCAGTCGGCCATTCCATTACCTCCACCACCAGCGCCAGTATCCACTGTGCCAGTGGTTGGTGAGTATGGACCTGCTCCTGTCAATCCTTTTGCATGTAGGTTTTGAAATTTGCAATTTTTTAATTGTTGAAGTTTTTTAAACTTATTTTTAGCAAGTTTTCGTGTTAGGACCAAAAATTTTAAAATTGAAGTTACAAAACTAGTTTTATAATATTAAAAATCTTACTTTAGTGCTAGACTCAGAGCCCTCGAAGCTGGTATTCGAATGTCAATTGGCACATGGCAGTAAAACGGTGAAGATCACGAATGTGAGCAGCTTGTCGGACATGTACAAGAGTATCGCTCAACAGTTTCCGGATGTAAATGTGGAAGATATCCTCTTCTGTACTGTGAATACTCACAAAGTGGACATGGAAAAGTTGTTGAGCAGTAACTTGGCTTTGGACGACTTTATCTTTGCTCACGTCAAGGGTCAGAAGAAGGAAGTGACGTTTGTGAAGAAGGCGGGGTAAGAAGCTTGATTTTATGATGTTGTGGATTCTGGGATAGATTTTCACACTTATCTTTTCTGTACTTTAACCATCTATCTTTAATAACATTTTAAACGTTATCCTTTTATTTATGTGTGATTTAAGGTAACTTTTTTATGTAAAAATATATTTCAGAGTTCTTGGTCTTACTGTGACAGACAATTCCAATGGTCTGACGTTCATCAAGAGAATTCAGCCAGATTCAATCTGTGCTACAGTTCAGCCGGCCATTGACATTGGAGATCACATTGAGAAAATCAACGGTGAATCTATGATCGGAAAACGCCATTTCCAAGTGGCACGTGTCCTCAGGGCATTGCCTGTTGGGGCTCAGTGAGTTTTTTAATGTTGTTGTTGTAAAACTTCAATTTTTTGATTTTTTAAAATTAAAAAAAAATATTTTATAAAAATTTTGAAAGGTATAGAACAGAAAAGTAAGGTAATTATGACAATTCTTTTCAGAATCACGTTGAGACTGATCTCCCCCTTCAAGACAGGCTTCTCTTTCTTGGCCAAACGTCCAGAAGTCCGACCCAAAGCTTCGGCCGACGTCCAGGATGGCTGCCAAACCCTTCGCTTCTTTGCCAATGGCCAAACCAAAGTGGAAGAAGCTCCAAACAAGGTTCTTTTGAGCAAAATCAACAAGGTCTTTGAAGAGTACCTGGGTGTGAACGACGACGAACTGGCATTGAGCATCTGGGAGTTGGGCAAGAAGTGTGGCGATCTGATGGAGATGAACGACAAGCTGAGAGCTTCTGCTGACCTGAGTGCTTTCTCCTTCCCTGACGAACTTATCTTTGACATGTGGGGCATTGTGGACGACCACAAGAACCAGCGATTGGTCGAGGAGCAGAAGAAGAGTGTTCACCCTGGAGGCATGGATCTTGATTAATTTTACGTTTGCCATCGCCCGGTCAATACCTTTTTGGCTTTGCTTTGTGGAAAAATAAAATACTGACTTGGATTTGGAAGTTCTTCTTTGAAATTGTGTTGAGTATCGTTTATATTGTATTTTGCAGTTTCGTTTGACTTTTTAGGTCACAATAAGGCAGTAATTATCAAAAACGGTACATATTTGAAGAAAAAATGATATTTTTTGATAAAACCAAGGTTTAATGACAAAACCGACCGACTTGCCTTTAGAAAATCAAAGCAAAAACTATAGTTGTACCTTTAGATTACACTTCTCCCTACTGTACGTTCAACCATCTATCTCTTGTAACGTTGTGTTGTAAATAAGATGACCTTTCCTCCAAAAACAGCTGCTCGTACAGTCGCTGCTTTTTTGTTTACCAGCCGGCTATCAATCGTTGTGGCGGCGGCACGATTCTCTACCGTTCTTCCCATCGTTTAACCTCTTGAAGAAACCACTTGGAAGTGGTTTATTATATAAATGTTCATAACCCTTTCGCTGTGACTCTCAACAACGCCCTAAGTGCGAGTAATTGTCGCTGGTAAAGTCGACGCCCCTTTTCCTCCTAATTATTCCGTGAAACGTGCGGATTGCAACACGAAATGAGAGGAGTGATATGTCTGATTGGCATAATTAGTATTGCACAAGCGTTTGGTAAGTATTTTTGGGGGGGGGGGGATTTTAGTAGGTATGGGTATGAAATTCGTATTTTTATGCCTATTTTTTAATTTTTTTTGAATATAGTTTGATGCATAAAGAATGGCGCGTTATCATATGATCAAAAATTAAAATTTTGAAATAAAATCAAAAAAGTTTAAAAAATTAAATTTTTTTTTATTTTAAAGTTTGCACCGTGCAAAATATAAAAATTTTAAAATTTCAATTTTTTTAATATAAAAAAAAGAGTTTGAACATTTCACAAAAACAAAGCTTCAATGATGAAACCTCGAATCCAACCTAGTTGACCCTTTTGTTTAGATCAAGAGAAAGGCTTCGAATTCGATAAGAGCGATGAGTCCACCGACTCGCCCCGGGTTCCATCAACCAATTCCACCGACAGCCTAGCAAAGTGCAACTTGAACGCCGACCAGGGAACGGGCGATGACAAACGTGAGTGTTGTGGTCTTTTGTTTTGGCAATTTAGTTTGTTTCTACTGTGACAATATATGAATTATGTCATATCTTATGTGACATAATTCATGCTCTGTTCTGCCACTTTTTTATGGGATTTATCGATACAAAAATGACAAGTTTAAATGTTTATCATGTTAATATATTCAAATTTAGTTTTACGTTACTTTTACAATCCGGCCAACAAAAGTTGTGGCCAATTCGAATACTTTGGTAATGGAGGTAATGACAACAATTTTGGCAGCGAGCTCGACTGTCTGAGTGAATGTTATTCTGGTGAGTTGTAAAACTATTAGGTTGTCCAAATAATTCTGTGCCTCCTTTCAAAGTAAATTTTCGTGGTTGGGGGCACAGAATTATTTGAACAACTAGTAGTAAAGTACACGCTATTTTAATAGTTGGGTGGGGCAAAAAATTGATACTACTATCAGTAACTATGATATTACTATGAGTAACGTTTCACTATATATGAGTAACTAAAAGTTGTAAATTTTCTTTTTCAGAAGTAAACGATGGTACACCAATGAAAGAAGAAGATGATGTTATGATAGATTCTCGGCCTACTCGTGATGTTGAAGGTTGTATGTCTCCAAAAGATAGTGGTACTGGCAAAGGTAAACCTTTATACCAAATTTTATCTCGGTATTTTAAGTATACCTTCCCTATTATATCAATTTATTAAAATTTGAATCAAAAAGCAATTAAAAGTAGCCCTAACTTTAAAATTATCCTTAAATTTCAGAAGAAATCCAGAAGTTCTACTACGATGCCAAATGGAACAACTGTTTCGCGTTTAAATACCTTGGTCAAGAAGGGAATGGCAATCGGTTTAACAGTAGACATGAATGTGAATCTAAATGTCTTCGAAGTATGTTTCATATTTTTTGGTCATTATAACTTTTATATGTCTTCATTTAATCAATAAGTGATATCATTTCAGTGGACGGGTCAGTATGCAAAATACGGCCACCGGTCGAAGCCTTAGAAATTGGACAAGATTGTTACAATACGACATGCCCAACAGGCTTCTCATGCTTCCAAGGAGCTCACTCTCCTGAATGTTGTAACGCGACAGTTCAAGGTAATTTCATTTTCAAATTGCTACAACTTTTCAGTGTAAAATATTAAAAATTGAAAACTAATACCCATCTTTGATGTAAACATATACTGTCCTCTTGTCCATAGTGCAGCATGAACAAGACATGAAGTTTTAAAGTAATGATTCATCTTTTCAGAGCTCTCCCAACTCATGTTCGACCCAATGTGCCCGAACGGCGAACGTGCGCTGGGCGAAGAGAACGGTGAGTTCTATCACATCTCCATCGGCCGCTCATGTGACGACCTCATCTGTGGTAGCAATCACGAGTGTGTGAAGGTAGCCAAGGACGTCGCCAAATGTTGCGCAACCACAAAGAACGGTTTCAAACGTGACGCTCCACTAGACGACGACGTTATTCAAGGTGGATTTAATTGACTCGCTTCCCTCTCCAACTTTCCTGTACAATAACTTCTGAATTTATGTTGCTAAAACATAAGAACTTTCTATAAGCTTCTCTTCTGACCTGATTTCTTCTTAACACAACTTCTGTTGCCATCAGCCGTGTTCTGGGCTGTTCTTTCCTTCAATAAACCCTAAACTTCCTGTACAATATCACCTAAACTTCTCCGCCAATAATTGCCATCTTTGCTGTACAATAACTCTGCCATTTCACTATAATAACTCACGTTTCCTTTTCCCTAAAATAAACTTTGGTAACCTTTAAAGTTCGCAAGAAAACCAAACCGTCGGCTCGTTTCTTCGCCGTTCCTCCGCCCATCGGCCGTGACTTCTGCGGACTCGCGCCGGAACACGGAAATTGCTCGGGTAAGAGGTTCGAGTGGATAATTGCAACAAACATAAACCGACTCGTTACAGACCACCATCAAAAGTTTTACTTTTCCGCGGAATGGCAAAGCTGTCTCGTGTTCAAGTACTCGGGTTGCGGCGGCAACGAGAACAACTTTGAGTCGCGCGAAGAGTGCGAAAGCGCGTGTTTAGTTGGTATGTTACCTAATTATAGAAACAAAAATGAGTCATAAAACATAAAAAAAATTCTATATATGAACATAGAACATGAATACAACGAATTCAATCCAAAATGATACCTAAAACAATAAAAACTTAAGAATATGAAATAGAACTTAAAATTCGTAAATTTAAACGTCGATTTTGAACAAAACATTATCTTATACATCATTCGACTGTCCATAAAATACGACGAAGCTTCGAAGAGAAATCTTGGTGAAAAACTTCTTATTTTACAGAACGCCAAGGTTTTCTTTATCGATTATTTTCGCTTTGAAATACGAAAATTAACTTATTTTTGAGAAATTCATTATTTCTTCTTAACAAAATCAGTTTTACAAGCTGAATAACACAATATAAATTGTAAAAACTAATATTTTTAATCTTGCTTTTATATATATTTTTTATAAATCAATTTTAATACCTAAAATTTAAAGGAAGAGTTTATAAATCAATGTTTTAGCTGATGGATCAGTTTGCCGCGGCCCTCAAAGGCCAGTGTTTCCAAGGAACAACATCAAGAAGTGCTCCAAGTATTCATGCCCACCAGGATTTGAATGCTATGAAGGTTTACAGCAAATTGAGTGTTGTAACAAGACAGTGCAAGGTAAGCCAATATTTTTGGTTTTATGGTTGATATAAGTATGATACAAAGGGTTATTTTGAAATGGAAAGCAAATTCTGAAGCTAATTTAAACTTTGTTTTATATATTAATATCTTTTTAATTTCTTCTGCAGTTTGTGCTTGATGAATTGCCTTATAAGTCTAATTTGATATTGTTTTAGACGTGTTTAAGAGTTTTTACTCAGAAACTTGTCCTAATGGTCAAAAAGCCGAAGGTACCTCATTCGAAGGCTACTTTTCTGTATTGGTAGCTGAGAATTGTGATGAACTGGATTGTAATGACAATTTTGAGTGTCATCAGCTGAGTAATCATGCCAAATGTTGTGAAAAGTCATCGAAACATACGATATTGGGATCGATGGGTAAGAGTTCATTTGGCAATGGTATTGGGTCAAAAAGTCAAGGCTTTGGCATTGGAATGACAATGAAAGCTCACTATGTTGGTAGTGGTATTATACCTAAAAGTCAAGATTTTGGTAGTAACTATGTGATGAGAAGCGATGTGGCTGTGATAAAACGAAGTGTGGAGATATGTCCGGCGATTGAGCAACGATTGGTAAAGTCTTGTAATCAGATTCTGACTGATATGGAAGTTGTCAGAAAGATCTGGCAGGCGCCTAGGATAATATCAGCTGAGGGGATTATTCAGGTAAAAATTGATACTTTTTGTCTCTGTAATGTAGGCTTATATTAATAATGACTTTTAGGGTTATTATTGATATAAAATTTCAATTTAGTGCGATTTTTAAATAAATTTTTAAAATTTTTATTAAACCCTTCACTTTTGACGACATTTTACAGCATCTAAACATAATGTGTACAAAGTTCGACGAGTACAAGAACTGTCTGACCATGATGACATCGAATGCAGCCTGTTTGGATCCACTAATGTCACGGAAGGAGCAGGTACTTGGGTTTATATGTCAGAAAGTGGTACGAGAAGCGATTGTGAGTACGGAAAACCAACGTTGCTTGAGGCGGATTTCGAAAATTGAAAAGGTGGGTTGTTATTGTATAAGTCGGTTGGATTTTGTATTATATTGTTTTTAATGTTAGCATATTATTGATTAAATGTATGATTTTTGGACCAAAATTACGTAGAATTGGTTAAAAATATTCTATTACTTAGTTCAAATAATTCTCTGCTTCCTCTTAAAGCAAATTTTTGGGCGTTGGAGCACATAATTATTTAAATAACCTAATATTTTTAAACTTTAAAATGATTTTTGGTCCAAACCTTCTAGTAAATGTTTTATACGTTAGTAGATGGACGTACATAGAAAATTCTTGACCTACGAAGCCTTATACGTTGCTATTTAAAACTGTTGAAATATGCGACAAAGGATACGTTCATACGACGTAACACGGATTTATGTTACAATTTGTGTCTTTTTCTCATTGTCTGGCTTCGGATGTTTACTGTGGAATTCGAGACGTCTATAAGGGTGTAAAACTGTTACTTTACGGTATTTTACTGTGCTATAACATGTTATTTTACAGTACAATGTATAAAATGATTACAAGTGATCATCTTTTGCAAGTTTAAATATAAATAGTAACATAACGTGAATATAAATGTATTTTTAACATAACTGTAAAGTCGTATGTGTAAACAATGACATAAGGAAGATATTACAATATATTCACGGTGCTTTCATAGAAAAATTATTTTTGTACATAAAGAATGTCATAAGCGAAAATGGCTGCTATTATAAGGCTAACATACTAGTCCAGTAAACAATATGATGACATAAGACATCATGCAGTAAATATTTACTTTTCCGGCCATTGTGTGATTCGTATTGTGATTGAAATAGACACTTTTGTAGGTATTAATGTACGTAAATACAGACATCATATTATAGTTTTTGAGGCGTCATAATATAGTTTTGTCTATGGATTGTAGAAGCTGTAGTAAGTCTGTGGGATTAAATTTACTTTTACTGTATAAAGTATTATGTAGGTCTACGTATTGTATACGTTTTACAGTAAAAGTAAAGTGATCTTTGGGTGTTTGGTGTTGAGTTTTAAAGTAGCATATTGTACACAGTATTTGGGACAAAAATTGAAGCTTAAGGTTTCTGTATATAGTACGTATGGTATGTAGTACAGTACGAAATAGTGCATTACATACCAGATTTGTAAAGTTATTGTTATAGCTTTATAACACACCAACTAAAACCATAATTTTAGATACGAAACTGTGAAGATGACCTCGAAAAAGGCCTGGTAAACAACATCTTCGACAAATATTCAATCTGCAGCGCCTTTGACGAAACGCTTCAATGTTCAGCTCACGAACTCTTAAAATGTGGTCCAAATACGTTCAGTTTGATGAAGAACATCATCACCACACTGAAGGCCAATATAAAACAATGTGTGAATCAAACCGAGAGTTTGGACAAGATGCAGAGTGTAGAAGATCGTGCAGAAGACAAGAATGAAGAGAGTGAGGAAGAAGATTATGATTCCACATCTTCAACTGAAGCTACAACACAAGTTGTCACTACGACCAAGAAGGTGAAGATACGACGAGATAGGAGGTGTCCGAGGGAGCATGTGGAGAAGGCTGAGAGCTGTACCTATTTGATTGGATTCAGGAAGATTCGAGAGATATTCAGGCTTCAGAACGACTTTGTTTTGAGCAATTTTGATGTAAGTTTTTGGGTTACGGTATGTTCATATTTGACTGCCAAATGTAAAAATTAGCTCTAAATATATTGACTATAGGACTTTAAAATACTGTTTACGTATCTTGTGCACGATACTATTACGCACATATTTGCGTTACTACTCTTAATTAACGTTAATAGGCCAATGTTGTAGTAGATCAAGGTGCACATTGCTGTAATGACTAGCGTAGCTACATGTTTGTTATGGTGTAATGACTAGCGTAGTATGTTTGTTACTGTGTAACGACCAACGTTATCATGTAGTTGTTGCACAGTGACGGAGCTAACATGTAGTTTTTGTACAGTAACAGAGTTGCTATGTAGTTTTGATATAATGACAATGTTATTATGTACCTTTCTATTTAGTTACTGCGTTATTAGGTTTGTTAACATGTGATGACTCATGTTATTACCTAATTAATGTTTATTATGTTAGCCATGAGCAAAGTTTAAGTAAAATGAGGCAATACTGTAGATTGTAGTGTACTTTGATCTAGATGGACTGTGGTATCTTGACTTTGGATTTGAGGGACAGTAATTGCAAAACATTTCATTAGACAGACATGACATTATTTATTAGTTGTTCAAATAATTCTGCGCTTTCTCTCAAAGTAAATTTTTGTGTTTAGGGGCACAGAATCATTTGAACAACCTAATATATGATCCTAGGTTTAAGACAATGTAAATTAGCCATGATCTCAACTTTTTACTATGTTGATATCACTTTTTTAAAACAGTCTATTTTAAAAGCTAAAATTTAGTTTAAATTCTAAATTTAATAGTGCAAGATTTAAAAAAATGAAGGGAATTTAAAGTTTTAAATTGGAATTATTACAATTTTAAATGTAAATCCATTTAGTTTAGTTTAAACTTTTTAAACATATTATTTTGTTAAACATACCATGGCTTTCAAACATACGATAGACTTTTTTACATTGAAAACAATGTTGAAACAAGCGAAATTGACTCGGTATATCGTGTTATGTTTGTAGTAAATCGTAAAGTATTTTCATTGTCGCAGCAAGAGTTTATTTGTTTTTGTAATTTGGGTTTGTTACTATGACTTATAGTAATGTAAACATTTTATAAGTTTAATTAGTACTAAGTACACAAACCGATTATGGCTGATTGAAGTACGACAAAAGAGGCTTGACTGTATCTATAGCATGACAATTATAAGCATACATGGCAATTGTGTGAGGATTTAAAACATTTTGCAATATATTGGAAGTTAAGTAAATCAAGGTTATATTAAAGTATCAAAAACTTAATATTGTAGTACATGGCAACAGTGCAGTATCTTGATCTAAACAAACAATTCATATTGGATTTGAAACGGTATACATCATGCTTTTAGGTGAACAACATAAACGAATACTGTGATCATTCGAAGAGTTACCGCAAATGTATGGAACTGTCATTGTCGGACGATGAGAGATGTCTACATTTACTCAGTGAAGATCCATTCTACTCATTTGTGGTTGCTTTTGAGGATCGGCTCTGTGAGGTAATGTTGTAGCGTTATGTTGTCTTTACTCCAATTCAACTTACTTTATTATACATTACTTTACTTTATTCTATTCTACCTTTGCCATACTCTGCTCTATTTTACCTTATCCTATTCTACTGCATCTTTTTCTACTCTACTCTTGTCTGCTTTGTTCTACCTTATTCTACCCTACTCTATCTTTCCTTGATTTAATTTATACTCTACTATGCTTTTTTCTACTCTACTCTAACCTGTTCTACGTCACTTTACTCTATCCTTCTCTACTCTCGCAAGATAATGCCAAGAAACCGTCAACTCAAAGTTTTAAAACTGAATTATTTTTTGTTTATGATATAGTACGATATGTAATTGTAACATGAATTTTTATATTCTTTGAGATTTTTTTTTTTATTTTTGAAATTTCAGACCGAAAAGCAGCTGAAATGGCTGATAAATGCAGGATGTTTGAGTAATATTGCTCAGTCGCCGAATCTGGGCGAATGTCTCAAGAACACGGACATTCAAGATGAAAGGGTAAGCTATTAGTTTGGGGCGAGTAATTACATTAATTTACTAAATAAAGTCATAAGCTGTTTGTGCGAGGATTAACAGTAATTAAAGGGTTATGGTAGTATATGATTGTTTTTGGATTTAATCCGGCTATTTTCGTACATGTACGAAGGTACGATCTTGTGGTATTTTGAGCGGAAATTAGTATTTTGTCGAAAATAGGTATACATATTATATTTATATGTATTTTGTTGTAAAAACGGTTGATAAAGAGTTTTTTTACTATAGTAAGCATACAGGGCTTGATATGTATGGTCAGGTATACTCCAATACGATCAATAATAGTTGGTTCTACCTTTACATAAACCGTCTATGTCGAGTAATCGTCTCTTCTTTTAGGTCCTATGTGGAGTAACAGAACAACTAGAATCTTGTGTGTACGGTGAAATCAAGACAACATGTAGACTACAAGAGGTGCAGTTCTTTACCGAGATCATGGAGATGCTAAAACATCGACATCGCTTTTGTCAGCCTCCAAGTAATCGTACTGTAACACGAAGTAGACATGACACTCGAGCTGTTCAGTTCGATGTCAAGGATGTCACACCGTTACCGTTGAGTCGGCGTGGTAAGTTTTGTGATATACATTGTTGTAGGATAGATAATTGAACGTTTTGATAGTGTTGTAGGATAGGTAATTGGACTTTTACTTTGTATCTTTGACTAAAAAGTAAATAAAAGTTGAAAATGCCATATTAAAAGTGTTCTGTTACCTAAAATTGTATTGTTGACAAGTAATGTTGAAATACGATGTGATTTCCCAACACATGTATGAAAATGGCACAAGATATGTCTTATAGAAGGATTACGAAACATTATAAATTGTAACATATCCGGTTTCGTATGACAACATACACGTGAGCATAGTCTACTCACGTATTCTGTATATTCAACATGATATAATTTTATATACGAAAAAAACTTGATTGTTTATCTTGCTGTAATTAAGACATATTTAATTAGGTTGTTCAATTAATTATGTGCTCTTTCTCAAAGAAAACATTTTGATTTAGAGGGCTCAGAGTTATTTGAACTAACTAATAGTATAAAGCATAATATAATGTTATAGCTAATAGTTAACATAGTGACAAGTAACATTAAGACCTTTTGTATACTGATCTAACTCTTAGGTTGCCGCAACTCTCGAAAAATTGCCATGTTCAAATTGAACGGCTACATACCAGAATGCGACGAGAACGGCAACTACCGCTTCATGCAATGTGACAAAGGCTCGGGCTCGTGTTGGTGTGTAGATATACACTCAGGGCATCCGATCCAAGGCACCTTG
The DNA here is from genome assembly GCA_904066225.2 of Bursaphelenchus okinawaensis. Taxonomy (NCBI): domain Eukaryota; kingdom Metazoa; phylum Nematoda; class Chromadorea; order Rhabditida; family Aphelenchoididae; genus Bursaphelenchus; species Bursaphelenchus okinawaensis. Next base: position 7,541,817 of record CAJFCW020000005.1, on the reverse strand, counting down.
GCTCCACCAGGTCGACCCTTACCCATGTGTGGCCTCAACTACCTCTTCACATGCGAAAAGTTGCCAGATCCAACGTTCTGTGAAGCCGACAACGAGAAGCCGCAGAAGACGGAACGGTGGCACAGACAAGGTAACCGATGCGTTCAGTACATGCACAGTTATTGTCCCAGCACAGCACATTTGCCTCCCATGCCGATTCGAACCGAAAGTGCTTGTAAAAGCTTTTGTTTGCCCTCAAGCGGTTGAATTTTTAAAGTTTTAATAAATTGTTTCATTTTTGTTTGGTTTTGGTGTTGTACTTGTTATTGTGAACGATTTATACTTATTTTTTATTAGTTATAGCTGTATCTGACCTTATTTTACTTTACTTTAGCATGCTTTATACTCGTAACTTTACTATAGTATGTCTTATGTTATTATAACGTTCAAATTATTCTGTGCCTTTCTTAAAACTAATTTTTGGAGTCAGGGGGCGCATAATTATTTGAACTACCTAATATATTCTTCAGTTATTCCTCCAAATGTTATAAATTCTAAAACTGTTTGTCACAAATTACCATGAAAGTAGCGGCGTTAATCTCTCACGTTTTGTCACAAAGAGGTATTACCGTGTTCAGAAACACTCCGGAAATCTGAATCTTTTTTTAGCTATTTTTAGGGAAAACAATAATACGACGTCGAAAAGCCAGGTTCTCATTCTCATGTCGGTATATACTGTAGGTGAGAACGGAGTAAATGTTGCAATAGAGCTTGAATGTGTTTTATATATTATAGTATGGAGTATAAGAATATACTTTTGTTATATATGTTATAGTAGAGGGTAGAAGAACATATTCATATTATATTGTAGATAGTATAAGAACGTATTAGTTTGTTCTTATAAATCTGAGCCTTTTTTAAAGCAAATTGGCGGGGCTCAGAATTATTTGAACAACCTTAATATTTATATATTATAGTAAAGAACACATTCATATTTATAGTAGAGACTATATAAAGGTATATATATAGAATATTGGTAATATGAGAAGTAAACTCTTAAACTTGAGCTAAAACTATATAAGCCTAAAGGTATAGTTATGGTAGAAGTATATATATATGTATTATGGTATAAGGTAAAAGTTTAAACTATACTTGTTTAAGTGCGGAGTAATCTTAATGTAGGTTAGGGTCTTGAACCGGTTGGTGTGGGAGTATTTTAAAACAAAAATCTTTGTGTAGTTGTTATATGAACTGTTGTATGTAGACCTGAGCCCCAAACCAAAGTCTGTTCCGTGGTTAAACATGGGGATCGGCCGGGCCTACTTTTCAAGCCTGGCCTGTTTTTGATTTTGCTCAGGCCCGGCCCGTTCCTTATGTCTATTCGTGGTCAGGGCCGAAAAGTTGGGCCTGGTGTCTTTTACAGGTTTAATTAATGGAAGAAAAACATAATTGAAATCTACTTTATGATTTACTGGTATTTCACTTAATATCAGACAATATTTTCCATACAAAACTTTGAAATGTCATCAAAAATGGCATCATTTCCCGTTAATCACCCTGTTTTGATTAAAACAGACTGATTAGTGTACCACAACCACACAATAACACAACTTCGCAATTGCGAATCGATTCCTTTTGTTAAAGTGTGTCATACTACAGCCAACGGGCATGACTCATTCCATTTGTATTATAATTTGGTGGTGGTTGGGGGCAGCAGAATAGTATAACATGTACAACAATTCCGTCAGCTTGCCCGTATCCGATTACCGGCAGAATGTGCTAATCTTGAAGGATTACGAAGACTTAAAGGTTTGTCGAATACATTAAGTGAATATGTTCGTAGAATTACCGTACCCTCAGCCGGCGCCGCGAGTTGGAAGAGATTCTGCGTTCGCAGGTAAGAGTGCATTACGTCGAGTGCATATTAGAGTCGGGATGTGTTTTTGGTATATATAGGTACAGGCTAGGATTAAGTTTTGTGGATGGGTTGGTTTTACAGGGATTTTTAGGGGTAAATATTGAGTTTTAGGTAGTGATAGGCTTCACCGTTTAATTAAATTTATATATTTTGCTTCATTTTTATTAAAAAATTTTCCTTTTTATATAAATTTTAGGTAACAAACTCTATTTTCTTGGTTAATACAGCCTTTTAAAGGTCAAAGCTTGAGCGTGCTATATATAGTTTTTCACATATTATAGTAGACAGTTACTTTTCCACATATAATATTTGGCTGTTCAAATAATTTTATGCCCCTAACTTCGAAAATTTGCTTTGAGAGGGGCTCAGAATTACTTGAACAGCCTAACAATAGACAATTACTTTTTACGTCTTATAGTAGACAATTAATTTTCACATGTTATAGTAGATCATCAACCTTTCAGATGGCCCCGATTGAAGCCGAATCCGAAGTAATCCGCATGGAGATCAAACCTCACGTCCCTCACACCAAAATAGCCGTCTTTGTGATGCATAACAGCCTCAATTACCAATTTAGTTGGCCGTCTGAACCGTCGTCAGACACGGAGAGTTAATCAGATCAAGGTATCATTGTATTGTATACTACAATCCAAACACTCTGTATTTGTTTATCGTATTTTTGGGGCCGCTTAAGAGCTCTTACGCGTTATAAACGAGTAAAAAGTAAAAGGTCGGACTTCCAGTTTTTCATCACGTCGGCTAGCGTTCAGTGGATTTTTTCCTCTCCTAGGCTAGTTTGGTAGTCACGGTCGTCATGTTGACGGCCCTTCTTCTCCTCGGGGCTGGACTAGTTGGAGCACAAGTGACAAGTACGTTGCGTTATCAAGAAGGCTATCTTGATCCTAACAAGCCGGCCGATCCTTCGCTAACCAACTACTATGCTAAAGGCCAAACCTATCGGCCGAGGCTAGACCAGTCTAACATGGCGTTTGATTCTAACGAAACGGGGCCAACGGCTTCTAGTCCTATGTTGACGGTGATATCACCGACTCCATTTGTTGGTCCGACTCCGGTTATTAGGCCTAGTTCCGTGATTAGCCCGACTCCTTCGGTCGCACCGTCACCTCAGATGCCTGCTCAAGATCCGGGGATTGCTAGACCAACTCAAGGTTCTTTTTCTGCTTCGTTAGGTATATATTTAGGACTTTGTCAGAAATTTCGCTCAATCTTATAAACTGGGCTAACTGTAAAGTCTTATTCCAAAGCTTATATACTATATATCAGGTATTGTTTGCTATTTTATGATGATTTTTAGCTCATGGATATCAACAAAACCCTCAGAATCCAGGATTCATTGGACCAAGTAAGCTTTTAAAATGGTTCAAATAATCCTGTGCCCTCTTTTAAAGCCAGTTCTTGTCGTCAGGGGACACAGAATTATTTGAACAAACTAATATTTGTATAGATCTTGACGACTAATCAGCTACTATAATAATATAAGTCAAATTATATTGTTTTAGTCGTTCCCCAGCCAGTCTTTGCGGTTCCAGAAAACATTCCGCTGATTGTGGACGTGGAATGGCTAAACGATGCTTTGTTGGTAAGTAACCTTTGTATAAGATATTAAATACAAGCTTGTTGTATACAAGTTGTAATCTTTAGTTTTGTAGGCTATCTTTAAATGGCATTGAAACTTTACAACCTTGAATTGTATAGTAGAACTACAAATTTTTACATTTTATGGTAGTTTTTTCTACTTCTTCAAGTGGTTACAGTTATAAATGCAAAAGAAAATGCTATTGAATGTGAATTTTTGTATAGTAACATAATCCGAAGTTATTTGGTTGTTTAATTGATTCTGCGCCTTCTAACTACAAAGATTTGCTTTGGAAGGGGGCACTGAATTATTTGAACAATTTAATAACATATTATGGCATTACACTGTAAAATATTTTGATATTATGCTTTGTGTTTTCAAATCACAATTCAGATGCTTATAATGCTATTGGCAAATGTTATGATGCTGTAAACCGACATAAACCAATCGCTTTTAATGCAGTCTTTACATATTGTTATAGGCTTTAGAAGCCTGTTTATCAAAAATAACATTCTTCAGCGACTTTAGACTCTTTTGCAAAAGATATATTGCAATAGTATTGTAATTCTTTCAGACTCGTAAGCCGATAAAGGTCCTGGATGCAACTGCCTCGCCACGCCATCCGCCGGTGGATTACAAGGTTTTCAGGGATCAATACTACGGTAACTGGGACCGGTTGTTTTCGGAAAATGTAAGACTTGAACAGACATCTCTATTTATGATTGGTTTGCAAATTTGATTTGTTGGACTTTTTTTCATAATTGCTTAAGGGCTAAAATTTCAAAAAAAAGTCCAGAAAGTTTGTGTTATGCTTTGTAGTTTTCCTGATTTTCGTGGTGGGACCTAACAAGAAAAGCGCCTGATCTGCTCCGCTTATTTATGCTAAAACTTCCAATGTTGACCATGCTATGTCGCAAAAACCTACAAATATACAACAACTTAAAGAAACGACTATAATATTACAATTTTAGGCCAACGCCGACTTCCAACGAGCTCACATTCCAAACTCAGTCCACTTCAACCTAGACATAGCTACCTACCCCGCCTGGAATGATCCTTCGGCGTTGTATCCGCCAGACCTGTTTCAGGAATACGTTCGCAGATTAGGTATCAATCAAGAAGACCATTTAGTCATTTACTCTCGTGGCAGCCTGGGAGGTGCGTTGGAGAGTGCGAGGGTGTGGAATCTATTCAGGGTAGGGACCAAAGATCATGTTGTTCTTGAATACTTGAACATGTTTTTACTGTGTACTGCAACGTACTATTTCAGTAATACTGTACCGTACTATTACTATCAACTTTTCAGATATACGGACATCAACGATTAAGTATCTTGGACGGAGGCCTCGGGAGATGGATGGCCAGCAACTTCTCCATATCTGACATGGATCTTCATATTGAGTTAGGCAACTGGACCGCCGCCTTTGATCCGGGACTTGTAATTGGGTTCGATGAGCTGTCTAACGTGGAAGGAAATGGCTACTGTTTACTGAACAAGCTCTACTGGGTAGGAAATGTATTTTCTTGTCAAACTACGTCTTCTGCCTTTGTTTTTTGACGTAATTCTGAAGACGAGGCTACAAAATTCACTAATTTTCGACTTCCTTAAGGTTCTGAGAAAATACGAATTTTAAAAATTTGCATAATACGTAGAGGTTACGTAGTGTACGGTATTATACCGTAGTTTTTAATTTTTACTACTTTATTAAGGTTAAATTAAAAATTTTTTAATATAATGTCATACTATTATATTAATTTACAAGGAAAGTACTTGATCTGCCCCGCTCTGATTGATTTCAAACTTTTTATATAGAAAGACCATGTAAATATAAAACCTTTAGCAAAGTACTAAGTTGCGTTTTCCAGTCAATCACCACAAAATCGAGACTAAAAAATTACATTTTGAATTCCCCGCCAAATTGGCATTGTGTTTCAAGCTTATAACTTTGTCATTTTTTGACTTTTAATCATACTTCTTTGATAGGCGAGTAGAAAACCTTTAAATTGACCTAGATTTTTAAATTTGTAAGCGTAGCTTGTTTGGAAAGTCGAAAAAAGTGCTTGAAACACAATGCCAAATTTGCCAAATTGGCGGGAAACTCAAATATTTTAATTTTAAAACTCAAAAAGCGCGATCTAAAATTTTTTATGGATACTATTGGTAGTACAACGAATTTGTATAAAAATTTTGAGCGGATTCTGAGCGAAGCAGGTTGGTTACTTTCTTTGTCAGATATATATAATGCCATATACTATAATATTATAAATTTCAAAATACAACCTCATACAACCTTAAAACATGATACACCCCTCACAGTGCACTAATTGATATATGGAATTACGAATTAAAGTGCAACCAATTAAAATCTGATATTTGAGATGTTTAAAACCCGAGGCGACTAATTGAAAACACTTTTAGTACAACTTCCTGGACGCACGTCCCAAACCGGAATTCATTGGCCTGGACCAGCCAAGAAGCACACCAACTACAGTAGCACAGAATCCCCCATTTGTGGGGCTAGCGGCTACTCCTGGTATTCATTTGCCTGGGGCCAAGTCTTTGCCGGCTGAGGACTTGGTTCGGCCTGATGGGAAAATATATCCGCCAGCTGATCTTATGCAAAGTAAGGGGTTACTGTTGGTTTCAAGGGTATAAGATATGATTATGAAGACAGGTTTTCGAAATATTGTGGTAGACGCTATGTTAATTAGCGAAAAGTTATAATGTTGGAAAATATTAGGTTGTTCACATAATGCTGTGCCTTCTAATATTATTTTTTTATGAGATAGGGCACAGAATTATTTGAACAACCTAATAGCTGAAAAATACTAAATCTTATTGAAACTTCAGGACTACGCCAAGCCGGCTACGTAGCTGGCCGTGAGTCCGTCGCCGCCGGGAACACTCCAGAAGAAGCCTCAATGGTCGTACTCGCCTTGGCTATGACCTACGATTCGCGTGTGCGTCTGTATAATGTAAGTTATTTAATTAGAGGCCTAATTAATCTTGTTTTAGGCCTAATTAATGTTGTTTTAGGCCTTATTAATATGGTTTTAAGCCTAACTAACTTAGTTTTAGGCCTAACTAGTCTTATTTAGACCTAATTAATCTGTGTTTAAGCCTAATTAACCTTGTTTTAGGCCGGCATTCTCGAACTGAAACTGCGTTCCCTCATAATCTAGTAGGCCTCGTGAAATGTAAGCCCTTTGTTGTGTTGTTGTGTACATAAACAGAATCATATAAAAGTCTAATGCGAGCACGTTGAGGGATTATGGGGCTAAAACCATCACGGCGACGCTATTTTTGGGCCGCGGGGAAACGGGATTAGTGTGACGTTGTCAGTCCCAATCCCTTGATCCACTTAGCCGAATGCCATTCCGGGATTAGCTGACTGTTGAGGATTGATGGACTATCTCTTCCGGTGAGGATCCTGTGATTGAATGTTAAGCTGATTACAACACTGTAGGCCTTACCGCAGTGTAGGATCTAATACAGTGTAGGCTTATCACTGGATTAGAATGATAAGGCCGACGCCTACGGTTTAAAACCTTTTTAGGCTTAGGATACCTTTAAAGTGATAGTGTATACACTATTTTAACAATTGTGACTAAAACATATTAGGTTGAACCAAAAATAGCGGGACACTTTCTTGTTGAAAAAGAAATGAATAGTGTCCCGTCACTTTTGATTTAAACTAATATTTAAAATAGGTCAAAAAGTTGCATAACATCATGTTTTTGGCGTTAAAAGTATAATCCTATACTTGATATCCAAAAATATTGTGAATTATGATGACATGATGTTATTTTAATATGTCAAAGCTAATTTTGGAGATAATTGGAGTAATTCTAGATATAATTCTCCTTCAAAACTAATTATTTTGGCATTTAATATTTGAATTGCATCTGATATTTGATATAATCCGAGTTAAAAGATAGTTTTCTAACTAGGGAATTGTACCAAGTATCCATCGGCTTTGAGAACGAGGCCTATATTGGAAAGAGCGTAAAAAGTTACCGGAAAAACTGGTTTTAAGAGCTACTAAATGGCCTTGGCTAGCGAAATAAGTACTAAATATTCTTATATGTCTTAGGTATAGCTTTCAATTTTGAAAAATCATATTTTCTGATAAAAATTTTTTTAACTTAACTAAAAACAAAAGTTATGATTAAACAATATCCTTTTTAATCAAAGTATTGTTTGGCTAGCCAAAACGTCTTGTTATAACGGCAAAACACCAAAATGCAATAAGCGGGATTTGAAATTACCGCCTTCTGTACCTTCGACAAACTAGCTCTCGGGACATTGGATTGATACCTCAATCTATTCGTTTTGCCCAGGGCAAAAGAGAAGGGCTAGTAATTTTTCTATGTAAATTCTTTAGTTACTAATATCTCGCTAGCCAAGGCCATTTAGCAGCTTTTGAAAATAGTTTTCTCGATAACTTTGTATGTTCTTTCATCTTAATATAGATTTTGTTCTAAAAGCCGATGGATATTTGTTGACATTCTTTAGTAAAAGTGGCTTTTCTTAGTTATCAAATTGTATTTTCAACCCCTGATACTATAAGACGGTTACTAAAAGATGCAGTCTTAAGTAGCAGGTATTAAAGCTTCAAATAATAAGTATTAAAGCCTCAAGTAATAGGTGTTAAAGCCCTTAAGTAATAATATTAAAGTTCCTAAGTAATCTAGTAATTTGCATACTCCTCCCCATTTTAATTACCCAAGTTTTTAATAGCTGTTTGTGCCATTTCTGCAAAACCTACAATTACCTCGCTACGGTATCTTCCGCCTTCTGGATTCGGCGTGGGGGCGGTCGCGTGCTTCTGACAGCCGTCTGCCTTCTCGTGTCAGAATTGATCTAAAAACACGGTAAAATGTCAGGCATTGATTAATTAAGGCCCATTGCGTGATTAACATTTAAGTTGTCGTACTTGTTTTCCCTTTTTGTTTATACTACTTTCAGGCCTTACTATAGTTATTACGAGTTGGGCCTACTGTAATATTTTGATGATTGTGTTGGTAATGTCAAACAATTTGTTTTAATGTCAACCAAAGTACTTGATAGTATTATTGTTGTTGTATGCAGAAATAAACTTTAAATACTGATTAAATGGCATTGCTTTTTATGTTTATGGCATTACTATTGCATTGGCCAAGTATACCACTAAAATGTTATAAAGGCAGGGGAGAGAGGAGGGGAGGGGGAAAACGGTAATATTTTCTAATTTACTCCCTCCTCTGTGAATTCCAAGTATTAGATGGTTCAAATAATTCTGTGCCTTCTTTCAAAACATATTTTTGGAGTTAAGGGGCACAGAATTATTTGAATGACTTAATATTTATATATAAACACCATTAATGATACTCCTAGTTTGTCCAAGTAATTCTGAGCTATCCAATACTGAAAATTCGCTTTGAGAAAGGCACAGAATTATTTGAACGACCTAATTTTATCGTATAAAGTAATAAACTGTAAAATAATGAACGTATCAATACAATTTTATGATAACATTTTGTGGTGACACATTATAATCGACATTTCATATTTTATGGTATATAAAGACATAATAAAACGGATAATAAGAAGATAATGGTACTGTAATATCAAAACAGATGTTAACGTACAAGATCATAACAAATTTTAAAATAATCTACTCTCAAAGCAAATTTTCATGGTTATGTAGCTCAGAATTTTTTGAACAACCTAATAATATGGAACTATATTAATGTTATACTACTCTTACCTGTAGGTGTACATTTTCAATTCAAATTTGTATTAAAATTTTGTCAAAGTATTATATTATAGTACCCAAGTATAGATATAAAAAGTTCATTTGTTCATTTCATATAGCAATACAACAATAATTAAATATCTATTGATTCACGCGGATCGTTGAGGAGATGACATTACAAGGCCGATGTTATGATAGACAATTTAAGTGAATAAGGTTTGGTATGTGTTTCTGAAGGCTATGGTACACATGTTTTACTGCACGATACTGTATGATGCAGATAATGACTTTAAGATACTATCTCTGCTACTATAGTACTAAACATGGTATTGGAGAAGCTACTCTATGCAAATTTACAAATAATTTGGTCTTCATAGTACTTATGGTTGTAAAGTCATTACTGTACATAATACATATAGCATGTATAATGATATTGTCAACATACTAGTATCATGCTTCAAAATACTATGTAGTATCATGCTTTAACATACTATATAGTATCGTGCTATAACTAAACTTGTACCCATCCCTTCGAAACCAAAAAGGCCCAGACCACGAGTAAATCGGTTGTTATGTACAAGATACGATATAAGTTAACAGTGGCGGGAAGTCGAAAAGTCCCAAGACTTTCGGACCAACCCAAATAGCATAGAATAATATAAATTACACCAATATTGACAGCTAGAACAAAAACTCAACAAATTTGAGCCGCGGGGGCTCAGCTAAGGTAAGGAGACTCGTAATAGGCTTGGCCACAGCACCTGAAGGGGCGTTTCATCAAAAGACGGGCGCGTTTTTGGCTAGCGGCCTCGGCTCGGCCGCCTTCTCCGCTTCCTCGTCCAGCTGCCATTGGCCTATGAATTTGTTCAGCGACTCGAACGGATTCTGCTCCGACTTGGGTGTGAGGCCTTTCCGCCGTTCGCAGCGTTTGTACTCTTCATGTGCTTTCTGAAACGAGGAGATGGTTAACATAAGGCATCATGGCTAACATTGGGAAGGGTGGTCAATATAAGAGCTTTTGATGTACTATAATGGTATAGGATGTTAGGATTAATGTAAAATGGTTTAAAAATGGTCTGACTCGGCTTATTTTTAGTAAAGTTAAGGCTTTTAAACCTATCTTTATACCCCCCCCCCCCCCCCCACCCTTTATTTTAAATTCTCAAAAATTGAAAAAAAGTTCAAAATTCACAATAACATACCTTAATAAACTCGTGCAGTTTTGTTATCGTCTCGACGTACTGCGACGTGCACTGAAACATGCCTCTGGACAAATACTCCTTGAAGTAGTCGGGCGACTGAACTGATTCACTTGACGATATAGGCAGCACTTCTTCGATTATACTGTTGAGGTCGTTGGAGATGTCGCGTTGATGCCTTCGGCGTATCGCCAGCCCTTCCAGCATGAACTGTGCGGAGGCGATGATGGTTAACGTCATCGAGGCTAGGCGCATGATTTCAGGCGCCCAGCGGTTGAGTCCGGTCAGATGTGAGTTGGGTCAGTGGTGATGGGGTGGGATGGGGTGAGGAGTGGAGCTAGATGTGGTGGAGAAGGTGGATGATGTATGGGGTTATGCTTGAGGGTAGAATGGGTGATGTAAGGTCAGATGTGATGAATAGAGCTTTGTTTGTAGTATATACGGTAGGTTGTGTAGAAACAGGAAGGTTCGTATCTGGTTGTGTTCAGATGCTGGAAAGGTAAAACTAGCTTGGGCAAACAAAGAATATCTCGCAAAAACTTGGGTATCATACGCGCAAAACTTTTTGAATTTGAAATTTAAAAAAAATTACGAAATTCAAAGCATTGTAGTAACATATAGGGTTGTAAAATGGCACAACAGTAAACCAGACAACAAGCTGCTGCCATATAACTTTAAAAACAAAAAACTGGTTCAGTTTAAAGCCCATAGCCAAAACATATTGTAAATGAAGGCTTTAGCTCTAGAAAGTTGTAAAAGCAAGACAAAGACCGTTTTACGCTGTAAATTACTCAGATTCTCGTAAATTGTAAAACGTAATGTAAATTGTAAAAACGTGTAAAAAGTGACAGTAGTTTTCTTGTAAATGTCTTAATGGTAAAGCACGGAAGAGTAAATAGCATCATAAACTTAAGTCAAGTCATAGAACAGACACAGTAGATTGTAAAAGTAAATAACACAGACATTGTAAATGTATAAAGCAAATGGAATAGACACGGGAAACTGTAACAGTAAAGGTATTCGACTAATGTCGGAAATGGACTACAATGTAAGATGGAAAAAACTGTAAATGTAGCTACGATAAGGTATACAATTGAGGTCTGTAAACTATATATCGAGAGAGCTCAGTAACTCACCCTTTAAAGCTTTTTATATACTATACTACCCAAAATAAAGGCTACTGTAACATATGGCAAAAAAAAGTAAATAAACTATGCTTCAATTTAAAGTTATATACAAGAGAAACCTTTACTTTAGTAAATATACAAGGTATGCCTTATCTAAAGGCTTATATACAACATATATATTCAATCTACAACCACATATCCAATATACACCTTTCCTGTATACAAAAACAAAAAAAACATCCCCGAAATGTAAGTAATGTAATAATGTGGCAGTCGAGATTTAAAGGAACAACCCACATTGAATGAAACCGGCCGAAGCCGGCCCCAAGCTTCGAAATGTGGGCGTGGCTTAGCGGCGAATTGACAGAAAGGGGCAGTGAGTTAATAATGCCTTAAGGGTCAGAAAAACTATGCCAAACCCGATCGATGTGACCTACAAATCGTACCTGAACAGAATGGAAGTTGATTTAGGGGTCTGGTAAGAAATGGCAAAAATTTGAATATTTAGGTATAAAATTAAAATTATTAGATTGTTCAATTAAGTGCCTCCTAAGGAACATTTCGTTTAAGAAGGGGCACAGAATTATTCGAAAAATTTTATGATTACAAAAAAGGGTATAACATGGTAATATATACGTTTAAAAGCATCAAAAATAAAAGTTATATAATCAATATTATATCTCAAAACCCATTACCTTAACATAAGAACATTTTACTTCATCACAACTCCAATATATATACTTAAAACCGCAAACAAAGCCACAGCACGACTACCTACATATGCATATCAAACACAAACACGGCTCCAGCAATGTTATGCTAATGTAAAACATAAACAAGCCGTAGATATAGGTGAGTTGGTGGGAGGGGCGCTCTGTTTGTCATCGTTAGTCATAACGCCGTGGGAGCGGTTCACGCCTCAGGTAATTGATACTCGGCCAAAAATAATCCACAAACAAGCCCCAAGTTTGGCGTGGGAACGGGCCAGTTCGACTGGGCGTTACCTGTACTCTTCTTCTTCGTCTGCCTTTTCGACCGGTCGTGACGCGATGTTTGGCTACGGTAAGAGGGAGCCAAGTAAGTGAACTCGCAAAGAATTGTCTGGCTACTGTAAGGGCATGATTAGAGGTACAGTATAATGATTGTAAAATATTGTTAAAAATACATTCTTCAGCTGGGCTGAGCTTAACTTTAGAGCTAGTCCAAGGCTTTTTTAGGCTAAAGTTACTTATACTCTCTACTGTAATATAAAGATAATAGGTTGTTCAAATAATTATGAACTTCCTAACTTTGCAAATTTGTTTTGATAAGAAGCACAGAATTATTTGAACAAACTAATATTTTACAATAACTAAAATATACAACAAGACCACCAAGAAAAACATAATTTATTGAACGCCTAGCCTTTACAGTCTTAGTTATTTTGTTGTATAAGGTTGTTCAAATAGTTTTGTGCTCCATAATTTCAAAAATTTGCCTTGAAAAGAAGCACAGAATTAGTTGAAAAGCTTAATAGATACTCATAAGGATAAACAATGCTAGCTAATCAAAGAAATTACCAACAACCCTAGTGGTCTAAACATAAAAAATTGTTTTGTCTAGAATTATATGAATGTACATAAGTATATGAATATATACAAGGATATTATTGTACATAAATATATGAATGTGCATATGTATGTGAATATAAATACAACATAAGACAATGTTGTTTACAGAAAACATAAAACTTTTAACTTTAATGCCAAATGTCGCCTGTAAAGGCTCTTAGACTAAAATAAGTTTTACAAGCTTAAAGCCGTTTTCAAAACATCAGAATCAGTAGCCGGCCATAACCTTTACATACAAAAGTATTATCTCAAGTTTAAGCTTACGTACTGAAAGCTTTATCTTTTATCACATTGAGAAGCTTTAACGTCTTATCACATACAGAAGCTTCAACTTCCTATAACACATGCCTCTACTTTAACCACATAAGTAAATTATAGCAAGTATAAATAGCACCTTGCCCATACCTTCAAGATGCCACTATAAACAAATATCACTCATCTTGTCCTCAACATAATGACACTCTAAAACACTTCTTAAGAAGCCGAATTCCAGCGGATTATGACATTTTTAGCTCATGAAGAAGATGAGCGACACAACTACGCAATACCAAAACGGGATGGCACTCTGTAAACGACATGACGTACATTGAGGATGAACGTGATATCCACGTTGAGAAACAAAGAATGCCCGCTAATCGTTTTTGTTTAGGGCTTACGGTAGGGTTTGGGCATGTTTGTGTGTTTACATAGTATGTTCGTGTTAGAGTGCGTTATGGGTTGGGGAATGATGTGATTTTTGTTTAGTTATGATTAGTTAGCACTGTTAATACTTTGGTTAATATAAGTTTTCATTTTATGGCTTTGGTATTAGTTTAAAGTAGTAAATTATATTATCATATACAACTATACACTATATGTTAACTATACCATAACAAATGTAAACTTCTTCAATATCACGGCTTACAGTACAATATAACTCAAGTAAGCTCAGTCAAACGTTGCTTACGTAAACTCACAAAGATCAGCGTTAATTACCCCGTTCAGGCTATGTCATCATGTAAACTGAGCTTGGCGTGACCATACATGTTTATGTCAAGCACTGTATAACGTAGTTAAGGATTACGTGTTCAGGAACAATACAATACAAAGCTTATCGTGCCGTGCTTTCGGATAATATAAGCATTGTAACACGACATGCTTACAATACGTTTTGAACACAGATCTAAGTTAGTAAACAGTTTTACGTAGCTTTATAAAACTATATATAGGTCACAAGGTATACTCCTTATACCATGTAGCGACACATGTAAACATACAATACTGTATAGCGACCTACGTAGAGATGTTAGCTGTTACAACAGTCCTTCGTGAGCATACAATACCTTATAAGATGTAAATAATGAGACATATAGCGTACGTGACAATGCATACAATCAAGTACTATATTGAAATACATGGCACGATAAACGACGTCCGGTACATTTTGAGCGTCGCTTCAAAATCTTACTCTACTACACATAGTGTTCATATAGAGTTAATATAGCCTTATAGACTCACACAGCCTCATAGAACAACAAGACCAGTCATAATGGTCCACAAGATATAGTTTAGAGTAATCTACAAGATATATATAACTCAACTTCTCAGAAAACAGTACCAAAATATATTCTACATCTCAATATAACACAACACATATCGCCTCTTTGACCGCCACGAACAACAATTACACATTCTACGGTATGGCGAACTTTTAATTAGGCCCTCTTCCGGTCGAATACATCACTCATCTTATTCTTAGTTACATACGATGCCGGAAATACGCGTCGCTTCCGCGCCTTCCAACGACTAAAGGTCGGACAGCAATCCAATTACCTTAACCTTTAATGAGTACCTTAACTTAAGCTTTAATGAAAATTAACTTATCTGTTATCAACTTCAGAGCTTTGATTTGGTCTGTATGATGACTTTTGTAAATTTTTAACTCTTTTTGGAGTTTGACTAATACCATCGCCTTCCCAGTCTGAGTTGTCACATAAAAGCAGTCATCATTAACGTATATATCTTGATTAAAAAATCTATACTTTATAATCTACTTCACTATTATCAGGCTGTTCAAATAATTATGTGTTTCTTCTCAAAGATAACTTTTAAAGACAGGAAGCACAGAATTATTTGAACAACATAATATATTTATAACTATGCTCTCCATGAACTTCTTCGCTTGTTCACAAAGCTTTTAGTTAAAATAATTGAATGCCAAGTTGTAGGAGGATATTTGATACTCATTGCACTATAGTTTTTGAATACAAACTGTTTTATGTTAATACATTGTTTTATATGTATGCTTGACCTATGAGTTAGCTTTGAGTAGTACACAAAACAAACAGTAGAACATTTTTCAGTATGTACTAATATTTATTTTTTAGTATGTTCTACTATGTATTAAACAGCTCAAAAAGTTGAATGATCAATGTTTTTTGATGCTTTGGTTTTGGGTTTCCACTTTTGATCTATTGTTCTACAGTAATGAGGCTACGGCTATATTTAGATTTTAAATTGTTGGTTTATCCCACGCTTCTATTATCTAAAATACATTATAGAAAGTTTCTATGTTTTGGTCCCACCACGAGAACATTTTCTGTTTTATTAAGGTAGGATACTTTTACCTTTTCCAGTTTAAAAATACTGTAAATTACAACATATTCCCATAACTATCTTATAGACATTTAACTCCCAGTTACATTTTCTAATATTATAGTACATTTGTTTGTTGATATCTACTCTCTGACCTTTTAAAAATGACATCAGCAGATTTTGCACCCAATGCAAACATTGACGAACCAATAATTGTAAGAAATAAGGTCATTTTAATGCACATATGATGCTGTGCGGGTGGTTTCTCATATATTATTGAAAGTAAAGACAATATTCAAATTAAAAACAAGGTCTAACATAACATACCATAAATAGGAAGACAAACATTAAAGTACTATAACTAACATGGTTTTAGAGTTTGGTAGGTCGTTTTATGCATGTGTAATAACTTGTGCACTTTACTATCAGTTTCAAAATTTTTACTTTGAAGAAACCTACAGTAACCGTTGTCAGTAGTAGGAAAGTTACTGCAACTTTTAAGAAAGATCATCAAATCTTAACTACAGTATTTGGTTATAGTTTACTTAGTTTTTGCTGTGTTATCACCTTCATAAAAAGCTATATTAAGGCATTATAGCACTATTACCGCCAACTTATACCCCCAAATATCGTTTACATAAACAGTCTATCATATGACATTTTATATGATATTATCCTAAGAACGGTCGTATTATTAAATTAATATACAGTGTTATTTATCATAACATACCAACAAGTACAACACGTTTATTACCATAACATACTATGGTATTACCATAACGCCCTATAGTAAATAAACATATTAACATACTGTTTACGTCAGATGTAAATATACAGCTATATATATTACCATAATCATTTTGTAAGTCCAAGCTACTGTAAGCCTATATTGTCTTAAGATATACAACAAGCAAACGTACTGTCACAACATACGACAAGGATACTGCCATAACATACCACAAACACACTGCCATAACATAAACGAATAAATATTTTGGCATTGTCATCGACCGGTGTCAATAACACGACGTAGTGACAACGTCAATAACTTGATGACATGTCCAAGTCACTACTAGTACACTTATGAATACCACTAGATTTATTTACCATGGTTCAATTCCCAGCCCACAGTCTGTATGGGTTTAATTAACATGCCATTCATGTGTGACACGTGTACATCACTCGATATAGGTATAGAAACTCTTACCTATGTGGTTGGACCCCATATGTCGTTTTATATATGATTTTATGTAGAGTTATATGTAATAAAAGGAACCTTAATATCATCATTTTGAAGCATAGTAGCGTATAATAGAATGATACATACGTATATGTTCATGAAAAGCATAGTAAAACGCTGCATATGCTACACAGTATAGGAGCTAGGGCTAAAACTTTGAACTAAGGCTCTGAGCTAGGGCTCTGGGCTAAAGCTCTGGGCTACAGTAAATGAAACTATGATGAATATTAACGTATTAAAAGCTTATTCTAGAGATCAACGTACTACACTATACATTGTATATATCAACGTACCACAGCTAAACACTTAATTACCTTATATAATAATTAACATTACTAATCTATAGGTCAAAACCGTACTCATTACCCAAATCGTATATCTTTATTTACATGTAAACAATTGGGAAACTCTAGGTATTAATCTAATCTAGGTACTTAATCTAACTCGTGGCCAAATTAATAGACAATCACAACTTTACACAGTATTAGTCTTTACGGAACTGTAAAATACGAAAGAATTCACTAAGAATCTTAAATTAATGTTGTACAGTCCGTGCTAGGCGGATGAATTTAAGGTGAAGGGTGGGAGTTAAAAAATCGGAGGGGTTGCTTGTTCTAACAAGGAAAGTACCCAACCTGCCCCGCTCAGAATCAGCTCAAAATTTCTATATGAATTCCTTGTACCTCCAATAGTACCCATAAAAAATTTTAGCTTGTACTTTTAAGGTTTAACTTTTAAATATCTGAAATACCTGCCAATTTGGCAAATTTAGCATTGTGTATCAAGCCCTTTTTCAACTTTCCAGACAAGGTACGCTTAGGAATTTAAAAACCTAGGTTTATTTAAAGGTTTTCTACTAGTTTATCAAACAAAAATGATTAAAAGTTGAACAATGACTAAGTTATACGCTTGAAACACAATTTCAAATTGGCGGCAAATTCAAAACCTCGTTTTTTGATCTTGATTTTTTTTAGCTTAGAAATCGCCATTTAGGATTTTGCAAAAGGTCTTAAATTTACATAGAAATACAAGTAAAAGACTTTTATAGTCGGGCGCAGCCGATCAGTCAAGTTATACGATGAAACATTTCCCTTTTTTGTCAAAGAAGCTACGATTTTTTTAGAAAATAAAATCTTTTTCTTTCTTATTGCACGCCACCCCAAACCAATAGAAAACGAATTATTTCCTTTTTTGACATTTCGTCGCGCCACGGTTGTTTTTTAGAATAAAAAATACCGAAATTGTAAAACATATTTATGAGACAATTCTGTAATAACAAAAACCATATTTGATAAATATAAATTCTTCATCTAAAATTTGCCATTCTTCATTCCATGTTAATATTGCTTTGATCTCAGGATTTGGAACATCAATATCCAATCCCTTTTACAAGTTTTAATTTACAAAATCTTGATTTTACACATCCTGAATCAGTAAAAAACGACGATTAAAATGACCCCAAAAACGACTATTTATATTAACTACTTTTTCATATCGAAACGCTTGCTTTCCGATATTATAGTAGACCATCTGAGCTTTTAATTAAAAAAAGGACTTATACTTTCGCTTTCGATATATGTTTGGAAATTTCACTAAAAATTACCATTTTTGTTACGATCTTGTTACATCAAACCTAAAACGTGAGAAAACAATATAAAATTACTTACCAAGGCTCCGTCAAACTCAGTATCTAATATACAACAGCTAACAATTTATTATACGGTCAAATTTGCTAAAATAACACGTTTGATTGTGTAATAAATCGATAAATGTTGCTGCAAGAAATAGTTTTTGCTACATTTTAGACTAAAGTAGTAGAATACTTTTCAATATCAAACAAAAAACCGACCGAAAACAAAAAACAAAGCGAAAAACGAAATGAAACAAATTATCGGAAAAGGGAATCGATTACGAACCGCAACTTTTACTGATCAGTCGACTTGGGGTGGCGTGTATTGTCTGTTCAATTTTTAGAAATTTTTTGCAAAATTAATAAAAAAATTTTTTGGAAGCCCTTTATTTCAAAATGAACTTATTAATAAACTTTCAATTAAAAATATTAATACCTATAATATCATTTCAAAATTAAAAAGATAACTTAGCATGCAAATCAAATCATAGTGCAAAGTATAAAACCTCCCTAATAGGCTTACAAGCCAACACATTATGAGAGAACCTAATAGTTATCAAATTAATCGGAACCGGGATTAGAAATGCCTGCGGGGGTTGAGTGTTCCTTAAAGTTTAATCGCCTATTAAGGCTGGATTAGATCGTATTGTAATAGTTAATCGTGCAATAATTGCCACAAATGTTTTCGTGGAATGCGGATGATAACATAGACAACTGTAATGTTGAAAACAATTTAGCTAGGCTTAGCATCGTAATTAAGGTATGGCACAGAGCTTTAGCATTTTAGGTAGAACAGTTTATTGTTGTCGTCAGGAGAGTGCAGATTTAAGGATTTTTAGGTAATTTTAAAGTTTATGGAAGAATGAAGTAAGATATTATGTCTTTTAATCAAAAATAAAAAAAAACCTTGGTATAGCTATCTTACAAGAACAGTGCCTAAGTTGCCCCGATCTGATTGACTTCAAGCTTTTAATATAGGAAGATCATGTAAATATAAGAACTTCAGCATATTACTGAGTTACGTCTTACAGTAAATCTCGAAGAAATCGAGAATCAAAAAATGACGTTTTGAATTTCCCGCCAAATTGGCATTGTGTTTCAAGCTTATAAATTTGTCATTTTTTGACTGTTAATCTTTTATCTTTAATATACTAGTAGAAAACCTTTATATAAACCTACATTTTTTGAATTTTTTAAGCGCAGTTTGTCTGTAAAGTCGAAAAAAATGCTTGAAACACAATGCCAAATTTGCCAATTTGGCGGAAACTTCAAATATTTTAACTTTTTAACTCGAAAGCGCAAACAAAAATTTTTCATGAGTACTATTGGAGGTACAAGGAATTCATATAAAAATTTTGAGTTGATTCCGACTGAAACAAATTGGGTGCCTTCCTTACTAATACAATCCACAACAAGGTAAGTAATACACAATATACCGCTTACTAGTGCATCCTAATATCTATTGCTATTAAGGGTAAAATACCGTTCATAGTTAAGTTACCGACATAGTAAACTCAAAGATTAGGCTAGTTTTTATAAACATGAACACCCTCGCCTTGAAATCATAATGACATTCAACGTCATGTTGAATGTCATTAGAGTACTATTTGTACTTTTCAAATGCTTGTTTTTTGAAATTCAAAATGAAATTTACAAACTTTTTTGCGAGAAAAATGAATACGGTAATTGAAGAGAACATATATGATTTTTAATTATATATACATATGTTGGAAAGGGTTTCACAGTAAAGGGTAGTTAATATAGTATATTATACCTTTGTGAGACATCTGCTTTGAAATTAAAAAATTTTAAAGTTACACCCTACTTCCGCCCGCCTTCACTTAAAAATGAAAAATTACACGCCTATCGTAACATCAATCCCTATTATAATAGTAAGAGATACAGTATACACCATTGAAATTGAAAGAAACATACAAGTCCAAGATCATCCGACTGTAAACTCAAAGTGTAATACCATTACCTACAACGGAAGTTGACATCATCCCCCCACATCCCAAAACTTCCGCAACTTACTCATAAAGAAATTCGCCTACATTTCTCAAAACTTGGCCCGTTCCGCCATTAAATTCATCAGACGGCTACTGTACGCGTCACATATGTTTTGTGTAACATACGAATGTTGTGACTCAAAAGATCTTTACAATACTTAATTAAATTGTTGTAAAACACGTAAAAAGTTGATACAGAGCCTGCTTTGTTTACAGTATCACGAAATTAAGAAGAAGCATGTACCTAAGAAAAAACAAAAAATTCTCACCTAAGCACAAAGAAATAGTATCCTACTGTAGTCTGTAGTAAGTGTCTACTTTATAGTTTTAATAACCACAATCAACACAATTTACTAAGAAGCCAGTTTCATAAATTATTACAAAAATACTATTGTATTACCACATATTTTGAAACACAGTGAAGCTCTGTAACAATAGTCTTACGAAACTTAGCAAAATACAATAGAATAGCCTTAAAATCTAAGAGCTTCTTTAAAGATCAATGAATATTTAGCCTATTGTCTACAGTAAAGCTTTTTTAAGCTGTTACAGACATGATCCACCCGCAAAGTAGACGAAAAACTATTCCGTAATTCACCACTTATAGGCGAGAAACAGATCGTGCTTACTTTTGTGACCCGGCCTAGGCTTAGTCCAACGTTTAAGTCCGGCTCGTTTCAACTATAGCTTACGAACGGCACATCAGGTCTAAACTAAAATTTAAATTTGGGTCTTACTGTAATGCCAAACTTTTTTGACAAGTAACTAGTTCAATACCAATATGTATTCTTTGTGTATTTTTTTTTATTTTGTCTATAATAAGTGTTTTGCCGGACCGGACAGACCGAAACAAAAATTTTTGCTGACCGGACCCAAAAACCTGCGGACCCGGACCGAAGAAAAAGCTCTGGACCGGTCCGGAAGAAATTTTTTTTTTATTTTTATAAAACTAATTTAAAAATTGCATATATAATGTATTTTTAAGAGTTAAGCAAAAAGAAAACATTTTTAGCGTTTCTGGCTTTTTTAAAAATAAAAAAAATTTTTGCGGACCGGACCGGACCAAAAAATTTTTGTTTTGGATCGGGCCGGACCCGAAAATCGCCGGTCCAGTCCGGGCACTTTCTATAACTGTTTAAACTACTTAGTCCTTTTTATTATGTAATAGCCAAAAATGGCCTGAGAAAGTAGTAAATTAAAGTTACGATAATAAAAGTGAACGTGAGACTACTGTAGATTGACATACGCTGTTAACACAATGTAATATTTAAAATAGTCGGCTTTCTTTTTACAAAAAAATATTTTTTTCCAATTTCAATTTTGATTTTTTACTTAATTTTACCTTATTATCATAAAACAAACATTCACATAAATATGTATTACTATGTTTTGACTATTGATTAAGTTTAATTTTGTTCGCCAATTTCAAGCAATCATTGAGATTCAAATAATTAAAAATTCAAATCAATATGTTCATGAAAAAAGTCATTGGCGAACGTATTTTACTCGGTTTTCCCAGAATTAAATCATCAGAATCACACGGTGCATAATTAATCTGAATATCATGGTAAGAGTAATGTCTGTCAGGTTCGGGGAATATAGTGAATATTAATGTGGGAGCAAATAAACATCAACATATTACTTATGATACGACTTGTATATCACTTATCATATCATTAAGTCTGTTTTGATGCGTTACGTAATAATATATATCATCATATTGGGAAACTTTATATCATCATCTACTTCCAAAGTTTCGAATATTTTTACCCTACCATAGCCTACAGTATCCTACACTTCCTTACCTTACGTTACGCTACGATACAATACGATACGATACGATATGATACGATAAGATACGATACGATACGATACGATACGATACCCTACCCTACCCTACCCTACCCTACCCTACCCTACCCTACCCTTACCATACAAAACTACAGTACTACTTGTATCCTGCCATATTTGCTACATACGTTTACATTTCAAAAGGTTTAAGACGTTAAATCCGGTATGCCATTTGTAATCATCACTGTTTACAATGTTAAACATGTTACGTAACCAATTTCGTGTTCCCACCTACAATGTCCAAGTAGAAACAAGTATATAATAGGATATCACGTAAAGCTGTAAATGTAACAACCACGTTTCGTAAATGCATTATGTATACATACTACTGTGGTATTTAATAATACTACCGTGTTAATGACGTATTAAACTTAAAATTATAAATTTACATCTCATACATGTCATACCAAACCCAAAAATAATATATATGTCCCTTCAGTATTCAAATACAAACCTATAAATCATTTTATACCACGTAAAACCCAATATGTGCATATGTTATACATGTAGAATAAGCAGTTACTATGTCACACACATGTTTCATGTAACTAATATGTCATATACAGCCAAATATGCCCCATATTTATAAAAAACGACTTTGGCGAATACAGATAAGTTAAACCTACATAACATAGTTATATAACTTTGCCATATATCCCTATATAGCCACCATGTAAATCTCCATTATAATCTCATATGTCAGCTTTATATAATAAAACGTAGTCGCCCTCACCCCACACACTCATATGAATCATGTATATCAATGTAAAAATAACGTGATAATTTATTTAAAAGTAATTAAAAGCATGGTTAAAGATAGACAGCGTGGTATTTCTTCGTATGATTCATATCAAATGAATTACACTTTACAATTTTAACATATAATAGCTGTAGCTTACAATAGTGAACCTGTAACCCTTTAACAACAACTATCTTCCCCTTTTTTACTCCGCTCTCCCTCCCTCACTGTCTTTAAACTGGAATTGAGGGCCCCCTTCCTTCTCTTTTTACCAAATTTACCCTCCCTCCCCCTCCCTTTTCAAACTTTAATTGGAGACTCACTCCCTCCCCCCTCCTGACAAAAATTTGAATTAATTACCTTTTTATTATATTTTTATTCGTATTTCGTTGTGACATTTTAAGACAAAGCAGTTCCTACATCTGCCGATGACATGTTTAATTATAAAAGTTAAACTGCCATAAAAAGAGTTATGTCTGTCACAAAAACATCTCCATTTTCAGAGGCCTTTAATTCTCAAAAATATGATGTAAAATAAAAAAACGTCATTTTACCGTAGGAACACATATATGTTAAAAAAATACGAGATTTATATAACTTAACACACTCCATATATCTATATACTTTGACATGTACGATACCACAATAAAGGCTATATATACATATGCGTAGACAGGTTTTGTCAGGTAGCTACAGAAAACTATGTAAACAACATAAAAACACAACATAAAAATTAAATCAACTGAATTTTAACGAAATTTCATAAATAACACCCCTCTATAAATGATTTTTTTACAACTAGCGCTTTCACCTACTATATTATACTTCATAGTGCAGATAATTTAGAAAACTGCATAATAGAAGATTAGTAAACCCATTTGACTTCATTTTCTACTGTAAAAGCAAACACCATTTTTTACTGTTTATTATATATAAGCACAACGATAGACTACGGTATGATAAAGCCAGAAGAAAAGATAGAGTAGAAAAAAAACTTTGAAAGAGCCGAGGTTTTGCTTTTCCTACCTTATTATTTACTTCATATTTTACCCTAATCTCTATTCTACCGCTGCTCAATTACTAAACTACTCTAGCCTCTGCCATAGAGTTTATATCCTCCCCAGGCTTTACATGAGTTTCTACCCCAACCCTTGCCTCTCCTTTCTATCTTATCTCTAAATTTTACTCCAGCCTCTACCATTGCCCTTGTCTTAATCTCCCCTGCCCCCAGCCTCTTGGTATTCCCTCACAGAATAGTAAGGAAAATACTGTATAAAACCATAATGAGGCTACGGTAATGATAAAAATAACTCATTTTCTTCTATCTACTTTTCGACTACAAAACGATGAAACTTTGTTGAAACTTCAAAAATGTCATTACTTTACACCTTGTTATAAATATTCATAACGTCTAAAAATAAGCTGCAAAGTGTAGATGTGGCTGTAAACTATGACATGATCAATTTACATCTATAAACAATGTCAGTCTTCTAAATCTAATTTCATTGTTACAGTATCTACATAAATCACAATATACTATGAATAATATATTGTATTAACTACAACAACATAAATTATACTACGAGTATAAACTACAGTAAGCATAGCTCATATACTAGTAGTATAATACAATGAATAATTAATTACAGTACACCATCATTGTTATAACTACAGTATGATGTCTATATACTGCAGTAGACGTAATTTTAATTGTTTTCATGATATTGTTATTAGTAAAACGTTGGGAACATTGAAAATTAAGTCAAAATTTTAATAATTTGAATAACTTCACACGCCAATAGAAATAACTTTACAATATATATTATAATACAGAAAAGACATATATAACTAGCGACTTTTATACCTTTCTGATTTATTGTGGACAAAACCGTTCAATTCTTGTCCGCCAAAAAAATCTCATAATTATATGTGATCCCTCTTTTTGTATGATTGCCGTCGGCATTAGAGAAAAACTAGAGAACGCACAAAATTATGAGATTTTTTTGGCGGACAAGAATTGAACGGTTTTGTCCACGATAAATCAGAAAAGTATAAAAGTCGCGTGTTATATCAATAAGTATTTTTGCAAAAATAAAGTAAATTAGAAACTAATGTCATATCTCATAGAATTTAAAACAAAAACTCTATTTTACTGTAACGACAAGTAATACCGTATAAATTCAGCCACAATACGCACTTTCTCATGATTTTCAAATAATTCAAAAACAGAGTACTAGAATATTCTACTGTATTTTAAGTACGTCAATTATAAAAATAAGTAACAGTGTCCTAAGTACGTCTGAATGTAAACAATACTTCACAGTAACTTGTAATCAAACTTGAAGTTTGAATTACAAAAATTCAAAACTGTTTTTATTTTATTAGGTTCTTCAATAATTATGTGCCTTCTTTCAAAGCAAATTTTTGAAGTTAGGGGCACAAAATTATGTGAACAACCCAATACCTTTAATTTCATGATGTCATTAGTAAAAACATCTTTATTTACCAAAAGTAATTGTAAGATTTGCGACTTCCAACATTGTTTACTCAACGTCTACACTAATTTTTGTCACAATGCATCGCGATGAAGGTGCTTTCTTATAAAGAATTCAAAGGTTTATAATTTTTTATTTTTCTCACTGTTAAAACATCATTTTTATAAAAAAATCAATTTTTGTTATTATTATAGGCAGGTGTGTAAACATAGCCTACAGAAGACCATTAAAATAATCCTAACTCGTACAGTCTTTTAGTTTTTTAAAACAGTTTTTTTGAAATTAAAGCTTGTTGCCCATGTCAAACAAAGAAAATTTTTCTACTACTGGTGTTCAAGTTATAATCGACCGTCATGAAACTGTAAATCTTGAAGTCTTTGTTAACCAACGTATTAAAATAACAAAAACTGTAGCAGTTTTCAAGTAATAAATTTCAAAAAAAATGTGTATTACTGAAATATAATGATCAATTGTCTATAAATTTTCAAAAAAATATTATTTTTTTCATTTATTTTACTTATGTACATGTAAAACTTTAAAAATCAAATAATGAAGCTAGCTACAAACATATAAAACAAATTTAGAAAAAGGTAACAGCATCCGCATCCTCTACAAACCGGTGAGGTACAATGTAGTCCGGGTCGTTTTTGATGGCTTCTCGACGACAGTTCTTAACCCATTCCTCTTGGAAACTGTCCACTTCATTGTTGAGACACTCTTCCACAAACTTAGGTACTGGTTCTCCGCACTTCTCAAGGTGTTTAACCAAGAACTTGGCAAACTCCACGTCTCGTTCTCGGTCAAAGAAGCCACTCCTGGATTACCCATTCGTCCAGTTCGGCCAAGGCGATGAATGTACTCTGTTGGGTAGACCAGTCCAGCTTGGGGCAAGTTGTAATTGATGACTAGTGAAACGTTTGGAATGTTTACACCTCTGGCCAACACATTGGTGCACACAATGATGTCGATTTCTCCACGCTTGAACTGTTGCAGCTGAAATATAAAAATTGGTTATAAAAATGAAAATTGTTGAAAAAACAGTACAAATTATGTAATTTACAGCTCTAACTAACTAGACTATACTCCTGTTGTCAACCAAAGCTTTATCTTACCGTTTTGTTTCGCACATCCATTGGAATTGCCCCGTTGGTTGATGTCGCTAGATAACCTGCCTTCAGCAAGTCAATGGCCAATGCATCAGCCTGTCTTCTTCTGCTTACAAAGACTTGTGTCTTGTCTAACCGGTACTGGCCATCAACCACCTTCCTGCGATGGCATGAAGTGCATTTCGTGGATGATACAAAGCTGGTCTTTTTGAGTTTGTAAACTCTTTTTGAGTGTAAAATGCGCTAGCACGGCGCTGAAATACAAAACATAAATAACAATGATGCAAAAAGAATTATAAGAACATAATAAAAGACATTAGAACAGATTAAGTTTAAAACATTGTCGTTATTTGAATCAGGTTTTTGTAAAACTTACCACTTCCACAAACTTTTGGAACACACTTAAAACGGGCAACTGTTCATCGCCAATTTTCAATATGACTGGATTTGGAGCCAGTTCGTCGTCTCTCTCTTTATCTGATGTGGCACTAAACATCAACATCCTCGATTTACCATTTGTTGCCTTCAACATCTCACGTCGAAGTCTTTCACATATAGCTCTGAATGTGTATTCAGAGGTAAGGCGATCGGCTTCGTCAACAACAAAATACTTGGCTTGGCTAAGCGAGTATTTCCCCTAAAATTTGAAGTTTTGTACTAAAGGTATTATAAAACCTAATTTAAAAGATTGGTTAGCCTGACAACCGATACTCATGTACCAACTATGTTTTTAACACTTATACTTCTTGAAGAACCACCTACCTGTTCTGGAAGAACATAGCCTCTAACCGGCCTGGTGTTCCAATAAGAATGTCGACACCATTCAGTCCTCTATATCTGAAATCGTCAGCAACTTCGCCAATAGAGAACGTCACACCAACGGACGTACTCTGGCAAAAGATTGACGCGTCTTTAGCCAATTGCAAAGCCAGTTCTCTCGTCGGAGAAATTATGATGGCATGGGGTAATGTGTAGTTAATTTCTTTTTGTTTAGTGTTTTCTTTGGCCTTTAAGATACACTGGATCAGTGGTATTAAAAAGGCGGCGGTTTTCCCACTACCAGTTGGAGCTCTGCAGATCAGGTTTCTCTGCGTGTCACGGATCAAGGGAAATGCGTAGCGTTGAATCGTCGAAGGTCTGGTCACGTAGCGTTTCTTGACATTGACGAAGAGCTTAGGGTTCAGATTCATATCTTCAAACTTTCTAAAAGATGTAAAAGTAAATTACAGTTAGAGTTTCAAAAAAAATTTTTAAATATGACAAATTATAAACAAAATACTCAAA
Source organism: Bursaphelenchus okinawaensis (assembly GCA_904066225.2). Lineage (NCBI taxonomy): Eukaryota > Metazoa > Nematoda > Chromadorea > Rhabditida > Aphelenchoididae > Bursaphelenchus > Bursaphelenchus okinawaensis. The sequence goes on along the minus strand of CAJFCW020000005.1, from coordinate 7,513,721 downwards.
AAACAAGACCTTTTTACTAAAAGGTACCTTTATATGTAAGTATGTATATTCATATTGAAAAAAGTATAACTAAAGTTTTTGAACTGTATATTATGATGTAAGAAAAGTTTTGTCGCTAATTTACATTAATTTTGAAAAAGCTTTAAGACTTTCGTGCCATTTTAATATTACAGTATGAAGTCTACATTATTCACAAAAGACGAAATCCACAAAAGTAAGTAAACATTTATCATTCTTTGTAATAAACTACCGTAACTTACTCAATCAATTCGATTTCTCCTGTCATGTTCTCGATTGTCACTTGACTGTCATCGATTCGTTTCATATCCTGATACAGTTGACCAGCACTAATTTCATCGTCCTGGTTTTCTAGCTCTTCCTCGGTAAACCGAGACTTCTTCAGCATACCGCGTTTCCTGTCTAAAAAAGTAAAAATTACTGTAAGTCAACTTTAAATTAAGGCTATTTGATAATTCTTTTTTTATTTATTTATTATTCTTTTATTTGTTTATTGAACTAAAATACAAATCTCACTTTTTACAATTCATACCTAAAATGTAGCTAAAACATTAAAAACTTACACTCGAAATTGATCTTGTTGTTCTTAGAAGTCGCATAAGTGACTTCACCAAACTTCTTGTTCGTAAGGAAGGTGTTGCGGATCGGTTCATCCACAATAGTGAACTGATCTCCAGCTCTTTCACTTCTTTCCCTCATGGCCAAGACATAAGGGTCCTGTTCGGCTTCGGCGTACTCATCAGCAAACATCTTTTGAAAGATAATCTAAAAAATATACAATTTATTTATTGTATTTTGTATTCAAAGCACGATCAGCACGTACACATATCATCATAGATAGTATTTTTATTATTAACACATAAATACATTTATAGTTATACAAAAGAACTGAGAATTAACCCTCAGGTCTTTTTTTCAATTCACACGCCGTTTTAAACCAGTAATATTAAAATTGAAACGAAATGTATACAAGACGACTCTATACTTGGCCAACACGATGACTTTCAGAAGTCATATAGAGTCTTTCATCTTCCAGCCTGTTTCCTTTAACTTGTAGTTGTAGAATAGGCAAGTATTTACATACTTGACAAACATTAACAATTACATTTCATTTATTGGCAAACAAATAAACAAAAGTATAAAGCAAAATATCAAAAAAAGAAATAAAGTTGAAACATAATATAAACAATGAACTAAACAACATAAAGAAGACAAGAAGACTAGACTACCGAACAGTTGGAGAGCAAATGTTTGACTGAATTAGTGATCGAGATCGTTGGGCTATAGCCAATTTTGTGTGCCGATGTATTGCGAGTTTGTGTGGCGATTTCTTCAAAAATATTGATACTGAAGCTTTATCTCTCTTTTTAAACCGTTTAGTAACGATATGCGGATTACGCAATAAAAAGTCGCAGGTAAAAGATACAAGAGCTCGTCTCCTGATCTTTTTTAAATCTTCAGAAATAAGTTTCAAACCTTGACAATACTGTAAGCAGTTGAAGCTTTCAATGTCCACACTAATTTATATGTAATGTTCTTAATTCACATAATAATATCCTACTCTAATTTCAACAGCACTACTTTAGCACCATGATTACAATAAAAAGCCAAATTGAGATTTCAGCACGATTTATTTGCATTATGAGAAGTATAATACGAGAACGTGATATATGTTATTAAATTAATACAATAAAGGTAAGTTAGTCTGTCAGAGATTGTAACAATAAAAATGAAGGCAAGTGAAAAGTAAAATACTGTAAAGTGTGAAATACAATAAATAAACAAAGTAACAATATAAAAAAGTTAAAAGATAAGTAATATCAATTAAGTTATTGAATTTGAAATACTAATATTATGATACTCTGATATTACAGCTAATTGACTAAAGTAAGACACAATTATAACGTAGAGATAACAAAAGATAAATTGATATAGACGTAGTTAACTTCTACACACCAATACGCATCTACTCATACCTATTAAGATGCATATTGATGTGTTAACACTAACTTTAAAGTGAGTTACCATAATATTGAGTTAGAGGCACAGCCTTTTTATCAGCATAGACCAAAAAGTCTTTACCATAGGCTAGACATATATGAAGTAGAGCAAAACAATCATCTTGAGCATGATGTTCAGCAAAAGATTGGTTGTAAATACTTCTGTAAATGTTACCTAGCTTGAATTGGCCTGGGGCAAAGAAGTAGCGTTCCGCATTGTGACCGTGGAACGACCAGGATCCATCCGATTTTCTTCTGGAATTTGATGTCATTAGTAACATTGTACGTTAGAAGTACCATAGAAAATAAGAAGAAGAGTGAAAGTCGTATTTTACAATAAAAAATATATAAATACGCGTTTTAACTATACATAAGCCTTATAGAGTTATATACTTATGTATACTTACTCAAACAGCTCGTCCTTAATTCGATGAATTTTGGCTGGACTCCATTCGCTGTGCTTCATGAAGCGTAGCGGATTCATTATGTTCGATTTCTCCAGGAATCCGCGGTTCAATCTGAAATAAGAAACATTATTTCTATGACAAAAATTACTTTATAAATTCCTTCATCTACAACATTCGTAGCAAAAACACTAAAAACGAAATTCAAAATTTTTTGAAATCCTTAAACAATAAATTTCAAAAGTTTCGCATTGATCAGCACTGACAGTACCAAATACAAGCTAAATTTAACTCATAATTCATTTTACAAACCAGATTCTACCTTCTTATCTACAGCTTCCATATACCAATATATTAGCTATCAAACAACCTACGTCAACTTAGAAGGCGCAGTCTTCCACCCGTTATTCTCTGGCACTTTCTGTTTTGTCGGAGTTTGAAAGATGTCAGCTCGAGCTGGTCGTTTTAGGACCGATGTTTCCTTTGGTTCGATATCAGCTTCATCCAAGAAGTCTTCTATACTGTTCTGACGTTTACTATTTTTACCATTTCTTCCGTCCTTATCAATAGGCATTGGTTCTTGTTGTTCTTCCAAATCATCCGATCTCATGGTTTCGTCTTGTGCTAATGGTACTGGTACTGATTTTATGTAATTGCTTACTAAAATGTTATGTTTGTGTATATTAACATAGTTGATAGTTTCGTTATCCTTATATTTTCACAGTTAATACTTTCAAAAGCCTTTCGACTTTTTAGAGAAAAAAAACAAGTATAATCGTATCAAAAGCAGTATAAGACATGTTTGTACCTAAAACCTTCAATAAAAATAAAAAATTTACTTTCAGCCCAATTAACAGACTGTATGACAACTTTAATCAAGTCATGATGCGCTTTTTCTATGTCCTTAAATGCTAGATAGGTATCCAAGAAGAGTACTTTCTCATTGAATACTGTAGATGTTAAGTTATTTCGTCGTAATTCTGCTAGTAATACTCGGTAATCAAAATTGAATCCATTATGAGCAATTAGTGCTACTGGCCCTGGTAGTGCATCCAAGTAGGCGTTTATTATTGGCCAGCTTTGTTTAAAGGTTAGTTTTCCTATTAAATCTTCCTTCTTTAGGTTGGAATCTAAAACAAGATTGTATATGGGATAAAAATAGTTTATTCAAGATTAATAAAAACCTAGATTGTCCACTGATATGGCTATATGTCTGTGCTTACTATAAGTTCAACAATCGCCAAGTAAATCTGTGTTGCTCATCACAAAACTTTTTCGTACCTAAAAATCAAACAATAATATTAAAGCTTACATTTCCACTGTTCTTTTTGGTTATATTCATTCCATTCTTCTTGTTTAAAATCAGGATTAATCTGAAGTGTCAAAACATTAGATGGCACCGATTCCAACCTAAAATCTTTATTCTCTGACTTGTGATTCTGATCCAGATAAGTTATATGCTTCTCAAATTGTATTCTCGGCACGGCGACCATTGACAATTCGATTATTTTAGGGAGTTTCGTTTCTCCGGCTTTATCCACTGAAAAAGATCATTGAAAGCATATACAAAAACAATTAAAGCATTACAAATACATATACCAAAATTGGCCAAAGGAAACAGCTTCTAAACAGTACTATACCTTTATCATAAGCATCAAATATTTTTTGTACATCTCGATTATCGCCAGGCCGAGCAAACGGTGGATTTCTAGGATCATTCCTGTCTAGTTGTGTTATCAGTCCAGTTGTTTCCAAATCGAAGAAGATTAAAGTCTCACATTGAGTCACCATTGCCTATCAAACAATAACATTAAGTTAAGTATACTGAACAGTACTAAACTATCGGTAAATGAAAAACGGAAAAGGTAGGTCAAAACTATTATCAAAAAACTAAAAACGTTATCCAATTTCAAAAAAATATTATACAAAAATGTTAAAAGGTAGCAAACGGAAGTTAGGCCAAGTTAAAGCAAATATCGTCGTGGAAATAGCTGAATAAAACAAATTTATTTCTGCCTAAACCAAAAACATTACGCTATTGATAAAAGGTAATTTAAAGATCTAATAGGATGGTAGCCGGCTCTTCCACGGCTTCCTTGATCTTCCTCAGGAACAACACAGCCTCTCTGCCATCAATTAGACGATGGTCGTAAGTCAGGGCAACGTACATCATGGGACGGATCTTCACTTCACCATTGACGGCGACCTAAACCAAGTTGATTCATTATTTTAAAAAGCTTTCTTAATTTCGAAATATTTTGTTATATATACTTCAATACTGTATCAATTTCGTTTCAGAAAAATCGAAATTTTTAAAAAAGTCGAACTTTTTCAAAAATAAAGGAACTTTAAAGAATTTTGTATAAAGTATTACCTAATATTAAAAAAAAACACAAAAACCTTACCGGTCGGTCCTTGATCGAATGCATTCCAAGGATAGCAGACTGAGGAGGGTTGATGATCGGGGTACCATACAAAGATCCGAATACTCCACCGTTACTGATGGTAAAGGTTCCTCCTTGCATGTCCTCAATTGCGATCTTGTTATCTCTAGCCTTAGCTCCTAATTCAGCCAATGTCTTCTCAATTTGAGCGTATCCCATCATTTCCACGTTCCTAATCGCTGGTACTACTAATCCTTTTGGCGTGGCTACAGCTACCGATATGTCAACATAGTTTCTATAGACAATCTCTTCGCCTTCGATCACCGCATTCACCACAGGTTGATCTTGAAGAGCCAATGCTGAAGCACGAATGAAGGGAGACATCATACCGAGTTTGATTCCGTGTTTCTTCACAAACAAATCTTGGTACTTCTTGCGGAGAGCCATGATATTACTAAAATAAGGCTGGTTTATTCCTTTAATTATTACTAAAACACTAGAACAAAATCTCTTCACATGCAATTTTATTTTTCAGTTACATTACTACTTCATAGTTCCTAAACCAATAACAATGTCAGCTAAAAAAACTCACGACATGTCGATTTCGTTAAAAGTAGTGAGCATAGCGTTGACATTTTGAGCTTCCTTCAGTCTTTGGGCAATTCTTTGTCTCATTCGGTTCATCTTCACACGAGTTTCATTTCTTTCACCAGTAATCGGGTTCTTGCCATCAGCTGGCGCCTTCAATCCAATGATTGGACTGACCGGGATATCATCAATGGGTTGAGAGCTAATTGGCTTCGAAGCTGGAGGTGGAATAGGTGGGAGAGAAGATGGAACAGCTGAAAACGGACAGCAAACTAAGATTATGTAAATTTAGACGTGAAACACAAAGATATAATTAAAAATACTAATATAAAAAATGCGTTAATATCAAAAAGTTTAGCTACTACAACATTTTAGGTAATAATTCCGTTCTAAAAACCAACTTACGTCCAGAAGACGGCTTTGGAGCTTCAGCCTTAGGCTTTTCTGGCTCTGAAGCAGCAGGTTTGTCCTCTTGTTTAGGCTCTTCCTTCTTTGGAGCAGCAGCAGCGGAACCACCACCACCTCCTCCACTAGCTCCTTTCTCTAGCTTGTACAACTTTTGTTTAGCTGTGACTTTGTCTCCATCTTCTACCAAAAGTTCCACGAGGGTACCAGGGAATGGTGCTGGTACTTCTACTGATGTCTAAACGCAAAAAAATATAAAATTTAAAAAGACCTACCTTGTCAGTTTCAATTTCGGCCACCAGTTCATCGGCTTCAACAAAGTCTCCCTTTTCTGAAAAATAATAATGTTGTTAGAAGATAATATTATTCAAACATGATTGTTAAGCTATTTCAATCATAAGTATTTGTGAAGACTCCTTAAATTTTACGACTCAAAAAGACCATACAAAAAATAAAATTTTTCACAAAAAATATAAAAATTACTAGTTGTTACCTAAAAATGACAATAAACATACGTTTAATCCATCGAATATCACCTTCAGTGATAGATTCGGCAAAAGCTGGTCCTTCTATTTCAACTACCTCACCATCTGAAAAAGATTCGAAATAGGTAACGAAATAATTCAAAATTCAAAGACGGTATTTTAAAAAGTTTTATAAACTTAAACCTTCAAGTAATTTTAAAACCAACGTCCAATAACTTACTTAAACCAGCGCTCAAATGGATAAATCTTCTAGGCACTTCATAACGTCCAATTTGACGATGTGAGCTCACAATTGGCCCAGAAACTTTGATCGAAGAGCATCTGACAGTCTAAACATCGAATAAAATAGTAAAAAAAACAATTAACTTACCGATTTTAGCAAACCTTCACAACTCCGAAGCCGAAGGAAAACTCGGCGGCTCAACATTGTTCACCCGGTGGTATAATAAAGAGAACAAACTGAGCAGCGGCCGATCAACACCTACAAAAAACGTCGTTAGATAAATGTGGAAGAAAACAAAAATAATATCAGCTTGAACAGAAACGACAATTTCATTGAAAATAAACTATAAAGAAACAAAATTTCTTCAACTATCCATATTTACAAAAGGTTTTCTGTATTTTGTGGATCGCACTGACTTATTTTTTATATTTCCTCAATTTCCCTCAATCAATAGGACGAAGTGTCACTATTGACTCGCAAAAAACAGACGAAACCTTGTCAAACAGAAACCAAGTTTATGTCCGAAGATCAGTAAAATAAAGGTAATAAAAGTGTTTTATTGATTGAAAAGCAAAATATTTTGATGTTTTACATATTTTCTATTAGTAGTTGAAAGATCAACATATTTAACTTATGTAATTATACTTTTAGGTATGATAATGTCTCCGTTTCCAACGCTTCAAGGTTGAACATGTCTGTTCATTAACCAATTTACGGTATAGATTTTTTATAGTTACTTTATTTTGTTTTGCAAGGTTTTGTTTGTTCTTTGAGAGCTTATAAGTGATCGTTGGCTGTAGTAACTACGACATTGTTTGATCTGGAGCAGAATCTTGCTATACTCAGCACAAGAATAAGCTAGTCCTTGCTTATTATAACGCAAGGCCATAAAGATAAGTTTGGGATTTGAAGTATTCATTTTTGAACAACAACTTTTTTTGCAACGTGGAGAATTAAATTTAAAAAAATTGTTAAAACTTTTGTCGTAATTTGCTGCACTTTTGGTCATTTTTTCAGGTTTCGCATGATAACTGGTATTCCACACGCTACTTTACATTTTGGTTAACTTTAAACTTTGAATTAGCTTATTTGCTGTAATTATCGGGAAAAGCCTTACGGCGTTTAAAATCGTTTTTGTTTTACCATCGTTTTGCATTTTAAATACGAAATGTGAAACAAATACCTGTAATTTTGGGTTCATATTATAAATATTTACATTACATCTTAGAAGTTACTGTGACTAAGCTGTTATGGTAAAAATTACCTTGACTAAGCTGTTATGGTACTTTTTAACGTCGTAACAACGCCTACGTGGTAATATGTTTACTATAAGGTGTCATAAACAACTCGTAAGGCTAGAACAATAATGACTACCTTGAAAGGTCATAAATAATTATTCTACACTTTCTCTGACCAAATAATACCAAATTAAGGTCATAACAATATTTATTTACATTTCGTATTTACATTTTTGGTATAATACATAACAATGTTAAGTGAATTTACATAGTAAGAGAATATATACATAAATTAGCAGGCCATTGCGGTTTGCCCCGTTGCCAAATCTTGTTGTTGGTAGTCGTAGAAGTCTAGGTTGGGGAACAACGCGCTCAATCGTTCTTTCGGTGCACTTAGGCTTCCGATTAGCTCTAGTCGTTCCAAAGTATCCAACAGGGGTTGTACTGGCTGTAATGGGGTAGATGTGATGGCAGCACCCTTTTGCATGGTCAATCGGATCGAGCGGACTTCACATTGCTTCAACATGAACAAGGTTGGGTTTCGTGACAAGTCGAAGCCACTGTAGGTTGTGTATGACAAATGTTGGAACTTGGCTCCGATTCCGCCCAACCTTCTGATGTGAATCCGAGTACGTTCGGCCAAGGTCGAGCTCTCCAATTCGCCGTCGTCGATCAGGTCAAAGTTCATCAAAGAAAGGCGATTCAGTCGAATCTTGTCGTTGAAGCCTTCGGTGGCTTCACTCAAACCAATCTTGCCCACCTCACGCAAGGTTTCGGAATTGAGCGCAAGAAGGTCGGGTAAAAGGTCGATCCGTTGACCCACGTAGCGCCGCTTCACTTTCAGAACTTCAAGGCGAACGTTTTCTGAAAATGGAGAGATTAATCAATGGGATTTATTGGTGGAAAACATTAAAGAAATCTTTTGTTTTTGGGGAATTTGATTGGAATCTGAGAGAACAATTAAAAATATCGCCATTCATCTACAACAACATGAAAAGATCTACTTCATGTCGGTTTTTGTTACAAAATATTGGAAAGAGGACTATGTTTCTGTAAACTTTTAGTTTCTAAACACCTCAGTTAGCTTATAAAAATCTAAACTATTTGTCCATCAATCCAAAAAGTGAATCTGCGACAAATTGCTTTTCAAATCCATCATTTCCCGCAATTTTTCGGGACAAAGAACTTTGTAACCCACAATCATAAAACGATAAACTTTTAGTCATAAGCAACAAAGACAACCGGTCTTACCTGCATCGAGGAACTTTTCAATAATGGCGTTGATGGAACGAGTTTCCGACGTTTCCAGGTTCAGCGACAAGGTGCGGACACATCGCACGTGGGCCAATAGGTAGTCCAGGCGCTCGAGGGCTTTGTCCAGTCCGTGCATTTCGTAGTTTTGGATGCGGATTTTGGGGGGATCCGAGCGTTGGGCTCCCCACGATACTGTAACATTGATGTTGTCACAGTGGAAGAGGGCGTAATCTGATGAACGGGTTAGCTGCCAGTTGGTGGAGCGTAGCATTAATGATTTTTCGTTGTCCATTATTTCTGAAAAATGTCGGAATATTAGGGAAAATTTGAAAATTGTTACTCAAAATTTAAATTTTTTCCACGAATTTTTGAAATTTCACTCTATTTCATATAATCCCCTAAGGTAAACTACCTTGTCCGAACTTAAAATTCCAAACCTATTAAAACGCAACTTAAAAAGCTTCAAGTTCAGTTCAAAACATGGTTAAAACCTCAAAAATCGACCAAAAAACATGTTGGATCCGGCCATGCTGCTTGTTGTCTATGGGACCACGTGGTTTTTATTCGGAGCGAAAACTCGCAGCTGGGTTGGCTTTGGCCGGGGGAAAATAAATGAGAAAAAAGGGGGAGAGGAAAGCCTCAAAAAACACAAGATTTTGTTTGAAGACGACAAACTCTCGACTCAAAAAACGTCAGAGAAAAGTGGTTTTAAGGGGAAAATTAGGGTAAATTTGGGAAATTAAAGTAAATTTTGTAAAAGTAAAAGTAGAGAAGTGTGCCTTGAGGCTTAACTTAGTATAGTAGCTTTAAAAGAGCTTCAAACGAATTAAAAATTATTTGAAAAGACAAAAATTTGTAAACAACCATCTAACCTTATAACGCCCTTATATAAACTTAAAAGACTATTTAGGAATTTAAACGTAAAAAGATTATAAAAATCTTAAAAATCTCATTAATATGCCTCTATTGTAATATAATTCCTCCTCAGTTAATAAAAATTTCAAATTTTTATACACCGCTCAAAGACCCCTAAGAATTCAAAAAGTCTTAAGTAAGAAGTCAACGTATGTCCAATCAGTTTCAATTTTTTTCAGAATTGAGAGTCCTGACGGCGCTTTTATTTCGCCTGACGTTCCGCCCCACTTTTCTTCCCCACCCTGCTTTCGGTGATTGATAACGGGAGGGGAGCCGCAGTCACGTGGGGGTGAATGTTGTCGAGGGAAATGAGGGGAGGAATTGGACTCTGTGCCTTCATATTCGGTAAACAAGACATTTTTGGAAGGGGATTTATTGGAAAAAATTAAAATTTTTAAAAAAATGGGTTTAGAGGTTATATAATGGGGTAAGTGTAATATTATGGTTTGAAAATAACCTCCAAAACCTGAGCAAAGCAAAAGATTTCAGTAAGCACCTAAATCCTTAAAGGGTCAACAAGATTCTTGTGTTATTTAAATAAGCATATCTTTGTTGACGATAAACAATATCAGATGCATTTCGAAATCTCATTAATTGCGGCGAAAAAACAGCGCCATTTACAGCTTGCACTGGTCAAAGTAAACAACTATAACTTTACAACGTGGCTATTTTAAGACTACACGAAAACATGGTTAGGAAAACAGTGTTTTTAGACAATGATAACACATGTTTTGTGTAAAATAAAACAAAAAACATGTGGTCAATGAAAGTAATGAACTACTCTAACATAAATAACGAACTACCCTAACATAGATTATGCACTACCCTAACATAAGCAATGAAATACCCAAACAACCCCTTTTATACCTTTTTGTAATGACCTTTTAAGTACAATAGAATGACCTATAAGAGCAAGTTTAGCACGTTTCTTGAAGTTTTACAAGTATTTTCAACAAAAAGGGCTGCTTATACAAAAATGCTTGGAAATCCTTGACAAAGATGGTATGGTAAATACTTGTGCTGGGAGTAAATATGTTTGTGCAAGAGGATTTAATTGAGGCCTTTCGTCACGCGTTAAGCATCAAACATCGTTGTTATTTTCCACGGCATTCCGGGGTCAAATTCGATTTGAAAAAGGGGAAAAGTGGAGCTTTTAGTTTACCACAATGATTTTAATTTATAAAGGGTTGAAATGACTAAAAATAAGTTAAAAATTTAAAAACAAGGCCAGGGTAAAGCTAAAAATTCAGTTTTACCTAGAATTGCAAGCTTTTTTACAATTTTACCGAGATTAATGTGAAAAAACCTGCATTATTCAAACTTTTAAAAGTGTTACAAACCAAAAAGGCTAATAATAACATCTTTTTCTACAATTCCATCGACTAATATTAAAATATGCGCTCTTCTCCAACAAAAACGGCACTTTTCGACCAGCTGATGTGGACTTTGGACCGGTGACAGCCTTTTATATTCGCGAGGTTTCCGGAATGAGAGTGACCGGCATTCGGCTTGAAAGACCCCTCCTTTTATCTTAATGTCGTCTTATCTCATCGTAAACGAAAACATTGTTTTTCGTAAAAGAAATGATCATTATTTTCGAAATTTCGCCGTTTTTTTCAACTTTTTTGAAATTTAACTTTTTTTTGAAATTTTCTGGAAATTTTGAGAAATACATAACTACAATTTTAAGTTATACTAGCCTTTTTTGACATTCAAATTTTAAACCTCACCCCTCTCAATCCTGTCTCATAAGTTTTTCTGTATCTCTCCCAAACCAGCCATCCCTTATGTGACCTTTTCTCACCGTCTTCGATGTGACCTTAAAGCACATTAGAACGGTGAGACTGTCTCGCGTCCATCGTTCCTGCCGTGACTGCGCTCTTCACAACTTGTTACAATAGACACAGTTGGCAGAATACGAAAACAAAAGGAATTTTGGGTTTGAAAAGAATTCGGTATGAGAGTTCAAAGTGGACAAAAGTTCAACTGTCTGTGTGAAGGTTGTTCTACAAGTCTTACATCACGTACTTGGGAAGGTTGTTCGACAAGTCTTACATTAGATTTCTTAATAAGTTCAAAGTTAATAAATTCAAAGTTAAGATGATTTTTGAAGATTTATATGTTATTATTGTTATTAATACAAATTTGCTTATACACCTTGGTCCTAAAATCAGCATTTTCATTCCATTTTTTGTTGTTAACTTTTTTAGTACAACTTTTTGTAACATTAAAACTTTAATAGTACTGTCTTTAGTATCATACAACCTCAGATTATATTGTCAACGTTTTAACCTTTAAAGTCCATTTCAAAGTAACCAAAGCTACTGCCACTTTTAATGTTTCTTTTTAACAATTTAAGGTTCATTTTAAGTGAACGTGATCGTTCAAATGTTTTGTCTATAAATAAAAAAGGTTGATGGGATCTCACGCGGTCACTTGACCATTGGTTTTGTAGATCAAAACAACTTTCCGTAAATAGAGTAGGTATGCCTATATTATACATGTTGATCTGATAAACTGAGCTAAAAATACTGTTTTTACAAGAATATGAGCTGTCTGTCAGTTTACTATGAGTTAGCTGTTATAAAAAGCTGTCTGTCACTTAAAAATGGCAATAGAAATGTCAAACTGTCCGTCATTTTATTATAATCATGATAATCTTTACTACTAGTACAATAAGGAACTCTTTTACTGGTATAAGGTTCAACATGATGGTCTTTTTACTGTTTTATTACTTAATTGAATCAGTCAATACTCATTTAAACCTGTCAGCATTGTTTGTCCAAATTAGCTAATCACAAACACCCTTATCACATAAAGGGTCTTAAAGTTCATCAGTTGTTTTGATTGCTTTCATTAATTTGGTTATAACATTGTTCATACAACACGAGGCGGCTGTGAACGTGGTACAAAGTCCAAGGAAATCAAATATCAACCTCGAGAAGAGCTTGTGTTAGAAGTGAGGTCATAGCTTTTGGAAGAATGTGTTTTGATTGAGGGTTAAAGGGGACCAAAAGGTGTTCGAAGGGAACATTGGGGGCCAAAGTGTTGGAGAAAAATGTGATGGTAGGGATAGAGGAGGATAAACAAGTAACGGTAGGGAGAGAGAGAGGGGGAAAGAGAGAGGTTAATGAAGAACAGGATCAGGGGGTTAAAAGCCATGCTATGGCCATGCCAAGCAAAAAACCTGCTAACAAACAGAGAGATAAAGGTCAAAAAGCTCATCTTGAGCAAAACCGGACAAAATCTATTTTGAACAGGCTCCACTTTGAAATTTAAGCCGAACAGAGTTTACGATGTTAGAAGAGGTTAAGAGCTGACAGATAAGAAGAACTCATCCTCAATGTTAAAAAGCCAGCTCTCCTAGATCTGAAGGAACAGACCCTTCAGACATTTCAAAAGAAAAATAATTTGAAACGGAAGTGAAGATGAGGTAAAACAAAAGGGCACAACGTGATGTACATGTTGATCTTGTTTATCCAACGGATTTTGAATCTAAAAAATGTGTTTTTGCCAAAAAAATGTGGCTGTAAAGAATTTTTTGCCAATGATTAGAGATGAATGCTCATCTCTTGATTCGTGAGGTAAATCAACATGTTTTGTCAAAAAGATTTGGCAATGTTTTGGATTTATCAAAGGGTTTTTAATGTGCAAAATACTATGACAACCTACTACATTCATCTTAAAAAACGTAGAAAAATCAAAAAATATTGCCAAATTTTTTAAAAGATGAGTGATCAACTTTTAAAGGTTGAAATTGATTTCAAAGATCATTCTTTGAAGAATTATAAACGTAGAGTTGAAACAATAGTGAACGTTTTGGCCAAAGTCTTCAGCTGATGTTTGTCCAAGAGTTTGGACGTAATCCAGTAAAAGCCGGAAAAACAACTTTAATTTACTTTTAGAATCTACAACAACAAATTTAGAGATTTATGACATTCTTTTGTGTATGGAGGAGCTATTTTTAATCTAGGGAAAATAAAATTAGTTGTGGTATAAAAGCTCACATTCTACTAGGTAGTGGAAGGCTAAAGAAGGGTAAAATTTTGAGAAGGACAGTACAAACGTTTCAAAAAGAGTACAAGCGGTACCTGTTTGTCAATATAAATACACTAGTGCCTATTTCAATGTAATAAATTGAAATTCAAAAACTCAAAAAGTCAAAAAAAGTCAAAATGCCATATTAAAACGCATGTTTTCACATCTATTCCTATTCTTTCAAAGAAACACCGCAACGTGACCTTATTTAACTTAATCGCTTAACCTTGCTAACCATGTTGTGCTACATGATAAGTTGTGTGCAAAACAAGCAAACAACGTTGATATCTTCATTGAGAAATAAACAAATGTGCTTCTTGTACAAAACAAGGTTAACTTCCAAAATTTCGTCAAAAGGTATTGCTCATTGCACGTAACATATCAGTGTATCAGTCTCTGTCACGCTACTAGTCTATCAGCCTCTATCACACTATAAGTCTTGAGATGACTAACTCTGTTATGACTTTACACCGTGCTTGTTACACAATAATGACAATTTAGAAGGCTATTCTTCAACTATTATTACACATTTGATCAAGTGTTTTGATAATACACTACTGATAATATTAAGGCTATAGGTATACACTAATGATAATATTAAGTCGGTCAAATAATTCTGTGCCCCTAAATTCAAAAATTTGGTTAGAAAAGAAGCACATAATTATTTGAACAACTTAATAGTTTTATCTTTATGTTGTTTTAGGTACAATAGAAGATTTAAAGGCTTTGAAATTATTTGTATAACTTTTGACAATATATAATTTTGACATATAATGTACTTTTAAATATTGTGATAACAAGCTTTAAAACATAGTAATTCTAGTTATCTATAGTGTAATAGGTTAAAAAGCGTATAAAAATAACTATTAGGACATAGTACAAAGGTAAAGTTGTAAAGTATAAGTTAAGGAAAAGTGATTGATAAAACTTTATGGTCTTAAGAGTTTTATTGCTAGATATCCACAAGGTTTTAAGTGTAATGACACTGTAAAGCTATAAAAACTATATATATAACAAAAATAAGTTTAAATAATCAGTTTTCTGGTAATCTATAGTGTAATATTAGGTTGTTCACATAACTCTGTACCTCTTAACATTGAAAATTTGCTTTGAGAGAGGCACAGGATTATATGAACAACCTAATAGTACCACTATTAGTGTAAAAGATGTTTTATTTTAAATTTTGAACCTTATCAAAGAAGGACTAATCTATTCTTAGTTCTATCAAGCCAATGTTATAATAGTACATCATATAATAGTACAAAAACCTAGATTTTAACTTCCACTTATCTGATAAACAAAACCCTTTAAGTTTCTTATAGCCCTCTCTTCCTTATCATCAAAAAACATAAAAAACCGTAGAAAACGCAAAAAAATGTAAAAAAGTAAACAATGACAATGTTTTTCATTTATATACAACGACATTGTAATAAAATAATCAAGGAAATAAATTATTAGTGGAACCGTGGAACGTCGAGGCGTGACCGTAGGACTAGACCTTGACATACCATGGTTGTTATTGGTTTATATCAAATGTTAGAGTTGATAATGTTAACATTTGAACTTTTCAGAGTTGATAATGTTAGGATTTGTAATTTTTATAGTAGGTAATGTTAAAATTTGCAAGATATTTTGTTTTACAATAGTATTTATAACAAATTTTTGTAAATTTTAAATTTTTTGTAATTTTTTTTACTGATAAGCTTTTAAATTTAAAAAAAGTTAAATTTTCATTGCTTGAGGGTTTTATTGATCTAAAAACTGTCAAAACGAATAAATTATCTAGAATAGCATGCTAATATCAATACAATGAACTTGGAATATAATAATTTATTGTTGACTCCAGCTGCCGCCGTTCCGAACACGAAATGCCCACAAAATTCGAGAAAAGAGAGAAAGAGAGATGCCTTATGTTAATATCGAGATCTATGTTGATATTCAGATCTATATGAATATTGGGATCTATATTAATATGCAGATCAGATGCTTTATATTAACATAGTGACCAGATGCCTTTCATTAATATAAAGATCAAGTGCCTTACATTAATAAGAAGATCAAGTGCTTTATATTAATATAGACACCAAATGGCTGATGTTAATATAGAGATCCATGTTAATACAGAGATGGGTTATTTGAGATAAGATCGCTGATCACTTGAGAAGAGGTTCTTGAGGAGTGCCGGTCAAGAAGTCGTTTGCCGGCTGGATTGGTGAGGTGTGGCTAGAAGCTTTGCCCGGCTGCACTTTCGAGATCTCTTCCATCACTGGGACTGGGCCGCTAAAATTTTAAAAATTATTTTAAAATAAGGTTAGGAGCATAGAATTATTTGAACAACCTAATTAATTGTTCATGCTAATTTTTAACCTGCGAATTTTAAAAATAAGCCTAAGTTTAATGTTTTGTGACTTTTCCCGATCACTAAGCACAAGCCATGTTTAGTTTGTCTCTTATCACATTTCAGTCTAACGGTTTCCTAATATTGTTATCAGTGTAGTCAAGCAATATAAAACATTAAAGTATACAAAAGTCTAAAGTAAATAGTTAAGATTAAGTAATAGTAAACTTTGACCATTAATTACTCATAATAACTTAGGTTAAAGTCGTCTGTATATTGAGTTGCTAAAATAATTCGGTGCCCACTCCCAAAGAAATTTTCAGTTAGGAGCACATAATTATTTGAACAACCTAATAGTATGGTTAATAAGAAGTGTAAAAATAAGCTTTAATACAACCTACCTTGATGGAGATATCTTGTGAGTACCAGCCAGCTTCGTGGGAGAGATCTTGAACCGGTTGCCCATGGAGGGGTAGATTCTGACTGGTGGTTCATTTGGAGTGTTATCCTCACTCACAAACGCTGCCAACTTCTTTCCACCGAACACATGAGCACAAGTCGGCACCAGCAAGCTCAACGCCATGAACGCGGCTCCAGAAGCAAACAAACAGAAGCCGGCCATCTTCCAGTCGTGCATCGGGTCGCGTAGCACTTCGCTGAATCTCTCCGGCGGGATATAAAAGTTGCCATCCTCGTCTTGACTAATGGCGATCTTCATCAACGACTCTTCTACACTAGTTCGTGGCTTCCACGTGTAGCCGACTACGATCATTCCAGCACCAGCCAAGAGCAGTAGAAGACCGATCAGGGTGACGACACGGCATATATACACACTCATTCTTTGCACCGGCGGAGGGGGCAGGAGGTACCTAAATGGCACTATTAGAGGTGTTTTGAAAGTTTTAAAAATTCATAAAATACACAAAAAAGCCAGATTTTTAAATTCAAAATTCAGTTTTTATACTGAAAACTACAACAACATACCATGCGTTTCCTTCCAAGTCTTCAGCTGTTGGCGACAGGTAAAAATGATGGAGATACGACTTGATGCCAAACTTTTTAGCACCATCTGGACCTAATGTCACTTCGTCGACGACGGCCGACTCCTCCGCCAGCTTTTCATGTTCTGGCCCGGTCTGGCGGCTGAATGGCCAGAACGAGAGACCCTCTCGTTTGGCTTTGTAAAGCCGCATTCAAACCAGTTTGATTTACCCCTGAAGATGATATTGTAATTGAGACATATTGTTCTGGCATTTTCGTATTTTACATTGTTTTTCAAGTTATGGCACGTTTTATATCTGGTCAGATAATAAAAAAAGTCTTGTCGTTAAATTACATTACGTTCAAAAAGAAAAAACGACAAGACTTTTTTGATTGTTATAAAAAAGTATATCTTATACTATGTGACAATAAACATATAATTCTACATTATACTAGAATATATGTCTATATGTTCGTGCTATACAAATACTATTGCCATGTTATTCAATAACACGGCCACATAATAACATAAAGTTGTTCCACGCGGCCAACTTATTTAAATTCATGACGTCACAAACGTAATATAATTATGGTTTCGAAACAAAAAAAGTAATTATCTACAAGTACAACGATTAAAAGTGTCATGTGGGTTGATAAGAGGCATGTGGTGATAAGGCAACATCACTAGAACGTGACAACACCAACATAGACACTTATCTGCTTAGTATTCCGAGAAACGACAACAAGCATTAGTCGTATAAACGTTCGTTTCAATGACAAGGAAGTTGGGATTGTACAATTTTATTGTTTTAGAGGTTTCAAATTGAAAAAAAAGGTTTCAAACGCCATTTTTTAAGCTCAATATTTAAATTGTAAAATGAAAAAAGTAAAGTACTTCTTAAAGTATAGAAAAAAATTGATACTAAAAAATAAAAAAGGCAAATATTTTTTATATAAAATTAAAAGATTATAGTAGAATATAATAGTAAAACCCAAAGGTGATAGAAAAATGAAATAGTAAAAAACGAAAATGTACTTACTATATAAATTTATAATATGAAGATGTACGACACAGACATAACATTAGGTATGAATAGCACTTTTTTAATAATTTATATGTAATTAAAAAATCATCTTTATTTTAATTTCAAGAAATAACGCTTTTACCCCCTCTTCTTTCCTCACAGTTTTTATATAATTTTTTATTCTTCCCTTCCCTACGTCCCTCCGCACCTTTTTTAAATAACTTTTTTTACCCCTCTCTCTTCTAAGGGGAGCAAATTGGACCAATTTATAGGCACGGCCCAAGCCCGAGACGCAAATTTTTTGGCCCGACCCGTTTTCATTTTTTTATGCCGGCCCGGCAAATTTTAAAAAGTTTTTTTAATTTCAAAAAATAAAAAAAAATTTAGCTTTGCGTTCTTTTTTAAATTATTTTATTAGTTGTGATACACAAATAAACAAAAAAATTAAAAATTTTTTTTAATTTTGTGGATCTAGAATACTTTTCAAGCCTATCCTGCTAGCAAAGCCCAACTTTCAGACCCACCTTATTTCCACTTTTGCTCATTCCTCTTCCTCCTTCCTCACCTTTCTAAACCACAATCTCACTCCTCTTCCCTTTGCCCGATCTCGTACTATGATATAAATGGTCATACAAGCAGTTACATGACAAATAACCGAAGCCAAGTAACAATTAAACAACGTTATTGTATACAAAGTATAATTATCACAAAGTAATAGTGTTTGACTACAAGACTGTTATTGTACACAACGTCTTATTATTATTGTGTACGATGTAAGACCACCTTTGTATACATTGTAACACTATTATTGTGTACCATAACAAGATAACTTTATTATAGTATACAAGATAACTTTTATAATTGTATACAATATTAAGCTTGTTATTGGCCACCTCCACACCACAAAACCCCTTACATCCTTTCGTACTGTTACACTTTCGTACAGCCAATATTATTTAAAGGTAAAATTCATGAAGCCCTTTCTCCAAAGTGTGGCCATGACAACAGCCTCACGTCATATGAAGTCATCAAAGCGGCCAAACACGCATACATTATGTGGATTATCTACAACATTGCAAAAGCATATGACAATTCGCGAAAACAATTAAAACAACAATTTAGGGGGGGGATATTTGGGTACTGATAACTAATGATAAGGTCGGCTAGAAGATTAAAAGAAAAAACGTCTCTCGCGCATCGATTTGGCCCGAGGCCACGAAAGGGAGGCAGAGTGCAGTTGTCTTTTTCGTAGGCCCCAGAATTCCTCATGGCCGCAGACTTGGCCATGTTACGAATTCGGCCGCCGAGAATATATATATATGTACACAATTGGGATGTTTTCTTTCTACTCCTAATGGGCAGTAAACGAAAACGGTTACACAATCAATCATATCAAGGTAGAGAATCAGATAAACAATCAAACACACACTAAGGTCAGACTGATCTTTCGCTTTTCTTGCCATTATAAGAAACTTGTCTTTATATCAGTTAGGTAGTGTAAATTGAGGTAAGTTTTTATTATAAATATAAATACATTTTTAATGTTTTTTGTTTTGATACTTTTTTATTTAAACTTTATAAAAGTTTTTGTTTAAATTTACAGAGAAAGTACTCAACCTGTCCTACTGAGGACCAGCTTAAAGTTTTTCTATAAATTCCTAATACCAATATTTAAAGTTCCCGCTAATTTCACAAAATTGGCATTGTGTTGCGAGCCTTTTTTTATTTTCTATAATAGATAAGAAAGCTTACGAATTTATAAATTTAGGTTTTTAAAGGTTTTCTAATAGTATATCAAAGAAAAATGATTAAAAGTTTAAAAATTATAAAGTTATAAGCTTGAAACACAATGCCAATTTGCCGAGAAATTTAAAACTTAATTTCCCGATCTTTTTTAATTGAAAAATTTAAACTTTAAAAAGATTTGAATAGAATTGCAGTAAAATAACAACATAATAAATTGTATTTTTAGGTACAAAATGCTGTTATACAACATAAGACAAGTAGTACAGATAGTAGACGATGATACGGAGTTCTTGACAGGCAAAGATATGTCTAACATCAAAGTAAGTGTAATACTAGGTTGTTAACATAATTCTGTGCTCTCTCTCAAAGCAAATTTTTGGTTATAGAGAGCACAAAATTATTTGAAAAATATAATATTTACAGGCGCAGTTATACACATATGTATATATGATATTTACTGATGTAATTTAAATAAGAAAGGAAAATTCAAGTTTACGGCTTAAGTTAATTACATCACCAAAATCGTCACTGTATTTTACCTTTTTTTTATTTGTAAACCAAACATACTTTTAACCATCATTAAGTACAATATTCGTAAATACTTTAAAGTGCATTGTAATTTAAACAGATTTAAAAGTATTTGTATGACTCAATTACGTTGTGTCTGGTAATTCCTTTTGAAAGCCAGTAATTGTTTACATTGTTGTTTTGTTAAAGATTAATGACATTTCAATTAGGTGTTGACATGTGACCAAGCGTCATTGGCCATTTTGGTCGAAAATGGGAAAATCAAACAAGTTGGACAGTACGATAAGGTATGTTTCCTTCTTCTGAAGCTAATTTCTTGGCTTTACAGTAATAGTTTATGTCATTTTTTACATTTTTAGCTAGTATTTTAATATAATTCCATTTTTAGGTAACATTTTTTTATAAAATAACTTAAGATAACTTAAAAACTAGTAAAACTATCTAAAATATGTATGATAACATATTAAAATGTTCAAATAATTCCGCGCTCATCACAAAGCAAATTTAGCGGTTTTAGGGGCACAGGATTATTTGAATAACCTATAATATTAAAATTGTTAAACTTTTTTCAGCTAAAAGGTCAAGCACAGCCTGAAGTAAATTGCAATGGAGGTACGGTGATTCCAGGACTAGTAGATGGCCATTCTCATCCTGTGTTTGCTGGTGATCGGGTCAATGAATTCGCTATGAAACTGGCTGGAGCTACTTACATGGAGGTAACTTTGAACAACTTTTTATGTAAAAATCGTTTTATTGCTAAAGTATGGCAAAAAATCACTGAAACCCATTGAGACCTCGAGCCCATTGAGACCCCAAACGCCCATTGAGACCTTGAAAGGAGGGTCGGCGAAGGCTTTAGTGTATTCGGCGGAGGCTTTAGGAGGGTCGGCGGAGGCTTCAGGGCATTCGGCGGAGGCTTTAGGGAATTCGGCGGAGGGTCGGCGAAGGCTTTAGTGTATTCGGCGAAGGGTCGGCGGAGGCTTTAGTGTATTCGGCGGAGGGTCGGCGGAAGCTTTAGGAGGTTCGGCGGAGGCTTTAGTGTATTCGGCGGAGACTTTTATGCATCCGCCGTGTATCTACCCAATTTTATCCCTAACCTTTTTAGCCCTACCCAACCTTACCCTTGCTCATTTTACCCTACCCAACTATACCATACCCATCCTTTATAATATACCATACTATACCCTATTGTACTTAATATACCGTATCCCACCATAACCTATCCTATCTACCATGCTAAACCCTACAATACTCTACTATACAATACCATACCATACTTTACAATACCATACCATACCATACCATACCGTACCATACTATACCAAACTGTACCATACCTTACCTTATTCAACCTTATACAAAACTACCGTGTACTATTTGTGTGTATAGTAGAATAAGTCAGTAAAACAACATAAATGGTATAATATAGTCAAGTATAGTATGGCATAGTATGGGATAATATGGTACGTTATATTATTACTAAGTTCTCCGCCGAATCCCCTAAAGCCTCCGCCGACCCTCCTAAAGCCTCCGCCGAACCTCCTAAAGCCTTCGCCGAACCTCCTAAGCCTCCGCCGAATGCCCTAAAGCCTCCGCCGACCCCCCGTCGAATCCCATAAAGCCTCCGCCGAATTCCCTAAAGCCTCCGCCGAATCCCATAAAGCCTCCGCCGAATGCCCTAAAGCCTCCGCCGAATGCCCTAAAGCCTCCGCCGAATGCCCTAAAGCCTCCGCCGACCCTCCGCCGAATCCCATAAAGCCTCCGCCGAATCCCCTAAAGCCTCCGCCGAATGCCCTAAAGCCTCCGCCGAATGCCCTAAAGCCTCCGCCGACCCTCCGTAGAATCCCATAAAGCCTCCGCCGAATTCCCTAAAGCCTCCGCCGACCCTCCGCCGAATCCCATAAAGCCTCCGCCGAATCCCCAAAGCCTCCGCCGGCCCACCTTTCAAGGTCTCAATGGGCGTTTGGGGTCTCAATGGGCTCGGGGTCTCAATGGACCCGGGGTCTCAATGGGCGCGAGGTCTCAATGGGAGGGATTCCAAAAAATACTTGAAACAACGTATATTTGCTTCAATAACGGTCTATTTTTATTACAATGTAAAGCTCTTTGACTCGAAATTGAGCTATATCAAGAGAATAAACACTACCTACCTTCAGGTTCAAAAAGCTGGTGGTGGAATTCACTTCACAACGCAGAAAACCCGTGAAGCTTCTGAAGCCGACCTCCTCAATGACTTCAAAACCATCCTATCTAAAATGCTCTCATCTGGCACGACAACTCTTGAAGCCAAGTCCGGCTACGGTCTTGACACCGCGACTGAACTCAAGATGCTAAAAGTAATCAATCAGGCTTCCCAAGAGTCTCCAGTCGAACTCTCGGCTACATTTTGTGGAGCTCATGCTGTACCAAAAGGTGTTAGTGAACAAGAACAAACCGATCTTATTGTTAATGAAATGATACCTAAACTGACAGAAGAACGACGGAACGGTGGGTTAAAGACATTGGAGAACATTGACGTGTTTTGTGAAAAGAACGTGTTCGAACTGGAGACGACGAAGAGAATTCTGAAGGCTGGAGTTGAGGCTGGATTGCATATTAACATCCATGCTGATGAGCTTCATCCATTGGGTGGGGCTGAGTTGGCTGCTGGACTAAAGGTAAGTTTTAGATTAAAAAATATTTTAAAACAAAGTTTTTTGAAGTTGTAGTAGGTATTCTCCTTTCCTAAATCTACTACAATATCATAATATCTTAATTTCTCCAGGCCAGAGCAGCCAGTCATCTAGAAGAAATTAGTGAAAATGGCATACAAGGAATGGCCAAATCAGGCACAGTAGCCGTCTTACTACCCACAACTGCCTATATCTTACGCTTACAACCCCCACCAGCTAGGAAGATGATCGATTCAGGAGTTACAGTAGCCTTGGGATCTGACTTCAACCCAAATGCTCATTGCTTCGCACTTTCAATGGTTATGCATCTGGCTTGTGTTTTGTTCAAAATGAGTATGCCTGAGGCGTTGGTGGCTAGCACGTTGAATGCTGCTCATTCTTTGGGCAGGGGTAGAAGTCATGGTGCTATTGCGGTGGGTCTTTTAACGTTTTTTTGAAATTTTTGGGTTATACGTTCAACAATATTATTCTAGGTATGGTATAATAATGTTATCCTAAGTGATGATTGAGATATTAAAGTTTACTTTTTGCTTTATTTCAGCCTGGTCGTGTTGCCGACCTTGTCGTGGTCGATGCTCATCGTTGGGAACATCTGATTTACCAATTCGGCTCTCACCACGATCTTATTCGTTTTGTCTTCAAAAACGGTTCTATAGTATACGAAAGGAAGTAGACAAGAATAAATATAATATTTAAAAATTTTGTATTGAGTGTAAAAAGAAAATATTAGTCTTATAAGAGTGCCAAAGGTCAACAATACCTATTAAAAAGTATGAAGTGACATTTCTAAATGACATTTTACGCAACCGCCTTTGTAACTTCACCTTCAAACTTACGATACTTTACTTTTCAAAGCACAATAGTTATGAAATCAAAGGTATACAGTTTCCGACAGGCCGGAATCGACGAAATCGGAGGTTTATCGACCACCGGATAAAGGACCTTACCGGGTTAAAGACGAGTTTAAAGACTCCGACGGCGTCAAGGTGAGTTCTTTTTTACTCTAATTTCGATGGCCTTGGAGTAAACACGCAAAGCCTCAAATCCGCGGAATCCGCGAAGACCGACGATCGGCGGATGAAGCCTGGATTACCTCAGTTTACGCAATCGACATGAGTCGTAGACGGTCGCTCCTAATCCTACTATGCGCTTTCACCCGAGTCTACGGCCAAGGCGGATGTGGTGGTGGGCCACAATGGCCACCGCCGTCTCCGCCAGTCTATGTTCCGCCTTCTCTACCACCCCTGTTTGGTCCACCACTGCCGTGTAATCCTCAACCGTGCAAGGGATGCCCGCCGGAGAATCGACTGCCGCCGTTGGTGAATCCGCCAAACGTGTTTCCGGAAGTTGCACCAGGTAAGGCTAAAAATATTCTTAGCTTAATGTAAAATACGGGCTTGTGCTATCAGTTTTTATACAAATTTGATGACATATAGTAATGGTTTATGTGCCAAATACTATCCAACTTTTAGAAGAATACCTAAACCGTCTGCCGTTTCAACCAAACAAAGTAGTACTAAAAGAAACCAAAGTAACTCGGGTACCTAACGTTGAAGTATCTTCAAACTCTTCAGAAACCGACCAACGAGTACCACTGCCACCGATAGTACCACAAGTCTCGTACAAACAGCCCTACTACCCATATGGTCGACCTCTCTACCCAACCGGACCACCAACCTTCCCACCTCAAACCGGATGTCAATACCCAGCTCCACCACCTCCTCCATTATTTACCCTGCCCCCACCACCACCTCCGTTACCGTTGCCTACCATACAATTACCACCCCCGCCTCCACCACCCCCTCCACCAGCGCCTCTGCCAACTTTTACTCTACCGCCTCCTCCTCCTCCCCCGCCAGCTCCATTGCCGTTACCACTCCCACCACCGCCAATTTTGTTCCCAGCTCCAGTGTTTCCTCCACCCCTCCACAACTGTTGTACTAGATGTGAGCCATGTGCTGTGACATACCCAACCTCATATCATTCAAAAGGACCCAAGAACTTTGTGGCCAAGACCCACAGCTTCAACAAAACGATTGATGACCCGTTCTGCTCGAGTCAGATGCTCAAGAAGATCATGGTTAATGTGAGTTATGCCAATATACCTCTTTGAATTTCAGCCAAATTTACATACTAGGTCCTCACAAAGCAAGTTTTCAGAGTTAGGAGCACAGAATTATTTGAACAACCTTATATTTTATTACTGATATCTTATAGTACATTAATATAAACAATACGAAGAATTTACTTCGTATTTTACCAAAAAAAGCCCAATTTCAGGCCAAAAACTCAACCATAGCCTTGGCCAAGCTTCAAATCCAAAAAGCGGCCGAATTGGAGAACCAAGGTTCAGTTTACCATGTCATTTGCTCTTCTACCGACTTAGACTACGCTACACGGACAGAAGAGTACTGTACTTCTGAAGTTATCAATGGAGTTTGTTACGCTTTCAAGTCTTGATATTGTTTTAGTCAATAAACTTAGAAAATAGTTACACGGACTGTTTCACAAAACTTTTAGCCCAAAAATTGAAAAGCGTGCTAAAAAGTTGTAATCCATATGAAAAGAATACTTTCGGAACATACTTTACCCATAGTTAGCAGTTAATTAACAGTTTAAATCTTAAAAATCTGTTTATTGCAAAATATAATCGATATTATAGTAGTTTAAATGATATTCGATGAGAAAAGTAGAACGATTACAATAATATAACATAAAGTTCGTCCAATTGAGCATTAATGATGAGATCGCGTTTGGTTTTCTGATTCGTAAAACTCTTTTGTCATAGTATCACAGTAAGTATTTACATTGTACCACGTTACAGTAATCATTTACACATTACCATATCACGTTCAGTAGTTACACATTACATTTTTCTCTCCGATTACTGTAACTTCCAGTAGTTGCACATTACAGGGCAGAGCATAATCTTTAAGTTCTCTTCGCCATATTATAGTAGGTGTTCGTAATATTATAGTAGGTATTTACAATTAACCGTGGCCAAGATCAAGCACTAACTAGAATTGTCTCAACTTTTGGTTCACCGTTCTTGTCATAGTCGACCTGGTAGTAATCTTTGCCCGCATCCAATTTTAGGTATGAGTATTCGTCAGTTATGGTCTCTAGTTGCTTCGCCAAAAGTTGTCGGACATCCGAGAAGGATGGTCGATTTTCTGGAGATTGCTCCCAACATTGGGTCATGATTTCGTAGCTAAAATAATGTAAAAGGTAAGCATTACCAGTGCGTATTTTACAATACATTATACTAACACCTTTAGTAAAAATGATGTTTTACTTTGAAAAAGTAAGATTTAGATATGAAAAAGCGGTTTTTTGTAAGATAAAACATTATATCTTTTCAAAAACAAAACTTACAAAGTGTCCGGGCAATTGTCCGGCTTGTCCATTCGTTTTCCGTCCTCCAAGAAGCCCAGCATGTCTTCTGGAGCCACTCCAGGATAAGGCGTACCTCCCAAAGTAATAATCTCAAACATCAAGATACCAAACGACCACACATCTGACTTGGTAGTGAACTCGTAGTGCCTGATAGCCTCAGGCGACATCCACTTCAACGGTAATCGACCGCCTTTACTCTTGTACTGTGCTGATTCTGCGTAGATGTAGCGACAAAGACCAAAGTCTCCAATCTTGGCACAGTTCTTATCGTGCACGAGAACGTTCCGTGCAGCTACATCACGATGAACAAAGCCTTTGTGACTCAGATACTCTAGACCGTAGCTAATTTGAACCGAGAACATGAGAAGCTGCTTCAATGTCATCACCAACTCCTGATCTACAGATTCATCGTCAAGTTCTACACCGTCGTTCTCCAACTTCAACATGTAATCACAGCGCTTCTTCAAGAATCTTTGTAAGTCTCCGTCGCTACAGTACTCTACTATTAAACAGTAGGGTTCTGAATCCGTGATACAAGCCAACATATTGACTAGACGTTCATGGTAGCCCAAGGTCTTCATTAAGCCGATCTCACGAAGAAACTCTTGTTTGGATAGATGATCAGCATATTCTGGCAACATCTTGACCGCCACTTCACAATTCTCAACTCTCATCAGGTTGACGCCGAGAGTTGATTGGGCACCTTTAGAGCCTTTGGCTGATCCTATCAGTTTGCCAAGAAAAACTGCTCCAAAAGCTCCTGAAATTAAAAAATTAAGATTTTAAAACATATTTCAATTTAAAAACTGTATAGTAAAAACAACCGTATTTTACATTTAAAAAAACAAAAAAGCCAATGAAAAGTATCGTATTTTAAATAAAAACTAATAAATTTCATATGTTCAATTCGAATTTTCAAATGTTAGAGCAATAAAACTAGAAAAATATTAATATGTATTATATTAATCTTACCCGACCCAAGAGGTTTATCATTGTAGATGATCAGATTCCGCCGTTCCAACTCCCACAAATCCTGTATTTTAGGCATATCAGTGTACCTATTATCCGAATATCCGGCCGAATGACTTTGTTCCAGCTTCTTCTTCTCATTCTTCCATTGTTTCTCTCTTCTACATTGACAATACGCCAACAATGCCATGGCTGCCACCACCGCCACGATGCCCATAACAATATAAAGCCATGTCTTCGATGGTCGATACAACTCCGAGTTAAAGTAGATCATATCAGCCTTTGGCTTCACACTCTTCGGTGAGTTCAGGCGAGGAAAGTCGAGGTTGTTCGGATCTCTAACTCCACATAACATCACTCCATACACCGTGTCCATCTTCAGATTCGGAATCACGATGGAATTACCAGTCGAATTGACACACTTCCTGCCATTCTTCCCATCACTGCCACTCACATCGACCACAGGACAGTTGCTGACTCTGCCAATCTCAGTGGTCAGGTTGACACCCAGATAGGTAGCCTGAAAGTGCAGAATCTTAATTGTGGTCGGTCAGCTTTAGTCTCAGACCGTGCAATAACCGTTGTCGCATACTCACCTTCTCCATATTGTCGTACTTTTCTGCGTTACCATACAATGCTACAAAGTATAAGACGTCTTTTTTGATCTTCTGCATCGGTTCAAAAGTAACGTTCACAGTGATGTTGGACGAAGGATCCGACCAGTCGGTTGCGACTTCGTTTACAATTTTGTATTTGAAATTGTCAATTTGGCCACAGACTGGGCCTTTGGCCTTTTGCTCCAACGCGCAGTTACTGTTTATCACGTTGGAACAGTCTAAAGTTATAAAATATAGCTGAAAGTCTTAAAATTTTTAGAAACTTCAAAAATAAAATAAAATTTAAAGTTCAAAAACTTACTGATATACATAATATTAAACGTAGTATCAAAGTTGAAGGTCTTTTTACATTGAGTTGAGCTGACTTTCTGTAACCCATAGCTGAATATACACTCTCGGTGCATATAATCAGCTGATGCTACTCCGATCAACGTCCTTGGTCTTGGTCCTTTGTACTAAACATTGATCAAATATTAATAAAAATTTTAACTTACAAATTCTGGGTTTTCACTGCCAAGAAAGTCTGGTTTTACACATTTTACATTGTGGAAGTTGACGTCTACTACAAGGTCGTCGTCTCCTAATGGCCATTCTGTAAAAGATAGCTACATTACATTGCAAGATATGCTTTCAAACTAAGTTTTAATAGACTGCCATTGTTTTTGCATCAAAATAAAGGTTTGAAATACCAAAATATATTAAAATAGGTTAATTGTTACCTAAATAATAAAAATTTCAAAAAAATAACCGAAACAATCAATATCACTATAGAAAATCCCAAAGTTAAGAAGAAACACCACACCTTTACTGTCGTATGCCATGACAATTTCCACAGTACCATTCGGATACTTTGTATTTGCCTCAGGCGGTTTATAAGTACTACTCAAATGAGTCAAATGAGATAAGTCAGGTTCAGGTGGCAGAATTGTAGCTGGATCACTAAAAGCACCAATACCAACTTTAGATGAAACTGAGGCTATCCTAAAGTCTAATGGCTCACAAACATCAGCATCTTTCATAGAAAAGTTGGACAAGTAGTTCTGGTTCACTATCTAAAAGTTACTGAGTAAAACAGGGCAGTAAAACTTAAATTTTTAATAGGTAAGCCTTGACACATTAATAAATGTTTTTAACAAGATTTATAATTCAATTTCAAAGAATTTTTTAAAAGTTTAATTTGCAAAAGCATGTTAAAAATTATGTTTACAGCTGCGCCCACAATAACAAGATTTTGTAAAATTTAAAAAATTGAAAAATTTAAAGTAATGCTCGAAAAAAGTTTTAAAACCTAATTTTAGTTACTTTTTGGTATATATCTACAGAACAGATTGAACTGCCTTCAAATACCTTTCAATTCCAGAAAACCGCAGTCTGCGAACCCATTTTATACACAGATTTCTCTAAATCAAAAAATATTTCAAACTTTTCCTTACCAGCTGATCAGAAACGTCCCACTGACTTTGGGAATGTTGTTTGAATTGTACTACGAATATTTTGGCATCTTCTTGAGCATTCCAGTTGATATCAACGTACATATTGCGGTTGTAAGTGGCAGATATATTGAATGGTGCGGTTAGAGCTTCTTTCTCTTCTGACGACAGACTTTCATCTGAATCCTTCAAATCTTTACACTTTTTCCAGCATTTTGGGGTTTTCTGAAATTTGTTTTGGTTATTTTAGGTTTGATTTTTTATTTGTACTTTCTTTTTTTTAAAAATTTAAATTTTTAGGTTTATTTGTTACCTAAAAATAAACAATGAATTTATTTTGGAATTTCAAGAAATCTAAAACTTACACACAAGGTCTCTTCTCGATAATCTTTACATTTTTGTCCACAAGCTTGGATTCCCTGAAAAAATTTTAGGTAACAAATTTAAAATTTTCAGGAAAAAGCTTAAATCTTACATTCATTTAATCCAACTCTCACCTTATCCTTATCCAAGCACTTGGCTACGCAAATCAGAAAACAATTTTCGGATTCAGTAGTGGATTCTGTCGTGCCAACGAGCACGATCAAGATTGCCCATAGGAACGGGCTCATCGTCGCTTATCACGTATCATAAACTGAAAATAAAGTTGTTTGGGAACGTCAAGTCACGTTGGGGTCAATTCGAGATCAACGTGGAGTTTTTGGGTTTAAAAATGCAAAGCCTGCGTTTACATTGACGACGAAACTCGATTTAAACGTTCATGAACATGAGTAATGGCGGTTTTTGAGGTTTAAAACAAGATATCACTGTTAAGTAGATGTTAATCTTGACAGTTTTTGAAGCGAATGGTGAAGTTGGATTTTTTTAATGATTTTGCTACAAATTTTAAAGAAATTAGACGTTTTGAGGCTTTTAACTACTTAAAAACTCAACTTCATCACCCTATTTTAGCCAGCAAAAAAGTCTTGTCGCCTTTCCTACTGCAATTTAAAGCAAATTAACGACAACGCTTCCTTAAATCTATAATAACACTATTCCTTTTCAGAAACAAGACTCAAAGACAAAAGATCACCCGTTACCCACACGCACCCTCTCTCTTACTCATTACCCGTCTACTACAATATCAGCAAAGGATATCCGCTCTCCAGAATCCACCTTATCAGATGGAAAAGGCAGAGGTAGTCAAAAACAATTTCAAATCGATTTCTCGCAAAGTAAACGAGGGTATCTCCAAGGTAAAAAAAACGAAGAGACAGCGATTAATGCGCGACGTAGTAACGGTACACATAAATATTGTCATAGTCGAAAGCAAACGTTTTCCGAGGTTTTACTTTCACAATATGTGATTTATCACTTTCATATCAAGGTTATAGTTGAGGTTTCTTTAGCTTATTGTTAGATATTATAACATAAAATGATTTTTTGAAGATATGGGTGGCGTAAGAAGTAGGGCAGGGTAACGTAGAGTAGGGTATAGTAAAGTAGGGCATGGCACAACAGGATAGGGCGGGATGGAGTACGGCATAATAGAGTAGGGTACGGCAGGACAGGGAAGGTAGGGTAGGACAAATTAAGATAGGGCAGCGTGGTGTAAAGTAAGGTAAGGTAGGGCAAAGCAGGGTTGACATGAGGAACAGGTCGGGCTTTGATCCAGATTTAGGGCGGGCTTGGCCCGAAAAGCCCGGCAGTTTGCACGTAAAACAATTTGGGCCGGGCTTGAGCAAAATTTAGATCGGACCAGGCTTAACTCTCAGGCCCGGCCCGTTCATCATGTCTAGGGTAGGGTAGCGTAAAGTAATGTAAGGCAGGTAAAAAATGTTTAAAACTAAGTGAATATTCTACTTCTAAACTTGCCCGAAAACCAACCACCCCTAATTATAAGTTAAAAAGGGATATTTCAAAATTTTTCGAATTCATTTTACCTTGACGTTTTACCTTCGCAAGAAAACGCATTTGAAATGACGTCAAAATCAGCCCAAAACGGTGTTTTTCTGAAGCACCTCGAAGCTGACCGGTTCCTCGCTTCTTCGCGGACCCTCGAGGCGAGTAATAAAACCCGGATAAAACCCCAAAATAAAAGTAAAAGTCGTACAATAAGTGCAAACAAAGGAAAGGTGTTACAAGTCCACCAAGACGTTGAACTCGGAATGGACGCACAATCATTGCTCTTTCCGGTTGTTAGTTCTAAAGGGGGAAAACATCAAATTAAATGTTGTCTTATGTGAAAGTAATAGACTTATATATAGGTAGAGAGTTAACTTTGTTGAAGGTATAGACTTTACTTTCTAATAACAACAAATTAAAAACAAAAACATCATCAAACTTCTAACTTATAGCAATAAAAACTTAAAATAATGTTTTTAAACTCAATGCCCCCGGCATGATCATGTCCCCTCTCTGCCCTAACTTCAAGTAAAAAACTACTGAGAGTTCATTTACCACACCAAACATGAACATAACAAAAACATATTGAAATTTGCAACTACGGTCTCACAATCTATTGTATATGGCAGATTACTCAATCGCCTACTCAATCGAAAGTAAAATACTAGTACAAATAAACATTCACACGACTTGTACGTTTTGAAATTTTTAAATTTTAAAGACAAATTTGTATTTTTGGCAATTTATTCATTGTGAAGGTATTGCTATAGTATCTTTATTATAAAAACATTTTTTATAAAAGAAAAGTTTTGTTATTGTCACTAAATGATCTAAAAAAAGAACCCGACGTGCCTCAATCAGAATCAGCTCATAATTTTTTTTAATGAATTTTTTGTAGAACCAATAGGACTTACAAAAAATTTTAACTTGCGCCATTGATACAAAAACAAAATAAAATCATTAAAGAGTGAAAACTTATGTTAACCACAAAAAAGCTAAATCTTGAATATCGAAAAAGTCGACCTTGACCTGCGATATAAATTAGAATATTATAAAAATCATGAGTTATTTTCCTTGCAAAAGGAAAGTTTGAAATCAAAAATGCCAGTAGGTAAAATTAATATTCGTTGATAACAGCCATATTTCTACATTGTCATAGTGCAACAACAATTTCAAATTTTAAAATTTTGTAGTTTAAAAATAAATCAGTGAAATCTCTTTATATAGTATGGACGCTGATCCAGCACGTTGAGTGACATAATAATAAGGTTTTATTGAACTTTTAGTCATGTTTTATGTGGGATAACTTATTCTGAACACTAATCGTTAATTTTGTATCTTAACTTCTATTTCAGAATCAAGAAGCAATGTATATTAATGTGTTTTGATGGCCACTGTATGTATAGCCATGCTGCCTCGGTAATCATTATTATTGTCATGGCCATTACATGAGCATGCTACCTTGATGACTCTGGTCATGCTACTTCAATGAATATGACCATGCTACCTTGCTGACCATTACTCATGTGTTGTGTTTAACGCGCGGTAGTTTGCGCGTATTCTAGACGATTCCTCGCTCCGTATATGACGTACATCTTCGTTCATATCACGTTTTAATTGAAATAGCACAGCTCTTCTAAGTATATAAACATGGATTCTGTTTGCGTTGGTCTGCGCTTTATTTGGTAATTGTTGTAGACGAGGTACGGGTGAGGGGTAGTAGAGGGTACTGTATTGGCAAGAGGGGATCTGATGGGAGGGGATACTGTAATGAAGGGGAGGGGAAGCACAGAATTATTTAAACAACTTAATATTTAAAAACATATTGTTTATTAAAATTTGCTTTGTTTAGTCAAACCTTGTTGTCAATTATGTGACCTTTGAAAGATCGGTTCCCATCAAGCAGTCATTGTTCAGAGTTTACAACATATAAAGGCTGCATTTTAATATAAAACTGTATCTTTTCATAAAACGTTAAAACCATTGTTCAGGACAAAACAATACCAATTTAAAAAATTTAATCTGAATTAAAAATAAAAGAACATCTGTTCGTCCTTCTTTACCGCTTTATTTAAACAGAACGTGACTGCAGTATCAAATACGGATCGTTACATAACATTTGAACTTTGGTAGAGTCAGAGATCTTGAAGTTGAAGCTTTTAGACGGTTTATTAATATGAAAAAGGTAGTAAGAGGTACTGTAACGAAATAGAGAGGGAAGTGATGAGAATATTGTATTGAGAGAAGAGAGAGGTGATGGTAGCGAATACTGTAATAGGAAGACAAGGGCCTGATGATAAAGGTTTTAGTTGGTATGAGAAAACTAAAATTCTGGCCTAAAAGTCAGGTTGGGCGAGAGGTATTTTTATATATTTTATAAGGCGGGGGCTGGAGTAACAATCCCATTTTCAAAAATTCAATTCCAAGGCAAATAATATTTATATTTTTGTGCCAAATGCGTTTGTAGCAATCTACTAACTATTGTATTCCTCGATTAAAGAGAAATAATAGAATTTGATGCTATATTCAAAAACCTTGTTTTGAATATGGCATTAAGTACCATTAAAGTCGCCGCTTAATGGCAGAGTTTTAAAGAGAGATCTCTGGCCAGACGCTTTGGCCACAAACCCTGTCGCTTGTTTCGTGTTTTTTTTTCATGAAAATAAAACGGCCAAAGGCAAAGAGTACGAATAGACGAGCAAAAAACGTAAAGTAAGCCAAAGTGGCAAAGGACTTTTGGACTTGGACCGGATGGTTTTGGGGTTTTTTTCGGGATTTGGAGGGTTAGATTTGGAGTTTATAATGTTTTGGGATTAAGATTACAATTTTTTGGTATACCATTTTTATCGGGCTTCTAAAACTTATGTTTTTATATATTAAAGTGCATTTAAAAAAATATTGTTTGATAAAAATAAAGATATGTTTAAAGACCTACAATTATATGTTATGTATAACTGCCAGACTTGATAAACATGAACAGCTTAAGGGAATTACACTTGAATACCCCCAATTAGGCCGCAGACTTAAGGGGGAGGACGTTTAAGACCAAAAGTCGGCTGTGCTAGACGCTTCTAGGCTCCACAACAATTTTACATATTATGGCAAATACAAGTCTGAACAGCTTGTTTATACTACGGCTTTAATGTAGGTATTAGAGACATATTTTTAATATAGGTATTAGAAAGGTTTTTTATTTTTATGTTGAGGTATAATTAATATAAGCTTGGAAATTATGTTGTAATCATAATTTATCATGAATTTTTTGAGCTTTGAAGCATTTTCCTTACTTTTAGCAAACATTATTCTTACTTTACAGTCTTGAAACTTCAAAATAATGTAAAGTATACCAGTTTTTCATGGTAATATAGCCAAAATTCCTTAAATTTCAACTTAATGTTTACACTGCTCGCAATCCTTTCTATAATTTATGTTGTTGAACTTTGCGGCGTTCCAAAAGGATTTCCCCCAAGCTTAACTCAAGACTCTCGACTCGAAAATGTCTCGATATCCATGCATAACACACAAATTGCTTTCAACTTTTGAACTTCCTTCTTCTGGCCCAACATTTGCGAAAATGAGCTGTTGTGTGTTCGCATTTACATCATCGTATTGTGCGCCTTGTATTAGTTTAATGAGCTGAGTTAAATTTATATCGGAATTGCATCATTTTCCTTCGTTTTTCGTTTTTTTTTCAAAACGAAAGGGCGTTTTCACAGACAACACAGCTCGTATATATACCAGCCTTGCGTGCAACTGCTTTTATGTGTTCCACACAACGTGCTACACGCTCCATTGTGTGGGCTTTTGGCTTACGGGGTACTAGGATAGGATTACTGTGATATAAACTCTTTAAAGATTTTTTTAATAGTAAACATGGGCAGTTACTTATAATAATGGTTGATAATTAAATTTTTTGTCTAATAAGTACTACTCTTTAACATTCTCATCTTACTTCTGTTCTTTTATTTATTAACTTTTGTCTCATCTGAGTCCGGGCACGATTTGCCTGATTTTTGGCATTCTGCTTTACTTTAGAAAATAAAAAGAAAAATAAAAATTTCGGAAAAGGCGTCTGGAAAAATGGCCGAAGTCTCGAGTATCGGGCCGAAAAGGCCAAGAATGGAAGAAAGGAGGCCTCCGCTGGACTGTAGCCATCGGCTACTGAACCAATCTCTAGACATCTTCCACCTTCTGATCGGAGTGACAGGAAGCGTCGCCACGATAAAACTCGAGGAGTTAATCGCTGATCTTCGCAAGAAGTTTGATGAAAGTAAATTGGTTATTAAAGTGAGTTTTTTCAGTCTTTAATGTGCAGTTTTATACTTTTTAATAGTTTTATTGTTATTTTTTTTTCTTGATAAATTTATATTGACATTTAACTTAAGGTGGTCACAACTTCTGCAGCGTTAAACTTCTTTGATCCCAATAAACTAGAAAGTGAAGGAGTGATAGTATATGAGGACAGTGATGAATGGAACATGTTTAAAAAGCGGGGAGACCCTGTTTTGCATATTGGTAAGGCTTTATATTATTTTAGGTGGCTTGTATTGAAAAGGTCATAACTCAATGTGGTATGACGGGTGTTGTCTATAGTTTTAGGTGCAGTTAGGGAAGGTTATAGAGTATTGGTATGCGGAGTATTTTGAGTTTTGAAAATTTGAAAAATTATTTATGAATGATTTTGTTGGGGTATGTTTTTGTATTTTGCAAATGAAAATTGGTTTTATGACGAATATTTGAAGTCTTTGCAAAAATTTAGTGTTTTTATTGACGTAAGTGGATAATTCTACTTTTGAAAATTAAAAATTGTTTTAGACATGAAAAACAATGTTTTAGGTTAATATTCACTCACGACTTTTCAGATTTACGCAAATGGGCCGACGCCTTTATAATAGCACCATTGGACGCGAATTCCTTGGCCAAGATATGCCATGGTTTGTGTGACAATCTGTTGACTTGTGTGGCCAGAGCCTGGGACTTTAACAAACCGTTCTTCTTCGCGCCGGCCATGAACACTTGTATGTGGGAGCATCCGGTGACGGCCGAACAGGTCAAAAAACTTATTGTTGTGTTTGGTTGCAAAGTAAGTTGTTATACTTAAGTTTTTGTAAAATACGTTAGTAGCGTCTTAATATATGGAAATATGCTATTTACATTGTAAATTTTATGTTTTTAAACTTTCAGAGAATGAAGTACGTTTTTAAACTACAAATTAAGAAAGGCGGTGTAAAATAGAGTAATTTTACTGTTTTGACATGAAAATACTTTTATTTTTCAAGGAAAATGGCAAGATCGTGTTACATTTTAATAACTAAAAACGATTTTACATTGTTTTGTAAAACTGTTTCATAAGTTTTCGTTCGAATTGCTTTGAAAGCTCAAAAGTTTTTTAGATTTAAGTTTTTTAAAATTGAAAACTAATTCTAAATTTTGCTACAGTAAATTTTGCAAAAGTAATGTGATTTTAAGAAACGCACATTTGGAGGTGTAATTGTGTCTATGAAAGTCTAACTGTATAGACAAAGATTACACGTTAATGTGCTGTTATTAGCTGGGGAACGCCATATTAATCAAAGCGAGACTTTGCTGTTATCGTTTTTTGTTTGTGAGTAACAATGGAGTAATCTTTTGAGAGATAAATGGGTAGCTTTCAAATGGCAATAGAGTAAATTATTGTTTTTGTTGAGTTTTTACTAGGTTTTTGGCACTTTTAAGGGTTTGGACATGATTTTAGGTTTATATTAGCTTACATTATGAAATTTTTGGACAATTTTTAATATTTTAGGTCACAAAATTTTAAATTTTTTTAAATAAGCTTATTTTTTGTCTAAAGGATTAAAATAATATAAATTACTTTCAGGAGATACCACCGATGGAGAAAGAGCTAATGTGTGGCGATAAAGGCTACGGAGCCATGGCCAAGATACCAATGATCTCTTCGGTTATTACCAGTGCCATTAGGGACAAATTTGCTATTAGAACTAAGCTTAACGACGGTTTTAAATAGGCGGTCTTGAACTGTTTTATGTTAACCTTGTTTCAAAACGAGTATTTTAATATTTAAAACGCGGAATTTGAATATTTGTCTTATCTTAAAATCTTGTTATAGTTAACTAATATTAACGGCAATGTTGCAATTGGTTTAGTATTTATTAAAACAATTTGTTAATAATAAACAATAAGGTACTGACACTAGATTTGATAGTATTTTATCGACTAGTTTTACTTTTTTCATTTGATATTACTCTGTCGTGCAAGTTGTTTTTATATTAATAGTTACTATCGAGAAGATGTAAGACTATGTTTACCTTAGTAACACGTACATATTGGCAATTATAATGACGTTTTCTTTACGTGCTTTTAACCATTTTTTCAAGGTATTAATTTCATTTTTAGCTACCGAAATGTGGGTATTCGGCTATGGCAGCTTACTATGGTACACTGACTTCCCATACGAAGCCGTGATCCCAGGTGTAGTCCAGGGCTACGTACGACGATTCTGGCAAATGAGCCCCGACCACAGAGGTACCGAGACCAAACCAGGACGCACTGTGACGTTGGTACCACAAGATGGTGGTATGTGCTGGGGATTGGCGTACAAAGTGCCCGAGGAACATATCGAGAACACGATTGCCTACCTGAACTTCAGAGAAAGGGCCGGCTACAAGAGAGAAGTCGTGGAGTTCCATCCGGACAATGGAGAAGAGCCGTTTGAGCTGAGTGTCTATATCTCTTATCATCACGAAGACAATATTTATCATACTGGACCGGTTACTAACGATGAGATTGTGGATGTGGTAAGCCTTTACACTATTTGTTATGTTCTATGATTACATATTATACAATAGTATTGCTCATTTTCGTCGTTTCTATATAGGTGGTGGCAGTCTTTTGGAATACTTTAAGTTTTTAGGTAACATTTTTAAAATTTTCTTTACTTAAAACGTATTTTAACTATTTTTTCAGATTCTTTCTTCAAAAGGTCGCACCGGAACCAACCTTGAGTATGCCCTAAGGCTAGCTGACATTCACAGGCGACTAGCACCTCATATCCACGATCCTCATCTTTTTGACATTGAGAGGCGGCTTCTGAAAGCTTGTGAATCGAAAAGGATACGAGACAAGATTCTCAACATTCTTGGTCACAACCTGCCACATTTAAAGTCGGCGTGACATTACTTTCTACAATAATACTTATGTTTTGCGCATGACACTACATACTGTTGTAGTAATTATGTTTTTAGTACTG
Source organism: Bursaphelenchus okinawaensis (assembly GCA_904066225.2). NCBI lineage: Eukaryota > Metazoa > Nematoda > Chromadorea > Rhabditida > Aphelenchoididae > Bursaphelenchus > Bursaphelenchus okinawaensis. The sequence continues at coordinate 7,474,934 of CAJFCW020000005.1, read as the reverse complement.
TAATACTGATTTAAAACGATTTTTTTATATTGTAGTAGATATTTTGTCTTTAACCTTGTTTCATGTACAATTTACTTTTAGTTGTTTTGCTTTGTTTGATTAACTGATACTTTTAGTACTGTACTAGCTGCATTTAAAATTGTTTTAAGTTTAAAAATTCAAAATTTTTAATTTTTGAAATTTCAAAATTGTAAAAAGATTAATTACTTTAATATTACTTTCATTATGATCTTCATCTAGCTTTCAAACCAAAGATGCTTTAATTAGAGGTTGTTATTAGTCTTTCCTTTACCGTGTCCCTACATGCACATATCCTATGGCTTCCAGCACTAAACCAATGTCAAGTACAGTGTACGCAAACTACCAACCACAGAATAATAAATGTGTAGTTGTAAAGAGAAGCTTATGGATACTATTATTGTTTCTATACAAAAAAAACCTACAAATGAGCTTAAAAACTTTCTACTGTAGAAAGATACAGTACACTGCTGAGAAAGTTTTTTGTACGTTGACTGATAAGCTATAGTTTATATCACCGATGTTTTTAGTAACTTATAACACTGTGGACTAATGCATCACTTTTTGGCTAGCAGGTGTTCCACCTTAATGTGACGAACGTCAAGGAACATCTGATCGTAAGAATCACGTGTTCAACGTTATCAATTGACTAAACTTTTTAACTTTGACGAACTCAAGATAATATGAAACAAGTACATTATGTTAAAATGGTTATAAGATGTTAAAGCTTTCACATATTTAACATTAAAATCCCCGAACACTTCTTTATATACAAGCTACTGTACGTTAAAAAATTATTGTAACGAAAAATATTTTTTTCCAGTTATTAAAAGGTTTGAAGGGTGGTCAGCTTTACATTTAACCAGAGAAGAGCTAATAGAAACATGTCTTCGGGAGTGGGAAATGATGTTGTGGAACAGTGGAAGAGACTTGGAGATTTCTCTGTATCAGATGGGATCGCTTGTCGTGTATGAAATTTTGTATGTTGTGAGATGAGATATATTATAATAGATATAACACGATGCGTAGCAGAGTATGGTTAGAGCCCTGAGCTGGGGTTCTGGGCCAAGACTCTGGGCTAGAGCGCTAGGCCAGAGCGGCTAATCTGTGTTTAAACTAATTGTTTAGAACTCTAATACACATAAGAAAGTGCATTTGAACGAATATCTTTTGAGCGACCAAATCTGCTTTTATTTTCATTTTATACATGTTAATGGCGGTGCAACAATAACAAAAAGTATGGTCTTGTTTCTAAAAGTGCCATCCTATATACAAAGGAAGGATTAATTCGTGGATTACCGCAATGAAAAGTTGTTTCTGTACATTCAAAACGTTCCATTTGGTATGTTAATGACTATGATAATATGCATTCTTTGTAGCTAACGTTTCTTGCATTTATATGTATATTTTCAACTTGTAATTTGTAGATAATGTATCAATATTTACTGGAAGTACTGCCATAATAGCCTTAAAACTCAAGGTAACAGATCAAATTACCTATGGCGATTGGCAGTTTGAAACTCGTCACTCGTATTTACCGTATCGAATAACAGACATGTTTGAATCAGGACAGTATTACCGAGTATGTGAGGACTATTACTTTTCTTGGCTGGTGCAATGGTGTAGTTGGTACTTTGATGTTCAGACTATTTATAAACTGATACCCAAGAAGATTGATTTTTATAATGTTACCATGGGAAGCAACGATAACTTACACTTTCGATATGTTTTTCCAATTATGAAAGATGAGTTATAAGTATGGCATGTTGTTATAGTCTTTTTGAGTCTTTTTGTTACTCTACTTTACTCTACCCTACTTTACCCTACCCTGTATTAGCTCGCTTTACCCTACTCTACCCTACCTTATCCTGCCTTACTGTTCTACTCAACGTCTTAATTTTCTCTTCTTAAGTTACCACTTACAGTATGTAAATCGGGTACTAGCATCGTATTGTGTAATGGTATATGTATTTATTGTACTCAGTAAAGTCCTACTTGTAATATATCTCAATAACCGGGCTAATATCACTAAATAAGATTATAATGTAATTCTAACTTAGATTATTACGCAGTAAACGTTATTGTAAGTGTTACTGTATAGATTATCCTAAATGTCACAGTATAGTTTATTCTAAATGTCACAGTAAAAGTTATTGTAAAGGCAGTAGCATGAGTTTGGCACTTTTCCCATGGTCTGGTACTTTGGTGTAGATGGGGTCTCCGTTGTCTTTGAAGTCTTCGAAGAAAGTCTCTTTTACCGTCAAAAAACTCTTCTTAATAAATAATCGTTGCGATGCTTGAGCTGTAGCACACGTAGCTACATGAGTGCACTGATGTCGCACAGCAAGTTCTAAGGCTGACTTTAGGAGATACGAGCCTAGGCCTTTACTAAAATGTAGAGTGTTTATTGTATATCTCATACTCATATATATGTTTACTTGTACCTACTATTAACCTAGTCCATATCCCTGTAGCTAGACCTATAGGTTTGCCGGCAACTATAGCTACACTTGTACCTACTTATACCTATGCCTATACATATATCAATACTTCTATTTATGTCTATACCTAAATCAACAGCTACATATACTACAAACTCACCCCGCCTGGTCGCTTCGAACCGCCAAAATGTCCAATTTGAAAATCTTAGCCCAAGGCGATACGAACTTGAACAGCCCTTCCTCAGCCCCATCAATGAATACAGCCAGCCGGTTGGCATTCCGATTCTCGTAAGGTCCTTCGTCGATGAGAAGCTTGTAATCCTCTACCGTTGCATTCTGCGTACTCTGTGGTAGATCGTCGTACTTGTATATCGTATTTAAAGATATACCAACTACTTCATTCTCTCGGTTCTTAGCTACCAATGAACAGCAAGGCACCTTCATGTCATTCGTCACAATGTCACGGTAGAATTGGAAGGTGTCGGAGTAAGAGGAGTCTGAAAGTGAGTGTACTGTGATATGCTGCAGATTTTGAAAAATTTAAAAAATATATATTGTCATTGATTGTGAAAAAAACTGTCATTCCTATACACTTTTTGACTAAATTACTATAGCAGGGCTACATCTAGGCTTAAATATAATAGACTAATTGTAAGATAAAGCTAAAGTAGGTAGAGTAGAACAATGCAAGGCAAGACATTGCAAGTCAAGGCAGGGTAAGGCAAGGCAGAGAAAATTTAAAGCTACAGTATATCACCTTCATGAAAATATATTACTAACGATCTTCACTACGTAAGATTGATTGACGGAAACATCAAAACAATTAATTACCAACACCTTTTATTATGCAATATAGATGTTACTACAAGTTATTTAAAGCAATATTACAGATTTGGCAAGCTCAACAAACATGTTAACCCTTGCCGTATGAACAAATATCTTCCAGTAAATTCCTGGATAATTGAGTTAATTGGCTTTTAAAATAGCAAACAAAAATAGAAAGTTACAGTATACTGCATCTACGGTAGCCCACCGTTATAAGACTTACCAATAAAAGTTACTTATGTCAAGTTAAAGTTGTTTAAATAATTCTGTGCCCCTTAACCCCAAAATTTTGCTTTGAAAAGAGGCACATAATTATTTGAACAACCTAATTTATAAGTGGTTTTTAAAAATATTTTTAGGTTTTTTCATTTTTCTAAATATTCCACTTACCTTTGAACCAAAATGAAAATATCAAAACTGAAAAATAATCGTAACGTTGTAAGCTGTATTTTAAAAAATCAAAAAATTAAAAAAAAACCTTTATTTTTGACAAAAATCAGTGAATTGGTGGTTTACAATGATCGATCCGACCAGTTTCACCTACGATAAGGTAAGTTTTTGAACGTTCTATTCATGTACCATTAGGTTTACAGTTTGTTTAGTTTCGAAATTCTAAACTTATAATTTTCTTTGTCGGAAAATCTATATTAACTTAGGCTTTACCAATATTTGGCCAATATTCTTGCCTTTCTTGCCATAACACTTCTCCCATCTTATTCCACTTTTTACTGTTTTCGCTCAAACACCATTATCTTTTTTCTGTTTTTACTTGTGGCAGTATCTTCCCAATGTCGTTTTTGTTTATACTCGGCCAGTAATCCCATTCATCTTGCAGAAGGCGGCCGAAGAGAGAGCTAAGAAACTGCACGCTGATGCCAACAGACGCCTGAACAAGCTGAAGACAGAAGTGAAGGAAGTGCTGGAGAAGCAGAATCTGAACAAGGATTCGTACGAGTGCCAGTTGTACTCGGATACCGTATTCGATTTGCAGGTAAGGCCAAGTATTACAATGTAAAAATGTACTCTATGATGCTCGAAACCTAATATTAGGTTGTTCAAATAATTCTGTGCCTCATAACGTCAAAAATATTTTTTGAAAGAGAGCACAGAACTATTTGAACAATCGAAGTATATTAGAATGTCTTAAAAGTCTTGTCGTTTTTTAATTTCCAAATACATATGAATTGACGACAAGACTTTTAGCCTAACATCATCCTGATATAAAATGAAAAGAAGATGAAAAATAGCAAAAAAACAAGATTTTACAATTTCAAAAGTCAAAATTTAAAACTAGAATTCAAAAAAAACTTAAAATTTCAGGATGGAAGCCAACTACACCAAGTGAATACCCCCAAGACCCGGCTCTATTACGTGGAGAAGGTGGATTCGTTCGTCTTCTTATCTCGCTCCAACCTCGATGACAACTCTGGGGTCTGCTACTCTGTTCGCCGACTTCAGGACGACAAGTTATCCATCAAAATTCTACAACATTAACCTATTCCTACCGGACCAACCTATTCCTATACCTAATATGTACATAGCTACTGATATAGGTATAGAGTGTACCTTGTTTTACTTTGAAAACTCAATAAATAAATGATCATATCAATATTGTTGGATAGATTTTAAAGGTTTTGAATGCTGTTTGAGATTCTGTGGCTTCCCGGGGAGCTACAACTTAGACTGTGGCTTAGAAAGAGCCATATATTAGACTAGAAAATAGATTTTAAGACCTAAAGCTATAAAATTTCATAGTACACCAATATCTTTATAAAAATTTAAATTTAAGACCTTTAAACTAAAAAAATCAAGGTAAACTTACTGAGAGCAGATGTGATCGGCTCAGTAACTCTGAATGAATTCTGCATGAACTCGAAAATGACATCTTGATCTTGCGGCTGAGCGAAGTTAACGTAGATTCCATCCATCTTTGCTGAAAAAAATACTTGTAAAATGAAAAATAGCAATGAAAGTAGTAATTAAGTATCAAAAAAATAAAAAATACACCTCATACTTATATATAAAAGCATCTATCTACAAATACACGCTTCGAAAATGATTTTCAATTTCAAAAAAATAAATAAAACTGCAATATCTAAAGTGCGAACAAGTTCAAATTGTAATAACAATATAAACCCTAAAGGTTTACAAAAACCAACCCAAAGTTGTAACAATTAGGTAACAAATTCCACTTTGTCTCACGTTTTGCGACTTATTTTTAGAAGTCACGTTGAAAGTTATATTGTTTTAGACGGAATTGAACTCAAAAAACTCGGAAATTTAAGCAGAAATGTAAATAAATAAAGCTTTAGACATAAAAAAAAACTCGTGGTGAGGCAAGCAAATCGTATTCATGACACCAAAAAAGCAAAAAGTCATGTTTCAAAAGCAGAAATTCAAAAAAAGCCCAAGGATAATATCGGAAAAAATCTTTAAAATAGTGTTTTAGGCATTGATAAGGCCAAATTTTTGTTTTTAAACTTAAATTTAGGTAACAAAATTTTATATTAAGTAACAAACAATATATAAGGAAGCATTTTAAACAAGTAACCACCATTTTTCCCACAAAAATTTAGATTTTAGCTACAAAATAACCACTTTAAGCCCAGAAACCACTCCAAAAGCCGATTGTCTTTTTGGTATTCTTTATCACGAACCCTCAGGGTAAAAAACACTTAAAAAACGAAAGAAAATGCCGGATTCGAACAGTTTTTAAAGACCTCGAACAAAGAGCCTGAGGCTCTTTTGGGCCTTTGGACGTGCCCATGAATACGCTGTAAATGTAAAAGAGCCAACCTTCACACAATTTATTCAATGACATTTTGATGACATTAGGTTAACTTGAACAAAATTACTTCCAGAATCTTTGATTAAGGATTCATGAATAAAGATGTTGTAATAATATTATGACTGCCAATGGAGGAACACAGTCTAAACGTACATCAATATAAATAAAATAGTAATAAAACTTGTTTTAAGCAATTTTGTAATTCAGTAGCAAGATGTTGAGAATTGAAAAAGTCAACTTGTTATAGTCAACGTAAAAACAAAATATATTTTTAAAAATTGTGGAAGATATCTTTGGTATAGTAAATAAGATACATTGTTACAAAAATTTACTTTCTTTTTTCAAACCAAGATATGTAACCTGAGACGTAAGTAGGTATGATGAGTTTGATAAAGACCGTCAGAGGAATCTATTTGTAGCTGTTCCCTATTAGGCCGCAACCAGGTGCTTCTGTTTCTTGAGATACCGAAGATTTCTGGCCGTAGCAAGAGGCCTGTGTAAGCCAAGCAACCAATTTGCTAAGATTCTCGTGAACTTAAGATGCCTTTTTTTGCGTTGACTATAACAAAAGATACAAAAAATACTTGAACCACACTTTTTAGCTACAACAGACACTTCTACTTTACTATTAGACTTTGCAAAGACCACCATCAAGGATTTTGCTACTGTGTTTCTGCTTGATTATTATGTAAAAGTAAATGATCAATGTTTTGAACATTGCAAGATTAACTTTAAATTGAAGTCTTTGAGCAATTTGTGATACAGGAGGCAAAGAGTCAGCAAAAGCTTCTATGACGTCGGCGAACAGTCAGGGGGCTTTTAGAGCTTCGGCGCAGACTTTTATACTAATTTGGTAAACAGAAACAACCATATATGACATTAAAAACTTATAATTAAAAACTATTTCAAAATAGAAGTACAATAAAACTCTTGTATAACGCACCGTTGAAGGATTTAAAGTTTGTTCGTTATAAAGTAAGTTTTGTATAGAAGTGCACCTATAGGTGTTTTAAATGCACCGTCAAGCGTTTGCTGAAGTTGTAAAGTTTGTTTGTTACACAGAGGTTTCGTCATTTAAAAGTTTGTTATACTGAAGTTTTAAAATTTAAATTCACTGTGTAGTGTTGAACAATGAGTTAAAAGTTATTATACTTGTTATACAGAAATTCCACTGTAGGTTATACAACTTTGAATATGCATAAAGTTGCTTGGTGCAAGGACATTTGAAGTTTTAGTATAAGCGCAGTATAAGAATGTAATAAAATTTTTTGTTGTTATCAGTTTTTGATTTTTACATTTATGATAATTTAGAATGTATTATATAACAGTTAAGAAATTTGCTGGTTTGCTCTGTCTTTGCATGCTCTTATTGTCTAATGTATAATATTATTTTTTATCATCATCATAATAAAGTTTAGCAATTTTGTCGTTTTTAAACATAAAAATCAATATATATATTGCCAAAACTTTTATTATGATACATTAAACTTATTACACAAGTACATATACTTTTCCATACGTCTCACAGTATCAATTACGTTATAATCTTGGTACAATATTTGTCTTGAAATTTTGACAAAACGCTCCTCAACCAGCTAACAATGTAAACATCGACCGAATCGGATGTTTAACTACCTAATCTCGATATGTTTTGACAGAGTAAATATCGATTATGTTGACACAAATCCTCTCGTGGCACTCGAGGAGTGCGCGAACTCAGATTAAGCGTCAAGAGTCACTTGGCCTGACCATTGGCCACCTGGTCGGCGCTATGAATACTAATTTGTGCTAATTAATAGCTGCGCATCCCGCGGGCTCCCCATATGGCTTTGGCGTGATGAATAGCGTCGATTGTGCAACAAGAGTTGTTCAAGATGCACTTCGACGACTTTCGTTTCTATTCATCGTGAGTGCGGATTCTGAAGCTCTCGGAATCCACTCGAAACCGACGACACGCAACCGGAAAGGGATACGGTGGAAAACCGATGGTTTCGACGCTTCAGGAAACCGATGTCTTCTGGTTACGATAAGGGTTTAGAAGTGACGGTCTTCTGGCAATAAGGGGTTGGTAGTGCAATGGTTAGACTACGCAATGCCTTTAAAATTTTGTATTTTTAGCAAGGGTAGGGTAGGGTAAAGCTCTATTGCTTGTGAATCTACATTATTTCCTGTTTAATTTTAAATTTCAAACTTTTTATATTATCTACAAAACCCTATAGTATCGTATCCCAAAATCATCGTAACCATGGCCTCTTGACTCCAGAAAACCCCGGTTTCCTTCCCTTTTCTTGATTTTCTTGATTTTCGGCCAAAAATATGCAAATCCGATTACTTTCGGCCGTTATTCATGAGCTGTAGCCTCGGGCGATGGTGTCTTATGAACTGGAATTCGCTTACCACCGGAATCGGACTTATGTTAAGTGTCGGCCGCATCCGATTTTAGCTTCAGAATTGACACAGTCCAGGCTTCTAAGTGAGAGAAGAATAAATCTGGAGAAGGCAAATGGTAAGAAGTGGCATTATTTTAAAAGCTTTGATGGTATAGGTGAAGCATTTTTGCTGGCTTAGCATAAAGTTTTTGTTGAGCGTCAGTTATGAATTGGCAGAATGATAAGGCGACACTTTTAAGCGGCTTAAAGTGATGCTTTAAAGTGGCATAAGTTGAAAGTCTGTTACAATCGGTCTTAAATTTACAGTACTATAAGTCAAGGCTTCAACTCTGTAACCTCTTCTTACAAACCATATAAAACTTCTAAACAATTCAAAAAGACCATGTTTTGGGCCGACGCCCATTAGCATTTTTGTCTTAGATTCTCGCTTAAAATCTAAGGTCTCTCTGTTTTGAACGCTCTTTTCTTTGCACGAATTACCTCCTTCGTACCGGATTCAGACTCGTCCTGACTTCTAATCTAACTATTTTCTCACACGCACTCTAATAGAATCTAGCCTTTAGGGTACGGTAAATTGGAGTAGGGTAGTATGAATAAATGTAGGGTGGAATAAGGTAGTTAGTAGTACTTTTTTATTATATGTAAGGTACTGAGTAGTACCTTAATTAAAAAATAGTTAAAATGGAGGAAAGTGCTCTTAATAATTTTAAAATTTTTTTTTATATTGTTTCACCTTACTATATGATCAAGGTAAAGTAACTTATATTGATCTTGTTATAGTAGAGAAAAGCTTATGTTGGTTTTCATTTTATTTTTTAATTTAATGCCATTTATGATACAAAAAGAATTTTAGCCAAATTCATATTATAAAGACAAACGCTGTCTTATACGCCTATTATAACATAAACTACTGTGTAATACAGAAAGATCAGCAGATGTTGTTCATGAATCCGAAAGTCACCTGTTGTTTGTCGCAATATTATGTCTTTAATAATATCTTTTCAAATATCTTGTACCAATGGATATAATTGGCCTTTGCTTCTTTGTGTTGTATACCTATTTTCCAGAGGTGCAGTAGAAAGTTTGGCAGTATAACTTCTTGTTGTAGTAGGATCGAGACACTGGTTTTACATTAGTGTAACTGACACAATACTACAATACGTCAGTATTGTACAATAATGTCGCAAAGGTACAGTAGAAACTTCTACACATAAATTACTTTAGTAGTAAGGCAAAAACGATTTAACATTACTGTAACTGCCATAGTAACTCTATGATACTTTATGTGTAACAATACTTTACTGCCTTTATTTGCACAGTAACATGTCCTACTACAACTATGTTTACCGTACTTAACCTTGAAACATCCGCTAATCGGCATCGATTACCGTGGAGCGGATCTGATTACCGTACCCCTTCCCATGTCGGCGTTATGTAATGCCAAGCTCAATTAACATTTGTCCTCCGATTGTTGGCTTGCGCAATGGTCGAGAGTCTTGAAGGGATTAGGAGCATGACAATTGACACCGGTCAGATGGCATACACAAAACGCTTCAAACACTGCCAATTAGAGACTGGTTCTAAACGTTACCATGTTATTTTACTGAGCAATTGCTTGGTATTTTAAGTTGCAAGGATATAACATGCTGTCTTAATGAGTAATTGTTCAGCATGTCATTTTAAAAGCACGTATTAGGTTGTTCAAATAATTCTGTCTCTTCTGACCGCAAAACATTTGTTGAGGGTGATAGGCTCAGAATTATTTGAACAACATAATAGCATGATATTTTACAAAATTATTTCAAAAAATTATAGTTTAGCTAGTTCATAGCCGACGCTATAGCAAATACTGTGTTATTTTACAATGTTTGTGCAGCTGAAAGACTGTAACACTTAAATATCGCCTTTAAATTATAGGTGTTACGACAGTATATAGGTATTTATGAGCTGTCATAAGTGCATATAAGCCAACTTATAAATACCTATTCGTCTATATACTTATCGTCAATGTAAATTGACCGTTTATAAGGTAATATAAGCGTTTATAAGGGTAATACAAGGCTTTCTAAGCATAATATAACCGTTTCTAAGCGTAATATAAATGTTTATAAGCTACTTGTAATTGCATGGATTAGGGCTATTGTTGTTGTCCTAATTACTTGTTGCGCAACTATTTCTGGATTCCAGGTCAATCAGGATGACTAACGGAAACGTTTACCTGACATGCTCTAGAATAACATTCAGGTATTAAAAGTTCAAGGATTGACAAGGCATAAGACTGCTTTAACATGACAAATCATCTGTTTTTCTTTACTTTGAGCTTGGTTTTTATATCGTTATTGTATGTTTTGGCAGTGGCTTTATTTTTTTTCATATTTTTAATTTCAAAATTCGATTTTAAACTTTTCCAAATAAGGTAACAAACATCTGCAACATGTGCAACGATGTCTTTCCTAAGCTGCTTCAAGGTTAAAACAAAGAAGTTGAGGGTCCAAATCGCTCACGCTTCATTTGTCTTAATCCCGACCTTTTGTCGTCGAACAATCAGATAGTAGTGACCCTGCAATGACCGCAATATTGGAGTTACTTAGCCACAGATTTGAATGAGAATTAAGGTATCACATAATCGATATGACCTTTTAATTGATAATGGACCTTAATTGGGAAAATAGGGGTACGGTGGGTTTTTAGGGAAGTACAAAGATCTTTAGGTGAGGGTGGTATTACGGTCAGTTTATGAGTAAAAGTTACAGTAAACGTAAGAAGAATAGAATTTACAGTAGAAGGGTATCTTGGGGTACTGCTAGGTTGTTCAAATAACTCTGAGCTACTTTTCAATCAAAATTTTCAGGATCAAAGGGTGCAGAATTATTTGAAAAACCTGTACAAAAAAGCATATTGTAATTTTTGACAGTAAATGTTTTCTCTTAGTAAAATGTTTTAAAGTATGTACGTATCTACAATCCATTCTGACCATATTTTCGAACAAAAAACGTGTAACTGACTCTTTGAACTGACTCGTCCCCTTTGTCACAAACTGCGTAGCAACGTCTCCAGTCAACGAGGTCTTTTCGCTTCGCAAAAGTATCAATTACAGTAACTATCCAATACTCTTTCAGTCAGTTAGCTATGTTGTTGTAGGGTTTCTAAGACTCTTTCAGTCAGTGGGTCATGTTATTGCTGGTTTTAGTAGGATTATGTTACTAAATTTTATAAAAATGACATAACACTCAATAACTTTTACTATATCATCATCTCACTGTACCACATTACTCCTAAAAACTCAATATATCACCGCAATATACCGTCTTCCTACCCAAAACCCTTAAATGCCATTTTTAATTTACGGATCCAATCTGGAGTCAATTTAGTCGCGATTTCCGCCAAAGACCTGACCTTCTTGAGCTTGTGCGGCACCTCGTTTACAATAATATTGGCCTTTATGTTCGTTTGATCGCTAAGCACAAATGAGTGTGTTTGTTCTCTCTCCATAACTACATATAACATGGATGGTAAAGCGCCGCCGCCCGCCCCGATCAAAGCAATTTATTGTGCGGTAAAAGTAATCCGCATGATGTTATGTTGAGGGGGATGGGTAAAGGGCTATTTGATTAGTGGACTAGATTACTAGTTAATATTAAGTTTAATAATAATGAGGTTTTTTTGAAATTTAAAGGCGTTTATACCTAAAATTTTTTAAATTGAAAACTTTTTTTATATCTAAGATAAAATTTTGTATTTTACGTGCCATTTTTAACTAAAAAATCATTTTTCAACTAACAAGTTTCCCAAAAACAATATTCACCTCAAACTATAGTAGACAACACCATAGCTACCCCACTTTCCAACTTTAGTGTCAACAAATTACAGTGGTCTAAAGTCGTTGCCTTCGGGTTTAACAAGCCGCTTTCAGACGCCTCAATTGATTAACGTTAATGTCAAAGCACTTAATGTTTACAACGAAACCTAACTCCTAATTCTACATAAATCTCCCCCCCCCCATTAAGCGACGATTACGGTCTCATGCACATCGCGACGTTTTCGGTTTCTAATAGGAGCATGGCCTCTTCTGATGTTAAAAGGGGGTAGGAAGGCACCTTGTATTGTTTGGGGAGGATAGAAAAGCATCTTCTGAAGCTGACGGAGGGTAGACAAGTATATTCTAATTTTTTTGGGAAGGAGGGGCAGAAAGGCCACTTATTGATACCCAAACCATCCCTCCAAGCCCGAATCAACAAACACCGCACCCAATTTGCCTGATGGCGTTAGGGAGGACGGCGGACGTATCCGATGAACAAGGTGTCATCTTTCTCGGCTCTTTTACCTTCCCGACCTATCGTTTTGACCTCAGTTCAAAGCACTTGACTCGTCTTTGCACCACGCTCTCGACAATGACAGTCGATCTATTAGAGTTTACATTGTTTTTGGTAATATACTTCAAGTCGAGGTCGTATCATATTCTCGTGAGCAAAGTTTCATAAGAGTTACGTATCGTATGACTTTTCGGCGTTTCGACGTTTTGAAGGGGGGGGAGGAGAGGGCAAAATCTTTTTTTAAATTTAATTTTTTTTATTTTCAAAAATTTACTTTCAACATATTCACCTTGCCAATCGTATAATGTGCTCCTAAACAACTTCTAACCGGTTTCCTTCAAACCTATGCGCGAAACCCGTCTCAATTACCGTATTTCCGAGCCAATGGGAGTATCGTTTTCCTCGTATCATCGTCTCTTCTCACGCCGTCTCTCCGTCACGCACACTCTCTTCGTGAAGGAAATAGACATGAGAAGAGTCCCCGAATGCATTGAACTGAAAATCTAAATTTCTATTTTTCTGCTCGAGACGCTGAAGTTGCCTCTTCAAAATGCACACTACCTCGCCTGTGTCTACACCGTGTTTACCGATTATCTTCTGAAAGGTCTCTTTAAAGTGCATGATATTTTGTGATTGTCTGCTCACTATCATCTAATGAATTTGAATCACTAAATTTCATGTTATCTTTTGCTTTTTATCATCTTCTAAATACGTCTCTTCAAACTACATGATATCTCTCATTTATCCGCTCCTATCTAACGAATATCTTCTGAATCCGTCTCTCCAAAGGCTGCGATACATTCGAAATGGAAAGGCGATCCCAATACCATATCCCTTTCCACAAACCTTGAGGCGTCTTGTTTGCGGGTATTGAGTAAATGATTACGTTCGGGCTGACTTTTCGTTTCGCTGCGCGGAACAGAGCGACTTAACTTTCTTAATTCGAAATGGAAGCTGAAGAGACGATGAAGGGCTGAGAAGACGATAGGGATGGGTTGGGGGAACTATGATCAAGTGTTTGGGAGCAAAATTTGGGGCAGAATATAGGTTTAGGAACGTTGGTTTTAGATAGTTTACTTTAAGGTATATAAAGGAGGTTCAAGGCTTAGTAACGGCGTTTAAATTTCGCATATAAGGTTTTATAAAATATATTTTTAAAAGCTTGAAGTAAAAGATATTAACCATGCTAAATAACCAAACGTAGCCTAAGAGTTTACTGTGTAAAGCTATAAAGAATACAGTAAAGTAGCTACTGAAGAACAGCCTAAAGCATTGTTAAAAAGGTTCAGCCGACAGTTTCCAGACGATGGTCGCATTGTTATGACAGCGCTCAACCGTGTCTGCTAATCATAACATGCGATTCATGGTTGGCGTAACTGAGAGGCTATTATGTACAGTTTACTGTATTATTTTCGGGTCAACTTTTGATTTGTGGTTTTAGTGGATTTAGAAAAACAGTAGTTAGTATTGTTTTGGCTGGGGTTTCGTGCTGGAAAATATTTTTTTTAGTTTTTTATTAAATTATTGGCTTTGAAATTTTAAAATTTGATAATTTGGGTTTAGTAATGTATTTTAAATTTTACTTTACACTACACTTTTGTGTTACATTGTTTAATATCATCTTTGCATTATCATGTATCATATTTTATATTATCCTTCTAAGCTTCCCTTCAAACCCATTTTAAATCATCTCAACTTGAGTCCAAGCTCTTTATTTGTCCAGAACAATGTCCCAGTAGGAATGACATAAGCCCAGTTTCTCTAATTTCTCGATGAGAACCAGCCAATTTGTCATTAGCAAAGTCATTTAAAGCCTCCCCCCTATTGAGTAGCTGGGGGAACGATTAGGGGATGTCGTTTAAAATCCCAAAAACAAAAAGTTCAATCGAGGCCATGTGCAATTATGGCGCTCAGCATGCTATACGTATTATGTATTGTTGTATGTGAAAGCGGTGGAGTAAGTTGTCGTATGTGAAAGCGGGGCTGGGTATTGTGGTATGTGAAGGTAGAGTAGGTGTTGAATGTACAGCATAAGAAGCTGTATATTATCGTATTTAAAGGTGATATAACTTGGTTTTTGCTAAACTAATTACAATATTTTAATTGTAAAATCAGTGAAGATCATATGCAATAGCAACATATCTGTTGAAGGACAAAAGCAAAATATGTTGTGGTAGGCCACACAATAATCGTATCTAGATATTACCAGCACAGCATGACGCTTTGGCGGTGAGAACGGCGCTAACCGGCTCATCAGGGGGCCTAGCCTCAGGGCCGCTACGGCTTTATGATCCAATTACAGCGATATTACACACTGTTGCTTGCTGTGAAGACAAATGGGCAATTATCGTTGCTTTTGGATTGTTTTAGGTTCTTGGGAAGGTTTAATTGTGTTTTTCAATTCATGTTTAAAATAATTTAAAATTTTTTTTAAAAATTTTTTGTTTTACTGTGTATTTTAAACGTTGTATAAGAACTGCTTGTAACTGAGTATTTGACAGCTCTTTAAAATGCGAAAACTCTTTTATTTTTCCCTCTACTACAAGATTCTTACACTAAACACATTCCTTTAAAGACACATCTTCCCACTTCTCCAGCACATTTCCCCAAATACGATAGCACGATACTTGGCGTCTCGTTACTACGGTATGTGTGAGCCATTCACCGTGCTTGTTGTCGACGCCTCTCCGCGGAAGTCATCCGCCTCGCAACGGCCGCCCTTTTTCGGTATCAACGCTTCCTTAGGGCCGCGAGCAAATGAAACGAGTGGCGGGGGAAAGGCTCCGCCTTCCGCCACAGATTCCTTCCCCAGCATGATCGCACACACACAACGAAACCGAGAAAAGGGCCCCATCTCGAGGGTCTCGACGAAGGGAGATGCTCTCGATCTCTTGCGCCAATAAGCGCGTTAAACGTTTGTCAGGGCGGTCATACCACGGGGGGGGAAGTAGGGGTGGAGCGGAAGAATCTGTAACCAATAAGAAGTCATGAAACTGTAACCGATATTAGAAACCGCATTCACTTTTGTCTACATTGTTCTACAGAAGGGGGGTTTTTTGGTTTTAAGAGGGTTTCGGGGGTTATGACAAGGCTTGGGTTGGCGAAAATAGTATTATATGTTAGAGACTAGACTTGTTATATAGAAATTTTATACAGATCTGTGCGTAACATACCAAAATCGATACTATATCGCTTTAAAAAGCTTTTTGCTTCAAGTCTATACTACATTATATAGCGACAAAGTACTATAATCTCTACAACATTACTTTAATCACGTTATACCCACCTTGCCCAATGTCAACACATCCTTCTCATGTTGAAGACCTTGACATTTTGTGGTTATAAATCCTCCGAATCATTTTGTGTCAATCTACTGCCTTGTAAGTTAGTCAAGCGTATGTATCGTCGTCTTCGCGCAAGTAATATAAATTACCATTACATTTGTTATACTACCTTTATATTCCGATCCTACTATTTTATCTTTACTCAAACTAGCCTTTTTGCTTTATTTTAAAATTTTTAAAAATATGAAAAATATTTTTAAGAAGGGCGTGGGGGCGGGGTACTAAAGTTTAGCTAACGATTGATTTACAGAACAGCCAGAAGATTAAAAATTTATTTTAAAATGGCAAAAACTATTTTTTTATATCTTAAGGTCAACTAAAAGTAGCGGTACACTTTCAAGTTGAAAAATAAATGAAAAGTGTCCCGCTACTTTTGGTTCAACATAATATTTTCAAACAAAATATAGTATAATATAGCTAAATAAACACCAAAATTTGTGCGGAAAGACTGTTTTCACGCTACATTCCCTAAACGATCAAGCTTTGTTTTCAGTTTGTGTTACGTATCAAAGCAACAATCGCTTATCTTAATTACTTGTAGATCTAAACAAAGCCTTAACTCAAAAAGTGTTGAGACTAAATGGCTTTTAACAATTTTCACAGTTTTTATATTACATATGATGTTTACAATCTTAATACTATCTTTATGAAGTAATATACATGACATACAAACATAAATAACCAGTTGACGCCTTAATTACTTGTGGATTTCAAAAGCGTCAACACTTCAGGTCTAAAAGTGTTGGGATAAAGCTCTGTTTTTGAAGCTTTAACCTTAAGTTTTTAATTTGTTTTAGGTTGATATTAGCATAAACTGCCATTTGATAGCTTTACAACCTTTTCAGGTTCTCAACATTCTTCTTAAAAGTTTTATATTATAGTAGACGTTTTTTGACTTTTTAAGTTTTTTTTGTTGTTTTGTTATAATTTTCTGAAATATTTCTGAAATAGCTTTATATATCACCTTATGTTTCACTTTTGGTCCTTTTTAAAAGTATCTACTAGTATTATTGACTTTTTCAATAATACCAAATTTCAAAAATTTTCTTTTTTTTATTAGCACTGTAAACTACTATGTTGTTTAAATAATTCTGTGCTTCTTTCGAAGCAAATTTTCTAGAAGCACAGAAATGTTTAAACAGTCTCATACAAAAGTTGCAAGTACTAACTAAAACTTTGCTTATCAAGCAATGTAGAAACATACTGTAGCACTAATGTACCAGTCACAATTACTAGCTATATCTTACTGTGCTCCAAATAGCATAGTTACCCTAGCACTACTGCCCCATACAAGTACCAGCTACCTAATACCGTACCCCAGTCGCATCCGCCTCGAATATTGACGCCGGATTCGAAAATCTTGGCGTCAGAATCGTTTCCGGCCTTTCTTTATGCATTGTTTGATGCCATACCTCAGGGGAATGCAGGAACAAGGGCTTTTGTTCACGTAGGGTTCCGGCACCTCCACTACTACCATGTCCGTTGTTATGTCAATTAACTGACCGCCGTATCCTCCCGCGGACATTATTCGCTCATAAACGGTTGGGAGGGGCGGGGCCTTGGCTCAAGCTGCGGGGGGTTTTGGACTGGGAATCTGACCCTTCTCAACACTATATCAGGTTTTGCATGATCCGGATATTGTGCTGGGAGTGTGCTGGGATTGGGCATGGTTTATGATAAGTTGTAAATTGGTTTTTACATTTTGGGGGTGGTTTTACATAAAGTTTTGTGTCTTTTGTAGTTATTTGAAGATTTTTATGCTTAGTTGAACATTTATAAGTTACAGTATAACTTTTTAATACTAATATTATAGTTTTCGTTACAGTAGTATTGAATTCAATAGTATATACAACTTTTTATATTTTTTACACTATGTAATATATCATTATACCGATACTTTACTACCGTTTCAACGTATTACTTTTCACAAAGTTTACATTCCAACAATATATATTACTTTACCCTTTCAGTCATGGAAAACTTCCCCATGATGATGTACCAACAGTTGATGGCTATGGCCGCGGCTCAACAACCTCCATCAGCCTCGACCGGTTCAAACTCAAATGGCTCAAATTCTGGAGCCGCGTCTCCACCGTGCTCCGTTCACTCAGACAACGGATCTCCAGAATCGACGGAAGGCAGTCTGAACAATAATCAGACCACAGCCATGGCCAACATGCAGGAGTTGCTAAAGTCTTTCCAACAACCTGGCCACATGTTTCCATTCCCTTTTGGCTTCAACAATCCCGCCGTCAACGCGAAACCAGCCATGCCAATGCTTTTCAATCAGAGCCCGATGTTGAACAGTGAACAAGTAAGTAGTTTAGAGAGGTTTTGAGGAAAAGAAGTATTGTAAAAGGGTTTTTGATAGCATATCAGGTATTGTAAAGTAAGGTTTTTCATATTATAGTAGCTAGAGCGTAATATTATAGTACAGAAAGTTTGCGTTTTTTATGTTGTAGTAGATAGAGTGTGATGTTATCGTAGAGAAACTGTAATTACAGCTGGTACACTATAGTATTTTATGTTATAGTAGTTAAACGTTTACATTGCAGTAGGGAAACTGTAACTATATTTCAAAAAGTAGCTAACGAACTAGGATTTTTGATATTATAGTAGATGAGATGCTATCGTAGTACAAATAAAAGTTATCGTAACGCAAAAAATTTTAAATTTTAATTTTGCACTTAATGTCACAAGCATTAGCACCGTCTTTATTACCGTTTTCCCTAACGTTCCTAATCTTTGATGTCCTTTCAATCCTACAATACGAATATAGCCGGCGGTGTCACTTCCAACTGCCACTTCGAATATCCAGCTCTTCACGTACTGCCGCCCATAGTCATGCCCTCCTCATCCGGTGTGCGTTGATCTGATGTTCCTGAAACGTGCATTCAGGTTTCTTTTCTTAATCTGGTATAATAATTTCCTCAGGACGTCACCTCACGTTGAACAGATTAGGCCCGACCACTTCCGCGTTTACTTGTTTTCTCAAGTTTCTACAATTTACTAGATGGTATTTTAGGCGGGATTAACTGTATAATGTGACATGTTTTTGTGGTATCTTGATGATAACATGGGTTTCTTGTGTTATGTTTGGTTGGTAAGGGTTGACGTTGATTTTGGTTTGTAATAATGAGCAGAAACGCCCAAAAATTTTTTTTATTTTGATATTTAGGTAACAGTCTTGGCGTCTTATTCTGATATTTAGGTAACAGTTAAGTCTTGGCGTCAATTTATAAGGTTTATAACAAGAACGAACGTCAGAACTTTTTTTTTACGTTTTTCTGTTATGTTTAGATGTTAAAGTAGGTTTCAAGCTAAAAAATTTTTTAATTTTTTAAATTTGAAAAAAAAAATTAAAATCCCAGTAAAGTTTAAAAAAAAAAACATGTTTTATCTTCTTAAATGTCATCTTTTTTATTAACTTGCTTCTCCTTTACATAAATATTATCTTACACATCATTCCTCTCAAAAACCTCACGTTACTCACCCTTAACATAGTAAAAGTTGCTACAATTGAATTTGTGAAAACATGGCTTCAATAGCAGTTAAAGAGCACAATCTCGGCATATCATCTAATAAAGTGCGCGAGAGTGCAGCCATGACACCCTGAGGGGGCCTCGACTTGCCATCAATTAGGTTTGTTATCCAGCTCGTTTTCGTGCTCTTGCTTCGACAACTCCTCAACATTCTTCATCTTATATCTATATCCGAGTAGGACCTGTGTAGTCTTGGCTATCATATAAAACTATAAAACTTTGGTTCTGACATTTTACTTTAGTCTACTGTACTATACTAGAAGCTACTATAATATTATACTACCTAAAATCCTACTTCAATTATTTTTTGATATTTTTAACTTAACAATATTGATTAAAAAAACTATATTAAACATGGTGAAAAACCATTTCCTTCCAAACATGTCCGCTACAACTCTGCCTAAGTTACAGGTGATCAAGCGGATCGAGCGATTGGACGAGGAGAACAACGTCGAGGGTCTAATGAAGTTTGTCAAGGAGCTGAGCCAAGAGACCATCCTCGCCATCTGTAGGCACGAAAGCTTTCTGCGAGCACGAGCCATAGTACTGTTTCATCGAGGAGAGTATCAGGAAATGTACAGCCTGTTGGAGAGTCATCAGTTTGGAGCCGGCAGTCATCAGAAGCTTCAAGCATTGTGGCAAGAAGCACGATACCGCGAGGCTGAGAGGGTGCGACAACGGTAAGGAAATTGATTTTTTATTGATTGGGGTTTAAGGCAAAAGTTGCTATTATCTTTTTACTGTGCTAAAAGTAGTATTTATATTAACATTTAGTAATATTTTGATCAAAAAATCGGCAAAAAAAACTTTTTTATACCTAAATTTTTGCATTTTCTATTTTTTCTTCAAAAAACTAAAGAAAAATAATGTTTCTGAGTACAAAAACACATTCAAAATACTAAAAATTTATTTTTATTTCACTAAAATACTATTTTCAGGCCCCTCGGCCCCGTGGACAAATACCGCGTTCGGAAGAAGTATCCTTTGCCTAAAACAATATGGGATGGTGAACAAAAGACCCACTGCTTCAAGGAGAGAACGCGCAGCACGTTGAGGGAACATTACCTGAAGGATCCCTATCCAAATCCTCAAATGAAAAAGGAATTGGCAACAAAGACTGGTCTTTCGCCGATGCAGGTCGGGAACTGGTTCAAGAACCGACGTCAACGTGATCGTGCGGCTCATATGAAGAACCAGTAAGTCTTTTAAGTTGAAATTCGAGTTGAGATTTTAAAATTTGATGTAAAGGATTCAAATTAGGCTTAAAATTGAGGTATTCAAGCCGAAGTGAAAAAATGTTACCTAAAATTTTCGAATTTTAAAATTTTTTAAATTTTGTAAAGCTTTTTAAGCCTAATCATCGAAAAAATCTTTTTATTTCACTTCGTATGCCAAAAGTGCATTCGTTATCTCGATGTCATACGGTCCTTTCGCTTCTCGAGACATGAAAGAAATCATAATATACATATCGCACTGTAGCGTGTAATAGGTTGACCGGATTACCTTTATGGGGCGAACCGGATGTTAATGAAAGGGCCGCTCCCCTCCAATATGTTCGGCTGATTTGTAACGCTACATTTGACTTTGGGGGGATTGGGCGCTTCCATTTGCATAAACACAGCCTGTTATTAAGCCCTAATTGGCCGGCTTGATTATGAATTTGTGGCAGTAAATTAAGTGGCATTAAATTGAAGGGCTGAGGAAGATTGCTTAAGGGCTTTTGCTGCTTTGTAGGTTGAGTAATGAGTAGTTTTGTATGTTGAGTAAGTTGTTTTGTAGCAAAATAAGGCGATAAGAAGTGTTTTTGTTCTATTTTGAGGTTTATTTTGAGCACAGTTTTATTTTTATTTTACTTTAAGTTTATTCCTATAGACTAAAACACTTTTTACTTTAACATCTTCTACTAGCTTCCATAACACCTTATATAAAGCTCAACAAAACCTGTAATCTTCACCCAGACTCATACTTTAGCCACCATTATGCCCCATTGTTTGTAGACCACCAGGCTTATGTCGTGTCTCACTTCGCGGCTAATTACAAACATTAGGTATGAGGAATTATAATCGCGACTTGTTCAAGTATTATGTGGCTTAATCGACAATGGGTTTTGAGTGAGGGGTGCGCGAACAATTAATTTGTTTGTGTAAAGGGCTACCGATCAATTTTATACCGTAGTATTTTCGAAGCGCAAACAAATATCGGCTTAGGGCCAAGAGTGCTCTTGTCATAATCACAATCTGCGCATAATCGTCGCCTGCGGCTATTAAGGAGGGGGGGGGGAGGAGGGAGTCTAATGAAAGAATGAACGGCCGAGGTCAAGGTGGTAGTCGCTATAGTAGTTTTGATGGAATTAAGAGTACAAAATATTGATTTAAGTACAACTCATATCATAAATAGTAAAAAACACATGTTTTAAACGGTCATAAAAAGTCTCGTCGCCAATTTACCTTGATTTTCACGCTCAAAAACGACAAGACTTCGCAAATTTAGCTAACCTTGTCTCTTAATAACATGAAAAAGCCTGCCAAATACTATACCTTACACAATACAATGCTTAAATTAAACAAAGTATTATACCGTCAACCTCTTTATACACACCGTAACTCAAATCCTCCTCCAGTATCGCCCGTAAAGCCATGTTCGATAGCAATCGTATTAAAAGCCGTAAGCGGGCCCTTATGCAACATATATTTGTCTTGTGTGTTTGCTCAGGTGCTGAACGATAACCTCATCCCTTTTAAATGACAATTGGTGTGAAATTGCGCACTCGATGCCGCTTTCAGCACGATGCCGCTGCCAAGTGCGATGACCTCAGCTGACAAAGTGTTTTTTCACTGCGCTACCGTAGCAACAACACGATGATGTAAGAGAGGCGTAATGCAACAATTCCTAATCTTACACATCTGGAGAGGAGGGCGCGGTAGGAAACCAATTAGCGAAGAAGCGCTAATTCAGTTACTCTGTAAATACACTTAGTTAAACGGCTTTATTTGCATATAGTACGGGCGTTAAGCCGTTTAAAAACAATAACAAATCCGAAACATTTGCTGGGGTACAAAGGCAAAGTTGTGTAATGACGAAAGATAGGATTTTACATTTAAAAATATTCAAAAACTTTAAAAAATTAAGATATTGGAATTGCAAAAAAATTTTAAAAAAATACAAAATTCATCAAGTTACAGTAGTCCAATACTCTAACAATCCCATTTCAGGCAAAATGGCATCTTATTGGACCCAAACACCAGAATGCAAAGCCCAGACTCTTCCCATTCTGATATGGAAATGACACTAGAAGACGGCCAATCAACGTCGCTACTCCGGGGCTCGCCAAGCACCGATTCCGATGATAATAACACATCGGCCAACTCCGTGAAGTCGCCCACGATGATGTTCGCCAACTTTATGAATCCAATGAACCCATCCCTATTGCCACCGTTGTCTGCACCCTTCCAGTTCAGCCCCAACAACAACACCAACATGATGGAGGTGTGGAGCACCTTCTTCCAGAACCCCCTCTTCAAACAGTTCCAGATGAACTTCCTGGCGAATCAGCAGAAGCTGCTACAGAAGGAGATGACGATGCAGAAGGAAGAGCCGAAGGAAGCCAAGGCCGAAGCCCAAGCGACGCCGAAACGCTCCAAGCTGTGCATCGACGAGTTGCTGAAACAGAAGGAGATGGAGAGTGAGGAGAAGCCCACCGACACTTCCGGCTCGGGAGCTTCAGGACATGGAGAAGAAGAGGAGCTTTAGATGGGGTCAAGCTTTACAATCTCGGTTTCAGAGAATATATAGTCTTATAAGATTGATACTATTTTGAAAAAATTAAGAGCATGGTATGATTGTGTTGTTATACGGTAACTGTTATATGACTATATTGACATATAACAGTTGTATGGCTATAGTAACATCTGATTTTAAAATGTACTTGTCTTGGTATCTTTATATGTTGTCTTTTATTAAATTGAAATTAACTGTATTGTACTTGAATACGGTAACATTTTAGTTACAGTAAAGCGTTACAAAAGGAAATTTTAAATGTTTGAAAAATTTAAATATTTTGAATTTAAATTTAAAATTTTTTGAAATTTCAACTTTTTCAAAAATTTTAATTTGCATTGGCCCTTAGCCTTTTGTAACTCGATTTCTAGTCCGACAAGTCTACCTTGTTGCTCTCATAACGGGATATTGGTTTAGCCCGGCTCATCACTTAGTCCCTCTCTTCTCTCTCACTTAATCTACTATAATATAGGTGTTGTGATTGTGCCAGTCATGTGTCAATCGTGTATTTGTTATTTTGTAAAAATTTATATTGTTTTAATAACGTGCGCTAATAAACGTAATACCGTACCAGGCGTTTTGGGTACTGTAACGTAGCTTTTCTATTTTTTTATAAAAGGGTGTGGATGTAAAACTTATCTATTTATATAAAGGAAAGGGATAGGGAAGAAAAAGAGATATAAAAATAATTGGGCTAATTGTTCAAATAATTATGTGCCCCCTCTCAAAGCAAACTTGCGGTGTTAGGAGAACAGAATTACTTAAACAACAAAACTTTTTAAAAATTTAAACCAAAAAACAACACTTAAAAAGCTTAGTATAAACCCCCAGAAGAAGTATCCCTTTTTCTCAAAATCACCCCATCCCCCACATCCTTTCAACAACCTTTTACAATAACCAAACTACAAAACTACAGGTATATTACCGACCCGTCCAATACATTAACTACTACTTAAGGTGTCTAATGAAGTAATATAATGTTAGTAAACAGTCTTACGGTATCTTGAAAAACTTTATGGACAAGGTCATCGCCTGAAACGATTCCTAATTAACGGTGACTTCACCGTAACAGGTCTGGTCTTGACTTCTTGTTCGCTCTCGATTAGAGTCAATTAACCCGTTAATGGGTCTCTTTCTCGAGAGTAAGGGCATCTGACTGACAATATCAATATTGCCTTCCCTAGGTGAAGATTCAAGCCAATAAACGCGACTTTAATCGTAAAATAGAGCGTAGATGTAGTAAAGGAAGTATTAGAAAATTATGTATTCATTTATGAAAAGTTACAAATTTAAGATAAAGACAGTAGGGTCAAGCTACATAACAAAAAGAAGTAATACCAACTAAAACGTGAACAAACTGTAAGGGAGAGCCGGCTAATTATCAAAGTAATAAAATTTTTGATAAGCCATAGCATGCGAATGCACAATCCAAAAAAAGCTCAGCAATTGTTAAAGGGCGAACAAGAAATCAAACTTTATAAAAAAGGTAAGATACCATATTAAACATGAAATACTATATAAAGGAAAAACCAAATTACCAAAGTGATAACAGAAAAAATAGACATAGCTTAGCTTATTTTGATATCACATAAACTTAAATTTAGCCACATATGTTTTGCATGGCTATTTCATGCGTTACATTATATATTCAGTTTGGTCCCGTCACGAAATTGCTAGTCAACAGTAGTTCTATTTTTAAAAAAGAATTTTCTCCGAAAAATTATTTTTTTAACAGACATCTGTTTCTTTACAGAATGATGATGCAAATTATAATCCATGATTTCGTCGTCATCTCATGAATGCGTGCAATAATGAGCCTTACAAGATATACTTCCCGTACAATGTGAATTTTGTTCACGAATCGAAGAAGGTTTTCGTGAATTACGTTTTAGACATCTCAGTTTACGATGGATATGTTTATACTGGGAGTTATTTGATTAATGTCGTTGTTTCAAACTGTTTCATATCGCTTTATTATGTTTTATAATAAGTTGCTGCAAGGTTTGGTTAATTTTTTTTATATGGCGGTAGGTGAATCATTCCGATGCTGCGAGGAATGTCAAGCTTTATAAGAAAGCAATTTTCATTGTACTACATTACTCAAGTTAATAAGCTTTTTTGAAATTCGAAAATATTTTGGTAAAAACTTTATTTTTTAAGATGAAAAAGCTGTTTTTCAACGTCAAAATTCATATGCCGTATTTTACAAGTCTTGTTCTAATAAAAAAATTGTCAGGTTAATCAGATAGACTAACGGAAAGTTTACCTAAAATGCTCTAAGATGATATACAGGTAAGAAAGGTGCAAGCATTTACAATGTATAAGACTACTTTAACATGAAAAATCATAACGTTTTCTTTACATTAAGCTTACAAGTATAGTGCCTGAGCTGCCCCACTTAGAACCAGTACCCATAAATAATGTTAGCTTGCGCTTTTAACTTTAAAATGAAAATATTTGAGCTGGTGCCGATTTTTCAAAATTGGCATTGTGTTGCAAGCCTTTTTTAATGTTCCAGGTAAGATAAGCTTACAAATTTAAAATCCTAGGTTGATTTCAAGGTTTTCTACTAGTATACCAAAGAAAAAAGGTTAAAAGTCAAAAAAGACAAGTTATAAGTTTGAAACACAATTTCAATTTGGCGGGAAATTCAAAACTTAATTTTTTGATATTGTTGTTTCTCGAGATACCAAACAGCGCGATTTGTATGTATTATGATTGTCTTAGGGTTCATTTTGATTTATCTATTTGTTTTAGTCGGCTATTTTATATTTATGGTTCTATTTTGATTTTCTAGGGGACCGTATTTTACCGTATTTAAAGATTCTTGATAGCCGTTTAGTCAGAAGCAATTTAAGTTTTAGTAGTATTTTACCATAAAAAAGGCAATTTTTGATATTTACTTTTTTTTATAATATTGTGTAATACTCGTAACGAATATTGTTTTAGGTTCACACAGAAAATCTTGTTGTGTTAAAAGATCCTGCTGCATCTCAGAATAGAAACTTCAAGATATTGGATGATGTGAAGAACGAGAAACAAGAACAATTATCACCAGGAAAAGCCTTATGAGAAAAACATTGGGTAACTTTGCAAATACTCCGGCAATTGGGCGACTTCAAAAGAGAAAAAGGTCTGCTCTATCGGATATGATGAACATGAAGCATATGAAGATACTGAAAGAGGTGGATTTTTCACTATTTTTTCAATGTTAGCAGTTTAAAGTTTTGTAAAAAAAGTTATATTATTTTGCGTTACGCATGTTTTCATAATTATCTCAAATTTCTGAGTCGTTCTTGATCAAAGTCGTTAGCTTGGACCAAGGATCTTCCAGTTGTGCTTTCTGAATCCCTGAAACCTGTAAAACCAAAATTTGAAAAAAAAATTATTTACTTTCACAGGCTGCACGCAAAAAAACGGCCAATTTTATCAGCGTGCGCCCAATTCAACGTGTATTGAAACCTCAAAATTAAAAAAAACATTTTTTTTTGAAAACTTTTGTGAGACGGTTCGTTTATTGTGTTAACTATGCAAGGTATGTTATTATTATTATTTTACCATTAAATTGAACTGATTTTTTATGATATTGTCTACACAACCTATTCTGATAATATTTATATTGTTTTTTGTTTTTAGCTGTACCTGGAGAATCTTCTCTCGTGGCAAAGCTGCGTGAAGAAAACAAGGCGTTGAGGAAGGAGAACAGGGAGCTGAGGAAGCGGATTCGAACGGTCGAGGAGCAGCGTAGGATCAATTTGCTGGTACACGACAAGTTGTTGGTATGTTTAATCTGTTTTTTTTAAGTTTTCTGTTGTTTAGTTCACTGGTACGGATAATTCATTAGTTTTTGATATGAAAGTGTCACAAATTTACGTTCTTACAAGGAAAGTACCTGCCCCGCTGTGATTGAGTTTTAATTTTTTGATAGAAAGATCATGTAAATATAAAACATTCAGCAAAGTAGTGGATTGTGTTTTCCAGCAAATCTTGAGAAAATCGAAATCAAAAAATTACGTTTTGAATTTCTTGCCAATTTGGCATTGTGTTTCAAGCTTGTAACTTTGCAATTTTTTTTTACTTTTAGCAAATTTTCTTTGATATACTAGTAGTATACCTTTAAATGAACCTAAGTTTGTAAGTGTAGCTTGGCTGGAAAATCGAAAAAAGTGCTTGAAACACAATGGCAAATTGGCGGGAAACCAAAATATTTCAAATATAAAACTCAAAAGCGCGAGCTAAAGTTTTTTATGGGTACTATTGGTAGTACAAGGAATTCATATTAAAATTTTGAGCTGATTCAGAACGGAGAAGGTAGGGTATTTTTAATTTTTTTGGTTAATTTACAAGGAAAGTGCCAGACCCCGCTCTGATTGACTTCAAACTTTTTATATAGAAAGAGCATGTAAATATAGGATCTTCAGCAAAGTACTAAATCGCGCTTTCCAGGAAATCACGAGAAAATCGAGATTAAAAAATGACATTTTGAATTACCCACCAACTTGGCATTGTGTTTCAAGCTTATAAATTTGTCATTTTTTGACTATTAATCTTTTATCTTTGATATACTAGTAGAATACCTTTAAATGAACCTAAATTTTTAAATTTACTAAAACCAAATTGGCGAAACCGGGGGCGTCGCTACGGTTTTTTTCTGGGGGAGGGGGGGGAAGGGAGTTAGTCACCCCGAACCACCCCCCCCCCTCCCCCCCCCCAAACGACGTCCCTGCGGGAAACCCAAATAATTAAAATTTAAAACTCAAGAGCGCGAGCTAAAATTTTTTATGAGTACCATTGGTGGTACAAAGAATTCATATAAAAATTTTGAACTATTTTTGAGCGGGGCAGGTAGGGTACTTTCCTTGTTAGTTGTATTATAGTACTAGGTGGTAATACAGTTTATAAATTATTATTGTTTTAATATGTTTTAGTGCTAAATAGTAGTAAATTTTAAATTGGTACTGTTTTATATTTTTTGGTACTAAAAGCCCAAAATGGTACTGTTACGTTAAAACCGTAATTATATTTTTTGGTGCTAAACGTGTGAATTGCTACAGTTTTATATTTTTTTGGTACTAAGTGATACTGAGAGTATAAAAACAGTACCATTTTAGACTTTTAGTATCTTTTAGCAGCAAAAAATATAAAAACGCATTTGCCCTAGCGTCTTTATTACCTAAAAAGTTAGTTTGCATTTTTTATCTGTAATAAAAAGTTTTGCTATTGATAAAGTCAAAATATTTTTTCATCTATAAATTACGTTATTTTAGCTTGAGACGACCTATATGGTGGGTTTTTCTCAAAAATCCGCCAACTTCTTCGAGCAAATGGCGGACGAGTTTACCCGGCATCAGGAAGAATTGGACGTGCTGTTAGTTTACCAGCTTTTATATTTATATTGTTGCATTTTTTAAAATTAAAGTGATGAAAATTTAATTTTGGCGATTAAAATATTACTTTGTTTTATCACAACGACTATAATCAATTTTTGCAGGAAACACTACTATGAAAACAAATGTAGAATAGCTTTTGAAAATGTCACGCCTAACCTTCTGATGGAGCCAGTTCACGAAAATTTAGAGACAGTGGTCGAAGATGATATCATCAACAAGCTATTGGAAGCAACTGAATGTAAAGAAGAACTCGAAGAAGCCAGGTTGGATTCGGAAATGGTTCACACAGTTGGACAACACGAGAAGCCAGAAAAAACCAGTAATTTAAAAGTTGCCAGCCCCTTGACTTTTTTAACAAGACAGGGTTGTACGAAACCCTCTCCGAAGCGAGTACAAAGACCTAGAGGTATGAATGTTTATGTTATCAATTTGAAAAGAAACAAGGTCTCATATAGCCAAAAAAATTTTATTTGCAAGGGCAAAATTATTAACTGACTTTTTTTTAGTAGCTCCTCCACAGAAGCCAAAAAAAGCTTCTGACCGTGTCGAATCAGGATCACTGAAAAAGACGGTGGATTTTGGAATGTAGTTGGTTAGCGGGTACACAGGACGATTGGGACACCCGAAGGACGTCACAATTTATATCAGTACCTAGTTTATATCGGTTTAAGTTACTATTTATTATTTAGAGAAGGTAAATCACATAACCTTATGTCGTGGGTATTGTAGGCGTTTTATGTAGGATCATCCATTATTGATCCGAATCACATTAAATACCGTATATACGTTTATATAGGTTTATATTTGTTATTGTGGATTGTTTAATGAAAGTAAATCATATAATTTTACGTTGCGGGACTTATATAGCCTAAATTATATATGTTTTTGTTGATGCCATAAGGTTTCTACTTAGGAAATCATTGAAAAAATAATAATTTCGAGTTTCATTTGTACGAAATTTTGCGCCTAACGTGCCCACGCCGTTCAAAGCCTAGTCCACTTCATTTTCCTTCATAGAAGTAGGGGTGAGAAAAGGGCCGGGCCCACTTTTTAGGCCCGGGGCCCAACGTTTAGGCCCGGCCCGTTTTCAATTTTCTCTCAGGCCGACCCGGCCCGGTCAGAAAATTTCTAAGCCCGGCCCGTTTTAAAAAATTTTAAAACTTAAAAAATAAACGGAAATTTGGCTTTGCATTGTTCTTTTAGATCATTTATGTATCATGGTACCCAATAAAATCAAAAAACATCAACGGGGATTAAAATAAAAAATTTTTAAAAATTAAAAAATTTTTTTTTCGGGCCCAATTTTAGCTCAAGGCCGGCCCGGCCCGATCGTAGGGCCGGGCCTAGACGGCCCGTTTCTCACCCCTACATAGAAGAGAAAATTTTCAATGAAAACGCTGATTTTATTATGGACGACTACAAAAGTACATGAGCAGATTGCTGGAGAAGATCAAACAAAAAAAGACAGTACAAAACCTGCTGAATTGTTTTCTCGTTGTGAGAAATTAGTTGTAAACAAATTTTTCAACTGTAAAATATCGAAAATAGAAAAGAATGAGTTCGTTTGGCATCACATAAACATAAATTTAGCCACATACGTTTTGCATGGCTATTTCATGCGTCACATTGTTTACTCGGTTTGGTCCCGTCACGAAATTGCTGGTCAACGGTAATTCTATTTTGAAATGAATTTTCTTCGAAAAATTATTCTTTTCTCCAGTTTTCTGTTTCTCTACATTATCAAGATGCAAAATTACAATCCATGGCTTCGTCGTCATCTCATGAATGTGTGCAATAATGAGCCATACAAGATATATTTCACGTACAATGTTAATTTCGTCAATGTTCACGAATTGAAGAAGGTTTTCGTGAATCGCTTTCACGTTTTAGACATCTCAGTTCACGATGGATATGGTTATGTTGTGAGTTATTTGTTTAATATTGTTGTTTTATGCTTTTATATTGGTTTATTATGTTTTATATTAAGTTACTGAAATTTGTGGTTAATTGATAATATTGTAGTACGTGAATGATTCCGATGCTGCGAGAAAAGTCAACCTTTATAAGAAAGCAATGTCCTACAGAGAAACACCGTTAACAATGGCTGAAGGATTGACTTACAGAGGAAATCACATTGTGTAAGTGAATATTGTGGTTATTTTTTGGATTTTAGGCGGCGTTTCTTATGGAACAATGAGGGTTATTTTCAGGCCAATTACTGATGGTCCATCATCTCATAAGTCTGAAAAGTCCGTGGAAACAGAATTCAATCCCGAAGGTGTTTTGTCAGAATTGGAATCGTTTGATTGGGCAACAATGCAAGTTTTTCTGGTTTCTAAATATTTTTATTGTTTTAGGATTCGATTTTAATTTTTTTATTTCAAGACTTCCAGCTGTCTGTTTTATCTATGACTGTCTTAATTTTCTAGGGGCCTAACTGAGCTGAAATCTCTTGGGAAGAGTCTTCAAGGAATTTTGGTCAATATCCAAAGTGCATACAAGTCAAAACTATGTGTTCGTCCCAACGATCTTCGTGTTTTACCGTATTCAAAAATTCCTGATAGCCCTTTAATCAGGAACAATGTAAGTTTGGCATTATTTTATTATGAAAAGGACAGTTGTTGATATTATTTTTTATAATATTGTGTAATACTTGTAACGAATATTGTTTTAGGTTCACACAGAAAATCTTGTTGTATTAAAAGACCCTGCTGCATCTCAGAATAGAAACTTTAAGATCTTGGATGATGTGAAGAAAGAGAAACAAGAAAAATTATCACCAGGAAAAGCTTTATTGAGAAAAATATTGGGTAACGTTGAAAATACTCCGGAAATTGGTCGATCTCAAAAGAGAAAAAGGGCAGCTCAATCGGATATGACGAACATGAAGCATATGAAGATACTGAAAGAGGTAGATTTTCCACTGTGTTTTTTTAAATCTTATGTTAGTAGGTAGCTTAAAGTTAAGTTATTTTTGATTTAAAACATTGTTAATGTAAGTAGTTTTTTAACCATTTTGAATGACAGCGATTACTCTCTAAATATTTTTTTTTCTTTTTTAGCGTTTGGAGCAGATGTCACCTATTGGAGAGAAGAAGACAAAGAATCCTTTACTAACGTCAACTCCTCAGAACATGTCGTTTGTTAACCAATGATGTTATACATCCTATTTCTAGCGAACTTAGAGTAGTCTAATTAGTATTGTATGTTGTTAACCTTACAGTAGATATTTTGTTGTACTTTAACGTTGTCATTGTTGTTAAACTTTTGTATATACACCTGATTTTATTGCAGACGAAACAAGGCGAAAGGTTGAAAAAGTTTTTTATTTAAAATACGTTACCCCATAATTTAAAAGTCCGAATCCAATAACTACCCTAGTATTCATCCTAATAGATAGTCAGCCGTTTTGTGATTGGTTGGCGGCACATGTGACAGGTCTTGAGGACTTCTTCCGAGGAACAGGTGCGGCAAGCAGTATGACCGCAATCGAAGACCACCTTACATTGTTCTTCCATACAAATTTCACACAAGATGCTGTCCTCCAACAATGATATCTGCTTCTTCAACTCGCATAGGACGTCTGTTACTTCTGAATTAATATCTTCGGTATTGAATATGGAAAAACAAACTTACGACGTCCATCTTGTGTGCATTGCGGGGCTACGTCACCGTGCAAGAGTTCATCGATATCTAAATTATCAAGCTTTTGTTTTAAATATTAAAAAATACAACGTTAAATTTTTCAGAGCTCCATAAGTACAACCTACCATCACGTAAAACACGCATAGATTGTATTTCACTTGAGCAAATCATGCATCTGTCCATTCTTGCAATATCCTGGCTACAATTGGCACAAGCAAAGTAATGTTGGCATGGCAGACAATAGACAACGTTGTTTGGGTCCATTTTCTCCTTACATCTGAAGCAGCTTCTGAATAATGGGGCTGACAGGCTTTTTCGTTCTGGCATTTGAGTCCAGGAGCTGAAAATACAAATACATTATTGTCAGAATCAGAAGTATTATCATTAATATAAACTTGTTTGAAGTGTTGGAATATCGTCTTACTTAACACCTGCTCTAGAACAAGCTGCCATTAAAACCTGAAGTTCTTGTCTTCCGAGTAGATCTAACGGAGTGAATCCATCTGCATTGATGTGCCAAAAATCAGCTCCACAAGTTGAGAAGAAGCAGAGTGTGGCCAGAGGATAATTGCCAAACGAAGCGTTGATCAATGCCATCAATCCCTTAAAAGATCATCTATAATATTATGCAAAGAAAACTAATATTGTTTAACACAAAATTAGTTCGAACATTTTAATAATGCCATTGTAAAACTGACATACCTGATCTTTGCTAGAAACGAGTGATTCGAAAATGTCGTCAGTGTAGGGTTTTCTTCTGTCACATTCGTTCACAAATCTGGCCAACAAATGAACTGGAGTATTCTCGAACAAATCTGCTTGATTCAGTTTGACCGTATCATGACGAGCCAACAATAATTGTATAATACGACAACGTTGATAGTCGTCATCTTCGTTTAGAGCCCAACCTTCAACTGCAAAATGCATGACAGTCTTCTTGGTGCTTGTCTCTATGAATACTCCGTCACAGTCCTAAAACATTTAAGAATGATCTGTTATATGAAAAAATGGAGATTATTCTACACAAGATCAAGTAATAATAGCTATGATATCATTATAAAACGCACCGCAGCAATTCGCTGGAAGATGTTAAAGTTTCCAACTTTGGCAGCGACTTGAGCGATGGATAAGTCAGCATAATGTAGGCCAATCGGACGGTCCCGACCGCTTCTCTTGTCCAAGAACAGATCGACAGCTCTGAAACAATATAACTGTTGTGTACCGTGTTTGCATTCTTCATGGGTAACACAGTCTAGGTAACACTTAGACTTACAACTCCTTTTTCCAAGTAATGGCAGCCTGCAATGGTACCATGTTCTCTCCATTCGTAGCATGTAGCCATGGACCTTGTTTCATAAATAATCTCAAACATGCCAGTCGTTCCTGATCAAAGTCATCCATTTTGATCAAGATATGTAATCCGGTGTTGCCTTCTGAATCTCTGAAAGTTGTGTCGACTTCTGGAATATCCAAAAACTTTGAAATCAGCTCGAAATTCTTCTTTTTGCACAAAATATGGAAGGGAGTGTCTCCTGCCAGATTCGGAGTGTTCAGAAATTCGGTAAGGTAAGGTAGAATCGCCTGTACAACGTGGGTTGATCCGCTGGAATATAAAACAATAGAAAAATTTTTAAATCAAAAATACTTCTCCCCAGCAAGAATAACTTAAATCTAGCTTAAAACAATATAAAATTATATTTGTTACATAATGATTAAGATGCAATTATGCCCAAACCTACGTAGCTGTAGCCACATGAAGCAACGTATTCCCTCTACGGTCCATGACTCGTGTATCAGCTCCGCAAGTAACAAGAATGTTGATCAAGAAGGGAGAGTTCATTTCGATAGCTATAGCCAATGGAACGCCTCCGTTGATCACAGTGTTCACAAAGTCTGGGTCCTTGTTACAAGCTTGAGCGAACATAAAGAAGCTTCGTTCGTTATTCAGATGTACCAGAGTTGATAAGGCAGCCTCTGAACTCAGCTTCTCTCCTTTTGTGCCAAAAATCAAGTCTGTCATCTTGTTTTTGGGCAAATCCGTGGTGTTTTTGGTGGTTTCAAAATACAATCTTGAGTCACGTTCGACTAGCCATGGTTCTTCCGCATCGTAGACAGGAATCATTATGTTCTGGAAAGGTTGGAGAATCAAGTTACAGAAATGTAAACATCAAAAAATCAAGTCAACATAATTTAGAAATTCGGAATAATGAAAAAACGATGCAAAATTCAAAAGCATGAAATTACAATACAGTCAAATCATGAAAAACATCGAAAACACATAATCTTGTAAAGTTTGTCACATTAAAACTTGTAAGAAGACAACTTGCCCTGGTTTGATCTCCAAAAACAATAACATCAGATTGGAATTGTTTCAGCGTACATAGTGCTCCACCTTCTTGTTGGTTTACTACGGAATACGTTGTAGCATTGTTCTAAATATGTGATAGTGTCATACATAATCAGAAAATTTAAAATTTGATTCAAAAGAGTAAATAAAAAGAAAGACAAAACTTGACACGAGACAGCTTTCTTGACCAATTTTTATTTACTTTGAGAAATTAGAATTAAAGAACTCTTACCACAGTTTGGTCAACAACAACGACAAAGTCGAATTCTTTGAACTTTATGATTTCTGGCGCCTTTTTTAGAATGAAATTGGGTACTGTGAAGTCAGTTCCTAACGTTAGTTCTTGTTCTGGCGTTCTAACGAAGAATCTGGTCGTGCTTTTGTAATCTTCCGTTGAGACCACGCATCCAATACACATGTAGAACTGAAATGTGTTGTAGCTCATAAAGAATCATATTTTAAAGATTAATTTTGGCTTACAAACTTTAGAAGGAATATTGCAGTAGGTAAATCAAATTTAAAATAACCTGAATCGAAATTAATACAATTATCCTTATAGAACTCACCTTGAGAATCTTTTCTTTAAAAGGCACGTCCCACATCTTAAAGCCTTCCTTGATCTTGTCCCACATCGTAGCATGAAGGAACACACGATCTCCCACCTGGAAGCATGGTTGTCCAGTATGACCGACATCATTGGCCGATTCTGCTTCAATCTTGTGAGCTTGCTCTTCCACCACTTGATCTACAAGATTCCAATGCTTTAGCGCTTTGTATAAAACATCTTCAACATCCGCTTCTGCTTCCAGGTCACGAACGACCACATCACTCTTGTCTATGAAACCAATTTTCGACATTGCAGTAGTCAATTTCTATTGAGGTATTAACCAAACAGAAATGAGGATTTTATAATGAAAACGTTGCAAAATGAAAAATACACGTTTCAAAATTTAAAAAAGTCAAGAGAAAATTAGAATTTATGCAAATTTATTGTCCAAAATAAAATTAACAAAAAATTAGGAGTCAAAGTTGAAAAGGTTAGGGAAACTCTCGCCGATGAGATCGACCATGTCTTCGTCGCTGAAGTTGGGGAACATCCTCCTGATCTGGTTCCGGAGCTCTGCCTGTGAACTAGTCTTGTCACCAGAATTCATCTGAAGATACCTCTTCTTTGGGAACGTTTTCACCATAACTGGGTCCTTTTTCCTTGAACTGCTTGAAGTTGACGGCCTTGAAGCCAAAGTCGAAGACCTTGAAACTGAAATCGATGATCTGGAAGTTGATGCCATTGATGTGGACATTGAAGGTCTTTGAGTTGAGGTAGAAGGCTTTGTATTTGACGATGAATGCTTTGTTGTTGATGTTGTAGTCTTTGTCTTTGAAGTTGACTTTGGAGTCACATGTGAAGTAGAAGGACCCGCCTTTGGAGCAATGACAACTGTTGATGTTGATGTAGAGGGTGTAGAAGTTGTTGTGAACACACTGACAGAAGTTGATTTATTCGTTGTAGCTGCTTCTGAACTCGTCAAAGTAGTTACACTGGCGTTAGTACTTCCGTTGTTTACACCAGTAGTTATCGTATCTACATTTAAAGCCCCAGAAGTTACAGTATCATTGGAAGTTCCAGAAGCTTGTATAGCTAATCCCTCGTCCAATATAATGGGTGTATCAGAAGTTACATTCGAAATTCCAGGAACATCTGATACTGCAGACGCATTCAAAGTTGAATTCAAAGTTTCTGAAGCTTCTCCGTTTCCAGTATCTGTAGCTGATGTGTTCAAACCATTATCCTTGGTACTCTTCACAACATTACCAGTCTTGAGAGACGTCATTTGAGGTACATTGAACTGAGAAATGCCTTCGTCGGTCGGCAACAAAGGTATCCGCTTCTTCTGTGGTCGATTATTGTGTTTGGCCAAGCGAGGTGGAGTTGGTGGGCGAAGGGTTCGTTTGTACGCTAAAAGTGAGTTTTAAAAAAAATTTAAATTCCAAGTGTCCAGAGGTGTATTACTTGAATAAAAACTACTTTTTCCACAAAAACAAATAAAAACCTACCAGCCGGTTCATTCGGGTCCCGTTGCTTTCTCTTCTTCCTAGGCTTCTTCTGAGGTGCACTAGTCGACGGCTGTTGATCATCAGTAGCTGGTGGAGCCTCGTCATTTTGCAAAGAAATGCCTTCTGGATTCAAAATAGGATTCTTAATTTGAGCTGTAGCCGTTGACGTTTCCGGCGCTTCTGAAGCTGCAGAAGTGCTTGGGCCTGGTTCACCTTGTTCATCAGGTTTATCTTCCTTCTTTTCTTCTTTTTTCGGTGGGAAGAATCGCAAGTGAACGTATTCTACAATAATATTTTCGATAATTAATGTTTTTCTTAACTCTCAGTGTAACAGAAAATAAAGTAATCGCAAAGTACACATTTTAAACGTTAAACCATCCCTTTGTTAACACAAATACTATTCTATAAGATATACCAAAGATCCACCCCCTAACTTACCGCCCCTAAGCTTTGTAGTAATCTTCTCCAGCTCCTCAGCCCTCTCCAAAATGAACTTTAAGTTCTCAGCACCTTCTGATTGTACTTTCTTCAGGTTTCTGTGTTGAACGTCAGTCCTGTCGGTAACTGTTTTAGATCCTCGCTCAGCTTCTGACAACATTACTCTCGTTTTTATCAGAGCTTCTCGTCTAATATCTTTAATCTGCTTTTCCAATGCCTTTATCTTAGTTTCCAGGCCTTTGTTCGTGTTCTTCAGTAGTTCATTATCATGATTTGCTTTTTCCAACGCTTGTTTTGTCTCGTCGTATGCTTTTTGTAGCTCATCGTTAATCTTCTTCAATGATTCATTCTTTTCTTTTGTTTTTGTATCCTCTTCAATAGTTATTACAGTCGGTACATCGTCTCTTCTACTTGAATTCAAACTTGAACCTTTCTTGGTTTTCTTGCTGTTGACTGAAGTTCGAGCTTCTTTGTTTACTGCATTCTTACCATCAGAAGCCGTTTTCGATGGTAATGCTTTACCAATTTCTTTGTAAAGCTGGGAAAACTTCTTTTGGCTTGTTGGGACTTCTGTATCTCCATATTTTCTCGGTCTACCTCTTCTTCTAGGCACAGAATAAGATGTCTCGTCAACAGGATGAAAAATAACTGTTTCAGGAAAAGCAAATTCTTGATCAATCAAAGCATTTGATGCACCATACTTTTTCTTTTTCAACGGAGGAGGTGAGTTTTCTTTCTCCACTTTCTTTGTCACACGAACTTTGGGAATGACTCTAGAAGGCGTGTTCTTGAAGTACTCTTCATCAAGATTGAGATATCCAACTCCTTTCCGTTTATTCCTGGTTTCACCTGGTTGGTGGATCGATTTTGAAGGATTCGAAACAGCTAGTGCCTTTTTTACTTCATTGTTGTTTTTCTTACCCTGTCTTCTCTTCAAGGATGGATACATTTCACCAAAGATGTCCCATTTTTCATCCAAAACACGTCTTTCAAACTTGCGACGAGGCAACGTTGGCCCTACTGTGGCGACGACTTGATCAACAAGGAATCCTACTGTATCCACAACAGAATTTTCTATGCCTGTTACACACACTAAAAATGCAGTATAAAAGCTTAAAATTAAGGGTTCAATATCAACATTTGGAATTTAAGTCTGTCGATACATAAATTAAACTTTACAGTACTAAATACCAAAAAAGTAGTTTAGTTAATTTAATATTAAGATAACTCTTACCACTCTTAAAATTGGGAAATGACTTCTTCGGAAACTGAAATCTTTGATACAGTGAGTATAGTTGTTTATCTTTCTTGTATTTGTCGCCATCATCGCTCTTCCAACTGTTCATAACTGCTTTCGGTAATGATCCCATCCCATCAACTTTCCCTTGATTAGGTTCTTCTGTTTCCTCATGTACATCATCATCATAATCGCTTAAAGCTTCTGCAGGCTCGTAGTAAACACGGTCTCCAAAAGATGATATTGTGTCCTCTATCAATTGATTTATCACCCAAATAACGTCGTTATTTGGTTCACTGTGATCGGAAACTGAAGTAGTACAGATTATATAGTAAATAATGACCAGTAAATTACCAGTGTATTTTACGGTGGTTCAAAATTAATATTTTAATCAAAAAAATGCCTAAAGATAAAAAACGATAAGTTACCGACTAACTTACCGTACATAAAGTCGTTAGTGGCTCGTTCCGGGAACTCAAACACCTCTTTCAGCTTGTCGAATCTTCTCCTTCGGTTTCGATGAAGGATAAGGTTCTTCATCTTTGCTCTTTGTGACATCTTCTTCATTCTCATTGTTTCACGGGACTTTCTGGCTATTTCAATTGCCTTCCTCTTCTTTTTAGTAATTTCACTAGCTACCGACTCATGTAGTTTTGGTGGTAGTCCATTTCTCTTCCGATGTGTTAGTGGCATTCGGAATAAAAGTCTGAAATCACAATTTAAATTTTGTAGTGAATATTATAATGTTCAACAAAAGTTCAAAAACAAGTAATCTCGTTTAAAACGATACGGTAACAACTTTATTTAAACCACCTTGGTCACGTCGAAATCCTCGAAAAGATGGCAAGAAGAAAACAAAATTTATTCTGGGCGCAAACTGCGTTGTTTTGATTGGTCAAAAACAAAAATTTGTAAACAATTTATTTAAAGATAAAGAATATAAATCATGCCTAAATATTAATTATAAAAGTTTAAGAAAGTATTTTGAACTTTATTTAATTAAAATTAGTACATTTTGTATAGTTTCTCTTATTTTTTTTCAAGACATTCCATCGTATAAGAGGTCTCCGTTCTTCGCGCCAAATCGTATTTACCCGCAAAAGTTTTTTTGGAAAAAAATTTTAAATAATTTAATTTTCGAATTTTTAACAAAGTTTTCGAGAAATGTAGAGATGGACCCATTTGGAAACGATTTCGATGCTTCCAAATGTCTACATCAATATAATGTCCCTGAAACATCAAAATTGTTCGGATCTTTCGACGAATGGGAAGAACACTTTATCAAGGAGAACAAGGAGTTTGTAAGCCTGCTATTGGTAAGTTACATTATATTGCTTGTTGTTTTTAGGGTTTCTTTACAAGAAAGGTTACTCCTTTTACATTTATATGTAAACCGTACACATTTAGGTACTATAAAATGAGTTTTGCGTCATTTGAATACAGTATCTTGTTTGTAGGAGTATGATAAACAGTTGGAAAAGTCTTTACGACCAATGGGTATTGGTGTCAACTCTAGAGTACGAAAGTTGAAAGATTATGGGAAACAACTTCTATTAAAGGAATGGGAGGACAAGTTATTGTAAGTTATTTTGTGTTTATTCGTAGTTTAGGTATAAAGGATGACGCTTCTGTCTAAAAAAATAATAAATATCTGAGGGAATAGTGGTTTTTGTTATCCAATTTTAATTAATTATAATGTCAGTCTTGCAGAAAGAAAAACATTTTTCATATACACGGTACCGGGTTTGGTTTGGATACGACTTCGATTACACGTTCGCTACTGAAATGGGCATCTACACGGACTGTAATATCCGTAAAATTGTCGCCTAGTGGACGGGGTCAAAAGGTCGATAGGTTGATCAAGGTAAGTCATCTCTAGTTTTTCGTATGGTAATATATAATACAGCATGTTAAAAAACTTTAAAGGATTTTTTACTTTAGCCAATCATATTTAACTTTAATATTAACCGCAAGTACCATTGAACTTTTGTTTTCAGGGTGTCCTAGTCAGCTATGACAAAAAGTGGAATCTTTTGCTAAAGAACGTTGACGAGATATACCGTTCCATGAAACGACCTCCTCCAGGACCGCCAGAATATGCGTACAAGGAAGTTGCACCATGCATTTTCCATAGGTCTCTAGTGTCTTACCTGGTTATGGGTAAGAACATAGTTTGTATTTACACTTAAACACAACATCTACTTTATTCT
Organism: Bursaphelenchus okinawaensis; assembly: GCA_904066225.2. NCBI lineage: Eukaryota > Metazoa > Nematoda > Chromadorea > Rhabditida > Aphelenchoididae > Bursaphelenchus > Bursaphelenchus okinawaensis. The sequence continues at coordinate 7,434,174 of CAJFCW020000005.1, read as the reverse complement.
GTGAACTTTACAGTTTCATTATCTTAACAGATATCTATTTATATGAAATTACTTCTATTTATACATGAACAATGATCTTACAACCTTTCATTTTATAAGTCACTAATACTTTCAAATCGCATTTACACTGCTTTCATTTACTATCATCCCTTTGATCTTCATATTACTTTACTGTTCTTTCACATTAGCCGGCAATAAACATTCCTCTATCTTCATATCTACAATCAACGTTTTTATTCTATTTTCTTGAAGTTATTAAAACAAGTTCTCGTTACAATAGCTGTAAATAAGGTAGATAAAAATGGGGAAAATAAGGGCAACTCAATAAACTACTGGTCGAATCGCCTAAAGGGACAATATAATACAAGGGACTAACACAAGAAGAGTTTTATTCCAAGTCAGTGAGAATAACATTAGCCTGTTTGTTGCTGTCATCCATCGAGTGCTCCTCCGAGTCCGAAGCGATGCCGAGTTCGCGTTTCGAGCTCTCCACAACTTCGTCGATCACGTGTTTGGCCAGGTCGAGGCCGCCAAACACCGGCGAGTTGTCCAGTTCCGTGTTTCCTTTGAGGTATGAAATTATTGTATTGGTCTCCACTTCACGCACCTCCTTCAGGTATCGGTCCACGTACTCTGAAAAGTGGATCATAAGAATTTTACGTAACAAACGAAGACTTGATCGGAATGTAAAAAAGAAAAAAGTTTAAGCAAAATATAGAATTTTAGGTAACAAAAGTTTTGAAATAATACAAAAACTTGTATTGACTACACAAAAGAAAATCAACTTTAAACTTGAGCTATCACTTCACTTAAAAAATCAATTTAAAACATTGGCCGTTCCTTTGTTACCCAAAACTTCCATTTCTTATTATCTTACCCTTGGCCTTCTCTTTGACCTTCTCCAACCACTCGGCTTCTGCTTTGGCAATTTCCGGGTCGGGTTTCGGAGCGGCGGGCAGGATGACGGCGACCATTGTCATATTGTCACGTGACCCCCGAGTTAAGCAGTAATCTAATACTTGGTTTGTAGCCGCACGCAAGTCGTCGGTGACTGTCAGCCGCGATCTCAACAAAATACACAACTCCTCGTTCTGTAGCACATCGTAGATACCGTCGCACGCCAAAATAAGGAACTCGTCTTCCAGCGGGTTCCGCTTAACAACATACACATCGGGTTCGGGTGATACAAGTTGTTCGGTGGGTGTGAGGCCTGGCACATTCTTATAGTCGTAGTCGCCCAGAGCTCGAGAGACGGCCAAGGAGCCGTTCACTCTTTGGATCATCACAGTTCCGCCAGCGCGAATGATTCTCTCACGTTCAGCTGTTAAGTAAGGCTTGTGGTCGATGGTGGAGAAGACTTCTTCCGTTTTTCTACCCATTAAGCCACGAGAGTCGCCTAAAAAATAATGAATCAGTGCATATTTATTTAAGACGTTATTATGTATATACAGATAAAGTAATTCCAGCTTAAAGTAAAAATGAATACCTAAAAAAAATTCTGAAATTCGTACCTAAATTACAGAAGAAGGCGTATTCGGGCGTCAAGATGGCACAAGTCGCTGTAGTACCACTTTTTTCTTTATATTCTCCCTTCTCGTTGCTCATGTTCTCATCCAGCTTCAAGAAACCCGCTTTGATGCCATCTTTAAGTAATTGTATCGCCTTTTCGGTTACCTTCCCGTTATTTTGCTTCAGCTCAGGTATCAGCTAAACAAGATGAGTTAATAAATGTATGTACAATACAAGCCACAGGTACAAGGGAACACTAAATATCAAAAAATGAAGAAATAAACATAAGACATCCGAAAGACTGGCAAAAACATCAAAAGACTAAAAACGTCCACCTTCATCTCCTTGAAGTCGTCAAACTAAACATAAAACACAAGAATTACACAAAGACTTACTTGTTTGAACTCTTCGGTGTTTAATAAGTAAGACAAAAGATTCTCAGCCGAATGATTAGCCATCCTGCAACCAGCATGACCATCAAACACGGCAAAGAAGGACCAATCTTTAAGTGGATCTTCTTCGGTCATTGCCACTTTAACCTGATGTGCGTCCTCCATGTCGGTTCGCCAGCCTTGCATCGACGCAACGACATAACGATAATCCTGAAAATTATTTGTTATTGTAAAATACTTCTAAATAATTTTGCTTTTGTTAAATTACATGAAAAGTATACATTACGGTCAATTTAAAAGCTTTTAAACCTAATTATTATCAAAATGTTGTGCTCTTGTAATTTGATTTTATGTTTCACATATTTTTTTAACGTATCTTCAATAAAAACCCAAATTTATGTTTAAAATTCAACTAGAAACATGGTCTTTCGACAATATTATCCATTATCAAGCTGTGTTTCGATCGCCTCCAGAAAGACCAAACAAAAGTTACAATTGCGCTTTCATAAACACAAAAAAAGTAATCGGGAAGCATAAGATGAGCCCCTCCACTTACCGGTCCTTCTCCATGATCGTTCGTTTTTTCTGTTTTGGGTTTGTCCAGAAAGGCTCCCATCGAATCGGGACTTCTAAATGAATATGGCCGACTATACCTCCGAAACCTGGTCTTCCCCGATTCTGAAAATAAATTTTGTTATGAAAACCGCAAAATTTCGTCGGCTAAGAAGCCAAACTCGAAAAACGTGCGGAGAAATTGGCAGCGACTCGGAAATGGACGGACTGCAACTATTGATTGCTTTTCGTTTCATGGAATCAAGAGCACTTACCTTTTTGTCTTGTCTTATTGTTTATGCAATACTAATTTCTGTGATTCAGCTTATCATAGCCTGAAATTAAAGAATTAATTATTGAACATTCAGGTTTGGTTTCGACAAAACGTTAATATACAGATAGATAATATAAAGCAAGTTACTAGTGTTCATAAAACTTGCAAATTTCCTTTAAAAATTGTATGAGTAGTCGCTACTTATATTGTTAAGTAATAAAAATGAAAACTTTCTTAAATTTCTATTTTTGAAACAAAAAAACAAGAAATCAGCCTTTGAAAACTTTGAATATTTACTTTTGAAATTCGCGGGTTTTTTGCACGTTATTGCATGTTGTTTTTAGCAAAGTTAAGATTCTTTGATATAGTACAGTTAACAAATAAGTCTACTTGGTTTTTATTTGTTCAATATCTTAAGCCCCAGATATCCTGACAACCAGTAAAACAACCCGATATCACTATTGCTTCTGGGGACAAACTCAAAAATTTTATAAATAAAAAGCTTATACAGTTAAGTAAACTACAAGACCAACATTTCAATCTATAACCTGTTCAAAAACCGAAAATTTTGTTTTTTATGTCAAACCTAATAAACGAATCCATCTTCATGACAATGAATGTCAATGTGACGTTTTGGCCCTCGGATCTTCAACCTCAGCTCTTTAAAAACCACAGAGGCAAATAAATCAGATATTTTTTCAAGAAATGTTTTGGAGGAAAAAAGGGGCCGAAAAGAAGGGCCGAAATGTATATAAGAGAGATGTCACTCCATACTCCGTAGTTCCCACTCCAACTTTTTTTGAAATGCTTAAAACAACGTCGATATAATGCATGATAAATACAATTGCGAATTGAGTGTGAAAGGTGTGGAATATTTTTGAGAAATTAATTGGTATAATGACATGTTATTCTAGCTGTAATACGGTAAATAAACAACAATTTATAGCTTAAGTTCAGTTCCGACACGAAAACGTTCCTTTAAAGAAATGCTCTGGCATTCCGTTATAGGCATAAAATTATGCTTTGTAAAGCGAGTTTTTTGTCTATCGATGTTTACCATGGCTTTTTTTCGTATGTTTTGTGCATTCGTGGTAGTACACTTGCTTATATTGTTATTGATACCAAGTTTATATTTTAGTTAATAAAATGGCTGAATCTTCCAAACGTCGTCAAGCAGTTGATCCTGATGAAGATCTTAAGCACGTGGAGTTTGAGACTTCTGATGGAGTCGAGATCATTCCTACTTTCGATGCTATGGGATTGAACAAGGATCTGCTCAGAGGTATCTATTCTTATGGATTTGAAAAGCCGTCAGCCATCCAACAGAGAGCTATCAAGCAGATTATGAAGGGAAACGACCTCATTGCTCAGTAAGTTAATGTACTATGTTATTTTACCTTGTTTAGGGCTCAATCTGGTACTGGTAAGACAGCGACCTTCTCTATTGGCACCCTTCAGTCAATTGATGTTCAAACTAGGGAAACTCAAGCTTTGATCCTCTCTCCAACCAGAGAATTGGCTACACAGATCCAGAAGGTTATCTTAGCGTTGGGAGACTACATGAATGTCCAATGTCACGCTTGTATTGGAGGTACAAATGTTGGAGAAGACATGAGAAAGCTGGATTATGGTCAACACATCGTTACTGGCACTCCTGGTCGTGTGTTTGATATGATTAGACGCAGAAATCTCCGAACCAGAAGTATAAAGTTGTTGGTGTTGGATGAAGCAGACGAAATGTTAACCAAGGGATTCAAAGAACAATTGTACGATATCTACAGATACTTGCCTCCAGGTGCTCAAGTTGTTTTGTTATCGGCTACACTTCCTCACGATGTCTTGGAAATGACAAGCAAGTTCATGACTGACCCTGTCAGAGTTTTGGTGAAACGGTAAGAATGTTATATTGGTATTTGTGGTATATTTTGTTTTTCATATTGATTTAAACTTTAACGTAAAACTTATAAATGGTTAGTTTCCGTTATTACCTAATTTTCTTAATAATTTAATATTTGTAGTGATGAACTGACATTGGACGGAATTAAGCAGTTCTTCGTTGCCGTCGACCGAGAGGAATGGAAGTTCGACACCTTATCTGACTTGTACGATACCCTAACCATCACTCAAGCTGTAGTGTTCTGTAACACGAGAAGAAAGGTCGACTGGTTGGCCGAGAAGATGCGAGAAGCCAACTTCACCGTATCGTGCATTCATTCAGACATGGAACAGAAGGAACGTGAAGAAGTCATGAAGCAGTTTCGTGCTGGAGAATCTCGAGTACTCATCTCAACTGACGTGTGGGCCCGAGGTCTGGATGTCCCTCAAGTTTCACTTGTTGTCAACTACGATTTGCCTAACAATCGTGAGTTGTACATCCACAGAATCGGCAGATCGGGACGTTATGGACGAAAGGGTGTGGCGATCAACTTTGTTAAACAAGACGACATCAGAATCTTGAGAGATATCGAACAGTACTACTCGACCCAAATCGACGAAATGCCAATGCAAGTGTCTGACTTGATCTGATGTGTTATAACTATAATCAACTATTATATTTTTTATTGCGAACTTAATAAACTTATTGTAATTAGTTCTTTGAGTTGATTATTGAAAGTTGTTTCTAAAAGCAGGTATTTGATTTAGTGATTGGAAGATATTAAGTTAGGGTGTCCGAGACAGGCTTTGATAGGTATTGGGTATGTAAGCATAATGATAGTCAAGTAGTTTATTTACGACTTTTTTTACTCCGTTGCTTCGGGGATGATGACCGTTTGTTCTTGCTTCGTTTCTCTTTCTTCCTCTTCTTTTTCTTCTTGACCTTTTGAAATTCTGATGAGTTGAATAGTATTCCAGTCTTTGGCAGAGGAGGGTGGGTCTCCCTAAAAAAATCAGTACCTTATACTGGAAGTTAAAACGTCAGGCTTCTTCTAAGTAACTCATCACTAATCTAGCACATAACTATAAAAACTAGGGAAACTATGTCAACTTACTTATACAAAAAGTCCCGCACTCGAAGCCAGACTATTTGATTGTTCTCTAGATTGTTGTGTGATGCTCCAATTACCCATAAGGGCATGTTTTTCGACTTGCTGGCTTCGAATAGGGCTTGGCCATGTTCTATCGGTACTAACTCATCTTCAGTCCCATGACATATTAATAATGGTACTTTAATATTGACGACCTGAAATATTTATGCTTGAGGAACCACTTTTACGTTTTTAATGGAACAGGAAGATGAAAGGGTGAAAACTGTCGATTAAAAGTCAAAAATATACTACTAAAACCCCTACCTTCCCCAACGAGTCAAACTTATCAATCCTACATCTCCAATCTGGTGATTTACAAGGTTGGTTTGTTTGGCAACAACAACATCGCTTCCAATACAATGTTCGTATCATAGATGTGGGTGGAGAGAATAACATGACACCAGCTATGTTACTCAGCTTCTGAGCTTGGTTAATTGTGACAGCTGTACCAATACTAGTGCCCCATAAGATAATGTTTTCTTCTGGTACCTTTTCTTCTTTTATTATGTACTAAAAGAAGTTATGGTACTATAATTTACATAAACCTATTTACTTTTTCAATGCCATGCTTTTGTCAGCAATTTTGCCAAAAAAATTATCATATATAGAGAGCTCCCTATATACCTAGAGAGTTAAGCTTACATTATACACCGCATCAATGTCACAAAAAGCATTGCTTTCACTCGGCGATCCTGAACTGATACCATAGCCACTGTAATCGTACGCTACTATGTCACAATTCAAATAGTCGGCAATTTCATGAAGTTTTGGCACACCTATAATAACAAAAGGTTCAAAGAGCAGTGATTTGTAAGATGTAAGATAACTCCTATTACATATTACAAATAACTGCTCTTTATCGTGTTTAGGCTTACCAGTCAAATGATCAGATATATCAGAGCCGTTTGGATGAGAAAAGAGTAATGTGTATCGCGGAGTGTGATGTGGAGATCGTATGATTATTCCTCCTACAAACTGTAAAAATATTATTATATATTGTTCTAAAAGCCAATTTAAAATCAAAAATGTAGTCTTTAACTAATTCCGACTAAACTGCACAGTACAAATTGAAAAACTTAAAATCCTGCACGGTGCAACCTTATTTACTTGAAAATCCCAATTATAAACGACATTATAACTAAAAAAATATCTTCTGAGAAGCTTCTGTTCCAAAAATATGTCAACCATAAAAACTTACAGTATTACTTTTCGTTGGCACCACAAAGCCTTTTATGTTCAATACTTCAGGTAGACATTCGTGTTCAAAGCCAAATCTCCAAACATTGTGATTGAATTCTACAGCTTTTCTATAACAACATTAGTTAAAAACAAATATTCTTTAAGTTTTATATAAAGTTATCTCAAAAACGCCGTAAAACACTATTTTTTCTGACGAAACGAATGTTAAGTTAGGTGAAAGTGAATTAAAACTTCCCAAAATAAAACTTTCTGGTTGGTTTTAAAGTCTGCTATAATCTTGTAATAGCTAAAACAATATACAAGAGCTTCTGACAAAAGCACGGCTTTTAATTTTCAAAATTTCTGTACCGTGATCCCCTCCGTATCTTGACTTCAGCTGTTTGTGCCGCTTGACTACCTGACTTGTTCCTGTCAGAATTGTAAAAAAAGAAGTATTCTCGAGGCGGTGGCCAAAAAGCCAGTTTTAGTAAGGTTGATGTTGGCCATGGTGGACACAAGAACATGTATATTAACCTCCAGATAGAACGGAGAACCTTCTTCAGCACATACGTGACATCACCCCAACATTGACATCGCTTCTCTTCGCACACACATATCATTGGAGGCTTTTTGAACCTAAAATGGCGTTTTATGATAAGTTACAGTATAAAAAACATAAAAAAGTAAATTACAGAATAAACATTGTTGTAAAAACACTGATCTTTCCAGTAAAACACAAAATATGTGTTTGTAGGTACCTACTTGCAGTCCTCAACAAACTTTAGGAACTTCTGGTCCTTTTGCTCCTTCTTCTTGTCAGTCTTAAAAATAAAATCAGGATGACTTTTGAAGCGATTAAAGGCGCGGCATCTTTTAGTATGATTCTTCTTTGATCTGTCAGATACTATTTTAGTATTGTCTGGTTCTAATAGTATTCTTGGCAAAAGCTTGTACTTTGACTCAATCTTCTGCTTCTTCTTCGGTATTAATGGAGCTTTAGATAGTTCGTCGTCCTGAAAATGGCAGTCATTATAAATGGTATTAATCTTCTCCTTTACCTGTGTAACATCCAATTTGTAAAGCGTCGACTGTTCCTTCCTTTTACTAACAAGCCTCATGGAATTGGCTCCAGAAGTCTGTGTTGTGTTTGTATCGTCACTTGTGCTACTATCATCATCATCACCTTGCGTGTCATTGACAGGAATATGAAGACTCACGCTTTGTTGAGTTGCTTGAGATTGATATTGGTTATACTCAGATAAGGCAGGGTGCTGAGTCGACTGCACTTCGGATTTGTTATTCTGTTGAGATTTGTCATTCATCCAACCGGTCTTCGGAGTAAAAAGTTGTAAAAATGAGGTGGGAAGGCGAGCTGACCATTGATTCTACCCTACCCTACTCCACCCATTAATACCCTACTCTTACCCTACCCTACTCTACCCTACCCATAAATATTCCCAACCCTACCGTAACTATAATACACAATGTCATACTGAAAGTACAGTACCTTACCCTATTACTCACACTTTGCACTATTATCAACATAAACAAGATTAATCATCACCATACGTGACATGTTGATATCATCAACGAATCTTTTTTGCACATCCGAACAGGATTATGTTATTCTAGAGATCAAGTGTCGAATATGACGCAACACACGGTAAGCATCGGAATTTGCATTTAAAGCTCTTCCACAACCATTACTCCATGAAACGGGAGCAGTTAACGGTTTTTATTCAATTTATAAATCTTTTTAAAGTAATATGGAACAGCAACGGATCGGAAAGTTCTTTGGGTAAGGTGCTTTTTGTTTTACCTTATGATGTTTTACAATTTCAATTTTGTAAAATACCTTAAGGTTGACGTTATACTGCAACATATTGCTCTCTTATTCATATTTTGTTAAAGTTTACCTTAATTTTTTCAATTTATCTCCAACTTTTTCAACATTTCAAAAACGCTATCTTCAACATGTACGTTGTAGTCTTGTTGATATGTCTACAAGCTACTAAACTATCAATCATTGTACGTTGATTACAAACACCTCAAAGTGTAAAGTGCAGTTCAAACGTGATAAACTGTTTACTATAGTATTGTTTTACATTTTAAACATTACAATCAGCACTGTTTGACATGTTTTTAACAGAAAACTTACAATTACGGCTTATTAAACATCATTTTTTTACTTACAGTTAACTACAGAGTAATTCACGGTAATACAAAAGGTTCTTTACATCATATTGTCCATAAATAGCTATGTCATTAGTTATTTTTAAGTCCAGTTAGCTAAAAATAGCTTCAGACATATAAAATCAACCATATCTTTTTTTAAAGACCCGTATCACACCAATTCATGACCAATTTTATACCTAAAACATGCTCGCTATGGCGAAATCGTTGTACCTACACCGAACTGACCTAACGCTTATTAAGGACCAGAGAACACTTCCCAATTATAGCTAATTAATCCGAAAATAGGTTTTAATAAACAACTGATCGAAGGTGGGGTTTCATATGAACTAATTGCTTGATTACTCCAATTGCGCAACCGTTTACAGCTCTCGCTATTCGAACACTTAACACACCTTAAGTTCCGTTACCATGTGGGCATACACGTAAGTACAGTGGGGGTTGTAGAAGTTGCTAGAGTAAGATTAGTAAATATTTGTATTAACAATTCATTTCTCTTAGTATTAGCTACAATTCTTTAATTTCTTGATTTCACTTTTTTGAAATTTGCCTATTTATTCTGAAACTGCACCGTGCAAAAAAGTTTAAAGGTTAAAAAAATGATTTCCAAATATTCTTACACCTCCCAATAATGTAAAATATCATTGAGAAGCTTCTTCTATAAGATATGCGTTAACTGTCTAAGCGAAACTTGATTTAACGACTTGTAATTGACCTAAAATGCCTTTCTTTAAATTTAAGCCGCACCGTGCAAAAAAATAAGTTATACACAGTGAAAACCATTTTAAACAACGAAAAAGTAATATGCACGATCAATAATACTATGATCTATTCAAAAGTAACATTTTTCTTTGTTATTTGAGCACGAACTTTTCAAAACTTTTTAGAAAGCCAGCACGTTGCAGAAACCAAGAGTTAATACCCCACCGCGCAGATTTTCAGAGAAATTTTGACAAAAATACATTTAATAATAGTAAAAAGAAAATTTACCTATCTTCCTTCTTGGTTTAGGTCTACAACACAATTCCTTTCTTGCTTTACATCTTCCAAAACAAAATTTTGTTTCACGTCTAACAAATTCGTCATTGCTGATGCATTTCCCATAATTTTATAAAAATAAAATCTTTTTTTTTAAATTTTCCTATTCTACTGATCTGAACTGAAGTAAAGACAGCCTTGGAAGGCAGATAACTCCGCCTTCCCTTCATTTTATTCATTTGTCACCTCTTTTCATAAAATTATATTATTCTCACTTGATTCAGCTCTGTTTGAAACCTGAAAATCAACATGGAAGCGTAAGTAAACCTTGATAAGTTGATGTCTTTTGCTATATTTAGTCTTTTCAAGTCAATTATACGATTATTTTGGTGGTTTGTTGCGTTCTAATAGTATAAACTATCAAAAATATGATGTTATACACGATGAATAAACATTTTGATGGAAATGAGTTCATAAGACGTCTTTTCATGGTTTTTAGGCTTGATTTAACGTTTAAAATAAAAGTATTGGTACTGTTAGACTTTTGAGATTTTTGGGTAAAAATTGACAGGTATTTTTGTTACTGTAGTTATTTATTACCTAATTTCAGGGATGCCATATCAGGGCACAAAACCTCGAAGAATAAGCCAGCTTTTGCCAAATCAGGCATGGAACGAGTGACTTATTTAACACAGGTATGTTATGAAAGGTTTTGTTTGTTTTTTGATATCGCTCGGACCTGACTGCTATCAGGTTTGGGCTCGGATATTGTGGTAGACGTGATTTTGTTTGGAAAGACATTATTTTTGGCTTTATTGTGTTCCTTTGTATGTATTTTTAACATAACAAAGAAAAGAACGTATTTTAAGGGACATTCTGATGTTATGTTAGAGACTTCAATAGAAAGTGAAAGTTTTATATTCTTTTGTTATACCAGCATGACGGAATAACAAAAAAGAAAACTTCAACAAGTTTGTGTAATATGATGGTCATTTGTTATCTTTTGGGAATACTTTGTGAGGGTTATATTATTAATTGGATGATTAACAAACAACACATTATATCATGTATACAAAGCTAAAAATTCATTTTCAGGACCAATTCGATGACATATTCCAGTACCAACCAGCATCAACAACTCGATTAACATGCAAGAAGGCCACCAAGAAGTTGTGCAAAAACTTTTTGAGTATTCAAAGCTTTCTAAACTTCCTGATTTCTTTCTTTCCAATATTGAAATGGTTCCCAGAATACAATTGGAAAGAGAATGTCATGGGCGATCTGATGGCTGGCATCACGGTGGGCATCGTGCACGTTCCACAAGGTATTGCTTATGCCATTTTGGCTAATGTTCCACCAGTTCAAGGGTTGTATACAGCGTTTTTTGGAGTACTATTTTACTCGTTTTTTGGGACTTCGAAGCATGTTTCTGTCGGTAAGTGGTTGTGATAAAGAAGGTACTATAATAATATTAGAGTTATTTGAATAGGTCTTATTTGTTAGAGGTCAAACCTTTATAAAACTTGTTTTGAAACGACTTAATTATTCAAAGTTTCAATACTTGGTTTTAAAAAGTCTTGTCGTTGTTTTGTAAAGAAATACACGTTAAAAAGCGACAATACTTTTTTGGATTTTTACTAAAATATTGAATTGGTAAAAAAAAGTTTGTATAAATGATTGATTTGGAAGTTAAAGCTTTATTACCTATTTTTCGTTATGTGTTGTAGCTCTTTTGTTGTTTAAACAAAAAGATTTTGTAGTTTTTCATTAAAATTCGTAACTTAAAGTGAAAAATGAAGAGTAATCCAATCAATTGCTTGGAGACGACAAAAATAAAGAAACGTTCAGGAAGTTTTTTGTACTTCTTAATGGTATAATAAACCTAAAAAGGCTTTTTATAAATACAGGAATTCAAAATATGATTAATATATTTTCAAAAATTTAAATTTAAGCGGCCAATCTAAAACAACATCTAAATAAAAACAATATTTCAGGCTCATTCGCGGTAATATCACTGATGACAGGCGTTGCGTGTACGGAGATAAAAGCCAGGATAGACGAAGAGTACTATAAGTTAGAGGCCAAGTACATTGGAGATGCTCACAACCTGAACAAACAGTACGATCTTCACAATTTCACCGTCCAGATGCCGAAGTTGGATCTGGAGAACGTGGAGATTGTGTCTACAATAACATTTGTAGTCGGACTGATTCAATTGTTGATGGGCTTGCTTCATGTCGAGTTCTTGGCCGCTTATATGAGTGATCAACTGGTTAATGGGTTTTGTACTGGTGCTGCTGTGCACGTTGTTATTGTACAGTTCAACAAGTTGTTCGAGATCAAAGTGAAGAAGGCGGACGGTTATGGGTACATTTTTAAGGTAAGGATGGGGTGGTTGTTATTATATTATTAAAAATGAATTTTTTAGGTAACATATTGTTTAAAAACTGGCAAAATGTAGTTTTTATACTTAAATATATATAAGAAACATTATTTTACATTGCCATGGTACCTAAAAACTAATATAACATCTTACAGTACATTTACGATGTGTTTGCAAGTATCCAGAAGACCAATCTTGTGGCAGCCGTCTTATCTTTGGTCGGGTTTGTCATCCTATACATTGGGAAAGATATAATCAACCCATTGGCCGAGAAGAGACTCCCTTGTCCAATACCTTTTGAGCTGATATTGGTCATTCTCTCCACAGCTGTGTCAGCATTCTTTAATCTTCACAAAACTCAGAATATCTCTATCGTGGAGAACATTCCTTTAGGGTGAGCTTTCAAATATAAGTAGTGGCAAAAACTTATATTATACAATATATATATATTGATAAATGAATTTATATTTAGGTTACCCGAATTCAATCTGCCAAGAACTGATATTATCCATCTAGTTCTATATGATTCTCTGGAAATAGCAGCAGTGGTTGTGGCGTTACATATCAGTATGTGCAAGGTATTTAACCGGAAGTTGGGTACTCGTACTGACAATAATCAGGTAAGTACTAGATGTGAGGATAAGGTTGGGTAATGGGCAATGCAATGAGACTTAGTTTTCGGTCGAAAAATTGTTTAGATGCTTGGTATAATATTTTATGTCATTTTGCGCCATATTATAGTAGGTTAACTGTAACATTTCTAGGAATTATATGCTCTTGGCTTCATGGGTACATTATCATCGTTCTTTGGAACTTATCCGATTACTACGTCTTTGGGAAGATCAATGCTGAATGTTGAATGTGGTGTTAAAACACAGGTTAGTTTTTAAACTTTTTAAAGTTGGAAGTTAATTTTGAGATTTTTGTTAAGTATGCTTTACTATATGCAACACCTAATATGTCATTTTTTGAAAATGCGGTATTTATTTATGGTATATTTTTTCAATTTTGAAGTTTTAGATGTCCGCCTACTTTTGCGGAGCTCTTCTTCTGGTGGTCATCTTGTCGGTTGGCCCTTTGTTATCAGCACTTCCAATGTGTATATTATCTGTTATAATCATTTACTCTGTAAAGAACGTCTTCAAGAAGATGCCTTTTGAACTGTGGCATTTATGGAAAGTGGCCAAGATGGATTGTGTAAGTTATTTGATTATTTTTGTCATTTTAAAAGCTTTTTGTATTTGAAAATGATAAGACTTTGTTTAAAAGGTCAAAAAGTTATGGAGTTTTATGTTATGGACGTAAATTTTTTACTTGTATAATAGTACAATACTAATGCCTTTCATTATGCCACAATCAAATATGCAATTTTAGGTAATCTGGCTAGTCGCCTTTCTCTCAACTGCCATTTTCAATGTAATGACAGGCCTGATATTCTCCATCGTCTTCGCTCTCCTCACCACCGTATTCAGAATCCAATGGCCGCGATGGCAAGTGTTGAGTAGACTGAATGGCACAGAAGAGTACCGTGATTGTGGAAGATACGCCAGAGTGACGTTCATCAAGTCGATAAGAGTATTCAGATTCGACGCTCCACTGTTGTTCACGAACGTCGACAGTTTTGCGAATGCCGTGGAGAAAGCGTTGTGGACGCAGAGACTGAAGTTGAGGAAGCCGAGCAGTCCAGCCAAACGAGTTGTCGCCAAGATATTTGCGAAGAACGGGAAACAGGTAGATTTTGAAATTTTTAATTTTGAAGTAAAGTGTTTTTAAAATAATTTTTTTGGTTTTTAAATTTCGAAATGTAATTTTTTTAAATTTTGAAGTTTTCATTTGAAATGTGAACCCTCAAAGGTGTCTTTAAAAGTTTTTAAAAAGTGATGAAATTTTCGTAAAAATTGCTTTTTTGTAATAAAAAGAAGAGTTTAATTAATCATGACACGTTGTTTTGTTTAATACAACCTTGTTTATGGTGTTTGACGTGTTATAGTAGTCCTATAAGCTCATATTTAAAAATGTTAAAGGGGTGGATTGAAAAAATTAATTTTTGCAAAAAAAGTGTCAATTTGATGTGTTACTACATGGTTTAACATTTTTTTGATGTTTTGTTGCAGGATTTCAACATTTTTTAAACGAAATGGGAGGTTTTGTCACGGAATGTATTGTTGGTTATAGTAATCAAACTTTCAGAAATTTCATTTTGAAATACTGTTTTAATGCTTATTCTCTTCAGATGCAGAACAAACAGCTGAGCGAAGATGTGAAACACTTTATAATCGACTGTTCTGGCTTCACTTTTGTCGACTACACCTCAGTATCCTCTCTCATCGACGTGTTCCATCAACTAGAGAAGCGTGACATCTCTGTCTACTTTGCTGGAGCCAAAGCACCAGTCAGAGACAAGTTGGAAGACTGTGGATTCTTCAAATCGGTCGGTCGTTCCAACTTCTACCCTACCATTCACGATGCCGTCAACGCTTCTGTAGCCGCGATGAAGCAACAAGACCCCAAGTGTATGGTCAGATCTCCAAGTGTCTTCAGAAGCTCCATAGTGGTACCAATGGGCGGAGACCCTCAGGCCAACATTGCTTATGTGCCAGAATCAGAAGCATCGGATTCAGATGAACCTATTGAGATTCATTACATAGAGGAGGAGAAGGACAGAGACTCGAACGTCTAGAGGCATGGTGAAGATGTGAACGTATGGAAGACAGGATTCTGGGTAAAGTGTTGCTTGTGAGGTACTGTCATGATATGAGTATAACAATATGTTAGTATATGTTATTGTAGTCATTTTATGCTTGGCAATGTTATTGTAGTCACTTTAAAGTGGCTTTGCAATTTTATTAATATTAATTTTTTTTAATTGTTGTTACTGGTACTATGTCTTACTCACTTTTTATCTTTAACTTATATTAATTAGCATTCTTTCACTTTTTAACATTATAATTGACAATATTAGACTCGGCTTTTGAACTTAACAAACGACAATGTTTGACATTGTCAGTAGCTTTTAATCATAAACTGTTCATAACTCTTATATTATTAACTGATGTTTATATCTTTCAGAACTTATCATTTTTATCTTATGTTAGTCTTCCAAAGATTGTGCGATTTGAAAGGATTGTAGCAATGTGTCTGTAAATACTATTGAAACGAAGTATGTTATATCACAATAAATTCTTAAAAAAACTTTGGACACTATTATCTTAGGTCATTCTTACGTATTTATCGATATGGTAAATAGTAGTGTTAAGCACACTCAGTTAGAGGGGAACTTGTTTCGTCTTTATTGCGGAATGCCAACGATTTTCTTCTCCGCTAATTATTTGTTTTGGCATTTGCATAAGATCATTTAGGCGCGTTTTATCGATAGGCAGTGTCTTCACTATGACAAAAGATCACAGTATATTAAAGAAGAATGTATTTCTTGAAGATCTTCCAGAAAAAGTAAGTTATACTATCCCAATTTCATCTATTATTTAGGTATGGCAAATCATTTTAGCTAAAATGGTAAACATCGACAGCTTAGCTGCATTGGCTGCGACAAATAAAACGTTTTACAAACGGATCAATAGAGACTTTAAATCTATGTGTTATAGCGATGGCATCTACAGACTCGTTGGAGAAACTTGGGCGACTGCTTTCAGCTTGTAAGGTTGTCTATTGGTACTCTACCTTATCTGTTTCTACCTCACACCACTCTACACAACTTTATCTTATACAAGTCTATCTTATCCTACCTTAGCTTCCCGTACATCTATTTTACCTTAACAACTCACATTTAGGACGGCACATCGTGCATTTGACCTTTTATGCGGAGTAACGTGCCCTCACTCTGGAACATTTGCTTTTTATTTACGACCACATTATGTCGTTCTTTCTCACATTGACTTTTCAAACTTCAAATTCGAATTGCTTGACTTCAAAGATCAGTTGAGAGCACCGATTATGAAAGTGTCTGTGATAAACAAGGGAAAACGGTTGATTATTCATTGTCAGAACTCAATAAACGACCAATTTGCATATCTGTATGACATTGAGACAAAACAAATTCTGAGAAGTTTTGAAACAACTGACGTCCAATTTAAAGACTACACTCAGCTACTGGACAACAATATTGTATACGACCCGTACAGTAACAAAGAATTCGAAATCCCTCCAGGAATGAGACGTTATCGACCACAACATTCAGACACATTTAGTGAACATCGTTACATTGCTGGAGATGATGGATGAGGAATTGTACCTAAAAGACATGATAAGGTTATCAAGTTTGGTAAGGTCACTGTGATGAGTGGATTCAACCATTGTATTCTGGAAGAAGCTGGCTTGCTTATGGTCAGAAGTAAGGTTATATAATAGTACTAAAGGATAAAAAGCTAGTTTTTTAACTATGTAAACATACTGTAGTAAAAGACGGTTTAGAATATATTTAAATTTCTATTTCAGATAAAGCTAACGAACACTTTGGCTACAATAACATCGAGGTATACGACTTACAAACTCCAGAAAAGCTTTATGAACGTTCGCTAGATAACAGAGATGATATGTGGAAGGGATCTTCAAACTTCTCCATAGTAAATATAAACACTGGCGAAGTAAGTATTAGATTAGAAGATTTTACTATCATTATATGAAGGCTATATACTATCATATTATATTTTTGAGGTTTCTAAGATTAAATAACAAGTTAAAGGTTCATTGTATATACATACGTCAAACTGCACTTTTTGAAAATCGTACTAACCATAATTGTCATATTCAGCACATCATTTACAATCCTATTGAGAAAAAAAGTCTACTCGAGGTTTGTCTATTGTCGGTGTCCGGACACACATGAACAGATACCTGTTGAAGAATTCTGCAGTTTTTCGTTATCATACAGAAGAGAAGGTTGTAGACGATTTGATTTTTGCATGACTCACATTAATGAAAAAAAAACCATTTTATTTTGATTTTTCTACTGGTAAGTAGAGAGTGGGGTAAGGTAGGGTAAGGTACGGTAGGGTAGGGTAGGGTAGGATAGGATAGGGTAAGGTAGGGTAGGGTAGGGTAGGGTAGGGTAGGGTAGGGTAGGGTAGGGTAGGGTAGGGCAGGGTAGGGTAAGGTAGGGTAGGGTAGGGTAAGGTAGGGTAGGGTAGGGTAGGGTAAGGCAGGGTAGGGTAGGGTAGGGTAAGGTAGGGTAGGGTACGATAAGGTACGGTAGGGTACGATAAGGTACGGTAGGGTACAGATATAACATATTTTTTGAATCCACCAAACTTTTCTTTTACATTAATGCCAAATTATTTAGGAAATCTAAAGTTGATGATAGTTGAAGATTTAAATGTGTTGGGCGACTCACCGTTCTTCTTTGACATTATCAAGAAGTGTCAAGCGTTGATAGATGAATGCGAAACTTATGGATATGATAGTGATAGTTTGTCTGAGAAAGTAAGAAACTTTTTTGCAGATAATCTACAAATACTACTCACACGATACCCGATACCAGTGCTCAATAGGGTTTTTGAGAACAAGACTTCACGAATAACAAAGTTAGATTTTATATAATCATTAAACTATATTATTTTATTTAATAATATGTTTAAAAGACAGTTTGTGAGAAGTTCTTATTCCAAATATGCAAAATAAGAGATTAAATTAGTGCATTTTTTTGAAAATTAGTGCGATTTTTGAATGCAGGTACCGATTTGGACCAGTAAAACCACTTAAATGTTGCAATAAGATATATGTAGAGCATAAAAAGCTATGTATATGTTCCAAATTTCAAAGCAATTTAAGCTGTTGCAGGTAAGACATAATCCGGCAAAGTAAATTTTGTAAATCTATCATTATGACACATTTTTTAAATATAATTTTTGAACTGTAGTTTTAGACATATTTAAAATTGTCTTTATGTTTTTGTCTTCTCCCGGCTTTATTTGACCGTTTTCTGCCATTTCCGACCGCGGTCTCTCAGCCGGGTTCGAACCGGTGTTGTTTTGGTTTGGTGGAAAACGCGCTACCAGCTAGACCAAGAAAATTTTACCACGGGATCTATAATCGAAAATGATGCCTTCTAGAGCAGAATTTTGCGCTGGTTTCAAATATGGGATAAAATTATGATAAAATAATGCAATTTGTTTGAGAAATGATGTGTTTTTTGTGTGCAAGTACCAGCTTGGACCATTAGAACCAGTCGTATCAATTTGACATAATAAGACAAAATGTAGAGCACAAAAAATTTTAAAATGTACCAAATTTCAAAGAAACTAAAATTATTGTCGTTGAGATATGGCCCGGCAAGGCAAAATATTGAAAATCCATCATCATGACATATTTTTTTAAAATACTGTACGATAGGGTAGAGTAAACTAAGGTAGGAATGGTAAGTTAACTTTATATTATTGTGTTCTATACTGTTGTAGCCTTACAAAAAGCTCTAAAACCTTTATTGTAATGGTTTATATCAACAAGAAACAGCAAGAATATTAAATGTTAGCCCGGTTGAGGAGGAGGCAGTCCTTCGAACGACTGCGACAGATAATACCACCAGTATATGAGCTGAAATGTAAATTATATAGCTACAGTAAAGATAATACAAAGTATAATATACTACCTATTAAACCAAAGTTAATATATTACTGTTATATATGACTGTAATGTGTACTATGTGCACAACGCTATAAAGGCATGCCATCTTACGTTAAAGAATGTAAATGCCAGCGGGAAACAAACGATAGACATCTTGTCGATGCTCTCTGGCTGTATATTCAACAAATGCCGTCGACGTGCCACGGTTCGAAGATACATTGGTTGTGGTTGATACCCGTTTATCTAAAGCATAATGTCATAGATATGTACAAACTTTTAAATTAATTATATTTGACTATTTTTTCCTAAAAATGCAAAACATTTAATAAATTTCAAAATTTAAAAATCAAAAGATTTTTAAAAAATGACAGATTTTTTGTTTACTGTATCACAGAATAAAAAATCACAGTGCTAATATCGTGACATATAGTGACAACAACACGAGATAAAATGTCAACAGACATCCAATATGTCATAACTATCATTGATGACAAATTGTTTTGCACATGACAAAACCTGGTCAAAAACTTTTGGAATAAACAATTTTAAAGCTTACTGGTCAAAAATTAAGTAGCTGAGCTGTGAATAATCCCACAGCTTTTTCACAAAATATTCTTTTAAGTTTGACTCAAATCAGCAATTCTACAGACTTTTTGACCGGTACAAAACATTCCACACGGTCTTGGTCCAATTTACAGCTATCTTATGTCATTTTGGTTAAAGTAACTTTTAAAATATTAGTAAAATCCAACTGTAAGCCACCTTACCTGTTCAAAAGTCAGTGGCCCAGCTGGTGTGAACATAGAGTTCATCTCCAGATTGTGAGCCGAACTCGTAGGCGACCCTGGCCTCAGAAGCCTCGACGATGGAGGCGGTGACGGACTCTGACGAAAGTGTGTAGCCGATCCATTGGTCGGTAGTGCATGACTTGACCTTCGATTCCGAGTATCGTGACTTAGTAGCACAGCACGGTTGGCTTCAGTCCTACCGTTCCCACAAACACCGTTGGCATAGGGCCTGTAGCGAAGACTTCCGATCTGATGTTCTCGACTTGGAAGACATCCGAAAGCGCCCATTGGAGTGCTGGTCATACCGTTCACAATGGAGGACGAGGAACTACTGACCGAATGATAAGGTGCATGTTGTGGAGGGTCTGTCTTCTTGTGGCCAGCTTGACATCGTGTTATGTAGCAAACAAAGGCCAGTTCTACCATCGTGCCGAAGACGAAGGAGATACAACCTAAAAGTAGAATAGTTTAAAATACTAAAACTACCTTTAAGATGACATATATTATTAAAAATGCTTTTTAGATGACTTATATTGTACAATACTATCAATTATTGCTCAAACTTGTAGCCTTAATGCTCTTACCTAACATCCACACATCCATAGCCTTGACATATGATACACGAGGAAGATTTTTAAGAATGTTGCCAAACTAAAATCAATCAAAGATATGGCCATTTTAAGCTATATTTTGAAAAATTTTGAAAAAAAGGAAATTACCATCATAGTAATAGCCAGCAACGAGCTGACGCCTACCGTTGTCCGCGCCGGCAGAGCCTTTGGCTCCATACAGAAAGACACCCAGCTTACAATAATTGTTAGATATCTGAAAGAAATGAAGGAATGTCTAATCATTGTGTAAAATATAATTGTGTAAACCATAAATACTGTCAAATTTGTGAAGAGTGTGATATATTTTGTCAAATCTTAATTTTTTAGCCAAAAACGTAAACTAACCTACTTTTTAAGTAAATAAGACCTCAAAATCAAATATTACAGTACCCCAATCAAAAAGTTTGTATTTACAAAAATATTCCCTATACTCTGTTACCTATTCATACAAATTTTCAAGATATTCTACCCATTAGTTTTCGCTCTACAACGCTTCTAATGTAAGACAACATACAACAACTCTAACACAACATACGTTGGAACGTAGGCCTGAAGAATGTAGAACCCGTATCTTCGTTTGAATGTAAAAACAGCCTGTAGCTGGTCCCAATTGCCATTAGGATAGTAGAACTTCTCCGTCCTCGTGTCGTACTGTACCATGTCAAAGTCCGGTAGCTGAATGACCTTCATCAACGTGATCGGCTCGTCCATCCAATGTAACGACACCTCTTCGTTGTTGTGACTGTAGCTTTCGAACAACAATGTACAGGTTTGGGTATCAAATGGAAAGGTACGAAGGTCCAGAGCACATGGTGCTTTCACTGACAACCGGTGGTTCGTCCATACTGTGCCGTTCTAAAAGTTTTGGTGGTTTAAAGAAGTGATTAAAATAAAATACGAACTTTTGTGCTCACCTTTAAAAATTTAAATTTCCTGAGAATTAAAAAAATTAAAATTTACTAACTTAAAAGTACAACCAGTTCAAAAAAGAATGACTTACATCATAAAGGATGAAGAATATATTCTCCGTGGGAGATTTATGGACTGTGGTGGCTTTGGAGTTAATTATACACCTAAAATACAAATTTTTTAAAACTTTTCATTACTGTTTTTATTAAAAGACTTTAAAGTAAATTTAAATTATGTTTTTACCTCACCCGGTCAAAAAGTTTATAGTAAAACTACCAAAAAATGTAAAAAATGGCAGTTTTTAAGCATTTTTCGTCATTTTTAACCAAAATGACACTCTTTTTTAAACTTTTTTGACTAATTCACATTAGCTTTACACTTTTTGACAATTCCATCGCAAATTGGAATTAACCTACGTATTAGGCGTCCATATTTTGTGCAAATACCGGGTTTCCATCGTGATATTCCTGATGCACTGTGAGTGATTCGTGAAGCTGAGTGACGAGTCGTGCCATAATTGTGTGAACAGAATGTCGATTTGAAAGTCGGCCGAAATCTCGTTCAACGATCCCATATCCTGAAAGAATTTTATTATTTCTATTTTGAAAAAATCAAATTCTGATTTTCTCGCCGAATTTGGCATTTATCAGTGAAGGTGCCCGACCTGCCCCGCTCTAATAGACTTTAAACTTTTTATATAGAAAGATCATGTAAATATAAGATCTTCAGGAAAGTATTAAATCGGGCTTTCCAGGAAATCTCGAGAAAACTCGAAATAAAAATTAAATTTTAAATTTCCCGCCAAATTGGCATTGTGTTCCAAGTTAATAACATAGTAGCACCTTGACTTTTAATCATTTGTCTTTCATGTACTAGTAGAAAAAGTTGAAATGAACCAAAATTTTTTAATTTGTAAGCGTATAAAAGTGCTTGAAACACAATGCCAAATTCGCCAAATTGGCGGGAACTTCAAATAATTTAATTTTAAAACTCAAAAAGGTGGACTAAAACTTTTTGTGGGTACTATTGGTAGCACAAAGAAATCCTATAAAAATTTTGAGTTGCTTCTGAGCGGGGCAGATCAGGCATTTTTCTTGTAAATTTTAAATTTAATTTCAAAATTGAAAACTACAAAATGTTAACATACCTGTACATGCATTTCAATGTTCACACCGACACTTCCATCCGTATCTGGCAGCATTTTTGTGTAGTTTCCCATCAATTCATTCACAATTCTGCCTTCTGACCATGATCCTTCTGGGCATTTCTTTCGTCTCGCCATTACCTACAATACATTAGCTTTAACACAATTTAACATTATACAGCTATTTTGCTATAATATTTTCTAAAGAAGTATCAAATTAATATTTAATTTTAAATTGCACTTTAAAGAGTTTTTATTAAGATATTATGATAGTTATAACTGTAATATATATTACTAGTTCTTGAGTCTGTAGCCATAACGATGCTCTTGTAGTCAAGCTACACGAAAAGGTTTAACGAGGAGTCAAATTGGATAAAAAACAATCAAATTACTACTGTTAAGGACACTTTTAGAGAAGGAACGACTACTGTAACAGTGTTTCTGGCTTCAATTAAGCGTTCGTTTTAAAAATTTCAAAATTTATGGTATAAAAGTTCGTAGAAACGGCCATAAGAAAGTCTAATATCTAACTTCAAAGTTTGCAAAATAAGTTAGCTTGGTTTTGACTTTGTTTCTACAAACTTTTCGACCGCAAAAGAAAGTCTAATGTCAATAATGTCACTTATAAAGTAAAAAACTGCCCTTTTATGACTTTAAAAGTGCATTTTTAAACAAAATTGCAAATATAAAAATAAAATTTAGTGTCTTATAGCTATTTATAGCCGGACCATTAAGATTAGCTATAAATTTCGTTTGTTATATTAATGTCAAAAGCAGAGCTGGCCAAACAAAGCTCGTCAAATTTCTTCAAATTATTGCCTCAAAAGCTTAGAATTAATTTTTCAAGTTTAATATAAAATTGTTTAAAAAATTGAAAAATATTTTAATATTTATATGTAGACTAATACCTAAACCTAAAATTTTTTTGTAATTTTACTTTTTTATAATTAAAAATGACTTTTTTTTGCCCTTTAAAACCCCGAAAACTGCCATTTTTCACTGATATCCAAGCTCAAAAAAAAACCGTCTTAAACGAAACCCAATCCCACGTTCCAGGTCAACGTGCCACACTGTAATCTACTCACCTCGGGCAACGTGAACAAACAAATGAAGCCGAACAAGTATCTCATTGGACACACTCTCAGTCAGCGTTTTCTTCGCATTGCAGTCCGCCACGATGCCTTCTGAAGTTAAATGGCCGTCGGTGGGGGTTTCTGAAGTTAAACGCCATAATTGGCAGCAAGGTCATGATTGTAGTGAGCGAGGAATGTCATAATTGAGCGAGGAATGTCATAATTGGGCGAGCAAAATGTAAAAAAAAGTTTCGAAATTAAAATTTTGGGCTCCCGCGGCGCGACTGACAAAGTTTTTTAGACGAAATTGGAAGTTTTTGAGGGGGAGAAACTATGAATACAGATGACGATGGATAAAATAAACTTTGTTTGATAAGTTCAGTAAAAAACAATAAGCAAAATATGTTAAAATTTAGACTAAACCACTAAAAACAATGACAAAATTACCAAAATCTTCGATAATTTGACATAGCTTTCACTTTCAACATAAAAAATGTTTAGTCAACAACAATGAAAGTTTACTAAATTTAAGCACACAATAGCTGAATATATTTAAAACAATGTTTACTATCCAAAAACCTCAAATTTCAATTAACGACCGGTCAAAAAATAAAAGTTTTCGCAATGGACAGGGCCCGTTTGGTACAAATTTAGCTGAACTTCTTTTGAAAACGGGTTGAAACACTTTATTTAGACTACTATATCGGGTTTCAAAACTAGTACAAAGCAGTCGAAATGCTTTAAACTTTATTCCAAATTTAAATTTTTTAAAGTTTAAACAAATTTTTTTACAAATAGGTCAAAAAGTGTGTAGAAAAACTTGTTATTTGGCTCAAATTTCGTTTATTATAGCCAATTCTGCCTACTTTTTGACCAACGCTAAATTGATGACATAAGAACAGAAAGTAATGTCGCAAATTTTAATTAAAACTTTTAAAACACAAAAACACCCCCTAATTGTTATATAAAACACCCCCTATTTTTCGAATCCAACCCCGTTTCAGAAATGAAAAAAAGCCGGCTCCACACGTCGCTCAGGTGGACCCGAAAATGAATAAACAACGGAAATTCGAATCGTGGCATCTGAAGCCGAAGGCACACGCAATAAAGACACCCAAGCCCGGCCGAATAGCCTCAGGCGATCGGCCGGGTTCGGCTTATTACTCGTGAACTTTTGTCTACAAACAACGGATTTTGTTGAGGAAGGGAAGGTCAAGAAGATTCTTTTAGTTTTTTTTGATTTTATAAGTTCCTTGTCGGTTGTGGGGCGGGGTAGATCAAAAAATGTGGGGGAAGGTGGAAAAATAAACCTATGAAAACGTCACTGGGCACGGTAAAAGCGCGTAGCAATGCCTCGCTTTTACCCTGCCCAATGACGTTGCCAACTTTTGTGACCAGACATAACAACAACAACAAACTGGAAGACGAAGATCAGTCATGTGCAAGTAGAAAAACGGTTAATGCACTTTGCAAATGTCAGTACTGTCTCCGTTTGTTAGTGCGCGTCCAAGTACAGCCCAAATCAATGTAGTTACAGTATACTTTTAAGTAAAGAATTTAAAGTGTACAGTCGGTAGTATACTTTGGCCATTATGTTGTTAGAATAATTCTAGGCCCCCCTAACCCCAAAAAAGTAGCATTAAGATGATGCACATAATTATTTGAACAACATATTATTATTTAAAACCTACCATAAAAGTTATGTTCCTTTGCACACAGTACCCAATATACAAGTCTTGCTTTACAGTACCCCCTACTACCTTCCCGAGCCCACAGATGCACTACAGTACCCCGCAATGTTGCGGTTTCCTCGAAAACGTACTAAAAGTTTTATTAAACATTCCATAAATCAGGCCTTCTCAACACGACGGCGGCTTCAGAATCTTTGTTTCCGAAGATAAGATTTATGGAATAATGCCTGGAGGGCAATTCCCGTCATCCTATGGGTTTAATGACAGCCGGGAACGTTCGTTACGTAATCGTCCTCTCAAATCTCATTTCCACCACCAATAACTAAGTTTGGGGTGGGTAGGCGAAAGAACGTTTACAACGTGCTGAGGGCTGTAATAAGGGTAAAAACTTGAAATACTTTTATATTTTTGAATGAAATGCTTACATGATATTAACAAAGACAGTACCCAATCTGCCGTACTCAGAATCAGCTTAAAGTTTTTATATAAATTCTTTGTACCACCAATAGTACCTATAAAGAATTTTAGCTCGAGCTTTTAAGTTTTAAATTTTAAATATTTAAGTTTCCCGCCAATTTCGCAAGTTTGGCGTTGTGTTTCAAGCCCTATTTTTTCACTTTTCAGACAAACTATGCCTAAAAATTGAAAAATGTAGGTTTATTTACCACTTTTCCTCCTTCCCTTTTGAGCCTATCACAGAACTATAGCTCGTAGACCAGACATAACACTTTACTCTAATAAATTATAGCTTTAATCTAACCTTTCACCCTATAAAATTAATAAAAATGTCAAGAATCTCTAAAAAAACTGTCAAAGATGACAAAAAAGTACCTCTGAAGGCGATGTGTCGTCTAGTAGAAGATCGACACAAATTCATTAAAACCGCCTGAGGGGAAGGGAAATGTTGCCTCGATTAAGCGTAATTATTTGTTTTTGCCAAAGATAAAGTAAAGCTCAAAGAGTCAGAGTACAAGGATGAGACTACTCTTGGTAGGAATACACATACCAACAGTAGTATTCCGACATAAAGAACCCGCCAGTTTTACAATTAATTACAGGCTGGCGGGTTCTTTATGTCGGCACCTAATATATAACTGTATATTAGGTTGTTCACGTAATTCTCAGCGCTCTAACACCGCAAATTTGTTTTGAGAAGGAATACAGTATTAAGTAAACAACCTAATACTAAAATGTCACTAATGTTTTGTCGTGAAATTGCACTGTTTTGCAAGTGCAAAAGCGCCAAGACTTTATTTGAGACTTTAGCGTGGTAAAATACGCCGCCAACACTAGTCGAATGCAAAAAATATATAAATTTGGAAAATTAGAATTTAATTAAAACAAAATTTAAAAATCTATTTTATGGCTTTTGCTTGTTTTGCTCAACATTACTAAAATCTTTTTAGCTGATTATGGATATCTTAAGATTAGTTATCATCATTTTTAGACAAAAAAAATAATAATCAACAAAAAACTGTAAAAACAATACTCAAATTTTAAAAATTGAGCTTTACAATCTTGTAAAATATACGATTTTTCAAAAAAAGATATATTTTTGATTATCAATGATTGTCTTGATCTAAAACGGCAATAAACGTCGATTTTCAAAAAAACTTTCAGAATTCGTCCCCGAACAATATGTCACCCGATGAAATAGGTAACATCTCAGAATAGGTATCTTCCCAGAATACGCTAAAAAGAAATCACCTTACTGAATAGATTACGCCAATGTAGATTTCAAAAATATACTCATTTTAACCCTACCTAGCCTTTGTCCATTTTAGCCTTACCCAAGCCCACTGCTGCCCATTTTAACCCAACCTAAGCCAACTTCTGCTCATTTTAGCCTTTTCCAAATATATAACTGCCTATTTTTATCTTTTCTCAAGTATACCCTGCCATTTTTTGCCCTTCCCCAATCTATTCTTGCTTATTTTAGGCCCACGAAAGCGTACTGCTGCCTATTCAACCTTACCCTACCTTTAGAATCTAAATCCTTCAAGTTTACCTAAAACTTTTAATTCTGTATTAAACCCCCTCCCTAAAACTTTTATTAAACCCCCTCGTGTTCAATTTAGGTTTTAGTACCGAAATAACACAAAACACAGAATCCGCCTGAAAGCCCTTGTGTCAATACTAATCACAATTCATAAACTTTCATTAAACCTTCGGCTCGGAAAGACTAATTATCAAACAGTAGGAAAACATAAATAGGTATGACATAGAAAACCATAAAAAGTCCGAAAATATAATATATATAACATGAAATGTCTTTCTAAAACAAAAACATGACTATCAGCAGATATAATCGACCACATTGTACCATAAATAACACTGTGTTACACCATAAATAACATTCTTTACACCATAAATAATATTATTAACAAGACGTTCAATCCGAAAAGAAAAGGCAAAAGTTTTATTCTTTCGAATTCATCAATCAGTCATGTTCAACATGTCCAAAGTTTAGCCTGATCGAGCACTCTTACGTATCTTTTATCAATTAGACTGTGATTATGTGTCACTGCCAATTCAAAAAGTACGTTTTTTCGAAAATTTGTCAATTTCAATCGATTTAAAATTGAAATTCAATCGAAGATTGATTGGAAATATTTGAAAAAGGTGATATTTCTTGTCTTTATGTTGTTGTAGGTACAATATAACACATATTACATAAAACCAAAAAAATAGATATAGGTAAATCAAAGAGGATAGTTGATTAAAAATAGAAAAAATAAGCAAGTAAGCAATTACAGGGGTGAGAAGCGGGTTGTCTAAACCCGGCCGGCCCAACTCCTGACCTACAATTGGGTTGAGCGGGGCTTGAGCTAAAGTTGAGACGAGCCGAGCTTGAAAAGTAGGCCCGGGCCTAAAAATAAAATTTTTTCTTTATTGGACTAAACCAAGCTAAAAAAACGGTCGGACCTAAATGTTGTGTTTCGGGCACGAGCCAGGCTTGAAAAGTGGGCCCCACCCGTTTTTTACCCCCCGGCAATTAAGACGGCAGGAGGTGGAGAAAAATTGAAATGTAGAATTGAAGTAAAGAGCAAACTTGAAAATAGAAATAGCTATTATTATATATTATACTGAGAGCAATCACACCTCTCCCAGTCGTGCCCATACACACCCACAAGCCCCCCCCGATCCTTAAAAACGGCCATATACTCTACCGTTTGCCTTGCTGCTAATACAGATATCTAATCGGCCCCCTGCCCTCCCAATATGACTATATACTCAATCCTTTCCTCTCCCTTTTTAATTAAACTACATGCTTTCCCACAATACGATCATCTACTCAACCTCCCTCCCCTCCTCACGAACGGCTACAATAATTAAAACCAGCAAGCGGTTTTTGGCTAATTCTTTGTTGTTTTTCGCTTAAGGAATCTCCAGATCCACTCCTCCCCTCAGGCCAAAACAAAGCCGAAATAGGGCCAAAAACAAGAAATCTGTTTGGATCAACGGCAACAAGTGGCCATGTCTAAACCACTCGAATTTTGATGGGACAACCGGTTATATCCGATGACATATTATGAATGTGATGACATTTCAAGAGGGGTTATACCTGTGATGACATTCGAAGCCGAGTATCCGTGTGATGACACTTGCAGGTATGTGTGATGACATGAGTGACGGACCAAGAAATCTCTCAGCTTTTGGAGCCAAGAGTTCAACGTAAATGATATGTGTTGGGGAGAGCGGTACTTTTAAAAGTGGTCTTATTTTTTGATTTATTGACAAAAAATGTCTTCCCTAGGCCTAAGATGCCACAATAGGCTAGCTTTAGGCCAAGATTACCCCGCCGTGCTAAGAGTACAACAAAAAGATAGAAAAAATGTACTTTTTAGTACTATATTGCTATATCACACTCAATACCTCGCCAAACCTCTCGAAAAAGCAATAAACTCTGCACTCTGCCCGTACTCCCCCCCCCCTTCCCAAAAATTAAAAAAACAAAATAAGTCTTTGCGCGGCCACAAACAACAACCCCCTAAAACTAAATCGCCGCCGGCGCCAAAACAAATTCATAAAAGCGGGGAGGGGGGGGGGGACATAAAGATTTGTTGATCATAATGAGAACGTTATAGTACGACCACTTCACGACAACCAAAATAAAGCGAATTAGCGTGGGAACGGCTTCTGAAGAGGCGCCACGGACAAAACGTTGCCGAAGGTGGGAACGGGCGGTGGTGGCGCGGGCCCTGAGGCATTGAAACAAAGCCGGATTTCATTAAACTCACATATACGGTCGGCGGGATTCAATTAAGCGGATAGCCATAAAACGTCAAGAGTCGCGACAAGCACGTCCGGCTCGCTTTCGGAACGGCCCAACTTGCATGGGAACGGCCGCAATTATAATACCTGAGAACGGCACATACGACAATGTGGGATACGAAGGTGTTGCACTGAATGAGAAGGTGTTGTACTAGTTTGATGCTAATTTTAATTACGTTGCAGTACTAATGTGAGGGCGGCACTATCGTGATACTATTTTGTACTAGAGTTTGTGTTTTGTGCTATAGACAAAGATATATATACATTGTAGTGCGCCTAATCTAGAGATGAGACTTACATTATACTAAAAAAAGTAAAAAATTATATAACAATGAACTGTTTGTCAATCATATTAACCATAAGACAAAGTTTCAATAGGTCAACGCCTAAAAACAGTCACAAAGTCCCTACTTTGAACTTAAAAAAAGTATATTAGGTTATTCAATTAATTCCGTGCCTACTTTCAAAGCAAATTTTCAAAGTTAGAAGGCACAGAATTATTTGAACTAATACCAGGTTGTCCGAATATAAAAAAAAACCAAAATTTAAAAAAAAAAGTTGGGCGCTTCAAATGGCTCATCTATATTCGTACAACCTAATACTTTGACAGATGTTTTAACGCTAAAACAAGTACAAAACCTATAACTAAACCCTCCAAGACCCATTCTTTAAAAAACTAGAGTTGTATTAAAGAACGTGTACATGTATAACATAGAAACAAGCCAGTATACCGTGTGAACATTTCCGTTTGTATTGAAATAAATTAAGAACATACCATGGTATGTTTGCAACTAATTTGTCATTCTAATTTCTCTACATTCCCATGATATAATAATGTAAAACATGGTGAAAATAAAGTGTAAACTAGACCTGAAAGGGAACTACTTTATATTAAGTTGTTCAAATAATTATGTGCCTCTAATCCTAAAAATTTGCTTAGAAGGAACACACAAACCTGTTTCGCCGGTCCAAGGCCCGAGCCCAAAACAAAGCTCGTGCTATGATCCGTGCACAATGAGCCCGGCCCCTTTTACAGGACTAGTGTAGACCTTATGTTACTATTATATTAGTACCTTAACATAGAAAAAAAAGTAAAAGAATTTATTTTAACTTATTTTGGGCCAAAAATAGAAACTTTGGTTTAGTTTTTTAACCCTAAAAGAGTACGGGATGTGTATCATAATTTAGCTGTCCATGTGGACACAGAATCACGTATTCTGACGTCCATCATGGTTAATATTTCAGCAGTTCGATGGAACTACAGTTTAAATTAAAGGTGTTTAAGCTACTGTATACAATCTTGAAGTATATGCTAATTCAAAACCTTTAGTACTACATACAAGTACTATATACTTAAACATAACAATTATCAAGTTGTACCTATCAAAAAAATGGTAATGCTGTAGGTTTAGTATTATGTAGTTCAAATAATTCTGTGCCCCTTAACTCCTAAAATTTGTTTTGTGAGGAGCACAGAATTATTTGAACAACCTAATCCTGTCACAACTTTGCCAAAAGATAAAAATATTATATTGTTCAAATAATCCTGTGCCCCATAACTTCTATAATTTGCTTTGAGAGAGAGCACAGAATTAGTTGAACAACCTAAAAAACGGTAAATTTAAAGTAATAAAAACAGAGCAAAGTTAATAACAAATTAAGGCGAAATTACCCACGAAAAGAGTAGTGAAAACAGAATTAAATGAGGTTAAAATGCCTGAAGGGTAATATAATTACGCATTCATTCCGTGACCAGAGTGTATAAATAATCACTGCCATGTTTTAAGTTGTCCTAAGGCAACATCGAACATTTTGGAATGGTAAATTGGGTAAGACAAAGAACATTACTACTTATGAGATAGAGTTATCAGTTAATCATTATCAGTCAATGATATCCAGAAAGTCATGTAGTAGATTGTTCAAGTAATTCTGTGCTCTTTTTCAAAACAAATATTTAAAATTAAAGGGCACAGGACTATGTGAACAACCTATTACGTGTCTTTCTGAATGTGAATGACCTAATAAGAGGCTCTACAAACACAGTACCAAAGTAGTACCACATTGTCATCAAAACCTAATTCAACTACAACACCTTTCATCAATCATCAACCTAGCCTACGTGCACATTCCGACCCTGACATCACAAAAAGCCGAGTAGTTAGTCTAGGGTTTGTAAGAAAATGCCCCCAGGGTATTACAATGATTGCACTGTGTTTGTTCAAGACAAATAAAACTGTCGCCGAGAGTTTCGACCGGAAGAAAAAGCGGAAATTGGCAGTGCCGGTGAAAGGTCTTCCGACCATAACCAAAGTCAATCTGCCCTTTGGACAAATCAGAAAAACTCTATTCGAAATGTAAAACACGTTACAAATTAGGTAGTGTTTAAAAAGAGGTTGGTAGGCAGAAATTTATGATGACAAGATTTAAAAAATGACAGTTTTTTCATGATTTTTCAAAAAAATGACTTACATAGAAAGTACCCAACCTGCTATGTAGAGAAATAAAACAACAAGGAAAGTATCCGACCTGCCCGGCTCTGATTGACTTCAAATTTTTTATTTAGAACGATCATTTAAATATCATACCTTCAGCAAAGTACCAAATCTCGCTTTCAAATCAATCCCGAGAAAACCGAAAACAAAAAATTAAAATTTGAATTTTCTGCCAGATTGGCGTTGTGTTTCAAGCTTATAACATTGTCATTTATTGACTTTTAATCATTTTTCCTTGGTATACTAGTATAAAACCTTTAAACAAACCTAGGTTTTTAAATTTGTGAGCCTAACTTATTTGAAAAGTGCCTGAAACACAATGCCAAATTTGCCAAATTGACGGGAAATTCAAAAATCTAAAATTTAAAATCCAAAAATGC
Source organism: Bursaphelenchus okinawaensis (assembly GCA_904066225.2). NCBI lineage: Eukaryota > Metazoa > Nematoda > Chromadorea > Rhabditida > Aphelenchoididae > Bursaphelenchus > Bursaphelenchus okinawaensis. The sequence goes on along the minus strand of CAJFCW020000005.1, from coordinate 7,401,749 downwards.
AAGCTAAAATTTTTTATAGGTACTACTAGTGATACAAAGAATTCATATAAAAATTTTGAACTCTTTCTGAATGGGGCAGGGTAGGTACTTTCTTTGTTAATGGAGAAGGATTGCATAAACTAGGCTCTGAAAATAAATTGCACTTCCGTTTGGTGATAAATAGTCGTTTATGACACAGCAGGACAGTCAACTATACAAAGACCAAACTCTAGGTCCTGGACAAGAATTGTGACAAAACTAACGATGCAAACTTCAAAAACTAAAAATTATTTTTTAAAAAGCAACTACTTTCAACAAAATTTTGTATTTCAGAAAAGTCAAATCAAAATCAACAAAATAATTCAATAACCAGTTAACCAATAGCCGGTTGTCACAAAACTCATCAGGAAAAGCCCCAAAATCTTTTTGTCATAAGCAAAAACTGCCTGCGGCATTGGTTATATTTCGGCCGTAAACCTTGAAACCTGAGAATCTCAGAAACCGAAATGAGATCAAATAGCAAATTTTGATTCTTTAATAGTCAGATGCTGTTCGAAAAACAGGCATGAAGCCCAGACGTCAAAAACAAATGCAAATGAGCTGTTTTCGCCGGAGGGGATTGATTCGAAACTTACAATTAAAGCGATATTGTTAAATTGTTATTGTAATGCAGATGGTTGCAAAAAGACGGTAAATAACGTGCCGAAAACTAGATTTATAATTAACAAGCAAACATAGATCGCAGGGTAGTTAAAAGAAGTAAATTTAAAACTTATAAGTAAAATTTATTACCCATATAATAGTAAAAAGTGAAACCTATAGTAAAGTTTGAAGTCAATCAGCAGGCCGGGCACCTTCCTTGTAAGCCTGAAAATAAAGATGTCAAAACAACGTGCCCTTTTACAAGAACACGTTCATAAGCACAAGTTCTTAAATTTAAATTAAACTTTCATATTACAAACTGAACTCAGGATAATATAAAAACCCCTTATGATCCTATTAAACTCGCTGTTTGCACAACAAAATCGTGCATCTACGTGATGGTTGATGACATTTTCAGCCCTATTTCCGACCTCAGAAAACCGAACATTAAACAATATCGTGAACGTTTGTTGTTTGCCTCCAGCGTTTACTATAATCTTCATCTAATCCGGCGAAATTAAACCTTACAGTACAAACAAGAAAATCTGCAATTTAAGTTCAAAATGTTTCAGTCCTCTCATAAGACTAGTTGTTACCTAAACATGAACAGAGATATTACTTGGCAATATGGCAATATCATTACGACGTCGACATTCACATTCCAGGCCAACTTCTTACTCGAATATGAAGGAAAAAGCAATAAGAAGACGTTGATTAAGATTTGCCAAGACATGAATCTGTTTTTAAGGGAAAAACAAAAAATTTAATAAAAGCCAGAGAGCTTGTCAAAAGAATTGGCTTCAGTTCATCCATTATTCCCCTACACTAACACATCCCTCTTCATATGCAACATGTAATTACGTTACAGCTGAGATTTGAGTACGAGAAATCAACCGGGAAAGAAATCACACAGAAAATGGAAGAAGCTTCGGACCAAAATTATATTGTAACAGGTACACATTGCTCAAAAACTAAAAACAAGCTACAAAAGATAAAATAAAATTGTAGCAAGCAAAAAATATATGCTTATGATACATTAGCTCATCACCCCAAAACCTTAAAAAAAATAAAATAGAGTTCGAACTAATGGAGTAATCACAAGATCTCATTATACTTAAGGCCGTTTTAATGAAAGAGATGCCGAATCACAAAAACTTTGTCAAAGCTTTCAAACATTAAAAGTCTAATAATAAAGTTTAAAAGACCATTAACAAAAAGGAACGTAACTTTCATCCGCATTACAGTACGTTTTCTGTAAAAAATACTTTAGAAACGAAGTGTCACACGGATTCAAAGTCGACGAAGTGTCAAAATTGTTTCATATTTTCTTTTTCCGAGGAATTTATGGAGAATTGGACAAGATGTTGTCAAAAACATCTACATACCATCTAACATGTCGTTTATCGTCGACTTTGGCTGAAAGAATAGCTTTTGCTGGTTCTAACGCGGCCAAAGACTCTCCAGAAGCCGAGAATCTGAGGATCGAATCGGAAACGGATCAAGATGTAATTTTTTTGAGGTTTTTATTGTTTCTTTGTTTAGGTTAAAATATCTGTAATAACTTGATTCTTGTTATTATAAATAGAAATGAATTAATTATCTTAAGTTGTACATTAAATTTTTTGCTTTTGAAGAAATTTTGTTGTTTTAGAATGCTCCATTCCGAGAAATCTTCCTGAAGCCAAAGCGAAAGCTTCAGTCGCAGTTGCTGATCGAACGAATGACTGGACGAGCCGAAGAGGTCAAATATAGTCAAGTGGATATTATGGATCGAATTGCTGTAAGTTTTCTTTATTTTTTGTTTATTTTTAGGTAAAACTGGTATTGTAAGTTGGTTCAAGGCGCTAATAACTATATTGTTTTAGGTAAGAACTCCAAGAAAGGAGGAAATGAAGTTCGATCAAGATTGGGTGTCAGTGTGGCCGGCAGCCCAATCTTTCAGATCTTCTGTTGTTCCTCTACCGGTTAGAATGGGCTATTGTAAAATGAAGAACGGCCGTGCTATTCGACCGCCTTTCAAGTCCGAAGGCAATTTGGAGTTGGTCAAGATCCCGAACTTTTTGCATTTAACACCACAGCACATTCAAAGGCATTGTGAGGTTCTGAAACGTAAGTAAGAGTATTGTAAGGGATCATTGAGCATTATTAACAATAATTTTTGTCTAAACTAGTAAAAATATCAATTATATTACACTTGAGGCTAGTTTTTTTTAATTTTAGAATTCTGCACGGAATTTCCACGGGAATTGAAGGACAACGAAAGTCTAGTACATCAATACTACCCAATAACGAGGCAGTACAGTGACTATGTTCATCAAGGAACATCTCTTCGTGATATCCGAGCTCGAGTGATAAAGATTGAGATTAAATTGGGCGATCTGAACCTGTCTGATAGGGCCAAAGAAAAGTTCAGACGTTTAGTTGGTATGAGGTACAATGAAGATACGGACATGTTTACTTTGGTCACGGATCGATGTTTTACTAGACAACAGAATCAGGATTACGCCGAGTATTTGCTGACAGTTTTGGTCAATGAAGCACAGAAAGTGGAAGATTGGGAGAAGCTGAAGGACAGGGTTGACAATTTGAAGGTGGACTTTAAGGGATCGAAGACAGAGGAGAAGGTCTTCGATATATTGAGCCTGTTGAAGAAGGATGAGGTAGGGATTTTTGGATCTATTGGGTTCTTTATTGTATGTATTAGGTTAGTAAAAGGTGAAAAACAGCAATACTCTTTTTTAATATAACCTTTAGATCAAATTTATACTAGATACTGCTGTTTTCTTAAAATTTAGGTAACATTTTCGTCGATTTTAAAGCTTTTTTGTTGAATTTTGGAGTTTTAGGTAACAATTTATGTGTTTTAGAATCCACCATCATCAGCCAAAGCTTTTGACGAAGAAAAGAAGGATTCTGAAGAGTTGAAGAAGTTCAGCGATGTATGGTATAACTACAGGAATACTGTAAGTATTTAAAGTTAAATTTATTGATTACTCAAAAAAAAGTAAATTTAAAAATTGGTAATAAAGTCCAAGTGTATATAAAATGTATTCTATGAGCTTGTAGACCAAATATTTTTAAAAGATTACCTACTTCTTGATAAGCTGATAATCTAAAACAATATAACCATTCCAACTAATAATTTCAGCCAGAAACCCCAGAAGCAGCCCGTGACTACGGTCAGGCGGTACGTGATATGCTTGGCCTTCCGAAAGTGACTCCAGAAGACAAGAACAACGTGGAGTACAAGTGAAATGAAGAAATTAGGTTGTTTTATTGTTACCAAATGTTTGTTAAATAAATTCTTTACCTGGAATATTATAATAAAGGGAGATGAAAAGGAAAGAGTACGAAAAACACAAAAGGTCGAGGCAGAATCGGGGCCTTTAAATCTTGCCTTCAGGGCTTTTATCTCACTCCGTCTTGAGCATGTATCATTGTAAGGTAGTGGTGTTGCTTGTCTTATTCGGGGTTACTGTATACGGTGCATGTTGCAACAAACAGTGTTGTTGTCCATCGTGTAATGGCCGATGTAATGAGCCGACTCCACCAACGATCATGTAAGTAGTAAACTTATGATTATATTTCAAAGTAATTATATTATGGCTACTGTAACACAATATTGGAGTAGAAAAAAGTAATTTTACAACCTACCTTTGGTCAAAAAATCTAAGATTACTGTAATTCTGAAGACGATTTGATCAAAAATATGTCTTATGAACCTAACTTTCCCATTACTTTCAGACCCTGCCAATGTGATGCCCCAATCTGTACCAAAGCCATAGTCCAGATTCCGATTCAATTTAGAATCCGCCCAGACACCATCTATGGAGCTCCTATACCTATACCAGGCGGATTCTCACCATACAAGATACCACAATACCCACAGCCACCTATTCCAATCCCAGACCAATATGCGGCACCACTTTTTCCTATACCTATTCCTGGTCCTAATAGTACGCCAGCGCCTCCAATTTGGCCTCCTTCTGATCCTACTGGCTCTCCATATGTTCCACCTTATCCTATACCAGATCCGACTTACAAACCGCCTACCTATCCATCTCCACCACCATACAACCCTACCTTACCGTATTACAATCCAACGGCTCCACCGTATCCTCCATATGATCCTACAGCCCCACCATACCCTCCATATGACCCAACTGCACCATATCTACCATATAACCCTACAGCTCCACCATACTCCCCATACAACCCTTCACCACCGGACACTCCAACTCTACCACCACTACCACCTATACCTACCCTACCCACAGAGATTCCTCCAGTTTACCCCACTCCTCAACCGTACGTCGACAGTACGCCCTACCCGATCTACCCTCCAAATGGCTCGTATCCTATACCTATGCAAAACTCATCGTATGTCGTACCACCATATCCTGTTTATCCACCAGCACCTGTCCTGATTCCTTCTTGTGGATGCTGCGACCAGGTGGGTTAATATCCGTTTTTCTCGTTGTAACTTATTACTTTGTAAATAAAAGTGATTTTAAACTAAGGTATGAACATGAACATTTAGTTTGACTAAAAATTAAATATTAAAATTAAATTTGTAATATATAAATTTAGATTTAAAAACAGAAAAAGCGATTTGTTTCCAAGCGGAATCGAACTTTTTTGGATTTTCAAAGTTTTGATTCACCATAACTTTGTTATGACAAAAGATAAAACCATGAAATTTACAATTTACATACATCTTTTCATGCTGTATTAAAAATCTAAAACATATGTTACAAAAATTTTATATTACGGGTTAAACTTAAAAAATATCTTATTATAGAGATGCACATGTGATAATAACTGTGACTGTTGCCCAAAATGTGACGATTGTGACAATATATGTAAGTTATCTTCCTTTCAAATAACTTTAAAAATATCAAATACATCTCAAAATATCATGCATATCTTACTTAAATTACCTTTCTTTTCAGTCACGCCATGGGGCATCGTGATAATAGTAGTCAGCATTATCCTCATCCTCCTTATCATCGCTCTCCTGATCTTGGCTTGTATGTTCTGTGTCAGAATGTGTCGCAGACGAAGAGAAACCCACCCAGAACCTCATCGTATTCAAATCTCAGGTCCATATCCATCAGCCACCTATGTGCCGTCCAGTAGACGTGCTGAACATTCAGTTGAATATACTGCTCAAGAAGTACATTAATGTTTGTATATTGTGTTATTGGGGTAGAGTATTGTGTCATACAGATGTTTTAAAAATAAATTGCATGAATTTATGAAAATTTTAGTATTTTTTCTTTTTTAAAATTAAATTTAAAACTTATTTTTAAAATTGATGCATAAATAATGGCGCGTTTTTACATATGAAGGTATTTTGTTGTAAAATACTACATAGGCTTGAAAATGGCATTTAAACAAAAAAACTCTGTGGTTCAAAAAGAATGGCGCGATTTATCAAAAATATATAATTGATGCATAAATAATGGCGCGTTTTATATAAAAGTATTTTGCTCTCAAAATTGACTATGTAGGCTTAAAAATGGCGTTTTAGACTTTTAAAAATGAAATTTCAAACAAACAATGATTCAAAAAGAATAGCGCGTTATATAAAACATCAAGTTGAAAACTACACCTTTCCTTTATGTTATGCAACTGACACACATTCCATTGTTACATTACTTTCTTCCTTTGATTCTAGCGTTATTATGATTCAGAATCCGTGGCCACTGCTTTGGCCTTCAGTTCGGACAAAAGCTTCAGCAACATGTCCTGGTTTCGTATTCGACTCCTTTTTATTATTTTTACCACAACACAATGTTATTACCTCAACAAAAGGTCCATATACCAGCAGAATCAGAATGGGCAGGGTAAATTCATTGAGCCGGGTTACTCACCGTACCAGCCGGCTGTCTATCCGATACCGCCAGTTCAGCCGGACTATCCGGTTCAGCCGACCAATCCGAGTGGAGTTTATCCAGTTGTGCCGCCGGGTAAAGTGAGTATTATATTGATTATAGTAATAAAAGTTATTTTAAGTAGTAAGATAAGCTATAGTAAACTTTTGTTTTAAGCAGTAGTAAGGAAGATGCCTGACTTGCTCCGCTTTGTTTGACTTGAGGCTTTTTATATAGAATGATCATGTAAATACAAGGTCTTTAGCAAAGTACTAAATCGCGTTTTGCAGTAAATCTCGATAACAAAAATATCAAAACAATTAGTTTTGAATTTCCCGCCAAATTGGCATTGTGTTTCCAACTTATGATTTGTCCTTTTTTTGACTTTGAATCAGATTTCTTTGGTATACTAATCGAAAACTTTTAAATGGACTTACATTTTTTAACTTGTAAGCTTGTTGTATCTGCAACATCAAAAAAGAGCTTGCAACACAATGCCAAATTTGCCAACTTTAATGAATACTATTAGAGAGAATTGATATACAGATTTTGAGCTTTCTGTATGGGGTAGACAGTTGAAAGGGGTAATTCTCTTGTAAGTATATCAATATATTAAGATTCTTTTAGGAATGTGAACAATGCATCGTTTCTTGGAATGACCTGGTCGACTGGATGAGTATGTTCTTGTAAAATATATTTGTGTATTTTTATGTTATAGATCACAGGACTATTTTATAGTAAAATATAGTCATCAAACACAAAATTACTCATAAAACATCTAAAGTAATTAAATTTTGTCAATGTAAACATGACTAATCATATGCTACTCCTTTGTGTACATAAAACTGTTTCTTTATGATTTTAATCTAAATTTGCTCAGTCAAAACAATTTTTTTTAAATTAAAGACAGAACGATGAGGTCTTGAACCATTCCATTTTTTCATCAAAATTTCAAAAAAAATTTTTAAATAAAAAAATTAAAAATTTCAGAAGACGGAGGAGCTGTTGCCATCCTGATTGTGCTGATTGTAATCGGCTTACTCCTGTGCTTGATCTGCTGTTTGGCCTGTGGTTTGGCCGGAGCGTTTGGGGCAACTCGAGTGAACGCGCAAGAGCCGCGAGACCGGAACAGTGAGCAGACGCCACCCAAAAAGTGAATCACAATGTTTTATATCTAGCTGATCGAAGGGAATCATAATCGTCTCTTCGGTTTGTGTTCGTATCTTTGTATATCTTTTCAAGTCAAGCGGTTTGGTATATGATAGTTAGTTATTTTAGTTTTAAATTGTCAAATGAACCTGACGTATTTTACTTTTTTTCAATTTGAATATTTTTTAAAACTTGCGTACTGTAATCTCAAAATTTGTATTTTAATCTGCTAGCTTCAAGTTTCACTCAAAAGCCTTTCATTTTTTCATAAATAAAATTTAAAAAACTTTAAAATATTTTGTTTTTTACTACCCTACCCTACCCTACTCTACCCTACACTTGGTATGATCTGCCCTACCATACTATTATACCTTACCCCAGTAACCTCTAAATAAGCGTAGACGTCTCCAGTTTAAACCTTTGATAAGATCATTTCCGAGTTGTGCTTGGCGCGTTTTGTGTTTACTTTACTCGATTTGTTTTTACTATTCGAACGATCATTTAGTAAAAATGCTCAAACCAATTGTAATATCAGTGTGTGTGCTGCTTGTAGTGCAACATGGTAAGTTAATTTGTTACATTTATTACTTTTTTGACATTTCCAAAAGGCTTACAGTTTATTAACCTTTTTCTATCAAAGTAAAATACAACTTATGTTATTCCCAACAAGTATAGTTAAAAAGCATCTACGTATACTTGTACGTTGAGATAAATTAGTATATTAGGCTTGAATTTTAAAAATTTAAGTATTTTACCTACTACAATATAATTTTTCTATTCCATTAAACTTTTTTTTGTAAAATATGAAGTGTTAAAAAAGTGCAGAGTTTTAAAATGAAATATGATTTGATTTATGGTCAAGTTCAATAAATGTTTATTTTTGTTTTGACTGATTTCCAAGAACAGACTGACTCTGTTTACAATACTTCCGCTTTTTAATGAAAACGCTGTGTTAATGAAGTCATAAATTCTACTTTTCTTAAAATTAAGACAGTAGATAGAAAAATTATACATGTAAAGTTAAGCTACTCTTTTAGCGTTCTGTAGCCCTTTTGTTTAAAAAACGACCAACAATATAATAATAGCTCATTCTATTCAAAAACTAATTTTACGACCAAAAACTTTCTAACCACCCCGATATTACTCTCAAAATATACCTAAAGAACTCACCTTTCCAGTAAACGCAGCCAAATCCTGCTACTCAGGCCAGAACCAACGTTACGCAGAAAAACAATGTTCAAGCGGCAGTCTTGACCTCGAGTATGTATGTCAGACCTTTACATGTGAAGGTGGTAAATGTAAGTTAACCAAATGAAGTGACTTCTCTTTTGTGTAGCTCCTTTTACGCTACGAACGTGTGCCCGCAAGAACATGGGATGTATAGCTGGACCAAGGATCTGTCAGTTCAGTGGAGGCAAAGGCCAATGTCAACGTTGTGACAAAGACTTGTGTAATCGATAATAAACACTAATAACTACTTGGTGTGAAGTGTTTTGGATCATAATCTTATTTATTGAAGAACTTACTCATAAACGCCACTTTCTTTTCGTATCATTATTAGTCATGACCATGGATAATATTAAACAAAGATAATATCATTTTAGCCGTGTTTGTTCTCAGATTCTGTACTCCAGCAACCTCAAACTTAACTTGTGAAAAAGAAAATGAATTTTGCAGCGCCGTATTAGGTAAAGGACATTGTGAAACATGTTCGGACGACAATTGCAACGGTCCAAATGCTACAGATGGCACTTCAGACGATAATGATTCATATGGCAGAGTTGAAAAAACAACCCCAACAGCTTGCGTTTTCAATAGAAGCCCGTATCACCTCACAAATCATCTTATCATTTTCATTTTTATCACAATTTTGCAAAAATAAAGTATTGAACGAGTCTCGAAACGAAAAATTTGAATAAAAATGTGTGGCATTCCGTTTTAAGCATAATTTTTATGGCGAGAAGATCGGATGTTCCAGACCTGATAGCAGTGATTAGCTTAAAATCCTGCGTTCGTTGTGATGTTTGACTTCTGATTTGTTACGGAAAAAGAAAAAGTTATATTATTCTTGACGAAAGGGATGTTCTAGACGATTTCGGCGCGGTTGTCTTGGTTATTTCATAAATGTCGGTTAATAATGACACGTTTAGGTGATGGGATTCGGTTTTGTGGCACTGTGTTATCTAATTGCATTAATTGCAGTTTCTTTCTGCATATTTTTTGCTATCTACACTGTAAGTTTGGTTTTATATATTGTTTTAGATAAATATTTCTTAAAAGTTGGTGTCACTTTCAATTTTTTAGATAATAATATTGCTAATTGTTATTATCTTTAGGTGATATGTATTGACGAGCTTAAAACCGACTACAAGAACCCTATAAGTCAGTGTGACAACTTGAACAAGCTCATCCTCCCAGAGTACGCCATCCAGATCGTGTTCACCTTCCTCTTTATATGTTCAGTTCAACTCTTTGCCATCGTCTGGAATCTGCCTTTGGCTGGCTATCATATCTATCGGTAAGAGTGTTATCTTTATATTTTATTGTTGTTTAGTTATATTCACCGTCCAATCATGCGAGAGCCAGGAATCTATGATCCAACCACCATCTTGAACAACGACGAATTGAAGAAAGCCAACCGGGAAGGGTGGTGTAAGCTCGGCTTTTACCTAATCTCTTTCTTCTACTATCTTTATGCGTAAGTCAACCATTTTCAATAGTTTTTGGAGGGGTTTGAAGTATTTTGGGATAACATTGAGTGGTTTTGGATATTAAGCAACACTAAAGTAATTTTACCAAACTCTTTAAATACAGGGTAGTATAATTTAATATAAAATACGTTTCTAAAGCCAAGTAAAACTTTTTTTTTTTAAATTTGTAATAATGGTCAATATTCTAATCAAAGGTATCTTTTTTCAGAATGATCTACACCTTGGTGTCCACTTAATATTATTGATGCTCATCCAATTCAAATAGTATTCGAATTTAACTATTTTGTGTTTTTGTGTCCATTGGTTGTTTCTTTCTGTGAAATCTCGTCGTTTTAATAAAGGTTTTGAATAATATTCACCAGGACATTTATTTTTAACAAAATAAATAAAAGATAAGGACAACAGTTATAAGTTCACTAATAAGATAATAGAAGATTTTAAGAAAGGGGTTTAAACAAAACATAGGAAGAAATTCACTAACTTTTTGACCAGGTCAAATTATGAAGCGGTTTTTAACGAAAAGTTGTAAATTTAACGCTTGACAGCTCTTAAAGTCCTGAAATTTTAATGCCGAAGGGTTTTAAACCTTGAAAAGCGGGAGATATTATTAAACGTAAGGGGGTTTTTCTTTTGTGCCATAAAATGAACAAACCAACGGCCGAAAAGGTCAAAGGGCCGGCTAAATATGACATGTCTAGGAATAGAGATAGGGTAGGTTAATATACACGAGTTTAATGAGTTAAGGGTGCCAAAAATGACCCAATGGCACAAGAAAGAAAAGCCATGGCCAAGAAGGAAAACGAGTTGAACAAGAAGATTGATGAGCTTACGGTATCGTTTGAAAAAGTAAGTTTAGAATGTAAAAGTTGTCAGAAAACTTATTGTAAAACTATTTTATCATTTTGGGCTTGCTTAGTGTTTAAAACTGATTAACAACTATTATAAGACATAGGTTTAAATCTCATATTTAGGCAAAAGAATTAGAAGAAAAGTTGAAGAAAGAAAATGAAGTCATAAAGAAGGACCAATTGGAAAGGGAACTTGAAATTGAAAAGCTGAGTCAGTTTTGGTTGTTAAGTCAACAACAACTACAGTTATACGAACGAAAGAACGTTGAACTTGAAGGTAAAATACAAAAGATGCAGTCAGTTCATGTGGAGACTGTTTCGGTAGGTTATAATGTAAAGTAGAGCTGGATAAATCACCTTTATATTTACTTACTATCAGCAGTTGTCACCTTAAAACACTTCAAATTCTAGCTGCTCCACAAAAGAATCAGCATGCTTCAACTAGACACGAGGCTAGAAAAAGAAATGGCTACACAAACAGATCCATTTGGACTGGATTCTGATTGCACGGGTATGGTAAGCGCTTCAATTCAAACAGAATCCGAATGGGATCGTGGGAATGTGAACGACTTGTTGAAAGGGCATGATGAACAACTTACTGAACTCATAGCTGAGATTGAGAATGCCAAATTGCAAGCTCAAGGCGACTACAAGTTTGCTGTAGTCCAAATGGAACAAGGACTACGGGAGGAGCATGAGGAGGAGGTAGGTATGAGTACTAGTCAATAACAGTATCATGATTTTCAAAATTAAATTGCCGTTTTAAATTCAAGTAATGATAAAAACATGGAAATTGTGTCTTATGGCAACACTTAAACTGTATATTAATCATATCAGCTACGAGCAGTGAAAGAAGAAAAAGAACGTCAACTTGAAGAGATGGTGCGAATCCAAAACGAACAGCTACAGCAGTATCAAGAAGCTAATGCAGAAACCAAAGCCCAAATGAATGCTGAGATAACACAGTTGAAAGTAGAGAACCATCAAGTTCATATCGACCTTGTAGCGAAAGAAGAAGAGTGTAACACGTTGAATGACAGGATACAACAACTCGAACATCATTATGATGATCTACAAGGCAAATACAAGGTTTTGAGCACTAACTATGAGAAGAACAAGGTTGATCAGGGTGTTTTGAGGGTAAGATTTTTATTTCACGACCAACCTTGGTATTTAATAATGCTTTAGTTACCAATCATCTGCACGGTGCACTCACCAGAAATTGAGTTTGTGGAAAAAGTTCCAAGTCTATTTGAATGAGAAAAGCATTTAAAGTTAATCTTTAATTTCTTCCAAATCTGTAAATTTAAAAAAGAGTAATTACAGTACGTTTGACTTTACAGAAAGACGCCAGAACTATCGGAGACCTTAGGAACCGGATGGATAAGATCGAAGAAATCAACGAAATTCTGCTTGGAGAATATAAAAAGGTATTTTACTTGCAAAATCTTGTTCTTGCATTCATCCATCACAAAATAACAATTACGGTTTAGCTTGAAGACGAGAAGAACTTGTTAATGAAGCAGAAATTCAAAGGATCTTCTTCAAAACTGAACATTATCTCGAAAGCAAGTCAATATGCAGAAGCGGTTGACGACATTCGACGTGAACATGGCGGGCTGTACATACAGTGACATCGACAAAATATCTGTTGAAAATAAATTTTAGAAACGTAGCTAGCTAATAAAGGTTTCGTCGTACAACTTGTCAATCACTTTCTGCAAAATGAACGGATGCGCCCGATATTTCAAAATATTTATTTTTGTCAATTCTAAAATATTTTCTCGAAAAGTTGGTATAGTTAGTTAATATTATTGTTTTTTGGCTAGCTAACTAATATTTATTATGTCAAAAACAGAACCTTTGAGTTTGGAGCAACTATTGGCCAAGAAGAAGAAGCTTGAAGAAGAAGAATCGAAAGTAAGAAAGAGTTTTAAGATGCTTTTATTTTCTTAAAACGTCCTTATAATGCGTACTTTTTAGGTTAACTTTAAAATTTAAACAAGTATTATTTTTAGTCGTTTTATTTTGATTGATAGTTAAAATGATTTACTTACTTGATTTTTTCAGCCAAAGTTCTTAACAAAAGCAGAAAGAGAAGCGTTGGCTTTAAAGCGACGACAAGAAGAAGTTGAACAGAAGAAGAAGGCGTTAAAGGAAGCCGAAGAAAAGAGGAAGAAGTTTGAAGAAGAAGCAGAGAAATGTATGTTTGCCAATTATGTTTTTTTTTATTTTCTAAATTTAGGTAAAGACAAAGGCGACAGAAGACATAGAGACAGAGATAGACGAAGAAGGTCCAGAAGCAGAGAAAGACGTTCTAGGAGTCGCGAACGACGTTCCAGAAGCCGAGAACGACGATCTAGGAGTCCACGGGAGAGAAGAGAAAGGTCTAAAGAAAGAGATCGCAGGAGGGACAGAAGTACTGAAAAGGATCATAAAAGAAGGTCAGACAAGGAAGAAAAGGTGGATGATCTTGTTATTGATCCAAAGAAGCAACAGGAAGCTATTAGGAGCAGATATTTAGGTAAGAGGTTTGAAAAGGTGAAATTTCGTTAGTTTTTAAGGGTTTTCTTGAAGTTTTTTAATGTTAAACTGCTTATAAAGAGTCATAACTTTAAATTCTTAATTTGTAAGATTTTAAGAATGCTTATGCTTCGTTACTTGCGTTGTTTAAGCTTGCATCAGTGATAATATTAACTTTGTTTTAGGTCAACAAAAGGAAAAGAAGAAAAGGAGCAGAAGACTTCACGAGAGAAAATTTGTATTTGAATGGGATAATTCAGAAGATACATCAGCAGATTATGACAAGCTCTACCAAGAACGACATGAAGTTCAATTCTTTGGTCGAGGATCGATAGCTGGTGTTGATGTTAATGCTCAGAAGAAGGAAAAGGCCGAGTTTTATCAACAAATCATGGAGCAACGACGGACTGAAGGTCAGAAAGTGCAGGAAGAACACAGGTTTGTTAACGTTTTATGTGTTTTTTAGGAAGTTTGGGTATATTTGATTTTTTTTGTTATTATAAAATTCTCTAACTGACTATTGTGTATTTTACATTAAAATAATATTTTAGGTTGGAAGTGGAACGTAAAAGACAGAAGAAAGAAGACCACGATAATCGTCATTGGACAACAAAACCGTTGGCAGAGATGCAGGACAGAGATTGGCGTATCTTCCGAGAAGACTTTAACATCACAATCAAAGGTGGCAACATTGCTAAGCCGATCAGAAACTGGGAGGAAGCTGGACTGCCGAAAGAAGTGCTGGATGTTATACATAAAGTTGGCTACAAAGAGCCTACACCAATCCAGAAGCAAGCCATACCTATTGGCCTTCAGAATCGAGACATTATTGGTGTAGCCGAAACAGGATCAGGTAAAACAGCGGCTTTCCTGATCCCGCTGCTGGTCTGGATTACCCAAGTTTCTAAAAATAAAAAGCCGGCTGGTCCAATCGATCTGACAATGGATGTGGATGACTTTGATAACGGACCGTATGCTGTTATTCTGGCACCCACAAGAGAACTGGCACTGCAAATTGAGGAAGAAGCTAGGAAGTTTGGAGATCAGCTGAATCTGAAGACAGTTTGTGTGATTGGTGGAGCTAGCAAGGAGGAGCAGGCACTGAAGATGAGAATGGGGGTTGATGTAGGTTCAGGTTTTTGTCGTTTTGCAAGGTTAAAATGATTTTTTCATTATTTACAATTAAAGTTAGTTATATGGTTTTAGGTTGTAATCGCCACCCCAGGTCGTTTGTTGGATGTGTTAGAGAACAGATACATCGGTTTGAGTCAATGTTCATACCTAATTATGGATGAGGCTGATCGTATGTTGGACATGGGTTTCGAAGACGATGTGAAGAGGATCCTGGAGTATATCCCAGTAACGAATCTGAAGCCAGATACAGATGAAGCTGAGAATGCGGATTCGTTGAAGGCTGACTTTTTGAAGAAGAACAAGTATCGACAGGTAAGACTGACGTTGTATAAGAAGTTTGTGAACATGATTTTGAATTTTAGTTCATTTTAGTATGGCAGCATAAAAGCCTTGTCGCTTTTGATCAGGAAGAGCTTTGCGACTTGGCGACAAGACTTTTGTGACGCCTTACATTAATACAAGTTACCTTTTCAGACAGTCATGTTTACAGCCACAATGAATTCAGAAGTGGAACGCCTAGCTAGGCAATACCTCCGAAGACCAGCCGTGGTATATATCGGATCAGCTGGAAAGCCGACTGAAAGAATAGAACAAGTCGTCTACATGATTCCGGAAGAAGCCAAGAGGAAGAAGCTGCTGGAAGTGTTGTCAAATCACTTCAAACGCCACGAACCTCCAGTTATCATCTTCGTCAACCAAAAGAAGGGCGCTGACATATTGGCCAAGGGATTGACTCAAGTCGGCTTCAATCCGGTCGTTCTTCACGGCGGTAAGAACCAGGAGCTGAGAGAGTTTGCCCTACAAGCGTTGAAGGACGGCTCCAAAAACATTTTAGTCGCTACGAACGTAGCTGGTCGTGGTATCGATATTAAGGATGTTACACTTGTTCTTAACTATGACATGGCCAAGACAATAGAAGAATACACACATAGGATTGGCAGAACGGGTGGGTTTATTTGTGTAGTATTTCTTGTACCTTCATATTGATACTGATAGTACTGTGATATGGTTTTCATGCTATAAGAACCTTATTTTCGCCATTTTCAGGGCGTGCCGGAAAGCACGGTAAAGCTGTCACGTTCGTCACACCAGATGACCAGGACGTGTTCTACGACCTGAAACAAATGTTGTCCGAGTCGCCCGGCTCCTCCTGCCCTCCAGAACTTGCGAATCACCCAGCGGCTCAACACAAACCCGGCCAATTCGTCCCCAAAGGCCGCCAAGAGACGCTGTTCACTTGAAGTAATAGCTGTATTTATGTCATTTTCAACAATAAATTAAGCCTTTTCGAAAAACAATGTCCACTTTCAGCTGTTTGTGTCGACTTACTTAGAGGTTCATGTGTTTGAATCTTAAAGTTGGGTCAGTTATTTAGATGTTTTTATTTTTGGCGGTTTTAAAAAAGTTTTTTTGATTGAAAAATGGTTCTGTGTGGTACATCGGCTTTAGAAAGGTTAATGAATGATTATTATTATAAATGTTAGCTATGTTAAAGCTCTTGATGGATTTTGAAGCTTATTTTTTTCAGGACAGTACCTGTATTAGCTGGGTTCTTTCAGGTCAATACCTATAATATCGTATTTGTTTTCATGAATTATTTTGCTGTTTATTTACTTTGAGTTCATGGCTTTTTGTGAGGAAATGAGAGCTTTCAAAACTTGCTTCAATGCATGTTAATATAGGCTAGTAAATTTGCTTTGTCAAATAGAAATTGAAGCTTTAAACGGTCTTCATGATCTACAACACTTTCAAACTCCAACTCCTCGAAATAACAACGTTTAACCAAAGCCTATAACATTGTTGTAACTTATGTAACAGCCATTGGAAAGCGGCAATGTCATGCTGACAAAGAGAGTTTAATACACATTTCGTGCAAATTATAACCCACTTAGAATGTGGCATGCAAACGGGCCCTAAGGGCAGGCTTCAAGGCCCAAGTATATTGCTCAGCCTTCAAAGCACCAAGTATAACGTCTATCGGCTTTTGAAGGATTTTATAGTTGTTCTTGGGTTACAAAGAGTGATTTTAAGTGTGTAAAAGGTCCAGTGTAATATAGGATTTTCTTTATTAGTTTCGCTTATATTAAAAACAAGTTTTTGCTCTTGAAAACTAACTCAACATAGCATTATTTTGATGCCAAAAGCATCGTGAATAACCACAACTGACTCCAGAACCAGCAAGAGACGACTCTAAAAGCCAAGCCCTCTACCAACCTCTAAACAAGCAAACTCTAGCCAATTCCGAAGCCTGTGAATGGCCTTTCACTCAGGCCCAACTCCAGCGCCTTGAATGGTGATGATGATGGAGGGCAAAAGCAGCAAGGTCTCTTCAAACATAACCCGCCTTCTTGTTTCGAGGCGAGGGGGGACGAGGGAGAAGCCGTTGAAAGAGCCTTGGGGCCTGGCGTTGGAGTGCGGGCTGCAAGTCTATAGGGGCTCTCCCGTTTTTGGCCTTCCGATTCCGATGATAGCTTCATCGCACAGTTCCGGTCTTATTAATTATGCTCAGAGGCCTTTTGGAGCGCGTTGAGGGGGCTTTCGGCTGGCTTACAACTTGTGAATGCTATTACAACTTGATGTCGAGGGTGTTTAAGGTAGCTCTGTAACTTAGGGGTGAGAAATTATGGTTTTAGTGGAAGTTATGTTAGGTTCTAAGGGTCAAATGAGGCTTATTTGAAGCCATAAATATTGTAAAACAGCCGTTGGATAGCTTAAACTATTCTTTATAATTTCTTTTCCTCAATATTTCTTAATATCCTATCAATATTTCAGCTTTAAATACAATATACAGCCATAAAACCCTTGATTTCTCCGATATTAACTATGTAAATCTCGATTTTCCTTCAATTATCGCTGATTAGAATATCTGAAAGACCGTTTTAACATTCCCATGATAATTGGAATGTCCTTAAACAACATGAACTTGTTACAGTGATGCCAGAAACCGGAGACGACAAGGAGAAGTTGAGTACGACGAGCAATGAAGCCTTTGTCCGAGACTTAATTGAAGCCGTTCGGAAGGAGGAAATCATCTATAAACCTGGCCACAAGTTCTTTCGGCATCTAATTAAGAAACACCAGGCCTATTTAGCCGTTGCCAATGCCCTAAGTGCGCTAGGATACAAGGACATTACAGGTAACAATGATTAATTTATATTAACCATGGCGTTTTACCATTTTAACGTTATTTCGTTGACGAAACCTATCTCTAAAAGTTGTAAATCCTACTACAAGCCTATGAGTGTCTTCACAAGTAATTAAAACATCTTGACCTAGAAGTTGTGAGACTTACCCATAAAAAGTTGTGTAATTCTGGCCAGAAATGGCACTTGAATGCCCGCTAACCACATTATTTCCACTTTTTCAGCCGAAAGAGTGAAACAGAAGTGGAACACGGTGAAGACAATGTACTATCGACACAAACCTAATTGTGCCAATCCGTGCACCTCGAAGAACGCCGAAGCCGGCTATCAGTTCTGCAACAAATTGGAGTTTCTAGGCGATGTTGAGTATAAGGTAAACTGGAAGAAGATTCTGAAAACAAGTTATTTTAAAATTGCTGAGAAGCAAGAACCAAAATGCCCATATCTCTGCTATTCCAAAAATTAGAAAGTTTAAAAAATACAATAGACAAAGTTATCAAAGATACTATATAAATCCCACAACGAAAACACTGTTCTGCCAAGTTTTTGTGGCATTTCGTTGCAGCAGTAAAATATTACTGTTTTATTTTTACAAAAGCGTAAATAGTGTATAAGTAGCTTAAAAATGGCCCCGATCTCAAAAAAAAGTAAGTGATCTTGTTATAGGCGTTATATTTTAGATAGGTCTTATATTTCATTGAAGAATATCGATCAGTTTGTTCAGAATAGGACGTGCAAAGGATGTGGACGGTCATTGTTCAAAAAATCATCCAATGTGAACCGCCATTACTTGAGGCACATGGATAATGCTCATAAAGCTGTTTTAATGGCCGCAAGCGTGAAAAATGAGTATTCTTTTGAAAATACTAATAACCATGTAGTTTTGAAATGCAGCTCATCAGAGAATGGAAATAACGCTAATTCGTCTGTGAAGAATATCCCAGCATCAACTGCTGTATGTACTAGAAGATCATCTCGGTTGGATAATGAGACTAATGTCGATGATTTCTTTGTTATAGAAAAAATGGACAATAAAGGTGTTTTACAAGAGTTTCAAGTAAATTGGTCAACACGACCGGTCAGAAGGCCGTCGAGCGTAAGTTGCGTGATCAAAAGGTGACAAAAAGTATAAAGATTGTCTTTATGACATAAAACGCGCTAAAATATAATCATTTAACACAATTTTTTGTTATTTAAATGAAGTTAAAGACAGCCTTTACTTAAAGATGTTGATTTCTTGACTTTACCTAAACTTTTCGTCTGATTTTCTTAAGAGCAGAGTTACGAATTGGTTCTTGGTTCTTAATATATTATTTTAAAGATGTTCTCAACAGTTAATATTATGTTTTTTAGTTTTATCGTAACCGCAAGACCAATTCAAAAGAAGAAACGTCATCGACAACTTCTTTTCAAGACAATGGAGCGATGGCTACAGTTTCAGTCAATGAAACTCAAGATGGAATGGACAGGGTCAGGTTTGAAAGAGAATTTAAGCTTTTCATCTTTTTCTGATAAAGATTGATCTAAAATCACGGTAAAAAGTAAAACATGCTATAATAAATTGGAAGGTTTGAAGCTTTTTTAAACATTTTTTGAAATATATCTGTAAAATACGATGTTGAACATGTCACAAACATAGAAAATACAGTAAAGCAAAAAAAATTCAGTATATGTATGTATATTATCCATTTTTAGTTATACGAATTGTTGAACACAGCAGAATCGGCTCATAATCACAGTGATAAGGTATCAGAAGACGATCTCAATGAAGATTCCATGATGAATGGCGAGGAACCCAAAAGTCGGAATAAAGTAAGATTTTTTACGTTTAATAAGTTGTTCAATTAATTCTGTGCCTACTCTCATAGAAACTTTTTGGGGTTAGGGGCACAGAATTATGTTAAGAACCTAATAAAATTATTGCACTGTGCAAATTTATTTTTTACTGTTTTGCACGGTGCAAAAAATTCAGAATTCATATCAGTAAATTACATTTTTAAAAAATTAAAAATTTAAAAATATATTTAACAAAAACAATTTTTAGCGATCACACGACTGGCTTCTGATGGACGAACAGCTTCAAGCCAAAAAGTTAGAATTAATGGATCTGAAGCTCGAAAACCAACGAATATTAAACAAAAAGGCCAAACATGAAGCCAGGTTGGCCGAGTATGAAGCCGACATAGTAGAAGTGAAGCTGAAAAGAATAATGGAAGGCAATCTATAGTAATGTACAATAATATATCATTGATCTCCTAACTTATTGTTAATTAGTATATTTATAAATAATGTATTACAATATAAATAATAAATATAAATAAATAAAACTGTACAATATAGGTAATATAATACAAAGTTTGTTTGTAGAGGCTGATTTTTTGACATAAAATGGCATTTTGAACCTTTTGTTACAACAAATGTCCTAAATTTCAAAAACTAGGGTTGAGTACGACCATATAATATAAAATATGACACATTTCTTGGAAATTATTTTTTTAAATCTCAAAAGTTCATATAAACCTCAAATTGATCCAAAAACAATATACTTTAGCTAAAGATTTAGGCCTATTACAGTTTCACTTCTCATTGTTTCACTTCTTTTTGGGTCTCTTGGTCGGTTTCTTGTTCTTGTTTGAGGCTGGTTCCTCGGCCGTTCTCTCGGCCAGCTTCCTCGCCTTCTCCTTCTTTCTGTCTGAACTCTCTTCCTTTGTGCGTTCCGTCTTGTCTATGGTTCGTTTCTTCATGCTGAGCTTAGATTTGGAGCCAGGAGCACCTTTGCTTCGAGGTGTACCATCTTTGGACAATCGCTGCTTGGCTCGCATCATTTTGGCCAAGAGTTCGGGGTGCTTTTCTTCTACCCTAAAGCAATATAATAGTAGATCTTGGTATCATTCGTAGCTATATTGTTCATTCTATTAGCTTTTCCTTGTTTAATTTTTTACTTGAATTATATTTTACACATAAAAAATATTTTTGGAACAGAAAATTCCGGTCAACTTTATATAAACTATGGTGATCGTACTTTAAACCCAGATAGCTCATGTTACAGTAATCCCATCAAAAAATTACCAATATTAAAAATGTTCCTCATAGTCTTATCCATACCTACACCAATTTTCCTCATTTAACAATTACTACTTTTGGTCAAAAAGTTCATAAAAGTAGCCCCTATACGCACAAAGATTTTTTAATTTTTCTATGTATTTCTTGACCAATACTGATATTTCCGTAATTATGACAAATTACATTTTGATTGTGACGATAGTCTTACAGATGACTCGTAGCCGTGTTCGTCTGTGCGGGTCTTTGATGAAACACTCACCCATAATCGCCTTGATATAGTCCGGGGCCCAGTTGGGCGGTGTCAGTTGGGAGCCTTTGCTGCAGACCTGAAAAGATTGTCTCAATAACAATATGAACGGCATAGTATATCCTACTGTATGTTTTTATACTTTAGCTTACGTTAATTTCAGTCTAGTCTCTTAAAACTATATTATAGTAGGGCAAGATAGGGTAGGGTAATGTAGGTTAAGTTAGGGCATGTTAGAGTAAGACAGGGTAAGGTATAGTAGAGTAGGATAGAAACCTACAAGTTGTTTGATTTGAGGGCCAGTTTTGTTTGGATAGGGATCAGCACCATTGGAGAAGATCTCGAACATCAGCACGCCAAACGCCCAGACATCTGATTGGAAGGTGTATGTTCGAGTATTAAAGATTTCTGGAGCCAGATACTTGATTGGAGTACGTTCGGATGGGTCGGCGACGTACACAGAAGCTTGTCGTGAAAGGCCAAAGTCTGTTATCTTCAGGATTCCCTTACCGTATAGGCAGTTTCTGGCTGCTATGTCTCTGAAATTCGGTTACTGTAATATTACCGGATATAGAATTAACGTTACAGTAAGATTATAGCACAATAAAGTGGGTTCACCGTAAGACCGTCATATGTTAGAGTAACCTTACAGTAGCTTTTAAGTCGGCATTGGTAGACATACGGTAAAGTTATAGTACTTTACAGTAAGCTAGCATAGCCGCGTATTACTGTAACTTCATGGTAAGTACGCAATATCATTATTGTACTCAGGGCCGGGCGCGAGGGGGTACCCCCCCCTCCTTTGCAAAAAATCGGTTTTTTGGACCCCTGCCCCCAGACCAAAAGTCCCCGCCCGGCCCTGATTTTACTATTAAAGTATCTTACAGTAACCTTATAGTACTTTATTGTAAAGTTAACTCATATTACAGTAACACTAATTCATGTTTTAATAGCGTAAATTTACCGTAAATTATCATAACTTCACCCTAAATTACAGTAACCCACCTATGAATAATGCCCCTTCTGTGAATGTGCATCAGCCCCCTGGAGGCATCAAATACCATGCTGACTCTTTCCGAAATCGAGATTTTGGGACCATTAGTCCTTAAAAAGTTGTCCAGAGCACCACCTGGTACCAGTTCCATTAGTATCATCAGGGGCTCTTGGTCTGCCACCACTCCAAAGCACCGTACTACATTCTTGTGTCTCATCATCCTCATTAGCCTGGCTTCTCTCATCGACTCCTCCACCTTTTCCTTGTTCATTTCACTCACTTTCATCTACAATCATATTATAGTATATTGTAGTAGGTAGCAATCATATTGGAGTATATTGTAGTAAATGGATTTCATGTTACAGTAGGCAAATGTAGATATAAAATGCTTAAGAAAGTCATTTTCTTGAGACATCAAAGTAGGTAATAGCAAGATATAGTACCTATATTACGGTAAGTATTAAAAATGTCAAAATACTACAGTAACCACCCCTCACCTGCTTAATAGCCACGTCCTTCGGCAGCTGGTCCTTGACCGTGAGTCGTCCCATAAAGACTTGGCCATACGCTCCTTTGCCAATCTGTTTGGCCAGCTCTACTTGATCGGCCGTGAACTCCCATTCCTGGCGACAAATCGGTTTCACCAGCTGGCATGGATTGGAGCCGATGGTCTTCTTCGACTTCATATAGTGATTGACTAGCTGGACCACCGAGTCGAACTGAAGGTTCTGGTCGATAAAGTACTTGCCGTCCTTGTTTCTGATCCTCAAGGTCACTTGTTGGCCATTGTGAACTGGTTTTACGACTATACAGGCCTGGAAGGGGTTTTATGTAGGTATAGGTAGATTAGATAGAACTTGTTATATAGGTATTGGTATGAACCTACTATTAAGCATTATACCACCTTATTTTACGTAACAAGTTCAAAATAGTTCAAATCCAGACCTATTTTTTGACCTTTGATACCTAGATTACAACTTACAGTACGCTCATTGCCGTTTATCTCCATTAATTTGACCACAAAGTCTCCGGGCTTATTCAACAACATCTTGACGTCTTCTTGTGGTAACAACCTAAAATACGCGCCATTATTTATCGATCAAAATTGTTTTTTAGGTTGTTCTAGTATAAGTAGAAGATACATCAAGATATAAACCTTGACCTACCCATGATAATAGTCCAGCTCGGTGATGCCTTCCTCACCCACTTCCTTCTCCACAACCTTCTCTTCATACTCTTCCTCAGTAGCATCTTCCTCCTTCATCATCGGGGCCGTGAACTTAAAGTTGCTGGCCTCGGGCTTGGCCACCTGAGGTTGTGCTTCATCTGAAGTCTCTTCGGTCGTTTTCTGTCGGTCCATCTTCTCGGGGATGATGTTCTCGTTGGGCTCCTCCTTCTTCGCATCCGGGTTGATTCCGTCGATAAAGTTAGGGTCGCCGCCTGTTAGAACGATGTGCCCGTTACGGTCCACGGGATACGGTAATTGGCCGAACGAGTCGTCGATGGGCAACAACAGCTCGGGCTTGTCAAACGGATCCACTCCAATCTTGGCTCCTTTTGGCAACTGCAACAGTATTTACATATAAATAACGGTCGGAAAGTTTACATTAAAACGGTCGATAAGAATGTCATTATAGTACCTAAAACAACATAAATCCAAAGTACTATTAGGTTGTTCAAATAATTCTGTGCTCTTTCTCAAAACAAATTATCAAAGTCAAGGGGCGCAGAATTATTGGAACAACCTAATATTACAGCTTCAAAAAAGTCTTGTCGTCAATTCACAAAGACTTTCACGTCAAAAAACGACAAAACTTTTTAAAACCTTATATTCAACATAAAAAGACAGTGGTTTAATGTTACCTATAACTAGTGCTTACTGTAGTATAAAAACTCAACAAAAAATGAAAAAAATTACCTGAATCTTAAGTGGCCTAAAGGTTTTCTTTGCTCCGCCATTGGATGCCATTGCGACTGCACACGAGCCGAATACTTGATCAAAATGACTGATTTTGGTCGGTTTTCGACCATTTTAGAAATTTTTTAAATTTTAAAAGTTTAAAACAATGTAAAGTTTGTTTTTAAAATGTTTAAAAAATTTTTTTTTGAAAAATCATTTCAATACTATTATTTTCAAACTACAAAGTTTTAAATGACCAAAAAGCAAAAATAATGCAAAAATAAGCTAAAACACTACTTTAAACAATGTTTCATTTACTCATACCAAAAATAAAAAACAGCAAAAACCTTCAGCATTATAAATTGTCGACATAACTGCTTCGGAGTGAGCTAGGATGTCTCTATCATTAGGAGGAAGTCGAACCAACGACCTTTCGCACAGGAAGTCGGAACACAACCTCTGCGCTACAAAAACACGTCGGTTCGTCTCTTGTTTTCCGAAAGCAAATCGAGAGAATAAAGGAAAGGAAGTTTGTCGTCTCGGCAATGGCTCGAATATCGTTTGTTTGCGAGCTGGATTTAGTCATTATTTTAGAGTTTATGACAATTTGAAACAGATTTTTGAATATTGGCTTATACTTTGAATTTTTGTTATATTGTAGTAGGTAAACTCTTTGAAAAACCAAGTTTATTTTGGCGAAAAATATTGTAGTAAGTCTGTCTATGAGCTCTAATGACAGTAATTGTCAACCTGCTGCTCTAATTTCATGTACACATTCACGAATCAACCGGAACGTTCCCACGGAGCACGTTATCGGTTTCCAATGATCCCTCAAATTGTTTAAATGCGTTGAAGCGGAGACGAAAGTCGAGAGTCTCGACTCTAATCTCCTGTCATGAGCATGTGGGGTTTTGTTGGGGGGAGCGGCCGTCTTTATCACGGTCAGCTCCTTCGTCGGCGCCGTGAATGACCAGAGCGAGGGCGGAAAAACTAGACGTCTCGGAGGTGGATGCTTTTAAAGCTGCCTCGGGGCATGTTTTATGCCGCTTTCTTGGCACTAATTTCCGAACTTGGCTTTTGGAGTGGGGTATCAGTTCGGAGAAACGGTGTTTTCATTAGGAACGATGGGTTTTTGTTTTGGTATGACGTTGGGCGGGGTAAATTTTGTTTCAAAAATATTGTGGTAGGTGTTTGAAAGAAGATATTGTGGTAGACCCTCCAAAGCTTTTCTCACCGATTCTTAACGTATATTACAAGCTAAGGCTTAGAAAAGCCAAGTCATACTCACTTCCTCAGTATGAATATGACATACTTTATGTGTATCACGAAGCGTATCACTTGTAAGCGATGATGATGACTTGTTTATTGCCCCAGCCTCTTGAGAATATTATTCGCAATCTGTGGCCGAGAAGAAGCCGGCTGGCTCGCGGATTTCGAGCAGTTTCGTAATAATAAGATGTTTGTTTTTACTCTTGATTTCTAGGTTATGGTACTTGTTGTGACTTTTGATAGTGAATTGTACTGTAGATTTTGAAGCTATTGTACTTTTTTTGACTTTTGATGGTAGATTGTGCTGTAATTTTAGAGCTATCGTATTTTTTTTTACTTTTAGTATTAGATCGTGCTTTAATTTTAAGGGTAATCTTCTCTTATTGACTTTTGATGCTATATTGTAGTTGTTTTAAACCAAAAGTACTGACATTTCTCCAATTACTCTTGCCCAAAACCTAAATTAAAGTATAATATCTAAATCTCATACTCTGTCATCTCTTGAAATTGTCAATATTCCACGTTATCCTCTTTTCAATAACATCCATCTTGGCCCATAACAATTCGAAGGTCGTGAGTAATGTGTAGGCCAACTGGAATTGGATTTGTTTCAATCTGGTTTGAACATGTTTCGGCCGCGAATCATTGCCTTCCGGTTCACCGCTCCAATATTTGCAGAAACAAAAGGACGGCCGGGCCAAATGTAAACCCACAAACTTGTAAAGTGTTCGGCCAACATCTTCGCGGCTTCTGATTACTGGATTTTGGAGACGGATTCTGGTTATTGTCATAACTTTTAAAAGCGACTTCTGATTACGTGCTTCTGAAGACGAGTTCAGTTTATCATCTTCACGTTTAAAAGAAGCTTCTGATTACTTTAGTGACGAATTCTGAATTTGATTGTTTGCACGAAGATTCTGGTGATTAAAACGTGGCTTCTGATTGTCATCGTAAAGTTGAGAAGCGGCTTTTGACTACTAGCTTCTGAAGGCAAATTCAATTGTTTAGAAGCAACTTGCGGGAACAATTTACAAGGTTTCGGTTTATGTAGAAGCTACTGGTTTCGGCTCCAACATATTGAACAATTGATGGTAATTAACGTTGGACAAGAGCATCTATAACAAGGTAATATTAACAAAGCTTGTTGAAGGCTACTGGTTCTTCAAAACTTGGGCAATGGGCTTTGTGAGGCTTAAAAATGCTTCTGAAGCCTGACATCTAGATTTTATGTTAATGTTATGTATTTAATATAAGATTCTAAAAATCTAATTTTTAAACCGAAACTTCAAATTTATGCCCCAGAATCCACTTTTTTAAAACTTCAAAATCAACGTTTTTAATGCTTCAGAATCCACGAATCTTCCAAAGAGCCAACGTAACATACGACCAACGACAACTCAATTAAACTTGTCACAATGGGCTTGGAAATGTTACAATTACAAAGCCGAGTGCTGGAGAAAGTCAATATAAGTCGGCTGGAGGAGACCAACGCTAGACTAGGTGTTGGACTAGCCGCCTTGTTCATGTATATGTTAATTGGGGCTATTGTCTTCTGTCGAATTGAAGCGCCGGTCGAAAGAATTGAAAAAGAGACATATCGAGAGTTCCGGCAGGAGTGGGAGGCTATTCTCAATGAACGTGGCATCAGTTGTAAGTTGGTTTTTGTAAAGTTTTTTTTGAAACATACAGTAATAATTTGTGTGTCTTATCCTGTTTTATATTATCTTATACTATCCTATCTTATCCAAGTATTACGCTGTTCAAATAATTTTGTGCCTCTACTCATGCAAATTTTTGGCATTAGAGGGCACATAATTATTTGAACAATCTAATAACGTTTATAAAAACCTGACTTTTAGCTCTATAGTTATAAGTTGTTGTAGTTCAAAGTTTAGGTAGGGTTCGTGAGTTATTTAGAGTAATAGTACGCGAGTAATGTTATTGACTAACCTTTTGGGAATTGTCTTTGAAAAAATGTGGAAAGACAAAAGTTTATTGTTGTTTTTTTGAAATTTTTGAATTTTAAAGTTAGTTTTTAGTCAGAAGTAGGTCGGATAATATAATTTTGTTATAGCTTGGTTGGGTGAGAAAGTAAAAGTACAGAATAATAGTACTTATATAGTACTAGAAATCTATGATCATATGCTTACGTGGTATTTACAATGCATAAAAAATCTTATATTTTAGGTAATAAAATTTTTTTTTACCTTTTTTGTATAGCGTTGTTGTAACGAAATGATATTAGTACTGTGTTGTACTGATAAAGTTTTAGCATTTTATAAACTAAAGTACTAAGAAGATACACCTTTAGTGCTATGCTATTACACTAAAGGTGATATGTTGTAGCCAAAGCAGTATTAATATAGCTAGACGCGAGGAACGGGCCCGGCCCGTTTTGACGTTAAAAAAATTGGCCCGGCCCGTTTCTTATGTCTAAATACAGCCATTTTGTATCGAAAAGTGTTTACTATAACACGCATAGACCTATCTTATTTTATCTTATCTTACCTTATTATATTCTAAGATCATAAAACGATTGTCATTTTTTACAAGCAGTACCGTTTTTTTGGTACTCTAAACATAGTACTATCAGAAACTCTTCAGAATGATGTGTAGTTCCTGTTTTTACTTTCTCACCCACGCCGTAGTTATTTTGTTGTTTTAGCTTGTGTAGACGTCTTTGGATTCTCACGTAGCTTCCAAGTTCTGCTTTTGGCGGTCAGAATTATTTAAATATGCACATACTTTCATATTCTACTACAATATGTTCTTTGTTCTCCTACTGGGGGTTCTTCTATACATCTGATCTCTTATTTTTTCAAACTTTTTTACGAGATTAAGTCAATGTCACTACCTAGATGACTATTATAACATAACCTGCTACTGACATGTCTCAAACTTGTGTTTCCAGCTTCTGACGTGGACCGTTTGTTTGCCAACATCAGAGACGCTGCTCTGAATGGAGTGTGGGAAGAGAAGAACCAGACTTCTGAATACAATTGGACCTTCGGCTCAGCGTTCTTCTTCGCCGGCACGTTACTGACCACAGTAGGCTACGGTCATGTAGCACCACACACTCATCATGGCAAGTTGTTCACCATCATCTACTGTATGATTGGCATACCACTGACTTTGTCATTGTTATCAGCATTGGCAGTCAGGTTACGGTGGCCAAGTCAATGGATTAGGACAAAGATGAATATTAAGTTAGGGGGGATGTTCCACAACAAACATCTACAGGTAGGTTTTGGATTACATTACAGATTGTTTTTCTCTTTATCCTATCCTACCATACCCTATCTTGCCTTACCTTTTAGTATATTAATATATGTTATACTATAACGTACTATAAATAATGTCACTTCAGCTCATTCATCTCGGCTTCGTATCGGCCGCTGTCCTAATAGTGGCCTTTATTGTCCCATCATGGATATTTATGTCGCTCGAAGATGACTGGACGTTTATTGATGCCTTTTACTATTGCTTCGTATCTTTGACAACTATTGGATTGGGGGATTATATACCGGGAGACAAGCCTGATCAACCTCTGAGATTTGTTTACAAGGTCTTTATTACTGGTAAGTTACTATAATATTTTTGTTAGGAGAAGAGGGGGAGGGGGGTCATTGCAGTAAAACGGAGGGGTAGGAGGGAGGAAAGATACGTATATTTATGTAGGTATTTTCAACATTGTGAAAAGTATCTTTAAAAAGTGGTAAAATTTGAGAAGTCAGCCCCCTAGGGGTCAGCAATAATTAATACATTGAACTATATATATTATCGTCTATATTATTTTTGTTTAAATGTATTAATAGATGCAATAAACAAATAAATAAATAAATAAATAAATAAAATACGAAATATTCAACGTGCAGCCTGCGCTGTCAATTTTATACGATGAAATGTGCACTTTTTTGTAAAACATTTAAAAATAACGAATAAAATTAAAATTTAAAAAAATTTTGATTTTTTAAAACACAAGAACATACCTTTCATACTACTATAACCTCAACATTACAGTATACCTTGTGCTCGGCCTCTGCTGTATGATGCTCTTCTTAACCACTCTATACGATGTACCTCAGTTTAACATAGTAAAGTATTTTGTGACCAAATCCGATAGCGACGACGACAACGAAGTGAAGCCGATTCACATGAACAACGGTAATACGAAGTACAAAAGATACGACGATGTGGAGACGCCGAACCACATAGTCAACCCTTTTGCCGAAATCAACGGTTACTACCAGTCATAGCAATATGTTACCACGGTAATAAACTATATTATTATTGTGGTCGGCGCATAATGTTGTTATACGCTATATGTCGTATGTTTCAGGTTATACTTTGGGTGTAATGTACACTTTTACTATAGTAAAATACGATGCTTTTAGCTAAGGTGTAAAAACAGCTAATTCACAGTAAGAAACTTACATTATTACTCAAGGTTCGTTAAAATAAACTAAAATACTCCAGTAAACTCCGCAAGCTACGACGATACGATATTAATACTGTTTATACGTTAAAATATACATTTATATCACAGGGTTCGTATCACACCAAAAGCCTTACAAAAATAAATAAAAGTACTGTAACGGAGAGTGATTTGGCAGCAGCTGAGTTACACAACTGGTCTGAGCAACAACATATATGGCCTAGCGAGGGGATTGACTGACATGAGTCGATGATACGATATGTCTGACAGATGGACGACGTTCCCACACCATCACAGTATCGTACCTGCAATATGAGGATATATGAGTTGTATTAGGCATACTGTACGTTTTTTGGCTATTTTTATAAAACCATCAATAACAATTGCGTATTTTACAATATTACTACAGCTTGCTATAGTATTACTGTACTATAACCATAGTATGACCATATGTTACCATAATATCACAATATCTTACTATAGTAAAAAGTAAACAGAAACTGTAATATTAAAAAATCTTACCGTATCCATGCCCAGCGACTGTTTGATACAACTCATACTCGTACACTCTACTATCTGTAACGTCGACCCAGAGAAGCATTGAATAGCGACAGTCGAAGATATCACTAATAGTAAACAACATACCACGATTTGAAACCTCATGTCTAAACATATATTTTTATTTTGCCGTAAATTACGAAAAAAAAATAATTAGTGACATTGGCTCACATTTAAATTCGGAAAGTAAAAATTTCTTCAAAATTAAACGCACGGTGCAAAAAATTACAAATTATTAAATTAAACTTGATAAAAATGCTAAAAAAATATGAAATTGTAGTAAATTTTAGAAAAATATGTCAGCTAAATTTTTATTCAAGTTTTTTTGAAACAAAACGTTGTTTATGCTGATTTCAAAGAGATCAAAATAGACTGCACGGTGCAATATGATAAAATCTAATATGCTGCACCGTGCACGAAAAATTAAACAAAAATGAAAACGAAAGTAAATTACTGAGTTTCTATTCATTTTTTGATCTGACTAATTAAAAAAAAAAAATTTTTTCGTTATTTTACTCTAACGTGACATTAGCTCGGCTTTAATTTTTTCTTAACCTTGCCCTGCGTTTGTTCTTACTCACGACCTACTGTCCCCAACCTTACCAAAGTCCTATTCTACTCTTACTTTTGACCTACCCTAGCCTTATTCTTATTTTAAAAAATTTTAAAAAATGCTATTACTTTGTAGTATTATATATAAGGTTATTTACTTTGTAAAGTTATTTAGTGCCAAGCTATATTATCTAAACCTTAACTATTATATACTGAATAAACCCCTAAAGCATTAAAAGCTTGAATGAGAATAGGTAATAAAAGGCATGAATAATGGCATCCATTAGCGCTTCATTAATTAATAACCTTACACTGTATTCGAATACCAAAGATAAAATCAAAAGTTGCAAAACAAAATGAAAGAGACGTTTTGGGTGGTCAAAAAGTTTTTAGAATCTTTCCACAAGTTTAATTTTTAATTTACTTCTAAACGGGGTAAAATTTTGGTCAAAAAGTTTGTAGAAGTTAGGTATATTTACATTAGGCTGTTCAAATAATTCTGAGCCTCTTTTCAAAGCAAATTTTTATGGTTAGAAGCTCATAATTATTTGAACAATCGAATCTTATATTAAATATAGTGGTAGTTACACAAGACTGATCTTGGCAATAGATACTGTAACTTTGCAGTTACAGTAATACATAAAAAGCAAAACTCCTTTTATAACAAAAATTTTCAAAAAATGTTTTAAATTCATATTTAAACAAGATTTAAAACTTAAAAAACCACGGTTGAAGCATATAAGTGCCAAAGAGTGACACAAATACGACTAAGGAGATTAAAGAAAAAAGAAGATACGATACGCTCTGATTTGTTCGATGATTTTGACTTGGGAGGGTCATAACATACATTAGAGATCGTATCAGTCATTAATTACAGATCCGACAAGTATTTATATGTATAGTGAAAAAATACGACAATGAAGAGGTATATTATCTATGATAAGGTACAAATTGTGTCGTATGTAAGCTATAGTAAAATAAAATACGGCGATTGTAGTAAAAGTTCAAAGTTATCAAACATATACTACATAGACACCATTAACACGACAATATCTATACAAATGCTTTATTACTATAGTAAACAGCAAAATATGTGGCTACAACATAACTCTCCAATAGAGTAAAGTCCCTAAAATGACTATATATTCCCCTTAATAGTAGAGAAAACTCATAAAAATGCCATTTACGAACATCGCCATGATGTCGTGTACAGAAGTCATAAGCCATTTTTATTTATTTACAGAGTAAGTATAAAATTCCGCGCGCCCTTCGAATTACCGCCAAAGTAATGAAGATACGGCGTAATATACGTTCAGGTTATTATATATTACTTAAAGTAACGAGATTGTAGGGTTATATTGTAGTAGTGTTATACCATAATATAACACTGGAAAGTACTGTTATAAGATAAGGCAGGACTAAATATGAGGAGACGAGGGTGGGGAAGGGGGTGACAGGTGTAAAAAAGGAGGGTGAGGAGTGATGAAAAGTATGTAGATGAGAGGGGGGAGGGAGAAGGAGGGGTAAGAAAATCCAAAAGAAATTCGAAAATATATTGATGTAGAGTTAATACTGTGATGTTTGGTAAGTCTTAAAGAAGTAAAAAAACTAAAATGTCTCCAAAAGATTCAAAAGAATTGCGTGCCTACTAAAGTCAAAACAAGTTTAAAAAGAAGTTTCTAAACTTTATAAAAACTGTACTAATTCTTGTTCTTTTTTAAAAATGTTACATCTTCAAAGGTCAAGCATCTTATTTTATGCATTTTATAAAGGTCAATTTTAACACAGCCTGCATAAATAGGTATAGAAAACATATGCAAAAGCCTTGCCTTGTCTGGACTTGCCTTCCCACCTCTGTTCTGCCTTGCCTTCCTCTGTCCTCCTCTGCTATGCCCTACCCTAAATTCAAAAAAAAATTTAAGGGTTTGAACCTCCTTATAAAAAAATTTTTATTTTAATTAATTTACCACACCCCCCCCCCTTTTTTTTCCTCCGTTCTTAATCAAAGCAGCGTATTTAAAAGTTTCCTCATTTTTAACCAGTACTAATTACCCTACCCGCATAATGAAAATAGTTTTATAAACCCACTAATAACATTCAAATTATATGCCAAAGCCATGTCCTCAAGCCGACTCTTGAGCCAGTAAAATGGTTTATACCCGAGGTCCTTAATGGGCGAAGCAATTTGGGAATGAAGACAATCGGAAGAGATTCGGAACCGCGCAAGAATTCCCAAATTCGACCGAACGCAGGTGGAGTAATTGTCCACTCGAATCCATACACATACGAAGCATGGTAACAAAGGGAAAAGCCGGCTCAACGAGGTTTTCGGTTTTGGTATGACATAACATGGGTAATATACTTTATAGAGAGAATGAAAGTAAGAAAATATACTAGATTGTAAGCCAGCTGACGTTATATATCCGCATGACACTGAAAAGTATATTGCAGAAAAAGCTATGTAAATTTAACATGACATTGTAAAGTTAGCCATATTACTATTCAATTTACAATAGCTACTTACACATAATGATATAAAGTAACTCTCGAGACGTATAATCTTAAATATTTTGAGAAAACGGTCACATAAAGCTATAATATACTACATAAGCCCCCTGATACATCATATCAAGCAAAATACTACAACAATGTCATATATACCTCTACTCACCTATATAAGCCCCCAAGCTACCTTTACATCACACAATATTAATTGTAAAAACTATTGTTCTATATAGCATAATCATCTACAAATGTCATACACTACAACCTATACATGTACATATAGTGCACTTTAGTAAACAAACGTTATACGATATCAAATTACTGACCTTAAAGCGTTTGAAACTAATACTACGAGCAGTATATGTTCGAAACCTGATTGGTTACGGGCGATTAAACATTTAAACCGAAATACGACGAATATATAATAAACATACGTTTCATGTTTGAGAGACTATTATGTGAATGGCATATGTACTTTTAAGTTATAGTAAATAGCAAAGAGACAATACATATAGAAAGCCCTAGCGCAGAGCCCTAGCCCAGAGCCCTAGCCCAGATCCCTAGCCCAGAGTTCTAGCTCTAGCTCTAGCTCTAACTTTAGCTCTAGCCCTAGTCATAGCCTTAGCCGTACCTAATATATAGGTCAGCTCTTTCCCAAAGTATAAAAAAAACTCATACATATAGGTTCGTATCTTCCCTTAAAAGATACCGTAATTTAAATTTAATGAGTTTCTCGCCGAGAAACAATTAAAAGTCCAACATACGATGCAAACAATACAAATATATGTCTTTGCAACAAATTGTTTAAAGAAAAAACAAGGCTTTCGAGAACATATACATGTAGGTAAAGCGACATTAAAGTAAAACAATAGAAATATTAAATAATTTTAAGCAAAAAAAAAGTAAATTACAGTTTGTTTTTTTTGTTAAAACAAGTAGGAATTAACAAAAAAAATAGATTTACAAAAAAAAATGAACAACATACGATGTGTTGTCATCATTTTCATGTCATAATGTTTCAAAGTAAGAGCAAAGACTATTGTAAATGTTTGAAACAAAAACATTTATGACAAGCATTTTAAAAATGTATTGTAAGTACAGTGATCGTGTATAACGAAATAGTCTATGACGAACATTTCGTATAACGAACAACTTTTGAATCCCCGTCTACCACTACACAGTGCATTGAAAACTCCTGTATAACAAAACTCCTTTACAACGAACAACTTTTTCAAGTCCCTGAGCGATTCGTTATACAGGAATTCCACTGTATATTAAGACAAGTCCCTTCTTTTACCTTTATCATGTATATTCTAATTTTACTCTATGTTTACGTTGACCTTACTAAGTAAGCTTACCCCAACCAAAAACGAGCCTTACCGCTACCTAAACTAGCTATCCTCAATTAGGCCTTATCCAGTTCCTCCTGTTTCTCGAGCTACCGAGACGTGGTAAGGTGCTCTTCAAAATTTCAGGTCGTAGTCTTTTGTGTAGACCAAGCAACTGCTTTGCCCTAATCTCCGTGCACTTGGCACTACTCATTCATCTGAAAATTACAAATGCGCCTGCGCCGAGTGGTGCTGTCGGTCGTACCTAAGGCCGGTGACTTATTAGTCGACGCCACAACCGACAGAATCATCTGGATATTGTGACACCCTGATTATAATATAATAAGATCTCTGGTACATTTACTTGTGTCATGATAAAGTAGTCTCACTGTTTAGTAAAACTTTGTGAATTCGTTGTGCCACAACAGTTCTTTGAAGTTTACCGACGAAAAAAACAAAACAATATTAAAGTTAAGTAATGCCAATTCTTTTTATGAGAAAAAATGCCATAAAGCGTCGTAAAACGCCAAAAAATGTCGAAAAAATCCAAACTTCAAAGATTTTTCAAAAACTTTGCATTCTCTACCACAACAATGCTACCACGCTCCCCCATCCTCTCAACCTCAACTCCAAATAATAAACACAATGCCACCTTTAATAGCTATAACAATGACTTCTCTAATAGCGGCAACATGGCCTCAACTGGACTAAAGTCAGGATCGGCTCCAAACCGGAAGACGCTTTCAGAAGGCGGGATTCTCGGCGCCCTAACTCGATTTCCCTTTATATTAGGCCGCGAGATATAAAGGCAGTTCCGACTTATGATTTTATTTTCAAAAAACCGGAAATGTCACTCGGAAGGCGTGCCCCTCCTTTGACCTGATTAAGAGGCCAATGGAAAGGTGGGGAAATTAAACAAAATTTCATTAAGGCAGAGCGTCAAGGTCGGGCATATTTGTCTAATATGGGATTGGAAGAGGGCATGCAAAGGCATCTAGTATTACATTGTAAATCTTATGCTTAATTTAAGTAGGCTTTGTCATATAATAAGTTTTAAACACAGCGGAATGAGTATTAGGTTGTTCAAATAATTCTGTGCTCCCTTTTTCAAAGAAAATTTTATAGGTTAAAAGGCACAAAATTATTTGAACAGCCTCATATTTTAGAAAATACAAAGCGACAAAAGAAAATAAAGGCAAAACAAAGCTTATGGTAAGATATACATGTAAGTAACATAAGATTAATGCGGTGGTAAGACAATAAAAATATTAACTGATTTGAAGCTAAATCAAAAAGAGTAAATCCTTCTAAAATTACAGATCATTTTTTACTTTACCGCATCGCTAAAAACAACAAAAAACTCAAGAAAAGCCGAAATAACTACCGAGACGACTACTAAAGCTATCGCAATACAAGGCAATACCATAAAAACCCTTTACTGTCGCACCGCAAAGAAATTCAAAATCTGTGGGAGATTTTGAGACAAGTTACAGAAGCTATTTTACTAGATATACTAGAGTAATGAGTTACTACTAAAGTATATCTTACTCCATATAGTATAGTAAAGAAGTACTGAACGACTGACCTCGTTTTATTTTTTATTTTACCTTTTTGTATTGAGATATATAATATGTTCTTCCGGAAAGTAAATTTCAACTTTTCTTTTAAAATATTAGACAAAAATATGGGCACCAAAGTACAAAATTGCGTTTTCCAAGAACTCTCGAAAAACAAGAGCAAAAAAGTTAATTTTTGAATTTTCGGCCAAATTGGCATTGTATTTCAAGATTAAAACTTTATCATTTTTTTGCTATACTGGTAGAAAGCCTTTAAATGAACCTACATCTTTAAATTTGTAAGCGTAGCTTGTCGGGAAAGTCAAAAACGTGCTTGAAACAGAATGCCAAATTTTCCAAATGGGCGTTAACTCCAAATACTTCTAGCTAAGATTTTTTATGTGTACTATTGGTAGTACGTAGAATTTATTTAAGGAATTGGAGCTGATTTCAGAGGGGCAGCTGAAGTACTTTCGTTATAAGTTATATCATTAGATTTATTCATATGATCCAAGATCAAACAATTTACAATGTACCACTATTTACAACTCGTTTCGTATCTTCTTTGTCTCCTTGTGAATCCCTCGAATAACATCGAATTCGTATGATTCTAAAAGTTCTTTCCAGAATCGCATTTCTTCTTCGAACAATGGCTTCTTCACTGTAGCACGTGTTGATAATTCAGTATAAGTCAACGGATTTTGGGCATCAATTTGAACAAAATTTGGATTTTCATCGCTTTTTGGTGAGCTGAAGGTATGGTTAATATTATATAATACATAGAACATATATATATGTCTTTAACCATCAAGTGCATAAAAGTAAGTGTATATTGAATACCGATGCACTAGGACGTATTTTACAACTCCTTACCCAGTTTTGATAAAGTTAATCACAGCGTCCAGTAGCAACTTCTTGTAGATGTAATCTTCCTCTGTAAACTCATGATGACCCAGATATCCATGACCAAATAGGTAGTAGAACTCGAAAGTGTGAGTACTAGTAAGTATCTCAACGTGTGGAGCTTTTGCTTCAAAGTAATCGTTATGAGTGCTTAGTAGATGGTACAACTGCCAACCATTCTCACGACGTTTCTCTAGCTCCATCAGTTGAGGGATGTTAAACATGACGTCGCCGAGTAACTGGAAATGTACTATAGTAAAAACAGTATATAATTTCTAACCATAGCTTTAGCCCTAGTCATAGCCCTACCTCCTATCCAGGTCCTAAACCGTAACCCTTTGAATACGAAGACTAACTTCCGAATATGATATTATAGTAGTAACTGCCTTACCTTGCCCCTAGCATCAATATAATAATGTGGATTATCCTTGGCCTTTTCCTCATCACTCAAATAGAATTTGGCAATCTTATCCACAATTTCATCATGTTTGTCGTTGAACAACTTTCGAGGTACGATGACTTCAGAAGCAAACTGTAGAAAGTCTTCTCGATCGTAGTCTTCTCTTTCAGTGTCATTCAAGGAATGATGGAAGATCTCGATGTGGCGTGGGAAATAGAGAGCTAAAATTTTTCAAAATTTATAATAAATTTTTAAAAACTGTCCAATTTATTTACAGATATTAAAATGTTCAAATAATCCTGTGCCCCTAAAGATCGTTCTTTAGAGCTACCTTGGATATTATAGTTGATTGTTCAAATAATTCTGAGCTCTTCAACGCCAAAACTTTGCTTTGAAAAAAGGCACCGAATTATTTGAACAACCCAATAGTTAATATCAGAAGTTTTAATTAAAATTTTTAAAAATTGTTTTCATCAGTGTTCAGATTAGGTCCCAAAACGAAAACATAAGTTATGTATTGCCAAGTGTTTATGGAGAGAGATATATGAATATCATGAACAACATAAACCTTTTTTCAAATTTTCAAATATAAACTTACTGAAGAATAATCCTTCATGCTCAGTCAATGACATCAACGAAGGCTTTGGAGGTGCTTTTGCGACAAGATCTGGAACATCAGTAGTAAAGAAATCACCATCCAAACGAGGAGTGTAGTCGAAGCTGTTAATGTCTCCAGTAGCGTCGTGCTATAACCGTTGGTATGTTGGTTTTTAAAACCTTTTTCGTTAGTTTTTCGATATTATTGATAAGATTTGCAATTTATCGACCTTTTATTAGCTTGTTCAAATAATTCTGAGCCCCTTAACCACGAAAATTTACTGTGAAGGGAGCTGAAAATCATGTGAACAAAGATGAACAACCTAATAAACTCTACTACACTATATATCACCCTTTCAAGCACCAACTTACGGCACGAATACTCGCCGTCTTAAGGTCTTCTGTACTCTTGCTCTTCAAACATTGTTTCACATTCTTTACATTACATTGTAATAGGTCAATGACCTTCTGCGTGTACACGACGCTACGCTCACTTAAGGCCCATTCAGCGAAGATGGAGCCGCTAAATTGAATTGACTGCTTGAACATGTCTCTCGTATGTTCACTATAAGTCAAAGCGCCTGTCGCTGCAGCACCAGCACTGTAACCGCCCACAGTAATCTGATTCACATTACCGTAAAGTTCATCTCCATTCTTGTGAACAAACTGTAGCGCCTTCTGAAGATCCCAAAGACCGTAGTTTCCTGGGAAGTCGGCTGAGTTGGTCGAGCCAAAGCCTAGAGTAAAATCGTATGTTTAAACGTTGAAAAATTGGACACAAAATCTATTCTAACAACATAAAGAACTGAGAGTTTATATCAACGTAAGATCATAAAAAGTTACAATAGTCTCGCTTATCAACTGTTAAGAAAACCATTTAGCAGTAAAACCTACCAAAGATACCAAGACGGTATTGAGGAAATACCGTAGTAACTTGATGCATAGCAGAGAAATGTTCAGCTGTATGATTTGTAGTAACTTCAAATGAAGATCCACCTTGAAAGGCTCCACCGTGAATGAAAAACAAGATTGGGTAGTTTTGTTTGGGCTGAAGTAGTAATCATGTTACAGTATGTTACCGAGTTACAGTACGTTACAAAGGGATAGAAAGTTACAGTATTTTACAGATAGACCTGAAAGGAAGCTCACAAGACGTAGCCCAGCTCCAAGCTGGGTTGGGCCAAAGGAAATTTGAAAAAGACCGGGCCAGCACATGTGGACCTGCGGGCCAAACCAGGCCATACCTCCAGGGGCACAGTAGTCCCGCAAATAAAAGAACATACCTTTGCATGAGGTCTGAATATGTTGACGTATAAGCAATCTTCGTTTTTGTCCATTCCCCAGCCATAGTCAGGCTGGGGGCAGATTGGGGCCAGTGCCTTGGCATCTCGTTCTTCGACGTATTCAGCGTCTTCTGGTTTCTGAATATGTCCTAGTTACGTAGTAAACTTCACTACCATGTCAAAAAGACTAATTTATCTTATGTTATTATAAGTTTAAGCTATGTTATAATTCACAAGTCTTCAAAAAAGATACTTGAATCTAATGTCAACAGTTATTGTTACATAGCTAGATATAATACCACTTTCCTCACCTCAAACCTCAATTCCCCAATGGGTGCTTTAGCAAATGGCACTCCATAAAAGGCGTCTACTTTGCTTCCATCCTCGAATTCCAATAATTTACCATAAAACTTGCCAATATTCGAATGAAATACAGGATCTTCTGCCCTAACATACGATGTAAACAGTAAAATCAGCAACAACTTCATCTCTTATCAAGTTGTTTTGAATGCAACACTTCTCGCACTCCTTTATAAGATGATCGGTGTGTTCCCAATGCTATGTTATCAATCAAAAGTGTAATGGTTGAACATGTTCGCACGTGTTTGCTGACTCAAAGAACCTTCAAGATATTAACATCTACATCAGATACGCTTACTTTAATGGTTGGGAAGGTGAAAGGCTAAAATAGAGTAAATAGCATTTTTAATATAAATTTGGGGGTGGCCCGGCTCGGCCCGAGTAGACCCCCTTTCAAGTTAACGACAATATCAAATCCACACGAATATCAAAGCATAGACTTAACCGAGCCTATAATATGCTTGCAGTAGTTCTCTATTTCCATGCACTTTTATAAATATCAAGTAAATCTTTCTGGATTATTACTTATTTTCAGAAGTCACAACAATATAGTTAGAATATTTTATTTAAATTTGTTTTACAAAATCATTATCAATTCTTTGACTTCTTCTGCTTCAGCAATTTGTCCGGATGTAGCTCTTTGATTTCACTGGAGATCTTCTGAAAGTAGCCACATTAAAAATGACAAAAAAATT
Organism: Bursaphelenchus okinawaensis; assembly: GCA_904066225.2. NCBI lineage: Eukaryota > Metazoa > Nematoda > Chromadorea > Rhabditida > Aphelenchoididae > Bursaphelenchus > Bursaphelenchus okinawaensis. The sequence goes on along the minus strand of CAJFCW020000005.1, from coordinate 7,361,099 downwards.
TTAAAAAAAAGTGCAAAACATCAAAAGGTAATATTAACTTGCTACCACAACAAACTACAGTCAAGAGTCATAAACATCAAAAAAACTGACTGATAAATTTCAAAAATATTTAAATTTTAAACCTTCCTCACCTTGATGACCTGTTTTAACTTTTTCTTTCGCTTCTGCGATGATTTTTCTTCCTTTTTTTGTTCTTCTGGCTCCTTTTTCTTTTCTTTTTGCTCTGTTTCTTTGGGTATTTTCTTGGATTTTGGAGTTTGATCCATTGCTGAAGACTTCTTTGAAACTCTACGTTTCTTTTGAGAATCTGAAGGTTTTGTGTTTGCTTCTAAAGGCCTTGCATTAGATTCTGAAGGCTTTTTGGATCCCGAAGGCCTTACATTAGATTCTGAAGGCTTTTTGGATGCTGAACGTTTGATACGAGTCTCTGATGCCTTAACTTTTGTTTCCGAAGCTTTAAAGTTTGCATCTGAAGGTTTATTTGCTGGTGATTCATCTGAAGACTTTTCGTCTTTCATAAGTTCGAGGAAGTCGTGCATACTGATCTTGTCATCGTTGTGCTTGTGCTTCTTGGCAACATTCTTAAGTTCTTCTCTCTTTTTGAATAATTCTTTTGCTACCATCATTCCATCGACTTGTAGATCTTTTAGCTCTTCCTTTTGTTCTCTTTTACTCTTATTCCTTCTGCCCTTACCATCATCCTTAACATCTTCTTTACCTTGGGGAGTTTCACCTGTTAGTGCAGTTTTTTCTTTCTCCAAATGTTGCTCACCTTGTTTGCCATCATGTTCAACACCAGCTCCACCATCATTTTCTGCACCATCTACACCGTCATGTTTATGTTCACCATCATGTTCAAGGCCATGTAGGCATGAGCACGACTGAGTACCTGTTCTGGACGTTTGGCCATCTGTAGTACCATCAGTGGTGCCATCCGTGGTATTACCTTCAGTGCCTTCTGTAGTATTCGTATTATTTCCATTTCTCGCTGATTCTTTCTTTGGCCGGTTTGGACTGGGAGTTAATGGTTTAGGCTTGTCGTTTAGGGCTGCAGGCTTGTTTGGTGTTTGAGGTTGATTTCTTGTTTCTGCAGGTTGATTGTTCGCTGGTGAAGGATGTTTTTCTGCCGTATTTTCGCATGTTGTAGTAGCTTGGGTCGTAGCGTCTTTGCTGACTGCCGTATCTTCGTTTGTTGGTACTGTTGTTCCGGCTAAAAGTAGTATTATATATTAAAATTGTGTATAATAACATATCCACACTGTCATACACTACCCTATTCTACCTTAACTTACCAATAAACAACAGACGACTAAACATAAGATAACATTAGGTCTTAAATAATTCTGTGGCCCATAGCAACAAAAAGTTGCTTAAGAGGAGACACAGAATTATTTGAACAACCTAGTGTTATATTATGAAAAATACACCTACCAGCAGTAGCTTCATGACATTTGTTGCAGTTTGTATCAGTTGAAGCTGCTGTCACTTCGCCTGCCTCAAACGTTCCCTTCGTTTTCCCTTTGTTTTGGTCGGTTCGAGTACCAGACGCACCTGAAAATGACTTTTTATATTGTTAACACAAGTTATAGTATTTCCGTTGCTTTCTGTTTCTTATAGCACGAACCTACTACAATACTATTTACAACAAAAACAAGACTTACAAGTATGTAGAGTCCTCGTTTTGATCGGCTTTCCACCTTCATCGTGAGAGTCTTTCGTTCTGAAGGTTCTTCCTCTTACAGGGCCAGGATCCATGTGCAAGCTCCACTTAATGTCATCAAAGTTCTGGTTCATCCCCATTTCAACATGACGAAGATATACCAAGGTATAGAGCGTGAGAATAAAGTGGAACATAAGCAGTACCAATATGGCTATATTTCTACAAATGTTACTGTTAAAGTTATGATAATATGTGAGGTTATGATAGTATGTGAGTAAATACAGCCAAAAACAATAAAAATATAAATTTTATTAGATTGATCAAATAATTCTGCGTCCCCTAACCCCAAAAATTTGCTTTAAAACGGGCTCAGAATTATTTGAACAACCTAAAAAAGCTTCACCAACCTAAAACAATATAAACTTACACAATAAAAGGCATTTGAATGAGAAAAGAACATAATATGACGACGCCAACAACAGCAAAGATGACCAAACTGAAGGTACCAAGAGCCACTTACTTACAGTTGTCCTTCTTCTTCTTCTTCTTCTTTGGATCTGTCATTGCACCGCCGCCGAGCAAAGTATAAAAAGTTGAAAATGGCAGCTTTTAATGCCATTTTTGAAATTACTTCCTGCAAAATTAAACGTTTTTCACATGAACAATATAAATTTCTTACCGATTTCTGGGAATCTCTTTATTTTAAAAAGATTTTCAGTTTTTCAGCCAAATTTTAAAAAGTTTAAAACAAAATAAGTTAGCATAATATAATATGCAGAATATATAATATAAAAGGCATCTTTGTTGTAAACAACAACGTCAAATCTCGATGGGTATCGACTCGAAGCAGAAGAGAATCAACGCGTTGCAACGATGAATCTGTATGTGTCAACAGTTATTTTTTCTTGAGAGTTTATGTGTCGAGTCTTCTTCTCTTTTGTAAAAGATTGTATATCTTTAACAATATTTTTTACTGGTAAGATGTTTCTTATATTATTAGTTTTATATATGAAAAGATAGCTCAAAAACTGACTTAAATTTTCATTACATTTTCGATTTAAAAATTTTTTGTCTTCGAGTCGAATTTTATGATAAAAATTTGTTTTTTTCGAAATTTGATGTTTTACGATTCACTTCATGTTACTAGGTGCACCAAAGACCATTTCTATTGTTGGTGTTGTTGAAGTAAACCAAAATTTGTAAGATTGAATCACTGGTTATTAGATCTAAATATTTGGTCAATAATAATATTGAAATCTCAATTTTCAATGACAACATTGATATTGTTTTGCCATTGTTAAGCTTGTCTTCACTAGCTTTTTATAGCTCGTGTTCTGCATTCCGTAATTGTGACATTTCATTTTGCACAAGGTATGCAATTTGTTTGTTATCATTACCAGCTGATAAAAATTGAAAACACAAACATACCATTGATCACTTGGCACAACAAACTGATATTCACCATGATATTTGTTTTGTTGTGACGTATGACAATGTTTAATAAAACTGTTGCTTCAAAAATATATTTCTTATGAATTCTGGGCTTAAAATTATATTTTTCATTTTGAAACAACCTAATTTTTTAATTTTTGTAAATTACGGCATTTGCAAAAACAAATTTTAAAATTTGAGGAAATGGCGTCAAAGGTCACTCCAATCAAAAATAAACAAAAGTATGACCAGAACGGATCGTATGACTATTTTCAGCGACATTTCCGCTTTTTTTGCCTATTTCCGACTTATAAAAATTTTATAATTAGTGAAGTAATTATATTATCTTATCTTTAAAAAATTTAAATTTTTGATTTATTTTTTCTTATTTCGACACAAATTTACCATGCCTTGACCCTCCGCCCAAAACAAAAAATTTTTGAAAAAAATGGAAAAAATAAGACATTTGACGTCCTACCCTTCCCTAACCTACTCCACCTCTAAAAAATTTGGAAAAAATTGAACCTGCCCTCCTTGGTTTTAAAAACTATCGTTTTCGATTTCCCGTGGCCTTCTCTCTTCCCAACACTAAACTCATTCACCCAGCACGGTACTTAAATATACCCTTCGTTTTCGAAATTTCAAAACTTTCGACCATACAAACCCGTAGCCGTTTGGGGTTTCCCCTTTCTTATCACTACTTGCACTCACAGACGTTCTCTGTGCTTTGTTACAGTAAACCCATATGTGACATTTCCGCTGTTGAATTCTTATCAGTCCACTGAATGCGGCAGGAAATTTACAAAAATTTCTTGGACAAACAAAATTTTTGAAATGAAACCCAAAAAACCCTGAGGGCATAGGTATAAAAGGGAGGAGAAAGCACGTTGGGGGACGGAACGGTGAGAATTACATTTTAATTTCATTTTTTAGGTTTGGGACAGTATTGAGAATATATTGCACAGAGTAACTAATCTACTTTCGTATTTGGTACTGTAATTTCACCTACTATAATATAAGATAGCAACTGTATTTCTGCCAGTAATAGATACTGTAACTCTAAAATAAGGCCTCAAAGAAGGCTTTCTCTGCTGTAATTTACCTTTTTCTACATTACAAAGGCACTACAATGAATTGTCTACTAGTACTAGCATTACTGGTAGGCCTGACGACCAGTTTACCATTAATGAAAGGTCGTTTTATTTCTTGGAAGTTGAATGGAAAGAACCATCAAGCACCATTCCTTGGACAACCTGAACAAATTCATCTGTCTTATGCTGGTAAGTACTATACAGTAAGCTAGAGTACCTATGAATAGGCCCTTCGACTACTACAGTAAACAGGAATAGGCGTTTAGGCTATGGGGGAAGGAAGGGGGAATACTTAAATTTTTTAATATTTTATTGTTTATTGTCATGTTTAGGTCACCCATCAGCTTACTATGTAACGTGGCTGACATTTGATGATACTGAAGAGTCATTCGTACAATTTAGCTCTGATTTGAAGTTTGATCACAAGATACCATCAGAGATATCAGAGTTTACTGATGATGGAAAGAAACAAACCAAGAGATACATTCACAGAGCTGTTATCAAGAGCATTGAGGCTGGTAAAAGATACTGTAAGTTTTTATATCTATACCCTACATTATTGTACTCTACTCTAACTTACCCTATTTCATTCTATTCTACCGTACTATAGTATACCGTATCTATTTTTAGCCTTGTATACTTATTTTCTATGACATATCATGCTGTAATTTCAGTTTACCGAGTAGGAAGTGACTTTGGCTGGAGTAGTGTCTACAGTTTTGTTGGTCTGAAGTCGCGTGACGATGGTGGCTACAGGCTAGCGATCTACGGAGACTTGGGTAATATAAATGCGAGAAGTTTGGGCAAATTACAGCGACAAGCTCAAGATGGACAGTTCGACATGGTAATTCACAATGGTATGTTGGTTACTGTGTTGTAAATCATAATTACTTGGCTGTAAATTTGAAAACTGTGGGTCAGCTATAAATATAATATCGGGTCTGCAGTATTGTGAATTTACTGTACATCGGTTTACCGTAACGTTAAAATAACTATTTATAACAATATTGCTATAGCTCCAGTAAAATAAAAATGATATGCCGATTTCAGGTGACTTTGCCTATGACATGCACAATAAGGATGGCAAGTTTGGGGATGAATTCATGCGACAAATAGAGCCGATGGCAGCCTACCTCCCGTATATGGTCAGTCCTGGTAATCATGAGAGGTCGTACAACTTCAGTCACTATGTCAACCGATTTACCATGCCCGGCAGTGATCATAATCTTTACTACAGGTAATTTTATCAAAAGTTTCTTGAAGCTGGTTGAAAAGTTTGTATAAAAAGCAAAAGCGACAGCAGTATCGTTGTATTAGAGAGTTTAAAAAGTAATGAGCCATATAACCCTGAAATTTTCTATAAAAAATGGCTCATTACTTTTTGAACAAGCTAATACATGGAAGATTTTAACTAGTTTTTGAAACTTTTTGACTAAAATGCCACTTTTCATGTGACGTCTATAACTTTTTTACTACCTTCTTGAAAGAATAGTAGAATATTACTTTACTGTGTTTCAGTTATGACCTTGGAGATGCCCATTACATCGCCTATTCATCTGAAATATACTACTGGAGCCAGTTCTACGATAAGTCCCATATCCAAAGACAATACGACTGGTTGATGGAGGACCTTAAGGTAACTTAACTTTTCTATAACACACTTACAGTAAATATGCAAAAAATTATTTTTTCTTAACTTTATGGTCAATAAGTTTATGGAAAGATAAAGAGGCCATGCTCATAAATTGAAGTCGATTCTACGGACTTTTTGACCAAATTTTAAAACTAAAATTAGTTTTAAAATACATCATAACATCCTTTTTGTAAATTTAACGTTCCATCTTCAGAAAGCCAATGCAAATCGTCGTAACGTGCCGTGGATCATCGTATTCGGCCATCGCTCAATGTACTGTAGCGATGTTGAAGGTAACTGTGTGAAAAACGAGCGAAAGATGAGAGAAGGACTGGACGAGGAAGGAACTTTCGGACTAGAAAAGCTATTCTACAAATATGGAGTGGACTTGATCATTGGAGCACATGAACACAACTATGAACGACATTGGCCCATGTTCAACTTTACTGTAAGTTCGTGGGGTTTATAGGCGGTTTTAGTGGTTATATTGGGGAAGTAGTACGTGTTTTACATTTCGTAATATTCACAAGATCCCAAAGGTAATATTTCTATCAAAAATTTAGTTTTTATATCAACATACGTTAAGTTTTGTCACTTGAAAGTAAAAAAAAACTAAAATTTTTCGTCTTTTAAATTTTTTTCTCGTATTTTACAAAAATAATTCAGAATATATTTTTAGGTATACAATGGCACTGAATCCCCATATGTAGATCCTCCAGCTCCAGTCCACATTGTAACTGGATCAGCCGGCTGTTGGGAGAATACCACCCACTTCCGGGATCCAATTGCACCGTGGAGCGCCTTCAGATCCAGTAACTACGGCTTTAGTAGAATGCAAATCTTCAACAAAACACACTTGTACTTCGAACAGGTCGAGGCTGCTGCTGTAAGTTGTTTTACAGTTCTTTTGAAACCTAGTATAGTAAAAGCTACTTTTGTTTTACGTTTACACTCAAAAATTGATAAAACTAAATCATTAAAGATAAAAATTAACAAAATTGTAACTTCAGGACAAAGTAGAAGACTCGTTCTGGCTAGTAAAGTCATCCCACGACGTTAGAGATGGCTTAAAATTAAATTCTTGGCCAAAACAACAGTCATATCACAATCTTTTGACAAAATATTAGATTTTCTCTAATATTTTTGCATTTTTAGCATAATATAACTATTTTTAATTAATAAAAATTAATTTATTTTATCTTTTTATCATTTTCTGTTTGTTTGTTTTCAAAAAAAGTCTGATAGCAACTATTAAAAATGGCAAAAAGCTTTCCTCCCCGGCCGGGAATCGAACCCGGGTCTCGCACGTGACAGGCGCGGATACTTACCACTATACTACCGAGGAACGCTGCTCCTTTCACTTCGAAAGCTCTTTATTATCGAATTTCAAAACAACATAAGTATGAACGAGATTAAAACAGTCAAGGTAACCCAAATAAAATTAAAAGTAAACAAAACATGGTTTAAATTATTAAACTAACAAAAAATTTCAAAAATATACAAAACAAGTTCTAATATTAGTTTCTTCCTAAATACATCTCGCAAAGGGGTTAGTGACTTTTCGGGTAGGGACATTTCGGGTAGCGACTTTTCGGGTAGGACATTTCGGGTAATGGATTTTTCGGGTAGGGACTTTTCGGGTAAGGACTTTTCGGGTGATGGATATTTCGGGCAATGGTAATTTCGGGTAGGGATTGTTCGGGTAGCTACTTTTCGGGTTATCGACACTTCGGGTAGGAACTTTTCGTAAAATTTAAAATATTAAGTTATGGATAATTACAATAAAATTTCCAGACTTAAAATTATGACTTGCAATGTTAAAAATCGTAACGTTCTAAAGTTATTGTTTTTGAACCCGATGATAACGATATCTTACGTTTACTATCATCTATTTTTGCAAAATCATTACAAAAACAGTAACACTAGAACGTTCACAGCACGGTACGATAACGTTCATAGTATTCTGGTAAGCATGCGACCTTGCATTAAAAATATACAAAAAAAGTATCATAGGAACGTTGACGGTACGATTTCAACGTTCACGGTGCCATGTCAACGTTAACGATAAAGGCACATGGCGCTAGGACAAATGCGGTTTTTGGACATTTGCGGATCTGCGGTTTTTAGACACTTGCGGATCTTCGGTTTTTGGACACTTGCGGATTTTTTAAAGGTTTTTTTTATTTTTTAGTTAATTTAGTTGTATTATGGTACTAAATTGTACTAAAGTTTGAATTGGTACGGTTTTAACATAACAGTACCTTTTTGGGATTTTAGTACTATTTAGTACCAAAAATATAAAAACAGTACCGATTAAAAATTTAGTACTATTTAACATTAAGAAATATTAAGACAGTGCCAATTTAAACTTTTGTACCATTTAGTACCATACTACAACTAAATTAAATAAAAAATAAAAAAACCCCTTTAAAAAATCCGCAAATGTCCAAAAACCGCATTTGTCCTAGCGCCAGGCACATGTGGTTCAGTCACATGAGATTTAGTGACATGTGATTAGGCCAGGGTAAAAAAGGATATATGATTTAGTCAGGTTGTGATTCAGTCTCCTACCTTTTATAGAATAATAAATGAAAATTATATAATTCATGGTTTATATATTATTAATTATTTAATTTTTTAGTTTTTTTTTTAAAATTATAATTACGATTTTTAACATTGCAAGTCATAATTTTAAGTCTGGAAATTTTATTGTAATTATCCATAACTTAATATTTTAAATTTTACGAAAAGTTCCTACCCGAAGTGTCGATAACCCGAAAAGTAGCTACCCGAACAATCCCTACCCGAAATTACCATTGCCCGAAATATCCATCACCCGAAAAGTCCTTACCCGAAAAGCCTACCCGAAAAATCCATTACCCGAAATGTCCTACCCGAAAAGTCGCTACCCGAAATGTCCCTACCCGAAAACTCCTGCTCCCCTCGCAAAGCTACCCGTAGTGATGTGAATCACCGTAAGAGAAAGAATAATGTCTGATAATGTGTTTAAACTATGAGATGTCCTTGTGGAGTAACTCGGATCGCCGTTGTGATGATAAATGCAATAAATGGGAAAGCGGCAGCGAAAATGAATGCCCATGTGTAACCGATGGCACCAAGTAGGTATTGACAGCCTATGGCTAATGTTATGCCGCTACATGTCTAAAAAGGTAGATTTTAATATTATAAAACAAATTCTAATACAAATTATTAAAGAAACCTCTTATAATTTACGTAAGTTAATGTTTTACAGTGTTTTTTATAAAGAAAGTCCACTAAATAATGCAAAAATATAACTTACAGTCGAAAAAATAAGAAAACCGTAGTTGATAGTCTTATATTTTGTACCAAAACACCTGACAGCAGCTGTGATAAACAGGGCATGAGTTGCTGCCAAACATACGAACATTCCAGTTAGCTAAAATGACATTTTATAATCAAACAATATTCCAAAAATTTTTTAAATCTTTTTTTTTTTATCATATATTTTTCCTCAGCTTACCTTACGCAGCCTTAAAACATAAATATTGAAAAATCTAAAAAGTCCTATCGCCACTTTATATATATTTTGCACCCCAAAAACGACAAGGCTTTTAAACCCAAACTTACCCAAAGAAGATACGCAAACTTTCCAAAATGCGCGGTAATTGGCATAGTGAGCAACAAAATAGTCGCGATAAAAGTCGCTGATGATAAGGACACTTGAAAACTGGTCTTATCGGTCAATAATCCCCAGCCAATCCTAGCCAACGCATTGGCCGCACTGCCAATACTAAAAGCGGTGGCAAAGAAGAAGTCGTCCTCGATGAATGTCTCGCCAAACGTCTTGTACAAGTTGTAGAAGAAATTGCCGTAGAAAGAGCAACAAAACAGAGCGACGAAGAGCCAGTGGAAGGTGGAGGACTTGAGCATTTCTTCTGGTGTCATCGACTGACTCTCTGGCTTTATGTTAAGGTCATCGTCGGAGTCTGAATCCTGGATCTCGACGTCTTGGTCTGGCTGAAAAGTCGTATTTAGAAACATAGTATTAGATTATCATTACATTGCTTTACTTTACGGCTTGATATTGCTATGTTATCATAGACAACTTACCCTTTTCCTAGTAGGAGAATCAAACTCAACAGAATCCCGTTTGACCGGTAATTTGACATAGCCATACCGGTTGAAGCTGACTTTGTTTTGTCCCATATATTGACTACGTTTCTTTGACAGCCAGGCCATGTCAATCAAGGCTGAATGGTCCAAATGTTTCCGCACAAACTAAAAATAAGTTTTATCAGTAATCTATAAATTTCTAGTTACAAACTAATTACAAACCTAAGCCTAATTACAAAAAAAAATTAAAAATAGCCCACAATTAAGCCTAAAGTTTGGAACTGTAAGTCAAAATCAACTTACATCCTGTGGAGGATCACATACGACTATCAAGCCTATTAACTGCATCAGTCCATAGACAATTGATAGGCTTAAGAATGTGTCTGGTACTCTTTCCAATAACGCTGTTTCGTTGAAATACCTAAAATATGACATTAGAAATTTAAATGAGATATTATAAGTAAATATAGCTTTAGAAGTGAAATTACAATTAAAAACTTCACTAAAAGAACTATATTTATTGACCACAAATTATATTACCCTTCTTTAGAAGCAGCCAGATTGTCAGGATTGATCATTCTCGTCTGGATCGGTGCAAAAATACTCGAACTAATACCGAAGCCAGCTGCCACAATACCAGAGCCAAGTCCCACCATATGTGGTGCCCAATTGATGACACAACTTACTGCTATCACATACGCAATCCCTTGGCCTAGTCCAAACATAAAGCCGTATGTGAAGAGGAATGACAGAAATGAATGTTTTATCGTAAAATACGACAAAAATACTCCACCACTGAAATTATATAGGTTAATATAGTATGCGCCTCTATAACTATATATAACTAAACTTTAAATTTTTTAATTTAAAATGAAGAGAACTTTGCTTAAAATGCTTAAAATAGTAGTAAAAAAAACATTACAAATCCATAATGACCATAAGTTTCAATCAAAAACATAATTAAGTATTATCGTATAACTTGTCACCCGCAGGCTGCGCAACGTAAAATTAAAGACCTTTATTAAAACATCAAAAACCTTGTTCCCAATGTCTAAAACTACATTAAAGAACAAAAAAAACTCCAATTTACCTCATCATAGCACAGCCAAGCCCAGCGGCCAATCTCGGCCCCAATCGACTACTCAAATACCCTCCAATTACCATGGCAAACGGAAAACAGCCTTGAAACGTGGGTATCCATATCAACTTCTCCAGCGTCACACTACTATCCGCATATTTTTTCATATAACTGGCCATGTACGGCAACATGTTGCCAAACGTGTGATATGTGCCGAGAGATAAGTGAATGAGAACTGCGCCCGATATTACAATCGCCGTTCGCTGATTTTGCGAAAGTTTTGTCAATCGCAAAGCTACTGGATCCATGATGTTAGTAAGTGAATATATTATAGTAGGTTTGTTAAATTAGTAGATTTAAAAAGTTTGAAGGGTTGAGAGGCATTAAGAGTTTTGTAGGTATTGTTTCGAAGGTGTTATTAACCTGAAAATGGGCATAATTTGTGAAAAAATGTGATTCCTAAGTATTGTATTGTAAACAACAGATAATATAAAATATAAAAATATTAATTTTTAGCTCTTCTTTAAACAAAAATTACTAAAAATCCCAAATTTCTTCAAAAATTGCAGAAAAAGACTTCTTTTTTTTGAAACTACAGAAATATAAGCCACCAAAACACCCCTAAAAATTTAGTAAAATTTACTTTAAACTCGACAAAACCGTTCCAAGCAACTTCATGAACCGCTCGACAAAACTATTCGCATAAACAATTTTTAAAGTCCATTTCAGTTCCATAAGAAACTGCGAAAAAGAAAAAAGATTTCGCCCTCAGGGCTCGAAAAGTGGAAGCTGCGCAATCGATAGAGGAATTTAAAAGGGGAATAAATTTAGTTTTAACAGGAAGCAAACGTATTTTAGAGGAAACAACCTTAATATTAAGAAAACTCACGTAAAAGTAAGCCTATTCTGAAGAGAATTAACTTGTTTTAGCCAAAATGAACCTATTCTAAAATGAAAAAACCTTAAGTTAACCCCAAAATGAATTTATTATAAGAGAGTTAACTTATTTTAGCCGTTTGTCTATTTTTAATGAACCTATTCTAAAAGCAAAAACCTTAGTTTAACCCAAATAAACCTAGCCTGAAAGCTAAAAACATGAAAAACCCCGTTTGCCAAACTCATTTAACATGGAGTTTGATGAAGACAGTTTTAATTTGTCTTAGCTTCATTTTGTTATTTATTCTCTTCGCCTTACAATTATTTTTTTTTGTCAAACAAACGTATCCATAAAGCGTCACGTTCATTCGCAAAACTAATATACGACGGTTTATAAACAACATAATGTCTGTAAGAGGGCCAACAGGACGGAAATTATTTTTATAGTGATGAGAAGAAGAGAGGGAAGAGGAAATCTCCATTAAAAAATTTTTAAAATCTAGTAAGTGTTTACTATAACAAGTGTTTTATAGTCGGGACATTTATCTGTGTAATTAAGGCTATATTTATAAAAATTTTTTTGTTTTTTCGTGATTTTGTGTGGGTTTGAAAAATGGAATTGTCTTCCTAGAATCTTTTTCCCAAAAAGTTTTTCTGCTTCAATTTGATTCATTTGAAAATACCTTTTGCAAGTTAATGATGAATAACACATATTTTTAAAATTGTACTGTTAAGCCTTCCGACTACGGCCCGAAGCCTTAAGGAACACCTCATCACTACCCGGTAGCTCTAGAAACAATAACGCAATATAACAAGCCAACTAAGCTTCTACAGAAACCAGTAGTTTATTTTAAAAATATTATAATATTCATCTTCAGTCCAGTAGTGTATTAATGAAACTCTCAGTATTGGTCGATCATGCTCGGTCAGATTGGGTTTTCTGAAAAAAAAATATTTTATAAAAATCAAAAATTTTTCAAAGTTCAAACAAAATAAATTTAGGTTACAATACTACTAAAAATTAGCCAAAAAACCCATAAAGCCTTCAATTTTTGGTTTAGAAACTTAAAATTTGAATAAAAACATTGCCAAAACTTAATTTGACTGTAAGTAAAGGCTTAGTACCTCGTATCAAAACATTTTTTGATCCAGTAAATCTAGGTACAGAATACTGTGCTTAAAAGGTATTTTATATTGTAGTAGTTACTTACATCTTCAATGATCCAATAGTTTAATGGTGGTATCTCTCGACCGTTCTCTCGAATAGGCGGTGGTATGGTGCGGAGTTCGTTGTAGTACGAGTGTGATATTACTTGACTGGGCAGCATACGACGATTCGGACTGTACACTAATATTTTCTGGAGTATATCTTCAACTTCTGGTGGCATATCGTATCCAGCGGTCATCTACAATTTGTTCTAAGTTTAAACTATATAATAATTATTGTATGACATCATTATGTATCTTCATACCCACAACTTTATGTCATATATATGACAGAACAACCATTGTAAAAAAGTTATTGTACATCGTATCGACGACAAAACAACGTTTATAGTTATATAATTATCATAAAATAAAATAAATATATCCTACCATTTTGACCCCTCGGGCACTTTTCCTCGAAAGTCTTGGCCTCGAGACCTTCATAGCTTTAAGTGCTTCTGAGTCTGGATATCCGAGCAGTTCGATGATAACTCGTCCTTGATCAATACGGTCTTTTCCAGCTAATAAAGGTTTTCCCATGATCAGTTCAGCTAATATACACCCGCATGACCACCTATCTGTAATACATAGAGTAAATTACAGTAACTCTCATTTTTTATACACTAGTCCACAAAAATTTTAACGGTCTAAAAGTTCGTATAATTAGCAATTTTTGTCAAAAAACCTCACAGAATTGTCAATTTTCTAAGATTTCCATATTTTTTGACCTATTACTACCGTACTTCGACCAACAGCAATCATAACATCAATTCAGAATAACATTTCCAACACCTACCAACATAAACATCAAAGTTAGTAGTACCAAACACGAGTTCCGGAGCCCTGTAGTACCTTGTCACCTGATATGACTCCAACTTTTGGTTTTTGTGTGTTATCAAGGCACTCCCAAAGTCTGCGATCTTCAGAATCCCTAACTTCGGATCCACAATCAGGTTGGCCGGCTTCAGATCACAATGAGTGACGCCTTTTGAGTTGATATGATCCACCCCCGCGAACATTTGAAAAGAGTACAACTTTGCATCCAGTCGGTCGAATTTGCGGCCAGGTAAAGAAAGCCGAAGTTTGGCCAAATCGACCGGTAAATAGTCCAGGACCAAACATTGGCATACCTTGAATTAAACAATAGTTTATTTCTAGGGCCTTTTACAGATTGTTTTAGCGTCAAACAGATACTTTAACATCAAAAAGAAGAAAACAATGTTTGAAATGAGTGGCAGCAATATAAGATCCAGTTTGTTCCTTATTCTAATCAAAATCCATGTAGTTCTTAACCTTTTTGCCCAATATTCATATAGATTTGTTTGATGTGTCTAAGTACCAACCTAAAAATTAAATATAAAAGTAATGACTTACATCATTTCCTCCGCCAATTTTGAATTTGTAAAGTAAACTAATGACATTTTCATGTTTCATTTTGGATAACAACTCGATTTCTCGTTGTGCTGCATCTGGAGCGGCTTTGTTCGGCCTAAAATACGACAATATTAACATAAATACTATTTTTGATTCTTTGAAACTTTAGAAAAAGTTCCTAAATGTGCTAATATGCATAAAATTCAACAACATTGAGCTTAAAATCATCAAAAAAACATTTTAACCTCTTTTGACTTCAATATCTAATGGAATATGGTTTACGCGACTCACCAAACCTTCTTGATAGCAATGTTCTGTTTGACCGGCGAATACAGTACGGCTCTGTACACATTACTAAAGACCCCATTGGCATGCAAATGCTCTTTCCCAATTACAACTTCAACTTCGGTCGAGGATTCTGAATCCGACACATTCTGTCGCTTGATGCCATTTACTCGTTCTACCTGAAATTTCGTGAGTATTATTGTAGTAATTCTATCATTAAATTTACTATTTCAATAATTAATAACATCTGACAGTAATTAAACACAGTAAAGGTTAAATTTGAATTAAAACTAACTCAAAAAGCTTCAAAAACATACAATTAAAGTCTTTCTCATCGCTAAAACACGACCGGTCAAATAAAAATATACAAAAATAATCAAAAAATTTCGAAAAAAATATTTTAAAACTTCAAATTTCAAAAAAAATGTTGGTTTTGATTGAAAATTTAGTCAAAATAACTCAATCTTTACTAGGAGTTTTACTTCCAAACAGGCCTCTTCTATGCCAGCTACATTAGGTGTATCCCTTACAAGACAGTGCTTACCATCATATAAGCAATACCTCTAAAACAAACATCAAAAACCTTCACAAGCACATCAACAACTAATACATTTTGTAAATCTTAATCAAAGCAACAAAAATCAGTCGTTCAGTAAGTAGCCTTGGTTACAATTCGATGAACACATGCCTGACATTCCTTATAATCCAATTTTACAATAACCCGAACAAAGCTGCTTTGACTTGTCAACATAGCTACCTAAATCAGCAATAAGTTGCCTGAACTGCCATTCCTTACGACCATGTTACACTAAGCACCCATTGACCTGTAAATATCTTTTGCTGACCCAATAGCTTTACCCAACTCAACCCTTTACAGCTTCACCTAACTCTTTACTGCCATACCCAGCCGGACCAACTCATTACTGCCATACCCAACCCGACCCTTTTACAAAAACCTACAACAATCAACAACTTGTTGCCTAAACTTGCTAATTGATGAACTAAACTGCTCAATTAGTGATTGACTTTATTACTCTTGCGTCTGAATCAAAAGAAAAGAGTCACGATGACGTCAGAAGTCGCAGTCGGAAGTCGTCGAACAGCACCTGAAGCCTTAAAAATACTGCAAGTCTGTGGGTTTGGGTAGTTTAAAGTGGGTGGGAGCTGCCACAATTACAATGCCACGTTACTTTGCCAAATTTAGGTACTTTTGAATGTTGCAGACGTACTTTAGGCAGTATAAAAAGATTTTTAAAAGTTGTTTGTTTTGTGTTGTTTGTGTCTTTGTCTTTTAGGCTTATTTTTAAAACTACTACTCTTAATTTCAATTTTCAATTCAAAAAATATTTAAAATTTTTGCCAAAATTAACTTTTCTACCCATTTTTTGCTCAATATTAACCTATTCTACAAACTTTGAAAAAACTAAGCTTTTGCTAAGTTTATCTACTTCATTTACCTCCCACCCTTAACACTATATTATCTATAAAGTAGTTGGTAGTAATCCCTAACACTACATTACCCAAATAGTAGTTGATAGTAGTGTCAATGACTCATAACCTCACATCAAGGTCATCTTCTTGTCTTAACTGTTTTTTCTTTTTTACGTTAGTTTAAAGAGTAAAGTAAAAAATAGAAAAGAAGGTACATCTTGTAAGAAACGCTTCGCTCTCTTTCTCGACCATCATATTACCTTTTATCACAATACATCGGTTTTGGGAGGGTTTTTTCGAATTTTTTGAAATCTTTATCAAATTTTGAGATCCATTCTAGTACTAAAACAGTAAGGATAAATGAAGGTTTGATGACGGACGATATATTGATGATGTATCTAGTACTACTATAATATTGCCAGATTTAAAAACACTTAAGTTTTCATAGCGATTTGATAAAATATATTGAGAGAAACAACCCTCCAACCGTATTTTACCGTGAATTTGAAATAAAATGGATAGTTTTTGTAATTGTTGTCTTGCTGAACAACCTGCCAGTTTATTTTTAATCTTCTTACGTTTCATGCCGTAATAATCAGTTCTTTTACTTACAACGCCCTTTCCCAACGCACCGTTCATGTGACTGTCTCAAACTGTTCTTTTCCAAAAACAAAAAGTGGTTTTTTGCTAAAATTTTATCCAATTTCATGCCAATTTTACCTTATTTACTTCCTAAAGACCTTTCTGCTTAAAATTTGAATAATCAATCGTATGTTCGGCGCTATGTCAAAGTTATGAACCTTACATTTAAAATTTATCCCCTAATTTAAATGTCGCGCGCTAAATAGCTTACAATTGTTATGTCATACTAACCCTAATCTCTGTAGAAAATGGATCCCTCTCCATCGTCCGGGGTCTACAGCCCAGAATTCATGGATTACGAATCAGATGGCCGAGCTTCTACCGTCTCTTTCTCTGCCCAAAGTCCTGCGACATTGGCAGCTCAAAGCGATACCACGTTCGTAATCAAACACAACGCTACAGCAGAGTTATACCAGCAGTTTAAAGACGATGTTGACTACATTTTTACTGGAAATGCTTCTGTCAAAGACCAAAACACTTTACTCAGTGTAAGTTTGGATTTTTGAAAGTTTTCTTTCGTAATTTTAGGTAATACTGGGCCTTAGTTATTGAAAAAATACATAAACGCCTAAATTTGTCAATTACTGAATGCAATATGATTTTTTTACAATAAAATACAATAAAATAAAAAGTAAAAAGTGTAAATAAAAAGTAAAATAATTGTCATTTCAGCGCATTCCAATGACTCTGGAAGCTCTAATAACAGCGTTCAACGACGAAAAACAGTACCTAATGGGTGAAGTGCTCTGCAACTGGGCCATAAAGCAACAAAAGTTGACGGTAGCAACTTTATGGACCCAACAACAGAACTACAACCTCTTGTCAGCTATTGATACCCAATTCGAATACTTTGGAGAGCTTTTGGAGCAAACCTTAAGTGGACTGAATTATTTGGCCGAACACTTCCCCAATCGAGGCTTTGAAGAGTTTTTGACCAGAGTAAAACATATTACTCATTACTTTTTGTTCTACTCAATAATCGTGTCAAAGCAACCACCTTCAGTTGTGGTAAAGTGTGGAGAAGCCGAGAATCATCGACGTTCCAGATTCTGGTTTAACACTGAAATCAGGTGAGTGTGCTTGCCTAATCTTGTCATATTTTCTTAAAAAATCTGTTTTTAAATCATTTTTAATCATATTTGCCTAATGGAAATTTTTTTTCTTCTGCTACCACTAAAGATACTCTTCATAACCTTCCAAGACTAAAATAATGCCTAAAATAACCAAACTGAAGTGTTTTGTTTTTACTTTCCAATTTGAAACACTATGAAAACAGTTTTTCGACAAATTTCCGTGTGATCGCCGAACGCGGTCCGACCTTGTGAACGTATTATACGAACAAAAATAAACCTTTATAGAATCCTGGGTGGACGAGCATTTAATCTGCACAAGAATTCCGAGAATCTACAAGTACAATGTTTTTTGATCACCGACGACACAGCCAAAAGACTGTTGAGCAATGCTTATCATGAAGTGTAAGTTCTTTTCGATTTACGATAGCTCAAATTTGTTCAAGATACGATAGCTCAATAAAAAGGCCATATATATGATATCAGTGAAAGACCATAGTAAAGATAAAGACACCAGAGTTCAGCTAAAGTTACCAGAGCACAGTTAATACCTTAGTACCTAAAACACCATAGCCTTACATATATTATTCAAATGACTTTCAGATATGAAAACGAAGAGTTTCTGATAGAACCTCCAGCCTCGATCCTCCATTCAGAGATCCACCACGGTTTAGCAGCCAAATTCGACGATATGAGAGTATCCAAGAAAGGACAGCTTCGTCGAGACTCTGTAGCCACTAAACGCTATTGCCTCTGCTACAACATCCGAGTGACCGCTTCACATGGTATCGACCTGATTGGAAAGAAAGTTTCTTTGCCATTTGCAATCCTGGTCGGTCCCAAGACTGACGTTGAGGCCAAACTGTTTTTGGAGCGAAGTTTTGCGGACTTGGTACGAAAACCATTGAGTGACACGCCTACTATCGCATCGTACCGTGACATGGCAGACGCTTTAGAGATGAAGTTTCAGTCGATTTTGGAAACACCACAAAAGTCGACTGATACCATTCCATTGATTCAACCAAAGCCTTTTAGTAACAATGTAAGTTACATTATAGTAGTGCTTTGTTAGTCAAAAGTCAAAAAATATAGAGAAAAATGACAAAATGAATCTCTTGGAACACGTGTCTTATACAATTATCAATTCCAGATCAAGCACCACATAATCCACAGACTGAAGCCAGACAACAACGCCCAGATTGCTTTGGAGAACTTCATGAAACTCCCCGTAGCCGAAGAATTCTGTTTGAAGCGAGGATCTACCACAGAAGGCGAATGGAAGTTGGTACCATATTACGAATGGTTCTTCAAATTGGCCGAAATGCTCAACAAATACATGCTACAGATGTGGAACGACGGTCTGATCTACGGATTCTGTGGAAAAGATGAAGCCGAGCACCTTCTGAACGATTGCCCCAGATCAACGCTTTTGGTGAGGTTCAGCGACATTGAGTTTGGAAAGATCAAAGTTAGTGTCAAGGATCGAACTGGAGGTATGTTACTAGACTTATTTATTATAAACAGTATTATGAGGGGCATTTCTTACTCTAAATACTGTAAAAAGCAAGGTAAGCCAATTAAGTATAAGCCCTATCAATAGGAAGACCATGATGACCCCAGAATAAATCTTATATTGTCATAGCTAATCCTTTAGTTATCCGCCATCACTGGTACGACCAAACAGACCTCCAATCCCGACCGCTAAGCCGAGAATTGTTGTCGAACAACAAGTACAATGGAGTCGAGTTCATCTACCCCAACTTCCAAATAGACATGGCCTTAGGGGGCAGAGAAGCCGGCAACACGAACGTACGAAAGCCCCGACATCTACAACCAACTCCTGTATACTTCGACAATCAAGAAGCTGCGGTAGCCAACTTCTAAGACGACAAATCTGTAGCCAGCTTCCCAAATTAATGGATGTAGCCAATTTCTAAAGCATCTAAAAACTGCTGTCGCTGAGTTCCGGTGAAATCTAGAAGCTTTCAGTGATGGTATTACCTTGTATAATATCTTTGAGATTGTGATGACATACATATCATATTATTAGCCTCAAGTTAATGTTTTAAACCATCAAATAATAAAATATTACTGTAAATTGTAGTACGGTCATTGACTTTTTGAAAAATTCTTCAATATTTTATTCAAATTTAAGCTTTTTGGTTTCGTTTTATATTAACCTAGGTGCATATAACCCTGGCTTTTCGTGCTTGTATTTTAATGCTTTGTATTTTCAGTATTAATACTTCTCATTCCATCTATTTTTAAAATTCTTCATTACAATTAGTGTAATATGAACCCAAAATTACCTATCAAACTTTCGGTGATTACCTAAATTATTAATATCTTGCCAAAAGTGAACGAAATTACGAGAATTAGCATCAGAATGGAAAGGTCACAAGCTGACGCCATATTTTGTCGAGAACAATTAGGTTCCCAACGCTCTTAAAACTGGCATTGAAAGCCGTTCCTTCGCGATATTACATTGCTTTAATGGCTCGTGTTTCTAGAGGTTTAATCGACCGTTTTTGCATTAGCCGTAGCCTCATTTCCAAGGTTTGTCTTTGAAGGGTAACTCTTCAGTTTTTTCAAAAACACCTTTTGCACTTTAAAAGTCTTCAAAGTTTTGTAAAACGCTGCGAAGCGTATTTAAAAAACAGCTCTAAACTTGCCAAAAATAGCCTTTAAAACTTGTAAAAACGCCTTCAAACTTTGCAAAAAACCTTCACAACTGACCACTAATTCCGAGAAAAGGCTTAGAATTCCGTATTCAAATTGCGACGAGAAAACATGGTATTCAAAAAAAGGGCTTTGTTTCCACCTTAAGCGTTTCCTCGTTGACCAGATGGTGCGACAAGTGTCGTCCGTTAAGAGTCGTTATATGTTTTAACACACTGTTTTAAGAGCTCTTCCTTTCCGGGAAATAAAAATGGATAATGCCCTCGAGCACTCTCGAGTGACCAGCGGCCATTTCTCCAGTTATTTCCGAGTATTTAATCGAATCTAAGCCCAATAAACCATTCATTAGTACGATTAATTATAGCCAAAGTCAGTGGATTATAACGCGCAATGCATAAACAAATTACTGACCTGTTTACCGCATAACTTTGACATTAAAAGGCTTTCGGATTCGTTTCAATGCTTTTCGCTCGTGTTTTTTGGAAATATTGTAGTATCGGAAGTAGTAATTCAGTTTTTTTTTTTTAATTTTATAGTTTTATTATAATATGATATATTATTATTGTCTGCAAGTTCTTTACTTTCTATTAAAAACTTTTTGTTTTAGCTGTTTCACGATGCCTAAAATTTCATGATTTTACTGTAAGTTAACTCTATGTTATTACCAAACCTTGCTCTATCAGTCAAAATTTGTTATACTAAACGTCTGGTCTGTTATATAGAGATGCATGTCATAAAAATGCAGGTGCACGGGCCAGGATATCGTTTGCTATTCACATAACTGAATGGGTTAGCTTCTTGAGATAATTTATAGTGTAATAAAAAGTAATGCCTTATTCGGCAATGGTTATCTTGCCATTTCCTGCTTTTACTTTACCCATGGGAACGTACAAAGCCATATTATAAAGCAGTAAACCTTATTACTTCAAAACAGTACTGTTTAACCTTCTTTAAATTGGTTTAGGTATCTTAACGTAGCTTCTTGTTTTAAGAAAGTATTTTTGGTCTTGTTTAATATGTTACTTTCCAACAATGCCACACAAAACTTGACCATCTGCAAAACACGATTCTGATGGTCAGAAACTCGAGGCGCGCCTTTTATTAAGAGCGCCGCTTTAATGAGATTCCGGCACAAAACCAGCAATTCCAGGACCTTTCCTCGCCCATTCACTCGCGCAATTGGCCTGCTCATCCCACACACACAAAAGAATGTAGAAACCTTCACGCGCCAATCTTGTTTATTATATGCCAGTTTATGGTCCTGAAGACGCGCGCTGAATCAGCCGACCTTTTGTCCATTCTGTGGCCACAATTGCATTTCAATTGAGGCATTCAAAGTGCGGAACGGTGCGCAAAGGGGAACGTACGGATTCCCAACCGTTTCTCCATTTTGGGGGATTGGTTAAGGGTTTGGCGAAGCAATTGTAAAGTTATTTTGGGTTGAATATAAGCAATATGTAAAGCGTTTCTTGGAATCATAGATTTAGAACTATAGGTATTGTCAGATTCTAGACTTTTGGAGTTTCTAAAGGTTTCTCTATAACCGAAAAATTCAGTTTTCAATATAAAACTTCAGTGTTTCTACCTTATCCTCACAAAAACCTTATCCCATGTGTTTCTAAACGTTTTTCAAGCCTAATTTCCAAGCTTTTTAAACAAATTTTGAGTGCCTAAAAACAGCTGGAGAAGCCAAGTATCAATTTCAAGCTCCTCAACGAGTTACAACAAAAAACAATATGTTTTAGCTCGTAAACTTACTCAAGCACTTACTCCTTATGTTTATGATCCGTCTGTTGTTGGGGCGGCCCATTTGCAACGCCCTCCGGCTCTTTTTAATAAGTCCCTTGTCCCGAGAGCGTAGGGGAAGACATAATTTTGAGAAATTGCTGGTCACTTTCTCAACAGATATATTATAGTGGCCATTTGTCTTCCTTTGACACATTTCTCTAAAAATCTCCGATTACTTTTGCTAATCTCACTTACAAAAGGTTGTATGAAGTACATGGAACGGAAGTTGAAGGTTTTTTGGACAAAATTATGTTTCCCAGAAAAGGTATCATTGAGAAATTTGTCGTAATGACGGGTTATATGGAGATTTTGCCGTTTCTGACTTTTTTGTTTTTTGGACTTATTCTCTTGCCGTTTCTGGTGATCGCTCGGAGGTTTATTGAAGTTTAGAAGGTTTAAAGTTTAATATAGAGGTTTTTTATTGTTTCATAAATTCTTATTTATCAAAAAACTTTATACTTGTTTGGTTATTATGGTTAATATCGCGTGTTCTTCGAAATTATGTTTTATATAATGTTTATAAGAAGATTGTTTCCAGATTAGTGGGTAGTTAGGATGAGGGTGATATGGATATTATTCAGCACGTTATTTATGATAGCATGTTCACAGAAACGTAAGTTTAAACATTAATTATGGATAATATTGTAGTAGCTTTGAAAATAGGTTTAATATGATAATCCTTACTATTAAAACGGAAGCTAAATGCTATTTTATACTTTTGTTTAGCTATTCTTTTTATAATCTATTCTCAATATGCATGTTAATCTATCTTATACTTTTTAGTAGCAAAGAGATCGTGTCCTGAACATTTTCTGAATGGAAAAACAAAATCAGGGGTATATTCAGTGGGAGAAGAAGATGGAAGAGCATACAAAGTGATGTGTAAGATGCCACAGAATTCTGAAGGAGATTCGGAAGTGCGCACGGTAATCAGAACGGCATTGGAGAGATGGATGGCAGTTGGATCTGATCCTCAAACTGTTGGATTTCAGTGAGTTTGTTAGGAATTCTTTGTTGTGTTAGCTGTAAATTAGTATTTTTTACTGTTTCTTATTTGAAGAGTTTTAAATATTGAGAAAAAGGAGATGAAATAGTGAAAATATTATGTTGTAGTAAGTTTTTTTGTGGGGTTTTTTCATGAAAATCACCATAAAAACTTTAAAAAGAGTGTAGTAAGCAAACCTATTGCATAACTAAATCAGTATCTTTCTTTATAACTTAATTATGATCACGCGTAATCTTAAAACATTGCAGAATCAGAGATAGATCGTATCTTCGGCGTGTGATCGAACCGGCTGATCAGTGTGGCCAAAAACTTTGGGTCAAGTGGCCTGAATTTAATGGGAATCTTTCAGAGACGTACGTTGTAATATTAAATATTTGGAAGTTGTGTTAGTCATCGTATATAATGTATGCAATTGGCAATGCGGCTAGTTTTTACTTGCTTTGCGCATATATAATACATAAACAGTATTTTTATAATTATACAAAAATGCGCTGATACTTGGTTTTATTTTCAATATTGTTTTAGATATTCATTCACAATTCAATCAGTTGCGGGAATTGAACATACGATAGAATGGAACGGCACACTGGAAGCCTACGAGCAAAAGCTTGATCTTGCCCACACAAAAGCCGGTATTCTTCATATTATCCCTCATGGAGCTCCGAACAACTTTACTTCTTCAATCAGAATCAAGGCTTCTCCGTTGGAATGTCAAGAAGCTTTGTGGCCACGAAAAAGATCTTGCAAATTTGACATGAATTCAGCATCGGACAGGGTCAGAATAGCTGTTACTGGCTACAGAAAACTCAGTTTTTCATTCAGAACGGAACGACCGAGCGATAGATTGGCCACATTTGAATCTGCGAACGGAAACGTCGAAGTTATGCTTATTGACGGTGAGTTTTTGGATGAAATTTTTAGGTTTACTTGAACGATATATGGGTATAAACATGGGTTGCTCTGTATTTTAGTCTAGTTTTTTATTTATAGGCTACCTCATTCAAGTTGGTCAACAGATCTACCCTCTCGGACTTCTAGCCGACTCCCACTGGCACACTTTCACTTACGACCCAAGCACATTGTCCTTCACAATCGACTACAGTGAACCAATCAGTATCGGAGTGTCAGTGACCACCATTCAATTGGCCTTTAACGGCCAAATCGGCGCTTTCCGCAAAGATTCGGCCGAATGGATGTGTCAAGGAGCACCGGAAATTGATATAAAGTTAGCACAAGATACAACAAGAAGCCTTTGTTCTCCAACTCAACCAGGATATTGTTATTGTAAAGGACCTCAGTCGGCTTTGAGCAAACTCAAGAACAGGAAAGTTGAATGTTTGCCAAGACCAGACTTGGAAAAGGCTTTTACAATTTTCAGAGACCCCAGAAAGTTGTCTTTCTTTTATCTACCAGAATATACCAGCGTACAGCCAATCTCCGTACTGATTAAAACTGATTCTGTAAGTTTTTTCTGACTAAGAATTGATTTTTTAAATTTTTTTAAAGGCTACAACTTATTTTTTAAAAATCAGTGAAACTGCCATAAAAAATGTTGAAAAAACATATTTTTTAATTACTTTTAGTCATTTTTATATTATTTTGAATTTTTATATGGCATGAAAAACTGCAAAAAGAAGTTAGGTCTTGGCCGGGGTCGAACCGGCGACCTTCTGCGTGTGAAGCAGACGTGATAACCACTACACCACAAGACCGCTGACTCTCCTCTCTTCCTTTGGAATATGAGCGTTCGCTTTCCCTTTCGTCCTTGTGTTCGCTCGCTAAACTTATGTTTTTTGCTTGCAACTTGATGTTTTTCCTTTGAAAATTGATGTTTTTTGTTTGTAAATTGATATTATACTTTAAAAACTTATGTCATTTTTTACAGAACGTGGGACTCATCTTCTTTGGTCAACATAATCGATCGGAATATGGTTTGGAACGCTTCCAAGTTCAATTCGAAGGCGAAAAAATGGTTGCTGGAGCTTGTTCAAAGCTCAGAAAGCCTGATCAAACGTGCTTATCGTGCTCAATCATTCGACCAGGTGGATACGCGACCAACTCATGGATCAGAGTTTCTTTGTTTTACTACCGATCGACTGCATATCTCAGTGTAGATGATCAATTATGCGAATTGACTGTAGATGCAAAGAAAATGGATGAATCTGACCTGTACTCAATGTCAAGTGCTGTCAAGGCAGTACTGTTTGTGGGAGGAGGAACGTCTTACTCTAAAACACTTTATAAGCAAGAAGAACTTATCAATGACAACTTCCGGGCTAAATTTTTCGAAAACACGAGGGAAAAGGCGCCATCTTTGAGAGTAAGCTCATATTTTCTTTTATTTATTTTTATAAATAAAGGTTTTTTTTAGATTCTTTAATAGATCCATTTTATAAATTCATATGAAATAATAGAATTTTGATAAAAAAACCTACATAAATTTTAATTTCTGCCTTTTTAGGGTTGTATTGCTGACTTGAGAGTTGGAGGAACTCAAATGGATCTTCATGATGTATTTTCAACACAACAAAAGCACGTTGTTAACGATCAGAAGAAACAAAGGGACTTGTTTTCTATCACGGTAAGACCTCTTTTTACTTTTGTACAATAATTACCTCTTTTCAATTTCAATTGGGTGTAAAAATACAGTAAACCGAGGTATTAACAATATTATTTTAGCCCGGATGTGTTGAATGCGACAAGTTAGAAACCAAGTGTCATGGAGCTCGTTGTCGTCTTCCCACAGCTTTTGTCCTCAACTCTTTCCGAAAACAACCAGATCCCATCTGTGATTGTGCGGACATCTTTTCTGATATGAATGAACTGAACGGAGAATGCAAAGTTGAATCAAGACAACAGACAACCACAAAGAAGACATCGCTGGCATTGTCACGGCCAGAAGGTTCAGTCCATTTAGAAGCTCGACCAAAGTTCTTGAAGTATTCGAAGATTCAGAAGATGTGGGCCTTGATCCGGTTCCCTCAACATTCAGCTGGCATCGTGTCAGTTCTTGACTTTGGAAGGGTTAGAGTTCTCGTATCTAATTATGGACAAACTGTCTACATAGAGGATGAGAGCGGAAACAAAGAAGGTACGTTTTCACTATTGCTGGCTTGTCATATAGTACTAGACATATTTTTCTATATTTTTGGATCAAGGGTATAATTTTGTATATTTTCCAGAATTTTACGTTGATCCAAGTGACGAAAGACTTCACCTTGTGGCCATTGAACGGAACCCTTACGTAGGAACAAACTCAGCTGACCGATCATTAAGTTTCCGTGTTGATAACGACATCAGAGTGATTCAAATTGAAATCTTCCCTATTGACGATGCATCCGTAGCCGAAATTCACATTCAGAAGTCAGGAAACGGATTTGGTGGATGTTTAAGTGGTAAGTGGACTTTTGATATAACCAAACTATATGTGAATAACTATCACAACAAGGTTATATTGATGTTAAATCAAAAATCATTGTTTCTGTTTTAGAATTATCCATTTCTTTCGACTATGACGACATGATCACTGGTACACCAATGTCTGAGAACAAATTGGACCAGTTCGAAGTCTTGAACGAATTGATCGAACGTCCGGAACGACCACATTCTGTTGATGCTTTAGCTAGATACTACGATGAATGTGGAATCAGGGATCCAACTCTTTGGGAATCAAGATCAGAACCTTTTGGAAATGTTGGGGCTTTTGATCCTGACAATGATCTTGATCTGTCTTGGGGTAGGTTTGTCGAAAGCTTTTTGTTCATTCAAAAATTTATTGGCTTCTGCAGTTTGCTTTGTCAAACTTGCCGTTTTGAGACCAGTATACTTATATTAAAATCAATAATTCCTTTAATTTCAGCCGTCCATATCGTATTTGTCCTCCTCAACGCCCTCGTCATCTTCACTGCCATCTTTATCTGTGGATGCTGCATCTTCTGTTACTACAGAAACCGAAAACATGTCTACAAAACCGTGGACAAGGGCTACGTATCAGCCGAAGAGTATATCAAGCTGTTCAAGGAGATTGGCGAAGAAGATTCGAATTCAGAAGACGACTCCATCCCTCGAGGCATCCCTCCACTCGATGAGAATCCTATCACGGACAGAAGAAGCCCATTGAGCCTGAAGAAGGTCACTTTCAAGAACACCCCTACCACCATCCAAGTATAACATTCTACAACCAATTCTCAAGTTACAGCAACCATCAATTATCAACGACTCAGGAATTGTATATTCTACCAGATTCTGGCAACATAATTTTATCAGATTCTACTAGTTTGACCAAGTTCTACACACTTTTTGACCAAACTAGTGCAACATTCGGGTTCCACTGCCTCTTCCGGTCCTATACCTCTATTCTGCACTGCTCAATAATCTAACTAGCACTCATCATGGCTGTTGTATATTAGTATTTATTAATGTTTGCAATATTTTATATTATTTATTTGTTTTTTACCGTTACTTTACAGTTTTATTCAATAAATTTAACGAAAAATGAGTGTTTGGACGATTGTTATTGAAGATAAATAAGGGAATCATTAAGAAAAGTTTTAAAATATCAGTTTTTATGAGGTCATGAACAAAACAGTAAATAAGTTGATACCTACAACCATATGTTATAAAAAATGAATTTAAAAAAATTTTGATTTCACGTATCCTACATACCTCAATTCGTCACTGAACTACCGTATTTTTCCATTCGAGACCGCGGCAAGCTGCGGCCGCAAAACTGCAGGACGGAGATCCTCCAAGGAAATCCGTTGACGTTATTTTCGACCTGGGGCTGATTGTCGATAGCATTTTGGAATTTGGTAAGATTTTTAACATGTGATATGGGGATAAAAAGGGATTTTTAAATTTTGTAAAGTGATAGCTAATTTTATATTTTTTCATATAATTATATCACTTTTGGGGACGAATTTGAGCGCAATTTATGTTATCCTTTATGATAAAATAGGTTTTTTTGGGCATGAAAAATATGTTGACATATTATTTTATGTTATATTGCTTTTCAAAATGATACATTTTTGCTAATCTGTGTCTTGTAACTGATTTACCGGTTGTTTTTTCGATGGTTTTTGAGGAATATCCTTTGATCGAGAGGTTTTTCAACAAGTTTCAGGTAAAATGCAAGTTCCTTATTTGTCAAACTTTCTTTCTAATTTAAAGTCCGCCAAACTTGATGACTTCTGGGATCGTGCCCATTACCTCTACACAACCTCGCTACTGATTTTCTTCGCGCTTCTGATAGGATCGAAGCAAACTTTCGGAGAACCCATCACTTGCATGGTTCCAGCCAACTTTCCGGGTATGTTCTTTGATTTTGGAGTTTTCTCTGATGTTTTGGGAACCTTTGTTATGTCGAAATTTCAGGGAGAAATTGTTTTTTAGCTTGATTTTATGCCTATGTTGTTTTAGGTAACAATGATGATTTGAAATGAAAGAAAAAGGCAAAACTTTGTTTTAATTGTTGAACGTTTTCAAGAATTTAACTGTAGATAATATTTTGTCATTTTCTTTTAACGAATAACAAATCTCGCTGTTTGGAAACTGTTTTGACTCAAATCTTGATCTTATTCTAAGGTCTTACTAATAATAGATTTATATTTCAGGAAGTTGGGGTCAATACATTCATCAGTACTGCTTTGTGACCGGAACATATCACACTAGGAATGGATCTCATGTTGACAGTGGAGGTAGTGAAGTTAGTGTTGATTACTATCAATGGGTTCCGTACTTCCTAGCTGTGGTGGCGCTGATGTTCTACGCTCCTCACTTACTCTGGATGACTCTTCAGCATCAATCAGGTAATTTATTTAGCTTTAAATGTTGTTAATGGTGCAGTGACTGTGTATTTATAAATATGTTGTTTTAGACGTTTTATTTTGATTTCTTTTCCATTTCAGAAGTTGACTACGAGAACATTGTGGAGAGGTGTTGCAAAGTTCGTTCGAAGAGCCAAAAGGAGCGCAAAGAAGAGATCCACGAGATCGCCGTGTATTTGAAGGAGTCTTCTTTGATCAGACATCGTGCCGGCTTGATGAGTTCTCTTGGCTGGTTTGGAACAGCTTTCTACATTCTCACAAAACTTTTGAACGTCTTGAATGTTTTCATGCAAATTCAGATTCTGAATTCGTTTCTTGGATCAGACTCGAGCTACTGGGGATTCAAAGTAAGTGTTCTTCATATTAGTGGAAACTTTGGCTTATTTCGTAGAAACGATATTGTTTTTGGTATGAATTAATTGAGTTTTTACAAACGTTCGGCTTTTAGGTTCTTGAAAATGGATTGAACGGACTCTACTGGGAAGCCACCGGCTTCTTCCCTCGCGTTTCCTTCTGCAACATCGAGCGTCTGAAGGTGGGAGCCTATGAAAACAATGTTCTTCAGTGCGCCCTGATGATCAACATGCTGAATGAGAAGGCATTTGTGATAATCTACATCTGGATGGTCGGTTTGATGATTCCAACAGCTTTGAACTTGATCTACTCTGTCGTCATGTGTGTTTCGCCAATGAGATTGTGGCAAGCACGTCGATTCTTGCGTCATGTTCTCAAAAGCTCGCCCTACAACAAGGCAAATGGTATGTTATTAGAGACAATAATTTTTATTATTCTTGTTGATTTAGAGCAATAGGTACATTAATTGATATATTGTATTATATTTTGGTTTTGTTGTTTTGTATTAGTTTGATATATTTAGGTTACCACGAGTACCATGTTATCAACAAGTTCGTCAACCAACTCTTGAGTTTTGACGGCCTTTTGTTGTTGCGCTTTGTTCACACTCATGCTGGATTCTTGGTGGCTTCTGAATTGGCCGGAGAACTCTTTTCCTTGTACCATGAAGAAGATCGTGTACTCTTGATGGACAACCGCAGAAACCAGGGTATTTGTGTTTTAGATATGGCTGTTTTATGTTGTATTTGTTGTTGTTTTAGATAATCTTACATTTTACGAATATTTTTTGCGTTTTTTTTTATTTTTTAACGTTGTTTTACATTTCAAATTTTTACGTTGTTATTTGTTTTTGTTTCTGTTATTAAAAACTTTTTATTTGGAGTTGTGATCTTAACGTAGTAGTTTCAGGCGGATACTCAAACGAACTGACTTTGTCCCCAAGTTTGCTCAAGCAACAAGCTCAGACCTTTTACGAAAAGACTCCACTCGATGCTCCATCCATCACGGATTCGTTAGGATCTCGATACGAAGCGTGAGTCACCTGGGTAATAGTCTTGTCTAATCTAAGTTGTAGTAGTAATTTATAGAAAATTTAAATAATTATAGGTTATGAATATAGTGTAGTTGGCAAGTATTGCTACTTGGGAACTGATCTGATAAGATTTTAGGGAACAAACGTATCCAGCAAGCTCAAAATGCTAATCCCAGCCATCACTAACTCGATTTCTGTAACTAAATCCTTCTTTTCGAACTGTCTGCTTTAAGGTTACTGTAAATTTTTATAATAAAGCAAAATGGGGTCGCAATACTGGTATACATATATTGTTTCTAACATGTAATTGTAGTCTATTTTCGCAATACAATCGGTGCTCTTGAATACGATGCTCAATAAACTTACTGTAGTACTATTTTAGTTTTACTTTAGCATTGTAGTAGCAGGATCTGCTTTATTATTGTAGTAGTGGATGTTTCGTTTTTGTAGGTATAGGTATTTACTCTCAGCTAATGACAAAATTAAAAGTAGTTGACTTTAAACTTCATTTTATATGTGTACCGCCAGGGCCGGGCGGGGACTTTTGGTCTGGGGGCAGGGGTCCAAAAAATCGGCACAGGTAGCAGCTACCTGTGCCGATTTTTTGCGAAAATTTTTTTTCAAAAATCCACAGGGGGGACCACGTTCAAATTTTTTTCGAAAATTTTTTTTCTGGTGGGGGGGGATACCTATCCCCCCCCCCCCCCCCTCGCGCCCGGCCCTGTGTACCGCACCTTTAAAGGTCAATACAATACCTTATTTGTAATTAAGGACCCGATTTGTCGTACCCTCTACCTCACGTGTCCATGTTTGTGGATCAAATGGGATTTGTTTGCGAGGAATTGTTTCGCTTCCTTTTTGAGTCCATTAGTGTCGATCTCGACTCCGTTTTCCAAGAAAGAGTCTTGAGGTACTTTTTTGTTTGATCAAAACTAATAACTCGCTGTATATACCACCACCTCCGTCCACCCTTATTCGTGAATACCATCCGAGGAAACGAGGTGTCAAACTGCCTTTTATTCTACTCGGGTTACGGTAGTTAACGGGCCGAGTTATTAAGAATGGGACTTTAAGTTGGACGGTGATCTAATAATATTGTTGTAAGTCGGCGACTACTTGTAAAGTTGTTCTTAAGAATGCAGTTACTGCCAGTTAAAAGGTAGTACTTTGTAAGAATGTAATACTTTTTTTATAGGGGTTCTATTTAGTTTCGGACCTCACTTGTTAAAATACTTAATAGTGTTTGCAACAAGTGACTGTTCAATAGTAATTCTAATTTGACAACTTATCAACCGTTTTGCTAGCCATAGCATAAGATTATTTATTCTGCACTTTATACTAGTGTTTCACCTGCTCGACCAGGTTTAATTCGTAGTGATACTTAACTCCTCCAAAGTAAATATTCATTACAGAGTATAATTACATGTTATTTTCTCTAGCTTTCTATATATAATTATAAAAAATTTCGAACTACTAACGGTGCTTTTGAATTCTATTTATCTATCAGTGCTTGTATGCTAATTATTATTGTTTTATTCATACTAATTGCTATGGCAAAAAGTACTAATTGTTGGATCAACTACATCAAATTTTTATCCTGTATCAGTGTATAATAATAATAGTATTAATGATAATAGCTCCTATACCAATCCTGAAGTCGTATTGCGTAGGCATTTGATACGATGTGATGGCTTTGAGTTCGTGGCAAATGTCTGAGCAACAGGAAACAGGGTTTGGTTTATATTCACTTTATTTACCTGTGTTTTAACAGTCTACTTACTTTAGTTTATTCTCCTATTCTACTAAAGGTTAATATTCTATATTAAAGTTTATATTATTACATAAAACTAGCGTTTCTTAGTCCTGAAGGGGCACAAAACTACCTTAATGTAAGTTTGGGTGATTTTACAATATTTAACCTGCCATTTTAAACTAAACTCATCTAAATAAAAGGTAAAAATCAAAAGCTGTAATACTTTTTACAAACCATAAAATATTCCTCTTTAATATAGACAAAACTGAGTAAACACAATGGTCTATGATGCCCTTTATCCATGAATAATGTAGAACGGAAAGATGTTTGAACATGATTAATGTCCCTCTCAATTCACAATGTTTGACAATGCTTGAAACTTACCTTATGACTCAGGTCAGTAAACAAAATTATTAATTTACACAACGCTTGATTTAAAGCGACGTCGATCAGGTTGGGAACCTTGCTTCGCCTTTCGCTCTCAAACCTTTATTTTGTGTTTTTACGGGTGAATATCACAGATTACATAACAACATGAAGCGAACGATTACTCATCTCGTTCTACTGTCTACAATAATATGTTATGCGAATGGATTGGTTGGGTTTACTCAAAGTGCCGGTGCTCGTGGAGTATTACTATGTCACGGTCAGCCATTGTCCGGAGTAAAAGTCAAGCTATACGACCATGATCGGACGGACATGGACGACCTGATGGACTCGGGATATACGAACGATCGAGGCGAATTCACTCTGATGGGAAGTGAAGATGAGTTCACAACAATTGACCCCAAAATCAATATCTACCACGACTGCGATGATGGATGGTGGGTAAGTGGTCACGTTTCAAAAGGTTGTTTTATTGTTCAATTAGGTATTAGAAGATAAAAAAAAACGTTTTGTGAAATGACTAAAACAGAATTTAAGAAAAAACATTAAATTCAAAGTTATGATGAAAAAAAGTTTCATAATTGAATTACTATGAAACCATAGTATGATACTATGCCATCACAAAAATTAAAACTTCAAAATATAACATTACCTTACATTTTGCAGCCATGCCAACGTAAAATTGCAATCACCATCCCAGATTCGTACATTACGAAAGGCCCTCGGCCCAATCGAGTTTATGATGCTGGGCGACTCGAACTCTCAGGGAAATACAAGGGAGAGTCCAGAGATTGTATACATAGGAAGTAAATCTCAATATTGTAAGCAATAGCTTTTACTTTGTTTCTAGAACTTTAATGGTACGACTGTTTATAAACTTTATTGATAAAATCATCAAAAGGCTTTTGTATCAACTTCATGTTATAGTGAATACTGTATTTTATTGTAAGATTAAAAGACTTGCAAGCAAAAATTAATGTGAGGTAGGTTGGACTGACTATTAAAAAACTTTTGATCATACTTAACTGTCAAAAATATAACCCTGATAAGACTCTCCAAACTTTTCCACCAATATTAAGTCCTTTCAGTGCAAAACCGCAGTGATATTCACATAACAACATATTTAATCAACAGATATAAAATAAAAAGGTTACAGTATGTCCAGTGCGGAGTGACTTTTGCTGAGCTGCGTTTCGCTGGCTGATTTGATCAAGCGGCCCACGCGGATGTTATCCATCAATTGCAAGATCTGAAATTTTACGCATGTTAACCAGTAGTTCTTTAAAATATTTTACTTTCCAAACCAAAATCTCTTATAATCTTATCCTATCAAACTGAAATAAACCTACTTGTCGAAACTCTGGACGCTGTACTGGATCAAACGCGATACAATTCTGGAACAGACTTCTTAATTTGCCTGGAGCATTGCTTCGAATTTGAGTGAGATCTGGCTTCATGAATCCTTTCCCAACAGCATATAGTATCATGTCCCTGTTCTTCACGCTTTCATACGGTAGTTTCCCACTCAACAGTTCGTACAGTACAATTCCAAACGAGTACACATCAGATTTGGTGCTGTATGGGTTGGCTGGATTCATTCTTATCACTTCTGGCGCCTGAAAACGACAAATTTTAGGTAAATCTGACATTACTTTAACCTGTTTTTAAAAATTTTTTATGTAAAAACCGAAGTGTAACACATTAAACTCCCTTACCATCCACATGATGGATCCGATTAACTTTGGTGCGTTCTCATCATTGTTGTTCTCGTTAATCTCATGTACTGTAGCCAAACCAAAGTCCCCAATCTTGACCTTGTTCGAATCTGTTAAGAAAACGTTACTTGATTTGAGGTCTCTGGAAACAATATTACTGCTAATTCAACAACTTCAAAAGCGATAAGATATCATAAACATCAAAAATAATATTAACATTAGAAGTTTAACTACAGCACTATTATAATACCTATTATATTATACTAAGTAAACATGTTAATAAAATTATAATACAAAATAACCATAAAAATACACGAATCATCCACTTAGCATCATCATAAAAAGTTTACCTTCACCTTACCTGTGTAGAACAGTCTTCGAATGCAAATAACACATTCCATTCGAGAGTTGTTTGCAGATGTTGATTACATCGACCATGTCCAAGCAGTTGTTCTCCAATATATACAAATGGCGATATAACGACGATCCCTGGCACCACTGAGTCACGATGGCTAAGTTCGGTTGCATAATGACTCCGAAAAAGTTGAGAATATTACCGTGCCGTGCCTTCTTCAGCAAAGTGATCTCATTGTTGAAAGAAGCCAACTGTTTGATGTCCGGATGACTTATGTTCAACATTTTTACTGCAACAGTACCTGAAATGAAACATATACTATGGTTTATCGAGCTACGAGGTAAAAGACAAGAAGGCTGAGAATCATATCAAAAGAAAAAAGATGATAATGCCTAAAACACCAAAGTTAAGATTAAAAGTCGTCGTTATCATCTTACTCCTCATCTTTTACCACAGCTCAATACATACCAAAGTAGTAAGCCTTATATACAGTCCCATATGTCCCTTGACCAATCTTCTCCTGAATCGTAACATCATTATTCTTGATGACCCATGTATCGACTGCCTTCTGGAGCTTACTCTTTGACCAGTCGGTACTCTCTGACATTTTCTTCTTATGAAAAGCCCTTTTCTTCGCACCTTCAAAGAAGTTACCCGAGTCTTCTGGAGGCGCTGATTGTGGTGTATGAATGCCACTTGTGTCGCTGGTTTGTTGTGATATGGACATAAGATCTGACGAATCATCCAATTTTGTGTTTTCAATAATATTTGGTGACGATGCCGACCGGTCGAAGGTCAATGTAGATGCCGATGGAGCTCGACTACCTAAAATAATATAATTTAACAAAATTTTAAATTTTCAAAAAAATTGTCAATCGACATTACATCAAACGTAAAGTAACAAAATCTCCAATTCTACATAATTTTACATTCATAACTTACAATTTGTAGGCAGTAAGCTGTTAAGCACATTGGTAGCCATGTGAGCATAAGGACCTTGCAATCGTGCACAAATATTTCTGATAGAATCCGTCTGTAATGAATCACATGATAACTGATGTGATTCGCAAAGTCCCGGTACTCCTCCCCAACACTTCTTGTGGAAATTAAATTTACATCTAGAGCATTTACCGCCCTGAAAATAAAACTTTTGCTTAAAATAATATAAATTTCTTATAAACTAATGCAAATGTTACCTAAACCAACAAAAATTATAGTAAAACATATTTTTTCTTTATTTTATGACCAAATTAATTATACTTCCTAAAAGACAGTAAATATTACCTAAAATAAAGTAAATGTTACCTAAAACAATATAAATATTGCTAAAAACCAAACTTTTCCAAATAATGAAGTTAAAAAACAACTTACATTAAAGAAAATAGTCCGATGGCAGACATCGCATACAGCGTACCCAAAGTTTTTAGACACGAACTCGTGATGGACCGTCTGAAACAGCTCCAAACAGTCTGAATGCACCCACAACTCTTTGTAATTCTTGGCACAAGCTGTCAACTTCAGTCCCAAATCCACCTGCTGACTGTCTGGATCCTCACCCACACAAACCGTGCACAATTCCGGCTTGATCCTACGTTTGCGAAGAATATTGGCGATGGCTTCGCGTAGCGTCTGCCCGCTTCTGACATTCAACTTGGAGTGCTGTCCGAACGGAAGATGGAGCAGAATCAGTTCTTTGCTCATCTAAAAAATATTGTTAAAAAATTTACTAAACGGTTTGCACCATAAAGGGTACTACTTACCTGGGCACATTGGCCGGGAAACGGAATGCAACAATTATTATATTTTTCGGAAAATATTTTCCAAAAAATGTGTCGTAATGTCACTTTTATTATCTGTTTTATGAAATTTCTAGTCGATAAAATGATTTCTAATCGTCATACTGTCAAACCGCGTTACAGTCAACCGATAATTTACTCAAAACGAACTTACTTCAATGTAAAACGCCCAGTATAGCGAAACTTGGCTATATTAAACAAAAAAACCTTTCTTTTGGTCATGTTTTTAACGTAAAACTACTGTATTTACATCTTATTACCCATATCTTCAAATTTTCATTTTATATAATTGACGCATGTATTCAATCAACAATGATTTTACAAAAGTTTATTTAGAGTTTTGGAAACATACAATAATTTTGTTCAATAATTACAATAATAACAGTGGCAGAGTAAAAGTAGCAAACGTTCTGTATTAACTAAACCACCACATCCCTTAATTTACATGTCTGGCCAAAAAAATTGAAAGAATAATCTTTCTAAAATATATGATACACACTCAAAAACCCAAATTCGATTTAATTTTTGACCAGAAGAAACCCTGAACGTTTGCTACATTACACAGGATAAAAAGTCTTAACTCCAGAACTGTTTAGCGGTTGTAATTTTGGACGGTGGCATACATTGCGGACGCTGGGGTGCGGTACCTGAAACGAGATATTGTTAACAACTTCAAGTACAATCATATTATGATAAACAAAGCTTTAAATTTATAGACGGAACTCGTAACTGCACGTCCGAACTTCACGTCCCGAATTCAGTAAGCTGAATGAACGACCATCACGATGGAAACGAACAAATTGTAATACTACGATACGCAAATCATCTCATGTCACAATTTACAAAACTTATACTACATTCATGGTCTCGGAGTATAACATCTCGTATAACTAATGTAGATGAAAACGCTTAAAAATTCACGAATGTGTCGCTCGTATTAAACTATCTTAATTAAATAACGCAACAGTAATCAATTGAACTCTGTACTACGGTAGTATCAGACGATCTCTTGGCTTTGAAAACAGCCTTGAACCCTTACAAAGTATATCAATATCCCCATAACTTAAAAAACAACACGTAATATACAATAAAACCCCAAATAACAGCTAAAAAACACACGTCGCGCCCTGTTTCGCGTAAGGAGCAGAAGGTGGAGTTCCACTGGACGTCGTGCCTTGGGACAGCCGTTGATAAGGCGCGGCCGGACTTTGATTTGAATATGGTGCAGAAGCTTGCTGGGAGCTGTACGGTGCTGCTAGAGCAGGTTGCGGCTTCAGGTGAGCTACTGTTGCGTAGCTTGACGAGTACGACGATTGAACAGCTGGAGGTTGATACATTTGAGTAGCAGCTGTGGGCATATACGCTTGTGGAGTCGGGTTGTGAGGTGAAGAATAAGGTGGTTGAGAGGTCTTTACTTGCACTTGCGGATTGGCTTTGGTCATATCGAAGCGTGCTACTACTGGCACTGAAGCAGCTGGAGCTGTAGCTATTTGTGGTTGCATCGACAGCTCCTTGGACAGACGTTCTCGGTAGAAGAAGTACTTTGTCCTAGACTCCATGTACTGACTGTACAAGTTTCTCAACTCCCTAAAATCAGTGTTAAGTCACGTTTAGTCAATAGTTTGGTTGGCTTCGTTTTGACAAAAAATAATTAAATACCTAGAAAATTCTAAAAAAAAGAAAAACTCACGGATTCTGTGGACACGGTAACTCTGGATCAGTGTCAGTAGCAACCGGAAACTGAAGCGCTGGATTCACGGTCGTAAGCAAAGGTTTCTTCCTGTCACCGTTATCACCAATCTCTAACTTCCTCTTGTTGCCCTTGCGACCATCCTCTTGAGGACAATTTGGTGTTTTATGGTCGGTAGCTCCGCAAGTATAACACTTGTCACCCATTCCGGGCTCTTTTCGTAACCTGGATGTCGATCGTTCGATATGAATCTCCCTTCCATCCAAATTGTACTTCTCCAGCTTGTTTATTACCAGTTCAGCATCTTCCTCAGTCACAACATGCTAAAAAGAATGTTTGTTTTAAAGTGGTTAAACCTACCACAAAAGCAAAATTCTTGAGCACATCACACTCTTGTACTTGGACGTACTGCAAAAACAAGTTCCGAAGACGGCTTGAGTCAATTCCTTCAGCTAAGTTACCAACGAACAGCTTTACCATTTTAGAGTTCTAAAAACCTTAAAATAATATTTATATTATTTAAATGAATAGTTTTATAAACTTTTGTTTCAAAAGTTGTTACTAATGCCCAACAACTTCTTAAAACTATTGTAAGTAAACAAATATGGAGCTATACCAATATAAAACACCAACAATTCTCATAAGTTAATATTTATGGTCGCACAAGGTTGAGGAAAAACAATTTTAACTGTCAAAAGTATAAAAATGATATTATTTAAGATCGATACGCCGTTCTAATTGTTAGATGGTTGTTCAGGGGCTGGTCGGCCACCAGCGAAACGGTTCTTCTCCTTCAAAAGGTAGTTGGCGACAAACTCAATTGGATCAGCCGGTCTTTCCTTCGCCAATGCCCCTAAGGCCAAAAGCAAAATGGGTACAACGGTCTGGTCCAAGTATTGTCTAGTTGGGATAGACTGTAAAGCATTCTGAACTGGCTCGTCCTAAAAAAGAATGTTAAACCTGTGAAAGCTTCTATACCTATATTTCCATATCCGTTCAATTAGTTTAACCTAAACTTTAAAACCAAATCACCAAAGTAAACTTACGTCTTTCTTGGCAGCGTTAGAATCAGCGGAGGGCGTTGGAGCAGCCGAAGGAGCTGGAGCAGACGCTGGTGCGCTTTCGGAAGCTGGAGCTTCGGCTGGAGCAGCTTCCTCAGGCTTGTTTTCAGTTGGAGCTGGCGCTTCAGTCGGTGCCGAGCCAGTTTCGAGCTCTGAGACGGCTGGATCTACTTCAATTGGTTCGGCTGACATTTTCTAAAATATCAAAAATTAAATTTGAAAACAATATACATCACAAAAACCAACAACAATGAAATGCACGTAAATAAAAACGGATTCTATGAATACATACATTATATTATTCAGTGATTTCAAACACAAAAAACAATACGAAAATAGGCCAAAAATATTCTCAAAATATAAACTCGCGAAGAAGCGAAGCGCACTATTGGAAAGCAAACTTGCTCAAATACAAAATCAAACCTATGTTAATTTATACCTAACTCAAGGAAAACACAAAAGCTTTAAAAAAACGGCTTTGAAACTGAAATTCTACACAAGCTGGACGACGCAGAACTCTGTTGTCTGGTCGCTGCGCTTTTCCAATAATATTTCGCCGGAGATAGAAAACCTTACGCTGGCTCCGCTGCGCCCTGACTTGTTCGGTTTGCAAAGTTATTTTACACGACAAAAGTCCTAAAAATAATTCCCAAAATTTTTGGAATTCTTCTGAAACTTTTTATTATTGTATTTCAAGCGTCATGTGTTTTTAAAAAAGTGATATGTTTGTTTATGTTGTGGTAGATTTTGTTAGGTTTGTTTTGGGTATTAACATTAATTTTCGTTAGTTTTTTATGAAATATTTGCGCGGTCCAACCAGGATCATTTGCTCTTTCTCCAAACAGAACATCATAAGGTCTTGGAGAGTTGCGAGACGGTTTTCTTTGCCTTTTTCTGCTATATTATCTTATCAGTGTAGACATTTTTGTTCGAAAAACTGCGAATTTTACAATACTTAAAGCGTTAATCACTAGTAACTTTTTTGTCTTTGATTTACAGATGTTAACAATAGTTATTTTAGGTATCTAAAATGTCCAGCGGCGACTTCGAACTGCCAGAGGGCGCTTTGCTCGGAATGGGCAATCCACTTTTAGATATCCAGGCTACTGTTGGGTTAGATCTGTTGGAGAAATATGGACTCAAACAAAATGATGCTATTCTGGGTGAAGAGAAGCACCTTCCTTTGTAAGTTTTGCATATATTTTGATGGAGTTGAGAGAATAATGACTAAAGGATTGCTTGTTTGGGAGATTACACAGGGTTTAAGGTTTAGATTATCAAGATTAAAAGCAACAGTAAGATTTGTAAAGTAACAAATAGAAATTTATTATGGATGTTAAAATTTTTTTAGGTTTGAGGAGCTGACAAAAAACTATAAAGTCAACTATGTACCTGGAGGAGCTAACCAAAATGTATTCCGTGTTTTCCAAGTAAGTTAATAAGCAATTGAAACTTTGTTAAACGTCGAAGAATATCTGTTAATAATTATGGTTTTAGTGGATCGTTGGAAAGCCAAACAGATCAGTCTTCTTTGGTGCCGTTGGTGATGATGAGTACGGTAAAATCTTGGCCAACAAAGCCCGGGAATCAGGTGTTAATGTTCAATATCAGATCAACAAGGACGTCAAAACAGGAACTTGTGCTGCTTTGGTGTACGAACATCACAGATCTTTGTGCGCTGATCTTGCTGCTGCCAATACCTTCACTTTAAGCCATCTTCTTACTCCAGAAAACCAACAACTTATCAAAAATGCTCAATACTACGTTGTTTCTGTAAGTGTATTTGTTCTGCTTATTAGGTTTGCTAACAAATACTGTAAAATGACCTATATTCTACGAGAATAAACAAAAAAATGATTTTAGGGTTTCTTCATTACCGTTTGCCCAGAAGGTATCCTCCACGTAGCCGAACACGCAGCAAAAGAAAACAAGTTATATTGCCAAAACCTTAGCGCTCCATTCGTACCTTTGTGCTTCAAGGAGAAGCTGGATCAGATCATTCCTTATGTTGATCTACTGTTTTGTAACGAATCCGAAATCGAGGCTTATGCTCAATCTCAAGGATGGGAAACTAAGGACATCAAGGAACAGGCAAGGAAGTTGGCAAAGGCTGATAAGGCAAGTAATATTATTTCCTAAACTCTTGTTATAATAGTCTCGTTTTTGAGGATGATAATCCTTAAAAATAAACTACAAATACTCAATTTTAGGTCAACCAGAAGCGTTCCCGGATAGTCGTAGTAACCCAAGGACATGACCCTGTGATCGTAGTCGAAAACGACAACCTATCAGAGTACCCTGTGCCAGTTTTACCCAAGGAGAAGATCGTAGACACCACTGGAGCTGGCGATGCCTTCTGTGGCGGCTTCCTGGCCCTATACTTACAAGGAAAGTCTATTGAGGCGTCAGTCAACTGCGGTATCTGGGCTGCCGCTCATGTTATAGCTAACGACGGATGTGTATTCCCAGAACATATCAAATACGAGGCTTGAAACTTACAAATTGTTATTGTTGAATTTTTACGTAGTATTAGTAAACTCTTCATCAGATTCTTTGAAAAAGTAATTGTTATTACAATATACCGGACAATGACTTTTTGAGAAATTAACTGGCTATTCGAAATTTGCGGTCAAAAAACGAAAATTTCAACCATTTAATAATAACAAGTACCTATGTTCAAAAATAACAACAATCATGATTGTAAAAGTTCACGGTAATGTTTGCCATGTTGAATCGCTTTACAGAATGCGTCCATATAAAACTCAACCGATTGGACAGAGTCGTCATTCCCTGGGATCGGGAACGTAATGTAGTTGGGCTCTGAAAAAGACGTTGTCATTGCCCAAAGTATAATCCAATTTTTGAATCCAGATATTACTGTTTAACCATTAAGTTTAAGACGCAGAAAAAGCTTACCGGAGTTCGAATCCACAATCCCGATTGTTGGAATAGTCAACTTGGCCGCCTCCACAATGCCTGGGTGTTTCTCTAAAGTTGACGTCAATGTGGACAAGAAAATAATCATATCAGGTAATCTCAGTGGAGCTCCAAACAATTGTTTTATATTAGTCAAGTTGCTTTCAGTCCATTTCCTCGTATGTGCATATTCTCCTACTTCTTTGGCCTTCCTTTCTACCAAGTGCATCGTTTGTCGATTGGAACTCACAAACAGCACCATGCCACCTCGGTAAGCTATCATCGACAGAAATGTTAGAGCCTTTTCAAAATGCTGTTTGGTTATATTCAGATCAAACACGCAAGTACCTAATCGCTCTCCGTACAATGCCCATTTCATGTTTGGTTTTAACGTTCCCATCTAGAAATACGTTAAAAATAAAGTTCTTTTGATGAAAATTAAAGTACCTAAACACAAAACACACAAATAAAGCCTACTTTATGTCCGTACCATATACGAGCATCAAACATCTTCTGCATGTCCAATACACTTTCCGTGTCGAATTGTGGAAACTTATTGAGATCATCACCAATGTTTGCTCTGAAAATATAAAAAATTATATATTACAGAATAATTTATCTCAAAAACCCATTTTTTACCTGAATGTCAAACAAAATTAACTTTCAAAAGTAGACTTACTTTAGAAGTTCTGGTTTGACAGAAGAATTGTGAAGGATCTCAATGCTCGGAGC
Source organism: Bursaphelenchus okinawaensis (assembly GCA_904066225.2). Classification (NCBI taxonomy): domain Eukaryota; kingdom Metazoa; phylum Nematoda; class Chromadorea; order Rhabditida; family Aphelenchoididae; genus Bursaphelenchus; species Bursaphelenchus okinawaensis. The sequence goes on along the minus strand of CAJFCW020000005.1, from coordinate 7,318,137 downwards.
TTCAGATGCATAACATCTTGCACTGTTTAAAATTTTGTAAGACTTGCCGAGAATACTGGACACATATAGTGCCTTCATCGTGTGTTACTTCGGTAGAAGTTTCTCCACTCCGAATTAAAACCAGTATATCCGGTAAATAATGTAAAATATTAATTTAAATTCAAATATTGATTGCAACGAAGTGTCACAACGATTTACTGTTTACTAAAAAGTGTAAAACTTAAACTCGTTATAACAAAATGCAAAAATGTTGTGTTTAATATCTGTAAATTATTTTTCTTCTTTTGTAATGTATACTGTAACTTCACATTATGAGAATACTATAGAGTTAGCTTGCGCACTTGGTCCCGACACGAAATTGGCGTTTTTGCCTGAGAACTGTACGAAAAAAGTGTAAAATGTTTTATTTTCTCGGTTTTTTCCTTTTGCGCGTTATATATAAGGAAGGTTAATGTAAAATTAGCTAATTATAATAGAATATTACTTTCGTATGCTAATGTAACGGAATCGTGTAAAATGTGGTTTTTGATTATGTGTTACCTTTGTCTTTTTTCTGTGATAAAATTATATTAATAAATTGTTTGATTAGAGATGGCTGAAGCTCCAAACTTTGTGTTATTCGAGCATGCCGTCGGATATACTCTGTTCAAAGTCAAGGAGTTTGAAGACATTGGCAATGTCACATCTGAGGTAAGTCTACTTGTTAATTTGTTTTTCATTAAGTTTTAAAAGTAAATTGTTTTAGAAATAAAAAAGTAAGTTTATAGAACAGGTTTCTTATGTGTATTTCTAAAAGTGGATTTTGGTATTAATAGGTTATTCAAGCATATTTGCTTTAGGTAGAGACAGCTTTGGCTGATCCACAAAGGTTTGGATCGATCGTTGAAGTTCAAGCGTTTGAGCCTTTCAAGAACACTGAAGCTGCTTTAGAAAACTGCAACTGTATCTCTGAAGGTTAGTTCATTATTACCTTTTGTGTATTTTATTAATTTAGGTCTTGCTCATACTGACTTGATAAACTTCTTGGAAGCTAACCTGCCTAAAAAGAAGAAGAAGGCTTTGTTGGGATTGGCTGATCCGAAGGTGGCTTCTGCCATATCTGAGCAAATTCCTGGCCTTAGACTCCAGCATACTGGTATTGTGCCAGAAGTTTTGAGGGGAATTAGAATGCATTTCAAGCATTTGTCCAAGAACTTCCCACATAAGGCCTTGGACAAGGCTCAGCTTTCTTTGGGTCACTCTTACTCACGATCCAAAGTCAAGTTCGATGTACACAGAGTAGACAACATGGTTATTCAATCTATTGCCTTGCTTGATCAGATGGATAAGGACATTAACTTGTTTGGAATGAGGATCAGAGAATGGTACTCTTACCACTACCCAGAGCTCTTCAAGCTTGTGCCAGAACAATATAAATACATCAAGTGTGCTACAACTATCATGGATAGAACCACTTTGGATGAGGAAAAGATTGAAAAATTAAAGGGTAAGTTAATATTTTAGTTGGTAAAGGTATTTTTAGTTAATTATAATAGAGTTCTCTGTATAATATATAAAGCAAAACAATATTTTGATGAGTTGTCGCATATAAGCAATGATTTTTTAGAGATTCTCGAAGACGACGATAGAGTCGCAGCGATTGTAGAAGCCGCTCGTACTTCGATGGGAATGGAGATTGCTCCACTTGATCTAACTAACATCGAACTATTCGGAAAGCGTGTAGCTTCGTTGTCAGAGTACAGAACTCGTCTTCACGAGTACATCAAGGACAGAATGGGTGCTTGTGCCCCATCATTGTCAGCTCTAATTGGAGAACAAGTCGGAGCTCGCCTCATCTCTCACGCAGGATCTTTGACAAACTTGGCCAAGTACCCAGCTTCAACCGTTCAAATTTTGGGAGCCGAAAAAGCTTTGTTCAGAGCTTTGAAGACGAGAACGAACACTCCAAAACACGGATTGCTGTTTCACTCAAGCTTCATTGGAAAAGCCTCTCTCAAGAACAAGGGAAGAATCTCCAGATTCTTGGCTAACAAGTGCACGATCGCTTCCAGAATCGATTGTTTCTCGGATGTCCCAGTTGCAACTTTTGGAGAATTCTTGAAACAGCAGGTGGAAGACAGACTGGCCTACTTCGAAACTGGTCAAGTACCAGCCAAGAACTTGGAAGTCATGAAGCAGGCTACAGAAGAAGCAGAACCAGCTATTGCTAAGGTAAGAATCTTTTTGATCAAAGTTGTCAAAGTACGTATTTAGCTTATATTGTGCTCAACAAGTTCATCAGATAATAGTCCGTTCAATTACTAAAATTTCTAAATTTAGGTGTTGAAAAAGAGAAAGAAGGCCGCCAAAAAGGCTAAGAAGGCAGCCGAAGAAGCTAACCAAACCAACGGTCATGATACCACAGGTCAAACAGAAATCGAAGAAGTAATGGAAGTCGACGAAGACGAACCAAAACCCAAGAAAAAGAAGAAGTCGAAGAAGGTCCAGGAAGTAGAGGTACAGTAGATCCTCATTGTTTTCAATTGTTAATCAATCTTCATGTTGTTTCTTGTTGAACTTGTTGTTTACGTTATGTTATATTTTTCATAAATGAATTTTGAAAGTAAGTCGAGAATGGGAATGTCAGTATTTTATTGCTTTTTAGCAGCAGCTTCTTTGGATTTAGCTCTCTGTCTTCTTCGTTCCTTCTTTCTGGCTTCCACGGTGACTGGATCGAAGGCGTGGGTCGATTGCTTGCTGAAATTGGCATGGTTAACACGGTACAATTAAAGGTTTTTGAAATGATAAAGAACAATGATCGGGTAAACAAACAGTTCTAAGTAGGTCGGGAAAAATACAATAAGTGGTCATGAATGAACGTGGGTCTTAAAAACAGTAATGATCAGATACTTACGCGAAAGCGGAGTAATCGAACTCTTCCTGACCAAACCCGGTGAAGCTGAACTCCTTGACTGGTGCACAGCTCTTGGCGTCCTTGCGTTCGTTATCCGTGGGCTCTCTCAAGGTGTGAGTGTCAGCACTCTGTTCAGTGTTCGTGTTGGCCTCCTCGGTTTTGGGGTTTTTGGCGGTGTGAGCGTCTTCAGACGGCGTTGGATCTTTGGCGGTGTTGACACCAGCTTCTTCAGACTAAATAGAGTTGATATTAAAAAAGGCGTGAATTTAAGTTCTAAATACTAAATTATATAAAGATTGGTCTAAAAGTAACGAGAATAACTAAAAAGTAGGTCAAGCTTGTACATAAAAAACAAATTCTAGCCATTTTTAGGCCTAAGTTCAAAACTCAAAGCAAAAATTTAACTTACATTTCCAACATCTGCCATTTTTTTGGATCAATAACACACGGCCGACAGCCGAGTCAACACAAAATGAGCAGGTTTTCAAAAAATGTTTCAAAAGTTAAAATTTCATTTTGTAAAATTTGTTTTTGCAATCATTCAAAGGTTCAAAACACTGCAGTAAGCTTGCTGTACTTTACTTTGGTTTTCTTGATCGGGTTTGCCAATAAGAGGTGACCGTTGTTTTTAATACTTAATTGTCAGCAGACAGAATGAAATACGGTCACATAAACTAAACTACGGGTGCAGGAATGTTCGGGTAGAGACAAGCTTATTGGCCCTACCCAAGGTCACCTCTGACCCTTTTAGCCCTACCAGAGCATAACCCTGACTTTTTTTGACCCTATCCAAGTCCACCCTTGAGCTTTTTAGCCCTACCCGACTTAACTCCTGACCTTTTTTGCCCTACTCTTCTGATCTTTTCGGCCTTGCCAGGTAGGGCTGAAAAGGTCAGGGGAGTAGTTCGAGTAGGGCCAAAAAAGGTCAGGGATAGACTTGCTTGGGTAGGGCTAAAAAGTTCAGGGGTAAAATCGGCTGTTCAGGTACATTGTAAATAACAACAGACTTTTGTCGTTCCACCGTATCAAAATCAGGTTTTTGTAATAAAACTTTTAGCAAATTAGTTTTTATTTTAACGTTTAATATTCAATAAATATTGAAACTAATATTTTATGCCAGAGGCAAAAAAGCCGTATCTTGTTGTGCGTAAAGGTCGATCCATAAAGACTTGAATAGTTTTTTAAGCGTCGAAGCCAACGAAGCTAAGCTGTCAATGCTATCCAGTTGACCAATAATGATGTTCCATACCTAGTACCGATTTAGAAAATGACTAATTTAATATAACTTACTAGTTCCGAAAGATTGTTGAAAATAGAATTCATACTTAGGAGTAATTTGGTTGGTCTATGAGATCAAGTTCAAACTAAAAGAAAATGTTTTGCGAATTATGTTGAAGTCTTTTTAAATTTTTATAACATAAAACAAAAAATTGTACGGTAACCATTAATATAAAATTCTTTGTCCGTATTTGAATTGTAATTCCTAGATGCTTCAAAAAATAAAAAGATATTTCTCAAGTTTATATCTATTGTAATATAATGAAAATGTAAACCCTGGTTCAACCATCACACACTTTGTACGTAAAAAGAAAATAACGCTAAAAGGGTGGGAGACTTAAAACTACGCGTCCAGATCGATGAAAACCCCGCGTCGAAGAAAACCCCGGTTTATATTTATGTTTTAGTACTTATAGTACTATTTAGTACTGATTTCAAGATGTTTCAAACTAAATGAATTATGGGTTGATTCCGACCAAGTTCAAGGTGCTGAGTTTGGCAAAAATGTTAGTTTTGTATTTTAAGTACTACCTATGGTACTTTAATAATACTATTTTACAAAATGATGAAATAAAGCAAACAATGGGTCGCTTCGATAAAGTTGAAGGTGCTGAGTCTGGCAAAAATATTAGGATAGATAAAATACTAATTTTATGTTTTCGGTACTACCTATCGTACTGTATAGTACTTGGGGTTTTCTTCAACCCATGTCAAAACCACGTTTTAAATTTCGTACCACTCGATTATTTTTTGCCTTATTGCAATATTTTATTGATATAAAAATAAAAAGCTTTAAACAATTTTGTTTAAAATTTTAACCAATCTGTAAATTAAAAAAAGAATCGAAAAATGTTCAAATTATTAAACGTTAAAATATCAGACAACTTTATACAACGACAACGTGTTTTTTCAATGTAGTTTAGAAACAAAATAAAAATCTACAGAATGAATTGATCTAATATTTAAAATAAGTTTAAGAGTTATGTACAATATTTAAGAAATTACACATCCCGAGAGATTGGACGGATCCTTATCGGTCTCGTAGACCTTCTTCTCCTTGACTAGAGGTATCTTCCCACATTTCTGAGGTGGTTTAAAGTCTGGCATATCCGATTTAGTTATGTCAAAGGATTTGTAGGAACTGTTGGTCCATAGCTGCAAGATAATAATAATATTTATTGTATACATAATCATTTATTAAGGTTATTTTACTATTAAACAAACACAATTGTGTCTGCCTTGTTTTGCAAAAATACTGGCACTTATAAGTTGATTGAAAATACTTTGAAAAATAAGATTCTACAAACTTTATGACCAAAACATTAAATGTAAACTATTGTTTCATAAAGTAAATCAAACTCACATCAGACTTCCCAGGATGTTTAAACTCAATCGGCGATGCTAAACCAAACTCGGCTTCGACCTCAAACTCAGGACAGTCGGTTGGAACAGACTGATGGTAAATAAACCCATTCTCCCTTTTGGCCTTGTCCATGTGTCTATCCAGAATCGGTTGAATACGACGGAAAAACAAATGACATTCTGGCTTTGCCACAAAGCCTGGTCCTGAAGACTTCGCATATTGGCCACAAACTATTTCACTTTGTTTGTAATGATCTTGGCCTTCTTGACAGGCTCTTATCGCTTTGCCACATTCATCTTCTGACAAAAGATGTTCACATAGATATGCATAAGCATACGACAAGTAGAACTCCTTCTTTAGTTCAAAGTACTTACGCCATTTTTCGAATATTGAAGCGTCTAGACCGTCGAGACATCCAACTACAATATTGAGATGTTAAATTAGTGTTTACATTCTATTTTTAAGCAAAAATTTAAAAATTTTACACGGTAAAACAACTTCCTAAAAAAATTAAAGATTACGTTGTATAAAACATTGACTATAATCTCGAAAAACTTACGACATTCAGCATAAACCTTGGCCGTCTGATTGGCCAAAGAGTATATCAACTTCGCGGAATGTTTCAGCTCTATAGCTCTGGCTATTGTAATTTCCTGCGCTTCTGCCAAACATTGTTGTTTGTAGCCTCTCAGAATTCTTGAATCCAAATCATTTCCTGTTGCTTGAGGTATGATTCCAACCTTATCAGCGTTTTGTGACACGTAATCAAAGATTCCGGCCGCTTTCCGCAAAGACGTGTGAATGTTTTTAGAGTCAAGATCACTGACTTCATCACCAGATGATAAAAAGGCAGCTCTTTTCATGTACCAAATTGCAATGTTTATACAAAGATTTAGCACTTCGAACCATGAATCACTCGATTGACTGCAAAATTAATATTGTAGTTCAGAATTCGATGAACATAAGCAAAATTTAAATGTAATTAAAACATTTATATACATGTCTTATACCATATATTAGAATCCATGAAAGATTTAAGGGTTCCATCAGTCAAAAAGCTTCAAAAACCAAAATAATCAATAAAAAACATTGAAACCTACAACCCATCAGCTCCTAACATTGATTGTGACCATGTGAACTTCCCCATATATCGTAGCTTACTGTTCTTTTCAGCATCCTCCAAATCAAACACAAATCCATACAAATTTCTCAAGTACGAATCGAATTCACCCTCAACCAAATCAGTAGAAGCACTAGCTGATGTCAGAATATCCAACAGCTGTTCTCGTCTCAATCGTAACTCTCTACAATGTCAATGTTCAGTGAAACAGCTAGCATTATCCATGTATTATTACATAAAATAAACCGTAAACAACATACGAACATATTTTCGACGAATCCGAATTGGTCACAACTTGTTTTAGCTCAAACTTGGCCGTTTTTGAAGATTTCAATGGATTTCGATGAAACCAATGTGCCATTCTTTTAGAACTTTACTCTATAGATCGATTTATATAACTAACTCTTTCATCTACTATTTCGATATTTTTTCGATCAAAAATATTATTTTTTGCGTCAAGTCCTTCTTTTACGAGTCACGTTTACTCATGCAACGGTTCCATAACGAAAACAATCAATATGGCATAACGCTTTTTATAAAAATATTTTATAGTACAGCACGTTTTTAATTGCTTGTAGGTCTAACGAGCATGCTTTCAAACAGGTTAACAAAACGATTGCTCAAAGTTAATGGTTTAATCACAGTAAAATCATATAGATGTTACTCAGATGAGCGTATCGTCGATAAGTTAGCGCCTGGTATTTTATCACCATTTGATAATCCTAGAAGAGTTTATAAAGTAAGCCTTTAAATTGTTGATGTTTTTGGCTCTAGATAAGTAATTTAATCATACTTTTTGTTTTAATTCACGGTGTTCATGTTTTAGGCACAATATTCAAGTGCAGAGAATAATAAGAAACCAGAAGTAACTAAAAAAGCTGTTCCACAAGTTGAGCCAGCGACAGAACCGGTGAAAGCCAATGACAAATCTTCAGAAGAAACGATATCCGAACCTCCAGAAGAGAAGCTGTCACAAGTCGTTCAGAAACAGAATGGTTGGTTAATAGTCACGTTATACACGAAGAGCGAGCAAAAAATTTAATTTTTTAAAATTTATCTCTTATGAATTTGGCAATCTGAACTATTGCTGCCGCGACCTTGGTCAAGTATTTGTTTTCGGATAATAGTTTTGCGCCGGTTACAAAACATCGGACGCGAGCCGAAATAAATAAAATATGGTGAAAATGTTCGGTAATAAAGAAATTCAATGTTTCAGCAATGTACAGGATTGCATCAAGTCTACGATCTCTTCGTTTAGCTGGAAACAATAGCAGATTGTTGTCTTCAGTTGTGCCAGATCAATCAAACAATGTTGACAAGGAAGTAAGTGTTACTTTTAATTTTTTTTGTTTTTAGGGGTTAACACAGTAGGTATCGGCGGACTAAGGGCTTGGCTCACGTCTGTTTATATATAATTGATTTATTTAGTTGTTATTTAGGAGTCGATAAAGTTGAAACAGAAGACTGGGTACAGTTATGTTTTAAAAGAAGAAGGAAATGAAAGGATTTCTGTTGATGAACTCACCAAAATGAAGAACGAAGTTGAACACGATCCACTCAAAGCAGTTCAGGAAGTAAGTTGAAATTGGTAAAGGCCAGTGTAGATTCACTTTGATTTACATACATTTACTACAAAGCTTGGCACGTTATGTTTTTGTTAAGAATATTATGAATTTTGTTTTCTTATAAAATATATTGCTATAGGTATCTGAAGATGAACGGAAGAAACAGAAGGTTGAAAGGAACACTCGCCTGGGTATGCTTTGTTTGGTTATTGGATCTACATGCGGATTCTTTTTGTTTTGCTTTTATTACGGTAAGCAAGTTTGGATATTGTTTTTAGTTACAACTTATGATACATTAGGTATAACTTTTGAATTGTTGTTTTTACAAATGTTTATGAGATTCGGTATTGTCATCAGACTTTAGATGATGTTATGTTTTGGGTTCAATCAGTAATTTTATTATTTATTTTAGGTAGATCTCGACGTGATGAAGCAGGTAATGTTATTGTTGATGCTTATTCAAACAGTGTTTTGGCTCCGTTTTATAGGATTGCTGATGGATTTAGAGATTGGATGAATGTAAGTGATGTTCCTTTAGTATTCTTAATGAATATCTAAATTACCTTTTGCTTATGTAGAGGTATATGTGTCAGGTACATTCAGTGTTTTGCCGGACCGGGTCCGGCCCGGTCCGGATTTTCAAAAATTGCAAAATTGAAAACAACTTTTGAGTTTATAATTTGAAGTTTTAAAAAATAAATAACTTTTGTGAAGGTCCGTCTCATACAAGTTCCTCGCTAAACATTTGGACCGGCCGGACCGAATCGGCCTTGCCGGGTGGTTTATTTTGGTAATAACTTGAAAGCCAAAGACGGACTTTCACAAAAGTTATTTATTTTTTAAAACTTCAAAACATAAGCTAAAAAGTTATTTTCAATTTTGCAATTTTTGAAAATCCGGACCGGACCGGTCCGGCAAAACACTGGGTATATTTTGTTATTTTTTAATGCAAAAGTTATATTTTATGTTTAAAATGGCAACTTATTATTGTTATGTTGTAAAATGTTTTTTCAGTATGCGGTGGAACCAGCTCGAGAAAAGTTATTGCCAGATCCGTTGAAGGCGCCTTACATACAGCCAAAGTATACTTTAGTTATAGAGATGAAAAACGTATTGGTGTCACCAGAATGGACTGTAAGTTTTTTGGTAGCGTTTTTTACAATATTTTAATTTTGATGCTGTAAATGACAGTTTTTGTTAAAGGTTTTTTCATTGAAAGTGCCTATCATAACATATTTTAGGACCTAAACTTTACTTTTTCAGTTCATATTCTTAAAGCAATGTTTTTAGTACAAAACTGGGTACAGGTTCAAGAAGCGGCCTGCTCTTGACTACTTCTTGGACGTGGTTGGCTACCCCAACTTTGAATTGGTCATCTACACAAGTGAACCTCCGATGAGTGCCTTTTCAGTGGTCGATTCCTTCGACCCGAAACAAAGAATTATGTATCGACTGTTTAGAGATTGTACCAAATATCAGGATGGGCATCATATCAAGGATTTGAATAGGCTTAACAGGGACTTATCAAAAGTCATTTTCATTGATTTCGACGCTCAATCAGCCAAATTGAATCCAGAAAATGTGTTGAGGGTACCCAAGTGGGAAGGCGACATGGATGATACTGCGTTGGTGGATCTGGCAGAGTTGTTGAAAAGTAAGTGATTTTAGAATATGTTGTTGGTGACAAGGTTCGAGTCTTTGATTTGTTGATCAAGGTTTGAACACTTAATGCGTTTTTAATTTGTTTTAAGTAGTTTTTGTTTACAACTATGTTGTTGTTTTTAAATTAAACTTAAGTGTTACTTAGTTTGCAATTAACAAAAAATAAGCATGTTACCTATTGTAAATTAAATAATCTAAACAATAAATATTGATTTAAATTTTTTAAAATTAAGGTGGAGAAAAAATGTATTAATTCTGACAACTTTCAGCCATCCACTTGAGCGACACCGAAGACGTAAGACCAACATTACAGTACTACTCCAGCTTCGACAATCCGCCGGCCGAATTCCGACGACGTGCCATAGAGCTTGCCGAATTCGAACAACAACAGAAACAAAAGAAAGAGGATAGTTCTCTCAGAAAATACGCAGGATTCTTTGGCTTCAGAAGGCATCAGAACGTATGATTCTTCAAAGTCTAGACTTCAGAAGACATTAGACGGTCAATGAAGTCAAAATACGATCACAATTAGATGTTTGTTACTTTTTTGTTAATAAAATCGAGAAAATAAGCGGTAGAAGTGTTGTTTCGGTTGGCGGTGTCCGTTCTGATTCTTTTATTTGATTTCCTTTTTGGGATAACAACATCTCTCAGATTCGTGCGGCTCTCTCTTCAACCAACGGAATGGATTTGTAAAGTAAGTCGCTCTTATATATACATGTATATGGGGGTTTTGTGATCAAGGCAGTTGTTTTTGTTTAAGGTTTTTGACGTTTTTGTGATGTTTGACTATTTGAAACGAAACTTTTGTGGAAAATTTGGATTTTAATTTGTAAATATCATTTTTGTTTAAAATTTTGTGAGTTTGAGATAGTTTTTGAGCGAAACTTGTAGAAAAACCTCTAAAAATTAACTTCTTTCATGTCTTATTGTTGGCCGAACTAGTGTTTTTAAAGTTGATTGTCTTGAAGCTTAATGTGAAGTTTAAAAAAGCAGCTAAAAAAACTTTTTATATACATACTTTATCTGTTTTCACATCTTTTCTACAATTTTTTAACTATTTACTACCTAAAAGTGAAGATATATATAATATCTTTTTTTACCACAATAACCTTTGCTATACAGCCATGTCTCGGCTTAAACTCTGATTATTTTGGGTTTGTTTGAATAGAAATCGCGCGTACTGTTGGCGTTGTTTACTAAACATCACGCTATAACGTCGGGAATTTCATTTTTCAAAAGTATAATATATTATTATGCAGCGACAGCCGGCTGTTATGAGCGTTTAAAGGCTTTATATGGGGTCCTTCTCTTCAAATTTGATTTTTAATTTGGTTTAATTTGCTGTACATGGTTCAGTTTTATTATTTTTATTTTTGTGATGCTTTGAAGTGCTAAACAATATTACTTTGTTAATAACACAGTTTCGATACGAAAGCCTTTGTAAAGTAAGCGTTTCAATTTTTTTTAAATTTTAAACCTATTTTGTGAAACATCACTTTTGTGTAACATATAAGCTTTGTAATGGCGGAAATGAACGTTTGAACGTCTAGGTTACTATGTGTTTATGATATACGGAAGGGAAAGTAAATAGGGTAAACAATGTTTGACTAAAATCTCAACTTGTCAAACATTATTGTAGGTTATCGAAAGGTTACCAGGGTTAAGTGTTTGTAGGTCTGGAAGGGGGGGGGGGTCTTGGCCTAAACATGGGGAACGGCTTTGTTCTGGCCGGGTTTGTGCAAAAGAAAAACGAGCTAGGTCTCAATAGTAGGCTCGGCTCGATCCTTACGTCTATTTGGGTTTGAAACTAGTCTAATATAAGTTTATTGGAGACTTATGGCATCAACTTTCAAGTTGGTGTATAGCAGTTTTACGTAGTAATATAGTATGAAATGACATTCAACCTTATTGTCAAGGTGTATAACGCTTATTTTGAGGAAATTTTTGGAATTGTGTAAAATAATTGTGGAGGTTATTATAAGTGACGTATAATGTTGAACAACTATGCAAATATTTATGTTTTGCGGGCGACCGTTTGAATACTTTTAGTCATATTAATGTGGTCTAATGTGTAATATTCAAAGGCGAGGTTAGGCAAGTTTTTCATCAGGATTTTTTTGTGGTAATGAGTAAGGGTATTGTGGTAGTTTGCTAAAGATTTCGTAAGGAAATTGAGAAGAAGTTAATGTTATGCTATTCAATAACTTTTCTTTTCTTGAGCAAGGTCTCCTGGCCTATAACATAGTACTTCAAAAAAATTTTGTAGCTAGGTTTAGCATTTTATGTTTTTGATGTAAAAAATTTTAATGGCTTAATCACTGTTTAGCTTAAGAAAACATAAATACATTCGTATTTTAAAGAAAACAAGCCTAGAACTTTGTTTTAATTCAAAATACGGCTTTAAAATAACCTCAGCAATGTCTACAAGCCAAAAGTATTGTGTTTCGATTACAATTAAGATGCTTACTCAGGTGAACATTGAAGATCGAACTTGTTTTACTTGTAATTCGAAAGTTGTGTTTAAAACGAGGTTATCTCCGCTGTCGATCTGAATGTTGGTCTAGGTATTTAAATTGCTTCGAAACCGGAAATTAAGAACGGAAAGTCTGTTTCAGCTTATTTTTGGGTAAATAGTCTTGTTCTTGACATTGTTTTAGGCTGTGTTTGGAAGTGGGTTGAGGTAGTTTTGAAATTTTGAATTTTGACTGGTATTTGGAGGTTAGCAATGGCGGTATATTGGGGTTTTGTTTTAGAGTATAAATTTGTATTGTAATAGTTAACATATATAAATATATTGTATTAAAGAGCTATATAATCTTGTCTTTATAATTTTCTTGTGTAAAAGTGCCATTTTTGTCATTTTTAACCTATTTAACCTAATCCTTGTACGTTTTTAATAACAGTTTCCACTTTTCAGAGGTTTTATGTCGATATCATTAACAAGATCCACGTGTTTCCTGTTCTCTTGCCTTCTTAACATGCTCAAGAGTCGACACTTTCTGTTGGCGAGCTTCGTGTTGGTGGGCATTACCAATGTCTCCACGATGGCCCAATGGAGAGTCAGCCAGGTGCGTTTGCTATCTTCTGAATCCTCTTCCGATCTCCTCCGAATCCGACGCTCTCCCTTTATTCGCACTCACAGACGAAGACCTTCTCGGGTACTTTTTTGCACTGGTTGCAGGTGTAACGCTTTCGCACTGTTGCTGTTGTGTTAGGATTTCTATAAGGATATAAGGACTATGACATAGCAAAAGTTTTGATTTTTGTTTTTTGCACGGTGCCGTCAAAAATATGTCGGAAAAACAGCACTGTGCATGTTCACTAGACCTTTCGTGATGTTGTAGTATGAATACTGTAACTTGCTTAAAGCCGGCTTTATTTTACTGTCACGTTTGATGTAATCTATCTCCTATCTTTAGCAGCAAATGGATATTAGGTGGTTCAAATAATTCTGTGCTTCTTAACTCCGAAAATTTGCTTTTTAAGGGGGCACAGAATTATTTGAAAAATCTAATAATTTTGATTTTTAACTTTAATATCTTTTTAATCAACGTATACTACACTTAAATTTATGTTTAACTTTTCATTGTGACGTATTTCCTACACACTAACATCACTATCAGTCGCTGTCACAGTCCTTGTCGTACATTCATCAGTGCCATATTATATTGTACTTGATGTTTCAGCGACCTCTTCAAATGTCCAACGGGTTAACCCTGAACGATGCCATTCAAATAGCATCCCTAACTGATATGAAGACTTTCTACTCTCAGTTGAGGCCGATTTTAGTACCTAGGATAGTAAATACAGAACAACATCGTCAAGTCGCCATTCATATTCAGAACGACTTGACCAAGGCTGGGTTCCATATTGAGTTGGACGAGTTTGAAGACCAAACCCCGTATGGAAAGGTGCCATTTAGGAATATTATAGCGACGTTTGATCCACATGCTTCTAGGAGGCTGGTATTGGCTTGTCATTACGACTCTAAAATCATTCCTGGGTAGGTGTTGGCTATATTTTTTTTTGTATAGTAGTCTTAAGATGTTTTGATTAAAAAACTATTTTGAGGAGGGGTAGAAAAAATATTTTAGAACAGTAAGGTGTGTTTCTTCAAATAAAATACGTTTTTTAGAGTTTTTAGATCAAACATTAAACAAAAAGTGATTACAAAGGAGTAGTAATGCTTTATAAAAGGATTTTTTATAATATTATTCTTGTTTTAGCAAAGTATTCATTGCCGCTACGGATTCAGCAGTGCCATGTGCAATGTTACTAGATCTGGCCAGGACATTAGGGCCTATTTTGAGGACGAAAAATGGAATGGTTAGTTATGTTTTGACTTTATATTATCATCATTTTACATTATTTTAGGTTTTTTTGTAAAAAAAGGGATAAAAGAGGTTATGGTCATTAATAATGACAGAAAAGGTCTTAATATTTGACTATAATATATAAATAAAATACTGTTTTCTAATTATTAATTGAAATTTTAAACTGTTTTATCTTAATTTACCCTCATTTTACAGCCAGTCACTTTACAACTGATATTCCTGGACGGAGAAGAAGCCTTTGTGGAGTGGAGCCGAAACGACAGTACTTATGGCGCTAGACATTTGGCTCAACTATGGTCCCAGAAGTGGTACCCGACACAGTCACATCTGTCGCCGTTGGAACTGTCAAAGGAATTGGACAGGATCGACGCTTTTGTACTGCTCGATCTTCTCGGAGCTGCTCGGCCTCAGATCACGCATACGATTGGTCATGGCACCAAAGCTTTGTTTGAGGGAATCGAGAGTGCTGGTATGGTTTAATATATACTGGTTTTTTATTTTATAATGTGTTATTAATCTTGTTATGAGCGATTTTATGATAGCATTGTTATAGTTTGAGTTGGTTTAGTGTTAGCGATTTTTTTTTCGATGGAAAAACTGAAAAGAAACATTTTTATGTTGTTATTGTCGATTTAAAATGCTTTTTATAGAGTTTATAGCGAGAGTATACCATCCTTTACCTTCAGAATCGTATTTTGATGCACGAATTTTGGTAATATCTATCATTTTCAGAGAGAAACCTACGATCAGCTGGCAAACTAAAGAACATTCCACCAATCTTTTCATCGTACGACTCGTATCACGCTGTAGAAGATGATCACATTCCATTTTTAGAGCGAGGTGAGGCATTTTAATGCGATTTTTGAGCTATTGGTTTGTTCAAATAATTGTGTGCTCTGTAATTTTGTAAATTTGCTTTGAGATGGGGCGCTGAATTATTTGAACAACGTAATATTATTATGTTTTAAAAATATTACTATAGCTTTATAAAAACATTACTTTAGGTTATAACTTTATATTGTAATACATGCTTTAATGGCATTTGATTGTGTAGGTACCCCAATCATGCACGTAATTCCACTGCCCTTCCCTCGAGTATGGCACACGCCAGCTGACAACGAAGACGCCTTGGACTGGCCGACCATTTACAACCTGGTCACGATCACTCGAGTCTTTGTGGCTGAATATCTAAATCTAACGCCAAACTAAATTGTAATTAGCATAACATAGAGATACGGGATTCAGAAGCCATCTTCTGCTTGTTAAATATTGAATAAATATTATTTACTGTGGTATGTTTTGATATGTCAGGGTTTCACTGTGATATTTTGGTTTGTGTGGGTGGATATTATCGTGGTGTTATATTAGGCTTTATTGTGATGTCTTGGTATGTTTTGAAGGTGGTAATTAGCTTGTTGATACAGTTTATGGTATATGTTTTGGCAGATGACATTTTAGTATAAAAATGGTTTTAAAAGTATTGTTTTGATCGGTCAAAACATCAAAAGCTTTAAATTTAGAGATCAAAAACATTATCCATCCATACCTACATGATGTCAGACATTCTTACTCTCACATTGTATATATATTTGTCGTATGATGGGAAGGAATAGTACTATAGGGTTACATTGTTGTTGTTAACGTAAAATATAATATTGGACGTGAGTTCAAGGACAGTCTTATCCCTTACTCAGGTATCTTAAGCCGGCTTAGCATTAATTTGTGACGAAAATGTAAAATATGTCGTCGCCGAAGCCGTAGTAAGTAATCCGCGGCCAGAAATAGCCGGAGGCTATCGTGTTACAGGGATTAGGATAATTAAGACTGTACAGTGTATGTTAGTATCAACAATCTTCTAATGTATGTTGGTAACAACAATCTACTGTGTTGGTACACAAATTCAGCTGAGGCCTCAGATGTATTTGCATATATTAGCTGAGGTCTTGTGAGGGTTATGACAAGTTGACTATGTTAATATAGTGAAGCTCTTACTATGGTACAGTGAATGGGTATAGTTAAACATGATTAAGCATAATACCAGCATAACACAGTATTAGACATGTTTGTATAAACAACCTTATAGTAGCTTATGGTATATCTTTAAGGTTGTAATCCTAAAATACGGCGAATAGTACTATAGGGTTTCTCAGGATCTTAACGTACGATGTAACTAGGGAACAGCAGGATGGAAATTAGCTTTGGAGTAAAAAAAAATATTATTAACCTAAATCCGATTGTCATTCTGTGTTGATCTCTAGTAACTTCAAAAAATTATCTTTGGTAGATGACTTATGACCTAAGGTTTGGTTTCTGATACATGTTACTATAATACACAAGTGCATATCATACAATAAACATCGTTCCCAGAAGCAAACTGTTAATGACATTCCACGTAATTCAATTCCGAATTAAGTAGGTGGATTACGTCGCTGTCAATAGTAAATTAGTTATTGTGGGTTAATGGTAAATGAGCTGTAGTTATTGCGAGTTAATAGTAAATTACTAGTATCTATTGTGGGTGAATAGTAAATGGTCAGTATTTATATTGTGTTAATCGTAAATTGTCATAGCTCATACTCATTTAATACTAAAGTGGCAATGCTGACGAACAGTAATAGTAAATGGCTATTAGTTACATTACGTTAATAGTATATGACCATAGGTTACACAGAGTTAATAGTAAATGAAAATGTTTATAAAAAGCTACAGGATTCGATGAGAATTCTGAATTCGGTAATGTAGCACATGTACTAATTAATCCTATAACAAGTTCGCACGGTTTTACTTTCCTACATATTTCATTATTTGGCTAATTAGGCAATAGTTTGTGTTGTAAATTGAAAAAAAAATTAAAATTAAACTTTAATTCATGGTTTTGTTTTTAAATTTTATTTTTTCACTTTTTAATGAGTTTAAAGCAAGAAACATTGTCTGCAGGCTGCGTAGTCATGGGCGCAGGCTGCGTAGTTATAAACGCAAGCCGCCTAACAGCAATGTCGCAAATTATGGCTTATATTTACATTACTATGACTAGGATAGAACAATCTTACACTTAATTAGAAAATATTTTTTGTTATGACTCAGTAACTGTTCTGGCTCATATTAAGCTCAATATGACATAACGCTGCCACCTAACTCAATATAAATATCACAAGAAGGGCTGTTTGTTATAAATAATATAATTAGCCTTGCTAATTCGTCATGTTTATTCCGAGTAGATTCATTTGGCAGTAGTTTATTGACAATAAATACTATCCACCGAATATATTATGCTAGATAGCTCTTTGGCGATTATGGCGTTAACAATATGTACATAACAAAGGAAGATATGTTGAAAAGACACTGTAGTTAAAAGTCATAAGAAGTCAGAATTCTGATTCTTAGTAGTGTGGCACGGTAAATGCAGAGGGTAGTGGAGATACGTTAAGGTGAAGAAGATACGATGGTATATGTAGGAGAAAACTGTAATGTACCTTAACTACCATGCCTTGGTACAATACATAATGGTATAGACTTAAGATACAATGAACAGAAAGCAGTAAGATAAAACGTTTTTTCTAAATCGATATACCAACAGTATATCTCATCATCATACCACAGTAAGTTGTCGTATCACAGCTCAGTAGGTGTATTGTTGGCTGATTTGACATGAGAATGTCGGAATGAGGGTACCTGTGTCCTCTGACTGACCAAAGTATTCTCGATCTCACGGTGGTACTTGGTAGCGGCCCACTTAGGACACAACAGCTGCGCCCATGCCATCGTCACGCTTTTTCGGAAATTGGCACTAAAATACGTTTAAATTAGT
Source organism: Bursaphelenchus okinawaensis (assembly GCA_904066225.2). Taxonomy (NCBI): domain Eukaryota; kingdom Metazoa; phylum Nematoda; class Chromadorea; order Rhabditida; family Aphelenchoididae; genus Bursaphelenchus; species Bursaphelenchus okinawaensis. The sequence continues at coordinate 7,300,111 of CAJFCW020000005.1, read as the reverse complement.
AAAATTGCCATTTATATGCAAATATAAGTCGTATTTTATGATTTTTTAAAATTTTACTGTAAATTTTTAATTACAGTAATGTAATTCCGCCTTTACAGAGTAAAAACCTGACATAGCGTTAATGGAATGTCCTTTAACGGCGTTACTGTGGCAGTAATCAGATCCGAGAACTTTTGGCAGAGTGCGAACTCACTAAGTTATTGTTGTTTACTGCGCTAAGGTGATTATCGTATGTTCAAAGATTACATCTTAAAATTACTGTTTTCGAGGGCATGTTGCTTGTAATTGTAGTCATTATGACAAGGATGAGTGACGACAAACTTCCTTTTAGCTTTGAGTCAACAAAAACTTTTGTTTTTTGGTCAGATCTTGTGATATTAGGTCAGAAATGGCAGTTTTTTGAGAATTATACGGTCGAAACATACATAGGACACTTTTCATCGTATAACTTGTTTCTTTTTTTGAAAAATGATTTTTAAATTAAAATAAGTATACAAAAAAGTTGTACTATTATACCTTAGCCTTTTCTGTATAGAGGTCAAAAAGTTTATAGAGAAACTGCGAAAAAGACCCAAAATAGCTAAATCAAACACTTCTAAGAACTTTCTGACCGACGAAAGCCTTTTTGCCCTAATAAGGAAGTTGTATGAAAACTTCACTCTAAACATTGCTTGTCCTAATAACTACTTTCGCGCACTAACAGTAACTACATTCAAAGGCCAAGATACGATGTTGTTGTGCCTGACAAAAGCAGTAAACAAGGCTTTTGAATGGAACAAATTAGGGACAACAATATTATATTATCTTAGACGACTTCCGCAACCGTTTGAGTGAGTGGGAGTTACGGTGGGGTGAAATGTTGTACATGATGGTAAGGGGGAGGGTATGGTAATAAAGGGGGGGGATGGGAGAGGAAAAGGTTAGTAGAAGCTCACCTAGCCTGACAAAGTAAGAAAGACCGATTTTACAGTCATGTTTTACTATGTACTATACAAAACCGCAGTTTACTCCGCGGTAAATATAGTTTTACTGTCACAGTAATTGGAAGATACGAACCAGACAGAACAATTATGATGATTACTGTTTAAACATCTCATTATAGAACCGTAGTAACTTTATGCTTTAGTACATGTTACAGTGTTTACCGAGGTATTATATGTCACAGTAATTTGGTTAATTGTTACATTCAATAATTTACTGTGGTAAAAAAGAGTAAGTTAGTATAATATACGTACTTTTAGAAAACTATAGCTAATAACTTATGTTTATACAGTAAAAAAATACTGTTTATAGTGTGATAATGCAAAATACAGTACCTTTACCATAGAGGTTGTAGTAATGTAAATTTACTGTAACCATAAGGTGTAATTGTACGGCTTTTGAACTTACTACAACGTATCTACGCTTACTATTACATATGATAGTAAAGTTTGAACCTAGTGGACTGACTGTAACAAACACAGTAGTTTAAGTTACCGCGCTATCACTTATATTAACCTAGATTACTGTTATCTTAACCATAGTAACCTAAATTACCGTGATATTACTATATTACCGTGATTATTACTAGTAACAAAAATTACTGTTAAGTTACTCTTACTAACTTAAATTACTGTTATCTTCAACTCAGTAACACAAATTACTGTGGTATTATTCTTAACATCTACCTACAACAAGATTGAACCCACTACTTGCAACAATTGCAAGATCCCCACGTGTTGTTTACCGTGGTAATTGCAGCGAGAAGCCATACACGATAATCTAAGTACAAACGCCCTCTCAGTGCTCAAATCCCCGGAAGAAAGGGATTAATATTACCTACAACAACATATAAATAAAGATGGAAATAGACTTTGCAGACATCAACATATGTAGACACTGAGAAATAGAAAAAATTAACTTAAGCTTAGTACAAACACGTAAAAAGTCTGATAAATGATAGGATTACATCATCTTTTTACTGTGATAAAGGGAGAACTTAGTATAACCTACTATAATATAAGTTTAAGCCGTAAATTCAAAAATGGCTTGATATAATAACTTAAAATTAGTTTTATTCGAAATGAAAAACAATTTTTTAATTTTGAATTTTCTTATTATTGCACCGTGCATTATACCATGTTTACTCTTGCACGGTGCAGGAAATTAGAAGCCTCGGGGGATTAGTTTTTGTTTAGCTATTTTTAAAAACAAACGTTAGCCAATTTAGACAACATAAACTACTAGCCCTAAACACAAAAAACTCCAAAAATATCAAGCTGGTTCAAAAGTTCTCAGAGTTTCAAAAAAACTGCACAGTGCAGTCAGTTTTTGTGGCTTTAAATCATTTTTTTTAAATAAAATTAAACTTTTTTAAATTGTTTTTTTAAAATAAAAGTAAGAAAATAGTTTTAAAAATAAAAACGTTAAAGTAATCTACCTAGTAAACGCATATACCATGAAATCGCTGGCAAAGTTGAGGTAATAAAGGTAATGAGCGGCGTTGTAGAAGAAAACCGCCAGCGGGTCTTCTGCCATTTCTTGCATCGAAAAAGCCTTGGAATTGAACAGATTCAAAGCCAATGTATCCATGATCCGCATCAAGTAGAATGGTGTGTTCAGCACGGTGTAGACGATGGGAACGACCAGTAGAATCCTGGTCGATCCAGAATTCGAGTTTCCTGATCGTCGATTCCTGTTGTGGCGAGATTCTGAAGTCGACAGGTTGTCTTGGCTTCCGAAGAGGCCTTTGCCAGCTTTGTGGACGGTTGATGCGATGAAGGTGTTGAGGAATACCACGGTTAAGCATGGCATAACATAGGAGAGGAGGACGTCGCTGATCTCTACTGTCATCTGAAAAATTTTAAAGGTTAATTGGTTGAATTTAATCTTTTAATAAACTTATGAATTAAAAATAAAATTATATTTATTTTTTGCCATTTTCTTTTAATTTTTTTCACAAAATTTTCATTTTCTATCTCTATTTTACCCATGAAATGCCGCAATATACACGATACGTCGTATACGCTAAAAACTGTCATTCCTTGAAACAGCCCTATTATCTAGAGTATACGTACACTGTCAGTATCCCATAAGACGTTTACATTGTTTACATTGTGACGTCTAGTGTCATAACAAAGTGTTATCGTACAAGTACAAGTAGTTTTAATACGACCAAGAAAGTGCACAACAAAACACAATGACGTACTATCAAGTACCTACAACTTGTTGTAGCTTATTATACTGTAAGTACCTTGGTAAGTTTTTAGTCTTTTACTGTGGTAAAAGATACGTTTGGGGAATTTACTAGAGTAACAGCTGTAATTTTGGGTAGTTTACTGTGGTGAAAGCTATGTTTCTTGTGTTTTACTGTAGTAAAAAGTGTGTTTATGTTATTTTACTGCGGTCTGAACTAGGATTTTGAAGTTTACTATAGTATAAATATGTAGAACCTGTACCATAGCACCTTATCCTATCTTATAGTACCTACGAAAGCTTTAGTTACCCTAGTATGTTGTTATAAATAACAAGTATTATTTTATATCTCTAGTATGCTGCTATATATACTCAGTACATCATTATATCTCTAGTATGTTGTTATAGCTCCAAATATATCTAGTACCTTACTATAGCACCAAAACCCACATTTCTAGCCACATTATAGACAATGTCACTTCAAAATGTAGTCACATACCACTTTTACCGTCAGAATTGACTGTAAACGATGTTGTTATACCTAATACCATAATATTACACTACATTTGATAAATGAGTGCCTTTTATTTATTCTAGAAACACATACTTATAGTAATCTATATCACACATCATATGCCACATTATTTATGAAATACGTAATGACATATGTTGTAGTATATGTCAGTTTATATTAACCTTCAGTTCGAAAAAGCAAAATATAAATTTTAAATTTAAAGATGATATATTGAGAAGTTATCATAGTAGTGTGATAAAAATCATCATTTTACTATGTTATCGTATCTTACATATGATAAGGTAAAATACGATAATGCACTTTAAAAGAGAAGTAATATTATAATTTGAAGTTAGCTATGTATCATCTTGAATTATATATTAAAATTTTATATTAAAAAAACCTTTTTTAATATTACTGAACCTTTCAATGCATTAACTTATATCATATACGTATGTCTTAAGTCTCTCATAGTTAAATAAAAAAGTACTAGATTATTACTAAAAATTTAAAATTTTCACTAGTACCACTAAAAGTTTGTGTACTATTTATTATACCTTAGGGCTAGTATGAGCACCATTATTAATACCATAACAATTTAGGTGTACTCTTAGTCCTATAACACTAATATAAGTAGTATTAGAAAAAGTATACAACTATGCGTACCAGTAGTCCCATAAGACTAAGAGAATATAAGTACCATTAGCCACTATAAGCCATGTGTTCAATTAACACCATAAGAATAACATGATCACCGTTGCTATCATAGAAAGTTATGTGTATTACTATTAGCCCTATAACTCTAGTATGAGTACCATTAAGCCAAAAAAAATTGTGTGTACTCTTGGCACCATCAAAATATAATCATTATTAGTATATACCACAAAAATGTATATGTATACTATTAGCCTCGTAACACTGGTATCAGTACTATTAGTGCCACTTAAAACTATTTGTTATATTGGTACCATAAACATGCCTCTGAACCATTAGTCCCATAACCCTAATATGAGTACCATTAGTACCACTAAACAATTATGTCTACCAACAGCTTAATACCATGTATAATATAATGATATTATAATGTTAATTTAATGCCATTATTACCTGAAGCGGCCCCTCCTGAATGCCACATTGTTTGACGTTGGGCCAGTCGGGGTCGGCGGTGGTGGGAGAGAGGGTGATAAATTGGATTAGGTTGAAGAGAAATGGGATCGGCACCCAGTAGGCCATTATCTTGGCCCGAGGGATATGTGATAGCTAAAACAATACATCGCCACATTAAATGCTATGGGTTTGGGGGCGTTAACACCTACTACAACATCAGTTTTAAGGTACTGTAGCTTTGGAAATTGAATTTTTTGAAAGTACAGTAACTTGCGGGCTACTGTACTTCAAAAAATGTCATTTTAAGAGTAATGTAACTTCAAAAAATAATTTTTTAAAAGTACTGTAGTTCAAAAATACTGTATCCCTGTAACAAAAACCTTAAATAACTAAATATCTTAATTTTACATTACAGTAACTTTTTAAATATTCCACAGTAATGTAACTAATAAAAAATTGATTTACTTTCATATGTTTGAGTGGATGAGCGATGGCAATGTATCGCTCGATAGTCAATGCCACAATCGACCACGAGCTGATATACGAACTGGTCATCAAGATATACTCGATTACTACGCAGAAATGAAAGTTTATGTAGTCGACCTTGAACAGGATTAGTATCATACCACCGAGGAAGACTGAGTCCGAGGCTGTGAGTACTATTAGGTACTGGTTGGCTGTTACCTGAACATACGATGAGGTTACTTTAATATGTATATATATTTGTATGCATGACATTACTATAGTTTTCTGAAGATACGATGATGATTATGATCGCTATACGAGCAATATTTTACTGCTTAAAATATACCATAGCAACTCGTATACTAAGACTAAATAAGATACGATAGTAACTGTCTAACAGCCCTATTAACTATTACACAATAAGTCTAATTTACTGCAAACATTATGCAAATTCATAGCCAACAACAACATCCTACTGTAATACTACTTATGAAGGTAGTAAAAACTATGTCTTATGAACAAGGTAGTGTCTACAAAAACAGATCTAAGACAGACAATATACCTACAACAACATATCCAAGAGACAAGGTATACCTTTAATAACATTGGCTATGCTATTACCTACAAAAACAGTACCTATTGAAGTATGATTCTCAGTAAAAAAACTAACATTCAAAGTAAAAAACATAGTATTTTGCTCAAAAACCACAGTATCGTATTGAAAAGTATTTACAGAGTACAGTAACTTACCTTCTTGAGTCGACTGTTGAGTATGGTGACCAGAGATACGATGTTACCCACAAGACCAATGATCACAATCGACGACAACACCAACATGTAGTCGTTCCCGTCCTCAAACACCTCGTCTTCTGATGCATACACCGTGTAGTTGTCTGTTGTTAACATTTTAAAACTGAAAATATATATTTTATTCAAGTTTTCAAATAATTCTGAGCCACCTAATCACGAAAGTTTGCTTTGAATGATGGCGCGGAATTTTTTGAACAAAGTAATAAAATTAAAATTTTAAAATAAAATAAAATTTTTTTTTAATTTAAAAATTAAAAAAATGATTAATCTTCAAAACAAGTACGCAACGTATTTTACATAATAACATTTCTAATCAATTTAAAAATTTTATTTTAACCGCACAGTGCAAAAAAAAATATTTTAAAACTTTGCACAGTGCAAAAATTTAAAATTGTCAAAAATCAATTAAAGACCAAAATTATAAAACAAAAAATTTATAAATAAATTAAACATCTCAAAATAACAAAAAATACAAAATTTTAAAACTTTATGTCAAATGGTACAGTTAGGTCAAAACTTTAAAAAATCTGCACAGTGCAAAAACTAATTTTTTTCTTAAATTTAAAAAATTCAAATAAATAAAATATAAATGTGTATCACGCGTTGTGCATACAAATGGCTACAAATTAAAAAAAATATCTTTTCAAAAAAAATATTTTGCGCGACAAAAGTACGATTTAAAACTCTGCACGGTGCAATCAAAGATTTGGTAGAATTGCACTGTGCGAAGAGAAGTCAATAAATAAAATCGAATTAAAGATTTTTAGTTTAAATTACCTTTCTATTTAAAATTACAAAAAAAAATATTTTTTAAAATCTTGCACTGTGCAGTTGATGTATCTGCACCGTGCAACGATATATCGACTGCACCGTGCAATTCCCCAAATGTTAAAATAAAAGGTCATATAAAATGAGAAAAGTTGGAATACGCCAGAAAGTCGACACGATAATGCTGCTAAAAGCGTGCACAATACGTGACATCCATACATAACCATCCCCAACCATAGTTCACACAAAAAACATCAAAAACCTCTACTACACCTAGTGTAACATCATGAAAAAACTGCCAAAACATACCCTAACTATGCCGGGAAATGCACCGACAAAACGATTATGGTGTGGAAATGATATAGTAAAGATTCCTCGGCCTTGAAAACGTTCTGGCCCTGTGGGGCGAAAGGGGGCGGAGCCTACGAGATTTGCATGACTTTTACAATTTGCTTTTAATGAGCCGTCTGAATGGAAATGTCAGCCAGTAATTCAATTACTCTTACGTTTAAGGATATAATCCGGCCAAAGGTTACGACCCGGAGGCATGTTCTACAAAAGGTAATTACAAAGTTGCGACTAAAACCTTGTTTTTTATGTTAATTTAGGCATTTTCGTTGTATTTAAAAAAATTCTTTACTATTTTTCAATTTTTTAATTAAAAATATTCATTAATAAGCCAATATATTGATTCAAAAACCCAATTTTAACTACTTTTGTTAATTTTTACCTGAAAAACTAAATTTCAAAAAGCTTATTTGAAATTTCGCAGGCTTTTTGGCATTACGTTGCAAGTATAAATTTAGGTGTTGATAGAGTCGATCTTTCTTGATAAGTTATCAAAATATATTGTTTAAATTCATAACTCTATTTACTATATCTTAAAGGTTTCATCGTATAACGTGTCACCCGCAGCCTGCAGAAGCATATTTTTGGTTATTTCGACCATTTTTTAGTATAGATTGCCATTTCTAACTACAGTATATGACAATAATGCAATTTTTCTGTGTTTTAGCATTATGAAAATACTAACAAAGCCAAATTTAAGTTTGCAACACAATGCCAATTTTGACGGGAAAAGCTAGACTTCAAATTTTTAAAATTAAAATTTTTTAAAAACAAGATTTTGAATTTTGAAAGACAAAAGTTAAAATAAACATAATTTTAATGTAGTTACGTAAATGTTGCCAAAAACAGGTGGTTCCTTATTAAACGTTATGTTCTGTTCCCTACCGTACCAGTCGACTTACATTAAGTTTCAATACAAAACAAAAGTCAAAAACAAGATGTTCAAAACATGTTGACAGCGATGTAAAAGACATTTAGGAATGTAATTGTGGGAAAACAACATATTCTTTGAAAGGCGTGTTTACTATAATATAAAAAATGGCAGAGCTTGGCCAATTAGTTGGGCTAAGGACAAGAGAAGTCTGGTGGTACCAAAAAATAAAAGTGGTACTAAAAAAAGATAAGATAAGTAGCACCAAAAAAACAAAAGAAGCCTAATAGTACTAAAAAAGAGAAGACTAATGGTACCAACAGACAGAAGAAGGTTAGTGGTACGAGAGGCAATAGAAGACTACTAGTACCAAAAGAAAAGAGAAGACTAGCGGTACCAGAAGCCAAAAACAGACTAGTGGTACTAGAATACTAGTTCTACCAAAAGACAAAACAAAACAGTACCAAGCGACAACACAAGACTAGTAGTGCCATAAAAACAAGAAAAGACTTGTGGTACCAAAACCAAATGTAAAAGTAAAAACTAGAGCTATGACGCAGCTCTCTCCCTCAAAACCGTACATACTACGTAAACACATACATGATACTATATAGTACGTGCATAACAAAGCCACGCGTTTATATACAACCCTAATACTATGCTATCTAACCCATTCAACGTGACTACAATAAGAAAGGCGGAAGTCTTTAAATATATTTTGACAAAACGTTGTAGTCTACTATAATGTAACAGTAAAGTACCTTCGGAGCAAAATGTAACACTATTGTAAATATTGTGGTATACCTACATGACAATACATGACTTAAAATTACAAAGTTTCGCAACATAGCAGGCTGTATAATTTGATATTACATGACATATTAGTCAATATAACTTGACATTGTCGTATGTTCTAGCAAGTTTTATTATTATAGCAAGATGTTTAAATAATTCTGAGCCCTAACCCTGAAAATTCGGTATAAGAGATAGCTCATTAATTTTTGAACAACCTAATACATATAAAAATTTTCCAATTTACAATACGTAGCTAATAGTAATGGCACAACAACAATATATGACAATATATAAACACACATGACATGCTTTACATTAGAGTAATAAAAAGTTATATTATTGTTGTTACTATGCTACGAAAGCTAATAATAAAAACATATTTAAATACAATTCAGACATCACATAGTTATGTCATAATGTAGACAAAACATACCACGACACAACCAAAGTAACTCTTTTTATGAACGTAGAAATTAAGAACATACCATTTTAAAGTAAACTAAGTAAATACCTAGTTAGAATGACAATCTTTGACTTTTAGGAACATAACAAAGTAACAAGTACGTATATAGACACAATAATAAAACATGCAGTAAATAAGATACAACGATAACAATTATAATAGTTTTGACATTTCACATCAAGAGTAATGCTTGTTTTTAGCTAGACTAAAGCATAAACTACTGTACAGTCAAGTAAAGGCTAGGGTCTTAGGCGAGAGCTTTTAGCCTATGGCTAGGGCTAGGGCTCTAGGCTATGGCTCCGGGCTCGAGATAGGTATGCCTTTAAATGTAAAGCCACATACAGTGAAAAACAAAAAGCACAGTAATAGATATGTATATATTACTAAAGTAAGCTATGTTTACTACCTATGTCTTTCACAAGAGCACATTACCCTTTATATACTTATATTAAACTAAAGTAAAAACCTTAACATACCAAGAAACAACTACGTATCATAACATACAATGGTAATTACTGTGAAACAGTCAGTACAATGTATAATTAAAAATCTGTTGTAAAAGGGTAAAATGACAGATAGATAGTAATTAGATGTACAGCAAACTCAGTAATTATACATGATAAACATGTATACAAGCAAAAAAGATAGCATTTACTCAGTAGAACGTGTTATAATGTCCCAATGTAAACATATACTATTATATTACCCAGTGCCGGGCGAAGACTTTTAGTCTGGGGACGGGGGTTGAAAAAATCGGCACAGGTATCCCTTTATGATTCGGTAACAGCTCTATGAACTTTTGACTATTCTGGAAGCAATCTTACAGTAAATAAGTACAACCCCTCTCTTCTTTCACTTCCCTTTATTGAAATACCTCTGCCTAAAGATGACCTTCAATTAAGTCTAGCCACAGCGCTTACCTTCATACCTTAGTAAACCTTAGTACATTGCTATCATACCACAGTAAAAATTTGTATATTACTTTCATACTATAGTAGATATTTGTACTTTACCGTCATACCACAGTAAATCTTTGAATATTACTTTCATACTACAGTAAACCTCTGTACATTACCTTCCTACTCCAGTGGACCTTCGTACTACAACATACCAAACCTTATCTATTATATTTCGAAAACTACAATTCGGATTTCCGTTACTGTCAGTTACTCGAATTACGCTGACAGTAATTACAGTTATTACGCTTACGTGCCAAATGAGACGTACTTTTAGCACGCACGGTCGAGAACGATAGATAAATAAAACTAAATGCCAAAGTTTATAGACAAAGATGGCATTTTATTAGCCCTAGCCCTAGCGCAGTGCTATAGTCCAAAGCCCTAGCCAAGAACCCTAACCCAAAGCCTTAGCTCTAGTCGTAGCCTTACCCTATTTAAAGTTGTGGTCCTGGTCCTGGTCCTGGTTCTGGTTCTGGTCCTAGTCCTGGTCCTGGTCCTGGTCCTGGTCCTGGTCCTGGTCCTGGTCCTGGTCCTGGTCCTGGTCCTGGTCCTGGTCCTGGTCCTGGTCCTGGTCCTGGTCCTGGTCCTGGTCCTGGTCCTGGTCCTGGTCCTGGCCCTGGTCCTAGGCTTAATCCTAGTCCTAGCCCAGAGCCCTAGCGCTAGCCCTGGACCTTTGTTAATTTAATCGTATCACTTGTCACCCGCAGCCTGCGCAACCGCTTCATTGTCTTATTTGACCAAATTTCAACTTACTATAGTATTATTAGCGCAATATTACACCAAAAAACATATTACAAAAAGACCCCATACGACCGATATACAAATAAAAATGTCAGTTTAGCCCTAACACACTATGAAAAGATGTTTTGTAACCGTAGCCGTAGCCTTCAATCTCTGATTGTAATTCCGAAAACACTGCCATTTTGTACCTACAAACCTAGTGGCTTCCTTTAAAAAGTTAATTTACGGAGTAAAATGAAACTACTGTGATGTAACGTCATTTGAAATGACAAAGCTTGAATAAAATAATTAAAAATTTAGGTTACAGTACAGGTGATATTACAATTACTGTAGATGTGGGTTGTATGTTAACATAGAAAAGAGCAAAGTATCTTACACTAAAGAAACTAAAATCTTAAGAAAAAGTAACGTATTTTAATGTAGAGTAAAATATCTTGAGGTAGAGAGCAACATGGTATGATATAATAAGAAAGAAGATCTTATCTTCTTCATGCTTTCTTGGTATGTTTAGGCAACAAAAAAGCTATCATAATATACCCATGTTCTCTAGAAAGTTCGAAACAGGTAAGGTTTCTACACTGTAAAGCAAAGTTACAGATAGCTCTTCTTATAGTCAACAGTTCTATCATACCATATTATAATATTAGATTGTTAAAATACTTCTGCACCCCATAAGCTTAACATATTTGCTTTATGAGATGGCACAGAATTAGTTGAGCAACCTAACCAACTACTATGGGCTTTACCTCATATAACAATATAACTATAGCAAAGAACATAGGGTAACGACAAAAAAAACAAATTTAAAAATTTTTTTATATGAAAAACTCAAACTTTTGATGTTTATGCACTATTACTACAAAAAAGTTCAATCTCAAAAGTTTTACTACAATGTAAGTTTTGGTATCTTCTAGAATATTGCACGTTTACTTTACTACAATAACATCATTGAGTCCCATTAGGAAGTACAACAATTCAAAGTACTAGCGGCAATCAACAGCAAAATACAAAATTCAAAAAGTAAGTTAATAAGGAATGGCATATCAAAAAAGCAGCAACAAAACGCCAAAAAAACCCGCCAAAAACAAAATTTAAACATGAATACGTTGAGAAGATACCCTACCCTACCCTACCCTACCCTACCCTACCCTACCCTACCCTATCCTACCCTACCCTACCCTACCCTACCCTACCCTACTCTACCTACCTATCTAAAAGATATATAAACCAAAGCAAAGTAATTTCCTTTAATCTACCTACCTATATATCTATATCTATATATATAGATGTCCTTTCTATATCCACCCCTCCAACCTTAATATAGCCGTTTGTTTTCGAAAACACGTTATGACACAAGCCAAATCCGTGGTATGTTTCAGAACGTGCCATTGCCTAAAGTGCGGTCGTACTTGGCCAAATGTTATTGGGTTTCCCTATTGTCTGAACCTAACACAACTTCCTCCAACTAATCCCGGGATTATTTCCCAACCAGTTACATCAACGTGAAAGTAAAAGAACATTCACGTTGGGGATATTAACCTGTTGCACAGCTAGTTGAGCTGTTCTATAGATGGCTAGTATTGTACTCTGATCTTTCGAGTACTTGAACTAAAACAATAAAAGTGTAGAGGTTGGTAGAGTAAAGTACAGGGTTTTAAATGCCCTAAAGCAAAATATTCAAGTTTTATTTCTAAAATACGAAAGCCATTTGCCAAAAAGTAAGTAAACCCAAAAAAAAATTATCAGTCTTTCCACTAAAGAATTTGACAAAATCGCAATCCCCAATTTGGAGGAATCGCTGTCGCGCCCAGAATCGGGGGACGTCGCGCGACATTCAGCGAGTCGTGCGACATTCTCTTGTACCCTGCGACATTCCAATGGAAATCGCAATGTCGCAGGGTGCAAAGCTTGCGACAAACTGTCGCGTCGCGATTCGAATGGCGATGCGCTAGCGTGTCGCGATTGTCGCAACGCACAAGCCACCACTGTGTTCAATGGAAGGTTTGCGACAAATTTTTTTTGACTGTCGCAAGTCCCCTGACCCCTGCGACAACCGACCAGTGCGACAATTAGGGGGATTGCACTGTGCATTCTTTCTCCCATCGTTTGGGGTTGCAAGCGATCGCGGGGGGAATCTGCACGGTGCAGTGGAATAAAAAAGGGCGCGACTTTCCCAGGGACTGCACTGTGCAGTTGTCAAATTCTTTAGTGGAATGATTGATAATAAGTTGAAACCTACATCAATATACGACAAAAAAACCATTTCTACGTACTTATTGACCAATGTAATAAAACCATTTTGTAAAAAAAAGAATTACACTTACACATACTACAATAAATAGTGTCAAAACCTGTCTCAATAGACAAAATTTCCTATAAAAATTAAAAAAAAAAGTTGAAATTTTGCTTAAAATTAATCAAATTCGCTACAAAATAATTAAAATCAAACTGCAAATTTACTAATTTATAAAAAATTCAATTTCAAAATTACTAAACTAACCTAATTGCACCAAAGAACTGCTTAAATGCTTATAAACGACACTTAAAAACCATTAAAATAGCATTGAAACGTTCTTTGAACTTCTGCACTGTGCGCTGTTTTATAAAACTGCACGGTGCAAGCCCTTTTCTTTTTATAAAACTGCACAGTGCAAGACTTTTTTATCTGCACAGTGCAGTCGTCATCAAAACTCTGCTTTTTCAAGCACTGCACCGTGCAGAATTCTTCCATCGATCAGCCGCGACACAGTGTAATGAAAGAAAAAAAACCGTACGGTGCAGCAGCAACAGGAAATTTGAAAAAGCAGATTTGTCGCTAATGCCAGCAAAAAAATTTTGTCGCAAAAATTCCATATGCACAGTGCAGAAAACGGTGCAGCGACCAACGCGACAAACTGTCACAAGGTTTTTTGAGCAAGATCACGAAAAGCGACAGATTGCCTTGAGATGTCGCAAGAGAAAATCAATTGTCGCAGACTTTGCAGTTTGTCGTTGTCGCTCAAAAATTGATGAAAAGTCCGCGACAAAAATCAATTCTTGCGACAATTCCTTTAAATCGTGCGACAATAAAGCTCAAATCGAACGTCGCAAACTGAAAAGAACTGCAGCAAATTGTTGCGTCGCTTTTCTGAATTCAAAAGAAAGCGCGACAAAACTGTCGCAATTGCCAATGCGACAAAATGTTTTCTGTTTTCAAAGAAATTCTGGCGACAAAATTTTTGGAAGCCGCAACAACGGCTTTGGCGACAAAACGCTCATTTCGGGTATTGCACAGTGCATTTGGTTTGTCGCTGAAAGCTCGACTGCACAGTGCAGCGGTTAAAAAAGGGTCAAGCTCCAGATGGGGTTGCACCGTGCAAATTTCTTTACAAAAAGACTCAAGAAAGACCGCACCGTGCAGATTTGTTTGACTGCACCGTGCAGCTTTATTTGACTGCACCGTGCAGCTTTATTTGACTGCACCGTGCAGCTTTATTTGACTGCACCGTGCAGCTTTATTTGACTGCACCGTGCAGCTTTATTTGACTGCACCGTGCAGCTTTATTTGGGTGCACTGTGCAGCTTTATTTGACTGCACGGTGCAGACTTATTTGACTGCACCGTGCAGCTTCATTAGACTGCATTGTGCAGCCTTATTTGACTGCACTGTGCAGTCTTATTTAACCTTGCACCGTGCAAGCTTAATAAACTGCACGGTGCAGTAATCAAAAACACAATATAAAATAGGTTTTAAAAGTGAAAGTAAAGTAGAAAATACACAGTAAAAATACCAAATTTAGTTTTAAAAATAATTTTTAAAATTTTTGCCTTAAAGCGTTTGAAAAAACCCAAAAATTAAAAAAAAATGTACCTACAACAATATAAACACGAACTTTGAAAGTACGTATATATCAAATTACCGCGACAAGTGCAGACAACTGTCGAGATAACCCAATTACGTCGTTAACACATTATGTTTATGACATTTGTCTGAAGAGCGTATTTTATCGGTTATGAGCGACATTAGCTGAACCTATACCTACAAGTTCAAGGTTTGTCGGTCAAAAAATATAAAAAAATTGAAAATTTTAAAAAAATTTTAAAATTTTAAAGCTTTAAAAACAGAAAAATAAATTTAGATTAAGTTTTAAAGGTCAAAAAGTTCACAGAAAAACTAAAAAAAGCACCAAAATCAAGCCAAAACAGCCTAATTCATCCATTTTTTGACCAAACTTCTCGTAAAAACCCCAAAAATCGGTCAAAAAGTTTTTAGAACTAGGTTTATCAATACTTGTTTACTCCCCTTCTACTCCTTAAAGGCCTTTCCACGCACTTTCCGACCGGTTACAAAAGAAATAAAATGGAAAAACATGAAGAAACAGCGATCAGCCCTGAGGCATCAACTTCCTTTTTGGAGGAAATGATAATTTATTCATGAGACAACGCCCTTTCAAGTCCACAATACTACTTCAATTACTTTTTATATGGAAATCTACACGGTTTGAGTCATCCGTCAGCAGCTGTTTCGCCATCAATCGGTCAAAAAGTTTGTAGAAAATGTAAAAAGAGATACTTTGCAGATAAAAATAGTGCTTTCTATGTAGTTTTTGACCAGACTGGCTATATGAAATGCTAAAAATAGCTACAAAGTTAATTACCACGTACTTTACCACAGTAAATCGCTGTCAATTACAACCTAAATGAACAGTTGATGTTTGACTTGCAATAGCACTTGTATAATACTATCAAGTACGTATTTACTTTACAATGTATCAAAGAGTACTAACAAACAAATAACTTGACATTGTATACCTGTTTTAGATAGCTGTATACATTTAATGAATAAAATACAAAAAGATATATTTGTAGCTTTTGGTTTATGATGTGATGGTTACAATGACATGTTTAGCAATTATAGATAGAGGTAAAGTTGGGTGGTTTAATATAGCAGAAAAAAAAGCTACGACAAAGATAAATTAAGTATAGAGTAAAGCTAAAGTAAGACAGGTAAAGCTATGGTTAGGATAAAAAAAAACCAAATGCGATTGAGGTAGAGATACCTGATGCTTCAGGCTGGCTAAGGCCTAAATCTAAGGCTAAAGCTAAGGCTAAGGCTAAGGCTAAGGCTAAGGCTTAGGCTTAGGCTAAGGCTAAGGCTAAGGCTAAGGCTAAGGCCAAGGCTAAGGCTAAGGCTAAGGCTAAGGCTAAGGCCAAGGCTAAGGCTAAGGCTAAGGCTAAGACTAAGGCTAAGGCTAATTAAGTTATGGTAATGTACTAATTTCTGGAAAATAAGCCTACTCCTCAGTATCCCTTACGTATTCATTGCCCAGAAAAGACACATTTCCCAATTTTACTCTGTAAACACAATAACAATCCCAAATGTATTCGACCAGTCACTTAAACCAAAGACGGAAGTTGCCATTGGCTTTGTATTATTCATAGCCTAATGCCTAATGGTTATTTGTTCTGACACTTTGGCCAACTGGAAGGGCTAAATTAAAGAAGTAGGCTTAATTAAAGGACCACGTATCTAATGTTCACATCACGCAATTCTTGATCTCTAAATTAACTTACAGTTATTATTAGTATTTACTGTAGGACGGGGGAGGGCGGGGGTTAAAAGTTTTTGCAAAATTAATTTTTCAGGGATAGTGCTTGACCTGCGCTCTCCACCTCTCTTTCTCTGATTGACATCAAACTTGTTACATAATCTTTAGCAAATTACTACATTACGTTTTGAATTTCCCGCCAAATTGGCATTGTGTTTCATGCTTAAAACTTCGTTGTTTTTTGACTTTCGATAATTTTTGTTTGATGTATTAGTAAAAAATCTTCAAATGAACCTACATTTTTAAATTTGTAAGCGTAGCGTATCTAAAAAGTTGAAAAAAATGTTTGAAACACAATGCCAAAATTGCCAAATTAGCAAAACGCAAATTTTTTAAATTTACGAGTCGAACAGGCAAAAGCAAAACCTAAAATTAGTTACGGGTACTATTGGTATATAGTACGAAGAATTTATATAATTCTGAGCTGGTACTATCATATTTTTGTTAGTCCTCTGTCTTACTAATTTTCACAAAATCAAAACAATTTTTTATCAACGCAACAGCACAACTCAAGCTTGCTTACTCAGTACAACATATGTATACACATAAACAAGCACTACACGTACACAAACACGGTCAATACAATAAATATGCAAATAGGCATTAAAATTAAATTTTAAAAAGGCTCTCAAGATACGAAGAAAACCAGTAACAATAAAAGTATTTTAATTCAAAATGCTTACCCATTCCAAGTCAAGTTAAGGCTAGGCTAAACCAAAACTAACGTCTAATTAAAAAAGTCTTGTTGTCCAATTACATAGTGTTACACACTAAAAAACGACAAGACTTTCCTGCCACTCTAACAGTACCTCCAACCTCTATAAAGTTGAAGAGAAGACAGATACTAAAACATTCTAGGCCATTCCGAAATTAAGTCTAGACTTGGCCATAACTTTTATGATGCATTAAAAGTTGTCATTTACTATCGCCATACATTTGAACATAACAACCTTTATCTTATGCATTTATGTTTGTAATTGCAGTAAAGGACATAACATGGTCGTATCTTCTTATACAACATGTTCGCACCTTCATTTGTCATACATTTAAAATTTTTTCACACTTTATAGAGAATTTATAGGCCCAAACTCTTGTCATACATTATTAATATGACATTTTTTGCTCTTGCTAACCATCTTCTGCCATTCTTTATTTTAGGTATATTTTGAGTTTGATAAACTAAAGATGCGTCAAGATACGACCATCAACACATGTGGTACTCTTTACGTCATTTTGGCATATTTTACAGTACAAATCAAGTGTAATATAAAGAGATTTTCCTTGGATCTTATGTTATTCATGATGAATTCATATTATATATAGAAAACTGTTATTATTATAGGCAAAACTCAAAAAATCTATTACTTTTTACTATAGTAAAAACTAAAAAAAACAAAGTAATCTCAAATAACGGGTCTGTTCAAGCACATTAAAAGACTTAAAACCCTTAAAATAAGCCTAAAAACATAAAACTTAACGCAATTAGAGCTGTAAAAGAGCCGGACAGAGCCTAGTGGATCTCTTTTCAAGTCTAACCTCAACAAAGTTATAACTTGATATCCAGAGCAGTAAAATGGCGGACATCTGTTTCTTTTTATAACTTTAATTATTAATCGACATACCAAATGTTGCTGAACGAATGCTCGCGTTATAAAACAAGGTCCCAATCTCTGGTTTCAAACCAGTCATATCAGTTAAAAAAAGAATTGGCAGCTTTTTTGTCATGATTTATTATAAAAATATAAAAAGATGAATTAGAAGTGACAAGAAAGGTAATGGAAGGTATACATATACATATTGTACTGTCAATACTAAAAGTTACATATAAATAAAAAAATACATACTGCCAATAGCGTCGCTAAAAAAGGGGGGGAGGGAGAAGCTACTAACCCAATATTTTTTTAAAAAATATTTAAATTCAAATTTGAGTCTAACATCCGATTGTTCCCCATCCCTAAGATTCATATTCATTTTGCCTACTTTTCAAAACTATCGACCGGTCGGTGAGTTCGGATCTTGTTTGCTGTAATCGTTGAGATCAACGTTTCTGGTACAAGATCATGCAGCCGTGGTACTTGTTTGTGCTATATGTTGTCGTATATTCGAGTATTGGGGTGGGTGATTCAACTACAGTAATGACGACGGTTACTATTGTAACTAGCACGCCTACAATAAAAACTACTGTAATTCCTAAGAAAACGACTACTGTATTTTCTACGATACCGACTACTGTAGCTTCTACTACAACGCCTACCGTAGCTTCTAATACAACGGCTACTGTAGCTTCTACGGTAACTACTGCTACATTGGCTACGACAACTGTGGAATCTAATACAACTACGGAGCATTCTACAATAATTTCTAGCACTGCGGTAACGCCAATAACTTCTGATCTACCAAACTCTACTGAGACTACAACAGACATAACAAGTCCTACTATACCCAGTTCTAACACGACTCCAACGGAGATACCTAACTCTACGACAGCGGATATAACTACCACTTCTACTGTAGGTATTAGTACCACTACTGTCTTCGTATCAACGACGACTACGCAGAGAACACCCACCAGTACCACAACACATTTGTCGACTTTGATTACTACAACTGTGACTAGAACTACTACGGTAGCTTCTAGTACGGTAAGTGTGCTGTTTAAGGCTCTTTTTAAAACTTTACTTTTTTCCCACTTTGCTTACCGTAACTTTTCTCGAATTTAATCTTACTGTAAATTTTTACCCTAACCCTTCTCTAACTTTCAGACGTCCCAAGAAGAAACCACGACCACTGTCCTAACACCCAAAACTCGAACGGCACCGCCAGTTACACTACCTCCAGACGAAGACGACTCCCAAACCTACATAATCATAGGTGTCTGCATCGCCGTGTTCATACTCCTGATATGCGGCATTGTGGTATTGTACTGCCTGTTCTGTAGGAATCGGAAGCGTGACGATGATTCTTCGGAAAACAGTCCTCTAGTCCATAGTAACTCCAATACCGACCAGACTGTACCATTAATGCATTCGAAGGCTAGCACGTTCAAGAACGACGATGAAGAGTTTCCACCGTTACCACCAGTCAAAGCACCACATCTCGAGCTAAATAACATCAAGTTCAAGGGAAGGCTGGAGCTTCCTGAAGTGTTCGTGCCTATTTATGTAGGTTTTGACAGGTTTTAAATCAATTTACTAAAGATTTGAAAGCTTTAAAGGGCTTTTTATAGGTAATGTCAGTTTGAAAGTGATTTCTTGATTTTTAAGCTTTTAAAATATAATTTTTCGATCAAAAAGTTCAAAGAATCCTTCAAATATCCCCTAAAACAATATACTGTTTCAGGATGATTCAGAAACTCCAGATGCAAACCCAAACCAGCCGTTTGTCATGTCGAATAACATGCATGAAGCTGTGGAGATAGGATCAGAAGTCGAAAAAGTTGGCGATAAAACCCCACCAATCAGGCAGCGTCGCAAGTCCAAAGATCACAAGAATCTGAAGGCCATACGAGACTAATCACCGTCAAGTTGTACATATTAAACCACTGATTGACACAATAAATAGTGTTTTATTGCTTTTGGCGGTTTTGACCCATTTTAAATTTTTTTAAATTTTTAAATTTTGAATTGTGTGGCATTTTACATTGCCTTCTGAACACTAAGTCAATAAACATTTAGACCCTATACTTTTAAAAAAACTATTAAAATACCTATTGTTACCTAAAAATCCTCGTTTCCAATGCAAAACCTAATCAATCACAAAATCAGAAAAGTAAATAACTTTTTTCCTACGTGAATACCGCAAAAGCAGGTTAATATGACGTGTTGCAAGCTGTTGTAGTCTCTGAACAACACAAGCCAGAGAGTTTACTAGCGAGAAACAACAAATCAGCCGAATCGTATTTGAACACGGCAGTTTAAAGTACAAAATGCGTCATTTTCACGTTCAGAACAATGAACTTTTTGTGCGACAAATAGAATACAAACTAGAAACACTTTTCTGAATACTTTTAAAGAATATTTGAAGAGCAATGAATGTTGTAATGGCATAAACTTAGGTTTGACTATTGTTGCACGGTGCAAATGAGCTTACATTTACTTTGTCAAAGAGAATACACTAATTAAAACGGTCGAAATTCGCTGAAATTAAGTGCGCTGCTTAATTATACTATAGCTTATAATCATGCAAAATTTCAACTTTTTATCTAGACGTGTGAATTTGTAAATTGAACTTTTCAGCCAGCTGCTGTAATCGTCTAACGATAATAGTTTAATCGCCTGTATGTGCAGTTTGGCTGTTAAAAATTGGAAAACTTCGTAAATGAAAGTGTGTTCGCTAGTATACATGTATACAAAGGTTTGAGCGAATTGGTTCATTTGTGTACGAGTTAAAAATTTTTGAACTTTTAACACCTTGTCTAGTATAATATAACATTTCAAAACAGGTGTTTTTAAAAGATTTTAATCCAATTCTTAAAACTAAATAATTCATTATTGACCTTGCAATACATATGTATGTACATTATTTTATATAAAGTACCATTTTGAAGGTAAATTACTCTAATTTTCCTCAAAAAACTGGCCAGAACGTCAAGTTTCCTCCTATTTCGCGTCAACTTTTCCTCATCTTTTTAATTTTTCGGAAATTATCTTTCCGTTTCGTTCTTTTTTTTCAACAAAACTGATAAGATGTTGAAAACCGGGTTATTAATTTTCAGGTGCATATTCTAGTCTGTGTCTTGGATACGACAATCTTCGTTGGAAACGTGAGTTTTGGAAGAACCAAACATCGCTTTCGAAAGGCGGGAAAATAAAGGTCGGAGTTCTCTCGAAACGCCAGCAGTATTGTCTCTGTGCCTCCATAATGGTAAGTCGTGTAACACTTTTGATCTTTTTTGGTTTTAGTTGTACAATAACGTTGAGAATAGTTAAGATTTAACAAGGGCTAATATTGGCAAAGTTTGAAATAAAATTTGGGTGTTGTTACCTAAATTTGATGTAGCTTAAAATTAAGTTGTCGGATTAGATTAAAATTTCGTTTGTACGTCGATTTCTTAATTATGAAGACGTACGTAAAGTTTTGTATAATTTTATTTTACCAATTTGGAGAAAATGCATTTTTAGTAACGTTTGTAGAGTAACATCTGAATTTTGCCTACATTGATTTTTAAAGACTAGATGACTTTAACTTATAAATTTATAAGTCTAGGCATTTTTTACATTTTTGCTTCTATAATTTTTAAATAAAAATATGCTTTTCTTAAGATAGATGCCTAGAAATGAGATTATCACAAGCTTTGAAACACTTTACTGCGGTAAGTGTGCTGTTGCTTTCGTATTTCCTGTACCAAAAGCTGAAGTCATATTATTCTATGCAGGCCGTAGCCACATTCGTCGACGAAACCATCAAGTACCCGTTGAAGCTGATCGAGAAGACCAAAGTCTCTCCGGATTCCTATGTCTTCCGATTTGAATTACCTTCGGCCAAACACATTCACGGGCTGAAGCCACATCAACATGTACGACTACATGCCAACGTTAATGGAGAAGAGATCTCGAGAAAGATGACGCCGATCAGTGACAATGAGATCTACGGGTATATGGATCTGCTGATCAAGGTCTATGACAAGACTGACCAATATCCAGATGGTGGTCTCTTTACTCAGCATTTAGACACTTTAAAGATTGGTAAGTTAACTGGTTTTTTTTGTACTTCTAATTATGGCATTTCTTATGACAAGGAAAGTACCCTACCTGTCCGCTCAGAATCAGCTCAAAATTTCTATATGAATTCTTTGTACCACCAATGGTACCCATAAAAAATTTTAGCTCGCGCTCTTGAGGTTTAAATTTAAATTATTTGGGTACCCCGCCAATTTGGCATTGTGTTTCAAGCACTTTTTCGGCTTTCCAGACAAGATACGCTTACAAATTTAAAAATGTAGGTTTATTTAAAGGTTTTCTACTAGTATATCAAAGAAAAATTATTAAAAGTCAAAACCTGACAGAGTTACAAGCTTGAAACACAATGCCAAGTTGGCGGAAAATTCAAAATGGCATTTTTTAATCTCGATTTTCTCGTGATTTCCTGGAAAGCGCGATTTAGTACTTTGCTGAAGATCTTATATTTACATGATCTTTCTATATAAAAAGTTTGAAATCAATCAGAGCGGGGCAGGTCGGGCACTTTCCTTGTGAATTAACAATTTATTAACTTATTTTAACTGAAGTAATAATACCTTATTATAGGTGAAGACTTGATCATGTCAGGACCAGTTCACAAGCTTTACTACGAAGGCGAGGGTCAGTTTGCAGGAAGGAAAGTGAAACATTTGGCCGGCCGAAAGTTCAAAAACATAATTTTAATTGGCGGAGGAACCGGTATTACTCCATTGTGGCAAATCTTGGCTCACAGTCTAAAATACGATAAGGAAGATATAAATGTGTGGCTGTTGTTTGCCAACAGGACGCCTAAGGACGTTTTAATGAAGTAAGTTAGTTTATTAATAGTAGTTTACAGGTTTTGGGAGCTTTTCTTAGTTTTTTTGGGCGAAAGTTATGTTTGGGTAAAGTTTTCCTTTTTTGGGTCGACTTTTCCGCTGATTAGGTAATGATGGAGAAAAAGTTTTAAAAACACTGTAAATTAGCAATTTTAGACTTATGTTGTTCTTTGTTTGTTTTTTTGTATACATTTTTTAAACTAACGAGTTATTCATGTTGAACTTGTTTTAGAAAGGAGTTGGACGCTCTGGCAGCGGCCTATCCTCGCTTCCATGTCTGGTACACTGTCTCGACCCCAGACGAAGGCTGGCCATATTCAGTAGGATACATTACGAAGGAGATGATAGCTACACATTTACCAAAACCATCAGATGACACGATAACAATCGTGGTGGGACCTCCGCCAATGAAGCGAGAAGCTGTTTTTCCTGCCCTCGAGGCATTGGGCTTTAAGGACGAGCTTATTGTACGATAAATTTGAATATCAAGAACAACTTGCGGATATCCTAAACTTTGTGTTGTGACATTTCATTTTGTGATGATTACTGTATACTTAATTAATTTTGTAAATTTTTAAAATTTGAAGATAAAATAAAAAATTTGTTGTGTATCTTGATCTATTCAATGATTTTTGTATTTGAACTACATATATATTTTGTTAAGCTCAGTAACGATGACTAATATTTCAATTATAAGTAAGTATTACTCATACACCTAATATAAATAAATAGTTATGCAGCAGAAAATGCTGTTAAAAATAATCCAAACCTCATTGTTATCGTAACTTTGTTCTTCATATCTTATTTTTATTGTAACTTTGTTACTGTGTTTATTTTGGGAGAAGAAAGAGAGCAACAAAGCATCATATTATTCATGATAACACTTTTTTTTTCGTTTTTTCTGTTATTGTCCAGTTATTATCGTCGTATTTGACTGCTTAATATGTCGATCATCTCTGTGATAAAGAAGTTATTGCTGAAGAAAAATTGTAAGTTTTTAAAATGTAAATTTCGTTTTTTTTGCGTATTTTAGATATTGCAATGATTTTTGCGATTGCACGGTGCAGGCAATAAAACTTTGGCTAAATAGGTCGCAAAACTTCAAAACATTTAAAATTTTACTTTTTAATAGTATTGTTGTTTGAAAAATTAGATTTTAGACACAAAAACATAGTTATTTTCTGTTATAATGTAAAATCGTCGATTTACGGTACGTTTAGGCACCTTATCGTTGCTGGAATCGCCTTCAGAAGCCCTGATTTCCGACAAAACTTCGAATTTGAGGCTACAAAGAGAGTTTCTTTCTCGTGTTAATAATGGAAGAACGATGAAGATCAAAAAAGTCAAAGTAGCCGAACCCTTACTATCGAATTCGTTTAGGTTACATTGGCTTTAAGCTTATATTGTACAACTATGTTGTTACCTAATATATGATTATCTTACTTTTAATTATTTTTTCTGTTATCAACGTACTTAAAATTGAATGTTTATTTGCTTCTACTAACAGATATTACAATTCATTTAACACTTCTTTCTAATTTTATAATATTTTATTGTGTACACAATTGCTTTTACCTTGTTGAAATACACAGAAAGGGTAAGAGCGTATACTACTACAACAAAATAGAAGTCTTAAGCTTAGAATAGTAGTTTTAATAAAATAGTATGACCAAATAAAGTTAAGAATACTTGATTTCGGATTGGAATCGAACTTTGTTATTGAAGTTTAGTACAGATTGAAGCTCAGCAACGATAAGGCGGAGTTGATATCCACTGACTGTTATACCCTCAATCTAAAAGGCAATATCAAGGTGTTAAAAATGTAAAGTTATTACTTTTACTATGATGTTTTTACACGTTATTCAGTAAAGTAACTTGCCATTCCCATATTCTAAACTCGGTCTCAGTCGACTTATCTTGCGAGACATGTCTTCATAGTGGACTCGGCTATCAAAACATGTCTCTCACCCTTTAACCCAAAAAACTTTTCAATTATTACCCCTCCCTTACCTGCATTGACCCCATGATGATATTCTCCTTATAGGTAACCCCAGTAAACGCTCTCTCAGCACAATTCTGAACAGTAACTTGTGCTGTAGACATAGCGATCCGAGTGATAGCACCTTGTTCTTCGTACCCAAATGGAGTGTTGGCCTCGGTCGCTTGAGGAATGTTTGTGCCTCCACTGGCTATCTTAATACAATCACTAATCTGCTGAGGAGTATATCCACTGGTAACCCTTACATTGTTGGTGGGGATGTTGCTCTTTGACAGGGCTGATAGGACCTGGAATGGTGGTAATCTAGTTTTAGCGGGTAATTGCATTAACATTATAATAATGATAATGCTTAAAAATACTCTGCGTTGAAGATTTTTTGAAAACAATATCTAAATGTCTAGTTGTATATCAATAGAATTGTGTGATAGTAGTGCCACTTACAGCAGCTTGCATATCTCCTTGAGCCTTATTTGCAGCGTCATTTAAGGTTAGGGGTTGATCAGGAAAGAATGAGCCAGTCTGTTGAGCATATGATACTGGGTATGTCCACGCGGCAGGGGGTGACATTTGCCATTGCAACGAGGGGTTTGTATAGATACGACTGTCATCGTTACCTTTAAATACCATAGTTAAAAAATTGTTCTCAGTTATTAATTACAAATGTACCTATAGTACTAGTACTATTAAAATATGTATTTATAAATGTACTAATATAGCATTAGTACTAGTAGTTATTACTATTACCTCCAAAACTGCCACAACCATTTACCCATTCAGTTACAGTAAGCAAAAATACCACAAAAAGCAACATGTCTAGCTTGTTATTCCCGGCTATGTCTACTTTATATGTTGCAAAGTAAGCAAACATCTTGTTCATTTTACGACATTTTTACTGTTTCTTACAATGGTATTATTCATCAAACTTTAAAGATACGACGGTAAGACTACATTACTCCCTTCTGTTTGTTTATTTCGTCATTGCTTTCTTTGGGCGTGGTAAAAATTGCATTTACAGTAGGGGCAATATAGAAATTAGTACCGTATTTTACCCTACCCTACCCTACCCTACCCTACCCTACCCTACCCTACCCTACCCTACTCTACTCTACCCAACTCTACCCTACCCTATGTAAATACATATCCCACACCTACAACTATAAATGCACCCATCTTGTCATACCTACATAACTTTGCTGGAAATAGCGTGTTCGCCAAATTTAGATACGACAATTGATTGTCTCCAGAGTAATAAAAGGGAAACAAACAATCGCCTGAAGGTATTATTCGAAAACTTTTAAATAATGTCGGATCACTCGCTTCATCGTATCATCATGAGGGGGCTAGTGTGTTGTTTTGTTTTCACAACATGCAACATCGTACTAGCCAGAGAGCCTATAACATACGAAAGCCTGGTACCGGATTTTGAAGGTAATTGTTTATGTTTTTACTGTGGTATTACTTATGACAAGATGTATTTCAATGTTACATTTGTAGTAGAGTATTAACTTTTGTTGTAATATGCGTTACAGTATAACTTGAGTAAACAGTACAGTATAATTAATGTATATTTTTAGCCAAAATACCATTTTAAATTCAATTTCAGAGCAATTCGAGAAAAAAGCATCAGAATATACAGAAGATTTGACGCCGAAAGAGAAGGAGATATTCTTGAGCAGTAGCAAAGTGAACGCTTCTACTGAGCTTCTACTTGAAGCTACCAAAGAACCTCATGGCTACGCTAAAACAATGGAACTGGCTAGCCAAATACTTAGAGATAATGGCTATTCTGAAGATATTATAGAACTTTACTATGATGTAAGTGGGTTTATAAGAGTTATTTGGGTTTTAATTTATGATAGTGGTGAAGTCTGGCTAAACTGAACTATCATAGAGTAAGGTAGGGTAATGTATGGTAGGTAAGACATGATAGAGTAAGTCACAGTAAAGTAGAATAGAGTAGGATAGTGTAGGGTAGAACAACGTACACCATATTTTTGTTATTTTTATCTTTGTATATTTTTTAAATCCACCTTTTGACCCCCCCCAAGCGATTGCAAAAACTATCTAATTAGAAACCTTGCAGATATTTGTTTTGATGCCTCGATTGGGCGACTTTTTGCATTCCCAGAAATCAGTCGGTCTTCGGAAAGGGCTGCAAAAAACTGGTCAATTATTCCAGAAGTTTTCGTCCGCCGACCGTCGCCGACTTCTGGAGGCAAACAGCGACGCGGTCGACTCTCTAGAAGGTAGGGGAATCTGAAGAAAAGCAAATCTTTCAGATATCTTCGCTTTGAACGCCGCCAACGCGCTGGATGAGATTGTTTTCCAGAAACTGTTCGCATTATTGATACGACCAGAGTATCGACAGGAGTTCTTCGAACGTGTCGTGAAGCCAGCGGACAGTGGAATTTGAATATTTTTGAAATTGTTTCATTTTTTTAAAATATTTGGTTTGAGTACAATGTAAAGTGTATAAAGTTAACGTTCTACTAAGTTTTAATGTGATTATCTAATTTTAAACTACGATACGATCTTATAAACTCTATGTTGTTATAGGTAAATGAATACTTACTGTGTTATATCTTCAAAACTAATGCTCCAAAGTAGTCAGGACTTGAATACGTCATATAGTTTTGATGTATAACGGTTTCTACGACTCATTTTTGTTATAACCTAAGAAATATTGCAAATTTTGGACTTTGCAGTCTGCGTGTGACATGTTGTACGACAAAGGATCTAAATCGCTGTAACTTTTAGGCAATTAATTTAAATTAGCGTTTTTATGTCAAAACTTTTTCTACATCTCCTACGCTCTATATTAAGTCTTGTCAAAAAAATAAAAGGTCATCTTGTCGCATTTCACCAAAACCTTATTATAGCATAACCCACCCTAACATGTCTCGTTCAAACCCGCTTTTTCCTACAAAAGCGCGTTAATCAAACCGTGAAGTGCCGTGCTTGACCTACATTGTTTAACAAACAACGATCAAGAGTCCCATTTCTTGGTATCATATCCACCTTATACTTTTTTGTATATTACCTTGATAACGATCTGGAGGAAGGGAAAGACCGAAAGTAGGTGGGGATATGCCCTTGTTTCATTCGCGCACCTTCTTCTCCTTCACTCCAACTCCAAAAAGAACACGTCACCACAAAACTATTAAGATCAGAAGATTCCTAACAGCGCCAATTAAAGTCGCTGCTATTGTATTCTGTCGTATCTCGCGCTGCCTTTGCATTGTCGTATCTTTACCTTGTCGTACCTGGGCTTTGTTGTGTGGGCTGTAATTAGCGTGATATTATTCACGAGTTTTTGTTCGAGCTTTTATCGATAGCTACAGTAACTGAACAGATTATGATTATCAGTTGACATTAGTAAATAAGGTAAAAAATTTATAGGTTGTTCCTAGTAAACGCTTATAAGTTGTTCCAGTAAACTTATTATTACTTGTTTAGCTTTATTTATGTTTTTCTAGCTTTGAATTGGTTAAAAATGGCATTTTAATTTTTAGAACCCAAGCTACTGCAACATTATTGTAACTTTGCAACAAGTGAGAATTAAAAGACATTTTTACCTTGTTAAATGGCCAATTATACTAGCTACAAACACTCAAATTTTCAACATGCTATCTACATTTATAAAAAAGTTATAATGAAAAACGTGCGAAGGTCTAAAGATGGCTATTTTTAATGCCAAAAACAATATTTTTTAGAATTTGTCGTGAATAAAGTAATGCATAATATTTAAAACTCTTACTTATACTTATCAATGGTAAATGAATATTTTACCTACCTTTATATGCACCAACTTATCCACTTTCCGGCGAACTTTTCGTTCCTTTAATTTTTTGTGACATTCCGCTTTAAACTGACGTCTTTTTTAGAATTTCCAAAAAATACCGTCAGTTTTTCGTGTTTTTGTTTACCAAACGGGAATGCGTTTGGATCCGAATATTTTTTTATCTTTTACTAAAATAGTGCTAAACTTTTAGGCTACGAAACCGAAGATGGCTTCGAGTTTTAAGCTGGTCTTGTGCTTGAGCTTGGCTTTGGCCGCCTTCGCCGCTCCTCAATCCAAATACCTCATTCATTTGCATGAAGAGAACTGGCAGGATGTTCTTAAAGGAGAATGGCTTCTCGAATTCCACGCACCATGGTGTCCAGCTTGCAAAGATTTGGCCAAGAGTTGGAACGCTTTCGCCGATTGGTCCAAGGATTTGAATGTGAATGTGGCTGAAGTTGATGTTACTCAGAACCCAGGACTTTCAGGACGTTTCTTGGTTACTGCCCTGCCAACCATCTACCAGTAAGTTTCGATTTTTTTTTCTTGGTTTAGAAATGGATTCCACAGCAGAAAGTTGATTTGGCATACGGTTTTAGGGTTTAAATTGGATGTTTGGAGTTTCTGGAGGCAAACAATCTTTTTTACTCGTTTTGTTTATGATTAGTTCTTTTTTACAAGTATTTTTAACATGAAAAATAAATTTTGCGTGTTGAATAAGTTTAAGAGTGCAAAAAGAAACGTTTTAGCTAGAGATATCTAATTTTATTCATTTTCAGCGTTAAGGATGGAGTTTTCCGTCAATACGCCGGCCCTAGAGACAAGGAGGCCTTCATCACCTTTGTTGAAGACAAGCAATGGCAACACGTTGAGCCTCTGCCAAACTACAAGCACCCTAACAGCGCTCAGTAAGTTTTAAATAGTTTTTAAAAATAATATATGCGTCGCATATGCTAATTTATCAGTAGTAGTTAACGTATTTGGAACTTAAAACAAGTTAGTAAAATCAATATTTTGCAGAATGGGTGTTGTTGCTGTATTCTTCAAGCTCTCGATGGCTGTAAGAGATCTTCACAACCACTTGATCGAAGATAAGGGTGTTCCAGCCTGGGCTTCGTACTCTTTGTTTGCTGCTGTTACTCTTGGATTGGGATGTATTCTTGGATACGTAAGTTATCTTACTTTTTTATGGTTTTACAGTTAGCAAACGGTACATTAATGTCTTTTTGCCGTTGTAAAAGATTTTTTTTGGTTACAAGTGTTTTAAACGTAACAAAACGTTAAGGAAATAGTCGTAGTAAAGTCTAAGCTTTAATGGTTTTAATCTCTATATCTTAACATTGATGTTTTAGTTCATTGTATGCATAATTGACGCTGTATTTCCAACTGGTGCTGCTGCACAGAGAGCCCAACCAAAGACTCAACAAAACAAGCAGAAGAAGGAAAAGAAGGAAGAAGGTAAGCTATCAAACGATAATGTTATTTATTACTTTAAGCGATCCGTCTTATTGTAATAACTAACAATTTACGGCTAGGTTTGTTTATACAGCAGCATTCCTTTTATTAATACGCGTATAAAACTAACTTTTTAGGGTTTTTATTAAAGTTTGTTTGTTGATTTACTATGAGTAATATAGTAATTACTCCCAATAGATTGTTCAAATAATTATGTGCTACATGTCAAAGAAAGTTTGCAGGACTAGGGGGCACAAAATCAGTTGGACCACCTAATAATTTACTTTAAAAAATGTCGTATCATTGTTCTAAACGTTTATATTTCAGAAGCCAAGAAGGAAAAAGAGCCCAAGAAGACAAAGTAGATGTTAGATGGCCATTTCGAAGTTCGGGTTACATTTTTATTTTTGCCTGATTGTTTTCTAACTTATAATTTAATAAATACTCTAAAATAATACTTTTTAACGCGAGTAGGTTTATGCCAATAATATCATCTTGTCGCGATTTTCATATTATCATATTGTCGCGAGTAAGTGTCATCCAGTAGCTTTATTAGTCGCGTATAAGTGTTATTGAATGGAGAATATCAATAGTAACAGTTGAATTTTGTAATTGTTTGTATTTAATAGTTTATTTAATGGAAACGGCTTCTACAAGTGACGATATCGATGCTGAACAGTTAAAGATGGCTAGATTGTAAGTTATGGTCGAGATTACTATATTAAATTGATGAATTAGGTAAATATTAACCAGTACGGGCGTTTGAAAATGTAAGGGAAATAGTAAGGTCTTAGTATTGGTCGTGAGCCGTATATTCGAAAGTGACAAGAATTTATTGTAGACGAAAGATCGAAATTGTCCGAACTTCAAGAGTAATCAAGGAATTTCCTGAAGATTCAGAAGTGTTACTGCCTATTGTATACAGCCCTGAATACAATGTCACTTGCTATGGTTTGGAGAAGTTACATCCTTTTGATTCAACGAAATGGGGCAGAGTTGTACAGGATTTGATAGGTAATATCTTGTCATAATATATTGTTGCGGCGCTGCCAGGATATTTGGCTAACTTTCAGCAGGAGATTTAGCTAGCCTGAAGGCAATTTTGGACGAAAATAGCTCCTCCATTACTTTTAATGGACGTTGTTTAAGAATTTTTCAGATAATGGCTATATCACAGAAGAAATGTACATAAAGCCAGTACCAGTTAGTCATCATGATCTTACTGTAGTTCATTCTAAGTTTTACCTCAAGTCTTTGATGTTACCGTGCATGATAGCCAAGGTCGTCGAAGTTCCGCTAGCCACAATTGTGCCATACTGTATTATTGAGAAGAGATTACTCAGGCCTATGAGGTAAGTACAATACTGTATTTAAGACAAGGCTGTAATATTTGGGAGGGGAAGAGCGTACTGTTATGTTTCTAACACTGCTATTATAATTTTAACTAAAAATGCTATTTTATCTATCTTCAGATGCCAAACTGGAGGCACAATCACCGCTTCTTACATCGCCTTGAACAAGGGTTGGTCGATAAACATCGGGGGTGGCTTTCACCATGCTCACGGCTACAATGGCGGTGGATTCTGTATATACGCTGACATTTCTCTAGCCCTAAACTTTTTGTTTTTGGATCAGAGAATCAAAAAAGCGATGGTGATCGATTTGGACGCCCATCAAGGGAATGGCCATGAGATCGACTTTGCTGACAATGACAATGTTTATATATTGGACGTGTTTAACTACGAGATATACCCTCGAGACTTCAAGGCCAAGGAGAGTATCAACACGGCAGTGAGATTACAGAGTTTTACTGAAGACAGAGAATACCTATTCCAATTGAAAGGGGCTTTGAACAAAGCTTTGAAAGAGTTCGAACCTGATATTGTAGTATATAATGCTGGAACCGACTGTTTGGACAAGGACCCGGTTGGACAATTGAGCTTGACTGAAGCGGTGAGTCTTGAAATATGCTTTAGCAAGATATATGGTGAGATAGGTTTAGATTAGCGTTCACATTTGCTTTTTTAAGAACATAAAACTTTAAAATCATACTCTAACATTAATTTGTATACCGATTGGTCTGGCATAATATTGTTTTAGGGGATTATCGCACGCGATGAGATGGTATTCACAAAAGTCAGGGATGCTGGTCATCCCATAGTAATGCTGTTAAGCGGTGGCTACACAAAACAGTCGGCCGATGTGATATCTACCTCTATCAAGAACCTTTTCGATAAGAAACTCATAGAATAGGTGTATAATGTCGAATAACGTTGGTCCCATGTAGAATATCTAATCATGTACATAATGCATAAACTTCTAACTCAGCAATGGATTATAATCAGAAAATGAACTTTTGGTCCTCTAAATGTTATAGCATGTTTTTAAAAGTTATGAACTGTCAAAACAAAATTGATAAGGCATCTACAATGTGTAAAAATGATAAGAAACGTAAAGATTTAATTGTATTTGTAAGTCAACAAGAAACAACAATTGATCGATGTGTTAAAAGAACAAAGGTACCCTTTTTGAGAATCCACCCATTAGAAAACTGTTAGAATAACAAAAATACTCGAATATAACAAAAAAATCCATTAGTAAGAACAAAAAAACTGTTAGGTTTGTACTGGAAAAAAGATAGTAGTATTGACAATATAAACCATAACGAAAAATAATGCCAAACCAAGATAAAAGACAACATATAACATTGGCACGACTTTAATAATGACATGTGATATGTTGATTTAAATCTAAACATGACATAAACCCTTCGTGGACAATAAATAACCCATTATTGATCTCAAGACGCCAGAATTAGCTGCTGGTTGTTGTGTTTTCGGAAAAAGTTGTGCCGCTGACATGACTCCGTGTACGTATCGTACGTTCTGTTTTGTTGCAGAATTCCCACCAACGCTTCGATCTCCAGAAGGCTTTGTTGTTTCGAAGGCAGAAACGAAAAGTCGACCGGTAGAATACTGTCTGCACGGTGAATATTGCCTTCTGAATCGAAAATCATGTCTGTCGGAGCTGAGGGAGTGATAACAAGACCATCAATCGAGGAATCGAGATAGGCATCTTGAACATTTTGGATTCCACAAACACTGGTTTCCATATTTAACAAGCTTGTGGTGGTGTTAACATTGGCATTACTGACCGATTTTTGGGCTGTAAGATAGGTTCCAACGGAAAGTGCCAATACCAAGAGATAAGCTGAGGTTAAGGATGCACACATGGTTAAAAATCTTGAAATCTGATCCATTAATGGTTTCATGTCTTTTAATAGTACGTGTGCATCTCCATATGACAATATACCCGATTGTTTGAGGGATCTCGTGGCAACATAACGTTCCATCGAGTGTAAGGTGTGCTCGTACTCATCTCCAGAGATCATCAAGTCCCATTCCTAAACAATACATTACCCTTTGTAAAGTGTCGATATTGTGCTTCTTTTTAAACACTAACTCTTAATTTTTTAACAACATTTTCTCAAAAACAATGTCAAATAGACTAAAATTAAGCCGATTAAAACAAAACTTATAAAATAGATTTGAATTTATCATAAAAATCTTAAAACCCCTTACCAAATCGTACAACATTCTCAGCTCCAACTGGTTAATAGTGCTCTTGTCGACCTTGGCCTCCTCAACCCAATCATCCAACCAAACATAATCATAGGTATTCCCATCGAACATGAACTTGTTAGCAATAATAAGAGCTGCCAAATACAATTCATTCGGGTTTCGGGCCATAAAACTCTTGGGCTTTCTTACTCTCAATCGTTCAATGTATATCATGGCGGCAACGAGGGTACAAGGGTCCACAAATCCACCACTAAACATATAAACAACATGGGCTTTATAACTTACATTGAAGAAGTGGCAAAATCAGTGTCCAAATAGTCGTAATGGGAATGGTGATCAAAGTATTCAATAACCATCTCTAAAACGTAACGGAGTCATTATTAGCCAATGGCTCATACTTTTTGCACATTATGTGCTTTAATAATATTGTTTTAATTATACGATATTGATCAAAAAATCGATAAAAACATAAAAGTACAAATTTAAACTAGCCAAATCGCATAGCTACGTCAACTATACAACTTACGTGAAAGTGGGGCAGTTAGGCAATCGATTCTCAGGTCTCCATACTTCAACGATCGTCGCAGACGTTGCTGCAACTTCTTGAACGCCTCGGTCCGCGGCGCCATGTTGCACGCCCTGAAGAAAAGCCGATAATTATATTATACAGCAGAAAGTTTAAAAACAAGAAAACCCAATACTTTCCCCTCTTTCACTGACAGCCGGCTGATTTTTGCTTAGCGGCCTTGAACAGAAAGCCAAGGACCCGACCGGTTTGTTTCCGTTGCGGGACCCACTGTTTTCTTTCCAAAAACAATTTCTGCCGCTTGTTTCTCTAAGTTCTTGTGAAAGAGCACTTTTTGCGTGAAAGTATTGTCAGATCTTATACTGTAGCGAGTAAATTGTGAGTTAATTTATGCAGTTTCATATTTTTATGGCGGATTTTGTGTTTACATGAACTTTGGGTTGTTTTACGAGAGTTTTAGGTCAGATATAATAGGTTTTGCGGAACTTATTTACCTTGTATATTTGCTGAAAACACCGGCAAGTTGGGTGGTTTGAAACAAGGATTTGGATCGAATAATAATCGTTTCTTTTTTGGGTTTTTATTTCGATTTTTTGGCATTATTTGAGGGAGAATTACTGCTATTTTCGGTGGATTTTATGGACGTGAATCCGCCTTTTTGCTAGTAATGTACTGTGTCTTTGAAGCAGTGTAATACCTTGTTTTAGGCAGTCTTTTTTCGATTTTTAGAGCTGGGTTTGCATCAGTGTTTTTACGTGAATAATATGTTTAGCGCTACGCAAGGATTCACGCGTATTAGTTGAAAAGTTTATGGCAATGTTTGTTGACGAAATTCGGTTTTTATAATTTGTTGCCTTTTCGCTCGTGAAGTATGAATGGCCAGCAGAGAGAAAGGGGAGAGAAAGAACGCGCGTTCTTTTTCTCTTGCACACGAGAGGAAACAAACAAGCCGGGCCTTTCTCGACGGTTCGCGCCGTTTTTCAGCTTTATTCGTCTTGCTTTTTGGGGACATGTCGAGGTATACAGGCCCAGAGGTCTCGATCACTCTATTATGTTAATTTTTTCTAAAAATCTTTGGTTTTTTGGTGAAATTCGAGTAGAAAAGGGGCGATTTGCTGCAAAATCTGGGCTTTGTAGGGTTGCAAACGACGAATTTGGCGGGAAAAGGAATTGTTTAACCATTAAAAGAAAGAAAAGCATCGTTCGACGCGAGGCTTTTTTGTATGGGTAATGTTTTAGATAAATAACTGTCGAAATGTTACCTATGCAATTAGGTTTGTGATTTATGGTTAAGTTACGGCATGAGAACGTCATATTTTGGGATTATTAACTCACATTAAGCTGTATAACACTATGAAACAATTATATCGTGATAAGGTGTCATAAACAAGCAAATTTAAATGTCATTGATGTTAAAATATTGTAAAACATGATATTTTGTTACGTGTTAATTTGATGATTTACAAAATGTAGCTATTTAAAATAATGTTTTGTTGTTTAGGATGTCAGAAGGAGCTGTCGAACAACTTCCGACGACTGATAAACCAGTCGAAAATATAGAGGAACCCAAGAATGAAGTCAAATCAAACGGCGATGTGAATGACGAAGGCAAAACCGTCGACGCCAACAGTAACGAAAGCGTAGAGAAGCCGGCCGAAGTTACCGAAGAGAAGAGTGAAGCCAAGGAAGAGCCGAAAGTAAGGATTTAGTATTGAAACTTAACATCATATAGTTGAAAATTATTTTATATTATTTGTAATATTGTTTTTTAATTAATACGAACATTGTTTTTTTATGTAAACATAGCTAAATCGGGATATTTTGAACTAGTTACGGATTTAAAATGTTTTTTTAGAAGAAGACGTTACCAAAATGGATGGTGCAATCTGCTGATGACGCCAACGAAGAGGTAGTGAAGGAAGAAGAAGCCAAGGCCGAAGCCGAGAAAGAAAAGGAAGAAGCTGCGGCCACTGCTGAACCAACAGGACCAAAGAAACGCACTCGCAGAAAGGTGGACCCAGTTGTCGCGGAAGCTGAGAAGAATGCCGGAGCGATATCAGAAAGCCGTCCTCGTCGGTCGACTCGCTCAAACATTGACTACGCTAATCCTGACGCTTCTACCGTGATTGCCGAGATTGATGACGAAGAACCAGGAGGTGCTGGTGGTCGTCGCGGATCTCGGAAGGGTCGTCCACCAGCTGCTGGCATTGGCCGAGGCCGTGGACGCAAAAGAAAGTCGGATTCTGAAGATGAAGGGGACGACGATGATGATGATGACTACAAAGGTTCCAAAAGAGCTCCAAAGACAGTTTCGACAGGTCGACGAGGACGACCAGCCAAAGCAACAAAAGCACCGGCTAAACGAGGACGAAAGGCCAAGAATGCAAAGGAATCTGATGACGACGATGAGGAAATGGAGCTAGACGACCACGAAAGCGAAAAGGAAAAGTCTGGAGATGAGATTGATGAGGGTAAGGGTTAAAAATCAGATGGCTTTATTAAATTGGTTTTTTTATTAGCCAAGAGCTTGTTAATATTTGTAATGCAAATAAACCCTAAAGGTTATTTTAACGGAACTTACTTTTGTAATATTTTAGAAGAAGTACTCCCATCACCAGCCAAGCGCGGTCGCGGAAGGAAACCAGCTGCACCAAAACCAGAAGGCACTAAACGCCGTGGAAGGCCGCCACGCAACGCAAAGGCTACAGAAGAAGCTCCAGAAGCAGCAGCCGAAGAAGCCGAAGCCGAGAAGCCAGCCGAAGAAGAAAAAATGGAAGAGGAAGCCGCTCCAGAAGCATCGGCCGACAACGGCGCTACAGAAGAAGCCGCTCCCGAACTGGAGCCGGCCACCGAAGCCACGGCCTAAAAATTGTTTGTTGTTGTCTGGCTGGATACCTCTTCTCTTCTTGTTCCTCTTACATTATTACCGCAGTGTCGCTTCCAGAAGACGCTCTGATTGTTCACATGTCAAAGTTCTCCAAAGTCAATGTTTGACTTCTCTCCACCACCTATCTTGATTATCTTCATTAATGTTATTTCTCTCTTGTTGCCCTTCTAAAGGTTTGTATTCGTTTTGCATTTTTAGACAATGTAATAATTTATCACTATTGGAATAAATGTTATACAGAAGGAGCTTTGTGGTCAGATGGATATCTATTTAGACATTTTTGTAAATTGTAACAGAAGTATGAATTTAAATAGGTATGATAATGTTGATGGCTATGTAATTTTTAGATAAAATGGGCAGTAAATTTAAATTTTTAAAAAAATGTGGCATTTTATATGTTTTACAAATTGGTATCTGTCATTTCCTATGTTTTTTACTACCGGACGGTCGGTTTTTACCGAATGACTTCACAATTAGAAAATGACTTATCTATGAAAACATATCAGGTAGGTGTACATCATCTTTTGTTGTTTTTGATCAGTAATAATTCACTTTTAAGCCTGAAATTTGATGGAGCACTTTTGGAATATTTAAATTTTTGAAAAGTTCGTTTTGAGTTTATTTAAATTTATAAAAAGTGTAACATCAGTTTTTGTATTATTATAGAGTACATTTCAAATTATAGTACAAATTCTGTTTTGAAAGGTACAATTTCAGATTTTGACTATCATGTTCTCGTTTTTGCTTTGTTTGGGCGGAGTTATCTACATTATTTGGTCGTTTTTTGTTGAAAGAGTAAGTTCATCTACTTTAATATTGACATCTATGATATAATTATCTATATTAGTACATCCGTTTTTAAGATATAATTATCATTTTAATTAAACATAGACGCCAGTTCATTCTTCAAATTATAGCGTTTTATTTTGACATACCTTTTTCTTTAAATTACTATTGATATTAACCCACCTATTTCAGGATGTAAAGACGGAATTAAAAGAAGGAAGGGCGCGAATTGAGGATGACATGATGACATACCCGCGATGTCGGACAGCGGCAGAAGAATATGGTCTGGAGGTGGTGACACCGTGGAAGGATTACTTTACCCGAGATACGAAGCCTTTTCATCCTGTTAATTGAAGCTATTTTACTCTCATAAACTATAAGTTACTGTTGATGTTGTAGTTTCATTTCTAAATTGTTTTATTGGGTAGGAAAAAGTAATGAAATAGTAGGGCAGGGTAGGGTAGGGTAGATCTTATATATACCTATTTTTTAGTACCATGCATACCTATAAGCCCATGTCCACCCCTCTCCCAACAAACACAACACATAATGGATGATATCTCTCGTCTTTTTGTATTAAAAGCCTCCTGTTGACCTCTCTTCTCTTTTCGTCTCGTTTTGAATTTATTTCCAAAACTAAATTTACTACCAATTTATCGCTTTACATCATGTATTACGGGTTTTGGAGTCGTCTTCGGCTGGGATTACTGTACTTTTTCATTGGCTCCTCTTTGATTGTATGGAGTTTGGATGATGAGAGACCTGAGGAAAGTGTCTTGGCAGATTAATTGGTTGAGATAATATTGATGTTATGGACAAGGTTTATGTTTTGTGGAAGTGTGTACTCATTGATATAACGTTATAGTTAGTTTTATTGAAATAGGAGTTAGCTCACATTAAATTAATGTTGTCTTGCCAATTTGTTATACGATATAGTTTAAAAAACCTTGATTTAGACTGATACGCTGCTCTAAAAGTGTATTTTAAGTAGCTTTTTAGGTCTTTATTCGTTTGTTTCTGAATTTTCCTATGTTTTTTGGACTGTTATATAAATAATAGTTATGTCACCTATAAAATTGTCAATGTATTTCTTAGCCAAATTATAAGATGTAAAATACTTTATAAATGTTATGTATCATTATATGAATGGGTATTGTTTAAGTTGTTATAATAAACTTGTTATTGAAATTTCAAACAGCTATTTTAAAAAAAGGCACACTTTTTTAGTAGTACGTTGTTCAAATAATTCTGTGCTTTTCTAAAAGCAAATTTTACGAGGTTAGAGAGCACAGAATTATTTGAACAAGCTTATACTGTTTTAAAAAATAGAAAAATAATTAAAAATTTTCACAAATGGGCAGGTAACTGCTAATTGTAGGTCTGATATACCACTCCAAAATTTGATCTTCTGCCCTACCTTGCTTTTGTTAACGTTAAAATATTTTTTTCAAAATTTTTTTTTGATATTTTTTCCAACTTACCTCCCCCTCCCTCTTATCATCATATAAAAATAGCCCGACCAGCCCCAAATATAATATTATAAATGTCACCCTAACCCTCATAAAAGTCACGATAACATTATTACCTCACAGCGAAGCTCACAGTATCGTCGACAATTACTTCCGTTTCCACTGATTTCAAGGTTTTGACGTTGAAAAGCTATTGTATATTGAGCTCACCATTAACGACAAGGTCACTCATTAAAGCTTTAAAAGGCAGGGGTTTGTTTATTTCATTACCATATGTTAGTAGCTACGCGTGTAGCCATGTTGGTGGTCTTGTTTCTATTTATTGGACTAGTCTCTAGTCAAAGACAATACCTAAAACAAGATAGAAAGGCGTCTTGGGAGGTCGGAGATCCAAATATTGGTCCTACTTACGTTCAACCTGAACAGGTACATCTTGCTCTTGGAGGTAGGTCAATACCATGGTATATATATATATATATATATATATATATATTTCATGCGCACTTATGATTGACTGGTAGGTTGTACAAATAATTCTGTGCCCTCTTTTAAAGCAAATTTTCAGGGTTAAGGGCACAGAATTATTTGAACAACCTAATATATTAGCTTATAAACTAAACTTTCTAAATTTAAAATTCCAGACAACCCTGACGAGTTTACTGTAACATGGTTGACGTTTTCTGATGTAAAAACATCGTATGTTGAATGGTCCAGTAACAAAAATCCATACCAAAAGGCCATCGCTCTAACAACATTATTTGAAGCAGATGGAGTTCAAAGATACATTCACCGTGCCGTTTTGAAGCCGGTTGCGCCTGGAGTTGAATACGGTAACTTTTGTATATTAACGATTATGACTTCTACTATTGGAGAGATATTGTTTTAGCCTATGGTTGTAGATATGCAATTAAGTGTTTTATGTATTACTATATTACTTTTGCGAATATTTGTGTAAAACATCATAAAATTTAATTTACAGAATACCGTGTTGGCTCTGACTACGGTATCAGCTCGAAATTCACGTTCAATGGACTCAAAGAGCGGCCGGAAGGTGGATATAGGTAACGTTTTCCTAACGATGTATATAAAAATACAGTAATATTTACTAATATAATTCTACGTTAGATTGTTCAAATTATTCTGTGCCCTCTCACCCTAGAAATATTTTTTGAGAGGAGCACAGAATTAATTGAACATCCTGATAGTAAACACTTGTAGGTATGCAGTATTTGGCGACCTAGGCAATGAAAACGGCCGGTCCTTGGGTCAACTTCAAAGAGGTGCTCAAGATGGCCTGTACGATGTTGTTCTTCATGTAGGTGACATGGCTTACAATTTGAATGAAGTAAGTAATTATTATTTTTACTTTTTTATAACTCTATCTTAACTTTCATACATAACTACTTTATGACCCATGCTTAGAAAATCTCTTGTTGACTATAGCAAGCCCTACTCTCTGTACTATAACAAGACTCTACTCTGTAACAAACCAGAAGACTAAACATATAAAATTCAGGACCGTGGCAAGATGGGTGACGAATTTCTACGTCAAATAGAAACCATAGCTGCCTATTTACCATACCAAGTTGTACCTGGTAACCACGAGAACGCTGGTAACTTTACTCATTACATAAACCGGTTTACCATGCCCAAAAGTGAACATAACTTGTTTTATAGGTAGGCAATCTGAATGTGAATTATAAAGTTTAAAGTCATCAGAAAGTCAGATACAAAATATATACAGGGTGTCCCAAGAAATTTGCAGGATTTTAAAAATTTGTACTTCATCTTTGAGTGATGGCTGAAATACCAAACTTGGTACGGTGGAAGTATGGCCAATGTATATTTTTTGTGAAGAATTTTGGGATTTTAGAGTGCATATGAAGGTCGTTGTGAATTTTTGAAAAAACCCATCTTTACCCCGAAATACACATATTTTCAGTTGAAAATCACTTTTTCATCAAAAATTTCTAAGTTTTTGGCTGTTTTGTGGTTGGAAATGCATTTTTGAGATGAAAATTTATGTTCTCCGCAAGTCGGCGGACGCTTTCAATCATCGGCGGAGGCCGTAACTCGTTTCAAATTTGTTGGATAAACTTGAAACCAAAACCGATCTTCTTAAAATTTTATGCGCTATCTTCCGATGTATATATTCCATTAAAATTTTAAGGTAAAAACAAAAGGTTACACAAAAGAGACAAATCAAACGCATATTAAGGTAAAATGTGTAATGTTGTTTATATGGGCATAGGTATAGTAAAAAAAGTTTTAAGGTTTTTATTTAAGAAATTTAAGTTACTTATTTCACCTTTTTTAGTATTATATTGTAAAAACCACTCGAACATAAACTGCAACTGAAAAATTCAGCGAAGTTTTATTGTAATAATTATCTTTTTTAAATATAAGCCAAAAATTAACTTTTTATGATGCTAATAGCTTAACCTTTTAAGTTTCTGTTTTTGCCTTAACATTTCAACACAATTTATACATCGGAGGATAGCGCATGAAATTTTAGAAAGATCGGTTTTGGTTTCAAGTTTATCCATAAAGTTTGAAACGAGTTATGGCCTCCGCGGATGATTGAAAGCGTCCGCCGACTTGCGGAGAACATAAATTTTCATCTCAAAAATGCATTTCCAACCACAAAACAGCCAAAAACTTAGAAATTTTTGATGAAAAAAGTGATTTTCAACTGAAAATATGTGTATTTCGGGGTAAAGATGGGTTTTTTCAAAAATTCACAACGACCTTCATATGCACTCTAAAATCCCAAAATTCTTCACAAAAAAAATATACATTGGCCATACTTCCACCGTACCAAGTTTGGTATTTCAGCCATCACTCAAAGATGAAGTACAAATTTTTAAAATCCTGCAAATTTCTTGGGACACCCTGTATATACTATATGAAGATAATCACGTATATTAGGTTTTTCAAATAATGTTGTGCCCTCACTCAAACTATCAATTTTCGGGGTTAGGGGCACAGGAGTACTTGAGCAAGCCAATATAGAAGGTTTGAGATTGAGTACATACATAATATTGTAGTTTTGACCTTGGCCATGTTCACTTCGTTGGGTTTTCGACCGAATTCTACTTCTATTATAACGAATACGGTAGAGACAGTATACAAACTCAATGGAATTGGTTAGTAGAAGACCTTAAGGTACGTTAATTCTAAACATACTGTAGCGCTAGTAAGAGGTAAGGCAGACGGGCCCTTAGGGAACAGTTCCAGAACTTAGTCAATTGTTTAAATTAAAAGAGTTTTAAATTTCAGAAAGCTAATGAAAACCGACAGAACGTTCCATGGATCATCACCATGGGCCATAGGCCAATGTACTGTTCTACCAAAGACAGTGATGACTGTACCTATTTGGAATCGATTATTCGTACTGGTGAGCCAAAGGTATGTCATAGCTTTTTAGTTAAAATATTTACCATAATATTTACGAGATTTATCATAAATCATATTCCAGACCCACAAATACGCATTGGAGAAGCTGTTCTACGACAACGGTGTAGATGTAGCATTTTGGGCCCACGAACATACCTACGAACGACTATGGCCAGTATACGACAGAGTGGTGTATAATGGTAGTAGCTCTGCCTATGTTGATCCTCCAGCTCCTATTCATCTTTTGAGTGGGTCAGCTGGCTGTAGAGAATATACAGACCAGTTTAATAAGCCTGGAGTCTGGGATGCCTTCCGGTCAAGTAACTACGGGTTTGGACTGATGCATGTGTATAACAGGACACATATCAACTTTAAACAGCTTAGTGCGGTTAATGTAAGTTTGGGTTTTAATTGTTTAACAGAATTTTAGATTCTATATTATAGTATAGGCCAGAACAACGGATGCTTTGCGAGCATCCTGTAATATAGATAACCTTTTACCAAAATTAAAGTGAAACCGTCCCTAAAAGACAGCATAAAATATGTTTTAAAAGTTTTAGAGCACCACA
Organism: Bursaphelenchus okinawaensis; assembly: GCA_904066225.2. NCBI lineage: Eukaryota > Metazoa > Nematoda > Chromadorea > Rhabditida > Aphelenchoididae > Bursaphelenchus > Bursaphelenchus okinawaensis. The sequence continues at coordinate 7,256,563 of CAJFCW020000005.1, read as the reverse complement.
GAAGACGAAATTTGGATTGTAAAGAACAGACACGCCCCTTATGGAAAACAAGAGATGCGCAAGCTCAAACAACAAGGTACCTACATACCATATGACACCAAAAACCCCCGTGAAGACATGTAATTATAACTAAGCAATAAGCTAAAGGCTTTAAAGTATTAATAAACCATCATCTATACAAGACCTACTAATAACAAAAAAGCTAGAATCTGAAAAAGAAGGCTATAGACGGCAATCCTTCAATACTCAATCCATTAGTATCTTTACCCAAACTTTACTTAACTCCCTTTTCATTACCAGATAACTGAACATAGGTAACAACGACGTATTAATAAAAACCAAAAAAGTGATTTTGTATTTTATTTATTCATATTTTTGCAAAAGAAAACAATGAAATGCCCAGAACCTTATCAGATAAGGTGTTAGGCCGTGAGAGCTTGGTTATATTCAAAATCAACAAAAATGAAAATTAATTTTCCTCCAGGATCTGTGGAGGGTCGTCTTGTCGACTCCGTTCGACTGCCAATTGCCGTCTTTCATTCGGTCTTAAAGTCTGTGGTTGTAGAGGTACTGGTCCATCGTTGAGGCCGTTTTCGATGCCTTCTTCTTCCATCGAGTCTTCGGCTTGTAGCTCCTAAAAACAGGAATATTACTCGTAAAAAGACTGTGAGAGTTAATTTAAAATGTAATGTAAACCTTGATTTAAAAATAAAGATAAAGCACAATCACCCTAGGGCTAAATTTGACACGAAATAAAAATATTATTTATCATTTATCCTCTCATCCTACAAAAAACCCCACCTACTACAATATACATACAACTCACCGGATTGGTTTCATCGATGAAACTAGCATTATATTCTGGCATTTGTTCTGGATGCTTCAACTTCAGATGCCTGATGGCTCTACACATATTGTAGGGTCGATGTAGTGGGTATGTCATACCACAAATGAGACATTCGATCTCTTCCGAGTTGACAAACTCCATACATCCATCTGATATCTTCTCCAATCTTGCTTTACACAACTCCGATTGCATTGGATCCAACTGTAGAGAATGGTACTGGCGATAATGCTTGATAGCACCAGCTGATATGACTGCTGCCAGGATGTCCATGCCACACAACTTGCACTTCCAATGACAGTCTGAGATGGGTTGGACAAACTTGCTGTTGACTGGGTCTGCCTGTCTTAGCGATGGCATAATAAACTGTCGTTTGGGCTTGTTCCTCTTGCCAAATGACATTCTGGAGTTGCTGAAGGGTTCAGGTCCGGCTGCTTGCTCTTCATCTTGAACTGTTTCGTCATCTGATTCTCTGGCTGGTGTTGTTCCTTGGTCGTTGTTCGACTTCTTCATATGACGTTTTAGGGCTGAAAAGTAAGTTTACTGTAATATTAAAGCAATATCTTCTATTTATCTACTACAATATCAAAATACTTTTTTTTCAAAATTGAGTAAAATATGCTATGACACTGTTTTATGACTCAGAAAATATAACCATCAAAAATTGAGCTTACCTCTGTCCAACCCAGCTTCTGAACTTGTAGTAACTTCAAACCTTCTGCACTTATAGTGATGTTCATCTGGTAGTCTGATATCCATTAATTCACCAAACTTTTCTTTAAATCGAGCATTTGTCACTAGTTCCTAAAACAATTTAAAATCATTACTCAAATTCAACAAATTAAATTGACGTCAAAAAATATAATAATAAAAATTTAAATAAACATTGAATAGCGTTACTCATAGATGATTCTTTCTTAAAACCAGTCACTACTCACCTGCAAACACAATCTACACTTGGGCACCTCAACTTCTTCAGGATGAATCTCGTGGAAGTGCATGGCCAATGAATCTACATCCATGAACATGCCACACCATATACACTGTAGATTGTCAGCTGCTCCAGCATTCAAATCAATTACTGCGAAATCTTCTAAACCTAGTGGCTTCATTTGAAGTTCGTATGGATCAGTTTCCTGAATTCTTTGCATCCAATGACCTGAACACTTGTGAGCTGAAGGATGCCAGGCATTGAAATGGCGAACAAGGTGTACGATTTCAAACTTTTTGTTCAGTGACACTACCTGAAAATGACAAAAAGGTAATATTATTGTGTAAAAAATCTTTAAAATCGTTTTCGATGCCCTTAACAAAAGACTTGCATCCTTTTTAAACCAAGATGAGTAATATAAAACAAGCACAACAAAACTCACAGCGTTACAAAGTCCACATCGAGCATGTTGTTTATCGACCAGAGTAACCGGCACCTTTCTTCCCATTTTTTCAACCATTTTTTTGTTCAAACAATCCTCCAACTTGTCCAGGTCCATTTCGTTTATATTCACTCTGATCTGTGACACCTTCCTTAAAGCTCTCGTTGACCTTATAGGTCTTGTGGGATCATTGTTAAAATGTGGAGGTAGCGACATCTTGTTCGATACTCGAGGATCATATCTGCCGGGTTCGATAAAAGGCTTCTGATAGGCTTGATAAGGTATCTAAAGGAAACTCTTTATTTTCATAACCTTCGGAAGGCCTTAAACTTTATTAAAGATCAAATGTTGTTACCTAAGCTACCAAAAAAAAACAAAATCAAACTTACGTATCCATCGTCCTCTAGCGTGTACCCACTGTATTCCGGATGCCTATTGGTTATATGATCATTAAAAAGCGTCTTAAAAGCAACGATCTCCCCACAAATTCCACACTGTACATTCTCATTATCAACAAAATTAAATTCAATCTCGTTTGGAGCCGCAAATTGTCCTTCGGGCACTGTTTGATATTGTCCTTCTTCAAACGTTTGAAATTCTACTTGATTCTAAAAAAAATTATTTGAGTATAAAACAAGTCTTTATCGACAGATATTAAAAACTGTTCCTATAAAAGTTTATATTGTTTAGAAGAACTGAAATAGAGTTCGTGTCGCTCAAAACTTCTGATATAAACCATACAAGCAAAAACTGACTTTCCAAACTTCAACAGTCTTAAATGTATACCTAAAATAAAAAAATAACAAAAGAACTTACAAAAGTGTTACTCCTAGATGGTTCTTCATTAGTAGCCTCAGGCTCTAGAACTGGTGGAGCTTCAAACTCGTCCTCTGGAGCCTCCTCCTTCACGTGTTTCCTTTTGCGCATCATCTTGAGTTGTTAATAGTACTGAAAGAAGCCTTCTATTTAGTAAAATTTAACAGATGGTTATTAATTATGAACCATCTTTGTTTCTATCAATAATAAACAATCAAGCCAAAAAGTTATTAAAAAATTTTAAAAAATACAGCGCGAAGAGCATGAATATCAGTTAAAAGCTATCTTATTACCTAAAAATCCAAACTGATATAAAGAATAACTTCAAAAAAGCACAAAACATTAAGATTATGATTAGCATAACAAAACAATCAAAAAGTCATAAATAATCCTATAATAATATTATAACATCTCTTCAAAAGATTCTTGAATAAAGCTGCCTCAAAAAAGAGCGAACATAACATATTACGTTAGATATACCGACAAAATTCAAATCTTTACAAAGTGGTAAATCCGAATGGTTTTGACACGACTTTCTTCATCACCCAAAGGTCTCAACAAGAAAAAGAAAGCCTCGAAAAAGCAAAAACAAGGTCCGCGACCAAGGACGCACCCGATTCCAGCTGAGGAACACGGTCACGACGAGAGAGCGTGCGAAACATAGAGACGGAAAGGGAAATTGGCGGTAAACGAGAGATTCTGACAAACATTCGTTTAAATACTAGTAAAATGGATAGGAAAACAATGAAAAACATTGGAATATTATCTAGTTTACCTTTAAAATTTCCTCATTTTGATATTTTTTATTTTTTTATTATAAGTGTGACACTTCGTCAAATTATTGATTTTTTAAAATTGTAGTCAGTATGACCAAGTTACTAGAACTGTAATAGAATTGTTTTTTATTAGAGCTATAATAGGATTGCTTATATTTAAGAGACAGAATATATATACACAAAAAATAGCAAAATTTCATTTTTTTACACCTACTGTTTAAAAAAGCTTATAACACAATGCCAAAAGTGGCGCCAAGAATTCATACTTGAATTATACTTCAAGTTAGTCATTTTATAATTCAAATTCTGTGTCAAATTTTTATCGACATACTAAGTCAATAAAACCGCAAACATAAGTGTCCAGCCTAGTCAGTAGACCCTTTTCAACGTAGTAGATGCCTCCAGTCGACGGTATCATCAAGTAAACGTAAAACACAGTCTTGAACAAAAAGTATGCAGGTAACATGTCGCCAAAAAAGTCGTCCGCAACTTGGCACAAAGCGAAGACGGTCCAGTAGATGAGGAGAGAACGTTGATCACGGCGTCTTCGTTTCTTCGCTTTCAGTAGCTTCAGTGTAAGATAAAATGGGAAACAGAAGCCGATCAGGTCGGATACCAACTCACGACGATAACCAAAGCCAACGTAACATGATAACATTCCGATTGCAATGTAGGCGAGCTGAAAATATAGTAGTTTTACTGTAATGTAGAAGATAATAATGCAAAGAGTAGCTTAAAAACCATTGCATTTTACCTTTAATGTCGCTTTTACAATAGTTAATATACATATAAATCTTAGTGCTATATATCATTTGATAGAGTGCTTAAATGGCTTTCATTTGATATATAAAACTTCATACTATTTACAATTAATTTGCTGAAAACGCCATTTTATATAATCATACTTTTAGTAAAGTAAGCCAAAAAAACTGTAATCATAATCAAATAAACTCAAATCTCGATGTAAATATAAACTTACACTTTCGCGATTCATCTGTGTCTTGAGCTCCATTTTCTCAAAGAATATCTTGCGTTTGGTGCCTTCATTGTCATAAAGCCACTTCATCAGAAGCGGATTGAAGTCTTTGAAGCCAAACGGCTTCGGCTTTGGCAATTCCTCATCGCTGTTTCCCGATGTGCCTCCGGGTGAATGACTGAATAACCTCTTCCACATACGGCCTTTTTATAGACCAGGAAATCGACCAGTCAGTGTAAATCAGTGATGAATTGTTTTCTGCCATTTTATCATTTGAAATGAGATCTGTTTGTTAGTTGTTCTAATCTATATTTTAAAATTTTCGTGTTATTCATAAAAATTTTTTGATAAAGTATTGTTTTACATATTGTATTTTTGTCATAAAGTCAAGTCTATGTTACTGTTAACGGTTGTTTTCGCGTTAGAACTCAAATTTGGCATTCCGTTTCAAGGTAAAGTTGCGTGAAAAAATAATTCGTAAAATTTTCGATCGAATTGGTTTTTTACAGATTTTAGGCTTATCACTTTACTTTCTATTGTTTTTACTATTGAAGAACTGTCTTCAGCTATTCTTATTTTCTCTCACATCACAATGAACGATTACGATCAGATGAATTTCCAAGAAGATGTGATTCCACCAGTTGGTGAAGTTATCCAAGTTGGAGGAGATGCGAGTAGTCAGTCTAATGTAGAAGTAGAGAATACATATGAAGAAGAGGTTGCACCTAAATTGGAGGTTCATGATGATCAAACTCAGTTGATTTGTGAAGAAAGTATGAATATTGACAAAGATCTATTTAACGACGACATTCCTGGACATGTCGACTTTGAACGAGGACGTATGGTATGTTTTTGGCTGTTATTTTATTATGTCTTTAGGTTTCAAAGTTAGTGTACATAGATAGTTTGTATACTGGGTGGTTTGGAAGATCTGCTAGAGGTTTATTGTGAACAACAACGTGTTATAGATCTTATACTTGTTTTTTACCTGCTCTAAAGTAATTTAAGGGTGCCTATTTACTTTACTGTTTTAAGCATATATCAGTGAGTATTCACTTTGTTGTTTCAGAGCAATTTGGCAGCAAAACGAGGTCATCAACGCTTTAGAACAGAGCTGGAACCAGAAGATGTTAAGCTAGTTAATGGTAAGGGTTAGGTTTTATTATTGTGCTTAGAGAGACATCTAGTTTGTATATTTTATGTAGGCCAAGCAAAAGCATTACTATATGTTTATATTAACTGGAATATATAGAATCTATTTTCAGAAATGGGACAGCTAACAGCAGAACAGTTGATGGATTATATGCGAAAAATCAAGGATCAAGCATGTTGTTTGGGTAACGCACAATGTAAGTGTTAAAATTGCGGGTTTTAAACGTCGGAGACTTGAACATTTATTGTAATTTGGTTTAAGATGAAAGCGAATGTATTAGAGTAGCAGTTAAGCAAAAAAGAAAAAAGATAATTCTGTGTAAAAAGCGAAAAGCTAGTTAAAGTTCAATCGCTTTTTGCTTGGTTACTATTTTTTTCAAATTAGAATTCGAATCAGACCGAATTTTAAAGATTACTTATTTTTATGTATTTGAATTTTAATTCTATTAATTTTTTAAATATATAAGGCCTAAAAGGTTTGTTAATGTTGCTATTGTAAGCGTTCAGTGTTGAGTTTCTGAGATTTTTGATTTGTTCTTTTTTTATAGTGCATTTTAGGTACAAGGCTATTTTTACTTTTAAATTTAATTTGTTTTTCACAGTAAAAGTAGTTTAACGGCAAAAATAGTCAAAAATAGCTTTGAAAACAACGTGGTGTTGTTGATTTGCACTGTAGAAGTGCAAATGTTTGAAAACAAACGTTGTTTGTCTTTTTGAGTGCATATCATTCTTAATTTTACCTTTTTAATTTCAGCAGAACAATGTAAACGAGCTAAACTTTTGAAGATCTTCCAGACGTGACTACTGTGAATTTTACAGTAATGTAAATTACAGATGTTGCAGTGGTGTTACTTAGTAATGTAAACCTCTGGTGTTACAGAGCTGTAACATATTTTTGTATTACAGTATTACTGGTGTCCCAGTAATGTAAAGTATTGTACAGTTTTGGGAATAAACCTTTTCTCCTTTTTGGGCTTCCTTTCGAATATACATTAGTCTGTGCTTTTATATCGAATGAGAGATCGATCAACCTTATCAACAACTTCAAACCGCTTTTATTTATTTCCTTTTTGTTTTCGGTTCTTATTAGTAAACTGCAAAGTTTTTGGTTATTTCGTATGTTTTAAAGGGATTTGGCCGGTCTATTGTTGTTTACTTTCAACCAGTTTTTATTGTAAGGTTTTTTATTTTTTAGGTAAATTGGGGTCAACTGATAAAGCTTTGGGTACAGTAATTTATCTTAGTATTTAATGTGTTTGGTGTGATTAGGTTAATTATCTTATCATTGAGTAAAAGTCCTTTATTTTTGTGGAAGGTTAATTAGGACAAGGTGATTTAAAATAACTTTGTTTTCTGATCTAAAAATATCTGCTATAGTAGACTTTTGGCATAAAAACGTTAAAGGGATAACTTTAATGTGGCAAATGGTTTCTTATATTGAGCTTTAAATAAAAAAAAAGGTAGGTAGCAAGGATTAGATCAGCTGTTGGCAATAACATACTGTGGAATTAAAGAAAATGCGAAACAGGAACTTTTATTCATTTATTTTGATTTTCCAACGATTTTTAAGTCTAAACAACTTTTTGACCTGATTTTCGTTGGCCAAAGTTAGTTGTTATGAATAATATCTTTGATGTTTTCGACATTTTTTATATCGTTTTTGATGCTTTTTTGTAAAAATTTTAGAAATTTAAGTTTTCAGATGAACCGACTTTTAATTCGTCAGCGAAATGTGGTGTTGGTTGGCAGACGGCTGAAGAGCAACTTGGCTGCAGCGTATGTTCTTTTTATTATGTTACATTACCGTAATATTAAAAATTTTACTATTTATACGCTTCAGAAAGACCTTCAATTCGATATATATATGCTTAACATGTCGTATATTATTAAATATTCGCTAAAATAATCAAGATATTAACTATGACATTTGAGTTGTAATTTCAGAAAAAAGACTTGTTTGTACGATTTCCACGCTCAAAATGGAGCCAAATTTGTCGAGTTTTGTGGCTTCCAGATGCCCATTCAATATTCGGATTTGTCGATTCAGAAGTCGTCGCTACACACCAGACATCACGCTTCCATCTTCGACGTCTCCCACATGCTACAGACCGAGATTCACGGAAAAGACGCGTACTGTAAACCTTTTATTGTTACCGTAGTCTTATCTTTAGGCTATTTTTTTAAAATTTGTTCAATTTTTTAAAAAGTTGTAATATGCTTTTTGAAAATGGCTTTAAAATCTGCACGGTGCAGTTTATTTTGACCATTTTTTGAATTTTGAAACTTATCTACTACAATATCGTTTTCTTTTTTAGCATCGAATTCTTTGAATCCTTGACGCCAGCTGACATTCAAGGTCTGCCAGAGAACTCAGGCTGTCTTTCTGTATTCACGAATGAGAAAGGTGGTATCAAAGACGATCTTGTCGTGTCCAAGACTGACAAAGGATACCTATATGTGGTCTCGAATGCTGGATGTATCGATAAGGATGTTGAACATATGAAGGTAAGTTACTACGCATTTAAAGTTTACTATTCATACAACTTTACTTTATAAGTACCGCGAAGTTTAATGTATTAAAACTGTAAGCAGGGTGAGCGGGTGGTTTAGCGTAAACGAGGTAGATTTTGGTTTGATTACTGAAACGTTATGGTTACTGTAACTTAATTTCAGAAACACGAAGCTGAATGGAAAGCTAAAGGAAAAGATGTAGAAGTCAGAGTTCTGGATAAATACGGACTTATTGCTCTTCAAGGTACGTTAACGTCAGATAAACCTTCATTCTGACCTTACTTTAGGTCCAGAAGCTGTTCTCCTGCTCGAAACAGAGACCGACATCGACCTATCTCACCTATACTTTATGCAAACTGCCGTAGGCACTGTAGCCGGTGTACCCGACTGCCGTGTCACTCGTTGTGGCTACACTGGAGAGGACGGCTTCGAAATCCAATTCCCGATTGCCTCGAGTGATGCGGTGCCAAAAGCTCTGATCGGAAGCAAACGAGTGAGCACCCGGCTGGCAGGATTGGGCGCTAGGAACGTACTGAGACTTGAAGCCGGTCTCTGTCTATATGGAGATGACATCACCGAGACCACGACTCCAATCGAAGCCGGCCTCAACTTTGTCGTAGCCAAAAGACGACGTCAGACCCTCGGATTCCCTGGGGCCGAAGTGATCGTGAAGCAGATTCAGGACAAGAAGGTGCCCAAGAAGCGGGTGGGGCTAATGGCGGAGGGGGGACGCTCCCCCAGAGAACACCTCCCACTGGTCGACCCCATGGACAAGGCTTGTATCGGGTTCGTGACCTCAGGTAGCCCCTCCCCCACCCTCAACAAGAACATTGCCATGGGATACGTGGACTTTAGGGACTCGAAGATCGGCACCCAGGTGCAGGTCGATTTTGGAGCGAAACAGTCGAATGTTACCGTAGTCAAGATGCCCTTCCACCCCACCAATTACTTTGTCAAACCCAAGAATTAGTTCATTTATTTTACCAATAAATACGAGTTCAAAGTAGTACAGAGTTTGAGCGGCGTTCAAGGCTTTTGGTTCCACACACCTGAAAGTTATATTGTAGTAGGTGTAGGTGTCTATTTTCGGTATTGTATGCGTAAAAGATACTAACGTTTGTCTTTAATCGAAAACGTAGAGCTTTTAAAGCCATTACCTGTTCTATACAGGTCAAAAAGTTCATAGAAAAGTAAAGCGAAAGCGATTCTATCGACTTTTAGACCAAGATCGACTGTTTTTACTATAAAACACAGTAATCATAACATAAATAAATTACCAGCACAGTAAATCAACTTACGAATTTCGTTGGGCTGCACAATGTTGTGGTAGGTCTTGGCTTTGGCTGGGAACACGGTGTACATGACGATCGACACCATAACCAACAACATACCGACCAAGAACAAGAAGTTGGGCACAAAGTCGAACAACATCCACGATCCTAGAGCTGCGCCCACAATGGCCATGGACTAAAATTGAAAGTTTATGTCAAGACGTGCTATTATTTTACTTTATGTACTGACATACACGTTACAGTCAACTAAGGTGTAGGTAATGGCCCTACTAACACCTATAAGCTCTCAAACAGGCTGCTCAAAACAATTTGCTATGGATGATAAAAATCTCATGCAATATTTGCTACTAGAAAAAACTGTTTTGATTTTGCCTATAACAAGTGTCTACTGTAACATGACTCACCTGAGCATAAGCTTTCAAGATATTGTCGGCGTACTTGATGACAATCGAGATTAACAGCCCTCCGGCGCTGTTTGTGAATGTCATGACCCAGACCAAGGTGTCGAAGCCGCGGAAGAAACCATCTGAAAATTTTTTTATTGCTAGTATTTTCAGTATAATATAACATTTAAAATGGCAGATTTCCCATTTTTTTTCATAAAAAATTTCAAAAAAGTCAAAATCCCACCCCAAAACCCAACAAAACTGATCAACTCACATTCCCTGATGCCGTCAAAGTCCTGGTACAAGATAGAGATGGTACTGAGCACCATTCCGAATAGGGCCAGCCGAATGTTCTGCATCCAGACCGAAGCTGACGACTGCTTCAATACCTTTTCCATGTAGACTCCAGCGAAGGCTGAGGTGAAGCACATCGTCATTACCGCCACAAAGCCCACGAATGGACGTTGCTCTACCTTTGAGTTGTCAGCTGGAGGTTGATATTGCATTTGGACATCAGTGACACCAGCAATCAGAATCACCAGGGCTAGCCATTGCATGTTGGAGAGTTGTTTGGCGAGGACGAAGCGAAGCATGATGGCTGTGGTCAGGATTTTCATTTGGTAAGTGATCTAGAAATATGTTTTGTAAATAAAGTTTTTGCTGGTGTATGGTTTAACCATGGTTTGAAAAGCGTTTTCTAATTTTTATCGGCTTTCAATGAATATTTTAGGGCATATATGCTTGTAAAGAAAGTTTTTGCTGTATTTTCAGAAATATTTTTTAAAACGTAAATTTGATTTTTTTTGCTATTCCACATTTTGTAAAGAAAGTTTTTGTCAGTTATTAGCTAAAAAAAGTGTTTTTGTGTTCTGCAGCCTGTGGGTGACAAGTTATACGATTAAAAGCTTTTTTATCATTTTTTCGGCGTCGAACGAGATTTCTCGACATTTTTTGTTTTGTAAAGAAAGTTATTGGCATTTTCTATTTTGTAAACAAAATTCTTGCCATTTTTTGTTTTGTAAAGAAAGTTCTTGATAATCTTTATCTGTAAACAAAGTGCTTGCCATTTCCCCTTAACCAAAAACTGTTTTTCCCAATTTTAGGTAACAACCAACTCACACAGAAAGTGGTCGACTCCAGATTGGACAAGGCGATGTAGTACAAGTTGTTCTGGAGTGTGTAGATGATGGAGGGGACGCAGATCTTCATGGTTTCCACTGGATTCCCGAAGACGGATTCTTTCACATCTTTTACGAACTTGAAGATGGAGCGCTCGTTGAAGATGATCACCGCCGAGCACAGGCACAGTTTGATCACGTCCATCAGGAACACGTTCACGGTGGAGAAGAACACTTCGTTCTCGCTACGGTAACGGGCCGACCGTGCCATCAGGGGCATACTGTAAGGGTAAGTGTTGCGTTAGGTTGTTCAAATAATCATGTGCCCCTCTCAATTAGGTTGTTCAATTAATTCTGTGCTCCTTCTCAATACAAATTTTAGGGGTAATGGGGCACTGAATTAGTTGCACAAAGTAATATATCAGTCTTTCCCGAAAAGAATGTTACAAAACTGCACAGTGCAGTTTGAAGGAATCGCTGTCGCGCCGAGAATTGGGCGACAAGCGACAAGGTCTGCGACAGTCGCTTGCACCCGGCGACATCCCAATGGAAATCGCAATGTCGCAAGTGCAAAGCTTTGCGACAAACTGTCGTGTCGCGCTTCGAATGGCGATGCGACAGTGTGTCGCGGTTGTCGCAACGCTCAAGCCACAACTGTGTTCAATGGAAGGATTGCGACACGTTTTTTTGACTGTTGCAAGTCATTGAATCCTGCGACAACCGACCAATGCGGCACAGAAGGGATTGCACTGTGCAATCTTTCCTCACATCGTTGGCTGTATCGGGTGATCGCGCGGGAAATCTGCCCTGTGCAGCGGAATAAAAAGGGCGCGATTTTCTCGGGGACTGCACCGTGCAGCTGTAACATTCTTTAGTGGAAAGACTGATATCTATGTTAGACTTACTGCTATGAGGGGCATACTGTAAGAATACGGTAAGTTTTGTATGGTTATGTTAAACTTACCTAGCTTGTTGTAGTGTCAACAACAAGATACCAAAGTACTTGAAGCGCCATGCCTTCAGGTCTTCGCTCTTCTGGTCCTTCATCTTAACTGAAATGAATACTGTAAGTTTTTTTCTAAACATACTGTAACAACACTTAATTTTCTGTAAAAATATATTGTAATTTCTTGAAAATCCATTAATCTTTGCGCTTTTTAAAACTTTAAATATTAAAAATGCGAAAAAATTAATCGATAAGTGCTACAGTTCCTCAAGGAGTACTGTAACAAGCCCTAACAATTGCAAGTATACTGTAACAAATCATAGGTCCAAAAATGATACAGTAACCCCATTTTGCACTGTAAAATTATTAAAATCCACAGTATAAACGAAAAAGTAATTGTAAAACAATCTGGGAGTAATCCAAAGTTTTAAAGTTTTAATTTGACTCTCGACTTTGTCGAGAATCAGATTGAAACGAGGATAACATCAGCCCCTGAGGGAGATAAGCGCCGAACCTCTTAATTAGACATAGTTTTAGGCTAGCTAAAGCTACCAGGCTGCGAATTTCACAAAAAGTTTATTGATTGTGAAAAAAATTATATTGTAGTAGGTATCGACCAATTTAAGACTTTTTTTCTTCAAATGTATAAATCTACATACTTTTAAAAAATAAAAATTTACCTAAAGATAACAGGCTTTTCTACGTACTTTTAGACCGTCAAAACCTTTGTTCCACTAACTTTTGTTATCTAAACATTAAGTTATTTGTTGAAATACTACTTTTTTTGGTCGAACATGTCATAAAACTGTCATCATTTATCAAGCTACAGGATTTAAAGTTTAAGCCAGTTAATCAAAAATAGACACAAGTACTATATAATAAAGTTACCTCTAGTGGCATAATCAGTTGTATGAGGTATTTGAAGCGACATTTCCTCGTTAGTTTTAGTTTTACAAGACGACCGAAATGTCAAAAATCAGATTTTAAAAACTTTTGTTTTTTTTGTTAGAGAACTTAAAAACAACGCATATATTATATTCAAATACATTTTGAATAGTTTTTGAAAAATGGATTTTTAATTTTTAAAAAAAAATTAAAATTTATTGGTTTTTAAAAAATAAGAAAAAATTGAAAAATTAGGGCAAGTGCTTTACCTCTACCTTTTGATAGGGGTGAAGAACGGGCCGTGTAGACCCGGCTCAGCTCTGTTCTGCGATCGGACCGGCCCGGCCTTGAGCTAAAGTTGAAAGGAGCCGCGCTTGAAAGTTCAGCCGCGGACAGGGCTTGAAAAGTAGAACAGGACGAAAATTTTTTTTAAAACGGGTTAGACTGGGTCTAGAATTTTTTCGACCGAGCCAGGCCGGCTTGAGAAAAAAATAAAAACGAGCCGGTTTTAAACGTTGGCTCCTGGTCTTGTGCCGGGTTTCAAAAGTGGGTCTGGTCTAGCCCGTTTCTCACCCCTAACTCTTTGCCTAGCTCTAGCTGTTGGAAGGCTTACCTTAAGATATGTACTGCTATAGCTTATAACCAAGATAGATTAATATGTGATTAAGTACGATAATGCCAAGAAAAGTAATGCCAAATACAATAAAATATTAACCAAAGATCTACAATAATATAGTACTACTCCAAGCGACAAATATGTAGTACCCCTCTGACTAATAAATATATAGTACTACCTGAATCTTCAATTACTTTTCCAAACTATCACAACACAAAACAATCTTCTGATATTATATTAACAACGATCAAGAATCTAAAACATTTAGAATGGAGTATGAGAGAGAAAATAACAAGTATAATATAAATATTATAAAAATCGCTGGCTTTTGTTGCCTCACCTGTTGAAGCTTTTCAAATACAAAGAAACTGATTCTAGCCTTTCACAATGTCTCGCGATGACATTGCTGGTTCTGTTTGTGATACCAAAGTACGGACAAGATGTAGGCGGATATTGGGACAGACAGGGATGACAAGATAGATATGCTTGCAGAGATGACAAGATTGACGTCTGTATAGAGATAAAAAGGTAGACATGCGTACAAGGCAGGGGTGATGGGCAAGGTGTACATGCGGGTAGAAAAGGGGAGGATACGGAAGTTACATTTAGTCTAATAGTGCATTAGAGGGAATTGTTTGAAGAGTTGTTTATAGAGTTTAGAGTGAGATTTGACATCAGAAAAGCTTGCTATATGTGACATATGATGTTGTTGTAAGAAAGATATTGTACATGGTCGTATATGGCACACTCATGGTACATTTATAGTAAGATAAAGTACGAAAAATGACGTATATGGTACATTTTAGTTGCTCTATGGTTTATTTATAGTAAAATAATTTACCAAAAGGGAAAGTAAAGCAGAAAAGACATACTATTGTACATTATAGTATGATATACATATGAAAGAAACCCTTTATTATTACATAAAGCCATAATCTTTTAATTTACTATCTAAAACTCAAGATACGATGCTTATTGTGATAGTAAAAAGGTCATTTATTACATTAGTAAAAGTAGCATCTATCACATTTCACCTCAAAAACTCTAAAATACAAGAACGATGGACTTACGTGGAACGGCGTGCGGCTGAAAAATGAATTCAACCCTCCGGCCGTCGATGTTTTATCTCTTTACCGTCGTCATGTTGCCGGTGATTTGCATGTTAAAGGTGTGATTATGTAAAGATGCAAAGTCTACACTGTTATGTCTGATTTTGTTTTTGCGAATTTCTCTTTTGCGTTGGAATCTCGACGTAACAAAGTTTACTTTTCAATTCAATTTTTACATTCTGGAGTTGAATTATACTAATATTGTAGTAGACTTTGAACTTTTTAATAGTTTGGTCAAAATAATGATTAAAAATAATGATTAATGCTTCTAGTACTTAAAAATAGCATTAAAATTCATGGTTTACAAGTGAAAGATATTGGAAATACCGAAAAAGTGATTTTAACACAATGCCAAATTGGCGGGAATTTAAAAATTAAATTTTAAAGGTTAAGTTTATATATATGTATTGATCAGTCAATAAGGTAAGTTCAGGAAAGATAATGTGTTTACTATAGGGTTTCTTATGTCTTTTGTATTATATGTTGCATTCAAATATGGCTACTGTGATAAGATCGGTAGCTAACAGCAGTATGATGTAATAATGGTGTCATAGACTTTTATTGTTTAACCAAAGTTATATTTGAACATTGAAAATCATTCTATTTGGCTTCTAAAACTGTTTTTTTAAACCTAAACATTGATTTATTTAACCAGCTTAAGGCTAGGATTCAACGCCAACTCTCAAAACAAAATCACTGTATTTGGGACATTTGTCAAGTACTTTTATGTGATCACATTGTACATGTCAAGTCATTTGGAGTGAAACGAAGAATAACGTATTTTAGCTTCACAATGTTTATACTGCCATGTGTAGGAGATGGAGGGCAGGACAGGACAAGAGAATGCAAGACAAGGCAAGGGAGGAAAAAGGAGGGCATGTCAGGACACGGCTGGGCAAAGCAGAGCAAGGCGGAGCAGGGCAAGGCAAGGGAGGGCAGGCAGGCTGGGCAGAGCATGTTAGGGCAAGATAGGGTAGGGCAGGCAGGGTAGGGTAGGGTAACGTAGGATGGGGTAACGTAGGGTAGGGTAGAGTCAAAAAACCTTAAGATCGTTTATTAAAACTAGCAATTACATTGTCAAAATATACAAAGTAAAGTAATTAATACAGTGATATAAGTGTTATTAGTTGAGGCAGTCTCTTCCTTGGCCTGGGAATTTACCGTCCAAGTTTAATGTTCCCAAATCGTATGTTTTTGAGGGTACAGAGTTACCATAAGTGATGTAGTCTTTTGGGATTCCGATGCTGAACTTCTGATAACAAACGGGCAGAAGCTGATTACAACGGTGGTATCTATAATAAAATCTTATATTAATATATCTATAGGTATGTGTAATAACATGGCATATTAATATGTCTACAGGTGGCTACAACAATATCATTGTGACATCTTTCTGTATATATCATACAGGTAAATAATAACACAAAAAATAATATCGCCATTCCCATTCTATGATAAAATTAAGTATGTTATGACCTAAACCTTAACTTACACATTCAATTTTGGAGTGACTCGGCTGACTTCATTGGCATGACCTTTTAGGTAGAAGTGGCCATTGCTGTCACTCTTGGTCTTGGCCATCAAGTCGTCCAAGGTAAAGGTGTCGTGGTCATATAGTTTTACTTTCTGAAATTTTGAAATTAAGTTTTGGCAATAAGAAATGTTTAAAAATTTATAATATTTAGTGCACTGTGCAATTTTTTTTAAAAATGCCATAACTTTTTAAAACCACATGTAACTTTTTTGTTTTTTGAATTAATATTCTTAATTAAAGTTATTCTATACTTATTGTGTCATAATTTTTTTAATTTTATATTTCATGCCTATTTACAAAGGTTTGAAATAAACTGCACGGTGCAATCAACTTAATCAATCGCACAGTGCAAATTCTCAAAATATTTAAATTCCAAAGAACAAAATGCCATTTTCAGTTGTTGCTCTTTGTCCTCAAGGACATTTTTATTGTTGTTCTATGTCCTCAAGGGCCATCCACATCCTTTATATCAGATTTATGTGTTTTCTTGATCAACGATCAGCTATGAAAAGTTCTGGCGATCAAAAAGCGCTTTTTGTTTTTGGAAAGCTTATGCATTTCGTATGTAAACACCCTATATACATTCTAAAATTATTTTTATACATGTGTATATCATATGTACAAACTTGGATAATTATCTGATTGCACGGTACAAGGGTGATTTTGACTGCACCGTGCAGTTTTTAAAATTACAAAATTTGAATCAAATAAAGTGAAAAATGAAAAAAATATGAATTTTTGTGAAGGTATGTAAACATTGTGTCCTGTACAAGTAAATTCTGACTTATTAAAAATTTTTTTTTAAAACCAAAACTCAATTGCACGGTGCAACCATAAAAATAATTGCACTGTGCAAAGCTAAAAATTAAAAAAAATAAAAATAATCAAAAATAGACAAAACAACATACCACATCTCTCATTGGCCGTCCATTACAGATAAAGTTGCCTTCCACGGCCATGCTTTGGACTGGTCGAACGCCGACGGCCGATCCCGTCGCCACGAGCGATAACAACATCATAACGTAGAGGGCGAACATGTTTGTGTAACTGAAAGTAAAGTTGAAAAGGATACGAACGGACTGTATATATATCGGGAGTAAAGAGGGATGACTCACAAGATATATGGTGGTAAATAACCACTCAAACAAGGTAAATATAACTGTAAGTTTAGGTATAATTTATGCAAATATACGAGATTACAAAGTGTATTATGTATATGTATATGGGTGCATATAAGATGTATGTATATTGAGTATATATAGGTAAGTAAAAGAAGTATATCTATACATGTAAAAGCAAAGTAGGAGGCAAGATATTACTGTAACTTTAAACTAAAAAGGTTCTAAATACTCTGTAAAAGCTTTAAGACAATGTAAAACAAGGTAAAATCAAAAGATTATGTTTAGTTGATGCAGTCAGTCGATTGGCCTGGCATCTTGGCGTCCAAGTTGAAAGTACCGGCATCGTATGTTGACTTAGGAGTAGAGCCACGGGTCAGGTAACTCTTGGGGATACCGATCGAGAACTTGGTATAACAAATGGGAAGGAGCTTGCCGCACTTGTGGTATCTAAAGTGATAAGATACTATCGTTTTACTTTTATGTATATAAGATACCATGAGTTCACATTAACGATAAACTTGCTTCTTTTCGTCGTATGTTAAGGTTTAAACAGTAAATTTAAAAAATGTAATATAATATATAGCTTATACTATCTTATACCTCTTTTGAATCTAAAATAATATAAAATTGATGCTTTTTAAGTCCCTTAAAGTTAGGAAAGTAAACACTTAAGCCTAAAATAAGTAAAGCCTAAAGTAGGTAGCCTTACTGTAACATAAGTAAACGACTTACATGTTCATTTTGGGTGTAACACGAGACACTTCATTGCCTTTGGCGATAATGTGGAAGAAGCCTTGAGCATCACTCTTGGTCTCACCCATCTTGTCGTCCATGGTGAAAGTGTCATGGTCATAGATTTTTACTTTCTAAACATCGTACATTACTATTGACATTACTAAGTGACATAATATTACATATATAACATGTATATTAACATTAATATATTTATATATAACATAACCTACAATATATAAGGTCAAAAAGTCCATGGAACCAATATTTTCATAAAATTATGAAACCAATAACGCTTCTATAGACTTTTTGACCAAACTATCGTCTTTTAAGGATCTCTACTAAGTATAACATACCACGCCCTTAGCTGGCTTTCCTTTGCACATGAACTTTCCTTGGACGGCCAATGACTGGGTTGGTCTGACACCAATCGAAGACACATATTGTACTACAATCAAAAGCACTAGCACAGCGGGCAGGATCAACTTCATAGCTAAAATTCTACAGTTTTAAAGAAGGTAATAATTCAGAGTAGGTATAAAATACGACAAATGTATCCTCCAAATACAAGTATATAAAAATATAAATTTGAAAAAATATTAAAATTACAATTTATTCTACATTATCATATCTTTCAAACTGTAAACAACAAGTTCATCATATCATAACAACTTTATTTCTTATTAAAAATCAAAAGGATATTAACATAGAGCCCATGAAACAATAACGATTCTCATAAGCCATATTTTAACATTAGTAAACTTAAAAATCCTTTATATTAGGTTGTTCATATAATTATGTGCCTGCTCTCAAAGAAAATTTGCGTGGTTAGGAGGCGCAGGATTATTCGAACAACCTAATATTATCATTGCACCATGCAATATTCTTCAATATTCAAAATCATTTAGTAAAACAATAAAAACGGCATTAAAATAGGTAACAACACATTGTCTATAATCTTTTTATTCCAATTTTAACGTTTCTAATTTCTTCAAATGCCACAATATAAATTAAATACGATTTAAAAACTATTGTAGCGTGCAGTAAGTTGAACATCAATTTTTGTCAAAGTTGTATACTATGACAGGGTCTATATTATAATAAGTGTAATACTATGGTAGGCCAATGTTACGAAGAACGTTTTGAAAAACCTTCCTCAATGTCTATATCGAACAAAGATAATCAAAAGATCTACATGATACGACAATTCCAAACTATTAGGTTGTTCAAATAATTCTGAGCCTCTAACCCCTTAAATTTTCCTCGAAAGGTGGCTCAGAATTATTTGAACAACCCAATAAGAATCATTTACAGTAACCAAAAACAGAGGAGCTGAAGAAAAGTGAACTGTACAACCCTATTATGCATCCAGGAAGCCGTGCCCATTGTTTTATATGTTGTTGTGTTACACAGCTCGTCCCAAACACCCCAAAAGACGCCCAATTTGAGAGAACTTCGGCCGCCATCCCCAATCAGACTGTTTTCATTGATCACGCGTATAAAATGGCGTATATATAAACAAATGGCCGTATCGTTATGGAGGCCGGCCATAAACAAAACATAAATTTCGCCCGGAATAACGACTGCTTTTTGAACTGTGAAGAAACTTTGTTTACGGCCGATCCACGGAACGTTGAGTCACTGAGGCTTGGGTCACGTCCATGGAATCTGCCGAGTGCAGTTGCTCCTGAAGTGTCATAGTATAGTTCTGATAGTAATGCACTAAAGATTAAAAAGCTTCCAACATTATGCCAATTTTGGCGCCAAATTCAAATTTTAAAAAATGTTTAAAACTTTAAAAAATTAAAATCCTCTATAAAATGAAAAACAATAGACAAAATGTTTTAAAATACCTATAAAAAACCAAAATACATCTTAAAACCAAGACTGCCAACTTACATCTTCAACTTGGGTATCTCCAGTAACACACGTCTTCAGACGCTCGTCATCACTACTGACAAAGCTCCTCAACGGTGTCGTGTCATACACATCGTTTTGATTTTGATGTAGGTTTTCGGCAAATGCCATATCCATTGACTTGTGTTCTTCTTTTAGCTCACTCAACTTGTTCTCCATCTCCTAAAACGTTATATTATCCATGACAATTTTGATAAAACAGGTAGCAAAAGCCTTTTTATTTATCTTTTGAACATAATACACAATATTCTACTGGTATAAACATTGTTTTACTTTAAAATACTAACGAAAATTCAAAAATTTTATCTAAAATAAAAAATGGCTAACCTTGGACCTAAATCCTCAGTAAATTGATCTCAACATAATAGAAGCTAACTTACCCTTAATAACCTGTTGATAGCCTCTCCTGCCCGAACTTCAGCTCGTTTTCGTCTTGGCCACATGTAGATACGACTGTCACAGACGGTGGGACGTTGGGAACGGGGCTGAATATCAATCTTCAATGTTAATATATCTCCAGAAAATGACGTGAAGTAAGTTTTATAACACTAATATTTTATTTTAATTCAAATGTACATTGTTTTAGACATAAAAATATACAAAAAGTGAAAAATATTAATAATGTTGTTCTGCACAGTGCAGTAGAGCTAATTTTAATGGTTGCATCGTGCAAAATTATTCATAAGCTTTAATTAAAAAAATTAAACTTAAAACATACTCTAACTTCATGAGGCGTAGAAGCACTTTCAGATTGATTGGCACTTGACTGTTCGACCGGGTCTGTCTTCCGCTGTCTGATCGAGCTTGTACTGATCGAGGATGGCGTTGAAGTTACTGCGACTGATGTGTTTGGGCGCTCACTCTCAACATGATTTGCATATGTCTGAAACTTCATTTATAAACAATCAAGTTATCATTGGGATTGTGTGACATCACATATTTTATCATACCTATATTATAATAGCTTTATCTAAAACAATATATTAGCTGACCTAAAACAATATAAATCACTCACACATTCCTCAAAGATCAACATTCCAAGCAGACATAAGAAACTGACAAAAGCAAGCACTGCCAAACCGATACACCATCGAAAGAGCAACATATCAGCTTCTGCTTCTTGGCCTTGTCGAGTCCTGTTGGCACTAGCATCTATAGACAGAATTGATAATAGAAGTAGAGGTAGATGAATGAACAACCACGACTTCATGGTAAAAAGATAGCAGAAATAATAGAAAAATATATTTTCATGTCATTTATTTGTGTCAACTACTGAAAAGTGTCAGTTTTATTCAAATATTTATAAATTTCTCAAAAATTATTTTTGGGAGACATTTTATACGATGACAGGTGTCCAACGACAGATAAAAAATTACCGTAATTTTATTAGGGGTAAGAAACGGGCCGGCCTTGAGCTAAAATTGAAACGGGCCGGGTCTAAAGGTCAGGCCCGGCCCGCGGGCCGGGCTTGAAAATTGGGCCCGGGCCCGAAAAAAAATTTTAAATTTTTAAAAATTTTTAATTTTAATCCCCGTTGGTGTTTTTTGATTTTATTGGGTACCATGATACATAAATGATCTAAAAGAACAATGCAAAGCCAAATTTCCGTTTATTTTTTAAGTTATAAAATTTTTAAAATTTTTTAAAACGAGCCGGGCCGGGCCTAGAAATTTTCTGACCGGGCCGGCCTGAGAGAAATTGAAAACGGGCCGGGCCTAAACGTTGGGCCCCGGGCCTGAGCCGGGCCTTAAAAGTGGGCCCGGCCCGGCCCTTTTCTCACCCCTAAATTTTATACATCTAAGAAAGAAATATATCACCTAAAGCTAAAACCAAAGCATCCACAAGTCATAGTATAATTTATTATAAATTAAGTCTTCGATGTTATTATAGGTATATTAAGTTAGAGTTCAGTCCGCAGCCGTAGAGATTTCTTGTGGATTCCGCGAATGATATCAAAGTCATAGTCATTAGTAAGCTGACTCCAGAATTTGAGTTCATTCGCAAAAAGAGGGTCTTTAATAGTGGCAGTAGTCGATAGCTCTGTGTAGACCAGAGGGTGAATTCTGTTAATTTTGACGAAGTTGGGACTGTCATCACTTTTTGGCGATCTGAAAAGTCAGGACATGTTATGGTAGATAGTACTTTAATTGGGCTATCAACCTGGTTTAAACTTTTAAAAAATATAATCTGCACGGTGCATTTCGCAAAAAATTTAAATACTGCAATGTGCAGTCGATCCGACACCTTTAAAACAAACCAGCGACAAAATATAACTTACCTTGTTTTCACAAACGTCACAATAGCATCTAAGACTAGTTTCCTGTATTTCTCATCAGATTCCGAGAACTTGTGCTCCCCCATCACTCCTTTCCCAAATAAATATGCAAACTCGATCGAATGGGTAGTGTTATGTACTTCAAGATGGCGCAGATTCTTTGTGATGAACTCATTGTGCACGTTCAGTATGTTGTACAACGCCCAACCAGCCTCAGTCTTGTGTCTGAGTTCAAGCAATTGTGGCATTACAAACATTATGTCACCAATCAGCTGAAAACATTATGTTAACCATGAGGTCTGGTTGAGTGAGTTTTAATCAAAATTTTAGGTAATAATTGTAGTTTTGAAACAAATAATAGATAAATGATGTTAGCAAAGAATTGTAAAATCGTATAAATTCAATTAAAAAATGTTTTTTAATTTTAACTTTCAAAATTTTAAAAAATATCCCAAAATCTGAAGTTTAGCTTACTTTAGCGTACATTTCGATGTAAAACTTTCGATTATGTTCTTCTTTTGGTTTTGATTTCAAGTAAAAATCAATGATCTTGTCCGTAACTTGTTTATGCTTATTTCCAAACACATTTTCGGGCGCAATAACTTCCTTTACAAAGCGGATAAAGTCGCGCAATCCGAATTTACTCTTTTTCTCGGCTGATAAGGTATGGGGGAACATCTCTGTCGCGTGAGAGTAGTAAATGGCTAAAAGTATATTAGTATAGGGTACTGTGACATAAAATTTATTTTTCTGTAAAGCTAGATGAGTAAACTTGTTTGGTGATCTGTCAAACCTACTCTACTATAACTTGCCCTAACTACAACCCAGGGACGTCGTTTGGGGGGGTTATTCGGGGTGACTCCCCCCCCCCTAGAGCCAATCCGAAAAAAAAATCCACAGGTAGCTAAACTTTTTTTTGGGTCTCCGTCCCACCCCCCCTCCCCCCCCAGAGAAAAACCGTAGCGACGTCCCTGCTACAACGACTTACCTTACTCTGAACTACCTAAAACTACTCCATCTTATCCTACCCTACTTTACTCTTCTATTGTAGAAACATGTAATATAGTACAAGAATAGATCTTACAGTACAAAAGTCCTTCATTTTCCGTCAGCGAGAATAACGTTGACTTTGGTTTGCTTGTTTCAATCAGATGTCCAATATCAGAAGTGAAGAAGTCGGCATCCAATCGTGGTGTGAAGTCGAAAGAGTTGATCTCACCTTCTACTGAATGCTAAAATAAGGTTTTTTTATGCTAAGACCTTTTATAATACAAATATAACACAAGATTTTAACCATTTGCCTTTAAAAACCTTATATTAAAGTGCCAATCCAAAACAATATAAACCTACAGCCTTGACCGCCGCCACCTCCAGCTCTCTGACACTCTTCTTCCTCAAACACTTCTTGATAGAAGCCGAACTCTGATCGTTGCACTTCAGAATCTCGACAATCTTCTCCGTCTGAATTACCGGTCGATTACTGAGTGTCCATTCGGCAAAGATGGATCCACTGAGCTGAAGAGATTGTAAAAATAGATCTCGAGTATGCTCGCTAACACTTAATGCACTGGTAGCTGCTGCTCCAGCATTATGGCCTCCTACTGTGATTTTAGAGGCATCTAGGTAAAGATTATTGGCATTTTTACGAACGAACAGTAAGGCACGGCGAAGATCCCACAGTCCGTAGTTACCGGCGAACTGCTCTGGACCGGTTGAGGCGAATCCTAAAATCAATATTTTTCATAATTATATAATAATGATGAATTAAGTTATGTTACAGTACCGAGTGCTTAATAAAAAACTTTAAAAATAAAAAGTCAAAAGTGTTAATTAAAAAGTTTTTAAACTTTTCAGTATTATATTATCTTAGATTGAAACGACAAAAACGTAAAGTTCTTACCAAACAATCCAAGGCGATACTGTGGTACGATGACTACAATACCCTGACTAACATAATGTTCAGCTACATACTCAGTAGAGTGAATGTGAGAACTGCCAACTTGGAAGTTGCCTCCATGAATGAAAAACAATCCTGGGTAGCCTTTTTTGTTTACACTCTGAATATGTCTTACAGTGATTCATAGTAAAAGTTCAGTAAAAGATTATTATAACCTCGTTATAAGAAACAGTTCGTTATGATCGTCATAGTCAAGATAAACGTTTGTTGACTTATAGTTTCTTATAACGAGATTTAGCTATCGTTATAGTCAAGAAACCTCTGAATTGAAAATTTTTTGCCTATAACGAAAAAAACATGTTATAATAGACTTACAGATTCATGAGGTCTGAAGACGTTCATGTAAAGACAGTCTTCACTCATATCCAAGGCATTCTCGTAGTCTTGTTGGATACACACTTTTGGCAGAGTCTTAGCTTCTCTTTCTTTCACAAACTCTACATCTTGAGGTTTCTAAAATTTTGTCTGTTTAAGCCTTATGTAGTGTATTAGGTTGTTCAGCCAACTATGTGTCTGCCAACCCCAAAAATTTGCTTTGAAACAAGGCACAGAATTATTTAAACAAGCTAATGATAAATAAAACTTACCTCAAACCTAAGGTCATTTACTGGCGGTTTAGCAAACGGTACGCCATAAAAAGCGTCCACTTTGATGCCATTTCCAAATTCTAAAGTTTTACCCACAAAGTTACCAACATGAGTCTCTAATACTGGATCTGATGATAAGGCACTGACAGTTGATATTAGTAATAGTAAGAGCATTTTAGCCCTAAAATACAAAAATGAGTATAAAGAAAGGTAGATATAATAGATATACGTGTTGCAACTAAAGTCATAGTACTATTTTTAAGTTTAAAATATATTTTGGGTTGTACTACATATAATATTACATCTGATAGTGGAATGTTGGTATTTCTTTTCGCATAAAGACTTCAGTGCTAAGAGATACTATAAAATGTGTTTTAACTTTAAAGTGCAAAACAGTAAACAAAATCATAAAAAATAACACAAAAGCGACAAAAGCCTTAAAAAGGTCAAAGAAAGTAATGCATATTGAGATATGAGTAATGCCAAGTAATGGCAGTGAAGCGAGGCCATGTTTGCCTTCGCTGACCGAACAGTTTTATTTGTTTTGTAAGGGTCGAGAGGGACGAGAAAGAGGAAATACAGATAAAAATGAACCTGGCTTTCCTTCGCGACAACATTGGCTTGTATGAAAACAATTGGCCAAGAACTTTTAAAAAAAGTGGCCAAAAGTTTTAATTTTAAAAAAATTTAAAAAAATTTTTAATTTGACTTACAAATTGCCCAATGATAACATTGAAACAAAAATTACCTACAATAAAAAACGCCACCACATAATGTGAACAACAGCCTTTTCAGATGTTATAGTAGACACACAAAAGTCTTGTCGCTGATAAGCGTGCAGTTGTACGTTCAAATACGACAGCTTTTTGAAGCCTTAAGTTTTGTCACATTTCGTGCAATAAATTGATTTTTGATTACTTTTTTAGATTGTTTAAATAATTCCGTGCTCCCTAACTCCACAAATTTGCTTTGAGAAGGGGCACATAATTATTTGAACACCCCAATAAATTGACGTTTGATGAATTTAATTTAATAAAATTTTAGATTTACGTTCTTTGCCATATCTCATGCATTCTTTGCCATATCCCAACATTTGTATACAACATGCACCCTCTGAATAAATGTTACATGATTATGACTAATCTTGTCCATCCTCAAGGTCATCGTTATCAAAATTCCACGTTTTTTTGCTTCGAAAAAATAATTCCTTTGAGCGGGAGCTATTTTTTGGCGCTAATCAGTTAAAAATCAGTTGGGAAGTGTGAAACAACCCAAGGTAATAATGTTTCGGGCTGTTTGATGTTATTGTAGACTTTAAAGTCTTAGTTTTAATATAAAATGGCAATAACTTCTTTTTAATTCTATGAAAACAAAATTTTTTAGGATTTAAGTGGTCAAAAAAAAGGAAGGGAGTCAAAAGTTTTGCAATTTAAAAAAAAATTTTTTTTTAATTTTTTGCATTTTTGAAAGAAAAGCCAAATTATATGCTGCATGCTTTTATGGACGTATATCTGTTAGGAAATGTATATTCAATTAGATTCAAATTGGTTTCGGTTTGAGACAGCCGGTTTCTTTTAAAAATGTTTCTAGAATCCTATTCTGGGACAAGTTATGGACAAAACCGGCCGTAAACTATAAAAAAACTAACGTTTTCTTTCAAGTTTAGGTAATAAATTGCGTCACTAAGATCTTTACCAAGCTGTGACAAATTTTTATGATGTATTAATAAAAGAATGTCCTAAAATTATTGGTCCAAGCATGAAAATGTTACCTAATTTTCAATTTTTCGTTATGATTTTGATGAGTTTTTGAGCTTTTCAAACTAATTTTGAAACTTCTTTTTGAGCTGTTAAGACACATTTTGAAACTTCATAAATTACCAGCCCTTTGAAAGCCATTTTTTGGCCATAACCCTCGGCCAGAAGCTGATTTTCTTTCATTATCTCTCTTCCCGAGCCAATTAAATCAGTCGAGAGTAAGGGGAAGGGCCGAGAAATGGCCATGTTTTTCAAGTTTTCGGCCGTATACGATACAAATACCAGCTTTTCGACCATATACGCTGCGAATACCATGGTTTTTGTAAATACCACACTTTCGTATCACAAATGGCAAGCTTTTGTATTATATTGTGACTCATTTTTATTATAATTCGTCGCGAAATATTTAAATTTTCTAGGTTTTAAAGGTTTTTTTCTTCAATTTGAAGGAGATTTTGACGACTTTAAATGCTTACTTTAACATAAGCAACCTTTGCAATACCATAGTTACCAACTCAGCTATCTTACCCGTACTGTTAGCATCTGACGTCGCTGTGACTGAACTTGTTCGCTTTCTCGCGACAAGATTTATATTTATTATATTCTCCAGCGAACATCTGTTTTCCCTCGACATCTCAAAGTGACAGGAATCAAAAGTCGATCCGCTTTGTCCTGAAATTAATGGCTGCGCGAAGAAGGGCAGAGTTTTGAAGATATTGGTGGCCGATGCCTGTGGACTGGGGCTGGCTGGTGCAGCTGGTTTGGTTACTCTGTAAGTGGGTTTATATTTAGGTATTGTAATGAAAAAAGAAAATATTGAGTTAGGCTTACTTTAACTTTCATTTTTAAACTTTCCGTTTAATTAAAAATAAAGATTAAAAGAAGCAACACATTGTGAGAAAATTTAGTGTCAGTTAATGCGCTCGAAGTCTTGGTGAGGAAAGAACATACCTTGACAAAACTAACATTAGATCCACTGACGAGAACTGTCAATGGAAGTGCCGTATTGCTCAGCAAACTTGATCAACATGGCACAATTTGGCTAGGAGTCAATTCCGAAAAAGTCTGTCAATTTTATTTTTTAGTTTTTTTTATATTCGCAACATTACGCCAAAATGCCAAAATAGTGGCTTTATTACGTTTTTCAAAAATTAAATTTTTCAAAAAAAAATTTATAACTGAGCAGTAACGTATGTGGTACCTTAATATTGTATTTATATTTGTTTCAGAGATTGGCAGTGTATGTAGAAAGCTTGTCGAGAAGTTCGGACAATGAAATTCGAATATTATCCTTGGATTCGTCGAAACATTTGGGAGTAATCAACCGAAATACGTATGAAAATGAACAGATGATAACATCGTTGGCTGTGGATTGGATTACAAACAAGTTGTACGTATCGTTGGAAGGTGGGACGTTACGGAACGCTGGCACGATAGAAGGTAAACGTTTTTTCTTTAAAAGTTTTGTTACCTAAAAATATTGGGTCTTTAATGGAAGTTTTATCTAAAATAAGGCGGATAATGGACTTCAATTAATTTTTGATACTAGAGTAACATTTTTAAGCTTAAAATTAAAATTTTTTCGATGTTTTGGCATTTTTAAAATACATTTCACTCTTTTATTAACTTTTTATGTTTTAGTATGTTCTCTACCTCCATCTCAATCCGACTGCTTCCCCATAGTCAGCCACGACCTTGACAGTCTCAATTCCCTTGTGTTAGACCCATTAGAAGGCTACATGTACTGGGTGAATCGGGTACATAAACGTGTCGAACGTGCTTGGATGAATGGAAAACACGTAGATAAGCATCCGTTCTACTCTGACGTCAAAGAAGAGGACATTTCGTTGATAAATTCACTGACATTAGATGTTGTTAGCAAACAATTGTATTTTGTCAGACATCGTGTGTACAGAGAGACGGCAGAGGTCATAGTGTGTGACGTGCACAATAGGGATTCTTGTTCTATTCTGATTGATAATGTCAATGCTTTCTATTTGGGCGTGGCACAGGTAAACTTTAATATGGATTTATTATAATTGTTTATTAATTTTTAATCAAAATGTAGTTTTTCTTGTATAATAGCTGCCTACTACAATATATTTATATCGAAAATTTTTAGAACAAAGTATTCTGGACTCCAATGTTGACCAAAGAAGGCTTCAGATTCTGTGAAAAAGGTTTTTGTACAAAGCGTCAGTTTGGTATACCAGGAACGCAAGGGCTACATTCATTTAAGCTTATTGACCAGTCGATTCAGCCACATCGTACGTTTCTTCTACTACTTTTAAATAATGGCTTTTAAAATAATATTGTATCTAACCTAATATAATATTAATGTTGCCTAATATATCAGTTTTAAAACGATAATTTTCAGGAGAATCCCAGAATCCGTGTGAATCTCGTAACGGTGGCTGTAGCCATCATTGTCTTCTGATTCCGGGTGATCCGTGGAGGTCATGTGCCTGTGCTGTTGGAGTTCGGCTTCTTGAGAATCAATTCACTTGTGATCCGAAAGGAATTCAGAATCTTCTCATCGTGGGATCAGAATCGGGATTATTCAAGATTTCACTGGATACAGAAGACTTCATTCCTCAGAAGATTATGGTTAACGATGTTAAAAGTGGTGCTACGGAAACTCAGAAGATTGTTTCTATTGACTACAACTTTAACGATGATAAGATATATTGGTTGGATAAGGAAAACCAGGAGATCAAGAGGACTTGGTTGGATGGAGAAGGCTATGAGGTAACGCACGGACATTGAACATGAAATATTTTTTCTTTACTTTAATTGAAGTATTGCTTAACATAGTTTAATAAGGCGTATTTTACCTTAAAAGTGACATAACTTACTTAAATCAATGGATTTCATTGACTTCTATAATATCTCAGGTCCTGCCAATTCCACCAGAAAAAGTATCTTCAGTTGACCAAATTCTGGTCGATTCTGCTGGTCAGAACATGATTTGCTTAGATTCCTTCAACTCAGTGATCGAACTCATTAATCTTTCTCAACTATCATCTAACTCAACATTCCATGTTCATGTTATCGTATCTAAACAACTCTTTCAACCAAAGTCTCTGGCACTCTCTCAGAATCGGTTATATTTTGTCAATTACTGGCAGAACGAAGAGAGGATTGAATCCATCTGGTTGGATGGTACTCATCGTACTGTGCTACACCGTACTTCTACCTCATCTTACATTTCTTCGATTACTGTGGATTCTGGAGAACAGAAGATATACTTTACGGACAAGGAGCGAGGCACGTTGATGAGTATTGATATTAAGAGTGGCAGTGATTTGAACAGTGGTACTGAAATGAAAAGTAGTACTGATATTAGTACTGAGGTTAATAGTGGTACAGATACAGTGCTATCTCAAGACGTTAAGAATCCGCACCAAATGAGCAAGTTAGGTCCAAATGTGTTCACTATAGAACTGGCTGGTCGTTCTGTCACTAGACTCAGATTGTTTGATAACAAAGTAAAGGTTTCTGAGTTGGGACAGTCGATTTATGGCCAAACATCAATAATGGCATTGAATCTACATCAAAGTGCCAAAAGTGATGACAGATGTGGGGAATGCCAACATATCTGTTTAGTACTGTAAGTTACTGTATTTTATGTTATGTTGAGCTAGTTTGACTTTAAAAAATTGTTTAAAACAATATAAAAACCTTACTTTCAGCCCTTCTTCATCAGTGAAATGTGTATGTGGAGATGGATACGAGCTAAACCGAGACCAAAGGACTTGTTCCAAGATAAAATCTTTTATATTATTGTCTTCCACTGATACTAATGGCTTACTACGATTGTCAACAAAGCCGTCGAACAGCAATCCGACCCTCTTAAAGATTCAGAATGCTAAACACATCAAGAGTGTAACATACGACAAGATACGGAGTCATTTGTATTCGATTACCGGGAATGGAAACAACTACTACCTTAATGTTAATGACATGAACAAGAGTAAGAGCACGGTGATATTTGAGTTTAGAGACTTGAAGTACATGGACAATATGGTGGTGGATGAGGCTACTCAGAATATTTATTGGTATGTTGTTTTAGGGATCGTATTGGAGACTTATATGATTTATATGGCTTTATCTATAATATATATCTTGATGTTGCACATAATGAAAGGCTGTTTGTATGGCTATATATAACGTTGTTTTAGGGTGAACAAACTCCTGAGACGCGTAGAAGTGTTCAATCCTCAAAATCACATACGATTGACGTTACTATGGAAGGACATTGAACCTTGTGACATTGCTATTGACTTCAGAAGGAATGTCCTTATCTTTACTAACAGCTACAACAATACACATAGGGTTATGGTAAGTAAAGCAGTGTAATAATATCGTACTATTTTCAAGCTTCAGAATCCTTTTTTCAGAAGCTAAGCCTAAACAATCTCCGTTCACCCCCAACAACAATAACAGAGATGCCAGGCCCTATTACCAGCCTCGTACTTAACCAAAATACCGCAACAATTTTTTTTACAATAGCCAACGAACTTTATTCCGTATCTCTTACTGGTCTTCATCTGAAGAAGCACTTCACATCGACCAGTATAATCGACAAAATGACATTACACCAGTCATCACTCTTCTTCTACAACTCCACTGACTCAAGTATAACAAGGTACGACATGGGTCGGAATACGTTTGCAGTTGTCCATAGTAACATTAAGAACGTGAATACTATTACTATGGTGAATGTAGAAGATGGCGCAATCGGACAGTCGGAGAGTTTGAGGAAGTGTGAATTGGAAGCAGACTCAAAGAATTGTATCTGCATTAAGGTAACGTCGACATATGAATGTAGATGTGGGGATCAGTATGAGTACGACGATATTGCGGATGAATGTGTTGGTATGTTTTATTTATGTTTTCTTTTCTGAATGGAACTACAGTAATCTTCTTTATTATTATAGTATATATTCTTTAGAACCCTCAAACTTCCTCTTACTCTCCTTAAAAGACCGCTTCCTCCGTTTCAACATACGACAAGATACCAAGCACTCCCTATTCGACACAAACTCTGTGCCATTCTCAGTACTACCCATAAACAATGTTGGCCAACCTGTCGCCATAACTTTTGACTTGTACTCGAAACATCGCTATATCTACTGGATCGACGGCTTCGATCGAAATGGGGCTGATTTGAAGCGATCATCTGACATTGCGCGACAACAATTGCCATCATATCTGAATTTGCATAAAGATTCGAATTGTTCACAGCTATTTGATGTCGTATGTGATTACATTGGCAGACAGTTGTTTGTGTCTTGCAGTCACGGTAATGCTGCCAGATATGTGCATTTGTGGAAGATAAAGGTAAGAAGATGTTGTAGTAGGTAGGTGGAAGAGTAGACTGAGGTAGGACAGGATAATGTAGAGTAATGTAGGGTAGAGTAGGGTTGAATAAGATAGGACATCATACGATAGAAACCTCATATCAATTTACAACTTTAGGAAGATGATGAGTTACAGTACCTTGGTAAAGTGGTAGACGGTTCCAAAAAGTCTACAGTAACCAACTTAAAGCCAGCTCCAAGGAAGATAGCCGTCTTTAACAGGTTAAAGTAAGTAAATCAATATTTATATAAGTCATGATGACGCATAATCACACATGTATTTTTTTATACATTCATTAAAGTAGCAAGTACTACAACAACATATACTCACACTTTTACAGGACCCTCTACTACACGGACGAGAACCCAGAACTCGACCGTCCTGTCATTGTCAAGTGTAACATCGATGGTAGGAACTGTGAGGCCGCGGTAACTGATAATCTACATTCTCATCATGTACGGCTACAATCCGACCTCTCAACCTATTCAATGCTCTACACATCAGACGATGGTATCTGGTCAAAAGATGTATACCTCGATCATAAAGAACATCACCATCTTCGTATCCCTCGACATGAACATATACAAATAACATCAATAGCACCACTCAACGAGAACGTGGTATTGTTTAGTGCATCTTCTACT
This sequence comes from Bursaphelenchus okinawaensis, assembly GCA_904066225.2. NCBI lineage: Eukaryota > Metazoa > Nematoda > Chromadorea > Rhabditida > Aphelenchoididae > Bursaphelenchus > Bursaphelenchus okinawaensis. The sequence continues at coordinate 7,223,875 of CAJFCW020000005.1, read as the reverse complement.
ACAACATACGACGACAAAGTGTTTGAGATACGGAGAGGTAGGTAATAGAAGTGTTTGTAGTCTTTATGGAATGACAATTTATCATATTACTGCTTTACTATGATAACGTTACCTAATCCGATCAAAATTATGTTCAGGTAACACCACAACATCGTTCAACGATCTCCGACCGGTCAAATTCTTCCACATTTTGAATGAATTCGACGGTAACCGAGTGAATCTTCTTACCGTAGGCAATCTGAATACCTTAAACGAGCCGTTCGAATGGGAGATAAGCAGTAATCCATGCTCAAGCCAGTCATGCTCTCATATATGTACGTTACAGTACAATCAAAGGGACAACAACCGATGGCGACATGACTGTTTGTGTCCGTTGGGTTACGGTAAAGTCAAGGAAAAGTAAGTTTTTGTATATAAGACTTCTCCATGTTTTCTTGACTATCCTATACCTCACCTCTATCCTCCCCACTCCATCAGCCAAAATCCCTTTTCACTCACCCCACCCTACATTACTCTACCTTGCCCAACCCTAACCTAAAATACTCCCCCCCCCCTTACCCCTACCCTCTAAAGCACAATCTTAAGCAACATTAACCTATTATCCATCATTGTAGCGACCATATATGTGAAGCCCACGTCGTATGTCAGAACTGGGAGTTTGCATGCCAAGATAACCGTCAGTGTATTCACATGTCCAAGAAGTGTGATGGTACTCCAGACTGTCATGATCAGAGTGACGAAAGTGCTCTACAATGTGATGCCAGAAGGAGTAGCAACATATCCATGAACTGGGTCTGTAACAACAAACAGAATATCATCAAAAAGTATCAGGTAATTATTTGTGATACTTCTTAATGTTTGTGGTACTACTGTAAATGTACCATGCCATGATAAGTTATGTTAGACTGTTTTTAAGTAATACTATACTAAACAGTTACTTACAAGTTACGTATGGCTCATATGCTATGCTTAAAGTTACCCTTATCAACTTTCAGTTATGTAACGGACATGTAGACTGTCAAGACGGATCAGATGAAACCTACTGTAGATGTAATAACCCTTCAGAATACTTTGACTGCACTCTTTGGGCCCGATCTACCACAACTAATGTATACAATGATCATTGTATAACTAGATCTCTCATGTGTAACGGGAAAAGAGACTGTCATGAAGGTGAAGATGAGATTACTGAGGTAAGTGTCATTATAATGTTTTTTCTTATAGCTAAGTTTACGTTAATATGCCTGTTTACACACCTTTACTGTGACTACGGTAAACAGATAATTGCTGGTTACTTAAGGCTACAGTAAGGTCTTACAGTACAAAATAGAAAATTTTCTACATATGATCGTACGAATGTTAAATTTTATATGCCTATTTCCAGGTTTGTTCCTTCATAGCCAAAGACCGCCAATCCACCTCGATCCTCGAGCTCATTTACCACGGTAAATGGTCCCTACTGATAGTCATAGCCATTATCATTATCTTCGTATGCATCCTCTTATGTATTGCTTGTTTCGCGTATCAAAAAGAATGGCACCGTGGTCGATACAACCATATGACGGCACGACAAGTCCTTCTACCACAATCACAACAACATACCGAGGCCAAGTTGATTATACCATCACGGAATCCTGACAACAGCATGGTTGAAGTGGCACTTCGTACCTTCAGTCATCAGACGGCAGAAGTGCCAATATACAGTGATTGTTATGTTCGGAACAGTGACTACTCTCACACCCTAAGGCCTTATATGTACCCTGCTCATCAACCACTTCGCTACCGTACCCTTCCCAATCACGTCAGAGCTCCGCCTTCTTTTGTAGCCGAACCCATCTACTACGGAGTTCAGAGTGGAGCTGGCGAGGATTTGGCTACACTGATACCTGCTTCTACTATCACTGGCGCTAGTTCGGCTATGTTACCTCCTCCTCAGTTTGGGTACGATAGAAGGTTCTATGCACCACCACCTTCTGCGGCTAGGTATGTTTTGCATTATCAAACAGTCAAATGCTAATAGAAAATGTGCCATAGTATTTTTAAGGACTTCTGCACTAAATAACCAAAATTTTAAACATATTAACATTATTTTTAAATTTTCGTTACAGTATGTCAACTTATGGAGTAGTCAAGCCAGCCGACATGGCCATCCTGGAAAACGAAGCGGCTTTATCTACTCAGAAGCCCTATCGTTCCAAACGAAAACCTCGAAAACGACCGATAAAAACAAGTAGAAAACCATCGGCCGATCAGACTCCTGATCCACCACCTCCATATCTGTCGTCAGAAGATGAGTAACATCTTCTTTCGATGACAGCTATAACCAACGATCGCGCTTTATAAAATGCAGTACGGTAACCACAATATTACAAGTTACTGTATCTTTACTTATAAGAACCAGTAGTTTGTGATATTGCAATACTGTGGATGCAGCTGCTATGCCAATGAAGACAAAGCGATCTTCTTTATGGTACTATATAATAATTCACAACAAGCCATATCAAATATATAGGATATCAATGAATTGTTGATAACACACACTATAACATCTCAATAAACGGGTATAACTTTATGATCAGAAACAAGGTAACAAGTAACAAAAGTAGAACAACAACACAAGCTGAATTTCTATAACAATTAACAACGTGAATATGAAAATTGACGTACTGTATGCTACCGTAATCAAAAAAGTACGGTAGAGAGTACTGTAAAGATTCTGGCCAAAAGCAATCAGAAATGTCTTCATCTCCTCCCCTTGAACTTCTTTTTGTTGCCATTTCCATCATCGCCCTTCCTTCCCTTCTTCTGACTCTCGTTCGTCTCCTTGTACCTTTGAGCAGCATGCCTGATGGCTTGTGTCACATGTTCCACCAGAGGCATAATATCATCGTGGGATACTTTGAACTCGTCCAACTTCTTTCCCAGATTCGACTCTACATTTTGATAGATCTCGACATCGTATTGGGTGACTATCGTGATAGCTACACCTGCCTTTCCGGCACGAGCCGTACGGCCAACTCTGTGAATGTAGTCTTTGGAATTGGTTGGGACATCGTAATTTATCACTACATCAACGTTGGCAATATCCAAACCTAAAATCGACAATAATTGTTATAAGTTTATTTATTTTTTATCTTATTATTAGTTGTCCTTTGATAATTTACGTTGTTTTAGTTTAACTTTATAAGTTTAATCTTAATATTCGTTTTCTAATGCCTAAAACGACAAAATATAATTAGATCAACATACCTCGAGAAGCAACATCCGTACAGACCAGGACAGAGCAATCTTTGGCCTTGAACTTGTTTAATGCTCCAATTCTAGCTGGCTGATTCATCTGTCCATGTAGAGCAATCGAAGTGAAGCCAAGATGCCTCAACATGAAGGCCACCTTCATCACAGATGCACATGTACTACAGAAGATGATCACTGTGTTACCTGCTTTCTCGTTCAACATGTGCACTAGATATGGCTCCTAAAATAAGACACACATTAGATTCTTAATTTTACAGGTCTAAATTTGAATTATTCATGTAAACTCTATATTCAGAATAAAAAATGACGCCTAAGAAGTCCCTTTGTAACACAAGAACCCTACCTTGTACTTGAAAGGAATGAACAAGTAATATTGCTTGAGCTGATCGACAGTCTGATATTTGCTGTTCGAGATTTCAACTTTAATTGGATTCTTCAAAGATGCCCTTTCCAATTTTGACACTTTTTGTGTCATTGTAGCAGAAAACAAGAAAGTTCTTCTGTTTTTGGGTGAAGCCTTCAAGATCTTCTCCAATTCAACTTCAAAATCCATGTTCAATATCCTGTCAGCTTCGTCCATTACCAGGTATTGAATACTCCTCAAATTGAAGCCTTTTGTGTTTTCTAGATGATCAACAAGACGACCTGGTGTAGCTGAAACACAAGTTTGTATATCACGTTATAGATAGTAGTTTGTTGGTAAAAACTCATAGAACCGCTTGAAAAGACTTAAAACTTACCAACGATAATATGAGGCCGTTTAGCCAAAGACAACGCTTGTGTAGCCATGTCAATACCTCCTACAACGACAGCAACTGTCAAACCAATCACAGATCCAAGTGCAGTGAACTGTTCAGCAATTTGGATTGCCAATTCTCTCGTCGGTGACAATATTAGACCAAAGTTCCTTTGAGGATTCTCCATCAAACTTTGTAGGATTGGAAGTGCAAAAGCTCCAGTTTTTCCTGATCTAAACAACAAAAACTATTAAGAAAATAATGTACCATAAATTTTTTTCTTATACTGTAATGAATACAAAAGTTTATATAAAGGAAGGTACTGAAGAAACGTTTATCTAAAACGGCATACCCAGTCTCAGCCAAAGCAATAACATCATGGCCTTTCAAAGCTGGTGGAATAGCTGCTAATTGAATCTTTGAAGGTGTCTTCCATCCAACTCGGTCACATGCTTCACACAAAGCTTCACAAAGTCCCTGAAACATTAATATACATCATTTAATGTAAAGAATTAGTAAGTCCATGTTCACATTATTTAATGACAGGAATCTCTCCGAAATTTACTCAATACAACAATTGTCTTACCAGTTCTTTAAAAGATTTCTCCTCCTTATCTTCAGCCACTTGATCTTCCTTTTCCTCCTTCTGTTCTTCCGGGGTCTCTTCGGCATCTGAATCCGTCACCTCTTCCTCAGATGACTCGGCCACAGCTTCATTAAGCTCATCCTCAGACATTTTTACTATAGTCTAGACAAAACTGTGTTCTGATAACAGAATTCTGTTCGGTAAAAGATTTCGCCCAAAACTTTTTCCAATAATTTTCTTAAATAGGGCGCAGGCCGCTACTTTCGTATTATTAACTTCTGCAGGCTGCACAAAAGGGCAACTGCAATAAAACTATTTTTTTGGAACTTTTTTGGTGGATAAATATCTAAAATGGGAGCGAAATCGAGGTAAGAGTGTAAAAGTTGCAAAATATATTGTGTTTAGGTTTATGATAGTTCAGCTGAAAAGCGTGATCAGTGGTACCACAAAGGTTTGGGTTCGAGAACGAGCAGGAGACAGCGTTAAGAAGATTCTATTCGATCCAGCTTGTAAGTTTATCATTTTTATTGTTGTTTATGTTTTTAGAGAAGAAAGTTATAATGTGAATTATGTTTTCAGTAGGCAAAGAAGTTTTGTTTACGGAGTTTGACAAAGTGAAAGGAAAAGCTGATCTCAAGCCCTACGTTAGGAAGATGTACGGCCTTAGTTGAATGTATTTTAGGAAATAAACTTTGAAAATGATTACTGGTTGATGTTTATTTACTGGTTTTATCCCTGAATAGTATCTAATACATTTTTTAATTTAAATGTCATCTTTAAACCTTCTGGTGCGTAAACGAATTACGATCATGCTAGTAACTGTAGTTATAACTGGCACTTTCTGTTTGTAGTTTTATGACTACTTTTAGATGGAAGACAAAGAAAACGTGAAAGAAAAGATTAAGCAGCATGTACACACTGTTGTACAAGGAATTGATGTTCATTTGGGTACCTTCAGCTTGATCTTGCCAATTGTCATTGCAGTTTTGGCTGTGTTGTTAACTGTTATCGTGTTTTTGAGGAGGAAGAGTAAAAGAAACACTGTTCTGATTGTTGGCCTTAGTGATTCTGGAAAAACTTTTGTTTTCTCAAAGTTTTTGGGACAAGGTTAGTTTTTTTTCGCTTTGATTTTTAGAATTTTAGGCTAGTACATTACTTTAACTTTGGTAGAGGATGGTTTTTAGGTACTTTAGATTGGTTTGTTGCAAGTTAGGAAAATAGAAATGAAGTAATTTGTTTTTATGGTCTTTATTTTTGTAAGTTGAATGTTTTAGGCTCAGAATGGGAGTGCTACAAGTCCATGACAGAAAACAAGGCATCAATAACTGATGCTAATGACACTCCAATTGAATTGATCGACTTCCCTGGAGCTGAGAGGTTAAGATCGTTGTTGTTCGAAACGTGGTTAGGAAGGGTAAGATTTATATTTTATATTTGATTTTTGGATTTATATCATTTTTAATACTGACTTAGTACTTATAGTAGTAAAAGTTATATTTTCGTTGCTAGTTATATCTACTTCTTGAGCGTTATTTTGCAAAAACGTGTTTTTAAGGACCTATTATTTGTGGTTGCTTATTTATATTATTATCGTTTATTTAGTTAAATTAAAATATTTTTAGAATTTTGGTCAAGTACGAAGAGTGTTGTTTTTGATTGACAGTGATACGTTCACGAAGAAGGCTCGAGACATTGCAGAATTTTTGCACGATGTTCTGTACACTACCAAAGACAACGTGTCATTACTGGTCGGCTGCAACAAACAGGACTTGGATACCGCCAAATCTTCTAAAGCTATCAAAACCTTGTTAGAAAAGGTAAGTTCTTATTAAACTATGATAGTATAAACCTGGATTTGTTAGTGTCTTTCTAGTCATCGCCTAAGTGTGTTCGTTTATACCAAATTTTATCTTTCAGGAGTTGAGTTTGGTATGTCAAACAAGAAACCGTACGTTAGAAGCAACCACAGAGACCACAGTACGATCCCTGTCGCAGGACGGCGAATTCTCATGGTCACAGTTCTCTGATAACGTCGAGTTCAAAGACTTTTCGGCTCTGGATGAGAGCTCATTAGACAGCGTCCGCCAGTGGGTTGTGGCTTCGTAATGCTATGTGATTAAACTTAATTTATGTTAATAAATATTTGGGGTCGCGTTTAAATTACTTTTTAAAATGATGTTTATGTTCTAAAAATAAAGAGGAGGTAAAGGTGGAGTGGGTATAGTTAAAAAGGAGGTAAAGACGGGATGGTTAAAACTTGATTCACAGCTATGATGAATCAATCCTTTCTTAATGATCATGCAATGTTTTTTAGTAATCTGGCAGGTATACGCATATGTTTAATAAAATATTGATAAAATTTATTATAGTACGACGTTTTAAGCTTTGGTGCCATGTCTTGATTTTTCATTTTTTTTTTGACCACGCTAAAATTCATATTGGTAAGGACCCTAATAATGACGCATTGTTCGACATTTCCCAATCATTTCTTCACCCTATTTCCACCACAAGTCATTTTGTAACTCTCAAAATACGAATTTCTGTTGAAGGTCTTTAAAAATGTAAAATTAGCCCCCTCCCCCATTTAAAAGTATCTTATTTGTTAAAATAACCAAAAGTCAGAAAGACCGGAAAAAATTTGTATTTTGCTTTGCTGAAAATTTATACCTTTTGAGAGCATCTATAATATACCTTTTGAGTGCATCTAATTATGGTTCATATTATACTAGACGGAACGTAATCTTTTGCGCTCTATTTGAATAACGCCCCTGCTAAGACGACGTTCTAAATATGCGGTGGGTGAGTGGGAAGGTCACCTCTATTCAGATGCGGTGTAGATAGAACAGGTATACGCAGCGGTCATTTCACATGCGACGAAAGATATGCGGGGATGCGATCGAAAACGTATTCGGTCAAATGACTGATTTTCGATAAGAATTTTCTGTTGTTATACAAAAATCATATCATTGTTTTCATTATCAATCTTGTGATTACCTTTCCCTTATTTTGTTGTAGGAGTTTATTTGCAATTTTTGGGGGTTTACTTTGTATATTATTGTAGGTTCATTTTGGACATGGATGCACTTTTTTTTAATAATTGTGCGTTAAACTAAGAACCACAACTTTTGTAGTTTATAGTTGCAACATTTCGTGTTCAAAGCTATAAAACTTTAACACAGCGATAAAGGATAACTTGTTGAAGAAAGGAAAAACATTGTATTTAGTTGAACTTCAATGACATCAATTTGAACTCAAAGTTACAACCACAAACTACATATATACGTTTCCTACTTTACTACACTAAGGTGTAAATTAAATTTATTTTTTGTACTTGTGCCCTTAAGACGTTCGATTATATCCGAACATATACGTGCTTATGTTACTACACCTGTGAATTTCCATACCTAGTTTCCTCCAGAGACACCGCCCTCAACACGAATAGCTAGGTATATAAAAGTAATTACCCTATTTTCCTCTTTTTTTTGCTTCCGTGAGTTCGCTTTCATATATCCGTAACTCGCGATTACAGATGATTTCATCTACTTGACGGAAAAGGAATAATACCGTCTGTAATTACTTTACCGACATAGTTTCTCACGCTAATAGGGTTGAATATTAGGTTACAATGAACTTGGTCGATCAGTGATCTTTTGCTACTACTTCTTTAAATGCTTCTTCTTATAGGTATAAAATATCTCTTTATTCAATTGATTTTAACAAGGTTTTAATTATTAGTCCGCGCTTTATAATTTGTTATATTCACCTTAACAGCTAGTTTTCAGATTTACTCCGACCTAAAATTTATAAATTTTTTGCCTTTCAAAGATGATAAATAATATTTTACATAAAAACTATCATTTTTATGTTTTTACACTAATAAAACATGTCTACCTCAACAAAAACCCCGCGACCAGTGTTTTGCCCGGACCGGTCCGGAGCGTTTTTCACCGGTCCGGTCCGGCGATTTTCGGATCCGGTCTGGTCCAAACTTCAAATTTTTGGGTCCGGTCCGGTCCAAACCCAAAATTTTTGGGTCCGGTCCGGTCCGCAAAAAAAATTTTTTTATTTTTAAAAAAAGCAGAGAGCGCTAAAATTGCTTTTTTCTACGTTTAAAAACACTTAAAAATATGTTTTCTCTGCAATTTTTAAAACAGTTTTAATAAAATAAAAAAATTTCGGACTGGACCGGTCCGGCAAAACACTGCCCGCGACATAAAAATGAATAATTTTTGAGTCAATAGTGACACTTCGTCGCAGCGCCCATTTTTTGAATCCTACCGTAACGCGAGGGGCTGCGAATCAACTCTGGCAAAAAAATGCGAGAGAAATAAACATGGAAGAGTGTGTTGGCTTCTCGGGTGGAGGAGCCGAAACGTTATACAAGCCGGCTTTTTGCCTGTGGCCTGTTTTTTCGCCGTTCCTTCACCGGAATTCACATTCTCCGATTTTTCCGTAGGAATTTCGATGTGAAGACGCTTTTTGTAGTCCTCGTTTGACATCTATTATGATTTGATAGCATTTTTATGAGGCCATAAGGTGTTCTTGATGTTTTTTCGATTGTTTCATTGTCGAGTAATGTCCTTTTTTCGTTTTATTTGTCTAATTTGATTTTGTTTTTTTGTTAACATTGCCTTTTTTGACGTTGTAGGGTTTCTTGTGCCTTTTCGATGTTTTAGGTTAAAACGGCCATGTTTGTTCTTTTTTTCGTAGGTTTTTTGAACCTTGTATTATTCATCTTTCTATTTTAATACACCGGAAATGTTCTTGAATGGCTTTTGAACGTCGACTATTCTGGGGTTTGAGTTTTGGCATCACGTAATTTAGGTAATATTTTTTTTACTTTTTATGGAAACACCTCTGTCAGGGGCACTTCTCTTCCTTAATCCTCTTATACATTGCTTTCCGAAACTAAAATAGAGTTTGTAAAATAATATGGTATGTGTCATGGATGTTTATTACTCGGAATTATGGATTTTATACTTGGGAAAAGCAATGAGAGTATAACGAAATGCTTGTTTGTTCGTTCTATGCTGAAATTGTTTTACTTTTGTTCTTGTTTTGTCAATATAGGTTTTCAATTTGTTTATCGATATTTTAAACATTAAACGGGTTTGTTAATTAATGGCAAGATATTGTTAGTTAATTAGTTAATAATTCGCGAAATTTTTATGTGTATTTGTCTAAATTGCCTTTATTTCAGGGTTCTTCAGGAAAATGACCAACGATGGGGATTTAAATGTGGATCACTTGATCACACGGCTCTTGGAAGGTAAGTCATGTTAATATCTATTGATTTTTGTTTTTAGTGCGTGGATGTCGTCCCGGCAAAACAGTTCAGATGTCTGAGAATGAAATCCGCGCTTTGTGTCACAAATCGCGAGAGATCTTCCTCTCCCAGCCAATTCTTCTCGAACTGGAAGCTCCATTGAAGATTTGTGGTAAGTTTATTGTCAGTTTTGTAAGGATGTCCGGGTATTCTAAACGAAAAAGATTTTCGTTATCTAGATAAGGCAGGAATTCTAGGCGTTTCATTTCATGAGTTTAAAAAAAAAATGTCAGTTTATCGAAAAATGGTTTTTTTTCATAATTGAAAACGAAAATGATTCTACAGTCTAAATTAACATTTACATACTAAATAGCCCATTTATAATCTTAAACTGTTATTTATATTTCAGGTGATATCCACGGACAGTACAACGATCTTCTTCGTCTGTTCGAATACGGTGGATTTCCTCCAGAAGCTAACTACTTGTTCTTGGGTGACTACGTTGACCGTGGAAAGCAGAGTTTAGAGGTAGGCGTTGTTACTTAATTAAAGTTTTTATAATTAAAGCAAGTTCTTGTTTTGATCCATTAATTTCTTTGAACCCAACAATTATTTTAGACAGTATGTTATTGTTTTCAGACTATTTGCTTGTTGTTGGCGTACAAAATTAAATATCCTGAGAACTTCTTTTTGCTGCGTGGCAACCACGAGTGTGCCTCTATTAACCGGATATACGGATTCTATGACGAATGCAAACGACGATTTTCGATAAAATTATGGAAGACGTTCACCGACTGCTTCAACTGCCTTCCAATCGCAGCTCTCATCGACGAGAAGATTTTCTGTTGCCATGGTGGTCTGTCTCCCGATCTGCAGAACATGGAACAGATTCGCCGGATAATGAGGCCGACTGATGTTCCCGACACGGGTTTACTTTGTGATTTGCTATGGTCTGATCCAGACAAGGACGTACAAGGCTGGGGCGAGAATGACAGAGGAGTGTCCTTCACTTTCGGACCAGATGTTGTTGCCAAATTCCTGAACAGACACGATCTCGATCTCATTTGTCGTGCTCATCAGGTAGTGGAAGATGGGTACGAATTCTTTGCCAAACGGCAGCTGGTGACATTGTTCTCGGCCCCCAACTACTGTGGAGAGTTTGATAACGCCGGAGGAATGATGAGCGTGGATGAAACACTAATGTGCTCCTTCCAGGTAAGTCCATGTGTTTGTTAGAATGTTGTGTTTGGGCCGGTCTGGTTCGTATGTTTGTATATATCTGATAGACACACCACTACAGTGTCATTTTTGGTTTTGATGACACTGACTCAAGTTTTTTTGGTTTCAGATCTTAAAGCCGTCCGCAAAGAAGGTCAAATAAAATGTCTGAACGTCATTTTTATATTAAAATTATAACTTGTACGTTGAGTTGATCGTCTGAACGAGCAGAGTCCCCTTTTTGATGTTTGACGAACACTTAAAGGAAGTCAGTCAGCTTCTCGCTTAAGGTCCTTTCCACTTTCCCTTTTTATGTATACTTACCTCTTGTGTTGATTTGTTGTCTCTTACATAAATGGCATGTAAAAATGGATATATAGTTTTGTTTTCTAATTATATGATTATTACTGTCTCCTTACTGTTGGACCGACGAAACCTTTAAATGTTTAGTTCTAACTATTTCATTTTACATTTTGTGTAATTTCATAATATAAATGAAAATACGAATAAGGCCGGCTTGAACTTTATTTTTTGAATAGTTTTGTTTATTTTTGTTATGAACCGTTGGGGTTTCAGATTTTGAAGCCGTCTGAAAAGAAAGCCAAATATCAGTACTCTGGTCTTAATTCCGGGCGGCCGATTCAGTCGCCTCAACGTGCACCAGCCGGCAACTCGAAAAAGAAATGATCCACCCCGACCATCCACTCACCCCACCTCTCCCATTCAATGGTTGTGTACAAAGTTCAGTACCTTATCCCTCCAAACTTTAATTAACTGTTTGTAACCGTGATAAAATAACATGCAGATTGTTTAGTTTACTCGTAACGCGACAATAGAATAAGTAGAACAGTGTAAAGACACTCAACATGTCAGGCTATTCACAGACAAACGTATTATAAGTTATTTTACAATAAATCCATCAAGAAATATTATATGTACAAAATTGATGATATTAACAAATTAGAAACTGATTCATGTTTTATGGTCCAGAAGAATAAGAAAGTGAGGTTCTGAGTAGAAACAATATAATCTCCATGACGTATCAATGACAACTGTACATCGATCACTTGACCGTCTCCCGTTTGAACTCGATATAGTGAACAAACTGAAAAGGGATTGAAATTAACTGAATTCAAACGAATGGTGTCGAAATGATAACGATTAGCATACCTGTGGATTATCTTTTGCCTTCTCTTCCAGCTTTTTCCATTTTTGTTCTCGTTCCTGCTCCACTGACGTCTCGGCTTCGAGTTGTTTGTTGTAATTCTGGGTGCAAAGATCGAACAGTTTTTGGTCTTCCTCCATAAACATTTTGAGCGCGTTGTAAATGAAACCATGTATCGTTCTAAACACCGTAAAGACATTTAAAATGGTGCTTACTTATTCCAATGAGTTTTCGAATTCCTGTACAGACAAGGGAACATGATGGGTAATATCGTCTCAATGTTCTCGCTGACCAACGCCATTATACACTCGTTGTTCCAGAAGTACAGTGCTCTTTCTGCTACCTAAAAATTTAAAATTTAACAGTACAACGAATATAGTTTTTAACTTTAACAGATTAAGGTGGTTGAAGTAGCTAATATAACGTGAAGAAAGTATACTTACCTGGAAATGAGGCGAAGATACACACCTGGACAGTTGGTAAAACAAGGGAACCATGACTTTTTTGAACTCTGGCGGCTCCATTACATCTAGGACTTCTTCCAATTCGTTCAAAAGCATCACTTCCTTTGGACTAGCCACTTTAGGCCAGTACTTGAGTAATGAATGTACTACATTTTCTGTTAACGTTACGTCTTTGTCGATGAATTGCACGACACAGTACGCCAATTGGGCGTGGTAATTGATAAGAGATTTTGCCTAAATCAACAATAAATTATTTATGATATTGATTTTAAATTCATCATATATAACGCTATATTAAACTAAAATTTAAACTTTATCACCGCGCTTACTTTGTGTAATGGCAGTAATACTCTGAGTAAGAAAGTGACATGTTCCTCCTTCAATGGCACGCTGAATCCGTTGATGATACTCCCCAGTATCTCCAGCAACTCAGCGATTCCGTTGTGCCTTTCCGTTTCGTATATGAATGTGTAAAATATGTTGTTGATGTGTTGTCTTGTAAAGGATCTGAGATTCAAAAACTTGCCGTAAATTCGATGTAAAATTGTTTTTAAGAAGTCGCGTTCTCGAATGTCCTCGCTGTCGAAAAGTTCCAGCAACTAAAAGTCGTAATACATTATTGTAGAAGATAAAAGAAGCCAAAGTAGCTGGTTTTTGATTCTAAAACGGGCTATGACGTTTATAATACGTCATATTTTGTCAATAAACCCTTTATGACATATAAAAGGTTGTTGCGTACAAATAAAAAAGAAAAACAAAACGTACTTGGATGATGAACTTCTGGTCGATGTACTTCTTGGCAATAGGTACTTGGAAGGCTTGAGATTCGATGAAGCGAAGAAAGAAGTCGTATACTAACTGAACATTAAAAGTTAAAAGCCTTCGAACATTAAACTACCTGTAAATGCGGCCAACTAGCTTCAAGGACTGGCTCGTCTTCTTCTGGATCAAACTCCACACCCGAGTTCGATGGAGGACCCAGAATTCGGAAACAGTTGAAACAAAACTAAAATACAAAACCTTTAAAGTCACTTCAGAAAAGTTATAAAATGTAATCTCAGCACGTTGTTATTGTTGATTACATGACATAAGTTGAAAACATACCATCTCGACTGATTTCTTATGTACATTATCGGAGAAGGGTTGTTGTGCCATCGTTACATAATCTATTAGAGCATTTAAGGAATTCCGTTTGACTTCTTTCTTCCTCAAATCGGACAAGGGATCCGTTGTGAAGTCATACAACACCATGCAATGACTTATACATTCATCAAACTCTTCCTCCGTGTTTATCGATAACTGGCTGTCTAAACCAATATTCTAGGTAATAGTTTGTCAATAAATCGTAACTCTTCTATTTAGTTCAGTTAATATTAGCTTAAAATATGTCTTAAATATAATGTTTTTTAAAATTTTTAAATTATTGTGTAACATTATTATTTATATTGATTTTAATCTAACTTACGCATAAATCCATTCACCCCATTCTCGATCAGTTCATTTATACTCTGGGAGTCTGAAACACATCAAAATCATTGACAAAACAACAAACACCTTCCCATAAACACTTTTAACAGGATTTGCACTCTAAAAACAAATAACAACAATCGAACATAAACAAACCATTAGATGTGTTTAGCTCTGTACTATCATTGCTACTATTCTTGCTGTCGTCTTTAGTGCCCGTGTCGGCCGGCAATGGGTTTTCAGTGGTAGTCATGGCCCTGCATTAAACGACTGTTTAAAAAGTAAAAATTCTGAAAAACGGAATTAGTTTCTCCAGTCCAATTAACAACATCGTGCGCGTCCAAATTAAATTTTAAACTGTTACTATAAAAAAAGAGAAAACAACGATAATGTCTTCTGCTGTACGATGGTGCCTTCAGTTGTAAGTTATTCATGCGAAAAGACGGAAAAAATATTTTTAGATCCATAAATCTTTGTAAAATTGCGAAGCGTTCGATTTTATAGAGAAAACTTGACCCGAAAAAAGATAACCGACCGGAGCGAGAGTTGGCCCGAAATGCGCCTAATTCGAAGCATTTCTCGAGATTCCCGGGCTTTGAGGATACGAGGAGGGCATGTCTGAAAGGCTTTCACGTTCCGTTTGCCGTTCCGTGTTCGCGGGACCGCGATTAGCGACTTTTGTATTCCAGCGAATACAACACGTCATGGAATTGGCCAAAACTCAGGCAATTTGGTTAAAAACAGGGAGAAACTGGTCGTTAAATTGACCTTTGGATACTAGTGGAATATTACATAAACTAGGATTTAGTACATTTAAAAATGCCTAAGGGATTTCGATGTTGTTATCGCGAAAACAACAGTCTTGTCCAACAAAAAGACGAGAGTAAAACAACTTGTAAAACAGAGTGTAATAAATCTGAAGGCCAAGTATAATATAACTTTATCGAAGCCGGCTTTCATGCGGTGTAATAAAAAGACGGAATTGTTGCCATTTACAATTAGGCGGCTGAGTTTGCAAGGCCAGAGTAAGCCCCGCATAAAAAGACGGATTTGAGGGAAGACTTTGATTGATTTGACGTATTCAGATCTGACACCGACCGAAATGAAGCCAATTTGGGCTTTTTGAGGTTGGTCTGGAAATGGGCTTCAAGGTTAATTTGAAAATGGACCTTCAGGGTATTAAGAATGGCCTGAAATCGGCTTAACGCTTAATATTAAGGTAGGAGCTGTCTATGAAAAGTTCTAAAAAGAAGCCTAAAGTTAAGTTAGAAATGGAAAATCAAATGGACCTTCACGTTATCAAGAAAATGGGCTTTAAGGTTATCAAAAAGGCCTAAAAATGGGTCTCAAAAGTAAACGGGAACAGGGAAGCGTGGAACGTTATCTGTCTATTTTTAAACTGATTAACTCTCGCTGAAAAAGTTTTGTCGACCTCGTTATGGGAACGGCTTGAATAATACGGAATTTGGCGTGCAAAACTGTTTCTGGCCCCAAAAACTTTTCAAATGAAAAACGATAAAATTTTCCCAAGACTTTTGACGTAAAACACGTCTTTTTTGCATGTTTGTCCAAGGCCAAATCGAGATTAGGAGACGATATTAAGCACGCTTCGTCGAGCGGACAGATAAGCAGACCGTCTTCAGTCTTAAGCAGTACTGTTCCTGTAATGAAATTAACGCGGGTTATTAGCTAATTATAGAGGGGACATTACACTTGTTTGTTGTATAAACAAATGGAACGTTGACAACCAGCGTTCTCTTATTAATAGCGCTTTTCTTTATGTTAATATCACTTTCTTCTGTATTAAAATTATTTTTATGTATTAATAGTACATTCATATGAGAAATTTCATGTTATTCTTTGTTTTGTTTAGTTTGTTCTTTGTAACCTAACTTTTCTATTATCAGTTTTTGAAGTTTTAATCATTTCAATTTTTAATTGTCTTCTTATCACCAAAGTGCATTTTCAGTGCACTTCACGTTTAATTTTTGGTCTGAATTCTGAAAATTTGCAAAACAAAGCTATTTTTATTTGGTTTCTTCGCCTATTTACAACAACAATGACATACGACACATTCACAAACAAACAAAGAATATTCTCCCTTAAACGTTGTTACGAATACCTAAATTCACTCATCAGTTGATAAACACATTCATTACCAGTAACCGCGTTAAACGGGTCCAATATCATTAACGTTTCTATCGGCTTTATTCGATGTTATTACCTTTTACATTAACGTTACCTAATGTCATTATCTACATTAACCTTCAATGTTCCTCTACATTACCTTTCAATGTCATTTCCTGCATCGAATGTCATCAACCTCAACATAAACAGCTTCAAATGTCATCGTTCTGCTGATGACTTTTCTCGTTGGATCATAATTACCCAGTTTCACACCGAGGCTCTTTAAATCCCACTGCGTTCGTCGTCGACGTCGGATTCTGTCTCCCGTCTGACACTTTTCGACCCAACTCCTCTCCCTCCTCAGGCACCGATTTCGCTGCTTCGGTTGCGCATTTCGCTTTTTTTAATTGAGGACAACGAAAAAAGTTTTGACTAGATCCACTTTCATTGTCTTCGTCGATGAAACCCCCGCCTTCAGCGACGCTGCAACAAGGCGCGTATAAAAGACGACCCGAACCTAATCGACGAGTCTTTATTCGAGATCATGACCGTCAAACCAGCGAGTGGCCAGAAGGCGGAGGCCGACAGTCTGAGGCCGTTGGTCGTGTTTGGGGTCGCCTTCTCCACCATCACCATGCTGATGATAGTGTTGGCCATCCCGACGATCTACGATCAGATGCAGCACATGGAGGTGTGGATGCAGCACGAGGTAGAGTTCTGCAAGGGAAGGTCGCACAACTTGTTAGATGAGGTCATGAGAACACAGGTAAGACATTTCTATAATTTTAATTATTTCAAACAGCTCTTTAAAAAATTATTTCAAATATTTTTTTTCATTTACTGATAAGTCTTTTAAAACTGTTAACCAAATCATTTTAGGAACTGTCCAAAAAGTTCACCCGTACCAAGCGTGCCACTTCCATTTCCTTCTCCTCAACGGCGGACAGTCTGGTCAACTCGGCCATTCAACAAGCACAAGCCGGCAGTAGGATCATTTCAGAGTTCGAAACTCAATGTTGTGCTTGTGGTGTATCGCCTAAAGGTCCACCCGGCCCCCAAGGTCCCGATGGTGATGCGGGACCAGAAGGTCTGCCTGGAGCACCCGGCAAAGACGGTGAAGATGGAAAGCCAGCTGTCACTCGACCCCCACCA
Source organism: Bursaphelenchus okinawaensis (assembly GCA_904066225.2). Classification (NCBI taxonomy): domain Eukaryota; kingdom Metazoa; phylum Nematoda; class Chromadorea; order Rhabditida; family Aphelenchoididae; genus Bursaphelenchus; species Bursaphelenchus okinawaensis. The sequence continues at coordinate 7,206,438 of CAJFCW020000005.1, read as the reverse complement.
AACTGGTGCTTCGACTGTCCACCAGGTTCTCAAGGACCACCAGGACTTCCCGGTCCACGAGGACCTTTGGGACCAAAGGGAATGTCTGGACATCCATCGCCCAAACCCCTGGCTGGAGCTCCTGGACCACAAGGACCTCCAGGACCAATGGGACCACCCGGACCAGACGGAAATCTCGGTAGTCCAGGGCATCCAGGTCGTCTCATAGATACAGCACCACGGGTTGGTCCAGCTGGTCGTACAGGGCCGATGGGAGAGAAGGGTCAGCCTGGAGAACAAGGTATGGAAGGTTTCCCTGGCCCACGAGGACCACCTGGACCGGTCGGTGATTTGGGCGAACAAGGACCACCTGGTTATGATGGTGCTAACGGTGAGAACGGCGTTAACGGCCAGACTGGCCGCGATGGAACTTGCGACCATTGTCCACCGGCCAAGACCGCTCCAGGCTATTAATTAACGACCAGATCTTGGTCATTTGCACTGTGATATGTATTTATATCGACACACACGATCTCCACTCTTGAGTTTTTAAATTTATTATAATAAAGGCATCAGAACTCTTAGCGAAAACAAGAGAAACAATATGTTAAAAAGGAGATTTGGGGGAATAGGGCGACACAACTTTGAAGTTGGGAGGTGTTCTCAACAACATATGTATATAGTGTATATTATGATGCATTGTCATGTCAAAAAAAAATTCTAATTAAGTTTGATTCTTTTCCATGGAAAACCATTAAAACAAGCCCTACTTTTCGAGGTTACCATCTTAAAATTGACAACACCAGTACCTATGAATCGCAGATGTAACATACGATTTGCTTACCATAGCACATATAAGTTGTTGAGAAACACCTTCCTCTTGCTCCACACATAGCTGAGCAGACATTGAGACAAAATAAAACCCGATAGTGCACCCAGAAAACAACATTGTTATCAAAATCGGCCTGATAAGGTTGATCAAGGTCAAATAGGATCTTGTAAGGATGACATTAAAGAGAGACGTTAGGTTGGCTTATATCATAAAAATACTGAACCTAAAGTGTAAATCCAAGACAAAATAACACTGATAGTGCAAATCTACCTATAATGACAGTTACATGACTAAAGACATAAACCAACCATACAAGACCAAAACCAACCAAAGACATTTATCAGCCTCAGGGCTTATAAATTGAAATAAAGACCTATTTAAAGAATTTATCCAACAAAATAAACAAACAGAGATATCTTGAGACACGTTAGTTACCGTATGCCGAGGTGTTCCTAATGTTTGGTTCCATTCAACTTGAGGTTACTCATGTCCTCTTCCAGCTTGCCCGCTCTTATATCTTGTAGAACTTTACCAATGGTCTCTTTGGTCACCTCGTCCAGGTTCTCTGACTTTGATTTCACTAAAAAAATCAACATTAAGTAATTTAAAAAAAAGTAAATTTTACTTCAAAAAATCACTGTTCAAATGTATCTTAAAAAGGAGTTTGATAACAAATAGTTGTAAATAACTATAAAAAGATAAAAAAGTTTTGTATTAAAAGCATTAACAACAACTTACAATAAGCTTCCAATTCTTGCGACAAACTAGCTGCTGTTTGTTTATCGCCAAGCTTGGCCACATTACTCACGGCCTTTACCATTATTAACGGCTGAAAACAATAATTATCAATTGAAATAAATTTTTTTAAAAATAACATCAAAAAACCACTTTCAAAAGTCTAACATTAACAAATATATAAATAAAATAAGATCTTCCTTTGAGCAATATAAAAAACTTTTAAAAAATTTACCTTGTCCCTCAATTGGTATAACCTAAAGACGGTCAAGTAGAAAGCGACCGACTTGGAACCGACCAGAAGAGCGGGTTGAATAAGTTTGGCAGCATCGTCCAACGGAGTCTTCGTAGCCGTCAGCTTCTTGGGGTCCAATGGAGAGCCTTCCACAACATCAGCCTCTCCGTCCAACGGCTTTCTCTTCTGGTTCTTGTCCTTATGGTTCTGCTGTTCCTTGGCCAACTTCTCTTCTTCTTGGGCCTTCTGTTTGTTCAACTTTCTCTTCAGCTTCTTCAATTCAGAAGGACTTAGGTTTGGATTCTCCAACTCTACGGTGTCCTTCTTTTCTGGGATTCCGTTCGGATGTTCGGTCAAGTCCATGTAGATTTCAGCTGCCAGCTTGGCGGCCTTAATGTAGAAGGGGTTGGAGTGAATTTGGTCTAGGTAGTGTAACATAGACACGTACGGAGTCATGAAGCATTTTCGGATACAATAGGTGTGGAAGTCGTATTGTTCTTCGTAGAATGCCGTGACAATCTAAAAAATAAACTTTTTAAAAAAGAAAATTATTTTTTAAAGTAAAATACGGGTATGAAGTTTAATAACCAAAAGCCCACTTTTAAATTTCAAAAAAAAACAATTCATATAAAATCTTAAAGTTGAAGCATACTCGTTCAATTTGATGACATCTCTTCAGGGCTTCTCCCAATTGTCCCTGTTCCTTGTAGGCTTTAGCAGCAGCCCATGGGTACCACAAACACTGCATTTCTTGCAGCGCATCTTCAGCTGACATTCCTTCCCTCGTGAACTTTTCACACATCTTCGCGGCTTCTGCCATCTTTCCAGCTTTCAGAAGATACTTGGCCGACAAGTAGTTCAGGTATCTGTCAGCGGTGTCCAAACTTTGCGCTTCTTCCATTACTTCAGAAGCGAGCTGTAAAAAAACTTTTAATCAAAAAACTAAAAACCAAAATAAAAATTCATAATAATACCTCTTATTTCCTTTTAAACTTTATAAAACGCCCTGAAAATAATTAAACACAAAATATACCTGAACTTCGCCATTCTTTTTGAGCACTTTCGCCTGGAGAACATAAAGATCGACCAACGTTGGAGTATGACTGATGGCCTCTTCAATGTAACCCAGAGCTTCTGGATAGCGCTTTTGCAGTGATACTTGTTGAGCTAGATAGTACCATACCCAAACTATCGTTATAGGTAATTCAGGATGAGGTGAACCGTCCAAAGATGCCTTCTCGTAGCCAAATTCCTTCGATTTTCTCACAAAATCGACCAAGAATGTTTCTACAAACTCCATCTGAAATATTACATGTAAAATAAAACAAATAACACAAGAAGACCACTAAGATAAAAAAATAATTATAAATTTAAAAAATCAAAAACGACAATAGTATTGAAAGGTAGCATTCTCAACATTAATATTTAAAAAACAAGTACATACCTTTGTAGGGTCCTCATACAACGGTGAAAGACAAGTAAACAACGATGGCAGTCCGGATCTCAATCCAGCCACCAAAAACTTAACAAATTCGTCCTTAAATTCATCGCGATTCTGAATATGAAGTAATAGTCGAATCTGAAGAATCCTGGTTCTTGGGTATTCCTTGATCAAAGTTTCGTAAAACTCTTTAATCGAATCTTCCGAAGTCTCAGGGTTATCTGAAAGTAATTTTTTGTTAGCTAAATATCTATTAAAGTATAACACAGATTACAGTAGAACTACCGTACAACAAACTCCTCCGTAACAAGCAGATTCGAATTCCTCTATATAATTGTGTTCAAAAATTTGTTACCTAAAAGAAAAATCAACCAAAAATTAAACACTTACTAAGACGAATAGTTTCTTCGATTCTCTTCATATAGTCCACGTTGTCCGGACTTCTCTTCAGTAGCCATTCGTAGGCCTTTTTAGCGTCAGAAATTCGACCGACCTTAAACAAGAGATCAGCTCGAGTTTCGAGATATGTAAGTCGATCAGGAATAGTCATAGCATTTTCTTCCAAGAACTCCAAAGCTTCAGAATACTTTTTCGACTCGACCAATAACGAGACCTTGTATAAGATAAGGTCGCCTTTCTCTGCTTCATTATTCTGCAATATATTAGCCATAGAATTTTACAAAATAAAATAGTAAGTAAAAATTTCCATGCCCTTATAATAAAAAAAATACCTTGACATTTTTCAAAACATCTTCAAGCACTTTCATAGCAGTGTCATAGTCTCCGACCATCTGGCAAGAATTAGCGTATCCAACCAAATTAGCCTTGTTTTGAGGTCTGACAACCAATAACTGATAACGAGTATCCTGAAAACAAAAAATAAGATAATAAATAGCAACGGGTTTCCAGAAAATAAACTACGGTTACAGACAACATCTTCTAAACACCTTATCAACAAAAAATGTGTAGCAACTACGCAACCTTACCCTGTAGCCAATATAATCGCGCATCTGAATCTGCAGCAAACCCAAATCTCTAAGAATCTGCAGATTCTGATTGTCCAAAGTCAAAGCCCGCTTGTAAGCCTTCATGGCCATTTCGTACTGCTTGTCGCTTCGATTAACTTGGCCATAGACGTGCCAGCAGACATAGGACATGATGTCAGCCTTCAAACCTTTCTTCACCATCTCCATGGCTTCTTCGTGCTTTCCAATGCAATTTAAGATCAGGCCTTTCATGCATATCGTCTCTGAAACAGTTTTTCATAATTTTGAGTTTTTCTTTATACAACTGTACGACATATGCTGACAAAGTTAAGATCATGTGCTTTATGTCCTTCTGCTCAGTTAGTTTAATCCATAAACAATATAATAATCCTCCTAAACCAGAAAACAAAACAACAATCTACTTACCGCCATGATCAGCAAATTGAGGATTGGCCAGAATTTGCTTGGAACAACGCAGAGCTTGTTTATATTGTTTTTGCTCATACGATCGCTAAAAATAATGAAACATTATCCAAAAAAACAAAATTAAAAAAAACATTTAAAAACAAAAAATAGATCAAAATACCTTTGTTTTAATCTAAAAATCAACTACCAGGCAAGGTTATATTACTTACCACCAGCTTTCTAAACAAAGCCATCTCCTTTGGCGGAAGTTGTTGACTCGACTTGGCCGACATTATTTTAGCGAGTGAGACTCAAAACGATAACAAGAATTACAATAATTACGTATAATACTCTGTATAGAAGCGTTGTTTGGGATAAGTTGAATATACCTCAAACAACCCCTGAAAAAAAAACGAAAATAAACTAAATCAAGACGCTTTAATCTAAAAACAGCAAAAACGTTATCAAACGTAAATAACACGTTTATTTATTAAGCGTTTAACAAGTTAATTATAGCTAAGAATTAGCATTTCATTTAACAACGAAAAAATCAATTGCCTAAAACTGAATAACCAATAATTGTGGCAAAATCTAATTATAGACAGACATAAGAAATACCGATATTATTCAAATAAAACGCGACCATTTCCAACGACTGAATACATTATAAAAAAGTTGTTGAATAAATTTACTGGTTTTTTGCGCAAAAGTTGTTTGGCTTCAATTATTGAGTTTCGTCTAATAACCCTTGGAAAAGTTTGACATTTCGTTTCTATTGTCTAGAAAATGCGTCACAGCGACGTTTTATATTTAATTTTTTATAAGACAAGATTTTGTCGAGACTTCGATTTGTTAATTGAAACTGTTAAATGTAAGTTTATTGGTTTTGTACTATTTGTTTTTGTTTGTCATAATGACGACTTTTTGAGACTAAAAATAAATAAAAGAAAAGGATGCGAAAGCTTTCAAAATTCGTTGAAGCGTCCGAACGTGTAGCGCTTCTTATTGTGGCATGTTATAGTAAATATACGACTAATTTAGAGTGAACAATGGATGAAAATGGCGCTGGTCCATCAGCTCCCAAAAGAGCAAGGTTAAACGGAACAGGTAAGTTATGGTTTATATTGTATTTCTGTGTTTAGTTAGTAACAGTTACGTTGTCACTGCCAATGACGTGAACCTGGGACTTCCACAACGATGGGCATTTTGCCCACCAATGGGAAAGGTAGTCTTTGGATATTTATATGAATTTTGTATTATATTTGGCTGTTTCCAAAGCGATGCTTGGTTGCCGAAAGGTTTTAATTTTTTAAATGAAATTTAAGGTTAAAACAATACTTTTTTTGCTGTTTGAGGTTTTTCAGAATTTTTTAAAGTATTTTTAATTGTAATTTTGAAAAAATAAAAGGTTTTTAAGCAATTGCATATTTGTGTTTTTGTAGATAACTAATATAGTAACTTTGATTTTTTCAGGAAATCTGCGGTTTCTTGCCGACGAAAACTCCTTTGGATAAGAAGTATGATCATCTTATGGATATAGCTCAGTTTTTTCATCCAGATGACGTGATAGAACGTGGTCCTGAGTTATGTGGAAAGCCTGGTGCCAAAATTGGGTTGTGGATCAACTTGACTAAAACAAAACGATATTACAATCCTGGCGATGTAAGTTGTTTTAATGGATTTTTTGAGCATTATTTAAATTTAAAGTACAGATTATTTTTATAGGTTGAAGAGAAAGGTATTAAGTACGTGTGGATGCCTTTAACTGGACATGGGCAATCTCCGACTGAAGATGAAACGTCGCAGTTTATTAATATTGTTTCAGCGTTTCGAGCGGTAATTTTTAATTTTTATATTTTTGATTTTTAGGCAGTCAATTGCAATATTTCATGAATTATGTTGGTTTTTGTTACTCATTTTGAACATCTACTTATTATAATACTTTTTACCTAAACTACAAATTTCAGACGAATGAAGACGATCTGGTTGTTGTGCATTGTACTCACGGGTTTAATCGAACGGGTTTCTTAATATGTGCTTATATGGCGGTACAATTTGGAGATGAAATATCAATGTGTGTTCAAGAATTCGCCAAGGCTAGACCAAATGGAATTTACAAAACAGATTATCTTAGAGATTTGGGAGCGAGATTTGATGCTGATGAAGATCTACCAGCACCAGGAAGACCAGCTTGGGAAGACGAGTCGAAGATGGTCGAACAAAAAAGTTCTTCCGGACAGCTGGCTGGCGGAAAGGGTAAGAATTTAGTGTTGTTTTAGGTTGAGGGAAGTTATATTACACTAGGTTTAAGGAACGAATTGTTGACGATACGTTTTAGATCAAGGAGCAAAACTTTTCTTTGGCGGCAAAGTGCCTTCAGTACAGTATGTGGAAGACGTCGAGACCAGGAAGCTGGTCGTTCGAACTGTTCGTGAGCTTTGTCATTGGAAACGAAAGGAATTCCCAGGATCTCAGCCAGTTTCTCTCGAACGATCGCCTGAACACAACAATTTGGAGTTCATAGCAAAGTCCGATTACATGGTATCGTGGAAAGCAGATGGAGTACGATACTTGGTGTATGTTAAGGACGACCATGAGGTTTACGCTTTGGATAGAGACGAAAACCCGTTTTTGATCAGCGATGTTGGCTTCATCAACTACAGGACGAATGAACCGTTAAAGAATTGCTTGTTGGACACAGAGATGGTCACGGATAAGGTGACAGTAGGACCGGATACAACCGAAGTGCCACGATTGTTGATTTATGATATTATTCATTACGAGGTATGAGTTTTAAATTCTTTAAGAAGTCATTTATTTTATAACTCAAATAAGTTCTTTTGTTTTTTATTTTATAGCTCACTTACGTTTTGTTTCTTTAGGACAGACCTATAGGACAAGAACCATTTAGACACAGATTTGAGAAGATTGAGCGATACCTAGTGAAACCTCGAGCTAACGCCTTCAATAATAGGTTGTTAATCAGGGAGAGCGAACCAATAAGTGTGAGAAGGAAGGACTTCTACGAAGTATCGTGCACCTACAAGTTGTTTGAGCCTAAGTTCAGAGCACTTATGTCACATGATGTTGATGGGCTGATATTTCAACCAGGCGATCAGGTATGTGCTTTAATTATTGATCGAAAAGTAAATTAGAATAGCTGCAGATAAGTTAATATTACTTATTTTTTATGATTTTATAATGAGTTTTGGTTAAAATATGAATTTTTTATTATCTAGAGGTATAGTTATATTACATTTCTTAGCCTTACGTACCAGGCCGCTACGATAAGCTTCTGAAATGGAAACCTCCACATCAACAAACTATTGATTTCCGACTTCAAATCAGGAGAAATGCCGTAGGGCATGGGAATCTGGGAGAAACCGAAGCGATTTTGTTTGTTCAGGACAAGGGAAACCTAATGCAGTTTGCTAAAACACGAGCGTTAAGGTCGTTGTTGCCGTATGACAACAAGATTATTGAGTGCAATTTCGTGGTATGTTGCTTTGACATTATGTTTTACTTAAATTTGTATTCTAAGCAATGAAAATGTTGGAAAAACAACTTTTAAAACCTAAAAACTGGGTACTTTTAATGAACAAAAAGCGTGTTACATGCTATTTTAAGATGTAAATGTAATTAAAAATACATTTTTATGGAGTTTTACGTGCTAATATTATACTCAAGTTGTTGTTCTTACAGATAGATCCCAAAGCCCCTAACGGCGAGTGGAGGTTCGAACGAGAGAGAACTGATAAGTCCTTCCCCAATGCCTACACGACCGCTGCCTCAGTCTGGAATTGTGTCAAATATCCAGTGACAAAAGAGTATCTACTCGAGTATATTCGACGGTATTGCAGACCTCAGAGACCGCCACCACCACAACCTCAGAATGGACATTAACTTATGTCTTTTTATCTTATTAATTTGTTTACGAAATGCTATTGTAGTATGTTAGTTATTCCTAAAGCTAATGGTTTAAAGGAATAAAGGTTAATTTAAATGATATTTAAGGGTTCAGATAAGTTTAAAAGTATCAATAACACTAAATATATGATAATATAAAGGTAGATGGTTCATTCTAGGTAACAGTAGAGGATTTGAATACATTTAAGGTATAGAAGGCATTGTCTACATTAAAGTGTAACGGTTAATGATTTTTTTGCTAAAATATAAAGGTAGATTGACTTCATATCAAAATACAAAATGAAAAAGAGAACGAATTAAGGGATTTCAAATACTCTTTCATTGTTAACATTGTTTTATAAAATGAGTTTGATCAGTTGTCGAAGACAAAAACAATTTTGGAAGTTTTATCGCCGGAAAATGCTTGAGAATGTTTATATTCATATTGTTTCGTGATCTTTGGTCTTAAATCTGCAATTTGTGGTTAAAATACTTATTATTTCGTTATCTACCTTTAAATATTTTGAAGAAATGGTAATATAGAGATATGATTTTAAAAAAAGTTTTGTTTATATATTATTCATGACTCATTTTTGTTAAAAGAGGAGTGGTAAGCCTTAGAATTTGCGAAAATTAAATTTTCAGTTTAAGTTAAACCTAAAACAGCTTACGGTTGTTTAAAATTATCAGTGATATGACGCAAATTATCAAAAAACCTCGGCTAATACCTCGAAATCGGTCGAAATTCTTGGTGTAGGCGATTGTGGCAGTTATCAGTAGTCGAAAAAAGTAAATTTATTGCAAAGGAGGTCAAAAGTGGTATTCGACTGATAAGAATTTAATAAAAAGAGGGCCTTTGAGAGTTATATTGTTATTGAATAGTAATCATGAAACTCTTTCTCCTTTGTTTTTTGGCTACGGTATCAGCGTTTCCACAGAATGTGATTGATGATGTTCATGTGTTAGAGGATTGTGCCTTCCCAAACAACACTGACACCAAGTTTCATACCTACAACTGTGATGATAGTAAGTTTTTGAAGTACATATTAAATTATTGTTGGGTGTGGGACGGCATGGCAGAGTAGGGTAAAGTAGCGCAGTGTAAAGTTTGGTAGGGTTGGGAAGGGCAGGGCAGGGTAGGGTATGGTAGAAGGAATATACTTTTTACATTTTTAGATGTACAGATCCAAGTAATTGACGCTGTTGTGTTAAACCGGGACACTCAACAAGAGATCTACCCAGTTGATGTTAAGGTACCTTTGCTTATCAAGCTGAGGTCGAAAAACAATGGTGATCCGGTAAGTTTTTCTTATAATTATAACCATTATTAATATTTTTAAATATTTTTTGAGTATTATATATATTTTTAAATCAACATAAATACGTTAAAATACGATTAAATTGATTAAAAAATACGAATTAATTGCAGATTACTTCAAACAAAGTTGATGTTGAGTTGGCCGAGTTCAGTAAGAGCTGGGTGACGAGGAAGTGCCAATGGAACAGTGTACCCACTTTTGGATTGTTGTAAGTTTTTGTAGCGGTAACAGTATTATAAACCGACAAATGTATAGCAATATTAATTCACTTACTAGCAATTGCTGTAGTATAAAATAGCAATTTCTGTAGTATAATTAAATTTTTTTACTGTGTACATTACGATACTTTGCCTCGGGCTTTGGTTCTGGTTTTACTGCCTTTTGGGGCGCTGTACTGTTGCTTTAGGTCTTAAATCGAATTTTAAATTATAAAAAAGCATTTAAACTATGACTATTTAGAAAGAACATTGACGGATGTGAGTTTGCCAAGAACTGTCCATTGCAATCTGGTGATCTAGATCTTCTTTTACCTTTGGATTTGAGCAAGTATTCAAAGATCCTCAAGTTCTTGACTGGAAATGTGAGTTTTTAAATTATATTAGCATATTTTGAAAGTCATATTTTGTCATTTTGAAAATATGTTACTAAAAAGTTATTTTTGACAATTTTACTTAACACGTTGATCTGTCTTAGTTTATTTGTTTGACCCAAAGAGTGTCTATCATACACAATGTCTCAAAACAGTGCATTTTAAGACCTAATAACCTTAATGACTATATAATGCTGTTTACCAGAGTATCATAGAGTTCGGAACACGAGCAGTACGTAAGACCTTTTGGGACGGTCAACATGATTTTAATTTGAGAAACGAAAACAATGTGATAAGGTTAATCACTTATTTTTGAAATGTTACTGACAAGGGTTCGGTTAACACGGAACTTACTTAAACATGTACAACTACTCGAATATCTTACAATAATGTCAAGGTTTTGTATGTGTTAATAGTGATCACTAACTAGTAGTTTACTTTACCGGCTTTTATCAAACCCTTACCATCTTCTCTCACATAGCAAATTATATTATATATCTTGTGTAGAAAGGGGAATGTACATAGAAAAACTGAGTCTAATGTACAATAAGTATAATATATTGAACCCATTACCGTGCTCTACCGTATCTTCAATTAAGCTGTTTTGTAACTTATTTTGGTTAATGTAAAGAACCTATAAAAACAGGCTGATTACTCCTGTCTATGTATCATAACATCTTCCAAAGAATGATGTATACGGAAATGTACACCTGCATATGTGACAGTAAATAACTAAATATACATCAGTAAATAGGGTAATAAATGTTGTTTTTAGAAGGCATACCAACTCAAGATCGTCATGAAAGACGACAAGAACGAGAATCGACCAATAAGTTGTGTTATGGCGCAATTAAAGTTCTCTTCTTAAGCGGTAATAAACTGTATTTGTACACGGTGATCTTGTAGTTGAGGGCTTTATTATAGTTATTGTAGCTAGCAGGGTTATTTTGGTATCAACATGATATCATATCATGTCTGTGATTGGAGTACGGTAAAGATATAGGGACATAAAAAACATTATTATAGAATACGGTAAGAATATGAGACATAACAGATGTTTTGGTAGTACGATATAGACAACGATATGATGACAAAATATGTTTTGTGACATACCACAGTAAATCCAAACAAGTTCATCTCCGTATTTAATGCAAAAACAAGCCTATCATACTGTATTTTATGTTTTCAATGTTACTCTAGACATTTAATGTTATGTATTTACAACACACACCTATATATATCACCCAGATATATATATTACATGACAAATATATAGTCACATCTTGTTGTTTTGATGGATGTTATAGTCACTATGACCTCGTATGGGTCAGTGTCTATTGGTAGAACAATAGATGTATGGGTGGGGGTTAGTTATAGGCTTATATATCAGAATATAATATGACTGTATATATAAAACATAATGTTATGGTATAATTTTACATCGTTTATTGAATATTATATCATAATATACTATGCGGGTTACTGATCGATGAGGTATACGTGTCTATATGTTTATGTACATACCATATTATGTTGAGATATATGAGGTATTTACACTATGGTAATTTTATGAACTAAAGGTAACACGTATAAGTTTACAGTTTACTGTGACATTTGTAGTATTACAGTAATATAGTACCTTAGTATAAGTACCAAATGTAATGTCGTATCTTGTGACATTACATTAAGTTAATCTACTGGTTATTATAACACACTCGGGGGTGAAACCTTTGATCCCGAGACTGATTACATCAATTTAGATCGCTGTCATTTGTCTTTTCATGCACATGTTCACAGGCTTTGCAAGATTTTACGCTGTCCAATTGCAATTTATAGGTTTGGGTATGATAAGGTAGCATACGACAGAGGTAGGTATAACGTTATAGTTTTTAATTGGGGCATACATGCGGTAAAGTAACATACTTACGGTATGATACTGTGTATTATATTTATTTTAGGGTAAGGGTAGATATAGTTGAAGTAGGGTAAAGTAAGACGGAAAACATTTCATGTTTTTACAATTTGCATGAGGGACGTGTTAATTAAATGGTATTGATGGGGTTTGTAGATTATACAGTATAACATACATTCTCTACCTTTTCATGTCATTAACTACCATACATTTGTGTTTTGCGGATGGTACAAATGCACAGTGGTATGCTATGATATGTTGTGTGTTTTTCACATTTACTTGATATAATTGTATGTTGTAGGATTTTACATTTACTAATCGTATGTTGCTTTCTGATATGTTATTTTACATATTGCAAGGTAACCTATGTTCGAATGTTATATTATTATTACCATTGAATGACTACTATAATTAACTGTAATTTAACTATAAGGTACAGTACTAAACAGTATACATATATACATTTTGTCATTTTTTCGTTATAACAATACCTTGCTAGTATGTATAATATATAAACCAACTTCATACCACCTCATGTGTATATAAATACCCTTTAGTCAGTTTAAAGTAATGTCATGTGTAATATATTTATTATATGAATTATCTCAGTTTGACAAACTTTTACCGCACTTCTGTGACCCTAATCAATCACGCCGTAAACATAACAAACTATGCGTGCTACAGTAACAATGTCATTCCTTTCATTCCATTAATTATTTTCTATTTTTAAACTTCTAGAAGGAACAGTAGGTAATGTGAGGATATGAAGCTATTATATGTTCAGGATTTTAAAAATTTAAAAATTAATAATTATTATTTTTGTTAAGGTTCTGAAGATACGACAATGACGATGAGCTTTCAAATTAAACAACCAAAATTTTGATATTTTATACGTCATGATATGCTTCTTATGCTTAAGTATACAGATTCAGACGCAGAAAAAAGTTTTTTTTAAGTTTGAATTTTTAGAATCTTGTCGTTTTTAAACTTACGTGACAATTAATCGTTTGATCTCGCGATTTATGACGTTCTAGACATTTTTTGCACTAGATATGTTACTTTTGATGTATGGTGTTTTAAAACTTGCTACCGGAGACTCAAGTGCACAAATGTCAAAAAAACTGTTTTTTAAATTAGAATTATATGTTAGACACTCAAAGAAGCCTTGTCGTTCAAGTACAGGTATTTTTACGTTCTAAAGCGACAAGACTTTTTGTATTTATTATAGGTATAGTAGCATGATATAAACATAAAAACATTTATTTCTTTTTTCAACGCAGGGTACAGAGATTGAGACGTGAGGGGGGATGATGAGAGTTTGGTGAAGATCATCAGAGCAGTCCTTGTAGCAGTTTCTAATTATGCTCATCTATGTGATCTTGTGCCTCACACTACTGAGTCGTAATCAAGTGCACTTTGAGGCTTCAAGCCGTAGTTGGAAGTATGTGTAGGTCAAGCAATCGATTTACCATAATCTTTGTCCATTTAGCACTACGCATTTGTTTATAACTTATAAATGGGCCTGCGTAGGCCGAAGCGGGGTTGAACCTAAGTCTGGTCTTTTATAGTACGCATAGTTTGTTATAGGCATAGAATATAAAAATAGCTGCTACAAAATTCCAAAAATTTGAGAATTCTAAAAGTTCTCACAATTTTATATTATCATCGCGTTTTTAATTTGAGAATGAAGGTATTTGTATCATAGAATGTCTACCATGTTTATTTTATAACATGTTTTATTTCTTAAGACAGGTTTACCGGGTACAGTCATATTGTAATATAATTAATGATTCAGCTTTTTTCTATTTTTGTAAAACAAAAGTTTATAAATATGCTTACATATGGGTAAAGCAGTTATTTATGTTAAAAAATGTAGAGCAATGGGTGCAGTTTTTTATTTTTATTAACTACTGAATTTAGCTATAGGTGGGTTCTTTGGTAAATATGTTGGGGAAGGTACTAAAAAGCGTTTTTGTTTACAATCTAATTACCTCTACTTTCTGCACTTTTTCATTAATACAGTAAGAATACAAAGCCATTATAGCTAGAACATGTCTGTTTATACACGTATATAAGCTGTACGATATATGCTTATAAAATAGGCAGGGACGGTGTAAAAAGTTTTTGTTTACAATCGCATTACTTTACTTTTTCCAGCCTTTTTAAAATTACAGTAATAATACAACGCTACAGTTTATATAGGATTTTTTAAAGGGTTTCAGACGTACTATTATATAATCAAAAAAAAGATATTTTTATTTTGGCTACTAAGACCTGTTGAATCAGCAAAAAATAGTTTTTCAAAACATTTTTCTCTGAAAACAAGGATATTTCTTTTTTATTTTACTTGTTATTATCTATGGTTTGGTCAGAAATTAAGTAAAAAGTTGACTTTTGTAAGTTAGATGCACTATTTTCACTTTCAAAGCTTAATAACACACATCATTTTACTTTTTACTCATTAATTTAATACCTATTTGTCTGTCAAGTGCCAATTCTATTATAACTACTCAAACTTGCACTTAATTACTGCGAACGTTGCTGTACTGTGGAAGTAAATCTTTTTCAGCACTTGTACTATGACATAGTGTTACACTTTCTCATTATGTTGCCTTGCAATATGTCTTTCACAACTTTAATTCAACTTATGTTTGTAAAATGTCAGCTACACATTGTCCAGTCAACTGCCTACTGTAATGATTGTTATTGTAGACACCTGCCTTCTAAATCCGTATTCTTTGTTCCGTTGATTCACTCTGACGCACTTATCAAACGAGGGCGTTCCAAATTACAGATATGTTTGTTTGATGAGTAATATAAGCTGCTAAAAATGTATATATGTTTGCTGACAATACATATAAGGCGTTCCGTTGGGGGTGGTTGAGGTTGGTTTGCATTCCATTGGAGGTGGTTGAGGGTAGGGTTGAGCTTTGATATGTTGGGTACCAGGGCCGGGCGGGGACTTTTGGTCTGGGGGCAGGGGTCCAAAAAATCGGCACAGGTAGCAGCTACCTGTGCCGATTTTTTGCAAAATTTTTTTTCCGAAAATCCACAGGGGGGGGACCACGTTCAACTTTTTTCTAAAATTTTTTTTGGGGGGGGGGGTACCCCCCCCCCCCCCCCCCCCTCCCCCCTCGCGCCCGGCCCTGTTGGGTACTATACATACCCAACATATCAAAGCTCAACTATATATATACAGAAGTAAGAGGTAATAAGGATATGGAAGGGTAGGGTAGACATTGACCCAAATTATGTTGATTACTGTATATTATCATTACATGTAAACGTATCACACCTAAATGTACATGTTTTGATGTTTGTCTCATACGAATGTACATTACTGGCTTTTACTTTAATACAAATTGGGTCATAATACAATAAATGTACATACGATGTTGTTTGTACAGACTTACAGTCTATTTTTACGTTATCTTGTAATAATAACATAGTAATACACTACTATTAACGTACTAACATTTTATGGTTTCGTATGTTAATATAGTTATATTAAGGCTATTTTTGGAAAGTACGATGTCATTGTTACCTAAATAGAACAAATTTAATATTGTTGCCATTTTTAACCGTGTCTATTGTTATATATGATCTATTTTTTCCTTATTCTACTACAACTGACCCTCCCTCTTTCCGATTCCTTCCGGCATTGACCACTACCCCCCTCCCTGTTCACTTTTTCTTCTCCATTTACCCTCTATTCTTTCATTTATCCCCTCTCTCTCATACCTCTTCCTTTCTTTAAGAACGTACCATTACATATGGCCATACTATCATTGTCATCGTATTAGTGCCAGTTGTCATAGTATTTAGAAGAGTAATTAGATTACAAACCCAAATTACTGTTTTAAATAAGCTTGTTTTCAAAGTAGAATTGTTATTACTGAGTCAGTAGACAAGCTTGTTCCATCTAGTTATTAACAGTACTTTCCTATTTACTGCACTTTCACAGCTCTGTAATTGTACATTTGGTGTAGGAGTGCATAGACAAAAAGTAGTTGAGTAAGGCAAATTATTTGTTGTCACGTACTGTTTACTGCACAGTAAAATATTTTACTTTATTTTTGACATAATGTTTTAAGTTAAATACAGTACGTATTTTATGCTTACTGTGTAAAAGGCTTTGTATATATAATATATTCAATGGCATTACAATATCAAAAGCACTATATATGTATGTATGACATGATACTATGATAGTACTTCCTGTTTTCCAGTACATTAACATACTGTAGCTCTATATACGTTAATGTCACGTGTAATTCGATACTCTTCTTGATACAAATTGACCTTTGAAACGTAATTCCAACAAACATGTCATATTAATCTTATGAATTGTTGTTTCAACAAGATACGATGCTAAAATAAGGTTTCTTCAAATATCTTGTTGTAATTTAG
This sequence comes from Bursaphelenchus okinawaensis, assembly GCA_904066225.2. Classification (NCBI taxonomy): domain Eukaryota; kingdom Metazoa; phylum Nematoda; class Chromadorea; order Rhabditida; family Aphelenchoididae; genus Bursaphelenchus; species Bursaphelenchus okinawaensis. The sequence continues at coordinate 7,189,689 of CAJFCW020000005.1, read as the reverse complement.
TATGTGGCGTTTGAAGGTACAAAGATTTTGGCAAATGATGTTTATATATTGGTCAAGTGATGTATATATGATATGTCGGTCTTTGCAAAATCCTATTTTTAAAGGTTTAGGTAGTACACAATACATTAGGTTGTATGAAAAGCAATGAGCTATTGAAATCCATGTTGAGTTATGAAACATAGCTCATTACTTTTTATACAACATTTTTGGTTTGAAAAATTAAACTTTAATATTTTAACATAAAAAAATGTTATTTCAAAATGAACCTTGTTTCTTTATGAGCAAGACACGAATATTATGTTAGTCTTTATAATTAGAACGCTCATACATCATCGTATCTTTTACACTTAAACTAAACATGATTGTTTCTTTTGATCCAACATCTCATTTTTTTGTTTTTTTTGTTTTTCTATTAGGTTGTTTACTTAATTATGTGCTCCCACTCAAAAAAAATTTTATTGTTAAGGGGGCTCGGTATTAATTGAACAGCCTTATATCAATTTCTGCAAGTTCCTGATCAGGAATGGAAGGAGGAGGGAGGCGCTACCCTCAACTTAAAAAAACTTGCCTCTGGCAATTTAAAAAAAAAATTTTGATTCTTTTTTGAAACCAAACTTACCCTCCAGCTTCTGATTTCCCCTCTTTCTCAACCCACTCTCTCTCCATCCCTCGATCTTTCACTCTATCTCACGTACCGACCAATGAACAGAAGTTAACCGGGTTACAGTGACGTCACCAATTTAATTACTGTAACCAAACCGAACGCACTGACCTTATTCCAGAAGCGCCTGAAGGAGGGGAGAGGAGTGTAGCATCACATGAATGCCTCAGGGGCTTTCAATAATGAAACGATCGATCGCGCGACAAACATGATGAAGCACTTTGGCGATGGTGGCGACACGTTTTCGGCCATTTCTTTCTTTACTTTCTCATCAGTATTGAGGTCAAGGGGGGGTGAGTCAGCAATGTCATGTTTCATAAAGTGTCATTTTTACTTTACAATGACATATATTATGATTACTATGATTTACTATGTAGTAATGATAATATTGATTGTGTCTGAGGTTGTGATGTCTTTATATGACAAACTTTGTTGTGATGTCTTGTTGTTTTCCTGACACGTGATGCTTGTGGTTGTAAAGTCTTAGATTTGGGATACTTTTAGATTAAACTTTGTTCCAATATTATTGTTAGAAGGCTGTTTTTATGGCTGTTCCATCAGGAAATAGCCCGTCTTTACTAATTGTAATCTTTTTTTGTTACTTTAAGTTTAACGAGGAAGGGGTAAGAGTTGTTAAAGTAGTACAATATGCAATAAAAGTAGTACAGTAGGCATAGAAATAGTACAGTAAGCAATTAAAATGGTACAGTAGGGCTTTGTGACGTAACACAGTAAGGCAATGTGCCAGTTGTAAAAGCAAAAGTCTGTTAAAAAAGTTTTGTCGTTTTCGGGCAATGTTTTGCACGTCAAGAAACGACAAAACTTTTGAAATTTTGTAATATAATAGTAAAATAGAGCTTTTGAAAACGTTACAGTAAATCTATATGCCATTTGTTAACGAGTGTCATCTCAAAGCAAATTTTGAAGGTTAAGGAGCACAGAATTATCTGAAAAAACTTAATAATTCTCTGATTACACAGGTGCAACTTAAAATGTCATTTTTAATTGGATTTCGAATTAATGTCTTGTTTGGCGGAAGTTTTTACTGTGTGTTATGGATGTTTTTACTGTGTTAAGCTTGTTTTTGCTGTAATAACATTTGGACACTTGGAATTTAAAATCTTGCATGAATAAGAGTCTCAAAAACGTGTCAAAAACTTTGCAAATTTGGCTGACGTTAAGAGCGGGCGGGGTAGTAAATATGCTTGGCAAGGGTAGAAAAAATGGGTAAGCTTAGCTTGGACTGAAAAATAGGCTTGGCTTGTAAAAATATCTTGGATCGTAGAGGCAGGCCTAGCTGGACTACTTTGGTTGTCGAGGATAACTGGTTGTTTTAATAGATTGTTTGTATGTCTACTAAATTGATCTATTTTACTGGTACAAGTGTCTTTTTTGTTATCATAAAGCACGTTATATCTTTTTTACTATAGTTTTTGTTATAAAATTTGCAAAAAATGCTGAGTGTTTTAGTTGTAGCATTATAATAGATGACTGTGTATTCTTATTGTTGATATATGCACTTTTAACTTTAGTTTTTTGATTACAATACATGAAGAAGTGACCGCTTTTATCATGATAATTGACGTGACTTTTCAAGGTTTTTTTGTTTTACAGTACAACTCTAGGTTTCTTTGTGTTTTTGTCAATTTTGAATCAATATTTTTGCCATTTTTGAGGCTTTTTAAGCCATTTGTTACCTATTTTTTCAAATTTTAAGTTATAACAATATGATTTTTATAAGAAACGTGCTGTGAAAGTTGCAAGACTTTGATATTATCATTGCTAATTATCATATATTAATTGACAGTCGTATATCTCACTTAATTACCATCGTATCTCAATTGCTAATCATTATATCACCATTGATAACCATTATTTCCAAACTGCTAATCAATATATCAGCTATCATAACCAATACCTCTTGATTGATCACTCCAAATGTTGCAGGATCCGATCCTCGTTTCCATCGTCACAAAATTGATCGGTCGCGTAGCGAATGGATGTGAATGGCGAGCCGAAGCCCGCCGCCCGACGCTCCGGGTTAAGTAAACAAGCAGGTCAGGTCACGTGTCATACGAATGCGACACGACTTCCAGAAGCACATGGTTACGGTAGTTCGGCGAAGGAAGAGTTGTCACGTTGTTGCAGTAGACGGAACGGTGACAATTGGAGGCAAAGTGATAACAAGCTTAACCAGACTGAATGTAACCGGACTGATGCCAAATGTTGCCAAAATGAAGTCAAATGTACAGTATGCACCCGAACATACAGAATCCTTCAAAACCTTGAAGCTACAGAAACTACAAACTCTTGTGATAACTACTTTACTACTCGCTTCTACAGTAACCCTTCTCTTCAGCTAAAAGTGCAATTACCTTGTTTTACCATGATCTCTCGGCTTCGTATGATGCTCCTCGTGTGTATAATATTATTCTTGCTGTTTCGAACGGGTTCTGCAGCTACGTTGAAGTCGACTTGCAAAAAGATTGGTAGGTTTATCATCTTATTATAGCCATGTTTTGTAACTTCCAAGACTTTCAAAACAGCCTTGTTATTGTCTACTATAATATATTTTTGACATAGTTATTGTAAAGTTTATTTTGGTAAAGATTTCAACTTTCCAACCATAAAAACTCCTAAATATAGCTCTAGAAGTACGTACACAGACCCTTAAATGACATCAATCACAACACTTTACACCACAGAACGTTGAGAATGGCCGAAAATAGTCCGAGATTAATTGTCAGTGATAACGTCTTTGATAAGATGAAATATTACCTAATTGCCTTTAGTGATAAGGAATAGCCTTTACTGATAGGAAATGGTCTTTGCTGATAAGCTTCATGAAATATTGTTTTAGGCTACAGAAGTTTCATCGACGAAGCGGGTTGTGATCTGATGGCCGTCTACGTGAATCGCTGTAGCGGATTCTGTGTGTCCATGTCGTTTGCCAACCCACTGAAACAGAACCAGCTGAGTGTGTGGGGAAGGTGCTGCAGGATGGTCGAGATTGAAATGGTAGGTTTAAAATTTGCATATTTTTTTAAAAAAATTCAATTTTTAAAAAAATTTTTAAATTTCAATTTTTGGTGATTTATTTGACTTACAAGGAATGTCTTCAATGTGGAACGCTTTGATTTTGTTTTGAACTTTGTTTTAAACTGTTATTTCTTAATTTTAAATTGAACTTTCTTTTCGCACTTTGCGCCCTCGTATAAAATGTCTCTTTGCTGATTTCTTTGCGTATTTGTAGAATATTACTCAAAATGCATTTTCTGGTCGAACTTTCATCTCTTTACAATTTGTTTACTCTTACAATATTGTGCTCGCTCAACTTTTTGTAACGGGGAACTGATGCGCGACCTTTTTCGTCGACAGAATCATCAACAATATCGCTGATGTTACAATGCAAAGAACATTAGGTCAGGCTCTACCGTAACCCCTGGGTTTTCACGTTTTTTGGGGGAAAAGTTACAGTAAAAGTGGAGGTTTATATAGTAAAGTAGTTTAATATTAGCAGAAACAGTTTAGTTTATCAATATTACATTAGCAGAAAGAGCTATTTATATTAAAGTTAAACGTAGGACCTAACACAATATAAATAGCTGTTCTGGTCGTATTTCGAGCTGATAGGATGTTGAAACTGATTTTTTGGGTAATAAATAATCAGTTAATAACATTATTTACACTAATTTAAATGGCACAATTATGTGGTTAGTGTAACGCGTAGAAATATATTACACTATACATCTGATGATATGTTTTGGTAAAACTCAACAGATAAGGTTTAGGTAACAACTTTAAAGTATGTAGCTGACATAAAACAATACCAGAGTTAATTACGATCCTAACATAAGCAATAAGTCTAAATAATAATGGCAATAACTTAGAAAAACAGCAAAGAATATTAACATAGGTATCGAAACTCAATTTAAAAAATTTTAAAATTATTTTTTATAGAACTTTCGCTTAAAGAGTGTACTGTAACTTAAATATACATCTTTATCACTTTCAGATAGACGTTACTGTTAACTGTGGTACCTACAACAAAACCGTCCAAGTGCCCAGCGCCAAAGAATGCGCTTGTTCCGAGTGTGCATAAATAATATATTGATGTACATAGTCAGCCTATTTAATGTTATTTTTTGTTTTTACTGTAGATGATCTTTATTCTTGTTAGCATTGGTTAGATTGTGCCAAAAGTTCCTGGAACTTCATTGTTTTATTATTTTTAAATTTGGAAATTGTTGCACTTATAATGAGGCTTGTAGCTACTTTACTTGTGTATATCACGGTTATTATATACAAATATCAAATATGTATATATATTACTGTATACAGAGTTAACTTATATACATAAAAAATACTTTATAGTACTTATCACCATTGTACATGTCGTTATGTTGTTCCTTATCTCTCTGATCACATTCCGTCTCGATCTCTCACTTTATTTGTTGTCTAGTCATCGTGGTATCTTGTCGATAGATGTTCATTGTTAATAATTGTTTGGATAATAAATTTGAAGCATGCAAAATGTAATTTAAAGGCTTTTAAGTTATGATTTTAAATTTAGTTATCAATTACCTAAATTTATGATTTCTTTTTGGTTCCGCAACGAAAACTTTAATCGAAAATATTTCAAGCGCTTTTTGTAAAACCAATTTTATGATGCTTTGTGCAGCCCTTTTTACTTGTCATACCAGACATATAATGCTGTTTATTTCCCGTTGTTACCTAAAATAATGTACAATAATCGTATCTACTCTACGTTGAAAGGCTTCAGTATTGCGAGATTCAAAAGAGTCGGAAAGCATCGTGCCAATCGCCGTGCACCATGTTGAACAAGTCGGGCTGTTCGTTGATGAGCAACACCAGGGTGGTCTGATCGTCGTCGACCATGCTCTTCTTGAACAACATCTCCACCACCTTCCAATGATATGCCGAGTAGAAGCGGGACAAGGCCTTCACGTTGCCAGCAACGAAGCCGCCCGAGATCACCGCCTCGTCGCGACGATACAACACCTTCTCCGTATATCTGCTGAGTTTGTCGTAGGAGGGGGTGAGCTGAAAGTACGATAAAATAGAGAGTCATACCCTACCCTACCCTACCCTACTCTACCCTACCCTACCCTACCCTACCCTACCCTACCCTACCCTACCCTACCCTACCCTACCCTACCCTACCCTACCCTACCCTACCCTACCCTACCCTACCCTACCCTACCCTACCCCTACCCTACCCTACCCTACCCTACCCCTACCCTACCCTACCCTACCCTACCCTACCCTACCCTACCCTACCCTACCCTACCCTACCCTACCCTACCCTACCCTACCCTACCCTACCCTACCCTACCCTACCCTACCCTACCCTACCCTACCCTACTCTACCCTACCCTACCCTACCCTACCCTACCCTACCCTACCCTGCCCTACCCTACCCTACCCTACCCTATCCTACCCTACCCTACCCTACCCTACCCTACCCTACCCTACCCTACCCTACTGTACTCGCATATAAAATTGAAGTACCGTACCTTAATTAACGAGATCTTTCCCTCAGGGAATATTGGGTACCACTGATAATCGGCCGGGAAGAAACGTTCGTCTCCTTGCCCATAGCCAGCGTCGATCCAGGCAAAGTTTTCAGTTCGAAATGGGTTTTCTCGCTAAATTTTTATACAATATTACTTTACAGTATTTTTTACATTACAAGTTGCATAAAAACTATTGTTTTAAAATACTTTTCTTGGCATAGATAATATTGATGGGCCCCACAACGAAAACCTTATATTGGAAATTTAAGTTTTTAAAATTTTTAAAGGCTTTGTATGTTTAGGTATGCAATGTAGATGCTTACAATGAACAGTATATTCATTAAAATTAATTTTTTAAACTCATCATCAATATTAAGTCTATACCTACTAAAACACCTTAAAACCATCAACTTACCGATGCATTTAACAAAAAGTAAGGCTTGGAGTTGACCACAATGTCATAATCAGCACTGTGAGCTTCAGGATGCGTCTTCATAGCCGGATCCCACTCACTGTGCCAGCCACCGTTCTGTTCTCTTCGCACGATGTCATGGAACATTCCAGAATGACGATTCAGAGGCAGATTCTCGATGGTGATGTTGTGAATCTTGGTGTAGTGATACAACCCCATTCTCTGGCGTTCTCTGATCACAAACTCAATCGAATGGACATCTGTGAATATTACCATAGGCACTTTAAGGGACAGAACGTTGCGCATTGCCATGTGATAACGACTTAGCGGTCGAGCGTAGGTTTTCCAGAAGCCTCGACCGATGTCAAGAAGGGCTGTGACTAGTGTCACTACTTGTTTTCTAAAGGGTATGGTTACTTTTTGACAATGTTATGTTATGTTTACTTTTATTAATCACTTTTTCTGCTTTTTAGGTAACAAAAATGTCATTTTATCTCTAATTTTAAGAATATAAGCCTAAAATACAAGCCACACACATATCTAAAACAACATACCGTTTAGGCATGCCATAAGTAGTAGTAACTGGCCCGACAGTAGTGCTCTTCCTAGTAGAATACAAGTAATCCTTCATCTGAGCGTTGGTAATCCTCACTCTCGGCATGGTATAATGGTTGTGACGGATTACTGTAGTGTTATGTGTTGTTGTCTCTACATGTGTTGTTGTAGTAGCTACTGTAGTAGTCGTTGTTGTAGTGGTTGATGTTGTTGTAGGTATCTTCCATCCTGTTGTTTGATGAAAGACACTTGTGATACGACCGGTCGTTGTTTTGTTCCGTGGTATTTGAACTGAAAAACAATCAAGATACGATTAGAGGGAACAGATGGTAAAGAAGTTGCGTACAAATCCAATTAGCATATAGAGGATGGCGTTAGGGTTCGTTATAGGTCTTTGTCTTGCTAATTATATGTTCTTCTTATACGTATAGATGGTATTATATAGATATAGAGAGTAATATAACACTAAATTTAGATATATATAAGGCCTGTATACCAACATATATAAGTATCAACTTGTATAAAAAGTAATGAGCTATAGTTCATAACAAATCCTGGAGTTCAGTAGCTCACTACTTTTCACACAACTTAATATACCCTACCTCGTATCTTCTCCGGATACTTCTGCTCCACACTCCAGCCGAAGTAGGCCTTGAATGCCAGTCCCAGTCCAATCAGAGATCCAAACAACAACGTTAGTGCCAGAACGGCGACCAAACAGAAACGTGCCGTCTCGGTTCGGTCGCCGTTCTGTCGCCTCCGTTTTGCCTCCGGCTCTCCCAACGTGGTGTTCGATGAGAGCACGGAGGCGACCACTAGCACCACCTTCTGGGTACCAATTTGAGATCTTTACGGTATATTAAACTAAAATTTAGGCTTATATTGTCGTACTATAACGATGTATATATATATGTATATACCACGTTAATTATGATATGATAACCATGCAGTACTATATAGTATCAACAAAAATTGTACTGAGTATTACTAAATAGAACCAAAAACTAGAGCCATGATTACACCCTATAAGCCTCATAAAACTACTGCCAAGCCCCCAAGCCTAATATCCGAGTCGAAACCCCTACAACAAATAGCCAAACCCATTTAATGGTATGGCCATTCTTCATATTATTGCCTGAGGCGGGGACGATAAAAGTCCGAACACATAAATCTTCTCGAGCCAAATAAAGTCTCCAGACGCCCGTGGTATGTTCATCGTATCTTCCCAAAAGTTGTTTTTGGTTTTAAACTTCTCAAGAGGTTTTCAAGTGTGTTTTTGGTCAAAAAATACGTAGAAAGTGGATTTTTAATGAGTTTTATGAATATTTCTAACAATTTTTTGCTTTTTTATTCATTTTTAGGTAACGAAACATCAAAATAAGGCTAAAATAACATAAAAATGAGCAAAATAAGCCTAAATTTACACAAAAAACGCAAACTTCATACCTAAAACTATATAAGTTACAGACAATAATAAATAAACCCCACAAAAAATGAACACAAATAATAAAACCACTGCTTTGACAGTAATTACCGTCCAGTAAGTAGTAGTATAACTGAAAAACAAGGATACGAACGCAGTAAAAACGGCAGTTCCAGCACAATTAAATCAGGATATTCACCCAAACAACACAATTACTTGTCCATTCATGTTAGACATGCCGGTCAAAGACTAAAAGTTTAAAGATTAGTCTCTTTGGAGCTGCTTTGGATGTTGTAGTAGACACAGGGTCATATAAAAATTTTTTTTGAGGAAAGGCACATAATTATTTGAACAACTTGTTAGTATACGTAAAATTGTTGTAAAAACAGTTTTAAAGGTCAAAAAATAAATAGAAAAATCGAAAAATTTCCCCAAAATTGTTAAAAAGTGAAATTCTGTAAACTTTTTGACCGACAAAACTAAAAAATCTTAAAAAATTAGCAATAGTTATAAATATTAAGTTGTTCAATTAACTCTGAGCCCCTAAACCCCAAAAACTTGCACTAAAATAGGCTCAGAATTAATTCAAAAACCCGATAGTTACAGTACTTTTGTATACTTCCTCAACAGTCTACCTAGATGACATAAAACAATGTCAAAACGAAACTTGCCATCCCCAATGTCATATAAAGAATGTCCCGCTGTGAACACATAAAATCTGTCTCTTCCTATTTAGCATATCGCTTTTACTCCGTCACTCGCACACTTCTACTATGTCAATATGTTCCTAGGGTTTAAATTTTGAAAAATATTTTAAAATTAGAAAAATTTGCATATTTAAGCAATTTTTAACAAAACAACGTAAAATTATTAAAAAATATAAAAAATGATAAATATAATACTATCGCATTCCTAAATACCATATATATAATCATATACCACCACTAATACAAAAGGCAACAACATATTCAAAAGCAACTTTAGCAACAATAACTATACAACATGACATATTTCTGATTACAATACCCTTTTACTTTACACTTGAAAGCAAACATTAAAGCGGATTCATCTTTACTGTCCCGCCCATTCATGCAAATGACCTCAGAGCCGTGATTCAAACACAACATAACAGAAAGGTTTGCGGTTTAACTACGGCTTTTTATGACAGTTTCAATCCATTACTACAACTTGTTTCAGCTGCTTTTGTTGTAGAGATTGGTTTTCTAGGTAATTTAAAAGGTTTGTCAAAAGAAAAAGGCAGAAAAAGAGTAAAAATGAAAGATACAGACCTACTATAATATAAATTTTAGCTTTTATTTGAAAAAAAGATATATTTATATATATTACAGTATATATAGTAAATAAATACTATAATATAGCTAAAAAGTTATTATAATAAAAACTGAACAGATACTATAATACCATAAAGTACTGCCAACTTTATCCCCATTAAACCACTTTTATATCAAAAGAGGCAGTTAATCATTTTGGCAACATTACTATATAACGTAGCAGATGTCATGACTCAAAACGGAACAGTCATCACTCTTCGAATGTAATCTACTGCAAAGAATTCGTATAGCGCTGACGGAAGTAAAGACATGCAAAGTTTTATACGTTTGTCCGAGTATCGTTACGTGAGTACGGAGGGGTAAATTGGCAGTTTTAAGAGTTTGAAAAGGTAATTGTAGCTGTATCTATGAATAATATACAGTAATTAACATATTACCCTACCCTACCCTACCTTACCCTATCCTACCCTACCCTACCCTACCCTACCCTACCCTACCCTACCCTACCCTACCCTACCCTACCCTACCATACCCTACCCTACCCTACCCTACCCTACCCTACCCTACCCTATCCTACCCTACCCTACCCTACCCCACCCTACCCTATCCTACCCTACCATATATTAACCTACCTTATCCATTCACCCTCTCTCTCGTTACCCCTTTTTCTGCTCACAACCCTAACAGTGTTCCTCCCTCTTAATGGCGTGCCTAAAAGTGACAAAAAAAGTAGTGTCGTCTTACAATTATACTATTCCTATTGTATTTTACAAAATGTTTTACAAAGATTTTGATTAAGATTGATCATTAAACCATAAAAAACAGTAAAAAGTAGTAGAAAAAAGTTCCAAAGAGTAATTCTTATCAGGTGAAACAAAGAAAGGACATAAATCAAAATATAATTAATCGAAAAAAAAGCTCGAGAGTATGACGAGATCGGATGGAAAACTGTTTTTCAGACATTCTAGACCAGACTCTTGACATTTCAAACGTGATTTTGACACCTTAGGCTTAAAATTGTGAGTTTTAATTAGAAAAAGTAAACTTTTAAATTCAAACTAAGGTTTTAAAGTTAAAAAAGTAAGTTTAAAAGTTTTAAATACCGTTTGAAGGCTTGAAACTCAATTTTAAAAGTTAATTTTTACCTTTTAAATTCAAAAATATACCTTTAAAACTAAAAATTTAGGTTAAAACCATAAAAACTTATGCCTAAAACTTCAAAACCTAACTTTGAAACATGAAAAAGTCAAAAGAAAAGCCAGTGACAATTAGCCAAAAAATAAAACAACAATAACATGCCCACACCCCTAATAAATATCTGTCTTTCGCCCTTCGGGTCCTTAGCCATTGGCAACTGTCCTGAGGCAATCCAATCCGAAAAGCGATTAACTGACCGAAAGTGACCCATTCTCGAGTTGTTTTTCCCGAGGTTTTCGAGTTGAGAATAGTTAAAAAAGTGTTTAAAAGTAGCCTAAAACAAAGACAAAAGTTTAACGCCTGAGGCGAGAAATTAATCCTATTTGTTTAACTGGTAAAAAACGAACAGTTACCATCAAAAGGTGATCAAAAAGTGGTTTTTAATGGGATAACGACACTTTATGTGTTATTTTATTATAACTTGATTAGTCTTGAAGTTACAGTAGTGTAGAAGATCTTCAAACTACAGTCATAAAGCTGCAGTAAGGCGGTAAATCAATTAAACCGACAAACACAGACCAAAAAATTAAAATTTAAGATAACAACAAATTAAAAACTTAATATAAAGTTAGATAAAAGGTTAATGAAGGTATATAAAACGCTTTTCACATAATTTAGATCGCTTAATATTCTAATTCGATCCAAAGTGTCATTTCTTTCCAAATAACCTTTTCCATCAATTTAATCCATCTCGAAGTCACATATGCAACACCCTGGATAAAGACCGTCTCAATTATTATTCAAACTCACATTTTTTTCAATAAAAATGTTTGAAGTAGATTTAAATTGTAAGTTAAAACTTAAAAACTATTATTTTAAAAATAAAAAATAATTTAAATTTATATATCTAAAAACATTAAAAAAATTTAAAATTTTAATACGTTTTAAAATTACTATTTATTTACATTATGTTTTACAGATATTTGTAACTTTTTTAAAACGAGTTTTTCTTGAATAATGCGGTTTTGCAGCCTGCACTGTCTATCTTTCGACCTGCGCCCTTTTTTTATTTTTTGGCGCGAAAAAATTTGCCAAAAATATTTTTTATTCCGCGAAAGTTTGTTTGTATTTGTTGGTAATACCAATTTCCTCACTGAACGCTTGTTACAAAATTAATTTTACTTTGAATTTCTCACATTATTTTAGTTTATATATCTTTTTTACCTTATTATTGTTGATCAACCTTGTTTTAGACGTTGAAATGAGAAGAGCCGGCTTCAATGGTCCCATATCAGCAGTGGTTCAGGAGCTCAGGGAGTCTGAATTCAAGGATGATTCGTTTAACTTTGAAGAGAAATCTGTACTAGGAGGAGGGATGTTCGATAAGAAAAGTAAGGATAATATTGTATTAGTTGATCTTGATGTTTAGGTACGAAACAGGACTACTTCTATATTTACAACGACAATCATCTGATGGTGTACCAGAAGGGTGGGGCAGCCAGTCAGTCGCTTGTTGTCCTTAACTATTACTTTAATGACACAGCTGCAGTTCAGTCAGCGGTTTACTTCAGAGCTGATGGTATGTTTTGCTCTATAATTTGATTTTTAGTTGATATTATGTTGTAAAACTTGGCGAGACTGTTAACAAAAGTATATTATTGCAGAATCCATGGAAGGAGTGCTGGTAGCTGTTCGAGATTTGGCCCTGGATGCCAATTACGTGTCATTTATATCGTTTGAAACCAAAAAACAGCACAAGGCTTGTCTCTTCAATGCCAAGATATCTCACGTTCAAGTGTGTGTGGATGGAGTGAGTATGAAAACAGCTACAGGCTTGAGTGCCGGATTGGGCAAATATCCTCATGTGCTTGTAGTTGGCGGAGAAGACACATACGCTGCTATATTCCACATGGGACTAATACCAAAGGAGCCTTGTGAAGATAATGCTAAACTGCCAAACAAGTGCATCATGTTAATGAGTAAGGCTTTGTTCTATGTTATTTATAATGTTTCTTGATTATATTAAATATTTTTGGATTTTAAAACAATCTTTTTAATTTATTTTGGCCGTTTAACATGACTAACATTATATTTCTGATAGATAACATAATATTATTTAATTTTTTGGTTGATATAATAATATTTTTAGAACCAGATGAAAATGGGGACATTGAATACAACACGGAACTGAAACAAGGCACTTTTAAGAAAGGTAGGGTTGTATTTTTATTATTTATTTTTAAATTTAGAAGCCGTTGAAGTAACATCGTTGTGTTATGTCGAAGAACGTCGAGTAGTAGCTGTAGGACTTTCGAATGGTATTGTATCTCTGTCATCTTTAAAGTCAGGGCTTGTGTAAGTTGTTTTTTGGATTGCAACGTTTTTTGAGTATGATTTTACATTATGTTATGTGGTAGTAGGTCATCATACGCTACATATTTATAGTATGGGAACTATGCTAATAGTTATAACAATTTTTACTCTTAATTTTAACTTTTTGCAAATTTTAGAGGCTATGTCTACATTGGCCGATCTTTCGAAGTCTTGGACATTACCTGGCAGAACTCGATCGACGACAGCGACAAGTGCATCTTCATGTGGATGTACATTCGTCGTATCTATGATAATCAGCATATATTGTGTTTGTTCAGTAACTCTGGCGCTGTTGGTAACAGCGAGATCTCATGGGTTAGAAGGTTCCACTATATTATCAAGGATTGTCAGGAAATGCTGGTAATGAAGTCGATACCTCTGAATAAGGAACAAGCAGCAGCGATTGGGCTGACTGACAACACGGAAGTCGAAGATACGATGAACACTACTGTAAGTAGTCCGGAATGGTACACGGCTAACATGATGTTCATGTACGTGGAAAGTATCAATGGGACAAGGACCTTGAGGGTGAGTTTAGGGATATTGTAGTAGTTTACGACTGATTTTTGATTTATTTTACATAAAATTTTAACTAAAAATATACTTTTTGGGTCGGTATTGGATTTTTAAGAGTTTAGGTACAAGAAGGCTAAATAAATTTAAACAATATGATTTTAGGGCTCAGTGTTTGACCTAGATGCATATTACACCAAGCGGATGCCAGGAGAGCCGGTGCCAGATCGAACTCCAGCTAGACAATGTGGATTCCTCTCTTTCTTTAAGGCTCCAGAAGGCATCTCATTCAAGCCAAGCGACGTTTTAGATGTTAATGTTGTTGATATCAGCAGGTTCAAGAGACCTGCTTCAGTCGAAGAACATGTTGATCAACTGTTCTATCCATCCTCACTTAACTTTACTGTAGATATACTAACCACAACTAAAATAACCCAAATGGAAGTACTGTGTATTCAGGATCAGGTAGGGTTTTTAGCATGAATAATTGATTTTTGAGCTTTTTGTTATATTGTAGTAGGTGTTAAGTAAGCTTAGAAATATGTTTTAGGCGATCAATCAGATTGAGAAGAACATTGTGGAGTACTTTGAAGATCCATCTCACGCTTCCTCTTTCTTGTTTTCTTTAGGCCTAACCAATTCGCTGCCAGATGAAAATGATGTTGTTATGAGGAGCTGCGTCTTCCGTATTTTACTGAACAATAACTTTTTGGGACTACTGAGAGTAGTGACAGACCCAAACCTACCTAGAGACATATTGGTATTCATCGACAAATGGCTGTTCAAAGAGTTGGAAGCGTGCAAGGCTAGGCTGGAGAGTGAAAGTAAGATAATTTAGTTTTTTAATTTAAGAGTATATTGGTATAGTTGGAGTGATTTTTTTTGTCTTTTAAAGCAATTTTAACATATTTTGATTTTCAGACACTATGATGATATCTGAACCACTGAGGAATGTCCCAAAGGCTACGTTTGAGTATCTGACTCATTCTCAATCAGTCTTCAGAAGGTCGGCTAAAGTCTTCACCGAATTGGCCAAGCGATTTGAGGAATTGAACATGGGTGAAAGTAAGCTTTTCTGTTAAAATTTAGTTTTTGACACTGGTTTATAATCTTTTGCTACTTTTAGGTATAACTTTAAAATTTTTTTTGCTTGTTTTTGTATC
This sequence comes from Bursaphelenchus okinawaensis, assembly GCA_904066225.2. Classification (NCBI taxonomy): domain Eukaryota; kingdom Metazoa; phylum Nematoda; class Chromadorea; order Rhabditida; family Aphelenchoididae; genus Bursaphelenchus; species Bursaphelenchus okinawaensis. The sequence continues at coordinate 7,174,623 of CAJFCW020000005.1, read as the reverse complement.
TAAACTCTATTTTTAGGTGCCTTAACTCGAGTGAAAGCCCACGCCAAAGTAGCAGCAGACTTTGTACTAGTCGCTTCTGGCTATATCTTTGGTCTTCACAACGATCTTCTGCGACAAACGGAAGAGAATGTAGAGATCATGAACAAGTTGAAGCTCGAGTTTGCCAAAAGATCTAATATGGCCAGACATTTGAACTCTAAACTCGAAATCCACCAGATCTTCGAAGAGATTCTGGACGCCAACCAAGATGAACTAGAAGAAGCTCTGGGAATCGAGGTGGCTTCCGAACTCTATCCTCCAGAATGCTACTTGAACTTCATGGCCGTGCTACCATTGTTCAACATTTCGGAAGCGGCCAAACTGTCTGTGATCGGATATCTGGCCAAAGACTTGGACTTGGTGGATGTACATTCAGATTGGAACTACTTTGACAGAGCCTGTTCCTACTTCTTGAACGACAACTTGAGCTCGGACAAAATGAAGCAGATGAGCGACGTCTGGTCATCAGACTACAAGTTGTTGACCATTGGAAAGTTGGCCGAAAGCTCAGAAATGCACGCTTTGAAGGTGGTTTCAGAAGAGGAGGAGACCGTGGAGGAAAAGGATTTGTGCTTCATGCCTTGTGAGACAGAGGAGGAGAAGATCAAGCTCCTGGAATTGTACTCACAATTACCTCATGGTATACATAAATACAACAAGGACATGATCAGTCGGAAGAGATACGAAATGATTGTGGAGGTAAGGGTTGAGAGTCTTTTGTGTTTTAGTGAATTATTATTGATATTGGGGTAGTCAGGGCAGAATAAGTTGAGTTTGGCGTTTTTAATATAAAATGGAATTTATATATCTATACTTACATTTTTATTGGAAGCGCGTCTTAATGATAAAGTTTAAATTTTGATGTTTCAGCCTCCAGTTCAAGTCGAAGAAGACGAACCAGAATTTGTGAAAGAGACCCGACTGAACATCCTCAAGATCAAGAAAGACTTTCCATTTGCTTTTGCCAAAAACTCATTTCCACCAGAAATATTGGAGAAATGTCGCAAGAATCGTATGTTATTTTAATATTATTTGACGTTAACTTGAGAAAATTTTGAATTTTTACTTGATTTATAGGTTTGTACCTAAAATTTTATTATCAAATTCTTGTGTTATCGACCTATTTTGGGTATTAATTATGAGTAGATGCACGTTTTGTTACGTTTTTTACTGTAAAATAAAATTTTTAGGTAATGCTGTTCCGAAAATGGTCTTAACTAACAGTGGAGGACCACAAGTGATTGAAATGTCTACAAATAAAGGACTATCTGGTCGTATTTTACATCAAAACGATGATCTGGACATGCTGATAGATGAAGCAAAGGTCCCTCAGAAGTTCCCAACGGATGAAATGGACGAGAAGAAGGAGAATATGAATGCTTTCACCCCACCTTCTAAGCATTCTTACTTGTTACCTCAGATCACTCCTCCGTCTTGTCGAAAGACTCCAATGGCTTCGACTCCAGTCATGGTGAGAACGGCCACAGGGGCTACACCGGTCAGAGACAGAGAAGGTGTTATGTTGACTAGTGCTTTGAGGGTAGGTTTTTTGTGGTATTTATGTTTAAAGGGCTTTTTAGGCATTAATATTGATATTGGGGTGGGTCATTTGAACCTAGACTACTGTAATTTGGTTCGATTATCTTATAAATATTTTTGTGGCGAATAATGGTCTGATTTATTGTTGTTTCAGGCTAAAGACATGGAACGAATAAAGCGAATGACGACGCCACTATCAGTCAGAAAACGGGTATCAGTGTTCTCATCAACGACAGTCACCAAGTACCGTAAGACAACATTTGAAGGTGGATCCACCCCAACTGCACCATCTTCAAGTACACCACCATTCAGCAAAAGAACGCGAGAGATCAAACCGACATCAATATTGAGAACAGCTGGATCAGTGAGAAGGACAGCCATCAGCGAATCCAAGATTCAGTTCACGAAGACAAAGAAGATTCATCACATTCCTACTAATGCTGAAAAGTAAGTTTGAGACAAGGATTGCCTTATACTTAAAGTAAAATAGATTTAGTAATGTTTATGTAAACTTATGTTTTCAGCCGACGGGTACAAAATGCGGATACTTCGTTCACAGAATTCTCGAAGTTGGACGATTCCACAGCTTCAGAAATGTCCCAGAACTCACTACTGGGCGATGAAATTGATCTACATCAATCGATAGACTTTGAAGAGAATTCTCCGAATTCAGAAGATGATGGGGAAGATCTGTTCTCTATCACAAGAACCATCGAAACTGCACAAGGTGGGTTTCACTATACCTTTTTTAAAGCTTGCTTTTGGGGTAGTTTATGGATCAAAGGGGGTTTATATGTTTAAAAATGTTTTCTATTGTAATTGTAGAGTACGTTACCGAGCGATTTTTTTCGCCGAAAAAAGACGAAGCGAAGGACGAGAAGGCTGATGAAGCTACAGAGGAAGAAACCCCTGGTACGCCTGAAGCTGCAGATGAAGAAGCCTGTGGTACAACTGAAGCTTCAGATGAACAAGCCTTTGGCACGATTGATGCTACAGATGAACAAGGTTCTGGCACGGCTGAAGCTTCAGAAGCCCAAGAAACATTAGAAACTACATATGAAGTAGATAAAAAAATGGACACTTCAGCATCTTCTGAAGAGCCAGAGAGGATTCCAGCTACTGTTGAAGTTGTTGATGAAATGAGTGATGCAGAAGAACCAGAAGTGTTGTCAACTACATATGATGTCGATAATGATGTTCAAGAAGAAGATTCTGTTGCGAATTCAGAAGGCGCGTCTGTGCAGAACGATGAAAAAACAACAGCTGAAGTAGTTGAAGAACCTGAAAGGCCTTCAGAAACTCCAGAAAAGACGATAGCTGAAGATGAAACTACAGTTTTGGATTCAGAACAAACTTTTGTGAAGCACGATGAAACAGCTACAAAAGACACTGTGCAACATGATGATCTCCAACTAGCTACTGATGAGCAAGAACCATCTGCTAGTGAACCTCCTAAGAAGAGGCGAGGCAGAAAGCCAAAGGATCCAAACGAGTCGTCAAGTAGTGGTAATGTTTTTTGAAATTTTGTTATTTGAAGTTGAAAATGTCTTTGAAAATCGGTTTTTGAAGCTTTTTTGACTAGTATTTTATGAAAAAGTACTGTTTAGTATAATATTGATGATACAAAGTATTTTTTATGGTTTTTGTGTTGTTTTTGGCCAAATTCAATAAAAGTTATTGTGTTATGAATGTCAACTTGCAGGGCGCAAAACAACTCCTCGTCCGAAAGCGGCCGCATTGTCCAGAAGGTCTCCTCGACTTCAGACTCCAGAGCCTTCAGCCGTGAATGACACTGATGACAGTTTTAAACCTCGGCGATCTCCCAGATTGAATCGACAGAAATAACTGTCACTTACTGACCTTTTCTGACCGATAACACTTACTTTCGACGTGTACTAGTTAAAGCTACTATGTAATAGTAAAAGCTACCATATTTAGTATTAAAAATACTAAAATTTCAAAATTTAGGTAAAATTTCCTAAGGTCTTTTTGCATTTGTTTTAGACATTGAAAATGCGAAGAATCTAGTAGAATTTTCAATTGTAGCTGTTACTGTAAACTTACTAATGTTTAACTGATCAGACCTGCCTTTTCTGATCCGAACTTGCCTGTTTGTTGTGAAATAAAGAAATTAACAATCGAAAAGATAAGTGATATCCGATACGAATTGCGCGACGAAAGTGAAAGTATTGAATTGCTGCTTTGTTCTTATAATTTTTCTATTTATTTGCTTGTTAGCTGATAGCTTAAAGTTTTTTTAGGGATTGTGACCGTAATGTGATGCAGATTTTGGTTTTGACAGGCTTTTTGGGGTTTTGTTACCTTTTTCTTGTTGAAATTTTGAGAAAACTTATTTTAAAATTTAAGAATTAATTTTTGAAAGTTCCTATGAGGAAGGTAGGACCATAAGAGTCGTGCAAATGATTTTTGAGGAGAAATAAAATTTTTTAAACAGGGTTTTTTATTTTTGTTTTACCATAACAGAGTACCACGTTTGATTGTTTTCAAATTTCTAGAGATTTTCTCTAAACCTTTGATCTTCCCCGCCAAAAATTGTTCGTATAAGTGAAACCTCGCTAATATGACTTCGCTTACAACGAAATTCCTGTTATAGCGATTTTCTAAACCTTTTAGAATTTTTTTTTCACTGATTCTTGCATAAAAGAACTCTGGATATGACAAAATACCGCTACAACGTTTTTCAATCATTTTTCAATTCTCTTGCGATTCGTTATATCGAGAGTTGACTGTATTTTCATCTATTCTTCTGTTATTCTTCCTCTTCTTCTCTATTTCTCAACGATAAATAAGTTGCTCTAAACTGTTAACTCTTCTATTACAAAAACTCCATTTTTAAAATGGAAGAGCAGTATTTGCTTCAAAAGTCGGCCAAACATCGCAGCTTTTGCCCAGTTTAAAAAGAATTTAAAAAGAAGCAGTTTTGAGGGTATACCTCTGATGGCCCGCTCTTTTTACTACACTCATCCATCCATCTATTTATTTATTTATGTCGTCTTACCCACACATCACGTCTTCTTTTGGACATCTGTTTTTGAATTTCAAAGTTTTTTTTTTATTTTTTAGAATTTATTTTAAAATTTTAAAATATATTTAAAAAATAATTTAAAACTTTCCAATTTAAACCCATCGCTTTTTAATTAACCTGAACTTGTCATTACTTCACTTTTTTAAATTTTGAAACCGGAAGCAGTTTATTTATTGCGTTGTCAATAATAATAATAATGATATGGTAGTCGTGATAATATGTGTTGTTTCTATTGATTTACTGTCATGTCATCGCAAAATGACATCTCACTGGTACACAAACTCAAACTGGTACTGATTGGGTTCGTCGTGAGCTGTGGAGGCAGTTTCCACTTTGGGTATCAGATATCCATCATCAACCCTATGGCTGATGTTATCCAAGGGTTCTTGGGGCGATCTATCGAAAAGTAAGTGTATATTGGGGATAGTAAGCGTTGTGTTACTAAAGTAATTTTTAAATTATTGCAATAATCTTCAAAAAAGTTACAGTAATCTTTGAAAAAGGTATCATAACAAAAAAAGTTTTTCTACTGCAATTTTCAGCCGTCTTCACCATCACCTTCGTATATGGACCCAAAAGTTACTGTGGCCTACAGTAGCTGGCCTTCTGTTTGTTGGAGCCTTCTTAGGGGCTGTCTTAAGCCCTAAACTATTACATAGATACGGGATGAAGCCTGTTCTTCACTTATCTACCTTACTGTTGGTCATTTCCTTCTCTTTGGCCTACATCTCGAAGATAGTCAACTTGGCAGAGATATTCATAATACACAGACTGTTGGTCGGTATAGGTATTGGGATGATAACCACGGCTCAGACTGTCTACTTGACTGAGGTTAGTCCTAGTAAGTTTTTTAACAAAATTATTATATATAATTTGTTATTTTATATTTGGATTTATATTGTTTTAGGTATATTATGAATGAAATAACCATAACATTTTTCTGCACGGTGCAAATTTTTTGTTCATTTTTAAAATTTTAAAATTTAAAAGTTTTAAATTTAAATAAAAATAAAGTTTTTTAGTGAAATACAGAGGCTTCATGGGCACAATGACAGGCTTTTCGACCAGTATTGGTTTTGTTTTGGCTAGCGGAATTGGACTACCTCAAGTTTTAGGGCAAGATCACTTGTGGCATTATGCTTATATGATTGGTATGTGGAATCTTATTTAAAAATTTTAAAAATTGTAGTTTTAGCTTAAAATTTTTGTTTGGAAAATTTAATTTTTAAATTCCCGCCAATTTGGTCTTCTGTTTCAAGTTTCGCACTTTTATTTTTGAACGTTTGATAATTTTTTTGATTTAAAAATACTCATTGATAGAAAACAATGTCACAAGGGCTTAAAATAACTAATATTTTTAAACCAATATCTTCAGAAATTCTTCCATCAGCAATACTGACACTGTCTTTGTTGCTCTTCCTGCCAACCTCGCCCGTAGAAGCGTTGAAGAAAGGAAATGCCAAAGAAGCCTTGATCTGTTTGGAGACATTTTGTGACAAAGGTACGGCGTTCAATCAGTTGGCTCAGATGGAACAGGAAATTACAGTAACCGAGGAATCGTCGACTACTGTACCTTTGAAAACACTTTGCAGGTAGTTTAGAAAAAATTCTTAATTTTCATCTTTAGGTAACATTATTTTGAAATTTTAAATAATTTTTAGAAAAATTTTTTATTGTTTTGAAATTTATGTTGTAGTAGGCAGTATTATAGTAAAAAACTTTTGAATTCTCGTTTTAGAGAAGCAGGTAACGTTCTGTTTATCTCCCTTCTTCTGAACGCTACAGTCAGTTTCTCTGGCATCACGGCAGCCTCCTTCTTCGGTACGTTCCTTCTCCAGAACATTGGCTTCAACAATAATGAAGCCGCTTTGGCCAACTGCTTGGCCTCGTTGTCAGGTATCTTGGGTAATGTGATAGGATCCTTCACCATCGACCGAGTGGGAAGAAGACGTCTTATCATTGGCTGCTTATCACTTCTGGCCCTTCTGAACACGATTCTGATGGGATGTGTGTTCTTCTTCCAGATAACTGATGATAACAACGTTGGCTACGCGTTTTTGGGCATCTTCATGATCTTCTTGTTCATCTTCTCGTTGGGCGTGGGTCCAGTGGCGTGGTTCATCGCGACCGAGCTGAGTCCGGCTTCTTTTCGGCCGCAGATCCAGTCGCTGTCGGTGTCGTGCCAGTACATAACGTGCTTTATCAGTTCCATTGTCTTTCTGCCACTGTACCAGTTGGTGGGACCGTTGAGTTTTTTGATATTTATCACTCCATTAACTCTGTGCTCGGTTTACTTGTTCTTCTACCTTCCTGAGTCTAAGAATCGGTCTCCAGAAGCCCTTTTTATGGATTTAAAAAAGACAAAAGAAAAGACTTTTGGGTAACATGCTTTAATTAGGCTACAGTATTTTTTTTGTACTGTATTGTATTTTTAGTATAAGGTTGTTCACATAATTTTAAGCTCTCTAACCCCAAAAGTTTGCTTTGAGAGGGGCACAGAATCATATGAACAACTTAACATTATCTTATGCCTTAATGTTTATGGTAATGTACTGCCATATTGAATTAACTTGATTCTTCTATTGTAAATTACAGTAAAGTTACCGTACTTTTAAAACCGTAGTGTACCTATGAGTATCAAAGCACTATTTTTATATCTTTAAGCCTTTACAACAATATTATCCTCAATATCACATTTACCATGCCATAATCGTTGTATATGTACATAAACGGAGTAAATTATTAAAGCTTTACTACTGTGTCATTTTATAAAACAAACTTAATATATAAACCCTCAGGCATCTACTGCAATGTCTTTTTGATGACATACAGAGTACACTCACAATCTACAGTAAGCTGATCCACGTCGCTACTGTAACTCACAATCTTCTCTGATAGAGCGATTAAGTTCTGGCAGTCTGTTGGTTGTTGGAATTCGTATACAACCACCATTTTACCATCTTCTTTTCTGAATAGATACGAAATTCAAAAAATTTAAGTTGATGCAAAAAGAATGGCGTATGCCGTCAGGGAGTTATATTAGAATATAAAAAGTGATGGATAGTTTAGAATATGATGAACAATATTGTACGTAGGTTGATATATGTTAGTATGCAACAAACTAGGAAACTTACAGTACTTTCTCATTGTACGGTGAGTCAACTTTGGCACTTAACTTTGGGTGTAATTGACGGAGTAAATGAAGCTGAAAGTGATTGGGTTTTACTACTGTCTTTACTGTAGCAGTAGCTTTTTTTACTATTATGTATTCTTACTGTAGTAGCTTTTATAGTTTTGTTATTACTGTGGCAATAATCGTTACCGAGTACTTTTTCTTACTTTAGGTTTAAGAAGCCAGTACTGCAAGTTGGCTGTAATGTCATCAGAGTTTATGGTAGTTTTGGCCATCGTTCGAGGTAGTGGACATGCCATAGTAGACGATGGTAAAGCGACCGTTGTGTTCGAATTGTCTTCATTATCAATTACAATGCTCTTCAAAAGTTCTCGGACTTCTTTCAAGGTTTTCTCTTCTTCTGATGACAAATCATTTACTGTATGTTGTCGTGATGACACCTTAAGTTTATTGATATAAGATTTACTATTTTATTGTTAGTTAAAATAAGCTAGTGATTAGTTGAAAGCTTTCTTTAAAGTTTAAATATTTATGTGCCCCTTAACTTCAAGAATTAGCTTTGAGAAGGAGCACAGAATTATTTGACCTTTTTATAAGTAGCTAAAAGAATGACATTCTACAGTAACCTAAAGCAATGTAATTCTAAAATTTAATTTTATGTGTCGAAGTGTCACGACATAGCCACGTTTCATCGTATTTAAAAAGCGAAAGCTCATAAATCATCAAGTTGTGGAGCGTCGAAGGAATTTACCGGTATGACGAGAATAAGACACAACAAACCAAGAAGCATGACTAAACAAAGTTCCACCTATAAAGCCAGCCTTAAATACCTAATTCAGCCTTTGATCAGATATTGCTTTTTATTGGACTTGAGGCAGTTTTTTTAGAGTTTAGTCATAACTTTGGCTTGTTAGGGAAGGAGAGGGGGGGGATGAATAGAAAATCTTTAAAAATACAGTTTTTTTGAAGTGAGATATGAATCAAAATCAGTATATTATACTTGATATGTAACATGAATTAAAAAAAGAAAAGTCTCGGATTATGATCTGAATTTCCCGCCAAATTGGCATTGTGTTTCAAGCTTACAACAAGTCATTTTTTACCTTTTAATCTTTTTTTTTTGATGTACTAGTAGAAAACCTTTAAATGGGCATACATTTTTAAATTTGTAAGTGTAGCTTGATTAGAAAGTCGAAAAAAGTGCTTGAAACACAATGCCAAATTTGGCAAATTGACAGAAACCTCTAATAATAAAAATTTTAAAACTCAAGAGCTAAACTTTTTTATAGATACTATTGGTGGTACAAAGAACTCACTGTTTTGAGCTGATTGGGTAGGTTGGATACTTTCTTTGGGAATCTTATTAGGTTTAGAACTATATTATAAAAGAGCTATAGGTATATTTTCAAAGCCCTTGAGATCAATTGGCCGTACTTCACCTATTTTTATTTTTTTCACTAAAGCTTTAATTAACTTTAGAATCTATACCTCTTCTTCTATTTCAAACCCACATTTTAATTATGACAATCTTTTCAACAACTGTCATTCCTTCCATTAACCTCTTACTCCAACTTACAATGCGGTTTTATAACAAGTTCCAATTATTTGAATAGTTGCGCAACTGTCTTCTGAAATTACAACGCTCCAAACATGTTCATTGTGCCGCTTTACAATGTTGTTGTAGGGAGCGTCGCTCCCCCCTTCTCGCCGAAATATAAACCCGTTCAGAACTCGTTTCGAGACCTTTGTGTCCTTCCGCCTTCCGTTACCTTTATAGTTGTCTTTTGCTTTCAGTCGTCGCTCAAAAATGATCAGGAATTGGGGACCGGTGGCCGTGCTGTGCCTGGCTACATTGCCGTACTTTTGTGTGTCGCGGTACGAGGATCGTAAGTCATGTTGTGGGGGGATTTTTGATGGGATTTTGACATGATATAGGGTATAATCGATGATTTAAAATGAAAAAAAGAAATTTTTTTTTGAAGTTTTAGGCTAAAAAGAATGGATTTTTAGGCTAGAATATTATGTACTGGCGCTGACTTTTAAATTTTTCTAAATTTTGAACGCTTTCTTTGTTATCTCCTATTGAAGTATTTTGAAGTCTATTGACGTATCTTTCATTCTTTTTGATGAATTGACGTATAACATCTTCTCAAAGCCTCTTTTGATGCCATTCTAACAGATATTTTGACGCGACATCTTTATCAATGATTCAAAATGATTGTCAATGATCTTTTACAATCTTTATCACAAGATTTTTCAACTTTTAAACTCTACTTTTTCTAAAAATTTAATTTTATTACTATAAAGATGGTTAATATAGACTATTAGGTTAGTTTGAAGATTTTTTTTTAATTTTTGATTTTTTGAATAAAGAAGTTCGAAATGTGAAATTATTTTTAAAATTATAGGATATGACATAAACATGATGCCGTTTGACCTACGCCCAGTCCGAGACTTCATTGGACTGTGGGAGATCGAAGGACCGGCTGTCGGTAACACTAGAGACCTGCCAGCCCCGTCTTTGATTGACTTCTCGATCAACCCCATTCCAAAGTTTGGGGCTAGATCTGTTAATATCACGTAGGTTTAATTCAAAAACCTTTTAATTTTGTTTTAATGCTTAAAAATGGCATTTTAAATTTTTTTTTGGTTTTTTAAGTCAACCTACATTATTTTTAACTATTTAATAATGTATAACATGATTTTTTTGGCAAAATATTGAAAGATGGAAATTTTAAAGGTTGCCAAATATATGTATATTTACAAAAAAAAATTTTTTTGTGATTTTTCATTGTATTTTACATTGCGTTACCTAACTTTTCAGTCATACATACTTCGACTCGGGTAAAAACGTAGTCAGATCTGACTATGGTTTCATGCCAGTCAAAAACTCGACCAGAAGAGATCCTCGAGTTCATGTTGCCTACTTGACCACCAGCAGTGAAGGTGAGGCTTCAACTTTAAATTTTAGCTTCAAAATGATGTTTTAAGGCTTTAAATTTGTATTTTTATGCTTTTTTTATATTTTTATTTCCCCTTTGGCAAAGTTAAATTTTTAAAAATTTCAAAAAATTTACATAATTTTAAATGTAAGTCCTTTACCCCCTTTCCAATTCCAGGCTACTCAATGATGGAACAAGGGTTTGCCAAGGACAACAAGCTCATCTTTCATCTGAAGCAGTTCCTTCGTCGCTCTTTCGACGTCGGAAGCCGTGGAGTTGACCTTCATGTGAGAGAAGTGAGTCAAGATACGAAAGGATACGATTTCTGTTTACTTTTTACTTTCCTACAAGTATACGTTTTACTATTTTGAGTTGTTTGATGGACCCAATGAGCCATTCGTTTTAAATTCTACTGTACGAACGGTGGTAGTGATATATAGCTACAGTACTATTTCTATACGGCTAGTACCATTAGTACTAAAGACACTGAAAATTTATTAGTATTGTATTAGTGACGTCTTTAGTAGTACGTATTTTTGTGTTTATAGTACTATTTTTAGTACTAATAGCACAATACTACTTTTAGTATTACCAGTACAGTACAAGCTTTCACTAGCACTTTCATAGTACGAAACCATAGCACTACTGTGCCATTTTTAACTACAGCACTAAAAAGTTGTACTGACAAATCTTGTTTCAGTTCGAACGCCAGTACGAACTCCGGGACTTCCACCACATGACCCTGAAGGTGAGAGCTGAGACCTCAATCGACACTGAGAGTTACACTGCCAAGTACAAGAAGGTGCTGTACTGAATAACTTTAATAACTTTAATTTATTTGTATCATATCGAATAAATAGAATCTCAACCACGTCTAGCTGGTCGTCGTCGTGGGGCTGCTCGTCGTCGAGGTGGAGCTGGTCGACCTTTGCGGGTGGGTTTGGGGGCGGGCTTGGCTTTTCGTTTTGAGGGTGGGGGAAGTTTGAACAGGTCCTTTACGTCCTGGAGGGTTTGGATTAGATGTAAAATACGTGTTTCACAAAATTAGTCAATAAACTACATTAATTGACTTTAGTTTTGTAAAAATATTTAAATTTATGTAGGTAACATTGAAAACTGCATTTAAACATAAACTCAACTTACAAACATTTTCTTGGGATGAGGTTCATCCTGGAAGCCCACAGTCTTGTATTTGTGGTAATTCTCTGGTTTTGGCGTAGGCTTCGGAGCTTTCTTAGCAGGCTTAGCCGCCGGCTTTGCCAATGCCACCACCAACAACACACTGACCAACAACACTACCAACAATCGCATCTTGTCACCATCTCGAGCTTGAGTCTGCAGCCTTTTAAAGGCTAGAACTTGTTTCAGAATCTACTTTTCGCTCGACGCATACGTGCTAATAATGACCGCTGATCTAATGTAATTACCCTCTGGCGACTTTTTTCCTTGATTTGGAAGTAGAGTACAACAAATTGGTGAGAAATTGGGACCAATGACATAGATTTAGCGACAGGGAAGTGGACTTCTATTTATCCGATATGATACAAGATATTTAACGGTACACAGTGCATTTCTGACAATAAATTGTTGAATTTAAATTTAATTTTTAACATTACAATTGGATTTTAAAGTGCAAATCAATTGCTTTCAAATTTGATAGCTTACATTGACAAGATGGTTTGTTTAACATGTTTAGCCTTCTCAAATTTAGAATTTTCTTACAAAATTAAGTTTTATTATATGTTTTACTTTTAATTATATTAATTTTCTTTTCATTTGCCCTTTTGTTTCAAAGCTTCCGTTATAATTCAATAGTGACACTTTGTTAACTCTGGCGTCTCCTCCTTTATTTTTGTTTTTTTTGCCTTTTTTTCTCTCGTCTGCGACTAGTTTAGATAACGAGCGAATGCAATGATTATAAGGGCAACAAAAGATCTCGGATTTTTTACTGTATTATGTTATACTTTGAGGTAATCTTTGGTAAGGATAAATAGCCTTTATTTAGCTTTATTTCGAATTTATTAGTCGTAACAACAACAATTAGTTGTGAGAAGTGTAAATAATTGTTCTAACAATTGTTTTGTCTTCTTTTTTTTAACTTTTTTAACTAGGAATGCTAGGGAAAACCTTATTATTATATTTTATAAGCTTATATTAGGTTGTCCGGAAAGTTCTGAGGCTTTAAAAATAAATAAAATCGAAAAAACGGATCAAAAGAATAATATAAAATAAATTTCAAATTTTTTAAAACTGTCGGTTAGCTCAAAACTTTTCGGACAACCTAAGGATTTATTGAGAATTCAAATTAATAATGAAAAAATATTGTTTTGATATTTTCTAAATTTTAAACATGTTTTATGAAAATAGGAAGTAATAAACAAAATATTCACACTTCTGAATATTATAATAGAGCATGTTTAGCACGTACACATCTATTAAAATGTTAGCACTTCAAAGTACTTCTATAACAAACATCTTTGGCCACGTTTAGACATAAAGCAACATTTTGACTGTTTTGAGGACATTCTTTTACATTTTAGGCTTTGTTTGTTGTCTACTTTGTGGCATTTTAGTTTTTATTACTTCAGCTGGGCAATATTGACCTTTAACTAACTACAATATTAAAAAAATGACTTTTGTTCTCTTTCACATTCTATATTGTACTCTCTGTATCGTCATATTGTCTGTGGCTGCCAGAAACAGCGGTGATTAACAACAATGGCATTGAGCATTAAATAAGTTATAGACTTGACCTTTTTTGTTCCGCCTCAGGCCAACGGCCGGCTTCAGAAGGCGGCCGGCTGTCAGAATTGTATTGATTCGTGGGGAAGAAAAGAAAAGCGGCCGAAAGAGGAGGGGTGGCTTCCCTTCTTTGGCCCCTCGTCTTCGCCCAGCGGCATCTTTTTTTCATGCCCTGCGGCAGTCTCGTGTCCCCAATTCTAGGGCCACTCGACTGGAGCGTGCACTCCGGATGTGTTGTGTGTGTGTTGTTGTTGGTAGAGTGTGATAACATTAATAATCATTCCAGATCTTCTCCCTCCCCCCTTCAATTACCATGGCCGGCAGTGCAGATGCAGCTGTAAGTCCCAGTGGATTAGCCACGCTCAACACCTATTTTCGACACGTATTGTTATAGGTTTTAGGCATAATGTTGTTGGAGGTGTTAAGTTGATAAGGCTGTAGTTTAAAATATTAAGATTTGGAAATTATAGCTACTTTTAAGGTTTTTTGAATTCATTTCAGCTTTTTTTAAGGCTGTAATTATTCTGCACGGTGCATACTTTTATGTTTTAGTAATTGCACGGTGCAAAGCTTTTGAAAATTAAGAAATAGTTTAGTATTTCATTTTCTATGTTATCCTAGTCAAACTCAGTAGCTTTTCAATTACTGAGTTAACAGTAACTACTCTATTTCACAATAGTTTCAAAAACTGCACTGTGCACTCATTAAATTGGTTTCAAAAGTGCCGTTTTTGTAAACAATCAACAACAATTTTGTAAAGTAGTCCTAGGAAATGACAGTACAGTTAAGTTACTTTAATGACAGTACAATTAAGTCGGCAGTAATTAAGAATTATTTTTGCCTATCGATTTATACAAATTTGTTTTCCCTCAGGCCTTTAATTTGCGACTTGTCAGTTGTTGATGAATGTTTTCAGAAGAACTTTCTGGAGTCCGCTTTCAACAAGACCAAAGAAGTCGTCTCCACGGCCGGTGAGCTCTTTTCCTTTTTACTCGGGTACTATTACATAATATAGTACTTTATTGTTGTTTTATGGATGTTTATTACTGTGTTATACATAAGGCATTTGGTTTTACTTTTCTATTATAATATATAACACATAACACAAAGTTATTGAGGGTTTAAGCAGGAAGATGTTGTAGTAATATACGTAATTTTTTATGGAGTTGAACAATTTAAAAAGCTTTATATATTTGTGTTTTTTCACATTTTTCAATTGTTAGGTTGTGTAAATAATGAGGTATGTCTCACAACTCACATGGGGTTCTGTAGCTCATTACTTTTTATACAACCTAATAGCTAGGAACTAAATTAAAAATTTTTTAAAACTTTGCGTTTAGAAGGACTACCTTTATACCTTTAACTATTACTAGTCTATCAGCGTCATATGTTTTTCATCTTTTTTAATTTTAAAATTATTTAAAACCGAAGTTTTTTGAATTTAAAATTTCTAAATAAAACCTTGAATTTACAGGAGAAAGCGCCAAAGGCTTTGCGAATGTAGCCATCGAGAATGTGCAGAAAATCATCCCGGGCCAGCAGCCCCCCCCCCGCCCAGCCCGAAGTGCCAGCCGACGGAACTGCCGCGCCCGCCGCTCCAGACGCCGCTGCCACTCAGTAGTCGGAAGCTTCACTTTGTCCGATCGCTGACGCCACTTGATCTCGGCCTGCAAACTCTGTCCTTTCACTTTTCGTAACTCAGTAAACGTTTGAGATCCAGTCGTAGCTTTAGTCTTGACAACATACATGAAGTATAGGGTTAACTTGATAATATATTATACAAGGAGTATATTATCACGTGGCAAACAAAAGTTATTATTGTCGCCTAATTTACTGTGGGTAATAAGAAGTACAACGTATTGTAAGTTATTAATGGTTAGAAAAGTAATTTGTTGAAACAATATCTGGTGTAAAAAGAAGGTTACAACCACATAGCTAACATAATATACGCTTCTGTGGCCTAAAAACAGCTACACACTATAATCACCATCTATATTATCATATGTTACACTAGATTATAGTGAGTTATTACAGTAGACTATACGGACTATATAATTTATATTGTAATAGGTTACACAGTGAGCACAGTCTGTGTAGTTCGAGGTGACGGCGAAGTTGTAGCAAACAATTCCTTCAGAATCGCGGATTCTGGAGGCGGGTTACATTGAGGACAGTGACATTCAGTAGTTTCTCGTCGTTCCAATATTCGAGCCTCTTTTACCGGTCGATTCAAAAGTGTCGATTCTTTCGAAATACTTTGTAGCTTTGAGGATACGTTGGCTACATGGGGAATGTGCTAGAATAAAAGTATTGATAGTATTATAAATGATATGATATGTATGTTTAGATAGAGCAGGGCGATAAATATAACTGTTTAAGTGGGAGAAAGAGTAGGTATTATTAGAAGTACAGTTATCATGATAGATACGACCAATATTGTTTTGTTTACCAAATAAGGCAAAGTAATAAGGCATTTCCGACGTCATAGAAGACAATATCTTAGTAAGGTAATTTGGGTAGTCAAGCCCACTTTTAAGAGAAGAAAGGTTAACTTCGTGAAGTAGATGAGAAAGGCACGACAACTAATACTACTATTATAGCAGACATAAAATATTACGTTTTCAAATAATTCTGTGCCCTTTACTCCAAAAATTTGCTTTGAGAAGGAGCACAGGATTATTTGGACAACCTAATGCTATTATAGGTCGATTGTAATTAGTAAATTTAAGTTTTACAGTCAGTAATAAAGGCCTTACCGGATTAACGTATGCAGGGTTCCAGATACAAGTATAATATACGGCCAATACGACAGCTGGCATTGAAACGAAGAAAATGTAGCCACATACTGTCAGATATTGCACAAAACTGAAATTTTAAAGGTAAAAACAGGTTACAAATGTTATTGCTTTACCTATCTTACTATGGCTATATAGAGCTAAAAATCTAACCATATAAAGATAGAACTTATTTCATATTACATGCATTGAAAAAGCTCTAATATTCTCTATTTAAGTGTAACATAGGTTTTTTTTTAAATAATTCTGAGCCATTTAACATCGAAATTTTGCTTTGAGAGAAGGCACAGAATTAGTTGACCTACCTAATACATAGAATTCAAAAAGTCATTTTATACGAAAACCTATATTATAAGCTAAATCACTCTACAACAAGTATATCTTACGACTGAAAAGCAGTAAGTGTGTCCCTACGTGCCACCATGACATGTACAATGTCATGTAGCTGTCTTACCCCGGCGAATCCGACGAGTTCAGCTGTTTTCGGTTGGCGTTGGAGCGGAGCCGGGAGTTAAGCCGGCCTGAGTAATTACTCTGCCATGTTCCCTGCCGCATCGCAATCGAATCCACCCCCGAAAAGAAATCGATAAAACGCGAAAACAGGCCGAATCTTTTCGGCCGCTACTCCTCTTCTTTCCTCAGGGCATCTCCGAAACGACTATTTATGTGTTTTATAGAAAAGATGCACTAAATCATGGTATAAGACATTTGAAGACATAGCTAATTTTAAATGACACTGCAGTCGATGACTAATTTTGCTATTGATACCTAAAATGAAACTTGGCAAAGAAAAGTGTAAAATAAAAAAAATAACAAGCACCCAGCCTGCCCAGCTCAAAATTTTTATGTAAATTCTTTGTACCACCAATAGTACGCATAAAAAATTTAGGTCGCGCTTTTGAAGATTTAAATTTTAAATAATTAAGTTTAACGCCAATTTGGCGAATTTGGCATTGTGTTTCAAACACTTTTCGACTTTCCAGACGAGCTACGCTTACAAATTTAAAAATGTAATTCATTTAAAAGTTTTCTACTAAACAAAAATGATTAAAATCGAAAAATGCCAAAGTTATCAGCTTGAAACACTATGCCAATGTGGCGGGAAATTTAAAACGTAATTACTTGATCTCGATTTTCTCGATAATGGCTGGAAAGCGCAAGTTAGTACTTTTTTGCAAATCTTATATCTATATGGTGCTATATAAGAAATTACTTTAGGGCAGATCAGGTAGTGCGGATCAGGTAGTGCACTTTCCTTGTAATCTTGTTATATAAACATATATATAAATACAGAGTTTACTACAGTAAAAAAGTTAATAATAGTCAGCAAGGAGAAGTGAGACAAAGAAAAAAAGCCTCTCAAAAATTACACGTACTTTGTGTAAATTTCTCAAAAATAAATATCACTCCCAATTCCCCTCCTCTACCTAAAATCAAGAAAAAAAAATATTTTTAATACCTCTCCTCAAATCGCATTCATCCTGCCACAACTTATGGTATCCTACTCTTACTAAAAATTACTTGAAAAACTAAATTTTAAATTTAAAAATTACCCATTTTCCCAAAAAATCAGCATAAATTTAGAAATCGCGCGAAATTAGTGACTTTCCTAATTTGAAAAATAATTTCGATCCCATTCCTTTCACATTTCCTATCCGAAGCCGGCTGGCAATGCTTGTAGTGCTCTTCTTAACTATCCTGTTACTTCCTTCAATCCATGGTATCCAATGTAGTAGTAACAGCAGTCTTGAGTGTAAGCGCTACTGTTACCAGAATGTAAAGTAAGTTTTACATATCGGTTTTAACACCATTTCATACTTTCTCCAATTTTTATCACAGTGTACCGTAGTTATTTTACAGTATATTGAAGTTCCTAAATTTCTAAACGTCAATTTACTGTTATACTTTTACTTTTATACCTATTCTACTACATCAATAGTTTACAATGTCATAACATTTTTTCAGTGACGGTACAACCGGTTGTCTCGAAGATCTAGAAGTGCTGCCTCCTGACTTCACGTGCCCATTTGGTACTCATACGTACTGTTATGCTACCACATCCTCCGAATGGTACGAGGACAACAACATACTGTATGCTTGCAACAGCACCGACTGTCTAAAGGATGCAAAATCAAAGTTTCCAATTCCAAAAATGCGGTACGACTTCTATAGTATGGCAATCTTTTACATTTGTGGTACACTTAGTCTACTGCTGGTCACTATATTGGGGGTAGGTTATGTTGATTATATGTATTTCAATTTCAACTGGCCACGCTTTTACTTTACTTTCGGTGAACTTCACAAGTAAAGTAAAAATGCTCAATTTTACAGTAAATAATAACTTTTAACGGGGCCGATATAGAACAAGCACCTCCTAAACATTAGGCACCGAATATAAGAAACAAGCACCGCTTTTATAAAAATGAAAAAATTGGTAATTCACTGGGAAAAACATAAAAATGAAAGGTAAAATAAGAAAATGAATAGCGGTGCTTGTTCCCAATAATTTTCACCGGTGCCTAATGTTTATGAGTTCGGTGCTTCAACTATATCAGGGCCCTTTTAACTTTTTGATCACTGACAGGACAGATATATATTGTTTTAGGTATTCCCATTGTCGTATCGGTTATACGCAAAAAGAAAAAACCAAAAACTGACCGAATCTGGCCTGAATCCTGAATTGGACCCAGAATTATTCAAAAACATATGGCCACAGAGTATTACTGTAAGTTGGAACCGTTAAACTACATAAAAAAGTAAACTGACCAAAGCTATTTCCCAAATTTTAAACCTTTTTAAATTAAAAAGCCTGATACTAAAAAAGCAACCTCAAAATTTGACAGTGTAGACTATCTTATAGTAGCCAAAATAAAATTATAAGCAATATCCAAAAAATTCAGAAACACAAAGACACGGTAGCTACAGGACTAATACCACTAGAAGAGACAGACGACGCTTTGAAGGAAATCGAAAAGTACCAAAAGATGGACAGAACCAAATCAGATCATGTACCTGACCCGGACCTCAAGATAACATTCGAGAGACATTACGTCTACAAGAAGGGCGGCCACAAAATGGTCACGGTAAATTATTGATCTTACGTTCTCTTTTCGCAACTTGATTCCATTTTCAGCTAAAACCTAATCAAGTTAGCCAAAATATAATAATTTTCGTCGATTTTCGATAAATTGTCGTATATTGTTGTAGACCATACCGTATACATACCTAAAATTCTTAATCTTTCAGTTTGCACGCCAAATGCCGTCAAAGTACGAGACGCTGTTGTTCCAAATGCTCGAACATGGCCCAGGATCTTTCGCTTTGGATGCGATTGAGATCAACGAAGTCCTCGACCTAGCCCACAATATGTTTTCGGCCGAAGCTAGTCTAGTCGAGATCAACGCTCCATGTATTGTGATTGGGGAACTCGATGCATCGTGAGTTGTACATTGAGTTTAAGCTAAAAAAATAAATTCGTAGATATTAAGTTAGAGATAGCGGCGAAAAACGGCCTAATTTAGTCAAAACTTCAGCTAGATGGTTTTTCAGCCCACTCCTATTAAAACTGAAATCACTTTCATCTAACTCTAAAAATTTCAGATACCCAGACATCTTCCGATGGCTGCAAGTCCTCGGATTCCCCGGCCAGAAGAAACTCATCTTCGCCGGAGGCGTCTTCGATTCTACAGCAGCTGGAGCAATCGAAACGCTGGCCCTAGTAGCAGCCTTGAAGGTAGCTCTGCCTTTTGATGTGTTTGTCATAAAAGGTGCCAAAGAAATGGTCGATTACCACTTTCCCAGCAGATTCGGACGAAACGTTTCCAATGGCCTGGGCGTTGCCGTAAATCGAATGTTCTCTCAACTTCCACTGGCCGTTCTAGTTGAGAAGAAGATATTGGTTGTGCACAGTGGTATCAGTACAAAGGTAACGTCTTATTACAGTTTTTTCGACAAAAAAAGCCTTGTAAACGTCGAAAATGTTATTTTTAAATTAATTTGTTACCTAAAAGATCAAAAATATAAAGAAAACCTTAAACATTTATGTAAAAAAATTTAAAATTCTTCTTTTAGTCTAAATTTTAATTGAAAAATCATAATTTGTTACCTGAAAATCAAAACTTTGACCTAAACTTTCAAAATATTACCTAAAATCGCAAAATGTTACTTAAAAATCGACCATAACTTCAGATGAGGAAACTAGAGACCATCATCAATATTCGTCGCCCAATCACCATTTCAAACCTTCCTGACCTTGCTCAAGACCTCATCTACAGCATCCCGACGCTTGATTCTCCCGGACGACGCAGCTTCACTGAAGACACGGTGTATCAAGTGTGTGAAGACCTGAACCTCGAACTGATAATCAGAGCTCGAGGCCGAAGCGCAGAAGGCCACTTCACGTTTGCTAACCAACGAATGTTGTCCATCTTCTCCAAGACCAGCATGAACGAGCACGAGAAGGGCTGTGCTGTGACAATCGAACCAAAGGGCATCGTGCGGCTACACACCATCGAAGACGACTCACAACTATCTCCTTCTCCATCATCTTCGGAACCTACTAGTTCCAGTGCCCCAACTTGACCAAGATCCTAAACAATAAATATTTTAACTTTAAGGAGATTTAGGATCCCAGCGAGATAAAGTAATATAACTGAAAAATAGTAAATTCTACAAGTTTTAGCCGTAACTTTTTTAAAATCATAGTGAAAACTTTAAAAATTGGTGTAACTGTGGCTTGTCCATTTTTTTTCAACTAACAATATCAACAAAAAGTTACAGCATGTCAAAGCCATGTTAACATAGGTAAAGATTTCCTTTTTGATCTCTACAATAATAAAAAAGAAACTACTGAAGTCAAAGTAAAGTGTTTTATTACTGTCAAGGAACGAAAAAAATATTTTACAGTCAAAATGCAAAAAGCTTCTGTAAAATTCGTAATTCTTCCAGAAAAATTTCATAGAAATTCTAAAAAATCTGTCATAGAGACAAGTTATTTGGAAGAAAAATATGAATAAATTTATAAAATAAATTTAGATTTTGAATAATGTAATAATGCTTTTCGTTTTATTTTCTTCAATTTTCATCAATAATGTTTGTGTTTTATATTTTTATATTATCAATGATGTTTCTTACCTTCTAGGCTTGTAATTGACTGGCTTAAAGATTAGGAAGATGAGGTTAGGCTAAATAACATGAATTTTAATTTATTCTTGACTGTGATTATTCTACTTGAATGTGATTTTTTATTTTACTTTATCGATTTTTTTTTAAATTTTAAAATTTGTTTTAGTTTTCATAGTGACATAACTATCGTATGACCTGTTGATGAAACGATATTATTGCATAAGCTATATGTTTATTTCATTGATTTTGCCATTTTTTATATTTTTTAAAATTTCTATTAGAGTAATATAATTTGCGTTAGCCTTGTTTTATATTGTTGTAGGTATGACTTTGTCTTACATAACATGGGAATATTCATTTAAACGTTGGCCTTTTGGATTTTGAATACAATACGATTCCATTCTGGGGGTTCCGCGGGTTGCGTGGCTGTGTGGTGTGCTTTCCGTGTTGTTATCAGTTGTTTGCGCGGACGGTCGGTAGCTGTGCTCGGCGGTGGTGATGGTGATGGGGGGGCTGGTTTGATAATTCCCCCCTCATTCAGGGTGTATCACTCTCGCGCTCTTGATTATTCAGATGAGGTCGGCGGCGAGAGTGCATTCCGTTTCTGTGTTCGACGCTTTTCCTCAAATGCGCGTCTGGATCGGCTGTTTTGGGCGAGAGAGAGACTGATAGGGGCAACAACCGCAGGGACGTGATAGGGGCCTGGAAGGGGGCAAAACAAATGAATGGGGCGGCGCGACTCTCGACGTGGTTGCTGGTGAAGAAGGGAACTGCGCGCGCTGGTCCCGATTAGTCACAAGGAAACGCTTGTTGTACGCCCTCAGGGCCTCCACATTGCTTGCGAAGGTCTCCTTGTACGGTTGCCAGAAGTCCGTGTTTTGTTCGATTTCATTTTGATGGGTTTTGATGTCGGTGGTTTTTTGGGGAGTTTAGGTTGATTTTGGCACTTTTGTTGGGACTGGTACATTTTTTATATTATGATCTACCTATATATTGACATAGGCGAATTTCTAGGTATTTTTTGCTATTTTTCGCAATAATAGGGTCTGTGAGCGATCTTTTTAAAATTTTTTAATAAAAGACGATTTGCTTTGGCATTTTGGATCTCACATCAAATTCTGCACATTGACCCTGAGCTACAGCGTTTCAAATTCCTAGTTTACCCTTCATTTTTTAAATAATAAACAAAACCGCAGCACGTTGGGGCGGGTCCGGCCGCTTTTGCGCACGTTATTTGGTTTTCAAATCTGCGTTTCAAACTTTGGCTGGACGTCTTGACTTGAAGTGTAAAGGCCGATTGAGCAGGAGGGCCGCCAAGAAACCGGCACGACCGGGTCGGTTGTTAAGTGCGTGGCCCCGAAAAGGGGAAGAGACGCGCGGAATTCCCGTGGAAAGGTACACTTGGGCCCTGTGTTTTCGTTCTTGCCCGGAGGCACGAAAAAAACGGCGCGCTCTCAGGATGGCGGCCATGCGTGAGATTGCGCGCGTCCCAAGAAGCCGCAGGTGAAAGGCCAGCCGTTTTTCCCTAAATGGCGGGCCTTCAATCTGTTCTGAATGGACTAAGTGCTTTTCATTCAAATTATGCCCACTTTGCTTCAATTGCGCGTACTCCTACCTGGGCTTGGCCATGCTTTGGGCCGCGGAGATTACGGTAGTCGGAATGGAGGGGGTAGACTTTGGTAGGAGGTGACTAGGCAAGTTACACTAAATTATAATGAATTTTTAAAAATGTTTTAAAATTTTATCTTTAATGCCTAAATTGATTAAAAATTGACAATGAATTTGTGAAAATTTTTTAAAATGTCATAAATTGCCAAATTAAACCCTCCTACCAAGATATTAACCCCGCGGCGCTGGATTTGGATAGGAAATTGCCAGAGTCATCATGCCTAATTAAGAGGCCCCGCCACTGCCAGGTAGAGAGTTTTTGCCCAAGGGCATTTGCTTCGTGTGGCACGTTAAATCCGGAAGAGGTGCGCGAGAGTCGTTTGCGCACCTTTGGCTGGCACTACGGGCGGCCCAGGCCGCGGCCACAACTCGTCTCCCCGCACCCACCTGCCCCCCTATTTCCACTCCCATTCCAACACTCCATTGAGATAGGGCCGCGCAGTATAACATTTGTTTAATAATTGAAAGTTTTCCGAGTGTTTACGGCACTATTTGGTACTATCGCTTAAGGGCCGGGGTCACGCGATCTCGCGCATCTTTCTTGTTTTAGGTGGAGAAGTTCATTGAAGGAAGAGTTTGTTATTTATATTGTAGTTGAGATCAAGGGTTAGGCAGGGTAATTGTGATCTAATGGCAGGATATCAGTTTAAAATTGGAAAAAGGTTTGCTATGGTTAAAGGTTTTAAGTTCTGAGTTTTAAAGCTATGAACTGTTGTTTTTAAGTTAGATAAAGCATGGACAATACTTAAGTTTTATTTAAAATTGGTGTTTGAAAGAATTTGTAAAATGTTCAACTTGATTTTGTGGGTAATAATGATTCAGTTTGAAAGCTTGAAGGTTTAATTTTGGTTTCTTAGGCATTATTGGAAACGTAAGCTTAGTTTTTTTCGATATTGTTATAAGGAAAATCCTTGATTTTTTTAATTTTTGTTGGTATACATCACTACCTTTATATTTATCACAAGATTAAACTTAACTATCTTAATGTTCGTTAAAAAATTACAGTTGACTATCTTACTACCTCAATGTCGGCCAGATTTCCAGGCCATTTTGCCGGCGGGGCGTGGGCCGTGCAGGCATTTAGGAAGCGGATTAACTGCGCAAAGGGATTACGATAAAGGAATGATTAATTAATTCAGTTTGTTTTGGGCAAGGTGAATATAACCGTGATTAGGGCTTGTAAACAGACGGTCTTTAATCGAGAGTATCGGCATTGCATTACAAACGGGTTTGCCTCGCCGCTCCGTCTCCCCCCGAATTCCAGAGACTTGGCCTTTAAGACGCGCGACTTGTTTCCGATAGGAGTTCGTCTTGTTGGTTTCGGCACAGAAGAAAGAAGATTCAGGACGAAGACGAATTCCTTCGGCCGCCAGAATCTCGCGCAAAGAAAAAACAGGCGCTTCTCCGAGAAGTTTGGGCTGGTGGCTGGGGGTGGGGGACACGTGAGGCCGGAACTGGATCCAGATTGCAGTTCAAATTTTTATGCGCAATTCTGTTTCGTGGCCATCGCGGCTTCTGTTTTTTATGTCATCAGAAGGCCGCGCGCCTTGTTTTGGTATGCGCAGACAGATTTCGGAGGGTTTTTTAGTCTGAAGGGTTATGTCATGGTTTATGTCATCTTTTTACGTTTTTACATATGATATCGTACTGGAAAGGTGCTAGTTGCAAAGGTAAAAAAATGTTTATGAATAGGTCAGGATTTGTTACAGTATAAGTTAAAAAGTTCAGGGAAAACTTTTAAAAAATTATTTTTTTGTAATTTTAGGTAACATTTTCTGTTTTCTTCATGATATATCTTTCTCCAGGCATAAATATCTTTAGTCAGTCATAAACCTAGTAATTTATGACAAAAGTAATGGTTTTATGAAAAAGCTAAACTTTGTATGGCAACATCCAACTTTTCAGCAATTTTTTTCGAAATTCAAAGCACAAAATCCAAATTTTGTTTATAACGTGAAAGGTGTTGTGGCTGGAGGGCGATTAGTCGTTTCCCGGGGACGCGCATTTCATATCAGATTTTGTGTCTAATATGAAATAATTCCTTCGCTCGTCGCCCAGTACAACTGTGTAAATGAAGGAGAGAAGAATCGGCCGCTTCTGTCTTTTATCTGCGAACGATCGACTCTTCGCGCATTTTGTTTTATTCTCGATCATGGCCATGGGGTCCGTTAGAGATTTTATGACTCGGGATTTAGTGATTTTCTAGTTACTTTTTGACCGGAATAACATTGAGAGTATTTAAAAATAGAGTCTGGTTTATGAGTTATTCTTTGTAAAAGTCGGAAAGTCTAAAGTAGGAGAAAAAACAGCTGAATCTTTGTTTTTTCTATGTTTTTGTAGTCCTGACTTCACAATATGGAAGGGCAAATCAAGGACTGTAATTAGTTTTTGAACTTTTTGACCGCTCGGCATGGTTAAATATCAAAATCACCTATTCTTACTACTAAATCAATCCAATTCAAAGCTTTTTCGAAACTCAGAAATGCAAAACGTATCTTCATTGTACGCATCACCTCCATACCTTTATTGTGCGAATCCATTGAAATTCGAATCATGGCCACCCATGCCGGACACTCCTTTGCGCGCTCGCGCGGGTTATGATGATGATGATGATGATACGAAGGCAAAAGGCGGGAATAGACACGTGCTTAAGACGGGAAAACCTTTAAAATCTCGATTATGGGAATTTTGTTTGAAGAGTGGGAAGGGCCCCCGGCTTTGAAGCGACCCGCGCGGACTTTTGGTCCTTGTTTGGCGTGGTATTTCGGGGAATCATCCGCATCAAATATGTGTTCTTGGCTATGTTCCTCGGGCTGGTTATGCTCCGGCTATGATAATCTGTCTTGTTGTGCTGACTTTTTTGGGGATTGACGGTAATTTTGGATGGTTTTTGATTTTAGGGTTTTGGACGTTTTTGGTGACTTTTCGATGACATTCTTAAATCGACAGTTGGTTTTTTGCAATCTTAAGGTTTCGGTTTTTATTTTCATTGTATATAAAGGCATTTTGTATAACTATATATATCAAATGCAGATCATTTTTGCCAAGTTTTTAAAAATTTTTGACCGTTTTTCATCAATATCTGAAACTTTTTGCCATTCTCATACTGTAACACGGCCTAAAACAACTTCCCACACCCTTGTTGTGGATGCGTTGTGCACCTTGGGGTATGTTTATGGATATATCCCGTGTTGAGTTAGTTTTTGCCGATCCCGTTCTACTCCTCTATTTTCGTTTTTTCCCGGCCCCTGGGGGCATTGCGCATGGCTCGGAAGCTGTCGTCGACGTACGTACCGATCCGCGCGCTTCTCCTTCCTTCCGATGTACTTTGGGAGACATAAATGCGGCTCGAGAACCTAAGTTTTTTCTTTAATAACCGGCCGATTGTGGCCCGAGTTTGGCTTCGGATCTGTTGGCTATAATTTAGTTGTCTTTGGGCTGATTTTGTTCAAGAAGTTGGGGGTTTGGTAAAGAAGGTAGTATATTGTAGTAAGCTCTATCTTTTATAGTTGTAGTGTTGTCAGCTTTTACTTTAAAAGTCACTCTAGCCAAGTTCAACTCCGATATTCATAACTTTCCCTTAACTTTTGCCTTAATAACCAGCCGTTCGGGCCGTTTAATGTGCGTTTTAAGGCTGATTTGCATAAACACACCCGGCTACTGTAATGTTTTGCATAGATCGAAGCGCGACACTGTTTAAACCGCACTTAGTTCGGAACAGTGTTGGGAAGGGAGGTGGTGGCGTCGAGAGTGCACCACCTATCACTTGGCTAGTGGAACGCGCGGCCGGGGCCCGGCTCTCGTGATCTGTGGAACAGATGCGTCCCTTCGCTTTCCTTTTTCTGGTCGAATGCCGCAAGGCCTCCGGGGCCCGCAGGTCCCGCGGCCCAACCGATTTCTCACAATAACGCCCCCGATCGGGGCCGAAATTCGGAAAAAAAGAGCCGGCGCGATCAGACGGATGGATGGGGCGGCTTTGCGCGTCCATTGATTCAGTCGTTTATCACCAGCCAGTTGTGCCGCTCTCGGCTGGCTTTGCGCCCCCGGTTCGGTTTTTTTGCCATCGTAACATTTGACTCGCGGCCGAAGGAGCGGCTGTTGTCTTCAAGGTGAACCAAGGGGTCCTCCGCCTCCTGGTTCAATGCGTAAATCTCCCGCAAAGAGAGCGAAGGCGCGTCTTTCATTTGCCCTGAGGGGCTGTGTTGGGCCCGCAGGTGAGCGAAAGGATGGGCCGATGCCTACAGTAACTGGCTTTGAGTCGCTACTGCTTGGGATCTTTTTAGTTTTATATAATTTTAAGGCTTTGATTTCATTATGTTAACATTTTATTATATTATAGTAGTTAGATTGAACATTCTTTAAGAGAAGCCTTTTAACAGCCCTTTTACTACGGTATATCGGCTTAATTACCGACTACTGTACTCATGCTTGATCTCCCTTACTTCTCGGTTAAATGAATTTGCCCAAGTTTATTAAGCTCGTTCTCTGATTGGCTGTCACTTACTGCGCGAGAAATTACGCAGTAAAAAGAAGCCGGCTTCACGTAACGAGTCGGGCCGGTCTTATTATAGGGTAAAAATGTATGTTATTATACGTTTTTTGAAAAATAGTACTATTTTTATTAATTGGTATTAGTTTGGTCAACAAGTAGGTAGAATCGTCTTTTAGGTATAAGTTGGTTATCTTTGAAAAAAATGTAAAAAATGTTACTCAGTCTTAAAATTAAGTTAGTGATTTACAAAATATGGTTTTGATAGTAGCTTTCCACCCCATTACCTTATTAATTGTAAAATTGACAAACTGACCTTATCCTACCTTGTAAAGCGGAGCTCTACCTAGCAAAATCTCCATGTCCCATTATCTTCAAGTTGGGATCGCAGAAAACATGTGTGGTGCCGGATGTGCGCTTCTTCTGCGTGGCGATGGTGGGGAAGGTCGCCGCGGTCGCCCAGAGCGGCGGCCCAAAAGAATGTGTGGCCAAGCGCGCTTCCGGTCTCTCGCCACCCATGCCCGACATTGCGCAAGTTTTTTTTCTGGACCAAAAAGCGGCTAGTGCTCTTTCGGCAAAGTGGAGGAGGACGTCCGTGCTTCTTCTCCTCAACCTGCGCACGGGCTCCCACAAACACCTCATGTCCCCTCAGGGCACTCGTTTTTGTTCACGGACCGTTTCCTGTCGTTAACGCACGTTTCCCTGGAGTTTTGGGGCCCACTGATTTTCTTAAACACTTACACTCACTTTTTGTAAATTTTACGACTTTTCGTGGTCGTATCTGCGAGGTTTGGCCAAGAACAATGTGATTTTCTGATTTTTTACTGATCACATTTACAATTTAAAAAAATGAGTTTTTATGATACACATTGTTAAACTTTTCAATTTTTTGTTGTATTTTACAGTATTTTTTCCATTTATAAAAGGCAAAAACTTTCTTTACATCTTTATCTGCCACTTTTGCCTAATTTGCTCGAGTTTGTTTTCGTTTTAACGCGATTTCCGCGGATTAACAGCTTGTTATGGTGCATTTACTGTGACATTTCAGCTGTTTTTTAATAGCAGTTTGGTCTAAAATTATTTTTTGATTTCGGAGATATGGTTTATATTGTCCATAGTATCCATTCTTATCCACTAGTTGATCAAATCACTAATTTTTGAAATTCAAGTTTTTTTTTTAATTTTCAAATTGAGTTTCATTTGTTAAAATTAAATTCGCCGCTTCGAGTAATTGAAACTTTTTTAAATTTTTAAATTTATAAACTTTGGAATTTCAGCCATGTCTTCGAATATAGCAGGTAAAAAGCATGGCTCAGATCCCGACCGTCCCTCGCTCCTCAACTTCCAAGGCCTCAACTTCAGTGATGCGTCCCCACTACTATTAGTTGCCGCCGTCGCCGCCGCCCAACAGCAACATCAGCGACAAATGCAACTAAAACAAGAGCAACAGAAGCTGTTGGAAGAGAAGGACAGACAGAGTTCACCATCATCAGTGATCCGAAACAGTTCTCCATCGTCGTTGATCCGAACTTCTTCACCATCGTCGCTTCAGTCCCTGATCTGGCAGAGAAGTCCGCCGCTAAAGGACAAGAATATACTGGTCAATCCACCCCCTCATTTGCACAAGGCGCGGAAGCTCAAGTTGTATTCGGTGGACGAGAAGATTGACATTATCGACTACGCTAAAGTGATCGGGAATAGAGCCGCAGGGCGAGAGTTCAACGTGGCCGAGAGTTCGATCAGAGAGTGGAGGAAGAACGAAGAGAGATTACGGTACGTATTGCGCAACATACATCAGTTTATCTTTTTTTTTGAATTCTTGTTTCTGTTTTTACTGTCTTTTGTAATTTTACTATTGTTTTGGCAGTGGTTTGTGCTAAAACAAAAAACCTTGATCTTGACTATGTATAATATCCAGATATATAAATCTATTTTTCATGACCATACCTCTAAGATACTGGCATCATAAACATTTTTGTTCATTTTAATCTATATCCAAATTTTTCGACCCAATTTCTTCACTCTTCCGTTATGAGTAAAGTCAATTATATTGTTTTAGAGGACAATCGGAGCGATCGGCCAACGGAACCCAGAGAATCGAGTTGATTTACCCACAGTTGATCAGCGCTTTGGACGCGAAATTAGTAAGTTTTTTTGAATTAAATTGGGTATAAATCAAAAGTTTTTCTTATCTCTTGTTTTTGCAAAAACTTTCATAAAAAGGTGGAGTTAATGGCTGTTTTTGTACCTAAATTGCTGTTCTTTAATTGATTTTTCTGGTACATTGTAGTTATTTTAGAGTCACAGCTAATTTAAAAGTTGTGATGTCAAGTTTTTCGTCGTTTCAACGTATTTAATGT
The DNA here is from genome assembly GCA_904066225.2 of Bursaphelenchus okinawaensis. Classification (NCBI taxonomy): domain Eukaryota; kingdom Metazoa; phylum Nematoda; class Chromadorea; order Rhabditida; family Aphelenchoididae; genus Bursaphelenchus; species Bursaphelenchus okinawaensis. The sequence continues at coordinate 7,144,746 of CAJFCW020000005.1, read as the reverse complement.
TAGTTTGAAATCTCTGTCCTAGTATAAAATCGAGTTCCGAGTAGGTATAGGCGATCTCGTACAGCTTTGCCCAACTTGATGGACGATCCACGCGTTTATTTCTTTGTTTTTATGCGACACACCTGTGTTTTTTAAGAAAAGAGAAAGAGGGCATGGATCGTCTATTAAAAACATTTTCGAAATAGAGAAGGACTCCTTCTGGGAGGTCTTGTCCCATCCTTATGGTCTTGTCATTGTCTTATAAGCCCTGTCCCTTTCATGAAGTACCGGCCCAATTCATAGGTTACCAGTGCTCTACAAAGCCTCATCCCTCTATTAAAAGTCTTTACCCCTTCCCAAACGTCCGTCCCCCCTCTCAAAGGCCTTGCCCCCCTGTTTCGCCACGGTGCCCCTTAAAATGCTAGCCATTTCTTGATCCGAGGCCCATTAAAAGGCGGGCGATCGAGAGTGGTGGGTGCCTGGCTGTGGCTGTCCTAAAATGATAGAGTGTAATGTTTTAATGCTTTGCGCGCTGCGTAAATGGACAATCCCAAAACTTTAAACTAATCGTGGCCAGGCGCCTGTCCCTGCGCGATACCATCAATCGTAAATCAGATAGGGCCCAACGTTACCTTCTAATTAATATTGTGACAGGAGGAGAAAATGACACATTCTGAGAAAAGCGCAACATAAAGAAGTGGCAAAACTACTACAATATAAAATGTTTAACAAAGTTGTATAATGTCATGTTATCATCCCTGAAACATCACAATAAAACTTTAACTGACCTTGTTTTAGGTAACTTTCATCGACCAAACCCCCGACATTGACTGGTACTCGATAAGAGACAAAGCTCGCGAACTCTGGCCCCATATCGTGATCGAATCCAAGGTCGACGACGTGGAGAAGGATATCAACATCACGATGGGCTGGGTGACCAGGTTCATGGATCGAAACAAAGACAAAGTGCCAAGAATCGCACCACCCGTCATTGCCACAGCCAATGCTTCGAATGGGCACAACAACTCCATCTCCATGGTCCGAAAACCTTCACCGTTCACGGTGGAGACGGCTTCACACATCTCCAACGACAAGCCGGCTACGAGTTCCGTCCCTTCGGGGAGGACTACTCCATCATCCTCCAGCAGTCCCAGTCCAGCACTAATTAACTCGGTCTCGAGAAGAAAGTGTGCCCAACCTCGACGTGCTACTGATGCTACACTCGTACTGACTCCAGAGAAAGAGAAGCCAGAAGAACCGTTGGCCAAGCGGCCGAAGCAGGACGAAAACGAGAATCAAACGGACTCGATCCCGGTCTTCTGAAGCCAGATTCCTCCAAGTCTTCTAAAGTCTCGGTACAGGTTTTCTGAAAACTCACCTTCTGAATCCATGTGTTAGATCTGTAGACTGTAAACTCTATATTGTAATTGATCTTATATTGTCATTTTGGTCACATATTCTAGCAATATACAGTATATGGTTATCCTTGACTTATCGTCACCATGTACATCCATGACTTGTACCACACTTGACGAGTTCTATTAGGTCTTGATATTGTCCTAGTCATTATTAGTGCTCCATTTAGGTTTAAATGTAAAAACATCAACCTGCTGACAAAGTTTGTGCCATTTTTATGTAAAGTCAAAGAGAAAATAGCAAAAAACGAAGTCAACCGGTCGATAACCATCTCCCAATGTAATAATCGAATACCTTTGTTGCCTTAACCCTTCAAGAATGTTTTTTTTGCTCAGAATAGCCAAGAATTGTCTCGTTGCAGAGACCCGATCTTATTCTTTCTCCCACCAACGTTCAAGTGCCTTGTTGACCACCAGTTCCGGTATAGTCGCCCTTCTAGTTACAGTAGTCTTTTCGTCGTAGAACCCCGTGATAACAATGCTTTCAAGTCCCCCAACGAAATAACGGTCTAAACTTTGTTGACCAGTCCAACTGGTCGTCGCAAAATTGTTTTATCTTGCCATATGAATGTTTTGTCTCATTTCTAAACTAAACCTTTAACAGCCCTCGGGTAAAACTTAATAAACTTCTAATCATATTAACAAAATGTATAATATTTCGTACGTAATAAACACTATATATATAAATGTAGCAGATAAATCGAAAATCTTGACCATTTCTCGATTTTCGAAAGAAAACGTCAATTTTAAATCGAAACCGCGACAATTTTAAAATTTTTACATTGTTAGTAGTACTATAGGATGGCTACAATATTTTTGCGTAGTTTATATAGATACTTAGGTTGATATAAATGTAGATTTGAGTAATATGACTAACTTAAAGCTGTTCGATGGCTCTCTCGATTTCTTTTGGATCGGCCGCATCGCCCCATTCCTTCTCCAAATGAGCAAATACCATCTCGCCGTCTTTGATGAGATATACACCACCCAGCAAACGACCCTCGCCCTTCACATTACCCTTAACATCACGGGTTTTGTAGACATTGACATAGGTACCAATTCGAAGTAGTCCCATCCAATGTGGCAGCCATCTCTGGTTCGGACCGTAGAAGTGCTTCTGGAAAGTCATTTTGAAAATAAAAATGAATAATTTTCCTCCAAATTACAGTAATCCTACTATGACACCATTTTTTCGATAATTTAGGTAACAAAAGAAGAAATTTAAATTCAAAAATAGACTTGGGCAAAATAGCCTCAAAAATGGAACATTAGACTTACCTGATCGTCGTAGTAAACAGGGCCGTTCAAATAAGGTTGGAATTCATCAACTCCCTTGAATTCGTGAACAACACCAACTAGCTGAACTCCTTTCTTGTCCAACTTGTCCTTCAGATTACTCAATTGTTGTGCTTCATGACGACATAACTGGCATCCAGGTCTTCTGATTACAGCCAGCAATGTGGGGGCTTTGTCGAAAATTTCAGAAGCCTAAATATAATGTTTGCGAAGTTGAAACGCCCAAAGTATTAATGACGTAAAACAATTTTAAATCAAGCTTTAAACTAATGTGAAGCTACAGTCGTTGGCAAAAAACAGGCAACTTTTTTATTTTTAGCATAACTTTTTTATTAGTTATCCAATTGTTATGAAACAAATTTTATTATGATTCACGACATGCCAAAAAGGAAATAAAGACAATGTGACATTTCGTGTAAAAAACGATGCGAAGTGTGAAATTCTATTTTTTGTAAAAAATTTTTTGAAATTAAGCGGTCGAAATTTTGAAAATGAAATTCGTTTGTGGTAAACTTGTAGTGTGATACCTGGACGATTCTTTGACGGATCAAGACCAGTTTGGCTTTCAAAGAACCGCCGAAACATAGCGAATTTTTTAATATTTGTTACAGCTCAAAATATGATTTATTTTAACTATTATTTGATAATTTCACACGTTTCGTTCAACATTTTAAATATTTATTTTATTTTTTGAATCAATATTTGACACTTTTGAGTTAACGAAATGCCACGGCCACCTTAGTTCCATTTTTCTTTTATTTTGGCATGATGTGTGATTGTTTTGATACCTAAAATTATACAAAAAAGACAGATTACATAAAATATGTCAGCGTGACATATTATATAGAATCAAAAAATCAAAGGTGGACAAAAAACAGGCAACTTTTTTAAACCTTTGGTCAAACTTCATTATAAAGGTAAGATTCAAGTTTTTGTTGTTATTACATATTGTTTTAGTTACGAATGAATGGAAAACGACAAAAATCGTTGAGTTTAGAAGTCAAGAAGGTGATCTTTTAACGGATCAAACAAGGCGATCTCATGTGTAACATCACAGAAGATTTTTCGAAATATAAGGCTATTGTTTAGCTTTAAATGCTCCTAAATGCGTTAAATTGGGTTAAGTTATGGTGTTTGTGAATGCCAGGGCAAAATAGGAACTTTTTGTCTACTGAACATAGAACTTGCATGTTGTGGTATGTGCCTTGGGTCATTTCCATGTTGAAAAAATCCATACCATTGGAATTTTTATGTTAGCAAACGGTCGCATAAGCTTCTCAATACTGTCAGTGTAATTTATACTATCCACCCAACCAGCAATAAAGACTAACGGACCGACTTGAGACGAGGTAAAGCATCTCCATACTATTATACTGCTCCCTTGATGTTTCATGCTTGGTGCTTTGGGGCAAATCTTGTCCCTTTTTTTCGTCTTACATAACTCTACCTTGATATCCAAACAAAACAAACTTGCTTTTGTCGGTCCACGAACCTTTATCCCACTTCTTTTCGCACCACTTCTTATGTTCACCTACATATTTCAATCTGATCGTCCGGTTCTTCTTCCTGGTCAACAGTTGTTTTGCTGGACCACGTCCATTGAGTTTGATTTCGATTAGTCTTCTTGCTACAGTCCGATCAGTTACTTTAAAATCGTAGAACCTCACCATTTCAACGTTTATTCTGGGTGCAGCCTTCATCGGGTCTTTCCGAGACAACTTTGCAATCAACTTATCCTGACTTTTGGTCGATTTTCTTGTTCTTCCGTTGTTTAAAAAGTTTTCTGGATGTTATTCTACTTATAACGGGCCCAAATTAAAGAAACTTTAGTTTTGTTAATCGGAAAATCTTCTGCGATGTTGTACATGAGGTCGCCTTGTTCGATGGGTTAAAAGATCACCTTCTTGACTTCTAAACTCAACGATTTTTGTCGTTTTCCATTCATTCGTAACTAAAACAATATGTAATAACAACAAAAACTTGAATCTTACCTTTATAATGAAGTTTGACCAAAGGTTTAAAAAAGTTGCCTGTTTTTTGTCCACCTTTGATTTTTTGATTCTATATAATATGTCACGCTGACATATTTTATGTAATCTGTCTTTTTTGTATAATTTTAGGTGTCAAAACAATCATAATAAAATTTGTTTCATAACAATTGGATAACTAATAAAAAAGTTACGCTAAAAATAAAAAAGTTGCCTGTTTTTTGTCAACGGCTGTATTCCATTCGATTCTAGGTGTATTTCAAAATTTTTGCTAAAAGGCGATGCAAAAAAAGATGTTATTAACAAAGACTACGCAAAAAGTATCTTATGTTTAAGTAATAAACATTAACCTTGCACTACATAACTATAAAAAAATTTAAGGCTACAACAATATATTTTACATTAAAACTTACTTGAATTGGCTTAGCAGTCAGAATATCCTTTCCCTTCTCCACTAATCTCAGATTACCTTGCGCCAAGTACTTTACAGTGGGAATAACATGTCCCAGAGTGTATCTTGTGGGCAAATTTGCATAGAAAACGGCACCAAACGCAGCCGCAAAAGCACCAGCACCAACAATACCTAACATGATCTCGTCTGAACCTTTCACAACGTAAGTTCACGTTATGTTTGCGTCTTTAAACAGTTTTTTGTTCAGAAAATCAAGTAAACAAAACTGTTTTTTCTTGGCGACGAAGTTCAACTATTGATTAGCGAAATTATTTTATTGTTGTTTTTGCTTGTTTTTAGTGTTTTTTTGATGGATAGCTAATAAAATAGGCTGGAAGTTGACTTCTGTAGGGAAAATATATTGTAAATTTTGTTCTGGGTTGAAAAATATGGTTTGAGGTTGCTATTAACGGAAAAACACTTGATTTACTGGAAAATCTTGATCATAAAGTTTTAATAGTTCAAGGCAAAAGTTCAAACTTGCTATACTTGTTACCTATACTACAAGGTCATCGCGTACTAAATTTAAGCCAATTTAGTTTTGTCAAAGATATACAAAATCTATAATGTAAGTTACCCAGTTCTGTAAAGATTAGGTAATAAGTCCTCAAATCAAGGTAAAACAGGTCGAGTGTTCAAATAAGTTTATAAAATAACAAACAATTATTTACAATACTATTTCAGAGACTAAATCAACCGAGATTGTTCCAAATAGTTGGTCAAAATTGAGTAGGCGAACCGATACTGGTTCACATTCTTCACCAGGTACATGCGTTGTTGCCGCAGGGCTTTCAGAGTGTTGGGTACGTCAACTGTCTGAAACAAAGCTTGTTTTATATTTGTGTAATGTTGCTCGAACTACATTATAGTAATAGGCTGTTTTACTGATCGTTATTTTTGTTATTTGTTCAATAACGTTATTTTAGGTATGAATTTCAGACAAAATGGCAAAAAGGAGCAGTCTTACCAAATTATGCTCCGTAGACTGAATCAGGCTCTCCACGAGAAGATAAACTCCAGATTCGGAAGCTCCATCTGTACAGTGAACCACAGTAGGAGGATCGGGGTTCAATTCAGCTGGTTGTGAGGTGCCGGAGGTATCTGAGGTATCGGAAATCTGTGAAGAGTTGTGTGATGTATGTTTGGATGTTGGTGGTGTGTGAGATGAGGATGTGGCTAGCCGAAGTTTCCTTCTCCAGCCACCTCCATCAGCTGATTGGGAGCGTTTTCGGTTTGTGACATCAGTTAGGTTACTCTGGAATGAAAATGGTTAATCATATAGGCTATGCGAAGGTAATATTTTACTTTGATTTAACGAGATAGATTAGTTGTGACTTCTAGACATCGACATTCGGCTAAAAACTTACTCTGTTTGGTCGATTTCCTGGTTTCCCTTGACGCACGGAGAAAACTCCAGAATCCGTCTCCACGGTCCTCTCGTTCTCGATCTGTCGCTTCAAGCTACTCACAGCGTCAATAAAAGCCAAGAATGACGCTTCAGAAGAGGGAACTCCATCGACGGCGAAGTCGGCACAGTACAGATGATACACCGTTCGTCGTTCTCCAGTCTTCAGGCACTTCAACGTCAACACTGAAGTCGTCTGGAAGGTGGTGGTGGAGGAGCTGACCATTTTGACAAAGTAGTCGTTCAACGCCATCTTCTCCTTGCACTTCTTCGGCCAGTACGGTGGAATAGAGTCTGTTTTGGAGACTTGATTTGGATTCACGAGCATCACGATGAGGCGAGCTCCAGATTCCCAGATCATTTGCCAGAAGTCGTCGGTGGTCGACTTCATGGGGGCTTGGCATACGATGTAGCGTGCCGTGTAGTCTCCAATGGGTAGCTGGACGTTGGAGGCGTTGATGTAGCCATCTGAGTTGTGTTTGGTGGGAGTTAACATGACTCTTGTATCCTCGTACGGAAACACATTTCCCGGTCGATTTCGGGGTTGATTCTCTGGATGTTGACTAGTCGATACGCCGGCGCTGAGACGTTTCCATGGAATGGCAGCGAATTCAGCATCGATGCCTTGAGGGGTTTCGAGTTTCTCACGAAGAAGTTGGAGCTGAAAACATTATTTATGATAAGTTGTGTATAAAAAGGTACATTCAGCTATTTTCCATGGATAATATGACTTTTTATATCCAAAACAGGCTTAAAATTCGTCGAAAGCCCAAAATCTACCTCAATATCAGCCCACAACTTACCGTTTTATCGTTGGAGTTCTCCTCATTACTGTTGGGTTGTGTCGCCAAGGAACCGGACCTGGCTACACCGTTCAGAAGCACGTGGCGCATGGGTTTGGAGTCGGGCGACGGACTTCTGAAGCTGCGGTCCTGCAATCAGAAGCTGATTAGAGCGCTTGTTAATGTGATGGAGGCGGCGATCCGTCACCGACTGTCACATTTCGCAACTGATTAGCGATTATAATATTGGATTCCAATGTACACTTGGGATTGGGGTTTTACAATGTGAAGCTTGATATAAACCATTTTTATGCCAAAATTCCTTTATTTATGTCAAGATGATCATAAAGATGGCTTATATTGTAAGAAGAAAGTATGTAATACAGCCTCAAGTCTATCATATACGATGTATTGAGATCAAAATACGTAATATATTGTACATGACAATGAGAGAAATGAAAAATCTGAAGAGAGATGTCCAATGTATTCCACTTACAATAGACAATTATAATAACATACGATGGTGAAATAACAAAATAATCAAAATGCGACAAACAGAATACATATATGTATTAATATTATCAAATGGTAGCCATTTGGTAATATTATAATAGGTTGTCAAATGATACGTATTCTCTTGTGTTTGTGAAAGCTATGGGCTTTGGCAGGGGAGGGGGATTGGGGAGGAGGACATCAATGTAGGGTAAGATATGGGCATTCTATGAACTTTTAGGTCAGAGTTTGATAAAATATAATGTCATATATTGCACGACAGTATCTTAGCTTCTATTAAAGTATCATACTTTGTAGGATTTCTGGTCAAAAAGTTTGCGGAACAGTTTTTTAATGAAAATAGGCTTTTTGTCAGAATTCTGCTTAATTTTCGACCAAATTAATGCTAAAACAGTAATTAAAAGTAGATGTTATACTGAACAATGCTTAGAAATAGTACTTTAGTTTAAAGTTGAGAAAAATCATCTGTGTTGTTCAATAAACTTAAAAAACAATTTGAAATGGGGAAAGGAAGTTTTTTTATATTACAATAGCTTACAAAAGAGGCTTTCCCGTTTGTTAGCATAATAGATAGGTCAAAAAGTGAATGGAAAGGTCAACAAGACATCAATATTTTTTCGAAATTACTATACTATGCTATTTTATATAAACTATACAGTTACTTTGATCAAAATTAGGGCAGATTCCTTAAGCACTCCTCACATTATAGTACTGTCTTCTCCCTCTCCCTCACAAGCTTGACATACCGCTGCCTATGAATGATATAACACCATCTACTATTATATTATTTATATTCAGTAGTTTCTGAATAACATAAAACATAACAAATCAGATACCAAAAAACACTTTGAGCTGTTTAAAAGTGACACTATTGAAATTCTAATCTTTGACTGAAAACTGATTTCAGAATGGAATTCAGAATCCATGACCTCACAACCTGGATGTATGCTAAGCTTCATGTTAATCCTCTGAAGTGCGTATATTGAAAACAGACAGTGAAAAGCTGGAAAAGCACAGTCGAAATCACGGTGAATAACGATGAAATACCGACTTTTAGTTATATAGAATAAGAAAAATGAGTTGAAATAGGCTTGGAATCATCGCATGATAAGCCTAGAAGTAATGAGAAGTACTTTGACACTATTTTCAAACAAAAAACTATTATAAACAAATTCTTACTGCCTCAAATCACACTAAAAACCTTCTGCAAACCTACAAAGACCCATATATAACTATAAAACCAACATACCATGTTGACACTGGTCCCTCCAGGCTCTGATCCCTCGCTTTCTTCCCCATTCAACTGTCTAACATACGAGTCGGCTGATGAAGACGAAGCGATAGAGCTCTGCGGCAAACTGTGTGGGTCATAAAATAGGTGTGGTGAGTGGACGGGCTTGTGACAAGCCTGACTGTAAGTGGGTGGCTCCATAGCCGAGCCAGTCTGGTTCATAACGGGTATGGGGTAGGTGATGGACTGACCTGGGGGTCGAGTGCCAGAAATAACATGGCCTTGGCTGAAACGCGGTGTTCCAGGTGGGCCATGAAGTCGTCGGCCAGAAGATGATCCACTTGAGGTCGAGGAAGCGTGTGGGGGTTCTGACACGACGTTCATGACTGGAGCTCGCGAGTTTTGTTGTTGTCTGATGGCGGCCAATTGAGTGGCTACTGCCGTTGAGATGAGGTCAGGGCTGGACATCCATTTTAAGGCTAGGTCGGGGGTGCTTAGGGCGTGACCTGGGCCGGTGAACTGAAAAAAAATTTAATGTTATTAATGGGCGTGTTGGAAGAGTAAGGGAGGATTAAATATAAAAAACAAAAAAAAATTGTAGAATCGATTAGAAGTTGCAAAAGTTTGCTAATCTTTAGCTTTTCTATGTACTTTTTGACCTAAACAAAAGTCGAAATACAAAAATATGGTCAATTACAGTAAGATATGTTTACCTTTTCGTCAGAAAAGTTGTTTACTCTGTTGGCTTGGAAGCCTCGAGCATTGGACTGGGCGCGTCTCATTAAGTGAGAGTTACCGTAGTTCTTCAGGTTATTAGTTCCAATCATATGAATCTCAGGGCTCGAGCCCATCGTCTGAAATAGCAATATTATTATAGGTAATAAGCCTGTGATAACACTTTAAACAACCATGTAATCATAGTATTTCACTTCAACTACTAAGTTCGTCATCATATTGTAGTAGTCAGTTATATGCTATTTATCATCATTACCAACTAATAGCCTTACCTTTTGTTGCATCTGTTGTTGGTTCACCATCTCCTTCAGGATATGTCTCTCCGCCAACCTAGAGTCGAATTGTGGAGTGTTAACGTTCTCTTTGTCCAACCGTGAGCTGGACGGTCGATAGACGTTGCTCTGTTTACTGTACTGCGACACGAAGGGAGTGTTATGTGATAACGAAGGTGTGGATACTAGAGTAGGAAGATGTTGTGTAGACACTGAAGTGGCAGCACGGTTCCGATTCACGTTCATGACGCCAGAGTTCACGTTGTGTTGGAACGATTGGACTGAATGTAAGGCTGAGGCCTGGTTCCTGCTGATGAACGGAGTGAATCTGGTTACAGAACTTGAGGACGATGGTTGGGAAGGACAGTACGATGAGGTCTGGGATACTGTAAGGTCGAGACTGTGACTGTTACTTGGAATGATGTCATTGGTGTTGAGGCGAGGGGGTGGAGCACCAAAGGTTCGAATAGCACCTTGGAGGTTGTTGATACTCATGGGCACGGCCTTGTGCTGAATAGCATCTGTCAGGGCGTACTGCCATTGCCAGGTTAGGACTTGGACCACGTATCGTGCTACTTCTTGGTCTTCCTGCAAGTAAATTAATATAAAATGTAGGTATAGACTCAAAGTGTTATAGTAGGGCGAAAATGTTACATTAGGGGTTTTTTTGACTTTAGATAAGCCTGTATAGAACAAAATTGCATTAGTGTGTTAAGATAGTTGCTTTACCTAAACTACAACACAAATAAAAATCTTACCATAGTAAACTGAGCATTCGTAGCATCCACCTTGCACTTGACATGGAGGATCCTCTTGACGTTGGTGATATCCTTGATGTCCTGCCATCTATATTTTAAATTGTTGGAGTGACATCGCTTCACAATCAAACCATCTGGTGAGTAGCCTACTTGAACTTCGGTGCTTTCGTCGTCTTTGGCCTTGAAGAACTCCTCGCCGTAGCCTTCGCACTGTTGAGCATCTACGATATAAAGGAAGGCGGCGTACGATGGCTGCATCCCATTCAGACGCTCGTACACCGTCAAGATTCTGACCAGAAATTCGTCGACCAGTTGAGAGTTGCGGAAAAAGTGCTGAAATCAAATGTTACAGTAACCTATTGGATGTTTATTGTTTTAATTCTTTAAAAAGTTTAATTTTAGGCCTAAATTAGAAAAAAAATTAATTTTTAAGCCTAAATTTAAAATTTAAATTCCTAAATATGCTAGATAAGACAATATTATAGTATTTTACTCTGTAAAACCAACATATATTGTAGCAAGTAAGGCAATCATAGAAAAATACCTGAGGTAACAAAGGAAGAGATCGTAGAAACTCCATGGTATGATTGTCGCTGTTATAGTCACCATACTCGACCTGCATCGAATAGGCGGCCAAGTTAATATATTTGTCAACATCCATCACAAATTTACCATTAATAACATCAAGTTTGAGAAGATTGTAATAAAGAGATCTACAACAACATGAATATTAGAGGGTTATACTGTTAAACAGGTGTATAGTACCAAACAAATTGGTAGAAGTAGAACGATTATTAAAGGTATTGCTAAACACTCTTTTAATGACATTTCTAGTACAATATTTGCACTCACCTGGCAGTAGGATCGCTCAAAGCGAACACATTTGGAGTGTGAAACAAGATGGCCAACTGGACTTGCCGCGGCTTGCAGGCCCACTTCTCAAGCTGCTTCCTCAACGATTTGTCCATCTCGATCCACCTCATGACCCGCTTATCAGGGTCGTTGCACTTCATGTGATACCGCAGAGCAAAGAACTTGACCTGTGTGAGGTCGATCTTCTCCATCAGATACTCCATACACTGTTGGGCGGTGGAATCTGAAGTCAGCGTGCACTGAACCAGTAGCACATCGCCAACGAACACACTCAGCACGTAGATGTCCTGACTCAGGTCGTAGCGGCCACTCTTCTTGCCCAACCTCAACTTGAGCGGCATCTTGATCATGCTACTCATCCTGACGTCAGGAGAAGCCAGCACCGTGAAGCCCTCTTCAAATAGTTCCGGTTTAAACCCAAGTATAATATTGTAGTAGGTATGTTATCATAGGAAGGACTTAACACCAAAGCTAACTAAAAAAAAGACAAAATGAAGCTTAAATCAATATTAAAAATATTAGATCCTAGCAATATGAATAAATCAAAAGTCTTGTCGTTTTTTAACCTGCAAAACAATACAAATAGACGACAAAACTTTTTTGTCTTCAAAAATATGTAGTCTAAAAAGGTACTTAAATACATAAAAAAAACCGTTTTATATTGCGATTTTAAACAATTAACATTGTAATCCAACTCAGCTAACACTCATTATATCATAATAAAGTACAAAACAGTTAAATTCCTATTTCCAACCGGCTGCCCACGTCAAAACTTCGTATTTTAGTCGCATGGCTGACGTTGTTATCGCCAAAGTTTGTGGGGAAAGGAAATAGCTTTGTAGCAAACTGATAAAAAGTTTAAAATTCCCTTATCAATTTATTAAATCTGTATAATGTGTCATCACCAAGAGAGCATTGATTGAATAACATCATAAGTTAGGTCGCGAGGATAACGTTATCGTAAAGAATTTTGTCGCAAATTACATATTTTAGATTGTCATATACTGTGTAAATCGGATCAGCAAAATGTGATTAAAAGGCATGGAAAAATTGTCAAGGGCGGGGTAAATTCAAAAAATTGAAAAACGGGCAGGATAAACTTAAAAAGTGATAAATAACAGGCAGGGTAAGCTTTCTAGGCATTGAAAATAAGCAAATTAAAGTTTTCTTCTAACTGCTCTCACATTCCTTTCTACTACCCTTATACCAAAACTCCCAATCCTCAAATTTCATACCACAAAACCACGACCAGTCCAGCCAAAAACCAAGGACCAGTCCGGCAAAACACCAAGATTACGGACAAAAAGAAACAAAAATGGAGAGAAGCAGAATGTGAGTCATTTGAGAAATAATTTGTTATTATTCGAGAAGCAGGGGAGGGGGAGTGGAGTCGCGGAAACCGTCGACGACACAATTCTCGAGACTTCACGTGGAACGCGCGGAATGTCAAAAGATAACCGTTTTCAGGGGGTTCACCTGCTGCAAAGCCGTTCGCCGGAAACCCCTGATTAAGATCGGAAAAGGTATGTGAGGAATGCGAGGAATTTGCATAACTCATCAACAGCAAAGTACTGTCGATGAGTGATAGACTAGGATGATTGGTTCAAAAGTTCTGGGCTAATGTAGCTTCTAATAAGAAAGCTACAATTTTGTTTAAAACTCAAATGTCTACCTTAACATCGCTGTAGAAAGTAACCATTTTTATCAAAAAGTTCTTGCAATCGCCTTCTGAAGCCAAAATAATCACCTGCTGATATTTGACAAAAAAATTCCACAAGTTTTCCGAATTTAAAGTTTAAAACTCAATTTTGTAAACTTGAAGAATTTATAAAACGTTAAAACACATTCCTCAACCCCTCAAGAGTAACTCAAAAGTTCGAAGATGTAACTTCTCCAACGAAAAATAGATAAATCAAGAACTCGAAAGATAAAACAAGAATTTACAACCTCGAATTCCGTTGAGAATCATCATAACCGTCTATGAAAGCAACAAAACAACATGATCGCTTCTGTTTTTGTGTAAAAACGTCCTTGAGAATCGGCTACATCAAGAAAAAACGGGCTAAGAAACACGGTCTCCAATTTTTTTTTCAAATTTCGACCATTCCACATCTACGGCGGATGACCGATTTTCTGCACCATCAGGGGAAAAATCGGTCATCCTGTTCTCGAATGACAGGAATTTTTGGAAGAAATATGAGACCGAATCGATCAAACAAGTTGCGCGAGAGTCGTGTTAATAGCGAGACCAAATTCTCTCGTCTAAAACGTTTTTCTGATTTTCGGCGTTTCCTTCAGACATTCACAACGCTTTTACAATCCAAAAATCCCAATTTTGAAGCAGAAAGCAACTTTCAGAGCTAATTGTTTTGATTTCAAGTCAGAATAAGATGAACTGTTACCTAAACTTCAAAAGGAAGTCATTCGGCAATACAAAAAGCTTTGTTGAAACAAAAAGCAACTTTATAAAGCAATATCAAGAAAATGAAAACAAAAACAGACGAAATGTTACCCAATCCTCAAAGAAAAGGAATTTTACAATGCAAGGATTCAGGTTCTAAAACAAATAGCAACTTTGAAAGGCATTTTCAGGTGAAAACACAAGCCTACCGATTCAAAATGTAGCAAATTAATCATGAAAAAACTTGAGCGAATTTACAATTAATACTTTTGCCTAACGTTTGTAGAGTAGCTTGAAAACCCTTTCATCCTTTGACCAAACCATGACTACTATAATATCACAAAAAAAGCCGTGAACCAATCTCACCTCCCTCAAAGCCCATAACATTCCCCATCACCACAAACCCTTTGCAAATCATTAGTCAAATCGTTTTGAATGAGTCAGAAGATACGTCAAGTAAAGGCCAAACAATGCCGTAAAAGGTCAGAATAAATAAAACGAGGTACCCTAAAAGGCCTTTCTCTCTCCCCCGAAATTCCTCCCGTGAGCTCTTCGCTTCTTTTCCCACCAGCTTCAAAGGTATTTCTGAATCGCGACGAAATTCCTTTTTCCGTCTTCTTCGTCGCTTTTTCCTTCACATTGACAGAGAAACAAACATTGTCAGCGCTGATAAGAAGCCCCATCGGAATGTGCGCGGCGACAATTCCAATCGAGCAAAAAACATTGTCCTTAACAATGGAGCCGTGTAGATCACGTACTTGGGGAAAAGGATATAAATAACCGAATATTTATAGTAAAACACAGCCATGAACATAAATTCAACATACTGACGTTCTATCTTAAACTATTCATCAATAAAATTACGATAAATCAAGTTATTATGAAAGTATTATTGATGCTAAACTTTGTCTTCTCATAACTCAACAAAAATAATCAAAACAACCTGCAAATATGAAAAAGTACTACCATTAAAAACCTTGTCCAATAGCTATAACAAGAATTCTACTATCTGAAAGCAAAAGCCAATTTCCAGCCAATAAACATCCGTTTACAAAAGATATCAACGTCAAGATTACATTCCTAAGTTTTATTAACATCTTTTGTATTAAAGCTAACTTTCGCCGGCTTCAGTTGTTTTTTCTTGTTTCCGTAATACTGCTCTCCATAAAACTTTTTCTTTTCCTTTGATTTAGGCACCTGAATTGTAGGAACGTCGTCAGAATCTTTGAATCCCAAAAAAGCGGCTGTATCATCGATTACTCGTCCTGGTTTCTTGACTTGTTCTACGGTTTTCAACTTCTCCACATGAGGTATACGCTTATTTAAAAGGCCAAACTAAAGCGAAAGGTATAAAAAAGAAATCAACTTACCCTATCTTTATTATTTACATTAAATTGACGTCCAATCCATGAACAATGTGAAAAACATCTAACAATTTGGAACTTGTTCATTTAAAATTAAATTATGGGAAGGTAATGAAGCTAACATCAACAATAAAACGAAGTAGTATGTTATGTTACATAATTCTTCAATTATTTCGAAAAAAATATTAAAATTTCAGCAGGCTGCGTCCTATGTTTTGTCATTTTTGTATAACTGTATGTTAAGTTACAATGTTTTATAAAACAGTTAAACCAAATATTGTACATAAGAATACGTTTAAGAAGTTATAAAATTATGATTTTTTGATATTTATTTTAATTTATTTTATTAATAAACAACTTTTAGCGTATAAAAAAGCTAATGCAGCTTGCAAAAGGTTGGCCGCAGCTTTCAGTCGCTTTCAATAAATATTTTTCTGGACAAAGTTTTGTTTCTAATATTCGTTACTTTACATTTGTTATTGTTATAGAATTTGTTAAATTTTGATCTCACAACATGGCCAAACATCATCCAGATTTGATTTTTTGCCGCAAACAGCCAGGTGTCGCTATTGGGAGATTGTGCGATAAATGTAAGTTAAAACCTCTTTTTCAGGTTTATTTTTGTTTCAAAATTCAATATAAATTGTCTTTGCTGATATGCACAACTCATAACTCACGATTCGATTAGATTTTCATTAAAATATTGACGTTTCAGGTGATGGAAGATGTGTAATATGTGATTCATACGTGAGACCGGCTACATTAGTTCGAATTTGTGATGAATGCAATTATGGATCTTACCAAGTAATCTTTAGCCTTTTTTGTTTATAATTTAGATGTTTATATAAAAGTAATGTGTGGAGGTAGATAATTTAAAAATTGGATATCAAAAAATATGGTTTTGTCATAACTTTCTCATAACAACAGTTAAATCTTTAAATTTACTGTGGTTATAGTTTTTTTGGTTTGTCAATTAACGTAGAAATATCACTTACAATTTTACATTGTTCTTTTACATAACAACAGTTAAATCTTTAAATTTACTGTGGTTATAGTTTTTTTGGTTTGTCAATTAACGTAGAAATATCACTTACAATTTTACATTGTTCTTTTAGTAATTGTAGACTTACTGAAATTCTATTTTTGGAAAGTTTTTCTTTGAAAAGCATTGATAATGTTTGGAACAACGAGTTTTCATAATACACATTGTTATTACAGCTGATTATTTTAATTTTTTTATGTTTCAGGGCAGATGTTTGATTTGCGGAGGCCATGGCGTTAGTGACGCTTATTATTGCAAGGAATGCACGTTGATGGAGAAGGACCGAGATGGATGTCCGAAGATTGTGAACTTGGGATCCGCGAAGACTGACCTCTTCTATGAACGGAAAAAGTATGGTTTTAAGAAAACGTGATTTATAATTTATTCATCTTTTAACTGGCATAAAATTTCGACGGATTATTGTGGAGTTTTAGTAGATTTTTTTTTATTTATAAGCGTACTTTTGAGTAAAATCAAAAAACAATTTGGTTTCAAGAAAACGTGATACATAATTTATTTATCTTCTAACAATCATAATATAAACAAGAAATCTGGTAGCTGTATTTACGAGGCGGTGTCCATAACATCAGATTATGAAAGTAATATTCATAACATTGGTTATGAAAGTGTCTATAACATTATGATGTACATCAATGTTTACAACAAGATCATGAACTAAGGATAACATTATCGTCAACATTGTTCAAAACACTGAGTTATAAAGCAATGCCCACGACATAACGTTACTAATGTCCATAACGCCTTGTTATGCGACAGTTCTTTTCGAAACGGGGGGATGAACAAGATATGTTGAACATATATAAAAGAGAATACGATATATAGGCGAAGAAAGCGGGACCCAATGGTAGTCTAGAGCACTTCGTCTCCTTCCGGCTGGCTCGACAGTTTCTCGCAATATTTCTGCACCAATTCCAATTGTTTTTTCGTGTTTTCATGCGCGCGACGTTCCTGAAATTTGCAAAAATGAGTTTTTCAAACTTCAACTTTAATTTTAATTCGTTTTGTAAAACTTTGAAGCCTACTCTGGATGTTAATTTCAAAAAAATAGGCATAAAATGTCGTTCATTTTCCAAAAATGTCAATATTATTTATGGAAAACGAAATCAAAAATAGTAAAACAAACTTACAGTAGTGAGTTGTGCTTTGAGTTGAAGTGTTTGCTGCTCCAGCTCCTTCTTCTCCTTCATAACTCGCTCCAGATGCCACAGGAACTTGCCGGCTTCGTCCGGGAAGGGGCCGGCTTCGATCTCGTCCAACTGGGCCAGCCAGTCGTCTTTGTCGCTTTCGCTGTTCTGAGTTGGCAGCGATTTGAGATTCTTCGTCGCCATCGAAACGGTCGATATCTTCTTGGCGTACTTGGCTTCTTTGTTTGGATCTGCTGGGGATTGGACTCCTTCCTTCTGCAAAGATGTTAATAGAGATGTAGGTATAAACACAGATGTCTTTTGAAACACAAATTGAGTTTTGTAGCCAAAGAAGATTGTTTTAAGGTTATTTAACTTACACTGACCTTGGTGTTGAAGCTAAACCGTTCATCGAAGCTGTTCGACGGACTGTTGTGAGGCGACGATGACAACTCTTTGTTTCTGATCTTGAACATTTCCTGATATCTAAAACAGAGCATTAGGTTACTTAAGTATTTCATTTTTCAAGGAAAGTTCGTCTTAAAGCTCCCCAAAGCTCTCAAGCTTACTACAATATAGTAACTTACGTTAACGGTTGTTTGGCGAAAGTGTCTGGAGTCAATATCTGAACTTCTTGACCTTTGACTGCTGGGCAATTGGGGTCTTCGCAACCTCTGCGAGGGTTACCATCAGCTGTCGGAGCAATCATCATCAACCTGAGTTGGGTACGCTCTTCTAACATTGAAGTCATCTGGTCGTGACTCAACGTGACTACTGCGATGCCTTCCATCTCCACGATCCTCGAACCTTGTCTTAGACCACCTTTCCACGCGGTCTGATACATGTCCACGTCCGTGACTACACCTTCTTCTTGTAGATGGAAGCCCAACGAGTCTGTTGGCCGAGGTTTGCGTAGCATGATCTCCTTGGCTTCTTCTCCATTCGTCACGGAACTGAGCCGCTTCAGAAGTGCGTTCAATTCACGGTCGTTCCCTTCTGTCGTGCAGCATCTCATCAGCAACATGTCACCGTGATCGTAGTAGATCTTGAGGCCTACGTCAGTGTTCACCCATCCCAAAATGGCATGGGTGGGGGTGGCGAAAAGAACGGCGCCGGAGGGTATTTCAAGAAGGACCAGGGATTCGGCCGACAGTCCTAACACACAACTGATTCGTTGGTTGAAGGAGTGGTCGTGTACGTCTACCAACCATGACAAGGCGCCACGAACGTTGGGGCCGAGGACTGGCTTCGGTTGGGGACGTTCTTTGCGTTTTACTGACCCGCCCAGGAATCGACCTGTAATGAAAAGTAAAAATATTGTTTCTGGTTGTACAGTTTTTGAGTTTTTAGCTTTTAAATTTTTATAAATACAGTGGAACTCCTGTATAACGAATCGCTCGGGGACTTGAAATTTGTTCGTTATAAAGGAGTTTCGTTATACAGGAGTTTTAAATGCACTGTGTAGTGTTAGCCGGGGATTTAAAAGTTGTTCGTTATGCGGGAGTTTCGTTATAGACGAGTTCGTTATACAGGAGTTCCACTGTATCTTGTATTATTTTAGGCTCTATCACAATATTGTAGTAGGCTGATGTAAAATTATAAAAAAATATATTTTAAATTGATCTAAATGTAAACATAGCCAAGTAAAATGACTTACTGGCAATCCTTGACGGTCCCTCGTTTGGGTGAGCAGTTACATAGTTCTCGGCAAGATCTTTGAGCGCTTCTCTACGCGTCCGCGCAGCCATCGCCGCGAACTTGGAGGAGCGATGGACAGCATTCTCCGCATTGATTACTGTAATTTCCAAATTAAGATAAAAAGAACTTAAAATGATTTCAATGATTTTTTATCACTTACTTTTGGTCATTAGAAAATCGTGGAATTCCGCGCACTTCTGATACGTCGCGCCTCTGTAGATGGGAGGACCAAAGGCTGGTACATCTTTGGCGCGAGCTACAGCTACGCCATAGCTGACGTTCTCCGTACAGGGGTTATTGGCTCTTACTACGATGAAAACGTGCTGGAAATGGGATCGTACCGTGATTGGAGAGAACGGCAGAGCACCGGGTTCTTGGAAGATGATCGTTACCATGTCATTGCCTATATGGCGTTTTCGGGAGAGCTAAAACGTATTACATTGTTATAATCTCTAGGAATTGGGGTTATAAGTTGGTACGTATAGCTAATAGTCTATAGTATTCAAACATATATTTGTAATGTTATGGGCAAAAAGTTTATAGAGAACAAAGAATGACCAAAGTAATGCGTTTAATAGTATACATAGCCCTTAGCGTAAAACAATTACCTGTTGTCGATTATTGGGTGTGAAGGGTAGCATCGTACTGACATGAAACATGACTTCATGTGAATGATACTCAGTGTATATACTGTACTCTCCCGTAGTATCACCCCGAGTATCCAGGCCTCCCTTGTAGTTCTCGAAGCCCTTTAAGCGAACACGTTGTCCAAGAAAGTCGAGGAACTCTTCTAACGCATGGGATGATGTTTCTGAAACAGTACGGTCAGTACTATAACATAGGTGGTGTTGGTTGGGGTGATTTTCGTTTTGAATCACCCCACTCAACTAAAATACGGCAAAAACCTAAAACAAGTTCAAAAACTGCCAAACCTCACCATTATTGTACATTTGTTCTTCGGTCGACTGACCCGCTTTGCAATACAGTACGCCGACCTTGTAGCGCGTGTAGATGGGCTGTTCGTCGATCTTCAGCATCATATCCTCCACCTTTTGCGTGGCCAAGGCGGGACGCAAGCTGCCGAAGTGCACCTGAGGACAAACCAGCTCCAAAAGTTCGCGCATCAGACTCCGCGTGGACTTGTCTTGAGTGGAGTCGGCCAACGCTTCTTCTGGCACTGCTACGCGCATCGTCATTAGCTGAAACACAAACAGTGGGTCACGGTGGGTACGGTAGCTATTGGGGTGTTTGGTTTGTCTTGGAGGTTAAGGAGTATATGGCTTGGTGAAAAAATAATTAAAAAATGAATATTTTGGTCAAAAAGTATGTAGAAAAGACAAAAAATGAAATTATATTAACCTTTGCTTAACCAACAACTATTTTCTTGTCTTGTTTTCCCAAAATCTTGATCCCAAACTACAGTATTCACACTTTTTTGAACTTCAGAAGTCTTTTCAAGATTCAAAACTTACGTCGCTGATGCGGATGATGAGTCTGTAGAGCGTGCTGGACACAATACCCGTTTTGCCTGGCTCTTTGCGCTCCGTGGTCTCCTTCACCATCGATATGGCCATAGGGCCGAGTTGTTCGTCGGTCCCAAAGTAGTCGACGTGAGCTGAAACAACATTCATTTCATATGGTTCAGTAGTAATTATAATTTCAAAAAATATCAAATTAAAAAAATTTAAAATTATAAAAAATTTTGAAATTTAAAAAAAATTTTTTAAATTAAAATTCAAACTCTCAAAATTAAAAAAAAACTCACGTCTACCAGCGAAGCAATGTCGAAAATAGTAGGAGCCAATGTCCTGAGGTTCGATCACGACTTTGGGCTGTCGGGCCGCGCACAATCGACCGCCCAAGTAGACATTGGACACATCTTCGAGAACCCCGGCCTCGGCCGCAGTGTGCTCTCTTTGCCACGTCTCGTGTGGCGACCTGAGGGGGTCGTCGCTTTTAATGGGGTAGATTTGAGCAGCACTGGGCCGAGACAGGGCTAGCCGACGGACTGGCTCGGTTCCTAATTCGTTTCTGAAAGGTTTGGGTCAGTGAGTTATTTGGGATATTTTCCAATTTCAAAAATAGAAACGTCATCATGAACAACATACCTAAACGCGGGACAGCTAGCCAACAACTCGTTGGCCTTGCCATCTCCAGGGTCGTCTTCAGAAGGCGATTGGGCTTGAGAAGCGCCGGTGGGCTTCGCCGCTTCCAAAGACGTTGTGGGCGGCCCCAAGCCCCAGCCGGCTGCCAACGAGTGACAGTCGTGGTAGGCACAGAGCAGAGGGAACGGTGGCTGCCACTCGCTACAATGTAATCTACAGTGAAACTGTTTAAAGCCCCCGATACAGAAGGCGTGCAGTTCGTGACGACTGGCCGAGAAGTCGACCAGATCGTTCAATGCACACTCCGAACTGGCCGTACTCAACCCACAGCAGATGCATTTACTCTGTAACAGCGGTGCGTACGCGATTTGGGCCGAAGACTGGGCCGCGACCAACGCGATCGGTTGTCGCCGCTCCAACTGGACTATGCTGATTAGCGAGGGGGTTTGGCTGGATGCCAACGGCAGGGAACGACGGTGGCATAGCACGTTGCGGTGGTGGATTTGTTTCGTGTGTATGAGGCGTGGACGATCGATTAAGTGGGAACAGTCGGGCACAGTCCGGGACGCCTCCGACAGCGAGGCAGTCCGGTCCGGCAGAGACTGAGCCGCCGGAATGGCGTCTTCATCCGATGCCACGTTGGTTGGCTGCCTGGACTGGTTTGGTCAGTCCAAAGAGAAATTATAAATTATATTGTAGTATCAGATGTCACTTTTAGTACCAAACGTAGTGGTTTCAGTATGATATCAATTAGTACAATATCAGACTTTTTATAAGGCGTGCAATAGTAGAATAGTGGCAGTAGTTATAACAATAAGACCTCAGAAGTAGTTGAAATGGCACTCACAATGAGTTATGATAAACTTAAATTGATGGTTACGCAACTTAAAGCGATCAAACTGCTTACTGTAGTATCAAAGTATTACATAAAAGTTGTTGTAGAGACCTTACGATAGATTATAACCTTTAAACTGCACCAAAATCAACCTTAATATAGCAATAACACACGGAAAGTAGCCTTCGCAAGAGCCAGCTTCACCTATGAATAATGGAATTAGCCCTGATAACGACATTAACTGTCACGGATCACAATTAAAAGTACATTGAAATTGTAAAACGAAGACAGATGTCCGAAATGAGATGCTGCCCCGACTCGTGACGGGCCCCAAATGAAGATGTGGAAGGTAGATTCTGTTTCTTTGGAGAAGGCAGTAAACGTTGAAGGAGTTGGCGGATAAGTGCAAAGCCAAGACTCCCTTTCTTCTTCTTCTGCTGCGCCTCAGAAGCCTATAGTTGAAGATGGCGGGCAAAAAATACGGAAAGGAAGGGTGGCGAAGCAATGAGGCCCGGCCGGCCCGCCACCGGCCTCATTTACTTTGCGCAGGTGATTAGGAGTTAAACCGGGCCCGGCCCCTCCCGCCCTCTAATGGCTCATCTTCTCGTCTTAAGTGAAATGAAAATTGAGACCAAACAATTACTTTACTGGACACTTGGCCTTCGCTTACAATTTCAGACGGCTTCAGATTCCGAATTTATTTTATTTCTAGACTAAACGCTAATTGGTAGGCTAAGAATAATTTCTTCTAGACTAAAAGGTACTTTTAGACTAAGAAGAGGGTCTTTTGGACTGAACGCTGCGTGTTAGTGTTAGGCTAAGAAGAAGATCTTGTAGACTAAACTGTACTTATTACTAAGAAGATGGTCTTCTAGACTAAAAAGTAGGCTAAGAATACTACAAGGCCATTCCTCAGATGATCACAAATTGAGTATAAAATTATTATTATATATATTGTAAAGCAGTGCTAGTTGATTAACTTATTCAATTATCAATAACTATATATATAAAAAGATGAAGACTAACCTCACGAGCTCATATTATAAAAGCCTTGTTAATATTGTCATATACTTAGTGCTAATCTAACCAAAAGTCCAGTTTTCGGTGAACTAGACGGTACCAACTTATTTATAAAAATCTATAAAGTACTAGACCACCTACGGCAACCAAAATCTAAAATTACTAACAAAAAGTGCTATCAAGAAGACCTATATTTTAAGACAATCCTATGATAAAAAGCGTAGTAAAAGCTGGAGTGGTGAGTTAATTGTTATTATTAGATGATTTACTTCAAAACATGTTTTACTATTAGACTGCTCAACTAATTATGTGCCCTAAACCCCAAAAATTGCTTTGAAAAAGGCACAGAATTATGTGAACAACCTAATACAATAAAAAACGGAAAAAAATTAAAAAAACAATCATCTTAAAACTTTTTATAATAGTTTTGACTCCTTTTCAAATGAGAAGTGCAACATATTATTCATCGTTCCAAAACATTCCTTTTTTGAACTTGGCGGGGTTTTTTCAAAAATTTGTTTTTTTTCGTTATTATACTTCTATAAATCATCAAAAAATTATAAATTATTTGTTTTCAGAATTACTGAACGTAGCTCAATTACAATTTTAGGTAATTTTCTAAAGATAGGCTAGGTAATTTTAAAGAAATGATAGTTTTATGACGAAAATGACAGTAAATTAAACATATCTTATTAGGTGCCTGCAAAAGTTTTCCGTCAAAGAATACATTATTTTTTTTAAAATCAGTATAAATCTAAAAAGAATGACACTAATGGATCGTGGAATGTTGTTTGGATCCCTTTTTAGTAGCGTTCTACGTAGCAAAAACCATTTTTGAATAATCTTTTTTGACTTACAAAATGAACAAATTTTTAAGAGAATGAACAGTTATCACATCCTGTGATAAAAGGTCTAGATTTTAGACTCTAAAGAGTTGTTAAGTCATCAACAGACAGAGGAAGTCATGGATACCCACTTTCTGAAAGTCATGCCAGGAAATTTAGTACCTGAAAACCTAAAAGTTTTTAACCGCGGTAAAGTAAGCTCCGTAAGAAATTCTAAATATTAAGACTAAATTTTTTTAAATTTATCCGCTGTGGGTTGAGTACAAGCCTGAAAGAGTTTTTAAATTTAAATAGCTTTAGGTTAAGCCTACCTAAAGATTTTTAATTTATAACTTAAAGTAAACCTCATCCTTACTTAAAACAAGTAAATTATAGACTTACTTTGCCGTATCGTCTCGATTGTTCGCACTTTCGCTTTCGCCGGAGGCCTGCGCGGCGGCGGAGTCGGCGGAGCAGGCGGAGGCGGTGATGGTGTTGTTGGAGGCGGAGGGGTTGACGCTGGCGGGCCCGGGGACCATGCCTGACGCCATCATCTGCTGGGTCACATTCGAGGCAGCAGTGTTCATGGAGAGGAGGGAGGGCGAGAGCGTGGCGCCCAGCGGGCTCACCGGCGACGCGAGCTGCTGCGGGTTGGCGGAGGTGGTGGTGGTGATAACGAGGGTTCCGGGGTGGTTGTCGCACGACGACGCCGGCGTCGTTCTACCTGCAAAACGGGTTTGAGGAGAGCGCCGTCCCAAAAAAAAGAATATTATCCGGTCATGTAGCCGGGGCGCAAGGGCCGCGGAAATGGGCGAGGGGAGCAGGAAGGGAAGAGTGGAGAGGGGCCCGGGCCGGCAGAGATCATGCTCGCTGAAGAGGGCCGCTGTCTGACTTTGGCACACACAAACAACTGCCACCGGGACACTTTAAGGGACTTTTTAATTCTTTCCAACAACAAATCGTCGGTGGCCGGCGCTCGGCCGGATAATCAGAGGGGGAGGCATACCTTCGCTTATTAGTCCAATCTAAAGCATGGACTCAATCGGGCCGACCTCGCCCAGGGTAGTGCACTATCGAGAACTCGAGAAAAGCAAGCAAACGAACGTCCAAACGAGGGACACAGTGAATTGAGTTTTAACCAAATTCGGGACAGGCAAACTTTGATTGTGAGAGTTTTTTCAGAGGAGAGGGGACGCGGGAAGTGGTGGCGCTTAAGGGAAGCCTACTACAACTAGACATGCACGTCTCCCCCTCCACGATCCCCCGGATCCAGTTCGGGCGGGGCGGAAGGCGGATTTTCATGGACATTTAATGTCCGGAACCGGGACCATAAAGCGATGATGCCCTCCGGCGACGAAACAGTTCGACACAATCTGTGTGTAAAGCTAGCAAAGACACCCCCCCCCCTTCAGGTGCCCTAATCCCCCCCCCCAGCCCCGCCTCTCGCCCCACTAATCGGCCCCGCAATGGATCCTCACATTAAAGGCTTTACAATTTTGTCAATTCCTACAAGTCATTTTAGGGGATGGGACATTTGCTTTGGGTTTTTGACCGGTTTTTACTGGTCGAGATTGAGTTTTGGGCTTAAAAAAGGGGAAAACTTTGAAAAAAAAGTTGGTTTTTCGGTCAAAAACTTTAAAGAAAAACCGAAATTGATATCAAAATAGATGCCCAACTTCCCTCTACAAACTTTCTGACCATAGTAAAATACAAAAAAAGCGATAATTCCGTCCCGATCTATAGGCTTCAACATATTATAGTATACCTTACCCCCAACACTCAAACCACCACGATCTCGGCCCTTCTGTTTGGAGCAACTGGTCGTGCTGCTGGAGAACGAGTGCTTGGGCTTGGTGCCGGGGGCCGTGAGTAGGTGCGGATTGGACGGAATGGTCGTGCTCGAGGGTTGGGCGCTGGCGCGACGCGTTGCATTCCTCATCGCATTAGGTGGGGCTCATCGTGCAAGCCAATGTAGCTTTAGTTTTTTGAGTTTCTGAAAGCTTTTTATGATAAGAGTGGTACAAAAAAATGAATTTTGGTATGATCAAACTAGAAATTTAAAAAAAAATTATTCAAAAAATTGCTTGCACGGTGCAAAATTTAAAAATTTCAAATTTTGGTAATTTGAATAAAAAATTTAAAAAATTAAAAAGAAAAACTACTCTTTTCAAAAACTTTGTTCGAAACTTGTCCAACCCCCCTAAAGCAAGCCATTTTCCAAAAGTAACCTGCCTAAAGTGACAATTGTGCCAAAACTAGCCGATATGCGCAAGTTAAATTAACTTTAGAGGGAAAATCAAAGGCCGGCTGGATGTGCTCGGATTGCATCGTTAACTCAAAGGTTATCAGAAAACTAGACGAGGTCCAAAAATAACTGGCATCAAAATTGGAGGACTTGTTGTGATGACAAATAATCTTTGGAAAATTAAATTTTGACCATTTTTCAAAATTTTAAAAAATTAAAATTTTAAAAAATGCATTTTTAACCATTTTTTATCATTCAAAAAAGTTTTAAAACTTTTTTAATACTTTAAATTTTAATATTACACTTGACTTACTTCAAAACATGTTTTACTACTAGGTTGTTCAAATAATTCTGTGCCCCCACCAAAAATTCGCTTTGAGATGAGGCACAGAACTATTTGAACAACCCAATATTTACAAAATCAAAACAAGATTCAAACCCCAAAATTTTAATTTAAAAGCCCTCAGGCAAAACCACGTGAACCCCCCCCCCCCCCTCCTGCATGCAAATTGTTTATAAAGTGATGTTTTTTGATTGGAAATCGACAAATTGAACCAGAGAGGATCAGGAAAACGAAGGTGTTTTGTTAATATTTGTGGAGAACATTTAATTCCAATCGGCTCATAAATAAACCCATCTCAAGGTTGGCAGAGCCGGCTGGTTACTATATTATAGTAGAGGTAAAGACGAACTAATGGTTATATTAAAAGATGGTTACGATAGTCATGGTTTGCATGGGTTATGTTAGTGTTAAGGCGGTGGTAATTACTATGGTACATTCTTAACTATGAGGCATATGTTATAGTATAGTCACAATATCATGATGACTATCTTATAGCCAATAGGGACAAAGCAAGTCAAACTCTCTCTTCCACCTTCTCCCTGAATCAACAACCTCTTTATCGCCAACTTATGTCGCAACTTTCCACCTCCCCCACCCCTTTTCTCCCCTCCCATAACACTTTAGACCCCCGAAACAAACACCCCGCCCGCTCAACGGAACGTGCCGCCTAATACCCACGAATTGGGTATGAAATTAGCTGTTTACACGGGGATTACTGGGTCGTATAAAACAAGTAAAGTCTGCCCAGGATTGCGCGCTTTTTTGACCGCAATGCCTAAAGCAAAGAAGACGTTCAGGAAGGCCCTGAGGCCAAGAAAAGCGCTTGCTGGTGAGGGGGGGGGGGACGCTTGTTGTTCTCCGTCTTGGAAATGAGAAAACCGGGGAGGAGAAGGAAGGGAACGCACGAGTAAGAGTCGCATTTCATGAAACAAGTAATTTATGTACAAGCTGCTTATACCAATACCCATCGGAAGTAACGTCGTTAGAAATCGACCCCCTAAAGTAATGTCGGGACAAAACCCGGAATTTGTAATTTTGTGGACACAAAGATGCCGAACGGATTCGCTAATTCCACGGAGGAGGCCCCGGCCTTCATCCTGGACACTTCCCAAATTGCACACCAAACTCGATAAAGTTCCCAGCCTTAAGTCATGGCATTTAAGTGGCAATTGTGATTCACTGGTTACACATGGAGCGTTCATAATATTCGTGTATATATACATTCATAATATCGTGTATGTATAAGTTCACATATAATATACATGTTATGCAACAAAAGAGTCTGTTTATATTAAAGTTATGAATAAAAGTGCAAGAAGTTCACGTTTAATACAATGTTAGCCTCAAAAACATAAAAAAAACTTACCTCAATATAGTTGAACATCCTTCCACTAAAACTAGACTTCCACATACTCTCCAAAGCTCGCCCAGTCCAAGCTCCTACAACAATATTGCACAGAAAGAACTTAGAACTACTCAAAACTCCTCAAAATCTGTACAAATCATGTTTATTACACTTGTAGAATAAATAGATTAAAGTAAAAACCAAGGATATCCTTAAGGTTTAGGTCAAGCAGTGACGTTCTTGGAGAAAAACTTGTCCTGACTGGGCTTGTTGATCAGCAACGCGTCGAAGAAGGCTTCTTTAAGAGGAGCAATGTTGAGACCATCGTCGGTTTCGTTCTCGCTAGCCACGTCCTTGCTGACATTACCATTCAGACCAAAGAGACAGTCGAACTTCTCGTGGATGATTAAGCGACAAATGAACTGACATGTGCGACAGATGAGGTCGGCTTCTTGAAGGCTGAAGCCGTAGTTAATGCGTCTGGTCGGATCACACGGGTCTGCTACACCAACAGAACAATGAAGAAGGAAGCCAGAAGACAACAGTTGGAAGAATCTTCTGAAGGCGTGGGCCAGAGGCAAGGGTTTGCGGTCGGCGGTGTGGGTGACACAGTAGTGAGACTGGAACTTTTAAATTTTATAAAAAATATCAAATTTTAGTCAAGAACCTTAACATTCGAATTCGAGCTTCCCGCCATATTGGCATTGTGTTTCAAGTTAAAAAATATTTTTAATAAGAAAAAGCCAAACTCACCAAGAGCTGTATAGTCCACATATCCAATGGCTTGAGTCCTTCACATCTGGTCCTGATGTCCTTGATGATCCTGACCAGTATCTTGATAGCCGGCTGACCAGCATTATCGTCGAACCATGTAGCGTGCTTCAGAGCCATGATGTTGTTCTTCAAGACTTCTGGCTTCAAATGAAGAGCCGAGTCGATTTGAAGTGGCAATTCTGGAGGCACGGCGATCATGAGACGAAGAACGGCCTGAGTGCCGGCAACTTCACAACCGTAGTCACGAGGTACTACACCGTACACTTCGCGAAGCTGGGTTTCCTTCAGAAGCTCCACGATCCTCTCTCCCAACGCTTTTACGGTCTGGTCTGAAACGGCAAGTTTTGGGTATGTTTTGAATGTTATAGTAGTTTTAAAATACAAGAACTTACGAGTAGGCAGTGTTCCGAACATTAAGACAACATCAGCAATGTTTTTCTTGCTTATCATTGTGCCAGTTTTAAACGATCCAATCTCCTTTACTTCAGTTATCTTCTACAATATATTATTTGAAACAAAAAAAAACATATTTGTTACCTAACTTTAAAATTTTTTTTCAAAAAACTTTAATTTTTCAAAATTACCAAACCATAAATTAAACTTCTTAACTGTTACCACATTATAAAATGCAATTACAAACTTAAACCATAGAATCATAACTTACAGCAGAAGGAATAGCTTGTGTAGAAATAATAGTCTCAAGAGCACTCTTGACCTGTGCCATCAGCGTAGTGACAGCCGACTGTTCCTTGGCCGACGGTGCGATTTCCTTGTTTCTGGCCAGTATGGCCTTATTCAGAAGTTCATCAGAATCATCGTCTCGAGGAAAGTCAGCCTCACTAAAGTATTGGTCGAAAGTTTGTGGCCGTAAGAAGGCAGGCCGAACCCGAGCTGGTGGATGACCGTAGGGAAACATGCCGCGCAAAGGTCGAGGAGGAACCTGAAAACTTAAGTATTGACTTACACCCATTTTAGTGTATAAAAATAGTAATAAGTTAACTTAAAAGCTAAAAATATAAAAGTAACGGCCTAAGATTCAAAAAACCGAATATAATAACATCTATAAGCTACAATAACATTAAATAAACTTCTAAAGCCAACATAATAATATAAAAAACAAAATACATAATATAACTTTAGGTATAGCAACCTGTGTAATATGTCCCAAACACATAAACTAGCTATATTTATCCAATAACTTATTATTAATACGGATTGTACAGTGCATTCCTCATCATGGCGTTTGCAGTCGGTTTGTTTATGGTCGGTCGACTCAAGTTGATAAATTGAATCGACTTGTAGAACTCTTTGAACTCGTTTTGAGCCGGCAGAGGCTTTGGCGGAATTTCTACTGAAACGGCCTCGGATTTGGCTAATGGTGGATCCATCTTGTATTCTGGTTGAGATTCATCGTAGCGCTGGAAATGTAATTTTATAGCAACTTATCATAGCGTTACAGATAAAAGTTGTTTATCAAAATCATAAAATTATCCTCTGAATTACTTAAAACTTACATATAAATCAGAAGAGAACCCAGGGCCTGGTAAGTTAACCATCTTTTCCGAATCATAAGCCGAACGTACTGGTGCTATGTTCAAACTTTTCTTGTCGTACTCGTTTTCAGCACACAAATCCATATGACCTTTCTTATTCCCCAACATACGATCGTATTTCTCGTGGATCAACAAACGGAGGACAAATTGAGCTGTTCTACAGATGTCATCCTAAATTACAAAACAATGATATTAATCAATGAGTTAAAAAGTAAGTCCACGTGTACTACATTCATGTTACCAGTGTAAACCATATTATGATATCGTTCAAACTACGCCAAAATGAATATAAACCTACTGCTTCCTTCAAACTGTAACCTTTGTCTATTCTGGTGCCAGTACCACATGGGTCGGTCAAAGATAAACTCGTATGTAGTAGTATACCAGACGACAGTAGAGAAAAAAATCGTCTAAACGCGTGTGACAAAGTTAAAGCAGTGCCTTTTGTTGTATAAGTGACACAGTAGTGGGCCTAAAACAATATTCTACAGTTGGCTAATTTAATTTCGTATTTTCTAACTTCAACCTATACCTACAACAACATGACTAAACATAAACATATTTATAATCAATTCGTATTTCTAACCTAACCTTAACGTCGCAACTTAACAATGTGAACCAAGGCATTATAATACGTATAATACCATATAAAATCGTACCAAAAGTGATATTGTCCATGAATTTAAAGCTTGCATTCCCTTGGCTCGTCTTCGTACATCTTTGACCAGTCTTATGAGTATTCGAATGTTCGGGTTTTTGACATTATCCTCCAACCAGTACGTGTGTTTCAGTGCCATCTTGTTTCGTACGAAGAATCCCTTTTCCATATGTACATCCTTCTCCAACTCTACATCTTCGTTTGCCAACGCTGGTAGAAGTCTTACTGTAGCAGCAGAAGACTGGATTTTACATCCGTACGGTGTTTTTCTGACTTCGAAGGTTTGACCGGTCAGACGGTCTTTTACTATATCCACTAGTTCGTTTGCCAGTTTTATTACATCGTCATCTGAAAATATAATATTAAGTTTGTTGTTTGATTATAATACTTATAAAATTTTGGTTCTACAAGAATAATATAAACATAAGATCCAAAAAGAGTTGTCGTTGTTTGATTTACCTGTTAGAAAACGACATATGTCTTTAACTAGCTAATATTACCCACAACTTATATAGATAGCAAGTAGTATGTATTAATACTTACGTTTAACTGTTGTACTGAATATGAGTACCATTTCGGCGATATTGCTCTTGTTCAACATCGTATCGTGCTTGAAAGATCCCACCACGCGGTATTCTTCCATTTTCTGTTAAAATTTCTGATTGAATATTGTACCACACAAAAATTTAGTTAAGAATTCAATATCAATATGCATATAATGTAAAAAAAAATATCACCAGTAATGTTAACCACTATAAAACCAATAAGTTTCCATAATTCAAAAATTGCCAAAAGTTATCCCAAATTTTCGCTCCAGAACACCAAAATCATACCAAAAAGCTCAACATTCCCATGGCCACGATCATCTCCAAGGCCTGTTTGACTTCTCCGACCAGACTACTGATCGCTTCATAATGTTCACCAGCCGGAGCGATTTGCTTGTTCTTCTCCATTAACACTTCTGTCAGCCGCTGTTCACCTTTTGACAATGGTATAAAGAAGTTTTCTTCTAGATATGCATCGAATGTTGGAGCTCTTGATGATGATACTTCTGGTCTGAAACAAAATGTTTAAATTTCAAATTAAATTAGCTGTTCGTAGGCCTGTAAGGCTAGAAACAGAGAGTTTAGCACTACCTGCGAAAGATAACGTCGAAAAAATAATATAGTACAAACAAACCTACACTCTGATCTCAATGAACTTTTTAACCTCTCTCTCCTTGAAAGTTGGTTGTGGTAGCAGTCGAGGCACCATCGAAGGTACCGACCTAAACACTGGTGGAGATGGATTAGGTCGCTTTCGTGGTCGTAATATTGGTTGTGGCAGTAAAGGTGGAGCCAATGATGGCTTCGGCGGTAAAAGCGATGGAACTTTAAGTCGATTGAAGAAGTGTGATGAACCAGAAGCTTGGTAGTGGTGTCCGTTGTTCATCGTGCCACAAGCTAGACCTGTAAGTGGCGACAACCTATGGTACAGCGTCACCAGTACCTTAAAAAATAATCAAATGCTTAAAAACCTCTAAAACACGTAAAATAAAACTTAAAAGCCTTAGAGATGAAAAAAGAAGAAATAATAAGTATATTATCAATGCTAATGAGATCGAATGCCAACAAACACAATATTAATGTCAATTATTATTCACAAATTTCCAAAATTAACAACTGTGTACAAAAACAAAATCAAAACACAATAATATCACCGAGTTCTTATTCTTCCATGACATCGTATTCTTCGTCATTTTGATCATCGTATTCGCCTTCATCTTCTTCACCAAAGTCTACCCCAGCTTCTGCCAATTGCTCACGCTGTAAAAATATATTAGCAATGACAATATATGTTAAGAAACAAGTTGGCAAAACAATATTTAAAAAATAGTCCTTACTACTAGATGTTCCTTATATATTTTGAATTATTGTTTTGATTGATAACCATTAATAATATACAAACTTACAGCTCTGTTAAAGTCATCCACATCAAACAGAGCATTCCTCACAAAACTACTGGCTGCTCTCCTGTTCAGTTGTGGTCTAAGGTGAGCATCTTCAAGTTGTTGTAGTCGGTCTTTTACATCTTTCAATCGTCTCTAAAAAAATAAATTTTTCAAAAAGAAAAGCATACTACAGCAACATTTGAAACATATTAAAACATACGTATTCAACTCCGACAGTGTCCTCATCTTCAGGATTCTTCCCCAACGTTGAAGCATGTAGCCAGTAAAAGCTGTTGACCAGTGTAACTATTGTTAGATTAAACTTCGCCACCTCTAACTCCGTCATCTGCAATTTTAACATCACTATTCGCCTACTTCAGCTCTACATTAGCTTATTCTATCTTTAAAGTTAGATTTTTGTTATTACAAAAATGTAAAATTTATGCTTTCAAACAGTCTATATCAGTTGAAATTTACTGTTATACAATTTAAAATTCTAAAACAAACCTGTTCCTTTTGTTCTGGTGTAATAGCAATCATCTTTTGTACACTTTTCTCCAAAACGTTCAAGGCTTGGACAAACTTCTTGATATTACCTATTACCGGCCTTGGAATACAACTTTCAGACATTTTAAGATATTATACCTAAAACTGTTTACAAATTACTGTATCTATAATATAAAAATAAACATTGTTAGAAATACAGTCAATCAAATATCAGATAAAATAAATAAAAAAAAAGCGTTAAAAACGCCAAAAATAAAAAATATCCGATGGTTTCTAACCAAAACTAAAAAAAGAAATATAAAAATCAACAAATTTACTCATTAACAAGTTATTCAACAAAAACAGTAACAATAACAATAAAAACCAATATTTTGATTACTTGGCTGCCTTCTTGACCGCTTTCAGCCTCTGGCCACCAATTGAAGCCACCTTTTCGATCTTGGGCAGAAACTGTTTGTCTTTGGCGAAAGCAGTCTTAAGTTGATCCAAATCACCCAAACACTTTGTAACAACATCACTGTCGGCTTTTGACACAAACACTGTCAGAATGTCAAAGACCTTGTTTCGAAAGACATTCAAGTTCTCGGTGATTTCTTTTCGTCCTTTTTTGGTGTTCTTCTTGAGAGCTGCGCCCAATGCCTTGTCCAACTCTTCAATTTCAGTGTCGTCCATTTCCTAAAATCATGAATTCAATACAGATCTGTGATAAAACATCAACAACTTACTATATCACAACAAAACTTACAGTATCTTCGTCGCTGTCCCTGGTGGCAGCAAACTTTCCGAGAGCTTTCTTCATATCAGCCACCAAAGCTGGGTCGATTTCTGAATTTTCGTCTTCTTCGTCATCAGAAATGTCATCCTCATCAGAGACGTCGTCGTCTTCAGACTCACCGTCATCACCTTCTTCTTCTTCTTTTGCCCACTTCTCCAGAACTTTTTGTCTTTCTTCTTCAGTTATTGGCTTGAAGTCTCCTGCTTCGTTGTCTGAATCCTCTTCGCCTTCTAGTTCTGCTGAGCCTTTGGTGATCGTCTAAAAAGTCATAGTTGAGAACTTCATTTACCATGTATAAAATACGGCTGTTTTATAATAATATCTTTTTTTTTAAATATTAAAGCCACTTACCTCAACCAAAAACTGACCACATTCCTCATTCAAAATCGTTGGCAAGTGAGCTACAGCGTGACACACCAGAATCTTGTGTATTTTGTTTACTTTCGACAATATGGCGAGCAAGAAATCGACTAATGCTACACTGTTCTTGGTCGACTTAGCAAACAACATTATTTCTCTGGCATCGTTCGTAAACTCAGTAGCAGCTTCATCTGATTCCGCTACCTTACCCAAAAATTTGAGACAAGCTGCGACAAAAACAAGCGTTCTGAAAGAAAAACCAGTGAAATTTATCAATTAATCGTATAAATATTGCAATAAGTAAACGATAGTATAAAATGAATGCCAGACTGTATCTACTTTCTGACTAAACTTTCGACCTAAACAATGAGAAAAATTATCGACCTAAACAATGAGAAAAAAACTTACTTGTCCTTTTTCTCGTCCAAACTAGTACCAGTGACATCCAAGATCAGTTGAACATCCTCTTCTTTGACTGTAACATTAATGTGTCTCTTGGTTATAAAGATATGTTCCAGTAATCTGCATCCAACATTAAATCGATCTGCTGAACGGTCAGAAACGGCCAAAAATGACTTCAAGATTGTTGATTTAACTGTTGCGTCTGCTTCAACAAACGCTGGGATCAAACGTTTATAAGACCAGTTATCCTCCTTTGTTACCTAAAACACATTAATAAAATAGAACCAACTTTCTAAAAATTTGTTTATATTACTCTTAAAAATAGTATAGCATGAAATTTTTAGGTTATAATATAGTATATTATTACTTACTCTCTTAGCAAATCCCTCCAAATCATGACCATCAAGTTTTGAAACCAAAAAGTCTGTAATTCTAACTGACACACCAACTTTGGTATCAAAATTGCCATTCTCAATATTGTCGAACCTTTCAATTAATACCAAAATGTCAGAACTAGCAAAAGCACCACCTTCTACTCGTTGCTTAAAGGCTTCCAACGCTTCTCCAATCAAAACATGATGTCCTTTATAAGACGGTTCGTTACGATGACTATATTTACGACATGTTGTGATAAAGTCGTTCGATAGTAAAATGTTTAGCTGAAAAGTATTAATATAGGTTAAAAATGCCAAAAACCGTTAAAATTAGTAAAAAATAAAAAAGCTTTAAAAATATACTACATTTATAAAGTTAAATTAAAAAACGTATTTTACTCTCACCTCTTCACTTCCAAAGCTTTCGATCTTGAACAACTCCTTGTTTAAGGTAAAAAACCTCTCCGAGCTTTTGCATTCATCTCCTTCTGACACAAACTTCAGTACAACATGATTCAGGGCAGCTTCAAACTTTCCAAATTTCTTTGCAAAAATAAGAAAATCTTTACAAAATTCAAATTTCTGAGACGCCTCCATGAACTTGATCAATTCTAACACACGTTCGTAAACTACCGGTCGAAGACTCAGCTTTTTATTGTCAAAACACTTAGTCGTCTTTATGGCGGTCTAAAAGTAATTTTAAAATCATAAAAACTGTATTACATCCACAGTACTATTTGATATCCATACTTCCATATAGCTTTACATCGTTATACCTGAACTTAAAAAAACAAAATATATAAGGCATACCGTGTAAAGCTGAGAAAACTTGATCAAGAACAACAATCCCTCTAAAGAAATCTTTTCCAATTCCACATTCAGCAACGGCTTTACACTAGGTAAGATTTGTTTCTCAAATTTAGCTTCTCCAAGGCGTTCCGACTTCTCCACAATCGCATCAACGACGGCAAACACGAGATAGGGAGCAGTTTCCAACAAAGACAAATGTAAATCAAGCAATTGTTTTAAATCTGCTTCGAAAAGTTCTGTGTTTTCCAAAGAAACATAGACAAAATGTCTTCCAACTGCATTTGGAAAGTTCTGAAAAAAAACGTCTAATATCTATATATTTTGTATTCTTAATGCCTAAAAATCCAAAATAAACTAAACCCTACCTTCTCATCGTTTATAGGCAACAATTCTTCAACCTTCTTTACGATTTCACTGAATTCAAATCCTTTGACAGTGTCCAAGAAAGCCGAAAGAAACATAGAAAATCCAAATCGAGCTGCTGTTTTACCAGCCGCCAAACCTTTCAACAATCTTTCCAACACATATTGTTTATGAGTTTCCAATTCCTTAATTTATAGAGATTTTAGGTAAAACTATGCCTTTAATAACTGATAGTTAATTCCGAAATCAACAAATTTTGCCAAAATAGATCTCTAAACTATAGAAATAGACAAAAAACAACATATCTTAGAAATTACCTCATGTTTTAACAAAGATTCAGCAGCACGAAGCCTTTTGTTC
The DNA here is from genome assembly GCA_904066225.2 of Bursaphelenchus okinawaensis. NCBI lineage: Eukaryota > Metazoa > Nematoda > Chromadorea > Rhabditida > Aphelenchoididae > Bursaphelenchus > Bursaphelenchus okinawaensis. Next base: position 7,107,815 of record CAJFCW020000005.1, on the reverse strand, counting down.
GGATTAAAGTCGGCCAATTCGTAGAAACTGTTCAAGAACTTTTGATCTGTAGGTCTTTCGACTTTGGCAGCCATTTTCTATATCTAAAACATAAAACATTACTAAAAATAAAAGGAAATTGAAATATTTATAACAAGGATAGTAAACTATAAATCTTTACATAAAAAATAAACGAATTTCCAAAAAATTTAAAAAAATTAACAAAGCCGACAAATTTTTGTTTCTTTCCTTCCCATTTTCGCTGCGAGTGACAAGTTATACGACGGAACATGTGGGGTCAAGTCAGCCACATTTGGCCAAACATAGATGGGTAAATCGTTTCTTCCATATTGTTCACTTATATATGTATTACAATAGTTTTCATATTATTTTTTAAACAAAAAATCTGATTTTTATATGCATTTAACTGCTTAAAATCTCAATTCTGCCAAAATCGTTATTATAATATAAAAACCAAGTTGCAAACTCCAATATTCATCAAATTTATAATAACAATATATCACCAATGACTCAAAAAAGTTTATTCTTTAAAAGCATATTTATACGAGGTATATAATGTTAGTGAAGTTAGTATCCTTAAATGTTGGCCGTCTAACGATGCGTTCTCCTTGCCTAAAAGAGCGGTTTATTAAAACTGACAATAAAACAAGTAAACTAGACTTTCATATGTCTGTCAACACTATAAACTTATCAAAAGATATCTAAAAATAAGGATAAACTCTTCAAGACCTTACAGTTGACGCTGATCGTGCTGAAACAGTCGACGTTGATTTAGAATCAGCATCGCTCTGTTGCCATTCTCTCAGTACCCTTCTGGGAAGGTTTTCTAAGTCAATTTCGTAAGAAGTGTCAGGAGAGGCTAAAATGTAAAAAATATGCTGACAATAGAAAAATTTTTAAAACAAAAGTTGCCTTACCAAAAGTAACCTATAAACGTGCAAAACTCGACGACAGGCAATATCTACGTATGTTAATGTAAAAATATTACCTTTTTTCGTCGTAACCGGAACTGACGCTATTTTCATATACTTCTTCTCTAGTTCACAGCGCAACTTCGTAGTTTCGTCCATCAACTTCTTATGGAAGTTCTGTTTTAAATATGTCAGCTCTGCTTGCTGCTTCTTCAACTTGTTCTTACATTCATCCACATAATCTGCAGCTCTCTGCATCTCCTTCTCGAACTTCTCCTTCATTTTGGTGGCTCTCAAGTTATTGCTATTCGTTTCCTCCAAAAGCTTCGCTTCATGAATTAAGTTTAATTCCTCTTTTAGAACCTTTTTTTCTGTTTCAATTCGTTGTTCATAATCAGAACAAACTGCTTTGACTCGACGCTTCTCAACTCCAAGTTGGTTTTCCAGGGCTTTGATCTTTTGCTTCAACTCTTTGTTCTCTTCTTGTTCTTTAACGTAGGCATCATCAAGACGTTTATAATCTTCTCCATCTGCCTTGAGTCTAGTTAGTAGCGCTGCTGAGTCCACTGATAGCTCTGAAAAATATTATTAATTTAATATACTTAATGATCGTTCATAATCTTTTAAATATTCATTATATATTGATTAAATATTGCAGCATACCGCAATAACAAATATTTCTAAAAAGACTTACTCTTGTGCTCCTTTTCGAGGTCCAAATAGCCTTCTTCCATCTTTTTCAGACTTCCACTAACACCATCCAACTTCTGTAAAGATTATGTATATAACAAATCCAAGCGCCATGAAAAATTCATATTTTTAACTAAAAAAAGCTTACATCTTGATATTCAACCAGCTTAATCTCCAACTTCTCTTTATCTTGAAGTAGGGCCAATGAATGTTTCTCTTCCTCATCCAAACGCTTTCTCAATTCAACGTTCTCATCTTTGAATCGTTGACAAAACGTAACTCTGTCCATTTCTGCTGATTTGGCATCATGAATAATGTTAACCACCTCTGTTTCAAACTGAAATAAAGTGGTTGTTAAATTATTTAATCAAAAAACAGTAATTTTAGTGTAAATGATGTTGCCAAAGGAATTTCCAGATTTCAGTAGCAAAACTATTGACACAAGCACAAACAAAAAGCAACATGTTACCTAAAAACCAAAATTTAAAAAACACACTTACTTCACGTATCACATCTTCAAAATAGTTATTTACTGTCTCGTTAACCATCAGTCGACGCTCCAAGTCAGAATTCCTCATTTCCAATGCAAGTTGACGACTTTCCAGAACTTTGTTGAACAAATACTCCTTACCACCTTTCTATAGTTTACATTATATTACACATAAATATACAGTTACAAATTTATCAATAATACCAAGTTTTACGCACTTATAGCCAAATTCGAAAAAGTAAAACAACTAACTCACTTCAAGACCTATCACATCTTGACAAAACTTTTGAGATCTTTCAGCGATATAGACAGCTTTCAAATTGTCCGCTTTGGTCCTCGTATCTGTTAACCTTCTTTCAATTATTTTAGTAACTCTGAAAAACTCCCGTATAATAACATTACAAATTACATACAAGATTGATAACAAAAATTAATATTTTTAATCACTTACTTGTCTAGCACACACGTCAACGGTGTGTTGTTGTTCATTGCATTGAAATCAGAAGCACAACTCATATTTTAGTTTTATTTAAAAAAGATTTGTGAATTCACAAAAGAGTTAAAATTTTGCAAATTTTACAAATTTTTAGAAAAATAATTACATACGCCAAAACTTTAAAATTCCGTTTCGCGCAAAAGGTTTCTTTTTAAAACGCAAAAAATTAATTGTAGCGGTATATCACGGTTCCACAACGAAAACATTTCTTTAAAAGCGCGAAAAAATAAAATAATTTCACAAAATTTTGGATTAATCAAATAGTTTGTAATATATTCCGGTTAAGTTACTACACTTGTTAATTAATATATTGACTGATTTCATTGACAATCATGTCTTCTTGTTTGGAGTTTCAAAATGTGGCTCGAGAGGAGTTTGGACACATGGTACAGTACTTACTAATAACTTTTTGTATAACTGTTTATAAATTTCCTATGCTCTTAAAACTATTGACAGCCATAACCATGAGATGTTGGAGGTTTTAGCTAACTTTTCTTTATTTTAGATCAAAGGATCTATTCAATTGAATCAATCAAATGCAAAATTCAGAAACACGTCTAATGGAGTTGTTAACACCGTTCCTGTAGATAAAGTGAAGAAAGTGTATTGGTTAAGAATGGGTAACAAGTATGCGTTAAAGTTGATTGAATCTAGAGGAACTATGGTTCGATTTGTTGGTCTGAAAGATGAGGATTTCGGGCGGATCCAGAGCTTTATTAAGAACAACTGGCGTAAGGACGTTGAGAAGCAAGATGTGAGCATTAAAGGATGGAATTACGGTGCAGCCAACATTAAAGGTAAGTGTCTCATTGATTTTGTTTTTAAATTTTAGTCAAATATATATTTGGAAATGGGAAACTATAATGAACATTGTTTTTAGGTCAAAATTTGGTCTTCAACGTCGATGGAAGCATGTGTTTTGAAATTCCGTTGAGCTCCGTGGCCCAATGTCCAACTGCTTCTAAAAGTGAAGTTATTATGGAGTTTCAGAGTAACGAAGATACTCCAGTTCAACTATGCGAACTCCGACTTCATAAACCAGGAAACCCTGATGAAAATGAGGATGGTGAAGATCCAGTTGAGGTATTTTTTTAAATTTTTTTGTATATGGTAAGTTGAAGAATCATCGTAAATTTGTTTAAAATTATTCATTTGATCGGTTTACATATTTCAAAATAAGGTATTCGTTTTTTTGTTTTAAAATAACCATGATAATATTGTAGAAGTTCCGGCAAGCAATTTTGGCGTACGTTGAAGGTGACACTGATCTTCCATTAGTGGTTTTGCAAGATATTTACTGTGCTACGCCTCGTGGAAGATATGGCATCAAAGTATTCGCGAATCGATTGGCTTTCCACGGAAAATCATACGATTATAAGATCCTTTTGAGTCAAATTACGAGAATGTTCCTTCTTCCTAACAAAGATCAACGACATGTGTACTTCGTGTTGAATATTGCTCCACCAATCCGCCAAGGCCAGACCAGATACTCCTTTATTGTCATGGAATGTTTGGTCGATGAGGAAGTTACTTTGGAAATGACTGGATCAGAGTATGTTAATGGTGTTATATTATATTCTACTTTTTTTATGGTTTTAATTATGTTTTATTCACGTTTTTTAAATTGCCATTTGCATGTTTTAGCGAACGTTTGGAGAAGTTCTCTACGGTAGAAGATGGCACCAGGGTCATTCAAGGGCCGTTGTTTGAAATTTTGTCAAAGATCTTCAGAGTTTTGACCGATGTGCGGATTACTGTACCAGCTGATCTTGTTCGGTAAGTCATAAGCTTTAGCAGGTTAACTTGAGTTTGTTTCTATCTCAATACGCTTTGTTTTACTTATTGATTATTTTCAATTTATTTTTACAGGCCATCGAGTTCAGAGCCGACCATTTCTTGCACAGTATTCTCGTGTGCCTACAAACAGGCTTCTGGCTTCTTATATCCTTTGGAGAAAGGGTTCATGTACGTCCACAAACCACCAATGTACATACGATTCGAGGAAGTTGACAATCTTCATTTTGCTCGTTCTGATGCATCTACAAGGTCGTTTGATTTAGAAATTGTGCTTCGAAGTGGGTCGGCGTACACGTTCAGTAACATTGCAAAGTAAATTTTTGTTCTGTTACTTTTTTATATCCACTTTGGCCTTTATTATTTCATTTAATAATGTCATCTTTTTTACTCCTTAAGGATGCTATTTACAGTAATCTTTGCTAATTTGTTACCTATTATAGGGAAGAGTACAATAAATTGTTTGACTTTGCCGAAACCAAAGGTCTTAAAATCAGAAACGCCACCAGGATCGACTCTAAGAAGTTCAAGGTTGATGCGTTCGCAGGCTCAGACGATGAACTTGATCCTTACAAGGAAGCTCTCAAGGAAGAAGCTGGTGATGGCGAGGATTCTGATTCAGAAGATGAAGACTTTGATGTTGAAAAGGCAGCCAAGAAGAGGAAGGCAGAAGCTGATTCTTCAGAAGGATCAGGATCTGAACCTGATGAAGAATATGACAGTTCTGGATCTGGTTCAGATGTTAGTGATGACATGATGGAGGACGTGAAGGAAAAGCCCAAGAAAGAAAAGAAGGAGAAGAAAGAGAAAAAGGAAAAGAAAGAGAAGAAGGAATCCAGTAAGTTTTCTTTATTAGATCTTTACTTTGAAGGTTCAGTTTTACGTAATTTAAAATTTTAGAAAAATCAGAAAAAGAAGAAAAGAAGGGCAAAAAGAAGGATCCAAATGCTCCAAAAAGACCACAAACCGCCTACTTCTTGTTCTTGGCCGAGCACCGTGCTGAGATTTCGAAAGAAGTTACTGGAGTTGCTGAAGTTTCCAAAAGAGCTGGTGAAATGTGGAAAAAATTGAGCGACGATGAAAAGAAGGTTAGTTTTTTGTGAGATGTTTTATTTAAAGTTGTTATTGCCATAGCTTTTACTTAACATTCCAGTCTTGTATTTTTCAATGAATCTTTTCAGAAGTACCAAGAACAGGCTGAAGAGGCCAAGAAAGAGTACGACATAAAAATGAAAGAATACAAAGCTTCTGGTGGTGGAGCAGCATCCTCATCGTCTCCAGCCAAGAAATCAAAGTCGGCGCCAAAACCCTCGACGAGTAGTCCTCAAAAGGGCAAGAACAAGTCCAGAGAGTTTGTGGAAGATTCATCAAATTCTTCAGAATCAGAAAAGGAATCCGACAAAGATGACAGCGACGATGAGTAAACTAATCTGTATTTTTGAAATCATCTTATACATAAATTTATTACTAATTTTGGTTTCGTTTATTATTGACTGAATGTGTCATTAATTTTGTTGATTTTCAATCATCAGAGCTTTGCCAATTCTTTGGTATCTAAATTTCAGCCGATTTCTTTTATTTATCTTATTGCTTTTATAATGTAGGACAGTGTAAAATTATAGTCAATGCAAAGTAATAATTTAGGAAATTGCTTATCATAAGTTATATCACAGAAGTTCAAAATTTTGAACAACAATGTCACCGTATATCTTGAACGAACTTATACCAGCGGCGGTTTGAGGGAAACGGTAGTGAAATATGCAGTACGGTAGTCCGTCAACGACTACCTAAAAGTAAAACGTCACTTTTTAAGTCTTTTGTTGAAGAAATTTCAAAACGGGACTGATTGTGAGTTAGATAAACCCCGCAGGATTATAGAGACATAAGATAATATGTAAACGAATTAATAAATGCACTAACTCACCTCAATAGAATCGACACGAGCAATGAAAATCATGTCAAAAGTGTGCCCAAACTTGAAGGGGAAGGTTGGTATGTCACGTTCTTCTTCTTGCCAAACGTCGGCTTTGGTGGAATTACGTACAACGGCTCCCTTAAAACATAAATGTACTAGTTATACTTAATAAAAAATGACAAATAACAACGGCAGGAAGACAATTTTAAAATCTTAACAAGATGATTTACCTTAGGAACGTCTTTAAATGGCAAATCCACCCTAAAATGGCACACGTATTCTTCTTTTTTGTTTTGAAAATCGAATTCAAATCTTGTGGCACTCATCTTCGGCGTTCCCGTTACCTTTAACCTTCTAGGAGGCACAAATCCATCCATTTGATGTACAAATGGAATCGCCTAAAAACTAGTATAAACTCGTACATTTACTTACCGGTTTGTTGATCGATATAAGTTCATTTGTAGGTGTGTTGTCACCCGATTGGTTCACTTGTGGCTGAAAACCACTATCTTTATGACAACAGTAAGGAACAGAAATTAAATAAGTAAATTAGTAACGTAAACTTGACCAGATCAAAAATGCTTTAACTTACAGTCCCTTGATATTGTATTTCATCAACCTGGATACATCCATCAATGTATATACAAGCAATCCGATCTATCGAAAGGCGATGCACAAAGTCACACAAGAACTTTCCATTTAAAGTGAGCTAAAAATCAAACTTTTAGTTCACTATGTTCACAAAAAATTTTTAAATCTAAAGGATCTGAAATAACCCAATAATGTTTTTTTTACTTATAGTCTAAATTAAAGTATTTAAAACTTACTTTATAATAATCCCGTAAAACCAAGATCCGTAGAGTAAAAGGCTGGTTAACTTCCATATGATTCTGTACCCGATGTTCCAATCCCCAAACGTTATTCACAAGAGAATTCATCACGATATCTCGGTCCGCTTTGCCAAAAGGCCTAAAAGTATCTTAAACTACATCGCAGAAATTTTAAAACCATTAGTACCCTACTTACACATAAATAAATCACTAAAATATCGCTTACAATAGTCAGCAATACAGTTCCCTCGTTTGTTATTCTTACCATGGTCCCTTATAATACTTACCATGGTCCCTTGTGATCAAACCTGGCATTAAAGTGAAGAGCTTTGTCATCTCTATGATCTCCAGACACGACATGACCACAACACAAATCGATGGTAAATCGAGAACTCTCTAAAGGTTGTAAATCTTAACATAAACACTTACTTTCATTCACATGACCTCTGACGACAATAGCACGTCCAGGAAAGACTCCACCAGGTATGAGAGCAGCAAACGGGACTTCCTAAAATTAATTTTAATAAGAACTCTTATACAACGTTGTACCTTACAAGTCTTACACACGTCTTTCGCCTTTCTTGCATTTAACTAGGCCATAAAACATTTTATTCGAAAAGTTCAAGACAATTTTTAACTTACAGGTCTAACAACGGACTGATTTGTCTCTTCGGTCATTGTTCATGTTCTGGTTATAATAGCTTTTTGACTTTTTGTGCTTTCTTTCAAACGCGTTTTTTTTGCAAACGGACCTTTACTTCACCAAAAATCTAGAAATAAAAAGAGGAAATCCAGAAAATATGTCAATGCGACGCATTTTTTGGACTTCCCCTTCGAGAAAACAATTTTTCGTCCGCTAGATAAGATAGATGGAATTGTAAAGTAATAATCTATCAAAGTACGCGCGTATACGCCAAATGTTATTGTTTTGATGGAACGTTGATAAGACTATCACATGCGGGTGTAGAATGTAGGCTGCATGGGTGATCTCGTGCCTCCCCTCCACTTTTTTCGCTTTTAAAATTATTTTCGAGGCCTAAAGCTTGTAAGAAAGGGCCTTTTCTTTTTCCAATGAAACCAGGTTTGTGGGGCGAGTTAGTGATTGTAGATTGTGGGCTAGGTTTACGTACTTTGAACTACAAAAAAGGGAAAAGTGTTCGATGATCAACTTGAATTTTATTATTTTTGATTGTTGTAACTGAAACGGTGCGTTTCCTAAGAGGTGTAGATATCAGTTTTAAGTTTTGTTTTATATAATAGCATTCAGCTTGTTTTTGGTAGTTAAAGGATTTTAAATTTTATATATGAAGGGAATTTAGACATTTAATCGCTTGTAATATAAGTTTTAATGTTTCTATTGCGAATAGACTATTTTTCTTGTTTTTTACTTTTTTAAGTGCTGTGTATATTTAATACATTCTCAGTCAGATTTCTATAAACTTTGTTTTAGGTCATGTTGTTCAAGGTAAATCCCGTAAACCTCGGTGGAGGCATGCGGATGTTCCACCACAGCGTACTGTTCAGATCGAGCGTATCAATCAGCAAGTTTGAACCCGAAAAGACCTTGCCTTACGAAAAGATCCAGGCCAATGTTGATGTTGTTCGTCAACGTCTCAACCGCCCTTTGACTTTGTCAGAGAAGATTGTATATGGCCATTTGGAAGACCCAAAAGGCCAAGAAATTGAACGTGGAGTTAGCTACCTCCGTTTGAGACCTGATCGTGTGGCCATGCAAGACGCCACTGCCCAGATGGCTATGTTGCAATTCATCTCATCTGGCCTACCACAAGTTGCCGTTCCATCTACAATCCATTGTGATCATTTGATCGAAGCTCAGGTTGGCAGCAAGAAGGATACGGAAAGAGCCAAGGATTTGAATAAGGAGGTCTACGAATTCTTGAGCTCAGCTGGAAACAAGTACGGAGTCGGATTCTGGAAGCCAGGCAGCGGTATCATTCATCAGATCATTTTGGAGAACTACGCTTTCCCTGGTCTGCTTCTAATCGGTACCGACTCTCACACCCCCAACGGTGGAGGTCTTGGTGGGGTTTGCATTGGAGTTGGTGGAGCTGATGCCGTCGATGTGATGGCCAACATCCCATGGGAACTGAAGTGTCCCAAGGTCATTGGAGTTAAGTTGACTGGCAAGTTGTCTGGCTGGACCTCCTCCAAGGATGTTATTTTGAAGGTCGCCGACATTCTGACCGTAAAGGGAGGTACTGGAGCTATTGTTGAATACTTTGGCCCTGGAGTCGAGTCGCTGTCATGTACTGGAATGGGTACTATCTGCAACATGGGTGCCGAAATTGGTGCTACTACCTCTGTTTTCCCTTACACTGATTCCATGGGAGAATACCTGAAGGCTACTGGAAGAGAAGGAATTGCTTCTGAAGCCAATAAATATAGAAGTCTGTTGACGCCCGATGAAGGGTGTCATTATGATCAAGTAGGTTTTCAAAATGTAGTGTTTATTAAGGTTTTTGGTATCTAAACATTGTTTTTTAGCACTAATATGTTGTTTTAGGTTATCGAGATCAACTTGGACACTTTGATCCCTCATGTCAACGGTCCATTTACTCCAGATCTTGCTAGTCCAATTGACAAGCTCGGCCAAAACGCCAAAGACCATGGATGGCCAAACGAAATCAAGGTTGGTCTGATTGGATCATGTACCAACTCTTCATACGAAGATATGGCTCGTTCTGCCTCAATCGCTCAACAAGTAAGTGTTTATCCTTTTTTGTTTTATTTTAGGTAATGCCTTTGATCATGTTTAGTAAAGGATTTGTTTCACATCTAAAACAATGTTTTTAGGCTCTTGACAAGGGTATCAAAGCCAAGTCCGGCTTCACAATTACTCCCGGGTCAGAACAAGTCCGTGCCACCATCACCCGTGATGGTTTCACCGAGATCTTCGAGAAAATTGGTGGTGTTGTCTTGGCCAACGCTTGCGGCCCATGTATTGGTCAATGGGATCGTAAAGATGTGAAGAAGGGAGACAAGAACACCATCGTCACCTCGTACAACAGAAACTTTACCGGCAGAAACGACGCCAACCCAGCTACCCACGGCTTCGTCACTTCTCCAGAACTCGTCACTGCTTTGGTTTTGGCCGGCAGACTCGACTTTGACCCAAGAAACGACGAATTAACCGCTTCTGATGGATCCAAGTTCAAGTTGAACCCTCCAAGTGGAGACTGTCTTCCCAGCAAGGGATACGACCCAGGAGAGGACACTTACCAAGCCCCCAACAAGTCTGGTGATGTTGTTGTAGACTCCAAATCTCAACGTCTCCAACTTTTGGAGCCATTCAAGGCTTGGGATGGTCACGACTTGGAAGACTTGACCATCTTGATCAAGGTCAAAGGAAAGTGTACCACTGACCACATCTCTGCCGCTGGACCATGGCTCAAGTACAGAGGACACTTGGACAACATCTCCAACAACTTGTTCTTGACCGCTGTCAACTCGGAGAACGGAGAAATGAACAAGGTAAGTTTTTTACGTTCTTACATGTTTAGGTATTAAAACCGAAAGGTTTTGAAAAAATACTTTGAAATCAACTTTTCTCGACAGCTCGACGTATATTGTTTTAAACATTGAATTTTTTAGGTCAAGAACGTTACCACCGGCGAATATGGAGCTGTCCCAGACACCGCCAGAGACTACAAAGCCAAGGACATCCAATGGGTGGCCATCGGAGACGAAAACTACGGTGAAGGATCCTCTCGCGAACATGCTGCTTTGGAACCCCGCCATCTTGGAGGTCGTGCTATAATTGTCAAGAGTTTCGCTCGTATTCACGGTAAGTGATGTATTACATTGTTTTATAGTTATATCTTTGTGTTTGTGTAGCCACTTTTTGAACAAACTGTCATTTTGTACATTATGTTACCTTTATTTTTTTCAGAAACCAACTTGAAGAAACAAGGTATGCTCCCACTCACATTTGCCAACTCCGCCGACTACGACAAGGTGAAACCCGATGACAAGGTCTCGATCAAGGGCCTCAAGTCATTCGCTCCAGGACAACCACTGACTTTGGTGCTGAAACATTCGGACGGCTCAAGCGAAGAGATCAAGCTCAACCACACCTTCAACGAACAACAAATCGAATGGTTCAAGGCTGGATCAGCCCTGAACCGCATGAAACAACTCATGAAATAAACATTTAACTAGGGCTAAATTGTTGTAATTGTTACAATTAATCTTGTGTCATACCATGAATAGGGTTGTGTCTTCCTTCTTGCATCTTATTTTATGTTTGCCATTTAAATCGGATAAAGTCAAATAAATAGTTATAAAATTATCCATTTTAAAGTTATTTTTGGTCGAAAAAAATATAAAAGCTAACTATTAAAATTTTTGGCACGTTTTTCATTAGTTTGAGTGAAATTTGGTGTGATTTTGGCCGTGAAATTCACAGACTTTTGTCGCCGAAATCTGCACCGTGCAAAAACAAAACTGCTCGCCCTTTTGGCCGGTTTGATAAGAATTCTAATTAAAAAAGTCAAAACAACTTAAAACTTGAGAAATGTACAGATTCGGACGTCAAAAACCAATGTAAACAATATTTGTTTGCTAAAAATATAAAAAGTTTCTTCGAAAAGGCCTACCCAAACCTTTGACTTTTTATAAAAAATAACGTCCAAAAAACAGATAACGCATTTTTTGAAAATTGAAAGGAAATCAGTTTTCATTGATAAGAAAAGCGTAAAGTAAACAAATTGGAAACGTAATGGCTTCTAATATTCTTAATCTTATTGGTAAAACGGCAATAATTACAGGTAAAATAAAGAAAATATGTTAATAAATAGTTTTTGAGGCTTAAAATTGAATATTCATGTTGAAATAAATAAAACATAGTCTTCAAATACGATTGTAAATGTAAGATTAATATTCAGGAGCCTCTTCTGGAATTGGAAAAGCGACTTCTGTGTTGTTCAAAGAACTGGGAGCTTCGTTGTTAGTTACCGGTCGAAATGAACGAAACCTAATACAGTTGGTGAAGGAATTGGAACTTATTCCAACTAGCGTAGGTTATAAGCTCTGTTTATAACATATTCTACTAAAAATATTACGTACTATAGTTTCATTAACTTTAAAAATGCTACAAACTATAGTTGCAATGAATTTCAGGGTAAAGTGCACTATGTAGTAGCAGATCTGTCGAAGGAAGATCAAGTGAAGTCGATTATTGAATCCTTCAAAAGTCATTTTAGTTCCCTCGACATTCTCGTCAACAATGCTGGCATCTTGGAGAGTGGTACAATTGAGAACACGACGTTTGAGTCGTATGATCGTATTATGACTGTCAATCTACGCTCCGTATTTCAGCTGACCCAACTGGCTGTGCCATTGTTGGAGAAGACTAAAGGATCTGTTGTCAATGTTTCTAGCGTTAATGGCATTCGGTCTGTAAGTTTTTTAAATGTTTCTTTAAAGTTTTAAACGTTCTTTGTGTGATTTTAAAACTGGTATATTCTTTGGTGTTTTATTGTGTTCTTTGACACGATAAAGATGTTATAGACAAAAGTTGTATTGTAAAACTGTTTCAATAGAATTTCATATTGTAATCTTATTAGTTTTTGAAGTTTTATTGTAAAACTATTGCTTTTAGTTCCCTGGAGTATTAGCCTACAACGTTTCCAAGGCTGGACTGGATCAGCTGACCAGATGTGCGGCTCTTGAATTAGCCCATAAGGGCATTAGAATCAACTCTGTAAAGTAAGCTGAAATTTTAATTCTGCAACATATTTCTCTTACAGTTGACCACAAAACCTTACTTTGTTTTTTCTTTTAATTTCAAATCTAAAAAGTTATCGTAGCCTGTACTTTCTTTACTTTTTAAACCGCTAAAAGGATACCTTTTGATTTACCTTCAAGCCATATTTTATGAACCTAATAAGCCAAATTAAGCATAAACCTTAAAATAATTAGTGTTAACTATATTGTAGTTAACGTGTCTAAAACAAGCTAGTTCCCGCGTGCCTTATTGATTTGAGGCTCGTTGATAAGACACACAAACTGTAGTCTCTCTTTCAGCCCTGGAGTCACTGTCACCGAACTCCACTCTCGCTCGGGCATGGACACCGAGACGTACCAAAAGTTCCTAGAACATTCCAAGGCCACTCATCCACTTGGTCGTCCTGGTACCGTTGATGAGCCTGCTAGAGCCATCGCCTTTTTGGCGTCACCGCTAGCTAGTTTTACTACTGGCGCGTCGCTCCCAGTCGATGGGGGGAGACACGCTGCTTGTCCTCGTTGATAGAACATGTTTGTTCGAATTAGTGGGCTTTGTTGTTTAATTTAAGAAATCTTTCTTAGCTAACGTATTTTTATAAGTATTTTTTGGTATCAATAAAGTTTTACATTTTTTTGTAGGTAAATCTCTAAACTTTTGGTGATAAATATATTAAAAAGTACCAAAACCTCATTTTTTCGATAAAACTCCTCAACATGTCAATACTACGCGTTTTCTGAAGTATATTTTTCGTATTATATGATTATTGCATTGCCAGATGAGCGACAACGAACCTACGACCCAAGTACGACCACAGTTTGTGGAAAATGCACGAAAATTCCTTATTAACCCTAAAGTCAGATCGACACCATTAGAAGAACAGAAGCAATTTCTGTTGGACAAAGGTGTTACAGAAGACGAGATCACAGAAGCTTTGGCCAAGATCAGCCCGGGGCAGGTAAGGCAAGATAATAACAGCTAGACGGTGATTTTCCTTAATTATTTTAGTAATGGTTTAGTTGTTTGAATAATATTGACCCTTTCAACTAAAAATGCCACTTAGAATCGTATCAAAAATGATTTTAACTTTAACAATGAAATCTCTTTCAGCTTGCAGCCCATCAACCAGCCCTTCCAGAGCAGGTTGTTATGATGCCCCCTCCACCACAAAACAAACTACTCACGACTCTACAAAACTTCATGGTAGTTGGTGGAGCATCGTATCTTGCTTACAAATTCATCCGCTCCTTTTTCCTACCCAAATTCTTCGATATCCTGGACCCAGAAGAAAGAGAAAGGCAGGAACTTAAAACACAATTAAACGAACTTCAGAACACAACCAAGTTCGTCATGGATACTGTATCCCAGACCTTGGAAACGGTGGCTACACAGCAAAATCAACTGAGTCGAGCGTTGACACTACTTTCCAATCAAAATCGGGGTAAGTTGGCCTTATGAGCATGTACTAAAGCTGGCAGAAGACTGGTGTTATAGGTACCTTACTAGGGTCGGTTTAACTGCCTGTTTCTATATTTTTATACTGACAATGTATATAGTTTTTAAATATATGTACGTAAAATTGTCCGTTTTTTCAAAATATGAAATTTGAAGACAAACCTATTGTTACTTTTTGAGTAATCAATCATCAGAGTTGTTGGTCACATCAAAGCAATGTGTGGTCTGAACAGGGAAACTTTGAGCTATTCCGTGAAATAATACCGACATTAAGCAGAAACCTAATTTAAATACTTAAATCAATAAAAATGTATTATTCAGATACGGACATCCAACGAATTCAGACCGATCTCTCTGTGATAAAGTCCTTGTTCCTCAGGAGCGATCAGTTCCCTCAAGTCCCGGCCAATATGAAAGCAGCTGGCTCGGCGAATAATTTGAATGGTACGTCAACCGAGAATGGAGTAGAAGATATTCCAGCGTGGCAGCGACAGGATGAACAAACGGTGGCCCAGTAATGTACTCACTGGCCAGGGTATACAATACGAAATCATTGAAATTCTTGAATAAAACGCATAAATTCATATTTTAAAAAGATCGTTGATGTCACAGTTGTTATTTTATTGTGGCCAATATTTTTAAAAGTGGCTACAATAAAAGTATTTTAGTTACTGTAAACACAAACAACAGTATTTGTGAAACTCTGTTTTTTACAAAATTTCGTCGAGTTATGAAACAACAAGCTGCGTCCGTAAAAGCGCAGGCTGCGATGTAAAAATATTATTCGTAAAATTAATTTTTCCCAATTTTTTATAAATTTAATTGTTAGAAATCTAACTAGAATATCATAAAACCGGTCTAGTAACTGGCATGAAGTCCATCAGGCCTTTCCAGCCGGAAGATCTAAGGAAGTTCAACGTGATGTAGGTTTTGTTTTCTTGATTTATGCCCTTTTGTTTTGATTTGTTTTGTTTTGAGTTTTCTCAGCTAAAATTGTCGTGTCTTCATCAATCCTTATTGTCTTGACTTTGTGTTTTATTTATGTTTTTCCTCCATTTTTATATTATACTGTTTTAATTTTAGAAATTTGGATCGCTACACAGAAACGGTTTGTTTTACTTTTCTTTGGCCAGTTACCTGTTGTTTTACTCTACTAAACATAATTATTGTTTAGTATACGACTCAATTTTACCTCCAGTACAAAACTCACTGGCCAGAGTATTTCCAAGTTGCTGAAGCGCCTGATGGAACTATTATGGGTTACAGTAAGGTTAATTTTAAGGTTTTCTGAAATTTTAGTTATGGGGAAAGCGGAAGGACGTGGAGAGAACTGGCATGGACATGTAACTGCCGTTTCTGTAGCTCCGGAGTTCCGAAGGATGGGACTGGGTCGAGAGTTAATGACGAGCTTAGAGAAAATATCTGAAGAGTAAGGTTTTATATTGTTTTAGGTCACAACTTAGTCGTTGTAACGTAAACTTCTTTAATGGTTTTTTGTACGAAATTATGGTTTTTATACTCACTAAACGTTGTTATTCTAGAAAGAATTGTTATTTTGTTGATCTCTTCGTACGGGTTAGTAATACTGTAGCCGTCGCAATGTACGAGTCGCTTGGATACGTGATTTATCGTAGGATTATAAGTTATTACACTGGTGACAATCCTGAGGATGCTTATGGTATGTTTCTTTATCAAGTGTACTTTACTGTCAGTCTACTTTGATTCATGTAAACATAGAATGGGGCCTATTTACTTCATTGTATAGTTATTATTGTATAGTAAATGACAGTAACGTGAATTTACTTTCAGATATGAGAAAGGCATTGTCTCGAGATATGGAGAAGAAGTCAGTTATCCCATTGAAACATCCCGTACATTGTGATGACTTAGACGATGATTAGTTAGTTAGATGAATAAAGTTATATTGTTTTAATTGGTGTCGCATTTCTGTTTCTCTAATTCGTTGGATTTCGAGAAGTACTTGGATGTGTTTTTATAAATTGGTTATAGCTTGAAATAGTAGTTTATTTTTGTAGAAAATGAGCCAAGACCTGGAGAAGAAGTTAAAACAAGATTGTTTTGAGTGTAGGATAACAGGGACGTTAACTGCCTTTGCCTTAGGGTCGTATATTCTGTACAGTAGTCAAAAGGGTCGTTTTGTTGGAGGAAGAGGTCATCAACTGTTCATGAGGGTATTTGCTTCAGGTATGTATTGAATTTTCATTTGGCCGCGAAGTTTACAGAATTAAAAAAAGAGATTTGAAATTAGAATTCGAATTGAAGGGTCTTCTACAAATTATGCGACCTGTCTACTATATATATACATTAGTAGTTTACAATCCAGTTCGTGTTATTTGAACTGTAATCTATATTAATCAGCTTACTCCGCCCAAAAGGTGTTACTTTGACTGTTTCAGGGGCTTTTTACATGTCCGCCGCCCGATGGTTTTATTTACCTCCATTTCACAAACTACTACAAGATTAAATGTTGTATTGTATACTGTTTGGTATGTCACATATTTTATAAAATGCACTTTTTCGATTCGAACCGATCGTTTATATTGTTTATGGAAGGGCGGACCTCTTGAACGAGGCTTTTTTCTGGGAAAAAGAGGCTTTTCGAGTTGTGTCCAGACACTTTTGTACATGCGATTTGTATCTCATTAAAGCGACGATCAGGTTTTACATGGTAATAGTTGAAACTTATAATACAGTAGTGTAAAGACTATTTATTTCTTGGTTTTTAATGTAAAAATATGTAAATCCACAATGTAATTAATGTCTGCGTGCGAGATGTAAACTGTTTGTACATCTGTTACGCAAAATCAAAGTGTTTTTTAGAGTTTTTTGTCGATAGCATTGAAGAAATGTTAATTCCTTTTATTCTCAAGGGTCTCCACACTTGGACTGGTCTGATTTTACAATGATTGACTCGAGTTTGGTCGCCGAAACAGGTACAAATTTGTGTTTTATATATGCGATTTTGAGTTTTTACTGTGTAATTTGTTGGTTTTAAGGGAAAAAGAATGTTTAATGTTTGATAGTAGTGATAACATCATTTAGGGTTGTTTATTGCGGCAAAAGGTGAAGTTGTTTATCAAAAAATCTATTTTTGAACTAAAACTTGTCGAAGAAGTAATTAAAAACCTCTTTTTTAAAGTTTCTGTACCAAAATTTTAAAGAACTGTAAAATAAAGTGTAAAGTACAAATAGGCGTAAAGCTTTTTAAAAGCTTATTACATTAATCTACTGGTCACAAATTTAACCACAGTTTGCAGCCGCCGATCAAGTAGCAGAACAAAAGACAGGTCATGTTGAGAAGCCGACCGTGACTGAAGCTCCCGAATTCGTTGAAGTTACGGATTCGTTTTTGTCATTTTTGAAAGTTACAAAGGCTATCACCGACCGACTATGGCTAGTTTTGGCATTCCTGATCCTGTTGGTCGTCATATTCGCCGTCACACAACGATCAGATCGGCCGCAGGCTATGTAAGTGACGTTTTTAATTAAAGGTCTGGTTATGGTTTTAAATAAAAATGATTCATATGGAGTACTAAAGGCTGTGAATCATTATACTAGCTTTTGGTAACTTGACTAACGTCAGTTTTTTTATTTTTTCAAAGATAAAAGTACAAAAATGATATGAAATGACATTTTGACTAACAAAAAAATAATTAAAAGTCATTAGGGGTTCAAAAACAAGGACATTCTATGAACTTTTTGACAAAAGTAAAGTGATTATAGATAGTTTTTGATATATGCAATTGGTGAAATACTAAAAAGTTTAAACATTGTCGTTTTTATGAAGTGTAATTTGAAATTATTCCGTAATTTAGGTGGTTATCGCGTCTGGTTCTTTTGTTTTTGGCTTTTATCGTAATCGCAGCCTTATCAGTTCCGCTGATATTACTCAACCCGAGAAACACACGGTACATCATATTTCAAAACTTTGGTAAGTTAAGTTTACTTTTTTGTTTCTAAATTTAGAAAATGAACCTTGAGGCTATTTATGGAGCTAAAGTCTTTTTTTTTCATTTTTAAAAAGTATTTTTATTAGAACATTAAAAAAACCTTGTTTTGTCATAAAATATTGAATAGAAGTTAAAAAATGTTTCACATTACAGTAAGAAAACCCCCAGAACACTTTGAGGACGCGGCCAAATTCGGTGTGAAATCCCTGACCAAGAACTTCTACATATCTTCACCATGCCCCCACGTATCCCCAGCCCCCGTCCTCGGAATGTGGCACGTTTTACCGCACGAATTAAGCGAAAAGTACAAGAAGTCCAACAGCAATGACGACATATTCGACTGGTCGAACGACGAATACCCCATTGTAGTCTACTTTCACGGTACGAACGAGCACCGTGCTAAACAACATCGCTGCATGATGTACAACTTTCTGAGCAAACTGAACTATCACGTCATCGTGGGCGACTACCGAGGCTACGGAGATTCGACGGGCATTGCTACGGAGAAGGGCGTCATCAGGGATGCGGTCAACATGTACTTGTTCGTGGTCGAACATACTCAACAGAATCAGAAACGAAAAATCATAGTTTGGGGACATTCTTTGGGTGAGTTATGTTGTAGTAGGTGATAATTTAGCATAATATAACATGTTATACTTCTTATGCTTTTAAAAACACGAAATATAATCAGTGACATTATTTTAGGTACTGGCATATCATGTATGTTTGTAAATCAACTGAACTCTCTAAATTTGAAGCCGTACTGTCTCGTACTGGAGTCACCGTTCTCAGCACTGCACGATGTATTTATATCCAGAAACGTAATGAAGGCCTTTCTATGGATACCGTACTTCCGAGAATACGTCGCGTTTTGTTTTGAGTGTGCCGAGATCTCAATGGAAACACATAAACATATCACCGAGTAGGTTGTTTAGGTATACATTACTAAGCTTTGCAACATTTTGGAGCATTTATTAGGTTTTTTCACCTGTTATGTATGTTACATTATCCATGCCCATTTCAGTATAAAATGCCCGATCTTAATGCTTCACGCTGACGACGATCCCATCGTTCCAATACGTTTCGGCCGCAAGCTATACGACCATGTTAAACACGGCCCCAACCTGGTGGATATAGTCACATTCGAAGCGAAATTAAAACTCAAACATAACCACATGTACAGAGCTCCACACCTCTCCCAAGTGATACGGTAAGTGCTACAGTAACCCGGCTGACCCTTATTTTCAGAGACTTTTTCGCCAAAGTCGACAAACAACACGTGTAGATATTCAAGTGCAATAAATACTGACTTTATATCGAACTTGGTATTGACTAATGTTAGTATATGATTAGGAAGGGGGATTGTACGATGCATAAGTTTACGAATTGCACCGTGCAAGAAGTGTGGCATCTTTTAGGCCGACATAGTGAGATTACTTATGGGTTAGGAAGGTCATTTAGAGTTAGTTACTGTATAACGCAAACCTGTGAAGACTGCTGGTCCTTGTTGATCAGACATTTGAACTTCTGAACAGCCTTTGTCAGTACTGTAAGGTTGCGGAACTCTGAGTTGTCATTTGAATTGACGTCGTCAACCTGCAACACATGTGTGTGATAATATAACTATTTGAGTTTAATGACGTTGTTTCTAAGCTGAAGTTAAATCTACTAAAACAAAATTTGTAAATTTATGTTGAAGTACCGAAAAAAATCGAAAAACTTCAACCTACCACAATGTTCAGATGATCAGCCAAATACCGCCGACTTGGCAGATTTGCCAAAGCTGTTTGAGAATCTGGATGAGTTTTCTCATCGTACAAGAAGGTGGTCAACAACGAGCCATCTAAGCCTCCAATAACCACGATTTGACCGGACTTGTCACAAGTCCATGTGGTTACTCGAGAGTGTGGTCTCAGGGTTCCAACTAACTGACCATCACTGATTCTGAATGCCCTTAGGGTCTGTAGTCCGTTGTGGTAGTAGAGGACATGGTCTTCTGTGTCGGAGAATCGAGCTTGGACATCGTTAACTCCTTCGGCTACTTGGCCAATCAAGGTTTTCATCACTTGGCCGGTCTTCATGTCGATCAACTAAACTTTTATGTAAATTTTAAAAAATTTTGAATTGTAGATATAAAGTATTAATTTATCCTTCATTGTATATAAGTATATATTGTTGTCTTTAAAACCACGTTACCTGCAGTCCACCTTTACTCGGCGCATGAATCCCCAGTTTGCCATCAGATGTACATTCTCCAGTGAACGATGGCAGGTGGCGGACCATTCTTTTCGTTTTCAAATCCCAAATGTTGCCTCGGGTCTCGTTGTCCATCAGGATCAGATGGTTCGGGTTGTCAGCCATGGCTACGATCTTATGAATCATCATGTCCTTCGACGTCTTCTTGTTCAATTTGGGCCTATAATTGGTCGAAAAGTAATGGGAAAATGCTAATAATATTGGAAATACAAAGACTTTTAAGGAATTCTGACTAAATTCAAAAAGACTGGCTCATAAGTAAGTAGAAAAATGAAAATAAATGTCATAAAACACTCATTAGCTATCTAAACCATCTAAAATTCACAAAATTTTATGAAATCTGATGAGAAATCATTACAACCCAAAAAATTTAATTTGAAGTTAATTGTGTTCACTCTGCAGCTACCAACCGGTCGATTCGATCAATGTCCAGTCAACGTGAAGTCGACGAAAGAAGCCAACGTACTCAGGTTTCGGAACGACCATTACGTGATGAGAACAAGAACAACAGCAATTCGGAACGCAGTGCCCGACTTCAGCTGTCCAACAGTGGCCGTTGTGAGTTTTTGATGAGTAATGTAGGTATAGAAGTATAATACAAGTTAAAAATTGATACAAGAAAATTAACTTTAATTTTTTAAATCCTTTTTCCCGAGAAGGTAAAGGTAAACAATAAATATTTTGGTCAAATTTATTACTATATTGCAATACCTATATTGTATGATACTTCAGCGCCTTCCCAAGGCAGTTTGGTCGGAAAAGCGAAACAACCGAAGACACAACTATCTCAAAAACGTGCTCCCAAAAGTCACAAGACACCGGCGACACAGTTGCGCTTTGTCACAATCCATGGCCGACCAGACGTCGCCCGAGTCCAGCTACTCCTCTCTAACATCTCGGATCGATCACTCTTTTTCAAACTTAAAAGTAATGTCGGCAGTAATGTTTCAGTAAGTTCTTAAACATCTCTTGAAGTTTTAAGTGTCTGATCCCCAAATTCCAGGCGTTACCAGCCGGCCAAGGTCATGTAGCCGCCCGTGGATCGACCCGGTGCGTCCTAACTTGGCATCGTCCGAAGAAGTGCCAGTCCTGGGACGAGGTGGATCCGCCCAAGCTCCTACTAGTCACTCGCTTCCTGGACAGTAACAATAACATGACTAAAGACCAGACCTCGACTCGGCTTCTGGCCCACGTAGCGTCGAAAGGAACGTGTCCAGCGACGAATCCGCCAGTAGAACAGTTCCTTCTCGACGCTGTGAACCAACGTACGTCGCAGGAAAGCATGGATGCCACGGAAGTCAGCATTCAAAAGTAAGAACATGTTGTAGTAGACAAGAAAAGTCGTGATTTTTGAAAGTTTTAGCATTGTTTAAGCCGTTTTACGATATTGTTGTAGGTAACTGAGAGATTTTTAATCGACATTTTATAAAATCTTTTCACTGTTATTTGTAAAACGTAATATACACCCTTTTTACTACGGTAACCGGTTATAACCCATTACAATGCCCACATTTCAGACAACCAGCAGAAGATGAAAAGAACCCAATGACAGAATTTGTCGTATCCCTAACATCCGACCAGATGAACTGGCTGCTAGTATTCCTGGCCCTATTCTTCCTCGGCCTCTACAACACCATCAGCACGAACAAAAGCAAGTAATCAAGCCAATAACACTGTAAATAAACTCACCGGAACTTGACCTTGACCGCTCTCTCCATTATGTTCACCACCTGAATCTGGTCGTGACCTTTTGTGTTGGCTATCAGTACGATTGACACGCTGTCCTGAAATTTTAAAATTTATTATGTTTTTACTTGATCTTTAACCTTGTTTTTTGACCAAAAACCACTTTTCCACGTACTTTTTGACCGAAAAAACATTAAATTTCGACCAAAATAATAAAACTCACCGACAACACCACAGCCTCTCTAAACTGTTTACAATTGAACTCGTAACTGTAAGACACACTTAGATCGAGCAGTCTATACACCACCAATCTGCATATCTTCTGTTCGTTCGTCTCCAAATGCTTGTACATCACTCCAATGCACTTTTCGTGATACAGTGACATCAGCTGATAACTCTGTTGAGCAGGCATCCTCAACACAACACTCTGCGTCTTCAGATCCCAGACCAACAGCTGATCCGACTCGATACACACCACCAGCTTCCCATCTGATGTTATAGTAGAGTCTGTCAACATCGACCCGAACTGATTAGTCACCAACTGGCATATAAAGTTGTGTGTTCGTATGTTCCACAAGCTCAAGTACTTTCTGGTCTGAATCAACGCCAGATATTGTTTTTGTTGAGGAATCATAATCTTCTCCACAGATTGATCCATGTTGATCACGGAGAAGCTCTTCTCGAAGATATTCTCCATGTTCCAGATCTTGATCGACCGGTCGATCGAGCTAGAGATTAACAAGTTGTAGTTGTTGTTGTTCAAGGATCGTAGGCTCAGGATCCGTCCAAAGTGAGCTTCTACCACTCGTACCAGTTGTTGTGTAGATATGTTGAAGATGTAGAAGTTTTTTCTAACTCCAGAAACGAAGAAGGCATCATTACAAGACAAAACGACAGAAGACGTTGTGTGCATGGGTTTTATGGGAATATTACGGACATCTCCAGGTAATGTGAGTGTTATCATACGTTCAGGTAACAGATTCTCGCACAGTAGATAACCTTCAACTGTGACAGCAATCATCCAATTGGTTTGTTCTCCATCTGCCTTCTTGGTTCCTTTCCAGTATAATAACATGTTCGTCTTTTCTTCTAGCTTCTCCACGATCGTCTTCTTGACTCGAACTTCTCCATGGGCTATTTCAAAGGTTACCAGCTTGTAGAAGGGCTCTAGTTCTAAAAATATTTGTAAAAACTGGTGTTTATGAATTAATTCTTTCGTATTCTTGTTTTTTTGATGAAAGTGGTTAATAATTTGGTCCTTCAACGAAAACAAGAACAGATTTTTGTCCGACAAATTTTTGTCTCGAAAAATTAATAATTAATATCTAATTTTATACAATAAATATTGTCACCTATTTAAAAATAATATTGTGTATTCTTTTATTGTTTGCTAGTTGCAATGTGTTTTATGTTTGATTACCTTGAGGGTTGTTCTCGTCCTCCACACACATCAATCCAGTCACGAATCTGGAGTCGAAGAAGGCCAACGAAGCCGAGAACTTGAACGGAGTAAGTTGTTTATTCTCTTCTCTTCCAGTTATGGTAACACTCCAGTCGTCTTTATCACCGCTCCAAGTCAGGAAGCGGACCGACTTCTTGTCCTTGTAGAAGACTTCGATCAGGTTCTTCTTTCCCACTTGCGGATCGATTCGTTCACGATGGAGCAGCTTCCCATCTACATCATATATGTAATATTGTGTTGTGGACCACAGCAGAATCTGATTGTCATCTGTGAAGACCACTTTGCCCACTTCCATCTGATTCTCCATCCCATCCGGCTCTACATTAACATGATCACCAGTTATCAGGGACATGATGGAGACGGTGTTGTTGTTGGAGAAGGCGACCACATATTTGTCGTCTCTTGAGAGATCCATACCTAAAAAGAAGTTATCGTTCTTCGGAATACTGATATCTAAAACAATATAACTTTTCTCTGGAAGGTCCATATTTAAAATAATATTAGTCTTCTCTCAAAGGTTCATACCTAAAAAGATGCCTTCGATGCTCGGGTTGATAATTCTGGTCAGATCTCCCGTGTGCACGTCCCATACGATTAGTTGGTTGGATACGGATGCCAGCATTCTTTGATCACTGCTTAATCCCATTCCGAAAACAGCGAACGGATGTTCTTCCATGGAATACTTTAGAGGACCTCCAGGAGAGTGGAAACAGTGATTGGCGGGCATGAAACAGTTGAAATCAAAGCTCTGGATATCACATCCGATCAGAAGATTTTTGATTTCGTTGTTTTCAGCTACTAGAGGCAACAATCGACCGCTTATTTCGAAGGCAAACATCCATGGGTAGCGACTGAAATGGTAAGCATAATAATGATGTTTTACATTTAGTTACCTTTCTTTTAAAGACGTTGCGTGTTAAATTATTTTTGTTTTTGAATATCTCTTTCTTTTAGGTCAGGAAAACCTACCTCAGCAGACTTGCAGATAAGCGGAGACCATCTACCACAAGTGTCAGTTGCCGTATCGCTTCTGGATCTTCACATTTTGCTATTGCGTCCTCAAAGTCAAGAATCACACTTTGCAACGGGAAACAGCACATCTGGAATCAGGTAGGTAGTGTAATTTTTTCACATTTATGAGTTCAGTGGGTTTATTGAGAGTTGTTATTGCATATGATATATCGTGTTTTTGTGTTTAATACTCTCACGGACTTTTTGCTTATTTTTGTTACCAAACTGCTGTTTTACTTACCTTTGCTTGAAGAAATTCAAAGTTGAATAGACATAACGAGAACAATTCCTTTAATCTCCTTGATCTTAACAGATGGTACGGTAGTTCGTTTAGTTTTCGAGAATTGTAACGTATCTAAAATTGTATTCATTCTGAGATTAGGTATCTAAAACTCTTTTTTTGCCAGTGTTGTATCTTGTGTAATGTGTAACATCAGTTAAAACGATTTTTTTAAAGCTACAAGTGCTTTTATTTGACTTACTTTGTCGCCCTCCTTGTTTTTGAAGATGTTTGGTTGTTTTGGGACTTTTCTGTCAGCTAATCCTTCATTTTCCACTACACCAAACCGTTGTTTCTGTAGATCAGTGTACTGGTACGGCTTTGGAACCCCTCCCCAGATGCCCAGAAAGTAATCAGCGATAGCTGAATGGGTATTCTGGAGATGGTTAAGGTTCTTAAAGTAACGTTCATTGGCGGCTGTTCGGAATTGTTCGTGGTACCTGAAAGTAGGGTATAGAGGTAAAGTGCCCAAGAGTTTTGGGGATGGGAGTGTAGTTGTAGTTTGGAAATTTGTATTTTTGGACTGGTTGTGGTGAGTAGCGTCAAAAACGTAAGTATATAGTAATTACACGGCTGTAATCATACCAATTTAAAACAATCACTCCATCAGCCGCACGTTCGCTTAGATAACCGGGTAAATCAGCGCGGATTCTACTCCATAACAACGGCGGAATTCTCCGTACGGGAGGCAAATGATACTGATAGATGTCGTCTAATACTTTGTCATCTAATGAAATCTAAAATTATGTAGTATAATACTTTTTATCTTTAGATGTTGTCTTATATCAATTTTGTTTTATATTTTGAACTACTTTATATACGTGTTATCTTACTAAGTCTTCAAGTTCAGAATCCGAAATACCCGACTTTGCTGCGGTAATGTAGGACAAAGCATGTGATACTAAGAGTTTCCCGTGTTGAGATTCAGTACGATCGAACAAAGCGTGGATGCTTTGTTGGACACTTTTGAATAGTACGACATCTTGGGGTTTGGAGTAGGATTTCCATCTGAAATTTCAATTTTTATTACGTTATTTATTAGCTTTTTTAGCCCAAAACTATAGTACTGTTTGAGGGGTGCTATGATGGCGTGTTATAATTAATGTAATAAGCGAGCTACTGTAAAATCGTGTTTCAAATGGATACTGTAGCTTTTCTAGTTATGTATTACTGTAAAGATACCGTAATTCTTATGCTCTTCTGCAAGGCTACTGTATGTCTTACCGTGCTACTGTAACATAGACTAATTTCAAGAACAGTGGCAGAGTACAGTGAGATAAGGCTTTGCTGACAATCTCCCATTGTCGCTGTGTTAAGGTTCGGCCGATCTTTTCTAGCCATTTCTCGGTTACGTGCTTTCCTAAAATATGCTTTAGTACTATGCTTTTAATTTTACATTTTGCTAGGACCAATAGAATGACATTATTATTATAAGTATTTATAAATAACGTTGCCTATAAAATAATAGTGTTGTCACTATTTCTAGTATGGCTCTACCTAACTGAGGCCCTAAAGGTGGTACTAGAATATATTGTTCTTCCTTTTCCACCAATCTTCTCATTGTCATTTCGATTCCAGTACCAGAACTAAAAGAAACTACCAGTTTGACAAATGGTGGTAATGTTGGCGGAAACCACAGTAGCTCATCAGTTCCGTCCATTTTAGATAACAAATCCAGAGAATCGAGGATGATGATCATCGGTTTTTCTTTTGTCGCCAAAGTTGTCATCCTTTTAAAATGTTGGAATAGTTTCGACAGTTCTGTCGGTGCCGTTTTTCGTAGAGCTGGGTTGTAGTTGTAGGCAATCTGTTCACATACACTACATAGTAAAGGTCCAATACTGGAAGAGTCTGGACTGGTGCCCAAGAATCTGAGGATAATAATCGGAACAGATTCAGAATCCGGAGCTGTCAGCCATTTTCTTGCTTCTGTTGCCACTTTGGCCATGATTGAGGTCTTGCCACAGCCATGTTCGCCAAAGTAAACCAATGGTATGTTGTTGGCGGTGGAAGTAAAGTATGTTCTTGCTGCTTCTAGCTCAATTTCCCTTCCAAAGATATTAGACCCTTGGATGCCGTTCCACATATGTTGTAGTACTTCGGCGAAGAACAAGTCCCTGTACATGGCGTGCTTCCTCATCGCCGCATCTACCATCGATGTTATACTGGTGTAGAAGTCGCTGAGGAACTCCTTCAAGTAGTCCGCATGAACTCTCGGGTCCATGCCTTCCCTGCCCGCCCATTCCACACAACTCTTTCGAATGTTTTGAGGTCGGAGCACGGCAGGGACACGAACGTCACGCAGGTTCTCCAGAAGACTCTGGGCTTCTTGGTTGATCTGTTTGTGTTGAAGGTCTACGAACTTGGAAGCTGTGCCAGCTTGATTCAAGTTGATGTTCTTGATTACTCTGACATAACAAAGACAATGTTCGTTCACGTTCTCGGCGTTCAGAATTCCGTTGATGACTTCTCGCTCCGTGACTGACATGTAGTAGTTGTGCATCTGATCGGCCGTGAAGAGGTTCTTGTCAAAGCACGTCTTGGCTCCTTTACGGAGGAGATTCTGCATTCTGGCTTCTACTTCCCACCAACTCTTGGCATCTTGTTCTTGGAGCTTCGGGATTCTCTGAAGGATATTATTGTAGGTATTACTAATTACATTCATGGCACTTTTAGTTGCCTAAATATATCGTATGTTAACTAAGGCAGTGGCATGGTATAAACTTTTGTAGTGGCATGGTATAAATCTTATTTGAAGCTTACTATACTACTATAATTTTCCTTTTAACTTTTCTGGCTACTATGATATCAACCTACCTTGTTGTTAAAGTTGACAAGAATAGAACTGATTGGCTGTAGAATATATTGTGGAGGAACAGCATTGCTGTCTTGAACGTACCAAAGGTCGAGTACTGATACATCCTCGTGATTATCTTTCAGAACTTGTTTTAGTAGATCCAACTCGCTAGCCAAAATTTGTGAGGGAATAGGTCGATAACCGTACTTTTGGCACAAGAATACGACGAAATTTGGCCCCATGGACAAACGTTGACAGTTGTGAATCTCGTTGATACATAAGTTAGTGGTCATGTGATCGTCCGTAGCTTCGTCTCGTACTCCCCACCTCATGTCTACTACCTGTGAATTGGTATATGAAAATGAAGTCTAATTAGCTTAGATGTTTTTGGTACTATCAGTTGTAGGCTTTATATATGATATTATGTATTTATACCTCTACTTTGTATTAAATTTGTTCAGCGTCAACTTTTGTGTAATCAATCACGTTATCCTCTTACCTGAAAGTCCAGGCCATGTGTTTCCCTACAGTACCTCTTCAAAGCCGGGTACACCTCTTCCATCAAGGCATTCCTTTCTACCATGGTATCAGTGAAGGTAGATGATGTGAACACTCGTACCAACTTAGATAACGGCGAAGGTATCTCGTAGAACTCTCCGGAGAAGACTCGGTTGAATATGGCCAGAACTCGTCCATCTAGTACTTTTGGTTCTTTCGACTCGGTGGTACGACCCGTTTGTCGGCTTGAAGGCGCTTCTGATGGTCTTCTGATGGATTCTCGTTTGGCGTCGACGGAGCGGGACGATTTTATCGACAGCCGGCTTTTGTTCTCTGGTTTTTGCTTTTGGGCCGATGGTTTCGATCTGCTTATATGATAGGTTAGTCATAAAGTGTATTACGACAACATAAAGTTTATCATAAAGGTTATGATGACAATATAAAGAACGTCAGTTATGTCATGATGACAATTTGAAACTGGATGGTAGGCTTTTTGATATTTATGATCTAAGACATATGTTCATACAGAAAAAATTTCCAGACACTATTACGACCGTTCTCATAAGCCTTAACCTTTACCTTGCTCTTTGACCATTAGCTGGTACACTTTTGCCACTTCTTTTCTTCTTGACAGTACCATTTGAGCTCATTTTAGTACGATATTTTAGAAAAACGTAAAATGTTAACCTTTGATACCTTCAAAGAATATCGGAACACCTCAAGAAACAATTCTAAAGCCAGGTTTAAGACTTGTTAAGCCACTTTTAATGTGCGTTTACTTCTGCATCAGTGCTCATTCATGTTTGTGTGCTTATTCATGGTCTGCACTAATGTTTGGAAACTGATGTGTATGTTGGCAAATTGATATTTTGCTCAAGGAAAAGCTCAAAACTAATATGTAAATTTACAAATTGATATGCAAATGAATCAAGAGCAATATTAATTGATGTATATTATTGTGAAAGAACAATATTTTGATGTTTATACCAACAAAAAAGCATTTATATCAAGAAAGAGTACCAATTTAATTTTGATACCAACGGATTAAACTGAAATCTACAGTCGGAAATGCGTTTACTTACAATCGGAGGTGCATGTGCATAAAAAGCAGGTAGTAGAGCTGGTACAAGCCGAGATCCGTCTTCTGCTCTCTCCCCCCGAGGCGTAGGAGTCGGGAAAAAAAATGATCGACCTTATTTACTTCTCACTTATCGCTTCAATCAGAGGCAACAGCCGTCCTTCGGCCATTTTTTGAGTTTAGTCCATGAGTTGGTTGGACTCTCGAGGCCGTTTCTGACCAAGCCTGGACATGTTGTGTTTACTTTTGTATTTGTTTTGTCAATGTTTGTTTTATGCTAATTTCCTCTTGTTCCTGTGTACATCTGGCCGCGGGGGTTCTTCTCTTTTTCAACTTTGTAAAGTCGTTTTGGAGCTGTTTAAAGTTATTTTGAAACTCGTTGAGAAGCTCACAACATGTCATATTTATTGTGTTTTCTATCTTCTCTTCCCGATACAGTACTCTTGGCATACGGTAGAAGTAGTGATGTTTACGTATTTACCTGTGACAATGTGTACGTGTTTACATCTGATTGTAGAATGGTGCAACTGCGCAACGACGGAACTCTGGGCACTTCTTCCGAGGAGGAGGAGGAGGAAGATGACGTTCCGGTGAGACGCGGAGGCTTCCGGATGGTTACTCAAACGGTGGGAGGTGGTCAAGTGCAAGCACAGCCAGGTCCGTTCTTTTGTTTACGTGAGATCGCTTTGTACTTGATGTTCCTATTACATTGAATTTAAGATTTCTATTTATTTGAAAGATGTTTTAATTATCGCATTGATATTGAATTCACTATCATATTATACAAAGTTTTTACAGTGTTTGAAAGCTGTTACACACTACTATAATTTTTCTTTTTCTACTATTAATTCTATTCAATGCCCACTACAACTACAGTTTTAGCTCAATCATCTGCTCAAGATGAAGCGCTAAGCAGGCAATTGGAAGCAGCACAAAAGGCCAAGGAGAATGCTGCACGGCTTCAGGCTGAAGCCAGAGCTCGTGCCGAAGCCGCCAGACAAGAAGCGATCGCTCGATATCAAGCCGAACTGGCAGCTGCAAACAAAGCCCTGGATCAAAGAGAACAGACCCGTCAAGATCAACAGGAAGTGAATCAAGCCCAACAACAAGCCATGAAAGCTCGTGAAGAAGCGCTGAAACAACAACAAGAAGCTGCCAGGAAACAAGCGGCCGAGCGGGCACAGAAAGTCAAAGTAAGATAGGATGACATATTTGAAAGGGGTTTACAGTTCAAAACACCTTAATAAAAAAGTTACTGATTTCAAAGTAATATTTCAAATTGATTGTTAAAATATTTTAGGAGCAACAAGAATTGGCCAGAAAACAAGCTGAAGAACGAAACGCTCAGCTAAAGGCTCAACAAGAAGCTGCTCGTAAACAAGCACAAGAACGTGCACAACAACAACAACAAGCTGCTCAACAAAAACAACAGCAAGCTGCTCAGCAAAGACAGCAACCTCAGGAGCAACAAAAGCCCGCACAACCACAACAACAAGTGCAACAACAGAAACCACAAGCTGCTCAACCTTCAGCTCAACAGAAACCTCAACCAGTTCAACAACAACGACCAGGACAACCACAGCAGCCCGTGCAGCAACAGAAGCCACAACCCCAACAAAACGCAAAGCCTGTTCAACAACCGACTCCAGTACAACCAAAACAACCGGTACAACAACAAAAGCTTGCTCAAATCCAACAACAGCAGTCAGCTCAGCAACAACCTCAGCAGCAGCAACCTCAACAACCACGGCCTGGTCAACAGCCAGTCCTACAGAAACCTGTACAGCCCCAGCAACCACAAAGGCCAGGGCAGCCACAACAAAATATCAATCAGCCGGTACAACAACAGAAGCCTGGCCAACCTCAACAACAAGTTCAGAGACCCGGTCAACAATCGGCACAACAACAGAAACCTGGACAACCTCAGCAACAAGTTCAAAGGCCTGGCCAACAGCCAGTACAGCAACAGAAGCCCGGACAACCCCAGCAACAACAACGTCCAGGACAGCCACAACAACCTGTACAGCAACAACAACAACGACCTGGTCAACCACAACAAGTTCAACAAAAGCCAGGACAACCACAACAACAGCATAGACCGGGACAGCCACAACAACAACCACAACGAGCTGGTCAGGCCGCGCAACCGCAACGGCCGAACGCTCCGCCGGCGAAGCCAGCTGGGACGGCGAACGGAACGGTAGCGACCGGTCGAACGGGTAAACAAGCTCCCACCGTTCCCCGAGTTCAGGGAGCGGGTCGGAGTGTGTCGCCCCAAAAGACAGCTGTCTCGAGTGCTCAGGGCGCCGCCCCGCTTTCAGCCGATCGCCCAGGCCGCCACATTCTCGCCCGCACAACGCCGAGAATGGCCGGTCAGCCGCCCCCGGACAACGAGGAACAGCAGGAGCTGGGCCAAGCTCCCAAAGTGCAGTGCTTGGTGAGTTCATCATCTACAATAATATAATTTTTTCTTCAATTTGACGAAATTTTAAAAATTTATAATTTGAATAATTTTTTAAAGAAAGGCGGAAAAATTAATGGATCTACCTGATAATTTAATTTTAATCTTTCGAGTAAGCTCGTTTTTGTTATTTTACATTAAGCTAACTCAAAGTAATTAATGCTATAGATAATATCATAGTATGTTATTCTTTAAGCTTTTTATTTGTTTTTTATTGATCACCTTTATCTCGTCTGAAACCCGATACCCGCCTTATCGCTGGTAATACAATCTCAAGTTCTGGAATCGAATCTTTGCGCGTTCTGATCACTTCAATGTTTCAGCAAGATTCTGCATGGGTCACGCAACAGCGCGTCTTCGAAGAGGTTCCTGACGTTCAGCCTGAGCGTCTCCAGTTCGAGGACTTCTTGCACGAATCCGAGAACACTGTGAGTTGATTTTTATGACAAAAACATGCGATTTACCTTATTTATCACCATTTAACAACGATTTTTTGTGAAAAGATGGGTTAATTAACCTTGAAGTAGATAGTTTATACCTAAAATTATAACAAATACAGCATTTTTTTAAATTCAGGTTAATAAATAGGTAATAATAATCTTATATTACCATGAATAATCGATTTAGAATACCTTTAAACCTCCTATTTCAGAACAAGGTAATCGTACCCACGGCCGTTCAGTACGAGCGTGCCAAGTGGGAGTTCCCCGAAGAAGAGGAGAAGCCACGTGAGTCAGTTCCTCGAGTCAAGGCTCAGGATTGGGTAGCTGTCAACGATACCGAACATCCCGTACTGAAGACCGAGTACCAGAGCAACCGCATCCAACGTGCCTGGCCTCCACCGGGCTACGGCGAAGAGGAACAGTTCGATCTTCAGTAGGTTTTCGAGGGTTTTTGGGAGGTTTTTGAAGGTTTTTGTTGTTTTTATTCGCCAGTAGGATTGTTTCTTTGATAGTCAGGGAGGGTTGGATATCATTTCTTGATTTTTTCTTCTTGTTGCTGTTCATTTTTTTACCAAAATACCTAAGTTTATCTGCTTTTTGAACAAAAATCCCTATTTTTTGACTGATCTCACTACTTTTTACCGCTTTTCTTGCAGTATTTTAAACCTTAAACAGTTAAAACCGTTATATTATCCTTCTAAAAGCCCAGACTATTTGTTTATAAGCAGTAGCGTGAAGTAATTTCTCAGAGATTACTGTTTGCAAGCGTTTGAAGAGCTCTTCCCAGCAATTGTTTATGAAGAAGAGGGATGGATAACATTTCCAGAACTCTTTTATATCCGTTCTTTATCTTTTTTCTGTTTTCAGACGTGCCAGCCAGGTTAAGACCAAGGAAGATGGGGCTTGGCTGCAAGGACAACAGGTGCGCTATCATTTATTAGCTTTAATCACACGTTTGATCCTTGACTTTTCATGAGATGCCGGTTGAAAGTGGCAGTTAAAGCAAATACTATTGAAGTTTAAAATAGTATATTACAAGGATACTATAATAAATTTTATAATGAAATAATTGCTACAAACAAAAGCTTTAAGCCATGGGTAACATATTATTCAAAGCAAAGTCAATATAAACCACAATAACAAGCGTAAAGATCGGAAGTCAACGAATAATTTCAGACCGCAGAAGAACAAGAAGGCAAAGTAGGTAACGCTCCATGGTCTGGCCTCAGCCAGAAGACCGACCGTGTCTGGCCGCCTCCAGAAACCGAATTGGAACAGCGACAATGGTCGGGAGGCCCACGACTCGACGTCCAATGGCCACCACCGGAGTTCGAGGAGAAAGCCCAGAAGAACGTCGAGATTATCCAGACTCACTACCCAGCCAAGTCCAAGAACATCCAATGGCCACCAGTCAAGCCTGGCCAAGAGCCTGGAGAACGTAGGTGTTTAGAAGCTTGGAGCACATTTCTTTTTATTTTTGAGGTAGGGGTGGGTATGGAGCTACATTTTTGAAAGTGACATTGTTTATTTGAAAGCCTAGTTTTTTTTTGATAAGATTAGAGAGATAAAGGCCTTCAAAAGTTCTTACAATCAGACCATTTGCACAGTGCAGTTGTTTCTGTAGCTTCATGTCATATAATATATTTTTTTTGATGAAACTTACAATGACAATTCCAAATTGTCTTCCGTATTATCCTAGATCAAACTTGACTTTTAAAAATTGAAAAAGTTTTATTGATTTTTGACTTGTTTATTTCACTTACAGTACCCGAAGAAACGCCTGCCACCTACGCCTAAAACGAGTGCCATTTCTTTCAACCATTTTACTGCTTTAATCCTTTAATTTTATGCAATAAAATTTTAAAATATGCACAAAGGCGGACGACTTTCAAGTTTTGCTTACTGTAATTCATGGTTTTATAGTTCAGCTACTGTAGTTAAGAATTTATGAATTTAAGCTTCTGTAATTAACTGTTTTATTGTGTTAACTATGGTAGCCAAAACGATTTTTGCCATTTCAACTCAAAAATATGACAAGTACTCTGTACTGAGTACTACAATATTGATTACTGTAACAAAAAATCCCTAAACTAATAATTACTGTAGTAAAAAAGACTAAAATATTGGCTACTGTAGTCAAAAAGAGTATATTTAAGCTACCATAATCCTAGAAGTTTAATATATTAACTACTCTAACAAATAAGTTATTTATATCAGCTACCGTAAGGTTTTCGTTGTGAGATCAGACCGCTGGACTAACGGTTCTCTTTGCATTCCGTCTCTGCTTCTGGTACCGTATGTAGATGTTGGTCAAGATGGAGCCAAATGCCATCGCCAGCCCTAGAACACTGATAATGTTCATGGAGTGGGAGAAGTACAAGGTAGACAGAACGATGGACAGTATTTGTCGTACTGTCATTATCACCGCGAACACGACCGGTCCAAACTTTTGGATGGTAACGTATATACAGAGTTGCCCACAAGCACCAGACAGTGAGAGGAGGAAGATGTCGCTGGCTATGTTGGCATGCTGCAGTACGAACTTGGTGGAGGAGAAGAGAGAGCCTTGCTCGAGGAGAGACACCAGACAGAGAAGGGCACTGAAGCCGTTTACTCCCAGCATCATCTAAAACCAGTTGTTATGGTGCTATATAGTACGGTATAGTAGTATAAGGTTTTATAGAATGGCACTGTATATTGCAGTACTTTATAGTTACTTTAGCATGACATTTCTTGGTTTCATGCTCGTACTCGGTCTTCAACAAGACCTCGTACTGAACAGTATAAACCCAGTAATCAAGGTCGTGATGTAACTCACCTGATGTGGCGACACTTTCGGCCGCGTATCGAACAACTTCTTCTGCCAATTCAAAGTAAACGAGTCAAAGGCCAAGTACCCGACCATGAGGATAGCACCACTCACAGCACCAACAATATACACACTGTCCTCACTCTCTACACTGTAATCTATCGTGGATAACAAGAAGATACCAGCACCACCGGCCAACAACGCCGCCATACTGTAATCGAACAGAGAGTACTTCTCTCCTCGCAAGATACGACCCATTACCATGGTAGGTATGACTTTGGATGCCTTACATACTGTTTGTACTGGAAACGACACGTACTTCAGGGCTTCGTACTGACACCATGATGATAGTGTGTTAGAGATGGAGATGAAGGAGTGGGAGTAGTACGGTGGTACGTGTCGCGGTTGACTAAAGATACAATAAGTTAAGTCACACTTAGGTATAGCTTATAGATTATCATATAGAACTCTGAAAACAACCTACCTTTCCCAATTAACTGCCAAATAGCATATGACCAGCACCAATGCCACGATCCGATTCGCGAACACCAGAAACTGAGCGTCGCCGAACCTGTCGCTGACGGTGGCATCGTAGTACCTACTGTAACTCTGGGTCATGATCCTCTCCTGGTAGAAGCCCATCGCTATCAACGTCATCTGGATCCCCAACGAGTACAGTAACAGTGCTACGCACTCCTTCACGAACTTGTCGTGCTCTGTAGCCGGCTTCTGTTCTTGTTTCGACTTGTTGCCATTATTATCGACCAGTTGATATTCCGGCTGTCCGATAGCGAATTTGCGCACAAAGTCGAGGAAGATGTTAGTATTGAAGAGATAGCCATCTGAAGATTTTATATTAGACGTCGCAACGTGATTTACGTCGATAAAGATTCACAGAATTCAGAAATTAATTTAGTTAATAGATAAAAAAAAACATTTAGTCTGTAAATAATTACATTTACTGAGTGAATAAATACATTTACTGAATAGATAAATAAAGATTGGCAGCTTATTGCACCATGCAACATAAAACTTATTTTACAATCATTTCGAATCACTCCTAAAGTCAAAAGTAGTCTTTTTTTGGAAAGTTTAGGTAACATTATCGCAAAGATAACAAAAAAAATCACCAAACTAAAGTTTTCCTTACAAATTTTAAAATTAAATGCAAATTTCAAAAGTTTTTTAAAAATCTGCACGGTGCAAAGTTCTAGTGACATAAAATAATATAATATGACCTCTGAAATATGCTAATTTATTTCTTTATTTCCTATAGCTTTTTGAGTATTAAAACTTAAAGAAAATTAACATACAAAGCTTATTCAAGCTGATAACGTTAAATCATGACTATGTTAAGGTAATATATAATATTTAAATTTTAAAATAACTCAAAGTCCCAAACTCACCCTGCCGCCTCCTCCTGACCATCCTCACCAACAGCACGCCCGGCACCATCACCGACGCGTAGCCGAGCACGATGAGCACGAATCTGGTGACCCAGATGTCGTAGAGGTTGATCTGCCTGAGCACCTCCATGTTCCAGGCGGTTCCGAAGAGAGCGGTGAAGCTGAGCTGAGTCATGTTTCCAGCTTCCGAACTCATTTATGATTCGGATGACTTAATACCGATCAGATAACCAAATTGTGGCGTCGCTCCTCAGCAGCCCCAACCTCGCAGAGTGAGGCGAAAGCGACGTTGGGGATTACGCTCCTTGATGTTGGCGTTCTTTGCATAATTCGGCTTCAGACGGCTACACGTTGACACTCGACAAACAACTCGCCGGTGTCTGAACTTTAAAGCCACCCCACCTTCTGATAGTGAATTGGCAATGTCTCGAGTACATCAACAATATTGTAGTAATGGAAAGGTCTTTAGATGAATATTGTGATCGCTGGAAGGTCTCTGGAATAGCGAATAATCATTGCAATCCCTATATCAATTATATTGTGATGATCAAGGGTTCTATGCAAGACCAACCACATCGTAATCAACTGGCTTTGCAAGGTTAATTATGTGTTACTGGTGCTCGTTTAACCAGTTTTTGTTTATGTTTGTTGGTTTCCAAATTATAACTCCGACTTTGTATTTTATCTCTGCAAATGAATCCGAAACAACAAAATATACTTGAACAGTGTTGTTTACATATCACAATATACAAATAATAGTTCTAGACGGTCGTTTGACCAATTTTTCAAAACGTTGGACTCTTTAAATTAATATTTATCGTAAACTGGTACAAACAATAAGTAAATCTCATCAACTGTCATCACTTTCTTCCCCTTCACTACTCGAAGATTCTTCTTCCTCACTGCTCTCTTCTTCTTCCACTACCTTTTTCGGCCCATATTCATCTCTGTCGTCATTGTCTCTACTTGTTCCTTTAACTTCATCATTTCCATCCTTATCACCTTCTCTTTGTTCTGCAACGTCCCCATCTGAACTTATAGTTTCCTTTACTGATCCTTTAGCTTCCTGTCTTGTTACTGTAGCTTCAGCGTCTTCTGCAACGACTGCCCTTTCAGCATCTCTATCCGCTGGCTCTTCATCGCCTTGATTTACTTGCGCTGCTCTTTGTTTATACAACTTAGCGGCCTCAAACAGTTTTCTGCTCATCCTCAACATAGAATCTTGTGGGAAGATGTAGTCAAAGTACTCTTCTACGCCTGCATCTGCTCCATCCTCGGTCTGAAGTTGCCGGCGTTTCTTGACACGTTTCGGCATGAACTTTTGGACCGATGCTTGTAACTCTTCGTCACCGTGCTCGACTTCAAACTCCTTCCAGTTCTCCAGAAGCATCAGACGTTCTTCGGCCGCGTTACCTTCCAAAGCTTTGTTGGCTCTCTCGAATATTGCTCTTGCCTTCTCGATTTCGTTGATTCCCACTTCGAACGCGGTCCAACTCAACCATACCTTAACAAAAGTTGTTTTAGATCAAAAGTTAAATTGAATTATATATATTACCTAAATTACAATTTAACTATACTTGTTATTTGTACAAAATGTCAAGAAACCTACTTTGACGCTAAAAACAGCGTTAAAACATTAAAAAAGCCTAATTAACTTACTTTAATATGATTTGTCCTGCCCAACAACACCTCGTACAGTTGTCTTACTCGCTCGTACTGTTCTTGTTCGATTTCGAAATCGATAAAAGCTTTCCATAATACCTGAAAAAGAACGTCAAATGATTGTGTCACTGAATGAATTTGCATTTTCAATTCGAACAAAAACACAATATCAGATTAACATTGTTCTACCGACTCTTTGGATAACAACAAAAGTCAGCAACGTGACATAAAGGTTGTGTTGTAGTAAAATATTAATTTTAGAGTAAAACTATATGGTTATACTATTATAAAAGTTTGTAGTAACACTGTTTAAAAGTATAGGTTCAAGTTGACCACACATAAACACCGCCTATGCTGGTTAAACTATAATAACAACATATTATACATGTTTTTAATAATTATATACATAACACAATAACAGTTGCACCATCATAAACAATATACTACCATAATATCATTACAAAACGTCCCACAAGCCTCTATAAGACGACATAACATAATATTGACCTACCTCTGGAATGTCCAAGTCTTCCTGTTGAATTCCGAGCTCCAGAATCCCACGAGCTCGTTCCACTTCGCCCAGCTGATTCTCAAGTCGAAAATACTCTCGCCATACCAAACTGTCAGTTTCGAAGTGAGATAAAAACTTTTCGTAGAGTTTTCTGCATCTGTCGAACTCTCTCAGATTGATTTCCATCTCTATATAGGATCGGTATATCTTCTTTTTCGGCTTGCACAAACCCAAAGAATTGCCCTAAATATTAAAACATTAATTTAACTTGAATAGTCAATACCTCCAACAATTACAGCCCAAATTAAACCATACTACAACCTTTATAAACATGCTTTTCATAATAAAGACAACCGTCCAGTCAAAAAGTCAATAAAACCATAGAAATACGACCAAAATTTGACTTGTTAAGTCATTATAAAGAAAAAATAATATAAGTAAAATAAAAAAATTATATTTTTGTCCATATATAATACATATAACTTTACACTACTAAAAACACAGTTAACTTACCATCACTTTCCTGGCCGCATTCACATCAAGTTGTCGCAACTCAAAGTGTGCCAACATTATCCAAACCTTGGCGAACGTGAACTGACGATGAGGAATAATCTCCAGAGCTGCTTTGTATACCTGTCTTGTCTTCTCCACATCCTTAGCGTGTAGCTCTTCGTATATAGCATAGTATAACCATAGCCAAACGTAACGTCGCCAGTAAGTTTTCTCTTGATAGGGTGGAATGTTGGCAATGGCACGTTCGAAAGTGTCTTCCACCACTTCCCGTTCAATGTCTTCATTCATTAACAACTTTAGGTAGTCGAACCAGTTGTCGTAGTTGAAAGGATTCTCCTTGACCAGTTGTTCGTATTGATGTTTCCTTTTGGAAAACAAGACACTTTCAATCCTCATCTGAGATCCATACTTCTTCTCGTGCAGATTCAAGCACTTGAAAAGTTCTCCGGTACGTTCGTTTGGAAGATGATCTAATCCATACTGATATATAGCTCTTGCTCTTTCCATCTCCTTCTGACGCTCTTCGAATTGAGCAAATGCTATCAACAATTTTTCATCTAGATCTCCTTCGAAGAATTCTACAGCTTGTTCATATACCTAAAATAATGTAAAAAAAAATTTTTTAGCATGATCTTAACCTTCAAATAACTAACAATAAACTTGAAATAGCCAAGAGTTAATTTTTAAGTAATAAATTTGTTAAAGACACAATTTCTTGTCTGCCTAAACACAAAACCACAATAATATAACTTACACTTCTAGAGTTCTCGATGTAGTCAAACCGTTCCTCAAACTTGGCATAAGCGATCCAGTTGTTAAAGTCATGACCATGAACATGTAGAAACCGTTGATAGATGTCTCTAGCTCGGTCAACTTCTTTATATCTCTGCTCAAAGTTAATATATGTCCTCCATGCTTGCTCATTCGGCTCCCATTCCATCCATCGTTCGAAGACTTGTCTAGCTCCAGGTATATTCTCCACCAGCTCTTCCATATAAGAATACTTGAGCCAGAACTGTGTAGCTCGAGGCAGAATCGTCACTGCACGATCCCAAATGTTTCTTGCATGATTAATTTGGCGATTCCTAAAAGTAAATGTTATATTATACCATACATGAACTGCGTTTCTTATTTTAACGATTTTTCAGCCAAATACCGCCATCTGGATAACATAACATTACGCAAGTTACTATTTCTAAAAGTTAAAAACCAATAAAATCTTTACCGCATTTCCATTTCAGCGTATTGAAGCCATAAAGTGATACTACGATGATCTACATCCAACCCACGTTCAAACACGGATCGTCCTCGTTGAATCTCGCCAATACTTTCTTCCCATTTTGCATACTTTACCCAATTTGCAATTTGCATACGATTCTTTCTAATATTATCCTCAAACTCCTTCCTCTTCTTTCTCTGGAACTCGGCCAACTCCTCTGGATCTGTGACATTAACTTTGGGTGGTTGTGGAGTTATTTCCAACTCTCGTTCTTTGGCTTCTCTCAAAAGTTGTTCTGCAGTGATTTGAAGAGGTGCAGCAGCCTAAATATTGAAACCATAATAATTTATAGTTTTATCCTTACCTTGTTCTTGACCTTCTCGGCTTTCTTTGGTAGTCTGATCTTCTTAGTAGCTGGTTCTTCCATTTTGAACAAAAATTTAGTAAAAACTCAACTTATTAACAAAATTTTAAATTATACTACCTTTAACAGTATTTAAAACAACAAAAAAGCAACAATGAACCTTTCAATAGAAGCAAAGGTTGATACCAAACAAAACTTTGTTTTATTTTTGTGAAATCCAAAATAATTTTGCGCTTAAAGCACAATGCCAAACGATGCAAAATGCGCAGTTCATTCAAAACACCCGAAAATATCTTTTAAAAAGCAAGGGGTGGAGCTAAAATGAGGTACGGTGGCCGAGAGGCTGCGAATCACGATTTTCAAACTATATATATTCGACGCCGTTTTCGCGGAGAGCGCGCATTTTTTCTCGTGAGATGGATATCGGCGATGAGGGTTCGGCTTCGGATTTTGCGGTGCCAGCGGGCCGAATCCGGAAACGGCGCTTCTCGAGTGCGCGGATTCAACCGGTAAGCTTTAATCTTGTGAATTTTGTTGATTTAGAAGTGAAATGTGTCAGTTTTCAACCAATTTTCGCAGTTTCGAGAGGGTTTTTGATAGTTTTTTGAGCGAAAATGTGCTGTTTTTTGCTGTTTATCGTGTGGTTCTGTTGCAGACGCGGATCAAAAAGGTAATGCAAAGTGATGAGGAGATCGGGAGGATGGTTCACTCCGTTCCCGTCGCCTTGGGAAGTGCTATGGAGCATTTCGCGGAGAAACTGTTGGAATGTGCGGCTCAAAGCGTTCAGTTCTCGTCGGCTCGCACTCTGACACCATCGCATATGTGAGTTGGATCTTGTTGTTTTCTATTTGTGTGTTTAGACGGTTCGCCATCATGAAGAATCGACATTTCGCATTTTTGGATGATCTCACCAAGGAAATACCTATGCTCAGGATTAACGCTGAATCCGATGGCTTTCCAGAAGTTGCCGTTTCGTCCGGTGAGTCAGATTTCGGAGTTTATAGTATTTAATGTTTAGGAGAAGTGATTTCGTTTAATTAGCAGGAACTTTTCGGTGTGTATATAGTTATATTTCCTGAGTTAACAATTTCAAGTGGTATTTTCCTTGAAATTATGGATTTTTTGACGATCTTAGGGAAATTCTTGCGTTGCGTTTGCAAATACTGTTGAAATAGGTTCTCCGATTCGTTTTCCATTCAATTAACAAGATTTTAGGTAACATTTTGTAAAAAAAGTAGTGGTTTTACAAACATAATAACATTTTCTCTATTTTTTGCTTTTGTTGTGAATAATGTCCTCTTTTCCAGGTGCAAGCCAATACAATCCCGTACCCACATTGCAACGCCGAGATAATTTGGGCGCTCTCCCTCTCAACTCTCTTCCAGTTTCATCTCAATCAAATTCTGATCTCAATCCAACTTCGCTGATATCTCAAAAATCGTGCACACCAAAACAACCGTCTTATCAACAACAACAACCCAGTACCGCCGCTTCAGGGGATGAACAACAACCCGTCAAGAGGAAACGCGGTCGGCCTCGCAAAGATAAAAGTGATAGGTAACTTCAAGTTTGACGTATTTTTAGTTACCTATTACCTTAATCTGTACTTTGTAACTTTAAATGGTAAAATCTTTAGCTATTTTTATGTTTTTTCTGTATTTTTGTTAGTTCTTCAAATAACTTTTCGTTTGGCTTAAAACAGAGTAAGGGGAATTTGAAAGATTTTCTACACATTTTTTTTAAACGTGGGGATCGTAGAATGTAAATTGACCGAGAATCTTTCATTTTCTTCTTACGAACATTTCGATTTCATATTCATTTTTTAGAAATTTTTCCGTTTTGTTACCTAAAACTTGCACTTTTGCAGATTCT
This sequence comes from Bursaphelenchus okinawaensis, assembly GCA_904066225.2. Taxonomy (NCBI): domain Eukaryota; kingdom Metazoa; phylum Nematoda; class Chromadorea; order Rhabditida; family Aphelenchoididae; genus Bursaphelenchus; species Bursaphelenchus okinawaensis. Next base: position 7,065,192 of record CAJFCW020000005.1, on the reverse strand, counting down.
TGGACTCAAGTGAAAACTCGGTGACATCTCCACTGACTCCGATCTCGCCAGCCAAAACTGACCTGGACAAAGTGCTGATGCCTCCACCGTCGATACCATCCGGTCGGTCTCGGCGCACTTTCCTCAGGCCGGGATCGACAGAAGCCACCGGTTCGTCGCCGCCTTCCAATCCGACAACTTTGACGGCCGTTTAGAGTTGTTACCTTGTACATTCCTTGTTATTACTTTAAATAATTCGTTGTTTGCACCATAGTTCGGACTATGTATATAAATATTGCACATAAACAAGCACGGGCTTTAACAATAAAAACTTAACAAATCAACAATTCGGATAACTGATTAACCATGTAAAAGTGTAACGTTGGTAGATGATAGACGCATTGTAACAATGTAGCAGAGTAACTAAGAACAGACACCTACAAGAGTATTAGTACCAACATTACCTGTATTAAAATGATCTAACGATGCAAAAGAATAACCCATTCGAAGTGAGAAGTCTGTGGGAACATGTCGACGGGTTGAATGAAGGCTACCTTGAACGGATCGCCTTCGTATTTCTTGGAAGTTGGGCGACATAGATCAACGACATTTTTCAAAGCTGCCTTGGGGTCACAACTGACATAGACCAACTTCTTTAGGGACTCCAGTTTGCGACAACTTATGATGACTTTTGTAGTGATACCAGCTCTGGGTGGGTCTAGTACGCCGACTACTTCACTCTCTTCCAGCGTTATGCCTTTAGGTAAATGGTATTGGAGTCCGGGAAAAATGACTTCGGCCTGGCCGCTCAGGTAGCGGCAGCTACAAATACAAACGATAAATTTATAAAATGAGTACGAAAAACAATAATATTTTCTATAAATAACAAAAACATACAATTTTTATAAGATACCAAATTGTACCTCAACATTTGAATAAACACTTACTTGTTTTCTCCAAAACCATTGTCATTAGCGTTGACTCTGGCATCTTTGACAGCTTGCTCAATCAGTTCAACACCAACACACAGATACTTGCTAGCTTCTTTCATTGACCCTCTCTCCAGTCGTCTCAACAAGCATTGTCCGATAGTACCAGCACCACAACAAATATCCAGTACAACCGTAGGCTTTGTTGTAGAACCATTCTCGATCTACAATGAAGCATATAGATTTAAAAAAAGATATATTGATAAAGCAATTTACATTCTACAAGTTCCGATTTACTTGTTTGTAATAAATACAACCTACATCAAAATTGTATAAATCTATATTCAAGCTTTTAAAGTATCGCTAACCTCTGTCACATCCGCTTTGTCTTCAGATTTTGGTTTCTTTGCTTCAGGGCCTCCATTGTGAGTATCGGTTGGTACATCTTCTGTTTTGATACCAGCGGCCGACTCAGCTTGAATAACTGGTAGCCCTAGAGCGTCTCCAATAGTACTATACAGCACTTCTGCTCCTCGTGAGTTGGTTTGGAAGAAAGTAGCTGGAGATACTCTGAATCGAACGCCCAAAACGGTCTCGTACAAGTATGGTACACCTAAAACAATTTTTAATAGTAGTTGTCAATTTTAGACTCACTATATCAAAAACTACATGAGGACATGTAGTGTTTACAGTAATGTGAAATAAACTTTAAAAAATTTAAATTAATAAAACAAATTAAATCTCCTCAAACTGTTAATCATCAAACTCACCAGCCAAATGCTGATACACGACAGGATCGCTAGCGTTTTCCAGAATCTGCCAGTAAACGGATGTTACTCGTGTTTCCAATTCTTGCTTTACATCTCCAAACTTAAGGAACAACTCTACTAACTCGTTTTGAACCTTCTGTAACTTCTCAGCATCTTCCAACGAATGGGTGGTGAATATAATCATACAATCACCCACAAAGTCTCGCACCGTCAACATCTTCCAGAACCCGCTTCTTTCAAACTCCTCGAATACTGGCAAATCTGAAAAATATATATTGAATTTTATAAAATACCCTGCCACATCTCGTCTACAGGTTTTCATAAGTTTGTAAGTATTTAGTAACAAAAAAGTCAGACTTACCAGATGCCTTGACATACTCCGTGAATTTCTTAACAATAGCATAAGTGTTCTCAGTCAGAATAACCGAGTCGAAGGGCGAAACAACAACAATTTCCCTTTCGGCCATCCTGCCAGATACGAAGCCAACACAAGGCTCTCCATTACTGTCTCTTCCTACCGTGAATTCACATTTGTTACGATAGTTGGTCAACACTGGTGATCTTATTATCTAAACCAGATATTAAAAAGATCTCTCAGACATTTTCACATTGAACCAGTTACCTAAACATTAAAAACAACGTAATCTTACCGGTCGAACGAGCTGTTCAGCTCTCAGATACCTAGCACCCTCGTAATGAGCATCTTTGAGTTGTCGTATGAAAGATAAAGCAGTCTTCTTACACTCCTCAAACTTGATCTCCAGTTGTTTCTCATAAGCCATGTTACTATAAGGTGTTGTGATCTCCGAAGCCGTCTTCAGCCTTTTGTCTTCTGGATTTGGCTTCTAAAGACAATTGAAAATGTACTTTATTTAATGAAGTACAATTCGTTAACCATTTATAAGCTATTTAAAGCATAGGCACGTTCTAAAAAAAGAATATTAAGATAGACGGCCTACCCGAGCGGTTTGTTCCTTTTCATTGGCAACCCTCTTAACTTCCAAGGTCTTCCCCTTATACTGTTTGTTATTTATCGTCTCCAAAGCCTTTAAAACATCGTCTTCGTTCGTCATACTGAAGTAGGCCACTCCAGGTACAGCCTTCAGCTTTCTCCATGATAAACCTTTTAGATTGCTGAAAAAACAAAATTAGCACAAGATATCAAAAACAATCAAAATTCAGTTCAAAAAAAAATTTCTAAAATATTAATGTATTCTACTTACCTTTCAAGAAACTGTTTTACTTGTGGGTACTTTAAAAATTTAGGGAAGTTCACAATTTTCAGACGGAACGACAACTCTTCAATCTCTACGTCCTCAACCTGTTCATCTTTAGTAACATCTGAAACTACTTCTACTGCTTGAGCAAATTCTTCCGTCATCTTGAAGGTTATTTTATCACAAACTTTGGTAAGCGCTTCCTTATATCGTAAGAAACGGAATTGCAATATTTTTCCGAAAATATTTTATTTTTCTTGCGAACTGCAGGCTGCATTGCCATATTATACGATAAAAACTCTCTGATTTTATTGTGTTTGTAAAAGCTTTTGTACAAGTTAGTTTATATTGTTTGTAAAAACTGAAAATACGTCATAGAAAACGTTTTAGAATTTATAAAACAACTTGATACATATTAATACACATAACTTAAGTTTATTGTAACAGTTACGATAAGTGATATGACGGAATTTAAACGATTTTTGACAAAATGTCCACATTGTTTAAAAATATGCTTTTCCTACGATCGCTGCGCCGTTTCAGCATCTCACATCCGAATTCGGGCGTCTTGGATGCTATGAAAACCTCCGTGCAGTTGTTGTGTCTGAAGAAGTCGTCCATGAAGTCGTTGGCGTAGAGAGAAGCGAACTCCAGCGACTTCATCAAGAACCTAAAGTGAGAGACGGGTCGTTTTTTGCAGTTTTCCGTTACAAACGACCTCACAAAGTCGATTACTTTCATACTGACTCCGTTCTTAAGAGCGCCTTTGCCCTTCAACGTTACACTGGCTACCGGATTCTGAAGTTCATCGTACTTCCCATCCTTGTCGTCGTACGATTGGAAAGAGAAGGCTATGTTGAGTTTACTGTAGTCTGTTCTGCGTGTTATCGCCGTTTGTAAAAACTTAACGTCTTTCTGGTTTCCCGTAGATACGATTGTGTTGTAGATACCTCTTCGTAGTGGTATAGGTGTACTGCAAGTGTAAAATACGTTAAGGAAATAAAAAAGGGATGACGGATTGTAATGACACCTAAAATTTATAAATATAAACCCATTTCTGCTCTTAAGCTTTACTGTTTGCGAGTACGAATCGTAGTATAGTGGGATAGCATATTAAGATAAGGTATTATAACATATTATAGTAAATTATCGAAATATTCTGGCCTAAAGCTTACTCTAAAAACTAAAATTTGGTACTTTATTATAAAAAATGTAACATTTCATCAAAGTTTTGATCTTTCTTTTAATTACTACAGCCAGAAATAACTTTAAACGTGCGTAAACAAAGGCGTCATCTTTAGTCTATGTTAATGTCACAAGTCCTTTGTTTTCCTGACTAAACGGAAGGAACTTGTAGTTAAAGATTTGTAATACAGAATCTATATTTTAATAATCTTTTCAAAAACTCCATTAACAAGGAAAGTGCCCGACCTGCCCCGCTCTGATTGATTTCAAACTTTTTATATAGAAAGATCATGTAAATATAAGATCTTCAGCAAAGTACTAAATCGCGCTTTTCAGGAAATCTCGAGAAAATCGAGATTAAAAAATGCCATTTTGAATTTTCCGCCAACTTGGCATTGTGTTTCAAGCTTGTAACTTTGTCAGGTTTTGACTTTTAATAATTTTTCTTTGATATACTAGTAGAAAACCTTTAAATAAACCTACATTTTTAAATTGTAAGCGTATCTTGTCTGGAAAGCCGAAAAAGTGCTTGAAACACAATGCCAAATTTGCCAAATTGGCGGGGTACCCAAATAATTTAAATTTAAACCTCAAGAGCGCGAGCTAAAATTTTTTATGGGTACCATTGGTGGTACAAAGAATTCATATAAAAATTTTGAGCTGATTCTGAGCGGGGCAGTTAGGGTACTTTCCTTGTAAGTTTAGAAAGTCAAAATTCTTTGAAATTTAAACAATTTTCGAAATTATATTATAGTAGCTCTACTTACTCGATGCAATCTCTTTCCGTGGTGTTCTCACAGCTCTGTTTAATGTCCTTTAAATAATTTATGGCCATCGACACACATGGTTTGTATTGTAGTTCACACATGAATAACATCAAAGTTTCAGCGAGATGTCTGCAAGGATAACATTAATTAGTTCCACTAAATTCATTAATCTTTTAAATTCACTTATATGCTTAAATAGGTCTAAACGTTTATTTCAACTTACTGTTTATGGATACCAAAGTCATTACTGTAGTTAACCACATATTCATCAAAAGCATCCTCCAACGGTCGGCCGAATACAAGTTCGAGCTGCGCCCTAAGCGGGCTGTCGTAGAAAATGGTCAATAAATGTCGGGACAATAAGAAGTAGGTAAAGACACTTAATCTGGAGTCTGTGTTCAATAGCTTCTTCATGGCCGTGATTACAGTATCCAGAGGAAGGTCGCCCTTCAACATCAAGAAGTAGACGTTGAGAAAGAAGTTGGTACGCTCGTCTTCTGAGTCCATTTCATCAATGAGGTCGAGAACACTGTTCTGGTCGTATTTTATTAGGTATAACATTTTGTGGCTGATGATTTTGGTCGGTATTTGCACTGAAATCAGGTATAATCTTGCTTTTTTCAAGTTCTTTAGACTTTATTAGATATTTTTAATGTTTAGGTATAAGAGACATAAAAAAGCCGTCATTTAAAAAAAAAATAATTTTTCTATATTCAACAAGCTTTAAAGTTACAAAATCCGCATAAATACACCAAAAATCAACAAAAACAGTGATGTTATCCATCTTACATTGGTCTCCATTAGATAATATTGCCATTTCTTGTTGACCATCGTGGTTGTAAACAATTGGAATAATCCAATCAAGGTTCTTGAACCTCTCATTGTTTATACCAAGTGGGTCATAGATGCCTTGAGATACGATGGAATGTGTAGCATTCAGTTTCTTGACACTGACTTCTGGAATCCCAGGATTTGTGGCCCAACTGTAGACAAAATTCATCGATGAGATGCCCATTGATAGTAGGGGATGATTCTGGGCTTCTAGGATTCTGAATCAAATATATTTATGTTTGCATAAAATTAGGTAAAGTTGGCGTTGTTTGTCAACTAAAGGATTAAAAAAATAAGATCTATAATAATATAACTTTTTAGGCTTCTGATATATTCAAACGGCTGTAACTCTGCCAAAACACACTATGTAAGCTTGAAAACTTCAAAAGATGTCAAACTTTAAATGCTTTTCAAAAGTTATGTATTCAATTTTCTAAAAAAAATTTCTAACTGAAGTTGTAACAATAATATCTACAACAACATACTCATCCAGAATGTCGAAAAAGTCTTTGGCCGTCGCTGAGCCATATGAATATTTGGTTAAATACTGTTGAATGGCTTCTGTAATCGTATCCTGACCTATCGTAGCTTCGAGAATCTTCAGAACACAGTAACCTTTCTTGTAGAAGAAGGGTGACGGTAACTGGCTGTGTACTACTGGACCTTTTATCAACGTCCTCATTACATGACCGCCAATCTCATCCATATCTATTGTCATTTCTTTGTCGCGGAAGCGGAGGATCTCCTGAAGTTATATTTTGTATATGAAAATATAGGTTTGTTTATATTCATATCGGTCAAAAAGTTAGTGGAATGTTATATTTGTTCAATTTTTGAATTGTGTTTTACTTTCTATGAATTTTTTGACTCGACATCACTATTACTGTCGATAAAGTAACAAGCTTTCAATTTACTGTTAATACTATTATAATCAAAGTACGTATCATACTGTACACAGTACATTTTATTATCCGTCTTTTTTAATTGTAATTGTGACCCAAAGTCTAAAGTAACATGGAACAGACCTCAATGAAGGGATCCTTGACCACATGTGACATGGCATTATTAGAGATGTACGCTGTCATGCCTTCGAAGAACCAGTACTCGTCCCACGTCTTCGGACTCACCAAATTACCGACCCACTAAAATGATATACATACGTACATGCATGGGTAGTATAATTGGTATACGAAGAAAGATGACATTTCAGATGTAACAAGAAGAGTACACAAAGTATGTAGATGTCATATATAATACGTTAGTTCAAAATGTCACCTTTGAAAGCTTTCGGCCTTGCACCGTGCAGTTTTAATTTTTTTGCGCGGTCCAAAATTACAGTATTGCAAAAAGTTTTGAAATACAAAATATACAGTAGTAAAAAACCTTACCTGATGACATATCTCATGTATAATAACATCGGCTGTCTTCTGGAAAAACCTCTCGTCGTCAGAAATACCGTAGTCAAATATGATTTCCGAGTCGCGTACTGTAACCATGCCCCAGTTCTCCATTCCCGCAACAATCAACTTTCCAACCACAATGAAGTCTGAAATTGTCGTATCTTATTCTAAAGTTACTACAATGATAATACGAGGTTTCTCTAAAGGTTAGATACTCAGTATTTGTCTAAACGTTTGTAGAATGGCTGTGTAATTGTAAACACTTCACAGTAACTAGCATTTTTTCAAAGTTCTATGAACTTTTTGGCCAAAAAATAATAAATTTTCTTTGAGTTTATGACACCTGCTATACCAATAGTAACATGACACCAAATACCATGCTAATTATTTTGTAAAACAGTAAAATTACAGTAAAGCTATACGTTACAGTAAACCTACCAATTTTAGGTACCGGTAGCTGAATTCCAAAGTAATCTTGGAAGTAATTTACAGCAGCTACAGCAAGATTCTGAGCCGGTAGTACTCTGGGCAGAGTGTCATTCCGAGCAAAGAATCTGATACTGAACCCATTGGATGCCACTTCTGATACTCCAAAGTTGCCAATGTAAAAAGCGAACAGGTACGGCGACATTAGGGGAGTCGAATCGAATTCTGTGTGTTTCCAGTGTCTGTAACGTTAACTTAATATACTTTTAAAGAAAGTGTTATATTTTAGGTAATCTTGCTCCCATAATGATAACCTTGCTCTTGTGATCGTAACCCTGTTTGTATAACGTTATATACAGTATGAGAGCAAGATGTGTATTACAAAATAGACCTTCGTTTCAAACATAACGTGAATAGTTTAAATCTACATGCAATAAGTCCAGAGAAACGGTAGTAGTTACAGTAATAAGTTCAGAACAAGGTAAAGAATACACATCTCACCTGTTGATGTTGTGTGTCCCGACCTCCGGCATGTTAGAGACGGCATGGTAGCCGCTGGGGTAAATTAAATTCAAATTGAAATTGGCCTTCTTGTCCGGCTCGTCGAAGCACGGGAACACCCTGGAGGCCTCGAAGAATTGGAATTGGGTAACCAGAACTTTGCTGCAAAAACAATCAGCCATTAACGATATTACACTCACTCAATCTCATTATCGTCCACCGGACTCGTGTAGGCTCCGACCTTCTCCTCCTTGTTCTTTAGCCTGTCATCCCCAATCCTGGCGATGTAGTTCATGAACAATCCATACTTGTGGCCCTTCTTCAACGGCTTCTGCAGAAAGAACACCACCTGCCGATGGGCGTGGTAGTATCTGATGCCAATCACTTCTATCAGGTCGATTTCCTTGAGATCGCGAATCACCAGCGACTTAGAGATGCTAAGGTCGTAAGCATTCATAATGATGATCGACGTGCTCTCGTAGCACTTGAAGTGCACATCCACTTGACCGTGGATCGTGTTGTTGTACTCGCCAAAGTCGTGTTTAGCGTTCAGAATGGGGTAGATCTTGAGATTCAGCTCGTAGTAGTACGGTAGCACGAAGGACGGTAGTTTGAACGGCGGAGGCTCATCGTAGTACGGGAAAAGTTGTCTTCCGAAGATGTGGAACAACAGTACCAGACTGGACGAGAGCACCATGCTGAGGAAGCCGAACGTGCACAGCAGCCAGATGTCAAGATGCCGGGAACGGGCGCGCGGCTTGGTAACGCCACTCATGCTCCAATTAGGCCGAAACCGGAAGACGGAAATCAGAAGACGACAACCGTCTGTCCGGAAATTACATAAATGCCAGAGGGAGAGATCTCGGCCCCTCCGGGCAGCACCACGTTCTCATCCATTTGCATTAATAATTACATTACATTTGTTGCACTTATTTATTTTCTTGCAAAGCGCCGCTTACTGTAACTTCGTGGAGAGGTCAAGAATTAAATAGACAATTCAATTAAAAAAGTTGAAAATTTAATAAAAATTGACAATTAGTTTTTATTTTAAATAAAAAAAATATTTAATTTTAAAACGGAAAATTTTAATAATTATTAATAAAATTTTTTTTTCAAAACTTTTCATAACATGAATATTCAAAAGCGAAACTTTTCGATCCAAAAACCCGAAGTAATTTTAAAAAACCTTCAATTTTGATAATTCTCGAAACTGGTACCGGTGGTACGAATGTCGGCTAGACAATGGGCCGACTTGCAGGTATCCAAAGCCTTGAATCGAGTTGAAAGTGTAAGTCTGTTCCGATCAGGACCGGGCGGGTGATTTTAACTTGCGAGCGGGGAGGGAGTGGTGTTCGGGCCGAGGAAGAGGGAATTTTTGAGATTTAAGAGAACGGCCCCCCCCCCTTTTTTTTGACCCACTACCTCAAAAAAAGAGGGACGGGCCTCCCCCTCTAGTGCAAAATAACCCGCCCGGAAGTGGTTAAGATGCTTTTCTTGTTAAAAACTCTTGTCTAGCCAGCCGGTTAAGCTATAAATCATGTCGTGCACGCTGACATAATTTTTAATTTAATATATATATTGTGCATTACAGTGTATGATTACACTTTAATGAAATTTGCAAAACATTATTGCATTTAAGTCCAAGTTTTAACATTAAACTTTATTTTTTAGGCTTAAAATGGCAGGTTTTATTTAGTAAAATAAGTATAAATTAAAGATAAACTCGTAACCTTCTATTCTTCAGATGCTAAGCCAATTAACATTAGACGAATCCGAGAAGAAAAGACAGAAAAGGTATCGCCACGAAAAGATCAGGATAGCCACACGACAGTTGAAGCGACATCGGACCGACTTTCTACCTGAACCGAAGCCGCAATCACCGAAACCTATCTACAAACTGGAAGTTGAACCATGCAAACCAAGTGTAACATCGACGAGTTCAAAGATGTCAGTGTTTTACCCAACTCGGCCACATCCAACACCTCCACTGGAACCATCCCCAGTTCAAGCAGTACCTCCACCTCAACTAACATCTCCAGTTCAAGCAAGGCCTCCAGCTCAGTTAGCACCTCCAGTAGAGCAAACATCTCGACATTGCTCAATACCACGTCAACTCACCTCATCCGAACCTTCACTTCAACCAACAACTCGACCAACATCTTCACGTCAACCCACTTCACCTCGACCTTCAATCCAACCAACGTCTCCACATCACTCCACCCCCACACAATCTCAGCCCAACCCACCTCAATCTCCACTCGAACCTACCTCCACCCTCATTGTGCTCCACCCCAGCTCTGAAACTCAACATACCATAACATTGCCAGGGATGTTAGATGCCCGTCGACATCGTACCTATATTCTACCAGAACCCAGATCCGAGAACCCGAGACATGTCTACGATTCGGACTTTGAAGTACGTGAGCCAAGCTCGTCGACGTGCTCCAACATGTCAGGACTGGAAGCCTTCTCGGGCAGTCGAGATGACGTTAACAATGAAGTTACTGTGTACGAATACCCGCCAATTGAGGTAGGAAAGAATGGTTTTATATATATATCAATCAAAAGTTATTCTTTTAGACTTTTTACATTAACCTTCTAAGTTACACTACCTTAATCATAACACTTCTTAGATTACACAGCCTAAAAACTGCCATTTCAGATAAAAAGCAAAACGGACAACTTTTGCGTACGATTAACAGTACCAGTTAAAGACGAGAACAATCAATTTAAAAAGTACCAGATCGGTTGCCGACTAAAAGAAGGCAGAGAAATTCAGCAAATCAGCATCGACGACGCTTTATTCGAACAATAAACTCTGAGATCGTTGGTTATATTTGAAATGCACATGACATTCAAATAGTACCGCGAATATTTTTATATAATGGTACCAAAAGGTGAAAAAGATTTTTCAAAATTAATCCATTAACTGCTTTGTATTTTAGTATTAACAAATGCAAAAGATTAACAGATCTACTTTCTTGACGTGAAATTTAAAGATTTCAAAAATTCAAAACTTGTTACCTAAAAAGCCCCATTCTTGAATTCGTGCGAAGCGCAATATTGGTTTGATCAATCCAGATAAAGCGAATCTTTTGTGAATTAGGTTGTGTTTGTATCTAGACATGAGGAACGGGATGGCCCGGCCCGAGCCTACCATCGGACCGGTCTTGACCCAAATTTTACCGGGCCTGAAAATCAGAGCTCGGTCCGTTCCTCATGTCTATTTGCATCGTTATTTTCGACGTTTTGACACGAATACAATTTCTGGCCAAGTGTTATTTTCAAGCAAAATAATAATATTTTTTGGACGTCAAATACTTTTAGTGTTTAACGTTATTTTTTGAAACTAAATCAAGGTTTAAAATCACTAAAATGCTTTAAATTTGAAATTGTAAATCTTCTTCTTTTTGAATGTCATGTTTAACGAAGCCAAGCTGTCTATGCAGTCCAGTTCAGCCAAAATTTTTAACCATAACTAAATTGGGATGACATTTGATATCATATAACTTACTTCATGTGGAAGATTTTTAAAAACAGATTTCATCCTTCTAATCACTTAACTGACCACAAAGTATAATAATTAATATAAGCTGAAAAACGAAAAATTTTTTAATTTTATGAAAATAATCTTTAATAAACAAGTAAATAAACCCGAAATTGTAAAATTGTACACTTAAATTTGCATTCAACATGTAAAAAGTCTACAACCTGTGCCGTAGGACGCGCGCGGTTTATTGGTTTTTTGCGACGCTTTTGAGATTTTCTAGCCCTGTGTAATCCGGACAGATTGGAAAATCGACTTCTCCTTTGTCGCCTTGTAACTCTAAGATCACTGGGAAGGCCAGAGCACGCTCAATTGACGATATCACAAAAATATTGCAAGCTCCGCTTGGACTAACATCACCCTACCCCGATAAAACGAGCTCTGCACCATATTAACTAGTAAATAAAAATAAAAGTTTGAAAAGTTTACTATTTTTTGTCAACAGCTGTAATTATATTCAAAAAAGACAATATTCCAATATATTTATGTGAATACACGTTAATTAGCACCGATTTTGTAATACATGAGTAAATTAGCAATACAATGAGCAATACAATCTTGTATAAGTTAGTACAATCATATAATTAGTAAAACAATAATGCCATCAATTACTACAACAATATAATTCAGACATCATACCTAATAAGCAAACGTTCCGTCGTTGAGAGCCGTTTTCTTCGTGATATGTGACATTCCTAGCTCGTCCTTACTCAAAACATAAAGGAACTCGGGTCGACAAGCCAAATAGAGATGATCGACCAGTCGTCTGTCGTGAGTTATGACCAACAGTTGAAGGTCATTTCGAACTGTACTGTTGTCTGGAGTGTTGTACACGTCCAGTAGGTCCTTTAACATCGTCCCAATGTTCTCCACTTTCGAAGCGTCAAGATTTGTAGTTGGTTCGTCCAAGGCCAAGATAGGACAATCACCTCCAAACACATCGGCCAAGGCTATTCTGATGAGGATTGAAGCCAATACCTTTTGACCAGCACTACATCTGTCTCTCATTTCCAATTCTTGTTGATCGACTACCATAACTACAGAGTAATCGTAGCTCTTCTTCTTCTCACCTGATCCGATGGCTTGAGACCTACAATAACACGTTTATTACCTCAAAATGAAACTTTTCAACTTCCAAAACAATCAAAATAGACATGAACTAAAGCAAGCTGAGCCTAAAACAACATACTTGATCCGAATAGTCTCAATATCACTTCCTTGATAGACTCTTGGCCACAAATCACCCAGAATCTGATTTATCTGTTCCATTTTCTGATGGTGGAAAGCGATGATACTGTCATCCAATACTTTGCTGTACTTCTTCAAGTCCTCTATACCAGCTTGGTATACCATCTTCTCGGTTACTTTCTGGTACAACTTTGACTTTGCGTTCTTCATACTTTCTGACCTCAAACTGACTTCGATCTCCTTCAACTTGTTCTGCAACTCTCTCAACCGACCTTCCTTCTGGTCGATACGACTTCGTTTGGCCAAGGCTTTCTTGTTCAACACCTTCTCCTAAATACATTGTTATAAATGTGGTTCAATTTAATTAAAGACAAATTTTATACCTTAAAACTACTATAATATAGAATAATTTGATAATATTAGGTTCAAAAATGTTTTAATCCAATATATAATCCAAAAACCTTATTTTTCGCTTTGTTACCTACTTTTTCATTCAATTCGTTGGCACTCGTCCTCTTCTCCAATCCCAATTCTTCTTTCTCAATCATCAAAGCCCTGATTCTGTCTCTCGTCCTGAACAATCTCATTTGATCCTCTAGAACCCTGTGTTGGCTCTCCTGATTGTCGCAATTGGCCAATGTTAAGGTACAGTCATTCAGAGCCCTTCTGATTCTCTCAATTTCCTCATTCAAAGACAGTTTCTTCTGTTCCAATTCAGCTTTATCGAGAGTTGAAGCTTCGAGTTCTGCCAGTTTCCTGAAGACTTTGGTCAGATTGTCCAACAAGTTCTTGCGATCGTTCAGTTGGGTCGTGATCTTGGCCCTTTCTGACCTGCTGTTCGTCTCAAGCTGTTCGAGAGCCTTATGCTTCTGTTCTAACGTGGATTTGACTGATTCTCGTTTGGATCTGATCTGATCCAATTCTGTTTTCACATCTTGTAGTTTCTTTTTCTCTTCTTCCAGTTCCAACTCTAGTTTAGATTGATCTACTTTCAGTTGTTCTACAGTTCGTTCCAGGTTTTCGATCTAAAAATATACCCAATTTAAAAAACACTGTTTAGTAATAGTAATATCAATAAAATCTAGTTTTCCAAAAAAAGTCAAATGCATATTACCCACATAAAGCTTTGTATTATACTTAATAACATGCTTATGTCATCAACAAGTAAAACCGTATTTTAAAATAACCTTATTTTATACTTGCCTGCCTAGTTAGATCAGCCTCCATTCTAGAAATGTCATTTTCCTTTCGAATACTCTCTTGAGTTGAAGATATCTCATCCTTAACATATTTGACCCGTTGTTGAAAGATTAGATTCATCTCAGTCTTTTGAACTTCTGCCAGCCGTTCTTTGATACTGAGAATCTCTTCTTCCACGTTCGCTATGTTCAACTAAAAATGCATCATCAGATCAAAAATAAATCTTTAAATATTTCAAAATTCAAAATTTATTACCTAAAAAGACAAACGTTACCTTTTCCTTAATAGAATGTCCTTCATTTCCTTGGCATTTCTTATCACAAAGTGGACAATTCTGGTTTTCATCGATGAAGCCGGTCCATTTGTTGAATATTATCTTAGCTCCTTCAAGTTCATTCAACTTTGTCTTCAGATCCAACACTTCTTGTTCAACATTCTTCAGTTCATCTCCGTTTTCTGCGGCTTCTCGGACGTTTTTCCTACAACAAATATGCTATTTTAATCAAAAATTAAGTAAAAAGCAAACATAACTGTAAATTTCTGCAGCAAACTCTATTTAAAAAAGTAAAAATAACATTTGTACCGCTTATAACAAGTAGTATATTACCTAAAATAACGTCAAAATTAACTTACTTTAGTCGATTGGCCAAGAACCGGACAGACAGCTTCTGAAAAGCGTGTTCATGATCAATACTCAATCCTTCAACACCTTGAACAAGATCGTCAATGTTAACATTATTACTGGACAACTCGGTAATCACCTTGGCTTCGTTTTCAAGTCCTTGAAGTTGATTTGATACAACGGCGACATCAATTCTGTTACGTTGAGATAGTTTGCTGAGTCTGACCTTGAGATGACGAACATCTGAGGTAAGTGCTTCAGATCTACAACAATATACGACTACAGTATTACCATATACAACTTTATTGGTGTAAATATTTTAACAAACAGAATATATATAGCAATGATTGGTATGTTATTTAAAAAACATTTATTTTAACCTGCCCAAAATTGTTACCTAAAAATTCAAATTCAAAGCAAAAACCTCAAAATCTTGTAAAACTTACTTTTCTGTAACATCCTTCAGTTTCTTCTCCAACTTCTGAACATTCAAATTGAGCTTCTTCTCTTCCCTCGAGTTGATATTGTTCATGAGTTCATTTTCATGGCTAGCCTTCTTGGCTTCATTCAGGTCTTCAGCAATTCGTCTTCGATCAAAACTTTGTAAACTGTCAAAGTTCTTCAGCTCGGCTTCTAACTCTTTTGTCATCTTCTCTAGCGAAGATATGAAAACAGCCCCGTCTCCTAAAAGAACAATTTTGATCTTTAACTAAAACAATATACTTAAAGAAGTTATAATAAGGATACCGATTATCGTACAATTTTTTTCATATTCTAAATTGACAAATATCAAACACAAATTTAAATAAAAACTTACCGTTAATACCAAAAACATGTTGTCCCTGAGCTATCAGTTCGTTACACTCCTTTTTGTAGTTCTCCACTATCTAAAACAATATAATCAAATCAAAATAAACAAAGTTACTAAATGAAAACTACTATTAAAACCCTACCATTTCGTTAGCTTCAGCTTTGTTCAAGTAAGACTGAAGCTGGTTAACTCCATCAGTTTTCTCCTTCAGCTGCTCATTCAGTGAAACCTCTTCTCTCTTTGTGCTCTCTCTTCTAGATGCTATGTCCATCATTTCACAAGATTCTAATGACTATAATAACATAGTTTAAAATACCAAAGTATTGAATTTCGAATTTAAAGTCTAATTATTACCTGATTAATCTTTTCTCGTAGCTCTTCCCGAGTTCCTTTGAATGGTTCCACGTTCAGACCCAACACAGAATCCTTCAGAGCTTCAATTTCTTTGCAAATCAAAGCTAAAATGAGATAAACAATAATCTTTCGTTAAGAAAATCAAACTTTTACACTGAAACAATACTTAAAATCCCAAACAATAAAACTTTTCACAACATGTTACCTATAATATATCTTCAAACCTTAAAGCTAATAAAAATCTTATCACAAACCTACCAGACGCGCCCTCCAATGTAACAACTTCAAAACTCTCCTTCCGCACTGCCTTCAACTCATCTTCTAGTTGTTTTACCTCCTTCAATTCATCATTAACTTCTTTCTGAAGCTGTGCCACTGTAGTCTTGGTATCTTCTCTCAACATACATTGTTGAACTCGAGAATCGTTCGCTGACTTTAGTAATGGAATCTCGGCCAAAACCACCTTCAGATCGTTTTCCTAAAAGTTAAAGTTGCTTCAATGTATGTTTACATCTACATTTAAAACGCAAAAATTGATAAAATTGACATACCCATTCCTTAGCAGACTTCTTTAATCCTTCGACAGCTTTGACGTATTTTGTAACTTCAAAAATAGCATCAAATCTAACTTTGAGTTCTTTCGGTTCACTTAAAGGCCAATTCGACTCTTCTTGATGACAAAAGATGACATGATTCAAAATGGCACTCGATACTCCAAGATGGTTCTGCATCTAAAAACAAATTGTTACCTAAACCAAGAATCAATTATATTTATAAAACTAAAATAGATATTACCTAAACAAATTTGTCTTTTACTTTTCTTTACCAAAAAACATACTTCACGGTTGAAATCGGCCACTTTAGCTGACATTGCTTGAAGTTTGCCATTTGCTCCTCTTACTGCCAATGTAAACTCATCTGATTTCGTTGTGATTTTGTCAGTTTTAGGTGATAGAGAAGCTGTCATCCTCTTTGTAGCCGTACAGAACACTCCATGGAAGTTTATGAACTCAAGTTGAACTAATGCATCGATCTTCTTCTTCTTTGATAACTAAAACAATATTGAATTTTAAAATAAAATTTTTGAATCTAGTGTAACATTAGAAATATAGTTAATACATTAACGAAGCACTAGAAAGTTCAAAAACAGATCCTTACTTTGTTATTGTGAATAAAACTTTGCATTTTGCCAGAAGGAAGAGCTCCATTCGTTATGTAATTCAAGCATTCGATAGTAGTCTAAAGATAAAACAATAAAATAACTAATACTTACTGTTTTACCAGTCCCATTTGGCCCTTGAATGATCGTTAAAGGCTTCAAGAACTCGATCACTTGAGGCTCGTCTCCAACACTTCGCACATTCTGTATTCGCAACGACTTCAACGTCGTCATAGCTAAAACAGGAAGATAATGTAGTTAAGAAAGAAGTCTTTATGGCTTTTTCTGACTTTGTTTGTTTATTGTAAGGAGAAACGGAAGTCAGTCAAAGGAAAAATCGGAAAATTTTTCTCCGACAAAAATTCAATTTGCGAAATTTCAAAAATCTTATCAGCGCGTATTTTGGCGAGCTGCGACCTCTGTTCGGTGCCTAAAATATGGTTTCAAAAGAGGAAAATTACATTTTTTTTCTATTTTTCTTGGACACGGCGAGCCCAAAGCGAGAAATAAATGGCTTTTTCGATTTTTGCGCAGGCTGCAGAAAGAAAAAAATCCTAGGTCAACTGTTTCATTTTGCGCCAAGTTTTATTCTTTATTTTTATTTTTGTAATATTATAGAAAAATGTAGTTTTGTGGTTTTTGAAGAGTTTTATAACTTTTTTAAAGAATTAACGCAAAATATTGTTGCAAATTGGACCAATGTGTAAATATAAGAATAAACTAGGCATTCGCAATATTTACATTGTTGTAAATGGTGGCTAAAATTTATTCTTGCTATTTATAATTCGGTGCGTCAATAACTGAAGTAAGTTTTGTATTTACAAGTCAATATTATAAGTTTATTTAATAGTAATTGATTAATTTATAATTGTGTGTCTTCATAATCGAAATACAGTCCGGTTTATCATTAACAAACGTCTTTCTTGCTGATTCCAATAGCAACTATTGTAACTTCTTAGACGGATCTTTTGTAAATATACGTTGACTCAAGCGATTGTAGTGTTTATGGCCTGCTTCAAGTCCTTGCTCACACAAATGTCCGATATCTTTTTTTTTGGGAATTTTCTGGATTCCGTGCAACAGAAACATATGTAATTTTTGGCCGGTGTGTTCAAGAGGCATCACAGTCTTAAGATCGTGTCCAAATTCGCCGATTAAGGCAATAACCTTTGTACATTCATCGTCTGTTAGTTTCTTAGCTGATGTATATGATCGTGCTTTGGAATTGGAAATTATTGTAAAAAATTGCCAAACCAGGCATAAAAGAACGATAATTACTGGATGAGATTTTACGAGTCAACGTGATTGGAAAGGTTTTACTTACCTCGTTTTCGGCGTTGTGCTAAAAGTGCTATCACTTTAGGATGTTTCTTTGAAGCTCGACTATCACCTTTTCTACGTGTTAATGGCATTACTGCTTATCTGGTTTCGTCTAAAATTATATTATAAGGTTTAAAACTCTTTTTCATTATTTATTACTAAACTGGTAATTAAAAAATTGTATATTATATTACCTTTGTTTGAAATTAGGACGATCACCGTTGTTGCCGTCATTCACTGTTAAATCTAAAATTAATTATCCCATGCAAGCAAATTGTAACATACCTCAAGGAGAGATTTTACTGATTCGCTGTATTTTTTAAGCAAAACGATGTAAAAACTGGAATAATATCGATAGTTATCTTAACATTTAAATAATATACACGAAAGCGCAAAAAATTATCGTAACGCAAAGCATATCATTTTTGACTCCGTTAAAACGGTAAATTTTTTATTTTAACCCGTGCTAAAACCTAAAATTTTCGGTTTTTTTAAATATGAAGTCTTGATCATACGACCGGCCAGAGATTACACGTCTCTGTTTGAAGACCTCATGTTGGGTATTGCATAATTTTTCCAACGTTGATGTTTTTAATACGTAATACAACTGTCAGATTATATTACCGTGACATTTAGTTGTAGCTGTACAACACCTAAGTTATCATCTATACCGCGTCACAACTTCCAGGTGTTGATATATAGCATAGGATTTTTGTTGTGTGATTAGAGCGGTAAATGTATTATCGTGCTTAAATCACCATTCTTAAAGTTCAAACTGTCTACCTATAGACAAACTCTTTTCGACGTCCATAACATAATTTTATAAACAATTTAATTATTTAAGATCAACTTTTTTCATTATTATGTTGAAGTAATATTTATATGCATTAAAAAGGTTATTCAAGGTGTACCTGAAGAAATAGCCACTCTTTGCATCTAAACCTTTTCATGAATGGAGAATAACTAGTTTTAGCACGTATAGCATGGTTTTGTTAGCAATTATTTACTTATGAACTTGTTTGTGTCAAAATATTTACTTTACCTGATAATGACTAACATAAGGTTTTCAAATTGTACCTCAAAAAGTAGGTCGTTTTTGGATCTTAAACTTCATAAAAACCAAAAAAAGTCAATTTAGATGTGTATAGCATGATTTTTTTAAAAATTATTTGTTTTACAGAAAAGTTATGTAACAAACTTATGCTAATGGTAGTACGCTTTAAAAAGTCATCGAGACGTAGCTTAAAGAATATATTCCATTTAGGTCTCAAACCTATCAATAATAATCACAAAACGAGTTTAATGTGTATGATATAATTTAACTATCATTTCCTCACTAATCCGTAAAGTTCTTCCGAGAAATTATATTAAGGTACTGCTAATATGGCTTAAAAATATATCCCGAAAAATAAGAACTCAGAGGAGCTGAAACTTTTCAAAAATAAGCAAATAGTAATTATAATATATGTAGAAATCTTTTTTCGGCAATTGTTTACCTAGCAATTTATTTTATAATATTTGGTGTGGGTGCTGATGACTAAAATAAGGTTTTCAAAGTGTAACTCAAAAAATATGCTGTTTTTAGATCTGAAATTTCTTACATATCAAGACAAGTTAATTTCGGTGTGTATAGCATGATTTTTTTGCAAATCATTTGCTTTCTAGAAAAGTTATGTTACGAAATTATGTTATTCTAGTGCTAATTTGCCTTAAAAAAAGTTTTCAAATCGTAACTCAAAAAGTGAATTACCTCTTGAGCTGAAACTTTTCAAAAATGAAGAAAAACTAATTTTGGTGTGTATAGCATGTTTGTTTCACAAATTACTGTTATATTAAAAACACTATATTGATTTATCTTATTTTTGACAATTTGCCCTAATTTTATTCGAAAGCCCATAACTCTTTTAAGAATGCAGCCAAGTAAATGAACTTTTAACAAAATTTAAACTCTAATATCTAACTAATCTTGTAATGTTGTTATCACTGTAAAACTTCTTGCCGTTTAACGGGTATATTGCAGTAAACCTTGAAGTGACCCGAATTTGCGTTTTTCTTTCCGACCTGCGCCCGCGAAACCACTTTCGTCTCGAAAATAAATAAAAGTGGGCTCGCCGTGTGGATTTTGAGGTAATTTACTAATATTTTATAACTTGTATATTAATAATGTCGAGGAAATTAGGAGCTGATAGCCGTGAAGTTAAAAGTAAGATTTTTTAAACTAATTTTATGTTATCTTACTTTTAGTTAGAAAAACTGTTTTTTTCTTGAAAAGTAAAGCTTCAATACACAAACTTATGTAAAGTATAACGTTGAATAGTTGTATTTCATTTAAAAAGCTCAGATTTACGTCAAAAGCTAAAACAATATAAGGAAAATGGCAATGTTGGTGGTCAGGTGGAGATGCTGGCTCAACTCGGTGATGAATATCGACAATTGAGGCAGAATGAAGAAGCTCTGGAGTTTTACACTGAGGCTGTTAAACTGGCTCAAAGGATAACCAAATATGAAGATCTGGCACATTGTCATAGGAATATAGCTTCTATTTTGAGCGAAGGTAGTAATTTTTATAATTGTATTTTTGGTTTTTAGGTAACATAAATACCTTTACGATGTTAACTAACGTCTTTGTAGATAACGCCGATGCTGCTCGAAAGCATATTAAGCTTTTCTTAACCTACGCGAAGAAGTTGGGAGACCACAATCTGATTCAGTTGGCTCTGCATGAGTATGCTTTCATTTATCAAGGATTCGCATCTCATGACAAAGAATATCTATTGGAAGCGTTTGAGAAGGCGTTACAATGTAAACAATATTTAACCAAACATGCTAGGGACATTGACAGTGATAAAGAAGCGGTGAAAACGGCCGAAAACAGTAAAAGACGAATGGCTGGTATCAATTCATTACTGGCGGAGATATTTCAATGTTTCGGAGATTACTCAACCGCTTTGAAGTACAACAACATGGCAGTCGATTATGCTCAGTGAGTGAAATCTTTTAATCTTTACATCGGTTTTATTGTAATGAATGCATAAGTAGTTTATAAAATTTTATGTTTACTTAAAACTTTTTTAATAAATTGTGTATAAAAAAACCGATATTTTTAAACATTTTTATGATTTAGGTCAGTGAAAGACTACGAATTGTTGTACAGTTGTCTGTTGATGAAGGTCGAGTTAACTAAAGGTGAAAAGAAAGTGGCAATAGCTAAACAACGGATGGATATTGCTCATCAATACCTGAAACACAATTCTAACGAGTCGGAATTGGAATTTGCTAAACAAGCTTTGAACTTTTACCCAGAAGACTTTGAAGACCTTGCTCCTGCTTTGAAGTGTCTTTTGAAGCTACGGAAAAATTCAAAGTATTCAGCGATGAGCAAGGCCTATCTTGAGTTTAGTAGGTTTATTTTGTTCATTTGTAATAATCTTTTTAAACATTGTTACCTAAATTTTATAAGTTATTTAAAAGACAAATTTACAATTTTTTGACAATAAGTTTAATATAATATTAAATTTTGTAATTTTAGTTTGGAAATACGAGAAACGAACAGCAGATTTGAAGAAGAACATTGCCAACGGAGAAAAATTTAAAATTTGCGAAAGAATTGCTGATTCTGCTGTAGAGTTACGACTATTCGAAGTTGCATTGACCTACTACAAAAATATGTTGAAGTATGTTATACGGTTGGTACATTAAACTTAAAAACGCTGGTATATTATATTACCGCTACATAATATACCAGCGTATAATTTTATTTTTTTTTGATGATTAAAGTTTAAAAATATATTTTTAGGTATGCAAGTAACTTTAAAAACCAAGAAAAGTCGTTAATTTCTGTCGCTGAAACTCTGAAAGATGTTGGTGATTTCAAAACGGCTTCTGAATACTACGATAAATGCCTTGGGCTGATACGACGCAACTTTCAAAATGATAAGTTTAAGGTAAGAGTTATGTTTAGCTTCTAAAACGTTGTGAAAAAAACGTATTTTAATTTTATATGTTTATTTCAATGTTTAATGTGTTACCTAAAAAAATTAATTTCAAGGTTTTAAGTTTTGAATCTTATACCTGTTTCAGGTCTTAGAAACCGAAGTCAACTTAGCAGTAACACGAAGTAAAGACACTTCATTACCTGCTGATATCCGCTTCAAATACCTAAAAGATCTACTTAACAAAGGGTTGAGGAATCAACTTCAATTATCAGTGGTAGAAGCCATAGTAATGTTGATACATGTGAATAGACAGCAATATAATGCTAATGAGATAGAGAAGTGGACAAACGAATGGAAAGATAAAAGAAAGGAATGTATAGATAGTCAAGATGATAGAAGTGAGGATGAAGTAGAAGATGGGGAAGATGAGGATGAGTACGATAACATAAGTGAAAAGGAAATGATATACGATTTAGAAGGTAATATATGGTGTATAGTCTTGTTTTATGATTTTCAGTGCTTGTTTATAATGGTTTTTGGAAAAACAAGATTATGTTAGGGTGAGGCAATTCATATATTTTTTGTGTATAAAATCTATATTTGCATTATTATGTGCTTTAGCAAGATATACAACATACGAACAGAAGAATACATTTGAAAAGAAGAAGAACTGTCGAAATACGAAAGGAGAAACGTTGCTACACGAAGCAGCACGAGACGGTGAACTGGAAAAGGTCAAACAGCTTCTTCAATGTGTGAGTTTACTGTATTTTTTGTCACTATTTTATAATGTAAGCGTATATAAATTAATTTATTTTATTTTGTTATAAACTATGTTGATGATAAGGTAACTATAACACATTTTAATGTCTTCATACAGTCTAAAGAAGACGTTCTGACTGTTTTCTATTTTAGAAATACGATGTGAACGCGAAAGACTACGGTGGATGGACGCCGTTGAGCGAGGCGGTAAATCACGGCCATCTCGATATTTCCAGGGTTCTATTACAACATGGGGCCGAGGTGGACTGTCAATCGGGTCAGGCTCTGCTCAATGATGATGGAACGGCGTGTGTAAGTTTACTATGATTTATTATGTTATCATCACTACAAACTGAACTGTTTGGTTTTGTGATTCATGATTTACAGAACTGTGATAGATTACGGTATAAAATTTACATTTTGATACAGTAAGAAATCTTCTTGGCTTACGTTAAGGTAATGAAATCATTTTCAGGATTCTGCTGGAGACACACCGTTAATGGAAGCTTGTGCCAATGGTCATCTTGATGTAGCTAGGCTACTAATAGCCTTCAAAGCCAGTGTGTCCAGGACTAATCATAATGGATATTCAGCTCTCTACTTTTTGAAAAGCTACATTGATAATCATGAAATGGACAGTAAAAGAAAAGGTGAATGCGAGAGACTGGTCAGAGAAATTGAGGCTAAACAGAGAAAAGGTAACGTATTGTAATATGAAGATGTCTTGATGTTGTTTTGAGGGATTTATAATTGAATTTAGTTATGTTAATCTTTGATTAAATTTTATAAAAAAATGAAATCTTATGAAGAATATGACTTTAGAAGGATTTCAAGAAAAGGAGAACCTGATCGAAGTTGTACCTCCAACACCATCTACTTCAACTGCACCATTTAGAGCTCACTCTCCAGTCCAAATTGTGAATGACATGGCTCCAAAGAAGGGAACAAAGAAGCAAAGAAGACGTCAGATATCAGTCGATGACACTTTTGATGAAGAGATGGAATGTGACTTTGAACAACGATTACAAATGGAAGACCAATCTTTTATGGACACTGACATATACGTAGCCAACGACGAGGGACCTACTACAATGTCACGTGGAGGTAATATTGAGGATAGAAGAGGAACGGAAGGTTCAGTTTACTCAAGACAATCAAAGACTGACAGTAGTCGAGCTTCACGGAAAAGAGCAGCCTCACCTAGTTCAACATCAACAGGGTCGGCTAAACGATCGGCTATCAGGCTACAGAACGAAGTCAGGTCAAGGTCAGATAGGTCGGAAATTGGGGATTCTGGTGGACAAAGGAAAAAGAAAAAACGGTGAGGCTATTCAATATTATAATACATAGGTATATGACATATGTTATAACGTTAATTTAGTTTTATTTTGTTATTAGTAACATCTTTTAATTTGATTAATATTATTCTTTAGGCATGCGTTCAGCAAACGTTTGTTTATCACGATGAATCCGTTAACGAATCAACCGGTCACAATACGAAGGTCCTTTGAAGGTAAGTTAGTCATGATTAAACTATCAAAAAGCTTGCTTTATTATCTATTTTTTAAAACGGCTTTTAAAACTTATATATTGCCTGTATAACCCTATAGAGTTTATACATATACCTACAAAACCTATCTGAACCTTGACACTTTCAGACGACGGAGTGGACATAGACGAGTACATAAGCAAGGTGGACCAGATCTTTACAAATCGAAACGAATAAATCGAATAAGTCTTTATTCCTGTTTACTGTGACTCTTGTCGCTGGACCGTGTCTTGTTCTTGAGGTCGTGGTTGGAGTTGCTGGAGACGACTATCTGGTTGTTTTCCTGATTGTCTATCACAAACTCGATCACTGACTTTTCTTTCTTCTGACAGGGGAAGTCGTTGTCAACATTAAGGTCTTCCAAGGGCACTGGCGGCTCCAGAACCTCGTCGTCTTCTATTACATAGTTGCGGATCATCTTGGTCAGACCTCTCTTTTTCTTCTTGGCCTTGGAGAGCTTCTTTCGTTTGTGAGATCGATGTGAACCTTGGGTCTTCTGTTCTTGCGTCAGGGATTGCTACAAATATCAGAATATTGTTTTAATATTAATTTACATTCATACATTGTTTTAGTGAATGAACTAACTATAAACCCTTACTTTTTCGCTGGAATGTGACTTTTCCTTTCGCTTATTGTCGCGATAATTCTGTTTGATCTTGGCTATCTTGGCTAGTCGCAACTTTTCGTCTGAACTGTTCAGGAACGGATCGAAGCTGCCAGTCTTGACCGGTGTACTCGTTCGACTTTCGTTGCCCGTTCTCTTGGTATGTTTGCTTTTTGAGTGTTTGGATTTGCTTGAAGCCAGTTTCGGTTTGTCCTTGTTGCTACTGTCGAGTCCAGAGTCGCGACTTTTGTCACAAGAGTTGGGGGTTTTGGCATTATCTCGGCGTTGCCTTTGCGAGGCTGAATTGTTGGTAAGATAAGGCTGTTTTGAGAATTTTTAACGAAAAAAAGGTTTTTTAAATTAAGAATAGGTTGTTTTAGTATAGCATAGCTAAGCTAGATAATACGAACTGCTTTCTGAACTATATAATGACCTTATATTACACTTACTTTTCTTTGGCGTGCTTTTAGAAGTCGGTGTTAGAGTGGGAGCCGGTGACTTCTCTTTGGGCGTGTCAAGCAGTGGCTTCTGTTGCTTGACCAACACATTGGGACTTCCTTTGGGAGGCTTCTTAAATCGGCTTGCTTTTTTACAAGTAACTAATAGGCTTAACAAAATTGACCATGCTATCCAGCAATAGAACCCGACCAACCACTCCATGCGAAGGTAGAAACAAAAATGGACATTTTTAAATAATATTTTTGTAAAATCAGTTTTTTTGAATTTTTAAATGCTGCAAAGTCATATTTTATAGGTTTTGTAGGTATGTAGCTTTGTATTATATTTTATTTTAATATTTTGTTATAACTTTTACGTTTAAAACAACAAGATATGCGGTTCGAAATGATGTTTCACTATTTATAAACACAATGAAATACCAGTAATACAACATAAAATTGATTAAAGTACACAGAGCCTTCCAGGTTGACGTATATTACTAAAACAGTCAAAACCAAGCTGACACTCCATTTTAAAATGTCATAAAAGTCAGTAGAAGTCAGCTCCCTTTCCGTCTGAATCAGTATCTTCAACTGTCATCTGGAAGACTTGAAAGAAGTTTTAAATAGCTACATGAATCCGTCCATCTCTACCGACACGTCCGCTAGCTGGTTGTTGTTGTTGAGGCTTACTCGCACCTCGTTCCGTAGCCTCATCTTCAGAATCTCGGCCTGACTGAGGCCGTCCGTTCGGATCCTGTTCGAATGGTCTGGCCCTTCCTCATCGCTTGACGTTCTGTAGGCCAGCACGGGCGTGGCCGAGAGTCGAGTCAGTTTGACGTCTGTGTCTTTGGGAATGTAGTAGATGTCGCCTCGGGTCACGGTGTGCCGTTTCTGGTCGTTTTCTTCGACCTGCACGTCTCCCGACACGAAAACAATGATACTGGCACAGTCAAGGTTGGGTAGTTCGGCCGATGTTGAAGACGAGGATTCATCGTTGATTTTGATTTCATGGAGTGTGAAGTCGCGGCAGTCTGGAGCGAATTCGACGACGTTAGGTGTGAGGGATTGGGGAGGGACAATGTAGTAGGAGGGGTCGGTCATACGGTAGTTCAGGACTTGGACCAGGCTTTCTCGGTCGACGTACTTATTGGTGAGACCAGCTCGGATCGTGTTGTTGGAACAGCCAACGCATTCCACGCATTCTGGAATGAATTTATATTACAGTAGGGTTTTACTATTATTTTTATGTTTTTGAAGCTTGCTATAGTCTCAAAATTTTAAGAAATTTATATTTGTGTTTAAAAAGGTGTAGGTAACGCCAAAAAGAGCTAGATTCAAAGTTATATTCACCTTACCTCCACTCAAGTAGGCGTGCAACTCTTCCGCGGCGTAGTAACAACATTCTCCTGGCTCCAGAATCATGTGATTCAGATATAATGGCGCAAAACATCCAACATCGCCAGGGAAGAGGTCGAGAGTCTTGAACATGACCTCTACCGTATCCTCAATCAGACAGCCTCGAACACCGTGCTCCAGATTCTGTCTGAGGATGGCGAGGTTCTCCACGAGGACTTCTGAATGGTTCTCGATGTAGATCATGGTGGTAAAACAATCTTTGATGGCTTGTTTCAGCTCTTCACTGTCGTCTGGATGACCAGCTTCTACTAGAGCCATGAAACGTTTACAATTGTCTACTCCCATTACTGTTTGAAGCTCGGGGAAGGCTGAAAGAGGTGAGGGTTAGGGTCAGGTAGCTTTGAAGTCTTTTATGTGAAGTATTTGGAGTTACTTGACTGTAATTCGCTTTCTATATTATATTACAATCTACTTTTAGACATACAACTCAGCTCAAGCTCCCAAGTATCAAAATGTATCTTACATTTCATGTTGATCATGATCTCTTTGGCCGTTCTGAATCCACACAAGAGTTCGAATCTGTTCAAAGCGTAAGCCAGTTCAGGCTTGTGATTCCGATCAGGGTAGTTGAAGGGATCCTTCTCGTGTAGCTGTGTAGCCTGCTCTTTTGTGGGATGTACTTGAAGTGACAAGGTGTGTTGGATGGCCATTATCTTCATGATGAAAGGCAAATGATCGTCTTCTTTCGGTGCGTTATCTAATCTGGCACGATGCTCACTCAGCTTCAGGTCGGAGCCGTGAAGTCGAGCTGGGCCGTCTGGGTGGGTTCCCATCCATAGCTAAAGAATACAGTGATAAGATTTTGTAATAGATAGAAGATTGTACTATAATAAGAGGTACTTTTTTAATTTTTTAGACATGTAGGGTATAAGTTTTTTTAGAGGGGGGAGGGGAAAATTATTCTTTTATTTTTTTTTTTAAATTGCTGTTTGGGGAGGCTATGGGATAATATAATCATTCAGTATTATATCTCCCCCCTCCCTTAATGATTTCTTACTTTGTAGGTTGTGTTTTATGACCAAAAAAAAGTATTACAAAACCGTAACTCAATCAGAAAGTTGTAACATTTTCAATGAAAATCTTTTAAAAACTAATTTTTATAAATTTTTGAACTTTTGCTCCCCTCCCCCCCTCCCCCCCCCCTTCCCTCCCCAAAAAAAGCTCCACTTACTTCCGCATAGGGCTTCTGCTGTTCGATCTGGAACTGTTTGTGGCCGGCGCCGTAAAGGCGACCCACCTCCGAGTCGTCACCCTTCTTGCCCCAGGCGTAGTTCTGAACGTGGCAATTGAGACGATGCATCGCGTGGAACCCAAACCTAAACTCGAGATCAGACGGATTCGTGGTGAAACCTCGGGAATGACTGATGCGCGAGACGCGAACCAGAACCTGTCGATAATATTACTACACCTGAGCGGAAGAAAGAAATCTTTGTCGCGGCGATAAATTATGTATATGTACGATTACAGCAACTTAATACTTGTGAGGTTGGAATTCAGCGAAGATGGTAAACAATTCGTATGTTGCAATGAACTTTGGTTGATAGGTTGCTATGTTTTGGGAGGAGGGGGATGTTTACGATGACATACTGGTTTTTAAGGTTTTGATGACATGTTAGGTTCAAAAGTTAATTGATTTTACAATTTGATAGCGTAAAACTGAAGGTATGAAGTTATGAACCATTAAATCAACACAAAATTTTGTTTTTTATGTTCAAAAGTTAAAGTTATATAAGGTTTGACGTCATTTTTTTAGGTTTATGCAAGAAGTAACAGAAGAAACGTAAAATAATTACAATAACAAAGAAAATGGCTACAAATTAGGTTCCTGAAATGTTCTAAAGCAAATTACATCATTTTTTGATGTTATATTAATCAAAAGATACGCCTACAAAAATGAGACACAAAAAATATTGATATTCAGCATCGTAATATAAAAAAGCAAATTCACCATTTAAAATACGATCTCTAAAGAATACCTTCACCTTTCAGCTCGACTTGCCTTACCAACCTCTAAAGCTTATCAAATATCACCCACCCCCCCCCCTCCCCAAGCCCCCACAAAATCACTTCCAACAACCCAGAGTCTTCGGTAGTTAAAAACTAAACTACCACCCCTAAACACTACGAAACATGTGCATACTCTGGAAGTGGTGCAACTTTGCTCTCGACTGTTAAGGGCGAGTGTTCGGAAGCAGCAAAAACTAATAATTTGGGGATTCGGGTCAAGAACGTTGTCGCGCTGCTGATTACATAGAGATACGAAAAGTGGGTCGGAAGATAGTCACGATGCCCTTTATGATCGATGAGATAAGACATACCAAGCTCATGCTGGGATGCCCGGGCAAGATCACACGTTTTGGTTGCTTGGGGGTGGAAAAGGGATATTATAGGTTGGATCAAAAGTAGTGGAACACCTTATTTATTTTTTAATTAAACAGTGTTTTGCTACTTTTGGTTCAACCAATGGTAAGGTAAAATGATAAGCAACCATGTTTTATAATACACTTCACCCAGACAGAAAAAAACTACATTAAATCAAGTTTAAATCTCAAAAAGTACATTAAAATCTATTGAAATACAAACATTATGGAGCATTAAATACCGAGATCAGTCTACAATAATATAAATGTTTCTAATCCCTCCCTTCCACCAACCCCAAGGACAAACAAACACTCTGCAAACCCGGCAACTAGGGTTTGATCGATAGTAATTTGAGACTGTAAAAGAGCAGTAAATTGTGCTCTCCACCCTGATAATAAATGACCTCAATAAATAACCTGTGTAACTCTCGTCGATTTCACTGTGGCTTTAAAGTAAAACAATCGTGACGTCGGTAAATAAATTGTGAAATCGGAAGGGCGGATTCTTTAAATATGAAACGTCGACATACGACAATCTCTATAGAAAAGTAGATATCAGGACGTAAAGAAGTTAGATTGGATTAGAATGACGTAAAGCTTCTTTGATATAGTTACCATGCTTATATGTCACTATACCTATCATCAAAGCATCTATATGCATAAGCAAAAAGTATATCTTCTGATGATAAAATCGGAACACATACTACAAAAGCAAGACATTAGTAACACATAATAAAATAGCAAAAGAGTATAATATATTACGGTCGCAAAACCCTAATACACACTACAGTAGCTACAATAATAGCCTATACCCTTATAAACATCACTATGGTGTTTGTGCTTCACTGATTATTAGCAGCCGTTGATAATCGATGATAACATTGTAAAACTTAAAAATAGATTCAGCGTGACACACGTTTACCGCGGCAATAACCCAATTACTCCAGTAGACATATATTATCACCTAATTTTGTTCTAGACATATAACTTTACCTACTGACCTTGGTTTATTTATACTAATATTATTATCAGGTTACCATAAACAGCACATCTGCTGCTATATAATCTTAAGTGGTTAACTATGTTTATTACAGCAAACCTAACGTCTTGATTAAAAACTGCAACAAATTAGCACTGTAAAGACCTCCTAGATCTAAAAATAAACTATTATAACCTACTGTCATAGTAGACAAAACATCACGCACATGTTGCAATAGACACAATATAGCCTACTATCACAGTAGACATAACGTCACTCACTATTATAGTAGACATAACATAAACCACTATCATAGACTGTCCACTTACTGATATTATCATAGACTGTCCACTTACTGATTTATTATTATGTTAACTTACTGATATTATCGCTTCACAGTAGACATATGTTAACCCACTTATTGCAGTAGACGTATCACTGTGGTAGCTAGAGTAAAGTGCAAGAGATCTCGTCGAATTCCTTTCTTCAAGGTCGTTTAATATTTTATAATTTTGCTACCAACTGGTTTCATCATTAAAGTTTCATGTTGTTTGAAGGTCAGGAGATGACATACCGCGTCATCTTAACTTTCGAGCAACATACGTATGTAACACAATATATTTGATCTCATAGCTACACAAGATGTGTATGTTATGGTATGTATCATCTATAGTAACAATATAAAGTACATTATAGTATCTTATAGTACATAAAATTTTATTTTTACAAAATGTATATATTAACGTATATAACATTACATACTAAAAATATAAATTACTTTCATTCTTGCAAGAAGTATATGGTAGCTGTCATGATAACTTTTAGTATTTCAAGCCAGTTAAAGCATAAAAACGTTAACCTAAGTAGCAGTAAAGGAAAATTACATCAATGAGCAGAAAAACCTTATATCAATAAGTCCAAACCCCTAACACCAATAAGCCTAATATAAATTGCTATAAAACATTTACTTTACAATAAGTTAATAACAACAACAATTATGTACACAATTTGATATCAAATGTCATTTATCACCAGTATCTTCAATTTTCTATCTAACACCAGCTATTGTGACCATGGATACTGTCTATGTTTGAGTATGAGTGCTAGTAAGCTTCGGTTGACCAGCTGCCGACCATTTGAACAGATTCATGTACAGGTTCAGGAGGCCTTCTTTACAGCTTCTGAATTAAGATACGTTAAACCTTGTATATAAAAGTTAGTTTTTTAATTTTTTAAAACCTTTTTAAACTGTAACAATCCTATCAAATAAAAACTTACTGTGACAACTCCACATTACTGATCAAAACAGCCTTGACAGTGACGAATATCTTGTCGAATTCTTCCATAAAATTCAGCCAAAAGTTTCTTTGTGCCACATTGCATACTGTACACAGTGCTGCAATCGACAGTTCCACAATTTCTTTGGGAAAACCTTCATCATCTTCTTCATCATCGCTCTTGCTTTCGTCATCGTCGCTTTTCTTTTCCGTGGAATGTTTCTAGAAAGGTGAACAATGTTATGGAACAAATGACTCAAACAATGTGATTGTCGTATGTTACGAAAGGGTTATTTATAATATCGTTTACGAAAAGTTAAGGTTTGATGGAGATCATGCACCAATCACGTTTTTCAATTTAAATAAGTAATCATAGTATATATATATATATATATCTACTCTACTCTATAGTACTCTACGACTTTAAAGCTTAGAAGCCCCTCCAAATAAGTATCAAGTTGTACAAAAAGTAATGAGCTGTTAAACTCCATATCGCTATGACAGCCGTGGCTCATTACTTTGTATACAACACAATGTTATTCCGCTATACTTACTATAGACTACTTTTATATCTTAAAAACCCTAAAAAAGCACTAATATTGAAAGGAGTACCCACATTAAGTACCAAAGCAACATAAAACACTGAACATACCTTAACATAGCTGTCGATGACATTGGCCCAAGACGTGACCACATTGATACCAACATATAGTATTGGGTTTACACTCTCAATAGCCTTGGCCTTTCCTGGAGGCCATTTCCAAGCTACAACGTTACCCATAAGTTCTGGGACTTGTTGTTTGTCTGAGTCTTCATCAGTCAGGTACTCGTTAGCTAGTACCAAAAACTCTTTGGCAATGGCTGTCACCAAGTCTAGACAGTCTGAAAATTGATTATTAGTATCAGAAATGACCAGTAATGTGTACTAAAGTAATTTTTGTTATATACAGTTAGTTGTGTAAAGTAAACAGTACTGTAGTTTAGCGCTTTCACAGTACTACAAAGTTGTGGCATTACAGGGATAGTAAACGACACAGTAATGCCAAGATTGAAATGCTAATACCAGAATTAAAAGTTTTAGATGCCTAAAAGTATTAAACGCAACAGAATGTTAACTTACTGATATTATCGCTGGCTACTTTGATTATGAACCTGTACTCTTCAGATTTCATACAGTACTCTTTCACCTTCTCAGCTATCCTTTCACAAGTTTCTTCATCAAAATCTTTGTTGTTTTGTCGCAAAAATAGTTCTGAAAATTTCGTATTTTATAATACAATCTGAATTTTAAAACATTTTCAATATAAGTATCTATATTGTGTCTAAACCAGGTCAAAAAGAGGGGGAGTTGAGATATGCAAAAAAGCCATGTCAAAAATTTTTTATTCTACACATTTATTGACTATAAAAAATACTTTTAAAAATTTACACTACTCACCAAAATCATACAAAGATGTGGAGGGCTGTTGCAGCGCCTCATCGAGGGTAGCCAAGGCTTCTTCAATGGAGGTATACTTGCTTCTACGAGTAGGAGCAGGCTTGGCTTGCCGTGCCTGGGGGCCATCTCTAATACCTAAGTTAGCTCTCAACGTAGCCAACATACGACGATCACGGTTGCCATCTCCTTGGCGTGACATTATTACAATATTTTATTAATTACTAAGTGAAGACCACTAGGCTTATAGATTTTCAAATATTGTAATATTAAATTACAATATTTTCAGATTTAAAGTGTAAAATTTAAAATTTTACACTGCTTTTTTACACGACAATCAAAGATTTTACTATAATTTGAAGATTAATTCAGAAATTATAGTAAGATGTATAAGACTAACAATAACAACTCAATAAAGACAGAATTATTAAGAACACAACTTGTTCAGATACGAACGCAAGTCTATAATGAAACGTATTATGGAAAGAAATGTAAAATTTTCTGTTTTTTGGCGCCGCAGACAAAAAAGACCCTTGCGATTAGAAAAGGCCCTAAATTACTCTTTTTCGGTTTTCACGTAAGATATATAGATAATATATGAGGAAAATGTCTGCGGATTATGTTTTGGCCGTAAAATTGATAATAATATATGATTCTGCAATTATCTTTAATAATATATTTTTTTTTTTTAATTTTAAACACTAAAATTAAAAAAAAATTATAAAGAAAAACAAGGAATTTGCCATCTTTTAATCTTGTTTTATATTTTAATCAAATTTTTTTTGAAAAATTTTAAGGCATTTTTAAGTATGCTGATTCAAAAACAATGGCGTGTTTTAAAAAATTTGGTCTTTAATTGATAAGTATCAGTTTTGATACTTCCTTCTCCTAATTGGCTACTCTTACAAACATTTTATGTGAAAACAATGATTGGTATGATAAGATAAGATTGTGCTAAAGACCACAGAGAACTGCAATTAAAAACTTTAAAAATAGTACTATACAGCGCGATGCTTTTTTATACTGTTTATACTATTATGTGTTGTCTGTTGAATACTAAAACAATCCGAAAATTTTGATGCAGTTTATAGTCAAATAACATAAATATGTGTACAATCGGCAGTCAAGATGATAAAGTTTACCATGAGGCACAATATGTTGGCATAGTATGTTCACAATGGTGTTTACCGTGGAGCACAGTAGGTTAACCATGGAGAATTTTATTTACCGTGGAGCATAAGTGTGGAATCCCTCGCCCGTTTTCCTCCCCAACTTGCCAATATCTACCATATGATCCAGCAATGGGGATGGGTAGTATTTGGGGTCTTCTGGATAGGCCTGATGCCAGCTGCCAATAATGTACTTCAAGGTGTCCAAACCGATAATGTCGGCCACTTCAAAGGGTCCCATTGGAAGGCCGGCTCCCAGTTTCATTGCTGTGTCAATGTCTTTGGGGGATGCGTCGCCTCGCTCTGTCATTCTGATGGCCTCGGCCAAGAAGGGCATGTACAGACGGTTCACGATGAAGCCGTGACGATCCTGGAAATTCAAAAATTTAAAATTGACAATTGAAAATAAAAAAATTTAAGTTTTTTTTTAACCTTTTGGTATACAGTACACCCATAGTGTATTAAAAGCCTGTAGTAACTCCAGCATGCCCTCTTAAGTCATCAAAAACCCACGCCCACGCTGTTTTGGCCCCAAATTAGAAGCCCAATCAGAATGAAAGCCCTGAGGGAACGAACCTTTGACTTGACCGGCGTCTTGCCCAATTGCTTGCAGAAGCCACACAACGTCTCGAAAGTGTCTACAGAAGTCTCGACTCCACACACCACCTCCACCAGCTTCATTACTGGTACCGGGTTGAAGAAGTGGAGACCGGCGACACGCTCACGCTTCGTGTTCATCTTGTTCATGACATCGGCCAACAAGAAGCTGGAAGTGTTTGTGACCAGGATACATTCTCTGAAAGGAATACGGTAATATTTTTCTTGAAAAAAAGGTGATAGGAAGGGGGGGGAGGGGGAGAATTAAAATTTTTTAATTTTGTTATCATTTTCTAAAAACTACAACTTTAATATTTGTCTAGTTAAGTATTACTCAAACATCAAAACGTTCAGTCATAGCCGCTTATGTCATCGAAAAGACGATTATTAACGAATTACTGTAGTGATAACGATACTAGCTGTTTTTTGTTTAAAGTTCAGTTCGAATAACTAACTTTTGCTTCAAAATAACTTTAAAAAATAAAAAAAAATTTTGATTGTAAAGAGATGTGACAGCACACACTATCATATTACAATGCTTCTACTAAAACATTAATAGCTTTTACAAAAAATTGTTAAATTTTTATCAATATTAACACTTTAAATCACTCAAAACGACAAATGTAACACTTACTCGTTAGTCTCCTTCTCCATTTTGTGAAACAGTTCCTGCTTCAGTTTCAAGTCCTCCACGATGGCTTCAATAACAATATCGACTCGTTTCAGGTCGACATCGTTCAAGCTTTGTACCATTTCCAAGTTCTTCATCGCTGCCTGAACAAACTGCTGTTGTGCTTGAGGTTCGTTTGGGTATCTGCGTTTGGAGATTCGATTCAGGCCGCCTTGGATTCTGCCTCTGGCGGCTTCACACTTTTCGACCGATCGGCCGACCAAATTCACATGAATGCCGGCTTCTACAGCTACCTGCAAAATGGAACTTGACCGAGAGGTAAGACCAAGCATCAAAATAAATATTCATTTAAAAAGTTTTAAAATAAGATTGACTACTGCAGTAGCTACTGTAAAATAGTTTATGAATACAGTAGTCAGCTATAGTTCTTAGAAACGATTTACTTATTGTTCAATACTGTATAACATTCGAAAAAAATTAGAGTATCAAAAAACTATTAATAATATTCAAAATCTCAAAAAATAATGTGGGTTACGGTAGCGATGACAATTTACCTGCACAATTCCCGTACCCATAAGGCCGGTTCCGACTACAACAATATGCTCCACATTCCTTGCCTCCACCATCTTTGTGACTGACCCTGTTGACTACCAAATGAAGTGACTATTGTCCTATGGGCTTACTTTATAAGCCCAACCGATGGGCTGAGTATTCCGATCTTCTGAAGTCTTATCAGCCCGTCGCACGTGGGTGAATGCATTTCATGTGTAAGATAGGGTGGAGTGCAAATCAGACCATCACACTACCTTTATGTTATCTGTTCGTCACACTAGTAAGCAATTTCTCTAAAAAACAATACTGTTATAGCATATGAAACATAACATTTGCTATTGTTGCTGCAGGCTTTTCTTAAAACAGTTCATAAGGAAAGTGCCTGACCTGCACCGCTTCAATTGCCCTCAACTTAATATATAAAAAAATTATGTACATTTAAGATCTTCAACAAAGTACTATATCGCGCTTTACAGTCAATCTCGAGGAAATCGAGACCAAAAAAATGCGTCTTGAATTTCCCGCCAAATTGTGTCCATCAATCTTCAGTTTTAAAATTTAAATATTTGAGTTTCCCAGTTCGGCAACTTTAGCATTGTGTTTCAAGAAGTTGAAGTCAGTCAGAGCTGGGCAGGCAAATCACTTTCTTTTTAAACAAACTTTATTAATCATTATTATTAATTTATTTAAAATTCAATTAATTCTATTTTTTGAGTATTCAGCTTCTAAAGACTTATCAGATGGGTACTTCGTTTCATGTGTAAGATACAGTTAATTGCTAAGCAGAACACCACAATACTTTTATGTTATCTGTTAGTTACATTATTAATCAACTTCTCTTTCAAAAACATCCAAACTGCCAGAGGGTTCGAGTTCCGCCGCGAAAACCCTGAGGGCGCACGCGAGACCACCGTAAATCAATAAATAAATGGCGAAAATATCGGATATTTTTGGTTGGATAAAAAATTCGATAACAAAGTTTGAAAGGTCTATTTTTACTTATAGAAGATGACCGATAGTGAGAGTAAAGCGCGGCAGAAGTTGGAGGAGGCCGAGAAGAAGTCCAAGAAGTCCGGAGGGTTCTTTGGCCTTTTCGGAGGAGGTGGCAGTGTTCATGAGACGTGTGATTTGTATGTTCAGGTAAGTATAATTAGAACACGTGTTTGTTTGCCTTTCATAATTGGTCTTTCGTTGTTTTTGCATTATGATCTTTGACAAATGATATTGTTTTAGGCCGGAAACTTGTTTAAAGTGGCCAAAAACTGGACAGCCGCTGGAAATGCCTTCTTAAAAGCTGCCGAACTGTATGGCAGTTCCCAGGATGGAAAACATGACAGTGCTAGAGAGTACGACCAAGCTGGAAACTGTTTCCGAAAAGTTGACACAGCAGTGAGTTGTTTTGTTTGATTTTGGTATTTAAATTTAGAAAACCGTAGAAGTAGATACCTAAATTTAAAAAATCAATCTGATAAGCTTAACTTTAGAAAGCCATAGATTGTCTGAAGAAAACAGCTGAAATCTACACAGATATGGGAAGGTTCAACATGGCGGCCAAGGTACACACGACGATTGCCGAAATATACGAGACAGATTCGCCTGACAAACAACTATGCGCAAAGCATTATCAGATCGCAGCCGATTTTTACAAAGGCGAAGAATCCAAGAGTTCTGCCACAAAGTGTCTAGTGAAAGTTGCTCAAGTCTCTGCCGAACTTGAGCAATATAGAAAAGCCATTGAAGTTTATGAAGAGATTGCGCTGTGGGAGGCTGATCATCCAACGTTGAAGTACGCGGCCAAGAATCACTTCTTGCTGGCTTTGTTGTGTCATTTGTGCGTGGACCTAGTAAGTTTTTATTCATTTTTGTTTATATTCACAGAAATATTATTTTTTTAGAAATTAAAAAAAAGTTTACTTTGTTACCTAAAATAGTAAACATTTTACTTTGGACTACAATAATATGATATTTTCTCATCTAAATTTTTTGTTTTTAGCTTGACACACAGCAAGCCCTTCGACGCTACGAAGATGCCTCACCTTCCTTCTCCGACTCGAGAGAATACAAGTTCATTAAAGAACTGACGATTGCCATGGAAGAGCAGAACCCAGACGTCTTTACTGAAACTGTAAAGAACTACGACAAAATTAGTCGTCTAGAGCCATTCCAAACCACGCTTCTATTGAAGGCGAAGCGGAACTGTGGTGAAGGTGCGAATACTGGTGTTGGAGCTGCTGCCGGTGATGATGATGAAGAGGATCTGCGATAAATTTTTTAAACCCATTCCGTTTGCCATAATTTTATTGGGCTTGTAATTGTATATAGTTGGCCAAACAGATATTGGATTTTTAATTTGAAAATGCACTGTATTTGAATATTTAGAAAATAGATTACCATATTTTTGATGTAAGAAAGTTCTATGAACTTTTTTTTCAAATTCCACGTACTTTTTGACCAACCCAGTAGTCACCTCATTTTAATGTACACTTAGAGCTATATGCGCAACACTTGGTGATAATTTTTATCGAAATATGCAAAAATAAACACACAAAACTATTATACATCGTCGCTGTACATTTCCAAAAGTGTGTCGCCCCGATTCACAGCGTAGCCGTAGTCAAATTCGGAAGGCGGTGGACTTAGTCGATGAATTGATGCAATGTGAATATTACCCTCGTTCTCCTTGGCTTCTTGGTTACTTTCTTCGTCCTCATTTTCTAATATGTTCTTGGGAACTTCTAATGGCGCGTCCTTCCTTTTGTGTACTGTCCTTTCATCATCTGTGATTAAACCAACTGACATCGCACCACAATGGGACTTGGCTTTGAGATTATACCTCACATCGTCCGCGTACTTGCTTGGCTGTCCCACTTGAATGTCGGTACCAGGAGGTGCTTGTACTAGTAATATCTGATCGTTTCGAAAGACGTTTATTGTCTCATCTTTCGTTAAATATGCAAATTTGCAGTTATCTTGCTCTTCGCAAACGTTTGTCATACTCTGAAAGGCTAGACTTAAGTGATTTTAACAAAATAAGCAATAAAGGACAGGAAATTCTAAAGACTCTATAAAATAAAAGCTACAACAACTTCAGTTACCTGTCGAATCCACTGAAGATGAGTATCGAGTAACCTTTCCTCCCTCTCCAGATCTGTTAGTTGATTTTTAATCTTTTGTAGCGTCTGCTCCTCTTGCGGTTTTAAGTCTATGTCACCTCCAGGCTTCCGGAGCTGTCCACCCCTAAACAATATTTACAGTAGTTATGTTAACCATACCTCCATAAAATAACGTTCTTTGTCTTCTTTTCAATCAGTCCAATCCCTTCTAGTACATTCGTAATATCGTATATTCGTCGCTTCTGGCTAACATTCAGTCTTTCCGATGTCATTACAAACTAAAAAAATATTAACGTAAAAGGTAAGAAGTTTTAACAATTTTTTACAAAAAAAACCTAAACGCAGAAAAATAAAAAGGAAACAAAGTTACCTGATTGACATCGACCAAGCTGTGCGGGGACTCTTGAAGAAACTTGATAAACTTCTTCGTTAAGTTACCGAGGCTCTTCTCATTCCGAATAGACGCTTCCTCCTGAAACTGTTGATTTTGTCCTTCCATCTCTTCCTCATCCTCGTACTCTTCAATTTGCTCTTCAAAAGTCTCAACATCAAGCGGTTCCAACTTCTCAATTATAGTGTGGAACCCGACTTCGCCACTAACTTCTGGTTTTTGTTCGACAATAACTTCCTCATCTTGAGCAGACATCCTAAAATAAAATTTTACATAATAACCACAGGAATTTACAGCATTTTGCAAAAATTTTACAAATTTATGAATTTTAAAATTATGATTTTGCGCAAAAAAATCAAATTTAAAAACCGCAAAATGCGCTTGAAATAGAAATAAAGAAAAGTTGACGCACACAAGGCCACAGAAATGGTCCCAAAACGAAACCATTTTGCAGAAATAAATAAAAATAAAAACAAAATTTTAATGAATTTCAAACTTTTTGTATGAATTTGTTGTTTACAATGTTTTAGTGCAATTTCAAAGTTAATGAAGTATTTTTTATTTACGATTTTTTAGATTTACCTTATTATTATGATCAGCGACGACGATGTTCGACACGCATTGCATGACATTGGTTACGATATTACTTCAGACAATTTAAACCTGCTTCTGAAAGGTAATTTGCGTTCATTTTATTGTCTGTCTTACTTTTATGTCTAATCGAAATGAGATTACTTAACGTGACTTGTGTTCAGAAGTCTTAAGCAATGTCGCTCCGGAAGAAAGTTTCTTTGATAATGGCTTGATCGACTTGTCCAAAGATGATGCTCCGTTTTTTGAAGAACTGAATAAGACTTCGTTTGATAATAATGAAGTCTATGACAAGCTAAAGGTAGGTCTTGGTTTTTTTATTTTAGTTAACAATGGAATAAATTTGCCTTTTAAAAATAAGAAATGTTGGATATTTAAGAGGTAGAGTTTATAATGTATTTTTTAGTCTGAATGTAAAAACTATGCAGAGAAGGCGATAAAGGAAGCGTACGATTGTATTAAGCGGACTTATACTCA
Organism: Bursaphelenchus okinawaensis; assembly: GCA_904066225.2. Classification (NCBI taxonomy): domain Eukaryota; kingdom Metazoa; phylum Nematoda; class Chromadorea; order Rhabditida; family Aphelenchoididae; genus Bursaphelenchus; species Bursaphelenchus okinawaensis. Next base: position 7,024,708 of record CAJFCW020000005.1, on the reverse strand, counting down.
TATGCTGGAAATTGCCGAGGTACGTTGCTTTTATTATTTTTTGTTTTTAGACGTTATTTACCAATGATTGCTGTTAAAAGACAAAATATACGATCACAATTTTGCATGACTATGTTTGCAGATATATAATTCAGTTTTTTTAAAGGGTCAAACATATCGGAATGATAGGTTTTCTGTTCTTTATAAACCATTTTCACATCTGAATCGTGTAGTTTCGAGAGAATCAACGTCAAGCTTTGACGATGCTGCTTCAGATAATACACTTGTTGCGCCGGAACAGATACCAGCTCCTGTAGATCCAAGTACCGAACGGGTGGTTATTCAGGAGTTTATGAAAGATAATTGTATGTTTTAAAGTTAATTTTTTTTATGTTTAAAAAGTAGTATGACATCTGCTGAGTAATCATATTGTGACTAGTACTTGTTATTAGTTTAATCATAGTATTTTTTTATTTTACATTCAGTTATTTTAAGTGTATATTATTATAGGCCTCAGACCGATAATGTGCCCAGAACCAGGCCGCCTACCGTTCCAACAGGACCGTCTTCGAACCATGGAGAAGTACAAGAAAGAATGGGCATTACGACCGCCTCCAGGTGAGAACAAGAGGCTGGCATTGAGGTGGAAGATCAGAGAAGCTTTGATAAAACGTGACATACCGGTCATAAAACTGACAGAACAGGATGAAAATGTAAATCTGCCTTCAAAGCCTGATTGGCAATAAAGCGGCTACTGTAATACACAAGAGCATTTAAGTTAATATAAAGCAGCGATCTCTCGTTGTTTCATTGTGTATATAGTTCTAAATCTTTTGCTAATACTGTATCTGTAAATAAAGAACGATAAATCAGCATTAATTGAGTCAAAAGGTTATTGTCCTGTATTGATTTGCACAAAAAATGTGTAAGTGGATTTCATAACTCGACAAATAAATTTAATTTTACAGTATGTCAAGGTTAATTTATCAAACCACTGATCGTTTCAAGAATGCTCTCGTCAATCACAACATACCTGGCTTGAGGTGGTTGATAGAAGGATTCAATTAGTAAGCGTAAAGTTGCAAAACTGATTGTTTAGTTATGACCGGTCGAGAGTCAAAGATGTGGGACCAGATCGTGCAGCTGCCGAATGGATTGTAAGGTGTGGAGGCAAAGTAAAGTAGGTTTTTACTGCCTTTTAGAGGCATTTTTTGATTTGGGTTTGAGACAGTTAAAACACTATTTTATGTAGTTATTGGTTTAAAAAAAATAATTATTTCTTTTTTATAACCGGTATTTGTCATAGACATTTCCAGGTTTGACAGATACCGTGACATCTTTGAAGACTACAATATGCTTATTCGCGTTACAGCTGAATTGGACCCGGCTAAAGAGTCAGGCCAAGTAAGGTTGGTAATGGTCGATGGTTCGAATTCAAGTGTTTCTGGGTATGGATTTCGACATTTTGGTAAGTGAGACATTTCTAGAGTAAGAAATTTGTCTTTTTCCTTAAACAGTTTTTTTATTTTAATACAAAAGGTTGTAGCAAACATCACAAAGCTGGAGTCAGTGAAGTTGATTGGATGCAAATCGATGAATGACACTGGATTGGAGATTATGGGTGAGCACATGGGACAGTATTTACCGCACTTACACTTGGAGCAATGTCCTCGGATAACAGAGTATGGGCTGAAGCACTTGGAGAAGTACAGGTAAGCTTAATGCTTCTAAATAATACAAGGTATAGTTGGAAAACGGAAACAAAGCATTTTTGAGCTAGAATGTGAGATTAAAAGTTTATATAAGTGCTTAACTTATATTGAAACGTTTATACTAATATACCATCAACGTGACAAAATAACTTTAAGCGGTCTAAAACAATTGGTACTAAAAGATCTGAAGAATGTCCACAAGCCTGAACGAAATGTGGCAGCGCTTCAGAAGGCGTTACCAAACTGTGAATTGAAGTTTTCTTAAAGTATGATATTGTACATGTAACTTCGTATTATATTCTACACGCAAGTCGGAAGTATAATATTGTACCAGAATGTACAAACCATGTGTAATATAAAAGATAAAGCTAGGCACTTGATACTCCTTTTGGGTGAACATGATAATATCACTTTTAAAATAACTTTTCTGGAGACAATGTCACTTTAAAACTTAATGTCACTTTCGTAATGTCACTTTAAAAAGTCCAAGCAAGTAAAGTTAATGTTTTTCTTTCAAAATCAGTTGAAACGCCTCAAGGAAATGAGCAAAGATTTCGGTCAACGTGATGTGTTTGGCACAATACTTGACCTTGAGGCTGTTCTCGACGTTCTCCAGCGTTTTGAGCACGTTCTCGGCCTTCTCAATGGTTTCGTTGTACTTCTGCAACCAAAAGAGCTATTTAGATGTGTTAAATATGTTATAAATGTACTGTAACATACTCAAATATAAAAATACAGAAAGTACAATGCAAACCAAGCTTAAAAATGGACACTAATTTGATCGAACGACACACTTAGTCTGTATTTTTGTGCAATTCATGGTTTAAAATTACACTAAAAAGCATAAAATTGAAGCATTTGTTACTGTAGCTTACCGTAACCTCATTCGCGCACTTCTTGAAGGTTTCAGTTTCGCGCGGCCAAACAGTAATCAGATCAGAGATAAGTTTAGAGTTCCTTCGGTTCTCTTTTATGTCATCCTTTATGTTTGACAATTCTACAGATCTGAAAACAACATTGTATCTCTAAAATAACATAAAAAATATTATATATCGAAGAACATGTAAATTAATGTCAAACATGATAAATAAAATTTGAAAATACATTTAAAATTACACTCGAAAGATCTGTATTTACCTGGCCGTTTTCAACGTAGCCACCATATCGGGAAGTTTACTGTACAAATAGGGGTTCCCATCTCCCACGAACCATGCCATCAGTTTACCGTCACCTTTCAGCTGAAGAAACTTGACCAGAGAAGTGAGTTGGAAGCCTGGAGATCCTTCGTGAGCTGAGCCTGTGTTCAGGAAGTTGATCAAGGTCAAGGTGGAGAACATGATATCCTTGATCTCTTTGTCTTTGGCTTCTAGGGCGTCGACAGCTTTTTGAACTTGTTCAATCTTCTTCACGTAGTCCTCAATGTCACCAATCTAAAAGGTTTTATGGTACTGTAACATTCTTAAAGGTACTGTACTATTACGATGTTTACTGTAATATTATGAAAGGTATCGTGTTGTTATAAAGTATACTTTGACATTATAGACGTTTTTTTAACATCCTAGAGATTACTGTAACATTCCAGAGGTTGCTAGAACATCGTGAAAAATACGTTGATATGCAAATTGAAGGTACTGTAACAAGTATACGTTAAATCCACATACCTTCTCCGCAATTTGTGACAGTAAAAAGACACAGTGAAGTTTTGATCCGAGCTTGTCTTCTTTGCAGGCATAGTAACAGAACTCGTACGAGTCGTCCAGTCCACTTGTAGATGTCAACATTTTGAATTGGTCCAACTGAAGTTAAGTTCAAGATTAGTTTTTAAAATTTTTTATTTCGCGCTAATTTTGGCATTTTGTTTTAAGTTTTCTTTTGAATTTTTTTTCAATTTGAGTCTATATTCATACCTCATCCGAATTAGGGAAGGACTCTCGGAGACATTTCCAACAATGGGTGGGGACCGAATCGTAATCGGCTTGGGCAATCCGACGAACTAGTTCGTCCTTCTTACATTTGAAGCTGAAATGTCGATTAGAAATGTCACACATAGTTACTTGTGACATCAGCTACTATAACTTATTTTATATTCATACTCTGGTTTTATACTATGATACTATGTAGTATCGTATCATTTTCATCGTACTTCAACCTACTTATTCACAGCCAATGACAGTAGAAACGCGTTGCGTATTCTGAGGCCTGGGATCGTGGATTCTTTGGACTTTCTTTTGAATGGATTCATGGCCTTCGTCAGTTTGGTGCTCTTGGTCTTCTCGGCAAAGGCATGTTCGACTTGGTTGAACAACTCGGTTCGTGGTAGTTTGACCGAAAAGTCTTCCCAAATCGTTTCTTTGGTTGATTCTGAAAGAAATATTGTGTTAGAAATGACAATACCAAGTTGACTCGTTACTTCAATTTAAAATTTTGAAAGAAAGTAAAACAAATTAAAGCTTCAAGCCCAACAACAATACCTATGTTATACTACTACTTACCCGGATTTCTGTCTAAAAACGAGCCCCAAACGTGAATTGTAGGCTTTTTGGGAGCCGGGATGTGAGACAACTGTTCCTCGCGGACAGAAGCCTTTCGTAGAGATGGGAGTTCCTTTATCGACCGACCAGAATTCAAGAATCCAGGTGGGAGTGGTGGAGGAGCTAGGGGTGCTTTTGGGGTGGAAGTGGCACTTGGTGGAGTATTCACGTTGAATTCACGATGGCTTTTCGGAGTCAATTGAGGTGGCAATGGAGGAGCTGGAGGTGCTTGACGCACAGAAGATCCAGCATCTTCTTTTTTAGGCTTTGTCAACGCTCCTGTGCCTTCTTTCTGAGAAGATACTGTCACTTCTTGGTTTTCTTCTGTAATTCGCAGCGTCACTTCAGAATCCTTTTTTGCAGTCCGCAGTGTGACTTCAGAATCCTTTATTGTAGCCCGTAGCGTAATTTCAGAATCGTCTTTTGTAGACTCTACTGACCCTTCAGAACATTGTTTTCTGGATCGTACTGAATCTTTTATCGTAGACCTGGTTGAAACTACCGAATCTCGTCGTGTAGATCGTACTGACAAGAAGGCGGGTAATGGTGGAGGTGGCGGTGGGGCAGGTTGAGATGCCGCTTCTGACTTCTCTTCTGGTACTGGAGGTAATGGCATTTCTGGGGATTCCTTCTTTTCGTCGGCCAAAGCGGCAGTTTCTGAAAAAAATTAAAAATTTTTAAAAATGAATTTGCATAAGGCGTGCCATCCTTTTTCTACTTACTTTATGACCACCTTAAGAACTTCGTTCAAAAATCAAAATTGAATCTGACAAAACAAACCTTTCTTGTCCAACTTCTTCTGATTCATTGCCCTCATCTTCACCAGTTCCTTCTGAAGTCCCACGAAGGTGCGTGCCCTAGATCGTGACCTGATTCTGTTTCTTCTGACATCTGGCATTAGTGCACGTACTGGCAGCTTCAATTCTGTCTCACTTTTACTAATGCGACCGTCGTCTTTTCTCACTGGCGACGATTCTCTTGCCGTAAGTTCATCGCCTTCTGAATCCTCTTGTTTTGGAGTAGAAGCGCGAGCTTCTTTGGCTTCTACGTCCTCAGCCTTTGGAGTTGAAGTCTTTTCAGAAGACTCTGAATTTGGAGTTAAAGCCTTTTCTGAATCCTCAGCCTTGGGAGTTGATGCCCTTTCCGAAACGTCGTCTCGTGGAGTAGATGCCTGACTTTCAACGGCCGATTCGAAAACAGTTTCTAAGGCGGATTCCAACGCCGATTCACGAGCGGCCTGAGTGATGGAGTCGTCGGAGAAGAAGGATCTGGCTTCACAGAATACATCGTCATCGTCCGACTGCTTCTCCACAGGCGGTACTACGTTTCGCTTTCGGTTCTTACGACGAAACGTGCTACGATTGAATCGCTCCCAAATACCCATCAGCAACAACAACAAAAACAACCAAACGGGAATCTTGGTGAGTTTCAGAATTGGTCAAATTGAAAAAAGACGTTTTATTTTTACAAAACATTCAACAAAATTATGACAAAATAAGTTATCGAAATGAACACGAATACTTGTGGGATAGTCTATGACCAGGTAGGTGAGTTGACTAACATAAAATGGACTATTTTCTTGAACTTGATCTCTATACCTTCATTTATATTCTTCATCTGTTACTCATATTATCGGTTCTTCTCTTCGATTCATAAAGCAGTAGGCTTGACAGAGCTAGATGATTGTTTGGTCGGCCTCAAGGATTGGTCGATTCCTAGCGTCTTCAACGTATTCACCGCTTCTTCTATCCTCAACTGTAGTTGTAGCTGAATCTGAGCCAACGTCGCTTTCTCCGCTTCCAATTCAGCATTGTATTTGCGTAGCATTTCACAGCGTTCCATCACCGTCATGTTCTCCATGTCAGTTAACAAGGCTGACATCACGTCAGAGTCCAGAATAATGGGTTCCTCGGGGTCGGTTTGAGTAGTCTCGTTCTTCTTCTCGATCGTCCTGTGAGGCGGTAAGGGTGGGTGAACCACTTTACGGTCGTGAATCGCGGGTAGGGATCCACCTGCCCCACTGTGAGGCCCTGAGGGGTTTTTGGAAAGATCAGTGGTGTAGAGAGAATAGGATTGGGATTGGATTTCAGAGGAGAACGAGCCTTGGTTGGCAGGATTGTTTTGTTGGGATGGCAATGGTACACGGCTACTGTAAAATGATATGTTACGCAAGTTATAGTAATGTTTCTTTTAAGAAAAAAAAACACCCAAAAGTCAAAATAAAGCTAATTGCAATGCATAACTCACGGTATTCCGATCGTTGTTCCAGAAAATGCTTTGAGATCGAGCGAAGCACTTCTGCCATGTCCTTTATTGTGGTAATCTCGAGGTGGTGGTTGAGGCGGAGGTCCTTTAGCTGATAACGCATTCAAAAAAGCCAATCCTTTCGAATTCGTTTGTGGATTCAGTGGTTGAGGTCGATTATCAACCAGGACTGGTGGTGCATCCGAGAAGTCGGTGACGTGATGTTCACATTGTTGCACATACGAATGAATGTGGTCGTCTGATAGGGAATGTTGTTTGTTGTTCTCGTTTGTGTCTGAGTGACTTGTCGAGTTGACTAGGCCTTTCGATGTGGAGGCAGTGTCGTTGGAGTAGCCACCTCCACTTGTTGTTAACGTTGAGGAAGCGTTACTGTTCTTGAAACTGTACAATTTGCGACGAACTGGAGTTGGACATGGTCGGACTGGGCTTGGGAGTCGCGGAGGAATCGGTACACTTCCCTATAACAATATTGTCTATTTTCGAAACTAAACAAGATGATTTACAAATTATTGTGTTATAAAAACACTTGTAAATGCTACAGATTCATAGATATATCATCTTTTTTACAAAGAACCTACCTTAACATGAAGCACGATCAAGTGCATGGCGATCACAAACTCGGAGTGATTCAAAAACCCGTCTTCGTTGACATCAGCCAATGCCCATACCTTCGACAAGGTATGTGTATCTAATTTGCTTTTCCGGAAGAAATCCACTACGGTATCCTCGGCCCCAGACACTGCACCGCCCATCGTCGCTTGTCCCTGAGTTTTTCGTTGTAAGTGTAGAAAGCAGTTCGTGTAGTAATCGAGTTGTTCGTCTGACATTTCAAAGAACTTGGTATCTGAAAGTACTTTAAGTGTATTAATCAGACACTTCATGCTTTTTAATATAATATTTTTATCTTCAATATCTGGAAATATATACTTACCAATCGCAGGTTCTTTAGTTTCTTCCAGATCTAAAATATCGTCTTCTCCATCCCCCACGTCGTCCAACAAGTTTCTAGTCTCCGTATCGCTTTGGTGCTCTAAAACCCCGAAAATTAATATTGAAAAAGCTCATATATTCACCTAGAATACAGTAACATAAGCCAATCAAAACTGAATAATAATAAACTTACGTCGAACTCGTTTGGCCAACTTCGCCCGCCGTCTGGCTTCGGCAGAATCTGTTTCTGTAGCCGTGGAATTATTTTCATCTTCAGATTCACTCATAGAGTCCGAATTGTCATCTTCAGACCACTTTTGAGAGTCATCAGCTGTGGATGGCTAAATTTTAAATATTTCAATAACGTTATATGGAGCCTAATTAAAACAATAACGCATAATCAATTACAATACAAAAGTACTGAAAAACTTACCCTATCTGGATCATCACTGTCTCCACTATTGGACGTGGACATTGTGGCTAAACATAAAGATTCATGTATGTGGATATGATATCAAACTTAGTAAAAACATATCAAAATCTAAAGTTATTAAAGGTAAAAAACCAATAGCAATAATTCTCCGACTCTATGATTTAAGTGAAGTTTATGAGATCAATATTAGTATTAAAAACATGAACAAGGTACAAAGGTTAATTCATCTATATAGCACCGGATACTTTACTCGTCGTCGTCAGAAGTCTTAGACTCATTTGTATATTGAGAAGAATCAAGGTCTTTCTCAGTGTTTAATTGAGAACCGTTCTCTGTAGCACTTGTAACTTCTGTATTGACATCCATCTGTTCATCAGTAGAAATTGTAGTTGTCTTCTGAGAACTTTCAGCTTCAGTCTCTCTTTCCAAATCTACATTAGAATCCTCTTCTTCCATAGCAACTTCTGAAACATCGTTTTCTTCTTCTACATCTTCAGTCTGATTATCTTCTTCGACAGACTCTGTTTGCTCCTCAGCGTGACCATCTTCTTCAACAGATTCCGCTTGCCCTTCAGCTTGATCATCTTCTTCGACAGCTTCCGTTTGTTCTTCAGCTTGATCATCTTCTTCGACAGCTTCCGTTTGTTCTTCAGTCTGATCTTCTTCTTCTGGTTCTTCAGCGACAACAGCCTTTTTGTTAATCTTTTCAGCTTCAATGTGCTCCATAAACTGTTCTACCTAAAAAGATTAGTCATAAATTCACAAAACTGTATTTTACTTAGAGATTAACCTTCTTTCCGACCTCTGTATAACCTAAATTTAAAACCACAAAGCAAAAGACCTTACCATTCGATCAACTTCAGGCATATCTAAACGCATCATCCGTAAAGCAGACTTCACATCCTTAACATTAATTGTCTTCCTTTTCCCGGTCCTAGCATTGTCCGCTGCCGCTGTTCCCACACAAAGCACAAAAACTGATACAGCACGAGCAAACACAGAACGACTTTCCTAAAAATACAAATTTATCAGACTTTCAATTAAAACTAATTAAAAGTTCGTAATCGTATCCTAAAAACAAAATACATAACAGAAAACAAACATTGGACTGTACAATTACGTGTCAAACTTACTTTGTTGGCGTGAAAACCTTGAGGTAGGCATTCTTTTACAATTCTGTCAATTGGTGCCTGAGGTAGTTTCAACACTTCAATCTCTTTGGATTGTTCAACTTCAGACATGGTTTAATCCTTTTATTAGCTGTTTCATAAAATATCTAATCCGCAAGAAAAAAATTTTACGCATTTTTATTTGTTGAAACGTTACGCCAAACGTTCCAAATTGGCGGGAAAGCCAGGTCAAAGCAGGAAATTTAAAAGCAATACAACTACGGTAAAAACGTTGATGTTATCAAAATTTTTACCATTGTTTTAAAGTCGAACTTATCTTTTTATATAATAGATTGCAAAGTTCAAAGTTTATATAAGCCGTTTGCTAAAGATTAAAAGAAGAACATCTGGTTCATGAAAAAGTATAATATAACATCAGAACTTATTTTGAACTTCCTAGTAAAATTAATTTCAAAGCCAATATCAAGTGTTCAAACATTTATATCCGTAATATTATAATTAGCAATACAAACAACCGAGATCAGAACATTCTCATCCCGCAACCGAAGGTGCGGCCAATACTCTGCATGTAAAACCTATAGAATCCTTCCCGCGTGGTGTCGGCCTTGTCCTGAGGCACTTTCTCGGCTTGTACCTTCAATAAAGTGCTGTCGCCCTGGTCTTCCAAAGAGAAGGTGATTTTGGCATAGTGTCCTGGTGGGTAATCTCTCAATCTCCAGTCACTTTCCAACAACTTGTTCTTTTCGACCTTCGTGTATTTGCCGGTGATTTGACCATTGTACAAGGCGAAACTTCCACCCTCTTTGGCTTCCACAACTGCATTTCCATTAGTCCAGACTTTGACCATGTCTGGCTCAGTCAAGAACTCGTACAACTTCTCTGGAGGCACTTTAAAGCCTTCGGCCAAGTCAAATGAAGTTACAGTGACCGGAGCAGTCGGCTTGGCATCTGGTTCGTTTCCGGTTACGACCTAAACACATAAAATTAGTACCTTTGATGGTAACATCATTTTATGTTAGCGAGTAAATCAAGATTCAGCTACTCTTATAGCTTTTAACAATGTTATTAGAGTTTGTCCCAAAAAACCACCTATACTGTAGAAAAACAAAGAAAAATAACTTACAGTATTTTGGAATGCACTTTTGTCAACAACTCGAGTGGTTCCACTCTTAACAATAGTTTGGGGCTTTGTCACAGTGTCCAAGATCAATCCTTTGCTGAATTCTTGCTTCAGCTCTTTTATGTATACTCCCAATTGACTCCTAATGAACTGGAGTCCTTCCTTGTTTAAAATATGACGAAGCTCAGCTTCATGGGGCCCTTTTGTTTCGATTGTTACATTCAACTGAAATGGCCATCAATAACGATAATAATATTAATTTTCGAGTAAAAATTCTTAAATCTAACATGTGAATAATCGTAAAAGTAAAGCCACAAATCGCTCGTTTTAACCTTAAAGTAAAAAATCAAACGTAACCACTTACATCGACTTCGTCGGCCTCGTTCTCATCGCTCAAGTTGGGTATTTCTAAGACTCCGTTATATTCGAGCTCAGAGCCGGCTACGTGAGCCACAAACTTAACTTCCAGTACCCAGTCAAACAAGAAGATCAACTTGGCTTTTCGGTTGTTAGCAGTCGCATCTCCCTCGATCTTCTTAAACTCCTTCAGCAATACTTTCACGGATCCTTTTTCGATCTCCCTACCGATCAGAAGATCAGTTAGCCGATCCTTTGACCATGGAGTCGCGTTCTTCTCAACCCTACAATATTATTTTTATTTTCTCTTAAATAAGTATTATGTAAACCTTCGTTTTGCCAAATTCTTCTAGAAATGTTTACAGTATTACCATGCAATGAAAGAGCAATGCGGTAAAACTTACCAGTGCCAGTTGTTAACGTTCTTGCAATCTGGACGCTCAACCATCTTTCCTTACACTTGGTAAAACACTGGAGCCTGTCGGGAAACAATCGTCTACAAAAAATGTCTCGAAAATTTTCGAAAATTTGCGAAATTTCTCGAATTTAAACAGTAAGCCACACAAAATAATTCGTTGTGGGAGCCATAAAAGAATAATATAAAATACTTTTTTGGCAATATTTTGTTAAGATTAACTAATAAGGGGGTTTTTAAAATAGTATAAGATTATAGTTTTATTTTTTTACTATGTTTAGCATTTATTTGTTGGGATATTATTCTTTCAAGTATTTATTTTCCTTGGTTGTGTTAGCTACTTGATAAGAACATTGAAATAATGAGAAATAAGGGGCCTATGTGTAAAGATTACAATTTTACTAATGAAAGATTTTACTATCTTTCGAATAATAGTACAATTAGGATATTATGCGATTGTTTTCTCCGTAAACTCTTGTCTGACAGCTGACTTTTGATGCTTCCTTATGTTATCCTTTCCTCTCACAAATCATGAAAAAGGATTCTCTAGAGCCAGAAGATTTCGAGGACAATCTACAGTTGCATTCAAAATGCGGTGTTCATGTTCAGCTACTGTATTTTATCGCTTCTATCGTATGTGTGGTATTCGATCTATTGGCAGTAGTGTTGTTGTTGGTGTTGTTCATGTATCCGGAGTTTCATAGGAAGTCGGTGGTTTACAGTCAGTTGTTGCAAGTAAGTCGAGTATTGAATGATGGAGTGATTTGTAGTATTACGATAGGACGAGGCCGTATTCCTATCATCTTGTGTACAATGGAGTGTTGTTCTTCTGGGTTTTTCTGTTCTTTGCTCACATTCTTTGCATTGGCGTTGGGCTGTTTGGAGTCAAAGTGAGTTGGTTAAGGTTTTGCTGTTCAAAGATTATTCAATTTTTAGCATTTTGAAGGTAGAAAATGTTGTTATTGGCATACTGATTGTGAGTGTAAAAAGTTGCTTTTAACGCGTATCTTTATATAAAAAAAACTTTTTTATCACTTATCATTAGGTAAGAAACTTGTTTTTTGTTTTTTTTAAACTTTTCTTACAGTTGAGAAGGCCGTACTTGATGTTACCTCAAATAAGTCTTCTGGTTGTCAGATTGGGAATATTTATCGTTTTGTTCTTTGGCCTTATCACTATTAATTTCGTGGGATCAGAGGTTGTGATATTGGCTACAATGCTGATATGTCTGTTTGGAATCGTATCAGGGTAAATAATATACTTGAAAATAGAAAGATGTTATCTACAATTATAAAAAACAATTCCCAAACTAAAAAAGAAGCACTTTTGCCATTTACTGTAACTACGACTGTACTAAATTTTGACTACAGACTCGTACTGTTTAGACTGTACTTGATGGCATCTGTGTTCTGTTTCCGCTATGTCCGAGAGAAGCATCTGATGATTCAAAAAATATTAGCCAGTGCGAAATCGGTTCACTTCAAAGATAAAAAGCGAAAGAAATAAAGATGGGCGTTCGTCTCCTTTAAAGACCACTCTAACACAACATTCTCAATAGACATAGGTTGTCAAACATATTTTTATATTCTTCAACTCGTATTAACAAACTACATTGTCTAACGTACTATTATTTTCTCTAACATACGTATGTTTCTATTACATGTTACACTGTCTTTCTTATGATTGTACATACTACGTTCTTGTGTTAAACTAAAGTCAACTGTAGTGGAACAGAACTGTATATAGTGATCAAAATAAACTTTTTAAAGTGGTGGAGAATGTTCCGCTTGCCACGACCCGAGCCTGGGGATCTCCTGTTCTTTTGTAAGAACGATGCCGCTCAATCGTTCGAAGCTGCCGTTCTGGAAGTAGCTACAGTCGACTCCAGTGTGTATCATGTAGCTTTATGTGTAGATGAGCATAATGTTGTTCATGCTACACCGTCTAATGGTGTAGCGTTAGAATCTCTACGAGAGGCTATAGAATCTTGTACTCCAGACTACGTTGAGTTGGCCAAGGTGAATGTGAATCAGAATTGGAAGAAGGAGGCTTGCCGCTTGGCTAGGAAGGAAGTCGGCCGAGCTGTCTATAACGATCTTTTTTCGAGCGACTTTCTCGATTCTCAGAACCGTCGTGCCTTCTATTGTTGTCAGTTAGTGTGCTGGTCTTACTATCAGAGTCACCCGAAGCAGGAGAGTCCGTTCGTGCCTCATCGATTGAATTTTAAAAACGCGGACGGAGCAATCAGTGACTTTTGGGTTAATTACTACAGAGAACGAGGGAACCGTGCCGTGCCGCAGGACGAGGTTGGTTCTCATCCATCCAAGTTGCGAGTGTCGCCGACTGTCACTGTGACAGCTACACGGCCTACAAGAATGAGCAGTAAGTTGTCGATTCCACGAACGTTCTTGAAGAATCTGCATTTTGTAAATGGAAGCTACGGGTCAGAATGTTTGTCGAACAAATTCACAGTATACGAACCACGGACAGGTATGGCTTGAATGCTTAATTTAGGAATAAATATGACAATTTATATCTAATACTCATTCGTATAGTAACTCATGCTTATATTATCCCACTTTAAAGTAAAGTATGCTTTTTAATACCTAAATGAACGAGTATGTTTGAAAAAATATTTAATAATTTTGATTTTCAGGTGGCATTTTAACAGAAATAGGCTCAGCTACATCTCAAGATGTTCATGAGGTAGTTCAAGTAGCAAAGCATGGCCAAAAGAAGTGGGCCGAGATGGGATGGCAGGCCAGAGGAGATGTTCTGAGGAAAAGTGCTGGGTTGACAAGGGAAAACGTTGATTTACTAGCTGATTGGGAGGTCCGGGACAATGGAAAGCCTATCAACGAAGCAGTTTCTGACGTTTTATCTTGTGCTGAAACTTTGGAGTTCTTCAGTAGTAAGTTCTTACTGTAAATACATTGTTTTTATTTAGTAAGTAATATAATATAACTTTTTTAGATCCAAATTTGGCCGGCCAGTTTCTACCGTACGATGGAGATCATCAGAAGTTTGCTTATACGAGAAGAGAGCCATTAGGTGTGGTTGGTGCGATTGGAGCATGGAATTATCCTATTCAGACGGCTACATGGAAGATTGCTCCAGCTATTGCCTGTGGCAATTCTATCATTTACAAGCCTAGCCCATTAACACCTGTTACTTCGGTATGTTGTTAGAGCTTTGATGATCTACTAAGCAAGTTGAAAAGTTTGTTTTTAAACTTGTTTTAGTTGTTTTTAGTTTATAACGCTACCAGATTCTCTGAATTTAAGTAACAAAACGTCAATCACCTATATTACTGTTTCTAGGTACTATTAGCAGAAATCTTGACAATGGCTGGCATTCCAGATGGAGTTGTGAACATTGTACAAGGTGAGGCAGAAACGGGTACAGCTATATGTTCTCATCCTGACATACGAAAGGTCTCCTTTACTGGCAGTGTACAAACTGGAAAGAAGATTGCTCAGAACTCGAACAATGACAATATAAAGCCTGTTACTCTCGAACTTGGAGGCAAGAGTGCTTGTATTGTGTTTGATGACGCTGATATCGAAGTCGCTGTTCATGGAACTATGATGGCCAACTTCTATAGTCAAGGTGGGGTTTTTACTACAGGATTATATATCGTTAGCTACTGAATTTTACGTTTTAAGGAAATTGTTTTACGTCATCAACAACATAATTTTAGGCCAAGTATGTTCAAACGCCTCAAAAGTGTTTGTCCACACATCGATCATCGAGGACTTTACAAATATGTTGGTGAACAAAGTCAAGGCCATGAAGGTAGGAGACCCATTAGATAAGGCTGTTCATGTTGGAGCCTCCATCTCTAGTGATCATGTGGACAAGGTTCTTGGCTTTGTGGATGATGCAGTTAAGGATGGAGCCAGGAAACTTTGTGGAGGTGAAAAAGTGAAAATTGAAGGTCTCGAGAATGGGTACTATATGTCGCCATGTGTGTTGAGTAATCTACAACCAACGATGAGAGCGTACAGGGAAGAAATATTTGGACCGGTACTATTGGTAATTCCTTTTGAAAACGAAGAAGTAAGTTGGGTAGTGTTAATATTATTGTGTTAGTATTGTAATCAAAATTTGATGTGTTACCTAAAATTTGTAAATTTATCTTCTGTAATGGCATATTTGAGGACGAGTCTTCACTTTTAAGTCAGATTTGTAATATGTTGATATATAATAGGGTCTGTAATGGCTACCTGGGCGCATAAATGCAAGGTATAAATATTGGTCTTAAAATCACATGACATTTTTAGGACGTGCTTGACCGTGCCAACGAAACCGAATACGGTTTGGCAGCTGGAGTCTTTACTACAGATTTGCAAAGAGCCCACTCATTTGCCAACCGGTTGACAGCAGGAAACGTATACGTTAACACATTTAACGATGTTTGTAAGTTTTTCAATTTTAGGTTGTTTAGGATAAAATTTAAAAGGATTTTTTAGCAAAATAACTCCTATCTATTATATTTGCATTATGTTTTCAATTTTAGCACCATGGGTACCATTTGGAGGCTATAATCAAAGCGGTTATGGCCGAGAAAACGGCCAAGCGGCCATCGAATATTATTCCCAAATCAAATCGGTGTTTATGAATGTCAGTGGCAAACTAGACAATCCTTTCCCGTAGTTTTAAACACGATATGAAATTTGAACTGAATTTGAAACATCGATGCACAATAGCTGTGGTATTGTTATAAGTACTTATATAAAGTAATTTAAGTTCAAATTGCTATGTTAATTTGAAATTCAAAATTTAGTTCAAAGACAGCTTGTGAAAAATAGAAAAATTTCAATATTCAAATAGTTGTTTAACATATTATTGTTGTGAATTTTTGTTAGGAACCACGAATAAACAAAAAAAGCGTATCGATTCGTTTTGGAGAGACTAACATAATATAAGAGACCAGAAGCTTTCTCTTTTAGTGACGTTCTTTTTTGTTTTTCGGATATTACTCATTCCATTTCGAAATAAACAAATGCGCAAGAACGTTTAAAAATAGATTTTGATATTTAAACTCACGCTTCGGAACGGTTGCTAGGACACACCTACTGATAACAGTATAAGTGTTGGGTTTTACCGAGTATCTGGAGCTACTTTAGCTATAAATATGTGACATAACGTAGAGGATTGGCTTTGTCAAGCTGTTGATGTACTTTAGGAACGAATACTAAGATTTATACGTGAATAAAGTTAATGTTGATAAGGTTGAATTAAAGATTAACATGATATTGTAGTAGATTGTGGTTCGCCGTGTTTGAATTTGTTGATTTTCAGCTGAATATTCAGAACTTTTAATACCATAACTATTGTGCTCTAATTTGACTTATTTGGTTGTCCTTCACACACTTTTGTTTGTCGATTCTTTTCAATGTTTCGAAACGAACTTTTATCGCTTTTTGATAATGTTAACGTGGCTTAAAGGTTTTATGTTCAGCTGAAGTGTACGTCCAGTGTTTGCACCTTTTGTTTTTGTTTTCGATTAACGTTGGCGAAGGCCAAAGCATCTTCGTCTTGATACCTCTGTCTGCGTCTCAATACCTACATTTTCGTCTTGAAACCTATCCCTTTTTGTTTGAAATTTAAAATTTTCAAAAATAATTTAATCGTGATTTTATTTATGTATATTCGCGTTTTAAACCCGACTTTGTTTATCTCTTTCAACATTGCCATTTTTAGAGAATGGATTCTCGAAAACTGAAGGAAGGCGCAGTAAAACGCTACAAGTCTGGATTACTGGGCAGTAAATTCAAAGACTGTTGGAATGTACTGTTCAGCGACTCAACTTTCTGCATTTACAACAAAGAGGTACGTTTCTTACAATTGTTAGTTAGTTTTAAATTTGAATTTTCCGTTTAAAATAAAAAAAAGGATAATTTTTAGGGTGATTCAAAGCCAGAAGCCAAGTTTCTACTGAAAGATGTAGCTCCTTACATTTGTGTGGGCTTGATGACAGATCGTATGCCAGTCAAACGACCCGATATGCCTGATGGCTGTTCTGTGCATCATCTTGTTGGATTCGGAATGGACCCTCGTGCTGACAAGGTTCATTGGATTTTGTTTGGATCTGATTCTGATTTAGAGTAAGTTTGTTACTGTAGTATTTAAGAATGAGTTTATAACAAGATATTTAATATTATTTACGTTGCAATTATTGTTTCAGGTCTTGGTTCGCCGAGATTGTAAAGACTCTTCCAAAACCAGCCAATCCACCTCCAGGCGATCCAAATCAACCCCCTCCACAACAACCATCAGCTCCACAACCAAACCCATCTTCTGGAGGATTTGGTAAGCTATTTTGTATGTCTTATATGAAGCACCGAGGATTGTCAAACAATCAAATATAAATTTACATAACTATTTATTTTCATCAATCTATCACTTCTTTTTTCAGTACCACCAGCCCAGTACCCTTCCAGTCCCTACCCCAACCAACCCCAGCCTTCGCAAGGTGGTGGCGGCGGAGGCTACAACCCAGATCAAGGTGGCTACGGTCAAGGAGGAAACGGTGGCCGAGGATACAACGGCAGCGGCGGAGGAGGCTACAATAATGGCGGAGGCGGCGGAAGCCACCACACTACAGTAATAGTGGACCGTGGTGGTGGAGGAGGAGGCTACGGTGGTGGCTATGGCGGAGGCTCAAGCTCCGGCCTCGGCTTTGGCTCCGGAATGTTGATGGGATCGTTGTTGGGCTACGGCGTTGGTAGCTTCTTCACACCGTCTCACTATTATGGTGGAGGATTCGGCGGAGGAGGCTTCGGAATGGGTGGTGGCTACGGTGGCGGCTACCCAGGTGTCGGCGGGGGCTACTCCAGCACCCAAGACAACGATACCTACATCACCAACAACTACTACAACTCCAGCGACAACAACGACCCCCAGCAGCAACAGAATAATGAAACACGTGAGGAAGGGGATTATCAGCCTGGGGAACAGCCTTCTGAAGAGCTCCCAAAAGGCGAGCAGCCTTCAGAAGTCGAAGGGGAGGAGACTTCTGAGGCCGACCAGCCTCCAGAAGAGTACGAGGAGGATAATAATGATGACAATTTAGATAATGACAACGACGGCGGCAACGACAACAATGATGGAGGCTACGACAATGACGGCGGATACGATGATGGAGGCTACGACGATGGAGGCGGTTACGACGGAGGCTACGATGACGGCGGAGGCTTCGACGATGGTGGAGGCTTTGATGGAGGAGACTTTTAGACCGTCCATTCTAGTCTAACTAATTCTTGTATATAGTTTTACGTGTTTTATATTATATAGAGCTAAATCCAGTTTTGTCGTATACACTTTTAAAGGATTCTCATTCGACGATGCCAATGCTTTCTAATGGTCCACTTGCTGTACATTATGTAAAAGATAATAATATCCGATAATAAATATTAATATTCATTTGAAAAGTTGGAAAATAGTGAAACGAATATAAAATTAATTGTTGTACCCTTGCCCTTCAATCATTCCTTCTCAAGCAACGAAAAACTTGGCCAAAAGAGCAATATTGACCCATTTCGAGAAATCATGTTCGGGAATATTCGCCTGATTCTCTGGCATTTTTCGGCAATCGAAGGCGGACAACTTTTTGTTTGACTGCCGAAAAGGGTTCTTCAAGTCTCTGTTTGTTGTGTCGTTACAGTTTTGAGTAATATCTTCCGTATTTTAAGTTATTTTTGTTAATTTTAGTTGTTGATCATGGCGACCGTGGCCTTCCCTTCTCTACCAGCACAAAATCTGAGATTCCGTACTCAAATTGACACGGATTTCCGAGAGATTGTCGCCGATGTGGATGGAGACTTATACTTCCTTCCTCTCCACAACATCTCCATCATTGAACGCGTGGACCTGGATAACAACAAGGTGTACATCAAGTCAGTCGAGAACCCAGATGAAGCTGAGCGAATGGTAGAGAAGATCAAGAAGCACTTTGAAGACGCGGACATGTACGACAACTATGTTCAGTTGGAGAATGTGCTGCCCGATCAGGAGTACATCTTCACCTTGGCAGAAGGAAACTACAAGAGAGGTCGTGTTGTTCAAGTTCTGGACAATTCTCTGGTTAGATTCAAGGACATTGACGAGTTAGAGGTGTATTATGATGTGGAAATTCAGAAGGTTCGTTCATTGGGCTTCTTGGAGTACTTGGACTACGCCGCCGCTTCTATCACTGAGGTCAATGTTCCAGGTAAATCTGTTTTTGATGTCTAGAAAGCTTCATTTTGAATATTTTTTTGTTTGTTCAAGTTAAACCGATTGTTTTCATATTTTTTACATTCCATAAGGTATTTCCAATGTTTTATCGTGTATTCCAGAAGGATTTCTGTTCAGTCACAACTGGATGAGGCAATTGAAGAGGTTCGACTTGGTCAAAGTCATGTTCTTCACCACGAAGAAGCCATATTATGGAGTTTTTGAAGATTGTAAGTTTATTTTTAATTATGTAAAGCGTTTTTTGCTTTATTTTCATATTACGGCTTTTGAAGGTTAATATTGGCTTATACATTGCAAATGATGGTTTAGATAACATTAACGGTTGGACTTTTAGTTTCTTGTGTACTTCCGAGTTGTAATCCATTGCTGATGGGGAGGAGCTTGTTTCCCGAGGAATATTCCCTGTTCGAAGCAGCTCTGATTGGTGTTAAGCAGATTTGCAAGAAGGGATATTACCCTTATTTGACGTGGAACAACAAGAAAAGGTTCTCGGGATTTGTGGTCGGAGAAGAAGAGGGAAGCAACCTCTTTGTCAGGGATGCTGGTAAGTATTTGATATTAGAGAAAGGTTTGATTATTATGTTAAGTTGTAAACGTTTAATCACTATTTTTGGTAAATAGTTTAGGTTCTTTGCTCTTACTTTAAGGTTCTTTTTAGATTGTTACTTTACCTTGGCACATGTCAAGTTAATGTTGCTGCCGTTGGCCGACAACGAAGATTATTTGGTCAAGAAGATGGAGGACATGAGAGTTGGGTGTGCTTATATTGTTCGACAAGGATCTGACTATGTAAGTTTATCATTATTTGGGTAACTATATATTATAGCAAAACGTTGTAAGATTTTACACTATAATATTTATATTTTTTATGTTGATCATTCTTTTGGTTTTCTTTGGACTTTTGGACCGGTTTTAATCAACTGCTTTAAGCCATTCTTCCGTGCTCAACTGATGCAAATCACTGGAGACAAGTTCATCTTCTCGAACGTCGACTTTCCTGGCAGTCCACTGATAAGACAAGAGTTTGGAATGTTCAGCAAGGGGAACATCTTCTTCCCACATGAATCTCTTCTCATTCCTCGTTTGGTATGTTTGAGATTTGTGATTTTTTGAACTTTTGGCTAAAACAATATAACATTATATTAGTTTTCATTAAAAATTAAAATTTTATTAAAAGTAAAACCTTGAAATTGAGTTTTTATAATTTTGCAGTTAGTATCTTTGCTTCAAAACGTTAACTATTATGTTTCAGTACACAACCATCACCGTAACCAATCTCCAGGAGATCAAGGAGGAAGTTGGTGGATCCTTGTTCAACCTTCCTCTCACTTTTGAGTTTAACCAAGACCTACAAGAATATTCAGCCAAGATCTGCAAGTAATATTGTGTTTGTACTTTTCATAACTTTCACTAGTATTTTATATCGCCACTTTACTATATTTTAACAGTTTAATCTTCTAGTCATAACATATTGAGATATCATGTAAATTATACTGTAAATTATATAAATTATCACTTCATTTTCTTTTATTTGCCATTTGAATCTAAAAATAAATAACAAAGTTATATTTATACTTATTACAGGTAGGTATGGTAATGATTTAGTGACCAGATAGCAGCATGTTTAATTTTGTGATATGTCTAATTTTGTTAACCGAATTTGTTTTGGTTCCCTCATACAAATTAAGTTTTAACATGCAATAATGATAATTTACTTTATTTGTAATTAAATTAAGTATTTGACATAGTATTATGGTACGAACGTGACAAAAACACAATAAGTAATATGATGATATCTTGAGTTCATTTTCTAAATAATATAACTAGGAATCCAAGGATGACAGCTTATATTTAAGGTAAGACCAGATAAGCCGTGGGTCATGACCTTTTATCTTCTTCTGGTTACTGTATTACAAGTTTGGCAACAGAAGTTGTAGTATCTCTGATTGTGACACAAATTGGTTCGCAGTACCATATTACATACATGATGGCTTCCTCTGTCGACACAGACTTCGTATGAAGGCTCTAAAGCAGTTTGTGTTAGACTATGTTAATTTTTTGTATACGATAACCATGACCGGGATAGTTTGTTTATCTTTTGGTCCTTTTAATGACAAAACTAATATATCCTGTCGATCATAAGTTAAGATAGGCAAATATAGAGCCATTAAAAAAGTAGTTTAACAGTAATTGGGAGTTTAGTTATAAATCAAACCTACCCTTAACAACCACTTTCTTGGGTTGTGATAGTAACGTCATGATACCAGCGTTACAAGAATATGAGCCACTGTCCGACAGCTGAGCGTCTGTGATCTTAAGGATGTTTCCATTGCCCTGAAAAGCAATTTTAATTCGTTATATGAAAAAAAGACCATCTAATCCTCAAATACGATAAAACAAACTGAACTTCAAGGTTAAGGTACAGCCTCAACCGTAGATTGGAGGCTAGTCTCAATAAACTGTTTATTTACTTTCAGACCAATATAAGAATGAAAATACCTGATATTTGGGTGGTTGTAAGTCCAATTTGATGTCATTTTTAAACCAAATGGCGTCGCTGTCGATTTCTCCGTAAAGACATTTCATTGTAATGTCATCTCCTGGCTTGAATATACCACTATGTGCAATCTCAATCTCAGCCTTGACTCGTCTCTCTTTCTTCATGTCCACAAAACTCTTACTGTAAAAATGAATTTGTTACAATATTAAGCTCACGATAAGCGATGGCAAGTTTAATATTATGGCATAAGATAAGGTTTCACTATGCTTAAAGATGAAATTTATATTCTGAACGTACCATTGATTGTAGCAATCCAACTCAGAATCGAATCGATTGTCATTTCCAGCACAACCGCCATAAGTAAAGGACCTACAAGTACCGATACTCATATCAAAGAACCACTTCTTCTCCACTCCGCTACAAGGTCCGGCGTCAAAGTTCATTGAACAGATGTCTGAAGAAGATAGTGTACTTGATATTAACAATTGATTTTTTTTTAATTTTAAAGTACTTCAAAATTAGTTCAAAATTTTAAAAAATGTTCAGAAAGTGTATAGAAAGTACCTTTAGGTTCCAACATCTTGACAATGTGTCCGACTGGAGCTCTGCACCTTCTACTGCACTCCTCCTTCGTATTAAAACGATTGGCATTGCCGCGACAACCACCGAATGTAAACTTTTTACAGTTACCATCGTTGGAATCATAGTAATATTGAGTAATAGGGTCTTGGCAAGGTCCACTGTCTTGTTGCAGTAGGCAAATGTCATCTACAAATTCATATTTTTAAAGTCTTTAATGCCATTTCTTAATGGAATAGTATATAATGTAAAAGTTAATTTTACTTTTTACATATATAATAACATATATCAAGATAGTACACAAGCGAAACCCACCATTCTGATCAGCAGGCAGCTCGGCCTTACACAAACTGTCACATTCGGCCTTGCTACTGAATCTGTTGCCATTCCCACCGCAACCTGACCACCAGAACAAGGCACAGTCGCCTTTGTTGTTGTCGTAAAACCATTTCGGAGCTCTGACATGACAATCGCCACTCTCTTTGGGCTCTGAGCACACTCGTTGTTGTCGATACTCACCACAAGCACGTTGGCAACCTTCGAGCGACTGGAAGTTGTTGGCGTTGCCCTGGCAGCCGGTGAATAAGAAAGATTTGCATTTGCCTTGCTCTGGGTTGAAGTACCACCTCAAGATGGAGCCGTGACATGGGCCTGGGTCTTGTGGGGCCAAGCATAACTCTGAAATTTAATTTTAGTGGTTTATGATCTATATTAATATGCTGAACCACATTTTATGCCAAAACGGCCATTTTATAATGTCATTACCATAATACATCACATTATTGCAGTGTAAAGCTTTGTATATGTTATAAAACAATACTTTTCAACACAAACTTACCAGGAATGTCAGTAATTTTTTGTGGGTGTACTGTAACTACCTCAGGCACTGTTTCGTACTCATCAGTACTTGCAGTGACCTGAGACAGAACATTTGATGGCACAATAACTTCTTGTTGCTCTGAATCTTCATATCTTCCACTATCATGGTTAGAATTCATAGAATGTTCATCAGAAGTTACAGTACCCTCCTCGGAATGTACCGTAGCATCCTCAGTTGAATGTGATCGTTCATCTCGTCGTATCAGATGATGATTCAGATGTTTCTTGTGATGCTTGTGAGTTGCCAGTTCAGTACCATCGTACAAGTGATAGTATCTGTCGACATGAGCAGCATCTACCATCCCACAGGTCTGCTGACATTGTTCTTTCGTATCGAAGCGATTGGCATTACCAGCACATCCACCGTACGAAAACTCACGGCACGTTTGGGAGCGGATATCATAGTAATACTGTGGTATCATGGCTCTGTATAGAGTATTATAATGTTATACTAGCCGTGTCATTCGTCAGCGTTTTTAATTTATGAAACACCAACGAATACTCAACAACCTCAACATATACAACATGACATATAACACAAAACATACCTGCACGGTCCAGTAGAGTACGGCATGCTGCAGATCTGAAGCGTAGTTGGCCGTATCATCTCTTCGTACTGTGTCATCTCTTGTGGCGCATCTGAAACACACAACATGTACTACATATACACAAATCAACATGTAAACTTAATATGTAAGGACAGTAAGACAAGTTATGGACAAGATACTAAACATGGGACAGTAAAACACATTATTACGATTTTCTAAGACGGTAGACATAACATGCTGACATAAAAAGTCTACTTTTTGACTTTAGCCTACAGGACATACGACACAACATATAATGACATCTTATACTACCACCAGATACAAAACCTTACGTAGGACATAACACAAGACATATATACTACCTAACACACAAAACAACACAATTTCCTAGATGAAATACCACAGGAACAGCAAAGACAAACAACACAAGCACAGGAAGATACCATGAACCTAGGTAAGTCAACTGAATTTATTTAGATCAACAACAATATTAATTGGCAGTAGAAAGAGAATCGGGTCGGGCTACGGAGATCCCTACTGTTACAATAATTAAGAGAGAATATTACTGACGTGAACATCGTTCCTCGCACTGTTCCTGAATCGCGAAGTTGTTGCCGTTGCCGAGGCAGCCGGAGAACTCGAACTGGCGACATTCCTTGGCCTCCTTGTCGTAGTAGAACTTCTGATGATGGCCTCCGCACGGTCCTTTCACGGCCGGCAGCTCGCACACGTCTAAAACAAGATTCGTGATAATATATTAGATATATAATGTCTAATTATTACATAAATTACTTTACTTTACACTAGTTAAACCACTTTACACTATCTCAGCTACTATAACAATACCTAAAAGTTGATTTAACTAAACGAAAAAGCAAAATGTATTGACTAAAGACTAAATTAGCCTCAAACCATCAGTAGAAGGTCGACTTACTGAGGTAACTTCCACAAATGTCCTTGCACTCTTGTTCTGTCTTAAACAAGTTGCCGTTACCCTTGCATCCACCGTAGTAGAACCTGGTGCAGGTACCATCAGTCTTCTTGAAGAACCACATAGTGGTGAATTTGGTACATGGTCCCTTGTCTGGTGGGGCTTCACAGCGTTCGGAAGCGCTCAGCGATGACACTTCTGAAGATAAGTTGATTAAGATTGAAGTATTACAGCATATATCTACTGTAGTCATTTTAAAGTGAGCTGCTTATAGTAAAGTAAACTTTTTTCCAATTTACATTCATAGTTTTTGTTACAGTAGTCTTTAAGCCTTATTGCATATATTTTTTAACCATTCTACAGCATACATATAACATTAAGATACTTTGTTTCCAACTACCCAATACCTACCTTGAGGTACACCACCAGCTTGACCGTTAGAGCCAGCTGAAGCCGATCGTTGACAAGTATATTGACATTGTTCCTTGGATGTGAATCTGTTGCGGTTGCCACCACAGCCAGAGTACTGGAAGATCTCGCAAGCATCGCTGGATGGGTTGTAGAAGTAAGTGTCAAACTTTCCGCTACAGGTTCCAATGTCTTTGGGAAGGTTGCAGGCGTCTCTGTCTAAAAAGAAACGTCATTTCAAATATAATGTATTGTCATATAACTCGTAGTTGAGAAATCTCAAGAACTTGCAGTTACCATAAGATTAGTTGATAATAATCACAATATAAGATACAAAATACTACGAACAAAAACGTCAAATCACAACAAAAGTTTAGAATCTACTATAATAGTCCATATTACAATATAAAATATTACAGTGAGGAGTTACAGTAGCTTAAAACAAATTATTACACGTTTGTTATCAAACTTAACACTATAAACATTTTACGTCAACTTTACTATGTTATATACACCATTACTCACTGTTACCGCCGGTAGCAGGCCTTGCTACAGTCGTATTTTGTCTCAAGTATCCACACCTCTGTAGACATTCATTCTTTGTCTTGAATCTGTTGTCATTACCATGACATCCACCGTATATAAACTGATGACATTCCTGGTTGAACACGTTGAAGTACCACATGTCCTCGTAGTTGTTACAGTCTCCACTGTTAACTAACTGAGAGCATACTGGATCACTTCTTGATGTCTGTTGTGGTACACTTGGTGCTTGTGGTGCAGTTGGTGCTTGTGGTGCACTTGATGCTTGTGGTACATTTGGTACTTGTGGTATTCCCTGTTGTTTCTTCTGACTTCTGATACTTTCCAGATACTCGCGGTTCCTCTGTTCCCACTCAGCGCGACGACGTGCATCTTCTTCTGTTAATATACACATGAACACAGTGTTAGTGCAGAACAAACAAAAGTGTTACAACAACATAATACAGGCTAATATACAACTATTAAAATACCACTCTTTTAACACCTTTCTAAATCACCATAAACAAATTCAACATGTAACATATAATCATATTAACCTTACTACAATTCCACACCATATAGCATCACCAAGTATTACCGCGCTTATCATCCTTACCTGATTGCGACTGTGACTGTTGAATCTCCTGAGCCCTCTGTCTGTGATCTTCCTCCTGTCGTCTTCGTTCATACTCACGTTGATGAGAAATCGGGTCTACAGTAACCGGCTCTACGGTAGTAGTTGGTCCTACATTGGAGCAGAAACGTTGGCAACTCTCCCATGAGTCAAAGTTGTTGGCGTTGCCCAAACAACCTCTCCACCAGAAGGCGTCGCACCGCTTGGTGGTGTAGTCGTACCAGTAGCGTGGCTTCAGGTCGTTACACTTGTTGGGGCCTTCCACCTTTGGCAGGTAACAACGGCCGAGCTCTGGAGGTTCGACGCAAACGGTCTCGCACTCTTCTTTGGTCGCAAAGTTGTTCTCGTTGCCACCGCAACCGCCGAACCAGAATTGGGAGCAGCGGGCTTCGGCCGAGTCGAAGAACCACCTGAGGGCATATTGTGATAGGCAAAGCTCTCCCTTCTCTTGGGGCAGGTTACAAGCGACTAAAAAGAGAGTATTATTATATTTTTTATATTGGTATATTGATTTTCAGATCATTTGTATAATTTTAGGTAAAACCTCATACTCTGTACCTATTAAAGTACAAAACGTACCAATTTAGATAATTTAGGTAACAAACTTACTGAGTTTAGCTGGAGAAACAGTGCCAGCAACAATGAATGGCGGCTTGGTCGTAGTAGGACAGCCAGATCCATTAGGTCCCAAAGCCTTAGACTCGCCATCAGAACAGCAGCCGTACTTGGCGTAGCGACAGTCGTTACAGCCTTCCTTTCCTGGACCCAAAGCGGTAGTTTCGCCATCTGGACAACATCCGAACTTGGTGTACTGGCATGGACATCCTTCCTTGCTCGGACCTCTGGCGGCCGTTTTACCATCAGGACAACAACCATATTGAGACTGGGCACAGCTCTCGGGGCAGCCATAGTAACCAGCTCCCTTGGCCGAAGCCTTACCGTCAGGACAGCAACCATATTGACTGAACTCACAGCCACAGCCTTCGTTGTTCACGCCCTTTGAGACGGTGACTCCATCTGGGCAACAACCGTACTTGGTCAGAAGACATTGCACTCCACAGCCGGTACCGTTTCTGTCCAAAGCACCAGTTTCACCATCTGGACAACAACCGAATGGACCGTTCTCGCAGGGAAAGGTCGACCGTTCACAGCCAGCGTAGCTTGGGCCGAAGGCGATAGTCTTGCGGTCCTTACAGCATCCGAATCTGGAAGCGGCACAGACTGGTTCGCCACAGCCTTCAAAGTTGGGTCCTCTGGCCAAGGTGACATTGTCGTTACAACAGCCGTACTTGGTCTCGTTACAAGCTCCGAGCACGAATTCTGGACAGCCCAAGAAGTCCTTTCCTTCAGCTTCAGTGTACCAGTCAGGACAACAGCCGAACTCAGTCTTGGAGCAGTGTTTCGTGACATTGACGTCTTCTGTCTCGTTTCCGAACAGCAGATTCTCAAGTCCAAGAGTTTCGTTGAGAGCGCTACACAGAATCTTGACGATCTCTCCGGTTTCTTCGTTCGTGGCTTCGCATTCCTTGTCAACATCTTCGGTCTCGGTTTCAGATGTAGCTTCAGCTTCTGGCTCTTCACCACTTCCTGGAGTCGGCTCCACGTACTCGTCGCATCCCTTGGCATCTGGGCCAATGGCTTCGGTCACGTTATCGGCACAGCATCCAAATTCAGATAAAGAGCAGTTGGAACAGCCTTCGAACCAGTCACCTTGAGCAAAAGTGACATTGTCTGGGCAACAGCCAAAGTCACTGTCGAAGCAGGCTGAAAAGTCAAGGTTTACATGTTGTCAAGCTTAAAAAGCAATGTAAAACAACATCTTTTTCAAAAACTTAAATTTCAAAATATTTTTAAATTTCAAAACCCTAAAGTGTCCCAAAACCCAGTGTTTTGCCCGGACCGGTCCGGAGCGTTTTTCACCGGTCCGGTCCGGTCCAACCTTCAAATTTTTGGGTCCGGTCCTGTCCGCAAAAAAATTATTTTTTATTTTTAAAAAAAGCAAAGATCGCTAAAATTGCTTTTTCTACGTTTAAAAACACTTAAAAATATGTTTTCTTTGCAATTTTTAAAGCAGTTTTAATAAAATATTAAAAAATTTTTTTCCGGACCGGTATGGAGCTTTTTCTTCGGTCCGTGTCCGCAAAAAATTTTGTTTCGGTCCGTCCGGTCCGGACCGGACCCGTCCGCGGACCGGTCCGGCAAAACACTGCCAAAACCCTAAAAAACTTCCAAAACCTTACTTGGACAAGGATCTTCGTTACAGTTCTGAACAAGTGCTGGCTTGTTAGACTCGTCGCACCATTCTGGTACTGGGTTTCTGTCGTAGTTTAAGCAAACAGCAAATCGTTCTTGTTGTCCACCACCACATTCAGCAGTACAGTTAGACCATGGACCACTGAACCAGGTACCAGTACACTTGGCTTCATTAACACATTCTTCGGTTACGTTCGGCTTCTCGGAAGAGCACTTTTCATCGTCAACAATCTGAAAGTATACCAAAAATGTTTAAATTGTGCTTCGAAAATACTGAAGTTTTTAATTATAGTAACACTACAGTATATATCTCGTCTTATGTTAATGTAATGTCAACTCAAAACCAAAAAAAATTAAAATTCGTCCAAAAACCTACGTTGATGGTTCCCAACTCGTTCAAAGCACAGTGAACCTTGCGTTCCTTGTGACCGTGACCGCATTCCGTGCTACACTTGGACCATTCTGACACATGCCATTGATGAACACATGGAATGGCGGTAGCACAAGCTCTAGTATCAGTTGGAATCTCGGTTGAATTCTCGTTCAAACACTTCTCCAAAGGATAAGGACGTCCAGTTTGGTCTTGGCAGGTAACGTTCCTAGTCTCTTCAGTGTCAGTACAACGTTCACAGAGATCCCATTCAGTTGTGACAAAGTGAAGACCTTCACATGGACCCAAGTTACAGTAGCGTTCGGTATCGTGCTCAACTCCGGACGGACAGGATTCGGCTGGCAGAAGCTTGCCTTCTTCTCCTTCCTTCTCGCTTCGGCACGTCACAGAACGGTATTGCTTGGCATCACCGCACTTCTCGGAACAAGCCGACCATGGTCCAGTGTTCCATTCTGGGCACGAGAAGCGGTTACAAGTCTGACGGACAGCTGGACGTTCAGTAGAAGTACAGTTCTCATCGTCCACGGTCATTCTCTTGCCATTGGCGAAGACCTTGTGACAGTAGATGACACGGTATTGAAGGCCGTGTTCACCACAAGATTGGGAACACTCTTCCCATTCTCCGACGAACCATTCGGCTTCACAGTCTACCGTAACACAAGACTTCTCGGTCTCTGGCTTGGTAGAGTTGTTCTCTTCACACAGACCTTCCTCTACTTTCTGGCCGGTCTTGGCGTCAGTACAGATGGCTTCACGAGTCTTCGTACCCTTACCACAGGTCACGGAACAAGCAGACCATTCACCAGGTTTGTAGATAAATGGAATATCTTCATCAAGAGGAGTCGAGAAGTGGTACTTGACTGATCCACCTTGAGAACTGCCTTGGTATAGCAACTGGATGGTGATCTCTTCCTTCAGAGGTCCTTTGGCCGTCAGAGTTTCGGCCGAACCACTTTCAAGCTTTGGCTTCTGGTATTTGAAGACGGTACCTCCAGCTACAACTTCCTGATCTCCGAGAGTGATTCTGTTGTTTCCGTTCAAGAAGTAATGCCCAGAGTCGTTTCTAATAGCTAAAATGTCACTTTTATTGTCATTTTTTTTGTCGTTCTTAAAACATTTTTAATTTTTTTTCCTTCACATGTCAGATACCTGTGTTAATATTGGTATTAATCATAATAATTAAATTAAGATAATATATACATGTTTCTTTGATTAAACCTCCTTCTCTAACCCAATTTCATCTAATCCATCACTTGTGTTACAGTAACCCACACATAATGTGGCCTAAAACCGGGCCGACTCCGCCCACTGACACATTTTCTGGGTGCGAAAAAGATAAACGATATAAAGTTGCAAATCGCTGGCCCGTAAGCCCCGATTAATTCGAAACAGATGCCCAGCGTTTATTTCCCGAACACTCGGATTCGATTACACTCCCCACATAAACAATAAATAAATAAAACATACCAAGACTGTTGCTGGTCTGCTGCGTCTCCTCGATTTTGATGGCTGTCGCGCCAACCGGCAGCACGACGATGTTGTTGTAGCCGGAAGAGAGGGTGGACTCCTTGACGAGGCCTTCTTGGCTCTTGCAGGTGTTTCCGGTTCCGTTACAGACACCACACTTGTCGACTTTGGAAACTACAAAAATATAAAGGTTTATTGAGTGAAAGCTTATCAAAATAGATACAACATTAAGATATTCAGCTTTTTGTTTATATAATTGCAAAAGATACTATATACTAGTTTCTTTATACTGTAATTTATTCTTTCTTCAGTAAAAATTCGACCAAATTTGTCAAAAAAAACACTTGACACAAAATAGAAACCAGAGAAGAACTTGGCTCAAACAACTTTTTGTTCTAAAATTTGGAGTCTTTGATAAACTGTTAAAAAGAGAAAATTCTTACGTGATCCGAGTTTACCATCACAACCCAAAGGCAAACAAATGCCGTCAACACAAATGTCGTCTGATGTTTGGTCACATTTGGTACCATCGACCACTTTGTCGCCCCATTTGTAGTAGAAGGACTCGTTCAGTGGTTTACAGGTAAGTTCACATTTGTTTGAGCCTTTGAATGGAACCCACTAAAATATGTTGTTGTTATTAGACAGCAATTTAGCTTTTTTCACTTTTAAAACTTATTTTGTCTATACAGTGATGGATAATATAAAACAGACGTAATTTTCTGAGGTATATTGTGCTGCTTGTTTGACTGTATTTTCACGTTTATATTAGCTCAAGAACAAGTGAATTTGACGTATTAATTGTCACATAAAGAGAAAACAACGGCAAAATAAACAAAAATCAAAAGAGATTCATCTAAAGCGACATTATACATGTCTGAATGTCTAAAAACAGCCATAACATGGAATAAACAATAACAATCATACTAAAATACTACTTTTAAGATTTGTGAAACATAAGAGAACGATGACTAAATTTTCAAAAAGTTAATATCAAGCTTTAAAAGAGTTGTGTTAACTTCAAAGAGGTATGATAACATATAAAGAAGGTAAAACTTACACTGAAGTATTTGCCATCAAGAACATCGTCGTTGTGCTGGGCACATTGTTCTTCCCTGAAGTCTTGAGAGTCTTCTGGGCATGAGTCGAGGTTACAGGATTGGTATCGTACTGAAGGTCCAGTACAGTCTCCGCTGAAATTGGCATAAATAAGTTTTTTTGGAAATTTAGGTATATGTTGTTGATCAGATTGGAATAATATAGGTAAAGTCTTTGGAGAATTTTCTTTTAGGTAATAGTGGTGTTGTTTCAACTTTTTTTCTATACGCTTTTTGACCAATTAAGGTTTTCAAGTGATAACATTGAAACTAGTCTATCAAACCTAAACCACTTACTTGCATTGCCTCTTCTCGGTCTGAACTCCACCGCCACAGGTTCTGGAGCACTCGCCTTCGCGAGTCCATTGCCCCCAGGCGCCGGATTCTGGTTGACCACCGCCGTACTGGTCTACTGTAACATAGTCGTCACCGTTCACACTGAGCTGATATGCTTGTCGTTTGTGTCGCACGTTGTCGTCGACGCGAGGTGATAAGGGGTGAAGCGAGATCTCGGTTTCTTGGTTGTAGTTAAAGAATGGCAGCTTCCAGGCCGTTAACGGTGCGCACGTCAAGGCCACCAGGACCAGGCACAGGGCCCGCGATGACGCCGTGCCGGTGTGCATGGTACGATGGAGGCACGCCAATGTCTCCGCCGTTACTTGTAACCTGAAAGGTGGGGTGTATTGTTATGGGTCATACTATGCTTTTTTTTAATTTAAAGCGAACGGGTTTTAAAAATATGGTAATAATGTGAACGGTCGGAGAACGATATGGTACAGTTTGATTTAAGATTAGAATCTGATGGCCAAGCCGGAGATATTACAGTTTTCAGAAACAAAAAGCTTTTAATAGCAAAAGCGAACAAATTTAGCCATTAAAACATAATATTTTTAATAATATAACACAACATAAATGTTATTATCGAATTTAAAATAATTTTAAAAAATAATTAGCGATACTATAATAACAATATATACTGTAAAGCTAATATACTGTAAATTCACGATCCTTATCAACAAAAACACCCTACTGTAAAGAAAATTACTGTGCAAAATATTACAAAACGGAACGTTACTATAATTTGGCCCAATCTCCGACCCAATAGGCCACAATCGTTGGTCGAAAGTTTCGGGGTCAAAAGTCAAAGAAATAATTTAGTTGTTTTATCACAGATTTAGGAGGGGCCACGACACACCAACCTCGCAGCGGACTAAGTGAGCATGGCCATAAGGAACAGGCCATTCGCTGATCTGCCCCGCCCACTTTTTGGCCGACAAAAAGCGAAAAAAGTGGCTCCGGTTCGGCGACCCGGCTTTCTGGGCTGGTTACCGATGGAAGGTGGATCAGGTGAAGCTTGGGTGAGGTTGATTAGTTAGTGATTAGGCATTTTTTAACTACAACTTCACTGCGAGCGTGTAGATCTTAAAGCGAGAGTGTAGTTAAGGGTTGTCAGGCAAAATATAAAGGTAGCTTGATCTGAAAGTGTGAAAGTAAGGTTGATCGGGTAAATTACAAGTTAGATGATTTGAAGAACGTAAATCAAGATTGATTGAGAAATTTCGAAGTAAGGTTGATAACGTGAAATTAAGGTAAATCATGTTGTTGCAAAGTGAGTTTTATGAGGTAGCTTAAGAGTAATCGTTCATGGGGCAGCTTAAGAGTAAATATTACAGTGTGTTTGGTTAGATTAGGCTTGTTTAAGGTTGGTAAATAACTGTCAAGTATTAGGTGCCGACAGAAAGAACCCGCCATACTTTTCCTGTAATTTTCAGTAAAAAATGGTGGGTTCTTTATGTCGGCGCCTAATAATATTGGTTATAAGTAATCAGCCATCTTTAAAATAAGTTTTGTTAGAATAAGGTTAATCAGTTAACTTTGAAGTAGGTTTAGGTAATTTATTATACGGTCAGTTCATGATAAAGTTAGTACGATAACATAGATATGAGGTTTTCTAGTGCTTCTTCTTAAAATTAGATAAACGTTATCATACTTAATTTTTGTTACTTAAACTGATCTTTTATCGTATTTGTCAAAGTAATTAACAGTTTTTATAAACATCCTCTAAACCCTATTTTTAGCTTTTGGTAGCCGGAAACATTGCAGATCAAAGTGTCTTTTTAATAGCATGTTAGTCTGACTTGTCATAGCCATTTGCTGTAACAAATAGTCTCTTTGTCGCTTTATGTAAATTCGACTCGTTGGGTGAATTCGATTCGTTGGGTTAGTTAAAGGTCTATTTCATACCTATTATGTTATGGGTGGATATGCAAATTAAGTTGGTTGGCGGCCAAGTTTTGGAAAGGGTTTTTTGAATTTTATTAGGTTGTTCAAATAATTCTGTGCCCTCTCAAAGCAAATTTTTGTGGTTAGACGGCGCAATTTATATACTTTTTTTGTAGAGAAGGTTTACTCAGTATCTTAAATATAACACAGTAAACTTTGCCTCTAACAACATACTAAGATAGCAATCAGTCTTTGTGTATTGTGCCTATACTTTGCAATCAGATAATGGCCAGTTGCAGATGAGACTGGTGCAGAATAAACAAAAGTATGTTGCTAAGTTGTGAGTCATCGCTAACTATTATCTTGTGTTTATTCGGCTTTAATTGGGTTTTTAGTCTGGATGATACGTCCTCATTTAGAGTAGGTAACAAGGTTTTATGTTCTCTAGCTCATTTATAGTAGGTGACAGTTGTGTTTTATCACTAGTTGGAACAGTGATAATGAGTTAGGGTTTGGCAGAATGTCAAAATTAAATCTTGGAAGGTGATTATGAAATGGCATACGATACACATTATACACAAAGATATAACACATACAGGTGGTAAAGTACAATATAACAGATGTAGTTTTAAAGTGAGGCGCTGTGTTGAACAGTCCATGCTGTATCACGCACATTCAATGTATCACTAATCTCAACGTAATATATGTTACTGTACTATAATATAGTACTTTGCTGTACATGATTCTTTTCCGTTACACTACGTTCTTCACGTACGTTTGATAAATGGCTTTGTCTCTGAATTGGCGGCCATTTTGATATGTTGGTATGTTTGTGTTGGAAAGTGCAGCCAATAAAAGAGAATATTACACAAACTGACCCAAACAATCTAAAATCAGATCAGGGAGGGGGGTTGTTACGTCACTGTGACAAGTCTAATTAACATGACCTGGATGTCATAATTGCCATAACATATTGTTTCATGTTTTCGAAAGAGGCTATTCTGTCATAATTATGTTGTTCTAAGATAACTAGGCTCATATGTTGGTATCTTTATTAAAAAAGGTATTTACCGATCTTCTGAAGCTGATTATAGAAAAAAATGATAGTAAAGTTACAGTAAGACTACTAAAGACTACATGGAAGCCAAACATATAGCTTTATTGTAGAATAAAGATATTACAGTAGATCTTAAAATTCTATCAAAATACGACAGTAATTTTCAAAATACTACCAAAACTTTACAGTAGTTTGACAGATTTTCTAAATCATTACAGTACTCGTGCCATTAAACGATCACTCAGCTGTAGCCGTATGATACGATGCCTATCTTGTCGTATGTTGATGTGGCGTTCCGTTTTGTGCCGGGTACAATAAAAACATTAAATTGTTGTGGCAAGATCCGATTTACGATTAACACATATGGGAAGGGCGGGGTACTGTAGTTTGCGCGCTCGTTTTGTGTCCCAGATGAGGGCCCAGATGCACTTCACGCTCAAATTCGAATTCCTTTGTCCGCGGCGACAAAGAATTGATGGCCGGCGACACTTTCAACAGGTACCCGAAGCAGATTGAACACAACATAACATTTACTTTTAATCTTTGTTGCACGAACTGAAATCTAGTGGAAAGGCATTTTTAATTTTTTTAAAATTTTGGATTGATACTCAAATTGATACTGTATTTGATACTACTTTTTTCCGATTTATAGCTCATTTTTTAAAAGTGCATTTTATGACTTTGGCAAAACAGACCCACTGTCATTATTTAAGTGACCCCAGGTACCCTGTGCTCATCCACACTAAAGAGAGGTCGCAACAACAACGGCGAAGCGGCTTTGGCTTTTAAGTGCCGACCCGGTTTACAACCTTTGGCAGGGTTTGACCCGGGATCGCGACAAGATTTATGTCAAAATATTTAAACAAAAAATTGTAAATTTATGGCCGAGAACGGGGACATTTATAAATCAGTAGTACTTCATTTGTCAATTGCTGCCGAACATAAATCAGGGACTTGTCTGGCAATGGCGATAATGCAGGTATTTATAGGTAGATGTATTGATATAGTGATAGAGAAAGTTGTAGTTATAGTTTGAGGAAAGGAGTGGTAAGTTCAAAGTTCAAAATACAAAGATATAGTTAAAAGGCCATGGTAATGAAAGTAAAGGTAAAGAGATCAAAAATCTTAAAGAAGTTACAGTAAATCTATCTTCCTGAGACATACCATGGTTTTATCAATCAGTAAAGTAAATTATTCTATACTTAAATACCGAAAACACTTCGATATACAACAATATCTACAAAACACACAACTTAACATACAAAGTAACACACTATCAACACGAAACACTTCCGCATCCCACTGACCAGACGATCTGATACATGATACGTGCTGCTATGTATGGGAACGTAGGCTTGTTTATAGGAACGTATGTGCGAAATATGGAAGAACACAAACAAAGCAGTAGTAGTTTAACTTAAGCAAATAATAAAGGCGAATCTTGGGAAGCGACGGCTGTTTATGGCACAATAAACACATACCACCAGCCTCTTTTCGGCCGCCCAAATTGGCTAGCGGCTGGGGTTTACGTGAACCGACATTGCGCGGTAATCGGGGTGTGTTTCAGGGTATGGGGATAGGTTAAGTGGTAGTTTTTTGGAGGGATGTATCTTACTTTACCGTATTATATTCTTAAGATTTTTTGTCCTATTTACTCAGAATTATATTCTAGTACTATCCTGCACGTTCTACTTCTGTTTATTTGCACGATGTTATGATTAATAGTACTACTATGTTCTGCATAACAATAAATGACATAATATAGCATAACACCTTCCTCAAGTTCGTTCCTGACATCATGTCGGTAGCAGAAGGCTGTACTTCATCGTATCTTAAGCCAATAATCTTACCATTTCTCTGTTAAGCCCTGAGGCGCCTAATCTCTTATTGGCTTTTCCTTCCGTACACTTTCGCTTCTGGGTGTGGTAAATTGCTTTACCTTAAGACATAATTGGTAAAAAATTGTGGAAACACTTCCGTTCTCACATTTGTTTATTACACTTGCCTTTTCGATTATTTATTTATATTACACTTGGTATCAGGTTACTAATGTTTTGTTCTGAGGGGAGGGTGACGCAAATCGACCGGTATGTGAGCTATTATGAGCATATTCTTTTGAGAATTATCTTTTTTCTAAAGGGTAATACTCAAACTTTCAGTATCGTACTATAAACAGTATGTTTAACTAAAAAGTTTAACCCATTTCTTAATAACCTTGTTTTAAAACCGTAATTTGATGTATGATAAGCTTATCACTTGTCCTAACCATATGATATAAGTTTGTGCTATAAACATTGGTATTAGTACGAACCTGAGAATGTAATTTCAATTTTGAGTTATATTACACATGACGTTCAGACTATTCATTTAAATGAAGCCGGCTTCAAATTATGTTATTATTGTCTACATTCTCTAAACTTTGGCTTTTTTTGCTAGTTTTTCATGTTTTTAGTCTTTTTGTGCGAAAAGTAATGGCATATAATGAAAAAAATGGTTTTTGTACTATGGTCTACCACAAGGTTTTACCAAAGTATTTTAGAAATGTTGTCCTAACTATATATGTTAATATAGATGATTATATGTTACATAAATCAAGGTGAAATGCCCTTTTAAATCTGTATAACTACCTTTGGAACACCAATAAAACTAGCTTTCTGTTTAAAACCCAAACTTCCGTATTTTAGCGGCCCAGCGTGAAGTGCTTTCGGCCGTTTTGAATCGAATTTGTCCCACTTCCGGAGGCATTTTGATGTTTCACATTTATATGCAAATTGCACTAATGGCATCGGATTTCTTCCAAAACCCGTTTCTTCGATTTTTCGATGAAGGCACTTAAAAAGAAGCGGCCGAACAATACCTGCCAAAAAGGAACTTGTCCTTCACCTTCCTCCTCTTCTTCTCGAGTTGGGTTTCGCTGTCGACGCATTTTCGAGTAAAACAGTTGCAATGGCTGTACTTTTGGCTTTTTGGGGCTTAAGCTTTTAAAGGTGAAGGTATTGGACTGTACATGTTTAGGCTTAGAATAGAGAACTTGTAACGAGCCGGGCTTGAAAAGTAGGCCATGGACCAAACATTTTTTTATTTTTCGGAATTTTTTGTCTGGGCCTACAATTTTTTTGACTGGGCCGGTCCTGCCTGAGAAAAAACGAAAACCGGCCAGGCCCAAACTTTTTGGCACCGGGTCTGGGCGAGGCTTCAAAAATGGGCCGTTCCGTTGATTACTTCTAGGAGCACCAAGTACAACATGCTTGCAATATTTTGGTTGAGGTGGAGAGGGTATCAAGACGTTTTTGCAACGCCCAAAGAACGCGGTTAGACTAAAAAAATCCAGGGCACAAAAAGGTCTACCTAAAAAAGTTTTTTTCGATTTTAAAAAAGTTAAGTGGTTGAGTGAGATCTTGATTTATGGTTAATTTGTTCCTAACTTTTATGATTCCTTTAGATGTCTTTATCATTTCTTTCTATGTCTTTATTACCTCACTTTATATCTGTATCACTTCATTCTATCTTATCCTCTCTTATAAAATTCTTTTTTAAATATATTTTAAGATTTTTGCTTCGATACGACAAGTACGGCACTTTTCAAGCTTAAATTTTACTGTAAGAAATTCTTTTCGCTTCAACAAACCTTTTTGACATTACATTTTAGACTTTTTTTTATATTTTACAATGTTTTAATGAATAGAGGCAAGAAATGGCAGACTTTACAATTGACTAAAGCTGGCTATGTGTCTTTCTTTTTATTACAATATAAGTAATATATTGACTTACAATATAAATATTATATTGTAAGTTAAATTGCTGGATATTGTACATCATAAGACTATAGATTACAACTTTGTAGCCTAATGTTTGTAGGTAATGAAAATAGCTTTTTGTAGTGATATTACTTTACAATCTCATCAAAAACATGTTGTTGTACATTAGTTATGCCCAATTGTATTAAGTTGTTCAAATAAATCTGAGCCTTTTTTCAAAGCAAATTTGTTGGGTTTAGAGGGAACAGAATTATTTGAACAAGCTAATACAATAATATGTTTTTATTATTGTACAACTAGGCTCTACTATCGTACCAAGCTGTAACAATACTTTCATTCTTGATGTAGCCTAATGTTTATATATACAAAACCTTAGATTCGTCGTTTACTGGCAGTAAATTCACTTGGTAAAGTTGACGCTGAAAGTGTAAATGAGAGAATATTAAGAAAGAATGTTGAAAGTTTGGGTCTTTATTGTTTTATGCGTCTTTATTACTCTATTCCGAGTATCATATTGCATTTTGTAAGCAGAGTATCACATAGTATCTTATTTACCGTGGTTTTGCAATATTCTTAGTCTATCTGTCTATGAAGAAAAAAGATAGCATATACATGTTTTAATGTGCATAAACATCATTTTAAAATACTATTTTAGTTTTTAAAGCTATGGTTTTAATTAGGTTTGAATAATAATTAGCTTTTAATTTTACCATCTCCCTCCTCTTCAGTAATGACCGTACTTCCTTAACCACAATGGCAATCTTCACCTTATACGATAATATATTATAGTATATCAAATTCCTAATAGTATTCGTCTGAAAAAACAAAAAAATGTTTTATTTACGTCAAATTATGCAAATTGTGGAGAATGGCCGAGGTTGCCACGCTCTTTATATTATCATAGAGACCTCGTCTAAAACTATGTCTATTAAGTATGTAATCATGTCCGACAATGGTAAGTAAATACATGTTTCAGAGAATAGGTAATGACGTTTTGGTTAAAGCATTTTTTGTAAATTTGAATGTTTGTATAGGTAGATATGATTAAAATTGGTATTATTAGGTATGTTCATGTATGTATAGATATATAAGTATGTCTATACATGTACATGTAGATATTCTTTCATAAAAACATTAAAAAAGTAGTAGATAAACTGTTGTTATACGTTAAGCTTCTGAAGGCATAAACTATGTTTTTAATACCAAAAAACTGTAAATACTGTTAATCAAGCGTCTCAAAGATATCCTACCTTCTCAAAACCTTGTCTATGTAATCATCTTTTTACATTGAATGTAAATAATCTCGAAGATACGAGGATTTAGGCCCTAATCCATACAATTTAACGTTCGAATGTCTTCAGATAGCTCATGTTCTTCACGTAACGACAGTGAGATGTCAGCGGCGGCCCGGCTGGGCATGTTTGGCCTAGCCAAAGACGCCACCAAAGTCACATTGTATTCGTCAGTGCGTAAGTCGCTTTACTTTTGTAGTTTTTGGTATGCCTAATTTGGCAGGGGTTATTGGGGTAGGTGGGGATGTCGAGCTGACAATCAAAGTACCCACCCTGTACAGCTCAGAATCAGCTCAAAATTTCTATATGAATCTTTCGTACTACAAATAGTACCTATAAAAACTTTTAGCTCACACGTTTGAGTTTTACAATCAAAATATTTGAATTTGGCATTGTGTTTCAAGCACTGTTTTCGACTTTGCAGTCAAGCCACGCTTATAAATTTAAAAGTATTCTACTAGTACATCAAAGAAAAGTTCTTAAAAGTCAAAAAATGGCAAAGTTACAAGCTTGAAACATAATGCTAATTTGGCGGCAAATTCAAAACGCGGTTTCTTGATCTCGATTTTCTCAAGATTGACTGAGAAGCGCGATTTAGTACTTTGCTGAAGATCTTATATTTACATAATCTTTCTTTTTAAAAAGTTTGAATTCAATCAGAGCGGGGCAGGTCGGGCACTTTATTTGTGCGTTAGAACCAGGCTGGGTCGAATTCCTAGGCTTGCCCAGTTTTAGTCAGCATTATCTTTGGTGTTTGCCGATTTCTGATTAATTTAGTCTTTTTTCTACTTTCTTTTCTCGGGGCTCAGGTAGTATAGTACCCCGTGATATTATAATACCCCAAGCAATATTATAGTACCCCAACTCGAATTTATTTATTTTAAAGTCTATTTTGTGGACAAAACGGTCCAAAATATCTTAGTGTCATTTAGTGGGGTACTCAACTACTTAGTATAGTAATAAATTAGTAATATACTAAGTAGTTGAATACCCCACTAAGTAGGTGAGTACCCTACCACAGAGTTTGGTACTATCCTAAGTAGTTGAGTACCCCACTAAGTAGATGAGTACCCTACCATAGAGTTTGGTACTATCCTAAGTAGTTGAGTACCCCACTAAGTAGATGAGTACCCTACCATAGAGTTTAGTACAACACTAAGCAGTAATATGTATAAACGTATTAAACTTACCTAGAAAATTCGTATTTGTGAGCAACGGTGCGATAATCACTAGTTGAAGGTCCGTTTGTCACGTATGTCGATCACTTCTATTTATGCCACACCTCTACCAATGCACAAACGTAGTATCATGCGCTCTACATCCGAGAGTCGACCGTCCATGGGCGCAACGCAAACGAAACCGTGAATAAAATGAATCGGATTTCCGACTACGCAATTTAAAAAAAAAATAAAATAAAAAATTGTTGGAAAATTTGTTTTTTGGGGTACTATAATGCAGTAAGTTGGTGGGGTACTATATTACAACTTTTGGGGTACTATAACTCTTGAGCGCCCTTTTCTCTATATCTTTCCTTATTTTTACTGATATATTCTTTTATTTTTACATTTGGGCCGCGATGGCATAAAAATCATAACGTAAAACCGCCTTTCTTCTCCTCTGTTCTTATTATAATATTAAAATGACAAATTTTATAACGCAGTAGACACTATAAGCAAATTTTGCATAACATCTTCTGTGATTTCTCATTGTCTTTCTTTTCAATATTTACTCTACAATAACATCCGTATATGTCACCTCTTATCTTTACAAAAGGACAGTATCTATTCTATTGTCATTAGCACGTAGATCATTACATTATCATTGCTATTGCCTTTCTATTGTCTCTACTGTTATATCATTGTTCGGCGCTCAAGAGTTATAGTACCCCAAAAGTTGTAATATAGTACCCCACCAACTTACTGCATTATAGTACCCCCAAAAAACAAATTTTCTAACGATTTTTTATTTTTTTTTCAATTTGCGTAATCGGAAATCCGATTCATTTCATTTATTGTTTCGTTTCCATTGCGGTCATGGACGGTGTGAGAGCTCGATCGCATGATGTTTGATGCATTCCAGGAAGAACAATACAGGTCAGGCGTGGGTACAATAGTTTGGATCAAATTATGATCATTCCGTTGCTCACGAACACGATTTTTCTAGGTAAGTTAAATTCGTTTGTACATATTTAATACTTAGTGTTATACTAAACTCTGTGGCAGGGTACTCATCTACATAGTGGGGTACTCAACTACTTAGTAGGGTGCTCAACTACATAGTATAGTACCAAACTCTGTGGTCGGGTACTCATCTACTTAGTGGGGTACTCAACTACTTAGTATAGCACCAAACTCTGTGGACGGGTACTCATCTACTTAGTGGGGTACTCAACTACTTAGTATAGTATCAAGCTATGTGGTAGGGTACTCATCTACTTAGTGGGGTACTCAACTACTTAGTATAGTATCAAGCTATGTGGTAGGGTACTCATCTACTTAGTGGGGTACTCAACTACTTAGTGTGGTGTTCAACTACTTAGTATAGTACTATACTAAGTAGTTGAGTACCCCACTAAGTAGACACGAAGACATTTTAGACCGCTTTGTCCACAAAATATACTTTAAAATACATAAATTTGAGTTGGGGTACTATAATATTGCAGGGGGGGTATTATAATATCACGGGGTACTATACTACAGATCATTACATTATCATTGTTATTGCCTTTCTATTGTCTCTACTGTTATATCATTGTTCTAATTACTATTTCCTTCTTCTTGTGGTAGGCATTCTTATTGTGCTAAGCACTAATTTTATACCAAATGTTGTCTAAAAGGATGACGTTGCCCGACGTCCTTACCTTGTAATCTTACTGTTTTCGTGGACACATCCTGTGTATTAACATAGTATTCTTGTGTATTAACACAGTATTATCTGCGAGATACGATTATGATTAGCTCATTTGTTTGACTCTCTCTTCTTGTTTCCTGTTGATGCACAAATTGTTTAGCAGCTAACGACCCGGGATCTATTTAGTGCTACTACAAAGGTATTGGCTTTACTTTGATATTTTTTATATTATAGTAGACTGCGTATGGTTTCTGGCATTTCAAGTTGTTTTATTTTGGAAAAGATAAATGCACGTTTTCTGAGGTTTTTAGTACTATATTGCACTAAAATATAAAGCTTTGACGCTATAAAAACTAAAAAAACGGGTTTTAATCTACTACAATATCAGTTTTGGAAGAAATTATTATTAGGGTATCTGAGACAACATTACTCTAAAGATACTTTCTAACACTTCTACTAATATAATATTGCTTCAAAAGTCTATATTCTACTACTTTTTATTCCTTATACCTACTACAATATCCTCCCCAAACCTCTTCCTTATCTTTTTATAAACCACCTTGTCATCCGAAGATACGAACATGTTCACTCGAATGTGAACACCCTCTTTTACCTCCAAATTAACAGTTTACCGCCGCAAATCCGGGGGGGGGGGCACGTCACGGCCAAAGGACGGGCGTTCTCGAGAGCTTTCGGATAAAAAGGCAGTTCGATGGTCCTCGACCAGTGCCGGAGGCATGGACGATGAATCCGGCTGGTTTTTATGTTTCTGGATTCCAGCGCTACGCTCCTTTCGCGACGACGAAGACGACAGTGAGGCGACGCCGCTGAAGCG
This sequence comes from Bursaphelenchus okinawaensis, assembly GCA_904066225.2. NCBI lineage: Eukaryota > Metazoa > Nematoda > Chromadorea > Rhabditida > Aphelenchoididae > Bursaphelenchus > Bursaphelenchus okinawaensis. Next base: position 6,981,371 of record CAJFCW020000005.1, on the reverse strand, counting down.
ACGGACCTCGTCCAGAAGACAGAAGTCGAAGAGGTATGGCATCAGTATCAGCACCAAGGAGACCATACACGAGCGCTACCTGAGAAGACAAAAGTTGTGTGAACAGAGGCTAAAGGTGGGCAATGAGGATTTGTATACTATACAGGGTGGTGAAAAAGTTTGTATTAAATTTTAATACAGGTTGATATTACAGTAGATAAACTATTATTGATTATATTGTTGTAGGTACTATAATATATTGTTAGATACAGGACCTTTGAATACTTTATGTTAGAAACTGTATTATCGGTTACATTGTTGTAGCTACAGATGACTTCCTCATCCTTTTTTAACAATTTTCTATTGATTATATTATTGTAGATATCAGACTGGTGTGTGTATCTAGCCTTGGCTGGCCTAGGCCTGGGTGTAATCGATGTCGAGTACTCCGTGGCCATATTCGGCCGGTCGGAGATGGCCAACGAGCAATCGGTGCCAGGAGAGTTCGTATCTCACTTCATCCGCATATTAATCATCTTCCTGACCTTCGCTCTTGACTTTCTGGTGTTCTGTCATCATTGGACTGAAGTGGCCGTAAGTGCTTGTTAAGTTTCTGATTACTTTTAGGTATATTTTTGCTTCAAAAAAATTTGCGAGAATGGAGGTTTTTCGCTTTTATTTGGTACTATTTATGCTTCTAGAACCCTGTTTGAACAAGCTATTACAATATCATTACAAAAACAAAGTTATAAACATAATAGTATAGCCTTATAATCTCACATACACTTACTTTCAGATCTTATCAGCAGATACAGGTCATCAAGTGATAGGAATGAGTATAAAGCGGAAGCTGAAGTTGTGTTTGGAGCTGATGATATGCTCCTTGTGTCCATTCCCAGGCCATTTACATGTTGATTGGCCGGTGCTAAATCAGAGTATTATTATGAACAAACGTGCTCACATTCCGCTCAACGTTCTGCTTACCGTGCCAATGTTTCTGAGGCTGTACTTGGTTGGTCGGAACATGATTTACCATTCTATGATCATTCAGGTATCTTTATATTATTGTTTTAATGGGTTTTTGGTCAAAAAGTACGAAGGATTAAGGATTTTTTGGATATTTTTTGGACTTCTACGTACCTTTTGACCAAGCATAAGATATGGTATATGGTTTTGAAACCCGTATTTATACTCAAATATTTTCATACTGTAATGTGCTTTAAAGTCATTGTCTTACCATGTTATAGGACGCAGCCACTCGTGCCATAGCCTCATTCAATCGAGTATCGGTCGACTTCCCTTTCGTACTCAAGAGTATCATATGTGATCGACCACTGACCTTTGTGGTTACAGTATCCCTCACCTTCTGGGGCTGTGCCAGTTGGATTATGACGCAATGTGAGAGGTATGCCTCAGGCAATCTCTACAATACGATCCATTACCTAAGTGATTATGCTTGGTTCGAAGCTGTGGTAAGTCGTATTGTACTTGATTTGTATAGTATTAGTTTGTTCAAATAATCCTGCGCCTCCTCTCAAAGGAAATTTTTGGGATTTGGGGGCACAGAATTATTTAAATAACCTAATAAAATGGTTGTGTAATAGAGTGTTACATCTAAATATGGTTGCTCTACAAACTTTTTGACCGATTTTATGCAGATTTTTAATTATTTTCGACTAAATTTTTTACCAAAATATAGCAATATACAACATGTTATGTTATGTATGACCAACACAACTATTGATAACAAAATATTTAAAGAATTTATTTTCTATGTTTGACATTTGTGATGAATGACAAAGACACGTCATGTTCGTACATGCTCTTTTTTATATATATCTGCGAGATTATATCTATAACTTTTTACTGTGATATATATCACACACAACATTCATAGCACGGAAAGCATAGAACGAGGCAGAGAGTAATACGTGTAATATAATAGTGCATATTGAGTCAATATACTCTAAGTATATGCATGGTAATAGAAAGTATAACAAAATAAACCACGTTCTAGTGGTCTTATGGTTAGGTTTTTAATAAAGGTTTAAAGACTATACGTATAAAACATAAGTATATTAGGTTGTTTAAATAATTCTGCGCTCCTCTCAAAGCAAATTTGCGAAGTTAGGAGACTCAGCATTTTTTGAACAATTTAATATAATATAATAATATGTATACTATCTTAACATATATTTAAGCAAAGCGTTACAAGTTACAATTTACTAACGATAAGTAGTAAGTACACATATATAACTCTATAATACATTACAGACATTCTTCGCCATTGGCTATGGCGATCTACAAGTTCAAACCTACTGTGGCAGGTCTTTGGCCATCTTAACTGGTGTCGTTGTGAGTTTTAAGTAGTAGTATCAAGGCCTGATTGAAAAACATATTATTATAGCTATATTTAAACTAGGGCATGGGGATGAGAGGGGGTAAGTAGCTTTGATTAGGGGAGGATAAGCTTAATAGTTTCCATTAGAAAGTATATGGTATTTGTTGTGTTATGTTAGGTACAGTATACGCTGTGTTAAGTGTTGTATTAGGTACAGTATATGTTGAGTTAGGTAGATATTATTTTAGGTTAGATAGTGTCTCAAAGGCTTTATGGTATATTTTTGCGCTTACAGGGTGCCATCTTTTCTTCATTGATTACCGTACTCCTCAGTCAGAAGATGTTACTGTCATTGGCCGAAAAACGTGTAAACCAAGTTATCGCGGAGAGTCAGTTGGCTAACAAGTAAGGTTACATTTGGGTATCTACATCAACTACTTTATATGGTTTTTATAGCAGGATACTGTAATTTAAATTCTATTTGCTTTCTCATCTTCAAGGTCTTTGCTCAAGAAAAATATTCACGTAGACTTTTATGTTATTATGCACTATACATACATATTATTATACCATGTATAACTATATATAAACTAAATACATCTCTACAGCCACAAAAACGCGGCCGCAATAGTTCTACAGTCAACATGGCGAGTGGTACGATGGCAGCGGAGAGTGGAGTATCAGAAGAATGCGTCGAAGAAGGACTTGTTCCACCTGAGACTGGCTCAACGGAACCTGCTACAGTCAGTTGTCAACTTCAGGAAGTGCAGATGGAAGTTGAGGATGCGACAAGAGGAGGAAGATGATGCCATTACTATCAGAAGGGTGGGTAACGTCAATATACGTATTTTATAACTGTAGTAGTTACTGTACCAAAATGTCTGTGTATTCATCCTAAATACGTTAGTGTACCCATCGTATCTTCAACAAGGTGCATTTCAGGCGTTCACAGAAACCGAGGAACGACTTCGGATGCTGCGTGCACGCCAACAACAGGTCGCTTCTCATCTTCAAGGTCTTTGCTCAAAAGTGGATCGCCTCTCACGGCAGTGCACTCGGCATTACGGTACTCCGGGCTACAGTAATCCCCGTCCGAAAACACCTCAGTCCAACGGTTATTACAGAGAAGAAACAGGTCTCGCCGTCTAAGGTTACGGTAGTTTGTTACGGTAATCTATGTTAAATTACGGTAATATTCGATAGATAAACTTATTTTTACTGTAAAAATGGCTTATGTTTGTTGATAGACACTTTATTTTGTTGTACACACAACGTATCAATTCGTACTTACAGTAGACAGTCAATACGTAAGTATAATATGCAGTACAGTATGCCTTTTATTGTATAATAGGCAGTACAGAAGTATATAAAACTAAATAGTAAATGGTTACAGCTCCTTCTTCTTGGCCAGTATCGTATCCTTCATGTTCCGTAACCGCTTCAAGTTCTTTTCGTTAATAGAAGCCCATCTGGGAGGTGCTTTTCCTATGCCCGTACCATTGTACATCTCGATATAAGGCTGGGCGCACTTGTCCAAGGTCAGGATACCATTGTCTTTGAAGCCTAAAACGTATAATCATGTTTACTATGATCAATAGCTATGAAAATAAATTTAAATTATGGTGCCAATTTGTATATGTAGCCGATTACTGTAGTATCAGTTATTTAAAAATACTGTAAAAAAGTTATGTGAAGATACTGTAACAAAAATTATGTAATGATAAAGTAACTTTACCTCCCACAAAGTATTCCTCATCGACTTCCAGATGTGGTACTCCACAAAGAACGGCTCTACTCATGGTCTGAATCTTCTCTGGTAACGGCGACTTACTAGACTGTAAACAACGTTTACAGCATCGTATACTATTATATGTAATGGTTTCTTGATTTATATAGTCATTGACTATAATATCTTCATGAAAATGAAAAAAACTTTTTTAAATGTACATAAAATATGTAATAAACGTAGTGATCATACGATGTGTGCTTACCTTGAACTCCTCCAAGTGTTTTACTGTGTATTCCAAAGGATCGCCAATGGTATTTCCTCGTTTTACATCGACTATCTTGATATGGGAAGCTGTAACAATAATATATCAGTCTCATAACTAGTGGTAAGCACATACATAAGAGAGAGTTAAACCCAGACATCTAGTACAATATAATAGTAACAAATATAGTTATGACCCAGCAGGTCTAATATAAAACCCCAGTAATGTAACTGTAACCTACCCCAATTGCACCACTCCATCACATTGTCAAGTGTCATATCTTGGCCACAGTTACATGCCAAACACAGTTGAAGATACGAAGCCACCAAAATTACCCTTCGCATAATGTAAATTTGCATATGAGCTGCGACGAGGTACCTTTGGCTTATGTAGGACATGACCTTGCTATATTGTCATGGTAACATGTCGCGGTAAAAGGAAAAGCGAAGAGTTTGTCGCCAAACGAAATAACATAAATTCCGTTCAAAAAGTACGTAGAAAATAAAATATAAAAAATGTGCTGTTATTGATCACAAGTATATTTTTTTAAATAAAAACTTTTTGGTGTAGATAACCTAATTTAAACGAAAGTAATGCCTACACAATATTATCCTTTACATTCTATACCCAATTGTCAAGATACGATTATTACAACAGCTCAGTACAACAATATTCAACATAACAAATCGCTGATCATTCAATAAATAACACATCACAACATGAACCATAACTTATCACTTCACAATACGGTCCACAACATAACAAATTATAACACAATCTCTAGCATATCCCATCTCAATACAATCATTCACAATACAACCATAACATAATATTTATTTACTGCAAGTAAAAGAAGAGGAGAACGGCAGCGACCAGAGGTAGACTGACTCCAAAGCGAATGCCAGACTTGAACTCGAACTCGAACCGGTCGCAGCTACACTCCTGACAAGTGGAACCGTCAAACTTTGCCGTTTCCTTCTTGTCTTCGGTCAAGTGAACAGCGGCTTCATCCATGGGCTTCTTCTCCTTCCACAGGTTCTGCGTGTAGTACAAGTTGTTCTGAAAGTGGTACCGTGAATGTGAATTTGAAATTTCAAAAAGTTTTTTAATTTAAAAAAAATTGTTTTAGAAAAGTAACATGACATTTAAAACCTAGACATTACTTACCAAGACAACACTGCCACACTCCTTGAACTCGAGGTTGATCATCTTGACCTTATCCTTTCTGCCCGCCATGTACTGGCCCGTCACTTTTGGCACTGGCAATTTGCTGGCGATCTTGACGCCCGTGATCAATGTCTGTCCACATTCAAGCTCCAATTCAGAGCCCTAAAACAATCTTCGATGAGACACCGCCTTCCACAACATCAGAAAGACAAAACCAAACTCACATCCACCTTCAACAGCACATTGTCACACTGAACCGATGCGAATGAAGTCGCTTTGTTGGTTTGCGGGTCCAGGTACTTGACCACACCTTTACTCTTTTCGGGAACAAAGCAGACAAAGGCATAACCATCCTTGCCGCACCACTAAAATACTCGTACTGTATAGGACTATCAAAGAAAACCATGCATTACATTATGACATTTCATACTGTAAGATCTCTAATATTATGATATATCATACTGTAACATCTCTAATATAATGACATTTCGAACTGTAACATCTCTCTAATGCAGCGCATTAAAGCATAAGTTGAGGTACTAGTACGCCATTTCAAAACTAGTACTGTTCTAATAAAACTAGTACTAATGCTACAACAAGTCAGCCACAGTTACCGTAATCAACTCACATCCTTTGAAGGTTGACCACTGCCCTTCGTCTCGTAACACAGACAATGCTTCTTTTTAATTTGGTATTTCGGATTCTGGCGACAATTCTCGAGACCGAACTGGATTCTATATCTCTCCTTGATCAGACCGTAGTAGCCAGACTTCTGGACCGCGTAGCCAGTATTGTTCTCATCAAAACGGCTAAAAACAATAGGTTTTAATACAGTATACTACAGTAAGATTATCAGGAATTATCTCTCAAACGCAGTATGCTACAGTAACATTATAAAAAACTATGTTTCAAATACAGTATGCTACCGTAACATTATCAAAAGTTCTTTCAAATACAGTATGCCACAGTAAACGTCCCCAAAACCTTCAAAACTCACAAATATCCTTCGGTAGTGACTTCTGGCGAAAAGTAGTAGGAGAATTGTTTTTTGCTTCCCGGCTCCAGCTCGACGTGAACAGCGGATAGGCCGAGCACGTTATGACGTTCAAGGTGTTTCATTCGCCTCGGCTGAACAACCGACAGTTCCACTCCTTGACATATCGACACGAACAATGCGAGCAACACCACAACGAGACCGTTCCGTGCAATCATTTTCTTCCCAAATGACCAGAAATGGCACGATCGCCGCGTTTTCGCTTGTCATATCAAGATATGCAAATTTCTCAAATTTTTTTGAAATTTGAACCTAAATTATGCAAATCTTTGGAATTTTTTTGAAATTTTTTAAAATCAATTGTCAAACATTCGTATCGACCAGAAAACAGTTTTTGGTCGATTCTCAGCGTCATGTCATCAGTCGGTACTGAGCTCCTGGGCCTCGAAAATAAGATCAAAAAGTAAGATTTTTTACAGTGTACTCGGTATATTACTTTACCCAAACATAGACATGAGCAACGGGCCGGGCCTAAATTTTAGACCCGGCCCGTTTTTGATTTTGGTCAGGCCCGGCCCGGCCCGATCAGAAAAATTCTAGGCCCGGCCCGGCCCGTTTTAAAAAATTTTAAAACTTAAAAACTAAAGGGAAATTTGGCTTTAAATTGTTTTTTAGGTCATGTATGGATCATAGAATCCAATAAAATCGAAAAACATAAACGGGAATTGAAATAAAAAATTTTAAAAAATTAAAAATTTTTTTTTCGGGCCCGAGCCCAATTTTCAAGCCCGGCCCGTTTTCGATTTTGCTCAGGCCCGGCCCGGCCGTTGCTCATGTCTACCCAAACAATTTATTTTTTAAACAAATTTAAAAACTTTTGAAATTTTTTTCGGTATTGAATTGGACCAAAAGGTTGTGGAAGATAGGACCATTTCAAGTTTTGTCATTACTTTAACTTTTCTCCATTTTCAACTTTTCTACAAACTTCTTGACCGTTTTAGTGAAACTTTTACCATTTAGAGAGTTGAACCCTCGAATCGACGCATTCAAGTTTTACGGAATTCTGGAGAAGTACTACGACCGTGACAATGCCCCATCTCAGGAGTACCATTTGGTCGAAGACAAACGATTCAAATGGCAAGTTGGCCTTCGGATCAACGACCTCACTGACGAAAGTATTGTACAGCACGTGGTAGGTCCAAGTGTCTAAAATTATTTTTTTAAATGTTTTGCTAATTCAAAGCGAAATTTCAATATTATACTGCATCCGAACACTTACTTCAGCTATTTGTTACCTAAAAACAGAAAAAAAACTAAAATAATGTTACCATTCCTTGTAATTTTTCCGGTATTTGACTCGCAGAAACATTCTGAAAATTGAAAAACAAGTAAATAAAAGAATAGGTAATAAAAAACTGAAAATATTTAAAAAATCAATTTACAAATCAAGGAAGATCATAGTATGATTTATCCATGAGAATATGAATAGAAAAGACTGACACAGAACGATCAAAAAATTATTTTTCTAAATTTGACATTTCGTTTTCGAATTTTCATTTACAGCAAAGCTAATTATTGTGCAGCAATTTTTTTTCAGCTGAAAGAAGTTGGGATTTTGGAGAAATTGGAGTTACACAAAAGGATTCTGAATCTTCTGGGCATCTTCAGACACCGCCAGTATGTTGGTCTGGTCTTCCCCGCCTTTCTTACGCTCAAGGAGAAGATGGAAGCCAGAAAGGTGTAAGTTTTTAATTTTTTGTAAACTTCCTGACCAACCTACTACTTACACTTTTACCGACAATCGATTATAGTAGACATAACATGTAAATTTGAATTTGTATTTAGAATCCAAGCAGAAACCAAACCCAACGCTCCAGCTCTGTTCCACCGTGATTGTGTAGCCATGGTGTTGAGACCAGTGATCAAAGCCCTCAGATACATTCACTCTAAAGGCATTGTACACACCCAACTCCAAGCAATTAATGTGTACATGAACGAGAAGTGCTACGTCAAGTTGGGTGGATTTGGTTATGCCAGGTCTATTGGCAGCAGGTAAGACAATTTTTAACAACAAAGTTTAGTGTTTTTATTTAAAAATTGAGTTACTGCAAAATTTTGTTGTAGTACTACTATTATTGGTACACATAACTACGTATAATAGTCAAAAAAGAAAGCTCAGTACGCGAATTGTCACCTCAGTAATTGTCAGAGCCCAGTGCTCGCGTTAAATCGTCATAGCAGCCGAGCGGCCTCGAACCAGCGTGCTTTCGAGCCGAAAGCGAACGCTCTATCCCCGTGGCTATTCAAACAAACCTCTTTCTTTTCAGAAATCGCGTTTTTAATGCGGACTACAACCTGTACCCACCTGAGGTGTTACTCGAGGAAGGCGAGGTGACTGCCAAATTCGATTCTTGGGGTTTGGGAATGTTGGCCATTGAGGTTATATCGGGCAAACGCTACAAACACAGCCAGCCAAATGCGAAAAATAATCTCCATGACTTTGTAAGTCTGCTTTTTTAATTTATTTGAAAAGCTTTACTGTAACTATAGTTGTGGAGTAAATGTATCTTTAAAATAGGTTTAAAAAGCTTGTGTTTTCGTAGGTATTTTTGTAATCTTAAGAAGAATTTTTAGCTGTCAGAGAGGGCAACCCCACCAACTTTGAAGGTCTTCGCTCCCAAGACATACGATTCTGATGACAAATGCATATACCACGATGATGTCGAAGATTTCTTGTCTCAACTGTTGGAGGTAGAGCCACGTAGTCGTATGGATTTGGAGAAGGCTCGTGCTCATCCATTCGTCGGCAATACTCTGGACAAGAAGCGATGTGCCGAAGTGTGGAAAGGTGAGATCGCATAGTAATGTTATAGTATGGTAATGTAATAGTCATTCATTTATTTTTCCATAAAAATACAGAAGGTTAAACTTAGTATCAACGTGTTTTAGTCAAAACGTTCTTTGTTAACGAAGCCGAGGCCGAACGGTCGCTGCGACACGAGATGGAGATGGTCAAAGGCGATACTCACGACTTCAAAGCCGACTTTTTGAAGCGACTGGTAAGGTCTTCTCGATTGGCAGCCAAAGAGTTTTATCCTGTGTTTGATGTCGAAAGCGACAAATCCCTGATGGAGGACTACTATCTGGTACAGTTGACCATTCCGATTCCACCGATGGATGAAGGATGGAGTCGCGACGTTCTGGACATCTCCCAAGGACCAGACGGTATGAACACGTCGGTCAAGGGTGAAGAAGGTGGTCCGAAGGTAGTGTTTTGTTATTCTGAACAGTGTTGAGAGGGTGACTTGCGTTTTGAAGGGGTAGATAATTTTTTTTAAATTTTTTAAATTTTCATTTTACAAAATCTTTCTATGATATGTTACAAAGAGCACAATTTTCAGTACGTGAACAGAAACGATCAGATTTTCTTTGTGAAGAAGGATTGGACTGAAGAAGAGCGACAAGTCTTTATCGGACTACAGGTCTGCCGTTGGTATCACCGTGGCTTCATAGAGTAAGTTATTGTTTTAATCATTTTATAAATATACTTGTCTTTAATATTTATATACTATACTATAAGAATTCAAAGAATATTTGTGTCAAAAACTGTTTCAAACACCTTATCCTTCAGATTCGGGGACGCCGTCAAGATTGCTGATGACATTGACGACTTGTTCAACTTTTACATTTCCGACTTTGGCAACAACGCCAAGACTGCCAAAGCTAGCGACATCTACTTGTACACTCCGCTCAGGTTTGTTTATACCAGAAGAACACCGTTGGTGGACAAAGATCGATCCATCTACAACGCCTACATCAACATTGCTGTAGCGCCGGAGTCGATGAAGTACCTCAAGAAGAAGTACGATGACATTGCGAACGTGGACAAGAGTACTATTCCGGAAGGCCAGACGACCTTGCATCAGTCTGTCATCTATAGAGAGCTGGATCTGAAGAGATTTAGAAGAATGGAAGCCGCGGTTTTGGGCGAAGAAAAGGCGAAGCAGTGGGAATCGATGGCATTTGATGTTGATGAACGCAGAAACACCATTCTGTAAGTGACTAGAAGAGAAGAAGAGAAATGTAGTTTTTTGTTATTCTATAGACGTTGTGCCATGTAAAACGTATATATTATCTTTTAGGCCTCTTGTTTACGAAAGAAGATGCAACAGAAATGGTCAGTACAAGAGTGATGCGGCTCAAGATGAACTGGCTGATGAACATGATCACGACTTTAACCAGATCAGAACTGCCAAAATCTGGAGCGAACTGGACAGAAAGTTCTTGGACGAAAAGTATGGAGCTCAGTTGGAGGTATGTTACAATCATCATGTTCTTGATTTAAAATACAATAGAAGTTAAGAAAAACTAAAATACAACTTAACAAACTTTGACTACCTTTTTTGGATCCACTAACCCTTGAACAAATATACTATTTACTTGACTACTGTAATATTACAGCTACACCACCCAGACGCCATCAATCTGTTTGGTCATCCGTTCGAGAAGACGCAAGTGGAGAAGACCTTGGATGCGGATCTCTACAGAGGCCAAGTGTACCAAACTGAAGACTACATCAGTCCATTTTCGGCCGCAGATGCCGAGCGTGACGTCACCTGGGCCAAGGGCTACTACGCCACTACCACGCCGAGCAAGAGAAAGGCCAAGCCCGTGACTGGTCAGGCCGACAACTTTGACCAGAGCTTCGACGCCTCCCAACATGTCATGCCTAGTCCAGCCCCCAAAATGAACCGTGCCAAACGTGCCCCCAACCCTTGACTACTTCTTTAACTTTGGGTTGATTTGACTAAAATAAAGTTAGTTACATTACGGATTAAGTCATCTTATCTTGTGCTAATTTTCATATATAGAACAATAGACTTGTAAAAATATTACAGCACTTTAATGAAAGCTTTACGGTAATCGAATGAAAGTGAATTTGATTATATTTAAAGACTTGTCAGGTTTGCTGGTAATTGTTGTCGCCGGTTGTCGTGTAAAGAGACGTTCTAGTTGATCAGCAAAGTATTGTTTTACGTTTTCGGCCAAGGAATCAAAGTCAAACATATAGTTTTCGCTTAAGAACGTTTCACATTTTTTGCGAATATCCAGAACGAACGGTGCGTCGTCAAGAACGTTAAAACCGTTGATTGTTCTCAATTTCAGTTTTCCTATAAAGAGATATACTTTAGTAATTGCTGAAATGACTATTCACTTATATTGTTGAGTCTTACCTGTTGGAATAGAAAGGGTTATTCAATTCTTCATGAGATTGGCAAAAATCCAAACTTCTGTATCCTTCTTCTCCCCCCCCCCAGTTACGAAATTGCACAATTCTTCTGTGGGTTTTTTTTTTCATGCACCTCCGGGTGGCGACAATCGATCCATCTGGAGTAGAATTGTTTCTTTTTAAAGTTGTAAACAATACACTGAAAGAAGTGCGATTAGTATGTTTTTACACTGTTCTTGAAGTATAAGTACCCGACTTGAAGTTTAGTATGCCAGTTATGCTTATTTCGCCAGTATTACAAATTTGTACAACGTAATTTGAAAACGAATTCCAAAAGTCTTCATTATTATCCACTGAACGTTCGTAGAGCTTTTGTTTCGTCTTCAAGTCGTAATACTCAATGTTGTTGTAGCCGTATGCTCCGTTAGCGTTATCTGAAGTTAACTTTACTAGGAAACCGTAAATAATGGAAATCGAGTAATAACAAGTGGTATATATATAAATGTAGAGCAAAAAAATCTAAGATTCATGGTGTAAAAATTATTTGCCAACAATCTCTAGTTTTTGAGATATGGCAGGTCAAAGTTTGGTTTTTTAAATCCTTTCGTCTCATGTTCGTTTTTTTGAGCGAAAAGCGCAAGCGCTTCATTGGTAGCGAGGGAGTGAGCCCGACTTGGACTCGGAAGCCCAAACTAAACATACGTAACCTTTTGGACTTAAGAAAAAAGAATATAGCAAAATTTAAACCAAAATAATTGATAAAAAAAAGAAAATTTCAACAATATTTCTTCATAACATTTGTATTATTTCACTTTCACCGTTATGGTGGACATTAACGTTATTGTCGGCTTATTGGTGGCGAAGGTGCCGCCAGCTATTGATATTTCTAAAGCTACTAGAAGAGAAAAAACCTCTTTCCAAATTCTGTACAATAAGTTATTAATGTTGAAAGACTCTGATATCTTGTTGCCAGAAAATGATGAAGATATGAATGAATATTGGGATGGTGAAGTACAAGAAGGCCCAGATGAACCAAATGATCCATTTGAAGTCGACGAAAGTAAGTTGATTAAATTTTCTGGGGGGTTTCAAACTGCTGATACTGTTATGAAAGCTTTGAAGTTGTATAGGAAAGTTTCTGGGAAACAAAACCAAGTAAATGGTAAAAAAAAGTTTACAAATAGGTCTACAGTTTCGAAAACTTTTAGATTTTTGAAAACTAGCTATGACTGGAAAAAATTAATTGAATTTGAAAAAAATATGGGGAAAAGTCTAGACAGAAGATTTGCTATCAGTCAGTTTTCGGATAGGCTCAAATCCTGGGTTTTTGCGTGTATAGATGAAGGGTTGAGGCTTTCTGCCGATGACATTTACTGCCAGGGACAAACTTTGTTAAAAGAGTTTAATATCCCTTACTTTTCGGCTTCTTTGCGGTGGATACAAAGTTTTAGTGTGGAAATTGGGGTAGTTAGTAGACGTATTACTCAATTTGTAACTGAAAAGAACAAAAGAGATGAAGATGAGATTAAGGAAAACGGTAAAAACTTTGTTGATTCTGTTAAAGAAATGAACTATCCGCCTCATCTGATTTTTAATTCTGATCAGTCAGGGTTTAACAAAGAACTTGTCACAAATAGGACTTTGAGTAAACGGGGGGCTAAAAAAGTTGAGGTTGTTATTCAGGCTACAAACGATGTGAAGAGCAGTTATACCATTATGCCTACTATTTGTGCTAATGGTTCTCTGTTCGGCAATTTGTTTGTGGTCTTGAAGGACGTTTTACCCAAAAGTTTTGTGCCGAACTGGCATAGGTTTTCTATCCATGCCGGTTCTACGCACATTATGACTAAGGGGCTAATGTATACGTGGTTTGAGGAATGGTTTAGCGCTCCAGAATGCCCTACGGAATTTATTTCCTTAGTGGATCCTTGGCCAGCCTTTACCAAACACGAACATATACATGAAATTGCATCAAAGCATGGTAAAATTGTACATGTTATGAACATTCCCCCTAAGGCTACGGGTCAAATCCAACCATTAGATAGGCACTTTTTTCAGTATTTCAAAGGGTATGTTAAGTAAATTCATGCATTTGTTTTAAAAGAGAGAAGTACTGTTTACAAAATTTCAAAAAGAAATCATATTTTATATGTACTTGAATTTACATATAACCAGTTTTGCGCCCCAAAAGACCAAAACTTTCTGTCATATTCATTTCATTGCACTGGTTACATTGATCTCGGAGAAAACCGTGAAAGATACCTGTCCACGCCCGTTGAGTACAGTTTTCCAAAAGGTAACATCGAAAAGTGCCATTCCTGCGACAACCCTTCCCTTCTTCGCTGCTCATACTGCGAACATTTCTTTTGTTTCGACCACGTTTTGACAGAAAAACATATTCATTATTAGGTTTTTTATTATGTATTTTAAAAAAATAAAAAACAAAAAAAATTAAAATTAAAAAACGAAAAAAAAATATAAAATGAAATAACAAAAAAAATTTTAAAATTAAAAAACGAAAAAAAATATAAAACAGAAAAACAAAAAAAAATTTAAATATAATTAATTTAATAAAAATTTTAAAAAATAAAATTTTATAATATTGTAAAATTAAAAAAAATAAAAAAACATTTTTGAGGCTTTCTAGCCTTTGGAATTCGGCGGGAACCGAACCCTTGGGCTTCCGAGTCCAAGTCGGGCTCACTCCCTCGCTTCAAATATACAATAATTATATTGCCTAGCAGTAACTTTGCAAAACTTGATGAGTTGGTCAGTTTTCATGTCCTTTAAGTACAATTCCTCCTCTATTGGGTCCAACAATGCTACATAACGGTGTTCACTAAACCTGTTCACGTATTGTGGATGTAAATATTGCAACCCAGAAGGCAGTAAAAATTGTTTGTTACTAAATGGATCGTACACTACGTTGTTGTCTTGTACTTTTGGGCACAGTCCAAAGAAAAAGTTCGTGATTTCAAAACTTTTCATTACTTTTTTTGATTTTATATCGTACAGGTACGCTTGTTGACTATCGTATGGATTCGAGCGTTGACCTGCTGCGAGTGCCTGGACTGATGTATTGCAACAGATGACAATCAACCGCTTTCCCTTGTTTATTATACTAGTTTGCTCAATTTCATCCTTGATGAAAAAACGACTAAAGGCAATCAGTTCAAATATTAAATACGAAAAGTCGATATGAGAAAGTATGACATGGTGTGGTCGCAAACAAAAAGCCAGAGTTCCACTATAAGGACAATTGGTTACACCGAGGGTAGTTAGATCGAAAGCGCGATGTCCAGCCCTAAAAGATTTTCAGTAAGTTTTTTACGATGCAGAAGTACATTTGACCATATTCAGGTTCAACAAGCAAGGTAAGTAATATATTACAAGCTAAAAGCCACCACCCACGTTCCCCCAGTGAATCTGTAGATGCCGTCACGGTAACACAATGTTTTGAAGTCCGTGTTGGCCAGTTCGTAAAAATGTTTATGCGTCGCAGCCAACATGGCCAAGTTATCAATGCTGTTCAGTTAAGAAATAATGTTTTTCCATAATACACAAAATTAGTGTAATTTACAAAAAAAACAATGCAATATACCAAAAAATGTTATTGACGAAGTAAAAATTAAACAAACAAAATGAAAATGGAACAAATCTTTTTGATTTTGCTGTTAGCACAACATGTATGTATATAAGTTATAGACACAATTGCTGCAATATGTATTTAAGTTACTCTTGACGTTCTTGATCCGAGTTGTCACCCGAGTCGTTGTTATCCAATTCTGGAGACAATGGGAAGTTCTGAGACTCGTCTTCCGCCATCATAGTCATCTCTGCGTCGGGATCATCCACTCGTTTATCGTCCACAAACTCTGACGGAGGTTCTAGACCAACATTATTATCAGCGGAGGCTTCTGTCTGTAATCATGGTTTATATAACAGTTTAGGTATAGACACAACAAAAACGAAGCCACAATCACAAAATTAACTACCTGCGGTGACGATGCATTCTTTTCTTCTTCTGAATCGTCCATCACATCTTCAAGGTCATCATCATCGTCGTCCTCATCATCTTCATCGTCATCCATGTACTCAACTGCAACTTCCAGCACATCGTCTTTAACAACCTCTTCTTCTGAATCCGAACTCTTTTCTTCTTCAATGAAGTCGTCTTCATTAACTTCAGAGCTTTCGCTTCCACTGCTTTCTGCCTTTTCGAGTTCTTGTGCTTCGTTCTCTTCATTGTCTACAAGATCATCATCGTTGAATGTTTCCGTGAATTCTGGTTTTTCTTCTTGAGCCAACTTCATTAGCTTCATATGCTTTTTGAGGGCGTCCTCTCGGCACTTGAACTCTTGTCGTTTGATTTCTCTGTCTGTTAGACGTCTGTTTTGTATAATATTGTAGGACATAACTTTATCTAAAATAATTTAACGTCATTTAAAAGTTGAGACAACAAACTACATCTAAAATTCTTGAAGCCTTTATATTGAAATAACAATTTAATTTAATAACATAAAGTAACCTACGTTCAGGAGGTGACAATGATGAAGAAGAACATTCTGGCACTATCAAATCCAATTTACATTCTTCTAACTCTTTGTGAACTTCAACTGTTTTTGTTTTTACATTCTTTAAGAGCAACGTCAGCCTCTCAATCACACCCTAAAACAAGATTAACCAAAATTAAAACACAACAAGGTCAATATAAACAAAAAACCTTAAGCAAGTCAATAACTTACAGCTAAATCCTTGTTCTGCTTCTTCATCATCTCCACCAACGTTTCTCGCGCTTGAACAGGTCGATGTTCGTTTATAAGATGATGCATATTTATAAACAACGTCCTTATAGTCTCTATCTTCTCCTTTCGATCTGCATGTTGTGGATTTCTAAAAATCAACCCTTAAAAACAATTGAACTTACTTTATCAAGATGTCTAAAAGATCTAGGAAAGCAGCAACAACACTAAAGTTCAGTTTCTTCAACTCTGACTTCCAAGGCTCCTTCGAGTTGTAGTACTTGGTAATCTCCAGATCTTGAAGTGCGGGCATCATTGGCTATAACAACATAAATGTTTATACGATGATAGCAAACATAAAAATTTTAATTTAAACCACTTACCCCATCCAAAGTGTACTCTTCATTGAAGATCTTGAACTTTGAAGGCACAGGTGGAGGTTTAGGTATGTTTCCAGCTCTAATGTTATCATTCGTGTAATTGAGCGAATACTCTGGAGGCGTAGGATAAGGACTAACATTTTGTTGCATATTTCAATAAAATCAAAAAATGTGAAATAATTTTACAGAAATTTTTAGAAAAATATTATCTACATCCGCATATTTTTTCTCTCTCGCATGGATAACAAGAGCCAAAATAGTGTGGCATAATGTCATTTTATGAAAAAATGTAAAAAATTACGAAATATGACATGATACAGAATTTCGGGTTATAAATAAGTTTCATGGCAACTTCAAATGCTGCTTTCACCAAGAAACTGAGGGTATGTTTATGTCCATTATGTTTATATTATTTTATATTGTAATTGCAACTTTTTTCTAGGGGATCTAACGTGTTTAAAAGAGCTTTATTAATCTAATTTTTGTTGTGGTTTTTTAATTAATTAATATCTACTTTTTAAATTATTGGTTCAGCTAGCTATAAAAGCAAAAATAAATGAACTTGGGGTAGATGCTGATGATGAACTCCCGGACTATGTTATGGTGTTGGCAGCAAACAAGAAGGATAAGAAGTTGATGCGCGATGACCTTAATATATTTTTGGGTAAAAGTACCACGACTTTTGTAGATTGGTACGTTCTAGACATCTTTATTGGCTTTTTATGTAAATATATTAATTTTTGTAATTGTGTATTCGATCTTGTTATAACATATCTTTTCAGGTTGTTCGATGCGTTTGAACGGATACAAAAGGGTGTGGGAGCGGCTAAACAGCCTGAACCGGAAAAGTAAGTTAACATGTTTTAGATTTATTTTGTTTTTAGAAAGCTGTCAGATAGCATAAAGAGCCTGCCATCAGAAGAAGGAGATGCTATGTCAAAGTTTAACAGAGGAAAGAACCATCGAGTAGAAGAAGAACACGAAGAGGACAAAAAGAAGAAGAAAGCAAAGAAAAAGAAGTCTAAAAAAGAAGTAGGTTATCAAATCTTTTTTGATAATCAGTAGACGATTTTATGATAAAACTAACTTATTATATTGCTTATAAGTAAACTTGGTCTGGGAGCTGTTGCTTTCTTTACAGTTTTAGGAAAAATATTTTAAAGCTTCAAAAGGTTTTTAGGAATCCCCAGAAGGCTTCATGAACACATTTGAGCAAATTCAAAGTCCTAAACGAACGAAACACAAGAAACATACAGTAGAAGAATCCCCAACACCACCACACCAGCATAAACATCATGACAAAGAGAAGAAACATAAGAAAAAGAAACGAACGCCATCACCGATCTACAACGAGGAAAAGAAAACACTAAAATATGACGTGATTTCGGATGCAGAAGACGAAGTTCAGATTTTGCCCCGAGAAGAAAATGCGGAACAACAAGAAAGGCCGAAATTCAAGCAACGATTGCAGTCACAAGTAGGATTAGTTATCAATAGCAATACTGGCAGCGAGTTTTCCGAAAATCATCATCGAAAACACGAAAAACATCATAGAAAGGAACGAGATTCAAAGTAAGTCATTTTAGGAAAATATACATTATAATTTTCACTATTATTAAGAAGTTGTGTCGTTTCTCGGTTTTACGATTCACTAAATTATAATTTTTAGAGTTCACGTTAGCAAGAATGCTATCTTCAAACGTGCTGTATCATCCGCAAAGTTAGTTGTAAATGTAGATAGTATTACTTCCAAAGCCGACAACAGCCAGACGAAGGTTTTGGTGGAAACAAAGGAAACGGCATGTCAGGCTGATTCTCCAGATCCTACGATTCATCACGGTACAGAGAAAGAAGAACAGAAGCCTGTCAAAACGGTCAGGAAGCGACGAGCTGATGATCCTTGTAAGTTTTGTCTCAAAAATTCTATTAGGTAACAACTGTATTCCTTTTAGTCGACAGTTTTTTGAAACATATTTTAATTTGTACATCTTTTGTACCTAATTATAAACAAATCATATTTTTAGTAAGAACGGTAGCTCGTTTAATGGGAATGGAGCTTAATAAGGTCAAGAAAAAGCCGGTAGAGGTGCCCGAAGTTGTCGAAGAAGAGAAAAAGGACATAGCCATAAGCACGGAAGAGGGTTCTGTAAGTCATAGTATTATCTTTGACTTTTTTGCTGATTGTGCGAGTTATTTAACATTTTTCATTAAGGAAAATTTGTTTTAATTCAAATTTTCTTATTTTTAGAGTGGCACTGTTTCGAAAACTCCATCGTTCTCTGGCTGGAACGGTCAAATCACATTGGGCGAAACGAGTAGCAGCAGCGACGAAGGAGAAGAAGCCGAAATAGATGCTCTAGTAGCAAGTGCAATTCAAGAGCGTCAGGTATTAGGCTCACAACTTCCTCCAACGGCCGCTCTTTCACGTCCTCAATTATATGCATCACAACAGGAAACAATACAAACTTTGTTGAAACAATCAGTCATTACTCATACTCAGATCACTCAACAACAAGTATCAGTGGCAGCACAACCGTCGCCTGTCATCCCAGTCAACGAAAGATGCCGATTCTGGCCGAACTGTACCAAAGGACCAACTTGTCCTTATATCCACCCAACACAAACGTGCTCAAAGTTCCCTGGTTGCTTCTACGGGAACAAGTGCGTCTACATTCATCCATTATGCAAGTACGGAATCAGCTGTACTCGGCCTAACTGTCCTTACACACATATCGAGGCTTCGGTGTAAGTTGGGTTTAGTTATGGATGATATAATACTATTAGTATACTATAATATAAAATCTCTTTTTACAATATTTTCATGACATTATTTACAGTACAACGCCCACCAAAGTCCCTCCGCCTCCTCCAAAATCGACGATCATGTGCAAGTTCAAAGGACGCTGCGAGAATCCAGGCTGTGAGTTCAAACATCCTCCACCGTGCATCTACGGAATGGCATGTAGAACATACGGATGCACGTTCCTGCATCGAAAGCCCGACCTCAGCAAGTTTAAGTGGTCGAAAACGTAAATACGGGTCCCTTAACACTTGTTTTGTATCTAAATTATTGTACGGGATAGGTAATGTCACATTAGATTGAAGATTTTTACTTAAAGTATTAACATTCCGGTACGATAGGTAATTTAATAAAAAAATATGATTTTTTGAATGAAATTTGTGATGTTTTAACAGTATTAGTATATATTTGAAGACATTTTACTTTATGGAAATATTAATATTGTAATTTCGTTCAAGAAAAATATTTTTTGACGATTTCGTTGACAAAGAACTCGTTTGTGATGTGAAGATGGTCAGCATCTACAGTAAGGAAGTGCAGTTTTCCATTGTCATCCAATTCTTTCAGACTAATCAGGTCCTACAAAATGTTTGGTCGTTTTTAAAATTAGCTTTATATTATACGCATATTCACCATGAGGTCAGAAGTGAATAATTAATTAAATTAAGCCTTCTACACAATTTTGGGCTTACTGCAGCAAGTAATGTCGTATTAAAACCAAAACTTACGTTTTTATACAAATCCGAATCTCTGAGCGTGACCACATTAGTGACATTGTTGTCAGGATAGTACCCAAACCATTCTGTTTCCTTTGGCACTACCATAGTATCGCGCAAAAACTTAACCAGTACCAAGTTCTCTAGCCTTACCAAGTTCTTACGGTATCTGTCTTGATCGCATTCCTATTATATAATGCTTTTATTGTACTTTTATATGAAATAGTTGGGAAAAAACACTAAATATGAATCAGAGGACGGAAAACAATAATACTTAGTTCTTTTTAGAAAAAAAATTAGAGACTGTGTTTTTAATACTTACTCTAGCGCAGTTCACATCAGCCAAGAAGATGCTTTTGTTTCTAAAGTCATCGCGTAGGTATGGGTCATCCCAGTATTGTGCTTGTACAAGGCTGTAAACAGCTATTATAAGAAAAATTGTATGGTATAATAATTAAAGTTATTCCTTAATTTAACAACAGATATTTTAAAAACACTATTCCTAATGTAAATTATAATTAAAAGCACAGTAAACGCCAAAAGCAACTCAACTTACGCATTTTGAACGAATCCCAGATAGGCGCCAGTGTTGAGTAGCCTTCGTACTGTGTTACAAATTCCAACACTACCAGGACAATGTGGGAAGCCATAAACACCATGTTGAGGACCACCAATCGAAACAACTGACTTGGGCACAGGGTAGTCACATCGTTGAGCCAGTGCTCGTCTATATTGGGAAGGTCAACATTATTTTAAAACCTACAAGAATAATCCTCCTTGTGAAAAGCCGACGGAATGGTAACTATCACCTATTTTGGGGTCTTCCTTCAACTGTTTACAGGCATCTGCCACTAGATCGTTCATGTTGGCAAAGAAGCCTTTTTCAGTGTCCTAAACTTCGATGTTAGTTACGACCTGAGCGTTGATTTAAAAAAAATTAATTTTGTAAAGCTGAGAAGATAATCTCAATCCTCAAACTTATGTTCAATAACTTACAGTCACAACATTACTGCCGAACATCAGGCTCTTGACATAAACGTTTTCAGGTCCGTTTTCTTTGATTATCTTCTTAATTCGGCCCATACTCAGTGGATTGCAACATGAATCTCCTGCAAAATAGTGACTTCTAACGAACCCAACTTTATTTTACAGTTTTTCCGCTTGCAATCATAGAATTTAAGCTGATTTTACTCTCTTTCGGTTAATTACTAAATATTTTTGCTGTAACACATACCCATGCCGTGCCATATTACAATAGGCGTAGGCTCAGATGCAATATTAGCAATAGTAACAGCAAATATTACCGTTACTAGCCTCCACATTGTTTTAGATGAAAATGAATCAAAATTATTTATATTTGAAGATTGATAACAATGATAAGGTTTGAATGCCCACCAAATGTTATATCGACGTTCAAATTGATCCAACTTTTGTTTACCTTACACAATACCATTTTTTTAATGTGTAAAAGTTTGTGAAACTTTTAATTTATCATTATTTTGTGTTGATGAGACCCGCTTTATTTTACAAAGTAAAAAATAGTTTACAGAGTGAAGTAATAGCTAAAATGATTTAAATTCGGTTAAAATCATGCAATATTAAAAGGTTAGTGTTAACTGTAGTAAATTTTTCGAAGGACAATGGTTCCAGTATTCACACTTCTTCATCGTCTTCTTCCATCGCTTCGTCCTTATTCTGATTCTGGATGATTTGTTGGCTATTGTACATCTCTGCCACTTGTTCTGCACTGGTCGAGTCTTCTGGGCCCTTGTCTTCTCTCAACTTCATGTAGCGAGGGAATCTGAGAGATATACCTTTCTCCTTGTCAATCATACCAACAGCAGCAGTGTGTCTGGGCGATATTGACAAGTCGGCAGCTTTCACTTCCCAAACGTATTTGGGTTCGAACCAGTGATCTGGAGCCAATGTTGAGTCGAATCGGAGGTTACTTGGTGCCTAAAGTATTGTAAGTTAGAATAAATAATCAAAAAAACACGTAAAGCAATTAAAAAAGTAAAGAATATATAAAAATTAAGAACCATACCTTCTCCGTCCTAACACCTTGTAGGTATTCATATTGACTCTTTAAATCCTCGTCTGAGAACCCAGTACCAATTTTACAAATAGTCTGATACTCGTCAAAGTCTGCATTGTAACAAGCCAGCAGATATCCACCATACACAGCTGTTCTCTTCCCTGTTCCACAGTATCCACCAACTACTACGAGATCGAGGGTGTCTCCCACGCCTTCCAGGTAGTCCTTCTTCAACTTGAGCCAGCTGTGAGATCTCTTGGCAATCTCGTAATTTGCATTTTCGTCCAAAGCCTTTACCATTAGACCTTCACAGTTTCCTCTGACGGCATCTTCCAAGAATTGAGCTATTTCATCCGTATCTTCTGTGTCTAGGTATGTAGCGTACATAAGATTACCTTCAACTTCTTTGAAGGTCTGTTTTAAGAGAGTGCGACGTTTTCTAAATGTTCTTTTGACCAAGGATTCTCCATTGAGGTACAGTAAATCAAACAAGAAAATACACACTTGAATCTTGATCTCAGCGCCTTCTTCCAGCTATAATATGACACAATTACAATTTTATAAAACATAATGTTAACTTAGTTCACAAAAGTCAAAAAAAGTTTTTACATAAACCACTTAAACCTTCGCTCCAAATATAAACTGACCTTTCTTTTCCGTGTACTCAACAGTTGGAACGGCAAGATGACCTTCTTATTCACATCCCAGGCCACAACTTCACCATCAGCGATAAACTCAGTCTTCAGGTCTACCAAAACCTCAGGAATCTTCTTGATGATGTCAGGATACTTTTCAGTATTGTTCTCCATGTTCCTACTGTATACCTTCATCGTTCCGTCCTTTCGTCTGTGAATCTGACACCTTTCTCCATCGTACTTCCATTCACAAGCAAACTGTGCTGTTCCAAAACGTTTCATGACTTCTGCGACACCAGTTGTTGGATGAGCTAACATAGGCTTCATTGGTATTCCCGGTTCAATTGTCACATGATTAGGAAGGTCTGTTATACCGTACTCCAAGACCGTGTTTATGATTCGGTCAAAGTTTGGACATTCACTAAAAGAATAAATTTTATAAAAGCCTCCTGAAACTTCAAAATTCTACCAAATAATACAGATTGAAACGGAGTTAACCTACCAATAAGCGGTTTTTAAGATGAGAGCATCAGCTGCCTTCTTCTCCTTCAACTTGTCTCCAGCCAGCTTCTTTTCTTCTTTATGTAGCTCGTAATCAGTAAATGCATTCGCCAACGCCACAATAAGTGACTGTTCAGCTAAACCTATCCTCAGCTTTCCACCCAATCCTCTGATTAAAAACCTGGCTTCGGATTCCTTACAAGCCACAAGTAAGCCTTGAATTGTCTTGATTTTACGATCTTGAGACTAAAACAGCACCATTAAATGTCGTGTACAAAAAATAAAGAAAAGATATTTCAATTTCTTCTAAATATGTTACCAAAATACAATCACTAAAGCTAACAGTACTTACATTGCTTCCCGTTAAAGTCGAAAATTCTTTCAACTTTTTAAAAACATCAGCCACAAACAGCGGTTTTGGCTTCGCAAATCCCAACATAGTTTGGCTTGATCTACTGCTTTCGGCTACCAATCCAAGATCTCCTTTGGCCACCATGTCTTGTTTTATCTTGTCCACCTTTCTTCCTGTAGCTTGTGCTAAAGCTTTCATCAATACACCTTCAGCTACTCCCAGTTCCTGCCCTTCGTAAGACGGTCCCAGCTGGTTTATACAAAGGTAAACGCATGGGGCCAGGTCTCCTGGTGTTGCTTTGATTACAGATACGAAGAACTTTGCCAAGTGGCTGATAATTTCAAGCCGAGATGAAGTTTCCTCAATCTTTTTCAACGTTCTTGTCAAAGCAAGATAAGGCACTCTGAAATAGATGAAATTAAATCTTTGCTACCTAAATATTACTTTAGCAGCATTCTTCGTTTCAACAAACCTAAACAAACAAAAAAACAACAAAACAAACTTACTTTTCTCCTGGTACAAGTTCCGATATACTGTTTTCTACCATTTTAAACTTTTTAGTACTTGCACAACGAAAGACGAACTTATGCGAGCCAGGAAAGAGAAATCCAAATCGAGTAAACATAAATTTCTACTTTCTAAAAATAAAATTAGCGCGTAACGAAGTGTCACAATCGACTGAGCCGATATTATAGTAGAATTTTGTCAATCCATTAGTCTCGACTCTTTCTGATTCTTAAATCGGTTATTATGTGAATCTGTGAGGGGCTTCGGGGTGGCGGAATCGGAAAGATGGAGATTCGAAATATGAGAGTAAGATAATATTGTAGTAGATGATGTGTTTTTCTATATAATTTTCAATTTTTTTGCAAAATTAGCAAATAGAAATTGCTGAAAATAAAATGTCAATAACTTTTGCAATTTTCAGTATCGAAGCGTGCTTAGAGCCAAGTATCTTATTGTAAAGAAATATATAAATGGAGAGGAAGTTGAATGGAAGACCCTGATACCCATAGCACTGATTGACAAACAATTTTATTTGATTTGCAGAGCATTTTGTATATATAACAATGTGGATCAATTTCTGGAAAGATTCAACGACGAAGAATTGGAGCTGAGCTTCAACACTGTTCGTCTTGATGATGTCATTAACAACATCGTGAATGGCCCTGACTTTGTGATAGTTGAACCGATATTGCCAAATGGATTTATTGACGACATAGTGGATGTACTTTTTTTGTGATTTATACTTTCTATTGTTATAAGAACTTACTAACTGCAATACTTAAAAGTTTTAAAATCTTATAAAAAATTTTTTTATTTCAGGTGTTTTTACGATTAGAAGATGCAAATGTCAACTTATCAGCTGTGAATGTCCCTGTTCACACGTACCTTCATCGTATTTGGAAGAAGGCGGCTTGTTCGGAAATCAGACCTCGAAAGCAGTTAAGTGGCAAGTTATGTAATAGCGTGTTCAACGACATTTCATTGCAATGTAAATGTTCGAATGACTATTTGATGGACGTTTTCATAATCTACAACTACACGATCAATAAGAAAATGAATGTCGAGATATACTACACCAAGAGGTTTCTGAAGTTTGCCGTCAGATTTGTCAGGATATACTTTTCTAACATGGAACCACTTTATGTCAGGTCAAGGTAAGACTGTGGACATTAAATATTGTACTTTTAGACTTAAAGTTGAGTGACAGCTTTTATTACATCATCGTCTATTAATTAACGATTTTTTATTTACGTTATGACAAAAATAGTGTTATAATCAATTCCCAATTTATATATCTTAAATTACTTTTGTAACAACGATTATCTCTAGGCCAAGATTACTTCCATTTGACGTGCTGTTTGATATTGGAACTTTTCTGACAAGAACTGACCTTGATATATGTCAACTTGTTTCTCGAGAATGGTACAACATTATTGAAAGCAACAGAAATGGATTTGCTCTACACAACAAGACGTCTGCCAAGCTGGTTTCAAAAGGTGATCTCTTTTGTTTTGGAGTGTTTGATGAAGACGAGTCAACTTCGAACGTGGTCGATTTTAGAGAACGAAGGTGTAATTCTGCTGTTATTGTAAGTTTTTGTCTTGGATTTCGTAAAATTTAGGAAAAGCGACAAAAACATATTTACTCTTTAAAGGTTACTGAACAGGTATTTTTCAGGAAAAACTGTTTTACCCACTAATGCGCAACTCCAGCATCGACAAGTTCCACATAAAACGAATCGACATTAAAGCGGTATTTGAAAGTTTTGTAGATGGTATTAGCAGATGTCTCCCAACCAACATCAAACGCCTTGTCTTCTCGGCTGCACTTGTGGATCGGCTGGAGCATGTTTTTGATTTCTCGGAGAACACGTTGAAGATAAAAGAATACGAAGTCGAGGTATTCAGTGAAGAGCTATTTAAAAGACTTTTATCAGAGCCAGCTGTTCAACGATGTGATCGACTAGTACTCTATGAGGTGAGTTCGTCTATGTGACCTATTTAAAGAAGTCAATAACACTTTCAAATATGCCTAAAAGTCTAATTTCAGCAATACCAAAGCAACCAGACCATTTTAAATGAAGTTGCCAGCTTCTTCGGTGCCGTACCACGTCCAGCATGCACGTTTGTTATGCGGAACGTGATTAATGAACAAAATGTGAATGCCATTTTATCAACCGTAATCAGAAGCTTCCAAAGATCAAAAAAATCAGCTGGATTCATAAATCCTATGCTTCTAGTGCTACACAAACAACCAAACGAACTGCCACAATGTTGCACCAATCCCGTACATGTCAATGTACCTGACGCCTTTTCTTTCGAAACACCTACTGTGTCAAACATATATCATTTCGAGAATTCTATTGGAGAAACTATCACTTTTTGTATCGGGCAGACGGTTTATCATCCGGTTCGGCGAATCTGCCATTTCCAATATGGCAAAAATTA
This sequence comes from Bursaphelenchus okinawaensis, assembly GCA_904066225.2. Lineage (NCBI taxonomy): Eukaryota > Metazoa > Nematoda > Chromadorea > Rhabditida > Aphelenchoididae > Bursaphelenchus > Bursaphelenchus okinawaensis. The sequence goes on along the minus strand of CAJFCW020000005.1, from coordinate 6,954,554 downwards.
GAGACTTCTAGAGGACAAACAACTAACATAATGTACATAATTTTACTGATTTTAGTCCGATTTAGTGAATTTTAAAAATAAACTGCTGACCAACGAATTTTGATCTATTATTAAAATTATTGTTCGCCAATATGTTTATTAATATTAGCTTATTGCCTAATGTGTAATTAGAGCACGGCGAGCCCACTTTTATTTATTTTCTAGATGAAAGTGGAATCGCGGGCGCAGGTCGGAAAAAAGCACGCTTTCAAGTCGCTTTGAAGTCTAGAGCGATATAACTGTTAAACGATAGGAGGTATTATCAACAAAACAAAATTAAAAGATTAAGTAGTTATTCTACTTTACTTTGTATTAAAAGTTTTTTTATATAAACACATTTATAATTGAGTAAATCAACTTTAGTTAAATTTTAACTTGTATTTACGTTTACCGCGTTATTATAAGACATTATTATTCAAAAAGCTGAAGAAAACATCAGAAATGCTACAAACTTGGATAATTTTCAATGGAAAAAATAAAAATTAAGAATTAAACTTGACGCGAAATGAGAAACTTGACATGGTTTCTGCAGCCTGCGCAAAAATCGAAAAGATCATTTATTTCTAGCTTTGGGCTCGCCGTGAGAGCCATTTTTTACCAAAGCAAGCCAAAAAAATAAAGAGGTAAACTCGACCCAAGTGTTCGTTTTTGTGTCAAGCCTCGTTCTTGTTTGTCTGATATTTATAAAATGTAATCAGTATGATTTATTTTGTGAACACGGTAAACGGTTTTTTGTTCGAGGACCGACTGTAAAGCTGGTTATCGTTGTGCTTGTTTGTATTATTTTCGCGGAACATATGTTTACGTGACCTTAACTTATGTTAGGTTTTAAACGCTACTTTTGTTTTTTATTTGTTATTTTTTACCCAACGAAGTTTGTCTGATTGCAGAATATTTCAGGAGAATGGCCGCGCAAAGTGTGCAGATTTCTAGCCTTCTGGAGAAGATGACCTCCGTGGACAAGGACTTTAGGTTTATGGCGACGAACGATCTGATGGGAGAGTTGGAGAAGGAGGCTTTGAAGCTCGACGACGAGATTGAGAAAAAGGTAATAAATAAAACTGTTAGATTTATCAAACTAATAACTTTTAAAGAATATTGTTTTTAAGTTTTATATTGATATCTTTAAATGTTTTTGACTTTTAATATCGTTTAAGATTACTCGGACGTTGTTAAAGTTGCTGGACGACAAAAACGGGGAAGTTCAGAATCTGGCGGTCAGATGCCTGGCTCCATTGATGCACAAAGCGAAACATGGAAATGTAAGTCTTTATCATATTATTATTGAAATTTTAGGTTGACTTTATTATTCAAACCTTGTGTCAGAACCTACACGGAACGTCGGAACGCGACCGTGATGTTAGTTCGATCGCTTTGAAGACGGCTGTGTCAGAGTTGTCGACCCAGCTTAGTTCTGTTCAAATCAAGGATATATTGGGCATCATTTTCCCGAAACTTATGGATATTTTGCGTATGTTTCTTTAATTTAAGGGCTTTATTGTACTTTATCTTTAATTATGGAGATAGTATACGAAAGAAGACATTTTTAAAAGTTTCAGGTGGTAATGGACAGCATGATTCAGCATTTAAAATTGAAATCACTGATATTTTGGGTATCTTGATCACCAAATTCAGCCACACTACTTTTATAAACTTTGAAGAAGTTGTCGACGTCTTGTTCTACCAACTCTCGAAAGACCGTCAATCTCTAAGAAAGAGAGCGATTACCGTGTTAGGACAAGTTTCTGAAGTGGTTGAAGATGACGTCTACTGCGACATTGTGAATCGTCTCTATGAAGGCATCGAAAGTGGATCTAATTCTGTTGTTCGTGCTCACGTTTTGGCGGCAAGCACGGTCTCACGGTCTGGACGTGGTTTGAAGGGAAGGCTTCACGAGTTCATTAACGTGTTAGTTAACTATTGTCGAGAAACGGACGACGATGAACTAAAGGATGCTTGTGTTCATGCTTTCGAAGTATTCATATTCAGATGCAGCAAGGAGATAAGCCCGTTTTTGAATGAAATTCAAAGCATTTGTAGTGAATTTATCAAGTACGATCCTAACTATCAGTACGACGATGAGAATGGCGATGATTCTATGGAAGTCGATCGTAAGTCATCGGTTTTATTAAAAATATTAATACTTTGTACAAATTTATATCAAATTGCAAATAATCATTTTTCAGAGAATGATTCTGAGGAAGAAGAAGACGATCTGGACGACTATTCAGACGACGATGATTTCAGTTGGAAAGTGCGAAGAAGTGCTGCTAAGTGCTTCGAAGCCTTGATCAACTACAGAACTGACCGTCTTGGCGATCACTACAACCAAATTGCTCCGCTGTTGTTAAGCCGCTTCAAAGAAAGAGAAGAGAACGTCAAGATCGACATCTTCAAGGCTTACGAGGCGTTGTTAAAACAAACTCGACTGTACCTGCCTGAAAAATTGGCTCAATTTGACAATTCTAGCAATATCAGCCCATTTACTACAATCGAATCGAAGAATGTCATCTACACTAAAGAGTTTGCGAGAAAGGTATTGGATGAGGAAACTGACAACAAACAGAAGACAGTTCTGAATGCCTACAACGAACAGGTCTCAAAGTGTGTGAAGGCGATCTGTAAGCAACTGAGATCAAAGTCACCTAATGTCAGGTTGAACTGCTACTCATTGTTGATTCATTTAGTCAGGTAAGAAGTGTACGATTCTTGTATCTTATTTTTAAGGCATAAATGAGATAAAAAGATTATTGTTGTTTCAGAATTTAAGAAATAATGTTTTGCGACATAATTTAAATAAATGATCTTGATTTAGAGCTTTTCCTGGATGCTTGGAGAACCACTTTGATGTTCTTATTCCGCTGATTCAATCTTCAGTCAATGAATCCTCGGCTGATAACGCGACCAAGATCGATACTCTTCAGTTTTTGAACTTGTCATTCTGTTCCCACGAGTCTCAAGTAGGTTTTTTTTTAAAAGACGATTTCTGAGACGGTGAAGCAGCCTGAAACAGGCAGGTGCACTAGAAATTAACCCCCTGTTTTTATCGTCTTAATGCATGAGATAAACCGTTTTAAGATGTATAGTGAAGTTTTTTTGCACAAAATGTCATTTTGACATTTTTATGACATTTTTTGCCAAAAACAGTGAAAATTTATAATAATTTTAAAAATTAGCAGAATGTTTTAAAAATTAGTACACTTATGTTTTTAACTATGCTGATTAAAATTGTAGTTGAACATTTTTTTCTAAAGTTACCGTAACCTACCGTAACCCGCCCGGTCAATTATAAAAGTGCAAATAAAAAAAAATTTAACACGGTTAGTCATAGTCAATTTTAGCATATTTGAAATCTACATGAAATTTGGGTTTGAATAGACGGTACGCTCAAACTTAAAGCTGCCAGTTTTTGGGGTTTTTGGTCAATTAATTAATTACGGTAGGATACGGTCAAAAAATTAAAAAATTACTGTGCCATTATTACCGTCTATTCAAACCCAAATTTTATGTAGATTTCAAATATGCTAAAATTGACTATGACTAACCGTGTTAAATTTTTTTTTATTTGCACTTTTTTAATCGACCGGTTGGGTTACGGTAGGTTACGGTAACTTTAGAAAAAAATGTTCAACTACAATTTTAATCAGCATAGTTAAAAACATAAGTGTACTAATTTTTAAAACATTCTGCTAATTTTTAAAATTATTATAAATTTTCACTGTTTTTGACAAAAAATGTCATAAAAATGTCAAAATAACATTTTGTGCAAAAACACTTCACTATACATCTTAAAACGGTTTATCTCATGCATTAAAACGATAAAAACAGGGGGTCAATTTCTAGTGCACACCATGCTTCACCGTCTCAGAAATCGTCTTTTAAATTTTGGTGTTTTAATATTTTTTATCGATATAAATTGTGATATTTTAGGTATTTGTGCCATACTTTGACTCTTTGGTGGAAATTGTGACAAAATGTGTGAATGAAAGTTTCTACAAGGTTAGTGCAGCTGGCCTGATTGTTCTCCAGTCACTGATCATTGTCCTTCAACGTACTGGAGGTGGATCAAAGTATCTGGAAGGAATCTACAATGTCATCTTGTCTAAACTTGTGGTTGGCGACATTGATCAAGAAGTAAAAGAAAGATCGATCGCTGCTGGAGGTGTTATTCTCGCCGCATTTGGAAACGAATTGAGCCCTAAACTGCCGGAATTGTTACCTTTGCTGGTAGACAAGATTAACAACGAGATAACTCGACCAACTACAGTTCAGGCTTTCTGTGTTATTGTCAATTCGGCTGTCATTGTGGATTTGTCGCTGATCTTGGAGAACTTGTTACTTCAACTGTCAGACTTTTTGAGGAAAAATCAACGAGCATTGAAAGTGAGTTATTGTTTGACTTATAGGTATTGTTTTAGATCGCTTCTTTGTCATTGCTTAGCTCTTTGGTCACAAAGTATCCGTTGGGTCAGTTACCTCCAGAAGGTATCACTAAAGTCATCAATGAACTGCCACCACTGATTTCGGAATCTGACTTGTTTATCAGTCAACTGTCTCTTCGATTGGCCAAGGGTATGTTTCTTTCAGTTTATAAAAGGGGGTTCCCAATCAGTTTTATATCAAAATTTTTATATTATTTTAGTCATAACTCTTCTATACTTTTAGATTTGACTGAGAAGTTCCCTGTTGAAATGTCCGGCTCTTTGGGAAATATTGTGGATGCTTGTGTTACACTAGCCAACAACTCGATCTTGGTTGGCAATTTGTTGCAATGGGCTGTCGAGTTGTTCACTAACATTGTTTGTGAAAATATTCCTGGAAAGCCACAGTTCTTGGTATACTTTTTTATAATTTTTCCTTTTGATTTAAAATTGGGTTTTTAAAATAATTTTTAATTTTTTTGTTAAATGTTTTTTGATTTCATCTTGTTTAATTTAGGCATTGATGGAAGTTTTGACTGTTCAAATCTACAGTAACAGCAAGATCTGCACTCGCCAAACATATCAAAGCGTCGCTGTGATTATGGCACACTCCACGAAAGCCTTGAACAACCACGAATACACCGTGAAGATCATCTCCGGTTTGGTCAACTTGCTGGAACAGAACCAATCTGATGGACTAGTTTTGTTTGCTCTGACAGCTTTGGGAGAACTTGGAAGAATTTTTCCAGAATCTTTTGCTGTGGCCAAAATCAATCCCGAAGAACTGATTACTGCCAGCTTCAATTCGGAGTCAGAAGAGCGTAAAACAGTTGCCAGTTTCGCTTTTGGAGCTTTGGCTAGTGGAAATCTGGAGGTTTATCTGCCAGCTCTGTTGAACGAGATCAGAAATCAACCGACTCGACAGTATGTTCTGTTACACGCGTTGAAGGAAGTGATTGCTTCACAGAATCCTGAAAATCACAGCTCTGTCTTCGATTCGGCTGTGGATGACATCTGGACGGTTTTGGTTGGACATAGCAACAGTAACGAAGAGAGCACCAGAAGTGTTGTCGCTGAGTGTATGGGACGTTTGTGCCGTATCTTTTTGGATCTTCTTCTTCCCAGGTTGATTGTAAGTTGGCTTTATTTTGTTTTTTTAGGGTCTGAAATCTTATTGTATTCTTATGTTTTTAGGTACTACTACATTTTTTAAAATCTTTATGTTGAAATTGCTTTGAAAAATAATTTTTTAATTTAGGAATGTAGTACTAGTGGCAACGCGAAACAACGTTCTACTGCGGCGGGGGCCGTCCGCTTCATGATTGTGGACTCGAAAACGTCATCAAACGACGCGTTGAGGGAGAACCTGGGGCCTTTGCTTCGCGCGATCGACGACGACGAACTGGACGTGCGAAGAACGACCATTATGACTCTGAATTCTGCGGCTCACAACAAACCCCGCTGGGTAAGTCGCCGAAAAAACAGCTTTGACCGCGTGTTCTTTTGTTTTTAACGTCTGTTTCAATGCTTTCAGATCAAAGAGTTGCTCCCCACCTTGTTGCCATCTTTGTATCGCGAAACCGAGATACGTAAAGACCTGATCCATGAAGTGCAAATGGGACCCTTTAAACATATTGTTGATGATGGACTCGGATTGAGGAAGTCCGCTTACGAATGGTATGATTTAAGGGTTTATTTTAAATTTAAATTTATTTTTGTTATATTTTAGGTATTATTTTCTATGTATAATTATTATCAAATTATCAGTTTTGTTAATTACTTTTTGAAGTTTTACATTTTTTTATTTTAGTATGTACACTCTGATGGAACACTGTTTGGATCGTATCAACGTGAGCGAATACATGAGCTACATGGAAAAGGGTCTTCAGGTAGGTTTAGCTAATATTACGATTATTTTGAACAATTAAAAATGAAACTTCTAATTTATGCTGTTTAGGACAATCACGACATCAAGCTGCTCAACCTGTTGATGTTGACCAGACTGGCTCAAACCTGCAGTGCTCAAGTCGCTCAAAAGATTGACCGTTTTGCTGATTTATTGGCTGTAAGTGTGAATTATATTTTTATTTTAGTGTCATTTAGGTTTTTTGTATGTATTTTAAAAATATAAGTGGTGTTTGATTAAAATTGGGTTTGGCATTTAACTTTACTGTAACATTTATTTTTAGCCTCTTCTGGCTCTGAAAGCCAAGGAAAGTTCGGTGAAACAAGAGAGCGACAAGATTGAAGAACTGAAACGAGCTTGTATTCGAACTATTTTATCGCTAAAGGTGAGCGGCGACAAAACTTTTTCGACTTTTATAGAAACAAAAGACAGATAGCTTTTTTTGCGGCTATAATTATAAAAATACGGTTTAAATCGTTATTTTAAAGGTTTTTATTTTCTGGAAAGTCATAACACTTTGATTTTTTAAAATTTTTACCCTTTTATCTTTCAGAGAATCCCGGCATTGGATCGCTCAGCTCGCCTTCAGCACTGCTTCGAGACCGTGCAACTCGACCAGAAGTTGAAGGGCATCCTAGAGTCACTGGAGAAGGACAACACTCTGAAATTGTTATCTGTCCACAATCAGGACATCCAAATGGAAAATGATTACTAATTATAAGGGTGTGACTTTTCGATCTCTTATCTCTGAAACGTCTGCCCTGCGGCTATGTTATATTTACATCTTATTTTACGTGTGTCGACTTTGACTGCTATACGTGTCTGGAAATCGGTAATCTTGTGTTGTAATTTAATTGTATACAATGAATAATAATATATTTTGGTGATCGTATTTTGGAATTACTGAATCGTATTATCGAAATGATTACTTTTGAACTCTTTGACGCGTCGCTTTGATTTTTTATGAGTTTTAAGGTTGTTAATAGATTAAAATTTATATGTTAACAACAGGATAAAATTCTGTTGTACGTAGTTTCTGTGCGATTTTGTGATCTTTTCTTGCTTTTGACTGAGATTTATATGTATTATTTTGAATTAATGTATTACTGATACTTTATTGTTTTAATTCTAAAACATTGCAGGCTTAAATCCATCTGACACATGGTCAACTAACTGTGATCGAGTAGTATTGTCTTGATTTCGAACATCACGACAGTTTATACAATGAAGTGAGTTTTGTTGTTGTAAAGTACGGCGTGTTTATATCTAAAATTTATATTTAGAACTTTTTAAGTGTCATATGTAGATATGTTGTATTGTAGTGTGCTTGTTAATGTAAACATTGCATGCTATACTTTCTTGCAAATGTTTTATTTACCGAAAGAATACAGTTTACTGTAACTTTTATGGTTTGTTGTAAATGTAAGATAGTTACTGTTAACTTTGGTGTGCGCTTTACGCTGCGTAATAGACAAAAGTTTAGGTCGTTCGTGCGGACTTTAGTATGGTCCTTCTTTCCACTCTTGATTTTGTATACCGTAGCACCGCTTTTGGTATATATATTCCCACACTTTATGCAGCATCTTTTCTTTTTAAATTTTGGTAAGTTTATGTGACGATACTGTAGCTTGATTTTAAAAACTATAAATTTTGCCAGTTTTTGTGCTTTTGGCGAGTGTTCTATACTTTTGATTATAAATAGAAAATATTAAAATTTATACTGTATTTTTAATGGTTTTATTATTCTGAAATTTGTGAGAAGGCTTTTTTAAACTGACAATCATCAACTAATTAAACTTGTCATTTTTTAGTTAAATTCCCATGGAGAGAGTATCACAACCTGACTGATCATGGCGTCGACGCAAAGGGCCTCAACTTCTACATTGATGGTCCTCTTATGGATGGATTTAGGCCTCGGCTAGGTTTATGGCACATTATGCCCGATGGTTTGACACCAAATCAAGCGGTACTAACAAAGGAGATTGCCGAACAGATACTGAAGGACGACCACCGACCGGTCGTTATCTATCTTCATGGCAACTCATTCGATCGCACGACACGACATCGTATCGAGTTGTACAAGATACTGTCAAAGATGGGATACCACGTGTTTGCACTGGACTACCGAGGCTACGGAGACTCGACCGGTCGACCCACTGAAGCAGGAATTGTCGCAGATTCTCGAGCAGTCTTCGACTATGTAAAGCGTCTGGTCCCAGATAGGCCTCTATTGGTATGGGGCCATTCTATGGGAACAGGTGTGGCTACAAGTCTCGTGGCGCAGTTATCTCAACAAGATAACAATCCCACTGCTCTGGTGCTAGAATCTCCATTCAACAACCTCAGGGATGTGATCAACAACCATCCCTTCAGTGCTCCTTTCAGGTTCCTACCGTGGTTTGATATGCTGGTAATTCAGCCATTGATAGATTCTGGATTGGTGATGCAGTCCGATCACAGGATCAAGCAGATCACTTGTCCGATTCTCGTGTTTCACGCTGCTGATGATCACATCATCCCAATCAAACTTGGCCGAAAGTTGGTCGAAGCGGCCAGAAACTCGGGGAGGGACGTCAATTTTGTCGAGTTTGATACCTCGAGGGCATACTTTCATAAGTACATTCATAGGGCGCCAGAAGTTCCTAAAATAGTCACGTAAATTTTTCCTTTATGATTGAGCTGTAATATATAAGAATTACAATGATGTTTTGTTATGAATTAAGGATTTTTACATTAAAATACCCTTCTTGAAGTTGATAATATGGTCAACAAGAATATTTAATGCTAGAAAAACGTGTTTTATTGTACTGTAACATTACATTTTCAGTGAATTCTTCAAGACAAGTCAGTCTCAAAACAAAGTGATCTGATCACCCATCCTCACACCCTAGTCATTCACAGTAACTCACTCACCGGCACTTATATCGTTCACTAATACTTAAGCAATACGACGGACGGGTCGTCACTAATCATACTTTTAAGTTTATAGAATAAACCGGTTAGAATTAGAATTTCGAATTTTTTAATAGGGTTTGATTCCATTGTTCTATCTGCAAAGAAATATCATAATCTGATTATTTGGCTTAATATAGGTTAAAGAAATATCCGCAGGCTTATTTTATTATGTTTATATTCGCGTTTGATTTGTTCTATTAATAATGAATTTGGCTTAAATCAGTGGTCAAATATGATAGAGACACTAAGCTGTCTCAATATGTTGTACATGGAGGTTTTATACATTTTTGGACCCAATTAACATGCTTCTAAAATTAAATACTGTTGCAAACATTTGAGAAACCGTCTGAACAACATATACGTGAACAACTCCTTTTTACTTGGGGTCCGCGTTACCCTCACGATGCCGCGTTCGTGTGTGATAAGTGGCTAGAGATTGGGGAAGAGAGAGAGCGACCGCGTGGCCATCCTCTCCAAATACGTTTTCTCTGAGTTTGTAATCGAACTTTGTGTATTTCTTTTTTAATATGACGTCGAAAGATCATTTTCGACCATTTTTTGATACATTTTTGTTTGAATTTAAAAATGTTTTTGAATGTATTTTGATGTAACTGCTAATAACTGACCAGAACTAAAAAAATCAATTTTTTGGCTTTTCTATGGCGTTTTTTCAGCAGCTTTTTTAAATGTTTTGCAAAGATCTTGGTGTATCTTAAGATCTTGGCATGATTTTTATAGTTTATGGTTGCTATTTACGTATGTTTTTCAATTTCTCGATATTGTAGTAAATGAACAACGCGTTATTAATTATTGAAGAATTATTATAGACTTACATTTTAATTTTCAGATGGAGAAGAAGGTGAAAATCGTGTTCATGGCTCTCGGCGGAATTCCGTTGCCGAAAAAACAACTGATGGTCGAGTACAAGGAGGTGAACAAGAAGGAAATGGCTGAAGATGCTATAAAGTATGGCTATGCCTCCTTGGATGACGCTCTGGAGAAGCTTTGTGTTTTGCGCTCAGACCAGAAACTAGAGCCCAAAACGGAAAGTAGTGCTAATAAAAAACTGGCTCACATACAAGTTCTTCTGGACAACAAGTAAGTATTGAAATTGGTAGTAATGTTTGGCGATAGTCACTGAAACCCATTGAGACCTCGCGCCCATTGAGACCCCGGTCCATTGAGACCTCGAGCCCATTGAGACCTTAAAAGGAGGGTCGGCGGAGACTTTAGGAGGTTCGGCGGAGGGTCGGCGAAGGCTTTAGGGTATTCGGCGGAGGCGGGGATTCAGCGGAGGGTCGGCGGAGGCTTCAGGGCATTCGGCGGAGGGTCGGCGGATGCTTTAGTGTATTCGGCGGAGGCTTTAGAGGGTTCGGCGGAGACTTTAAGAGATTCGGCGGAGACTTTTATGCATTCGGCGTGTATCTACCCAATTTTACTCCTAACCTTTTTAGCCCTACCCAACCTTACCCTTGCTCATTTTACTCTACCCAACTATACCATACCCATCCTTTATAATATACCGTACTATATCCTATTGTACTTAATATACCGTATCCTACCATAACCTATCCTATCTACCATGTTAAACCCTACAATACTCTACCATACAATACAATACCATACCATACTTTACAATACCATATCATACCATACCATACTATACCAAACTGTACCATACCTTACCTTATTCAACCTTATACAAAACTACCGTGTACTATTTGTGGGTATATTAGAATAAGTAAGTAAAACAACATAAATGGTATAATATAGTCAAGTATAGTATGGCATAGTATGGGATAATATGGTACGTTATATTATTACCAAGTTCTCCGCCGAATCCCCTAAAGTCTCCGCCGACCCACCTTTCAAGGTCTCAATGGGCGTTTGGGGTCTCAATGGGCTTGGGGTCTCAATGGACCCGGGGTCTCAATGGGCTCGAGGTCTCAATGGGAGGGATTCGGCGATAGTTTTGGAAATTTTTTGATAATCTCAACTATACAAATGTAAAATATTACAAAATTATAAACTATCGTTTTAGGAAGGAGAAGAAAGACTTCAGCGGCTTAGATGGTGGGTTTCGTAAAGGTTCAAAGTTTCCAGAGCGAACGCAAGCTAAGCCTAAAAAGCCGGCTGGACCTTCGTTCAATGCTAACGATATTCCACTTGGCCAAGGTGCGGGTGCCGGCTTCTTCAAGAAGCGAGAGCCAGAGAAGAAATCTTTGGAAGAAGCCTTCAACACATTTGCAATCAAAAAGCCTGAATTCAATGATAATGTAGCTACAGGTAACATTTTTTAATGGCGTATATCATTATCAGAGAGAAAATGTAGAATATTTTAAATTTTCTTTGATTTGGCTGTTTCTGAGCTTTTAAACGTTGTGCTGGTTATTGGATTGTACACTTATCACTTCTTTTTATACTTTTATTTGGGTTTGCAGCTGAATTCTACGAAGACGAAGTATTAGAAAGCGAGGATGAGTACGGCGTACCAACCTCTTCGAGCATACAGATGCCCTCAACTTCGGCTATGAAACACGCACCTCTTCAGTATCTGTACAGGGACGAGACCGAGGGGTACCTTCAAGAGTTTGACGAGTTCTTGAAGACCATTCTCGAATACCTGAAAAAGGGATTATGTTTGGAAGAATTTAAGAAGCTGGTGGAGGAATATAGGCTGGAGACGATTGTGACATGGGACAATATTGACGCCATTTTAAAATACTTCAAGTCGGTGGAAGTGGAATATGAAGACGGTGTCTATTTGGTGGATCCAGCTGAAAACGTATGTTTTTATTTGGTTTTACACTGAAATTGTTTTTAGCGATATCTGTCATTTTATCAGTGGGATTTAAAAATCTTGTTAAAATAAGACTAGATTCAGAATCGATATAAAATTTAAAATTTCAGGACCTAGAAAAGCCGGTAGAGATGTTAACCTTGGCCATAGCCGAAGACCTGAATGGAAAGCAGGAGGAATGCAGGGTGAACGAGGTGTTTGAGAACGGAATTTGTGCGATTGAACCTGCAAGTTTTCTTCCCAGGACCGTGAAGATGTATCGCGAACTGTTCCACTACCTAGGAGTTCGAGACCCCGAACCCGCCACTTTTGTCGATGAACGAGGCTACTATTTGTGCCTCGACAACGGCAGCTATTTCAGGGCCCAGATCTTCGGAAAGTTCGACGAGAATGCCCGTGTTAAAGTATTGGCAATTGATATTGGTGGGCTGAGACGGGTACACAAGGACAACATCTTCATTTTGCCAGGCCATTTCTACAGTTATCCACCTAGGGCGATCTTCTTCTACCCACAAGGAAAGGTGAATTCCGACAGGATCAAGGTCTACTTTTTGAACTATCAATACATCAAGGATCTCCAGGTGTACAACGGGGAATTCGTCCAAGCCTAATGCTCATTGATAAGCAGGTTTAGAGTCCAAGTTCTTGCCATATCGACGATAATTTGCCCCAGTCTATTTTTATTAACTTCTATGTGTATCAGTGTTTGATTATATAGTGGATATGATGTCTCAACAAGTGCGAAAGAATTAATGGATAACACAATTACGATCAAAAAGCCAAAGAATATCTGTAAAAGTTTCTCATATTAACTCAATAGTTTATTTCGTAACTAGTTCGTATTTTGAATACAGTTTGTTTATTTTGATATGTTTCACCGTGCTGAATAAAAAAATTAACGATTGTTGACTTGTGTTGTTGTTTGTGGACTGTCTTCTCAACAGCCATTGCTATCTTTGTAAAGGGGCGGCCCTTCGGCCCGCTTTTATTCGAACTCGATTCAAAAGTGTTTTAGTTCGGACAAGAGTTGAGTCGCGAAAAGATGGCAACTGCTGGCAAAGTAAGTTATTTACAATAATATAAACGTATAATTGTTTGTCGCAAAAGTGCAGAACCGACATGTTTATGTTAAGCTGACCACGTACTTTTTGTACTCGGAATGCTCTTTAAATGTTCGTTGATCTTGTCGTTCGTATGTTTTGGAGGAAAAACAAAATTTCAGTGATTTTTAGAGTAAAGCATTTTTTGGAAATAGCGGCATATTTGGCACTGTTTTGCAACGACACATTACTAGGTTTAATACCTTTTAAGGGAAAAATTTTTTATATCGGTGTACGTAATGTATTTAAAGTAAAATGTAATAAACCTACTTTCTCACCGTTTTTAATTTCTAAAAATATTCCTAAAAACAACATACAATTACATTTCTAGCCTATTACATGTCGTGCTATGGTAGCATGGGAGCCGAAGAAGCCCCTGAGTCTGGAAGAGATCGAAGTCGCTCCACCAAAGGCTGGTGAAGTTCGAGTTCAGATTCTGTACACCGCCTTATGTCACACTGATGTCTACACTCAGGATGGTCACGATCCGGAAGGCCGATTCCCATCGATTTTGGGTCACGAAGGTGCTGGAGTCGTGGAATCCGTCGGAAATGGTGTGACAGAGTTCGAAGTCGGAGATTATGTCATCCCAGTCTACGTACCACAATGTCGCGAGTGCGATTACTGTAAACATCCCAAGACCAACTTGTGTCAGAAGATTAGGTATGAAAACGTTTTTATTAGATTTTAAGCGTTTTTGCTAATTTTCAGGATAAAATGCGGTCTTGGCCCCATTTTTTATTTTCTTTTTGGCCAAGCTAAAAAACTGCCAGATGAACTGTATATAAGATTGAAGTAGTTCAATAAAAACGTTAAAAATCTTTTTTTAACTAAAGTTTTTTAGAATCACCCAAGGACAAGGTGTCATGCCCGATGGTACTTCTCGTTTCACTTGCAAGGGCAAAGAACTGTACCACTTTATGGGTACCAGTACCTTCAGTGAATACACGGTTGTCGCCGCGATCTCGCTGGCAAAAGTAAGCCTTTATCAATCAGACTTTTATGTTTTAGATCAGCAAAAAGGCCCCGTTAGACAAGGTCTGTCTGCTCGGTTGTGGTATCCCTACTGGCTATGGTGCCGCCCTCAAGACGTGTGGAGTGGAAAAGGGCTCCACTGTGGCCGTCTGGGGCCTTGGAGCCGTTGGTTTGGCCGTTATTATGGGCGCCAAAGTCGCCGGAGCAAAACAAATTGTTGGTATTGATGTTTTGAACGAGAAAAAGGCTTTGGGTAGGTTTGGAAAGGGTGTTTACTCCTGAATTTGTTGTTATCAATGAAGAAATTGTTTCCAAACAACGTGAAGGAAATGTTGCGGAAAGCAAAAAATGTTTTGTTGCTAAATAATCAAACACATTAATTCAGTGTTTTGCCCGGACCGGTCCGGAGCGTTTTTCACCGGTCCGGTCCGGCGATTTTTTGGGTCCAGTCCGGTCCAAACTTCAAATTTTTGGGTCCGGTCCGCAAAAAAAATTTTTTAAATTTTTAAAAAAAGCAAGGATCGCTAAAACTGCTTTCTTTTTGCTTAAAAACGCTAAAAATAGGTTTTATTTGCAATTTTTAAAACAGTTTTCTTAAAATAAAAAAAAATTTTCTTCCGGACCGGTCCGGAGCTTTTTCTTCGGTCCGGGTCCGCAGGTTTTTGGGTCCGGTCCGCAAAAATTCCTGTTTCGGTCCGTCCGGTCCGCACCGGACCCGTCCGCGGACCGGTCCGGCAAAACACTGCATTAATTAAAGTTAGAAAAATAAGAAATAAGGTTATAATCGGTATTCAGCTGAGAAGTTCGGAGCTACAGACTTTGTCAACCCCAAGGAAGCACCTCAAGACAAGCCCTTCCAACAATATTTGGTGGACAAGTTTGATGGAGGATTTGACTACACCTTTGAATGTATCGGCAATGTCAATACCATGGTAAGTTTTCGAATTTTAAAAGTTTACTGAATATTACTGAAAGCTTTCAAATAAAAATAGTGTAATAAGCAGTAGGTCAGACAAAAAAAGAATCAAGGAGATTTCATTTATTATAAGAAATGATTGCTTTAATAAATGTTTACCTAATTCAATATTTAAAAAAACATTATAAACTACCTAAACATTTATTAAAATAAGATATATACATTATAATATTAATTAAATGAGTAATACAGTTAAGATAAGTATGACTTGATTGCAGAGACAAGCTCTTGAAGCAGCACATAAAGGATGGGGAACGTCGTGTATCATTGGAGTCGCGGCTTCAGGCCAAGAGATCTCAACTCGACCATTCCAACTGGTCACTGGTCGCACGTGGAAGGGAACGGCGTTCGGTGGATGGAAGAGTCGCGATTCTGTTCCAAAACTGGTGGATGACTACCTGGATGGCACTTTGATGATCGATGAGTTCATCACACACAACTACGATCTCCCCGACCTCAACAAAGCCATCGACGTTCTGCACAAAGGAGAGAGGTAACTATTTAATATTGTTAAAGGGGATGAGGAAACAATATGGTATGACTGGGACAAAGTTAGTTTAGGTAAAAGTTTATGGGTAGTGAGAGTTATCGCTAACTTTTTTGGCCAGTACAGACGGTACAGCTCAAAGGTGAGCCATATATGACTAATCAAGCTAAAAGTACTCGTAAGACACTAAATCTTTGGCTTTGGGAATGACCTTGGATAGTTTTACAGCACCAAGACAACTAAAATTGAGTTGACTAGTATAATACACTAATTTTGATACTTTTCAGTCTCCGTGCCGTTATCAAGCTCTCCAAGTAGACTGTTTACATTCAAAGCCATACGATATTGTTCAAGATCACTTTTCAATAAATAAGCATGTAATTTAAAAGTATGGTATTCTAGCTAGCATGCTACTATTGAATGTTATATATGAGGTCCTTCACCCTTTATTTCACTCGGTTTAAGTTCATAATTACCCGATTATAAGCTTCCAGACGCGGTTTTAAACACAAAACTCGACGGTAATAGATCTACAGTACTCTAAGATGCTATTATGTACAACTACAAGACAATATATTCAGCAGACGGTGTGTATTTTGGGTGAGAACAAGACAAACAGACAATGGATGAGATCATAGTTGGTGATTGGTCTTCTTTTTGTGGTAGTTCAAGCCTTTGAGCTCCTTGGCGTAGGCCTTGTCGTGCATTCGGACGTAATTGCAAGGCGTACACAGTTCCTAAAAACGAAGAGACAAAAGTCCAGTTAGGAATCTCAAAAAGACTAATACTATTAAAGTTAGAAAGACAAAACCATAAAATCAAAATTTTACAAACGAAGGTAAGCCAAGCTTGGCCATTACTACTACTAAAAGCCTTTCAATTTCACACTCACACAGTAATAAAGAGTTTTAAGTTTAAAAAAACTTTATCAAAATCAAGTCCCAATACTTACCTTACAAATATCCTTCTTAAAGAACCCATGGTATCCAGACTCCAGAAGGTAGATCTCGGGATAGTCAAGGTGAGGGTAGTTGTCCGTATTCAAATGGCGGTCGAACCTTCTCAGCGTGTTCGCCCTGAAGTAAAATTTTATTCATCACAAATAAAATCTTAGGAATAAACAATTTTACGACAAAAAACTGATGTTAACCAACGAATAAATCAAAAGGTGATTAAAATATAACTCAAAAAATATTGTTAATTTATAAAAATAGGTAATGACTTACATTTTTGGCCCCCTGGCTTGTGAAAATTCACAGTAAAAGATGGGGATTTTGCTTTGAATCGCGCTACAGGTGCCATCCTCTTCCTTGAACAGATACTGGCGAACATTCGCAAACTCGAACATGTTTACCGCGTGCTGAAGCATAAAAAATAGACATAGCAACACAAAATAAATAAAAATTACTAAAAATATTTAAATACTTTACTGAGATTCAGTTTCGAAAACAAAATACAGCATTACAGATATCATTCATAAAAGCACTATTATATAACAAATATTAAAACAAAATTACAAAACTTACCACGATATGCCCTCCTTTGTACTCAAATGGGTATCGACAGTCGATTAACATAAAACTCTCTAAGAATTTTTCGTTTCCCAACTCCTTTATCAACGCTGCCAACGCCTGTCCGTCAATGGACTTGAAAGCCGATGAAGCGACTTGAGGCCTTGGCACACATCGTAGTGAATAGCTCTGTAAAGACAAAGGGTATCATGTTAACCTAATGTGTGCATTTCCTTTTTTAACATAATCACTGCAGATCCTTTCGTTTTTCACAACAAAATATAAAAAATTACTGCCAAGTAGGTAACATATACTTTTTAATGTCACCCAAACCTCAGACTCACCTGGATGGATTCAGGAGAAACACACTTTCCTTGTCTCGTCATATTCACCATCGATCTGGACACCAACTTGTCCAATGGTTTGACAGAGTTCGGAAGCTTTAAAGACGGCCGCTTCAGAAACCTGGCTTCGGCTTTTCTCTTAACTACGACTTTATTGAGCGACATCGACAAACTAGTGGAAGGAAATCGGTTAAACCGTTTATGCTTGGCCGCGGTGTCATTCGAAATGTCCTGGAGCGGCCGTCGGACGGGAGATGCTGTGCCCTCCTTCTCGTCCATTACTATCACATCTTCCTGAAAATAATAATGGTGAAGAAATATATATATCAAGAAGTCGTTACTGATTTTCCAAAAATTTGTGTTAAAAAGCATTATGTAAAAAACCGTTTTCTACCAATACAACATTATACATATAAAAATGTCATCCTTTCCATAAAGCGTAAAACCTGAACGTACCAAAGTCCTTGAAGTCGTTGAGATGCACATATTGTTATCTTGCAACGACCATTGACTAAACCCAGACACGGACGATCCTAGTGCCGAATCGTGTGAAACCGTAACAACTTCATTAAGAACGGAGGTTGCGGTCGGTCCAAAACATGTAAAGTTATCGTTGTCTCCAAACGGACACTGGGCGTTATCGTCCTGGTTAGCAATGTCCATATCATTATCTAAAATTAAACAATTAGAAAGTAATATAACACAATTAACAATCTACATGTCACTTGCCTTACAGTGCCAACTTATCATTAAAAGTGTACCATCTTTATAAGAAAAAGGCAAAAACATCAATTTCAACACCTTTCAAAAGGAGAGCCAACTCAAAAATCAAAATTTTACTCATTTTTTGCCAAAGTAATCATTTATATAAAAAAGTAAACGTACGAGGTTCGAATTTGTACAGTGAGTCCATTTGTTAGTTGCCACGTTCTTTACAAGGCTCCGGGGGTCAAGACCTAAACAATGCATGATAATATGTCCCAGCGACACCATATCACCTTGTAACGTTCACAGTTCACGACAATTAAAAGTTTTTGAAAATGTTGACCTGTCGTCTCGTTAATGACAGGCTTTAAAACCTAACATTACAATCCAAAACGATCATACTATAATACGAAAACTGGATGAACAAAGGGAGAACCTGTTCACCTTTTTCTTTTGTGACAAAATGACCGTACGATCATCAGAAACACTATTCCGAATTATTGTACCATATATGAGCATACTAAATTAACCCCAACAGAAGTTTTCATACATCTTCTAGATGCAGACAAACAACATTCTATCACTAAAGGTTTACCATCCTTTGTGAACAAAACTAAACAATTAATCTACGAAATATGTAAGTTTAGAGCAAAAAAACTATCTACTTTAAAGTCTAAACATATAATTCCACCTTTTCACCTTCCAACCAAAACTTATCCTACTACAACTGACTAAAACAAGGTTTCTAGACCCTTTTAAGGACAGAATCGAAGCGGAGTCATCCTTAAGGACAACTCTTTAATTTAGGCAACAGTTTGCTTCAGCCAACTGTTAAGTAATGATAAAGCATCAGGTATACCACAACGTGTTAGATCCAAGACAATTATAGTTAATGTCTACATAGTCAACCCAAACAAAATCACAACTTCAACCAAATAAAAAAACGCGTTAACTTCTACTACAACATTGTTTCCCATTACCCCGGGTTCAGGCCCTTACACTAACTTCAAGAAAGCTTAGTGCTTTCATCTACAACATAACGTAAGTGAATAATAATATTACCCATCATAAAAAGAAAACAATCGCTTCGGAGACAAATTTAAAAAGTGTAACACCTGGGATAAACTAAAATAAAGTTCGAAAAAAAATAAAAAACCGAAATTTCAAGCCAGGGGCTTGGCAATTTGCGCCCGAAACCCTGCAGGCCAGACTCGTACTTAAAAGTTTATGGGAAAACAGTGGGAAAATCTGTCATTACGACAAAAAACAAAAGTCGAAGCCTTTTTTCTATCAGGTAAGTTGTTCTATACCTAGACAAAAAGATTTTAGGGTAAAACCTTCGAAATTCAACAAGATTTTACACTTTCCATCAATATACCCACTTAAAACGATATTCAACACCTTTGGTACTTTTTAAAATGACATACTGACATAGTTAAGCTCTATTTTGTAAAGAATTTGGAAGAACTATGCCTTTTATCACGGAACATTAGTACGAAAAGGTTTTTGGCGCATTTCTTGGACGCCTTTTCTACAGAAGAAAACTGAGACAAAACGCCAAACCGGGAATTCAAAAAGGATTCTAGAAGTTCGCCAAGGTTCGAGGGGGTGCGCTACAGAACGTTACGAGTATGAGGATGAAAGACATCAGTGTTTGACATACTTTAAGATACCATTTTGTTTAACAAGTCTAAAATTCGTTTTTAAAGGTTTCTCACACTTTAAGTATACTGTGTTAGAAGCACTTGAATGTTGTAGTATACCTCTCAAAACGAGTTCTAATACAGTTTGGTCAAAAAGTACATCGATTTTAATATACGTACTTAGCGTTCTAATTTTGAAACTAACGTTCTATTTGTATTTTGACTAAACTGCCAATAGAACTGTCCACCTTTTCGTTTTATGACAAAATGACCGTCAGAAATACTATTCCGAAGTATTGTACCATTTCTCAGGATCAATATTAAAACAGTACTATTCCCTAACCACTTGTTACCTAATTTCCTGATATTTTCCCAAAAACTCAGAAATTTGTGCTCGTTTTTCCCAAAATATACTCAAACTGTCGTCATTAAATCAACTTTACAGCGCCATTTAGATCTTTATGATGGACTGACATCATGGACAGAACGCAACATAAGCTCTTTATCGTATCTTCAGGGGGCATTCTCTTAAGTATTCGCATTTCTTTAAAGCCATCGACCTCAAATGTCAATTTCAAATCGATGGTATCAAGTTGGGTGTTCATAAGTGTACTTTTAATGTCTGCAAAAGGATGTCTTTGGTCCGAATTTTGGTCGAAAAGTAAGTAGAATAGCTGAAATAGGACCTCAAAAAAAGTATAATTTTTAATTCTACGCCCTTTTTGATCAGGCAGTTCTAACTTTCCTTTACAAACAACTTTTACTAACATCTAATAACAAATTTACTTAAAATAATATAACGCGGAAAACACTGTAGAAATCAAAATAACAATTTATTTTCCATAACAATACCTACAATACAACAACAACTTAAACCAAGTCTTTATACGATCGACGAGACTTGTCCTTCCAGAAGTAGTCCGGCTCCTGCTTCCACAATCCCAACCGTCGTTCTTCTCGGAGTTCGTCGGCCTTCTTGTAGTTGTGGTACTGTAACAGATGATTGATTTGTTTGCATAGGGCGTGCCATTGATGTGGCGAGTTCTTCTGCATCTTTTCTTTGTAAATGTTCCTAGAATGATCATATTACAAGGACTAAACGACGATATAAACATGGAATACAGGACGCAAAAATTTCAAATAATGTTCTTCAAGGTTGAAAGATTTCAACTTTCAAATCATATAAACTATAATAAAAACGCCCTAAAAGTCTTGTAGCGTATTTTTCTTTGCACGGATAATGTGTTTCAAATAAGCTACATAGCAAAAAACCATTATTTCTCAAGTACTCCTGAACCATAAGTTTATTATAAAACTTATTAAATATTTACTAACCCAGGTGAAGCTTCTGAATGTTAGCCATACATTTTAAAACAACTGAGCCAAATCTTAAACTAAGACTTAACCTTGAGAACAAGCTACGTCCATTTACCGAACACACAAGATCTTACCTATAGTGAATAAGCTTGACCAACTCGTTGGCCTTTTGTTGTCCAGGGAAGCCTCTGAGCCATCTGGGAACGTGATATTGTAATTGAGCTGGATGAACGTTAGCCTCCTTCTTCAACAAATCAATATAATCATTCTCCCCATATCTGGCCGAAGCATTTGACCACGCATCTCTAACTTTATATTTGGGCCGACAAACAGTGTCGCGAGAGTCCTTAACTCGTGGCAAAGCATCCACACCTTGTCGATGATACCGGAAAAAGTATCCGGTATCTACAGGCTTGTGCATCCGCTTCTCATGGTCGTCTGAAACGCGAGGAACAGAGGCAATGTCCCTGAAGGTCCTGCTTATGGCCGAAGTTGATGTTCTACATGATAATAACTAAATTGAGATAAAAATTATAAACAAAACTAACATACCTTTAACATCTTACGAAATATTGTTCAGTACTTTCGCCCCACAAAATATTTTAAGAAAAATAAAAGGCTTGAAGCAGAATGCCAAGGTTTGTTCTTTTTTGCGAAAAGTGCTTCGGATTTTGAGTTTCAAAAAAGAAATTAAGAAAAACCCATTGTTTTACAGCTTTTAAAGATCAATTTTTTAAAATTTGACAGTTTAAAGACAATTTTGTCGGCTATTAAGTGAAAGTTTTGAAATTCAACCATTGTTTTACATGAATTCTAATTATTATGCCAAACTTTGCTCAAACTCAGATCGGGGTCAAGTGTTTACGGCATTTTGTTTTTTGTTCAAATGATTGATGAAATTGTTTCGATGATTCTCGCCCGAATTTTAAAAATTTTTGAAAACTTTATGGGCGTTTTAAAGTCTTCAAATTACGGTGAAGATTCGAATTTTTTGCGCATTAATTTCAAAGTCGTTTATAGTTATGGTTTATATTTAAAAAACGGAGCGAATGGCATTGTTTTCGGTTTTTTGCTCTTTGCTGGGCCGATCTTGTCCTTGCCCGTTTGTTACCTAAAAGGAAGTGAAACATTTTTGCATTTTGTTTCTGATTAGGTAATATTTTTAAAATTGTATCATATTTTTGTTAAATTAGGTAACAAGTGCGAGATTTTGTAATGTTGCGGATTGTCGGGCTGGTATGTGTTCTAATTGAATCTTGGTGTTGTTATAATTAAAAAGAAGTTTGATTTTAAAAAGGAAAATTTTAAAATTTGTGCTAAATGGTGCATTTACTGCACGGTGCAATAAAGACTGCATCATAATGTTATCGTTTGAGCAGACGGTAATATTATGATCCCGTATTCTTGAAAACGCAAGAGCATAGAGGAGCTTAATTTGAATTTCGTTTTTTTTAATACGAATTCGCGTTAAGTGTGTGTCCCCTCTTATCTGAAGGTCTTATCACGGCTCGCGTTTTCTCTGGATTCAAATTTTGGTGTTTTGATTATTTTTTGTAAATTATGCACGACTTTGAGGACTCAAGGTCAGTTTTTTCTGGATAATGGGTCAGTCGGTTATGCGCCCTGGGGGTGCCGATATTGGGTTAGGAGGTTGAGTCTCGTCATAAACAGATCGTAATGTGTGTTAAAGATGGCAGTCGTTTGTAATGGTCGCTAAAAGGGTCTGTTGAGTGTAGTGTTAGGTAGAGCTGTCAGAAATCATAGTTTGTTTTATGTTCTGTCCGATGTTTATAAATCTTGGCCGTCAATCTTTGGGTATCAGCTGGACATTTCTTCGCTTACAGATTGGTCGATTTTTTATCGCTGACCGTCTGTTGGACACTTATAATCTTTGTTTATCTATGTGTTACGTTTTGGCTTCTGGAAGTGAACAGTCTCTTCAATATTAATCCTAACAGTTTGTTTGATACCTATATTGCTCAGTTTTTGATGGACAACGCTTCGTCCGGGTATTTTTCGGGTATCTGTTGGACAATATCTATTCCTTTCGCTGGCTATTTTGTGTTTGGCAGATACACTTGTGGCCAAGGACCACCTGCGGTGAGCGAATGTAGTGGAATCTTTGCAATCGCCATCTGTTGCAGACTGTCGCTTTCGTCGGCTCTAATTTGCATGTCTGGTGAAAGCGGAAAATGAAGCCGGGGTAATTGTCCGGCGGGGGATTTGAAGTGGTGGCCAAACGATCAAAAAAAATATTGGGGTAGCCTCGAAACGCGCAGCGAACAGAGAGAACAGAGCACGCCTTGGTACGGCATTATCGGGCAGCCAGGTGAGGCAGCGATGGCCAGTTCTCTCGCTTTTTATGCCATCGGCAGTCATTTGTTGTCTTCCAAGGTCAGAATAGTCGCGACGCCGAGGGGAACACTCCGTTTCGGTGTGGCATGTTTCCAATTTGTTAACACGGCCAATCACCAATGTTAACATGTCCTATCAGAAGCGCGTATCTTTCCGATCCGTGCCATTCGAACTGGCGTTCTTTTCGAAAGTTTAATGTCGCCGAATGCCTGCGCTCTTGACCCGGAGATCAAATTAACGAGACCAAGCTCGGGAATTGATTGCCGCGCGTTACCTGCCGAAAAGAAATTTGAATCGGGCAGGGTCATGTTTGAAGCGATTTCGAGACGGGCAGGTAGTTTTTGGGGTTATGACGTTTCTTGGCATACCTTTACGGTAATAATGGATTTGGCTTAATCGGTCAAAAGTTACAAAGAAATGTTGTCATTTTTACCGAAATGATGACCTTACGCAACTTGTCACATTTTAGTATTGAATTCACAACTTTGTATAAAAGCTTTTTGAAGTGTGGGTTTAACTGACTGTTTGAAATTTAGCTGCTTTATTAGCTGGGCTAGTATCTGTAAGTATTTGAATTTGGCGGTCTTTAAGTCGCTTTAATTAAGCTGGCCGTGATTTGAATTATGCAGTCATTTGAATCGGACAGGCTTTTATTCAAAGTTATTCAAAGCTTTATTTGAAGTATGGGAGATGCCTCTACCGGTTTCATTTCCGATTCTTTTTTCTGGATTTGATTGTCTTTCGAAGCCGGTTTTTTATATTGGCACTCAAGTTCGTAACGGTTTTTTTTGTATTTCCTGTATTTCCGTCTCGTGTTTGATGTGCCGGCTTTGTTTTACGACGTCTAGGTCGGAGTTGGTTGTGGATTGAACTGAGCGAGCTCAGGACAACGGGAGACCTCGCGAGGCCACGCCGAACCAAGCGAGGACAACGGGCACCTAGGCGAGTTCAGGACAACGGGAGGAGGGTTTGACCCGAAACCGTCGCCGACCAGTTATGGCTCCTCTTTCAACCGGATCCGACGCCATCGCGAGCCACAGAGCGCGCGGACTGCGCCCAGTTTTTGACTAAAATTGGCCCCATTGCGCAATGTGACGCGCTGCAGCACGGCCTTGGTTTAATCCGGGTGCCGGTAGAGGCGGAGGGCGCGGGGTGAGCAAGGTAAGGTTATGCTGAGCTTGACGGGCTCCGTACCAGGCTCTACGCCTGGCGCCTGACCTCAGCGATGCCTTGGCAAACCGCGGTTGCGCCACAGCCACGTTATTATTTTAGACAGTGGAACTTGAAGCTTTCATACCAAACGGTTTTCGTATTATAGTATGATCGTGTTGGATTGTAATGTTAGGCTTTAAAGCCTGTCATAGCAAGACAACAAGTTAAAATTTTAAATAAAAAAACGTTTAATTGTCGTGAACTGTGAACGCTACAAGGTGATATGGCGTCGCTGGGACATATTATAATGCATTGTTTAGGTCTTGGTCCCCGGAGCCTTGTAAAGAACGTGGCAACTAACAAATGGACTCACTGTACAAATTCGAACCTCGTACGTTTACTTTTTTATATAAATGATTACTTTGGCAAAAAATGAGTAAAATTTTGATTTTTGAGTTGGCTCTCCTTTTGAAAGGTGTTGAAATTGATGTTTTTGCCTTTTTCTTATAAAGATGGTACACTTTTAATGATAAGTTGGCACTGTAAGGCAAGTGACATGTAGATTGTTAATTGTGTTATATTACTTTCTAATTTTTTAATTTTAGATAATGATATGGACATTGATAACCAGGACGACAACGCCCAGTGTCCGTTTGGAGGCAACGATAACTTTACATGTTTTGGACCGACCGCAACCTCCGTTCTTAATGAAGTTGTTACGGTTTCACACGATTCGGCACTAGGATCGTCCGTGTCTGGGTTTAGTCAATGGTCGTTGCAAGATAACAATATGTGCATCTCAACGACTTCAAGGACTTTGGTACGTTAAGGTTCTAAGCTTTATAGAAGGGATTGCATTTTGATTTGTGTATATTGTTATACGGGTTGAAAAAAATTTTTTTACATATTGCTTTTTAACGCAATTTTCTTCTGTGACATCTTGACATAGGTATTACTTTTAAACCTTTGTGCTCTTGTCTTTCTTCAACGTTATTATCTTCAGGAAGATGTGATAGTAATGGACGAGGTGGAGGACACAGCCTCACCCGTCCGACGGCCGCTCCAGGACATTTCGAATGATACCCCGGCCAAGCATAAACGGTTTAACCGATTGCCTTCCACTAGTTCGTCGATGTCGCTCAATAAAGTTGTGGTTAAGAAAAAAGCTGAAGCCAGGTTTCTGAAACGACCATCTCCGAAGCTTCCGGACTCTGTCAAACCATCGGACAAGCTGGTGTCCAGATCGATGGTGAATATGACGAGACAAGGAAAGTGTGTTTCTCCTGAATCCATCCAGGTGAGTCTGAGGTTTGGGTGACATTAAAAAGTATATGTTACCTACTTGGCAGTAATTTTTTATATTTTGTTGTGAAAAACGAAAGGATCTGCAGTGATTATGTTAAAAAAGGAAATGCACACATTAGGTTAACATGATACCCTTTGTCTTTACAGAGCTATTCACTACGATGTGTGCCAAGGCCTCAAGTCGCTTCATCGGCTTTCAAGTCCATTGACGGACAGGCGTTGGCAGCGTTGATAAAGGAGTTGGGAAACGAAAAATTCTTAGAGAGTTTTATGTTAATCGACTGTCGATACCCATTTGAGTACGAAGGAGGGCATATTGTGGTAAGTTTCGTAATGTTTTTTATATGTTTGTTTTATAACGTTGCTTTAAAAAAATTGGTTTTTTAATGTTTTATTTTATTTTGAAACTATTTTTAGTAATTTTATATGCTTTTTGATGGTTTATATTGCATTTTTTTATTCCAGAACGCGGTAAACATGTTCGAGTTTGCGAATGTTCGCCAGTATCTGTTCAAGGAAGAGGATGGCACCTGTAGCGCTATTCAAAGCAAAATCCCTATCTTTTACTGTGAATTTTCACAAGCCAGGGGGCCAAAGATGTAAGTCTATGATTGTCTTGTGTATTTGGTAATGGTTGAATTATGTTGATTAATGTCATGTTTTTTTTATTTGATTATTCATATTGGGAAATGTCGCGCAGTAGCATTAGAATAACAAAGGAAAAGGGATTGTTGAGGGTTTCTGTAGCGAAAACAATGTTTTGTGACAAATTCATTACTTTGTCTTTTTACCGTAGTTTTTTTAAATTGAGGTTGTGGCACTGACATAAAGAAACGTCGGGAACTTTTAATTGATTCAACTTAGTTAACGTTGCAACGTTTTTGGCAGGTTTTCTGGGAGTTTTTCTTGGTTTTTCTATTATGTTTATTTCAGGGCCAGCACGTTGAGGAAGTTTGATCGACATGTGAATACGAACAACTACCCCCATCTTGACTATCCTGAGATCTACATTCTCGAATCTGGGTACCAGGGCTTCTTCAAAATGGAAGAGTTTAAGGTGGGTACAGTTGGCTAAATCACTATGACTTTATAATAGTGATATTGTAGTAGGTATGATTGGTGTAAATCTGTATATTCTTTTGATTCATTTTAGTTTTTTTTAAACCGTTTCAATTTTAGGGCTTGTGCACGCCGTGCCATTACATCCGAATGCACGACAAGGCCTTTGCCAACGAGCTGAAAGGCTTCAACCATCACAAGAAGGGTGCCACACACCGCCTCTGATCCTCTTACCTCATTTGTTTGTCTTGTTTCTCGTCTGCATATACATTGACTACCACAATCGTCATATATATTGTCTTATAGTTGTAAATAATAGCATCTCATCCGGCTGCATTGCCAGCCACCATTAACAAGATATTTTTGTAAAGAAAGATTTTATTAGCAATGATATACATAATTGGTGTGAGAAGCGTAGTCACTGTTAGTACGGTATAGTCACGTTATAGGGGCCTTTGCCAGACACTCGTTATAGGAAACTTTAAGTATTTGTAATGTTTGTTGACTGTATGAGGCGTTTCTTTGTTCGAAAATGGCTGTTATCACTTGATTTTCTGTTAAAAACGGACTGTTTAATATAATAAGGTGGTCTGTAACGTGATCCTACTGTAGCTTCCTTTTACAACTTCAAGAACAGTAAATAAAAAAATGTCACGTTTTTGAGGTCTTATGTTCATATTGATACTGGTCGTTATAGATTAGGAATAATATTATTTCATTAGTATCTTGTCTGTAGAGTACAGTGAATATGGTATCACCGTCCGCCTACGGCTTATAATATGTTGAATTTTGTCAATTTTGGAGTAAGTAAACTATGTCTTAACGACGTTTGATGGTCTTGGATGGAATACTTGATTTAAACATGCAGGATGTTATACTTGTTGGTGTTTGGTTGTGTTGGGAATGGTAACAAGTGGGTATCATTATATATGAAAGTTCGTTTCTATCAGTTGTTATCATTTTATTAGGTTGTTCAGTTAATTCTGTGCTTTTCTCAAAGCAAATGTTTTGGTTTAGGGGAACATAATTAATTGAACAGCCTTTTAGTAAGTATATCTTATGTAAAAGAGTCTACTTACTGGGTAATGACATCGTATGTTTCTTTTCATTTAAAATTTAGATAAAAACATTCACAGTGATAACACAGTCTAGTGTTACCTAAATTAAGTTAATAGCTGATGCCCAAGGATAGAGGATTTATGAAACTTTTATTATCAATCTTTTGACATTATCATATGTAACAAACATTTGAAACTCTAATATTTAAATTCATTGAAATAGCTGGTCCTGACCGACCCAGTCTAATATAATACTATAGGGCTAACAACAATTACGCTCTTTCTTTCATTGTTACGAAATTATTAATGGATCTAGCAAATAATGTGACATTTTAAAATAGATTTAAAAATGCGACCGGGAAATAAGTAAAATACACCGTAATCGAACCGAAAATAGAGTTGAAGATCATCAGAGCATCCCGCGACGGAACAACTTGTGCTGCTTCAGGTCCCCGCCCGCGTACTTGATATCGTGAATCATCGTGCCGAACGAGGGCGCCGTGCCAACGTTCGAACGGCGTTCTTTCAGGACGGACTGTTGGGGTTTGAGGATCTGGAAACGGTTAATGGGTAAAGTCTTAATTTGGACACGTCTATGTTACTCTATCTACACCATTTTTGTTTTGAGATTCTAAGACTACTCAGAATTCAAGTATCTTCCCAGAAACGAAAGTTGATGTTATCATAGACTCACTTGGAACGAGCAGAGCAGGTTCCTGTCAACATTCATAACCGCGCCCGCGTTGTCGAACTCGCCACAGTAATTGGGGGCCGAGAATATGGTAACAAGACCTCGTTTGCCGAAGAACTCGTACCCGTCCTCCACCACCTGATGCCCTCGTACCACAATGTCGAGATCCATTTTCTGAAGGAACTGCGAGAGCACGTCGGGGCCGAACACGTACGATACGCCACGATCGTTGGGTGCCCATCCCATTACTTTGGCATCCGGATCCGACCATAAGACGTCACATAACAGTCCACTGTCTTGCACATCGATCGGTCTAATGATTCGTTTGAGTTGTTCGAGAGTGCGGAGGTGAGGAGAGAGGCCACCGTGACAACACAGAATCTTGTTTTCGACGAGAGCGGCTACCGGCATACAGTTGAATACGTCTTGGAAGGACTTCCATACTTTCACACTGACTCTTCGTTTGCCTAAAACAAGGTTGTTGGGTAAGAAATAAGTGTCTAAAACTAGCTGTTGAAAATTATCAAGTAAAGCTATTAAAATAGTTTCTTCTTTAGTTATAATGTTGTCTTGGTAGACACCAAGCCTTCTATCATATCAAAACATACTTAAATGTCATAAAATGAATTTATAGACCTAGATATGGCTTGTTTATAATATCAATTGATGAATAAACTTACACTCATCATAAAAGCCGTATATTCTGTTTAGTGCTGCAACTTCGTGGTTCCCTCGGAGCATGAAGAAGTTGCCAGGGTATTTAATTTTGTAACATAACAACAAGATAATGGTCTGAAAGCTTAAGTTTAAGTCATGTATAATACAAGATATACAGCCCGTTTTCATGATATATTGATCTATATAAGCAAGATTTATATAAGCAAAACACATCAAATTCCTTTTATAAAACTATCAGAGTCATAAGAAAGGTCTATAAAAGGAAAAAGCAACCCTGCCTCTTAAACTAAACCTATCGTGCCTACCTCCAGACTCTTGGCGCCGCGATCCACGTAGTCGCCGAGGAAGAGGTAGTTGGACAAGGGTGGGAAGCCGCTCAGCTTGAACAGTCTGATCAGGTCGCTGAACTGCCCGTGAATGTCGCCCGCGATCTTCAGCGGCGCGTTCAGCTCCAGCAACATGGGTTGTTGCATGAATATCTCCCGCGACAAGGTGCATATCATCTTGATCTCGTTCTCCGACACGTCCAGCGAGTTGCGCCAGCCATCGTTGTGCTGCTACAACAATGTCATAGTTATTAAATGGTATTTTTTTATTATTGTATGGTATGGATAGTACTGTAACATAGTGATATATCAAGACTAAGAATGTGGCTACAGTATAGTATACTTTCTACTACAGGTTGTAGTTACCGTACAACTAAAAAAATTTAAAAAATATGATAATTTGTTGATTTAACCACAGTAGCTTGTTGTTGTACCAAATTACAGTATCATATTTTTTAAAACTACAGTACGCACCTTAAGGTTACTGTGCACTTTTTCTGTTTGCTTTTTGACCACTACTTGTAACTTTATGTTTACTACCATCAGAAACGACTCCAACTGTGCAAACCCAACTCCCTCAACTGATATGATAACAAGAATATTGTAGTTTATAGTTCAGTACTGATAGCCTGATATCTCTTATCTTTGAGTTATGTTTGCAACAGAAAACACGTTTAAATTGACATAAAACCTAATTTTTTTAAAAATAGATCTACTCTTTTTATGACATTCTGGAAGATTTAAACTTCGGTTTCTACGTACTTTTTGACCAGAAACTAGACTAAACGTTGGAGGCTACTACAATTTCACAACGAATGTGATGTTATAGTAGCCTCCAAAGAACCTAATCTCCTGTAATTCTGTTTACAAAACAAAACCGATCAAGTTACGGACGGCTGAACATTTGCATTTCCACAGTTTAATAATACGGCTATGACTCAGACAACATATTCATCATGGTATCTTGACATTAATTACTCTTGTTATCAAAACATTAACCTTTAATTGGTTTGTTTATGCTACGTTTATGGCTCTGTTAAACTACAATACACAGAAAATACTGTGTTTTGTTTCAAAGTTACTGCATTTCATCAAAAGTTACAGTATACCCTTATAAGTCACAATATACTTCTTGGAAACGTCTTATTATGCCATAAAATTACAGTAATAAGATCCTATTGCAAAAATTTAAAAAAAGTCACTATAGATAGTATGTATACAACTGTAGTTATTATATATATAATAGATACGATACATAATAGTTACCTGTGTGAGCCGTGTGATGATGCCATCGACGTCGAGCTGCAGACTGCCATACGAGTTCTTCCTTCGGCTGACCATAACCCCAACAAAATGGGTCGAGAGTCTCTGACAGCCTCAAAAGTTAACCTTTAGATTCGATTTGTCGCTGTAATGCACGTTAATTAACATTGGAATTACACATCTCCAACAACAATACACATATAAAGGTTGACGGAATTAATGCACGCCATGACCCGATTTGCAAAACGACATAAATGTGTCAATTTGAATATCATATAACGATGTTATGTAGGTATAATTGAAACTTCTATGAGAAATTTCAAAAGTTATCAGACTTGCACCGGACTTTTAAAACTTTGCACCGTGCAGTTTTCTAAAGCAATCTACATTATGCCATTTTAAGTAAACAAATGAACAAAAATTAAAAATAAAGTGACAAAAAGTTTAAAAATGTCATTCAAGTTAAAGCCCTCAAGCAGTTTTCCTTAAAGAACAATCGCATAGTGATAAAAATGATAAAATATTGTAAAATTAAACCAGAAATTGTAAATAATCCAGGAAAAAGTAACAAAAACAAGTCGCTAATCAGAGTTTGATCAACAAAAAAGGTGTGCCAGTCAAGTATAACAATGCAAACATTACCTTTTTGATATGAAATCGTCAAAATTATAAAGAATGATATCATAAATCAAAGAAAAATGCGGAAATAGGCTTGTATAATATAAAAATTGGCCTGAATAAGATAGAAATTAGCCTGAGTAATATACAAAAACTAACAAAAACTTATCAAAAGTGCCGTATAACAACCTTTACCATCAATAATTTTACAAACTGATAACTCTACATACATTTTGCTAATGTTATAGTAGTTTCACGCAACCTCTGCCCAAGATAAGTTACAAACAAAGTCAAAACAATAAGAAATGTAAATATTATCTTTAAAAAGCTGTAAAACTAGCAGAATTACAAGCACATACCAAAAACAACGTCACAGAAAGCGGAAATGACGAAGGCCTTATCAATCCTTATAGCCAGCCGGCTGTCGTTATAAAAAGATCGCAAGCCAATTAAAAGTTGTTAAAAGTGCACATCCTTCATCCAGCTATTTTGAAAGTTGTTTTAGCTGCTGATCCAGCTTTGATTTATATTTTAGTCCATCTAGACCGCTATTGGCTCAGACATTTGGGTTTTAGTACAGCTAGTCACGTTTAGCTCAGCTACGTTACTTTTAGTTCAACTACGTTGCTTTTAGTCCAGCCACCCTACTTTTAGTCTAGATACATTACATTTAGTCCAGCAAGCCCATTTCCTTATAATTTTTGTTAAAAAGCTCTTTTGTCACCCGGCTGCCCCAAAAAACCAAAAAAATCAGATTGAATAGAAATGGAATTATAATATTCACAATGTAACGTCGAATAACTGTACATATCACGGCCGAAGCATTACTTTTCAAAGCGTTAAACACCAGTAACCAACACTAATTTTACTACAATATCTGAAGAATCAAAAACAATTAATAGATCAATCAAATTTCAAAAATTAAAATTTCCTGTCTTTCCCGGAACTTTCGAACCGCTCAACAACCATAAACACCCCATATCTACCTTATTAACACCAAAAACCATATATCATCACACCAATAACATGCCAAGACACGTACAATAAGTGAATATACCAACATTCCCTCACCATGAATAACATAAAATGGCAGAAACGTTTGATAATCGTATGTTACTCATGTTAACAGTTGTACAGCATGTTCGAGCGTTCGCGAAATTCGAAAAGAAAGTCGAGAGGAAAGGGGGGGGGGTGGGAGAGGGGCCTGATCCGAGAGTCTGCCCTCGAGAGCGAGCGAGCGACAAACACCCTGATCACACGTCTTCTACATTCATATACAACTTGTTTTTTGTACGATTGGGCTTACATGCTAAAGTTAAGTCAGGGATAGGCAGTACTTACAAGATATACCTTTGATACTATGCTATGAAGAGAAGTGGCGTGGTAATTCTTATACAAAAATATTCAAAAATGGTTTTACAGCTACCGTTAACAGTAGTAGGCATAGGTAGAGCTAGTACAAGTTTAGTTTTGAATTTACGGTGGGGGTGACCTATTCAGCAAGATGATTTATTTTTTAGGCTGACCTGTTCCTGGAATAGACCCAGTAAGAGGTGATCTATTCAGCAAGGTGACCTATTCCCGAGAAACGGTTCACCACCCCTCAACTTCCTTAAATATTCAAATTTTTATCCAAAAATTCTTAGAAGCACTATATCTCCAATACCTACTCACCTACTGATCTATTGCAAAACATATACACTTGTAGCGTAATTAGAGAGTTCCAAAGTTAAGAAATCAGTTAATCTAACGATAAGACTGATAAGAAACAATAGTTTTAAACCTCTAATCACGAGGGTTAAGGCGACTAACTTCGAATTTCAAACAAAAGTTCACAAAATTATAGTGTTCTTTGAGTCAAATGGCTTAATTGTAAAGGGTGTAGCTATTATTTAACTAATCACAATAAACCACAATACGACAAGATACTATACGATGCTTTCAAATCACAATAACACTCAGTAAGTCATCGTATTTCTTCGATAAATTACTGAGCGTACTCAAAAAATATCAAAAAAATACTTTAAACTAGTTAAAATATTCGTTCTATAAACTTTTTGACCATAACAAAACATAAAAAAACCTAGCCTAACATGTTCTCCTAGGTATCTACTGACTCCAAGTCTCTTCCCATGTTATACTCTACCTCTGTATCACCCAGTAACCCATCGCCATTGCTCTAAAAACCATCAAAAACCAGGTTCTAAAGACTTTTTGACCGATTAATTCCACTGCTAACTCAAAAAACGATCGTACTTAATATTAGTAAACCGTTACTGAGCATACTGTTACACAGCAATAACCATATAACATTATATCACCAAGTTATACAATCTCTACATCACTCCAAAACCCCTTATACCTGGTATAAATCAACCAAAAACCCAGTTCTAAAGACTTTTTGACCAATCAACCACACTAAAACCTCAAAAACTGATCACACTTGACACTATCAATCTGATTCCAGGCCCAATATTACTCAGTAATCCATCGTATTTCCCTGGAAATTAGCAGAGAACGGCGAGGAACGACCTCAAACTGACGTTAATCTCTCCAGAGTTCGGTCTTAAATGCACTCAGATGGTTTGATCAACACGCATACATTACTATGGCAAGGTCAGCGTGAAGTACACGGCTTGTTCAGCAGCATAACATCACTTACTAATCTTACTGATCACCAAACAACATTAATATGTTAACTTTGCAGCGGTAGTAAGTTCGATTTGAAGTCAAATTTAGGGAGGAAAAGTAGCTGTTTGGCTAAGGGTTTCAGCTGGGGTAGAGGTTATGGTACAGTTGATAGCTATAGGGCGTGGGTCGGGCTATGGGCAAAGTAAAAAAATTTAAACAAGGAAAGGAGAGGGGAGTAAAATAAGATAAAAAGACGGTAATCAGAGAAACAAAAAAAGTCATATCATAGTCAGTTTTATCCTCACCCCGACCCCCATTCCTTAAAAATGCTCCTCCCTCAAGCACAACCCCACCCCCCTCCCCTCCCCTCCCCATCCTTCAAACATCCCCTCCTAACCAACAATTTATCATCAACCCGTCCTCAAGCACTGCCCCCATCATCTTCTCCCCCAAACACCCCCTCCAAGCTTAAAAGTTATCACCAGTCCAGACTAGAGCAAGTTGTTATTGTTGAGAAATTTCATTTTCCCAAACCCAACCACTAATAATTGTACACAACGATAGATACGATGAAAAGTAAGTTGTGTTTGTCGCGTTATCAGTGGCTAAGCTGTTATCTCTCAAAGTTTAACATTAATATGCAAATTACAGTGTTTACGATCCCCTTCAACGATTATGTATCGACAACAATAACATGTTTCGTGATACGACACAGTAAGTTAATCATCGTAGTTTGTACATTACATTACTATAGTATCACTTTAACTTAACTATAGTATCTTCGTGTCTTATGAACATAGTTAATTTAGTTATATCTACTGTATATCTTATCGTATCTTCCAAGTATGCTCACAATGGTAATTCGTATCTTATTAACCATAGTGAATGCTACTTACAAAATCGTCTTTACCCAAATAACACGACTTTAGATATAGTAATACAACTGTAAAATGCCCTTACATAGAGTAATATAACAGTAAAATAACTTTACCTAGATCAATATAACACAACTGTATATCCATCAATCAATATACCACGCTATATCTCACGTGGATCTACCTTCGTATGTTTGTCAATTCCCAAACAATTATTCCCCAATTACCTATATCCGATTACCGCCATCTATTGCAACATACGATGGCTAATATACCGTGGTATAGCAGTTATAATAGATCATTGTAAATCGGCTTATATACTTATACATACTTCATATACTGTAAAATATTAGTTTAGGTATAACAAGACAGTATTTTGAAAGAATAAGCAAGAAACCATCACGTATTTTACATTGGATATGAGAATCTCATCGCATCTTACTTATATGCTAATAACCTCGTCGTATGGTATTCTATAATGCAATATTTTAACCGTAAAACATCGTATTTACATATTACATTAACCCATAATGTCACATACGTAACATATGTTCCCCTACAACAACATATACACATCGTATGTTACTTATATACTAAAAACCTCATCGTATATTTCCTATATACCCAGTAATTTCGTCGTATGTTACTTAAATACTAATATTCTCGTCGTATGTTACTAATAATCCTTACCTATACACCTTACGAACCGCCCGAGGGAATGGTAAAGTGAGCGAAACGATATATCACATAAATATAGGTATGCATGGTAAAGCTCTTGAACAAACGTTGAGTCGAGAGTCTCGAATTCGATTACTATCCATGATGACAAGTTAAGTAGATGTGTCACATTTGATGCTAACACACACCAACATCGTCGTATCTTGTGCAGAATAAGCATCGTACTCGATAGTACGTACACAACAATATTTACAAGACATACCGGAAGTAAATATGTGCAAAAATTAGGGTAATATACCACAATATATGTATATAATGCCACGGTAACCCCAGTTATGCGAAGTTCAAGATACGATTATCTATGTTGACTATACCGAGAGTTTAGGCAATGTAAAAGCTACTAAACCATAGTAAAACCCCTTAATACAACCCAGCATAGTAACCACAAGAGCAATAGATACATGTCCAAACACCTTTACATGTGACAACATAATAACATACGATGTAAGCCCTCCGGTAATGTAATAAGTCGAGAGTCTCGAAGTAACAATCAATTACCGTAACGACATTATGGGCAGTATAGTAAACAAAACGACAAGCTACCATGCTCTTTAGTACTATCATAGCACGATATTCAAATGTCAAAAAGTTTTGTCGTCAATTTGCAATGGTTTTAACGTTAAAAAACGACAAAATTTTATTTACAACTTTTAAAAGTAAAAACTGCCATTTATGACAATACATTATGACTCAGCAACAATATTTTATAGATGTACAGATGTATAGCTATATTGAACCACAGTTTACACTTTTCAACTCCTACAGTAACGTCCATATTATACTATACCCACAATGACCTCGACGTAACAATGTAACAAAGGCGACGTTCCGAATTGAATGTGAGCAAATCGAAAGTGAAAGTTAAATTGTGGGATCAAGAAAACACTTCAGAGACAGTCACAAAGTATTATATGT
The DNA here is from genome assembly GCA_904066225.2 of Bursaphelenchus okinawaensis. NCBI lineage: Eukaryota > Metazoa > Nematoda > Chromadorea > Rhabditida > Aphelenchoididae > Bursaphelenchus > Bursaphelenchus okinawaensis. Next base: position 6,917,711 of record CAJFCW020000005.1, on the reverse strand, counting down.
AAAGGGCGAGAGAGTGCGCAGAAGAGAGAGAGTGGGCAGAGAACGAAAGAGAGCGGAGAGAGCGGGGGAAATGGAGAGACGAAGAGAGGAGAGAGCGGGTAAAGGAAGAGAGGGAAGAGAAAATGTGATTTCAAGATTAAAAAATGAAATTTAAAATTAAAAATTTTGAAAAAAAAGTATTTTGTTACCTATAATTCAAATTTTGTGATTTTAGGTAACAAAAGATGTCAAAGAAAGCAAAAGTTCAAAATCAATCCAAGATGACACTGAATCTTAACAAGAAACATCTGGATAGCCTTAAGATCTCTTTGAAGTCCAAAAAATAATGACAGATCAATTTAATCAGAGCAAAAGACCAAATTTAATCGTTACAAGACTAAAATACGCTTTTTATTAACGAGTCGTAGCTTTTTAAACCTAAAATACGACTTTAAATTATCAAAAAATACCTTTAAAACCAAACCATACCTTCAAACCCTAGAATATCCTTTTAAAAACCAGAAGATAGCTCCCAAGTACCTAATTATACCTATTAACCGAGCATTTCACAAAGAAAAACAACATAGTTAAGCGAAACATTGGTTCCAGACATTACAAAACAACAAAAAATGACAAAAAACGAAAGGACGAGCGACAAAAGACCACGACAAAGTGATAGAGGCAAGTCAGAGAGTCAGAGAAACAGCGAGAGATCACTTTGAAGGCAGAGAATCAGAGAAATCACAAGAAATATTACCTAAAAACAGGCGAACCGAGAAGCAACAGAGAGGAAAAGCGACAAAAATAGAAGCGACAGAGAGTAAAAGCAACAAAACGTTCGATCAAGAGTCCCGAACAACGTCGAGAGCGAGTCTCGAGAGTACGTGAACATGTGACTCGAGATCAGGAAAAGGGTCGGGTTACCGGCTAGCCGAACCAGCAGGTGGGCGTGGTAAACGTGATCCCCATTCCGTGCAAAACAACTCGGAAATAGGTAACAGCGACATAAAATTGTCGAAATTCGAGATCAAGTACAACTTAGCTAAGAGAAAAGGTAATAAAATGAAAAGGGTTAGATCAAGCAAAGATTGGCTGATAAAAATAAAAATTTGTCCAAAAAATGTTAAAAATTAACAAAAAATGTGAAAAAATGCTGAAATTTTCAAGAAAAATACCTAAAATAACATAAAAACAAGTCCAAACCAACAAGATCAAACACAAAAACATACAAAACTAAACAAAAAGTGGTCAAAAAGCAATGAAACGCTTAACATTCAGCCTCTAACACAAGTTGTCTAGTGTTAAAGAACATTACAACGAGTTTACTGAGTAAACATTAACAAGTTGTAATCAATTTCCTTATGGTAAAGCTCTTTAAAACTTGAAAACTTCCAAAAAATGCATGTTTACAGCAAAAAATACCTTTTAGTCGCTAAAATACGAACATTTTTTCAAAAAAAAGTTTGCAAATGCAAATTTCATTAATTGAAGAAAGCTTTGCACCGTGCAAACAATTGTTGAATCCTGCACTGTGCAATCGAAAAAAGCCTTGCACAGTGCATTCAATACATAAACAGGTCCGCACCGTGCAAAAACAAATAAATTCGATGCACCGTGCAGACAATTCTACTTTCTCTTTGCACCGTGCCAAACAAGCGACAACTGTCTTGCACAGTGCGACACCAACATCCAAGGTTGTCGCAAAACATTTTCCTCTTTTCCAACTCCAACATCAGCGACAAATTGTTAGCGACAAGCAAAGGCAAAGATTGTCGCAAAAGATTCTTTCTGCTTGCACTGTGCAAAAACAACGGCAAACTCATCGCGCGACAAAAGCCAAAAATGTCGCAAAAAATACTTTTGAGTGCAAATCTTGCGACTCATTTTCAGCGGCAAACAACAGTCAAAGTTGAAGCAAAGTTGAAGCAAAGAATGTCGCAAACATTCCTTGTCATCGCACCATGCAAGAGCGACGTTTAAGCATTTCTTCAACACATTTCTGTCGCAAATGACAAGTGTTGAAAATGAGACTTGTCGTTTGTCGCAAGAGAAAACATTCCGATCATGAAAAAAGCACTGCACGGTGCAGTGATGACATTGACAGTTTCAGAGTGAAAGAGATTGGCACAGTGCAAAGAGATCTAACCGGCGATCTGCGACAAAAAGGTATTGCACAGTGCAAAGCCAATTTGTTTGCACGGTGCAAAGAAAATAGAAATCTAACTGCACTGTGCAGGGCTATTTTTGATTGCAGAGTTCAAAAGATAAAATTTTGCACGGTGCAAAAAAGAATAAGGGAAATAAACTGCACCGTGCAATAAATAATGTTAAAAAATCTGCACAGTGCAATGCTGCCTTTTCGACTGCACAGCGCAATAAATGAATTAAAAAGTCTGCACCGTGCAATAAAAAGAATGAATTGAACGCACAGTGCACTTTAAAAGTGACAATCCTTTTTGGACTGTTGAAAATGTGTCGCTGAACTTAGAACAAAGACTGACCGTATTCCCTGTTGTTTCGACCGGTAAACAGCGACAAGATTAATTTGTCAAAAGTCGAGACAATAACAATGCTTAGTGACAGCCGGCTCTCAAACGAAAACAATTCGAAATTACACGCTTACCGTAACACACGTCATCGCACTGTAATGAGTTTGAAAATACTGTAGTTTGTGAGGTATTACTGTAACAAAAAAAATTGAATTTTCAAAAAAAATTTTAATTTAAAAAATTAATTTTGAAATTTTGAAATTAATTTTTGGTCGATTTTATACAATTTTAAAATAATACTGTAAGTAAAATTACTGTAAATTGTTCTGTTGAGTACCATAAAGAATGTCATCAGAAACGAATAAAGAAGATGAAAGCGAGAGGCTAGAGGAAAGTGAGAGAGTGCAGAGAAAGGAAGAGACAGAAGAGACGCCAGGGAAGACAGACAAAAGTAAGTGTCACAGAACTTGTTGTAATACTTAAAGAATGAAGCTTACTGTAAAATTATCTAGATTTTGGTTTATAGTACAGCCCCCTTTCCTTCTTTCGCTTATTTGAAATCGCTGATCCCCCCCCCCGCTCCCCCCCCCCTCCCCCCCCGCCCTAATAAAGTATTCTAATTTTATTAGGTTTTTCACATAATTCTGTGCCTCTAACCAAAAAAAATGTTTTGGAAGGGAGCACAGAATTAATTAAACAATCGAATATGTATAATGTAAAAAATTTTTTTCAGGTTACCGTACTCCAAAAGATACAGTAAAAAAAGCTTTGGACAAAGGGATCAGCGGACTTAAAGACGAGTTCTTGGACTGTCATTCATACCCATCTACAGCTATATTTACATCGTATAACGACGTAGCAAATGAAAATAAAAACAGATTTGGGGTAAGTCGTGTTATACTGTAGTTTTACTGTATTCTAGAAGGGTTTTTGAATTTTTAAAAAAAGCTGGGCTGGGCTGAAGTAAATTGAAAGAGACATGGCAGAGCCGGCACGTGTAATCCCGAGGACCAGTCCCAACCTAAGGTTCAGTCTGTCGGCTTGGCCGAAAAGTAAGGTCTGGAACGGATCCTTTACAAGTCTAGTTATAATAGGCTTGGTAGACTCTGAGACGTGGTATATGTAGTTAACTATACAACAAGCTATCGTATGTTTAGGTAACAATGCTTTCAGAGAGTTCGATGTATTGAAAATACTCGTGTCGTACTGAGAAACTGTAACTCTGACTATATCCATGCTAATTACATTACTCTTGGAAGTAACACTGCAAAGTACATCGTATCTCAAGTAAGTTTTACTTCTTTGCAGTACCTATACCTTGTAGTTAGTTTATATACTATTACGTAGCGATTACTATTAAAATACTGAGGTAAATGTATGTTCATGTGCTACTACATACTATTATAACAATATATATATTCTACTGTAACAATACATACTATATTATAAGATAATGTACTGTATGATATGTTCAGGGCCCTTTGGACTACACGATATCAGACTTTTGGGCGATGATAACACAGAAAAACTGTAAAGTAAGTTTTTCTAAGTTACTGTTACAGTAATTCCATAATATCTTATACTTTGTAAAATTACTGTAACTTTTGTATCATCTTACAGTACATTGTCATGGTATGTGATTGGATTGAGATGGGGCGGCAGAAATGTTCAAAATATTATCCAAATGTAAATGAAACTACACAGTATGGTCCGTTTACAATACACACTTTGCAACAGGAAATGGTAAGGTATTACAGTATATTTTGGTACTTTCAGCACAATATGGATGTTACTACAATGTAAACTATAATATTGACAGCAGTATATATATATGCCATTTCTAGATATCATCATCCACAGTACTTAAAACTACCATTGAAGTAACACCAACTTCTAAAAATCTTACAGTAACCCATTACTTGCTGAACTCATGGCCTGATCGGGGGTTACCACGGCATTCTGATGATATATTTGTGATATTGAATGAAATACGATGCTCTCAGTAAGTGCTCCATCATTCTTTTTACTTTTTATTATCTAAAAAGTCAATTTGAAAATAAATTTTTAAAAGTTTACATTTTGCTCACTTGATATTGATTTTCCAGAACGCCAGTCGTCTTTCACTGTTCCACTGGAGTCGGACGATCGGCTACAATAATGGGTATCGAATACATGTTAAAGAGTATTCTCAACGGTATATCACTGCCAGAAGATACATTGATCGCCAGTATACGACGTTACCGGGCTTCAGCCATTAGTGTAAGATAACATACTATAGTATACCTTATAAAATACCTACAATATATCTTATAACTCAACTATAACACATCTTTATACCCTACGATTACTGGTACTTTTAGACAGAGGACCAGTACGTGTATGTGTTCTACATGGTATTCAAATACTTGCTGGAAAGAAAGTTATTGCCAAAAAAAGAAGAACAAGATTGTCGTATGTTTTGTCATCAATTCGAAGATATACTACAGAAGAAGAGAAAGTTACTGTAACATCTCATGACTCGTTTCATTATTTTCTTGTTTAGTCTTGTTAGAGATGGCATTTACCGCGACAATAGGTTTTATTATGAAGAATTATATTACACATGACTATAGATATTGTATGTGGAACAATGATGTAAATCATGCCATTAAATCTGTATTGCTTTAAATTTTAAGTTCAAATTTCAGTTTTTAATTCATATGTTATATATTATGCGATTTCAATACTGAATTGTGTGTTTTTGATCTGTTTCCGCGGCATTGTTACCTAAAATATCAATAAACTGAAGGTTAATGTTTCTAAACTGCCATTTTAATTTGAACTTTAGATTAAAAATGAAAAGATGTTCAGAAATAGTTGGAATACCAATTGTTATAAATAGAATTGTTATAAATAGATAGTTCGAACTCGATTTGCTTCCATTTACTTCGTATCAGTCTTTCCCGAAACGAATGTCCCTCTCCGAAATTTCCCATTTGAAACAATCGCTGTCGCGCCGAGAATCGCGCGACAAACGACAATGTCTGCGACAGTCGCTTGCACCTTGCGACATCCTAATGGGAATCGCAATGTCGCAGGTGCAAAGCTTTGCGACAAACTGTCGTGTCGCGATTGGAATGGCGATGCGACAGCGTGTCGCGGTTGTCGCAACGCCCAAGCCACCACTGTGTTCAATGGAAGGTTTGCGACAAGTTTTTTTTTGACTGTCGCAAGTCCCCTGACTCCTGCGACACCCGACCGGTGCGACATTTGAGGGCTTGCACTGTGATGTATAATGTATATAATGTATCAGTCTTTCCACTAAAGAATTTGACAAAATCGCAAATCTCAATTTGGGGGAATCGCTGTCGCGCCGAGAATTGGGGGACGTCGCGCGACATTCAGCGAGTTGTGCGACATTCGCTTGCATCCTGCGACATCGAAAGGGAAATCGCAATGTCGCAAGGGACAAAACTTTGCGACACGTTGTCGCATCGCGGTTTAAAGGGCGATGCGACAGCGTGTCGCGATTGTCGCAACGCTCAAGCCACCACTGTGTTCAATGGAAGGTTTGCGACAAGATTTTTTGGACTGTTGCAAGTCCCCTGACTCTTGCGACAACCGACCAGTGCGACAATTGGGGGCTTGCACTGTGCATTCTTTCTCTCATCGTTTGGGATTGCAAGCGATCGCGGGGGAATCTGCACGGTGCAGTGGGATAAAAAAGGGCGCGATTTTCCCAGAGACTGCACCGTGCAGTTGTCAAATTCTTTAGTGGAATGACTGATAACTCGGTCAAGGTCTGACCTTCTTTCAATCTCAATTAGATCGCTGATAACTTCGAAATTTGTAAAATTCGTTAAAACCTGGAGATGGAAGTTGTTATTCTCCAAAATTTAAAATTTTTTATCTGTTTTCTTGGATTTATATTAATATCGTTTCTGCAGCCTGCGCGTGACCTTTTACTGGGCGCACATTGCGCAAAAGCCACAATTTAAGAATTTTTTTTTGAATTGAAATTTGATGCATATTATAATAATATATTAGCTATTTTTATTATTTATGTTTTTTCTTATATTATCTATCTTATAACAATTTTACGTCTGCAGCCTGCACTTGGAACTTTTATTGGGCGCGAACTGCTCCAATTTTATAATTTTCAAAAATTTAAAATTAATTAAAATTTCAAACTATTTTTTCATATTCCATAATCTAAATCACTTCGAACGTTGCTAGGATGAATAATTAATCGCTTCGAATCTTCTCTTCCGTTTAATCCTTCCCATTGTCTAGTGTAATATAATGTTTTTTGGCCTTTAAACCCTTTCTAAAACAATATCTGGATAGATAGTTTAAAGCTGAACAATATGGGATAGTGTAAAGTTGTTCTTAGACCAGAAAAGCCATTTGAAAAGCGGTTGGGAGGTACCTCGAGTGTTTTGCCATTCCTTTCGAGTACTTCCGAAGACTTCTAGAGTAATATATTGGCATTGGTTTGTTTGTCGCAAAACTTCTAGGACTTCTCTGCCTCTGGCCTTTAATTTCTGGCCAATTTCAAGGGATTTTAACGGTTAAATTTGAATTTGCTTTTCGAATTTACTCGATTTTAAAAGAAAAAAAGGGGATTTGAGGTTTTTCGGTCGAAAAGTTTATAGAAAAACGATAAAACTAGAAAAAGTCTTTTATAATAATATTGTTGTAGGTCTGTTTCGCAACTTCATCTTAAGTTTATAGCAAAAAGTCAACAGTAAAGTTTGGAAAAGGCTGTTTTGGCTGGTCTTTCTACTGTAATTTGATACTTTATCAACATTACTTTAGGCAAAATGCCTACTTTTAGCTGGAGTTTTTGGATTTTTAGCTATAAATTATGTTTTGTAGTGCTTTAAAAATAGGTTAAAGTTTTTATTATGTATTAACTTGCTTATTTTGTTGTTTTACAACGATTTGAAAGGACATATCTTATGTTAGAACTTGTAGAAATGACATTATTTTATGTAATTTGTATCTTATAGTAAAAATAGCTTGATTTCCGACCAAAATATTTTGAAATCTATATTTACATCTCACCTTTGACCTTTCAAAACACACCTTTCACGACTTTCACCACCTGCCATCAGCTGATGTTATCATTGCCATTCTTTTTGATGGGTCTTCCCTCACCTGTAGCCCCTTTTAAAGGCCTGAGGCGCTGTCGGCCTCTTCCGGCCTCTTTCAAGTTGAAGTGCAAGTTCTGTGGAGGACTGGTGGTGTCTTATCTTGTTTTCACGTGTTCGTGCCCTCAGGCGGTCAGTTGAGAGTTTCCCTATTCTTCAGGTTAAATGACTTGGCTGTGGTTGTTTTTGAGTTTGGCGGTTACGGTCAACGCCTACAGTAAATCGTACCCGTACGAGGATGGTGTTAGGAGGCACGAGACAGAGTTTGGCGAGTTCAGCAAGGTAAATTATATTGTTTTAGGTGGTTTTAGGTACGAATTTGGAAATATTGTTATAAAAATGATGATAATTATGTCTAAAACAGATAATTGTGAAATGACATTATTTTCAGCTATAAAATGCAGTTTTATTTACAAAATCTATGTTTTTACTTTACTATGACATATCTTCCAGAATGTGCACCCGAATGTAATCAGAAGATACGAGCAAGATACCGAGCCTCAAGGCAGGGTAGATGAAGATCTGATTCGTCAAATTGGAAAAGCGATTAAGCCTAGGGACTTCTCGGCCTGGAACCTGTTCTTGGGCTTCATGGAGAAGCACAACAAGGGCTACAAGAACAAGAAGGACGTGCTACACCGCTTCAAGGTCTACAAACGCAACCTGAAGGCGGCCAAGATGTGGCAGGAGAACGAGCAGGGGAACGCCGTCTACGGAGAGACCCAGTTTATGGATCTGACGGCTACTGAGTTTAAAAACGTAAGCGGATTCTGGTGTGGGCACAGTGTTTAAGTTGTTATATCTGTTGGTACTTGAACGGTTGTTTTCGGTACTACATTTTGTGTTTGACAGTACGATTAAGTATGTCAATATAGTACTAATTTTAGCATACTTAATCTTTTGATAGTACTGATTTAAATCTATATCTATAGAATAGCAGTAGATAATATAGACAGCTTTAAAGTAACATCTTTCAGATCTACCTGCCCTACGTATGGCCTCAGGTCCCAAATGCCAAAACCTTGACTCCAGAAGAACTGATTGATTTAGAATCCACTGATTTGCCAGATTCTTTTGATTGGCGTGAGAAGGACGTCGTCACCGATGTCAAGAATCAGGGAAGTTGCGGAAGTTGCTGGGCTTTCTCAGTTACTGGCAACATCGAAGGACAATGGGCTTTGAAGACCAAGAAACTGGTACCATTGAGTGAACAAGAGCTGCTGGACTGTGATGTTGTAGACCAAGCTTGCAATGGAGGTCTACCACTCAATGCTTACAAGTATGTGCTGTGTTTATAATGTTTAAAAAGGGGGGGGGAGTTTAAATTTTGCTGATAATGATTTATCTTAAGGAATTATGACATTTTTTAAAGTTAACTTTTTTAAAATTAAAATTTTTTTAAAAAGGAAATGCCATTCTTTACTAGACATGAGAAACGGGCCGGGCCCAATTTTTAAGCCCGGCCTGATCGAAATTTTGCTCAAGGTCGGGCCGTTTCTCATGTCTATTCTTTACAATCCACCTAATTCCAGAGAAATCATGCGTCTTGGTGGCTTAGAAACGGAAGATGAATATCCATATGAACAAGAACAAGAGGCCAGCTGTAAGTTGGAGAAGAGCGAGCTGGCTGCCTATATCAATGGATCGCTTCAGTTGCCTAAAGATGAGCAGAAGATTGCTGCCTATCTCCTCAAGCATGGTCCTATCTCTATTGGTAAGTTTCTTGTTAAGTTTTTGTATTTTAGATTAATATAAGCGGGCTACAACATATTTTATAAGTCTCGAACCTCAAGCCAGCCTAGAACTCTTTATTTATTATCTTAACAAAGCGAAACTTCCCGTAAGGTTACTGTAACAACAAATATTCACCTGACTTCTGACCACGTCCTTCTCGAAGCCATCGTGACACGACGTGTAGCTTCCATGGAGCGGGTCTTGGTCAGCGGCTTCTGGGTTAGCATGAGTTGTTGCTGCCTTATCGTGACTTCCGTAGGGAACAGCTTCTCCGCCGGCTCCAGAAGAAAGTCCAGGATCTTGACGTGGACTTGGAAGAGCCATTCCAGAAGTTTGTCGCGGCATTTCTCCAGAAACGAGAACACTAAAACCAATTAATCATTAAGGAGAGGCCTTGTGGATGTCTTGAGGGCTTGTCAATGTCACTTATGGTAGTTACTCGGTCAAAAAGTTTGTAGAAAAGTTGAGAAAACAGAAGAAAAAAGCGAAAACATTAAGAGAATGTTAAGCATATTCATTGGTAGGGTTAACTACAAAACGTACAGTAAACGCATGGTAAGGTACTTTTAGGTTTCTGTGGTTTATATTAAGGTACTTTACAGTAAACAAAAGCTTCAATTTCCTACTGTAACTTAAATTTTGGCAAAGTTCTCAATAGTTTGTTCAAATAATTCAGTGCTCTCTCTCAAAGCAAATTTTTTGGGGATAAGGGGCTCAAAATTATTTGAACAACCTGATACGTTTAAGTAAGTATAATATGATTAAAACATAAAATACGACTCACCAGAAGTGCCATTTCTTTTGTGCTTGGCCAAATTGGCAGCGACTTTCTTGGTGTAGCGAGTGTAGGATGGGTTGGTGTACTGTAGACACAAGGGCTTCTTGTTATCAGTGAATCGCCACTTCTGAGGTGTGCTCTTGCCTAATTTACTCTCTTCCGATCGAAATATCTTGCTGGACTGTCGTTGGGCGACAGAATGTCGTGCCAGCCGGCTCATCGCCATAAATATAAGAAGATAGTATAATCGATCGGTCGAAAGGGTTGTTCAATTATCTTCTTCTAGTCGGTTTTGTAGACAATTGCCAAGTACGCCGTTTTTTAAAGCGTAATATCTGACGTCTACAACGTGCCTTTGATTAATGGCTACACCGTCGTTTTAATGGCTTCACGTTCCTTTAATGGCTACACCGTGCCGGCAGGAAATGGCAGAGGTCACGTTACCTTGCAAGCTTCATCCATTAACAACAAACAACACGCAATTGCCCTCAGGGGAGACGTGGAACGGTGAAATTGGAGCAAATGTTCATGGAGAGATTGTTCCCATAAGCGGCCGAAAAGCACGGAAAAAGCTAAGCGTTTGGCCCCTTTTTTGCTTTTTATTGCGCGGCCAAACCCCCCCCTTGTCGGCGGGAAAGCCCCCCCCCCTTCTTTGGCGGCCGCTTAGAGATTCATAAAGACGATGACGTTGAAGACATTACTTTACAGACAATTTTAAAGAAATGTTTTTGAAATGTTTGTTGATATTGTAAGGACATAGGCTTATGACGTTAACGGGATATATACATGTAACTAGAAATATACTTTGTCTATACAGTGGAAGTAAGCCGTTATTATAGAAGGGGTCTTGTTGTAATCAAAAAATATTTAAAAAAAGGATTTTGATATTCTTATCATAGTATATCAGCATAGTACTTGAGCTTACACACGTGAAAACCTTATAAACTCTACACGACATACGTGTTTTCTTTGACATATATATATATGTATGTTGTCGTCTGTGAAAATTCGCCAAACCATGAAAATTTGATTATGCCTGAGGCAGAAAAGCAGAAGTGAAGTCATTAGGACTACAAATCTTATTGTAGTTGTGTCTGGTGGAACTGCAGTCACATCTTTTGTAGCATATATACAGCATTAGGATTAGCTTTAGTTTGTTACCTAAAACATTGGTTTTTACATTATACATGTTAGTGGATAGTGTAAACTATACTATACATGTTGTAGTTAATGTAATTCACCATATGCTTGCTTTATTGGTCAAAAAGTCTGTAGAAAAAGTTTAGACAAAACCACACATACATAAAACAATATTATTGTAGGAGTAAACGCGAATCCCCTCCAATTCTACCGTCACGGTATCTCCCACCCATGGAAAGTGTTCTGCTCGCCTCTGATGCTGAATCACGGTGTTCTGATCGTGGGTTTCGGCCAAGAAGGGGCCAAGCCCTTCTGGATCATCAAGAACAGTTGGGGACCGAAGTGGGGAGAGTCGGGCTACTACAGACTTTACCGTGGTAAAAACGTGTGTGGAGTCTCGGAGATGGCTACTACTGCCATTATCAACTAATGTAGCGTGTTATTTTGGGAATGTTATTGTAGGCTAACGTACTGAATGATTAGTATAAAATACGATTGTTTTTGAGATAAAATACGAAAATAATTGATGTAACATACGATAATGTCATTCATTTATGTTTTTACTTGTTTTACTGGGTAACTTCTAAAATATTGCAGTAAAGGAGAAAGTCTAATATACTGCAGTAATGTAAAAAGTATGATTTACTATCTGTTTTGTATGTCGGTTACTTTAATATTTCCAAGTTAGCAATATGTTTTTACCTTATTCTATATATTCAATCTACTATAATATTTTACTATCGTACGAGTCCAAAGAAACGTGCTATTTTGTTGTAACGGTTATATATGGAAATCACATTATATTTCATATTAATAATAAGTAATAAATCATATTTCTACGAAATCCGATTGGAAATGGTACAAATCATATATAGAAAAACCACAAATTTTGTAAAAAACGTATTTTAAACAATAATAATGTATTCAAATGACAAAGCATAATCATATATAAAACTAGTCTTACACGATGCAAAGGCTTTTGTGTTTTTGTGCACAGTGCAGCTTTTTTTGCCATACTTGGACGTATGACATTCATTCACAAAATGGCATTCATAATATAAAAAATAAACGTATATTCACTGTAAAGTAAAGAGGTTGAAGTATAATATAATATTAACTTCAAAGTGCAATATAAGATAAAATAATAAAAACTTTTGTTTTTATTTCAAAGGACAAGGTTTACTGATTCATATTACAATATTATATATTTATATTATGTAACCTGCTGGATTGGAAAAACATTTACCACGGAAGTAAAAAAATGTTTTAGGTAATCAATAATATTATATTATACATTAAAAGGTCTTTTTTAACTTCAAAAACAGTTTCAAACTGAAATGGTTTTTTTTTAATCTGAAAAACATGTGAAACTGTTGAATTTTATCTCGGAAACACAACAATGTGTCACTGTTTTTCGCACCCAACAGCGACGACAATGTTTTCAGGAGATAAGACATGCATCGTTCACGTCAACCTGGGGTTTACCGTGGTAACACGACATATGTCAGTCAGTTCATTCTGTTTTTTTGGAAGTTAGAGAGTAAAAAACTGTTTTTTCAGTTTATTATCAGCATTTAAAGAGATTTCAAATCGAATATTAAGCAAGGTAAAAGGCAACAAGAAGATTTTTTTTTAATTGAAGGAAAGAGGGGGGGGTGGGAAGAAGGTTGCCTACTGTAAAAAGTTTTTAAACTGTTAGGCACACTTGAACGCAGGATGTGCAACAAATGGTAGTTTGTAACGTTGTTTCCAGTTATTGTCACGTTTACGGTACAGAAAAACAAGTTAAGTTACTACTTGAGTTATCAGTTTTATCAAATTTTTGTTGTATCCGGATTCACCTTAACTTCCAGGACAAGCACCATGAATCGTTTCAGCCTGTTCTTGGGTATTGTCGCCATGCTTGTCCGGTTCTATCTCATGCATTTTATACATTTTGGTAGATCATATTGTATTAAGATATTAAGACGAGTAAGAAGTAATTGTTGGACCTATAATTCTGTGATAATCACTTTACTAAATACGTTTTTTAAAGTATCTTGACATACTATTACATCTATATATAAAATGTTTTATAATGGTTTATGTTGTGTTTCGTAACATCATATATAGTAAATAATTTTAGAAAGAGCCAGTAAAATGTGGAATCAGAGCGTTACCGTACTTCTACTTTGTCTGTATATTTTTCAATGTATTCGCAGTACTAATTGGTGGCTCGAAATGTAAGTTACAATCGATTTTAACAAGCTTAAATTTTGAAAATGTTACTACGGACGATTTTAAACGCTAAATGATAGGCTATGGCAACAAACACGGCTTTTATCATCATTTTAACTATGATATATAAAATTTAAAAAAATGCATTTACACATAACATTCTTTTAGTACTTAACTTGAAGTTACCTTGGTACATTGTGTTGGCCATCAGTTTAGGCTTGGGCCTGATCACAGCCTTACTTTTTGAATTTTATTTGGCTTCGAAGCTCTGAAGTGGATTGAAAAGAAGGAATTGGAGAAGACAAGTGCTTCTAGGGTCAATCCGGTCAGGATCAGTAAGCTTTTCTTAAATTTTAAAAAGGTTTTTCTGAACTTGCATTAAAAAATTTGACTTGAAGCTGCATTTAACTTACTTTGCAATATTTTGAGGTTTTTTGTTTTATTTCTACTCATTACTCTATATTTCCTATTGCTTTGTTTTTAGCTGACGGCTTACCTACAGATACTGTAACTCAACCAGCACCGTATACAAATACTCAAAAATTCAGCACTGGTAAGACTATACTATTTTAAGCCTTTTAATATTGACAAATACTGATGTTATCTATTTTTTAATATTTTATTATTTATTATTATTCTAACGCTTTATCATACCCTTGCTGTACCATTCCACCAATTTTCAGTCCTAAAAGACTTTGTCATCTGGTTGTTCCCAAAACAAAAACGTGAGAACGATAGCCGCACGTTGAGTTTGTTCAGTGCGATTCAAGTGTTCACAGCGTGCTTCGCCGGCTTTGCTCACGGTACCAACGATGTGAGTAACGCCATTGCCCCTTTATCAGCTCTGATTGCCATTTATGATAAACAAAGTGCGCCATTGGTCATGCAGGTGTCTACTCCATTGTATGTGGTCGTATTTGGGGTGGTGGCTACATGTACTGGTCTGTGGCTTCTTGGACATCTTGTGATCAGGACTGTTGGTCAGGAAATGTCAGAAATCAATCCAGCGAGGTAAGACAATGAGTTATGTTAATATAGCGTGGTAGCATGAGTAATAAAATAATTTATAGCAACATAGAATGTTATAAACTAAAACTTAATTTCAAAAAAAGTGTTTTAATTGAAAAGTTTTGAAAATCAAAAATAATATTAAGTTTTAAGTGGATTCTGTATTGAGTTTGGCGCCGCGACAACAGTACTATTGGCTTCGAAACTCGGACTCCCAATATCGACAACGCATTGCCTGGTGGGATCTGTAGTAGCTGTCGGAGCTGTGAGGTCAAGGGAGAAAGTAGATTGGAAAATATTCAAAAACATTGCCTTATCATGGCTAGTCACATTGCCAGCGGCTGGTGTCGTTTCTGCTTTGATAATATTTTTAATCAAATTTACTATCTTAAGTTAATAAATTATTATGGAAGGTGTCGCCAAGTGTGAGATTTTTGACATTATCAGAGTCCTTATTTTTAACCTAAAAGTAAAGTGAAATCAGATCTGCGATCGTAGGTTATGAATACTATTATAAAGTTAGCATCTTAATTTTATTTTTTTAAATTTTTAATATGAAAATGCAAGACTCAAAACCAAATATTTAAAATTTGCTTCATTTTTTATCAAAAGCTATTTCATCTGTAATATACTACGTTCTATTTTGCCAATTTACGCACTTGTCTCTTTACATCTTTCACCGTATGAGAAAACGCCGCAGTTCGCACGCCGAAAACATAAGAATTCGGCAGCTCGCCAGATTGTCATCAAAAAATATAATATTTTTGGAAAAATCAAAGGAAATTGGTTTATTCTTTTTTCAACAATGGGACAGAATCAATCGTTGAGAAAAGGTGGAGAAGATCGAGGCCAAGGAGATGCTGATAAGGTGAGTATTCAAGGTTAATATTTAAATTTGCGTTTAGAAGAAGAAGAGATACGAGCCACCAATTCCGTCTCGGATTGGAAAGAAGAAGAAGGGAGGAAAGGGACCAGACTCGGCTTCTAAACTTCCATTGGTCGTTCCGGTTACCAGATGTCGTCTGAAGTTGCTGAAGATGGAGAGAATCAAGGATTATTTGGTCATGGAGGCCGAATTCATACAAAATCAGGAGCGTCTGAAGCCACAAGACGAACGTCAAGAAGAGGAACGTTCCAAGGTTGACGATCTTCGTGGTACACCAATGGCTGTTGGGAATCTGGAGGAAATCATTGATGATCAACATGCTATTGTTTCTACTGTAAGTTTTGTTGTTATTCAGTGTTTAGGAACTTTTATAGAAAATAGATCAGCTCAAATGATACCTAAATTATCCTAATAACGTTTAAAATCTTTTCAGAACGTCGGAAGCGAGCATTATGTAAATATTATGTCATTTGTGGACAAAGAGCAGCTTGAACCCGGATCCTCAGTGTTGTTGAATCACAAGACTCACGCTGTTATTGGAGTTCTCAACGATGATACTGACCCGATGGTCTCCGTCATGAAGTTGGAGAAGGCCCCACAAGAAACTTACGCTGATGTTGGTGGACTAGATCAACAAGTGCAAGAAATCAAAGAATCCGTTGAGCTCCCCTTAACTCACCCAGAATACTACGAAGAAATGGGTATTAAGCCACCAAAAGGAGTCATTCTTTACGGTCCTCCTGGTACTGGAAAGACCTTATTGGCTAAGGCTGTTGCTAATCAGACGTCGGCTACTTTCTTGAGAGTTGTGGGATCGGAACTGATTCAGAAGTACCTTGGAGATGGTCCAAAAATGGTCAGAGAGTTGTTCAGAGTGGCTGAAGAACATGCTCCTGTAAGTTTTTTAAATTTTATAGCTGCTTGGATTAGGTTATTTAAATTTTTAATACCTAAAAGTTGTGTTTTTATTCTATCTGACGTTTTTCTTATTATACGTTGATTTACAAATTTGTTTTAGTCTATCGTGTTCATTGACGAAATCGATGCTGTTGGAACCAAACGTTACGACTCCAATTCCGGTGGTGAACGGGAAATCCAACGTACTATGTTGGAGTTGTTGAATCAACTTGATGGTTTCGACTCTCGAGGTGATGTCAAAGTGCTAATGGCTACGAACAGAATCGACTCTCTGGACCCTGCTCTGATCCGACCTGGCCGTATTGACCGTAAGATTGAGTTCCCGTTGCCAGATGAAAGAACCAAGCGACGTATCTTCCACATTCACACTGCTCGCATGCAGCTGGCTGAAGGCGTAGATCTCGACGAATTCATTCAAGCTAAAGACGATCTCTCCGGAGCTGATATCAAGGCCATGTGTACCGAGGCGGGTCTATTGGCGCTGAGAGAACGAAGAATGCGGGTAACGATGGAGGACTTCAGAAAGTCCAAGGAAAATGTACTGTATCGGAAGAAGGATAACGCCCCGGAGACCCTATATTTGTAATCACTGTACTTCTGCTCTAATTCGTTCAATAAATATAAGTTATTGATAATTTTTTGTTTTTGAAATTTCATGACGTAGTGTCGGCTTACTTCTGCATCTTATTGTGGGTGGTGGGATCTGTTCTGCAACCTTTTGTTTGGAAGGATCAGGTATTCATAAAACAAATGAATAAAATCGCACAAATTGACGAAAAAAAAGAAAAATAACAAACAAAATTACATTTTATAAATTTATATCAAATAAGTAAGGAGTATTCAACATCAAAAACATGACAATAATAGTGTTAACAATGATTTAATAAATAAGACTCAAGCAAAACAATCTTCACGGTCGGCCCACGCGACTCCAGCTGGATCGTCGAAGCTCTGGAAGTTGTGGAAGTGGACTGTACGGTGATCTTCGTGGTAGAATTCTTTTGGTACTCCGAGCGAGACGTCGTACTTCATGTTGGCGTCGTGTCTGACTCCCATGAAGTTGTAGTTCCAGATTCCGTTGGTGGGTACCATGTAGTAGCCGAGGAATCTGTCGGACAACAACATTTGGATCTTCTCGTAGTGAGATGGTAGATATCCTTTGGGGTTGTTTCCTTTGTCGGTATTGTTCTTGCCCCATTCGTAGCCGGAAGGAGTTAGTCGGTAAGCCGTTAGTGAGACGGATCCAGGTGTGAAGGAGCAGGTCATAACGATGGTCTTCTCACCGTCCCATTCTTCGTTTTGCGATAAAATTTTGGAATGAATAGTGACATCTTGAGGAGAGAGTTGAGGAAGTTCGTTAGGTTGAGTGTGGATCCTAAAAATTAACAAAAACAGATCAAAATTCAATTAAAAAACTAAAACAAATAATAAAAAATAGTCTCATAAAACGATTCTTACCATCCCAATGGCTCCAAATCTTTAATGAACTCGTGTTGAGGAAGTTGATTGGGAAGGTTGACGACTTGGTGAGTTCCCCATTGAGGTGGAAGAACAATACATCTAATCTCCTTCACTTGAGGGTTGTCTGGAGGTGAACATCCATACAAGAATCCAGCAATCTGAAAAATAAGAATAAATTAACGGAAACAAGATAATATTAAGCATAACAACCTAAAATAAAACCAAACTTTTTAAAGTGAACAATATGTAATAGCCAATTGACATACCTGAGTTCTCAAGTCTGAGATAACGATGAACTTCTTGAGCACGTTCTTCGGTAGAATGTAAGTGAATCCGGTATCTTTGACATCATCAGCATTGACATAAATGTGTTGAGTACGGAGATGGAGGTTAGTCGAACTGATAGCCCTGATCCTCCATTCGGTTCTTGAGGAGAAGGTCTGACTCTCGTAGTTACTGGTCGTAGCTGAGATGATCTCGTCACCATGTTTGTTGACGGTCCTTGTAGTAGTGGCAGTCAGCTGGCTCTGTTCCTTGGTCTGCTTCTCAATGTCAGCGATCTGTTGACGTTGTTGCGATGGAGCACTGATCTCCATACCAAGAATAATGTCACGAACTTCGGATTGGGTCAAAGAGCTCACGTTCACATTGTTCTTCTTTCCGTAGTCGTTCAGGATCATATCCTTCAATGACAGCTCCACCTTGATCCATTCCTCGTCGGTTAGCGATGGCCAGAGATGGTGACTTTCAGTGATTGTGGTTCTCTCCGGCTTCAGAATCACCTTGGTCTTGTCCGGGTTGATGTGCATACCCCTCATGATCAAAATGACACGAGAAAAGGCGGTGTAACTGGAGATGGACTTGAGCCAGTCATCGTACATGTTGAACAAGGCCATCTGAGGTTCAGTAGCCTTCAAGATTAAATCTCCCAGCTTCTCAATCTTCATGATGGCTTGGAAGGGTAACATCAGTTCAGATCCCTTGATCACAATGTTGGGGAAGTCGAGTAAATGCACTTCCAGAGGATCCAACATGGCTTTTCGAGTGACAATGATCTGACGAGGTTGTTCTTCAACAGGTAGCGACCGAATCAAAGCAGCCACTTCTTCAGCCGTCTTCCATTTGGCCAGCTGACTGAGACGCTTCTGGCCAGCCCAAACACTTGTGTGAATGATCTTCAAGAAGAGCTGACCAGTACGAGGATTAAAGATGAAGATGGCTCCGTTGATTGGCTTGGTCGTCAAGTTACCTTCGAATGTCTGAAAAACACAAGTTAAAGATGTCATTAATTAAAACAAAGTAAATTAAAAATATTTTAAAACCCTACTTTGTGAATAGTTACACGGTAGACATTAGTATCATCGACAAACCAAATGATTTGGTTAGAGAAGAGTTCGGAGTAGTTCTGCGAGGTTAGGTAGGGCTCGGTGGGTTCAGAAGAGTACAGTTGAAGACCCTTTCTGATACGTTCTCGAAGCACGTAGAAGGCCGGGTTAGCTTTGATGATCTTGGCCATGGCTTGTCGGATCAAGGCTTTCATTCCAGGGAACCAGTTACCGTAAGCCGAGTACAAATTGTAGGCCAAATCGATGGCAATCAAAACACCGTTAGGCGAGGGGTAGATGGACATGTTATCGGTGGTGTAGTCCAAGAACTTGGCTCTGGCGTATCTTTCGATATCGTGAGAATCGTAATCTCCCCATCGAAGCTGAACATCTACCCAATACTTCTGGGTGGTGGTGTTGTCGGTGACATCGTTCGAGTCGGCCAGCAAAGACGGTCGAGAGATGTGCCATTTGTATTGGGCGAACAACAGAATGTCGGCGCAAGAACTGTTCATCTTGTAGGACTTTCGAGGGTGAATAGTCTCTTTCTGGACAGTCTGAATCTCCAAAGCATCCAACTCCAAGTCGAACACTTGACACAAGTCCATGACCACAGATTCGTGAATCTTCTGCCACAAGTGAGCCCGGAAGATTTGGATCAACGAAATCTTCAGGGTCGGGATCTTACCGTGCATGAAAATACCAGTCAAATCCAATTGTACTTGGAAACCAACGTAAACCTAAAAACAAGAAATTAAATATGATACCATAGGAACTACCAAAAAACAATCTAACAAGGCAATGTTACAAACTACTCCACGCCAATTTTAAAACGAGTTATACCGTTGGAAAGAGCGTTAAAAAGTAGCCTAGAATCAGCTTTTTTTAGCTGCCGAAACCATGTGGCACGGCAGCTACAGCTCGTTATATACCCTTATATGTTTAGATTATACCTTTAAAGTTCAAAAAATGCTATTTTTTGATAAGTATTTTTTTCTAAAATGAAAAAAAAGTAAAAAATAGGACTTTTAAAATATTTTTTTAATCAAAATATGGCTGGCTAGCCAAAAATTCTGGTCATGATGGCTGGGCGCCAAAATGAAATCGACGGGATCCGAACTCCCCGCCTTCTACACCCCAAACTAACTTGTTAACCACTCGACCATACTGGATGATTCAACTCTTCGTTTTGCTCAGCATCAATGAGAAGAGTCGAATAGAAAACCCTATGTAAATCTTTTGATCGCTAATATATGCCGTGCCACATGGTTTCGGCAGCTAAAAAAAGCTGTTCTAGACTACTTTTTAACGTTCTTTCCAACGGTATAACTCGCTTTATAATTGGCGTGGATCAGTTGGTAACATTGCCTTTTAAGAATATTGTGATCACTTACATTGGCTCGGTTGATGGTTGGTGACCACCACAACGTGAATCGACGATTCGGAATCTGATTCAAACCAGACCTTTGAGCGTTTGTCAGCTTCTTGAACTTCATGGATTCTTCAAAACCTGAAGCTCTTTCCCAGAACAAACCTTCCCATGTTGGGAAGTAGGTACCCTAAAACAACATAAATAATATAAGATTAAACATTATGAATAGACGTAAACAATTAAACACTATGACAAGTCAAATGAAAGCTTACACGGAAGAGAGTGTGCTCCAGAATACCTTCAACTCCACCCAGAGCTTGAATCATGTCGGTTCTGTAATTGTTCAAATTCCACAATTTACCGTCGTGCTTCTGATGCGTCCACCAGAAGGGATTCTGCTTCAAGATTTGGTAGGTTTTGAATTCTGTTCGTACTCTCCATCCTTTGTCGTAGGCCAATGTGTTTCTGTCCTTCTGGAAGAGAGTGTTGATCCTAGGGATACCTCTGTCCCAACTGTCATCCAGATCCTCCAACGTGAGTCTTCTATTCTGAGCATTGGCTTCTTGTCTCTTCAAAGCGTACTCTGCCCATACTCTCTGAGAATCTACAAATTCTGCTTCCCATGGCTTTATGTACCGGTACAAGTTGGGAATGATTTGATCTTCATCGTGGGTCATACCCGACCTGAAGTGGGTTACACCGCCAGCATCAGTCTGTTTCATCCACCGAAGATCAGATTGTGGGATCAAGACGTGACCCATGGACAACATTCCAAGCCCTCCAATTTCCTTCGGAGTGTAAAATACGACCGGTGGGAAACGAGCAGGCATTTTCGAGTTCAGGCCAATCTTGATACTGAAATAACAAAAATATATTTTAAAATTTTTCACCAAAACCAAACTTTACAGAATAAAAAATATTAATAAAGATCAACTTACCGAGTCTGAATCTTGTTCTCACACTTGACCAACAACTCCAGAAGCTCTTGAGTGTTGACAACGGCTTCTCTGTAGTATGTCATAAGTCCGATCAAAGCGGTATTCCATTTGTTGACGATCTTCGTAAACGTCGTCGAACCAGAACTCATCAGAATCTGGCGAATTCTGTTGTGGAACTTCTGAAGCGAATCTTCGTCGACCTTCAAGAAACATTGAGCGGTTCTCTCCTTCGTCACTTCATTCTGTAGATTCCAGATTCCGTCTCGAGTCGTGGAATCTTCAAAATTAGCTCTGCATTTGGGTAAAATTCTACACTCGAACCCACACATATCGAACAGTAGATTGGGGTTGTCCTTGCTGTAGACGGAGACGAACGAGTCTTCCCAGTTGATTGTCGTGACAGAACGTGGAAGTCGATTCTTAACGTCCCAGAAGACGGCTCTTCCCAGATTCACATCGTGCTTCATCAGCCTCATTCGAGCATCCCTTGGCCAGCACTTCTTGTTGTTGTATCCGACAACATTCTCGTTGTTAGGGTCAGGATGTTCAGATAGGTACCGTTGGATCAAATCTCTAGTATCTTCAGCGTCAAATCGGAAGAATACCCAAATCTTGTCGACATAACGACAGTACAATCTGATTGGATGACCCATTTCGGTTTCAGAATCCTGGAAGTTCAAGAATTCATTTGGACATTGTGGAGGACCAGCGATTTCAGAAGCTCTGCGAAGACCCAGAATCAGAAGATCGAGTACCAAACCATAGTACTGAACAACAAATGATGCGAACTGAAGTCCTCTGATGATACCAAACGAATTAATGTGGTTCATGTCCTTGTAGTTGATAGTGACGTTGTTCTTGGCCGAAATGTAATCGGCAATGTTGTGATCGACGATCAGACGAAGCAGTGTGTTCAACAATGTCAAATCCATTTTCTCGTAGATCTTATCCAACTTGGCTTCCAACATGACGTTGCACTGACCTTCCTTCGTCTCCCAGACCTCTTGAAGATTGTTGATTCCTTGACACCATTTGTAGACCAGAAGTGGTGGAGGTTCCGTGTCTCCAGGCTTGATCCAAGAGGGGAACAAGTGACGTTTGTCTGCCTCGTACCACAAATACTGATCAAGGTAAGCATCTGTTACCTTTTCCAAAGGTTCGATGTCATAAACAGGTATCAGGTGACTGTACAAATCCATGAACTCAATGTTCACTTCCTGAAACATTAAAATTAATATTACACTAATAAGGACAATAAATAATAATCAAAAAAGAAAAATAAATCATAATAAAAAAAGTCAAAGAAAAGTTTACCTTGAACGATCTCATAGTCAACATATGCCTCTTGATTCTGGACAAAGCTTCGTGAGGATTGTCGTAAGCCTGTTCAATGAGTGCCATTTCTTCTCTCTGACTTTGATTCAGCCGATTCTTGACCGAATAAGCTTCCTTCAGCCGTTCCAAAGCCAAGATCAATAACTTTGTGTCATGTTTGTACGACAATGGAGGGAATGGGATTGGTGAGAATCTTCTGGATTCCAGCCAATGAACAGTGTTGGTGAAGATAGCAATAGCCTGTTCAGCAGACACATATGGACCGTCCTTCAGGTAGTTGTGTTGTCGTTCTTGTTCGGCCTTCAAGTACAACCGAGTTAGTCTTCCCAGGTTCTTCTTGACCACAGTCTTGTCTACAGTAGCTCCACGACGGACTCTTTCACGGTTGTAATGTGCAGAGTTAGTCCACCAGTCGGCCTTGGCTTTCACGTATCTCAAGATCATGTTCTCGACCGGTGTGGGAAGGTTGGGTACCTTCCAAGGAATGTTGGCCTTCCAACATCTCCAAGCTTCGCTCAAATGTTGAAGGATAACACGAGCCTTGTTCTGTTTGATTCCTTCTGGCATCATGTCCAAGATGTCGTGCATCACAGAGGCACTGAAAACATAAACATCAAACGTAATCTTTACATCTTTTTACAAAACTAACATATAAAACATAATCAAATAACACTTACCGCAATTCCAAATCAAAATGACTCTCCACTCTCTGTTTCGTGACAGTCTTCGCCACTCCTTTGGAATGTCTGCCTTCGAACTGTCGAGACAACAAGTTGCCCAGCCATCTCTCTAACAAAGGTGTGATTCCTCTCATGAAGAACAACCAAACTCTCCATCCAGGAGCCCAGAATCCACAACCAGGTCCTTTTCCAACTGGACCAGTGTTGAATCGGTAATAAATCATGTGTTTCAAGTCTTTGCACATTCTCACTTGTCTCATCAACTTGTATTTATATCTGTACATACCGGTCAATTGCCCAACATGAGCAAAGATGTATTGCAAACCATCAGCAAGCTGAAAGAGTGAACAATAAGATCAAAAACAAAACTAAAAAAAACACAAAAAAAAATTAAAAACTCTTTATATTACCTGATAAGCGTCGACATTGTTCAATCTGTATTGTACATGGGCATCGACAACCAATTTAGTTAACCGCAAGATCTCTCGACACAAATGGAAAGCGTTACCGAACCGAGACTTCTTTCTTTCCTTCGTAGTCAATGTCTTCACAGGCTTAAGATTGAAATTGTAATCCAAATGCAAGTAATTCAAGTTCTTTCGGTGAATCAATAAGTTCAGCATGTTGTATCCTTGACGCAGTACTTGCAATCCAGCTTCAACCCAATCCAAAGTTGTCACTTGGAAGAACTTGGTAGCTTTAAAGGACCGGAACAAATACCTAAAAATTAGAAAATATGCAGTTAAATTACTAACAATAAAATAATCATTAAATCATAGTTTCTTTTCGCTTTTCAACAATCTTAAGTGTTTCGAAATTTAGCTTGTTACCTAAAATCAGAAGCAAAGTCTAAAATAAGCTGCTTACCTTCTTTTCTGTGGCTTCGGTGGTCTGTGTCTGAGTGAGTTCAACACGTATACCTTCAGCAACTTCTGATACGACACTCTGACTTTCACAGGCATTCCAGCTGGACAATGTTCCAGATACCATGGTTTTACCAATGGAACATCGAGAACTCGTCGAGTACGACCAGAACGACAGTTAAATGGTCTTGGCGCCCACAAAAGCGCAATTCCGTTAGCAGTGTTTTCTGTGTAAAGTTCTTCGTTACTAAACAACGGCTCAAAATCATTTGGAAGTTCGAATTCATCTTCACCATCCTCAGGTTCTGGTTCAACGGTCTGAAAATAAAAAATTAGATATCAATCACAATATATATATGACCTTTTATTTGTTTTAAGTAATGTATCGTTTTCAATTATCTAGATAAAAGCGTCCATTCTTCATTTCATCCCGCCTTTAAACGAATATTATCTCTGGTGAATAAACAGAAACGTTACTCGGCTTTCACAAACGCTTCCACCTGTTTCACCAACATTAAAACAATAAAAACACTACTACAACTCACTAATAACCGACTTACCTTTTCAGAGTTTTTGTGAGAGATCGGATTAATCAAAGGGTCAAAATAAAACGCCGGAAGATCATCATCCTCCGTCTTGATAAAGACAACTGAAGGCGTGTGATACCACGACACGGTAACCGGCAAAGCGTTGATGAGATTATTGTACATAAAAGGGAATGCGATACGATATTCTGTTCTGATTGGAGATCTGATGATAACTTTGTTGATGTCGTTAAACTCGTTCCAGTCCTCGTCATTGTTGTGGATATCTTTGAAGAGCGGTTCGAACTTGGGACCACCAGGAATAGCAACGTTTAAGGCTTTGGCTGTGAAGAAACTCTTCAAGTCAAAGAGGTAAAAGTAGTTGTCATCCTGCAGATCGGTCAAGAGTTGATTAGCCAGACGATACAAGTTGGCCATAATGGGAATGTTGAAGTACCACTTCTTGTACGATTCTCCATTTACAAACTGAAGAAAGAAAAAATATTATTATAAGATGCATAAACGTAGTAATTTAATGCAATATGAAATAAAAGTATATGTATATACTTTTTAATTTAACTTTCCAAAAGTATTACTTAAAAACCTAAAATATCTACAAACTCTTACCCTGAAGATTTTTTGGCCACTGTCAGCATACTCTGGCATACTGAGAGGCTTGTGATCGTAGAACCATTCCGAAACATGTCTGTCATCTTCTGAATCCAAATCCATCTGAATCGGCTCCAACGGCTCCACATCGAGAATGTTGTCAGCGTAGTCGAGCGGAGGTTCTTCATCGTCGAAAGGTGGGAACCTCATTCTCTTGAAGTGTCGACGATCTCTTTTCTCTCTCCTCATCATGATCCACATGGTAGACCATTGTGCAATATAGATCGGCTCAATAATCTTTGGAACTTCGTTCACAAAAGTAATGGCTCCACTGATGTGGTACAACACTTTGACATCACGAATCTGCTCCCAAGGCATTGGCATATTCTCCATCAGCTTCAGAATCGCGTGAGGCATATATTTTAGCGCTCCAAGATATACTCGTTTGTCATGTCTGAACTTCCTTGACGTCATGTCACCATGATCTCGTATGACTTTGCGGACATGTTCTGTAATGAAAGTTTATGTAAAAAACGGCATGTTTGAGCAAAAAACATAAAAACGTTGCTAGTTTACAATAAAAACAATAATATACCTCCTACTTTCCTACAATTAACCTAAAAGCGAAAACACACAAGTAAAACCTTACCTGGTGGCATCTCTTCTTTCGGTGCTTCTGAAAACCCAAACTTCCTTTTGTCTGCAAATCTCTTGGTCTCCAATTGCCTCCATTTCTTCGACTTGTCGTCGTATAAGGCCTTTGCCTGCACGGAAAGCTCAGTAGAGTCCGTGAACTCCCTGATCTCCCCTCCAGGTTTAACCATCCTTGCCTGAAAACACAGAATTATAAGACTATACAAGAGCTTTAAAAATTAATTACAGATTAAGGTCTAAGTGATCAAGCTTAACATACTACGCGTAAATGTAAAATATCGAACGAAAACAAAGTTTATTATCCATTTTCCATTGTTTGTTACCAAAATTGTCAAAGAAATGGAAAAGAAAATAAAAAAGGCTGCGCGCTTTCGAAAACAACGGATGTTATTTGTTTTCGTGCTATGACCCGCTTGCTCTCTGCTCGCATTTAGTAAGTCTTTTTTTCGATGTAGCATTGGCATTACTATGTAGACCAAAAAAGCTTCCTTTTCCATGACCGAACCCATCTTAATTCACTTAGCATCCATAGAAGCGAATATTTGTTTGTCTACATAACATTGGTCAACATGAACGCTCCAATTACCGTAACAAAACGTGTACTTTTTTAATAACAACTAATTTAAATTGACTGGTATGATTGACCTAATTGACTAAATGACTTTGAATCATGTTATTGGGCTGGAAACTCATTGAATCAGTTGTTCTTTGCGGTCTGGCGGTTGGAAATGGCAGTGGGAGTAAGTTTACATTACTGTTTTGTTTGTTTACATTCGCGGTACAAATTGCGTGACAACATTTGAGTGTCATTTGCAAGAGTACCAGCTCAATTATATGAATACAAAATGTAATATTTTGTTTGACATCAGTTTTTAGGCCGAAAAAAACGGCGTATTTTAAGTTTAAGCGAGTGTAACATTGTATAGTAAGCTTCGTTTGAGGCCAGAATTGTGTTTATTGTATGTACATACTAACTTTAACAAGTCATTATACATTTTTCTCAAAATTACTAGCTAAAATAATCGCATTTATTGTATAGTACCAGAGTTATAAGTCAATGTTGTGCGACATTTGACTATATCTCCCCAGAGATCTATAGATTCGTCTCGTTTTAGGTGGTGGAAGATGTACGTTCCTTTAGAAGCTCGCCGAAAATGTTGCACGATATGGAGATTCCAGTATTATTGCGACGAAATTACATTAAAACCGGTTATCGACCATTAAACAAAGAACTCAAATACTATGTCAAGTCGGCCTTCTCATGGCACAATGAGCTGGTATGTTGCAGGTGCATGGCATGTAGTAATTACAACTTTGATTACATTCGTAATGACATTAAGGCATGGTTAAAGTCAAATTATTAGCTTTGGATTAGAACATTATAATTCAAAGTATAATACCACAGTTTAAAGATTACTTTAGTTGTTTTGAGAACAAAAGATTACTAATTATACCTTTAAAGTTGACTTTAATCTACTTAAAATGTATTTTAAAGGCAAAAGAGATACTGTAATGAAAGTTACCATATCAGTTTGTAGGTAAACATCTGGACCCACGCCCTTCCACTGATCGGACTGTACTTATTCTACATACTGCCAGAACTGATGCACGACCGACCGAGAGCCGTAGTAATCTTCGCGTACTCTGGAGTATCTTCCGTATTGTTTTGTTCGGCTTTGACTCATTTGATGGTAAGTATATTCAAATTAGTCAACTTTTATTGGCTTTAATTGAATTTTCACACTAAAATTGCTATTTCTTTACAATGTCATCTAAAGTGATTTTTTAGCACAGCCGATCGCCTACTGATCATATCTTCTGGTTGCTGGTCGACTTTTCCGGCATAGCCGTCTTTTCCTTGGCCATCGGTGTACAAAGGTTCCTTTCCAGGCCCTACAATTCCATCCTTTTTACTACTGTAAGTTACATTTGTAATAAAAAGTCGATGAGAGCGTAACTTTGCTGATTTTGAATCTAGGTTTAAATTTTTGCTCATCATTTTGAAATATAAAGATTTTCTATGATTTCCACTTATTGCTTCTCAAATATAACACTGTATGACAACGAATAAATACATTGCTTTCAGTTCTACGTCCCCACTTTAACTGGTGTTGTTTTACTACAGTATCTTACTACCTCAGGGTTCTTCGTTCTCCGTCCGTTATGGAAAGCCCGTCATTCCATTCGTATTTTATGTTGCGGGTTTTTGAATTTTTGGATCTACATTCCGCTACTGGATCGTTATGTCGCGGGAGAAGACATGACGATGCACACGAAAGCTCTTCAATGGATGATGCTGTCAGGCGTATTCATGGGTGCACACTTCCCCGAGTGTTGTGCTCCAGGGTGCTTTGATTTGGTCGGGTATGGACATCAAGTAAGTTATGGGGTGAAGTTTAAGAGTCTCATCTATTAACCTTTAAAATAATAAGTTGTTTTAGACTTTAAGTTAGCTTCAATATCTATATTTATGAAGTTTCACATCATTTTGATGCCCAAAAGTTGTAGCACATATTAAAAACTAATCAAAAGTGGATTGTTTGCAGCTGTTCCACATTTGCATCACAATGGTTACTTGGTGTTTGTGTGATTCGGCCCATATGGACACGCCGCGACGAACCGACGGCCCTAAAGGGATTTGGGGTGATCCACTGACCAAGTCCTTGACCTGTGTCATGCTTTTAGCTGTACTAACCTGTGCCGCGACGACGTGCGGGCTCATGCTTCAGGTCAAAGACCAGAATTTGATGAACTCGCAACGATCGCGCAGTACTAGAAGAGAATCCCTGTGTGAAAAAACTAGATGATCTCGCTGCTAATTAGAAAATAAACGAGTATATTGAGCTTCTTTTATGATTGAGGCTAAAGAGAAAGTCCCATCAGTATCATATTACTGTATATGTAAGTTAAAAAGGGTACTGTAAATGTATCTAAATCGAAACATACAACCATGTCTACAAAACAACAGCTTCGTGTTTAAAGTATTTATTTTGTTATATACAAAACCGTGAAAGTGCTAGTAAATACAAAAAGGCGGTGATACAAACTTTTTTTTGGTCACCAGAGGCAATTATGTCTGTAAGGCATATTAATATTATAGATTGATAATAAGTTAAGATATCGTGCAGCATCCCGACTGTTGTTTTGTTTGTGCATTCTGAACGTAGTTGATCTCTCTCACAATCTCCGCAAACACCGTATTCACATTATGGGCGTTCTTGGCACTACATTCGGCAAAAGGACAGCCCCATTGTTCAGCTAGAGCTGCACCTTCTTCCGTTCGGACTTGTCGCTGATGTGACAGATCACATTTGTTACCCACTAACAAAATTGGAACTTGGTCGGTACCCTGAAAAACAAAGAAAAGCATTAAAAATAGTTTCCATTTTAATTTACTACCTAAAAACTCAAAAATCTGCTACAGATGCCTGATTAAAACAAAACAATAAACAAAAACACAAAATTGATATACAAAATCTACTTCTAAGTGATTCTTGACAAGTAAATTTTCTTTGGAAACACTAAGGAATGAAACGTAATGTATGTAAACCAACTCACCTTGACACGAACGATCTGATCGCGCATCGTTCGTATATCGTGGAAAGATTGTAAGTTTGTGATAGAATAAACAACAACAAAGCCTTGGCCATTTTTGATATAAAGATCCCTCATCGACGCAAACTGTTCTGTCCCGGCTGTGTCCAACAACTCCAACACCGACGGCTTTCCATCGACTTCTATTTCTTTTCGATAGAAGTCTTCAATTGTCGGACAAAAGTAGTCTAAAAAATAAATTGATGTTTATAAATCACAAGTTTATACTTTTCATGTCTCAGAACTATAACTTTGTCCACCCTTTTTAAACAATTCAGTTAGTTCTTTCTACCATAGAGTAATCTAAAAATAGATAACAATAATGTAACAAAACTTACCCAAGAATTTATTGGAAACAAATTGTACAGTTAAGGCAGACTTCCCCACTCCTCCAGATCCCAATATAACGACTTTAAACTCCCTCATATTGTTATAGAGATTTCATGGAATCAATACTGAAACATAAATTTATAAAATTAATAAACTTGCAACCACGATCAAAAATAACATAAAAAATAAAAATGTATTTATCTTTAAATGTTTTAAAAACAATTTAGAATAAATTATAAACTAGCTTTTGAAGAATTAACAAGTAGAAAGCGCTCAGATGTTTATGATAAATTTATGAATAAAAGCCTCGTAAATCAAAACTCGAGCAGCAGCTTTCAAAAAACATCAAACTATAAAAAATGAGTAACAAAAAATAATCCATAAGTTAAACAATTCGCACGTTTAAAATAGTCGAAAATTCCAACGACTATAACGGTACATCGCTCTCTATGTGCGATTTGTACGCAACTTCATTTTTTTCCGTTGTGAGCTCTTAAAGATTCGCGCGGACTGCTCGTGGGTAGGGCGCAGCAGACTGTCGTCTTATTTTCTGAAGAAATATTTTAGAAATTGTTTTTGCCAAGTTCAACTAGCTTGATCAAGTAAGTGTTTACTAAAAAACAATATGATATCTTGTGTTTTTTTTGTTTCTACTTTTATGCGGATTTTACTAAATTTTAAAGTTTACTTATTTAGGTAATACAATGTCTACGATTACTGATGTTGCACAGTTTGAAGAATTTACAAAAAAGACTGGGTAAGCTTTCAGTAATTTTTACTCTAATTTAGGGTTTAAGTCTATATATTGTTTATACAACGTATCAAAACTGTTATTTACAACTTTTCAGACTTAATTTGGTTCTTTTTGGAGCCAATTGGTCAGACGTTTCAGAAAAACTTCAGAATGTACTCAAGGAATTAAGCACTGATTTGTCAGGAAAGTTTGATTATTCTTACGTTGATGCAGAAGATGTAGCTGAAGCTTCTTTGGCTACAAACATTGAGGCTGTTCCGACTGTTGTCTTCTTCAAGGTATGTCAACACATTCAACGTTTTATCGCTTTAGGATGGAAAGAATGTTCATAGAATCGACGGTTTTCATCCGACGGAGATCAGGAATGTAATTATCACACAATCCTTTTCGACAGAAACTGGAGGCAAGAATGTTGAAGTAAAGGTGAGTTTAGATCCGATTGACTTTGTTTAATTAAGTTAATTCTGTAATATAATGGTTTAATTGGACAGTAAAGCGTAATACGTATGTTTAAGTTAATTGTTTTATAGGACCTAAACACTCGTTTGAAGGAACTGATCAATAAGGACAGAGTCACTTTATTTATGAAAGGTCTTCCTGCTCAACCTCGATGTGGTAGGTTTATATTTTAAATATGATTGCCTGTAAATTTAGGATTTTCCCGAACTATGGTGCAGTTATTAAACGACCATAAAGTGAAGTTCTATGCTTTTGACATTTTGAGCGACGAAGAAGTGCGACAAGGACTGAAGAAGTACAGTGACTGGCCCACCTACCCACAGTTATACCTAGATGGAGAGTTGTTGGGAGGACTTGACGTTGTCAAAGAAGAGTTTGAGAATCCAGAGTTTTTGTCGAAATTGCCCAAGATTGCCTAGGTGTATTTGTTTTAAAAGTAAAATAATATTTAAGTTTGTTATACAAGGAGAATTCTTTGGGCATATCTGATATATATTGTACTATTTGAGTATTTGGAAAGCTTGTTTTGCTGAACCTTGTTTACAAATAAACGGTTGGAAGTATCTACAGTGTAATATCTTCCACCCATCATTTTTAATTTTTCTCCAGGCTACACAATCTCCGTCCTTATCTTTTGAAGGCTCTGTTGGAAGCCAGTACATAGGGTAAGCTATTGTATTGTCAGGCCATCTCCATACTGTGTTATATTGTTTATTGTCGCTTGTTAATCCAATCCATGGAGGATATAGATTACTAGAATTGTTATGATAAAGTTCTGCAAATTAGAAACATTATGATGTTGCTCGCCAGAAAGTTCTTACCTTTTACGATTTTATATTCTGCGTTGGTTTTTATGGAAACTAACAAGGAAAGTGCCCGACCTGCCCCGCTCTGATTGATTTCAAACTTTTTATATAGAAAGATCATGTAAATATAAGATCTTCAGCAAAGTACTAAATCGCGCTTCCAGGAAATCTCGAGAAAATCGAGATTAAAAAATGCCATTTTGAATTTTCCGCCAACTTGGTATTGTGTTTCAAGCTTGTAACTTTGTCAGGTTTTGACTTTTAATAATTTTTCTTTGATATACTAGTAGAAAACCTTTAAATGAACCTACATTTTTAAATTTGTAAGCGTATCGTCTGAAAAGCCGAAAAAAGTGCTTGAAACACAATGCCAAATTGGCGGGGTACTCAAATAATTTAAATTTAAACCTCAAAAGCGCGAGCTAAAATTTTTTATGGGTACCATTGGTGGTGCAAAGAATTCATATAAAAATTTTGAGCTGATTCTGAGCGGGGCAGGTAGGGTACTTTCCTTGTAAATTGCCTCCTTCTTTTTTACAGTAGTCCACGGCTTTTGAATACGGAAGGTTATGTTCAGAAAAGTAGTAACATTGGTTCAAATTAGATTCGTAAATACAGCCGGTTGGGCACGACTGTTGATGAAGAACTGTAAAAGTTTGATATTTATGAGAATAGTAAAAAAAAGGTAAACTTTAAGCTGTAGCTTTTTGTTATAAAGGTTAAATTTAAAACTGATTTTTTATTATGTAAATTTATATAACCTGTATTAATACGTTTCATCTACTTACGTGCGACAGCTGATGAAAGGATAGTAATGAAAAACAGCAATCTCTCATATTACTTATGTCAAACAGTTTTTTTATATTTTGTCAGAAAAATAATTAAACAATTTTTATCAGTTGACAAATTATAAAACAAGTAATAATTCGCTGAATAGATAAACTAATACACACTGAACTTACTAGGTGTGCATTAGAAATATCAAAAGTTAACACATCCAGCATAATTACAAGAAATACCAAATTTTCCTAAGTGAAATCAAAAACAATTACGTTTATTTAACTGAAAAAACAACTAATATTTGTTTTCGGAGGTGTATGTGAGGGAGAATCCTTTCCTGTTGATACTAATGTCGCTGAAGAACCTGATGAGCACGTTGTTCTGGCTACTCAAGTACGATACCGGGGTAGTCACATTGTCACCACTGAGTCTGGCTATCTCTCTGCTGTAAACAATGTCGTTTCCATCTTGAATAGTCATGTAATCGTATTTGTTTTCGGTTTGGAAGTCGTTGACGGTAATACGGATCACCTTATCAGGCAGTCCATGGATTTGGTACAGATTGTCTTCATTGTTCGGGTAGTTGTTGGGGTAGTTTTTGCTGGTTATAACACCGGATTGGTCATAGTAGTGATGGGTTGGTTCTTTTGGCCTGGAATTACGATTAGTTTCTGAAAACAATTTTATTTTTCGTACGGTTGTAGCCTGGTTTTTTAGCTACTAAAGTATTGCTTATAATATAGTAGTGTTTAGGGTACGCTCTGAACATTAATACACGTTGCAAAAGTAATATTTGTTACTTACAAAGCTGTGTAGGTAGCATTCCATCCTTGCTTCGTGATCAAATGGTCCGTCAAGAAGTTAAGAGTCATTACATTTTCAGAAGTTTCAAATACTCTTTTGAATAAGTACGCTCCAGAAAGTCTAAAAGGTAATGGTTAGTACCTACTGTAGATTTAAGACCTTACGTGTCGATTTTGTTGGTCATATTTCCGTTGTAATCGTCATATAAGACTAGTTTATCAAAGTAGTTCTCAGTGTAGAAACTGCTAAATTCCAATTTAATCTTGTAATCGGGCTTGACTTTGATGTGGTAGAAGCAGTTCAAGTTGTTCGAGTACTCACTTGGGAAGTAGAGCGATGTCAACGTACCTGACTGGGCCTCGTAGTTCTTCGTTGGACAGCTAGAAGGTCAAAGTTGCATTTACAGTGCTTTTAGATTATATTATGTTTATTCTTGTACTCGAGTTGGTTATTTTGTTAACCTACTTTGATGACGATTGTTTACAAACGAATCTCTGGGCATATTTACAGTTCAAAGTCTTCCAACCGTCGTTTTCGATCGTTCTCCAGGCTACACAAGCTCCGTCCTCGTCCTTAGCCGGCTCTGCGGGCAACCAGTATGTACTGTAAGCGGTCACACCATCAGGCCATCTCCATACTGTGTAGTACCATCTACTGTCTCTTGTCAATCCAATCCATGGAGGATATAGACCGCCAGTTTTGTTGTTGTACAGTTCTTTAAAGTAATATTGCATGTTAAGATAGCCCTACCTTTTACGTAGTCGTACTCTTCTTTGTTTTTCAAAGATACCAAGGTACCTCCGTCTTTTTTACAATAATCCACGGCTTCGGAATACGGTAGGTTATGGTTTGAGACATAGTAACATTGGTTCGCATGAGACCTATAGAACCAGCCGGCCGGACATGGCTGTTGTTGCGCAACTGTAAGTGTTAGAGGTATACCATAAAATTAAAAAATATCTTTTTGAGGTTATGGTTGCATTGGCATTAATAAAACTAACAAATCGAATAGGCAGTTTGTAACATTCCCTTGTAAAGGTTAAAGTGGCAGCCTTACCTGCCGAGGCCGCTACAAGGGCGAAGACAAAGAGCGACAAGCGAGCCATCTTATCGTTCGTGGACCTGTGAAATACCCTTTTATACTTATCGAGGTGTGAGAACAATTAACTTGGAATGTGTTATCAGTTAATTGAACATCAAACTGTTAAAAGTTTTGCTTTCAAGTTTCGTAAACCTAGCTTCGGCATCTTCTGTATGCTTTTGCTGGCTTGGCATTACTATTAAAATTCTTTATTTAATTACAACGAAACATCAGTATTATGTCATGGATATATCAGCAAAGGATTGGACATTTGTGTCGCGTTAAACTTATTTTAAGAGCCACAAGAAGTCATAAAAATGTTAATGAATAGAAGAACAATAAAACTCGCAATAAAAACTTTTATCTATCAACACTCAAAAATGCTGGCGTAAGAGAACTTTTGTAGCTAACACGTACCCGTTCATCTCCGCAGTCTACTTGACAAGAAAGGTATAAGTATCTATATATGGTATGTTGTACTAGGTAGTCACATAATTTGCTAAAACAAACTGAATTTAGGATGTAAAACCTATATTACTAGACATTCTAACTTAAATCTTCAACATTCTATTTTCGCGCTCACTATAGTTTAGATAAATCATCCTAGAAACATTTGTGACTCCCTAGCGCATGAAAGAGTAGAAAGTGTTACCATTCACCAATGGACTCGTTAATATACAGTAACATTGAGTGATATAATACAAATTGAGTGAAGTTCGTTGTGTACAATAAGTGGAATATAAGTTATAAATATATTACTGCTCACATAACAAAACCAATGTCACAAACGTTGCTAAATGCAATCCATCGCTTCTTCCTTGACTCGCACCCTCGAGTCCGGTGTTGACTGTCTGATACCCAAGGCGGTCTCTTTCACCAACGAGTTCAAAGAGAATAGGTTGAACATGTCGATTATTTGCAGAGATTCGTTCTTTTTGGCAGCGACTTTCTGTAAATAACGATGTTAGAGATATTGTAATAGACAAATTTAATGAAGGATTGGCAGACATTAGAGGACCTCTGCCATTTTTTCAACTCTTACCCGTATCGTTGGAATTCGAAGAATTATACTAGCGTATCTCTCGGAAGCACTGGTGGCGTCGTAATTCTTGGATATGTGATTGAACAATGCTTCCAAAAACTTTTTCTGTTCGGCAGCAATGTTCCTCTGGCTCGCAGAATCAAGTCCTTCCGTATCTGTAACAATAACAGCATAAATTAAAACGTATCCTACATTTAATAAAAACAAGGTTCCCACACTAAATAAGTCATATTACCAAACACATGTCACCATGAATAACTGAAATACCATATTAATACATCATACGTACCAGGATCAAAGAACATAATGGCTTGTAACGTCGCAAACTCGGTGGTAGAGATGTTTAGTTTTCGGAAAGGCTTCATTACATAGTCTATCATCACTGACATCACCGGAGCCAGACCACTCAGACTTCCCACCGTGGGATAATGAGCATCTGGAGGCACATCCACCAGACTTCTCACTCCAGAAGGCCCACAAACAGTACCAGACTGTATTAGCTCGGGGTCGAATATCTGATGCACCATGTCTCGGCTGTCTGAATTGTTTGAGCTGGGTTCAGATGCCTCGCTACTCGACGTTGGAGGGCCATTCGAGTGTACGGGAGAGCTGAAAGTTGTTATTTATAATTGGATGCTACATATTTAAATCTAGTTAGTAAGACCCTGGGGTTGTACCACACACATGTTCTAACGCCAATTTGGTGTATTAAAAAATCGAAAACAGAATTAAAAAAGCTGCCCAACTTAAAACAAACGTACTTATAAAGGGCGCCGGTAGACGGAGAAACACCTCCAAAATAGTGTGTCGACTTCACAAAATCGTCGTTGATTTTCTCTGGAGTTCTGAATGCTTCACACATTATCATATATGAGCTGGCATGGTTCGTTATCAACGCTATCTGAAAATAAACAACTTTATCTACAAATCACAAATTGTAGGTGAAACTTTTTTGTAGTTTTATAATGCCAAGATATAAAATTGTCACAAATGTAGGAATAAATCCACGTTATTCTAATCCAAAATATAGTAAAATTAAGTCGAAATAATTTTTTTAAACCCTTTTGGCCAAATTGTCTTTAAAACTCACTTTATCTGACATGGGTAACTTCCTGAACGCCGTGAATGTTTTAGCCCAATCAATGTACAATGTGATGATCCTTGATCTCCAAAATGGCATTCTGTGTTGACCTGTGCCTGGCAATGGTGCTGCAATGGGATCACTCAACTTTACATTGATCGGCTGACTGAAAACACTTGGAGCAGCTAGTGCTTCGTCTAGAGAGCCATATGGATGCAGATTTGCACGACTCAAAAGCAAAGAAAAACTATTTTCTAAGTTGGCAAGTCTTTCCAACATTGGCTCACTGTCATTCTAAAATAAATTAAGTATTTCTTATATTCAAAATAGTGATTGTATACAATTAATTCTTTGAATTCAAAGACTAAATACGTATTTTACCCAAAACAATGAATTCATACCTAAAAAGTACAAATATACAAACATACAAAAGCTCGTGAAGAACTACACGGTTCAAATGTAGATTCACACGATACAGCACCAAAAACGATGGTATCTTCATCCAATTCGCTCGGAGAGTCATCTGACTTTGGCGACGGAGCTCGAGTGCCTTTTCCATTCTTCTTATCCTTCTGTCTGGTCCTTTTCGTGTAGCCAATGCGATCTCGATTATTTTGAATCGCTGCAAATTAAACTGTGAACAAAAACATAAAACTGAATGTGTTTACAAATTGGCCTTTTAATATCCTGCAAATCGGAAAACACGATTGATATTAAATTCCTTTTTAACATAATTAAGTAACAAAAATATAAATTCATACCATTTCGATTCATCCCAACCTGAAGACATTTCTGAAATCGACAGTAACGGCAAGCACATCTCACGCCTTTGTTAACAGGACAATTACCTGTGCCCATACAGTTAAAGGTCCTGTTGTTCTGAAATAGTTAATATTGTTAAACAAGTTAATGGATTATTGCCAAAGTAACGCTTGTATAACAATAAAGATATAAAATTCTTAATTAATAAAGATCAATTACCTACAAAGTTAATTTAAACTACGCCAGAGATTTAATATTCATAAATAACGTATTTTTATACGCACGTACGAAAAGTTACTTTGAACGTCTACAACAATATAAAACAACTTACAACGATAGCGCGCCGGAAAAATGTCTTGCATCCGTTGCAGCTAGGGACATCATAATGTCTTCCAGTCGCCAGATCGTCACAAACCACACATTGGGTGCCTAAACCCACAATTAAAACAAAAATTTGCATAACATACCTGGAGGCAACTTCTCACTGGCCGATGCCATTAAAACTCCGAGGTTAAGGTCGGCGCATAACGAAACAAGTAGATGGCACTTCTTACAAAACACTCCCCTTTCCGTTATAATCCGTTGATTAAAAAATCTCAAAATTATATCGAAACGCCATTTCTAGTTAGTATTTTGTTTACGTTGCGGGACCTAGTAGATGGGCTGAAGTATTATGTTTATATATACTCTGTTATACTGATTTAAATCATGGTGGTGATAATGAAAAAACATTTTTTAATTTTCTTAACCGTACTTTATACTTTGTCTTCATCACTTTTCTATTTTTACATTGTTTCTAAAATATTTCAAATTTTTTTTGAATTGGCGCGCTTTTGAAGAATAATTTTGTCCACAGAAGATTCGACAATGTTCGAGAATTCTAGTGAGCCATGAGGGGTGGAGAGAGAAAAGAGGCTAGGAAATGGTGAAACCGTCTGAAAGTTTTTTGTTATAAGTTGTTTTACTTTCTCGTGGTTTACCGATTTACAAGACGCCGTTTACCGTGTTAATTTAGTTTACCGAGCTTTTTTTTTGTTTTATCGCATTATCTTTTGACTGTTTGGAGTTAGTATTGTGCTTTCATTTGCAGGTCTACTCTTTTCACCAGCGAACACATCTTATTCGTAAAATGTTTTTCACCGATGGAATGGGTTTTGGTGGTGGAGGTCGACAGAGCAGCGGCCCTGTTGACACTCAACTGTACGATCTCCTTAGGGTCTCCCCGACGGCTTCTCAGGATGAGATTAAAAAGGTAATTTTTTAGGTATTTTTTTACGAAATTTAGGTAGTTTGGGCATATAAATCATGATTAACTTATAGTAAAGGGAGTTTTAGAGTTTGTGGTTGTTTTTTATTTTGAATATTTTTAGATATCAAAATGTGTATATGAAAGGTACTATTTTATAAAAATAACTTTATAAATTCTTTTTTTTTGTTCGGAATAGTTCTATCTTTATTTCAGTCTTATCGAAAGCTCGCCAAAGAATATCATCCTGACAAGAACCCTAACCACGGTGACAAGTTCAAAGAAATAAGTGCTGCTTATGAAATTCTTTCCGACCCTCGAAAACGTGAAATCTACGATCAAGCCGGGTTAGATGGATTAGAAGGCGGCGGTGGTGGTGGTGGATTCGGTGAAGATATCTTCAGCATGTTCGGTGGTGGCGGAGGCATCTTCAGCCAAATGTTCGGCGGTGGACGAGGCGGCCGACGTCAACAAAGAATGAAAGGTGAAGATACTATTCAGCCTCTGCATGTGTCGCTTGAAGATTTATATAAAGGCAAAACTACTAAGCTACAGCTAACTAAGAAGGTCATCTGTGATTCTTGTGAAGGGTAAGAGCTGAAGTTCCGTTTTACCTTCTAGGTTTTGTTTTAATTCGGTATTGTATAATATTTTCTTTTAAACAATATTCATGTTTTAAATTTAGAAAAGGTGGAAAGGATGGTGCTTGTCAATCTTGTACTAAATGTCATGGCCAAGGTCGTGTCTTGGTCACACGCCAAATTGGGCCAGGTATGATTCAACAGATGCAAAGCAAATGTCCCGCTTGTAATGGTGAAGGCGAAATCATTAATGAGAAGGACAGGTGCAAAAAGTGTGTTGGAAAGAAGACGGTTCAAGATCAGAAGATTATTGAAGTCAACATTACTCCTGGCATGCGAGAAAACCAAAAGATTGTGTTCTACAACGAAGGTGATCAAGAAGTAAGTTTTAAAATAAAAAATGATTGTTTTATAGGTATTTTTGTGTGCAAATTTATACATAATTAGAAAGAGTACTTTGATAAAAATTTTGTTTTAGCCAGGAATCGAGGCTGGTGATGTTATTCTTGTTGTCAAAACTAAGCAACACCCAGAATTCCAACGACGAGGCGATGATTTGTGGATGAGGAAAACGATAAGCTTGAACGAAGCTTTGTGTGGATACCAGGCGGTCGTCGACCAACTCGACGGACGTAAAATACTGATTAAAACCAAACCAGGAGAAGTTCTTAAGCCAGGCAAGTACTTTTTTTCAATGTTGACATGAATATTTTATATATGCTTTTGGGATCAAAATATAATAATCTATTGCTATATGTAACAATTTTGTTTTTAGAATGTATACGGGCAGTTAAAGGAGAGGGTATGCCAAACAAGGATAACAGTGGACATGGCAGTTTGTATGTGGTATTCACCGTTGTTTTCCCAGAGAATCACTTCCTTCCAGAAGAAAGTTATAAGGTGAGGAGTCGTTAATCATATAGAAAATGTTAATTGCCAGGTTTTTTGAAATAATAACCTTTAAATTTTAGCAACTGGAAGCCTTATTACCTAAACGGCCACAACCTCCAATTACCGTCACTCCAGACATTGAAGAAGTGTCGTTGAGCGAATTCGACGAAGCTCGTTACGAAAGCGGTGGCGGCCGACGAGAAGCCTACCACGACGACGATGACAGTGACGACGAGATGCACGGTGGAGGTGGTCAACGAGTGCAGTGTGCCTCGCAGTAACCCCACTACACTTCGTCTTTCTTCCGGGTCCTTGACTCCGATTCGTTTCAGACTCGGAGGTTTTATTTGGATGATTTCATAAAAATGTTTATACTCAACATATAAAGTCGTCATACATGCTCGTGTAATTATATTTTGTGACTTTGTGTCTATAGTCGGAACTCCAATATTGATTAATATTTAAACAAAGAGACATAAAGTTTTTTTTTACTTAAATGGGACACTTATTCGCATGGCGGGCCCTCCGGCGTTATCTAATTTCGGTATGGTCGGAGGGAGTGAATCACGTGAACTCTTGCCACTCTCGATCTATTCGACAAATCAGCTCCTTCCGACCCCGTCCACCTCTTTCCATGGCCAAAACTCCTTCCCAGCGATGTCGGGTAAAGCGATTCTGATAAAAAATAATAGGTTTTTAGTGAATCATCACAACCTGCTTCAAATCATTCAGTCGCAGTCGAACAGCCCGTTCAACAATGCTGCTATGCCACCGTTCGTACCTCAACCAAGGTAAAACCCGGAGATATTGAATAACTTTTTAGTCTTCCCTTGCCTTTCAACGCGAACCCGGCCTTTATGGGGTTTATGTTGAACTCGTTGACAGCTACACAACCTCTCTTCCATCCGACTGTAGTGCCAGAACAACTTGAACAAAGTCAACAAAGGTACACATTTATTTACGAAAATACATAACTCTAAACCAAAGTCAAATCAATAATACAACATTTGTAGTGTGGAATGTGCACCAGAAGCTCCAGAGACCAGTACGAATGTTGATATCGATCCAGATGAAGGTCACATGCACAGCCCTGGATTACCGACTCAGCCCTACTTTCCGTCGCATTTCCTGTACGTTTAAATGAATTTTGAAGAGTTTTGTGTTTAGAAGAGGTACACACATTCAAGTAGATCGAAAGAACACGAAGCTGGTCGAAGACCTGAACAAAGATGACTTCTATGGAGTTCAATCAATCGCATCTGCTGTGCACGACCTTAACATGCTTACTGGAATTGTAAAAGCAATCGATAACATACCTCAAGACCCGCTACAAGTTATGATTACCTTTGAGGTCGAGGAGGTTAAGGAAGACGGGAGTGCTGTGGCAAGTATTATCAATTCACTACAGATTTTTTTGAACATTACATTCAAGATTAACTACGATTAAGGTTATGTTAACGTTACAGATATCAGTGTGTGACCTCAAAGTGCCAATAGAGTATCCTCTGTATGAACTTGAAAAGGGCTGGTGTTCTTATCACCCATCTAAAGCTGTTAATTTGTATGGTATTCCAGCAAAGCAGCTAAAGGTAAGCTACAATTTGCGTTTTTATAAATATTTTGGCCCCACAGTTTACAGTATGCTTGCAATCCTCATTCCTCCTTAAACTTTTTGACCAAACTAATCGACCCTGTAAACCATGTTTACCTTGTAATACTAACCTGTTCTTAGATCGGCGATAAATGTATCGTATTGACCTCCTTCGATGACTACTCAAACCCAACCTAGTCCAAGATATCACATATCAAACACATGACTCAACAATCAACTACATTCCACTTTTATTTCATTATTTATTTGTAAATAAACATAACAATAACAACAACATAATAACGACAATGACCTTCTCTCTTTACCCACATTCCTGTAAGCCTGCTATCCCTTCTTGATCTATATCTTTTACTCATCTTACACTACGCCTTTTTCTTTTTCGACAATTTCTTCTTAAGCTTATCTACGTCGACTTCTGAAGCCTTCTGTACGATCGTTCTCTTGGCTCGTGGTGCTTCTTCTGGAGCCACCAACTCTGCCTGTCGCTTCCTCGTCTTCTCCTTGGTCTTTTCTGCTTGTCGCTGAACTCGCTCGGCTTCTTTGTTCTTCTTTCTGATCTCTTCTCTGACAAAATACTCTCCAGATTCCAGCATCTTGTCCACCTTGGACAGAGGTTGAGCTGGTGGGAATGGATTGTATTCCTTCTTCTGTTTCCACTTGAGGTTCTTCTTCTTCTTGACTTCACGAGTTTCCTTTGAAGTTTGAGACTAAAAGTCAAAAGTATGTACTGGAATAGTTAACAACACATCATGGATGTAACTTTACACTGAAATGTTAATGAATAAACTTACTCTTGTCTTTGTCGGTGGTATAAATCTGCTCCAATTTTCGTTTTTCAATTTATCGTTCTTCATCAGCTCTCTCTTCAACATCAATGCTTTTATTTCGTAGATGGGATGAATGTTCTTCATCGTGTCTTCTACCAACTTTCTGACTGTCTTTAATCCTTCATGTGGCCCGACTGCAGCAACCGTACTACCTTGTATTGTGATGTAACACTGGGTCAACAACTCTATGGCCTTTAAGGTGGATCCGTTCTCTCCCACCAACCGTGCCCTCCTCTTAACAAATCTTTCCTTGTTTCTAACCATTCCAGAGATCTTGATCAATTCTGAAGAAATATCATCCTGAAGAACTCGTGAAGCCTGTTCGAATGGTACGCTTCTAGCAATCAACTTCAGCATGTCTCGAGCTTTGAATAATATGAAAGGGTCCCAGGTCTTTCTGGTCGTCTTCACTGTTACAGTACCTTCGAGCAAGTCTAGATCACATTTTAAATCAGATTGGCTCATCGCCTTCTCAATGAGTGGCCAAACCTCTCTGATGTACTTTTCTCTGTATTTGGGGAACAAAGTGGCAAACGAGCTCTCCACTAGACATCCGTTCGGGTTGTCTTCTTTAGAGAAGGTGGAGATGTCCCACCATTTGGCATCTTTACCTGGAGGAAGCTTTGCCTTCGGCTGGGATTCCGTGTCTTTTGTTGACATCTAAACAAATGTTCATGATAAAATACGAATTTCAAATATCTTTAGATATAGTGGTCACAACCAGGAAAGCAATGCTATCCCATAATAAGTTAAATTGTTTATTTAAGCTAAATAAACGGATGTAAAACAACAAAATGAATGAGAAACAGACTTCCGCTGGAGTCAATCACTCATGAAACAAGAAAATTAGCAAGTAAACCAAGTACGTTGATATTGTTCGCATACTTCTCAGCCAATGTTGTGGTGCGTGACTGCCCACTTTTCCATCAAAGTCTTTATTCGATCACCTTCACCACCTTTCCGATGGCAATCGTCTTTC
The DNA here is from genome assembly GCA_904066225.2 of Bursaphelenchus okinawaensis. NCBI lineage: Eukaryota > Metazoa > Nematoda > Chromadorea > Rhabditida > Aphelenchoididae > Bursaphelenchus > Bursaphelenchus okinawaensis. The sequence goes on along the minus strand of CAJFCW020000005.1, from coordinate 6,874,040 downwards.
CTTCGTCTCTGAGGGTGAAGCGACCCATCTGAGGGAATTCCTTGAATATCTCTAAACAGAAGGCTTCTTGGCTTTCGAATCTTAGAATACATTTGTCGTTCTGTTTTACGAACTTGGCTCTCGTCTTTTCGCCAGTTTTCTTGTCGATCGTGCAAATGACGTTCTGCAAAAATTAAATTTCATTTGTATGGAAATAACATCTTATTCACTATTAAAGTAACGTTCAATCACCAAAGCGCTACAATATAAATTGATGCTCTTGCTAAACTTTAAAAAGTATTAAACATACCTTAAGAGTGACTTCCTCAACAGCAGCGTGAATGTGAAGTACACACCCAAAGCCAGTAGCAATGATGGATGATTTGTAGTCCAGAATCATGACTTCAGCATCAAAGATCTTGCCGACTTTGCAAGGAACTTCTGTCGAACAAACAACAAATCCAGGCTTCACGTCACCTTCTTCGACTCCTTTCAATTTCAGCTTAATGTTATCTCCAGCATAAACCTGATCCACTTCGCTTTCATCACACCACGTTTGTATGACTTGGCACACGACCTAAAAATAAGGAAAATTACAGCTAAATATTTTAATAAGCAATAGAAAAAACTTTACAAAAGTTAAAATTAAAGTAATTTTAAAGTGACGCTTACCTTGTTAGGCATGAGTAGCACATTCTGACCCTTAGCAATAATTCCAGATTCCAATTTACCCATCACAATCGTTCCCATGTCCTAAAAACAGAAAATGACAAAAGAGAATTAAACTCACAGAGAACTTTTCAGCAACAATACATCTGGCAGGTCCACTGTAGTCTCGAGAAATCGAAGGCAAAAAACTATCGATGTACTCCAAAAAGCATGGTCCTCTGAAATTATAATAAATTAAATGAAATGTAAACAGTAAAAACGTACCAAAAAATAAGTAAAATACTAATACAAATGCATATATTTAAAAGAAATATAAACAAAACTTACGTGTACCAATCAGCAAGACCAGCTCGCGGCCTTTCTTTCATAAAGTGGCCCATCAGACCTGAACAAGGAATGTAGGTAACATCTGTTTTAGGGTTGAAGCCCACTTTCTTTAGATATGGCGTTAGTTTGTCTTGGATGTACTTGTATCTGCCTTCATCCCACTCTACTGTTGGATCGTCCATCTTGTTAACCAAGATGATCAAATGTTTCACACCAGCAGTCTTAACCAACATAGCGTGTTCACAAGTTTGTCCTCCACGATCAAAACCAGTCTCGAATTCTCCCTTACGTGCACTGATTACCTATAAAATGTGTTTTACTTAATGTAAGTCTATGTATTACCTAAATACCGCTTAAAAAGAGTATATTATTTTATATAACGTGCGGTAGCAAATTTATTACCTAAAAATTACGAAAACATACCAAAACAGCCAAATCAGCTTGAGTAGCACCACTGATCATGTTAGGAACGAAAGATTTGTGTCCTGGGGCATCCAAAATCGTAAAATGTTTCTTTTCCGTCGTGAAGTAGGCACGTCCGACTTCAACAGTTTTACCCTTTTCTCGTTCTTCGTCATTTGTGTCTAAAGCCCAAGATAAGTACCTAAAAACAATAAATCAATTATGAGAAAACAAATAACCAGTCAGTGTAATACGAATACAAGTTTAAAAAAGTTTTATTGATATACTTACCAACTTTCACGTCCTTTCTCTTTAGCTTCTCTTTCGTACTTTTCCAACGTTCTTTTATCTACCATTCCTGTCAAGTACATAAGCTGACCACCTATTGTCGACTTTCCGGCATCAACGTGACCAACGAAGACAATATTAACGTGTTCTTTTCTGTTTTCGTCTAAAATAAACGTACAAACATTCATTCAAAATTTTTACGCATTCTCTAATAGACTATCTACTAAATCAAGCCAAACAAAGACAACTTACCAACGGTATACTTTTGTTTGAAGACGACAGGTTCAGCAGGCTGTTCAACCTTTTCCTCTTTTGGCTAAATTCGAATAGTTAAAACAAGTAAATAAATCAAAAAAAAAATTAGTAAAAATCGTATTGCATATTCGAGATCGTCTTCCACGTTAAACACAAAAATAATCAACTACCTTACCTTAGGTTCAGCTTTAACTGATTCCTTCTTTGGTTCTTCTGGTGCTGTTTCCATCTTCTCTTCTACTGGAGGAGACGCCACCTCTTCTGCAGGTCCATCATCCCAAGCTAAACACAAAATAACCTAATTATGCGAAAAACTTACAAGCTGGAACCTCTTCCATGGGTTCTTGCGGAGGCTGTGCTGGTGGAGCTCCACCAGGTACGAATGGAGCTGCATTAGTGTTTGGTACAAACACAGCTGCATTAGGATTGAAACGGTGAGCCATTTTGAGAGCTCAAAATATCACAGTTTAAACCTAAAAAAGTACTTATTTCTCCGAAATTATAAACTGAAATTTAATCGAAATACCTCAAACAGATCACAAAAATAATAAGTAAAACATTTTCAAAAAAGAAAAACATAAACCATATATAGGACAAGCCATTTCGCAATTAATATAACTTGTTTTTCATGAAAATCTAAAGAAATGGGAATTTGTTTTGACGGAATGCCAAATCTCGCGTTTGGCTTTCGCAACGAAAACGTTCCAGCAGGATAATGTAAAATGAACGAAGACCTTGTATACAAGCTTGTAGAATTAGTAGTGTATAACGAGCGTGGAAGTTTGAAAACTTTGTAAATATGCGTAGTCAAGTTATAAACCAACAATATCATTGTTGTTAGATTTTTATAATGGTTTACAAGGATTTCAAAACAATAATTATCCGAGTTTGGTAAATAAAACTTTATTTGAACTGTATAGTTGTAAGTGCAATGTGTAAATGGTGTAAATAAACATGTATAAGACAGATAAACGTTTAGTACTTGCTATATCGGTTGAGACCACTGCTGTAAGGCAGCCGATTTCTGGAGGAATAACTGCTACCGTTTCTATAGGACGAATAGTCGCTTCGGTACGATGGCTTCGGCGGTATCCGCGGCACGACGGGATCGTCCCTTGATTCTAGTCTTCTCCGTCGAGAGTAGGTGTCGTCTTCAGAAGACTCGGTGATATCTTTGGAAGTATCTTTTGGAGTATATTTATCTTCATATTTGTCTTTGTCATCGGTTGAATCTCCATTCTCGGTTAGTTTTGATGATTCTGTGGCTTCTGGTTTTAAAATAACAGTTTTTGAGTTTTCCTCCTTTGGAGCCTCAGTTTTAAAGCCACTGTTAAGCCTATCTTCACCGTTTTCTTTGGTTTTAGCACCATTTATTTCGTTCACACCTGAAGCGTCGGCTTCAGTTTTTGTAGCTTCACCTTCTGGAACCTTTTTCTTTTTTCGCCGAACAATCTTCTTGACGATCCTCTTCTTCCTTTTAGGCTTATCGGCACCATCTTTGAGTTCGTTTTCAGAAGTCGCTGACAGAATGCTTGAATCCGAGACGGCAGAAGCTGAATCGTTGGCGGAGTTGGGTGATAACAGAGACTTTGATCCAGGACTCACAGTTGAAGACGGCGACAGAAGCTTGGTTTTGGGTAAAGTTTTGGGAATATTTATCGATAAAGCATCGTCTTTCTTGACATCAGAAGTTGTATTGTTAGCACGATCGCTTAGCTTGTTTGCAGCACGACCGTTAACTTTTTCCACCGATGGTTTTGCTTCTGTTTTGGCAGAAGTATCGTTAAGTTTGTTGAAAGCTCGTCGAGTTGTCAATGGAGAAACAGGCTTGGGTTTAGAATCGACTTCTTTTGTTTCTGGTACCTTCGGTTCTACTGGTTTTGTTGCAGTTTTAGGTATGGTAGGAAAGTTTCTAAACGCTCTTCTAGTCGTTAGAGGAGAAGGTGGAGCTCTCTCTTCTGCTTTCACGCTTTCTGTAGCTTTACTGAGCGGTTTTGGGGTAACTGAAGGTGTAGGTTTTGAAGGTAAAAACTTATCATTTGCCAGAGAATTTGGTGATTTACCATCTTGTTGTTTGATATCTGCGTTAACTTTACCCGTATCAGATGGCGAAGCTTTGTTATCTGTTGTACTCGGCGCAACTTTGTTTCTCCATGACGGTTTTTCTGTAGGCTTTGGAAGTGGTTTATCTTCTGTTTTGTTGGCCAAAAATGGAGACACGATCTTGGAGGGTAACTTTTTATCAGCTATACTCGATGCTTTCGGTTTCTTGTCAGAATCCATCGACATGATGGCCATTGACGTTGGACTGAGCGGTGTGTCATATGTAGCCTTCTTCTTCAAAGGTGTCGTTTTGCCTTTGGAAACAGAAGAGCTGGCTCCGTCGTCAGAAGTGTCCAGCGACAACTCAGACAAAGAATCCAGCCTTGGTTTCCGTTCGGTTTCTCCAGCTTCCCATTTGGAAACCAGTGGATTCTTCTTTGGCTGTGGCTTTTCGACTTCTTTTTCTTTAGGCTTCGGAGGCCATTCCTTGGGCTCCAACTTCTGGGTACTGTTAGGCTTGCTGACAATGGCTGCTTTGTCCATTGAAGGAAGCTTCTTCAAGACCGGCTTTTTCTTAAGCTCTTCTTCAGTTCGTTTGTCTTCTATGTCAGCATCGTTGAAGCCGAATCGTTTTTCTGGAATCGGTTCTCCCAGAATCATTGGCTTCATTCCTTTGGTTTCTGGTGCTGGGCTGTCTATTTGGTCGTACTTCTTTAGTACCGCTTTCTCGGCGACCATTTTGGAGATTGATGTTCTTACTTCTTCCTCCTTCTTTGGTTCTTCTTTCTTCTTGTTGTACTGTAACATTTCTTTTGGGAACACTTTGAGCGGTTGTTTGGCCTTCTCTTTTTCTGCTTTCTAAAAAGGTACGATAAAGTGGCATTACCGATAGGATGATATTGATTTTACTGATTTATGACGTCATTGGTGGTAGTAAGCAATATCATTATATCCCATATTTAAGAGTATGACATAAAGTGGATCTCTTACCTGCCTAGCCAGTTCTTCCTCTTCTTTTCGCTTCTTTTCTTCTTGTTCTCTTTGGGCATCTGCTGCTTGTTTCCTTATAATACGCTCTGAAATTATTATTTTACAATCTTGTCATCAATCATATTTAATATAAGCGATAATGACAGTTTTACGTTTTTTAAAACACTAATTTAGAATAATAAAATACGGATTTAAGAGCCATCTCACTTGGTTGATAAAAATTTACTTACTGATTTCCATGTTCCTCATGGTGATTTGCTGGATCTTGTTCCTCAATTCAGGCAGTCTGATGTTCATGCTCACCTTTGTCAGACTCTGATTTTGTTTTATGGCCTTGATTATGTCTCGTTCAGCTTGGGTCGAGAAGTTCATGCCTTGGTTGACGGCTTTTACTTCTTCGATGGCTTGATTCTTGTTCACGGCATCAAAAAGTTTGGCGAAGAACTCTCCGCTTAAATAGTTGGTCTCTAGGTTCAGTTTGCGAAGACTTTCGTTGTCTTCGATGCTGTCGATCAAGTTCTAAAAACAGTTTTTGAAATGTTTACAGCTGTAAAATTGTCTGCAGATAGGTATTCTTTGCTTATTTTTTATTGGAAAAGGGCACAAGTTTAGTGTAACTAATTTATACTCAACTATAATATTACTTACCATGACGTCATGATCGTACAATCCCATGTTGGCCAAACTGAGTTGTTGAATGAACTCGTTCTGCTTCATGGCTTCAATGATTCGTTTGATCTTCGGAATGGGAGTTCTCTAAACAAAAAGTGGTACAGTTGGTACACCTTACCTTCATGTTGTTGAGATTAACTTGGACTAGTCCAGGGTCGTTTTGGAGGAGTCGGTTGATGGTCTCTTCCACATTGGTCTCATTGTCCGGCTCGGTAGGCCTAGTCTGTTGAGGAAGACTAGACTTGACTGGTTCGTCGCCAGTATCTCCCAGAATCTGCTCGGCTTCTTCCCATGTGATCAGCTGATGCTCTGACATCATTTCGGTCAGTTCTCGTTTGAACTGAAAGTACAAAATTTATATAAAACCGGGTTCTACCGTCATAGAACTTCTTATCACATCATAGAAAAGTTCACTTACCTCATCGTCAGGATTGGCACACAACGCGTCCAACGCCTTCTCGAACTCGGCGTCGGACAGAAGCTCGTCCGGAAACATTTCGTTGATGGCGTCGACGTCTTCCATCGTCGGAATCACATTAATGTCTTGATATGGCTCGTCTGAATTTTCTCGATTTATATTTTAAAAAATCACGGCGTTCAAAAATTAATGGAAGGATCATGAATAAGATGACTCAACAGGCCAAATGTTACTGTCACGAGATTTGCATACACGATTGGAAACATTCTCAGTGTTTACTTTGTTTTCGAGCGTTTCAAAACATCTTCAACTGCATTTCGAGGTTTGGAGTAACTGTTCAATTACTCTGACTACTAATTCGAAAACAATAAACCTTAAAGACACCTAAACCAAGTTATCCGCTTTAAAAACAGTTTTACAATCCAATAACATGCCCTTGAAGTATGAGTAACACTTCGGAAAAACAAAGAAATTTCGAGATCTGAGCAAGACGTCACACATATGTTTATCTAGAGGAGGGTGCCGGTCCTACATTTATAAAACTATAACAATATACGACTAATATACACCATGGTGATCAGTTAGGTGTCTAAAACAATATAAAGTGACAGATAAACGGTATAAACGTGTAAAACTGATAAATACAACGAAAAAAGTGGACAGAGCCGAAAGTTGGTTGGAAAGATTAGTCGAGAGCTGGCCTGAGGGCGCTGGCGAGAGATCTCTAGATCCGATCGATCTCCCCCTTCTTCCAGTAGCCAAACAAAAAGTCGGCGGCCCACCACCTCTCGAAGCGGCCGTCCGTTCGGCCGGTGTTCGTTCTTTATGTTCCTCATACCTGTATTTATTACTAAAAGTCTCGACTGATTCCTTTCAAAAACCTTCACTTATCACCTTTTTTCTGAAAGGTCAGGCTCATCCTCTTCAAAGGTTCGACTTATATCTTGAATTCAGGTTATATCTATATCATTTTGAACAAAGTTAAGACAGAATTTCATTTTTTCAATCTAAGGAAACATATATTTAGAATTCCGTTTACTTCATTATCAATATTACCTCAAAACAACCTTATACATAAGTGATCAACAATATAAAATTACAAAATGAATGTCTATTGGTGGTTTTTCAAAAAACAATATTTTCCCTATGAAATTCCATTCAAACTGCTCAGTTCTTGAAAAATGATTGTACCACGGCGTAGTCACTACTCACCATCCAGGTCGTGTCTTTTCCAAACTTCTTGGCCACCTTGTCGTAGGCTTCTTTTGACAATCCCGCTACTGTCTCAGCTTTGCATGTACGAAGAGAGACAAAGTTGGTAGGCTCGAAGCCGCGAATGGTCTCCTAAAACAGTAATTAATCTACCACTACATGTAAAGTTAAAAATACTATAGAAAAGAAGGCTATTATCCAACACGTACCTTGAATGAAGTTGTTGGATCCCAATGAAGATCTCCGACCAATTTTCTGTAGTTCAGATCACCTTTGAAGATCAGAAGAGAAGATTTGCCCAAAGTTTCATAAACTTGTGGGCTCAAGCTCTTCATTTCAGAGTAAGGAAAGCCATAAGTATAGAAATCTCCAGTTTGGTACTCGAACAATCCCTAAAACCCAAAATAGTCATTCTTACTATGAAGACACAACTCAAACCCTACATTACACAAAAAATCATATAAATGACAAAAGTACGCAATAAATGTCAAAACAATTATTAAAAACAAAAAGTCAATATAACTGCGTTGTAAAACAGCTTACTTTCTTGACATAACTCTGCCAGAGTTTACCAAGAGTCGACAAATAAGAATCCTTGTGTTCAGCCGTCTGCTTGACCGTCCAATGGAAGTCGTACTCGGTTACATCAGAAACATACCACGGAAATGCTTTGCCGTGAAAGATGACTTTACTGGCCAAATTCTGAGAAATCAAGACAGTGGCCAAACAAAAATCAGTGAAAACTTCTAGTCCAGCATTGTCCATCGCAATATCGACTGTTCCTTTTTTGTCCAGCTTCTCCAAGAATTCAGACACTTGATCAAGATGATCAACCAGAATATTTCCCCTTAGATCGTCAAGTTCTTTGAATAAGGTATCGGCCATAAAGTGAGGATCGCCACCGGTCAAGGAGAGATCCGCCTTGTTACCCCATAAGCAAATCTGTAAGTGTTTTGATATGGCAGTCTTCAGATCAGTAGCTGGGCCTTCGTTTGCTAGCTTCACAACTTCTGTGCCTAGGGCGATCAGATGGGCTTCACTAAACAGAAATGGTTTTTCTTGGATAAAGTATTACGCAAAAAATAAAAACAACTAATTACCTGTCAAAGAATCCCTTTTCCTTTTCAATCCTGAATGGATCATAATCTTTGATGTTGTGCGACTTCAAGAAGAACTCATGCAGCAGTCTGTACATGTAACATTCGGTGAACAACCATGGAGTTTTGTACCATGATACGTTACCTTCTCCTAACTTAAAAATTAGAATTAGTTATATTAATATAGAGTTTACAATCCTTAAAAATGTTTTAAAATGCAAATCAAACCTTTTTCTTAAAACTGTCAATAGCATCGTTCCAAACAGCTTTGTCGTTCTCTTCTGTATCCAAGTACTCCAATGGTTTATCAGTCGCAATTAAATAACGGAGTCTTGAGATCTGATGAATAACATCTTTAACGTCAGAGTTTCCAGTCTGAAACAAATATTGTACAATATCATCACAAACAACAAAAATTAACCTTCAATAAATTAGTAGACAACTTTAAAAAACAATACAGTTTGACCGCCTGTCTTCGCTACTTTTAACGTTTAGGTAACAAAGTAAACAAAAAACAACTCACCTCACCGTAGGTTTTGACCATGTAATCATGTTTCTGATGTAACTGGTCGATAATCTTCGTCAAGATTCTCGGCCAACGATCTTTGATAGAATTATAAGCGAATGAACTGCAAACGACCAAATTAATTCAAAACTTGCGCAACAGGTCCCAAAACAAGCACATACTTCCCTAATTTAAACAAAAACAACAAGTTACCCTCTTTCAGCTCCACTTCCAGGTTTTGGCAAGCTCATCTCGTCAGTATCCAAATGATTTACTGTCTAACTACAATAAAAAACACTATTTGGAGTCCAAAAGTAAAAGTAAACAAGAATTTGTAAAACTAGAACACAAGGGAACACTTGGCGCATATTTTTGAGTGTCAACATTTTCTCAAAAAATATTTTTTTGTGAAATTTCTGAAATGGCCAAAAATTCGGTATTGTTGCCTGATGAATCGCACTGTAGGTCGGATATTGGTGCTATTTTGTATCGTGACAGGAAGATTTACGCATTTTCGGCCGAGATAAACGAAGTTTCTGAACCAAGTTCGATCTTTGGCTATGTGGAGTACAAAATTGGAATTTCGGTAAGTTTTTAGTTAAATTTTGACTAGAAATATAGTTCAATATAATTATTAGGATCTAATTTGTGTGTTTTTAAAGCTTTTTTCATTTACTGTGTAAAACAGTGTTTTTGATGATATTGTTTTAGATGGACCCAACAGATGTTTGCAATTATGATAGACGTTTGTTTGAGTTAACTACTCGATTTCGTGATCTCAACAAATTGTATCAACAACTGTCTACAATCCACAAACAAGTAAGTCGTATCTCTTGTGTATTTTACAGTTTAGTTGTACTTAAAAGATGTTTTCCCTCAATTTGCACCAACAAAGCTAATGGGATCGAATACTTCTGAAACGATCGAAGAAAGGAAGACGGCTATAGTCAATTTCTTGAATTTTGTGCTTCGATCAACTGTTCTATGCAAAGCGAGAGTGTTCCAAGCTTTTATCGATGTATGTTCTTATTCTTTATTTTATACGTTAACTAACGTATTTTACGAAGCATTTCTACTATAATACCATTTTAGAGTGCAAAGGAATGTACCGAAGCTTCTTTAAACGAAAAACCAAGCGAAGATGAAGCGCCAACGGAACACAGCATTGAACTGGATTAAAATCAATGTTAATCTCACTTACAACTGTATCCTAATGTGAATATTGTACTAATTATGTTGTACTTTAATTAACATTTGTTCAAATTATTAACTGGATGGGTATCTTTTATATAAACATGACTTTGTATACTCGTGGTATTGTGTTTATATGTTTACCTCATGAAATATTTGTTGATCTTTAATGGTTTTAAAACGTTTTTTACTTACTGGGTCATAAACTAATCTGAAAAATTACAAGTATTTTTATGGTGTGAAATAAAAGCCAAGAGAAATGACCGTACATTCCACGAACCTTTTGCCTACTATTATTGTTAAACTTGTTTATTGTTATTTATAGATGACAGAAGTCATATACAAAGATCTGAGTGCTGAAAATGATGAAGCACCAATGGAATTGGAGTCAGTTTGTGTAAATTGTCAAGAAAATGTAAGATTTTAAATGTTGTACTTGTAATATTTATTGATTTATTTAAAAAAGCTTTATTGAGATGTAAAAGTTTTAAATATTTTTGGTTTTTTCAACCGGTATTATAATAGTATTTGGTTGCAGGGTATAACAAAGCTGATGTGCACGAGGATACCATTCTATAAGCAGGTCATCTTGATGTCTTTCTCTTGTGATCATTGTGGCTACAGGAATAATGAGTTGCAAAGTGGTGAACCAGTGCAGGTAATAGCATAAATCGTTTAATCGTTTTGTAAGATATAACGTATTACTATAAGAGTTGCTTATGAACAGTACATAAAGACTTTTTCCGGAATGAACACCTTTTTCTTGTCACTTTTAAAGTATTTTGACGTAGTAATTTGTAGGAGTTTGGAACAGAGATTGTGTTGCACGTTAAAGAACAGTCTGATCTCAACAGAACGGTCGTTAAATCTGAATATGCATCATTGGCAGTTCCAGAACTGGAGTTGGAAGTCCCTTTTAAATCACAACCTGGAGGTAAGTAATAATAGTTACTGCGCAGTAAAATACCTTTTATTGTATTATACTAAATATAGGGTTTGAACTTTTTAAAAAATGTTTGACTGCGTTTGTAGTTATAAATATGAGGTGTATGTATTGGTACTATTCTAGAGGTAACCACAGTCGAAGGAGTACTAAGGCGTGTTGTTGAAGGATTGTCACAAGATCAGATTTTGAGAAGGATTCAAGATCCAGAAGGCGCCAAACAGATTGATGACTACATAAGCAGAGTAGAAGATTACATTAGTTTGAAGAAGGAGTGGACTTTGGTACGGTAATTTATGACTTTAAAAATTGCATAGAACTTTGTATTGATATTGGCTGGTTATGTTATATAGCATATTACAGTAGTTTTATATGACGTTTTAAGGAATATTTTTTTTTGATTTTTGCTTTGGCTTATCGCAAGTTTTCTTCCAGAGATTAAAGCATTAAAACATTTTGTTAATAACTTAAAGTAATGTGTTCCAGAAGTTGAACGACCCATCTGGAAATTGTTTCATCCAAAACCCAAGCCCAATGCACGTGGATCCCAAATGCATCACATCACATTACTACCGTGACATCGAGGCCAACAAGTTATTGGCATTGGCCGATGATGATGACAAAGATGTCGAGTGGAAGCCTACGACTGATGACATCGAGTGGAAGTCGTACGAGGACTGTAAGAACACGATCATGCACTTTAACAGCCAATGTCCGAATTGCAAGACCAATTTGGAGGTGTTGATGAAGCCTACAGGTAACACTATTGGTCACTTTTGTTTTATCTATCTTGTGGTCGTTTTATCACCATTTTATGAAAAACACATTAAGAAGACATGTGTTATGTTATGAATGATATGTGATCCCATTATTTTTATAGACATTCCCTACTTCCAAACTGTCATTGTAATGTCCAGCTCGTGCGACAAGTGTGGGTTCAAGTCGAACGAGGTGCAAGCTGGAGGTGCAATCCAAGAACAAGGCTGTAAACTGTCAATTAAGGTCGAAAAGGTAGCTTTGTTTGTTCTTTTGTTTATTTCCCGCAAATTGGAAAATTACTTTTTTTTATTTTTTTCGAAGTTAGCATCGCCAGTAAACAAACAGTTTTCGAGGATTTAATAGCGAAAAGGGGAATTTAAGCGTAAATAAGGGTCGGAAAACGGAATATTGTGATAGGTATATTTAGAGGATAATATGCTACATGTTTTGCACACTTACAAAAAGATGTTATTGAGATCAAATTTTTAGCGAATTCGGAAATTCAAAACCATCAAAATCAATAGAAATTATATTCTATTTGAACTCATAATCCTCTTACGGTAAACACTTTAACAAAACTGTTTGCTTAGGATGTTGATCTTGCTCGCGACGTACTCAAATCCGATACCTGTGGTTTGGCCATCCCCGAGCTGGACGTGGAAATAGGTATGGGCGCGTTGTCGGGTCGCTTCACCACGGTAGAAGGCCTTCTACAAGCCATTAAAGAGCAGCTCGACGAACAGTCTTCCTTCTTCTTCGGCGACTCTGGATCTGACGATGTGAAGGGGAAGTTCGAAAACATTTTCCGACAAATGGATCAAATTATCACGCTTCAGAAGCCCGCAACCCTGATCCTGGACGATCCGGCCGGCAACAGCTACATCCAAAGTCTGACGGACGAAGGCGAAGATCCGAGACTGACCAAAGAGTTCTACACACGATCGTACGAACAGAACGACGAGCTGGGATTGAATGACATGAAAGTGGAGAACTACGAAGGCATGGACACGATAAAGGAAGAAGAAGAGTGATTTTGTTAGAATTGGAAAGCGTTTGAGATGTTTTATGCCTCTCCGGTTGATTGTTGTTGTTTTGTTGTTTTTTTAGTAAAAATAGTTTATCTTCCTGTTTTTGACACGTAAATCAGGTGATAAGGCGGCTTTTCAAAGAACTTATGTCGAAACAACAAAAAGGGCACTAACTATGCGAAATAAATAAAAAATTTTTAGTAAAACCAGAGAATGGTTTTTAAATTTGAAAAAATTCTTTTAAAAACATTAGAATTTGCGCAACAGGTACCAAAAATCACTTCAAAAAGAGTAAAATAGCCTCGCAGGTTTATACTCATCACTGTTACCCGAACGTATTCTGGTAACGCAGAGTGGTGCATAAGTTGTCTTCATCGGCATCGAACCCAGGTCCTCCCGACCAAAAGGCCCGCCCATTCACCACTGAACTAATCGAACACGAGCCATCTGTTTATTTCTTTTCACTTACCAACAAATAATCGGAGGAATGCGGAATTGTTTTTCGGTCGAAAAGTGCGTGGAATCGCTATTTTTAATGCGAATTGATCACTTTATCTAACATTCTATTTACTTTTCGACCGATATGTTGCGATCTCGGGTATAGCTGTGAGAAAAGGAAATGAGAGCGTCATAAAAGTAAAGCAGAAAATAAGAACGGATTGATTTGATTAGCACAAACAAGATATAACTTGATTATTTCATGGTGTTTCACCACTCTCCCGCCTGAATTCTGAATACGAATCTCTCGGCTGAATTCTTCTGAATCTTCCCTTTGAATCCGACGGCATTCGAATCCGCGAATATGAGATAACAATTGGCAATTCTGTTGTTCATGGAGGTCATTAGAAGAGAGTGGTGCCGACTTCACAGCTGCGCTCTCTCGCTTTCTGTCGAAAGAGGTAAGAAAGGGCTGAGTGTACGAACCCGTTCTCGTCGAGCCAACTGAGGTTGCGAATATTACTGCCGCGAGAGGCTGGAGGTACGGAGAGACGGAAGAGAGCGAAAGTGAATGCAGGCTAGGCCGGCATTCGGTGCGTGGCCGAGGAGAGAGTGCGGGTGGGAGGGAGGGGGTAGAGTACTTGTTGTAAACAGAGGAAAGAGTACTTTCGACCGGGGGAGGGCCGAGGAGGAGGTTGAGGTTGGATGGGTCCGCTTCGCGAACCGAGAGCGTTCCAATCTGTTGTGGCAAACCGTGGAGCGGGCGGGGTGCGGCGAGAGATGCGATGCAGGGCTGGGGTTTCGGAGAGACAGAGGGCCTTGCCCGACTTTGGTCGATGTAGACGAACGAGAATGAATGCGCGCGTTTCGGTTTCTGCAGAGCGAATGGGGCAATCCGCTGGGATGACTGGACTGCAGCGAGGAGGGATCGGGAAACCGAGGAGAAGAGCAACTGCTTTTTGCCCGCGGTGCGGTTGAGATGACGGGGCAGTGCTGTGATGGTGGTAGTAGTGGTTGAAGAAAAAAAAAGAAAGGGCTTACTCGGACCCGGCGGCGTCTCTGATTCCCCCATCCCTTTGTCGCCGCGTATATCCATGTTAATGTAAGAGAGCGTTTGATTTACATTCGAATCACCCCTACCTGTGGGGATCTCTCCCACTTCTGCTATCACGGTTTGTAGCATCCCCATCGCCCCTTCTATCACTCCCATTTATTATTATCACGCCTTATCTCCCGCTTGTTGTTATCACGCCCCGCCCTGAATGGAAAAAACAACAACGTGCTTTTACCTTTCCGGTCGCTCGTAATGGTCACTCGCAATGTTTACATTGGGAAATTCAACCTGTCGAAAGGGCTTTTTGCATCTTTGCTCAATGGAAGACCGAATTGGGTTACCTCGGTCCTGCGTTGGCTCTGATTTGGAATTCTTGTTTTGCATTTTTGTTTATTATTTACCCTGGTTGATTATTTGTTCTTTCGCTCGGAAGTCTCTTAAAATAATCTGTTTGTCTGACAACTTTTGGGATTTCGAAAGTTGGGCCATTTAACAATTAACTCTTTTAATTATTCATGGCTTACAAGTGTTCATAATAGGTTTTGTTTGTAAGATGTATGGTGATTAAGGGGTTATTTTTACATTGTATATATAAGTGCATTTTAATTCATGATTTATTGATATGACATTAGGAGTGGTCAAAAAAAAGTAGGGGAAACTACCTTTTGTAAGGAATTTTTATTTTTTTCGCAATTTGCGTTGATGAAACTAGAACTAATTTGGTCATTAAATTGCGTGAAATCTTTTTTTATCCTTTTTTCTATTTACTTTTTGACCAGACTTATTACTAGATGTTGACCGCCTTGCATTATTATTTTATTCAGCAGTAAACAAAAATGATTGAATTTGTGAGTAACGTGTGTTTTTAACCTTATGTTAGCATTCGCAACTCTCGCGATGATTTTTCTGAGAATTTTTAAAAAAGTATCTCTCTTTTTCCATTTGATTTTAATTTCCTTTTTGAGGTTCCTCGCTTTTTCACTTAAAAGGATCTTAATTTAGGTAAAAGAATCTTGTAGGTATCGCTCTCTCCCTAAACCAAATTCCCAAAATAAAAACGTAATTACTTTGCAAAAAACAATTGAATGTAGTGGACAGTTTTTTGGGAATGACTCAGGCTATAACGACTGACCCTGAGGCATTGGAGGGGAGAAAAGGCGGGAGGGACGGCCGCAGGGTTTTGTGGATCCGGGGATGACAGCGGCCATCTGGCCAATGGGCAAATTTGATTGAGATCCTGTTGTGTGAGCCGTTTGTGGATAAATTCGGAGTTCTCCCCGGAGGGGCGACGATTACGCTTATTTCGTTAAAAAGTAAATTTGTTTGTTAAAACGTCGAAAAGTCATTTTAGTTTTTGAAAGTAAACCTTCAAGGCCTAGAGTTTTAAAATGCATTTATTATGCCTGTGGATATCTAAAAGTAATATTCTGAAGCTTTCTTTTTCAAACTTAAGGCCGTTTTTGTAAAAAAAAACTTTGAAAAGCCGCCTTTCTCAAAAAACCCGTCTGACTCCAGCTAAAAGTTCAAGACAGCCGGCTTGAGACAGTGTTTGAAACGTTCGCGAAACGAACGGTAGAGAATAGGTTTTGTTTGCTTATGGTTCTTCCCGAGACCAACAAACTCTCGACTTTGGCGACAATCGGCCGGAAGCGGGGAGCAATTCGCGCAGCTGACGCCCGCCGACTTCCAATGGTGCCGTTTGTGACCTCAGGCCGGCCGGCTGACCTCAGGCCGCGTGTTTGTGGGGCTTATAAGCGGGGCCGTTTTGGGTGGGGGAGCAAGTGCCATCGTGCCGACGGCATCGTTCCTCTGCATCGCTTTTTTGTTCTCCCGGAACCATTTTGCCCGCAGACCGATTCCGGCTTTCTTTTTTGCCGCTTTTGTCTCAAACACGCTCGGCGGGGATTCGCGAGCCTCACTTTGCCTAATTCGCCGGATTTTTATAAAAATTTTTACGATCCTGTCACGGATTCTGATGACATTCGAGAGTGTGTGCGGTTCGGCGGGTTGGGAGAAGAATTAGCGACGTTACGAATATTATCTATGTTTGTCATATCTTTATTTATCTGCGATTAGTATCTTGTTTCACGCCTCGCAACTCTCAACGTTCAATAATGTGCACGAGTGCTTCTTTAACAAGTTTATGACCTTTTGATGGAGCTTTTAATCTCCAGTCAAAAACCGTTTGCTAGTGCCGTGTAGTTTGAAAGTTTTATTTTCTACCCTAGGTTTTTGGAATTGGCGTGTAATTTTAAACGTGACTCAAAAGTATGTTAAAATGACAAAAACATAATGAAGCCAAGATGGACATACGAAGCCATCTCTTTTATGTCCTGTTTTGTCACCTCTTAGATTTTTCCATTACTTTTTGACCAATATCGCGATTATTACGAGTTTATATTGCCTTTTTCGCCAATTAAATTTTACTCCATATAAATATTGTATGTTTTGTCACCTTTTATGACATTTCACAAAGTATGTTGTTGTAGGACTGATGAGAGCATGACCATAAACGATGAAAATCCCGTTATAAACAATGGCGCGGACTTCGAGGAGTACGACGATGAGGTCTCCTCGCAGATGTTCGAAAGAGCTCGCATCCGCGCACTAGCAGGTAACAACTTGTTCACTTTTTCTATTTTCATATCGTAACTTGTATCTGTTATCAAAAAAATGATAATATTCTACTTATTGTTAATACTCAAAATCAATTTTTGCCTTGCAGACGAACGTGAGATCGTTCAAAAGAAGACGTTCACAAAATGGGTTAATTCTCATCTGATCCGTGTGTCCTGCAAGATCCAGGACCTGTACGTCGACATGCGTGACGGAAAGATGCTGATCCAGCTGCTCCAAGTACTATCTGGGGAGAGGCTACCGAAACCGACCCGCGGAAAGATGCGGATTCACTGTCTGGAGAACGTGGACAAG
Source organism: Bursaphelenchus okinawaensis (assembly GCA_904066225.2). Lineage (NCBI taxonomy): Eukaryota > Metazoa > Nematoda > Chromadorea > Rhabditida > Aphelenchoididae > Bursaphelenchus > Bursaphelenchus okinawaensis. The sequence goes on along the minus strand of CAJFCW020000005.1, from coordinate 6,856,839 downwards.
GGACTGCAGTTTCTGCGCGACCAACGAGTTCATCTGGAAAACTTGGGTCCCAACGATATTGTCGATGGAAGCCCTCGCCTCACACTAGGTCTCATCTGGACCATCATCCTCCGGTTCCAGATTCAGGATATCACATTCGAGGATACTGATAATCAGGAAACACGACAAGCCAAGGAAGCCCTGCTTCTGTGGTGCCAAATGAAGACTGCCGACTACAAGAATGTCAACGTCAAAAACTTCACGACCAGCTGGAGAGATGGTCTCGCCTTCAACGCTCTCATCCACAAACACCGTCCCGATCTCATCGACTTTGACAAACTTCAGAAGTCCAACGCCATTCACAATCTGAAAAATGCTTTCGACGTGGCCGAGAACCACCTCGGTCTTCTCCGATTCTTGGATCCAGAAGGTAAGATTTTTATTTTAAAAGTTACAAGCCTTCTTTTTTAATCTATTTTGCTAATTTTTACCCTAAAACATTACGGAATATGCGTTTTGTTTACCAAAGATAACATTTGCAGATGTCAATGTCGAACAGCCTGATGAAAAGTCAATCATCACCTACGTCGTCACTTTCTACCACTACTTCAACAAGGTGAAACAAGAGGAAATCCAAGGAAAACGTATTGGCAAAGTGATCTCTGAACTCATCGAAAACGAAGCCAAGATGGACGAGTACGAAGCCATCTCCAGCAGCCTTCTCGAGTGGATCAAGAAGACCATTGTCAGTCTGAATGACAGGAACTTCTCGAATTCACTGAGTGGAGTTCAGAAACAACTCACCGATTTCAACCAGTACCGTACTCAAGAGAAACCACCTCGATTCCAGGAAAAAGGAGAGCTGGAGGTGTTGTTGTTCACCCTACAGAGTAGGATGCGTGCCAACAATCAACGGCCGTTCATTCCGAGTGAAGGCAAGAAGGTGGCCGAGATCAACAAGGCCTGGGAAGATTTGGAACGATGTGAACATGAACGTGAATTGGCGTTGAAGGAGGAACTTATTAGGTAAGGTTTAATATTGTTTAAAATTATCTTTAAAACATCATCAATATAATGTGTTTTTGTTGTAAAATCAAAAAGCCTACAAAATATTTTAAAAATATTGTAGTATGTTAAATAAACAACTTTTTCAGACAAGAGAAGTTAGAACAACTTGCTGCCAGATTCGACCGCAAGGCTGGAATGAGAGAAACCTGGCTCACTGAAAACCAACGTCTAGTCAGCCAAGACAACTTCGGCGAAGACCTGGCCGCGGTAGAAGCCGCCCTCAAGAAGCACGAAGCCATCGAAACCGACATTCATGCTTACGAAGAACGTGTTCAAGCTGTAGTGGCTGTAGCCGGGGAACTGGAAGCCGAAAACTACAACGACATCGAGAGAATCAACTCCTCCAAAGATCATATTCTGCAGTTGTGGAATACGTTGCTGGAGTTGCTACAGTCCCGTCGTGCCAGACTAGAAGCACACCGCAACGTTCAGAGGATATTCCACGATATGGACGGAGTCCTGAACATGTGTGACGAAGTCGAAGCCAAACTCAGCTCAGAAGACCGTGGACAGCATCTGATGGACGTGCAAGACCTCCTCCAGAAGCACGCCATGATCATCTCCGACTTGAACATCATCAACGACAGAATCCAGAACGTGAACAAAGCCGCCGAACCTTATGCTCAAGAGCGATCGGGAGAAGACGATTATCGACCGGTCGAACCTCAGGTGGTCAGAGATCGCAGCAAACAACTTGTCGACAGGTTGGACGATCTCCAAGAACTGGCTTCCAAGAGGAACCGTGACCTCGAAGACAACAAGAAGTTGTGCCAGTTCTGGTGGGATCTGGCTGACTTGGAGAACACTTTTAGAGAACAAGAACAAGTACTGGCTCTCACCAATACCGGCCACGATGTACCGTCAGTTAAGCGTTTGATCGCTGAACACAAGAACGCAGAGAACAACCTCACGAGCCTTGGTGGAATCCTTGAGACTCTGGAACAACAAGGTCAGGAGCTGGCTGATGAGAAGATCCCCGGATCCGAGAACATCAATGCCAGAATCGAGGAAACCCGGTCGTATTACGAAAAGCTCCGCCAGCTTGCTGATGCTCGTCGCGACAATCTTGATGGAGCTCTCAACTACTTCTTGTTCTTCAACCAAGCTGACGAGGTTGATGGTCTTCTACTTGACACTCTGCGTGTTGTGTCATCTGACGATGTCGGCCGTGACGAAGGCACTGTTGGTGTGTTGCTGAAGAAGCACGATGGTGTGAAGGACGACCTCGAGAAGTTCGACGAACACATTGTCCAACTCCAAGCTCAAGTCGAAAGTCTGCCTCAAGAAGCTCGCGCTCATCCAGACATCATCCAACGTCTGGCTCAGACCGACAAACGTCGTCGCGATCTCGAAGAGTTGTCGCGGCTTCGCAAACAACGCCTCATCGACGCTTTGTCGCTGTACAAGCTTCTCAGCGATGCTGATGCAATTGAAGCCTGGATCGACGAGAAGGGCAAACTTCTGGCTACACTGATTCCAGGAAGCGACCTGGAAGAGGTGGAGATCATGAAGCATCGTTTCGGTACTTTGGAGAGCGACCTCAAGAACCAAGAAGACAAATTGAACACGGTGAACAAATTGGCTCGCGAGATGGTTCAAGTGGATCACCCCAACGTCGACGAGATTCTGCAACGCCAAAACAAACTGAATGCCCGTTGGGCACAGTTGAAGGACATGGTCGACCAGAAGAGATCAGAATTGGACCGTGCTCACCGTCTGGAGACCTTCAGAATCGACTGTCAAGAAACCGTCACCTGGATCGAAGACAAGGTTAAGGTTCTCGAAGATTCTACGGAACTCACCAACGATCTCAGCGGTGTCATGAGACTGAAGAGACGTCTGTCTATGATGGAGCGTGACTTGGGAGCCATCCAGTCCAAGCTGGACAACTTACAAGCAGAAGCCGACGAAATCGCGGTCGAAAAACCACACCAAGCTCAAGTCATCCGAGAAGATATTGGCAGAATCCAGCACGTCTGGGACGTTCTCAACAGAAAAGTCAGAGAACAAGAAGCCAAATTGGAAGAAGCCGGAGATCTTCAAAGATTCTTACGCGACCTCGACCACTTCCAAGCATGGCTCACGGCCACACAACGCCAAGTTGCCAGCGAAGACGAACCTCAAAGTCTGGCTGAAGCCGAACGACTTCTGGCTCAACACAAAGCCATCCACGATGAAATCAATGGCTACGCCGAAGACTACAAGAAGATGCGTGCTATGGGTGACAGAGTCACTCAAGACCAAACTGACCCTCAGTACATGTTCTTACGTCAACGTCTAGCTGGTCTCGAGGAAGGTTGGGAAGAACTCGGCAGAATGTGGGACAACCGACAACACATGTTGTCGCAAGGCCTCAACTTGCAGATGTTCTTGCGTGATGCCAAGCAAGCCGAGGTCATGTTGTCGCAACAAGAAAACTTCTTGGCCAAAGAAGAACAGCCACAGTCCCTGGAACAGGCTGAGAACTTGCTGAAACGTCACCAAGACTTCCTCACCACGATGGATGCCAACGACGAGAAGATCCGTGGCGTCGTCATATTTGGCGACAAACTCAGCTCTGACGGTCACTATGCTGCTGACAAGATTCACAAGAAGTCACGCAACATCCAAGAACGTCGTGAAGCCAACCGAGAAAAGGCGTTGGCTCATCTCGATAAACTGAAGGATGCCTTAGGCATTCAACAGTTCTTGAGTGATTGTGAGGAGTTGAGAGAATGGATCGAAGAAAAGATGATTCTTGCTCAAGACGAAACCTACAGAGACGCCAAGACCATCACCTCCAAGTTCGTCAGACATCAAGCCTTCCAATCCGAACTCCAGGCTAATAAGGCTCGTCTCCAGGAGCTGAAACAAGCTGCTGAGAAGTTGAGCGAAGAGAAGCCCGAGTTCATCGAAGCTATCACACCTCACGTCGGAGAACTCGAGAACCAATGGACCCAGTTGGAGGAGACGACCGTGGAGAAGGGCAAGAAGCTGTTCGACGCCAACCGTCAACAACTCTACGTCCAATCCATCGCCGACATGCAAGACTGGGCTCAGCAACTCGAGCAACAAATTGGTGTCGACCAACCACCATCCGACTTGTCTACTGTCAATGTAGCCATGCAGCGACAACAAGCCATTGAATCCGAGATGGAGAAGAAGGTGCTTCACCTTGAATCCCTTCAAGAAATGGAGCCACAGCTTGAAGAACTGCATCCAGATGAACTCGAGGACATCAAGGCTCACCGTTTGGCCATCACCGAGAAGCTGCAACGTTTGAAGGCCCCTCTCGACGACCGTCGCAGACAATTGGAGCGCAGAAAGGCCGCCTTCCAATTCGTCAGAGATGTTGAGGATGAGAAGTTGTGGGTTGACGAACGTCTTCCTATCGCTAACGCACCTCAACTCGGCGAGAATCTGTTCGACTGTCAACGTCTCCAGAAGAACACGGAATCCCTGAGAAGCGAGATGGACAACCACGAGCCATGGATCCGAAAGATCATCGACAATGGGCAAGAATTGATCGACGAAGGCCACGAGAACGCCGACGCTTTCAAGGACAAGATCAAGGAGATGGAAGACAAGTGGCAGAGTCTGAAGGACGCTCTCGACGACAGAAAACGACGACTTCAGGAAAGCGAGAAGGCCCACCTCTTCTTGTACGACTGTAACGAAGCCGAAGCCTGGATGAGCGAACAAGAGTTGTACATGATGCAAGACGAACGTGGCAAAGACGAGTTCTCCACCCAGAACCAGATCAAGAAGCACGAACGTCTTCAACAAGACATCAACAACTACGCGGACAACATCCGTGAACTTGGCAAACGTGCTCACAACTTCATTGAAGAAAAGTCGCCCCTTAGCGATCAAATCGCTCTCAGACAATCTCAGATCGAGAAGCTTTACGCTGGTCTCCAGGATCTGTGCAAAGAACGAAGAAAGCGACTCGATGAAACCCTCCAACTGTACGGTCTTCATCGTGAAATCGACGATCTTCTTCAATGGATCGCCGACAAAGAAGTTGTCGCCGGTTCCCATGAGAACGGTCAAGACTACGAGCACGTTCAGATGCTCCAAGAACGCTTCCAACAGTTTGCTCGCGATACTGAAGCCATCGGCTCGGAACGTGTCTCTCGTGCCAACAACGACTGCGACCAGTTGATTGTAGAAGGACACAGCGACGCCCCGACCATAGCTTTGTGGAAGGACAGTTTGAACGAAGCCTGGGAGAACCTGTTGGAGTTGATTGATACTCGCTCTCAGATTCTGGAAGCTTCACGTCAAATGCACAAGTTCTTCCACGACTGTCGTGACTGTTTGTCCAGAATTATCGAGAAGAAGCACAGTATGCCTGACGAGCTTGGCCGTGACTCTTCTTCGGTCAACGCCCTCAGTAGAAAGCATCAGAACTTCCTGAAAGACATTGAAGCCATCGGAGCTCAAGTCAGACAGATCGAGCAAGATGCCGCCTACCTACGAGATTCGTACGCTGGAGACAAGGCCATTGAGATCGCTTCCAAAGAAGCCGAAGTCCTCAAAGAATGGAAACAACTCCACGCTCTGTGTGAAGCTAGGAACATCCGCCTCATGGATACTTCTGATCTGTTCAGATTCATGAACATGGTGAGGGATCTGTTGTTGTGGATGGACGAAGTGAAGCGAGAGATGACTTCTCACGAACGGCCGAAAGACGTTTCTGGCGTTGAGCTGTTGATGAACAACCATCAATCGTTGAAGGCTGAAATCGACACCCGAGAAGACAACTTCAGTGCCTGTATCACGTTGGGCCGCACGCTACTGGAGAGGAAGCACTACGCCAGCTCAGAAATCGAGAAGAAGTTGATCAAGTTGACTACAGAGAGAGCCGAGATGATGCACAGATGGGAAGACCGGTGGGAATACCTCAGACTCAGTAAGTTTTTTTTTTATCATATCAGATGTAGTAGCGTAATGTCTTAATTTCTAAAAGAATAACTTTGTAATCGTACTCTTTTTAGTCCTCGAAGTGTACCAATTCGCTCGTGATGCGGCCGTCGCCGAAGCCTGGTTGAATGCTCAAGAACCCTACCTGAAGTCGATGAATTTCGGTCGGAACCTGGAGGAAGTGATCGCCATGATCAAGAAGCACGAAGCCTTCGAGAAGTCGGCTTCAGCTCAAGACGACCGCTTCCTTGCTCTTGAGAAGATGACCAACTTCGAGTTGAAGGAGATGCAACGACGAGAACAGTACGCGGACGAGGAGCGACGCCGCCGTTCCGGTTCACCTCAGGTTAGACCTGGAAGATCAGGAGAAACCACGTTCCCAGTTCACGAACCTGGTCGATCAGAAGGTATTTTTTTAGACAGATTGACGGTTTGTTATAACAACATCAGTTTGTTACTTATTTTGATCGGTAACATCAGTTTATTACCTTTTTCACCTAAAAATAATAACAAGGTTGTTACCTAAACATTGTTTGTTTAATATGGTTTGACAATTAATTTCGTATTTATTATATATATGTAGTTTAATATCGTTTGTGGTTGTTATTGTTGTAAATTAATGTTGTTGTAGCGTTTGATTTGACTGTGAGTTCATTTGGAAGTGGCGGAAGTGGACACAAAGGTAATTGTTGTAGTTTATTAATGTTCTAAATTTAAATTCGTAGACTTACCTGTATTTCTGAACTGTAAAACATCTTTTTGGATCCTGAAAGCACAAATTTTACAAAAAAATGTAAAAATACAAATTTTTGTCCGAACGAACTTAATCTATTGAATTTTGGAACGAAATGCCACTTTTATTATCCGGCTTTTGGAGCTTTTTTGTTTCATTGCTGAAAACAGATTAATATGTATAAAATAGAATTTCTTGAATATAAAATAGATGTAAAAGCTTTTAAATTTGTAATATTTGGTTGATAAGTGTTGTATGGTAGTTCTGTGTTTCAGAACGATCTCGACTTCAAACAGAACCTTCATCATGGCGGCAATCTCTGTCTCGAACTGCTCGGTTTGCTGTTCACGACTTACGTGGTACTAATTTTTGTTGTTTTTGCTTTATTTGTTTGATATTTGTTCAAAACATTATCAGAAGTTAATATTGTTCTCTAAATTTAACATTTCTTTATTTTAGGAGCTTCGACAGCTGATGGATTCGAAGGCACGATCATCAGGAAACACACCTTCGAAGCACTCGACCGTAGAGCTTCTAACAGGTATGTTGGACCTGATTTCAAACATTATGAGTTTGGACAGCATATTTAATATTTTTTGGTTTAAAAAATTTTAAAAATTCGGCTTAAAATCATATTGTTTTAGAGCATGGGACAAGTTGTACGCCGTTCTTCACGGCAGCGAACTCTTCTTCTACAAAGACTTGAAACATCGTCAAGAACAGTCGACCTTCCACAACGAACAGGCTCTACAGCTGGCTGGATGCACCGTGCAGCCTTCTGAATATTCGAAACGAAAGAATGTCATATCATTGCGGTTACCGTTCGGTTCAGAATATCTATTGCAATGTGCGGACGAGGTAAGAAATTGTTTAATATTGGGATTCTGAAGAGTATTTGTTATCTCGTTTTTAAGTATTTTAACCTTTTGATCAAAAGTACACGGAAACGCTAGAAAAGAGTTTAACATACCTTATTATAGAGCAAACCTGTGATTGTAGGCACTTTTTGACCAATATCTTTAACTTTTAGTCTTTCTATTATATAACGTCTTTATGAGCTAAAAATCATCAATACTATTTTCTTCAGGAGGATTTGCATAAATGGTTGTCTCAACTTCAACATGCCACTGGCAGCTCGAGCCTAGAACAACCCTCCCCCCAGCCTCAATCTTCTTCCACGCCCATTCCAGAAGAAGCGCGAGGCCAAAGCCCGGCCGAAGCCCCAGTCAAGGCGAAGAAGGGATTCTTCTCGAGGGGCAAAAAGTAGATTTGCATAATATTGTACGTGTTGATACTTCACTGTTATTGTTTCTTCAGCTTTATTGTTATCATAGTTTATACCCTCCGGCTCTGTCCTCCGATGTCTCTGACTGCCTGTCACTCTCACTCTCATGGTCAGTTTACTGTAATGTGTTATCGTATTGGAAAACTTACTGTACGATTTTCTAATGTTTGATTATTGTAACTTTTTATAATCACCATATACTGTAACAGTTAATATTTCTGGCCATTCTACTGTAACATGTGCATTGCTCATTTCTTGTTGGCTAGCCGATTCTTTTTAATCCGTCCGTTTGGCTAGCCAGCGTCTTCAGCTAGCTTTAATTGATTACAGTATGCCTATGTTTTGTAATCTATATTTATACGGTATTAGATACTGTAGTTTTGTTCAACCTACAGTATGAAAATTTATTTTTTTCTATTTTGTGTACTGTAGTTTAACTTGACTCAATGCATGCTGTAGTCCGGTCACTAGGACCGCGTAGGATACTGTAGATGGATCTAGTCTACTCACCACTGCCCCACGTCTGTATTAGCATTCCCGATTGTATTCTTGCCCATTGTTTCCTCAAGAATCGTTGAACTCGTATTCTTCTCAAGAAGAAAGAAATCGCTAGCCACCAATCCTACCGAGCCACCACCACGCAGTCCACTGCCATTCGCATTTGTTAGAGGGAGAGGAAGGACCGCCGGGATCTCCGACTTGTATGTAGTTATAATAATATAATGGCCCGCTTCAAACTTTTAAATTCTGTAAATTCGTGTAGCATAGCTTGTTATGAATGCCACGCCTCGTATTTTGGTTGCTGAGAGATAAAGACTATAATATTAACTGTGGTGTATGTTGTTGCAAGGTCATAGTTACCTTGTTATTACAATCAAACATTCAATCTACATGTAAACCTATAGTATCTTTGGTTTATTTACATGACAAGCACGGGTATAACAACTATGGAGTCATGGCTCCATCAGGCAGAATCTTCAGAATGTCTGGAGCCCGAATCACGAATTCAGGCCACGACCCAAAGTAAATAGAAGCCTGGTACCGTAGCCTCTCCAACGCGAACCATACCATGGTCGATCGAAGTGATGTTCCATCGTATATGAACACTGGTCGTGAGGTATTCAGTCCTTTGGAGGTAAAGAATTCTCGTTGGTGATAATCACTAGGCCAGGTGTTATTGTGCCAATCGTATACAGCATCTATGGGTATGTTGACTGAGCCTCGCATATGGCCAAACACGGCACCATCTATCTTGCCATTGTATTCCTGAACGTTTACTTTGGTCAAAAATTACGTAGAAAAGATAATTTTTTTATTATACTGTAACATTCAAACTTGACGTTACTTTTTAGACATAAATATAATATTTTACAACGTTTTCGACTAAAAAGTATCCAAAAGCTACTTACATCTTCATTTTGAGCATCAACAATATCATGAGTCCGTTCATCAAAGTTGACGATGACATCGTCGAATGTCATAATCAAGTCAGAATCCCATCGTGCTTTGAAATTTCCTGAGGACAAGACAGGAGAAGGTCCCTTGTCCAACTTGTACAAGGTTTTTGGTCGAGTTGACAGCATCTTCCATTCAGCAAATCCACCATTTAGTACTGACAGCTTTTCGTGGCCGAACAACTGGAAATGTCATCAAATTACTTACATGTACATAGTTCTACTATGTTATGATGGGTATTGACCGTTAGCTTCTATTTACTTTTAAAACAATCTTTACCTTGAAGATCCAGAAAGCGTAAGTAGACCAAATGACTTGGCCTCGATCGTACAGCACGACATGACAATCCTCATCCACTCCCAATCGTCGTATGTGACGTTGGAATTGAAGAGGATGTACTGGTACGCCACTATGAGACAAATTGGAAAAGTAAAGTAACTGAGCTGACTGTATGTGTTCTTCTATGAAGTCTTCTCTAAAATACGATGATATATTATGATGATATACGATGACATTACATATATAATATAACACTTTGAAAGTAATTTTGTTCTTTTAGCTGTAATACCACCATTATATTGATCAATGTTATCCAAAATACGCTTATACCCCCGCCCCCAAAAAGGTTCATTAGGTAAACTTACTCGCTCTGCTTGGCCTCACTATTAGTCACCTCGAACAAGCACACCTTCCTTTTGGTGATGATCAATGTCACCAGATAGTTGGGACTAATCACGAATTCCGACCGTACTGCCTGAGGGCTTTTGACAGTGGTGACATCATTCTGAATCAACCTCTGTGTACTTTTATCCTCCACCTCTTCCACATTGTGCGCCATTTTGGCTTGTGCATGCCATAGTACCAACACTACGGCGACGATCGTGACCAGAGTGATGACAACGAAGCCGGCTCCGACCATTCCCGACTTGGAACACGAATCCTGAAGTTACGCAATATGAAATTCACAAAATGAAACCGTGCGATGACCTGAGGCGAAAGAGAAATTATAGAATGTTACTATAGAATGGCGCGGCAATTTACTCTCACCTGTTTGCGACGATCTTCGGGATAATGAAGCCGCTGCAGTGTGGAGTGAGCTAACGGTGTTGGGAGCGATCGTGGAGAAAGGGAATGCACAGATGAGGGCTGAAATATTGTCTATGTGTATTACCATAAGGTTGGCCAAAGTATAATATTTTATATGCTATCACTGGATAGTATACATCTATTGATCTCTCTAAGATATAGCTTTTGAACTATTACCTTTAGCCTAAAACAATATAAACAGAAGAAGTCCTTACCACAGCTGGAGGCCGATTTCTCTTCGGCAAAGCAGGGGGCTCCTCGTAGTAACTGCCATAGTTGTAGTCCTCGTACTCGTGGTTCCTTCTTTGATCTTCTACTGTGCAGTAACTCTCGGGAGGACTTCTTACTCTATCTTCGTACACTTTATGCTTTTTCCCAGAAGTGCCAAAAGCTTCTGTACTCCTTCCAGAAGCACCAAACGCTTCTGTGTTCCTCCCTGCAGTACCATACGGCGTCTTGTTCATACCCGACGTACTATACGGTTCTTTATTCCTCCCTGAAGTACTATACGCTTCCTTGTGCCTCCCAGAAGTTCCATAGGGTTGCATGTCGATTGTCGCAAATGACCCGGCTCCCCTTGTCGCTGCCACCTTATCAAGGTCAACTTGAAAAGATACCTCCCCGCACAAAAAACGACAATGTAGCCACCGTGGAATCGGGATCCGAGCCGATCCCAATTATTTCCGATCCAATTAAGGAAAATGGGGTTGTGTAATGTTGGCGAAACATTGCCGGCACTTACACATCATACATTAACAACCTTGAAGAAAATCTCAAGATGTAAGGATCGAAAGAGTTAGTTCAAAGGCATCAATAACAACATTAACATCAAAAGAGACCCTGCCATCCTTTTTGCTTCCGATAATTTTGGAATTTATTCAAATTTTTGAAATTTTAATTCCGCTAAATCAGTAAACTTTATTTTGACTTTTTCTGTTTTGATATAGTCAGAAATGATGTGACCACTCTACGACGTCAAGGTTAATTCTTTCATGTTATTTTTCGAAACTAGGCCAATCGTTCCCTAATTTTCCCTCCATTTTCCCCAAAATGTTTTGTTTTTTATCTCAAAAAAGATTTTCGATCGTTTTTTCGCAATTCTTATTGAAATTTAGGTAGAAGCGACAACAATCTGATGAGTAACAAGTTTTAATATAAGGTTTTGTAATTTTTGGGCATTGTAATTGATTGATGCGGGATCAGAAGGACGCGAAAGAAAGGAGAATATCAACTAAAACAATATTAACGAGAAAGGAGAATATTAACATTGCTTCCATTTCGTTCGTTTTTTGATCTTTCCCCAAATTTGGGCTCGAAAGAGTACAATCAGCTGAAACAAAGCGAAGAGTCTTGTTGTTTTAGATATAATTTCAATGTTTTATTGTACTTTTATTGTTCCAAACGAGTTCTATATAAATTGACACTTTTGAAAATATTTTGACTAACAATTTTACGTTTTTTATAAGTTCGGACTCTTAAATGAGACTTTTATATCGAGGCGATTAATGTGATGTTACGTTATTCTTTGCTCTTGTTACCTAAAATTCGACCATAATTGTTCAGAACAAAATGTATTTAATGTGGAGTTGCGTGAAGTGTTGTCTAATGTTGATTTTACTCTAAAATGGAAGTGTTTAAAGGTTAAAGAATACTTTTTAAATAAAAATATGTGATTTGTTATCTATAATTGTTTTATTAAACTCTTTTGTTACCTAAATTTGAATGTGATAACAGAGCGTGAATGTTTGTTGATGTTTAGGTAATAAATTTTAAAGTTATTTTCCAGGTCAAGAATGTCAGAAGATCTTCTTCCTTATTCTCCAGAAGCGGCCGATTCGTGCCATTGGAAGGAAAATGGAGTCGAAGATGGCTTCGGATTCCATGAATTCAAGGAATATCCGTAAGGTTTTGACGATACTCAGATTATGTGTTGTTTCTTTACTTTCAAGAGCGAATATAGGCCAGTTTTAAGTAAATAATTAATGTTTTACAGAGTAAAACAAAACAAGATCAAAAACACGATTCTGGAAGCCATTGGGAGCACACCTTTAGTAAAGCTGAACAGAATTCCAAAAGAATATGGAATTGAATGTGATGTTTGTAAGTTTTTAAAAATGACAAAAACTTATTATAGTCAAAAAGTACATAGAAAACTGAAAAATATGATAGTACTACAATGTAGATGTTGTTTAATTTTTGCGATATCTTTGGCAACCAATGATACTTAAAACAAAATTTCAGATGGTAAAGTTGAATTCTTGAACGCCGGAGGCTCCGTGAAAGATAGAATCGCTGTCCGAATGGTCGAGCTTGCTGAACAAACTGGTCGTCTTCGTCCAGGAATGACCATAATCGAGCCGACTTCTGGAAACACTGGCATAGGATTGGCTTTGGTTGCTGCTGTTAAGGGTTACCGTTGCATAATTGTGATGCCGGAGAAGATGAGTCACGAGAAGGTGATCACGATGAAGGCTCTGGGAGCTGAGATTGTCAGGTCGAAGGACGATGCCGCCTTCGACAGCCCGGATTCTCATATTGGCAAAGCGTTCGCGTTACACAAGAAGATTCCGAATTCGGTCATCTTGGATCAGGTAGGTGTTTGAGGCTTGTAATACATGTTTGTTGACCAAATGGTTCAATTTCTGGTGCCTCATCGTCAATTTTCAGTACATCAACTGTGGAAACCCGATGGTCCATTACGAATCCACGGCCGAAGAGATCATGGACTCTTTGGATGGACAGGTTGATATGGTTGTAGCTGGTGTAGGAACTGGTGGATCTATCACTGGATTGGCCAGAAAATTGAAAGACAAGGTACCAGACTGTAAGATTGTTGGTGTAGACCCCATTGGAAGTGTACTAGCTGACAAAAAGGACGACGATGTTGGAGCTCACTTTGAAGTTGAAGGTATTGGCTACGACTTCGTGCCTACTGTACTGGATCTCAGCTCTGTCGACGAATGGGTAAGATAATGGTGATGTACCGTAAACTGCATTGCTATACATTTTGGCACATTGTAAAATTTATGTTGGTTTAAAATTCTAACCTATTCATGATGTTCAATATACTTTTTCAGCAAAAAACCGGCGACAAAGAGACCTTTTTGATGGCCAGGAAGCTGAACAGGGATGAAGGAATCCTGTCTGGTGGTTCTTCTGGTGCCATTCTTTGTGGAGCTCTTAGGGCCGCGAAGCCTTTGAAAAAGGGCCAGAAGTGCGTTGTGATCTTGCCAGATGGTATCAGAAACTACTTGACCAAGTTCGCTTGTGATGACTGGATGGTGAAGAAGAAGTTCATGGAGAAGGTCGAGAACGGAATCTCCATCTTCCCCAAGGAAACCTTTGATATCTCCAAGGTCTACGATCCAGAATCCAAGTCTGATGCCGCCTTCCAGTCAATTTCTGGACCATGGCCTATCAGTCATGCCAGTCTATTTCGGCCAAAGATCATGGAAACGATCGATGGAGCGATCGGGAGAACTCCGCTGGTCAAGTTGAACAAGATTGCTGAGGAAGAAGGGCTGCAAGCTGAAGTTTGTAAGTCAATTTTAAGGTTTAAACATACGATAATCAAAAAATAGCTAGAAAATTTCAAATTTTGTAAAAGTTAGACATTAAACTTTATGTGAACGTTACTGTAACATTGTAATCTCTTTCAATTTTAGTGGTGAAAGCCGAATACATGAATGCAGGAGGTTCCGTCAAGGACAGAATCGCTTTACGTATGGTGCAATTGGCCGAAGAATCCGGAGTTCTGAAGCCAGGAATGACTGTGATCGAGCCGACTTCTGGAAACACCGGAGTCGGTCTGGCTATGATGTGTGCCATCAGAGGCTACAAGTGCATAATCGTGATGCCGAAGAAGATGAGTCAAGAGAAGGAGGCTACACTGAAGAGTCTCGGGGCTGTCATCGTCCGTACCGAGAACCACCATCACCATACTAGTGCGGATTCTCACATTGGCGTCGCTCTCCGACTTCAGAAGGAGATTCCTGGAGCTATCATTTTAGATCAGGTAAGGTTATATTTTCAAATACAGATGTGCAAGGTTATATTTATCGTAAATTTTGATTATGTTATCTGTTAAATAGGTATCTTTGGCTATTAGTTTTTACGATTATTTATCTTGTTTTAGTACCGAAACGTGGCCAACCCTCTAGCTCATTACGAAGGAACCGCGGAAGAGATTCTTTGGGCTACCGACAACAAGGTTGATGCCGTCGTTATCAGTGCTGGCACGGGAGGCACAGTCAGTGGAATCGCCAAGAGAATCAAGGAAGCCGCCCCATCGTGCAAAGTCTACGGGGTCGACCCGGACGGATCGATTCTGGCCGACCCATCGTGCAGAGAAACCCACGGCTACGAGGTTGAAGGCACCGGCTACGACTTTGTCCCCGCCGTTCTCGACCGGTCACTGGTCGACGAATGGATCAAAACTAACGACCAGGACTCGTTCACAACAGCCAGACGTCTGATCCGCGACGAAGGCCTTCTCTGCGGAGGATCTTCTGGAGCCAACGTTTGGGCCGCCATTCAAGTGGCCAAGAAGCTGGGCCCAGGAAAGAGAGTAGTTACAGTACTACCTGACAGTATCCGCAACTACATGACCAAGTTTGTGGATGACGAATGGATGAAATCGAAAGGATTCCAAGTCTAGAACAACTCCTTCTTAATCTTACATATCTCCATTGTTATCAGCTTTTTTGACCAGGTTTTACATAATCAGTTTGTTAAAATAAACGCTAATTAGCAATAAGTGTCACTTTTATCACATTGTTGTTTTGGTTTGGCCGTTATTATTCATAAAAGTTTAAAATTTCGTTTGTAAGATAAATAAAACTATTGATGTATTATATAAAAAAAACTAGCATTTTATTTATATGTTTACTTTGTCCTACTGTGACAACACATAATATTTGTATACAGAACTTTTACACTCCTAGTATTGTTTCGAAGCCAACGCTACACCGTGAGAGGCGGCTTCTAGGAAGGGCACGTCAACGTGTGGATTGGAGGGGTTGTCGCGGGCCGAACGAACGCACTCGGCCATAGTGGGGGAGGCTCGGGTGACAGAGTTGGTGACGAAGAAGTCGGCCAAGCTTTGTTGTCTTACTTGAAGCGATTGAGAGGAGGTTTCGTTCGAAGCCAGCTGGCTGGCCAGGTCAAGTAGCGTGCTGGATTCGACTTGGCCGTATCTGGTCAAGTGTGGTGCCATTTTGGTGAGTCTGTCTCTGACTTCTTCGATCGTGTCGTATGGAAGTTTGGCTCCAACGATCTCACTCAGCGCTCTGATGATCTTCCAGTCTGGTCGGGCATCACCTGGGGGTGGTACGGCAGGATATGTTCTTTGTGGACGTCCTTCAGTGTTGACGTAAGTGCCGGCCTTCTCTGTGTAAGCAGCTCCAGGTAGCACAAGGTCGGCGATGGAAGCTCCGTAGTCACCATGATGTCCTTGGTAGATGATGTACACGTCGGGGTGGAATTCCTCTCTCTTTAGGTTGTTCTCGTCCGATCCGACCAAGTACAACAATTTGATCTTCTTCTTTTCTTCGGCCGACAGCTTGTCCAAACTCTTGTATCCAATGTCCAAAGCCGCGGTCTGGCCCGCATTTCTTTGGAGCACGTTGAACCCGACGGTTTCAGCTAAAAATATAACGCTTTACTTTTTTAGGTAATAGATTATCTTGTATCATTTAATTCGAAGATATCTCTCAAAGAATTAATACACTTACCACCAGATTTTCTCAACTTGTCCGCCAGTTTCAGTAGTTGAGAGTGGAGTTTAGCTCCTTCAGATCCCTTCAATGCGTCAGCTCCAACAATGATAACTGGTCGCTTGGCAGACGCCAACCTCTGTAACATTACAATTAAACGTACAACAACGGCAATTGTCTAGCTTCACAAATAACATAATTAATTGAAGTACCTTTCCAAAATCGTTGGATCCGTTGGCAATTTTTGCGAGAGTCTTAGCGTTATCTCCAAGATATTCGTAATCGTAGGTCAGGTCAAGTTCTGATCCCAATACACCGATCTCAACATCTGTGTGGAGGAAGGCCTTGCGGATTCTGGCGTTGAACACTGGAGCTTCGTATCTTGGGTTAGTTCCTACTAACAGAACGTAATCGGCATTCTCAACCGACGTCAATTTGTCGTTCAACAAGTAGTGGGCTCTAAAGCGATGCAATAATAGATTCATATTAAAGTGCCAAGCTTACCAAATTAAAAAAAAAAGAAAGTAAAAACATAGTTTAGAATAGAAAATTATCAAAATCTTACCTCAAATCAGTGTTGTAAGAGAAGGATTCTTCGCTGTAGAGATGTTCTGAGCCAAACCTGTTCAACAAGTCTTTCAACGCAACAAGAGATTCTAAAAAATTGGTATCAAAACCACGAATAATAATATATTATGTTACCTAAAAATTTAAAAATAAAAAAGCCTACCTGCTTCAACCAATCCGCCAACCACACCAGCAAAGGCGTTTCCGTCGCTTTTGTTTTGTCTGATCTTCTGAGCGGCCGTGAAGAGGGCTTCTTCCCATGATGTTTGTTCAAGACCACCTGGAGTTTTGGTAAAGGGAGTGAGCAGTCTTTGTCGCTTAAGACCATCAACCACAAATCTGGCCTTATCACTGATCCACTCTTCGTTTACATCCTATAACACAAAATATAAAGTTAATTAAGAATAAGGCAAGGTAATCTCTAACGAAAGAAGAAGCTGCTTGAACAAACGTTTTACAAATTCGTTCGATATCTGTTTGGCACATTATCCTAAAAGTATAAATAACTGATAAAGAACTCACGTCATTCATTCTTGGGATGATCCTCATCACTTCTCCCGTTCTGTGGTTAACAACAACGTTCGATCCGACCGCGTCCATAACATCGACGGATTCAGTCTTTCTGTTCTCCCATGGACGTGAGATGAAGCTAAAAAAGAGTATAACAGTAAATTAGGTAACAAATTTATACAAATGAACTAAAAAATCAAATCGTTCACAAAAAATTATTTTAAAAAATTAAAAAATTTCTTTAAAACTGATAATTTAGGTAACAAACCCACCTTCCAGGCTTGTGAGTCAAAGCACCAACAGGACAGAGGTCGATTACATTGCCAGACAATTCAGAAGCAAACAACTTCTCGACGTAAGTGCCAATTTGCATGTCAGAACCACGACCAGTAGTTCCCAGGTCGGGAACACCAGCTACTTCATTGGCAAACCGTACGCAACGAGTACATTGGATGCATCTGTTCATGATGGTCTTCACCAAAGGACCAATGTTCTTGTCCTCGACACCTCTCTTACCATCAAACTCGTTCTGAAGACGAGAACGGTCTGATCCAAAGTTCATGGACTGGTCTTGAAGATCACATTCTCCTCCCTAAAACAATTAGAGATTAACTGTAATAATATACTCAAAAATCCCAGTATCCAACCAAAAAAAAACTTGATCAAGGTCATAAACAAGATAGTAACATAGCTAACCTGATCACAAATAGGACAGTCCAGAGGATGGTTGACCAACAAAAACTCCATAACACCTTCGCGAGCTTTCCTTGAAATAGCAGAGTCGGTCTTAACTTTCATGCCATTCATGACGGGCATGGCACAAGATGCTACAGGCTTGATTGACTTCTCTACCTCGACCAAACACATACGACAGTTACCAGCAATGGAGAGACGATCGTGGTAACAGAACCTCGGAATGTCCACACCCACCAAAGCACATGCCTACAACAATATTTCATAAAGCTGAAATAAATAAGATAGTGTACCTGGAGGTAGAAACTAAACATTATATCAAAAAAAGAAAGCTCACCTGAAGGATGGTCATTCCTGGATCGACCAGTACCTTCTTATCATCGATGAACACTTCAAACTTTTGTGGCGCCTGTGTTTGTTGGAATCTCACAGGCGTCCGTGCCCCAACTGTCCATACTCGGTGGGCAACTTTGCCCGAAGACAGCATCTATAACATCAAATAACATATATCTTCCAATTAAAACACAAAAAATGTTTACAAATAAAACAACAACACTACTTAATTAAAAAAACGATGTTCAAATTACCCAAACCACTATCAAACACCTTTCTTTCCCTTCTAAATTATTATAAGATATCCATGGCAAACAACCAATGACAAGATGCTTAATATCTCAAAATAAATTACTTTATTATGTAACATATCACAGTTTAAAAATATAATACAATATTCATATCTTATAAATTGTTTGGCTCCACCCGAATGTTTGGATTTGCGTGTGGATCAAACAGACTTTCATTGTCTGAAGATCGACCCGAAAAGACCCACAGCACCAAGAATATACCTCCAATAGCAAGCATGGCTATCAACGAGCGCTTAACTGTTTTTGGCAGCCGGCTGAATCTAAAAAATAAATTATAGTTACAAATGTTACCTAAAAACAAAAAATAATCTTTAAGAATAAATTACACTGTAATAAGAAAACAAAATTACTAAAACTAATAAATATAAATCAAGATTACATACCTAAAACTAGATTGCCTCTTAAGGTACTTCACATCGTTCAAATCACTGTCGTTTTGAATCAATGGGCGTTGTTCAACTGGTAACTGTGCCTGTTTTCCACGAGCTAAAGATAAATATGATTATAAAACAAACATATAATTAAAATATTGTTTTAACTGATGTTTAATCAAACATCAGTTAAAATAAGTTAACTTACAGGTTGTTTGCAAGCTCGGCCTCGTATCATAACTCATATCAACCGTAAAAGTCTTCTTCGGCAACTGTTTTTGCTCCAATACGTTATCCAGTCCTGCCTTCTAAAATATCCAGTTATACTTTGTTTATAAAATAAGTTATCTACTGTTGTTTAAACAATAAAAACCTAACTTAAACTTAAAATAACCTACTGGCTCCATTCCCAAACCCAATCGTCCCCAATTCACAGTGCTCAGCTTCTCCCTCAACCGTTCAATCACTGGAGACGTCTGATTAGCTGAAGGAAAGATCATATCCAAACAGCTCGGACATTTAAAAGTAGTTGGAGGTGTTCCCTCAGGCAGATTACCTACTCTCGTACTCAAACATGTCCAGTGAAAGTTATCTAAACAAAGAAAATTGAATATTTTACAAGAACTTACGTAGACACTTCAGTCGAACTGTTTCTTTAGCTGATAACGCTTCTGAACACAGAAGACATTTGGTATCATAATCACTGTCAGTTAGCCAAGACAGATAAGTCTGCACAACACACTGCAACGTTAAATTGTTAGACACCATGCAAAATATATTACAAATCAACTTTCAAAGAGATACATTATACATTGCCAACATAACACATTAAAAAACGTCTCTAAAAAACTTACAGCTTCGTGAACATCTACCAAACAATGTTCACATACATTTACACGATGCTCGAAGCAAAATAGATTTGTTGCTTTCCGTTTTGGACATTTACACAGTCCCATGACATCAACAAGATCTTGTTGTGCACCAATTTTCTTGATCCACGAAAAAATTTTATTTTTTTATTGCTCAGGCTTTTCGTTATGGGACCTAGAGCTTATACTCGCGTAATTCATTTTGAAACGAAAATTTTGACCGCGCCAATTTCTACTTGAATAACATCGGAAAAACTGTTTTTTTCTTGCTACATTTTAGCTTCTGGTCGTGGTCAAATGGACAATAGTTGTCGTACTCCTGGTGGAAGACCAACTTCGAAGGTAAGATTTTTTACATTGTAAAATAAGAATGTAAACTTTGGTGAAAACGATTTTTGGAAAATGTACTTTAGATAGGTAACATATCTAATAAAAAAAAAGTTTTATTTTCAGAGACCGAGATGCTTTTTGGCATCGGATGAGAATATGGAGGCTACTCACATCGAAACCACTTATACTGACGATTCTTTTGCTCAATTGATGGGTGAAGTAAATGAAAATAGCAGTCTGGAACAAATCAAAAACAAAACAGTTGAGGAGTCATTTAAGCTGGTTGATAATTTGGTAAGTATTACATTATTCTTCAGTTTTGTATTTAGGTGTGGTTGAAGATATGGCTTTTGTAATATTTTAGATATAGTAGCCTTTTTTTACGGTTAATGTATAAGTTTAAAAAGAAGAAAGAAAATTTATATTACTTTAACATAAAAGTTTTTATTTTCATTTTGTTTAATTATATGGCTTTATCTTTTTATATTGTTTTAGATCTGTCCCCAAGATTCCTTTCAACTTTCTGTGTGCGACGAAAGTCGAGAAAACGTAGAACCAAACAAATCTTTATCAGATTTCCATCATGAATCTATGGATGACAAAGAGAACACCGAGGTGGTCTCTAATACAATGAAGGAAGTTAGTATCACCGAAGAGTGCAGTACCAAGGAGGTCTCTGTTCTTAAAACTGAAGAAAGTAAAGTTGTCAACGAGGTGTCAGTGACCAGTCATGTTTTGGAGATATCTGTGGATAAGCCTGACTTAAATGCTTCTTCAGCAGCCAAAAGTGAAGCAAATGAGACACTCGAGAACAACCACGATGTTACAGTACGCTCAGTAAGAAATGATCACGGTAATGTTACCTTAGAAGTTGAGAAGTTCAAATGCGGAGAGTTGGCAGATACTCTGTATGAGGTATCTTGTAACATATCTACGAGAAATGAATACAAAGAAGAGTTGAGGAGGGTCATCGACGAGATGGACTTCAACATCTTAGAGTATTTCTCTTGTGCTAACGTTAAGAACGATGTCATCAAGACTAACTTGACAGAGTTGTTCAAGCTGGTTGTCAAGGCTGTTGAACAAGATAAATTGGTAGGTTATGGAGTAGATTTATTGTTGTAATTACTGTTTCGTCGCTTTCGTCAACGCACAAAAGTTTAGTTTTAAATTTTTTCAAGGTTATTGTTTTACACTTGTTGTAATCTCTGTTACTTTACGTTTTAGCGTTGTTACCTGATATTTTAAACTAATTTTACAAAATATTTAAGGAAAGCGTTAGTGCGTATTACAAGCAGAATCAAGATGGGTACGAGTTCATGCTGGAAGAGAACAAGAAGAAAATAAAGGGTTTGGAATGTCAGGTGAGAGACATGTTGGACGATCACAAGGAAGATATTGAGAAACTGAAGGCACAAGGTGAAAGGGACATGGAAGAATTGAAAGAAAGTGTTGAAGTTTTAAACAAAGCTCTGGAGGACGAGAAGATCGTGGCCAAAGAGTTTGGGGAAACTGTCGACAAACTGAACGTTGAGCTTCAGAAGAAGGATTCTGAGATTAAGGAACTGAAGGAAACGGCTGATGATGTGAAGTTTGAGCTTCAGAAGCGGGACTTTGATATCAGGGAATTGAAGAGTCAGATAATCGACAAGTCAGTGGTCGATAACATGGAAAGTGAAAACAAGAATTTGAAGCAAGAACTTCAGAAGAAGATACAAGAGGCGGAAGAGCTTCATAAGAAGGTTCAAGAAGGTAACAAGCTTCAGCAGAAGGCATCAACAGCTACTGAGTCTGGAAACGATCAGAAGTTGAAGAAGAGACTGGCTTACGTAAGTTTTTTTTGCGGTATTTGAAATTTATAGGTAGTCTTTTATGTTTTAATAATATATCGTACTTTTAACTGTTTTTCTTTGCTTGGCTATAATAACATCGCGATCAATCCTTTGCTATCTGACGTGGTATTTTATTTTTCTAAACCTTGTCGTATTAAAAACTTTGTGTCAACTTTTGAAGGAAAACTTGAACTTTTAAAAATATTTTTTGATTAAAAATGACGTATATTATTGTAAGTACATTTTCTGACCGACGGACACGTGTGGTGTTGCTAAACATAGCGGACATACTAATCGTATAGTGTGAGTGTTTTGGAGTATACGTAATAATATTATGTTTTCAGATGGAGATGAAGAACAAGGAAGCGGCGACACAGTTAGCCGCTCTTGACAGTCTTCATGCCGACAATCTGAGTCTAAAATACGAGCTGGGCCTGTTGAAACTAAAAGCGGGTGTAATCACATTGTCCGAAGCCAAGAAATTGTGCGGGGAAGATGTGGAAGCCCAGCTGAGGGAGTATATTAGTGGTCAAAGCCACATCTAACACATGTTTATATTTGTAGTATTTATTAGCCGTAACTCGATTAAACCTTGCGTTAACTGGGTTTGGTTGTTAATTTTAGTTTTTGGTGTTTTTGTTTGAATGTAAGATTAGATTATACTTCCAGGATTTAAGCTATTTTTGATGTTGTGGCAGATGATGAGTACATTTTTTTAAATACATTTTGGAATTTTAAAGAGGGGTTTGGGCATGCTAAGAAATAGCAAAAAGCGGTTGGACCAGCCAGGTCAATGGTATTACCTAAAATTGTAGTTTTGGTTGTTTTGAAGGAAGTAGAGGCAGCCAGGTATGGTTGTTTGTCATTACACATGACGTCTGGTGGAAGATGTTGAAGCTCGTCCACCCGGAAAAGGAGTAGGCCGAGATTTCCGGCCTTACCTGAAGAACGCTGGGGCCTCCTGTTTCCATGTCAAAATGCCGTCATTTGGCTCGTCTTCCTGCGTGCAAAGTTTCGTCTTTGAATCCGGCTCGAGGCGTTTTTCGCGCTTTTATTTATGGCGGACAATTGGCTGGCATCCGGCTGAAGGAGGACCCGCTTGTCTAATTGCTTTGTCCCGGGGTCATAAAAATTAGTCGTGACGTTGCGCCGACTTCTGGAGAGGTGTCATCTCGGATTCGCGTCGAGTGGATATGGGTCTTACCATAATCCGATGGAGAATATGATATTTCGTACTTTCTGCGTTTTACAGATTTTTTAGGGGCTTTGACTGGTTTAGTCATCATTTTTGTAGATTTTGAGTTTTAGAAAGGTGGTTCGACTGGTCAAAAGGATTATGGTATAAAAAAGTTTAGAAATTATTTTTTGTTTTCTATACAATTTTTGACCGAACCACGACTGAAACAGTTCAAAATTGAATTGAGATTAGCCTCGCTGTTATAATACGTTTGTCTGTTTAATCATTCCGGCCAGAAACTTGGCCCCAGCGTGATGCCATTTTATATGGTAGGAACGTTGGAGGAACGCTGAATCAAGAAGCGTTTAACAGCATGTTTCCCAAATTGAATTCTATTTGTGGTGGCCGTTCACTGTAGCCTGTTATTATATAATCATGTCGTACTTGTTCGAGAGTCGCGTCATGTCCGCGTTCAAATGCATGGTACGTCACATTGGGTATGCAGATGTGATGTGTCATGCATGCCGAGTTTGCACTGCTTTTTGGTGCAGGATCGCTTTCCGGCCGGAAATTTAGGAAAGTTTGGGTTTTGAAGAACTTTTCAATTTCGAAATTCAAAATTAAAATTTTGAAATTTTAAAAAATCTGGCCTGAAGCAATCCTGAACCTGAAAGCTTCTGATGTCCGTTAATAATGACGAAACAGGTCGTTCAGGTGAATGCGCTATGAGCGTCGGTCAGCTCGGTTTGGGTGAGAAAAAGCGACTGGTCGGTATCGCCATTCTGATCCTGTGCACGTTGGGGCTGACTTCAGAAGCCTTCAGCATCCGCGAGTTCGTTCGCGTCGGCAGTAAACGAAGGGACGGTGAGCCAGGTAGGCGAGGTCGGTCACAGTGAATAGTGGTTTAAGTTCAGTCAACTGTCCCACTTGGCACCCGTTCCAGTGTCCCAATGGCGATTGCATACCTATAAAGTACCTGTGCGATGGGTCGCCCGACTGCTCCGACGAGTACGATGAGAACAAGAGCATGTGCACAGCGGGTACGTTGATTTGTGAATATTTGTACCTAAAATTAAATTTTCAAATTTTTTTTAAAATTTGATTTTTTGCGATAATCACTATTGCCATCATAGTTGTTATCAGCTTTACATTCTATACCTACTTCTTAATTTTACACGTCATAGTGTTCATCACCAATAGTCTGTCATATTACTCATTACCATTTCGAAACTTTTAATCCGAGTTTCGGTTGATCTTTGTTTATCGACTGAAGCCATTTCGAAGTCATTTCGAATTCCAATAAAAAGTAGCCGAGTGCAGCACTTGAATTAAGACGCCATTTGCGGCATTTATCTTCTCGAGTACGATCTTCTTGAATCCATAAAAAGCACATTCTTTAACATAGTACTAAATGATCCTCTTCTAAAGTTCATAGTACTAAAATGTCTGTTTTGATAAATTGTTATGACCTTACATGTCTTCTGCATGTTAATATCGTCATTTGTAATGTTTTAATGTAGCACTAATGGGTTTTTTGCAGTTGCTACAGATAAAAACGCTTAGATATTAATCACCTCTAAGGTCTTAGCTAGGTTTCTTTCAAACTGTGAGCCATTTTCTACAGATCTTTCATACCTATACCTCTAAAAATCTCTTGAGTCTGTCATTTTAAATCTGTTTTCCAAATCAAAACTCTGTAAAAGCTTCTAGAACCCTCTATCTCAATATAACTCTTTCAAAACGGATCCCACTAAATACAATATGCAAATGCCCTAAAGGCACGAACCGTCGAATGACTTCCGGCGTTGAGCTGTTAATGTTTTAGCCACCCGTCCACCTGTGGAAGAGACCGCCGCCTTCCTGAAGGCTCTCCTCAACGCTCATGGCAACGACTTTTTAATTAAATTATTTGGCCCTAAGGCGCGAAATCAGTTGAAGGACATGGGTGGAGTGGACCAAGTTGCCGTCTCACTTTCACGTAGGTTCAGCGTGACGTGATGTGCTAAATGTTGTGCTAAATTTGAATTCGTGCAGAGTTTACTGTAGGTTTTGGAAGTTAAGTTTCGGGTCAAATTTAAAATTAATTTTGTTACCTAAAATTAGGTTTTTTTTTTAAATTCGTTACCTAAAATTAGAGTTCTTTCATTTTGTTACCTAAAATTAATTTTTTGGTCATAAATTATTTTTTTTTGCAAAATTCGCGAATTTTTTAGATTTTTTTAAAACTACAGTAGTATTAGAAAATGTAAGTTTTAAGAACTTTTTTAAATAGTGAACGACTAAAATCTTAACCTTTGGGACCACTTTACACTATATATATAGCGGTCATTTTAAAAAACACTTGACATGTTTTTGCAATTCCTAACATAGACATCATAAAAGTTTTGTCATATTTTGACATTTTTTGATGTTACGCGTCTCCTAAATTAAGATTAGACATCATATTATTGTTTAGTGCTCTACTGCAAGGTCTGTTAGTTCATAACAATGTCTCTTTCTTAATAGCGATGTGTGATGTCCGTGTGGGGGTGCAGAATAACTTTTAATTCTGGTTAATGCCGAAAATAATATTCGTATATACGGACATACGAAATGAGCTATGTGATGCGTGATAGTAGTAGTGGTTGTATGTTGTAGCTTTAAGTCATCTTATGTTAGAGGAATATTGTGTTAGAGTAGTCACCGTAGCTTTTAGACGTTGTGGATTAGAGTAGACATCGTATGTTAGAGTCATCGTAGCTCTAAGATATCATATGTCAGAGTCATACTGTGTTAGAGTAGTCATCGTATGTTGGAGTCATCGTATGTTAAGTCAGTTAATTGTTTTCAGAGTCTCCGACGATCGAGCAATTTGCCAGCGAGATGCATCTGGACGCGGCCGAGATGGAGAGTATGGCCGACGTCCTCGAGGCCATCGTGTCCGGCGGCCCCACTTCGGCGCTACTGCCCAACGAAGCCGCCGACTTCAGGTTCTTCGTGCAGAAGCTGCAGGAGACGGGCTTCTTCTGACCGGGCGACCTTAATAAACAAGCTTTCCGATATTAAAACTATGTTAAGATTATTGGGTTTACTGTGTTAGGGTTGTTCCATATAAATATTTTTATTGCCTACTGTAATATCGCTACCGTCAACGCTCAGATATGTAGTAATAAACACAAAAGATACGTAGAAAGTACGATGAAAGGGGTCACAGTAAATGATATGAAATCCATAATTAAGAGGCTTACAGTACGATATAGTAGAGAACAGTAAATGCTATACAACCCTCAATATGACAAATTATATCATATATCTCTTTACCCTATGTAGACGAGTACATATGCGTAGGTTTGGATATGACGTTTGATATAAGAAAGACGTTTTTAAAGATTTGGTACAAAGTCAAGGTAACATACATATAAATACCATGAATATAAATTCATTGGTCAAAAAGTTTCTAGAACCTTAAAAAAATAATATTCTGCCCAAATTTTTTCTTTTCCTTTTGACTTTTTGACCAATCTAACATCACATTATAGTATGTTCATAATTACATTAAGTACAGAGTAATACCATAAAAGTAAAATACTCTTTGTGATCTTAACCTTCCCGTCCAATTACAGTAGCCGTAAGGTCAGTAGAAGTGACTTGGAAAGCGGATCCCATAGAAATTGGTTCTCCATCGATGGCCACATACCCACCTGAGTTCGGAGCCGGCTCCACTCGACAGGCTGTTACGGGTATCATCTGAAATTTTATAAAGTACATTAATTTAATTTATTCTTTGCATACGGAGGATCTATATTCAGTGATACTTATATACTTATACCTTCTCAGCTTATAAACACAATCCCCTCCCCTTCCCTTCCACTCTCTCTCACAAGAAGAAGCCAATACCTACCTGAAAGCACTCGTGATCCAAATGCAGACATTGGTCGATAGTGATTAGGAGATGTGCAATATGAAACCGTGACTTTATCGTTCTCCAATCCACCAAACTCAAGTACATGATGTCACTTCCCAGCTTGGCAGACGGACAGTACGGTAAGTCGCTACCAATGTGTGATATGGATGACAGACATACGAAGGCATATTCCCCTTCGATCACCGTCCAATCTGATGGCACTGGGTCTTTGAGGCGGGGGAACTGAAGAAACTGTCATCAAAATTGAATTTACTATAACATCATAGTTAAACATTTACATTTTAACCATTTATAGATGGTTCTAAGATCAAAATAAGTAGTATCAACACTTTTAAATGGCAAGGTTATCACATATACAATATGTTACCTCGACTATCACTACTATTATATTACTACATTATATTCATACAGCCACCACTGATATCCTACCTTATTCCCACTGTCATTACTGTCCTCAAAAGCTTTCTGTAGACTTTCCACACCTCCAGCCTTCGCATCTTTAATGTCATCGTATTCCTCAACAATATCTGTTCTAAAATACGCTGCTCCCAACCGGCTTCTGACTTCAGATGCCTTTATTCTGGTGTTTCTGGAGAGTTGCTTGTTTTCCACAGGCTTATACGATATACGACCCTTGTAGGTGGCTACAGAAGGCAGTTGAGCTACACGAACAAAGGCTTCGATATGAAGCCGAGACAGGCCTGCCCAACGAAATCGTTCACTTCCGAGGTCTGAAAGTGGGTAGAACAACAGTAATATTTTTTGACCAAAATAGTTCAATTTACCGCAACCTATGCCCTTTTTGACCGCAATATCAACAAACCCATTAAAGTGACACTTGTGCTTTGAACTTTGCACTACTTTGTTACTGTTTACCATAAAAGTAAAGTAATTACCGATGTCAGCGATTAATCCCCAAACGGCGGTCAGAAACATTAATTTAGGTCCGTCCTTCTCGGTTTCAACGTGGTAAAGCCTTAAGGGCTTGTAACTCGGCCTTCCAATCATCAACGCCATTTCTGGACAGAAATTGCCTCGGGGCGAAAAAGGTTCACTGAAATACGAAGGTTTACTGTAACATGGTGTGTACATACGGTAAAAAATAAAGTCATCTTTTCAAACCTAGTACTACCAAAAAAAATCTTTTAAAATCAGATACAAATACAGTATTTTACCTCAATGCCAACCTTTCAAAAATAAATAAAACCATTTAGAAATACGCAAAATAAAATTACAGTAATCCTACCCAGTTTGAAAAGCCACAGCAGCTGCCAAAGCATTAGCAGTACCAGCTGGAATGTGAAGCAATGGTATCTTCAAGGCTCGTGCTCTGTCAGCACGAGTGATCAAACCAGTTAGCACTTCTGATACTAGCCCATCTCCACTCAGTATTACTATAGCCGTAAAGTCATTCAAGTTCATCTCCTGTACTATCTCTGTCGCGTGCTGTACGTGTTCTAAAATTAGTGTAAGGTATACTTTATTCTCTTATATTCTCAACATATCCAATGTTTATGTCGTATAGCATCTTTGTAAACATATTTTTAAAGTTTACTATCCTTACCTGTCTTGACAATAGTATAATAAACCCCAGCTTCATCAAACACAGGTCTACAGTCCCCTTCCCATCGCTTCTGGGACCGTTTTTGACCACTAAATGGATTCAGCAGTACCAACACTCTCTTCTGCTTCGTAGCAACTTCAGAAGGCTTGTGGGCTAAAAGATAGAAACACATTATCCAAAGTTAACACCTTTGGACTAAAAGGTATCATTAACTAACGTTGCAGTACCATATAAGTGCAGTAAGAAAAAAAAGTTACAGTAAGGCTACATTAAATAAATTAAGTGTGCAACACCGAGTATTAACTATGCAAAGGTACGGTAACTTTAAATATGCAAAACTCTGAAATCTGCGGTAAACAATAACATACGAGGGACCTTGTTATAGCTCATCTGCTTTGCATAAGTTGTCAAGGTTTGTTCGTCGCCCTTCAAGTTCACCACCATTCTCTTCCTCTGACCGTTGATCAAGGGATAACAGATCACACGAATACTTCCTTTCTGAGGTTTCACACCAACTACATCGTTGACGTTGATGTTCAGGGATTCTGTCTTCAAAATATTCTTATCAGAGATCCATAATGGCTGATCAGTAGCCATAACTGCCCGAGAAAAAGATATTAAGCATAGATTGTGGTATCTTATGTTATTTACGCTGCTATCAAATAAAAAAGGTCGCGCAAACTGCGCCCTGTATAAAGGGAGTCAAAGTGTGTCTTTTTGTAAGTTTTAAAAAAAGTAATTCAGCTTATAAACAAAAACGGCTCTGACCATACCTTTTATTAAACACGCCGAATATTTGCTTTTAAAAAACAATCTTATATTATAATAAATGAAAATAAAAATATCTTGACTTATTATAGATAAACTACAATTTATAGCAATGTCATAACCACAAATGTTCAGCGCGATTAAAATTTATTATTAATTGAGATTATTTACATAAAATCGTTATAAAATTAATTAGAAATTGCAAATTTTAGTTAAATTTTGTAGATGCAGCCTGTTGTCCTTGTTCAGAAACTCCAAATTATCTCTTCTGAAAGTAAAACATGATAACTACGATCATCGACTTCTGTTCGTTTTCAAATTTTAATTAATTACCATATATTACGCTAAAAAATAAGAAAATAAGACAAAAACTTACGTGACAACCATAGCAAATTTGAAATGAAGTTGTTTGTACGTAGCGACAAGAAATTGCAGCCATTTGTCAACTTCTCGAACAGTTACCGGCGTATACAAGGCTTCATCTGGCTCCAGACTAGTTATTGTGACAAACTCAAGATCCCGAGGGTAGCCATTTTCACACATCGCCATTAGCAGGTGCTTGGTACTATAATTATGCAAATGAAACAGTAAACTACAAACAAAACTCTTCTACATACATTATGCTTTACTTCTCAGCCAGTATGCTTTATTATTGAATATTACTCTAAATAATTAAAAGAAAAATCATGCTTGAGTGTGTTTTAAAAATGATCCCTTACCTCCCCACGTTCTTGTAGGTGAGATGCTTGTAGAGCTTACGTGACCTTTCCTCTGATAAATCATGTCCTTTAGCCAAGGCCAAGTGTACCATAATGTCAATCTTTCCAAACTTATTTTCGATTTCAAGCATTTGTTCTTTAACTGCAGCTTTGTTAGTGAGATCAAACTTGACAAAGTGAATACGATCCAGAATCTTCTCCATTCCTCTCTTTACCTCCTAAAACAATATCTAACTATTAAAACATATTTATCATTACTTATGTTTCTAATATTTTCTCTAACAAATAGGGGTAAACTAGATCAAAACATATAGTTCACACTAGAGCTTACCTCTTGAGAGAAGTTACTGGCATTGTGAACAACAACACAATAGTTCTTTTCTAAAAATCCTCTGGCAATGTCAGCTCCCATGTCCACAGTAACATCTAAAATCAGAATAATCTAGTAAAGTAAGGACTTACTAGTAATCATGGCCACTGGATGAGTTTTACTGGTCGATGGTTGGTTTTCCTTCGATTCTGAGTGTTGTGCTTCTGATATTTCTTCAATTTTTTCGACAAATTTTCCGGGCATCAGACCGTTCTGAAAATCATAACTTTTTTTAAAAATATAAGGGAAGTTAAGTTGATCAAAGTTACTGCGGTATTTGAAAGCTTTCAACAAACAAAATAAAATATGACTCACATTCATAACATTCCCAAGATGCTTCTGTCTGGCCATGTTCTGTTTATAAAAAGCGTCTTCTCTGATCCTCATAAGCCGATCCTGCTTTATTTCTTTGAATCGCTCGTCTCCAACCAGAATCTGTAAAGCTTTATCTTCGGCCCTCAAACTGAACGTCGACAGATCGTTATATGGAATCGGATATTGAAGCTAAAAAAGAAGAAAGTTTTAAAAGTGAGTCGTAAAAAAAAAACACTTGCAGTCCAACAATTTAAGCGAAAAAGAAAGCCTTTGTCTTAATTACTGACCTTTCGCAAATCTTCTATGCCTAACAAAACTCACCTCTGGAGGCAAAAGCTCATTAGGAATGCGAACTGCACCATGGTATTTGACAATGACTGGAGCTTCTTTAGCAATGAACCGCACTTCGACAGCTGCTCCATCAATACGTTCAGGTATCAACCCATCAGTATCAGAAATATACTTAAAATAATCGTTTTGGAAAGAGCCATCACTCGCTCTGTTCAAAAACATGTAGACGTAAACCTTGTTATCCTTGGTTACTCTAGTGGGCAGTAAATGTTTATATACTCCAAAGTTTCTGTACTTCTTTTGGCCGTGGAAGTCGTATCTTTCATGTTCAATCCACAAACCTACTTCCACGTCGCCTTTCTGTGCCTTCTTAACCTCCAGAAGAGCCCTGCCGAGTTTGGAATAAGTTCTGACACACTTTTCGTCGTTGTCCAGAACCAAAGATATCTAAACAACATCATGTTAAATACCTTGTCTTAAAAACTTTATAAAAGAAGCTACACAAACATTAAATGCGCAGATCTAAATTAAAGAAATGAAAGATAAAAACTCACAAAGTTGCCGTTAGCCAGACGACTTCTCATTTCAGAGTTAATGTACGACTCCATACATGATTTTAGATAGTTCAAATTGCGCTCCTTAGTTTCGGCCTCCGTCATGTTAGTCAGAAAAATAGTTAGAGGTTAGCTTTAGCTCGAAACAAGAAATTATACGATAAATATTCACTGTACTTTGAAATATTCCAGATATAATTTTTGTTACTTAACAACAACTGCGCCCACAACTTCCTTTCTTACAAAGACATTTTATACGCTGAAAAAATGTATTTTTGTTACCTGATAAATACGATCTGATCAAAATGCCTGAAACTGCTAAACATGCCGAAGATGTTAGTTGAAAACAATATTTATTACTTATTTACATTCAAAACGTAAGTGACATGTTTTAGGTAATGTTACGCTACTCCAGAGAACTTTGCTGAACCTGTTGACCGTCGACGGAATCTGACTGCTTCAATGTTCAACATTGGTTTATCACAGTTTTCTTTTTCGTCCATCATCTGCCATGCGGCCGATCTGAAGGTAACGATTATATAAGTTGATATATGGTTGATTTACAATAATATTTTAGGTATTAAAATAACAATTTTGATCACAAAAGTAAAGGCTGTTTATGTTAAGCTAGATTAGTGTAAAACAGCTTTTATATACCTATTTTTTACTCTTAACTCCAAGTTAATTCTTACCTGTAAATTTTCTGATGGATAACGTCGTGCATCTTGGATACTTGATAGTACTTCTCGAACAACTGCCTGTACCAGTACTCTTCTTTTGTTTCAGGACAATGCCACGGGAATGCGCTGAGTTTTGAGTCCATTTTGACTTCAGAAATGAGATTATCAACGTAATCGTGGACTATCGTGCCCAAACACATCTTGCCGAGAGCTTCGCTGAAGCCTTCCTTGCTTCTCCACAGCACATCGTGAGGTATCCAGCCGTCAAATGCTTTGCGTAGTAAGTATTTCTCCATTTTACCTGAGGACAGTTTGAATCTGAAGATGTTTTGAGTTATTATAATTTATTATGGCATGAATTCATGTTGTTTTATGTTTAAAAATTAAAAAAATTGCGGTTTAACGCAAATTTTTGATTGTTTTAGGTAATATTAGTTATTTGTAAGTCGTCTTTTGTTATTAAAAATTTAGAAAAGCTTCATGCTTGCTATATTAGCAACTTACTTTGGCGGTAATCGAGCACAGAAGTCGATAATCTTCTTGTCCAAGAACGGTACCCGAATCTCCAGACCGTGGCACGATGTTGCCCGATCACATCTGAGAACATCATACTGATGCAAGTGTTTTAGTCTTCTGATGATCTCTCTGTGTAGGTATGCGGTGTTGGGGGCATTCTGCATGTAGGCATAGGAGCCGAACAGTTCGTCCGCCCCTTCCCCGGATAACAACACTTTGACGTCCGAATGCTTGGCGATGTGTTTGCAGAGGAGATAATGGGCTACTCCGCAGCGAATAATCAGCGGATCGAATGTCTCGAGCGCGTATATCACTTCGGGGATGATGGCCAAGCACTCTTCGGGTGTGATGATCAAGATCTCGTGGGCGATCCCCAGATGTTCGGCCACTTTGCGCGCCATTTCCAGATCCGGAGAGTCTTCGAAGCCTACGGAAAAGGCTACTGGCTTCACGTCTGTTAGGTATTGGGAGGCGATGGCCGCAATTAGAGAACTGTCAAGCCCTCCGGACAACATGAAACCAAACTGTCGGTTACCCATTAAACGTTTGTGGACTGAATCAACCAGTAGATTCCTGATGGTCTCCTGAAGTTAAAGGTTAGTAAGGAACTACACGAAGCAAAAAAATGATTGATTTTAATTAGGCTACCTAATGTGCCTTACTGAATGGACTTATTTAAAACAAAATACATTTACAAGATCAACAAACTCACGATAGCTCCAGTAGCATCCACGGTCAAATTAGGAATAGATGGTACAAAGTAGTACTGTCTGATGTGGACCGGCGCTTTGTTGATCAACTGTGACAACTTGATCTGGGCACAACACCCTGGAGGGAAGTACTCCACCTTCTGTACCAGCTGTGAGATACACTTGACTTCTGATCCGAACACCAACGAACCGTCGTTCTGGAAGCCGTAGAACAGAGGTCGTACTCCGAGAGGATCACGGCCAACATTCAGACATTCTCCATCCCACAAAGCGAAGGCGAATACACCGTCCAGGGAGCTACACGTCTTCTGAAGGTCACCGTTGTAGAAGCGGAACGAGTGGAGGATGGCGGCACAGTCGGATCCACCGTTCTCAACGTCATGATGGTCGAAGCCAGACATCTTCTTCAAGTACTCATGGTTGTAAATCTCCCCGTTACACACTACTTGTTGCCCTTTGTAACAGATGGGCTGGTTTGAGGGCTCGTCTCCTGGCTAAAAATAACAAAAAGAGGTTTTAAAGTATTGGGAGGTCAATCTGGATCTGAATAGAGTTGTTCAAAACCTAAAATTAAAGAAAAAATCTTACAAAAAAGTAAGACTTTGGTTTATACATTTCACAGAAAGGTACCTTTTGAGTTTTCTATATCTATAACTTATAAATATAAACCAAGAAAGTGACACTATGTAACAAAACCTTACTCTGACAATGGCCAAACGATGAAACCCGAGCACCACATTCTTATGTACGGTCTTGACGATGGTGAAGTCGGGGCCGCGGCCAACAATGGAGTCGAAGCTGGTCTTGTGAAGCTTTGGATCGTACTCGCATCCGAACAGTCCCCAGATGCCGCACATTTTCCCAAGACAAAGGCTGTTGTGTGCTGAAAATGGAGTAAAATACGACACTGAAGCGTCTGTTTCATTCGAGTATAAACGGATTTACTGATTTCGGTTATATACAATATAGATACAAAGACCACGTTCTCAGTTGGAGAAATGAAGCGAATTGAGTAAAAGATTTGACCAAAAAACCTTGGTATGGCCAAGAGATGACTAACATAGACCCAACGTTTTTAAGTTCAAGTACGAACCGAAATGAACGCAAAATACCACCAAAACGACCAGGTATACGGGAGATAACTAAAATACAGACCACAACTTTTTTTACTTTTGTCACGCTCGCGAACGGCCGAGCCATCAGCTCGTGAGTTTGTTTTAGGCTCGCCTCGGCTGAGAACACTTATTTATAGTGTACGATTTGTAACATATGCAAATAACAGCTGCACGAAAAGCGAGATCAACAAGGTCCGGTCCGGGAACCACTAATAACCGCTCGGGATCCCGGACTGACCACGCCTGTCGATGGCCGGCTCCTCTTGAAACCGGAACGGTCTCTTCGTTCAGCCTACGACAACACATAATGGCCATTGTGAGGTTAATATACTGATTGTCATACCAATTGTCGTATACTAAAGGACCTTTGTTGCTATCAGAGGAGATAGACCTTTTGTTGCTAGATACTAATATCCTTGTGAAGGTGGCCGCGTGGCTGTAGGCAGGAATCAGCTGGTTGCACTCTTAAGTTTCGTGCCATTCGACCGACTTTCGACATGCTCAAGTGGCGGGACAACCCCGAACTCGGTGAGTAACATGTAGTTGATGGGGGAAGGTTACTTGATTAGCTAATAAACTGGCTTTGCAAGACCTATAACTACTTCTTTTTGATCAAAGCACTATATTACCCTTGATCAAAAGAAGTATATTATGATAGGCAAAAAGAGCTATATTATTTTTGATTAAAGGCACTATCCTTGTCTGATCAAGATAATGTCCTTGATCCAAAAAACCCGAATGTACTTGCTTGATCCAATTGCTCTTGGCTACTTTGGGCCCTTTGATCCGGTCCCGGGAACGCAAATGCTAATTAATTGGCACAAAATGGACCAGCACCTGTCTGCAAATTCGAAAAACGGTCAAAGATGGCCCAGTAATTAGTAGGGGCCATTACTTTTGGAGGGGTGATGAAAGGTACGTGAAGGCGGATCTTCTCACGTACTTTTCGAGGCGGGGATTGCCTGGTTTGATGGGGCTTGATCACATTAATTTCGGAAAAGTTAATAGGGTTAGGGGTAATATAACTACTGAGAAGGGGGTTCCAGGAAATTCGCTAAAATTTTTTAGGGTGGGGGGGGGGGGGGGGGGTAAAAGATATTTTTAATATAACACGAATAGGTACCCTTAAGTTCCTTCTCTTATAATCTTGGGAAAATGGAAGTTATCTCAG
Source organism: Bursaphelenchus okinawaensis (assembly GCA_904066225.2). NCBI lineage: Eukaryota > Metazoa > Nematoda > Chromadorea > Rhabditida > Aphelenchoididae > Bursaphelenchus > Bursaphelenchus okinawaensis. Next base: position 6,820,944 of record CAJFCW020000005.1, on the reverse strand, counting down.
TAAAGTTCAATATCAAAGTACTGCGCCAAACCCAAAATATATGACACAAGAAGCCGCGTAGGACACGAGACGATACGGTAGGAAATGCGAACGCCAAGATTTTATTTATGAAACACGAAACCGCGCGGCCGAAGCGTCGACACCGCGGCTTCAGAAGTACCCGGAAGTGGCTACTGCGTTTCTTTTATATCAGCTGTGCTGTGGCCACTCCCGCTTCTCTCGATCTCGCGCGAGAGGTGAGTCACTATCTGGAACAGTAGATTTACAGTGTTTACTGACGTTATCACTCTCCAATGCGTCACCTGAAACGTGTCGTCCACAAACAGATACGTGGAAATGCAACACGAAACGCGACCGTCGTATTCGTGCTTGCTTCGAGATACGACAGGTGACATGCCAAAGTACAGATAATTGCAAAGAATATCAGGTGTTAGCAGTTATTACAGTATGGAGTTATAGGAAGTAGCAGATAAGGCTTTAGACAGTGGGTAAAGTGCTACAAAAGTCATCGTATGACACGTATAGTACCTTGAAAATAAAAAAAATCTAAAATAAGATAAAAAATGGTAGTAAACAGGATCATTCTGATCTATATTATTATACTTGCTAATAGTTAAAGATATTTAAATGTAATCAAAAGTAGAACCTTAGACAGAAACATATTTACTGTCGCGGATTATAGGTATCTGATTTAGGAGTGAGATGCTTAAATAAGACTTAAAAGTAAACAATAGTATTAGTGAAGTCTACGATCCGACATGTTTTGGGATTGCTAATCGCTCAATTATAGTCGGTTTACATTACGTATATCATAAATCGAAAGTTTTATACATAATCACGTGAGATCAAAGGTAAAATTTAGTAATATTGACTGTTAGACTTTGTTAGGATATGATTGGGATACTAAGGTAAAAAATGACGGGATTTTTAGGTTAAAGTACGGTAGGATTAGGTACGGGAGGGTTTTTGGGAAAAGGGTGATGATAAAAGGGTTTTGTTGAACCTCATATTATTGTAGGTAAAATGGAGTAAAAAAGTTAAAAATCTGGCATTTTAAAGTGTTTCTTTTTACTTTTTGACCTTTTCATTTGTCGTGTATGATAGGAATTGGCTTATAACTGCGTTTTACTTTGGTAAATGGAAAGCTTTATATGAAAACTACATAGTAAATCAAAAAGTTAAGTGCTAGTTTTCTGCAGTGACTGAAGCCCACTAGGTTAACGAAGATAAAAATGTTATCGGTAGAAGTAATTTTAAAAATGTATGACTTCTATTATCAGATAATAACAATAATATTGAAAGTATGGGTAATAAACCCTGTAACATACGTGTAAAGAATAGAGTTTACAGTACCATTCCTGTAAAGAATAATGGTTGTTAACAGAAATATTCATGTAAATACAGATATGACTGTTAACAGTACCAATAACGTAAGATATAATATGCCTGTAATATGGCCGCTCGCATAAAAAGAGTTGGAAACCTGAGCATTTCCGGAACAATTGTTTAGCGACGCTGAATTCGAGAAGTTCGGAAGCGCTTAATTCATGCGCGAAAAGTTGTTTAGGCGGAAGCTGACGCCTCCTAAGATCATTCGACCGTCTGGCCGTCCAAACAGTTTGGACCAGCCGGCTCAGCGAAACCGGTGTTGGCCTTTAAGCGATTTTAAATACTTATAAGTGCGGTGGGCATGGGTTTGGGTTGTTGGTCTTGAACTTCAGGGGCTTTTAGAGTGTACTAACGGGCAAGTTGTTTTAGCAATGGTTCTGTGAGTAATCAGTAACTGGACAAAAAGTATATAGAATGGCCATATTTATACTGATTTTGGCTGTTTTTGGTTATGGCATAGTTTCCTTTACAATTTTCCTCAACTTTAAAAATATTATGTTTTACTGCCCACCCCCACCCACTAATACCCATAAAATCTCTGCACACAACTCCTCTCCTCTAAATACCCAAAAACCGTCTGTCAATAAGGCTCTGTAAACACATAATAACTGTTGTCGCAACGGCTTACTCGGCCATGCTTGTAACCTCGAATGACCGTTCACTTTGTTGTAGACCCGCTCGTTCGAATGTCGGCCGTGCACCCAGTCGATGTAGCCGTCGATCCACAAGTGTTCACCAGCATCAAGAACTTTGCCCCCACCAAACACTTCAGATGGTTCCCTTCGTATCGCTCGTTGACAGCTGTCATGTTGTGTATGTGCTTCGCAAGGTGAGATTTATGGTCGTTGGGGGTAGACTTTGTTGTTTTAGAGACATTGTTGTTACCCAATCAATTATACTATTTATATTAAACGAGCTATTTACGTGTACATCAACATGTATAAAGTAGAGTAGGGTTAGGGGTTGAGTCATGATTGATTGAGGATATGGTAGTTTCGAAGTTCTTGATAAATGATGTTTTGATCATATCGTAGTATCATACGTTGTGAAATAACGTATCTGCTCAAGGACTTTCACAATTACTTATACAGTGTCTTATGACATAACATTACATAATGCTACAGTAGACAACTTAAAACGCTAACAAAACGAACTATAACTAATGTTACAATATCCGCCTGATGAAAATAAATTATAACTAATATTACAGTATCCACATGATGAACGGTAACATGGGTATGGCAATTATCTGTATGATAAACGAGACCTCTATCGAGAACGGGACTACTGTAATGGAGAACGATCCCCAGACGGCACCGAAAGTGAATTGGACTCCAGAAGAGCAGGGCTACATCTTCGGGGCCTTCAATGCGGGTCTACTGTGTATGCTGATCACCGGGTTCATGGCCGACAAGTTCAACGCCAAGTGGATGATCATTATCAGTGTGTTGTTGGCTTCGGCCGCCAACGTCATGATTCCATTGACTTCTCAGATGCAGTAGGTCTAACTTTAATTGGCATTTTGGTTACAAACTTTCTAGATATTGAAATTTCGGTCAAAAAGTTGATAGAAAATCCTTACAATGATAATATTTGCAGTTTTATATAAAGTGATAATTAGTTACAAGATTTGCAATTTAAATTTTAAATTCAGTGTCAACTACGCTATCACAGCCAGATTCCTGGTTGGCCTGGCTGATTCCTTAACACAGCCGGCTTTGAATTCACTGTTAACAAGATGGTTTCCTCCCTCTGAACGAAGTTACGCCCTTGGTGTTGCTACTGGTGGACGTCAAATAGGTATCGTTTACTCTAAACTTTGAATGTTACCTTATTTTTGTTTACAATGTTTGGATAAGGTGATAAAATTAATTAAAAAAACTTAATTTCGACTAGTTTTTTTCACTTTGTTGACATTTTTACCTATTTTTTGACCATTTCACTACAATTTAGAGATCAAAAAAGCTTGTGGAATTAATATAATGATCAAACACGTTTTCACGGTTAAATCCACCCCACTTTGAGGATTAACACACGTTGCTTTAGGTACGTTGCTGATCGTTCCCACCGCCGGAGCGCTGTGTAATCAGAGCGCGTTCTTTGGTGGCTGGCCGTCCATCTTCTACTTGTCGGCCCTGACCGGGATCGTGTTTGTTTTTATTTACTTACTCGTGGGAGCGGACAAGCCTTCCAAACAGGTAATCATACTATACGTTATCTGCTGTTACCTTTTTTATAGCTTTATCTAGAAGTAATTATAATATCAAAATTCTCTTATTATCCTTTATAACTAAACAACCCTCTTTAGAGTTGTATATCAGAAGGGGAACTCCGCTACATCACTTTATCTAACAGCAGTGAAGACGTCGGAAAGAAGCGAAACGAACGTGAAGTCCCATGGCTCGAGATCCTCAAGTCAGGTCCAGTCTGGGCCGCCTTGATCTCGGTCGTATGCCACGAGTTTCCTCTCATGACCATGATCATGTTCTTGCCCAGCTACCTCCACGACGTGTACCATTATGATGCCCAGCAGAATGGTATCATGAGCTCATTACCTACAGCCTGTCTCTTCTTCGCCAAGCTCGCATGTTCGTATCTGAACACATGGATGCACAAGAAGACCAGCTGGAACATCACCACGATATCCAAGGTCCTGAATGGAGTGGGATCGGCTGGCTTGGCCTTGTTCATGGTAGCAGCAACCTTCCTGGACGCTAGCAGGGCTTCTTTGGCGGTTGTGTTCCTGTGCTTCAGTATGGCATTTACTGGGCTACATACACCCGGCTGTCAGGCAGCATTGGTGGCTATAGCACCAGCGTATTCTGGTGCCATTACTGGTCTGACATTCTTCTTCGTTGCCATTTCTGGCATGATAAACCCTGCCATGACCAAGTGGATCGTGCGGACGGGATCGGCCGACGAGTGGAATCTTGTGTTCTACATATCAACTGTCATCGCCCTACTACCAGTACTGATATTCAGTCTTTGGGGATCTGCTGATGTTCAGAGGTATGTTTAGGTATCAAAAGGGGTTGAGAAGGTACATTACCTTATTTTTCGTTGATACAGGTACAACAGTATCTGTATTACTTTCCTATAGAATTTACTATGGTATTTTTTGTTACAATCAACTTTTTTTTTCAGTTGGGCCCGAAGCCCTTCCTACAACGACGAGCAAAAGAAGAAGAACATCAAAGTAATCTCATACACGACGACGGACACAGTCGCTTAATGTATTTATATATAATGCTGGATCAATTACTATGTAAAGGTGGATCAATATTAATCTTACAATATATCTAAACTACTATATATTATTGATCCACCACTCTTTCACTGTCTTTCATCTAAACAAACGGGCGATCGTATTGTAATGTCATAAGCAATGTCATCTTCTGGACATTGTCGTGTTATAACTGTAATGTCATGTTATGATATCGTATTCCAACCGTCTTCAGTGTCTTTTATTTATATATAATATATATATGTACATGTACACGCAATAAACAACCATATAAATTAGCATGAATTGAGACGTTGTGGTATACCGGCATCAAATTGACCATGATTTAAGAGTTAAATATCTTGCCCGCTTTGTTAAGTGACTGAAATCATCAAAGTTACTGTAATATTGTCTAGGAAACGGGGTGGGTTGTGGTGGGGGGATGTTGTAGTAAAGGGTTTGGGTGGGGTAATATCATGGTATCTTGAGTGTGAATAATATTATGGTATGTTGGATAAGGATTATTGCTACTTTAAGTGAGTGTGCACTGCGATATCTTTAGAGGAAGCGATAATATGGTATCTAGAGCGAAATTGTAATACCTTTATATGAATTGATGCTACGGTGGCTTGAGTATGAGTAATATTGTTCTGTATGAAAGATCAAGCCTTGAAACATAGTTCCCCCTAACCATGCATAACTATAAAAAACCTACTTCTTCTGTTATCTGTGCCAACTCCAGCTTCTGGACGTGAACATGTTCGTTGAGTTCGTCGATCTTTTTGTTCTTGATGACCAACAGCTTCCTGTTCTCCTCAACACCACGACGAACGTACTTGTCGGAGAGACGTTTGTACTCGATGGGATTACTTTTCTTGTTGATTCCACTCAACTCCTCCAGTCTGGACTTGGCGTTGATCTTCTGAAGCTGTTTGGTTTCGCTTTGAAACGCCATTTCGATCCGCTTCACCATTCGCTTACGGTGCGACTCTATTAGACTCAGAAGGCCTTCGTTCTTCTAAAACAACAAACGTTACCTTTGAAAGCATATTATACATAATATACATCGTTTTAGTACAAAAATGCGGTATAAGACCTTTAAAGAGCGAAAATAACATTTTAGGTATGAAAACACTACAAACTGACCTCCTTGATGAGTTTGTTCAAGACCTGAGCCGCTTGTTTGTCGCTCAACGGCCCAGAATACTGTGTTTGAGATTCGTACGCGGCCCAGAGACCCGGGTACTTCTTATTGTGGTTCCTGATAATCTTCTGGATCTTTTGGCTGTCCTCAAGATCGCTCATTTTAGGTAACCCCACGTCCATCTTCTCCACGTAGAACGAGTTTCTACTGGCTACGAACTCCGACAACACCGTATACTTTCGTTCCGTCTGAATTCGTTTGTCATTGAAGCTGGAAAGCGCGGTATGCGGAGATTCTTTGCCACCAACACTGCCCTAAAACAACATAAAATCAAGATTTTGGAATATTCTGTTAAATTTTATAAAGATATACGTGTTTTACTTCAAATATAGACATAAAGCAACATATTTTTTCTGTATTTTAGCCCAGCCCTTATATAAGTTTCTAATTTTATCAATATTTATCTATCAAGTGACAACTTATACGAAAAAAACCCAATTTCCAACATGCGCCCACAACTTTTCTTCTGTAAATTGGAAGAATTCAAAAGAATTAGCTAAAATCTGTGGAGAAAACATGTTTCCGGACCCTTACCCTGTCGAAGCTGGCTTGAGTCTCGACCAGTGAATTCTTGTGGCTGTTTGGCTCCTTAGAGAGATCATCTACTGATCCACGAACACTCTGTTGATCCAAAGAGTTGTTCTTCCCTTCGCCAGCACTCTCGAGCACCTCAAGCAGTCGCTGATGTTGTTCTTCACGTGAAATGAAGTTTGTCGGATTCTCAAGAGCTGTTTCCATCGCTGAAATTAAGGTAAGTTCAGTTTTGTTTATTTTAGGTAATACTCGCACAGCATTGGTGTAAAACTGCAGAAAGCAGCTCTTCTTATCGCTAATTAAAAGTAAGCTTCTAAAACTTATTTTTGGTTTTACTCGCGTAAGATTAAAAATAAGATTAGTCTCCAAGGATAATATGTTAGCTTTTAAAACATTGGCTGACCTTTAACTTTGGACATAGCTTCGATTGGATTCTGTAGAGCATTGACCAGGTCTCTGTGTGCATCACTGACATAATCTTGTACATCAATGTGAACAAACAATGAAACTGGGCCCAGAATCCGGCTGAAGCTGTTCTTGAGTGGAATGTGTTTGTAGCCAGGCTGGATGAAGGATACTGGTAGGAAGTTCTGACCGACCAGTCGACCGTTGTCTTCATAAACTCCGAATCTGACAAACGCCACGCCTGGGAGGATGATCTTCTCCAGACTGAAGGTGCAGTTCTGTTGACCGTCGTTGAAGATGGTGTTGAGACCGTCCGAAGCTGTCGATCGTGTCTTGAACATCTTTTTGTGGGAATCACCCGGTAACCCGTATAGATCGACTTCTACGTAGACGGACGGTCGTTTCTCGCATAATATTGAGAATAACTGACCTGATATCACCTGTAAGATTGTTATTATGATTTTATGGTTTTATAATAGTTTTTTCTTGTCTGTTATCACTAGACGACAGCTTTTACATATGCTTCTCTTTGAACGTTCGATGTTCTACATCATTCAAAAGGTAAGGAAAAACTTTTTTAATTTAACTTACAGTGATAGTTAGCGAATTGGGCACGACATTCTCCACCCGATCCAACTCGAACGGATCGAACTTGGCATTGGGCTTCCTCATGCACGCTGGCTTCAGAATGTAGCCTTTCTTCCCGTTCAGATCAAAGAAGGAACTGTTCATCTGGTTGGGAAGGTCTGGGGTCTGTAGGTTGATCGCTGCCATCTGACATCCACAATTCCAGAAGATCAAAGGCATATAGTTGGAGGAGTCTACTCTCGAGCCCTTAGGGTAAACTCGAGTGATCTGACGTTTGTTGTGGTTCACAAACTGCTCGGCATGTTGTTTTAGGAGGTCGATGGCTTTGGTTTCGTTCATACTGTACATCTCCGAGCTGATTTGGCGAGCTGAATGTTAAGGTTATTAGCCTTTCTGTTTTTTATATTAAAGTTGATGTTAGAACCATGCTTAGGTCATGATGCTAAAAATTGCTTGAAAAAGAGAACTTACAATCACAATCGCCGAAAGATGTAAATTTTCCCATGGCTCGCATATAAGTGACCAGCTCTGACAACTCGGTGACTAACGGTTGATTCTGGAATTTTATTTTTTACTTGTTATGACAGTTGTCTTAACTTATTGCTGTATATCATATTGTGATAAGTTCAATTATTATGCTTTCTTTCCTTGTTCCAGCTTTAGATATGTGTTTTTTTAATTCTGATATACGACCATATTTTTCCTCTTATACCGCTATATTTTGGCTTACGTTTTCGGTGATTCCGTTGAGCCGAGCGGTTCGGTCGATCTGATCCTCGTCGTCGGTTTCTCCGATGAAGATGCGTGTAACCGACCGCTCGATCGTGTCGTCTTCTGTTCCGCCCGAGTCGATCGAGGTCTGTTTGTCCATGATTCGCTTGTCATTGCTGATCTTCTCTATCTTGTTTTTTATTAAAATTTTACGCTTTAAGACGTTGGGCGAGGGTAAATTAACGCCGGCTTTGATCTGAAACGCAAACGTTACTGTGGTATTCTGCTTTGCGAACAATAAAATATTTCTTGGAGATTGAGCAGATAGACTGAAATAACAATAATATGCATGGTGATTCATGCTATATTCACTATGCGACGTTGAATATGATGACTGTTAGCTATTGTATTTGTTGAGTAAGCGGGAAATTTTTTTAGTTATGCGTTTGCATGCTTTTAATTTATGAAAGTACCGGTATAATAGCTCAAAAATGAAGTTAAAGGAAGACAACATGAAAAGGTTATCTTACCGGATAGTCGTCCAACGTCTCAGTCAGGAGTAGATTGCCCAGTATGTCTTTACAGTACTTGGCCATCTTGATCTGCTGTTTCTGGTTACAGTGATTCTCGAATGACAGAATCACTGGGTATTCTGAGGTAATGAAAGCTGTGTCAGCAATGGCAGCAATCACCTCCTTGAATGGTATAGTGGTACAGAAGCAGATGTGAGTGGGGCCGTGAGTGATAATGGGCTCATTGTTGGGGCCGTCCCAACAGTCCAGTTCAATGGAGCGGCAGCCGGCTAGCAGGGCGTAACGGTACATTGCTACCGAAGACCTACTCTTCATTTGGCGGCCTACAATGTAAGAGATTTAGGTCTACCTTTGAGATTTTAGGAGGTATCATAGTGGTCAAAGTGTTTTAGTAAACATATTGTAATGTAAATTATTTGTAAGTTACACAAAGTTTGCTTTAACCTTCTAAAATTGTGTTTCTGTAGCCAATGTTACCTTTTAAGTAGGTATTGTGAGATGAGTTAATAAAGTAATGAGATAAGGGTTTGTTCATGTCGTCCTCGTTCAGATCGAAAGCGTCCGTTCTCACCGGAACGTTGTATTCTGACATCAGGAAGCGGAGGTATGTGTCGCTGGTGAGGCCATCGTCTAAACAGTATCATATTGTTGTTATTCTTTAAACTTTGTATGATATGTTTGTCATATCATATAACCTCTGTCTCTTACTTTTCTCTTGGGAATTCTGTAGCAAAAGGCTTGGCAAAGACAACTTGTGGTAACTTTGGATAAAATATATCAACTTTTACTACAAACTTCGTTTTTTACATCTTTAAGATAATGTAAAGCAACAACAACATACCTGATCCAACCCGATTCTTGCGTATCGTGCGCGCCGCGTACTCTTCCGATACTGGAGGGAATAGAATTTCGTTGAGCCGTTTGTCGCGATGCTCTTCGTTCAAATAGGTTCTGAACTCGGCTACAGTAGCGTTGGAATGGGAGAAGGATTTGCCAAAAATGTCATCGACCTCCTTTCGACCAGTAATTACCTTGTACAACTTTAAGAGGAATTCTGGATCTTTCAGGAGGTTGGAGGTGTTGCGTTTCTTGTCTTTGAGGACTGGCAGATGTCGCTGAAGCTGTTTTTCTAGTAGGCGGCGATCTTCTCGTTGTTTAGATAGCCATGGCATTACTGTGTCCACAATTCTGAAAAATTGAATTATGAAGTTGTTACCAAATTAAAATTAAAATTTCAAGATCTTAAAGTTTAAAAAACTTCGAAAATCAACAAAATTTAAACTCACAAATCGGTGGTGACGATCTGATCTGGCTTCATGATGCACCTGACCTTCGCAAACATTCTCTTCCAATAGTAGAACACATCCTGAGGTTGTTGGTAGAACTTCAAAGACAATTTACGTAGGATACTGCACCATTGACTGGCTTCTGCCACCGTAGTCGCCATGAATACGAAGGGCTGAGGGTGGATGAAGTCGCCGAACATGACAGTCACGATCCGTTCTGGAGCCGTAGATCGTTCCTCCGGATTCATGGGGATCACTGAGGTATTCAACATGGACTGGACTTGGGCATCGCTCTTGGCCTTGGAAGCCTCGACCAGATGGCCGGTGTGTACGTCGACGATTTCATCGACGAACACGGCTTCTGTTGTTGGATTCTGAAAAAGAAATGTAACTTTAAACCAAAAGTGACTTTAAAAGTAGCTAGGCAACGCAGTAGCCATATGACAATTTTACCAACTTGTGATGAGAAACGATGGTTTATATGAGCCTGTGTATATTATAAAGAAGCGATCTTACCTTGACCAATGTTTTTGAGTAGAAAATGAACTCATCGTCAGTTATTCCGATTGTCACCGGTCGACAGGTGTACTGGTCGGCTAGCTGTAAGTTGGAATTCGTTAGTAATATCGTCATACAAAGTTAAACAAATCATACATCCTTTCCAAAGTACTATTCTTTATGACCTTTATATTACACAGAAAAATGTAAAATTTCAAAAAAATAAAGAAAAAGTTTGAAAAAAGCACCACAAAAATTAAATTTGTTTTTCTACCAAACCTTTACTTACAACGTCGATGCGAGTGGCATGAATCGGATGAGGTAGAGAGTCGGCCTTGGCCTGGTAGAGTCGCTGCCGGTGAACTGGACTGAGGAGGTTGCTGGCTCGGCCACCACGTGCAGCGTCTAGCGAGCCAGACAAAGGCATGTCGACATTACTGTTTGATCCTCCTCATACTGCTGCAACAAGTCCCGTGAGATGTTCGAAAAGTAAATCCCGCAAAGTCAAACGTTCCCAAAGTATCCTGGGAAACCCGGATTCGCACAACTTGTGAATTTTATATACGGAATTGGCGGCGACAAAGTGGCCTCAATTCCGGATCACAACGATATCGAGGGAGCGGTCGGTCGGTTGGGGCCCGGCGGTCTTGTTTACCCAAGGGCAACAAGCAGGTATTCCTGTTGGGAGGGTATGGGGCTTGTGGCCGACCGCTACAACGCCCCGAGTCAATCCTAATTCGGTTGACCGTCGGTCGTTAGTAATATTGTCAAATTTGGGACTACAAATTCCCGCCCAGCACGCCATTGAAATCGAAACGCGCTGTGTGAAAGGTCACGCCTCAGGGAAAGAAAAGTGAAATGGAAGATATTGGAGGGGGTCTCGCTCAAATCGGTTCCGTGAGCCGTAAAATTATTTGATAACTGGAGCGGGCACATCCGCGACAACAGTTCTACACTCCCGCCCCAAGGTGGCGAACAACCGCCGGAGGTGGCGGAAACGGCTTTTTCGGCCATTTCGTAATTAAGAAGACGAATCCCCTGAGGCGGGAGGGCGATGCGTGTTCCTCGCCGCCTCGATCGTTCCTTCCTCGGAACGACGGCTGATAAGGGCGGTAGTCGGCACAATTCACCTGTCTCTAATTAACCATGGGCCAGCCGGCTGGCGCCTGATCTCCTTACGGGGAGTGTCTCTCGCTCTGTGCGGTGACACGTGTTGGAATTATGTAAATAAACGCATCCCGTTTCTTCCCCAAAAAACACGCGGGGACACCTTGACCTCGACGGCGGGGTCATGATCCCCTGAGGGTGGCAACCTGAAGACGAACAAGTGCTTTTTAAGAGTCTCGGGTCTCCTTTATTCGGTTCTTGTGCGGAAACTCAATTTCGCCCCCTGAGCCCGAGGCCATAAATTGTTGAAGACAACGAGCGCACAAATTTCGCGTATTACTCCTCCTTCGAACTCCTATATAAAATGATATAAGGACAAGGCGGGCTGATCCGCTCGCCTCAACTACGTTATGCTCTACAACGATGTTACTCCTACAATTATGTTACATTCTTCTGGCGAGGCGAATAGAGCAAATGTTTACAAAAGAGTACAAAAGCTCTGCTTTCTAGCCGGCTCAAAGAACAGCTGGACTCACGCAAATCTCATAAAGCGCGCGGTAATAGTGGCTATGGACTTTTGGGGCTACAAATATTCATTTTATTGTTTGGAAATAGCGTAACGATACAGTAGTTGGCAGTAAGTTGTGAAGTTTTGTAGCCTGAACTATAAATTTGTGCCTAAAACCGGCCAAATATAAAAGTTTCTGCAGAAAAGCAGTGTTATACTGAGAGTTAAAGCTACAGTGTTGTACTACAGTACTCGAAAATACAGTACGAAAACCATAAATTTGTCAAGCCACGTTAGAATAAGTTATTTTGCAGAACGAAAAAGATAATTACAATACTAGTCCTAATATACAAAAAAAATAGTATACCGTACCAAACTTGACCTCATCTACATCTCAAGTTAGTGTACCGTACATGCAGAACCCAAAAAATATTGAGTACAGTACGAAAAGCATCTAATTTTGCAAGTAAACCCCCAGGAGAACGGAGAATAAGTACCCGAACAAACAACACTTAGAAGTAATGTGTTATTGAAACCGTAAAGGGCGACCATTCTAACAGTTGTTATGTATTAAGGTAAACAAAAAACAGTTCTTGTGTAATACCTTTTCCTGATTTTATTTGAAAGAAACGGGCAAAGTGAAATAGCCGGGGCAAGAGCAAGAATCACCGTCGCTGACTTCTGGAGCGTCGCAAATTTGGTGGGATTCGAGGAGATTTGACATCGTGAAGTGGCCTATATGAAGTCATGTTACATGGCTGTTGTAAGGTCATGCTACATATATGACTAGTATAAGATCATACTACATGTGTAGTATAAAATCATACTGTATGACAAGCATAAGGTCATACTGTATAACTAGTACAAGGTCATACTATATAACTAGTATAAGGATGTATTAAGGTAGATCTTGTAGCTAGTCCACAATCGTTGGCTGTGCCAACCTGTAGACCAACTGTTGAAAAATAAAAGTTCAAACTCCAGAATCACAACCCGTAGCCATCCTCGGAATCCTCAACTCCTTGTTTTCATGTGGGACTCAGATGGAGCGAGGAACGTTTGGGCACGTTTGACTGATGATTAAGACGCTCGTCATTTGTTTCCGTGTGCGGCTTCAGAAAGTCCGCCGGCATAATTCCGCAGAATTCGCGGATTCGCTTCATCGTCTGTTCCTCGTTGGGCGCCTCCTTCCGGTTGAAGTTCTCGTAGCAGCTGGGGCAGCGGCGGAACGGCATCTGGGCGTGGGCCGCGACGCCCAACCGACCGGTCGGCTCGAGGCAGTTCGAGGTGGAGTAGCGACGATGTGGCAGTTTGATGGGGACGTCGCGGCTTCCCATCGGCGAATCCGACGACCGATTCAGCAAGATGGTGGGAGTTTTGGGCGAGCCGGGGGTGGATAAGGAGTTCTTGGTGTCTGTGGGGAACTGAGGTATGGAGTCGGTTGTGTAGGGTCCGAAAACAACATCATTGTAGGCTGAGGAACAGAGGGAGTCGATGTCGAACGATTTGGTCGATGAATCTGGCCCGTTTTTCCTGGAGTTGGACGAGAAAGAGTCCATCGAACCTAAAACAACATCGATTACAAAAATATTTGCACAAAATCGTCCAAAAAATCAAAACAAAATTGTAATTTACATTAAAACTCTCATCTTATATATACCTCAAAATTAAAAAATTGAGTAAAAAATAACAACTTTTACCTAGTCCAACTCCAAAATCGACCCGATTGGGCCGTCGACGATCTCTTTCCTGAATTGGCGATGTCTGAACGCTGAAGCTGACCATTTTGGTCTGAGGCGTTGGTGGTTGGACATCAACAATCTTGTTCCATCGGCTGTTCGTCGCAAATTTGGCAAACATACGAGATCTAAACAATAAAATAACATAATATAATGTAAAATAAAAACACAAAATACATCAAGTTGTAATGTAACCACGGTAAAATAGTTTGCAAGATAAAAAGAATCAAATTTCACATCGATATAAGTTACAGTAGTAATTAAATCATAAAGTTAAGTAACAATGTAATGCTTACTTGAAGTCCCCATGGATATCTGTTCTCATCTTTACGGTTTCAATAGCTTGAATTGCCCTTAGGGTTGGAAGGTTGTAGCCAAACATTGCTTGTCGCTGTAGCGCTCGTGCTCTCGCTTTACGTTGCGTTTTAACTGAAGCTCGAGATACGGCATCTTAAACAATATAAATGTAGATCCAAATGTTGACAAAATTGTGCTACAACATAAGATCCAACAAAGATATACAAAAGCGGTTTATATTCTTAACGTTATGATAAAAGACTTCATAAACATTAGTATATAAAGTAACTTATCACCACATTAACATAAAGATATAGCATTAATATAAGTAACTTACCATCCTTGGTATGTTGTGACGTTGTATCACTGCTCTTCCTTGTTACATCGTCTTCTTCTTCCGAAGAATCAGAAGAGCTGTGATGAGGATCGAGTCGATTCATTAGGACATTACCCACAATCTTCTCGGCCACCCAGTCTTTGGCCGATCGTACAATACTGTGTTGGTACGGGTGCTCAGTCATGGTTGTTAATGGTACTGTTAACATGTCTAAACATGATGTTAACTTTAGTAATTGCAGTAAAACTACATTTTTTACATATTACAGAAAAAATACATGTAAATTATGCTAAATTACGTTATGCTATGATATAAAAAGTCCCAACTACCATACCCGTCATTCCAACTTCAAAAGGTTTGGCTTCTTCATGCTGAACATCGTCTGTGGTCACAATTTGTGCCATTTTCTCAATTTCCTCGATATATTGTTCTAATAATTGTTCGATCAACTTCTCTATGTAATCCTGGATCAAGTTAATACACATAGATAACAACGCCAACCCAATTAAGATCAAAAAGAAGTTGACCAACATCATGTCAGGCTTTGTTGGTACTACATCTCCTAGCCCTACCGTACTGAAAACTAATGTTACAATATAATTTACAGTGTAACTATAAAACACTATCTTAATATAAAAGAAAACAAAATACACTATACCTTATATTAACATAATATAAAGTAAAAATTATAAATATATCAACGTTACCAGTGTTATACTTACCTGATAGACACAAAGAAGAAGTAGACAGATGTGAGGTACCCCCACTCGTGCTCCCATAAACAAAACATAGCAGCTGATAGTGCTATCCATAGGGCCAAGATAGTCAAGGCCAAGGGGATGGGGTACTCTCCGCTCTTCTTGTAAATGGGTTCTTGGATACTTTGTTGATCTTGAGGCTTCTTCAGAATGCCCGGAGGCTTTCCTGACTCTACATCGTTATCTTCATGAGTGACAAAACCGCCTAAGGGGTTGATCGAGAGGTTATAGATAGCCTAAAATAATATCATCATAAAGTTAATGTGATTTTAAAGTCTATAGATTAGATATAATTGATTAACATCTTATCACTTATGTATAATATTACATTTTTTTTAAATTTGCTATATAATTTTTGACCAAAATAGTAAGAAGCCAATCGGGAATCATAAATAAGACAAGCTCAACATGAATAATATATTCCAATAAAACCTCTCACACCTTACCCGCCCAAAACAGTACCACACTTCCCCAAGAATCACCCCACCTCTGACCGAAGCCATAAAAGACGTCATCTAATGAGGGAATCTGTCCCGATGGAGTTTAAGCCTTCAAAAGTGAAGTTTGTGGGTTTCCGGCGTATCCGGAGTCAAAGAAGCCCGCGAATCCCCCCGGAGAATGGATCCGAAGCCGGCTGGCCAGATTTGGGGCCCATCTTCTTCAGTTCTTGAGACGGCGGCATGACTGTTCTGTTTCCGCCACAAAAACAAACTTGATTAGCCATCGTTCCCACACCGTGCCGTGAGCCGAGATGCGGGATGAGGTCCGGTCGATTTGTTTGCGGTTGACCATCTTCTCGCGACAGGTAAGGTTTTATGTTGATTTTGTGTCAATTTTAAGAAAAAATCTTCATATTTAGGATTTTACGCTAAATTTTGAAATTCTGCAAAAAAAATCTTAAATTTTAAATTATAGCTCGAATTTCAAAATAAATTCAAAATTTCAGCTAGCCGGTTTCGTAATATCACATGTTGGGCTATGTGCGCTGGTCGCCCTCTATGCCGTACTTGGCGCCTTTATGTTTCGTGCTATCGAGTATCCGGAAGAACTCCAATTCCAAGGTCACATCGCCAATGACACCTGGAAGACGGTGGAATTACTGTACAAATTCATCGATGAATCCAACGTCATCGAAGAGAATGAGGTGAAGAAGAAGGCTCACGAGCTCTTCAAACATTACGAGTTGTTGTTGGTGAAGGCTGTGAATTACGAAGGATACGACGAGAAGGACGACGTCAAGCCTACATATCAATGGACCTTTTCTGGAGCCTTACTGTACTCTATTACGGTCTTCACAACGATTGGTAAGATACGAGACCACTGTTATGAATATATAACCATTATAGACTTATAATGAAAAATAAATTACTAAACAACTCAAATAACCACCTATGTTTAGGATACGGTCACATTTGTCCCAAGACCCCCCTAGGCCGTGGTATGACAATCTTATATGCGATGATCGGCATTCCTCTGATGTTGTTGTGTTTGGCCAATATTGCTGAAAGTTTGGCTCAAGTAGGTTCAATATGTATGGCAATTACTGTTTAGGTGTTCACATTCGTCTACTTCAAAGTATGTTGTGCATACTGTAGATGGCAAGCCAAGCGAAGACGAGTACGACGAGCAGCACTCAGCTTCAGATACCATCCCAATGCACCGGTCAATGTTAGAAGAGGTATACCTGATTTTAAGTTTACATAATCATGCCGCTTTTTCTTCTTTAAAGTTGATACTTCTGCCAAAAATACCATTAACACTATGTTACAGCCCACTCAGCCCGAGCCATCTCCCGTCACAACAGTCAACTGAAACGCGGGGCCAGTATCAAGAAGAACCTTCCAGCACGAGGCTTCAGTGACACCAAGAGTATGAAGTCGATAAGGTCTCTGAATAGGTACGACACCCACTCTCTGCCAGGCAAGCGAAAGGCCAGCAACATGAAGCACAGTTCTCCATCAGATCCATTGTCCAAGAACAACTTCGCCAAAGGCAAGGTTCAGAAGTACACGATGGCTCACGGTGCTCTTGTAGACTCCAGTAGCCTCGAGATGGACCCACTCTTCAACTACCAGAAGAGACGCAACCTAATCAAATGCTGTGATAGACAGGGAAAGCGAGAGTACGGTAAAGGTAAGTTACAGTATCTCACAAGTTTTATTCTTTACATCATTAAGATTTACCGTAATTTATATCACTAAGAGTTACAGTAATTTAAAATTATAACTGTCTTTAAGGTCTTCCAGTAAAATACTTGAACAGCGACGACGACAAATCTGCGATTCTGGAGATCAAGTCGGTTAATAGTGCCAATGGTACTGGTACTGGCTCAGTCCAGTCCTGGACTAGAGGAGCGGCAACAGCACCAGTCAGAAGAAAGCCTAAGAGAAGACCGCCAAAGCATTTCGACGACTCCTGTATCTCTGGGTAGGTTAATATCCAAAATATCAAGAAATCTAACACAATACTAAAAAGGAGAGTGCCCTACCTGCCCCGCTCTGATTGACTTTAAACTTTTAATATAGAAAAATCATGTAAATATAAGATCTTCAGCAAATTACTAAATCGCGCTCTTCAACCAATCTCGACAAAATCGAGATTAAAAAATGACATTTTGAATTTCGCGCCATGTTGGCATTGTGTCTCAAGCTTATAACTCTGTCATTTTTTGACTTTTAGGGGTTCTTCTTTGATATACTAGTAGAATACCTTTAAATAAATTTATATTTTTAAATTTGTACGTGTACCTTGTCTGGAAAGTCGAAAAATGCTTGAAACACAATGCCAAATTTGCCAAAATGGCGGGAAACCCAAATAATTTAAATTTAAAACTTAAAAACGCGAGCTAAAATTTTTTATGGGTACTATTGGTAATAGAAAGAATTCATATAAAAATTTGAGCTGATTCTGAGCGGAGCAGGTAGGGTACTTTCCTTGTAAGCTCAAGTGTGATATATAATAGATGATGTTACCTATTATAGGATAGGTTTTGTATGATATAAGACCAAAATTCTCTTTTCAGCAACGGCAGAGTCCCTCAAATCACAGTGAGCGACAACGAGAAGGAACGTTTAGCTCACGGAACGGACACGATGTCGGACGAAGAAGACTACATTGACCCCTCAATGTCAGTCCACCACTTAAGTGCCTTAAGGGAGAGTGAAGGTGGTACTCCACCTCGAGCTCTACCCAAACAAAGCTCCATCGATGCCCAGTCCGTGACTCGTCGACAGGAGATACGATCCTACCGTAGCGAAGAGCGTAGCGACGACTTCAGCATGCGGTCCTTCAGACGCAGCTACAAGCGAGAGAAGATGCCGGTTTCTGTAGGCATAATTACAGTAATCCTGTTCATCGCTGGAGGTGCGATCCTGTTCGCCATTTGGGAGGACTGGAATCTGTTCGACGGTGCCTACTACTCCTTCATCACTCTGTCCACCATAGGCTTCGGCGACATCGTGCCCGGTCAAACGTTGGACGACGAGGATTCGCAGGAGAAGCTGATCGTATGTGCACTGTATTTGTTGTTCGGAATGGCACTGATCGCCATGTGCTTCAAACTGATGCAAGACGACGTCGTCCAGAAGGCCAGATGGCTGGGCCAACGGATCGGCATTATAGGTAATTAATTATCACTATTGATCAAGGTGGATATGTGAGACAGAGACGTGTTCTTATACTATCTTGATTGGTTTAGATGTGTCTGGTCAAAAAGTATATAGAAAAGAAGAGGAAAGATAAAGATTTAAACATTAGGTAACAAGTTATTGTTTTCAGTGAAAGAAGAATCATCGGATTCTGAATCAGAGTTTGAGGATGAGATCGTGATAGAAGAAGACGATGACGACGATTTTATGGATGAAAAAGAACTGGAACATGTAAGTGGTACTCAAGTATATAATTATTGTAATAACAGTCCATCAACAATTACTATCCAATTAAAAAAAGTCATTTACGAACAACTCCCCCAATGTTATAGTAGATTTAACGCAAAATTTTCATTATTGAATTACTCGAGCTCCTATACCCAAAACCATACCATAAAATGACCCGAAATTGTTTTAGATAACTACAAATCTCAAGTAACACACCCCATTCTAGGTAATCAGCCGTTGAACTCACCTTGACCGGCTCACTCATCCGTCGCGCACTGTCCGGCAACTTCTGCTTGGCCGAGCGCATTCTTTTGTACAGTTTCCGCAACGTTCGCGACAATATCTTACCCACATCTTTCAAGATGATCAAAAACACTGGGATGCCGATCATAATGTAGAACATGGTCGCCACCCGGCCGCCGGTCGATTGCGCCGCTGGCAATCCGTAGCCTGAATTTTAAACCGTAGTTTAGACGCATAATTGAAGTAAAATTGTTATTTAAAGGTTGGGATTTGAAGTTTTGTGGTCAGGGCCGGGCGCGAGGGGTGGGGGAGGGGGGTAAAGTTGAACGTGGTCCCCCCTGTGGATTTTCGGAAAAAAAATTTCGCAAAAAATCGGCACAGGTAGCTAGCTACCTGTGCCGATTTTTTGGACCCCCGCCCCCAGACCAAAAGTCCCCGCCCGGCCCTGTTTGTGGTTTTAAGTATTTTTTTGAATAGTTAAAGTTACTTTTAACTTGAAGTTAATTATTAGTTAACAATATTTTTTATCAACTTATATCAAAAACATATTTTTAAACTTGTTGATAACACTTTTAGATAGATATCAGTGTATTCTATGCTAATTTGAAACAAAATTTTTTTAACATTATTATTCTGCTTCTCATCCATGCCCGTAATAGTATAATTCCGAGTGTTTGTTACATTTCCTTGGCCCGAAACAAGAAATAACTCATAAAAGTTGTGATAGATGGGCCACAAGAAATAACTTTTGAAACATACCGATGGTGGTGTAAAGCTGGCCGGCGTAGAAGAGGGAGCCCATCCAGGTCCAAGGGCTGGTGTCACACCGCTCTTCAATCACCTCCGTGATGTTCAAGTAGTCGATAAGCCAGAACAGCGCTTCTTTCGTCTCCCGCGTCTGAATCTGCCTCTGGAATGTTGAGGTACCGTTGCCTTTGCCACATTGGATCTCTGTCATTCGTTTTATGATCTGAAACACGGGGTGAACATCATGAAGTATAAGGTGAACAATATGATTTGATGTGAAACTTGTTTTAAATTGTGATTTTACGATCATTTTCACATTATAATGTTAAAATGAAGGTTCGTAACTAAAGTTAGACATTCAAAACTTCAACTTGAGACAATTCGAAAGCAGTTTCTTGAAGAAGATGATCTATTGGAAAAGCCATTGTTTATCATAACATAAAACAACAAAAACTTGACGTGGATCATAAAAGAAAGCTCAAACAGGTGAAAATAGCCTCATTGACGTCATGACTACCTTAACATCATCCGAAAACTATTCTATAACTTTCACCATGTCCATAAACAATATATTTTGACAGCTCAGTTCATAAATCAAGTTAAAAATAGATATTACCTAAATTAATTAGTGTCTAAATTTATATTGTACTTACTCATTATTTTTGGTGTTTCATCCAAAATTAGGCTTGTTCTAATTAATTTACTTATTTTGTTTGATCGGACAAAAAAATGTTTTGTTTATCTCAAAGAAATAACCTGGCATTCTTCTGTTCATCAACGTAAATGACGCTATTTTTGAATATTTTGTTCAGAAAATCCGTCGTTGTAAAATAAATATTGGAAAATCAAATAATAAGGTGTTTGGATGCAAAGAAGAGGTATTTTTAACACAAAGTAAGTTAAATTTAACGTTCTTTAGACTTCCTAAAGGTTTATGCATCAAATCATGTTATCCTACCTGATTGAACGCGTATTCCGTTGATTCTCGATAGTTTTTGCGTCGTATCTCGTCCGGCTGCAACTCAAAATGTCTGAACATGGCAGCGCCGATCAGTGTGTATGTGACGAGGACGGTGAAGGGTAGAAAGTGGGACAGCCGGTACTCGGTGTAGAACCATTTCAACTTGTGGAGGACCTTGTATAACATGTTCTGATGTTCGACCTCATCGGCTCGTTTCCTCTGATGACATGGGATGGATAACCCCTGGAATGTAACCATAAAATATTTTGTCATAAATTTCAACGCTATAAAAGGACGGCCCGATCTCTTTTATCTGGCCACAGATTTTGGGCCGAGAGAGCGGCCGTTTAATTGGGCGGGTTCAATTAACGGTGACATTTGGAGAGTTGGAGATGTTTATTGGGTGGTAATAATGAGGGCATGGCAACAACAAAGTATTAAGAAAATTTCGAAAAATTTTAATTTCGGAAAGTTTAAAAGTACAGAATTAAAAAAGTTGTTCTTGACACGTCTACTACAATATAACAAACAATTAGTGTAGCCAAAAATAGAAACAAAATATGACAAAGTAAATTGATTAAAATATCAAAATATTCTATCCTGCCTACTTTATTAAGTTTAAAACTTCAAAACTTCGAATGACGTCAAACGCCTACTGTAATATAACAAACATCTTGAGTTTAACAAAATAACAACAAAACACGTCAAGACACATCCATTACAATAATAATTAGCCAACTACAACCCATTTGCGACATTATATTAGTGCCGCAAAAAAGTAGTGCTCGTCACTCTCGACTGCCGTTCCTCGAGAGTGAGAAAAAAAGAAAAATCAAAAGCAATCGCAGAGGTCGTTAAGGCCAAGAAGGCCTTCTCGAACTGATCCCCCTGAGGCACCTGAGCAGAGAATTAATCCTTTTTGTTATGTTAAACTTTTGGCACATTACAGTCTTGACGTATCTTCCCACTGACACTCGGCCCATCTTATTCCAAATGCAAAGAACACAAAATTAATGGGACATACGACGATGGCACAGTTAGTGGGATGCTTGACTTATGGGGGATGTTATTGTTGCAGCTAGTTGTTTGTCTATGTTGTTGTTATGAGAAGGAGGCTTTGTTTATCGACCTTTAGGCTTGATTTTTTTCGAAATTTTTTGAAATTTGAAACAAAGCCTGGGATAATAAAGTTGTATTTTATATAATGCCTAACAAGGTGTACATTAACTTTATATTTTAATTTTATTTTTAATAAGAGTTACAATTTTTTGAAAATGTCGAAATTCCAAAAAAGTTCATTTCTGTTGGAAGACTAGCCCTTCATACCTTACTATAGTAAAAGTATTATTATGTTTAGCTATAAATAGACTAAAGTATTGTTAAGAAGTCTGAGCAAGTTTGAGGCCATCAATTACTCTTTAAACTTAATTTGTCAGAGATCGCTGTGGTCTCCGAAGGCCTCCATTATCTTATATTATCTATGATAATTCTTTAGGTTAGTGTAGTTTTTCTGTGATTTTAGGTCTATAAAGTAGTTTTTTGTTGCTGTAATCTTGTCTTTTGTGTGTATACAGCCTTAAGTACGTATATAGTGACATGTTATCGATAATGACATCCTATAGTTTCACAGAAGATATACTTTTATTGGCTTTATTAAACGTAGCATTAAAGTTAATGTAACAAGAAGGAGTTTAACGTATGTTGTAAACATACTACAATTGTTTTATTTATTATGATATTACAGTAATAAATTGATTTATGTTAACGCAACAACCAAGATTTGAATATTGGGTTGTTCAAATAATTCTGCACCTCCTAACCCCGAAAATTTGCATTGAAAGGGGCACATAATTAAATGAACAACCTAACAGTACTAAAATTACAGTTTGGTATGTTGTTGATTACAACAAAACTGTTTACCTTTCCTCTCCACACAACTGAATGGACATGAGCTTTTGTTACAACTTATCAACTCTAAGCATGGTATCTTCTTCACACTTACACATTCTCGGTCACATTCATGCTTGGATCCAAAGAATTGAGTTTCGTCATCACAGGATGACATTACAGTATGATTACACTCGTCCGACTTGCTATCGTAGTAGTATATGTTGGCGGAGGATGGCTGTAACTTTTTGTTACATGAGGACACGGGATGGTTATTGCACTTGTTTATCTTGTCGTAGTCTGAAATAGGTTTTTGAGTTATGTTTAGGGAGATTATAGTACAGTATGTACTACAACATTTTGGTAATATATAGTTATAGGTATGTATTATGTTTTTACGAAGATATAATGTAAAAGCGAGTAAACTCACTCAATTTACAAGTGATACGACAAGAGTTTTCATCCACAAAGTTGTTGAAATTGCCGCCCATTCCACTGTAAACGAATGGAACACAAGTATCGTCGTTCTTGTCGTAGTAAAACCTGTCCATCTTCATATCACCATAGCCAACCTCCACTTTCTGATGGCATTGGTCGCTCAAGGTCATATCGTTCATGCTGGTGTCTATCATCGTATCTACAGATGCATTCGCTTCTAACGCTGTTATTATTAGGCCTGGCTCTGTAACATTTTATATATTACTTTGATGTAACACATCATCATTAGCCACATATGTAAATTTACATATACAATGATGTCCGCTGGTCCGATTTCTACATTAACTTATGAAAAATTAAAATAATATCTATATTGACCATATATTAAAGCATAAACATATTCCCATGTAACTATTTACCCTACTGTACTCTCAAACCTACCCTGAGATCCTTTCCTGATACCGGTCACAATATTGTACAAGGTCTCGGGCGTTACTGTCGCGGTAAGTAAAGACAAAACAACAAACACAAACATCGCGGCGAGCTGTCGAAAACTGACATACGACCATGTCGAGAACGGAGTAATTCGATTATCTCACCGTTCCGTTCTGGTTTCAGAATCCGGAAGCCGGTTAAGTAAATGTTGTAAAGTGAAAAGAACCTCGTAAAACATGTTGTGGTCAGTGATTTGACTCAAGCAAGACAAGGATAACATGTAAAATAGAAGCAACGTCATCAAATGAGTTAGGTGTAATGTATAAGATAGTTAAAGTACAGTAAACCTACTTTAATCTAACTTTTTTTGAAAAAAGTGATATACTTTGTAAGGTCAGACATATCATGTAGTTTACACAGTAAAAGATTAACCCAATCGACCAGCCCAGCTCGCTTAGGCTTAAAAAAAGTCATATCCAGCACACTGTGGCCAATCGCAAATTTTTTAAAATTTCAAAAATCTACCATTTAACAGTCAGAAACAGCTCGTTTATTGTACAGTAATCACTTCTTCTTGGCCTTTTTATTGGACTTCTTCCCTTTGCCCGAGGCTTCTTCGGCCGTTCGGTCGGCCACCTTCTTCGCCTTGTTGGGTTTCCTCTTCTCTGACTCTTCCTTTGTCCGTTCCGTCTTATCTACATTTCGTTTCTTGCTGTTGGTTCCTTTGGGTTTGGCAGCAGAAGGCTTGCCTCGTTGTACGTCTTTGTTCATCCTTAACTTGGCTTTGGTCATTTTGGCTAAAAGGTCCGGGTGCTTCTCTTCGACCCTAAAACAAGTTAAAGGTAATAAGTTAGTCAAAAAGTTAACAGAAATAGTTTTTTTCAAAAGACGTTTGTTCTTATCGTTATTTCTACGTATTTTTTGACCAGAAAATGATAACTTACATTTTGATGGTGACGATAGTCTTACACACTACTCGTAAGCGTGTTCTCTTGTGAGGATCCTTAATGAAACACTCGTTCATAATAGCCTTGACATAGTCTGGAGCCCAAGGAGGAGGTGTCAGGAGGGTGGGTTTGAAACAGACCTAAAACAAGTTCCATCAATACCTATTGAATAAAACTTCATTAACTACTATCTCAATACCCCTTAAAATATCAAAATATGTTTTATATAAAAAATAATACCTAAACCTACAATTTGCTTGATTTGAGGACCAGTTTTGTTTGGGAAAGGATCAGCACCATTTGAGAAGATCTCGAACATCAACACGCCAAAGGCCCAGACATCTGATTGGAAGGTGTATGTGCGAGTATTGAACACTTCTGGAGCCAGATACTTGATTGGAGTACGTTCGGATGGGTCGGCTATGTACACTGAAGCTTGTCGTGAGAGACCAAAGTCGGTAATCTTCAGAACTCCTTTACCGTAAAGGCAATTTCTGGCTGCTACGTCTCTAAAAGTACATTACAGTAATACATTTAGTACTGTAACAATGACAGCATATAATACTGTACCTTAAATTAAAAATAGATTAAATTTAACTACGTTACGGTATACTTCTATAACATTACCATACATCACAGTAACCTAACCGTACATTACAGTAACCTACCTATGAATAATGCCCCTTCTGTGAACGTGCATCAGCCCTTTAGCAGCATCGAAACACATGCTGACTCTTTCTGAAATCGAGATTTTGGGACCATTAGTCCTTAAAAAGTTGTCCAGAGCACCACCTGGTACCAGTTCCATTAAGATCATCATGGGTTCTTGATCTGCCACGACTCCAAAGCATCGTACTACATTCTTGTGTCGCATCATCCTCATTAGCCTGGCTTCTCGCATCGATTCCTCCACCTTCTCCTTGTTCATTTCACTGACTTTCATCTAAAACCGTATTTTGAACCTATCATCTATGACAAAATAAAAAGTTTTTAAAAAATCACTAATTAACCTTAACCTTACAACAATATTACAATAGGAAACTTCTTACCTGCTTCACAGCCACTTCTTTCGGCGGCTGATCCTTAACCGTCAGTTTACCCATATATACTTGGCCATAAGCTCCTTTGCCAATCTGTTTAGACAGCTCTACTTGATCAGCTGTGAACTCCCATTCCTGGCGACAAATTGGCTTGACCAATGTACATGGATTAGCTCCAAGCGGCTTCTTAGACTTCATATAGTGATTGACCAACTGCACCACCGAGTCGAATGATTGGTTTGGGTCGATAAAGAACTTCCCTTCCTTGTTTTTGATTCGAAATGTAACTTGTTGGCCATTGTTAACTGGTTTTACGACAAGACAAGTCTGAAAGAGGAATTTTATCGACGGAAATAGAAAATTACAGCCGACAGGAAGACTTGACTCATCGTGTCAAGTTGTAAAGTAAAGACGAGGAGAAGATTTTGTTATAGACCCTCATGTTATCAATGAGATAGGACAAGAGATGGACGTGTTATATGTAGGGTGTTTTACTTGTTTTATGTAGGTTTGATTTGTTAAGTGTAATATA
The DNA here is from genome assembly GCA_904066225.2 of Bursaphelenchus okinawaensis. Classification (NCBI taxonomy): domain Eukaryota; kingdom Metazoa; phylum Nematoda; class Chromadorea; order Rhabditida; family Aphelenchoididae; genus Bursaphelenchus; species Bursaphelenchus okinawaensis. The sequence continues at coordinate 6,794,722 of CAJFCW020000005.1, read as the reverse complement.
ATTAATATTTATAATGCTGGGCTTTTATTATGAGATGAAGGTGAACTTACTACACGATCAGTGGCAGATAACTCTAATATTTTTATAAGAAAGTCTCCTGGTTTATTTAACAGCATCTTGACATCTTCTTGTGGTAATAGTCTAAAACAGTTGATATTACCATAGTTTTGAACTTTTTTTCCTCAATTTGGCTATAACGTTAGACTTTTGTTATTTTAGGTATAACTTTGGCCATTTCTTTGTTTTTATCCCAGAATATACTGTTTTGAAGCTTTCTATCACTAATAAAATCTCCTTACCCATGATAATAGTCCAGTTCCGTGATGCCCTCTTCCCCCACCTCCTTGTCCACCACCTTCTCTTCGTACTCTTCTTCTGTCGCCTCTTCCTCCCCCTTAGGCAATGGAAACTTGAAGTTGTTGACCTCGGGCTTGGCCACCTGAGGTTGTTGTTGTGCTTCTTTGTCGTCGGAGCCTGGCTCGGCTTTGTCTTTCTCTATCTTCTCGGGGAGGATCACCTCGGCAGGACCTTCTTCCTTCTTGGCATCTGGATTCACACCATCGACGAAGTTGGGGTCGCCGCCCGTCAGGATGATGTGCCCGTCCTTGTCTACGGGATACGGTATTTGGCCGAAGGAATCGTCGATGGGCAACAATTCTTCGGGCTTGTCAAACGGATCTACTCCAACTTTGGCTCCTTTTGGCAGCTGCAAGGTTGTGATGATTTCGAAAACAGATGCGCTTTTCATAATAAGATGGAAAAAATAAATTTTAATTTTTGCCAGGTATTTGAAGATTTTTTAAAAATTAGGCATAAAACAAAAAACAGTACCTTAATCTTGAGTGGTATGAAGCTTTTTGCTGGTACGGTGTTGGTTTCCATTGCGACTGCACTGGGTGGAATACTTGATCAAAATGACCGATTTCTGTCGACTTTCGACCATTTTGGAAGCTTTTTAAAAATAAAAAATTTACATGCTAAAATTTGAATTTGAGAAAAAGTTTTAAGTTTTAGAAAACCCTGGTTTTTATAGAAATTTTTTTGTCTTTTTTTTGGTATCTTACTGTATACCTTCAAATTCAACCCTTATTTCACATTTTAAAATTGCGAAACTGTGTTGAAAGTTCATATCGGGACAAAGTTATATTACTTTAGTTGTTTTGCCAAATTAATGACGCGCGCTAATTCCCCTGAGGCAAGACAAATAAACAGATTAACTGATGTAAGTGGCAATTTTACTCGGAAATTGGATGTCGCTGTACTGTGTAATTATCTGATCTCCACAACTGTAATTGTAGATTGTCGTATGTTTCGAGTAGTAATTGCAATTTACAGTCGTTTTTGGTGGTATTTTGATGTAAAACTTGATTTTTGGTTTTTCTGTGTGTTTGTTTTGGCATTTTTGGTTGTTATGGGTCTATATTTAAGGTCTTGGTACCTGGAAATGAATGGGTAACACCTAAATAACTTAACATATAGTTTATTACTATTATTCATCAGTAAGAGCGACTGTTTGGCTCATAAGATAGCTTCTAATGATACTCAACCTATCCCCTCTCCTTCTCCCAAAAGTTACCTAAAATACGAAACTTGAAGGGACAAGTCCGCAAAACCGCTGATCTGGCCGTAAATGCACCAGACGGCCCAATTGCGCAAGCGACAGGTTGATTGCGCCTCTAATATTATACAGATCGCGGAAGTTTGGAGACGCGTCCCCCTCTTCTCGCGCCTTCTCTTATGTTATAGTGCATCCAAAGGTCGACGGGCTGGCTCTGAGCGGCACCGATGGGCCCAGGTTGTTGTTTTTTGCCAACAACTTGTTCATTCGACTGTTTGTTTTTTGCTTATGTAGGTATAGTTATAGTACATCAAAAGGACTCTGGTTATAAAATTTTACTTTTTGTGTTTTAGTACTAGGCTGGGCAGGTTAATTTTGCTTTGGTGGAGGAAAAAACATTTTTTGAAAGGGTACACCTCTCTTCCTTCTAAAACGTGGCCTGTCTACTTATTTTTTCAGCAGTTTTGTTGAAATTAAAAAAAATTTTTCAAAATAACCTCTTTGTACTATAATATAACACCTTTCGAACCGCCAAATGTTCGTCACAATGTCTTCTTGTTTATGTTACGTTTGTTTTCGTATGTTGTTTGAGACCACTTGATATCGAGCCACGAGGCCTCGGGCTTCAATTGCTTTTACGAAACGTTTATTTTGCTTTTTTGCGACATTTTTCTGACATTGAAACATCCGAGGCCAGATATTTTTAATTAAATTCGAAGCAGACATGAACGTATGTTATCGTAGTGTTCACATCCCTTGACTATTCCTCGATTGACGTACTTTTAATGTTACTTGGGCTTGCATACATTTGTAGTAACATGTGTAATATGTTGCTTTTGCTTACTGCATTGCTTGGTCAAGACGTGAAGGGAATATTGTTGTACATGAAAAAAAAATTAAAAGTTTTATGGATAACTGCGCTTTTTGTTACCTAATAATTACCTTGACTTCTCATATACCTCACCATACTTTCAACTATAATACTCTTTTCACTCCCCAAACCCACGCTGTATCCACCTCGTACTCTATTTATCGTCACTTTGTGTTCGAGTATTGTTGACGATGGATGGGGCAGATTAAGATTCGAAAAAGGAATTAACTCTGGCTTCAAAGCCTCATTCAAATATCATATTAAACACCGCTTCTTGGTCGCCTGCGGGCGCTTTCTTTTTTCGTTTGGATCACGCGGTGGTCGTATCTCTATCATTACTTGCTTGTTTGTTTCAGATCATGGCTTCAAAGGACTCGAAGCCGCGGCGGAAAAGCTCCTTGCTCGGTGAGTTTTGAGATTTTCAAATTATTTTCAAGTATTTTGTGTTTTCTCTGGTTTTGCTCGGCTTAAAATGACTTTTTGGATTGAAAAAGTGAGTTTTTTGCTTTGAAAAGTCTGTTTATAAGCTTCAAAATGAGTTTTTTTGTTTAATAAGTTGTTTTTAATCTAAAATAAGAGTTTCAAAGGCATTAAAAACACTTTACATATCATTTGATACATCAAAACTCACTTTCAAATCAGTTCAGTCAATGTTATGTTATAAAAACCAACTTTTAACTTTCAAAATCTTGCTCAAAAACAACTTTCCACACGAAAGATCTTTCCCAAACTCAAGAAATGTTGTTGTTTATGCTCTTCAAACCCCTGATAACTGCAGAGGCAGGTTGCGCAACATTTGTGAAATTAATAAAGTTTCACGGTGTTTGCCCCCGGAATCTGGTTAGAAGACGCGGAGAAGAGAAAGTTGTAAACAACTCGCAGACAGACACTCGGGGTGGGGCTGGCAGCGCAAAAACAACCCCCCTCCCGTTCTGTAGTCTCTTTTCGTTAAAGTGCACTCGACGTTTCTCTGCACTTTCGTCTCTCTCTCTTCTCCTCAGGGCTCCACCAGGCAGGAGGGGGGAGGGGGGGGCGTGTGGGTTAGTTTTGGCAGTCAAGGTGCGTTATATTCACGCCAGAACGGCCCGGTCATTTATTGCCATTTATGTCGCCGTTAATTGCCATGCATACCTTTGTTTAGGCTTTGTTTTAGCTCGAATGGGACAAGTTGGCCTGTTCAAACATTAGAGGTGGCTACGGGGAACGCTAGGGGGATTCAGGAGAAAGGTTGGAGGAAAAAGAAAGGGCCTGATGTTGCTTTCGTTGAAACACTTGTTTTTGGGCTATCGGTTCGATTGTTAGCTTATGTTATGATGCCTATCGTGTCATCTTCTCTGGTCTTTAGCTTGTTTTGATGACATTTTGTGTTATTTTTGTTATTGGCCATTTTTAAAAGAGAGGGAAAACTTGTGTTTAAATTAAGAATTTGCTCTTGTAGCTCTTTCGATATTATTTTTAATTTTTTTGTGAAAGGGTCCGGTTAATGTTTTTGTTTATATAATGCATTTACTACTACAAAAATGATTTTGTAAGGTTATAGTGTCATAATTTCAAGTTATTTCTCTATTATCGGATGATATTACCCTATTACACATCATTTTATAACCGTCCGACCTTAACAAGAACTTATTGTTTTTATCATAACAGATGAAGTTGTTGTTTGTCGCAGTCATATTAAAACCATGTACAACATCAGACTGCTCACAGAATGAAGTGGTTCTTTTCAGATTGGTCGCGGCTTTCATCGACCGGTTTCGCTTCGTTCGCGGCTTCGTTGTCGACCCAGCCCAATCAACAGTACGGCTCCACGCAGTCGCTGAGCAAAGAGTCCGACAGTCAGTCGATCAGTGCTATGCCCCCGCCCAGTTCGGGATCCATCTCCAGTTCAGAACGAGTACAAGCCATGAGTCACGGTTCCAAGCACAAGTACCGCCAGAGGGGTGATGTCACCATGTCAGGGTGGTTGTTCAAGAGGGGGAATCACATCAAGAACTGGAGGAAGAGGTACTTTGTGCTGTTCAAGGATGGTACTCTGCTGGGGTACAAGAATGAAGTGACGGACAACTTTGAGGATCCATTGAATGATTTTACGGTGAAGGATGTGCAGGTAGGTTTCTTTCACAAATGTCACCTTGAAGTTAGAAAAACACATAGTAATATTGATTTAGTATTATGAACTTTTGCAATAGGTTAGTTGTATTCTAAGCTGTAGATTAAGCTTACTTAAGTTTTTATGAGCACCGCTTTCGGCAATAGTTCCTTAGGTCTTTATGACTTGTTTTTGTCATAAAATTGGTTTTGTGGACACACTTTCCTGTAAACTGTCCTATAATTTTTGCCAATTTGAGCAGCCAAAACAACATATTTTGATAAGCGACCGTCTTATTCTTACTGTCGTATTTTCGAAAATACTCCGACGATCTTTAAGGGAAAACATGCTCAAATTTATTTGTCAGGAAAACAGCTAGCCGGCTGGCATGGGGGGTAAACAGCATGGTATTCTAACATAACATATCTTAACTTATTTCGACTTCAAGTTTGTATATTGAGGTGGTTGTCGTATGTTGATTAGGTTTGTATATCTTCCGAACTGTTAGTATTTTACTATAGTATTGTTGCTTACTATTTTGTTCTGATTTTGGCTGTGCATGTTGTTTTAGATATCATAGGTTGAAAGGGTGTTTATATTATGCCATAATGTATTTATTATGGCTGATTTTACCGTGATATACTGTTATTACAATGTTAATGTTTGTATCTCACCATAGTAAATATATTCATATACCAACGCAATAACCACCATACAACATCTCGTACGTATCTGTTCTGTTTTGTACTGTTAACACACTTTCAAGTGTCCTATTCTGGTTATTGGGCCCTAACTGTAGACCACTTGGCCATTCGACCAAAAGTCGACGACTTATGTGATTGTAAACAAAGGCCTCTTTATGGTGATCAAGTTGTTTTTCGGTGCCATTCTGTCGCTCTGTTTATTGTTTTCTCAACGTCGCGACATAACAAAAAACAAAAAAGTTCGATGACATGGATAGACAGTTTAATACCGTCGCGTGTGTAGGTGTAGTTGTGAAATGATTGTAGATATGGCTACAATTCGAAGGAAATTAAATTTTTGAAAAAGTCTGAAAAAATTGAAATTATAGGGAAAATTTTGAAAAAACTTTCAATTTTTTAAAAATATTTGAACAATTTTTGAAAAAGAAGCATTTCTATAAACTTTTTGACCGTAAAAAGAATTTCGATATATGATCAATTATTATGGAGCTTCTATAGTACCCTAAAGGAAGCTACTTCAGTTTAGAACCTAGCATTATCCTACAATAATATACTCTTTCATGATACTATTATATTATACTATACTAATAGTTCCTGACTCCAAACTATTCCAATCACCAGCTCTTTTAAGCTTACCCTACCCTCTCCACCCTTGACCTATGGTCATCATAACGTTATTAAGTGGTCTAAGCAATTAGAATTAGCCTTTGTTGATTAGATTGGTCATATTCTCGCACGCTGACCGCCGTTCCGTGCTTGTTTTTGTTTTTGTCGCTATATCTGTGTTTTCAAAAACATACCTGGGTTTATTAGCCATCTCGATAATTACAGTAGGCTGTTGTTGTTGTTACAGTAGGTGTTATTGTTTTGGTGGTCGGTGGTTTGATGTCATTTTTGTTACAGTAGGAATATAGTTGTTTTGATTACTGTAGGATGTGTTACAGTGTTTTTAACTTTGATCATTGTCATGGTTAATATATGTGACTTATCAATTGATATGGTGGTGAAGTTTTACTATTACGCAAACTTTTTAAAGCCAAAATTAAGTTACAGTACTCCTCTTTTTAAGTCTAACAATTAGTCCTATTAAGCCACCACTAATAAGCCTGGCGTTGTTGTTGTCGGTGGGGGTGTAGCCTGTTATTGTAGACGGGTGTTGATAAATTAACAATGTTTTGTTGTGATATAGACAATAACAGTAAATAAAAAGTACTATTTACTGTGCTACAATCCCAATAACATTCCACTTACCAAAATATTTTCTATTTACCGTAGCGGTTACTGTAATCCCCGGTGTTTTCGAAAATAATTGAAATCATCGCGAAATAATCGGCTAGCCACCCCCTCCCCTGCCCACCCCCTACCGAAGCCAAAGTAATTCTCGAGGGTCGCGCGACAGCGATGGGCGATAAACAACAACAAGAAGGGTTGTTGTTGATGATCATATACACAGGGCCATCACAAAAATATCCGCTTGTTTTCGCTGAATCTAGAGGGCGGGGTAGGTTGTTTTTGGGACCGGTCAACTTCCCTCAACAAGCAGCGGCACTTCGACTAAACGCCCGCTGGCATTAGGTCGCTAGTTGGCCTTCTGGGGATAGGCGCGGTTAAGGGAGCTGGCTTGAGATATGTTATGAGATTTGTTACTGTTGAGAGTAACTACGGAAAAGCATAGGTGTTTCATTGTCTTTACAATGTATTTATATAATTTACGTATCAGTACCTCAACTCAATTATCATCAACTGAAATCGACCTCATTTTAGGTAATGCGTGCAGAAAAACCCCGGCCCAACACGTTCCTCGTGCGCGGTCTACAGTGGACCTCCGTAATCGAACGTATCTTCTGTACGACTAGCGCAGAAGACCGTGAACGGTGGGTAGACGGTCTCCGGAACGTTGCCGAAGCCATCAAGAGTGATCCGAACGGTCTTGGAATGATGGACGTGACTCAACTCCCGCTCGACACTCAGCCACGGATGCAGATGGACGTGACCAGCACAGCACCCTCCACTTCAGACATGTTTGGTACCACTGTAGCTGATGCTGGCGCTCGTCAACAGAAGGAGCAAGAGCAACAAGATGCCATGGAGATCACGGAGATCGACGGCAGGAGTCAGGAACATTCGTTGATCACGTTGAACGACTTTGAGTTCTTGAAAGTACTAGGCAAAGGCACTTTTGGTAAGGTGGTACTAAGTCGAGAGTTGCGTACCAACCGTCTTTATGCCATTAAGATTCTGAAGAAGGAGGTCATATTGGCCAAGGATGAGCTACAGCATACGATGACAGAGAACAGAGTGTTACAGCGATGTAAACATCCGTTTTTAACTGTAAGTAAATTAAAAATATTTTTAGCAAGACTATTTAAATCTCTAATTAGGCATAGTATTTTAAACTTCACATGTCACAATCAATATTATGATTACGATTCCTTCATAAAAACTAAAATAAACCCCAAATACTACAATATAATTCCCTTTCAGGAACTGACATACTCCTTCCAAACAGTAGATCGCCTCTGTTTCGTGATGGAGTTCGCCATCGGTGGTGATCTCTACTATCACTTGAACCAAGAGGTCCAGACCAAGAAGGAAGGCTTCACAGAAGACCGTACCCGCTTCTACGGTGGGGAAATCGTCCTGGCCTTGGGCTACTTACACGACAACAACATCGTATACCGCGATCTCAAGCTAGAAAACCTCCTGTTGGATCGCTACGGACATATCAAGATCGCCGACTTTGGCCTCTGTAAAGAAGACATTGCCTTCGGGGATCGTACTCGCACCTTCTGTGGCACGCCAGAGTATCTAGCGCCAGAAGTGCTTGACGATAACGACTACGGGCGGTCGGTGGATTGGTGGGGATTGGGCGTGGTAATGTACGAGATGATGTGTGGGCGGCTACCGTTCTACTCGAAGGAGCACGAGAAACTGTTCGAACTGATCCTGTCGGGCAACATCAGATACCCATCCAAGTTGTCTCAAGAAGCCCAGAATCTGCTTTGTAATCTACTAGTCAAAACTCCTAGTCATCGGTAAGAATGATCTACTTAAACTAATATATAAAACGGTATAAACGACTAAAATAGCTCATTGGCCGGGACAGAAAACCCGCCTAAAGGCATATATTTATATTCAGGCCTTATAAAAAATTAAAATCTTAAAATACGATGACTATATAACAATTTAATTTTAATGATTTCAGCTTGGGTGGAGGTCCGAACGACGCCCGTGACATCCAAGCACATCCATTCTTCCGACCGGTCAATTGGGAGATGTTATACCGAAAGGAAATCACCCCGCCATTCATCCCCCAACTCAAATCTGACACTGACACATCGTACTTTGACGCTGTAAGTTTCCTGTTTAAAATATAATATATGCTTTGGGTTTATCACCTAAACTTCGATCAATTTAGTTAATAACCATAAATTAGGTAACAAAATTAAGGCTTGAATCAGCTTTGGCACTGTCTATTATGCCCATATCAAAAGTTATGCTTAATCAAAGAAGATATTGCCATAAAACCTTGTTACCTAAACATAATTTCAGGAATTCACACGTGAGAACGTCCAACTGACCCCGCCCCTCCACCGCGACGGCTCCTTATCAGTGGTGAGCGAGTTGGAGGAGATGCAACAGAACTTTGTCCAGTTCTCCTTCCACAACGTGTACCAGAGCCCGGAGGAGGACTCGATGATGCGCCACATCCCTCACATCCCCTGAACATTCCAGCACCATACTATTTTGGGTACATCGTGGGGGTTTTATTTCATAGAATAATGTAAATGTTAGAGAGTAAGGTTCATACAGAGTAACAAATAAATCTATTATCACGGAAAGCTGATCGCAGTCACTGTACAACAACAAGCTAACTAAACGTATCTCGTATTTATATATCTGTCGGGGGACTTACTGTAACATAGGCCGGCTACTGTAACATAGACTGGCTACTGTAACATAGACTGTTTACTGTAACATAGACAATTATGGCTACGGTAACAAAGACAATACTAGCTACGGTAACAGAGACAATAATGGCTACGGTAACAAAGACAATATAAGTGTTTTGTTCACAAATTATGCAAAAAGTTGAGAATAATGCAAATGAGAATGTTAATATAGAGTTAGGCCCGTGGGATGAAAAGAGAAGTAACTCAAGGTCCACAAACTTTCGTCTCAAGTAGACAAGAACAATGCTAAAATTATTCCACATTTCTTTGTCGCCAAAAGAAAGAATTGATTTTCAAGCCAATTTGGACGAAGTGTCACAAATTGTTGCGAAATGTCAACTTTATTTTCTTGCTATTTTTATCAAAAATATCAAAAGTTTTGTTTGTTTTTATTGTTTTATGTACAATTCTACATTTCTTATCAACAGAAAAAGTTATGTTTCAATTCCTTAAACCTTCAGCGTTACTTTAGCCATTCAAAACCAGTAAATTATATTAAACTCGGAGAAGTAGAAGCATTTACAACTTCATTGTTTCCTCCGAAAGCTTGTGGCACAGACATTACAAACAAAGAGAACCTAAGTCTACTTGGTCAAGAGTTTGTTGGCCCTCTTGTTGGCCGAGTCCACTCGGGTCTCGTTGGACTGGGCCTTCTCCTGGATTCGGTCGAGCTGTCGGTTCTGGTTGGACACTTCTGTCGACATGTCGATGGCCATGTTCCTCAAGTTGCCCACCATCGTCGAGACCTGTTGCACATTCTCGTCCATCTCCTCTTCCCTTGCGTCGTTTGTGATTCTAGTAATGTAGCCGCCTTGGGGGCCCATTCCACCGTCGCCTACTGTGATTCGAGGTTGGTCGCTGATCACACCGCCGTCGTCGTCCTTCTTCCACGTTTTGGCGTACTCGGCTCCTTTCTCGAAGTCATTGTGTCTGAAGATTGAGGTTGTTATTAATTTAATAACTTGGATTTAACTTAAAGATTGTAAAGGGTATAAAGATGAGAGAAGGTTTTATATTATACATGACTTCGGGGTGGATTAGCATTATTTTGATATGTTAAAAGTTATTTTGTGGAAATTGTTGTTTGTTTTGGTTCGGAATTTTGGAAAAATAAGTGGGACAAGCTGTAAAAGGTATAAAAACATAAAGTTATATTTGAAGAGTCATGTTTCTGTAAATAGCGCCACTTCAAAATTTGACAAATATGACTCTGAATTCTGGAGTGCCAAATGTAGCCGAATTTACGTAATCAAAATGCAGTCTAGTCTAATATCAAACATTTAACCAAAATGTGGTCAGGCTTCTGAACTTCAGACAAAAAGTGTCAATTTTCGACAAATATACCACTTTTAAACGAAGTATGCCAATCTTTAGTCAAAATATGCCATTTTAAACAAAATATGCCAATTTTGGATAAATTCGTCAGATTCGGCGGATAAGATTGTTTTTGTCTTACTTATTCCAGGGCAGGACACACAGCCCGCAGCACTTCTCCATGCCCTTCAGATGTTCCTCGGCTTCTTTCATGTCAGTGTTAATTGTGTCCAGATTGCCCTCCACTCGTTCCAGTTGCTCTACAACGAACCATATTAATCATGCAAAGGTCTTTGGCAATTTAATGCACTGTTTGTTAAAGAGTGCTTAATTTTGCATAATATTGCAAGACAAAGTAGTATATTGAACAATAAAGCAAAACGATATTATTTTTGAAAACTTTTTTAAATTTTCAAAGATAATGTAATAGAAAAAGGATGCTTACCTCCTTGATCGTCTAACATAACTAAAGTTTTGATACCGGCTTCTTTACTTTCTTCACATAGTGCTAACATACGACGAGTTGCTTCCAGCGACTAAAACATTAAGATTAAAAGTGATAAATAAAAATATTCATTTTTTAATTTTTTAATGTTACAGTAATTTACAATTGCTCTGCTCTTAACATTTTTTGTACTTTAAAGTGTTTTAAACTTTCGAGTTCTTGCTTTCACAATACCCTAAAATACGAACCGATTACCCCCCTACCATATCAACAGCTGTCATAACAAACCACTTAAACAAATTATGTCAACAAATTAAAGTCATTACATGGCTGGTGCTTTTGTCAATGAAAACGTTTAGGGTCTTAAGCTCATCGCTCATGTCCCCAGGCATTACCAGCCCATCGTGCTCGACCGTGCCGTGCGGGCCGGGCGTGAACTCGACCCGAGCCCGCTGGTCCACAGTTTTGGGCATTCTGTACAAAAAAGGCAATAGTACTGTAGAATTGCACCGTACTATCAAAGTAAATGGCGCAATGTTAAGACAGGTTGCAGTATCATAGAAATATGTCTCAGATATACAAAATGCAGTTTAGAATCATTCACAGTCAAGAAAAGTTTTAAATTCGGGACAGTCTAGAAAGTGCACAGTTCTAGAAGCCGGGCATCATCCCGTGTAGCACGCTGTTTCCGAATGCAAGCGCCGAAACGGCCTTGAGGACACATAAAAGTGTTTGGGCGTCAACGAGTTGACAAACAATGATCCGGCAGGTAGAACGGGTCAGGTTTCTGATGTTCAAGTAGATGTGGTGCCGCAGCCGTGGGGGATATGCCTTTCTGGCTTCGGAGCCAGGCCGGGGGGAGCGCGCGGGCCTCGTGTAAACCGACTAAACTAACGCAATTTCATTGTTCGAAACGATTGGAGGCAATGTTTCAGGGTAAGTGATGAGCTGCTACACGTCCGTAGAGGTTCTTATGTTTTTGGGAGGGGTGGTGAGTATGGTGGTAAGTTGGAAAAAAGTAATGAGTTAGGCTAAGGTATTTGGCACGGTGAGTTAAGCTAGTAGCTTAGTTTTGAGTTTTTGAGGCTAGAGTTTGTTCAAGGTTCGTTCAAAAAAATATTGTTGTAGGTGATAACCATAAGCTTATATGTTTTCACGTATTATATTGCCAAAAGCGAGACTTTTTAATACTATCTATGTATTTGTAAGCTTACATAAAGAATCTTCGTATTTTACATTTTGTTTGCTTCTTCTGACGTATTTCTAAACTTATCTCAATCAAAATTTTAAATTTCCTGTTTCTAGGCAAAATTTCACTAAAAATGCTATACGAAATCATATATTTATGTTCATTTTGCATATATTATCCTTGTCCATTGACTTTTGCAATCTTTTTTTTTAAATTCCGGTCTAAAACGAAGTAGAACAACTTTTTTCAAAAAATTTTTTTGGCATAGTTTTAAATTTAATAAAAGTTAAAAAAATGAGCTTTATAATTGAAAAACCGGTGAAAAAATAAATAGAAAACGAAAAAAACGAGTATTATGCTATCTTTTAAGGTTACTTATTAGTTTTTGTTCGTCAATTTTTTTGTGCAAAAAAGTTAAATGGGCTCATATAGTACGTGCAGCATAGTACATTACTTTCACGTACGTTACTTTTAGTATAAAATATACCTTTTATACTAATTTGTAGCAAAAAAAATACTTTTTTTTATATTACCTACCCTCTTTAAACTTTACTTTTTGCCTAGTATAGTATAAAAAGGGCTACATATTCGAAACCATATATAAAAGGCCATAAACCGGTGCATTAGCATAATGACTTACATCATCGGTGGTCTGATTCATGCGAAGGTTGATCTCCTCCAACGTCTGAGGTATATCGTCACCCATGCTGAGTATTCGTATTCAAATTCGCGGCTGTAATTTGCTCTATTATGGATGGGAAACTAACATCACACGCAATTCCAGAACGACCGGAAATGGAAGGGGTAGGGGGGGGGGGGTGAGGACAAGAGCCTCTTCTGAACAAACGGACCCGGAGGGCATGCGAGTCGAAAAAGGTGAAACAAACTATCCAAATTTCAGGAACAAATCCCTGGTGAACCGAACGTCAAGAGCAGCGTTCTGGCCAACGTTCCTTCGTTCCTGGAATTGAGGACCGAAAAAAGGAAATCGATTCACAAGTTTTTGCATAAACCTTGAGATTAGCTACAGAGTTTCGATTAAAGTTTGAGACTGTAACCTAATAGGGCAGACTTGACCTTTTTAGTAAGTTCGATGGCGTTTTGTTGACGCTTCACTACAGTTTTTTAAATTTAAAATTTAAAACCCCAGAGTAACATTAAAATAAATAAAACCTTATCTATAACTTAGAAAAACCTCAATTATAATATATAATGAAAATGACCCTTTTAAGCCTACTTTCTCCTATTTAAAAACCCATAAATAAAAAAAAGTATTTTGTAAATTTGACAAGCGAAAGGCGAGATATTCAAAATATCGAGAACCAAAAACACTAAAATATTAACCAGGAACTGTTGTTTTTAAGTTTGGACTTGTTTATGTCTGGCAATCTAATACTGTTAATCGTATTAACATCAGTCATCTTACCCAGAAAACTATAATTTCGTCCAAAAAGCACCGCGCAAACCCCCACCCGCCTCGCCCTCTCCCCCCTCTTCGGTGATAAGGCCCCCGGGCAGAAAGATTAAACGCGAAAAAGATAAATTATATTCAAACACCTGAGGGTCGGTCCGTTTTAGGCCGTCTTTTTCTCTCGCCGCCGCCCCAATGCCCTCGGGCGGAATAAATGGCATGGATCGATATTTGGCCGAAAAGCGCGCCGTCTCGGTGCTTAGTAAGACGCTCTGCCACCACCGTCCCAGCCCCCCCCTCCGCGCTCTCGGGCCCTTTTGTCACACCAAAAGGGCGGTGTTTTGATTTTAAGGCTGGCTGGCGTGGTGGCTAGCCGGAATTGTGGTTTTACGTCAGAATAACAAAAACAAACAACATTCCACTACTGCATATATTATAATTGCATTTCCATTCAAACGTCTTTACTATAAAGGGTTTGTTACAGTTTAATGGTATTGCAGGGTCTGTTTCTTCCATTTTTTCATCAAATTTTAAAAAATTAATTTTTTTAATTTGAATATTTCAAATTTTTATAAATTAAAAAAACTTTTTAAATTAAAACCTAAAAAAAGTAACCCAAAACTTCTTCCAGTGCAATATTTATGATGTTATACTCACATATATTACTTCACAATTAAGCTAGTTATTCACTCCGAATGTCACCATCAGTACTTTATAATACAAATAACACGAATTCCCAAAGATTTCTTCAAAATACAGACATAACAAGACATAATCCTGTGGTAAACGACTACATACCACAGTACAAAACGTATATATTACAGTTGATGATATAGACATAGAGGTGTTACTGTAATATGAATTTCTATATCAAGGTTAAAGAATATAAACTACGTATCAATAAAGTAGACGTACTTTACTAAACACAAACAAAGCCAAATTATAGTAGATGATATAAGCATCAACTACTGTAATCTAGTATTACCTCTTACAATTTAACGAACGTAACGTATCGTATGTTGCTACAAGTACAAGCTTACATCGTATAAAGTAAAAAAAACTTGCAAAAACAGCACAGTAAAAAAACAGCAAACACATCGTATACCACCAAAAGAAAGTAAGAACATCGTATGTATCACAGCGTAGACGTCGTATGTCACTTTGAGGTATTAACTTCTAATGTCGTCGTACCAAATCGTTCCAGAAGCAGCTCTTCATGCTTTCAAACCGCTCAAAGCATGGAAGATACGACATGTCCAACTGTACCACTTTGCCCGGCCTTTGGTCACAGAAGACTAGACACTTCTCACCTGCCATCGTGGTCGATACTCCATTTCGTTCACAACATTGTCTATGGTCGCGACCTTGAGCAGCACAGAAGTGGATCTCTTGCATGGCCTCGATCGGGCAGTCTTCCTTCTTCATGTACATCTCGCTCAGCTACAGTAAAATTAAAGTGTCAGAAAGTGAGATAAATAGTAACTTACCATTTCTCTTCTATAAACGCCAAAGTTACATTTGCGAAGACAAGAGTCAGGCAAGCGACGATCGACACAACATTGGAGGAAAGCTTTGTTCGGATTCTTAATTTATACGTTACTGTACATTAACACAGGCTACAAACATATAAAAGTCATATCAAGTCTAAATCATACTTAAAATGATGTAAACTTACCACAGCAAGCTTCTGATTCTTGACAAAGTTATTCGCTACAGAAGGCGAGATCTCAGCCAGTTGGTTCAGTTTGGTAATTGTATCGTTTCTAAAATTCGACCACCGTAAATAAATAAAACCAGTAAGATACTATAGCTTTATAACATCATACTCAATGCTTTTTGACTAACCATTGGCCATATCTTAGCTAAAAACTTACGAATATCCTCTGAGAGTTTCAGGTTTGTAGCTAACCGAAGCCCGTGCACGATGTCTGTAGCATCCGTACGGTCCACATACCGGACTACCCATTCCACCATAACCCAAACCTCCCATACCGCCATTAATGCCGAATATACTGTTATATCCACCGTAATTCGAGTACGGATTCATTGAGTTGTACATGTTGTTGTAGCCCATACCTCCACCACAGCCCATACTCTGACAAGCTGGTCGAAACATCGGGTTGAAAGCCGCGCCACAACCCATATTCATGCCACACAAACCTGTGGCCAAACACTACAAAAACAAGAATAACATAAACTATAGCAGCCATCTTACCGCTTGGCCCAATGGCAGTAAACATAATGCAACAACAACAACCAACATCATTTCAAAGAGTCGCGCACCGTCCACGAGCTGACAGCCGGCTTCAAATGCCCACGAAAGACCGTGAAGCGATGGCGCAACGTTTTTCTGACCGCACAACCGGTCGGATCGGTTCCGCCAGCTGAAGGCCGCTTCTACGTGCTACTACAACATTACTATTCCGAGATTAATATTATGACAAAACCGCGTAATCCGCAGACAATGGTTTCAAACTTGTTTTACACCACAATACACGCGATTACAATGTTTATTTCTATTATATTATCCTTGTCCTTCCTGTTTACTTCTTTTTATTCTGAACCGCCTTCACTGGCTTCGCAGGCTTTTTAGGCTTGACGTTAGGCTTCTTGATCTTCTTTACGGCCGTTTTCTTCTTCGGGTTCTTTTTCCGTTTAGTTTTCTTTTTCTTATTCATCTTCTTTTTAGCCGGCTAAAATTAACAAAAATAATATTTCAGCATTAAAAATTATGTAAAATATTGACCAAACTTTACGTTAAAACTCGAAAACTGCAATTTCTCAAACAACTTTCACTAAATGTTACCCAAATTTGACCAAAAACCCACCTTTTTCTTCGGTTTGCCCTTCTTATCCTTCTTATTATCTAAAACATCAGGCAACTCTTTGTCATTAACATTACTTAGGTTGTTATTACTCTCCGCTCCTGCCGTCTCTGCATTCCCTGGGCTTATGACCGAGTCTTTGTTGTCGATATTACTTCCTTTATTATCACTTCCTTTGTCCCCAACATTACTTCCATTCATCCCGGCTATATTATTCACAGCTTCTTTATCTCCTTCTACTACAACTTCCGTCATTTCGTCATCAGAAGATTCTGAAAGGCTTGAATCCTGGTAGAACTCCATTTCATCTTCCACTTTCGCCAACTTCACTCCACATGTTATACATTTTGTGATAACGGTGTAGCATTCGACACAGTAGAACTGGTTGCATTCTATACATACGCGTGATTCTTTACTGAAACAACGATGATATAAGTTATGCTACATTAAAATAAAGTTAAAAATTAATTTTATACTTAAAATCGTATTATCATTCCAGTATTTTATCAAATAAGACTTGACAAGTTTTTCAATCTTCAAGAAAGTAAAACATGCCACAATGCACAATGAGTCAAGTCTTGCTCTACAAAAAGTTGTTTTCAATCGCATTGTAAATGTATCCTTACCCTCCCATAATGATTTCTATATCGCTTTTATCACATCTTACACAAACCTGTGTTTGTCTATCATCAATCTGACTATCATCCACATCTTCCAACATCTGTTTCGTTCTTCCGAAAAGATCGACCAAAGTTGAGCGAAGCTCGACCAGTTCATTGTACAATCTCAGAGCTCGTACTCGTATCTTCTCTGGGAATATTCTCTCAGCAATCACATGTCGCCATCGTTTCGCGTATATCTAAAACATCAACTATATTAACCTTGAAGAGTAATACCTGTAAGAAGCAGAAGACAATAGCAGCGACAAACAATGCCAACATCAACTCAAAGAGTAGGTAATCCGGAGGACTTGGCTCTTCGAAGCACTCCTTCCACAAGGCATCCTGAAGTCCACTGTGAAGAGGTTGGAAGATGTCCATCAGACCTTGTAGTAGCTCCTTCATGAAGCCGGTTCCTGCCACTTTCAGCTCGTAGTGATTCGGGATTTCGGCGACGGTAAGATTCTGATTGAAGAACTTGTAAGACTTTTCCATCATTTTGAAGAATGCGATGTCTATCATGATGATAACCAGTGGTACCAGTGCACTAATTACTGTCATGACAAGAGAGAAGTACAAGTAGGGCTTTTCGTTTCTTGAAAACTTGATGTCCAACACTTTAACTATCTAAAACAATACTTTTATTCACTAAAGCAAGCTTTAAGTTATGTAAAAATACATATTTCGAAGCCAAAGGTCAAATTAACAATATAAAACCTAGTAAACAGATGATGGACCATTAAATTTACTAAAACAACTTACAGTCTTTTTTTCCGCAGGCATTAATGGTAATATTGTTGGTGTTCCTTTCTTCCGTCGTTCGATCTCAACTTCCTCCAGATGGCTACTATGAAAGTAGTTATCGTACTTCGGGTTACGGTAGAAGCGGACGACATACAGTACTGCCTATATACTGATATTAACTTAAAAATTCACTGATGCCAGTTTAAGTACATTCCATAGTTGTATTAAGAAAACAATATTACCCTATTTGACTGTGACTTACAGTAAAGAAAGGCCATATAAACAATGGCAGTACCATCATGTTCAACAGCCAGATCACTGTTCTGATAAACCCCTCCAACCCACTGACTTGATCCCTCAACTTTGCTTTGATGGCATCTACATTGATGGCCAACATACGATTGTGATCGAATGTGTGTGATACGTTCAGTTCCATTTCTTTTGCGCTTTCTATCGTGTCATTGATGGATGACTTCTTATCTTCGTATAACTGATAAAAGAACGAGTCTTTGGCCATAGCCAGGCTCTTCTTCAGGCCGAACTTCACTGCCGTTCCTACCGTCTCCTCCAGCATCTTCTTGAGGTAATGAGGCCATTCGCACTTCAATGTCATCACACGACTCGCCGCACAGGTCTGGAATTAATTAATCCATCTGGTTACAGAGTTACTCATCTGGAGAAAACATTATTTACAATATGTGAAGTTATAAGCCTAATTTAGGGTAATCGGTATTAGAAACCTGATTTACGATAATAGTTCTAATTTATTTACAGTTGTACTATGATGGTTAAATTTCAAAATTATGGTGTCTTACCTGACGTAGCAGCTTGATTGGTGAACATATTACCTCATAATTGTCATCTAAACAATCGTAGTACATTTTGTCCACGGTCTCAATGCACTACAATCATAACAAGTTAAAATGAAATATTAAAAATGCTTAAAATATTAAACTAGGTCTGAAAAACATATAAATGTTACCTAAACCTCCATTTCCGAATAAGAAAACACAAAACCCACTCTGTAATATGGCATCCTGGTGTCTTCTTCACATCCCTCGAGCATTTCTTTGATCTTCTGTGCCATTTCCTTCTCCCACGCCAGCATTTTGTTGATGGATTCATCGACTTTCTTCAGAATCGCCTTCAATGTCTCGAAGGGACCATTATTGCTTTCCAGAAACTTTTCGAATATCTGCTTTGGTATCTTAAAAGATACATTTTGCTCTACATAACATTATATAAAACTACAAAATCAAAAAATTTAAAGAATAATAAATATTAACATAAGTAAGAAGTAATCGACCATAAAAAACCTACTATAATGTGAAATATAATCAAAAATTAGCTTTAAATCAATAATACCTTAAAATACTCAAATTTACCGCTCTCAACCGCTCTCCAACTCCACTCTTCATCTCCTTCACATTACCTTTGACCCCATCTTGAACACACATCGCTGTCATTGTCATCGTATGTATGTTCTTGGTGACATTAATTGCTGGAACTTGAAACGCCCAAGTCACTATCATCAACATAAAGATCGCCCTAACTTGGCCAGTCATTAATCCAGGTATGGCGATGATAATGACAGCTCGTATCATGGGTAACAGTTGAATGGCACATACTACAACTAGTACTACAAGTCCAATAAAAGTCCCTGTTCTGAAAATAACAATATTTTTGTAAAATTACATATAAAATAAATAGTTACTAACTAAAATGTGGATTTTATTATTTTTTATTTTCTTGTCCGTTAGAAATTCAGGTTTTATCGTATAAAATGTCGCCGGCAGTTCGCAACGACAACACCGACCAATTTGGGCGCTAAACTTTTTTCGACAATTTTTCTAAAACATTTGATAAGTTTTTAGATTTATCATGATTAAAGTACATAAATCTTGTCAATTTGCGACTTACTCTTTGGGAAACGAAGCGTATTTTATAGAGAAGGTGAGGTAGAACAGAAGACCAACAAACACGCACGAAGCCAAGGATACGATCAACGAAAGAGTGTTGTTCACACTGAAGGTTGTAGAATATTATAAATAATTTTAAAAAGTTCAAAATATTGTTTAACCTTTTGTTTTTTAAATTTATATTTTCCTTACCTGGGATAGCTGAGGACCTTTTTGATATGAAGATTGCAGTTCAAGAACCCATGGCTGTCTGGATTCTTCACGAGCTGTCGATACATTTTCATACACCGGTAGGCTTTGAGTTGTTGTAATTGGAGATCCACAAACCCCATTTCCACCGACCTGGATATTAATGTAAGTCGCAATAATTTTATTTATCTCATTGAGAATAACTTTGTTGTTTATTCGTGAATTTTTACCCAAAAATGGGTTCAAAATGAGTTTATTTATGTGAGAACGATTGTTTTCATACTGTTATTTGAATCTTTTCATGTTATTTTAGGTAGTTTTGAAAGAAAACGAATGTGTTTTTGAATATTTTATTGGTTTAATTAACGGTCAACGGACTGACAGGGTTTCACTCACTCTGATCCCTTGAGGGGCTAACCTTTCCCGCTTCTTCTCCTCCTTCCGAACGGAATATTCTTTATGCCATCAGATCCCCCCACTCTAACGGATTCATTTCTGAAACCGCCTTCGATTACCCTCTCCTCTTAAATCCCTCCAAAGCGGCGTTTTATTGCACCTCACGCTTTAAACAACTTCACTCAAACAAAACGATGTTCATCTTCGTGGGTATCATCATCTACGTCAGTGTGGCGGTGGCCAGGGATTCGATGGTGCTGATGGAGCCGCCAGTGAAGCCGTCTCCTGAGTTGAAGAACATGTTGTTGGAGAATCTGAACAAGCACGGTAACACGTTGGATGAGCTTGAACCCTTGCAGGCAGTCAAGTCGAAGGGATCCACTACTTTCACTTCAAAAACCAAAATTGAATTGAGCGACAATAAGGTTTGTTTTTGGATATTATTATCTTTGTGTTATTATCTTCTAGTTAATATACTGTAATGTTCGAATGAAGTTTGTTTTTGTTGCGCAATCCGTTCCAACAACAAATTCTTGAGATTTGTTTGTTTTAGAACTCGAAATCTGGCGTCGCAGATTCAGATGATCTTCCATTCGATGTAAATGAAGTCTCTACCTTGTTTGACGATAGTGATTTGACAAGGCCAGACACTGATAAAGTACCTTTCAAACCTTTAGCCAACTTCGAGGAGAGTTTTCGACCACAACCTTTAAGTTTGAACACGCTACACCCTCCGATTGAACTGCCTCCGCTGTCATTAACTGACTCTGGACAGCAACAGCATCTGGTACCGTTGTCTTATCGACCACTTCCGCCCTCGGCCGATTTGAAGACCGCTCAACCACCTGCTTCTAACTTTGCTGGGCCTCCAGCTCCACCAGCATCACCTGGTACTATTGGTTTCCAGCAACTGGTACCTCCTAATCAACAATTCTCGTCGTTTCCTAGTTTACAATCTCAGAATCCGTCTTTTCCGGCATTTTCCAATCTTCCATCTCATCAGAATCCATCTTTTCCATCGTTTTTAAGTCCACCTAGTCAGAATCCGTTTACCCATTTTGATGATGCTCCACCGTCAGCCGCTCCTTCGCCGCCTTCTGGAGCCTTTCCTGGATTTTTAAGTCAAAGTCAGTCGTCTTTGAATCCTCCTAGTCTATCACCACCCTCATTATCACCTAATCCACCTAATGTTGTGTATCCTTCTCTGTCTCAACCACAAGCGCCATCTCAACAACCTTCTTCATCGTTGTTACCATCTCAGTTTCCTCAACACTCAACTCACCCTGATAGTCAAGTAAAGGCGTTATCAGCTTCACTATCTTCTCCTTTACAAACAGCTCCACTGTTGTCAGAACTGCCGTCTTCTACTGTCAATGCATCTCGACTACCCTCACTCACACTACCGGCTCTGATTCCTCTACCTGATCTTCAGTTTGCTGAAGAGTGGAGCAGAGGAATTCGAACTACAACTGTCGCACCACTTTTGAATATACCTATTTACTCGACTCAGATCTTGTTTACAACTACATTAGCGCC
Source organism: Bursaphelenchus okinawaensis (assembly GCA_904066225.2). NCBI lineage: Eukaryota > Metazoa > Nematoda > Chromadorea > Rhabditida > Aphelenchoididae > Bursaphelenchus > Bursaphelenchus okinawaensis. Next base: position 6,772,920 of record CAJFCW020000005.1, on the reverse strand, counting down.
GTTGGACATCAAACAGTGGCGGAACCGGTTCTACAAGACGTTCAAGCGAATCAACAAACGGAAGAAACTTATGGAACAGAAGAACAAGGTCGACTTTGTCAGGGACAGCGAAGTCATCGTGAACAAGAAGCCAGATTCTGAGGATCAGAAGCTTTTCGACGTTGAGAAGAGTGGGTATGAATATGCCAGGTATGTTGTAGTAGAAATTGTATTTTGTGTAAAAAAGGTACTTGTTTTATTCCATTATCTTTAGAATGAGCGAGGTTTTAAACATGTTATGTAAGGTATTAGACAATAATTCATGTAATATTTGTTACAAATTATATTTTAGAGTGCAACACGGCCGTCCTCAAACACCCGGGCTTCAGAATCGACTAAAAGAATATGCGTTCAATGGAAGCCGGCCTTCTGATATTTTTCATCCATTATCTTTGAAGGCAAAGGCAGGTGTTCTAAATTGATTAAATTGGTTTATTTTTAATTTGTCTAGGTGATATTGTTTTAGGATTCAAAAGAAAAGCTACGAAAGGCCAAGGTTCAGCCTCTGCCACAGAGAAAGTTTAAGGTTAACAACGATTTGGAGCCACATGAAGTAAGATACGATTAAAGGAAATATATCATCAAAATTTCGGTGAAAATTTACTTAAATCTACTATGAAAAACAAATTTTAATTTATTCATAGCTGTCAATGTGAGGTTAACCTAAATTTTTATTTTTTAAATTATTTTTATACCATTTGATGTTGTATGAATTATGAATTTCTGTTTGTAGACGCCATGCCTAGCTGTCGGATGTGATGAGAAGTCTCATAATCCGTGGATCTTTCAAAACGATGTTGTGTTAGATAATACGGACACGTGTAACAACGACAAACTACGTACATTGGCGGAAAAAGTAAGCTTTACTGTAACAAGTTTAGTATTTTTTAATTTCCGTTTTGAAATTTTATTTTAAATTTAGTAGTTATTTCAAAATTTTAAATTAAGTTTTTGCTGCAGCATGGGTGACATTAAACTGTAATACAATTGTGCTCATGAGCTATAGTGGTTATGGTACTATTAATAACAGAAGATGATCAACGTCTAGTCTAGCTTAATGTACTTACTTATTTACTTTTAGTTAATTGTACCTTCTGACGCCGAAGCCTCGAAGCGTTTGATTCAGAAGCAGTTTGAGGAAGAGTTCGGCCGCTTCTTCAATGTCATTTGTGGAACTGGTTTCTACAGTTATATTGCTCATACGGATGACTTTTGTCTTGTCAACGTACAAGACATGAACTGTTACATCTTCTCTCCTGTGTGTACTGACAGCCAAGGGTTAGGTAATGGAGTACTCAAGCAACGAAAGAAGAAGAGTTTACAAACCGTGAAAGTAAACAGTAGCCGGGTACTGTAACTCGGTGTTTTATAAGTTATTGTAAGTGTTTTTGCATAGTAATTATTGCGTTGTCATCGTATGTGTTATAGTATTGTGGACATTTACTTTGTGATACCGTTGTTTTTTACATTGTTACGAATATAATCTGTACATAAACATTTGAAACTATAGGTGGTCATCTTTTAAGTTATAAATGTTACTATGGCCAATATCTTCGTATAGTATTGATGAAACTATAAATGACCATTTACTACGATTAGTACAGAGTCATCTCTGTAATAAACATGGCTATGTTACAAGAAATGTTTAACTATATTGTACGAAGCATTACAGGCTTCAGAAGCTGTATAATACTTCCTTATTTCTCAAACATTGCATGATATTACACTGTGTCGCTACTACATGTTATGAGTGGTGAATTAGATATAGTCATAACACACATTACATCAGTGGGAGGATGACATAGCAGAGATATATATAATACTTCAAGAATCACGTAGTCATGCAGTAGGAGGGTGACATAGTATTGTCATGGAAAAAGGGCTTTAATGCAGAATAATTGGCATAACATTGTTTGGTAACTTCGTATCTTGGTTTGTTTTGGCAACACCAAACTTTGTTACAATATACTCAGTAAACACTTCGTCGTACCTTAGTTAGGTTTTTTAAATTTTATATCCGGTTCCTTAGCGTATGTGTAAGAAAACTACACATACAGTAAGGCTTTTTACAGTGTTTAATGCGCATAATGGTTAATATTTTGTGATTCGAGGTACGTCATTTTTATTACATTTTTGCCAATATTTTACTGTAATGTAGTAGCAGCTATTACATACTATGTCATATACATGTACGTATGCTATGTCGTCTTAATGTTAGTATGTTTTCAAACATAACTTCTTTCAAACGTATTATCGGATTACTGTAGTTGACTTTTGAAAACATGGCCATTCAAACCTTTTACTACTCCAACTTTACTATACTTAAATTGGAAAAAGTATTCGAAAGCGCATTTCAATTACTTTCGGCTTAAACATTTCGACATGAACAAATGTAAAGTAATATGTTTTCGGCTACAACTTTCGGCATGTTAGGGTTGTTTTCTTTCAATTATATTAACTTAGGTTCGCTTTCAGACGTTTTTTGAAATATTTTTACTTAAAATGCCATTATAGAGGTTATGTGTCAATATATAGTAGTTTTTAAAGAATATCAGCTTTACAGTATAGTATACAGTAATTATAAGCATATAGTAACAGTCCAACTATATGGAGTTACATTATAATACAATGAAATGCTTTTATATTACCTTTATATTATTACTATCACAATATAAATTTGTATATAGTGCATAACAATACTATGCCCAATACTATGCTCAATATACGACCACAGCGGCTTCATAACTATGCATATGTCCGCCCAGGTGCAATTACTGTCCTCCCTCGCCTACTGGTCATTCGCTTTCATACTTAAGCGACTTCGTATAGTCGAATTAGATTATAATATTCGCGGCACAGTAAACAGTCCCATCTTCTCACGATACGATGCCTTTTATTCTCCAAGAGTTCAAACTTTTGGATTCTGCTTCTTTGGTCTCCTTTCGTGTCTTCTGGAGCTTGAAATTCAATAGTATTTCGTTTAATCTTCAGTATTCCTACTCGAATTTAATGGTTTTCGGGCAAGAATATGACATTTTAGGCTTGTATATTTGATAACAACACGTTGTATTTGTTTCTGAGGTATTTTTAGGTTATATAAGGTATCATAAAAGTCTTGTCGTCATTTTAAGTAGTTTTTTGCGGTAAGAAACGACAAGACTTTTTATTACACATTAATATTAACAATGAATGCTTATTTTTACTTTTACTACTATAGGATAATGTAGTTTTTACTACTATATGATAATGTACTTCAATGTGAACTCTTCTTGTCCAATTCTTTCTAAAAACCTGGTAATAATACCAAAGTTAAGCCTTGTTAAACATTAAAACATGTACATATTAACGATATGTAAATGTTACGTAGGTTAAAACACTTTAACGTAAAACTGCTTTTCGTGACAAAGTAGAGTAGTAATCATAATGTGTAGTTTAACAGTCCTGTCGTCATTACTTCATCCTTGTTATTTGGTATATTCAGAAACCATATAATTTGACACAATCACGAACCATATATGATAATATGTTACTTTCATTGTGTAATATGCACTTGTCATAACATGTTTTGGCTATGGTTTCTGAGTACTATTTGGGGTATTAAAAAGTCTTGTCGTTTTTTAAAGTGGGAATCAATATTAATCGGCGACAAAACTTTTTTGTCATATTATTATAATTAAGCTTATGTGTATACAGTGGAATTCCTGTATAACGAATCGCTCGGGGACTTGAAATTTGTTCGTTATAAAGGAGTTTCGTTATACAGGAGTTTTAAATGCACTGTGCAGTGGTAGACGGGAATTTGAAAGTTGTTCGTTATACGGGAGTTTCGTTATAGAGGAGTTCGTTATACAGGAGTTCCACTGTAGTACGGTCATTAAGTTTACAGAATATTGTAGGGTAGGGTATTAAGGATTATATGTATAGTGAGATTATTTAGTTAATGAAGGTGGTTAAATGTAATTTTTAAGGGAAAAAAGCAAATTCTAAGAACTTCTTGACCTTGACCTATAATGATTAGAACTATACTTTTGCTATAATAAGAAGGGGGATTAGGCTGATATTTTACTTATTTTTTAAGTTTAATCGTCTTTTTTAGCTTCAGTACGAATTAATTAATGAAAGTAGATTGCGTTTTACTAGCTTCGTACTATTTTGTTCAAGAAGTATCTAAATTTGGCTTGTTTTTTAATTTTTAAAACTATTATCTCAGCTTTTAACAAAATTTTGAAATATTTTATTCATTTTCAGCTTTTTTAAAAATTTTTACTGTGTAGACTTTGAAACATTCTTTATGACATAGTGTGGCAATTTCTATTACTATAAAGTAACATTCGTGACCAAAACACATTCACAAATCCCAAGAAATGTTACAAGATCTCTGAACCTACCCCAATTGAGCATAATCGGCTATTATATGCCATTGTTTATTGACTCGAAAACAGCATCTGCACCCTGTTAATGCAAGACAAATAGTACTGGTTTTACTAATCAGTCCTTTCGTATGTTGGCGGAGGAAGTACGGCGCGAAGCCAATGGCCGGTTTATAGGCCAATGTCCGGTGGCCGTGGGGCCGGCTTCGTTTCCCCTTTCGAAGCCTCCAGGCATTGCGCATTACAGACAGACGCCTCAGGCAATGTGTCAAAAACAAATGGATCGAAATCTGTTGAATGTTATTACTGCTGTTTTCGTATCGTGCCCGCGTATTATGTAGTTTGTTTGAGTGCTATAGGGTACGTTCGTGCCGAGAGTTGTGTACTCGATTGTAGGAGGATATGTTTGAGTATTGTAGGTTATGAAGTTGGTCGTGCTATTGTAGTTGCGTGTAACACAGTTTATAGTTAATTACAGTGCGGAGAGATTTAGTTTTAACTTTTTTTTTGAAAACTTTTGAATAGAAATATAATTCTTACAGTGATTTTGTCGTATCTTGAAACTTGTAGGTATTATCTTTCGTGTCTTTATAGTTTTGGGCTTCAAACTCATTTCAAATTTGGTCAAAAAGTCCTTAGAACAAGCAACCCAGCCTTCTACCTTCAATCACATCTTTTTCCTTAAATTCTATGTATTTTTTTACCGTATATATCCCAAATATTACAAATTTAATATGTTGCCTCGCGGTCTACTGTAACACATTCTTTATTGTACTGTAGTTTCAGGAATGGCTCGACGTCTGTACGTATGTGGCCTAGCTTTAGCATCGATTAGTGTCGTATATGGGTTCTACATTCTTGCCAGTCGTGATGAAATAATCCCGGTAAGCCATAATGATAGGTATTGTAATTACATTACTTTGTTTACTCCGTATCTTGACATATGAACATCATTCCCCTAATTATGTTGTGTAGTTTGTCGTGGAACCAACAATACATAACACAACATAATACAATAGTATGCTGGCATTGCAAGTAAATAGTAAATAACATGTTATAAGATATAATACTATATGACACATTATATCATACTATACCAAGTGTATATAGTAGAGTTACATTATGTTTTTGTAACAACACGTTAACAATAAAATATGTCAAAGTTACGACATGTTGTCGTTATAATAACTTTCAACAGCCAGAACAATATTATAGTAGTATAACATGTCTATATGTCAAGAAACCAAGCCTTTTGTTAAACCTATCAAATATTACCATAAAATTTGGATACACTTCAACTTTGACATTAAGCATGAGTACGTTCTATACTGTTTATCGCAAATAGCATTAGTACGAACACTAATGCACGCATATTTAACGAGACAGCCGGCTCGCATTACATTTACATCAAAATATTATAATTCCAGCTCAAATTCGCTTCAACTCAATCATATTATTATAGTTTTGGCTGCAATTTGAAGAAGTTTTGTTGTAAATGTGATGTTTGAAGTTGGCGGTGTATATATAATGTTGTAGTAGGGTATTTTTGAAGATTTAGAAGGAAAAAAGTTAAAAACAAGACAGTTCTAAAGACTTTTTGACCAAAAGATAATGATTTTAGGTAACAAAAAACTTTAATTTACTTTATTTCTAACAAAAAAACAAGTTGAAACAACAAAGTGATATATCAACTAGTCATTTGTGGTCTTTGCACTTTAATGCATTTAAAACCCGCAAGCTGCGCCCTAATTGCGTGCAGTTTTTCAAAAAGACACAACTTTAATTTCCTAAATTATACAACTTTAATGACCCCAAATGTCAATCTATTTCCCAAGAAAACACCAGAAATGTCAATTTATTTCCAAAAACAAACCAATGACTTTACTTTTAGTTCCAAGACAATTCCGATGGTTTCATTAACGTGCCTGAGGAGTACAAAGAGAACTTGCCCGAGTTCGACGTTCTACCAGCCTATGAAGAGCCAGGACTAGTGGAAGAGGAGGATGTTGATGATGGAGAAGACGAGGCCGAGCTGCTGGACCGCACTCTCAGGTTACGCGACATTATCCAGAACAAACAAGAAGCCCTGAGGCTAGCTCAGGAGTACAATCAGATGCTGGGGCCTGAGGATTTTGCACAGTAAGTTGCAGAAGAAGTAAACAAACAAAGATTGAGCAACAAGAGTCATATTAGGTTGTTCAATTAATTCTGTGTCTCTCTCAAATCAAGTTTTTGGGGTTGAGGGGCACATAATTATTTGAACAAACAAATACTGAAAGAGCATTTAATACCAAAAAACAACCTAATATTAAAGTAGAAAATAAGTTTTGTCGTTTTTAATCTGGAAACCTTTACGAACTGACGACAAGACTTTTCTCTAACATTATTCAATATAGTAAAATCTAAGCGTAAAGAGTCGCGACTAGTCGTATCACACTAATTTTTAGCTATCCTTTAACGTATGACCTAATACAAGACTAAAATAGCCTTTTTCAAAATTTAAAGCAATTAAAAATTCTTGAAATGTCATACAGAGACATTAATTGCTGTTTTTGTCATGCATGTTGTTTACGCATATTATCTTCAGAAGAGTGCAAGCAGACGACCCGGAACAAGTGGAATTCATTCCGGTACCCCGAAGACGAGCCGTCTACTTAATCGACGAATGATTGTTTCATATCTTACTGTAATTATTTTATTTAAGTAAATTGTTTTACACTAGAAGTAATACTATAGTAGTAGTAATACTCTTTTGCTTATGGTAATGTTGTAGTAGTAACCGTTGTAGTGAAAGTAATTGAAACGCCATTAAGTTAAGTTGGAGAAAGAGTTTGGTGGAATACCATTGGTTTTGGTGTTGTTGTAGGTTGGTAGTACAATATAAAGTTGCACTAGCATTGTAGAAAGTTCTAATGCATCTAGCATACTGTAGAAAAATGAAGTATTACTGTGTAGTACTAAAAAATACAGTATCAACTCAAAATAGTACTGAAACAAGCCTCAGAATCACGCTTCCGGCTTGTGACACTGAATCAGAAACATTCCGTTGATCTCGTAGTACAGTGTTTTGGTCCTGTCATCTACATCAACCTCCAAGCCGGCTGCCTCCAAACATGACATCATGAAGTCTCTGGTTATATACAAACAAGTGAAACGACGTCCTCCAAACGAGCACCATTTCTCCTCCAGAATCCCTCCCATAAAGAAGTAGCCGCCCGGCTTTACAAGTCCGGCTACCCGCATGATCGCATTCTTGTACTCGTCTTGAGTGTTACAACAATATTCCAACGTGAAGATGGTTGTCACCATACCAAAACATCCCAGAAATTCTTTTGGTGCTTCTAGGACTTTGTCGTCCAAACAATTGCATGGGAAGACACCTTTGACCTGTAAATAAGATTGAAAAGTTATGATTTATTTGAAAATAAGTATCTTATAACATAAAATGTCATAAAATCATTAGAAAAACGAAACTTTAATTGTCTTTTACCTTTGTTCAGTTTCAGTTTAAGATTACTTGTTTATATGACATAAACAACATTATTTACGTCAGAAAACAAAAACAAAAGTTTTACACCAAAACGATAAATCTAGTCCTAAAACCAGATCTTCAACTGATTTTAAAATCAAAAAAATGACAATTTTGTAAAATACGTCATTTCCACTCAAAAGGTAACTATAATATCTAACAAAGTTAGCCTTACCTTCTGCCGTGTATCATTCTCCATTTCGCCAATTTTGCTCCATGGAATGCCTTCTTGTGTAGCGATCATCTTTAGCGTTTTAGCCCAGTCAAAGCTCGACCGGTGAGCCAACCATCTCTCCAATTCCTCTCGATTCTGTACCAGATAATCAGCAAGATAAATGTTCTCGGCTCGGTTTCTGAAGCACGCAGCGACGTGAATTGTTGGTCCAGCACCAAAATCAAGAACTGAGTTAAGTTGAGGTAGTCTAGCGACCATTCCAGGTAAGAAAGTCAGCACCATTTGCATAGCTGGGTCATCTACATTTGTGTAAAAGTCCTAGAAAATTAAGTTTTAGGTGCACAATTAAACAAATATAGTATTAAAAGCCTACAGAATATCTATTATAAAACATACACGTCTTTGAAAGTCCAAGTAATGTGTGCATAAGTTTACTTTTCATGAAAAATGTGACTAGAATTAAGGTAACCTACCTTCAAGTAAGCCAATGTATCAAACTCTGTTTGGAAACTGTCTCTGGTCAATAAATCTTGGCACTTTTCCTCAACCACATTCTGGTCGAGCGTTGGCTCTGTAGCCCGATTCAACAATGTCTCAAACTGAGTCATAACCACCTCAATATTAATGAAAATCCCTCCTAGTTATTAATAACGATCCCGGCCGCAAAGCCCGAACTTATAAACGGGGAGCGGCGGGGAAAGCGGAAGGAAAGCCCGCCTGTTACCCGCAAAGAGGAAGATTCTCGAAAGCCTTGATCCGGCCGGTCAGATTGGCCAAAGAACCGAGCTGCAGACGTCGCGCACCCGATTGACGTCAGGTCAAACAACCCGAGATCAGAGGCTATTGTTCCACAGGAACGTTCTGCGATTTCAGTTCGGTGTCGCGAGTTTTTGCAGCACATTACACGTTCTGACCATTGTATATAGGAAGTAATGCCCCCAGGCGGTTTGTGACGTCAAAAGCTAAGATCACAATGTGCTCGGCCAGCTGTCTTTTAATTCAAAACAGCATGTTCCAAAACTTTTGCACCGCGAACACACGACCGGTGCCATATGTTTCTCTCCAAGGAAACGTCCAGAAGATCTGTGATACGACGATTCTGACGGTTTAAAAGTTCACTCGTATAACATTTTCGTTTTGTGGTTTGCAAAATGAAACTTTAGTGCAAAGATCAATATATAAATCACTACTTTAAACGATGATGTCTCAAAACTAGAAATATAAATAATAAAATAAAAATAGATCCCAATCATACCTTTTAAAACAAAACAATACGATTTACATAATCAATTCCAAACTATTCAAATTTTAATTAACTTCGTCAACAATTAAAATAAAAGTAACACAACATTCTTATAGTAAGTCAGCATGTTATGATTAGTAATGTTTTTATTAAACAAGGCTATAAAATCTCGAGGATACATATCACTTCCAGAAGACGGCCATTATCTAACAATATATCAAAATGTAGTACCGCCATTGTTTATGAGTACAATTCCTTTACAAACTTAACCTTACCACACATAAGTAACTTTATACACATTCGAGTCAGTAGGTATACAATTAGTTGAGACTTCTGATATTCTGAAGTGGAGCAGCTCGAGGATTCTGAATAGGAGATTCCCACAACGTGGTCTCATCCAACTTCTTGTAGGTTTTCTTGCTAGGCCCTTGGAAGATGTCCGACACTCGAGGTGGCTTCACGACGCCAAAGTGAGCGTTGATCTGTTCGAAGGTCTTTCGCTGCTTCAGAGACGCGATGTGAATCCTCAACTGGTCCTTCTGTGCCCAGTTTGGTACCTTTTTCCTTGGCTCATCCTCGTTGTCGGTCTCATCGTTAGACGACAGATCAGCCACGTTGTAGTCGTTCTCTGTACTTGGCAAGGGTACCTTCTCTGGAGTCATTTCGTAAGCACTAAAATGTCATTTTTAAATACAGAATAAAAAAAGTTAAAATCATCGTAAAAGAATAAAAAGCATACAAATATCAATCCCTAATAAATAAACAAACACTATTTACCTGTGGTTAAGTCTTTTTGTTTGAGGAGTTACCGTAATATCCATAACTTCGTTTTCCTTATCCAAGAAGCTAGTATACCTAAAAACCAATTAAACTATACAACTTTAAAACTTTCAGTTAAATAAATAACTACAAAAGTTCATAAACATTAACTCACGTCTCCTCGATGACCAACCTCTGCGTCTGTTCTTCAGCTTCTCGCACAACAGCTGGACTTGCCTTAACTTCTGGAGCCGCCGCTTGCACTGGCTGAGCAATATTTACATGTTCAGTAGCATGAACAGATTGAGATTCAGAAGTCTCTTCGATTGTCACCGGTTTTGGTCTTGGTCTCTTCGGAGGTACAGCTTTCTGACCTGGTGTTCTCGGAGCATTAACAGTCTGACCAGGTGTTCTAGGTAGTGTAGTTGTGTGACCTGGAGTTCTGGGAGTGCCTGGAGTAGCCATTCGTTGTTCTTCTTGATACCTTTTGATGGCTTCATGCTTCTTCCGATGCTCTTCCTTCTTCTGAGCCTCCTCCAACTGCTTCTTCCTCTTGTTTTCCTCAACTCTTCGCTTTCTTTCTTCATTCTGATACTTCTTCCTTTCAGCCTTCTCCTTCTGGATCTCTGCTTTTCTTTGCGCAGCCAACTCGTTCTTTCGTTGCAACTAGAATTGTTTTAAAAATACACCTTTAAAACGTAACATATTGGCGCTTAAATTAAAGATAATATTTAAAAAAACGTAGTACTTTTAAAATCTCAACAATTTCAAATGAATTTACCTCCTCTGTAATGGCCTTAGTCGACTTCGGCTTGGGAGCTACAGCTGCTCTAGTGACTGGCTAAAAATAAGAAATAAACTTTTATTTCAAAAAAAGAAAAAACGTTTTAAACCCTTAAGTAAACTTAAAGCCAACTAATTCCATTTATACTTCTTTTAAGTATTCAAAAGACATACTCTAGTGATACAAGGCGACGGCGAAGCAGGTATAACATCGACCAAATGAATTGGTGTCTTCAACGTCCGTGGAGTTGGTTGTGGCGGTCTTTTAGGTGTTCTGGCTACAGGAGAAGCTTCAATGACTTCTTGAACTTCTCTGACATGCACTTCAGTATGAATGTGTTGCCTAAAACATATCCATAATCTGACCTTAAACAAAAAAATACCTAAAAAATCTAAAAAGTCAACAAAAACCTTTTAACTTACACATTATCATCTATAACCATCTCAGTCTCCGTTACCTTTGTTTTATGTTCATTTTTAGAAGCTACTACAATATCCAGGTCTTCACTCACTCGTGCTTCGTTCTCTGTTGAAGTAGTGGCATTTTCTTCGCCATCAAAATCTAATAGTTGAGGTTTTCGGTGAGCCAAAAACGCCGCCGGTGGTCTGTAGTTCTTCTTTGGTGTAGACGGAATCTAAAAAATGCAAATTAAAAGATCATAGATAAAATATTATTCGTAAAATTGTCATTGTGTCCACTATACCACTAATTTACCTTTCAATACCTAAATATAAAAAAGAAGATAAAACATACAGCATGTCCTTCAAAACAAGCTTCCAACTTCTTCTTGAGCTCCATCCGAACCTGAAGCACTTCATCGCAAGCTTCTGCATATTCTTCTTGAACCTGAGTTTCGATGCGCTCTTTGACAGCATTATAATCTATCCCAAACGCTTCCAATGCTCTAAGAATGGCACTATCAAGTGTGTCTTCTGTCTGTTTTGCTGCTCCACCCCTCGTCCTTGCCATTGTAGCTAAAATAACATTTTTACAAATTTCAATCTTCAAGCACAAGTGAATTAAATAGTAAAAGGTATGTTAAAAATTACATCATATTTCACCCAAAGTAATAAAATTTATTGTTTAACTTACCAAAAAATATTTTATATCGATATAAAACAGAAACCACTCGATTTTGCGAAAAATTATTTTTCGAACGCTTTCAAGCTCCGTTTTGCGCGCGTGGAATGTCGTTGTGAGACCAAGAAGATTAACTTCAACGTCTTCGTAACATAAAACGGACAAAATTTTGTCCACATTTGTATTTAAAATCAAAAATTTTACAATATCACCAAAATACCGTTTTTTTTTTCAAGCTTAAATATTTTATTACTTGATGTCATGATTTAAACTTTTTAACAATTTTCTAATATTGCGAATGAATGTAAGATGTACAACATGTTATATTATAATTTTGCAATTATTTTTCTAATTTCAACAAACAAATCATGCCGAAAATTGTTCTGTAGCAGTGATGACAAATCTGAGATATCAAACAACAATATCTTAAAAATGGTGTCTTACAACTTTGAGGTTATGAAACTGGCGCGAGACTTGGCGTTGATGGATTGTTTATTTAATTAAATCATGGTTTATACATTCTTCTAGGTTTTTCGCTCATCCATCATTCCAATTTACCTTATGACCGCCGGAAACTTGACAAATAATTAGGAAAAACATCCATCATCGCCCAATTCTTAAACTTTTGTCGTTGAACTGCGTCGCTGAAAGTTGAGAGACCACGATGACACATCTGGTATGATACGAAGATACGGTAGTTGATTGCAGGTTTTTTTGGTTTTGATAACGCCTCTCTTGGCGGGGTAAGTGAGGTGGTATGACAGGTATTAGCTTAAGTAAACTTGTGTGTGCCCTTTCAGTATGTGTAATTGCTTCAACAATCTGGCTAGGGTGGTGTAATATGGTTATTGTGTATCTTTTCATATATAAGGCTGCATAACATGCCTTATATTCATTCGACTAGTAAATCTTCACTTGAATATCAATTCTTCTCAAAAGATGGCTAACCTTGTAGCTAAAATTGAAACTGAAGTGTTTGGCTTGCCTTCATCGACCAGCTCCATATCTTCTCAAGAACAGAATGGACACGCGGAACTGGCTTCTGAAGTCGCCAACTGTAAGAGAATCCAAGCGATCGAAGAGAAGCTGAGTCCCCTGAAGGAAAGACTCCGAAGCCATCCTTTATATCACATGATCGACAATCTGGACGAGCTTCGCTACTTCATGCAAAACCATGTTTTTGCCGTCTGGGACTTCATGAGTTTGTTGAAGGTAATATTTTTTGATATTTAGTTTTGGAAAGAAAAGGTTTGCTAAACACTTCATTTATTAGGTAGCTAAAGTGATATTATTTAATGTTCTACTATTTTATATGAAGTTATTTGTCTTCCAGGCTCTCCAACATGACTTGACCTGTACCACCGTACCATGGGTCGCTAAAGGCTCTCGTACTGCTCGTCGTCTCATCAACGAGATTGTTTTAGGTGAAGAATCAGATGAGTTGGGAGACGGATTCATCTCTCATTGTGAATTCTACCAACAAAGCATGTACGCTGCTGGGGCAGACGACACTTCGTTGACAACTTTCATCGATGAATTACAAAAGGCGGGAAACATTGACCCTTCCACTTTGGAAACTGCCTTCAGAAAAGCTGGAGCTCCAAAACCGGCAGCTGAATTTGTGACCAAGACCTTCAACTACATCAGAACACACAAGGTTCATGTGATTGCTTCGGCCTTCACCTTCGGTCGCGAGGATCTGATTCCAATTATGTTCCAGAGTTTCTTGGACGAGATGAACAGACAAGCCAAAGGAGCTCTGGACATGTTTGTGCTGTACCTGGAGAGACATATAGAAGTAGATGGTGATGATCATGGTCCTATGGCTTGCAAGATGGTAATGGAGCTGTGTGGAGAAGACGACCAGCTCTGGGCCGAAGCTGAAGAAGCTGCTGTGTCAGCATTGGCCGGTCGTGCTGAATTGTGGGATGGAATTGCGGAAGAATTGAGGAAGATCAAGGAAACTCAGACCACCATGAACTGATTTTATAATACTTACACATTTTGAATACTATAATTTTATATTTTACATACTGTAGCCAGTGCCGGGCGGGGACTTTTGGTCTGGGGACGGGGGGGGTCGAAAAAAATCGGCCCAGGTAGCTAGCTACCTGTGCCAATTTTTTTTCAAAAAAATTTTTTTCGGAACCCCTGACTGAATTTGTACAGTAACCTGTTTATTTTTAAAAACTGTAATTATGTAGTGGAAACTGCAGTATTTTGTATTTTATTCACGATAAACTTATTTCAAAGAATTTACACAGTAATAGGTCATAAATAATTTAATGATGAATCGACTGCTTCGACGGTCTCATTGTATCCTAACTTACCAACCGAATTCGATCAAAACTCATCAATCAGAATATGACTGTAACAGTAAATATTGCGCTTACCAAGTGTTTTGTGATAAGTAAACTAAATCTTGTGGTTTAACACCTAAGGAAATACCAAAAAATTTTATACATAAATAGTTACTTAAAAATGCAAGTAAAGCATAGCAAAACACATTAAAATATTTTAAAATTTGTAGTTTTCTGCTATTGGCATTATGTTGCAAGAATGTTGAAATTGATTTAAAACAGGTTGCTCTCTTGAGGGTTAAATAATAATTGAATACAATGTGGTCAATCCAAAAAAAACTTAAAGCCTTGATTTATGTGCTGAGAAAAGAGCTTGCAACATAATGCCAAAATCCCGCCAAAATCAACCGTAAAAGTTAGTGAGAAGTTTTAGTTTCACAAAGAATAAAAATTGATGTAAAATTTAAAAAAATAGTAATTTGATTTTAAAACAAACAAGCTCGCTTATTTAGTTTTAATTTTTTGGCCAAAGCATTTACAATATTTGCATTTTAATAAAAATAATGACAGGTTTTTTAACTAAATAGTAAACTAGATATATTTTCTAAATAAACAACACTTTTTCGAGAATGATTGATAAATCTTTATCTCTTACTCATAGGTATTTCACAAAGACACGTCATTTTCACACAAATTTCAACATTGTCGAGGTAGTCTATATTACAATCAAACTTTAGTGTTAACATAGTTTAAACCAATACCTCACTCCACAGATCAGGACTAAAACTAAAAAACTTGAAATGCAATCATGACAGAGTATTACAATGGTATCCTTCGGCTTTAAGTCATTTCGGGCAATGATTAAATGGACAAAACAAAGAGGGCTGACCCTGTTGAACACCTACGCCTCTCCTGAGCCGTCTTGGTCTCTCCGCGATCCGCTTGTGACTTGAAAGAGCCGATCAATAGACGCCTTGGGGCTTGGCCTCTCGAGCGGCCGGCTGTTGCCTCCGATACTGGCCAGGATCCGCTTTAAGCCAGTTGATCCCGTCGAAACGCGTCGAGTTCAGTGCTTCGGGAACAATGGGAACGGTTGTTGTTGTTATGTTTGTGCCGTTGTCAATGTTTATCACGTTTACATTGGAGCACGATCAGACGTGTGTTTGTGTGTGGTCGTTCCGATTGTTATGATATTCACCTTTCGTGTCATCGTGTTCGAGCTTTGTTTTGGCTGATCACCACCTTTTTCAGATAAACCGTCTGATCTTGATCTAGAAACACAAAATGGTACGTTTGATGCTACTTACAAGCCTACTACAATATTTTTAGATATTTTTCATAATTGCAAGAAGTTTTCAAAAAGTTCATTTTGAAACAAGTTTAGTCATCAAAACCTTATCATTTTTTCATTTTGATGATATTACGAAACGTCAATTCTAGGCCTCCGGAGTAAAAGTTGATCCAGGATGTAAACAAGCCTATGATGACTTGCACTCTCGCCATTTGCACGCCTACATCATCTTCCGCATCTCCGACGACAACACCAGCATCATCGTGGAGAAGAAGGGTGACAAGAATGCCCCCTACTCTGAATTCGTCGAGGAAATGAAGGCCGTTTGTGGATCGGGCCAAGAATGCAGATACGCTGCCGTCGATGTGGACGTTACTGTGCAAAGACAAGGAGCTGAAGGGTCGACCAGACTCACCAAGGTCATCTTTGTTCAATAGTAAGTTTATTGCTGGCGTTAATTATAAGTCTTTATAAAAAATGACGTTTTAAAAAGCACCAGACATAAGATTTTTACATTTTTAAAAATGACCTTTTAAATTTAAATTTTAAACTTATTTTTCATTTTTTACTTCAATTTTACATTCGTCATAGCGTTTAACCAACTTATGTTCCAGCTGCCCTGACGAAGCCCCAGTGAAGCGAAGAATGTTGTACGCTTCCTCTGTCCGTGCCTTAAAGAACACGTTGGGCTTGGAGAGTCTGATGCAAGTCCAAGCCTCAGACTTGTCTGACATTGATGAGAAAGCCGTCAAGAGTGACTTAATGAGCCATCAACGCTTGTAAACGGGTGCTTTCGATAATAACATCTCTCACCGAAATCTAACTAAATATTTTATTGTGCCCAGCTAAGTTACCGACTCTGTTTGTGTAATTAAGAAAACATTTTATGTAATAATAAAGCATTTGAGTATTAAGAGTATTGTCATTGATATTTTCATTGATGTTGTCATAGATGTAGTATACAAAAGTTATTGGAACCAAGTTTTTTTTATGTTTTAATATTAGCTTTGAAACTTTATGAATATTTCAATACCTCTTTCTGTGTACTCTTTACACTTTTTATAAAAAAGTAATAGGTATATATGTATATGTCATGAGTACTTTTAAAAATCCAAGTCATACGTCCGTAACAAGTCACGGCTGCATCCAAATGAAGCGCGTGACATTACCTCGAACCGAGTGTCATCCCAACTGTAAAACAAAGCCAAATTGATATAGACGCACCATTTTGGCAGAAAACCGAAAGGCTTCATAAACGGCGGGGCCACAATACCACGGCCAATCCAAAATGGCCACCGTTGTTTGGCTTTGTCTTTTATGGCCAAATCGAAAACGCAAATGAAGCCAGCTTTGTTTGGCGGACAAGGACTTGGTGTGTAAATCCGTGAACATATATACTCATATATATAAGTAAGTGTGGCGGGTGGTTAAGGTAGATGCGGGTCGAAGCATAAAAGACTCTGGAAGGCCAACCGGAAACCGGTTGTTTGGGCCTTCAGACGAGAAATGGTTGACTGAGTCCCTCCATCCTCACGAATTTGCCATGCCTTCTACAGCGATTCGCTCTCATTCCAATGATATTACAGCAAACTGTGAAAACACCCCGACCGCTCTCACGCACAGTCAATCCCAGCGGTCGACGTTCGGCTGGAGTCGCAAGGTCAACAACGTCGGCGGCGCGATGAGCGGTCGCCTTTCGGCCGCTGGCCAAATGAGCTTCCGCCGCCTCAGCAATAACGCGCAACGAAAACCGGTTACTTCTGGTCGAACTCACATCTTTTCCGGCACGTTCAGAGTAAGTGTTTCTTTCGGCTTGTTGGTATTCGCCTTCCCCTAAGAACAACGTACCATAATGTCCCCGCATGCGCCACAAAAACACATTTCCAAGCTAGGTTTCGTCTTCCCGACTTTTACCTTATTCATGGCCGTCTCGACTCCTGACACGTTGTGAGGTAGGCATAGCGAAGCGAAATGCGGCCATCTCATCATCTAAGCATGAGTTCGGTGGGTTTTAACTAACTATCTTGTGTCTTAGGGAGGTGCTAAGCAACTCCATACATCATTAAACATGCGTGGTAATCTTGCCCGGGGAAAGAGCCAGTCAGGGCCACATGCTCGTTCCGGGGAAAAGCCCAAAGCCGAGTTATAATCAACCCGACCTCTGCCCTCGAGGCCATTTTACTTTTTAAAAGCAAACCTGGCGTCAACCAGTTTTCCGGCCCATCTCTCGGCCCTGGCTGCCGAGGCCCGCAGCCGCGGAAACCATGCGATTGCCGCCAGGCACAGCGTCCAGGTGGAGTGCATTCCACAACCCGGTCTCGTGCCGGCCCGGCTCAGGCCGCTGCCGAGTTTTCGCCGAGATTCGGCCGACCCACGTCTTTTGCTCCGCCGCAACGACACTCGGCGCAACTCCCAATTTAACGTCTGGTTGACTCGTAAAAACATACCTATGCTTCAGGCCAAGTTCAGCCAGGACCTGCAGTCGGACGATGGAACTCAGCCTCTTATCACCAAGCTGGACAAGTATACGCCGGAAGAACTCAAGGAATACCGACAAGTGTTCAATATGTTCGATACAGGTAGGCAATTTGAAACTTTTAAAAATAAAGTTTTTAAAATTTCGGAGATTTAAAGTAATTTTTGTAGTTTTTGAATCAAAAAATTGGAAAAAGATTGGTAGTAAAAGTATTTTTTGAAGTTTATCCTCAAATTACTAGACCTAATAAGTTGTTTTTTCAAAGTTCCACAGTATTGTATCTGTTTTTGTAATTCGAAATTTGTGAAAAACGGTTAGCGTGTTAATTACAAAGCTAACGAGGTTACTCATTAACCATGGGAACCGTTTTCAGACCGCAGTGGAGCCATAGGTCTAGACGAACTGGAGAATGCCATAACAAACCTGGGAATGGACCCGAAGCAGGTCGACCTGGAGATGCTGATAAAGGAGGCGGACAAGCGCGGCAACCACCAGATCGACTTCGACGAGTTCTGCGAGGTCATGAAGACGATGAGCGAGAAGACCCAGTCCTGGAACGAAGTCATCAAAGAGTGCTTCACCGTGTTTGATCGCGTAAGACCATTTGCATCATAATCCTCTCGATATTGTCTCGACTCAATACTCTTTCTACCGCTTCTCCTATCTGAATTTAATCTCGGTTTCCACTCTCGATACAAGTTTAAAAAAATTACCAAAGATCGAGAAGCTTCCTGTTTTATCGCAATTCTGTTTCAGAGCGAAAACGGACTCATCTCCAAACGAGACTTCGAGTTCGTGTTGAGGGAACTAGGGCATATCACTAACAACAACTTGCTGGATGAGTTATTTCTCGAGTACGACGTAGACAGCGACGGGTTTATTGACTTTGACGAATTCTCCTTTCTGGTCAAGAACTACTTGACCGACGACGACGTTTTTTGAGTTTTTTTACCGTTTTATATTATGTATATACTTTGAAATATCACTTTTTAACCTTCAGTTCACAAAGAATTGGATACATCAGTTATATGAGAGTTGAAGATATAAATAAAGCCAATCCTAAATGTTACAGCTGTTATTGTACTAGTTGAATTTAGAAAAGGCCATAAACTACAATATACTGCTCTATTCCTAATTTATTTACGAAGCTATGTTTCATTAGACATATAATATTGTGTTATACATGTTCGTCCAAAAAAAACTTTGCCGTATACCGTACCCAATTTTATTCCCCGGACATTCTTGTATACCGTATAGCATGCTGATTCCTAAACGATTCCTTGTTTTTGTGTTCGGACTTTTTAAAAATTGTGTACAAAGGAGGGAGGAGAAGGAGAGCAATGGAATTGGGGCTTCACTCCGAAATAGAACGGCAAAGCGAGAGAGCAGCAGAGACAAAGCCGGCGGTCAATACAACTACTACTTCAGCTCTTTTTATACAGCCATAGTTCCTTTCTGTGTTGGTTTGTCGCTGGAATTCTTCGACGCTATCACCCTGCGATCCATATGGATTTCTTTGCAGGAATTGATTGGTTTGGGTCGCTTCTCTATCTTTCTCAAAGGATTTGTACCTATTATTTCGATGTTTGTAAAGCTGAACGGCATTAAACTGATCCCATTGTCTTCAATAATTAAAATGTCAGAGTCTCTGCCTACCAGTCGAATAAATGGCAAAGGTACCAATCTAACTAAATTTCAACAACTTTTTTGCCGCTTAATCATGTCATTTCAAAACAATTTTACTTACCATTCATTTTCATCCCTTAGGGTTTGTTTCAAGATCACATGATTCAACGGTTTTTTATCACACGCATAATCACTTCGTCACTTTTTTGTCCCCGCCGTACCGTTTTTCCTATTAGGTCTCTCTTTTCGCGTTCCGGGTCCCACCACGAACGATTTCTCCCAAGCCACGCGATAAAATTCATGAGCTAAACAGGAAGAACAGATTAGCGTTTTCTTTTCAGGTTTTTCGATTTGAAACCTTGATTGAACCAGTGCGCCGTTCCATAGGTGTATGACATTGAGTTCCAAAGAAGATACTAAGCGTTTTATGGTTGACAGCCTACAAGGTAAGGGCTATTTTGTGTAGAAATATTCTGTTTATGGATAAGGGAACGGAGTTTTGATTTTTTGGATTTTGTAGTTTAAAATGATGCAATTGAGATTGTTTGGTCAATAAGTATATAGAATTTTGTTGTTTAGTTTGAAAATTTTCATTATTGGCGATAAAATTTCATGAACTTGTTGAGAAGTTTAGAAAAATTTGATTTTTTCCTGAAAAACAGCAAGATCCTGTGTTTTAAGCCCTTTGTATTTAAATTTTGTGTTGAAACCTCTCTATTTGACTCACATATTTGGTATATTAACATTATGTGTTGCACTTACCGTGGTATTTGCAGGAAGGTTGTCTCGTAAACGAAAGAAACTGAAGGAAGTTGCCGAGTGCTCATACCTTGGCAATCACGCCGGGCTTCGAGCAAATAACGTATGCAATTTGGCGTCAGAATCTCCGTCGCCATTTTCGGAATTTCAGTCCACGACTCAATTTCCGGTCGTCCTCGATCGGTTAGTAATTGTAAGTAATTTGCATAAGTTTTTGTTGTTTTAGAAGTCTACGCTTTATACCTTTTGTCGATTTAAAAATTTGTGTTGATCTTTTTCCTAGTCTTTTTAAAAATTTTGATTTTTCGATTAAAAATACGTAAAATTGGTTCATTTTGTGGCTGTTCTGTTCTCGAACGGTTGTGTTCTGTTCTCCGAACCTTTGGACTTCTTGTTTCATGAATATAGGCTTTTACCTGCGTGTTATCAACATTCTGGAGACTTTCGTTTCAGTTTCTTCCTTAATAACTACATAATTCTTCGACTTCCGACGTTCAGCGTCAGATTAGCAAGCAAAGATGGCCAAGAACGTTAACGTAAACCGCAATGTGCAAGATCCTTACTACCGTTACAAGATGCCTCGAATCATGGCAAAGGTTGAAGGAAAGGGAAACGGCATCAAGACTGTTATTGCCAACATGTCTGATATTGCCAAGGCGTTGTGTCGTCCTCCAACTTGTAAGTTTTCCTTTGTATTACTATTTTTGGTTTTTAGAGTAAAGTATAGCTAAAGAGTACCAGTATTTTGATCTGTTTGACATCAAAAACACATCTTTCAATATAATTTAAAATTTGATGTTTCAGATCCTACCAAATACTTTGGCTGTGAATTGGGAGCTCAAACCAACTTTGACTTGAAGAACGATCGTTACATTGTTAACGGAGAGCACGATGCCAACAAACTGCAGGACATTCTTGATGGATTCATTCGCAAGTTTGTTCTTTGTCCGGCTTGTGACAATCCCGAGACTACTTTAACGGTCAAGAGAAATACCATCCACAGCAAGTGCAAGGCTTGCGGACATGCTTTTATCGTCGACCCGAAGCACAAGATCTCAACCTTTATTCTGAAGAATCCACCGCCAACCGAGAGCAGCGATGACGAGAAGAACAAGGACAACAACTCTCCTTCTGAGGACATGATGGAAGGCGTGGATCTGAATGGAGCGCAAAAGATTCCAGTTATTGAAGACGATGACGATTGGGCTCCCGAGCCTTTGGATGAGAACGAAAAGCTGAGTGGCCAGATTGGAAAGTTGGTCATCGATCGTGACTTGGACAAGTCTATTGAAGAACGTCTGGATATGCTTCATCACTACTTCTTAAAGGCCAGAGATGAAGGTCGTCTTGGTGTAAGTATTTCAAACAGCTATATGTTTACCATTGTCATATAGTTTTGTTATGAATTACGTCATCTTTATTTATTTTAGGACATCAAGAGTTTGGTGAATGAAGCTGAGCGCTTGGAGTTGAAGACCAAGGCACCCGTTCTGTTGGCCGATGTTTTGTTCAGTGAAGACGTGTTGCAAGAGATCAAGGATCATCGCAACTTGCTTCTTCTGTTTTGTTATGACAACAAGAAGGCCCAAAGATACTTGTTGGGTGGAATTGAACAACTCATCCAAAAGAATCCGGAGATTTTGCCAAAATCAGCTCACATTGTGAAGCTTTTGTACGATGAAGATCTGTGCAGTGAAGATGCTATTCTTGCTTGGGGTGCTAAGGTAAGAAATTATGTTTTTACTATTGTTTTTGACTATGTTCACGTTGCTAATTAACTTATTTTAGCCAAGTTCCAAGTACGTCAAGAAGGAGTTGGCAAAGGAGATCATTAAAAAGTGCGAACCGTTGCTTGTCTGGCTGAAGGAAGCCGAGGAGGAAACAGAATCAGAGGAAGAAGATGACGACGATGATGTAGCCGTCGATTTTGATGAGCGTAGCAAGAACATTGGCGTTACCATCACCGAGAAGGTCGCTCCTCAAACTAACGGAAAATCTAACGGAACTCCAGCTGCCGTTGTTACCGAAGATGGCCAAGAGGTCGACATTGACGACATTTAAATATTTCAAAGCGTTTTGTTCATAAATATTTTCCTCACAGTATATTTTTGGTTTTGAAAATAAAGTTTTTAATTATAAGTATTTGGAATTTGTGTTTAATTTTTTGTTTTATAGCAATTCAATTTTTGTAAAAACCTTGTAATTAAACGCATGGTACCTTCAAACGTCTGCGCTAGCGTTTAGCTCTTCTCACAATCTGTTTTAAAATTTGAGAGCACGGTTTTCCCTAGACATCTGGAACATTTTTATGACCGGAAGAACACCGGCGATGGATGGAAGTTTTATTGCTATGATTTGTTTGATGTCTGTTGCGTCAAGAACGCAACATAAAGTTGTTTTACAATAGGAACGTTTGGAATAAATTTGGAACACTCCCTTTTGTTAATAACGTTAACGTTATGGCTAGCCCACGTTGCTTAGTATATATACGAAATGTCAAGCAACATTTTATCAAATATTGTGTCAATTCAATTGTCACATTTGAACAAATTATCTTTTGTCAATTGTAATATTCCCTTAGCGACATGTTTTCTGTAGTTTTGTGTTTTATTCTGATAGGCCAAGTGTTCGGATGTCAACCAGACCCAGGCAATCACGGGTCTTTGGCTGATTGTAAGTTAACTTTTGACTAAATCTAAATTTGTGGCCGTAAATCATAAAAACATGCATCCTTCAAAGTTATTATAACAATTATTTCGATGTCATTCAGACGAATTAACCACCAACCCCATCTTCACATTTGAATACAGTCCGCCACTTGCGTGGACTTGGTTTACTGAGCCTGTAGAGCAACAATCACCTTCAGCATCTGTAGCTTTGACTCTTATTCGTTCTACTGTAGAAGAAAAAGTACGGTAATATAACTTCTAAGTGTTTCATGCCATTATACGTTTACAAAATATATTTTAGTTCATCAACGCTCTTAAACTAGAGTCTCCATTCCTTCCACCGAATCTGAATCTGTCCACAGATCTGCTACAGCCTCTGGAAGTTCAGATCGTAACTGATCAAGCTGAACTAACGGAAGGTCAAGGACGAGTACAATTAGGAGTGGTGGCTACCTATTGTAACGCTACAAATGAAACGTGTACAGAAGAGCCGCTGACGCTTCAGAATCGTTTGTTTTTGTTTAATGGTCCGCTTCTGAATGGTCGACAGTGGAAGAACGTGGCCACATTCTTGTTCCAGGAGTTGCAATTCAATGCCGGGGTGTTATTCAAAGCTCCGATTAATGTCACAAAATAGATAATACGCTATATTCTGTACCTTGTTTTTGTCATTTACGAATTCGGTCAAAAAATAGCTAGAAATCATCAAAAAACCACAACAATTCCACTATCAACAGGTATCATATGGAGATTCTACGGACTTTTTGACCAAATAAAATCGTGTCACTGTATACATATCACTCAACTTTATCTCACTTTATCCTTACAATAAACTTATCCATTGATATTCGACCGTGATCCGCCCTTTCTCTGATGATGGTGTGCTCGAGGTACGTCGAGATGTTCCTCGCTCTTCTGCTTCCGAGTATTGACCGAGGCACTGCGACTTGACCGTGTCGAGTTTGGTGTGGTATGAGGACGTCGACGTTGTCTGGCTCTGTGATGTCGCTGCATCAGTGGAGAATTGTATTGTGATCCGAAGCCATAAGGAGTATCAATGGAAGTGTACGGGGAAGGGTCTGACCAGGTACTGAAGGAGGTTGGAGTGTAAGGTTGTAACGCCATTTCTCTCTGGAAAAGGTTTGCTTACAATGTTAGTTTTAGTAGAATATTGTAGTAGGGAACGTATACAAAGGCTATAACATTATATTACCGTTTGTCGACTGTGAGTGTACATCTTGTCAGTCCATGCGACACTTAACATCGACCAAGCACTAGCTGCATGAGGATAAGCTCGAACACACTCTTGAGAGAACATAATCTCGGCAAAACATTCCCCCAGCTTGTGCCATACTTGCCGTTTAAAACCCAGTGGAATGAGTCTGGCATGAGCTCGTCCGGAAATTAAAGAAGTTACAGTAAAAGAAATTGCTTTTGTTAAAGAACATCAAAATACAGTAAGATAATAAAAATTAAATCTAAAACATTTTTGATTACACTTTTACTGTAGCTTTTGAAATATTGAATAAAACCCTTACCAATCGTTGCCGGGTCCCAAACCGGCTTCTGCAGCGGCATATCGAACATGATGGCCATCAGAGCGTCGATAAAGTCAATCATCAGATGAGCATGATCTCTCAGCGTAGCTATTGAGCCAGAAGAACATCGTCGTTTCCTGTCCTCTACACACTTTACAAAGGCACTTTTATAAAATACGTTCATGATCTCGGGGTCACTCTCCAACAACTTCTCGAACACCTTCTCCATAATCTGAAGGGTTCCTCGACCAGAAGTCTTCGGAGCTTCACTCAACCGCTTCCAAGTGACACGGAGGGCTCTTCTCTGTAATTTTAAGAAACGTTACTAAAATTGAAATTACTGTAAGATTTTTTCACTGTTTTTAAATTTGTTATTCACATCAACAGTTTTGGATTACTTACATGATTTTCAGTTAGTCGACTTCCAAATTCACCAACAAAATGATGAAGAGCCATTGAAGTCATAGCTTCAGATGGAGCGTCTACATCACTCTCAGCTCGGCTCAAGTCGGAGCTTTTTCGACCACAAATGCTCGGAGTGGTCGATCCTGGCTTGCCAGCTAAATTTAGAACATTAAAATTACTGCCAAATCTTTAAACTCATAAATCTATTATATTGTCATACCCATAAGTACTGTAACTACTAAGTAAAAAAGGTGAATGAATTTAACATATTTCCGATACTAAGTAAATTGTAAGTTCAACAAAACTACCGTACTCCTATCGTCAGTGTACTCATCGTTTAGCTCCTGAATCAGCTTCCGCCTCTGAATCGCTTCTTTAATTCGCATCATCTTGGCAAACCTCTAGTAGAACAATCACTGCCACTCCTCGTAACTGATAACTGGCTCCAGAATCCCAGGCTTCAAACCTTCATAATCCCCCACTCGAAATCATGGCAACCCGAATTGAAGTGCCAACTTCTGAATAACAGATTCGAATCCGAAAAAGCAGCGGAAAGCGATGTCAGACTAGCCCGGTTTTTGCATATTTCCGGAAGGGATGGGTTACTTTTACAAACAGAAACAAGTTATTGCTCATATATGAGCTCATACATATAATAACATACATGTATGTCGTTATATACAAGATTTAAATTAGTAAGTATACGTCGATATGGTAAAAAATCATCAAAAAACCTACAAAACAGCTTTAAGACTGTCAAAACTTAAATAAAACAGCAGTTCTAAGAACTTTTTGACCCACAAACATTAACATTATAACATACTTATCATAAATCATAGTTAGCTGTTTATTAAAATGACATTATTATTCAAATATCCCTCCTTGGCATTGCTCCGAATCTTTCAAACGCTTCCTTTTCCAGCCGCTCACGATCTTCTGGATGAGATACCCGAATCAATTCATAAGCTCTATGCAAATTGCTACGACCCCAAATGTCAGCGATACCGTATTCTGTCACCAAATACCGTAAATGTGCACGAGTTGACACAACCCCAGCACCCTTTTTAATGTACGGTACTATTTTAGAGACTCCTTTCTCTGTTCGTGCAGTTATGGCAATGATCGACTTCCCTTTGCCATCTTTACAATTGGCAGAGCCGTATACAAAGTCTACTTGACCACCAAAACCTGAAAGGTTACAGTAGTCAATGATTGGATCATGTTAATATTGTTTTACGTAACAATGTAGAATTGTTTTCATTCGTAGTTTACAAACAACTTTCTATACCTACCTGAATATATGGATTTGCCAATAGTATCAGAAACAACTTGACCAGCCAAATCGACCTCGATTGCTGAGTTAATGCCAGTCATTTTGTGACTTGTTGCAATAACATCAACATCATTTGTGTATCCAACGCTACCAAACACTAAACGACACTGTAATACTCAAAAACTATTCAAACATACGAAGTATTGTAGAAAAATAACCAAAACCATAAGTTTAACTTACAGATGTCCTCATTTCCATCGATAAAATCGTAAAACTCTTTTGTTCCCATCGCAAACGCCATAACTCCTTTACCTACATCTCTGGTCTTCTTCGAATTGTTGACTACGCCTTTCCTCCACAAATCCACAATACCATCACTCACCATCTCCGTATGTACACCAAGGTTCTTGTGAGTTGTGAGCTTGCTGAGAACGGCATCAGGAATCGAGCCGATACCTAAAACAATGTTAATTATATTATCTACGACAAACATTCTATAAACTATTAATTCAATCATAATTATTGTATCCTAATATTTTAGTAAATTCGGGTAAAAAGCACTATTTTTGCGTTTTGGAAACAAAAAATTGTCAATGATTTATCCGTCTGCAGATCTTAACGAAATGCCACAAGCCGCAACTTTATCAAAATGACATTTCGTTCTTTTAGAATTAGAATAACCTGGAAAAAAATATTTTTCCTTGTGAATGAAAGTTTTACCTAATTGAAGTGTAGCTTCATCTTCGACCAGATTCTCAGCGATTAACCGACCGATTTCTTCTTCTGCAGATTTGATCGCTGCTTTTGGCACACATGAAATTGGAGTTTCGGCTTCAGGAACAAGATAATCCACGTGGGAAATGTGGATTTTAGAGTCTCCAAAGGTTTGAGGTTGAGTCTTGTTTATGGTAGCTGAAAAAGGAGATTTTAGGTAACACTTGAAATATAGTTTTGTTTTTGTAAAATATAAATCTTATGTTTGTATTTTGAAAAAAAAACGTACCTATAATGATTTTGGCGTTTCTGGCCGCCGGACTAGACATATCACAGTTCACACCCAAACTGCAGAATCCGTTTTCGTCTGGGGGACTTAGGTTAAGAAAAGCGACGTCTACAGGTACCCGTTTCGTGTCGTAGATTCTACCGGATTCGTTGAGGAAGATGGGAATGTAGTCGGCCTTGCCTTGGTTCACGGCCTTTCGAACACTCGGACTGGTGAATATTACTTTCGGGCGAATGTAATCTAAAGAATTCAAGTTATGATTTAAAGATCATGCTTATGTGTTCTTGAAAAATGTCAAAGTGAATTAAAGTTACCGTATATTTCTGGATCATTAGCAAAGGGATTGTTCCCCATAATCAAGGCACTGGTCGTTGTGATGTTCTTGATGTTGTTTCTCTTTGCATGTTTGGCTAACGCATTCAGCAAATCTATGGGCGTCGAAGCAGCATGGTGAAGGTAAATCCAGTCTCCCGATTTAACGGTCTTCACCGCGTCTTCTGCTTTCACCTTCTGTGGCTCTACTAGAACGGAGCCATTGTAGCGGGGTTTTGCCAATTGCCGTAGGGGTTTTTCGTGGGCCCGCAGCCCGCTCAGGTGGCGATTTTGGACACGAAACGGAAGGGAAAGCCGCATTACCGGGTGGTCGATCTGAAACAAATGGGAGACGAAAGAGTCTGGGTCATCACTAACGCCGCCTTTTCATATCAAGGAACATTCACTTGGATTGTCGCGTGCATGTTGTGTTCGAATTTAATGTTGTTATGGATGTTCTCTGATGGCGAGACTGAGTTTGTTACCATCGAATACCTAGAGTTATTGATTGAGGTTGAACTTGTAACAGTTCTGACCAGTTTTAGGTAATAATCCGAGTCCTTGAACCTAATTTCGGACGTGATTTATTGTATTCGCTTCTGTCCGATACAGTTTTTTGTGCCTTATCAACCTCTTTTTTGCTAAAACACAATTGAAACATTAGCAGTTTGATCAATGAGTAAATTAAAACAAAGGAAACTCACATAGATGATTCTACTCAAGTTTTGACCAAAATAGTATGGTTAATTTACTTTCTTTTGTTAAAATACCCTCAAAAAACTAGTTTTACCCAAAAATATTACATTTGCACTCTTAAAACACGATCATAGTCAATATCATTTAGCTTTATTCGATTATCTGACCATTACTATTATATTTTCACATGATATAGTACTATATATAGTCATGGGCCCGTTTGTTTTCTGCTGTGAAGTTGAGTGATGTGGAGAGTTAAGAGGTTTTCTGTGTCTCGTAGCCAAAGTAAGGTGCTAATGCTGGTTGTTTGGCTTGCTGTGCCAACAAATTCTCCAAACCACCGTATAAGAATTGGCATCCGATGAAGAAGGCTGTAGTGAGGAAGGCCAGCATGAATTGGTAGCTGTAGTTGAACATGATGTACATCCACACGAACAGTAGTACGCTCCATACACTGACTATAGCTACTTGGATGATAAAAGTTTGGGTGGTGAGCTGAAAATAGGATACATAAGCTTAAAGACACATTTTATAGGTATCTACTAGTTTTAATCCTCTGTGATTGATCTCGTGCAGATATATTAACTTACCTTGAACTCGACATCTCCTGGCTGTGGGTCAAAGAATCTCTTGTCTACGGGTTTATCGTAGAACTGTTCCAACTTTAGCTCCTTCTTCTCCCACAAGTTTATCAACCATTCACCTAGCTTATCTGTGTCTTTTGGCACGTCTTTCATCTCGATCTTCCTCACATCGAACACGATCTTCTTGGGACAAGCTCCCAACACTCCCAAATCAACTTCTGATTGTACTATTTCTTCTGGATACCCTACTGTAACATCGTAGATGTTGTCAATATAATTGCACTCTCTCATCTTTTGTACGATGTGTGTGAAGCCAGTAACTCGGGGGTGGAGAACGTAGCCATAGTGTACTAGACCACTTCTGTCGGCGAATCGTTTCGAGTTTGCCGTAGCGATAGGACACTTGTCTGTGCCTTCAGGGAATAACAGAAGCTGGTAATTAAAGCCTAAACTGGAGTAGTAATCGACCAAAGTCTCGATTCTGGGGCCGTCTTTCTGGAAGATTCTGTCCAAGAAGATGAAGCAGTTTGAAGCCATTGCCCAACCAGCTCCAGGGACGTGTTTCAGCATCCCCTTAAGCGAGATCTTCTCTGTAGTCAACAACCACGGATCCATTCTGAAGAGGGCGTTCCAGAAGAAAAGCCAGTCCAGTCTGGTGCGGTGGTTCATAATTATTAAAGCTGGCTTGTTCCTGTCGACTATCTGGCCCCTTACTAGGAGTTTGACTCCAAACGCGTATTCCATTAAACCCTAAATTGGAACCACTACTTACAGTAAAAAAATACGTGATTGGTCAAAAAGTAAAGATTGATATGAGGAAAATCAAGTACAAATTGAGTATCATAAAGGCCTTCTGACTACTAGATATACACTTATAACAAAGAATGTCTTACCGATGGTAAAACCACCCAGAATCCAACAAATCGGTCGACCAGCTTACGATACAACCGCGGCCGAACGAAAAGTAACGGCATTAAGGGCATAAGGATGTATATAGTGCCGAAGAAGGCTGACAGCAACATACATACGACGAATACCCATCCTCGTATCTTCTCGAAAGCCGTGGTGGTCTTGGTGACCGGTGGCTCCGCCATTATCCCTAAATCACAATACTTTCATTATAAATATTATACATCATTGACAGAGTAAAACAAGTGTATCATCTCAAAGGTAGCATAATGTCAATAACATTTAAACGCTAATATAACCATAACAAAAAATATATTTATTATATACATGCTTTATACAAAACAACATCTGCAATATTAGAAACCCGTTCAAAGGTTGCAAACGACATTATTCACGCCAAAAACAGTTGAGATCCATAAAACCACTCCAGAAATAGAAACTCGACACCTCCTTTTGTTCTGTGAGCAACCGAGAAGAAAATTACAGCCACTGTAACATACAGTTTGACATAAAAACTAGTGTATATCCAATATATCCAGAATACTGAAAGAAATGTCCATGTAACAAACGCCAGGTAATAACCGAAGGAGAAGGTATCGACCTGAAATTAGAGATCATTTTATGTTATACACGCATATATATCAAAATTTGTCGACATTTAACTTCAAATGATATCTAAATGTTGAAAACTATTTTGAAGTTATAAACATACCGGCCAAATTGCAGAATCGCCTCCAGAAGGCTTAAACTTCAGCTCGTTTTCGTAGAAATCCTTCAGCCTTTCTTCTTTCTCCGACCACCGTTCTTTCAGCCATTTGGCACAATCAGTATCCTCTTTACCTATGACGTCTTCAACACTATATCTTCGTACGTCAAAATGAGCTTCTTCAGGTATCTTGCCTGTCTTCAACAACTCCATTTCAGAAGCCACAACGCCTTTTGGGTATGCTATTGTCACATCATAAACATACTTTATGTATTTTCCTAAAATGTTGCAGGACTTTATAAATTTAAAAAATTGACTTGATCTATAAAAAACGTGTAAAAGAAAACAAAGACAAATGGAGAGAGTTACAAAAACTAAGAATAAAATAATATTATGTACCTACTTTTCTGCATCTCATTCAAGATGAACCCAAATCCGGTTGTCCTCGGATGAAGTACATAGTCGTATCTTGGAAGTCCCTTATCATCAGCATAAGCGTGACTTAAATTAGTAGCCCGCTCACCCCTATCAGTGCCCTCAGGAAATAACAAGAGCTGAAAGTGTTTGATTAATTGTAATATAAAATAGAGAACCATTAAGCCAACAGTTTTTGTAGCCCACCTGATAGTTGTAGCTGGAGTCTTTGTAATACTTTATCATAGTCTCCAATATCCTCTGGTCTTTGCCATAATTTCGGTTTAAGAAAATATATGAACCGCATCCCATGGCCCAACCTGAAAAGATCTTTTTATAATTAAATTTTATATTCGTTTTAGACTTTTTTTACATCTACAGATGACAAAGTTCTATCTAAAATCGTAGGAAATTTTTAGGTTCTATCTACAATTTGAAAGAAGTTACACTAAAAACTAAAGGGTTTCATAATTTTCAACGGTTAGTGTAACATAAAAAGCTGCATCTTTCCGTCCAATCAACTTACCTGCTCCTGGAATCTTCTTCAAATCAGACTTGAGACTGATCTTCTCCGTTGTCAACAGCCACGGGTCCATCTTATACAAGGCATTCCAAAAGAACATCCAATCCAATCTGGTCCTGTGGTTCATAATAATTACAGCCGGCTCATTTTTGCGGATCAAGTCTCCGGTCACCCGGACTTTGAGCCCGAACAAGAAGAACAATATGCCCTAAACAATACACATAGAAATCAACTGATAAACTTACAGCAGGGAATGTCAACCAGTAGCCGATGAATCTGTCTGCCACGAATCTCCATGCTCGGGGAGCAAAAAAGGCCAATGGCACAAACGGAAATAAAAAGAAAATAGAACCTAATAGTGAAGATACAAACAAAAGTAGAAATAATATGAACCCATTCCCTCGCCCGATCATTATTACACTTTCCGCGAGGGTGTAAAACGACAAACTTTATCAGGGATGTCAAGTGTTGCTATGGGTCAGGTGTCGCTCTTTTCAGGATTATTTATTTTACTGTTGGCAAAACACATTTTTGATATTCCCCGGCGGAAAAATAGAGTTATGGTGGTAAAACGGGATGTGTGGTGGTAAAAGTCAGGCAGTAAGTTAAAAGAACGGCGTCACTTTCAGAAGACTGTTCTTCACTGTGATCCGACTTTCGAAAATATTGTTTTTGGTTTAAAAAGCTGTTTTTCGTTGGTTTTCTATATTGACTCTAATTAAAATCGGAAAACCTTCATTATTTACAAAATATTGTTGTTTAAAAGATTTTAACGTGGAAGTCCAGATTTTTGGACAGATAACGAAAAGTCTATAAAGTGGATCAAATCTAAATGTGCTTTTTGTTACTTTAAAAATCAATCTTTAAAACTTGTAACACAAAAGTTTAATAGTTTTATAATCAGACACAACTTATACAACAGCTGCTATCAGTAAAATAACTTCATATAAACAGATTTTATCAGTAATTGTCATTTGAGAACTCTTAGAAATATTTATTGCAGAACAAAATGACTTAAAAGTGTAAGCCTACTATGTCAACGTTTACTGTGCTTTAATATATTAATTTTTCGTTTGCTTCGTCATTTAACAACGTCAATACAAATAAGATTTTTTGGCTGTTGGGGGGGGGGCTTTCTGCTGAAACAATCTGGCTCTCGGCCAAAACTTCGACGACCAACTAGTGCGTCATGTAAGGTTGAAAAACAGTATTTTTTGGCTTTCATCGGCAGGAAAAGGTATTTTGGGCATGAATGGTGATAAATGCGTTAAACGATTTTCAGTTTTAAATTAAAAACATTCAACCCAGTTGGGTCTACTATAATATATATATGGAAGTGTCGAGGATTGTCTGAAGAAAGTTTAGAAATCTTTATTGCAGAAGAAAATAATTGCACTTTTCAAAAGTATGGCTCTTCTTCGAAGTAGGTAATGGCCATAGGGCATTGTTTGGCAAAATGATCGTCGGCCTTAAAATTGGAATTATATAACTTTAGGCTGAGGTTATAACAATAAGAAATTAGTTCAAATCTTGTCGCAACATGTTAGTTTGACAAGATATAAGAAGGTTTAGTTGGCGATGCGGTCGAAACAACGAGGACAAAACAATCGACCATGGCTGTGCTTAAAGGTACCCGAGCACAACATCTTGTTACAGTAACAACAACAAAAATGCTCCAAATGGTACTTGTGCCCCAAGGCAGTGACACATTTGGATGTTATTGGCTCTCGACATTGATAACAAACATTTCCATATTTTAGTAGGTAATGGGTTTGGCATAGGACGTTGTAGCCATCTTGGTAGAAGGTGGATTCGAATAGAGAGTCATGACACACCTGAACAACACCAAACCAAATATCAAAAGCTACAGTAAGAGGAATGCAAAGTGTTACAGTATGTAAAATTAACAACAATACAGTAATTTCAAAATTAAAATAAAAAAATTAAAACCACTCAAAAATACCAT
Source organism: Bursaphelenchus okinawaensis (assembly GCA_904066225.2). Taxonomy (NCBI): domain Eukaryota; kingdom Metazoa; phylum Nematoda; class Chromadorea; order Rhabditida; family Aphelenchoididae; genus Bursaphelenchus; species Bursaphelenchus okinawaensis. The sequence goes on along the minus strand of CAJFCW020000005.1, from coordinate 6,739,491 downwards.
TTAACCACACTAATACTACAGTAAAATTACAGTACTCTTGTAATATGAACTTACATCACAGACAAAACATTCAGGGTGCCAATGAGTGTCCAGAGCTGTAATGAACTTGGCAGTAATCGGTTTGTCGCATCCTTTACATTTTGGTGCATAAGTATAGTAGAAATCTTCATTACAGTAAGCGTAGCCATCTTTTTCGTGGTATCCTTCCGTTCCCAGCTGTTTTCCACATTCAGCACACGTGAAATGGTCCTGGTGGAAGGTTTTGCCGAGAGCACTGATGGCACGCTACAATTTTTTAAGTTTAAGATTATTTTATTAAGGAATATCAAGTAGCATGAAGAGCTTCGTATCGAAACCATTCTACGTTCATTTTTACTAATATTTGAATTTTAAATGCAAAATACAAAAAACAGCGATCAGCCTGACCTACCTCTTTCACTGGCAACTGACAGTAGCCACATCGTGGCGAAAAGTTTTCATGGTAATGTTCTTCACAGTAGGCCTTCTCGTCCTTTTCGAAGAATAATTTATGTCCGATCTGATCGCCACATTGACAACATGTGAAATGTTCGGGGTGCCACATCTGTCCGAGAGCAATAATCACCTGAAACAACAACGATATAACTGAAAGTACATAATGGTCGAAGAATTTGTATAATTAAGTAGCATAGTAACTTAGAGTTTTTATTTGTTCTATCTGCTTTTTGACTAGAAATAAATGAAAATAGTGACAAAGATTGCTTTAAATGACAATTCTTTTTAAAGTAATAATAAACAAAACGGCTAAAATAAATACAAAATGGCTAGTTTTTTCAAAATTTCCGAAACCAACCTCGCCAACGATCGTCTGACCACATTGGCCACAACCACCTCGAGGGATGGTTTGGTAATCAGCAGGTATGCCTTGGTCGATGGAAGAGTCCATTCTGGTCGAATCCCTCAGAGAATCTCTGATGGTCGAGTCTCTACCGGTCGACTGGCCTCTGACATCGTTGTGAGATGAGTATCGACTGTCCAACGCCGACCTCAACGACCGGTCGATATCTCCGTCATCGTAGCCTGAGTTTCGTTTCGGCCGATAACTGAACTGGGAAGACGTCGATTCCCATTTGTCATCGTAGTCTTTACTCTTACGCTGATGTCTTCTGAGGACTTCTGTGGTGCGTTGGAGATCTGTCAATAGGCCTTCTGAAAGTTTCAAAGGTGACAGATTTGAAATATTTTTAAAATTAAGTTTATTAAAAGACTTTTTTTGAGATGCTTTTATGTTGCAATTCAGACCACAAATGTTCACTTAAAACTTTATTTTATGACCAAAACTTATTTTACATTAAGCATTTAAAGCTGATGAATTCATTTGCTTTTCCACCAAAGTAAAGTCGTTAACTAACAAAATAAAGCTTAAAACATGTCACATTAACCACTATAATGTCACATTAGGTCTCTAATCCAACAACCTACTCTACGGCGGTAATTAACGACTTACCGAGCGCCGGTTTGACCGCATCAACGAATTGTCCCTTCTGAGCGGGCATGACCGCAATCGAAAGGTACGTGAAAGAGATAAAAAAGACTTGGCCTATCAGCCAACTGCCATAAAATCTCTGTGAGGGGGCGAATCTTTACGAACAAAAAAACCGACGGATCCTCAGTTTAAAACATCTCACGGCCCGATGTTATTATATAGTGAGTAAGACGAGCTGCACACGCTATGAGCTCGTATAATTCGGAACAGCTCATGCGTTTTTTCGAAGGAACCTTGGAAATTGAATCAGTTAGAGACAGAAGAAGTTGGCATGCGTATTTTTTATTATTTTTATTATTCTGGATAAAAAAAATTAAAGTTACAAGTAGTTGTTTTGCAAACTGACGCTGCATATTAGGCTATAAGCCAGTTTTAAATATGAAAACCATAAGATTTTTTGACCAAATATATTGAAACTTATCTTAAAACGTCATTATAGTAAATTACTTAGATTATTGGGTTTATACTTCTTTATTTGACCAAAAACTCTTTAGAGGTATCGTTATTTCTAAGCTTGCCTGACTGTTTCGTTTACTTTTAGACCAAACCGGCCATTTAATTTACGCCAAAAACATCAAAAAATGCTTTTTAAGCTTTAAAGAATAATAACAAATGTAGTAAACATGTTGCATCTTTGCACTTTAAGTATTTCAACAACATGAAGTTGTAATAGACACACTTTAATGACAAGTTCAATGGCAAACTATTGTAATCCTACCTAAATTCTCAATCGTTCTCGAAATTGAGGGTTTCTGTTCGTCCATTAACCAAATCTCGGAGCCACAAATATCGATGGAATGTAAAAAACACGCGGAGAAAGCGCAAGGCAGCACAAATCGACAAATGGTCTCTTTCCTTTTATATTCAGAACAGTCAAAGCGAATCTCCGTTTCTAACCCAAGAGACTCAAAGAAGGAAACAAATTTATGCACAATGATACCGCCACTTAAACCGCTCCAATCGTACGACAACAAAGGCTACACTGACTCATAAGGCGAGGTTATGCAAGAGGAATCTTGTAATTAAGAGCGTTAATTACATTATCGATAAATTAGAATAAATTAACTTTACAACTTTTAAAAATTTCAAAAAATTGTTGTTGATTTGATTTATATTACAACAATAAACATCTTTCTGTCATCTCAATTCATCATCGTTCAGTAAAAAACAAAAATTTGCATCTGGATGACTTGACTCAATTGTGTCAAGTTTTCCCCTAAAAATGTTTTTTGCCAAATCTTTTTTCGGAGTAAGTTTTGATGTAATTTATTGTAGTATGAGAACAAAGCATATCTTAATAAGATGTATATTGATAATAAACTTGTTTGGAGCTTTGCAATGTTTGGTTACAGATTTCCCTCCAGAAAGGATCGCCCAATACAGGTAAATTCACGTTTTTAATGTCATTTTTGACGTTTTGTTTTAGGGAAAAGGTTAAAACAATGTTCTATCATGCTTATAACGGGTATCTTAATTACGCTTATCCATTGGACGAGTTGAAGCCATTATCATGTACAGGCAAGTCTTAAACTTTGATTTTTATTAATTTTAGGTAATGAAAAATTAAGAATCAGTGATCAAAATTAATATTATAGGTATGAACACATGGGGCAGCTTTAGTTTGACACTAGTTGATGCTTTGGACACTCTTCTTATTATGGGTAATGAAACAGAGTTCCTTAGAGCTGTCGATCTTATACTGGCCAATGTTGATGTAGATGCGAACGTTAATGTCTCCGTTTTTGAGACGAATATCCGGGTAGTTGGTGGATTGTTATCTGCTCATATGATGTCTGGCAGAGTAAAAGGTATGTTTTTATAGTTTTATTTGAAATTTATTTGCAATAGTATAATTCTTGGTTTTTTAAAAATTAAATACGTTTTTTTATATATATCAAATTAATTTTAGACATGGATCTCCATTCTGGATGGCCATGTGCGGGTCCTTTGTTAGACCTTGCTGAGAAATTTGCTCAGAAGTTGTTGCCAGCTTTTAATACTGAGACTGGTATGCCCTACGGCACGGTGAATCTTCGTTATGGAGTTGATAAGGATGAAACTCCAATCACTTGTACAGCTGGGGTTGGAACGTTTATTCTCGAGTTTGGGACATTATCACGATTGACTGGCAATCCAATTTATGAAAGAGTTGCCCTTAGGGCGATGAAATCGTTGTGGGGAACTAAGAGTGCTATTGGATTGGTTGGAAATCATATTAATGTTCAGACAGGTAGGCGTCTTGCTTAATATTTTAGGAAACTACATGCTAGAAGCTTTAGAACTTAAATATCGGTGTTTTAGGTATATGGACAGCTACAGACGCTGGAATTGGTGCTGGAGTAGATTCTTATTTTGAATATTTGGCGAAGGGAGCTCTACTTTTCCAACGTCCATTGTTTATGTATCAATTTAATGGTAATTTATATTTTCTTGCTTTAAATTTTATTATCTATGATATTATTCCTATAAGCAAATGATTCTACGATATAATTGTTATAATTATAATGAATTATCAACAATATAACTATATTATTTTTGTGTTCAGAGTACACACAAGCGATAAACAAGTACATCAGGAAGGATGATTGGTTCATGTGGGTATCCATGACCAGAGGAACAGTCAATTTCCCTGTATTCCAATCATTGGAAGCTTATTGGCCAGGAGTTTTAGCATTGGTTGGTCAAGTGGAAGATGCAGCTAGAATAATGTTGACGTACGATCAAGTTAACAAACAGTATGGAGTACCACCAGAGTTTTACAACTTGCCAAATAGAGAAGCTGTAAGTTTTTTGTATTGAAGAGATCACGTTAAAGTACCGTGTTGTATAAAAATACCGGTATCTTAACATTTTATAGTTGATATTTTAAGGCCTAATATCCTCAAAATAATATGATTTTAGGTTGACAAAAGGTCAGGCTACCCTTTGAGGCCGGAGATCGTGGAGAGTATGATGTACTTGTACAAAGCCACCGATGATCCTCATTACCTTCATATGGCTGCCAGCATCGTAGAAGCGATAGAAGCCAACACGAAGACAAGTTGTGGGTATGCTACCATCAAGGACATCAATAAGAAAACACTGGAAGACCGGATGGAGTCGTTCTTCCTGGCTGAAACCACAAAGTACTTGTATCTTCTGTTCGATCCTGAGAACTTTATTCATTCTGATGGGCTACATGCTAGGGTGTTTGATCACCCTGCTGGAGAGTGTGTTATGTATGGTAGGTTTTTTGAAATAACTAGCAGGGCCGGGAGGGGGACTTTTGGTCTGGGGGCAGGGGTCCAAAAAAATCGGCACAGGACCTGTGCCGATTTTTTAAATTTTTTTTCCGAAAATCCACAGGGGGGACCACGTTCAATTTTTTTTCAAAAAATTTTTTTTCTGGGGGGTACCCCCCCCGCCCCCCCCTCGCGCCCGGCCCTGATAACTAGTATGAAAATTACAAAAAAAGGCAAATTATGGTTAGTTTTGTCGTAATATTACTATTTTTAGCTGGAGGCTGGATCTTCAACACAGAAGCTCACCCAATCGACCCGGCCGCTCTTTATTGTTGTGGAGCAAAACGAGCCAAAGATGAGATCTTGATCCAAAAGTTCAAAGAAAACATTGATTTCGTTTCGTTTTTAGATTTAAATGATCCCTTCTTGAAGGATCTGGATAAGAAGCTGGACGAAGATGACCTTCATGAGGAAGTAAAAGAGTTAAAAGTGAAGGAAGAACACCCAGATGATGTGGAAAATGAGCTGAGAGAGTTGGAACAACACATGTGGGAACACGAGGAGAAGATACGGCGGGAAAAGGAAGAAGATGACAATAATATTCAAGTTGTTCGAAAGGATGACAAGGCTGATGAATATATCAAAAATGACGGCGAAAAGAATAGTGATGATGGGACCGCTGAAGACAGTCGCAGAGAAGGTGAATATAAAGAAGAAATGAATAATGAAGTGCATGTTGATGAACAAGATGAAGAGGTAGACAATATGGCTGATGGTAACATTTTTGTTCAAGGAGTAGATGCACAAGATGTCAAAGAGACAAGGCGAAGAAGGAAAGGGAAGACGAGGAGGATATCTACACTTTTGAAAGGTCCAAATGATGTGGCATCGGAGAAAGAAGATCGAGAGTTGGTCAAACGCCGGGTGAGTAATTTATGTTTACCGTAATGTCATTTTTGTTTATATACATTATCCTTGTAGCTCTCGTTGCAGTATTAAAATTATTTTAGTGTAATATATCCAATAATTGGTTTCAAAATTGTTTATGTAAACCAATATTCATTCAGTAAATGTGTTTAATGACCATTTTTTAGATAAAAGACCTTGTGGAATCCCTCGAGCGTCTAGATGATGCGGCTGGCCAGAAGGACGAGCCAAGTAATCTCCTCAAACTTTTGGGAACCTTAGGCGCCGAATACTCGAATCTTCTGAAAGCCAGTACTAAACTACAAGCTTTGGCCTCAAGTAGAAGGTCACAGATGTTCGAAAAGGTCAAGAAGGAGTTGATGAGTAACAGAGTACAACAACTTGTTCCTATCAATGAAGTTGTTTGTCAAGTAAGTCTAGTTACAGTATGGTATACATTATTGTATACAATGTATAATATGAACGGTTGTTTATAAATGGATCTAATGGGGTTGCTTTAGGACTGTTGTGTCAAACTAGATGCCCAATACGATTCTGTAGCTTTACGTCAGATGTTGAACATGATCTACAGTAAGCATGTTTACGCAAAAAGTGGCTTCAATTTTGTTCCTGGGCCTATTTGTAGAGAAGATGAAAAGCCCGATCTAACTAGGAACTACAATTCTACGTCACCAGGTATGTTTATCTCAACGTTACTATTAATGTTTTGGCCAGTAAGTAATTTCTCACAAATTACACCTTCTTTTTATTAGTAATATCTGTCATTGTTCTTCTTCCACATTTATGTATTCAACAACGTATATGCCTTTACATTGTTATGTTTCAGATATAGCCAAGTTAGAGTCAGAAGAACAAGCCCTGGACGCTGTAGATCACTTCAACTTTGGGACCTTTGCCTACAACACTTTGTCTAAAGAGCACCACGAACTTTTATCAAGTCCACCTCGACCGTTTTTGTCACTTCTGATGGGAATGGGACAAGTTCTTCCACGAGCTGCTTTCAGTTAATTTACTTTCACTTTTCACATTGAAGATTGTCACTTTACGGGTTTGAAACCATCCAAATTATTATATAAAAGCTTGTTGACATTATAGATAGTATGGTAATTTATTGTACCAAGTTGTCTTTTTACAGTAATTTATTTCGTCAAATGCATATTCTAAAAATTGAACTTATCACTTTTGCCACGGTAATTCATACTTCAGAGTTGGTAGTAACTTATCTTTCCAAATTTTATACTGTAGTTCTGTTGTTTACATTACTGTAGTTATATCTTGTTTTAGTTGTATTGCGGGTTGTTTCTGTGATAATTAAATTATAATATCATATTGTTATTGGCTAATATTCTTATTGTTTGTTCAATCAATGAATACTACAAAGGTGTCATATACGTAATCTTACTGTAGTTAAGATGAAATTATCAAGAATCTGGTGTAATTGTGTTCAGAATGTAAACAAGTTTGCCCAACGAACCCATAACTGTGGACAGTTGAGGCTACAGAACGATGGTGAGTTAACCATCAATATAAGTTAGCGTTACGTAACTTCAAATATACTGTAAACTGTTACCTAAAATCACTGTTTAGGAGAGCGAGTCAAGTTAAAGGGCTGGGTATCGTATAAACGGTTCAATAAGTTCATGGTCTTGAAAGATTCCTATGGCGCTACACAGGTAGTGGTACCAGAACATTTGGAATCTGAGCTAAAGCACATTCGACCAGAATTTGTTGTAGAAGTGGAAGGTGTTGTGGTAGACAGAGGTGATCAGAAGAATCAGAAAATGGCTACAGGAGAGATTGAAGTAGTGGCAGATAAGCTTGAGGTCTTGAACACGGCACTAGCTGAACTTCCACTCCACACAAAGATGGATTCACAGGAGAAGACGAAACAGATGAGCCGATACATGAATCTGAGGTCGGAGAAGCTACAGAGCAATCTACGGTCGGTATACCTTTGAATTTTGAATGGCAGCTATTGTAGTACAGTTATGATATATATCTATACTGCCCTGATTTGTCCTTCTCTCTAAATAAGGACATTTTAAGAATTAAGATTTTAGGTTACGATCTCAAATCATCCACAACATGCGCTCCTACCTCATCGACCAATGTGGCTTTGTTGATGTAGAAACCCCGGTGTTGAGTCAATGGACTCCAGGTGGTGCTCATGAGTTTATAGTACCCTCAGGTCAGTTTCCTGGCCAATTCTACTCTCTCCCCCAGAGTCCCCAAGTCTTCAAACAACTTCTGATGGTCGGCGGAATCGACCGGTACTTCCAAGTGGCCAAATGTTTCCGTGATGAAGGCTCCATGCTCGACCGACAACCAGAATTCACTCAACTCGATCTAGAAATGTCATTTGCGACACAGGACGATGTTATTGGCCTTGTGGAAGGAGTATTACGTTCATCGTGGCCATCAACGTTACCATCCTCAATATCTTCATCAACATGTTCCTATCTATCGTTACCATTCAGAAGAATGACGTACGATGAAGTCATGAGTTCGTACGGTTCAGACAAACCTGATCTGAGGATACCCTGGAAGTTTGTGGATTGTACTGAAGAGATGAGTGTCACGAACTTGAAGACGACTGATGATTGGAATTGTAACGCTTTTATTGCCAAAGGGGCTGTGGAGTATGACAAGAGGTTCAAGAGAACGGAATGGAAGCGATTGATTCAGACGAAGCATTCTAACGCACGGTGGAGGGCAGTGAATTTGCATAAAGAAAATCCTTTCAAAAACTTTAATGCCGAGAGCTTTAAAAGTAAATATGAGGTCAACGAAGATGACATTGTTGTGTTCAGGTGAGCCATCACTTTTTTATCTTGTTTAAGCCGATTACTGATCTAGATTTCTATTTGAAAGTAACTGTTCCTGGTTAGTATATTTATGTATAGTTAATAAATTAAGAAGATGAAACAAATTAATGACATTATTTAAGTTGGGGTGACCTGGAAACAAGTCGCCAAGCCCTGGGAATGTTACGAAACTTTGTTGGAGAAGTCTGTGGCCTCAGGTCGAGTGGCTTCGAGTTCCTATGGGTGGTCGACTTCCCATTGTTTCGTATGGAAGATGGTTCTTTTCACAGTTCTCATCATCCATTCACAGCACCGACACCTGCAGATCTGCAAAAGTTAAAGGATGAAGAAGATCTTCTCGATATCAAAGCGTTACATTATGATCTGGTTATGAATGGAGCTGAATTGGGAGGGGGATCTGTGCGGATACATAATTCAGAATTACAAAAACATGTCATCAACTTGTTACAGTTGCCAGAGGCGCCTTTGGTAAGCTTTTTTAGGAGATTCTACGATTTTTTTGACCAAAATAAAGTTAAAATTGTCATAAATGTACAGTAATTTCAAATTACCGTAATTTTTTTTAGAAAAACCTCAAAATTAAAAAATTTCAGGAAGGCCTTCTAAAAGCTCTATCATTAGGAGCTCCACCTCACGCTGGCTTCGCTTTGGGAATCGACCGCTACATGGCGCTACTGGCTGCCAACGGAGGCTCTTCCGCTTCTATAAAAGATGTCATCGCTTTTCCCAAAACGAAGGAAGGACGATGTCTGACTACAGGAGCACCAAGTGAGCCACCCAGCTACGTACTCGATAGGTACTTTGTTCAAGTAGTCAAACAAGAAGAAAAGAATGAGAAGGAAGTCACAAAACAGAAGAAACGAGAAAATTCAGAAGCCGTACAAGAAAGCTCGCAATGAGATTCAGAAGGAACTAATTAGGAGTGTAGACTTACATTTGTTGTTACTTTAGGCACTTTGTTGTTAATTTGTTTGTTTCGATTAAATCCACCACTTTGTCGGGTACTGTATCTTCGACTAGCTTCAGTTTCTTACTGTCGGTATTGAACAAAGAGTTGTTCAGATCGTTCCAGATGTCAATACCATCATCCATGTCCAATTCACCATCGACCAGCTTCCTTGATCGTTTGGGGAGTCGAGAAATTCTGTAATCAGCATGAGTTAAGGTGAAAGAAATTGAATGACAATATAAGTGCTTTCATATAACTAAGTTCATATTAACAATACAAAAGTATAACAAAATATGTTTGTAACTTACAACTTTTTAAATTCATCTGCCTCCTCATCATCCATCATATCATCTTTTAACATGTTTAACACGTCTCTGCACTTTCTGTGACGATCGTTCAGTTCTCGTAGCACATCATTCTTTTCCTTCACATCTTTCTCTAATGTTACACATTGTTGTTTAAAGTAATTTTCAGCACTGAAAAGCAACACATATTACTTTACAAATATTGTAATAGTAATACCGAAAAACGAATCCGTATTTTACAATTAATTTTAAATTGACAGTGAAGAGGAAAAGTAATTCATTTTCTTATTTGTATGACTTTTTTTTTATTGACGACTTACCATATAGCGACATCTAACATTAATCCGCCTTCAGAAGACACTCCTTTCAAATTTATCTCATCTCCACTTTCTAATGATGACACACTAAACTCAAAACATTAAATTAATTAATAAAATTAACTAAAAAATCTAAAATTACTTACAATCTAGCCATTTTCATCTTGTCGTTGATCTGTCCGACTTCTGTTTTCAAGTTTGCCACTTTGGCTGACAGTATTTCTGCTCCATTACCAAAGGCGCTTAATTGAGATTCTAACTAAAAATAACCGCAAAGTGTAAGCTAATTATACGATAATGTTTATTTACAATGTAAATGGTAATATGAAGCTTTACATGACAAAAGATTAATATAAAATTGATTGACTTACCAATTGTTTTCTGTCTTTAAACTTAACATATGCATTCTCACTACTACTGGTGACCTCTTCCAACTCTTTTTGTAACTGCTTTACATCTTTTTCTAGTTGATTCGTCTGAAAATACATAGTTAATAACTCGTTAAATACGTAAAATTTATAGTAACAACTTTATTTTCGAATTTTAGTACACTTTTGAGTAAACATTATTACCCTAAATCTCAAAAATTTTAAAACGTACCTCTTCATCGTCGTCTGATTCCCCACCAGTAGCTAATATAGTTTTTATTAACTGAACTCTTCCTCTGCCGCAAGCTTTACAACGCTTCGTATCTTCTGGCATACATACAGCACAGAACAAGGTTTTACATCCTGTACAACATACTATACCGACGTCTTCCTTTAAAACTCCATCACACATACAGCAAATCCATAATTCTTGATCACATTGAAAACTAAAATTTAAATAAGAATATAAATTGTTTAACACGTACCTTGTGCCTTGAGAAAATAGCGTAGAGTCATCTAAACACACTCGACTAGGCTTTGAATTGTAATTCATGGTACATTAACCCGTATTTTAACTTTGAAAGAACTTTTTATACCTAAAATAACGTAATTTATAAATAAATCTCCAAAAAACGACTATATGCAATATCAAATGAAGAAAACAACCAAGAAAACATTTCAACAGCTTATGGATAACATTTATTTACATTAGATAAAATCAGTTTAAATTCTTCGTGTTTATCTTGCAGACATGCATCTTGACATAGCTTCAAATACTTCCTTTCCACTAAACCAACATCCAATGTCCTTGGATCCAAGTAGCCTGGTAGATTAGGACAAGCACAAACTACTTCCAACTTCCTTACGTCAAACGGGTTCTGATTCATAGTTCCGATCTTGTAGTTGGTTGGATGAAATGCTTCTTCTGTTACGTTATCCATAGCCTCCAGATCAATTAAAGAAGCATAGAATCCAAGATTTCTGCCTCGGAAAATATTTACTATCTGCGAATATACAACTTCATCTGATGCATTTGTCCGTTTCACGATATAACCTAAACATCAAATCATGATTTAACACCTTTGATTGTATTAACTTTAAAAGTACAATAACATACCTGATACATACCATTCTCCATTAAAATAACATCTGTCAAAACGCTCCAACTTATCAACTTGTTCTTCGTAAAACGGGTCTCCAACTAGATACCTCAAATCTGGATAGTCCTTCATAAATTCATCTTTCTGTGTTTCTAAATCCGACCTCGAAGCCTGTTGGCTTGTTGTTGCTTGCTTCTTATTAATCATTTCATTAAATAAATATAAAAAATATAAAAAATAACTTTAGACACAAACTATCACATAATTGATTTTACAAATTCAACAGCTGAATTTCTCGACAAAAAATAAATTTTAAATTTGGGCGCAAACTGCTATGTACTAACTGCGGCCTGCGAAGATCCATTTCTAAAGAGCGCGTTTTCTGTTTTTGTGCGGATTTTTTTCTGTTTTCCGGAGATTTGGTAACATTCATTGTTTCATACAGGATTTTTAATTGTTGTTTATTTTTTTTAATAATAATACTATATTAAAATGGGTCGCGATCGAAGTCGCAGCAGAGGATCTCGAAGGAGCAGAAGTCCAAGGTAAGTTATAGGGGAGTTCTTATATTTTAGGTATTAAATCGGCCAAAAACTAATAATATTTATATTGATAATAATATTTTTTGATATTTTTATGGCAAAATAGGAATATAAACACTATAATATTTCGATTTTTCAGTGCTTCTTCTGACGATGGTTCCAAAGAGTTGTGGAGGGTTGTGAAGGATGATCCTTATTCGTTCGAAGGATGGACAAAATTGTTACAATTTGTCGAACAAAAAGATGATATGGAGCAAGCGGAAAATGCATACGAATCGTTTTTGAAGAAGTATCCGTTTTGTTATGGATACTGGAGGAAGTACGCCGAGATGCAGAAGCGGCACAAACGATTTGAAAAGGCGTTAAACGTAAGCGTTTGGTATTTTGTTGGTTTTTAGGTAACAACGTAATTTTTACAATAAAAAGAGTAAATTATGTCTAGTTCAATATTTGAATAACTATGTTCTTTATAAAAACATGTAATTTTAGGTATATGAACGTGGTCTACACGAAATCTCTTTGAGTGTTGATTTGTGGTTGAGCTATATTAATTACATCAAAGAAATTGCACAAGGACAACGTCAAGCGGACGCTAAAATTAGAGCGTAAGTCTTAACTAACTCTTTATATTATGCTATACAAGGATTATTTGTAATTATTTGAGTATCTATAATTAAAATAGTTAAGTTTTCAATTGACAAATACTATATTTTATCTTTTAGCATTTACTTGCGAGCATTGGAAGCATGTGGCATGGAATTTCGCTCAGACAAACTCTGGACACAGTACATTGAATGGGAGATTGAGAACAAAGAATACGCGAAGGCTAGCCAGGTCTACGACATTGTTTTATCAACACCTACTCAAGGTTATATTGGCCATTTTGATAGATATCGCAAGTTTATTGATGAAAGAGAGCCGGATGAGGTTCTGAGTACAGAAGAGTACGAAGCCATCACTGACAAGTTATATGACAAGATCAAGAACGAGTTGGATGGAGCTCCGTTGTTTGTGATCGAAGAGTTTGAAGAAGACTTGACTGACGATGAGGGCATGGACGATTCTCAAGGGAAAAGGCTTATTACAAAGAGGAAACATATGCCAGTAGCTTTGAGCGCTTACAGAGACGAGATTATGGTCAGAAGGACAAAGTTACACTTGGCAAACGAGACTGAGGTCAACAAGAGGTTGAAGTACGAACTTGCGGTAAGTTTGACATTTAAGAATTATATAGTAAAGAAGACGTGTAAGGAAAAGCTACTATAATATATTTTTTTTGAGGGTTTTGTTTTCTTTTAAAGGCTCGCCCGATTAACCCATACTATATTATAATATTTCAGATCAAGCGGCCTTACTTTCACGTGAAGCCTTTGGAGAGAGAACAACTTAACAACTGGTACAAGTATATTGAATTTGAAATTGCTGAAAAGAAGAGGAAGCGTATTCAGATGTTGTTTGAAAGATGTGTCATTGCTTGTGCTTTGTACGAGGAGATGTGGGTACAGGTAAGCTTGAATTTTTGTTTTGTCAACTTTTTGACATATTTTTATTTTTTATAAAAAGCTTTGAAGTTTTTGGCATTTTTTTGAAAAGACTTGTTGAAAGTTATCTTTTCTGACACTTTAACTACGTTTTGCTCATAATTGTTTTAGTACGCGACATATTTGGACTCTGTGAAGGATACTGAAGGTGCTCGCGACGTTTTCAAACGAGCGGCCGAAGTCCACTGCTCCAAAAAGCCGGGAATTCACTTAGCATACAGTCTGTTCGAAGAGAAACATGGTAATCACAGATCTATATTGTTATATACATATCTAATGTTTGTGTTACGGTTATTTTTATTATCTGAAAAAGTTTTCGAAACAAAGCCGGTGGAGTTTGTTTGATTATAAGAGGGAGGGGTTTATTTGTGGCAGTATTTTGGTTTTACAAGTGCAAAAGTTAAAAATCAACTGCTGACGTTTTTTTTGGAAGAAGTTATAGTCGGTACTGAGATTTTATTTAATGTGATCAACTGTACTTATCAGGTTTATGTAAAAAAGGTGTTTTGGCAGTAAAATTGTGAAAAAAAACTTTACTGTTGTTTTTGCATATACTTCGTATGAGGAGTACTGTAGATTGCATGAGATCAAGCTGATAACCCTGTAAAACGTATGTAAATGCGACAAACGATGGCTTGTGCTCCGTTGTTATCTGATTATTGTACATCTACCGTACAATCACAGCTATTGGTATTTTATCGCATTTCAGCGATGCTACCTTAACTAAATTAGTATGATTAAAGTTGGAAAAATTGGAAATATTTTTAAAAGTTTTAAATTTGAAAGCCAAAAACATAAAATATGACATTTTAGGGGACTCAAGCACAGCAACAGCCATCTTGTACGACTTTGACAGGAGATGTCCTGGATATGCGGCCATAAACTTGAGAAAGATCAACGTTAGTCGAAGAAAGAATGGCAGAGATAAGAACCCTGACTACTCATCGACCGTCTCCAAGTTCGAAAAGTTGATGAATGAACCTGGAAACTCGAGGAGAGTGTCGTCGTTCTATGCTATGAAGTTGGCGAGGATTCATCTGAAGCTAAAACACGACAGGAAGGCGGCCGAAAAGGTTGTTAAGGAGGCCATTTCTAGGGATAAGGTAAGAGCTGGGCTTGTTTTTATTGGGATATAATTTTGATATCTTTATCGCTTAAGTTTACTTTTGTAATGTTCTCTCTTGTAGTTTAAAATATAAATTGTTGTAGCTTCAGTACAATACAATGTCTTATGTCTTATACTCTTCTTTTCAGGATAACCTCCAGCTCTACATGACTCTAGTTGACATTGCCTTCAGCTCCAGCAGATTCCACGAACGTGAAGTGTGTGACGCTTTTGATTACGCGATCGAAAGTCGGTATCTGTCGCCGAATCAGAAGTTTGTTTTCTCGCAACGCAAACTCGACTTCCTGGAGGATCTGGGCAGTGATGCAGGCAAGTTGCAATCGCATTACGTCGAACACCTCCGCCTCGAAAAGGACCTCAACGAACCCGCCCCAACCCTGTTCAGTAATTTGAAACGCAAGGCATCGTATGAGTAAGTCGAGATTTGTGGTCAGAAAGAACGGTATGAGTAATCAAAGGCTAGCTTTGGTTTGAAAACATCGGAGTGTGTTGGTATACGGGTTGGTATTAAGAATGGCATGGAATTCAGGCTTTGGAAGGGGAAAGACAAGAAAAGTTGGCAAAAATGATAAGAAAACCGCTAAATTAAGCTTG
This sequence comes from Bursaphelenchus okinawaensis, assembly GCA_904066225.2. NCBI lineage: Eukaryota > Metazoa > Nematoda > Chromadorea > Rhabditida > Aphelenchoididae > Bursaphelenchus > Bursaphelenchus okinawaensis. The sequence continues at coordinate 6,724,151 of CAJFCW020000005.1, read as the reverse complement.
AAATGGGCTATGAAATCAAAAAATGGCTAAAGAAAAAATCACAATTTAAAAAAAAGATTTAAAATATTTTCAGCGATGAAGAAATTGACAATAAACGATCGAGGGATACAACGGATCTCATTAATACTAATAACTCTTTTGTGAAGACTATGGGTAAGTTACACTTCTATGGTTATTTTAAAGTTTTGGTAATGAAATTCTGAGAGTTGATATGAAATTTATATTTTTTTGAATCTGTAAATGAACATTTGGTTCTTTGTCTATAAAATGATCAGGCTTTGATACCGTCCTTACAAAAATGTAAGACAACTTTCTCAATTTCAGGCAACGGAGACGGCAACGGCGGCTACTACTCGCCGAATCTGGAGCTGACCGGCCACGACAGCCAGCTGAATACCCCCTCGTACACGGACACTCCAACGCAACTCTTCTGAAGCAGATCCGATTTCATTGTTGTCCCCAGTTCTGATCTGTTAATAAAGTTTCTTCGCGACGCAACTGATATTTTCGAATTTTGAGCGGACACTTCGTAATGAGTGACCTCGGCTTGTTTTTTACTGTGATACTTTTGTTTATTGTGTACTTTCCTCGCTTCCTGTTCCTTAAGTAAAGTGACTCTCGAGTCCGACCGCGATTCGCTGTTTTTTCGTTTTACTCACTTTTGTATCGCGTTTCTGTGGCCTAATGGGGCCGGGGGGAGGGTGGTCGAGAATGGCGTCTCGCGCCTTTTCTCACAAAAACCTGCCCAGGTGGCAAGCGCCTTCCTTCGATCTGGCCCGCGCGACTTTCCCCCCAATTTCTTTAATTTCTCTTTTCGGGAGGGTCAGGTGGGGTCGTGGTTGAGGTTGGGATTGGGGTTGTATTTCAATGCATAAAACATGGTTTGGGCTATAACATATGCAAGGTTTTTTGTACACTTTTATCTTATGTTAGTTTGGTCAACAATTGTTCAGAGAATGGTCAAGAGGAACGAGTTTCTACGTACTTTTTGACCAAAAGCATATTCTCATGATGATAAGTATAGTATTTTTCTTTTTACGCTGTACCTTATCAAAAGAACATGTTTTACAAAACTGGATTTCTTAGTTAGTACACTATAGATATAGTATATTATAGTAGTGCAACGAACCCTTAAACTTTTAAATCGTTGTGACATTACTCATCGGATGCTAGTTGGGATTACTATTTTGATGGCTTCTTTGTTTCCTGCTACAGCGTTCTTGAGGCGGAAGATGAAAGGTTAATGACGAGGTGTTCTCATGGGATTCTGAAGGCTTCTAATGACGGCGCTCCAAGGTCGATTCTTGGCTGGATTCCTTTTCTTTCGATTAATTTGAATTGTTGTTGCTTTATCACTCATTCTTGTCATGGTAATCCCTTAATTAAGCGCTGCGCTAATTAAGCGGCTACAATTTATTTTTTCAAATTACTATTATAAATGTTGTTGTGGTCACAGTAGGCTTACTTTGATGTTTTTTTTTATCTTGGTGTTTTATTTTACTTTGGGGTTTGGGTTAGTGAATTTGTAGTTTTACCTTGTTTTTTGGGTTGTTTACTGTCATGTAGGAGGTACAGATACATTTAGTCTACCGGCGGGGTAAAATTGTTCTTTTTTAACAAGTTTTTTTTAAATTTAAATTTTTTTTTAAAAATAAGTAATAATAATGCTGAGAAGAGCCTAGAAGTGTCATACTCCCCCTGGAGGAAAGGAAATGAAGAAATATTATTGAGACTAGCCCATGTGGTATCCTAGCCCAGCCTCATTTTATCTCAATGTTAACCAACCCCAGCGAACCCTTAACAATCCTTTTCTATTTACTTTTTGACCGTACAATAATAGCTAATCTTGTTAAACTTTCAAGCCTCTGATCCTCCCAAACCGCGCAGTATAATATATTTAGCAGACAACATAACATCGTTATGATGAGATAGAAACTATAGTCCCACGTCCTGAAGAGTGTCGTCAAGAACAAAGGGGAAAGGCTTAACTCTCGACGCGTGAATTGCGTGAGCTTTCTCGTGTCCAATAAATCCTCGGGCGGTCATTCCGCTTGCACTTTGTGATCGTACAGATTCCAGGTTTAATCTCCAGTGTTCATGTCGCATTCATGAATGAGGACCAGTTTTGGGACAGTGCATTGGGCCGCTGGATACGGTAGGCTTCTATTTTTGGTTATTGGTTTGAATATTTTGGTGTTTTTGGAGTTTGTTTTAGTTATTGTTTGTTTTATATCTTATGGGCCTAAAGTAATATTGATCATACGCTGCTTTTGGTCAAATTGTAAAGATTTTGAAAAAAGTCATAGTATATTGGTCAAAAAATTGCTAGAAAATATTAAACTAGCCAGAAAACTAATATCAGTAAGGCAGTATGATTTTTACTAAACTTTTTGACCTGAGGCCAATAAAACATCAGCTTATCCATATCACTATCATACCATGAGTAATACCCTTCTCAAACCCCACTGATAATTACCACAATACCATGAATAACATCACTGATACGTTTAGGTCATGCACGTCGCAAACAAACCCGGTGATCCTCGAAAAGGTATGGCGTCAGTCACAGCACGTTGGCGGTCTAATACAATACGAAGAGCTCTGTGACGGCTACTTTGTGAATGTTTTCCTCGAGTTAATGTGAGTTTTCTGGTTACTACGGTCTTATTAAACGCCACATTACTTTGTTTTCGCAAAGGCTTACGGTATTAACAAGTTAGTTTACTTGTTTTAAGTAATCTACGTTAATATAACGCTTACCTCACGGTTTTGTTTTGTGTTTTTGAATTTTGACATTCTTCAAATATTTTAAAATTAAAATTTTAAATTTGCTTATTTTTTAAATGTTTAGGACTAAAACTAGTAAGATTAAAGACATAAAGTAGATAATACAAATGTTGTCTCACAGTAGGTAACACAAATTTACTTAATTAATTCTTTCAGATATCCCGAATGTACAGTTTGCCATTTAATTAAGTACACAAACCGCCCTTACTCTAACCGGCTGTCACTTCTACGAAACTTTCTTTCCAATCTTATACAGTTTTTCAAGGTAAGCACTAAAGCTTTATTTCATATTATAGTAACAAAAATAATGTTTTATGCCATGTTCAGCTTGTTTATAATGAAAAATCTACTGCAGTTTTCAAGTTTACTACGGTAGCCTTACCATATAGATAACAACTGACTATGTAGTAACTTTTTAAAGCCTTTTTCAAACTTTAGTTTTTATTACCTAAAGTTGTTGAAGGTTACACAACTTTAAAAAATTAATTAAAATTTCGTATTTTAAACTATTTTTACTATTATAATTCACAGCCAAACCTCTGTGAAAGTAATTATGCAAATTTGAGTTAAAAGCCACCATTACATTATGCTCGACAACAAAAGAGTTTTCGATTTCAGCGTCACGAAAAGATTCCGCTCACGTTACCGGATGTTATAAATGTCTCTCAGAATTCTAGTCCAGGTCAGTTCTAAAACAGTAATGTAAGCCAGCTGAAAGTGTTGTAAACCGGGTTTTATTACCACCGCAATCTGTTTACGAGCCTGGATATGACTCCATCTTTCTCGGTTTATGACAATTACCCGAGTTTTTTTGAGGGGGGGGGGTCTGTTAGGTCATGTCATTGTGACTTTGATAGTAATTATATTTTGATTGTAAAGCTTTAATAATTTAAGAGACATTGTTTTTGAAACTACCAATATTTGTAATACTTGGTATCCCAGTTTGCCATTTTGCCCCCACCACCCCCTCCCATAGCCAATAAATCACCCTATCGGCGGTGCTAATGCACCATAATGTAATAATCTAACGACCACATTAATCCCGCATATTTTACCTTGCCATTTCATAACCTAAGCGCAGCTATTTACGATCGTATGTTGGCGGGAGCGGTGATTTGAATTGGAATTCGGGATGGGTGCGTGCCAATTTGCTGGAAGGGCACAAAGCGTTATTGCGAGCCGGAGGGGACAAGGTCAAATTGCGGGATTTAAAGAGCAGCCAGGGTCAGCTGCGGCTCTCTCTGATTTGAATAAAGGTGCATTAGACATCCCGTTTGTTCGGAAGAGTGAAACTATTTGAATACTCGACTTCTCCGCCGCCACCACCGCCCTGACCCAGGTGCGGACAGTATAGATTCTGGGGTTGAGGTGACGGGGTTAGGGTGGGCCAACAGGGTTTGTGGTGGTTGATGAGGCCTGATAAAGGGTCGTGGAGCTTGGAGATAGGTTTGATAGCCGTTAGATCAATATATGGGCAGTTTTTCAGTAATAATCATTGCATTGAAGTCGGCATGCTCGACGGTTTGTGAGATCAGCATAGCCTTCGAGCTAGGAAGGCCTGAATTGGCCTTGGCAAAGCTCGAGAGTAATGTCCTTCATAATACTAAAAGTAAAACTAAATACATCATTCAAACCAGTACTGTATTCAGCATGGAAGGTCTGTAACCTCAATACTAGCCAGTAAAGTACCCAAATGATTTTCTCTAGCCCTACAGCACGTTATCCTCATTGTTTACTAGTACATTCCGATTATTGATAGAGCTCGATATCAACTCAAGCCCACTTGAATTGATATCGAGATTAAAGTGGCTTCAAATTATGTTCGAAAGTATCGGTTTACAGGATGTTTTTACAGTGTTTGCTTACTGTGTTTGATCCATTTATCGCATTGCGTCGTTGTCGAAGCCAATGTCGTTTTGTGTTTGAGTTGGCTCTTTGTTTAATTTTGTATCTTCAAATTCGTGCTTCCACACCTCAGAGGCAACGTGTTGTTGCTACTGGAAAAGGTTTCTTTTTGACTCTGAATTTGCATTCTATCATCCTGCGTTCTTAAGGGTCTTGTTTAATTATGCAGGCATCCTCGTTACAATTAAATTACATTTTAGTTATTATTACAGAGAAATGCATTTGATAGTATAGAACTGGCTTTAAAGTAATGTAACTTTGTAGTTATGACAACTTTTTTCTACAAATTCAGCTTTTCAAAATCGTATAGCTTTGGAAGTTCAAAGGGAAAGCCAAGATGCAAATTCGAGGCCTGAGTGATGAGCATAAAGCGCTTTTAAGGATTATTCGTTCTGCAGGCTGTGCGCGATGCAATCCAATCTCGGAATGCACATTGTTTTTTCGTCTTATGTGAGGCCATTCCTTCCTTCAGCCCCCCCCCCTTCCTCCATCGAAATCAACCGGCTCTTAACGGGATTGCGTATCCCCCCGCTGGTTTCTTACAATTACTTTTTGGAGGTATTACTAGCGGCTTTCCCTTATTTGTAATTCCACTGATTGCTTCGTCCGGGAGCGGGTCTTTCGCTAGCGTCGTAAAACTTGTGCTTTCTCGTCGCGAGGATTATTGTGAGTTGCATAAGAAAAGGGGGGAACGACGTCTTCTTCCGGAGACCGGTTCGGCTTTGAACACGTCCAAATTTTATGCGTTTTTCGAAAGGAACAGATCACAATAGGCTGTTCGGGACCGTTTGTCAAATACCTACAATTACATTTTATGGGACGTGCTTTCGAACGTGAACCGACGTCTTCAAGGTTGGCAATTAAATTCCCCAAATATTTGCATAGGAACTGTAGGTATCCCGGGGCGAAACTTCTTGTTTCAACTGTTGTCTGAAGAACGCCGATTTCGTTTTTACGATTTCCGACTTTTTATGTTATTATAGAAGACAGCACGGTAGATATGTTATTCTATGCTTGTATATTGTTTTAAAGTCGTTCTCTTTAAACCATAAATATTATAATTAATACCAATTAATAAGCAAACTTCAGAACGAAGTGGCCATGACATTCAGAAGTTGTTAGGCTTACTGATCGTCGCAACTTTTCACACCACCCACAAATCAACAACCGTTGATCAGTTACAGCAACTTATTGCCAATAACGAGCAACATATCAAAGAAGAGCTCGAGACCATATTCAACCGACAGGAGCCTGTGATCGATCTCAACACTAACCCACCTGTCATAGCGTCAATAGCTGAAGAACGACATAGCACAACGTTCCAACTGATAAGCAAAATGCTGGAAGATACGGTAAGAATGATGATATAAATGTTTAACTATTTGTAGGAATCCGACGAAGGCAGCTCCAATTCTGGAGAATTCCAAAAATGCGACAAAACACCAACGATAGATGAGTACGAGGAGAAACTGATGGACCTCGGGCACAAAATAAAAATGTTGGAAGGAGATAAGTAAGTGGTTAAATAGCTCTAACAAAATGAATATAAAAAATTACGTTTACATAAAAATGAGATAACATTGAATCACAATAAACAGTAAATCAATTTCAGACAAGTGTTAAGCGAAGAATTGGAATCAATGGACGCAGACCATTCAGAACTAATTAAGGAGCACAAGGAATTGAACAAAGCAAATGAGAAGCTGATGGAAACGATACGAGACCTGAAAGACAAATGCCAAGGCATTCCAGACATGGAGCACAAGCTGGATAAAGCCAAAACCGTGGAGAAAGACAACGAGAAGCTGAAGGCTGAGAACCAAAGGTTGAAGATGTTTGAGACCGAAAACACAGTAAGTAAGGGTACAAATGACAATTTAAATAATATTTAAGTTGTTATTCGTTACAGTGATATAGAGAGTATTTACAACATACTCAAGTAAAGTTAGTTCCATTATAGGAATTAAAGCATAAGATAAACAAACTCCAAACCACGATCAAGAAACATGAAGGCGTGTTAAACGGCTACCGCAAGATAAAACCCTCGGCCACAGCGTTAGAAGAAGCGTTACAAAAGAAAAACGACAAATTTGCTGAGAAACTGAAGGAATTGGAATCAGAAAAAGAAGAAGTAAGATTCACACATTGCTTTAATTGCTTCCGTATTTTATGATTTATCACATAATGTTACGATTACTGCGTTTGCTTTATGGTACGATCTCTTTAGATACAAGTCGAGAACAGAAACCTCAGGCACAAAATCGAGATGCTCAACCACAAAATCGACCAAATGAGACCGTCGGCAGACGAGAGCTTTGTTACAGCACCAAACATATCACTCTGTGACGAGCTGAATGACAGCAGGAGGGACGAAGAGATCAGAGAGTTGGAGGAAAGGAACATCAGCTTCGAGGAGACGATAAAGAAAACGTAAGCTACCATAAAAGTTTTTAACTTCGAACAGTTTAGGCCAAAATTTAAAGCAATCTTAAAGAATTTGACCATTATATGTTTGTATTTGTACCAGTTGTACTATAACTGTCTTTACAATGTTAAAACACAACTGTGTATATTATCATTTACTTTCAGTAGGGAAGATCTGGAAGAGTACGAACGAAGGAATAAACAGTTAAAAGCAGAGATCCGCAACATAGAAGACCAATTAAACCGGAAGAATAACGACGTGGAAATCAAAGAGAAAGCGATTCTCGTGGAGATTAACAACTACAAGAACAATATACAGAGCAAGGATCAAAAGATTTCCGACCAATTAAGGTTGATTGAGGAGAAGGATCAATTAATTACTAAAGTAAGCGGCTCCGTTATTGCATTCACAGATTAGCTATGGGAAAAGCACATAAAGTTTTTAAAATGACCTTTCAAAACCATTTAATTTTAACCTTAAATTGATGTAAACCCTTTTAAAAACCCCTAAAAATTATATCTTTTGCCCTAAACAACTCGTTTTAGCTGTCCAATTCCGAAGTAGCACTAAAGTCAGAGGTAAAAAACCTGGAACGTATCCGGAAAGAGAAAGAGCACATTGAAAGTGTGATTCAAAGCAAAAACAATGAAATCGACCATACCCGGGCCGAGATCGAAGACATTAAAGATGAACTCGACCGACTCAAAAAGCAACATTCCAAATGTGACCGCTCCAAAAAGGCCGTACAAGAGGAGCTAGAAGGCCTTAAAATTCAATTAGAAGCCTCAGATGAACAAAACCGACAGCTTCGAACCTCCATGTCAAGCTCCAAACTTGCTCAAAGCCGGCTTCAAAAGATGGAAACAGAGCTGTTAAAGCGAGATGTTGAGAATGAAGAGCTCAAATCACAACTAAAAGCCTTAAACGAAGAGCACCAATCAGAAAACAAAAAGTTGCAGCAACTTCAAGCCGACCTGACAAAAGAAAAGAGTCGATTGAAATGTGTGGTCGGTCAACTGAGAGCTGTTTGTTCGACCTGCTCTATCAAAGAAGACCACATTGATGACAATGAATTGATTGAGAAGGTCGGCGATATGTTAATCAAGGGACATACTAACCAATTCAAAGAAACCCTGGCTTTAACACAACAACGCCGAGCCCAAACTGAGGAACTCGATGTGATCAAGAAGAACATCATCAATCTCGAGAAGAAAGGGGCTGATTTAGGAAATCCAGAAAAAGATTATGTTACAGTAATCCAAGAGCTCGACAGTACGAAGGAACGGTTAAAAGGAGCACAACGTAGAGAGACGGACTATATTGAACAAATAAAGAACATCAAGAATGCCAAGGAAGATATTCTAAAACAAAACGTTGAAATCAAGAAGAACATGTCTACAGTAACTGCTACACTTGTAGCCAAAGAAGAAGAAAACAGAAAACTTACGGAACACCTGAAGGCATCTGAAAGACATATAAATAAACTACAGATGGAGTTGAGTGATGTTAAGAGCAACAGGGACGCCATACAAGCCGAGTACAACCGCCTAAATGAACTGTACAACAGTGTGACAGCCGACTTTGAAAGAGCAAACTGTGAGAAGAACGAACTAAAAAGAAGGCTGGGCAAAAAAGATGTAAGTAACAGTATTTTCACCTACTTTATTATTGAGTACTTAGCAATACTAATATTATATTACTCATCCAAGTAATACGTAAACGAGATATAAATCACTGATATGCCTATCAACTTGAACTTTTTGTTTTTGAAGTATGATAGTAGTATATTAAAGCACTTGAATAAACAAGAATACCCGCTTTCAGGATCTAATTGAAGAAAAAGCCAAGATGGAGTTCTATACGGAGCGTACCGTGCTGGAAGAACGTTTGAAGCAAACAAACAGAGACTTGTGCCTCAAGAATGAAAGGTTACTGTTATGTGAAGCTGATGTAAAGAAACTGACTACAGAGTTGGAAGAGACGAAGGCGGACTACACTATCCTGTTGAGACAGAAGAACAAGAACGACGAGATGCTCAATAGTATCAGATTGAGCGAAGCTGACCACAGGAACAAGGTAACGTTGCTAACAGGACACGTCAAACAGTTGAAAGAAGTGATCAACGACAAAAACAGTGAAATATTTGACATCAAGAAGCAGTTAGACGTGAGTTATTTAAAAAAGTTGTAGTCGCGACTAAACTCGACAAGTCGAGGGTTTAACTTTATTTAAACTTTTTTAATTTCAGCATCTGATGAACTGCCATTCAGACGTTTACGTCTTATCACGACATGGATTAGATGACAGATTGAATGATGCTTCACAATATAAAAGAGCAACTGACTCCAGGATAAAAGAATGCAACAACAACGACAACAAACAAAAAACCAATCTCATGAACAGGGCTGCTAAAGCGTTTTTAAAACCTAAGGTACGATTTTGATAGCCATTTCAAATTTTTAAAAGGAACCCAGACCTTAAAACGATGAAAAGAAACGATTTACAATACCAATTTACAAGATTCAAACCCTACTACAACATGGCCTAGCCTGACAAACATAATTTTAGAACCCTCGCCGTTCCAAACCAATCGAAAAGAACTCTGGCTCCAACACCGAAGACTCGAGTATCTACTCCGCCGACGAATCCACCCTGCCACCCCTCCCCGAACCCCGTTTAGAAAGTCAGTCGGTTTTGAGTGATAGCACGGGAACGGCTTCAGATTTGTTGTGCACATCGAGCGACTCCGGCTGTGAATCCCCTCCGTACACGTCTAATTCCTTGAATCGTATCCTGAAGGTATCGTTACGAGATGTAAAGGGGTTGGACAAACGAGGGTGTTCATGTCGTCGGAAGTCATCGCTATCACCTTTCTGTTGTATTCGCGTGCCATATAAGTTGACAGCTTATGAGACCTGATTGTGTTGTCCATGTTCTTAGTTGATTCCATAGATCTGACATTGGATTCATACTTGATCCATCAATGTCAGACCTATAATAATATCAGTTTGGTCAAATCGAATCGTGTAAAACATTCATTTCTAATTGGAGTATCTCTATGAGATAGTCCCACGAGGTTTTTTAACCAAACTACTTGTGTTTTGTCCATTTGTCCTAAGTGTTTTGTAGAAGTGTTATGTCCACGTGTTCTTGCCTCAGCACGCTTTGTTTGTAAATATTTATTGCACGTCACGATTGAATAAAGCTTTGCACGTTGAATGTCATACACGTTTCAGTGCTAATCCGTATTTTAGAATACAGAGAAAGCGTCCAAGTAACTCCAACATGTTCTTCATCAGACAGAGCTTCAGGTTCGTCGCCGGACTACGATCAAGTGCAATATTACAGTATTCCAACTAAACGTAAGTTTAAAAAACGTTAAAACTTACCTTTTTAACCAACATAAACAAAAATAAAGATATAAGAAGTGAAAGCAATGCCAAAAAACATTGTTAAGGTAATTTTTAGGTAATATTTCGCGCAGACGTTTTCTATAACATACAAAATGTGTCAAAACCTACAATAACATTCACAAAACAATAAAATCAAAAATAAACTTATAATTCCAGGGCCAGAACACAGCTATCCAATGATCAGATCTCCACCTCCACCTCTCGCGCCATCTTCTTTCTCCAGAATGAGAAATTCCAGAATCAGCAGTTCAGTCAGGTATCCACCAGCTTACAAGTCTCACCCATCTCTGGGAAGTATCCCCGTCACTAGAGATGACGACAGCCTCAACTTCTCGTCCAATGGATATTCAACTCCAGTTGGATCTCCATTGAGAAGTCGACCACCTCCACCACCGTATCGTGGAAGAGCCGTGGGGGTAAGTAAATTGATATCAACCTAAAATAAGGTAACCCAAAAATTGATAAACGCCTACAATGCTTTTATTCTTCAGTAAACTTTTGTCTGGAGGCATTTCCTCTTAAGGAAAAAACAAAATTTTGTATTTTGACCTGCGTCCGGCATTAAAACACGTTTAATCGTATAAAATGTCTTAAAATTAAATTTTCCTGTTTTGAATAACGAAGTCTTTGCTTGCTTTATATAACCTAACTTTAGTCCTCGCCGTTGAGTAAAACCACCTTCAACCCTTTGGATACATCAACACCAAAATCAGCTGAACGAATGTTCAATCGACCGGTCGGCGAAGGCGAGAACCGACTAGTCGTTCGTTCTCCGGAAGAACGCGAAAGCAAAGCTCAAAGTTTCTATGATAATCACGACATGAACAATGTCACAAAGCAGAACGAGTTATGGGTAGGTTACGGATGTTTGTAAGGATAATATCTATCTTCCAGTGATTATATTATTGTATCGGTTCGAATAAAGGTTACACAATGTGATTATGAGGTATATTACAGTCGTATGACGTTATGGAATGCTTAGTATTATTTTTGAGTGCATTTTGAGTTGAGTTTGGAGAGAATGAGGTCAGAAATGAGATCGTGAGCTCCTTCTGTCGGGTGAAAGCTGCCTCCGGCGTCGTTTTGTAGTCGGATCGCGTCTGCGTAGTTCCTGAAGACAGTATGAATATTAGTTTTGACTTTTTCACATGCTACACTTTGTTGTTATACTTACCGTATAAGCGATTTTCTGGCACATATACCACGTCGTCGAAAAATTGCCTTCAAGTTGATGTAGGTATAACCATATATGTTACTGTAGCGTTCTAACAAGTTGTTTAACTTTTTTCAGGATTATTTTTTTGAGATTGTTTTAAGGTTTTGAAGGACACCTGAAATTAAAATTTTTTGTTATAGATTTAGTTAGCCTTAATGAATCAAACTACATAACAATAACATCCTAAAACAACATTAAAAGTGATGTCTTAAACCTTCATAAGCTGAAAAATTTAAAAAGTACACGTGATTTAGTACATGTAATACTTACACGTGAAAGATCTTCACAGTTTACATCAGTTCTCTTCTTCTCACTCGATGAAAAGTCGTAGTAACTTGGTACGATGACCTGGCATGGTTGTATGTCATATATAGCTGAATATAATATGTCGAGTTCTGAGGATAAATACATTAATTTGAGGTTTAGGTTATGGTGGATGTTCGATTCTCCTGCTAACAGCCTTCTTAACATCTGTGAGTACCCAATATCGTTACCTCCGGCGGTTACAGTCATTAGATCAGGTGGTCGATTGCTAAAAGATATATGACATATAAGTAATAAAAATCACTGTTTACAGTCTAGAAATATGTCTTAAAGTATGTGCTTACAGTCTTTCTTTCAGTAGCTTAACCTTTTTCAGTTGAGACATAACAGAAACAGTACCACCTTGTACCAAAGCACCAGTACAAGGTAAGAAAGTGAAGTGAGCCACCACATCTTTAGGTATTGTACTTTTGTGTTTTTTGAATATTTTGTGAGCAAATGACTTTGTACTCCTTCTACATCGGGTAGATAACCATAATGAAGAAGTCGGCAGATGTTGTGATCGTATCTCCTCCATCGTATGTTCAGGATTACCTTCTCCAGATGAAAACGAGTCACCTACTGCTACTATCCACACATTTCTTACTGCAAAAGCTTTACTGTACTCATGAGTAGCAATATGGGCGTCGAATTTTCTGACTGTAACTTTGAATTGACTCTAGAATACGGTATATTGTAGTAGAATGTTCGTTTATAAGCAGCTACATTTACACTTAGAAGGTCGATAACATTATAATTCTCTAAGAAGTCTAACCATGAGGTCGTTCAAATAATTCCGCGCCCTTTAACTCCGAAAATTTGCATCGCCAAGGAGCGCAGAATTATTTGAACAACCTTATATATTGATATAACGGTGCAAAATGGTACCCTTTTAGTATTACCTCGAATGGTGCTTTCCACTGGTAAGAACACTCTGACGTTGATATCGATTGTACCTTGGTATCATAGCTGTCAAAGAAGAGGTATTGAAAAGATACTTCTGGTGATATTTCAGTTTTATTACATACAGATACTGTAACAGTATAAAAGTCGTCGAGTATCTTAGTATCAGATATGTTATAAGCAAACGTAGATGTCCTTGATATGTCGATATCTCTGAATGGTAACAGTAAATACGATCGGAATGGATAGTACGACCATGAGTGTAACGACGATAAGACGTACCTAAATTTACTATTATAAATATCAAATTAGTTTCTAAAATCTATCGTATACAGTAATGCAAGTCTTTACCAGATACTGTAACATATATTACTCCACAGTATACTTAAACATGAACAACTAATATCAGTTTAAAATATTACAGTATGTCACAGAACCTTACCATACAAACGAGGGAAAGAAGGGTGTCATAGTAGTGCAGACAGGGTAATATACATATCTATCTTGTGCCTTCGGAAGAGCGGCAAACATAAAAGAACTACTTATTTGTTTTCGAAGCGCCAAAGAAATGCCGCCCCAAGATCATACGACATGGCTCCACACTATCATATCACGAATATTTTATACATGTTAGGCCTAATATACGACCAAAAGGATTTTGGTAGTAAAACTATATAAAATAACACAAAAATATTCTAATTTACCATTATTTGTTTAATTACAATAAAATTGTAAAAATTAGATTCTAAACAACAGTAATAACTGAGTAGAATACGTCTATACATGTTCATAAAACCACTTCAAATCAAGTTTATTCAAGAATAATGAAAACAAAACCAACTCCAAAGAGAATCATTCATCGTTTATCAGCAGTGCCATAATTCAATACACGATCAGGTCCATTTTCTACGGCCGTCTGAAACAACCAATATCAAACCACTTATAACAGTTTACAATTTATTTACCATCTTTACCATTAAATATAAAGTAAAACTCATATCCTAACATAGATATATAATTGCGTCAACACAGCTGGATGATGATAAAGTAAAAAAATCAAAAATATTGCCTGTGGAAACAAGCTTACATTACCCTTTTCTACCATACCCTACTCTAATATCAAACGCAAAAAGTTTTAAAGGTAATTTTAAAAATCCATACTTTGAGAGTGAGTTGGAAGATCTTGTCGATGAGTTTGTCGAAGCATTCGATCTGTTCGACCAGTGACATTTGAGAAGCACCTTTGGTCAACCGTCTTTTGTTTCCCATTTCCAGCGACACAACCGACCAGAACCTTTTGGAATTGACAATTGACCAAAATTTTACAAAAAATATAATTTTTGTTCAAAAAAGCACAAAATTTGTTTAAAAATAGAGGTAACGTCAAGTAAGACTCTCATTTCTAGACTTTATTCACAATATAGCTTTAAGCCATTAATCTATCTAGACGTCTAGTAACTAAATATAATAGTTAAGAAGAATAAGTTAAAGGAGGATGTAGATAACCATATTCACGGATAGCACGTGCGTTTTCTTATCATTCCTTGAGCCAACTTAAAGCTGTTTACCATGTATCCATCAATAGGTAACAGTTTAAAACTGTATTGGTTGCTGTCAGCCATACACGGGCTCCAGTCGGACCAGTTGAACTAAAACAATATCACTGTGTAGAATAGTTATACACAAATAAAAGACTATTTAGAATTTAAACTTACAGTTCCAACTTTGACATGATCAATAAACTGCATAGTCTGTCGATTCTCGGCCGTACACTGTCTATCATCGTACTGTAATATCGGGTTTACTGTCCTCGATATCTCTTCTTTACCGCAGATCCAGTTAACATTGTCATTGTATATACAATCCAGATGTTCTAGTATCAATTGAGTCTATAAAACGACATTACCGTAAGGTTACATTACTGTAAAGATTATAAAATATACATAGTTAAAAGAGATGGTACTGTTAAACTACTTATTAAGCTGTGCACAAGCTTGTATCTGTAGAACTATGAGAAATTCTATAAACTTTTTGACCAGTAAGAAGAGTTAGACATGACTTACAAGGTTTCGTCTTCCGGTGTCATCAATCGTTTCCAGATGAGAGTTGAACAACAAAACCACACCTACAGCACCCACTATGATAACATACAGGATGTACACAATGACAAATAACCCGATTCTCCAGGTTGGTTCAGGCACTAAAGAAGTGACATTATAAAAACTTAATCATTCAAGGTGACTTTTACATTAAAAATATTTTTTTCTATCAGTATATCGCAACCTTATACCAAAATTGATAATTTCCTATTCCATCTTTAAAGGTATTTGCCTCAAGAAGACTAATATAGTGTTACAGTAGCTACTACAATAAACAGAGACTTACCCGGAGGTAGTTCGACGTTATCAAACAGTCTTTCCTTATCATTCAGCACCTTCTGGAGTAATGGAATCTCTTCTTCTCCAGACGGCTTCGGCTGATTCGGATCAGCTGGAGGAGGTTCGCCTGACATTTCAGTTCAAACTTTGATAAGGAAAACAACAAACGACCGGTAAATAACCCAAAATGTATAAAAATAAGACTCAAACTAACTATCACAAAACTAAAAAATTCAAAGTTTGGTCAAGTTTTGTGGGTAATAAGGAAGAAATTCAGATAAAGTGATGTTACTAAACATCCACGTCTCGCGCTTTAATGTCCTAAGCTCGAACATGTCCAAACATCCAGATTACAAGTATTTAGTTGTTGTATTTCTTTTTCCTCTAGTTACACTTGCTTGAGAGAATCCGAATCAGTCAGACCAATATTATAGTAGAGATAAATAAATTTTCGTCAGCAGAAAATGAAAGGTGTAGGCAGGACCGTAAGGTCAGTTCAAGACGAACAGGCTTTCCAGCTTTATTATACCTTTTCTATCCTCACCCTATCTTGTGCGACGACATAGAACGCGCTCTTTTTTGGAACACTTACTAAACATAACAACCTTAATATCGGGTCTGTTAGATCACTTATTCTCTTGTAAATATGAAGGTTTTTCTCGAAAATCTTCCAAACGAAGTAAGTTATCTAAAGCCAACTTTTAAAGCTAACTCTTATTTATATTTAGTTATGGCTAAAGATCTTTGCTCAACTTGACAGTATTGACATTTTGGCCGCGTTGGCTGAGATTAATAAAGAATTTTACAAACTGATTAACAGAGACTTCAAAACAATGTGTTACCGTGACGGCATCTAAAGGTTTCAGGGAGAAACGTGGGCGACGGCTTTTAGCATGTAAAACCGGAGAGTATGGCTACAACAACATGCGGTTCTATGACTTGAAGACCAAGAAAAAGTTTACGAACGTTCTTTGGATAATGCTGAAGATATGTGGACCAGCTTTTCAAATTACGGAGTAGAAAACTCTAGTACGGGTGAAGTAAGTGTTGCATAGAAGAGATGATTAGTAATTCCATACTATAATTTATTTTTTAAGCTCGTGCTTTTTGACTCCGTCAAGAAAGAATTCTACACCGGCTTTGCCAATTGCAGACAACTAAAGCTCCATAAACAGAAACCCAACCAAGAACAATGTAGATTTGTATCGTGGTACAGAATGGAAGGCTACAGAATGTTTGATTTTTGTAAAAAGCATCTTGATAAAGTAGAGCCAGTCTATTTAGATTACTCTACAGGCAAGTTTTAAGGACAACCTCTAATAGTAGCCACTATAATAGGCATTTAAACTGATAACTTCTTTGCAGGAAGACTCAAGCTAATGACGATTAAAGATTTGAATGTTCTGAACGACCCACCGTTTGTTATAAAAATAACCAACGAGTGTAAGAAGTATCTAGACCAATGCGAAGCTGATTCATCTGATTGTACAATTATGGCAGAAAACTTAAAAACTTACTTTGAAGATCAACTACAACTACTTCTTAGTCGCCAACCACTGCCAGTGATAAAACGATGATAACAAAATATTAACAAAACTATATACGTTTGAACCTTATCGTTAAATTAATGTCATCATAATATTTATTTGAGTTATTAAACAATTTGCTTAAAATTATACGAATGAGGAAGGTTTATTTGATTTATAATATAATATTTAGTTAGTTCACAACGACAAAATAATGCATTAAAAGAAACATAAAAATTGAGAAAAATGATCAAATTTAGAAAATTAATAAAATGAGTAACATTACAAAGAGATTATAAAGTATTATTAAAAAAAGGATTACAAATTTGTCATTACAAAGGACATCCAATTGAGTATCATTAAAACAAGATCGATGCACCGAGTATCATAAAGGCAATATTAATATATAAATATTACCTAGAGATCAATTAAAGTTGAGTAAAAATTAATAATAATAAAAGAAACACCATTAAATCAGTAAACAGTACCATTAGATCATAATAAAGTTAGTCAGATCAGATTCCCATTCGTGTCCACTCGTCTGCCCGTCATATCAATCTTGTTACCTAAACCTGGCTGCTTGGTCTGTTCCTGAAGAAGCTGGGTCTTGTACCAAAGATGGACAGCCTTCATACGATCCGTCATCTCATCCACGTCCTCGTTTAAATGATCAGAGACATTGAACTTGTCCGACACATCAAACTCGTCCGATTCGTTGAACTTGTCTTCCGAAAAGGTCAGATGTAATGGAGATCTATCGTCGGAAAGATTGCACTTCATTTGTTGTTTGGAAGGACGAGGAGTGTATCTGGAGGTAGGATAACATCTCTTCGCTGGTCTGGTTCTTCGTCCTCCTCTGAATCTGGCCATCGGCTTTCTCTTCTCTCCAGAATAACAGAATCCAGACTTTTGATCGGCCTTTTCACTTCTAGACTTTATTTTACCATCGTCCAAAGTTTGATTTGCGTCAGCACGAGCTTGACGAGGTCGGCAGTGTACCTGAAGTTGAGAAAAATGTAGAAAGATAAATACACTCTTAACGAATTGTAAAAGATCCTCATCAATTTAAAATATAAACTTACATTTTCACGCCTACCGCTTTTGTTCATTTTTTGCACTTTTAATTAGCCTCCCCAAATTACCAACACTAAACAGTGTTTGCCAGACAGTTTTGTCCAAAAACTTTATGATTTTTGTTTTTCAAATGTTGTTCACATTCCTTGCGTTTCGGTCCCACCAAGATTTCCCTGAACAAATAAAAAAAATATTTTTTCTTCGGAAAAATTTTATTTCTCGCAATTTTTCACAGATTTGTGTTTTGGTTATAATATATCGAGATTTTATCAATAATATTATTGTAATATTGATTATCTTAAACGTATTTTCACGTAATTGGACTGTTTTTAGGATGTGGTATGAGCAGATCTATTCTGGAGCTGTAACGATGGCCTTTATTGTTGGTGCGCTTTACGTGAGCGGTCCCTTAAATTACCTGGACACTGCTCGACTTTATAGACGGAACACGGCCAACGAACCAAGGTAAGTTTATGTTATTCATGTGAATTTAATGTTTAGGGACGTAATCGATGTTTGATTTTATTATCGAGCGGTTAATGCGGTCGTAGGTAGTTAAAGTAATGTCTTTTTCGTTGCTTTTACGAAAGTGTAAAAAGTATAGTGGATAGTAATGTTTTTTAATTTTTTGAGTAGAGTTCACTGTTCACAAGGGGGGTTCATCACATTGTTTTTTTGCTTATGGTTAAAACCAGGGACGTCGTTTGGGGGACGTCCCTGGTTAAAACAATATTGAAACAACACACCTATGTTTATGACCAGAGTTTTTGTGTTTTTTTTAGGTTTATAGTAACTTTAATTTGTCTAACTAGTGACTGTGCTAAGTTTTTGAATTTAAATTTTTGTTTTATACCTAAAAGTTAAATGTTTTATAAATTTCAGCTATTAACTTCATATTATTGATATATCTTTTATTAATTAACGTGGAAAATATAGAAAAATAACCATAAACATATTTTTTACGAAACAATAATCGGTACAGGCACTATGATACTTGTGAATATAACAAATGACTAGATATTAACAATGAAACAATAATTTGCAGAATTTCCATCACCAAGCGTGACCACAATCTCACTGGAAACTACTACGTCATTAGTGGTCTGGAGTCAATCCCCGACGAATAGAGAAACAAATATACATATGATAGTCGTATCTTGTCTTCTGAGTAAATGTTAGATACCCGTATCTGTGGGAAGAAATATCGATGACAAGATAGTTAAAGAAGGAAAATAATTGTAAGCCTGTAAACAAGGACCAAGGTTTTTACAAAGTACAATAATGTGTAAAAGGGTATTGTTGGGTTTAAAATATAGTGAAAAAATGTAACAAAGAGGATATTGCAAGCTTAATATTATAAGCTTGCAAGGTAAATTGTACATATAAACAATTTTTACGCTTGTAAATAACATATGGTAAGCAAGATGAGCAATATTATGAGATCAGGCCACGTGAATGGCTGGCGCGCTGTAATGATAACGAACTGGGAGGTTGGAGATGCCGGCCGCATCAGTGTGGCCGTCTTCAATCACAACGACGGATTCCAGTTCGTCTGGACTAAAGCAGTTTTGGACGTTTGTCTTGTTAGTGTCCTCTTGTTTGTGGATTGAAGGGTAAAGTATTTGAGAAATGGAAGTGACAGTGAGCTAAAAAGTGTTACGTTGTGTAAAATTATATTGTTTCAAAAATATTAGTACTGTACAAAGGGAATATCTAATTTCAAGTTTGTTTGCAGTAAAAATAAGTAGTATTTTAAGATAAGGTAGAAAAAGAAGTCATTGTTTTGTGCTGACAGCTTTAATTTTTTACAAACTAGTTATCATGATCTGCTTACTTGTTCATCTTGTTCTGGAACAACGCTCAACTTCTTGGGATTTCCTTTCCCTTGGCCCAGCTGTAAATAGAAGCTGGAGGTTTCGGCTGCACAGCGAGCCGCGTTGTTATCGTGACCGTTGTCATCGTTTTTATTAATCAGCTCCTTGCTTTCGTACGACGTTGAGCATGTCGAATTACTAAACTCGAATTTCATCACAAAGGACTGGTTTCTTACCTGCTAGTGCCATTCAGCCAATCGACCATTTTGTCCGGACATGTGGCCATGGAGAGAAGCCAGGCACAGAAGACGGCGCAACATATCACGACGATTATGATAATCGCCAACAACTCGTTCATTTTCCTTATCGGAGCCGGGGGCTCAGCAGATCAGCGGTGGCTTCACACGCATTGCCGTTAATGATTCCTCTTGGATTTGGATGCACGAGACTCCGAAGCCCGTCTGTGTTTTGTTGGGTCCTGCCACGAAATTGGCGTTCCGCTAAAAACAAGTGAAGCAATAGGGGCTCGAAGCCGTGGCTGTCCTTGCAAGAAAGGGGATCAGCTGTTAGTACGATAAATATTATAAACGGGTCTCGTTTCCACTTTATAACAGTACAACGCGGCCCGCTTAACCTCGCGGGCGCTGATAACAGAGTGATTACACTCGAAACGATCGCTTCGACGACAAGATAGTTACTTGAAAATTTGATTTGACTCTGTGAACTAGCTTGTCATTAATTAGGGTGTAAAAAAGTAAAAATGAGAAAAATTTTACAAAAAACTACAAACTGAGAGAATCAATCACATGCCCGCCCGTTCTAGATGTTAATATTTCAAACAGGCTATTTTGGGAACGTCAATGAATCAGCGTTGTAAAACTATTTGTAATCTGCGACAAGCAGTGTTGTGATAACAATAATAATCGCTGAGATCAAAGACGAGACGGGGGGTGGAACACAATGTTTTTGCATAAAACAGCTTTAAAAAGTAGTGTTTGGTCAAAAATAAAATAAGCTGAATGTTAACCTAGATGATGCTTAGAAGTTATTTTAAACTTTTTGGCTTGATATGTTATTAAAAATGGCAAAAAATATTTTTAAAATTCACTGAAGAGGGTATAATGAGTTTTTTGATTGATAAAAGTATCATATAATATACTCTGTAAAACCCTGGCTTTCAAGCTTCTAGTTTAAAGCCCCTTACCTATTCTTCTACCAACTTTTCGACCAAGTGTGATGAAAAGTGAAGGGTAACATAACTCAAATAGGCGTTGTTTCAAGGCGCGCCTGTCAAACTCGAGAACAAACAAATTAATGTCAAACTTAATACAATTCTTTATTGAGCTTGAAAACACCGGTGTTTCGAAAAGCAGATGGCTAAGAAGGCTGTGATCAATAATTAGTGGCGCGGAGTTCGCTCGGAAATTGGAAGGCGGAAGTGTATTGTTGCGAGTATTTGGGATAATCACTCTTTCGTCGACGATTCTGAAACGATTGTCGATGAATTTGGTTAAGCTTATATAAATCGTTTTGACAATAGAAAGCCGGTTCAGGCGACAGATCCTGTTTACAGGTGGTCTTACGAGTTGTTGTAGCTAGATATTGTTTATTTGTGTTTAGTAAGTTTTGGAAGCGGAGGCAAAAGGTAAATAGAGGTACAAAAGGAGTGGTAATCAGACAAAAGAAGCTGTTCTATGAATTTATAGACCAAAAAAATGTTTTCATTTTTTACTATTTACTTTATTTTTATATTTTAATTTTAAAAATCTCAAAATTCAGAATCTAAATCGGTCAAGAAGTGCGTAGAATAATCTTTTACCAAAAACATTCGTTGAGTTTTGCTATCACTTTTTGAACAAAAGTATGTTTTTGCAAAACCAGGTCACATGTTTAATTATATTGTCCATGTGGACTGTCTTTGTACCTTGATTTCTGAATCATATATTAACTATGAACTTGCACACAAACAGTTGTTAAAACAAACGTGTCCCAACAGAGAAGACCAGAGATTCATCAAAGTTATAACAACATCACGTTCAAAGTGTCATGAATTTCAGCCGAAAAACAGCTCAAAATTGAAAGTTCGGTCAAAAAGTGCATAACACTTGGGGTCTACGGGGAATTTGGACGAATACTTTTGAATTTTGTAGTATTTTTTAGAAGGAAGCGAATAGAGAAGTTAAAAGTTGAAAATATAGTTTGCAAAGAAATTCTACGGATTTTTTGACCTTTATACTTGCTTTATATTAAAGTTATTTTGATTTATAACTCATTCAGAAGCCTGAGATAACTTACAGCGATTCTCTCGGCAGTCTCATCTAGCATTTCACAAGAATCCTGTAGAATCTTGACCGCCTTCTCAATGGCATCTGAATCCGCTTCACGATGGGTTTGTTGCGATGGAATCGAGGAACTCAACGATGTGAACGTCGGCGTCGATGAGGAACAGTGACTCATGGGCGACGTTAATGGAGTCCGTCGAGGATGGTCGAACACACTCACAGTCTCTTGCCGTACCGTGCGGAATCTGTCGATGGAGGGGAACGTTGTCTCTTCAACGTGAGATCGGAAGGAACGATGCACGAATTCAGGTCTTTCGTAGTAGGTTCCTACGAGGGCTGGAATGGCAATGTCGCCCGGACTGAAAGTAATATAATTAAAAAGTTTTAAAGCTTGTATTGGTCAAAAAATACCTAGAATAACAATATTCAAGCATAGTCGTGACAGAAAGCCTTGGGCTGTCTTATACTTCAGTATTCATTTACCCTACTACATTAATGTCGGCTACAGACACTGTGGTGGACTTACTCTGTGATGACATAGTTTCCTTGATGAGATATGGAGCTTCTAGGTATGCTGATGACAGACGGCCTATGGTCTTGACTGTAATTTTGTGAAACAGATTGTCGATGTTCAAAAGCGTTTGAATCTCGTTTTGTAGATGAATAAGTATTGTCGTTGAGTTGTTTGAAATGTACAGAGTTGTTGTAGTCGTCGTCAATGGTGCTTCTCCGACCATCAGTGGTATCATGGTGATTAGTTCCTCTTCGATCATGAACATTATAATTCTGGTCATCGATAGTACCTCTTCCATCGTTAGTACTATGTTGCTCATAAACAGTGCTTCTGTGATCATCAAAGGTACTTCTCCTGTCGTTAGTGGTACTATCATGAACAGTACTTCTGTGTTCATCAATGGTACTTCTTCTGTCATTAAACGTGGGAGTTGTGACCTCTGGGGACCTTAACTGTTGTCGAGTATCAATAACTTGTTGTTTATGTTGGGATTGATCCGAAACATTTTCCTCGACTCTTATCATCTTAACACCCGTTTGGTCGACTGGAGGCTCTGTTTTCTTAACATACTTTGATAAGGGAACAAATGGCAGCTCTGTGTTCTTCTCGAGGCCTTCTGGAGGCACAGGTGAACTCAGCGTGAAGTCATCCAATTCTGGAGACGAGGGATTGAAGTTGACTCCAGAATCCGTCTGAGTTCGGATCTCGTCCTTCTGATGCTCTTCATGGGTGCTGAAGATACGATGTTCGTCGATCTCGAGGTCCAGTTGTTTTATCAGCGATGCCTGCAAGTATGTTTATATAAGATAGTTTAGAAGTTGTTTTAGTTGCAAAAGTAGTTATAATGTTTGTACAAGATAATTAGAAGCTACTTTAATTACGTAAAGTAATCAAAACAGCGTTCTTTTTATTGGTCAGAAAGTACTTAGAATTGCCTTTTTTTGTACTTTTAGTGGAAAAGGAAAGAATGGCTAACGAGCCAACCTTTGTAAAACAGTTTAATTGTTTGAGCGGTCAAAGTGTTTACCTTCATGATTTCCCCACTCCCGTGATCTGTGAGGACAAGGACTCCATGAGCAAAGCGAGGTCTTTCCTCTAAATACGGAGCTGAATCGGCGGCCAACTGATCCACCAGCCACTCCAAGTGCTGTCGGAAATCGGTCTTGTCGATTTCGAGCATCTCTTAAAAGGATAAGCTTATTTGCATATGAATAAAGAGATACAACTTTTATTTAACGATGATCAACTTCAAGCTTAGACAACGTGTTTAAAAACCTACACAACTCAAGCCTAGTTACTGAGTAATATTGTATTGAATTTGCGATATATATTAAAGTAAATATACAAAAATTAAAGTGAAGAAACAATATTAAAAGTTGCTTTAAAGTAGCAAAAAACGAACTTTTGACCAACAAACTCAAACTTCAAACCAGTATAACATGGAAATGAGGATTAACTCTAACGTGGCTGTAAATACGCCCGTGCAAGCCGGCTGTAAATACGAAAAGGGGAAAGGGCAACTGATGGCCGCCGGCTGGACAGTCGCGGGAGCGACAGAAACCCTTCGGTCAGCGCTCTTTCATATCAGGAAAGTAAAAGGAAGGGGGAACACGCGTACACAAACACAAGCAACTGTAAAAGTAATAACAACACGGAAAAGAATAATCTTGGGCTTCGGAAGCGAGAAAGCCCTAAGGAAACATGACTCAGACGCGTCTTCAGGGGCCCGAGAATAATTATTATTCAATAAACAGCGCTTTATCATCAACGTTGTACGTGTATGTAGATAGCATTTGGACGGTTTATTAAACTGTAGCCGTTTCCATTATTAGATTGTAAAGTTTGCGGGAAGAAAATGTCAAAAACAACGTTTCAAATGGATGATATGAAGGATTGTAATAGCAGGAAGGGAGCATTGTAAAGGGAAAATGAAGTATTGTAATGTAAGAGTAAAGTATTGTATTGAAAATTGTTTTAAACTTTAAAAACAGTTACTAACATTACAAAATATGAACAGAATTTGTATCTAAACTCTTTATTATACTGTTACACCCTACTAGAACCACCTCACACTTTATTAAAAACAATTTTCTAAAACAACACTAATTCAAGTCAAAAGCTACCCAATTAATCGAAGGTAACACCCGCTACACACGCCAATCCACCTCATAATCGAATCGCTTTAAGCGAAAGGTGAGGATGATAATTAGCGCGCTGAACAATATGTTGTTTGATGGGTATAACAAAGGCGACGTAATCTAGGAGAAACAGGTCACGAAACCCAAATCTGGAGGTCAGAATGGGTCAAGCGGAAGAAAGCGAAAGTCGGGAATGATAATGGGGCATACCTACAAGGCTGATCACGTTCCCGGAGACAGGTTCCTACGTTACTTAGCGCGCTCTCTTAGCTTAGCTTCAGGAGACTTTTGGGGAATCAGAAGACCTTAAGAGGAATCAGAAGACGAAGCCTTTTTCGATCAAGCCCCCTCCCGAGCCCCTTAGCTTCAACAGAGGGAATGCAACCTCAAAACGTCGAAAGAGTTTATTTTTTAACAGGACTACTACCAAATGATTGCGGCTGAATGAGCCGGCTTTGGCGACGCTTGAGGAGTGCATTTGCCACTCGTCGATCAAACTCGCTGACGGTCATTCGCTCGGGGCGTTGCTTGTCACGGAGTCTGGAAGAGAAGCCAAATTAAAACAAATGTTTTGTCATCGTCACAAATTTGATTCAAAAATTCGTGGCGAGATTCGGAAAAATTTGATTTTTTTAAAAATAAAAACCATTTTTTAAAAAAATCGTTGAATTCGTATCCTGAACGATCTTTAACATATGAAAACTAGTAAACTAATGGGTTAGTCAAAAAGAAATCAATGGAAAATAGTTAGAATTATCACATAAATTATTCTACAAACTTCTTGACCTACCGATGAACAACCTGTTCTACTGTCAGCCGGTTGTCAGTATCCTGATTTCCTGTTTTGAACACATTGTACTGCCATTCCCTCTCAACATGAAGGCAGAATGCTGCTGACCCATCTTCGTGTTTATGGTCTGGTATAGTCCAGTGTACCATGGTAGAGACTAGTTCGGTTTCCTTTACTATCAGCACTCCCCACGTGCCACCGTAAATGTCTTCCATTATGCGACGGATCAGCTAGAAGTTAAGGAAAGTAAATTAAAATATACTTTTGATAACAATATAATGTAAGTGCATCTTATACTACACGTAAGACTACTATAAAAACTAAAATATTCAAAAGAGTCTCGTGAATACCTGCATCTGAAGCGCGGCATCGTTCCCCGACGCCTCGATGGCTCTCTGAATGATCGGCTTCACCGTGCTCATCGGACAATTGGATATGGCTAAAATACGAAAAGAATACTCAATACTATACACAACAACATACCATGGACGGCGGCAACTTGTATGAGCAACAACAACAACTTGCGCATTATTTTGTGTCACTGGAGACATTTCTTTTTTAAAAGGTTATATTATAATATGAACATTGCGCAACGAGATGCTTGAAAGGTTTGGGGTCGAGTGGTTCCGTCACCATTTACGTGGTAATTGTGGGTATTCAAAAAGTTCAATGAGTTTGAGCTTTCACTTCCTTCTGCAAGTTGGAAACTGTAAATTGGAAAAGCAAAGTGTACAAACGTTACTGTTACTCGTAACTGTCGTAGTACTGTTAATGAATCTTTTAATTTTTAAAAGTTTTAAAAGAATCAGAAGCTCAAAAGCATGTTTATATGTTAGAATCATCACATCGTTATTTACTTTGTCATCATAACTGTCACTTCATCAAGTTGCGATCATAACCATGCATTACCCTTAATGGCTTCCCTATAGCAACGTGTTGGTTGTTGACCATGTGCCTTAATCCTCCGAAACGTTCCATGCCAAGTTTGAATGCCGGTTCTCAGGCGGATTCTTTTGCATATTCTCCTTCGAAAAACGGCGATCGGTCAGTCAAGGTCGGCGTTGTCGCGTCTTTCGTCCAGCTGGGAGCAGCTCTCGCGCTTCACCTGAGGGCTGACTGACTATAGTTGGGAAGGCATCGCGCAACCTCGCCTACTGCCCTCGTCGCTCCACTCGACGCTGCTCCGGAAATCTCTCCACTTTTTTGTGAAAATGTTTTTGCAGTTTCTCCTGTTTTGGGAAGTCCTGGTCCCTTCTTGATATGACTTCTCAAGGTCGCTACTGCCCAAGTCCGAGGGTTTCGGGCGTTTTAAGGTAATTTAATGGCCTAATATTTCCGCGACTTTACCGATTTATGACTTTATTCTTTCTTTCGCCGTCTCTGGTTTGAAGAGATTCTATAGAAGGGCACGCGGTCTACTATAACATTGTTTTCATTTCTTTTAAATTTCTTGACCTGTTACACAGAATCACCTTTCAAAAACTATATTAATGTACCTAAAAACAAGACTGTAGCGGTTTTTGTTTTATTTACTTTGTTTACAACAAAGTGCAACTCCCGTTTTACCTTAATAATTTAAGTTAATGTTGAGTCACGATGTGTCTTTCGGGCGCCGTTGATGCTATCGTTACTTTGTTGAAGGTCGTTTCAAGGTACCTCGCGTCCCTCCAAAATTTAAACCTTTTTCCCTTCAGACGCGATGGTCAGTACGGCCACACAGAAGATCCTGCTTGTCGTGTCCATCTTGCTGATCTTGCTCGGACTTGGCTTGACCATAGCTGGCGCTTTCAGCCCGGCATGGCAAGTGGTCGATATTCGAGAGTTCCGAGCTGAACATCAGGTAATTGCTTTGTTTACAGTTGTTTTAAAGTGAGCGAAAGTAATATAAAGGCAGTGAAACACGTTATGTGTTTGTTATAGCATTATAACTTTGAGTTATTACTTTTTCTGTACGATGACTATATTTAAACTTATTATGAATGATTTAATTTTTGTATTAATATGACCTTGGTCTATTTAGCACGGTTTGTGGTGGGACTGTATCAGAGCAGAACGTCACGTCGTAGCTGTTGGAGACTTCTACGATGAAACACCTCTTCATTGTATGTACAAGTTCGACCAGTCGGCCGAACTAGTCATCGATAACACTTTGAACAACATCGATGAAGATGGTGCTGCTGGAGAATCAGAGCATCACAGATTCTGGATTTGGCACAAAATCATCCTGTTTTTCATTATTTTCAGTCAGATTCTGGCTTCCATTTCTATTTGTACCGGAGCGTGTGCTCCTTGCTTCCGTCCGACAACTTTTGTTTTCACCATTTCATTGTTTGTTGCTTGTAAGTTACTTTTTGTTTAACATGCTGGTTTCTATGTATTTTTTAATCTGGTATGTTGAACCATAATGTAATAATATCACCTCTTCAGTGCTATGTTCGTTGATCGCCGACGGAGTATTCTTTTTGGCCGCAAACCGTGTTGACAACCGATTTGTACAAGGAATGGTCGGTACATACGAACAACAGATCGGATACGCATTCTACGTGCACTTACTCGGCACTTTGTGCTGGGGTGGAGCCTTCTTGTGTGCCTTGTTAACCACGTACAAGTTCTTCTCGTCAAACGGCCAAAGGTGAGTCTCGGATCGTGTCCCCGGTGTCTGTGTTCGCTTGACGCATAATCGTCTTTTAGCTAACGAGATTTTTGTATTTTAAAAATGTTTTCGTGAATCACACACCCGGCCTCTGCACCTCTAACATTTCTATGCCTAACACACTTGTTGAAACTGTTGAACTGATCGCATTTAAGAAGGCTATTCGAACGCGACGATGACTTGCGGTTGTCCGACACGGTAAAGTTGCGCGGTGACTGGCCATCACAAAACTTTGGACAAAGCACCTTCATCCCGGGCCAGAGAACGTTCCATCTCCCATCGAATACACAAGTCTAAGAAAGGTCAGAGTTCTTCTTCTTCTACGTACTCGGAGCCCACGTCACCGTGCGGAATTGGTCACGGTGATGCGTGCTTCGAATACTGATTCTGTAGTTTCATATGCTTACTTCTTCTACGCATTCAGTAGCATCCACTCCAACTAATAAACGTGATTTCAGCGAAGAACGGTCGTTCCAAGATCCTCGATTCGAGCACCGTGACCCGCTTCTGGACGTTCAGCGAAGCGGCTACCGACCTCCATATCGTCCTTATCGCGAGACCAGTGCATGACTTTCCACTCACCCTCAGGGCATTTTCATTTCTTCTGCCATAAATCTCAGTTTTTGTTGTTGTAAATAAAGTCCTGGCCTTAAAAGTTTGCGGCTCCTACCTGTGACGTCCGTCCTTACCTTTGGCGTCTTGGGGGTCCTAATTGTCTCGAAATGAGGTGCAAGAGGGAATGTCGCCTCTACTTGGCCGGTGGGCCGTTTGAGGAATCGGAATTACGTAAAGGCGAGAAACGGCTTCGGCCCTTCCGATCTAGCAGCTTCGTTTTTCTCAAATTAGGTTTGGTGAAGCGCCGGAACGTATCTATAACCTGACCGAAGGAAGGGTAGTGATAAGTTGAGCGAAAGTCCGGGGCCCAAACAACGCCTCAGGGTTTCAGGGAAAGTCTTTCTTCCGGTCCATCGAAGCGCTCATTCATTCTTCAAAACTTGACTTTAGTAATCCCACCGATTCTGGAGCTTCAACTTGTACGTGCTCCTTTTTTATGTTGTGAGGCGAGACTGGAATGCCAATAAACGTTGTGAGTTCAGCCGCTTGTTAAATGCTACTTATTCGGTGACAAATGGACATCTTCTTGACATTGTGTCTGCTCTGGTACAACGTCGGCTACGGGTTTCATCAGTTTGACGATGCCGACTTTGGCGTGGTCAAGATGTACCCATCAAAGTCGGGCAACCCGCAGGACCGGGAACAGAACTGCACGTCTGACATCATGATAATCGACAAACTGCTCAATGGCACCGGGTACAACAAGTTCAAAGTTCCAAGTAAGTTGACAAACGTTGTCTTACCTTTGCATTTATCGCATAGTTAAAGTATAATATTAAATAAGATACCAATAATGATTATTATTTATTATAAAAGTTATTTCTAAATATTTTTAAAATAAGTCTTTCTTACCTTTAACGCCTCGAAGTCTTGAAAAGAAAAATAGGTATGATAACAAGGTTTTCTTACCGTTGGCTTCTTTTACTTGTCTAGTAAAAATAATATTAAACTGAATTCTGATTCCAGAACAAACGGGAGTTGATGTGGCTGTGGAGTTTTGGCTACAAGCGATTACCTCAATCGACGAAATTACCAATGATTTCGAAGTAAGTCGGAAACAAAAACAAAACTGTGCTAAAACACCTAAAATATCTTCCAAAAGTCTTCGGAATATCGTTTATTTATAATTTTAAGCGCCACTTTACACCAAAACATATTATTAACCCTAATACTCGTTGAGTCTGATCCTCAAGACAAATTTTTTTACGGAAAATGTTCAGAAATTCCGTCATTTGGGCATCTAAAAAATCGATCGTCAAGACGTTTTTCTGTAAAATCAGTCATGCTTAAGTCAGGAAAATTACTGTTTTAACAAAAAGTTGTTGCTTGTTTGGATAACAAGACGAAAATAATTAAAAATACTAAGTATGGCATCTAAAGGTAACTATAATTAACGATATTTTGATGTTTGATAGTGTTTAGTGTTATAATTTATATAAAAAGTGTCTTTATTATTGTTCTTTGCAGCTCGACATGTACATAAACGAGGTGTGGGTGGATCCGGCATTAAATTTTGAGCATCTATCACCTTGCAAACAAAATCTCTCGATTTCACATCAAGTTCTGGAGAAGTTGTGGACTCCGAATTCCTGTTTCATCAACTCCAAAGTGGCAGACATTCATAATTCTCCCTTCAGGTAATCCAATTTGCTCCATAACTTTATTTGATTCAGAAATGTGTTTCTTATGTTATACCCGAACGGAACCGTGTGGGTCAACTACGTGAGTTATAAAGAGTAATGTAATGTGCTTGTGATGTAAAATTGGTTCAGTAGTAGTAGATATTGCCAAATGTTTGTAGTGTCATTTAATGTTAAATTTTTTTAACGTTTTTGTGGCTTAAGGATGTTTTTTATTATAAATGAAGCCTTTATTCTAAACTTGATTTTAAATTTAGGTATAAAGTTGTAATAAATTAATTTGTTACAGAGAGTAAGAGTGAAAGGACCATGTAATATGGAGCTGAGTAACTTCCCAATGGATACACAAACGTGCCATTTGGTATACGAAAGGTAAAGTAATAGAAAAAAGTTAAATAATTAGTGAAACATTTGATTTTAGGTAACAAAAATTAAGAAAATGAGTTTTATTACTATTTACTGCAATATATATTATTTTAATAAAATTTTAAGGATTATACTATTATTTTAGTTTCAACTACAATAACCAGGAAGTTAGGATGAGATGGAATCCGATGAACGGTAATCCAGTCTACGCGATCGGCTCCATTTTACTGCCAGACTTTGATCTAATCCGAATTGAAGCCGAACTTAAAGTTGAGGTAAGTCGACAATTTTAATGCTATTATATTTTTTCAAATTTTAAATTTTAAAAACGTTTCAAATTACTTTTAAATTTAATTATTAATACATTTTAGCCTTACCCTGCGGGCATGTGGGACGAATTGCATGTTCGGCTGTCATTTGGTCGAAGATCTGTATGGTACTTCATGCAAGCTTATGTGCCATCGTACCTGACTATCTGTATCTCTTGGGTATCGTTTTCACTCGGCAGTAAGGCTATACCAGCTAGGACAATGTTGGGAGTAAATGCTCTCTTGGCCATGATATTTCAGTTTGGCAATATCATGAGGAATCTACCGAGGGTTTCGTACATCAAGGCTATTGGTATGTTTGGTAGATTTGGCATAATTTGTTCTTAGCTTGGTTATTTGATTGTTGTTTTTAGAGTAGTTTATCTTTGTATTATTGCTTTATGTTGTAGAATAAAATCATTGGTTTATTCAAAAAATAGGATTGGCTTTAGATTATCATAAAATTTTAATTAGTAATGTAATTTTGTAGATGTATGGATGTTAGGAGCAATGACATTTATATTCTTGTCCTTACTTGAACTCGCTGTTATTGGGTACTTGGTCAGAGACGAAGGAGGGATAAAGAAACGACCGGTAATGTGCAAAAAACGGGTAAGGTTCTTTCTTTTATTGAATGGGTCATATTGTAATGTATTTTACAATTAAGTGTTTTAGACAATAATTTTAAAAGTTTTTGCTTTTTAGTTTTAAACTTTGAAAAACGATACTTAAATGTACACTTAACTAAAAACTTAATTTAATTTCTATACTTCAGTTATCAGAATCCCCGCCGAACTCGCCCCGCGGCATTTGCGGCTACGAGAAGCGGTTCATGTTTCCAGTTCAGAAATGCGAACTGGCCTGGACCCAGCGGACGGTACTGTGGCTGCCGAAGCTTTCGTTCAAGCCGTGGACGCCAAACGAGATAGACAAGTTTTGCAGTATCGCTTTCCCTGCTTGTTTTGCCCTCTTCAACGTAAGTGCTTAAGAAGACGCGGTCCTCTACGCTGTGCTGCTTTCAGATTGCCTACTACTCCTATTATTTGACCAGAGCTGGGATTTCGAGGGACGTTTGAACTTGAATTGACTTCACGACATTCATGGTCTTTTATTGTGAGCTTCTGGGTCTTTAAGTTTTTTGGCATCTGGAGAGTTCACGGTGGTTTTCGTGAACTCTTCAAGGTTCTTTGGGGTTTTATAATAGGTTTTTGGGTTTTTACTGTGAACTTTTAAGGCTATTTTAAGAGAAATGTATATTTTGTTTGTGAACATTTGTCCACAGAACACTATTTGTACCAACCACGGTCTTTGCGACTTCATATCGCTTTTTTAAACAATTTTAAAACATTTTTAAAGTTAATAAATTTTAAAATTTTTGTTTATGACAAGTTTATTCACCATAAGAACTTAAATATTTGCCAACTTTTTGTATTTTTAATAAATTTTTAATTTTTGTCGCAAGTTATTAATTTTTGTTTGACTTTGAGCTTTGTCCGAAACGACCGCGGGCCTCACGGTGAGCACGGTCTAATCAGAGTGTGCCTCAAATCAGTTTATGGACAAGCCCCCTGGTGTGCTGAAAGAGTACGAAGTGCTAAAACAGACCTTTCCAAACATGCCTCAATAATAATGTCCTGAGGGGAAGAACAGCGGGCACGTTTAGAAACTGTGTGTTTGGAATGGCGGAGAGTGTGGCCGTTTACGCTCGCTTTATTAAGTGCATTTGAATTGTTAAAAACAATATCTGAAAACAATTCAAATTGGCGTTTAATGCAGGGCGAGGGCTCATCTATCACGTTCTGACAGGAAACGCTTGTTTTGAGACATTCTGGTGATTGGGTGGAGAGACAGTTTATTAGTTCAAGTGTTATTAATTTCAGGGTTTGGAGGTGGGCAAGGAGTGGTCAAAAAGTTTGTAGAATTCAATTTGTTTTTATAGCTCAAAAAAGTTAAATATCTTTGCATTTTTAATAAAAATTAAAGAGGGAGGGGTAAATTTTACTTTTTTGCCCCTGCCTTCTCGTAGCTTTATTTTTAACCTCTTTCCATATCTCATTACAAAAGGCATAATTACCCACTTGAAATGCTGATTGTGCCATTATATTAGCATTGTTTATGGTTATGACTCGCAGATGTAACCATATATCGTACGTTGAAATTGTTTTTTCCCATCCGACAGATTTGCATTTAAATTCGAAAAGGATCTCGGATGGCGGGCTTTATGCATTTTTGAGTATCGTACTCGTGCCCGATCTTACTTTGTTTACACTGCTTTACAGAGATGAACGAGAATGGCCGCCGACGTTGTTGTCTGCTCTCCGGCATCGGCTTAACCTTGTTTGGATGTGTCATATGCGCCTTATCTATCGCGCTACCTGGCTGGCAGGTAATTCGTGTTAGTGACAGCTGTCATTGGCTTTGCTTTTCCAGTTTATGAGAAGATTGGGATGATATTGTTGTTGAGGTTGCTTTTTCAGAGTCTTTAGTTGTTTTAATGCTCGAGAAATTTTAAAATTCTTTATTTTAATACAAAACTAGAATTGTTTCTTTATGTAATTAGTTACCCTTCTATTTTTAAGAGGTGTTTTGTCTATACTTTATACCTAAAATGCCGTAACTTTTACTTGTAGGTAGTAGAACTACTAGAATTTAACTCAGTACACGAGCATGGTATCTTCTACGACTGTGTACGGTCAGAGACGACACCGCTGGAAAAGGTGCGAGGCAAAGACTTTACTTTCAGGACCAGTAAGAGGTGTACCTACAAGTTTGATTCGTCTGCTTCAAGGACGATACGAATCGCGGTAGAAGAAGGCGATGTAGCCGCTACCGAGATGTTGCTACATAGGTTTTTACGTAAGTTATATCTGGCTTGTATTGTTATTGATTGCGGGAGTTTTTGTGTTACAGACAGTTTTTAGTGCCGTACAGTATTTTAGAAGTATGTTATGATTACATATCGCTATAACTTTGTCTTTTAGCACAACATAAAGCAGTGATATTCTTCTTCATATTTACTGTGATATTCGCCATGATGTCGATGGTGGTTGGAGCTTGTTCTCCATGTTTTGTACCCAATGGTGTACTTCATGTTGTGTCAGTTATGACAGCAAGTAGGTCTTTATTTGAGGGTATATATTGTAGAAGTATAACTATGAGGCTGTGTATAATATCTATAATTCTGTAACTATTTACTGTTTATCGTATTACGTGACTATTTTTAATTTCCAGTGGGATGCTCACTGCTGGCTGACTTTATATTCTTCATGGCATCCAAGAAGCCGGACAACAAAGATGTTCAAGGTATTGTCAACACATATCAGGCAAGTCAAGTGTTACTAGACGCTTTTTATGTGTACTGCAAAGGATTCTACTTTTAAAATTTATAGATTGATATAGTTTTTTAATGATTGTAATCAACACCCCGATGTAAATTCATGTCGTAATTTTATGCATGATATATATCTAAATTTACTTCCAATTCTTATAACTATGTCATGAGAACCCTTTCAGCAACACCTTGGTTACGCTTTCTTTGTTCACGTCTTTGGGACGTTGGCGTTGTTCGCAGCTACCTTATCATCTACCGTATCGGCCTATCTGTTGATACGACGAGAGTGGAGAGTATATGGTTGTTGTGACTCTAAAGACAGTCAGAAAGGTTGTGGCAGTGGCTCTTACTGTCACTACCCTTCCTTGACATACTACGGAGCAAACGATCTGGAATCGAGAATGATGGAAGCTACTAATTTGAATAGTAATGTCAGAATGCCCATGCCCGCTCCACCCCCACCCCCGCCCTTGTTCGCCACCAGAATCGAGCACAGAAGGGGGATGAACGGGTATGAACATAACGAGCGACTGTTCCAAGAAGAAGACGTTTAAAGCACGTTAGAGTAATGTGATTATAGCTGGCATGGTTAATATGTGATACGATTAGCTGCAAGGTTACTACACAAATGGTATATGATTTATTCTGCAAAAATGATAGAGCTTTTACTAAATTAAAGACTTTATAATCAAAATATAAAGTCTTTAACTATATCTTTTAACTAGTCTTTAACTATAGAATGTACATAATATTATTTTTACCATAAATACACCGGTTACATGTCTACTTTCAAGAAAATACGATATAATTTCACTTTTACTGCGATTTTATACATTACTGTGTCACATATTTACAAAATCAGATATCAAGAATAGTCTATCTTTTGTTTTTTTATAATTTTTTGCTTTTTACTGATTGCAAGCTGCGTCCGAAAGTTTGGTGAACGCAGGCTGCAGAGTTTTTTGTTTTTATTTTTTTTTATTTAAAATTTATACATACAAGCTTGAGGTTAAGTGTTTATGAAAGCTTTAACTTCAATTTTATTTCTTAATAAAAATTTTAAAATTTTAGTTTTTAATTTTTTAAATTTAAAAATTTTACTTTTAAACTTTTAAATTTCAAAATTGCTGAGACATTTTAGAGCCCTGAAAATGCACAGACTTTGGCGACACAAAACAGTTATAGACTTGCACTATGGTGAACCTCTCCAACCTTTTTTGTCTCAGATTTTTTGCATAAATTAATTGCGCGATGGTCGGAATTTTTCAAATTTTGGCGGAAAAATGGAAATAAAAGAAATTAGCCGGATTCTGAAGACAAATTGCATATTAGATGCCCGGAGGGCCTGTGGCGCGATGCTCAGATTGTTCTCGGCTTTAATTTTACTCGATTCATATGCCGCTAATTGTGTTACCGATCAGCGCACATACGACGACGGCCAGGTCTGGGTGCATCAGGGATCGTTCAACGTCACCTGCAGATACGATCGGATAGTTGTAAGTTGAATATATTGGGTTTTCTGAGTAATATGGGGGTTTTGGGATGTTCTTATAATAGTACAAGTGTAATTTTGAGTTCAAAAAATGAATTTTTAACAAAAGTTTGGCTAAAAGCTTGATAAACTAAAGGCTTTGCTTCTATTTGAAGCTATTTCTTGATTTTCTATGCACTTTTTGATCACTTAAAACAATTTTAAATACCCAAATAAAATCTCCAGTTAACTGCTATTTAATTACACTGCTCATCAAAAGATGAAACATCTAAAATTCGAACTAATCTTTCTATATTAACATCGAGATTACTCTGTAGAAAAAATATTGCACTTGCCAAAGCCGGGTTATTGATATTAATGTTGTTTTGGGGCAAAAAGCGGGATAATAAGTCATGTTGGGAGTTGTCACTTGGGCTTCATGAATATTTGCCATACTTAAGGCCCGAATGTTTCTAAAAGAATAAGTAATTCCGAGATGTTTTAAGTGACATTTTAATGAACCTAGATTATGGATTGGCAGAGGAATTGGGGCTAATTATAAAGCGAGTGTTTTTGGTCGGTAGGTCGGTCAAAAAGTGCGTGGAATTGATTATTATAATGGTTTTTATAGTTTTTTTGAAGGTTTGAAAACAGAAAATGGTCAGGTTTGGTCAAAAAGTAGATAGAAAGATTAAAAATAAAGTAAAATTTGTGTGTAATAGGCTATCCTACTTTTGTTTTAATTAGATTAGCATTAAAAAAGTTGAAAATGACAAACATAAACGCTAAAAATACAGCTCTACATCATTCAATGACATGTTTTAGTTAGTAAACTGCATAACAGAAGCAGGTACTCAAATACCCTTAGGAACTTTGAATTTTGAAGAAAATGGGTTTAATTACACTTGCAAGAACATATCGACCAATGGTCATGCCCCAACCTTGTTTGCCCCATTGGAACAGGTAAAAGAGTCAGAGGAATGTGATCGAGGACAAGATAATTATGTCAGAGAGGGGTTCGTAATGTCATGTGAAAGCAATATTATACTCGGGTGTGCCGATGTATTTGGAGACTTGGTGAAGGAGGGGTTCTACATTGGGGAGAGGATGAGCTTGAAGTACTGTTACGTGTACAAGAACAGGAGGAGATCCAAGGTGGAGAGGAGGGGTAAGAAGTTCATGTATTATGGGGGGATAGCGGTTCTTATGTGCGTAATATAACGTATTTAGTGGCTACTGTAATTTATAGAAATATTATTGGTTATTACATACTGTACTTTGAAAATAAAGGCAAATATGTTGCAGTAATACAAACCCGCATTATAATATCCGTACTATACTTTTAATATTCAAAATAGTGTTTTTATATTGCAGGTTGTTTTAATGGTACAGAAAGAGACGACCCATCAGATAACAAGTATCACATGAAAAGGGGTGACATCTGGAAGACTTCAGGCACTACGTTGCGATGTGAAGATGACGGTCTTCAAGTCTACAAATGTCATCCCACGCCAAAAGAGTCGCCTCACGTCGGAACAGCGTGGTACGACAAAGACAATGTGCTCAATTTTTGTCCGTTTAACTAATAAATATTTTTTATACTTACATTGAAGTAAAATTTATATTACCATTAGCTGAGGTGACATACTTTTTGTTTACTATAGTAACTTTTACAATTGCACTACTGTGATAAAGCGTACCTTTCCTTAAGTACGGCATATCACAGTAAATAATAGAAACAGTCCTGTAAGATTATAAACTTAAAACAAGCATACTAATGCTTACTACAATATAGCAAAAGCTACTACAATGCAATAAAACCTAATACAATATAAAGAAATGTAATAAAATATAGTAAAACCTACTACAATATGCATAAATATTTATGTACAAATAAAAGTTTACATAAGTTATCCTAATATACTCTCCTGATATCTTTGGCATGGCTGAGATCATAAGCACCTTGAAGTGGGGTTGAGCACCGGTAATTTGAGCCTTCTGAATCCTCTAGACGTACTCGCCCTTTTGTTCTCGCTTCTCCGAGAACGAGCCGTTTGGACTGTCGTTGTCGCTGGATTCTAACGCAGAATCGTAATTCGCCTCCTTCTTCTCGACCACCGTGTCCAGGGTTTCGTATTGCGGATACATGTATCTGAAATGGCAATGTTGGGTAAAATATGTTTTGAAAATTTAAAATTAATTTTTTTTATTACCATAAATTGGTCAAAAAGTATTTAGAACGTTTTACTATTGAATTCCAAACCTTAAAAAATCATTTTCTATAAACTTTTTGACCAAAGAGTAGATTTCCATCTGTCTTCTGATGACCTTTTGCTTAAATTACGTAACGTAACATCTTGTAATTGACTTGTGTCATATTAATTATGCTTTAACAATTCCTTTTAGTCACATCGTCCTACTTAAGTTTACTATGGCTTATAGACAAGATATTTCCTATAAACCATCATATATGGTAAAGGAAATCAATAAGTCATTATGAAACTTATAAAAATGATTAACCTATTATAACCCTGGCTTAAACCCCAATTATAATTATATAGTATGCTATTAAATCCCAAAAGTTTTGGCATGTAAATAAATAACAAACATACCACAATATTTTAAGTCCTTATATCCACTGATATACTCAAGTAACCCCATCAAGTAAAACACTTACGGTCCTTCCATATGCAAATTATGCGATGGCAGAAGTGGAGGTAGCAACATTGGCGGCATCGGAATATTACAAACATTATTTACATTCCGAGTAAATACAGTATCCGGTAGAGACGGGGTACTGTAATGCTCGTTGTACTTGTGAATCTGATAAGCTTTGTGTAAACAGTACGATCCGAGTATGATGCCAATGAAGAAGACTAGGAAACATACGATAATGGCACCGACTACGAACGGAGATTCGAAGAGTTCGGCTAGTTGTAGTTTGGACTGAAATTCGAAGTTTAAAATTTAAAAAGTGATTTTA
The DNA here is from genome assembly GCA_904066225.2 of Bursaphelenchus okinawaensis. Classification (NCBI taxonomy): domain Eukaryota; kingdom Metazoa; phylum Nematoda; class Chromadorea; order Rhabditida; family Aphelenchoididae; genus Bursaphelenchus; species Bursaphelenchus okinawaensis. Next base: position 6,685,316 of record CAJFCW020000005.1, on the reverse strand, counting down.
TCAAAAAACTTTTAAGAAATAGTATTTTAGGCATACAAGCAACTAAAAACTTTTTTCATGTTGCATAAGACTGAAATTTCTATTTACTTTTTGACCAAACAGTTGTAAAACTTACAGTAACCAACACACTGCCCTCGTCCTCCTTGTCCTTCTTAATCTCCACACACCAAGGGCACTCCCTTCTGTAGAGTTTGATCTCCGCGACAGCATGATAACACTTGCCCACTAATCCCACGATCCGCGTCTCTTCTGGATTCACAAGATATTCGGCCGAAGGTCCATTCGAAGCCAAGGCTTTGATTGACGGAACGAACGTTCTTAACGGACTGCTTTGGTCGCATGGGCGAGGAATGTTGAACAAGACGTCTGTGGCTGTCAGGGATGAGTCAATCGTGATATTTTCTTGGACTGAGCTCTTCCAGTAGACTGTCAGTTCGGCGTTTGATGTCTGAAAGTAATTAGATTAGGGTTTGGCATAAAGAATATGGTTTGAAATTCAAAAATAAAATACAAAATTAACTTTAGTAGTACAAGTAGCTTAGTATTTTAATGCCATTTTACCTTCATAACACTTACATCTCGAGTGACCTGATTGAGCGGCCAAGAAGCCTGTTTTCGACCTTCACCATCAGCTGACTGGAATGAGACAGAAAATGTCATATCTTGACAGTTCCTGTCGGTTATACATTCTGGTCTCCATGTTATGTCTTGAATCCGAACACTAGTCCAGAACGGCGCTGAGCCAATGTGAACAGGCGCGCTGTTAATGCCACAAACCAAAATAAACAACAGAAGTTGCTTCATCGTACGGTGTTGACTAAAAAACATAACATTAATACAATCGACAAAAAATGATAAGCTTTAAAGAATTATTAAACAATGAGCACGTTAACAACCATATAAATAAGAAATTGAAAACCAAACCTTTTTCACAGTAAAATATCAAAATATCGACCAAAAACACTGTATTCTAAGCCTAACCATACCAAAATGTCCCCCAAAAATAACAACAGTGCCATAAGTTGGACAAATTATAGCCGCGCCCTCTCTCGTCGCACTCCCAATGTCCTTGAAACAAACCCTCCAGGAGATCCTCAAGTTTGGGTATCACTTTTCCGAGAATGGGATATGAGTGCTTTGGGCCTTCTGCAGATACGATCGCCTTGAGTAAAGGCCTACTAATGTAACGATCGCCTTCAATAAAGCCCTACGAATGATACAATCGCACCCGACGCAGTAAAAACATGATGGCTTGTAATTAGCAGTGTTTATAGTTGCGCAATTACAAGATAAATGGTCGAGATTGGGCGCGGCTAAAACAGGCGTGATTGCCGGCTTTAAGCATTATGAATATAAGCGAGATTGAACACAGTAAGGTGTAAGAACCTCAAGATTAAAAAGAGTAGACGACGATAGTTAACCATTAACGATGATATTATATGTTAACCATTAACTATGGTAGTCTATAATAACCATAGTAAGTAACTAGATTGAAGACAGCCAAGATTCAGCCAAAGTTATAATAAACATACCAAGGCCGAGTTGCCTTGTAATTAGCGAAGAATAGAATGCTTAATTTAGCCTCTTCACTTCGAGGACTTCGCATATGTTTTTGTAGGACAATTGAGCGACAAAAAACGCGGCGCCAACGTCCGGATCGCATTAGTCGTGAATTGGATTTGAGCCGAGGCTTAAACGTTGTATATGATCTTCTACTTTGATATATAAGACTATTACATTACAATCATAGACTTGTCTCTTACTATCACTATATGATACTGTAAAAACTACTATAACAGCACAATATATCAGAAATAACTTGTCAGAACGTAAATATAAAACTAAAACATACCAAACCTTAAAATAGTAAAACATACGTTCTTACTAACCAGTATGATACTAACATACCACAATAAGTATATAAAACTACAACTTCTTTAAAAACATACTACCAGCCCGTCTGCTACTATAATATAAAATAAATCCAGATCCTTCACTATAACATAATACGCCTACTTGATCCCTACTATAATATGATCTTGGGTTATGCAATCGCTACTCGCACTTCTTATTAGCGCTTATCTTGGGAATATTTCGGAAATCATAAGTTAGACCTCTGAAAGATTTAAAAAATGTGTACGGAAAAGGTTAAAATGTAATTCTTGGGAACGTGCTGATGTTGTGAAGGGACGACAAGTTAAGACAACAGACAAAGATTTCGATGAATCAGCTTCAAAAAGTTTAAAAGTTGTTTGCTTTTTCATAACAAAGGTATGAGGCTACTGGTAAGGTCATGATGACTAGACTATCAATTCAAATTTCATCCCCCTCCCCACCCTCTATCACCCCTTATATCCAAAAAGCTGAATCTAAGAATCCGGAAGCCTCACCTTGTCGGCCGCGTCCCCTCCCAAATGTGGAGCCGGCTCTGTTCCCGAGGTCCCATTTTTTTCGAAATAAACAATCCGTCAAATGTTTTGCTCCAAAAACAGTCACTTTCGCCTATTAATCGCCCGCACTGCTTATAAATTCGCCTAAACTCCACAGCTGCGCGCATGAAGAGGAGGCGACATCAGTCAACTTGATATTGGACATGACATCTCCCGGACTTCTAATTTTTATAACGCTGTAGGCCTTTTTTGCGGAAGCCTAAATCAAAGCCGACAAGTCGAGGTTGGCAAGGCAATGTTGAAGTAGAGAAGACAGAAGTACATTTTGGCTACTATGAGAAACATAACGTCATCAAAGTTACAATATGACAATATAGTTGCAAATGTAGTTAGGAAGAATAAGTAGAGAAAGATGATGAATTATAATTACCTATACCTACAAAAACATTGTAAAAAAGAGAACGTACTCTCCTTTGTAACCCCGTAAATCTGCTGCACTAAAATACCATAACCTTTTCCATCCAACACATCAAATTCGAAGCTTTTAATCCCCACGTTCATTACTACCATAACTTTCCGCCATATAAACCTTTTTTTTGGAGTAAAAACAAAACTTTATAATAAATTAAATTCATAAAACTGAAAGACATGACTGTAAAGCCATCCGGGCCGAGTGTGTCAGTCCATAAAATAACAGGCCATTAAGCGAGCCGCCTAACAGACGTCTGATCACACCTTTCGGGAATCGCCTTCAACGACGCATCGTAAAAGCCGGTGTCGGAGGCTTAATAAAAGCTAAATGGAAGCCGAAAAGAGCCGAGATTTATCCCGCTCGACAAATGAGGTTCGCTTTGACAGAAATCCGAAGCCGTCCAGCTGCAATCGAAATTTGAGGGTTCGAGGACAGGCTGAATGAACTTGACGAACAAATCAGCTTAGCGACAGCTACGACAACTAACATCAGACGGTACGGTATACGCTAAGTATAGGCTTAGAACCCATTTCTGACACAAACTATTCGAATAAAATGAACGTGTTCCTCTGTAGATTAATATCAGTTATCTTTACCTCTCCCTATTAGACTAAACTCCCCTCTATAAGTATTTGTTAAAAACTCATATCCACCCCCTTTAATTAAGAAAGCAGTGAAAATTTGCATATAATACCACCAAGAGCGGGTATCCCAACAAAAACTAGCCATTAATTTAGAATTAGACCCGCGCTTCTAATAACCGACACTTATTACCATTTTAAGGCCGTTTAGCCCTAACGACAGCTTTGAAATTAGGATGACCGATTCGACCATTAGCCGTTACCCAATAAACCTGGCATAAGCGGCCCGTCCCTTTCAAGCAGCGCAAACAATAACGCCTTTTCTTAATGGATTGCGCGAGGACACCGTTGTCATAAGTGCCGTCAAAGTCAGATTTCTCGACTCCGGAACAAAAGGAAACCGACCTCCCCTGGAGTCCTCTGACCCTCGACCTACTACCTTCGCCACATTGTTCGGATTACATTAGGGTACCCCACCTAGCGCCTTCGGTTCCTCACTTTATTGCGTTGACAAAGGTGGGAATGTTCAAGTATCCTACACCTAGGATCATGTAAAGTCGACCATGCTCCTTGTCAGTTTGTATTAAGATAATTAATGTAATCTCAAGCTTTGTTGAGCTTACTCTTTATTGATAAACAAGTTAACAAAACTTGAACCAATTCATTTTTGAGAAAACGTTTGTCATCATATTTAATGACATTTAAAAAGCGTTTTGACTTAATAAAATTAAAATTTTTTACCTTATCAACAATTTATTATAAATTAAGCATATCACAATACATTACTCCTTGACCACCTTCGTATGTTGTCTTTTACTGTCCCAAGCATCAAAAAACAATGCCAAGAACACAACACCAGCTCCAACAGCGTCTTTGGTTGTGTACGGATGTTGGAAGATAATAATCGAGGCTACGACGGTAAACAACTTCCGAAGGTTGGTCACAATGGAGCAGGTTAAAGGCCCGTATTCGGTTACAGTGTGGAAGATACAGCACTGCAACAGCCAATTTTGTTTAATAAACAAGATATCGCTTATTTTTTATGTTATTTTAAAAAAATAGTAAAAATGCCTTACCTGACCCAAGGCTCCACATACAGCAAACGCGGTCACCAGGAACAGCACGTCAGGATATGATTGGATGAAAGAAATAAATTCCAAAATCTCGCCAGTTACAATTGCACTAGACCCGAGGATGACAGAAGAGATCAAGTTCATGTAGAACATCATATTCCACTTCTCCGTATGATAAGAATGTCTGATTCTGTCTTGAACAGCACCCGTAACTCCGTCCATGACCAGTGATAATCCCTAAAAGTACAGATTAATGTTGAAAATCATTAAATTAACATTTAAACTATTGTAGTTTATGTACAAACCATATAACGTACTTTTCCAAACTAAAATGAAAAAATCGTTTATTAACTAAATTCATCAAAAGCGTTCAAAATCTTACCAATAAACCTTCACCCCAGCCAAAAGAATAACCTTTGGTATGGGTTCCAGGTTTCTCTTTGTACAAGAATATTGCCATGCCCAATACGATCATCAAAATGTACATGTACTTTCTCCAGTGATATGATTTGTGAGCGAAAAGTACGCCAGCAACAAGAATTGGGATTGGCTTGCACGACTTGCCAAGAACCTAAAATATAGCTAATTTAATCATTTTTTTATCTTTGTTTGATAAAGTGAGAAAAGATTTTTTTTCAAATTTGATACCTAAAACAGTAACTTTTCCTTGATTTTCACAAGCTTTTGCATTTTAAATCTCTCACCTGAGTTGGATAGTTAATATACTCCAAAGCCACGTTACTAAACAACATAGCTAACGAATAACTAATAGAACAAAAGCAGTACATCCGTAATGGCACATTATCCACATTTCTAACGCTAGATTTCTTGGCGTAAGCCACCAAACTATTCAATAAACATTGCACTAGGACCAGACTTTGCATATAAGTAAACTGTGTTTTCTCCTCGCCATACTTTCCTTTCGTTCTAAAAGGCAAACAATAGAAAGATGAAGGTCCAACTTACATTTTCTCTTGGAGATAACTGAAAACAGAGTAAAACAACACGATTCCGCCGCCCCAGAACAAAAGTCCCCACGCCAGCGAGCTCCATGACTTCTGGGAGACGCGGTTTAACGTGCTCATGGTTCTCGATCAGACGAACACGTCGAATGCCAGACGTTTCAATCGAGACTCTCGAATATTTGTCGTATAATAATTAGGGCGCAGTGCGAGCGAGTTTGTTTAGCTGCAGTCTGCAAAGAGTTCTCGCCTTTCGCGTCCTATATAGTCTGACCAAAAAATGTCCAATAAAATCTGTCAAAACGAGGGCGAACTGATGAAAGGGAAACATTATCTATCTTTTCCTTGTGAGTGACCATTTCTTTTTGTTTCAGGGCTTCAAATAGACCGAATGAAAACAAAATTGAAGCTCATGAACTTGTGATGAACAACGGGATCAGTCGTACCGATCCATCCGACGACTACCAACTCTTGCAACGCGTTGGACATGGCACCTACGGCGAGGTCTACAAGGCCAAGAAGATATTGTAAGTCTGAGATTGATTTATGAGCTATATTTATAGATATTGTTGTTTTCGAGGGTCTGTTTTTAGTGGATTATCGAACTAAAGTAATATTTTTTGGTTTTTGCGAATGTTTTTTGTCTTGTTTGTGAATAATTTATGGAGGAATGTGTAACAGCGGATTAGTATGCAAGGATTTTTTTGTTTTTGTGGTGTTATGCAAATATTATAGCCAAATTTGTAGGGATTGGACTTATACTGAAATTGAGAAACTGGTTTTTAAAATGAACTTACATAACTGAAAACATAATTTATAATAAAAACGATGTGAATGAAATTAATGAATGTTATATCTAAAATTATAAATATTTCTAAACTTACAGAGATGGAACCTTGGCAGCTATCAAGGTGGTTAAGATCGAAGCAGGTGACAACTTTTCGGTAATACAACAAGAAATTGTTGTTTTGAGAGAATGTGTTCATCCCAACATCATATCTTACTATGGGAGTTATCTTCGACGAGAACGCCTATGGATAGTAATGGAGTATTGTACTGGAGGATCTCTACAGGATATTTATCATAGTAGGTTTTGATCGTATTTCTTGAATTTAGGTATTAATTTTTTGTAGTTTCTCAACTTGTTTTTATTTATACTTAACTTATGTTTGAAAGTATAACTTTACTGAAATTAATATATTGTTTCAGTGACGGGTCCTTTAACCGAACTACAAGTAGCCTTTGTTTGTCGTGAAACTTTGAAAGGTTTGGAATATCTACATGCCAAAGGAAAGGTGCACAGAGACATCAAAGGCGCCAATATATTGTTGTCACATTCCGGTGATATCAAACTGGCTGATTTTGGTGTAGCTGCTCAGATAACAGCGACAATTGGCAAGAGAAAGTCATTCATTGGTACTCCTTATTGGTAAGTCATCTCTCTTTTAGTGTTTATGTGTTTAGGATGGCACCAGAAGTTGCGAATGTAGAACAAGGTGGAGGTTATGGTGTGGAATGTGATGTTTGGGCAGTTGGGATAACATCGATTGAGCTGGTCGAACTACAGCCTCCTTTGTTTGATCTACATCCTATGCAAGTGTTAAGGATGCTAACCAAGTCTGGGTACAAGCCTCCAAAGCTAAAAGAAAAGAAGAAGTGGTAAGTAGATTGTGTAGAATCATATTTAATTTCAGTTTAATATTTGGTTATATTATTAATAATATGAAATGAACCTTAATCAGTTGTTTAGGTCTCCAATGTTTCACGATTTTGTAAAAGCTTGTTTGGTAAAGAATCCAAAGAAACGCCCTAGTCCTTCAAAACTGTTACAAGTAAGTCAATTTTTTTAACAGTAGAGTTTTGTGTTTTATCGTACGTGTTTTGCACAACAATTCAAAATATTTTTTTTATAATTTAGGTAACATTTATTTTGTTTTAGTCTCATCACTTTGTTTGTGGCTCTTTAAGCTCGAGACTAACTCGAGAGTTACTTGACCGCGTAAATAATCCAGGGACACAACATGTACAACAACAAAATCGACCTTTAAGGGATTCTATCAGTAAGTTTTTAAGGTATTTGGCAAAGTCTAACTTGGTGTTTATACTCTATAAGATTAATTTTTTGGCTATGTTTTTTAATTTTTAACAATATTTCATTTCAGATGAAGCAATCGAAGCTGAATTCGAGAAAAAAGACAAAAAACAGTTTTGCGAATACATTACCGAACTTTCTGATACGTAAGTTTTCAAAAATAATCTTATGTTTTAACTATTCTTTGAAGGTTTTTATTTTCAAATTTAGAGAATCAGATTCGATAGGTGGATATCAAGAAAGAGAAACCATACCTCTGGAAGAGAAGTTGGATCGCTCAGGGTTAATATCATGTCCTTTGGCTCATGTAGAGTCTTCTACCGACGAAGAACAGGACGATTCACCCTGTACATCTTCATCTCAGGACCTCTCTGACATTCCTCCGCCAAGCTTTCCCGAACGCATTGTGAGTCGACCGGTAAAGAAGAACCATCTGGACCTGAAGTTGAGTAATGTGAGGATAAAAAGCGACCGGTCGGCTTCTCTAGAGCCGTATTCTCAGTTACTGAACAACTCCATGAACAAGTTCAAATGGAGGCCGGGACAAGATGGTCAGACTCCGTTGGCAGCCAGGCCAACTACTTGTTATGGACTGGTACCTACACCACAGGTCAGTATGGGAGCTTGTTTCTTCAACATATTTCACGATTGTACGCTGAATGTGAATTGTGTAGCGTCGTGGATTCATCCAGCTAATCATAGACAATATCTTTTGATTGGAGCTGAAGAAGGCATCTTCACGCTGAACTTAACTGAACTTCATGAAAATACACTGAATCAAGTAGGTTTTGTTAATTATCATATTTTTTAGGTAGTTGTACGTTGTCTTATTGATTTATCAATTAATTTTGGCTTTTGTTTTTTAAATATTAGATACACTGATTTTGTATGAACATGTTGTTGTTGATTTTAAACGTATTCTCTTTAGATACACGATCGAAGATGTGTTTGGATGCATGTCATAGATGACGTTTTGACTGCTCAGCAAGGAAAGACGTCGTATTTGTATCGACATGACGTGTTACAACTTCTGAGTCAGCAGTTGATTGTGCAGAAGGCTTCGAAAAAAGTGACGAAGCTACCTGAAAAACTGAAGCCGCGACTGTTTCAAGCTACGATACGACTGCCGGAGACGAAGTAAGGGTTTTAAAGATCATATAATTTTAATCGACGATTATCTTTTACATTGTGTTATAATTTACATTTTTGAACGGAAATTTTACCTAAAATTTTTCCAGGGATGTATATCAGTGTAATGTGGAGAAGAGTGTGATCAACGGTAACACTTACATGTGCTGTGCCGTTCCCAACAAGATCCAACTCTTCCAATGGTTTGAACCACGATCTTCTTTCATCTTCTTAAAGGCGGTTGAAGTCAGTAATCTACCTCGACCCAACATACGACCATTCCACCTTGTCTTTGGAGCAGGAGCATTAAGCGCTGACTATCCTCAAGTGTGTATAGGTGTCTTCAAAGAATCGGCTACATCTTCAGATGACTCAACGTTAAAAGCGGAGACTTCGTTGGATGATGTAGATCAATTCAGCTTTAAATTTGCTGATTTCAATGACAATGGCAGACTGGAAGACTTTGTATCTAAAGGATGGAATGCTGACTTTTATGAAACTCTGAGGCCTTTGGGCACAACCAAAACACTCACGTTGTCAGAGAGAAACAAGTGTGATGTTGTTGCCTTCAAACAACTTGATCGAGACACATACTTCTTGGCTATTGGCAATCAGGTACGTGCTTGTTTAAAGATTTTTAGTCTTCTTGTTGATAAGGTTTATTGTAACTTTACCTTGATTTTTGTTAAGTGATAAGGTTTTTTTTGAATAATAATATGTTTTAGTTTACTTTAAAATCTTTTTTTTAGATTTTCATCACAGATGTAGATGGGAAAGTGAAGAATACAGATCTGATGCAAACAAGATTCAAATTTGACTTTACATTGTCATATGCCATTCCCTTGGCTGATTCAGTACTCGCTTTTCACAAGTATGGCGTGGAAGGTCGGTCATTCTTTAATGGAGCCAAAACTCAAGATTTGAAAGATGAATCCAAGAGTTTCGAACTGATTGGAAACGACTCGTAAGTTTATTTTTTACGATAAAAGATATTATCTTATTTATGACGATAAACTTAAGCTTGAATTAAATTTACATTGTGATTTGCAAGAAGTAAGTATTTAGGTATCTTTTAATCAAACATTGAATTCTTGTGTTTTACTGAACTCTTTAATTTGCAGAATGCTGGTACTGAAGAGTACGCCCCTCGAAAAACGACCTCAACCCCAAACTCCGACCGTGAACACGGCCAAATCATTTATCTCGTTGCCTGCTATTGTATCTACCATAACCTCGAGCTCTGCTACCGCTGCCGACAAGCCTCTGGTGGACCCGTTCGACCTCTGTATATTAACTGGACACGTCTCCACTCTCGCCGTACCTTAAACGTATTACTTAGTTGTACATATTAATCAGGGCTTTCCGTTTATTTCGTCCAATTTCGTACTATTTACCGCTTTTCATACTGACTAATACTCTTGTGTTACTATGTACAATTTAATAAAGTATTTAACGACTAAATGACCAAGTTGTAATCACATTATCTTCAGCACGACATCCTAATATAGTTACTTTTTTCGGTTTTTGCAAGGAAATGGGGTCTTTTGGGTTAAAAAACAGGTCAAGTTAAACTATAAAAGGAGGTTTTGGACTGTTTTGGACAAAAAGTGTACTGAATGGGAGTATCAGTAATATTCTCGGGATTTTCTAGTTACATTTTTAAAAAAATGTTAAATGATTTTTGAAAAATGGAATTGATATTGTGCGGCAAAATAATATGTATTTACTGCAGCTTTCTGTAAAACTGAAATATCTTGCTTGATAGGTTATAAAATAGTGTAAAACTATTCTAAAGCCCTTCCAAGTTCCTTTGCCCTACATTGTCTTTGCGGTTTATGGGTTCAGTGTAAAGAAACAGGTGGAGCCGTTTCCAGTGAGAGTCTGGCAGCGGCCTCCCCTCCCCTAACTCACTTTACAGATCTCTCGAGGGATGTTACACTGTATTATGGCTTGTGAGTGTAATAAACGAAGGGCCTTCCTCAAATTCAATCATTGTCGATGGAAGTTGTTCCCCTCTCCGAAGGGCCGCTTTCGGCCGCCCTTTCTTCGTGGCCAGATTTTTGTTGGCTCATTTTAATTAGGTGCCGATTCAGAATCTAGTTTCTGTGTTGTCCACACTCCTCAGGGACTTGAACACTTGTGTTTTTATATCATATTCCGTGCGTGATGACCTCCCAAGTAATTATGGATGTATATCGTGCATAAGACTCATTTCCTCGATTCTATGAATTTTTTCTGTCTAGAGTAGGCTTATTTTGGCGATTTTTTTGGCTTTTCAGGGAAAAAAGAGACATATTCATAGTGAGGATGAAGAGCCACTTTTTGGGTAGTAAAGGGTGGTAGTTAAGTTGCAATTTTATTACAGTATTTACTTTAAAAACTTTTAGGAAAAGCATAAAGTTTTTTGGTGGTAATGATAAAATGACAAATTTTTTTGTTTTTAAATTTACTTTTAATAATTAAAAATATTTGTTTTAATTATATACTTTTAAAAAACGAATATTTTTTGAAAGTTTTATACCTATGTTGACAAGATAACCTTTTTCTATTAGGGGTTGAACTGACAAAAAATTTTGTAATTAACGTATTATAAACGTAGCGTATATCTTTATGAATACATAATGGAAATAGGCTCAAAGGCGGCTCTCTTGATATGTTATTTTGATTTTATGCTGTTTGGTGATACGAAAATATTGTACCTGCATAAGTTTAACTGGTTGTGAAAGTCTTGGTTTATTTCTCAAAATGTATTATTAGGTTGTTCACATAATTCTGTGCCCAATAACCCCAAACATTTGTTATAAGAAAGGGCACAGAATGAGTTGAACAAGCTAATAGATCAATTGTTCTGTACACTTTTTAGTGTTCTTGCCATTACTTTTTGACCTAAACCTTATGTTCTACTTCATAAGATATACTCCCTACTGACTCTTTGACCAAGGCAGTGTAAATTAGTCGTATAAATGACTCAATTGCTCTTCTAATCCCTCAAAGACAACAGATATTGATGACGCACCAGACGGCCTTGTTTTATGGCCTTTGATCCGTCTCTTACCTGGTTTAAAACCGGCCTTAAACTGAACCAAGTTGGGTCGGGGGCGGAGTCTGGGCTTGGCCAAGTCGAGAAGAGTCCTGTTCGATCCCTAAATCCCCAAGTGACGGCATCTACTGTCCAGAAGGTTGTCTGGGCAACGGCTTGGCCTGTTTTCTTTAATTTCCCTCTGACTTTTGAGCAAACTATTGCGGCTACAATACTGTCATACTGAGCAGTATTTACTGTGGTATTCGATTTTATTGGATCTACAGATAAGGGTGATACCTAGCGTTATGATTACTGTATATTCAGGCTACTTTGGTATTGTACCAATTCTACCATACCTATTATAGTATTTACAATTTTCTGCGAAGACTACTACAAACATATTACTGTAATACCTACCACAACATCGATGAGCTCAGTTCCATACGGATTCACTTACGCTGATCTTTCGAATCCGGGCCGTAAGTGAACCTTCGGGACTCGGCTAGCGAGTTGGCGCTGACTTATGATGGTAAGTTTAAATCCATGGTAATGTTTTAATGTGTTATTTTTGTGAATATATGTTTAAAGTAGAGTACCAGTAGATATTCGTCTTACCAGCTGTGACGTTTTGTTGTTTTAATTGCAGAAAAGAGGATATAACTAGCAATTAGTGTATAAAGTGGTTTTTTAACCATTTATTTTGTCTTATAAAAGAGCTAGTAGGTCATTCTTTAACATATACTTAACTCTAAAGTTCGGTAACTTGTATTATAAAATCAAAACAACTAGAGTTTTCAAGACATTACTATAACTTTTATTGATATTACACCTTTTCCTCTCAACAACTCGACCTTGTTCATGTTTTGACTGCTACAACACAGTCATTGTGGTAGCAACAAGAACATAAATCACTTATCATGAATAACATATTGCGCAAGGTTTAAAAGGTCCTTCCGATTCCGCGACTAAAATCATTTTGTTTTGAATGAAGTCGCTTGTGTTTGCTCTCCTTCTCTTGAATCTCTTCACGGAGGCTGAAAGTAGGTGTCGGTTATCAGTCACATTACTTTACAGATTTGTCGGCCTCGGTCGATATCCATAAGGCTGGTGACAAAGAGCCTGGAGAGAAGATCGGGACTCTCGAACTGACTCAAGATGGCGACAAGTTGAAGGTAACAGCGCTTGTTTACTGAATTTTGATTGATTTTGTTGTTCTTTGGTTCTTTTTACAGGAAATTTTTGTTTTTTAAAGTTGATTTTAAACTGATTTTTGGAAATTTTTTTACTAACTTTTAATTTTAACTGATTTGGAATGATCATATCAGACGTTTTTTAAAAACTTAAAAGTCGGTAACATTTAAATATACTTTTAGATCACTGGAAAGCTGACTGGATTACCTCAAGGCAAACATGGCTTCCACGTGCATGAGAAGTCGGACCTTACTAACAAGTGCTTGAACACTGGAGGCCATTTCAATCCCTTCAAAAAGAACCATGGAGCTCCAACTGACACTGAGCGACATGTCGGTGACTTTGGCAATCTTGATGTTGGAGTAGGTTTAATCTTACGAGTTAAAACATTATTTTTATTTTTCTTAAACTTGTTGGATTGTTTCGGTTATTTTTATTATTATTATTAATTGCACTATATTCCACTATGTAGTCGTTAAAACGTTTTGAATCACACCGTAAAAAACCTTTGAAAGCTTTGAAATTAGTTGCAAAGTACATTAAACGTCACAATCATCGGATTATGAATAATATAGCATCAAGGTCAAGTTCAAATTTAATGTACTGTTTTTTAAATTGCAAATTTTTAGTTTTTTTATTGCGTTTTACGAAATTTTTAGTTTAATTTTTGATATTTTAAAAATAACGTCAACTTTTCGGGTTTTACAAAAAATTTGTACACATTTTTCAAATTTTATTGACCTTTTACACAATTTTTTAATAATTTAGGTAGATTTTACTTTATTTTTAACTCCTAGAGAACCGTACCAGATGTAAATCGACTTTCCACTTGGGGCGCTTCCTTAGTTAAAAGTAATTTTAAAGTTCAAAAAGCAAATTCTTATCAATAATTTTACTTCACCGACCAATAATGTCAATTTAAGGCCGATGGCACAGTAACCCTCAACTTCGAAGACCACTTGGCTAGCCTTCAGGGCGAGACTAACGTTCTCAACCATGCCGTAGTCATCCACGAGAAGGCTGACGACCTCGGCAAAGGTGGAGATGAAGGCAGTTTGAAGACTGGAAACGCTGGAGCTCGAATTGCCTGCGGCCTTATCGGTAGAAAATGAAATTTCCGAAACCGCTTGCTTCTCTTTCTGTCGCTCTTTCCCTGCACTTTTGCATTTGAAACTTTGAAACGTTTTTAGCTTCTGGAACTGGAAGTGTTATCGTATCCCTCGGACTGATTGGCCTCTTCTTAACAATGTACAAACTCTGATCAGTGATCAAATTATATTTTTAGCTTTGAAACCATAATCGACCTGATTTTAAGTTGGATTTGCATGATTCGAGTAGTGTTTTTTGTAAATTGACTTTATTTTAGATAAATATACAGCTTTTGGCGTTAAGAATTATTTTAAAAATCTAAACTACTTACTTTTCGATAGTTCAGTAAACCCTTCGATCAACTCTCTCACATATTGTGAATGGGAGAGCGACGAAGAGAAAGGGAAGAAAGCGTCCTTTTAGTGCAGTGGGTAACGGGTTCGCTTTTCGTGAAAAAGACGTGGGTTCGAGCCCTGGCGAGGCAGAGTCGCTGTTTGTGCTTTGTGCATCTCACAGTGCTAAGTGTTCATCGCAAAAGTAAATCCTTTCATACACTCCTGGCACTTTCCAATTCAGGCGTGTTGGGCTGCAAGGCATTGGTACAATTTGTCTTTTTTGGTAAAAAAAGTACTGTAATATTGAGTTTTACGTCTTTAAACAAGGTTTTAGGCTAATGTTTTTAATTTTAACATATATTACCTCCAAATATATTTATAATTTACTTTAATATATGTCTTAATAGTGTAAATGTGCTGTTATTACGATTAATTAGTTATGAGAGAATCCCGAGATCGCGGAGTTGCTGTCGCTCTCGTTCCAGTCGCTTCCTATTGTTCTCCAGAGTGTTATATTGTGTTGTTGTCAGACCGTACTCGTCCGTTTCTTCGCTGCTTACTACAAGCACATCTGAATCCTTGTGACAGTCGGAGAGTTTGCTCTGCATCTCTTGGTAGATTATGTTCATGTTCTCATTGTTCTGAAAGTTATGTCTTATAGTTGTACAAAGCGAAAAAGTATCCTTGGTATAAGAGTACAATATAATTGGTCATAAAGGCTTTTCTCTAAACTTTTTGACCAAATTATACTATTTCTCTCAACTTTTTGACCGAGTTACCATCAAAATAATGTTTACCGAGTTATCGGGGCTCTTGTTCATCATCCTCAGGCTTCTGTTGCTCATTTTGGGCGTCGGAATCTTGGTGGCGTGTCTGCGGGTTTCTTCGTCGGAGCCGCTTCGTCCGCTGTCTGAAGCCTGCGAGTTTCTGTTCGATCGTCCGGAAATAGGTGAAGCCGGTGGAGAGCTGGTCGGAGGTGGAGGAGAAAGTTCAGGAGCTTCCACTTTTTCTTCACTTTTCTCTGGATCCGCTTTGGCTTCTGTATCATTGTCACCGTGTTCGTCAGGGTGTGAAGTTGGCGGTTGATGTAGTTCAGTAGCTGATTTTGATTCCGTTTTCAATTCTGGAGTCTTTAAATCATATTTTTTGCATTCTTCTTCTGTTACGGCGTCCTTCTTCAAGACTTCATTGTTATTCTGTTTCTCATCAGAATCCACACTGTCTACTGATTCCATCTTAATATCTTCTGGCATCGTGACCTCTCCTGTAGAATCATGTTCAACTTCAGCCTCTACAGAAATCTCGGTCTGATTCAATCTCAGTGCTTCTACACTAACATTGAACGGTGCGAGAAGCTCCAGAAGTGCGGTAACTTTCTCCAACGGTAGCTGCTTCAGGTCCAAGGCTACACGAAGAAGCGTGTCTCCAGGAATGAACTGGGATTCACTTTTTTCTACAGATTCCACCTTGAAGTTGTTGTCTGAAGCCTTGGAGATGGTGATTCCGAGTTCGTAGAGCTTCGAGAATCCGTTTTGGCCTGTAGCTTCTTTGTAGACGGAATGACCAGTGAGCTCGATCGACTTCTGGGTCATCGATGGGTTGCTCGACATTGAGTGGGGTCGTTCTTTCTAAAGTTTGCATATAAAATTGTGGACATACTGACGTAAAGTTAAAATACATAATATTACATCAGACATTATATTAAAGAAGTAAAAGTGCGAAAAGATATAAAAAAGACATAAATGACATAAAAGTGGATATTACCTTGCAAGATTCTTTGTCTCCATCATCTTCCATTTCTATCGGCGTTTTTCTGTTGATGTAAAACAACTTTCCATCTGGAAAAAATACAGTAAACTACAGTAAAATATATTAACAAGACATGAAATCTTAAAATTTCATAAAAATTGGTCAAAAAATGGTTTTTGGTGACAAAAGTGAATAAAATTTACAAAAAAAAATCATTTTTCTCTCTCTTACACACCTCTTTTCTTTTGGCCATACTTACAATATGACCATAAATAGCAATAAAACAGATAAAATTACCAATATCACATCAAACTAGTCAAATGACCTCATCACCACCACTTACCGTTGCCATTCTTCCTCAAGTAAAAGAACCAAAACGCGACGATGAAGCCCACCACCAGTAGCAGGGTACCAGTTATGGCCGCGAAGATGAGCAACGCGAGATGGCCGCTCTGAAGACATGTGCTGCTCATGTTTGGGTTATTGCATACCTGAAAGACACCGGGATGAAATGACTTGGAAGGAGGCGCGTCAAGGTCGATTGATCAGATAACGGGCACCACGCCGAAACGGGATTTATGTAACCACAGGGCAAGGGGGGGTGATTAGAGATTCATATTATAGAATTATGAAGGCTTCTGAAGACGAAAACCAGACTCGCGCCTCGCTTCACACAGTTAATGGGGATAATTCCGATCCGAAAACATTCGATTGCGCGCGGCTTCAGCGCCATAGCTCCAACTAACGGTGGTGTTCATTTGAGGGCTCGACTTCAAGGTCTTAAGAGCGCGGAACATTCGACCTGCAGCGTTCCGTTTATGCAAACGCTCCTTTATTAACTGATTTGCTTGATTCGTAGGTCAGAAAGTTTGTGGAAGTTATATTTTGGAAAGTTTAAGGTAGCGGGGGTCGAAAGAGGGAACAATATAGTTACGAGTAGTGTTTATGTGACCAAAGAAGTAGCTTTAGGCCTATTAACATGCAGTTGGTTATGTTTTAGAAGCGTAGGTGTTTGAGGTGGCTTTTGGGCTGTACTAAAACTAGATACAGGTCTGACTAGCATTAAACTGTTCTTGGCGGCTGGGCTGTTAAAAGCTAGCCTAAGGTAACAAAACTTTGATTTTGTCCATTTACTTCTTGACCACAACCTTTTTCCATGAACTTTTAGACCAAACCTCCCCCCCCTATAATTAAACCCTTTATACAAAAAAACTTATTAGTTGAAACGTTTATTCATTAATCGCGATTATTCAGAGCGATTGGAGAGCAAGTATAATATGAGTTTGATGGATTCGAACCGGTTCCAAATCGCTTTCACCGCCTGCCTCCAGGGCTTCGATCCGCTCTTGTACGGATAACATGGCCGCTTTCGAGATCACCGAGCTTAATTCCGCGCCGCTCATCGTTTCAGGGCATAAGCGAGCCTGCAACAATATTGTTTTAGGTTTGTAAACAGACTGTAATTGGGAGATTGGAGGGCCGGACGCGAGGGGGGGGACGGGGGGGGAGAATTTTTTGAAAAAAGTTGAGCGTGGTCCCGCCTGTGGATTTACGGGAAAAAAAATTTCGCAAAAAATCGGCGCAGGTGTTACCTGTGCCGATTTTTTTGGACCCCTGCCCCCAGACCAAAAGTCCCTGCCCGGCCCTGGGGGTTTGTATTGTTAATACTGTGAGTGTAGGTATTGCTGTTTACTTTGATTTTTTGACGTTATAGTGACTTAAAATTACCGTTTTTAAAGTTATATTACACTAAAGATACGATAAAACTATAACTTACAACATCCTCCACCGTCAACTCCTGATGCAGCTTCACCTTCTTGCAAATCGGATTCAGAATCCTAACCTTGCTCTCAAAGTCTGTTGCCAGCTTCACTTCAATCAGTTTGTCAAACCTGCCTGGCGACAAGAGACAAGGGTCGAGAAGGTCTGGTCGATTTGTAGCCCCCATTACAAAAACAGGGGAATCCTTGACAGTTTGTAGACCGTCTAACTCTGACAGTAGCTGAGACACCATCCTGTCCATCACACCTCCAGAATCCCCGGCTACACCACGGCTTGGGGCTAGGGAATCGAGTTCGTCGAAGAAAACGATGGAGGGAGCGGCTGATTTGGCACGTTCAAATACTGAAAATGGGTAGTCAGGCATGAAATAGTGGCTTCTACTATTATATAAACATTTACAGATACCATGTTACTCAAATTTTGATAAAAGTGTTATAGAAAATTATAATATAACATGCAGTTTATCGCTGATTACAATAAATAAAAGTCATATAGATCAAAGTTTTAGTATCTTACCTTGTCGCAAGTTCTTCTCGGACTGCCCAATGTACTGGTTTAGAAGTTCAGGGCCTTTTACACTCAAAAATGTCATTTTAAACTCATTGGCAACAGCTGAAATCATTAAAATTAAATTTTTAAACTAAACAAACAATATACCAAATAAGTGATAAGAAAAAATCTTTTTAAATATCCCAAAAAAAATTTTTTAAATCTTTCTTTAGTCCCATATTACTACCAAAAACCCATCCTTACCCTTAGCAATCAAAGTCTTTCCACAGCCAGGTGGGCCATACAGTACCACTCCACTTCTCCTCAAATTACTCTTTTTGTGGTCCAAATTGACCTTCAAGCTTTCGGATATTAACTGTTTTACATCTTCCAGACCTCCGACGTCGTCCCAACTAACGTTTGGTACCTTTGGTACTCCGACAGCTTCTCCAAACGCTTTGTTTCGAAGCTCTAGCGCCCAGTTTAAGTCTTCTTGGTTAATGTTTGACCTGAAAATGAAAAAATCACCATATTTTAAGGCTACTTTAAACCCAATCACAACATATTCTTGAGAGCAATATCTACCCTAAGTTTTAAAAAAGCTTATTGAAACATTAACTTACCGATTTTCTTTTAAAGCACTTAAATTGGCTTCTTCTACCAGTTGATTCAACTCGGTTAATGTCATGCCCTAAAAGTATTACAATATTTCAAATATAAGAGTTACGTAATGTAAAATTGAGCTATTACATTATATGATTGCCAGTATAAGCATCACGACAAAGTAAAACCTACTCGTACAGATTCCAGAATCTTTTCTCTGTCAAACTCAGCGTTTTGTTGTACTAGATACTCAGTAAACTCTTGCCTGTCATGAGATTTCAAGTCATTGACAACAAATTTGAAATGAATTAGTTTGGTAAACGACTTTGGCAAAGATTCCAAATCAGTAGATGTGCACGGTATAAAGACTACAGCGTTGGCTACAAGATTCTGAAGTGTTTGCGTCAAGACTTCCAAGATTCTGTTCCCTGTAAATTACAGTAGTAAAATGTAAAAAATTAAGTGTTATAGTCGTATGTAGAGTACTAGATGTATTATTGTGTACGTAAGCCTAGTTACAGTATGACCTACCAGAATCCAAATCGACATTTTTGTTTCCAGCCAAAATATGCATATTCTGAAGTCGTACTACACATGGTTCGAGCTGTTTAACTATAATAACAACATTATATTCATTTATATTATATAGTTAGTATATAATGACATTTACAATATAAAACCATATAACCCCTTAGTTACCGTACCTTTTTCGAACCACCCATTGACTACAGTATCCGTCGGCTTGCCTTCTGTATTCCAGAGATCGTAACAGTTGAATGTAGCCAAATTTACTCCCAAAACATTGGCTGCCATCTTGAGTACCACATCTTGGCTGCAGTTATCATTACTAACCAAGGTGTTTACAGTAACCCTTGCTGCCTTTTCCTTTAAAAATACAATCTCAAAGATTGACACAAGCTCAGTTACTGTAGTTTTAATAGAAGTCGGAGTAAAAGAGGTATCAATGTTGTTGTTCAAAGGTCTTCGTGCTGATGCTGTAGCGCTTTGTAGTAAACGCGTAGTTGAGTTGACAAAGAAGTACTCTTTTTGATGCAATACCTACAAATGTTAAAGTAATTGACAATCTTAAAAATTCGTTTTTATCAAAAGGAGCTTTGTCCTATACCTACAATCACATCAAAGCATACTCTATAGTATATTGTATTTACTTTACACAGTACTTACCTTGTAGTACACTGTAACCATTTTGTTGCCAAAACTAACATTAACGCCAATAAGATCACTATTGTACAGTAGCCTACTCCCACCAAAGTAAGATACCAAGCCGTAGTCTAATATACTGTTGTCAATGTTAGGCATCAACTGCTTGACTGGACTAAGATGAACTTGTTCTAGCACTTTAATGTCATTTGTATCCGCTCGTATGTTCTGAAAGAGTAGTATTATATTAACATAACAAAAAATCATATTATAGTAGCTTTAAAGAATTCTAAACTTTAAAACTTTGACAATAAAAATAAAAACTTACAGTAACCCTAATGTCTAAAGTCTGATTTGTTTTAAAGATGTTAAACTGTACAGTTGAAGTAATGTAAAAGGTGGTTTGTCTACATTTCACCGGATATAAACGTAGAGATCGTGTAGTAGACGTATGTTGAGATTGGAAGTTTACTGTATATACATCATGTAGATAAAGTCTACATAACATGTAGATTCTGTAGTCAACAAACAGAGTGCTAAAAATAAGTAAAACCATACTTAATGTAACGCTATAATTGGAATTTTGTGTTTTAAAAATATTCCAAAAATATGTTATCCACCCCCAATAGCTTCTCAAGTTTACCCCACCTTTTTAAAATGGTTCAATATACAATCCAAAGCTATGTCTTACCCATGAGCGTCAAAACTCCCGTTCTTCAACTGATTTTCGTTAATAACCTCCACTTTACCATCACATTGAGATCGTACATAGTTTTCTACAAAATATTTTAAAAAGTACATCTTATCATACAGACAATAGACCTTTCCTGGTTGATTTAATTCAGTAAAACTTCATAAAACATTAAAGAAAATCAACAAAAAAAGAATACAGAGTTTGTAGTTTGTGTAACAGCGCTAAGACAACAATACATATACATTTTCCATATATGTTATGATGTGTTACAAAGCCAAGACTCATTTACCCTTACAATACTAACAAAAGTAAATTTTTAAATTTAGCATAAGTTACAGTATACACTTAAGCCGAAAGCAATGTAAATATCATAATGCCTCCTACTATAACACGGTAAAAAGATATAATTACAGTAAATAACTTGATCATTGCAGTAAGCACATTGTAAAGCAATAACTGTATAACAGCAACATGTAAATTAGTAATGGCGGTAAAATATGAAAGGTATTTTATTTGCCCAAGGGTCTGTCGCTGATAAGACCCAAAGTGTTTTAAATTTCTTTTTATTTGAATATACGAAATGACGACAGAAGATACCAACCGCAATTACCAAAGTTTCGACTTTCTGAATGTGCTGGGCCAGATCTTCTTGGCCGTATTTGTTGGAAGCACAGGTAACATATGATTTTACCCATACCATTTAAAGTAACATGCCATTCTAGTTTACCATGTAACATAATTTCACTTTGAAATAATTTTCGGCTTTATTTTAAATTCTTTAGTTATATTATCTAACTCAGTAATCTTAGCATACTTTAGCGTTCGTTTTTGGCAGTACAAGTGCAGACATCGAGTACGGAAACAGTACTACAACAGTGCACGTCTCAGATGTCAATCCAATTGCGGTTGATTTTTATGCCATTTTGACAAGTATTATTATTGCCGTCATTCAAGGAGAAAGTAAGTCTTATTACAATCCCAGTAATACATTTGGTTGTCTAGCTAAACCCTAGCCTAAAATGTTCCAGAGCGTAAGCCTAACTTTTGAACACTGTCTAAAATACTTAAACGTATATAAAACAAGAAATTAAAGTATTCTACAGGTCTGACAGCCTTCCGAGTGTTCCGCCATGACACAAAACTCGTCCCTACTTTATATCGACTGCCACTTAACATAGCCTCCTCCATCTTTGCCATATTACACTTGATCGCTTTAATCAATCACCCCACCACAGAGAATGTGAATGCTTTCACCAACTTCTACTCCTGGATATCCATCATTATAGCCGTTGGCTATGCCATTCAAGTAAGACAACACTTTACGATAAAAAGCTATTCAATATACATTACAATATTCCATTATAGGAAAGAGAGATTTTGCGCCTACTGCGTATCATCATGATATAACAGTAAAACGTTTAAAAATCTCATGTTTGATTATAAATACCTCATTTTAGACTCTGTTCACATTATTTTCCGTGTTTTTCCCGCGGAATTCAAAACATTTGAAAGAAGGCTTCCACCCCGCCCACAAAGTCTACAGTAACTCGCTGTTCGCACTTACAGTACTACAGATATTCATTGGAATGGCGTTTTATAGTCAAGCACTAGGCGAGTAAGTACAATATCATACATAAGATCATGAAGTGTATTATAGTACAATAAATTATATAATAATATATTACACATTGTTAGTGTACTACAGTAAATAAGTGTCAGATACACTGAATAAGAAAACTCATCATTTAACAAAAAAACAAATAACAATTGCAGGTGCTACGCAAACTTCACATGCGAAAACGATGTAGACGTACTTCTGAATGTATCAATGATATGTCTTTTGGGATACGGTCTCATCACATCTACAGTATCCATCAACAGCCACTGGCGAGTGAGTAACAACGATGACTAACAGTATTAAGCAATGTCATAACATGTCATCGGCATCCACATCGATTGACTCTCATGTTCTGGTACTTCTTCATCACAATATTGTTCTGGTTGTTCATGAATAAAATACTTTGTTCCCTCATCTCTGTGGCTGCACATTCCGCTGGCTGGGTACTGTAATACCAAAGTCATTCCAAAATATTTAAATTTCTCGGAATGGGACACAATATCCTTTTGAAAGTGAAAATATAAAGGTTTACAAGACAAAAATACTTGCCTTTTATCGTCTATCAAGTGCAGCAAACTCTGAACTACAGCATGATTAGATGGAAACACATCAGCGTCAAGTGGAAAACTACATTCTCCTTCACAGTAATCTGCCTGATAACCTGATGGAGCGATCACCCAGCTCTAAAACAATATTTTAATTATAAACTCCTACCAAACAAATTTCATCTTTCATTCTATTAAACATTTAAAAGTACAATGTAAAAAACTTACATCCCATCCGAGATCTTTAAAGTCAACGTAAAGTGACTTCAGAAGACATTTGCTGCGCGAGTTGCCCATAGGTAATGTTAATGATAGAAAACTAGATTCTGGTTTGTGAGAAAAGTCAGGCTGATTCTCTAAATCAATATTTCTCTTCTGACGTTTGGCCACAAAGCCGTCTGTAAAGAAGAATCCGACTCCGAAGAAGTGAATGCTCGACAAATCATCTTCCTTTATGTCGTCTGGAATGCCAATGGTTAAGATTAGGTGTCAATTCTGTGCTATATCATATAATAGTTTTAACTATTAATACTCGTTTTCTATTTCGTATCTGACAATAAACAGTCTAATAAAAGTACAACATCTTACGTCCATGAAGTTGCAATACTATCCTCTTGTCTACTTCGTGTTCCCCAAACCATTCAGTAAACAGATTAGTGCCATTAAAAGAAGCAAACATAACATTTTCATCAGAATCTTGCTTCAGCCTTCGAGTAGAACAATAGTGCTTTCTAAACAAACTATCATAAAGTCTACTGTATTTGTTCTATTCATTTCCAAAATGTTATTCCTAACAAGAAGTCGCTTTTATCAAAACATATTTCTATGTTATATAATAAGATATCTGCTCACCTTTTATGAGTATAATGTATGGTCACAAACTCAATGTCTTTCAATTCCTTTTCCAATACTATATAATATATACCAGCAAATATTTCCAGGTTTTTGTCCTTGTTCACTTCAAATGTTAGCTCTGTCACATTCAGGTCATCCTTCACTATTATATCAACTTCTAAAATTTTTTTGAGAACACATAGTTACGTAAAATTACAAAAAGTATCATAACGTTCCCTTAACACGCTACTCAAAATTTTGTCACTCCTCAATACAAAAGCCCTAAGGTATGTAACTTACCAGTAGGAACAAAGCTGATGATAGTATCTGATGCAAATATCTCTTCTTCAATGTTCCGCGAGTCAAACATAAAGTCTACATTTCTAAAAAACTGTAAAACTAGATAGAGTACTTGCTTCTTACTGTATCTCGTCTGTTACTCTGTAGAGCGACGCCATAAACTTTAAAACAATCTCATCTTTCGACCTGACATCATTTGACGGCCTTTCTAGCCCCAATAACAACAATATCTGGCTCTGAAACACCTGGGCTTGCTCTCTGAACAACTTCGTGTTACTGTTTGGTCAAATATACATTTACAATTGTAAACTGCTATTAAAAAAACCAATTTTTAAAAATTTGATAAAAAAACACGTATTGTTGCAAACCTAAATGCCAATGAATAACTTACAAATCAATAAGAAATGCCGTCGATTGTTTGGACAACTCGTAAACGTAGAATTCTTCACATTTGAACAAATAAATTAAAAGAAAAATAAAAAAGAAACGCATCGGAACGGCCAGAAACAACACAAAAGGCTTCGAACCAAACGATCCAGATGTTTTATTCGGATCTCCTTCGCCGTTCCGGTTTCACAGAAAACCACAAAATCCATAAAAAACTACAAAAATGTCAGGGTTCATACCTATTTAACAAAATGTCCTTTTTAACTGCAACAACGTTAAGTTTATTATTATAGTATGCTACTGTAATTCTCTTTGAAAAGTAAAAAAAAACAAATCTGACTTAAAATGATTAGACATTAACAAAATAGAATCCTTATATACAAAAATAACAAATGAGTTAACAATATTTCAACTACTACAACAAACTAGGAAAGCTTGACTATTCCTTCTTCGAATCAACATCTAAACTGACATGCAGCACTGCAGTCAAGTCCTCTTGAACAGGGTTGACCTTAGGGGTGAAGAGCTTCTTTACAATAACATCATAGCCGTCGCCTTTATGGACGTGCTTCTTCCTCCAATCCACATTTGTACTAGCTCCCTTCATATTGGGCCGAGTGTTAAGTACCGCAACAACTCTGTACCTGAAGTCGAATGGCGGTTGATTCTCGACTATTGAATGCAACACCTTGTACAACTTGACTCCTTCTTCACACTGCACTACCACTTCTTTAGAATCCATAGTGTGTGTCGTACTGAACGAGAGATGAACTGGCACCAATACCTAAAAAATAGTGATGACAATAAAAAATTTATGATGAATCAGTAAAATAATAAAGTAAATGTCTCAACTACTTACCGAGACGGGTTTCTTTACCTGCTTCACCTCAGGCTTCTTAGTTTCTGTTTCTTTGTCACCAAAGACACATTTCCCAAAATAATATTCCAAATCTTTCACCTCAGCTGAAGCCTTAGCTGATTCTGTTTCCTTGCCGCATTTCCCGAAATAGTATTCCAAATCCTTCACTTCAGCTGCAGCAGAAGCCTTCGCTGTTTCAGATTCCTTGCCACATTTCCCAAAATAATATTCCAAACCCTTATCTCCTTCTATTGTAGCCTTAGGCTTCTCTGCTTCTGTGTTTTTGCTAAGGTTCCCAAAATAATGTTCCAATTCCTTGTCGTCAAGAGTCTTTGTGGTTAAACATGTCTAAAACAATATCGTCAACGACAAAATTCCCTTTAAAAACTCAAAAATCAGTAAACCAGAATAATGTGTCTCCAAACTTACCGGAACAGTTTCCTTGGTCTCCTTCTCATCAGGCTTCTCAGTTTCGATTTCTTTATTACCAAAGACACTCTTCCCAAAGTAATGTTCCAATTCTTTAGAAAAACCTGTGGAATCAAACTTGCTACTCATTTTACAACACAAATTCAACAGATTTTTAGAAAAGCTGGTAAAATATGCATAATATTATATAAGCTTTTTTTAACAATTTTTTGTTCATTCCCACAAAAGAAGTCACCGTGACCATATTAAAACAACAAACTTCTCAAAATAAAACGAAATGTCACAAAATAGAGCGGGAAAACGACAAGTTATACGCCGGAAGGTGTTCTTTTTTCTTCTTTTCTAAAATATTTTGGGAATTTTACAAATAAATAGCAACTGTATGCTTATTTTTGGTATTTTTATGTTTATTTTTACATTTTAAAATTTTTTTAACGTTTACCATCTTTATCTTGTAATTTTAGATGGCAGGTACTTCGGCAGAAGACACAGAACTGAGATGGGACTTAGGGGATGCGGATGTGGATTCAATCTGGACGAGAAATAGGATTTACGTGAAACGGGGTGGAAGTTTGTTCACCTATAAACTTGCTGGTTCTGATTCCAAAAAGAATTTTAAAGCTCCAATCGGTGGAGTTATAAAGATCAACCACGACGTCCTCAAGAATGGTGGGAGTTTGAAGAATGGAGATCTGTTGGCCTGGATAGGAGGGGAATGTCCACACGAGATGGTTTTGCATGGTAGTTGCGTAACATGTCATCAGCTTATAGAAAGGTATGTTGTTTTTGTAATATTGGTAGTTGATATTGTCAATAGTTTGTTTTTTGTTTACACGATTAAGGCTATATGCTACTTGAACCTTATGATGAATATACAGTGTAAATTTAAAGCTTTATTTATGTTTAAACTGACTTTAATTTAAATTGGTTTTAGAAAACCGAACTCTGGAGAAGAATATGTGTCAATGGTTCACAATAAACCAGCATTGATGGTCACGAAAAGGGTAAGTTTAATTTCTTATATTGTTTTATGTTTAGAAAGCGCATCAAGAGGGTAGAGAATCTCAACTAAATCTTTTGGCTGTGAGAAAACTGGTTTTGATGGTGGATCTGGATCAAACTGTCATCCACACGACTAACAAGCCTCCGACAATTGAAGAACTGATGACTGTAAGTATAGAGCACTTTTTTCGATATTAAGTTAACATACTCTGTTAAGTTAATTTAGAGTTATGACGTTTTCACTGACGTAATAATGTGGGTAATGATTGTCAACATCAATTATTATGTAACGTTTGTATATTAAAATGTCATGTTTTAGAAAATCTACAGCTACACAATTCAAGGGTTTGGCTATCACACCAAGATTCGTCCTAATGCTATGCAGTTTCTGGAGGTTATGAAAGAGAAGTTTGAACTTCATGTTTGTACGTATGGCAAGAGAGAATATGCTGATCGAGTCGTTAGTCTACTTGACCCCAAGAAGATCTACTTCAACCAACGAGTCCTGACAAGAGATGAGTTGAGAAGTCAGCACGATAAGAGGTCTAACATGAGCTCGTTGTTCCCAGCTGGTGAGGAAATGGTGTTGATGGTAGACGACCGTTGCGATGTCTGGGGATGGTCTGATGCTCTAATCTGGGTAGGACTTTTTCTATGTTACATTTTTTAATTTTTGTTTATGACAATGTTATTTTTTATCCTACATTTCAGGTTCAACCCTACACTTACTTTGACAATATTGGTGATATCAACGATCCAAAATTGATAAAGAAGAAGCAAGAGATAGGGAACAAGATGGAGGATGAGGAGGAAACAGAAGCCGCTGAACAGATTCTGGAGAAGGAAGAAGCTGAAGCGGCGGAAGAATCCAGGATGCTTGATGATGAAGGAAAGGAAGAAGGCGAAGTTATTCCAGGAGAAGGTCAGGTTGTTTCGAATCCTGAGGTTGCTGAAGAGACAGAGAAAGTAGATGAGGTTGAAGAGAAGACAGAAGAAGGTATTGACATTCATACAGTCGAAGAAGAAAAGACAGAAGATCAACCTGGAACGAGTAAACAAGGCGATTCAGAAGCACCGACTTTAGCCAAAGCAGAAGTCAAACCTGAAGAAGTGAGACAGTCAGAGAAACCTGCATTCTTAGTTCCACACAAGCCCAGAGTGATTAAAGAAGACACTGTATTGCTCAGTATTGCAGATGTTTTGACTAAGATACACACCAGCTTTTACCGACATTACACTAAGCACGGAAAGGTATGGGATTGTCTTCTTCTAACAATTTGTGTACTTTAAGAAAAATTTTAACGTTAAAGGGGCAAAAATGTATAATAGTGATATTTCAGGTACCTCATGTAAGAGAAATTGCCAAATCCTTGAGGCTAGGAGTTCTGAAGGAGGAAACGATTACGTTCTCGGGTCTGCCAAAGTTTGGCGATCTCAGGAAACACCCTTTGATCAGCTGTGCGGAAGCTTTTGGAGCTAACGTTGAAGAAGAAGTTACAGATAAAACCACTGTGCTTGTAGCTCAAAAGATACGAACATCGTAAGTTCATTTTTTATCAAAAATTTTACAATTTATCATGATTTATATTACATTATTACTTGTTATTTCACTGCGTTTTCAGCAAGTACTTCGAGGCTACCAAACGCAATATACCTATTGTGAATCAAAAATGGGTGGAAGATTCAGCCGCGCATTGGAAGAACATGGACAAAAACAACTACACAGACCCTGACTCTTTAGTACCATCAGCACCATGCGGGTTACCACAAGACATATCAGACAAAGGCGACATAGCCACACTCGGCCGAAGTGACATAAAGAAGATGGCAGAAGAAGTGGATGACTTTCTGGATGAAGATTCTGAAGAGGACGAAGAAACAGAAGGCGAGTTGAAGCGGAAAACAGAAGACGAAGAAGCAGGAACCTCATCAAAGGTGCCCAGGCTAGAAGAACAAGAAGATGATGAAGACAAGGAAGATAACGAAGGAGCAGAAGACAACAACTCGGAACTGTTTGGAGAGGAATCTGGAGACTCCGAAGACGACATGGCAGCCGACCTCGAGAACCTACTCAACAACTAACGTTACATATTATCAATTTATTACGGGTAACAAGTGAGATTATGAAATTAATAGTATTATATCAAAGTAAATAGTATTTACCCTTGTTGTGTCGTTTACACGTAGCTGGGTGTCATTGTTGCACGAACCAAGTACTTCATTCTGACTTGATTGACGTTGTAGACGATATATTCGTTGTACAGTAGATGGTAATCTTGAGACTTGGACATGGTCTTGGCCTTTCCACAAGGGACCTTGACACCATCAGGTAATGTCACCATGCCTTCTGGGTTTGGTGCGGTTCCTCCCAAACCTATAAAATAAAAATGAACGTTTGGTAATAACTCTTATGTTTCAAATGGTAACTTCAGATTTAATCCAATATATGGAAACTTTAAAAGTAAATTTACCTTTAACACTGTGGTATCCAGACTTTGGCTTCTTAATTTCTGTATTCGCTTCTTTTTCTTCTTGAATCTTTCCTAGAGCAACTTCACAAAGTAGCAAGAATCCATCCACTTTTTGATTTGTACCACAATATTGAGCAGATTTCGAGATCATATCAGCAAAGTAGATACCTTTACCGAACATGTAGCCATTCTAAAACAATACAGACTAGCATTTTGATGCTGTGACAGCAATAGCTTGAATAAAGCATATGAACAACATAAAATACTACAGAAAGCCTTATAAGCATACCACAGGAGCTTCTGGAGGAGCGATTCTCAAGCCTTGACTCAAGATACCGGCAAAGTTCGTGACCCTGGAACCGTGCCATAGGAGTTGATGGTTCGAAATGTCAGTAGTGAAGTGTTCGTTCTCGTCGTGGCGATTGATTTTGAATACCTAAAATTGAAAGTTCATTAAAAACTAAAGATAACATACCTCTTTGATATCGAGCTTGAAGTCGTGAGTCTTTCCGTGAGTGTTTTTGGCGTATTTCTTGATGAGTTCGACTTCTTTGTCATCGCTCTTGAGAACTGTGATGTCACAATTCAGTTGAGAGTAATAGTTGTCGAAGGGATCAATTTTATCTCCCTTCTCTTCATCTTTGTGTTCTTGTTTCACCATTCTGTAAGCAGCCTCCATCTCTAGAAGTGAATCCAACATCTCGGTTTTTTGCTGAAAATACAACATTTCAAGTTGTAATAAAATAACTCTAAAACCCTGTACATTACCGTGATGACAAGTCGTGACACAAGTCAATCTTACCTTCAGTAAATCCATGCTATCAATAATAGGAATGTTTCGCATTCCAAAGTCATGTGGCATCAAGGTGAAGAATCTATTGGACAAATCCAAGAACTGAACCTTCTCCGTACAGCCAGAAAGAATAAGCTAAAAGATTCCATTATAACAACGAAATAACATTTTAAACTCAAATTATTTTTAATTCTAAAGCGATAAACCAACTACCGTACCTTTTCAATAGAGGAAAGTACAGAGTGAGCGTTCAGAAGATGTTTGTACGACAGTTTACCCAGGGGCATCTTCTCCACGTCCAATTCGAAGTCCTGTAGAGCAGAATCCATTAGCTTCATATCAAAGAAGAGGCTGATGATCTCCTTGACTGGCACCGGTAGCTTCGACTTGCTCTTCTGTACATCAAGTGTGGCTGTAGGAGCATCACGGTCATCAAAATCAACCTCAACCATATCCATGCCACTTAAGCGCTTCTTGAAGTTGTGACGATCCGCCCATTCGTTCTTACTCTTTTCCAAGAACACACTACAACAAAATATTATTAATGAACACACTATAACACCATAGAATTATAAAATAAAACTTTTAATAATTTAATC
The DNA here is from genome assembly GCA_904066225.2 of Bursaphelenchus okinawaensis. Taxonomy (NCBI): domain Eukaryota; kingdom Metazoa; phylum Nematoda; class Chromadorea; order Rhabditida; family Aphelenchoididae; genus Bursaphelenchus; species Bursaphelenchus okinawaensis. The sequence goes on along the minus strand of CAJFCW020000005.1, from coordinate 6,654,666 downwards.
GTATGTTACAGCAGAAGCAATATACCTAAAATACAAATTCTTCAAAGATAAACTTACTCTTCGAATACCTTCTTCGCTGCCTCAAGATCATCTCCGAAGGATTCGGTCTTGTTCCCACCGATGGTTGTGCCAACTCGACCCCAGCTTCTGAACACATAGTACTCAGGAAGTCGGTCGTGTTGGAGTATCTGTAACTTGTAGAAGCTGTTTTTTCCAGTTGCGGCATCTGCCGTACTTAGCAACGCTTGCCATGGTTTTTCTAAACAAAAAGAAAATTATAGTTATCTCTCTATAATATCCAGAAGTACTATAATATAGCAATAAACTTACTCTTCTCGACGTATACATGAACTGATTCTGATACCTCGCATTCTGGATCTACCACACAACCATTCTTAACTTGGCGACGCAATTCTTCTTCTGCCAACTTTCCTAAAGCCAACAGTAATGAAAGATCATATAAAAAATGTAAAAAGTCGAATAATATTGTCTAAAACCTCACTATACAACTATTACAATAAGAAACATACTCTCGTATCGTTTCTTATCAGCATTTGAAGTGGTAGGAGTCTGAATCTTTGTCTTTTCAACGACTGAACCATAGTAACGGCTTTCTAACTTCTGAAAAACCATAAAGTATGTCTAGATTTACATCGCAAATACATAGAAAGTAAAATAAATACAGTACCGGTTTCTTGTGATACTCCTTCAGAAACTCGTGTTCCTCTCTCAACTCTCTCGGAACCTTGAAGGAAATTCTGTCTGGGTTTCTACAACAATGTCTACATCTAGTGTATTCACTCAGACTGCCAGTACATGTGTATCCGTGAGCACTTTCACTGTATCTAAACTGGCCTCCACAAGTTCTGCACGGTGCAGTATTGCCGAAAACCATCTTGTCTGCCAGCTGTTCCAAGTTCTAAACATATTGTCATAAAAATGTTTATTAAGTAATCGTACGTATCATACAGTAAAAATGTATATACTTTTAACAACCTTGAATCTACATATTATTACAATAAAATAAACTTACAGCTTCAACGCCATGTTTTGTCCACATGGAGCCATTCTTTTCCAACAAGGCAACAACATCCTTCTTTGGCAGTGTTCGCAATTGATCCAACACGTCCCATAAAACTTTTGACTGAGTCTAAAAACAAACTTAAGTTACCTAAAAATTAGAAAAATGTTTCAAAAATACCTCAACCTGTATACTTTAACTAACAATACAGGGTGCGCCGAAACTTCTGTTACACGGTTTTTTAATCAAATATTTATCTTAACAACAAATATAACTAAAACGACACCTAACAATAGTAACATACTAGTTATAACATAGTCAATCGGTTTCGAAGTGTCCCCCCTTTATGGCTTGGCACAAGCGCCTCAAAGTACTTTCTTTGATTCCCGTCTCTCGGGCCATTTTTCGTACTGAGGTCTGTGGATTTCGCTTGAAGCGCTTCTTGATCATCTGACGATTAGCCACGGTGTTAACAGATACTGGACGCCCACTTCTAGGTCTGTCACGGTCATGTCCAAGCTCTTCAAAACGTTTTACGGCTCTGCAGACTGTCATTCTTGGAATATTCAACAATTTTGCAATTTTGGAGTTACTTTTCCCTTCATTATGTACTTTGATGACGGTAGCCCTCATGTTTGACATCTAAATACAGACAGACGGTGGGCAATGAAGACTTAACTTTTTTAATTATACAATAAAAAAACACGAAGAATAAGCTAAAAAAATTTAAATAATTTAACCGCAACATAGAGAAAACGACCGGTAAAGTTTGGTAACAGAACCTTTGACGCACCTTGTACTTTAACTAACAATAGTCATAAAGTTACCTTAAGCTTTTCACGTTCGCTGCTGTCGAGCTTGGGCTTCTTGAGTCCAGAAGATCCTGCTTCATCAGCTTTTCGCTTTTCTGGCTTCTTCTCTTCATCTTCACCCAAATATCCTTTGATCGTTTTCTGTTCCTCTTCTGTCAGACTTTCAAAGCCGTTTATCCTGAAACACACATCATTAAAGTTTAATCATACCTAAAAATAAACTTTTGAAATAAATATTTAAGTTTCATATTATATTTTATAAATTGATTGTAATTTCCTTTTCAAAGTTAAATTGTAAAAAAAAATAAAAATTAACTTACTTATCCGCATCTCCAGTGTACAACTTCTTGTTGAAGAAACAAGGAACGTGATAGTTGCTAGCCCTGAAACTAACTCTGGGATCTCCCTTTGGAACCTTTTCTTTGCAATCAAAACATCTTCCAGCTCCAGATTTTGCGTGTTCAACCTTAGGTACTGCGCTCTTCGGAGTAGCCGCCAAACTTGGATCATCTGTAACAAATAATAAGATGTCATTTTAATTCAAAGATATAAGGCAAATAGAATTTTCAATGTATTCATCACGCAGCTTATTCTTGATTCTATCTTAGCATAAAAAACTAACCAGCAATCATTTTGCATCTGACTCTGATCTTCTCCTGATCTTCCCATTTCAACCAACTGAATCCTCTGATTGTAGCTTCGTTAATATCACTCTTGGTTCTTCCCCAGAAACAGTCAAAGTGAAACCAGTTGTCCTGAAGGCCATCAAAGTGTCTAGATTGCAATCTCAGCGACATTCTCAAGTCTCCCTGAAGCAAAACAGCAATTTTAATAAATAAACTGGCAAAAATACTACTGTATATACAACAGTATCATAGCCAGACACAAAACATGTTATTTTAGATATACGAACTGTTACCTAAATTTTAAAAAACCGTTTTATCAAAGATATTACCTTAGAGATAGAGTCTTTACAAGATTTGCATGAAGATCGGTTACTTTTCGCGTATTCGGCTCCATAAGGCAGTTTTTGGTTTGCAGCTTCGTCGTCCATATCTGTAACTAAAAAGCAACTATTTTATGAATTCAAAGATTTAAGATAAACAAAGTTCAGCAACACGTATATCTTTCCAACGATAACTCAATTATAAAACAGATAAGATGAAGAAGGTTGTTGAAACAATAACAACAACTTGGAAACATTTCTTTTTCCTGGAAAAACAATTTATTTACATTTGTTTTCGCTTTGAAAACAGAAAAAGAGAAAAACAAAAAGATTTTGCGCTTATCTTTTTGGCATTCCGCTACAGACGCGCGGGAAGCATTTTGAAACTCAACAATAAGAAAAAAGGCAATTAATTGTAAGAAGATAATTTTTGTTGGGTATCATTTGACCGTGTTTTTGACTAATCTGTTTATTGTTTATTTAATTGTTATGCGATCTTGTAAACTTCTCAATCTACAATTGTCTACTTGGCTTGAGTTATGATGTTAGTTCATAAAGTTTACTCTTCTCTTATTTTTAAAATTTACAAAATTTTTTTTATGTTTTATAAATTTAAAATTACTATATATATTACACTTTATTTATTAACATCAACATTGACTAGTTGTAAAAGTTCATATCTGGTTTCGAACATTTTAAAGTATCAGCCAGCCTGGTAATGTTCTGGAAATGACCACAACAGTTCATGGCACCTATCTTCTCTGCTGCTTTTGACTTTAGGAAGGGTTGGATATAACACGGAGCGATGAAATGAGTAATGGTAAGGCCGTGGACAGCCGAGAAGGTAGCTGCCATTCCACCGAGAATCCCAAAGAAAATGATGAAGCAACAGATGTAGAAGTTAACATCGTGCTTTTCTATGGCTCTGAAATAAGAAGACGTATATTAAATTTTTTAAAAGAGCCGGGAGATTCTACTTTTTGAGGTTATTAAAATTTAGGTAACATTTACTAAAAATGTCACTTAAAAATCCAATATTCAGTCATAAAATTAGCTTTAGTACCACTTACTTTCTCCATGATACTCTTCTCATAGGAGCTTTAGGATCATTCTGTTTGGCATGTTCTTCTTCAGCCGTCTTTAGGAATGTGTAGAATATACACGGTAACAAAATTGAAGACAATGTTAATGTAGAGCCTCCTACCAAGTCCAAAAGAGGACCAAAGTTTGGTACAGATTCAGCCACAAAAACGAGGATACCCATAACTACTGTTCGGACCACTACTCGCTTCATTGAAAAGTCTAAAGCACCATATTCAGATCAACGTAGTTTAACAAAAAAACATTTTTTATATACACAAATTTTCCAAGAAGGATGTCAAGCCTTACCTTGAGGAACATTAAACATTTCTTCGGCCTCCTGATTCAGAGGATTGATGACAATAGTCGTGGTTAATATACAATGTACTGTAATCAGCATGTTCACCACCCTCTGAATCCACTGTGTCTGGATGTTGTTGATGATGGAATCACGTAATGAATCTCCGTAAGTAAAGTAAGCTATTATGCAGACAGGCATGTACATTCCCCAAGTACAAGCAAATGCCAGTATGGTACTCTTCGTGAACTCCTGAGGTCGTTTCATATCATGTTGAATAGTCGGGAAAGCGGCGTGACCTCCGTAAGAGAAGATTACTGTACCCAAAGCCAAGAAGTAATTGGTGATTCTAAAGTCTGGCATCGCTCGTTCAGCTGAACAGGTACCACTGTCGATAGCAGCACCAACAATGATAAGGATGACGGCAGCTGCTGTTGTGAACATAGCCAAGACTACAGCCGCCCAAAAGTCTTGAGGGGACTTGAGGAAGGTGACTGGTAGAAGGGCTAGTGACACCACCAAGATGACATAACAGTAGCTGAGTTCGGCGTCAAAGAAGGTTTGCACAAAGTCATGGATGTTCTTGGAGGCTAACAGAATATATACAACAGCTACACCGAATTGAGTCACGGTGATGCACAACGACACCAGGTTTCTGAAATGACATTCATTACTTCAGTTTTCTTACTTTATCTATCAGCATCTAAAAAAGTCAAAGATTATTGTCAAAACTATGTGGTTCTTCATGAATATTTACCTAAAAAATTTTTAAAATATAAAATTATTCTTACCGTATCCTCCTTCCACACGCTCTGTAGCCAATTTCTGGATACGGTTTCCTAGTATGACTTCTGTACTCAGGCCAGTTCTTGATCAATATCATCCAACTCAAGCCGAGTACATATGATGTGTACCCGGTTACTAGGGTCATTATGAACATTGCTAACATACCCACCCAGAATTCTGAAATTCACTATTACTGACGTACTATATCAAGTATAAAACGTTTTGGAAAAGGTACTGTACAAACTGATCTTTTTGAGCTATAAGACATTACTCTCAAGAATATTGATGTAAGACAGCCCCCCCCCCCCATAATATTATAAAAATATTATGAAGTTTAAAAATTAACTCACGAGACTGTATCATTGCCGTAGGCAAGGCGACAAGCCCCCCTCCGGCTATGTCTCCGACCAGAAAAAGCCCTGTAATCACCCAGTTCAAGCCATGGTGCTTGATGTATTCTCCTCCGGGTGTGAAGTAGCCATCTGCGTGATCGATCTTCTCCGTGTATATTACACTCACGCTGATCTTTGGGTGGTCCTTCTTGTCGCTGGCCATGATGTCAATTGAATCAACTGCCAACCGGCTAGCTACTTTTGAAGTTGTAATAGATAAGGTTTCTAATATTGTTCTCGTTATCGCATTGTTCCCATTCTTGTGTTATAATTACTAATTTATGATGAAAAGGTTTCGGAGTGTCATTTCTTATCATCTTATTGTGATCTGAGAGCTCTGCAAGCTTTGTGTTATTTGATAATGCAGATCAAGCAAATTAGCCACATCTTATAATCTTATAACATTTTTTAGTTTTAAGATTTCATTGCTTAATCTTTGTAGGTGATTTTTGTTTATTAAAAATTAATAAGACTTTAGCTTTTAAAAGGTATTTTTAAATAGAACGTATTTGTTTACAGAGTTCTTTGCAATAATTTTCCTCTTCACAAATGAAAATAAAACAACATTTGTGCCAATGTTAATCTACGTCAAAGTCGGTTAATACAACTCAAAGATTAAAACACACAACAAAAATGTAATCCTTAAATGTTCAGGTATAATGAACTCCAAAATTCTAATTTTACGATTTTTAAGCTTGGCAGAATTTCATAAAACGTTTTAGATACGAGTAACTCCCACCACGAAAATGTTTGTATGGCGTTCCGATATTTATAAAATAATTTATTTCTTTTTGGCAAAATAGTACCTATATTTGTCATAAGTTACAGGAATGAGCTTAGAAGTAGAAGAGGAGAAGACTGTTGATATTAACGAGTCTTACGACAGTGATGAAGAAGATAACAATGTTGTAAGTCTAGTTTATGGTTTTCGAACGGTTTATTTCTTGTTTATGCAAGTTAGTTATCTACGTTTAATTTGTTTTATTCAAATCAAGGTTTACTATTAATTAGCATTGAAGGAAAACCATTTTGTTTTGTTTTCTAAGAAAATTTTGTTAAGTTGCACTTTATTGTTAATGTACTTTAGGTAAAAACAAAGAAGTTGACTAAACGAAAGGCAAAGACAGATGATTGGGCCAAATTAGGCCATAAGAAACCTAACTATGGTGAAGAACGAGAAAGAGAACGACAGTTGACAGCGATCGCAACAAAAGGTGTAACTCAATTGTTCAATGCAGTATCGGAACGACAGAAGATAATCGACCAGAAGTTGGAGGAGATGGAGAACAGCAAGAGTCGAACCAAACGACACGAACTTCTAAGCGAACTCAAGTCCAACGACTTCCACTCGCAATTATATAAAAAAGCGGCCCCTGAGGTGAGTAATTACTTGTTTTGGTTTGGTTTAGTTTTAGGTGTTATTGACTATAAACTGGCATCGTATCTCTCGTATTTATTTCTAGGGGCCGAGAAGAGAAGAAGATTAGGGTTGTGACGAAAACACCGACACTAGGTGTAATTATATGACTTTTTTGTTGGAGACCTGGGGACCTTCTTGTTTTACACAAACTTGGATTAATTTGTTAAATTTTAGGTAAAGGAGGATGAAGTGAAGGACGAATTAAAGGATGAACCAGCTGAAGATACCGAGGTTGATGAGGACGATATTATCCCTATTTGAATTAGTATTTTTATGCAAATCGGAATGTTATTCTCCAAGTTATTTAAGGATAATATTTTGATTTTTTTATTGTTCAAGGTATCGTGAAGATAATATCTGAATACTCTTACCATCTAATGTGAAAGAGAGTAGAAGGGTAACATCAGATAATTTTAAACCACTCAAATTGTTATTTTTTCGAAGCTGTTATGTTTTGTATTTTATTGTTGAATTTCTTGGTATAAAGCGTCGTAATTACAATTTATAATATTTGAGTAGCTATTTGTTAACGATGGTTTTAGAGCCGATGATCGGTTTACGGGATTGAGGGCTTGGTCTGTGTCGGTGCGTCTGTTTAACGTTTTCATCTTTCTAATGACAAGGATTGTGTAGATGCCTTCGATTCGTGGTTTTGCAAGTCGTATCTCGTCGCTGGTCCCATCATGTCGAAGACGCTATCTTGATCACACAGATCAGCGTTCTCGGAGCTCTCACAGTGAGAAAAAGAAGTTGCCTGAACTAAAATCATATACTAGTAGGACGAGGAGTGTGGAGAAACAGAATTCTGAAGTGAAGGAAGAGCTGAAGGAGGTAGTAGTTGAAGAAAAGACATTGTCAAAGTCTTCCAGTATATCTGATAGTATGGCGATAGATACTTTTGCGATTCAGACATCTGTAAGTTCTTTTAGCGAAGATAATAACTTGACCTAGGTAACGTTTGATATAATTTATGTACTTAGGAGTTTACGATAATGTTAGCTTAAATAACAATGTGGTATGGTAATTACTATGCGGACATAGTAATGGCCATAAAACACTATGTTTAGTTACTGTTTTGTTTTAAAAGGGCGCTTTTTGTAGAAATAAATATTTATTATGGCTTTTACCATGAAAAACGAGAACAAAGTATAGATAGGGTATTATAAGAGCTGGCTTATGTTGTTTAATACTTGTTTTTGATTACTCTTTTTAATGAACCTGCCTTGCCGCCCCAATTACCACCTATAAAAACATTATCTTATTCATGAAGTCAGAAATTGTCAATTTGATGTTCGAAATAAGCACAAACTATCATTTAGTACCTTTAAATGTGTTTTAGTGTCTTTAAAGTAATCAAAAACATGTTGGGTTAGATATTTCATAGTAGGCCGCATTTTACTATGAAATAAACTTGTACTATAATCTGTTTTAGACGCTTTATAGTACCCAGTATTTGTTATTCTGATTAGCTTTAAAAGTTTTAAAGTAATCATATGCTTCATAGTATTAATCTTGATAACAAACGGTGACTTAACATGCTTTCAGACGGTGGAAGAACAGGATATCAAGGAGAAGATACCGGAAGTGCTGGTAAGTGCTGAGGTAACGAGTCAGGATTTGGGGACGTCAAGGATTAAAGCTGGAGATGAGTTCGCGAAGAATCCGGCCCTGGGGACCGTGTAATTAGGGCCCAGATGCAGATGTTAATGCCAAATCCGCAAGAGAGTAATAGCGAAGGTGTCGTGGAGAGTAATAGAGAGGGGGAGGGAGGGAGGTTGAGAGAAGAAGAGTCAGGAATTATTCACGGCAACGTTTTCCCAACTCGCTGACCCTATGCCGTACAGTAGCCAGCCAGGGGGACAGTGCCCGAGGACCGGTCGTGTCCTGTGCGCGGGAGCTGCCAATGTACCGAGTAAGTGAGGGTAGGGAACGGTAATTACCATCTCCATGTTCGGTTTGTATCTTTTATTGGGCCGGATTTCGACGAGGCACGCGCTCTCGTTAAAGGGGTGGGACTGGCAGGTAAATGAATGGCCGACTGCGTCACAAGTGACACGACTAAGCGGATCTCGCGGATTCAAAAGGGTTGTCTTGAGGATTCTGGGGCAGTCTTTAGTTGCCAGTTTGCAATCGGCTTATCTATCTGATATGTAACTAGTTGAGGTTAGGCCGACAATTGAAAAATATAAATAGTTAGTAACTTAGCTTATTGGATCTAGGTTAATATCCGAATTGAAGTTAGTTTAAAACTGAATTTAATTTTAACTTTATGACTGATTGAGTTTAACCTCACCTAACATTCTGAATTCAGGTTTACGCAAGCACGCCACAGTGTGATTCACGAGCCTCAAGTCCTGTCAAAGAAGAAATCCTAGCTACCGAAGCCGAACACGTGGAGCCGGATTCTGGGTTCAACTCATCAGCTACAGGAAAGGAATCAGAAGCCAGCACGGAGACGCTTCACAACTCACAGATGCCGCCAATCGAGGCAAAGACCGATTCACAAAATGGAGCCAATCAGGTAGGTCTTATTGTGCCTAAAAGTTGTCTTGTTGCTGAGAAAGTTGCTGAAGTTGTCGTTATGGCAACATGGCAAACTTTTGTTTTTGAAATTTATTTTTAAAAGTTAAGCTTCAAAGTGCTTATCTAATGTTTTTTAGGTAGTTATAGAAAAGGTAATTAAAATTTTGAGAAAAATAATTTTTTGCAAAAACTGGTAATTGTTTGGTACTTTCTTAATCACAAGATGATCGTATTTCACTGTAAATGGCTGTTACGTCTTCTTGTTGCCGCATGTTTGAGCTATTTACACCGCTCTATTGGCACACTTTAGACATCATAAATTACCATTTTCGGACATTTTTAATTTTAAATTGCACGTGGTGCTGAGGACAAAGGAAAACAGAAGAATATTAATTCTGGAGTATATTGCTTTAGTTCTCTATTGTAATTCTCTTGGCATCCTTGCAAGTTTTCTTGTAGTTGGAGGTCTACATATTATATTTTTAAGCAGACTTGTCTCTCCTTCACTATCACTCAGCCATGCACAATATAGCTGTAAGTGTAGATGGCTGTTGATATTATTGTGAGCTTTGAGCATGTTTTTGAAAGTGTATAGTTATGTTATTTTGAAAGACATAAGACATGTTCATTTTTAATTGTTTACACTTTGCTCTTAAGCTGTAAATTTGATTAGAAAAGGGTAATAATCTGGGGAAAATTACACTCATCTTCACATAGGTTGGCTCTGTTAATCTTCAGATTGCCATTCATTTCTAGTCGGCGGAGAGTCTAGAGCAACTTTTGAATTGAGACTATTCGGAGGGGTAAAAAGGGGCTATAATACTGTATTTTAAAATTACTTAAGTTTATGACATGTTTTTATAATGTAACAGCCTGTTATATATTTTGGTCAAAAACTTTGTAGAGTTTAAAAAAATTTTTTTAAAATTTTTCGGCCGAATGTAAATATGGAAATAGGAAGAAGAAGTAGACGCTACCACCAAATCCTTGGATTAACAAACTTATAAATATTATTGTAGTTACGAAACTCGACCAGCAGTCCGCTTGGGGGCTATCAGCGACAAAAGTCGAATTCGTCGGAAGCGGAGCGACGCCGTCAACGTCGCCTTCAGATGCCATTAATGTACAGGATGTACGAGAGTCAGGTGGGTTATATTTACTTTACTGTCTCTAGAACTACTTTTTAAAGATGAGTTATGGTTACTTTACTATCATTGTTTTACATTGTAACATTTTTGACAGTTACTATAACAACGACTGCTTAAAATGGCAACTTCAGTCATTGTTAATTGTTACCATTAAAAGCTTAAATTTTATTTTTAACAATAGTAATGATTTTAAAAAGTAACGTTAAATGCGATATTATAAGGTAACATGGTAATTATTTAAGTGGTACTATTGTTGCTAAGTAGTAGTGTTGCTTTTATGTGTTATAGTACAATGTAAAGTGTTAGAGGATGTTATTAAGAGTACAAGTTAAAGAGTTTTAAGGCCAATTGTAAATGTAATTGTTACTTAAAATGTTGGTTTAGTTAAATAGTTTTACCTTGATGACTTTACTCATACTACAATAAAATCGTACGTTCAACGACATAGCCGTGCTGTTGTGAAACAGTTAATTAGTAGTCTTGTGTCATTTACATTGTAGTAATCGAAAGTTGTTTATGGTAGTGTTATCTAATTGTAGAGTAATATTATATCTAATATTAAAAATATTGCAATTACTTTACTTTGTAAACTTAAAATTGTATTCTATTAACTTTAACAACTTCTCTATATTACTGTAATAGCTGAAGTTATATGGCTGTAAGCTTTCAGAGTGAAGATGTTCGTGGCACGGTGAAGGGTCCAGATGACGATTCCTTCAGACCAGAGGAGGCTAGCAAACGCCTGAGGGCAGCGTTAGGGGGAGGACTTCGTAAGTCATCATTTCGTGTTAATTGATATTGTTGTAGCTGTAGAAGCCGACGACAAAGCGATAATGCAAGTGTTACTGTCACACACCAACTTCCAGCGACAGAAGATTGTAGCTGCTTACGAAGGAATGTTCAATAGGGTAGGTCTAGTTCCATATATAGGGTAAATATCGTACTATATAAAGAGTAGGTATTGTACTGTTTATATAGGTATAGTACTATTGAGGGGTTAATGTTGCAAAAGTGCATGAACTCACTATTAACTAGCTACTACAAGTACTATCTAAACATACATCTGTTTCGACAGATTTAATGTACGTTTTGGCTAACTCTGTAACTGGAATTCGAAAGATTATTTTTCGTACAGTGCTGTATGTTATGTATAATACTGCGGAGGTGCTTCATTATAAAAGTCGGATTAAGAGTAACATAACTTTCGTAACAATATTACGTAGCCAATGTAATCTCTAGTTTAAGTTTTTCTAAAAGCTCTTTATCTAAATTGTATCAAAATTATATTGTAGTACACAGAATACAGATATAGTGAACATTATTGTTATTTTAGGTAACAAAAAGTTAAAATCACAGGATTAATGTTAATATTGTTTCAGAAGTTGTCTGACGACATTGAAGAAGAAGTTGGGGGCTTCTTTCTTGATGCTACCTTGGCTCTACTGCAGCCAGCACATGTTTACTCAGCTCGTATCTTGCACAACAGTCTATCGATTCGGTCGGTCAACCGGTCGATTGCTGTGGAAATCGCTCTCACTAGCTCGTCTTCGGTAAGTTTCATCTTGTGTTTGTAGTATTGTCTCTAAATACGTTGTTGCATTGTACTCTCACGGTACTTTTTTGCTTGCAGAGTAAGACAGTACGTATACAAGAGTTATGTTAGGCTGAACTTAAGGTTGATAATGTATATTTTAAGATTAAAAAACATGTCAATGTTCACACATGGCATAAATATAGTTATGGAGGCAGTAATTAGCTCTATTCAGGTCGAGTCTCTCTAGTACGTGACATTAACGAGCCAACATTCGGGTGGTCATTTAGGTTATTTATTGGCAAGAATACGAGTATTAGATGTCCTTTTCATATTACCTTTTCAAAACAATACCCACATCTTCTTTAACTACATAATCGCTTGAACATACGAAATATACGCTTTAACATACGAAGTATAATAACTTTTTAACACAATATAGGCTTGTTTTACAATAATTTTTTGAGTTTTATATGATAATCATAACATAACAGCAGTTATCCTACCTTGTTATTTATGTTTATATTATATTGCACATGCTGTCTTTACCATACTTTAATGATGTTGTTCTTTTCAGCAACTGAAGGTGATTAAAGACGCCTACTTTAACGAGTATCATGTGAGTTTGGAGAAGGACCTTGGCCTGAAGGTGGAGGGACTGTTTGGCAAGATGTTACAACATGTTTTACTACGTAAGAGCGACCCTACTGACGATGTGGACATCGAAATGGCAGATAATGCGATCGCTGAGGTCACAAAGGTAGGCTTGGCAGTAGTTTCTATAATCTTGGTATAGCTAATATTAACATCGATTATCTTATTATTGGTAATATAATAGTAAGTTTGATATCTTGGCATGGATAATATAAGTAACAGAAGTCATAATCTTTATTCTGAAGTGTCTTCTAGTAATCTGCTTAGTTTTAACGTAAATTTAGCCAAACTTTACATTGTAAAGTGTGTTGGTAATTTCCTCAACTTCGCTTTGTATGTATATATTATAGTAATCTTGCTGATTAAGTATGAGTGACAATATTAGCTCACTCTTAAGTTGTATATGGCATTATCTGCCCTATAACGATAAATATTATATTTTCTTATGTATTAACTATGTTCGTATCTTGAGCTTACGTAGTACAGTCTTTACGCTTTATTTATTAAGTATACTATTCCCTCACTTTTTATGTATTAGCTACTGCAGTATCTTACTCTTTATGTATCACCTATAGCAGTATCTTACTGTCTATCTACAATAATATTAGTATTGTGGCAGATTAAGTTGTTTAATCGCTCAAGTCTTACACGTAACTTCTGTTTTCCCTCGGGGGATTTGTGGGCTTAAGTTGCATTCAGATTCATTAGAATACGATATTAGACACTGTTTACTGTGGTGACTACCTTACCGGATATTCCCATTGGAAATGTTACAAAACATATACAAGATTAAGATACGTTACTTGTAAATTTTAAATTGAATAGGCTTAATATGGCTTTGTAGATGTCAATTTGTTATGGTAGTCTTAAGCAGCAATACAGTGCTTAACTTGTTTCATAGTACTATATAGCACTATGATCTTGAAGTGTATGAAAGATATCACTTTTTTGATAAACGACAAAAAATCAAAAAGATATGACATAACGTGATAAGACTTAAGTTAAATACAACCATATCATGCAATATCACTATACAATTCACCGTCTTTCAGACAGAGCACGGTGTAGAAGAAATTGGCCGGAACCTGGACTTGTTCTCCAGAATCTTCGCCAATCAAGGCTTGAATCAGATTCGCTGCTTTGTCGACAGATTCGATGTTAAGATGAACAGCGCTCACCAAAGTAACGAAACCATATCAGAGAAGGCGAAGGACTTCGAGTCGATCGTACGAAAGAGTACCACGATACACTCTGAGGTCAGACAGATGATGTTGATGTACACCAAGATAGCCAGGAACATGCAGTTGTACTTCGCCGAGAGGATTCACGAAGCCATTTCTGGCACGAGGCCCGATCACTCAGCCATTATCAGAATCTTGGTCACCAGAAGCGAAGTAAGTTGTATTTAAGGTGTTTTATATGTACGTAGAGTACTGTGACGTTTAAAATTAGTTTAAAAGTTACTGAAGATTGTAAAATTGATACAGTTACTGTAAAAAGCATTTATGTCTGTTTAGGTCAGTTAAAGTACTAGTTTTAAAAATTTTACGAAAGTACAATAATTACAGTAATCACCTTAACTTTTTAGTACAATACCAACTAACATAACATCTTAATAACTATGTTCTTTTTTAGATTGACTTACACGACATCTGCGACGAGTACAAGAAGAAGTACGGTCGGCACGTGGTGCTGGACCTTCAGCAGACCTGTAGCGGCGACTTCCTCCGCCTTCTGAATCTGCTCGTGGTGCCCGTGGAGCACAACGATGACGTGTTCTCCTGAAATAAATCTTACCCTTTATGTGTACATTTATCGGTGAAATAAATCTGCAGAGGCACCGTATGCCGACCGCTGGAAACTCGTTAAGTTTGGGTGGTCTCATCGCTCAAATCTCAATTAGTCCCTTCCTCAACATTAAATTAGGTACAGCTGTTTTTGGGCCACACTTGCCATAAATCATATGTCATCAAACGGTCATCGAAATGGCATTCGGCTCCACCACATCCAACTTTGCTTTGTCATATTTTGGTGGTTACATTGGGGTAGTTTTGGGGTTACTGTAGGTGGTGGTCATGAGTTGAGCTAAGGGTTATGTGGCATATTTTTGTGTGTAATAACCTATGTTTTTGGCTCATAATACTAGTATAGAATATAATTTTCTTATTTGATTATTTGATAGGTCGGTTAAGATTGAAATTTGAGCGGTCAAGAAGTTCTTAGAACTTTGTTTTTTTTTCAAATTTTGCAGTATTTTCGCTTTACTTTTTGACCTAATTTTAATTTTCTAGTCCAGCTATGTTATATAAATCTTATTTTTATCAATAAGTTAACTTAGAGTACTGTAACTTTTTAAATTAAAAAAATACAGTAACCTCTTCAAAGATGTCAAAAGTGACTAAGCCCTCAGACCCATCTGAACGTATGCCTCACTGTCAGCGATGTGCCCAACATAATGTAAAGAATCGTCTACGAGGGCATAAGCAGATATGCCCTTTTAAAGACTGTCACTGCCCCAAATGTTTAGTTGTGATCGAGCGACAACGATTAATGGCCGATCAGATCAAATTGAGAAGAATGCAAAAGAAACAAAGGAACAGGCTGCTACAGTCGCAGAAGGAACAAGGTAAATTAAAATTTTTTAGATAAAATAAGTAGTCTTTTCAATTTAAATATTGCTTAAAACAGTTGTCTAAGCTCTGTAGTAGTACACATAGGAAGTTTTTGATACATTATGTTGTTATAAAATGGTTTTTAGCACTTAAAGGAGGTAGTAAGCTGCAAACAGATGATAGTTTTTGTGTATACTACGACTTCTTAACGTTTTTCAAATTTAAATTTCTTTAAAAAACCGAAAACAAATCAGTTTAGCACCAAGCCAAACATTCCAAAATTTAAAATCCAGCCACAGCTTTTACTGAGCTGGTTATTATGCTAACCTCAATTAGGCTATTTTATAGCTACAAACGCTATCGCAAGAAAAAACCCAATAAAACTGTCACTTACCTTTTGATTGGGTTTCGTATAAAAGGGAAAACAAACATTGATTTTTTTTTCTTCTTTCTCTGCCCTCTCTTCTTTTATAAGACACTCTATAAAAACGCAACCCTTTTTGCATATTTTAAATTTTAAAACATTATAAAGCTTTTTGTCATACACACATTTTTTAAAATTAAAAGTAAAAGGGAATTGCACAGTGCAAACTTGCGAAAAGTCTTGCTTTTCTTCATTGCACCGCGCAGAATTCTCTGTAATTGGTCAGAAAACAACTGCACAGTGCAGCTCTCTTTCAAGGAAATTTTAAAGACTGCACAGTGCAACCATTAGAGAACTCAAATCCGTTTTTTGTTTGCACTGTGCAGTCTTTTCTGCAGCGATGGTGGAAAGACTGCACAGTGCAATGCCCATGAATCATTGTGCTGTTGTCGCAAAAGCTTTTTTGCTTGCGACAACCAAAGAAATTTTTGTCGCAAACGCTTTCGGTCGCAGAAAAAACCGCAACAACGTGTCGCACTGACTTTCGAATTGAATGCGATAAGTTTTCGCGCAACTTTGAATCTTTCAAAAGTGCTGCTCGGTCTGCGAGTCGCTAAATGCGAGCGATTGTCGCAGAACTCGCCAACTGTTGTCCAAGGTTTTTCAATTCTTGAGCGATTTCCGACATTTCTTGGGTGTCGCTGTCGCGTTTAAATTTGAGCGACATCAAGAAATTTGTTCTTTTGAGGCATTCGCGACACTTGTTTGCATTTGCGACATCAATTGAATTGTCGCGAGCCAAAAGCTTTTGCGACAAACCGTTGTGTTGGAGAAGCGTTGCAATAAAACTGTCGCGTTTGTCGCTGAAAATGATGGAATGCTTTTTGCGACAAGCGGCTCAGTTTACAGTTTGCACAGCGCAATTTTGTGGTGTAATCTCTAAAGAACTTTGCACTGTGCAGTTTCCGGGAAAGGAGGGATTTGCACGATGCAATGGTTGTTTAGACTTGCACGGTGCAAATTGAATTTTCTAAGGTTTGCACAGTGCAGCTTAACAAGTTTATGATTGATAAGGGTCACAATTGGCGAAATGAAAAAGATTTTACATTATTGAAAGACGTATATTTTATGGCGACAAATTGCAGTGCAGTTAAGCAACTTAAAGTTTTTTGAAATTTAAGAATTTGGTATTAAATTTGTGGCTTTTCGTCATCTAACCTTTGAAACTGTGCGTTTACAAAACAATATTTTGCCGTTTTGGTGTCGTACGTACGGGTCAGTAAGTTCTAAGAAGTTATCCAGATTTTAATGGTAAATACGGTAGAAAGTACGATAGGAGTGTACGGTTCGTAGGTGTGCTAGTAATTGAAGTCGCATGACATTGTAAAAAGTAGGATTTTCAAAACTCTTTAAACTTGTTTTCGCTACAATATTTTACATTTTCACTTTACTGTAGCATGCTTATATCCTTGAATTTTTTTTGAAATTTTGAAGTTTAGGTACAATTAGATGACTTATGGTATAGTAAAAGATATACTAAAGCGTTACATTGTAGTATTGTTAAGTTTTTTGCTTTCTAAGTACCTTTAAGTACGATTACTTGCACTTTTAGCTTGTTACAGTAACCTTGATTGTATTGATCCTGAAGTGAGTACAATAACAAACTACCTACGTACTCTACTGCCGAACAATTGCAAGATATGTACGTATTAATACCTAAAACAATGTTTTTAATAGCTTTTAATTCCATTAGCGATAGATGTCATCAGCTAATTCAGTCAGCATATTGTAGTAGATAGATGTAAACAGTAGCTGCTGCTATTAGAGTATTATCAGCATCACATTGTCAACATCAGAGTATTAGGCATGTTGATTGTATTATGTTGTGGTAGACAAACCAATGTGTTCGGATTACCAAGATTAACGTCAGATTATTTGCGACAAAGGGACAAAGAAGTTGCCATCTATTTGAGGCCGGGTACTGTAATCTGAACGAACGATAATCTATTTGAATCTCTAGTCTTGGGGGTACCGTAGTCTTCACAAAGGTCTTTTATGTTACCGTATTCTGACGCTTTTTAAGTGTCTTATAGTGCTCTTTAAATGGCTTATGGTGATGTTGGTTTAGATGAGCAAGAGATTGCAAAAAGTGAGAAAATTGTTAAATTGCACGTGTTAGTCTGGATTGCATGATAAGAGGGCGCTGGAAGTTAGTGAGAAACAGTATTTATGTCAATGTTAAGTTAACATGTTTTTGTTGGTCATACGTATAGGGATTGAGGATGAATGGATCACTCGTTGGAATAGGTCATCCTCAATGTAAATTACAAAATATACTCATTTTAACTCTATCCCTGTCCCTTTTAGTCCTACTCGAGCCTACCCTTGACCAAACAAAAAAAACTTGATATTTTTCAAAGGCGGTTTAGCTATAACTTTAAAAATTATTTTTAATGCTTTTATTACCTAAAATTTCTAATGAAATTATATTCATAAGGTCAAAAATTACCTAGAATTTACTTTTGTGGCCACATTTATTACTTAACGAAACTTTGTACTTTACTGATGTGAGGTACTGTATATGGATGGGGACTTATACTTCAAATTTTTTTTCTCAAAAATAATTTTTTTCTCAGTGAAAAACAAAAAATGGCGCAGAAAAGTACAAAATCATGCGCCACCTGAAAAAAATATCGTTTGAAAGAGAGAAAGTCTTTTCTCTAGTGTCTCTCGTTTTATTGTGCTCTCTTGTCAAAATGGCGCAGAATTTTGCATTTTCCTGCGCCATTTTTTGGTTTTCACTGAGAAAAAAAATATTTTCGAGAAAAAAAATTTGAAGTATAAGTCTCCAGCCATATATGATAGATGATACCATACATGGTCACGAGACCTTCAGTGTTTTCAAAGCTTTGCACATACCAAAGTTCATGTTTTAATGACACTTTCGTATTTGTTATTCTCTATAAAAAGCCTTTCTTACCGAGTAAATGTTTGCTTACATTCTGTAAGATTTAGATTACTTTGTTGTCGTCATATTAATATTCTTTTCGAAATTGCGTTAATAACTTTGTTTTCCGAAGATATTTTTAATTAAGTACGGTAGCACAAATACTGTGATTGTTAGTCCACTACTGATAAGACCCTAGAGTTTAAACTTTGAAACTTCGAAATTGCTTCGGAGCTTTTAATTGATTTTCAAGTTTGAAAGAGTAGGTAATTACTTTTAGGAATAGAAGGAAAAAATACTGTCAGAGATTGAGTATAGTACAAGATAGTATTGTTAGAGATTGAGTTTAGTAGTAGAATACTGTAAAAGAGTAAGCTTAGTACTATAATATCTGGTTCAATAGTACGTACAAAACGTTACTATGGAATATAAAAATTATTATTTTAGGTATAAATGTTAATAAATAACTGTAAATACCTCATGTACTAAATTCATTTTAATTCCCGACACTACCAACATTAATATTGGCATTTTCAGAAGCCAAGCAATCCCAGCCTTCAGAATCCGCCCCTCCGAACGCGTCGAACTCTCCAGAAGACAATAATAACCTATTTTTATCGTTCCTTGGCTTCAACTCTTTGTTTACATCGCGGTAATCACTGTACATTGCTAATTAATCCTGAAATTACTGCGAATAAACTTGCAAATTTGGATTTGTTATTTTAAGCCCACCAATTAGGCCAGCTGTATGTTGAGGATGGCGAGCATACTTAGTAATAGTGTATTCAGGATGACGTCACTGGTTTGTCGTGGATTTGCTGTTTACAATGTATACTCTACTATACGCACAGTAAGACATTTATAGGCCGTCTTTGAGGAAAGATATGTTGTAATTAATATAGTATGTTCTACATGAGGTTTTTAGGTAATAAACTCGTTAAAAATATCTTTTTTACATTATAGTAAGGGGTCTTTTGATGACTATAAACGCAGTTCACTGTATATAGACCTGTATAATTATAGACAGTAAGCTGATTAATAAAGTACGTATTAGTAAGTACTTTGACTCTACAAACACCTACGCTTTATGTATAATATTAATACGCGTATCATCAGATGATTCATTACCACACAATGCCTCCTGCGTAGTTATTATAGATTTAGAGTAATTAAACGTCTTTAATTAACGGAAATCTCTTTCTTTACATCCGACTAAAGATTAATTAACATTACTTTTGAATAGGTTTAAAGTAAAATAAGTTTTATGGTGTAAAGCTGTTTACTGTAAGTTGCAAAGATCATAGTATGTTTGATAGTTTACTGTAGTAAAGGTTGTTCAAAGATTATTGTAAAGAGCCACAGTATACATAGCTAGGTATTTCCCAAGTGATAAGACAAGTATTAGTTTGTTCAAATAATTTTGTGCCCTTTATAAAAGCAAATGTTTGGGCATTCTTTACGGTAGCAATTAGTTTACAATGTAAAATATTGATTAAACTTTAAACTACAACAACATATACATAGTTTCCAACTGCAATATGTCATTTCCTTTGTGATGCAAGTTTATTTCAGGCCCAAGTTTAAAATTAACTTTACTTAACTTTAAAACCAATCTCTGCAAAGTTGTGCAAACCAAGTTTACTGAGTATTCGGTTGTATTTTAAGACGAATTATACTGTTCCACTCGTTATATTATAGTTTACGCTTCGATGAAATGTAACTATCTATCATTGTTATGGGCACATGTGACATTCATGTGTAGGAAAAGCTACAATTATATTATATGTTGGTTAGAATTATATTGGTCTAAACTTTTATCAATGATAATAAGTTTTTGCTTTACGTTATTGGTCAACAAATAGATAGAAAAAGGAAAAATACCTAAAATATATAGATGTATGTATATGAAACGTTGTTTTACTTTACTGTTTTAGCTTATTTTTAATAAATTGTCTTTACCGTATTTTACAAGATTTATATTTAAACTAACCATAAGAATATAAAGTGTATGCTTGTTTATTTACAATTTAAACTGTCACTTAGAACATGCAAAATGCACTTTAAAGACTGTCATTTACAGTATTTTGACTCAATGTGGTCATTTTGAAAAGTTATAAACAATAAACATGACATTACTAAACGTTTAGAATCGTTACTTCAAAGTAATATTGGTCAAAAAGTTTGTAGAATTTAATAATAAAAACATTCTTCAACTTTTAAATGTCTTCATAAGCATTTCTACAAACTTTTTGACCAAAACATTTAATTTTAACAAGATCAAAGCCATTGCAACAGTGTAAAACACAATTTACTGTGTCTGGTCTACATTGTCTATCCCATGTTACATTGTCATTCGATTTGTCACGTCCCACGCGTGGGCTTCAGAAGCCCACGAACGAAGCCGAAGCCATTAATCAGATTTGAAACGAATATTTAAATAGTTTATGTGAGAGACCCGGATCATATTGCTACAGTAAGGACATTTATTCTGTTACTTCGGAGGCATTTACAGTGGCGGAGTATGCTACGATCACGGTGAGCACGTTACCCAACCGGGATTCGGTCCACTTTCATCAGAATATTGAGAAGTTTGAAGGAGTTGGCTCGCTTCTCGTTGAAGGGGGCTGATCGTTTGAAGGTTTCTGAAAGGAAGAGCGATATTAGAGTTGGCTATATTATAGTAGAGGTTATATGAATGATATGTTGTTGTTGGCTGATTAATGTATGTCATATTAACCTTGTTTAACTTAAGGTTATACTATATACAAAATAATGTTATGTTAACTTTGTTTTGGATATTAAAGTCATATTATTTTACAAAATTAAGTTATGTTATACTTGAAAGTAAGTTACAGTTGTATCAAAGAACCGAATGTTTATTTAAAGCCACTGTTTCAAGAAATGGCGGTAACTACCTTAACATAACAATATTATTAAGTTAAAGTAGTTACAATTACAAGATGTTAACATTATGATTGAGTTAAGTAAGTATAGTTACTTTTTTCAGAGATATACTTTTTTCAAATTACTACTTGACTAACAATATGTTATAAGTTAACTATAGGTTTGCAGAGTTCCTACGTGACTTATTTACATAATATTATTGAATGTAACAACCATAATATTATCGTAACTTTGTAAATAGTCATAATACATATGTAAATAGGTAACATTTCCAAAATTTTGTATTTTCTACAAACGCCTACGGGAGAATGATAACTATTTACCATAACAAATGCGTGGTACTGTCAAAAACATAACTGTATTATGATAGTTAACAGTACAAAAAACACAGTAACTTACCAAGGTAACAGTGTGGAAACCGAGTCCTCATCTCTTCTAGACAAAAACTATCTTCTTGACATAAACTGTTGATTACTCTGCATGATACTGAAATATAAAAATGAGTTTTGATACAAAGGAGTATCCTGCTCTACAGTATTATATAAAAGTTCTATGGGTGATTTGACTATACACTATAAAGATTGATTAACTTACATATAGAACTGTAAACCAAGTTGAGCAGCAGACATAGCGCCAAAATACGTAGTAACATTGTATCTGTAAATGCTTCAAAGTAAGTTTTGATTATATTGTAACACTATTGTAAAACTTGAGCATAACACGATCGCTTGGTAAATTCTATATGTAATATGTTATAGTTACCTCTAGTAAACGTGTTACACCTACTAATAAACGTAGGTGTAACTATAACAAAACAAAAGTAACATTGGCATCGTACCACTGTCTGTCTTGACAGAATTACAGTAATTAAGTTTGCATGTAAACAAGTATTATATACAACAAGATGACCAAGAGGCATGGCAAGTAGCCGTTACTCTATGGCCAATAAGAGTGTAATCTAATTACTGCTTAAGTAAAGTGCAAACTCGTTGACTTGTACTCTTAACTCAAACCATTACTCCCACACCTTTAAGTAGTACTATTATCTAATTGTGCATGACTTAAAGCCTTAAAATTATACTTTAGCTTGAAAAGCTACCACAACATAAGATAACATGTTTATTTAACAGAGCATCATTAAGAATACATTAATATAACTAAAATTGTAAGATAATAACAGTTTTTAAAAGCCTAAATTACTGTAAGCTTATTATAATATACCACTTGAAGCAATAATTTTGTGTTTAATGCCATTTTTAATAAAAACAATTATGAAATAGCATTAAATCTTTAAGTAATAACAGTGTTTAATTAAGAAAAACCAAGAAGTAACTCCTAAACTCTGTAATCTCTAAATGATTTAGAGATTAGCGATACCATACGATAACGCCCCTCGGTTTAAATATAGGACTTCACTTCGTATGTTACCGGGAGTACAAAAGCTTACTTTTAAGGCAGTAAAGCTATGTTATAAAGAAAGTCAATAGATTATATTCAATATAGTCTATTGACTTTAGTATATTGTAATTGATACAAAGGTTTACTTTTTACTCAATATAGCTACATGGCCGTCAAAGAAGTATATTAAAATAGGTAGAAAGATTTACTTAAAAAGTGAATATAATGTCATCACATAGTTATATCATTGTAACTACAATTGTAAATTGTACACTGAGCAAAACAATGTAAATTGACGTAAATTTCGGAGTTTTAAATCATCATTTTATTTAAATTTTGACGGTTTAAAGAATTGTAGTGATTTACTACAGTGAATGATACATTACTTTGTTCATATAAAATTATACTGTAATACGAAATCTTTAAAATGATAATTACTTTATACAATAAAAAATCTAAATAATGACAATTCTAGATGACACTTTTTTACCGCTCTACTACGTAGACTTACCACGTAAACACTATTTAGACATTTAAAACCTTTATTGTTGTTTATCCTAAAACTATTACCCGACACTCTCGAATCCGACCTCGAGAGCACTTTGCATCGACGTGAGTACTAGTACTCGGCCGTCGGTAATTCGTGTTAAAGAGAGCGACGGCCGAAATAAGTTTGCTTTCTTAAACCCCTCCCTTTAAGGCCGTAACGGAGAGGGCGGGTTGATCATCGTGCACATGGTATGATGCACATGCTATGCTATAGTATGATACACACGCTAAAATGATTAGCACAACTACGTAATGTTTATGTTACAGATATCAATTAGCGATAAGAAAATATAATTACTACAATTATATATTTTTATTTAACTATGAAATACGCAAAGTACGGTGGTAATAATGTATATCTTCATTTAAAAATTTTGTGTTTGAAAACAATCTCAGCAAACATGATATATTAAGCATTTTGTGTAAATAAAATGTCAGAATAACTTGGAAAAACATATTTTATTAGTTTTAGGTGGTCAGAGAGTACTTAAGTATATTAGTACATAGTACTGTAAGACCATACTTTAAACGTCTTCTTAACTCCGAAAACTGTACATTGTATTTTACGTGCTATACACTGTATTATAATACACAGTCTTCATTTGTAAATGTCATATTATAAAAAATTACTATAGTATCTTGTAAATGTCGCGTAGTATTTCTAAATTATCTTGTAGTAAAAAAATCGTCACCACAAAAGTCTGTAACATCTACAGTGTTTGTAGTTTTCAAATCAAAACAGTTTAATCCTGTCTCAGCACAGCACGACCATAATATTTGTGTTATTCGAACGATACATCCGGCTGTGATCTAATTAAAATGACATAGGCTTGCACGACATACCTACAAGCCATCTATAGCTTCTCATTATGTATTGTACTTAACTATGTCACTTATTCTTTAATACAGTAAATATCCTTTAATACTGTAAAACGTTATTACTGTGTAAAATGATTTTTGATTAAATTTTATTATTTTAGCAAAATATGATTACTTTTACAATAAATCGTAAACATATAACAGCAACAATATCAAAATAACTTGTTGATTAATGTAAACTTTAGTTACTAATGAAAATTTTATTAGTAAAGGTGTTTAACGTTCTACCTGATAAACCAGAATAACTTGATGTTATTCAATCTATAAGAAAACAATATTTCCAGTATAGGACAACATCTCAACCATCATAACTTAATTTGATAAGCTAAAATAACATGTTTTTTCAAAAATGTTTGAAACAGTTGCCAATGTGTGCAATAACAATAAAAGTCAGTTTAATAACTAAAATATGCAAATGAGCAATTAGTTGTAATTAGAATTCTTTGAACCGTAATACCAATTATCATACTGCCCTTTGGAAGTCTACTACCTAAAACATAACAACAAATGTCTAGAAAACACTGTCTTTAAGGTCATTCTATGCTTAACCTTCAAAAAAATTAAAATTTTAAAATTAGGTCGCTCGTGTAATACTGTGCTTCCTCTCAAAGCAAATACGCAGAGTCAGGAGGCACAAAATTATGTGAACAGCTAATAGCTTTGCAAGGCTGATCTAGTTTTTGAACCCATTCTTAAACCTTGCTTATGGAGTAGATAAGATAGTCAAATTTAGGGCAATTAACTTTCTGGCTATTTCCCAAAAACAATTAAACTACTAATTAAAAGAGATTAGTACGTCTAATCGTCCAAAATAGTTTTGCGTTTTATGCCGCCGGAAATTAGAATAAAAAAACAATTTCAAGTTTCAATGAATTCGTTTTTTTTTTAATTTTGGCAGAGTTGTTAACTTTTCATACTTTTTAGGTTTTTCAGATAATTAAGTGCCTCTTAACTCTAAAAAATTTTTTGGAAGAGGCACACAACTATTCGAACATATTAACAAAAAGAAGCTCAACATTTTCTACTGCAGTAGCTACTGCTCATCCTTTTGCTATGACTGAAACTGCAAGAGGTATCACTTCAAAAAGCATACCTTATTATTGCGTTCTTAAAATTTACAGGGTTACCTGTATAGAAACGCCAATTAAAATTGAAAAATAGAATTTATTGTAGATAAATACACAAAAGAGAAGATACGTATAACATATTGTACTCATGTTTGTCATAAAAGTCGTTACTACAGCTGAGATCATAGAGAGATGACATACGGAATGAATTTGTAAAATTAAGTATCAGATAACTCGGTGCTGACATAAATTAACTCGAGCAGGAAGTGTAATGTCTACTGTCAGTAAACGTCTACTCCGAATGTTTACTGTGTGGTGGCTGTTCTTGTAGGTAACAACAAGGTCCACATCATGCAAAATTCGGTTTTTAACTTTTTTAGTTAAAGTAAAGTTCCAAAAAGTCAAACATAAATACTCCTCAGATAGTAAACCTATGTTAATATGGTATGTCAGCACCCGAATCACCCGTAATATACCCGTGAGTTAACAATAATACGATAATAACCTAATGACAGCCGCATGCCTCTACTTTCATGCCGGCGTATGTCTTCACAACCACTGTGTTGTTGACGTCGCGATACAGAATGGAAATGGCAGACGTCTCCACCGGCACACAGCTCGGCGGAGGAACAGCGGAGGGATCGACGGAATGTATCAGAGACTGGATGATGGCATGGTTGGTGGTGTTGAGGTGGGAAGGCATCGGGTGAGAGCATCTACCTTGACATTGGTAGGCGTCGTAGCCGGCTGAAAGTACGTAGTTAGCTACTTGTAGCTATATGACATTTACCTCAGGATCAACTGCTTATATGATACTTACGACAGAATTCAACTTTGCAATGAAAACATTACAGTAAGTTAAAGTAACATCATTTCACTAAGTGAACATTTAAACTAAAATTCCGAGTCTAAAGACTACCAGTGCCATCCCTACCTGGTGCAATGATCCAGTCGCCCCAGTTGAGCTCGGCAAAGTCCACGTACAAGTTGGTACGGCGACACTGTGTACCATCGTACGACCCCATCACATGTTGTTTGCGATGCTTACGATGGGACGATCGCTTCTGATTCTTTGTGTTCCGTTTCCTCCGCTTCCGGGGGTTCCGTTTGTCGTGGATAAAAGTGATCAACGCCGCCGAATCCGAAGCGTTTGTCCAGGGTTCGGCTTCAGACGCCGCCACGAAGTTGACAGTCAAGGCGACCTGAAAAGTAAATATAACTTGTTTTACTTGGGAAAGGGTTGTTTAGTAAACAAGAGGTGGGTACTGTAGCTAAATATATATAACATAGAGCTTTACAGTAAGATAAAGTACAGTATGTTGAGTTTAGGCAACTTTCACATTATAAAATTGTATTATATGCTAAAATACTATAAGGTACGTATATTATTAAAGACTGTATAAAAAACCTTATACCTAACATACCCGTTTGACATTGGCAGTAAAAGCCTTGGTAATATCCAGATCGATCCAGTTGTTGCGTGTGAAGAACTGTGGAAGTATTTTAGAATCCAGAACACTAGAAGAACCCGTCATTGATACTGTAAATATACCGCGTAACACTTTCCCTCGAGGCAGCTCCACCCTTAACATTGCTTTATCAACCGCTTCATCATCCAGGCTTGAGTGTTGTACCCCAAGATCAAACACAATGTCAGGCCCAGACTTCTGTGAAGGTAGGTGATGTCGTACAATATCTTGATCTTCTTCCTGAGCTTTCTCGTAGAGCTCCCAAATGTAGTCGGGCATCTGAAAGTAGCAACTACTATATTATTGTATGCTTTTTGGTTCTCTACATTGCACAGTAAAACAGCTAGGCTAAGTAACCGCTACTTCCAAACTTACATCGAGTTTGAGGGGCCGTGAGCTCTGTTCCATCAGGTCGTCCAACCCGAATCGTCTCAGAAATAGCCGTCTCAAAAGTTTTCGTTCGGTTTCGTCGAAGCGGGCGGCTCCCATTTGCACCAGAAACGAGAGTACCATTAGAACCAATAAGGACCAAAACCGATCACCTTGAGTCGACCAAATTATACTCATCTCCGGCCCAGTCGATTGTAAAAAGTGCCCGTTAAGCACTTGGAATACATTTAAAACTGCAACGTTTCTGTAAGCACGATATTGTAGTATATAATAGTGGTTGACATTGCAACAAAAATTGGTTAAAAGCAACGATATATAAGTTTATAACAAAAAATATAACGTAAAATACGACAAAGTCATTACATCGGTCAAAAAGTCCACAGGAAAAGTGAAAAAGTCAACTTAATTGCACTGTGCAGCTTATTGTCACACATTCTACGAACTTTTTGACCAAAAACAAAAATGAAAATCTGACAAAAATTAAAAGTAGAGTTATGGGTTAAAAGGTCAGTAACTTGACTTCGGGACACAACCGAATCAGGAACAAATAGATCCCCCGAGGGCCACAAAAAACTTTGTTCTAGCCGATATTCGGAGACTAACTCATCTTTAACCTTGGCCACTGTCCTCATAATTTATGGTTAGTGTTTTTTAAGCTTTTGTATGGTAAAAAAGCGTATTTTACATTTTTATTAGATATGACTATTCTTGGTATCGTAGTCGTTTATATGCAATTATAACTCAGTACGAATGTAAAGAAAAATAAACAACAAAGTAAACTTAAAATGGTACTAAGCAAATGTAAAGAACTAAAAATAATATTATGATACTATACGATATGTACTACATTGTACGAATTAACCAAAAAGATTATAGAACCATCAAGCAACTTAAAGTATACAATACCATACGCTAAAACTCAGTAGATACCAAACAGTCATATGCTTAAACCAAAAAGCTACCACGCTATCACTCGTACTTACAGCAGCCAGTCGACCAGGGTCAGGCGATCCTGCAATCGGTGCCAATCGGTCGGGTTTTATAGATAGTCTCGAAGTGCTCGACCGCACTCGACGGCGGCATGAAATCTGATCGGCAAAGAGCCGAATGGCGGTCACTTAAAAGAAAATATGTCGCTTGTCAGAGTTGCGACTCCATCAGGACCTCGGCTACATATTCATTTCACGTAAACACTCAGAAAAACCGCAATATCAAGGCTTTGATCAAGTTGTTTTGTCAGCTGTTCTTGACACCGTTCTGCAGCTGATGTCATTCTGTTGTAGAAGGGAATGGCGAGGAATTTGTAGCCTTGGGGCATGTAGATTTTGGCTGATAAATTAGTAAAGAAGGTTATAGCTGAGTGAAAAAGAAGGTTTGTAAGTTCAAAGATAAGATATATACAGTGAAAAAAACAATAATCTTAATGATCATGAGCAAGATAATATAAAAAACAAGCTCAACTCGTATTTTACCACAAAAAATATATAGAACCACAGAATGTACGAACCTCTTCCCATCGTATCTCTCACATACCAAAAAGATCGGACGATGATCCACAATATTGACTAATTGGAAAAACAATGAATTCCGCATAAAATAAAATTAAAACCGTTTAGATCAACCCAAGGTCAAAAACCATCACAATCCGGATCTTCCTTACCGTAAGACCGTCGCGCGACACCGCTCCCAAGTCATCAAAAGTCTGAAAGTGGTTTGGTTTTGTAGAAAAAAGTGGAATGAGGCGCCACTCAGGCTTCTGAAGCAAGTTTAGATACAACACAAGACTTTATGTGTTGGATTTATGTTACTGAGTAATAATTGATGAGTAGCTATAAAGTAATAATTGTCATATTTGTAGCTAGTAAATAACTATGATCAAGAAAATTATATTATTATTAAAAAGTAATATTACTTAATTTAAAATTTTGAATTCATGCCAACATTCTCCACCCAAAAAACGATTGTGTTCATTTTAAAACTGATAAAAAATGTTATTTTTACGTGTACAAACTAGAAACAAAAGTTTTTTTACAAAAGTGATGTTAGAATGACAGAAGACATCGTATGATCTCTGAAATCAACAAAACGTCATTTGACAGTTTTTTTCGGCAAATGATGTTAACAAGAATGTGATAAAAAGTACTGGAAAAGCATGTCATCAAACAAAGGTTTAAAAACGAACATATAAACTTTTCAAAATATATATGTTTGGTCAATAAATAAATACAAAAACAAAAAAATATTTTGGGGCTTTGAATTTTAAATTTATTTAAGTTAAATTTACTTCAATTTACAGTAATAAGTTGTGGTTAAAAGATGCAAAGACTTTCTTATGCAACATAAGTCCCAAGCACTAACTCATAGTAATAAAAATATAAAATCACAAAAAAAACAAAGATCAAGCCCTAAAACTACAATACCACAGCCCCAAAGTACCACTTGGAAAGTAAAACTTTAAAAAACAAGTTAGAAAAGTTCTGGAAGCGGACAACGCATCTGTAGCACGTGCGACGATGGCCGAATCGAAAATCCGAGATTGTGCGATAAGCGGCCGAATCGAATTCAAAGCATTTCTCGATTTGGAGGAACACGAAAAGGTCCGGGCCTAATCATTAATCTAAACGGAACGGATCAACAAGGCCTCAGGGTGTTTGCGATGTCATGACGGTCAAAAGCGTTTTTCACAGCGTAATTCGTTGAGCCGTATCTTATTATAGGGGGTTCTTATGTGTTTAGGGACTGGTCAAAAAGTAAATAGAAGTTTGGTCTAAAAATAAAGATGCTAGCGGCTATTAAAATTCAGGTCAAAACTAAATTTAAAATAGTGTACATATGGCTATTCTACTTATTATTTGACCGATTACGTTTACTATAAACTTGATTTCTAAACCTATAACCATATAAAGTAAGAAAAGGAAGTATAACATAACTAAAACTCATAAAAGTACAAAGCCCTGTAAACATCCATCATGATGACGTCTTTTCAACCTAAAATACCCATCACGATGACGCCCCTTGAATCTCCAATGTAACTCCCAACAAAAAGTACCCGCCCGGAAGTGATCTTCTGATTCCAAGCCAAAACTAATTGAATTCAATAAATCAGAATCGGATACCATAAGCACAGCGGAAGTTGAGTTTTGGTCTTACTTATTTATGCCACATGTTGTATGTTCTTATAATAGAATTCAGAAGCAAAGTTTGAATTTCGAAATTTCGAAAAATTCAATTTTCAAAAACAAAAATATTTTCTCGAAAACTTGATCTGTTTTAATTGTGGCACGTAGCGGCTTTGAATCTTGTTGATTATAGTAATATAGGGTCTAACGAAGAGTGATTTTTATTAGTTTGGCTAATGTTTGATCAAAAAATGCGTGAAATTTGAATTCTTTAGGTAGAATAAGGACTTTTCTACTTGATTTTTTAATAAAATTAAAATTTTCCTACCTAAAACAATATTGTTTATGTAGAATAATAAGCCAAATGTTAATATCCTGTTTTGAATTTTCCTTTTTATCACTAAACCACCTTTCAAACCAAAAAACACCCGCCCAGCACTAAAATACTCCTTGATCTACCTAAAATAACTCAAAACGAGCCTCTTCCCTCCAAACCCCATCTTCAGATTCCCATCGTGAATCGGAAGCTAAACCGCGTCCCAGCGAAAGCGAAACCCGATGACAAATTGGGGGAATTAGCATAAAAAGGCATGGTTAAATTAGCATAAACCGTGGGCCGAGTCATATCAGTCTATCGCGGAATCAGAGAGTCTGCGGCTTCTGTTCCGTTTAATGTTGCCTTTCGTCTCGGCCACATCGAACAGCAAAAAACACTTTTATTCGGGCCGACACAAAGCCTTTAAATTTATTGTCAAAGGGAACAAAAACTTGAGCTTCAAGTTGGGGGAGATTACTTTTACAATATTATGATCAACAATTAAGCGAAACAAAACAAATCAACCGGATTACAATTGTTGAGGCTTACTGTACACGGGTTACTGTACAAACACATAGACCTAGAAGAGGGGCATGTTAGGCATGCCGGCGAAAGGGTACCAGTACGACGTAAAAGTAGGTAAGTATGACATTATTGTGTAAATGCATAGTATAAATAAAAGTTTGTGAAAAGGTGGTGCTAAGTATTACAACTACAATATAATGTTTCAAAGTAAACGTTAAACAAAATTCAAAAATTTAAATTTAAAAAAAAACTGTAGTAAACACTGCAATATTATGATGTCTAAACAGAAAATGACTATCGTGCGATAACAGTCAGGAACTGCGCGATAACAACTACAACAACCAACAACTACTACAACATCCGCGACGGACTAGTCGCCTTTTGAGGAGACTGAGGACCCGCCTGAACTAAGAGATGAGGTTTCTGGGACTTCGGACTGAGCGTCGTCTTCGTCCTGATTGGACGTAGCCAGATTCTGATGGGACGTGGGCGGGGTCTCCGCCCGATCGTCGCTTATGGCCGCGCCTTGGCCACTCTCCACGTTGTCATCGGACGCGTTCTCTTCGCCGAGGTTGTGTCTGGAAACAAACTTTTTGTAATCTTTTCGGATTGCGTCATGATGCACCTAACTTTTGGAGCCTGTTTATCATTTTTTAATTTTAAAGTTATCTATGCCATCTAAACCTCGATTCACTTTGATTTTTTTTTGGTATTATATTGAGTTAGTAAACTGTTTTCAAATATTGTAGATTCAAAACATAAATTTATCTATATTTACATGACTTTTTGTTATTTTCGCTCCTAATGTACTATATAGTACATAGTCTTGTACTCACCGTAGTGGTGGAAGTTTTGTCGCGTCTTCGTAGCTCGGAAGCGGCGGAAGAGCTTCGTCCTGAGAGCGACGTCCTGAAAGAGCAATATAAACACATTTATTTATTTATGTTGCTATTAATACTCCATGTTTTGCAATCAATCAGGCCCAAAAAACTATTAAAAACAAACATTGGATTAGTCTTCAGAGCGTCAACAAGATTTTATATAAAAAATCGTAAACTTTGAGTAAAATATTATATTATTCATTTTTTGTAATGCCAAAGCTTTTCGCATCGTATTACTTTTAGCATTCAAAATTACGCTTAAAAAATGTATCGTATAACTCTGTTTCCGCGGCCTGCAAAGGTTTTATAACTGAGGCCGCAACCCTCAAACTATTTTTCTTGAAAAAAATCGGAAATATTGGTCTTTTCTTGTCGCACCATACCCAACTTTACGTTTATGTTTCAAAAAATTGTAAAATAAATAATATTTGTATGTTTTTATATTATAGTTGCCTTCTTATCTCGATATAACGCATTAACCTAGCCAAAACAGCTCTAAATCATGTATAAAGATACTTTCTGATAAAAATAAGACTTACTTCGTTGTCCTGGTTGAATATAAGGCGGTGGCCCAGAGTCGGGGATTATTTGTCTGAAAGAGTATATCCTTGGGTCGTCGAAATCGCCCCTCCTTGTCGCGAAACAGCCTCCGGGGCCATGATTTGCGGCCACGGCTACAGCTGCAGGGACAGGCACGGGGAAGTTACAAGCCGTTAATAGGTCTGGCCTTCTATTTAGGTACCTCGTCTAAAGTTTGAATATTATCATAGACATGGCGACATACCTGCATTCTGTGTTTCATTAGTAGATACATACTGACGACAAGTACGACTATCATTATTAGACTGAAGATTGTGCCGGAGATGTCTCTGGTGAACATGTCGGAACCCTGAAATTAGTTTTTTTAAACTTTTGTACTATCTTTAACATTTATATGAGCCCAAGATCACGTAAGTATACCATTAGTAGCAGTCAGGTATTCAAATAGAAATGATATTAGTTATAATATTTAAGTTAAGGTAACGTACCTGATCTCCAAATCGCTGAAACCGTGAGCTCGACTGCGTTGAAGAATTCGTATTAATCTCACAATGATACCCAAGGTAATGTCGTGGACATACACATCGTCCATTGGTCTCCCTACCTCCATTCATGCATATCAGATCTCGACATTCTTCTCCCTGGTAGTACGGTACACAACTACAGTAGTTTCGGCCGTTTTGGCCAGTAATGATCTGTCCTTGATCACAGTACTTCTCGCAGAGATCGCCGAAGAACGGTACTGGACACAAGCACTTGTTGTTCACCGTTCTCACGCCCAGATTCTTGCACGCTGGAAGGCGGCGACAGTGCTCGTCCAGCATATGGTCGCTGGCTACAGGACACTTGCATCGGATTCTGTTGTGCTCCTCGTCCGTGTCGTCTTCAGCGTCGGATAGGTATCTGGAGCGTCGTGCCAGATACGACACTTTAAACTCTTGACAGTTAAAGTCGGACACATCTTGAGAGTCTCGAGGTGAGGACCCTAGCACGGTGAAGTTTTTGGCCAGACCGATGGCTTCTGGGGAGCCGTCGTTGCAGCAGTAGAAGGTTTCCATTTCCTTTTGCCAAACGAATCTGAGGTCATGGTCGGTGCGCGTGAAGTCGGTTTCCTCTTTGGAATTGGAGTCTGAAAGCGACAAAATTAGTTTAATCTAATTACAATATGCCTTTTTATGTAAACATGTTTAAAGTGGAGTGGTTAGAGGGCTGTTGATCATAAAGATCTAAATCAAAAGTTTCTTGTCATGTGTAACATAATTTTAATTGATAAACTGAAAAGTAAACATATTTTGAGAAAACTTTAAAAGTATAGTAGTTACTTGTTATTCCTTTCTGTTTAACCTTTAAAAATCTAAAGAATTCAAATAATTCACGCTGCTTTTACCTATTGTCGAACAGAATTCCGCCAGAAATGCCATAAAACAAAAAATTTCGGGTTTATGGCCTGAATTCCCCCGAAAAGTAATTAGCGAACAAAAGAGCTACCTCCACAAAGGCAGTTAACATTACCTGACTTTTCGGCGAGAACAATATAACAGGATGAGAAGATTAGAACCCGTAGCACGTTGGCCATAACTTGCACGGCGTGGCCTGGCTGTGTTGTTGGGCTTCAAGAGAGCATGGAAAGGAGCGGCCAGAAGAGCGTCTAAACAGGTGATCACAAAGTTGGGGCGGAGGAGAAGAAAGGAACTCGTTTGTCGCGGCAGAAAGAGAGGAAGGAGACCTTTTAGAAAAGCTTGTCAACCCAGGAGGCATGACGGTGGAACATCATGAACAAGTGCATTAATTGGTGCATCGTACATTCCGTTAATTACACCGCCGGAAGCCGGCCAAAACAAACACCACAATAAGATTTGTTACGTATGGGCGAGATAATGGGGAATATATTGTAAGGTCTGGGATATAAAACAAGGAAACTATATTTTTAAGAGTTTAAAATGTGTGTATTTTACAAAAAGTGAAAGATTGTTGTCATTACAATATAGTATTGGTCTAAAATTACGAAGAAATTTCTAAATATAAAAGGTAAACGAAGACAAATCACCAAATTTAAAGTCAAAGCAAAGTTTGAGAAATCTATTATGACATCCAAAAACGACAAATTTGTTTAAAATTCACAAAATCTGGAAATTTCGACGACATCAACAAGCCCTGTTAACAGCAATTAAAGATGACTATAGACCAAAATAAAGCAAAAACACCAAAGCCCAAAGGCACATTACACCGAAAACACGCGAAAGCGATTACAATTACTTCCAAGTAACCGAAATAATACTCAAAAAGTTGATTCCGAAAGTTTGCGTAATAGCGTTAACAAACACGTAATTAAGGCTGACCCGGGAGTGTTCTCAGGCGAAAAGAAAAACTCGACGTGAGGTAAGGAGGAGAACAAACAGCTCTCGAAACCAGTGCATTACCAACAGCTGATAGTACTAAAAACAGGGTCAAAAGATTTGTCTAAAAACAGAGTCATAATTACGGTTGAAGGCCTAAAATGAGGTCAGACATCTATGAGAACGTTAGGAGTTTAGTCTTAAAATGAAAAGTTAAAAAATCTCAAACAATGTCTTCAAAGAGCTAAAGATATAGATCTTGATGTCTGGAAGCCTAAAACAGGTAAGAGAATTCTAATTTTCACACGAAAAAGCATAAAAAACTAGTAAACCAAAAAGACAAATTGATTCCTTATTCATTTTTAAACCAAACCAAATGCAGACCGTTCATTTCTAAATCACAAAAATAATTTCCAGAAGCCTAAAGCCCATCAGAAACCCTCAGAATCCCAAACCAGGGTCAAAATCCCCAGAAGCGTCAGGTCAGAAGCCAGAAGGAGCTCGTAACGCTCCCAGGGTTCGAAACCGACCATCCACAGCGACTCCCTATCCCAAGGTCGTTGTTGTGGGGAACATCACAAAAGCAAAAAACAAACGCACACGTTTCACTTTTACTTTCGCGTCACAAGACCGTTATAGGAATGGTTATACCTAATTAGGGTGATAGGAGTGAGAAGGCTCGAAGACGTGATCACGATGAAGCACGCGACAAACAGGTAAAGCACAATCTCATCTTATCTGGCCGCCCGGATCTCTTAATGTCCGCAGGCCTCTTCATAACTCAGGTACAGGTATTTAGACTTCCGGTCTGTTACGAAAACAGATTCTCAAGAGTCTCGCGTCGAAAAGTGTAAAAGAGAATGACAGAACATGTTTACGCTGGTCGTATATTAGTTTAACTTCCAATAGTCGTACTTTAAGGCCCTCCAAGGTTGAAAACAACACATATATTTACATGGTAAGTGTTCTTAAATTGCACTTTCTACCACACTGAAGGTTCTCGGGCCAATTTTAATAAGAGGTCGTTTCGAAAATGGTCTTGAAAAGTATTCAAAAGTAGAAAACTGACTAAAATCAAGTCTCAAAATTAGTAAATTTAAGTTTTTCGCTTCTCAATTTTCTAAAAAATATTACTTCAAAGCTTATAAAAACACCTGAATTTAATCAAAAAGTCTGTAAAAGCATATATTTATACGGTTTTAATCTCCCCTGATGATTTCTAACTGTTTTTTGACTAAAATAATAACCATAAAAACCAAAGTAAAGTGTTTTTTCAAACGCAACTTGACAGAAACGCTCGTATGGTAGTTACATTATTGTAAAAAGTAACAATTGAAAAGGGAAAGTGAGTCGAATCAAAGGATGACCTCAACCAAACACAACAATAATATAAGTGCAACGCGAGAAACCTTAGGTTAGTCAAACCCATAACTTTTGAAAGTCGGAAGAACACAACAAATAACTTGCAAAAACATTTTCAACACAAAAACTTAGTTTGGAACAAATAGTTTATATTATACTGCTTTAGCTACTCAAATACATCTTCTAACCCTCAGGAAAACAAGGTAAAACAATAAAAGACATCCTCAAGATCAGGCAAAACACCGTAATATAGGCAACATGGCCGTTAACATGAGTTTGTAAATCAACAGAGCTAAACAAGAGCTAGAAGGCCGAACGAGTCCCCCTCCCTCGACCCTTTTGGCACAAGCGTGGAAGGCCAGACAGCTGGGCGAGAGAGAGAATTGATTTCTTTTCGGAACAACCGGCTTCGACTTCGGCCTTCCTCTTTTGGTCACACTTAAATTAAAGCCCCAAATATGTCAAACTGTGAAATTCCAATTGGTTAAGTTGACTATTGGTCTTTGTCGCAACAAGATTAACAATTGCTTTGGCATTGCAATATATACAAAGTGAAGTAACATAACAAGGTACACAGTAAAATAATATTTTCATATAGACTTAATTAAAAACTTTAAAAACTCAAGTACTAACTACAAAACTTAGTTTTAAGATATCAATTTGATCAAAAATGAGATAAAAACAACTAAAGATAAACAGCTAACAAATATTTTAAAATTCTATGCACTTTTTGACCAAAAGAATATTAAACAACATGAAGTATTAACCCAGTAAAACGCCAACAAAACAAGCAACATAACGATTTTAAAGTGATGATAAACTAATCGTCACCAATCAAGGTTGGTTTCAACAAAATAAGATGTATTACGATACCAACATAAGTCATAGTTTACAATTTAAACGCCCAAAAATAAAAGTTTCGTTTATTCAACCAGCTTCGAGAAGGCGGCAGCTGCACGGTAGAAGGCAGTAGCTTCAAGAAGACGAATTCTCTGGCTTAGTCTCCTGTTTGACAGGCTTCAGAGCCTTGCCTTCGTGATCTGATGCAATCAATAACACATTCGGCTTCTCGTCCTTCATCTGAACCTTGGCTTGGGCTCCGCTCTTGTTTCCCTTTCTCAACGCACTCTGTAATGTGTGATCAGTGTTAATAGATTATGTCACAGAATTGGCAGCGTGTTAGTGTAAAATCACTAACAAGGTTTTGGAAACATTTCCAATGTCCATAAATTAAGAGCATCACCTTGTGATAGTTATAAATCAAGTTAAACACCATTTAAAGATGAATTCTACGATAACAGAAACTTAAAAGCTCAACAACACAACCTTAACATCCCTAACAACCAAATCTTCCCATATAACTTAAGTATTATGTTATTATTACCTTCTTGGGCTCAATTTTCTGCTCCATTTTGTTCTTCTGCTTCTTTATGATCTCTTGAATGTCGGAAGCCATCGCTACAGACGGAGGTTGAGCTTCTGACTGTGACAACGCAAACGTTACCTTCTCCTTGGCTTCTTTACTAAACGGTCGTTCGATCAGCAAACTGACAGTTCTTTTAGCCTTCAAAGACTGAAGAAGAAGAGCTCTGGCCACATCTTTATCCGTTACTGGTTTCCCATTCACATCCACAATTCTGTCTGCTGCTACAAGGCTTTTGGCAGACAATGAACCTAAAATACGGAACAAATAACTAGAAAAACAGACAAAACTTAGTTTGTAGTTGAAAAACTAAAAATTCTCCACATTATCTACAATTTTCTGTTTTCTTTCGTATAAAATGGTAAAGTTAGCAGGTTGCGAAGCCTCGGGAGCAGCTAAACAACTGTGTCGAGGAAAAACAAGTTCTTTTGCGGAAATCGGCCGACGGTAAACAAATCGACATACCTGGATCAACTCTAGTAACCAAGACTTTGTTCTGAAAGTGTTTGATGCCTAATCCAAACTTGCATCCTTTGATAAAGTCAATTTTGGCCAAGTGATAGGTGTATCCTTCTTGTCGTTTCAGATTCTTTTCTCGGTTTTCTGGAATCGGATCTTGACTCTGAAATTCTATGTGTTATAAGGTTGATAATACATTAGCTCTTGACAAAAAACACATATTTAACAATAGAAAAACATTTATATTGAGTAATATCATTTTAGGTTAGGTTTACTCACGGCTTTCAGACTTTTGGCTAAAGTTACCGTGACATTGGGACCGTGCTTCGCAATGGCATGCTTGAAATCTTCTTCGTTCTCCACTTTTGAATCGTTTATCTACAAAATCATCAATGTGAGTTTAATTTTACATATTAAAAAATTATTTTAATTTTTCAAAATATTTATAAAAATCAAATAATGCATAACTCAGACAATGTTCACCTACCTGTGCAATTTTGTCTCCAACCTTGACCTTTCCATGGAATGGGCTTTCCTTATCAATTGCGGTTATAAGAAATTCAGAATCGAAGGTTAGGCCGGTGTTACCGTTAACAAGCGTGGCGCTGATGGTGGGTTCAGGTTCATCGTCGATCGTTTTGCTTCTGGTGGAGGCGTTGGTGTCCCCCATGATTACACCGACCGGTCGGTTTCGTGTTGAAAATAGAGAATGTTTGTTCTCTGACTGTATTTAACTTGTCGTCACTTTCACAAGTTGACAAAGGGTAAGCTATAATTTTGAAATTAATTTAAATAATTTAATTTTACACTTTTATTTTTTGTACTGTAGTTCGCTGTAAAACAGTTTTATGTAAATTGAGGTTGTAAAAAGTGAATTCAGATAAAATCGCGCCCAGAATCGGAACTCTTGAAGAATGCGAGAATCCGGAAAGATTTGAGGTTGATATAGACGTTAAAGTGAGACTTTCGCTGTTTGGAGGCGACATGTTATTAATATTACTGCTGTTTGTTTATGTAAATTCTGTGTTTTGTTTTAACTTTGGCTCAAGTTCTGGATGTCAACCGTCTTCATGTCCACCTGCTCCACAATGTCCTCCGGCACCTCAGTGTCCAGTAGCTCAACCATGCTCATGCTCTTCCGGATCTTCAAACTCCTACCCTGCTTCATATCAATCATCATACCCAGCTTCGTATCAGTCATCATACCCAGAATCATATCCAGCATCTTATCCATCATCCTATTCTTCCATCAACCGCTATGTGGATAGGTACAACTTCGGAAGTCAGTTCCAACGACCCATTTCTTCACAACAAGTTCAAATTAATCCAGTTCCGGTGTACCCAAGCCCTCCAGCTCAGACTTATTACATTAATCCTAATCCCGTGTACGAACGGCCGATTCCTCATGGAATTCCAGTAGCATCATCTTTGTATGCAGACAATGAACAAAGCTACAAACCTGTCGGTGTAGGTCAATATAATCAACAACCAGTTAAAGTTGCGCCTAGTTCTGGTAAGAACGAGGTTTATGACGAGCAGAATACCTACAGTAGCCCATCGTATACTGAAAGAAAGACTGTGAAGGACAACGAGTACGATTCGGCTACTACTAGTCAGCCGGCTGCTGAGTATACAGTGCCTACAGAAGCGTATTCACCACCAACGGAATACTCTGCGGCTACAGAAGCACACTCTCAAAGCGTGTACACACCTACTACAACACAAGCACCATATCAGGAAGTGACACAAACACCGTATCAAGCACAGACAACGCTGCCAACATACGAACAGAGTACGGTAAATGCTTATGAATCCAATACTGTCTCAAATGTTGGATACGGTTCTACCGTAGCCTACCAGGAGACTACCGTTGCTCCTAACTTTGTGGTAAAGCCAGTACAAGACAGTGAGTACGGTGTACCTAACAATAACAATGTCCACGACAATGAGTACTTGCCGAAAGAACCAGCTGCCCCACCAGCCCAAGAACCAAACTTATATCCTGAAGTTGCTCAAGTTTATCAGGAGACTAACGTGAGTTTACTCTATTCTATGTGGACTTATTTGAAGATTGTGATTCTTAGTAACTCTATATTCGGATATACGTGTAATAAGTTACTTTGCAATATGTTACTGTCCCTTGTACTATGTTCTGTTTTGTTGAAGTTAGTGTCAGTTTTCTGTTTATACCCTAAGGAGATTAAAATTTAGTATTACGAAACCACTCATTCTTCTCGCTCGATTGTAACACCTACAACAACACCGTCTACCGGATATTACTCCAACAAAGAGAAGGCCTACAACAACAAGAATGATGTTGAAATAGTTTATCGACCACCTCCAGGAGTGGAACAAGGTGTAATTGTACCACAACAACCACAGATCGAGGTATCAGCATCACCCAAACCGGACTACGATGAGGATTATGTGAACCCTGGATTCTTGGGTGAAGCTGTCACAAAGTCAAGTAGGTATACCATGGTTTACTATGCTTTTTATATGATTGTTATTTTTGAAGTAGTTTTTGTTTTTTAATGCTATTGGGTACGTATCAGGCAAAATTTTGTTTAACTATAATATATAAAATAATGGGCATATATAGCACATTGTTATTGGATTAGTTCAGATTGTATAGCAATAGTATTCAGACTTGCTGAACAACATTAATATTAGGCCAAGAATTTGCAATACTATGTAAACACTTGTAGTAATCCAGACTGATATGTCTGTAATTAGTAGAAACGCTAATCTTCCTTTAATACCGTTTAAAGCTAAAACAATGTTCTGTACGAAATCCTTTACAGTTCCCATTCGTAGTGCTCCGCTACAGTCAAGAAGGAGAAGATCATCTCCAGGTGGCAGATGTCATCATTCCAGAATACAACGACTTCTGAAGGAAGTAAGAGTTTATTTTTAGTTTTGTTTTTTGATATCTAAAGCTAATAGCATTTGCTGTACTATTACACATGTTGATTTTATGTAGGTAAAACCTGCTCGGACCATCTTTTAATTACTTTACTACTGTAGTATACAGTAGTATAATATTGTAAAGTTATTTTTGTTCAAAATTAGTACTTGATGTTATGCTTAAAGACCTTTCAAACTTGATATTTACAAATTTTATAATATTTTTAGTTCCGTACATACGATCTTGCCAAAACGACCAAAGCCCTAAAGGCCGCCATTTCCAAACAGCTACAGCTTACTGTAAATGTAATTTGCTCCAAGTCGGAACTTGGATTTGATCTTAAGTCGGATGTGTACTGCACGTATAACATCAACAACTTGAGCTGCTTAGCATTCCAGTAAGATCGACTAGACCTGTATACTAATAACAACTACTATTTATGTCAGGCACCTCGTGGGGGTGTTCTTTAATAAACTACTGTAATATCGTTGGGAAATGTGTTTTGTACGATTTGGAAAGAAGTTGATGCCATTCGATTGTAGGGCTTCGGTCGGGTTTCCTTGTGTGTAGCAAGTAGTGCTTGTAAGACATTTCATTTACTTGTAAATTGCGTGCTTGCACCTACAAAGGTGATATCACGATGTTATACATGTTGCACTGGGTCATCAAGGAAACCTTTGTGAATGAATGGTTCATAAAATGTCATTTCATGACATCATAAAATAAAAAATTACAGTGAAACCTCTGTATCAGGAACTCCTGTATAAAGAATAAATTTTGAATTTTAGTCTAACACTATACATTGAACTCCTGTATAACGAAATCTCTTCGTAGCAAACAAATCTTAAACCTCTGACACTTCGTTATATGCAGGTTCCACTGTAGCTGTAAAATACGAAGGTGGTTTTACACACCCAACTACCATGCAAAATTTTATAGCATTGTAAACCTTTATGAGACCTGACGTACTCGTTTCGTACTGTACTATACCTCAACAAACATTACAGGCTGTAAATGGCGCTTTCAGTTACATACGTATACAACAACATGTTGTAAAGTAAGTGCGAACATGACCTGCTACGTAAATGTAGAAACTTGGCTTTACTATTAATAGCCTTAACTTTACGGACGTAACTTGCAATGTTATGCTGTCAACATGTCCATCAAAGCTGGCTCCGTGTACGTTGTAATAGGCTTACAATGCCATTTGCATAATATAACATTTCTGGTTTCCTACTTAGAACCTAAGCTGCCTTCGGCCGCCCGCACTCTTACGTATGTACGGTTTGCATCATACGAATATGTGCTAAAGGTTTGAACATTGACGAAGGCCGTTAATCCGCTAAAGAAATTAAAGGGTGGAGCCCGCGGCCCCTGAAGCCCAGTATAAAAGCGTCCGAAGAGAGCCGATGTTAATTGGCATTTACGAACTAACTCTAATTACAACAATGTCTCCAGTCCTGTACGAAGATGACTATGTGGAACTAACCGAGGATCTGCTCACCATCAAACGCTACTTCTTCCCCATGATGAAGCCCAAGGTGGTGAGGGTGAAGAACATCCGCATCGTGCACTACGATGAGCAAGACAACACTAAGTATGGGTTGAAGAGAACCTGGGGCAAGAGCGATCTTATCGACATCTACTGGGCCGCCGACTTTAAACGGTAAGAGTAGTTTTATTCACTTAACTATATTAACATAGACGGTTTTTTATACATTCTGAGCAAAAGCCAGCTGGTCGATGTTGCTTTAGAGTTTGTTTGTTCAAAACGAATGTAAATCTAACATTGTATCCTTATTATTCAAAAACAAGTATAAATTTGACATTGTTATTCGAAAGAGTATAACTTCGAAGCCAAAAATTATATTAATTATGATGCAAAGCACATAATTTCAACCGAAATAACATGTTATTTGTCTTCAGCTGTTTACCCGGCGACAAACACGGAAAAGCAGATGTGATCATCGATGTTGAGGACGGTCTCATGAAAGGCTTCACGGTCCGTGACGTCCAGCAATTCCTGCAAAGCCTCAGATACTCCGCCCCGATGTCAATGATCGTAGTGGACAACCTTAACATCTGAAGGTGATATCCTTTTCCCCCTTCGTCATACAGGTCTCTCATCAGTTGTTCTCTGATAATGTATTTAAATCCTATGTACAATGTTTTGTAAGCTCAACCTCTATATTATGTTACCACACCTAGTATATGTTAATAGGAACCTCGGGTATTCGTTTAATTAAATAAATATTGAAATCATAATAATGTGTACAGTATTGCATAAAATACCTAAACCATAACTTAAGAACAACATACCATCACATAATTGATAGTAAATTCGCTTTACACTATAAAATCGATACTAAGCATAACCCGTTTTAAGAATGACATATTGATGTTCGTTAACACGCGAATTCAGACATCTGCGACATTGTTGCGACTCGTTTCGAGTGACCGATCATACGTTTGTAGAAGATAATCCACAACAGAAAACATAACAAAATGAAGATGACTTCGAACTGCCAGATGGGTTTGGGTCCCTTCCATGTGTACAACCTAGTCAAAGCGATGGGTCCGATGACGTTAAGACATTCTCCAGAAAC
Source organism: Bursaphelenchus okinawaensis (assembly GCA_904066225.2). NCBI lineage: Eukaryota > Metazoa > Nematoda > Chromadorea > Rhabditida > Aphelenchoididae > Bursaphelenchus > Bursaphelenchus okinawaensis. The sequence goes on along the minus strand of CAJFCW020000005.1, from coordinate 6,611,001 downwards.
TATAAAGACCCCTTGCATGGTGCCTTGTCTAAAATTAGTAGATTAAAAATGAAATTAAAGTTGTATGAAACAAGTAACTAGCCCCTCAATCTGGTATTCAAGGTGTAAATATTTATATCTACTATAATTTCCACCGTAAACGATTTGCGTCTTCAGTGTCCTTGATAAACAGGATTAAGCATGGGATGATTAAAACTTAATACTTGGGGGTGGCATTACAACTACAACGTACAAAATGAACCTTATCTATCGTGAGAAAAGCTAATACAGCTACAAAAACTATGGATAATCAGTTAAAATCTACTGAAAAAGGCTACGGATAATAAAGTTAATATCGCGGAGATATCCGACTTGCAAGACATACCTGATGTTTCCCAATATCTTCGAGAATAATATGTCCAGGTTGATTAAACACAAAGGTAAGGCAAAGCCCAACACGACAATAAGAGAGCCTAGGAACACGTACATATTAACAGCTGGAGTCTCAGCACACCATGCGAAGGCAGGGTTACAACCGGTAGACCCGGGTACATCAACATCATCGAGATCCATACCTACTTGCATATGCAATACGCTTTCCACAGACGATGTCACATTTGCATACGGTATGGTAGCTTTTAAAAATGACCATGGATAAGTCAGTAGGTAAGCCAAGAGTAGCATGGAAATGGAGAAGATGATAGCACGACGTTCTGATATTCTTTTTCGCAGGTTAAAGAACACATATGCGCCATTCCAGAAGCATATATTAAGCCCAACCAAACCCATGCATACTGATAAGTACAGTACTGATTCAGCGGGTGTCCACTGGAATACTGTCATTGTGTATGGAGGACCAATGGTCATGAAGTTAAAGGTACACAAGCTGACCAACATCTTCGTGACAAGACATACGATTACTGCTGTCACATCGTAATCTCTTTTCTCGTCCACTTCTAAATATATTATTTATACAACCTTTCCTTTTTGATACCTAATTTATGTTATATAAAAGTTAACGGTTTTTCGCACTTGTCTTACAATGTGTGCGCTCACACATGGACGAACAAAAACAAATTAAAGGTATACCTTTGTTAATCGCTCCCAGCTGATCCATTTTCCCGTTAAAATGTTTAACCAAAAGATACAGTCCGATCACGGAAATAACGATCGTCATCCAAATAGGGGCAGTGTACAAGTTCAGGTGTACTCCGAAGATAGGAATACCAGGGTAACCAATAAGGGTAAACAGTACTTGCCCAACAGGACCAATGAATAGGCCTATAGCTGGTGCCAAAGAAGAAATTCCAACAGCACGAGGTCTGTCTTTCTCTGTACTGGCCATAGCAATGTGAGTACGATATATCTGAGCAGCTCCGCCAGATATGCCAAGAAGTAATTCGAAGAGCAGAAACATTCCTAGCCTTTCATGTCTGTTCATCAACTCAATCATCAAGTATAATATACAAGAAAAGATTGCCATTACTTTGCCAAACACCATTGGAGCTCTAAAGTTATGTGAAATCAACTATGAGCATGTAATCATTTATGCTTTTACTTTAGCTAAACTTCTAAAACATGACCGATCCTTATCAAAAATTAACAAAATTTTTAAAATTTACGATGAATTTGTAAATTTTTTTTAGATTTTATACAAATTAAAAAGCAAAAAATTAATTACTTTGTGTCTTTCTTCACATTGCTCACATAACCAGCAATCAACGCTGTAAACACCGTTCCGAAACTAGCCACCGAATGAAGTAATCCATAAAAGTTCTCTGAAACTCCTGGCTCCATCATCTTCATGTAAGGCCATATCCCCGGAGCAATGCAGTGTGTGTGGACAGAACCAATGAACGCGACCAAGGTGACCACATAGATACTCTTCCAGTCTGTCTTGGCCTCTTCTGAAACCCATACGAAAGTAAAAGCCACGACTTACCCTTGATCTGCTCCATTGTAACAGAAAATATAAAATAAACACGGTTTTAAATGATTACTGCGCTCTCTACTGCGAGATCAAGAGCGGCTTTTTGAGTCTTTCGAACACAAAACATAATTCACCGTCGTGTTTGTTCAAGTTGAATTCATTTCGGCTAATAAAACTATGAGATCATCACATTTGCATAACACTATTCAAATTGACAAGATACCTATGAATCATAATACCTGGAAAACAGAACGTATACATAACGACTTCACAATTAAAATATAGTTAATGATGTAGTTTCAGACTACAATCCGAGTTAAGAGATTAATGATAACATACGACTATCGAGGCTTTGAATCCACTTCCAGCTTCAACCTCCGATTCAAGTCTTCCAAAAAACTCTGATAGCTTTCGTCGTGATATTCTTTGGTGTTACAGAAGAGCTGTGTTGGTTTCTGATTCTCGTGTTCAGGAACCAACCGCTACCCCACTCCGTATACTATAACCTAATATACCGTATTATACTGTACCATCACATTTTAAATATTTGAAATATAAGAAATGGTTTAATAAAATCAAAAAATATCAACATTGGCTAAAATCCAGTTAAAAACCAAGTGAATTTTGTTATACGTATAGTCCGATCGTCTGAAACTTTTGTGATTATTGGAGCAGGTTGACGAGTAAGAAGTGATTGCAGTTGGTTTGAAAAAAAAGGGTTTTACTTTTTTGGCTAAACTACTACTGCAACATGGATCTTTTTTGCATTGTTCTAAAAAGTTTTGGCACTTTCTGCGTATATTTGTAACAAAAGGTACGTCGTTTAGCACATTAAAACCGTTGAGTTTCATCATTACTAGTTTTCCTGAAAATAATTAAAATGTAAAAATATGTTGTCTGCATTAAAAATGCCAAAAAACGCCAAAAAGTTTTCCAAAGTTACAGTACCTCCGGAGTACTGTAACTGGGGTTGAGATTTCACACCTCAAAAACCAAAAGACGTAGAAACAGTTTTCACCAAATGTTCTACCTTCAAAATAATGATTTTTTGCTATTGATATCAAAGTTCCACCACTTTGAGAAGTTTCAAAAAAATTCAAAAATTGCTCGGAAAAATATAAACCCGTACCCTCTTTTTATTTTTTAAACTAATCTGTGTTTTTAAAATAAATTAAAATAATTATAAGTTGTAGTAGTTTATGTAAACGCAATTTTGTCAGTGTGATTGATATAGATACACAACTTACTACGCAATCATAGTTTTTTGCGTTCCACAAACGTATTTAATAGTTTTACTGAAAAGTTTTATTAAATTTCGAAATACGTGACAAGGTTACTGTAATTCCGAAAATTATCAAAATTAAATTTTTTTAGTGAAAAATGTGGACTAGCGTTTTTAATGCTATTTGGAGTGGCTCAGGACGTCAAAAAGAATCTTACAGCAAACATTTTAAATTTTACTACTAAAAATATGGTAGTGTACCGTCTTCAAACTGATGGTGCATCCGGTACGAAAGCTCAACCCCAGTTACAGTACTCCGGGATACTGTAACTTTGGAAAACTTTTTGGCGTTTTTTGACATTTGTAGTGCCTAGGTAAGTAACAGTTGAACCGATTTAAATCATTTTGAAATTCTGTGTGCCACTGAGGTTCGACTATTATAAAAACGTGTTTTAAATATATAAACGTAATTTTAAATAAAAAATATAAAAATTTGTAGCGCACAATTTATATTTGAAATTTTTCTGTTCCTTTGCCATTTCTGGTTCTTTATAACGTAAAAAAATCAGCACCGGTAGCCTATGCCGATTGTATTCAAATTTTTTTCTAAAAATTAACTGGGGAACCATGTTCCACTTTTTTTAAAAATTTTTTCTGGTGGGGAAGGGTACTTCTTCCGCCCCTCGTAAGCACCCGGCTCTGTATATATAAATACTACAGTATATTTTAAAGATTGTTTCAGTTTTGTTTCCAAAAAAATGTTTGCTGTTTTACAAACCGTTTGTTTTTTAAATTTTTACCTGTAGAGTAATCAAAGTACACTGGAGTATTATGAGCTTTGCAAATATCAAAACGTCTAGAGCCGTCAATTTTGAACTTAAGTGCGTAATTGCATACTTCTTCTTTAATTTTTTGTTGATGAGCCCCTGGGTACAAGCAGTTGTTAAACCTGGTGTAGAATTCTACTTTCCTAGGATTGTAAATGACGAACTAAAAATAATACTGCTTTGAAATTCAGTCTGTAATTTTAATGAGCGAATAATTCTTTACTTTTGTGATTGGTTAGTCAATCAAAAACAGTAAACTCTAGTCTAAAAGTGTGTAGAGAAAAAAGACCTTGTTCTTTTCGCGACGAGAAAGCATGGTCACTTATATCTTTTCAGACAAGAACTCATAATTTTTGTCTAATGACCTGTTAGACAAAATTGGCGGTTTTAGACTGGCTAGCCAATCGCAGAGCTAACGCACATGGCATGTATAATGCTTACTTCGCGAATTATATAATTTTGTACAGAATAATTCGAAACACAATTCCAATCCCAAGCATCTTCATTGTTTTGCAGAGGCAGTTCGTAAAGCTTAGTTTTTGTCTTCAAGTCGTAGAATTCCATGTTGTTATAGCCATATTTTTCGTTAGCTTTATCTGAAATTAACCTCTTATGAACAACGTATCAAAAGCTTTTCTCAGTTTTTTATGAAAAGGTTTTGAAATAATAGACAAAATTGTTCTACTTATTTTGTACGTAATTTCACAAGTAAAACGTTACGGCAACATTCTTACTTCTGATAAAAAGCAAACCAGCTTTCTCAAAAATACAATGACCGAAACCACTAGCAGTGAGTTTGCAAAACTTTATGAGTTCATCAGTTTTCATGTCTTTTAAATACAACTGCTCTTCCACACGTGCCAACAATCCCACATAACGGTGTTCACTAAACTTGTCTTCATAACGTGTATAAAAATACTCCATCCCGGAGGGCATATCAAACTGTTTGTTACTAAATGGATCGTACACAGTGGTTTTATTCTGTAACTGCGTATACCAATGAATTTGGAAATCAGTAGTTTTAAACTTTTTCAATACTTGTTTTGATTCTATATCATACAAGTACGCGGTTTGATTTAGAGAAGCTTCTTCTTCTGGCGTATTTAGGCAATTGATAATAATACGTTTTCCTCTGTTGATCAAAAGAAACTGATAGATGTACCCGTCAAAGTATTTGCTGAAGTAGATAAGTTCAAATCTTAACTGCGAAAAGTCGATATGAGTTAGTATGAGATAACTGTTATCCATATAAAATGCCAGCATGCCACTATTAGGACAACTCATTACATGAAAATCAGATAGATCGAAAGCACGGTTCCCGGCCCTAAAACTAGAGTAGTATGTTTTCGTAAGCGTTTAGAAATGCCAAAGAAATACGTGACTTTAACATATTTTTGTCGGTAGCAACTGACATAAATCCTTACAAACTAAAAGCCGTCGCCCATGTTTCTCCCTTAAACCTGTAGATACCATCGCAAAAACACATTGTTTTAAAGTCTCTGTTTAACATCTTGTAAAATTTTTTATGCGTTGAAGCCAACGCAGCCAGACTGTCAATGCCATCCAGAAGAGAAAAAATAGATTCCCATACCTAAAATTGTAAAACGGACATCATAATATAACTTACTTCGTTCGGGAGATTTTTAATAAAAGCTTTCATCTTTTGTTGTAGTTTTAAAAGATCTATAAGAATTTTTTTAAATATACTAATTATACATAGACAAAGAAAGCGCAAAAAAGCAAACGCACAAAATATTGGTGCTTCAGAAAGAGCATCATAAAGTGCACGGCTGCATCTCACAGCGAATTTAAAAGAGCCATTTGCCAAAAAAATTAAAAAAAGCGCGCAATTACAACCTTTTTTGAATTTATATAAGACAACTGCATTCAGGACTCAAATATAATATAAAAAATCAATTTATTCATGTGGTAGATATGCTAAATTTTACAGAAGGTATACTCACACTTTCAGAAAGTATGGTTTATCTCAAAATCAGCATTTACGTATACTTTACAAACCCAACTCTCCATTATCTATCGTTCGATATAAAGTAAATTATCACGACCTAATTGAATGCAGTGTACTTATATTAGTGTGAGTAGTCCTTGGACATATACATTTATCACAGGCTCATTACTTAAAGAACGTCTCGTACTATTGAAAGTCTTCAAAAAATGATTACTGCGTTCTCTCATGCAAAATCAAGAGCGGTTTTTTGTGTTTTTCGAACGCCACATAATTCACCGTCGTGTTTGTTCAATTTGAATTCATTTCGGCTAATAAAACTATGAGATCATCACATTTGCATAAAGAGTCGCTATTCAAATTGGAAAGACTACCTATAAATCATAATACCTGGGAAAAAGAATGTATGCATAACGACTTTGCAATTGGAATATAGTTAATGCTATAATTTCAGACTACAATTCCAGTTAAGATATTAATGATAACATACGACTATCGAGGCTTTGAATCCACTTCCAGCTTCAACCTCCGATTCAAGTCTTCCAAAAAACTCTGATAGCTTTCGTCGTGATATTCTTTGGTGTTACAGAAGAGCTGTGTTGGTTTCTGATTCTCGTGTTTGTTGTGGGAGATCATGGATTGTAACTAAAGCACAAGATAAAGTAATATAACAGAAACTCACCTCTGCATTAACTTCAAACAATTGTCGTATGTTATCCCTCATCTCCTCGCTTTTGTTTTGATACTGAAACTCAAAAGTTATATTTAGAAAACACATAAACATTGTAAACTTAACTCCAAAGTTCAAAAATAACATTTAGCAAACAATGTTAACTTACCTTATTCATCCGCTTTTCCCTAACAATATTCAGTAGCCTAGCTTGAAGACATGCTCGGTGATCGCTCTGATCATGAGAAGGAGGCTCCTTCAGTAGTTGTTCATTCCTTCTAACATGATTCGCGATTGTTTCTTCTATCACGTCCGGAAATCCAATAGGTTCAACAACTTCATCAAAAGCATTGTTAATATAGTCACTTACAGCTTCCTTCAGCTGTTCTTCGTTCATTGAATCAAGCCTTCTAACCTCAATTCTGTCAGAAAAATTAACAAAAAATAAAATAGTGTGTTAAAACGTTATGCCACACATTTTTGCTTGTTTGTTTTCGTGGCGGAACCCATTAGTCTATTCAATGCTTGCAAATTATAAATTTAGGTATGCCTGAAAAATCAAAAAGTAAATTTGCACTTTAAAAGCGATCACCTTCTGGTTAATTTAATTACTTCTGTTGTGATTTACCAATTAAGTAAGGCGCTAAAAAGTTGGCGAACCCTTCCAAATTTGAGTTGAGTAAATAACAATATGGAAAAAGAACTGACTGGTTTCATCATTTCAACAGACAGTTGTTAAGAACAAAGATTAAAGGAATAAAAAAATTTAAATTTAATTGATTGGCAAGTAGGTATATTGCAATATGAATTTTACCTTTTGGCACTTCAAAACTTTTGAAACAAAAAAGCCAACTTTTCATGGATTCAGGAAATCCGACACAAAACGTTGCTGAATACTATTAGCAAGCACATCACTCGTTTTTTGGTAATTCACAGAGAAATTTGAATAAAACAATGAAAGTTGTAACTTTTACTCTTTCACGCTTTCGATGACACATTTTGTGAATTTCGGTCTTCTGACGGCGTCGCTGGAGAGTGGAGGGGTGGATGTTACAAGCCGCGTCGATTAATCAATTATCAAAGTGATGTAAACGGTGAGATCGTTATGTTGTGACCTCTGATCGAATTTCATTCCCAACCGTCTTCCGCTCAACTGACTGGTCGACTTTCTTCAGGTGACGTCTTCTTCTGACCGTCCCACGTGTTTAACGTTCTTAAAGTCGCAGATTCTCAGCCGATTCCCATTTTTTCGATTGGCGGTTTCGTGTGGGAGATTAACTTGTTTTATGATTTCAGATGAATCGGCTACTGACTCGGACTAGCTCACTGATACAGTGTCGGCGAGGAAACGCGACCAAGGTAAGGATAATATCTTTTATATTGTGGATGTTTGTCGACTTTATGATGACAAGACTTTATTAATGTGTTAAATAAAAGAAAATTGAGGAAAATGTAAAATCATTGTTTGTCATAGTGATTAAAATTGGATGGTCATATTAGAAATGTCATAAAAGTCTGGAAACATTTATTTTTGTCTAGCATTTTTAGCTAATTATAAGGAATTGGAAACCCAATTAACATTTATTAGATTTGTCAAAAGTTCTCGGACATTTTATATTTGCCTAAAGAAAACAACAAATTTTGATTATTTAAAAAAACCAAAAAATTAAAAAAAATTCAAAATGACTTAAAGACATATTTTCAACAAATAAATCATTTTATAGCCATTATTTTAATTTCTAACCATATTTTATGGATCTCACCAGTTGTGTTTGCAATGACAAAACAGTTTTTAGTTATAGTGAATGTTGCGCATTTCCGAAGCCAATTACGATCGCCAAACTAAAGAGTAGCGACAAGTCTGCTTCCTTTTCGTTGCAATTCCTTTTTTATCGACGAAACGCAATCATTATAGTTCAGCTTGTCCTGCAAGAAACTGCTCGCTAAACTATAAACTACACCTTTCATACATCAGCCTGGTTTTGGCTCAAAATCTGAAATAAAGTAGCTAATATAAAGCATAATATACATCCGAAGAGCATATTGTGTTTTTATATCTAAAAATTTTATTAAGTTACAGTAATCACACTAACTATAAAAAAGTATAAAAAGGTATTTTTAAACAAATTTTGATAGTTTTACTATTTCAGACTGACCCGTTATTTCGATTTTACAAGTATGCTTCAACGACTCCGATAGCTCCAAAAGTACTAATTACTGGTGGATTGGGTCAACTCGGCAAAAGCCTGGCCTTGGTGTTACGGTAAGTAATACAAACTGTCCTAATACAAAAGCTGAGTTTTTAAAAGATTTTAAAGCCGTTTTAAACTGAAGTCAAATTACAGTACCAACCATGTAGCACTGTACTTAAAACACCTTCAGACCTTAATAAAAGTACTTTGCAGGGCTATTTACGGACATGACAGTGTCATTCTGACAGACATTGGAAAGCGACCAGACTACCTGAAAGAAGTACCATTCTGTTATCTGAATATCTTGGACAGGAACTCAATCGAAGAGACTATTGTCAACAACAACATTGATACTGTCGTGCACTTCTCGGCTTTGTTGAGTGCTGTCGGAGAGAATAATGTTCCTTTGGCACTTCAGGTCAATGCTCAAGGAGTTCAGAATGTACTTGAGGTTTGCAGGTGCGTTTATACTTTCTTTTGACTGTTTCTTATCTTTGGTACGGCAACTTGTGTTGCTATGAAAACCATGGCATGATGTTGTAGAATATAAATTTAGTGTTGTTACAGTATGTTGGAAGATTAAAAGTTAATTTTATGAAATTTCAGAGCCCACAACTTGAAAGTGTTCATTCCCAGCACAATTGGTGCATTCGGTCCCACCACACCTCGCGACCTGACTCCTGATCTCACAGTGCAAAGACCTCGTACTATCTACGGAGTGACCAAGGTTTATGCAGAATTACTCGGAGAATATTACTTCGAACGTTTCGGACTGGACTTCAGGTCTCTCAGATTCCCTGGAATCATTTCCGCCATCCAGCCTGGAGGTGGTACTACTGGTACGGTTTTTTAAAGTTTTTGTTGTAAAAGAAGTTATTTTTTGAAAAATTTGATTTTCAAAAAGTAAAGCGTAAGCAGCCTAAAATAATCTAAGTTTTCACTAAAATACAGTAATTATAATACGTGAAAGTTTAGTATATAAAGAGTCGTAGCAAACTAATATAAATGTTATTGCTCTTTAGACTACGCCATTCAAATATTCTTTGACGCTTTACTGACCGGAAAGCACGTGTGTTATTTGAAGCCGGATACCATGCTGCCGATGATGTACGACACTGATTGTATGGCCTCTGTTATTCAAGTAAGTTCATGGTCTATTCCATAATAACATCAATAAACATTTGCAAAAGCTGATGATATCAGTGAGGTATTTTACAAAAATTACTCAAATTATAAAGACTTTGCGATTGTTTTACTATGGAATATGTTATATGAAGTAGTACAATAACAATTTGCAGGTTTTAGCAGCGCCTTCAGAATCCCTGAATATGAGGACCTACAATGTCACTGGCTTTTCGTTTACTCCTGAAGACATTGCCAACGAAATCAGACGCTACATTCCTCACTTCCAGATCGAATACAACGTCTGCCCCATCAGACAAAAGATCGGTATGTCCAGTGTAATATCTCGACTTTAAACTGGCGTTTAGTTCAAAGATTATCGCTGCAAAATGACTTTTTCAACTTTATTTTTGCATCATGTATAAGATATTGGAATCGACAGAATTTCAATAGGAAAAGCTATAAAAAAGATTTATATTACCCATGGCATGATATACATATAAAGAATACTATTGTATATAATAGAACAGAAAAAAGTATAGATAATATTATTGTAACTTTTCAGCTGATACCTGGCCCCGATCTCTGGACGATTCTTGTGCTCGTGAGGACTGGGGATGGAATCCAGAGCACAACCTGAGCACGACGACCCAGCTGATGCTGGAGTTGGTGGAGCAGAAGCTGGGCAAGGACCCAAAGACGACGCCGCTCCAAGCCCAGCTCTAAAATACGACTTTTGTTTTTCGAAACGGGTAAAATGAAATACTGACCTTGCAAATCTTGTCATATCTACACATATTGCCGTTTTTTTAAAATGTTTTTATTGTGATCTTACTTTCGGATGTCAGAAAATATTATTTTAACTCTTTTACATTACATTGTCTTTATTACTTTAGATTGTTCGTCTTATGTATCATATTATAGTAGAATAGCTACTTTTTGTTAGATTTTTATCATTTAATTTTCGCTTTATAAATACGAAGCTGATGTTATAGTAGGTGACGATAAAGTTTCAAAACAATAAGCAGAGCTATCTGATGGAAGTAATTACTAATTACTACGTTTTTCATGGAATTAGAATGCAGTTTAGGTCACAAAAACCATCAACAAGTTATTGTAATGCTATACACATTAAGTGAAACGTTCTGCAAGGATGTTTACGACAAAATCTTGTTTTTAAAAATATTTTTCCACGAAAAAATTGACAAATCGTTTCCGAGTTGCGCCCACGCTTCATCGTCAAACCGAGATCGATTCTCGAAATAGTTTGATTTTTCGATCATGTTACTTAGATATATATACAGCATATAATATAAGATACTTTCAGTTTTATTACTCTAAAACAATTGATTGTAAATGGCAGTTACATTATGATTCACAATATAATATATTACAGTAACGTGTTTACTTTGCAACCTTTTCTGTAGTCTGTTATTCGCCGAACAGTGTAATCGTAATGACAATTCTACGCTCTGATCGCTTTCTTGTAGCTGCTTCCAGAAGTCTCAGTGTTGTAGTTTCCAGGCTGGAATAACAATATATATTATAAATTATGTATAAAAACAATAATATATACATTATATATACATATACATGATGTATACATACACATGCTGTATATACATCTTTAATCACTGGAAAGTCTACTTCCGGGTTGTACTAATTCGACTATGGGAAATGATGTTTAGGCTACTGAGATGGTTTGGAAGTGATATTGTTACGACAACTTTTAAAAATAGCGTAACAAGCATAAAATGTATAATATGCGCAAAAGAGACATGTTGTTATCTAATTATCAGTTCTATTGATGCTATTTTTGTACATATTACTATAATAAATACAAGAATATGTATCATATTATAGTAACATATAGTAAAAAGTAACTCACAACTTCTGTTTCCTCGACTTGAGCTGGAGCTGCGACTTCAGTTTGACTCTGTGAGTATGTCGTACCTACATTCTGATTATATGTTGATCCTCCTTGGCTGTAAGAAGATCCACCCCCTTGGCTGTAAGTAGATCCACCACCTTGGTTGTAGTTTGATCCTCCCTGGTTGTACGTAGATTCACCTGTAGATACACTTGGCTGATTGTACGAAGTCGACGCGGCTGAAGAAGCTGAGGCTACTGGGCCAGTATTGTAAGTAGAGGCAGCCGGCTGGCTGTAAGTGGGTTGCGGCTGTTGAGCAACTTCTACTGTGGTACGTTCAACGACTGGTCGGTAGTATTTCTTGCGGATAATATATGTTACAGCTGCAATAAATGTTTTAGAATAACGTTACCTTTTGTAGATGACCTTGTCTTTTGTTGCCTGACATTTCATATTTGACATTACTTTTTTAATTAATTATATTGCTGTCTTTCTAACACTTATTACCTATTGTAAACCTTTGTGGAAGCAATATTACCCATTGTAAACATTGGTAAAGTGATTACCTAATGTTTGCAACGTTCCCTTCCGTTCCAAACATTACAAAAACCCTTAACAGTAAGTTTTTCTCTGTTTGCTACCTTCGTTTTACAAATTCTAATCTCTTACGTCTTGCTGCTGGTCGTGACACGTAGCTTGGAGCACGGTACGATGCTGGCCTAACGTACACGGGTTGTTCGATGAGTTCAGCTTGTTGGTACTCTCCACCTTGATATCCTCCATATTGCTGACTATACCCACCATACTGTTGGCCGTATCCACCATACGGTTGGCCGTAACCTCCGCCCGAACAGGCATCACAGCCTCCGCCGCCACCACCACCGCCCAAGCCCAGAAGATCCCAGAGGAAGGCGTCGGCCGGCGCGGCCAGCGAGAGAATCAGAAGCGCGAGCATCGTCGGCGATGGAAACCAAATGAAAATGGCCAAAAAAGGGAAACCGGTTATAAGGGACCCTCACTTTCCACCACCCACCGGAATGACGTCAGTGAAACGTCAATCAGCGACCAACTCGAAGTAAAGAACTGTTTACTATAGTCAAAAGCGCACTCTTCATCAGGAAAAAAACAAAATGTCACAAAGTATAGGAAAACAAAGTCGATGATCGCGGGCTAGTCTACTTGCCCCAGGCCCAGCCGAGGTCGTGCCAGTCCGGGTTCTTCTTGATTGCCTTCAGTGATCGTACGTATCGTTGTAGCATTACCTACAATGGCTTGATCTGTATTAGGGTAGTCGTTTGTTTAACTTTAGTAATACGAAAAGATGTTATCATGAAAGAGTAGTAAAAAGTATTGGCAGTTTGTAACAATTAGTCATAAAGTTGAGTAATGGTAGTCAAGGTTTAGAGTAAAGTATTAAAAGATAAAGTGAAGTATGTTCAAATAATTCAGCGCTCTGCTCAAAATATTTTTTTAGATTAGGAGCACAGGATTAGTTGAACTACTTAATATAAAGTTATAAAAACAAGCCTTACATCTTCAGGATCGACCAACTCCACCGCCACCGACCGCTTTCCCCACGCCCATCCGAGATCTTCCCATTGCGGATTATCTGACGCCTTTTTCAGATTGCCCCGATCTACAACAACATAAAGATAAGAGTAAAGATAATAAAACAAATCTTAAGCAGAAATACCTTTTTAGTAATTACCAAGTTACCTTAAAGCTATACACTCATCTCTACAATACATATAGTCATACCTAAAATTTTGAAACTTCATACCCATAGCCCGTTCTACAGTATCATAAATATCTATTTTTAACAGTATCAACAAGTTGTCATACTTGTTGACACAAAATGTCATGTTCAGTGACCATGTTTCGCAACTTACCAACCGGAGACGACTGTGTTAGGGATATCGTTATTAGTAGTACAATTAGTGAGCACACAATCCTCAACAACCAACACATGGCGCGAGACCTACAGTAACCTGGAGTAGCAAGATGTTATTCACACAACAATAACAACATGGTGCAACGCTACCATGGTTTAATACTCGTAACGTCGTATCATATTTTAGTAAGATAATGTTATACATATGAGATATACATACGAGATGGACTTGTATATTACATGACAAGGAAGTTCTTTGCAAAAGGTCATAAATTGTAAACAGAAGCTAGAACACTATTTTGGTCAAAACATAAGTAGAATGGTTAGTTATGTACAAAAATGACCTCCTTTTTTAAATATTCTACCTATTTTTTGACCAAACATGCAGTATTATCAGTAAAACAAAATCAAAAGATTGATTTAAAGCTACAAATTTTAATAATCAAATCAATATAACAACAAACAATATAATTTTAACCCCCTACTGTAACCCCTTTCCTACTGTAACAAACATATTCCACGTCGCGCAACACAAGATTCCAATGAGACCAGTGGAATTAAAATTTAATTAAATTCTGCCATTAAGCCCTGTAGCGATTACGCCAGAGCCTCAGAAATCTGGTTGTCGTATACGATGAAAATATACAGCATACTCGTTGTATACGATGACAATATACGTACATAATCAAGCCAGCTAGCATACAACCACTTTTCGTTGACGATAGTTTGAAAAGACATCGTATACGACAGCAGCTTCTCTTCACTATACGACAAGGCCTGGTTTCGCTAATTACGAGGACAGTAACATATGTATATACTCCATTTCCCCCAAATCCTGTTTTGAAAATAGTAAAATTAAAATCAGATAAAGCTAATTAAGCACGCATTTGGACGTTCATGCAAATTGAAGTGACAGAGTGACAACACCCGCCCTCAGGGACCCTTGTTATCATACGTTAAAACACTTAAATCATTACGGATAGGCCACATTACGTATACAGATAGTAGGTACTATTACATAAAGCATAGTAAAATAACAAATTAAGAGTGTTAAGCTAGTAGTATAAAAAATGGTGTTATATTATAGTAGGTGAACATATTTAATGGACATATTGTAGTACAGAGCACATTTTAAAACTACCTAAAAGGAACCTAAGCTTACAGTTCAAGTCTTAATACTAAACCGTGTAATATTAACACCCTTCAACCATAAAAGACATGATACCACATACATCAAACAGCGCAGGAATGACCCTACTTAGCACAAAATCCCAGATTCAAAAACATGTCATCACTTACATTACCCTTAAACTGTATTAATCCCACATTTAAATACATTACTCACCCCAAAGTAACCTCGTATATGACATGCGTATACGAAGATATACCACCGTAAGATGCCTGGATAAACATTAGTTATTCGTATCAAAGTCGTGTAACATAGCATCGTATATAAACAACGTAGCATAACACGCAACTTCCTCCCATGCTCAAAGAACTGCCGCCAATTAATTTGCATAAAAACACTGTCCCAATTAGGCAACGGCGGTTCCAGTTATTACTTTTCGGGCCGCAACTAGTAACATACCATTATTTTTAGAAAAACTTGTACTTTAGAGGGTCCATTCTTCGGAAATGTAGGCGTTTTTATAAACAGTACTATTAGCTGTCATTATTTCGAGACGTTTCGTAATATGCTACAGTATGTTAAGTAAGGAATAATTTGCAGCATAAATAGTATTAGATGGGCCACCGAGAAGTCAAGCAGGGAAGGGAGAGGACACCCTGTCTTTAAAAATATCTCTACCCTCCTATTAACACTCAAATCCTCCCCTTCCCGAACCTCCACCACCCATAAAAACAACCTTATCCAAACATCATGCACCAGCCAGCAATTAACACCCCCAGACCACCGTATCTTCAGTCACAAAGTACACAAATGACAAGAAATACATAAACGTTTATTCGAAGACGCCTTAGGGGACTAGTCCACACTCAATTAGCCTAATTTGCATTTTGACACGTTTCGGCAATTCGCTCGGTCCGGTAGAGCAGCAGGGCCATGATGAACAACGCCAGCACGAACCACGACCACAGCTCACACCTCAGCCTCGCCTCGGCACGCTTCTGTTGGAGGAACGTGAATTGCGCGAACTGACTGATCGTACCTTGGTTCGAGCCGTGCCAACTCTTGATGTCATGTTTGCTGGTGTGGTGATGACGCTTCGAAAGACTGGATGTGATGCTGTTCTTGAGTTCGCGGAAGCTGATCGAGGTTTCGTCTTTGTCACGGGCAGTCCTGTAAAGGATAATGTTAATATAGTAAAATAAAAATTTATATATCTAAATATTACCTAAAAAATAAAAAACGTAAATTTTAATATCTAAATCAATATATATATCAAAAATATCGACTTTTTGAAGGAGAAAATGAGCATAATTTAAATTTTATACCTAATTTTCCTGAAATTAAAAAATAAAAATATTTCAACACGATAATTTGAAGTGAACTGCGCCCAAGATACTGCAGACCGCGCTTTTGTAAAGGAATACTACTCTCCGAAAGTCCTAGAAAAATATTTTGTAGCATAATTATGCACAAAATACGTTTTCGTCTTCCAAAGTTACTCTGAGTCGTATAATCTTGTTTATTATTTATCCGCTAATGATGTAAGACCGTGAGAACCTTGTTTTAGGTCTTTTTTGCAGTTTTCGAGTTAAAACAGTCAAGTTTAGGTATCTATAAAATTATTTTGTTGCTATATCTTTACAATTTAGAGTTTTTAAAACTGAAATTTACAAGGTTTACGTTAAATTCTTCTCAAACATTCCAAGGTATTCATAAGGTTGTTACCTAAAACATGAACTTACTTTAGCTGTGCCTTCTCTTTCTTTATATTCTGTTCCTCTGAGGTATGGAAACTACGTCTGGAGCCTACGGACGGTGTGGAGACTCGTGACTTCTTTGTAGCCTTGGGACACTTGGAAGGTTTTGACGACTTGCTACAAGACTTGGACGACTTCTGAGAACTTTTGGAACAACTTCTGGATCTACGGTGCTTTTTGGATGATGGAGCTGCGTTTTGGACGGGGTTCTTATCACTGACAACCGGCTTCCAAACATAGTTTGAGAGTTGAGAAGGCTTTCGTGCCCTGAGGGGCTCCAACTTGAGGGTAATGTCAATGGTCGACTCGTCCATTTCGACCGGTCGTTTGAATTTGTTAGAAAATGGCAAAAATACTCGGAATTCCCAAATAAAATGTTTCAAATTTAGTTTATGCAAATTTGTGCGAAACACTTTTGTCATGAACAACAACAACAATGAGACCAATCTTTTGAGCAGATCCTTATACCGGTCGACGAATCTCTTAAAACTACAGTAATCTTTAAAACACAGTATGGTGATGGCTAGAGTAGACAGTAACCTTTGAATTACAATATGATATAGAGTAAAAATAGCGTAAATACAATCTTGTTGATACAGAAATAATAAGTTAGAACAAAAATATACAGTATACCCAAAGCACAGTAATATGACGAAATGTCATTATGAAGAAGTGTTATACATTGGCTTGTTGTCATCTTCAGGCTCACATAGGTCAGGGTTGAAGTAGAAGAAGCCTAACGAGTAGTCGATGTTGTCAGCCTCCACCGTGACATCGTTGTATCCAGTGTAGTCGTCCAGCTCCAGATTCACCTTGTGTTTCTTGTTCTTCATGTCCCATGCCACCCACTTCAAGTTCTCCTTCATGTCTATCACGGCTGGAATGTCTTGGACGGTCGGCTCTTCTGTCGCGCATATTCCAATCTGAATAGCATGGTTAATATAAAATAGATATATTGTTTTTTTGGTTTTTCTATGAATTTTTGGACCAAATCACGAAGCATTGAACCAAATCAGAACGGAAGCTTACCTGGATCGACGTTGTAAAGTTGTACTTTTTGAAGTTACTGATGGCAAAGTAGAGGTCGTGGAAGGGTAATGGCAGAGGCACATGTCGTAGATACGCACATACCAAGTCTACAGTTAACGAAAAGGTCTTCAGATTCTGTAACAAACATTCTGGGGCGATGGTCCAAAACTGGCCGATGTAACCACCCACACCATACATCTGACAGCCTGGAAACAAAGTTTCTGTAATTATCATAATTACTTTTAATTTGAGATTTCAAAAATTTTAATTTATTTTTTACTTTTTATAAACGTAGGTGGCAGAAAGTTCGTAAAATGGTCAAAAAGTCTTTAGAATCTTTTTTATACTTGATTTTAAATTTCTTGCCAAAAGCTATTTCAAAAACAATTGCAATATATATAGAGAACACCAAAACACGTGCTTTTACACTGCAATCATAATTACTTTGTGTTTGATGTGGCCGATTACATTGCAGTAATTAGGGCCTGTAAACCTGTCACTCACCGACGATCGGGCTAGTTCCGTTCTTCTGAGGTTCCGCCGAGAAGGGGGCGCGGATGGCAATTGACAAGTGTTCGATGGACGTGCACAGCGACAACAGTCGGGGTAGTTTGGCGGCAGGGAAGGAGTAGCGAGGTCCATCCTCGTTCTCTTGCAGAAACGTCTCTGACAGTTCGTCGCTGATCTGAAGGATCTTGTACGTCCGAAAGAGGGGGAGCATTGCTCGCTCCACTCGCTGACTTGTCGCCTAAAGGCATGTTATTATAGAATTTAAGTGTAATATCAGATAGTATGAATAAATATACTTCTTCGAAATTAGTTTGGGTAAAAAGTAATTAAAATTTTTTATAATCTATTTTATCTTTCTTTGCTCTTTAATTAAGCTGGTCAACAAGTCTTTAGAAAAACTAAAAATATTTTTTAATTTTTCTTCTACAAGCTAATTTTTTCACCAAAAACATATAAGTTTGGTCACAATCTTTGAGTCAAACCTATAAAACCCCTCAGCCATTAACTTTTTCTTAACAAGTAGTCAAAGACGTGTAAAACAATATTTATGGAGGGATCGGCGCCGTTAAAAGTTGCAATAAAGAAGCCGTTTCAGATCCGAATCTTACCATAAAACTGAGTTTGTCCTCGATTGTCATGTCTCTGCCAATGTTCTGAATGATGAACAATGGCAGCTTAGTGTAAGGCAGACCCATCGCTTCTGAAATCAAAATTTTGGTAAGGTTTATACTTAAAAGATATATAATTTATGTAAGCTGAGTTTAAAGTTTCGAAAAACCACGAAAAATAAGGTTAAAATGGCATTGATAACATTCGAAAATGAAATTGCACAAATTGGCACGAAATGTAAAGTCTTACGGTAACACATGGGTTTATAAACATTACAATAACATCATGCCTTAAGCAAGATATAAAATAAGATTTGTAGCGCTATTACAACAAGATAACAAATCATTTTACCGTTTCACACAAACTGCAGAGTTGTAATGAAACTCAGCTTAAAGCTACAATTATTACAACTAACATGTTAAACATAGTTAAAATTAGGTATGATTTGAAATATCTTTCAACTTTTGATACTTAAAACCTGATCTACATGTATTATCACTAATAATACCTACAGCAACCTGTAACAAGGTGTGTAAATATTATAATTAAATCCAAACAATGTGACAAGAAAGGCGCGGTCGAGTGCGGGAGAAGAAGATGCTCACAGGTACAGGTTGTATATGTTCGTATGTGTGTTTAAAGGGAGTGGCACGGGGGAACAGAGAGAGTACGGTAATCTCAAGTAGTAATGAGAAAAGGTTTGTACTCGAAATGGCAGCTTTCTTTCAAAATCGCACCTTTTCTTTGCGATGACATCTCAAGAGTAATATCTTCAAAGTTAGAGAAGCGACATTACGTAGGCTTACAATAGTAAGGCTAAACGATACTTGATGAATATACTTGACAAGATATCTTCGAAACACTACAAGATACAAGACCTTTGAAGATATTGTAAGAGCAGTAAAAAGATATACTATAAGACATATATCTTACAAACTAATAGTTAGTAAAAACATTACTTTGCAGAATGATATGATGAGTCGTGAAGAGCTACAAGTCACGAAAGGTTAAGATACTACTAGCAAAAGCAAAGCCTACACATAATTTGAAAACATATATGTTTTGTTCACAAGGTAATTACGGTAAAGTCTTTTATCTTTTCTCTACCGACACTTGCATCAGATATTAAGGTAATTTACTCCTCTATCTGGATAAGATATATATAATAATTATAAGTTAAAAATAAAGGTTTTCCAATATATATACTGTACAATTACTGCTTTTGCAACACCATAATTATACTGTACTAAAGTTGTTATAATATAAACTTTTTTACTTTATAGAGCAATATACCATATAAAAACAAAGTAAAAATAGCTATCACAAAAGTATACATAATCTATTAATATAGAAATTCAGTGTAAACCCATAATCTAAAACTTAAAATTCGCAACATATCACACCATAACCACCCCCAAAAAACACCTAAACCAATAGGATACAGCCGTATACCAAGACGGCGACGTAAACAACGTCGATATCAATGATTCGGTCGGTTGACTGAAAGGAATCTTCTTAATTCAATTAAACACGAAAGACGAGATTCGAAGGAATCGACCACAGAATCGACAGGAAGTTACACTGATCTAAAGATAACATAACATACTTTACATTCCGATACAGTGTTTTACCTTGGAATTAGTTGGAGTAGCTTAATTTAGGAAAATTACAGTTTAACCTTATTTTACAGAGTAAAGGCTTTCGATTCACGTGAAAATTTAAAAATAAATTTGTAAAAGACCAATAAAATTTTTAAACTTAGATTTTAAAACTGTTGAGAATTTAAAAACTTCTACAAAATTTGAACATAACTTCAGATACAGTCTTCTCAACATTACAGTTTTGAAACAGTCACTTGTACATTTAAATTTGTTTAAAACTCTTGAGTAATACCATAAAAAGACGATGATAACAAGCTATACATAATTTAAACTTGTTGTTTTTGTATTTTGACGTACTTAATCGATTATCACACTATACTTACGGCCACTTGGTATTGTGTCACATATGACAAAAGAAACACAACTTATGTAATACAAGTGCGTTGGTAATTAAACACATAATGTTAAGGATGTATACCAATATCTTCTTGATCACATACGTAGAGTTAAAATACTTTAATGTAAGATATAAAAGTTTATAGTAAACAATGAACCATAGTTACCAAAAGATACAGTAACTGACAAAGTAGTTACTGTAAAACCTATATATCAAAGCCTTTATGTCCATCATATAATAGTACAACTGAACCACAGAAACTCCTGTAAACCCCTTTCTTTATAAGAAAGTCCACCCAACGACTTAGTCACAGTCGTATCTTGAAGAAAATCAGTTTGTATATTCGAGAGTCTCGATCTCGAAAAGCGAAAACTTAATCCCGGAAACCGGAAACCCTGACCTTTTCCTACAGATTAAACCAACAATTTAAACATATAGTAGGTATGCCAGGTGGCAGTCGAAACTTATGTTATGTAACACAACGTTAAGCTACAATTAGATCTCAAGATAAAAGGGAATAGATAAAGAAGTGACATGTTCCGTCGCTCAGTCGGATATAACACTAAATACAAGGGCATGGGGCTACTGACTGCGGTAATGTTTGAAGGATAATTGGGTGGATATATTGTGAAAGGACATGATATAATAGTAGATTTAAAAGGTTTTTAACAGTACTAAAAAATGTGTCAATTTAGGCAAGGTATGACACTACACAATGTTTATAATGTACTCGTTTATAGGTTCGAAATGACATTATAATAGAAATAGTAAAAAATATGTTTTGTATATCCGGTTTTTGCTATTTTAGTGCCAGAAGTTGAAGTGTCAAACCATAAGAAAGCTTTCAAAAGTGCATTTTAAGCTGAAACATTAAAACTTCGTAAGTTTTTTACAAATTTTTGACAAAACTATTTAAAAATCTAAAATATTCAACAGATTCCTCAATTTTAAAATTCAAAAATCCAGATTTAGAATACGTTTCAACCCTCCAAACCCAGAATAAGTAACAAGCAGGTAAGGAAAGCAGCGAGTTATCATTTGAAATTGAAACGCCATAACGTTTTATTACCACGCCCTCCTCTCGTGCTCATCAAATAAAAAGCCCATTAGCACTAAAACCGAGTTGTAAAAGTTTTAAGACTTTTCGCGCGGCTCAGGTCGAGAATGTCGAGAGAAAGAATGGCAACTTGTTAGAAACACTGCCGGCGGATTAGTTGCGCAATCACGGCGATCAAGTTGATGTTCAAGTATAATATCTATTGGGTTACACTTTGATAAAAGCGGAATGAGGGGGAGAAGGGTCGGGAAAAAGCGGCGTTCAAAAAGTATTAAGAATTTTAAAATTTACAAAAGTAATATGAAGTTTTTATCGTTAAAGGTGCAGATTTGTGGCGTTTGAACGTTCAACGTAATACAAAATGGCTACAAGACTTTACTCAACATCATAGTTTATTACTATAACAACTAACTTATCACAATAAACTTAAAAAACTAGCGTTTATACCAGTAATACATTTACAGCTACATACCATAATATAAACCTACTAAATATATACATAGTTTATTAAATAATCAAAAAAATAATTATTTCTTGAAGCGACGTAGAATCGGGTAGATCTGGTGGAAGGCTTCGGTGAGATCGGTTCGTTGTTGGGCACCGGTTATTACAACCTGAAAGTAATTTGCATAAATTCTTTGTGACATCATAGAAAGACATTTGAATATACCGAGAATAAGGCTAATCCTCAAAGTAAATAGAGCGGTTTGGTGCAATACCATGATAAAAATATAATCCGCATAAGAAGATCGATGCAAAACGATAAAATATTGGTATTGCTATGTAAATATTAACAAAAACTTTGTCTTTGGGGTCAAAAACTTAGAGAAATTTAGTTTTTAAAAGCCAGAAAAGTTATTTGGCCAAAAACAAAAAATTCAATTATTTCGAATAAAAACTTAGCTAAACACATTTCCTGCGTTTTTTGTCAAAGCAAACTCAAAAACCTTTCGAATTTCAAGACTTCCTTTTTACATCTCAATTTCCTAATATTAACATGTTATCACTTACTTTTCCACTGACAAAGATGAGTAGAACCACTCGAGGTGCAACCATACGATATATGAGTCCTGGGAAAATTTCAGGTTCATATGTACTGAATTGGCAGTGAGATATGTTAATTCCCTCAAGGTAAACAGAAAATTGAACATCGACAGCAGCGACCAGATTCTGGATCTTGAAGTCCATGAAACGAGCGTTGAATCCGAGCTTCTGTATGATTCTGGCATATTTTCTGGCAGCCAATCTGAAAAATAACATAAATTATAATAAGAACTACATTTACAGCGGAGGACAATATCTTTTTAAAATTTTAGAGAAAAAAATTTAGTTAATTCTTACAATATACTACAATAACCTCAAAAACTTACTTAGAAGCAACTTCCGACTTAGCCCCAGTAACCACAACCTTGCCAGAATTGAAGATGAGTGCCGTCGTCTTGGGTTCTCTGATTCTCATGACCACAGCCGCAAATCTCTTCGGATTGTACTCAGCGTTCCGTGCTTGAGTAGCAATCTCCTTCAAGTTCAAAGTCGTCCCCAAGAAGCACGTTGACACAATGTTCTCGACCACAGGAACAGGCACCGTGTAGTCGGAAGTCGAAGTACAAGGTATCGTTGTAGGGATTTTGCTGATCGGTAGCTTGTCGTTGTTATTGTAGTCGTATTCATCGTAGTTAGAAGGTGGAGTGCAGCTTTGGTTAGGAGTGGCACAGTTGTGAGATGAGAGAGGAGTTACTGGCACGTTCAGAGGTTGCTGAAAAGAATTCAAGATTAATTTTTCAAAGTATTTATTTACATAAAAACAAACTTTCTCTAGAAGTTAAAAAACTTTAAAACCCTTTTCAAAAACAAAGACTACTTAAAATTTCAAACAAAAACTAAAAAAAAGTAAAACTGGCTAATCCTTGACTATTTGAAAATACTTTTCTAGAAGTACAAAAGCATAAATTATTAATATTAGCGAGTTGCGCCCAGGCCGCGATTTGACAGAAAACATACGAAGCAGAAAATATTTTTTTTGTAAGAAAATTAAAATTTTATATTTTTTCCCACGAAATTTGTCGATAATTTGATAAAAAACAGTAAATTCACAAAACTTTTTAGATCTTTACTTTAAAAACTAAACAAAACGAAGAAAACTTACAGGTTGATGAACAGGCGTGGCTAAACCTCTGCAGAATGACATCTGAAACGGAGTTTGGTCGCCAGAAAACCCTGGACCAAACATATTATTTCGACCGTCAAAGTTCAAAAAACTTTTCACGAATGAAAAAATTTTGAAAAAACTTTATTTCGCACAAAAACGAAGACAAAACCGGCACAAATTTTAATAAAGCTGACACAATTACGTCAAATGGAAGATAAAAACACTTTATGTAAAAATTACCATAAAAGAGCCCAAAGATGGAACAAAGACCCTTTACTTAGTTCGTATACGAAACACACGCGCAAAACCCAAAAACGGCGCCCCCGAAGCTGATCGACGCCATTGTCCCTAAGAAGACGCCGATCTCGTAGAAGGGCTGTGTCCCCGAAAACAGAAGCACCACGCCGGCGAGGGCAGATGTCAGGGCGGACAGGAAGATCGGCGTGAAGATGAGCTCAAGGGTTCTACTGCAATATAGTAAAATGTTGTATATGGTAGTTATAACTGTTTTGTTTTATCTTAAAGTAGTTCGAGGTCGTCATAATAATTGAAAAATATACTCTTTTCTTGCGTTATCTTATTATTTTTTTAAAATAAGATTTCCAAAATTCTAGGCTAGTTCAACTTGTCTATGACTGTATTTTCTAATGATTCTGCAACTATTTCTGCACTTTTAAACGCGCGAGTTTGGTCTAAAAATAGAGTAAAAAGATTGATTTCCCGCGCTTTTGGCAACTTTACTTTAAGTTCAAACTTTTCTGAGTCACGCCTATCCTTAACATACGATTTGTAAGTTCTTACAACGATTACCTTATCCTTTCTGGTATGGAAAGATACTTTGGAGTCGATTTGAAACATACAGCCACGTGTAAAGTGTAGTCAAATGACAGCCCGATAGTAATCACAATAATAACTGCTTCTACTACGTTTATAGTCCATCCTATTAAAGTTATATTACTTTAAGTTAGTAAAATAATATGTTACGATACAGTAAATGTTTTTAAATATCTCTAAATAAATCACAATATACCTAGTAGTAAAACAAAAGCAACCACACCCATAACAACGATAATGATAGTCCATATACTGATAACAGCGAGCTTTACATCTTTTGTTGTAGCGAATATAACCAACATACATATGACTACTGAGATCAAGACAGATACCATAGTATTCACCATAATAACATTCATCAAGTCGGCCATCTTTGAAATAAACGGTATTGGGGATACGATAGGATTACTGTATTCATCTTTGTTTCTTAATTTACTTTCTAACTTTCTTACAGTAATCATAAAGCTGGCAATGTCTTTATAAGAGAATGAAAGACTGTGATGTGTAGGTAATATGATGAAGTACGATATAAAGTTGTTATCATGATCAAATAAGGGACCATCTTTGATACTCATAGAGTAGTCATCAGGGAACTTGAAGGTAGGAGTATACTGTACATACTCTTCCAGTAGATCTTGTAGTACAAAGTTAGTGCCATTCTTTTCTTCGACAAACTCTGTAAACTCTTCTATCCACAACGGTAGATCGTATGTTGCGGATTTGTAATTGACCACTGCTTTACTGTACAATAAAGTATCTTTGAACTGTTGTAAGTCTTTTAAACTGTCAATTTTAAAAGTATTGTCTGTCGTGAACTCTCCAAACTTCCTTGGGTCAAGAAGAGGGACTTTTCTAAAATTTTTACACTATGTTAGAGTTCATAATATTATAGTTTTAGCCGTATCTATATATTTTTATTGTATAGAGCCTTTTAAGATACCTGTACATATGTGCTTTTTTAGTAAGTAAATACATGATTAAAATTATTTTAAATAATTACTTACTGAGCTGGCTTAACTCCCCATATGACATAGATATTCATTTGGCGATTACCTTGATACGAGTAGTCAAACAAGTCACTGTTATATTCGGAAAACCATTCAAATAAGTGATCTGATCGTAGCAGCTGAAAAATTTTAAAATTAATAAACATAACTTTATAGATACTAAGAAATAACAAATTAAAAAAACTGTAAAAACAAATAGATGTCTCAAATTCCATAAACTTTTTTGACCAAAAAACATTAAAATATATAATAATCCAATATAAAGCTTTCAACTGTGCCAAACTTACCTGCATTGGATTGTTTTGTGGTAATGTTATATACTTTACAGTAATCAATGTACTAATAATAAGCAAAAGCCATGCCAAGAACACTATCACTTTTCTGTAATTGTATATAACATTTGGGATGTGATACACAAAGAAGATTCTGATTCTGTTGAAGATCATACATCTGGCTATCAGTTTTTGACTTTTACAGTTGATTTTGTCAGTCAGTAATATAAGTGAAGGTAGCGCGGTTACTGCGAAGATGTAGTTTGCTATTATTGTTAGTCCAGCAAACACACCGAAGCATCTGAAAAACAGTTAATGTCATAAGATAGTGTAATATTCTCCTTTGCTCTTCTAAAAATGATTATACTTTGGCAGTTTGACTATATTTTTTTATCAGTAAAAGCTCCAAAATTTAAAAGTATGTCACTTACTTGAGAATAAGAATGTTGGATTGTAAATTACAAACAAAAGCAGCAGCTGTTGTTGCTGATGTCACAAACATTCCTTTACCACAATGTTCCAAAGCATTTATCATGGCTTCACCATTGGCATACTGTAAGTTTTATTAGTTATTAAATATAAAAACTTACAAAACTTTTGTAATGTCTGTAGTGATTGACCAACAAGAACAAGTCATCAAACCCAATGACAATACTGATCACAATCACCAGTAAATTTAAAAACGGAAAAAAGTTGATGTTACAAACAAAAATGTAAACAAAAAAGGCAAATCCGATCGACAACATCATGCAAACAAACGTCGCTATAGTCAATATGAAGTTGGTCGTATAGAGAAGTACCCCCATTAGTACTACTAGTACTGATACTGTGGCTAACGCACAATCGTATGAGATTTGTCGCTGGAAGAATAAAGATTTTACATTCATTTCCAAGCCTTTTACTGTAATTTTGTCGTTGAATTCGTCTAGTAGAGCAGTGTGAATGTCTTGATAATAGTCGACGTCATATCCATTACTCATTGGAATCTAAACAGTATTTTTATGTTTATGTCACGGTAAGATAAAAAAATTGTGGTATAAATTACGTGAAGTAATATTAACCATCGTATGTTACAGATCATATTTAATACAACCTACATTCAAAATAGCACTGACATAAACGGGAGACTTGTCTCGAGTCAAGTCTTTCTCTAAGATGTAGTTCTTGAGTTGTAACCCAATATTACTGTTACATATTGACATTTTGTCCGTATTTCCTTGACAATTCAAGACTTCGTTTTTAAATTTGTTGATACTTAAAAAAGATTTTTTGCTGTGATATTATTGTAGCAATAAAAAGATAAAAAATGTAATATCTTATACTTACTCTTCTTGATTCAAATCTCCACATTCCTTCGTATAACTAGAGTTCATACACAGAGCATAGTGTGAGAGATTGAACGAATACGGTAACTCTTTCTTCTTACTGTACTTGTTATAGACTTTATCCAAAATGTCGTCTAATCTACATAATCTCTTCATTGTTTCTACTGTAAATAGCTGTCACCTTTATAAGAATGTAGTACAAACGCTTACCGTGTCAAAACTAGGTATTTCGAAGATTACTTTAGACATCAGATCAATAATATTAAAAGGGTAGTATCTTCCCAGAGCATAATATTGTTCACAACCACTTGATATGTCATTGATGCCCAATGGTTGGTTACCGTAGTCATTATAATCCATAGTTCCTGAAGACTCTTCAGAAATTCTTTTTTGTCTTGGCATTAAATCTTTGGACTGTAAAGTTGAACTTTGGTACTGTAGCTTGCCAATATTGCTTTTGATAGCTAAATGTAGGCCTTCTGAGGTTTCATGGTGGTCAAAACGCTGCTGCTGAAGCTCATCTGAATCGTTTTTCCCTAAAATTATAAAGTCACGTTTGTCTCGAGCTTTTGAATTCATCTTTCTGGTTATTCTATTCTTTGTGTTCTGTTCCAGGAGGTGAAGAAGTGCTCGTTCAGCTGCCATTTCAGTGCCTCGAGTTTCAAATCCCTTAAAAATTGATGTGAATTTAAATTAATTTACTTCTTGCGGGTCAGTCGACACTATCTCCATACCCAAATACAAGGAAATGGCAGTTGAAAACACGGTAATGACAAGATACGTTAGGAGGGTGGCAGTGGGATGACATGACACTACGGTAAAACATCTGAAAGTAACTTTATTTTATTAGGCTTTACATTTTATAAAAAGTCAGAAACTCTAGTATAATTAATATAATTAGTCAATAATTGTTAAAAATCTAGAAATATATACAGTAACCTCACCTCCTGACAAGCCGACACCAGCCCTGATACATGATGACAGTCTTGTGAAGCCATCGCTCTGAATGGATCCTGGGAATAAAAACCGAATATTTGTTTGGGGTTATTCAGGAAAGTTTTATTGGATAAAAGAAGGTGCGGACCCTGTCAGCCCTTAGGGGAGGGGCCGTAATTGAGTGCGGTAAATGGGCCAAGAAGACCAAGCCCGAAACAAAATTGTCTTCGGCACGATGAAGCGAGATATGGAACAATCTCTGACACCCATCACTCGAGACTCGTCCTGCTCGGCCTTCCCCTTCGATCAACTACAACATCGTCAAGAGTTCAGTAATCGAGTAGCTGACGTGAGTTTGTAGTATTTATGTTATAGTAGTGAAAGTGTTTGAAAGAGGTTATTGACAAGTTCTTTGTCAATAAAATGTTATAGTGCTGTGTTATTATACTAAAAGTAAATACCTTTACTTTCTTTAAAAGTGTAAATATATGTTTTCAAAGCGTAAACATAGCCTTTCATGTATAAGATAAAGCTAAAATGCGTATTTTATTACTATTTTAAAAGTAAGGTCAATACTTGAAGAATTAATAGAAAGCCTTCAATGTTATTGTAACTTTTGAAGGCATTCGAAAACTATTGTAATTTGTAAAACTAATTGGTTAGATAATTAGATTGGTAATTGGTTCTTAACGAAAACATGCTCTAATTATATTACTTTACTTCTTTTTTACATTTTTGTTACCCATTTATAAGCTCGTTTATTAAAAAATACATTTATATTGCACCATCTCAAGGTTAATATTAATGTCTTGTTTAAAAATTTTTATTTTTTCTTTTCTTTTCTACATTTTATATTTTAATCTTTCAAAAAGTACCTAAACTACTATAACATGACTATGTTTTGCAACATTTATTTGTTTTTATTAAAACGAAGTTATGAAAATTAAAGCAAAAAGTTAATGTTTTGACTCTAATGGCTTGCTCGAAAGACATTATTGGGTTAACAGGTCATGAACAGTCAAGTCTGAAGGCTTTTTTGAAATAATTACTTGAAATTGCCGAAGGTGGACGTGAGTTTCAAAAGCGCTGATTAAGAAATCTTGGCATAACACGACAAATAAAAAATATTTTTTGTAGACATTTTGGTCAGAACGTTAATAGAAAACTAAATAAAAGCCTTAGTTATGTACATTTAAAACTTTTCTACTAAGTGTTTTGACAATAACAATATTAGATTTCGAATTTCTCGTAGTTTATGCAAATATTTGACTGAAATATGTTGTTTTAGGCATTGATAAACACAAAATGCGACCATCGAGCCAAGTTTTCGTTGAGTTTGACGCTGGGACTGCTGGCTGCCATTATGCAAATTCCTCCCATTTTCTTACATTGGGTAATAATCAGAGAGCCGAAACCAATTAATCAGACAAACGAGAAGGGAGAACAGCTTGTAAGTCTTCAATATCATGTCTTATGCGTAATATAAGCTTATGTATATTCTCAGGAATTTTATACAGGAATTTAAATGTTTTAGACAAATATTTTGAAATTATATTAGCAGGGTTAACAGAATGCCATTTGTGGTTGCCAGAAGTATATTGTTTAATCTATTTTTAATTCAGTAAGGCTTCTCTTAAAAAAGGAATCAAGTGTTTTATTAATACAGAAGTGACATCAAGTGTAATATCTTTGAAGAAAAGCGATGTATATTCGATTTAGGAAGTACCCTTCTTCTTTGAAGTTGGTTATTTTGGGATGTGTCGTTACGCAGCTTCGAACTTAAGTATGCCAAATGTTGATGAAAGTAAAGTACATGAAACCTACCCAGAAATCTGTGTTATGAATCCAATCTTTACTGGAGATGACTTGTCTGATTTCAGCTTTGCTAGCAACGTTGTGTTAAGTAAGGAGAACACATTTTGTAAAATAATATTTTATTGATTGTTATTTATTCTGTATCTAGTTTAAAATAGTTTTAATTTTGAGGAATGAACAATATTTACAAAGTTTAGATGATAAATGAAAAACTATATTTAATCTGGGTTGTTTTAGCTCGACTGTTTGTACCAGGCCTTCTACACGTTCCTGGATTGTTTTTATGTGCTTTTGCTGTAATATTTTCAATCGTCGGAGAGGTGCGAGGCAGTAATCATACTGTGCACTCAGCTGTACTCTATGTTCTTGGGGGTAAGTTTGCAAAAAAGTCATATTCATTTATGTTTTTGGTTGTGTTTTGAGCTAGACTTATACTTTTTTAGTTTTAATTTATAGTATATAGGTAACAATTCCTTTTTTTGCTTCACACTTATATTATACACGACATTAATCATAGTCATCATCTGTTTTTAACTAATTTCCATCAAAAACAGAGGTAACGTTGAGGTTGATCTCGGAGATTAGTTCCATTTTACACGAACCGCATTGTTGCTTTAATATTATAATTTAGGTCTTTGTTTATTCGCTGCGTTGCTTCAAGTAATTGCTGCTGTCGATGACGAAATGACACCTCGGATGAAACCGAACGCTGCTGGAGACCCATCGCATTTCACCTACACATATAGTAAGTGGATATACAATATGGCTGAACACAGCACGAGAGAAAGAAAAAAAAAACAATGTTATTGTACATGACGAGGTGTATGTCGTAACAGATTATTGGTTCATTAGTATTAAGAGTAAATGTTATTCTGGGGACCAAATATGCATAGACGTGATAATGATCATAACACCATTAAGTAGTAATATTTTTTGTAGAGTTGAAGATCTAATGTTATGTTATACGAAGAAGATACTGTAGTAGCTGTCAAAGATTACACGTAGTAGCATCTGGTCTCTTAGACTTGTTATGTCAATTTATGACAATATTGTTTTAGGCAAAGCATTCCTATCGGCCTCGTTGAGTTTTCTGCCGCTCCAAATCTGTGTTTATCTCCAGACGGCTGCCTACTTCAACCGGTTTCCTCAACCTTTGGATAAAGCAACGATCGTACCTGGGCTTCAAGACATGAGTAAGTGCAATTATACCTTTACCTTTTGTCTTGTCGACAGACTTAATTAGCACCTGCTTAAAGAAGATATCTCTAAGTCATCTTCTTTAGGAAACGTTACGTCAGGAGATTACCGAAGAGATGTCACGTTTATGATCTAGGGTTTTATACTAAATACTCATAAATGACGATACATATTTTTATATTATATTAGCATGATCAGTAGTGAACTGTAGTTGATTAATTTACAAATATATTACATTAACAACATAAAGTAAAAAGACAATATTCAACAATATTAACATTGAAGTTTATAGTAAACGATGTAATCTCGAGGACCCGCAAGACCGTGCCATCTCACAGCAGTAGTTCAGTCCCGTTGAATCAGAATCATCGTCGAGAGTCTCGATGTTCCTTGGGATTTGGTGGACCAGCGTTTGGTGCTATTCAACAAGAAGTACCACGTTTGGCACCCCCTTTAACCGAAAATATTCATCGTGGCTCTATTCAGGTGTACATTTGATATCATAGTACGACTACTACTTCATTGAGCAAACACTGTATATTGTTATAAGATTGTATATTAGCCTTATGGTAATTATGAGACTGTATATTAACATTGGTACAAAGGCTGATTAATAGTTGTACTAAACATGTACTTGGTGCAACCCGTAGTGAAATTGCCTAAATTCCTTTTCTCTGCTATCTCATCGCTTGATCTCGCAACGAATGTCACCGATCTCCAGAATCCTCACTTTGATGGATGACATTCTAGCACTTTATGTTTGTTATTGATTGAAATAAAAAATAAATTATTTCGTTAGGTTGCGTAACCATGCCCTTAGGGTTGAATGAACGAACAGGGATGCGTAAAAGTGTCTGGCGTCTCCCCACCGTCCACACTCTCTTCGTCAAGGTTTTAACAGAATCTTTGGGATCGGTTCCATTCGAACAAAAGTGAAAGTTGCGCGATTCGTCGACGGAAAAGAGACACGGGTCTTGATGGCCCCTCGGGGGTGCGCGTCGTCGTTGAAAGGCGGAGTCGCTTTAGTTAGTTTACCTTTTTGGGCGCAAAAAAACTTGAATGGAGGTGTCTTCGCTTGTTCACTCATCTGAAGACACCTTAAGGGCCTCTATAAATGTCGGCGGTCAACAGATTCACTTTCATCCGTCGACGCTCTTCTAACGGTGATATCAGTCATGTTGTGACTGTCAGGTCGTGATATTTATGTTGTGATAGGCATGTCAGAGTGCACTTTTGTATTCGCACTTTCACTACACGACCATTCTTCTATCTACTGCCACTTCCTGTATTACTACTCTACTGAACGAGGTATTGTATCCGGTTCGGGCGACTGCACTGTTCAGTGTTTTTGGCAATATTGCACTCGTCCCGGCCTGACGCAATCGTCCTTGTTGTAATGTTATTGCGCAACTTTCAGGTGGCTCTATGGTAGGCCCTCCCTTTTATATTATACTTACTGTCAGTGCTGTGCAACTGAGGCACGGGACCTGCCGATAAACACTCTTCTGTTTACACTGTATTTTGCATTCTCTTGTATTTGCACAGTCTTTTCTTTTCCTCTCGTTTTCGAACGCTATTTTTGTTATCTCTGAAGCTTGTACGATGCTTTTGTATTCTCTCGTGTTTGCACTGTATTATTTACTATCTGGGGCTAAGATTATATTTTTTAATATCTGGATAGTATTTTAGACTCTCCAGTGTTTACTTTATATTTCTCATCAATCTCGTGTTCGCGCGACAACACCTAAGCGCGGCTGGATTTAGTCACTTTTGTAATTTTTTTTTAGTTTTCTTGGCGCTCTGTCGCTCTCTCTTCTTTTCTTCGTCTTTCTTACACTCTGCCGTCTCTTCCCTTCAAATAATATCTCTGAAAGCAATGTTTCTTCCCTCTGCTTGACATAAAACAAGTGTGTCTCTCCTCGAAGGCGCGTACTCTGAGCGACGCCCTCACCGACCGCATCAAAAGATTATGGCAAAACAAAGGAAAGTGGACCAGAAGCGGGTGGAGACGGGCAGAGACGGGCCGAACTCTCTGGACGCTGCCAGAGCTACGCACTGCCCTCTGGAGTTTTAAGGAGTGTTCCGTTTTGTTGGATTCTCTGGTGTTTTTGCCCGTTACACTGCTACATTGTGTTTCGCTGGTGGTAGAGGGGGGACTGTAAGATTGGACTACACTCTGCTAGTCTACACTCTGCTAGCCATCTGTGCCGGCTTCTGATGCCTCCCGCCTTGCACGATCTCTGTGCAGATTCGAAAAAGTTTTGCGGAAAACACATTACGGTGGCAAATGTAAACGATTCTTTCTTCTCTCTGATAAAGTTATGCATAAGCCTACTCGGTCTGCAGATAATCAACTGGGCTTGTTATCAGTGCATTCTGGGGGACATGACAAAACTGTTCAGCTAATGTTACAATGTAACTATCACATGTCTTTGTTTTTATGTTTTGGCAGGTATTCTCTGATTCTCGGTAATTACTTTACTGTTTATAAAGTATATTTCGTTTTAAAAAACTAAAATTTTTTAAAATTTTAAAATTTTAAATTTTAAAACTTTTTTTTGAATTTGCCTTTTTACTTTAATATTTATTGTTTGTCCTCAACATAAACAATCAGATCTACTAGATCATCTACCTAATCAACCTCTAATCTCTTCGTACTAATTACATTGTCTTACTGTAGCTGCCACCAAGGACGCACTCAGTTTGGCCATGCATGTTGGACACACTCTGAGTGTTTTGCCCTCAGGGACTTTTGATGTGTTTAGAGACTGGTAAAACATATTCATGGGGTTCAACTCTGTAGGTATTACAACATATGCGGAGGTAACTAGTTACTTTGAGTTGCTTTAAACTGTCATTTACAACCTTTTTCGATTAAAGTTGTTTAGTTTGGGTAACAAATTTAGAACTTTATTTAAAATTAGATGTACATTCTTAAGTACATTTTAAATATAGCAGGCTAAATTAGTACAAAGTACACTTATTACTGTAGCAATAGTATAGTTAATGTAACATTCGTATACAAATGTACTCTTAAACCGGTGTCCTTGAACGTGCCGTTCCGTGTTTCAAAATTGTGTCATGTTTACGGAGATATATCTGTCCATTGTATCGTACTTCCCTACCTACAATGGTTATAAACATAAGGTTATTTATAGAAGTTGTCATACATAGCTTAGTGCTGTAAAGTAAGGTCTTTACACTGGTTTTGTAATGACTTTAGGGTATTTGTAGTATCTTGTTATAGAATGTACATTAATGTGTTTATCCTACTATGTGCGTCTTTATTATACTAAGATGTGCATGTTTATCTATGTCTATCTATTAGAGTGTTACATAGTATCTAACGTTTACTGTGGTAGGCACTTTAATACAATTTTTTTGAGTTTGTTAGTTTTATTTTAATAATTGCTGCGACATTGTATTGCTAACCGTTTTTGTCTACAGCCTCACTTTACATAATTCATGGTGACCTTTAATTACCTTGTTTACTCGATTGTCCTTAACGGTCGTACTTACTTCGTGTAGCTGTCTAATGTCACCCATACGTGATGTCTTGTTTCACTACGTAATACGTGTATTTATAGCGTGTTTGTAGACTTGTTATTGTTATCTAACGGTATTTTTCAAATTTTCAAAATTTATTTTTGAAAACATTAGAAATAGCTTTATAAGTTAGTTTCATATATAAACAAGGCAACATAGGGTAGAGTAGAATAGTTTTTAAAGCTATCAGATCACAATGTTCACTTAGAGTATGATATTATTATGGACAAGCTTAGTAACATAAGGTTTAAAAGAGCTTTCTAATGCTGTTTTAAATTATAATGTTGCCTCATGGCATACTTAAATACAAAAACAGCAACACACGGTAGAGTAGAATAGTTTTTAAAGCTATCAGTTGGTTTGATTAGACAGTGGTATTGTTGTAGACAAAGTCAGTAATTTAACACTTAAAGCGGCTTTTTACTGTTGGTTTTATAATTATAATTTTGTCTTCAACCGTAGTATACGTATATACAAGCATAGGCATAAAAAAGTGTTTTGTCTTTTGAAACTCAATCAACCTCCTTTATCATTTCAAAACAAAGGGCAAGACTGTTGTGTGCTTTTAACTGTTCCAAACTATTTTTATTGTCAGCTATTTTTGTTAGGGGCATTTTTGTCAAAATCGTACATTTTTTATTTTAAAAATGCGATTAAGTAAACTAAAACATGGCTAAGATGACGTCAATTGGATTGGTTTTGAAGCTGAGGTTTTGTATTTGCATAACCTTTAATGACAAGTTTTAAAAATTTGAAAGTTAAGCAATAGCAATATATTATCCTTGCTATCTCAAGAATGTCTTTGATAATTTTGATAACAAGTCTTGCGATAAACTTTTGACAAGCTGTAGCATAATTCAGATCTAAATGTACAATAGTATGTTACTACCCGATACTTTTTTACAATTGTATGATATTCTCTAAGACTTGTTCACAATAGTATGATACTCACGAAGACCTGTTTACACTCTGTAAAGTCTTCTCCTGCAGTACGTGTGCTCGTACAGTAATCCCATTGTAATTGTAATAGTCTGTCGCTAATTAAAACTAATTTTGTGTTTACGGCGTTCGTATCAAATCCTTCAACGTACCTAAATATACATTACTTACATTTAAACACGACGGGATTAGAGATGCCGATCAGCTGAATACTTATCTTCACCATCTTTCCTCTATCTCAAACTCGAATTGGTTCTCGACGTATGTTACACTGGGCTTATATTAATTTCTACTCTATCTACGAACTTTTACTTTCACTTTAATTACATTTACTATGCTTATATTGTCTTATCCCGTAGTACAATATTTTTAAATTTTAAAAAATTTTTTGAAATTTTGATAATTTGCATAATCTTATCACAGTATTTCTTTGAACTTTGTCACCTTCAGATAGTAAGACTACACTCTAGCCGGATACATTGAGAGAAAACATGTTGTTATTAATAGACACATGTTGTTTTTGTTTGTTGCATGTTCGTATAATATTTCACGTGGCTTATTAGTTATTCCTTTCATAGTACATTCACTATTTTAACAGTAACGGCTTTAACATACTATCATCACTCTGTAATATACGGCAATTACTGTGTAATTCTCAAACTTTTTATAAATTAAGTTTTTATATGTTGTCATTACTGTTTTTTACTGCTTATTTTAGCTTATTACTGTATATTTGCTTACATTACTGTACAGTAACTATTGTCTTTTTACCATTGCATTGTATATACGACTTTATTCATTGATATGATTTGTCATTGCCCTGTGACATTACTTTGTATACTCTAAAAGATATCACAATATTATGTTTTAGAACCAGATGGCCAATTTGACCGGTCAATTCGAACAACTTGGAAACCAAATGTTTTTTAAATTACCCACAAACATGTAAGTTGTTACTGTAGTTTATTTAGTTGTTCAAAAAATTCTGTGCTCTTAACTCCAAAACTTTGCTTTGATAGGAGCACAGAATTATTTGAACTACATAATAGTCAGTTTATTTGACAGTTTTAAATTTAAACTCAAAAATGTACTACAGGCCTTTAGCTAATGTTAGTTAGCACTTTAACCACTAAAAATATCTTTAAATTTCAAAATTTAACCAACTTTTTAAAAAGTGTTTGCAACAAATGGTATTTCAAAGTTACTTTGTAAAGCATTTAACAATATTTCGAAATTTTAAATTAAAGATACGAAATCTTAATGAAATGTGACACTGTGTGCATAATAATATGTTAAATATAACATTTTGTAGGTTAAGCTTGAGAGGTTGTTGAGTATGTTATTTATAATTCTAATTAGCATATCTTACGAGATTTTCAATACTGTACTTTGTTTTTACTGTGGTATCTTAGCAAATGTATTGCTGCTAAAACATGACATGTTTTTTACACTTTTGTTATCTAAACATACGATTGTAAACACAAAGTCAGCAGTACCTATAATAGAATGTATAGTGTAATCGTTGAGTCAATATCTGTCACAATGTATGTTATATTGATTTACACACAGTTATTATTCCACCTTATGTTGTTTCAGGATAAACGTCAACCCCTTCATCCTAGTACCATCACAGCCTGTCTACATGCCATGTAACTTATCGTATTTCCCCCAAAACTTCTTCATCCAGCCATCCAACTTTGTCCCGCTAGTCCAGCCGATCCCACAGTCAATGTTTGCTTTAAATCAAGAGAGTAAAATGAATGACATGGACATTCTACCAGCAGAAGACATGTCACAGTTGCCTACGTTACAGAGTTTTGAGGTATGTTGTATTACTGTATATTTAGGTGACATTTTTAAGTGTGTACGTATCTTGCTTTTGTACCTAAGTTATCTTAATTACACAAACCAATACAATTATATCGTATGTTTACTAAACATAACATTGTATGTTTACCAAACATACGATTACCGTGTGTAGACGTCTTGAATAATTTAACTGTTTACATCTGTTCAAATGGCAACGGAAATGTAATGGGTAGATTACCAAACCTTGGTATACTCATCATACTCTATCACACGGCTAATCTTTTTGTTTAACTTAATATCTTGCCTCAGGGGATTAGGCAAAGGTCTGATGTGGAAAAGTTTTCAAAATAAGTTTATAATAGCCGTAATGAAAGTTTACTATGCAAACTATATTTTTGGTCGAAAAATTAAGAAAAAAGTAAGGGAAAATAAAATGACACAAATTATATTGTTTTAGATGTTTGAAATTGATTTGAATTAAATCTTTTACCAAAAAATGTTTAAAATTTGAGAAAATTTCATATATTTCAATTATTTTTAAAATATTTTACTTTTCTGGTCATGCCACCTCATTTGCGACTTTTTTCCAACCAATAGGTCCACTTTGTCGCTTTAAAAAAGTCTTTTTCGCCGCGATTTGGTATTTGAAATGGCGACGCCGCCCGAAAACGCCCACCATTCACTCGGTTGTGGCCATGTCGTAATTGTACGACTGTCATATTGATCGGGATCCCAATCCAGTCCTCGGAGGGAGAGCTGTTGCGTAATTATTTGAGGCTAACTTGAGATGAGTCATAGCTTAGGCTTTATAAAACATTAAGTTTTCTTGTGTTTTTGAGATTGGGCGGGTTTTCAAGGTTTGGCCGTAGGTTTTTGTAAATTGTAGCTTGTAAATTTTAATTAAACATTAAGGGACAACTTTTTATTTAATTTTAGGAACTCCAGCATTATTTAATTGTCAAAAGTCAAAGTCTAGAGTGCATAAAACACCAGTACTATTAGATTACTTATAAATAGCGGTCTAGTCTATTTTTGTGCCATTTTTTGTTAAAAGCAACACCTCATTTCAAAAACAAGAATGCCGAAAGCAAAGTACTGAGTTAATATATTGTTTTTGGATGTTTATGTCACGAGACTTTCGAAATTTCTCGAAATTTGGAGAAACTTTTATAAAATGACGTTTCGAAACCATAGTCTTATATAATACTATTCTTAAATTATACTATCCTCAAGCCAAAGTAAACTAAAATTTCACTTTTTTTGTTCTTTATGCAAATTAGTTCAAGTTAGTTTGGTCAAAAAGTTTATAGAATTGCATTTAAAGTGTACTTTTAAATATAAAATGTTCTATTTACTTATTGACCGGATATTCTTAAGTTTACTGTAGCTTTGTCTTTATAGGCGTTTAATGACAGTCATGTTGTGATTAGGTATTCCGCGCCACTTATATTTGGTCTGGAGAGGTCATTTGAAGACGGGATATTAGCGTCGTTTTGTCCTGTTTACTGTCTTATACTTGCTTCCAAACTAAATTAATTTTTAAAAATTCAACTTTTAACTCAAATTCTATGTATTTCTCGATCTAATTTTTATAGTATAAGTAAAATGATGTCTTTTTTAATGTTACTGTAAGTTTAAATCTAAAAATTCAAAATTTCGAAAAAAAAGTTTAAAATTTCAAATTTAAGGACGACTTGGCGCCTCCAGTGTTAGAACGGCAGAGCACGGTCTTTGAAGAACAGATTCCGCTACTGCCTAACGCCAACGAGTTTCTGGATACTGAATTAGAACCCCCTAAACTAGAGCCCGCCAACTTCGAACCGCTGTATCTGAAGCCAGAGACTTCACAAGCTTCGTTGCCTCAAATTGAGAAACCGACTCCTTTTGTGAACCACAACATCGTACCGTTCTCTGCTTCTGAAGACGCTGAACTTTGTGGGTTTGGGCAGAAGACAGTTGATATTGGGTCACACGTTGCACAAGTTGGGCAACAAGTCGGGGATTTTGGGCGAAAAGTTAGTGATATTGGGCAACAAGTTGCTGAAAAACTAATTTCTGAAGGCAATTACAAAGTTACTGATCTAGAACAACTTCCGTTAGCAGCAACAAGTAGATCTCCAAACGATTACATAAGTTACGACAGATCAGAAGAAGAAGATACGATGGATATGCCTGTTCTCGAACTGAATGACGTAATGACAGATACGTCAGAAAACATGGAATTCCCATCTCTAAAGCTACAAAAACAACTTTCGATTGACAGTATGCACGAAATGGACAGCGACATCTCGGCTTCTGGAGCTTCGGATTCTGACTTCAAAGTAATGGATTCTGGAAATGAAAAAAATTGCTTTAAATCATCAGAATCTGCATTTGAAACATCAGAATCCTCTTTTAGATTAGCAGAATCCAAAAAATCAGACTCTTGTCTCGAGCTTGTAACTTCATCAAGTGACGTCACCAAAGAGAACAAAAGCGAAATTATTACAAAAGTGGAGAAATTGGATGAGTCATC
The DNA here is from genome assembly GCA_904066225.2 of Bursaphelenchus okinawaensis. Lineage (NCBI taxonomy): Eukaryota > Metazoa > Nematoda > Chromadorea > Rhabditida > Aphelenchoididae > Bursaphelenchus > Bursaphelenchus okinawaensis. Next base: position 6,570,899 of record CAJFCW020000005.1, on the reverse strand, counting down.
CTCAAGTGGTGTAAGCAGTGCAAACTCATCGTTGTGGAACGATTCTCACGATTTCAAAATGGACCATCACGATGTACTCGACACCATCAAGGTCCAGCCTTTGACTTCTGTACACAACATCGCTGAGAATGTGATGAAACGACGTCAGAAGCCGACGATCGTAAAAAAGAAGAAGGCTACGCAAGTTAAACGCCGTGGAAAGGCTACACAATTCAACTCCAACTGGAGATCAGTCGACGAAGGGGTCTACAAAGAGCTGCGTCTTCCTACGGAGCTACAGTACAAGAAGCGGATCTGCTACAATGCCATCAGACACTCCAAGGAGCAGGACGAGATCATCAGAATCAAGGATTGTGTGAGAGTGTGCTCTTCAGAAGGCCTCGAAAACATTGGCAAGATCTTCAGAATCTTTTACGATGAAGAGACTGGCAACATCTGCGCAGAAGTCATGTGGTACTACACTCAGCAACAGATCCCGGACGAGATCAGTCTGATGCACAATGAGCTTCTAGCTTCAAAACACATCGATGTCATCAATGTGGACAGTATCGAGGAGCACGCTTTCGTGCTGTCGTACAGTGAGTACTGCAGGTATGTGATTGTAGGATATGTAGTTTACTGTGTAATAATTTCATTCGTTTAGTGTAATACCTTGAGTGTGCTTATGTATTTTGTAGTACGTTTGTTTTATAAGTATCATAAGGCTGTTCGAGTATTTACAGTGTAATGTAATAGACCCTGATGATTTGTATTTATTGCACGAATTTTAATGCCGACCTGTTTGAATTTAAAAAAACACAAGTGGTTTTTTTAAATTTAATTTTTAATTTTAAAACAAATATTAATATGAGTTCACACAAATGTCAAAAGCTACGATATCAACTGATAAAGAAAAAAACTTACGAAAATAATTTTAGATTCATTGCTGAAACCAGAATCGACGAAATGCCACCAGAACAACGACCATTGGAAAGCAGAGATGTCTGGCCTCGAGGGGAAGAAGAATATCAACGCAGAATCCGTCTGCCCCACGAAGATACTCCGATGGACTTGGTAAGAACTTATCACAATCTTCTATTGACTAGTTTTACCTTTTATAGTACACATTTCTAAGTTTACAATTGTTCATGTATTTCCGAGCCCAACTTCAAGCCAAATCTTTAGGAGGCTCAGAAATATATGAACAACCTAATAATTTTAAAATCAAAAATAGAGTTTTAACATATCTCAACTAATGATTTATTTCACAAATCTCAACTACTGCCATTTGTAGATCTACTTCTGCCGCAACGTGTACAGCCTGAAGACGCGGAAGTTGTGTTTGTCGATTTTATCCCGCCGTTCCTCGCTCAAAAGCAACCGCCGCCCCAGCCGAAGTCATCGATAGTAAAACTGTATAGAGATTACATTGTAAACATTCCTGCCATCGTATCATCTCATAGGCATGTCGCATAGGCTCTTTAATTTATCACTTCATTGTTATGGGTAATGTAATATAAGACTTGTTAAGATAATAAATGTTGTAACTATGCTTGGGCTGCCATTTATTGTCACATGATTTATTTTAAAATTACTAAAATTAATGTTGAGATGGTTATGAATCAGCAATTTTGGCGAATTCAGGACCTGCAATGACTTTAGTTAATTGGACGTTGATAATTATAAAAAATAAATTAGTACGCCAAGAGCACTTCTGCGTCCCAACACGAAAACAATAGTTAGCTTTTTTGGAGAATTCCTTTTGCTTTCGATATACCAAGCAAACTTACTGTTCAAAACAGTGTAGATCTTGGGAAAAACAGATTTCAAGCTGTTTTTCTCAGCTTCTGGAAGCCCGTTCCATCGCTTCAGGTAACGTTTCGAAATCGTCTTCAACTCGCTATCATCGATTTCATAAAGATCGCCAAACATCTGGAAAGGGATGCGTTAACGGTGAAATAACCCTTACGTCATTCAAGAAATCTCGAGCTGGGGGATTCAGTTTTCTTGTTTTTTCGCTGATCTGCTGATGGCTTGTCAGCAGTTTCAGCGACAATTCCGGATCGTCGACGCCATCTGAAGTCGCGAACCTTTCTTCTTCGGCTGACGACAGATTCTCCAGAAGGTCGTTGAGTTCGTCAGGTAGTAGGTCTACAGTATTTTATGAAAACAAAGATATTATAACAAGATATATTACTTTAGTACAAAATGATGTAAAAGTAATACATCAAAATGAAGTTATTTACTTGGAAACAAAGCTATCTCTACCTTTAATGTCAATATCAGACTGACAAGTTGATAAGCAAGCCCATAACAACACAATATATGCCCAGAACATGTTGACAAAGTGAACAAAAAGGTATAAATTCAGTAGACGGACAGGTTTTCAAAGCGCGACCACTTAATTATTGTACATTTTTGTAAACTATTACTGCAGTAATTGCTTCGAACATGATATATCGAGTTCGTATTGCTTAACTTTGTTTTTTCGTATAATATTTCTTACTTTAAACTTGAGTGCAACGTTGATTTTATATTGTTTTTGAAGTCTTTAGTGATCTGTTTTGGTACATTGTAGCTGGTTATCACTTTGGTTATGACTTCAACTTAAAAAACTGATACGAACGTATATGAAACGACATACAATAACTACAACACACGGTGATGTAAAGCCAGTTTTTGTTTTTGTGCCGTTTCTGTAGTCGCGTTACAGTGGATCGTTTATCCTGGAAGGCTCCATCATTTTCCGGTTTTTGTTTTTGCGGCGATGTAAGCGCCGAGCGTCGTCATTCGAAAGTGCTTCTGAATTCGAATGTAAAAGAGCGCAACTCTTTTCCGGATGCCCTGACCTCTTCTGAAGCGATTACGAAAAGCGACCACGGTTTCGGAAGAGAGAGTAAAAAACGGTTGCCGGAGGGAACGCAACGGTCAGAGAAGGGCGCCTCCGGCACTGCCCTCAGAATCCACAACACGGATGAACGATGCCGCCCCCGAAATCTGGGTGACCGACTTTCGCCCCTTCGCTTCCACAGCTTTCACTTTCCACGCTTCCCGCAAAACAATTCATCGGCGCTCCAGATTTCACTTTCACCGTGTATTTTTGTAGTCTGACATGGCCTCATCGTTGGCTCACTCCACCCAGCGGTTGTTGGAACAGGTAGGTTTTTTTCATTAATCAGCGTATCTTCATTAAAAGATAGTGTTACCTCCTCATTTTCTAATTAAAAGTCATCTTATTCAATATAACGTCATTCTTGTTGTTGATAATATCGTTCTCGATTATAAACAATTTCAACTTTCAGCCATTACTTCCCCTTGATCTAAGCTACTCAACCTTGTACGGCATCTACACTGGAGCCAACAACTTTCCTCTACAGTATCCCTCAGTGTCTTCTCTACCTTTAAAGGTAGACCCTCAAGATGTCGAGAACAAAGTCCCATTCCTTCTCGACTATCCCCTTAACACAACATCAACAAGCACGTCACTTCTACCAGACTGTACTTCTTCTATATCTCAAGCCAAACTGGACAGTCAGCTGACATCGAATGCCTCTGACAGTGATGGCTGCTTGTCGACAGCGTCGTTCAGTAGCAGTAAAAGCAAGAGTTCGAATGAGAAACGGAAAAAAGAACTGATCAGAGACCAGGCTTACTGGGAACGGCGGAGAAAGAACAACGACGCGGCCAAGAGGAGCCGAGACTCGAGGAGGAAAAAAGTAAGTTGAAGTGATATTGATTAAGTACACTTAACTCGTTTTCTTTATGTTACAGAAATGTCAGAAAAAAATGAACTTTAGCTTTTGAACCATGTTTGTTGACCTTTTAAGTTTTATGCAAATTTTAGTATTAAACTGATTGTGAGTAAAAGATAAAATATTCAACAAAATTAAGCAAATGAGGAGGTTTCTAACTTTAAAGCATCTTTATCGTATTTTCTTAACACGTGTAATTTCAGGAAGACGAAGTAGCAATCCGTGCAGCGTTACTAGAACAAGAAAACCTTAGGCTTCGGTTTGAGGTGGAGCGATTGAAGACGGAGATCGAACGACATCGTGTAGTTGCTTTAAATCCCAAAGTTTTTATTCAGCCGGCGCTGGAATCGTTGGCCAGAATCGACTGGGACTGTGCTCAAGCTTTAAAACTGTGATGAGTTACATAAGTTAGTCACTACTTTGTACTGAAGTCAAGCTAACAATACAAGAAGTTCTTATGAATTTCACTACGACTACGGTACCTATTACAACTAATAGAACCAACAGTACAAAACCTCGAGTACTGAGTAGCACAATGCCTACGAAATCCAATGCTATGGAAACAGGTCCTCCTTCTAGTCCTACAAGCGCTTTAATCCCCAACTTTTCTAATAAATTAATTTGTAAATAAAAGAGCCAAAGATTTATCTCTTGACCATGAAAATCACAGGATCGTCAGTTGTCGCCCGTCGCTTCTTCTTATTCTTTTGTTTTATTTTAATCCAAAGTTCAACATGGCCCACCTCGGTCTTCTGGCCTTACTTTTTGTCGGCGCAGTTACTGCCTGTAAGCAAGGTGGACGGAGCTATAGTAACAACGATGAGTGGGTAAGGCTTGGACAGATCTAATAGTCTTTTAGGTAGTTTAAATTTATAAAATTAGGTAGGTCTTTTCATAATAAAGGTAAAGAAGTATGTCAAAAAACTTGTAGACCGAGAGAAACTCGTTTGTTATGCGTTGTACCATTAACAACGACGGATCGTGGAAGACAGAAGTAGTCGCTTGTCTCTCTCCTTCTGGCTCCAGAATCCCTTTGAACGGTAAGATCATTGAAGACAACAGCGAGTGGAGCTGTGCCAACAACGATCAAGGCAAAGTGGCACTTAGCCAAGGCCCCAACCCCTACGCTACATGTGGTAATCATGCTGTTGGTACGTTTTGAAATAATTAGTGCTTAGATATATAAACTATTACTCCTGAATTTTTTAAAAACTACTTTGATTGTAAGTTATGTGTAAGTGAAAATGTAGTAAAACAAAAATTACAGGCAGTAGATGGCAAGAAAAGTCGTTCGAACTAGAATGTCGTCCAGGCGGGGTCCGCGAACTGAAGGCCTGTGTAACCGAAGATGGTCAACGTATTCCAGTGAATGGTACCAAACAAGTCGGTGGCTTCACTTTGGTTTGCCAACAGTACCAGAATGGTACCGTCGTGTTCCATGGCTCCAAGTCAGTGAAAGCTCCACAAAACTTTAGCCAAGACCACGCTGTAAAGTGTATCGACGAACAGAGTGGACAACGTGACATTGGAGAACATTGGATCGAGAATCACAGATTCAACAAGACGTGCAAAGAGAATGGAGCTGTCGAGGTAGTCAACTGCATCTCCAAGGATGGATACAGTATCCCCTTGAATGGACAGATCATCAGGAACAGGACCAAGTACAGGTAAGTTCGTCTAGTTTATAAGTTTTAATTCAAAAAAGGCATCTCTGCTTGGTTACAACTAATACTAGATGTTTCTTAAACAAGCTTATTTCTATAAAATTGAAATTTAACCTTTTAACCACAAATTTTAATTCCTTAAAAGTCACGTAATACCTTAAGAAACAACAAACTTATCGTAATCTTCTTTCAAAGTCAAAGAACAAAACATATTGGGGCAACCTAGTGTTAAGGTTTGTTTATTTTCAGTTGTGAAATGACAAGTCAAGGTACAATCAGATACGCGGCCGGTCCAGTCGAGTAACAACCGTATTCACGTCGTTTTGTATGTTATACTGAACCCCATAGATTGCCCATCTAAGTCGGAAGTAAACTTGAGTAAAATATTTTGGTCAGTGTAGGCCAAGGTCGTGGTCTTATCAAAGAAACCCGTTTTTCTGCAAAATTTGCATACATTTTGATTAAAATGATTTTGAATTTGAAATGATATACGGTAATAATAAGTGTAATACAAAAGGAGAAGAAGCAGTGTAAAGATTAAAATTAAGATTTCAACTTTAAACAAACTTTAATGTAGCCAACTATGCCTAACACAACTTACTTTTCTATTAGTGTAGCATCCGTTTCATTTTCGTGGTATATATACAAAAAGTCAGCGTTCGGCTCTGTCGAAAACGTATTGAATTTAAAAGTAATTGAGTTGTAAGGAAAGTTGAAGTGGTAGAGCCAACACGCCGAGTTCGGATATAAATCTGGCCATTTTGGAGTTATTAAGACACCAGAAGTCTCATTGTATTCCTTCGTTTGTATAGGAGCGTCATCAAGAACTGGGACAAGTATATCTTCTAAAAACGAAATATTAACTTGGATTTCTTAATATTTATCTAAATTCACCAAAATTTAAAAATACCAAAAACCATACTTTCTGTTCTTTTGAAACCTTAGCAGTATTAGTATGTCACTCTAAGCACCTTAACCCTTTTCCGTGTCACTAAACAAACAACGTTAAGTATCTTACATCTGCGTCATGAAACACTTACTCGGGACAGGCCTGTACTCAGCATAGAACCCGTCAAAATTGTTATCTAGATCCGATTTGAACCTGATTGTCATTGTGTTAGTGTAATTTGTTCGATACACTTCACAGGTCTCGCTGTCTCCGGTCAACCTACAGGAAAACCATTGTTATACTTGACACATACAAGAAATATTTTTAAAAAATAAATTTTTATTACCAAAAATTAAGTAAAAACATATTTTTAAACCAAGTTTTTCAATTCAAAGAAAGTACCGTATGATTTACAGTAAGAATAAGCAAAAATATTTAATCTAAAAATACGTTATCTTTGTCAAATAGCACATTACTCGCAAGAAAAACAATTTTTAGAATTCAGCAAACAAAAAAATTTAAACATGATTTAAATACCGTTCCAAAGTTACAGTAAACACCGTTTACCTGGCAATAAGCGTTTTGTTCGCTCCTTCACCCTCGTACAAATAAACATAGTCAGCATCCTTCTCGGTGTCAAACATGTAGAAGATGAGTTGGATAACATCATCCTCGTTCTCTGCTGACAAAACTTGGTAACAGTCTTTGCCATTTGGATACAATTCAGGAAACGATGGAGACGTTACTATACCCACATCCGTGATATTGTACAGATGATTGTTGTCACAAACCTGAACGGAAGCCAGGAGTAGATTGACCCCGGACAAGAGCAGAAACGGAATACCCGAGTGCATTGCTCCACATACATGATATCAGAAGAATAGGCTCCTTATCAACTCTGAGAGAGGAATTCAAAAGGAACGTCTCAAATTCTAATCCCCTACAACAATTCGAATCGCTTTTCGCGGAAAATAAGTCAACGACCAGACCATAAAACACATCCTGTACTACATACTAACAACATAACTTATAAATGTATCAAATAGAAAACCCCACAAACAAATATTAAGGCTGATTTTACAAATTAACGACGACATCCTCCAGAATATAACAAAACATTTAATCATATCAACAAAAACAACAACAAGCAACAAATAACCAATATTATGTTAGACAATATCTTTGAACGCTGCTTTCTCCTTGGCCGAATAGTCAAATTCATATTCAAATCCTTTATCCTTCAGCTTCTTCAACTGTGCCCTCAAGCTTTTGGCAATCCTTATCTAAAACCAATCAGATCATTTCCAACATCAATAGCTAAACCTTTAAATTAACATTTACGTCAAGAAAAATCAAATATCTATGATTACACATAATAATTCAGATCATTTTTGCATCATTTGTATAGGCTGTAGTTTATACTTACGTTACAAAAATTGAATACAAAATTTTATCATAAAAAATATTTTTAATTTTGATTCAACTTGTGTTGACAAACGTGTACCCCAAAATCAGGTTTTAACTATGTGCAATAAAATACGTATCTTTAATAAAATAGATTCACCTCAATACCCATAAGTTTAAAAGCTTACTTTTTCCAATTTAACCTCATCGTCTGTGCGGACTCTGGCTAAATGTCTTGCTTCTCTCCTTCTGTTCTTCAGAGGTTCGTCGTTGTGAGCAAATAAAGGTCCACTCTTAATTACAGCTGGAATGTCTTTCAACACAGAACACTTTACTACCTTGTCAAACATCAAGTAGTTGTGCATGGCTTCAGATGCCAAACGAGCTACTTCTTTATCATCGAACAAAACAAATGCTTTTCCTTTAAAGCCTCCCTAAAATATGTTAAATTATATTTATTATGTTAAAATTTATGTTACAAGAAAGCTAAATTATTCGCTTGACTACTCTTACCCCCTTAAGTAAAAAACCATAAAAACTCTTAAATAAACTTTAAGTCAGCTAAGGCTTCAGAAACCTTCAAATCATACCTAAAATCATAGAATACAAATTAAAAACAAACCTTTTTTGATTTAGGGACGCGAACTCTGACAACAGTTCCAAATTGAGAGAAATAGCCATGTATTTCTTTTTCAAAGAATCCATAAGGCACATTCAAGAGCTGGATACAACATCCCTTTGGTATTTGTACTTCTTTTACCATTTCTACAACGAACTGTCAAACAAGGCTAACATAAACCGAAAAAATAAATATTTTTCCGAAAAATCCTCGTTCATTTGGGCGCGAACTGCGTTTTGTTAAGACAAGGCCGTTTTATACGATAAAATAGTTAGTTGTTTAACCTTATTTGATTTGTCTTTGAAAAAGATCAAACGTAGCGTTAAACCTTTATTCTAATCTGACTAGTATCGAAATTTAAAAACAATGAGATCGTATATCAAAAGTACACCGTAATCATAAATATTGCACATAACACGTGGTTGATGATGAAGTGAGTTCCTATGTTTGTCGTCTGATCGATTGTGAGTTTATGTACAAAATCAGCTCTCGAATAGTTGCCAGTTCCTTTTACAAAGTTGGTTATCATCTGAAGAGCTGGGCCTGGTCGATCGCTGACAAAGTGACCAGCACCTTTGACAGTCAGCACGTCGATGCTCAACTGGTTGTGTTCGGTCAGATTTCTAGTGTAGCGTTGAGTGTATCCAGCAACTTGATTTCGGAAGCTCCATGAGATCCGTTTCTGAGCTACAAAGCGGTTACGATGAGCTACATTATCCATGTGCCACGAAACGCCAATGAAGTTGCACACTGTGTCACTGAAAGAGTAAATATTTTATAAAAATATGTTATTTAACTTAGACTCAACATCGAAGTATTTTAATATTTAATAGCATCGAAGGTAAAAAGGTGATGACTTACACATCTCCATTGAACATTAACATACGGAAGTTCTTGGGTAACTAAAATATATATTGTTTTATTATACTTGCATTACATATATGTTGAAGATGCATAATAAAAATCAAATCTATCCAAACAAATATAAAGACAAACCTTTTTTCTAAACTTGACCAGCTTTTTGATTATTTCCTCAAACAAGTTGAAGGTGTCTTTGTAGGTGGGACGGTAGTCATCAGTTATGTCATCGCTAAACTCAGTTAGTTAAAGTCATATTCAATTGCAACCTTGTAAGAAAAATATTTTAAAGTCACATTACGTTGTTTAAAACATAATATGTACCATAAAGTAGCTCTATCCAAAACCTAAGACGTGAATGTTACAGCATATCAAGATGTAGAGTAAAAGCCTTACTTGCACATTTCCCATTCAGTTTCTCGGTGTCGTATCCACTCGTCCGCAACATGCAAAGCCTTCTGCACTTTCCTTTTGTTCATGTACACCTTCATAGCATCTTCGTTCCAACAAGGAAAGCCCATCTGATTGTCGGTCGTGTCATAATTTATAAGATTCTGAAAATCACAAACGTTGTCAAAAGATATGTGAAAAAACAGTCACTACATATATATGTATGATATAAATAAATATAAGATACAGTATAAGTAGCAGAACATTTTTAAAGCAAAACATACCGTAAACAACAAAGAATCATGTTTCAACGACCTTCTACCTGACCTTATCTGACCAGCTTTGTAACAGTCCAAGTAGTAATTGTACTCGTTTTGGCTAAACTCTCAATCCTATATTATTTACTAAACTTACTTTTCCGGGATGTTTAGCACGTCAATGAACTGGAAAAAGTAAGATAATATTACAATAGGTTATGTAAATTTCTTTCGTAAAATTTTATAACCCGAAGTCAAAACTGATTTTTTGTCTTTTTTAAGTCATTATTGCACTTTAAAAATACCAAAAACTGTACAACCTACAAGTTTGCCACAAGTGTCCAAAGCCCACACTTCTGTCGAGTTTTCTTTGACATGAGCATGAAAATCACATTGCTCAATGTGAAGCATGTTTGGGCAGCAAGTTTCCTTTATATTGGCCCATTCTCTATAACAGAACATACCGTTACTTTAAAAAAATTAAATTTAGCTCTTTTTCAAATTTTATTATATTACTTTTCATGACTGTATTATCTACTATAATATGCCGTATGGACCTTCAAAAGCCCCCGTTAAATTTATGATAGAATACATTACCTTACACCAATAGCACCATGGTATACATGCCAATGTATCAACGAGTTGGTCAGATTCTGTGAATTCAAGTATCCATTTCCAATTGCAATTCCCTGTAACAATAATAGTAAAGTCAAGTTCTATATTGTTTCAAACATTCGACAAAGTCTCTTTTAGTATAATAAAAATTAAATGTAAAACGAAAAATTACCTGAAATCGGGCATTTGGAAACTGTTTGCGACTAATGGCTTCAAGAACGAGCTCTGTCAGTGTTGGAATGTAGATACCGGCGTACGATTCTCCTGACAAGAACCACTTTCTGCGTCGATACCTAGTTTGAACCCGTAAGAAAAAGTCTGACAACGCATGGAGATTCAACTCTAAATAAAGTATTATAATAGTAAAGAAAATACAGTACGTACATTTACAGTATGTTTGAATAAATCGAAAACCCATGCCTTATCTAGTGACAATATTACAACAATCCCTTCTTCTACCGAGACCTTCCATTACTTTACCTGCAGTTTCGTCATCCCCAGTACTGTACTGTAGCGGATCCCCAGTTTTGTATGAGAAACCGACGCCAATCGGAGATTCCAGAAACAAAACATTAAACTCTCGATTCCATGCAAATATATTCTCGACCAACGCTGAACCATCTTTTGTCACATAAAATGGTCCATACTCAGCTAATAGTCCACCTATAGAACTACAACCAGGCCCACCATTCAGCCAAACCAATAGAGGAGCACTATCTGGATTTACTGCCGCTTCTGTTAGCCTGAAAACATATTTTTTGGATTTTAAATTGTGATTGTATTATATTCTCAATTAGTATATAATCTACAACACATTAGTATAGTACTACAACAAATCAAGGTAACATACCAATAGAAAAACAAATCCTCCCCATCAGGAGAAGCCTTCAAATAGCCAGAGTACTGTTTAAACTTGGCATTGAAAGTGACATTCGGTAATCCAAAAACCCTGTCATCCTCCTCGACACATGATACTGTCTCGAATATCAACAACAGCAAACAAAACAACATGCGAGACTGTGATACGAGGGGTGAGTGTGGAACGAGCAAGGTGTTTAGGGTATCCAGTTTCGTGTAACGGTGCGACTATAATTGTCTTATCCCTCCCTCACTTCTGATTCATCGCGGCTGAAAACCCTCGACTTTCACTTTTGTTTTGCTCAAGGAACGTATAATATAATGTAGGTTTAGATGAGAGAGATACGTTTAGGAGAGATTAAACGAATTACGTTTAGATTACAATAGAAGTGAAATTATTATTGAATTAGAGTTACCTCGGATACAAAGGTTTACTCTCACAATAAAGAGTTACCGGCAAAATAAGGTTACCGTCACAATAAATTCCTCACAAAACGTTACCGTAAATACAAAGCGGGTTACCATAAACATAAATCAACAGCTCTTTGTGTTCAATGTTATAGTAGATACCTTTTTTAACCTAATTTCAGACCCCTTGATCCCTCGTCTTCCAAACCTCGGAACTTTTTATGTTTCTTATAGTGAAAAATAAAAAAGTAATCAAAAAGTCGAACTTAGAGACATTTGTCATGGCTTCGGATCAGATAAAAAATGTTTCATCCGACTCTCTTCTGGTGCATTTCTGCCAAATTTAAGTAAACATAGCCGCGCGATTTCGTAAAAACTTGCAAATTGCACAACATTTTGCTAATTAATAAAGCAGTTTACACTTTTTAAATCCAAATATTAACGTTAATAACGTTTTAAAGCATATTTTTTGAAATATTTAATTATAATTATAAAATCGAGTTGTTTAAGTAGACATTTCCAATCAATAATTACAAAAACGTAGGTTAATGTCATAAAATTATAATTTAACACCTCATTTTAAATTTCCATGCAAGTTCAATTTTTTTCAAGCCCCAAAAAATTTGAATGTGTAAATATTTATAATAATTACTTAGGTTTCACTTCTAATTCTGTCATTTTTCTGATTGTTAATGAAGGTTCAGGTAGAGGGTTTGGCACTGCGTCATCCTCGTACAGATATGTTGTACCAATAGCCAAATGAGATCCGTCAGATGTGAATGACAACGAGGTAACAGATGATGGGAACTTTCTGAACTGGCACAGTCTTTTGCGGTTAAATGGATCCCACATATTAACCATCTGGTCAGAACCTAAAACATTAGTTTTTAACAAAAAATTAATTTTTACTTAACTAGTAGTTAAAACTAAGCATCCCATAATTCTTTTTAGCAATATTTTTAAAAATATAAAGTTTATAAAAATATAAACTCCCAATCGTAGAAAAATGCAAAACACACCACCAGTAGCAAAAGTCCTGTGAATAGGATGAAAAGCGATGGCATTGACAGGATAGATGAGTTCTCCTTGTTCATCTTTCACTCTGTGACATTTGAAAGCATATTTGCTCTTCTGAACTTCTGCATTCTGATCAAAGTATTCTACTGCAACTCTGCCTTCAATTGAAGATACGACATACGCTTCAGCAGATGGGAAACATTTAATGGCCCTGATTTGATACTGAAAGAACAAAAAACCAAATTACCGCGCTCCCAATACTACCACGACTAGTGTCATATAAAATTAATGTACACTTACCTTCAAAGGTGACTCTTTTTGTTGCAGAGGTTGAGAAAAGTTGCGAACGTCCCAAACGTAAATCTGTTTATCTTTCGTACCCACTACAGCTCGGTTATCAACAACATCTAAAGCATAAATCTTCTCTACACAATCCATTTGGCCGACGGGTAATAATGATCGTGTGTCCCAAAGCTTAAATAGTTCATATTTAGTAGATTAAGAAGAGAAATGTTTAACATAATCAAGATGAGTTTAATCACCGTTGCTTTTATGTTGTATAAACAAAGCGTCAATTTTAAAATTTCTCTATTTTCATAAGATAAAAATATAGACAGACCTCCCAACTTTTTTTTAAAGTTATTAGTTATTAAAGGTTTCTACAACATACCTTAACATATCCGTCCCAACCAGCAGAAACAGCAGTTCTCATCGTTTGACAAAACTCCAAACATCGTACTGGTGCCGAATGTTGTCCCATAACAGTTTCTAAACACAAAACAATAACAAAAGAAACCTCAACTTACCTCTCCCAGACTCAACATCGACCAACTTCACAATTTCATCCAATCCTCCACTCAACAAACTTTGTTGATTCTAAAATAAGCAAATTATTAAAACAAAATTTTTAAAATGTATATAAGCTTTGTAATAATATATAAAACTTTGATATAAATTTATATTTACGTATTGTTCATTATAATTCTAGAACTAAACAAAGTAGAGAACTTACCGCAAATGTACAACATAAAACAGATTTCTTGTGAAAGATGTTCCTCTGCTCAAGTGGATTATTGGGATTTGAGACATCGTAAAGCTTCAAGTAACTGTCCCATGACGCTACAGCCAGTATCCTTTTGTCCAGTTGAGGGGAAAACTAAAAGTTTTAATATTTTAGGTAACAACTTACTTGAACTTTGGAGATGCCTAAAGCTGTTTTGATAGGTACAATGAACTCGTTAGCTGTTGCTGCATAATGTGGGTTCATAATTTAGAAAATAAATAACGTTAAATTAAGGTTTTTTACCTTTTTTTGCAAAGATTTTGCGAAAAAAAATATTTTTTCACAATAATTTGTCCGCGCCAAAACGCCCGAATCGCGCCCAACAATGTGCGAACTGCGAAAGGTGCACTCTTTTTACTATTCAAATACCTAAAATTCAAATTTTTCAACATGATAATATTCAAAAATCTTACTTTTTCTGATTCTATTTGTCAAATTTGGTGGAAATTTGGAGTTTTTATCAGAGATGGCCAATGATGCTATCCCTGTACCGTTAGTCAAGTCTCTCGACCGGGCTATATCTTTAGCGAGTAAGACTCTGAAATTTTATAAGGATGACCAAACATTGGCACAACAAGAAGATCGTTTTAAACGGTCCGAGAAGTCGAAGAACAAAGCTCTGACATCTGTAAGTGTATAGTTTTTGTTAGTTTATTGTGAAACGTAATGATTTACATAGTTTGTTATACGTATGTATTTTATACTTTAATTCCTTGCTTGCTTTACCGTTTATGCAATGCTATGCATAAAATAATATTTTTAGATTAAAGTTATAATAATTATTGTTTTAGCTTGAAAAACAAGCAAGTTGGGTTGAGATGATGCTGGATACAAGTGATAACCAGATTGACAAAGCACAAGGTATGTTGTCTTACAGAAATCTTCTTTTTCTGGTCGTGTTACACCGTAAAGTTGTAGTTTTCAGAAAGGATGATGTTTGACGATATCAATGAAACACTTGATGAGGTTGAAGCCGACTTGAATCGTATGGAATCAAAGCTGAAGAAGATAAAAAATCAAGAAAGTAATGTAAGTTTACTGCTTTGGTGTCTGATACTTTTTTATTTATTGGTTCTTCTACTAAATTGTGATAAAACCTCATAATATAATAAGTAACAATAATTTTAGCCAAGATCAATTAGTTACAATTTTAGGTAAAAAAGAAAAAGTTGAATGATTTGAAAGCTAACCTGGCCAGAGGGCACTCGACTTTGGATGCCATTACCAGAAACTTCCGAGTTATGGAAGGCGACTTGAAGATGTACGGTAAAGTGGAACAGAAGGCCGAAAAGAGTTTCGCTGACAATCTGGGTGAACTGAAATGTGAAATTAAGTTCGTTTCAATGTTTCCTTATCCAAACCCAAACTTCAAGAAGGTTATGGTAGAACTGACAGAGGAATTGGACGACCTTTACAAGAACTACACATACATGGTAAGAGGTGTTCAGTATAATGCTGTTAGAAGTAGTCTTTCATATTGTTTACAGAACTTCTACTGTCTTTGAAGTTTCTCTATATTATTCTTTTATATAGTTTGTTATATAACTTGATGTCAATTGGGCTTTATACTAATATTAGGGGGTTTTATACTGTAATTGTAGTATTGTTCGTATTTTAGCCAGAGACCAAGAAATGCAGTAACTACGTGCTGATGGGACGACTGAAGACTCCACAAGCTTTAGACTAATTTTATTTTTATCGCAAATAAATTGTTCGTATAGCATTTTTTGGTACATTGTCCATTGTAATACTTTACAGTATCTCGAGTATTATTTCGAATTTAAAAAATTATTTAAACTTCTTCACTAAACCTTTGTCTATGTACTTGTTGACCATAAAATAACGTAAAATCACGTATGATGTTATGCCGTTGTGTGATAGACATGTTTCCCAACATTCGGAAGTGTTTGGGCTTCTTGAGCTCGCTTGAAGAGCACCTGTTCTTCAAAAAACAAACTAAACAATCCGGTTCGAATTCTTAAGAATGGCACTACTCGAAGAAGAATTACGATCTATATTGAACTCCCTATCACACTTATCAGCCCAAGGTGATCTTCCTGTCCAAACGTTCGCAACCCTCGTCAAGAATGCTCGGACCGACGTGTTGGTGGAGCATTTGCATCAACGATGGCTGTCAGACGCCAACTTTGGCAATGTGGCTGCTCGGATTCTGGCTTACATACAAAGGGTAGGTTAGTTTTATATAGACTAACACTTTAAAAGTAACACTGATATTAATCTCGGTTAATTTTTTTAAGAAATTTTTTACAAATGTTCTACGTTAATATATTTCAGGACAACCCAAACGACATGAAATTGTCATCAAGAATACTATCACTTTCACTTGACGATTACAAAAGAAGATACGAAATGAGACGAAACGACAGAAAGATGTTCACAAACTACTGCCGAAGTCTAGTAGAGCTAATGCCTATATTTTTGTAAGTCATCTGCTACAATCTTTGATAGTTTAGTGAAATCGACAAATACATGGGAAACAGTTTAGTACGACCACTGTTCGATTGCATGTTCATTCTGACAGAATCTAATCCAGATGATGGTGATCTATTAGTGAGTGATCCATGTTAGTCATTTGTAATTTTAGACAATTTTACTTCATTTTATAGACATATTGTCAGAGTTTTGACATTGTAACTGAAAACACCTAACAATTTCAGTGTGTCGCACAGATCTTGATTAGGTCAGGTCAACTTCTGAACGAACTTGATTCCCATGTTTGTGATAAGATAATAATGAAGTGTAGATTGGCATTGTGTGCAAATGACATTGCTTTAGGCGACCTTACACGCTTTTCTTTGCTTAATGTAAGTTTTGTCATAAGAAAACACTAAACAAGGTTAGTATTCCTCATATCAGCATACAAAAGTATATGTTAGTATACAACTTACTAATTAACTCATTTTGAAGGCTGTCGACTTGTGGAACTACCGTTGGAACCTACAATCCATGCCTTATTGTTTAGTCCAGTTCTATCAAGAGCAGTACGAACACTACAATCTAAACGAGTACGAAGACAAGCGATGGCTACCCCATGGAATGATCCAAAGCTCTACAACAACATTAGTGCCGAGTACGATCTCGTCGTACTCCAAAATATCGAATGACGAGTTTGAGAGTATAGTTTAATATAATCCCTTGAAAACAATAAAAATTGTAAATACAACGCGTGTATTAACACCTAACAATAAAACTGTTGTCTAAATTCTAACTCCTCCGCCAGTACCGGTAAGCAAAGATGACGCCAGCGCCCAAGGCCACAACTCCAATTGACACGAACAACACTTCGGTCAGTATAGACGGACTAAAAATATTAAGTTAGATACTTGATTTTTACGGTTTAAATCATAATTACTTACAAACCACAACAATATTTTTTAACAAAACTTTTAGTATAAATAGTGACATAAAAAGTTAAGTCAACTTACTTTGACGGATCAAAAATGTTGGCCGATTTCTTCGGAGTCCTCGGAATATCATCGATCACACTGTGAGCTATACTTGGAGCCATACTAACCACCGAAGCACCGTCGTCTTCTTCATCTGGCACTTGGTTCAAATGTCGTTGAGCAGCTGAGTGATTGAAGTGTGAGGAAGTGCTGGACATTGTTCTACTTCGTACAGCTTTCGCCGGAGAATGCGGAACAATATGCTGTACATTCTTAGAGGTCGGGATTGCTCCATTAGCTGTCGAGTCATTACTTTTTGAAAATGAATCTAAAATTAAAAAAATTAAACATTTTTACAACACTATCGGCCAACTCTATCCTTTCTTTCTCAGAAAACTTACTTGATGTTTTACGCCGCTTTCCACTGTTTTCCGTATTATGAGATGAATTATGACCTTCCTTTACTTCCAAAGGTGGTGCCATTTGAGCTTGGGCCTCAATCTTCACTGCTTTTTCCTCTTCTTTTACTACTTTCTCGTCTCCTTTCTTGTCCGGTTTTGAGTTTTCCTTTTCGCAACTGTTTTGGTTTTTGGTAGGAGAAGAACTTCTGCTTGATTGACCTGAATTACTCTTGAAGGTTCTACTGGTCGACGCTGGAGAGCGTACGATGAGATCAGAAGGTTGCTAAAATGTGTTAAACTTTAAAATAAAATTTATAAAATAAACAATATAATTACCATAGCTTCAAAAAATTTACAAAATTCTAAGCTCTTAAGTTTTGATTCATATATGAATCATCTAAATTAAAAAACAAGATTTTATCTTTCAGAAGAAGATCTGACAAAAAAATTGGGACATCCAATGTTCTTCATTCTGTTTAATTGGATTTTAACTTACTGATAATAATATTCGTTCAGCATCTGGTTCCACGGTTAATGTGCATTGTCCAGACGCTCCTTTAAAAACTTTTACAGCCTGGTCATGCGTCATCTTCGTAATTACAGTTCCATCAACCTAAACTTGTAATAACTCCACAAAACTGTCGAAACTTACAGCGACGATTCGATCTCCAACACTCAATCGACCGTTATCAGAAGCTGCCGAGTTTGGCCTAATCTTTGAGACGAAGAAGCCATCGTGACCAGGAATATGCGGCGTATCCGCGCCTCCCACAATGTTGAAACCCAATCCTAAAAAAGTAATGAAAAAATTTGAATATCTTACCCTTCTCGATTCCCTGCAATACAATCTCGATGGTGGGAATCAGAGGCTCCGAAAGTGATTTCTCTTTAGGCTTTTCCATTCCTTAAGATGTTTTTACATTTATTCACCGCAATAAGCAGCGATTCTCGACAAATTCTTGTCGCAAAATAGCGCGGGGGGAGAAATTAGGGCGCAGCACGCAAAGTTTCTTATAATGTCAATGCAGGCCGCGGCTTCTTACACATTTTTGTCTCGAATTCGAAATGGAAAAAAGTAAAATTTACAAAAGTTGTTTCGAAGAAGAAGAGGGAAAAGGATGGAATTAATGTAAGTTTTAAAAATTTTAATTTTACGTAAAATTTTAATTAGTTAGGAAACTTTTTAATGTTAGAAAACGGTTTTACTGCGCTAGAATATGAAGTAATATAGCAGCTAAGGGTCTGTTAGTAAGATTATATCAATTTCGAGCTGCTTTGTTTACAAATTAATCTTGGAATTGTGTTGATGGATATGTAATTTATGTCTTGTTCGAATATGATTCAATATCGATGGTATCTTAGTTACTAATGTTTTGAATGCCTTTATTGTTGAGCCTTCTTCCGAGTGGGAACTAAGCTATGGTATTTGTAAGACCTTTACTATTGTGTCATCGGATAGCGACACAATAGAAAAAGAAAAAGTTGTTCGAAAACATTGTAATCTGTAGTTTTTGATCTGACACTTTGAATAGTTGGTTAAAATGACATTTTAAACTGAAAAGGTCATGAACTGGAACTGTAGAAAGTTTTTAGTATCAATATTAAGATAGTATTTTGGCCAAAGCTAAATGTAGAAAGAAACTTGCTTTACATAGTAAAAAAAGGTATAGTACTATGATTGCCGTATGAATTTTGTCTAAAACAATATCGACTTGAATCAAATATGTAATATTTCTTAAGCAGAATTTGTTTTTTAAAGGCGGTGACATATGAAAATGACGCCTAATGTCGTAAAGACGGCCGTCGTATCGAATTACAGAGAAGACCGGCCCAACACTTCTTTGTATATATTTAATTACCTTGCCCTAATTGTGATAAACAAAGTTGGTATTTGGCTAAACAAAGCTCTTGAAGCTCTTTAAGGAGTTTTTGTATCCCAAAGACCGCCAAAGTGACTTTCATGTTATTATAAGTAAAGCCCGTTTTTCGTATAATAAAATTTTATTACTGTGTCATTCATGTGTGACTTGAAACTGGTTGGACCTTAAAGGACACGGATTTGCATGTTTATATGTTTTTCCTTTCGGAATGTCGGCGGGAAATCTTTATTGTGACTTGTTCCAATTGTTTTCCGATATCAAAAAAGAGGGAAGCCGGGCCTGAAACTTGATTAAGGCTTAAAGTGAGTCGAATCCCATGAACGATTATCGTTTGCCCATTCTGCAAAAACACTTGGCCAAACTTTTTTCACCTGCACTCATTTGAGGCCCAAGGTATAGCCTCAGGTCGTTCCGTCGTTTCGCTCGCTTAATGGGGTACTCGGGTTTTCGAATGGAGTAGGTTGGCTTTATAGTATGGTTGGGGGTGGGTGGGGTGGGATGATATTGTTGGAATTGAGACATAACAGTATTTTAGACAAAGGATAAGGTTTTGTGGCCAGAGCTTGTCACAAACCTGTCTTTTAGAAGGTTCGAATGAAATATTTAACAAGATTTTAAACATGTTTAATTTATTTATGTCAGGTTGCGTTGGGTTATCTATTAATACATTTTGCAATACTTCCTTTATTGAATGGCATAGCTTAATGTGAATAATGTAATTTTAAATGTTTCTTGTAGTTAATTGTATATTCATATCACGCTTTGTCTATTATGGGATTAGTGTTCAAAAAACGCTATTTTAGGTATGTATGTTTCACATATTTTTTATTTTTAAAATTTAAAAACCAAAAAAGGCTTTGCATATGTATACGTTCATACCTTGCTCGCTCATCTGGCGGGCCAGGTTTTAATATTAAGGTGATTCCCATTATGCGCAGCTTGAATTGTTATGCTTGTCGCGGAAAGGTTATTGTGCCATCTTCCATAAGCGATCCGAGCGTCCGCCCGACCGTTCTCTAACTAACGGAGCTTACACTGAAGCCGGTTAGGCCTCAAATAGGAAGAAGAATGGCTGCGGGTAATGCTTAATTGCCATTCCTCTTCTTTATGAGTTTCTGGCTGATCCTCAGGAATGCATGTTGAGGATGAAAGGGTGCCGAGCGTCGAGTGCTGACTTAAGATTGCTTTATATTGCTACTTTAATATTGCCACTTGACATTGTCACTTGACATTGCGATTGGTGTTTGAAGTTTGGAGTAATTGAGTGATTAGGATTGTAAACCTGACTGATTAGATGCCATTTTTAATATTGGGTGTCGTTTTCATAATCGGTTGATTAATTGTGGCTTTACGCAGTTTTGTCAGGACTTTACACCGCCTGAAGGGATTAATTATAGGCGTTTCATTTTCTCACATAAATCCTGTAGTTATGATAATATGATGAATCATTCCTGGATTTCTCTCCCTCCGGCCATGTTCAGCCGGCTCTATGTGTTGTCCACTTTCCCTTCTTTGACCCCACTATATTAGAAAAAGGGGCGGGGCCGGGGGAGGGGGTTTGTCAGTTAATTTGAACATTCTCTTCCAACCTTGTCGCTGCAATAATAACCACGATTATTGTGGGATTGGATTAGGATTTTAATTTTGTGCCCGTGGGGACATTTTGGTGCAAAATAGGATGCATGGGATACTTTAGAAGGGGTACGGGTGGGTAGACAGCTTGTATTTTAATTAGCCTCTTGTGAATTGTTTATCGAAATTTTGTTTTTCTATTTTCAACTTTTGAGATTTTGGCAATTAGGTATCACTTTGGCTGCTTTGAAGGTTCTCCCATGCCCTGAGGTAATTTGTCTTTGACGTCGCGCACTCTTGAAGTGGACCACTCCCCTGAGGCTAATCGGTGTCGGGCTGGTCACTTCGGGACAACGTTTTTTGGCGTGCCCGTCGAAATTTACAAGCTCGCTATTAGTGTAGGGGAGTGACATGTCCTGCCAGAAACGTTTCTTCAGGCCTTGACGTTTGTTGTTTTTGGGACTGCGCAAAACCGCTTTGGGGCCTTGTTGGCCTTTCCGGCCACCTGCGTTTCCTTTTCTCCGCCGATTTATGGCCTGATTTCACAAAAACATAGCCAAGTAGTTTTTTGCAGTAAAATAGTTTTTGCACCCAATAAATCCGTCAGTCTGGAGCACGGCTTCAGGCTTTTAAGCCGGCTTTTGATAGATTTCTACAAAAACTGAATTTTGGGAAACTTGCTGATTGTTCGTTCATATAGCTGTATCTGTTTTGATATTGTGGAATTAAATTTCATTTTCTTTTTTAAAATTTTTTAGTCTAGAAAATTATTTTTTAAATTAATTTTATACATTGCTTTTGCAGTTTTTTTTGAAATTATTTTTTCAAATTAGTCCGTCAAGATATCGACAATATTTTTATTTGCACAACACTTTTATGGGTTTGTTTTTTAAGACTATGAGCTTATCCGTTATCCATCTGCCTCGTTTCAATTATGCAAATCTCGTTTCATACCAGATCTTTGTTTGCGGATCTATTAATGCTTAATATTGCAGTGATGGAGCAAGAGTTAAAGTGTCCTTTATGTCGAGGGTTACTGGTCGACCCCATACTGTTACAGTGTTCTCACAGTTACTGTAGAGAATGCGCGATGAAAGCGCTTCAGAAGACGACTTCTGCTGTCTCTCCACCTTGTTCTAGCAGTTCTGGTAAGTTTTTAGGTATAAATAAAATTTAAACGGTGTTTTCTTCTTACGATTTTGTTTTTGAATTGTTTAACTTTTTCTATTTTATGCTTTTTTACTCAGTTTTTGATGTTTCTTACCTAAAATTTACGTTCTCAATCTTTTCAGCCAGTGATACGGCCTCAATTTGCATATCAGACCCTGACCAGGAGTGCGATAAGTTGAGTATGGTGAGCGAGACCGACTCCGGTGTTTGTATATACAACAATGGCGCAAATGGCAACTCTAGCAAAGGTAATAAACGGGTATTCTCAGGTCACCTTAGAAGCCTTATCGCTGTCGCTCATCGCAAACATTCTAAAATGTTTTTTCAGGCTCAAGGCCAAGCAGTTTTTTGGGGTCGCTTCCGAGTTCTTCTACGCCATCGTCACGGCTACACTCATTAATAACACCGCTCACGACCGGACATACCATCGTATGTGATAAATGTCAGAAGACATCGTTCTTCGCCGACGAGTCGGCTGTCACTAATCAGGCCGCGAATCTGGCCATAAAACGACTGGTTGATAGGTTCAGAAAGACACAGCTGACTAACAGTGATACAGTAGGGTCTAATACAGTAGCTGCACCATCGTGCTGTCAGTGGTGTGAGGATGGGAAGCAGAATGAAGCTACTTTATATTGTGAACCGTGTGGCTACTTCTACTGTGTAGATTGTCAGCCAGTCATTCATCCTCCCAGGGGTCCCTTGAAGGACCACAAGTTTGTCGCGGCCGATAGTATTGTCAAGAAGTAAGTTTTGTTTCAGTATGATAGACGTATGTTTTTTGAACTAACCGGCTATTCAAAGTTCTGATATCAAGACATGAATATCTTTATCAAAAAGTTTGTCGAGAATTAAAGACTAACACAAGAAGAATACAGCTCGAATTTCATTAAAATTTTATAGAAAAGTGTTGGCACAGCACGAGCCCGTGGAAGAGCACCGATGTGACAGTCATCCGGACGAAGTGCTGACAATGTACTGTTCGACATGTAGCGTGTCATTGTGTTGTCAGTGTATTCAGGCATCGCGTCATCTGACGCATCAAGTCCAGTCTCTCGCGACTACAGTAAAGACCAAAAAGGTAAGACAAAAGTTGGAAAAAAGTTGGAGGGAAATGCCGCGCATAAGTTATGGGGTTTACTGTATACCGAGGTTTAATATTTTACGGTTTATGTTGTGACAGTTTTATACAAAAGTTGGTTGAGGGAGCTGAATTGCATATTAAAGTAGCTATTGGATTTCATTTCAGATTTAAAATTGAATTAAAAAGTTTAAACAGTGAATAGTAATAGGCTCAGTTAAGTATATTATACTCAAGATGAAGTAGTTATTCCAAATTGATTTTTATGTAAATTTACGTCTTTCAAATCTCAGGAGAATCCTTTTTTCATTAAAGTACTCTCATTAAGGACGAGCGTTGTAATTGCATCAGCCTCTGCCGAAAGGCGTTCCTTCCAGGCGGATGGTTTCTTTAATTAAGCTCAAATATGGTGGCAGATTAGAGGGTGCGCGAAAGCCGATCTTGATTTGACACTTGACCGGTCGAATAGCTGATTTGTCACTCTTTGCTAAATGAAGGCCAGCCATTAGATTAAAGCCTTGCTTTGACACTTTTCCGATCAAACTTCTATGTTAATATAGCGCAGTCAAATGCAATGTATAAAATTAAAATTTTGAGTTATTTCGACCTGTCGAATGTGATTCTGGACTATAATATCACATATAAGGTTATGGTTGACGCGTTCTCTTAGCCGAATGCTCACATTGACACTTCAGACCGGTCGATGTGTCACCGCTGACCATGCCTGCCCATCCATTACTCTTTGATAGGCTAATTCGGGACAGCCCGTTGACAGATCCTCAGCTGGGCCAAAGACAAAACGGCGCGGAATCAATTAAGCCTTTCACATGCATTTATTTTTTGCGCCAAATGTTTTTGCTCACCACGAAACCTGACACCTGCAGCTTCCCGCAGGTGTAATCCAAGAACATGTCGCTACTACCTGCGGGGGGTTGTCTGACCTGACCCTTTAATACCATTAATGAATGTTTTGACGTTTTAAGAATCAAACTATGATTGATGTGACTTTTTGTCACTATACTACTGTCTTTATGAATCTTTGGTACTGTAATCCCTTGAATCTTTGATCCTTTAATAGACAGTAACCTCATGACATCTTATGAGCTTTGACACTACAATATTATAATTATATGACCCCATAATAATATTAGAAAGATGTTATCGTTGAGGTCGCCAGGCTTACCGCAGGGATTAGGAGCAGAAGTCGTATTCGATATCGAGCTGGCATTAGATCTGACTTTGAGTAACAACTTGCATAATCATTAGCAGACTGCCATTTCTAAAATATGATTCTTTGTCTTTCGACTGCAAACTAACGATAATGGTTGTTTTGGCATAAAAAACATCTTGGAAGAGTTATATCTTGTTCGAGCTGCAAATTGGGGCAGATTTAGTATATTTTAGGTAACATCTATCTAAAAATAGTGTTGAAACCACAGTAATCTTAATGATGAGTATTCATTTCGAGACATTTATGTGCAAATCAGATTTCTTTGGATGAATTATGCAAAATTCCGACACGTCTAATGCATTCTCTCTCATCCCCAAATCCTCTGCCGGCACGCAGCCAAGGTCGAGGCAAAAACGGCATATTGTTCTTGTTGCCTGAAGCAAGAAGACGGAGTCGGTGGAGCGTGCGATTCTGGAATGGACAGATTTAATTGG
This sequence comes from Bursaphelenchus okinawaensis, assembly GCA_904066225.2. Taxonomy (NCBI): domain Eukaryota; kingdom Metazoa; phylum Nematoda; class Chromadorea; order Rhabditida; family Aphelenchoididae; genus Bursaphelenchus; species Bursaphelenchus okinawaensis. Next base: position 6,545,950 of record CAJFCW020000005.1, on the reverse strand, counting down.
GATCACGGGCGCAATTGTGCGGACCATAATTGCACTGCTTTTCGCGCGCTTTCCCTGCGGGCATGTCATTGTTTGACGAGACAATCGGGTGACATAGCCAAGTCATAATCAAGACTTGTCGCGGCTCTAAGGCTTGTCGCGACTCTAAGGCTTGTCGCGACTCTAAGGCTTGTCCTGTTTTCAGGGCTTCTATTAAGCCTTATAACAAGGCTTGTCGCATAATCAAGTCATGTCCAATCATTCTGTTCTTAATCCGGAAATCCGATTCCGCTGATCGGCAGCTGTCCATCGCTCATTGTGTCCGGCCAATTTGTTCGGAATGACATAATACCACCACGAGATACGACCGCGCGGCCTTCTGTTTGTTATCCGCGCTTCTCGGGTTTACTATGGCTTCAGGTGGCGGCTAGCCGCTTTGATCCTGACGGCCATAAACCTCGGAGGCCGCGGCCACAACACCCAATTAAACGGGCATATCTTGTTAATAAAGCTGTACACATCGGATTAATACGACATAAGACACCTGTCACTTTAAATTAATTCAAAAAAGTTTTTAAAAAATGTGTTTCGGCTGGGTTACGGTATTGAAAGGGGTTTTTTGGTTTAGGATAGGGAAATATATTGTTATTGGACAGTTTTCTTATGTGAGGTTGAAAAAAGCAAACACATAAACAGTAAAATAACATAAAGAAGTATAACATAAACAACATATTAAACTTTTTAATTTGGTCAAAAAGTAAATAGAAAAATTTAAAATTGATTAAAATAAAGAAACCTTGAGACAAAAGGCATCAAACCAAATTACAATTGTAAAAAACAGTTTTTATAAAAGAACTTTACAGAGTGAACTATCGAGAGTCTTACAAGAACTGTCAGAGAAGGCCAAGAAGGCATCAGAAGACATTAACATCATGAGACGGCTACACCAAGTTGTAGATGTAAGTATAATAGTTTTTCTCACAGACTTGTACAGTTTACTATCATTGCCCAACATAAAAGTTAACATTATGTAAAATTGAGTTTTTTGCATATTATGTTATTTTAGCACCATATTTCAATCATTTTTTACAGAGTAACTGCCTGGAATTCCAAACCGGCTTGAACGTCCAAATCGACCTGTTGATTCAAAGCCTGGAAGAGCGACGCGCCAAATTATTAGAATTCGTGACAATGGAAAAGGAACGGAAACATCGAACTCTGAAAGAACAAGTGGCCAAATGTGTTGGCCATCTCAACAATACCACGGCCTTGATTCAGTTCTGCATCGAGGTGCTGAAAGAGCCGGACCCCATCGCCTATTTGCATGTAATTACTTTAATTGCCGGGTTATTGTAGGCGCGAATTCAAATTTGAAAGTGTTTTAGGGTCACAATGACATATGGTATATAGGATATTAACATAGATAACTTAAGATTTATATTAAAGTAAATTAGTCAAGAAAGCCTAAACATTTATTACAGATAGATCATGCTCTATATCATCGAGCTACAGAAGTGGACTTTCTATGGAGTAAAAACATGTCGACCAAACCTGAAGTAAACACAGAATTTGTGTATAATATTGATCTGAAGCAAGTTCAAACTACTATTCAATCTGTGGAGTTTGTTCAATTACAAGGTAAGTCTGAGGATTACTTAACTTTATATTATTCATACAGGCTTAATGCGAAGACCATATTCTGGGGATAATGAGAAAGGTAACCGGTGTAGTAGTGTGGTTGGTCTGATGTAGTAGTACTGTATTTTCAAATGTTGTTTTGTGAAGGATTTAGTTATAAAGAAGTAAAATCAGTACTTTGGCTATAATATCTGAAATTACGTAATGTATAAAAATAATTTTTTGTCGATACTAGATGTATTTAGTATAACATTGTTATCTAAAACAACCCTTTTTTGATTTGTCAGAGCCCACTGTATAGTCAGCACATAAAAAAATTATAATTTGCAAGCACAATATTGCGGGATACTGTAGGATTTTAATTAAAACTGGTCGATTTAGCGCCGCCGCGGCCGTATTTCCTGGCTAATGAGTGTTCGGCCGAAAACAATTCGGTTGTTTTGACTTGGGATTGTCCTCAGAATGGACAATCAGTGGACGGCTTCGTATTGGAGTTGGACAGTGGGAAGGATGACGGTCGCTTCAAGGAGGTCTACAGAGGGCCGGACCTATCGTGCACAATAGATGGACTCCACTTCAACACCCTTTACAACGCCAGGCTGAAGGCATTCAACGCGGCTGGAGAAAGTGGCTACAGCGAACCTATTTGTCTACAGACGGCTCCAGGTAGGTATTGTTTTATTGGTAAAGTTTTGGCACTTTCATTTTACCTACTATTGTTTATTGACGTCTTTTTTGAAGTAGATCATCTACTATAATGTGCATTTTAGTTGCCTGGTTTCAACTCTGTAAATCAGTCTCCCAGACCGACGTTACCCTATCAAATCAATGTTCTACTGTAAGCGGAACCTCTCTTGACTACTCTGTCGTTCTTGGCACGGTAGCTTTCAGTCGAGGCGTTCATTACTGGGAGATTACGGTGGATCGACTGGACATCAACACTGATATTGTAGTAGGTGTAGCTCAACCAAGTGTGGATCGCCACAAGATTCTGGGCAAAGATATTCATGGCTGGGCCATGTATCTGGACATACGACGATCTTGGTTCTTCCACAACGGCGATCATCACGGTCGCACGGAAGAGGGAGTAAACGAAGGAGAAGTTATCGGTGTACGATTGGATTCTGATCACGGGAGATTGAGCTTTTATCTGAATGGAAGGGCTTTGTATTCTGAAGACGGGTCTCCGTATGCTTTTCAGTAAGTTATAACGTTGATTACATCGTAAAGTCTTAATTTGGTGACAATTGCACTCTGTTTTTATTAGTAAAATAATGATCTTATACATGTAACTTTGTTTATGGTACTATTTAAGAGCTCCGTTTATCATTTAAGCTTAATATGACAATGATGTTGCTTTTAACAAAGTTCATAATTAATGGAATCTTTCCAGACGACTACCCCGAGGCTTATATTACCCAGCCTTTAGTGTGAATAAAGGTGCCGTGGTTACTGTACATACAGCTCGTGCTGCCCCAATACTGGAACGCGAAGGTACACCTTCACTACGAGAGATATTGTAAAAAGTTTTACTGTAGATTACTATATGCGGGTACTATAGATAATAAATACATTTTTTATATTGTAACGCATTTTTTACTATGGTTTGATACTCTATATCAAGTACATTAATTTTCCCATTTCACTATTACCTAAAAGTGTATAAAAATGTTATGAAAGGTATATTACAATATGGTTAAGATTCCATCTAAAAGTTACATTGACTTAGTATGTTTATTAATTATTATTAATAACGAAACAAATATAACCATATTGTACTGGAAGTAAGTTGAACCCGTATGACTGAAATGAATGACAAATGTTGAGATCTGATTAAACCATGGGACTATCAGCTCCAGTAAAGCAAGGAGAAGAAGCCGAAGCCTTCGGTGACATTCGCTTCTTCGTCCGCGGCGGCGGAGTCGGCGGAGGGTCGGCTGGGAAGTTTGGCTAAAAACGCAGTGGCTTTAAGATATTACACAGTATGACAATGCTATTTAGTGCTAATTGGTTCTATGAAATTTACAGAACCACTACACTCTAAAATAAAGGCTGATATAACACTATCTGTAGCTAGTTCATATTATTAACACTTACCTGCATATCGCTCATCCTTTGAAAGGCCTCCTTCTCAATCTTGTATGGACTCTGCTTCACCGAACAAGTATCATGCAATGTAGAATCATCGTGCGACGATAGACTGGGTTCTCGATTCGAGAACTGAGGTCGACTTCTCAACTCCATCAACGGCTTCGTGCACCTGGATTCATAAGGAGGAAACACGTTGAAAGAGACACCTTCTCCTTTGGTGGGCATGGATTGTACTGAAGAGTTGGTGGTACTCTCAGTCATCACAGTACTATTCGTAGCCTGGCTAGTACCAACTTCTTCTGTTGGATTCAGAGAACTTGAAGCTTCACTTGGAGTGTTCTGACGTTGTGTGTGTAGGATTGGAGGTAACGGTAGGTTGGCGATTACAGGGTCTGAAGCCAGCATTGTGAAGAAGTTGACTAGTTCTGTGAAGTTGGGTCGAGCATCGGCTTCTGTGTGCCAACAACGTAGCATTTCATTGTAGAGCTAGAAATGATTACAATATATCTCGTCTTTATGTTTTAAACAAGATTAGATATTGAATTTTTGCTACATTTTAAGATTGTCGATGATGACTTACTTCTTGTGGACATCCAACCGGAGGCTCCAATCTTCCTCCAGCTACTACAAGTTGCATAACATCTTGATTAGCTTTGGCCGTGTAGGGCATGTATCCCATGGAGAAGATCTCCCACAGTAGAACTCCGTAAGCCCAAACATCAGTTTTGGAGTTGAAGATACCGTCAAGGAATGCTTCTGGAGGCATCCATTTGACGGCCAAAAAGGCTCGACCGCCTTTTCGGTAATATTCCTGGCTGAATATATCTCTGGCCATTCCGAAGTCAGCTATCTTGACTACACGGTCAGGTCCTTTCGAAGTCAGCAGACAGTTCCTCGCGGCTATATCACGATGGATGAATTTGCTCTGTTCCAGGTATTCACAGCCATAGGCCACGTCCAAAGCTATGTTCAGAAGATCGACCATTTTGAGTTGAGTATTCCCTGCTTTTAGGTCCTACAATATGAATAGTAAAATTAAATATTAGAAATCGGTAATAAACTCAATGACAAATCTTCTTACTTTAGGGCGTTGTTCCCTCAAGAAGTTTCTGAGATCGCCACCCTCCAGGTATTCAAGGATAATATACTTTGGAAGTTTTTCGAAGGAAACTCCGTAAAACTTGACGATGTTTGGATGGTCAAAATGGCTAAAACAATTTAGAATTTAGGTTGAAGACTTTATGTTTTTAACGTTATAACAATCACGACCTTATTGTATAACTTTGCTTTTGCAACCTGCAGGCTATTTTTGATAATTGCGCCCGCAATCTCTAATTTTTTGAAAAAAAATTAAAATTATTTTTCGCAAGATTTTGTCAAAACCTACTTTAGAAGCCTTGCTTCACTCTCAAAGTCAATGTCAGTCTCGGGATTGGAGCCCATAGGCAAAGTCTTGACCGCGACTCTTGTAGTTCGACCATCCAGTATGAACAACCCCTCGTACACTTCTCCGAACGCTCCATGGCCAATCGACTGCTTCAGTTGGAGGAAATGACGAGAGATCTGAGGAAGCTCCATCATGGTAAGTCTTTCGTATATTGGATTTGGAGTGATTCTGTCACTCATCCGGATTCTGGAGTCGATTGTGTCACTCATCTCGAGGCCTCTGAACTCATTGTTGTGTCGCTTGTTTCGAGTCCAACAAAACCGGTAGCGTTTCATTAGGTACAGCAGGCCACCGCGACGACAACAGAACCATAGCAGAGCTATTAGCACTGTAAATGAATATGTATGATCAAGTATAACATAATATCGGGCTTATTTAATATTTATTATTTGAGATAATGTTCTTTTTGTTTAATTATTTTAATTATTGATTATGGAGGTAAGTGGTGTTTAAATTTTTTAACAGGTTACATAACTTACAAATGAAGAAAATCAATGTTCCAAAGATAGCGATAAAGGCGAACGGAGATTTGAAGTCCATAATCTCCTTCATCCACATGGCCAGGATATCTATAATTCAATTACAATTCTACTTACAACAACATACCAAGCAATGAGATCGATTTACAATCCCCGGTGACGTCAGTCTCCTTCCCATTAGCACACAAACAATATGTTTTAGGTGGTGTTCCAAGCTCGTTTTCCTCAAATTTACAAGTTGAGTTGTCAGGACACGCTAGGGCACATCTCATCAACAAGATACGACCGTCGCCTTCGTTTACTCCGATGGAATACTCGGCTTGGGCGTCTTTCAACGTGACTGAGCTACTGCCTCCACTACCGTAGGATTTGAAGCCGTATTTTCCTCCATAGAAGCCTCCACCGCCTCCAGCTCCGGGGCCGCAACTGGCTCCACCACCGCCTAGACCACCGTTCACACTCCAGATGCGGCTACGAGGACACGATCCTCCAGAAACTTGTTGATCTTCGCTTCTGCCATTCATCTTGCGACAGTCTGAGCAGGTGGAGTTGTATGAGTACTGTAAGTTGTAAAATATTGTTTGCGTTCAAAAATGGGAGGTACGTTGACATGCTATGTCTTATTACGAATGGAGACTTCTTGATCATTTTGGAAAAATTTACTTACCTTATTACTGAAGGAATAACCAAATCCAGAAGCCCAATGCTGCGCATCGTCAACTTTTTGATTCTTGACGTTGACTCCACCACGAGCATCAACATCTTCAATCGGTGTTATTGATGACGGTATTACACCTCCACCACCTCCAGCTACAATCACCACCTTGTTATCAATGTATACAGCAGACGCTCCTCCACCACCAGTACCAAACAGATTCTGAACTTCTTTTCGGATCAAATCACTGTCATTTACAGTGTTCGAGCAGATGTTACGGTACAATTGAGAGTAGTGCACCTATAAAATTGAATTTGCATGCATTAGAGGAATACAAATGACAAGTTACAGTAAGAACGTTTCAAGAATTGCTATATTTTTTGCGTCGACTACTTATATTGATACGATAGTCATACTTACATTATTAGTCCTGTTCTGCAACGTGCTGTCCAAGCCTTTAGAGCACGGACTTTCTCCACGTTGACCTAGTAGCAACTTGACTTCTTGCCCTTTGCTCAACGTGACTTCTGCCTTCACAGATCCACCGTTATTGTTCTCACTTCCACTCAGTTTTCCTCCAGCTGCACCATACAGTTCGATATAATACAAGCCGTCTTTCTTTACCGACCAACTATTCCGTACCGTGTCATTGACCTTCTTCAAGGTATCTAGTCGTAAGGCGTCTGGTAGGTACTTTGCATCCCAGCTGTTATCTGAAACAGTGATTGTCAAGCACGTTCTCTATGATACTATTCATTCGAATTATTTTACGATCAACATATATAACTATCGAGTATTAGTAGAAACTTCGAAATTTTAAATTATTGATGTAAGAAGGGATAGTAACCTACCCTCTGAGAAGCAGTACGGGGTCATAGTTAGATCATCGATTGCCACACTTAATGGTTGTTTGTATAGCTTGGCAAAGGCCAGCTTGAGACGATATTGCGAAGGCTGTAAAGATTTTTTAGTAATCTTGAGTTACAAATAAAAACCTTTCAGTAGAAGTAAGTACGAAATCAAATATGTAAAAACGTACCTGATAAGGAATGACAACGGCGGCTTTCTGCCAATTGCACGGTGCCGCTCCAGAAGACTTTGGTGGAGTCCAAAGGACTTCCTTCTTATCACCCCTTTCCAGCATCAGCTGGAAGGTGGATGCTCCTGTGTGACAAAAGAAGAATCTAACCTGAAAACAAAGTGTTACCTAAAAAGTAATTTTACAAGATAATATAAACAAATTCTGTGACGAATGGTTGCAATCAGCTGTAACAGTTAGTTTAGGCACCAACAATTGCAAAGAATATGCTTACCATACAAGCTTTGTACTCTGGAGTACCAATGAGATTAGTTTTAGGAGAAGTTGCTGGGAACGTTGGCGAGAACGCTGATATATAGAACACTTCGCCCGTGCTTTGACGTTCGAATTCTGCTCCGAAGGTAGAAAAGAACAAGAAGTGACCTATAAGAATGTCTTTGTATTAGATATTGTTACTCTTTTTATTATAAATGGTACCGTCAGAGTATATTATATAAAATTCCAACTAATCTACCCGTCTTTCTATGTGTACCATGATAAAAGTACCCATCTGGAGGCAGTCCGTGTGGATTCACTCCCATCGTGTCTTCCATGGAGATCCTCTTGAGATACTTGGTACTGTTTACTCCCTTCTGGAATCTCCACTTCTCACAGCCAGTATCAGATTCGTCTTCAAAGTCGCATCGTGCACCTTGAGGTACTTGATCGCACTTATTTATGACCAGGTCCTCGTCTTCGTCGTTCTCACATTCGGGAATCATATCACAGACGTCAGCATAGTCGATGCACTTTGGCTGATCACTTTTGGTACACAGGTACTTCTTCATTTGCTTCGAAGAACACGAATCCGCGCTCCAGACTTCTTCGTCGCAGTTCTCCAGTTGAATGTCATCGACACGACATTCCACGTTCTGGACGCTGTTGTCCTTCTGTTGTTTGGCACTGTGACATTCGATTCGGATTCTGGTAGGATACAGGATCTGGCCTACTGGTACTCGGCTTTGGACCCATCTGAAAACGAGAGTTGTATGCTGTGTAATAACTACATTACAGAGTAAAAGCAAGATGCGTTGTATATTGACATAGAATCTTACCGCTCCTGCCCTTCTCTAGTCGGTCGATAACTAGCCCTGAAGGTTGGCCTCACCCAATCTTCCTTTTCTTCATCGTTATCTTCGAACTCCAGCATGGGCTTGTGGTCGAGATGTTGAGTTGTAACTAGCAGTTCAGCTCCAGGTAACCCATGAACTTGATGACGAAAGACGAGTTCACACTAAACGGAAATTCAAAAATATTGAATTAACTTACTGTAGATACGGTATGTTGGAAGTATAAGCTAATTACCATGGGAATAAACTTTTTGGGTTCGGCGCTCGAAAAGTAGGCATAGTGGTCTAAAGTGTTTAAATTTTGAAAAAGTTTATAACCTAAATTTTGAAAACGCTTTTAAGTTTCCATAATTAATATTTCGTACTTTACGTAATATTTAAGCTAGTTATTCAGTTAAAGAATTACAAAATTATGATTAAAATATATAAAAATAATTAAACTTACTGGAATTGTTGAACCCACTCCCAACCACGACTCGAAAGTTCTCGTTTTTGTTGAACTTGACAGTTTTTCCGTCAGCCTTGACATCTTTTGAGTTGGTAAACTTCCACAGCTCACACGTCTGCCCATTCTCAAAGTTACAATTCTCAGCTAAAACATATTAATCTTCGACAATGTTACGATCCCTTACCTGATATCAACCCAAACAACAAAAAATACAACAGAAGCATAACTTTACAGTAGCAAGTAGTTTACTTTAAACATTGAATTAGTCCATGATAAAAAAGATGGTCAGCATTAAAGAGTTTAATTCCAAGTTGGCACTTTTTGGTGGAAAGAATGAAGTTTTGGACCCAAACCTCTCTCCCGATCAAAGGCCTCGAACAGCTGTTAAGGGACCAGTAAGTGAGAGAACAGGTAAGTAAATTGGATCGGGCGATCTTTCCAGAGTTTTGCCATATCCACAAATACCTCCGAGGCCACGTGCGAGAGGAAGGGACCAAAAGTGTCGCGCCTCAAGCAAACATTTGTCAAGAGTAATGTCGGACATGAATCGGGCCGGTGTTTAATCAAAACAACTTCGAAGTCAGTAGTCATGTCACGATTTAATGATGCTAACATAGTGGTCAACAAGTCCTCAGATTCTTTTCAATTATTTTACAAATTGGCTTTGAATGACAATTACAAGAACATTAACCTTGACTTTTAATTGGACCAACAAATCTGACTGATAATGTCAACTTGTAACATTTTCACGAAGACTTTAATGAACAATTAAGAGAGCTGCGGCTCAAAAAGGCAAATAAACTTGATTAAACCAGTATAACTCAATCACCAAAAAAGAAAATAAAAAAATATATTCAAGGTAATCCTTAAAACAACACCTTCAAATATAAATATACTTAAGTTTATTTAATTAACCGACAAAATAAATTAAAATAGTATTATGATAACAAAGAAGTGAAAGCAATGGGACAAGACCAAACTTAACGATACTCAACAAAGTAATTCAAACTGTAATTAGTAATCTGCCCGATATGTTGTAGTTTTTTACCCTACGACCTCCCATTCCTCGGAGCATTGAGACGGGACCGAGTTCCGACGTTGACTTAGATTCTGAGACTGAAACTACTATTTAAAAAATATCACCTCGATCGAATGCTTACTTTCTCATTATGATGGTTGTCGTGATGAGGACGGTCGTGGTGAGAGTGATGATGATCGTGGTGATGGGGGTGATGATGTTTATTTTGAATATCATCCGCAAGTTTTGCAGCGTGCTCAAGTTGTTCGTACTAAAATCATCAAATCGTTTTACGTGTATCAACTAAATAGTATAACATTTTCAGTAATATCAATGTTCTTAACAAGTCCATAAAAACATACCGCAACGTTTATGGCAACTTGATAATGCTCAGCATCCTTCTTCAGCTTCTTGATCTCTTCTTCTAAAGCATGAACGTCCTGACTACTGGTTCCATTAGCTGGTTGTTGTTCATGTTTCGATGTGATATCGCTGATGGCCTGTTTGAACCATTTCTCGATCGATTGACTGTTGAAATCACTTGGCGATGAAAGTCCACAGGCCTTGGCCAAGCTTTTGACTAGTTCTTCAGCGTCATTCGACTTTTCCTCCTAAAACAAAGACAATTACTATTTACAAGAATACTATACATAAGTACTGCAAAAAAACTAGTTAATGGCTGTCGACAAATATTTTATTAAAAATACGTGTACCCAATTCACGAAATAATTAAAAAGCACACCTTAACACTACCCGACTGTGACGGTTTGACGCTCCTAACAGACTCCTCCTTTTCTTTGGCCAAATCAAAAAGCTTGTAATTCCGCTCCCGAAGCTCCTACAGAAAGAAATGTTAGTATGTGGTTAGACAAATGGACACCTGCACACAGTTAAAATTAAACTATCCTTATTAGGAACTTACTTTATTTCGCCGCTTCTGATCTTCCAGTTCCTGTTCTAACTGTTTAATTCTTTCAGCATCTTCAGAAGACGTTTCCTTTGGAGCTTCTTTGGGTTGCTGCAATTCAGTTACTTTGCTTTGCAGCTGATCTTTCTCCGTCTTCAAGTTCTTGTTTTCCGTTTCATAAAGAGTAAGATCATCAGCCAGCTTGTTAATCTTCTGATTGAACTCGTTCTTCAACTGTTCGTTCTCCTTGTTTAGCTGATTTGCTTTAGCGACAATAGTCTCGCTTTCCGCCAACTGTTTTTGCAGCGAGACGACCTTCTCCATCCACTAAAACATACCAATTGCAAATAAAAAACCAAAACCTACCTGTTGTTCTTCTCTCAATTTTGCCTTCAAAGACTGGTCGATAGTTTGGTATTTTTCGTTGGATTCCTTCAGTTCATCCAACGATCTTTGCACGGTTTCCTTAGCTTCGTTTATCTCCTTTTCAAGTTGGGCAACCTTTTCCACCGCTCCAGCAGAAAGCTTCAGCTCTTCCAGTTGTTTATGAAGACCGTCTCGTTCCGCGATCAACTCTTTGACCTTAGATTCATCCTTCTTGGCGTCGATAACCAACTGGCTCATCTTCTGATTAAACTCATTCTTGATCTTTTCATGCTCTTGAGCTAACTGATCGGACTGAGATGCCTTGCTGGCGCTAAGAGCAAGTTGTTTTTGGAGATACGCGACCTTCTCCGTGAGCTAAAATACAAAATTCAGTAACACATAAAATTACAGAGTTTTCTATCCAAAGATAAAAAAGTATGTAAATATTACTTGACGATGCTCAGTTAGCTTATTCTTCAATGATAGCTCTACAGATTGGTACTTTCCATTAGATTCAGCCAAAGCCTCTTCCAAACTCTTCACCTTGGCAATCTCGGTGTGGGAAGTCTCCAGAATGTCCTGTAACCTGTCAATTTCCCTCTCCTTATCAGTCAGCTCTTTCTTAAACTTCTGATCTTCTTTATTTTTCTTTTCAGCCGATTGAACTTGTTCATTCAGCTTTTTAATGAATTCGACGACCTCTGATTCCAAGTCAAGTTCAGCCAGGCGATTTAGAAGGCGGTCAAAGTTCAGTGGTCCAGCTTTCTTGGTTTTTGGTTTTGGAGGTGAGCTGTTTTGAAGTGAGGCAGACTTCACTTGGACTTGCTCCGTGACGTTATCGTTCTTCTTGGATTCAGCTTTCTTTAGCTCTGAATCAGCTTTGTTCTTTTTCTTCGGAGCCTTTGGTTCTGAAAATTGAATAAGTCAATATCAAAACTCCCTAAAAATCAAACGTAAAAAATAAAGTTCTCACCATTATCATCTTTCTGCTCAACAGGTTTCACAATCTTTTGTTCTACTTTCTCCTCTGGTTTCTTGTCTTTTACTTCAAATTTGGAATCTGGCTTAGGTTTTTCTGCTGGCTCAGGTTTCTTTTCTTCAGGTTCCTTTTTCTAAACACAAATTAATATACAAAAAACCTTAACGTACCTCTTTACTCTTCTTGTTCTTTGGCTTTTGCTTCGATTTATTATTTTCCTCACTCAACAACTTCATCGCATTCTTGCCATAAGCCTGTAAAAACAATAACATTATACGATCACAACGATAAAATAATAGGTTTACTAACACAAAAATGCTCCAGAAACCTATAATTTTTAGTTTTACCTCGTAGGTAAATGAACTTACCTCCTCGAAAGATTTCTCTTTTGGTGCCATTTTCAAGATGAAAAAACATATCACTGATAACACTACACCCAGCCCGATGAGACCCAAGAAGACTGGATCCACCATGGCCGCAATCGGTTACAGAATATTGTTCTTAATAAATACAAGAACCCCTAAAGAAAATGATGATGAAACGGAAAAGGTAGGCGGACGATTCAAATCGGGTCAAAAACATCAAGGGCAACCGGACCAACGTGAAAAAATTCGAAACGCGAAATTTGTAATGGAAAGTCTTGTAGCACAGTCGTTTTCAGCAAAACATAGTTAACATATGAAAAAGAGCTATATTAAACAAAAATAAAAAAAATTAAAAAAAAAACATTTTTCAATTGTTAAAAATGACACATTGAAACAATTAGCAACATACGATTACCCAATCAAAACAAAAACAACAATGTTTTACATTTTTATAACAAAAATCCCATCTAAAACAATACAAACGTGTTCTGAGAAGTTGAAGCTTCGCAACAAACTGCAACTATTTTAATCAAAACGACAAATGATTGACATAGTAACACATTAGACACGTACGGCCGTTTACAAAAAACTACTGAAAATTTGTCACTACGCCAAGTGGTTTGATTTCGTGGTGGGACCTAGTGTACCGATTTTTGCAGTTTTACAACTTAATAAAACGCAACTTATACGTTAGTAAAGTGGTTTTTTCCTTCAATTGCGTACTTTGTTTTACCTTGTTATTGACCTCAAAAAGGTGCTTAACAAATTTAATTTGTGAAATTACAAAAATTCTTACATGACCGATTAAATTGTTCTTAAGAAATCAAAACTACAACCTTTTCCTTAAAAAACTTAACAAATGTTGCAAAATTCGTTATTATTTGTTCATCTATCCATTACATTTCTCGCCGTTTCGAGAAAAAAGAAAGAAAGCGTGCGCCCACACTCATGCAGGCTGCGCAAGAAGAGCGTTTCGAGTCCCAACACGAACAATTGAAGTCTGTATTATTTGAGCTGTAGGAAAAGAGAAAAAAGATTTTCCGATATTGGCTAACGTGAAAATTTTGTCGAAAGTGTCGTTTTTGTTGTTTTATATTGAAGTAACTTTACATCTACGGCGAGATATGTATAATTGTAATTTTTTGCGCGTATTACTGTTTTTTTTGTGGTTTATCTTCTTTGAGTTTTATTGTTTTCTTATTTTTAGGGATTTGAACTTATCTCGAAAACATGGCCGCCAGAAAGGGAAAGACCAAGGAAGAGCAGCCATCTTTGGCTTTGGGTCCACAAGCTCGTGAAGGAGAGAACGTATTTGGAGTTGCTCACATCTACGCTTCCTTCAACGACACCTTCGTTCACATCACTGACTTGTCCGGTCGTGAAACTATTGTTAAGGTTACTGGTGGTATGAAGGTCAAGGCTGACAGGGATGAAGCTTCACCATACGCCGCTATGTTGGCTGCTCAAGATGTTGCTGAACGATGCAAACAAGTATTTTTTCTTTCTTTGTTTTGTCATTTTTAGGCAATTTTTTGGATTTCCGGTTTGAGAAAAATTGATCAGGAAAATTTTAATGATATCCTAAAGGAGTTCACACCTAATAATTTTGTTTGAATGCTTCATGGTTAATAGAATTGAAGGCTTTAACACATTCTTTTTAGCTCGGTATCACCGCTTTGCACATCAAACTGAGAGCCACTGGAGGAACCAAGACAAAGACCCCAGGACCTGGATCACAATCTGCTCTCCGCGCTTTGGCACGTTCCGGTATGAAGATTGGCCGCATTGAAGATGTGACTCCCATCCCAACTGACCGCACACGCAGAAAGGGTGGACGTCGTGGTCGTCGATTGTAAATCTATTCGAGCGATCTTTTTTGTTATTCGATATTAAATTTGTTTTTCTTTTTATTCGTTGGCAAATGAAACTCGTTACTTGAACTCGATTTGATATTTGGGTTTGGTGTAGTCAAGTGAATTGAAAAATTTGTAAAAAAATCAGAAAGAAGCTTGTAAAATTATTTCTTTTTAATTGTAGTGATAAAAGAAATTTATTACTTGTTTTCTTAGATTGTTCGACTATGATTAGGTTCATCTTGATACAGAATCGAGCTGGTAAAACTCGGTTGGCGAAGTGGTTTATGCATTTTGACGATGATGAAAAGCAAAAGCTTATAGAAGATGTTCATGCTATCGTCACGATAAGAGATGCTAAACATACCAACTTTGTAGAGGTGAGATTAGAATTTTTTGTGTTTATTCTGTCTTTTAGTTCCGCAGCTTCAAGATTGTGTATCGACGCTACGCAGGATTGTACTTCTGTATTTGTGTGGATATTGGGGACAACAACTTGTATTACTTGGAGGCTATTCACAACTTCGTCGAAGTTCTCAATGAATACTTCCACAATGTCTGTGAATTAGATTTAGTGTTTAATTTTTATAAGGTAAGATTGCTTTTACGATTTTATTTTTGTTAATCGTATTTTTTTTGTAGATACTTATCTGTGGGAATTTTTAAAGTTAAGGATACAGAGCATGACTTGACTGTTATTACTCAATATGAAATACATATAAAAATAAATTATATACTATTATTTATTTTTTTTCAGGTTTACACAGTAGTGGACGAGATGTTCCTAGCTGGAGAAGTTCGTGAAACATCCCAGGCTAAAGTCTTGAAACAACTTCTGGTTCTTACCTCACTTGAATAACATTCCTATCACTTTGTACATTTGCAATAATCTTTCACTTTGGCATAATTTATATGATTAATTGCTAGTCTGCCAGTTATTTTAATTGCGCTCAAATCTCTTAACTAGTGTATTTATGTATGATAAAGTATTGTATTTTAGACTTTCGTGTATACTTTATATGCTAAAAATGAATAGAATAGTTTGACTAAATGTTAGTTATTATTTTTAGGGGTTTCTATTTATTTTTATTTACAACAATATAACAAGACGTGAATGCGGAACAAAATGTCATACTCTAGTTACGACATTCTGTGTCATGCTTACGTTAAAGTTGTTTAAACCTTCTGTAAGGATAGTATTATGAAAACGGATCAGTGTTTTGCTGCTGTTTGAATTGAGGCAAGTCGCGGTTGAATGATTTACAGTCCTTTTTTACACGAGGAAGAGCATGGTGATGATGATGACACAAAGCTTTACGAGCTCACGGGAATCGGATTGTGGAGGCTTTGTAGTCAATTTGGGTAGAAAAGGTGTTGCTCAGATGTATATGGTTTAGTTACAGCGGCCCCTTCTGACTTTTCTTGCGATCCCGAACTTGAAGAGCCCTCTTCAACTTGTTTTTGGGGCAGATCGGGTTACCGCAGTTAACATATTGTCACGTATATATTATTGTGTTCGTATTACTCTTTTTAAGTGAGGAACGGAAAATTTTGCGCATTTGGGTAGACGGCCGACGAGTTGGAGCTGGTCGTTTATCCGGTAGACCGTCAGCAACGTCTCGCATACACAACGTCTCCGTCCGGCAGCTGGGGGAACCCAGCTTGCCATCGTACCAGTACAGTGGTCGGATTCAGCCTCCAGATTCCCTGACCAGCACTTCAGACAGAATGTCACAACGAATCTACAACAACATTTCTATGGGCATACGGTTATTCGTACTGGTGAGTTTAAGTTTAAGAATGATGACAATTTACTTGAGGGTTCGGTCTACTGTAATTTTATTTTGAAATTTATTACTATACAAGTTATCTTTCCAGTTACTGTGTGTAATATCGATGATTTTAATTATGGTAGCACCAGGAGTATGTTTCTGGCGTACTATCAATGGCCAACAGACGAGTAGGGAGATCTGTCCTCCATCTAACGCTCTCTTTCCTATGAATATCGACCGGTGGAATACAGCCCTTCATTTCCAATTACGAGGCCAAAAGTAAGTTTACAGTGTAAGGTATCAAAGTACTTTACAGTGTGTGGGGACAACTGGCCATTATCATCTTGTCAATTCTCATAGCTCTGCCACCTTTGATATTCAGCTGCATATACTACACATCTGGAAATACCAACATTACGTGGGTAGGTAACTTTCATTATTTACGGGTTTGCAACGATACATATTCGCATAAATTTCAAAGTTGCGGTGCTACATTTAGTCGGAAAGTCTGTAGAAGTGCCATATATGAGAAGGTTTAGGTTATTTTTATATTTTTAAAATCTTTTTAACCCATTTTATACCGTAATTACTTTATATTGTAGCAAGGTATGGCCTCTTTGTTGGCCCTAATAGCATTTCTGGTGTTCGGAGCAGTAGAGACGTGGTATGCTACTGGTTTCGACCACATGCCAGCCTTTATTCGACAGATCGGCGGAGGTACCTTCAGTGGCTGTGCTGGGATACCTGGTTGTGAAACCGGTTTCGTAGTGAAAGGATGGGCTGCGTCAGCTGTGAGTTATGCTAGTAGTAGATACAGTAATGTCATTTTGATCATAAAATTTGTAGAATCACATGTTTTTAAAAGTTTGATTTTGGAATATTTTACATTATCCTTTATATATATACGTATATGTATATCTAGCCATAGAGAAGTTTATATTGTTATAGGCATTCTACTTCTTCTGCTCCTTGTTCTACATGGCCGACTTGTTCGTGGTGTATTTGCGGAAAGAAAAGTAGAGACTTATATTATTTGACCTCTCTTACTGTAACTTCGCATTGTATTTTGAGTAACGCTTTTTAATTTGTTGCTTTTGATTGCTCTGAGTTGTCCTTTAGTATTTGTGTTTATAGACTACTTTTACGGTAGAAATTAGTTTTTTTATTAGTGTGTTATGTTAGTATATATATAGTTAGTCTTCAGTAGCTTATTACATTTTTGATTAAAAAAGAACTTTCTTGAATTTAAATTTATTATTTTTTAAATAATTTTTGGCCTAAAATTTCCTTTGTATATAACATGAGACAAAATGATTACAGTGAAATTAGAACTCTTAGTTTTTGCTTGTTCCACCATCAGTAACAACATACTGAAAGTGAAATTGCAGTGAGAAACAGCAACGCCTCTTAATCACGTCGAGCACAGCTCATGCCAACTTCTAACTCGAAATTATTTTATTAAATAAATTTGTATACATGGTGGAATGCATGTGAATTACTGTAATCGGATACGGTATTCAAATTATAAATACTGTTGTAGCCTTGTAGTTACTGTGTCATAAATAGTCTTCTGCAGTTACAAATACCGGAACACTTCTCTGTACTGATCCAAGGTCTCTGTAGTTCGTGTAGCCGTGTCCACAAACTGTTTGAATGAGCTCACCAGCAGAGGAAGGTCAACATCGAAGTCGGTCGATAAAACAGCCGCGTGCTTCACGTAGTCAACGTGAAGGTTGCGTAGCTCAAGGGTGCAGAAACGAGGGATTCTGACGCCTTTGTAGCTCATGGCTAGACGAAGTCGTTGCTGGATCTTTGGCCAAATAGCACGCGGGATCATAAAGGTCACGATCTTCCTTACAAGGCCTGACATTGTCCCGCTCAACCCGGCCTGAAATGGCAAGATTTAGGAAGCTTAGGCTTTGTGTGGGCAATAGTATGTTACTTTCTCATATTGTTACATATCAAGGTCAAATATTGTTTGGGAGCAGCATTTTCTTGTTTAAAAGTAACATTCATTACGTAGATATTACTCACCCTATGAACCTTGAAGTCAACTCCGGCCAGGAGAACATCGCTGAAGAGGCGGCTGTGTCGGAATCTGGGTTTAATCTTACCACAGTTATCTACATTTGCATATTAACCTACATTTACTCTGATGACTCCGTTCGTGGTCAGGATGTTATGGGTCTCGTTGTTGCGGAAGAACAAAGCACTGACGTCGCCTTCGAGCTTCAGAAGGATGCCGGTGGTGTCGATCTGGCTATCTGGTACTCTGTAGGATGATCAGTACGAACTTAAAATGGCATACCGACTTAGGTTTGCTGTAATCAGCAGTTTGCAATCCGAACACACCAGCTTGGCTATGGGGCGGAACACCTTGGGGATGTGTCTGATACCGTATACCACCGAAACATGTCCCATCTCGTGGTCGTAGATCTGGTGGAAGAGGCTGTTTGACACGTACTCGCTCAGGATCAGTCCTACCATCTGAAAATGTTGTTTAAAGTTATTTACTTAACGTTGACTCTTCTACCTAATTACAATATATTATAATACCTTGTACTACTTTTGAGTTCAAAAATTACCTGGTCCCGGAGTACTGTAACTTCTCCCAGTTTTGGCCGTTCACTGGCGTTCCTGGGTGGATTTCCATTGACCAGCACGCCTCCGTCCACGCCAAAGATCAGATCCTAAAGAGTAATAAGCCTAAAAGATAATATTACGTTTTTGGAGAAGGTCGGTGGATATCGTAGGGTCAGGTCGGGCACGAACTTGTGACCTTTGTGAGCGATGCTGACAGCCGGCTCTTCTTCGTCTTCATCGAACAGATCGGAGTCATAAACATTGTCATCTTCCAGTCCACCACACAAGTGGTCGATTACTGATTTCTCTTCTTTTTCGGTCATTTCCGCCAGATCTGGGTTGACTTCAGCTTTGGGGGTTCTTCTGGACATCAACAGGTCTATCTGAAAATAACATTCTAAATTTATATGTCGAATAAAAATTAAAAAGATGCCACTATAGCTAATGAAAATAAAAAAGTCATTTTAGTATACCTTTTCCCTCAAAAACTCTCGAACCAAAGGTGGTAAAACGCAAATCTTGTCTTTGATGGCGCTGTCGATACCGTTCTGGATTAGGTTACCAATACTGTAGAATTCACTAGCGTCTTTACCGTAGTAATCTAGTTTTAGCGCTCCTGGATTAACAGAACAGTGAGATACCTAAACAATAACATGTTAATACTTTAGCTGTCCAATGCCAACCTTTTATAAGTTATTACGTGGTACATCATAATCTAAGATTACGTCGACTTACTGTAACATTAGTAATATCTTCGTTGAGGTTCCTCCTGATCGCCACTCTCATACTGACTGTCATATTCTTGGATAAGGCTACGACTTGTGACGAGTACGATGCTATGAGCACGTCTAGTTCTGCGTTGCCACGAATTTCTAATTCTGGCATTCTGATAGAAATGTCAACACCTGCAACATTGCTATAAACTGTCATCTTTGTCATAATTTTTTACAAAATTCAATTTAGTTTCGAAAATTTTATTGTAAATTAGAAGATCAAAAGCGTTATATACTATTCTTGTCAATATACGAATATCTAAACATGTTTATCAAAAGAGCATATGATACTGGATATTCTGTCACATTTCAGCTCGAGAGCTGACTGATTTTTGATCTTTTTTAGATTTTGTTAAAAAGTTCGTAAAACGTCATTTATGTGCGAAAATATACTATTCTTCAACCTTCGCATAATACAATTTTAACATCAAAAATACAGTAAAAATCACAATAACAATTACTTACCGTATCCTTTCAGAAACTTGACAGAAATGTCTGGTCGAACAATCTTGGTAATAACGGCATCGTGGATCTTGAATCCACTCTCCGAGATGGTCGGCAACATCATACGATGGAAGATCAATGGTAACCCATCGGAGGTGAGGTCGGCTAGGTAATCCACCCCTCTTTGGCTGATTCTGAAGTAGATCCCAGCACTTTTCTCAGCCGGATCATTAATCTCGACCAGGTCATAGCCTTTGTAGGACTTTAGGTCTGCAACAAAACGTCATTTTAGTATAAAATAGGACAAGAAAATGTGTTGTGAACAAAAAATAATATAAAATTATATAAGTTACGTTTAGTTTTATAAAATGTCCTAATAAACAGTCCGTTCCACATATAAAAATAAACAAAAATGCGTATAGCAAGACAAAAGAATGTACTTCAACAGTAAAAATAGCGATTAAACTACAGTAAAATAACAAAAAATAATCATTACCATGTTGATTAACAGTAGCCGAAGCGATGGAAATAAGGAGAAGCAAAAGGAAGGCGAGAGAGCCCATCGCTGCCTTCAATTAAAGTTGTGATTAGTGATTGTCATGTGGACCAGGCGAGTGAGGGGAGGGGGTCGCGCCTGTCCCTCTTCCCTCCGCTGAGGTCAATTCTAATATGAAAAAACAGCTATGTTGATGATAGGCCCTTATCAAGCCACTTTGCGGGCGAAACCCGGTTATCCACTTAAACTCGGCCAGAGCCGGCCCAAATACGATGACAAACTCTGTAAACTCCAGCCATGCTTTTGCCGGCTTTCCTCCTGGCTATTATGAATATTCCGTTCGCCGAATCGGCCAAACAAGAAATTGCGGTCGGACTCGTTTATCAGGTCAGTCCAAGGTTTGTCAAGTGCAAGTTGAGCAATATTGTTGTAGTTGTCCTTGGAAGAGGTGTTTGAGCGCTAGATCGTCGTAACACATATCGAAATAGAGTACAACGGGCAGCTAAAACGTTGTAAAATATATTTTTGAGATATTTTTTAAGATTTCGATAGTTTTACAATTTAAAATTGATAAAAAAACTAAAAATTTCAACCTAAAACAATATTTTTTGAAAATAATGTAAAATACAGAAAAATAGAAAGCTTTATCAATAAAATCCTGTTTTTAAATAAACTAGAACCTGTAATCTTTTAACAAAATCTTACTTTCAGAACTACGCCAGGAGTAAAGTGTACAACAAGGCCTTCAAAGAGACCATTCGCAATATTAACAATGGTCAGTCGATGTCTGCTGTCAAACGGCTGGCTGATAGGTATACCTTGGTTCCGGTCGATTGTATTCTGTCAAAAGGACAGTTTCTACCTTCAGATGTCCTCAACTGTCTGTGTGACACTTTACTGCACAATAAAGTGAGTTTTGACGCATTGCAACTATTGATCGGACAAAAAATTGTCCGAATATTATTTACAAATTT
The DNA here is from genome assembly GCA_904066225.2 of Bursaphelenchus okinawaensis. Taxonomy (NCBI): domain Eukaryota; kingdom Metazoa; phylum Nematoda; class Chromadorea; order Rhabditida; family Aphelenchoididae; genus Bursaphelenchus; species Bursaphelenchus okinawaensis. Next base: position 6,524,535 of record CAJFCW020000005.1, on the reverse strand, counting down.
TGAAAAAAGCTGAAAAATAAATTCATAAAAAAGTAGTTTGCCAATATTTAGGTAGCTTTTATAATCTTTGTGACAGCATCAGAAGACTATGAAGCCACGACGGCAGCTGGCCAGTACTTTCTTCATTTGGCTGGCCAAACTGGAATCCCGATTGTGGCCTGGAATGCTGATAACTCTGGTTTTACATTTCCTAAAGTAAGGTTTCGGCCAGGTTGTTTTAATTACTTTTAGCCGATATCCTTCTTCCGAGTGATCCAGATGGCACCACCAATAGAACATCAAATTAGTGCCATGTTGGCATTGCTAAAAAGGTACAACTGGTACCGTTTTGGAGTTGTTTGCTCTAAAATACCAGGGAGTGATAAGTTCTTGAAGTTGGTTCAAAATCACATCAAGCAGAACGTCGAACGGGATTTTAGGTAACAATAGTTTATTATTGAGTTTACCATCCATTTGAGCTTTAGTAGATCTGTTTATTACTTTTAAATAAATTAAAATTTACCTGTAATTAAAGGACCAGTTCGCCCATTCAAATATCATTGGCATTCTGTCGCAAAAAGCGTCGAAGATCAGGCAATTTCAATCAAAATCATTTTTCTCAAAAAACGTGAGTGGGTCGGTGTCGAAATGAATTTTCCAATTTGGGACCGACCTTCTCAGGTTTTTTGCAAAAAAAAATGAACGTCGAATTTTTGCGACAGAATGCCAATGATATTTGAATGGGCGAACTGGTCCTTTAATTACAGGTAAATTTTAATTTATTTAAAAGTAATAAACAGATCTACTAAAGCTCAAATGGATGGTAAACTGTAATAATTAAGTAGTACTATAACAATTTGACAGGTTTGAAATAGTGTACCAACAAGAAATCGACGATTCCTTGGGCAAAAGTCACATCAGACGAGAACTAATGGCACTACGAAGATCAGACGCTCGTATCATTCTACTCTACAGTACCATCACTAAAGTAAAACCTCTGTTTCAAGTGGCAGATGATCTAGGATTACTCTCCGAGGACTATTTGTGGATTGGTACCCAGTCAGTCAAGGGCAGTATGTCGTCAGCGATAATGCCGGTTCAGCCAGGGATGCTTACAGTAAACTTTCATACTGTATCACACTCCATGTTTCCTCCGCCTGACGACGTCCTGCCAATGATTATTGGAATGGCTCCAAAGCTGTTTGCCTTAGGGCTAACGAAGCTGAATCCTTCGGTTAATGTCACATTTCAACCAACTTCAACTTGTGACAATCTCACTAAAAAATGGGAACTTGGGGGAGCGTTGTATCAGTAAGTTGGAGTAATAAGCAGTACTGTAAATATAGTTTATGAAATAGTATGTTATTATTGTTTCACTTACAGAAGAATGAGGACAGGCTTCTTAAAAGGCAACCCGAATCACCCAAAAGATGGCCAAGATTCCTTCTTCTACACGTTTGATGAAGATGGCCAACTAAAGGACAGCTACTTGACTATATCTAACTTGAGGTATGGGAAGAACAAACAAGGGAAGGAGAACATGTTGTATTGGGATCAGGTAATTTTGTATATCTTGTCAAAATCGACCATTTTTGTTGTCTTTAATTTTATTTGTTACTTTAGGTCGGAGAATTTACGAACGGCGAACTGAAGATGGCGGACATTGAATGGCCTGGCTTCCGGACTAATCCTCCACCTGGGACTCCAGACAAGTTCCATCTTACTGTAGTCACTCTACAAGAACCTCCATTCATGACAGTTTCTGAATTAGATCCAGAAACCAAGAAATGTCCAGGAAATCAAGGGAGTGTTTGTGATTGGGGCACTGAGTAGGTCAAGAATATTATACTGTTAGAATGACATCAAGCTAGTAGATAATTGTTATGCCATATTACTCTAAATTAGACTTTAGCGCTTCATAAAAGATAAATTTGAGTTTAGAAACACGACAGTCCTAAAGTGTTGTACTGGGTATTGTGTAGACCTTCTGAACAAACTGGCGGAAGATATCGGCTTCACGTACACACTTTACAAAGTACGTGACGAGAAGTGGGGATTGAAAGGTGAAGATGGCTGGAATGGACTAATACAAGATCTGATCACTCACAAGGCTGATATGTGTGTAACGTCGCTCAAGCTGAACAGTGAAAGGGCCAAGGACATTGACTTTAGTATGCCGTTCTTAGAGACTGGAATCGCCATTATTGTCAAGATTAGAAGCGGAGTTTTGTCACCGACGGCCTTCTTGGGTATGCAGTGTTAACTAGTTCTTTATCATCAGCCTGATATTATGTAATCTTACTAAAACAATACTCATTGTAATTCCAGAACCCTTCGAATACTCGACCTGGGCCATGATCCTGCTCGTGAGCATCCAAACCGCTGCCTTCTCGATCTTCTTGTTCGAATGGGTCAGTCCTCACAGCTTCAACATGACCAGTCACCCTCCACCTGGCCACAAGTTCTCGTTGTGTCGCTCGTACTGGTTAGTATGGGCGACGTTGTTCAGTGCAAGTGTGACTACGGATGTGCCACGATCTCATGTTAGTCGAATGATGTCATTGGTCTGGGCCGCTTTTGGTTTAACCTTTATGGCAGTTTACACCGCCAATTTGGCGGCGTTCATGATCACCAGAGTACAGTACTACAATCTGGAGGGTATTGACGATCATAGAGTAAGTAGTTCGAGGTAATGTCACGATATTAGATTCAAGATGCAGAATACCAGACTCCCATGTTCAAGTACGGTACGGTGCACGGAGGTAATACTCACGAACTGATGAAGAGGAACTGGATCAAGATGAACAACTATGTGGAGAAACACAAGTTCTTCGTGGAAAACATATCACAAGGTGTGGAGGCGGTCAGAGAAGAGTAAGTTCGTGTGATATTGTAACATTTATCTTGTATTTATGTTTTCTTGAAATACGATGGTATGATCTTACAGTATACTTTGATTGCCATTGTTGTATTTAAAAACTCATTGTAATGTAGATTATAACTTTTTTTGCAGAAGACTAGATGCCTTTATATACGATGCAGTGGTGCTAGAACATCAAGCTGGCAAAGACCCAAATTGTGAACTGAATACTGTAGGGAAATGGACCAGTATGACGGGGTATGGTATCGGATTCCCAAAGAACTCTCAATTAGTCAACAAAGTTAACAAATTCATGTTACAGTATCAGCAAAAGGGTAAGTTCTCTTCATACAACAAGATAATTGTATCCAATTTTTAGTTTTTTCTAATCCTAGTAGTACCTTTTATCATATTTTCTATTTTTAAAATATTTTTTCATCATATTTATCAAGATTATATAGAACTAGTGACAAATCGTAATTGTGATTTTTTCTCGATTCTAGGAGATTTGGAGAGATTGCAAAACTTCTGGCTGACCGGAAGTTGTGTGATCGATACAAATACTCAAAACACAAGTGCTCCACTGGGGATGGAGAACTTTACCAGTGCTTTCATAATGTTAACCATGGGATCGGTAAGACTCACTTCCAATACAATTAATTCAATCTTAACTCCAAAATAATTACAAGCAGCCTCAAGGTAAACATCAGTTGCAGATCTGCTCAATATTCTGCTTGATGTTGGAATACATTTACACGAAACAATGGAAAACGTTTCTGAAGCGTCTTGAGAACAAGGGCTGGTTAACGGTAAGGTGTTTAATATATTTTTTTCTCGTTTATCTTCACATTACCACCTTGTACACTATTTCAGCCCAACACAGAGGACATATCACTGTCAGAAGCGGCAGTCCGCTTCCTCGAATGGAAGAATCGCACCAAATCACTCAGTTCTTGACTTTTTACATTTATTTTAGTTGCAATGGCAAGCTTACAAAATAGATAAATTAACCACGATTCGATAGACATATTGATAGTGATAAACGTTCTAGGTGACAATCAAATTAATGTACAAAATTATAATTTAGTGAAACGAGATAACAAACATTAAACAGACTTTAAACATTGTGATTAGCGTATCAAATACCCTACGGAACATCAAGTGGACGGAAATGCAAACTCAGAGCTCAAGGTGAACATCACAAACATTATATGCTACGGGGATCAATAAAATGGCCATGCAGCCTGCATTATGACTATCTTATAGACAATCTTAAAACCAACAAGACTAAAGATATGCAGACAACTGCTATATCGATCGTCTTGTAGGTATTGAGACAACCAGGTGGTCTTTACAATTACAAAACTGCGCCGTTACTTACTACGATTACTATGAAAACATCACATTCTGTGCATTTCGACTTAGATAAGGCACCAATATTATGCGATTTGCCAGAAATAGCTTACTGTACAGTTACGGTCGCTGAATTAAAAAATTCAAAATTTCAGTTGATTTTTGGGAAATTTTGAAATTTCAAACCATTTCACCAACGAAACTACAGTAGCCACTAACCACATAGGCCGACTTACAGTTATTGGCCGTTCCTTTCTAGTCCTATCGCATTCATAATTCGTGACCTGAGGCCGCTGCTGGACTGTGATGTGCTCATCGTCATCCGATTCATGGATTGTGTCATTATGTCCTCGTTCATCGAAGGCTGGGGAGCGTTTTGGGGGTCCAACTAAAAGCATTCACAATAAGCCAAAGTCAAGACACATTGATATGTGCTGTACCATACAAACATGCACTTCAAATATAAATGAAACACATGCACATAAGGTTAGGCGTTAGAAATAGAAAACCAAAAGTTTTTTGGAAATATTGATACATAATAGATAAAAGCAAATCTGGAGATAAAAGATAATTAGACAAACTTTAAAACCAACTTCCACAAACTTTAGGTAACTAAACATTCCGAGAAGCAGCAGACCCATTATTAGAAACATTAGACATCAGTACCTCTCTCTTAGCCCTCAAAATGGTGTCCTCTAGTACTGTCGCAGCATTATACTTGTTTTGTTTGCGGTACAGAAGCCCCAGGTTCTTCAGCGTGACGGCTACAGCCGGCTGTTCCTTGACACATTTGACCCATCTTATCTGGTCCAGGTTCTCAGCCTGGTCCGCCTCCTTCTGGTTCTCTCGCTCTTCAGCTATTTGCCAAATAACCTTGTGCTCTGCGGTCGGAGGTCCAAACTCTTTCTCGTGGGCCCGCGACAAAATTTGTTTATACAATTCCTCCGCTTCCTAAACGATTCGAATGAGTTTCATTAATCTCGATATTCCAACTCAAACAAGACGAAGGTATAAACATCGAGTTAGGTCAACATTTAAATCTAATTTGGTCAAAGGTAAACAAGACAACATACCTTATACTTGCTCTGCTTCAAGTAAGCTGAACTCAAGTTATTCTTGGTTTTGGCTACATTGGCATCGTCCAACCCTAACTTTGACTCGTATATCTCCAAAGCCCTCTTGTAGTGAGCTTCCACTTCTTGATACTTCCCTTGGTTCTGACATAACAAGGCCAAATTGTTCAACTGCTTGGCCACATCCGGATGGTCTTCACCAAGCACCTTCTCTCGGATCTGTAATGCCCTTTTACATAAGGGTTCGGCTTCTCGGTACTTTCCTCGCTTTCCGTGCAGCACGGCCAAGTTGTTCAAGGTGGCTGCTACAGCTGGGTGATCTTCTCCTAGACACTTCTCACGGATATTTAAAGCTTCGTTCAAGAGACTAGCTGCCTGTTTGAAGTTCTGTTGGTCTCGGTACACCAACGCCAGAATGTTCAACATCGTTGCGACATCTGGATGATCGTGGCCCGAAGTTTTTTCCAAGTCTTCCAATGCCTGTTTGCACAATGGTACTGCCACTTCGTATCGTCCTTGTGAGGCGTATTGAATTACCTAAAATGTAAAGAATAGCATAATTTTACAGAAATGAACATATTAATTTGATTTGTGTCAATATTTTACAAATTACGTTAACAATGAGATTTTAAACAGAATAACCACAAAAGCATACCAAATTGTGAAGTGTCTTTAATCTGTGTGGGATCTCGTACCCCCCACTCGCACTAGCTGCCATTAAGTTCGGAGGAGTCGGCTGTACGACGCCAAAGTTGCTATTACCATGCATTTCATCCTCATCTTCTGGACCGAATCCGAGTTCTTGTAGCGTGCTCTGGTGATTCTCTGGATTCTGATGCACGGAGACATCTCGTGGTTCATTTACTTGATCTTCGTCGTACTTTTTGATGGAGTTCATAAACTCTAAATGCTTATTTTCTTCTTCTAGTTGCGCAACTTGTTGCCCGAGAATCTGTTGTTGCTGTTGAACAGAATTCAACTCATCTCGAAGCCACGCGTTTTCTTGACATAGTCGTTTCACCTGGCTTTTTAGTTTCTGCTTCTCCGCCTCTCCATGTTGTAAATGCGTGGCAAGGGCGACCATTACCTAAAACGACATTTTATTATCTAAATCAACGTTTTTAAACAAAGTTTAGACATTTTGTGATAATATGCGATCCCATAAAGCTACTTTTTACCTAAACACATTATATAATAAAAAGAGTACTTACACGAGCCTCTTCAATGCCCAATTGTATGGATTCCAGGTTTTTCGTGAGAAGATTGACCTTCTCCTCGACCACGTTCCGTTCCTGCGGCTCCAAGCTCTCGGCCGTGCTTAACAGCTGTCCTTTTATAGTTTCATGTTCGTCTTTTAAAGCTTCTAACCCTTGGCAAACCGTTCGAGTCGACTGAAGAATCTCATCTTGAGACAGACCGTTCATTTTGCCCACCTCTTCGATTTTCCTCCTAAAACAATATAATTACAGTAAGAATAAGTTTGAAATTTCAAAGATTTGAAAAAAATAATAGTTAAAGATTTGGAAAAATTGAATTTAAAAAAGTTACATGAGCTCCATGAGTCGCTATCGAAACTCGAGGTCAGAGAGAATCGATAGAAAAAAAGTAATAATTTTCGGCGTCGCGGCGAGCTGCGCCCCACGTCAGTGGAATTTGAGTGAAATTAATACAAAGGACAGGCAGCCTTAATGCAGTCTGTTTGAGGTTTGGTTTAATCCGCCCTCCCGCTGGGTGCATTTGTGGATACAGGTGAAAAGGAAGCGCCACCCATGTCAATATTAAACTTGATATTCACATGGATGTGGTTAATATTTACAGTTATACTTGTGTTTACAGGTATATTAATCATAGAGTTAAGCGTAGATTAGCATAAATTGTGGTATAAGTCCTAAGAACCATGTAAAACAAGTTTGCGAACTTTTTTTTTGCAGCGCGGTTTAAAATTTTAATTTGCGTGGCTAGCCAAATTGTTTCTAGCTTATTTTTTCCTAATATACTATAATAGTATCTTGAGGACGAAAACTAGATGAAAAGGACCTTTGAGAGTTCATATCTGAAATATCATGGCATACACTACAAGTTCGAAAAGTCTACACCAAACCGGACGATTCTACGCATTTTTTGACCGAATTGGTAATAAGCTACGTTTTTGTAGAAAGTCACGTTTCGCGAGGAAGGAAAACAGTTTGAGTTTGAGGAACTTACAGGCGATATGCGTTATAAATGGACATGGGAACTTAAAATCTTTGTCTTTCGGGAGGGAAGCGCAACTCTTTTTGTGCCAACTTTGAGATGCTTCGGACACTCGGTTTCGAAATCCCTTTTTCGGCCGTTTTTTGCAGTTCGATGGGAGTCTAATTGAAAAGAAGACGGCTTCAATGTCCCGAACCCGGTTTTGGATTCAAAGTCTCCTACTGCGTGCGACCAAATGAAATTGATGACGTTTTTCTGTTTATTACAGGCAAATGACATATGCACAGCCATAAATAAGTGTAGTCGAGGCTAATGTCATAGTTATTTTGGAAATAAGGCTCTTTGTAATGAAAAACGAATTCAGAAATGTATTCTTAACAAAAAGACAGTAAAACAATCTAAAACAATATTGATATAACGATCGATATGCTCCGTTAATGACGTTCGGGAAGCGGCTTCTTCTGTCGACCTCTTAAGGGCACGCTTCGAGCACGGTGGTTGACTTTCCGTCCGCGCAGATGCCCCGGAGGCGATGGAGTCTCATTTCCGGGCTTTGCGAGCGGCTCCTCTACTTGAACTGGACTGGGGTCAATAGAGAATTCATCCAGAGTGGCTAGTTTAGGGGGTTCTTTGGCAATTAAAACAATTAACGACTTCTTCACTTCCTCGCCATCCTCTGAGTGGAACGCCGAGTAAGCGTTCTTACAGTTTGTGGCCTTGTACAATATTATCATCTTGTCAACAGCTGGCTTTCCTGGGTCTCGGACTACCTACAATAATATACTTTGACTTGATAGGTTGTTTGTTATACAGATTACTTGACTAATTTTAAGGTGTGCTAGCTAATTCTAAATTATTTTGACTAGAAATAGTAAATAAGGTATATTGTTTGTTGTTCTAATGACTTAAAGAGTTCTCGGAAGCATCTTGAAAACATTTTTTGTAAAAGAATCTCTGAAGACATCCTTTACATAAATAAAAACAATGTTTTTGTTATCAGGGTATGCATAGCAAAGAAGCTATGATAAAAACAACTTACAAGAATTCTTTGCGATTCTCCTGGCTCCAGAACGTAGTAAACTGGAGACACACGGTACAAGGCATTGTTGCTACACTTTATTTTGATGGCTAGTCTAAAACATTAAGACGTGCAGAATTTAAACTTTGAACAAATGAATAAATCATCAATTTTTACATTTTAAAAAGAAATACATTCAAAAATACTGTTCGAACTATTGATTTCATAAGGTAATGTTACCTCCGTTGTGTTCCATTGGCCAATAGATGGCGAGAAGCTCCACCTTTGAGACTAGAAAAGTCCGCGATGTGTGGAGCTACAAAAAGACCGTGCTCTTCTTCATCTTCATCAATCTGACTCAAAAACATGTTTTGAACGTATAATGATGTTATAATAGTATAGATTTGAATTCAATTAAAATCTTGTTATAGAAGTTCCCCTTTACTTATAATACAGGTTTAAGCACAATAAATGTAGCAATATTAATAGTTGATCCAGTGTAATATATAATGGGAGATGTCCTCAAAGTGAAGTCGAATGCTATGATATGGCGGCGGAGTCGTGTCTTGGGAATACCGCCTCAGGCAGTGGAAGAAGATATTGGCGAAAACAACGATTCGAAGACAATGCCACGAAAAGAGGACAACCCGGAACTATCAAACATATCATGAATAACACTTACAAATTACATGAGTGAGACAGAGTAAATAACATATCAAATCACACCATGGTGAGATGGAAAAGTTGCAGATAGCATATCAAAGTTGCCATGGGTAATTTGACAACATGAGATTCATGAATTCAATTTGACAAAACTTTTATTCCAAAGTGCAAAACAACTTCCTGATAGACAAAGTTAATATCACACTGTGACCGTCGTGCTTACATCACACATACAGAGTTATTAAGTTTATTTTTTATTTTACTTTGACATTATAACATTTTTCTTGATTCAATTTTACTCAGTAAATACTAGTAGTTCAAAATATATTTGACGCCATTTTTAATTCAATTTCCATGTTTCTTTATTAGTAACATAGTTGATATTCCAATGACTATCTAATCATAATAGTAAATGCATTTTACTATAGAATGTGACAAGTAAACCTATATATAACTGTTGTAATGACATTTATATTATACAGTTGGTTACTAAATTTGACATCTTTTGAAATTATATTTAAAAATTTATTTTTTGCAAAAAACGATGGTTCGTACGAATTAATAGAGTTACATTACATATGTGTGCCCGTACGTCTGTCTACTCATAAATTGCAAAGCAAAGTTTTTTATCTATTTTCCAAAAATATTTGCACGTTTTTGATTAAAAATACTACTAAAGTTGTTTTTACATATCACTGGTTATACGTTTTTAACATAAAATATACAAATACTTATTCTGATTACAAGACAATTACCGTGACAGTAACCAACTTCCTATGTTTTTGAATCGATGGTAGACAGTAATTGAGTTACTACACGAAATCTGGCCTTTGTTTTTTGAGTTCTTCGTATTTTACGTCGCATTTCAACGTCTGATATCTTGCTTTTACAGTAAGCAAATTAGGTGGCATAAGAACTTTACATTAATTTAAGACTTATGTTAATTCTCATCTAGTACTGTATGTTATGTATGCTTAAGTATTTTTTTGCTTACTTTTTTACATAAGATACCACTATAATAGTTTAAAGAAAGCTTAAGCAGGCTTAGGGTTAGGGCTAAACAAGAATTTTAGGTAAAACCAAATTAAGCCTAAAAATACCAAAAGTAATTTTTCTAAACCATTTCTACGCACAGTTCAACCAAAATAGTAATAAATAATGATAAGTTTTGTGCTTACTTCGCTTTATATTATAGTAGGACAAAGATGTATTTATCATGCTCTGCTTTATATTCGTATCTATTAACCAGTTATAAAGCCACATTATGACAATATTCTGGATCCAATGAACAATAACTTCAATGAGGGCACGGAACGTTAACGGCCAAAACCTTTTGTTAAATGGGTATGACACTCTTTGTCAAAAGTTGGTCTTTATGACAGTTTTTATCATATTTATATAGCTTTTATCAAAAGTAAGGTTTTATTAAGTTCATTCTTATTAATGTTCATTAAAAACGGACCTTAGTTTTGTCAAAAATTTAATTTTTTTATTTATGACATTTTTATTAAAACTTTCCCATTTCAATCTCTGACTTTTAACTCTTTTGGTTTTCTCGAAACTCTCGAAGTACTGTTACTATGAAGTCTTTGTATTAGGTTACGGTAATTGCCAAGTGCTTTTGGTTTAAAACTTTTAAATTAGGTAATTGTCAGCCGTTCCGACTGATTGAGTTAGGATAAAGGTAGGTAGGAGTTGTCCAGGTAAAACATTGTGACAAACGTAAAGCTTGCGACAATTTTGGACCAAAAAGTAATAAAAAGTAACATTTTGTGACCATTTCTGCATTTTTTCATTTTCCGAAAAAAATATTTTTTGTAATAATTTTTAAAGCCTTTTTTTGAAAAATGACATTATTTAGGACAACTACTATTTTTATGACATTCCTGGAAAAGCTTGCGACAATCGTACCTATTTCATGGCAATTATACGAAAGTATGACATTCCCTCTTCTATGCCATTCTTTTTATGACAATCTTTTTCCAATCCTTGGCCAAACCCTTTCATTAGTCATCAAAGTTTGGTTTTTGCAGGACCAACTGATTACTGTGGCACGTGGCGCTGTAACGCCTGCCATCTATTTGATATTGACTTAACTTGTCACAATATATTAGCAGGGCACGTGGCTGAGTAATGGCATGTTTATATTGGCCTAGGGATCAGAGTGTTGTTGTTGAGATCAGAAATAGCATGTCATTAAGTGCAGTTACGTACTTGCTTGCGTTGATAGCTATAAATGGCGGCTTAGATGCTAGGTTCTGTTTTTAGGTATAGATCAGTTAAAGTTTTACTTTGCTTTTCTATCGAAGGTTACTGTAACTTAAAAAAAAGAAAAGTGGGATAGTTTTAAAAATTTTAAGGTTTAAATTACAATAGTGCAAAGTTTTTTATTTTTTCAGAAAATATGCCATTTCTAAAGTTATTTTTAGGTCTTTCAGTCAGTGTCATTAAGATATGTTGTTTAGTGTCAAAGTTACAGCCCATTAAAACACAAAAAAACGACAGTTTTTAGACCAATTTGAACTTTCTTTAGGCTTTGCCAACTTCAAATAACCTTTACTTTGGCTTAAAATTAAAGCTAAGTTTTGGGCGTAAAAAATTTTTTAAATCTAAAAAACATTTTTTGCAACCATCTATTGGGGTACCGTAATATAGACATAAATAAATATAGTTACCGTTTTGAATTCCAAAATACTTTTGAATTTTAAACTTTGAACGATAAAACCGAACGTTCCCAACGTTCCCAACGTTGCTCGTTATGTGACCGTTCCTTTTAATTATCTTTAATCACTTTGTACAACTTTTTATGACATTTGTTGAAATGTTTAGCCCGAGGGCAAGTGTTTGCAGGGTTTCGTAAGACTGCTCTTAAAGTTCAGCACGTTCAGGGGTTAACAAGATGAATGTTTCAGACGATAAATCGTTCGGGATTACTACTTTATGGATCATTTGACGTTCCTCGGTAATCACTGTTTTGTGAGGCGGAAGTTGAGGCATCTTCCACGTTATAGTGTTGTTGTTCAAGATAGTGTAGGACAGAGTTGTTTTTGTTTAACATGGTAATACGTTTAAGTTGAGCTGTGGTTTTGTCAACGCACTAGTTTGGGTAGTACGTTGAGAAAGTATTATGTTGAAAAGGACAGTTTTGTGGTTACTTTTAGTCAATATGTTACAGTATTTGGGCATATAACGAGTTTCTGTCAGTACTTTTGTGTTTACCATACGAACCTGACTATTGCCATCACGTGCGACGCTATAAACGTACTTGCCTTAAACATACCATGTAGAGTCCCATGTACAACATAAATAGCCCTATTTGACGCGCTTCTCCTAATTTTCATTCAGGAAATGACATCGGGTTTCTCGGGGTTACTGTTAAAGTTTGAATTGTTTTGAAGCCCTCAAGGCTTATAATGATTTTATTCCGTTCCCATCCTCTTATTCACACAATTCTCAAGAGTTTTTCGGCGTGAATTCTGCCTTCTGAATCCGAAAAAACAACATTTACTTAAAGGAGGTTCGAGCAGCATGGTACAGCTGAGATCGACGTGCATATTGGCCTTGATGGTGGTGGTTGTTTACGGTGTAGATACGATGGAGAAGCGACGCAACGGCAGACCCATGAACCCATACTCGTGGCAGAATCGCGGCTACAAAATCAAACGGAGTTTGGAACAACAAGTGGAATCGGAAAATGATTATTTGCCTGAGGGGAAACGAGCTCCAACGCCACGAAACCCTTACTCATGGCTAGCCAGGTCACAAAAAGAGGTATGTAATTGTTTTTTCTTACTGTATTTTTTATTTTAATGTGTTTTTTGAGCTGAAAGTTGTTAAAAAATCAAAATTAAAGCAAAATTTTGACAGAAAAACAGTTTTTAAACTTACATTGTTACTTTCAATGATTTTTTAATGTTTAGTACACCTTAGTATACCTAGAACGTGTAACATAAGTTGTTTTTATTCTCTTATAGCTTAGTAAACAACAATAATAGTAAATCACACGAATGCCTACTAGTAATCGTATGTCACTCTGATCACTTTCAAAGTGACAACACTTTTTGTTAGTCTATTTTTAACTCGTCAATCTGACGAGGAACAAGAGCCGAGCTATACTCTAAGCGGACAAAAAACAATACTAGACTATAAACTGCCTTTCAGTAGGGAAAGGGTAGCAAAACAGATATTTTAGGTAACAAAATAGATTTAAAAATAATTTTTAGGTTTTAGAAGTTACAATTTTCAAAATTATGTAATAACGACTGTAGTATGAAACAAAAGCATATTTTTTTAAATGTATTACGCTACCACAACTTAAATTTTAATCATAATATTACCCTACCTCCACCTTCAGAACTCTTACGAAAAGCGAACCCGAAACCCCTACTTCTGGAACAATCAGGACTTTCTCCTGGATTCGCTGTTCCGTTCCGAATCCAAGAAGTCACCATACATGGCCTTCAACGGGCGACGAGCACGGAATCCGTACTCGTGGATGAACTTTGTGTAAACCCAAATGTCATAATGACGAATCACATTCCCAGTGTCATTTCTTTCGATTTATTCAAATAAAATAACTTATAAGACCCTGAGAGAGTGAGTGTAACTATGTACATCAGGTAGAGCAACAATAATAAATAGTCATGGTGGAGTTGATATAGAACTATAAGATACTGTAGAATGTGATGGTAGTAAAATAAGTACTGTATGTTTGAGATATGATTAAACAAGTCACTGCAAAGCTAATGACAGTTAAATTTAATGTAAAATGGTAGTAAAAATTTATATTTTTTACTTGCATGTACAGTCATTCTAGGTCCCGCAACGATCAAGAATAAGGGTTTTTTGTTTTTCAATATTATTTATGTCGGAATTATATTGCTTTACGTTGTATTAGAAAGTATATTTGGAAAGTAACTTTTTTTAAACCAGTACTAACTTAACAGTAACTTATGTAGTTGCATATTATCATAGATACAGTATTTTGGCTTCGTTAAAGACACTAATTGCGTAATTTAAAATTTTAAAATCAAAATAAAATTTTTAAAATTTCCTGACTGGCGGCTTCAACGTGCCCTCGACTTGGCTGGTGTCTTGGGGAGAGTTGGAGGTGTAGACTGTCTGTCTACTCGAATACCCAGTCAATGTCATGTAATTCTCTGATCTCTCTGCCGACTTGTCTGAGAAGTTAGTGTTCCTACTCTCGAAGCAACATCTGGCTACAAAGAAGGCGACGATGGGCATCGTGCGTAGCTGGGCACGGTATCTGCTAGAGTACTTGACGTAGAAGATGAATGAGGATGAGGAGTTGATGACCACCAGGATGTTGTTGACATCGTTCAGTAAGAAGCCGATCGGGTTCTTGAAGAGGTCGGGGTTGAAGATCTCGAGCACGTTGAGGCAGAAGCTGAGCATGTAGCAGAAGATGAACACTAAAAGTACATTGGCGTCATTGCCGTGTGTCTACATGGTATTAATTAACTCAGTAATTGGAAACGATTCTCTTGAATTTAACGGACAAACTGACTCTTATAGAGCTATATTAAGTTAGGCTTATTTGAAATTGTTAAAGTTAGTAAAACTGTTGCTAACAATAACCTAATGAAACTAAAATTAGCTTTACAGCTAAACTTAGCAACATCATGCCATAGTTAATCACAACAATGACAGAGATAGCAGAATGCAACTAAAAATAGCCAAGGTTTCAATTAATGCCTCATGGTTAATATGCAGAATTCTACGCCCTCAAGTTAAATTTAGCTAGAGAACTCTAATCTATTGTCGGAGTAACAATAGGGAGTACGTCACTCACCAATAACCACGAACAACATCATCTTGGCCGTGCTGTGCTCACGCTTCTCCGACGCCACCAGCTCTCGACGAGTCTCGCCAGCTTCCAAAATGGTCTTGGCTACCTGAACATGGTTTATATATTTAAAAGATACTTTAACATGGTTTACTTTGTCTTGTTTAAAAGGCATTTATACCTAATTTATAAAAGTGACTATAGCTTTCTTGAAGTCATCTTGCAGTACATGACATATTACCCTTGTTTTGCATAAAAACAACAAAACTAGTATAATATGGTATTATGATGCAGAAAGTAATCTTTGGAAAGCAAAAACAATGTCACTCCTAATACTTCCTACAAGACGGCATTATGTCCTTCAAGTATAATACTCTTTTGTCTACAAAATAAATAACAGAATGTCATATTCTTCAAGAAAAATAACCATCGTACCATCTTTTACATTGTAAGACATCAGTTAGCCCAAAAGTGACAATATCTACAAGGGTGTCATTTCTTATTGATGTCTGTTGTGACAAATGCCTCACCTGTAGATTTAAAATACATAGCACCATGAGCGGGAGTACGAACTGGGTTAACAACATGGCGATGTTTTGGTACAGCACCATGTATATCTGATTCTCCCTCAGTAGCCCCACGATGAGCATGTCTTCTGGAGTGTTGGGGTCGTCGCTTATCGTGTACTCCCAGAAGCGGACAAAGTTGTAGCCGACCGAGAAGATGAATATGACTGCTGTTGTGATCAGTGCTCGTGTCCTTAAACAATATATTAACCAGTGTCGTCAAATAATTTTTTAATTAACTTTATGGTCAAAAAGTATGTAGAACAACTTTAATTATGCAGGTTTTGAAAGTTTCTATGTACTTTTTGGCCAAAGTATGAACTTACGTTGTGCAATATATTCGTACAAGGAAGGGATGACACACAGCCAGATACCTGTCAACCGTGATACTAACTAACATCCAAACTGACATTGTCTGAGCCATAATCGTTACTGGATATGCATATACCAAGATCTGTGCCAACATAGTAAAAGAGATACCTTAAAACGACAGTTTTTGAAATTTTTTAAAAGTACATCTTTTTAATTTTTTAACTTTAAGTACTATAAAATAACTGTAAATTATTCAAAAACCCAGTTTAGCACTCTTATGTTGATGTAGATAAAACAAAAATAAAAATTTCGAAATATGTTTACTGTTATGTTGTAGTAGGCCTTACCCGGAATAATCTGCTGCAGTTGAGAGAAACAAAACACAGGAATTGCCAGAATGCATAGCACCAGGTCGGATGCACTCAGCCCGCTCAGTAGCACGTTAATCGACCGTTTTCGGAACGACGGCCTCGTGAAAATAAACAAACTGACGGTATTCATAACAGCACCCGCTAAGCACATGCAGACCATAACACAGGAGAAAAACAAACTCAGCGATGAGAAGAATTCTAAACAGGCTACGGTTAAGCACGATGCGCTACTCACGTTCCGTCAGCGAGATGCCCCCGACCACGATCTCGCCCATCCCGTCTCCGAAGCCGGACTCGTTGATTCTGTTCTCGTCGTCCATTACCTCAGCTCCACATGTCTGAAATGGTAGTATTGTTAAGGTGATAAAAAAGTAATGTCGTTTTTTGACATTACAAACAGTACAAATAAACGACAAGACTTTTTTTACATATATAAACCTTAATATAATATCCACACTATGAAGAACCCAAGACTATGATACTATCCACACGATACTCGCCCATACGAATTATACTATACCCAAGAATGGCACGATACAATGCGAGGGAAAGAGTCATTCACGACGATTGTGTCGCTGAATGGAGGTCACGGAACAGAGAGAACTCGTTTCCATTAACTTGTCAAAGTGAAACCTTTTGTCTTCCGACCCAAAACAATCGTCGTTTATCTTACATTGTAGTAAAATAAAACAAATAGTAAAGGCCTGTTGTCAAAACAATTACCACAAGCGGAGCGACAAAGGTTACGAATCGTGAAATATAATAAAAAACTAAATTTGAAACGCTTTTTAAAACTTTTTGTGTAGGTTTTGGATATTGTAGTAGAGTTTTGAACAATCTTTATTAAAGTTTTGTGTTTTGAAGTTAAAAGGTGGCAAGATACCACATTCAAATCACAATATACCTCAATATAATCATAAAAAACCACAATAAAACCTCAAACTACCACGTGAAAACGAAAAGTAATCGACATTGGAAACAAAATCGGGTAGCGTGACGTGTCATAAATGTCGTAATTCCAATTCAAGAGCATTATTACATCCATGGCGTGCCAAAAAAGTAGGACGACAAACTTTATACGTAAACAATAGTAGACTTGGCGAGAGCGCGGCTATTATAATATTATGCTGTTTTCATTTTTAATATCTCCGTCTGTAGGGGCGGAATGGCTTTCCCGGGATGGTACAGTAATTAGAGACAACATTACTGATTTTGAGGAGTTCATTAATGGTTCAGAGTAATACGTCAGTCAAAAAGTTCAAAACTTTTAGTTGCTTAGTACTTTTTAAACTTTTATACCTATTTTTGCCCAAAATTCAATTGTTTAATACGGTAAAATCAAGAAAGGCTTATGGTACTCAAAAGAAAACAGGTTAATAGTAACCACTTTACAAGTCACTATGCTTTAAAAACGCCTATTACTACAAGAATATCTAGTCACAATATATTATGAAAGCTGACTACAACCGCGTTACCAACTTGTTGCCTTCAACCTAACACAAGTTGGAAAAGTTTGCGACATAACAAACGAGGCTAATCTCAGTAACTGACTCAGCCCGGTGCAAGACCGATAATTAACTCGAGTACAAAGCGAAATTGACGTTGTCTAATCTTACTCTCAGTTCTGTCTGTGCCAACTTAAATTACAAATTATAGTTTGGACTAGGCTTTTTATGGACTAAACCATCAATTGGACTAAACCTTCAATATCACTCCAATTGACTAAAAATAAGATTCTTTTGAAATTCGCAAGATTGAATTAAAATTAGTTGCCTACAGTATACTACGTAGTACATACGTAACACTTTGGCATCCGGTATTAAGTTTAAATTAGAATATTTGAGATTTTTGACATTTTGATCAGCTAGCGTCAGTTTCACCTTAAAATGCCTAAAATCCAAGAAAAATCTACCTAAATCATAAAAAATAATTTTTTAATCCAATTTATCGACCAAATTTTGTTAAACCAAGAACTTGTTATTCTAGCTCTTTCTAACTACAAAACTTGTTTCCTAGCCTAGTCTACCAATCAAACCTATTCAGTCGCGAATGCCAGTTGACTAATCGCCTGAAACATAAGCGGCCAACCGGTTTCGCGGGAAACGGTTCGGCCCTGAGGGAGGGCACTTTCCCACTCAATTCATCTTTAATTAGACTGGACTAATTAAAGGCGAAGGACGGCGGGTGATGGAGGTGTGAATTATCTCTAATTTCTCCAACATAATCTCTATGCAAACGACGCGGGATGTCAAGAACAGCTTCTCGAGGGACGGCCTAATTTTAAACAAAGCTTCTGCCATAACCCACGCACGCTGGGGGAACGTTGAGGAACGTTCGCGGATTATCCCTTTAATTGACCCCCCGGATTAATTCAATTTTAGCGCTGATTTTGCAATTTTGGGCCGAAAATGGGTTATTAAGAGGGGATCGACCAACAATTGGGCTATTTTTAAGTCGAAAAAGATTATTTTTAAAATTTCAAAGAAATCTGGGTGTTTCACGACAAGATTGAACGTGCATTCAGCCAATGTTCTGAAAGATTACTATAAAATAAACATGTGGAAGATATAATATTTGATGGAGGAAACGGAATCTTCGAGGTAATTCCACTTCACCTGGTGATGACAAGACTTATAAACATGAATGATAACAGAGTTTATTCGACTATGGCTAAACAATACCCCGCAAAGCTACAAAACTATAAATTAAGACATCCTCTTGTACTGTAGCTGCAATAACTCTCTTATTACATAGTAATAACAAGATGCATCGGCACAGAACTAATTAATGCCAGGTAAGCATACAACCAAAAACAAAGGTGGTACTGCCATTGTGAAGTTGTTGTTCGGCCGGAAAGCCCAAGGAGGACTTAATTAATTTGTGCGCGAAATAACACCCCAGGACTTTTATAATCAGAGAACGAAAACTTTATTTTCGAAACGTTTATGGCCTTCTGAAGCGCCGCGTTTCTCAGGCTCGGATTGCAAACAATCACAGAGTACGTTTTGACACGTCCAGTACGGTACTTAAAAAGAATTATGACCAGTTGAAGGTGGTCGTATGCTGCGCATACATTGGCCGTATTTTAACACGAGACGGTCGTATTTAACATTAAAAGGTCTGTATGTTAAGTTAACAATTAACATAATAAAAAGTCAAGTTTTGAGGGTATCGAAAAGTAAGGTAAGATATAGAAGACGAGTGCCACGAAAGATCTTCGAAATTCTAAAAAACCCTAGTAAGTAAAGTCAAAAGTAATACTGAGTTAGACCACTTTAGCCACCAAATCGACTGGAAGACAAAGATGATAGTCAATCAGCGTTAATAATATTGTTTTACGCTGCTATTGCATGAACAAATACGTTCATAGTGCTACTTATGCCAGAAAATACTCAAAAAATAAGGTTTGTCTGCTATAACATACGATAACGTACTTTGGTATACCGCCCTAAACAATAAAAAAGTTAAAAAACGGTAATATTGGATTTACTGATAATATTCACAATTTCTTTCCGTTTTTAAAAAAGTTCTTGGCTTTGATGAACCTAACATTATCTTGTATTTTTCACCCCTCCTTCCCAAAGTCAACGTACTGCATTGTTTTCTTATAGTAATTGGTATTGCTAAAACAGTAGTAACGTTGTTTACTGTATAAAAACCGAGGTTTGTCTAAACATTACTATCAGTTATATTAAACTAGATGTAATTCGCTAAACCAAGGTAAAAACATACGTATATAAACATACAGCAAAGTAAAAGCAACAAAAGATGTTTACAGTGCAAGTACATCTTCAAGTCTGTCAATTTTACTTTCGATCATATAATTCGATTACTTTACATTATCAACACCTTTGACTACCTTACAACCACGACATGTCATATATACTACCACAGATATTACAAAATGTACCTTATCAAAGTTGTTTCAATATTTCTAATTCTGTCAGATTATATTTAAAAGGTATCTTGACATAGTTTTTTAACTAAAATGTCATGAAATATAAAAAATATATACTTATAAGAATATACCTATGTTACTGAAAACGTGTATGCCCCTCAAACGACATGGCATTGTCAGAGTAATATACAAACGACTGATGTGACATAATAAATAAGAAATGACAGCTATGGCTATGTTAATTATGTGCTTGTTGTTACAATGATGAATTATTATTGTATGTACCAACATATATCAGTCATAGTGTTTTAGTAAGTAGATTGAGAAAATATTCCTGTCGTATGTATGTTTATCTTAAAGGTTATAAAGTTTTTAAAAAAATGTAACATACATTAAACTTATATTTACCATGCCCTACAATAAGGCCTTCAAAGCCACTTTTTAAAACCAGAATGCCTATTACATACCGCTGTATTGGTACTATACTAAACCCTAACCACATGAACTATGTTTCAGTAACCAAAAAAAGATTACTTTACAGTGTCATCCTACCCCCCCCGCCTTGATTACAATACATGTTGCCTTCGGGAACGTATGCTATAAAGCCAGAATGCCGAGTAGAGTAAACCGTTCGCGCAGTAACCGGTTTAAGAGCAAATAATTTGTTTCCGTCGAATATGGTCTGGCTTCAAACTCTTCTCCTCCCTGCCGTACTCTTTCATCGTAAACAAACTCGTATATTCACTTTGGCACAAATCCCACAATATTTTTTCAATTACTTTCTTGGCTCCACTCTCGGTAATACAACAACAGAACCCGTTACCACGTCGCTGCTACGACTATGAACAATTTGAATTTTGAAAATTTTGAAATTTGAACGTTTTAAAGAATTCAGAAGAAATCTGAAGAAGTTTGGAGAATTCAGAAGGACTCAGAAAGGCTTTGAACATTTGTGTCATGTCACGTTGCTATTGTCATTCCTGCACCGTCTTCCACATCAAAGTGAGTAGCGCTGCCCGTACCTCATCGTATGTCTGTTGTATCAACTCTCGTGGCGTCTCGAACCCAACGTACTGTCCACCGTACTCTCCTGTAGTCAGCTCCATCGTGTACACGTACTTGATCCCCAATGACTTGGCGTAGTCGTCGCTGCAGCCGGCTGCCGGATCTAGAGTTTACTTGTTTACTGTGTCAGTAATCTAATTACTCAGCTCTAATAACATTACTCTGTCACACCAAAACAACTACGTATTACTGTGATAATGTATAACCTTGCGGGTAAACCTTATCAGTCAGAGTAATGGTGTAATACTTACATAATTGAGCCGAGTTGATAGCCGTGTAGTTGTTACCGTACAAAGAGTTCATCGCTTGTGTCATTTCAAGAGCTGTCCACATCTACAAACAATTTAAAGATAAAAATGTTTAAAAGATAAGTTTATCAGTGAAAGAGCCTACCAACTCGTTGTAATCCCTCGGCCGTGCATTATATCGGTACCCATACGGCACCAAGATAGCATTATGGTACGAATGGAGGCTGACGTATACCTTCAAAGAGTTGGCTCTTTTCGATAAAAACTGAGCGACAACACGAGCTTCTGGCTCACTCAGCGGCCGAGGACCGTGGTAGATCTCTCTAAACGAGTCTGATTAGGAACAAATAGTGTAACTGATAATAAATATGAAGTCGTAATGGGTAAATTTTTATGGATCCTATCCATAAAATCTACCCATTAGTATTTTTTGATACCACCGCTTTTTCCACCGTTCAGCCTCTGTTATAATTGTAAATAGATCTATTCTTACGAACAAGGGTCGTTCGAAGTTCCCTGACCAGCCCAATGAAAGGGAAAGTTTCGATTAGCGTCGACACCTCTACAGCTCTTTAGATTAGGTGCCAGAATTGATCGTGTATTCCTCCAGTCACGGTCCACCGTTCTCGTATATTCGTAGCCATCTGGGTTAGCCACAGGTACTATGTACAAGTTGATATTTGATGGCCAGTCGTTTGATCTCGACAACTGAAGACAAAAAAGTAAAGCTTTTACTACAGTTATCCAGTAATCATAATTTACTTTGTATTTTACTAATTTGTACTACTATGTGTAACAACGTAATACTATTTTACACAATAAACATTCATAATACTGTAATCTTTTATTCATTTACAAACTTAAAATTTAAAGTTTTAAGAACTAACTATAAAAACCTTTTAAAACGGCATTTAACTCACTCACGTTGTAAATTAAGTTCAATGCAGTAGCAATACTGATCCACTCTCGAGCATGAAACCCAGCATCTACAAATACGTCTACTGGAGGCTTCGTCTCGTCCAAAGCGCTTATCTGTAATTTTACTGTCAGTAAATGTAATATGATAAAATTTAAAGACTAATCTTGTAGATGTATATTATTATCTTACTATGCTTGTTTTTAAATTCATTCCAACTCAAATTTACATTGCTAAAAAGCGAGTTTGAAAAGCCAGTTTTGTTTTGCTTTTTCAAAAATTTTCAAACTTTTTTATGAAATTTTGAGACAAAAACTTGTTTCAAAGTTGCCCAGTGTAATATTTAAAAGTTCATACTTTAAACCAACGTGTTAGTTAAGATAAAATAACAAAGACAAACTTACTTTTACTATGGGAATATGCCTTCGTTCTGATGAGACGCCGAGAGACCTGACTCTCGTTCTGTTGTTCTGTATCGAATTTAAAAATTTTAAAATCTAAAATGGTGCCTTATAATTTAAACGTAGTTAAATTACAATATAATCACTAATTTGACCAAAAATTAAATGAAAAACTAAGTTTCCGTAAAGAAAAATAATAAAATCCGAACACAACCAGCATAATATAACATGAGATGGTGTAAGGTAGTAAAGTAAACTTAAAATTACAAAAAAATAAAAAATAATATCACTTTTTAATCTTACAGTATCCAATATTACAAGCGAACGCTTACATTATTATGAGGATGGTAGTCGTTCAAGTCAAAGTTGTTGACCACGAACGGTCGATACGAGGGCGGCGGTGCAAAACCAGCGACCACCGTAATCAGGCCGAGCCAGAGTAACATGGCCTTCTTAATTAATGCTAACAAGGAAGGGCGGAAGATATTAACCAGAACGGAGTCATCCCTCAGCGTCATCGTTGACTCAGTCTGAAGAAGGAACGGAGGCTGAGTTACCCTGCCCCGATGCCCTCCTTCTTTTATCAGTCCAGTCAAGGTCGTTCGACGCCGCGCGAATTGAAGGTGGTGATGTGGTCAAGAGTTACAGCACTCACTTACACGACATTGAGGCCATAATAATAACTCGAAAACATAAAATGCTCTCTAACCAAGAATAATATAAGGTTTACTCAAAAGATTAAAAGTTTCCGACCATTTCACTGTATATTAAACATAAACTACCAGACCAACGCGAAAACGCAACTTTTAGAAGGTTAGCGTCAAGTACCCGATATATGGATTTCCAAGTATTACCTAAAAACCATATTAACCAAAAAACGGCATATTAATCATGAATCCCCAAGCCTTTAATGCTTCTAAAACACCAAGTACCCATAGTTTCATACGCTTAATTGTCCCCAAGCTCTCGAACGATTAGATTTATTCCGAACTCAATTATTTAGTTAGCATTCGTTAGATAGACAATATAATTTATCACAAAAATATTCAAATGAACATAGTCTGTACATTAATAAAGTGAAATAATTAATGTTACAGTAGGTTCAGCAGCTCAAGCAACCGTCTCATCTTTGTGCTCCAGAATCAACGCCTTCATACGGGAAGTGTCGACAGCATTCTTAGCCGGCTTTCCCGTATCAATCAACTTGGCAATCTCAGACCAGCCTTGGCCGTTACTTTGGGACTCCACCAGGTTCTTACTCAGCTTCTCTTCTGCTACTCTGAAAGTACGATCAATTTTAAATGTCTGTTAAAGTGCAACTGATAAAAATCTGACATAAAGAAGACAGTGACTTCGTTCCACAAGTTAATAATAATCTTAAAAAAAGCTGAACGAACCTTACAGTTATAGATTCAGAAGGCATATCTCAAAATTTTGTTTGAAACCTTTTATAAAAAAGAATAATTTTATTGCGATTTACAGTTTTGACCGCCTTTTCCAATCAATACTCATTGTTCTTACCTGTTCTGTTTCTTCCTTTCCGCAATCTCAACTTCCTTCTGTTTGTGCCAGTTCTCCAGTTCCTTCTTGGCCTGTTCTCTCAACTCACTCTTCTGCTTCTCTTCCAGTTCGTCTAAAACAAGGTCATGTACGCTCTAAGACAACTGACCTTTCTCTTTGATGGCCTTCAGATGTTGTTCTCTCCACTTTTTGATCGATTCTGGCTCTTCCTGGTAGGACTGCACGTACTGGCTGTGGTTACTGGACGAATGGACAGAACTGGCTGGACTAGCGCCGCGACCTGAATTTGAAACATGTATCCAGTCAGAGGAAGACGATGTATCACCATTTTGTGGCTGTGAAACAGCCGGAGGACTTAAATCACCTGACTGTGCAACCAAATCCACTCCCGAATCATCGTGCCCATTCTGAAGACCGTTCGGTGCCACGCCGTTCACGACTAAACTCAAAATATATCGTAAACTGTAAAACACGTACCTGGTTCTGGAGCATTATTCACTTCTTCGTCCAACGCTCCATCTTCGCGGGCCAAAAACTCGGCAACTGGGTCGTCAGACATTACCTAAAACAATATCTTCTGAAAATAATTTCAAAACCGAAAAAAATATAAACATCACAAGCCAATAAATTTCTCGATAGATGTCGAGAAAGAGCAAAACATTTGCTGAATTACGGCTAAATACAACTTCCAAATATTATTGTGGGCGCAGCACGCGAATTAAAGACATGTTATACGACGAAACGTATAAAATAAAAAAATAAAATTTTGAAAAAAAGATCTTTATCCAAAAATTTAATTATTTTTGCTATGCAAATTCGATGTTTTGTAAAATGCCTTCAAACTGTTTAGCTCATTTTGTTATTTTGAATATTGTCTGGTCGTTATGTTCGTGTTAATTTTACTGTTGTTTAGTTCTGTTTCTGCTCAAAGTGGTTCTGAAAGTAATAGACCTGTACTTAAACCAAATTTGAGAAGAGTAAGAGTTCAACTAGTTGATTGAAACGAAATGTTTTAGGAGACTTTTTTCCTTTTACTCAGTAAAAACAAGACGTTCCATTGGCACGATTGGAAGGATCTTGCCGAGGTGAACAGACATTTTGTAAGTGTATCTCTATATTTGGACATATTTTGGTCATTCTGTTTGCTGTGCTCAAGCTTTTTTTAATTTTGATTAAGATTGTGTTTATCACGATTAGGTATTTTATGAAGCTTACAATATCAGTTAACTATAATAGTTAATGGCCATTTACTTTTCAGAGCAATGTGGTAAAAGATGTATATGAAAGAGAGATGTTTACCTATCAAACGCCTAATATCTACTTGGCGGCTTTTCGTGATATGCTCAATTTGTACAGCCTTTGCATCGACTATCTTGAAGGACCTTCTGATCAAGTTTTATTTACTCCGCGTCTCATAAAAAATTTGACCAGTAATGCCACCAGAGGTAGAATTAGTTATTATGTAACTAGAGGAAAGGTACGTAAGTCAATACTGATAATGTAACCGAATTTAGAGTCTTTTATATAGTTTAAGCTTTGAATAATTTTTTGTTTCTTCTTCGTATGTTTTTGAGTTTATTACCCTACATTATAGACAAGCACATTAAAATGATTTATAACAGAAAAGTGATCTTGAAATGAATAGTAGTTTTTGCTTCAAATGTTGACTTGACTTAGTTTGACGTGTAACGCTGAGTATTGATTAATATTGTAGGCTTATTTCTATCACAATGGACACGATGATACCTTGAAACTTTGCAAATTTCACAAGAAAGCGTCGATTGAGTAAGTTATTGAAATAAACTTGGAAAAGATGTTATTACACGTAAATATACTCTCAATAACAGCTTATTTTTAGGTGGCCTGATTGTTACAAGGTTCAAGGAGCAGATGAAACTTGTTGGAAAGTGTTTCGGAACGCCACTTTTTCTAATTTGCATTCGATTAACTTTAAGTAAGTGTTTGTTGTATTATATTCATATTTGATCAGATTAGTTTTTTAAATTCGGCTTTTATTATTGTTTTAAGTAGCAATTATTTAAATATTTATTCTCTGAATTTACAGCCAAAGCCTTTATTAGCTTGTTCAAATAATTCTGTGCTCCATATCAACGCGAATTCTCGGCGTTAGGGTACACACAAGTAGTTAAGCAACAATATGAACCTAGCTTACTATCAGAGTATTTTACAATGCAGTTTTACAATACAGTAAAATACTTATGTTATGTATCGATAGTTATATTCTTACTCTTTTAGGAAGAAATGTAATAAAGTGTATCTGATCTCAAGAGTGAAGATCAGCAAAAGGAGTAAAAAGACTTACAAAAAGATAAATTATACCAAATTGGACGACTCAAGCTTGTTCTACGACGGCAACTTCAGAGAGATCGAGCCATACAACAACAACACTGTACTCAAGTGTCTATTTCATTGTTGCTCTCTGGAATTCGGAGTGACGGTACAAAAAGAGTTTGGTCATAATATGATGGAGAATCATGTCAAATGTTACTGTGAGTTTTCTGTAGATTACTGTGTTATATGAAAGTAAATTTTTTTGTATGTTTTATATCCGTATACTGCAGTATACTATAACACGTCAGTTTGAATACTGTTTTTTTTGGAGTCAGGACTTATTGGGGCTGGAACTTTCGGGGCGAGAACTTTCGGGGCCGACTTTTTGGGGCGGGGAACTTTCGGGGCGAGAAAATTGGGGGCCCGAACTTTCGGGGCAAAGAGCTTTTGGGGCAGGGAACTTTCGGGGCGGGAACCTTCGGGGCCTGAACTTTTGTGGCAATTTTAAAAAATTTCAATTTTAATCAAATTCCCTTAGGCTAATTAATTCCAACTTTAAAATTTTGTGAAAAATTATGATTTTTTATCAAAAAAATTATAAAATATAAATATTTTTATACTTGCAATTTTATTTTTCTTTAAATTATTAAAATAAACAAATAGCAGTTCTGTTAATGTTAAATGTTTTACTGCAGTGTTTTTTTTTGGTTTTATTAGTATTAAGATTATGTAAGAGGATTTCAAACCAACAAGTAATGTTATATATTATTTATTTTACGAGAGATAACAATATTAATGGAGAGTATAAAGAGGAAAACAGTGTTGGTGCAATGGAGAACGTTGAGTCTATGCCCCATACTGTGCAATTGCCAAGTAAAGACTTCTGGAATTCAGTAGCGAAGATCATGAATCTTTCAGGGTCATCAGGCGGTGAGATATACTGTAAGAACTTGTGTCTAGTGCCATCAGATCTAGTAATATAAGCTAGTTCTTCAGGGATGTCAATGTCGGCAAGTGTTCGCGGGTTTGCAAAACCTGAGGTTGATGCGCCCAATTTCTGTCTGATTTTATTGATACTTTTGCCGATGTGCTTTTTTTGTGGCATCTGACATAGTACTTCAACGTCGTTTGTTGATTGTACTGCTTTCCCAATCACATCTCTTGGAACATCAGTCGATGTTGCAGCACTACGGTAAATCTTGGCTTTGATGAGATCGGCTTTCACTTTTTTAATGTTAGGTGCGCAAAACTGGCTACGATCGGTAATTACCACAACTGTTCCATTAAGCAAAAAAACGCTGTAATAAAACATTTAACATTAGCAGAACTGCTATTTGTTTATTTTAATAATTTAATGAAAAATAAAATTTCAAGTATAAAAATATTTATATTTTATGATTTTTTTGATAAAAAATCATAATTCTTCACAAAATTTTAAAGTTGGAATTAATTAGCCTAAGGGAATTTGATTAAAATTGAAATTTTTTAAAATTGCCACAAAAGTTCAGGCCCCGAAGGTTCCCGCCCCGAAAGTTCCCTGCCTCAAAAGTTCTTTGCCCCGAATGTTCCCCGCCCCAAAAAGTCGGCCCCGAAAGTCCTCGCCCCGAAAGTTCCAGCCCCAAAAGTTCAGTAACCCGTTTTTTTTGTAATATGAATTTTATGATTTTAGCGAAACAACTAAGTCACGATGACATGAAGGCATTTACATTTGACTGTAATTTGGGTGAGAATGAAGAGGAACCCAAAAAGTAAGATCTTCATAATGATTACCTACTTTATATAGACACTATACTTATTTGTTTGATCATAGTAATAAATGATTTTCAGATTTTTAGCTGTGGCTTGTAAGTACGACGTCGTCTACAACTACCACGACCAAAAGCTCCACTTTCTGGAGCCGCACGGTCGAAAAGGAATGGCATTAACAGAACTTGTTCCATCTAAGTTTTTCAGCGAGTGTAGAAGATTGTCTACAGTGTGGAATGAAGCGTAGGTTTGAGTAACAGTTTAAGAGTATATTATCTTTAATTATATGCATATTTCTAATATTAATGTGTATATTACCTTTACTTGTAGGTACGAGTGTACTACGTTTACTTATATGAGTATGTCTAATATTAATGTATATTTGTAGGAATGGAATGTGGCCTTCTTTCACGTGTCGAATGCTGGTAACGCGCGAACTTTTTGTACGGTAACATACAATGGACAATATATATATATATTACTTTTTGGTTAAGTAA
Source organism: Bursaphelenchus okinawaensis (assembly GCA_904066225.2). Lineage (NCBI taxonomy): Eukaryota > Metazoa > Nematoda > Chromadorea > Rhabditida > Aphelenchoididae > Bursaphelenchus > Bursaphelenchus okinawaensis. The sequence goes on along the minus strand of CAJFCW020000005.1, from coordinate 6,495,757 downwards.
TAGAGGGGAGGGCTTGGTTGAGATGTTGAGCTTTGAATATCTATTCTACGCACTTTGTGACCGAAATTATTATTAAGATTTATTACATTTAATTATTTCAGGGAAAATCGAAAGCAGAACTGGAGGCACACTTGCTGGGTATGTTAAATTCAGTCAGAGCACTTGCGATTGAACCAAACGTGCCAGAGATGTTGTTGTCATCAGGTGGAAAGGTAAGAAAGTTTATTTATGTTGATATTATATACGTTTTACTTGAATTACTTAAATTTTTTATAATAGTTTACAAAAATAGAATTTAAGTTCAAAATCAGTTGTTTGAACAGATCGATGACACCGGAAGAACAGTTGGATACGGTAACCATAGTAAGCAGGCTCTTATGTTACTTCGCATATGACATGGAAAGCTTTGACCTTACTCAACTCGGTGAGATACTTAAGATTTATTCAAGATATACATTGTTTTGTCATAGTAGTTACATTCTATTCCCACGGTAGAAGGACCATCTATATTAAACCAAAGTCATTCCAGGAATCTACAATTCGGATCAGCATCGTTACAGTCTGATCAATTCCCGTGCTTCAGAAGCCGTTCACTACACGTGTAACCAAGAACGTTGGAACGCCAAGGAATGGCTGGAAGGATGTTCATGTAGAATGTCAGCGGCCTTCAAGAACAAACATCTCCACAATGTCTGTTGTTGCTCAGTGATCGCCTTCCACGACTACATGTTCGCTTACAGCACCGCCATCTTCAGTGCGCTTCCTAATTATTGAAAATACGACTGTTTACCGAGTTATGTCATTGCAAAATGTTCACGTGTAGATTGTGTAGAATACATTACGTAATTAATGTAGACTAGGAGTTAGTAGGCCATGATTATTTATGTGGGTACAATACCATAAGATTAACATATTGCTATCAGTACCGTATGTTATGGCAAAACAGCTACTTTAACAAAATATAATGCAACTTAAGATACCTGACTAGTCCTATATACAATGATATTGAGGTTGCTTTGCTATTGTCGGGAATACCGGACAGCCTCCGTCCATCTGAGGAAGGGTATTATGGTTTTGTTTGTCTAACTTAATGTATCCGAGATCGGTTGGTTCGTTCTAAAAACCAGTGCTTACAATGTCCTTGCGGATATTATACTTGTATTCCTTGCTTATTCCCGAAGTCGTCGCCGTGTTACCGTTTCCATTGTTGGACTTCTACGTGCCGTTGAACGATGAGGTCGAGTGCATGGGTAAGATCAATCACTTTTTGATTTAAAGCTGTTTCTGGTTAGTTTTTTACCGCTTGAGTAGTTAATTCTTATTTTTGTGGAATATTCTTTCCAATTTGGATAACAAAATCTAATTTAAACGAATGATTTATATTGTAGTACTGTTAAGGTCACTGATATTCTTCAGATTATTCGACCGATTGTGACGCCAAAAAAGGTCTATGTAAAAACGAGGCCTTCAAGGACATTATGTATTCGAAATGTGCAAAAACATGTCAAATATGTGGTGAGATAATAAAGGATGACGATCCCGTGTTCAATGTCAACATCCAGGAGAATCTACGACCCGATAGCGGTAGGAATTGTCAAAATATAATATTGTTGTAGACAAAAAGCAAAAACGTTAAGAATACTAAACCAGAGTTTAAAATAAGCATATTGTTAACATTTTTATCATAATTAATAATGATAACATATAAATATTCTAATCTTCAGATCAAAACTGGAAGTACCCGCGAATGGACACAGAACAATCGTATTCAAATGAAGGATACGAAGAAGTACAATCCTACCGAGGACAGCAAGGACCACACAGAGGAAGATCTGGCTACAGAGGGCCGTCAGACAACTACGTGGGACCACCTGACACTTATGGTGGACATTCAGATGAGATTCAGAGTGAAGAACTGGATGAACAAGCAATGAAGCACATGATTCTACGACCTCCACCTACAGCTCCTGTTAAGCCTAAAATGCGGAGAGTGATAAAGAACTGTGTGGACATTGCTCCCAACTGTTTCTACTTGAAGTCACTTTGTTTCAACCGTTTTTACCTGCCGGTAATGCAGAATAACTGCAAGAAGACTTGCGGTTTTTGTGGTGCTCAGCCAGTGGTAAGTCTCGGTTTAAAATATCATATTATGACTCTTTGAGCAAAATACTGAGTATTCTTGTGACCTGTTTAACCTTAATTTATGACACAATAACATCTACAAATTACCGTAAATATAAATGTAACCCTTGTTGCAGCAAACAAGGCAACCACCACCCAGCCACAGATGGAAGCCGAATCCGGGGATTCAACGGCCGCCCTTTGAAGCCGATGTCTGTAAGAATAGGGGGTTGGATTGCGACGAGAAGCTACATCTCTGCACTCATTGGCGCTACTGGAAACTGATGCGACGGATTTGTGCGCTGAGTTGCGGCTTCTGCGACCCCGACGACTACTACAACAAGAAGTAGTTGCCTTCGTTCTTCTGAGGGCTCCACGTGAACACGTAGCCCTTGTCTTTAGGACTTGAGATCAGCTTCATTCCACGACTACGCGGTACCATCGACGATCGCCCCTATTTAGAGTGTACATAAATATATATTATACTTACTTGTTGATTCGACATCATAGTGGGGTAGGTCATGGGCAGGTGGTTCAGGCGTTTCGGAGTTTGGGTCTTATCTTCGTAGCTTCGGAATGGGTACCGTAGCCTTTGCGGCGTCTGAAAGGTATTCGTATTAGTCAAGCTGGAGTTCTTTTTTTCTATTAAAGGCTCTTTTATGATTAATATCTAGTCAACAAAGCATAACTGAATATCAGATAGTACTGTGTACCCAAATATGCTTTACAGTATTACTTATACTAACTTACTGCTGCTGAGTACAAAGTAAAACAGGTGAGAGATAACAGTGTCATGATCACCACCTTCATGGTAACAACTTTATTACAATAATATCAACAAAAACAACAACTACTCTTATGAGGAGATCTGAACCCAGCGTCGCTTCCTGAATTGTTTGTGGGGCGTGTCCGGGATGGTATCATTCAGTGCGTGATGTGTCAGTTGTTCCTCGGACAAATTGCAGTTACTCTGTGAAATAGATGTTTAAATAATTAACAACATGTCGCAATAACACCGGATGCCGCCGTAAATTATGTATTAGCGCGTTCCAAAAGCGCTCGAACGGTGATCTCTCAGTTTTTTCGTATCTTAAGTGAACTTTTTGCATTGACATCATTAAAGTTTGGCCAAACATGCGTAGAATCGCAAAAGTTAAAGCTCTCAATTAAATCTTTCTACCCAGTTTACTAAAGTATAATAACTGACTCGCCAGTCAGCCAACAATATATATCAACTTACATCCTTCCACAGGTCGTACAAGTAGTTCATGGTCAGTTTGAGTTTTGGTCCTTTCTCAGCTCCAGCTTTCATTAGCACCAACCCATTAATTGGAAATGTGACCTTAAGCTTGGACCATTCTCGAAGTGACGTCAGCGTTTCGGTAGCTCCAACGTATTTCAGAAGTTCGTACGTGAATCTGGAAGAAGGATCGCGTGCCTGTTCTGCAAAATATATATTATAACTTCCGTGTTACAGCATTTTAAAGTAGCATAATATAGTTATCAACAAACTTGGAAAATGAAATATTAAAGGTTTACCTAATATTACAAGCTTTGAAAATATTAAATAATCTGTTCGAATGTCATAAACTTTAAAAACAATACCCGACCCATATAACCCACCCACCTCCATATAAAAACACGTTGTCCAGAATCAGATACTGGAAAAACAAGATGTCATCCTTCTTTTTCTCAGCTTCATCTCTGTATTCCACTATAAATTCAGCCAGTGACTTCTCTACAGTTGACAGCTTTAATCGTTTGTTCAAAGTATTTACATCATCCATCGTCTCCAATAATGTAGCTAACACAGTAGATGGTAGTGGACTCTCTTTTTCTGTAGATAAGGTCTTTACATTCATAGTAACTCGTTCAAATTCATTCAAACTACTGCGGGAAAATTGATCTGGAAGAGCTAAGTGACTGCCCAATTCACATTCTGCAATCATGGCTCTCATCAGTTGTGGAGCGAATCTGCCAATCACAATCTTCTTCAGCTCTGACCAAATCCTTTCTCCGCTTAGGTTCTGAAAACTTTATCCATAATTAACCATAACTTCAATTTTATATTTTAACCTAGTAAATTAGGTTTGAAGACAGAACACAACATTCTGCTAGCATTTTTTAACTCCACTAAACAAATTATCCTCAAATATTAAAAAAATTGTAAACTTACTTCGATCCCTTGCTTATTCTTTTTTATGGTCTCCAACGTCTCTTTACAATGATGATCAGCGTCTTCAGCAATCCTTCCATAGAACCTAAAGTATCTGAAGATCCTCAGGTAATCTTCTTGAATCCTTTGTTCTGCTTCACCAACAAATCTGACTCTTCTGTTCTCAATGTCTTCTATCCCACCCGTATAGTCATACACAGTCCCATCGAATCCCAAAAACAAAGAATTGATTGTCAAATCGCGTCTGAAGGCGTCTAACTTCCAATCTGTGGTATACTCAACCTCAGCTCTTCTTCCATCACAAACCACATCGATCCTCAAAGTCGTGACTTCAAAGTTCTCCTTATCGTTGATTCTGCACGTAATCGTACCATGTTCTTCGCCTTTCTTATGCAGCATACGTATATTCTCCTTTTCGAACAGCTCTTTCATCTGTGTTGGAGTCGCTGTAGAAGCAAAGTCAATGTCAGCTGGTTGAATACCCATCAGAAGATCTCGGACTGGCCCGCCTGCTATCCTAAAACGTGTCAAATCATAATAAAAACCATACCTGAGTTCATAGTCATGTTTCTTGAAGAGCTCCACCAAAGTATTCACTTCTTCAGTTAAAATAGCTTGAAATTTTGGAGTCGATATCTTCATGGTGGACAAGAACTGGCGCCCAAAGCGTCGACTGACGTTGAACAAAAATTTTGAAGAAAACAGTTTTGGGATAGACTATTACCCTTGAATATACAGAAATATTACTAGTTTCCTGATGCAATAAAAAATAAAATTTATCTATTAGAACACTCGCGCCCATGCTGTTGCGACTTGCAAGGCTCATCTTATACGATGAAAGTTACTCAATATTTTTTGTTTAACATTTTTGTTGAGTAGCCCAATAAAAGTCCAAACTGATGGCAAGTTTAAATTTTTTTAATTAAAATAAACAAAAATAACTTAATACTCGTACTGTGCTTTGACTGTGTCATAAGAGTAGTTGTTTATGTTCTTCATCTCAAATGAAACTGCTTCATTTAACCCATCGTAATGATCCCTTCCATTGACGTGAAAGTGTAGAGTAGCATTTGTAGTCAAACAATTAACCTTCTCCAAGTATTCTGACACTTTCTGCGGAAGATGGGGCAAAATTGGTCCCCCGAATATCTCCAGGACATATTGGTTCTTCTCCTTCCGTAGCTTTTGTGTCCTTAACTGAAATTAAAATAATTATTTCTATTTGGCACATGAAAGAAAAAAGTATCATTTTCTACCACATAATGTGAATTCAAAAGCGTACCTTTAAGGATGACAAAGGCGCATTTAAAAACTGTTGGGCACATATTAACGTAGGTGGGGTACCAGACTCCGGCCCTGTTCTCACCCAACCCGTTTTGTTGTTGCATAGTAATGACCTGAAGGCATCAATCGAACTAATGTCTGACAAAACGAGTGTAGTACCAGCTGACGGATTAAGAGTATCTTGAGTGTTCTGATCCGTAAATTGACTACAAGATTGTGAATCTCGGGTTTCTGACTTGACTACGACACTAGGACTGAGACCAATAGTTCTCAAGAAGTCATCGTTTGTCGCATCTTCTCCTAGCTTCATTGGACTGAAATTATATATAAGTCAACAGTAAGACTTTTGCTCTAAGAGTAAAATTTCTCTAAATTAGAATGAAACACTACCAACAAATATTAAAACTTTACCTAATATATTCATCTTCAGGCTTTGGAGCTTCCAACATGGTAAAGCTGGTTTCTGGAGTAGTAGCCCGTTCCGTCTTTTGACTCTGTAATGAAAACGAAGATACGTCAAGGTTATCTTGAGAATAAGATTCGTTGAACGATGGCATGGAGTCAACAGTATCCTCTCCTCTGACAAAAGCTCTGGTATAGCTGATTTCTAAAAAGTTTCAATTCTTTAAAACAAGGTTCGCCCAAGAATCGAACATGGCTCAGACGGAGGTGTTCAAAAATTTCAAACTATTTTAAAACTGTTCATTTTTTGACAAGAGGTAGTACTTAGGAATGGGAATGCAAAAATGTAAAAAAAATTTTAAAATTCGGGTTACGGTAGGATTACGGTAGGATTTAAACTTTTTTTGTAACTATTGTGCCAAATGTCAGAATTGAATGAGACTTTTTTAAATTGTTTGTCACTATAAGACATTCATTTTATCTGTTAAAAACTTTTTTTTATTATGCCCGGAAGGCATTGAAAAAAAATTAAAAATTTGCAAAGAAATCATGAAAATTTTACGAAATTTAAAATTTCTCAAAAAAAACTTCACATGTGATAAACTTTTGACGATAGCTGGTACAACTACATGCTATTACGGTTCTAATCACACTAATTTTGGGTCATGCCAGCGGGGCCTGCGGTAGCTACGAATTTTTAAAGTTAACACCCTAGGGTCATTTAGCATAGGACTTGGCTGTAATTTGATTCTAAAAAGGTTAAAAAAGATGCTCGGCACATATTGCAAGTTTTATAAGCGTTTAAAAACAATTTCCTTTATATTTCCTTAGGGATTTTGTAATTTAAAAAAATTATTTTTTTTTCAAATTTAAATTTTAAAAAAATTTTTAAAGCTTGGAAATCAAATTAATATGCATTGGCTTTTAATAAGTGACCTATATAGGAACGTTGCTACTGATTTTCTGTGGGGGAAAGTCGAAAAAATTTTTTTCGTTTACAGGTCCCCCCCCCCTGTGGCCCAATTTTTCAAAAAAAAATTTTTTTTTGTTTTTTTGCGTACAGATCTTGTATAAGTCACTTACCAAAAGCCAAGGCATATTATTTTAATTTACAAGCTTTAACATTTTTTTAAAATTTAAATTTGAAAAAAAAATAATTTTTTTTAATTACAAATTCCCTAAGGCAATATAAAAGAAATTATTTTTAAACACTTATAAAACTTGCAATATGTGCCGTGCATCTTTTTTAAACTTTTTGAATGAAATTACAGCTAAATCCTATGCTAAATGACCCTAGGGTGTTAACTTTAAAAATTCGTAGCTACCGCGGGCCCCGCTGGCAAAACCCAAAATTAGTGTCATTTAAACCGCAATAGCATGTAGTTATACCAGCTATCATCAAAAGTTTATCACATGTGAAGTTTTTTTGAGACACTTTAAATTTCGTAAAATTTTCATGATTTTTTGGCAAATTTTAATTTTTTTCAATGCCTTCCTGGCATAATAAAAAAAAGTTTTCAACAGATAAAATGAATGTCTTATAGCGACAAACAATTTAAAAAAATCTCCGTAACCCAAATTTTGAAAAATTTTTTATATTTTTGCATTTCTATGCCTAAGTACTACCTCTTGTCAAAAAATAAACAATTTTAAAATAGTTTGAAATTTTTGAACACCCCATGTCTGATTCTTGGGCAAACCTTGTTTAAAAGAAAGTCTGATCACACAAGCAATTTACCAGTAAAGCCCTTATACATAGTACTACTTATATTACGTTTTTTAATTCAAATGAAGTAAAAGGTCTGTCATATAAATAACTCTTACCACTTTCATTGAACAGCTTCCGAAGACTTCTAGACGATGGGGTGATCACGGCTTTATATTGTGTAAACTCGCTGAAACCCATACAAGAAGTTTCTCCTGGATCGATGTCTTCAGTCGTAGCTATTTCACTCTTCTGATGCTTTATAAACAACACAGTAAACGTAGTAGAACACACGTAAAACGAGTCGAGATCATGGTCTTTCCACATCGTATAGAGATCTTCGAATGCGTCAAGCCTAAACACAAACATAATTTCAAAAAAATAATGTTTGAGCCAATAGACACATCAAAAATAGATACGAATACATTATCCAAAGACTAAACAGCTAAATACTAAAAGAATATTGAATGACCAACCATTTTAAACCAGTAACTTCAGCATCTTCTTTCGTCACAGGATGGATTCGTTTGTCAGTTCTGCCAAGGCCTATTGATCCTTCTAATCGAGGAAACTTTTCAGGTGGGAATTGATAATAGAAACATGAAGCTTGCAACAAATGTTCAGGATCTTTTGTTACCTAAAAATTTATAAGTAATCTCCACACGACTTAAAAAAGTACTAATTAAATATGGGAAACTGTCAAAATTCAAAGAGCGCTGTCTTACCTTGTTGTTGTGCAAAAAATACTTAGAGACCGTCTTACTTAGCCTAACTTCGTGTTCATAAGTCGGCTGAAGAGTCTTGGGTGAAAATGAAAATGGTTTTGAACTTTTGACAATCAATTTACATCCAAGTCGCAGATCTTGTGGCAATACCTTTACTCCGATGCGTTCAGGAGAGCTTTGTCTACGAATCTTCTTCTTCGGCTGGTTAAACTAAAAGCCAAAAAGTAAGAATACACTTTCTATCCTTTGTAAGTGTTATCTAAGTTAACCATAAATAAGAGAATGTACTACCTAAACATATTAAAAGAAATAAAGAAAACTTACAACAGGTTCTTGGTTTTCACTATCTTCTATCGACGATTTTCTAGATCCTTCACCAATCTTCTGAAACAACAATGAAACTCGACTAAACATAGATAACAATAAGTAAAGGCTTACCTGTGCCTTCTTTTGAGTGCAGTTTTGGACAATAAAGGTGAATTGAAAGTCTTGACTTTAAAAGGAGATTTGTTCTTGTGAGGGGACTTCTTATAAGGAGACTTTCCTTTCATCGGGGACTTCATTTTAGGTAGAAAATACGGCTTTAAGCCTAAATAAGTAATAAAAATGGCAAGTAAAGCTTTAAGCCTAAATAAGTTAAACTTTGAAAAGTGGTGTTTTATGTACAAGAAGGCGTTTTCAAGGACTTTTCTTCCTCGAGAAATTCGAAAAAAACTAATTTTTGATTTTTGAATTATTTTACGGCGCACTTTGTGACACTTCGTCTGAACTTGTGGCTTTTCGTCGCAAAAGATAAAAAAGGCAATTGCAAATAATTTCGACGAAAATTTCGGGAAAAACATGAAACTTGTTATAAATACACATACCCACATCTGATTACTGATAAGAAAAATGCATGTTGATGCGGTTTCTTCAATATCTACATTATTGGGTGTAGGTAACAACAGTTTGATTACGAGTTACTTGAAGCCCTCGATTCTGCCGGATATTCAGAAGTTTTATGTTAATGTAGGTTTCATGTTGTTTGATGTGAACTAGTATTGCAGGATGGGACAAATGGATATGAAGTTTATTTTGTTGAGGAAAATGGAGAATTTGTGAGATATTTGAATTACACAGGATCTCTGGTAAGGTTTTGGCTGGTTTTAGGTAATAAGAGCGGTTTTTTGTTACCTAATGTTAGTACAGATTGATTTAACAACCATAAATTTTACTGTTCTTTTTAACTAGTGATAAAAAGCTACTGATAAAAAACTTAAAATAATGGCATTCTCGTATTTTAGGCCGGCTTTTACAATGCCAGGTATCTGTTCGAATGGGTAAAACACAAGAAGTTAGCGGTACCTGTTGGCAAGTACAAGTTTTTTGTTAGGAACGCATTTAAAGAGGATGTGAAAAGCCATTTCATCATGATTATGTTACAATTGCCATCGGTTGAGACGACGAAGAAGACTACTTTCTCTGTCGACGATATCTTCTCTGTAATTGATGTTTTGTGTGATATTCAGACTCCAGATGTTTGTAAGTGTATTAGGAATACTATTGATTAGAACGCGGTACTGTAACAATAATTTGAAAGTATTGGTGTAATGTTTATGAGCTAGATGTAAGTTATATGACTTTTTCAGCCACTAAAGCTAAGGATATTGTAAATGCAGAGAACCGTGTGCTTGTCAACAGCTTCTACACGATGTATATGAAGCAGAAGATTAATGACTACCTTCAGTACATCTTGAATGAGTATTCTGAGGTGTTTATTAACGGGCGAGAAACATTAGGAAAGGTACATTTTTTGTAATTTAAAGTAAAATATGCTGTAATATAAATTTAATTTTTATAATGGATGCCTTTAGCTTATGTTCTTGTACAAGTCATTTGAATCGTTGGAAGATGCATTTGTGGCCAGTGACAACGTGGAGAAGGTGTTTTGTCACGGTGATTTGTCTCCTCAGCACATTGACTTTGATGATGACGATCGTGTAGCTTTCATTGGCAGCTGGGAAGTAAGTTTTTGTCAATTCACTATGTATTCTAAGATTGTTTTGTTAATTACGCCTGTTTATGTTTGTTTCTTTCTATACAATATCTTATTATAAGTTTAACGGTGGATGTTAAGTTATTTAAAACTTTAGAACTGCCATTTTGGAGAGCCGGCTGAAGACATAGCGTATCTTGTACTGTCATCTTTGGACAAAGAAGAAAGGACTAACAATATAATGAAAATTCTAAGAAGGTACCACTACAAAATGGTCGATTCTCGCAAAAACCTGTGTTCTCTCAAGACTCTCAAGAACTCGTACCTAAGATACTTGAAATATTTTGTATTTTTTTAGTAAGTTTACTTAATTTCGGATATTTTATGGGTCAAAAAACAAGGTGGGGTTGTAGTCGTTGTAAAATTTCTTCAAATATGCAAAATCGTTTCTTTAAATTTTACGTCGCAAAATTTTTTAAAAATGTTTCTTATCAGGTTTTAACTGCAAGTTATGGTGTGGCTTTCTATTCTCTTATCACAATTCTTGTACAAATAATTATATTTTAGCTTGTTTTCCCTGTGGAATCAGATCAACAACCCTGCCACTTCCTACAAAACTAAAGTAACCATCGTACGGCGATGGAGCCACGTAGTGGAGGACAGCTACAGCTACGAGAAGAACGAATACCAGGTCGAGCTGGATGAACAATATTAATTTATTACTCGTATGCATTAAACAGAGGTATCTAATCACAGATAGGTATGGGGTTCTGACTTGTCGTCGTGTGAGGCCTCGTTTGATGACAAGTCTATGACACATTTTGTGGACGAACTTTCGTTCTTCATGCGCACGGTGCTGTAGATTCGGGTGAAGGGAGAGGTGTGCTTCGTGAACATTGCTTTAAACTTTTCTCTGAAAATTGTAACAAGCTATTACTCAAAACATTAATCAGCATTTTTATAGCTTTTGGTCAAAAAGTAGGTGGAAGGCTACCGAAATATATATTGAGCACTACACTCTGGTTTAATTTGCTTTCAAAAACAAATTTAAAAAAATTGGCATAAGGTGTCATCTCTTACCTTATAATGTTTGAAAACATGAGCAATAGTACTGGATTTACAGCGGAATTCATGCTGAATAGTAACATAACTGTCCACGTAGCCCACTTTCCTTCTCCTGTGCCAATTGTGATCACAATTTGGCCAATTATAAACACAATTGAGTTGAATATACATGGTATTATCAACCTGAAGTTTAAAATTAAGTTGTAATATTTATGAAGGCCTTCGAAGGTAATTGAGCATTTGGAAATAGTTAATATAAAGGTCTTGCAAGGATATTTAAATTGCTTAATTTTGGCGATATTTTTGTTTTACTATGTTCTATTTTAGATCTAACATGAACTTGGGTAATGGTTTTTTGAAATTGTTTTAGGTTTTCAAAGTATAACTGCTTTCAAAGTACCTGGCTTCAGTCCGAGACTGTGTAGAGACCGGTTTAGTGAAGGTTTGTCCGAGAAGGCCGTTCTTGCGTTGCTTCAGAAGCAGAAAGAGGGCCGTGCCGTAGAAGAAGGCAGGGATGATAATCATGAGGAAGTGGAATGTGGCGAAGAACAAGGACTGGCCTTTGTTCAAATACTTTTCAAAGTTCTCTGACAACATTCCGTAGTGACTGGGCTCGTAGTAGAATGTGACATACCACGGCTGGAAGTGCGTGCAAAGTACCTGAAAAGGATTGGCACAATAACAACGATCTTCAAGCTGTGTAACACAAATTATCAAGTTTAAGACTGTCGAAAAGTCACGTTATTATGTAGAAATCTACATTTTTGTTCATACAATATGTTTCTTGAAACAGTATTATAATATAATTAGTATTAATTACAGTATCTCACCAAGCGGCATCAAATGCAGTATCTCACCTGAATGATGGCACAAACGTAACACGCCAAGCAAAGACTATAGCTGAACGCCCGAGGCTGAATCCGAAACGACGATGGATATCTGATGGCGGCGAACCTCGACCACGCTATCACCATGTAGTGGTAACACATGGAGAACCAAGCCCAATCCAAATACATTTGTACCCAATGTCGCATATTGGGTGTGATGATCTCTGACTTGAGCAATATTGTCATCCCAGGCCATATCGTGTAGTTAAACAGAAGAATGATGTCGGCTACTGAGGCGCTGAACAAAAACCGGAATCCCACGATGTCCTGCAAAGTCAATCTAGTTTACATTTGGACTGAATGTGTTATGAGTTTTGGAGTACTTTGGTCGTAAAAAAATAGACACTAACTTGATAAATGGATGAATTGTAACGCTTTTGTTAATAATATCATGATGACAACACTTACCTTATCATGACTGTACATAAAATACGCTACCAAAGAATATAACAATATAAATACAACTCCAAATATTATTAGAACGATGCCGGCTACGAGATCATCTGGTCGGAGTGGCTGTGTGTACCATGATGATGCATTTGTCATCACTTCTGAAAGGAACATAAAACTCAAATCAAGATTAATACTCTAATAAATAACTCAAATACGATCTTTAAACAGTTCAAAACAGTATTAAAAGCAAAATGTAAGACAATATGCAAAAAGATCAACTATGCAACCCATAACAACATAAAATAATCTAATTCAAAGCAACAAGAGCCCCAGGCGAACAATGCAGAAGAAATGGCACGAAACAGAATTAAAGACGTTTTATTGTTCTGGAGTATGAGGTACTTGAGAGTACCGAACTAATTACAATGCTAATTTGTGTGCAAAATAGATTTAGAAACGTCATCTCGATGTTCTACAACGCATAAATGGAACGGCATGAACGGAAACCCCAAACACGATACTTATCTCAAACAAAATTGAGCTGTTATAAAAAGTGGCACCTAAACGGGGAGGGCAGAAGTTTAAGTCATCGGTTATGGAGATGAATTCAGACATTTAAATAAGTCTTTAAAGCTGTTCCTGCAAAAGGGTTTGCTGTTTGGCGCGTTTATATTGTAATAAACCGGTCCAAAAGTACGTGGAACAACAACTTATACTGTTTACAAGACTGATCTTTAGCGTTTTCTAGAGTATCCCTATAGGGGTCCCTATTAAAAATAAAAAAACGAGATGTTTTCCTAAACAATATCTTTGAAACTAATGTATAAAAGGCTATAAAGAACAGTTTAGTCTAATATACCGTAAAGCGTGAAAAAGTAAATCTCAGCTGCTTTTCCAAAAACTTTTGATAGTTTCAATTAGCACTCAAGAGTAGATTACGTACTGTGAAGATATTATACATGACCCGCTTTGCCAAAACTTTTCCGAAACGTGGTTAAACAAAAAGTGGTCGTATTAGATGGATCCATTAATCCCTTCCATTCTATTTTTGCAAAATAATGGAAATGAGCATTAGTATGGCATGAAGAAATTCAAGCGATACAGTTTTCGATAATTAGTGCTTTGAAGGCTAGTACTAGTTTAGCATAGGAATGCGCTTAATCAAAATAAAAATTCAAGGCAGTTCTAAGAAGATTCCGACCAAACTGTCAAACTTTCCTAACCCAAACCTCATGGCAACAAATAAAAGTTGAAAGTCCTAAAAAGTAAACTTGAAACGACAACCTAACGTTCACATTAAGCGGAGTACAAATGAAGAGGAGACGTACTCGAAAGTATCACTGTCCTATTAATCCGATACACTGCTGAAACTTGATAGTCTTGGTTTTGGAGAACCTCTCCGACCTTTCGAACGGCTTAATTAGCGTAATTATTCTAAGCCAAAACAATGTCAGTTTGTGGACGTGCCTCAAACCAACTTCACGTTTATCTCGGCAGCCTCATCTGACAGGTCATCATGGCATACTTGACGCTTTTCTCAACTTTTTGGCGGTAATAAGCGTGATTTTAAAGAATTATTTCTAATATTTGGCTTATGTCTAATAAAGCTATGTTAAAATTAAAAAATAATAACCAGATCTCAATTTTCTAAACCGATAACATATAGTAATGACTACTACAGTAAAAGCAATCTCGTGTCCTCTAAAAATACGTATCTTATCGCAAAACTTGAAAATCTGCTCGCTCATGCGGCACGTTTTGGCACGGCCTAGTGTAATATAATAATAATATTGTATTTTAAAACCAAAAACAAGAGCCAATACTTTGCACGTATAATTTGTCATGCAGATAAAAGGATGAATGTGTATATCCATATTCATGAGACAGTTTTATGACAAAACATTAAAAATTAGAGGCCAATTGTTAAGTTTCAAGGTAATCAAGTGGTCAATTACATGTTGGTCAGCTATTTGATGGATAGGGTTACCTATAAAAACAACCAACTTGCCATTTTCATCAAAGGCGTTCGACAAATTAGTAAAAATTAAAATGGCGATTCAAGACCAAAAGTTAAAAGTATAACTTGTTACCACCCCGCAAATTTTCTTAATAATATACCCACCCCACCCATGTGACTACATGGTGATAATTAAAAAATAGTTGCAAACATGCCAGAATGCTGCCAGAAACGTTGATTGCGTGACCCCAAATCTTCCTCAAACAAACTGAAGTGAACATTTTTTCAATTAACCAGTGCAGAAACACGGCCGTGACAGGTCCTATTTGAAGTAACAACATTACTGTAACCGTCAGTCCGCCCCGCAAACCGCCGTTCCAAAAGTTTCGGCAAAAAAGGGCGGAGAGAATATTGGATTAAGTTTTGAATGTTTCCGGAGGCACACGTTTCGGAATATAAATCAAAAGAAGTAAAACGATTTATTCCTAAAAGCTCTGCAGTCTCATGGATGACACTTTCTCAGATCCCACTTGTTGGTACTCGCCGAACTTCATGTGGAAGGTCGAGAGTCCCGAGGTCACTGATCTCAAGCTCTTGGCCAACCCATCGGCCTCACTTAACGGCAGTTTGGCCTTGACCTTATTGTTGGTGGTGTCTTGAATGTCAGCTCTTCTCCGTGTCAGTTCATTAGCAATGACAGAGATGACCCCGTCTTTCTGGCCGATAACGTCTACTTCAATATCCATAACTGGTTCAGCCAAATAGGTACCACTCTCCTTTAGGGCCTCGGTCACAGCATCGCTTGCACAAGCGCTGAGTAATGCCGAGTTGATACGACCTCCACTTATGTCCAGTCGTCTAAAAACGTTTTTTTAAATCAAACATAGATGTGCTACACGTAAAATTACAACTGCTTACTTGACTTTGATTTCCACGCCATGTACAGGATATCCCATAACAGGTCCATTAAAGAGTGCATTCTTACAACCTTCTGTGATAGCGTTCTGCCATTCTCGTTTGATAAACGGTGCATCTGAATCCTCCAAGTCAATTTCAGCCTAGAATTAAAGTAACATTTTACAAAATATTCATAAATTACACTACATAAGATACACCAAATAATAAACTTGTTTGAAGATTGGCTAATGGTAAATCAAACTTACTCGTTTAAACGAAGTAGACAACGGAGCCAGCTCTAATTCTATTTTCAGTGTGCACCACTGAGGCCGCTTCTGGTCGAATGTGTCTTGCACCGTCGTTGTGACTACACTACGGCCTTGAGGGATTTCTTTGAAGTTGACCTACAAAAATAATTTAAAATTTTAAAGTTATACTGTTAATGATACTAATACCGCAAATACTTTTATAGTAAATTATGGGTAAAGTATATAAAAGCACAAAACAGAAAACCTACCCTCATTTGTCCCATGAACACATCTAACCCGTACTCTTTCTTCAGCCGGTGCTTCATAACCTCAATATGGAGTTCTCCCATACTTTCCAAAATCATTTGACCAGATTCAGCATCAGTCCTCATCCTGAACGATGGATCCTCGATACAAAGCTCTTCCAAAGCCCTCTCCATCTGCAAGGCTTGGCCAATGTTTGGAGGTTCAATAGAGCAGAAGAATACTGGTTCTGGATACTCGATGCCATGAAGAATGAAAGCATCCTTCTGATTCTTTGCTACAGTGATAGTATCTCCAGTGACTGATCCAGTCAGTCCAGTGACAACAGCTATATTTCCTGTTTCTACCTTGTCTATAGCTTGTAAATCGTCACTGTACGGTGTGAAGAGCTGCGTCGTGTGAGATGATACCATTCCCTTGGCCGTGTTGTTCAAAGTAATTGCATGATTTGGCAGTAATTCTCCTTTATACACTCTCACAAAGTTCAGCTGTCCCTTTCTTTTGTCGTGCCCTACCTAAAACAATATAAACTTTTAATAAAACTTTACTGAATTTAAACAAAATTAAAAAAATATTAAAACGACCTAACACAAAAACTTACTTTAAAGACCATTCCACAAGTGATTATTTCTTCAGGTATATCAATGTTCGTATCAACAGGTGAAGGTAAGTAGTTGTTGATCATGTCCAGTAGAGGTACCACTGAATGAGTCTTCCTCAAAGCCGTACCACTTGCTAGCGTGCCTATCTTGTTCGATAATGTACATCTTCTAAGTGATGTAATCACATTTTCGATTGATATGTTATCACAGTTTTCCGTTGACAAGAATTCGTTCGCAAAGAAATCATCGTTTTCAGCTATAATCTCGTACAACTCTTGTTTTGACTCATGAACAACATCAGATTCGAAAGATTTGTCCTTAAAAAATTCAAAAGCATTCAAAATGTTTTTGTAATATACCTAAACTGCAATAAAATTATAAAATGCTACCTGAATTGGTGTCCATTCATCTGTATCCATTTTTAAAACCGAAGAATTCAAAATGTCAACAAATCCGAGTAGCTTTTCATCCTTAACAACAGGTTTCACAATCGGAGCAACTAAAATTTACATATAATTCAAACTGTATTAGACAATTAGTCAGTATTAAGAAATTAGACAGTATTAACTTATCAATTTACAATATGAGGAAACCCTACGTAAATAACCTACCTGCAAAACCAAGTTTCTGCTGAATAGAGTCGATTGTCATCTCGTAATCAGCATTAGGTTTGTCCATTTTGTTTACAAAAAAGCAACTTGGTAGTTTATTCTTCGATGCTTGTTTCCATACTGTTAGCGTTTGTGCTTGAACACCAGCAGATCCATCAAGAACAACAACAACTCCATCTAGGACACGAACACTCCTCTCTACTTCAAATGTAAAATCAACGTGTCCAGGAGTGTCTATCAAATTTATTCTATGGTCTTTGTGAAAAGTTGTCACTGCCGCTGATTGAATGGTAATACCTAAATATAAGACTCAGACAACAAAGAAAATATAGTCTTATAATATCTAAAACATAAAAACACAAATAACATAGACACTATACCTCTTTCTCTCTCCAAGTCCATAAAATCAGTGACGGTGTTTCCCTTGTCAACATCTCCGACAGATCTTGTAGTTCCACAAAGATACAGTATACGTTCAGTTACCGTCGTTTTACCGGCATCAATATGAGCCACAATTCCAATGTTTCGAATTCTCGTAGATGAAGATAACCTCTAAGTTATAATGTAAAACATTTAGAAGATACTTACTTTACATATTAAAGGTTGTATGTTCAATTTCCGCAATAACATTTTTCATTTTTTGTAAAAACAAACAAAATATTTTTGTTATGTTCGCTATTTTTGTGGCGTTTCGCTTTTTGACACTTCGTTTCTCAAGAATTATTTTATCCTGATGTAATTTTTTTGTGCAGTCGTTTTCAGCGGGTATTGAAAGCGTCTCTGATGCCAAAAGTCAGGTTAAAGGGAGGATTATGAAGTTGTTCGACCAGTGAGTCTTACTTTAATTTCAATTTTACCAAATGTTTAGCAAGTTTCAATTGCTGGAAAGGTTAAAGAAGGTCAAGTTTTTTAAAGTCATATTTAAAGTCGTATGTAAAGCAAATGAACCAGAAGAGAGCTCAAGTAAAAGCCTGCAAACGCGGATCGAACACGAGTTTGATGAAGATAAAGAAGAGGCATATCAGGATTTACAAGCATATCTTGCTTCTATGAATACTCATAAAACATCATTGGACATAAAAATCATAAACCAGAAGCTTGAAGAAGTATATAACAGGTAAGCTAGAGTTATATTTTATTTATTCTTTAGAAAGCAACCTCCGGAGCATGTTGTGGATAGCAGCTTATACCTATATCACACATTTCGAGAACAAATCATTAAACTGTACAAGAAAGTCGATGTATACGTATTTGGAAGCTCTGTAAATGGATTTGGGTCTTTGGAATCGGATATTGATTTGACTATTGTTGGACTCAACCATATGTAAGTTACGTTTAATCTCGGTATGCTCTAATATACTCTTACGGAAAAGAGTAAACGTAATTAATATTTACAGCCAGATGCGTCGAGGACCTGAGGGCGTTTTGGAGGACGTTAGGGATTACTTGATGGAAAAGAATAACCAAGCGGAAACAGGACTGATCAAAGCTAAATTGGTTGGCAGATCAGTAAGCTTACATTAATATTTTACAAATTGTTAGGTTTTTTGTTTTTGATCGTCCTGTTATACAGAGTTTGTGTTTCAGCGACCTTTAATCAAAATGACGTGTGAACACCATGGTCATACTTACGAATTGGACTTGGGCATTGGAAGTCGTCAAGGAATTGCTAATTCAGTTCTTCTCAATTGTTATGCGAGGTAAGTTTTTGGAAGTGTTTGATTTAGTTGGTTTAGGGTCTTTTTTATACGTCATGGAAACGTTTTCTAGCATATTTTTGTTGTTGTCTCGAAAATAATTATCAGCTTTAAATATTATGTTGGTTCTTGATTCTAGAATGGACAAACGAGTACGTATGTTGGGAATGATGGTGAAGGAATGGGCAAAACGGCGTCGTTTGTATGGAGGATACTTTCAAAGGTTTAATAGTTTTACGATAGCCGTGTTGGTGATCCACTATTTACAACAAGGTGTTCAGCCTTCTCTTCTTCCCAATTTACACGAATCCAATCCAACAATATTCAATGTACAATTCAACATTGATCCGATTGAGAGTATACAGGAGATTATTGTTGATTTTGGTGAGTTTTGCTTATTAGCTTAAATTGCAACTAATATTTAATATCATTCATCACAAATCATAAAATTAATGTGAATAGGTAAGCTTTTTACGTTTTCAGATCCTAGCTTACAGGAAAAGACATTAATTGAGTTGTTCTTTGGATTTGTAAACTACTACAGTTCATTCGATTTCAATCAAGTGATTAGGATTCATAAAACAGAAGGATCTTCTGGGTACGGGTTTTCTTTTTCTGTTTTGAATACTTTAAAAAATTATTTTAACTATATTGGCTTCTTAAGCAAGTTAAGCTGTTATATTATATTTCAATTTTATAGTTATGGCAGCGACGACGACGTATGCAACTGTAGGCTCAACATAGAAGACCCTTGCGGAGGACGGAATCCTGCACGTGCTGTGTCTCCAGAATGCTTTAACTCATTCAAACTGGCATTGGCAAGAATAAGGCATTGTAAATGGTTCGATATCTACGAAAACCCCCAGACTTTTAACCCACGGACCCATGATCTCGACGTGAAAACACTTCTGAACTTCTTTGGCGCAGACATGGATCAGGAAGATACTATCCGTACAGTACTTTCCGATGATTTATATCGCAACATGTATCCACTACAACCTCACATGTTTTGCAGCTAACATTGTGCAAACGTTTCCTCATGATTTACAGCATTAAATTACTGGCCAGCTATTGTATAATATCATAAAGGTGGGTTGTATAAAGAAAACAATGTTGTTTTAATGAATGATATCTATGTTAACAAAACGATGACTTTATAATGTAAAAATTTGAGGAATAAACATTTTTATGGCTTGCAAGGACTAAACATGTACATTATCATAATATATTTGTTGTTGCCTTACAACTTTGACAACTCATTCTTGGCTATCGTTTCCAAGTGAACAATATCAGGGCCGTCGGCCAAACGCAGACTTCTGGCCCAAATCAGAAACACGGCCAATGGATAGTCATGAGTAACTCCAGCACCTCCAAAGGTCTGAATTACGCTATCAATCAGAGTAAACGCCATCCGGGGTACTGTAACTTTGATCATGGCAATCTCTTTGGCCGCGAGTTTTGGCCCAACCGTATCAATCATATGAGCGGCTTTGAGTACGAGTAGACGAGCTTGTTCAAGCTGAATCAAGGATTCAGCCAGGTTTACTCTGACGGTTTGGAAAGCGGCTAAATTTTGGCCTTGGACCAGTCTGTTTGAGGTTATCTACAATAATATAATTGGTATATTAGTTATGTTATTGGCACACTGTTTACAAACGCTGAATTAAGACTTACCCTTTCTTTCAGCAACTCCAAAGACCTAGTGCAATGTCCGATCAGCCTCATACAATGGTGAATCCGACCCGGTCCAAGTCTACCTTGCGCAATCTCAAATCCCTTTCCTTCTCCCAATATCAGATTACTCTCTGGTACTACAACATTCTCGAATAACACTTCACAATGACCGCCGGGAGCATCAAAGGTACCCAAAGTATTCAATGGCCGCACTATCTTGACACCTGGTGCATCCATCGGCACCAGAATCATGCTTTGTTGCTGATGTCGCGGCTTCTGTTGCCAGCCTGGAATCCGTCCCATGAAGATGCAGATCTTACAGTTGGGGTGGGCAGCATTCGAAGTGAACCACTTTCTGGAATTAATGACAAAGTTGCCGTTACCATCACGGGTTACACTCCCTTGCACGTTGGTGGCATCAGAAGAGGCTACATCTGGCTCCGTCATAGCGTAACATGATCGGATGGTGCCTTCCAGTAGAGGCTTCAGCCATTTCTGTTTTTGTTCTTGGCTTCCGTACTTGATCAGCACCTCCATGTTTCCAGTATCTGGAGCTCCACAGTTGAAGATTTCCGGAGCGAAGATGCACTTTCCCATCAGTTCGCAGATGAATGCGTACTCAACATTAGTCAATCCTTTACCGAACTTTTCTTCTGGATCCAGGTGTTGAGGGATGAACAGATTCCAGAGACCTTGACGTTGAGCTTCTTTCTTCAAGGATTCTGTCAGGGGGTTCAGCTTCCACTTGTTCTCACCTTCTGTTATCTCCAGGAATTCTTGTTCTCGTGGAATGATCTTCTGAAGAGTAGATGGTTAAAGTAATTAGTGTGAATTGCTTACCTCGTGTACAAACTTGTAGACCTCATCGTAGTATCTTTGGGCATTTGCTGACATGGCTGATGGTACTACTTGCAAGGAACCTAAAAAGTAATTAATTATGAAAGTAGATATAACATAAATTATAATTTACATCAATATAAACCTACCGTAATGTTGATATTGTAGCAGCATGTAGCTCTGTTCAAACAACCTCTTAACCATGGGTCCATAATGAACAGCTTGAGGAGAAGAAGCTTGTCCTGTCAGTGATCTCTTATATACACCTTGACAAATGGCAGCAAGGCGGAACAGCAAGAATGATATGTAATACTGCCATTCCTTTGCTTTTACATTATGTTTCATCCAAGAAGGCTTTGTAGTTACAGTAAGATTGGAAGAGTACACTTGGAACAATTCAGAATCTTGTGGAAGACCTCTCTTGTGAAGCGTATTCAAAGGTTTCAGCGTAGCAAAGTTCTTTCTCTCATCGTGATAGTAGTTGATCAGTACGGTACTTAAGTCGGTCATAGGGTCACCTATATTAATGTAGATATTACAGTAAGAACTATAATTGTTGGGTCAAAAGATGATATGAAAATTGCCCTTAAAAAATGTGTCTTTCCCTATATTAACGTACTTAAACGTCACAAAGAATCACCTACCGATAGTCGAGTTCTCCCAGTCCAGTACAGCGACAATCTTGGGTTCAGTCGGATGAAATATGACATTATCCAATCTAAAGTCACCATGTACCAAGGTTACCATGGTTTCTTTTGGTATCTGTTCCGACAAAAGTTTATACAATTGATCAGCCACAGGCAACTCCAAAATCTTGGAGGCATTGTAGTTCCTGTACCATGTCTTCAGATTCCGTTCCATATAGTTTCCTAGCTTACCGTAGTCTTTTAGGCCGGCCTGAATGTAGTTAATCGAATGTATTTTAGCTAAAACTGTCAGTAATTCAATGTAATACTGTCGTCGTTGGTCTCTTGGTATTGACTTCAGTTCATAGTCGGTGATGATACGACCTTTGACGTATTCCATTATATAGAAAGGAGTGTCGAGTACTCTAAAATGAATTGGTATATAGTAATGTATGTATATCTTTACAAAAAGCTTATAAGCTAATAGTATTTTTTTAAATATTTTTTTTTACTTTTGAATATGGTGGTCTTACCCTTCAGCATAGTCGAGCACCTTAGCAACAGGTACATGTTGTTGTACCGTCTTCTGGACTTTGTATTCACGATCAATCAAGTGAGCCCCTGGCAGTAACTTTCCACTCTATAATACGTTGCCTACAGTGCAAGACTTCCTTATACATTAGTGGATTACATATACAGTGGTTCCTTCTAAAAAATGAACATACCGGTTTCTTCCTTAACACAAGTTCCCTGTGTCCGTATTTTAGGTAATATGTTGGGTTGGATTGTCCGTAGCCAAACTTTTTCACCTCCAATGTTGCTGACTGATCATTGAACAATCGTTGTAGGTATTGAGTTAGTGCTTTTTTGTCCAGAACTTCGTCTAAAACACTATTTTAGAAACAAAAGTTTGTACAAAAATAACATTAATTGAGTTACAAGAAATACTGTAATCAATTATTTTCGAAATTATATTTCCTAATAAAATATGTTTGTAAAAGTCATTACATACGTTGTAAACAATCTCTAGTTCCGGGAATAAATGAGTGTAAATTCAGTGATAAGAACCGTTCAATATCCGTTATACATGAGCTTCTACCAACGCACTAAAATTTATAACGTTTTACCATTATTGTACCCAAACACATAAAGTAGTACAGAGCTTGTAAAGCTTTTTTAGGGACGCAAGCCAATAAGCATGCAATTTCATACATTACTATGTATTATGAACAATATTTTTATAAAACTTATACTTTTTGAAATACCCTTTTGAAGCTTACTTTGACTGTGTTCCACCCGTAACTCTTGGCCGCCTTCAGATTCTCTCCTAAGTCATCGATGAACAACACTTGATTTGCAGCTACATTGATCTTCCTTGTAACAAGATGGTACAATTCCCTCTCAGGCTTTCTCAACTTCAATCTACAAGATTCGAAAAGGCCGTGGAAGTAAGATACGTTAATAGGCAATGATTGTAAGAGCCTCGCACGGTCGAAGAACCAGTTGTTAGTCAACAAGTACAGCTTGAAACCTTGAGCCTTCAAGGATTCTAGTACTGGTACCCATTCAGAATGAATCTCAGGAAAATGATAGTCGAATACCGGTAAGGTGGTCAAGTTGGTACTGTTCTGAAACAATGAGTGACAAGTTCGGTAACTATTAATAATAACAATATAATAACATAAAAAATTATCACAAAACTAACAATTTATTGCAAAAATAATATAATATTAACCTTCAGCTTACCTGTTTATTGTAGAAGTAAACAAAGAGATTTCTGAAATCATCTAGGGTCAGAAGTCCTCGTTCCAGGTCGTGAAATCGACCAATAAACTTGGGCGACAGTAAGGTATCTCTAATGGATCCTTTTTTCAACTTGTATCGTGTTTCTAATTCTGTAAAATGCTATTTGTAGAAGAAACCATATTCATTTTTAATTTTTTTTACTTATTTAAAAAGTTCGAAAAATTCAAATAAATTAGCCCCTAAAGTAACCTCTTGTCAATTTCCGACCAAATTAGCAGTTTTTTTTTGTATTTTAAAAGCCAAAGAACAATAAATATTTAATAATCTTGTTTTTTTGAATCTATCTAAAAGATTACCGCTCCAAAACGTGTATGGTGCTGGCACCAGTACTCCTCCCAGATCAAAGACAATTGCTTTTATTGGTGTTTCCATCTTGAACAATATAAATAAATACAAACCAAGAGAAGAACTCAGATAATATAACACGCTAAATCACTATAAATTCTGTAGCCAAAGTTGTGTTTTGTATCCTTGATGATATGAGACTTCTTTTACGTTGTCAACAATATAATTGTTACCAAAATGCTGTAATATAACTATAAAATACAAAGATCTGCAACAAGTGTTGAGAAAGTACATTGTAAGATTAGGTTATATTTATTGCTGTATTATATAAACTTCATTCAAATTTAAAAACTTTCAAATTTTTGAAATTTCGCTCTTGGCAATCGTCTCCAAATGCACAATATCAGGTCCATCGGCTATCATAAGACTTCTTGTCCGATTCAGAAGCCCAGCCAATGGATAATCGTTTGTCAAGCCGGCTGCCCCGTAGATCTGAATGACTCGGTTGATGATCTTGTAAGCGACTTGAGGTACCACGACTTTAATCATGGCAATCTCTTTCAATGCCAGTTTAGCCCCAACTGTGTCAATCATGTGCGCCGTCTTCAGTACTAGAAGCCGGGCCTGTTCCACTTCTATCAAAGAGTGTGCCAGATCCATTCTAACATTTTGGTACTCTATCAACTTCTTTCCCTTCACAGTACGATCAGATTGAGCACGCTGCTTCAGAAGGTCGATGGCTCGTGTAGCATGGCCAATCATCCTCATGCAATGGTGAATCCGACCTGGCCCAAGTCTTCCTTGAGCTATTTCGAACCCTCTTCCTTCTCTCAGTATCAGATTCGCTTCTGGTACTACAACATTCTCAAACACAATCTCACAATGACCACCCGGAGCGTCGTACGTTCCCAACATAGTCAACGATCTTACCACATGAACTCCGGGCGTATCCATTGGAATCAGAATGGCACTGTGTTGCTCGTGCTGCGGTCGATTCTGCCATCCCTCTATTCGACCAATAAGGATGCAGATTCTGCAGTTCGGGTGAGAAGCGTGAGAAGTGAAGAACTTGCGAGCATTCACAATGAAGTTACCACGCCCATCTCTGTAGATGGGAGCTTGGATGTTGAGGACATCTGAAGACGCAACGTCCTTTTCTGTCATCGAGAAGCACGATCGAATCTCGCCCTCGAGCAATGGCTTCAACCACTTGGCATGTTGAGCCTTGGTACCGTACTTTATGAGCACCTGAAGTTAAAGTATAAAAAGAGGTGCAAAAAATTAAAAAGTAATATTATATAATGGGTACATAGTCAGCTAAATGTAATTTTACAGACACCCTACCTCCATATTGGCCGTATCAGGCGGACTACAGTTGAATATCTCAGGTGAGTACATACATTGTCCCATAAGTTCGGCAATGTGTCCATACTCAACATTAGTCAATCCCTGACCAAACTCCTCATTTGGATCGATGTATGGAGGTATGAACATATTCCACAACCCTTTGGCTCTCGCTTTCTCCTTCAGTTCTTCGACCAGTCGCATTATCGAGAAGCATTTGTCGCTGTTGAACCAGTTTATAAAGTCTTGCTCATGTGGTAGTATCTCCGTATCCATGAACTCTCTGACATTGTCGTAGTACCATTGTCCTTTCTTACCCATAGCAGATGGTACAACCGGAAACATACCAAACGAAGACTGTCTGAGTCTAACATAACTATGTTCGAAGAACTTCTTGGCTAATCGACCAAAGTTTTTACCATCAGTAAATGCACTATTCTGTCCGGTAAGGTACCTCTTATATACACCTTGACATATAGCTGCAGCTCTGAACAATAAGAAGGCTACGTAGAAGTTCCATTCGTCGCTTTTTACTCCCGTCTGGAGCCATTTTGGTTTTGGTACAGACGTTGAAGATAGTTCAGTTAAGTATGTGTTGAACAATTCAGAATCTTGTAGTAATCCACGGTCCTTGAGGGTAGACAGAGGTCTTACTGTAGAGTAGAACTTCTTTTCGTCGTGATAGTAGTTGAACAAGACTGTGCCAAGATCAGTCATCGGGTCACCTAAATATTGACATGTTATACATATTAAGATGCAACAACTTAGTTTTTAGCCATAGTTATAGTATCGATTATCATATTCAGTATTACTTACCAATAGTCGACGTCTCCCAATCCAAAACAGCAATGATTTTAGGTTCAGTTGGATGAAAGATCACGTTATCCAATCTAAAGTCACCGTGCACCAATGTAGTCATCGTATCTCTAGGTATTCTGTCACATAACATCTTGTACAGTCTCGGTACCATGTCTAGCTCGA
This sequence comes from Bursaphelenchus okinawaensis, assembly GCA_904066225.2. Classification (NCBI taxonomy): domain Eukaryota; kingdom Metazoa; phylum Nematoda; class Chromadorea; order Rhabditida; family Aphelenchoididae; genus Bursaphelenchus; species Bursaphelenchus okinawaensis. Next base: position 6,469,195 of record CAJFCW020000005.1, on the reverse strand, counting down.
TTGTCTTTGTAGCCTGGTAGTTATCGTACCATCGCTTCAAATTTCTCTCAATGTAGCCGGCTTCTTTTCCAAAATCAGCTAGCCATATCTTCTTGTAGTTAACACTATGAATTTTAGCCAATGTTTTAACCAATTCTGTCCAGTAGAGATGCCTCTCGTCTTTTGGTACACTTTTGAGCTGATAGTCTGATAGTACTCGACCTCGTACATAACTCACCAGGTAGAAAGGAGTGTCAAGAACGCTTAAAAAGGTAACAATCGATACTTATAACTTAAAAATAAAATACTTAACCGTAATAGTTACACAAATGGTTAAAAGTGATACCTTAACTTACTCTTCAACATAATCAACAACTTCAGGTACAGGTACAAGTTCCCTTAAAGCCTTTTGAATCCTGAATTCTCTGTCGATTAAATGGGCTGATGGGAGTAATGTCCCTGACTAAAAATGTTTTAAAATTTAACGTTATAAAATATAGATCTTCACTCACCGGTTTCTTCCTCAGAACATACTCAAAGTTGTGGTACTTAACATAATACGTAGGATTCGATTCGCCGTGAGTAAAACTTTTAATTTCCAGATTTTCATCTTCTGTTTTGAATTTTTGTTTAAAATAGGTCAAAAGCTTGTGATAATTTGAGAAATTCTCTGAAATTTAGGCTTTTATATATAACACTTCCAGTACTCATTAATACGATGATAATATTAATACTATTGGTCGTTTCTACAAGAAAACTCATCTTACACTTACCATAATCCACATCTTTTGCCCCAATAACACTATTTCTCAAGGAAATCCCTAAATTCTTTTCTATCTCGGTTACCGTATCTTCTCGGTTGACACACTAAAACGCGTTTTATTTACTTTTAGGTATAATATAATGTAAAAAGAGGTGTATAATCCCTCACCTTCACCGTAACCCATCCCAACTTCCTCGCTGCCTTTAGGTTTTCCCCCAGGTCATCGATGAATAATATCTGACTTGGCTGCACCTTCAACGCTTCTGTTACATGTTTGTATATTCTAGTTTCGGGTTTTCTCATTCCTAGCTTACAAGACTCGAATACACCATCAAAAAGGTCAGTATTAACTGGTACAGTACTAGAACTCCGAGCACGATCATTGTACCAGTTATTGGACAGTAAATAGATCCTGTATCCTTGCGTTCGAAGAGAATCTAGAATCGGAATCCATCTGGTGTCAAATTGCGGCACGATCCAATCAAGGCACGGCAGAGATTTCAATTTTGTCCCATGCTAAAATAGGTATCAATTCTGATGTAAAACGCAAAACAAAAACAAAATTTAGGTTTAAAAACATCAAAATTCACATTTAAAAAACCTAGTCACCTGTCTGTTGTAGAACCATGTAAACAAAGGTTTGAAGTCCTCCAAAGTCAGTTGTCCTCTCTCCAATTCATCGAATGTGGCAGTAAACTCGCTGGATAATATTGTACGTCTGATAGATCCCTTCTCCAACCCCCATTTCTTCTCCAGATCTAAACATTGCTCTGCTAGCGATAATAAATAACTTACCAGGCCAAAAGGTGAACGGAGCAGGTAGAAATACACCTCCGAGATCGAAAACTACAGTGTTGATCATCGCGAAACAAAAGGAAACATAAACATACCATGGCTTTTATGGTTAATGTAATTCCATTAGTTAATGGAAGAATCGGGTTCAAGACGTGAAGATTCTTATTTTGTGTTCGGTATGTTATTCAAAGAATGTCGAAATAATCCAGCAAAACAATACTGACCAATCTGATCAAGAATAAATTTAAAATTATACTAGCGCTATCATAGTATTTTGTTATTTTACTTTCCTTGTATCTTTTAAAAGTAATCATTCCAATTATGTTGTTGACTATTTTTCCTCAACAAATTTTTGTTACAACATAACCAATGCTCCCATCTCCCAACACGAAATTAATTTAGCGGCGAAGAAAACATTCAAAGGAAAAAAAATTATCGAATTTCGATGAAATTTTGTTTATTTTTATCGAACTTGAGTTATAATTGTACAAAAATATTCAATAATGTCGGCTGATCTTGCTTTTTCTGGTAAGTTAACGTATTTTTGTTTTTTATATTGTTTTAGGTATGAGCTGTTCATTGGACGAGTTTCCTTCAAACACACATAACCTTATAAACACGCTGTTTGCTGTGGAGAAGTTCGCTGTTGCCTTGGAAGAATGTACAGATATTGGTGAGAATCAACAGAATGCTGAAAGCTTGAACAATATCAAGAATGTTGTTTACGACATTGTCGATGGGTTCAGAGGACTTAACAGTGCTGAAAACCTTGAAAAGGGTATTCCAGTCAAAGAGCATGAAGAGTTGTTGGCAAAGTGTCAGGAATTGGAGAAAACAAATGAAGGTCTTCTTTCTCAGAATCAGAATCTCATGGAGAAGATTTCTGCTTTGGAATCTTCTGGAACAGGAGCTGAGGTAAGACTTATTGTGATATTTTTCAAATATAATTGTTCTAAATTGGGAGTTTATAACATAAATTTCTAACTTTACTTATCTTTAGCAGAAAATTGACGAAGAGAACAGAAAGGAAATCTTCAGACTTCAGAGTCTTATCGAACAACATGAAACCGAATCGGCTCAGAAGTTATTGCACATGGAGGAAGAGCACGATCTTCTTCGTGTAAGTTAAATTGTTATATTGTGATTTCTGTTTTAGAGAGAAAAAGACGATTTGGAAGAGAGACTGGACTTTGTGAAGACAGAATCAGAAGTGCTACGGTCCGAGTTTGAGGCCTTTAAGGTTCGGAAGGAGCAAGAGATCAAGAAGCTGATGAAGGAAATTGACGAGGCTGATAATTACTTCATGGCGGTTGGTGGCCAAAAGTCGTAAGTGAATATTTTTAAACTTTTAATAAAGCATTTGCTACTGTAAATTAGATATGTTTATGTTGTATATGGCAGCTAATGGTCTTATGTCAATTTATATTTTTTTAGAGCTGACAAAGAGAACAGAACTATCACTTTAGAAGAGAATCTGGTATTCGAAGAATCTGCGGAGACTGCCAAGTTGTAAGTTTGTTGTTTTATGAAATTTGTTACCTAAAAAGTATATAAGTCATATTCTACATATTGATGCTGTTGCTTTATTCACTTATTGTTTTTAGGAACACTACTAATACTGTATCATCAAATGTGTCAGTCAACATGGACGACACCTTGATGATGAATCCTCCCTCTGGTCTGGAAGATCAAAACAAGTTGGCCATTGGGGCTTTGATCAACATCTTGAAATCAGTTTATGATTCTACTAACCTGCTGGTTCAGTACATGAAGGGTAATAGTGCTGTCGACCCGAAAGAAGGCTGGCTTGAGAAGTGCCGCAACATGAGAAGATTGTTGTTTGAACTTCTGGGACACTTGCGACTCATCGAGAAGGAGGGTGGAGTAAGTAATACGTCTTTACTGTCAGATTTAACTAGTTAATATGTATTTATAGTGTAAAAGTAATATACTTTTTATTATTGATAAGGTCACTTTATATGATAAGATGTGGTGTTTAGAACCAAGACTTCAATATCAGCGCCATCTTGAGCCATCTGTCAGCCATGTCGCGGACCTTGGAGAGTGTTACCAGCAGAAGAAAGTAAACTGTGAATAAATTTGTATCTAAATTCAGTTGGAGAGAAGTGAGTGTTGCATTAGTTCAGGACTGGACTTTGATACTATTTGAGACTCGTACTCGCTGGCTTTCGATTTGGGTACGAGTCTGAGAAGTTTTAGAGCACGGCTTTGGAAGTCGGGTTTCAAAACAAAGTAGATTAATATGTTGACTGAACTTTTCACTGCTCCAAACCAGTTGGCTGTCTCTGAGACTGCGATATCTACCTAAAATAAGGAAAAGGTTAAAAGTAGGGTTATAGGACGTTATAGGACTAGTTTAGTTTTAAAAGTCTGGTATTGTTAATTATTTTTGGTAAACTAAAAGTAGTAAAACAATACCAGTAATTTAAAAAATTAATTTTATAAATAGTAAAACAATTCTTACTCTTCCATAGAATGCGCCGAACAGTGAAAGTGCATTAGGTATAATGACGGCTAATGTACTTATCAGCGATATTAATACCATGTAGCGTAGAATTCGGAAATGTGATTGTAGTTCTCTGTTCTTCATCTTGGAATGCATCTGTTTCAATTTCAAAAGAGTGACACAATTAAGCCCGAGGGCAAGAGTGTAGCCAGTGATTGCAGAGATGTAAATATAGGTCGAGAAAGTGTTCGAGAACGATGCCTTTCTACCGCAGTAGTTTTTGACGGTAAGAAGGCGACGAGAATGAGCAATGAAAAAAGCTGATATTGTGATGAACAAGGCATAGGTTAGGACGAGGACACAGGAGCGGGTTGGGCTGAAAATTGCGGTGATTATATTAATGTTAATTTCGGTGGCAGCTTATTTATATTGTAGTAGCTGTTTGGTCAACAAAATGCATTGTTTTGTCATTTTTCTCTTATTCTGAACCGTTCAAACGGGAAGTAAATTTCTGCGTGAAATTGAAATGGTTTTCCACGTCAATTGTCGCAAGAACAACATAAAAGTAATGAGGTTCTCACTTTTTAACGATATGAGTTCTGAAGAAGATGGGGGCGAACACTGCCAGAAGGCGTTCGATGGCAATCCACAGAACGGCAGCTGATGGGATAACAGCTCCCCACAACCGAAACCACACAAACCACTTCTGAGTACATGACCAGGCCGTCTGAAAGCTTATGTGAGCTATTAAAGTTGTGGTTCAAGTCAAGAGTATGAAAGTTTATGGCAGTAATTATTGTCTTTTTTGTTTGAACACTCTAAAAGTAAAAGATTACTTTAGTTATTTATATCGCACTAAATATTGTTAATTGCTTAATTGCACATTCTGCCTAATGTAACATTTAACCTTAAGGTTAATACTAACATTTCTCGAAAGTCATTTTTAAAATAGGACTTGAACTCTTGGGGTCAAGACAATTAAGACTTTGTAGTAAAAGTAGCAGCTGCCCCCAGTCAGTGATGACACTTGAAACAATTCATCTGATTGACGTTAAAAATGATGTATCGGGGATGTTATTGCAATTGACTATTAGCTTATGAGTGTTTGTGAGTTAATTTAACTATTTTCAAGTTCATTTTGAGAACTTCTTCAAACTTGACATACATTTTGAAGTTAACTAAACTTAAAAATGCCAAAATATGCAAAAACACTTGAGTTGTTTACCTGTATTGGCAATGGAGTGTTGTTTAGCTCGTCTTGGTATATGGATTTACGGGTGTAACCGAGCAGAAAAGTGCCTAGACAAGCACTCAAATCCCCCAAGGCTAATACTACCAGCATCTGAAAACAAAACTTGGAAATATAATTTGACTTTTCCAAAAAACAGAATGGTAAAAACTTGATAGTAATATTACTCAGCGTTATCATCATTATTGTCAGCTTTTTGGCTTTAAAGTTAATAAATTAAGGTTTAAAGGTGTTGAAGTAGGTATAGCAATAAATTTTACAAAATTTTATATTCCAAATCCATCAAACATTCACTTAAAACACAGTCATAAACCGGACTCACCTTGTTTTTGGCAAAGAACGCTCGTTTACTGAAGAACACTGACAGTAACAGCACATTGAGGAACACTCCGATCAGCCCAATGTAGATGTCGATGGTGTGGAAGAAGATGAGGTCTTCCAACGAATTGTTATGTTCGTTCATTCCTTCTGGAGACATAAACAAATAATGGAGTTAGAATTAGGAAACGCGTGAATGCCGAAGCTACTGGCCCGAAAACATTCGAATTATAACTGTAAAAACTTGTAATTGAATATCTCTGCGAACACAAACAACCGCGGATCTTATCTATGGCTTCAAATTAGCCCTACTGTTTGCTAAAGGATTTGGTCGAAAAATAGAGGTAAATATAAGAAAGTGAGGGTAGGCTTGGAGATCGTTAATATTAAGTAAAAATCCTAATAACATGTATTTTATATTAATTATCGACCGGATTTGTCATTTTTTATTCAAAAGAAGCTGCTTACGTTATGTTACACCTGATAACAAGAAGTAATTACTTCATATTGAGCCTGAGAAAAAATATAATTTGGTCAAAGAGTAGCCATGAAGAGTGAGAGAAACATTATCCACAAACTTTTTGACCGTTTTCGTCATTATCGTTTTGACCGTTTATATACTTTGTGGCCAAAATAGCACCAAAAGCTAGGAAAGTAAAAAGAGGATGTTACTTTGGGCAGGACTATGGTAAACAACAGCTTTTCACCATTGCTCAGTAAAGGATGACACTTTTAAGACGCTTAACGTTCTTGGAAAAGACTTAAGATATTTGAAGGGTTCTAATTCTAAAACAATTCTTAATACAATTTATAATGTAAGTATTACCTATTCTAATCCCCACCTCTTTTTTTAATATCTCAAATGGCCAAAAACTGTCATTTGCTAATAGGCGTAAACTTTTGAATACAAAAACATCTAAAATAAGACGAAACGTGATAAGTATAAGTAAGTAAGGGTGGTATCAACATGAAAACAAATACGACTTTGAAGCGACATATGGGTCGTAAAGCTTAATGATGATACTTTGGGTACTCATATGACTTTAAAGTTGAACTTCTTCTAATGCTTAACGTAAAAAATATTTAATTGCAAGCTAAACTGTTTTAACTCTCAGTTTGTACTTTTAAAACTAACCCTTTGGCCTAACTATCCGCCACATTAAATGTGCAGACAGTCGGCCTTTGACCAATTAATGTCGCTCAATTAAACAAGAGAAAGTTAGGCAAGTCATTAAGTAGCTATATTATAGTAGTTTCACATTGACCAGAATGAAAGCAGTTTCATGTAACCAAAAGCAAACACGGCTCAAGTATGCCTTAAATCGTAATTGCAGTAAAAAATGTCATAAATTGGAATCTGAAACACTTGAAAGGGAATGCCTGCTCTTCGTAAGCCCACTTAATGTATTTGACCAAACCTTTTGTCTCCCGACCCCGCTGATCCTCCCCGTTCCTTCCGCGGCCGTTCCTCGCCATTCCGCAAGTTCCAATGAGTTTAAATCAGCTGCTGTTGGGCAGACTTGAAATTTGATGAAAATGGCATTCAAAGATAATTTAATATTTTTAAAAAATATTTTAAAATTTGAAAAATATTAAACTTTAAAAAAAACAGGGGATTTACATAAAAAGTGACCAAATTTGCATAAAGACATGGAATTTAAAGCGTAAATTAAGTTTATGCCATACAAAAAAAAGCCGCTTCTGAATGGCCTCAGTAGTTGGCCGCCTTTATAAACAGTTTTGGCAAAATGAATGGGACCAAAATAGTGCCCTAATTGAGCCCCAAATGAATATAAACATTGCTACTTGTTGGTTATACTGGACTTGTAATCCAATTGGTTTATAAAAAGATTTCCGTATCCAAATCCACTTAAAGTAATGTCGTTAGAGTAATCGTATGTAATGTTGAAGTAGTATGATCTAAATAGTCTTGTGATGAAACAAACCGATCTGTAGACCTTGATACCAGTGTGGGCCGCTAAACGTTTGGTCAACAAATAGAACCACGCACTGTCAACTTTGTTATCGTGGTCACATCGTGTTGTCAAGGCGTTACCCCAACTTTAGTCAAGCACTTATATGCATGATTACCATCAAAGTACCAAACAAATTTGAGTTTTATTAGTAAGTTGAGATCAGGAGCAAAGGAATGACAACAAACAAGTAAACTATGTACATTGAGGCTGAGGACGGCACGGTGGGACTTTGCGATATGACTTTGGTCACGGTGGACGGAGGATTCTGAGGTGCCTTCGGAAGAGCGTAGGTCTTGATGTCGCCACACACAGCAGGCCATCTAGAAACAAAGTTTTTGAAAGGTATTACAAGTTCATACCAAGAAAAGTATTACAATTTCATCATCAAAGCTTAATCTTAATATAATCTTGATATACTACTCTGTTTTTGTTGTTTATGATGTGACAATGGTAATAAACAAACAGAATTCCATCATTTTAAACCTAATTTTGATCGAAAAATAAGACTAAAGTGGTACTTACTTGGCGACGGCACCAGTGTCTAGTGCCATTTTCTGCATGGAATCGAACGATCTCCTGGTTAGGTTTATAACAAGATTGGCTGTGTCAAAGCCACATAGATGGGCAATAGTAGGTACGTCACAGTGCATCGTGCAGATGACATATCTAAATATATCAAGTTTAAAACATTTTATCATATTTAAAATTGCTTTACAGTAAAATTTATACAAAACACTAACTTTAAAGTACCAAAATGTGACATATAATGGATAACATCTCATATTACCCAACTTACTCGCAACTCTCGCCCAAATAACGTTCAGCTTGTGACGAGTCTCCATTCAATGCCAGATGTTTGAAGTTCTGCATGAGCGAGGTAACGGCACTGTGATGTGAAGTACATGTTCTCAAACAGTTTTGGCTGATCTCCTTGTCCACCTTGTTTAAGCAACCAAACTTATTCTTAATTTCTAAAAGTGGTGACACATATAATCAACCAAACAGACAATAATGATAACGAAAAATTATTTGAATATCGCCTAAACTACAAAAGATACCACAATCCCATACCTTGGTAGTTGTAAATACAAAAATGGTCGACAACTTCAGAACTCCTTGACAAAAGCTCTTGCATATAACCATGGGGACACTTGGAGTAGCAAAATTGAAAACTGTGGTAAAGTCTAAACAACATCAAGTTACTTTGTGATATTTTACAATGTAAAAATTTAAATTTGACAAACAATAGATAAAACAATAATTGAAATACGAAAACAACTCTAAAAAAGCCATGTACAACATCACCTACCCACAAAATGATTCAAAGAAGGTGACATTTGAGAAAGCGGTCAAAAAGTCATTGTAGTTTAAGTTTAGAAGGCCAGCTGATTGATTTGGCCCTAATTGTTGGGTCATTTCGTCGACGAATTGAAAAGCACATTGACCTACACAAGATTCTGAAGTTGATGCTGTGTGTGGGCTAAAATTAATAAACTTTTGGTAAAACTAAACTATTTGTCAGTAAAATATATTTAACATCGTTATATCATATTATTTATTATCATTCAGTTCAGCCACTTCCTACCTGACAGTTGATATACTCGGATCCAACCTCGGAGCATCGTCGAACCCCTTGACCATCGTCAAGACCAACAAACTCCACCATCGGAACGTGTGTAGCATGTTGTTGTAGCCGGAACGGGCTGTTCCAGTCCGTCTGAGTGAAAGCTAGCGAGACCAGCGACCTCGCTCACCTGTCGAATGATCCCAAACGCAGCCATAGATCAAGCAAACCGGCTCTGGAATCGCGCGCTCGCCCTTAGGGCAAGGGGTGAGCGCGACCCGCCCCCTGGTTTCCTTTTGTTTTAGTCATAGTGGAGAAGGTGAAACAAGCAAGATTAATGCAATCTCGTGTAATACCCGTAGAAGAACCAATAGATGATGGTGAAGGTGAAGAAAACGGAAGGAAACGCGATACGACTGTCTGCAAGTGAAAGTCGTGTAATATATCATAGATCTAACATAAACAACATGTTGGAAACAGATGCAGACACGCGAATCAATTACAAATTAATATTTATAATTAAGAGTCAACTAGCAGAAAACATGAAGATTTATTCGGTCAATAAATTCATAGAAAAAAGGTCAAAACAAGATCAGAAGGAAAGATACAGACAGTAGTTTTTTTTTGACAAATATATCATGTAAAACACAGTAAAAAACCTTCTTTACTTCTATAATCATAATTCTATAACAAACGTTTAATTTTGAAAAAAATTTATAAACGCCGTAAACCTACAGTAATCAATCATTTTGGCTTTAATTTCGTTATCCAACTGACAATCCACACATGGCCTACGCATGTCGAGCATATTGTCCATAGAGACGTTACAGTGTGTTGCCAGCAACTCCTAAAAGACTTCTTTATAACATAGTCTTAAATTTAGTTGAACCTTCTCATTCACCGACATATAGTTATACTTTTTATTTACAGTTCACAACGTGTCATTTGTGCTATTATACCTTTTAAAATTTTAAAAACAACCAAATTGACATTGTTTCAAATTACAAAGCTAATGCGAACATAAACCAGTGCTACATGTAAATACATTGCAGTAAAGCGCGTGATGTTGTTATTACTGAAGCGACTTACCGCGGTGTCGTTTTCAATGTCAAACACACTCTGTCGCTGCTTTTGAAACTCGATCATAAGTCGTTCTTGTTGCTGCTGGAGGTGAGCCAAGCGACAAAACATCTGTGAGATAAACAAAAGCCAGTATTACGATACGAAACCAGTGATATTAGTGAGTACGTTACCAAAAGTGATCATTTTGTAAAATTTTTATAAGACATACTGTGTTATATTGCAAATAAGGCTAACTGAGATGATTTAAAAAACATAATTAATATATAAAGACTGTACTTTTAAACTTGTAACAACATAAAATGCTTATTCATAGATCTAATGCATTTTGTGTCCCAAAAATTAATAGAAAAGCTAACCATTCTATACATTTTTTGACAAAAAGACTACTCCACATAGAAAACTAAAGCCTGGCTCCCAAATGGAACCATAAGCCAAGCTACAGTCCCAACAAAAGCTTAAACAAACTCACAAGTATCATATTATCCTTACCGCACTATTCGTAATACACTGTTCCACTCCAGTGGCTACTGAAAACGACTTTGGACTATGAATGGAATTGTTCCGGTCCAGACTAGAATGTGTTCTTCTTAGCCTAGCCTTCCCGTTTAATGTGTTAGCCAAAGATCCGTGTCGTTTGGTTTGGTACTCGTTTATATTATTATTGTTTAACAATCGAATTCGCGTATCCTCTGGTTGAGTAAATTGAGATGAAGGCGATGTTCGTACGTTAAGCTGTCTACTCGAGTCCTGAGACATACGATGTTTACAGTGGCCCGTGCCTCGTGTCATGTAGTAGCTGACAAACGAGTACTCCAATAACACCAAGAATATCAGAGCCTGCAAAATTGGGGGTATTACAAAACAAAATTGATATAGCGTATAAACAAGTTTTAGTCCCTTTATTATTGCTGTTCGACGTATGATTAATACTATAAATTAATATACCTGTGACACAAAATGCCAAACATCAAGCGCGCTGATATAACTGACCTAAAATAAAATTTTATAATTTAAAAAATGTTACAAATATAAAAAACGTACCTGAGGAAGATCCTGCCGAGCTCCATTGCACATCGTAGTTAAAGTAAGTAGACTAGTGATGGTAAGCGAGATCCGAGCAGGAGAAGCACGAGCTGGCAAGAAGAACGTCATCCATGAGATCGATACCAACATAGCTGAAAGTTTAAATTATTGTCTTGGAAAATGCCTTTTTACTCTACTATTGTAGTAAATAACTTTGATACTGTAATAAAAAATATAGTGATACCTCACCTGATGGAATATAGGTTTGAACAACATGATATAATACAAGTCTCCGCATCTCGATGATAGCTCTGATACACGACCAATTGCCTATAACACAATATTTTACTTTAAACAGTTCAAGACAAAGAACAAGCTGATCTTATTTAGACAGTTCACTCGTTTTAGGTAACATTATTACTAATATTACAAAAATGAAAAAATATGTTATCTAGAACACCCCCTACCTGTTCCTCTAAACATAGCGTACGGTCCAGAACATTTGGAGAAGTTTATGTTAGTGATCTCCATGTCGTTCAGTTTTAGTCCCTCATTACTGGCTATCGGGTAAAACGGGTAATCAACATGCCATGATAAATTCAACAAACTCTCGATATAAGCATCTATAATGCACTTTAAAACATATATGAGGTGAATTATCGAAAGAACGGTTTTGTAAGATAACAAGAAAGGTCGGAAGAGTACAATTTTTTGTCCAAAATTCTTTTTTTTATTTTTTAGACTTTTCGTCGTATAAAGTAATAAAACGCAACTTGCGCCCAGACCAATGCTTGTTCGACGAAATTTCGTACGATTTTTCGTCAAAATTCTTGATGGAAAAATAGGCCAAAAAGCAAAAATGAAGTTTAAAACTTCAAATTCATTAAGATTCTATGCATTTGTTGACAATTATATGTGTTTTTGTTGCAATACTTATTTATGAATATTAAAAAGCATTGTTTAGGTATGAACTCACAGCTCTGAATCGTCAAAGGACAGCTCTGCTTATCCATGGGAAAGAACTGAAGATCAACCATGCAGGACAATGTCACGACCGTTCGCATCGACTTGAAGACCAGCCCATCTGGGTAGACGAACATCATGAAGTTGGGAGTAGTCACTTCTTGGAGGTAAGCGTATTTTGCGTTGACGTAGTAGAGATCAGGGTTCCATATTTCTTCAGCAACGGCTTTGTGAGTTACCAATATAGGGTGTGTACAGTTATGGCTGAGTCTTCTGTCATACCACCCGATAGCTAGGTAACAGTCTACTTCAAAGTCCATGGTTTGAGCTTTGACTGAGCTCATGGACTCGATGTACAAGGCGACTGAGACGTTCGTGGTCTGACCTAGAATCGGTTGTTATTTTTGAGAATTCATGGCTATATATAGTGTTTTTTTTAATTCTGGATCATTATAATACATGAATAACATACTTTTTTGTGGGAAAAGTATCGAGATTTCATGGTTTATATTGCTTTTACGTTAAACTAGCTCACCGTGATGTTGGCCAGGCGGCATGTACATGTTGTAGCCATTGTTGAGGGTAATTAATTTAAACAATCGGTCGGCGGGCTCGCTCCTAATACGAAATACGGTTAACAACGTTTAATTACCAGTTATAGTCGTCGGTCTGGCTTCCGGAGTTCCAAGGTTCGCAAAGGTCGTTGGGGGCATAGTCGGGGTCGAATTTCGTATTCCGAAAATGATTGACTTGTCGTTTTGGTCTGCAAATCTGTAAATGGCTGTCACTTTGGCTTACCTGAACTGGTGATCCTGCCTCAAGGTCGAGATGAAGTCGTGGTAGCGATGAGGGTTTTGAGCAAAGACATTCTTCTGAACAGTATTTTAATATCTTCTTTGTTCAAAAGGTTTATCATGGTCTTAAACAGTTTATTGACTAACTCAACTTAAAAACCGAGATGACTTCCCATTAACGTAATGTTATCTACAAGTAATCCTTCAATCAAAAACCACTCACATCGTGCTGCTTGTAGCCGAATCCTTCCAGATGTGTGAGTAGATATGCATAGAAAACAACCAAACTCCACGGCATTCGAATTAAAAGCCCTGGGGTAAGACAGGAAATTGGTCAAGATATATATGTAAATAATACTCAGGCGCCGCTTATTGAATCAGTCAAGAAGAAGGTCCTCGAGTTGTCGCCGCCGCACTCATCTCGGATTCATACGCTACTCCGAGAATGCACGATGACAGATGCTGACCGAAGCGGAATGGCAGCCCGCCTTTGGTCCAATTTGAGTCGGAAACTGCTCAAAGTAGAAGGTTGACGTGCTTAAAGTAAAAGTGAGCTGGAAAGAGGAATGAGCTCCATTTGGTTAGCACAAGGTTGTACAAAGAGAGATGAGTTGGTTCTCTATTAGTTTAGGTATCAGCCAGCTCTAATGTTTAATAAATTTTTGTCGTTTTTTGACGTTGAAAGGCATATAAATTAATGACAAGACTTTTTTTAATTGCTCTCACCAATTCCTTTGTTTACTGAATTTTATCAGTACTATAGCTGGCCCTGATAAATATTTTTAACAATCACAGGACCTAACTACATGATCACGCATGATACCAAGCAAGACAGACTAAGATGCTATAGTAATCGACGAAGACGTCAGAATGTTCCTACTCGTAAAGGTTAACATGGTTGCACTTTAATTATCTTTCTCTTGGAAAAATAACGCATGAGTACTATTTTGGACAACTCTAATAGTACATGTTTCCACTTACGGTTAAACAAATGTTTGTTGTTGTTCCGGACCCGTGATCTCGGCTTATTAGCCATGCTAAATTAATAAACAACATATATAATCGGATTACTTTTTCTGGCCTCAGGCACTTTAAGGTCGATTGAGGGCGGCGATGACGTTAATTTCGAGGTGCAGAGAATCAAACGATTAGTATTTACTTTGGTAATCTCGGCTTACTGAATGAAGTTGTTGCAGTTTGGGTGGGTTAAACTGCTTTTTACAAGGTTAAGAGTCGTTTTTTATTATAATACTTAAAATATATTGCTTTTTTTGGCATGATATGGTACAATTACTGTACTTTGCATAGTTTTCTGCACTTCAACTGCTGTTAGTTCACTTACAGGCCAAAAAGACCAAACGATCTTTTTGTTATTTATGTTGGCGTTGATGGCTAATTCAAAAGTACAATGATGAAATCAACCTATATGTTGTTATCTAGTCGCAACGGAAGTAATATTCTATAGAGTAAAACATTTAAAAGGACATTGCACCTTCTCATGAGTAACTTACGATTAGTCTGTGTCAACAAAGGTGCCAAAAGAGAAAAATGGCATAAGTCATAACAAACTTAGAAAACATTTAAACGTGTCTACCGTAATCAAGCATGAACAATTGTTGTGGATTGAGACCTTGTTTTCGTCGTTGTTTGTTGTTATGCTCTGAACGATTTGACGTATGATACCAATCGATCTGGCTATTAATACCATGGTTGTACTGTCTCCATGATAATATGTTGTGGATTATATTATTAGACTTACTGTGTCTATTTGCTCGCCAAAGTTTAAAATTTTAATTTGGCCTTGAGGGGAATGCCAATTAAGTAGGCCAAGTTCTTTGTGCTGCTTTCTGTGATTCCGCGTAACTTTGTCTTGACGCCCAACTCTCTGGAGAATCACGTTTCGGAGGCGGATACATTTTTGTAGCCCTTCCCCGAGTAATCGTAGGATCCGAATAAGAGAGTGGTGTCTATCTGATATTCGGTATTGTCTGGTATCTTGGACATTGTTGTACGATGCTGTTCTCTACCAGAGAACTTTTGAATAGAAGTCGGCGGCAGAAGGTTGGTTTACCTTATTGTAGTTGGTGCAGTTGGTACGAGTCTCTGAGCATGTCTTGTTGCAGAGTACATTTCGAAAAATGTGTATTTTCAACCTTACTTTGCATAAATGTTGCATTTTGTGGCGTTAAATTGCATTTTACAACCACACCCTTTATATGTTGCCGATGCCTCATACAAAAATAGGGTCTTTTTCCGACTCACATTTGGCAGAGGTCACTTCTGGGCATGCTCTTTAGTTTTAGTGAGTCGAACCGAGCCAATCTCTCCTCTATTTATGTAAGGCCACTTAAGGGTGGTGCTGTTTTTAACCTCCACTCCTTATTTTGCCCTGTTTAATAACAGTACTCGTCGTGCACACCCGAGGTGATGCCATCCGAAAGGGCATTAGACATTCGGTCTTTAACCTCAAATCAGAATGGCAAATGTTTTATTTGAGTTGTTTTCGATTTGCATTATTTACAATTTCTAAAAGGAATATCGGGAAACTGGGAACATCCGACGCCCCGGCTTCAGCTGAAGGTGCGGCCGCGGAAATCCGAACTCTGTTTCTGGTAAACTTATTTTTTATCGACCCGGTCTCCGGTTCATCTGAATCTTTGACCGGATTCCGGTTTTGAGGAACGGAAGGGGTAAACCTGAGTATTATGACATGGTGGGGTCGATAAGGACGACTAGATCCTTTGCAGTATTATGTTGTGTTGTTTGCTTAAAAGTAATACAAAATAGCGGCCAAAATGTATTAACAAAAAAAAGATTTTTAAACTTTCATAGGCATGAACAACAACTTTTGGCATAGTTTTCATAAATTCGAAGAAATATGATTGCAAATATAGTCAGATGACAAAATGGTAGCTATGGTTGTTGGAGGAAGATAAGGTTACAACAGGCGATTAGAGAAAATGGCATTCTTCGGAAAACACCTTTTAATTAATCCATTTCTGGCTGGAATCGGGATTTGTCTTGTATACTAGGCTATGTAAATGGTAATGCATTAATTCGGCTGGTGTTGTTTATTACTGTCGGTAATTTGTCTTATTTTTGGTATTAAATGCATGCTTACAATTAGGTTTTTCAGGCTGTAGTTGTTTTCACTAAGAGCGAGGCGTTTGAATAGTGTTATACATGTTATATTTAGAGCTTTTCTTAGGATTTTATCAACCGTAGAGCTACTTTGCTTTTATTTTTTGTCTGTATTACTTTGTAAATTCTACTAGTACAATTAAAAAAAAGTACAGTATAAGACTTTACAAGGCTACCGTGTAACATGCAACTTAATCGCGAGCATTCTCATGACATTCTGCTTCACATTTCACGTCCGAAGAGTTGGCACATTGAGAGCAGGTATGCAGCTGATCCAGCGTTCCGACAGCTGTTCCTCCCCGAGAGTTCTTGACCCGGAATTCCTTAGTTTCGACGTTCCCAGTCCAAGATTGTGCCTTTGTCATTACATGGGGCTGGTCATAAAACTCGTTTACGACCACGTTTTAATTGTTTTGGGATAAAAAGATGAACATAAACAGGACTTTTGATCTGATCTTTTAATCAGGAACTAAAAAAACTAATGGATACGGTGGATCTAGTTGAATTAAGGGCTGATTGGTTTTCGTTTTGGCTGTATTTGGAGAGGCTGGAGGGTTTGTAGATTTTTGTCTTGGTATACAGATGTTGTATTAGATAGTGTGGCGTTTTTTCACAATTTTATAGCGTGACTTTTGCTAAGTTTATATAGAGGAAAGGATTTTTTTCTAATTTACAAGACATTTGGTTTTGACTTTTTACATAATATTTAGTATATTGTCCGGCTAAGTCTAAGCGGCTAAGCCTGGGCAGCCAAGCCTAAGCAGCAAAGCCTAACGCGACTGAGCTTAAGCCCCAAGAAACCGTTTCAAATTCACGCGCAAGAAACAAACACTTAAATTCACGCTTACTAGGGAATTGCACCAAATATCCCTCGGCTTTTCAAACGAGACCTATATAGGATGAAACAGCATAAAAAGTTACCGGGAAAACTGTTTTCAAAAACTGCTAAATGGATTCGGCTAGCGAGACATTAGCGAGTTCGAACCCCGTCGGTTTCATTTTGGCGCCCAGCCATACTGACAAGAAGTTTTGGCTAGCCAAACAATATTTTGATTAGAAATATATTTTTTAAGTTGTATTTTGTGCTTTAGCCATTTTTAGAAAAAAATAATCATCAAAAAATCTCCTTTTTTGAACTTTAAAGCTATACCTTGTAAACATATAAAGATATAGAGAATACTGTAACTCGCTAGCCAAGGCCATTTAGCAGTTTTTGAAAACAGTTTTCCCGGTAACTTTTTATGCTCTTTCATCATATATAGGCCTCATTCAAAAAGCCGAGGGATATTTGGTGCAATTCCCTAGTTAGCTTGCCAAACCATGTACGCCAACTTTTGGTGGACCTCATGCACAAACCCGAACATACGTTAATGTTTGTTTTGCGTTCGCAGAACACGTCTCCAATCCGCTAACACAATATTTACGTGACGGTTCAAAACGTTGGGGAGAAATTCTTGCATCTGCGTCAGTATGTTGTGTTTGGTTTTTACCGCCGGGCCGAACGCGCGTCATGCCGGAGGGCCGGAAATAAGAGGGGATATGAGATTAGGGCATAACAAACATTCACATCCGCCTTCAAGTGGTCTCCAGATTCGAGGGTGGGGACAAAAGTTGAGGCATCTGCGCCATTGTTCTGTACTTGTTACTTGTGTCTTCATTTGCATACGGGCTGGTATATAAGGGCGAGGGAGGACCGGATATTTCGTGAGTAAGGTGGTTGGGGTGGAACAGTTTGGACGGTTTGAAATTGGGGTTACTCTGGAGTTTTACTTTGGGTTTGTATGGGGTTCGGAGGTTAGAAAGTCTTTCCTATTGTATTCTAAGGTCATTAGATTTATCAATATTATTTTATCTTGTTTTTTTTATTATTTGAGCGGTGACTTTATTTTATGTTCCATTAAACTATAACATGTTGCCTTCATAACAAAGGTTGTCTTGTCTATTATGATATATTGTTTTTCAACCTTTTGGTATCCTTCTAGTACAATATGCTCTCTTTCAAAACCTATTTGACAAGTTTGAAACCTAAAAAACACTGTATTCTGGCCGCTTTGTCTCCCATTCTCATTCTGGGTTTTGTTTTCGAAACTTTTAAAACAGTTGTCAAATGGGTTCAAATCCTCCCCGAGGCTATTTCCCCTCTCAACGTGCTCCCACCGTTCCTCTGCCACCTAAGACGCCTTATTTGGGGATTGTTTTGGCCGTGGTTCCGGTCATTATTGCAACTTAATGGCTTCTTACTTTTGTCAACCGTGAACACGTCGTTTGAGTGTTTTTCACTTCTCCGAATTCCATTCTGAACACCTGTCCTCAGGCACTCTAAAGAACGCATTCCATCAGTTTCAGAGTTCAATGGGTAACAGTGACTCTCATCTCGACAAACAGGACATCAAACATACTAAAGTTTCGCGACAAATCACTGCACCCCCCAAAAGTGATCCCAAGCCCGACAAGCGCCACTCCTTGTCACCCAGTATTCAAATACCTACTCGCAGTTCCTCGTTGAAGTAAGTGTTTGTTTGAATTTGTTTCTTTCTTCGTTCCGACATAAATTTCGTCGCATTTTGACATTCCTTTCATCTGACGTAATGTTTCCGAACGTCAGGATGCAATGATTTATGCTCTGACAAAATAAAAAAGCAATCTCAGAAAAATCTCAGAAAGTATTTTTTCCAAAACTTCTTTTGATAAAAAATCATTTTTTTTGTAAAAAATATTTTTTTAGAATCGGAAACGGCTCCGACGACGTTGAATACATTGAAGAACAGAAGCGAGAAGTGAGTCGGCGGATTCAGCAACGCCGTGCTAAAAGTTTTCGGAATCCCAACGGACGTGGGTCGAACGGCAGTTTTCGGCTGCCAATTTGTCCCATAACTGGTCTCACTAACACACAAAAGAAGCTGATCCAGGCCAAATGGATGGAGATGGATGGGCAGGGCGTGATGGACATGGGTCGAAATGTGTTCGAAACTCTGTTCAGGAAGGAACCTGCCTGTTTGAAGGCGATCGGACTAGGACATTTGATTAATCGCAGGGACTTGGAATGGCGTTATCACGTGAACTACAGGCAGCATATCAAGGTGAGCATGGTGATGAATAGGGGTCGATTTGGCTTTTTATTCAAGAATATTGGGATTGATTCGTTTTTTATTGAGGAAATCGAGATTGATTTGCTTTCTGTCGGCCGTCCTTTCAGCTCATAAATAAACGCTGATTAAATGTAAAACAAACGTTCATGAAAGTGATTAAAGATTCTAGAAGGCAGACTTCTTTTAACATAAATTAAGCTACTTTTTGACGAATTATATCAACAATTACTTTCAGAGATTCTGCGAAGCCTTCAACGAAGTGATCAGATCATTCGACCATCCCCGCACCAGTATCGACCGCCTACAGGAACTAGGCGCCTTACACGCCAACACTTACCTAAAATCAGATGAACGAAAAGTCCCTGGAAGCTACTGGGATGGGCTGGTATTCGCCATTAACTACGCGGCCAAAGACTTGCAAGTGGAGTCGTCGAGTAGAGGAAGCGAATCTCCCTCCAACGTCATCTTCGACCGGCGGTTTCTTTTGCCCAATGATAACGACAACAGCACTCCACCCTCCCCCACCCAGTTCTCCAGCCTCTCGGTCACTCCCCAGCGACGGGCTGGTAGCGTTTGTCCTCGTGTAGCCGAAGCTTGGAATCTGTTAGCCAACTACGCTGTGAGCCAGATGAAGTTTGGCTACGAGATGGAACGACTGCTACACTATGAACTGAAAAGGCTCGAAAAGGAATTCGGCCAAACGGACAGTTTCTCAAGCTCAATCAACCACAGAAGTACGGGATCAGAAGACGGCACTTACTCGTCTTCAGACTCGCCTCGGTCTTCTGAAATCATACGATGCGAGCCTCCAATGATAGGAAACATTTCGTTTTAACTTATGTTGTTGTAGGTCTCTCTAGGGTAATACTTCTAAAACATTTTTCAAGCCACCTTACAGATGATAGTTGTACAGAAAGGTCGAAATGTTACTTTAGGGAGATTATATTCCGCTGTAATTATTGATGTTAACGGGTAATTCAATAAATGAAAAAGACATAATTAGAAAGATTGTCTTTGCGGAGTCACTAAAAGTAGTACTATTTAAATGAATAACATATTCTAGTAAGTGTAAAAGTAAATTTGATCAAAAAGAAACCTCAAAAACACTTAAATCACAGATTAAACTATACCTACAAGACGAAACTTCATTCCTCGGTATTTCAAATTACATTTTGTTCATTGGCTTGATCTGAAAGCATTGTGTAATTAAGTAAATTTAACGTGTGTTTGGACTCGTTGAGATCTTCCGGCAACTTTATATATAAGGAAGGTTAACTTATTAAATCCATTAATAAATTTTTAAATTTTAAATTTGTTCTCTTACCGAACGTTCTGTATAGTAAATTTTGTGAATCTGTAGATTCAGAATCATGTTACCAGATATTTGCACATCTTCGAGATTGTAGCTTTGTACATTGACCTTTGTAAAATCTAACAGGTTTCTGTGTTTTGGTACCAAATTAGTGTTCTAAAAGTTAGGTTATTTTCACCCGTAGTTGTCACTTTTTAAAAAGTTATGAACTTTTGAAGCATTATCAAAGTTAGAAGCTATTTGGGATGGTAAAAAAGAATCTGTTACACTTATTTAATTTTTGGATAAACTATGTTACATGATCCATTTTATAAAAATTTAAACAACACAATTTATATTATGTTTGCTTACAATATCGTTTGTAGTTACACTTCTTTTTGATGTACAGTTTGAATGTATTTTTCTCAAATCTCGCCTTGGGCGCACGGATAACTGGGCCGATCGGACAACTGGGCCGGTTCCAACTGGGCCGATTTGCCTTATAGTATGTCCGGGCTATATATTCTTAATAATATCGTAGTAAAAAACTGCAATGTTAAGTGTTAAATACCACAGTAAAGTCGTATTTACCTTAAGATATTTATATATACCATAGTAAATGATGGTATATTTGCAAAGCAATATTAAATATTTGTAATATATAATAGTTCTACATAATTTTGGTAACATATTACTATGTAAGTGACTTTTAAAGTAAAGCCATGATTTTATTACATATATATACCATGGTAAGTCATGGTATCTTGGCAAAAGTTGACTAAATTAAATGTGGCGGAAGCTTTAGGGTATTCGGCGGAGAGTCGGCGGAGGCTTTAGGGGATTCGGCGGAGGGTCGGCGGAGGCTTTAGGGGATTCGGCGGAGGGTCGGCGAAGGCTTTAGGGCCTCTACCCGACCTTACCTCTAAACGTTTTAGCAGTACACAACTTTACCCTTGCCCCTTTTATCCTACCCAGCTATATCATACCCATCTTACATAATATACCATACAAAGTCCTGTGCAATATCCTATCCTATCTACCATACCAAACCCTACAATACCTTAACATATTATAAAATGCCATACCCTACCATACAATACCACGCCATACCTTCCATATCATATGATACCATACCATAAAATACCATATCTTACCATACCATAACATACTATGCCATGCTCTATACTATCTACCATACCATACCTTACAATACAATACAAAACTGTACCATACCGTACCTTATTCAATCCTATACAACACTATCGTGTACTATCCATGAGTAAGGTATAGTATGACATAGTAAGGTATAATATGGCGGGTTATATAAGGATGTAGTAGATACCCTAAAGCCTCCGCCGAATCCCCTAAATTCTCCGCCGAATACCCTAAAGCCTCCGCCGACCCTCCGCCGAATCCCCTAAAATCTCCGCCGACTCTTCGCCGAATCCCTTAAAGCCTCCGCCGACTCTCCGCCGAATACCCTAAAGCTTCCGCCACATTTAATTTAGTCAACTTTTGCCAAGATACCATGACTTACCATGGTATATATATGTAGTAAAATCATGGCTTTACTTTAAAAGTCACTTACATAGTAATATGTTACCAAAATTATGTAGAACTATTAAATATTACAAATATTTAATATTGTTTTGCAAATATACCATCATTTACTATGGTATATATAAATATCTTAAGGTAAATACGACTTTACTGTGGTATTTAACACTTAACATTGCAGTTTTTTACTACGGTATTATTAAGAATATATAGCCCGGACATACTATAAGGCAAATCGGCCCAGTTGAAATCGGCCCAGTTGGAACCGGCCCAGTTGTCCGATCAGCCGAGTTGTCCGGACGCGTCGCCTTGAATTCTCATTTTCTTCCGGCTGGGGTTGATGTTGGGAATGAATGTTTTCTTGGCTCCTAAATTTTTTGACTAACAGTATAACTATTATATGTTGGAGTGGTACATTTTAATACAATTGTAAACCTATTCAAAAAAGGAAAACTTTATTCTATTTTCATTTACAATACAATGCTTTTGTTGACTATAATGTGAAATCGGCTCTGGCAGTAGTTCATCACTTATTTGGGTTCTAAAAATAACGATGTAAGAAATTAAAATTTTTAAGGTTTATGAACATTTAATAAATATTTACGTGACAAAGCTTTTTTTAGTGGCTTTATGTGCGCTAAAATTGACTTACATGTACGTTCAGTTGGGTCAGCGTGTTTTCTAAAACATGATTGTTACAGATGTGTTTTTTTCCTTAAAAAATTAAAATTTTTGTATAGATATTATTTTCCCCTTTCTAAATGCAGAGCCGTATGTTCGTCAGAGCAGGTGAAGCAAACATAAGAGTACATCTGTACTGGGTGAGAATTCTTGGGAAAATCAGTAAAAGATAAAAAAATTTGTAAAAATTCTTTAAATGTGAGCATAAGCAGGGGTGTAAATATGGGGGAGGGTATGGCATTACATGTGGGCATGGGTAGGGGTGTAAATATGGGTATGGGTGAGGGCAGGGCCGGGCGCGAGGGGGGGGTGACGGGGGGGGATGAAATAAAAACAGTCGATTTTAAAGTTAGAATTAATAGAGACGCGCGTTTTGGGCAAGGAGATGTACGTACGTTTTTTGATACTATTTTGAGTACGGTACTATATATTGCGACATGAAATATTTGGGTATGGCATGGGTATGGTTACAGGCATGGCATGGATATGGGTTGGGTGTGGGTGGGTATGGCATTGGTTTGGGTATGGAATTGGTACGGGTATGGGTATGGCATCGGTTTCGGTATGGAATTGGTATGGGTATGGGTTTGACATGAGTATGGTATGGCATGGGTATGGATGCGGGTGGGCACGGGTATGGGTTGGGGTGTGAAATGGGTACGGGGGTGGATATGGATATTGGCATGGGTACAGGTATGGCATGAGTATGGCATGGGTTTGGGTATGGAATGGGTACGGGTATGGGTTTGGCATAGGTACAGATATGACATGAGTATGGTATGACATGGGTTTGGGTACGGAATGGGTACGGGTATAGGTATGGCATGTGTATGGTATGGCATGGGTATGGTTGTGGGTACGTGTATGGTATGGAATTGGTACAGGTATGGGTTTGGCATGGGTACCGGTATGGGTATGGCATGAGTATGGTATTGCATGGGTATGGATGGGGGTAGGCACGGGTATGGGTGTAAAATGGGTACGGGGGTGGATATGGATAATGGCATGGTACGGGTATGGCATGGGTGTGCGTTTGGGAATGGAATGGCTACGGGTATGGGTATAGCATGGGTATGGGTGGAGGTATGGAAGACTAAAAAATAAAGAGAGCTACGCAAATTTTTGAGAAAATTATTTAAAAAAAGAATTTTATGGAATTTTGAAAAAAGAAACCGGTCAGTTTTATTAATTTTTTTGAAGGAGTGCGGTCGCATATTAAATAATTTGTAAAAGATGCGATGGCATTTTTGTAATTAGTTTTCTGATACTATTTTGAGTACGATACTAAATATTTTGTAAAATTTAAGAAAATTTTTAAAATTATTGATCTTATGGGGAAAAGTATGGTAAGGATAGGTATGTTTTTTATTTGATAAAATGTTTGTTTTTAAGCATAAAAATAATCAAATCACTTTCGAGTTAAAACGTATCATACTCAAAGTAGTTTCAGGATTCATGCTGCATGGAATTAGCAGGAAATTATTATAACAAAAAGCATTCGATTTTAAAGTTAAAATTAAAAGAAACGTGCGAGGGCCGCAGGCCCGAGCCTTTTTTTAAAGATTCAAGCATTTTATGTTATTATAAATTAACTTTACATTAAAATAAAACAAAACAAAGGTATCCAGACCATAGGATGCCCGCAGGGCATCCGTTGGTTTGGGTCTTCTTTATCACACCTTACTACAAAAAGGTTTAAAACTTACGAGTGCCTTGATTTTTAATAATATTTGATGAAGAGGTTGGTTGGGTAGTAGGGGAATGATGTTTAGGGCTTGGACTTGATGCACTTTCTAAATACGTTTTATAAGTTATTAAAATTTGCTATAAAACTATGAGTAACTAACTAGATATAGAAGCTTTAAAATTGATATAACTTATAGACAGATTTATAATCATGAGTAAACGCATACCTTGAATTTTAATTTGTATTGGTACCTTCATTTTCTTGGGAACATGAGTTTTTCCTGGCGACCTTTTTTTGTATGTTATTTCTACGTTTAATGAAGCATCCTTCATCTCGTTTGCGGTCTGTAGATCCATTGGCTTTATCGTGATGCGAATATTTACAGGTTCGCTTGTAGAAAGAGTGAAGCCTTTTCGAGGGCTTACCGTAATCTTCTCGTGGTTACTATTTACGTTTATTTTTAACAAATAATTCGACATATTTGTCAATTGTGTAATCTTGGTCTGTGAGTCTACATTTGGCATCAGAAATGTAAGTTGCGATGGGTCTACTCTGACATCCTAAAATGTTTTTGATATAGTTTGGATATTTTTAAAAACATTTCTTTGGCCTAAAATTTAAAAAATTTTTTTTGTTCTAGGCTTTTTGAAGTTGAATGTTAAAAACTACTTCTTTTTTTTACGTTCCTACTTTCTGTGACTATAAAAGTAAAATAGTACAATTTAAAAAATGTTTCACAGTAAAAATTGGATGATAAAACAAAAATGTTTTATAAACTTACGTTTTTTGGAGCCATCAGATCATCAGACAAAACTCCAACCGGTAAAATTTGAGTAAAAAATGGTTTTTTAATGAAAGTTTATGTTTTGGCACGTCAATTTTTTAATAAATTTAATAAAAGGGTATTTTTTGTATGCCGTTTTATTTTATGCCAATTTAATTAAATTGTTTAAATTTTTTATTTTTTTCACTGAATTAAAATATGGCGATAGGATTTGTGGGATCACACGTCATGCCAAATGAGGAAATAAAGACAGAGCACGTCAAAAGTAATAAAGCAAAAAACTTGAAACTGTATTTGACATTCCGCAACCAATATATCGAGAACGAAAACTCGGCCATTTAGCTTTTAAAAAATTAAAAAAAACTTTTTTAAGACCAAGTTTATGGTTTTATTTAACAATTTTTACAAAAAAAATTTAAATTGTTAGATTATACTTAATATAACAGCTTTAAACTTATCACTATTTCCAAAAAAACCCCAAAATCTCGGCGAAAAAGAAAATGTCTAACCGCTCTCTTTGCGACCACGTGGGTGGTCTCTCCGTTTTTCACTCTCTCGTTTCCTTTTTTTGTCTATTCGCTCTCACGAAAAGCAAGCGCTTTTCTATTTCATGAGTATGGAGGACGAAATGCCACACGCGTTTTCGGTTCTATATTTTGACGTGCAGAGTGACATTTCGTGTAAAAAACGATGCGAAGTGTGAAACTCTATTTTTTGTAAAAAATTGTTTGAAATTGAGCGGTCGGAATTTTGAAAATGAAATTCATTTGTGGTAAACTTGTAGTGTCATATCTAAACGATTCTTTGACGGATCAAGACCAGTTTGTTCTTCAAAGAACCGCCGAAACATAGCGAGTTTTTTAATATTAGTTACAGCTCAAAATTTGATTTAGTTTAACTAGTATTTGATAATTTCACACGTTTCATTCAACATTTTAAATATTTATTTTATTTTTTGAATCAATATTTGAGACTTTTGAGTTAACGAAATGCCACGACCACCTTATTTCCATTTTTCTTTTATTTTGGCATGATGTGGATCAGCACGGTTACTTACATTGGGAGCTGCTAGTACGGTTAATTGATGTTCAAATTTTTTTATACAAGTAAAACAAGAAATGAGAAGGTTTTTATGCGTTTTAATGCTTTCTCTGTCTTTAGATCCTCTTAAATAGTAATTTAAAACTGCAAACTGTATTCAAACTTAATATGAACTTAAATTTTTGAAAAAGGTTTTTAATTGTCATTTTAGGTTTTGTTAATGGTCTAGAAGTTTTCAAATCGTCAGGTCTGGTATAAAAATAGTAAGTCAGAAACTGTAAAAAATACTGAAATTTAAAAGTTTTTAAATTTCAAAATACTGGATTGTAACATAGGTTTTTTTTCAAATAGTATAGGCGTTGTTTCTAGGCCACATATGTCATTTTTGCACTTCCCAAATTAGACATTCCGAAATTTAAATACATATTTAAAAATATGTTGCAATGAAACCATATTATACATTTAGTAATTAAATCTTTGTTTTTACTTATTTACGAAACTCAACAAAGTTTATTATACCGAGTAAATACGCGAAAATCGACCGTTAGTTAGCTTCTTGTAGAAGTTTTTGAAATATATTATCTCTGCGGGCGATAATCGAGAATTTACAATGAAAAAAAAAACAGCCTGAGTGATAATGTAGGGAGCGTGAAAGGCCTCTGAACTTCCAACTTTTTGTGTTTTGACGGTCGGAATACCCGTATCGACCAGAAATATTGCGAGACCAGGGTGAAAGATTGGCTATAATGGCACCGGGGCGTCGTGTTTGTGGGGGGACAACTTCTCCTTGCTCCCTTCTGATCCAGTCAGTCGGAGAGCACGAAGCGCGCTTTTGGAGCGATTCTTGATCGTGCTCGAGACTCCAGAATCCACCGGTTCGGAGGAGGCAGACGTGATCACGCTTTTGTGATGTCCGGTCCGGCTGTTGGGGCGACTAGACGGCGTGATCTGTATAACTGCAATCACTAAATATAAAACAGTCTGACCTACCAGTCGTAGCTGGAGTGGCACCTTGAGGGCTTGGAGTCCGATCTTGTTTCTTGGGCAGTGATCGGGAGCCGGAATGACCTCGGTGGAATCTGAAGCTGCCTCCGGTACGTTGGGAAAGGAATCGTGAAAGACGTTGATGTCCACCGTTGTGGTTGGGGGTGAGAGAAGTACTGGAGCCGGCTCCATCACCTCCGCTTAGGTGACGAGTTCGACGAATGGATTGTGTGCTGTAAAAGGTTGATTACTTTTTCTTTTCTTATTTCTTTGTCTATTTTTGTTTCAGTAACCTTAAAGTTAATTTTGAAGTTTAGATCTTCTGAATTAAAACTGACCGTGCAAAGTGAATCAGCGAAGAATCTTCATCAATCAAGTTTTCTGGATGTTGTGATAGATACCTTTTCCACAGAGCATCCGTTATCTCAGTGCAGTACATCACGCCGGCATGCAGTGCTATCATCCTTAATATAAGAACGCCGTCAACCTTGAGGTATGTTTTGAGGAAGTGTTCGACTTGTTTCCGGTTCTCTTTTCGAAACAGCTCGGGACGATCGGGATCTGATGTGAGTTCGAGATGGCGTAGCACGAAGCGGAAACGATCCCGATGAAAGAGAGAGATACTGAACCAATAAAGGCCGTCTAATGTGGCCAGTACGAAGAGGATGGAGAACCAGAGCCACAACAAGATGAATATCTTTTCGTTGAATATGTTGATGACTAGAACACATTGCACCGAATGTCTCTGGTTGTTTCCTAAGACCCGTACTTCGAAATCACACTGAAATAGGGGCAATTTAGATAAACCAAGTTGTACAGTTATTTTTTATTTGTAAATTACTAGGTAGCAAGATGTATAACATACCAAAGTAACCCTGGGAAAGTTTCCAGACTCCATCCACGAGCGGCCAAACAGCAGGTCTCGTAGCACGCCAAGCCCGTACACGCTGTACTCGTCGGTTTCCAAGAACTTGTTGACCAACAACAAGTTGGTCAAGATGTTGCCGACGTACAGTACCTTTGTGGCCTACAAATTGGAAGGAACGAACGAAATGACTTACCAAGTATAGACCCGTGACATAGCTTTCGTAGTAACGCAAATTGAAGCATTTAAACACGCGATGCATCGTGTACTGTGTCCGGGACGTCGCCGTATGTTGGTATCTGGAAAAATACGCTTAACAAAGCCAATTACCGCTTCTTTTTACTGCGATTAAGGACATACCGCAACGCCGACTCGATATGTCTGGAGAGGGATTCGATGGTACGGAGACGGTACTCTGGCTCGATGTTCTCCTTCTCTGTCGCCATCTGGACGATGTCATTGAGTCTGATACCTATATTACAGTTATTTTTACATTATTAACGCCAAGATTAGACATCCTATGGAGAATAAGAATTGTAAAACGTAAAGTAATTGTTGGATTACTTTGTGATGCTCTAATTACTGTGGTAAATTGAACGATTACCCGATTTATCGCTCATTAATCTCCACATTAGACAAGGAATGTAGTAGAGGAAGGCCTGGATGAGCAGAAAGAATGGCACCCATTGGTAGTAGGATATCTGACGGTACTCACGGTCAGCGATGTCTACGGGAATGTCCTGAAGTTGTGATCACAATATTATAAATAATAATGATATTCATTATGTTAAAAGCACTTTCAAACGTTATATACACCTTTAAACTGTACTTAAAGTACGTATAAATAAACGGCTTCAAGTGCAATAGTAACATACCTCATCAAATGGCACGAAGTATGTATTTTTAGCCCAACAAAACATTTCCGTATATGCCTCCCATGACGCTGTAAATTGTGCTGGGACCTGGAAACATTAAAGAAACCTAGATATTATACTGCTATATTACAACATGACTGTGATGACAGGTTGCGTGACAACTAGATGACATACCCAGCACTCCAATGGTCGACCACCAAACTGAAAACAAAATTATTGTTATGTTTCGTATGTCTCGTCAAAATGACAGACGTAATGTCATCCTTAATGCTAAAGTAATATAGAGAATGTCACAATATATGACACATAATTGACATCAACTCACCTGCTTGAAACTAACCAGCACGGCCATCATTGTGAGAAAAGAAGAAGTGTAAAAGTAAGACAGTCGATCTACGAAGTCGTCATCTTTTCTGTAGTGTAGGAACGAAAGAGCACTGAACATGTTCTGGAGCACCATGGCTCCAACTTCGATGACCGCCGCTTGGTGGTAATGCGAATCCCGACCGTGTCCTAAACAGTCGCAGTTACAACCGGAAGTGATAAGGAAAAGTGCATGGGATAGTGATAGAGTGCAGAGAAACAAACACTGCAATAGTTCACAGCAAGGTAATCACACGACAATTAACAGAACCTCGGATGGCGAGTGTTAATTAACCTGTTAAGTTTAATAAAGCCACCCGAGGCTCGTGCTAAGTGCCCGGTACTGTACTCTTTTCTGGCTTGTGCTGCCTCCGGGCGTTCGGAAAGCTGGGATGCCCGATCTGCTGCTGATTGTGGACGACGAAGTGGCGTGATCCGACTGTCTGATGTCGGGGGCCAATACCATGCCCTTGTTGTCGTCGGCGAACTCTTGATTCATTCGGGATCGCCCATCCGGATTCGGGGATCAGAACCACGGCACCATGCACGGGCCTTTTGGAGAGTGAGGTCGCCGTTTTGAGACGTGTAGCAGACACAGACGGTAGATGACCGTGTTACAGTAACTTGGACGATAGTGATACGAAAATAGATGACAATCCGATTACTTTCGTCCTTCGTCAGAACGACGTAGCCCTGCGGGGAAAAACATACGAAGTAATAATGTTGACCCGTACAATATTGATGTAATTGGCGCCCGTTGCCTTTGCGCGCCTCAACTTGGCCCCTCCTATTATAATTTCCTGTGCAGCAAAGATTTGAGCGTGGTTCGTTCTTCTGCGTGGGGGTTGGTCTTCTTTCCCTCTGTGTGCCATAAAACGAGCTCATTCAACAACTCTCCTAGAATCCCCTCAAAAAGAACACCGCACTCCAATGAACACCACTCGTACTCAGCGCACAGTAAACTCCACAGACTAGTGTTACAATCACTCTCGCGTGTGGCGATGTAACGCACTTCGATAACGGAAATGCAAAGATTGTCGATGAGGGTCACGTCCGCCGTTCACCGAGTTACCGCCAAACCAGGGACGTCGCATTACGGCCGCATCGGACTTCTCCTGCCTTCACGGTCGTCGCCGATCCTCAAAAACTAGATTAAAAGCCTTAAATTAGGACTGATTATGCTAATTATTTTCCTACTGCTCACAATAAACAAATAAACGGTACGAAAGTAACATAGAACACGCCGTACTGTAGAGGGGGCAGGTGCTAATAGCTAATTCAATTTATTGTTTGGCTAGCAAACTCGTCCACCTAGGTCCCGAATTCGCGACAAAAGGCCGGTTAATTAAAAAAAGGGAATCTTGGCCGAACTTTCGACTCTCACGGAATAAGTTGGCCATTTAACTCTGGCCAGATCCTCACTATCCTTGGACAATTAGCGTCTCACACGCCCTAAAAGCGTTTGGCGAGCTACAGCCCCACAGACAGAACGAAGGCAGAAGGGTCAGCGAAGACGACAAGGGTCAGCACGACGCCTGCAGATGATTCACGCTTCGGCGCTCGGCCAACAAACCCGGAAGCCATACTCAAGCCAGCGACCTGCGAAGAACAAAAAACTCCTGAACATGACGCCAAAACAAAGAAAGTACCAAGATTACTTTTAGTTTTGCGAGGATGCTGTTTCATATACGATGAGGTCCGTTAGCTGGGGCAGTGCTGCTGGGTCAGGTTGGTGGGGCATAGGCGAGCCTCGTCAGCACGGACTCGACCGCCGAGGACTACGGCGCGCCCTCAGGTCATGATTCCCGCTACGGAACCGTATTCTCTGAAAAGTTGATACATAAGCAAAAAGCTTTGGCAACACGCTCCGCAAACGTTCCGGTACGATGGGTCAACAAAGAAAGGTACAATACAAATGGCAAGGAAAGTAAAGTCAAAAAGACAAGTAAAACACTATAATGCCATAATAAAATGACATTTTTGACAAAACTCGAAGAAAGCCAACGAAATACGACAGAACTTTACAAAAACAATTTGATAAGATGCCTAAAGCAATTAAAGTTTCATCATGGAAGTAGACTGTCCAGGTAATAACACGTCTATTCAAATAAAAACGATCAAAATAACCTTCGTTACGACTACAAGGTTTCCTTCTCGCACATTATATTACTTTCGTGAGGCAAGGTAAAAAACAAACAGGCCGACGCCGCCTAAATTCGGCCACGCTAATTAAAGTTAGCCCAAGAAAGAAGTTACGCCAACCTTCTCCCGCTAATCTTGACGCTATGGAGGTCATCACTGTACGTGTCACTAATTGTAAATTCAAGAAGTGTAATCTGATAATGAAAAGAATGGTCAGAAGGGGGTACTAGGCCAGGGCCGGCGCCCCAGGGTGGGATTATCTTCTTCCTGGCCGCAGCAATGTAAGCACTCCTCCATCCACACCTTGGCCACGTCCATTCCACAATGAAGTAACGGTAACATTCGACTTTCGGGTTTGGGGCCGGGCGTGGCCCAAAATTATAAGAAATGTCCCGGTTACATTACACTCGGGTGTGAGAGCGGCTGGTGGGAATGAGTGGTGATCGTGGCGCTGTTTTCCCATCGGCTAGCAGCTTGTTAGCGCATAACACATGAACTTGACCCCTTAGGCATTAGTGCAACGTGTTTGAGTGAGTTCGGATGAATTCGCGATGCCTTGTTGGCGGAGGGAGACAAAGTAGTACGTGGTTATTGGAAATGCATTCCGAAGATGAGACAGTATATAATTAAGGCGTGACAATTGACACATGGATTTATTTACCAAGGTTTTCAGTAGTTTTCTAAAACGTATGCAGTGTTGGTTTTCTAGGTAGTAGCGATAGTGTTAAAGCTTATTCTAATTGTTAAAGATGGTGGTAAAGCTCATTCCAGAAGTTAGTAGTTGCGGTAAAGTAAACTCTAAGCGTTAATAGCATCACAGCGTGCATGAAAGTTACAGTATTGTTTTTACTACACATTTGTACTGTAGTTATGGTGCAGTTAGTGCTAAGAGAAAAGCCTTTTCAACCCACGTGCTAAACGGGGAGTTCGAGCTTGGCGATCGCCGCGGAAACTGTAGACCATCTTTCGCGCATCCGAACGCTGTCCGCCACGAGCGGTGTTCTCAGCACGTTTGAGTCATCGTTCTGGTTTCGGGGACTGCTCGGGCTGTTGTTGTAAGGGCTGAAACAAAGAAATGAACAGTTCTCGCTCGACTGCACCAGACGCCCTCGAAAGCGGGAATGAAACGTTTCCTGAGGGCCGGGAATCGGTTGCCGGAAATCACACAATAGCAGCGGATCCGGCCCCATTTTGTGAAACGTTTAAGCCGCGGGGGGAGGGTTGGCGGCTCCTTGAGTTGCCACAGGTAAATCTCGGCATTTGCGACAAAGTTTGGGCTTTGGAAAAAGTGGCCGAGAGTAAGTGCGGAACGAGTATCAGCAGGTTAAAAACAAATTTGAAGGGAGTTAACGTGCAATATATCTTCGGAGGGAAGAATGCTTTCTAGTGTCCGGTTGCATGCCACAATTAATGCGCCCGTCCAATAAATAAGGTCTGACCGCTTTTGTGGCCCCGAAGAGTTTGGCCACAGTGCAACTCGGCCTCAGTGTGAGCTGGCTTCGGCTCCAATTCTCATTAAATGCCGACCTCACTTTCACCTTTAATTGTAAGAAACGACTTACAATTAGCTCAAAGTGTAAAGAGTAGCATGGCAGAGTCTTTCTACTCTACCTTGTTCTTTTTACTGCTTCATCTTCGGTTTTTGTTCTTTTAATTACTGTTTGTCTTGGTACAGTTGCCGTTTTAATTTCCTATATCAACGATATTCTGATGTTTCGCTCTGACACATACATCAGAAGGAAGAGAATTCCTTTTCGGCAAGGATTAAAGGATCAAAGGACACAAAAAAGGCCATGTGTAACATACTTTCTAGGCTAACTGTACGAAAAAATTGTTTCGCGAGCGAAGAGAAGACTGTGAATGTAAAGGTCGAAACAGGAGACAATAGTATGAAAGCAAGAAGTGTCATAAGATATATAACGGCATATTTTATGAAAAAAACTAATTTCATAAAGATAATAAAGTTAAAATTCAAATTCAAAAATTCCGCGCAATAAAAAATAAAGAAAAAAATGATAAAACCTTGAAAATCCCGCCAACAAATAAAACTTTAGGTCCATTTAACCTAAAATACGACAACTTTTGTCGTAAAAAGCCTAGAATCCGCGTAACCCAACCAACTACGACGGACTAATTGAAGCCGGCTTGGTTGTGTTTGATAAGCCGGTGAAAGGCGTTTCGCTTCTGATTCCTTCGACAAGGGCCCGGCCTCGATTTCCCTGCGGGAATCACGGAGAATATTAAGGCGTCAGTCAGTATAAAAACAGCGTAACGGAGCCGAAGCCAAAGAAGGCAGCATTTTCGAGTACCGGACGCGATTAAAGCCACTCCTCTTAAAACTGCACTCTGAGCAAGTTTTATTGTCCTACAATTTGATTGAGTACACCTTGGTTAAAAATAGTACTTTGATGACTGGGACTAGTACTATTCTGCTTTAATCTTATTACCCATAGTTATACCATTGTATCTTCAAACATACAAAAAAACTTTAGTCTTTGCTTTCAAGAACATTATATTCACCATGAGCTAGGTTTTTACTTTTGTTTATTATCAATAGTTTATGTTATTAACAATGATTGCCGAAATAAAAATATTTTTGAGACCTTTTCCAACGCTTTTTGAGTATTTTTGGATTTTCGTTTTGTAATAACTATCATCTACTTCAAGTATATCAACTGAGAGGCTACAGAATGGGCAGCGTATGATACGAGACATCACTGGGAATAAAAACATAACAACATACAAAGGCACTTTTTCGTCCAAAAGACCAAATATACAATAACATAATTACACTGGAAGATACCATCAAGGTCGTGATATTGGGGAGAGCCGCCTTGTCGACAGGCAGCTGGCAGGAACAACAAATTTACATGGTAAGAAATGTCACATGGAAGAACGCCAAGAATATATAATAATCATATTATCATCAAAACTTGATCAACGACAAATGTGATCAAAAGTAAGGTGGGATCATTAAACTGGCGGAGGTCCGTCCACGTAGCTCAGCTGAGGCCCGAAACGGAACGACCAGTGGCTGTGCCGTGAGAAGATTTCCTCATCAGTGACCAGTCCCAGCAGCAGTGTCCCGATAGCCAACATCACCATGCAAATCAGAACGCCTCGAGCAGAGTGACTCGACTTGAATGGAGCAACCAGTCGGCTGGGACTCAGCCAACTCATTTTGGTGGTCGATTCTTTTGTCTCCGGCTCTTTTGTTTCTTCTGTCAGATTGCGGCGTTTTCGCGGTTTCGACACGGATTCTGGGATCGACGAGTCACTGTAGCTGTCATCGTGTTGTTGGGAGCGTGATGCACATCCCGGAATTATCTTGCACAAACGATCCATTCTGCAATTACCGGATAAGTCGGTCGTATTAATTGGGGTGGTAAATACCTTGATGTCTTGCAGTAAACATTTACATTACACTATTAGCTATCTTAACACAAGTGATACTACTAATTACCTCAAAGCAATCTTTCTGCAAACTTAAAAAGATTTCGTAAATACCTTAAATTAGTGTCGTAAATTAAAAAAGATTCAGAAAATGCCCCAAAATAGTAAATATCCTCACATAATTAATGAACACCCACGCCTGCATGAAATGTCCTTTAATGCCAAAATTGGTCTTCCAGATTCGAATAATACAAAATTTAATTTAAAAATAAACACAAATATTTAAATAATTTTTTTCGATTAGTCTTCGTGCAATTTACAACACATTTTAATTAGTAATCCCCATTAAACTATCGCGCAATTAAACGAATTTGCGTAGCTAACCGAAAACAAGTTTAAATTAAAATGTAAATTTACGTCAACCTGACAGAAATTCTCACATTCTCACTCTCAAATTGACATTTCGAGTACCAAAACCAAGAAAATTAAATGAAAAATGTCAGGAAATTTTATAAAAAGTGTAAAAGTCCGTGAAACTTTGAAATAAAACGAGAAAATGCCATTTATTTTAAAAGAAAATAGAAGAAACTCGAGAAATTTCAACTAAAAATGACGAAATCCACAAAATTTCACCAAAAAACAAAAGAAATTCCAGAAATTTAATACCTAAAGCCTTCTTTAGCAGTATAATCTACCAAAAACAGCCGTCGGTAACATTACTCCCTCCAATGTTCTCCTTTAAACGCTCAAACAAATAAAACATCGCGTATAAACAAAACCTTAAATAAGCTTACAAATAAGCACCCAAAAGCAAACAAACCAATCCCTTACCTGTTCTTGACCAGCTGGATTGTCCTCTTCATGTCATTAAAGTCTTTTATGAACTTTTGACAGCACTCCAACTCCTCCTCGTCGTTCTCTACTCGACTCGAGCTGAGCCTGGAGATGATTCCGTTACAAACATGTTCCAAAGAACTCATCCTATCTTGGCAATGACTCAATTCCTCGTCGATTTCCCTCACACGATTGCCCAGGGAATCGTTCAAATCAAGGACAGATCGCTTTGAGAGTTCTTCGAGACATTTGTCAAGCTCTGTTACACCTCCATCCAGCTCCTCGATCTTCTCCTTCACACAATATAATTGGTAGAAGTTCTCAAGGTTCGAAACTGATCCATTCAACACGTTTATGTTGTTGATCACCTTTTCCAGCTCTGGTACAAGGTTGGGTACTCGAGATACAAGTGTCATCATTCGCATATAGTTTGTTCGGAGTTGTTGGAATAGCTTCTGAAATAAAACATTCATTAAAAATATTTTTTAAATAAATCTTAAAAATAGCTCAAAGTCTAACTATAAAATAATTTAACGCATTGAAGCCAGCTGTAAAAACATAAACACAATCAGAAAAAAACTTTTTCAAAGTTAAAAAGCAAAAAAAAAATAAACGCCCGACGTGAAAATTACCTAAATTTATCTAAAATAATATAAAACACTTACCTTTCGTGTCCTCAAAGTGTCCCTGAGGTCATCCAACGTGCTCTCATTGAGTAGTTTTGCATCTGAACCATCACACATCGCTCCAAACAACTGATAATGTTGATTTATTGTCCTGAACAGGTCCATGACCTCCATAACTTCGTGTGGACTCAAGGAATCATTGGAAGGAAGCTCAAACTTATTCACAAGCTCCAGCCATTCCGTGTGAAGCTTGTTTAAAGCTTCGGCGCCGCTCTGAAAACGCTTTATATTCAAATGGTGAACGATAAGACTGCTTCTAGTCAACCAAGCAGAAAGAGTAATCTAACAAGAGATAAGAAACAAAACACAGTTTAACGTTACTATTATAGTAGAAGGTTTTAACGCTTACCATAAACACAATTCTATACAAAATAAACATATTTCCCTAAATATGTTACAAAATTCGTTGAAATACATGTAAAATAATGTAATTCCAAAAATAAAATTATTTTCCGAAAAATATCGTTTTTGAGTGACTCATTTATGGGATGACATGTTTTCTAGATAATCTATAAAATATGTCATCAAAAACAAAATTTTGTCACAGAATCATTTCGGAAAAAGGTTTTACGAGGTTTGCACGTTCTTTGCTGATGTATTTATATATATTTCTTATGTTTTCATTACTATTATGATATGTTAGATAATATTAACTATGTTTTACATTCGTTTTCTAGTTTGATCTAGGAGGAATTAATCTCTTGTGTCGATTTAGGTAACAAGACGTTATGTTCTTCTCGATCGAGCTAGTATAACGGCGCTTATCAGTTCCTTATCTCTTATTCCACACGAAACGTGTTATTAATATTGATCTAAACGTCAACAAGGTATAATACTTACGGGATCCAAGGTGACGGTCGCTGTCATCAGTGATCGGATGCTTTTCAGATGTTCGGCGGCGATTTTGGCGATAGTCTGTAATGGAGAGGGTTTGCTTTTCCTGAGGCACCTACCTTCATCTTCCCGCCCTCTTTATCGGCCTCCAGCACGCAGCGAGCCTCCTTCAGCGCTGTTTTAGATTGTTGTAGGAAAAGGGCGACGCCGCTTTGTTCCGCCGAATCCATCAGCGGCAGTTCGGTCTGAAAGTCTTCGTCCACCATCAGCGGGGCCAGCAGTGGGGTGTCCAGACTCATAAAGGTGTTGGTCGACTGGTCTATGTCATGAGAAACCACCGATTCCTCCTAAAATCGGCGGTGTGAATTATGAAAAGTAAGGTAATTAGAGATTGAATGATGGATTGGAACGTTCGGTCGAGAACGGAACGTTTTTATCACTGAGAATATAGTTTGAAAAGAAAACAAAAGGCAGTAAGAATGGAGAATATAAAATTGAGAACATTATTTTAGATTAATGTTCAGTCTAAAGTAATGTTCTTCACTGTTACAATTTTAACGTTCTTATATCCTTTCAAAGGTTAACGTTGTTGTAGCCTTTTAAAGAGTGGCTTTTTGTAGAGGATAGCTTATAAAGAGTAGTGTTTTGCGAGTTATAACTGCTTTTCGGTGAAAAGAGTAATAAACAAGTGGCAGATAAGTGGAGTATATTATTATTGGCGCGGTTAAGCAAGCGAAATACTAAGAAACATTTCGCTACACGATTCAAGCCTGGAGCGAAGTGTTTTTCAGCTTTTTCCCGAGGAAGAAAAAGATTAATCTTGCGTGAAAAAGAGTCATAATATCGGCAAGTTTTAAGACAACATTTTGATAGGCACTGGCAATAAATTAGGTCCCCAAACGTTGAGTTAGATTCATTTAGAGGTTGGCATCTAATTCTAGAATTAAAACGCTGAGTCAAGCTCACAACAACGCAGCCGAATGAGTTTTTTCGCTATGGGGAAAAACAACGAGTCATGGCAATAAATCCAAGAAAAGGCGGCCGAAACCCCCCCCTTCCCTCTGTTTGCGGCTTCGAATGTCTCTCTTCAAACGTCCAAAACAACGACTTTGTTGACAGCCACGTCGGGGAACAAAAAAACGCGCAACCTCTCCCCTCACCGTTTT
This sequence comes from Bursaphelenchus okinawaensis, assembly GCA_904066225.2. Lineage (NCBI taxonomy): Eukaryota > Metazoa > Nematoda > Chromadorea > Rhabditida > Aphelenchoididae > Bursaphelenchus > Bursaphelenchus okinawaensis. The sequence goes on along the minus strand of CAJFCW020000005.1, from coordinate 6,430,808 downwards.
TTGTGTTCAACCAGTTGTTTGTGCTGAATAAGTACAGTGTGGGGAAGGAAGAAGCTCTGTCGATTCCACACAGGGTCATTAAAGTAAACTGAGCGGAAGGCAGAATACCAGCGGATTAATTAAATCAACTCGATCGCTGTATGCTAATATGGTTCGGTGTCTGGTGGATTGGTTATAAATAATTATATTATACATAATATTGATCTACAATCAGCACGCTAAAGCCCTCGATTCTAAACTATAGCAAAGAGGAAAGTCGTTTTAGTGGGTTTTTTTTAATAAAAACGACTTCAGCTGTCTGTCCAACGTATGATTCGTATGAATTAATGCATGGATCTACGTTAATATTGGCTAATTAATGCGATATATTAATATAGACCGCATTGTGCGTTCGATTTTAATGGCGAGACCACATTTTTGTTCTAATGGTTAAGAATATGATTATAGATAGTCAAATATTATGGTTTAGTAATCAGACCATTATCACAAACCAAAATTTAGTTAAATCTTTAGTTCAGAGGATCAAATTGTGTAAAACTATAAAACTATAACATCAAAGAACATTAGACAACATAAAACATAACAAATGTAAAAAAACTATAAAAATACTATCACAATATAACAAAAGTCGAACCCACTTTGTAGTCGTCCCACTCGAAGTGAGCATCTCCAGAATCGTGGAACGTTGTGCACGATGAGTTGCTGTTCAACGAGTCCCGTCGCTGTACTGTAGCCTTTTGTGCTGCAAGCGAGTTTAAATTACCGTGACATTGTTTACCTTCCAATACGTTTGTGTTTTCGGAAGCGCTCCTGTGCATTCGGCGTTTGAGGAAACGCCGCCGATTGTTTAAGGCTCGGTTGGAGAGATTCAGAGACTGACTCATCACGTCTTGTGTAGCGAAGTCATACACGGATTGGTCCTGAAAAGAATTTTGATTTCATTTTATTGAAATTGGAAATTACTTTTGATCGAAAAGTGTGTTGTTCAGTAAAAAATTCGAAAATTGTGTTATGCTACAGTAAAAACATGAAATCATATCATACAGTAAGAACATGAAATCATATTACAATAACATGATGACATCTGATACACGATAATAAAGGTTAGAATTCGTGACATACCATCTTCGAACATGTAATGAAGGAGTTGTGGAGGGATTCGCTTTGCTTCTGGGCATTGTTCCTTTGGTATCTTCGCTTTCTGATGGATGAAGTTTGTGGCGTATATGTCTTCAGGGCATTGGCCGACCATCCACTAAAGGATTCGCTCATAATCGTCGAGATTTGGGCATCTGAATCTTCAGAACTGGCGTCGCATGACATCTAAAATGTCAAGTTTTACAATATCACCTACTATAGTTCAAAGTTAATTCCCCTTTACGAAATCATTTACTATAACAAGGCAAGGATGTCAAAAAATGGCAAATGACTGTAACCCGATCCCCCAATATCAGTTCAACTTACCCTGCCCGGATCCGACACCAAACTGTGTCTGACCTGAGGGCGTGAAGGGGTGAACAGCCTCCTGTTAGTGTTGGATTTCAGTTCTTTCCAGTGAGTACCGAGCTTGGTGGGGTCCGAGTACTTCTCCTCCAACATACTCATGACCTCATTGTAGTCGTCGAACGTGTCGATTGTGTTGATCGAGTCCATGTTCACGATCATTGATGTAGTCAGTTCGTCTTCCGGCAGATTCAAGGAGATCCCTGGAGCCGGAAGACGAGGGGTTTCATTGTCAGTAGCACCGGCGTCGTCTAAGGGCACGGTCTTGTAGTAGCTGCTGACCAGGTTCTGACTCTTCATCCAGTCTTGCTGGGTGGTGGTGTCAAAGCTGAAAAAGCGAGGTTAAAACAAGGCAAATTGGAATCATTTCCCATATGTTGATTAATATTATCATGAGCAAGTTAATCGAATGCTATCGCAAAGTAATCAACGTGTTAAAAATAAAGGCCAAACATGTTAAAAACGAATTTGATTCATGTTGTTGTTAATGTTTTCGGTAGCATATGAGCCAAAAACGAAACGCAATGCCGCCGGGCTAAAATATATTAAGGACACGGATGTCAGAGCGGTCATTTCGGGATGCAGCTTGAGCAAACAAACAGGTGAGCGCGAGCGTGTTGGACAATCTATGCAACCTTTCCCGACTTTGCTTTAGCCGCGATGACTCAAGGAATTGGTCATGGCCAAAAGTTTTGGGAAAAGCGCTGTCTTCATAATGATCGATGGAGCTCCTTCCTACCTGTCAAGCTGGTTCAAGGCCTCGTGCAGCGAGTTCTCTCCGCTGGAATAGCCAACATCCTGGGTCTTGCTTGAGGACCAGCCATCCTCTCGTTCGCTTTTGTTCGAGCCTTTGTCAGTTGAGTTGTCCAGATCAGAGCTGAAACGACGACATTATGTTATGGGAACGTAGCGGGATGTCAATCATCCCAAACATACAACTTCTATTCTCAGGATGACAAATTGAAGCGCTGAACAATCGAATTCGAAAAGCAATAAAGGAGTGGAATATTGCACATAACTACGCTTTATGAGCTGATAAGACGCCAGAGGTAACCAATAATGATATATAATGCAAATACTAAAGTAAAAAACGATACGACAGCTATTTTAAGACACAGAGTTACTAAACACAGTCGTATCACGTCATAAACCACCGTAAAGCAAAAACCATAAAACAATAAAGATTCTACACGTAGTTACAACTCAGTAACGACTACCTCAGTTTACAGGTGGTTGTTACCGACTTTACGTAAGATTACTGTGATTATGACTCTACAATAACTCACTTCTCGTGCATCTGACTGATGGAGATACGACGGTATTCGCCTGATGAGAACGGTATGGTGTCTTCGTCTTCCTCCGAACTCTCACCGTCCGAGATGGCTGAGGGTCGGGCTCTTTTGCGGGCGGGCTCCAAACTCCCCACCGATTCAAGGTCCGAACCGTTCTGATCCTCGCTCTATAACGGTAATATATATTGTGGTCAGAGTCATGGTCAGTGGAAGTGGCAATTTCAAAATTGGTTAAAAAGAGGTTAAAATAAAAACGCCACCTACAATAATGTCTTCAATGAAAATACAATTTTTGATTACAAAACGTTGTTTTAAAACTTTAGATGTTCCCTAGTAATTTCAAAAAATTCAATCCAGAACGGGGATTGCAGCTCGCACATTTCCCATAAGACGTGACGACACCTCTGGCGCCATTAGGAGAATATCCATGAGATGGATGATCCCCCCCCCCTCTCCCCGCGTCACTCAATTATTGAGGGCCTTGAGTACAATACAGGGACGAAATTTGATATAAAGGGGCGGTGATCGACAACTTGATGGGGTCACTTTAAGATTAACCGTGGCCGAGAGCTGATCAAACAATAAAAAACTCGGGTTTGTTTTCCTAATGGCTGCCTCCAATCGATAGCAATATAAATATTATAGTAGGGACATGTAAATAGCACAAAGGCGAAAAATAAACAGTTTTGGAGGGATTGTTATAGATGGTACTGCTAGTGTAAGGTTTCTACATAGTTGTCAAGGCTAGTATAAAACTTGTAGATCATACTTTATATTGTTTATAACCAACCCAAGGATTCAAATTCAAAAAATCTTTAAAATTATTATAAAATTGCGCAAACGCCACCCAAAAACAACAGTCCACTCGCAGCGGCCTTTAATTTGGGATTGCCGATGCATAGAAAGCGCGAAAATAGATTTTGTACCGCACCTGTTGCTGCTGCTACAGGCTGAGACCGCTTCGCCACAGGAAGCAGTTCAAACGATCTGCCTAAACTATAAATAATAACCCTGAGGCGGGTTTATGGCCATTACAGCTGAGCGATCCGGATCAAGAGCAGCTGCCCGTTTCCAGAGCGACACGGCATGTCATCTGCCCCCGCGGGGGGTGCTAATTTGTCTAAACCGGGTGCTAATAAGGGGTGTTAAGCTCTTAGAGCCGGCTGCTAATGGACCTTCAGTAATGACAAATTAAAGGTCATCCCCATAATCTACATCCCCTCAACCTACACAAAGTGGGACTGCTCTCCGAAAGGTTATTAAAATATTTTTGCGTGGAATTCGAATACTTTTGCATCGGCTTTTCTGGGTTGCGCAAACCCACACTTTTGTTTTCCCAGCATGAACGAAGAGGGGGGGGAGGCTCGGAATATCGCTAAACAAGGTACCTGAATATTCCGAAAAGGGATTGCCGGCTTTCTACTAATTCATTCAGAAACTGCGTATAAATAACAGTTTTACCGCTTTTAACAAGGAAAGTGCATTTTTTAATAAAGGTAATCAGAATAAAGTAATCAAGGTGTGTCACTGTTCAATTACGTTAAGTTATAGTATAAGGTGTTATAGATACCTTGGGACGTGTTAATATAAAACAAAAATATAATATGCCTAAATATATTATATGAAGGTAAAAACAGTTAAGTAAAGTATTATCGAACGATGGTTGGACCTACCTCAAAGCGTTGTAGTAGATTGTTGATTCGCTCGGTTTGCTCGACTCCCCCTAAGTAGAGCTTCAGCCAGCGTTGTTCCAGTAACTCGAGGTTCCTTTGCACTTTTTGAACTTTTAGACTGTCAGCTGAGGGTTCGACAGCTCTACAAAAGTAAAATTAATTATATTAAGGAAGTTGAAGTATGTATTAGGCTCTTAAGGTTGTGTTAGATTCTTAAATGTCATTTGAAGGTTTTCAAAATGGTTTAGGCATCAAAATCCCCAACAGTAAAGTTTAAAAGTTTAGTTTAAAATCTTAAAGTATTTACTGGACTATAAAAAACACGTGGTACTTTAAGCTATTGTGTCATCAAAAAGGCTGTAACACAACTTTAAAGTGTCTAAGCTGTACTACAAACAAATACAAGGTACTCAGAGTAATTTACTACACCCATCAAGCTATAAAAGACCATCTTGTCAATCTCAATACAACAACAACATTGCCGTTCCAAAGCATGTCATCTTACCTGTTAGTCAGATGTCTTTTGGCTGCTCGCAGTAAGTGGCGACCTTCAGTGTCGATCTCAAGTTGGAGGGTCTGAAAGTAAAAACAGTAACCGGCGGTGACAAAGGAGGACAATGAGATCAGACCAAAGAGTTCCGCCATTTTGGGGCACTCCGGAGACACGGAAGCAACTCATATGGCGTCCGCTCCAGATGTCCACTAATATATTATCGCAACGCGACTTTTGATAAAACATCGAAATTTATTGTTTATGAATCTGGGAATTCACAAAACGTGCTTCCACAGTTACAAAACACTTTAAAGACCCAAAATTATTCAAAAGGATGTTGTTTTAGAGACGTTTAATCAAAAAGATGTTTTAGAAGCAATATTATACTATTAAAAAGTTGTTTTAGTCTAAAACAACATTAAAAATACATTATAGTATGCTATAAGAAATCTTATAGTAGTGTAAACTAAAAGATGATTCCCAAGATACCACAGTAAGAACAAAACTAAAAGTCGTCGTACAATAAATTATTGTAGAATCGTAAATTAGCAAAAGTATATGACTTTTCTGCAAAAACAAAACAATTAAAGCAGTTTATGAACGGTTACTGACAGCCGACCAAAGGGCTAAAGACTCAACAAAACTGTTATGAACGCCTGTCCACTCTTATCAGTGAAAGGCATCAGACCCAGCGTACCATATCACAAAAAAAATTTGCATACTGTTATTTAAGCCTTAATTACAGTTTAAAGTTTGAACCAATAAAGCATTTTTAAATTATAGAATAATAAGTAATTATTTAGATAGCAAAATGTTAAAAACATCATTTTAGCTACAATAACAGTATACTATACAAACCTTTGTCGTACTAGCATCCCCTATCATTTTCTACAAGAATATCCTATATTATAATATCAAAAGATGCCCAGAGATTGAGCAAAAATTACTGCAAAACCACCAGTAAATATGTCAGAAATGACAGATGGCGGCGATCCCAAGAAACTTTTAGAAAACCGCCCAACTGTACTTTGGCTAAAATCATATTTGCGGAGAAATTTATAAAACGAACGTTCTGAACGTTCATAGTTAATCTCAACGTTCGCTTTAACACTTAAAGACCAAACAAAAGATACACGTCTCCTAGATATGCGCAGTCAAGCTACAGTAAGAAACGTGATATGATGACGGTTCATTTCACATTATGACTAGGATTTGTACAAATATATTATACTACACACTTGGATACATTATTACTAAAACACTCTTTGGGATATAGGACGTTGAACAAACTGTTCAAAAAGAAGCAAAACTAAGCCTACATTAACATCAAACTGGCTTATAAACATTATTCAACTAAATGAAGCAACACCACAAAATTTTTGACCTTAATACTACAACAATATGACAAAAGTAAGCTTTAATTAAAAGAAATAATTAGAATATTAACCGCACGCTTAGCTTTAAGAGATTAGAAGATACGAACCGACAGATACCAAGACCTTTAAGGAGCTGTAAACTCGAGATCAAGGTCTCTAAGCGGCATTAGCGACAAGCGTTGAGAGATTTGCATATTGGATAAACATTCTTCCGTATTTGACCACAATCATGAGATTAGAAAAGTTGAGAACAAGTAAAAAGGTTTAATGAAAATGTAATCATTAGGTTCAAAAAATGTTTTAAGAAAGCTAAATTTACCTAAAAAGAAAAATCCTACGTATTTTTCGCCCTTTAAAAACATTTACTAACTTGTCCAATACAAAACCTCTAAATATAATAAAGTTTACCACAAAAACAAGATCGTATTGCGGAAAATCAAAACTCATTGTCAGATGTATACGGCCAAAAACAATATATAGACATTCTTCAAAACTTACTTGTAGGGTCGCTCTCAAACGTTGCAGGTCTGGCTGAGAATTTGACATGAACGAGGTTTCGTGCTGAATCCGACTCAACGTGGCTTCACTGTTCTGTAGCCATTTGCGCAAATGGCTGGCGACAGAAGTGTCACGGAACGCTGAAAATGACATCGACCGGTGAATTTATATCATTTCGAATAAAATTGATTTCAAGGGTGTGTCATATTGTGACGTGTTTTTGAGTTGTAGTGTGTAAAAATATGTTTTAAATAAGTAAATTCAATATATACTAAAATAGTAATACTAATAGTAATAGCAATCTTTACTGTAAACTGAAAATCAAAAGAAAATGTCATTCCAGCCTGACTATGTTTTATACATTGATCAAAAGCAAAGTTACACTACTTCAAAGTAAACCTACCAAACTTGCCAGTCGGCTCCTGCTTCAGCTTCAGCCTCTCCATGTGTACGTTGATAGTAGCCAGCTTGCTCTGCACATAGTTAGCCATGTCACCCACCACCTCAGTCAGCTGATTACCGTGAACTTGTATAATTATCTGCCGTTCCAACAGTTCATTCAGAACGATCTCCTGAAAGGAACGTCGTAAACAAAGTTTATGTTGATTTTACGATCTTGTGGTAAGGGCGGAGGATAGAGGTCGACGGAACGCTAATCCGTTCTTACAAATCACCGGCCAAACACTCGTCATGCCCCCCCCGCTCTGTTTATTCAGCCTCATAAATTTGCATATGTAAACGAGACATTTAGCCATCTCAAGGCTTCGAATGCGCGACGGAAAAGTGAAAATATGACTCAAAAAGACAGAAACGACCAGTAAATCTGTGTAAGAGTACACAGAACGGGTAATCTGAGTCATGGCTTTGAAATACTCATCCAATGGTACATTATGGCTATAACAATGTACAGTATACTTTACAAAAAAACAAGTAAATACAATGTCATAATAGTATAATAAATAAGATTCCATCTACTACACTGTAACAAAAGAACGATAGAAGACGCCATTGTATAAGATTATCTGCATGATATGCCACTCCCTAAAACACACTACTGTACATATAATAGCCATAACATAATGTTCCTAACTACTGCAGTAGAGTATGAGCTATGCCAAAGTATCCAAATATATGACTCAATATAACTATACCTATATTTATGAGAATATAAAAGAGTAATGGCATTCAATTACTCGCGTATAAACGGTGTTCTCACAACGATCCCATAACATTATGTTCCATCACATAACTGTGCTCATAAAACCCATAACAACTCTTACTACGAAGTATCAAAAGACCCGCTAAGTAGTAGAGAAGCAGTCAAAAGTCTTGGTACATCTTACTGTAGCAAAAAGTGTAGCCAAGTTACATTTATGAACCCCCTCCCCATACTAACCTTATGTATCCACTCCTCTCTCAACTAACTCAATGTTTCAAATCAAACGGCTCCAAATTAGCCAGAACATAATGAAGAGCCAGCAGCGGCACAAATCTTACACAACAGCCGAGCGGTCATTCCAAGCGCAACCCCCCCCTCGCCCGGCCAATGTGGCCAAACCGCGCGCATTTGGCGCATAAAAGCGAAGAATCAGGACTCAATTCTCATCTTGATAACTCAATACTCGGCGCTAAATGGGGTGAATAAGGTCCTTCTCAAGGTCTTTCTGGATGAAGAACAACGGCGATTTCTCAGTTCATCACAGCGAATTAATCAAGGCCGGGGATTTGGTCGCAAAAAACATTTTGCAGGCCATAAATCCCGCGGCGATGTTGGCCTTGTCTCAAAAACATGACTTGGGAGACGGCAGGATGAGAAATCAGAAGCCATATATCAAAGATTGGCAAAAAACAGCTTGCAACATGAGACAAGGTAATGCAACATAAGCTCGCTAGTTGTCAGATATAATGGTATATAGACTAAGAAATAGTGGTGTATACTAAACTCCCAACACACGATAAGGTATTGACAAAACGTCTCTTAAAAACGTGACAACCACTTAAAATTAGCCAAAACACCCCCTAAACTCATTAAAATCAACCCTCATCTACCCTAACTCAATAGTTGAAGCAGACTTTCAGAAGCGCAAGCTAAGACAACTAATAACCAGAGCAATCATGTTCAGCTCACGCAAGATTATTAATTTAGAGCGGCCAAGTGAATGAGTAAACAAAGTTTAGTCCCGTTTCTCGGCTTTTGACGGTCGCGCAATGTTAATATAAACAGTTTTAAACTCACTTGGCCAGCGTCCCAGCCCTCTTCGGCTTGAAGAATATCAGCCACCAATGCTTCACAGTAGCGATTGAATGCGGTAGCTAGCTCTTCGGTTTTCTGAAATGACATAAATATAATGACTCCTGTTAATATACCTTTAAAAGCATATAACTTTACAAGGATTAACTAACATATTTAAACATTTCATGAATAAAAATCTTTTTCGCAAACCTAAACAACCCAAAAACACCAATACAAACTTGGTATAACTTTACGGCAAAACATAAAGTCATTAAGAGCAAACAGCCCCCACAACCGAATGCCATGTTAATATAATGGCGACAAAAGTGCCATTTGCATGCGCTCTCGAGATCGAGAGTGCAAACTTACCGCGTCCATATCGCTTTCCGAATCACTCGACCGTTCGCCGGAGGCTTGCCGACTCCGCGACACCATCGACTCGTCCCAATGCAGTCGATACGGCTCCACTTCAGTCGGGTCGAAGACCGCAGTCCAGTCGCTGTACTTGCTATTGATCGACTGCTCAAAAACATTTTCCTGTGACATTGTTGATGATATTAAAGCTTCCAAAACTTTTTGGTATTTTGCCACAATTTGTGTTCCAAAATGTGTAATAGTATGACAAGGTTGTCAATGTTGATGTTGTAGTACTGTTGAGTATGCTTCCGCTCCACAGCTCTGTGGATGACTCAAGAGTAGGTTGTTGTAGATGAGTATGTTGTAGTAGCTAGGGCTTCCCTGACGTGAAGGAATCAGAAGTTGAAATGAGTACGGTCAAAAGTATTTCTCTGCTCAGATTTCAGAGCACAAGATCACCATGTTTGGAATCGAGCACGGTTTCTGTGTTCGATTCCGTCTTTTGACCAATAATATTTCACTCCCTGTAAACTCGATGTTAATATCCTATCTTTACACTGTCTTTGGCGCTGCACGAAGGTCAACGTAGCGCGATACTAATTACAATGATCATAACTTTTAAAGCAAAATAATTCGTTTTAAATTTTAAAAAAATGTAAAACACGGTATAGTAGATAGTTGGTATCTGTGAGTTGCTCTTCAATTAGAAATGTTTACTACTAAAAAAACTCCGGCAGATAGCCAAAAACAGCGCTATTTGGCCCAAATTTATGTTAAACAAAACGATATTCGGCCCAGTGTTATGTTAATCAAGGCTTTGTCCGATCGGATCGGTAGCCAAATAAACAGAAGAAAAAAGCTTGAGAACGCGAAGAGACAGGTGTTAGTTGTTTCCGTCGACGGAACTGCAAACAAATTCTTCGATAAAAACAAAAAAGAAGTTACTTGTAATAAAATAGGAATATTCCCGTCGATTGAGGGCCGCTAACTATCAATCGAGAAGATAGCGAGAACGTCGCAACCCGCACAGAGAAGATAGCGAGAACGTCGCAACCCGCACAATGACCCTTTGTTTTGAGCAATCTAGAACAATTCTGGCACCCAAACCATTTAGTCCGCTTCCCATTTATCTTCGCACAGTTGCCCCCGTCCTTGGCACGGCGCGCCCTCAATGTGAGCAGGAAAGAGATGCGCAATCTTCTCCCCCGTTTGCCGCCATTCCGAAATCAAAATCACAAGAACTCGTAAAAAAAGTCGTAAATCTAGTCGTTTTTTCACAAAAATTAAAAGCTCGCAAAAGCGATGGAAATCCCAGAATATCCAAAAACGACTGACAGGCCCGAAAGCCTCGCCCGACGTGTTCAATGGACGAGAAGAGAGCGATCCCACGTCCCTGATTTAAGGCCGTTGTCCGAGTGCCCTCGGCTGACCACAAAGCGGAGAGCAATTGGATTACGAGGCTCTTGGCTAGTCGGATCAGCGGCGGCTACTCGATTGGACAAGAACAAAGCAAGGCAATCACTCCTCTCCCTCTCCCCTCTGTTTTAAAAACCGACGCCGAATTCGATTCCCAACCTGGGTGAGGAGCGTGCGTGATTAGGAGACGGCAGACACCCACAGCCTTATCAGTGTGCGCATTTTCGAAACCCAAGGGCGATGAGGTCAGTGTTGCAAACACACAGCTCAATTAACGTTCGGATCACACAAAAGCACGAAAAAGCCTTTAAAAAGTACTATAATTTTTCGAATTTCATTTCGAAATCGTCTTTTAAAGTTCGAAAAGCGTTCAAAAAGTAAACCGTTCCAACGTTCCTGTCTAACCGCCTGTCGCTGGCGACTGAAGGGAAAACAAAGTGCATTTCCACGCTTTTTACAGCTATGGAGCAGCGATGTTGCGCAACCGCGACAATTACTACAGAATTCCATCAGAAATATCACAATCCAAAATCATTAAAAGTTACTGCTTTAAAGTAAGTTTGGGATCATAAAACAGCCACGGAGAGACCGTATGCCAACTCATGACTTCTCCAAAAGACTCAAAAGAAAAGTATAGAGCAATAAAACGCAGAAGAGACCAGGAGTTTGCATAGCGCAGAGGAAGAGCGGCGGACTGACATGCAAAGACCGCTGGTTCGAGTCCCAGCGGCTCTCTTATCTGTCGCTTGTCCTTTTTAAATGGTCAGGGGAATTCGACGAGAGCCAGAGCGAGAGTTGTGCTATGCATTGAGGCTGGAGCTGTTCCTGATCTCATTCTTCGCCCAATACACTTTTGGTCGAATCAAAGTTTGATGTTTTGTTTTTGGGTAACTGTCAAGAAAAACAAACTCGAGTAAGTGAATGGAGAAGGTCGGTAAATAATAAAATAATTAATGGCGTGGTATTCTGCAGTCCTTGCTTATCAGCTGACTCAAGGTTAACCTGCTTGTTTGTTTAACCTTTGCTAATGCATCAAGTTTTGAATTTTACAAAATATTTCGGTTTCTCTTAATACCGTTTTTAAAATTAAACTTTTTGGTTTTTTAAGTTCTTTGAATGGCTACGACAAACAATTCAAAGATAGCTTTAATAACAACAAAATGGTCAAATGGAAAACGGAAATACCAAAAAATTGCCAAAAGAAGTTGGAAACAATTGCGTACAAAAGTAACAAATCAAATCATAAAACACAATTTTCTGCAAAATATGATCTACCTCTGATCATAACGACCCGTAAGACAATTATAAATCATTTCCGATCCGAAAATAACAAATAAACAGCTCCGAAAGTCAAAATTAAGAAAAAACAAAAGTAGTCAATTACCATAAAATCGTATAATAGACAGTAAGATCTAAGTCATTGCCAAAACACTATCAAAGCTATCATAAATTCATTTAAATATATTACAGTAGTTAAAAGAACAGCAAAATTTATACATAATTTAAAACAGCATAAGAAATGACTATATGTAATAGTCTGTATTGATAAAAACAAAACTTCAAATCACCCCTCAACAAGCCCAGCAAAAACTAACATTTATTACTATAAACCCATAAAGTTAGGGATCTGTCGTCGCATATGTGACAGTTGAAAGTCATAAACGTTTTAATCCAATGAATGCATTTTGTTGGTAAATAAACCCAAAACCCCTGTTAGCCTGAATTCGTCGGATCGGGATTAAAGAGCGATCGTACAAGAAAAGGAGCAAGATTCCAATTAGGCGCGATAACCCCGCAAACCGGTAAACGCCCGAGGGCAAACAGCGGCCAACTGTTTTGGCACCGCTTGACCAGTGTCCAATTCGACGGCCAATTTGTCTTAACAAAAGTCAAGGCCTTGGTTTCCGTTCCCGGTTGTGACCCGACTTCGGGATGCATGCCCCAAGCCGTTACTCATACATCGAACATTGTTTGGAACCAAAATATTAATTTCCAGATTCCAAAGGTTTCGTACAAAACAGGTTGTATAATCGCGTTTCTACGAGGCGATACCATCTTTTCCACCAAACCTTTTGTAAAACGTTATTTTAACATCATATAGTAGAATAATACATGTTATATAAATAAAAGTATAAGACTTACGTGGCCCAGAGTGTCATACAACAAGATTCATCATAAAGTAATAGAGTAAAACACAACTAATTCAAATATGTAAAAAAGCAATCAAAAAACCCTTTAAAGCCACCCAAACATAATATACAGATCATTGTAGACTAGATTACACAGTAATAACTTGTAGACAGCATTAAAATCAGATCCATCTCATCCAAAACCCGGCTGACCACAAGGAAATCAAAAGAGAACACTATACAAGATACGACGACACCTGTTCCTTTTATTACATTTGGTCGACCGATATGTTGCTTTTCTGGGACATTTGCGAGTGTTGGGAGTCGGCTTTGCATCCGGACAACTGAAACATATTATCATTGCGTTATAATGGATGCGATTCCGCTCCAAACTTCAAATCAAAAGTGATATATTAGAGTTTAAATAGTGTAAAAACGCTTAAAACTTTAAAAAAGTTAATGAAGTAGTTAAAAAAGGTATAGAAGAGAGCTTAAGATTTATATACAAGAAGTTGATAACCGTTACCTGCTCTTTTTCGTCGGTTTTAGGATTCTTGTCCGGAATTAGTGGTCCTTTTTGCAAATTCTTGTCATCAGCCTGAAATTAACATATAAGAGATCAAAGATAATGTTTATTCCATGAAATCCAAAGGATTTTTTTATTAAAAATTAGAAAATTGTTAGGCCGCAACTTGCAAAAACATTTTATACGAGGACGCAAGCCGCACCCAAAATAAAATTATTGTGAAGTTTCGACAAAATATTGTCAAAAACCATTGTTTTTCCTGTCTCCTAATGTTAAACTAAACGGTAAGTCCTGCGTTATAACGTACCAAAGGCAAGGTTAAAATTTTAATTCAAAATTTGCGCTTTTTTTTCGAAATTCTCCAGTTTTGTAGTTTTAGGTAACAAAATTAGGAAAAAAGTTGAATATTATGATCAGAACTTACGTCTTTCTTTTCCGATTTGGACACAGCACTCACTTCTTTGACTTCTTCTTCCTTCTGTTCGTTGTCTTTGGAGCCAGATGCTTTTTGTATGTTATCCTTGGAGTCCGATCCCTTCTGAGTTCCAGACTTGCTTCCATCCTTTGGAAGCTGATCAGCGGAGTTCGAGCGTAGCTGTTGTAGCTTCTTCCTAGCAGTATCTGAATCCGATCCATTCAGTGCATCATTCGAATTCTTCTTTCCGGGCGACGATGAAGAGCTGATGACTGGTTTCTTCTGAATTGTGACTGGTTTCTGGACTGACTGGGCTGCATACTCCTTTCTCTTTTTGCCGCCACATTGTATAATACTCAGGGTGAGCACGATCAGCTGGGATGTGGTAACAAACAGATGTAGGATGTCACTCATAATGGTAAACAAACCGACCGACCGGTTGGTGGGAATGCAAGAATGCCGGACACAATATCTCAAGTCTTTTTGACGAAACTCAAGTGCATTGTAATATTTACTTTTACTACTGTTGGGTTAGTATATAAGGGGGCTTTACGGTGATTAAGGTTGGTCAGTTAAGATTATGATGGATACTATGACAATGTTCACTTTGATACTCATTTGCATGATGTTAGACATTGCTTCGGCTCAATTTGGTATGAACTTTTACAGAGTTTCTTGTTATTACAGTCAGGGACGTTGCTACGGTTTTTCTCTGGGGGGGGAGGTCGAAAAAATTTTTTTTGGTCTACAGGTAGCCCCTGATTACAGTATTATGGACTAAGATTCAGGTTAATACGTGTTAGAATTGTAATGAGGAATGTAATATAATTGTAATATCAAAGTATAATTTTAGGTTCGATGGGCATGAGCAGAATGATGATGGGCGGTATGGGAGGATACGGAGGAATGGGAGGTTACCCAAGCTTTGGAGGTTACGGTATGCCAGGATACGGTATGGGCATGGGTCTGGGCGGCATGGGAATGGGCGGAATGGGAATGCCTTACGGTGGATATGGTGGTATGTTTGGAAAGAAGTAAATGGTATACTTTTTATTTTTAACTGGTTGATATATGAATGGTATATGTATAATAATGTCTCTTTGTTTATATTTACAGTACGAATCGCTTAAAAGTCAATTTTTGTATGAAAGCAGCAATATGTTAACAAAAAGTCGAAAGCGTAGTGTATAAAGTTTACCTTACTAGGAAGTTTGCATTTAACAAGGCCAACATACTTTATGTTAATTTTATCCTTTATACGTTATAAGAATGTGCAATATTGTCTTGTGAATATTACAACAATGTTATGTAATGAAAAAGTTGTTTAATAAAGAGATCTCTGGAGAAAACGGAAAAAGTGGATTGAGATGAAGGAGATAACGACAGCAGAAGATGATCATAAGATCTTCCTGAAACTACGCTCTCTGTTGGCGTTTGGGTGTTGTAATGGGCCGTGGAAGTTGTGTTACTTGTAGTTGATGAAATTGGATGTTTTTGAGGTTATGAAACGTATTTTTTGGAAAAATTTAAATTTTAAAACTTTTTTTTTGTTATAAAGGTTGTATAATTGCTTTGAATCTATGAACTTGGGTTTTTTATGGCTTTTCTGGTCAGTTTTGGGCCACAAAAGTTTTATAAAGATTTTCAAAATTACTTTTAGAGTTGATTACTTGAGCTTTCAAAAGTTTCTTTATCTTCGATTACCTGTAGCGAGTTAAATACTAAACTGAAAAGCCAGCTTTTCACCTCACGATCAGCTTCTTCCCAACTTCAGAAGCCACTCTGTAGTAGCCGGAAACCAGAAATCGAGTCGCGGAATGTTGAGAAACGTTTGCCTTTTAGTAATTATGTTATTGTCGCGAGGTGGTGGTGAAGAAGGCGCATATAATAACTACAGTATACGTGTATTGGCAGCGATTATGTTGTTCAAGGACGGTTTGTGTTTCGAGGACCATTAGTTCCCCCAAAAACGACAACAAACTTATGTTGGGCGATAACATCAGTCGCCGTCCAGCATAACTCCAGATATTATCATCGTTTCTTCTGCTTAGGTGCTTTTGCGTTTTTGAGGTGGTGCGCGTTTTAAATTGTCATTCTCGCGGAATACCTCGGCTTCAAAGGTTAAGATCTGGGTGAAGAGGTGGCGTGGCGGAACGGGCTTTGCTTCAATTGATTTTTTGATTAGGTATAGCTAAATAGGAAGAATATGCTAATTATAAGATGCTAATTACAATTCTTAAGTTCAGTAGATACATATTAATATAGCTTTACAATCTTTATAAGGGGTTGTAAAGCTATTTGTAGACCTTCCCATTTACAAGTCGCCAAAACCTTTGTTATGGTCGTATCTTTCTACAATACAAACAAATATATAATGTAACAGAAGAGCGGATTCACACGGATTCCAAGTTATTTGCCTCAGATGGCGTGAAATCTCTCTTCAGAATGGTTGCGCTTAAGACTTCTTAGTTCGAGTCGAGTGACCTCGAGAGTTTTATTCAAAACATATACATATGTGTTGTGGGAAGAAGAAGATGCTGCCCGCCTGATCTATGCTTCGTATAGGAGGCAAATTCTGTAAATAGTTACTGCAGGAAGTGTGGGTTTCGTTACTGTATAAGTTACTATGTTTTTGCCTTTATTGAACTCAGATTATATGTTTGATAGGCTAATATTATAATAGACGATGTAACTTCTTAATCTTTATGTTTTGGATTAAAAGTGTAATAATAGGTCAAACTAATGAAATCTAGGCATTTTTAGACTAAATTGTTCCACTAAATATTTAGAATCAGAAGTTTCAAGCTATTCCTTCTCCTGTAAATGTAAAGAATCCGCGTTCTCAGCTCTTCGAACGTAACAAAAGTTGATTAATAGTAAAAGATGATTTGTGACGTATAAGATGTCGGTTTTGCTTGTAGAAGTTATATAATGTTTTTAAAAATGCTTAGGGGGTCCAAAATTAAATAGAAAATGCAGAAAAAGGGCTACAATTTAACGTATTGTTTAACTCTACCTATTTTCGACCAGAGACACAAGTTTTTAAATTTACAAAAAGTAAATCTTGTTACCTATGATAAAGAGTTGTTGTTTGTTAAATAAATAGTAACCTACTTTAATTGTGAAACAAGAATCAGGTACAAACGGAAAGTAAATCATGACCTACGACGTCAGGAGTGACGCTACAGGTGGAACTATCTCCGGTTTTATCAGTTAAAGTATTACAACGCCTTATTACTCGTTGGCTTTTCTTTTACATTACTCATTTGTGTCTCGGTTTTTGCATTTCACAATAGATCTATGTCAACCAGAGTATAGTTTGTAGTAGTTTTTAGGACATTTTGGGAGTTTTAAAGTACAAATTTGTTTTGATAAGGTCGTAGGGTTTTGTAACGTTGATTAAATGGTATAATTTACATTTTTGAAGTGTAGTTTTGTATTTTTTTATGATTTTTTACTATTTTTTTACATTTTTTTATATTGTAGTAGGCATCAAAATGGTATAAACAAATATATCCTTTGTTTTTTCTTACATACTTTGCTATATTATACTAGCCAATGCCGCAGAATAACACTTCTAAAATCATTCCCCACAAATCCACTGTGAAATTATGACTTTCCGCATAATTATGTCCCGTCTGGATCGATTTCCGTGATCGCCCGCTGACAATGCTTCTTCGTCTTCTTCTGGATTCCTCCAGCCCCCGTCTTTGAATTGCTCGCGGTCGCTAAGCTCCAAACATTCGACGTTTCATTGCAGAGAGGGCTACTGTAGAGTTGGGCCATGTTTGAGAACGGGATCATTCGGCCAGACCCATTGACCAACAAGCCCATCGAGCTGTGGAAGCGGTACCAGCGACAAGGCCGCGTCAGTGAGCCGGCCAAGACCCTCAGGCAAGTTTTTTTCCAATTTTTAAGTTTATTTTTAAAGTTTTTAACTTTAACATTTTAAATTTTAAAGCTATTCTAAGTTGAACTTTAGCATTTTTAAAAGAATTTAAACGATTTGATTGATTACTAATTGATGGTAATATATTGGTAATTAAACCGACCATTTCCAAAACAAACAAATTGTTTCTATCAAATAAGATTTGCTCTGTCATCTCTGGAAGCATTCCAATCGCCATTACTTTCACGATGACAGAGAAATCTCGCTTTCAAAATGTCATTTCGGTTTTCACTTTTATTAAATTCAATTTTTCACGTTTTTTATGAGAAACAGCGGCAATAATGGCTCCAAGGATTTTTGATCAATGTATGTTAGAGTAATATATATGTTTAAAAATAGCATAATAGGACACTTAGTAGTAAAGAAAAAGGTCATACTATACGTTTGCGAAACAGTCCGGACAGGTTTCACCGTATAAACATTATATAATACATTCCCATGAATTTTCAAAATGGTTACATATCTTTTTAACTTAACTGTTCTTTGCTTAATTATATAATTTTATTTTTTGATTATTCTTTCAAAAAATATTAGCTCTGTTAACGCTATCACTTATCCATCTATAATAATATTATCCTTTATAGACTAAATGCCCCAATCAGCGAGAACAAAGTCAGATTCGTATGTATTTCGGACACTCACGGTAAGCTGGACGAGATTGTGAAGGATATTCCGGACGGTGATGTTCTCATTCACGCTGGCGACTTCACCAACTATGGCGACGTGAGTGAAGTGATTGCTTTCAACGCAGCGATGGGAGAGCTGCCACACAAACACAAGCTGGTCATCGCTGGTAACCACGAGTTGGGCTTCGAAGATGGAGAAGAGATGACGGTACAACAACTGGCTGGCCTGAACATGTTGGGCATCAACAAGGCCTACGAGTTGCTGACCAACTGTCATTACTTATGTGACTCTAAGATCGAGGTAGGACGTTGGTTGTTTTTATGTTTATTTAAAACTTACTATAACATAATATGAAATTATTTTTAAAAAACGTCAAAATTAATGGATATTATCTTGTTTTTTTCAGTAGCAGAAAACTCTTGTTACAGTAAGAAAGTTAACTTTTGTTATACTCAATTATATTTCAAGATACATGTTTACTACTTGTGTTTGTATATCGTATGACTTTTCAGTTGTATGGTCTCAAGATATACGGTACCCCATGGCATCCGATGCCCGGCTACTCCTTCTTCAGAGACCGTGGAGCCGCGATTCTACAGAAGTGGGACAAGATACCAAGCAAACTAGATGTACTTATCACACACACACCTCCACTTGGTATGTTATCGGTTAAATTACATTTACAAAACATAGGTTATGTGTTACCTTATAACAATATTGTTACATTTAAAACATTGCTACCTAATCTTATCTTTTACTAGAGTTACACCCTTTATTGTGATATTATCATCACTTTTCAGGCCACGGTGACTACAACGCCTGGAACAAGCTGGACGGTATTCTGGCTGGCTGTGCCGAACTCCTGAATACGGTAGAATACAGAGTAAAACCCAAATACCACGTGTTTGGCCATGTGCATCAGAAGAGAGGTGCTACCACAAACGGCAAAACAACGTTTATTAACGCCTCGATTTGTGACCACAAACTGAATACAGTATACCCTCCTATCATCTTCGATGTGCCGCTACCGTACGGCCAAACCAAAGAAGAGGTTTTGGATTAGTCGACTGGTCGATGTAGTATTCTAATAACAACTTGTCAAGTACAATATGGTCTATACCCTTTTTATTTTCAAAAGTTTAATCAGAAGTTGCACGGTGCGGTATTAAATACTGCACGGTACAATGTAGTAAATGGACTGCACCGTGCAAAATAATATTTGTACGTTGAACTGTAATATCAAGCGTATTTTGACAATATCTTACCGACATATACCCTAATATTCGTATCTTACATTTGTTTGTTGATATATGGTCTCTGGCCTGTACTCATCTACAGTATCCCTCTTCTCTACCGTATCCGACTATTTTCGAGCTTTAAAAACCCGCAAAATAATTTAATTATACGGGTTCAGTAAGAATTCTAAATAAACCTATTTTGAACATAAATCAAGGTGAATTTAGCCTTATAATATATTACAGTAATAATCAGCATATTGTGGTAAATGTTTGCCATTTTTTGCAAAAAGTTTTTAATTTAGGTACTTTTGTATCAGTACGAATATGCATATCTATACAATTATTCCGCTATATTATCAGTTTAACCTATTCAGTACTATAACATAATACAGTATCTTTACTTGATTCTGGACATGTCGCCTACAGTAAACTCGGTAGTCTCATCCCCGTCCCTTTGAGGCTTGATCGATGCTATGATCCTCAAGAAGTACTTGTGAGCACGTTCGTTGTACTTTATGTAGATGTAGGGATGAACCGAGGAACTTATCATCTCGACACAATTCGACAGTACACTTCCTACAGTATGCGCATCTCGGTTAAGGCTTTTCAGCATGGGAGTAACAACATAGTACGCGATCATCCGGGCAGTCAACATGGATGTGATCAACAGACCTTGTAGTATGATCAGTCTTCTCTTCCTGAGCTCGACCAGCTCCCTCTTACAGTCTTCGTTTAGGTTTCCTTTGGATTCTAGGGCTCTGAAAAGTTAAAATAGATAACGAATAGGCTTTTTAGTACAGTATGTCAGACGTATTGTCCAACACTAATACTGTCGCCAAAAGTGTAAGTGTTTCGACAATTACTTAATTTCCATAATAACACATACAACAACTGTACATGTACTCTCAAGTACGTGCCATTAACTGTAATCTTACCCGATTCGTATCCTCGTATTCTTGAATCCCATTATGTAGATAAAGTAGGCCGAGGCAATGATAACAACCACATTTATGTTCAATATCATCCAGATAAACTCTGCACGTTCTCGGTCTTCAGTACAAATAAAGTAAAAGTGAAAGTCAAACAGGTCAAAGTCTTTGCGACATTTTGTCAAGTATATTGCGAACATCAGGCCTAAAATGGCATAAATGTACTAGAAAACAGTATTATAGATGAGAGAGATGATAAAGTGGATTAAAACAAGAAAGGAAAGTATATTTTCAAACAGAAGATTGCATTAAAATAAAATGAAGTTACCAGTACCTTAAAATATTAATAAAACTCACTGATGTTGAACATCCATCCGAACATGCAAATTACAGTACCCGACGAGCTGAGATGGTGGATCAATTGTTTTTGATTCGGAAGGAATGGCGCAATCTGACTCAAAGACTGTAGGAAAACAAACGTCAATGTTGACATATGACCAACAGTCTCAAACGTTGAGAAGATGTTAAATATCACCGTTCGTTTGTACGCTGTAACATATTTTGTCGTATCTTATATACTTTTTATGTTTTACTTATTATGTTAAAGTTAAACAAAAAATTGAAATCTTGGTTTGCAAATTTGTCAGCCAGATTATTTACTAGAACATATTGAATTTGGAATAATTTTATTTTCCAACTAAAGTCACACTTACACCAAGCATTATGATACTCCATGATAGTCAACGGAACAGCCAGCACCACCTGCCCGCTGATACACAACAAGTCGCATACTAAAAGATGCCTAGAGATGATGTAGAAGGGTCTCCTAGAGAAATGACGATGACCCATGATCAATATTAGACACCATAGCGAGTTCAGAAGAATCCCGTTCAAAGCCAGCAACGTGAACAGAACGGTGGCCAAGTTCTTGACGGCCGCGGAAGGCAGGTCCGTGACCAACATAACATGAGAATATAAGCGGTAGCCCCAATACATGGTTGTATGTTGGATGTTTTTGGATATGAATAGTCACTAATGACTCCGAGTTGAACCTTGTTACAATATCACGTTGATTCACACAATACGGCGATAAAAAGGATGAATTAAACTTGTTAACATAAGATGACAAATAGCAATATACACCCAATAACGTGACCATTAGGTAACCAGTAGCATTTTAGGTAGCAAACTTGGTTTTCAACTACAAGTTTAGATATAAAAACAAAGCAAGAAAGCGTATATACGTTTATATCTAGGACTATGTGTGATAACAAAAAGCACGAGTAGACTAATTGCAATATTTTCGTAATCCCCATAGACACCAAATAGCCGGAAGGCACACGCTAACAAGAGTTCTGCTGGGGAACGTCGAGTGTCACTTTGCTGAAAGTAACCTCTTCCAGTGTCTAGTATATTACGATAGGTAAGTGCATACTATTAACACGGTCAAAAAGTGATGAGAAAGCTGAACAATTTTAGTAAAAAGAACAGAGAAAAAAAAATAAAAACAAAAATTAACATAATAGAAACTACAACACAAAACACAACTAACAGAACAGCACTTACAATTCTAAAAACTTTTTGACCAGTCTAATATCAGTTATCCTAAAGCAATTCTAATACCTTTCTAATTGTTGCGATTAATAACAAACATCCCCAAATGTAAGCACCGAGTATATTACAGTAAAACAAGTACATTATACGTATCATGCATGTTTACGACCTTCTGATTCTCGGTTACGGTCCTCGCTGCTTCCTTGACTAGTTGTTGTTGTATGACTAATAGCAGGAGTTTTGTTCAGTTCCCTGTTTGTCTTGCTGTTCTTCCGCTGAAAAAATGCTATGACAATATATATTGCAATGTCTATATAATATGTCATCTTAGAGAAAAGAATATGGTTTACTATGAAAGTAGTTAAGGAAAATATAACATACAAACCTCTCTCTTTTCACCTTTCTTTTTCGAGTATAACACACAATTTCCGTCGACTGGTCTTGCTGGTACCGTGTCGTGCTTCGCAATGTCCTTGGTTTCTGACCATTCGACCAAAGAACTGTCACGATCCCATTTCTCCACTTTGTCGCGACCTTTGGAATTCTGTGCCACACCTTTCTTCTCCAAATAGGCATAGATCGAAGCTCTGGACGTGGTGAACAATGTGATTGACAACAAACACAACACGGAATGTAACTGTAAATGGTAGAGATTTAACCAACGTTTCGTATATACACAATCATGTCCTTAAAATAACATAACATCTGCTTACTTTTATAACGAATTCAAACAGTATTTACACCAACAATAAACCCACACAACAAAATACTTACCTGTGCAAAAGTCCAGCGCTCGTCAGCTTTGACCCAACACTTGTGCTGAATAATATCCTTGATGACTTTTGGCATGGAACTGGGCAGATGTGGCATCTGAAGCTTCCTAATCTGTGTAGCAATCCATTTAACAGGCTTGTTTGGCCAAGGCTTCTTTCCTGCTGTGAACACTTCATATATGAATACCCCATAAGCCCACATATCACTCTTGTTATCAAAAGTAGGTGTTCGTAGCAAGGATTCTGGAGCCATCCATCTAATTGGAATCTAAATCAAAGAAAAAATAAAATTTAAAATCTTCTCATCGTATTTTACTGAAAATTGTCTCATCCTATTCAACAAAAAGACGTTTTTTACAGAATACTTCTATTTCTTACCTGATTATGTGTAGTTTCTGGCATTTCCTTGACGTTCGGCGATCTGCTCAATCCAAAGTCTGAGATTTTGAGTAATCCACAGGTATTGATCAGTACGTTTCTTGATGCCAAATCTCTGTGGACAATCTTCTCCTTCTCCAGAAATCTCATTCCTGCTGCCACTTCCTTCAAATATAACACCTTTTCTAAAACACATAATAAGTATCGGATATCGACAACAAAACCTGAAATTAAATACAAATCATACCTCCAACAGAGATATTCTTAGTAGCTTGAAGGTATACATCCAAAGATCCACCAGGACAATACTCGAGGACTATAAACGGAGGTTGGAAGGGGCTCTGAAAAAAGCAAATTTATGTTCAATATCTGCATCATTATTAGTTTCAAATAAATTAACAAAACCAGTATTATCTAAAGCATTAAACTTACCGCATCCATGTCGACGTCCGAATAACCATAAAGTAAAATAAGATGTTCTTGATCAAACAATGTCATAATCATGGCTTCATTACGAATCTCGTGAAGCCAGGCTGGCGTCGATTCTTTTTCAACTGAATTCAAGGTAGGACCAGCTCTGATCACTTTGACTGCCACTTCCATACCTCCTTTGCTTCCCTTCTTGTGATACGTACCTAAAACATAAACTACAATAAGTTCGTTTCCTTTTCAAATTCTTAAAGTTATTATAAAGCAACTAATTTACCCTTAAAAACATCCGCGAAATTTCCAGCTCCAATATGTTTGTCTTTGAAGACGGTCACATCCTCTGACCTCACTCTAAACGACTTGGGGATGTCTTCCATTACCATTCTCAACGATCTAATCGACCGACCGCCACAAATAACAGATTTGCAGTAGATTGCTCATTTCGTACGGTTCTTATAGTCACAAAAAGGAAGGTGATAAAGAAATTTACATATTTCAATTTATTTTTTTTAAATTTTCGCTTTTTTTGCGAAATTTCCGGCTTTTATTTTTGAAGAAACTGCGTTTTGAATTCCCGCCATAACCATGTCAGCGGATTTTGTTTATCATCAAAACTCAATTTACTTTTTTTGGGAAATTGTTTTTGTAAAGTTCCAGTTTTTAACTTGGATAATTTCAGTTTTAACAGTATCTTTTAGACAACAATACCTTTCAAAATGACAGAAGTTGTTGTAGCCGAAGAAAAAGTAAGTTATCTTTTGTATTGTGGGTTTCCAACTTCAAGACACTGTTTTAATCTAATTTTTCAGTCGATTGAACGACCTCTGAAGGCAAAACATCCTCTGCGACACAAATGGGCCTTCTGGTTCTTGAAAGGAGACAGGTCCAGGGATTGGGAAGACTGTCTAAAACAAGTTGTTGTTCTGGAGACTGTGGAAGACTTTTGGGCGTAGGTTATTTTTATTATTATCTATATTGTTTTTAGATTATATCTTCGAATTATTCCTGCATCTGATTTGACCTTTGGAAGTGATTATTACCTATTCAAAGATGGAATCAAGCCTATGTGGGAAGATCCAAAGAATGTGAAAGGTGGAAGATGGATGGTTGTCGTCCCCAAAGCTCAGAGGGCAACCAAATTAGACGAGTTGTGGTTGGAGATCATGATGGATATCATTGGAGAACGATTTGAAAGTCAAGGAGAATTCATTTGTGGAGCTGCTGTTAATGTACGACAAAAAGGAGATAAGGTAAGACAGCATAATTTCTCTTAACAAAGACCATAGTATATAGTTTTGATTTATGACTAAAATATTTTATCTGTGTTATAGCAGAATTTTCAGATCGCTCTGTGGACGTCAGACGCTTCCCTCGACGATGTGAACAGAAGAATTGGAATGACTTTGAAGAACAAACTGGCTCTGGATGATAACATCAGATACGAAATCCACAAAGATGCTTCTGCAAGAATTGGATCCGTGGTACGACCAAAAATTGTCATCCCCAAAGACAACAAAGAATTGTCAAACAAGAAGTTCCAAAGCTCGTCGCCAGCTTGAAACCTCTGTCTCTCTAAGTGTATATTTTACTTTCCATTGCGGGTTTTGTTGTTTTTATATAAAATTGTTTTGTTTGAATGAATATTTGTTTTTAATCGTCGAATGAGATGGTTTATAATCAATGGATGACTTCTTATGTGTTATGGTCGATTTTGAACTTAGCAACTAGAAAATCGACAATATTTTGTCAGATCTACTAAATTTGCTCTTTTTTAAGTAAAGATGTAAGATTACCGTAGAATAGGAAGGCTGTGCAACAAAAACCAAATATAAATTTGTGTTTATTATGCATGAGCAGTGTTTAACATTGACATAATAACAATTGAATTAACATGATTAAAACAATAGAAAGTTCAGTTTCCTAATAGTTTGTGTTATCAAGTATTCGCTCAATATCTCGATTCCATTTTCGTTCAGTGCTCCCCAAGCACGAAGAGCCTTCAACGAGTTGTAGATGGATTCTGAATTGGCTGATTCTAGTAATTCCAGTTTGGGGTCGTTAGCCATTTGTTGAGCTAACGTTCTGATGTAATCGTTATCTATAACATTTTTTTAAAATATAAATCTACATGGTTGTCAATATATTTTTTTACCAAATTACGAACTTTATTGTTAAATTCTAAGAACTTTTGGGCCTAAAGTTGTTGAGAAACGTTCTTACCCGTAACATTCTTATATTCATGTTGGTGTGACTTAATGTTGAGGGAAACGTATCTTAACGTAGTCAAGAATGGTGTGATCATCTTGTAGTAAAACTCTCGCTCAAAGGAATTCTTTCCAGATTCCCAGAAGTTGATGGCCATCTCCATGTGTTCTTCCATTGCACCACAAGGCTAAAATACAATATCTATTTTTTTTACTTCGTAAATTTTAATCAAAAATAGAAAATTCCATTTAACTTACACTACAAATAAGCATTTCGTATCGTAAGGTCGTACAAATGGCACTCATTCGCTTAATCAGGACTCCCGAATCTCCATTTTCGGTAACAACAGGTTTTAACAAAGCTTAAAACATTATGTTAAGGAAAATATAACCAAATTTTAATTAAGTAAGAAACAATTACGGTTTGTACATAAATAACATCAAAAGCCCATACTGAAATTAAAGAATACTTACCAGCAACTGAGATCAAACAATAAACAGGTAATAATGCATTTTTGTGGTAAGATAAGGTAATATAGGTCTTGTGACAGTCGATCAGTTGTATGTAATTGCTGTCGATAATAAAGCAATGGTCCAGGTATTTATTCATCTCTCTCACGAAATGATTGTTGTCCTTTATGTCAGGTGTCCATCCAAGGACTTCGAAGCCTAGAGTTCTGATTTCGGCACTCAAAGTTTCGATATCCGATATCAATTCATTTGTAGTAACCTTCCGCGTTCTGTACTTACTGAGGAACAAAGCCGCCATTAAACTGGAGAGTAAAATCGGTTGTTGACGTTGGGCTACTGAAAATTACATTTCAAGGCTACCGCACTCATAATCTATTCAAGGTATTGTAATACTTAAGAACATAAACTTCAACTATTTAAAGACCCTGTCGCTATTGGAAAATAACTTACAATAAACAATATTGTAGCCAACAGCGCGGACTTTGTTCCTGTGGGTCAAACTGGTATCAGACCAAGGCATCAGCTCTCTGTATGACTTTCGATTCATCGCGTAGTCTAACTCAGGAAGTTCTACTGCTGATAACCATTTTGTAACTCGTCTCAATTCTTCCTAAACAGTCTTTTATACACATTCAATAGGTGATGAAGTTTGAACAATGTTATTTTGTGTTTGTAAAAACCATAGTCATGTTTCTTCAATGTGTATCTTTAAAAAAGTTAAAACTTACACTCAATAACCTCGGCTCTCCAAAATCAATGCAAACCACGCCACAAGGTGTTTTTCGACTGAAACTCTCCCAAACACCTTTGATAACTCTGAAGAAGTTCTCCTTCTTCTTCCTCACACCCATCAACTCGTTGTAAAACACTCCTTCTACTGCAGAATCATAGGTAATGCTTGTAGGTACCAAATAAACATCCTTTACCTCTCCAGTATCAATTGCTTCGAGGACATTGGAGATCAAACCATTTTTAGGTAATAACGACTTCCCCATTCTGCTTCTGGTCCCTTCCAAAAAAAATTCCACACTTAAACCTGACTTCAAAAGCTCGATCAGGTAGGTTTTCAAAACGTTACGATAGAGTTTATCTTGAGTTGATTCGTCGTTCTGATCTATTCGGCGTCTGATGAAGAAGGCTCCAGTGAAACGCAACATCCAACTGAAAGTTATTCCAATATAAATTAAAAACAACTTTTGTAGTAAAAATATACAACAACATACCCAAAACCATAAAGATTAAGGTTATCGCCAGCTGCTACATGCGGAAATCTAATCCCCCAGTGCCAAAGAACCCAAGTTATGATCTGATAATCGAGATGGCTTCTGTGTAGAGGTAGGTACAACAACGAAACACCAGACTAAACTAAAATACATTTAAAAAAATATATAATCATGACCTTGTCCGCTTCTATAAGACGGTTCATCTGCTCCGGGCACACGTATAACACTTTCATCAGCCTTCTGAACACCTTGAACATCAGATACCCAAGGAACCTTGTCCACACTTTTGAATAAGCAGCTCGGATCCCGTAGAAAAATCCCCATGCTCGTTTTGTGATGGCTGAAACATTAGTTTGTTCCTCAGCAGCAACTTCTTCAATCGTTCTTCTGACTCTAAACATGAACAGACATATAAAAACATTTTTTACAACCTACCTAGCTGAATTCATAACTTTGTCTTGGACTGATGGATACTTGTAAGGAATCGAGTGATTCCAAACATATCTGACGTCTCGAAACCATGTTATCCGTTTGTTCAACGAAACCGACCCCACTCCAACAACATGAATATCTCCCACATATGAGATGTCCAAAAGATTGAATCGATTCGTGTCATGTATAATATCGTATTTGATGATGTTGTTGTTCATGTCGGTCGTGTGATCATGTTTCTCTCAATTGAATTAAGAAATCTTCTCCAAAATTTCGTAAAATAAAAAAATATTTTTAAATAATGCGAAATGCCAAACTATTTGTTTTCGTGATAAAAGACACCGTCAACAGAATGTCAAGATTTTTGGTATTCGTCGTAGGATATTATGTTTCTACTCGCCAATTTTTAGATAACTGATTTGAACAAAATAATTTAATACAAACAAAGTAAAGCCCGTAATGACAAGTAGAGTATACACGTGAGACTTCAGGTCGACAATTCCAACTTCTTGCTTGGCACTTCTTTGTTGTCTTTGGCAATGACAATCTTTGGACGTACCACCGACCCAGTTCTAGCAGAAGCATCCTTGTGAACTTCGTATCTGATGTTATCGTCCAACGCCAGCTTGTTCTTCAAAATCATCCCAATTCGTCTGTTCACATCGTCGAGGGAAGCGTCTGACGTCCACAGAGCAATCTAAAAATTTACTGTAAGCTTAAATAACAATGCAGTAACTAAGTCGAAAGATTGCTTATGTGCCATACACCTTTGCCAAGAACAGCAGAAAATAACACAGAACAATATTTATACCTTGTCGCCTTTTTGCCGTACATTAACAGCAGCTCCACAAATAAAGTCTCCATGACCTTCAAACCTTTCTCCAATGATGTCCATCATGATCTCCAACCATAATTCATCTAGTTTGGTGGCCCTCTGATCTTTATGAATGACAACCATCCATCTTCCACCTTTCACATTCTTTGGATCTTCCCACATAGGCTTGATTCCATCTTTGAATAGGTAATAATCACTTCCAAAAGTTAAATCAGAAGCAGGAATGATTCGAAGATAGAACCTAAATGTAAAAGTAGATAATAACTAAAGAAACTTACGCCCAGAAGTCTTCCACAGTCTCTATGACAACAACTTTCTTAAGACAGTCCTCCCATTCTTTGGATCTGTCTCCTTTCAAGAACCAGAAGGCCCATTTGTGTCGCAGAGGATGTTTTGCCTTTGGAGGCCGCTCGATTGTCTGCAAACTTTTATTATACCAGAATAATAAGCGAATGATGGTCGAAAACTAATAAAACGTAAAAGTCACATACCTTTTCTTCTTGTACAGCAACTTCTGTCATTTCGAACAGGTTCTTGGTTGAAATATCTATTTAAATCTGAAATTTTTTTTAATTGACCGATATAATGATAAAAAAACGCATAAATACAGCCAATAATCCACGGAAGAATAATAAACCCTACAAATATCTAGTGCTAAAGATGAAATAAATAAAACAAATAATAAACGAACAGGCCGAATGACGAACCGTTCTTGAGTTGTGCTTGAAATCGACTGAACCCACGTATTAGCTTGTTTTGTGCAAAAAATCACCAATTTGCATAAAAATCCAAAGTTCTCGTGTTTTCTTCTCAGATTGACTAGAAATTATGTAATTTTGAACTAACTCGACCAATAAACCATTGCCCGTCCGGAAACGTTGACTGCTATATAAAATTCTTGTTCTTTTTATTCTTAATTTTTGTATACTTCACTGTCTTAATCGTATTTAACCGTGAACTATATTATTACCACAGATATCCAAATTAGAACATTAAAAACAAATCAGTTTAATACAAAAAACCAGTATTAGGAAACAAAATATACACGTGATTTTAAGCCGGCGACGTGCTTTCAAACTTCTTGTTTGGCACTTCTTTGTTGTCTTTAGCAATGACAATCTTTGGTCGTACCACAGATCCGGTTCTGGCAGAAGCATCCTTGTGAACTTCGTATCTGATGTTATCATCAAGGCCCAGTTTGTTCTTGAGAATCATTCCAATTCGCCTGTTCACATCGTCAAGAGAAGCGTCTGATGTCCATAAAGCAATCTAAAAGTTTAACAATAATATTGCCTAACCACGCTGTTGGTTAGTTTAAACTATACAAAAAGCTTCAATGTTTTCAATAAAAACAAAAGTAAAGAAAACAAATTCCTACCTTATCTCCCTTTTGTCGTACATTAACAGCAGCTCCACAAATGAAGTCTCCATGTCCTTCGAATTGCTCTCCAATAATCGCCATCATGATCTCCAACCACAACTCATCTAATTTGGTGGCTCTTTGAGCTTTGTGAATAATAACCAGCCATCTTCCACCTTTCACGTTCTGGGGGTCTTCCCACATTGGCTTAATTCCTTCTTTGAATAGGTAATAATCACTTCCAAATGTCAGATCAGATGCAGGAATAATTCGAAGATAGAAGCTAAAGACAATAATAATTTAAAAAACAATTAACTTACCCCCAAAAATCTTCCACAGTCTCCAGAACAACAACTTGTTTTAGACAGTCCTCCCAATCTCTGGATCTGTCTCCTTTTAAGAACCAGAAAGCCCATTTGTGTTGTAGAGGATGCTTCGATTTCAAAGGTCGTTCGATTGACTGAAAAGTTTGATTAAAATAGTTACTGAAAATTTGTTTTTAAATTTTGAACAAAAACATTGAAAATGACATACTTTTTCTTCTACTACAGCAACTTCTGTCATTTTGAAGATGTTGTTGGTTAAAACACTCGATTAAAGCTGAAATAATTTAATTTAAAAATTAAATTTAAATTTTGTAAAAAGTTATTTTAAATAACCACGGAAGATTAGTCGTCTTTACATCATAAAAATGCTCATTAAGCCGTTAAATAAAGATAATTTTCAAGCTTTGAAGAAATTTGAGAAATTTGCGCGCAAAAATTCGGCGTTTTTCCGTTCGTCACTTCGCGCCCTATAAGATGCGGACTGCAATAATACGCGCGATAGCGGCCAATTTAAATATATTTTTTTGTATTTCTTAATAAAGTTATAGCCCTCGTTATAGTAGATACTAGTACTAAGTTTACCTAACTAAGTAGTGTTTAACTTGTGGCTACTCTTGATGTGAAAGCCGTTGTCAGTAGCTGAACGTTTGGGTATAATAATATTGCTGATTGACTCTTTTCTCGCCGCTGGCTTTTAAATTTTATGGTAATAGGATTGGGGGTTTGTGATATTGTAGTGTTATAGTTATATTCCGTGTAAGTTTTGTTCAAAACAAACAATTTTATTTACCGTGTTTGATTGTTTGTCCAATGTTCTGAGTTTATTCACGTTTTGTCACAAAATTAGATGTTCTTTCAGATTTCTTTTATCTTCGATCTTGAATTTATCATAGAATGTCTATTGTAGCTTTTTTTAAATTTAATGCATAAGATTGTTTAGTTTTCAACGTTTTTAACCTTTAAAACCAAAGTAGAACGGCCGAACCGAACCCAGATTGCCAAATACGGCGTCTACCGTGCCCCAAAACAAAGTAGTCCAAATTCGTAGTGACAGCAAATGCATTTACCTAGCCCATCAGCAAATTCACCGGAATGAACGTCATCAGACATGCTGAATTGGTTGTTGTGATGTACGTGGCGTGCTAATCGGGCGGGGTTATCCTGGTGACTTTTCATCTGTTGAAGAGGCACGGCCTAAACGGGACTAAATTCAATCAGAGCGCTTGAGTGGAATGGCTTTTGACATCTTTTCTCCGTAAAACAACTTTCAAGGTCATCAGGCCAAACTTCCGGGCCATACGGGATTACAATTTTAATAGGAATGGGTGGTTACCTGGGGTGTACCTGTCGTATCTCGGCTTTTCTGGTTTTTTTCTCAATAATATTTTACAGTAAATAGAAAACATAATTTTGTATACCTAGGTTATCATAAAACAAGTCAACCTTTTCTTTATCATCATATTATATTGACCTTCTCCCACTCTACTGTTATCAAACCATGCATATTTGCAGTAGACGGTTTAGTGTTGTTTTCCCCATCGCTCACTCTGTTATGATTGTTAATGTAGTTCTATTTTCACAAAATTAATGTGATTCAGCGTGCTTCACCGTTATCTCACTGTTCTTTCTTTGGCTTTCTCGTGTTTTGATACCGTGAAGTTGCTGATAATGGGTCGGTTTTTGTTTCGCTCACACCTGTTATCAATTTAAACCTTCTCTTTCATATTTTGGATCAATTAAAATGGCTTCTTTATCAAGTTGCAATCTGTTCGGCCATACGCTAATGTGGTGGTCATAAAACAAGTTTAATTCAACGCCAAACAACGCATATGTCATTCCGTGTCGACATATCGATTGTTTGTTGGATTGAATCGTTTGGAGCGGGGTTCACCTCCTGTCCGACCGTTCCATAAGCGAGGGAAAACAAAAGTAATTAGATTAATTATTGAGCCCCGCGGCGTTTATAAGCTTGACGCGTAGCAAGGCGCATTTCCAGCGGATTTTGTTTTTTGGCTTTTTCCTTTTGCTTTTTTGCATTACCAAATAAAGCTTTGGCCGCCGTCAGTTCCTTTTTTCAGTTTTTGTTGTGAGCGCGCATGAAGAAGGACAACACAGAGACGACGATGAGCGAAGAAATGGAAAGCGGGTGTGTGGCGGGGGCTTGCGGGAGTCTACAGCCCGGCCCCCAAACGGTGTGTTCTGCCTGTGATGTTGTTGTGGACTGGTTCTCACCTCGATTTGGAGCGGGCCCCTCGAGGCGAGGGGAAGAGTCTCTGACCCGCTCGATTGTCGCGGCGTCGCTGAGACTGATGATAACTTACCTGTCCCGACTTTCGGCGGGATTTGGCGTCCCTTCCCCCTTAACTCACAAACCCTCAGGGCCTCCGGATGAGCTTTTGGACCCGAAGCAAGGAACAGAGGGCCCAAGATGTCGGCCCAGAGCCGCCGCCGGCCTTCATGCGCGCCTTTCCAAAAGTAATGGGCCGTCTCCGGCGATCGCGCCGCCACCTGAGGTGGCGCCCGAGCTGGTCACTTTTTGTTTTCTCCGTATAAATTGGATGCTCCCACGTGTTGAGTGAGGCCGCCCTGTTCCCAGGGTCTTTTCCGTTCCAAACCCGAGTCTAAGTTGCCGATTACATTTTCTGCTCATTCCTTGCGAGGCCACTGTTTTGTTTCAAGCGTGATTAGCGTGATGGCGTGCATAATTGTATCTGAAGGTTAACGTGATGTGCCAGTTCCGCGGCCCAATCACTTTCGACGGCCTGACGCCTTTTCGAAGGTTGATTAACACGGTGCAGGTCGTCCGTGAAGGTTGTCGGCTTTGTTACGGCCTTAATTTGGTTTCGATAATGCAAGCGAAAGGGAATTAGGCGGCCAAAACTTTAAATACGTTGCCCGATTCCGGATGTGGAGTGGAGGGATCTGTATCTGTTATTTCCTGCGGCAAAAGAACATTGGATTTAAGTTTTATGGGTATTTTGAATGGACCAAGGGGACCACCGAAGCCACACCTACGGCCATCAGATGCTGTCCGTCACGTTGTTTCCGTCCTTTGTCTCTAACGGCCGAGTTCCGTTGAATTCTGTGTCTATTAAAAGAGGGATAAGTAGTCGTGCAATAAGCTTCAACAAAGTCCATTCCAGAATAAAAGCCTTGATTAGCTTTATTTATTTTGCCGGTCTGGGACCGCGAAAAAGCTGGAGGGAAAAGAGCCAAGTCACACGTGCTTATTCTTCTGTTAGAGAATTTGTTGCTTGAAGCCGACCCTTCTGAATATGATTATGACTTTTAAATGACTATCGTATGTTCACCTTTATGACGCTTTTCATAACTGAACATCTCACATCTTATGCTTTCCAACTTTACCTTCAATTAGCATATTTCAACTTGCTTTAGCACAGAATGAACTTATCATAGACGTTTCGCGGAGATTTGCTTACGACGGTATAAGTAAGGGACATAAAACTGTTAACATATCATATTTATTATGGTATGTGTTATGAAAAGGGTGATTTCTTTATGTTGGAACGCCTTTTTAATCGGTATGCATGGTTTGAGTCATGTTTCTGCACCCTCGAAGTTTTTGAATGGCCTTAAATACTATGTTATGTTATGATAATGTATTCGTTACTGTATGAAAACGTTATGCTCGTTCCTGATATGAACTTGGGAGTGTGTAAACTTGCGTGTTTAAACTTTTTTCTTCTGATACAACTTTTCATTGGTTTCGAGTTTAGCGAGTTGATGGTTAAAGAAGTTATTTGTGCCTTCAAAGTGTAGAAATCGAGCGCGGTTTTCGGCCTTTCGGGTCGGTTCGTTACTGTATTATGTTGTTGTAGGCTCGCCCCAAACCATCTCGGGGTATCCTCTTGGCTGATGCTAAGACGAGTAGCGACGGGCCCATATCGTCTCTCCCTCTTTCTTCTTTTGTTTTTCCCATTAATCAGCCTCAGGCCATTGATCCCACCTTCTGGGCATCGGCCTTTGGCCGATCCCGCTAACTAAACATGGCCAAGGAGTATCAGTTCAACTGGCGATGCAAACTACCTGACCAGTTGGTGGAGGGCGACGTGTTCGATCGCTTCGACGACGAAAGCAACACTCTGGACTTGTCGTGTCATGTATATTTTGAAGAGTGCGGGTTCTACATTATTTGGAACCCGAAAGGCAAAGATGCCGGAGTACTCGATCTCGTACAGGTCAGTATCACAGCAGTACAGTTACTTTTAGCATATTTCTTATCTTTCAGTATTATCTTTTGTAGGCTTATAATGAGTGTTTACTTGCAGGTTTGGGAAGCCAGATCGTCAGGAACCATTAAAGATGCCAGGATTTTGTATGATCTCGAACAACGAGGGGCCAAGGAGCCGATCGAAGAGCGCACGGTGTGGATCACGTACGGCCAAGACCTCGTCAATGTTAACAGTCTCTTCCTCATCGCCAAAACAGCACAAATCGCACGAGAATGGCGATACCTAATTAACGAACTCATCAGAAATTACAAGTTCCGGCACTGCAACCCCATGATCTCATTACAAAAACAGTAAGCTTACTATTTTACTAGTGTAATATTGTAAACACTACATTTCTATAATTATGTATTGTAGGCATTATTTGTAGTTTTCGGTTGTGTATAACATGACAACGACATTTCTAAAAATAAGTCGTAAACAGATACACTGACAGTATACTACAATAGCTTTACAATTGTAACTTCAGCTGGAAACTCTTAACCTTATCGACCAATGAACGTGGTAAGATTCCGTTGCGTAGCATCATAAAGACCTTCGCCAGCGGGAAGCCAGAACGAATGGTACACAAATGTCTGACAGATCTAGGCCTGGCTGGGGACAAGGTAAGTTGATATGGCGACTGGCGGTGTTGTGACTGTAGTGGTGTTGTATCGTGATTGTTGTTTTAGTTCATGGTTACTGGTCGTGTGATGCGTGGTCGTTGGTCTCGTAGTTTTCGGGCCATATACAGTTGTGGTACAGCCCGAAAACACAAGCATAAGGTATCGTTCTTTTGTGGTAGTGACGTTGTTGACATTGCCGTATGGACATTATACATTATTTACAGGAGAGGGAAGAGCTAGACGTGGCTCTGTTTACCTTCGAGAAGTTCCTCAGGTTGTATCACAAGATCTGTCCGCGGACCGAGGTGCAGGAGCTATTTGTTAAATTGTAAGCACCTTTGAATTATTTATATTCTTCTAATTATATATTACAAGCAGCGTCTCACTGACTGTTCCAGGTCCGGCCAGAAGGAATACTTAACGCGTGACAAGCTGATCAACTTCTTGAACGAAGAACAACGAGATCCTCGCCTGAATGAGATCTTGTTCCCCCACTTTGACCATGATCGAGTACAACAGCTGATCACCAAGTACGAGACCGACGACAGCTACATTAATCAAGGGAAGATGTCTGGAGACGGCTTCTTGAGGTTTCTGATGAACGATGAAAACTCCCCAGTGTTTCTTGACCGGACTGAGCTGTACCAGGACATGGACCAGCCTTTGTGCCATTACTACATCAACAGGTAATATTGTAGCTTATCTTGAGGTTATGTTAACCTTATCATAAAAGTTTTATGAATCTAATTACGAATTCATTTAGTTCCCACAACACATACTTATCAGGACGCCAGTACGGTGGAAAGAGTTCTACCGAAATTTACCGCCAAGTACTACTGTCAGGGTGTCGTTGTATAGAGTTGGACTGTTGGGACGGTAACGGCGAGAACAAGGGTGAACCTATCATTACTCACGGTATGGCCATGTGCACGGACGTCTTCTTCAAGGTAACCAATATACACATTACAAATGAATGGGTTTAGGATGTTTTGTACCAAATCAGAGACACGGCGTTCGCACGGACAGATTTCCCTGTGATTCTGTCGTTCGAAAATCACTGTTGTCGCTCAAATCAGCTCAAAATGGCGAAGTACTGTATGGAGATATTCGGAGATATGTTGTTGTCGCAGCCGTTAGAAGATTTCCCGGTAGGTTTGCTGATTATTTCATGGACGAAGTCTCACTGTCATCGTCTTTCATTTTAATTTAAATTTGCAGCTAGAACCAGGGGTACCACTTCCTTCCCCAAACAGGCTGAGGCGAAAGATCTTGATCAAGAACAAGAGACTAAAAGCTGACATCGAGAAGCACCAGATGGAGCAGTTCTTACGCGAAGGAAAGCTGGACGAAGAAGACGAGGTCAGCGAGACTCCCGAGGTCGTCGGTCTGGGCGAAGAGACGGCTTCGTCACGTAAGTTAGCTACTCGGGAGACAAGTGACACCGCTTGATGGCTTTTGTATAAGTCTAGGAGCACAATCGGGCCACATATCATTTATCTGGGTTCTGCACTCTCCCCCCTTAATCTTGGTGTCCCGGTTGCCCCCCTTTTAAGTTTTGTCCTAACGTTCCCTTCACCTTATTATATAGAAATGGAAGAATGCGAGATGACTGACGACGAGCACGACCGCGAATCCTCCAACGCCTCACCAGCACCTCGCCTCGCCAACACCTCTCATGAAGGTCAATTAACAACTCAAAGCTCTATTAATCACCCGATTAGTTGTGGCCGATTGACTCCGAGTGCCTCAAGGACCTTCGCCTCTATTAGCGGTCCTTGTGGCTCGAGGCAGTCGTCGCCTCGCAACTCGATCGACTCGAAGTCGCTGTTGCTTGCTGCGTTTGGTGGTGATGCTCGCAAATATAGGGGAAGCCAAAAACAGTCCAGTGCTTCTGACGTCGTCATCGACCGCTCCAACTCCAGTCGGTCGATTGGGGGACGTTCCCCTCGATTCCCGTTTAGACACATGACGTCGAGTATGAAGTCATCGTCCACCAGCTCGCCCCCCACCGGCGGACGCAACGGCTATGGCTCCGGCTCTGGGAGTGGATGCTTGCCCAGTACTCCGACAGGAACAGGTGTGACGGTGATTAAAAGAGTACTACCAGAAGCTTCTGATGCGGGCTGGCAACAGACCGTGTTGAGACTTCTGGAGCTCTTTGGTTGTTGTGCTGGTAGTTGTCATTGTTGTTGGTCCTCTTTTTGTTGATGCACTATTCCGGTGATTGACTCTTTCCATTTTTGTTTTCTATAGTGATGTGCACCCGGTATTTTCAGCTTCTGATCAGCGTGCTCATCCTGAACACGAACACTTGACCCCCGTGCAGGAAAACGTCCGGCCGCAAATCGGTTTGTTTTCTTATTTCTTGGTTATTAATCCTTCGTTCTCAACCATTTCCCTTCCACAGCACCTTACAGTTACTAAAACTAGATGGGATTAACATTTCGAGTATACTAATATTGATTTGACACATCTTCCAATCATAATCATTTGTTTTAGGTGATCTGAAGATTCCGGATGAAGCTCATCCTGAATTGAAGCAGACTAACTTTATATCCAAGCTGAAGCCTCTGGGATTCGCCAAAAAACAGCAGGTTGGTTTGCCATACTAAGTGGGCATTACTGAGTACTAGGTTACATTAACAATATGTTTGCACTTCTTCAAACTTTCTTTTGTTTTGTTGAGTTTCAAATCGAATAATATTTCAGTTTTAAACCACATTAAGCATCTCTTTGATGAGCACTTCTCATTTCCGTTTAATTTTCGTTCGAACCAAAAACTTTTAATTTGAAAAAGTAACTTGTACTGATTACGGTAACGGGTTAAGCAATATGTACATGCCTTTTAAACTAAGCTTTCTTCCTTATTCGTCAGCAAACCCCTCCGCAGTGGGATCAGCAGATGTACCTGGAGGTGAAGGAGGCCCAAAGCAGCGGCAAGATTAGTAACATTCTGCAGCTTGGCCGTGACAAGCGATCGTTCCGCCGTCCGTCCGCCGAGCCAGCCGACCACTCCATCTCAGCCGCTCTCCTCGACGCCGCTCCAAAACGGTCCTCGTCGCATCGAGCGTCCAAGTCCAAAAAGGCATTTGTTTTACTTTTTTGGTTGCTTAGTCCTGTTTTGCACTGGTATTCTCGTCTGTGATCGTGTCCGCTACTTTTCCTGGTGTGCTTTTCGTTGCGGCCGCGTTAGCCAGTCAATGAAATTATGTTTTTAGCCAATTTTAACGAAAGAGGAAGAGGAACGCATCTTTGCCGAGTATAATTATACTGGAGCCACCACAACCATTCACCCATTGTTGTCTACACTTGTTAATTACACACATCCAGTTAAATTCTCGGGCTTTGATGTTGCTGAAGGTAGGATTTACATCATCCTACGAACATTTACTAAATAATTAGTAGTAAACTTCAAAAATCATTATAAAACGTATCGCTTTCAGCCAACGATCTTCATTTTCACATGTCATCATTCTCCGAAAGTACGGGTCTGGGGTACCTAAAGCAGTCGGCTCCCGAGTTCGTCAACTACAACAAACGACAACTCTCTCGGATATACCCGAAAGGAGCTCGGGTGGATTCCTCCAACTTCCTCCCACAGATCTTCTGGAACACCGGCTGCCAAATGGTGTCGCTCAACTTCCAGACGCCAGATGTGTGTATGCAACTGAATCAGGGAAAATTTGATTACAATGGTCAAACCGGATACCTCTTGAAGCCTGACTTTATGCGGCGACCTGACCGAACGTTCGACCCGTTCTCAGAGTCGCCAGTAGATGGTGTTATTGCTGCTCACTGTTCAGTACGGGTAAGTTTTAACTAATTTTGAAAAATCCTATTTAAAAAAGTCAAAAAATTCGAAACTCTAACCTTTTTGGCAAACAGCAGTTATCAATTAAACATTTCAGGTAATTTCTGGTCAGTTTTTGTGTGAAAGGAAAGCAGGCACCTATGTTGAGGTAGAAATGTACGGTCTACCAACTGACACGATAAGAAAAGAACACAGGACCAAAACGGTACCGGCCAACGGTCTCAACCCTATTTACAATGAAGATCCGTTCGTGTTTAGAAAGGTAGTACTACCTGAACTGGCCGTACTACGATTTGCTGTTTACGACGAAAGCGGTAAACAAATCGGTCAACGTATTTTACCGTTGGACGGTCTCCAGTCGGGTTATCGCCACATCTCGCTCAGAACAGAGTCCAACATGCCTATGACACTGTCCACATTGTTTGTCCATCTCGTGCTGAAAACATACGTACCTGATGAGTTGAGTGGCCTAGTCGATGCTTTGGCTGATCCTCGCGCTTACTTATCTGCTCAAGAGAAGCGAAAGGAAGCCCTGCACAACATGGGGGTTGATGACAATGACATCGTCGAGGTGGCTCCTTCTTCCACCACCAATGCGGCCAGCAAAAAAGATTCCAACAAAGCAAACAAACCAGATGCTAAACAGAAAGCGAACGGCGCTTCCACGCCTCAACAACAATCGCAAGAAATCCGACCATCGACGGCGGTTTCGTCGCCTGTGGTCGGGTCGAACGGTAATCAGACGGCGCGGGTGGCTACGGAAGCCAGTTCTGATAATAGATACAAGGTAAGCGACACGATAACATACATTTGTAAATAACACATAAACAAAAAACCTCTAGACATACTCTGGCGGTCGAAGGGGATCGAATGAGTTGACCGTACACATGGGGACTGGTCACTTGAGACCACCTAGTCCCATTCCAGGCAGTCCACGGCTAGATGGAGCCAGACGCCGGTTCTCACGGGCGTGTAGCCTTTTCCGTTCCACCGAGGTTAGCTACAAAAGTGTCCCGTTTTAAAGATTCACCCCG
Source organism: Bursaphelenchus okinawaensis (assembly GCA_904066225.2). Taxonomy (NCBI): domain Eukaryota; kingdom Metazoa; phylum Nematoda; class Chromadorea; order Rhabditida; family Aphelenchoididae; genus Bursaphelenchus; species Bursaphelenchus okinawaensis. The sequence continues at coordinate 6,390,469 of CAJFCW020000005.1, read as the reverse complement.
TTTTACACCGGTTACCCTGTCTTAAACACAATATTGTTACAGCAAACACATACCTACTACAATATTCTCAAAGTTGTTAATATTGGCTTTCATTGATGAGAATAACCATAAATTAACAAGTCAAATGGTCTATATCCTATCCCTATAAAACATTATTTCAGTCCGAACCCATCAACTTGAGCGACTTGAAAAAGAGAAGAGCTTTGTAAAATTGAATAAAAAGTTTGGCAAAGAGCTGGAGGAAATGAAGAAGAGGCATCAGAAGCAGCGCGACGCGATTCAGAAGCAACAACAGATGAGCATCGACCGACTAGTCGGTGACTCTGCTCGAGATTCCAAGAAAAAGAAGAAGAATTCGAGTACGAACGGAAGCAGACATGCATCGTTGTCAAACAAGGATTCTGATTCACAAAGTGGAGTCCAGATCGACCAAAGGGTAAAAAGTGTTCACATTTACAAGACATAAAGTAATATGTTACAGCAAAAGGTGCTAAAATGTTAAAGAATGGATAATACTATGTTTTTGTAGATGAGGTCCCTCATCACAATTCAGACCGACGAATGGTCTGGACTGGTCAAGAAACAACAACAAGAAGAGTTCGAGCAGAGAAAATGTCATATCAAGGAAGAATTCGAGCTGCTCAAGTAAGTAAATACACATTATTTGGGATAAAACTTCAAATTCCAAGTTCCTTAAAAAATCTGGATAAAGAAAGAGTAAAACTAACCTCGGCATTACAGGAAACTGCTGATAGATGGTCAGAAGAGTCAAATAACTGTTTTGAACAAGAAGTTTGATGAAGAGTTGAAGAACATGAGGCTTAATCAGACCAAGAAGTCGATGGATGACACCAAAGCTCTTCAACAGGTAAACTAAAAAAATATTATTTCATCGACAAATTAGAGTAAAAACAAAAATTTGTCAAAACTTACAAATTTTGTCCCATCTTCGAAAACCAACGAAATGTCACAATCGATTTATTCTGCAAACATTTTTTTTGTTTTCGAAAAACGTTTTCTCGAGAACGGAAATTGTGCACGACAGAATGGGACAGTACGTTATTTCAGGATCGAAACATGAGCAAAGCCGAGCGGGATAGACGAATCAGGGAGTTGAATGAGAAGAACGTTAAATTATTCATGGAGGAGCGGAAACGACTCCAAATCAAACGCGAACGGAACGTAGAGCAGATGAAGAAGAAGCACAACGAGCAGAACGAGGTGCTAGAGAGAGAGTTCAGACAGGTACGCGATTACAGAGACTATAATTTATATTGTCGTAGTCATAACATTTGAATAATTGCCAGTTTTTCGAATAATTTCGTCGAAAAATGTGTAAAATAAGGTAAAGCCTGTGTATAGTAAATAAAAAATACATCAAAGTAACAGTTTTAATTTGCTTTTACTTTTTTAAACAACTTGAATCTACCTTTTACTGTTTCAGAGTCTTCAACAAGAAGAAATGAATCAACAGGAGTCGATCCTAGCTGCCAAACCCGAGTCTGTGGTGTAGCCGAAGTCTATCATATAACACAATTTACAGAGCTGGTTCTATTGTATTTTACACGGGTCGTCGTTTCTAAATTAGATAGATATTCAGATAACTGCATTAACAGGTCCACTCTCACAACATACAGATATTACACCCATTTATAGTCGTCAATAGAGAGGGCATTCCACGACCAATGTTGAACAAGATATTACTGTAATATTTATATGAGAGTTTTATTGGGTAAAAATAAAGTTTTATTTTGTTGATGAGATTGTTTTGTTAAGGTAAAGGGCGATTTTGATCTAAAATATTGGTTTTTAGTGGACATTCTTTGGCTGTTTGCGTTTCAATTTTTTTGAAAAAGTTTCATTTTTATTGACAATGCATTGCAATGTTGTAAAAGATGTGATTTTGAGATTGAAATTGAAAAAACTTTATTTTGTTTTGTAAAATGGCGGCCGACGCGTCTGTTGCCCAGAGTTCTGGAGAATCGAAACGAAAGATTCCGGTTTTTGAACATCACGGTCCAGTAGATGAGAAGAAGGAGGATGAAGTAGATCAGTTGATCAGAAGCATATGGGCCTTCATCTACGGATACTCTGAAAGTGCTCCAATGGCGTTTCCGACCTCTACGGTGCTGAAGATTCTGATTCGTGCTGAGGAGATCCTTATGGCTGAGAATTCTGTTGTTGACTTGGATGTAAGTCTTTATATACTTAATGCTTTTGTATTTATTATGTTATTTACGTTGTTTATTTTTTGACAAGTTTTTTTCGAAACAAAATGTTACAGTAACGTATTTTTAGGGTACTGTAATTATTTTTGGTGATTTACAAGGTCAAGCGGACAGTCTTTTAAGTCTTATCAGTTTGGTCGAGATGCCACCTCAAAATGTATTTTTGTTCCTCGGTAATTACATTGGACAAGGATTTGGCCCTCACGAATGTCTCTTTCTGCTTCTGGCACTTAAGATAAAATACCCAAATCACATTTATATCCTCAAGGGCGGACTGGAGGATCCCTTCGCTATGAAAGTAAGCCTAAATATACACCTAATTATATTTTTATATTACAGTAAACACATTTTTCGGAAATCATACACAGTTTTTTTTAAATTGTTACAAAAACAACAATTTTCAAAATATTATTGTAGGCTCACGAATTCATAGAAGGTATGTACCTTCGCGGGCTCTTCAAGACTTCCATGGTTTGGCAACGCATCGTGAACGTTGTGAATCAGCTACCGATCGCTGCTGTCATCTCTAACAAGTACTTCTGTGTTCACGGTGGCATCGGGCCTCAGCTTCTGAAGAGAGGGATTCATGGCCTCAGGAAGCATCGGAAGCCTGCCAGAAGCTCGCTTGATTTCGCTATGGAACAAGAGTGCGTTTGGGGAGCGTTTAGGCCTAATTCCGACAGGTTTAATCGCTTCAAGGATGGATCGCCAGTCTTCGGAGAAAGGGAAATTCAGAAGTTTCTGAAGGCAAACGGATTCAGAATGATGATTAGAAGTCGACAGGTCGTGTTTGACGGCATATTACAGTACCCCGCCGAGATGATTACGGTATGGTCAGCGGCGGCTTTCTTGGACAATTTCAGAAATATGGGGGCGATATTGATATTGGACAGTGTTAATCACAGGGTGAGTTGGGAGAAATTAGAATTAAATAGGGTTTTAATGGTTTGGGGGTTAGATCTGAAAGAAAGTAACATTTAAGGCTGCTTTTGAACTATTTTAATCGATTTAGGCTATCATCAGCCGTATCAGAGTAATGGAAGACGAACCCAAGTCTCTGGATGATATGAAACCTCAAGCTGGCAGAAACGCGATAGCAATAAACTAGGCACCTCATGGTCTTACTGTAATAAACTTGGTTTACAGTTTAAACGTTTACTAAATCTAGTATTATATAAAAAGGTGAAAGAATTAATGGATTTTCTTATTCTTTATTTCAACAGCTCAGTATAACATTAACAATGTGATCACAAATCCGTTTTGATAATGAGTCTTCTGGTGACTTCTTTACTCCGTAGTTTGCTGATCTTCTTCACATCAGGATCGTAGTGCTGACATGTTCGGCAACATATACCTTTGATACTCTTGGCTACACAGTATCGTCGTTGATCACCTTGTTTGAAACGCCTACAGTAATCCTCACGTAGATCGATACATTCTTCTGTCATGTAGTTCTCGTTTTTGATACAGTCTCCTCGTAGGCACCACTAAAATGTAACTTTTACAGTAAGACTGAGATGTGTTATAATTTGATGAACGTTATTTATAGGTCAAAAAGTAAATAGAATTGATATTTTTAAATTTTAGTCATCGTTTATAGCTTTCTAATAAGACTTTTGACATTAAACGGTACCTTTCCAATTCCACAAGCAGTACCGTCCATAACCGGTAAAAATGCCTTCGTCTCACATGTAGAATACCGTGGTTTCTTCCGATTTTGACACCATAGTCTTCTACATGGATCTACTTTCCAGTAGCTGAAATCGTTCCTCTGAAAAAATTGAATGTATTATGTTACTGTAGCCTCAAAAAGTTACCTTTTATGTCGATTTTATTGTTTTACAGTACAAAAAACATTTAAAAAAATTTACCGAGCATTTTCCGTAGCTATTGCCAAACGCAATCCTACATTGCATGGTTCTGTCGAAGATCTCTCCAGCCTTCTTGGTCCTCCTTTTACTTGTGACATCTGGTCTTGCCCTTGCGATATTCTTCTTCAAACAGTCGGATTCTGAAGACCTAAAGTATTAACTACAGTTGGCAGTGCTTACTTTAGGAAGTCTTCAATGTGTTCTAGAGAACATTCACTTAACAGAAAGCTGTTTCCAAAGTTCTGATTCAATTCGTTCCCAGAAGTCTGTGGAGCCATCAGAAAGTTCAGTGCTGGTCCACAGATGGAGCTGTTGCCTGCTCCATCGTGGAATGAACCTAAGCTAAAATAAGGTCAATTATATAAGTAGTAAAATTAGGTTTAGAAGGATGACATAAGTGTAAATGAGGTGGTATACGCAAAAAGATAAGATGAGTCAGAATATCCCGGATAACTAACCTATGAGCCATTTCATGGGCCGCAATAGCTACCGTAGTCAGTCCTCCAACATCTTCAACTACAGAAACGGAATCTTCTCCTCTACACATCGCACGAACATATGCCATTCCTTGTGTAGCACTTTCGTTGTTTTGTGACATTAAGTCTCGCCTAAAAAATTAATTTTGTTAATTTGAAAAATGATGAAAAATCTTGATTTTTACTATACACATAACAATTAAATTACCGGGTAAAAACAATAGCATGGTCGTATTTAGGTAACACCGCCTTATGTTCTTGTAGCCAGTCGTGTATTGTGTGGACAGAATCTAAGGCGTCTACAGAAGAGAAGTCTGGGATTCTGAAGTAGTAATAGCTTGTTAGTTATATTTATTCGTATTTTACTTTTACGGTGTTGTAAATCACGTTCGGATAGCCCACTTTCATAGTATGATATACACTTTGGTATGACAATCGTGGAACTGCATATACTTACAAAGATATGTGTGTTGTCTCATTAGTGTCAGAGTAATTGGCGTTACTGATACGTTGCAATGGGCAGTCATCTACTCTGAAGATAGGCAGGGTACCCGCCAGTCTTAAAAAGATTCTGGTTTTTTCAAAGAAAATCAACCGGTAGTAAATCGAATATATCTGAAATTTGGTAACAAATCGATTATTCAATTGTTTTGCTAACATTAATACTATTAACATTGCTATTCATGCATATTAATATTAAAACAACAAAACTAAGCGTCGTACTATAGATTCAATGCACAATATATAAGAAGAGACCAAGCCAAACTCAACAGGCTCTTTTCATGATTACAGTATACCTACCTGATCGAATATAACCCTGAGGTAATCCTGAAGAGCAAAGTAAGCTGAATTTGAGTTGTATGGATATAACTCCGAGAACTTGTAGTACATTGAGAGATCAGCAATGAGCAGAAGGTCTAGAAATAGAGCTTCTGGGATTTCTGGAGATTCTGTAGCATTAACTACATCTTGTTGGTCACTTTTTAACGTTAAGTTTTGCACAGTTTGATCCAGAAAAGTGACATCGTCGTATAAGGTCGTGTTGTCAAAGAATACTATCTAAACATAAGTTAAGCTTACAGTTATTTAATGTGTTAGGTGTATGTAAAATTACTATATTATTCATGTTTTGAGTATTGTAATACTATAAGAGTTTAGTTGTAAAGTAGTTATTATTGATGACAAATCTCTTACCTTTGACAGCTGTACATCATCAAAAACAATGTTTTTAATCAAGACCTGGCTTAATCCACCTAAAACAAGATCAATGTTATAGATATCACTTCTCGACCTAGCTCTCGACTAATATTCTCACTTCTCCACCTTGCTCTCGACTAATATTACTTACTTTCGACAAGAACCCAGATCCAAAGTAGTCGAACAGACATCTAGCCTCTGACCCCGAGGCATCAAACCGCTTCCAAATTAATGACCCGCCACCCATCGCTGCGACTAATTGCACTCAGCACGTAAATCACGTTCGGATAGCCTGAGGGCGGCTGTCGCTGTCAGCCGGTGATTGTTTTGAGGCCTTTCTGCTTGTGTTTTTTACAGTTTAGAGACATTCGGTGTTGGCTTTCACTTTGTTTTACGACTCTTTAATGGTCACTCTTGAGTGTTTTAGTACAGGCTTTCGTGGTGGGACCAAAATTTACAAAAAAATTTTAAATTTGTTAATAAAATGACATTTTTAAACAAACGTACGTAGTGTTTAAGGCTAAAATGGCATTGAAACGTTTGGTTTTGAGATTACATGTTTGACTAGAGAAAAAACATAAATAATATTGGCAGTTTGTTGTGATTAATGTCACCTATTGATAGCAAATGTCATCAATTCAGAATAATATTATACTTGTGGCGTTTGTTATAGCCTATATCTTTAACTTTTTGGTTATTCTCGGACGAATTTTAATGTAAACGGGCCATATTTCTGGTGGTGTTTGCAAGTTAGACCATATATTTTGTTTCTCGCTATTATAAATCAAACAGTAAGCCTCGAAAAGCTGGTTATGACATGAGTGTAACAGCACGTTTAGCGAAGATTAGTATTTCTTAATTTTTAAATTTATAAACGTTTTTGATCGTTAAAAACTTTGAAAAAAGGTATTATCCTCCCTCTATGGTCTTTTAAACGTGTCCAAATGTTTAGTTTAGGTCTAAAACATGTTTAGAATAACTTTAAAGCAACAATATGTTCCGCTCTTTGTTGTTTATGCAGGTGGTGGTGCCGTTCTTGGCGGTTTATTTTGCAATTTGGAGGAGGGAGGGGGAGAACTCTTTAAGGCCCCTTTTGGGGGGAAAAAACCAGAATGGAACCGACCGCAACAGGATGCTAGCCATTTTCGTGCCGGTCAAGAAGAAGAAGGCGGGCGGCTCCGAAGACGCCCTCAGGCCCCACAGAGTCAGAGGCTTCTGGCTTGAGAAAAACGACACGGCCTGCCATTTATTCAAAGCAGTGCAGCTCATAAAAACCGCAACCTTCTTGGGTCCATTCCGGGAGGGGGGTTGGTGAAGCCGGCTCCGGCACTCAAGCTTATCTTTTGCGCCAAACGGGCACAGTCAATTTGAACGCCTAACCAACCGACAAATTGGCTCTCGACCTGAGGTCGTTGGGCCGTTCTCTCGGGAGTTTTACTGACATTACTTTCTCTATTTGGGGTCGTATTTTCGTGTTTCATACTGTTTAATGTGGCATTTTTTGGCTTTTGTTTATATTACTTATTGTATTCTTAAAATATTGGTATCATTTCTTTCTTTTTTCTAATTTTTTTACGTTTTTATCATATATCACTATTTTTGTAATAATTATGGCAAGTTGATGACGTTTACTGCCTTATTTTTAAGGCAGTAAACGTCAAGTTATTTTTATATATTCGCTTTCCTAGGCCGTTTTATTCTATCTCCAAACCATTTTATTATGATTTATCATTCAAAACTTTCAGAATTTTGTTTTTATTTTAAAATTTGCCTTTTTAAAAATTTTCTCTATATATTTTATGACCAACTCAGTATAATACTACCTGCCGTTTCTATCATCAAACACTGTTTGTCGAGCATGTGTCTGTTTTTTATTTGCTTGGATTACTTTTTGATTTACGAGGGAGACATTAACACAACAAATCTTGTTGTGAGTAGACTTTCGGACATTCTTTCTCACCCAAATTTGCATTTTTCGTTCATAATTTATGAGATTTGCATAAAAATTTGGTTTACAAACATTTTTTGTTTTAAAATGGCATAGTCTAGTAAAAGTATGAAAAATGATTTGAGCTAGTCAAGAAGTAAGTAGAAACATGAAAAAAGTCATGAGCTGGTCAAGAAGTAAGTAGAAACAAAAAGCATCTTTAGTCTTTACCTCCCTTTGCCAAAATAACATAAAAAGCAATATTACACACGTTCTGATTAGATGAGTACGTCATCTAATTGAATTGAGCTGCAGCTAGGCTAGCTGTTTTATGAAATACTCACTTTACTCCAAGTATCAAATGACATTATATTCATAACTCATTGCGTGAAATAGATATGTAAACATTAATTGAGAAAAACAGCGTTATCATACAATAATGCCCTGCCCTTTACAGCATTATGATAAAACGTATCTTTGGTCGGAAAAACCTCCGAAAATCAAAATCCGTCCAAGAAGATTCGACAGATGTGATACAAGCGGGTACTAGTAACGGTGGTGCTCATATAGCACCGAGCAAAACCTTTGATGCTACGAGGTAAGAAAAGGACTGTATAAAGTTCAATTTTAAATAAAATACGAATTAATTTTAAAATTTTATAAAAATATTTTAAGCCAAATTTTGAGTTTTACTACAAAGTAAGCGATTACTGTGCTATTAAATATTAAAAATGATTTTTCAAAGTAAAATTGCCAAAACTCTTCAGAAGCTGTCGCATAGAAGAATGTCACAGTTTTATGGACGCGACATCCTCGGCAGGTGCTGAGAACGCTCGTGCTGACCCAGAACTAGACCGTGCCATGATGCAGACTATAACGGATGTCAAATACGTAAAAAGGAGACCAAAGTTCACAGCAGTCGGTAAGTAATGGCAGCATAGTGTAAGGTTGTTGTAGTTGATGCCAACTTTCAGCGACAGTGTATTGAAGCCCACAACTTGGTGAGGGAAAAGTATGGATCTAGTGCTTTGATTTGGTCACAAGAATTGGCAGATCTGGCCAAGAGTTGGGCCACGAGTTTGGCTGATCGAGGCAGAGTTATGTATCCGGAATTACCTGGTGAGTTATGTAAAACAGTATGGTTTGGTTACGTATTGTTTATAAAAGCAATATTAGAAACTAAAGTTTTTAAATTGTCATCTTTTTTTATAGGTGAGGGGCATTTTAGGCTTTTACTTTGAAGACTTTTAGGCATTGGAGAGAACATTCACCTTGTTATTCACGAAACGGGAGATCACCTGACTACTGGCAGTGAGATTGTCGCTGAATGGGCTAAAGAAGCCGAAAATTTTGACTTTGAGAATCCACATTGGAGCATAAGTAGGTCAATAATTAAGCAGAAAGGACGTAAATTATTCTTGAAAATCAAATATTACCCTAATTAAATTTAAAAAAACAAAAGTATGCAATTTTTAATCAACCTAATGCCTTCAGAATGCAAAAACTTCACCCAGCTGATCTGGCAATCCTCGGTGGAGCTCGGCGTGGCCCGCCACTGGAATACGACCAAGAATTGTCTGGCCATTGTCGCGTTTTATAGGCCCGGAGGCAATTCGAATACGCCGGGTAAGTGCCCTTTCTAGGCTTAATTGGCTTTATTAAAGGCGAATTCGCACACAATCTGCCGGCACGGCACGCCGTCCCCGCCGACGCACGATCGGCTACACAACTGGAGTCCATCCAGCATTCCATGAATCGCTGCGACTTAAGCGACGTCACCTTCCGATCCGATCCCCCCAGGCGCTGACCCACGCTCACACTATTTATATTTCAGCTACTGCCACATTTGCATAAGTTAAAGTAAACTTGTCGCCATTCTGATGGATTTTATGTTGATTCTGGTATATTCAACTCATGTTTTAGCTTTTCTAAGCTTTTATAGTACCAAAAAGTAACTTAAAATACTAAAAACTTTATTTTACTTTACACCAACATATGTTTTTATTCATTGTTGTTGTCGCAGTTATATCAAAAACGATTAGAAAGTTAGCACTAATTGAGCAAAGCAATCTTGTGATGACAAAAAATGGCCATAAAACCTGGAACTTGACTAATATCAGGCGACAACAAGTAGTAAAACAGCCATAAAACTTTAATTGTCAGAGTAATATGCGATCGTGAGATAGCAACTCCATCTAATTCCATTTTATGTTTTAAAAATACTATGTTTTGCGCTTTTATTACCCAAAAGGATTTGTAAGCAAAAAAAGGACATAAAAATCCAAGGCATTTTCTCTAAAATACGAGTGTTTTGAAAGGCTTGAACTAAGCGTTCTTGATATTTACACAAAAATGTATAAAAAACTGAATGACAAATATAATAAGATATACTTGTACTTTGATCTACGGTCTTAAAATAAACTAGAAGAAGTCTTTAGTAACAGACAATTGAAACCTACACAATAAGTAGGCTACATTGTAGTAAAAGTGCAGAGATAATTGTAATCTTTAAACTTTAAACCATGCAAAACTATAACAAATGTGCTTTAAGTGTCTGATAACGAATAAATAAGCAAAAAGACTAATCCAATATAAAAATGCCAACTCTACTGCCTAAAAAAACTCTACCGCCTGCCTGAAGCCATTGTTAGACATAAACTACCCATAGATAACATAAACCATGTAAAGATCACCACTCCTTTCATAAATCATACATTTACTTTCTCTTGAATACTGTAAAATATGCAAATTATTTAGATCATTGATACCCGTAGTTGAAAGACCGCTTCTATTGGAAGGACCCGTTTTCCGTTGGACTGAGCAAATACGACATTTCCTGTCCGTTGGACTGGACCAGCTCTCGGTCCGAGAATTGTGTAGACCGTCGGTGTTCGGATGAGGACGCCCTCGAGTACGACGGCGACTCTTCCATCTTGTCAGCACTAAGTCGTCGTGCTGAGTGCTTAGACATCTCCACCAACGACATGGTTATCGACCGGTCGGTGGCGTTACCCTGATCTACCTGCAAAAACTGGTTGCCGGTTTTGGAGAACAAAGCATCTGAATAGCGACGCGCCGTCTGAGGCGACCACCAGCAACTCACTTGGGCTGGGATGAACACTCGGCGGAATTCCTACAAATTCAAAATTCAAATTTTTAAATTTAAAAAAAATCAAAAATTTCAAAAAAAAATTGAAATTTGAAAAGAAAATCACTAACATAACATGACAAACTCACATTCCTAAACTGCCCACTCATAGAACAGTAAATGATAAACGAGGTACACGCCTCACACAGCGACAACAGGTCGAGGATGTCGCCGACATTGTTGTAGACATTCTTTCGGAATTCCTGAGACAACAGTCCTATTAGCACCGCCATTATACCCTGAGGCAGTTCTGTCACCAAAAACACACATACAATCGCCAATAGCATCCGCGTCGTTCGATCAGCACGTCCGCTAGCTCGATTTCCCCTGAAATTAATGATTGTTACCCAAAAAACTTAAAAATTATACATTAAAAACAACGAAATAAATATTTTTAAAAATATTTTGACAAAATATAAGCTTTAAAGTCAAGGATTAACACTCATCGCAACTTACCTTATTGAATTCGACCTGATATTCCTCGACAGAGGTGCCAACGACTGATTAGAATCCTTCCTAACATCAGGTATCCTATTCAGGCCGTTCGGCTGGACTGAGTTCCCGTTTTTGACTGACCCCTTGAGCAATCTGGCTCTGTTTTCCTTGACTTCGTTCAGGATCCTGGTGAGTAACCAGACAAACAGAGTGAGTAACATGCATGGTAGTACCTTGAAGATGGTACCAGAGATCCAGAAGGCCATCCGGAAGACTAGGCAGTTCGTTTCCAAGGCTAGGTCGGAGACTTCTGGAAAGTAGGCCAAGGCTGCTGTTACCGATGGATCTGTTATTGTACATGTGTACTTGAGTGGCATTTCTATGATCTTGTAAGTCAAGAAGTTGGGAGAGTTCATGATGAGGACGAAGAAGATGACGGCTGCTATCGAGATGTACGAGTGTTTGAGGCCGATCTGAAGGTGTATATTGTGTTAGTTTGTTTGTAAATATTGAGATTAGGTATTGTTTTGCTTTAAAAGTGCGTGGAAATAATGTTTTATGCAAATTCAGTGATTTTTGTTGTCTTTTCAATTTCAAATAGCTTTTTAACAAATAATCAATTTTTAATTACTAAAATATTGTTTTAAACAGGATGATTACCTTCAGTGCTCCTAATATTACCTATTACCTTACAAAACTTTGCAGCTTCGAAACTCTTCAAACCCTGAAGCACAAAACGTACGATACCTTTGGATATTACACTTGCCATGTTGTAAACTACAATCCTTAATACGAAACCTTATGGGTTACAATTGGCTTTAAAGTAAAGCTCACATTAAGATGCTTAACATATAAATCCCTCCGTATTTACAGTGCAGTAAACACAAAGGTCACAAAATATTTTTGGATTCTTTTGAAATCGAAAAAACTTTCTTTACAAACAGAAAACAATGGGTTCTGATTGGGTGAGTGATAACGGTATGTTAAGGAAGGAAGTGACATTTGTAAAGGTACTAGGTAACTGTTAATGGTTTAAGGAAGTAAATAAAAATAAGTTTCGAAAGACATTCTATAGACTTTTTGACCAAAAATTAAAAATAAAATCAAAAGTGATGTCATATTACCTTACTCATATGTTTTCTATGTAATTTTTGACCTAATGCTTAAATTATCTTAAAGTACTAAAGACTAGTACTATACTTTGTGATTGCACCGTCCACTTCGTACTCACCTGCATGCCGGACATTCTCCCTCGGTTCCGGAGAGTCAGATATCGAATCAGAGCCAACATAACTAAAACAAACAAAAAGTAATGCTACGAGGGAATGGTACTGACCGGACAACCAAACACTGGAAGTGTGTCCCACGAGTGAGAGATGGGCGTGGGAGACTAGGAACAGTGCCCAACCGTAGCTCCAGTGTCGCGGATGACAATTCGCGAACGCCACGAACGTATAGTGCGTAGTGTAGATGAGGTTCGAGAACAGGACCACCGTGTCGCAGCAAGCCATCGCGGTGAGGATCATGTTCACCGGGGTCCTCATCTGTCGCCTGAAAGTAGCAATGATAAGGCGAAAGATAAAATTTTTGGTTGAAAAGTTTAGAGCTAAAGCAATTGGTCAAAAACTTCATAGAAAGTTATAAAACTTGCCAAAAAATCACATAATTACATATTATACTTACTTTTAAACTAAAAAACACTAAAAACCAAAATTGCGTTCAGTCCACCCCCAAAAAAACATTTTATCTACTTTTGCACCACCAACTATACACTGTATATGCATCTAAATAAAGCAACATCATCGATAAGGTTACCTTGTCAGCACGACGATATTACAGAAGTTGCACACCGCCCCCAACGCGCACAGCACGATGGACAAGTATGTGTGGATGGGCTTGTAGAAGGCATGGAGATCAGCCAACCGATCGTAAATCATGGACTCATTCGGCAGCTGGAAAACGACTGTCTGACAGTGGTCGGCCGTGTCCATTGACAAACTCTCAGTCCACGGCCATAAAAATCTTAAAAAATAGACATAATATGTAAATTGTTAAGATTATAGCATGTAAATGCTCATGCACAATAAATATCGCGAAAAAAGAAACTATAGGTTCTAGGTTTTAAAATTTAATTACAAAAAGTAAAGTTTGGTGAAAATACTCATATAAAAGAAAAATAAAGCTTATCTGTCAGGTAATAATTCCACTTACTTTTTGACCTTTACCTTACAAAAAATTTTACAAAATTTATTTTTATTTTTTTAAGTACAATAATTTACTAAAATTAAATTTCAATAATTTTAACATAGGCTGGTCCAAAAGTTTGCAAAAAATACTAGAAAAGCCTTTAAAGAAGACCCTTTTTGAAGAAAGTAAGTTAAAGTTTGCATCTTGTCGATACCACGGCATAAAAGAGTAAAAACATTTTATTATTATGCCATGGCCAAATAAGCAAAACTTTTGGAAAACAAAGAATTTGTTCGAAAAAACGCGTGTCATCCCTGAAAATATGAGAGTAAAAATAGACGAATACCATTAGCATAACCACGTACATATAAAAAGTTGATCATAACATAAAACAGCACGCGGCGCAGTAAGAAAAAGAGTTATATTGTTATAGAGCCGCTCTCTCGCCCCGACTATGTGTTGATATTGAGTATTTGCTTGTGGTGAGAAAACACTTTATCATTCGGCTAATTCCTCATGTCCAAAAAGCGAATAAACAATATCATACATAAAGTAATGACACCTTCCCCGCGCGAATTATTGGAACTCCCCACCGGAGGCCCGGAGGGCTTCGAGAGGAGTGGGCTCATCTTCCTCACTCACTCTCCACAAAACATACGGGCGGGGATTAAGCCAAACTTTTTCATGCAGAACGCGATAAGTAATTGTAAGTTTAATTGATATGCTTCTAATTATACCACAAATTGAGGATTATTGCTGCTAGTGAAGCCAAAAGTGCACCCAGACCAATAATAATCCAAGTTTGTGGAACAGAAAGGAGACAACAACAAGATAAATAAATGTAACCGAAAATATGCTACTTAGCGATTCCGTCCCGTAATTACGTAGACTTTGACATAGACTGGCCAGACACAAGCATGGTATAGTAGACACACCTGAGCAAATATAGGGCAAATCTTTTTAATACACCACTTATTATAACACTTATTATAACACTGTTAGTACAATACCTTCAGTACAATATCATAGTACGAGTCCTCATTAAACGAGCGATTTGCGTGGGACCAGGCCAGAAAAGTGCCTGAGGGTGTCAGCGGCAGTCACTCAGGCTTTTCCGCTGATTAGGGCCTTACGTGACAGCTCTCCCCGGCCCTACCGCAACATATCCCCTTGCACAAAAAATAAGAATCGAAGCGCTCCGTTCCCACATATGTAAGACTGCCTTTTTAGGAGTGAACAAGGTAGTTTTTGATGCTCGGACGAGTCAAAGGGTGCATCGCAAACAAAAAGCCTTCCGGCCTCGGAATGCGGCCGGATCTGCTTCCACTTAACTAATCAGAAGACAATGCGCGACCCGCTTAACCTGATTACCTAGAGATTGGTCTTGCGACTCCCATTTCATAATGACGCCGCTACTGTTTACTAACAAACTTCTACTAATTGATGTGAATATAAAAAACAGAATAAAGATAAACATGTCCCCCGGGCGGTGTACTGAAACCAAATATCAAACATATGACAATCAAGATAAAGAGATTGTAAAGGCAGTTATCGGGTTACCAGCGACACCTGACAGTTTAGACTGAATCTACTGCCAATCTAGTCCAATACAAAATATTTCACAGTTTAGCATCAAAAAGTTGTAAAGGCAGAGCAAAATGTTGCCAAAAGAACTAAAGTCGGCTGTCGTAGTCATAAATACAACAACAACTCCTAAAAACAGAGTCATTCTGCATAAATTAGTCATGTTTCCCTCAAACTGCCCATACCTACAACCAAAGGCTAACAATTACACCTACAAAACCTCCAACCCATACCTGAAAGTCCTAATCTTGGTATTGTCATAACCAAAAACAAAAAGAAGCCGCCAATCCCAACCGAAATTGAGTTACCCGCCCAGAAAATAAAGCCTAATTAAAGGCGGGCCTAGCCTCCTAATTCGGGATCACCGCCGGCTAATTCGAAACAAAAGAAACAATGGGATTGCTTGATGAGTTAGGCTTGGTTGTCTCCGTCTTTTCGGCTGGGAAAAGTTTAAAACCTCGCGGCACACGAGCAGATCCGCCGTCGAGAGTCTCGAAAAAACAACGCAATTATCAAAAGACACACGGTGACGGAAATAAATAAGACTTGGCCGGAAAACAAAAAGAACAGGTTGCGACCATGATTGATCCCGGTGTAACACCTACAACAACAAAACACAACTACAAGACAATCAGCAGACAGCTGTTCTGAGCCGACCAGATGAAGCCACAATTATATAAACCTTGATACATTAAACTTTCAAACATAAAATCTCAAGAGATATTGATAAGCTCCCCAGGCTGTTCTCTAGACAAAACTCAAAAAAGTGGAAATTCGCCTCAAACAGATACAAATCTTCACATTATTCATGCCGTGCTTAAACCTAAGGAACAGACGGGGAAGCGCCCATAAATATTAAATTGTAGCCCCAGACGATGAAGAGTTTTGCAACTCAGGACTTGGCGTATTTTCAATGTCATCTCAGGTCGTCCATCATAAATCCCTGGCTCGTGTCCCTTAAGGCACCAGTTGTTCCGCTTGACGGCATCAAACTGAACATGGCGGCCAACGTGTTAAGCCGTAAACTCCTAAGGTTAATTTGGGAGAGAGAAACGCCAAAACTATTTTAAATTCCCATTAAGCGGGTTAACAATATGTTGTCAACTGCAACATGGCCATGAATTTTAAAACAAATAGTCCCTATTCGGAGCCAAATTGTGTTACACATGCAGAGCCAAGACAGGGTTCAAAGACCCTGCATTAGAAACATCTCCAGCACCCAATTAGTCTACATAACGTGCTGAGTGTGAGAACGAACCCTAATTTTGGAATAATTTATACTGCTTCACAGAGAAGCATGAATATATCCATGGAGTTAATGCATGTCTTATATGTATTCATGCCTTAGAAACTAAGACGTGATTAACACTTGTTAGACAGAGGCACTACCTTAAATTTATTCAGGATACCTACCTTTTAAAGAAAGAACTACCGATAAAACCTCCCAATAACACGTAAGTTACTCTCAACAACGACGCCACACAGTCCCCATGATTAGCTAAATTTGACACATCCACCAAATGGAGGTTATTTGGTATGTTTGATGCTTACTTTCCCCCTGCAACTCCAGCAAACAGCTCGAAAACGTTCCCATAAAACTTGTTCTGGCGCTCTAATCGAATCCGCAAAAAGGCCAGGACCTTGAAATCCGATTGTCTCTGCCCCGCAGGCTTAACCCAAGAAGGAACTGTCGAATGCTACGATTATCGGGCCACTATCAGCATGCTTATCACCCGAATTCCTGGAGTAATAAGAGCCCCGTGACCCCCGGAATTCCTTTTTGCCATTCATTCCCGAGGAGAGCAATTAAAGAAATGCAACCGCAATAAAACCTCCCCCAAATCAACTTGACATTGCGTTTTATGTCCACGAAAATTTCAAAAATAATCTTTAATTTATAAAGCCCGCAATCCGGCCCAGAGGCCGCCGGCTACGCCATTATTTAACCTCATAAATTGTTAGCACAGAGATGGTTACATATTGGCTTTCACCAAAGTCCAATACTAAAAACAATTCCTTATACATTAATAAAAGCCAACAAGACATACGTCTACCACAACAAATATAGCTACAAGTACGACCTTTTCATACTTTATCCATGACAAAAGTACGATCATAAACCCTTAAATAGGTACAACAATAAGCTCTACATCAAACCATGAACAACATGATTAATACGCTTTCCACAGATACGCCTTCAGCACATACTCTAGGCCTAAACACATACATACGTAACCTAGGCAATCACTTCATGCAAATCAGTCGATGACAGATTAAATTTGGAAAACAGAATGCGCAAGGCCGAACCTGGCACCCTTCCCCCTACCATAACTGGCCAACAAAGTCCTCCTTTCCCTACTCATCCCGGCAAAAATAATAACGCCCTAGGCACTGGTGGCTCATAAAAAACGAAAGAAAATGCGAGACCATCCTCATTCAGACCCTTAAATCGGAGCCACTTCGTTCGCACTTTGACTCGATTCCATCTGTTAATTAGGCTAATGATAAGTGATTCTGGGGATATTATTATTCCTGAAGACCTGGTAGTTTATTCCACAGAGTAAGACAAGAAGAG
Organism: Bursaphelenchus okinawaensis; assembly: GCA_904066225.2. Taxonomy (NCBI): domain Eukaryota; kingdom Metazoa; phylum Nematoda; class Chromadorea; order Rhabditida; family Aphelenchoididae; genus Bursaphelenchus; species Bursaphelenchus okinawaensis. Next base: position 6,372,841 of record CAJFCW020000005.1, on the reverse strand, counting down.
AATAAGCACAGAATAGCAAGAACGCTAAGAAAATGTTTCAAAGTATTTTAACTATCAAAAAGTAATCATACACAATTCAAAAACACTTAACTAGATCCAGAAGGACGTTAACAAGTGCACAAGACATCATATACATCATGCATACGTTTCCTCTAAACATATCTGTCATGTAAGCGTTCCAATTCCCTCGAGAGTACAGTAAGCTTCATGTTGTACACATGGCCAGAAAGTACATACAACCTACAGACTAAATTTAGCAGAACAACAATTGCAATCATCTAGAACAAAGACAGCATCAGCCAGGTCATCAAGTGCATGTTGTAAGTTTAAAAGTAAAATGTGTTATGATCACCGAACAACACGCTTTTTGTAACCGATTGTTATAGCTACAGCCAAATAAGGTAACGAGGCTTCTAGCTGTGTTTGAGGGTAGCTACTCAATTTACTTTTATAATATATTGGTATCCATCTATTCTTTAAACTTTAGGTAATATGATCACACTTTAAAATCACATCCCCCCCCCCACTTAATCCTATTATTCGTAGCTATCTCAGCTCCAAACACAGGGTATCCTTTGATCTCCATTTCAAAACATTTCGAACTCCACAGATCACTTCGAAATTCAAATGAGTCATAGCAGTAAACACGCTATGTTTACAACCTTGTGTCCTCACTTGGCAACAAGTCATCACAGACGATAATAATCGCGGTTGTCACGTTGAGTTACCGTCCGCCGACTGAAACAATAATGGAACGTTGGAGGAACAAACTTCCCTTCCCAAGTGGGGCCAATTGGGCCCAGTCGCAGCTAGTTATGTTTCCATTTCGGTGTTATTAGTTAAACTGTTTCTCTGATATCAAGTAATCAAAAGTTTTTTCTCATCACGTCGAGACCCCTATCGCATCACGTATTAGCGACGGAGGTTGTGATATGACAAACCCTCCTTTCCGAGTGAAACCGCAATGAAGGGCGTCCTAATAAGGCAAGGTAGCTGGCGGCAAGTGTAGCGGAGTGATCAGAAAAGAAGGAGTCAGTCGTCTCCCCAGATTCCGCCTCCCCCCGCCGGCTCCCACAGTCTCTCCCCCCGATCGCGAAAAACGGTGCAGACAAAAGCGGTGCAAAGGGTCGATCATGTCGGTCGGTGCCCTTCTTAGTCTAGCCCACACCTTCTCGTCCAACGCGGCATCGGACCCGGTGGATCTGTTGCACTCTGTGCTCACCTCCAACCTGGTCCTGGTGTTCGCGGGTTTGACTGCCGCCCGCAATTACTACGGCCACCCGCTTCAGTGTGGGTCAGGAGCTCACTTTCCGTCCAGCTGGGAACAGGTTAGTCTCTTTAGTACTCTTTTTCTTTTTTGGTACTCGTTTTTATTTTTGCTGCTGTGGTGCTCTTTTTGTTCTTTCTGGTACAGCATTTGATCAGTTGGTGCTCTTAAATCTTCCGTTAACTTATCTTTTGCTTTTAGTACTGTTGCTGCTTCTAGTCCATTTTAAACGTTTGGTACTCTTCGGAATTGTGCCATTCTTTGCTGTATTATTACATTGTTCTAGTTTAATGTTTCGTCTTTCAAAATTTTTTTTCAAAAATCAGGTTTTCTCTTCCCGTAGCCTTCAGAACCTAGCTCTTTAAACCTTATGATAACGTTTACAAAAGCCGACTGATCTTGTGGTTTTTGACTGTCTCAATATCTGTTTTCGCAATTCCTGTCATTTTTTGTTTTACGGTTGATGTGTCATTCCTTTTTATAGTTTGTCTTATATGACCTTCAATAATGAGCCGATAGTATAGTAAACGGGTGATCTAGGATAGTAGAGCAGACTGTATATATCGTATGTTATAGTAAGGGTGATGGATGTTATGTTTATTCAAATTTCCTGCTCGGAACACGTTGTCCGTCGCTTGTTTTGGTAATAAAACAGGAAAACTCGAAATTAAATAAAAGGCATTAGAATTCCCGGCGCTGATAAGATATGATAACATAATTCCTGTCTAATTTGATTATTATCTCGACCGAGCTCAGCGGAATGTGCGGCGCTCTGTTTGTACACCAATTGGCGGGCCGAGATTACTCTCGAGTGGGGACAACAATATGCTGCTGGACAGGCGATTAAGGGCCGCGCGACTCGAGGGAACGACCGTCGACCACGTGTGAACAACACGGGACGACAGAACCGGTAATTGCGGCTTTTTCGGTGATGTGAAATTGATCGGGGGCGAGGAGGGCTTTTGGGCCCCTCGAAATTAAGAAGCACCCGCTGTGGTGCGCAATCACTTTCCAATGTGATGTGACGTTTCCGCGCTTTTGTCTCGTTGATGGAATTTAATAACCTATCGATCGGATACGGGCATCAACTTGAGGTTAATTTATCACCGTTGCAAAGGTTACATTACACTTCCGTTCGAGGTGTTCGATTGTTTTTCTTTAATTACGACAATTATAAGATCGCATTTTGCTGATTTCTGTCTTCAATATGAGAACTTTTCGGTAATAGTAACCTTTTCTATAGTTTTTAATGTGTATTTGGCGTAAAAAGTAACATGTTGTGACTATTTAGTAATGCCTTTCAAATCATAATCTTCCTCAACATAACGTAGTGATAAAACTTGTTTTGTACTGTTTTGTTCGGCCCTTAAAAGCCGATCGTTCGCACCGCGGCCTTCTTTTCTGCGATTGTTCTCAAGTTAACCGTCTTCCAGGTTTCCTCTCCTCCTTATCAGCATTGTCTCCGTCACTTAATCCCCCGCCATGATGATTGAGGCGCTCATCTCCATGGCCCGATATCTGTCGGCGCGCGAAGACGATGACATAGCCGATCGCATGAATTACCTGTACACGCCTAACATGCTGCTCGCGTTCAGCGTGCTGATCAGCTTCAAACAGTTCGGAGGCCGACCGCTGGAGTGTATTTTCCCTTCCAAATTCAGTGGTTCTCTGCAAGAAGTCCGTCTTTTGAATCTGTGTTTGCTCCCCGATGTCGCAATATTATAATTTCGTTTTTTCAGTACGCTGAGAATCTGTGTTGGTCAGAAGACACCTACTTCGTCCCGCCAGACACACACGTGGCCACGATAAAGGCGCCAGATCGGATACATCCGGATAGAAGGCTCAGCTACTACCAATGGGTACCCTTCTTCCTGTTGTTCCAGGCCGCCTGCTTCCGGCTGCCTTCCTTTTTGTGGAAGTGCATGAGCATAAACTCCGGTACGTCACTTTCCAAACACTATATGATGCCGAATGTTACTTTTTGGTTTTAATTATCTAATTGCCAAGTTCAAAAAGTAGAGTTCAAGTTCAGTTTCCACATTTAAAGTATGACTGCTCAAACTAAAAATGGCAAAAAGCAGTACTAAACTAAAACTATGCCCAACACAGTATCAATTTTCCATAATTACAGGTCTCAGAATCCACGAGATCGTAAGCCGGGCGTTAGACCCAGCGAACATGGAAGAACAGACACGTCAGAGGAACGTTGAAGTCCTCGGCGGGCATATCAGTAGTGTACTTAAGTTTCAACGACACATACAAAGACGAAACATCATGATTTACCGGACATTCAAAGTGCTCAACATAACATACTCAGCCTGCTTTATCAGTTACATGTATCTTATCACCAAAGCGATGTACATGATCAATGTCATAACGCAACTTTATTTCATGAACAAGTAAGAGTTTGTCATGCTTTTGATTGATTTAAAGTGCATAAGACTTTAGGAAATTAAAGTATTATATGCATTATGATAGATAATCATATTCACGTTAGGTATGTATTACAATAGACGCCTATACCTTCGACTATTCCAGATTTCTAGAAACAGACAAATACACATGGTACGGGTTTGAAGTGATCAGCGATCTAGTACGAGGAATAAACTGGGAACGATCTGGATTCTTCCCTAGAGTATCAATTTGTGACTTCGATGTAAGTCTCAAACTAACTTAGCATACTCTTATCATTATCTAAATTTAAAAACTGCACGTTTTTGTTAAAGTTTTACATAAGATTCTGTTAACTATCAATACGGTTTTGAAGCAAAATGTATCCAAAATGATACAGCACTATAGAACGGTGTTTTAGGTAAGATCGGTAGCTCAAATCCAAAAATACTCGGTGCAATGCGTCCTGGTGATCAACATCTTCAACGAGAAGATCTTCATTTTGTTATGGTTCTGGTACACACTTCTGACCTTCGTGACGATAGGTTCATTTGTCTACTGGTTCTTCGTAGTCGCTTTCCCATGCTTCGGAAGGTGGTACGTCGCCACAAACTTGGAGTTAAATCAACAAGAAGAGATTGATGTGAAACGTAAGTGTTTATCCAAGGTTAATACCTAATAAGTTTCGTGTACTTATGGTATTGTTCAAAAGTATTCTGTTTTCTTTGTGTGTAATTTCTTTCAAACTTAACGAATGCTAACCATTCTTTTTTTAAATGTTGCGCTATTATCTTAGTTTATCCATTTCAGGGCATCAAAAGAATGTGAAAAAGTTTGTGAATGAATACCTGAAACAAGACGGGGTCTTCGTGCTACGGATGGTTTCAATGCATGCTGGAATCATCTTTGGCACAGAACTCGTAATGAATCTCTACAAGATCTTCCTCGGCTACCAGAACCAGTACCGCCCGTTGCCAAAGCCAGAAAACCACTACGAATCCAACAACTCGGACTACCTCAGGAATCGGAAGAAGAAAAAGAGTGTAGACGACAACCCTCTGGAAGATGCCATTACCTCCTCTTTCCTGCCCGGCACGCCTAGTCATTCCAAGTCGCAGTCGCGGTCGTCAAGCAGTTCCAGCGACTCGCGACGACAGTCTATTAGCAACAATATTTGAGAAAACATTGCGATATTTTGTTGGCTTTAGGTCTGATCTCGAACATATCAGAGTAATTTACTTAAAATAAATTTTTATCATTATTGTGGAAGACCGTGTATTGATTATTTACTATATTATCGTATTTTCATGCTTTTAAATTATTTTAAAATTATTTATCTTTGCTATTTGTATCAAAGCCTTGTTGTTTATGACATAAGTTTCACTTATAATGATAGTATAATGTTTTCGCCCTTCTCCTCCCTAATTTGCCCTTTATCAACACACACAACAATGACAAACCAAATACCACCTCTTAATCACGACATTAACAAGGTTGGTCTCTATCAGTCAAAGAACATGATTCCAATAGAGCTCACGTTAGTCACTTCCGGCACACCCTTTTGGAACGACATACATGTTTGAGTGATATGTAATCACTAATAACCGGAAAGTCATCTATCACCTTTTGCATTACCTAAACTACAATATTTTCTGCAAAAACTTGCTACGTCGCTCTTAAAACAACATGTCAAGTCGTATCACGTCAACGTTAAAGTAGACTTTTAAACGTTGCAAAGTTCATTCAACTAGTGATATGAAAGAAAAATAGATCAGATACGTTTATTGTCACTTCTTAGATGTAACAGTAACGTATTTAAAATGACAGTAACACTTTTTACACCAAATAATGTTAAGATAACTTCACACAGACTATATAATCAAATAAAATATAACACAACCACCAAAATCAACATACAAGACACTGACAGCAACACAACTGTTAACAACACGCTTTCCTCACACATCACAATGATCACAACATTCTACAGCCATGTGACGAACGACAACGTCACATTCATTGTAATATAATAGTTACCAAAATAGAAGTCTCATTGACGCCATTAATAATTTAGACGATCACAAAGCAGAACCTGGCCTTTGTTGTTTCAAAAGCAGTTTCATACAGATTTCAACAGAGCCGGCTCCTTTCCGTACGTAGCCATACGAAGCGAGCCTGGAGTCGTCTTAGCGACAACTATAATAACATGACCCGTGGCTCACTATCCAATTCAATCCGTGAGCCGAAGATGACAAAAAAGCACCGCTTTGACATCATCAACCTCATCCACATCAACAAAATGTAAGTGATAAGGTTATTCATACCATGTTAGTATCACTCTTTGGTCAAAAACTACATAGAACATTACTATGAAATTATCGTTACTACCGTGGAGTTCGGACCGATCTGCTATAGACTAACAACCCTAAGTAAGGCCGTAGAAGCTTGAAGCCATATCTACTTTTACTGCTATGTTACCCTGAATACCTCTCAATCATCCATTCTGTTGGCCTTTTCTTTTTTCTCGAACTACCCTTGATAAACTGTTATTATAACAACCTTTACATTCCTATGCAATTTGTAACACATAAAATTGATATTTTTCTTAGCGAATTGTTCATCAAATCGTATTGACACAAACAAAAACAGTCCCTGAATTCTGTTATCTGATTTCCGTTACGAAAACTGATTCTAAACTTTTGTTCTGCCTCCAAACTCGCTGTTTTGTTATCTAAACTTGGGCCAATTAAGTTTTTTTTTAATTTTAATACCAAAAGTTAAAATAAGAGGATAAAGACAGAACAAAAGATTATCTTCATATTCTGTACCTGTCTATAATAATATTATTCGTTTGTATCTTATTATACATTATTTTTATGTTATAATACCTGGGAATCGACTTAAAGAATTTATTATTGGATTGTTTATTGAAAACCTTCATTGGTAACCACTGTAATGTACTCTTCGACTTTAAATAACGACTTTACAGTACTTTGTACGGTAAATAATAATATCGTCGTCCTTCAATGTTTACCCTCCCATATCAGACAAAATATTAAAGTTTGGTGATCTTAGAAGGTCTGTAAGCGTTGGCGGAGAGACCATCTTGCTCTAGGAGAACAACAATTTCCCGCATAAAACGATAACGTTTTCACTATTATCTACAGCTATTATAATGTTATATTAATTACGTTTTACGTCTTTTTTACATTTTTAACGCGTAAGTGCCTATTTTGCAGTAGACTCTTCTAACATTACTTTTTCAAGTTAAATTTGGAGTAGTTATATATATATTAAAAAGTTACAGTAAGAATTATTTTTTCGGGAATATTCCAAAGCGGTTTCTAGTGGAAATTCCCCAAATAAGAGCGATTCGCTATATGATCGTCTTTATCAGCGCAAACCCAATTATTATTAGTCAATCTCGTGGTTTGTTTACCGCCACTTACAACAATATCGACGGTAGCCCCATTTTGATGTCTACAACAATATAAACCACATTTTCTATCTACAATAATATTACTCACCAGTTCAGACCTGAAACGCGATTTTTTCTCCAGAAATTGTCCTTTCTCCTTCATAAAACAATATCGGAAAGATCAACGCGAGATTTTCGACGAAAAATTGTTCCTTTTCCGTTCAGAAAACGCGTCACTGTGACGAATTTTACAGACGAATATTTGTTCAATAAAAATAATTTCTTGCTCTCTGAATTTTAATAAAAAGGAATTTGACTACAATGAAATTCATTTATATTTCCAAGACTTTTTGCGATCTTATCACAAGTTTGTTAATTAAAACGACCTAAAATAATGTCTTAAACCTCGGAATTTGCGATATTTTGGGCTGCAAACTGATCTTTCTTGTAAGATTGTAGTTTTCGTTGAGTCTTTCTTGTTGTTGAACTACCTTTGTCGTTGTAAAACAAACTTTAAAGTATTATTCACGTGGAGTGTTGTTGTTGATGTCCAAATCTGGTTATTTTTGTTTTGGGGATATTGTTCTTGTTTTGCGTCTGGTTTGTTATGATTGATAGTTTAATAACGGGGAGTTGGTTCGCCTACTTATTTGGGGGGATGGCCTCTTACAGGATAAGGTCGTGTTCGAACTTTGTCTTTTGTTATCTTACATTACTCACATTTTTAAAAATACTTATCAGTCTTTGATTTTAGGACAATGAGCTTGAATTTATGAAACAAGGTGTAAATTGTAACTTCGGGGCTATTGTAATCTATTGTTAACTTTAGTTTTGTTTCAAAGTAGTTTATATTTTCATAGAAAACTAAAGTGATGTTTTCAGAACAGACTGCCACCGAGATTCCAGCATGAACCCAGTGGAAACCGGTGGCATTGACTTCATTGAACGAAGACTCACCGAACACACCAACATACTTGAGTTGTCGGCTTTTAAAGATAATTCTACTGTGTACGAGCGAAGTAAACTCTCGAGGAACGAAGTAAGTTTGGTATTATTTTTATTTTGTCACTCAAAGGTATCAACTGCTGTCCAAACAAAACATTTATTTTATCGTATTACTGTAAAATATAAATTTTACTAAACAACCACTTTTAAAATCGCTCTCCCACTTTGTTTACGCTTTGTTTACTCGCCCTTTCTCTCAAAACTGACTTTGATGTACTTAATTTAGACTAAAGAAGACGAGAAGAAGTTTGCTTTGAACGAATTCGAGAAATGCAACCCCTTAGTGTCATTTTCAGTGTACTTAACATGGGTCATTCTGATGCTGATGGCTCATTTCCGAGAGTTTCTACGGAAGTATAATATTGAAAAGAATCTGGCAGCTGTAGAACGACCACAACAACGAGTAAGTCAACGCTTTGTCACGTATTTTCCTCAATTTTAGGTTAAGTTTCAACATTAATATTATGGGTCAGTATCTGAATCAACATTTATTTTAAGTTCAGCGCTCTTGGAGAGATTAAATTTGGGAACGAGTACCTAAAAATATAGTTTTTAAGTCATTAAAACCAAATGCCAATTGTTCATTTTTATACTTTAGGACTTTGCGCCTTTGTACAGTTCATTTGAAAGTGTCTACTCTCGAAACTGCTATAACAGAGTGAGAGATGTCTTCGAAAGACCAATTTGTTCCGTTCCTGGAGCTAAGATGACGTTATTGGACCGAGTGACAAAAGACTATGGATGGACTTTTAGGTAGGACAATCGGCTTTGAATACTTTTTTTTCTACTTATTTGTAATCTTCTTATTTTTTTATTTTATTGTTTACTTGTCTTGCAAGTTATTTATAACAATTTCTTGTTTGAAATGCAATTTTGGTATTATGTATTTGCAAAAATAAAATATGTTGATAACTCTTTTTTAAATTGTCTGAAGATCTTTAAAATTTGAATATTTTAGCTTTACTGGAGGAAAGACAGAAGTCATCAATGTAGGATCGTATAATTACCTTGGTTTTGCCGAAAACCACGGTAAATGCTCGAAAGAAGCATACGAAGCATTGGAGGAGAACGGAGTGTCAGTGTGTTCTACTGTAGCCGAATTCGGAAACCCAAAACTTCAGAGTAAGCTGGAAAGTCTTGTCGCTGAATTCTTGGGTGTAGAAGACTCAATTTGCTTCAGTATGGGATTTGCGACAAACTCTATGAACGCTCCTTGTTTGGTTGATAAGGTAAGCCAGTTTACCAAGTGGTGTAATAACAAAATGGACGTTTTAGAATGACCTGATCATCAGTGATCAGTACAACCACGCTTCTTTAGTACTTGGATGTCGTTTATCAGGAGCCGGCATCAAGGTATTCAAGCACAACGACGTCAAAAGTCTGGAGCGAACAATCAGAGACGCTATTGTAAAAGGAAATCCGAAGACAAGGAAGCCCTACAACAAGATTCTGATCATCGTTGAGGGAATCTACTCAATGGAAGGCTCCATCTGTAACCTTCCAGCGATCATCGAGTTGAAGAAGAAGTACGGATGTTACCTGTACTTGGACGAGGCTCACAGTATTGGTGCTATGGGTGCCAGTGGCCGAGGAGTCATTGAATATTGGGGATGTGACCCAAACGAAGTTGACGTGCTTATGGGAACTTTTACTAAAAGTTTTGGAGCCGCCGGCGGATACATTGCTGGAAGCAAAGTAAAATATTGTTGTTTGCCAAGGAAAGTGTCAAAAGGTGTACCTAACGCCCAGACATGTGATATAGCTCAAAAAATTCTATGATCATCCTGATTAAGAATCCGTTTTCAAAAGTTGCTAAATTTTTGTCTCGACCGAGTTATGGTCGTTTAAAGTTTGCACTGATTCCCTGTTAAATTCCCAAAAAGGGGATGAAGAGAAACGAACGAAAAAGTGAACGTAACCGAGCGGCCGAATGGATAAAGCGTTATCCTTCGGAAATGCCGCCGCAGGTTCGAATCTGGGTGCGTGCAAACTCTTTTGCAATTTTATTTTGCATTTGAAAACTGTACCAATTGTACTATTAATCAAGTAAAATTGTTATTTTTTAAGTAAAATTGTATTTTATTGAATATTATGTTATTATACTACAAAAATATTAAAACGCAATCAATATGTCGTACTTAGACTACCTCACAAGGTATATTTTCCAAAGGTAGTAGACCCTTCGTGCGTACTTTTCCACAGAAAGTTGTTAATATTAAGGTAATATTAAAAAACTGAAGCCGGAGCTAAAATTTAAAAAAAGGCAAAACCGGAGCTGGCGCCGGAGCTGGAAATTTAAAATTTGGGAACTCTGGTCATAATGTTAACGTTCACTTTTTTGTCTAGTTTCCCCTGAACTGGTAAATGGGTTCAAGTTTTTTAAAAAACAATTAATCAACTATATTATAACATAATATTCAATAAAATACAATTTTACTTAAAAAATAACAATTTTACTTGGTTAATAGTACAATTGGTACAGTTTTCAAATGCAAAATAAAATTGCAAAAGAGTTTGCACGCACCCAGATTCGAACCTGCGGCGGCATTTCCGAAGGATAACGCTTTATCCATTCGGCCGCTCGGTTACGTTCACTTTTTCGTTCGTTTCTCTTCATCCCCTTTTTGGGAATTTAACATGGAATCAGTGCAAACTTTAAACGACCATAACTCGGTCGAGACAAAAATTTAGCAACTTTTGAAAACGGATTCTTAATCAGGATGATCATAGAATTTTTTTGAGCTATATCACATGTCTGGGCGTTAGGTACACCTTTTGACACTTTCCTTGTGATACTTAACTTTTGTTTTTTTTATTGTGTAAGCTTTTATATTGTTGTTTTTAGGGATTGTAATGTAATGTACTTATTGTTTCAGAAAATAATTGACTACTTGAGAAGGTCGTCGCCTACAGGATATTATGCCACTCCAATGTCGCCTCCTGTAGCCGCTCAAGTTTATTCGTCGATGAGCATAATCATGGGCAGGGATAACACTACTGATGGTATGTTCTTTTTAATTGTGGTTGTTTTGTACAATAATTTGTTTAAAACTTTGTTGGAGTTCAAATTCACGGTGAATGCATGAAGTTGTATAACACTTAGACCAAGTTAAAATATCTTTAAAATATTTTTAATTAATATCACATTATAGGCAGAGACCGTATTGAAAGGCTTCACCGTAACGCCAAGTACTTCCGTCATCACCTAAAGAAGATGGGATTCATTGTATACGGCTCGGATGACAGTCCAGTAGTGCCCGTCATGATATATTACCCCACCAAATGTGGCCTCTGGGGTCGAGAGATGCTGAAGAGGAAGGTGGGCGTGGTGGTGGTTTCATTCCCAGCTACAGAAATGACAGAATCGCGATGCCGCTTCTGTGTTTCGGCCGCTCACAGCAAGGAGATGCTGGATCAGGTGTTGAAGGCTATCGATGAGGTTGGCACGTTGAGCAGGGCGAAGCACTCCTACAGGACGTCGTTGTACAAAAATATTAATATTGAGTGGTAGACCTCATCGTAGAATACATTATAGTAGACTGCGCCATAGTACTCCGTTGGTAGTTGTAGTTCCAATGTGCGGGTATTCGTTGCTTTCCTCGAGAAAACCCATTCCATTTTTCCAATCTGATATTACAATTGTGTCATTATACCGGTTTTCTCAACCACTATTCATAACACTGCTTGCTCATTATGACTTTTATACCATTCGAATCGAATAAATTGTTTAGACCTTCTAATCGTTTTATATTTTGCTTTTTTTCTGGCGCTAGGACAAATGCGGTTTTTGGACATTTGCGGATCTGCGGTTTTTAGACACTTGCGGATCTTCGGTTTTTGGACACTTGCGGATTTTGGACATTTGCGGATTTTTTAAAGGTTTTTTTTATTTTTTAGTTAATTTATTTATATTATGGTACTAAATTGTACTAAAGTTTGAATTGGTACGGTTTTAACATAACAGTACCTTTTTGGGCTTTTAGTACTATTTAGTACCAAAAATATAAAAACAGTACCGATTAAAAATTTATTACTATTTAACATTAAGAAATATTAAGACAATGTCAATTTAAACTTTAGTACCATACTACAACTAAATTAAATAAAAAATAAAAAAACCCTTTTAAAAAATCCGCAAGTGTCCAAAAACCGAAGATCCGCAAATGTCCAAAAACCGCATTTGTCCTAGCGCCTTTTTCTTTGATAAACTGTTTTGAAATTGTATTATATTCATCGTATAAAGTAAGGCTTGGGCAAGCCGCGCCCTTTTTCTAGAAAAATTAATTTTTGATAAATTTGAGGAAAGTTCGAAGTAAAACAGGTAGAACTGATCAGTTTTCGGTTTAAAAACTTGATTTAATCTTTCTAAATGTTTTACGAATGTCTATAGCAAGATTCAGTTCGATATTGGTCAGATCTACACCATGGAAGTGTGGATGCCGGGCAACTGGGCATATTCGTCTGATTAGCCTTACTACAGTTGATAACAGACAAAGAAAGAGATCAAAACTGATAGTTCCGGTAGTAATAAAGCAAATCAAGTCGAAAAAGGAAGTTGTGGAGTTTTATTCGGATATGAACTTGAGGTAACAGATTTACTTTATATCTTATTTTACGTTTAGAGAAGCCGCTGAAGCACTGAACGAATATTATGAAAACGTGCTTGAAGATGTTGTCGAGAGAAATCCGGACTTGATAGAGCTGAAAGAGAACGAAAGTGGGTTTTAATTTATGTTTTTCATAACTTAGGTATGAAAATGTCTATTTTTTGACATTATTGTTTTTGTTTGAGGTGTGGACAAGCGAGTATTAATGGAGCTAGCTTCATCTTTTAACGTAAAACCTCGATGGGTTCATCGACCAAGTGAAAAGAAAGCGTTAGAAGAGTTGGTAAAAGAAGAAGTTGATATATTTCCACAACCTCCACCACCTGAAAAGGACCTGCTGCCTAGAGCTCCAGTTGTAACGATTATGGGACACGTAGATCACGGAAAGACAACATTGTTAGATTCTTTGAGGAACTCTCGAATCACGGCCAACGAATTTGGGGGTATTACTCAACACATCGGCGCTTTTTCTGGTAATTTTAAAGCTTAATGGCTTTAAATAGATTATAACTTTAATTTTCTCTTATTTGTACTTACTTTATTTATTCTAGTTGTGCTACCTCATTCTTCCAAAAAGGTAACGTTTATTGATACTCCTGGCCATGCTGCTTTCAAGTCGATGCGGTCTCGTGGTGCCCACTCAACTGATCTTGTAGTACTGGTAGTAGCTGCTGATGACGGAGCGAACGAACAGACCGTAGAATCTATAAAATATATCAGAGAAGCTGATGTGCCATTTGTTGTGGCCATAAACAAGATTGACAAACCGAATGCTGATGTAGAGAAAGCAAAGCGATCTCTGATGCAGTACGAAGTTGTAGTAGAGAGTATGGGTGGAGATATTCCTGTGGTGGAGATCTCAGCTCTCAGGGGAACAAACTTGGATAAGTTGCAGGTGGGTTAGATTGGAGGATGTGTCAGTTTAATTTACTAATTTAGGAGTTACTAGTTGAACAAGCTGAACTAATGGAACTGAAGGCGACTCCTAAAGGTCTTTCTGAAGGTGTTATCATTGAATCAGAGACATCACAAGGTAACTGCCTAGGAATTGCATTTTAAACTAATTATTAATACTATTTACATATATATTTATTTTTTGTATCGTAGCTTAGAAGTACCATTTTAGGTCTTGGAAAGATGTGTACTGTAATCGTAAACCGAGGAACGTTGAAGAGGAACTCTGTTTTAGTAGCCGGAAACACTTGGGGAAAAGTTAAAACAATGACAGATGAATTTGGGAGGAATGTTAAGGAGGCTGGGCCAAGTACTCCAGTTAAAGTATCAGGTATGCTTAGCACTTTAAGTTTCTAACAAGTGAATATAACGTTAAAAATTGATCTAGCTGTGTTCTCTTTAATTATGTACTATGTTTTCTGACTTTATAACTTTTAAGGCTGGCGAGAAGGTTTACCGAGTCCAGGTGATACTGTACTGGAGGTTGAAAGTGAGGCACGTGCTGCAAAGGTGGTAAAATTTAGGACGGATAAGCTGAAAGCAGAAGAAGCCGAAAAAGCATATGTAGGTTAATTTTCCAGTTGTTGTTTAGAAGTTTTACTATGATTAATGGGCTTATAAGTTGAAGTAACATACGTATATATAACTGATATTTTCAAGCATCGTATCTTCAGGAATCAATAGAAATGGAACGAGAAGAAGCTCGCAAGCTATACCTGGAAAATCGACAGAAGTTAGTGGATCGCGGAATCAGGTATGGCTCCACATTACGAAAAGTGTACCATAAAGAGAACAAGTTGAGGAAGGAAGATGGGAAGCGAGAGAAGCCCTACCTGCCAATCATTATCAGAGCTGACGTCGATGGAAGCCTGGAGGCTATTCTGAATGTTCTGGAGACATATGATGGTAAAGAAGTCGACCTACAGATTGTAGACGCTGCTGTTGGAGCACCCAATGTCGAACTGGTCGAAGTGGCGGCTGAGTTTGAGGGTAGGGTAGTTATCTATGGTTGTTTTAAGAATTTTATAAAAGAAAGTTCTAATTCTGTTATCGTATTTTAACTATATTAACTATATGCATAGTCACTTTCTAAATATAAATTATACATCTTAGATTTTACAGCCAAAGTAATATGCTTCAACGTTCAAATTCCTGCGAAAGTTCAGGTCGAAGCGGCGAATAAACAAGTGGCTTTGGAACACTATAACGTCATCTATCGGCTGGTCGATGCTATGAAGACTGAATTGAATGAAACGTACGGTCCAGTGGAAGAAATGAAGCTGATTGGCGAAGGTCACGTTCTCAAACAGTTCCTGATAAGAGACAAGCACGGGAAGAAGCGGCCAATTGGAGGAACGATGGTCGATTGGGGAATATTTCCAAAGTAGGTTGTAAAATACGACAAACTGAATACTTACTATAGTCTGGAAGTTTTATTTTTTTAATCTTAAGTTAGTACAGTTTCGTTTATTTTTTATTAAAGTTGACGCCCAGAATGTTAGCTAACTCTAATTTGCGTTACAGAACGGGCACATTCCGAATTGTCCGATCCAAGACTTCAGAGGTCGTGTTTGAAGGACCGGTCGAATCTCTAAAGCAAGGAAATGAATTTGTAAACGAAGCCAACACCAACACAGAAGTCGGGATCGCTCTCGAGAACACGGCCATCAAGTTCCAGCCAGATGACATTGTGGAAGTGTACGAGACCGTGATGACACCGAGAGAAGTCAACTGGAACCCACCTGGATTCTGATGCCAACGTTACTTGTAACTTTATTAGCGGTAACTACATCTATAAGATCTATAAGTAACTCCTAACTTTATAATATTGTGAAGTTACGTTACTCCGATGTTACAGTCACGTTGAGGCCAACTACGGTAACTTTGCAGTTGAGACAGTAATCTTTCAAATTAGGAATTGTTGTTATTTATTCTTAATTGAATACCTTTTACATTACTGGTTTTTTTTGTTATCACTGGCAGGTATTGATGAGGTATAAAAAGTTCAAAGGGACCATAAATCGAAGTCGGTCGATCGAAAAAAATTAAGTACCTTGAGCATTATATAGAAACCATAATATTGGGTGTGACACTGTGTTTACTTAAGAAAAATATGTAAAATTTTTTTTCTTGCACTTTAAAATTAAAAATTTTAATAGTTACCGGAGGTCATAGAAGAAGGAGCTAATATCAAATTAAAGGTAAATCTATCTATTTTTTTGTCATTTCTTGTTTACGAGCTGTGTTTATGTGTTCTGTGGGTGAAAAAACATGTTAAAGCAGGTCGGTTGACTGTCTTTGACGTAACTGTGCCAACGTTTTGGTTATTGCAAAAGCGAGCTAGCTCAATTGTTTCAATAGGTAACATGTTTTGTTCTTGCAAGTTTTAAAAGATTTCAACTGTTTCCGCAAAAGAGAGTGAAGAGACAGCCAGACGAAAGAGCAAACATCTCGCACGAATTGCTGGCTGTCTACGCGTATATCTACGTCCTTTTGAGAGAAGCTTTTTTTATATTATTTACGGAATAAACTTGTTATTGTTGAGTTAGATTATCTTATGCATGTACACGGTTGACTCCGCGAATACTATACTTAAAATATGGTTAAAGACGCGAGGAATATTTTGGTAAAAGCACCTTTCAATTTGAGAGCATATTCGTTGAGAAAAACATTTCTAAAGTTTTGTTTTTGACATCTCAGTCGCCTACGGACCAAATTTGAAAATATTTTATTCTTACAAGGAAAATGCCCAACCAGCCCCGCTCTGATTGATTTCAAACTTTTTATATAGAAAGATAATGTAAATAGGTCTACGGCAAAGTACTAAAATCTCGTTTTCCAAGAAATCTCGAGAAAATCGATATTAAAAAAATTAAATTTCGAAATTCCCGCCCAAATGGCATTGTGTTTCAAGCTTATAAATTTGTCATTTTTTTAAATTTAATCATTTTTTTAAATATTAGTACAAAACCTTTAAATGGACCTAAATTTATTAATTTGTAGGCGTAGATTGTCTCTAAAGTCCGAAAAAGGGTTTGACACACACTGCCAAATTGGCGGAAACCCAAATATTTCAAATTTAAAACTCTAAAGCGTTAAAGATCTTTGCCCTAATGTTAAAGGTCTAGGTCCACAAGTTAAATGGCTTTATTTGTTGAAAATGACATTGTACGTATATAATTTCGTTTAATACTATAATAGACGAACAATTTTAAGATAACGCCGCAATAATTGCCAAGTTCAAAAGATGGAGTCAAGCACCAGAGGTAAAGATGCAGGCAATTTGTCGGAAGAGGTCAAATTAAGGAAGGCAGAGGAGAAAGAAATACTGGATCGACTGAGTGGACTAGAAAATTTATATACAACGATCGAGGAACTAAGGCGCCAAGTAAGTGTTTGCAGTCAAAAAGATGTTACGGATAAGATTATTATCTTATCCGTAACGTCAAATATTATGTTTACAAATAAAAAAAAATTAGTTTCATTTTAAGGTTTTCTGTCATTATGTCCAAAAAAGATTAGTAAAGGTTCAAAGACTGAGCTATGAACTAGTTTAGCCATGTACCATTCGTCGGGTTGTAAGCAACAAATCGGTGCACCTGTAAATAAAAAACGAAAAAAATCTGAAAAATTGGTCTACAGGAGAAGTTTTTCAACCCCCCCAGAGAAAAAAACCTAATAATTTAATTTTTTTGCCTTAAAGTTAACGTGTTTAAGATTGAATACATTGGCAAAAAACGGAACTATATTTTTCGTTGTACAATCTCTGCATCCTGCTTTATTTGGAGTTTGATTTGGTTGCACTCGATTTTCAATTGGTAAAAGAGCATTCACACAACGTGAAACGTACGAATGGATAATTTAAATGTTGTGATGTTGTTTGTCTATATGTAAATAAAAACTATTGCAGCGATTGTTATACATTGAGACAAGTTATAGGACTTTGAAGTTTTTTTGCGAAGACTCCAAATTTATAAATAACTTCAGGCTACGAAAATGGTACCAATGGCTCTGGGGCAGATAAATAAAGTAATTTAATACAATTTTTGACCCTCTGTGATGTATCTCATTTCTGGGTTTGACACCTCAATTTACAAGGCAACACAATTTTTATGTTTGAAAAATAGGTCCACAAAAATTTAGGATCTTTACCCCCCCCCCTTCAGAGAAAATCCGTAGCGACGCCCCTGCAAGTACTGTAACTTTGCAGTTGAGACAGTAACTTTTCAAATTAGGAATTGTTGTTATTTATTGTTAATTGAATACCTTTCACATTACTATTTATCTTTGGAGTTATCACTGGCAGATTTTGCAATGCTGCATTAATGGCACTGTGCCAAACCTTACGAGTATGGGTTTTATATTGTAGTAGGCGTTTCTGCCAGAATAAGTAGAGCTCGAACACAAAAATGGCACCAGATAAAAGGAAACCGCCCGCGCCTATCACAACGATCCCGAATATGGACATCATAGCTAGAATAGTTATATGGGCAATAATAATATTCCAAGGTTAACATTAATTGTATTGTAATAGGTATCAACTTACTTAAAGGTTTCCTCATCTCGTTATCCACCCCGCTGTCCACACATATCCGTCTATGTCGCTGAAACATGGGGACAGAGGTTTCCTCGGAGAAGTACTTCTCGTGAGTACGTCGAATGAAGTCCAGATTCTGCAGAATCGCCCGGTCGAATTCTTCTTGGACCTTC
This sequence comes from Bursaphelenchus okinawaensis, assembly GCA_904066225.2. NCBI lineage: Eukaryota > Metazoa > Nematoda > Chromadorea > Rhabditida > Aphelenchoididae > Bursaphelenchus > Bursaphelenchus okinawaensis. The sequence goes on along the minus strand of CAJFCW020000005.1, from coordinate 6,354,489 downwards.
GAATCCTTGGCAAAGACAAAGTGAGCTGTTCTCTCTGTCATACCTTCGTTTATATAGGCGAGATCACATCGGTCTTTGGCTATGATGGCTTCTAGGGCATCTTCTTGTATCGGGTATATGTATCGACCAGTGGATACGAGGTCGAGGGCTTGTCGTATTGTACGAACCAGTTGAACCTTATTCTCTGCTGTTATGTTCTGCAGCAGTTTCATGTGTCCGGTTGTGATATTCATGTTCATCTCTTCGAAGTACCTAAAAGTAGGTCTTGCACTATGACTGTAAGTGTATAATATGTAGGTTAAACCTTAGTCAAACCATAGGATACGTAATGTAAAGAAAGGGTATGTTTTAAAAAGGTCAAGTTTACTTACCAATGCCCAAGATAATTGGTGACAAACGAGTATTTCTTTTCTTGCACTTGTATCAAAATGTCATCAGCATTACTGAACGGTGATCTGTCTACAGGGCGGAGTAACGAAGAGAGCAGTAGGTTTTGGTACATGTCCAAAAACAAACGACATTGCACCATTGAGAAGACTAAAATGGTCCAGTTGCCTGCAACATAACACAGTTAAGATACATGTATGTTACAAGGTACAACTTATAAGACAGAACTTTATTTTAAGACATACCTGCTACAGTAAAATGACCCACATTCAAAGGTTGGTATAACTGAAGTCGTATGAGTTTCCATATGGTCTAAAACATAGTTTACTGCCTCCATTTGCATAACATTCTTACCTCTAACGGAGAGAACACATCTCCTTTGCCAATTTCAATCTCGACCCTAGACAGGAAGATCATGAATATGACTTGGACAAAGAACATGGCCAAGTAAGCAAGCCATGTTGTGTTTTCGTAAGGACTGAACGCGTTCCAGAGTCCTGAGGAAAAGTCGTCCGTGTTCCGTTTTACTATGTAAAGGGGACGTACCTTAAAAGAATTAAAAAGTTGCGAATGTTATAGAGAAAAACTTCATGGTTAAACATATACTGATCACTTTCTTTAAAACTTACAGAAGTAACAGGATACGATAATGCAAAGTGTTCTCTTCTCGATATTGTGGGCTGATATAAGGTACACACAGTATCAGCGGTGTTGTTGGCTATCATACCAAGAACACCATCCCAGGTATTGTTGCGCTGAAGTTTAATGGGTAAATGAATATATATATACATTACAAATGATAACATAAGAGTTCATTTCAACTTACATAGTTCCCCCAATTTACAGTACCGCGATCAAGTGTCAGAGGGAAGGGTTCTACCTCGTAGTGAAGGTATTCTGCCAATTGCATCAATATCTACAAAAGTTTTGACACGGATTAGACTTATATTGTTGTTTTAATTAGAAAAACAAGCTATTAACAAAGACTTTGCAAATCAATATTAATATAAAGTAACGCTGGCATACCTCGACACATCTTCCAGGAAACGGACATCGTAGCGATGGCTTCAGCGTCGGGAACTGGGCACAATCTTCGAAGACATCAGGAGGATTCTTGGGGAATATTACCTTTATCTTGCGCCCTTCTACCGCCATGACAAGTTACCACAAGCGGAAGAAACGCTTATGTTCCCACATTTTATTTACATTTTAAGGTATTCAGAGCAAAGATACGATTCCCAGAAGTCAGAACACTGTTTACGGTGTTTTATAGTATTATAGGTAACAGCAATGTAAAATCAGTAATTTTATAACAGAAAATGTAATAAAACCCTTAAAAATCGACGAAAAAATTAAGTAATGGCGATATTATAGTAGATATATTATAGCAGAATATAAATAATTGTATAATAATAAAAAATTTGACAATTAAAACTGAGATTTGTATAGTACTGCTAGAGCACTCTTATTACAACTTACCTCAAAAGCCAAGAAAATGTATTTAAAACAAAAAGTTGTCTCCAAGTGGACGAATCTCAACTTTCCTAATTATTGATTAAAGACGATACTTAATGAGCTCCGTCCAAAACCGAGAGGTAGTGAGGCTTGATTACCTTAGGTACTACAAGATAGTTGAATGGAATGAATAAAAAAGTTATGACAGGGAATGCCAACTCGACAATTGGCCATGGAACGTGGCCAACAGACACCAGAATCACTAGTTGGAGAGATTCTATAACGGTGAACAAGTGCACGATCTTCTGAGGAACGCGCCGCAGGTAATGGAAGGGCGGGTACAAACGCTGCAAGAGTTGTGGTTAATGTAGTTAAACATATCATTTAAAACTTTAGTTACAACCTTATCAGCTATGTGATAAATGGTAGAAACGTAACATTTAAAGTACCGCGATAAGCATCTTATATCTAAGAATGTTACGGTAGCAAGTTTTTCTCTACTATAATATAAACTTACTTGTTCAGTAAATATAAGTGAGATCCGTTGAACAAGTTCGTTTCCGTCCATCGATGTGATAGCTAGGTACAAGAACAAGCCATGGAAGATGGCTGTTGGTATCATCTTCAAGTACGGTAACAGAAACAGGTACGTTGGTATCATCAACAAGTGGGCAAGCAAGGTTGCACATCTCGTTTCTCGGTTTTTTACAATGCTGAAAACCAAATATTTTTGAAAATAAAAATAACATTGTAAAGTAAACAAATTGACATAACTTAACGTACAGTTTACAGATTATCTTACTATGGTAAATAACCATATTTTGAACAATATATTTAACTAAGCCTTACCTGCTCTCAACCACCCCATTTGCCCTTTTATCCTCAACATCAGCCAATGCCTTCAGATGCATAAATGCCTGAGGCAACGCTCCGTGCATCCATGGTAACCCCAGTACTGACAGTACAACGTTCATGATGGCTACGATGACCAGATCCCAATTGGAAGCGGACCCCTTCTGAAGGTTGTTCTGGTTGTTGTCTACCGTATTCGTGACTATCAGTTGATCCATGAAGAAGAGAATGGCCAAAGGAATACCCAGGAGAAGAGATATGACATGGGCTTGGATCGACTGGTCGGAAAAGGCTGTCACAGTGAAGGGAGAGTGAGTGTCGTCGTATGAGAAGCTCTGCATGGTGACGTCGTTAAAGACGATCAGGTAAATGGCTGACATTGTCATAACTCCAATGGGTAGAGAGTAGTCGGCCAGTAGTTCTCGTTTCAGTTTACCGAGGTAACAAGACACACGGAATCGGTACAGAAAGTAGCTGATAATGAAAGTGCCCAAGGCAAGGACAATAAACATCAAACCGCTTGAGCGCGAGCATGGTACCACAGCTAAAATAGAGGTGCAATATGGCTCGAAGAGATGTACATTTCATAACAATAGTAACCAAAAAAGAGCAAACATTAAGTATAATGCAACATACCAGAATCTCCCAAACCATAGTCTTCAATACAGTATGGAAAGTGATGACCAATGGCAGATACCATTGCCTTCAAACTTCTGATTATTAATGCCAGAGATATAAACAATCCAAAAAGTTCTTCCAATGACCTACAACAACATACATATACTATTGTTTACAAAAATGTGTTACATTTGCATACATTAACTTAACTCCATGGCTATATTACTTCATATACTCTGCAATGACGCTTCACTTACCGTCTAGCATACTTCATAACTTTGGAAAACTCAAAAGTCGCGGCGATAATCAAAAATATAGAACACCAGATGCCAGTCATCGTGTAGACTTTGAAGAAGTCGAGATGGTACTGGTTAGACAACTGCTGTATCACTTCGATGTATATACTAATAGGGGCGGTGCTCAACATGACCAGGAACAATTGACCCCCAAAGAGACCGAACCAGAGACCTCCAATCACTTGGCTCAGGATCTCCTTCTTCACATCTAGAATTTGAAGTATACTACCTACAGTATTAATGACATTTATACAGTACTGTAAACATATCCTCTAAGTTGTTTCCTATAATAATATAGTAAAGTTTTGAAGTTTTTAAATACATGACTATACGAAGTAGTGTGTCAATCAAAAATGTCTTACTGATCTTCCCGTTAGTATTCAGATCGTTTAACATGCCCAAGGCGATGGCCGTAGGTAACACGGAGAAATATAAAAAGACGGCTGCACTAATGGTCTTCTGGACATCTCTACCAGTCTTTAGACCTAAGAAACCTTGTTTAATTACTTTTAAAAGCGCTTACTTCAAGACAATCGTATTTTACTGTAAGCATGCTACAACGTAATCACTCACCATCCATGTAATCGCTCCTGTAATGTCCCCATCTCCTCTTAAAATCGTCGCAAATCCCTTTTCCTGGCCACCACTGTTCTGTCACCTTGCCAATACCATTCATTTCAACGTTACCGTGCCGTTCTTCCAATTCGTTACTCATTTCAATCAGAGCTTCCTTGAAGTCGCCTTCTGTATCCAGATGTTTTAGTCTAACACGATGTTCTGGCGACGAAAATAGTGTAGCGAAAGATTGAGCTGTCTCAAAAGATTGCTTTGAATAAATGACATCAGATGGGCATAGCACAATAATTACAAATGTCACATCTTCAAGATACGGTCCCAAGTTTACTGGATGTTTTAGACGAGCGATTGTCACTGAACGATCGGTTACTTCATCGACGTTTGCACTAAATACGATGACTTTACAGTAGTATTATATGGCACGATATTATTCATATTATGCAGTCAAGCAGTAAAATATACGTATAATCATAAATTACTCACTGTAACAATACCCAATTCTGATCGATGTAAGCATCTGATTCTGCGACTCGCAGACTTTGTAGCCGATTCTTAGTAAAATTAACTAAAACTTAAGGTAAATAGTAATAGATGCCTACCTTCTGTCTGAACGTCTACGCTTATAAGTTGTCGAAGTACAGTATCCTTGTCACAATTCTTTAAAGTCACACCGTCTAGCATACTGTAATCAACAAATACAAAAATACCTTTCTCTTACTAATGCTAGCATCGAAAAAGCTATACTTACTGCGACAAAATACCCTTCAAGCCATTTTCCTCCAAGTCGAGATATATACTAGCACTTTTGGTGAGCTTATGCACATCCCTTCTAGCACGATACTCATATTTAAAGTGCTTCAAGCCAACGTTCTTAGTCTCGAACTGAAGCAATCGAACCTGATTTTTAGTTAAGGCGAGGCTCTCAACATCCATTTTGATTAATAAAACAAGGTTAACAACGCTTTTGAATGTTTATTTAATCCGATTATTCAAATTTTACTCTTTATTCCACAATTTTTGCGTCGAAAGTCTCCGAATTCATAAGTATCGTGCCCAGAATGCGGTGACGATAGGCGTCCCCTGCTGGGAGAGTCGCTGTGTAAAGTCCTGAATAGTACCATCACTTTGGCACAATAACTTATAAGAAAGTCTCATTAAAATTGACATTATGTTTGGTAAAAGCCTCATACTTTTAAAACTATACTTATTTTATCAAGAAATAGATATAGCATATCTTGTTTCGTCAAATAATCAGTTTTATAATCAAATTACTGTTTGGTTAACCTAGTACTATACCCCAACCGAAGTACCAAACGATCCAAGAATAAAAAAAAAGCCACAATACTCACCGTACATTGGCCACGCCGTGATCAATTGCAGAACAAGAAACAGAAGGAGAAGACGGAGCATGAGTGATATCACTATCACTACAATAACGTCGCAGACAGAGTAAACCACCCTTTAAGTTTCGGGCCGCAGCTGGCGGGAAATACTTTTAATTGAGAACAACAACATAAAACGCCCTCCGGTTAAATACCCGTTTTATTATGACAAGCATTAGCATTACATTACAAACTTAGGACACTTGTCTTTGGTATCAGGATATTGTTCGTCCAGACGGCGAATAAAGTTCTGGGTCACCTAAAAGGTGGTATATCAGTAAGGTCAGTGCAGATATGACACTAAAGACATGATGTCCTAGTAAGTTTTTCTTTAATATTGTAGTTTTTGTAATCAGAGTTATATTGACGTAATAAATTTCAAAAATATATTACAGTAGCCACTCTTTACTGTAAAACCCTTATTTCAAAAAACCATAAGTTTAATGAATTACAGTAACCCATTAAAATCAAAACATTACCTTTCTGTAGCCATTGTGCCACACTTTTAGCCTGACCGACTTCTCATTAGCACTCTCTTTCCTCTTTATACCAACGTGAACTGTGAACAGATCATATACGACTGCGAACTTGAAGCCAGCTCTGCACATTTCCGAACACAAATGAGTATTGGAGCTCATTCTAAAGGGGAAAGTCTCGTCGTGGTACGGTACTTGGTCACTGCGACCCACAAACTGAGGCTCCCATCTCGAGTTGGGGTAGTTCATTACCTAAAATAAGGTCAAGTTTGTAACCAACTTAGATAAACAAATACAAAAAACAGAAAGAACACCGTGTAGTTGTACATCGAAACAGTGTAAAACAAATTGAAAAGTTATGATAGAATACCTGTTGAACTGAAGTTGATTCCATGTCCTCAGGGTGTTTGAACCAATCCTCAATCCTTGGAATCGTATGACCGATTTTGTAGAAATAATGATGAAATACGACTGCCAGCTTTTCTTGGTACAATTTGTACAATTGCTTCTTAGTTTTAGGTATTATCATGCCTTCTGCCACTTCAAACCTTCGATGAACCAGTACCAGCTTTTGTTCCTTACTGAAAAGGTAACAATAAGTAACTGAATTATATGTTTATACCGATATAGCATTAAAAATGCTATAGCAAAAGTATAAATAATTTAAAACAAATAATGTTAACCAAAAACTTAAAATTTTAGGTAACAAAAGAAGGTGAACCTCACCCAAACAGAGTAGTCTCAGCCAGCTTCCTCATCCATTCTTCATAATTAGGTACAAAGAAGTTCTCGATGTCTCCAGAAATGAACAAATTCGACTTGGTCCCTCTTCTGGCGATGTTTCTGGCCACATTTATAGGATATATGTCGTCGATATTACTCTCGTACACATCGTTCTCCCCTGATATTGTGAAGCTTTGGCACTCATCATAAGACTTTTTCTTTTTGTAAAACAAGTGAACCCCCACTTTCCGAGAACTTTTGACTTCTTCCAGACCTTCCAATTTGGATATAACCGCCTAGACAAACAAACAATGTCATGAACAATATTATTGTATACATTGCGACATTAATGTTTTTGTATTTTTAATGTAAAACCTATTTTCAATTTTACAATCATTACAAATAATAGTAAGAAGTTATAATGAACCTACATTTAAATTCTTCACAAAAGTTTCGTCATTCACATAGTCAACATATAAAGCCAAAGATATACTACCCGTCCAAGTTGGAATCTAAAACAACAACAATAACAAACTGCAAAACCTGAATAACTCAACACAACAACCATGCACCAATCCACAAATACAAAAAAGTAAAAAGATGATCTAATATTCAGTACTTTAACACCTACAACAATATAACAATTAATCAAACATACGAAAACTCACGTGTTCTGCAATATACTGTAGGTAGTCGTATGTGGAATGTACTACAAATGTGATTTTACCATCATACTCATCAGACGACGACCAGTAATTATAACCTACACAGTAATCTATATTCGAATATTGTACGAAATCCAATGAAATTGCTTTTTGAACTTGAGGCAGTGTTACCGTTGATATCTGAAGTATAACACATATTTTACTCAACTTAAATGTAAAATTTAAGAGCTTTAAATATAATACTAACAAGTAAAACAAAATTAATTTGTTAGGTAACAAATAAAGTAAAATCGCACCAAAGTATAACTGAAATATCAGGTAACGTCTTATAAAGTTTTTTATTACCTAAATTTCATTGAAAACCATAGATCCGCCTAAGATTCTAATTTTAGGTAACAAACTGTCAAAAATCAAGCAAAACATCTAAAAATTAGCAAACCACTTACGTTTGTATTATTAAGAGACAAAGTATTAAATGAGATCGTTGTTAACATCAACACACCACTGATGACGCATATTAACTTCTTGAAAGCACCCATCCTACTACACCATATTACTGAGAAGTTACGAAATGAAAAGATGAGAAAGCCTATAACAACATCAGGTTAATATCATAAATCGACTACTTTTACAAACTCCATAGTATTTAAAATAACTACGGTTGAAACACGATAATTACAGTGATAAGGGTAATGCATCAATATTAAACCAAAGTTAATATTAAAAGGTAACAGTAATTCGTAAAAAATAAAAAATACAGTATGACAAAACGTTAATAATCAAATAGTAAAGTGATTGGACCATAAATCTTATTCTACGACTTTAAATTAATTCCGTCGCTACTATAAAATTAGCCAATAGTAGCTATTATGACCTAATAAAAGCAATCCAAAATGACATATGGAATTCATTATAAAGTCAAAATTAAAAATTAAAAAGATATAATGACACTTCCATAGCATCTGCAAACACATATTGTAAGCTTTTTCACTGCAAACAAGCGACTAACACAATATTAAAATCACAATTAGGCCAAAAAGACAATTAATGTAAATTAAAATTACAAAAATCTACTGGCCTTTACATTTGCAAGCTAGCTGAAACCAGGACAACTTCAGAATCATATTAAAAATAATTAATACCAAAACAATTTTATTTTTGTTTGATATTGTACATAACCGCGAATGTTTCTGCTCAGAACAAAGTAATGTTCCGCGTCTTTTAAAAATCTTAAGATGTCCTTTACAGCCAGGTTACCTAATAAAGTGTGCTCAAACTTCATTTTACTTTCGTTTGTTACCTATTTTCCCAAGAATAAGCAAAGAACAAACGTAAAACAACATTATTTTGATAAAAACAATAGAAAGCTGTCTCAAGATAAGGTTAATAGTATTATAACAGTAAGTTCTTGTAAAAGTTGATTCCCTGGCCAAAGATAACCTCTAGATAAGGAAAAGAAACTCTTCGGAAGTGAAAACAAAAGTGAAAAGGTAATCAGTCGCTTCCCATCGATGGGAAACGCTCCTTCCTTTACAAACTGGTCTCTTCCCTCAAAAGAAGTTTATTATTCTCGTTGTTCGTTCAAATTATTCAATTAAGGGGCTTTCCTCTTCCATCACCAAGGAGAATATACACGTTTCGATCCGTTTATATCCCATAAATAATGTATCTTATCCATGATGAATATTTCGGGACACGGAAGATAAAAGGGAAGTCATAAAGCACAGAATAAACTGTTTGTAAAACAATATTTTGTAAAAAAATAAAATAATTTACAAAAATAAATTTTTGGAAAAATTAAAATTTGAAATCCCGCCAAAACCAATTCGGCCAAACGATCAATAGTTACTTTTTGTTTATCATCAAAACAACATTTCGAAATTTAAAGTTCAAAGTTGGAAGTTTGGCCAAATTTATAAGAAATAAGTAAATTACAGAGCAGAGGTATATGAACATTGTAATACAAAAAGGAATCTTCAGTAGCCAATTCTTAGGCAATGCTCACTTGGGATCCCACCTTCATCGTGCAGTGAGAATTGTCCAAGAATTACTAAAAGTGTTGTCGTAGTTGGTTTAACCAAGTTTCGATCTTAATTTAGGCCGGGTTCACGTTGCCGTTGACTGTTTCGACTAGTCGGTCAAGTTTCTCACAGATGCCGTTAGGGACGCTTTTTGTAGCGTCGCTTGCGTTACTCTTATCACTGTCAACGTTATCTGTAGCGTTGTTTTTGTAGGAAGGCCCAGCTTCGTTGTCCGAATCCTCGGCTTCGTATTCCCAGTCGTAGATCTGATCTGGCTTGATGTCGTTGTTTTTCATGGCCAGATGGATCAAGTCTCTCAGGAACGTGTAGTCCGGACTGCTGGTGTAGCCAAGGCCATCGATGTACTTCATGATCCGTCTGAATTCGGTCTGAAATCGTGTTCAATAACTATTTTACTACATATTTGACTTCAAATTAACTTTGGTCACGTTTTAACACCTTGTCTTGGTTTTTATATCCACCCCTGTGACCAGGCTTGGACGTAGGGCAGGGCAGGGCCCAAGTTGCGGCTTTGGCACCGGGCCCGCTTGGGCCCTGCCCGGTGCAGGGCCTTTAGCTTTCGGGCCCTGCCCGGCCCTAGGGTCGGGTAGGGCAGGGCATTTACAGGGCTTTACAGGGTTTTACAGGGCATTTGTAAATTAAGTTTAAAAAGCTAATAACAAGTGAAATAAACTGCTTTATATCAACCCGGCCTCATCCATGATCCTTTTAGCCCTACCCGACCTCACCCCTGACCCCTTTAGCCCTACTCAACCTCACTCCCACATATTTTAGCCCTACCCGACCTCACCCTTGACTTTTTAGCCCTTCACGGCCTCACCCCTGATCATTTTAGCCCTACCAAACCTTACTTCTGACCTCTTTAGCTTTATTCAAGTTTACCTCTAACCTGCTTAGCCTTACCCGACCCTACCTCTGACTTTTTTACCCTACCTTACTATACATACCAATCCTACATAACATTCGATACCATACCGTACCATACTCCCTATGCTACCTACTATACCATACCCATCTTACCAAACAAAGCATACCAAATCCTACAATACCTTAACATATTACAACATTCCATACTCTAACGTGCCCTACCATACTATACCTGACTATATTATACCATTACCTTGCTTTATTTACTTGCTTTACCCTACTCATGGTTAGCACACAGTAGTGTTGTATAAGATAGAAAAAGGTAAGATATGATACAGTATGGTATGATATAGTATGTTACGGTATAGTAGGATATGGTATTGTATGGTAGGGTATGGCACTTTATAATATGGTAAGGTATTGTAGGGTTTGATACGGTAGGTAGGATAGGCTATGGTATGATATATAGGATAGGGTATGGCATATTACGTACAATGTGATAGCTTAGGATCGGACAATGCTAAAAGGTCAGGGGTAGAGTTGGGTAGGGCTAAAATGTTCAGGAGTGAAGTGGGGTAAGTAACATTACTTTTTAGGCACTTAACAATTTTAAACTGATTTTTATATTTTTTTGAAAATATGAAGAAAATTTTTTACCGGGCATTTACAGGGCATTACCGGGCCCGAAGCAAGCCCTGCCCGGTTACAATCATGTGTCTTGCCCGGCCCCAGGACCGGGCCGGGTCGGGCACAGGGGGCAACGCCCTACGTCCAAGCCTGCCTATGACTCTTCACTGTCATCCCCATGTCAGTCAAATTTATTTACTGGTCTGAATCTTACCCTAGGACAATATTCTAGTAGTTGAACAGCTCCTTCTGTTGTTCTGGCATTTTCTTTGGCTAGCTTCACGGCTTCTCGATCTCGTTTCTTGTAAAAAGTCCACGGTAACTCTCCAGTCAAGAACTCCACGATAACATAAAACCAACTCTCGAGATCGTCGCGTGGCGACTGGTCGATTCCGTTGTGAGCATTAACAGAAGCGTACCGTTGTGTCCCTCTGAATTGAACAGAATCTCGTGGAGATTTGATGTCGCCGTTCTTTGACTTGTATTGCTTACAGAGCCCAAAGTCAATCATGTATATCTTCCATTCGTTGGTTTCGTAGTTGACGGCAAAGTTGGAGGGCTGTAATATTAACAAGGAAAGTACCCTACCTGCCCCGCTCAGAATCGGCTCAAAATTTTTATATGAATTCTCTGGACCACCAATAGTACTCATAAAAAATTTTAGCTTGCGCTTTTGAGTTTTAAATTTAAAATATTTGGGTTTCCCGCTAATTTGGCAAATTTTGGCATTTTGTTTCAAGCACTTTTTTCGGCTTTCCGGACAAGATACGTTTACAAATTTAAAAACGTAGGTTCATTTAAAGGTTTTCTACTAGTATATCAAAGAAAAATTATTAAAAGTCAAAAAATGACAAAGTTACAAGCTTGAAACACAATGCCAAGTTGGCGGGAAATTCAAAATGCCTTTCTTTAATCTCGATTTTCTCGAGATTTCCTGGAAAGCGCGATTTAGTACTTTGCTGAAGATCTTATATTTACATGATCTTTCTTTATAAAAAGTTTGAAGTCAATCAGAGCGGGGCAGGTCGGGCACTTTCCTTGTAAGCTGTACTTTATTTTAAACTATATTATAAGATGCTGTGGCGTTTTTAAAATGGAACTCGTTTAGCAAACGAAATGTTTTATAATTTAAAGAATTGATGACAATACCTTTACGTCTCTATGTACAACTCCAATGGAATGTAGCTCCTCCAACGCCGTCAACATTTCCAATCCCAAGCGAAGTGCCGTGGGGGCTGAGAATCTGTTGGCTTGAAACTCTTGTCGTAGTTTGTCCAGATTTGGTCCTAACTGAAACAAATTATCCTATATGACCAGTCATAATGTAGTATAACAACATAACTGGATGCAGTAGATGAGGACGAATACTTTTTATAAGAGTGTCACTTTTGATGAGGATGACATACCATTTGCATGACCATGAACTTGAAGTGACCTTCGATCTTTCCTCGGTCGATCAGCTGACAGAAGTGAGTCAACTTGGCTCGGTTTGCATCTCGTAGCACATTGTAGTCCATGTTCAAGCCATGGAAATGGCTGTCGGAAATCTCCAGTTTGGCGGCAAAGTGCTTCCCATCGCCGCGACGGAGAACCTAAAACTTAAAGTTAGACAATTAATTCAAACTGGACTAAGGCCAGGCAGTTGTAGAAAGATTGTTCAGAAATTAGAAAAGTTGCGACCTTAGTCTGCCAGTTACTTTTTGACATGGCTGTTCTAATAAAGGCTACATAAGAGCTGTCGATAACAATGTCCTTCTTACTTTACCCGTTAAAACCTTGATCAGGAGCCATCAGACAAACAAATTCAGTCACATTGTAGACCTTCAACTTACTTCGTAAACAGCGCCGTAACGGCCGGGAGCGATCTTCCTGCCCACGGAGTAGGCGTGTTCTTGGCCTCGGATTACATTGTTGGTGTGAGGCAGCTTGTCCGTCACGAAGGAGGAGGCTTCGGACGATGACCGTTCCAGACTTGCGTCACGCGACATGTCTCTAGACTTGGCTATTACAATATTATGTTATAACGCATACAATAGGTGATAGGCCGTTATTCGAACATATCCGACTGGAAAAACAAATACGAGATAATCGGGGATGGCCACATCATCCAAAACAGCTGGATTAGGGTATTTCGGGGGGACACGTGCGGGGCCAAATCCACAAAAAACAACCTTTTGATGGGAACACGGGGGGATGATTGTTGACAAAGTCATGAGACGTGAACAGTTGTTCTTATCTCCTCTCCTAGCCGTGCGTCACGGCCGAACAAAAAGCGGATATCATCTGGTTCTGATTGGAACAAAACGAAGCGAAACACAGGCTTTAACACATCCAAAATAAACATGATTTATGTTGTAATCAGAGGCAATAACATGTCTAATTGAAGGTAACTGGAAGGCCTTCACAGAGGCAAAGGTCTCTAGATGGCTATACTCATTACTTTTATGACATTTTCATCAGAAATCAAAGTATAAACCTTATTAGAAAAAACTCTTCAAGGATAAGTCCCAACCTGTAATTCTTAGAATCATCAAGTCTTACTGTATCTTTTTCCCACCCAAGAACATAAAACTTTGCAATAACAAGTTAATGTCAAAGTTTAACTTCAAAAAACGCTTGAAATTGCAAATCGCTGGGGAAATAACGGCCGAAAACGCGAAGATCCTTTATTAATCTGAATCGGAATCACTGTCCCCGTTAAATTCGAACGGCTTGAAGAGCTTTTTGATCCGCTGTGTGGAGTCGATCTCGTTTTCATTACTCAGCACACATTCCCTCCAATCAACCTTGCCCGGGGCGTTCAACAACTTGGGCGAACACAAAACCTTAAATTAATTACCATTACATTGAAGGCCTTAAAATATGTCTTTGGGTAAAAACGGTAACAATAGAAAAGGCTAATTGTTATGGCATACTATAAATTTACGCAACCAGCTTTAAAAGTACAGCATAGGTACAAGTCATAAAAAACACAAATCATGACAAATTACAGCACATAAAGAAGCACCTTAACATTGTACCCAGCCTTTCATAACTTTAATTACCTCTCTTGGAAACTGTATTGGGAACCCTCCCATGGACTTTGTGAACAACCTCGTGGAGTCTGGTAGCTCAACATAAAAGTAAGGTGATCCTTCGTTGACAAGATCCCAAACCTGGTCCTCTTCCTTCATAAACACAAAGTCAATGCCCTTCTTGGATCCTTCTTCTATGAACGTCGACCTCAGGTGTTTAGCCGTGTCTTTGGGTACTGGAACGAACTGAACTTGAAGATGAGAAGTCTTGTAGTTCCTTTCAAAGATGCACAGTGCCATTCCTTTTTGATCGCAAATGATTGTGTAGGCATCACGGTACTTGTTGACTTCTTCCCGAAGTTGTTCAGAAGCAGCAGCCAATGACTGAACATGTTCCACACTCAGTACCATAACATGTAGATCGTTGAGAGGACCTTTGGGAGTGGCCATGTAAGCTGTGGTGCCAATACTCACAATCAGATGTTTCTCAGCCTTTTCGTTTAGCAAACAGAACCAGCAGTTCTCTTGTGTAATATTCTGTTTTCTTTTCTGTGGAGGTCCGCTATCGTTGTCGCCGCGACGTCGCCAACCTCGTTGGTCTTGTTCTTGTTGTTCTTCTTCATCTGAATAATGAGCTGTATCAAAGAAGAACTGACTGGCATTGTTCTTGACTTCTTTTTCACGCTGTCTAAAGTAGTATAATATAATAATATTAAGGCATGGAATTTTACAACATTTTAAAACACTTTATAACACAAATCAAGCTAAATACTTACAATTGTATGTATTCCGTCAGTACATCCATATAAGGGAATTCAGTCGTGTTTGGAGGTTGTGCAGTCAACTCTGTCCTCGACAAAAACCTCATTGGCTTCACATTGAACGCGTAGATCCACTTCTCTTTGTCTGGATTCCCAACTGCTGCTAGTCCAATAAACCTCGTAGTGTGTTGAGCAGCTTCTACCAACACACGATGGTTTCTGTATGGCGATCGTTCGTAATGAGACCCCATTCCAGCAAAGTGATAACGTGGCTTCAAGGCCGCCGCTAGCCGTGAGACCTGTTTAGAGCCGATATTCTCCTTCCCCGGCTGATTGATGGAATGCTTGGCTACATCGTGAGGCCAGACTGAAGTAACCAGAACGTCTATACCCAAGAATCCGGACTGTGTTCTGATAGGAAGCAAAAGGTCGTCTACGTCATCTTCGATAAATTGGAATGGATTCGAAGTGTTTCCTTCAATTCCACTCAAATATCCAATTGTGAGACCAGAAGCTGCATGTAGAATACCACGTCGGCCGAGGAATGTTAAGTTAGGTGAGAACTCGACTCCAGTTTCTGGGTAGAATCGTGCTGTAGATGGACAATTGGGGCCCAAAATGTACAATGCAATTGGAAACTCGATCTTTCCATCGACAACGTCTTGATTCTCTTCCTCGTTTGGCCCAAAAAACTCGCCGACACAAAACACGAGGTCAAACGGCCCGTTCTGAAGTAAAATTACGATTAAAAACAACACAATATGACAATGAACTTAAAGATACATCCTGAAAATCAATAATAACTACCTTTTTGTTAATTAATGTGAGTTTTTTCTGAAGCAAAGTAAAGTTTCCGTTGATATCTCCCACTGCCAACACCTTCACCTCCTTGTTTGACATTCTAAAGTAAACTTAAAAACAAAATTCTAATTTGGTATACGGTGATAAACCTTAAAAGTACATAAGAAAACCACAAACAAAGTAATTACAAATTTATTCAAAGTTATCTTCATCATGACAAGTTCTACTTGAGCCAGGACAATTTGCGGTGATATCTTCTTCTGATTCGTATGTACATCCACACCAAACACAATAATGATGATGAGATCGCAGGTACGTTGTTACAGCGTTTAACCTGTAATAAATTTGATAAATCTTGTTAAAAAAGTTAAAAAGTCATTAAAAAAATATAACGCCAAAGCGTTTACATAATCATTATTTATAAAACAAATTTCTGTTACATTTCTATACAGTTTTTGACCAAAATAACCGAATTGAAAATGAACTATTACCTAAAATCCAATTCTTCAGAATCCATTGTGTAAAAGTCTGGCTCTTCGTACGCCAACTCTCCTGTTGAATACTTGTACACATACTTTTGTTCCACATCGTACCTCAAACGTTTCGGCTGAAACTGTTCCTGCTCGTCCACAACGACTTCTCGTATCACAGGCCATAGATACCTATCTTCTGGAGCTGATTTTCCTTCCCTAAAATATTAAAGTTGTTAAAAAATTCTGATATTATACATTTAAATAATGCCAAATAACAATGTAAATCTTACCTTAAGTCAAGGTCTTGACAAGCTTTCCTAGACTTCATTATGTCAGCTACAACAACTTTGGTTGCCACATCTTCTTGCTTCTTTTTCCGAAATTCCTCAGCTAAAACATCCTGCAAAAAAAAGTTAAGAGAAATCTAAACTTTTAAGTCGTAAAATGACTAGTTAATTTAAAAATAATGTAAATTTTAAAAACCTACACTTTGTTTCGCCCTTTCAGCCATGTACTTTAGATGAGCTTCACATCGTTCCACCTGATGTTCTTTCTCCTGAGTTTCGTGCCCCAGACCCTTTCTTCCAAATTTGATCTGTATTCCTATAGGTTCAGTTCTTCGTTCTTCATCTGCTTCTTTCGCTTTGCCCAGACTCATCCCAGGTTTATATCCCATCTTGGCCAGTAAAGCGAATCCCTTGTTTTCTGAAGATACAGGCTTGTTCAAGGCTTCGTGTCTTCTATGTGCTTCCAATTCATGTTTCTTCAGTTGAGGTTCTCTAAACTCCCGTTTTGAAATTTCAAGTTGTCTTCTGTGCTCTCTGCTTGTGGCAATACCTAACAAGTTTAATATAAAATAGCAAAAATTACCTGGTTTGACATCTTCCGTTTTCCCAAGAATGGCTTCTGACATGTAGTCGTCTTCTGAATCACTCATTCTTGTTTTTGTACGATTTAGACGCTAACGTAGTAAATAACGTAAAATATTATTTTATTTTCGCAAACAGTTGACATAGGTCAAGTCTTCTCTTTTACCAAGTCAAAATGTAGGACATGAATCGCTGTAACCGAACAATGTTCCTCATAGTTAGAATTTATTAATATGCCCAACGTTAGCGCAAAACAATATATGAATCCACCCTATTACAAAAAACCTTGACTTTGCCCGTAAGCCTAATAGAAACTACCAATTAAAAGGTATTCCAATATTGTAGTAGATTAACTCACAATAAGTTTCGCATAATAACCAAACAAGTTTAAAAAAGAAACTTTATTAGCTTTTTACAATAAGCTAAGCATTCTTAGCTAATTTACATGCATAACCATAACAAGAACAAAATAACAACGTATATATAACCATGATAAATTAAAACTTAACAATAATTACCTATATTAATATACTACTCAAACTACTTAACAACTAATCTAATCTCTGCCTCGATTACGCTTTGGGCAATGACGTTGGGTGTGGGCATCGTCTCCAGAACCTCCACAGATCGGGCATTGGAACATACGAAGACATGGGCAAGTGACACGGCCATTGGCATCTCTCAGGTTGTGCTCCAACCATCTTCCCTGTCCAGTTACATCACAACCCTAAAATAATGTGAATTCATCGTTAGAATTGAAAATATTTAAAAAATAAGATCAGCTTTATTTTTAAAACAGTTCAAGAACCATGTAGAAGCCATAAATAAACCTACATTGACTCTCGCATTGTTGTAGCAGAAGCCACAGAAAGTGTTGTGATGCTTCTTCCGGCTGTCGCTGAGCAAGGTTTTGGTGGCAAAGTCAGCAGCAAACGAGTTCAAATTAAAGTCGAATACCTGTTTGGTACGAGTGGTTGGAGAGACTGGAAGAGCTGGAGATGGAAACTGGAAGGTGTTGGGAGAAGTTGGAGATGAGTAATCAGAAGTCGGCGACAACGGAGCTGTAATCGGAACTAGCTAAAAAAATAATTTACCGCTGAAAAAATGCAAATTCTCAGACCAAGCATAAGTAAACATAAATAATACTTCGTTTTACATCATATAAAGGTATATTTTACCTAATACTTTGAAATATCAATGCAAATTAAACTATCTAAACCAATGATTAAAATTCTACCTAAACAAAAATAATATGTAACTTACACAATAGTTCTCAAGGTGGTGGTGCTTGTCGTCGAAACAAAGGCCCATGTCCGTCTGAGTACCTTGATCAATCAGTCCAGAATCGTCAGAATGGGGAATGCCATCGCGATAGAAGACAATCTCACTTTCAGCGTTCCAAGAGATGTCAAGGGTCAGATCAGTCCTTTTTCGTGCCCGATAGCCGTCAGCGTTGTTAGAGTCGTAGTGCTTGAAGAAGTCGTACGCCTAAAACAATATAAAGAGGCAACAAATATCCATAAATGACAAGAACCAACTTCAAACAATATAAAATGTTTAAAGTAGCAAATACGAGCGATCATAACATCAAAAATTACAAAACTCAAACAAAATGATATTAACAAGTATCATAATGTCAAAAATTTATCAGATTGGCTCAAAAAAACAATAAAAATCGACCGCAAAGAATTTTGTGCTTACCGTTGCATTGCTGAGGTGTTCATTGAGATGCTCCAATTGACTGGATCCCGGTGAGACGGGAGTTTTTGACCACACAGAAGCCATTTTGGGCGAAGTTCGTCCGAAAACTAAAATAAACACAAAAAATTGTTTTTCTCAATTTCAAAGAACCTATTGGCGCGGAAATACGGTAGGTCTCGGCCGGATAAGGCAGATTCCGCGCCGGATTTGAAAACAAAATTGAAAATTGGATTTTAAGCTTTCCTTTTTATGTTTCTCGTCATATTTTCTTGCAAGTAAGTATTTAAAATTCATTAAATTTAAGGTTCATAATATTTGGAAAGATAATTTGAATTACTTTCATTTCGGGGCAAATTGAAAAGACCTAAAACATGAAGAAAGGCCATGAAACATGTTCAAATGTAAACCGGATATACACTCGTTTAAACAAAGACCAAAATGCAAAAGTTTAGTATTTTTATGTGACTTCTAGTGTATTTGCAAACTTGTGATGTCTTTATCAGGCGATCGAAAGGAACAGAACCTCAAGGGTCGTTACTTCAAATACTTGGAGGCATTGTGTGTTTCCAATGGCATTGAGATGGACAAGCTTAAGACTGTGGCCACTGATTACGAGTTACTGGAAATGTTCTTTGGGGGGTTACCTGTTTTGGTTGGATTACGTTACTTTGATCACCTGACTACAATTCGACTGGTCGGCCAAGAGATACAGAATATTAGCCCTATATCTGAGGTCTCTGAAACTTTGGAAGAACTTTGGATTTGTGAGTGTACCTTGTCTGATCTGGGTGGACTAGAGACTTGTGTTAAAGTTAGGAAGTTGTACTTGTACAGTAATCAAATATCAGATGCCAGTCTTCTCAGTAGCTTGAAATCGCTCGAAGTTTTGTGGATTCAGGACAATCGTTTGACTAGTTTGCAAGTAAGTTCGCTGTGTGTAGGTAATAATTCGACCTGTTTGTAGTTTCTGAAAGATATTGAGTATTTAAGTACTTTAAAAGTTGGTGGAGATCAGTTCAACGATTGTTTGGCTATGTCAATATCTCAGTGGCCTTCTAAACTGCAATTGCTGGATATATCTGGAAGTACTTTATGTCTTCTGCAGGTAAACAAACGTTTTTAAAACAACATTAACATTGTAAGCAGTGGGATCTTATAAATTGCAGAGTTTGTTAGGCTTGTCATGTTGCGGCATATTAAGACAGTTGAATATTTGTAATGACAAATATCCTTCGAACTGCTTGATCAAGGACGAAGACCAAATAGTTTGGCTTACTTTCCATTTTCCGTTTTTGGAGTATCTTGATGGCGATCAGTTAAACGAAAACTTTGTTAACAACTACACGGTAAGCATAGTTCTAACTACTTTTTTACAAAGTTACTGTTGTAGATGAAAGCTGAGAAGAAAGCGGCATTGGAGATTAACAAGATGATTACAAAAGCACGTAAGATGGTGCAACAACTAGATACGATAAGAAAGAACGAAGCTAAAATTAAGGAGAAGTTAACTTCATTCATCAATGCGTTAAACAAAGCTTCTGCTGCTGTATCCAAGAAGGAAGGTCGAAGAGAATTGACACTCAAGTTGCAAGACTTGTATCAGTTGAAGTTGAAATCCCTCAGTAACTCGATAGGTACGACAACTATGTTATTTGTGGCATAATGTATATATAATTGAAAGTAAATAATTACTTTCAGTTGGGTGCATAAAATGTGAACGAGAAGTCTTCTACGTATCCAGCTACCTACTGCCATCTTGGCAAATGGAAAGCGCTGGTAGAACAGTTGCACGAGAAGCCACAAAGACAGAACTTTTGGACCTTGAGCACACTTTTCAATCGTTCTGTACCGTAGAGGAACCAAAAATGAAGGTGAAAACGGCAGTCATGTTTAGTCTGACGCCCCTGAATAAGACTGAAATGAAAGAACTACACTTTCTACAGTCTTCTGACAGTCCTTTGTGGGACTTTGCTGACTTTGTTGACGTTGGTAATCAAAGACTGGCTTCGGATGGCGAAGGGACCTTTAAATTAGTCAAAGATTTGTCAGCCATGTGTGGCGAAAATCATAAAACGGTAGGGTTTTTGTAACTAGGGGATCAGTATGGAATGCCAATCGACTTTTTACAATGAAATTTACCGTTTTATCAGCAAAAAAATGTAAGACATGGCGATAAAATTACTGACATTCATGCCGATCTCTTTCAAATGACTTCGTTATTGCTTATAGCCTTTTTAGTTATGTACATGTATATGGCCAGTAGTAAAATTAAAAAAGGACCAGAAACCTAAAATAAAAGAAGTTGACGATGCAAACGGTAACAACTTTGAATTACAAGGTATATATTGTTGTATTTTAACAGTCTTTGAAAATCTTAATATTATAGGCAAAGAAGACGGTTTCACCTGGAATCAAATGGAGCTGGTCGGCCTTTGCGTGATGGAGCTGCAACGTTCATCGTGGCCATCTTTTGAAGAATTGAAAAACTTTCATCATTTCGATGAACACATCAATGATCAAGTAAAGAAACTCAAAGATCTTGGCATCGAATTGAAGTTGGAGAAGATAGTAGCGCCTCTACAACAACAAGCTACAGAAGACGAAGGAGACCAGGAGAATCAAGAAGTCATCAAGACGAATCAGTAGGACAAAATAAGGTTTTTTATTGTTAGAGAAGTCAAGGTTTTAGATGTGATAAGCGACAAACTAAGTGCTGGAAGGTACAGACTGGACGGGCCTATTTGGACTGGTAAAGAGCTAAGCCTGCGGAATCCTGCGGAGTTGTCTTTGGCTTACACAAAGCCTATGAATTTGCAGAATCCTTCAGTTTTTGTAAGTTTTTTAAAAAAGTATCTAATAATAATTTTATAAAGTAAATAGTTAACACTAGTAATGCCTACTACAGTATGACTCCTTCTATTTGCCTTTGACTTTCTTTAATTTTTTTTAATTATGCTTTAATTTAGGATAAAATAGTCACTTTAAACTTGGAAGGACTACAAATCGACACTCTCGACGGCATAGAACAACTAGAAAATGTGCGATACTTGTCGCTAGCGTGTAACAAGCTTTCAAGTATTAAAAGGGTAAAGGCCTTGGAGAAACTACTGTTTTTGGATGTCTCTCATAACAACGTTCACAAGATTGATGAATTGCCAGGGACATTGACAGGCCTCAAGGCGGCACAAAACCAATTGTCAACTATCGGCTTTTGCATGAAATTACAGGTATTGTAATACAACACGGTGAAAGTAAATTTATTGTGATATGGTACATGTTGAGTACTTTACTGTTAACGTAATTTTAGAATTTGACCTACTTTAACTTGTCACATAACAAAATAAAGTCAATCAAAGGAATCGAGGAACTAAAAACTTTGCAAACTTTTCTGATAACTGATAACCTCCTGAAGGACAAAACAGAAGTGGACGTCCTACAGGTAATCCTAAGTTTGCTGTCATATAATCGCAACGTACCTTTTAAGCAACTACCGAACCTTCGATTCGTCGATTTGGTCGGAAATCCTTTGGCCGATGAAGACAATTACAAGAATGTCATTTTAAATAGCACGTCTACCACAAAAACCGAGAATGGAGAAAGTGCAAGTTCAGAACAGCCAGGACAAGTGGTCAGGAAAGCTGGAAAGATATTGACCATGGACTTTTTGCAAAAGGAATTTGGGGAAAATTTGAATAAAGATACAGAGTTTAATTTGAGCGACAACCAATTCCACATGATTGCTTTGATCAGGAACGGACTTGACATGTAAGTACAATATTCGGTAATACAACTCATAAAGTTTGTGTTAAAGCTTGTAACGTAATTAACATAAAAGCAACTTTTCTTTACAAATTTTTATCAGATTGCAACACGTTACTACAATAAACTTGTCCGACAATCATCTACAACACTTGTACGAATTGGCTCATCTTCCAAATCTTGTCCAACTAAACCTTTCCAACAACCAGATATTGTCTTTAACTACTGATAGTGTTCCAAAAGTAAGAAATAAATTATTACATTGATATTTTTCCTAATTATCTTAACCGGTACAGCATGTTACACACAATTTCAGATACTACCAAAGTTGGAGCTCTTAGATCTGTCCTCAAACAACCTTACGTGTCAGTCGGTTGCCAGAATCGGACTCCAAAAGCTGCCTCAGCTCAAGCGATTAATACTGACTGGCAACAAGTTGTCGCGATTTGATGCAGCTTTGTTTGATTTTGAAAACTTGGAAGCGTTGGATTTGAGTGGAAACGACATCAAAGTGATTAGAAAGAAGAATCTGAAGCACTTGAAGAAGCTGGATCTGTCTGAGAACGACCTCAAAGACTTGGAGGGGCTTACTTTGCCTAATCTTATCACTTTGAATGTTTCCAAAAACAAGTACGACAATATTCTTTTATATCTACTCTACCACATTATTATACTTAATATTATTGTAGCCCAACATTTTCAGAATAAGTTCTTGTGCTGCCATGAAGAGTCTGAAAGAATTGAAGAATCTGAAATCGCTGGACTGTTCTGAAAATCCAGTAACTGCTCGAAGAGTCTACAGCGACTACATCAAGAAGCAACTGCCAGGCCTGGAGGAGCTGGATTCTGAAGTTGTGATACGGAGTAACAACAACAACGAACAGGTGGACGAGAACGATGGAGTAGCTACTGAAAAGGTGGCACGTCCACATTTGGCAGTCCGTGTGAATCCTCTGGCAGTTCAGATCGCTAACGAGAAGAGTTCGGCCGTCAAACGCTACATGGATTTCAAGCTGTTAAAGTACGGTAATTTTTATAAAAACCGTTAATGTTTTGCCAACTTGGTCAAAAAGCCAAAAACTAAACTTAAATTGTGCATAAGAAGTCAATTCCGCGTAATTTTCCACATATTATAATTTGGCTCAATACAATTTTTTAAACATTTCAGAGAGAAGTCAGACGTAGTACCTGTAGCCGAAACGACGTTGAAACCAACAGAACAATTGAAAAAGACCCAGAGTTTATTCAACATGGTAACGCCTGAAACCAACAACAATCTTAACGACTTCTTGATTTCGGGGAAGAGGTAAGGACACTCTATAGGAAGTATAATATTCAGGATAACAAAATACAATCGGCACTACAAGATGAGTTGAGAAACGTAACAAGGTTGGAGATTAACAAGTTATTAGATGAAGCCGGCCTTCTCTCTGGCCTCCATTACTTCAGCTCGTCGTTTTATATCAAAGTCCAGCTGGCTTCTGGTTCGTCTCCGTGCCGTGGGACGGAGCTTGGGTAGGGCGGCTACAATAATATTAAAGTGTTATAATAATAAGGTTACATATAAAATATAAATTCATAAAAAAGTTGGTTACCTGGGTAAGGTTCGGTCTCATGTTCGTAGAAGGGTTCCAGGTATTTGTGTGCCGTCCGGAGAGACGATTCCAAGAACCGTTTCCTTGTTACTGTGCTTAGACTGGATGTTGTGGGATACTGAAGATAATAACAGTTTATTAACGCTATATAAAGAACATTTTCAACCACTAATAGGAGCTTAATTTAAAGTCCCTAATCATAATATCCAAAAATGAATTACCTTTTTGGCCATTGCAAGTTCCTGATGTGCTGTCAAGTATTCTTGATGAGTGCATTCCAATTCATTGCCATACAATCTTTCATGGAGCAGTTGGTCCCACTTTTCTGGCCCCGTACATTCAACTATGGAACCGTAGAGTATCATACTTTCAGGGCGGGGGAATATTCTGACAAAGTCACCCAATCTGTTCTCCTCGTTTCTGATCTTTCGCTCAAACAAATCCACCTTCGAGTCTGTTGGTCCATCGCCGCTTGGTGTTTTTGGCTAAAACAAGGTTTTATGAACCATATGGCTCTGAGTTATTACTACATGTGTGAAAACAATCAACTGCACGCCATGAGACTTTAAAATAAAACAGATATACACATGTGAGACTAGTGTTAGTGTGGCATACGTGATAAAAATATGTTAACTTATACAGTATTTTGATAATATCAACAAGACCCACCTTGACCAGTTGCTGTGCCTTCTTCATCTTGATTGCTCTGAGATTGTTCTTCCTCAAAGGCTTCCGCTTGACTGAATTCACCCGTACTGGCTTTTCTTCTGATGTCTGATTGTTATCACTTGTCGCTGAATGAGTATCGTACCCAGAATCCACTGTAGCAGGAGAAACGGCAGCTGAATCACTGGTGATTGACGCATTTGAAGCCAATTCAGCTAATTCATCGACGATCGGATTATTTACAGTACCCATAAGAGCTGTAACTCCAGTGTTCTTCTTCAAGACAAGTGGGACACAGGCCAGGTTGAGAGTGTCACAGATCAGATGAGTCTTAATAATAGAATCTAACGGAGCGTCACTGAAATCAAAAAACATTAAAATTTTAGGCATCAAAAAGTTTTTTATGCTTGCCGACCAAAATTTTAAAAACTTACCACGCCAAACTAGGGGACAGGTTCACTTCCAACAACCATGGCTTCATATTGTCATCCACTAGAATATCGAAGCCAAACAATTCGAAGCACGATTTTGGATTCACATTCAGTTTCTTACAAGTACTGGCGACAACTCGTTGTATCGACAGTAATGTCTTGATGATAACGTCCTCTATCCTTGCAATCAACACTAAATTAGGTTAAAAATTAACTTTGCAACTTACAATCTGTGTCTTTCCCGTCCTTCTTCATGTGCCTCAACACTGCTCCAAGTGTCCATTTGTGACCCAGACTTTCAGATGATGTATTAGTATTTCTGCAAATAATACGTAAAAAAGACGAAATTTAGGTAATAAATTTACCAAAAACCAAAACTTTAGATAATAAATGACGGTATAACAATTCAAGTAACAATTACTTTACAAACTTGTCGTTAGTCTTATGAAGAGAGTAATTGGTTAGTTGTGCTTCTTCTGACAGTCCATTACCATCATTGTCATAATCTTCTACTGCAAACCTTGTTAGTCCATCTGTGTACATGTACGCCATCAAAGGATAGAATGAAGTGACTGCGACATACACTCGAAGATCAGACTTCTTTTTGTTGACTAAGTAAGGATTCGAAATGTATCGAGAAATGATCACTTTGTCCGTATCTTGAACTTCATCTACCTATAACATCAATCCTTTATTAAAGCTTTTTAATATTTATATCAATATTAAGAATGTACTATTTTTAACTATACACTACTTACATCTTCTGGCTTTGACATGAACACTATCCCACGCCCTCTGGAAGAGTTTGATGGCTTCAAGATAAACGAACATCCAGTATCCTTAGCCTTTATGATCTCCTTCTTCAACGTTTCCCGTTTTTCTTCGTTCAATGGACTGTTATAAGATTCAGGCATCTAAAAACATAAAATATATCAAAAGTAGACTTACAAAATCAAAAAGATCTTCCCCATATTGAGCCTGAGCTGCCCTTATATTCTTGTAAAGATCATCCTTCTTCGTTATTAAAAAGCTTCGCGGAAAGTGATTCACTCGTTGCCTAGAAATAAAAAAAATCATTTTTAAAATCAAAACCTAAAAAGAAAATACTTTCAACTGGTTTACTAAACATTTTAAAAGTTTTAATACCTAAAACTTACGTACCACAATTATTATATAAAAAACAAGAAACGGTTTAAAAACGTTTGTAAAAACACTTACCAAGATCTCAGCTGTCGCATAGAGTTGGTGTTTAAGTGGGTGTTCGTCCAGAACACGTTAAAGCTCTGGTTTTTGGAGGAACACTAAAAAGATACATCATAATACATTCGTTTTTTAATAAAAACATCTAAAACGTAACCTAACCTTGACAGACTTCTTACCTGAATGAACCCATAACTGAACAAAACTGACTTGACCAATCTGGAGTCACTTTTGAGCATCTTGAAGCACATATTGTACTGAGCACCCACTTCTGCGAACTTTGTAGCGTCGTCTGAATCTTTAGAGACATGTCGAAGAGCATCCACTGAGAAATTTATAAACTAAAATCAGAAAATACAAAAGAACTCTTTAAAACTCACGTTTTCATCGATAGAGTCTTCTGGTTCTGGCGACGAGTCGATGATCTCGTTCTCGGACATGGTCATGGCTAAAACAAGACCAATTAATCACAACACCCAACGTTATAAAAGGACAAGGACTAAAACATTCACTCGAAAGTCGGAAACGAGGAGGTGGAGAGGATAAAGCGAAAGATATAGGTATGAAAAGAAAAAAGATATTAGGCCGATCAGCCAGCCGCCCACAATCAATTAAAGCATCTGACCTTTCAAAATATAAAAATATATGATACATTACAGGCTAAATAATGTTAAAATTGCACGTTACTTGATTCGAACGCGTTTTCCCGCCATCAGTAGGCCTCGACATTATTCTTGCTCTCAAAAAGATATCAGAGCCCTTTTTAAGAAAAGTCAATAATATTGGGTGTGACACTTCGCCCACAAACGAAAAATAAATAAAATTTTCTTTTTCGAAATTTCTTGAATTCAAAAAGCCGGTTTTTGATGACAAGTGTAACTGTATTTCTTCCAAATGCGCGACAATGCCGAGTGACTGTGTCGCCGGCACAGTGTATGAAAGAGGTAAAAACTATCACATGAATAATATGTTATTATTGGTATTCAAGTTGTAATGCATATTTGTGATATTACTCGACATTTGTGTATTTTCTGTATTAAGTGATATTTTAGATACTAAATTTGTTTTTTTAGGTATTGACCGAAACATGTCTGAAGCAAGGCTATGATGCAGACATCTACGGTTTACTGTTTCAACGTAAATTCATCGACTTGTCGTTACCGTTTCGCCTTTTAGGGCTACCGAACAATGCTCATTTAGATTTAGCTGAGAAGCCGGAGACAAGGAATGAACCAATTAGAATTGCTTTACAGGTATTCTTTGTTTATTTTTTGAAATTTAGGTATTGTAATGTGATATTTAATACTATGATTTGTTTAGACACCTAACGGAAGGTTTGAAGCCGAGTATACGAAAGATAATACACTGTTGCAAGTGTTGGAAAACGCGGAACAAATTCATCAAGTTCATTTGACAAAATTTGCTGATGAAGTTTCAGTTCCAGCTGTTTCTTTTATGCACAAGACTGTAAGTTATATTATATTTTATGTAGTTGACTATATTTATTCCTTATTAAGATTTTTTGCTTAAAATAACAACCTTTTTTAGTTTAAAGGTCGATTGGCATTGTCACAGACTACTCTGAAGTCGATTGGAGTGGAAGGACGAGTGTTATTCAGATACCTAGTAGTCAAAATGAGCGAAGAAGAGAAAGCAAAGATTCAACAAGAGTACGAGTTAGAGTTACAGAAGAAACAGAAACTCGAAGAAGTGTTCCAATCTAAGAAATTAGAGAATGAAAAAAGGTTACAGCTTCAGAAGCAGTACGAAGACGATGTGCTACAACGGACTGAAGAAATGCATCTGAAGCAGATTGAAACAGCTTCTAATAATGTTGTTAACGTAGCTTCTGGACCTTCAAATACTACTGAATTTCAGCCTGAAGTTAGGAGGGAAGCGTCTGTTCAGGAATCTGGTGAAAATTCTAGATTGTGCCAGCTAGAATCAGTGTTAACGACCGTGACTGACAGTTTGAATCACGGTAGAGTAGATGATGTAGCTGACAGGTTGTTGACTGACTCTGGGAACATAACTTTGAACCCACCCCCTCCACAGCCTTTTGAGTTTATTAACTTTAGAGTAAGTTAAAGTTTTATTAGTATGTTAATATAACGCTATTGTTATTTGTGATTTTTTGTTGTACTAAACTTTATATTTTTGTTTTAGTTTCCAGATCAACCAGTAGCAACTATAGCAGATCTCATACGGTTAGAAGAAAGCCAGAATCGAATTACAGATGTAACCCCTCCGGAAAGAAACGCTTGCATCTTTGCTGTAGCTGATAAAGATGTTAATACGGAAGTTGATGACAGTTTCTTTGACCTGACTGTAGAAGATGCCAAAAGAATGCAGAAGGATCTGAGAGAACAGGTTAAGAAGTCTACACAACAATCCTTGTTACCTTCCTCGTTTATCGAAAACAGAAACAAGAAGAGCAAGATGAAGGCCTACAAGAATACCGTGATCAGAATCAAGTTGACAGAAAAGTTTATTCTCCAAGCACGGTTTAATTCTCTTGAGCCAGGCAGGTTAACTGTTTTTTGGATTGGCTTTGATAGAGTTTAAGTTTGAAATACTAAATTTTACATTGGTAATGGTTTTTGTTCTTTTAGTTGCAAATCTGTTCACTTTTGTTAATGAATTTGTCGGGACAAATCAATTTGGATTGATTGCTGTGGTTAAGCTGGAAAGGAGCTCCAAAAAGGATTTGATAGACGAAGGCTTAGCTCCTAGAAGTACTGTAACGGTACAGTGGAAGGTGCCTTTTAACGGTAAGTTTTAAATCTTTTTCTCAATGATTGTAAACAATTGTTTTTTAAGGATTTCATTGGTTAATTTTAGCACAATATGTTGTTGTTCTTAATCCTAAGGGTCAAAGTATAACTGAATGTATTGCAGAATCGCTGTTAAACTTGAACAAAGTCAAACAGACCTCAGAACAGGAAGCCACAGAAGACGCTACTAACTGGTTGGCAGAGAATTTGAATTACACACCAGAGTTGTTTCTGGTAGATCCACTCAGTTTGGAATCGGGTAACAAACGGAAGGATGGACCAGCTAATGTACGATCACCAAACTCAGGACCTTCGCTTCCAAAGTGGCTCAAGAAATTCTAATTTATTATTTTGTGGTAGAAGACAAGGTTTGAGCTTCATTTTTAGTAAAATTGACTAAAAAAGAGCGAAACCTTTGTTCACTACCTATTATTATATATATTTGATGTAAAGGATGACAAACATTTCAATTATTTCGAGTAAACTGGTTTAATCATACTTAGAAATGTGTCGAACTGATGTTTATTAATGGATATATTTAAATATTTATTGAAATATCTATTGTCACAAGATGTACAGCGAATGAGTGTGGCCCCAATACTATGTATAAGATAAGAAGTCTGTAAGCTTTGAGTCCGTTTAAGTTAAAGTTATTGCCCAAGTTTGTTGAAGTGCGACTGAACCCCCATCAGCTCCAGCTCCCAGGTAGACTGTTCTCGCATCTCGTACTTCTTAATCTTGCCAGTCACGGTCATCGGGAACTCGTTCTTCTCCTTGAACAAGATGTACTTGGGGATTTTGTAGTGAGCGATCTGGAATTTGATTTTGTTATCTACTGTAATATGAAAAGTAGTGCCTTGGTTGCAACAGATTTAGCCTATTGAACAAGTCTTACCTTTCCTTTCATGAAATCTTTGATGTGATCACTGTTCACGTTCAGATGTGCGTATTCTCTCTTTATCCTCACCCAAGCACAAACAGCTTCTCCGAAGCGATCGTCTGGTACTCCAACGACATGAACCTCGTCAACATGGGGATGCCTCATCAGGAACTGTTCGATTTCTGTTGGATAAACGTTCTCTCCACCTCTGACAATCATATCCTTGGATCTTCCCACGATTGACACCGTGCCGTTCTGATGCATGATGCCAATATCTCCAGAATGGTACCATCTGTCAGGTGTGATACTGAGACGAGTCTGTTCAGGGTCTTGCCAGTAGCCTCGCATCACGCTGTGACCTCGAACAAGAAGTTCACCACGCTCTCCTCGTGGAACACAAGAGCCGTGTTCGTCACAGATAACGGCTTCCAGATGGTCCATGATGTGACCAACGTTCTTGATACGATCGAGAGGTTCGTCTTCTACGATGCTCATGAAGGATACTGGGGAGGTTTCTGTGGTTCCGTAGCATACCTACGACATTGTGTTAAATAAAGGTATGTAAAAGTTGACTATTGTGGATTCAGAATATTACTTATCAATAAAAATCACAGTAGATGTGCCTACCTGCAATCCAGTCATTCCCAATTCGTTAACTAGTCTTTTGCATAGTGCTTCAGGACAAGGAGCTCCAGCCACGATACCAGACCTAATTGATGTCAAGTCCAACTTTGGGTAGTCAGGATGGTTCAACATGTCAATGTACATTGTGGGCGTACCGTAGCACGCTGTGCATCGTTCTTCATGAAGAGCGTGCAGAGCAGCTCCAGATTCGAACGATGGAGCCGGAAAGACACAGGTTTGGTTGAACATCAGAGCAGTCAAAGATCCCATCACACAGCCGAAGCAGTGGTACAGGGGGTTGGGGATACAGATAATGGTACGGGCATCGCCGTAGCCAGCACGACGACCTACAAGGTAAGCATTGTTCATGATGTTGTGGTGGGTCAAGGTGGCTCCTTTCGGGTTTCCGGTGGTACCCTAAATTGGAAATTATTTTTTGAAAGAGTTGTTTGGAGTATATACACTTGTTGGTCTAAAAGTGCGTAGAACACTGTTTTTACATGCTATTGACTTACACTAGTATATTGAATGTTGGCTGGATCATCTGGCTGAACATCACGAAGAGCTAGACGTCGGACATCGTCGTCTGTGCCTAGTTTCTGAACATCTTTGAAGTTCCAGGCTCCTCTGAAGCATACATTAATTACTATTATATTGTAGGTGTTCATTTATTAATTTTTTGATATTTTTGATCAAATCATAAAGTGAAATGTTATTCACGATAAGCTTTTTACCTGTGGTTTTTGCCTTCTGAATCAAAGATGATGATGTGCTTTAGTTTGGGGAACTCGTTTGACTGAAGTCCGCTCCTGCCCTCAGGCATCTCGACCAGTTGAGGGATGAGTTCGCACAGAGTCTTGTAGTACTGGGACCGTTTGAAGCTGGGTGGTGCGATCAGCGCTTTGATGCCGACCATGTCGATGGCGTAGGCCAGGTCTTCTGAATGATACATGGGGTTCACGTTGACTAGGATCAGGCCAGCCAACGCCGCGCCGAACTGAGTGACAATCCATTCGTAGTGATTCGGGGACCAGATGCCGACGCGGTCGTCCTTCTCCAGTCCCAAATGAATCAGCCCAAGGGCCAACTTTTCACACTGAAACGGTCTTACTGTAACGTGTGTTTAGCTGTAAGGGGTACATTTTAAAGTTTAGTGTAAGTAAAAATGTCTATATCAGCCATGTTTTAAACTAAAACAGTATTTTATCAGCCCTTATTGACTTTATGATAATATTATTGTAGTTTATGCAAACTGTTGACTATAATACCTTACGTGGTCACAACAGTTTGAACTTTAATTTGGGGTAGTGACGAAAGTTGTCAACAATTATTAGATTGACAGACCAGTTATTAGCAGACTTTCGCGGAGATAAGAGTGTAGCGCTACTTTTTACTCCAAAAGTAACAGTAACTTACGTCATCGAGTACTTGTTTGTAGGTCTTGCGAATGCCTTCCTTCTTGAAGATCACGAACTCTCTGTCTGGGTGCTGCAATTATATTAACATAGGTATAGACAATAATAAACCATTATGTTTGAATCACAGAAATAAGTGGACGTATGTATATATTGAGGTAGAGAATTAGGTGTGTTAAGTAACCGGAAGGCCAACTTATACAAATTGGTCAAAAAGTATGTGGAGAGAACTAAAATGTAATTGTTACCTCTCTGGCAGCCTTTCTTAGCCGTTCGCCGATAGTATCGTAGATTAAGGGAACGGTAGAAGCGCCATGGGCATAACTCAAGCTCGGTTCTTCTGTTGAAATCATGTTGGCTGAAAGTTGTACCATTAAATGAAAATACGTATAATACCAAGAAGCGCGAGTAGAATATTGAAAAACATATAATCTATAGTAAATAGGACAAAAATTTTAGAGATAGTACTAGTTCATGCAAAAAGGTTTCAAAGCCAAGTATGTAAGTAGTACGTTGTTCAAAACTATTCATACTTATTGTACTGAATAGTTCTAAAAAACTATTATTTTTAAAAAATCTTCAATGTTCTCAGCACCTTGGAACTGACCATGCGGTATATTCTGAGAGCTTTTGAGTCAGTTTAAAATATATAAGTGGTTACACGTCATAAGGACAGTTTAATTTGATATGGTATTCGACCAAAAAGTACAGTACCCCTGGGTCCACATCAAAACAGCTTCATGTTAACGTACACTTGCTTTATATACCGCGCAGACTCAAATTGAATAAAGAGAGTTTAACGAGCGTGAATGCCTAAGAAGCGGATCCGGTAGACTGATTACCAGATAACCACGCGCAATTACCACAAATATGACGCCGACGCCGCTACACGGGCCCCACGATGAAGCCAACAAACAAGGTCACGAGATACGACGAGATGTACAAACAATTGTTGAGAGGCAAATTGCCTGAGTCAAGAGGTTTGCAAGGGACGACTCCAGAAGAGAATCAGATAATAAGCGGCGAGGTAGAGGTGGGGGTTCGACTGGTTGGCGTTATCACCCCCACCTATCTCTGCAATAACTTTCGGGCCACAATCCCGTCAACGTTTTCCATCGACGAAGGGTTGGGTTGCTGAGGAGGGAACGGTAGTTCGATCACGTTAGGGTTGAAGAGGAACGGTGTTTTTGGAAGTTAGTTTCAGCAGTTTTGACCCATTAAGGAACTTTAAAGTTCTGTCAAAGGTCAGAAAAGCACAGATAACTTGACGAACTGGGTCAATATAAGCATTTTAAACTGATACTGTTTTAATGTAAAAGTCTAAATTAATATAATTTTGATAAATTTAAGAAAACGTGCGTAAAGACACAGCAGAAGGCCGTGTAAAGCAGTTCTACAAACTTTTTGATCACAAATCATAAATAAGTTTTAAACAAGGAATTAAGACGGCAAAAATCATGGTCATGAATTAAATAGAAAATTTATTAAAAATTATTTTTTATTTTAAAACAGTTCCAAATCTTCATTTACAAAGCTCTGGACCAGACTAGTCATAATGCAATTAAAGTTAAAATTTCCCATAAAACGGAATTCATATAAAAATATAATTTACCTCAGAATAATATCCCCCAGACCTCTTATACCTCTAACACATAAATAACCTTGTGGGTCCGAACCCCCAATTACGCTGTGAATTACAAAACCCATCTAAATACAAGTCTGTAAACTATGAAACCGACATCGTGTTACTTGATGTATCTTGTTACGTGATGTATGGAAGAGTAGAATAAACGGCCAAGAAGATTAATGATGGGAATGAAATCGGAGCCCACCACTTTCAGATGATGAATATGAGGAGCGCCGGAGGCAACACCTTTGAGTGCCGCGATTGCCAAACGTGTTTTGAACTGTCGGTGAGAGCGGAGGGAAACGTTATTACTCTACTGTTTCGTATGTTGCTGATGCGGTAAGAAGAGCACTACTGTTATAAGAAGAATGACATTGTTTGACTTGTAGACAGTTGTGTAGTAAAGAGAAGTATCTCGGCGAGAACGGTAGCTTGATGACGCAGAAAGTGTCACAATGACTTATTATTATTCCTAATTCGATCAAAAATAAACATCCTCATACTGTAACATACAAACAACATTTTTCTAACTTTCTATTTACATTACGACTAACCCAAAGTACTACAAACAACCCCCAACCTCAAACAAAAAGAGTTATGAACAAAAGTTTGAAGTCGCAAATAATTTGATTACAAGGTTAAGACCCGGAGGGCAAAAAACGATGCTAAAATTACTTCCGAACGGCGTCGCCATTGCAATTAAAATACTGATAAGATTGGAGACTTTGCCCGAATTCCGGCGATCATCTGAACTGTCCATCACATCTTATCACAGTCATCCGCTCTCTTCGCCCAGCATTCCAGACGGGCCGCGTTTTAAAGCCACGCTTTTATGGCCTAAATCTACTCGATTTAATTGAAACTAGCCTACGGTACCTAATTGGGCTTCTAATTCCGCGGAGGAGCGGCTGTTTTTGGGTTGTATGAGCACAATATACTTGAACGTGCTGTGAAGTGTACCAACATGTCAAAATTTCTTAGCTATTGGTACTGTTAATTAGTGGATCATGAAATCTTTTATAAAAAAAATATTTTCATTTTGACCCACTAGTCTTCGTTAATCTAAACCAAAAAGATATTCTAGTATTACGTATATTTATTGTAATATTTCCAAAAAAAGTGTCATTCCCACCCAAAAATTAAACGGACTGGCCTAGAATCACTTTTATAATCGAATTGTGCTCGGGCGGAGTTAGTGATAAGCCCGGAGAACGTTAATGGCGTGATTGGATTCAGCGGACAGAAGCTCCTTCTTTTTTCTTCGCAACTTTCATAGCACTGAGCTTGGGACTGTTGGGGCACGAGTACCAAGATTCTGATACATTATATAGCAAATATTATAACTTGTTACACTTGAAAAAAGGAACCCTCTGGCCTGTGAATAAATAGACAATTCAAAATAAAAATAAACAACACGTGCTCAAGACAATTCTTGGTACTTTTAGACCTATATTGTACTATGAAACAACATTTTTGTCTATACAGTACGTTTGATGAATACTATAATATTGTACTCAATTTCTGCCTTCTATGTATTTTTTTAAACCTACAGTATCGCCTTCTCCCTACTACAATGTTTCTTTTTGTTTGTTTTTGGGAATGGGATTAATCCAGTCCAACGAACACGAAAACAAGGGAGAAGATGGTGGAATGATAAGCACCAATCTTGAATTATTGAATGCTGACTCAGATCGAAAATGATTTATTAACATTTATTTATAATTTTGTTATCAACGTCGGCTACTGGTGGAACAACAACAAGGTCGTCTGTTTTTGTTGAGCTTTTGAACTGATTTACTAAAATTTTGTATTGAACTATGGCAGACGATGCTTTAACGTGAACTAGAGTATTTTACTTGTTAAATTTTAATACTGCGATTTTAAAACAAAATTACAGTGTATACTGACTGCAGTGTAACTTAAGCTTTTACTGAAACTATACTATTTGTTACCTAAAATTGTCAAAAGTAAAAGTACGTTTACAAAGAGGAAAACATGCTCATAACGTCTATTCTACGTACTTTTTGAC
Source organism: Bursaphelenchus okinawaensis (assembly GCA_904066225.2). NCBI lineage: Eukaryota > Metazoa > Nematoda > Chromadorea > Rhabditida > Aphelenchoididae > Bursaphelenchus > Bursaphelenchus okinawaensis. Next base: position 6,318,904 of record CAJFCW020000005.1, on the reverse strand, counting down.
CTTAACAATGCTAGTTTTTCAATCGTATATGATTTATGTCAATCGAACCAATATTAAAACGATACTTCCACAATATTCAGTTTTAAAACTCCAACAATCAACTACATCTTTACAATCACTTTGCAAACCAGCACGGTATCTTGTGACACAAACTGTCTGTCATAAAACAACAGTAAAAGGTTACTGTAGCATCTTTTACAGTCTTTTCCACTGATAAGACACAGTGTTTTTTGCGACAAAAAACAACTACGATAAGGAGTAATTAACCGACTGATAGGGGTGATTATCGACCCATACAGTGTTTCGCCAAAGTGCAGTTCTTTGTTCAGTTTTAACGACAGCATACCCTGTAACAATATTTGTGATCGATTGGTGGGTTGATCTTGTTTATGTTAATCTTGCTTAGATGTCTAAACTTATGACAAACATCCAGAAATAGTAAGTTTTGAAGTATTAAAGTGTGACAATGAGCAGGTTAGACCTTTTACAATATTTTTGTACGGTTTACAACCAAAGTGTGCAAATTGCAAACAAAACTAGTATTCTAGACAAAACTAAAAACTTTCTGACCACAACATAATTATCAAACAAAAATATGTTATGTAAAGCTAACAGCCAAGTAAAACCAACACATCCTTCACATCAAATAGCCGACCAAATAAGACAAAGTAAGTTTATTCATAACTGTATGAGTTCGGGAACTGGTAGTAGTACTCGGGTGTGTCAAATGGCCGAAGATATTGACGTAGAACCTGAAACACGCTAAAATTGTTAACAAAATAATATTTATATTATGTATTACTCATTGAAAATACGACGAAATGGTTTAAGTACAATTTAACAAAATTCTGTAAAATTTTTAAAAAAATGTTTGATTTTTGGCGACTTGTTCGTTTTACAAGTGCTAACTCTTGTTTTTTGCTATTGTAAACGTATGTGATCGTAAAACTGTCCTCGTCTAAGATAACAGATACAAAATACACATTTATCACCTCCGGAAAGTACATTAAATTGTTAAAATCGACCATTAAATTTTGAGAAAACTAATGGAAAAGCCCTTAATATACTTTCCATTACCTTGTAAACACCATCAAAACGCAAAACATAATAAAAAATTACTATAACGTAACACATACCTGTCCGACGGTGACATGCTCCTCGCTTTTATCTTCAGAACTCATTTCCCGACCGGTCGAAACAGTAAAAGAAAAGAAAAATAACAAAATTGACAGTTTACTCGTAAAATATGCAAAATAATTACAGTCAGTATAATTTACTTCTGATTCAGACGTTTAAATCGCTGAGTTATGTCCTCGAAGTTGATGTTATCGCCAGGAGCGCTCTTTCCACCGCCACCATTCTTCTTGTCATCTCCGAAGTCTGATGGAGGTTCGGGAAAGTCGTACAATATATCTGAACATAAACACTATATAGCTTAAAAAAGGCAGTTATAATATTATAGCCTGTACAACAGTAAGTAAATTAGTTAAAAGTGCAGTTAAATAGTCATTATATTAAGTTACTCACCATTAGACGCATCTGGAGGTGACTCATAGATATGTTCTTGACCATCGGACTTCTTGTGAGAGGGTGCTGGTGCCATATACTGCAATAATATTTGTTAAAGAAATGACATCTGACACAAGATAACTTTGTTTTGAAAGAACTTACAGTGTCTGGCGCCACACTGTTGAGCTGAGGTGGTGGAGGTGGCTGAAAGTTGTTTGGAGGCTGGTAGCCGGCTGGCGGAAGGTGAGGGACTTGAGAAGTCGGCATTTGGGGAGGAGGAGGCTGATAGTATTGTTGGGGAGTTGGATGAGCAGGTAACGTGTTAGTAGGTGAGACAACCGAGTTCATTTGGTTCGGGAGGTTTACTGGAGGATCGTTCACATTCCAGCCAATGTTGTTGTCCTAGAATAAAAAAATACTTTCATTGAACTGCACTATATATCAGCACAGGCAATCTCCAAAGAAAGTTATTGTCACCCAAAATTTTAAATTTCACATAATTTAAACATTCATACCTAAATTAACACAGGTGTTTAGAAACTACTTAAGAACTCACCTCGTTGACAAAGTTGATCAAGTTTTGTTCAGCCTTTGCCATTTCATCGTCATCTTCTCTCATAACTTTGGCATCTGGAATGAAATCAACTCCAGCACATTTAGCAATTTCAATCAGATATTTCTCGACCAGTAACTTGTTCGGAGCTCCAATACTCAGCTTGTTGACTAGTTTTGGCGCCACTCTAGTTGGCTCTGGCAGTTGGTTCATTCTTGCTGCTTCAGCGAACTGTTTACCGTACTTTTGAGTCAGTTGGTCGCTTATTACCTAAAATTCATTCATAAATCATATATTTATATAAAAAATTATAATTTTTAGAAAAATTGTATAAAACCAACCTTTAACTCAGTAACTTCATGACAAATTCTAGGTGCTACCCATAACATACTGGTCACTGCTTCGGCAATACCGTCGTCTATTTCCCTAAAATAATATTGTTAAAACTGTCAAACATTGATTACCAATACCATAATAAAATAACCTTAAAAACACACTTCATCTGCTGAATTACTCCAAATCTGGCCAATAACAGTTCACAAAGCATTTCCAGTAATTCGTAGGCTTCAACCACAAAATCTTCTCTGATAATCGATTCCACACGGATTCTGGCACGATCGGCTTTGTCATCTAAACGTCAAGCTATTAAACGTTGCGGCACAATTTTAAAGTAGAGTACGCGATAAGACATTCTGTAAAACGTCACAAAGGAAATTATCTTTATACCTAAAAATACAAAAAATAACAGAAACTTACTCATGAGCATGTCAGCAATCTCATTCCTCGCCTTTTGTGCCATTTCGGTCTTCTTCTTCTGCAACAACTTCAGCCGGTTGGCACAAAGACGAAGATTGGTCTTCAGTTTGGCATATTGAGTACCCCAAGATACGGACATTACTTTGGACTTGCAGTTAGTATACTGAAAAGATTGAAAGATAAACAAAAGTTGAAATGTAAAAGTTGATATCTGAATCCGAAAGAGAAGTAAAAAAGTAGTTTACCAACTCGCGACAAACATTCTTGAGAGCCATGAAAAAAGAAAATGAAGAAATAAACAAAATGACTCATACATCAGACTTCCAAGATAAAACTGATGTTATGGCGGAAGTTGTGAAGAAATCAAAATCAGTGAATCAATAACTTCTGATAAACTTGTTCAGAATAAGTTTTTCAATAAAAATATAAAAGTATCCCCAATTCTGTCAACTTAAAAATAAATGCATAAAACAACTGATTATAAAAAGCAAATTAATTCCTAATATTAATAAGACTTTCATCAAAGTTAATATTATTGTTATCTTTGTGAATTATCAAAAAATATTGAAATTTGTTGAGCGAATCATAAACTTTTTAATAGAAGAAACACGTGACACATGAGTCAACTGTTAGCGTTGAAATTATTTTCTAAAATTATTGGAATCTGACATTTTTTTGATAAAATGTCTCTTTATTTAATAGTATAGCACTAAGTTTACGCAAAGTAAATGAGAAATGAATGAATCTACGATTACAGAGGGCTTTCACGGCGTTTCAGTGGAATCTGAAAGCATTTATTTTTTAAAAACACCAGAAGAGTTTTATAACACATTAATTGTAAGTTACGAATTAATTGTAATATGATCTTTAGGACAAATTAGGTGCAGCCAAGAAACGAGTATATCTTTCTGCACTTTATTTGGGCACTGGTGAATTGGAACAAAGCTTGGTAAGTTCATCTTTTCAGTTTTTATTTTAATTTAGGTAACAAAATTAGAAGATCGAGTTAACAAAAATGATGAGATCACTGTGAAGTTGTTGTTTGATTATCTCAGAGGCACTCGTGGAGGTGAAAAGAGTTCTGTTGGAATCTTGAAACATCTTTCTGACAAGATAGAGGTATGTCATCTTCAAAGTGTTTTCGTTTGCTGTTTTTCTGAATAACAGTCATGGTCTCACAAATTACAATTTTACATTATAGGCCTACTTTTTTCACACTCCAAATCTCCGTGGAATTTTAAAGAAGTATATGCCAGAGAGAGTAAATGAAATAGTTGGATTACAACATATGAAGTTTTTCATATTTGACGATACGATCATTATATCTGGCGCCAACTTGTCAGACACGTACTTTACTAACAGACAAGATCGGTATGTCGTTATCGAGAATTCTCCAGAACTGGTCGATTTCTTTGTGACTTTATTTGAAGCTGTTTCTTCATGCTCTTTCCAATTGAAATCTGATGGTAGTTTAGAGCCAAAGTGCGATGTTCATCCTTTTAAAGGTAAGATTCTATCATTTTTACGAATTAAAAGTTTTTAAAATGATTATACATTAATGTTGTGGATTTCTTAAATGTGGTTCGTCTAATTTTAGGTAAACCTGATGATTACAAAGACTTATTTCTCTCAAAGACGAATGACGCTTTATCCAAATTGGGAAAGTTTCAAGAGACAACAGAAACCCTAGTGTATCCAGTAGTTCAGATGGGATCTTTTAAGATTCGAGAAGAAGAACGGCTGATGAAGAACATATTCAGGAAACAAGATGTTGAGATGGATATTACTTTAGCTACCGGATACTTAAATTTATACGACCAATACTCAGATCTTATGCTCAATGAATCTAACTGTCCTATTGATATTGTTTTTGCGTCACCGGAGGTAATGATTATTTTACATTTTTTATAAAATTTTTGTGTTGGCAGTATATTAATGTTATACTATTATATATATATTTTTGGAAATCTACAAAAAATATGATTTACAGTTATACACAAACTTTAGGCGAATGGATTTCACAAAGCTAAAGGGATCTCAGGCTACATACCAGCTTTATACGTTTACATTTCGGAACTCTTACTCCGTAAAATCAACCAGTTAGGAAGGAAGATACGACTATTAGAGTACCAGAAACCTGGGTGGTCATTTCACGGAAAAGGAATGTGGATCAATTCGAAGACAGACGACTACACGGCTACTGTAATAGGCTCGAGTAACTTTGGTTACCGTAGTACGACACGAGATCTAGAAGCCCAACTTGTCATCGTGACGAGGAATGAAGTCTTGAAAAGGAGGATCAATGAAGAAAAGAGTTTCATATTAGAAAACACGAGGCCATTGGACCATGTTTTACTGGCCAAACCCGACCACTACGTACCGTTTTGGGTACGGTATGTGACACAGGTGTTTAGGAATTACTTTTAGCCGATTGTTGTTGTTCTTCTTGTTACTTGTTTAATAAAAATGAGGAATGGAACAATATGTTTTTTGATTTGTTCGTTCTTTCGATGGAAAAGTATACCTACAATAATATTTAAAAGATGAAATTATTTTGGAAGCAAGGACATTTTACGATTGTCGTTTTGGATTGAATAATGTTTTTTAGATGTCGTTTTTAATGACATCCGGCGGATTGTTAATTCGTGAGTTTGTGAAACGAGTAAAACCAGTAGAAAGGCATGGTGCACTTGTGCCAACACGAGGATTTTACACATCATCATCCAAACGAACCTTGAGGAGAAGAGCTAAACCAGTATCGGTCGATCCTTTTAGTCCAGCTGAATTGAAACAAAGAATGGGAGGATTCTCGGCCAGAAGGCTCGCTTCAACTAGTGCACAGTCATATCAGAATGATGCTGAACAGTGGTACGTAATTTGTTTTAAAAGCTTCACAAAATTGTATTTAATGTAAAAATGTAACGTCCGTTTACAGCATTCATTTTATTTTAGGATACCAGTGTACCGTTTCACAAAAATTGGAATGTGCTTCATGGTGGCCCGTGCCAAGTTTTACCAGACGATCGCCAGTATAGCGCTGATACCTTATGAAACCTATCGTATGACGATGGGAAGTTGTGACCTTCAAGAATACTTTACAGTCTGTGGCCTCGCCTTCTTGGCTCCGTGTGTTCTGATGGCCTTTGCCAATACTTTTAATAAGCTCGTAGGAGTAGTATCATTCAATCCAGAAACAGAGGAATTCAGGTTCGGATACCTTTCTTTCTGGGGCAGAAGGACCAACAAACTCGTTAAATACGACGAAATATACTCTCTACTAGATACCCACGATCCAACTGACAAGAAAGTCATTTTAAAGATGGACTTCTCGGAGTAAGTTACTAGTTTAATTATTAACATTTTAATTTTCAAAAGTAATTCTAAGCACAAAGTTATCTTTCTCTTAAGTTTTGAGATAACTTAAAATTTTTATACGAATTACTTCGTAAGCTTAAAAACAAACCCTTGAGATAATGTTTCTTTCAGCGGAGACTCTCTGTTTATACCTACAAACTCAGTCCAAATAGTTGATGAAACCTTGGCAAAACAATTGTTTGGAGATCTGACGTTTTTCAAAAAGCTTGAATGATATTTCTTACTTTTAAAGGACTTTTCCGCAAAATCTGATATTTCTTCAGTCAAAACAAAAATATATGGTCTCAATTAGGAATTTTACATATTTTATTTAATAAAGTTATTAAACTAAGCTTTCCGATGGTTTTATTACCCAGAAATATAATTTTCATGTTTTATGAATTGGGAATTTAAAAAAAAACGGACAGGTTTCATCGTATAACTCCGCTCAATTATTGTTTCTCGGCAGATGGTTTTGTCGAATTTGCTCTGTAGTGGCTTGTCTAATTGATGGCTTCCATCAGTGCGGATGTGTTGGAAGCCAACTACAACAGATTTAAAAAGTTTCTGATTGAAAGTCGACAAAGTTTGAATAAGGCCATATCAGCTGATGAGACCAGTAAGTGCATTTTTAATGGGTTTAAAAGTAAAGTATAAATTTAAGGGGGATAATGTTGAACTTTTGCAGCTTTGAACACGAAAAGACAAGTACTGACTCTGTATAAAAAGGCACTGAAAGAACTAACATCAGCTTATGCAATACCATCAAGCAAATGTCCACGCAGCAAGATGGCGGACGTGGAGCAAAGCCGACAAGTCATAGAAAAGCATATAACGTTAACTCAAGAACGGATAGACACCTTAAGTAAGCCTGAAATAGTTTTGTTTTAACTTTAGTTCAGTGAAGTACTTGAAGATGGATACAGAACAAACAGTTCGACGAGTCCAACCACTCAATTCTGCTGTTCCATCGACTTCTAGGGAGACGAATCTACCTAAGAAGAAGCTGCTGGTGAAGAATGTCGATTCAAAGTTAGCGGAAGACTTGATGGGGAATGTTGTGGACACAACGGGCGTATCCATATCGGATATTTTAGGTAACGAAGCTGCTAAAGCGGCTTTGGAAGAAACCGTCATTCTCCCGAATCTGAATCCGAAACTTTTTACCGGCTTAAGAGAGCCATGCAAGGGTATTTTATTGTTTGGACCACCTGGGAATGGCAAAACTATGTTGGTAGGTGTAGCTTACATTATCGTTTTCTACTTTTAATAAAGGCTTGATAATGATACAATTCAAAAACCTTTTTTGAAAATATTTTTAACCCTTATTTAGTAACTTTGAGTTTTTAGGCCAAAGCAGTGGCTACAGAGTCTAACTGTACATTCTTTAATATCTCAGCAGCCAGTATAATGTCCAAATGGGTAGGAGAAGGCGAACGGTTAATGCAGGCTTTGTTTCAAATGGCGAGGAATGCACAACCTTCTATTATTTTTATTGGTAAGCCTTAATGGTAACAAAATTTTAGTCATATTGTTTCAAAGTATCGCATAAAACGCGATTTAAGTTAAAAACTAAGCGGGAGTTGTTTTAGATGAGATAGATTCGTTGTTGTGTTCGCGGCAAGAGAACGAGAACGGAGCTAGCAGAAGAGTCAAAACTGAGTTTCTGCTTCAGTTTGATGGATGTGTGTCGAAGCAGGAGGACCGTGTTCTTGTGTTAGGTGCTACGAACAGACCTCAGGAGTTGGACGATGGAGTCCTTCGACGGTTTCCGAAGAGGATCTACATTGATCTGCCTGATGAACAAGCTAGATGTAGTTTGATTCAACTGATCTTTGAGAAGAACAAAACCCAATTCAAGCTATCTAACAGCGAAGTCAGGTATGTCATCTATGTACTATATTTATGTCTTTTAATTTTATTCAAAGTTATCGTAATATATTTTGAAAGTCTCTTGATGTAGTAAATTGAATTACAGAGATATAGCACGACTCACTAAAGGATATTCGTACTCAGACATGACAGCACTGTGCAAAGAAGCAGCGATGGCACCACTCAGAGGGTTGTCGCGGCAACAATTACAACAAATCAATGCGACACATGTGAGGCCGGTGTGTTACGCTGATCTACGTGAAGCTACGGGGGTGATAAGAGCAAGTTCCAACGACGAAAACACGAAAAAGTTGCTGGAATTCGCGAGGAAGTTTGCACAACATAAGTAATTTATATGTCAGTAGAGCTTGTTATGTACATTAAGTAAAGCATACTATGTTGTGAGACGTTGGGTTGACTACATTATGCATGGTAGGGTTAGATTAAGTATATATGACATAAAAATATGTTAAGCTTCATGGCATGGTAATATATCACTGACAGTTTGGTAAATAATCATTGGAAAAGGTTAAGAAATAGAAATATGTAACCCTAAGTGGCCTTTCTACAAACTCTTGATCATATTATAGTATAAAGTATTAGAATGTCACAAACAATAGGAAGTATGGTCATGGTTAGCAAGTAAAAAGACAGTAAAATATTATACTATATCTTCTACGTATCGTTTCGGGGTTAGTGACTTTTCGGGTAGGACATTTCGGGTAATGGATTTTTCGGGTAGGGACTTTTCGGGTAAGGACTTTTCGGGTGATGGATATTTCGGGCAATGGTAATTTCGGGTAGGGATTGTTCGGGTAGCTACTTTTCGGGCTATCGACATTTCGGGTAGGAACTTTTCGTAAAATTTAAAATATTAAGTTATGGATAATTACAATAAAATTTCCAGACTTAAAATTATGACTTGCAATGTTAAAAATCGTAATTATAATTTAAAAAAAAAACTAAAGAATTAAATAATTAATAATATATAAACCATGAATTATATAATTTTCATTTATTATTCTATAAAAGGTAGGAGACTGAATCACAACCTGACTAAATCATATATCCTTTTTTACCCTGGCCTAGTCACATGTCACTAAATCTCATGGGACTGAACCACATGTGCCTGGCGCTAGGACAAATGCGGTTTTTGGACATTTGCGGATCTGCGGTTTTTAGACACTTGCGGACCTTCGGTTTTTGGACACTTGCGGATTTTGGACATTTGCGGATTTTTTAAAGGGGTTTTTTTATTTTTTATTTAATTTAGTTGTAGTATGGTACTAAATGGTACAAAAGTTTAAATTGGCACTGTCTTAATATTTCTTAATGTTAAATAGTACTAAATTTTTAATCGGTACTGTTTTTTATATTTTTGGTACTAAATAGTACTAAAATCCCAAAAAGGTACTGTTATGTTAAAACCGTACCAATTCAAACTTTAGTACAATTTAGTACCATAATACAACTAAATTAACTAAAAAATAAAAAAAAACCTTTAAAAAATCCGCAAATGTCCAAAAACCGAAGATCCGCAAGTGTCTAAAAACCGCAGATCCGCAAATGTCCAAAAACCGCATTTGTCCTAGCGCCATGTGCCTTTATCGTTAACGTTGACATGGCACCGTGAACGTTGACATCGTACCGTCAACGTTCCTATGATACTTTTTTCGTATATTTTTAATGCAAGGTCGCATGCTTACCAGAATACTATGAACGTTATCGTACCGTGCTGTGAACGTTCTCGTGTTACTGTTTTTGTAATGATTTTGCAAAAATAGATGATAGTAAACGTAAGATATCGTTATCATCGGGTTCAAAAACAATAACTTTAGAACATTACGATTTTTAACATTGCAAGTCATAATTTTAAGTCTGGAAATTTTATTGTAATTATCCATAACTTAATATTTTAAATTTTACGAAAATTTCTTACCCGAAATGTCGATAAGCCGAAAAGTAGCTACCCGAACAATCCCTACCCGAAATTACCATTGCCCGAAATATCCATCACCCGAAAAGTCCTTACCCGAAAAGTCCCTACCCGAAAAATCCATTACCCGAAATGTCCTACCCGAAAAGTCGCTACCCGAAATGTCCCTACCCGAAAACTCCTGCTCCCATCGTTTCGTATGTTGACTATTGGAAGTAGTATTCGTTAGCTTCGGCAGGCAGGGTCCAGCCACTGGCTGACAGCTCCATCAACAACATTATCATCTTTCTAGTCCAGGGTTCGTGCGCGGCTACAAAAGCGTCCCGGATTCTGTCCTTCAGATTACCCAGCTGATCCGGACAGTTACGTTCAAGATCGTATCCCACGCTCAGTAGACACCCTATTACACTTTCAAGCTGAAGATAATTTGTAATTATAAAAAAGAAAAGATTTTTGATTTGGGTAAGTTACAAAGGTAATATTACTGTAGTTTCTGTTATATAGGGTAGTATTCATTTCACAATAAAAAAACGACCTTGCCTCTTCTATTTTCAACGTATCTAGAATGGCGTCATCGAGCATATAATCCAGCACTTTGAATAACAAATCGACCAGTCCTCCCTCGTACTCGAACCCCACACTCGCGTAGACATCGCTCAGAAAGTTGAGGAAGTTAATCCACACTTTCAGATGCGTCTCCCTCAGCTGACTTCTGCACTCGTAGTACTGACTTAGGGCTCCAAACAGACCTTTGTGGAAACTACTACCGGTCGAACAGTTCAGAATCAGCGCTATTAGCCGCGAAATCGACCTCTGGGTTTGTTTATTAGACTCTTCGATCGCTTGTCGCGTCAAACACAGCGACAACGCTTCCGCGACTTCTGGGGCCTCCATATTGGCTAAACAATAGAAATGATTACAATATGACAAGATACATACTTACACAAAATGAAGTCGTCGACGATCTTCTGATCCTTTGTCATCTCCAACTTCCGTAGCCCTTGCACGATGTCGTCGAAGTCTTTGTTTGTGAACTGTTTCTTCTTATCAGCCGAAATGTTAATTACAGGAGGTTTGCTTCTGAGTTTGGCCTTCTCACTCTTCGTCGACGATCCTCTGGATTCTGAGCTTGCGTTTGATACTGTAACATAAAAAATAAACTACAGTACTTTTCTTGTTTGTAAAAGTTAAAGTTATTAAAAAATTTTAAAAAGGAAATTAAAAAACACAATTTTTGCCAAAAGTAGACTGGAGTTATCTTACCTGCATCTTGTTCCACCTTGTCAGCATTCGGCTTCACTGAGGTTGGTGAAGGTCCATCTTGACTTTTCTCGCCGCGTAACCCTAGTATTCAAATTATCTTTATGCATAATTAGCTTACCCGGTGGACGATAGATCTGCATGGCTGGCCGCTCCTTCTTCTTGTTCTGGGCATCAGAACTCTTGAGTTCGGTGTCAGCCATGGTTAATATCTTGTGATAATATTGATAAAGCTTCAATTTACTATTAGAACAAGAAAAAAGTTTTATTCAATGCGATGGCTGGCTTTCCGCTCGAGGGAGCATAGACCCTCAGGGTCCGATCGCCAAAGTCCATCGGATGTTCCGTCTAGCGCTGCTCGCAGCCCGCCTGGGCGCAGTTCGCGCCCCGAAAACCCTTGTTTTTATTTTTTGGAATTTTTTCTGGATTTTTTTTGGATAGACGACACAAAGTGCAGTTGCTTTCCTTATTGACAATACTTTTTGACGGTCAGACGGCTTTGGGAGTTTACCTTCACCATAAAATGTGCAAGTAAGAGTTTGATAACGGCCTTAAAAGGGAGTTAAAAGAGTTATTGGTCTAATGAGGTCGCATTTAAGGGCGTCTATATGCATGTGGCTGGGATGATACGGAGATATCTTCCGTGTTTTGGGTATAAATCTGGGTTGTTTACTCGTGTTATGTTATTTTAGGTATTGGTTCTTGGATAAAAGGGTAAATCTGTGAGTAAAGTGCATTTTAAAATGACATAGATAAGGAAATTGTAGGTTATGACACAGTTCCTCCTTTCATGCGCCATTCTTTCCTGCACAACCTTTGTATTGCAATGTTATCCATGAGAACACCAATTATATTGGGTTTGTTTAATGGTGCTGTTGATAAAGACTGTTGTTATTGCGATCTAATTAATATCATGTGCTCGTCTGATATAGTTGGGGGATACTGCACTGATAACTCGGTCTATATCTGACCTCGAGCTTGGGGTGGAGCACTTGAGAGATTCCCTTTATTGTCTTCCATCCCCTGCTGTTTTCGTCCCCATTCTTCCGCGCATTTCTATGGCCAAGACTTTTGGGGAAGAAGAATAAGAGGATTTGAAACGATTTCTGCTCGAGTTCCGGCGGCCGTTTATGGATTTGTTATAAACAATGTTGTTCTAATTCTACTCTTTGGTCGAGGAGGTGTCTCTGACATTTGACACGAACAGCAGCCAGCAATTTCAACTTTTTTGCTTTGTAAAAGCGGGATTTGATTAGTCTCTTTTTTGCGGGTTAAAACGGACAGATTGTTTTAGGTATTCCATTCGGTTGGGAACCATGGCGGTTTGTTGTTGCTCAATTTGAAATTACCCGCAATCAGACGCGTTTACCTGTGCAGCATTTCCATTACTTTCAACATGGAGGTCTCGAGTTTTGGGGTCGTTCCGATGAGATTCTACGCCAACTGGGACACGGACCGGGCTTCGAATTACAGCATTCCGAGGTAAGGACTCTTAGTTTTAGAGTTTTGTAACAGCTTTTAAATTCTTTGAAATTCTGTACCTAAAGTTACAACATTTTTACAGTTTTCACATTTAAAAAAAATTGTTTCAAATATTTATAAAGTTACTTTATTGAAACATGCAATAACACAAGGTGATTTGAAATTGAAATGACTTTTTGTACTTTAAAAGTCTTAAAGAGTTATTAGCATCGCTTGTCATGATTTAACCACGAGTAAATTCGAAATTAATGAAGCTCGGAGCTGGGTGTTTTTGTAAAGCTGATTCAATGTACAATACAATAACATTAAAAGATGGATCGAAGTATGATAATTTGTTATTTAAACTTTCGGAATAAAAGCACATTGTTTTTTCAATGTCAAAGTAATTTTACATTTATTTGTACAGTAAAGTAAAAGTAATGTTCAAGTTTATGACTAGGTTTAGGTATTAAACCCTACTAATTAAAAAGCTGTATAGCAACGTAGGATTATACCTAGTTTAACAGTAAACAATTGCTGTAATCTGCCACTTACTATAATATTGTGCTTACAGAGCCCTGTCCATGGTGTTGTCTCGTTTATCCTTCCTCAAGTCTCTGGAGACCGAAAATACGATAGTAATATGTGTTCGCCTCCAAGGCCATAAAAGATCCCTTCGGTCCAACGACATTACTGTTCCCTCCATCCAACAAGGCGTACGAATCGACTTGGACATCTCATTCATAATACAGTACTCCCATTTCGTCAAACGCAAAGCTAACGTACTCGAGATCTTTATTCAGAGACGGAAAAAGTACAAGAATCGACAGATTCCAGGCTTTAAAACATTGGCAGCCGGCTTCCTGAACCTGGATGATTTGCTGCAGATGGGAGGGTCGAGGGAGGTTAAGATATTCTCCATGAATCAACTCAGTAAGCCGGATGTGGATGTTAATGGTGAATGTTTTATCGTTTTACTATAATAATATAGGGTTTAAAACTGTATTTTTAATGCTATTTTATACGTATTCCAGGCTTTTTTAAGCTTATTTAAAATTTCATGAATAAAATCTATTTTTGATCTCTCTTTAAACCTTATATTGTAATAGGTCTGTCTATCTGAGTTATTTTAAGCTAGTTTCGTTTAGATTCGCACGTCGCCACAATCTTCATATCGCATTGCCAGACGGTGGCGATTGAAAGTGGACAAAAGAGCCTGAAACATTCCATGGTCAAGGATCTGACAGCTCGAGACGACAGCGAAGATGATGTATTGGAAGATGAGTCAAGTGGTGATAGCGAGGAAGAGGTACATGACATTGTTGACTACGAAACTCCTAATAGACTGCGGAGAAAGCGGAGGTCGACAAAGAAAAGCCAGAAGAATCTGAAGCAGCGGCTGACCAAACTCCTGAGACGATTCAAAGTTCAGGAAGAAAACGTAAATTTTAAAATTTATATTAATTTAGATGGACTAGTTCAGAATTCGTTTGTTTTATCAAGTCAAAAGAGCAAAAATGCAAAAAACAACATTTAAGTCGCGATAAAAGTACGAAATCTTGATTTCAATTTTAAACACACAGCTTTTACCAAGTAAACAAGCATACAATAACAAAAGGTGTCATTTATAAGAAGATTATGTAATATTATTATTGATTCAGATCGACGAAGGCGACAATCACTCGGTGTTAAAACCTACTGCTGAGGAATTGGAGGAGATATTCGAAGAGCTGGAGAACATCTCGGATTCAGGACCTGAGATCGAGATGGACAAACTGAGTATCCGGTCGAATCCTCGCCCAGGCCTTCATCGACCGTTCTTCGGATCCAAGTCTGACATTCTACCGGTAATCGACGATGCTGGGGCTTCTGAAGACTCGGAAAGTGAAGAACAGTTCAGTTCTGACAATGACAATCGCGCAGTTGAGTCGAGTCACAATATCAACAAGTTCGACAGGGTTCTGAAGCATTCGAACACTAATGGCAGCCTGAACTTTAACCCGAGTGACGTCAAGAACACGGACCTACCATTCACAATCAATGACATGGTAAGTCTAGGTTATAGTAGCGTTTATGACAACTTATGATTATCTTATTGTAGATTTGATTAGTTTGTTGTAAAGTTGTCTGTAAATGTGCCAACTGACCTCATGTTGTTATAGCTAACCCGGTTGGACAGTGATTCCTCGATAGTGGCTTCGAATGTCTGGATTTGTTCATCGACAGACTTCCCCTGGATTTCCAAGGTTGACTTTAACTGTTTGAAGCGGACGAGAGTGCTGGACTGTCCCACGGCCTCTGATGTGAGAACGGTCGTCCACAATATCATATCAAGGATTCAGAAGTTGTAAGTTTTTACTTGAATTCAGATGGTAGATTGTTACTTAAGTTTGTCTTTTGTTCGTCAATTTACCACACAATTTGTAATCGGTTAGTGATGTAGTCTACAGTAGAACACCAGTTGCATTTTACGTACTATTTTAGCTGCAACACAAACTCCGTGGCCCCATCACCTACACTAATCGGTGTATATGGTACAGATCGGCATGTGTCCCACATTCTGCGTGCCTACGTCGACTTCCTCCAGAACAAGCCAACACAAGCGTGGATTACTCATCTCCGGTTCACTATTCTATGCCCACCGGCCTCTGCCCTCGGGAGATTACTATCGCAGGCATCTGACACTGGCCATTCAGAGGCATCGTGGCGATCCTTGAGCAGAATCGCGACTCTTTTCGACAATGGAGACGTCTGTCAAGCGAGATTGATGGACATGGAGGAAGTCTTATACAACGCCATGAATGCGGCCGTTAATCCATCTGAGAATCGCCTACTTAACCTTCCCATTGGCGAGGTAATGCTCCAGTTGTCGCAGAACAACTTCGACTCATCTAATAATGGCAATCAGCCGGAAAACAAGTCGGATTCACAACTCTTCGTGCCCTTCTTGTCAGAAATCCACCTAGGAAACCTGGAAGAGCTCAACTACCTCTACTTTATGAAGAATTCATTTGATGACCCTGCTTCGCAAAGCAACAATAACAGTACGCCGGCTTTGTTGCATCAACAAAGCCAATCTAACGTTCCCCAATTAACCAGCAACTCCGCCTCAATTTCCCCACCCGTATCGCCTCAGCTTCCCAAGTAGGTTTAGCCTTATTTTCATGATAAAATGTTAACGTAATTTTACATTTTTGGCAAAAAGTAATATAGAAAAAAGGCTAATTGCGCATTAAGCTCACAAGTTATGTCCACTTTTCGATAAAAACTTTACAAAAGTAGTCCTGAAATTAATTTTAGGCAACAAGAATCAAGTAAAGAACTGCATCTCGAGTATTGGACAGATCTCCCGAGTACGTCCATAGCTACTCAACCAAGCGAAATCGACCAATTAGACCAAAGTTTCATGCAGAACACTCCTGGGTCTGCCAAATCGAGTGTGATGGGTAACAAATACTCGATCAAGGCATCTTTAAGAACATTATCCATTGCCAGAGAATCGATGTCCAGTCTTTTGTCGATCCAATTTGTGAAAGAGAAGAGGAAGGACAAGGTTCTGCAGAAGCTTGGACGAAAACCTAAATCTGTAAGCGATATTGACTATTAGGCTTTGTTTTCGCAAAACTCATATTTTTAAACTACGAAAATTTTCAATATTTAATTGAAATAATTTCAGAAAAGCTCCGAGGGCTTTGTCCACTCCCAAGCTCGAGTTGTCGCCAACGTCTCCCGCCTGTTATGTTCAGGTGGGAAGAATTCGGAACTCGAACTCTCGATCGACGGTGTCTTCTGGAAACACATCCGATTCTTCCAAGTCGCTTCGCAATGGCAAACTCACGTTAAACAGTTCCCTATATCAATGCCCTCGCCTCCGCAAACTGCTCGCTAGACCAATACTTGTATAATATTAATCAGTATTATGTACAGAAACAACTCGCATATTGTCGTTATTTTTTGTTGATGATAAATTTAACGTTAATAAGAACATCGTCCTTTTAAAAATCTCATTGTTAAAGGGTAGTTGTAACTACAATATTACGATAAAAAATTTGTCGTCAAGTTTATAACTTATATTAACAATTACTTAAAAACAAACTCAACGTTCCAAAGGAGCCAGCCCAAGCTTGGCCCTGAGGGCATTTGATTCTTCGATTTCTCGTTCCTCATCGTCTTTGGTCTTGTCCTTCTTCCTGGACTTTCTTTCCTTCTCACGTTCACGTTCCTTTTCTCTGGCACGTTCTCTGTCACGGCGAGAGTATTCTGGAGAGTCGTGACGTCGTCGACGATCTCTGTCATCCTCTCCACGCCTTCTATCTCTTTCTCGCGACACTGATCGTGATCTGCTTCTGTTTCTTCGTCGTGTGAGAGGCTACAAGATTATTCAATAAAAAAGCAAAATTTAGATAATAAAAAATATAACCTTTAACTTGATGCAACAAAAGTTGATTTAGACAAATTGAGTTAAAAATGTATACCTTAGGTTTCTCTTTGGGCTCCTCATCGCTTTCACTTTCCGACAAATTGTCCAAGTCTTCATCCAATGATGAGACATACGGATCTATCTGATTCGACTCTTCCAATGCTTGTCGTTTCTAAAAATTAATCAATATTACAAAGTAAAGTTACCTGAAGTCGAGGAAGCTGTATGTCGCAGTAACTATCTTCTCGTAACAAGCTATCAATGAATTCGTCCATGTGAATCAGTTCAAACTCTAAAAATATAAAGTTGAACAACACAATAACTTTACATAATAAAACTCACATAGAGTAATTTCTCTTTATTTAAAAACTTACGGCCCATTCTGTTCATGTACCTTAACTTCCGATAATCTGCGTATAATGGCTCCAGTAATGTAAATATTTCAACAGAATTGAACGTTAGTCGGATATACATGGCTGCTAATGCTCTTAAATACCTGAAACACGTAAAATTTATTACTCAAGCTCCTTCTCAAATATATAGGCAATAATATTAACATCCTATAGTGTTACATCAGATAAACCCATAAGCAACTTACTTGAAGTCCTTTTGCTTCAAAAACTCAAGAATAACATCTTTATCAGGTTGTAGCTGTAACAACTTCAATATCAAGCATAAAAACGGTGTTGGTTTAACGTTGCCAGCATAAACTCCACCAATATAACGCAGATCAGCACCCTTATCTACAACATGTTCAGCTGTAAGAGCAAAACAATGTTCCTTCCAGTAAAGAGAATCATAGATTCGAGTTCTGATAATCTTCTCCACTAGATACTGAGGATTGGTCCCTTTTATGGTAACAGCATCCTTTACTGTTCGATTTGCCATTTTTTAGACAGAATTCTGTTTCGAAAATCTTTCCAAATATTATTTTTATAAATAAAACGAAGTGTCACAAACAACGAAGTGTCAATTTCAGTTGTATAATGTTAAAAATTATTTATTTAAAATCAAAAATATACAACAGTTAAATAACATAAGTGTGTATAACAAGGTGCTCTACAAAAAGACGGATCGAAGACAAAAAAAATGTTTTTGTGTGAAGACTATTTAAAGTATGGAGCAAGTGGTTATATTTTTACAAGTATGTCGTTTATTGTTTCTTTGAGTTTTCTACTTTTTTTGGTAAACTTTCGGTCTGTTTTTTAGGCGGTGTGGCAGGCTTAGCTGGTGGGGAAAGCTTAGTTGGTGGAGCAGGTTTCTTCAAAGCTTCTTGGATCTTGGCGATGGTTTCTGTGATTTTGTCAAGTTTGGCAGTGAATTCGCTGGTCAAATCTGTCTTGAGCGATTCGATGTACACCTTGATGTTGTCTTCTCCCTTATCAGTTTCATTCTTTGAAGTCAAAAGGAGTGCTTCAATTTTTTCTTCAAGTTTCGAAAATTTTAATCCTAAGGCATTTTCAATTTTTTCGTCCAATTCTGAAGCTGTAGTTGCATTGGTGTCAGGGCTTTCTACTGGTAATTCAGCTGAAACTATTTGTGTGTCATTGGTTTCAGCAGGCTGTGAGGATACCATTGCTTCTAGGTTGGTTTGATTTTGGTCAATAGTAATGGCTGACACTGTAACTGTTTGAGAGTCTTGTCTTGGAGGAAGTGGAGATGGATAGCCTTCGGAGTTCACGTTGTCTGCTACCTAAAAAAGAGTCAATGTTATGCTGGAAGAGAATAGTACAAAGTGTGTAATTTTAAGCTGATAAGTTATGACTGAAACAATTATCGGATCAAAAGTGCGTAGAATAGTCAAGGTGCATATTCACTTTATGACTTTTGTCCCATAATTTTATTACTAAAGTAGGTAAAAAAAGTGTTTTAAATCACAAAAACTTTTTGAAACAGTCAACTTTAAATCAACTTACTATTTCTATTTTGACCTCGAGATCTGGGTTTTTCCTCAACCAGTTGCCAATTCCATCCCAGGTTAATTCAGATGGAGCACAACTTTCCACAATGAAAAGTAACGTCAAGACTACTGCAGCTTTCATCATTCAAATCTTGTAGCTCCTTACTGTAAATTGAGGCTACTGTACAGTAAAACAGAAGATTCCTTCAGTTTTTAGTACAAAACGTCGTTTTTTCTGCGATTTCACTTCAAATTTATACATTTCGAATGACATTTCATTACAATTGTTATCCACGAAGAAAGCGGTCTGAGTCTTTCTTCTGAATATCGTTCCCGAGATGTGCTTCTCCAGACACAAGAAGGTACGTCCCTCAGGTAACTCTTATCCTACCTTTTCAGCGGAGACGAAGGCATAGCAGTAACAAATCGGACAGAAAGGACGAAAGGTCGGTTTGGCTGAATTTCAATACCTATTTTAATATCGTGACATTAATATTGTGTTTTGTATAATAGATTTTGGAGTTTCGTACAGTTTTGTTTTAGTTTTTGCGGTATTACCCATTTTGCCTAACATATTAGTGATAAGACTGAGTATAACTCTACATGGGAAATGTGATTACTCAGTATTAGTACATTTTGTTGAAATAATCTTTGCCATTTTACAGCAGAAACTCTGTCAACTCCACTAAAGGTGATAAGAATGACGATGTTAAAGGTAAGAGGTCATTTTTCAAAGTCACAACAAAATGAATTGCCATTTTCAGATAGAGATGAAGACCAAAGCGGAAAGAAAGTCGATGACACAGGCAAGAAAATGGCAGCCGACAATACGTTAAAAGAAGTTGGCAACAGGATGCCCGAGATGGAGATGACAAACAAAGAGCTGGCGGATGTTGTTTTCACTGATGATCAGTTGTTGTAATCGTGCCAGTAAATACTGCTTTGTCATTTTTTATCTTCTTTTTTCAATTTTTTTGTTGATTTGATAGTTATCTCTATAGGGATCTCTAACATATTCTACTGTATCTTTTGTAACTATCTTTTTCTATGGAACAGCATAGAGAGGGGAAATATAGTACTATATAAGTTGTATTTGGGTCTTAAAAATGGTTTTTTCTCAAAATACGATATTATAATATAATATGGCAGATATCTGTGTAGATATCATTCCACTTTTCACGTCTGACCGCTCTTTTGTTTGTACAAACAATAAACGTGGTTTCGTTTTTGGGTGCTAAAAGGGTCAAGTCAATAGTTGTGGCCAAGTGCGCGTCCATAAAAATAGTTGCGCTTTGTCGCTCGCTCCCCCTTTTTCACTGCCAAATCCCAATAAACTCGGTTCGATCAGTGGAGATGGAGGATGGCCTTCAGATGGGGCCTTTTTATGCTTCTTTCCACTTTGGTGGGGTTTGGTGATAGTATAACATGTTACAAGTGCGTTTCCCCGTATATTATGAGCGTAAGTTTGTCAATTTTGAGTTTTTTGTAGTTTTTTACAGTTTTTTGCTTTTTTAGGTAATAAAACTTTAAAATCTTGTGTTTTGAACCTTGTTTTTCTAATTTTAAAATATAAAAAAAGACTAATTTTAGTTCTGTGTCTGTATTTTCAATATGCTCTTTTTCAATATTGTGATATACTACGTAATTTTTGATTTTTTCAAATTTTAGACATGGGACAAAGTCGGTTTGTCCAGAATGAACCCAGGTGAAGAAGTTGTTAGTGATCCTCAATGTGTGAATGCCTCTTCTCATACTCAACAAGTCAAGTGTACAGCCGATTGTGCTCTGCTGAGAGTATACGGTGTCGTTAGGGGAGAAGAATATCTCTTTGGTAAGTAATTATGTTTTTATAGTTTTGTGGATAACTACAAAAGTGTTTCTAAAGTTCATAGAATTATATTTCAGTGTGTTTTAGACCTTATATGCAAATGACTTCCTATTATACATTGGGTTAAAAAAAAGTTTTACAACTTCAGGCGTGATGCGAGACTGCAGCAGTAACCGAGCCTTCAGAAGGCTATTGGCACAGGTTTCAGAACCTGACCAGGATTCAATTGACGTCCCGATTCCATCGAAGAAAACAGAAAGGACGCTGACTTTCCAGATCTGTCGCGAAGATTACTGTAACGGGCCGAAGCGGAAGACGGCTTACTTTTTATCCCGATCCTGCACACATTCACTCTCCGGTTCGCATCTTTTGCTTTTATTACTCATTTTAATATATTTCTATTAAACTATCGGTTATATTTGGTTACTCTACTTTTTGACTGTTATTTTACTACCAGAAGCATACTTTAATGTAATATATAGTACTGTAAACGCTAGATTTAATACTTCAAGTTTATTACTCTAAACAGGACAGCTATGAAAATATGGAAACGCTACAATATGACAGCTACAAAAGTACTAAAATGGAAAGCTTAGACAACATATAATACTATTTTGAGGACGGACAAACCGGCGAGTTCAAGTGGATGAAAGAATTAAACAACAACAATATAAGAAGGCGTTTAAAGGATGGCACAGCGACGGCGCACACTCTGCATGGTGCTTTCGGCACGCTGCGTCAATGTGAGACGGCGACTCGCGCTCGTGTTCTGAGAACTTTCTGAAAGTATCGTACTGACTATGTTAACGAAAAAATCAACTTTTTCAGCCGAAACCTCAAAAATTCAAACGTTATAATAACAAGTATTTTCATAGTTCAGGATAACTTACCGTCAGCAGCAGGTTCAGCTTGAACTTGAGGTCGGCTCTCCTCTACCTTGATTTCCGCTGGTTGAGAAGCTTCAGCTGGAGCACTGACAGCAGCAGCCGTCTCTTTCTCTGGTTCTGGGGTGGGTTCTGAAACCGGTTCGGGCTCTTTAACAGGCTCAGGTAGAGATTCAGTGACCGGCTCTGGTTCTTTCACTGGTTCTGGAGACGGTTCCCTGACCGGACTTGATTCTTGAGCTACTTCTGGCACTTTAACAGGTTCAGGCGTTGGTTCCCTAACTGGTTCAGGCTCAGGCGTCGGTTCCCTAACGGGTTCTGGCTCAGCAATTGGTTCTTCAGCTACTTTAGCTGGTTCAGTTTCTGGTGAAGGCTCTCTGACAGGTTCAGGAGATGGTTCTCTGACAGGTTCTGGAGTGGGCTCTCTCACTGGCTCTGGTGACGCTTCAACTACTTCTGGTTCTGGAGTTGCTTCTCTGGCTGGCTCAGAAGTCAGATCTACAGCTTCAGCTACTGGTTCAGATGCTTGAATGACTTGCTCGGTCGTGAGGTCAACTACTGCTTCTGGAACTTCAGCTGGTTCAGAGGGAGGAGTGCGAGTCTGATGACTGATAAGGTTCTTCACAAATTCGTCTTCAACGTCATCTTTCTTCGCTTCTTCTTCTTGACGTAGTTTCTCTTGCAAGGCTTCTACGTTTCCTACGGCTGCTTTGGTGATGATATCCATCTAAAAAGACTAACATTAACACAACCAATGATGATTTCAACCTTTCACGAAGAAAAACTTCTTCAGAATGTTATGAACTAATTTTTACTACAAAAGCCAAACAAACGTACCATGTCTTTGGCATCATTGTGGGCTTGGTCAATTTGCTCCTGAGTGAATTCGCCATGGAGATCTGGGTGAGGCTGTTCAACTTGTTTCACAGCATCTTCACTAATTTGAGCAACCTAAAGAACAAAGGTAATAAACATAAACCAAAATAAACGTATTAAACAAACATATCTACTTACAAAGTTGGCAGCATCTTCTTTGACTTGTTCTTCGTCCTTTTTATCTTCCTCTTCTCCGTTATCGGCGTTAACGGATCGTACTACTGCATCCACTTGTTCTACAGCAGCATTAATGGCTTGTGTTACCTAAAAAACATAATATAACCAAATAATAATCATCTAATTGTTTAAAAGACACATAAAACAATGTAAATCATAAAACCCTACAAATTTAAGTAACCTACAACAGCACCGGCATCGTCTGAAGCCTTCTGCAGCACCGTGGAGTCATCGTTCGAGCTATCAGGTTCTTCTGACCGTGCTTGTTCCACAACGTCGTCTGTCTGAAATTGGTATTCATCAATTAGATGTAAAATTATACATCGATTTTAATGTAAATTTACAGGACAGTAATAATTATAACCAAATGTAATGTTAATAATATACTAGTGTATGAAATAAAATAATTTTTGTAAATCATCATAACTTACGGCATTGAGAAGACTGTCGTTGACCTTCTGAATCTTCTCTTCGGC
Organism: Bursaphelenchus okinawaensis; assembly: GCA_904066225.2. Lineage (NCBI taxonomy): Eukaryota > Metazoa > Nematoda > Chromadorea > Rhabditida > Aphelenchoididae > Bursaphelenchus > Bursaphelenchus okinawaensis. Next base: position 6,295,642 of record CAJFCW020000005.1, on the reverse strand, counting down.
TTCTGCTACAGCTTCTTGGATCTTTTCAGCGACTTCTTCATCGACCTTTGTCTTCTCTTCCTCTGATTGGACAGCGTTGCTTACCTAAAACAATATTATTAATAAAACATAACAATATCCTGGTTATTAGAAGCTTTTTAATACCTAAAGCAACCTTATGTAAAAACAACATGTTTTGGATAAAACATCTTAAACCTTAACTTACCGCTTCTTTTGCCTTTTCTGCGTACTCATGAAGCTCAGAAGTAGCAGTAGAAGTGAGGCTCTTGACGTTTTCAACCAAGTGCTCGGCCTTGTCATGCACAGCTTGTTCTGCATCAGTAAGGACGTCTCTGCTGTTGGCAGCTGTTTCATCGAGCTGAAATCATAAACATAAATAATAACATAAAAACAAAACTGTTATCAAAACCTTCACAAACATTATACTAGCTTTAATGACGATGGACTTTTAGTATAAACCTTGTCTAACATTAAGTTAAACACACGTAATCGGTATAAGGCACTAGTGACACAGCAAGATACAACAATATATTAACCTTACGTTTTCCTTCAATTCCTTGGCTCTCTCTGCGGCACTGTCAATCAAAGCATGTGCTCCTTCAGCAATGGCAGCGCCTTTCTCTGTCAGTTGGTGCTCCAACCTCTCTTCAGCATCAATCAAAGTATGGTGTACCTAAAACACAAATCATTAAGTATAATAAACTCATTATATCAATAAACTATATTTAAATGATACAAAATAGAATCGAACCGCGCCAAGGATTCTCCTATACATCCAAATTTTCCTCCTTATCTAATTTTCTCTTGACCAAATTATCATTTTGTTACCTAGTAATACTCAAAATAAAGCAAAAAACTTACGTTTTCCACCGCATCCGCCAATTTTTGCTTTCCGCCTTCCAGAAGTTCACCAATACTTGAGGAAAGTTCTCCAACTTCCTTTTTCACTTCTACAGCGTCGCCGGATTCGCCTTGATGTTCAGGCACAACAACTGGAGATTCTTCACTCATAATTTAACTAAAAAAACTTTATAAACAAGCTTCAAAAAGATATAAAATAACAAAATCACGTATTTATTGCCTAAATTATAAACGTTTTTAAATTCCCATCCTTTTTAGGTAACAAAATAATTTAAAACAGTCGCAAAATATTAGAATCACGCTAATTTTACCATACTTGCCAAAAATATAACAAACAATAATATTAAAAGAAAAGACACGAATTTTAAAATTATGTTCTACTTAAACACGCAAAAAACTAATAGAATATATAACAATTCGAAAGTTAATCATCCTCAACAGATTCTCAACCGCCGAATCAATTGCAAATTAATATCGGACCTAATAATATACTAGGAGAACCGAGATCGGGCGATGAATCATCCCCAACATTACGTTATTCGATCGAAAAAGCGGCCAGAATCCCCTTCGTGATAGATAACATGTCGAAATAATTGAAACGGTCACTCGAGGCCAACAGAAAGGGAACAGCCATTTTTTGAGTCTATCGAAAATGCAATTTTCCTCTCAGTTTCGATGACATTCAGAAGAAACGACGAGGCCTCGGATTCGAGATTGGTCTCAAGAGTCTCGACTATAAAATGTTGCGCTTCCGGAGATCGGTTAACTTTAACGGCCCCATTTAACAATCACAGAAAACCTCGAGGAAAAACAAAAAAATTAAAGGAATGACGAGGTTTTTGGGAAAAAGTTTTAGAAAAGAATGACACTTTATTTGGAAACAATGACAACTTTTCTAGAAGACAATAAAAAGTTTTTTGGAACGGACGACACAGTTTTAGTAACGATGACTTATTTTCTATAATTGGTGAAACATTTATAGAAAGCCACATAAAAGCATCTAGAAAACGATAACGAGTTTTACAAAAAGGGTGACAACTTTTCTAAAATCAATGGCAACTTTTTTAAAAGCAATTACACATTTTCTATAACTAATGACAATTTTATGAAGGGTGATAACAGTAAATACAAAATTTCCAGGGATTCCAGAAAATGTTTCATCCTTTTCATATTCTTTTTTTTTTTTCAAAGTTGTCAGCTAAAGTGAGGCCATCAATATAAAACATGGGGTCTAATTGATGGGTTTCAACTCTCTTTGATTAACTTTTTTTCAAATAATATAAATTTCTTTTTGAAGATTGAAAATTTAGGGCAATAACAACAATTCAGACCTAAAACAATATACTATGGGGATGAGTCGCAACTTATACGCGATTTATGGTTGTTTTGAGTAATAAATATGATAATGTCAAGACTTTCCACATGATCTTAAGGGAAAATAAAGTAGTTTTGTCAATTTAAAGTTCAGTTTTAACGCAATCTTTTAGGCTAGTATAATATCGCTTTTGACGGGCAGAAGAATCAAATTAAATCAAAGAAACAATGTTTACGGCTGAAATCAGAGTAAAATAAAATGTAGATTTTACAACCTAATGGAACGCCGTTCTGACGGTCATCTGTCAGCATTAGAAAAAGATTTAGATAAGAGTAGTCCTGCTGATGAATGGCCATTTCATTTCTCGCAGGAAGCGCAGAACTGATGACCGTAGCATCGGAAGGCCGGACACAACAACAACCCGAATTGACCCAATTTGTCTGTGGCCTCGTCGATCGACCCAGTCCTTCCTGATCGACGGCATCGCTCCGAAAGTTGGATGGGGAGAGAGAGATGGGCCTGGAAGTTTGTGGCCAACTGGCTGGCTGATCGGCCGTCTCTCACCTCCTCCTCCTCGCTTGAACGCTGTAAGCCCCGTCTTCTCATTTCACTTGTCATCCGATCGAGTCAAACCGCATCCGAGTGCATTTTGTTTGAACCCCCGGGCAACAAAATGCATTACTCAATTCACAGTTTACAAAGAAAAAACAAAATAAAGTGGAGGGAGCCGAGGGCGGAGGCTTATGCATGTAAAATGAGTCGCTGTGATAGGGGCAAAACACCGTGGTACTAGTAGTGGGGCGTAGTAAAGGTAAAGGGATATCTAAGTAGCTTCTAGTTTAATGGAGTCCTCTATAAACTTTTTGACCAATATAGGAACAACTTTAATTCCCAAAACAAGCAACACTTAAGTCGACTTCGAAGTCAGACAGTGACCCCCAACTGTCACACCTCATATTATCTATCAAACATATGAATGAGCGAAACCTTCCAACGTGACGTCGTCCGTGACTCAAAAACTGCGAGCACCTGACTGATTTGATAACGTTCGCATCATGTTATACCTGATGTAAGTGAGAAGAGACATCGACCGGAAACATTTTACAATTTTGTCAGGCGCCGTCAAATAATGATTGGAATGCGGTTTACTGCGCTTGACAACCATACACCTGTTCTCGCTAATTTATTGATGATTGTAACATAAAGGGTACAAAGTGAAGATAAGTTAATCGAAGTCCATGAGGTTCTTAATCTCCGACTTCAGGTCGAAGGATGGCGCTACTGGGGCATCGCCGCTGTCTAGTAGGACTTCTACAGCTTTGGGAAGAGGCTTTAGCTTTTGGACCTGAAAATCATGTGATTAACATAATGTTTTAACTCTTCATATTTCAAAACCTTCAAGTTAACTACTCCTTCGGTCAAAAAGTAAATAGAAATTCAAAATATTCCATTTGTTCAAAACACGATTCCACATACTTTTTGACCAGTTATCGTAACATGCAATAAAGTATGACTAATTTAACCGTTCCAAATATTTCAAAATTAAAAACTCGAAACATTTGGAGCCTTTGATTCAAAGCTATGATCACAGATAACTCACCCTTTGTTTTTGCTTTTCGTTCCTCATTTTCTCCATCATTTTTCGACTGTTCTCGTTGATTTTGATCTGAAATGTTACGTTATGATTGTGAAATCGAACCCACCTTCACCTGCTTATCAACCTTATCACTGTCTTTGAGTAGTTTGAAGAAAACCCCTCCGGGTGTTCGTCTTCTGGTACCGTTCTCTACCGCCATACCTCCATTCTTCTCCACTTCCAATGTCTTTTTGTACAATTCTTGAGCTAACTCCACTCCAACTGTCTTTACTGCAAACACAATCGAACCCTGAAAATGTAAAGATTTAAAGATGACAAGGACAACATAATAATATAATGTTTCAACCCTTAGTAACCTATAAAAAAGGTTTTCGGTAAAAGTGCAATAAATAAATTTATTAATAACTGCAAATTGTTATTAATCACATCACGAGAAAACGTAAGGTTGTTTATAACTGTTACAATCTTAAAAAACACCTATCAAAAAAGATTATATGTTATCAAAATAGTCTCGTATTTAATCGACACAAGACTATCGTTATTTAAACTACATACGAGTACAATAGTAACTTACCGCATCCAATTCTCCGAATACTAAAGCAATCTGTTTCCCCAATTCCTCTTCCCCTAGCGTACTCGAGACCTCTGTATCATACATGCTTTCGTAGGAAAATCCGTTACTCATGAAAGGTAGAGCCAAAGTCTTCTTCTTCTTATGATGCTTATTATGGTTTGAGCCCTGAGAATGTGGCCTAGAAGTACTTGACGATCGTGACGACCCCTGTGTAACCGGTCGTTTCCGTTTTCTTGAATCTGCTACATCTTTCTTTACTCCAAAGCCTTCGCAATTCGCACTTTCTTCAAACAGTTTGTCCTTGTTCTGAAAAATCAGATTACCTGTAATCATAGAGTAATTTGGCCTCAGCAAATAAGTTAAATATCTTGTAAAAGTAAAAAAATGTTACCGGCGGGGTAGGTTCTTCCTCTACCGGTTGGTTGTCTTCAAAAACAGCCTGTTCTGGTATGTGATAGCTTTCAGCCCCTCTATCCAAATAACTTCCACCTTCTTCTCCAACACCGTGCGCCTTGAACTCATCCTCCAAAAACTTAAATAAAGAATGTCAAAAAAAATTAATTGATCTTCACACGCTGTAACTGCTTCCGCCTGTTTTTCTCATGCAGACTCTCAACCACCCATCCCAGATACTTTCCCTGTAAGATCCGTTGAGTTTGAAAATTTACAGCGGAAAGAAAAAATCCGAATACCTTTGTCTGATACTAGTTCTTGCAATTTGTTGTGGTCTAACAAAAAACTTGTTTTAAAACGGCAAACGTAAGGTACCAAACCCAGAAATGAGATATATCACAGAGCGTAAAAAATTGTAATAAATTATTATTTTTATCTTCCAACAGACCCATTGGTACCATTTACGCAGCCTAAATTTATAAATTTGGAGCGGTCTCCACAAAAAACTTTAAACGACGTAAATGAAGCAACTTCAGGGTGCTATAACTTGTATCAATATACAATCGCTCCAATAGTTTTTATTTCCAGATAAACAACCAACATCACAACATTTAAATTATCGCTTCGTACGTTTCACGTTGTGTGAATTGTGAATCCTCTTTTACCAACCAAAAATATCGCGCCACCGAATAAAATTCCAAATAAAGAACATTCCAAAGATTGTACAAAGAAAAATACAGCCGTGTCTTCTGATCTATAAAGTCATTATTTTAGAATTCGTCAAAGATTATAAATATAACACGAGGTAGGAGTTCTGTTAAAGGACGTGTACTGTTAAAATTACTTATCCTGACTTAAAAAATTAACGAATTACGAATCAGCCCATGACAATACTACATCAGATAAATATTGTTTTCAATCTTCAACATGTTAAGTTAAAAGCAAAAACTTTAAATTATTATGTTTTTCCCTGAGGGGGGAGAGGAGGACGAAAAATTTCTCCTGTAGACTTATTTTCAAGTTTTTTCGTTTTTGACGTACAGGTGAACTTCTCCCAATTTGTTGCTTACAACCGACAAATAGTATATGGCTAAACTAGAGCATAGCTTACAAGAAAAGTACCTCAACTGTCCCGCTCTGATTGACTGATTTTTTAATTGAAAGATCATGTAAACATAATATCTTCAGCAAGGTACTAAATCGCGCTTTCCATCCAAAATCGAGAAAAGCAAGATCAAAAAATGACGTTTTGAAATTCCACCAAATTGGCCACAGTGTTTCAAGCTTATAACAGTCTTTGAGCCTTTACTAGTATTTTGGAAATAATGACAGACCACCTCACGTCAAGTCGAAATAAAACAAAACGCGGACTTGGCAATTTTTTCACACTTCGTCACAATCAATAGTTGCGAATAGTTTCTTTCGAAAAGAAAAAGATTTTTTTCTCGGACAATTTTCTACTTTCCGGTCAAAAAGTAAATAGAAAAGCCAATTAAGACAACCAAATTAAGAAATAAAAAAATCCTACTAATTTTTTGACCTAACTAGCATCATGCAACGTTCTAAGCTACTAAAAGACCGGAATTATTTCCAAACGCAAAACGAAACAATAAAATTTTATTTTCTACGACATTTCTTTATTTTTCGACCCGATAACGAAGTGACAAATCATCTTAGTCCGCAGTCAACTTGACGTGCACCTTAAAATAAAACTAAATTTTTGGATTTGTAAACATATTTTATCCGGAACATCAAAAAAGAGCGGGTCACACATTGCCAAATTGGTAGGAAAATCAAATATTTAAATTTTAAAACTCAAAATCTAAATTTTTTAAAGAATACTGTTAGTGGTACAAATATCAGTTTGTCCGGAAAAGAATGTTATCAGTCTTTCCACTAAAGAATGTTACAGCTGCACGGTGCAGTCCCCGAGAAAATCGCGCTCTTTTAATTCCGCTGCACAGTGCAGATTTCCCGCGCGATCACTCGATACAGCCAACGATGTGAGGAAAGACTGCACAGTGCAATCCCTTCAGTGTCGCACCGGTCGGTTGTCGCAGGATTCAATGACTTGCAACAGTCAAAAAAACGTGTCGCAATCCTTCCATTGAACACAGTTGTGGCTTGAGCGTTGCGACAACCGCGACACACTGTCGCATCGCCATTCGAAGCGCGACACGACAGTTTGTACTTACTTGGCGCTCTAGTCTCCCGAGACCTCCCTTTAATTCCTCCAGTTGATCCCGTATTTCTTTCTCCAATTCCTTCCTTACTTCGAGCTCTTCCGACAAATTGCCTGCATCTTTACCTCTGGTGCTCGACTCCATCTTTTGAACTTGCCAACCTTTAACTTGAAAACCCAGATCTTTACCGAGGACCTAGACCTTTAACATGAGGACGAAGACCTTGAACGCTTTAGAGTTTTAAATTTGAAATATTCGGGTTTCCAGCCAATTTAACAAAGTTGGCATTCTGTTTCAAGGCCTTTTTCGGACTTTAGAGACAAGCTACGCCTACAAATTAAAAAATTTAAGTCCATTTAAAGGTTTCCTACTAATATATTATAAAAATGACTAATTTATAAGCTTGAAACGCAATGCCAATTGGGCGGGAATTTCGAAACTTAATTTTTTTAATCAATTTTCTCCAGATTTCTTGGGAAACGCGATTTTAGTACTTTGCAGTAGACCCTATATTTACATTACAAGTGCGACAAATTATTTTAGTCATATATTTATTAAAACAATCAATATACTTAAAACAACAACTAACAATAGTAACATATAGCACTAGTTATAACATAGTCAAGTAGTTTCGAAGTGGCCCCCTTTTGCCGCTACGCAGAGGCGTAAACGCTTCACAAAGTTTTCAGCGATGGGCCGGACGTCCTGAGGCGAAAGTTTGTCCCACTCTTCGATCAATGCTTGTTTCAAAGACTCCAAAGTTTGGTGTCTTCTACAACACACCCTTGCCTCCAATATTGACCAAATACTGTAATCCATCGGGTTGAAATCGGGGGAGTACGGAGGCAATCCAGCTGAAGTGATAAAGTAAATGGGTCCGACACCACTCCTGTGTGGTTTCGGCTTTATGAGCTGGAGCAGAGTCCTGTTGAAACGTTCATTTGGTGTTCTTGAAGTGTTCTCGTGACCAAGGCAGTACTACGGCTTCCAGAATGTCCTTTTGGTAAACTTCTTTATTGATTTTTACTCCTTCATCAACAAAAATCAAAGGGGTCTTGCCCGATGCACAGATACCGGCCCACATAATGCCCCGAGGGTGTTGACGGTGTTCGACGATGGCCAAGTCTCCAGGAGGCTCTGTAGAGTAATGTCTGTCATTTTGAGGGGTTATGTGCCTGTTCCAACGTGAATATCTTCTCATCCGAATGAGACAAACTTACGATTCAGGACCTGCGGCCCATCGCTGAAAACTTTGTGAAGCGTTTACGCCTCTGCGTAGCGGCAAAAGGGGGCCACTTCGAAACCGCTTGACTATGTTATAACTAGTGCTATATGTTACTATTTTTAGTTGTTGTTATAAGTATATTGATTGTTTTAATAAATATGTGACTAAAATAATGAGTCCAAGGACTTTTGTCGCACCCTGTATCTTTCTATATAAAAAGTTTGAAGTCAATCAGAGCGGGGCATGTCGGGCACTTTCCTTGTAAGAAAAATCTAAAACATTTTCAAATTTGGTCCTTAGTCGACTGAGATGTCAAAAACAAAACTTTAGAAATGTTTTTCTCAACGAATATGCTCTCAAATTGAAAGGTGCTTTTACCAAAATATTTCTCCTTAACCTTATTTTAATTATAGTATTCGCGGAGTCAACCGTGTACATGAATAAGATAATCTAACTCAACAATAACAAGTTTATTCCGTAAATAATATAAAAAAAGCTTCTCTCAAAAGGACGTAGATATACGCGTAGACAGCCAGCAATTCGTGCGAGATGTTTGCTCTTTCGTCTGGCTGTCTCTTCACTCTCTTTTGCGGAAACAGTTGAAATCTTTTAAAACTTGCAAGAACAAAACATGTTACCTATTGAAACAATTGAGCCAGCTCGCTTTTGCAATAACCAAAACGTTGGCACAGTTACGTCAAAGACAGTCAACCGACCTGCTTTAACATGTTTTTTTCACCCACAGGACATACTTCGTAAACAAGAAATGACAAAAAAAAATAAAAATAGATAGATTTATCTTTACAGGGTGCGCCACGTTTTGTGTTACAAAACTTTACCGGTCGTTTTCTCAACGTTGCGGTTGAATTATTTAAAATTTTTTATTTTAGCTTATTCTCCGTGTTTTTTTTTAATTGTATAATCATAAAAGTTAAGTCTTCATTGTCTATTGTCTGTCTGTTTTTAGAGTCAAACATGAGGCCGTCATCAAATTAAATAATGAAGGAAAAAGTAACCCCGAAGTTGCGAAATTGTTGAATATTTTAAGAATGACAGTCCACAGAGCCGTAAAACGTTTCGAAGAGCTTAGACATGATTGTTACAGACCTAGAAGTGGTCGTCCAGCATCTGTTAACACCGTGGCCAATTGTCAGATGATCATGAAGCGCTTCAAGCGAAATCCAGCGACCCCTGTACAAAAAATGGCCCGGGAGGCGGGAATCAAAGAATCTACTTTGAGGCGCATAGTGGAAAAGAAAATTAAGATGAAGCCGTACAAACCCAAAAAAGTTCAGAAGCTAACTGAAGAAAACAAGGCGGTACGTTTCGAAAAATGTAAACTGCTTCAGTAGCGGGCCGCTGGTCAAAAATGGGAACGAATCATTTTCAATGAGAGGATATTTACATTTTACAGAGGCCTACAATCCCCAAAATGACAAATAATAGTTTTAACGCAATTTGTCCATTTAAAATTTAATGATGATGTAATGTAACATAATGGGTACAAAGTGAAGATAAGTTAATCGAAGTCCATGAGGTTCTTAATCTCCGAATTCAGGTCAAAGGATGGCGCTACTGGGGCATCGCCGCTGTCTAGTAGGACTTCTACAGCTTTGGGAAGAGGCTTTAGCTTTTGGACCTGAAAATCATGTGATTAACATAATGTTTTAACTCTTCATATTTCAAAACCTTCAAGTTAACTACTCCTTCGGTCAAAAAGTAAATAGAAATTCAAAATATTCCATTTGTTCAAAACACGATTCCACATACTTTTTGACCAGTTATCGTAACATGCAATAAAGTATGACTAATTTAACCGTTCCAAATATTTCAAAATTAAAAACTCGAAACATTTGGAGCCTTTGATTCAAAGCTATGATCACAGATAACTCACCCTTTGTTTTTGCTTTTCGTTCCTCATTTTCTCCATCATTTTTCGACTGTTCTCGTTGATTTTGATCTGAAATGTTACGTTATGATTGTGAAATCGAACCCACCTTCACCTGCTTATCAACCTTATCACTGTCTTTGAGTAGTTTGAAGAAAACCCCTCCGGGTGTTCGTCTTCTGGTACCGTTCTCTACCGCCATACCTCCATTCTTCTCCACTTCCAATGTCTTTTTGTACAATTCTTGAGCTAACTCCACTCCAACTGTCTTTACTGCAAACACAATCGAACCCTGAAAATGTAAAGATTTAAAGATGACAAGGACAACATAATAATATAATGTTTCAACCCTTAGTAACCTATAAAAAAGGTTTTCGGTAAAAGTGCAATAAATAAATTTATTAATAACTGCAAATTGTTATTAATCACATCACGAGAAAACGTAAGGTTGTTTATAACTGTTACAATCTTAAAAAACACCTATCAAAAAAGATTATATGTTATCAAAATAGTCTCGTATTTAATCGACACAAGACTATCGTTATTTAAACTACATACGAGTACAATAGTAACTTACCGCATCCAATTCTCCGAACACTAAAGCAATCTGTTTCCCCAATTCCTCTTCCCCTAGCGTACTCGAGACCTCTGTATCATACATGCTTTCGTAGGAAAATCCGTTACTCATGAAAGGTAGAGCCAAAGTCTTCTTCTTCTTATGATGCTTATTATGGTTTGAGCCCTGAGAATGTGGCCTAGAAGTACTTGACGATCGTGACGACCCCTGTGTAACCGGTCGTTTCCGTTTTCTTGAATCTGCTACATCTTTCTTTACTCCAAAGCCTTCGCAATTCGCACTTTCTTCAAACAGTTTGTCCTTGTTCTGAAAAATCAGATTACCTGTAATCATAGAGTAATTTGGCCTCAGCAAATAAGTTAAATATCTTGTAAAAGTAAAAAAATGTTACCGGCGGGGTAGGTTCTTCCTCTACCGGTTGGTTGTCTTCAAAAACAGCCTGTTCTGGTATGTGATAGCTTTCAGCCCCTCTATCCAAATAACTTCCACCTTCTTCTCCAACACCGTGCGCCTTGAACTCATCCTCCAGGTTCTGATCTTGAATAACTTCACTCCACATAGCTCCAGCGCTCTTCTTCACAGGTTTTGCATCAGAAGTCGTTGGAAGAGGTACCTCTACTTCATCATCTGAACATTCGCCTTCGTCAGAAGATTCTGATTTTCTTCGTTGCATTTTAACTATAATACGAATGATTTTGTTAAAGTAATACGAGTAACCTTCATTAAAATAAGATTTATGTCAAAATCCTATCAAATTTGGCTTATTATAACAAACCGCGAATAACCAGTCTTATATCACGTAATCATGGTGACCCCATAATTATATAAATACAAAGTTGGAAAAAACAATTGGACGAAACTGTAACACATTACAGTAATTAGTGAAGTTTATTATGTTACAAAGATACTGTAAACCATATAATACACCACCGGCCGCCAGAGGATAGTTGATTAAGATGATAAAGCCTCGATATTGGTCATTACCCTTTTCCGTACATGTTCCCCCAGCCTCGTGGATGGGTATCCTTGTACTCGTCCATCCTCATGTCTTTTTGTCTCTTCTCTTCATCACGCTGATCCCTTACGGCTTCTGGGCCTGCATCTTCGTCTTCAGATTCGTGTTTTTCATCTTCGTTTCCAGTTATTGTTACTGGTTTTTGGGTTTTAAATCGGCCAGAACTGACTTGTTGTTCATACCATTCGTTGACCGTTTGAGAAGGTAGAGATGGGTACCCCATGCCAAAGACTTTGCCTTGTTCAGTTTCTCTTTTTGGGATAAACTTGGTCTTTAGAGGCGTTATTTCTAAAAACATCAAAGTTAATATTCTACTTTATCATAAGATTTACTATTGTTAGTCTAAAATCATCTCAGATAAGTGGTAGTGAGTTTACAAATCACAAACCTACCTGGTCGTTTAGCAAGTTGCTCACGATCGGCGTTTGTCATTTCATCTCGGAACTTCAACATCTCCAGTTCTCCTAAACAAAAAGTACATAAAAAACATACTTAAACTTACTATTGTTCATCTCTGAAGACCGTACTGCTTTCAAACACCACAAACGTAACTTCTTTTCGTACAAACTCCTCTAAAACAATACTAAAGTTAAAATTTTAACATTGGACTACAATAACTTAACCCTATAATTGTAAAGAAGCCACAATTATATAAATTAATAGATATAAGCAAGAAATATATTTAAAAACCCAAACTATAAAAATAACTTTAAATTATAATTTTAAAGTACAACTTACCATTGTACCATCATCTGGATTCATTTGAGCATTCAAAGCATCAATCTCCTGCTTCAATTCATCCTCCATACAGTAAAAGTACATCTTCCTGTTACGGCTTATCGCTGCATCTGTGATAAGACCTTGTGATGAAGTTCTGTCAGCTGCATCTCTCGGAATCCCTTCGTTAATTGGACTGAACCCATAGACTTCTGCTGTCACCAAGTACCCGTTATAAAGACCCTAAAACGATCGAATATGTTAATCGTAAAAATGTGTTTTATATTTTTTCGTATCCGAAGTTATTAAACGAATTTTAAGTAATACTTTGAGCAAAAAATTATGTCAACATTGAATTGCCAAAGACAAACTAATAATAAATGTCAAAATAATATTAACAGACCTTCACACGTTGTAACTGCTTCCGCCTGTCCTTCTCATGCAAACTCTCAACCACTCGGCCCAGATACACCTCGATCAACAACAACTTCATGGTTTGGGTAGAAAAGTCCTCGAGACAATCATTGGCGCTGACAAAATCAGAACTCGTCATGATGTTCTGAAGTTCTTCCAGCTTCTTCATCGTCTTGACAATCTAAACACATGACAATATTACAGCTAATACTTGCCTGTTCTTCCGGAACACTTTCATCATTCTCCAATTTGTCTACAATCAGTTGACATTCGTTGAAATCTTGTTCTAGGGTAGTGTGGTCTCCCAAATCGTCAGCCATTTTGTTGAATATGTGTAAAGTAATGGCCACCACTTAATAAAGTAGAGCTTTCTCTTTGCGACATTAATTTCCAAAAGGAAAAAACGACTGGCCGCAGCTCACACTTCTGTGACGCAGCTCGCGGATTATGTGTTTTGCAGGCTGCACAAGAACTTTTGTAAAAATAAAATTTAAAAATTAATTTTTGTGATTTTTTGAGGTTTGGAGGATTTCCGGAGGATGGTCTACAGGACCAGTCCAAGGTTGGCCAAAAAACGTGTTTCTGGCGAAGAAGATGGTGTTGTAGTCTCCAAACCTAAAAGAACATCTTATAGAACTCCAAATGGCAAGATTTTGGCTTGTAACACCCAAGCTGCAAAACCTTACAAGAACCCTATTACTGGGGAAATCGGTAAGCTTGTTAGGTTGTATAATATTTTTATCATGAATAGTTTTTTGGATTTTTGGATTATTTTTTAAAAATATATTTAAAATATAGTTTAAGTAAGGTGTCAATTTTAGGTAACAACGAGCCTTTGAGCAAGACACACAACGTCGGTGGTTCTGTTAGAAGAAGCACAAAGTCAATTATAGGGGATCCGTTTGATGTGTTGGAAATACCTAAACCAGTAGCGACGTCTTACAAAACCTTACGGAACGTCAGGAAACTGTATGGTAAGTTAGTCAATTGGTGTTTTAAATGTTTAGATTGGCAAGTAGAATGTATGTGTGATCAAAGGATGTTGCGCGGTTCTAACTTCATCTTGTCTTTGCCTACTGGCGCTGGGAAGACACTCGTTGCCGAGTTGTTGATTATCAGAACATTACTAACGCTGAAGAGAAGTTGCATTCTGATTCTACCGTTTGTTGCTATTGTACAGGAAAAGGTATTTTAGCTATTTTTTTTGTTTATTCTGATGTTTTTGTTTGTTACAGACTACAGGTTTGCACAAATTGGAAGAAGAGATGGGATTTACGATAGAAGAGTATGCTAACACAAAAGGGCGGGTGCCACCCTTAAGAAGGAAACAGAAATCACTTTATGTGTGTACGATAGAAAAAGCTAACATATTGGTTAACTCACTTATAGCTGAAGATAGGATTGGCGAGATTGGTTTAGTTATTGTAGATGAAGTAGGTTTTAATATTTCTAGGTAACAAAATGATGTTATAGATAAAACATTTGATTTTATAGTTGAAATATTGTTTTTTTTAAATGTATTATATGAACTATACGAATGTTTAACTCTATTTTTTTGTTTAGTTGCACATGATTGGCGACAAAAAAAGAGGTACCATATTGGAGCAGACCTTGAACAAGTTGCTGTTTAAAGGAAGCTGCCAGATTGTTGGAATGTCAGCGACCTTGAGTTCTATAGGGAAACTGAGAAAGTTTTTGTCTGCTTATGTTTACGCGACCAACTTTCGACCAGTAGAACTTCGCGAACACATGAAGATAGGTCAACAACTGTTTGAATACAACGAGGAATCTGGTGGTTTCGATTACAAAAAGGACGTCAAACGACTGGTAATTGTTTTACTCGATAGTGTTTTGTATATTATTACAGAAGCGGTTTTTGTACATGAATATGTTAGGTTACTTAAGACTGTGGTGTTTTTAACATTCTGTCTTCAGCTGGATGCAAAGATCGATCCTGATAATATAGTACCACTGATAGCACCAGTAATACCTCAAAAGTCAATTCTCATCTTTTGCCCATCGAAAGAAAATACGGAAAACTTGTGTCAAATGTTGGCCCGAAATGTACCAAAGTATGTTTAGAAATGGCATAATTAGAAGGTTGTTGACTTACAAGACTTGATTTGTGTACATTATAGGACAGTACGTGATCATCGAGCTAATGAGAAATTGGAGATAATAGGGCAGATAATGGAGAGCAACGACGGAGTGATATGTCCCATAATGAAGTCAGGGATCAAAAGTGGCATAGCCTACCACCATTCCGGACTGACGAGAGATGAGAGAATTTTGGTGGAAAGTGCATTTAAGGTAAATCATATTATTTTTATGAGTTACATATACCTTTAGGCAATAATATTAAGTTTTCTCTTTACGAAGATACAATATTTATACTTTATTGTCTTTTATTAGTAAAAGAGTAATATTTAAAAGTGTTTTACAGTTTTTAATGAAGATTTAGAGCGGCATTATCTGTGTGATATGTGCGACATCAACATTAGCAGCCGGAGTGAACCTACCGGCCAGAAGAGTGATTATAAGGTCGCCAAAGGTTGGGAGAGATTTCATGGGAAAAGCACAGTATCTTCAAATGATTGGCCGGGCTGGACGTGCTGGTTTGGACGATCAAGGAGAGAGTTTTGTCATTGTACAAGAACTGGAACGGACTGCGGTAGGTCATAGCTTAATTCTATGTTGTGATCAATGAGTATTTTAATACTTTTTTATATAGTTTTAAAATTTTTTTCAGTTTTTGAAAATGAGATACGATGATTTACCAGCGATTGTGAGTGGAATGTCTGATATCCACAAGTTGGAGAGCTTTATCTTGGACTTGTTGGCTTTGAAGGTATGCAAAACAGAGGAGGAAGTGCAAGCAGCATTAAGAATGTCATTTTTGGAAGATGAAGATGCTGTCAAGATAATATCTGAAGCTTTGAGGAGGCTAACATTGATGGGTATGATCAAGGTAAGTTTATTTTGGTACTGACATTATGCATCTAATAAAAAACAACCACTTTCTTTAGTTTAGCAAGATGACAAACGTTATTATAAAAATCTTTTTGTTATTATCTGCAGGAAGACCTAACAGTGACAGAGTTAGGCCTAGCTTCGTCGAAAGGAGCTCTAGAACCAACAACTAGTCCTGCCATCTACAACGAATTAGTTCGAGCTCTGGACAAAGGTAAGTCCCAAGGTTTTATATCTATAAGACCTCTAAAGAAAACAATTATGATCTGAATCAAGGTCTGGTGCTGTCCTCGCACTTCCACCTTCTCTGCACCATTGCTCCACTTGATGTTGAACTGCCAGTGGTGGACTACAACCTACTTAACAAACATGTACGTTACTTGTATTAAGCATTTTGTTCTTTGAGAAAATTGTATTAAGGGACTTGTGTTTTCTGTTATCGCATAATAGGGTGGGAATACAGTGACGACAAACTTGTTTTAGTTTAACGCTTTGTCGCACGGAGAAAAGGTACTGCTGGCAGATTGGGACATTTCTCAAAACACAATAATGAAACACATTATTCAAAAGCCTAGGTTGGTAAGTATAATTTATAAGTATGACTAAAAGTTATAAGTCGGTTATATAATATTAGCATAAAAAGTAACGGATGGTCTTGTTAATTTGAAATTTTAGAATGCCGGTACACCATTACTACGAGTTTACATTGCATTTATGCTACGAGACTTGTGGACAGCTGATAACTTGTCAGTTGTCGCTGAAAGATTCAAAGTCAGTCGAGGATGGTTGAATTCTGCAGTCCAGTCAGCCCTGTCCTATGCAAATCAACTGACACGGTTTGTTAATGTATGCTTTGTACAAAGATGACACTCTTTTCAAAGCAGTTTTTGTATTTTGAATTCTTAAAATATTTAAATCAAGTTATTTCTGTTTTATTCTTGTGTGAAAGTAACCCTTCAGGAAGTACCTCAACTTTGGGCATACCGTCAGTTGTTGCCAGACCTTCTCCAGAAGCTGAATGTGTGTGCACGACAGGAAGTGGCATCGTTGATGGAGATTGACTGTGTCAAGCAGTCTCGAGCGATTCAGCTATTTGATTTGGGGTACAAGAACATTGGTGCCGTTTCGAGAGCGACGCCAGAAGAACTTTGTCGCCAAATCAAGTTCCTCGGGTTGCCACAGGCACAAAGGATTATCGCCAGTGCTAAAGTAGGTGAAATCATTATTATTTGAATTACTGGTTAATTATTTTCAGACGTTGTAATTGTAATTTGTTTACTATGTAAACGTACTGTAATATTTTTGAATATTATTTATATTAATTTCAGGCTCTCTTCCGTGACTTTATAGCGGAAAAGGCGGAAGAACTAAAGTTGATGGGTTTGGAGGACGAGAAAGAGGAAAAGAGTGTTGTAGTAGCCAAGTCTCAAACAACTCCAGTTCGGTTTCGAAATCGACCACAGAAAAATGACGAAAACTTACTACGGGATACATGTTGATAGCGAGCTTTTTAAAAATTCATTATAGTAAAGCTCAGTAACTCTTTTTAACACAACTGTACTAGTTTTAACACAGCTGTAATTATTTTTAAAACCAAAACGGAATGATCTCTTAGGAGCTGAAAACAAGATGTATATGAACATAAACTTTGACGTTTGTTTATGTTCGTCGGTTAGTTTCCAATTCCCCGTATTACATTACTCACTTACCTAATAAACGCTCACCCAGTTTCTTAAAGAGCTTTTCCGATTCTTTCTCGTAAATATTTTCACATTACCGATCTCTGTAAATTACAGACGACCGCTTTTGTACATTAATATCGTATTTATTGTTTATTTTTGTACTATTTCTTCAATTTTTATTGTTTTTTTTCGGGTTTTTGGACTAAATGTGTCGGTTTTTGCTTTTTTGAATATTATGTAGTGATTGTTTTAGCAATGACGTCAGAAAGTATATTTAAAGTGGTTGTCCTACTAGTATTTGTCTCTTATCCAATATATTGTTGTACATGTGCTTTTGGGAAAGTAAAACAAAAGTATTGCGACGCTGAGTGGGGTAAGTATTTCAACTTTGGTGTAAATCACTTCTAAACACTCTTGATAACACCATTTGTTACAGTATCCCATGCCAAGATCATAGACTTTGAAATAGTAAATGGCTCTGATTACTACGACTCTTTCCCGGAAGTAAAGGATGTAAAGTATAAAGTAGAATTCAAAAAAATATTCAAACTATCACAAGATTTGAAGGATCTCAACGTGACAGAGCTACCTACAGAAGTGTTTACTCCGGCTGATGACAGTTTGTGCGGTATCTTCTTGGAGAAGGGTCAAGAGTATCTACTTTCAGGTAAGTTATTGTACCAGACAATTTTAAAGTTTATACCATGAATTCACGGTGAATTACTGTTTACATGCTAATTAGGAATTTACTTCAACGGTACCATGAGCACCAACTTGTGTATGCAGATCCTGTTCGACGACAGACAAAAGTCAATGGAGAATAACATTTTACTGTGGTCGGAGGTACCTAAAAACACATCGACCGGTCTCCAAGCCAAGGAATACGAACCTTGCCCAAAACATGTCATTTAATAGTGTCATGTTTAATATAATGTAGCATATAATCAATAAAACTGAAGTTCAATATTTCGGATTCAAATTATACTTTTTCAATTTTACAGTAACACAGATTAAGCTTACTTTATTAAACTGTACAATGGTATAATTACTGATTACTACAATGTAAACAAGTTAATGACCTGTAAGTCGTTAGAACAGTAAAATTGTCATCAAGGGTTCTTAGTCAGATTGTGGTTACTTTTCCAAAACACAATTCAGTCATGATGACAGATTTTACAGACACCGGTTTAAATATAAAAAAATTAAATTTAAATGCAATTTCAAATGGAAAAGGCCTAGCTTGAACTCTTTATCTTATCAAATGAACTTAACACAACATACTAATGGGAAGCAAAGAACTGTTATTGTATGTACACTTAAATACAGTTTACTCGCTACGTCCTATATGCACTCTTACTTCCGGTAATCTTGGCACTGTCATTACAGTAAACTAACGTCTACTATAGTAAACATCTATCATACTCTTATCTACTAACCTCAAAATAAAGATACGAAAATCTACTGTCAATGATAGCAACAAGTCCAAATTACCGTGCACGTTACTGTAGATCACACGATCGACAGTACTTGACCTACTCCTTTGGTATTACGTTCGCGGAAGAAGATTTGCTCTCCCGGTCGAACATACGATGGTCCTCCATAAAACTCGAAAGTGACGTCAGATGTTACTCCACACTTCAAGGATTCTGCACTGAAGTCCACGATGGTCACTGTGCGACGTAGAGATCGTATGTACACTGTAAACGGTATTTATTTATACGAACATGTAGATGAGGATTAATGTTACCGTGATAAATTTACTGATATTATCATAGGAAATGGTTGAAACTTACCAGTGCCTTGGAAGCCAACACACAATTCTTCTACAGCATGAGATAAAAGACAAAAACGAGCTACGAATCGTCTACAACATCTGGGAGTTGCTTCTGGGTTCATGACTACCATTCCCTATAACAACGTGATAGTAATTTACATTATTATTATATTATACAACACCATTACAGTAAACCCATAAATCACTCTCTAGTTACCTTACCTTCCTCAACCAATTCTCAGGTCCAGAATCCTCAAATGACACAGCCAATGAAGCGGTTTCCCCAGCGTTCACAGTCCAGACTGGCTGTTTGTTCCTCCTCAGCGACTTGACCTGACCAAAGTGGAACTGGTTGTTGAGGTCTGGTCCCACTTGGACCCAGTCGTTCTCTTTCACATTACCTTCAGCCAACAGACCGTACACTACCCATCCGACTTCAGAAACCCGGAACACTTCGTCTACATGGAACAGCGTGGAACGAGTTTCGGATTCTGAAACCTGACGATGTCTGCTGCTTCTGGCTGGTAGTTTCCTGAAGAAAGTGGTCAGAGTTTGAAGACCAGCACCAGTCACTGATGAGATACACACAATGGGTACTACTTGGTCATTTATCATGTCGTTGGCATAGCTACAATAAGTTTTGTCAGAATTTATTTTTTATGATGTAGTAGAAGTCTTGTCATAGTTGCCTACTTTAACGTCAATAATAATATGCGTATTTTACAAATAAACAGTCAGACTCCTACCTTTCAACCATGTCTTCTTCTGTAACCATCTCCACGGTCAGATTCGGGTGTGCTCTAGTGACAACCGCCTGAATCTGTTGGAAAATCTTCTGAATCCTGCCTTCAGATATCAAGTCTACTTTAGTAACTACGATGAAGACGGGAATATTAAAAGCTTTGGCCAATTCGAAGTGTTCTTGGCTCATGGTTGACCATCCCACTCTGGCGTTGACCAGAAGAGCACAGTAATGAGGAGTGTAGCCGGATACACCGTAGATGGTGGTCTTCAGATACTTTTTGTCGCCAGCCAAATCGATCAAAGTAATCAGCTTGGTCGATTGTTTCACAATCTCTTCCAATGAGTTTTCTGAGTAATTTAGTACCTAAATTAGAATAATTTAGTTAATTGTTACGTAAAATACGATAACTTACCAATTGTTACTTAAAATAAGTTAAGTGCCGTATTGTCAATGTAAGCTTAATTCAAAAACGTTTTAAAATATAGTAAAAGCTCAAAATATGACATTAACTTACACTGCCAGACTTGTCAAACCCAAAGGCATCCAAGTTGACAGAAGACGTCTTGCCGGTTCGAACTTCGTGCATATACCGTAATAAGTTAAGTCTACATTTACCGTTTCCATTGTCCAGAACCCCTTGTGTAAGTACTCCGCATAAAGTCGATTTACCCGCTGCTGCATTCCCCAATATGGCCACTCTGAAATCACTCATGAATAATATTGTAAAATACGGTTAATGTTACGTTTATGATAATATATTCTATAAAACTCAATAACCTACCGTAAGTCAGAGAACTGTTGATCGTCCGGCAACTTTCTGACCAGCGCTTCAATCACTCGTCGTGCTCCAGGCTCTCCTGGCTTGCCGTGTACACACTGGTCTTGGAGTACTATTAGTACTGCTCCAACACTCTGTGCCATTTTGCATAATGTCTGCATACTCTCTGACATTTCGTCGTTTTCTAGGCCAGCCATCGTACCATCGTCTTCTACTCCGATCTCGTAGATAGCTTCACCGTCACCTTGTTGTAGCCGCCATTTCATCTGCGTACACAAGTGTTGAAGGCGTTTGGCATGAGGGTTTATTAGGCGAGACTATAAGGTTAATAAATATTATATGCAATATTAGGCATTTTAAGAGTATTTTATCTTAAGTTATGGTTATTAAAATCATAATTCAAATATTCAAAAATATTTCAGTGTAAAATTTTTTAAATCTTATGTTATAAAAATATTACTTTATATTCTACATTGTCATTCTCTCTCTCAGGTGGCAGTCTCAGTTCGCCGCTTGAAGGTATTCGTGATATTGTCGATGGTTTAGGACGTGAGTGTGATCTTCTAAACATTAAAAGTAACCAAAACACATTTGAAACCTTACTTTCTTGATTGAGATCGAAAAACAGCCATGGCAGATGTTGTTTGAGACTTTTAAGCCTCCGGCATCAGATTTTAACTGTAAAGGTTTAAATTACTTTTGTTAAGCTTTCATACTGTAAAATATGGGTAACGAACGTACATAAAAAATTGTAAACCAACGAAAATTGTTTTAAAAACAAATCAAACAAAATTACAGTACTTTTTCTTACAGTAGCATAACATTTTCCAAAGAATCATAAATGAGGTTAATCTATATCATAGAATTACTGTGACGTGTTGGAACATTAATGTAATAAAAGAATTGTAGCAAACAATTGCACAGTAAAATATTATGTTCAGCTAGACATTTACAAACAAACTGTAATAACTTTCTTCGAAGTGTAAAGTAAGAGTTTAAACCGATTAAAAACCATTTCACAGTCAGCTGGCTGCCTTTATTTTTTCTCCGAAATGACGCAAAAGTAGCGATAAAACAGTTATTTTAAGATTTCATAACCTTATCAGTAGCCCACTACCATGAATAACTTATTTACTTAACCATCCATCAACGATCTTTTATTACCTTATATATACCTCAATCGTATCGCAGTAATCACAACTGTTACCCTAGAAGTAACAACAATATTATTCTTGTAATTAAAACCAGCCTTACCATGAAACACCTGGACTAATTACAACCCTTATATTACGCATGGAATTTAGCTCATCCCTCGGCGATATTATAGTATAATATATTATCTTATTTACAATTCAAATTCCGAGTTCAAGGTCTGGATTCATAAGTCCAGCTGAACACACACTCTCTATCAAGTAGTAAAAAATCGCACGTTACTTTTTTCGATAAGAAAAACCGGAAAATATTTTTAGCTCGAAATGGCTGTGTTTTTCGCCGAATGGGTTCGCGAGAAGAGCTGCGCCCGAGCCGGAGAAATACGAAAGGAATAATTATGAAACAGCAAGTATGGGAATGTGATTCAACAAAAATATAGTAAAACTGTTTATAATTTGATAATCTTAAACTAAAAGGACAAACATAGCCTAACCTTTCATTGAACCCTTATCCAAACTATTATTTTAACTAGAAAAACAAGATCTCGGGCGCGACACTGTGGTTTATCTTTAGGTTCCTTGACCCGCTGTTTTCTCTACGAGCTCTTTTATTTGCAGAGTAAGAGCGTTGGGGCAGCCGCCAAACATGTGGAAGGACTCGCGAGACATAGAGAATGTCCTTGAAGTCAGATGGGAGCAGAGATAGAAACAGTTGTGTTTTGGGGTGGATAACATTGCTCGTAGATAATATAAAAAAGAATTTCTTGAAACTTTTTTCAAAAATTGACGTTTTTGTAAAATTAAAGCTCTGAATTTTGATTTTCAAATAGTTTTAAGTAAAACAATTAAAAAAGTTTACAATTTTAAGTAAATTTATTTGTTTATTGTCGCAACCTAAGGTAGATGACATCGTTTTGTTGGTTTTTGGGTAATAAATCACAATAAAAAGGCCGGACATGTGCAGAAGTAAAAAACAGACTTTGTAAACAAATTAAAAATAAGGTTTGACGTAAGAAAGTTATCAGATGTAGCCTATATTTATAAAAAACAAATTTTTAAATTTAAATACCATTAGATCGACAGTCAAGATGATCTTAAAACATAAATTTAAATTAGCTTTAATAGGCGCTAGGACAAATGCGGTTTTTGGACATTTGCGGATCTGCGGTTTTTAGACACTTGCGGATTTTGGACTTTGCGGATTTTTTAAAGGTTTTTTTAAATTTTTTAGTTAATTTATTTGTAGTATGGTACTAAATTGTACGAAAGTTTAAATTGGTGCGGTTTTAACATAACAGTACCTTTTTGGGCTTTTAGTACCATTCAGTACCAAAAAATATAAAACAGTACCAATTTAAAAGTTAGTACTATTTAGCACTAAAACATATTAAAACAGTACCAATTTAAACTTTAGTACCATTTAGTACCATAATACAACTAAATTAACTAAAAAATAAAAAAAACCCCTTTAAAAAATCCGCAAATGTCCAAAATCCGCAAGTGTCCAAAAACCGAAGATCCGCAAATGTCTAAAAACCGCAGATCCGCAAATGTCCAAAAACCGCATTTGTCCCTGCGCCCTTTAATAAGTTCCTGTAGAGATTCTTCTACTTACTTTTTGACCAATATGTCATAGTAAAACATATGCAATAAAAATTAATAAAAGATACGTGATCGTCCAAAGCAATAAACCGACGATATAATACCCAATAATTATAATATGCACGCTGATCTTTGTCCCTTCGCTGATCTGATTACAATGTAAGAAGCAAACCATTCTTTAGTTTTTCTTCTTCAGCTGTCAATCTTTTGTTTACTGTTAGAGAAAGGTTGTAAACAGAGTAATAGGTTAAAAGGACAGTTATAATCTTCTGTCGTAGTATACTTTTTAATCTTGCATAGTTATTAAAGGCTTTATTGGCATACGAAATTAAATACAAAAATAAGTTTTGACACAATATAACATGGTATATCTACATAAAGTGGACTTTACCCGTAGAGATAGATTTTACAATATTGAGTACGACTTCATTTGAATATAAATTTTAAAATAATTAAAAAAAAGAGAAAATTAAACCACTAATATGGTATTTAACTTTGCAAACTTATTGTCCAGGAACTTTTGGAGGAGAATAAGCGGGCGGTGGAGGGTAGAACGGTTGTTGGTGATATTGATTTGGGTAGGAAGCTTCTGGGTATTGCGCTCCAGAAGGATATGGTGCAGCAGTTGGATAAGGACTGGCTGATGGGTAGGGTGAAGCTGCTGGGAAGGGTGTAGCTGGTGTGAATGGAGTTAGATGAGAAGGTTGGTATGAGTTTTGAGGTGGATAAATTGGTGCGGTAGTAGTTGGCACGGTGTATGTAGCCACGCCACAGTTAACATTTCGTCGCGATCGCTGTTGATTTCGCCTAAAAATGAAATTTAAAAAATTATTTGAGAATATTTAATTTTATATGTACTGATTTTAGCCTAAAGTTATATTTCTTAATGACTTCAGTAATGTTTGTCAGCGTTATCATTAAGATCCTGTTTGGAAATGCACAAACTTATAGTAAAGATGCTTAAAAACTAACAACATGACCTTAAAAACTTTTAAAAAACTAAAAAAACTCTAGTAAAGTACTAAAGAATGTCTCTGAAATGTACTCAAACTTAAATGCCTTACTTTACGATGATGATAATTAGAATAATTATAATGGCAATGATGAAAAAGGACGGAAAAAACAAAAAGAACCTCATTCTGAGGGTTGGAACGAGAAGTGATTCAAATTTGGTGTGATTCCGTATCAGAACCAAGGAGTGGCTGATGACGTCGTTCGAGATGTTGTGTTAGCTAACGTTATGTTTCACATTTCTGTGCAAATCACATTGTTTACCGTTCGAACGTGAATTTCAAAAGAACGTTCCGACGTGCTCAAAACAAGCTTTTGAATCGCAAGGACTTTGTTTACAGATAATGTCACAAAAATGAAGTTTGAGGATAAAGAAAAGTCATAAACTTTGATTTAGATTTTACAATTCTACAAAATATTGTTCAGCCTAACACAAGTTGTACTCCTTACATTGCCTGATACTTGAAAGCAAATCTAGCAGTGACAACAAGACCCATACATATGACTACAAGAAGTATTATGAGTAGGATAGATATGACAATCATAATATCAGCACACTCGGCCATCGTAAAATGAGAATTTAGGTAATATTCAGGAGAAAGGAAAGGCTTTGTCGTTATATTAACCTGATATGAGTCATATTACAATCGCCGTATTCTTGGTTGGGCTACTGTTTTACCTATGTCTTTGTTTAATGGATACTATTTAGGTATGTTAACTTAATTTTTATTTTTTACTTAATTTTTTTAGCTGAAACTTTAAAAAACTGAGTGTGCCTTCTCTGCCATAGCCCTAAACTTTTTATAGCATAAGGTCTATCCCAAAAATCAAACTTACTTCTTCTATTTCATTCTACTAACTATAATAATATAAGGTATTGCAACCTCCGAGTAGCCCTATTACCATTATCCAGATATTCTGAGTGGCCAGAAGTAAACGACGACCCAGAATATAAAGACTATTAGAATAGCCAAGAATAATATAAAACAAATCGCGTAAGAAACTTTTCGTCCGACCGACATAACGAGACTGATACGACCACAACGTGATAGCGATTCCTGCTTTCTTTTGACTCATAAATGTACAATAGTACAGTTGTACGATGTTATAGTAAAACTAGGATGATTCTTCGATTTATAGTAGTCTGGTGACCTTTGAATAAGATTTACACTACTATATGACAACCTTTAGGCTACTTCAATGTAAAATTTAGTCTAAGTTTTACTTTTTTGCCATTTTTAAATTGTAGTGGAGCAGCCATGTTAGTACTGGTACAGCTCTTACCTAGCTTATAGTAGAGTAATCTACAGTAGTTTAAGCCTTCTACTGTATCTTTTGGCACTAGTAACAATACTGCAAGCACTCTTTCTTATAGTACTAATGCTAACTTCAATAACCCCTCAATTTTTATCTCAAGGAGTGCCCAAAGGAACAAAAAAATTGAGCTGACGTTATATGACTTATCTTTATATATAATAATATAAAAATCAGCCTCTCGGCCTAAAGAAATAAATGCAATCAGGTAACACAACAAGAAGAATACTATTCTCTGTTTATTCTCTCTCTAATGTTGACGATTCCGGTTGTGCATCTCCATCTCGGCCTCCTCCAACGCGTTGTTGATGATGCGTCGCGCTTTCAGAAACAGTGCACGATCGCCGCTAGAGTCGATTGCCCGTAGCCGCATCGCCGTTTCCTCGCCTAGACAATAGATCTTAGTTTTAGAAAAAGATTAACCGACTAGCTACTCAGTGTAACTCAATATTAAGCTTTTCTCAGTCTATAACATGACATAAAGCTTACCGAACACATCGTACAGATCCCGCGAAGACGTCGAACCTTGTGATGAATTTACAAAGCTGTTCGTATTGGTGTTGGAAGAAGATAACCTGGGCAGGTGATTGTGATTGAGAGGCGTCGCTAACAGAGATGGGTTCTGAGAAGCGAGATGTTGTAGTATCGAATCCCTCGAAGCGTCGTCGAAGAAGGGCTCCCTCGACGACGAATCCTCAGCACACAACGGTGGGGACTGGTCCGTGAGATGCCTGAGGGGAGGCGATACCTCTTCTTCTTTGGCCGCCATCACCGTAGCGACCGGTCGCTGAGGCTGGGGCATGGGCAGGGTGCTCATGACCGTGGTGGTGGTGGGTAGGAGAAGACTCTGGCTGCTGAGACGGTGTTGCAGCGACGACAACAGCGACTCGTTGCTGTTATCCGGGTTGATCATCTTCATCAGGTTCATGTTGCTGTTGTGGAACTGCGGGGCGGGCTGGGGCGGGGGCTGGTCAGGCGTGAGTTTAATACGTTTGGCATCTGAATCGTCGGGCTTTGTCTGTGGTTGCGAGGGCTGCGACTTGCGATTCCGCCTTTGTGGTCGCTCGTAGTTGTTCAGGAATCTACAGTGCTCGTAGAAGCGCCACGTGTTGGGGTCGCGGTTCGATTTGCGCAGTAGTAAAGCCATCGTATCTCTGAGGTTTTTCCATTTTAGTTTTACATCGTCCGCTAAAAGTAACCAGAAGTTAGCAAATATTAACATATGGTTTTACAGGTATAATTGATACAGTATTAGTTAGTTAGCTTTAAGCGATGTAGACCTTTGCATAAAAGTAGAACGAAAATTAAAAAAAAAACTATTCTACACACTTTTTGAACATTAGTGTGTATTTAACAATTAATTTTTTAAATAAAAAAATGCAAAATGAAAGCCTTTGAAACGACGATTTTAGGCTAATGGAAGAAACTTTGTTTCCATACCTGTAAAGCTTTTCTTGTCGAACTGTTTGGCGATGTTCTCCCAAACCAGTTTATTTGGCAAACTTTTGCCAAAGTTTGGGTCAGCCGGGTCATAGAGCGATGGATGGGATCGTATAGCCTGACATAACTGTATGACCTCTTCTTCTGTGAACAGTTTTGTCATCTAAAATGTCAATTTTTTAAAAGTTTAACAAAATTTAAATAGATTTAGTGTGATATTATAATATATAACTTTAAGGAAAAATATTAAATATGTTTAATTTTGGAAACAACTATTATGTTAACTTATATTTTTACACAAAAAAAGTACTAATAATTGTTTTAGGCTTCTACAAGCACCACATCTTACCCTACCTCTCGAACTATACTTACAGCTCTAAAATCACAATAAACAAGCAAAGTAACTCACTGTAAAGTATTCAAACTGTTGTGCCCGCAATTGTGATCACGGTAGGGTAACAAACAAACAAAGTAAAGGTGTTGTACTGCAGAGTTAAGGTAGAGTAAAATGCTAACAAGTTTTTTCTTTTTGAGATATTTGGGAGTTAATTAAAGAGAAGATATCCAGAGAACTTTATTGTTTTTGTGTGTCCAAGTTGGCGTGTCCCCCGACTAATCGCACCGGCCGGATTTGTTAACGTCAAGTACGCTGCAAATTCACATTATGTTATTCGTTAAGTTTTGCATAGATTGTACATGATACTACAATGTAAAACGGCTTTACAGTAAGGAAACAAGGGTTATCGAATAAACAGTAAAGTGGCAGTTGTATACTCGTTAAACTACAATATAAAGTTATATTAATGGATAAAACGTATTCAAAATAATTTTTTATAGGCAAAGATCAGTCAAAAATAAAATTTTGTATTAACATTGCGACCAAGCTATTATCTATTCGACAATAAATTAAAGCTTTAAAGCAAGAGCAAAGCTATGAAATATACAAAAACAATATAAAAGTCGGTGTAACATAGATCTGCGAGCATTCCACGTCTTATCACGCCAATATTATCAATCCCCAGCTCTTCCACCCCAACTTTTCTGCTTTCAACTCGCAGAAAAATACAAAAATCGCTCGCTTTTACTAAATTTTTTTACAAAAAATGCTTCCAAATCCCATTTACTGCCCTAGTAAGATCAAAAACCATAACTTTACAGCCAAAACCGGTGTAAAATACGATGTAACGTGTCCGAAACCCAATTTTACACAAAAATTCAAACACGAAATCCTAATTAAAGCCAGCCCAAAACAGCTCAAACCCCAAGCAATTAAATTTGTTATGCCAAAGTTGTAGGAAAGTGCCAAATTCAGCACGAAAATCAATAACATAATAGGCGAAAAGAGTCGGAGGGAGCATTTTGGAGCGGAAAATGGAGAAAAAAAGAGCGACGAGATGGATTTTAGGGACGGCGAGAGAGAAACATTTCTCTTTCCGACAAAGTATACAGAGTAGGGATCCAGCAGTGCAGCACCACTGGTACAACTGGGTCTAGAAAGGAAGGTAGTGAGGTCAGAAAGTGGGTTTGAGAATTTGAAATCAGAAGACCGTGAATTGACGTAGCTGTACTCGAGATGACATAAATGGTTAAAATGCTTTTAAAATTACTTAAAAATAAAATAAAATTAAAGAAACTAATTTTAAAATTAAATACTTCTACTGTAATTTCCTCTCAAAACACTCTACATTCCTATCCTATATATAAAAAATTACATAAACATACTAAATTTACATAAACATACTTAATCAAGCTAGAATTGTAAGATGTTACAGTACTACAAACTAACACAAAAAAACCGCTAGAACCCATAAACGATAACAATTCTCGAGCGAAACGAATGTCGAGAATTTTTTTCACGCAAAAAAGGTTTTAATGATGAATGAGATCAATCCGACTGATAAAACAGCCCCACCAATTGCTAGTTATAATTAACATCATTTCTGTTTGTAAATATTAAGAATACTGTAGGGTGTGAATAGACTTCCTACAGTAGGATCTTAAAACGTTTTTTGAAAAAAAATATTTTGACTTTTCCTAAAACTCCCATCTGTCGCTAGCCAAACTGACATTTTTTGTTGATTACTTTAACAGAAGTGCACTTTTGGTATTACATACTTTCGTATCTCACAGTAGGTAACAGTAAAATAGTATCTTATTGTAAGTAACAGTAGAGTGTTACATAGTTAATGAAAATAAGAATAATGTTTTCAGTTTGTTAGCACCCGGTCAAAAAGTTCATAGAATCAAAATTAAAACAATTGCAAGAACACCTTCAGGCATTGTCAAGAGTAATATAAAGCAGACTCCGGTCAAAAAATAAATAGAAATGTTAGTTTTATGCAGTCGAAGATGATGATCATATTTGCATAACTTTATAATAAGTGAGTGGATGCACGCTGCGAGGTCGCGACAAGAATTAAGTGGCCGGACTGTCAATCGCTGTACCCAGTTTTTACCTTTAATTATTCAAATTTCAAAAAATTTTAAAACTAAAATGTCACCGTAGATAATCAGCTAGTACGCACAACTACCATATCACCCCCTTTATACCCCAATAAGAGGACACAGCAATTTAGTCATGTAATCCATCATATCTTGTCTGGGCATAGTACACACGACAAACCACCCAATCCCAGACAAACCATACTATACGAGATCAAATATTCCATAAACTAATATTGGAAACAGCTGTCTCACGCAGCACGCTAGCCATATATCAACCGTCCCCTCCCTACTCGCACCATAAAAAGTAAGACTCAACAGCGATCTCCACACTTTTCGCCCGTTTTCGTTGTCCCAAAGACAAAGAATATTCAATTTCACTACGTTTTAAAGCTAATTCCCTATGCATAATACAGTTACCACACCCTTCGGCTTGATTATTGGGCAGGGGTGGGGTGTTTCGACAATATTGCGGTAAAAAAATAATTTTTTAAACATTTTAAATAAAAATTTTAACTTTTTATTGTAGATAAAATGAATATATGACACTATGACTAAAATAAAGTGCGATCTTTACGTTAGCTACAAGTTGTTAACCGATAAAACAAAATTTAATACATATAATACGACTTTAAGACCAAATCGTTACCTAAAATGATAACCTAAACCCACATATAATGGATAAACACAATTCTCAGCCTAAAACAATGTCGTGAGTGTTCTACGCTAATTTCGAGAGATGGGGAGCGATTACGCAACACTACTGAAAGGCGATTCTCGCGATATTGAGATTGTTCTGACCTAGATCTTACATAACATTACACAACACCACAAAGACGGATTACCGACATTATAAACTATGCAAATCTCTCTCCACAAACAGAACTCGGTTCTACGCACTTTTAGATCATAATTTCAAGAAAAGGTTCTAGGTATTTTTGGACCATAACTAATTGAATAAGGAAATGCTCCTTCTCGGACCAAAGTTTGGGTAGATGATCCTATTTTTCTGACATTGTATTCTCATTATCTAGAATGTAGCTACTCATTAAATTGTAGGCTCAACAGTAAGAATTTGTACTTTTGGGTATACTGGTTTTGTACTTTTGAATATACTGGTTTTGAAAATAACCAAAAATTATTTTGAAATAGCAAAAAAATGAAATTTTTTTACATTGTAGTTATAAAAAAGTCTTGTCATCTTGTCAGTATATTTTAGAAATACGTAACACCTCAAAGGTATAATACCAAGCAATACTTTTAAACACATTTTAAAATGAAAATTGCACTTTTTGAATAATATTGGTTCTTTTACTTTGTTTTAAGACCAACCCGAAACCAATACCGACTAGTATGAGTTCGCTAGCTAGCTGAGAGAATAGTCATCGCTAAAGACAATCATATGATAATAAATATAATTTTGTGACGAACCAAGTTGAAAAACACGGTCGAGAGATGAAGATGGAGAATAAACGCGAAAAAGCTGTAAACATTTTTTTGCTTTCTCCGCCAGCCTTGGCCTCTCCGCGTTCGCCGCGCTCTTTCCGCGGACGATTTGCACTTTTAATTTCTCGTTTCTTGACATTCTCGGGCCTTGATTCATTTGCGGATTCTGAAGGCCCGACTTCTAAGCTTGTAATTAACTTGTCACTTTTACCATACCCTTGTTATTTTCACGGAGTTTGATTAGTTCTTAACGGCCGTCTCGACTCGGATTCCTATTTTGCCATTTTATCCTTGAAATTATCATTATTCCTAATGCGAGGCCACACAACCCTTTGAAGCCAGACGAGTCGCGAGCCGAAGGAATTAAAATAATTTTAAATAAACAAATTCCCAAAACTTTGCGGAAGAACACTCTCTCGCCGCCAGACAGGCAGAGAAAAGACAAAAAACGATACTTAACTCGCTGTTGTTGTGGTCTGTTTTTGCAGCGAGCCGCCGCTGCTCGCGAGCTGCCGCGGAGAGAGAGAGACGTGTGGGAGCAGTACGTCATCAGATACTGGGGATAGTACTCAAATAGATGATTGTACTCACTTAATGGCAGGGTTCAGGCTGTTTACTGTACAATATTCCAAAAAGTGTGTAGGAACCTTTTTAAACGTAGGAGTGTTCTTTTTATACCTATTTTTATACAGAATAGTACTAAACAGCACTAACTGAACACAAAATGATAAAGGAATAAAACACAAGCCTAATTTAAGGTTAAAATGCTATTCTATGGACTTTTCGACCAAAAAAGCGTCAATTGTGTCTGTCATGCCAATCTTTGTGAAGCCTCTAACCACCCGTATACAATGTCAATAAAACGGATTCTACTCTGTAAACGACTACTTTTACAGCCCGACTACTCCTAAACGTGCCATTTACAGCAGTCGCATCAAGTCCATCCGACCTTTTCCACCTGTCGTTCTGTCTCTCGTCGATCTGGGCGCAATAAAAGGGTAGTTTATTCAGGTTATCTCGATTTCTCCTCTCGTATTAGCGCTTTCATCCCTTTGCGAAACACATAAAATTACAGTAGACGTGTTTTATGTCTCCTGTACGCTGTTGAAACAAGGAATACAAAAGTTTCAGAGGCCAGAGTCAAGAGGTAAGCATGAGGATGTTTGTCGGTCAAAAAGTTTGTGGAAAAACACAAGTTTAAGAACTGTATAGCCATAAGAAGAAAATGTCACGGTCAAAAATTACCCAGAAAATCGAAAAATATTAAAGTAGAGTACCAACAGCCATGTTGCACAAGCTTTTTGGCTCGATAAACATAACTTTGAAGCAAAAAAACTAATTTTTTTCTAAAAATGGGGAAAGCCCCTCGATTCATTTCACTTCGAAAGCAGAAAAAAGATCAGATTCAAGTACCCAAACAAGACCATAAACTCGAAATTACAAGGAAAAACAGCCTCGCGACAACAAAGTAACAAGTCACAACCAAATACGTACTGCCATCAACATGTTTACCCCGCCGCAAGTCGACCGAAATCCGCCTTTGTTCCTGTCGATTTCAAACAAACGAAAACAATCCCAATAATAATATGCTGTAACCTTCGGACGCATCGAACAATGGCACCAGCCTGTTTATTGCATTAAACGCGCACCTAGACGACCACGAATCTCCTTTTTTTGTCGAGAAAAACCAACACACACACGCGGTTCACGAGAGTGGCCGAAATCCGCAGCGCTTCGACAAAAAATATTCAACACGCTGGCCGCCAATTCCCCCCTCAAACACACCATGTTTCAGTCCCCCCACCCAACACTCGCCTCGCCCCCACAACAGTCCCCCCCCTGAACTCCCAGAAACCCGGGGGAGTATCAAGAAACTAGTATTCCCCGAATGCCCAGATAACTCCCTATTTGCACATTAAAGTACAATACAATGTTACGACAATGCTTATTCTTACCACTGTACTCTCGTGTTACAGTAATTAAAACTGAAAGTTTACACTAGTTGGGTCAAACAATATAAAGAATTGTCAAAAAATAACATACTCACGATAAGATACTGACATGAAAAGCAATAAAACCTCATAACCACTACAACTTTATAAAGAAAATCTAGAGCCTTCTACTACAAACGGCCTACCAAAACATCCAAAATATGTTTTTAATGTAAAAATTGCTTTTTGACCAAATTCGAATTTTAAAAATAAGTTAACATCCGTAAACAATACTCAATAACACGACATTCCAAAACAGTTCAGAAAACAAAAGTTATTGGGAGTAACTACCAGTTCTGGTAACAGCTAATTCAATTATTGTCTCAATTCAATTAAAACTCGTACAAGAATCAAATCGAGCTCATTCCAATTCCGCTTCAAAATAATTCAAGTCTTACATTCTGGGACAGAAATAGAAGATATAGTGCTGAATATACTTTCAGTGGCAAAGCTTCAGTACAAAAAACTTACAAGGAATAACTCGCTATCTTGGCATTGTGCTTTATAATAATGTACAATTTTATACTAAAATATGAGGTTGATCAAATAATTCTGTGCTCCCTAACCCCGCAAAATTGCTTTCTAAGGGGGCTCAAAATTATTTGAACAACCTAATATTATAGTTAGTAAAACTTTGAACTTTTTTCGAAGTTTTCAGTGGAAATCTTGTGCTAATGAATATCAAAAAAATTTAAATTGAATCCCATTTATAAAAGCCCTGTTCGATAATCGTACCAAGTTTAAGCAAATCTAAAACAAAAAAGCGTTGAATTCAGTACTATTTTTAGATTAGTGCTCAAAACCTTACTCAAGTTTAACAAAACCATGATACCTTGTTATTCCAGTTTTTGAGTTTCTTTATCTCTTAATTTTGCCACATTTTATACCAATCTTATCACCACCATATTCACGCCATTCCACCCTTGAACCGTGCTGTAGCCCCCGTAACGTGACCGCCGTCTACCCTTGTCGTTTTTTGTGCCGAAGCGGAGAACAAGGATTGTTCTTTCCCTCCCAGTCCTCCTAATAAAAAATAATTTCTTTTCGACGTCTTTGTCGCTGTGCACTAGCACTTTTACACCAGGGCTATTTTCGAAAGGCAGTCGGTTGGAAAATCCCAAAAACAAATTGGTTTTCAGGCACATTAAACGTATCCGATATGGTCTGTTAATTGACCGCACCGTACGGCTACCTATGTTGACTTAACAGAGCTGAAACGCCCCTAAAGCCCTTTGGAAATGTCAATATTTTGATGAGCAAAATAAATAAATCAAGATTTAATATCGCTGCGTCACACAACCGTCGTTCCGAGCACAGTAAACCCTCTACCGTGCCTTACTATAACATAAGCATCGTATTAATAGTACACTACTGCACTTTGTAAGTATATGTTACAGAGTGCAATAGTACAACATAAAAAATGACTTAAATATGCAGTACAAATTGGAAGCTATAAAGCACTACACTATAACAATATACAGCCAGACAATACCCTACAGTAAGATGACTATGTAACACAAGAAAACTCCTCGAAATACTGCTATCCTATCGCAAGGTTTTCTTGATTTCGTTCGTTCCGTCGTCTTATTCGAAAAAAAATTGAATTTTTTCAACTCCACCACCCTGGTCCGAATATATCCCTGCGTCGCTCCACTCAAAGATATACGGGACCGTCCTTCGCCGGTCTTCGTATCTCTGTCGCCTCTCTGTTACCACACTCTTGCCTCCTGCGGGGAAATAATAGATCTACTGTACGAGAACGATGAAAATCACTTTGTGACGAATTTTCTATTTTTGCCAAAAAGTAAACTCTGCTATACAGTAACTTCATAGGATCGACCTATGTTACAGTAGGAACTCGTACTGAATTCGTATAACAACATAGAGCAGTAGTACACCACTACAGTCAACAACCCTAGAAAAGACGGTTAAACACAATGACCAAGACGAACATAAGTCGTGGTGAAGACAATAGCCGTGCGAACATTCATTTCGACATCTAAAAGACATCTTAAACCATTATAATCTTTGTTTTCTCAAAATTTTAATTTCGACCGGTCTTAGACAAGAGTACTTCCCTGACAAACATAATTATGTTACTAATACTACTAATTAAACGATCTCAACGGCCGTCAAGATGAATATATTTCGAAATAATTTGACAAATATACAACACAACCTTAATATACCTTTATAAACGTCAACTTACCTAGAACAACATTAAAAGAATAATATTTCTAGCCGCCTATGTTCCTTATTCTTGTTTCATTCAACCTAAAACTGGCGTTTTGCCGGTTTTCCGAAAATTTTTGTGCACTTTTGGGTAGTTTGGGTCCCACCACGAAATCTATGAAACTACAACGAATTTCCAACAATTTATGGCATTCCGCTTTAGATTGGATTCTTATTTTGACGTAAAAATATAGATCTAGTCTTTCGAGTACTGTTTTATGAAGTTGCAATAGTTAGGCTTGTTTCATTTAATAAGTTATAATATATATTGTACTGCTATGACTTTGTTGGATCAACATTTGTTTTTGAATAATTTGGAAAAGTACTTTATCAAAAGCCGACAAGGAGGTCCACCTGCTGTTAGATTGACTATCAAGCCATGTAAGAACATGTTCTTTATTTCTTTATTGTGAATTAAGCAGTGTTGTTGATTTGTGAAGAAGCTTTGTTTTTGGCTTTATGGTTAATATAAAAATGAATTTTTAGACGATGGAAGGACAAAGCCAGCTCCGAGATCTGCTGAAAAGCAAGCCAAATTAGGAAAGAGAGCCAAGAAGACACAGAAGAGGAAGAGAGCCGAAGAACCTCCAAAGGAGAATCTTTGTTTGATTAGGGCCAAGATAGGTGATGAACATATCAGTACTGTGGTGAGTTTTTGGTTTTCTTTCTTTTATTTTAGGCTTTTGTTGGTTTATCTTGATCAAAAAATGCTTTTTTTAAAATACAGATATTTAAGATGGTTATAAAGAGGTTTTTCAACTGCATATATTTACTTTTGTGAACGTTTTCACCTAAATTCAATTTTATCTAAACTAACTTTAGTTGCGAGCAAAAGAGGTGAACAGGTTTCATATCCAGTATATGGGGCTACTGCGAGAGCACATGAACACTCTACAGAAGCCGGCCAAGGAAAAGAAAACGGCTAGACGTGTAGCTAAAGCCAACTAAAGTTATATCTGCTTTTAATTTATTACTATATTGTTTTAGTTACAGTATATTTATAGTTTGGCCTCAGGGTATATTGTTGAAAGTTTTGAGTGTATAAATCTGAAAATGAGATAGTTTTAAGAAATTTAATGCTTTGTTAACGCTTTTGGTTAAAATAATTATAATTTGTTAGATTTTTTTATTGTCTTTCTGACATTTCTTACAATGAAACCTTGTTGTTATGACCGTGGTTTCAATGAAAGTAATTATAGCAGTCTGGTTGTCAGACCTTACCTAAAACATATTTCAGGTTATAATTTAGTTTTTGTTTTTACGTATTTGTTTCAACTGGGCTTTAATTAGGTTGTCATTTAGGCAAAGCCGAGACTTAATAACCTGAGGAAATTTAAATTGTAAACGTGTTTTTTGAACCTATTCTAAATCACATGTTTAGTTTAGTCCATACATCATGGGAATACATTTTCGAAAATTCAAAGACGTTCTTAATAGTTGTGTTTTCCATTTTATTTTTAAATTTTTATTCTTTACAAAACTGAAAGTTTAATTGATATTGTAGTTGGTAAAGAAGTTTCTACTATAGATAGAATTAGAAAAACTGTTATGCTATAGATATGTTATAGTTTATAATAGATTTTTGATCGCAGGCACAAGTGACAGGGTGGTGTAGGCAAGGTATAGCTATGTTTTGATGACATAATATAAAAAGTCACAATCTTTCACTAATTCATTACTTTTTTTCAATTTTAAGGATACAACTTCCCAAGTACTACAATAGCAATGTTTTTTTAATTTGTAGTCCTTGTAACGTTTGTAAAAACAGGAATACAACAAGCGATTATGGTTAGCTTGTACAATGTATTCTGTTACTTTTCTCAATATCTCTACAATGCAATTTCGTGGTATCTTGTAGTGTAGTAACAGTATCTCTATGTTTTCAAAAATTTGATTCAGATATCTTAAATTTTCTTTGTTTTATCTTCAATCTCACAGTGTAATATTGGTTTCTGATGGTGCCTTGCACGATTGAAAAGTTAGCTGTATTTGGAAATGTCATTGTAGTTGAATATTGTATTTGTAGCTTGGGAGGGTCACGGGGATGGGCATTTGTGGTTTAACAAGTTGTAGATATCAGATTTACTCGAATTCAACTTTATTTTTGTACAGATGTTACAGTTACTACATTATCTTAATATAATCTTTCAAAACCTGTTTCGATACGCTTGTCATAACTTTGTGACATTAATTTTTCTGCTTTTTATGGTTATTCGTGCTTTTTTATGTTGATATATGTTAACTTGTCACCAGTTATCTCCTGCTTTCAAAGTTTACAACTTTTTTTAATTTCGAATTGTATGTTGTACGCGGAAGATGTTATACATACTAGACAATGTTACGGTTGTTTTAGGGGTCTTTGGTTCTCAAGATGGGCAAAGCCATAGCAAACAAAAGTCTATTGTAAAAATGATGACTTCGTATCTTACATAAAAGTTACCGTAATATGTTAACATACGATTCGATACCATCTGTTTTTGTGTTGAATGTTTATCGCTGGTTACTCCACTTCGCCTTGTTTTCGTCGCTTCTGAGTATGGGATTCACTGTTTTTGTAGTTCATCGATGTAGGTTTACACATGAAGCGATAGTATTAAGTGATAACATACTTTATATAATTACTTTATAAAATATTACTGGCTTTGTGGCAGAGTAACCTCTTACTCTTTCTCTTACAGCTCAGATTCAGAAGATGTCGACGTATCGTATGTATATAATGCAAGAAGTGATATGGTCGTTCTTGTATGAACTTACTATGGGCCTATATGCTCCCGTATGTTACTTTCCGTATGTTTGTGTTCACAGTAGTGGCTTTATGGACAGGTTCCCAGTTAATAGTCAGCTAGCTGTCATGTTCGTATTGCCATTGTTTGGAGTAGGAAAGGGCGTATCTCTCTTTACGTTGAATGTACGACGACTACTCGAAGCATATCCACCATCATATATCATTAACTTTTTCAAATTTCGAGGAGCAGTGTCACTGGCTATAGAAAATGGGGTCTTCTTTGTGTTGTACACGATGTTCATGGTAAGTTGACTGACATTTTGATTGCTTATTAAAAGTAGATATAAATAACACATAAGTAAAAAGGGTACAAACATGTATGTAAAGGTTGTTATGTTGATAGTAAGCTTATTTCAGGGCCCTCTGCTACTAAACATGAAGTCTCCAGAAGCCGTGAAACAGGTCTTAAACGAAACAGTACCAGTGTTGAGTCAGGTGTTCCAGTCCCATCCTCAGATGTTGTGTGTCTCCACCAACGCAGTGCCAATCCTATTTGCTATACCTTTGGTCTTATTCGTGGGATCTACCGTATTCATGCTCTTTCTGCAGTACTTTATGTATACCGTACTGCAGAGTATGGTGAACCGAGTGTCAGTGCAGACTTACCGTCTTCAGATGATGCTGTTCAGAAGTCTGTTCATCCAAGTAGTTGTGGCAGCCGTCTTTCTCTTACTGCCAGCCGCTATTTGGACAGCCGGTGGACTGTTCCAGCTGGAGAGTGCACCAGTCTTGTCGGTATTGGGAAGTAGTGTTATTGTAATGCACTCTACTGTGGACTGTGTCTCCATCTTGCTTACAGTACGACCGTACAGGACGATACTTAATAGGAGTATATTGAGGTTGTTCACGAAGAAGTTGGATATGAAGCAAGATACGTCTACAAGGATACTGTACATCAGCAGGAGAAGCAGCCTTCAGAACGGTGGCTCGATGATACGAATTTCAAGCAATAAAACTCAATTCTGATTACATACGTTGCGCAGAAGATGTGTATGTAAATAGCGTTGTAGTAAATGTTTTAATACTGAAATAAATTAAAAAATTGTTTATGATACGAAGATACGAAAGATTCGATAGAATGATATAAACGAATTTGGATGTGGAAGTCGTAGATGTTTGTTTGAGTGACGTTCACAAAAAATAAAAAAAATCATTTTTTATTTCAAAATTTTTAAATTTAAGAATTAATTTTGAAAAGTCTTTTTTCAAATTATACTTTCAGCGGAACGGTTGTAAAACCTTGGTAATAAATGTGTAAGTGACTTTTCTGTTGTCATACGTACACCAAGTCATACTTTATAATTCATTCCGTAATCTGTTGTGTTATGTTCTTTTATGTTTGTGTTTTTGAAATACCTCAGCTTAATGTTAAATGTTTTTATGGTAAAAACAAGGTTAATCTATGACATTTCAGCTCAACCCTTTGGTATTATTCGAAACAAGCCAACAGAACCAGAGTTCCAACTGGTACCAGAACCGAATGGTGCAATCGAATTCAAGAGTGACACTCTCAATGAGAAACAACATGTTCAGGACCTCAAAATCACTAATTCGACCGGTAAACGGCATGTTTACAAGGTGAGAGTTCACGTCACTATTATCATTTGTAACATTATATATAAGTGTTATAAAATGCGCATTTAAATTGTAAACAAGTTTAAAACTGTGATCTACTTCTACTTTCTTATTTCAGGTAAAAGTGACAAACGTGAATTGTTTCCGAGTCAAGTCTCCCTTCGGCTTCATCGAACCCAATGAGACTGTCGTACTGAAGATAGCGTACCAAGCTAGGTCCATTCCATCTGGTCTCCATTTCGTCACCATCTACCACTTTGCTACTGACAGTCTCGACAAGACACCTCGAGAGCTGTGGTCTCCAGAAGCCAAGCCAGAAGGCGTCCGTCGCTTTCTGTGTCGGTTCCTGAAGGCAGACGGCTCTCTCTACGAAGGACAGCCCAAGATGGATGCCCCACCAGCACCTGCCACTGCTACATCACCCAAATGTGTGTCTACCGTGTCGACGAATTCAGTAGCCTCCACGATCTCTACAACGAGCACAGGGTCAACCTTACCGTCCGCAACTTCTACAGGGTCTACTGCAACTAATACAGGGTCTTCGGCTACTACTACAGGCACTTCTGCGACATCTGGTTCCACTGACGCCACAACTGGAGTATCAGCGACAACTTCAGCGTCAGCCACGTCTACTGATGCTACAACCGGCACTAGTGCTTCCACAGCTGTTGGTAGTACACCAGTACCAGGTGCTCCAGTAGCCCGGTCTCCAGGTAGTACTGCTTCAATTGTCGGAAGCCAAATGTCGGCTT
Source organism: Bursaphelenchus okinawaensis (assembly GCA_904066225.2). NCBI lineage: Eukaryota > Metazoa > Nematoda > Chromadorea > Rhabditida > Aphelenchoididae > Bursaphelenchus > Bursaphelenchus okinawaensis. Next base: position 6,255,193 of record CAJFCW020000005.1, on the reverse strand, counting down.
CTGGGCCTGCTCCGGCTTCAAATCTAGCTACTGGCTCAGCTCCGGCTGCTTCAAACACTGGTGCACCTGGCAATTCTCCGGCCTCAAATCCAGCTGCTGGTGCTACAGGAAACCCTTCGGCTTCCGATGCTTCAGCGCCCGTGTCCTCAGGTCCGCCAAAATGAAAAATTACAGTACTCTACAGTATGCTCAGAAATAAACCGTTGTTGCTGGCTAACATTTATCTTTTTACTCTGTCAAAAAGTTTATAGCCTTATATGCCTGCATTTTCAACTTTTCTATCAACTTTTAGACCGGTTGGAAGTATGATACTGTAGGTATGAAGAGTTGTCGTGCCAAAAACATATTTTTTCTTTCAAAAAGCACGTCAACAGAAGTTTTCTGATTCCGCACGATGCGCTGCTGACGTCACCGTAGCACTAAACATTAACATATTCTGAGATTAGTGCAACGTGACTTGTTAATTTGCATAATCGTTTCGAATTCCACCGAAATCGGGTCCAAACTGGACCTTTGGCCACTTTATTTTGGGATTCATTTTGCTACAAGTTTTGCGACATTTGGATTCTATTTTTGTAGCAGTAGCATCACAAAAGGTATAAATAACTATAATATGCCTCTTTGTGCTCAGTTTATGGGCGCCGTAATGTAACTTGGTATACCATAAACTCGTATAGTAATCTGATTATACGATTTTATTGTAGTGATGATATGTTTTATATAGATGAGGTTGTTCATGTGCAAGATGTTGTTTTAGATTGACCCAAACTAAATTTGTTGTAATCGTACCAAGATACGTTTTCCCATTATTGTAGTAACTTTCTCAACAATGAGAGTAATGTAATTGATAAAAGAAGTTGTGTAAAATAACAAGCCCACGCAGGTTTAAGCTACATTACTATAAATTGTTACATTACTCTTACTCGTTATTATGGCAAAGTTGGTTTAACACCCATGGTCAGGGCCGGGCGCGAGGGTGGGGGGGGACGAGGGGGGGGTACCAAAAGTCCCCGCCCGGCCCTGCCCATGGTATGTCACGTAGTCATAGTATCTACAGTTTACTGTTTATTTACGTTTTGATTCTAGTCTTTTTGATAAAAAAAGTTAACATGTCAATCAAATTGAGTGTTATTCTTCCTTCTATGTAACCTTATGTTGTACATAGTGAAGCTCGGTCCTCTTAGTGTCATATTGTCTAGAATTTTATCTTCTTCTTCAAAACTATTAAATATTAATGTATGATGAATATTGTAATTTAATTTGGTTTACAACTTTAAGCGAAAATGTAATATATTAAGATACCAAAGTCAAGATTATCATGTGATACGATGAGTGTTTACATTGTTTCTCATCCATTTTGCATTTAAAACATCAGTACTACTGTAGTAAAAGCAGTTTGTATTACTACTAACATATTACACTTTTACTGTCAAACGATACCACTGTAATATACAAGTTGTATATTAGTACATGACCTCTTATAGCCACGTGTTTACATTTACAGTGACACTTAATGCGTTTACTGTCGCAGTAATGTAATTTAGAAGTTAAATAATGTAATATATTACTGTGGTCCAAAAGTTTTTGTTACCTTTAGCCTTTCGGTATGTTAAAGAATGGCATTAACTTGTAGTACTCTCATCTTGATCTCAAATACAATTACCGAGTAACTTTTGTACTCTGCAGTCTTATATAAAGCTTTACAATGCCATTTTTAAATAGATTTAAGTTCAATTTAAAGTAAGGTCTTGTAACAAGATATTCTTGTACCTAAAATAACATAATAATCAACCTTGTCATACCACAATTCATATGTATATTACGTTGTTATAGCTATCATACCGTAAAGATACGATGTCCGTGTTACCGCGTGCTTTGTTTGTCTAATAATGTCAGATTTCTTGAAATTAAACCCCCCCCCCTCCCTTGTAGTCGTATGTTGACATCGTATTTCGTGACTTTTTATTTGTTGACAAGATGTCATCAGAACAGGGAAGCAGAAGTAATTGTAGGCTACACTTTCAGGTGTCATGTTGAGCCGACTGTGTATGTTGGTGGTGTTCCAGGTCCTCTATGTTAACGCCTTCTACATCAACTCGCACAGTAAAAGCTCAATCGACGTGAGTTCAGTTTAAAGACTCATTTTAGCCTATATATACCTTGATTTGGTCAAGAAAGTTATAAATTTGGTTAAAATTCTTGTGTAAAAACGATTCTACACAATTTTTGACCTGAAGCTTATAAATTTAAAAAATATTATGAATGCCATGGTGAATATAATGCGAAAGTTGAATATACATTTTAAAATAATGCAAACTCACGATTAATTTATTCAAATTTTCAGCAAAAGAGCCTACCGTTCAAGATGATGTTCCCACCTCAGAAGATGGAACATAAACTGACACCTCAACTGCTTCTGGCCAATCAGATGGACGTGAAGAACGCTGTCTACAATTATATGCATAGAAAGTAAGAATTATCTTTTTTTTGCAAAGAAATACGTTTTTTATTATTTAAAAGTAACAAAACACCAATTTACGAAAGTTTAATAGCCTGCAGCAAAATAAGGAACTGCAGCCTGCGTTCTTGGTGGGCGCAGCTTGGCACCGAACAATATTTTGTAATTTATTTTTTGTGTTTTTCAGTAAATGGCAGATGTTATAGTAAAGTAGCCATACGTTTAACATTAATTATTCTTAAAGAGCTTCACATGTTATAACAACATAATTTAAGTTTTGTCCCAATGATGGGTCCAAACACGGCTCGTCAGTTCCGCCAACGACTTCCCTTCGATGATCCTTACGCCAAGAAGTCGTATGACGATTAGACATACTGTAACATAGTGGAAAAGAGGTGGCGTATTACATTTATTCGGTTATCATTTGTTTGAGAACACAATAAACTTGTATACTATATTATTTTAGGTATAGCTTCACGTAGTTTTGACTTTTAGGTATAAAATTATTTAACTCGAAAAGTAAAGGGAAAGATGGTCTCAAAGTTAAAAGTGTTCATTTTACCATGATATTTTATAATTTATATTTATTTGGCTTCTATTAAGAATTATGTTACAGTATCTTTACATGGGCAGACTACCCGACCGGTAGTTGAGGTCGAAGACAGTGCCATTGATGTTACTACTTTCACTCTTCCGTCTGTCTGCGTTCATCTCCACGTTCACCACACACTGTAGAACGTCAAACTTCTCATCCAGAATCTTGTTTTTGAGTAAGAAGTTGGTGATCAAGGAACATGACATAGATACGATCAGAGATACCAGCATAGCCAGGGTCTTGAAAGGGAAGTACTGGATATTGAACTTGATGTCATAGTACGGGTAGTGCACTAGGGCTGGGAGGTGGAGTAAGGGTTCTCCACCTGTTAGTCGTAGTATCATACCCACTAAAACAAAATCGTATGTCATTTTTGGTTTTGTTACTGCACTTTTATATACTTCGTCCACCTTACCTCCGTAGCCAAGTAAACACCCATATGTATTTGACTTCTCAAAGTATACGACGCACAGTAATTGAGGAAACAATATCACGTATACCAAGTCGGCGCAGAGATACCACAAAGCATAGACGGAGTGAATAGTCAACGCCATGATCGTGGCCAAGATACCGACCATGATGATGGCGAACCTCATCAGTAGGATGACTTCTGATTCTGAAGCCATCGGATGAATCGTCAGCTTCCAGATGTTGTGAGAGAACATGGAGGCGGCGGAGAGCACAGACGAGTCAGCCGATGACATAACAGCGGCCGAGACTGCTCCAAGACCGATGAAGGTGGCCCATTTTGGAGTCAGATATTGTAGTACCAGTGGTACCACCATACTGCTCTGTTCCGATGGTATCTGCGACACTCTTGTAGCATTGTTGTAGGGTCTGTAGTCAGTCAACGACCAGTCGGTGTTACGAGCGATAGCACCAATGATAGCTGGTGGTACTGCCATTACAATGCAACCTACTCCAGCTGCATATGACAGTAACTGTGCACCACGCGAGGTCTTGGACGATAGTACTCTTTGGAAATAGACTTGCCATGGTATACCACCAAAGATGGTAAGTAACATGTTGTCCCACCAAAGTAGTTTTTCTGGTAACGTGGGGCCAAGGTCTCCGATCCATTTCGAGGGATTCGATATTATACTTGTGGTCTTGTCTTGGGCAAATGCTGCTGGGATGGAGAGCCACTACAATAATATGTTTGAAAAGAGTAGTAATCATATGATATTAAGAAATTTGGGTCAAAAATAATACAGGAGATGAAAGAAAAACATGTCTAAGCCGTAGTAAAACTCACCAATCCAATAAATATACAAAAAAGCTGAACAACATCAGTGTAGGCTACGGCATACAAGCCGCCGAAGAGCGTGTAAGCGACAGCAATGAATGCTGATATCACTACTGATGCAGTAATGTCCATGTTCAGTATAACAGCCAGTGTAGATCCTTAAAAAACATTTTTTAAGGTTTAAAGTTAACTTCATACTTTGACATTACTTTTCAACATTTTACAAAAGTGTAATGTAACACCACATTAACGGAACAAATCATATCTTCAACTGATTTTTACAAACAAGTATTGATCCCTTTTTCTTACCCAGAGCACTGAGGATGGCAGCCGACCAGAAGATCTCGCCGAACAGGGCAGGTATGAACATGAGACCACCAACCCTCTGACCATACTTTTGTTGGAACGGGTCCAACATCGTGATATACCCCTTCTCTCTCATCGTTCTAGCAAATAATACTCCGCCACAGATCAGCGACAAAGCGTAGCCAATTGGGGCTTGGCAGCCGAGAATCCCGTTCTTGTAGAGAGCTTCAGCTGTACCATTAATATAGGCACCACCCACCCAGGTCGCTGGAAATTAGGTTGTAACCAAAATAACAAACCATGACAAAAGGTAACATACTCTTTCAAAAACGTCAAAATGTATAGTATTTCATACTTACCAGTCATGGTGAAGATGCCAACAACCGACCCGATGTTTCTACCTGCCAACATGATTTCAGCGACTTGTTCTCCATACTTGGTTTTGCTTTTGTCCGCCTTCTTCCCTGCCCAAATACCCACCACTAAGATGACAATATAGAAGAAGAAGATGGCTGAAATGCCGAGCCAGTCCGCCATTATGAGACTGTCCAAGTCTTCTGTTCTGAAATGAAAAGCGGCAGTTTGACAATCATACATATAGATCATTACAAAAGCTGCACAACTAGCACCATCTTAGTAAGCAAGAATTGCCATTCTAAAATGAGGTCCTAAGTTTTTTTCTATACCAATATTGATAACTCAACCCAACTTGTACTAATTACTCCCACCCTCGGACAACTGACATAGTAGCCTAACTGAGAATGGAGAAACAGTGAACAAAGCCACTTCCTTACTACGTAATCTCACATCGTATGTTTGTTAAGCAGTTTTATTTTTTGTCAGTTTCCGCGTACGCCAAATGATGTTAGCCTCCAGGCGCTACATTTATGTAAATATCTGATAAACTGATTTTAGTCTGGCTACTATTTTGAATCAAAAATTAACCTTTTCTGCACCAAAATGACGTTTTTCAAAAGCTCAAAAAAGTGTTGTCAGTTAGCTTTATTGAGTTATAAAGAGTACTCAAGGATGATACGATACCCAAATAAAGCTAATATAAGACAAGTAGGCGATGTAACAGTTAATTACTAAAAAAAAAAAGATACACGCCTGAAAGCCTCAAAAGTAACAAGATTCATCAAAGTCAAATACATTACACTAAAAATGGCAAAATCTGGCCAGTATTACCTTAACAAATAAAAGTTAAGGTAAAAAGACGGCCAGACTAGCCCAATGGCCGCAGACGGCTCACAAATTGTCAGAGAGCCGTAAATAGTTAGAAGATACAAAAATAAGTTTAACTATTCCCGATGTCGTGTTCAGCCAGAAATAGTGATGTTATCGAGTTGGAGAGCTCAAGAGTAACACAATGAAGAAAATCCACTTACGTCTTCGGATACGCAATTTCACATCGAAAACGACAACTCGGCGAGACGGCCATCCAATTGTACTTTGATAGTACTGTTCTGTTATGGTATTGCAACTTGCCTGTACTAGTCTGCCACTGTAGTACAAAACTACCGCTATTAGATACTATAAAGTACAATAATGTAAACTTAAAGTAGTATAACAAAGTTACTGTATTTAGAAAAGTACTGTAAAAAGAAGAGTTCCAAAGTAAAATACCTAAAACAGTACGAATGCTCGCAGATTCCAAAATTTATTCTGATTGAATTGAAGCCGTTCCGTGAAGCCGGTTCCGCTCGACTCTTGGATTCGAGGCCTTCTACACATTGTGGAATGATTAACGTGCGATAACAAATGAATGACACCTCGTCTCTGGAGGATACACCAGTCATATCAACATCGCACACGTACCGTGACATTGGCTACACGGTTTTATAACGCGACAGAAAAACTAAAAAATTTTTAAAATTTTAATTTAAAATACTTGGTACAACTGAAGTTATGCTAATTATAATAAAAATTTTTAGCAACCTAGGTAGGTGGCGCCTATATTAATGATACAGCTGAAGCTCTCTACAAAAACGGGCTTCTCGGCTGCCAAGCCCCAATCGGCTATGCATTATCGCTGATCTGCGGCGGGGTATTAATTGCTAGAACGATGAGAAGGAAGGGGTATATAACGATGTTGGACCCGTTTCAACAAAAGTATGGCCTGAAGGTTGGTGGTCTTAATGTTACCTGCTTTGTACGGCGAGATCTTCTGGTTGGCTGCCATTCTTAGTGCTTTGGGTGAGAAAACCCAAAGCACTAAAAAAAGGTCAATATCTGCTTATAAGACCTATAAATATAAATCGTTTAATACTAAAATATAAACGGTAAAACTTTATAATATACTATGACATTTAATGCCAGGGTTTTGTTCGTGACAAACAACAATACCTAAAAGTAAATTACAGTCTTTTACCTAATTAACCTACTTAAATTTCAAATATTCATAAACACACCTGTCGCATTTTTGTCATTTTGTCTATTATCTACTTTCATGCTCGTTCAAGGTTTGTGTGCAGCTTTAGTTCAAAGTGGCAGAGCCATCAGCTTTATTAGATTTACCTCCGTGCTTCTGCAAACTCAAGTTTATTTGTACACTTCATTATCTAATTTGTCTACAGTTTGTGCTACACTAGTTATACTCTTATAATGGTTAATATAGTTTGACAGTTTTACCTTGCTATGTAAATTAAACTACAGCAATACCTTATAAACTATCAAATCTTATTACTAAATACTCCATGCCATTCTTATCACTTGTGAAATGCAATTGCACAGCTTTTTAAACAAAGATCAAAAAGCTAATTTGACTGAAGTTTACTTCGACTGGCTAGCTGAGCCGGACCACCCACCTACCTTTAGGTTCATATTATATGGTACCGAACTGACTATGGAAGTAGGATGTATACCAGTCAATCTGCTTGTCTGTTGGCTTTTCATCACATCGCACACGTTCCACCCTAATTTAAGGTTGATAATGCTCAATAATATGCTTTGTGGGGTGGTCGAAGTAAGATTACTGTAATTTTGAAAATTTTGAAATATTTTTTAAATTTAAAAATTTGAAACCGGTATATAATGCTGTTAAAAAGCTCAATAAAAAAACGTTCTGACTTTGAAAAACCATATAAAACGTTTAGATAATGTTTCGCGCGGTCATCGTATCTGACATTTTGTGTGGTAATACGATGGTCTCTAGTACGGTGAAAGACGCTCTCTTTCGGTATCGTACTGTATTCTTGCTACAAGTGCACCTCTGTGCTCTGAACGTCTTCATTGAGAGAACGTTGGCCATCAGGTTCATCTCCAAATACGAAAAGGCACCTATCTCTATTGGATTCTCGATATTGTTATTCTGGGTACGTTACCTTTAAAAGTCATTTACATTACCTTTAAAAAGTTAGTTTGGTATTCAAAAGTACATTAATATAACCACAGTATGGTAATTTAAATTTTATTGTTTTTTAAAACAAATATGACTTCTGTTTACGATAATAGTACAACAATTATTACCTAATTAACCAAAATTAATTTAAATTTGATTTTAGTGGTCGATGACAATATTTATGGTCTATGGTCCTTGTAAGTCCATTCCATTTTTTCTTTATATCGTATTTACTGCACTTATATACACCAATGTAAACATTTATTTACTTTTAGCTATAGTCATAGTTGAAAGTATCAGTTTCGTTGCTAATGTATCGGTAAGTACCAGAGTAATATGTATAAGTTGATTTGAATAGCTGTAAATTATAAATAAGCAAATCTTGCGCACAGTTTCCGAGTATAACATTACCACGCCTAGTATACTTTCAGAATGTATTATACCATATAAACTTTTATGTTACAGTAGCATATATTAACAAATAACGTAGAATAACGTTTTTTAACTATACTATAAACCTTAATATCCTCCTTACCACAACATACCCTTCAGACTATCGTTTTGATGCGACGCTGGCTACATAACCAACGTGCTACTTCTGTCAACGCTACTACACTCACTACACGGTATCAGATATCAGAGAACATACGAACGCTGATAATGTGTCGCTACTGGGTGTACTTCTACACCGTGATCGGGTTGATTGAGAAAATCCTACTATTAATCGCCTTCATCTGCTTCCTTTTGGGCATGAAAAAACCATGGAGAACATCCTCAAACCTATACGACCTAGTAAACTCCTTCTACATGATGTTCTACACCATGTTTCTGGTATACGGTGACTCGGCGCTACAGGAAAAATTGATCAAACTGATCGGAAGGAGATTTGCGGCAGAATTAGTATGTAGTAATAAGAACAACCGGGTGGTAAATCAAGATGACTTCGAAAGCTACTTCCAACGATTGGCGGCATCGTGGGAGACATCAAAGAAGTAGTGTCAGTCTACATTTGACAGTAAAAAGATAATGTAAGCTCAATTCTAAAACTTGATCAACTGACAAGTCATAAATGTATCAGTATATACTACTATTATACGTAGGTATACATGTCTATACTATAATATAACGTGTCATTCAAAGATAAATAGACCGTTTATTAAACTCTTCTGTATATACCAAAAATATTACTTTAGCTGACGTATACACATACAAAAATGAAAAGACTTTCTTTCCACCGGAACTTCCAAAATGCCAAAATAAAAGAGTAATATCACAAGTGAGTACAGTAACCCTTAGTTTGTACGAACATGAATGTCATACGACAGCCGGCCCAGCATTCCTGCCGAATCTACCATCACCAGGCCCGCCATTCTCTTGTCGAAGCGATTACTTGTTACCTAAAATTAAAGATAAAACTAACATAACTATAACTTTGTCATTATAGTGAAAGTTATTCAAATGCTATAGTTATAATGTAACACAATAACAAGTTGTATTGTAATAGTACCAGTACCTCAATGACCTGAAGAATGGAATGTATTTTAGTAATTCGCTCCACCGCCTCCATGTAGCCCATCTCGTTCAAGAGGTAGTCGTTCAATACATTTGCATATTTCTCGCGAATTCTGTTGATTATTTGGAGAGATCTGTCGCTCAGAGTCGACACTAAAAGCATAAATGTTATATACATTACGCTTCCAAAACATAATACAATATTTTTATAGTAAAAATAAAAATCATGCTAATAAACCTAGAATTTCTTTACCATGGACTCATAAGCACAACCAAATTAGCTTTTCGTATTTTACCTGGAGAAAAGAAGTACATAGCCTTGACAATACAGTACTCGGCCAGCGACAAGTGCATCTCTCTCATTGGCACGATACAATCCCTGAATAGAATCCGCGACAACTCCGTGAAGCTGGTCTGTTCAGCCGGCTTCTGATCCTCGATTACTGGGTAGTAGAAGCCAAGACCAAAAGTAATCGCATCCACACCGTGATCCAACCGTTGAGTCTTGTACGCTACCGTGAGCGACAGGATTCTGGTCGAGTTGGCCAGAATCAGTCGATTCTTCTCTTTCTCGTCAATCATCTCCATGTCTGGCATGAAAGACGCGTAGTCGAAGAAGTTACAGATCTGACGACACCAGATCGGCTTCAAGGCATCGTCGGTGAATGGAAGCCTCATACCCCACTCCATCTGAAGTAATTAGGCACATTATTGTCAAGATACGTCATTTTCTATTACAACATATACTTAACTATATTCTAGTTCTATATTTTGTCTACAATCGAAGAGTTTAATCTATGAACCTTTATCATTCGTATTGTAATAGACAAATCGTTACGCAAATGCAAATCAGTTCCTTTTGCAACCGTTATTATTCTTTTTTTAATTATTCCGGTTTTTGCAACATAAAATACACGGCTTTTATAACTTACATCAACTCTAGGAGCAATTCTTCCTGGTTCACTTACAGCCAGATCAACGTCCACATCTACATTACATTGCTGTCGTATTACACTTAAAGGCATACCCATAGTCCGTTCATCAAACACTTCATCACATATCCTAGAGTATAATCATGGTTTACAAAGTCAACAAAGCTTACAATTGTAAAAATTATGCCACAACATAAAAGACAGCAATGTAAAGTAGAAATATAACTAAACAGTACCTCTCGACCTCTCCAAAGTACTGTACAATGTCGTTCGTAGAACTGTTTCCCTGAGATTTAAATGCATTCAGAGATCCTAATGACACACAACGGTTTTCAACCTAAAATGATGTAGTAAACCATCATTGAGTAACTCCAAAACTTAATTTCATAACTTAGATTGATATGTTACCGTACCTTGCTCAATTGCTGATTAACAAGAAGAAATGGTGGTGTGGGAGATCCTTTTGGACTTAAATCGATTATTTTGCGACTAGAACCCGACTTTCTACTGGCTTGCAAATCTAAATAACTAGAGGTATATACGAAAGAGTAAGCTTACAGCATGTCTTCATTCCGACTGCGTAACACTTTTGCAAGCGACAGTAGTGACAGCCGTTTCGAGTCTCTGGAATTCAAGAATTGTGATCAATTAAAACTATTTGTTACTTAATTTTTATGTGATGATTAAAGATAATCACATTATCTGTCCTTAATTTTATTAAAGAGAACCTTTAGTTAGTGTATTGTTTCAAGCTTTACCTGGACTCATTGTGCACGTTTTGTTCCGAATACATTTGTAGACCTTGTTCAACAATATTGAACGTCGGAAAAAGCCCTTGCATCCTCTATAATTATATGTTTGAGCACTTTAAAACATCAACACCTCTTGCAAAACAATATTTTTAGTAAATATGTACGTCAGCTTTCTAGCGTAAACACGTTAGAATTCCAAAGCAATGTCCTCCCTAGCGAATTGTTAACAACTCACAAACACGCAATGGTACCATAATGTTTAGCACCAGAAGCACCACAAATGAGGCAATTCAATGGTCCAGTCAACTCGAGTGGCTCGATGATGTGACCACCATCATCTTCAAGTTTAATAGGTCTTTGCATCATAGTTCAGATGGCAGTTAACCCATTATTCCGATGTTCATGATAAACTTCCAACAAATATCAAATGGTAATCAATGCACTGATAAATCAACAATCCTGTAACTATTTATCTGTTCGAAAGTTTTTATAATCTTTAAAGCAACAATACGTCAATCAAATTCGATATTAAACATGCTATTGGAAAATCAGTCACGTGTCTATTCAAATATCACCGTTTTAGCCATATTTCACACACATATAACACTCTTCCTCATTTCAAAGCTTTAAAGAAAGTGGTAAACATATATCAATATTCCCGAAAGACATCATTTCGAACAATTTAACTACTTTTCGCTCAATTTACAAACTGCGTAACAACCTTAAAATTAATCAATCGCGCAATCTAATCCTTATTGTGTCTTCGTTTGCAGTAGATTACAATATAAATAGCGTGAAAGGTAAAAAGGAAATGAAACAGTCTCTAACCCTGACCGTTTTCGCAATCCACATGTTGGCAGAACAACGAAAGTAAGAGGAGCAGAAGGCCACTGTTTTTCGCATTCATTCTTTTCGCTTCGGGAATTATAATCTTATTTTTTATGTATTTTTTCTGGAATAATTTTTAATTGATCAATAGGAAGGGGTGTAATATCGTTGAAAAAGTCGACGTTTTACGTGTATAAGGTGGAATGTTGACGCAGAACGGCTGCGACGAGAGTATGGAGAAGTTTACGAGTCCGGCCGGCTGTTCTCATGCAGGTTTATACAAAAATGCAGGTAAGTTGACAGTTTTCTTGCGTTTTATTGGTTTATAGAGTTATTTTCGGTGTGTATTACATATTTGACTTTGCAGGGATTGATTCTGATGTGTTACATTTCAAGCATCGTGCTGAAGCTGTCCAGTTGAGAAAGAAGAAGCGCGACGATGGATTCGACCGAGCTCGACGGATGACGGTAGGGTAACTTCTGGTTTTGTTGTATTTTTAGTCTGATTATTGTGAAGAGGATTGTGCCAGGGCTGTCTATGACCCAGACTTGATTGCCGATCTTCTCTGCGACGACGAGAATAGAGTTCTGGGTGCACTTCATGCCTACTCTCGAATTTTGACCAAAGGTGAATATGAATAGACCGCTAAACATTGGTTTAGCATGTAAACTGAGTTTTTGCTGAGTGCAGCAAGTTCTTGCTTATATTGTCATTGAATTTACGGATGTTTTAGGTTCTGCGGTAGAGGAGGCTTTGGAGATGGGGTTGTTCAACACCTTCATTGATGTGTTTATGAAGTCGGCATCGGGAACGCTGGTGGAATCTGAAGTTGTGATGGTTTTGTCAGAGATGAGCACTGATATTCGACCTGTTGCTGGGCGTTTAACTTCAGGTCCGATTGCAAAACTTGTAAATTGTTTTAAGTAAGTTGTAGTTAACAAATCTTTTTAGATTGAAATAAGGAAGAGGTTATATTGGTTTTACTATAACTATATAATATTAAAGAGTGTGCTAAGTTGACTTTAATGTTGTGTTTTCAGAAGCGACAATTCAAGAACATGTATAAATGCTTTGTTTATCCTTGAAGGCATTGTTTCATTTGATCCATTCAGGCGTTGTGACTGTGATGAAGTGGCTGTCTTGCCAAAAGCGCTGGATTTGTATTTCAGGTAAGTCATGGATTTATATTGGCGTAGGAAATGTTTTTAGGTTTTTTAATATAAAAAGCTTAAAATAATTAAAAAATAAGCTTTGTTAAGACAATGTTATTTAGATTTGACGATATCGCGCTAAAACGTCAACTGATGGCCTTTTTGAACGGTTATTTTACCTTCATCACGCCAGTAGACGAGTTGAACAACAAAATGATGTTGTTGTTGGAGTTTGTCCTCTCAAACGAGTCTGATGAAGTTCTTCTGAATGAAACCCTTGACACTTTGAATGGCATTTGTTTGTTTGGACACGATCACATCTCAATGGTTCTTGCGGCCGGTTTTCTAGACCATTGCTTTGCATTGTTACCTAATCTTGCACTGACCAGTAATGTACTCAAGTTTACAAATACATTGGCCGCGGAGAAGGAGATATTGGTGCAGTTATACGAAAAAGGGTTCTTCGATGCAGTTATGTTAATATCCAACGATGACAAGACTCCGCAAAAGATTGTAGCTGCCAGTTTCTACATGCTGACCCAATTTGTGAAGAATGGAGTATTAGAAGATCGACAAGATTGTGCCGAGAAGATCATCGACAGGTTCCTGTGTTTGTTGAGGGATTCTGCATTTGACATCCGGAAACACGTAAGCTTGCTTTGAGGTTTTTTAAATTGTTTTAGTAATGTAAGTTATGCTTTTCAATCTTCAATTTATTGTAACGTGTAATATTGTAGGCGATGAATGGATTGCATGAAGTCCTGAGTACCAAGAATGGCAATCTTATTGACATTTGTGTTAATAAAGGGCTGTTCAGAGCAGTGTGTGATCTACTAACAGTAATGAATGTTGATGTAGTATTACAAGCGCTGAGTTGTCTCCAGAAGGCAATGGAATACGGAGTTTTATCTGGTATGCTACCCACTTCTTTCCTTTATATTCTTTGGTTATCTAAGATTTAAATGTTTATTTAGTGCCTGAAGTACTTGTTATTTTTTAATTATATGCAAACCTAATACGTAAATCTACTTTTTTATTTTAGGACAAGCTGACGACTATGTAGCAGAACTTGAAAGTGTGAACGCTCCAGAGAAGCTTGACTTCTTGATGAACAGTCAATGCTACGAGATCTTCAAGGCTGCGGATGCTTTTTTGACAAAGTATTTTGATCATCGTGAAGCTTAGGTGACGATCTCATGTTGTATAATATTTTAATGGCAACGGGCTTTCACAAATATCGCGGTTTAATAAAAAATGTTTTTTGTTTTTCGAATAGATTTTATGCAAAAACCTTTCATTTGGTTTGGTGATAATTATAGATTGTGGAGTAGTAGTCTCTAACATAATATGTTTGCAAAGTAATGGTTTTTATTGTGTATAACTGTCATTTCTATACAAAGAGTATCTGCGACATATCCCACGCTTTAACCTTGAAAGAGCAGATACAACTGAAAAGGGTAAATACCTCTTTAGGGCGCGCTTTCCCTACTTCATAACTTTTTTGTACGATTTCGGTATTACCCAACAGTCAAAAACATATATCTAACACGGTTATAAGTTTTTTTAACCATGGTAGTGTTGGATTACAATGTTAAGTAAAGTATTCATTATTCTAATACTGAACTTAAGCATATCTAGTGTAATCTCTACTGATCCGATCAATGGTATTGTCAGAGATGTGGCGTACATAGCCAAAAATGCATGGGAGCAGGTATTATTCTGGAATAGTTTCTCGTTACAAATAGATGTTATGATAAATTCTAACCACGATTAGACTTGAAGTTGTTACTTCATTGCCTAGTTTTATCTAGTCTCGATATTAAAATCTAACTGTGTATTTTAGATAGTCGGTCGAATAAAGTTTCCTCGAGTTGTCGCAAATGAAAATGGTTTTTCGTTTCAATTGGACGACACTGCTACTGTAAGTAGACAAAGTCATATTGCGTATCTCCAATAAACATGTGTATTTTGTATATTACAGGAGCCAGAAGGCAAATGTCCACGTTGTCTTCCAGCACGGCCAGAATTGATAGTTGGTACCTGGAATCTTGTCCTTTGGTCTCACAACTTCCAAACCACCACAATGACTGATGTGAACAATGTCATCGACAAATTGGAGCAGGGAAAGCCCATCTACACAGAAGCCTCGTTGGATGAGCTATTGACTTTGGCTCCTGATATCTACTGTCCTAGACTTACTGGTTGGTTTACATTTAGGTGCCTCATTTATTAGTTACAGTAGTAACACAATTAAGTTTGTTTCAGTACTGAATGCGACGGATGTGACTCGCTTCGAGTACATCTACCAGATTCCAGATGGTCGTCAGAAGTCGATCATTGGAGTTTGGGAGAATCTGAGAGACGGTACTTTCTTCTGGCGCGTAGCACCAACTATCAACACGAGATGTAAGTAACATAACTTCATTAACATCCTATCTTCACCTATAATACAACAAATAAACCTGAGTTTTAGTGTGCGTAGCCTTTGCTACAGTAAACCAAGTCCCACAGCCCACAGACTTTGTCATTCTGAATCAAGTAGACTCCTGGCCATCCTGTGCTAACTACATTGCACTGTCACGATCCCGAGATCCAGCCAACGTCAACAACATCCGCGACTTCATGGAGCAACAGAACCTGGACGGTGCCTTTAACAAGATCAAGAAGTTGTACTGTCCAGGAATGGATGTTGCTATCAGCAGACCTGATGTTACAGTAAGTGGTGGTAACACGGTTAATGGCAGTGTCATAAGACCATTCGGCGATGTTGAAAAGGAAGATACGATTCAGAATGCAAGTAGAAACAGTACTGACAGCCCCGATGACTATGATGAAGATCTGTTGAAGAACAATGTCAGTAAGAGTATCGATCCCTTTGCTTTGCCGAGGAATTTCACTTGAGTGCCATATGTTGTCATCTCTCTGTGGTGTAACATACTAATGGAAAGTATTTTCATATTATCCCTTATGGTAAAATATTCAAATTTAAAGTTGGATACTGTAACTTTGACTTGATGTTTGGTTTATTACACTTGCTGGCAGCATTAAATAAACAAAAATATTTATGTTGATATTCGTAAAACTTTTCGCTGACAAAATATAAACGTAGTTTGTGGTTTATAGCACCTGAGTTCGAATACAATCCGAGCAAGATATTCGATTAATTAGTAATATGATAATTGTGCAAGTTGAAGAGCGACTGTACATGGTATTACAAACTAAAGTAAAGCCAATTAAATTATGAGAGAGACGACCTTGCACATGGTCTTGTTACAATGTTATTGTGATTACACAATCGACGTATCATGACATGTAAGACACAACACAATAACATCTGTAATCGTATGATATTGTACATAACACGGTCGTATAAAATTGCTGTATAACACTGATGTATGACAATATTGGTAATAACATTGTATCCAAGCAAGACCATCTTGTGCGGCCGAAAACAAATGCGACACACCTGCGGCAGTTATTAAGGACGAGGAACCGGTAGGATCGAGACGTTTTCTGGGTAATATCATTGCGTAGACCTAAATGGGGGGACTAGATGGATACTCATTTATTCAACGCTTCTGCAGCTCTTGTCGTATCATCTCGATCATGTCGTTGGTCCGTTTGTCCACGATCTGTTGGAACTCTGTCAGGATGTCCTGTTTGAAGCGCTCCAGGTCCGCCAACGTAAGGTAACGTTCTTCTGATGAGCCGTTCGTCACCGTCGTCCTGAAAGAAGTATAAATTACAATAAGTATATGACACACAAAACTATAATGAGTAGTGATACCGTTTTATAATAAATATTAACATAAGAAGAACCAGTTCGACTTACTTTCTTCTGATTATGGGCGAATCTGTGCCATTATTTGTTGGATGCAGCGTCAACGTGCCACCGTTCTGTGTAGAATTTGAATTCAAAGAAGCGTTCGACGTCTTCTGCCACGGCTTTGGTGGATTCTCGCGACTTTCTGATGAAGCTGACGACAATGTTGAAGAAGTGGAAGCTGTTGAACCTACAGAACCGACTTCAGCGTTGTTCTGCATCCTCCTGATCTTCTGCTGAAGCTCATCCATCAGAGCACCAGTACCGCATTGTGCTGGAACTGGGGCCTTTTCTGGAGCCTTCATCTGAACTCCATTGGCATTGTTGGCAGCTTTGGCTTCACTGGCCGCTTTGATAGCGTCGGCCATGGTTTTGGGTTTTGTCGCTGGAGTGGCTGCTCCTTTCAATAGACCAGGGGGTGGTGGGGGAGGTGGTGGTGGGGCTGAGGATGATACTTGAACCTTGGCTTGAGCTGGTGGAGGAGGAGGCGGGGGTGGAGGTGGGGCCGACGTCGAAACTGGAGCCGGATTCAAATGGTTCAGATTCTGGCCATTACTCGTGTTATGACCATTATTTATGCCATTCTGAGGAAGTCCATTGTTCATTAGGTTATTCATCATGCCTTGGGGCATCGCTGGGGCAGGTGGAGGTTGGGGTGGGGCTACGGCTTGTCGCAGTTGTTGTTGATGACCATTCGAATGTCCATTCGTGTGTCCGTTCATGCCATTTTGCACATGATTCATAGAACCATTCGAGCTGTTGAAGGGATGGTGACCATTTGGAGGTGTTTGGAGTTGACCGATGGTCATTTGGCTAGGCTGCTGGGGCGAGTTGTTAAAGCCGTTCAGCTGGGCCTGAAAATGAATGTTTAAACATTAATGTTGGTTAAGCCTTTACACTTTCCCTTCATATTACTATTACCTCAAGACAGACTTTAATATTTAAAAAATTAATATGATGGCTCTGATTACACTTAAACTTGCCCTTTTACCTTAACCAACTGCTGGTTTTCACTAACAAAGTTGACGGTCCAAAACATTTGGCTGTTGGGTGAGATGGGAGCTCGGATCATCCGTCTTTAGAATAATAATATCGCTCAGTAAAACGGAGTAAAAAGTCACAAGAAACCCGAAGAACAGAAGCGAGGATCCATATGAAAATATGATCATCTTCTTCATTCCTTCCAATTTACACTACGGACCACTAAACAACAATCACCGCTAGCTATGAGTTGTTTTCTCCTCACTTGGATTTACTCTCATCAAATTAAATTAGGATAAACTACTACAAGACGTGAACTATAAGACGAAAAGGACCGACCAGAATATGTTTAAACTACCAATAACGTTCTCAATATAAATACAATGTAAAAAACCAAATTTGATTTCAAAAGTACTAAGCTCCAAAGAACGATATAATAGTAAGCAACGTCTTACCTCTGGCCATTTTACCGTAGTACAACAACACCTCGGTAGATTAATCCAAAAAGCCATGTCTATAGAAAAAGCTACAATAACAAGAATCTACAGTAACGTAAAAGTTCAATTTTCTCGCCAAGTGACAACCTTTTATAGATACAAACTGATTACTTTTACTTTACAAAAACAAACGGGGTACTGTAGCCAAAAACAGCTGAGAAACTCTTGTTTTCCGCCAATTTCAGACATTATCCCACCTTGACCTTGGCTGAAAGGTAATGGGAGTGAGCCACAACAATACGAAAACATTGTCGTAAAGGGAATTTAAAATTTAAAAGGGCTCAGGTCCACGCCAATCCGCTTCCCAGTATTTTTGGAATAAAGAGTTTTAAACGGCTTAACGGCTTCAAAAACGTCTCTCAACTCTCTCGCTGCCCAAACCTAATTAGACGATTAACTTATCCCATTCTGCTTTAACATCTCACGGCACGTTGTTCGGCCAGATAGAACATCCCTACGCTTCTAAATCCTGCATAAACATTACGAAACGTAATGTTGTTTTGCATAAAATGTGTTTTTGTTTCATAAAGCCACTGAAAAGCTCGAAAAACAACAAAAAACCCAAAAAAACCACTTTTTACAGTACCCTAAAACAGCAATCCCTCAAAAATCCCTTAACTGTCCTTTACAACTCCTACTCTGTATAACCGACCACTCATTCCTCACTGGATATTATAATAGAAAGGTTAGCAAAAGCTCAAAATTTGAGGGAAATCCACTCAGGCTTTAATATTAGCCTATTATATCCATAAATTATTCATAGACATGTAGCTGGCTAGTTATTTTTTAGAGTAATACCACCCTCAACGTTTCAAAATATTACCCATTAGATAGTTGAAAGGTTGTGAACAGTAGCTAAACTATTCAAGATACCGTATAATGAATTGAAACACATGACGAACCTTCGATGGCTCTACTTCGTTAGAGTAAAACCTACTATAAGATAAAAAAGAATTCCTAAACGCAAAGCGATGTATTTACAGTAATCCTACCGTATAACTCTCCAAAAACCATAAGTTATAATATATCATAACCCCCAAACCCATGGTAAGTGAAAGTAAGCCTACCGTTGCGTATATATTCTGTTGTAGTGTTGAGGAAGAGCCAGAAGACGTTTGAGAAGCTCGGCGTTGTTGTTGTAGAGTTAAATGCTGGCTAATCTGTTGCGGTTGTTGTTGATAATTGTTGTAGTGTCTGAAATCAATCAAACTCACCAAAATTCAAAAACTTTACAGTAAAACAATGAATAATAACAGTAAAGATAAAAATAAATGACATTTCACACTCAAAATAATCAAAAGCTAGTTTAAACACACTCTAATACTCAATAACCATACGAAAAAATATCAAATTGAAATTGCAAAAGTTTTGTGCTTATATAAGCTTTTTAGTTTAATGTCGACTACTCTAGATTACTGTAACAAATATTTATTTAGCAGGAGAGTTGCAAACACGTTCCCATAAGGTTTTCAATAGGAAGACTGATCTCAATTACAAAAATAGAAAACAGTTAAAAAAGTGAGATGAAGACCATTTGGCAATAGTCTTTGTCCTCGTTCTTAAGAAAATATTTTTTTTGATTTGCTTAAATTGTTTTTTAATCGCTTTTGCGACAAGTTTTAATCTTAACAATAAATGACCACAAAGTAAGCCTTAAGAATATAGAGTTAATAAAGATGCCTATATTAATACAACCCCAAGCTAATAGACCTATCATCATCTGCAGTAGATAATGTAATCACCGCTCCTTCTGACGCAGCGTTTAACAAATAACAAAAAATAGTTCGTAAAAGTATTACTCATCGCCTTAAACTTCCAAAAACAATCCTTCATTTACCATATGTTTCGTCTGTTATAGAGATCGTTCCGACCGTAACCTTTACGTTTAGTTTTAATCTTCAAACTAACCTTAATATTATTCAATGATTTGATCAAACTTAAGATCTTTTAACATAATCTTAATGCTTTTAATGTACTTTTACATTCTGTAAAATCTAGATGTAAAGTGATAGTTTACAAGTATACAATCTAATATTAGATATACTCTTGAACCAATCTCACTTGTACTCAAATTTAATACCTAATCTAACTGTTAATCCCTAATTGTATAACAGCTTCTTTTTAATGCCAAAAACTGTGTGCCAGAGTAAGATCTTGTTGTAATTGTCGTATTTCCTCGTTTCTTGCCCAATGGCTATTTCAGAACAACAAATTTTCATTTTTTGTCGCCAAGCGAGTATTTTCCCACAAATTCTCTCACACTAATTAAATTATTAATGAATGACCGGAGGTCAGTCTTTTATTGGGTCACAATTGACATACTTTCTAGACAAAAACTGTTTGGAAAAAGACGGTATTGAACTAAACTCGTCATTTCCAACCATAATATTGTTTCTAACAGCAAAAATTACTTATTTTTTACTATATGATACCCAAATTTGAATTTAATTAGTGCTAAGAAATCTTTTTAAACTTATTCTATTAACTTTTTGACCAAAAAACTAACTTATAGTACTTTTACACCTCTCCAAGCCCATAAACGCGTCTATAAACTGTTATCTCATAACAAAATGCTTTTTTACTGTGAAAACCCTAACATAATAGCCCACACATCGGTTATTACTCACAAAACAAATCTAAAACATGCGATAATACTGTCACAATCCACAGCTCCCAGTCGCTCAAAACAAACTTGTTTGTCTTTCAAGTTATTTATGACAACAAAGTAAGGCATAAACTATGGTAGATTAAAGACAAAACATCGTATAAAGTATGTCATCTTCAAGTAAGAAATTAAGTCATTTTGAAATTTGACATAAACTTTACAAAATACTTTTCTATAAAAAGAAATAAGACCTTTATGCCACACTTGATGTTACGTATACTAATGAATAGCATGACCTACCTAACACCATTTGATCCGAGACTATCTCCATCACCTTCGTTTCGAAAGCCGGAATCACTGCCATTTTGACCTTGAGCATAAAACCCTGTCTGGGGCTCTTGGTACACCGGTCTTTGTTTTGGTTTGACCAAATCTCTTATCTTCTCAATTACGCTATCAATAAGTTGAGCTTCTCCTCTATCACCAAACTGCAGACCGTACACCTAAAACAATATACTTCATGAAAGTTCAATTTAAGAACAAAAAACATTAACCTTACTAAAATAACATACTCATTTAAACCCTCTTTGTGCTTTAAATACCTAAAAAATTGTAAAACGACAAACTTACTGTCCGCTGTTCATTCCGAAAGACCAAGAAGTTCTTGTTGATGTCAGCATCGTACTTGGTGATCGTCAGAATGTCCTGCTCCATCAAAGTCTGAGGTTTGTGGTTCGGCGATATCCCAACAATTAAAAGAAAAAACTGATTCTGCTGTTGTATCACCTGAACGGCAGTCTGTTGATCAAAAGGTACCACCCACTGTTTGTTCTCATGTCTCATCATTTTCGCCGATGAGGCGCTGGCCAACACGGAAGGCCTAAAACAGTAATTGTAAGTCATAATCTAATAGAAATTATAATTATCTTTCACTACCAGAAATAGCAAGATTTGTAACAAATATTACGCAAGCTTTATCTTTTCATACCTAAATAATCAAAACAATAAAATAAAAACTTACTCCATGTCAAACACCTTGTTCTGAACAAATACAGCCAATCAAGAACCCTGTGGACCTTGTAATACTCAGATTACGTCGAAGTTCGACGAGATTTCTGAGTTTTGGCAGTTATTTCGGCCAGTTTTTGGTTCTGAAACAATGTCAAATTATACTTAGGGTAACAAAATATATGTAAAAACAAATAACCATCTTTAAACAACATTATACCACAATATAAAGTAGCCAAAACCCGAAAATATTTTCACACACGCAACATATAGTCAAAAATTAGCCAAAAAACCGTTTTAAACAAGGTAAAGCAGCTGTTTCAGGTATGAATTTGGAAGTTTTACCCAAAATCCAGCCAAAAACCGAAAGAAACTGTCCCGAAAACATAATTCATGATTCAAAAATAATTTTCCGAACGAGGTAAAACGGCAAAGAAACGGAAAGAAAAGGTTGACCATGAGAGAAAAACCGTTAGCGTCCAGTTTCCAAGGAGGTAACAGCGCTCTCACCTCGTTTCAATGGTAAAAAATAAAATTTTGTTAAAATTTTTCGAAAAATTTAATTTCTTTCCGAAACTTCGCGCCATTTGGCATTTTGTCGCAGGACTACTTATACGTAACTTGTTATATAAGCTTATATAACAACTTACAGCCAATAAAGTAATATTTTTTATATCTTCATTACATTAAAATTATATGATATAAATGATCAAGACAGTTTTAGTGTAACAAACCCAATATAATTGAGATCTCGGTATTGCCTCATGAGAGGCCTCAAACTTAATATCCGGAATTCGTAAAGTTTGAATCGTTTATTTTTATGGGATTTCTTTCCGAAACTTCACAGGTTTTTAATTTTTTTAAAGTTTCATATTATCAGAAACTTTAAATTCATAAAAAATGGAAAAATAATTTAAAATTGGAAAAACACTGTAGCGATGGTCAGTTCCGTTAGCTAAACAAAAGAATTGAGTCATCCCGCGTAAAAATAATAATATTACCAGCCGCTAATTGCGTCCGATTCTTCGTAATATTCGAAATCAAATTGACATCAAATGGGTTTGTGCCTTTTAACGGCGTTCTGGGCACTTTTTGGGGCTGTTATTGGAAGGTAGAGGCTTGTATAGGTATCCTTATGACTTTAAACGTTGTTTATGGTTATTAATAAGTATAAATCTGAAAAAAAATATTGAAAGAATAATTTGATTATTATTTAATTAAAATTTTGAATTTTAAGCCGTAAACTTACTAGATAACTACTCTTGACAGTTAAAAGTCCCTGGAAGCATCTTACTTCTAATAACAAAAAACAATGATAACAAACGGTACTGAACGTAACGACAACTCCTACTGAGACAATGTGTTATAACTCGAAGCGAAATTGAGTTTACTTTGTCCCCTGCGGGCGTCGCCAAACTGATAAAACGCCGAAAAGCGAAGGGAAATGTGGGAAAACTGGCAAATAAAACGAGCAATTACAAGAGATGGATGCAAATGATGATAAGCGACATGACAGGTCGGATGCGCGACAAAACTTTAAGTTCAGCACTTGGAAACACGCGATAACTGTTTGTCGCAAGAGATTGTATGTGAGTGGGGGAAGTGTCCACTTTTATGCGGTTATCAAAAAGTAGTAGTCACAATTTACTTTACAAGTAATTATTACAGAAAAACATTGTTTTTTAGGATAAAAAAGGCTTAAAAGTAAAGAAAATGTTATCTATTTTAAGGTTTTTTGATCAAAAATATTAAAAAACATACAAATAAGTTAACTATTCTAGTTACAGTACAAAAAGAGACGTCGTTTACAGCCAAAAAGCAGTTATTGACAACCGCCATAGTTATTTACAAAGTCTGATTCAAATGAACGGCTTAATGAATGCTCAAGCCAAAATAAACAAAACAATGACCTTGCACGTCGTACTGGTCACTTCGAAGTCGCTCAAACTGGATGCGCGGCTAAAATACGGGAAAAAACTGCTGCTGATCCGAAAAAGTTTTGTCGGGATCAAATGTCGAGACAGAGTGCAAAAACCCCTCTGAGAGGCGATTTTTGCTGGACAGCCGTACGCACACACACCAAGACCCTCGATCCCGAATGGGCCTCAGAATTCTCGGGTCGCCACTCACTAACCCAAAAACGAGCAAGAGCAGGCACTGGGCGAGCGCTTTCGGTGGGCTTCCCATCGCTATAAGGGGCAGCGGCCTTATATCCGCTTATCCCCCTTTCTTGCGCGCCTTCTCGGTCCAAACATTTGTCGGTAAAATTTTAATTTCCAGCGGTCGGTTTTGTCGTTTGCAAGTTGTGGTTAATTATTCACTGAGGTTGGTAGCATGGAAAAGGTTTCAAAGGCAGATATTTTAGTGTTTAACAGCCATTAACTTTAGGGCAAGTACTTTATGAACCGTTTTTAACTTGTGACGAGCAATCTTTTTCATTTCAAAAGTCTCTCAAAATTCAGAAACTATTGCTTCAGGCATTCAAATCGTCCGTTTTACGTTTCCACGCAGCATTAATTACAGAAAACGGCCAGAACGTCACTCCGAGTAGCCATCAAACTGTTTTTGTTTGCTCAGCTAGCTAAAACAACCGTTTTTTTTCGCTAGCTCTTTCTCTGCGCTATCCCGAAAGGAAAGCAACTTTGAATTTATGCAAATTAACCCTTTTCTTTCTCCGTCTAACTGTCTCCTACGTGACCTTATCCCTCTAGTTTCTTTTTGGTCCCAACAAAGGCTACTTAAAAGGCCACAAAGTTGGAAATAAATTTTGCGCTTTTTGTCGCCAAATTCTTGAAATATTTCTGACTTTTACTTTTGACGCAGCTTTGGCCACTGGTTGTAAAACCCAAAATTCAAATTTTTCTTAAAAACTCATAAACTACATCTCTACTCACAAAACATGCTAAAAAAGATAAAAAACACAAAAAGTAATGAGAAATTAAAAAAGTAAAGTTACACAGTAAAACTTTCAAATCCGACAACTTTTAAGCCAGTAAACTTCGACAACTGAAGGTTAATGATAACACTAATCTTTCACACAATAAAAAACCATTTCCGCCGGCGGCTGGGAATTGGAAAGTTTCTATTATAATACAGATCGCATCATAATAATTACAATAACAAAATAATATAATTTTATAGTTTTGAGGGGGGGGACATTAAAACACTTCACAGAAGATGAATAATAGATGTAAAGGATGTATATTATGATAGAAGTTTGATTTGTGACTCACTTCAATTAAATCATCCTTTTTTAGTTCAAGTTTCTGGACCAAAAATCATTTGTTTATAAGATATATTACAGTAAAGGCCAAAAGGACAGCTACAAAGATAAATAAGTTCAAACTATTTTTATTCAAAAAGTAGTAGAGGGTAACTATTAAAACATATCATACCTTTTCGAAAACTACAATAATTTAAAGGCTTATTTTCTATCTTGCTACAAAACATACGTAACTACCCAAAGAACTACATAATAACATATGATACCTTCTGAATCTGTACAAAACCCAGCCCTGTCTGGATTCAGAAGATCAGGGATTTCGATGAAATACCGACAAAAAACGAACGCGAAATTTGTTATGCAGTGATGATGGAAATAACATTGGGGAAGAACAGCCGACAATCTGTCGCAAAACCGGTTCGCAACACACCTTTTGCCGCCGGTTTACTATGCTACTGTTCTATGTGTTTCGAGGGAGATAACAGGGCATGTCACGGTAAAACAACAACATACAGGTCTACATTCTGTCCGTTTTGAGGTAAAAACGTGCATGTTGACCTTATAATGTAGCTTCATAGTAAGAGAACCTTTTAGCCATCTGAATGACCAAGAAGAGTAAGTCATCACTAGGTTACGAAACATCTACATATCGTTAAGACTAACTTAAAAAAGGCCTAATATAATGTTCTATAATGTCGCCCCTTCCCAGAAGTATTATAAAGTAACCTTTAATAGCAACTTGCAGCGATGTTAGCTCGAAATTAGACAAATCTCCCCCACCTTTGCCCTCAATTTCGTGATGATTCACAAAATTTTTCGGACCGCAGGAAAATGCCCATCGCTCGTGGTGGATGTCTTCCGAATGTTTTCTCGGCCGTTCCTTAAATATCAATCACTGTTCTTTATGGGAAAACGGTTCCGACAAGGTTTAACGACCAACTATAAGATACATTGGGTGAGAACGAGGCGATTGACAGGTCTTTGGTCATAACGTTATGACATTTAAGGGTAGAGAAGATAAGAAATGTATTATATATTGCAAAGTAATGTAAAATACGGTAAAACACAATTTTATTAGGTTATACCTTGTCCAAGACTAAAGATATAAAAAAATGGCAAAAATTAGAAAAACAAGTATAACGTAACTAACCATGAACCCCTAAGATAATATATGAAATATTGATGTCGTGAATTCAGAAACCCCATCATAACGTATTGGTTTTATTGTGACATTGAAATCAAGTGAGGAAGCGGGCTTACGAACGTCTAATGACATAATAATCGTCGAAGAACGACGAAGAACGGAGCGACAAGCAAATGGAAATTGACTTTGAATCGGAAAACGATCGAATAAATTTAAATAATGTGACGCTGGAAACGCTATACTTGGTCATAGCATGATAATATTCGAAATCATGACATTTTTATTAAAAGGGAACTGTAGTTGCAACGTATTAAAACCTACTGTAAGATAGGTATCATTTACCATAACATTCAAAGATATTATCAAATAAAAAGTAAATGCACTTATTAAATATCTAGTACAAGAAAATAGCCCAGAACAAGATGTTCGTATGCAAGAACATATAAAGCCACGTCCGTTCGTATCGCAAGTTAATTAACGTCCTTTTGGTGCAAAGTCTCGTAATTACTCCATAAACACAAAACAAATAATAAACACAAATTTGGGCGATCTGACCGACTATCACACGTCAAGTCGAATGTCAATTGTAGCGTGAAAAAGAGACAGCCGGAGGGCACTAATGTTGCGATTAGCAATGGCATCGATTACACTCCAATTTCGTTTTATATTAAGTTTTACAAGTTTGAAATCTAAATTTTACAAGAAGATTTTAATTTTCAACCCAACTAAAATTACTTTAGACAGTTAATATTGCCATAACTATAATAAAAACTTGAAAGTAACGCTTTTGAGTCCTGAAACATAATTGCAAAGTCATGAAGACAGAGAATAAAGCGGCTATTCAGTTAGAAACATAACAAACACTTGACCCCGCTATTATATTGTGGACGCTGTTTGTTGTTTAATTTCCACAAACAATATAATTTACATTCTTTTCCAAATTCTCTCAAAAATCCTATATTAATATACCAAAGTGCAGTATGACACCATTACGTACTGTACTACATTAGTTAGAAAGCTTTCAAAACGTCATTTTAGACCTTAATATTAGGTTATTTATTACCTATAAATAAGCAAAGAATTGCCACTTATACCCTTTTAAATTAAAAGCACAATAAATAATATAACAGTATAAACTATACCAATATACATCATAAAGGATATATTCAAGACACAAAGTAAGAAGGCCTCTCAGTAACACATAACGCTCCTAATGCGAAAACTTGAGTTACATCCAAGAAACATGCCAAAATTATAAATAGGAAACGAGTTTTCCCACAGGAAAGGACCGAACGGGTCACATGGACATCAGCTTCGTATGTCCTACGGCTTTTATTCATCTTGACAAAAAAGACACTACTAAAAGTTTTTGACCCGTAGTTTCAGTAGTATCTTCATCTGAGTATTGTACCACTTGGCCAATGTTTTTTCAACTTTAAATTTAAAATTTATTTAGCAGTTTATAACAAATTTGCTTAAAACAGTAACCTTAAAGTAACCCTACTATTTAAAGTTATCAGTCCTAAGTATGATAATTTAGAAAAAAACCCAGAATTCACAGAAATCATCTGTCGCCCGTACTCGAGATTCAGAAGCGAAGAATAGGGCAATTCTGATGCGTTTCTCTCGTTTGCCTGAGCTCTGTTTCCGGCAGCTGAATAACCGAATTCAAGTTTGGCAGCGCAATAAATCTTCATTTGGCTTAACACTGCCACCAAAGGCCTATGAAAAAGTTTTGACCACTTTTAACTAACCTAAATTGTAAATAAAATATATATATTAGTATAAATATTAAATTAAGTACACTACAAATTACAGAGTCCAAAACTATGATTTTAAAGTAATAAAAATTGTCAAAAAAATCAGTACCAAAGAGTATAACACTAAACGAAACTTTTCTAAAAACAGTGGATGTTTATGTTTGATGACATAAGACTACTGCCATCTCGACGAGCTTCATAAATCTTTTATTTTTTGTTTGGAATGACCGCCATCTGGACTCAGAGTGTCCAAAACGCCTGGGGGCATAAAACTAAATATTCAAATATCTAAATATTTTAAAACCAGCTTTAAAGTTAAATTTAATTAACCATGTAAAAAGTAATATACACAATTAATAGCATAGTTAGGTCAAAAGACAGTAAAGTTTTTAAAATTAAAACAAATTAAAAAACTCTTCAAACTTTCTGACCAAACCAGTAAAACATTTGTTAAAAGTTATATCCGAGTAACAGATTGACCGTTTGAATTAGTCTCAGTGTCAATTAAAAACATTGATTCTTCATCTTGTGGTTGTTGAGGGTGTAGTATTAGAGCTAGTATATGGCCTAAACCAAAGTTAACACTGTTCTGTAAGGAGAGGACTTACCTCGACACATTAAGACAACAACAGTCACCAACATAACCGTATTGATGACAAGTAAAGTGTACACAAAACTGAGGTTATACGCCAATGGTAAACATACAGTGTGGTTGCTAAAGCCTTATATTGTTTTAGAGTTATTTTTGACTTTTTAAAACATAATATAACGTTTAACATAGTAAATAAAGAATATACATTGATATAGTATAATATCAATTACTGCAAACTTACGCAACATCGGCAACACAAACATGAGTATTCCTGTTGCAGTAATGCCCATTGCAAAAATTATGCAAACTTGTAGCGTTAATAAGGTCTGATAGGTTAGGAAGCTTTGCAAGATCAGCTTCTTGCAACATCTCAATACCTTAACTAACAATACTTACATTAATATACTAAAAAAACTACCAAACGATAAATAAATCATTATAACAAAAAATTAACTTACCACACAGATTGCAGATTGGCAAAGCTAAATAGAGTGTCAAATTATAAAAGTTGTTTTCCGTAAGTTGTACCAAAAGTAAGTATTGTGTACGTGCCCAAAAAATGGGAATTCTTTTTAAAATTCGTACACAGCGGGTGCTGACAATTGGGAACGTCTGTCATTATTCGAGGGTTATCACGTCAAAGATTATTTACATATATATTCGAGTTTACATAGTTAGTCTACTTGTCAAAATGTGGCTGGTTTAAGTATATATAGCAACATATTGCGCAGTACAATGTTGCCATATTAAGACATAAAGTGATGTGATAAAGTGACAGCAATGTAATTAAAATCATCGCTTCTTTGACTTCGGAGATTCAGGCTAAAACAATATTTTGTGTTAAAGTAGTACTATTACGCTTTTTTAACTCATAATTTCAGTTTTTACTAGATACTGTTATACCTTCACTTGAGTACCCTCTCGATACTGTGTTGCCAGTCTAGCCAGCACTCCAGTTTGTGTAGACACCTCGGCTGTGTTGTCGGCGTTATATGATTGATACATCGCCATCTGAAATGTCGCAAAATATAACTTCGAAAATATTACAAAACATAGCGTGTGACAAACTATTTTGGAATAGCAGGGTTAGTAAAAAGAAATAAGTTTACACTTCAATCAGATGATAGTCCAGACCTTTCTCAGCTTGACTGTCTCTTGTATCTCCGTCTGACATCCTTCTGACCTCTTCTTGACCTTCACTTCTTCGAATGTCGTCTGACATTCTTTCGATGCTAATATTGTTGTAGCCTTTATGTTTTGTCGCTTCGAATGTAATCTTATAGTTTTCTGAGCGAATTCAGCAGCTTTACCAGGTACAGTCACCGTGACGTCAAGTGCATCATCAAGACACCGTAACTCTGCATTCATCGTCAACGATACGTAAGGTTTCTGATGTGTTTGAGTTCCAATCTCCTTTCTTAAGCCTAGAGGTCGTCGCTTTATCAGCCTAGACTTCTTGACCGGTTCTGACAATAAATCAGTAGTTTCTGTAGAAGCTGTAACTGTAGACACCCTCTCTGTTTTACTTTCAATTTTCATTCGTTTAATGTCGCCTTTCTTGACAATACTTAAATTCTTCTCAACTCTAGTTGTTACAGTATCCTTCAGCACCTTACTAACCCTCATTATCTTGATAGGCTTTCTAAATGTTTGACTAACACAATACTCGACTAGGTCTTTGCTTATACTAACTTGAACTTCAGCATCAGAAGTCGCCTTTACTTCGTGCTCCATCACAACAACTTCAGCGACAGAATCCGTCTGAATCTCTTCCGACCGCCGACTTCTTATCACTTTTTTAACCTTCTGAATATGTTTGTTCAGCCTAGTAGTAGCCGCATAACCAGTAGCAGGTTTACCATGCAGAGTTACGTAGACATCAGCGTTGACTTCAGACTGAACGACGTCAGTTTGAATATTTTTCGAATTTTTAAGCGGCGGCTTCCTTTGAACTGTCTGAACTGAAGAGTTCGATTGTTCTACTGTCATTTGAGATTCTATGGTACGAGTGTAGTGTTCAGTCTGTACGTACTGGGCATGGGTGTTCAAGTATTCGTACTAAAAAAGATGTTACTTGGAATATACAGTATACCAGTATAAAAGTCATATTAGAGACTATAAGTAATATTTTTAATAGACCAGTAATTAATACTCACCTGAACTCCCCATTCATGCAACTTAGCACTCATCTGACACCCAAATGGTGCTCTTTCTACCACTTCTCCAACACATTTGTCATCTATATGTGTTGTCGCTTGTACCTTCTTACTAAAGGTCTTGGCAACTTTCTCCGGCAACTGTTTCCTCGCCACTTCAACAACTTTAAGATTGCTTTCTTCATGAACATGTCGCGGTAATGTACAAGAACAAAAACTGGTTTGGTCAGAAAGATTCACAAAATGAGTATCGTGCGTTGTCTCGGCATCAACCTGTGCAATCACAATGGTATTATCAACAAACAAGTATAACATCATTAGATAAACAAAAAATCAATTGACTGGCAAAATATGTCTTACTACTTACTATAGTACCAGAATATACTGTTTGTTGTTCTGTAGCAGTCATTGTGTACGACAATTGAGTTCCGGCTTCTGATGACAACACGGTGTAGTCATGTTCAGTTGAAGCATCTATCAAGAAGTTGACTTCTTCAACCTGAAATTAGATTAGACATACACCAGTATCACTATATTATTTTGTCAAAATTTACTCTACATCTCAAGGTAGTCTCCTTACCTCCTTGTCCTGACCACCTTGACCATCCTCTTTCTCTGCACTCTCTCGTCTCTTCACATACTCATTCATGTTGATCTTGAACATAGACAACAGCGACTGTACCCCATTATCCTTCACATCGTAGTGATCTCCTACTCTTTCATCCACAAATTCTACAGTATGCTGGCTCTCCTTGTCCACCTTACCATCGTATTGTGCATCATACTGACATCCGCAGTCTTGTAAGAACTGAGTATCCGTGACGTTGAGTTGTTGCATATAACTATCTGACATTTCTTCTGATATCTTAAACATAGATACATTGGGAAAGGTAAAGGCGTCAGAAGTTGTAGGATTGAATTGTGTTTGTACATCTTCTACATCTATATCTGACTGACAACCGGCTGCCGTTGTTTCAGCAATTGCAGCAACTTCTTTATTCAAATATTCAACTTCACTTCCGACAGCAACAGTTGACCCTAAAATCACGTTTAAAGTTCATTTAAAAATTATAATTCTTCAACTTTATTGTAATTATACTATTTGAAATACCTTTAAACCTTAAAAGCTTACACTTGACTTCAACTTGAGTAAAGTCGTCTGTCATAAACTCCAATTCGTCTTCTTCAACATCTCCTACTGAAACCTTCTTCTGAACTGCTTTAAACATAGAAACATTCGGTTGAATCGCTTTGTCTATCATGTAGTCCTCCATCTCTCTGTCATGTTGTACTCCAGTATCTTTTGGATGTAAAACATCTTCTTGATCTCCATCTGCACCATTCTCTTCCTCACCTTGGCGTTCTTTCATTTTAAACATAGACACAATAGGCATTGTCGCCGTGTCTGCGAGTTCAGTATCGTGCTGCGTGTAGCTGTCCATCAAATAATATTCCTCATCTTCTGAAGCTACAAGAGATAAGTAGACATCGTCAGCTTCTACTTTATATGACGATCCTTCGATGCCTTCTTTAGCTTGTTGCTGATCATCTGGTCGCTTAAACATTGATACCAAAGCATTACTTCCAGTATCAACAAACCTTCTAGGTTCTTCGTATTGCACTTCTTGATCGACTGGATAGTACACGTCTTCTTGTACATTTTGTTGTTCATCCTTTGCCTCTTCTTTATCTTTATCGTTTTCTTTGTTCATTTTCTTCATAGAAGACACCATAGATTGTGTAGCACTCTCAGCAAATTCAATCAAATTCTGTTCAGATTTCTCAGAAGTTGTTACGGTTGCTTGTACTGCCCAATCCTGTAGAACTACAGAAGTTTGAACCTCATTCTCCGTCGTGTTTTGAGCCCACTGACATTCAGAATCCCTGTAAGCTACATCTACTGACGTTGACGCTGTTTTGTACTCTTGAACAGCGTCAATAGATACTGTAGCTGTTTCTACAGAAACTTGAGCGTCCTGTAAAAAATGTAAAACACGATATGTTAAAATTAGATTATACAACCAACTAAATTCATCAATAGTTTATGTACACCTACCTTTTCAATTCCATTTCGTTCAGTTTGTACCATACTATCGCCAATTTCTATTGCTGTTTGAGTATCTTGTGCACTCACTACAGGTTTATTCTGAACAAGATTTAATAATAATAACATGATAAACAACTTACCCTTTTAATAACTTCTAAAATAGGATCTAACGCAATATTACTGTATTGTAACTCTGTTTGTGACACACTTTCGTTTACTGCCACTTGACTTTGAACTTCTTTTTCCTTTTGAGTTGCCATTGACATTACAGTTTGTGAGTGCATCAGTGCGGTTGATGGTTTTGCAATAACCTAAAGCAGGAAGACTTTGACTCCCATAATCTATATATCTTTAGTCATTATAGATACATTTTAGAATATTATATTTAAAAACCCTTACAAAAGCATCTTTAGTGTCAGGCTGATGTTGAACTCCGACTTCAGAAGTGTTGTTATCAGGTTGTGTTCCCTTTTCTTGCATTTCAGCCATTGATATAACAGTCTGCCCTTCAGAATCTTTTACCATATCTTTAGCCATCAACTGAATTAACACAATATATCCAATAAACCATTTACAATGCCATAAAACTTTAAATAACGTGAAAATAAGTATCAAAACATAAATCAAATTAAACTACCTCAACATCAACCATTTGCAGTCCCAAAGTGTTGGTCTGACACTCCGTTGACTTCATGAAGACCAGAACGTCATCGTCCAACAGCTCGGCGTCGCTGTCATCCCCTTGCTGGCTTTCTTCTTCCAGCAACTTGACTAATCTGTCGAAATCAAAGTCTTTTTCGATTAATTCCAGCGGAAAATGGCTCTCTTCCAGAATCTTTCTTATCTCATCTTTGTCCAATTCACCGTCAGCTACGCGAAGATTCTGTAGAAGATCCAGAAGTTTTTGCACTTCCTGAAAAATTGTTTGTGATAACAATGCTACTTTATACTTTTTAACCGATTTTATCTTTTCATGGTTATGTTAACGTTAGAACATTAATTTACCCCATTGACATCAAATTCTATCGGTTCATTCTCCATTTTTTGTTTTTTGGCATGTTCCAGTCGTATCTTGAACAACTTTGACTTCAGGACTTCTAATTCTGAAGCATCCAACCTCACGGTATTCAGCTGTTTCCCACCAAACTCCCCGCGACGTTGTTTTAGACGCTCGAACTTTGACTTTGCGTTTTCATATTCTTTCTAAAACAACAAAATTTACATAAAAAGACATTTTTAGGTTGCGTAAATAATTATATAATATTAGTTTAGACAGAAACTTTTCATCGTATAACTTGTCCATCTTTTGACAGAAAATATATTTTTACCTTTTTCTGTTTTTCAAACTCATCGATGTTCTTCAACGTGTACGTTAACGCTGTCTGAGCCTTCTTATTAACAAAAACAGTGTCAGTTTGAGTTAGTCCATCTCGAATTGCCTTGATGTTAGCGAACTCCACGATCTCAGTTTGAACTTCCTCTGCCTTCACCTCAACGTCAGTCTGAATCACTTGATCTGCCGACTGCAGCTCTACTTGAGTGTCCGAATCCATCATCACAGTATCTGTCTGAGTATCAGTATCAAAGAGGAACTCATCCATGACATAATTCTGGATCTCAGCGTGCTTGACCTTGTACTTAACTTGAGTGTAGTTGTTCTTGGTTCTCGTGAGGTCTGGTTGAGTTTCAGCGTCTTTCTTAATGATCAGATCCATGGTTTCGGAAGATGTGTATCCTGTGAACGTGGACGGTCCCGCTTGACATTCTGTTGATGTTTGTTCAAATTCTGTCTAAAAATTTAACCTTAAATAATTTGTAGATTAGGCAACATAAAAAATTTTGGGCCGATGAAAGTACCTGTACATTTCTACTCTTCATAAACCTCAATTTATCGCGTGATTCTCGTCGCTTAAGTCCATCATCCCGCGATAACTTCTTCTGAAAACCTTCCCTAACCCGTCGCCGTCGTTCTGGCAATTCATTGTGTCCCGTAGTATTGTCGTCACTGTCGGTTTCTGACATTTCCCACGATCCATCCGAATCTTGCTCCAGTAACTGACGAATAAATGACACTTCTGGTTGAATAGAAGAGTCGGCGTACCTAAAATGTAAACATTGGTTGTTATAATAAAAAAGATAATAATGTTGCACTTACTCAACGCCCATAGTTGTTGCACAGTCGACTATGCCAAGTAAATCTGCATCAAACTGAGCACTTGTTGATTCAACGTCGACTTCACACTAAAACAATATAATAAAAATGCTTCATAGCCAATAATCGTCCTGACCATCAAATATCACCACTTACCTGACATCCAGAGTCCACACTATCCGTGTCCGTCTGATTCCCGCTGTCGCTCAATTCGGCCGAAAACTGAGCTCCATAACTGTAACTGACCAGTAGCCATTCAGGCACCGTGGTCTGTACCTTCTTGGCCTTGTTGTGGAAGTTTGTCTGAGTACCACAAGTGTTTCTCTTGTAGACGGAAGTGTTGATCACATTCTGAGCTTCTTGTCGCTTCTTCTCGATGAATCCATCAATGTCGTCGCTCTTCTGATTGCAAAATGAGAATTGTCCTGTTTGGGGGTCGATTTCAGTCAGAGCAGATGGCAGACTGACTCCCTTGTCTTTTGCCGTCTGTCTGAACTTCTTCATTACTTTGGCACTCTCGTTCTTGCTCAACAACGGCATCAGGAACTTGGCGTTACTGTTGAATCCTTCCACGAATCCTTTCAAAGCTTCTGGATCTCCACTTTCTTGGGCTTTTATGTATTGCTAAACCAAATTACAATATACTATAAAAATTAAAAAATAGATACTAAAGCAATATAATAATAAGTAAAAAAACCCACATCTAACATCCTAGTCAAGACTCGCATATACATTATAGTAATCTTTTCTTGTACCACATTAATGCATACAGTTACTAAAGCCAGACCGATCAGTACCACAAAGAAAGTACCAACCATATACTCTGGATAAGCAGGAGTTACATCGCCAAAACCTGTAAAAAGATATTATACTATAAACAAACATAATATGCTTAACCCCTAACATAATATAACATTTAAAATCACCCATAATAAATTCTATCCTCACCATAAGTACCACTTACCAATAGTACTAAGAGATATGAACAAAAAGTAGAACGATGTAAAGTAGTCCCACTCCTCCCACAAACAAAAGATCGCTGCAAATGCAGTGATATGCCCTACAGTAAGAACCAAGGCTGCAGCTACTGGAGGATCACGGTCTTCTTCTTCCTCTTCTTCTGTCTTTTCTACCGTCTCTTCTGTTTCCACAATCTCTTCGCAAATATGCTCTTCTTGTTGTACTTGGCTTTCTATTGTCCCTGATTGATCTGACATAATACTTAGCCCTTGAGAGAGTTCTGAAGACCTTCTAGATGGTCCAGTTTCAATCGACACTTGTCGTGGTAATGGGCGTGGTCTTTCTGGCGTTGATACCTAAATTGTCATAAAAAAATATATATAAGTATAATGATGACATTTACTGTATTATTATATCATTTTCTAAATAAAGTAACAATTACATTTTGTGTGTCCTGTATTGTAACATGTTTGAACTCGTGATTGTCAACTTCCACGAATTCCTCGTCTATCTCTGTTATGTCATCCAATGGTCGAACTGCACTCTTAACATACATTGATCCCACATCTTTTGGACCGATCCTCCTTTCTTCTACAGCTTCTACACTTTCCTGCTGCGTAATCAACTTCAGAGGCACCTTGTAGTTGAATAAACCATAATTCGCGTATTTTACAGATAACTTTTTGTAGCGTCGTCGCTTTTCTGGCTCCAATTGCTGAGGAAAACGCATGCGAATGTCTGGAAATTAAATTAGTACATAAGAATTGAACAATAGTTCCACAATTATATTGTAAAACACTACTATATTTAAAAAATAATATGCTATAGTATGCATTAACATGCAATATTGGTAACTCACATATAAAAAACAAAAAGTCTTCTACTGCGTAGTTGATAGCCTTCAACAACGACAACTGAGCAGCTCCAATCTTGTCAAGGATAACAACAAACAATGGAATACCCAAAATCGCGTAGAATATAGTCATTATTCTACCAGAAGTTGTTATACATCCAATGTTACCGTAACCTACAATTGTTTGAACCTTAAAAAAATAAGAGTTTTAACAAAGCTTGGGCAATACATACAACTTGCCAATACAGCATTAAATACACAAACGTCCAATAAATTATGATAGATATTCAAAAAACAAACCTATTGTCGTAGAAATAGTGCCAGCATACAGCACACTCATCCAGAAGGTCCATGATGTCTCAACTTCTGGCAGTGTGTAGCCGATTCTCCTTTCGAATTCCATGATAGCGTTCTTCCATTCATTTCGCTTCTGAAGACTCGAACTGTTGTGTATCATCTCTATACTAAAAAAACTATAAGTGCAGTCAAATATCTCACAAATATCACACAATAAATCGTGGTTAAATTGATCACAATAAAATTTTATAAAACATACTTACTTGAACAAGAACACATCCCTTGACATAAGATGCTCGTCCAACTGTTGCCGCTTCTGTTCCAAGTCAGCTGGAGTCTCTAGCCACATAAATATATAGCCACCCAATAAAGTAAACGCTACAGTAAGCCACCATAACTTTGTCACCATCACAATATTCTTTATCTTTTCCAAAAACTTTGTTCCAATAAACTTTCTGTAAGTGTATCAAATTAAAAAACGACTCATAATGTATCCATAAAAAGCTAGTTAAACTTACACAGACTTGAGTGATTCGTGGACAGAACTCTTCATCGATTTGACATCATCGGGAGATGGTAACAACTGTTGAAGCGACGTTTTACTGCTCTTGAAGGGATCGTTCTCCACCGTGTCGTTATACACATCATGGTAAGCGGTGTCATCGTCTTGATCTATTTGAATCGCCTAAAATACCATGCTTGTTAAGCAGAAATTTAATATCCTTAAAATTATTTCATACCTAAAATTAAGAATGAGCAATTAGTAAGAATGAGCAAAGTAACTTATATTATCAGTTATGCAATCATCAAGACACCTATGCTAACATCGCTTACCACATTATCCTCCCCAACTCTCATATCTACAAGCTTAACACTAGTGAACAGTGCCCATTAATATCTTGTAACTAACAGCAAGGAATGACCCACGCACTTTAATTGTCATAACTAAACAAACAAGCATGACAAGATCGACTTCAAGTGTTTAAAACCATGTTGAAAGTGATATTACTCACACATGATTAACAATAACATCACTTTTCTTTTGAGTTATTTTAAACATTAAAATTGGAATATTTACATTCATTTCAACTAAATTTTATTTACATACCTCTTTTTAGATGATTTATATTGCAATACCTATATGACATCCTCTTTATAACAGGACACAGGTCGTCCTTTTGTCGCAAAACTTTCTTTTTGCAGAAACATCTTTTTGTCCGACAGTTTTTTGTATTATAAACCTTTTTTTTTCGGAAAAAAAACATCAATATTTGAGTTGCTCCCCATAATTATTGATTTTGTGACGGATTTTATCGATAAAAATTATTTACATCTTGTGGCCTTGAACTTCATATAAAAATACATAATGTTATCAGCTGAAGAATTCTATCGTATTTTCAGTAATATTTTTATTACGGTACATTTGCTAAACAATATGTTTATTGCGAAACATCAGTTTTCCCATAATTTTAATTCTGAATTTCGAGTTTTCTGTTGTTATTACTCATATTTTGGCGATTGAAAGATATTTTAGATATTCTGATGATGTTGTTTTGGATGAGGCAACAATTTTCTCACTAAAATTTAAAGAATTGCATAATGAGGTTAAGATTAGGTATATAAATTGTAACTTACATTATAATGATGTATATTCACAATGCTGAAGTTATTATTGTTCTTCTGTGTTGTTCTATGTGTTTTTGGGTATGGTGGAACAAAGTCGACTCTAGGCTTGAAGGTTGATGAGTTTGTGCAAAGAAACGAAAGCGATGAAGATGTTGCGGTAAGTATTTTTCATAATTTTGGGTATAACATGGTATGTACAGACAAGAATATCTTACTTATCTGAGCATTCATCTTTAGGAAGTTTTATTGGAAGCCTTAGACGAGTTTAAATTGATATACAACCTGAAAAACGTTATCCAAACTAAAGCATTACACATTGAATCGGCTAACGTCCATGGCTTCAAAACAATCTTCAGACCATATTCTGGGAAACGCTACAATCTGCATGTAGTCTACGGAATCTGCTCTTTAGAAGGCATTCAATCTTGTACTGAGAAAGATATTGACAGAGTGGAATTGGCTTTTATTACAGCTGATATTGAACATCCTCATGCATTCATGAGAGATTTCAAGTTTGATGGCAAGGATCTGGAAAGTAAAAGTACAGGTGTTGCTGGTGGTGTGGAGAGTAGCACTAATTTTTATAAGAGATCAAGTTCAGATGGAATCAAAAATGAAGGTTTGTAGAAGTATTTAATGTGTTACAATTTATATTTTTTTTATTTTTTTGCTTCAAGGATATCATATAGCTGTAAAACGTGTCTGCAGATGTAAATTTAGGTGTTTTAGATGGTGATTTAGCCACGGCATCTTCTGCTGTTTCTGAGGATTCAGGAATAGAAGGTTTGAATGATGGTCACAAGATCGCTCCAAGAATGACTGAATTCTTTGACTATTAACCTACTATATGGTTAAGCACTTTCAACATTTTTATGTGAATGATGTCCAATATTGTAATTTTAGTGCGTTTACTTATTAATAAAGACTATTTCTGAAGTTTAAAAGATCATGTTGTTATTTGAACCTTGTAACATTTTTGTTCAAAAACATGTTTAATATCAATGATAATGCAACTTAATACCACATCATTAAAAAGTGAATCTAGCATTATATTAAATGGCATTATGTGCTACACCAAATACCACCATCTTCAGGAGATTACATTCAAACAATTTGTTGACAAATACCATAGAATTAGCCAGTACAAACATTGATCTGATAACGAACGTTGTTTAAGTCGTGTTATCAGATGGCAATAAATACAGCTGAGGGAGAGTTTCGGTCATTCTCTTGCTTTTGTTGATAGTCATATACTCTATGTTGATATACTTTTTGTTGTTTGTCTCGGTGGCTGGACTTGAGAATGGGCTGGCTCGGCTGCCTCCAATGGGCTGGATGTCATGGACAAGGTTCTACTGTCAGATCGACTGCGAACGCCACCCATTCAGTTGCATAAACGAGTACTTGTACAAGAGTCATGCTGACCGATTGGCCTTGGATGGGTATCTCGAGGTGGGCTACGATCGCATTCACATCGACGACTGCTGGGCCAACTGGCAGAGGGATGGAAGTGGCAAAATGGTGGAGAACAAGACCAGATTCCCGTCCGGAATGAAGGGAATGGCTGATTATGTAGGTATTGAGTAGATTAGTGTCAGCTATTCTTATGTTAAACATGAGTGTTATCTTATCAGACATGTGCTTTTCTTACTGATATAATCTACATTATAGTATAAAAAGTATTGTTTTTGGTTGTGAAAATAAGTATTATTAAGTTAACTTGTGTGGGCAAAAAGTTTAGAGAACTTTAAAATCTAATTGTAAGAAGAAGTTAAGGTACGATTATATTGTTTCAGATCCACAAACTGGGCCTTAAGTTTGGATCCTATGGAGACTATGGCTCCAAGACTTGTGCTGGCTACCCTGGCAGTATGAACTACGAGAAGATAGACGCCTTTACCTTCGCTTCGGATTGGGAGGTGGACTATGTTAAGTTAGATGGCTGCAATGCTAATGCTGATCAGTACAAGAAGGGATACCCCTTGTTTGGGAAGTATCTGAACCAGACTGGCAGACCTGTCGTCTATTCCTGTAGCTGGCCTGCTTACATCGACGACAAGAAGTCGATCGACTACAAGACCATCGTGGAGAACTGTAACTTGTGGAGGAACTACCAGGACATCGCCAGCAGTTGGGACTCGCTCCTGGGCATTATCCAGGTTTACGTCAGGGATCAGGATCAGCTCATTCCGATTCATGGCCCTGGACATTGGAATGATCCTGATATGGTATGTTGGCTGTGTCTTTAGGTGTTTTAATAAGATACGATGATTTTTCTATTAAGTATGAGGTTATGTCACCGGTGACATGATGTCACCTTATATTATAATTAGATTTACAGTTACTTTACTGTTTTTTAAAATTTATATTGTTTTAGTTGATCGTAGGCAACCCAGGAGTGTCATTGGGAACATCGCGAGTTCAAATGGCAGTTTGGTCGATATGGTCAGCTCCGTTGATCATGTCCAACGACCTTCGTATCATACCACAAGAATTTGCCGATCTTCTCAAGAATACCAGAGTAATCGCGGTTAACCAAGACCCCTTAGGCATCATGGGACGAATGGTCAAAAAGGTACTGTAACTTGTGATTTAAGATAACTTAGATTAAAAATGCGTTAAAAGGGCGCGATATTAACTGTTTTGGTAAAAAAAGATTTGACTAAACAAATTACTAGTTCTTTTGTTATTATGTGTCGCTTTAGACTCCACAATTATGGTACTTTGTGAAGCCGATGACCCCTGTATCAAAAGATGGCAAACAACATTCGTATGCTATCGCTGTCGTCAACTACTCTCGCCATCCTGCAGTAAGTTTATATAGGTTTATGTTACCGTATTATTATTATAATTTAAAATCTGTATTTGATCGGTGTACTGTAACTTCAGAAATTCGAATTTACTCTCGGCAACTTCAACATCTCGAGTCCCAACGGCTTCGAGGTGCAAGAACTGTTTTTGGGCCAAAAATTGGGTCATCATGACAAGAATACAGTAATCCAAAGCACTCTTCCGGTGCACGATGCTTACTTTATTAAGGCGACGATAGTACAGTAACCGACTACGGTATGATTGATGTATTTATAAGCTTTATACATAAAACAAATTAAAGCATTACTGTAACCGGGAAACATTTTGCAGTACAGTTGTTGACGAGTTACTGTAGCTTTTAGTAACGTAATTACAAATGATTACGGTATTGTAATCAGGTGTTACTGTAATAAAAAGTTATTTCTAAGCTACAGTAACCACAGTACCAATAGCCGTTGTATTACTGTATCAGTAATTGTCGCCGAATAGCAAAATCGTCTACCTGCCTGGTCCTAATGGTGCACTTGTAAAGTAGTGCATCAGTGGCCCTTACCGGGTCCACAAAGGCATTCCAGTGCCGATAGTACCCAATGTACCTATTGGACCATACCTCCATACAGTCGTAACCGTTTGGGTCAGTTAAGCCTAACGACGACAAAGTGGTCGATCGCGCCTAAAACAGTTTTTCGACCATTATTTAATACGTTTTTATACCTATACTACAGTAATCAAGTAATGCTCAGATTACAGTAACCTTCGCTTAAAATTTTGTAAAAGTTACAGTAAAAAACTGACCGCTGGCTGATTGGAACGATTGATAACAGCGACAGCGAACGACCATCGCGGTCGCGCAGAGTTGTTTATGACCGGCAGAATCTGCTTCACAAAGTAGTACAACTGCGACGTCTGAAATTAATATATTATCAATCTTTGCATCGTGCAAGACCAGCCATTG
The DNA here is from genome assembly GCA_904066225.2 of Bursaphelenchus okinawaensis. NCBI lineage: Eukaryota > Metazoa > Nematoda > Chromadorea > Rhabditida > Aphelenchoididae > Bursaphelenchus > Bursaphelenchus okinawaensis. The sequence continues at coordinate 6,212,582 of CAJFCW020000005.1, read as the reverse complement.
CACAGTGCAAAGAGTCATTACAAAGACTTGCACAGTGCAGCCGCTATCTTCTTCTTTTTTGCACCGTGCAAACAACTCGACTTTGCTCTTGCACAGTGCAGACTGTTTGAAAGAACACTTTTCAGCGACAAAAGAAAGGATTGTCGCTCAACTGCTTCCCCACTGCACCGTGCGGTTCTTTTCATTGTCGCAATATGCCAATTCCTCGTAAAGAAAGAAGAAATTGTCGTTTTGCAAACACCGGCACATGACAAAAGTCTGTCGCTGTTGATCAGCGACGACTTTGTCGTGCGACAAACATTATTGCAATTCAAAAGCGACAAATTTGCACCTTTTTTCATTTTTGAACTGCGACAAAATTGGAAAAAAATGTGTCGCTTTTGTCGCAAGTAAAGGGTCAAACTTTTGTCGCTCACATTTTGCGACAAATTCGTGTTTCAACTTTGCGACAAGGTTTGTCGCAGTTTCAGCAAAGGTTGCTTGGTTTCTTTTGACGCTAAAACAAATGTTCTGGCAAGATGCGACAAGATTGTCGCCAAATCGTTTAGGCTTTCAAATGCTTAACGAGTTTGGCGACAGATTCTTTTGATTTGTCGCCCATAAAGGTTGACAACGACAATAAAGGAAAAAAGCGACAAAACGGGAAGCGACAAACTGACTGCACGGTGCAGTGATGAACCATTGTTGCACTGTGCAAAGAAAGTGGGATTTTGCACTGTGCAATCAGAAAACGTGTTTGTAAAGAAAAATAACTCTGCACCGTGCAATGAATAAATGTTTGCACGGTGCAGGTCAAATAGACTAAATGTTAAAATTGGTGCATAAATTAAGTCTTTTGGTAAAAATATAAGTATTTAGCCCTACCCGGAGTACCATTCGTCCCATTTTGCCCATAGGATCTTGGTCGATGCCAATAGCGATGCGATTCTGTAGAATAGCTCTTAAATTCGGCGAAATAGTCCTCAAATCGTTGGACATGATCAAAGGAGCGGACCAGATGCACCAGACGGACATCTGGATCCTGGAAGCGCCTTCTGTGATCCCATTCCCAATCACCAGCATGTCCGGGTCGTGCCATTGGCCTGGGCCGTGGACTGGGATCAGCTGGTCCTGGGCCTTGATGAACTCGTTGATGATGTACAATATCGACCAGAGGTTGTTGTCGACGTCGGGGTAGTTGCGCCACAAGTTGCACACCTGAGCGATGCGATTGTAGTTGATGTTGGGCTTGATCGCTAGATAGGCGGGCCAGCTACAAGAGTAGACGATGGAACGGCCTGAGGCGTTTAGGTATTGCGAGAAGAGGGGATAGCCTGAAGAAGATACGATGAGTTTGCTCAGTTAAATTTGACTTAATGTGCAAAATTTAAAGGTAGGCTCATGCTGCCTTACCGCCTTCCATCTCCACGATGGTACTCCAACAGCCATCTAGCTTAAGGTAGTCCACCTGCCAGTCCGCGAAGGCCCAAGCGTCGATACCTTCGTATCCTTTACTGCCAGGGTAACCTCCACACGTCTTTGTACCGTAATCCGCATATATTCCAAACTTCAACCCTCTACTGTGGACCTAAATTTTATCTTAAATTGTACCAAAAGTAATGTAAAATACGAGTAATGAACTGCACCATATGTGGTATAACAATTACAATATTAATCTAAACATGAAAAGTAAATTATTTTTTATGAATTACTGTAGCATATTACAGTAACCTTAAACTTACATAATTTACCAGTCCCTGAATGCCCCGAGGAAATCTGTAACGATCGGCGACCAGTCTGTTCTGCCAATCCCTGGACCGTTCAGTCCAGCAGTCGTCTATGTGGATGGTATTGTAGCCGACTGCCGCGTATCCATCGCTGACCAGTCGATCTGCATGTTGGAAGTAGAGCTCCTCGTTGATACAGTTACTCGGGTGTCGCGCACAGTCAGTCTCGCACTTGAACCAGCTCCACGACATCCAGCCCATTGGTGGTAGACTGAAATTATATATTTTAGGTATGTTTAGTTACTGACAGTAATATGTATTTGCATCATGTGATTACTGTTATAGTAACATGTATAGAATAATGTGTGTCGTATCACATGATAGTATTTAATATATGTACGTGTTATGAGTTAAACAACAACATCATGACATTTTATGTCGTACTTACCGTGCTAGTCCATTCTGTAGTCCACATATTTGTTGTGTCCAACATACCAAGACTAAGATTACGGTACTTTGGTATCTTAACCCATTGAACATGAGGAAGGCTTAAACATGCTTCTTAATGTATATCAAGTACATCTAAGTCAAAACACCGCAGTAAGAACAGTAACGATACGTAGTATATAACTTCACTTTGCCGTAAATTCGTCGTATGTCAATATGCAAAGATATCAGACACAAACCAGGTCTTATCAGTGTTATCAGCCATTAATTGTCGCAGACTTTCTACCTCTCACTTCATTTACACTTACATTTGACTATTAATATATAATATTATACTATACTAACTTACATTACATTAAACTTTACGATATTTTACATCACATTAACTACAAATTAACCTAAGTATTACTGTATGATAAAGTAAATTTCAGCATGATGAACTCAACTATGATAGAACTAGCGTCTGGAGGCCTTGGCGGTTCAGCTGGAATACTACTTGGATATCCGTTAGATACAGTAAAGGCCAATATACAAACTGGGCATAAGATACGATGGCACAATAGTAGCTTCAAGATACGAAGCCTTTACCGTGGTATGACATTGCCTTTAGGCAGTGCCGCGTTCTTGAATGCTCTTATGTTTGGAGGATACGAAGGAGCACTACGCTACGCTGGATACGATGACAAACAACATGTTCCTATGACTACTGTAAGTTTCTAAACGTAGAACTACTATAAACAGTACTATTTACTAATTTTACCTAAGAGTGTTTTTATATTACTGTGCTATCTACAATAATCAAGCTACCTACAGTAGTACACCGTACTGTAGGTAATTTTAGCCTCGACAGTTGGTACTCTTGCTCAGCTAGGCCCAGCCGTACCAATCGAGACCATTAAAACCAGACTGCAGGTAGTGTACCAGAACAAAGAAGGACCACTCAAGTGTACCAAAGACATCGTACGACTTCATGGATTCAGAGGATTCTACGCTGGAGGCAAAGTAATGGCATTAAGAGATCTGATCGGCTACGCTTTCTACATTCCTGTGTATGAAGCGACAAAGAAACTAGTACACAACTACTGCAATTTTGGTACTGTACTTCAACAGGTAATTAAGACACGACTATTACCTTCATACGGTCATATAAAATATACTTTTGTCAGTAAGAATATTCAAATTTTAAAAATATTTTTGAATTTTAATATTGTTTTAGATCCTCTCTGGAGGAATATCTGGCTCACTAGCTTGGCTAGTCATTTGTCCATTAGAATTGATAAAGAACCGAACTCAATGTGACCCGAAACTAACTACAGTAAGTGTTGTACACAACGTACTCAAGACTTCTGGAGTCCGCGGATTCTTCAAAGGAGGCCTTATTCTCACCCTCAGGGCATTTCCTGTCAATGCCATTACTTTTCTCGTCTACGAACACACATTACAGCAGTTTAAACAAAATAAACAGTAAGAAGTTACTTTACAGTCGCAGTAAAATTAGAAGCAGGAGTATAAATCAGAACCGAAAATTCACTTTTTTCAAAATTTAAAATTAAAAAAAATTATAAAAATAAATAAAATTTTTAAAAAGAACTTTAAAAATCACCAAAAACACCAATTTAAACTGTTACATATTGCAATAAATCGTCTGGAGAAACGTAAAAACAACCTTTGCTACAATAACATTAAAGCGAACACAACCGTCGCTCTTGTCGCTTTACCATGTTGTAATTTATAAACGGTTTCGAACCAGAACTTGTTTCTTACTTTACAGAAATTAGTTTCAAATTGTCTAAAAGTAGGGGGAGTCACCGCCCACGTAAAGTTACCTACGTCAACAAAGTAGTGACCTCTTGTCGTAATTCATCGCTTTACTATTAACGTACAAATATAGCAATCTCTACTTTGTTATTATACATTGTAAAGACGGTATAGTATTGTTAACAGCTTGTAAAACAGGATGTTCTGTTTAACATCTACTATAATACAACATCATATCTTATATATAGCAAATCAAATAAAACGACAAATATGCATGACATGCCCTCTTATAATCAATCACGTCAAACATTTACATTCCTCTCCAAAAAGGTGAGAACACCTACCACAGTAATGCAAACCTGATGACAACAATACCAAAAAAACGTTGACATTTACTAACGTGATGACAATGTTATCAACATGATGACAATGTTTACTGATGCCAAGTTTACTTATTTCTTGCGAGTTCCCGTAGCGATCGTACGAACCGACTTGTTTTCGTTAAAGTCGGGGTTATTCACTGACTTGCCACTGCCTCTGGCAATCCGACGTTTGATACGGTCCACTTCAGCAGACGGAATGTCGCGCACCAGCACCAGCGACTTTCTGTTCAACTCTTCGTAGATTCTGTCCGATTCTCGCGGCAAACAACGGATTCCGTCTTCAGGAAAGGCCAACGCGTGATTCTTCAGAGGCTCCAGATGAATGTCTAGCTTCTGAAAAAGAGTTTTATTAAGATAACATACACATAACAAACATATTTGATAATAAGAGTTTAGTGTCGCTAATTCGAAGAAATTACACAGTAATACTCATCATTATTACTCAAAATTACTTTTTTCCCACATTGATTACAAGTATCCATGCCACTGTTTCGCGTAGATTCGAGATCAGGAAGAACATTATTGCTACTATCCATGTCCATCGTCTCAGCATCAGAATTGTAGTCGCTAGTATGAAGGGAAGTCGACGATGTTGGAGTATAACCTTCAGAAAGGTCAGAAGTCGAAGTAGAAACTAAAACAATATCAAGATCAAACATTATTATGCTGCCGTATAAAACATCGAAGCAAAACTATTTAAAAAAAAATACCAACTTACCACTCTTTTTAGTACGACCTTTGCGATACCTCATTGGTGAAGTAGCCGATCTCGAAGCTAAAGGATCCTGAGCTAAAATAAGGTAGTTTATTCAAACATATCCTCAATAAAAAGAATAACTTTAAAATTACAAAAACACCCACCCTTAACAGCTTCGCGGTAATGGCGATCAACCCTGACAGTGTTCAGATCCGTTGGCAGCTCCACGATATTACCCTCGATTTGTTCAACTACATTCCCAATGATTCGACTGATCTTCTTCAAAGCGTCCATTTCCGACCGGTCGGAGTAACTTCACAGGTGTTGAATGGCATAACTTTGCTTTTTCTAATAAAAATGCGACTTTTGGTCGCAAAACATCAAATAAAAATTTAAAAAATATAAAATTAATCAAAAACACTTGCTTCCATCTATAATATTTAAAAAAATAATATTACAATATTTTAAAATCTTTTTAGAAAATTTTTAAATTCAGCCAAACTGTCTCCAAGTATACTTTATTTTCAACCATCAGTTCTGACCAATAAAAACTTGTAAAAAAGCTTTTAATCTTAATGCGCCCATGTTTGCAAAAACGCTGCAGTCTGCGGTTTGGCAAAATTTTCACAAAAAATTATTTCGAGCGAACTCGAACCAGATTTTGGACAAATTTTTGTCGCGATCGGAAATGAGCGGCTTCAGAGGTATCAAGTTTTGTCCAGAATGGTAAGTTAGTGATATTCATTGGTATTTTACATATTTTTTATGCGGCTATAAGTTGATTTTTCTGTAATACCAACATCTTCAGCAACAACATGTTGTATCCTCGTGAAAACTTACACGAGAAGGTTTTGATGTATGCATGTCGGAATTGTGATCATGCAGAATATGCCGACAATCAATGTATTTACGTTAACAGGATCCACCATCAAGTTGAGTAAGTTAAATGAGTTTGAATTTTATTTTAGGTAACAAAAAGGGTTGGAGTTAACTGTTTTAGGTAATAATCGGATAGAAGTTGAATATTTTTGGAAGAAGGAATAACTTATATGTATTATAAAAATTTTACTAAAGCATATTGCACTTGGTTTGGAGTAACATATTGTTTTAGCGAGTTGACTCAAATTGTGTCTGATTTGAGGGAAGATCCGACTTTACCCAAAACTGATAACCACCCTTGTCCGGCTTGTGGCCACAGGAACTCGGTGTTCTTTCATGCTCAATCTCGACGTGCTGAAGAGGAAATGCGACTGTATTATGTCTGTATCAACGCGACTTGTGGACATAGATGGACGGACTGATCGTATGAGTTTCTTTATATATTTTTGTTGATTTTAGGTAACAATGCCAGAAATATTATAAATTTGTTAATTTTAAGAACAACTTTTGACACGATATTGTTTTATGTTAAATTTAAAAATTAGATTTAAAAAACTAAAAATACTACTGTAAACAGTTGGTATCTCGAGATTGCTGATAGTAAAAGTTGTCCGTTGGCATAAATGATCTATTAGGTAAAAATTTGCGGGATTTCGCTGCAGTTTTGGCTTGTTTTGATCTCTTTTTTTTATTTCTCGGTTCTTGTTTTGCTAGCTCTGTGTGATTAAAATCCGGTCTTGCCAGTGTGATAACGGCGTCGAATGACAATGTCACTTGTATTGTATAAAATCGCGGCTTTTGTAAGCGCCGTCTATTATTGTCATAGCTAATATGACATATTTGAGTATTACTGGCAGATCGGAGAGGCGGTTGCAATTGGCAACATCACTTGCAATTCTACCATGGTTTGCATGTGGGTTGGTACTAATTTTGTCAAAATGGCTCTATTTTGGAAATGGCATTAAGACACTACTGGAGGTCAATAAAGCTTTTCAACAGTAAGTTGTGTTCTATATTCGGGTATTTTTTAGGTATAATCCGTTCAATGTCGACGCCGGTAAACTTTTTCACAATGGTCGATTTTTACGGAAGACGTCTTCGTACCACCACGAGTAGGTTTAATGTTGGTATTAAATAACGTTTCAGGGCTATATTTGCGATTGAAAGCTACTTTTCGAATGAAGGTGTCTACAACCTTGCTAATGCTTGTTGTCAAGTATCGTTGTACTTGACTGTACTCTATTACGGCTTCATTATTATGCTTAGCAAGTATATGGCTGACAAACCAGCTTACTCGTTGAAGGCACCACTTTTTGCTTGGAATGTTGGTCTAGCCGTGTTTAGCACTTTTGGTGCTTGGAGAATAGGACAGGTAGGTAATGATGATTTATTGTGGTATTTTCTAGGAATTTTTCGCTCGGTTACAAATTGAAGGGTTTACACAAACTGTTTGTTTGTTGCCTAACGAGTTCACTCCTACTACCTTCTGGATGATCGCTTTTGCGCTGTCGAAGATCGTGGAATTTGGCGATACTGTTTTTGTCGTTTTGAGGAAGAAACCTCTTATATTTTTACATTATTATCACCATGCGGTTACACTAGTGTATTCTTTCCACTCTGGTAATCATTTTTACTGTTTTCTTTTATCATAGTCCTTTTAGCGTTTTACGATTATGTCATCATTTCATCGTAGTGTTGTAGTATTTTTACTGGTATTTAAATTTAGGAGCTCACGTGTCTTCTACTGGTGTATTCTTTGCGTGGATGAACTATACAGTTCATACTGTCATGTACGCTTACTACGCCGTAAGTGCCCTAGGTGTTCGGTTGCCTAAGAAGCTGGCTATGTGCATTACTGTTCTACAAACTATCCAGATGTTCTTTGGGGTTGGTGTCAGCTGTTATGCGTTTTACTTGAAAGCGTTTACAAATCACTTGTAAGTACTGTTTTAAAGGAGTATATACTTTACTTTATTTAGCTGCCAAGTCAGTCTACCCAACTTGTATTTGGCATTCTTTATTTACGTAACATTTGCCGGATTGTTCTTACAATTCTTTTATGGAGCATATGTGAAGCGGACGAAGAAAGTAAAAAAATCATAAGTATTTACAATTTGACAATAAAGGATAATATGATAACAACGTTAGGTGGGTAGAATAATAACAGAGATGAGTAATGCTGGCTTAGAAGTGTCATTTTGAAAAACAATTTGAAACATGAACTGAAAGTGATATTACGATATCTCCTCACAGCTGAGTTCCTCTTCACTTTCCTGTTTCTTGACAACCTTCTTCTTCCTCCTCACCACCTTCCTCACCTTCTTCTTGACCTTGACATCTGTCGTGTTATTCTTGGCATCTGGAGGAGTGGAATGTTCCGGTAGATTTGTGCTTTCGGTTAATTTCTTTTCCGTCACATTCGACGGCTTTTTTTCTGACGTCATGGGCACTGTGATAACTTCTGAAAATATTGATTTGGCCTTTGGAGTATTGGTAATGGTATTCCGTCTGGCTTCTTCATCAATGAAGTCACATTCATCTGGACTCTCGTCGTCAGAAACGACATGTTTTTTGTTTTTCAGTCGATTTGTTAGTCGAAGAAATTCTTGTTGAGCATAGGTTTCAAATGGGTCTACATAAGGTTGAGTGTTCCGTACTGGACTGATGTCGTATACCACAACCGTGTTGTTAAAAGTGACATTTCTCTTCAATTGGGCGGACTTAGATTTGCGAGATGCGGCGGCCAAGCACGGTTTGGTCTGTAAATCAATTATAATATCTAAAAAGTTTAAAAAAACAATTTTATGTTTAATTTGATTTGGGTTAGGCGTTATATGATAGTCGTTAAACGCAGAATAATTGCCATGACAAAAATAAATAAAAACTTCTATAATTAAGGTGCTTACCTTGACTGTGGTCATAGTCAATGGCCGTGTATGGTCTACCACATCAAGAATTGCAACACAGCAAATTAAAATATGATGGAGACAAGAAGTGGAAACCTTATGTGCTCGAAAAACAAATGTAGACTGAACTCAGATCAGGACATAAGGTTAAAAAGAGGCTAAAAAACATTGGCCGCTTTCGAGACTTTCCTCGGGAATTTTTTGGTTTTATCGCTCTGGATGTTCGACTTGATTTTTATTTGTTTCTCGGGAGTTTTACTGTGTTAATGGCGCCGTGGGTCTGGTTTTGGATGAAGGAAGTGTTTTCTGTAGTTGTTTTCACTCACAGCGAGGTCATTGAGTGCATTCTGGCACATGTTCAGTCTTTTAGCTACTATAATATGTTGTTTTTAATGTTTACAGTTGAGGAGTTCACTTATATTTGTGGAGGTTGAAGTTTAATTTTGAAATGAATGTGCTTTATTTATACGGCATTTCAGTCCAAACGTGCAATGGCATTCTGATGCATAAAACCCGGTTTCATTGGGTTTTCTCCGGCCTTTGGGCCGTTCGTTCCTGGAAATGAAAATTCAAAGATAAAATGTATCTTATGTCATAGGAAACCACATGGTTTGGCTATCTGACACATTCAATCTTTTTATTATGTTTGGGATGATATGTTGATGATATGTGCACTTAGGACGGGAATTGGATTACATAGTTTATAGTGTTGCATTTATTTTGTTAGGGTTATGGTTTAAATCCATCATCTATAATATATAAGTAACAGTTGCTAGCATCTATGATAAAAGTTGTAAGTCTTTAATTAAGAGTTTTCTAATCAATACTCATTTGTAATGGCTACAATTTTGTAAAATTGATCTTGGTCTGGCTACTCTCGCAACGCCAAAGAACGCATTAATTTTGTTTACCGCCTAATTTAAGCCCAAATTACCCTGGAGGGTTGAAACCAAAACAGTTGTGTTTTGACTTTGTTGTGAAATGAATACAGCACGACACCCAACAATGTTTTCTTTCGCTCGAGGACGTTCTCCAGAGACGTTTTGGAACAACAATTCCATGTTGGCGCTGCGAGAAATCTTCTTTTATAACAGTTTATTGTTTTGAATGAAAGCCAAACTAATTTCATTTTTTTCGAAAACAAAATTTATTGATAATCTGGCATTCTGAATGTATTGGTTTCGTATCTTGGTATTTTCAGTTGTCTATGCTTTATGTCTTTATAAAGAGATCTTTGATGTGACTATGGTTTTTTAAGTTTTAAAATTTATTTTTCATGACACGTACTATGCTTTGTAATATAGGTTTACTCGATAAAACCTTTTCTTATACTGTCGGCGTCCAATGGCATTCTTCCAAGTAGTAAACATTTGTGTTGTTGGCAGTAAACACCCTGCTTAACTATGCAAATATGTTTTGTCTGGGGGAGTAAGGAGTCCATAAAGAAAAAGATCCATATTTTCTCAACTCTTTTCCTGTTTTGGCCTTCTTTTTGCCATGTTTATGACAATTTTTGCTGTTGGACGTTTCTGTTTTGCACAGAGTTTACTCCATTTTAAACTGCTTCTTTGCTCGGTGTTGTTTTGGTTATTGCTTCAAGTGAAAGTGGCAGGTTTTGTCTTATTTAGAAGAATATCTATAACATTATAATGTAGAACCACATGTAGCTAGCGTTCTAGGAATGTGACGTGCAAGTGTATTGTTGTCGTGTACCGTCATAAAAACAGTTGTCTACAATATCGAGAATGTGATGCGAGAGTAAGTGTAAAAAAAACAGGCGAGTGAATTCGACTCCCTAAGGGCAATCGGAGCTTGCCGTCTTTTCAGTGGTTTAAAAAAATCTTCCAAAAGGTCTTTACGTTCGAACTTCTTCCGGCAAGTGCCACAAATACTTTTGGAACGTTGACATTCTGGGGATATCGCTCCTGTGCCAGTTATTGTTCGCGTTTGTATGACACGGATAGGGGTCGTGGTGGCATTGCACATGTTTTTTGGTGTTTACAAGAGTTTTTGCAGCGAATTCTGCTGGATTGAGGGGCTATTTGCTTGTTTTTGGTTTAGTATGGCATCCGAGGTTAGCACGAAGATGCACTTTTGTTTGCACGATCAAAACATTAGCATTTCGACAGATGTTGTTTACAGGAAGCCTAATGATTTGGTTATTAACAGAAACGGATAATTTTCGTTTGTGGTTGATTAAACTTGAATAATTTTTTGTAAATTGTTATATTATATAAGGCTCTACAGTTTTTTTTGAAACTGTCGCATAATAACTACTCTTGAATATTATTATACACATATTGCCCTAATCTTTTTGAACAAAATTTTACCTGCACATCAGTCAAGCATGTCATTACAGCTTACCATGTTGTCATAGCACCAATTAAATCACAAGTATGCGTCTTTTACTCCGTTTTAACTGCGAATTCCGGCGTTTCGAAGCCAAGTTTGGCGGGCCTCACAAAACCACGATTAAATTGAAGCCTCGGGGGCATGGTTTTGTTTAGTTTTTTGTTTTGAATGGAGAGAATCCGGAAAAGGTCTCGGCTTTTAAGCCCAAGTAGTGTATTGTGAGCTTTCGTTCTACCAAACGTCCATTATTTTAATTTGATATAACGCTCCGCCGAGTATTTCGGTTTTATCGCGTTTGTTTACTTCGGCCGTATAAGTTTGGGGAAAGTTTCGCGAGACAATAAATAGTATTCGAAATAGTTTAAATATGTTTATGTGTAGCAGATGGGTAGTCGAAATGTTGTTGTATATTATAGTAGCTATGTTTTGTATCAAATTTGTCAAGCTCTTCGGGAAACTTCGGACATAATTATCTCATTTATGTGAATTATAGTCATGGTATGAACGTTAAAAGCGGTGGGATGAGTTTCAACTCGATTTTACTTCAAATCACGTAACTTGTGTACATACGACAGTAAAATGGTTACTAATGGGATTAATGGAACGGGTCCAAATTGTAATTACAAACGTACTATCTTGATAACCGGTGCTACAGATGGAGTTGGTAGGTCGATTTTATAATTTATTTCAATTTGTTCTCTCTACGATTTTAGAAATATTAATGTCGTTCTGAACTCTTATTTCTTTTTATATACGTCTTTATTGTCTAGACCTGTGAAAAACGATCCTTAGTACCTTTAAATAAATCATTCTGACGTTTTTTAGGTAAACAATTGGCTCGGGAGCTGGTTAACAACAAAGAGAACTTCGTGATTATCCACGGTCGATGTGAAAGGAAATGCTTGGCAACATTGGAAGAGTTTGCAGCTGGACCATACGAGTATAACAATGGCAGTACGATCTCGCTGGGATCAGCCATTAATGGTAACAAGCAGAATGGAGTACATCACGAGCTCCTAGACAACGCGACCTTTGTCAACGCTGACTTTAGCGAGTTCAAACAGGTGCGTACCTACGTAAAAGAGTACCAATTTTTTTTTACTTTTGTGTTTTGTTGCGACTAGCCATTTTGAATTGATGTAAACTTTATGTTTTAAGGTTTTGAAGTTCATCGACAAAATAAAAGTGTCATATCCGAAGGTAAACACTGTGATATGTTGTGCGGTTACGATGCCTACTCGTCGTCTCCAGACCAAAGATGGACTAGAAATGCAGTTCCAGGTGAACCATCTGTCCCACTTTGCCATTCTGAATGCGTTGTTGCCGTTGTTGGAATCGAATGTGCCCTCCAGAGTATTAACTGTGGGGAGTATGTTACACTCAATGAATCATATCGACTGGGAAGACGTGAACTGTGTCAAGATCTACGACAAGTTCCAGCAGTACTCGAGGACGATGCTCATGAACCACATGATGACTTTCTGTCTACACAGACTCTTCTTCAAACATCACATGGAGTTCAGGGTCACGGCCAATGTGGTGGATGCTGATCAGAAAACGGACAGAAAAGGGGCCAAGTAAGTGTTTTATTACAATAATACCACAGTAAATTTAATAAGAGATTGAGAATATAATTATATGGCTTTCAGGAACTACATCATGAACGATATCAGTGCCTCAGAAACCCATTTATGTTCCCATTCCAACGCTATCCAGACACTAGTCCGACTGGTCGAGTGGGAGGACTACAAGCACACCAGTGGCAAGTACTACAACTCTCTCGGCAAAGAAACACAGTCTGCTTCGGAGATACGAGATGTACGACTACAGAATCGTATGTGGCAGGTCAGTACGGAGTTCACTCGAAGATACGGAGGAGAAACACAGCAGAACAACATGGTGTAACTTGGGAACTATAAACCGTAGTACGTGTACTATATAGTACGATATATATTATACGTTTACATCCACATTCTACGATGATATTGGAATCTACGTATATGTTATAGTAGATTCAACTATACCATACATCGACTAAATGAACCATGGTAAAACACACGCTTCTGAACCATTAAATAGTATAATACTATGTAAAATATTGTCATGTCATTCCAAATATTTAGTATCTTGTATATATTTTGTCTCGTCTTACGCTGAACATATATTATATATGCGCGACAATAGTTACAGTTAGTGGTGTAAACTATATTTTTGCATTACAATAACCTGTAGTTTTCGGTGCTATGTTATACGATTGTGTGCGAAATAAACGAATAGACCTTCACCTTTTATTGTGTTATTTTCAACTACATATCAGTTACTTCGTATCTTACTTGAACGGATACCATGGGTGCATCTTTAGGCTAAAATACGGTAGTTATGTCTTGATTTTGTCTTTAGGCTTATTAGTTTTAAAGCTTTGGTTACGTTAAGGTATTTTACATAGAGAAAAGGTTTTTACTTACAAGTCGTATACGAACAATCGTATGTTGGCGTTAGCGGCCTTGACCTGCTCCATCTCTTGTGATGACAATTTGAAGCCAAAGATGTCAATGTTTTCTTTGATGTGGGACTTGTTGGTACTGCTAGGCAAGGGAATGGCTCCAAGTTGGTGCAATGCCCGCAGGCAAATCTAAAAACAAACATTAAGAGGTATTAAGTGGAACCATAATATACTAGAGAAAACAAAAAATATTCAAAAAATGAGTTAATTATAATATACGATGAAAAGTGTCCCATTTCTTTCGGTTCAACTTAATAAAACAAGGTTATTAAATACATTACCTGCGCCGCTGTTTTACGATGCTTTCCGGCCATGTCTAGGACTACAGGATGGCCCAGCACGTTACCTTCTGGCCAATTCGTCTTCCAGTCCGAGCTTGACCGTTGAGGTGAGCCGAGTGGAGCACTCGCCATTACCGTGATGTTGTTCTTCTTACAGAAGGCCAACAGTTCTGGTTGTTGTAACAGAATGTGACATTCGACTTCCAGGATTTGAGGTTTGACATCAGCGGTCGTGTACAGGGCTTGGATCTGCCATTCGTTGAAATTAGCTAGTCCAATCGCTAAATTTGTAATAAATATAACGAATACAATAACTACGCTTCATATTCACGAAACATAAGGCTTTGCATATTATTTTATGTTAACTCTTACACTTGACCTTGCCAGACTTGTACGCATCTTCCAGTACCTTCCACGTCTCTGTTTGTGGAGCCAAGTCTGGTATTGGTATTCCGTTTTTGTCCATCAACGATCCAGAGATGTCGCCTTGAACGGCACACGGTAGCTCAATAAGGTACTGGTCGATATACGGAGTGCCTAAGGCTTTCAGAGACAGATCAATTACATTGTCAGTGATTTCGTTACGGTGGGCGTAGATTGGAAGCTAAACCTTATGCATTATACTAGCTACAAAGACGCTCACCTTGGTCGTAATGAATAAGTCTTCGCGTTTGATTTTCTTCTTCTGGATCAACTCAGAAATCGCTTCGCCAATCATCTCTTCGTTGCCAAACGATCTAGAAGTGTCAATGAGACGGTAGCCGGCTTCAATGGCCGCTGACAAACTAGCCTTAATGTTGGTGGTATTCAGCTGAAATTACAATATCAAACTGTGATACCATATACTTTACAAATCATAATTATTCTTTAAACAAATATACGTTTGTAACAGTATTAAAAAACCATAATTACTTACCTGCCAAGTGCCAAAGCCAATGGCCGGTATTGTAACCTCGTTGGACAAAGTTACCGTAGGTACAGACATTCTGATAAACTACCGTAACCGAATTGGTTAGTAAAGAAAGTAATTGCTGCGATCTGTTACTTCATTTATATAGCCTACAGAAGCCCCTGCAGTACTGTATTCAGAATGGCTTCAATTTGTATAAACTGAAGCCAAAATGTTGGTATATCAGCAACGTAAAGTTAGGGTTTCATCGCCAATAATACACAACAATATGTTTTAGGGATTCTACTCTGTTACGTAATCAGGTAACTATAGGTAGCTATTTAGAGCTATTTTAAAGATTGGCAAGAATTTTTATTTAGCATAACCTTCCGATTTAAACTTCAAACATTCAGTTCCTTGAGTAAAAATAATATGCATGTAAAACTGCGTGTTAGTTTGTCTTATGAAACATTCATTTTGTTATACTTCGTTTAATTTTCGCACAATTGATACAAAATGTTTTTTATTCCGGTCGTGTTTGTTATAGTGCTCAGCTTTCCGGCTAATGCTGATAACAACTTCACGTGTCCAACGAATGCCAATTGTAGTGTGATTGTTGTTAAAATTGACGTACGTTATGTATCGTCATATTTGTTAAACTTTTTTTTGACAAAGGCTACTATTTACAATAACATCACATTAGTATAAGGTCTTTTTACCAAATTTTACTCATGTTTAGACGAAAGATAACCATATTATAAATTGTACTCAACAAATGATCCAGAATGCCGTCATGATCCGACACTACGATGAGTTGACGTATGTTTATAGTATCTTTAGTGATGTTATATCTGTAAAATATAGCTTACTCTATATTACGAACTACTTTATTACTCTATCATTGTCTACTTATGAATATTGTAACAAATTTTAGATTCCAATTCCACATTGAAGAATATCCCAAAAACCCTGATAAAGGCCAATACTACAGCCCTGCATCGTATGAAAACTGTGCCAAAATGTTATTGTCGTCAGCCTACAAAATCTCAATCAATAACACTGCCTTCAAGCACGAGCCTGATAGCTACTTTGACAACATCACAGAATATGGCAAGTACGATGACTTCTCCAACACAATGATGGGATTCGAGAAGTCTACAAACTCAGAAGACCAGCAGCTCAGATTTTTGCTGAAGGCATTTTACACGGAAGAGCCAAGAGTAGATTTCTGTGGACCAACATATTCATTAAATATAACTGTTTCAGGACAGAGGCGAATGTTCGATCATAAACTTGTACCAAATCAGAAGTAACACGCTTGTGTACATCGAATTTGAGACTAATCATTGCCCTACACACATTAAAAATCAGCAACCTTCAAATGCTTTCTCCTTAAAGAACATGGCGGAGAGCTTAAATGAAAAAAACAGAGCTCTGACTGAGCATTTCAACATGCTCTCCAATGTAAGTCATACTGTATTTTTCATTCATTAGGTTGGTTTTGAAATTTCTTTAAAGGTTTTTTTTTAAAAGTTTTTGATTAATTATTAAGATTATTTTTGTCAAGATTCATAAACTGAAGCTAAAAAACCACGATTACAGTCGTATCATGCCATGGCAATAGGACTGATCATGCTGTATTACTCCTTACTGCTGGCCTGTACCATTACTATTGTTGCTTTCTTTGTTTGGTACTGTTACAGCCAAAAGGAACTTTATCAACATCAACAATGTACAGAACTAGAACAAGCAAACGTGGACGCAACTTTCGAGCATTGGAGTAAGTTTAGAAATTTCAATTTTGTAAGTAGCAATATGCTGATGAACTTTACTTTTTTATATTTTACACGGTAGAACATTGACTTCCTCTTTTCAGGAGCTCAGAAGACAAACGCCCAAGTAGAAGACAGTAAGAACCAACAGAAGCCATCAAAGAGGTCGCTGAAAAAGCTTAGTAACACATCTGCCACGGATTCCAAACAGTCGAACACAAGTACGTCAAAACAATCGGACAGTAGTCAACAATTGTAGAAACGAGTGCGTAGTAAATATTACAAGTTATTCTATATGTCTTATATTTTATTACCATCTGATCCAAACTTCATAGTAAACCTAAACTACAATAAATAAAAGATACGATAACAACTGGCATTCCAACCGTATTACACCACAGTAACTTGTATTTTGTGAAACTCATACGAAACTACGTGAAAAAGCTCAATAACATCGTTATCATTACAAATATTTACTTTTCAATTACTCTATCAAAAGGAAAGTAAATTCCAATCAAACTGACCAAAATGACCTTGACCAGCTGTGACTACACTCTTCTCTGACTACAGTTTTGCAAAAGATATAGTAACTTTTGTCCTCACAGGCAAGGTTTCGATAACTTCTAGTTTTCAACATTGTTGAATATCGAACGACCGTTTTTAAGTCAAAAATTAGCCATTAATTTTAAAAAAAACCATTCTTACCGTGAAAAAAACACAAAAAGATTGCTTTCGATTGTCACCTACTGATAAGAGTTCTTGGTTACTGTTCTTTAACCTGAACTTTTATTGCCGTAGTTGTTGTAGTGGTTTCACTTTTATTATCAGTCTTTATCAAACTGTAGCAATAAAACTAAATTTACAAAACAATTTTAAATTCTTTGAACATTGCCTTGTCAGCGTTCGATTGTTTTTCATAGCAATATCATAAGTTGTTGTCGCTATTGTCTCTTTCCCAACATATAATTCGATTTATAATAGTATAAATATATTTATCGCTAATATTTTTAACTTTGTATAAAGCCGTATAATCCGAAGCTTGTAAGACTACAGTAAAGCCATCTGTTTGTTTTTTGTCGCAGAGATGGTTGTTTTCATAGATCACTAATCTTCGGATTCTGTGCCATTCGCGGTAATTCAGCGATCAGTGCGTTTGACGTTGTAATAGGTACTCAGTTAAATAATAAACAATGTTTCGAAAAATGTTTATGTAGTTTACTTGTTTGTATCTCATGACATTTAATGTTCCGTGTTTTGAAAGTTCACAGATTGACCTTTAATTAGACTCTTACCTACTGTAATTTATGTTTTGCTTAAGACAGTGGTATAAGAGAACACAACAATGTAAACTAACTTTATGGCGTGGCATTATGTGATGTGACCAAACTGTTATCAAGTCATTTATGTGATATATTACAAGGTCTAATCTTCTAACGCCCGACCTTACATTACTTATCGTGCAAAATACAAAAAGTTTGATAACTTGCTTCACTGAGCACAATCACACATTATTCCACCTTCACTTTGTGACGCCTAACTCTAGTGTTAATTACCAATTGGGGCAACTAACGACGTCAGCAAGCCCGATCGTTACTGTTGTACTTTAAAGCTTGTAACGTTTGCACGATCGATTGAAGGTCGAACACAAACTCGGCTACACAAAGATCGTCGACGAAAAGGGGCGGAGCCTAATTTAATTACGAAACGATTTTTATAAATAGTTGTAGTAGAAAGACTGGCAAGGTTACGAACAACAACAAACATTCTATTCAGCGAGTCTACTATAGTAAAGTTTCAGTAATCTTCCTACGCCCTTATCCTTAAATTTATCTTTTAATTGTCGCGTCGGTCGAGAAAAGCGATTAAACTTGATTTCATTTCAAACAGCTTTACCACTACCAGACATGTTGAACAAGGAAGACACGATACTCGTAACGGGCGCTTCTGGCTACGTCGCCCTGCATTGTGTGCAACAACTACTGCAAGCCGGCTACAAGGTCAGGGGTACAGTAAGGTCGCTTAAGAACGAACAGAAAGTAGCACCAATACAAAAACTAAACAGATCGGAGGAACTGCTAGAGTTAGTCGAAGCCGACTTAATGAACGAACAAGACTGGCCTGGGTAAGCTAAATTAGTCAAAGAAAAACACTTTCTTATGTTTAAAAAATTAATTTCCGCTTGCTAATGCTTCGAAAACACAACAAATCTGTTTCAGAGTAATCCTAGGCTGTAGCCACATCTTACACGTAGCTAGTCCATGGCCAATCGTAGCAGATGAATCAACGATAAAAACTGCCGTAACTGGTACTCTCAACGTACTCAAAGCAGCCGCCAGTGATAAGAATATTAAGAAAGTCGTATTGACAAGTAGCTGTGCCGCCGTTAATGGTAAGTATAGATTATTGTAACCAAACCTTCTATGCTCAAAAATAACAAGCAATATGTTGTGTAATTGTTTTTTTACCACTCCTTCAATTTTTACGTAAAAAAACAAAAAACGACCTATTTAAAAACGTAACCAAGTTTAACCGTAAACTTGAAGTGTACTTATAAACATTATTGTAGATGGTCACAAGAACGACGAACGAGTTTTCGATGAAACTTGTTGGACTGACATTACCTCCAAGAAAGTCGACAATTACGCCAAGTCAAAGACGATCGCCGAGCGCAAAGCGTGGGGATTCTTCGAGAGTCTTGACCCGTCCAGCCGCTTCGAACTGACCGTCTTGAACCCGACCTTCATCACCGGACCGGTTTTGTCGTCGGTAGAGCACGGCAGCGCCACTATTCTAGCCCGCATGATGGACTTCCGCACGTTTCTGGCGGCACCACGGGCTTGTCTTGGTGTAGTCGATGTGCGAGATGTAGCTCGCGCTCACATTCTAGCGCTGAAAGAACCAAAGACGAACGGTCGGAGGATCCTGGTCACTCACACTCGTCCAACGTGGTTCTTCGAAATGAGGAACTGGTTGATGGAAGAGTTCAAAGACCAAGGATACGTCTTTTCTCCTCTCACCGTTCCTAATTGGATCGTTCGAGCTTATGCCAAGACTAAGTTAGACAAGCAAAGCACGGCCATCGTTCATCGACTCGGTCCGGAACTCCACTTCAGCAATGACAAGGTAATCTTTGACAAAACACAAAATAAAACCTTAAATAAACAAGCCTGTAAAACAAAAAAAAAACAAAACGCAACAAAAACTGACCCTTTATATTTATCTTCTTCAGTCGGTGAAACTTCTGAACATGACCTACATCGATCCCAAGAAGTCGGTTATCGACATGATGGTCTCGATGATTGATAAGAAGATGGTCAGAAGCACTCCATTCAAGAAAGCAGTCCCACAGAGATCTCACAAACTCCAAGATTCCAAATATGTCGCAGCCAACATCAACTCCACTGTCCAAAATGTGCAATAATTGTCTTTCCAATATTGTTTTAAACATTAATAAACCAATTCAATAAAACATTGACAATTGCAGTTTTTTACTTTATATTACATTTATTTATGTTATTTATCGTCAGAAGAGCTTTACCTTCCTCACAAAAACCCAAAAAAAAACTAAACGTTGAGCTAAAACAACATTAAATAGATAAAATAGTCAACTTGACAGCAATTCTGATAGTTCTTTAACAGTTTAGATAAAAAAAACAAAATTTTATCCATCTTCAATTTTCCTTGTTTGTCTTGAAATTTCAGAAATCCATCTACTTTCCCCGCTAATGCGGTAAAAACAAACTCCGTAAGTCGTAATGCCAAGTATTATATCCAGAATGTCACATAATGTAGTCGAGAGTATTTTACATCCGCCAAGCATGTGAATGTCTTTACAAAAGAAACGCCTCAACAAGTGGTATTTGTCCTTCTCATTTACTATGTTTAAGGACGGGAAAAGCTCGCTTTAAGCCGACAATGTTCTTTACTCTTTTGTTTGGTCACAATGTTGCGACATTTCGAACGGGTTTCGAGGCTTGGGGGTGGAAGAGTGATCGGATATTGAGGAATATTGTTTTATGGGTTAGTGGTATGTGTGATCAAGTCTTTTTTGTAGTTTCACCTAATTTTAGAACGATTTTGTGCAAAAAAGTATGTTGTTTTAGGTGTTTTCTTATTAAAAATGACCTCATTTCTCAGTCTGACGTGTAATAAGTGTTTAGAGAACACAAACTCCCCAATCCATGAACTCAACAAACAATGCATCATATTGGAACGTTACACTGATCAGAAATCAAGTAACTACAATTGTGCCACACCTTCCGTGATGTTATCCATCCCATCTCCGTCGCCCGCCACTTGGAAACATTTTGAAACGAAAGGAACGCTAGAGAACGTTTGCAAAGTTCAAGGTTTGTTCGTCTTAGAAACTTTTTGGGCCGCTAGATGCACTTTTGGCCGCCATCCAATTACTTTCTATCGGCCGCCCAAACGCTTTTTTCAGACGTTTTTCGATTTTTTTTGGCGGGATTGGACTCATTCGGTATGTCTGGCGGGGTAAATTAACAAAACGCGTTTCGAATCCGGCTAAATTGTATCTTGAATGTTGCTTTTTGTTTGCTTTGGCTGACTTCTGCAGCTTTTTGTTTTAACAACGTGTTCAACATGGTGTTATTGCTTTGTTTCTGTGATATTGTTCATTATTTTCGTAGTGTTTTGGTATCTTCTTCATCTCAAGGTAAACAAAATTAAAATATATCTTGCGTTACTATAAGTGAGATACGAGACAGTAATATGGTATGTGTTTATAATTATTTGTTGGCCCAGAATCCGAATGTTTTTGAATGAATTCCCTGAGGACGGTGACCTTTGCGAACTCTTCATCGTATTATATATTGTCTCCGCAGAACATATATGCATACAAATGCATAATTTATGGGCTCTTTTTATTTGATGGCTTCCGAGATTTCTAATGTAAATCTGGAACGATGAAAGGACGCCAGCCAGCACTTTTTGCGAAGCTGGCTCCGGTTATTACAGAATATGGGGTTGAAATGTAACAAGGATTACTGTCAGTTAAGGTCTTACTGTTATTTAATTAAATCGTTTTACTAGCTTTTTGTTAGTTTTAGCCTATAAACGACATGTTTATATATTACTACACAGCTGGTACTCACTTTATAATATTATTGTGTACTTACTGTTCAATTACAGTTTAAGAATACTTACAGTAATCTTATTGCTGGTCTCTTGTTTGTAGTAGAATGCAAAATGCCCGAGGTTTCAGGTGGCGTGGATAATATTCAGATTGTCTGCGAGTCTCTAATCCCCAGCCAGAGTGCAAATCTGGTGTTTGGGAAAGTTTTTGTGGCTAATTTTAATTATTTTACAGATTTGTGAGGCGGTAATTAGCGTGGTTATTCTCGAGGAACTGTACTTTAAGGTTGGGGTATTATTCTTGTATCTATAGGTATCTCAGCGTGTTATATTGCAACAGGTACATCACGAGTGCGTAGTGTTTTTTGGTCTATTTTTGACGCGCTACTTCTACTTATGACTTTTTAAAACCTATCTTTACCATTTTTGACCTTTTATCTATAAATCATTACCACTGTCTCGCCTCCAGCCGGTTGTCGCAATTCTCGTCACCCTTAATGTGACATTGCATTTGGAACACTTTGGTGGTCCCAGACACAAAGTCCAATTAGAAAAAACAGCTTCAGATCTTGTGTCCTGCGGGTCTTTTCGAATTTTATTTTGAATTCATATCGCAGCTGTTTCTCATCTTCTAATTTAATTCTAAGTGGCGCTGGTACTGATTGGTTATGTGGTCTATTCTTTGGCTTACTGGGTGTTTTTTGGGTATTCGGAGTTATAAATAGACTTTATGTTATAGTAAGGAAGCTGAAAAACTGTATTGTAGTATAAAATGGTCAACTTGTTTCAAAGTATGTTTCCGTAATCAGTAAGTTACTTTATAGTTAAGTTACTGTAATGTGACTGTGATTTTCCAGATAGATATTGTAGTAGATCTCTCATTATAGTATAAAGTGATCGTTGATCACTTATATTACAGTTTGATATCACTCTTCCTCCCAGAATCATATAATTCTAATATATTATTTCAAATGTCATGTATTTTAGAATGTCATGTAACTCGAATTTAATTCAAATACCACTTTGTCGCTGCCTCAATCGCCGTCCAAATGTCGCGGGTTATTTTTGGGAACTGTATAATATGTTTTGTTTAATGTGATTCAAAACTTGACTCTCCCGATTAGCATTCCGACTACTTTATCGCCGTATCTTCACCTTTCATTTGCATATTTCCAAGTTTTTTCTGTTGATTGGGCTATGTTAATGTCGCAATAATGGGCTTGGAGACGACATATGAATAAGAGCGATTTGAATATTACTTAAGAAATGGCAATTCTGATTGGAATACTACTTAAGAGGGACTAATGAGGTACAGCGATGGACTTGTAGGAGGCATATTGTACTAGGTGTTGGACAATATTGTAGTAGGTGCTGGGAATTAGGCTGAAAAGGGACAGATGATAAAGTTACTGTAGTAAATTTTATTTAAGGTGAGCTTTATTTTGTTTTAAGGTTATTTAAGGTCATTCCAAGACAATTTGTAGTTCAATCTAGTTCTGTCTAAAGTCAACAGTTCACTTTATATAAACGTACTCTATGGCATACTGAGTATACCAACTCTCAGTAAAAGTAACTTTTCCCATCATCGCTTAATATTCAAGCTGGGAAAGTAATTGTATTCAGTCTTTAAATGGTTTCTATTTATTTTGCCCCCCCCCCTCCTTTTGTCGCGTTGCCTTACCCTATTGACCTTGACGGAGGAGTTCGCCTTAAGGAAGGACAAAAACAATGAGAGCGACGACTTTTAATCACTTTTCTCATCCGGACCACCTGAGTTTTATGGGATCGCAACTTTTCGACGCCGTTATTCTGTCTGATTCTGGTGGATTCTGTTGCGAGATCGAGGATTCTGGAGGTTTAGGTGAAGAGGTTTTTAATTTAGGTAACAAAATTGGGTTTTTGAGGAGAGGGGGTACTGTATTTATTAGAAAAAGGTAGCCTTTGAAAGTTTTGGCTTTATATTATAGTAGGTTTAACAAAGGTCTTTTCTAAAAGATGCTGCCATTGTTTCATTTACCTCACAGTGGTCAAAGAGGCGCCAAGCTTCTCATTAAAATGCCAAAACTTTGCTTTGATCCACCCCCATGTTGGTGTTTGTGCAATGACTCAGCGGGGGTGAGGAGGGTTATGTAATTCTGTTCCGGCTCCCTGAATGGGGGGGGTGGTTTGTGTACAGACGGGTGGTGGACAGTGGGGGGATCGTGTTCTGGAGCTTTGTGGTGCTTCTTTTGTTTATGTTGTGCATTCCGTGTTTAGAGTGTAATGCGAGCTGACAGTTCTACCTGGAGGGGGCACGAACCCAAGGCTGCGACAGCTGCGATGCGCGAGTTTTCTTATAACTTGAATTAGCAGTTTTTTTGCGAAATCTTCACAGTCGGCTGCTGCAAGTTGACGGCAGGACGGTAGTCTTTTCATCGGTTTTTAACTTTTCAAATTTCAATTTTAAAAATTTTAAAACTTTATTTTTTGGGGTTTTTTTTATTTTTCAAGATAAGGTCTATTATAAACATTAACATTTACTTTCTGAAGAACAAAATATAAAAGTAGAAGTGATGATAAACGTTTCGTAAGAAGATGTTGTGACTAGATTTACTGTATGAGTGCCACGTGACCTTATCATCGCTGATAAAGTACATGTTTTCAAATATTTTTTTTGTAATTGAATTTGCACGGGAATGATTTTTTGTAATTACTTTCTACTGCTCCAACAACATAAAGTACACTTTAATCAATTATAGTTGGAAGATATTGTTGTAGAAAGGCTGTGGGTCAAAATATTTTGCTTTTTACTCTGTAAAATTTAAATAATTGTAGCTATGTATTTGATTGGAACACAGTGATTTTCATGCTGAAAGAGTACTGTACTTTTTAAAAAGTATTTTTATCGTATGTCGCATTATGTGACATACCAATGACACGGTATCACCCAGTTAGTGTAACCTTTCTTCGTATCTCCGCCATGTTTCGTATCCGGTTGAGCTCTTTTATCAGGTTACATTCCGATCCGCTGAACCAGTTCTCTCCTTACCTTAGCCTACTTTCGTCTACATTGTCGTATGTTCGCGTAACTTTCGTCTGGCGATCGAAGTGCGACACTTAAGTTGGTACAATAAAAAACTCAAAATGCCTTTACATACCTTAATGTCGTCCAGAAGCGTTTATTTCGGGCAATATTAATCTGACCGAGTGACCTTTACCACGGGTGTTGTTTTTGATACGAAGAGTTTAGGGGTAGATCGGATGTTTGGCAAGGTAAATCACATTTTGACAATATGTTGAGTTGAGAAAGGGGTAGAATAAGTAAGATATAATATTAAACAATGGTTTCGTTTATGTTTTTTGATTTTTTTGGGTCAGAAAGTCTGTAGAAATAAGTTTTATTTGAGAATTTTTTTGATTTTTATTGGTTTTTTGATTTAAGTTATGTTAATCTGTCTTTTTAAAGTTAGTTTTGTGACAATTTTGGGTAAAATGGGTAGAGTAACCTACTAAACCGACGTTATCACTGTGATAACGCGTTCCCGGAGGTCTTAAACAAATTCCTTTCTCATGATTTTCGTAATATAAATGTTTACATTTTTCGAAATGAAACTTATTAATGGTTTTTGAAAAGGTTGATAACAACATAATAGGTTGTTTTTGTAGTTTTGTGCAAGTTTTTTATCATTTTATGTCTTTCCGAACGTTCTACCGCATTGATCACCATTTTTACTCATTTAACAACGTTTTAAACTTTTTTAAAAGTTTTTTTAAAATTTTTTAAAAATTTTTGAATTTTTTTAACCAAATTTAATATTTTAAAATGGCATTCCTCACTTACCCACACGTCACGTCAAGGCCGTGTTATGTTATGTATCTGTTTCTTTCATGTTTTTTGCGGCTTTTCAAACGGAATCAGCTGATATTAACCATAGAACGGGCCGACCTGTTTACAGCGGGGATCAGCCCGATCGGCCTTCAGTTAGTTCAATTTGTCTTGCGATGCTTATCGCTCGACCTTTTTTGTATTCCGGCTTTCCCGCCAAATTTTTCGAATTTCTCTCCGTTTCCAAAGTTGTTTTGTTGAAAAGTTTGGGAAGTAATCACGGAATCTGAGGAATTCGTTCCATTTCATCATGCGGTTATTTGTTTTCAGCTACGTGACAGTCCTTTCTTGATCTTATTCTCGTTAGCTGCTGGGGTTATTCGCTGACTTACCTTATATTATGATATATTATCATACTGTGATGTATGATGGTATTATATGTTACCATAGTGTATATAACTACGGTGTTCTTTGCTCCAAGCTGTCATTAATAAGATGCCAATTAAGGGTCAATCTTCTCGCGAAAAGTGATTGAGGAAGATCTCAGGGCTATTATGATCGTCACATTGATGTGATACGGCCTTCAAACCCCGAGAATATTTTTCTTTCTTTCAAGGGGCGCCCTTATCAGCACCAATTGGCTTGGGTCTTCTCCAAAATATTATTATTAAAGCTGATGTTTTGTTATTCTGACAGGTTTACGACGGATTCTGAAACTGTCTGGGAATCTGGGTGTTTATGGTGGTATCTTTCTGAAGATAAGTTTTTGAATTTGACAGATGTCTTGATGAGTATAGGGTATAACTATTATATTGAAGATTTGATGAATATAAGTCAATATGTTCTGTCAAACTCTGTTTATGGTGTTTCTATATACTCTGGCGATACTATTACATTACATCGCAAGGTATATAGAATGATGTGCGACAATGTCGTATTCAAATAGGCATTCGAAGTCAATAAAATATCGAATATTCGATATATACAAATCGACTTTACCATGCCGATATACCATATATATATGACGTCTGGTGGCGGCACATTAGCTTTCATGTAAAATCCTTTCATTGTGACCTGAAACTCGATTCAGTTGTCGTCGTATCTTGACGGTATCGGTTTAACCCGGAATCTGTTCAGAAAGAGATGTGCGGGTTCAAGGACATTGCATGTTATCACCCACTATCATGCACTGTTACCTTTTCTTAAGGGTAATAAGTGGTGGATATGTCTTTTGTTACGATGTTATAGTAGAGGCTTAGGGTTTCTGAGGATGTTAACTTAGTTTATGAAGCTTTGCCTTTTAAACCTTTTGAAGTCATGGGTACTTGAAGGTTTCAGAACCTTATTTTTAGCTACTGTACTTTTACATTCTTCAGTTTTACAATACTTTACAACGACAGTGTTTCCTACTAGTATAAAAGACAGTTTTAACGTAACTTATCAGCCTTATGTCAACCCTCCCCTTACTGTTACAATCATACTACTATCAATTACCGTTATCATAATTCTGTTCGCTTTTTATGAGGCGTGAGTACTGTAGCCGGCGGTCCAGACGAAGATGTTGCGAGGCGCCAATCTATCAGTTTGTTTGCATTTCAAGGGAATTCATTAAATTCTGGCTTCTTTCTTCAGGTGGAGGCCCTCAGGGTCGCCGCTCGACTGATTGATAGCGGCAAAAGAAATGCATGAAAAACTGGCCGCGACCCTCGTTTATCTATCGTCGTATAACGCCGGTCTTTGGTTATAGCGTTATCGGCTACTGGGCTTACGGTTTGGGGCTACTGGGCGATAAGATGTTGCGTTGGGGGAAGCTTGTTGTTAGGTAGTACTGTTATTAGACGGTACTATAGTTTTGAACTTTAGATTAGTCATTGCTAAAAAGTATAAAAGATGCGATTTTTGGAATTCTTGATATTACAGTAGATAGGCGTAAGTTATACTAACCAGGATTACACATAGACTTCAGAATGCAAGTTTTGTAATTTCACAGCTAAGTAAACATGTGTAGATATGTTTGGAAGTAGTGTCTCGATAATAAAAGGTCGTATGATTAGTTATTTATAGTCAGAGTGAAGTTCACTCGGATCATTTGTTTACACAGTAACTGTCATCCTTTAAGTGGTGAAAGTAATTTAACTTTTATGGGTTTATTAGTAATTGGTTTTGTATAAGAGTAACAGTGTATCGTATAATTTAAATAAAACGTACTTTATGATAAATTGACAGTTTTATAATATCGTATTTCACATTTTATTTTAAGTATCTTACATAGTAAGCATACTAATCAAACTGTAATAACAGTCAAGGTCGTTACAGAGTAACTTTGCAGCATTAATGACTTGTGCAAAACCAATGTTAACATTGAATTGGCTACATGCTGGCTTCTGTGAAACGTACAGTCGGACTCTTTTGATCGTCTTAATGAGTTTGATTAGGGTGATAAGCGTTTGACATGTAACGCAACATTTCTTGGTATACGGCCACAATGATAACGATGAGGAGCGGTTTGCTTAAAAGTATTTTCTGGTCTTGTAATCTTGTAATCATCAGTTTTTATCACCAGTTCGAGGGTGTACTATAATATTGTCGTTTCGTGAGGAGTACGACTTGTAAAATATTGTGCTACAAGTTATAATATAGTACAGTTTATGTTGTTTGGGGGTGTGTATAGTTTACTTTGACTAGTTATAGTACTTTTTTTGAAAACCTAACAACTATTTTCAGTCTAATAAGTCCTCATGAAGACGTTCTCATTGCCAAATCTCAGGACCTAAAGGTCAATAATACCTCTTATATAAAGGACAAATGTGTTTCAAGATGTATACTATCGGCAGTCGTAATAGTGCAACGAGTGGTTATGTGGGGACATAAATCTTTTGACTTTTAATTCCCGAATCATTTTTTATAGATTCGGCGAGACGGAAGTGATCAGCTGTCTGGCCGTAAAGGCTAGGCCAAAGAGATCAATCGAATTAATGGCTATTAAAGGGCACTCACCGTATGTCTTATGTAAAGTGGTAACTAAATTCATAGTAGCGGGTTAAATTTAAATTTTGAAAAAAAAAGATTTTGGATAAAATACGGTATTTTATATAGCGAAATATCATGCTTTATAGGTTGAGGTACGATGTCTTATGAAACTATATGAAACTCAAAATTGGTTTCAATTCTTGTTATAAGGTATACTCATTAATCTATACAGTCATGACCCAAAGTAAAGCTGATTACAGATGCAAAAACATGTTTTTTCGTATAAAATGTCCACGAAAACAAATGCCAAAACTTTTGGGACCAAATTAAAAGCAATTACCAGACTTTGTTGGTATTAGCATAGCCAGCCTTAATTTGTTACGCGTAGCCGGCTGGGCCCTTGCCCCTCTTTATACAGTTGTTTTTGCAGTTCGAACTGTTTGTCGCGTTTGGGGAGCGACAAAAACTTCACGTGAGGGGCTGTTACTGTAAGATTTCTGGGAGTTAAGTTATACACTTTTATATTTAAAAATGGCATTTATTTTGATTTTTAAAATTGTTTTAATTTAAAATTTTATTTAAAAATTTTTAAAATTAAGAAGTTTTACAAAATTCTGTAAGATTTGTGTTTCGTTGGCCAAGTCATTGTTTTGTAAAATGATACTTTGGTCAAGTTTGGTTCACAATGGCAACATTCTCATCCCTTAGTTTTCTATTATTCATAACTTTCGGCGTATCTTCAAAGTCGTGATAACCGTACGTAAAGGTAGATATCATTAAAAGTGACGCACAGTCTTACTGTTTCTACCTTGCAACGGTAGAGTAATCTAGTCAAATTTTACTGTGTAATATACTTTGTTCAGTTATTTTAAAGCGACACGAGGTAGGAATGCACTTTTAAAGGCTATGGATAGTAATATAGTAAAAAAAACAAAGCATATCAATGTACGTTTTTACAGTGACAGTAGAATACTTATTTGCATATCAGTCGCCCCTTACTGTTTCCACAGTTGCTTGTTCTCGCTAATACGAAAGTGCACCGCTCGAAGGATTGGCTCTACCGTGGACAAACATTGGCTGATCTATAGTCATTTGGCCATTTGTGGTCAGTCGAGGCCGGCTTCGAGGCCATCGGAATGTGGTCCGAGTGTTCTGTGCCAACTGGCGTTGATTGAGGTGTAGCAAGGAGTGATGGGGTGTGGGTAGAAAAAGGACCGCCTAGGGAGAATATGCAAGCGATTGATGGGCGGGGATATAGTTGATGAGTCTGGTATTAGTACTGATTGTATTGATATGCATGTTAGCAAAGAACATAGTTTTATATAGATGATTAGTTTAGTCATATATAGGTAGTATGACTGTAGATAGGATGGATGGCACGGCCAAAGTGATAGGTAATATAATATTACAATACGATTAAAGACACTTGAATAGTATGGCTCGCTTAACTGATCACAAATTAGATTCGCGACGAAAAGCAAGCTGATCCATAAAAAAGTCGTCTAGACTACATATACAGATGACATGTGCGATCGGTGCTTCAGCGATATGGGTCACTAAAACAAAGGGATCCACTTTGTTGCGCAAAAAAGAATGGCATTTATGCAAATTTCTACTTTATGTCTTGGTTTTTCGTTCGGATTAGAAGTTTTTTAATTTTAAAAAGATATGAAAGCTA
This sequence comes from Bursaphelenchus okinawaensis, assembly GCA_904066225.2. NCBI lineage: Eukaryota > Metazoa > Nematoda > Chromadorea > Rhabditida > Aphelenchoididae > Bursaphelenchus > Bursaphelenchus okinawaensis. The sequence continues at coordinate 6,182,462 of CAJFCW020000005.1, read as the reverse complement.
AATTTAAAATTATAAAAAACAGTTTTGTACGCAGCGGGCGGGGTTGGAAACAGTTGGGGGGAGACTGTTTGCACAAAAGTGGTTCAGTCTGTTTGGTCACGTGCCTTTTAGAGACAGAGCTCATCCACAATCTTCAGAACGCCCGTTCTCGACGTTCGTTCGAGAGCGGCGTCGTGTCGTCGCCCATTTTTTGTCTTATTTTTCTTGCGAGTTTGTCGCCGCTCCCACTTTTCGGTCTGACTTTCTTTAAAACTCGACACATCGCGCGAGAGAGTGCACAACAACACGTGCATTATTTGATGACAAACCCCTTCATTTGGCTGTTTCTTGTACTCTTTAAGTCAATTTGACTGTGATTTTGATATCTAAAACTATATTTTGTCGCTTTTGATGATACAGTTATCACATTGTAGTGTTAGTAGAAGTCTGTCACTCGTGTTTTGCACTTTTAAAGTCAAAACAGTATGTGCAGGGGGATGGTGAGCGCGACGCTCATTAAACCTCTCATTATTGTCGCCGTATCATCGTTGTCGCCAAACAAAGGACCGTTTAAGAATAACCTGCGAGCGGCACGCTTTTACGACCGGTGTTTTGTTGCGATCCGTCTGGGCCCAGAGCATGGCCATTATGGGGCTGGGACACGTGCGCGAACAAAAAACACAAACTTGCTTTGTCGCTGATCGGTGGAAGGAGGAGACTGCTGGGAGGAGGTGCAGTCGGTCGGTCAGCCGGGTCAGCTGTCGCTGTCGACCGGGTTTTGACTTGAAACTTTCAGGACCTTCTCTCACTTTTTTCGCCACTTTTTCGTTTTCCGGCTAGCCCTGCCGGATCAACTGCACGCGCACCGAGTCTCGGCTGGTAGGGCTTTAATCTCATGTGATAATCCCCTGAACCGGGTTTCTTCGAAAGGGGGGCGCGAAGCGGTTATTGAAAGTGTTTGGATAGTCGCGAGTTGTGCTCTCGAATATACTAGTAGTAGACTAACTGTCTCTTTGTTACAAACGCAGTTATATGTAGGTCGCGAAAAGTTTAGTCAAGTACATGTTTAGTTTCTTGATTACCATGGTCTTCTTGTTCTATGTATAATATGTACTTGTATACCTATAATTTTGTTTTACAATTACTTTTATACCTATTATCATTATTTTACATTGCGTTTACTTTCATTACCGTTACTGTATTATGTTTTACAGTTACTTTTGCATAATCTTTTGTCATACTCAAGCTTGATGACTATGTCACTAGCTATTGTATACCCATACATTACTAATACGATCAACGATCGCGACCTTTAACACCTTAGTATTTATATATTCATACCTATGCATCACCGATCATGTACTATTTTTCATCCGCGACAAATTCCCCTAATTAACGCTAATTCTGGGAACGAAGCCGTTTTTTGGGGCTAGCCGTTTGTCAAGTTTGTCGCGCATCGGCTTGATCTGACTGCCGATCGCTGTCCATGATTTGCATTTGATCAGCCCTAATTCCGTCGCAACTTTGCATAATTTTAACGATTAGAGGGGAAAGGGACCATGTCATGACCACCATGTCCGCTGCATAATTAAGGGTCTCTTTCTTGACCCGCTCCCGGCCCGAAGCAGGTGCTACCTGTCTAGCGATTGGAACACTTTAATAATTATGTCGTAATACTCGGCAGCATTTGAGGACATTTCCAAGCTTTTAAGGCTGTCTCAGTAGGCAGGTCTTTTCTTCAGTTACCTTTGTTTAACCTTTGTATAAGTCTATGTAAAGTGTAGCATATAATGTAATTCAAGCTGACACAGGTTTTGTAGAATCAAACATTTAGCGACATTTCAAGACTCTATTAAGCCGATCCTTTAAGTTGTGTTATTACGTCGCTTAAGAGCGATTTGTTTCTCAGAGGTGGGAATAAGAACCGAGTTGTAAAGTTTGGTATCTCGCGCGTAATCGCGGCTTTATCGACCTCAGCGGTCACTAGGCTGTTTGAATGGGCGACGATTGATTGGGGTTTGATTGGCAAATCAATATCTATTGCCTGTGTAATGTTCACAAGGTGGTCGCCTTCACTTGGCATTTATTTGATGTGCAAAGACAGATCGGATCGGTTCGTGGCCAAGGTGTTGGTCGTGATGTCCGGAGGGCGGGAAAGGGGCGAGCTTTTTTTTCTCGCTTTTTGACATTGCAGTTGATCTCGGTGTTGTCTACGCGGTTCTCGAGTTACCCGGATCATGAGCACCGTCTTTCTGTCGTATCATTTGATATAAAACCTTTAGCTTGCAGCAGGGTTGGCGGGTTATGTGTTCCGGTTTTAATAGTGAGTGCATTTTGGTGATTTAACCGTATTTTAATATTTGTTTTGTAATTTGTTATGTTTATTGAAATTATGTTAAGTATGTTAGGCATTAACGCAACAACAATATGCTCGGTTGTCGCTAGTGATTCCGTCGGGAAGTTGCGACCTTATAAAGTGCTTAATTAAGGGTTGTCCGAGTTTAATCAAAAGTTTATGGATCCATTAATTTTTGGTGGTGTCATAAAAGCGGCGTTTCTTCGGAACGGGGAGGGGGGGGAGAAGGGGAGTTTCATGTTGCGTAATCGATTCAGATGCTTGTCGTCGCCTGGAGGGGATGATGATGATGGACAGGACCGCTTGTTTGCACAACTTTTCGGGAAGAGCGGAAAAAGGCGAGCGCAGACGTCCAGCAGTAGTATTGTAGTTAGTGTTGTAATAGACCCTTGCCTCTCGTATCAGTCGCTAAAGTGCAGATCATGTCCCGACTACTTGAACTGGGGTTTGTTGGGCCGCCGACAAGTGCGGAGTAGTAATTTGCATAATCGTCTGAAGTGCTGGCTTCAGACTTACCTTGATCGCGGCTTACACAGCGACGGGAACGCTTGGTTTCATTGTGTTATAGGTCTCTGGGGTTACGGTAATGCAGCCTTTCTGGTAACGCTGTTAGCGGCGTGGAGGTTTTTCATCGCTCAACCTACGACATAATTCCCTGATTTAACAGCTGAACTAATATAGGGCATGTACTTTGAATGCCGATGTTGAAGTAGGTTAAGCCCCTGTCAGAGCCTTGTTTCCGTGAGGTCTTGTTGTCCTTATGACATTTTTATCTACAAACAAAATGTTGCGTAACCAGGCGGTTGAGGTCTAATTTCTGATCATTTTTACCTATTAAACCCTTCAGAATGCGTCGATTAACAGTCAGAGCCGGCGCCCCACAGGGGTTTTTTCTTCCTTCGAAAAATAAAAAAAGTTAGCAGACATTTCTTGTTGCGCCATTCTGCCGGTTTTCGAGTCCCGTCATCGCAGCGACGTCCCCTGTTAGTCTTTTTTTTGCGTCGCTGTCTGAAAAAGTGGGGGCAAAAAAGTGGGGTGGGGGACGACCAAGAAGTTCCGCTCCTAGGCGTCTGAAGGCGTTGCCCTCTAAGACAAAGCCCGCACATTTTTCTTGTCGCGCAACCTTCATTGTGCCGTCTATATAAGCATAATATTTGGCTTTGGGGGTTGAGTCAGCGACGTTCGCGGGAAAAAACGCTTGTTGCAACAGTGTCGTCAAGTTTTTGTTTATTCGTGTTGCAACAGACAATGTTTTGTGTTTAAATGACTTCACTCTTGTCGACATACCGTATTTATACGGTTTCCGTCGCTTTTTTGATGACTAAACTTTGATTTACCGCGACATTCTTTATCGCGTTTCTCCAATTTGTCACAATTTCAAATTTCAATTTATAAAATACGATTCCTTCAGGTGCGTTTTGTTTTTGTAATCAGCAAAACTGACGGCATTTGTTTGTTCTGTTCCTCGTTGTTAAACGCACCTTCGACTTGATGTTCTACAACCCGTCCGTTGCGCCCCCGCAACTTCAGCGCGTTATACCAGGAGGCTGGTGTCCTGCGTACGGTCAGGCTCAGTTCCCGAAGCCGGTCTACCATCAGCCGGACTACGCACCGCCCAAACTCATGGACAAGACTACGCACGTACCACGCAGCGCGTTGCCTCAATCTCAGCTTCGTCGCTACAGCGCCAATGCTCCAGAAAACAAGAAGCCGCAGACAGCTACAGTCAGTGGGAATCAGCAGAGATCTCAGCCGCCGCGGAGGGACAGCAAGGTGGGTATAGTCATCATTAGGCGAACCTCCTTTTTAAATTATGCAAATCTTTGTTTGAACTACGCTAAAACCTAGTTTATGAGTATCTACGGCTATCAATTTGTGTCAATTTGTGAACCTATAATATTTGTAGGGCAATCTTCGCAAACAATATTCAAATTCTCGCTCAAACAACGGCTCTCGCTCCACTTCGTACAATATGCAATCGAACAACACTTTCAACAAAAGGCTGGCCAACATGTCGCAGCTGCCAGCACAATCAGCACCATCTACCTTCAACTTCCATCCTGGAATGAAAGGTAGGTTTTGGGTCTTACTTTGTATTAGTTATGATATCTATATTAGTTTTACTTGTTCTGACATACACACTTTATGGCAGCTTTAAGTGGTCGTACAATGTTTTATCACTCCTCTCGGCTGCACTTTTAACCAGTCTAATCAGTCCGTCTGTTTATTGCAACTGTTTTTTTGTGAGGTCTGGCTTTACGAGGGTCGGTCGTTTAAAGGGCGACTTAATGTATTCCCTTTAAAGCTTGCTGCCAACCGTCTTCAAGAACAAAAAAACGTCGTCAGAAGCGAACGTTGTCGCAGTTAAAAAGACGCGAGGGTGGCGCAAGACGGGGGAGGATAAGGCGATCTACTGCAGGGTAAAGTTTGTGTGGTCTGCGTTCGAATTGGGGCTTCTGAAGTCGGATTCAGGATATAAATCTTGGGAGTGCAAAAGTACTGTTAAAATCTTGAAATACGCGAAATTGCTTAATTTTTAAAAAATTGGCTTACAAAACTTACTGGTAGATCTTTCCTGTCTTTGAAAAGCAACAAAAGGCCCCTATTACTACCTAGAGCGATGTAATTTCTTAAATTTACAAAAATTTAGTTTAAAAACGCTCTCTGCAGAAGGGAATGCTTGTACTTTTAAGAGGCCAAAGATCGTTTTCGTTGTGTTGTGTGTTATGTCGGCGATCCCAGACATCGACACGTACTCACCTCAAATGTCTTTCTCTGCAATATGATTAATTACTCGGGAAAGTCGGGCGCAGTCAAAAAAGTCCGGTCCTTAGACGAGCAACCAAATTCGTCTTTGTCGCTGATGATCTATTAGTAATGTTGCATCTTTTTGGCCCCGTCTGGCTGCGATTTCGATCAGCAAAAAGGGCGGGGGAATCTAAGGGTACATTACAGGCTTGGCGGGGGAATAAGAGTACATGACAAGCGGGGGGAGGGTGCATCATAGGCTTATCTAAGGTTACGGTTAGGTTGTAAGGTGATGAAGAGGTTGGAAACTTAGGTAAAGTAAATATAAAATCACAAACTATATAGCTGAATAATCAATAGCTCCTCACATTAACGTACATAAACAACCAAAGATACGCAACAAAGTCACATTGTACGGTTATAACTTAAGTACGACCATCCAGTTCACTGACGAAGATAAATGACCATCATAAACCGATCAACGAGTTCACTCAAAATATATTTGTAACAAGTACGATCAACACTAATCAAGATACATTGCTCTACATCCATCAGGCCCTAACCAAGACATACGACTGTAGTACCAGACACAAAGAAACATCAATCTCGACCGGCATTATGAGTCTCGTAATGTCAATCCAACTCATTCTTCACGCCTTCAAACAAAGTGCAACATGTGCTATATTAAGATACATTTGTCAGACTGATAATCTTTGGCTTCCTGGATGCCAATTGTTTAAAAGTGACATACGACTAATGAGACGACATTTCTTGACCATTTTCGAAAAATGCCTCGAGTGATGTAATGATAGGATGACGTTTAGGGCTGTGTTTGATAGTATTATTATTAAAAGTGCAAGAACATATTATTCTTCTATGTAAAACCTTATCAATTCTCTTTGTATTTCCTTCGAAACTTCATTTTAATGTCTTCTGAACACTCCACTGTCTCCCAACATTGTATGCTGACCATTACGCACCGAATGACATTATAAACCCCACTAATTCCACATTACGATGAATAATATTCCATATGATGGGAAAATGACATTACCTCTTTCAGACATTCCAATATGGCTGAAGGGACTGCGACTTCACAAATACACCAAGTTGTTCGAGGAAATGACTTATGAGCAGATGATGGCATTAAACGAGGACGCCTTGGAGAAGCGACAGGTCACCAAGGGGGCCAGGAGGAAGATCCTCCAGAGCCTCGACAAGCTCAAGGACCGCTCCCAGCTGATTCGACAGTTGGAGAAGGTGAGACATAGTTGTAAGAAGACGTAGCATAAAGAAAAACACATTATTTTTAAAAAGTTACAGTAATAGAAACAAAGTAATTACAAAATAATGTTAGTACAATCAGTCACATTTTAGTGCATCGACGAAAACGGAGATGTTCGTTGTTTGATTGTGGAGCTCAGTAGCATGTTGAACACCCCAATCGCCGCCTATGAACCAACCTATATACCACGACCTTCCAACTACATGATCGACGCTATCGGGATACCTGGAGAGCAGATTCCTGATGAGGTAAGTAAATACATTATGTTACTGCTAAAATAGTACTTATTTAGCGCTAGTACTATTTACACTATTTCATTTTTTACATTACATGAGACTTATCATATTTTTTATAGTTTTTTAAAAATTTTTTATCATTATGTGGTCAAGGTTTACATGGTTGTCAATGTAAAGACATTGTCACGCTGTAAACCGAATCGCGGATCTTGCGATGGTTAACTTTGCCCAGACAGATGAGTTTAGTGTTGTTCGCATAGCTATTAGTGCATCGTTTAAACTATAGCGACATGAACAAACAATAATAAGCGTCAATGGCCAGTTCAAAAGGTCGTAACTTCATTTAGGATATCGTAGATAAAGTGCAAAACTAGATACCGTACAAACATATGAAAAGTATATTATTTATTCAAAAATACCAAACCTTAACTTGCTTTGAAACATATTACAATAAAATATTTTCAGAATCTTCCTGGACACATAGCCAGACTGACCATCAGACTACACGAATATCTGTTCAGAAACGGCCAACCTCAACTCAAGAATCTGGACTTCGAAGAAGAATACTTCTCCAAACTCTTCCAAACCTACGACAGAATCTTGAACAATGAGGTAAGAAATTACCACAGTAAAATGTGAAAATTAACAGGAAATACTAATACAATAAGTACTATCCAACACAAAGTAACCACTCACTTAAATATAATCTTTTCAGGCATTTACCATGCGTCAGAAGTGCTGTATCAACGAATGCAAACGAGTACTACTGAGGTACACACACGAGAAGAAGGCCTTTTCCTCCAGATTCACCACTCCAAGCAGACGCAACTCTGACCCGCGACAAGACGTCCATTCAGATGACAGTGGACTAGCCTGTACTCCACCTTCCCAACTTCTGAACAGTCCTTCGAGAAGCCCAGAAGTGGATCGTCATCTCTGTAGATCAGCTCCAACCTCACCGTTGCCTCAGAACTCCCCGTCTCCAGATGCGTACGTTAAGAACAACAACGTCGCTCATGCTGGATACGGTACCCAAAACTTGTGGTACAACACTGACTCATCGTGCTCATCGTCCACATCGTACAACTCCAATGTAGCACCTCAAACCACTGCGACACAAAGAAGTACTTTCGTCCAGAAGCCTTGCGAAATGAATGAGAAGGACAAGACAACGTTGCTGAGGTTGCTCGACAACAATCCTGGACTGTACAACTACCTTCTGAACCAGCTTCCAAGGTACCATCAGCCTGTTAACACACAACAGCCCAAGCAGAAGTACCCGGCTAGAGTAATGTCGTACATGTACAACGACTATGTCGCTCCTGAACCTGCCGCTCCAGGGCCGTTGACGGCGGCCGAGAAGCTTCGCTTCATTGCGTCTTCTGCTGATTCACCAGATGCCTTGAATCGTGCCTTGAACGCTGCAATGGGCCAGCTGAACCGCGACAGTCAAGTCGACTACAGTAAGAAGCCTGAGGTCAGACGCGAACAGCCTAAGCCCACTTGGCCTCAACCGACCCAACACGTCCAGGAATGCCATCTGCCGTACCTAGAGAAGCCCTCCGAGGACTCGTTGGCGTCGGCCTTGAAGGCGTTGAGTATGAGGTCCAACGAACAGAAGCCGGCTCCGTCGTTGTACGACCCCTGGAAGTCTGGCTTCGACTTCCTCTCACCTCCAGAAACATCTCTGCGGGCCAGCGATGTTAACCCCCAGCCAATGGACAACCCATTGCATCGGCTTCTGAATGGAGCGGACTCCTTCTACACCTCCTCCTCCAACCGACCGACCACCCTCAACTCGGTGGAGGACCCTTTCTACACCCAAAGTGGTTCAACTGGTACCCTCTTCCAGGCGTTTCGCCCTCTGACATGTAATGGAGCTGTTCATTAAGGCTTCTGAAGTTGACGGTTGATACTATTGTTACTTCATCACACGATGCTACACAGATTCATTGCCAAACCTCATGGTCATATTGTTGATGGCCGCCTTAATGTGGCTATTACACACCTCATATGATCATAATATGCATGGTCAGCTTTCGTACTGTTTATGGTAATCTTCACAACCTTTATGGTAACCCTCATACGGTCATACTCTTCGTGGCCTCTATGGCCACAGTAATCCACTCTCTCGTAGCCACATTGGCTACTGTAACATTAACATATCTACATGATTGTCGACAGCTACACCCAAGTACCATCTCAAATTTGTTCTCTTGGTACCGTAGCACCGCAGCAGCCCCTACAGTATACTCTCTAACGTACGCCGTCTTTCATCCCCCGTCCCCAACGTCCCGCCACCGTGCTTTCCCGAACTACCTGTTGATCCGGTATTTGTTGTTGTTTTCGCTTCCAAAGACGTTCTCTTAGTTCGAATCTACAGGACGACCGTGTCGTCTTCAGAATTAGCGCGGAAGCGAGGGGAATTTGGCTGATGCCGACCCAAAAGTCCTCGGACTCTTCGACGAGCACCCCCGAACCAAAGCTCCCCCCGCCCGTCCACTGATTGTGATAACATTTCTTGCCAACCCGTATCTTGTTGACTTATTTCGCCAGAGGCATGAATTTGAACAAAATACCGTTGTTTTTCGTAGCTTTTCACATTGTTATTGTAAGTTTTAGCCAATCATTATCGAATATAATTGAAATTCAAGCCACTATTCCTCACGTCGCTTCAACAATTCAAATCTTTCAACCCAAATCTTCTCCTGTTTTCACTTCCATTGCTCAGCATCGTTATCAATAATTATTGAGATTGTTTTATTTATTGGTCTGTTATCTTGTTGGGTACGGGTACTGTACTTGAAAATATACAAAATTGCTCAAAAAACCTCACATGTTTCCACCTCCTAACGCTACAGTACCCTCCATTATGTTACTGTACTTTACGTTCTTTTGAAGTACAGTAAGACCTGTTACAGTACTTTGTGTTTTTTTACGGTAATGTGAAATATATTGCGGTACTTTATGATTTGTGACAGCACGAACTGTTACTGTAACAAAGCATAAAGTTATAATTATTCTTCCTTACCGTTACAGTACTCTCTGTCCTGTTACAGTACCCTCACACTTTGCATGGTCCGAACTCTCGTAACTCAGGTACTATGGTCATGCCCCCCCCCCTCGTATTGTATCCCAACAAAACAAAAACAAAACTCGCGCACCTGCAATTTGCTCTTTATCTTACTATAATATGTTTATCAAAGATATTACTCGTGACATCGCTTCAATTATATCTCTTGCTTGCTTAAATAAACTGTTATAAATAAAAATTTAAGTACCACAAATCATGGGCGTTATCAAAACATATATATTATATTTAAAAATGTTAAATTAGGTAAAATACCACCCAAAAACAAAGTAAATAATATAAAACATAACATAATATAATAAAACACCTAAAACAATATAATTTAAAGTTTATTTTACCCGTTTGACCACAAACTAAAGCTAATCTACCGGCTACAAAGCTATAAATGACTATCAATACCTAAACATCCATTAAATAACAAAATAAATCACAGAAGTCGCAGCAGAATCCTCTGAATCCCTCGCAAAGTGACAGAATCCTCAAGAAACTGATGGTGAAGATCCGACAAAAGCAGGTTTCTTGATTTATCATGAGACTTCAAGGCTCCATTCACAAATTGACCATAAAACTTCTTGGCCAACGAAAGTTCGTCGTCTGAAAAATAAGTTTGGAAAAGAATAAGCGGGCGCGGGTCGCCGACAAAATCTTGTAAACTTTTTTGTAGTTGGGATTTTCGGAAAAATTATTGAAAAACATAAGATATTACCTATTTTTTGATGTTTTAGAAATGATATTGTGTTCAACTTACATTTATCGTCGACAACCAATGAATCCAGATCCGTCAGAAGCGGTGTATCGTCGCTTCGAAGCAGAAACTGTAAGTTATATTTAGTTTTACCTTGAAGTAGTTATAGGGCTAGGATAAAAATACGACATTACTTACCTGGTCGATCCTGAGGTCTAAAGGCTGTAGTGGCTGTATGCTAATTAAGAAGCTGACAACATGCAAAGCTATGTTAAGTCGCCTTTCCCAAACTAAATCTGCATATACGATTAGTTTTAAAGGTTGCGCCTTCTCTGTCACTATATACATGTCTTGTGTCGTGTCTACTGGCAAACAATAGCCGTACATCTGAAAAATAACGTATTTTAAGGTTAATATTTTGTGTTTTAAGTTATAATTGAATTCTTAACCATAGTAGAACAGCGGTTATTGGTGATAACTTTTATAAATAGTAAATTTATCTTACAGTAGGAATGTTGACATTGCCATGTAGCTTTAACAACAGTCCGATTTCGTTTTGAAAACCACGGATTTGATTGTTCCAACAAGAATTCTGAATTTTAAAATTATTTGTAATCGTGTAGTTAGAGCAAGGTAAATATTAATTTTATATAATATCTTTAAACCTACCGAGTCATTATATGTTCTCAGGCACTCCCTCATTCCTTGCCCGTCTCTCAAACTTTTCTTTATTGCCACATTACCGTACTCGTACACCTTCTTATTGTAACCTTCTCCCAACGTGTAATGCCCTAATGATTTTGGTATCTGCTCACAATTCCCAATAGTACTATTGGTATCTTCAAACCTCCATTCTGATCCTTTTCGAATCAGTTGTGGTAGATATGAGTGTGTAGTAAGATACCGTGGCTGTAGTAACGACCGTACTCCTCGATGTACAGTATTCCTATGATTGGGACTTACTGAGTAAAGAACAGTAGGAAACACGACCAGAAATAGAGAAGATACGGCTATTATGACGTTTCTGTGGTCGGGGCTCATAACTTTAAATAGAGTAATGTAAGTGTTATGATGATGTAAATCAACATTATTATAGTGTTATATATTGATATTATGACATTTATAATTTAATGTTATTATAGACTTTAAGACTGCTTTTTGAACTAAAATATTAATGTTTCGGCATGCAGATAGACCAATAAACAATGTAAACCAATTACTGCGTAACCAAAAATCACGGTAATAATGTCGCGTACCATAAATTAGGACATGACACCACTAATGGGACCGTTAATCGGCCCCATAAATTAGACGGGCCCTATTAAAGCGGCCATAAATTTGGAAACGCGGCACATTTGGCATAAAGTGTAATCAAAAGGGAAGGGCCCATATATTGTGTCCGAATGAACTGCCGATCCCTCTGCCTTCTGAGGCCCCAGAAGCAGCTGTCATGATAAAGAAGCGCAATCCATCAAAATCGGACAGTGCATTTACTTTGTTCAAGTTTACGGACCCCCCCCCCTCCTCGGTCTTACCCTCCCCCCGCTGGGATTCATTTTAATCTCGCGAACGCTGTAATGTCGCCCAGGATTTTATCGGTCGCCTAGGCCTTTATCAGAGTTAATTCTTTTATCAGGACACTCATAAATCAAAAGGCGAGTTCCTTTCACAGTTTGCGTCTTTAGTTTTGTCAATTTTAAAACACAAAAAGTTTGTTTTCCTTAACTTTTCAAGTTGAATACAACATATTTAAGTATTAAGGTGTAAACCTTTGCATAGTTTCAAAGTTAGTTTATTACTATCACTATGGCTACAAAATAAATAGACTTAAGTGTTAGTTAGACCGACCTTACTATAACAATCTTAATTACAAGTTTTGTCGCAAATAATCTTCTGGAGGTCCTTGTGATATCACAGTGCCATTGGCCATCTCTATCACAGTATCATAGTGCTCGATCCCCTTCATTCTGTGCACGATCGATAGTACCGTCGCTGTTTCGAGCTTGTTTCTGATTATATTATTCATGATTAGGTGTGTTTCGTCGTCCATGTGAGCTGTGGCTTCGTCTATTAGTACAATCTGAAAGCATATTATCATAGGTATGATTACATTTATCTATAATATACAATTGCATTTGTAATTACCTTAAAGATCTTTTGTTTGTTTTGTCCTTTTACTTCATAATGTTGACTTACCTTGGGTTTGGACAAGACCAAGCGACAGACTTGAATGATCTGTCGCTCTCCATAAGAGAAATTGGCTCCGCCTTCGATGACTTCAGCGTCCAGTCCACCACAACGGTCTAGCCATAAACTGAGCTTTGCCATCTCCAAAAGCTCCAGAATCTCGATATCAGAGACGTTGTCGTTGTTCAACTTGATGTTCTCTCTGATCGTGCCAGAGAAGATGAAAGGGGTCTGGTTCACAACTCCAAACAGAGATCGAACCGCTTTTGGATCCAGTTGGCCAATGTCAATGGTGCCATCGATGAATATCTTGCCACTTTCGACCGGGTGGGCTTTCAATAGAGCCTAGAATAAGGTATTAATCACATTCTAGATCATTTTTCGTCTTTCAGGTCTATAATCTTATGAAACATTTACCTTTCACTAGGATATGTTATTGATTAGTATGTTACATACCTGGAAGAGGCTGCTTTTGCCAGCTCCAGTCCTGCCAATGATCGCCACTCTCTTGCCGGCTTCAATTGTAAAAGTAACATCAGACAAGGCAAGAGGCAGATGGCTCGCGTATCTCAGGCATACTCCCATGAAATTGACTTGACCTTTGGCCGTTCGGCAATACTAAAGTAAAGAGAGTAATGTAGCGACAAAAACATAACAGATGGAAACAATTCTAAACAAACTATCTACAATGTTAACCAGAATAAAAAATAAATTACATTTTGTAAATGAATCGCAATTTAAACACACATACCAAAAATCGGTCGACGTTCCCAGTCTCGGCGTTCGTATCTTCCACAGGTATCGTGTGAATGTAGTCCATGATCCTCTCTACCGATACCAACTCCTTTTCCGTATCAATAAACGATGACAACAGACTGTTAAGCACGTTTGTCATAGTCAGAGCATATGTTATGGCTAGCCCTATTAGTCCACTTTCTACAGTATGCAAATGATTCTCCAGTACCGCGATGAAAGCGATAGCTGATATCATGACGACAGCTAACAGTTGTAGCCTGATAGACAGCCACTGAGAAGCAGCCAAGTTTGTGTACTGAGCACTCAGGTTGTCTTCCAGAAGGTTCCTTAACTTCTCCATGAATCTGGTCGTGAAACGGAATGCTCTTATGGTAACCAGGCCTAATACAGTATCCGAGATGTGGCCGTATAAGGGGGACAAGGTGAGGGATGTGATGCGCTTCACTTCACATGTTGTGTGACGGTAGTATCTCTACAAAAGTGACTTAACAATTACAAAACATGTCAACAAACAGAATTTTCCCTATAGTACCATAATATAAAACTTGAAAGTAAATGGAATAACTACTGTCGCTTACTTGGATCAAGTAGTATACGACGTAAATTAGAATGACAATTGGTATGAGGTACGGTAGTGCCCAAACAGTTAAGATTAAAGCTCCAAGAAGATTCAGAAGCGACGCCAGGCAGATGTTAAGCTGGAATGGCAGAGAGTCGTCTACCATGTAAACATCTGAACATAGTCTGTTGACAACCCTTCCAAATGGTGTTACCTCCCACCAAGATACCGTAGACTAAAAGTAATCAGTTTACGCTTAGATATTTACATTTATAGATACACATATATGCGTAATTTTATCTTACAGACGTCATATAGTGTATAATATAGTAAAATACTGTAAACTAAGACTACTTACCGCGAAGACCTTCTTGAGTAGACTCTCGTGGATATTCTTGGCCGCCATTACTCCACCCTTGGCAAACAAAAACGCCCGTAACAAGGTGAATATCGTGTTTAGTGAAGCGATGGCAACATACACAGTAAGAAAGTATTTGGCCTGATTGTAGTCTCCACTGTCCATGAAATCGGATTCTCGTTCACCCCTCCAGAAACTGAAATAGTACCATTTGATACGATATTAATATCTTTACTTTACTTTCTTTCCATAAAATTCATGTTTTGTAAATATATTTAGAACATAAGTCCTTGACTTGTACATAATACTTTACAATAATATCCACATAATAACCTACACATCATGCACACTCTCCGATCCATTAGATGTTGTGTTCAAAGTCCATTTACTAAGCCAAGCATCTGCCATATTCTTCGTAATTTGCATACACAAGAGTGCCATACCCACTAGAATGGCAAAGGCAAAGCCCACCTTGTCCATGTAGAACCAGTAGATGTCCATCTTCACCGTGCCTTTCTCCATCCGTTCGTCGACTACTGGAGATACAAACTCTGTAGCCTCGATGAGCTTAGTCTCTTCACTCTCAACTTCAGATTCCTGTCCTACTGTAGCTTTACTTGTAGATGGAAGGTCAGCGACATCTTGTACCAATACTTTATGTGTCAAATCAGCGGCTTCTTTTGGATTCTCGACTTCAACAATCCTGCCGGATTCTGAAGTGGTTATTGTGTCATTTTTACCTTCAGAAGATGGTGGCAGTGTAGCCAACGGTGACTGACTGCTCTGAACTCTTCCGAAAGCATCCAGATTCACGACGTGGTCACATTGTTGTAGGAACTCTGAGTTGTGTGTAGCCACTATTACCAGCCGGTTCTTCTCTCTCAGGATGCCTTGGATTGCGTTCTGCCATACAAATCGACCAACTTTTCGGTCGAGTGAAGCAAACGGATCGTCCAGAATATAAACGTCGTTTTCCTACAAATATTATGTTATTTCAAGTTGTACTCTTAAGGTATTAGTTCATGTTGTAATACTGAAATAGCACTTACGTGATATATAGCTCTAGCCAACGCCAGCCTAGCCCGTTGACCTCCACTTAAAGTGCTACCTTCGTCGGCAATGACATATTGATCCCCTCCAGGCATTCGCTACAAAATTAGAATTAAAATCATTTTCGAATTTAAAGCATCGTAAAATTAGCATAAACATCCAAAATATTCATCATATATTTAAACTCACCTCAATATCGTTCAACAAAGCCGTAGCCTTCAAGACCTTGTAGTAGTAGGCCTCGTTCATCGGACTTCCACATAGTATGTTCTCTCTGATGGTACCTCTTCTCACCCAATTCTCTTGTCCTACGTAAGCAAAGCCTTCATGGATAGTAGACTGACGGATTCTGATACTGGTCCTTAATGGTACTCCTCTGATAGACGACTGCTCATCAATCGGAACATAGGTCTCACCCAATATACCTAATAACAAAGTCGTCTTTCCTGAAGCTACTCCACCTGATACTCCAACAATTGTGCCCTTAAATTACTAATTTTAACAATTTTTCAGCAAATAAACCTAAAATACGAAAAATCTAATTAAAAGTAATATGCCACTGTTAGTCCACGTACCTTTGGGCCGACAAAGTTAATGCCACTGACAGAGAATCCACTGTTCCATTCAAACCTAGCATCCTCAAGCACCAACAAGTGATCACTACCTAAAAAGAAAGTACCGTAACCTATAACATATAACCTATAGTAACACATAAAACTAATCACAATATCACTTACTTTCAGTAAGAGAATAGATACAGTGTAAAGGCATGGTCTCCAACGCGAAAAACCTGTCCATTCGTATTTTAGAAACACGAGCTTCAATCAATGAATTCAGGACCCATGGGAAGGCATTCAACGGTAATATCAAGATATTAACCAATGCCAACGAAGTAAACACTTTGGCCGCTGTCAAGGTTTCCCCCATGATCATAGTGTAAGTTGTAAGGATGGTGATAGTAATCAAGAGGGGAGCTGATGCCCACAAGTACACACAAACAGCATCGAGGTACTTGCGATACTTTAGGCACCTCAGCTCTTCTTTTCGTATTTTATTTATTTTTTCTTCGAAGAACGGCTCCCAATTCGAAAGTTTCACAATTCTCATAGCGCGAAGAACTTCTTGGACTAGCTAAAATCAGAATATGTTAATATTAAGTTTTTACTTTGCCTACCTTCAATCGCTGATCCTTGAATTCCATTAAACTTTGTGACATATTCCCAATTTTAGATGCGATGTAATTGTTCAGAGGAATCATAAGCACGGCACAGAACAGTCCAGAGAAGAAGGCAAGTCCCATCTAAACAAACATACGTAATTTACAAAAACCATCAAAACCATACATTTACTTTACGTATCTAAACCACTATCATCACATACCTCTCTGTAGAGTAAATACAAGGCAATCATAATATTAACTGGCATACTCCAGAAGGCATGAAACGACGTTACGAAAGAAACGATTCTATCCAAATCTGTCGACATAAAGTTGATAATCTCTCCGGTCGAAAAATGAGCTAACTGATTCTGAGGTAATGTAAGCACCTTGTCGTATAAAGCTACTAATGTTGCACATCGCACTTTTAAAGCAATCTTATTCATGTGAAAGTTAAATGTAAAGTCGCAGATGGCTGATCCAAAAGAACATAACATCATCAACGTCGCGTACAAAATACCCGTATTCTGAATAAACTTTCTTTGTAATTCCGCTTTCGTATAACTATATTTTAAATACAAAAATAATCTTTGAATTACAGTAACTATTACAATTTGAACTTACATCTGGATCTCCATTCTCTAAGCAAACAATTAACAAATGGAGCAGTACTGGGCCGGCAAATGTCAAGAGATCAGCCATCAGACGTAACAATCCCAACGAGAAGTATTTAAAGCCAAACGTTCTCAGAAGACCGACAAACAAACTGAACTTCTGGTCGTCTACAAACTCATCTGGTGCGTTTTGAAAGAACAATTCCTCAATTCTGGCAACACGAAGAGATGGAGGTACACGAAACAGGTTTGTCACCTAACATAAATGATATTTTAACTTATAACACTATATTTCAAACATAATTACAAAAAAATCAAAATTTAGCAACCTTACATTCTTTAGTTGTCCTTTGTAACCTTTGACAATTAATGGATTCACCCAACAAAAGAATAATTTGGAGAAGAAGTTAGCGCCCTCATCAGCATTTTCATCCAAGAATATTGACTCTGTATCCAGCAATTGGGTAAAAATGTTCTCAGCTCTAAAAACAAGATAAACCATAATAAAAAGATTACCTATACTTCCGATACTCGTATACCTGAAGTAAAATGTTAAGTAGATGGAAGGCACCAATACACAAGTAACCGTAGGTTTGATAATGAAGGAATGTTAAGACCCGTATACGTTGATATGTCACAAATAACAGAATAATACCGGTAATATTGTAAGTAATAATTAAATGTTTATGTTTGATCCACCTAAAATGATGGCGATTTTTTCAAAACTGTTTTCAAACTAAACGTGACGCTATTGTTAAACAGACTTCAAAGCTTACGTGTTGGTTCGTACTGCGTTACAGTAAATGCTACCGTACACCATGAATACGAATGCAATTACAAACTGTTCGAAGTTCAACAAAGGATTCAAAGTAAACTTTCCAGTCAACGTGAATATAAAATAACCCATGTAACAGATCACAGTATTGAGAACAGTAAAGATACGAAAATATAACAATACCCGAACTCCAGTATTCGAGAATCCATTGGCAGATATCTAAAGGACGTATGAACAGGATACTAACACTTACTGCTTTAAAACTAGCCAGAACAGAACAAAACAAAAGAAATGTGAGCACTGGAAACACAATGCCGAACTCTGCACATGATTTTAATACCTGAAACTTGGCATCAACAATATATTTGGTCCATATACTTTTTTCACTTAAGTTCCATTCACACAAATGGCCCCATTCTGGTTTTTGCATCCAGTCAGTCATTGCAAAAATAATTTTGTAAACTTTTCATTAGCATGAGGCTGCACTTTCTGTTTATCAGATTTATTTTTATTTATTTATAAAATAAATTTACATTATAATAAGCTGTGGGTCCCGCCGCGAAAACGCATTACGCCAGAATTTGTTGTTTCTTTTGAAAAATAGAAAATTATTTGTTCGCTTTTTGTGAAATAAATTCTTGACAGCCACAAAGTGGAGGTCGATCGTTTTGTTGAGAAGGCCTTGGGCAGTTTTATGTCCCCAAAGTCAAGATCTAAGGAGGACGAACGACGATCGAAGGAAAAGGATTCTACACCTTCTTCCTACCATCATCGTTCGTCGAGACATTCAAATGACCGCAAACGAGATCGAAAAAGGTCTCGGTCGCTTAAAAGGAGTAGACAACACACATCATCACCTTCAAGGTTTGTTAATCTACTATAATATATTGCAGATGATGTAGAAGGTATTTCTTATTGTTTGGAATAAGTTCATTTGTAAGACGTATAATTTCTGTTATAAATGAACTTTTTCTTCTTTAAACTAATGTTTTCAGAAGGTCACCATCAAGAAGCAGATCGCCTCTAAGAAGCAGTTCAACACGAAAATACAGAGACGAAGAGAATGGCCACAGGCGAAGGCACGACTCAAAGTCCAGATCAAGCAGGCATCGATATGGGTATAGAGCTACTTCTCCAAGGTCAACGTGAGTTTACGTTATCCTTATAATTCCGTGTTTAGAACAAAAGACTACCGAAGACGAGATCGACATGAACGAACGAGGAAGTCGAGAAGGAGATCGAGGGAACGGCCAAGTTCTTCTGAATCTACGGAAAGCTCTTCATCGTCGTCTGCATCGCCATCTCCAGTGAGTTCTTCTGGATTAGAAGTTTTTTAGTTGGTTGATATTTTATTAATATTGGGTTTATTGTCTTTAATTTAGGTGAAAAACAACAACAACAAGTCCAATAATGGGCCAATTGCTGTTCCACCACCAGCTCCTCCTACACTGGTATCTTCTACAATGTCATACGGCATCTCAAATATGACAACATTGATAAAACCTCCCGTTGTGCCTCTTCCAAATTTTGTAAGTTAACTTTTATTGTGGTTTAGACTTAATGTTTTAAACATTGTTTTGGTACCTAAAATTTGAAGAAATAAGTTTTTACTTTATAATTGTAATGTAATTCACTCTGAAGGCTTATAAAACAATATTTTTAGGTTGTTAACGCGAGTTATGTACATTCCGCTACTGCATTTCAACTACTTCCGCCACCCCCACCTCCACCCCCGCCCGGAGATTCAATTGTTGATTTACCTCCTCCACCTCCACCCTCTACTCCACCACCGCCCGAGCCTCCTCGACAACATTCAAATCAGTGTATGAATGCGATGAGTAACTTGTTGAACTCTAAGAATTCACAAGCCCACTTTACGAAACACGATGTTATGAAGAAGTTGATGGAACAGAAGGCTGTGTAAGTTTATTGTTTTGTATATTTACTTTATTTATCAGTTGATAAAAGTAATCTTTGTAACTTTTAGTTTTTTATAATATTCTTACTTATTGTAGTGTATACAAGAAGGAGAACATAGCTGATCTGCCTCCTAATTGGGGCAGAATGACGCTTTCTGATTATGATATTGAAGTACAAGTTGGCGAAGGAACATATGGACAAGTCTACAAAGCTCGGAAAGGGCGAAATGGTAATTATTTATATATTAATCTTTGTTTTATAAGTAATAATTAATATTTTCAAACTTTTTTCTTGGATAAGAATGTTAATTTTGCTGTTTCAGGACGACTTGTTGCTCTGAAGAAGGTGCGTTTGGAGAACGAGAAGGATGGGTTTCCTATAACGGCCGTTAGAGAGATCAAATTGTTGAGGAAGTTGAATCATGAGAACATTGTGAAACTACTGGATATCATAACTGAGAGTCCGCCAGAAAACAAAAAGGATATCAGTGAGTTTCATATGTATTATTTTTTAGCACTAATTAGTTTGTTAAAACTACTGTTATCTTTTATTTAAATATTAATTTAGGTAATATCTTTTAATGGGCATAAGTGGGTTTAACGTTTATCTTTTCAGATGCTTTTTACTTGGTATTTGAGTATGTTGATCATGATCTGAATGGCCTTCTCGAGTCTCAACTGGTCACTTTTACCGAACAAACCTGTGCTTCTTTGTTTAAACAACTTTTGTTGGCATTACAACATTGTCATTCTAGTAATCTTTTACACCGCGACCTGAAATGCGCTAATATACTTGTAAATAATAAGTAAGTATTTTTTAAATTGTTTTTGTTTTGTACTTTTAATATTGTTTTTCATATTTACTTTTCAGAGGGGAGTTGAAGCTTGGAGACTTTGGATTGGCGCGAATATACACGACAAAGAGTAGATTGTACACAAATAGAGTAATTACGTTATGGTATCGACCTCCAGAACTGCTACTTGGAGCTGAAAGCTACGGGCCGTCAATCGATATCTGGAGTGCAGGGTAGTTTAGGTAACAAGTTTCATATGTTTGGATTTAGATGCATTCTCGGGGAACTGTTCGTCAAGAAACCTATCTTCCAAGGACAGTCGGAAGCGGCACAGATGGATCTTATCATGCAGACTTGTGGATGTCCAACACCCACGGTCTGGCCCGACGTCGTCAATCTAAAACACTATCCTGCTTTCAAAGCTAAGACGTATTTCAATAGGACGCTAAAGAATCGCTTTGCTTTGTGAGTGTTTTTACGATCTTGTTACAATATTCAAGTTTGATTAAAATAGTTCAATAAACGGGTTATTTACATTGTTATACTAACTTACCTTGTTTCAGTCTACCATCCGGGGCTCTAGACTTGTTTGACAAATGCCTTACATTAGATCCTTCGAAGCGGCCGTCGGCTGAAGAAGCTCTCTTCCATCCATGGCTAATAGACATCGACCCACGGACATGCAAGATGCAGCTACCACAAGATCAGGACTGTCATGAGATGTGGTCGAAGAGGAATCGACAGGAGCAGAAAGATAAGACAAGGCGATCCCAGAATCCGCCTCAGGTATACAGATGATACAATAAATAATTTATAAACGTCTGATGTTATCCTTGCGTTTGCGTCTGTCGGGCACTAAAGCTAACGTTTTGTACAGATTATATATTATTGTTGTTGCTGTTAATGAAGAATATGTTTTTAAATGCGTTTCATGTTACGGTCCTTGGCATTCGATGGAAAACTTTGATTACGACATTGGCTTTGCTCGGGTATTCGAATAGTAAGTAGATTTTTCATAATTTGATCAATGAAATACATATATTTTGCAAGAAGTAATGATTGTTAATCGATATTTTATTGTATACACGCTTTCGTGTTTGAAAAGTAGATTTTTTGTGACAAAATTAAATGCAGACATTTTAATAACGCGAGCAAATGCTACGAGGGTATTTGGAACGATTGAGTAAACGGTTTTATAGAAAATAGTGCGTTTAAACTATTGTCTAGTTAGTTTCTGATAAAGAAAACTTCTTTTGCTCTAAACAGTTTACTTTTCAAACTCGCGTAGGTTGAGTACTTGAATGTACTTTTTGTCGTGAGCCGGCCATGTTGTATTAGGCAAGCATACAATGTCATTTTGTTTACTAGTCCGGTCACAAAGTGCTTGGAATTGACTTTTATAAGAATCTATATACGTTTTTGGCCTTAGCTTTTAGTTCCTGGTGACTTTTGACCGAACTAGTTGTCTTCACTTTGTTGTCATGTTAGGAAACAAATCAGAACTTATTTGGTCTCTTTGAACGGGTAGAATTGTTGTCATTACTTTGATTGTAATATTCATATTTACAGTATTTTTAATAAAATACGGAACATTATTGTAAGCCTTTATTTTGTACAAACAATTTAAATATTTTGTTCAACAACAATGTCATTTTAACCCGGATGTACGGTATCGAATGTGAAAAGTCAGGTATCTGTAAGATACGATGACGATAATTAAGAAACAAAGTAATATCAAGCTGATGTGAGAGTTTAAGAGTGTTACGGTATCTTTAATGAGTTTTACTGGGATGTAATCGTGTTGACTGGGAGGGTTATGGTGAAAGGTATTACTGGACAGTAATTGTAATAACAGCAGTCTCAATTTGTCTCAAAAAAGAGATAATGCTAAACATCATCTTACATATGATACTATACAATATCTGTAGACTGGGACAATAACTATGTAACAACTCGTATAGAGACTTCAGAATCCGGCAGGATACGTTGCCGTCTTCCTTCTGAAGTCGCTGTTTCCATGAATAAACCCGTCTTCCTTGTGGATCAACGCCTGTACCACGCTGTGCTGTTTGGTCGTGTTACCGGTCATTGTCTGTTTGTAGTCGTCGCTCAATGCCTTTACAATCTTCTCTGGTATCGAGGTTTCATACTCTACGTTAAATGGCATAAACTGGTGGTGGATTCTTGGAGCATCAACCGATTCTTTGACGCTTTGGCCGAAAAGAACCGACCGAATGATGGTTTGGGCGACGGCAGATATGATCCTGGAACCTCCAGAAGCTCCAACTACCATTTTTACCTAAAACGTGAAAGTTTAGCATAGGAAAGTCTCTTATGTTTTCAAAATCATTGACAATGTCGATAAATGAAATAACTATGACAAGACCTACCCGTCCTTCCTTTTTGTCATAGATAATGACTGGTGACATTGAGCTCATCGGTTTCTTTCCTGGCTTAATAAAGTTGGCAGGCGATGGAGCAAACCCGAAACCGTTGGGGACTCCAGGAGTACTGAAGTCGTCCATCTGATCGTTCCACACGATACCTAACGATTGGGACACTCGTACTGAGCCCAGAAGCTGATTTACCGTACTCGTTACAGAAGCGGCGTTGCCTTGGGCGTCAAGAGACGTGACATGGGAGGTGCCGTGATCTGGTACTTGACCTGTCAGATTCTTGGAGTAGTACTCCATGTCCTGGGCTTCGTCCTTTATCATACTGGCAATCCATTTCGAGAATTCGCTGAAAAGTCGCAATGTAAAAGTGCTGTTATTAATTAATTGCAGTGTTCAGTACTATACTTAAGCATATTTTACCGATCCTCTAACAATAAGTCATACTTACACTGTAGTCATGTTGTTAGGCAGGTCAGATCTCACAAATTTGCTGTCGCCAAAGTGTGTTCTCTGAGCGTATGCAAATTTCTCGGCTTCGATTAACCGATGATACACTAGAGGATCATCCAGATCCGGCTTCTTGTCTCTGTAGTATTCGGCCATTACTCCAACAATAGCTGCGGTAACGGCGAAAGAGGAGGGAGGAGGTGGACCACACATGACGAGGTCGCCAGGTAGGACTTCACTTTCCAATGGTGTCTCGTAGATCGTGGTTTCAAAGCCTTCCAGGTCTTGTGTTGTGACAAGACCACCGTTTTCTGTGATTTCTGAGGCAATTGTTTGGGCCATACCACCTAAAATATGTCTGATACTGATAATGAAAGACAATATATAATAGAACTACTGTATTTGAATTAGTATCTTAAGTGAATAGTCTAACTTACCCTTGTAGAACAATTTGATGGGATCTCGGCTGTTGGCCAGCTCTTCCAAAGTCTCGGCCAACCTCATCCTCCTCATGATCTGACCTTCTTCATAAGGCTTGTTAGTAGAAGGGTCGAAGAAGGCCTTCCTCATGTCCTCGTCTTCTCTGATGTACTTCTCCATCTTTGCCAAGACCATGGCCAAGTTGGAGGAGACAGGGAAGCCGTTCCTGGCCAAAGTAATAGATGGTTCAAACAGTTCTTTCCACGTCACTTTGCCGCCACCGTACTTCTCGAATGCCGTCCTGTAGCCGTGGATTTCTCCCGGCGTAGCAATACTTCTGAATCCGATTATGGAGCCGTTTCCAGAGTAGGGTTCGTGACCTACGAACATGTCTTCTGTCGCTGCAGCTGGGGCTGTTTCACGAGCGTCGATGGTCAGGCATCTTTGGGTGGATCTACAATATGAAACTAGCTATTTCTATGCTATTTCTATGCTATTTCTGTGGATTTTGTGCATTTTTGATACTATACTTGGAACGATGTTACTGACTTATTTGTGGAAACTATGCTACGGGCTTATTGACCGAAAGATTGATTTTTATTTTTTTAAAGGTTTTTTTTTAAAGTTTGTGTCGTTTAGTGCAATTTCCAAAAACTTACGCATTGTAAACAGTCATGAGGAAGCCTCCGCCAATTCCAGAACTTTGAGGATTAACGACTCCGATGCACAAGAGTGACGCAATCGCTGAATCCACTGCATTTCCACCTTTGATTAGGATATTCCTACAATAACAAGAGTTTGGTTTTGAAATATTGTGATATTTGCACCTTAGAAAGCAGTGTTATTAAGTCTTTAATAAATCAATATACTCAACATAAATGTTGCGGTATATACAATATAACAACTACAAAGTAAAACCTGGCCTACCTTCCAATTTCACTGCAGAATCCGTGGTCGGAAGCGATGGCAGCCTTCTTAAACGCTGCTCCAAGCGAGTCGCTAGGCACAGGCCATTCATCTGGCGTGACTGGAGGGCACGGCTTGTCGACTGGAGCAGCAGGCGGGTTCTGAAAGTATTTTTTGAAAAAGAAGTAATCGAAGTTTACAAAACGATGAGGTAACAATAGCAGCGCGATTGTTTGAAACTAGCAAGTGGGTAAAGTAACAAAAACAATGTCTATTTTGAGTAAAAAAAATTTTTGCAAAAATGCAAAAACTTTGAAAACAAAACTGTTCTTACAAATGATTGTAGGTAATAAAAGTTTTAAAATAATTTAAAATTCTAAAACTACTTACATCGTGGTCATCTAACGTCTTGAAGTCCTTCATTTTGATTCCCAGAAGCACGGCCAACGCTACCGTCGCCACCATGAAGCCAACACACAGAATGGCGGCGATTATGGCCAAGTTCTTGAACTTCTGGGACCGCTTCTGAGGTTTCTTCCCATTCTCCATCTGAAGGATGTTGGTGGAGAAGACTTCTGAAGGCGAGCCACGGCCGTTGGCTTCCGTGATCCGGGCCATCTGAAGCTTGGTTACATTTAAAAACGTTTCATTACGGATTTGTACAATGTTGTACTACATTTGTGTACGACGTTGTAAAAATGAAATTTACCGCGCCATTTGGAAAATAGAATAAATTTTTATATATAAAGATATAAAAGCAAAAAAGCAGCCTGAAGGTTGAAAATGCTGCTAAAAAGAGTAAAACCACACTTAAAAACAGTGAAAATACATTAAAAAGCAGTAAAACCCTTACAATCAGGTAACAACACATACATCTTACTCATAAACCGTTTTTACATAAACTACAATCAAATAAAAAACTTTGAAACGCGATTATTTTACAAAAATGGTTGAAACAGCTTTTGGAAACAAAGTTTACAGAACATAATCCTCGCAAGGGTAAGAGCAACAACTACCAGAAAGAAGGTAACAAGTAGTAAGAGTCTATTTTGAAACAATCTATTTAACACTGTGACACAAAGGATCATTCTATGGCCTTTCACACCCTACAACAACATATTGAACCTCAAATGCCTATGTCAATATGTTTTAGGGCAAGTTACAAGAGATTGTAACGCGAGAGCTGTGAGTCAAGAGTGCTGCCTCCCCCTGAATACCTGTGGCTAAATATTGTTATTCCATCGTTCCGCCCTCCGTTCCGGCTGTTCCTTTTTATAAACGATGATCGAGGAGTTCGCGCACGGAGTTAAGCCGGAGGTTAATTAAACAGTCGCCTAATTAGAATAATAAACAAATCGCGCAAATAATACCGTAGGCCTGAGGCAAATAGAGCTGCAAGTGTTGCGAATTGTAGGCTCTACTCGGTTTTGGCAGTGTTTGCTTTTAAGGGTATACTGTAATTTTTAAGGTAGGGCGTATAGGGTTTTTTTCTTTCGCGTTTTGTTTCAAGTTGATATCACTTACGAAATAGTTAAGACTTTTTAAAAAAATCGTTTCTACTTTAATATTACCGTACTGATGCTAGTGAACATAACGATCGGTATGAGTATGGTTTTTGAAAATTTAAAGCAAATCTTTTCTACTATAATATATATTAATATAAACATAAAAATATTTATGATAACATAACAATTTAGGTCAAATTAAAACGGCAGACCCTATTAATCATGTATTTGATTAACACAATGTAGGCTCGTTTGATTGTTAAAAGTTTCTGTAAAGTGATGGCCACATCTTCTTCGTAGAATGTAAAATGCGCCATAAGGTTAAAGATTTTTTAAATTTATTTTTAGTGGCACTTTGGTAGTTAGTAAAAACTGTTTACACCTCGTATAGTTTTTGTTATTTCTACATGTTATATGTTGTATACTTTCATTTTACAACCCTATATAGAAATATATTGTGATATCTCCTCTATTTTACTATGAGGTGTTCCCCCTTCTACATTGTGGTATCTCCTCCATTATGACTGCCATAATCCCAAACCCCAATATTATGTCTGTAAACAGTAATGTCGGATCATCATCAACTTGTCAAATGAACCTTGAAATCGCTTCTTTTTTACTCTGTAAACCGCAATCTATTTTTACATTACTCAAACAGAGAAAAGTACAGAGTATAATGATCCCCATATACAACAACATATCGCTTCCAATGTTTTAAAATGCTTTTTTTGTTTTAAAATTTAAAAAAAAAATTTAAAAAAATTTAATTTTTTAAAATTTTTAAAATTTGAATTTGACTTTAAACAACAGATATATATACATGCTTGCAGAAAAAAATTAGCTTAGCTATGTGTTTTGATCTGTAATCTTCTAAACTAATCATTATTATGATACGCAATATATAATAGTCATGATTATGCAAAGATCGTAGTAAATGAACATAAAGACACCTACAAACATTCAACTTTTAAAATCAAACATATCACAACAATAAAACGGGTGTTTGCCCAACATATACACCTACAAACATGGTAAGAAGTATTTGTGAACAAGTTTACAATACTCTAAAGTAATATAAATACAAGTAGACAATAGTGTATGGCCTTTTTAACTCTACTGTTACTATCTCTATATAGACCCCTACCTTCCTCTCCATAACCTTGTAGTATCAGTTTTGGCAAAGACTCTACCTATGTATTTATAGATACAGTAAAACCCTCAATAAAAGCAATTATTGAGTAAAGTTGGGGTGATAACCTTTAAAGTAATTGGATTGGAATGAATCAGTAATCGAATTGTTTTTCTTAAGGCTTTACACTGTAAAAGGAAGAGGAATTTCGATCGAAGGTAGTTGTCGCTGACAAAACACACTTGTTATTCTACTCTACAGTGAATTGTGATGTGTATGGTTACAACTCTAAACCTTTTTGTGTAACACTTGGTATTTAAATAGAGGAGGTTATATTAATGTTACAAATGAACAAGTATGCAAAACTAAAAGATTTAATATTGAATAAAAAGATTATAAAGGCAGTTTCACTCAAGTTACAGTAACCTCTAGAAGAAACTTTTTATGAATTAAAGTACCCTAATACAATATAATGTTTACTTTGAGAAAGATCAGAAAGTGTTTGCCAAAGTTATTTGTGCAAATAAGACTGACAATCGACTACTCAACTACTTTAAAACTATTTAAAAATAAAACTATTAAGTCTCCTATTACAACATCCTGAAAGCAACAGTAACTACAAAACTTATGGTAAAAACAGATGATATATGACATGATCGAACATGTTTTGCTATGCTTTCTTCCAATTTTAATTTTAAAGTTTTTGAAAACAATCGAATTTTTTGAATTTGACTTTAAACAAAGATTTGAAAAAATATTATCAATGACACACTAATATAACGTAATATATGACTTACCTTAACCAGCCTGTAAAACCAATCAGTAATTTTTATATTCAAAACATAACGAACCTTAGTTTTATATTAAAAACGATATAAAACCATGTTTTGACCATATTACTCATGGAGGTAATGGAGAGAACAGAGTAGCGGATTACAAAGAACAATCCGGTCGAACCTACCTTAATATCACTCTAACATACCATCATTTAGGGTGAAACATAAGCTTATGTTTGAACTTGATATATTAGATTGGTCAATTAAAGATGTCTCCTCTAAATCCAAAAAAATTGTTTTGAGAGAGGGCACAGAACTATTTGAACAACATAATAACAGGTTTTATTTCTGTTTTACAAATAAACGTTAAACTTACTATGGCTAAATAGATACGACATTTTTAATCAATAACATGAGTGCTATTCTCACCTACAACATACCAGTCTCTACCACAATTTGAATAAAGACCTACAAGGAATTACCTGAACAAGTGATTACAGTCAACCCTTAAATAGTAGTGCAGTAACCTTTTAATTTACACTACAATTACCTGATACCACACGTCACGCTGGTATTCCAGCGACATATAGATTGTAATTAACGTTTCCAATGTAAAAAAAAGTTTTTAATCAGACGCAAAAGTAATCTGACAGATGTTACAGAGTAATTGAGACCATATTAGGAAGATATTGTAATCTAGGAAGTTGCGCAATATACGATTTTAAGTGAAAATTTAAAGTTTGAAATTTGAGAATTCAGCAAAATTAATTTTTTTATCTAACAAGCACTATTGAGTAACGTACAGTATTGTAAGCAAAACCATCTACGAAAAGCACTCTTAGCTAATGTATATTAGGTTGGCCACTAAGTAACTCACCAATCAGTATTCAAATTTCAACTAAAATTCCCTTAAAAGTTGTTAGTTGCCTACCTAATAGACTTGCCTATTACATCATATCCCTTTCGCTCCAAAAACCTTAAACTACGTGTTGAACGAGTGTTAAACGCTTCGAAAACAAACAACTGTAAGACGGAAGAACACTCGGAAGTCTGAAGGTGCAAAAGTCGAGAGGACTAGAGCCCCACCTACACGGCCCAGTCAAAGTAATCGGTCAGGCATGCAAATCCTCTCGGCCGACTGGCCAATGTCGCTGACAATAAGTGATCGGGCTGAAGTGTACATTGTAGGCATCAGCTTTTACTCACCAATCACATCATACAATATAAGTATTCAAAAGCAGACGTTTATCATGCCCAAACCTATTTTTGCAAAAACTAAAAAGTAAGCCAAATTTATAGTCAATCTCGAACTTATTACTGACTTGTTCATTAAAACGAAGATATAAAAGTATATTAATATATAAAATAAAAGTAAAGATAGTTTGTTACCTAAATTAATATGTAAAAAACTAAATATATTTGTAAAAATATAAACAAAGTAAAAACAACAATATAAGCCCACTCTGAACGTTCGTATCAAATTATAAAGGTAAAATGCAAAAAGCTGTTCAAATAAATGTCGAAATCGTATAAAGCCTTGAATTCGTCGCTCTTCTGTTCGTTTTATTGTAACGTAAAAACGTATAACATGGAAAGTGTCAAAAGGGGTACCTAATGCCCGGACGTGTGATATAGCTCAAAAAATTCTGTGATTGTTCTGATTAAAGATCGGTTTTCAAAAGTTGCTAAATTTTTGTTTCGACCGAGTTATGGTCGTTTAAAGTTTGCACTGATTTCCTATTAAATAAACTCTCTCGCCTAGCCAGGTCTCTTAAGAAAGGCCATGAATATTGCAAAATAAGCAAAAACTAAAAACGTTTTTTTAAATTCAAAAAAAGTTTAAAAGTTCATAAGATTTCTAAAAGAAATTATTAATTAAAAACAAAATTTAAATTCAGAAGCCAATTTAAATGAAGTTTTTTCAATTTCAAAAAAAATACATTAAAAGTTATTAAAAAAGATTGCAGTTATTGCCACTAGTAAACCAACTCTCAGACAAAACTAATCAAACCTCAACAAAATTGGTTTTAAATTTAAAAAACAATCGAAATTACAAAGTCAATATTACAATTAGAGTTATTTCATTATTGCTAATTCAACTCGTTTCGCTGATTACTGCGACAAAAGTAGGTCGAACAGGTTTACACATTACAATACCACTATGCTCTTTACATTACACTGTAATGTAAATACGTTAAAGGCAACAAAAACCACATTTGAATGTTATGGACATTGTTTTACAACGCCTTTTTAACTATATTAGGTTGTTTACATAATTTTGTGCTACTAATCTCAAAATTTGTTTTGAGGTAGAGCACAGAATTATTTGAACATTCTAATAATATAAACTTTACACAGGTAATATATAGGTATATGATAAAACAGCCTATAAAAGCAAAATAAGTATAAAACCTAAAAGTTATGTTGTTCGGAATTAAAAAGTTGTCAAAAACTGTTTAAACTACAAAGTAATTTGCATAATCAACATACTTTACATTCTGAGCAAAGTAACGATTAAGTGCAATCATGTTACTAACTATCACATGCTTAGGTATATTAAGTACACATGATACCATAATAACTTTAAACTTTTTATTTCAAACACTTGAAGTTAAAAGATTCTGAAGGCTACTTTGTTGTTGCGTAACTTAAAAACATGTTTATTTGCGTATTTTATGGTTTAAAACTTTTTATGACAAGACATCTCTGAATACATCTTTTGACTACACAAAGCTATATTGTACTAATATCTTCGATTCAAAACAAGCCATCTTCTAGTAAGCTATTAATGTATCTTTATGTTACGGTGATATATTAATATACCAAAGTATGAACAAAGTAATGTAACCTCAAGTTTATTTATTGTAAGCACAAGTCATATTGCAAGCAATGTGACTCTCTTACCACCTGAAACAATGTTATCAGCTGATCAAAGAACGTTGATTTCTTTTGTTCCGCCAATGTTCTCTGTCGTCTGTCTCCCTGCCCCGCTCTCTCGCCTAGTCCAGGTCTCTTTTATGAGTTTACTCCATTTCTTTGACAATTATGCGACTGATTCCTTGTTTGCGATCTTCTGTCAGAGTAGCCTCCAGATGCGGCCCAATTGAAGGATTTCAATTGAATCTGCCCGGAGGCACTTCCGATGTTTTCCTCGGGATTCCTTATGCAAAACCACCGGTCGGAGAGGCTAGGTTAGAGGTAGAGACAATTGTTTTGCTTTGTTTTAATTGTTTTGTTTAGTGATATAATCGCTTTTAAAAGTAAATAACAACAAAATTTCACCTTATATATAAAATTCCCTTTAAAAATCCAGCTATCAGCAGTAAAAACGTTGTTTATAAACTAATAGACTTTGTCGTAAATTTAAACTAAAGCTTTGCAGAAGCCAGTAGCCTACGGATCTTGGAATGTGCCTCTTAAAGCCAACAAGTACTCGTTATGTTGTGTACCTCACCATGACAAAGACAACATGGCTCCGACGTGCGAAGACTGCCTCTCTGTCAATGTGATACGACCGACTACAAAAGTTCGTTTTACATTAAAAAGTTTTTAAATTTTGTCAATAGAGGCAAATTATACGACCAAAAGTAATTTATTCATTCGCAATTCTAGTATACATAAACAATAATAGTACGCTTTTAGAGCTCAGACTCTTCAGGATACCCAGTAGCCTTTTGGGTCCACCCCAGCTGCTACAACGTTGGTTCCTCACAATGGCTAAAATACGAAAATGTCGCTGAAAACTTTGTAAACAAAGGTGTCATAGCTGTCACATTCAACTATCGACTCGGTGTTTTAGGTAAATTTATTTAATCTTAACATATATATCTCGTCGTTCCTTAATCAAAAATTTATGAAACATAAAATTTACCAATTCAACCTACTACAATATTCCGTATAAAAATAACTTTAGGCCTTGCATCGACCGGAGACTCAGTTCTCCCCGGTAATCTAGCATTA
This sequence comes from Bursaphelenchus okinawaensis, assembly GCA_904066225.2. Taxonomy (NCBI): domain Eukaryota; kingdom Metazoa; phylum Nematoda; class Chromadorea; order Rhabditida; family Aphelenchoididae; genus Bursaphelenchus; species Bursaphelenchus okinawaensis. The sequence goes on along the minus strand of CAJFCW020000005.1, from coordinate 6,150,375 downwards.
TTTGATACAGCATTGGCACTGGAATGGGTTTACAAAAACATCGAAGCGTTTGGAGGTAACCCTGACAATATTACAGCATGTGGACTCAGTGCTGGCAGCTCCATGGTTGGACAACTTGTTTTGTCACCTTATAGCAAGAGTAGGTACAATGAAAATCTTTAAATTATTTTTTAACTTATATTTACTTTTACTTTACATCATCACATACCAACATCATTCTCAAATATTACTTTAGATTACATAAAACGAGCGATCCAATTAAGTGGATCATACTACAGCTTGTGGTCCACTAACGACCAAGTGGTACAAGAAACACAAAAGTTGGCTGAAGTACTAGGATCTGGTCCAAATGACTCTATTTCCATTAAAAATACCTTGAAATCAAAGTGTACCAAAGAACTAAACGATGCTATGGAGCACTTGGGTACCGCAAACTCAACTACCAACATTGCCAAATTCTCTCCTCGGTTGGACGGCGACTTTCTACCTAAAGATTACCATGAACTTCTGAACGACAAGCCCCCAATACCCACTTTCTACGGTTACTCTGCTCATGAATCTATCTTTTTTGGTAAGTTAGTAGTACATACTTTATTGTACTAATCAGAGTATTCTGATTAATATTTTAGCTGTGCTTGGCTTTCTGAAGTCGTGCAACGGACTCACGATAAAACCAGAAGAGTACGATAACTTTGGAGAAGCAGAGATCATCAACAAAATAAAGACAAATCTATTCCCCGAGGCTGAGTTCGGAAAGTTCACAAAGAAGATACAAGATAGGATAATATCATTTTACGTACGACGAAGAGTACCAGACAAGCCACATTCCTTGTTCTACATAGCCAGATATGTTGAAGTAAGCACCTAAAACAATATTAAAAGTTGTTGTAAAATAACCTTTAGCCTTAACCCAACAGATACTAGAATGTCTACAACATACCATGCTGCTGTCTTATACCATTTATACAGTATAATGCTAAAAAAGTACAGTATGTAACCCATGATTACTTCAGATTATGTCTCATATGCAGTTCTTCATTCCGACAGCTTTTGAGATAATGGAGAAACATGAACACGACTGGCCCATATTCATATCCAGGAACGAGTACTACCGCGACCACCACTTCAAAGACGGTACCAAGCTGAAAGGAGTGGTACACGCCAACGAACTTCACACATTTTTCGGCTTCCCTAACCCTAAGGCATTCCATATGAACAAGGAGGACATCCAGAATCGAGACTTCTATGTCGACAGTCTCTGTAACTTTATCAAGACAGGGTAAGATTACTGTAACTATTGTTTTGTCTCACTATCAGTATACATATTGACAATAATCAATGATTATGCCAAAGTTTCTTTTTATACTATATTTTTACAATAACCATTTTTACAGTAATCCATCTCACACAAACTTTGAATGGCCACAGACTTCACACGAAACACCGTGGCTTCACGTAGCCCTGAACACGACTCCAGAAGTCAAGAAACAATTCAGTGACGATGACAATGATGCTGTCAAGTTCTGGATTGGATTGTGGAGAGAGTTTGGAGAAAAAGCCATTAGAAGTATCCAGTTCTCATCCAGAAGGGGCAGAAGAGAGCCTTCTGGATCTCACCATGCTGAAAATGTCAAGTAGACATCTATATGTTACTACACTGTTTGACCAACTTGCCATTCTAATGAAAATCTATCAGATATAAAATGATATTACATAATGTAGTAGTACGAATAGTAAAGGTCAATTAATAACAGTATAATATGTATATTGAAGTACGTTAATAAGGTAATGTTTGTTTTGCGTTCCGGTCATCTCTTGCGTCGGACAAAAAAACCGGAACCTGCGCTCATCAAAATTCGAAGGACTCAGAAGATCAAAGACGCGATGGACGGATTGTATATACATTGTATTGCTGTATGGATTTGTTTCTGCTCCATCGTATACGGCATTACCTGTCCCAAGCCGAAGCGATACGGTAGGCCGCCGCCAGAGAACTGTCGCGAGCCAATGGATCCAAACCTGAAGCCGAAGTCGGCATTGGAGAAGTGGTTCACAAAAGAAATGTTTGAGGTAATTACTAATACTTTTGTGTATAACCTTGTGTTTTTATTCTACTGTAGTATGTGTTTAACAGTGTGTCGTAGCTGTTCTTATGTAAAAGAACATTCTGTCATAGACCTAACGTTCACCTTTTTAGGACTTTTTCCCAAAAGCGAACCACGGTTGGGGCCTTCACAAGTGTCAACCTTACTCATACGACTCCTTCATATTGGCTGCACGATACTTTCCAGAATTTGGAGCCGGAATCAAAGGAGGGAAACCACCGTACACAACACGAGATCTACAGCGACGTGATGTCGCTGCCTTCTTCGCTCATGTCATTGCCGAAACTGGAGAGAACGACCTCAGATTGTACACGTAAGACCTTCGTAATGTACTATCTAAATTTTGAATGACAGCACTTTTGAAAACGGTGCCATTTAAATTCATGTTATGGTGCACGATACCTACAAAAACGTCCTATATTAACCACCATATCGTACTTTTAGTCTAATAAAGAACCCAAAACTAGCAGACGAATGTTTCTACCGTGGCGGACTGTACCATTTCTTCGAAGGTGGTCCCAAGTCCAGACTCTTCTCGTCTTCGCGACACGGATTCTCGTTAGACGAGGGAGAGTCTTGCATAGAAGACGGCCGATATTGTGCAACCAACCCAGAAGTAGACTTCTGGTACCCTTGCAATCAGCCCAACCGTCAGTCCAGTCTGAATCATACTACGTATTCTGGCTGTTACTTTGGTAGAGGGCCGCTACAGCTATCGTGGAATTACAATTACGGTCAATTCCAACAGTTTCTACACACTCACGGTATCGACGTAGATCTGTTGTCAAACCCGAATGAGCTACTCACCAAGAATGACCCACCTTTAGCTATGTTGTCAGCTTTGTGGTTCTACATGACGCCACAACCACCGAAGCCATCTATGCATGATATTATGATGGGTAAGTTATTATTATTTCAATATCTTGTTTTAGAACTGTTAAAACAATATAAACAAGATGTTCATCATGTTAAACATTTAGTATATACAGTAGTATGGAATTGTATTCAATTCTTACTATAATATAGTATATGAATCAGCATACCTAATGTCATACTTCAGGAAACTGGCATCCAAGTGAGAAAAACAAGCGAGCTGACTACAAAGGTTCCGTCTTTGGTCCCACGAACCTTGTCATCAACAACGAATGTGGTGGAGAAGACGAAGAGACGCCAGGAGGCCCAAAAGAAAACAGAAGGATCAAGGCCTTCAGATGGTTTTGCGATAAGCTTGGAATTGAACCAGGGATCAGTAGAACCCTTTCATGTAAAGGTAAACTCTGATCTATGTTTAAATTATAATGACTTCCTAGTATGTTCTCATGATAACAAATAATCAATCATAAACACTATATTACCTATACATCAATCACTTTACAGGTATGGTGAACGGATTCGACGCCATCCAACAAAAGCTGTCCTGGCAGCCGGACTGGGCCAATATGTGGAAGGCTGAGCCTTGTGACTGTGCTCCAGCACCGTACCCCGGCGTTATACCGTACTACGAACCCAAACTGTACCGTGCTCACGCTGTCAGAGACAACGACAGAAACCGGTTACGGTGTGTATTCAGTATCTACAGGAACCCTGACATCTACCGTATCGACCAGAACAACTCACCGTGCCTGAATCACACTGTAAAGATACGATTGAGCAGGTTCGGACCAGAGTAATGCAAATACACTATAACCTTGATAACTATAATGCTAAAGGTAATACTATTCAATAGGGAGTAGTAACACAATAAATGTTAAGTTTTCGGACTTCAAAGTAGATGTACTATGTATAATATAGTAGTAAAAGATTTAAGGCGTCATAAGCCTTATAAATAACTCCCTTCGCAAGTAGCTATAATGCATATCACATGCTCAACCTACTCGTATATAAACTGTTAAATAAAGTTGTTTCTACTTCATCTGTCAATACCCCAGCTGATAGTCAATGAATACCGTGATGTTTATGACCAAGCTACGCTCAAAAGTTGAAATTGAGACGGTAATAAATCATGAATCGTACAATACACGTACAACCATAGTAACAACGCTTGTTTACCACACTTTTACAAATATAAAGAGTAATTCCCGTTAATTGCGACTTTTTGTTCGATTTCCTTAATTTCGGAGAAAAAACTTGTTCGCCTCCAGAAAAGGTATCAACAAAAGAATCACTCCGCGCATTGTCACCACTCACCCACAGCAAGATGCGCCTGAGCAATATTGCACTAGCGACCACTCTCATTCTCTTATCAATTGGCGTTTACAGTATCAACGACCGAAAGTGGGGTAAGTCAGACCTTACTTTGTAATTTTAAACCATTATCTCAACGTAAAATATAGTAAGTAACAATGATATACTTTTGGTAGTTCCCACAAGCTATACATAATACATTAAACTACTTAATTCAAAAAATACCTTAAGCGTAGCAATTTTTCATACTTATATCTATCACAACCTTGCTATAATATGACATCTTATTGTAACACCTTTCAGCATGTAACAGAGAACGACAATGTTATCAGAACCACGAATGCCCTGAGGGTCATTACCGTATCCTACTAGAAATGCCATCAGCACGACCGGCAGAGCATTGTGTCTGTACTTGCGTCCGAGACGTGCTATTTAGTGCTCGAAGGCGATTCCAAGCCCAACGAAGGCGGCGAACACAACGACCACGACAATAACCCACCTACCTCATGTTTGTACATACTGTAACAAGCTGTAGATACTTAATGTACATAACGTCTACCATAATATAATATGTAAAACAACCTTCCTAACACAAATATACCTAATCTTTAAACCCATAAGCGTCTGATAAACTCTAGTAACCATGAGGATGTTACCCCTGACTGTGTAAAGAATTCAAAGATAATACCATATATTAAAGTTTACTGTAATTAGCGACTAGATGAAATTGAAAAAGTAAAAAATTAATAGAATTCAAGATGAGAATCTTTAGGAACACCGTACTTAGCTTTGTGGGATTCGAATAACTCGACCAGCTTCGTCTTGTACAGTTTGTGAAGCTCGTCAACTTCTTCTCTGCTCGGATTTTGATTCCTTTCTACTCGAATCGGAGCTCCAACTGCAAATTAATACTGTCAGTTTTAAAGGAAAATCTTCTCAAAATACACTTTTCCTAAAATACGAAGTTAATATCAAATAGGTAATCAAAGAGGCCCTTACCAACACTGACCACTTTTGTCCTGAACGGAATGATTGTAGGCATGTGTGGAATAAAAGCAACACCGTAAGCCAGCACCGGACTCAGTCCAACAATATCCTTTATCTTGGTCTGAAGCGTTCTCAGCCTCGATCCAACTGGATTCCAAACTTGTTTGAAGGTACTCGTCTCTCCAAACGAATAAACTGGCACCAAATCAGCTCCAGTTTCGAGTGCTACGCGAATGAAGCCTTTCCTCCTCTCCAAACACAACTTGTAGATGTCAGGATGACATTCCAATGCTTCTTCTGCTCCTCCTACCACAAGAACAACAGCTTTTCCCTTGTTGGCATCTGAGAGAACGTTGACCAAGGCTTTGAAAGAAGCTCCAACAAGACCAAACGCAGCAATCAGTTCTCTTCTGAAGGGTTGCTTAAAGTGCATATCCAAAGTGGCCAAGTAACGAGTGATCCCAGGGTAGGTTTCTACAAACTTGGTGCCATTGGTACACACGTTGATAACAGCTGATAAAGAAATGATACCGTGAGGATGCCATCTGAAATAGAAAAAGGGTAATTTTTGCACATTAATTTACTCTAAAAAACAATTTCTAGCAAAAGGTAACAACTCTCGTCTTTTAAAATGCAAGATTGATACCTAAACAATCAAATAAACTCACGCAAACAAGTAATTCCTATTCGGATCCAAGTCCATTGTCTTCTCCAAACTCATCGGGAAATAGTTGGCCAAACTGTCCCAGAACTTGTGATTCCTCATCCACTCCCATGCCCGACAACTTTCAGTGATCAACTCCCAATCATAATATAGCCAAACCAAGTAGAAGCCCACCAACCACCAGAAAGAGGTATACAACACAAGATAAACTGGAACAGCCAGCGAAACAAAAGGTAGAACAAGAAATACGAATAAAAAGAAGATCACCTGAGTCAGTTCTAAAGCTCTTTCGAAGCTCATAGTTGACAATATTAAAATTATCAGTAGAAGAATAAAGCTTATATTACACTACCTTATAGTAGGTTTCAGAATAGAATTAACAAGTTCTAAAAAACTAACAAACGACTTGGAGGAAGTCGTCAAGAAAAAGTAAAAAATAAGGTGAGCATTCACTATCATTGGTAAAAAAGGAAAACTTTATCACTGATAAGGTTTTTGAAACGTTCCGGAATGCAAAACATCTAGTAAAATACCACAGTACAAAAAATAAGTCTATATTAAGGTTATACATTCCACATTACATTGAAAAACATCGATTTCCAAATTGTTTACAAGATCTGGAGGATCGACATTAGACATGAGAAACGGGCCGGGCCCAATTTTCAGGCCCGGCCCAATCGAAATTTTGCTCAGGGCCGGCCCGGCCCGATGGTAGGCCCGGGCCGGGCCTGCCATCGGGTTTCTCATGTCTAATCGACATAATTTTGTCGATACATCTTCCGTCGTATAACTTGTCGCACCCGAAAATAAATATTTTACGTAAAATATTTTGTGAGGTCTTGATACTTTCAGACGGTAGATCGCATAGTTTAGCTTTAATTATTTACGCGCTTTTCTTATAATATGTTTAATGTTAACTTAGCTTTTTATTTTTCGAGGATTTGTTTTATTCATAAGTATTGTTCTAGGGATGGCGTCAGCTCTTTCAGCCTTACTCGAGGAGCCCACAACTCCACCAAAGCTCGAAACGGACAACCCGACTCCAGGCAGGTGTTTCATTCATTATATTGGTTTTTAGGTATATTATTATAGCAAGTGTCGCGGAGACAAGCATTAATTTGTCTGGAGAAGTGTCAGCTTTGCTAATTACGGCATTAGCTATTTTGATTTTTTGATATTAGTCTCAAAACTGAACAATATAAAGATAATTTACTTTTACGTGTGTAAAAACTTAAATTGTAATGCTTAAACTATATTATAGTACCTTATTTTAGTTGGAAGTCCTCGGCACGACAGAATGCTTTTGGAGAACGAGATTGTGGATCAGTTGGCCAATTCTAGTGAAGTGTTACCTAAAAGTGGTCTAGGTAACGCGATCGACAACCTTATCGTTCAGTGGAATCAACTTCTGGGTGACTTCAGTGCTTCAGTTGGCTACGCCCCTCCATCGTTGGATCACGTCAAGGAGAAGGCAGAATACTCGGTAAAGCAGGTCAGAGAAGCTGGATTGGACGTGCATGCAGAAATAAACAAAGTTATGTTAGAATGGAGGTTATCTCATCCAAGAGAAGCTATTGAAGAGGATATTAAAGATTTTGAGGAAGTGGTAGAGCGACAGAATGCTTTGTTGGCTTCTGTCAATGAGAGGTTAGATGCCATGGAGAAGAAGCACGACGATGGTGCTCTTGACTGATGATGTACATTGTTTTATTGTTGTTACGTGTGTGATACACACTTGTTGTAAATAAATATGGCTAACTTATATTGTATATGGTGATTTATGGTTATGTGGCCATGGAGTATTTGTGAAATATTTACAATTATATATAATTTTTACAAGTCGGTATTTTTGTAACTTATTTGGAATTATAATTACTATTTTATCATACTTGCCATGTTCAGATGATTGGCTTGACCAGCCGGTTGTCAGCAGTACCAAAGTTGCTGACATCCCTAACCCAGTCGTCATGTGTAGCTGTTCGTATGAAGAGTGTTGATCATAGAGCTGGTGTACCAAAGACGGACACACAAATGGATGGCACTGTTGGTACAGAAAGGTATGATTTTGAGGTATTACTTCAGTTTAGTTGATAAAGTGGACGTACGTGACAACCTGATCCATAAAGAGTGATTTTTGGCTGAGATACCTGAAGAAGATAGATTATATTGTAGTACTTAATGTTGTGTCTGGTACTTTTTTATGATTGACTTATCGTTATGTTTTTAGTTACATTCCTGTAAATGTTAAAGGATACGAACGTCGATTGCCGACTTCAGAGACATTAAGACAAAAGTTCTTTGGAGTACCTTTCATGGAGTTGCCAATGGTTTTCATCAAGTCTACAAGAAATAACACTTTGATTAGTGTATTCGATCATAAGGTGGGTTAATTACTATTTAAATCCAAATAATAAAAAATTTTTTCAGCTAAAGAGTATCACATACACATCATGCCGATTGGAGGGATTCAAAAATGCGAGAAAGAAAACCACGATTGCTGGTCAAACTACTGGTGTTGCTGCTGGACAAAGGCTTCTGAGAAGAGGTATTAACGCTGTACGAGTACTGGTGAAGGGAATCGGTCCAGGAAGAATGGCATCAGTCAAAGGTATCGCTTCTACTGGAGTTAATGTAGTTTCCATCACTGATCGAACATTGCTGCCGGAAGTCGGTCCACGGCCCAGGAAGATCAGAAGAATATAGAGTACATTATTAGGTCTTTATGTTTTTGTTGTTTTTGCAAATAAATTACATTCATTTGTTTTATTCTTAAAAACTATTTTGTTGTTACTTTATTTGATTTTTCTTCTTCTTGATACGATAAAATGTAAAGTTTTAACTCCAAAAATCTTGGAAATTACAATAATTACAAAAAAATTACAATAACGCTTTCTTCTACGCGCCAACCGACTTTCTTTTTTGCAGCTTGCACATTGAGCCTTTCAACTGCGCCCGAATTATATTTGTCGGTTTTTCGCCAATCTCGCGCGTTCTTGGTTGTTATTCAACCTTTACTTTATAGGAATAATTAAGCATGAATTTGTTACCGTCGGCGAATCCAGTGTTACCCATGGAAGACAGTTTGCTGTCAGTTGGAGACGAGAGTTTGACTGGATTGGAGCCGGATGAATCCCAAACTTCTTCACAATCTGGGTGTAGGTTCTTTTTTATGCATTTCTCTGTATAAAAGCCATTTGATTATTTTTTTGTAAAACTTACGTTTTATATGTTGTTTATTGTTTTAAAAAATTATTATTATAGTGGACACTCCAAAGAGAAAGAACACAGCTTTGTTACGCTTGACAGAAGGCCAGAGCCTGCAGACTTCACCAGCAGATCTGATCGAGTACGAATGGCCTTTAGGATCTGGAGACAAGTACTTCTTACAGGTAAGAATTAGTTTATAGCTGTTATTTTGTGTTCAGGAACAAATAGCGGAAATGTTGGAAGTAAAATCCTTCAAAAGGAAATATCCCAACATGCCGAGACGTACTATTGATGGAGAAGAGCGTCAGTACCTATTCAAAGAGTTAGAGATTGGCAAGACGCTTCCTATTCATCTCCAGTCCCTTCTCACAGCGGTAGAATCAGATGCTGTGCTTAACATGATGGCCACAGAGTATGTTCCCTGCTTCGCCGAGTATCAGAAGATATTGTTGACGAGAAGACAAAAGGAACTGATTCAGCAACAAAACGAGATCAAGATGGTTCAGATGGATCCGGCGAAGTTGGCCGAGCTGCGAAAACAAGCTTTAAAGAACGCTTCCGAAGTGAACGAACATCTTCAGAACAGTAGAAGGAACGAGCGACGATACTTCTTCGACATGCAGACTATGGCAAGTTCATTCTCATATGTGGAAGAGTTAGGGGATATTTTTTTAAATTTTATATTTTCTAAAGATATTACTTTATATTTAATTTCTTTGTGGCAAATTTAGGTAACAAAAATTATTTTTTATACATACTTATTTTTTAGGTAATGCAATGTCCGAAAAACAAGACGAAACGTCTTCCTCAAGCTTTTACTCGTGTTTCACCTTATCCAGTAGCTTTGGTACAAGGACAACATCAGGATAACTATAAAAGGTAACAGTAACATAAGACAATTTTGTTTGTTTAGGTGTATCAATTAAAAACACAAAATCTATAAACATTGGTTTAATATCGCGTTTATAAAATAAAATTTTGATTTGTTTAAAACTATTTTCAGGTATACAAAAGAAGAACTGGACAAGTTCCCGTTGAACACGGTAATCAACAACGATCATCTGTTTCCACCTTTGAGAGAACCTTCACCCCCACCTATAAGAGTGTCAGATGAGGAGATCAAGAAGATGAAACATGTCGAAGCCAAGGTAAACTATCAATTTATATTAAGAATTCAACTTTAAAAGAGGATGCTTGGCAAATTATGTTGTTTTAGTAGTTTAAAATTTAATTTCCGCAACTTTTATTACCTAAATTTTTGAAATCTATTTAATTGCCAATTTTAGCAAGAAGAACCTCAAACGCCGCGCTCAGCCCGCTTGGCCAACAAGCGATTGGAGAGAAATGTACATCCTTAATATAGATTTAGTTTGCTAATGGGTGGTTTGGTGCTTTATATCTTAACTAGTCGACCGTCTACCTTATCATCTTGTACATATAGATATCTAAAGCATTTCGGGATTAAATATTTTTACTCAGCTCTTGTATGACTCTGTACTTTTAGTTTCTGCGCTTATGTAGTCGTTGTAACTCGTGCCAGGAGAACGACGATCCTCTGAGTGTGATGTTGAAGTGCGTCAACTGTCACACCTTTGTCCACCCGAAGTGTGCCGAGATGACACTGGACATGGTCAGAGTGGTCAAGACCTACGATTGGTGTTGTATAGAGTGTAAGCGATGCACAGTCTGTCACAAGCCAGATGAAGAAGTAAGTTTTTGCTGTTTTTTGCTTTACAATGGGATTGTTAGAGTACTTTGGTACTAATTTAGTCCAAAATGTTACTTTTTTATAAGTCAAAGATCAAGAAAATACTTTTCTGTTTAATTTTTTGACCTTAATTTAAAGTTTTAAAACTTTATTTTAAGGCTTCTATGATGTGCTGTGACCTGTGCGACCGTGGCTACCATACGTTTTGTGTTGGGCTGAGCAAGCCCCCGAGTGGCAACTGGCTATGTCAATATTACTGCAATCCCAAGAAATGATTCTCACTTATTCCCAGCTATCTCATGCCTTATATTTAATAATAATAAGCAATTGAATTGTAAATTAGCCCTGATATGATGTGATTATACCTGTACAATACTTTTATTAATCATTTTGTACGTATAATCGTATGTGTAACGATGTTATAAGTGTCATGTATAATGTGTAATCAGCGTGTCTTACTTTTATAAGCACTTTTATACCACAATCGTCTCAGTTGTCGATTATCAAGATTGGCACTTCTCTTTTTACCTATTTATTCTTTGATTAAACCCGAAATAAAGCTGTTTGTCGATTAATCGCGCTCGTTTTGTGTTTATTTCACTTCGATATCGCTCCGTTGGTGTTTATCTTAATCTAATTGAATATAGCGCTGCCTTGGAGCTGGGAATGTCCACGGTGTCTGGTACCACTGATGTCTCTATCAAGTACCAGAGATTGGCGGCAGAGTTCGTCAAGGTCAGATCTCAGCTGAACATCCTTAAGACGGCTGTTATCGATGAGAAAAGCAGAAACGAACATTTGAGGAACGACGCGCTACACAAAGATTCTCAGCTACGGAAGATCACGGACGAGAACGAGAGTCTGAACTTCAGGAACGTTCAGCTGGTGAAGCGAGTCGAGGCACTACAGAACAGCCTGGATGAGTTGACAAAGCTGCAGTTGAGCAAAGGGAAAAAGGTAAACAACTTTATCAACTTAGATAGTAGCTTTCACTTATTTTACTGTAGTATTTGTTAAAATATAAATGGTTTCAGAAGCAAAGAGAAGCCAACCTCCGTTTGTTTGTGAACCTGGACGGAACGGAGAACTCTAACCTTCCAGGAGCGTCGAATCAGAACACCGCCAGGTTCGTAGTCGAACAAGAGTTGGAGAGAAAAGTGGAAGAGATATCTACATTACATTCAAAGGTAAGTCTTATAGTTAAGGTCTTATTGTTATAGATATTTGATTTGGAACAAAATGGTCGGAAAGAGATCGACGACTTGAACGACCAAATTAGCGAACTCAAAAAGGAAAATTCGAGGTTGAAATCGACCGAAAACGTGAGGAAGAACAATGTGAATGTCACTAATGTGGAGAGAAATCGGTACGGTTTTAGGCATCATTAATACTATTCTTGTACGTTATTATAATTTGATACATTTGTTATAAGTTAATATAGTTTATAATACATTGCCTTTTCCTGTAATGCAAACATGGTTTGAAAATTAAATTTTAGTGAGACGATATGCCATAATTGCCAACAAAATAACGTACAAAATGACAATGACACTTCACACCAAATTGTACCGAACAACAATCAACCGGTAGTAAGTCCAGTAACTCACGATGCTCGATTGTACGCAGATGGTCTTCTTACGGTAGCCAAGTCCCTTTTATCTGCATTTTCTACCATCTTCACTTTACTGGAGCAACGATCAGTGCTATATCCATATGATATTAATCTTGAAGTGCTTCCTGAGAGCTTCAAAACTGTAAGTTTGAGAACTTTTAGTGTTCAGATTATGAAGAAGATTAAAAAATTCCGAAAAGGCATTAAAACTTTAAAAACACAAACAATAACATATTATGTTATTATTTTAGTTTGGACAGGAAATGGTACTGTATTCGACCGATTTTCACGAGAAAATAACCAAGCTGGACCAAATTCAGACGAAAGTAAACGAATCTGATGACTTGAGTTTTGTAAGTTTGAAATCTTGGCCTTACTGTCAACTGACATTATAAAAGTGGAAATACAGTATTCTAGATAACGGATGACAATAACCAACAATTTTCAGATCGACGCCTCTTCGAAAGCCTTGTGGAGCGATTTGTGCCAATCCTTCAAACTCGTACATTCATACCTTCAGAACTCTCTGATCGTCGTGATTCGAGCTGAAAACGAAGTTCCCTTCTGTAGCCAGGACCTCGAAGAGCTGAATCTGATGTTCGAACAACACTTTCTGATCGTCATCAAGAACCTGATCGAGTTGCTGTCAAAGCCATTACCAGATCTGTTTCAATTGAAATTCAGACACATATTTGTGGACAGGTTGAGTCATTTACAGGGTCTACTTGAAGGTAAGGGTTATTCAAAAGTATAGTTAATAACCAATGTCAATACTTTTAAATGTATTAGTTGATGTGAACGTTCATGTGCTAGCACGATAGATACACTTTCAGAACTCGAACGTCTGTTCAAACACAAGATTCTGTTTGAGAAAGGGATTCCTACAGCGTCGAAGAAGATGAAATGTGTGAACGAGTGTATTCTGAAGGCTTTCGAACAAATATCCCAAGCTCTGATCAGAGGTTTTGGCATGATATCAGACACAAATGCCTTGGAACATCTGAGGTTGGCACTTCAGAATGACCAATCAGTTGTGAATGATGTTACACCAAAGGAATCAACACCTTTGGCTGAAGCAGAGACAGTTGGAATAGTGGTGAATGAAGAGATTGCCATAGAGAAGGACAGGTTGAGTGAAGAGCTACAGAATACAAAGGAGAAGTTGACCAAGGCTATGAATGACAAGTCTGAATGGGAGGCGACGGTTCATGCGATGGAACAAGAACTTGATGTTCTCAGAAGTTTGAGGTAATATCAATTTTTAAAAATTGTTAATTTTATGTGTACTCCATTATTGATTGTAGGTTGATATAGTAATTTAAGTAAATAAATAAATAAATTAGGTCAAAAATTTTAATTGTACTATTTAGAGATGAACAAACTCGTGCCGCAGACCTAGCTGATCCTCATACCAAGTTGGCACAACATTCGTTGGAAGAAGTCTACAAACAGAAGATAAAACAACTTGCTTTGGACTTGACTTTCGCCAAAAGTGAAGCTCTGTACTTTAAAGAAGAGGTAAGTTATTGATCTTTATCAATATTATGTTGCAACAAGGTTAACTTTAATACACGACATCCTCTACTGTTCGTAAACTAAACTTCATTTTGATGTACCTTTTATACTACAATCACCTATTTAACCTCTACCCTTACAGTGTGAAGCCCTACTAGTAACGGGTAAGATGTTGAAGCAAGATTACTCCAGACTGAACGAGCCCTGTGCCAAATGTGAATCCCTGAACGAAGCCTTATTGGCTACACAGTTAACCTTCGAAGAGCAGATGCGGGAACTGTATGATAGATTGGCAGATCAAAGTCGAGAGTTGGAGGAGCAGAGAGAGGAGATCCACAAGTTCAAGTTCAGCGGATCGACCAGTCCAATGTCATCGACCGGGGAGACACTGCCGAGAGAAAACTCCTTCAAACGAGTAAGTGTACTGTAACATATGTAGATAGTAAGGTGAACTCGTTTCTTGAGTAGGTGATTAGTGTACTCAGTGTTTTGCCGGACCGGGTCCGGTCCGGATTTTCAAAAATTGCAAGATTGAAAATAACTTTTAAGCTTATGGTTTGAAGTTTTAAAAAATAAATAACTTTTGTGAAGGTCCGTCTCATACAACTTCCTCGCTAAACATTTGGCCGGACCGAATCGGTGTTGCCGGTCGGGGCGGTCCATTTCGGTAATAACTTGATAGCCAAAGACGGACCTTCACAAAAGTTATTTATTTTTTAAAACTTCAAACCATAAGCTAAAAAGTTATTTTCAATCTTGCGATTTTTGAAAATCCGGACCGGTCCGACAAAACATTGAGTGTACTGATGATAGTGATATTTCTTAAAAAAGGATTATCTAATAAATAGTAAAACATTACTATTTTCAGAACATACGACGAATGGTGGGCAAGTGATTGTACTATACTATTACACTTTCATAGCGATGATTTTCGTATTCCTATAATGTTGGGTGGACACCGGGTGACAAAACAGAGTATAATTCTATTATATCGTGATTCTACATATTATTTATTACTGTATATTGTTCTTATCACTTTTCATTTTCTCATTTTAATAAAGATATATTTCGTGATAAAATATTTAGGATTGTATACCTATAAATAATAACAGCGCACATCTGTCTGAAATGGGAAATGACCAATAGTGGCTTTTCGTTCGTTGCAAAGTGTCCAAAAATTTTTCAAATGGTCTTTTTATTTTCTCTTTTTCTTTTCTCTATTTTTATATTTTATTTTAATTTTTGACACTTCGCAGCACGTTGAAACGTAACGAAAAGCCAGAAAATTCCATTTCCAATTTTTGCTTTACTTCAGACAGACGTGCACTGCGTTTACTAAAGAAAAATATGTAAAAATTTTTTTTGCACTTTAAAATTATTATGTGGGTGAAAAAACATGTTAAAGCAGGTCGGTTGACTGTCTTTGACGTAACTGTGCCAACGTTTTGGTAAGTTGTATTGCAAAAGCGAGCTAGCTCAATTGTTTCAATAGATAACATTTTTTGTTCTTGCAAGTATTAAAACATTTCAACTGTTTCCGAAAAAGAGAGTGAAGAGACAGCAGGAGGAAAAAGCAAACATCTCGCACGAATTGCTGGCTGTCTACGCGTATATCTACGTCCTTTTGAGAGAAGCTTTTTTTATATTATTTACGGAATAAACTTGTTATTGTTGTACACGGTTGACTCCGCGAATACTATACTTAAAATAAGGTTAAGGAGAAATATTTTGGTAAAAGCACCTTTCAATTTGAGAGCATATTCGTTGAGAAAAACATTTCTAAAGTTTTGTTTTGACATCTCGGTCGTCTATGGGCCAAATTTGAAAATATTTTAGATATTTCTTAAAAGGAAAGTGCCCGATCTGCCCCGCTCTGATTGACTTCAAACTTTTTATATAGAAAGATAATGTAAATATAGGTTCTACTGCAAAGTACTAAAATCGCGTTTCCCAAGAAATCTCGAGAAAATCGATTAAAAAATTAAGTTTCGATTCTGTTGGCATTGCGTTTCAAGCTTATAAATTCGTCATTTTTTAAAATTTATTCATTTTTTAGATATATTAGAAGAAAAGGCTACCCTGTTTTATGGGCGGAATGAATTATGGGCGGACGGGATTATGGGCGGATTGAACTATGGGCGGAAGAGCGGAATGGATAAAGGGCGGTTAGTTCGGCGGAGGCTTTGGGAAGTTCGGCGGAGGGTCGGCGAAGGTTTTAGGAAGTTCGGCGGAGGCTTTGGGAAGTTCGGCGGAGGCTTTGGGAAGTTCGGCGGAGGGTCGGCGAAGGTTTTAGGAAGTTCGGCGGACGCTTTGCGAAGTTCGGCGGAGGGCCGGCGAAGGTTTTAAAAAGTTCGGCGGAGGCTTTAGGAAGTTCGGCGGAGGCTTTGGGAAGTTCGGCGGAGACTTTAGGGGATTCGGCGGAGGTTTATATTAATTCGGAGTCTTTAGAATATCTAACCGGCCCTACCCATAACCTTTTTAGCCCTACCCCACCTTACCCCTGAACTTTTTAGCTCTGCCCAACTATACTATACCCATCCTTTATAATATACCGTACGATGTCATGTGTTACCTACTATACCATAACCATCTTACTAAACATACCATACCAAACTATACCACACTCTACCACATTGTACGTAATATACTATACCCTACCATAACCATAGAATCCTCTAAAGTCTCCGCCGACCCTCCGCCCAGCTTCCCAAAGCCTCCGCCAAATCCCCTAAAGTCTTCGCCGAATCTCTTAAAGTCTTCGCCGACCCTCTGCCGAATCTCCTAAAGGTATCTTACCTGATACTATGGTAAACGTAGTACCAAAATTGATTTTATTATAGCCACCCATAATCCGTTCCGCCCTTAATAAGCCGCCCAAGATCACTTCCGCCCATAATTCTTTCCGCCCATAATCCGGTGCTCCGGAAGAAAAGCTTTAAATGGACCTAAATTTTTTAATTTGTAGGCGTAGCTTGTCTCTAAAGTCCGAAAAAGGCCTTGAAACAGAATGCCAACTTTGTTAAATTGGCGGGAAACACAAATATTTCAAATTTAAAACTCTGAAACGTTCAAGGTCTTCGTCCCCATGTTAAAGGTCTAGGTCCTCAGGATAAAGATCTGGGTTTTCAAGTTAAAGGTCTAGGTTCTCAATGGCTTTATTTGTTGAAAATGACATTGTGCGTATATAATTTCGTTTTAATATTATAATAAGCGAACAATTTTAGGATACTTCCGTAATAATTGGCAAGTTCAAAAGATGGAGTCAAGCAACAAAGGTAAAGATGCAGGCAATTTGTTGGAAAAGGTCAAAGTAAGGAAGTCAGAGAAGAAAGAAATACTGGATGGACTAGGAAATTTATATACAACGATCGAGGAACTAAGGCGCCAAGTAAGTGTTTGCAGTCAAAATACTAGGATCAAAATTTTGCTACAATGTTAGATTTTCTCGGTGTCAAAAGTCTATATTTTTAATTGTAAAGTGTGTTAATTTAAACATAAATAGGGTTAAATAAGCTTCAAACTAAACACTTTAGTAACTTGTATTAGTACTTGTCATAAAAAGGAAAGTGACCCACCTTCCCTGCTCAAAAACTGCTGAACTTTTGTATATGAATTATTTGTGCCACTAACCGTATTCTTAAAAAAATTTAGATTTTGAGTTTTAAAATTTAAATATTTGATTTTCCTACCAATTTGGCGATGTGTTGCCCGCTTTTTTTTGATGTTCTGGATAAGATAATATCTCATATTATGTTTACAACTCAAAAAGTTTATTTTAATTTTAAGGTTGTCTTTCATTATGTCCAAAAAAGATTAGTAAAGGTTCAAAGACTGTTATAAGCTTGAAACACTATGGCCAATTTGGTGGGAAATTCAAAACGTCATTTTTCGATCTTGCTTTTCTTGATTTTGGATGGAAAGCGCGATTTAGTACCTTGCTGAAGATATTATGTTCACATGATTTTCAATTAAAAAATCAGTCAATCAGAGCGGGACAGTTGAGGTACTTTTCTTGTAAGCTATGCTCTAGTTTAGCCATGTACCATTCGTCGGGTTGTAAGAACCAAATCGGGAGAGGTTCACCTGTACGTCAAAAACGAAAAAACTTGAAAATAGGTCTACAGGAGAAATTTTGCGACCTCTTCCCCCCTCCCCCCTCAGGGAAAAACATAATAATTTAAATTTTTTGCTTTAACTTAACGCGTTGAAGATTGAAAACAATATTTATCTGACGTAGTATTGTAATGGGTACTTGCTACATGCACTCTGATTTGTAATTCGTTAATTTTTTAAGTTAGGATAAGTAATTTTAACAGTACACGTTCTTTAACAGAACTCCCACCTCGTATTTTATTTATAATCTTTGACAAATTCTAAAATAATGAATTTATAGATCAGAAAAGGAATCTATATTCGTATTTGCGTAATGTGTGTATTAGCCCTCATCCTCAGTTTTGCTTGGTTGTACATGATTTTGAATTTGTAAAAGAGCATTCACACAACGTGAAACGTACGAATTGGTAATTTAAATGTTGTGATGTTGGTTGTTTATCTGGAAATAAAAACTATTGGAGCGATTGTACTTTATACTCCCTGTGATATATCTCATTTTTAGGTTTGATACCTCAAATTTACCGTTTTAAAAAAATAGCCATGCTTTTTTCCAATAATAGGAAGACGAAAATTTTTTAAAACTAGGTTCGCTCAAGAATCGAACATGGCTCAGACGGGGGTGTTCAAAAATTTCAAACTATTTTAAAACAATTCATTTTTAACAAGAAATTTAGACATAGAAATGCAAAAATGTAAAAAATTTTTAAAATTCAGGTTGCGGTAGGATTACGGTAGGATTTAAACTTTTTTTGTAACTTTTGTACTAAATGTGAGAATTGAATGGGACTTTTTTCAAATTGCTTGTTACTAATAGACATTCATTTTATCTGTTGACAACTTTTTTTATTATGCCCGGAAGGCGTTGAAAAAAATAAAAATTTGCGAAAAAATCATCAAAATTTTACGAAGTTTAAAATTACTCAAAAAACTTCACATGTGATAAACTTTTGACAATAGTTGGTATAACAACATGCTATTGCGGTTGTAATGACACTAATTGTGGGTCATCTTAGCGGGGCCTGCGGTAGCCACGAATTTTCAAAGTTGGCACCCAGTTGAGCCAATTAAATCCGAGTAAATAATATATTATACAATATTTATTATTCGGCCAAAGATAACAACGTTAATCTCAATCGGATAGCGGATAAATTGACCGACTGGTCGGGAGACGTGCGATCCAATTGACTGAATGCCACGCGTGCGTTCGGTTTGAGGAGGGGAGTGAGCGGTAATTTGCATAATTGTTCGGTTTATCACGTGTCCCGAGCGTCGTCCAACTACCCTGAGGTCATTTGGCATAGGATTTGTATGTAGTTTGGTTCAAAATGGTTAAAAAATATGCTTGGCACATATGGAGAGTTTTATAAGTGTTTACAAACAATTTTCTTTATGCTGCCTTATCCTTCTTTTATCTGAAGCCGAAACGAGTTGTGAAAAAGAACAACGTAATCAACGCAATATCGAAATATTGTTTTTGGTTCTATTCCTATTATTGTTATTACTCTGGTTTTCGCATGATCCACTAATGCGATTGGCAGAAAAGTACGATGCTTACCGTGTCGAACGGCGTAGAAACAAACAAGATCAAGTCGCGGCCCAACAAGGGAACACGTGGAGGAAGGTTACAGCGTTTAAACAGATTCCAGCTGTAGAAGAAGGTTTGAAGATGGGTAGTATCAAGTCTGCAGGACCCAAATCGACGCCTATGAGCAAGGAGTAGATACTTAATATTATTTTTGTTTCATAGCATTATATAGTAGTTGTTTTTCCTTTTTTAATACCTTGTGCCTTGCCTCACATCGTTTTATCACTGTCTGTATATCAACTTGAACAAAGTTATTGTGGATCACAAAAAATTAAATAAAGCATTAAAAAACTTAAAAATAGGTAACATAAATAAAAAAGACAGGTTTATTTTCCGAGGCACATATGCCATTCTTTTTGCGATGATCATTTCTGAAAAAAGCTTTTCTTTTTCGGCAGAACGCAGTAAACGCTGCGTTTACGTTGTTTCAGAAAAGCTATATGAATATTAAAGTAGATTGACTGATGGATTGGATAATTATTAAAGTTATTATACTTATTGTTACCTAAATTATCGATTTAAACAACTTATATATTAGTTTGAAGGTAAAATGCAGCACTTCTTGTACATATTGATTATGGCACCTTTGCTAGTATCATCTCAAAGTGTTGGTCGTTTTTTAATTGATCGAGGTGGTGGAGCACTTCGAGCTGCTACTCCACGTTTCTTAGGAGGGTAGGTTGTCTTTCAATTTATTTTTTTTAAATTTCAATTAATTTTTTTTAAAATTTAAACGTTTTTTAATTTGTTAAAGTTCATCTTATTTATTTCAGTGGATACAGCAGTCGACCGTTGGGTGGTAGTGCCAAACCCTACTTGTTTATGACATCTTTCAAAACTCAGGAAGCATTGTAAGTTACAACTACTATCTTATATGATATGATACGTTTGAATTAAGAAAACCTTTCGTAGGCGCTACTACCTTCACTCAACTTCAAACTGAATTAACTATTATAATACTAATTTAGGAACATATGTGTGAAGGAGAAGATTGTTGAAGAAAGAAATGTAACTCTAATGTTGGACAAAGCCAGAAACCTGACAGAATCAGAAGCTGAAACTAGTTGTACAGAAGAACAAAATAGGGCACGTACCGTGGAAATAGTTGCATGCATTCTTATCTTTTTTCTCATTGTGCATGGCATAACAGCAATTGTTATATTCGTTATAAGTTTTGTTCGACTTATGCGATTGTACAAAGCAGAAAGAGAAAGTAAGAGGGAAGAAGACATACGACTTGATGATTTTAAAGGGACAAAAAGGTTGCCATATAAAAAAGAAGAGACAAAGGAAGAAAAGATAAGCCTGAAGAAGTTAGTGTGTAATCTGAAAGATTGTTAAAAGCAAATCAGGGGAATAAATACGACTAAACATGGGCATCCATATTCAGATCAGAAATGGATAGTTTCATTTTGAAAAAGTGTAGTTTGTAATTGATTTGTCCACTTTATCAGTAACTGTACCTCAAGTTATTCACGTTTTTAACTTTGAACAATAACTCATGATGATAATAAATTTCGTAAAAGTTTTGTCATTTTATCAAGGGTAAAGTCGTCACAGATGACGTTCTTTTTTACTCCGTCACTCATTGGAAAGGCTTTTTTTGGATAAAAGAGTGACGTTTTATTCTTTTCTGACCTGACCTTTTTTATGATATTACTTTGCCATCCTCACTCATATGATACATTTGCTACACCGAAAAGCAGTAATAAGATTTTTATTAATAAGTTCATGAAATTATTTGGTTTCGAAATTGGCTTTAGTACGTATGAGTTTTTAATTGTTGAACATTGAAGTATTAATGTAAGTTTATCATGTTTATCAAGGCACGAAATGATAAAAAAATATAATATTATTATACAAAAGCATATTGGTTGTTACCTTGGATGTAAAAATTGTTGTAGTTGCCGTATGGATTATAATTACTGCCAGGAGGACTGTAGTTATATCCTTGATTACAGTAACTGCAGTAGGAGTTGTATGGGTTACTGTACGGGTTATGCGGACTTTTACTGTAGTAGAGATTACTGTAGGGGTTCTTGTTGTTATATGGATTACTGTACGGATTTTGGCAGTAAGGACTACTGTAAGGGTTACCGTTAGGATTACTGTATGGATTTTGATTATACGGTTGACTGTAAGGGTTGTATTGTTGACCTTTTAGACCGTAATATGAATTGTAGTTCTGTCCATTTTGATTATATTGCCCGTTATTGTAGCCGTTGTTGTAGTAAGGGCTGTTTGGTGGAATAGGTGTAATATTTTGTTGGTCGGGTACTGTAATTGTACAATATTATAGCCTTTTAATGTAAAATACAGAGTAATTGACATTGGTAAATTTTGACATTTTTTGTTACCAGTATACGCTCGGAAAGTAAGATTTATTTCTTATATATAATGAATGTATAAACCTACATTTTGTTCTACTGAACCCGATTCTGCGTTGTTGAATGTCATGTACCTGACAGTACGATCTTATCCATGGTTCTCCTAGAAACACGTATTTGCTTTTGGACGAACAACTGACTGCCAATCTACACATATCACTGCCTTCGGCCTTCGTATCTTCAGCGTTTAACGGAATCAGAAGGTCTTTTGTGTTGATTGGGAATTCTAGTTGATCTATGGCTACATCAAAATAAGTTGTGGTATTACAAGGTAATATGTAGGTGTTCTAAAATTTGATTGCTTTTATTTTGAAAATAAATGCTTGAAATATGAACATTTTTATAAGGTATAATATATAAAAACGTCTTATTTTATAATAATACACTGTAACTTACCTCCCGAATCTTTTTAGGCTTCAAATCCCTAATAACATTGTTACACAATGCCGTCGGTAGTACAATTTTGGTAGTACCACTATCACTGACCACAGCCGTGTTAAACACATGCACGTTGTTGTTGATCTTAAGCCCATTCGCTCTGAACGCCCATCCAGGGTTACGGCAATCAACAGAAGTCCAATGAATGGAATTGTCACAATTCTGTCGATCACATCACCAAATGTTATCTTACCACTCTTGCGACACTTGCTAATGCTGCATCGGTTCATGTGGATTGTGAAGATAGGATTGTTGAAGAGACCCTCGTAGTAGGCCTGATGGAAGATGGACTTGTGGACATTGCCATATTGGTTGTAGTAGTCATGGGAGGGCAGGCCGAAAATGGCATAATCACTGTGCTCAATTTTTGTAGCTAGGCCAAAGTGAACTTTGGAACGAACTTTCAGATGTTTTGTGTCTGGGGCACCAAACTGGAAGTAGAAGTAGTATTTTAGGTAACAAGAACTTCTTCATTATAACGTTGACAAAAAATTACAGTACACTCACCGCCAATAAGTCCCCAAAAACCCATCCTTTGGCCTTCCCAGCACCATACTTCTCTTCGAATGTGTATGTTGTGTTAGAAGCAGTGGTCGATTTTCGGAAACTGAACAGGTTTGACCCGGTTTTGCAATTATTTACTAGTACTCCGGTTGATTTACATTTGACTGACGGTACCCATAGTATAGTACTACCAGTATCAAATATGACTCTGATGTTTTGAGGTGGAGTACCTAACGAGATTTGACCCATATAAACAGCATTTCTATGGTTGGTGAGGTTGGCATTGTACATGTCATAGTTGAGGAGCTGTAATACCTCTTTTAATGGTAATTACGTTCCATATATTATACATTAATAGTAAAAATGGACAATATCCCCCCTATAAATGCAGAGAGATGGCGTGTTGTGAGCAAAAAGTGAAGCATTCTATTTTATTGTTAAAAAATTGCTCAAAATCGAGCGGTCGCAATTTGAAAATGAAAATTCGAAAAATTTTCAAAATGAAAATAAAATGCGACCGGTCAGTTGCATTGAAATGTTTGGCGTTGGTTTTAGGATATGTTGAGGAAGATAAGATGGCAAAGGGACATGTATGTATGTTTTTTGATATTGTTTTGAGTATGATACTGAATGGTGTGTAAGATAGATCTTTTGAAAAGTTTTCATTTTAAAATATTTTTTAATAGGCGTGGGGAAAATATGGGTGTGGTAAATTGAGTAAAGGTAAGGCGTATCATACTCAAAATAGTGTCAGGATTCATGCTGCGTTCCAATAGCAAATTGTGATTAGCAACAGGTTTTAGAATTTGAATTTGAAAACGTGCGAGGGCCGCAGGCCCGAGCATATTAGTTTGAATAATATAAAACACATGAAATTTCAATGTCAACGCGCGAGGGCCGCAGGCCCGAGCTCATGATATGGTATCTTCAAATAAAAATTAATTTTAATGATTTGTGACAATATAAAAATCAAAAGGGGCGTGCGAGGGCCGCAGGCCCGAGCCTATGATTTTGCATATTATAAATTGTATTGAAATTGGTATAATAAAAATGAAATAACATGAGATTGCAATGTCCAGATCATAGGAGGCCCGTAGGGCCTCCGTTGATCTGGTCCCCCCCCTATAAATGCAGAGCCGTGGTATGTTGTGAGCAAAAAGTGAAGCATTCTATTTTATTATTAAAAAATTGCTCAAAATCGAGCGGTCGGAATTTGAAAATGAGAATTCGAAAAAATTTTGAAATGAAAATAAAAAGCGACCGGTCAGTTGCAATGAATTGTTTGGTGAAGAGCGGTCGGGTTTCAATATTTTTGGACAACGAATGATTTTGGATATGGCATGGGCGTGGCATGGGTATGGCAAGGGTATGGCATGGGTATGGCATGAAATGGGTATGGATACGGATATGGTAAGGGTTTGGCGTGGGTATGGCATGGCTATGGGTGTGGCATAGGTATGGCATGTGTTTGGGTGTGGCATGGGTATGGCATGAAATGGGTATGGGTACGGGTATGGTAAGAGTTTGGCATGGATATGGCATGGGTATGGGTATGGCATGGGTACGGGTATGGGTATGGCATGGGTGGGCATTGGTATGGCATGGGTATGACATGGGAATGGCATGGGTATGGCATGAAATGGGTATGGATACGGATATGCCATGGGTGTGGCATGGGTATGGCATGGCTATGGGTATGCCATGGGCGTGGCATGGCTATGGGTTTGGGTATAGAATGGGTATGGGCACGGGTATAGTATGGGCATGGCATTGGTATAGCCTCGGCGTGGCATGGGTATGGCAAGGGTATGGCAAGGGTTTGGGTACAGCATGGGTTTGGGTATGGCATGGGTATGACATGGGTATGGCATGGATATGACATGGCTAAGGGTTTGGGTATAGAATGGATATGGCATGGGTATAGCCTCGGCGTGGCATGGGTATGGCATAGCTATGGGTATGGCAAGGGTTTGGGTATAGAATGGGTATAGGCACGGGTATAGTATGGGCATGGCGTGGGTAACGGTATGGATATGGTGTGGGCATGGCATGGGTATGGCATGGGCATGGCATGGGTATAACATGGGTATGGGTACGGGTAGGTACGGGTGTGGGTTTTTAGAACGCGAGGGCCAAAGGCCCGAGCAATTTATTACTGTCATGTAAAATGATTAAAAATATTTGAATAAAAGCCAATTCTATGATTAAAACTCCGGTTGCGAGGGCCGCAGGCCCGAGCCTAATTTTTGAAATATAATAAACTGTATTAAAATTAGCATATTAAAATAAAATAAAATGAATTTGCAGTGACCAGATCATAGGACGCCCGAAGGGCGTCCGTTGATTTGGTTCAGAAATAAACATAAAGTAAAAAAATACCTTAACTCGAACGTCTGTTCAAACGAAAGATTCTGTTTGAAAAAGGGATTCCGACAGCGTCGAACAAGATGAAATATGTGAACGAGTGTATCCTGAAGCCTTTCGAACAAATATTCCAAGCTCTGGTCAGAGGATTCGGCATGATATCAGACACAAATGCATTGGAACATCTGAGGTTGGCACTTCAGAATGACCAACCAGTTGTGAACGATGTTACACCAAAGGAACCAACTCTTTTCGCTGAGCCAGAGACAGTTGGAATAGTGGTGAATGAAGAGATTGCCATAGAGAAGGACAGGTTGAGTGAAGAGCTACAGAATACAAAGGAGAAGTTGACCAAGGCTATGAATGACAAGTCTGAATGGGAGGCGACGGTTCATGCGATGGAACAAGAACTTGATGTCATTAGGAGATTAAGGTAATTTTTGGTTTTGGTTAAATAAAGTTTTTTGATATATATGTAATCGTACTTAAGGCAAAAATTATAATTGTACTATACAGAGATGCTAGTAACGGGTAAGATGTTGAAGCAAGATTACTCCAGACTGAACGAGCCCTGTGCCAAATGTGAATCCCTGAACGAAGCCTTATTGGCTACACAGTTAACCTTCGAAGAGCAGATGCGGGAACGTATGATAGATTGGCAGATCAGAGTCGAGAGTTGGAGAAGCAAAGAGAGGAGATCCACAAGCTCAAGTTCAGCGGATCGACCAGTCCAATATCATCGACCGGAGAGACACCGCCGAGAGAAAACTCCTTCAAACGAGTAAGTGTACTGCAACATATGTAGATAGTAAAATGAACTCGTTTCTTGAGAAGGTAATTAGTGTACTGATGATAGTGATATTTCTTAAAAAAGGATGATCTAATAAATAGTGAAACATTACTATTTTCAGAACATACGACGAATGGTGGGCAAGTGATTGTACTATACTATTACACTTTCATTTTTCGTATTCCTATAATATTGGGTGGACATCGGGTGACAAAACAGAGTATAATTCTATTATATCGTGATTCTACATATTATTTATTACTGTATACTGTTCTTATCACTTTTGATTTTTTCATTTTAATAAATATATATTTTGTAACAAAATAGTTATATATTAGGTTGTCCGGAAAGTTCTGCAATATTTATTCACTTTTGAACTAACAATAATAACAATATAATTAACAACTACAATCAATCAAAGTAATTACCGTCTGAATCAATACAGTCTTGCCAACGATTTACATCGTCTCTTGGCTTTTTGCAGATCAGTCAAATTGTGAGGCACCCATTTGTCCAACTTTTTGACCATACCCATTGCCTTCAAATGATCACCAATGGTACTTTTTCCACAGTTTAGTAACTCTTCTAACTCCCGGATTGTAATATGTGGGTCATCTTCAATCTTGCGCCTCAGGGCATCTTTGTCAAGTTTGCTGGGTCTTCCTGCACGTGGTTTGTCTTCAAGCTTCTCATCGTCCACACGAAACTTTGCGAACCATCTGGTCACCGTAGAATAACTCACAACATTCTTACCCTCATTTTCGTTTATGATTCTGAAGGTTTCTACCGCAGTATTTCCGCGTTTGAATTCATTCCATATAATCACGCGCAGGCGAGATTTCTCCATTTTTTTCTAATACCTAAAACAATACAAAAAAATGAAATTAAGTTATGTAACTTACCTTTTTGAATAATTTAGGTAACAAACAAACAAACAAAAAAAGAATTTTTTCTTTCCGTCAAGAAATAAATTTTTCCTGATTTTTCAAAGTTTACCTACTCAAATATTGCAGAACTTTCTGGACAACCTAATAATTATATACCCAATAAATAATAGAAGAGCAAAAATTAACTGTCCGACAAAATTTAGTAAAAATTTAAACTTCTAACTGCGCGGACTTTGTTTTCGTGGCGGGACCTAGTTACATCAAAAGTGAATAATTATTTTTGTATCTCCGCGCCTTTGAGGTACACCTTGAGATCTTCTAATAACAGAGATCAAGGTTCCGATATTTATTTAGACAACTTCCTTTTTTATTCGTTTTTCTTGATTTTTCAAAGTTTATTCAGAATCCGTAACGTTTTCTTCGAATGCCGCGTTCGTATCTCCTTGTCTGTTGTGTAACTCCTTCTTCCATTCATCGTATCTTTCCTTGTTTTCCTCGTTGATCTTCTTCTGTCTGTCTTGATGCATAACTCTGTGAAGTGCGGCCATTCTAAATATTTAAGGTTAAATAAAACTAGGTATGTTACCTAAATATTGCTGTAAATCAGTTTAAACGCGTTGTTTTGTCTTTTTACTATTGTGTTTGCAAATATTTTAGTGTTTTTCAAGTTATATTTTAGGTAACAAATGTTTTTTCTTACTTAACCAGCGTTTTTGGTAACGCCTTTTCGACTCTGGTGTAGTCAACATCGTCCATCGTGTCCAGTAACGCTTTTCCCTTTGTTTCAGGCATCAAAATACCACCAAGTACCAATGTTATCAGTATCAACAACAATGGCAGCAAGAAGGCGCCTCCTGGGAAGGCCGAATCCAGAATCGGAGGGATTACTACTAGACCAATGATGGTACCGATATGTCTGGAAGGGATGATTTTAGACAAAATATGTGGTTTTAAATAGAAATATTTAGAATTATAGTCAAAAGTTGTCACTAGTTAGGTAATTTTAAACCTACTTTGCACAAAATACGGATCCAAAAGCACAACAACGGATTACTGTTGGATAACGTTGGGTTGTCACTTGGATAATATTCATCCACAAAACACTGTCGTTGATCATGGCTCCAAGAGTTACGAATACTGTAACGACCACACTATTGTACGGTACTCCACAGATGACCAGGATCATACCAATCATAAAATTGATACCCATCAACGCTAAAACATGGTAACAGTACTTATAATTGACATTTTACAACCGTTAAGGCTTGTATATTATACTTACACAAGGCCAGTAGGAACTGGATTCTTCTGGTGAAGCTTTCGAATTTGATGTCAGCAAAGATGACCAGTATCGGAATAATCAGACGGACACAGCCATCTAACAGCACGATCAGGATGGAGCTTCCATTGAACTCTCTGATCACTCGCATGTAACAGACACTAACCACAGCACATGTTATCATGCTCACGATCTGAAGGAGAGATTGCTTTGCGAAGCGACGGTTACTGAAGAGATCGTAGAAGGAGTAAAACTTCTTGGAGGTATCTGTTGGGATCTTCTCGAGGTTTCTTGGGGTGAATTTAACTTGTGTGCCGTTCCACCGATGATCTGTCAAATCGTTTAGTACCTGAATTTAGTGATTTAAGGTAGAGGATAAGATACTAGTTATTATTACAACCTCCGTTTCTTGTATCGTTTAGTCATCTACTAGAACATACTCTGTGTTTTAAACTTACATCACAAGCTGAAGCGGTTTCTCCTTTGATCAACAGCCATCTAGGACTCTCGTGCCACAACATGAAGGCCATACACGTTGGAAGGTTCACCAGGTTCAAGAAGATGAAGAACATTTGCCAATCTTTGGTCATGAAGGCGATAAAGGCTACTACAACATTGGCCAAGTTGGTTTGGAAGCAAGCGTTTGGTATCATCCTGAACTGGTCATTCGTGATCTCCATCAACAACGTCAGCTTAAATTGGATTCAGTCAACATTATTTACAAAAAAGGCATTTTGAGTTGACTTTATGAGGATGTTATTATAGGTTGGCTGAACTTCCTTACCGATTCGACTTCCACCAGTCCGTAGAAGATTCCGTTGAAGAACTGTGCGGCCGCAAAACCTTGCCAACCTGTAGATGCCACTATCAAACAACTGGTGATACACATGGCTAGCTGACATACGTAGAACATGAACTGTCTCCCGAATGCATCTCCCAGATGACCTCCTAAAACAGCTCCTATCATCTAACACTTACTATCACCACCCTTACATACCAAAGAGAAGGACTGGATGATGTTGATGATCTGAGGTTTGTTGGCATCATCACAGATCAGGTGGAACGAAGCCACGATGGAGTTGAATTCAGAAGAGTCTTTGACCGCCTTCAGCTGGGGACATAGTCGTACCTCTTCACAGTGATTTTTGGTCGGTTGAGGTATATGGGTGGTGTAGTTACCATGGTCACATATCCAGTTGGGCTCGGTTGATCCGACGATGTTGACAAAGGAAAGGTTACCTGTCCATTCGATTTGAGCGAAGAGGATACAGAAGCAGGCGAACAGTTGATACCTACCTAAAGGATCAACTTGTTCTATCACATCCTCGAAGCGTTTGTACTGCTCGGGCTCTTTCTTTATACGACGATTGGTGAAGAAACTTAAATGTATGTTATTATTCAGTGAATCACGCTTATGAACTAAAAGCTTAGCTTTTAGTATAACGTAAGTCGTACTGAAAATACCACTATCGTACAGCTTACCCGCTATCTAGTTCTGGACCGTTATTCTCTCTTCTGTGATGCAAACTGCTACCACTCATCCCTAATAATACATTTAACAGTTTTTATTAACAGAATTCTACCTAATTGAGGCGATTTTATTGCCGTCGTAAACCTATAAAACTGCATATCACATTAACAAGTAGGCCTACTTCAATAAAGGATAGTCACTCATTACAAGAACACCTATGAACTATTACTGCTGATGCCTTACCTGCTCGTTCGCCGTCGTACAACCTTGTCAGCGGCCATTAAAGGTTACTTTACTTTAGTTTATAGTTAAATTAACATACTCATTACGCTATATTAGGTGTCAAATGTTTGCTTTCGCCTTTTTCCGCTCTTATCACAACATATTAAATGACGCTGATAACAGCTACATTACCGACTTCTGTAATCAGGTTTTATTGACTAGAGATAACAATTACATTACAGAGAAACAGTTTTGAGATTGGGAGCAGTAATTAAGAGTTATACGTTGATATCATCTACGATCTACAGGAGGTCGTGTAGCGAGAATACTGAGGTACTTTGTAGTATACCATGGTATCAGTCAGCATTGATAGTCAAGTGACTTCATTTGTTCGTGCCAGTATATCTTTTATTCAATACCACGATCACCTCCCAAAGTACCTCAAAATACCACCACAACCTCCCACATACCATACAATAATTATCGTTGTGTGGAGAATGTAATTTACAGTTATACAACCAAAAGCTTACATAAATTAAGTAATAGTCACCCTATAAACTGGACAAAACATATGAATATCTTGAAGGTGCGGCCCTCAAAGCAGGAGAATACCTAGTTATGTAGTGCACGGTAACTACGGATACGATAAGAGCCTAAGGAACGGTCGTAGTTGAACCCCTCATTGGGTGTTCTGGAACTCGGGGTTCACGTACGAAAAACCGCGGAACTCGTCCTGCGCAATCGACCGGATCACGCTGGGGTCGGTGGGCGTGAGCACGGGCTCTTCCTTCGTGAAGTCCGCGTCGAAGTTGTTCACGTCGCGGCGGTTCTTCTGAAAAGCCAATGTTATAAAGTAGTAAAAAATATTTTTTGTTAAGAAATGAATAGGTAACATTAAAAAATGGTAAAGCAACATACGATCCTGGGTTTGAACGGCGGCCGTACTCGTCGGTCTTCGAGGGCATCCCAGTCGATTTCTCTGAAGAAGGGATGCGCTCTAATGGCATCTTCGCTTCCCTGTGATTGCACACAACCCAATCGTCGTAGTGGATTCTTCGTCATGAACTGAAAACATTATCTTTGTATTATGAGATGATAACATTGAGAATATCATCCGTAATAGGCATTAATACAAGAAAGTCCATTTATAATAGCACAGTTGTCAACAGTGTTTGAAGATGAAAATACTATTGACTATACTATCGAATACACTATTGGCTATATCATCGGCTAGTTATAAGAGGTAGCTTACAGCTTTTAGAATGTTCACGGCCTCACGGCTCAACCATACTGGATACAGAACGTCATCGTGCAAGATGGCTTCAAACAGGTCGTCTTCGTTGTCGGCTTCGAATGGTGGTTGACCAGCCATCATTTCGTACATCAACACTCCCAACGCCCACCAATCTACTGACACTCCGTACTCCATTTCTTGTAGAATCTGAAGAAGATATAAAGTAACGTGAAGTCAAGGCAACATATAACGATTTACAATTGAAAATTTGTTATATAATAAATATTAAAAAGTAAAAATGTTCTTGACATGATTTCTTACCTCTGGAGCGATGTAATCTGGTGTTCCACAGAAGGTAGACGTCAGGTTGTCTTTCGTGATGCCTTCTTTGCACATTCCGAAGTCTGCCAATCGACAGTGACCGTCAGCGTCCAGTAGAATGTTATCTAGTTTCAAGTCACGGTAAATGACGTTATATCTATGTAGAAACTGAAGCGCGCACGTTACTTCAGCCGCGTAAAATCGTGCTCGAGGCTCCTCGAACTTGCGAGCACGTTGAATTTGGAACATTAGGTCACCACCGTTCACGTACTCCATCACGAAGAATAGCCGGTCCTGAATAATATCGTTATAGAAATGTTAAGATCAAATACAACTGTCTATCTTGTTATTATACGAGATTAATACAATGGTTTTTCAACTACTTACAGCTGTCTGAAAAGAGCAGAACAAGGCCGTCAAGAAGGGGTGCTTCGCCGACAATGCCAGAATCCTCTTCTCACACATCGTGCACTCTACATCGTCGTCCTGCAGAATTACATCCTTCTTCAGCACCTTGACAGCGTACACGTCATCTGTATTCTTCTTCTCTGCCAGAATCACCTTGCCAAAAGACCCCTTCCCAAGTACCTTGATGAAGGTGAAGTCGCTGATCCCCAACTTTTCTCCCGAGCTCACCGTTGTCGCCAAACTCACTGGATTCTCTTCGATGGGATTCAAATTCGTGCACGATGTAGACTGATTTTCGATTCCGCCAACTCCAGAATCCGAGGTTTCTGAAGTCGACACCGACATTACTTTCTTCTTTTGTCGCAGCGACATTTTGTCGCCGGTCAGGCCGAGTTGTGCCAATTCTGCTGCCATTTGTCGCGCATTGATACCGCAGTTGTTGGCGACGTTCCGCTGACACCTTTTGTGGACATTCAGCTCACAGACCTGGCACTGTAACCCTTGCCGAATCAGACCGTAGAGCATGGAGCCACAGTGATCGCAGAAGGTCGGTCGTTTGTAGCTGTGCACGCTGAAGCGATGAGGCATGTTGATATTGAAGCGACCGACCAGGTCGTTGCCTTCATTCTGTAGCTCGTCGATGGCATCTGTCCGACTGCCAGGACATTTCCACACCACTTCTTGATGACATCTTTTGTGGACGACTACCGTGCAAACTACAATAATGTCATGTAATGCCATATATAGTTTAGTATTATCTTGTTCTTAACTGTTTTAATGATAAAACGTTACATTGACATCTTGAAAGAACTATAAATTAATGTAATAATGTAACTTTGTCATTCTTGTGTGTGCAGTGTAAAAGTGTGCCTTTAAAGTATACTCTATGTTAATGAATGTAAATTTACTTTGGCATTGATATCCTTGCTTTCCGATGCCCCAGATGAAGTCTTTGCAATGTGCACAGAACGTCGGCTGTCGTAAGAACAGCGCCATGAATTTATGACCCGTCACCTGAAAGCAGATTCAGATGGCCTATCCCTCGCTTATCAACCATGTTACTATCCTTTATATACGTGGTGTTTGCTCCTCTCGCCTCAATTATTTCGTTTTTACTTTCGAATTACTTGTTTTCAGTGGATGTTCAGGTAAACATCGATCCTCAAAAAGATGTTTTTTTCTGTTTTTCTTGATTTTTCAAAGTTTAAGGGCGTTTAAGAGGTTATATGTTGAGCTAAGTACTATAATATTTTTTTAAAAATTAAACTAGAAAATAAGTTTTGGTCAAAAAGTAAATAGAACAACAAAAATGACATTGCTTCATGTTTAAATTAAAACTCTATAAACTTTTTGACCAATACCGTTTAACACAAAAGAATACATAAACCAAAGATATTGTAGTACAAGACCTTTTACGTATTCTGTTGTTTAAAACGCCTTCATGGCAACGGTAAAACAGACTTCAGACGTCTTACTTACCTCGTGGATTTTGCGACGCATAGCACCGCGTCGTTGGCGGTCGTTGAAGGCATTGGAGCGCTCCTTGAATACTCGCTGTGTCTTACCCGCATTTTGTGGACACTCTGAAGAAATTATTTTACTGCAATGTTAAGTTTAATTTGATTTATGTGTTGTTTAAGTTTGTCTAAAGCCTAACAAGCTACATTATGTTACTAACATTTCGACTAAACCATTTTTAATACTATCATGACTACACGTAAGAGGGTTCTGTCCAAAAATGTGGTTTGTTTGCCAACTTAGTCATTACTAGCAACATCTTGCGTAACAATCACCGCTCCCTCCTTATCTCAAGTATTTTAATCGACTGATGCCTATGACAAAATTGGTTCGTTCTCAAAACTTTTTTCCATTTTAGACTTTTGTTTCCGGTATATAAGTCTTTAGAATGTGTTACTTATAATGTCTTTGTACCATTTTACAATTTAAGGCTTTTTAATTACTTTCACCCCATATATACACCTTCCTTTCCCAAGTAAACACCTTCCTGGACATAGTAAACAAGATATATAGTACTAATTGTTCTATAATGTTATTAAATTGATTCGACCCGGTAACCATGACAACTCCTCTTCATGATCGCGGCCTTCAGAAGCCTCGCGCTCCCTTTATCCGCTCGTGCCCTGTGGCGTTGTTGTCATGTTATGATTGTTCAGATCTTTTTTTCTGGGCAGCCAACCGCGAACCATTGGCCATGCCCGACCCGAGGACTGCATGAATGCCACTGCACGCGTTTCGGCCGCATTTCATGGCCAGGTACAAGCTTTTGTTGGTGGTCACATTGCTCGGCATCTGCTCCTTAATATACCTAGGACAACAAGATAGAGTGGACCCGAGGTATCGCGCACTGTTCGAAACATACGACGATAGGGTGAGTCATTGTTTGTCAGAGTACTTTGTTTTTAGCTCAATTATGGCGTGAAAAGTGGGGAAAGAGCTCTTTTTTGAAGCAAAACGTCCCTTTATGACAAATTTTGAAACACCCTTTCAAAAGTTGGCAAAACGTTACCACACAAAGCTAACCCGAGTTTTATATAGTAAATAAAAAGATATTACTATAATATTATCATACAATACCTTACAGAACACCCAATGTACGATAGCTAACCCCGACCCCTGGGACGAGACTGTCCTACCGTATATCGAATACCCAGGGCCTTTACAGTGCCAACAAGTACAACCTCCACTAACCTATCTCCACTCCAGAATCTTGCATTTAAATAAGACCGCGCTTCAAGAAGCCGGCTACTCAGAAGACGCCATCAGATGTCAGTTCAGGTGTTTCAGATGGAAATCTGACTATGAAACCCAGTACGATGACTGGAATGATCTCAACGTATGTTGTTATAGTTTACTATAGGTTTCTACTGCATAATAATGTTATTCAGCCTTGGTACTAGCCTAACATAATATATAAATGGTACAAGTACTAACCTGACATAACATAAGTGGTACTAGTATTAACCTACATAACATAATATAGAAATGACACTTTCAGAGCAATCCCATTGACTGCGAATTCATCGAAGTGTCATGTAGCCGGAAACTGCTCCCAATCTCCATTTACTCTCAGTACCACGCCCAAGCCATATCTCGCGTTAACACCCCCAGTAACGACCATTACTCAGTAACTTTGTTTGTAATCGACTCCATATCTCAATCTCACTTTAAACGAGGCCTTAACCAAACCCTCTCGGTGCTACAATCTCAGTACGGTGCTAAAATCATGAAAGGATTCACAAAAGTCGCGGACAACTCCTTCCCCAATGCTGTCGCTTTTCTTACTGGTAAGAGATCATCATTTTAAAAAAGATCGCTTGAAGTTATAACATGCTATATAAGTGATGATAACCTAAGTTGGCTTACATTAAACTGTTTCATTTTAGGAAAAGATATAAGGACAGACAAACTGCCTGGGCCTCAGTCTGGTGCCCATTTCGACAATTGGGACTTTGTTTGGAAAGAGTACAAGAAATCGGTAAGTTTTAGACTAGAATTTCATTTTTACTATAGTAAAAGACATGTAAAAGCCATTTTTTAACCATTTTTGGAAATTCAACTAAAAAATTGACTTTTTCAAGTCTAAAATTAAGATACCATTTTTCCATAACACTGACTTCAGGGCCACGTAACCTACTACGCAGAAGACTACCCGGACTACAACTTGTTCAACTACTTGAGTAAAGGCTTCCAATCCCCTCCAGTTGACCACTACTTCCGCGCCTTCTGGAGACAAACCTATGAATCCATGGTGTACCGAAGAAGCACGTACCTCTGCTACAATACTGAGCCGATGCACAATATTCAACTACGGTATCTGAAGCAGTTTGTTCAAGGTTACGGTGGAAAAAGTCCGTTTTTTGCTTTAAATTGGCTTACGGAACTGGCTCACGATCGACTCAGTCAGGTAGGTCTACATGTTATTCTACTCTAGTAGATATACATGGTGACAGTTACCATATGATAACATAAAACATCAACTATAACTTCAGGTATCAAGTGCTGACCCTGACCTGGCCTCTTTCTTCAACTCTACAGTACCCCAACTACAAGACACCTTCCTCTTTGTATTCTCTGATCACGGCCATCGTTTCGACCCGATTCGACAGACTATGATCGGTCGATTAGAAGAACGTATGCCCTTCTTCAGTATCCACATACCATCCTCCATCAAAGACCGTATACCCGATATAGAACAGGTGATCGAGCACAACTCCAAACAACTCACTTCCTTCTACGATCTCTTTGTTACACTACAAGACATCAACGACCTTAACAAGCGAAATGCTTGGTCTGAGTTAGACAACCAGATACCTGGAGAGACATTACAACCTATACATGAGTTCAGAAAGTACAGTAAACGAGGACTGTCGCTTCTACGACCTATACCTAACAGAACATGTGACCAAGCAGGTATCCCAGAAGAGTACTGTATCTGTGAGAGAGAGAAACAGGTCTCCAAAAAGGATACTGTAGTCAAAAGAGCAGCCGATGAGCTTGTCAAACATATCAACAGCATACTATCTAGTCATAAAGAGTGTGCAATACTACAACTACAAGACATACGAGGTGCTTCCTCCACCATACCCAATGTAGACGTGCTTCAGAAGCCCGGTACCTTCTTCAGATCTACCTCACTCTCCCTCGGAGCTTATATCAACTACCTAGTCATGGTAACAGCATCGCCTAGTAATGGTATCTTCGAAGGTATCGTACGACACGACATCTCCAGCGACAAGTTGAATGTCATTGGAGAAGTGAATCGTATCAACAGATACGGTAACCAGTCACTGTGTGTTCACGAACAACTACTCAGGAAGTACTGTTACTGTGTGTAAAACTATATACTGTGCAATCTATAGAACGATAATCTACTTATATATCTCACAACCTTGTCATTTACTGTCCAACATTCCCAGCCATATCATTATGTGTTACTGTATATAAACAGAGTTTTTTTTGATAGTTTTATAAAAGATTTCCATTCCGCTTAATGCCTGAGGGCTTTTAATTAAAATATATGAAATTCATCCCTAAAGGTTCCTACCTTTGCTTGAATAAAAAAGGTTTTATCAGTACTATAATACCCAGCTAAAGACCCTTGACAGTACGACACTCCCCAACCCACCTTCCATGATAGTGCCTTGTAGCTCGATCAACAGATGTAGCTGTCCATGTGGCTCCAAATCGACCCAAATGTCATTCGGAGAGTTGAGTTTGAGATCCTCGAACGGAATCCGACAGTTGGCGACAAAGTCGTCCGGCGGCAACGCACAGTCGTGGAAGATCGTGAAGCCTAGCACTTTGCCGTTCTGGACGTCCGTCTGAAAAACGAAGTGCTTGCACACAAAGCTAAGCCGAGCCCTCAGGGCATACAAAGGGTTTCGCGGTTTTCATTCGAATAATTCCAAAAAAAAAACTCATTTTTGATGTCGCAAAACTCATTTCTGGTGTTGAAAAGAGCGAGCGTTTGGTAGGCAGTGAGGAAAACAAAGAGTTATCTTTGTCAACTTAAAAA
Source organism: Bursaphelenchus okinawaensis (assembly GCA_904066225.2). Taxonomy (NCBI): domain Eukaryota; kingdom Metazoa; phylum Nematoda; class Chromadorea; order Rhabditida; family Aphelenchoididae; genus Bursaphelenchus; species Bursaphelenchus okinawaensis. The sequence continues at coordinate 6,112,854 of CAJFCW020000005.1, read as the reverse complement.
TGGCTCAAAATTTACAAAAAAAGTTCGGAATTTTGATAAACAAAACTAAAATACGTAAATTTCAGCCAAATTTAAAAATATTATACTGCCAAACATATGAAAATTACAAAAAAAGTTTTCAAAAACCAGAATCCAACTCACATGATAGTCTTCATTCCAATGCGGCGTGTTCGTCTTTGGCCTGGTCATCGTCTGGCCCACATGGTACTCATCGTAGTCCACATTCACATACGAATCCACAACCTGAGTGACTTCGGTGGCGTTGTTGAACCTAGACAGAGTAAGACTTCAGAAGCCGCACTTACCGTTTCGACCATTCCGTCGGCCTCAGATCCCTGGCTTCGACCACCCGAACCTTCGCCTTTCCGTTGAAGACCGTCATCTAGCCGGCTAGCCAATTCAGAGCAGCATTCCTTCGTCGGCGGGCTGAATCTGGAACTGAATATAATGTTAGATACGGTAAAATGTAAATTGTGAATTATAAAATGAAAAAAGATTCAGCACGGTAAAAAAAAGTGTAAAAGACCATTTTAGATACAATTATTAGTTACTGTAGCAAAAATATCGTAAAATGATTATAAATAATATGCTGAAAATTAACTCACAACACTTGAGATACTATCCGTATCCCAAAGTAAATAGAAAACTACAAAACTTCCAAAACCTCGACTTAAAACGCTATCCATAAACTTTCAGACCTCACAATACCCTTCCAAAAAAAACTTTTTTTGATCTAACACCTCAATTCTAAATAATTTTTGACCGCTCCAATAAAACATTAGCTACTAGTACATCCCCAGCACGATCAGAGAGATATTATATTATCCATCTATCTCACTTTTGTTTTCTCAAAAACAAAACGAAAGAAAGGGAGGGAAGCGGCCGATCAAAGCAGACGGACAATGACCATGGATATAAACATGCCCCAGATCGGCGACATGATTGATAAGGCGTACAATGGCAATTGCCGGAGGTGTTAAAGAGTTACAATGTCACATGAGGTAGGTCAAATGGTACAATTAGTTTTTGAGTATCGAAAGGTTGAAGGTTAAGTAGTAAAAATTCATTGATTCTACCGCTTTTTAATTGTTAAAAAAGGTTTTTTTTAATTGGCAGCCAAAGAAAAACTAAAAGAACACTTTATATCTGTAAACACCGGTCAAAATGCCCCCAGGAACATACTTTTCATACTCATACAGCCGTGCTATACCCTATTCTATAAACTTTTTGACCAAAAGCTTTAATTTTAATGTTAATACCCAAAACCCTAAAAGTATTCATAAAGTCATCCTAATTTTCCAAAATTTTCAAAAAATGCCAAAGTCATCCAAAACCGCAAGAATCATAAAATCCGAGGACTTTTGGTGCGGCCAATACCATGCCAATCTAAAACAAGTAAAAGATGATTTGAGGATATAAAACAATCTGCACACATGTCATAAAGGACTTGAGAAGGGTGGTATTATAAGGTCGGAATAAACATTGAACGTTAATACGCAACACATGTTATTTATTGGTCCGCCTGATGTGCTACATGACTGATAAATGCCCCCAAAAACAACAGGAACATCTGAGTAATCTTAAGACTGGCGAGTATAATATCAAAGCATAGACTGGAATTTTAATACTAGAAGTTAATAAGTATCTATACTAGTACTACCAAAAGTTTCAGTGCTGACATAACATAATATGCTCAAAAAATAAAAAAATGATAAAAATAGCAAAAATAATTTGAAGAACGATAAAGTAGCTAACCATTTCAAATAAAAAAAAACCAAAACTGACAGCGTATTTTACCTTGCCAAACCCTACCCGCCCCCTATATTATGATAGTCCAGGACAATTAAAACGAGTCCCAAAAAGTCATCAAAAATTCCGGGCCCTCCGAAAACAGCCGATTTAGCTGGCCGCAGGGCTTATTTACCTACCGCATAATAGAATGTCATAACAACACGATGACATTCCCCCCCCCCTTTCATCATGTACATTTAAGGCCGTGCCGGCGTTTTATGAGCGTTCCAATCGAGATTTATTCGACTCCAGAAGACGGCCACTTTTTCGGCGTCAGAGGCCGCAATCTTTTCGCACTCTCGGAAGCCTCGAGGGCCGCGGGCCCTTTTTCTGTGCCGTCACGGCCTCCATCTGAAGCACAATGACCAGCCAGCAGAAAGTGGCGCAGCAGAATTGTTGGATTTCTGGAGGGCACAGTTTGTCTCTTCGTGGACATTCCGTGTTCGCGGAGAGGATAATGAACAAATAACAACAACATACCATGGTAAATGTTGCAAACACAGCGAGTTTGAGCCGTCTGCAAGCAGTTTGGCAATGTTTTAGATAAACTATTCAGTCCTACAGACAGGTTATTGTTTACTAAATAAACTGTCATCTCTACCAAAAAAAGCAACGATATCTCAGCATAGAATGAAGGTAGCTCAACATTACCCTACCAAACCCAAAATTCCCTATAACAACATCCAGCACAACCTTAAACTCGAGGACGAAGACCTTCTGGAGCCGACAGCAAACGAAAAAACATGTATACATCATACATAAACAGAGCGTTTAGTCACTTCTGACATGGCTCAATCAAACATGTATTATGTAAAACAGTACATGTCATCAGAAAGTAAAGTTGTAAAGGGTCGGCTTCGTATCTCGACGCCAGGTGTATTTATGGCCATAACAACAAGGTGAATGTCAGTCGAGAATGTAGCCGAAAAGACTTTTGAAATACGACTTCAAGAGACATAAAGGTAATATAACGTGACGAAAATGGTTTTCTGTCATTTTGTGACATAAAAATGGTGCGGAACGTAATAAAAGCACGATAACATCTGCCAAGATACCAAAGTACATGTAAAAGCACCAAAAAGTAAAGTAAAAAGTACCAAAAACAGTATTACACCTAAATAAAGCCAAACTACGACCCCTGAAGCTAGTACAACATGGCATAAAAGGCTGAATAAAAGTAAAGAAAGGCTAGAAAGTAGGAGTAATGTACTGTTACTTAGCGCCTCTTGGCCCCGTTAATTGCGGAGATGAAAGCGGCCAAGAAAACAAAGAAAAGAATTGTTTTAAATCGATACACATGTCTTGCAAGAGAGAGTGATATATAATATAAGCTATGATACCGCTTTAATCTTAAACCAAAATATGCAAATCGCCTGCGGCAAAACTGTCAGACAAACTGTAAAGAGGAAGTATGCCTTCTAAAGGCTTGCAACTGATACAAAGGTGGTCCAAAAGTGCGTAGAATGTTTGTGGTATGTTAATTTAGTCGTTTTTATTGTTTTTAAACAAAGTTTTGTTCAAAATAAACCTGTTCTACATACTTTTGGACCAACAAACCTCAAAACTTTTTGCTTAAAGTATAATATAATAATATTGAAATTTGTTGGGAATTACTATTGGCGAAGAAATAACTTATTTATAACATAATACCTTGCCTGGAATAAAACCAAAAACAAATACTTTCTTTACAATAACAATCTAAAGAAAGAAAATAATTTTAATTGCAGATAGGGAGGGGGAGAGCGTAGTCGTGCCATAATAAACTGTTACTCAAACTGTCTTAACTCGGTTCAAAAACAGCAAATGCTACTGTAATATCCTGAATTGATACTGTTGTTTATCGTTACAGTAACTTTTGAATACTTTTATTTTTAAAGCTGCACTGATGTGGTCAAAAATTACGAAGAATTACCTTCATATTTAGAGATTTACCCATTTTTTTAGTCTTATAGGTCGTTTTCGACCAAGCTATTATAACCAGGATTTAAATTACATTGAATCTGCCATACTTATACAGTAACCCCTTCAGTTAACAGTTAAAGTTGACAATTGTCGCCAAATTGCAGCCAAAAGCAAAGAAATGCCAGAACTTGCAGATGTTTTTCCCCCGAATCCCCACCCCCGAAATGGCACAGGTTGGCCGACCAAAGATGGATACCTTAAACTGGTGGAACAAACTAATTTGACGCCTGCTGACAAGTTTGAGGTCAAAATAAAGTAAAAAAAGGCGAGGTACTGGGCGAGTATGTGTAGTGGAATGGAGTGCATGAAGGTCCGTAAATCGAATGAAGTGGCGCAAAGAAAGCCCTCAGGGCTTCCCTCTCTCTCGGACAAATCCACACAGGCCGTATATGTCTGGTGGAGGCCCGGGGTGGGGAGGGGGACCCGCCCGCGGCCAAGAAATACATCTTGTTCGTCGAGCGTCTTTTGGAAGATCGCGTTCCATTTTTAGTTCCCCCTTTTTATCTCTTTTAAACTTGGGATTTTCAATTCAACGCCTCAGGGGGAGCGAAATAAATTCTCGCGAATGTTGCTAAATATGACACACTCATGACGTCAGATGACACATCGGGTCGAGTTACTGTCCCGGAAAAACAATTAGTCTTGAAGTTTGGTACAAAGTGTACAGTACTAGTTTTCTCAATACCTAACAATGTGTTGGTAATGGTTATACTTTTTAAACAAGAGTAACACTTTCCTCTATTCTCATACTGTCACATAGTAAGAAAACACAAAAACACCATACTCTCACATCACAACATCATCTCCAAAACCTGACACACCTTTCCGAAATTTGCATATCCAAGTTTCACTTTGAAAAATCATTTAATCGCAAAAACTTTACAAAAACAAGGTATTTACGGCAGTAATCAAGTTACATAGCTGCGATAACAACATATAGATTACTTCAAAACAATGTTTACAGTAACCGACGTCACAAGCTCGGACAAAACAATCGCTTAGACGTAGCGAGAATGACCTTCTACGCTTTCATTAACAAAGTTCTATATTAAGGCTGAGTGTTATTTATAGCTACTGTTCCAGATGTAGGATGTTGTAAATAAGTGTAAAGTAAGCTGTTAACCCCAAAGCTTTTACAAGGACAACTTCTTTATAACTTATGGTAAGGTATATTACTGTAATCTTAAACTTTACTGCCTTTTACATTTCACAACCTGAACCACTAGTGTCAAAGACAACAACCCTTCAGTCGGTCCACAAAATGACCAGGAATACTTCTACTTTATAACCCAAACAGTTATACATAGACTGTTTCTCCACAAAGCGGCCCGCTATAAATTGTCTTACATTACAACCAAGAGCCGTCTCACTCGCCGATCGTTCACGTTGAGAGAGGTTCCCTGTCATAATATGGGTTTCAAAGACGCGATAGTATCGCTGGTCGGCGACTTTGTCGAAATACGGCGTAATCCTGAGTTCCGAAGCCGGACCGAACTGTCGGCCAGTCCGGACGAAGCCGATGAGATCCGAGCGATCAGGAGGAACCAAGATAGAAGACATTCGCTGAATATTACGGTTGGCACGGTAGGTCTATTTAAGAAATTTGCTTTTATTTATGATAGATGTTATCTTGTAATTTTTGTCTTTTTTTTAATTTAAAAAGTTAAGTTTAAACCTTAACTTCTACCAACAAGAAATAGAAAACCTTGCGTAGGACTGTCCTAACCTTGGCAAAAAATTGCTACAGGCCAAGCGGCCTTTATCAACTTTTTTTACGCTTACTTATGAAAGCCAACAACACTAAAAAAATTTTTAATCATACCAGCAAATTACTGTACGTTTTTGATACAAGCTTTTAAGTAAGTCTAGTTATCTTAACGGCCACAAAAGCAATATTATTGTTGTAGGTTTGTACTTAAAAAGTGTAAAAACTGTTTCGCATTCCTTTCCCATTAACCTTGACACGAACTTTATTGGTTTTACAATTTTGTCATTCACACTTGGAGATTACTCAAAATTGCTCCAAGAATCACGAGTTCACGTTCCTTCTGATCACCGTGTTACAAAAGCATTTATCTACAGCAATATTTCAACTATGTCTGCTGAGTTGTAATAGTTTAACCGAATTTCCGATTTTACATTTATTTTTCAAATTTAAATTTAAAAATTAAATTTCAACAATTCCAACCTTAACACCCACTAGACTGTAATTTTTTATCTTATTTTTAGTCCGGAGCATCAAATGAACATGTGATCCGTCAAAGAACGTTCCACGACCGTACCTTCAATAAGAATCGCCGCCATTCTGCCGTTCCCAAAATGATGTTCGAGAACAGAAGTCCTAGTCCAGACAGCGAGACTGACCGACCAGAAGCGCCGACTCCAAAAAGATCCACGGAACGACGCTCTTCTGAACCACACAACCTCAGAATCCCACCACAACTGGCCGTGAAAGACAGACCGCTACTCTCAGACAGCGATTCAGACACCGAAGATACTGTCTTCAGAAGGTCGTTGAATCTGCGACGTCGTCAGAAAGAGCTGCGACAGTCTGTAGCACTCAGCGAACATACGATACATGAAGATTGCGAAGCCGAAGAAGAGGACGAACCTGTAGATCGCAAGTTCAGCGGACGGACAATCATCAGCATCAACCACTAATACTGTCACAAACATCTACTGTATATTCCATGATTACCTGTATATTACTCATTCAGTTGTAAAAATAAAGGCCCTTATACCGTAAAGCATACTCTGGAATATTCTAGGTGCTAAATCAAACAGTAATTCAACGCAAGCAGAAAATAAACTCATATAACGTACTGTACAGTAAGTCCTAATATCCTGTACAGTAAGTCCTAATATGCTTTAGGCCATAGCAAGATATATATCATATTCGCAATTCATCTCGAGCCAAAAAACAATTCGTTAATATATCTTATCGTAGATGATATTGTAATCGTTTTGCGACAAGAATCAAGTTAATCTTTTTCGCGGGATCTCTTGGCCCAGATAGAGTGGCCGAGAGGTCATGGCGCGGCCCAATCCCCTCAGGGCTTATCAAGCACGCAGCAAGTTAGCTTCCCTCAATCTTCGGTTGTTTTTAAAGCCAGCCAATTGTTTGGGCAACAATTTAAATGACTTAAGGCAATGGAGCGCCACAATCGACTCCGCCGGTTCGGTCGGTCATTCCGCGAAGGAGTAGGTTAATATGGTTACGTATGTTCATCCAGTTAAAGATTGAATGCTACTTACAGTATACTAAATACCATTTTAGAGAGTTTATTAAATCATTAAAATGCTTTTTTAAACATAAAGATAACCTTAACTTGCAGGCCAGCTCTTTCCGCTCAAATATCTCCAACTACAGTACGGCCAAACAAGTCTCTCAATGGGTACGAATCACACACAAAGTATATCACGACTACGGTCTCAAACATATTTTGCTCATCATTATATTGATCATCTACCAGTGTATCGGAGCCGGTGTCTTTTACTACTGTGAACACTCAAACGAAGAATCCAAGGAAATAGAATGGAACAGAGAACTGAAAGAGAACAGGACCATCCTCATCAACAACATCATCAAAAGGATGTTCAACAACACCGAGTACCTCTTCTTCTTGACCCAAACCCAATCTCAAGAGTTATACCTTGAGTTAAAGGGTATGTTCGAGAAGTACGAAAGCGATCTGGAAGTCAAATTCACTGATCAGAAGATAAAGTGGGACTTCTGGACAGCCATGTTATACGCTCAGATGATATGCACTACTATTGGGGGCGGATTTGCACATCTTTATCCTTCTACAATGTCAGGAAGAATCTGCACGATGATCTACGCTTTCTTCGGAATCCCACTAGTTCTTACAATTCTGGATGATTTAGGTATGTTTTTGATTTTACAGTACCTTATCTTTAGAACGATATTATACCCTTCCGTGATAACAATATAATAAACATTACCCTTTCTTTAGGCAAAATCTTCACAAAATGTCTGAAAACACCATGGTGGCTTTTCAAATGTGGATGTCGTCGTATGTTCAGCTACTGTACCAAACAGACCATTGAAGAGATACGGGTATTAGACAGAGAAGACAAGAAAGACCTGGACGTGTTCGACCTCCCAATACCCATAGCTATCTTGGTGGTGTTTGTCTGGATTCTGATATGTTCTGCCACTTTTTGTATATGGGAGAAAGATTGGGACTACTTTGTCGCCTTTTACTTCTTCTTCATATCTTTGAGTACCATCGGGTTAGGAGATATATCACCTTCACAGCCCAAATATCTACTCATGTTGTTCGTATACATTATTATTGGATTGTCGTTGGTATCTATGTGCATCAACTTAATACAAGTAAGTAAAATGTTAAACCGTTTACCACGATTTAGTTATACAATGGTATTAGTTTGGTTCATATATACATTTTCAGATAAAATTCGAAAGAACATACCAACATGGCAAAGACAAGTTGTATATCACTCAAAACACTCAGGTAGGTCTGAAGCGACGACGATCATCATTAGGAGTCATCAGAGGAACAATATCATCACATTCCTTATCCAAAGAATCCACTCAGCGATACCTCAGTCAACGGACAGCTTTTAACAAGAGCTGCCAAACTATATTATCCTTCCCATCTGCTCGGAATAACGCATACGTTACTCACAGTGTGTACAACCCTAAGGTAAGTTTCAGCACAATTTACCTACACTTCACAAAACTTTAAACTCATACACAATAACATACCAACTTTAAGGCCTATCCAAGAACGTTATCCATAGACGATGTTATGAAACTGGTAGACACAGAAGAAGGCGACATATTACTCTTGACAGAACTAACTCGAGACCAATCTACACTCAGCGAGATAAGTGAAGCCGTCAGAAGTGATATCACTGAATCCTCTCAACAAGTGGTTATCTCCAAATCATTCGAAAACACCTTCAATCAACCTCTCGAACCGGTGATAACAGCCAACCCAAGACACTCAAACAAGTCCAAGATCTCAAACTGTCCATCTACCACACCTGTCCTGCCTCAAAGTCTAGATATCGAAGCGTTGGAAGAGATGGAAGATCGACTTTTACTCAGTAGAGCTGCTTCATTCGACGCTAATCCATCAGTTCACTTCAGGTCAAGGTAAATAATATCATAAGTACAATTACATTTCTTTGTAGTATTTAAATAATAAAAAAAACAAATTTCATTGCTTAATTTTTTAGGCTCAGCTTGATTTTGGAACAGCAAAGTGCTGTAGAAGAAGACGAAAGTCCAATAGAAGTATCAAACTCAAGTTCAAAGTCAACTTCAGTCAGTTCAAACGCTGATGAACTACTTGGAAGGCAGTAAGTCCCATTTTTTGTGTTATCAGATAATATGCAAAAAAGATTTAAGAGATTTTAAAGAGCTCAACACATTAACTTATCATAAACCAAGATTGTTACCTAAATTTTAGAAAAAACCATCGAAATTCAATATTCTGCCAAAACAAATCAAACAAGCGATTAACAGGGCCATCAGCAAAATATAAACATCGGAAATGACCTTAATTTGTAATAAATTCTTTAAAAAATTTGTTTTTAGGTATTAAACATACGGTTTACAATATTGTAGTTTCCCTCTCTAAAATTATAACTGCACTTACCTTTGTCCATAGTTCACGTGCTTTCCGGATCACTTCGGATAATTCATCGCTCCTGATGTCCAAATTCTTCTTCAACTTCTGTGAATTGACAAAATTTTGTAAACTCTTCCAAAATCTCGTTTCGAGAGAAAAAACCGAGACCTTCTTGTGGACGCAGCTCGCTAAAAGGTACTGCAGACTGCGCTAACAAACTCCGTCAAAATATTGTCAAAGAAACTAACATTTCACAAAAAATGTGTATCTCTTATTAAAAAAATCCGTGTTTAATTCGCAAAATATTAACAGTTACTGTATTTATCAATTGGTTTAAAGTGCCAAAAATGGTATATTGTAGTACAAGTGGTTACTATGGCGACTAAAACAGTTTTATTTGCTCGAAAAGATCGAATTTTACACAAAAATGTCAGGAGAATTGCCAGATGTTGATAGCCATTATATTCAAGGCAGACTGGAGCAGCTGGAGCGACGGTTAGAACGAGCTCAGGAGTTACGGGTAGGTTAATATCGCTTTTATGGTTTTTTATATTTTAAATGACGTTTTGAATGGGTAGTTGTTGTGAACCAAGCACTTTCTTTGTTAAAGAATTAAATTTTGAATAGTTTATTTAGTAACATAACAATATAAACCTACTTTCAGAATGAATACGTTGAGAACATGAAGAAACAGAACCCCGAGATCTACAATATTCGAATGGAGATGGAAAAGAACGAAGCGAATCAGATGCCATTTAATGATAACACTCAACCTGTCAAAAGTAACAAATTCAGCCAAGATTTGTTTCAAAATCGACCGTCTTTGATGAGAAGATTGGAAACTGGGCAATACTTTTGGGACGATGTTAAAAGATACGACGGAAATGGCAGGCAACCTCTACCAGTCAACGATCCTGTACCTGGAGGGCTAATATTGTCATCGGACATGAAGAATCTGCAAGAGCGGTTGAAGAATCTTGGGTCAGAGATCAGAAACTTAAGGGAATATAGACTATCTGCTCCTACTTCACATTATTTCAGGTATTATTTTTAGTTGTATATGTATAACATGTATAAAACACTTTTTATGTAAAAACATTATTAGGGTATAAAATATCTTTATTATCTAAATTTCCTGTTACAGTACTATGAAGTCGAACCAACCTCAAACTAGGTCTCCAGAACTGCCGTCTCTAGTTGAACTCCGCCATCGTATTTTACAGATGGATATGAACATAGAGAAGAGAGCCAGAGAGATGTTAACCGAAGCTAATGTAAAACGTCGCTTGATGACTGAAAAGGAAGTAAACGATACAGTAACCCTAGAAGATCCGTTGAAGATTTTGTCGAGTAAAATAGGATTTGATCTTCTAAAGGATGCAGATAAGCACGATGGCACGAAAACTACAGTAACCGAGACAAAAACAGAAGACAAAGGACAAGTCCAAGAAGTTGAACCTACTGTAAACAATGAGGAACAGATGAATGATGGCGGGAAGAAAGATGCGCCTGCTCCTACCATCGCTCCTACGAGGAATCTGGTCTTTGGACAACAACAAAAAGGTACTACATGGTATTGTGTATTATTATTGCAGTTTATGTTTTAATTATATTACACTCTACATTGGTTTAGTTACGAAGGTATAAAGTTAGTTCTAAAGGTATTAAGATTTTTGGTATTTTAGATAATTAAATGCGCTTTTTAGCTCCTGAGTCCTCATCCTACAACAAATTGCTGAAACTTCTGAAGTCGCCACCAAGCAATCAAAGCTCAGAATCCGAAGATGAGCCAGCACGGAAGGAGTACGTGTTTTTGTTTTTTACTTCTGTCTGCAAAGTTTACTTAATATTCCGGACGCCATTACTTTTTAGGGCTTATTCTAGACATTACTGTCGGAAAAGTTATGAATTTTGAAATTTTGTTTAAAATTAAAAAATTTTAATAAAAAGTAATGGGTAACAATAACCGTCACGTTCTTATTGTATAGATGAACTTTTATGAATTAATTTTTTTTATTTTGAAAAATTAATTTTTTTAAATAAAAATGCCATTGCTTAAAATTTCGCAAATTTAGTGACACCCGGTCGTTCATCGCGCAGCTGAGTCAGCCGATCGTAAGGCCATCGTTCCAGCCGCTGGCCGAAAAGAAGAAGCTGGCGCTGCAGGAGCAGGACGTCGACTCGGATTCCGACTTTTTCCGATGAATATTTATAAGACATCAATTACAATACATATGAATGTCCTCGGGGCGGGCCTAGTAAACGGAAGAAATTTGTTTACGGCATTTCCGGCTTTGTTTTGGCTCGAGAACGGCGAGAATGGAGCCGGCTTTTGTTTAGGCTGTACAATTAGCAGCTGTACTGTAACGTGCGGAACGTTTATTCCGTCTGGAGTTGAAGATAATATTTTTAAAGGATAATATTCTTTTTAGGGACAGTGTTGTTGCGAATTGCCATTTTGAGTATATTTTTTTGTTTTTAGAGGACATTTCTTTCTCACGGTATGCTTAACATAACATGTTAATTGAAAACATTGTGACGAATGTCTGGTACTAGCTTTATTACTCTATTTATCAAAAACATTTATGTATATCAATTTGGTCAAGAAGTCTGTAAAATTTGTTTTTATAGTACACCTCGTTTCTTTTAATACTTTTCTACATACTTCTTGACCAACGTGTTAATGGTTATGTTATTCAGACGCCGAAAGTCGTTTCGAAGTAACGACATCTTGGCCATTAGATAAGCTTGTCTATTGTTCGTTTGTTTATTGAGAGTCCATAAATATCAGTGATACGCTTTGTTTTGGCCCTGAGGCTGTTTTTGACCATTAAGATTAAAGTGATCTAGCAGACGTATGACATTTCAAAAGTTATGAGCCATTAGATACGATCAATCTGGCGTTAGCTGGGTATAGATACGAAAGGCTGACACGTTTTAATGCCAAATCAAAGGGCTGATTTGAATTTAAATTTTGGGGGATCTCGGCCATGTGGTATATGCGTTAATTATGTGTCGAAATGGGTATTAAAAGTTTGGTGATGGTATGTTGTTGTTCAAAAAGTTATGGAAGAATGAACTTTAAAAAAAATTTTTGTGTTTTTTTATTGTCTTTTAACTAATTCACCTACTGTTTTGGTCTATTATATCGCTTTATTTTTGTAACTGATAACCATGCTATGCCCAAAGCCAAATGTATATGTGTACTATGTTGTATACGGAAGCGGAGTAAAGTTGTGTAAACGATAAATTTGTTTTTGCAGCTTGTAGGAATTGGATTAGAGAGCTGCTCCGCCCGTTTATGATTATAAATAACAATCTTTCCTTACTTCACGGTTAATTTGGGATCGACAGTTGCTTGGAAATCCAATATCTACGTACTTGTGAACATTCTGTGTAAAACAAAACTGATGTTTTATAGGATGGTGTCATAGTTGTAGAGGCAATTACTTTTTGTTTTTCATGATTTGAAGAGCTCAAATTTTATTTTAGGGAAATTACTTTAGGGCTTCTGTGAATGTTTTTATTAAAAACTGGTTTTGTTATTTTGGTCATGAAGATATTTTACTTTTTTTTGAATTTTGTTGGTTAAAAATATAAAAATAAATTAAAAGGTTAAAATTTTAATACTTGAAAATACAGTAGTAAATATATATTTTGACTAAAATAGTTTCTAAAATATTAATCATAATGATACGCTGGTACTGATTTATAGATTGACCCTTTTCGTATCGTAAGCAACCCTATACCTATATGTTTTCGATAGTAATGCTGCGGGAGTAAGTCAAGAAGTAAACCCTACCGAATGTGACAAAACAAGCACGATGTAATGTTTAATTTATCGGAAAACAAAGTTGTTCCACATAAGCTGGGATTATGCTCTCTTAAAGGTCTTTTAGTATTCTTTTGACAAGAATTACGGCACAAATGCAAATTTCGGGAAAGCAGCTGTTAAGGGGCATTGTCTGGCGAGATCGAGCGCCTAGATAAAACAAATTTATTCTGATTTCTAATGCATCGTGCGGGCGGATTCTAATGTCGCGCGCCATGCTGACTCATTCTTGTTAAGGTTACTCAAAGTTAATATTGGGTTGCAACATTAATTTTGTGGTTTGGGGTTGGCTATGTTATATTTATGTAGGTCAAAAAGTGTGTAGATGTTTTGTAATAGAGTATTCACTTTTTATTTTCAAAATCTATTGTAATATAAAACATTGACACTGTAATAATATGTTACATACCCTTATTTTGATTTTTTAATGCATTTTTAATTTTCGAAATGTGTTAGTAAGATGTATTGACGACACTGTAACCAAAATACCGTGTAAAAGTCTAATTCCGCTAATTGATGGCTGTTTACCAGGATGAACATCACGGAACACAGCGCCGAGATTCCGCTGAATCCCTCCAGGCAACAATTAGAGCATGAGAAATCGCTCAATATGGAACGAGTACGGAAACAATTGACCGATGTTAACATCCGCGACCTCGTGCCCACGTTAGTTGCGCGACAAGTGCTTAGGACATACGAAATGAGTACGGTATACTCGAAAGTAAGCACTTTAAACTTTTTTAAATAAATGTCTTGTGCTTTAATATATTTATGAGGAATGCGAAAGAATTAACGGATTCACATTATATTTGAAGAGTATCATAACATCATACAGTTTCATTGTAAACATGTTTAAATGATTGATTACGGTAGTAGATGTTAGAATATAAAAATAGCTCTACTTTCCCAATATTAACCTTTAGACAGACCCTGATGGTCAGTTGGACAAGCTGATCGAGTTGTTGAGGACTCGCAATCACTGGCTTGGCCCGCTGATCGATGCCTTGATCCGAAGCGGCCAAACCACAGTCGCCGAGAACCTACTTCGACATACTCAAAGCGAAATGTAACATAATGTACATTAATCGAGGTGGTTTGCATAAACATAACTCTATATTTGAAAGTTTAAACAGTAAAAAGTTTTTTACTGATTATAGTCAACTGAACATAATAACTCCGTCGTGTGTAATTTTATTTAAAGTAACGAAAAAGATATGTAAATCTGATAATTACAATAGTAAAACATCAAAGTAAAGTTTAAAATGTCATTCTGCTGAAAAGTGTTGAGCAAAGTATAGTGATGTACCTGATGTCATACAAGTTTGGTCAAATTTTGTTGAAGGCCACGTGTCTTTTCTCTTACTGATCAAACTTTTATCTTTATATACGTTGTAGTAGCGATAAATTTAGCCGGAGATACAGTATACCAACATGGCGACTGAAGATTTATATCCTGTGGCTCCAGTTTGCTTTATATCTTCTACTTATTTAGTACACTGTTCATCTCTTTTAGGTATGTATAATACATAATGTCACCTCATTCTCTACAAGCCGGGTTGTAATCCGTCGTGGAAGCGTCGCCACCCAACGTACAACCAGTAGAGTACGTTGAAGACGAAGAAGGAGAAGGGAAAGTAGAAGCGTGCCTTCTCATCCCAGAATTCGGGATCCTTCCAGTTCCTAAAGACAATCGTATGTTAGGTTAAGTAGGCTTACTCTCTCATCCGCTTATACATGAAGCGGGCTTGGAAGATGCGGGCGGTGAGTTGGGTCGAGGTCCGCTTCCGAATCCCTCGAGGCATTTCCGTGTCGATCTGAAGGTGCATCTGGAAGCGGTATTGAGGTTTATTTCGATGTTAAATTGAAAGCATAAAGTATAAAAAATAAATTCTTTATAAATTAATAGGTACTACTGCAGTAATCGATCACTTTACTACGATCCATAATAACTTACAGGTTCATCAGTAATGTTGTTCTCTTCCAGTCGTCTGTCGCCATTCTTCAAGTCAGGCCTACTGAAAAAGGTGCCGTAACTTCTGATCTCTTCTCCAAAACTGTCATCGAAGCCTTGGTCTCTCATCAACTTCCGCCTCTTGCGACGATCAGCCCGGTCGAGATAACCAACAATAGCCAATTCAATTAATGTCGCGCCGATAAACACACACATCATGAACATCCAAATATCCACGGACATTACGTAGCTGAATAAAAACTATTAATTTCATTACTCAAAGCATAATATTATATAGATAGATTATAAACGGTTTTAACATAAAACACATAAAACGACAAGTACAATATAATGTTATCTATATGTGTAACATAGCGACGTAAAACTCTTAAAAATGTATTATTAAAATTTTCTTAAAAATACATTAGTATATCTTACCTGACCCTCGGCAATGACCGTAAGATACTACCGTACTGTAGAGACAAACTCATCAGAGCAGATACCTAAACATCAACGTTAACAACTATCAAATTTCAAATAAAACGTTTGTAAACTAACTTACTCCTAACGTAATTCTGGCCGGTAAACACTTGTGATCCAGCCAAAATGATATCCACGACATACCCACACTCAGATATGTCGGAAAGTAGATTGTCATCACGTATACACCCACTTCTCGGGTCAGAAAAAAACTGACTGTTAGCTAAAAACATACTTTTAACAATTTTAAAACCAAAGAATTCAAAACAACAACAAAAAGTAAAAAAATATACATTAATATGATTGGTGTTACTATATTAGTACCATTTTTTAAATAGTAAATAGTATAAAACAGTACCTGGTCCCACTTCCCGGCGGCATAGATGAAGGAATGTTTGGCCCATTTTATTTCGCTGAGGGAAAAGTCAGGCAACTTTGTCCTCGACGGGTATTGTATTACCTAAAATTTATTTTACTTTACTATTATATGCTTTAAAAGAGTTGAATTACCATAGACAATTTAATATACAAATAGTTTTTAGCCAAAAAAAACGTAAATAAAACGATTGAATTTGATTTCACTGGTTTGAATATTACTTTGGACATGTTTTGTCCGGTATTTTCAATAAACAAAAACTTTTTGCCTATTTCCTTGATTGTGCAGCCTGCGAGCGTTGTTGGCAGGCTGCGGCGAGCTTCATTGATTTTTTTGCAATATTTTTTAATTTTAAAATTTAGTTTTTGGATGGATATGCTTTTGATCATAATCTTCTTGCGTTTTCTGACTTTCACACAAAATTATTTTTTTGCACTTACCGGGTCCCAATCTCGCCATTTCAATCGTACTGTCGCAGCATTATACGCGTAAGATTCTAAAATCATTTGATATTTAATATTGAGAATTTTAATTATATAGTCATACCAAGTACAAGTTCGCATTCTTCTCCATTAAAAGGATAGTTCTCCAGGTTAACATAACATGGGCCTTCTACTCGGAGACGGTAGTTTATCTAAAACAGTAAGGTCGAAACAGGGACGTCGTTTGGGGGGGGTGGTTCGGGGTGACTCCCCCCCCCAGAGAAAAACCGTAGCGACATCCCTGGGTCGAAATGAGTTGCCAACTATTATAATGTAAAAAAATTTAAGCACCTTTTATCATACATTATATCTAAAGAGCAAAACATATATTATATATATAAACGTACCCAGACTGTACCATTTGGATAAATGAGGACGAAAGTGTTGGGAGTAGGTGATGTGTGAAGGTCTGATCGTTTCGAATTGACAAAACAAACAAAAGGCAGCCAGATGCGCTCTGTTATCTGTGATGATAAGGTGAGATTCTCAAGGCAGGTTGATATATTGTCGTATTTGAGGCGGCGGTCGTGCCATATTTGACTAAATTACAAGAAATGTAATCAAAATAACCTTACATAGAAATCTAGTAATACACTATTATCCATACCTCATAAGCACATCGGCGGTGAAACTGGCACTGGTCTCACTGATGTCGTAGAAGGTCTGTAGCGCCAATTCGATGCTGACTGTGACGCCGTTGGGGTCTGGTGCCAGATGTTTGTCGTAGTTCAGATTCAGCACCGTCTTCACCACGTACTCTGCCTGTACCGCAATATCGTCCACACTACAGTGCGCCCTGCCCGGGGGCGGAGGTGGGACGGGCGATAGCGAGTACTTCTCGGCTGGTGCTAGATCGTACTCAATGGGCGGAGTGGGGGTGGTGCTGGGGATGGTGGCGTTGACGAAAGTGACCAGTTGCGCTATGTTGAGCAAACTCGGCAACACCGAATTGACCACCATTTAAGGGCGAAGATGTGTCTGGCGATTCAGCCTGGCCCCATTCAGGCGGCGACGAGAGGTTTGAAACAATTGGAACAAGGCACTTCAAACACGAGGAGAGTCAGAAGCTCGTCAACGCTTCCTCACTTCCCCTGCGGCAATCAAATTGAATAAACGATGATAGAGGGCCACATAACTAGATCTGTTACTCTTCTGTTTCGCTTGTTTCTCGCGCAGTCTAGCCACTTAAGGCGGGACAAGGTGTCACTGTCGCCGTTCTCTTCGCGTCGGCCGTCTCTGTGTAAATGTAACCCCAAATTATATTTGAAACCCCATCACCCGACATTATACACGAGGGAGCTGGCGTACGTTCATCGGTAATTGACCGTCCAGTATTTTTAAACTCAAAACCCGCAGTTTAAGATCGGATGACTTATTATCTTTAAAAAAGTTTATAATAAAAACATTCTGATGAAAATACAGTAACAAATCTTAAGCAGGCAAATTTAATAAAAACCAGTTGAAGTTACAAAGGATTCAAAGCCCGTTCTTTCGCATAATGGTTCTGAGTGAGGTAATACGTCCAGTACGCTACGTTAAACAAGAAGAATGACAGGGGGAATAGCTTTCTGAAATTACAGTACTATTAGTGTCAACAAAAGGCATGGTAATACGACAAAAATACACGAGAACATAATATGATAACCCTAACAACAGCACAAAAATAAGTTTAAAAATGATAATTTACCGACTGATTTTGTCAACACGTGCTCCAGTCCATTTGGGCGGCTTCTCAACCTCTAGATCAGAGAATAAGCTGATGGCTGTAAAGGCTTGGAAAGGATCCAGGAATGTCGACGAAGGACGTTGGAAGAACGATACGAAAGAACTCTTGTGTTTGACTGGAAGGTCTTTAGGATCTTCTTCATCTTCCTTGTCCAACGATCCGTAGGTCTTCGTGTCGCCGTTAGCCGGCTTCAGACGTGTGGTCACACTGTAAGATAATTTTCATGATAATATAAAGACCAATATTATTCAGAAACTTATGTGAAATCACTTGATAAGTGTAGAATGTTACTTTACAAAACATATCTAGATATATTATCCTTACTTTCTGAACTGCTCGGCCTTCTTCTGCTTTTTCTCGACTTCTCTTTTGTCTCGTATCCTTTCGTGTTCACTTTCTAGGTAGCTAAAATACGATAATACGTTACTTTATAATAAAAATCACAAGATCATGTTGGAAACATACCAAACTATCGCAACTTCCAACATCGTCAAGCATATAAACATTGTGACCATAGTAAAGTAGACGTCCGCTGATTTTACATAACCAACTTTTGGCAACGTCTTGGCTATGTTTCCATACTGAAAAAAAAACAATATCATGATCGTTGTCATACATATATAATTATGTGGAAACTAAATGCTTACCTGATAAGTTAAGGCCAATATTGAGGACATCTAAAAATATTTTATAAATTTTTGACAAAAATTAATTTACCTATGCATATAAACCACAAAATACTTCACAAACGTACCCCTAGAGTAATTCTAGCCGGAAGAGCTTTGAGATCAATCCAGAAAGATATGAAAGCGATAGAAACAGAAGCGTATGTAGGTAGATACATTTGAAGCACGTAGAACCCGTATGCCCTCGAAAAGCTCAACGATACCGTCAGCTGGTCCCACTGTCCAGCCGCGTATTCAAAACTATTTTTAGTCCATCGAATACCGTACAAGGTAAAGTCGGCAAGCTTTGATTTGGCTATCGAAAACACCTTAAAATAAACATATTGTTTTAGATCGAAAGTCGTATTAAAACAAACTACACCTTTAATATTTTGACAAAAACATTTATAAGGTTAGTACAACACTTACGGGATTCCATTCTCTCCAGTTTAGCGACACTTTTTGGTTGTTGAAGGCGTAGCTCTCAATGACTAGTTCACAAACTTGGACATCCAATGGAAACAACTCTAAAAACAAATATTCTAAAGGTTTTTAGTAAAATGTACTCTGAAACGCTTATTATTAAAATATTGTACCTTTTTCTCAATATTCTATGTCAAATATTGTTAATTTATACAAGAAAATATACCTAAAAACCTCGTAGCAAAAAAACATTAAAGATTAAAATTTTTGAAATTGTTTTTTCCCGCGCTTTTATGAATTACATTATTTATTTGTAGAAAATGATATGCCAGTCAACAAAAGTTTTATTTTAAGTAATTTAAAAATTAAGTCTTACCTAAATTCATATCACAAGGTCCTTGAACCTGAAGTCGATAATTAACCCAGATAGTGCCATTCGGATACAACAACAAGAAGATGTTTGGCGACGGTGAAGTGTGGATCTCTGTCTTCTTGGAATTTACAAAACAAACATTCGGAGTCCAGAGCTTGTCCACAATTTCATGCCCTAAGGTAAGGTTCTGTAGACAGCTGGTCAGATGGTCGAACCTTAGCCGAGCGTCGTACCAAATCTGGCTGAACAGTAAGTCAATGGTGAAGGTAGAGCTGATCTCTGATACTTGGGCGATAGACTGGATAACAAACTCTATGGTGACTACAGTAGGCGTAAGTTTGGAGGGGCAGGTGTTCTTGTTGTACTTGTGGTTGAACAAGGTCTCTAGTACAAACTGGGCAAGAGAGTCGTCTGTCGGATCACTGTAAGTGAGTTTTAATTACTATGATAGGAAAGTAAAGTTTAAAAAAACTTTTTCATTATTAAATTTGTTACAAGTTGTTATAGCAAATGGACTTAGACATAATGAAAACAAGAACAGTACTAAACGTACCAACTCTCAGGTATCTTGTATTCGTCTTTGTGCAGTTCCAATGCAAACCTGTGTGTCTTGTGTACCATCTGTGCCATAGTGAGAGCCATTGTTAGGATATGTACTCCATGTACCAGCGACGCATTGTTCGTAAAGTTCATATTTGAAGTTGAGGCGGTAAAGGCGAGTTCTGACAGAGTAAAATGCAAATCACGCCTTATTCGATAAGAAGAGGGCCACAAACGAAATGGCACAAACCGATGTTACTTATGGTGCGTTATGAATACTGGATTCTGGTCTGGAGAGTGTGTATATTATGATTGGGTGGGGATCTTAATGTATGTGAAACTTTGCTTTACTAATCTCAGAGTCTGGCTGCTACTGGGAAATACGATGGTAATGTATTTTGAACAAGGAAGATAACAACTCAATGGGCCTTGGTGAAGTAAAATTACTTTAAAGTGTCATAACTACAACACCTATTTAAAATTAACTGTTATATTGCACCCTATGTTACCAATTGTTAAACTGTAGACACTTTAACACGTTGATGACATATACCATGTTATATAAACCAAAAGGTACATTATGTTAAACCTTCACTTTTATACCAGCTCATTAATTATGGATGTTGCAAAGTATAGTAATCGTATCAGCTGGTCATTGTTTGAGTTTCCATTGTAATCGTATCTCTATTTGACCATCACTTTCACACCAACTTTCCCATTCTTTATGTGGTTGGCACACAATGACTGGCCGTGGTAATGAATGATTGCAAAAGCACATTCCCCTCCCGGCGCATTTTCATTAGCCAAATTTGGGGCCATTCCTCTATCTGTTGTGTTATATTACCTTTCACTTTTACTCTACTTTCCGGAAAGCCATGTTAATCGTCGCTTTATAGTAAAAACTTTGTTCACATGTTATATCTTTAGTAATTTGTATTTAAAACGATATTTTTAAAGTAATAGGTACAGTAATTTGTTACTTTATATTGATTTGAATATATTCTTCAACATTAGGCAACAAAGTAACGTTGAAATAGTTAATACAGCTGTCTTCTGTCAGTGGAACATGAACGATATCCGGATTAAATGTCAGAAGTCTTTTGTCATTAATCCCGCCCAGTCCAGTCAGCAGCCTTCCACTTCTTCCAGTAGCCTTCCACCCCACTCTGTAGTCCTCCATTCTTCTCTGTAGCCGGAAACGGTGTCAGTCATGTCGTTTCACTTGAGAGAAAACTTTTTTAAATTTAGAAAATAATACATTCTGTTGTGTCACACTCACCTTCGTACGATTTAGCCTAATCCGAAGATAGATTACTGCGTTAGGCCGATGTCATCATATTTTTGTTGATATTAGTTTATAAAGGATTTTTGAGTATCTTGTTTTATATTATAACTCTAAGTTTATTTTTTTAAAACTAGTTTCCATTTTCAAATATTACTACAGTAAAAGGTACTGTTACTGTAAATTACTTTTCAGTAAAGGCCTTCTAAAGTCGTTTAAGAGTTTAAAAACGCCGAATTGTAAAGTATTGTAGGCTTGGTTTAGACCCCGAGCAGATTAATGCCGTATGAATGGCGTTGGAAACGTCGCCTTCCGAGCTTCATTAATAAGTCGGCCAAAGGGTTTTGGGGATTTGGAGAAAACAAATTTGATTTCCGCTCTCCAAACTCATAAGAGGAGGGGGATTTCGCGGCCGAAACCAAAAAACGCAATGTCATGGCGAAAGTGGGGCCGTTCCACGTCGGTCTGGCACCTGAAGCTCATCAAAAAACCGGGTCTGTATTTGCATTATTAGCGGTCAGTTCCCTCGCATCCGCCGAAAACAGCCGCCGGCGGTGTTTTGCTCTCGCCCGCCTTAAACGGTAACAAAGCGTCATGGAGCTGTAGTAGGCGAGTGGGGCCGCTGGGAGAAGAGGGATACCGGAACCACGCCACCGACCCCGATTTCCGGAGACCGACCGCTTTCTTTACACTGTTCTCGCTAAACAGAGGTCAGAATTTGTTGTCAGCTGTGCCAAACACTGCCCTTTACCCGGCTTACTCGTCTATCACTCAGGTGTCACTGTGGGCCGCGTTTTTCTTTTTATTTGTAAAGTGTTCGGGTGCACATACTGGTGCTATAGGGTGTTCCTGCTGGACTAAACTGGTCTAGAATAATGTTGACACCAAAGTTTCTGTACTTTAGCCCTTTATATTCCTTTTCGACCAATTTTGTACCTTCCATATAATATTTTTTAAAAACTAGGTAAACTATACCTATCATATTGTAGTATTATGTACAATATCTTATCGAATATTGTAGTCTTTACTCTAAATAACCCTTTACATCTTCGCATTAAATAAGTCGTAATCCGTGTCAGAAATATTGTCACACATACGTAGAGATATAACGTGTTACCTATTCGTTCAGCGATTCCTTGTCACGACATTTGTAACGTAATATAGTATCACGCAACTTCACTTACAGGACACCAAAATGTTCATTACTCTGCTACCACTATGTACCTGGTTGTAACCATAATATGGCTTGCTCTAGGGCCCATGGCCCATGCCAGACGATGTTATTCTTGTGCTGGTACTTGTCACAGTGAGCCGTGCAACTGTCAGGTATGCTTTTGCACTGTACATAATACATAGATAGTGTTTTTTTCAATGAATATTACCATTGAAAGTGTGATATTTATTGTATTTCACGTATTTACCCTATTTTTCGAATTTTACAGCCCACTACCCCCAAATAAAGCTACTTTATTTTGAGTAACAGATATTGTGCTTGAAGGCTCGAGTATCACTTTGTTTACTTCATCTTTTGTGCCAAACTACATTTATATAACACAAGTAGATATTCTATTTATTGTTTTGACCAACTTTAATTTTAGATGGGATCATGTGAAGCCGATTATTGTTTTACGGAGAAAAAGCCCACCGAAGTGCCAGGCCTGTTTCGTATCACAAAAGGCTGTGTGAAACGTCCCGCTCGTACACGAATTGGCTGCGACTACGACAAGACTCTCAACTCCGTCCAATGCATCTGTATAGGCGACTTCTGCAACGATGCCGTCTACATGAGACCGATTCTCAGGAGGAACATAACCTGCAGGAACTGTCCCGAACGAGACCCCGACTGTGGCCGGGTATGTCATGGCCAATGGTGTCATGAAGATGTTAACAGTGGAGCTACCGGTTGTGGGTATGGGCCGCCATCGTTACCTTACTTCTACGCTGGACCAGAAGTATTGAATCACCGTTCTAAAGTCTGTATCACACTAAGTCGAGGCAACGGTGTACCACAACGACATTGCATCTGCAACACCCACCTTTGCAACGACATGTTCAAAGAGTCACCTATATTAGGGTCAGCAGCTCAAAAGTCGCGTTCTGTCGCCATACAGTAAGTTTTACAGCAAAAACCGTTACATTTGAAAGAAAATGCATATAAAGTTGTGTAAATTAATACATCAACGACCCATGAAAGCTCTTTTCGCTTCAGCTATCCAGAACAGAAGCCCCAGCTGCACCGTTGTACCAGCTGTGATGTTACTTCCCAAAACAACGCCATGACCTCGGCCTGCAAGCAACATTCGTGCATCGGTCAATACTGTACATATACAACACAAAGGGTAGTCGTTGGTCTTGGAGGTATAGGAGCACAGTCATTGATTCACGAGAAACAGGGATGCCTTAACGTTACCGATCACAATCAGGTAATAACAGCACCAGGGCCTGGCGTTGGGGGGACCCCCCCTAAAAAATGTTCGAAAAAAGTTGAACGTGTTCCCCCTATGGATTTTTTCGACCCCGCCCCCAGACCAAAGGTCCCCGCCCGGCACTGAACAGTACCATAAAAAACCCTATTTTTAAGTTCCATTTAATACTTCTACAGAAATCAGGGCTTGTAAAACTACAATATAACTATTGTCGTAGGTACAACTGGGATGTTCCCACAAATGGATGAACAATGAAGAAGAAGAACTCTTCTGTGCCTGCACTGGGGACAACTGCAACCTCGACCTTCATACCGCTTCACAGAGTGCTATACAAGAGATTTGGCCGTCCTCACTTGTCACAGTCATCGCCTTAATTGTCTGTCATCTGCTAAACTAACTGCCAACAAACAGCCATAGTCTACATTAACATAGAATAACTATGCTTTTATTATATCATGCTATACGTACGGGTATATAAATAAATAATGCATATTTAAAGTAATTCTTCAAGACGAAATTAAAGATATTATAAGCAAAATAAACTTCAGCTTCTTCAGATAAACGTTGCAAACAGCTTTAAATTACCTTTGTTTAAAAAATTAGTATCAATTTTTTAAAAAATTATTTTATACAAAAAATGCAGATATAATAAAGAAACTGTATAAAACATTACCATGCATATTCTGTCCTTCATCAGATCGAAAAAAAACGTTTCGAAAATCTCTATAAAAATAAATTACGCATAAAACGTGAATCGGTCCCAACGCGAAAACTCTGAATATCACGTTTGTTTCAGTGGAAGTCGGTAAACAGGTGATAAATAAAATAAAAAATAAAATATAAAAATTTGGAAAAGAAATTGAAGTATAGGTCTGTCTGCGGAAAGATTATTACAAAATATCACAAAGTTAGTTCAAAGTGGTAAGAATTTACCTTTTTTACATATTTCGAAAGTCTAGAACAGAAAATATGATGAATAAATGAAAATATGTCTGGGTACTATTATTTTAATTAGATAAAGGAAGAAAATTGCAGGATTCTGACAGTGATTACTCGGACTTCGATTCCATTGAGGAATTGTCGATTGGAGAGGCGGATTCAGGTGACGACGAGGATATCGAGTTACCTGAAGAAGTGAGCGAGGACGACGAAGAACCAGATCCGGATGATATAGGTAACGTTCTTTTCTGTTTCTAGTTTTCAAGTTTTAGCTGCTGAGATGGACGTGGACGAGAGCGATGAAAGCGGAGCCGAGGAGGGCACCCGCGTTACTTATCAGAAGGACATGTGGCAGATGAGGTTGTTTCCTTATGCAGATGAGATGAAACAAAATGCAGACGAGTATTTCGCTTATGTCAAGACCGGGTTGGGACGAGCTGTTTTACACCGAAACTCACGTCCTGGTTTGATATTTTGGACTCAGGAATTAAACAGGTATGCCTTTGTTTATATTATTAAATAAATGTTTATTTGTATATTTAAAGTCTTATGTTAATATTGAAAATTTTCTTTTTTAGACTTTTTTTGGCAATGTTGTGTGCTTTATAGTTTACGTTGGGTAATACTTTGTTATATTCAACTTGTTTCAGGTTTTTGACGCTATATGGAAGACGATTTTCAAAGCGAGATCACATAAACATGATCAAACTGTTGTATTCTGTAGTTATCTCAGAAAAGCTGGACTTCTCGATTGTACAAGCGGTTTCTTCTATTCTTTGTCAACTTCTTTGGTATGTTTCACTTCTTTTTCTATATTTTAAATTTTAGTCGAAAGAACTTGATCAGTCGAAACGAATTGACATTGGAATGGAAGCCTCTGTACAAATTGTATTATGAAATCACGTACAAGAACTTGGAAGAGGTATGGTTTTGCTTCTTTAGTTTTTTCTGTTGCGGATTTTAGACCTTTTTGTTTTATAATTATGTAGATTCTTACATTTATATTTCAGGAAGGAGTTTTTTTGTTGCCTGAAGACGTGAAGAAGTCACTGGAGAAAATGATTCATTATGCTTGTCCTTTCTTCTCTGATGAAGCAACCCAAGAAATCTTGGATGAAGTACGTTGTGGTTAAACAAAAGTGGTGACTAAAATACTAAATCGTTTTGTATTTTTTAAAAATTAGGTAAAACCAAGGCATGAACGCATTTTTTTAGATTCGGCCGTATTTCTGCCCGTTAGACGATTGTTTTTCAAAAGGCTTGTGTCTTTCATATCACTTTTTGCCAACTTGTCTAACACAAGAAGAACATGCCAAGTTTGGTGCTTGTTTATGGTTCGAAGAGTTTTGGCATTGGTATTCTGAGGCTGATCCCACAGCTACAACGGAGACTCTTTTTGCTCAAATCTTTGGTAAACTGGCCAAAGACTCGCCGTTCTTCATTGATTACAGTGATAAGATGGAGCTGATCTTCAGTCAGTTGTTACATTCCTTCAAGTTAGACGTTGGATCGGACAGAGTCAATGTGTGGACGAGTTCGAATGTTTTCAGCCATATGGCCAACTTGTTAGCCTACAATTTGGGCGATGAAAAGGATGTGTAAGTTTAATTATAAGTTTAATATTATTCTATTTAAGGCGTTTTATGAATTTTAAAGCTACAATTAGCTATTGTTTAACTTTTAGGACACAAGCGTATCTAAACAAGTTGTTCCGAACGGTTGAGAACTACTTTCATCCTTCGAATAACGGCCAATACACTCAGAACTTGCTGAATTTTGTGGCCATGTTGGCCAGCGAAATTGTGAACCGGGTATCTCGTGAACGATATAACTACAAAAAGCACATAATTCCAGTAAGCTTCACTGCATTACATATTTTTAAAATTGATTTTTTGATTTGAGAAGATGTTTTTTGATATTGTTTTAGATTCCTGAGAAGTACAAGTTGACCGACCAGAAAGTGGATGCTTTTGTCAAGTCGATTCTACCGTGTTTGGAATACGCGGCTTTCTCCAAAGTAAAACACGAATACGTGCCTTCTATTATGCGGGTTTTGTCGTTTTTGTCTCCAGGGCTTATAATTCCGTCAGTGTTAGATTTGTAAGTTTGTGTGTTTCTTGTTTAATATTATCGCTTATTTTAGTATATTTGTTGACTTTTTATTATTGCAGAGTATATCCAGCAATAGAAACAGTAACGGAGCCTCATCGTTTGATGCAATCGCTATTCATTTTGTCAGGGGTTTGTGTGTCATTAGTCAGGGACGATCCGTCGAAGCAAACGGGAGAACGGCGGCCCATCAAGTATACCGAGGAAATCGAACCGAATGCGCATTTGAACAGTTTCAGAATACATGCTATTAACATATTGTGTAACATTTTGCCGGGTATCGACTTGAATGATACTGTGAAAACAGCTTTAACCGTTCAGGTAGGTTGGTTTAAATATAATCTTATATTTTACTATTTTATCGTAGACAGATTTATTCAAATGAAATTACTTTCAGATTACTGGTGTTTTGTTATTATTGATTCCAGTACACGATTGCTCAGAGGCCGTCTATGTGAGGGACGATTTGACAGAGGAGGAGAAAGAGTTGTGTGCTGCTACTGCAAGATTCGATCCATTCATAGATCAGTTGTTGGAAAGGTTGTTCAACATGTTGGAAGTGTTCGGAAACAATCCTGGAGTGAACACTCACAATACTCGACTGAACCTGACAAAGCCGCGACAAAAGAGCGTGGAGGAAGTTGTGTTAGAACGAGGAATTGGTGGCGTCATCAGAAGTTTGCTCAAGAATTGCAGTGTTGCTATCTACGAGGTAACTTTACATACCTACTTTTATATTATTTAGAAATTAGTGGCCCTACTGTTCTGAAAACCTCATTTTGTTGTTTTAGAAAACCCTTCGCTTCTTCTACAACTACCTTGTCTCGGCTCTGACTGATTCTCGGCCGGTAATGGACACCTTGAAAGGGCTGATTCCTATTTTCATTCTACATTCTCCTGAACGGGCTTTTCCACTATTTTTTGACTTTACTTTCAACAAACTAAAGACCCTTGTTACCGGTAAGTTAACATATTGTGGTTATATTGGTGTTTAGAAGAAGCTTTAAACGACGACGAAGTGGATTCATCTCTAATATGGTACTTGAATATGTTTTCGGAGGTTGTTCATGGAGTTCCTGCTAGATTTTTGACGCAAAGAAGGGCCCAGATCGATGCCATCATTGATTTGGGTGTCAAGTTCAAGTGTAAGGATGCAATTAATGTGATGGGAAGGATCATACAAAACACGATATCATCGTTGACCTCATTTTCACCTATATCATCTTCCCTGAAACCTGAAAAGGATGTAGGATTGGATCAACGTCTTCCTATCAGGGTATGTAAGCTTGCTAGAATTGTTGCAGTTTTAAATATTAAATAAAAATTCTAGTTTTAAAGTCCATGCTTGGTTTTAGGAATGGGCCAAAACAATCGAGAAGAAAACGTGGGAAGTGAAGTGGGAGTTGCCAACCGAAGAAGACATTCAATATGCTCAAGACCTGGTTAACAATATAGTCTTTTATCAATTGGACCGACTCAGAGAACCGGCTGAAGTGGACAAGTTGTCTCAGTATGTTTGATATTGGTTGCTTTATTATAATATAACGTTATGCGTAATGCTTTGTGCAATACATTAAATTATTATTTTACAGCAATGATCTACAGAAACGACTGATCTTTGTCCGATGTGCCATTCTGGGAGGCTCTAAACTGATGCCGTTTATGGAAGGAAAACCTCTGGGTCAGCTAACTGATGAACCGGCTGGTCTGTTTGTGGATACCGTGTTTATCCCACGAGCAATGAAGTGTCTGACATCAACAGACGGCAGTAACCTGAGGAATGTTGTTTACGAAAGGATAAACATACTGGCAGACCACGTCTTAAAACGAAGAGAGAACGACACAAAGACCATGGTGGAGATCATTGGAATCTTAAGGATTTTGTTACACGTTCGAGGTATCGACGAGAAGTCCTACCAACCCTTGTTGACTTCATACAGAGCTACAAAGAACAGTTTGACAGATCCGTTGAGAGGGCCGTCTGTTAACATTGAGTCTGTGATGGAAGATTCTCTCGTTTTCATGCATGTGGTGAGTATTTTAATAAGTAATGTTTTTATTTTTTAATGGCGTTATTTGCTATGTTTTAATTTTCAGAAACGGTGCATTTACAAGCATCCTCTGAGTTTGAACTCGACACATATCGATGTCTTTAAGTTGTTGATACGATTGTCTACCTCAACTTACAGTGCTGTTCGGATACAAGCACAGCGAGTTTTGGATTCGTGCTTTAACACATGGGCGAGGTCTTATCGCTATGTCCTGGACGACATTCTTTATTACATTCAGAATGGAGCACAGCTAACTCACGAACAATTCAAGGTAAATATTTTTCATTTCATGTGTAAGATTTTCAATTGTTTTATGAATTATTTGGTTGCAGGGTGCTTTGTACATACTGTATACTGGTAAAAGTAGGAGTATTTCGTTGCGACAAGACTGGAAGGCTTTGCTCAAGATTTGGCCATGTCTAGTCAGGGCGCAGTTCAGCGAGAAACCATCAATTGTAGCTCTATTGGATTCTATACACGACATGTTTATCAACAACTTTGCATCTTTCGAAATCTATTTCACGGTAGTTTACATTTTTATATCTAAGGAGGCTCTTTATATGTGAAAATTGTGGACTAAACTGTTATGTTTTTAGTTCCCTGATAATGTCCTCGATCACGCACGTAGCCTGTTGGCCGACTACGATGGTTGTATACATTCGCCTCAATATCCTGGCTTCACTTACATGACAGATCCAGAGTCGAAGGAGATGGAAAGTAACAGAAATGCTACGAATGTTAAGATGTACTACGAACTCTGTTCCCAATTAGTACAACTCTCAAACGACTCAACTCTGCATTGGAGACACGCGGAATTAGCACAGTCCTTGTTGTCATTGTTGTTGAGGAGAGACATTGAGTACCCTAAGGATGCTGTAGTCATATTCACAAAGTTGTTGGCATCAGACACTATTCGAACAAGGAAGACTGCAGTCAGTCTAATGAGTTCTTGGTTGAAAATCAACAAACCTAAAGCTATCAGATTCGACCAACAGTTCAACAAGGGAGAGAATGGGCCAGGAGCGAAATTCCCGATCAAATACGGAATCAGAGAGGACAATCAGTGGGCCATCTTCAAGCCGGAAGACACTCCTAGGACTCAACAACATTGGGACAACGCGGATTTCCATCCAAAACCTTTCTGGGGGTTTTACACTTGGCCTGCTATGTACAGAGCGTACGCTAGTCCAGCCAAACAAGTCTATGTAAGTTTGCGATTACTCATCTTAACTGTAATTTAGATCAACCGAACCCGTGATTCTTTGAATGAAACCGAAAAAGAAGTCGTAGCTCTTCTCACCGACCCAACACATCTTGGACGTGTTCTGAAGTTGATGTCAGTAGAGGAGAAAAAAGGATCAGAGGAGTTCAGTGTGTCTTCGTACAGTTTCTTCTACGGTCTGACGAGGCAGTTCAATACCGATATTGTGGAAGCCCTGAAGCCGTTTGTGGACTTGTACTTAGATAACAAGGCCGAAGCTTCACAACGATTGGCGGCTGAAATGGTGTCCGGAATCCTGAAAGGCTCCAAATTGTGGACATACGACAAGCTAGTACCATTGAGGAATTGGCTGGGACCAAAGATTATTGGAGTTCTGGAAGGAATGAAGAACGAGATCGAAGGACTTTGGGCTCAAGCACTGGTCTCCGTCTTCTTCGACTTGGAACCGCGACAAACTTACTGGCTGTACGAAATGATGATGCAGTTGTGGAAGAAGCCCACAGACAACTCATACCACATATCAGCAAGGCTTTATTTCTTACATTGTGCTGCCAGTCAATGGGAATGGCGATCGCTTCCAATGTGGCACGAACTGGTTCAGATCGTACAACCATATCTGGGACATTCTCTGCAAAACTTGAGATCGCGGGTATCAGCGTGAGTCGATTTTATTTTGGCAAATTGTTTTTAATATGGTTAAATAATTTTATATTGTAACAAAAACTGCTTTGATTTTAGTATTGTGTCCGATGCTTGTCAGTACGAATATAGAAGAATGTACGTAGCCCCCAACACTGCTGCAAACATGAGACCTTTATGTTTCCGTGACGTCGCCAACTCGATTAGACCAGAAGTTCAAAAGTTGTTCGATGTTGCTACTGGAGTGCTAAGCAAGGTGTCGTCGAATGCTGAACTTATGGAAACAGAGAGCTCGATCCCTCCTGAAAATGGTGACGATCTGAAGAAGGAACGAATGTTAACATTGACTTTCGTCTCTATGTTGTCCCTGTCGTCATCACAGTGCACGGAACCTCATGTTCTTCAGTTCATCCCTTTGTTGGCTCACTATTCGAATGACACCAAGTAAGTATAATATTGTGATTTTTATATTAATTTCACACATTCATCGTTAACTGAAATCTTTTCAGAGACGAAGAGCTAAAGAACGGATGTAACCTGATTCTTCTTCACGTTATGAGCGTCGTCCCAGTTCATAAGAATAATATCAATGCATTGTTGGAGAATATCGGAGAGGTAATTTTCTATTTTATATTATTTAAATTGCGGATCTGAAAATCAGGGACGTCGCTACGGATTTTCTCTGGACCTGTGGACCGATTTTACAAAACAATTTTTTTCGTTTTTTCACGTACAGGTACCTACCTACCTGTGGAATTTTTTTCGGATTGGCTCTGGGGGAGGGGGTACCCCCCCCCCTCCTACCCCCCTCCCCCAAACGACGTCCCTGCTGAATATATATTCACTTGTTGATGTTATTGCCAACTTGTTATGCAAAGCATTTCAGGCACTACGGAAGTGTACATGGTGGAAGTCGAGAGTGTCGTTGTTAAAGTTCCTTCAAGTCTCGGTCTTTTCCAATGTGTTCTTCCTTCAACATGCCATTGATGACATCTGTAGGATACTGTTCCACTTCTTCACAGATCCACAATTGGAAGTTCGAACATGTGCTGCTGATACTTTATCAGGATTCATTAATTGTGGATTCGTAAGCGTCAACGAGAACTTACTGGTAAGCAACACGTTTTTGTCTTACTTTTAAAACAGGTTTGTTCAAAGATAAAACGAAACACATTCTAGGCCGTAATCATGGAAATGGCCAGCAGCAAAGAGCCCCTCCAACGCCATGCCGGAGTTCTGGGTATGGCGTCGATCATTCAAGCATTCCCCTACACCGTGCCTAACTTCTTGCCAGACGTCCTGATGAAACTGTGTCGGTACGCTTCTGAACGTCAGCCAATCCAAACGACGGTCAAGAAGGCCCTCAGCGAGTTCAAGCGAACCCACCAGGACTGTTGGCACGAACACAAACAAGAATTCACGGACGACCAACTGACCATTCTGACCGGTCTCTTGGTGTCCCCGAACTACTACGTTTAAGCCTTTCAAACATAATTTATGATTGTCGCTCCGGTTTGCAACATTTCGGTTCATTTTGTACTCATGAGTTTCTTTTATTTTGTTGACTAATTCGATAAATCTTTTCACTTATCTGGGGATTTTGAAACAACTGTAATTTCATAATGACAATATATTTGGCGCTCTTTTGAAAATGGGTAATCAGTTTTATAGTTATGGATTACTTTCGTGGATGGGTCGCCATTACAATGATACAGCAACTGGGAATTTTAGTAAGGATATCTGTGGATTCAGAAAGTCTCCAAATTGCCTTTTTCAAGAGTACAATATCGCGTAAGTCAATAAAAAACTATTGGGGAAGTTATATGCTTATGGCTCGATTTTGACAATTTAGGTAAAGCTGCGCGTCCCTATGTCAGTTTATTCTTGGTTTTTACTATCCAACAACTAATGTTAAAACTCGCGCTACAGTTCGACATCAAAAACAAAACTCTCAACTTTATACACGTTGTATTTTCTATTGTGACATTAGTTTTCTTCGTCCTCGAGACGTTTTTATACCAGTACTTTGAACTTACTAACTCATCCATGATCCAGATGGGCTTTAACCTCATTTCTGTCATCTTCACGTTGATAATGTGGCCCAAGCTAAAGGAGGAGGAGTCCGTTGAAGAACATCGACCTCGCAGGGTTATAGCTAAACATTTTATGGAAACACAGGTGAGAGGATTCAACACTACAGACGTACCTCAAGAACCTAAAAAGACAAAGTAGCATATGATAATATAATTAACTCATTGTACTTGATAACGGCATCAGAAAGACGAATCTCAAACATCATAAACAAAGAGTATCTCAATTCAGTAACTGCCATTTTATTATTCCAGTATAATATTAATTGAATAAATGTACATGTTATGATTGTTTCTCGGCGTTCTGCTCGATCAATAATTGCTTTGGCTTCTTGACCCTCCTTCTGATGATCACGGTCTGTCCCGGCTTGATACCTACAGTGTCCACGATGTTCTGTTGGATTGCTGTAAACTTCAGTCCATTCCTAGCTTCGATGGTCGGCTGTGTCCTAACGGATGGTGCTGTTGGTGCTTCTGATTCGTGCGTAGGCTCAGGATTGTCTAACGTCGGAGGTTGATCGTTAAAGCTTTGTTCAGGTGTGTCCTCAGTAACTATTGTTTCGGTTATCACGTCCGTTGTTACATTTACTTCGACATCTTCATCTTCTGCGAATGTTTCGCTTTTTGGCCTGCGCTTTCTCTTCAAGATTGACGGCTTCGTAGTGCGGGGCCCTAGCTTCATCAAACCACTGCTGCTGTGGCTGTTCTCCACGTTGAGGAAGGGAGATTTTGTGTTCACATTCAGGGTAGCTATCTTCTCCAACTTTGTGTTAGTGTCGGCCAGCGACTCGAGATAATCCAAAACTTCTGCTGGAGGTTCATTGTTGAGATATAAGTGTGGAACAAAGTCTTCATGGCTGGGATCGGAAGAAGGTCGACCTTGACGAAAATGAACACTGCATACCTAAAATACAATTCTTTATAATAACGTTGTTCTCCTATGCTGTGCTTTATTCAGTTATAACCAGAGAGTTATCTAAAGACCAAACTTATAAATGAATACTTACTCGATCCTTTGGGGAAATTTCTCTGTCGCCAAACACTTGAAGCCATCGAACTCGTTTTAGTCCAGGTTCTTTGGGAATACAGAAGAACCTCACTGAATGGTACGCGTTCCTGCGGTTCCATCCACAAAATACACACTTTTCGTTTCCAACTCCTCCTGAAAACACAAAATTCATTGAAAATCAGAGAAAAGATGTGTAAAATAATATTTAAAAACATAAAAAATGAAACTATAAAATTTTTTACAAAATCTCGAATAGAAGAACAAACTTGCCTCGACTCATGATTTACGTCTCGCCCCGAAGACCAGGAGAAGATCAACTTGTTTATGGCGAAAAATTAAAAAGAAGCCGTGGTTTCGCAACGACTTTTCCTGATATTCAATCCTTGGCATTGGGACGACGAAAATACGCAAATTTTTGTATGACTGTCAAATTTGGACATAAAAGAAGTATTGGGATGGTACGATAAGTGTACCTTTTTATTGTTAATTTAGCTTATATAACTATGCATGTAGACATAAACACTTAAAAATATATTAAATTAGTCATCCACTAGGTCTCTTTTTTTTCTGCTTATCCTTGTCATCAGCAAAGGCAGGGAAGTCGTATGGGGAAGGCCGGCCTTCGAACACGATGTTGTACTGCCCCTCCCAGTCAATGTGTTGTTGTACTTGTAAGTCGGCTGAAGGTTGACCATACACGTCTCTGAAAATAAAAATTATTTAAAGCCTTTCTATTCTATAATAATTTTAAACTTAAAACATAATTTCACAAATAAGTTTGCAGTTTGGTCAAAAAGTGTTTAGAACATTCAATAAGGTAAATTCTACGTAACTTTTGACCAAAACAAAAATTCATCAAATAGGATAAACAACTTACCTGGTATTCAAAAAGATGTGATCGATGGCAACTTGACCTTTCATGTCATTGTCAGTTTCAAGATCAAGGAAGATGCAACTCGGCTGAGGAAGGAATGTCAGTTTAGGCAGGTCCTTGCATATCATGGTATCTTCAGACTTGTTATACTGAATAGATGGAACACAACCCATTTGAAAGTGAGCAATGTAAAAATAATAACGACGCTTTAACTACAAAATTAGATGTTCAAATTGGATTCCCAAGGAAGATTATAGATTTTATTTTTTTTTATATTGTGAAAACTTAAATCCATATTATTTTTAGCAGGTTGTTATAAAATTATCAAGAGGGATATTGTATAAACCTGGGCCCTTTTGTACAAATTCATAATGTACTCTTGTCTTTCGGAGAAGAATGGCTCCCGGCCCGCAAAGCCGTCGGCCGCAGCCCGGAAAAAATAAGAAAATTCTGTAAAAAATTGTTCGTTGCTGCTTTTTGCAGACGAATTCCGATCGTTTATAAAATCAGTTTCATTGAACGAAATGTGTTCTGGTGTATGAAATGAGTGAGCTTAGGTAAGTTAGCGTATAATTATGTCTGATTTCTGTAGATTAACCGACTTTTACTGCAATGTAAGTGGAGATAGAGCCAGGGAATTGCTTTTTCTCTATGGATCGAAAGGCGAATTCTTGATCCGGCCAAGCGAATCGAACCCTTTTGACCACACCATATCAATTCAGTAAGTTTTTTGATTTTTGTTGTGATGTTTAGGCTCTAATTGTGTGTGAACATTAAAAGAACACTTAAAATATTGTTTTAAAGCTCTATATTTAATTGTTTAAGTCGAAAAATTGATAAGTATTGATTAGTTTATATAAGAAGAGAATGTTACTCATGTTTATGCCTCTTTTAAGCCGGTTCTCATGTTTTAGTATGCTAATAATTGTCATTTTTAGCCGTGGTGGTCGAGTAACTCATGTCAAGTTAAGTGGTAAAGGTGGGATTCATCGTCTCCCCACTGGCGATGAATTCATAAACCTTTGTGCTTTGGTGCAACATTTAATGGACACACCCAACTTATTATGCGAGAAAGACGGAGTATTCATAGAAGTTACTCATCCTGTCAAGATCGCAGCTCCAGAATCCGTGGTTAACATAGGACAAGATCGCTTCTTTCACATTGACATAAATGGTCTTGAAGCTGAAGAATTGCTTTCAGAAGAGCCAAATGGAACGTTTTTGATCCGAGAGAGTACCAGTGTTCCAGGAGAATATGCTCTGAGTGTGAAGAACGAAGACACCACACTTCATGTCAGGATATACCATGATGTGAGTCATTGTTTATTTTTTAATTTTTTTAAAGTATTGGCTTAATTTTATGTTTTTTAGGAAAATAAATTCCGAATAGTGCCGAAAGATAACTTTCGAAGTTTGGCTGAACTGATAGAGAACTACAAAAACATACCCATGGTGCAGTATACTGGTACGGTAGTCAAACTAAAACAGGTATGTAGGGTGAAAAAGAGTATTCTTAATAGCGATTTACATATAAGTACGTTTTTGTGCTTAAAAGTATCTATTATATCGTCTTTGGAAGTATTTGTTACCTAAACTTTTCATTTTTAGCCGCTTCTGTCAACAAAGTTTACAGCAGCGTCAGTTGATGATAGGATAGAAGCGCTAATCAAGACTGCTAAGAAACCTAACGCTCGAGATGGCATCGCTGAAGAGTTTGATGTAAGTTCTGATGTTATGTTGTAGGTTTAATTTTGGACTTTGCGATTAAATAGGAAATATTTGTGTATGGTTTTTAGTTACAATGATCTAAAACTAAAATGTTTAGAAAATTCATCATGACAAGAGCTGTTCGTTGTACGTGAGCTGTAAAGAAGGCCGAAAGCCGGAGAACGTGCGGAAGAACAGGTATCGAAATGTGGTACCCTTCGACCATACTCGTATCAAACTACGGCCTTTGGATCCAGAAACTGCGACTTCAGAATTCAGTGATTACGTGAACGCTAACCTCGTTAAAGTTCTGAGCAACGTACCATGTTATTCTGAATTCACAGGGATCGAGAAACGCTACATATCTACACAAGGATGTCTACAGCACACGATCGGAGACTTCTGGCACATGATCTGGCAAGAAAACGTCAGAATCATAGTGATGACTACCAAGGAGACAGAACGAGGACGACTCAAGTGTTCGGTTTATTGGCCGAACCGAGGGGAAGAACATCGTTACGGTCAGAATCACGAGTTCAGAGTACGGTTGAACCGAGAAGAGAGTAAAGGAGAATATGTGGTGCGACAGTTGGAGTTGGCATACCTGAAGAAGGGTGAGAGCATACCCACAGCAGTCAGACACGTCTACCATTATCAGTTCTTGGCATGGGAAGACAACGGATGTCCTTCAGATGCCGTCCTCATTTTCATGGAGGAGATCAACAGATGTGCCGTTCCAAGATGTCCTCCAGACTGTGGCCCTATGCTAGTGCACTGTAGTGCAGGCATTGGAAGAACCGGCACGTATATAGTACTGGACATACTCATAGAGAAGATCAAGCAAATAGGTAAGTCTTTTTATTGATCTGGTTTGTATGCATAATGTTATTATTTTCTTGATATCCTTAACATTTTACTCTATTTATGTAAATCAATTTAGGCCCTCATTGTTCCATTGACATTCCAAAGACGGTACGGATGGTACGTGAACAACGAGCGACAATGGTGCAGACCGAGGCCCAGTATCGCTTCATCTACTACGCGATCTCAACCTACATGAAGATGTGGAGGAAGGAGCACGCTTTGAACGAGATCACCAATGCTCTCCCTCCTCCTACCGTTCCTTACGACGATCCCGACGACGAGCTCGAGAGCAACGAGGAGTACGAGAGTGAGGAAGATTCGGATGGATCTTAACCATTAGTATTTATCTACACGTCTGTAAAGCTTTTACATTGATTTCTGTTAATTATTGATATCACCAGCTAGTTTTGTTGACTATTTCGATTACTATGTACATATAAACAAGATTCTACGTCTGTGAGCTTTGTTGGTCCGGGTGAGCGTATATCACGGGATAGGTATTTACATCGCTGATGGCCACATTAGATGATGGGTGACAATTCCGTGGGTCAGCGGGGCATTCGAAGTGTACCAAATGGAACACTTCGTTGGCTGTGTTTCTGGTACCGGTTATCTTGATGAAAACGACCGGCAGAGGTTTGAAGTAGAAGGTCTGCCAACTCTGTAGCTGACGTCCTTCAACTATCTTCACAAACTGTTCGTTATCATGGGATACTTCTATCGTAAAACAATATCTACGGTCGTCGCAATCCCACAACAGCAATCTGAAACAATATGATTATTAAAAACCACGTTGCTTGGCCTATAGTATAGGGAATTAACATCAAGAAACTGCTAAAAACTTACTTCAAGGACCCGATTATATAAGGTTGAGGTAATTGTACCGTAATGAAGCCACTGCCCAGCTGATGACAAGTGTAGCCATTGTCCCAGTCGTAGTTTTCTGTGATTCCATTTAAAAGTGCATTCCTACTTCGTGACACGCCTTCTATAACATGGGCGTTCTCTTCTATCGTCGCCACATTATGTACAGGTATAATAGTATCGTTGTGTAGTTCCGGGGATTCCGAGACATACATGGCCTTCAGTTCTGAGATGTAGAACATCGTGTGGACAGAGGAACGATTGCATGTCAAGCGAATGAAACTAAAATAATTACAAATTGGTTATTCACTTGAAAACGATACATCGAAAAAACACTTATTGGTAATCAAAACTACCGTCCAAGTTAACCATAATTTGCAAGGTAATATTATGAATCACGCACCGTGCTACTCTTTCCGAAAAGAACAACTTTTGTTTTCCCCTACAGTAGAACTGGTTGTAATTGATGACTCTAACCCAATCAGTGCCGTCCATACTAATATCAATATAATAAGAGTACAGCCTCTGATCTCTGTCGACCATGTGCAGCTCTATGTAGTTGATTATATAAGCACGGCCAAGCTGAAAGATAGATTGTACAAATAAACTTGTGAATTAAGGCTTCAAACATTACAAAAAAGAATTCCTTCTTGTAATATAAACAAAATGTAATCTACCTCAACCGTGATGCATTGGTCTTGAATCGCGACTTCATGGCAGGTACACTTCTCGATCTCAATCTTTTGATCATCTTTTGGCTTCATGATCGTATCTCCGTTCTGTCCCTCAATTACTTTGGCTCCCATAGCCGTAGATACCACGTTCGTGTTTAGTTCTACAATACAGGGACGTCGTTTGGGGGGGGTGGCAATGAATTGAAAAAAAATTTTTTGAAAAATCGGTCCACAGGTAGCTTACCTGTGGACCGAAAAAAATTTTTCGACCTCCCCCCCCAGAGAAAAACCGTAGCGACGTCCCTGCTACAATATATTTTATTATAATATTACCATCACATATAACATTTTCAATAATTATTCCGTTTTGTTTTGGAATTCAAATCTAAATTAAAACAACAAAAAAGTCTTACTCTTGAATCCCCTGTAGCCCAAATCGGAAGTCCTTTTGGATATCTGATCGTTGATGGCATCCAGAATCCGTTCAGGTTCGATCATGTTGGTAGGTCTCACAACTTCCATCAGATCTCCTAGCTTGATCAACGGTAATCGTATCTGTTGTAGCAGACTATTGTACATGTTTTCTTCTTCTGGATGACAGTCGATCCACTTCATCAACGTCTGGAATATCGACAATTCCAACGCACAAAACGAATTCCTACTTAATATTTGTAGTAGACCCGACCCGGTTAGATGAAGGAAACTCTAAAACGTGAAGTTTAATGATAAGTAATACACGAAATCAAGACAACAGTAAGACTTGAAATTGTTTACTGTAGCTTTACGAAACCTTTAAATTCCCTTACATCAGTTGCCATGACTTCAGCTGCGTATCTGTCCATGAACTCCAAACAGTCGTTCATCAACGTTTCCAACGCGTACAAGTGGGCAGTGGAATATATTACAGTAACCGTGCTAACTTGCAGTGAATGTTTTAGATACTCACACATTGATTCTTCTAGTTTCTTGATCCCGTATAGATGTACAAGACCAAATACATCCAAGAACAAGTTTAATTTCATGTTATTGAACCTCAGCTTGCCCGTATAAAAGTAGTTTAACAAGATTTCAAATGCCGGAGCTGATGTATCATGTAGAACAACTTCAGCATCTTGACGTTCTCGCATTCCGCCAAAGAACATAGCTCTAAACTCAATAAAATTGATAATATAAGTCATCGTCTTACCTAAAGTATTCACTTCGACAAGACAATATCGTCTTGTGAGCGTTGAATCTTTTATCATCTACAATAAGAGTTACATCGCTGCATTCTGGCGACAAATACAGTCCTTTTATTTGATTTGTCAGTGTTTGGACGTCGTTGAATTCTTGGTTATTGTGTACATTGGGTAAACTACCTTGTCCCACTTCTTTGTCACTAGGACTTTGAAGAAGGTGATAAGGAGAATACTCGCTCATCACTAAACGATATTTCCGATAAATTTTAATCAAATAATATGCATTAAAGTTATGTTTCAATCAAACTGTATAAAGTAAACATTGATTTAAAACAATTAATAAGCACAACTAGATATAAAACGAATATTTATTAATTTAACGCGACAACAAGGAATGAGAACACAGTTGAGTGAGATATCGCTGATTATGACTGTCTAATCTCTGAACGAATTGAAACGACGTTGAGGACGGTCGAATGATGATCTTCTGTTAACATTGCCTCCGTTCCTGTAGCTTCTTTCCACGGGAGAGTAAATGGCTACATCAATATAGTCTCCAATCTCAAAGCCAGCTTCTTGCAAGGTTTTGGCGTCATCAACACCTCGGTTTCCATTCTGTAGAACGCCAACGGATTTAGACTGGTATTTTCCAGTGTTTCGAGATGGATACACTAAAAACAAAACTAAAACAATTGGTTAAAACTTACCAACACTGAAATCAAATTCAGTTCCCTTCTTTCGCGAATCTGTATTTACATCTTTGATTAACGTAACTAACTCTTTGAGGGTACAATCTTTCCTGGAAAATAAAAATATACAACGAACTTTGATAACCTTATCTTGCTTTTTACAAAAACTAATGTGCAAAGAACTTACCATGTGTAAATTTGAATTTCGTTGGATGGTGTTGAGCCTCGGCTAAACTCTCCCAGATGATTGTGACCGTTTTGTTTCAAGAAGATTCTCAAAAGCAGTGGACAAACCTAAACGTCATGTACAATGACATCTTTAACTTACTTTCTCTCTGTCAATTGTTTGAGGAACAGGGGCAGCAACTTGAGAGATCACATGCGCCATTTTAAAAAGAACGATGGGTATATAAAAGGATATTTAATAGCTAGATAGATAACAATATGGCGAACAATTCTTTTTCTCTCAAAAATAACGCTTGTTGCAGAATGCCAACAAAATAAATGAATGTCGAAAAAACACGCTTCACGTCAAGAAAAAATAAAAGAAAAACAAATTATCCAGAGAAAATCGCTTGGCATTCCGCAACAAGGAGGAACTAATAGTATGTGAACTTCGCGATGTTTTTTCGACGTGTTAAATTACAGATATCACAAAAGTGTTTAATAACAATTAAAAAGCAACACTTCCGTTCCCTAATTTAAAAAATCTCTTTGTGTTTGAGCGCTTAATAAAAATTTGGTATACATATTACAAATACTTTTTTCCAAACTCTAAAATACGTCATAACTTTGCAACGAGCACATGAGCAGCTATAGCGGTAATAACAGTTGGATTAAGGAGGAAATAAGGAATAAATTGATACTAAACTCGTCTGATTCTATGGAGTAGAACTTGAGTTATCAAGAGATATCAGTGTCATATTATCCATGCAGAAATTTTTCATTAATTTTTTGGCGAGATTTTCCTCTGAAAATTATTTTCCCTACTTTTTTATTTAATATGAATGCTTAATTGTTGCATTTTTTATCTTCTTTATCCTTACAAAACCTCGAAACTACATTAATAATAAACCCGAAAGGCATTTTCGAAAAAGAAAAGCTGAAGAAAAACTATTTTTCCGCTATTTGAGAAACGCCAAAAATCTGTTCAAGACGCAAAAGCAAAATCGTTTTTTCTTGACGTGCGCTTCTAATGAGATTTGAGCGCATTTCTTCGAAAAATCCGAAAAAATATAAAATAAATGTATTTATTGTCAGTATTGGTGTGTGAAAGTAGTAGCTGGATGATGTACAATGGTTCATTCACTTTCTTCTTCATAATCAGACTTGCTTTTGGAAGTGGCTTTGACGAACCCGCCTTTCCGAACTGGTAGAGTTTTCTCGTTGTAGACTTTGCCACTCTTTTGGTGTTGCTTCTTGAGGTACTGTAATGGATTGGTGATTTATTTTATGATATAATTAGATCATTTTTACTATAATAATAGTAATGTAGATCTATGTAAAGGTCGATGAAGAAGTAAAGGTATCTATATTAATATTGCACTCACTTTGTTCACCTCCTGCTTCTTCCTTGAGTAAATCGACCGTGGAGTGCGTTCGTCTGAAGTCTTATTAGTAGATTTTGTACCAGTTGCCCATTTTGGTTGGCAGATGTATTTGATACAGTACACAACTAGCCCTATGGCCGCAGGCAAGATGACGAACAGTAACACGGCAGCAATAACACCACATGTCAATAGGAACTTGTCTAATGTGCACTCGTCCTACATAACGGTACCGTAAAGACCATGGTCAGTATTTTTGAATATGTGGTTTAAAAGTTTGTATTTAGAGGGCTACTAATCTATTCGTAGTGCACCTATGTTATTTTACTTACTGAATCTTTGTTGTAAATCCTACCGAAGCCACAGTCTTGGTCCGTTCTGTCATAGAGGCTGTATCCTTTCATAATCGACCAGTCGAGGGGGCGAAGTAACAAATAGAATGCTTTAATTTTCATATTTCCTTCTTTGAAATACGTTTGAGATAAATTGCTAAGGCTTGTTAAGAAAGAATATTGTGATTAAATTGTGTTTCTGTCGGTTCTACATTCACATATTGCTGAGGATTTAAATTTGAAGTACATCTTCTTTTATAATTTCAATTAGTGACTTATTCTACGAAATCTAGCAGATAATTAGTAAATTATTTAAATTTACTTTTTGTAAAATTACTATAATATTTTGTTAGTTTACTGTCAAACTACTAAAGTAAATCACCAAATCTGAACACTAGTCTTATTTATTGGCCAATATGAATGCAAGATACGTTAGTTCAATATAATTCAAGCACTTTCTTCCTTGGGAGCTTCGGCTTCTTCTCCG
This sequence comes from Bursaphelenchus okinawaensis, assembly GCA_904066225.2. NCBI lineage: Eukaryota > Metazoa > Nematoda > Chromadorea > Rhabditida > Aphelenchoididae > Bursaphelenchus > Bursaphelenchus okinawaensis. The sequence continues at coordinate 6,069,649 of CAJFCW020000005.1, read as the reverse complement.
CTACAACATTTGCAATCCGTGCATTCGCACTTCTCCTCGCCTTGAGCTTTGCAGCATTCGCTGGCACAGCACTTCTTTTCAGCGGTGGCTGGGGCTGGTTCTTGGTCAGAGTCTGAAAGGTGGGGAAATTAACATTTACATTAATATGAGCAATAAATTTAAGTACTAGAAATACTATTTTTTATTTTAAATTGACTTTCTAGTTCTATATTGTTTAATGGTGAGTAAAAGAAGTTCTACTTATAAATTATCCTAGAATAACCTCAAGATGTTTTAGGTATAAAAAGATAATCAAAAAGTAGTAATTTTAACTAGACTAGAGCTCAATGTTCTAGAAAAATAAGCCTAGCTCTCGTAAAACAAACTCCGGCTCCAAAGCTAAAAGCGAATCCGAAGACGGAGATACTCTGAAAACTTACAGCAAGGCATGACGGTTGACAGAAGATTAGAATTCGAAACTGAGGGATTCAGATGAGGCGCGCCTCTTTTATACGGTGCAGCCGGCTGGCCCCGCCTCCGTTTTTGGCGTTTCATATTTTGTTTTTTTTCAGTTCATGGGCGCCAATTAATGGTCGAAAAAAGAGGGAAACGATCTCTCCGGAGGCGTTTTACAATAATTTTGAACATTAGCCTAATTTCGAAATATTAATTAGATAACACCAGCTCTATATTAAGTTAGTATAAGTCACTATAGATAGAAAGGTCTTGTCTTATACTGATCTAGGGACCAGAATTGAACTTTTGGTTTTTGCGAATAAAACAAACACAACAACGTGATATGTCTGTGTTTTATGTTTTCCTTGTGAATTAGCTCATATCAGAGTAAAAACAAGTGTAAGATACATATGATACTGTGAAAATGCAGAGTATTGTTCTCCAAACTACTTGTGATACTGTACTCTTACTATATATTTTATTTGATTTGATTAATTAAGATATCCATCAGGAGATTGAAGGTTATGTTAATCGTAGCTCCCCACACTAATCTCCAGATGCCGTAAAAGTGTGAATTTCCTCTTTCCTTCGGAGGATTCTGGAATGCGGAGCGAGGTCAGAAGCGGAAAACAAAATAAACAGATCTTGATTACAGTGTCACACCTGTCGTGCCAGGAACGTTTGTGCCGCCAAAAAGCTAAATTTAAACTTTTGGGTTACTGTAGCGTTCAAACTACGGTTTTTTGAATTTTTGAGGGTTTTTTAAAGTTTCAAAATGCACTTTTACCGCCTTTCATTTAAAAATAATGTTTTGTACTTAACGAATTGTGACAGCGTTGTGATAGCATTCGATTTGGATTACTGTATATGTAAAATATAAAAATTCGTAAAAAATCTTTTAATTCTTGCATCAAACTTAATGTACTGTGTCGTAGCCAAGTTGACCAAGTTGATAACCAAATTTTTTAAAATGACACAAAATAGCGATTAACATGTTGTATACGATGACTGAACACCCAAGATGACTGTTATTATAAGCAAAAGTTTTTAAAGGTGTTTGTGTGAGCAGAACAGAGATTATCCTTATCACCAAACTGTGAATAACGGAATGATATGCAAATAAATAAGTGAATATGCAAATGGTTTTGTGTAAATATTGTGTTACTTGGTAGTCCTTGCTCTGTTGTCTGGAGGATTATGCATATTCCTTTTTTAATGTAACGCTTTTTATATTATGTAGATCAACAAGCTATGTCAATAAGCTTAACGGATTGAAAAAGTTACAATAAATTTTTTTGATTTAATGTTTTGTTTTTAATTTCAAACTATTTATTGTGACAATATCCAAATTTTTTTGTTGTACCATAAAAACTACAGTAATTCAATTGACATCATGCAAATTGACATGTCATGACTCCTCTGACGCCCAAAACTTGTTGGAGACCGACATAATCAAGCGTAGTTCTTGGAGAATTCAAAGGACTGTAGCCGAAAAGAGGAGCGAATTCAGAAGACAGGCAGTCCGTCGCCGAAAGGGCCCTTTCAGAGAGCGAAGCGACCCTATTAACGAGGGACGGTCTTTTCGAGGGAAGGAACGGCCCTTCTCGAAGGCAGCCGGCTGCCTCGAAAGAAAAGAACTGTTTCAGAATGACGGTCTTTGGAATGTTCTTTTGACCGCGCGGTCGTGAGGAACGGCCCTTTTATTCGAAACAGCCCCACCAAGGAGTGATCGCTTAGAACGCCCCCCCCCCTCTAAACGCGATTTGTCGGAACGGCCCCTCGCGAAAGGGAGGGCCGGTTAGGGCGTGGAGGGATTCTGTTCCTCCCATGCAAAGGTTTCGCAATAAAAGTGATTCAGCAAAAAATGTTATGTTTATCTGATTCTGCCGCTGAATCACCGCCCAGAGATGTCGTTATGATGTTGGGAATGATTTAACAGATGAGTAATACTCGTTGATAAGCTATTTGCGGTGTCGATACGATATTTGTAACTGTACAGTTTATGTTTTTGATTTTAAAATGTTAAATTAATTTTAAAAAACAGAGTTTCCGTAACAATGGAATCACAATATAAAGAAAAGCAACCATAAGCCCACACATGGATGGTAACATGATAATTCAACTCTAAATAAAAAAACTTATTTTGCACTAAATTACAGTATGTTTATGTACTTTAAGTTCCTAAAGGTTTTGCTTGAACAGCCAAGCTTCGTATCCTATCACGTAGATCTTCACCTTGCAGTAACAGGTTCTCATCACTTATACCAAACACTCTAACATGATATGCCAAATTAAACAAGGTATACATCTGAGAAGTCCCTACATAGTGAAAGGATATCATGTAGTCTGAACAACATTCACCTTTCTGAAAATATTTGTATGAAAATGAGTATATCAATACAATTTACAAACTTTTACTGTAAGCTTGTAACATAGCTTTTCCTAAAGCTTTTTGTAGACCAACACAAGAAATGGTAAAGTTTTCTCTTTTAATTTTACTAACAAATCTAAACGTAGTTTATATATACATTTAATGAGTAATCATTACCTGATCGTATGGATGGTATATGTACTTGAAAAACCAATTTGGCACTGCCGAACGATTGCTATGTAATCGAAAGTCAAAGTGGATGTTAGGTGGCATTGGCAACATACGATGCTTTCCCTAAAGTTGTATATAAACAGTCTTTCCAAACCAAATATACTTTTGTTTTAATATTGTATTTTAATACTAAAAGCATAATAAAAATATCTGATCTAACCGTGCTCAAAGTTAAACAAAATTAAAAAGTTTTAAATTAAAATAACATTAAAATTAACGCACCTTGTTATCCCTGGAATCCCCAAAAGTAACCCCAACATTGTGTAGACACTTCCCGATCTCTACATCTTCATTCCCGACATCTGCACTTTTACATTTTATTGGATCTGGCAGTGCTTGTTCCACGAATCTCCTGACCGCTTCTCTACTCAGAACATAGCCAGCTCCACCACTCATATAGCCATCTTTTACTATCACTTTGAATCTACATCCAAAGAACAAAGCATCTCTATAGTCATATCCTAACAACATGAATTTCAGATTCTCGATGTAGAAGAAGGTATCATCGTCAGCCTTCACGAACCAGTCGTATTCTTGGCCGTAATGGTCGTATACGTACTTAAAGGCTCGTTTCGTCTTCTGCCACAAATGACCCCTGCCCTCAGTTATATTGAGGTCTATGGAAGGGAGAGTTGTCATATTGGTAGTCACAAACAAATACTTGGTACACTTTGGGGCCCACGTACGATTGACTGCAGTAGCTCGTATGTTATTGTTTTTTGTGTTGTGGGTCATGATCCAACATAAGATACGAACTTGAGAGTTGAGTTCTTTGATTACTGCTGTTTCTTCTGAAAAATATCAGAACTGAAACAACAACAATATAAATACAGTAGATGTAGCATTATTATAACAAGCACTTTTAAAATTAAAGAACTTACCATGATCATGATTGTACATCATGACATTATGCTCTTCCCCGCTCTCTCGGCTACTAGACCCGATAATAACATCATCTACAGTACTGTCTTTGATAAGAGGATAGTATGAGTACAAAAAAGCACCACAAATAACGCCAAAGACATACAGTATCACCGGGTTACGAGTCATTCGAACACATCTACCTGTAATTACCGTAAGTTTCAAGTATTAGATTTACTGCAGTAGCAATAAATATTACTGTAGAAAAAGCTGTATATGTTTAATTAGCCTATGAAGAACTAACTATAATATAAGTTATCTTTAAATGACACAGAAAGTAAAAGCAACTTACAATGTTTAGCAAATCTACTTTTCAGATCACCAGCTACACGAAACAAAGCCTTTGACATCACACCAGATACCCTTAATCCCCTTTTCTGAGCGATGGTATGGAACATGTCAACAGAGTAATGTAATGTGAGTATTACATAATAAACCATCTATGTTATAGTACGTATTTAAAACCTAATACGTAGTAGTGATATGGCCATTTAAGTCATAATATATACCACTCATATAGAATCAAACACGTAGTATAATATCTACATCCACTTGATATGATTCAAAAATAACTGTGGATTGTAGAGATGTTTACAAAGTAATGATTTATTTACAACCTGAACACAATGTAAAAATAAGTGAATTCGAAAGTGTTACGCGTCAAGGAAGACAGAGAACGGTCGCCCGGAACGACGACGCTGTCTCCAAGTGCCAACGGCAACCGAATGTTCCACATCCAGGAACATCGTGTCCCGAGAATGTTGGTGTACCTGATATTCATCCTCATTTACTCGGCCACACTAGCATTGGCACAGTTTTGTGGCCAAGTTACCGGCAATCATCTCAGTTACTTGTACAGTTACAGCTACAATGGTAAGCTCGCTTTTTTCTGTTATAACGTCGTTTTTGAATGTCATTTTACAAATGAAAAAACTGATATACATAACATTATACTTTTCTATAAAACCAACTTATAGATTCTTCTGAATCCTTGTACGCTCCTGGCATCACCGCAGATGATTCATTGTTGTCGTGCCAGAAGACAGAAGACGCAGCCGTCCTGAAGAAGGAAACCGTCATGTGCAATCATTTGTGTGCGCTCAAACTTATACCAATAGTAAAGATAGGCAACAATAGCAGTAAGTTGTAAAATATATCTTTTCATAATGATATCTCTCACTTTCTTTAGAATTTAACAATTATTTAACAGTTTTCCCTTTAACTTTTTTTTTTATTTTTCGCGCCAATTTTGACTGTTTCGAAACAATTTTGAAAAAACATCTTGCTTTATTTAAACTAACCTAATATCTGATTAACCCTTAAAAATGTCGTAGATGTGTTCAACTACACATCAGAAGACGACATTCCTGAAGGTTTCGAGGTTATCAGCAGTCTTGGTCCAATTTACTGTGCCAGAAGACACCTTCATTGTGGAGCTACAAAGCCTTTGTATTGGGATACCAAAACTGGAGAATGTAAGTAATATTTAGACATTGCGGCAGTAGATGGCCAGTATAATATTGACTTTTTGATTTAAATGTATTGTAACATACTTGTATATTCATTTTGGCCGCATTTGTATTTGAAGCAAATCATGTGCCATTTTTGTTTTGAATATCAAAAAAAAGGCAGCACAAACTGTAATATAGAGCGAGAACGCCTTATCTAAATGTTTCAAAAAACAATTTACAGTAACCCTGAGCAACGAGTTTGATTCCTCGGCTGTTGCCTTATGTTATGTTTGGACTAATGACTCATCACAGTACAAGGAGCTGACACAGTAAGTTATCATGGCTTTTTACACTGTATTTTCAGTTATCGTACTATACAAAATATTACTAGTATAGTAAAAATAAAAAGTAGCAGAGGTAGTCATAGTGGCCGTGTTAAGCCGCTTTGAGACTAATAAAGTACGATACAAATGTTACAGTAAGCTTTATTCAATGTGACGTCCTCTTATTGGTGTTAGTAGTGCTCGAACTGCTGGAAGCCGACTCCTTCTTGTTGTTGGCCTTAAGCGGTTGCCGCTTTTCGTTGCATTTCTTTATGATCTCGGTCTCGAAGGTCGGTACTTTCTTTTTGATCTGATTGGCGATGACCAGGATCGCTTCTTGACTCGAGTTGGTCTTAACTGCCGGTAGCGTTACCACATCTTTACTTAAGAGAACTTCTTTATGTAAACCAAACTCTGGACCAGTCGGCCTTTTCGGAGCTTTCGTGCCCATCTAAATTGCTTTATCAGATTAGGTATAAGTTTATTGGGTTTATACATCATAGTGAAAGCAAACATAAATTATTAATATATAATAATATGTGTATAGATACATATAACAAGTAAGTAAAAACAGCTGTTAACCTACCTTTACATACTCATGTCTCTTATCAGTCCCTTTTGGTGTTACCCATCCTCCAATGCCATGAAGCGTCTTTAGAGAACCGTACCTTCTAAAAGGGTTGGGTACCTGTCTGTCGGCCATCTTTTGGTACCCTGGGCCTTTGTCTCGTTTTCTCGTCTGAAAAGGTAATAACTAATGTTTCAACGACAATATCTGCTTATTTGAGTTCTAACCAAACGTAGCCTTACTTTCAGTGACATAAAATAGGCTTACTTCAGTAACAGCAACATAACCACACAACTTTATTCGATTATACCGTGGTATTCTGCCGGCAAGTTCCAAAGGTTCTATCGTATTCCCAATAATATCCATAGAAACTTCGAGATCACTGTAGCCATGCTTCGGCAGAGAGTCTGGCACTGGCGAAGTCCGGTTGACTTTTAGTTTAGTCAGACTACTTGAGATTGCGGTTTCTACTTCCGAGTTAGACTAAAATCAGAAATATACTTTAACATCTGTAATATCTTTTCAAGTAACCATAGATTTTAAAATGTAAAACGATTAGAGACCTACAGTAATAGTTGATATATGACCTTTGGCGATTCATTATATAAAAGTTTGAACCCTTACGTCATGTTTGGAATGTTCTTGATTTGTACCATAAATTGAAGTGTCATGTCCGTGAGAAGACGACTTCTGAAACAACCCTTCGTCGTCTGGCATTGTGGAAATAATAAAAAAAAATTTCAGAAAACGAAAAAGTGTGTGCAATGCCAAAAGTTCACGGAAAAAGCGACAAACTGACCAAGAAAGTACAAAAGTCGATTCACAAGAAGCTGATTGGAAGGTAGATGGGACAGACTTGTCACTAGAGGATACTGAGTTACTGCAGAGTCTAAATACCACAGTAAATGTCACTAGTAAGTCAAATTACAAATTGCTTTTGATTAGTAGTGAAATTTACAGTGTAATTAATGACTTACGTACTATCTTATACTACACTGTACTAGGCACGTACTATGTTATATTACACTGTAATTAGACAATAAACTTTTGATTATTCAGAATTCCTCGAAAGATGCAGGAACGACAACAACATAACACTTGACTGTATATTTGGAAACAAGAGAAACGAAACAGATTCAGAAGAAGCTACAGAAGCACTACTTTTCAAAATCAGAAATTTGAATATTACTCGAATCAGCTCGAGTTCCCTTGAACCATCTACCATATCAACTACAGTAAGCAATGATAAAGAGTCCAAAGGTACCACAACTAAGACTTCAACTACAACAAATCCTGTTTCCAAAAATAAGGATAGTATTATTCAAAATAGTACCCAAAAACCGAGTACTAGTTTTTGGTTCTTCAACTTTGGATCTACCATCAATCCAGAGTTATATACACGACGTCGTATACGAGACTTGAGTAATGAGATCAATGAAACGAGTTCGTCTTCTACTAGTACTCAATCTAGTAGTACATTGTCTAGTAGTTCCAGTACGTTGTCAAGCAGCTCTTCTACTACTTCAAGTAGTGCAACAACTACTAAGCTAACTAACACTTTAACTACTATGTCCAGCAACATAAGTACTACAAGAATAACTACAGTAACATCAACCACATTTACTAGAACCTCACAAACATCGTTAAATTCATCCTTATCGACAAGAATTTTATCTTCAACTTCAACCACCGTTGGACTGATCTTTAATACATCAATAAGTACCGTAAAATCTACAGTAACTTCAACACCAATCGGCTTAATATTCAACACTACTTCAACTACAACATCAACTACAAGCCCGTCAATCAATTCAAGCCCTGTCATGATTCAGAATACGTCAAGTACAACAACTCTTATACCACTTATAGCACAAAACAGTACTGTATCCATAGGTCCAATATCTACTACAAGATTAACAAACATGACACTTTCTACAATACCATCTACAATTAATAATAGAAGCTCAGCGTCTACTACAAGATTACCAATTAACATAACAGCTGCTACAGTACCCTCAAGTACAGTAACTTTACCTTCCACCTTAAAAAGCTCTTTTTCTATTTCAATTACTAACAATACCTTATCAATGTTTACTAACAAGACGTCAATAACAGTAACACCATTAACAACTTCTAGTAGGCTTACCTTTCCTACAGAAACCCTGATGACTATCGCTAACACTACTTATATACCAAAGTCAAGTACGTATACTATCCCCACAATAACTTCTCCTACTATCCTTAACACACCTATACTAACAAATGCTGTCACAACCAACAAGATATCATTACTAACCAACACAAACACACTTCTACCATCTGTCACAAACAGTACAATTCAGACTGTCATTACAGCTACAGACCCCATAAGCTCTCAGACCAAGACTTTACTCTGTGAAAAGCTGACTGAGCTGAAACAGAGCAACAATATCAGTTTACAAGCTGTAACCTACATACTGTCACAGTACAATATCAGCTTGACAGAAGCAGCCAGTTTGTTGAATGTTCCACTGTTACAGTTAAGCACGATGAGTGTCGCTCAGATCGAAGGCCTTGTGTCCTCCACTTGCCAAGAATACGGTAATTGTTAAAATATTTAGGTTTTTATGCAAAAAATAGAAAAATGGCTAGTACAAAAGATATTATCAAATTTTACTTTTAATTACCTTTCAGGAACCGCAGCATTATCATCTGGATCAGCCTCACAGTCAAGTAACACAACTTATATACCGAACAACCAAAGCTACAACTCCTCAAGATCAACATACAACAATACCTCTGGATATAGTGGTCATAGGGGAGGTAAGAACTTCAATGACACAAAACAAGCAAACTTATTAAAGAAATACTTAAGTAACATACATTACACTTATTGTAAACATTTTTTAGGTCAAAATAGAGGTTCATTCAGTAACGACGATCGATACGACCGTGAAAATGATTATAGCGGTAAGATATCATATAAAACATATTATCCTGTAGCGGAAACAAAGAGTATTATTAATTACCATTTAGACTACTGGTACGATGGCACAGAGTACAAATACAACCACCGAGTATGGCGATGGGTACTACTAGGCGTATTTTGCGCTCTATGCATCGCTGTCGCATTTGCTTTAGTAGGTTACATACATCATATTTATAGTTTTACAATTGTCCTTTGTTTCATTTTTGACAGTAAACTTCTGTTTTTTGACATTTTTAACACAATATAACCGTTGCGTTTACAAACATCCAATCTCACAATTTTCAGTTATGTTTCGCCTGTTACCGACCTTACCATTCGCCCACGCCGACCGTAGTAACACCCTTACCAGTAACCGAAAAGATCTACACAACTAATGGCCAAATAGAAGTACCACCTTTACCCATCAGTCCTATGCCAGCTTACTCAAACGCAGCTACTCTCAGAATTTAAAAATATTTTGAACTTTAATTTACCTTCATTTTGATAATTTATATAATAAACAAATTTTAAGTATTTTTTCAATATCGTCAATACACTTATTTTATGCCTTTGTCGATCCATTTTCTTCTTTCAACAAAAAACAAGACAATTTCGCGCAAAAAACAAAAGGAACGAAATGCCAAGGCTGTTTTCTTGGTGGGATTAAATAAAATGTTTTATTTTTTATAATTTTTTTTACATTTTTGGCAAAAATTATGCATAATTTGGCGTTTTTCAAAAAACAAATGTTTGTTTCTGATGAATAGAGGTTTTCGTTCATTTCGGATTGTTTTCCAACCAAAAAACATTGTTGGGGAATGCATTAATCTTGGTTAACAAAGACCGCACAAATTTGAATAAAAAAGCGACTTATTTAGACTCTATGGAGGGGAAGGTATCAATCATGTTGGGGCGGAAGAATGGGACCGTGGTGCAAAGTAATTAATCAGTTATTTCGTGAGGGCTGCTAATTAAAATTTAAGGCCAAATTCTGGTCGAAACTTTGTTGAAACTGTTGTAATTGTAACAAATTGTGTTGTAATTGTGTACTGTCAATAAGTTAGTTTAGAACTATGGATATAAATATAGTAGTATATTTAAAATGAATGTCGAATCTTGCTTTTTGGCTTCAGATATCTGAAGTTAAAGTTGATGTAGAATATTAATACCTTTTCGGCGTGGCGTGTCTCGAACATAATCTTGTTGTACACCACATCTTTCAGAATAAATTAAGGGTGTCAAGGATGGAGGAGAATGGTAAGCTGACTTGGAATATTAGATTAATCTGTCATTGTAGAGGAACTTGATTACGAGACCTTGGAGAACACCATCGACTTGGGGGAGGTCGACGAAGAAGGAGAGGTCGAGGAGGAGGATGGAGTTTTGGTGGAGCCAAACGAGGTGAGTTTTTTTAGTTTTTTGGTGGGGGTTCAAGTATGTAGAATATATATTACTTTTGTAGTATTTACTGTAAGGTAGTACTAGTGTTAGTACTATTTTTTATGTTGGTACTGAACCACCGTCTTATTGTTCTCGTTCGCTGTGTAGAAGAAAGTCTTTGGCCGACTTGCCCTAAGGCACTTGGCCATGCAATCCCTCCCTTTTTTGCTTTGGTTTATCTGCGAATGGAAAAGCGTTTTTAGGGCCGTAAAATGGGCCGCTTTTAAAGAGAGAAGGTGCGGACGCCCTCAGGCGAGATGTGTTTCAAATATTCAAATGAAAGATATTGTCTTTCCGTCCGCGGAATCCTGGGAAGCGAAATAAGAGATGTGCCATAGTCGGAAGGGTCTTTGCTTGATTAACTAAAACAATATGCATTCGCTACAGTTGCTATGCACTTTTCCCGATTATTCAAACGTTTCGAAATGGTTTTCGAAATCTGGCTGACTTACCTTCTCTACAAGATGATATGACTTTAGTCGTTAGGTAGGGGTTCCATAAGAAAATATCATCTGGCATGGTGTATATCATGAGTAAGATATACTTATTGTTAGACTCATATTATAAACTAACGCCGGTTTCCTAGTGTTCTCAGGTTACAGAAATAGCTCTACCGTAACTTTGTTTTGTTAATGGACTTAAAGTTTATCGCCATTCCGGCTGAATGCTTTATTCATTACTTTTAAATGAGGTTTTTAGTACGTGATCGTGCAGTACCAGGGAGAGGAAGCCGTCTCTTCAAGAGAATGTTTTATAACTACTCGTACCTATATTTAGTAGTTTTCGGCCGCAGCTGTAGTTTTGAGTTGTTGTAAGTGTTTTTGTAGAATAGACAGTACAATAGAATGTTCATGAGAGCTCTAGGTACATTGAGGTTAATTTAAAGGTATCAAAACATTTTTCGGATCATGTTAGGTTGAGTTTGGCATAGACGACATAGTGGAATTAAAAAAATTAAGAAATAGGCGAACTGTTTTAAGATAAAAAAACTTACTGTACTATAATATTTTAGGCGTAATTTTTAATGTTACAGTAACAATAAATTTAAAAAAGATTAAAATGAGTTAAGTTGCCTATGCCGACGCTTTATCCTAGTTAGCATTACGTTGAGTAAATGAATCAGAAAGTCTCTTTTTGAGCTACAGATTGATCTATTGGACTGGCTTCGAAGCCGCGAGCAAAAAAACTTATCACGACGGCGGAACCCCTGAGGGCAAGTACTCGACCCTAATCTTGTACTCATCGCGATCTCGGCGCTATTAAAGAGAATAAAAATGTTTGCTCACTCCAGCTCTGGTTGCATTGCACTCTCTTTCAAGATTTCCGATTTGGTTTTTGCATGGTTCGGTTGAAGACCGGGCGCATAAAGGAGTACTGGCGGGGGGAGAATGAATGAAGAAGGAGTGTTGTTTTCCGTCTTGCTCCGAGTTAACTACGCACACTCCGTCATCTTCCGCCTCCTTTCCGTCGTCCCGAAAAGGCGTTATGAACCGAAATTCCCTGGTTTTTTGCGTGTCTCATAAATCCGGAGAAGGGCGCGCCTCGCGTATCCTCGACGGATAATTAGGCGGTTGTTGGTCTACTTTCCCCGTCGCCTTCTCTTTTAAATGCTCTCCCTTTAATGGCCACGTTAGACGGACAGTTCAGCCAGTTTACAGCCCATTGTCAAGGTCGTTGGTGTAAAAGTTGCGACCGCGATTTGGGAGAATCCCATTTCTGTATAATTTGATCTGTTCCAGGCTTGCGATTGTCATGGAATTGTGATGGTGTAGCGAGTTTGCCTACTTTTGTCACGTTTCGCTAGTACGTTGGCTCTTTGCAACAGTAATTGTGATTCTTTTTGTTATAACTATCATCTAAGGCTTCATCAGCTTAAGATTATACAGGATTGCATAATAGATTATATTGATGTAGTCGTTGTCACAATACGCCAATAGACAGGGCTCAAACTATAATTGTAAAACTTGCCAATCAAACCCATACGTTCGGCCGAAAATGTGGCATACTTTGCCAACTCTACGCCTCCCCATCCAGGTCGGAATGATCCAGATGGTGGGGAATAAGAGTATTGGATTGGGCCTTTGATCGCGCATTGCCTTGCCTTTTCCTCGCCCTGAGGGCCGTTTCCTTTAATCCTTTTAATTGAAACATGTGCAGTTTGGGGCAGATTCACACGGATTACTTTGGCTTTCTATTTTTTGTTCACTTTTATGCTTGTTGGACTTTTCGACATCAGAAGGCGAGTGGTGGTGTTGGCTGCCCGGGGTCAAGCTTTTCCGGCCGGTCATTCCTACTGGGGTGCGAAACAAGACAAAAATGCATGGGGCTTTTAAAATGAGATGTGGCGCTCTTTTGAGGGTTGAAAATTGCTTTTTTGGGTTTTTGGCGGAAACGGAGATAATGTGAAGGCACAAGTTAACTTCAGTAATGCCATATATCAAACTTTCTGCAAGTATCGTGAACTCCAGAATTCTATTTTGGGATTGAGGTTGTGAAAAGCATTTGTGCAAGTTGAATTGGGCATGTTTCTACGGATAAAGGTCTAAAAGTTTAACTTTTATACAATATTTTACAATAATTTATCGATTTTGCTGGAGATTTCGCTAGTATCATTGATGGTTGACTGTAGTAAGACTTGATTGGTTAAAGTCGAAAACTATCAATTTTTCTGATAGAAAGCTTTAAAATGCGGCTACAGAAAACCTCAAAAGCGGCTAAAGTAAAACTTTACGAAGTGGATTTGGATATTGCAAACTGCGCGTTTTACGAGCAAAGTAGTACGTTTAGCTGGATTTATGGCCGCTTTATGACTATGGAAGTGAATGGGCGGCAGGTTAAAGAGCTGGAGGTCAACTTCCGTAAGTGGATCGGAGCACATTTCCGGAAGCAGACAACGTGCAAACGGCCTCGCCCCACACTTTTCTTCATTCTCCCCTCACCTCAAATTTGTGTACTGGCATCGCTGACCGACCGCACTCTTTTTTTGTCATTCTTTTCGACTGCCTGAAGCACTACGCCGCTTTTCTAATTCGGTGCGCGAAGCTCGGGGGGAGAACGAAAACGAGCGGACTGGAGGCGGGGGACGGCCTCTGATGTTGCGTCCCCTTTTCAGCCTTTCGCCGCATCAATATGGTCCCGCCCACTGGTTCTGCATTCGGACCGCACTTCTTGCACAGTCTGCGTGAAGCCGTCCAACAGACGGCCTGGCTTCAGAATTCGTAACGGTGGCTACACTTGATCTGGATTTCGGTTTTCGTGGGTTGATTAGAATAGTTTAGGTGTTGGTCTCAAAAGGTTGATTTGGTCGAGCTTTCTGTTGATCTTAGGATGACAAACCTGATTTCTGACATTATTTTGTTCTGCTACTGTACTAAAATCTTAAATTTGAATCTAAATCTTCTAACCTACCCCAAAGACAATGAACTCGCCGCCTGGGACTTGGTCTCAACCTGGGACTGATGATTGGGCATAGGTGAGCAAAGTTTCAGGTGTGCGAGAGTCATTGTCCAAGGGGATTACCACTTAATTCTACACTGCAAATTGGGATTAAACTTCTCAGATTGTTTATGACGCAATTTTTGTTTAGAGTCAGGGGGAAGAACCGGGCCGAAGTCGCGGCGGAGAGGAGGAGGACTACACTTTGGAGGTCCGTGAGGTTTCTCGATCAAAGTTTAATATTACCGATGTGGAGGAGCGTGAAGAGGTGGGTTCTATTTGAATATTGCTCTAAATTTTACTGCCTAATGATTTAAATGTGTTTTTAATAGATTTTGAGTATATGAGCTTGTAGGTGACACCTTTTTAGCTAAGAAGTTGAATTATTTTGTTTTATATTTTAAATTTATATAGTATTTACATACACATTTTTAATAGATATTACGATAGTTTTGTCTGCCCGCAGCGAGGGGATCAGTGATCTCGTTTCCCTGTGAGATAGCGACAGTTGTTCGCGCACTAATGCGCTCCCTGCGACCAATGGTTGAATTTGCTACTGTATCTTTTTAACAAATCACGGGTTTTGTTTAGGTGACCGAAAGGGATATCCAAGATCTCTACGATTCGCTGCAAGTGGATCTGTTGGATGAGAAAGTACGTGCTACAGCTTTGTTTGTACGATCGTTGACAGCACTCACGGTCTACGAGTTGGAGAGGTAAGAAGATGATTTTAAATGAGGATTTAAGTTTTTTTAAATGTCAATTTGTATTTTTTGGTAATTTTAAGGTTTAAGCGAATTTTTGAATTCAAAAATGTTTGTTTGGCATTTGTGGTTTCAACGCGCCCTTTACAGATGGATATTCACATTCACGAGTTGCAGTTGCGCAAACAAATAAATTTAATGTGTTAAGAAGCGCAACAAATAAATCATATAGGTCTTGGCTTAAGTTATCTTTACATTCAAAGTAATTTCGAACATATCCCAATTTGGTGGCCAAGTTGATTAACCCTGCATGTAATTATCCCCCTAACTTTGCACGGAACCGACGAAAACATATTTGCGAAGGACGTGGTATCAGGCCACAGTCATGTCATCCATCTTGTGTCCAAATTGGGAATGCGCGAGTCGCTTTCGTGTTTTATACTCGGATGGTTTTGTGTGCAGCTAATTAGGGGAATAATGAAGGCTTTGTTACGCTGCTTACGGCCGCGGTCTTCCTGAAAACCGAAGCCGTCTTCGTACCCTTGAATCTTTCTACCCCTCCCTCGCTGGAATCTTTTTGTGACTTTTCTTTATGACCAGACAACAAGCACATCTGGCTATAAAGGCGACCGTGCGCGAGACCAACCCCACCGCCGTGCCTCGGGCTGATTAGGTATTGCTTGGGCCGAAAACGGAAATGCTCACATTCTCTGGCCGCGGCCGTGTTCGCTCTTTGGCCGACCTACTGATTCGAGGATAAGGCCTTATCTCATGCACGCTCCGCTGCCTCCCACATCAACAGCTCCTTAAAATTGACATCTGAGACGCACCGAAATTGAGATGAATCTTTTCAGGATTTTCGCGGAATACGATCCCATCAGATGTGCCCTCCTCGACGCGAACAGTGGCGTCGTCCGGTTCAAGGGAGCCTTCGACGCGGCCGAAGCCTTAATTAAAGCCACCAAACAGTTGGTTCGGATCCGTCAAGTCGATCAACAAGAGGATGGCGAGGTAGACGACGAAGAGGAAGATCACGAAGGAAACGCCGTCCGAAAGGAGAACGGCGAAACAGTTGTGGTAATTAGAAGTAGGTTCTTTAAAGAAACGGTGTCATTTCGAACCGGTTTTTGGGTAATTTCTTTTGAGTATTACTTTTGGTATTGCTTTTGTCAAATCAAACTTACTTTGAGGAGAAATGGTTACTTTAGTTTAAATTTATAACTAAAATATTGGTGAAAGTTGAGGTCGCTGCCCGACCGACCACACTCGAGCTGTCTAATTCGTATGCTTTGTTCATATTCTCTAATCCAATTTGTTGCGTTTGCCAAAGGAATAAGAATTTTCACGCAAATATAACGCAAATATTTGGTGTCTTCGGCAGGCAGGACGGTCGTGATTAGAGGGCCTCGACTTGAAGTACCGTCTTCGAGATGAGTGGGGCCGGTGGAGGGGTGGATGGATGGGTATAGGCAGGTAGAGAGATACCTATCCACCGCAATTAGACTCGTCGCATGAAGGCTTTGTTACCGCTCCCGTTTGTTAATTGGTGGGGTGCGGATTTTGATTGGGGGGATGTCTCTCGCCCCTCTTCGCCCTCTTTGTTATTGTTGGTCATCAACCTTGGGCAGGGGGCGACGATCGGCTCGAATAACAATCACCTATACAAACATCACCTCTCTCCTCTCCACTCACTAATAGCCGCCCCACTCGGTTCATAAAAACACCAAAAACAGCAAGATACTACTGTAAACTTACAGCATAACAGGATACGTTAGCGAAAGCAATGTTTGTACACTTTGTACGGCTGAACTCTGGCTTTGTATGAGTGCTAACTGGGAAGTACATAAGTTATAGCAGGATTTCAACAAATTGTTAAACTTGGAGGTTGTAAAGTACGAGCACATTTATACTGCAAGATATCTTACAAAACATACTGAAACACAAGAGCAAGAGGTCATGTTTGATCTAGGTCCCGAAAGTGTTGAGCGAAGAAAGGAACCAATAATGGATATCTGTTTGCACTAAACAGTTAATCCCTCCCCCCTAAATTAAGTATTTATTCGGGCCTTGTTTGGAGGTGGTTATTTGGCCTCGGGAATGAGGTCATTCGGCCCTTTACGACCTTCCAGAGACTTATTCTGACCAGTTGTCAAGCTTGTCAACTAAAGGCATGTCTTCATACCATTTCTCCCTTTTATGAGCGTCTTTTATTCCGTCCCCTGAGGGCTTTTAAATCCGTCTCCAGCCTGAAATGTTTGCAAAATGCGGTCATTTGCAAGCATCTTGATAACGTTGGTGTATTTACAATGACTAACAACAAACAGTATATTCCAGGCCAATAAAAGTGTCATCGTCATGTATCAAGTTTTCGAAAAATAGTTAACATATTAAGTATTTTGAATTTGAAAATAGCCAAAAATGAGTGGTTACTTAATGTTATGGTAACATAATATACAGTATGACAATCCATTGTCCATTATTTCTAAAATAGTACACTTTGGTACATGCTTTAATGTCACCCTACTTCAGATCCGGACCACAAAGCTGCGTCGAACGTTGTTGAACTGGACGTGACAAATGTGACCATCCCCGCAGGCAACTGGCGCTTTGTCACCCAACATGTCCCCAAAGATCGGTTCGTATTCGCGAGACTGGCAACCGGCTTTGAGCTCCGTACCGCCATGATTAATCCCTACAAGAAGGAGATCAGCGAGCACCGTCAGAGTTCGCAGGACGAGTACGATAACAAGAACGACTACAAACGAAAGAGGCTGCGACCTGGACTGAACGTCTTCGACGAGCACGGCAAGGAACTGGACTGGGATTACGAGCATGATACTCGATTCTACGAAGCCGACGAGGGTGAACCCAGCACCAAAAAGATGGCTAAAGGGCCAGAAGAGATCGAGGTTGAGGGAAAGAAGGTGAGAAGTCGCGGCCGAGGCACCAAAAAATTCATGGCCGCTTTGTTGGACTCTGACTAATTGTAATATACTAATAACAATTCTTTGTTTATTTTTGTCATAATAAATAATATTTTGCTAAACAGGCTCAGCCATGTGTGGCAACGTTTCTTTTTCGGCTGAAAGGTCTACAATAATACCATAAATAGACCACAAATGTGGCTATTAGTTAGTCATACGGTAATACACGATCTTAATCTAGCTATTGCTATTGTAGCCTAGAAATGTGTTTTGATAATTATCATTAACAGATATTGTGAATGACCTCGCATTTTGATTGTTTACCCAGCAATGTAAACCATTAAAGTTCTGGGATTACCAACACTTCCTTAATCGTCTTAACGCGTGCTGCGATAGCGCCTCGAGAGTGATAACACTGTTAATAAACATTAAACAGCAACTTTAAACCAACGAGAGTAACAGCTCACAAGCTGTATTACCCTAACATAATTATATGAAAAGATACTACAAGTATATTAAAGTACACAACCAATCCATAAAAATGCAAAGATACTGTATAGTTAGTTTATATAATTATCAGTTACAAAAGTCAAGTGATCTGAGCTAAGCGGTTCCGTTTGATTTCGAGACCAACAGAGTCTTGGAAATCCGTTTGAAAGCTGAAAAGTCAATATTTATATTATTATATCCGCGCTAAGGACTGTCAAGTAATCTCTGCTCTATTTGGGCGGGTAAAATGACTTGGAAAGTAGAGTACTAGGTATAATAATCTTTGGATAGGTCTTAAAATATTTAAAGGACCTACCTTCATTTAGGGTAGAGTTATCGACCGACGAGAAGACGATCCTGAACCATCCCGGCTTCGGAGCATACATCGTCTCTCCAGCTGTTATCATCACTCTGCTCTCGAAGAACTGGGCATTCAGCTTTCGTTCTGCTTCAAAGGTCTGTTCTGACAGGAACTGAAACAGCATTTTACAATAGGTACACTATTCAAATAAAGTAACAAATATAAAGTCTTACTACAAATTAGTTATAGACTAAAAGAAGAGTACTCCTTACCTTACTAAAGTCGGCCAACAGGAAGAATCCTGACCGAGGCTTAATGTAGGGTACATCCAATGTATCCAAATGGCTACATAATAAGTCTCGAGCATGCCTCAACCGTTTGTGATTTTCAGGAATAAAGACATTCTCAATCCAATCTAAAAGCAATCACCATAATCAATGTTATACTTGGACACATCATGTCAACACTTTAGATAAACATTGCTAACCTTACATATAAAATCTTGAAATCGTCAAAACTTACCGGTATCATTTAGAAACTCTCTAGCTATAAATTGTGTCGCCGTATTGGGAAGATGGTGCATCTGGAACCTGGCAGCACAAGCTCGGACACTTGGGTTAGGGGAATGGAGAACGGCAAACCGTAGTCCAGGCAGAGAAAAGTTCTAAAATAAGTAAGATAAAGAAAAAACGAAGTTATATTATTTCGTATATTGCCGTCGCGGCTGAAAACTGTACAATAAATGTAAAAAACAGGTAAAACAATAGAATTTAGTTCCACAAACAAATAAAAACCTATAAGAACCAGTACGGACCTTACTGATGCCCCAGATCCAGATCAAGTAGTTCTTGTCTTCTCCTTCGAACAATTCTGTAGCGCTTTGAAACGGGAACTTTGGGTTCTCATCGTATATTGTCAAATCGTATATCTCGTCCAAAATGACAAACAGTTTTTTACTAAAATTTAAATTTGATTTGCAGTATAAAAGGTGTTCTTTTACAACTATTTATCAACAAGTATCTCAAACAATCTTTTGTTAACATACCTTAAAGCCCATTGAATTACCGGTCGAAGTTCGTCTTGCGAGAAGTAGCATCCTTCTGGATTCTGGGGATTCACAATTGTAATCGCTCTTACTTTTCCCTAAACGTACATGTGTAATATATTGTAATTTGGTACTGATCTTCCAAATTTTACTTTAGTTCTCACTTTCCAAACCTATTTTACATAATAAAGTTGTGTGGTACTATAACATAATATTATGCAAATCATGGCTGACTTTGTCAAAGTTTAATGGATACAGCTGACGCTAAAGCTCAACATAACTTGTTACCTTGAAACTAAGCTTTCCATATACTTTTTGACCATGATTTCAAATATATTAGCCTCCACACATCTATGTTACCCGTTGACAAAGGTAACACTATTAACACAATAAAAAAATACCTTCTTACTGGCATCCTGGTACGCCTTTTCGAATCGTTCCACTTTGAGTTCAGTACTCCTTTGGTCCTCTGACAAAGCTGGTACTACCTCAATCTCAACCAGACCTCGTTCTCCGAAGTCATTAGCGAATCTATAGTAATATGGAGCTGGCACCAATAGGTAATCCCCTGGGTCAAACAAGATCTGGCCAAGAAGATCAGCGCAGGTGGTGACTCCAGGAATGGTCAGAAG
Source organism: Bursaphelenchus okinawaensis (assembly GCA_904066225.2). Classification (NCBI taxonomy): domain Eukaryota; kingdom Metazoa; phylum Nematoda; class Chromadorea; order Rhabditida; family Aphelenchoididae; genus Bursaphelenchus; species Bursaphelenchus okinawaensis. The sequence continues at coordinate 6,049,432 of CAJFCW020000005.1, read as the reverse complement.
CTAAAACGTATGACAATTACCTTATTTAGTGTACTGTGGTACACCATATTACTAAATAATCCTAAGTAGTCTGGAAGTAGTACCAATATTGCCTAGGTTTAAGTCAACCCCAATCCTTTAGCTATTTTAAAATAACCATTATTAAAAATGTATCAAATACTAAACATAAATCAATGTTGTAACACCCAGATATCAAAATACCTGAAAACCGTATTTGATTGACACATAGACCCATAAACAACAACAAACCCCAATTTCAACATAAACAACAATGTAATAACCAATCAACCCTAAAACCCCATTACTGCTAATATATAAAAACAATTACTAATGTTATGTTATTATTACTGTCAATGTTCAAACATCATCAACCTACTTCATCACAAGGTATTGGCGGCAGGTTCCGGCGACAAAAGCGATTGATAAACTTGGCCAAAGACTGCAATGTGGCCACTTCACCTCCAGACCTTGGGTAGACGAACAAGTTCTTGGTGTCAAACTTGTTCCAGTCAATACTCTTGAACTTCTCCGTCACCAGCTCTTCGCAGAGGATGTTATCGGCTGACGACAGCTTTATGTAACCCTAAAACAACATTATTTTATTGAGTAGTTGTTTAAAAAGGTCAACAATCAGGCTAAAAGCTGAAATAGTGTTGCAAAATAAAAACATTTCCTCCAAAATATTTTTTAGGTAACTCCTTTCAAAAAACGATAAAAACCTTGTTTTAGGTAACATTTGACACAAAAATTACCAAAAAATAAAATTTAAGTAAAAGCCTACATTAGTGTTGTCATGACTGTAAGGATTCTCAAGGTAGAGTTTGTTTTGTCCTCCAGTGCTCGGAAATCCCAATCCTTTTTTGGCACGATCAGAAATGAGATGCAGAGGCATCTACAACAATATATTTCTGAATAAGGTTAGAAAATGTCCATTACCACGCAAAAACGCTTTAAAAGTTATATCTGAACTAATGATAATAGAAAAAGCATCTTTAAAATAATTAAAAAGATCAAAGGTGATATTAAAGTATACCTAAAATACCAAATCTCTTGAAACAATATAAAAATACAGAAAAATTGATGCCGAAACCAATACAAAAACCTGTAAAAAGACCCCTAAACAATATTAATATGAGAAATATTCCCCATAACACCCGACTCGCTCAAAAAAGAATGTCCTCAAACCGTGGCCTGGCCGGCTGTGTCCATTTCAAAAACTCAACGGCCACTTTTCGAAAACGTCTGAAGTCTCAGCTGTTTTTTGTCCTTTTCGAGTTTAAAGTCAGATAGACTTTAATTTATGTTAAGTCTAAAAGATACGAGTTCAACGTACGAATTAACATAAATTATGGAAGTTTAATGCCTAAAACAATATAAATCTGATGTTTAAATAGCTGGAAAGATTATTTTAATCGGAAAATCATTAAAAAAACCCTTTAAATGCTATAATAACATCAAACTATAAATTGAACTCTTAAAATATCAATAATAAAAGGCGAAATTCATCAAGAACAACAATAAGCTCAAAAGTTTATAAGTTCAAATAAAGCTTTAGGTATTAATATAAAAATAAACTGTTGATGTTACACTAAACAAAAAGAGCTAAGAAGAGCTGCTAAGACCACAAAGATCAAGATGTTAATTACACGAGACCCGTTTCACGTTACTTATACCAGATCAAAACGTGATGGTGTTAGAGATAACAGCCAGAATGTTATCTTAAGCAAGCTCGAGTGTCTGAAGTTGCTAAAATACATATTACGAGATCTTTTTACATTATCCATGACGAAAAAGCAGCAGATATTGCATCACTGGACGAAGTTGAAGCAAAAAACTAGTCTAATATAAAAAATTGAAAAATAATTTATTAAAGTTGCATATCGTTACGTTGCAATGAAAAAGGAAACAAAGTGTCACTGAAAGATTGGAAATAAGATTGTGGTCAAAAATTAAATAAAAAATTAAAAGAAAAACGTATTTTTATCTAAAACAACTTGTTCTACACACTTTTCGACCAAAAAACAACAATAATATGAGTTTATGTCATGAAAAAGAAAACAGGTTATTTGCTGTAAAATCAGTCTTTAAACTAAACGGTCTTGCAAATGTAGGTAATGTTCGACAAGATACGATTAATAAAAGTAGAGTCGATCGGATTACTACCTAAAAATGTTTTGTTTGGCTTTGTACTTTTGTCCACGTTTTGGTCGATTTAAAGTGAATTTGCAGTTTTGTTTTGAGAATTCAAACTTTTTGCACTATTAAATCTTGACAGCACTGTTATCAGTAAATTCTTATAAATTTATTCTTTGAAAATGACTAATATAGCAAATAAAACATGATTAGACACATTATTGCGCAATCTTTGTGAAATTTCAAAATTCGAGACCAAAAATAAACAAAACTGATAAAGGGTAATGACGAGAACAATATCAATTCTTTACATAGATAATAATAACGTTGGTCAAGGAAAAGGTGACTAAATTCGCAAATAAAAGCTAATTCTACACACTTTTTGACCTATAATGTAGAATATAATCGACAATACGATATGACATAATATTGAGTAAAATGCCTGAGGACGTGAGATAGGTAACTTAAATACTCAAAGATTGCCATGACGACACAAACTAAACAGTATTATAGTATGATATCTTGTAGTCTGATACCTTGTAGTTTGTTTTCTCGTAGTTTGCTAAACATATTTTGGCCTCGAGGTTTGATTTCGAAATCGAAATCCACGTTTTTAACTTTCAAATTGTAATTTATTCTGGCTTTTAATGTATCATGTTTTGTTATTACCGTATCTGATAGTGAATATACGTAATATTGAAAAGTTACGTCTAAATTATGATATAATGTTACGGTTACCATTCAAACCTTGTGCAAAATACTAAAACCATACAAAAATATTGTAACCAAACCTTCAAAATTAACCCTGTAATCAATTTTTATCAGATTTTTTCAAATTTCTTGCTTTGCAGGCTAAATTCGTCCAAACAAGGTCAAAGCACACCAGCTGAACTCGCAGATTAATGTCTTCCCCACATTGTTTATTTTTTCCCCACCTCAGCTCGCTCCCTTCGCGACACCCTTTCGGATGTCGTGGACAAGAAGTGCGTCAACTGTTTCCTTAAAGCGGCGCTCAGCTGACCGGCCACTTTTGGACCGGTCACATGCCTTTTCTATTCTTTTTTGGTCCGATAAGGCCCTGGTCAAAGTATGGCTCGGTTTTAAATATAAGCCTTGAGGGTAGAGACATGAGTATTTGTGGTTTGATGACATAAACAATGTTGTTGTCACGTTACGTCTTAATTTTTGATTAGTATTAAATAATTTACAATAGTTTAGAGTAGACTACTCTACTATAAGATGTTTTATATTGTTTTGTACCTTTTTACATCGCTTTGTAACAGCAACCTTTAGACCACGCTGTAATCAAGTAACACTGTTGTTGTTTAGGCGTCATGCAGTCTGGTGGGTCAGGCTGTTCCCCTCCCCCGTGACCTCTTTTCAGCTTTTTCAGTTGTTCAAGTCTTTCTTCCAGCCCGAAACAATTTTCGAGGCTTTCGAAGCTGTTGTCAAGCCGATTCCCTGTTTAGAATCCTTGTTTTGGAGGTCGGACATTACGTTGCGATCATCAGCTGTCGCGACTTTTTTGTTGATGCGTCGCAGCGATTCAAATTTCGAAAAAGCGTCGGTGGCTAGTTGTTGTGGGTCGATGAAACTGGTCGATTCTCGAGTACAACAATACCCTTCCGAGTCGGTAGAACTGTTTTTTATTTACTCGCGGAACAGCACGGGGCCTGGGAAAGAAGGGAGCATCGATCGAATCCGCTGCAAGTAAGCGAAGCGAAAGGGGCGTGGCTTCCGCCGCAAAGAGGGGCGAGAGAGCGCGGGGAGGGGAGAGGGTGGCGAGAGGGAAAGAACACTCTCTTCGCGGAGAGCGACAGACATCGGTGACGGAGAGAGCGCGAAACGCAGCCATCACGTGCACACGATCCTCCCTTCTCGTGCTCGTAACGACCACCTCATCTGATCGATGTTTCTTGCTGCAGCGTTCTTTTGAGTGCCTGATTCATGGGGTCCAGCATCCACGGGGCGGGTGACAGTTTTCGAAATGTGTTTGCTCCACAACTATTTAAGTGTCGCACTCTTAGCCCCCAGTAATCATTCCGTATTTATTTGTGTAACATTGAGTTATGCTGGCGTGCACGTCGAGTACGTTCCCCACAACCACCGTGAACTATCCTCACGAGTCCCTCCCTCACACATCTGACATGATTCTAGAATCGCTGGTCGATTTGCAAGCACTCACACCTCTGGTCATGCCAATCCACGCTGCCTGGACTAAATCGTCGACTGGATCTGGTGCGGATGAGAACCTAAGGTGAGTACATTGTGAAAGAGGATCAGTTTAGATAGTGTAATGTAACTCCACGTTACTGAATCTAGATGGCTTCATCTAGGTACCATAGTTTATATCCGATCTACATTAATATCAGCTACTTTATATTGTATAAAAATAAAATTTCAATTCAAGCTACAAACTCATATTAACCTTATTTTAGTGAAGCTGAATACCCATTCCTCGACCGCAAGCCCGAAGTGGACCGTAAGGGTGCCAAGGGCCGGCGTCATGCCGGTGAGCAGCTTCTTATGAAGCGGCTAGCCACCCAGGGCTTCCTGATGAAGTCGGTGCTGGACACCGGAGCTCTCGGTAAGCGACGACGTGCCCGTATGTTGTCTGAAATGTCCAACGATGACATGGACCCTTCCATCCACTACTCCATCAACCGCAAGAACCGCTGGCTCCTGAGTTCGGCGTCGCAACTCATGAGCGACAAGACCGACAACGACAGTGTTGGCTTCTCGGCCGTTGACACGGTCTTCGGAGCTGACGGCCAACGTGTGTTGGCCGAGCATCAACTACAACAGAGTGGCGTACACTCGAAGCACTGTAAGAGTGTGAGAGGAAGCCCTCACAAGGTTGATGGCTCGGGGAAGCCGTTGGAGGTTCGCTACGTTCTTGCCAAGCCTAGTCCAGTCACGAAACTCATGGCCGGAAGCCTTTTTAACAAAAGTGAGTTGGTTTAATATTGTCATTTCTTCATATTTTTGTGTCATAGATAGTATTTAAGCTTATAGGTATAAAAATGTTCTGTTTTCGAAGTTTTTTTACTAAAATTGTCAGTTTAAAGCAAGGTTTTACAACTTGTACTGCCTTCTGTACTTTGTCTGAAAGATCACTTTACACTAAATCAAAGTGGTTCAGTAACTTTTACACTCTTCTTTTTGTTTTGTTTACACTACTGGTTCAGAAGTAACAAACAAACGGTTGAATTCTGAAAAAGCAAAGAAACAAATCAAACTATTGTAAAAGTAAAAGGACAACATTAACACTGACTTTAAAGTAACAAAACACAGGTATCAGAGTAACAAAGTATAGACTTAGAAGTAACAACCTTCACAATTCCACCATTTAAGTGACTTATTGTAGGCAAACCAGCAGTCCGCTCCAAGAAACGAGCACAGATGGACACCAGCGTGTACAGCACGGACGGGGAGAGGAACGAAGCCGAGGAAGAGTCCAAGCAGCTCTCGGAGGAGGTCATGAACATGTACCGACCTCGCCAACGCACCTACAGCTTGGCCGACTTCATTCAGGAGAAGTCCGCCCCCGTCATCGTACGGCATCGACCAGAGAGTGTGAATGCCGAAGAAACGTTCGAACAGGTATGTTGTTGTATGGACTTGTAGTTATATCTTGTATATCATGTCTTTATTTCAAAATTTTATTAAATTCCGTCTATAAATTTAAATTTTGAACTACAAATTCACAAAAATGAAAACCTTGTTTGATATTCAAATCACAAAACCAAGGCCTCATGACTCAAGCAGCATTTCCGTTTTCGTATGTTATCAGCAGTTTATACTGTGACGTTACTAGAACAGAGTCACGTGGCGACAACCAGCCCATTTTGAAACATGGGTAATCATTTTGTTTATCGGGTTCTTTGGTCGCTTCTTAAGGTCCCCTCATCAGACCGGTTCCCTTTGAACCGTTGACGAAAACATCGCCAGTCCACCGTCGTTGTTCCCTTAATATGTTATCTTTTATCATTACGCAGATTACCGTATCGCCTCGATTGTTTACCATACTGAGATCGTAACGACCTGTACCACCTTTAGATTAAGATGTTTCATGTTATTGTAGAGTAAACTATACATTTTACATTAAAGTAGTCTTGTAGATGACATTATTGATAAGTAATGTGAAGTTATCAAAAGTCACAGCCTTTATTTACTGTAAAACAACTAATCCTGTAGGTCTCTCTTTACATGTGACATAGCTAATTAAAAAAACAATTACGTTGTAAACTGTTATCAACTGCAGCTGGTTATTGTAATGTCTTATCACCTGCAGACGAAAATAAACAATCGGTGATTGATTTTTATCATTGACAAGATTAATCAGATAACGTGACTGTACTTTCAGGTGGAGATGCCTGTTACCAACACTGCCCCCACCAACAACACAGACTACAGCGTGAAGGAGACCGACAGTGGCGTCACCTTCTACGTCAACATCGAAGCCGACCGACTCAAGATCCAGAACCGAGCCGACTGGCTGGAGAAGGCGGTGGCTGTCGCTAAACGAGGCGATCTCCTCTTCAAATGGCTGAACAAAGCTAGGACTGCCTTCCAGGTCGACATCAGTGCCAGACTGATGGAAGCAGCTCGAGAACCCATCATGGTGCTCACCTTCAGCTACAGACAGAAGGACAACAAGATCAAGGTCTTCTTCAACGCGAGCAACGACTGCCAGATCGACCGCCTTCCACTCGAGATGGCTGCCGTCCCCTACCAAAAAGCCTTGGAAGGCATCGAGACCTACCTCAACGTCGTCTTCACCTACACCCGCATCCACATCGAGCCTCCCACTCACCGACCCAATGATGATGCCTTCTCCACCCAGCTCACCACCCGTACCCTCCCCCTCTCCGGCTACGAGCTGATGGCCGGCTGGCAATGCATCAACACTTTCATCAACGAGTCGATGCAGAATCTGGAGAACGTGAAACAAGAAGAGGACGATGAGGAGGATGACTTCGAACATGTAACCATGGATGAGTTCGAGGTGCTGAACGACGAGTACGAAGACTCCAAGTGGTTAGACGAAGACCTGGACGAGCAAGTGGCCGATCTTCAGACCATCTGCAACGAATGTGGCACGGAAGAGTCTTCTGAAATCATCACCACCGACTGTGGCCACTCCTTCTGCTTCAGCTGTTTGAATCGTCTGTTACGAGACAAATTGGGCAATGGCTTCCCTTTCTGTCCCGTAGCCCAGTGTAAGGTCGAGTACCCAACCCAGCTCTTGAGCTCCGTCTTCTGTATCCCCATCGTGTCCCATCTTCTGGAGGCCAAGGGTAAAGAATGTGCCTTAAACTGTCAGAGAAACGCCTTCCAATGCCCAATCGGATGTCCCATCTCGTTCGGAGAGTTGGATCCTGCCCACCAACAAGTTCAATGTGGCAGCTGTTATAGTCACTGGTGCTCCAGCTGTGAAAGAGAACCTCATTGGCCAATGAATTGTCGCGAAAACCAAGATTTTCAAAAGAAATTCAATGCCCAGAAGGAGCAGGGTGAAGAATCTCGCAATTCTCAGATCCAGATGCGCTACTATCACATGGTAAACGACTGTCGCGAGGCTCGTACCAACAACGAATGGAAGTTGGCGGCCAAAGAGTTGAGGAAGAAGGTCGGCTACAAGCTGGAGCGACAATATCACGAACACAGAAAAACTGTAAGTTATCATTCTGGAAATGAGTTCACGAAATAAACCGTTTTGAGACAGTTAAGTTAAATACAGATTCTAACTTCTTACTCAATCGTCTTTAACTTCTGATTCCGTTTCAGAGTTTGCAACTGGTGGAGAACGGCTACGGCTACCTCTACATGAGCAAGAGCAACAAGTGTGACACGTGGTACGAAGTGAAGAATGCGTTGAATGCCATCTACGCAGAGTACAGTCGCGTAGAGAACACCGTGCTCAAGGCTCCCAAACTCACCGCGGCGCAGGTCGCCGCCGAGATCCACGGTCTGCGTGGACTAGTCCGCAAGGGGATCCAAGAACTCGAAAATACTAAGAAGCGATGTTAATTGTGCTTGCTGACACTACAAGTAACGCACATTTGTACTATTCAGTTTGGTGCTATACGCAAAAAGTTACAGTAGTACTACAAACTGCATCACTAGTACTTTAGGCAAAGCTAGTGCTTCAGTCGCATAATTTTGTAAAATGTCGTCTCTCCCCCCCCTCTTAGGGTAATCCTCATCTAGAGACCTCAGTGTAAATAGGGCGATCTTTGTATAGAAAAGCTTTTATTGTGATTGTACCGTCCATGTCGTGCATGGCTGTATAGTGTAAGATATAATACTAGGTAGGTTCCTTCTCTTTCTTGTCTCACTTTGCCTGCCAAAAACTTCAAAAACCCAAAAAACTCAGCAATATTGTGACCCATAGCATTCGACTAGCACTTATACATGTATATATACATAAAATAAACCGGCGATGTAAATAATTTGTTAATAAACTTTTTTCGCCATTCATTCGGAAATTGACTATGACAAAGGTAAAAAATACTTAAATTAAATACATTAGGCCATCAAAGAGAAACGCACATTGCCTTAAAAAAGACAAATCACAGTAAAAATGTATTATCATGTTCACGACAGTAATATTATCCATCAGAAACATCAATTTAAAGAATTTATGACAACTAATAACAACAAACAACGTAGTTATACATACAAATGGACCTAATCTTGCTTTTGTTGTGTTCTCCTCTTCCTTAGCCTGATCCCATCTTCGACCAACACATTCGTCGTATCTTCGAACAGTTCATCTTCTGTAGCCTCAGGCTTTTCCGTCTTTAATCGTTGGTATGTCTCGGTGAATAGCTCTGAAACGGTTTTGGACTTGGATCCTACATGAAGGTTGATTACTCCTGGGGATCCATATGTTTTGTAAAATCTACTGAAATTAGGTTTGTAATGTGACATACAAAGCCAACATATTAATTACAGTTTGTACAATAATTAAAATTTGATTCAAGAGGCATTAAATCAGTTTTAAACCTATAAATGGAATGTCACAGACAAAGATACTTACGCTCTGATCGTATCTTCTGGGTAAAACAACTGTCTGACAGGGTCGTCCTTCTTCGGCATCTCCAGATTCCATGTCGGCTTGTGTATCGGAGGGCACAGTACGTAGACATCAAACCAAAGCGGCCGATCCTCCCATCTCAACTGGCCGGCTTTGATAAGACCACTCACTCTAAAAATAAAAATATTATCTATTTCAATTAAAACAAAGTTCTCCGAATGTCTGACCAACCTCTGGAAAATGGGCGCAGCCTTCTCGACTCTGGTGAACTGATGAGCCATCTAAAGATAAGGTCAAAGAATAACATTGTTAGTGCTTCTTAACATTAAAACGACACGGAATAAAGAAAAACTGCAAACTTGCATTCTCTCTAAGATAATATCTAGAATAGGCCTCTAACCAGAACATATTAACATCAACAACAAGAGTAGAAGTTGTTTTATTAATTTACAAGTAACAAGTGTTGAAAAATAAGTAATGTCATATACAATATACATGACGGACTAAGCGTGGCCCACACGACCCTAACAAATATCAGATTGAAACCCGTTGATCTATCCATCCAAATCCATATAAGCCACCAGCTCTTCTCCCGGACAAATACCTACATCTGAACGGACGGCTTCCGACAGTGCTTCTGATACCTGATTCAGAAGTTGGACATCATTTACGGTTACATTAGATGCGTTCAAGTTTGATTGATTCGCTTGACCACCAACGTCAAGAAGAACATGACCGAGAGGAGCCGAGTCGTCTAAAACAATTTGACATGAACGTTATCTTTAAACTAAACCAATATTACAGCCCTAATTTGTAAGCTAAAAAATAAAAGAAAAAAAATTCTAAAACATATACAATTAATTTTACCCAAACTAACCTGAATTTTTCTTCTTTTTTCCATCATGCTTTCGAACGGCTTCAGAATAGGCTCGTGACCTTTGTGTCACATCAACTTCTCCTACGTTATCATCCAAGTTGACGTCAATTATTCTCTAAACACAAAATAAATAAACCAAGACCACTTACTTCTTGAGCTGTGTTTAAAATCCTGTGAATCAAGGCGGCCTCGTTCTGTTCTCTTGACCTCACGGACTCTCCAACAGAATAAGGTGGAGTAAGTCGATTGCCAGCCGGTATTCCATTCCCTGTGGCATTCTGGGAAGGCACATTTACACTAAAACACAACAATATAATTTATTCATATTTTACTAAACATATATTGCAAAAACTAGGTTAAAATTCAGTGAAAACCATTAAAAACATGGATAACAAACCTTTCAGATCTAAATATGTCGTCGGTTTCCTCGTTTCGGATCAAATAGCTCTCATCATCTTCTCCGTCTGTTATGCAACAACAGAACTTTTTCAGAAAGTTCATTGCAGACAATTAGATCAACTTTCTATTTATCAACCTCATCTGCGAAAAAATATTTTATGGAAAAAGAAAGAGCTGCGTCCTTGCATCCGCGAACTGCGGGTTATACCGGCTTTTTATTTATTTTATTTTTAAAAAATAGGTAATAGAGATATTGAAAACGCCTTTGCATGTTTTAAATTTTTACAATAAATTTAAAAACAATAATAATATTCAAACAATGTAGTCAATCAATAAAAGAACTTTATTTGACGATAAAACAGTGTCAGTCTTCGGAACATTCTCCGGCATCGTACTTGGGTGCCTTTTTCCTCTTTTCCTTTTCTTCATTTGCATATTTCTTGGCGTAAGAGTCGTAGTCGTCGATGAACATCAGCAAGTTCTGACTCATTTCTACTGAATTCGACTTCATCAGTGTGAACAACAGAATCCGGGCAGTGTAAATGTAGTGCTGAAAGGTTATTAGTTAATTTTAAGTCTTTCTATGGATGGTTAATGATTGTTATATAATTTTTTATTACAAAATTTTTAATAGTTTAACGATAAAACTGCTTGAAATAATAAAAAAACAAGTCAACTTTGACTGAAAGGAGAGCAATTTGGTAATTTAGGTAATACTCATATCTCTTTACCATTTCACATTTTATAGCCAGATGCCGTTTCTGCCTGAGCTCCTTGGCCAACTTGAGCAGAGCGACTTCTTGACCAGCGTACAGTCGGTCGATTCCTTGACAACCTAGAACAACAACGGCGCTTCGACCAGAGCCACAAGCACAGTGTACCAGTACCTTTTTGGCGTGTCTGGTCGCTCTCCATATATGAAAAACGGCACTTGAGGCTTCTGGAAATCCGACGACGGGGAAGTTGCTCCAGAAGATGTGTTTGGCGTTGACCTCGCCCTTAGGGGTTTCTGCTTTTATCACTGACACTTGGACGTTCTGATCGTCTGATGCAATGGCATCTGGCTGCAAGTCAAGGTTACAGTAATGCGTTCTATGTATAATGTTTTAATTGGGTGTTCAATCGATAACTGTTTTAAATAGATTTCAGTCAATAAGTTTAGGGAATTTACCTTGGTTGTCGCCACTTTGATCCCTCCGAACTCCCCACTCTCTCCAGGCTTGTAATATGTACCACACTTCTTCCCGTCGTCGCATGGAGTCATTTGTACAATCTGAAGTCATTTTACTTTACAATATCACATAGTCATAGTAAGATTATCATCATATAAAGTAATAACAAATGCAATAGCAATACCAACTTACCACATCGACACCTTCAGTTTGAGCTAGATCCCAGAAGTTGGCTACTGTAGATGCTAGTGGAGACTGTGCCAGTATAAACTTCGAATCTACAGAATTGGCGTTGTAGTAGCCTCCATCAGATAGTTTTACACGGCTTTCTTCGATACATTGGACTGTCTAAATACTTTAGTATGAAGTACAATGTAGAACATGATGACAACTGGTAAAATGGTACAATCTCTGAGTTTTTACTATAACAGATGCAGTGTTACTAACAATTGTATTTACTGACCGTATATAGGACATTTGACTACGGTAACTAACCTTGTACCTATTTTTGGAGGCATTGTCGCCGTCTAGTCCTGCTGTAGCACTTGGGTTAACGTTTTCAGTAGCCAGTTCCTGGAACTCCTTCTTCAGCCCAGGCATGTCTTTGTCCAGTAGCCAGGTGACGTAGCCGTTCTTATCAGGGATGATCTCCTCCTTGTCCTTCTCGGGCTTCTCGTGATTGTCTTTAGGCTTTCGTTTCTCCTTCACTGACACATTACCTTCTTCTTTTGTCGCTTTTTTCCTAGATAACAAGAGTTGTTAGTTACCGTGGTTAAAAGCTTGGTATGTTACCATACCTTCAATATTATCTCTCACTTTGTAATATAACATTCTAATATTATGAAGTTTTAACTTACTTTCTGCTCCTTTTCTGTGATTTGTCGCTGAAAATAAAGCTTTAATAAAGAATGACAGTTACAGTAATACTTAATCCAACAATTTGAAAGTTTAAGCTTCAGACCTTTTTGCCATTTTTATAATGACATAATATGACATGTTATATTAAAAGTGTCACCAAAAGTTAAATCAACCTACGCAGAGCTGGTTCTCTTCACCTTGGTACTACTATCTACGGTTTCAGTGACATCTTGTGTAGTCGCTCCAGAACGACGTTTGGCAGAAGCTGTAGTTCGTCGTTTGCGTTTTTCCTTCTGAAGTCATCAAGTAATGAAAAGTCATTACAATGTAAGTGTTTGAAGGTACATTTCGGTATTTGCAGTATATTTGAATATTCATACTCAGAAATTGCCATTTTTAAACACATTTTATAAGAGAACTCTTTAAATTTTAAACTTTACTACATTGACAGCCCTGTTTTTAAAGTTTAAATCGTGTAGCTTACCACACTGACGCCCCTGTTGTTCTCTTCGGCAGTCTTCTCGGCATCGTCGCCCTTCCGCGAGTACTTCTTCTTCATCTCGTTTAGTCTCGTCTTCAAGTCCTTCATTTTGGCAGATTAACCGACCGCCAGGTGACCAAAAATGACGCAGAATGCATACGACTTTCAAATTTGTTAAAATTTCAAAATTTAGTTTTAAAAAGTTATTAAAAATGAAATTTAAAATTGAATAAACTGATCATATTATTACTTTGCAGCTTTTTCTAGTTATTTCTCGACCGAGACCGTAACATTACACTAATACTACATATCTATTTTGCATTTTTACATCTTGTTTTGTAAATAAAACTTGGAAATACAAAAATCGAATCAGAATGTCCCTTATATATTGTCACTTATATTATGTTAGTCCAATCAGCTGTTGGTATATCGGCTAACAGCGCATCGTATGTCCATAACGTTGTTAGCCTTGACATAATGTCGTTATATATAAACACGACTTTTATTCTGCATTGTGCTCGGCTCTCATGAGTTTTCTCACAGAATAGCACCGTGCATACGAGATGGTTAATATGTTAATGACCAGCCTTGTTTTCGTTTTTGTGATTATGTGATAAGAATATCCAGACAATGGTCAACAACGACTTGAGTACCATTTGTTTTACTACAATAAACTATTAATCATTTGGCATTAAAGTCTTGTTTCACCACGATGTTATACTAGGTAACAGTATATATTACTCATGTTGTTCTGTTGTAACTGAAAGTATAAACATAGAAATGAGTTATCTACATCACAACTTAGTGCCTTACAATTTATTTATTTTTAGCGTCTTCTGACGTCGCCGTGACGCCGTAGCCGACGATGTTTGAGATTTTTGTGGGAAAGTTGCCTTTTAATGGTTATGTGCCATTTCTTTGTCACATATCTTGTTTTTTATAATCATTCGACCGAAAACAAAACATTTCCCCTCCGGCTATCTTTCAAATCCCAAAACAATCCACAAAACCTGTCAGCATGACGGATTTATGGGCCTTTAATTTACTTTTCCCATTATTTTGGCCAAATTTTTGAGGTTTTAGTGGGGTTTTAAGTGGGTTTCGCTGGGTTTAGGTAGCTTTTTCTTGGTTTAATTAATTTTTTTATGGTTAATATGGGAGGTAATATGTTCAGAATACTGTTGAAAGTATTTTTGAAACTTTAAAACTAACTTCAATGTTCAAAAAGTATTGTTTTAGGTACTTTTAGGTAACATTTTGTATTATTTTTGTTTTAAATTGACAATATGAGTTGTCAATGGTACTGTTAACAATATTAGGAACAAGCAGTCTGTGTAGAGACAGGTTGCTATAAACAAAGGCTTCTGAAATTGGCAGGCACCTTTGTTCCCCTCCATAATGTAATTATTTAAATTCTACTTTTACTTTGTTTTCGCTTTAAAAGAATATCCATATTATTTCATGTTTTTGCCCAGTTTCGGACTTTAAAATTACTCAAACAGTAGTTAGGTACGGATTCAGAATACCGTAGTTAGAAGGTTATATCGCATCATAACTACAACATTTTGATAGTTAGAATACTGTATTTTGAGTATCCTGTAATGATTTTACTGTAAAATTTTAAAGAAAGTATAGCACTGTAATTTTGTAGTTAAAGTATGACGCTTACCGTATCATATCTGCATAGTGTAACCTTTGAATACGGTTTAACTTTTTCGAATTTGAATTTGAATAACTGATTAAAGTAACATAACATACAGATGGTAGTATCGCGTGTCAGACGTCTTATCCGATTTACGGCTACTTTACTCTGTAATTCTCTCACATCTGCTTTACTTTGCAAAATTCAAAAATTCTCAGATTTTGTGCACCGTGCTATCACAAACACTGCACTGTGCAATTTTTAAAATTTTAAAATTTAAATTCCAAATTTCCAGTTATAGTTAACTACAATTACTAAACTTGTTTTCGATTCTAGTAAACAGTGGTCTATTTAGACTTATTTACGTGTGTTGATAACGCTTACCATGGCGGTAACTTCGTATATTCATGTAAACATAGTAATTCAGCTGGTGTCTTTACTATTACTCTGCTTTTTAGGTAACAGTAGTTGTAGAATTCACTCTGACGTAGCCTTGCATTCTTAATTCTGAATCTATTATTGAACTTGTTTCTTTATCTACTATAAGATCATGTTAAGGTTTGTATTATGTTAATATAGTTATATTATTTTAGGTGTCACTTTGTCGTACTATAAAAGTATCAGTACGTGACATTTTATTTTAAAATTTCATATTCTATGGTTTAATTACACTTTATAATTTATGTATGACACTGTATTTGTTATGCATTACTGTGACATGTACTCAGAGCAGCGAGTATGTCGTACTCAAAGGTAGTACTCGATCATTTTGACAGTTCTTATTCTTGACAAACGGTTTTAAACTTGTTTTACCAGGTTGTTCAAATAATTATGTGCCTCCTTTCAAAGCAAATTTTAGGGGCTAGGGGCACATAATTATTTGAAAAACCTAATAGTAATTGGGGAGTGATAAACATAATCTGACAGACTTACCAGTCAGTTATGTGATTACTACCGAGAAGATATTAACTTCCTTCCGAGTAATCTTACTGTTTATCACAACATACCACCTCTCTTCGTGGTAATTACTACAAATCTGTCATTAGCTCTTTGATCTATTTGTCATCACTTTGAGTTTAACCATAGTAATTGAGGAGTAATTGCTATATTTAGACTTTTTTAGGTAACAAAATTCAAATTTTAAGCTCGAAGTTCATTTTTAAACTTAAATTTAAGAAAGAAAAGATTAAAAGTAGATTTAAAACAAAGTTATGCCTATAGTGATGTTCAGTATTATGTTCTTATTCTTGGTATTACATCTTAGCACGTGCCTACTATAATTGTTGGTTTAAATTGTAATCTTACTCGCTTAAGCAGTAAGAGTAAATTAGTTTCTTCGAAGTTCGAACCAACTTTTGGACTTTCGAAACTTTTGAAACATAAAGCTTTAAATTTTAAATTAATTTTGCTGCACGGTATCCTTTTACCGTCGTATCTTCTCCATGTATCTAGAAGATACGACGTTTAACCCTTATATTATCATACGTCCTTCCTCTTTACTAGTTCCACCTCTTTAATACTTCCACTCTACCTTATCAATCAACTTTCCCATTTTTCGTATCTTACCTTATCCACGCCGTCGTATTTCCCTCGTTTACCGCGTCGTATCATGGTATCTCGCTCTCTTACTGCGTCGTATCATCGTGCCGTGACTATCCCCACTCTTGTGGCCACTTCCCGGAATTCTTTTATGGCCATGGATTTATTGTGCCTGCGGCGTTTAATTAGCGCTTTGGCTCTTGACGTGTTGTTGTGGCCTGACCTTCTGTTCGGCCATAACAACACCTTCATTGTGCCCAATCTTCTCCCGTTTACAGGGCCAGAAGGTGTGCGGAAGGGGTAACGTCATGGTTTAGCTGTAATTTGGGTATTAGTTTGGGTTATTATGGCAAGATATAGCATAATAATGAGGTTTAGGTAACATTTTAGAGCTTTTTCAATATATGTATGGATTTAAGCGTTTAAAAAATTAAATTATAAAGTTTTAATATTAAAATAAATTATATTATGCTCTCTCTTACCATGTCTTCATGCCTATTAGTATCCATTTCCCGCCGAAAACAAAGAAAAAAGGTCTGCAGCCTGCGCTCCCCTTCAAACCTAGGGCGCAGCCGGAAAACCCATTCACTGCATGAAATCAAAACTCGAGAACAACAATGTCACTGTCTGGACATACGAAGCGTGTTGGTATGTTGTGAAAGTTTCAATTTGAGTGTGTCGATCATAACATACGAAGCCCTATGTCACATTATATTGTACTACTTCCTTGTTTTCGAATCTGTCTATAATCCGTGAAACGGAACGCCTCAGGGGTTATATTGGGTTTCGTCAATTATGAATAGTATTTTACATGGCTCTGATTAGAATTTGGCATTAGTTTTTGTATTAGGTGATTGCAAAAGTTTCTGGCCGATTTTTGTTTTACCAAAATTTAATATTTAAAAAAAACAACAATAACTAATTAACAAATATATGTGTCATTATTATCAACAACCTGTTTCCATCCCTTCAGCAGCATTTGGATTCAACTTCTGTAGAAACCTGGAGTTTCAGAATTGAAAAAGTTAGCCCACCACCTCTTGAGGTACTCTCGATTGTCAAAGCGTGTTGCGTTAAGGTGATTTTGAAGAGAGTGGAACATATGATAATCTGTTAGTGCAACCTCAGGTGAGTACTGTGCATATGACATCACAGGCCAGCCGAAACTTTTGAGCTTGTGTTGGGTCAACTTTGTCACAAGGGCGCAAGCAGTATCATGAATGAAGAAACCCGATTCTGTTTACCATGCAATGCTCCCGCAATAGATTTAATTTGTCTACAGTAGACATCCACAGGGATCGTAGTTCCATGTGCTACCATTTCCCAGTACACAATACCTGTTGAGTTCCAGCTAAAGCTGATCATCTTATCCAGTGGGTGAAGATCAGGTTTGAGGTTGATACACCCTGTTCTCTACGTTCAAGCCATTGTTTCTTACTGGTGTGATTAACATACAGTACCCACTCCTCATCCCCAGTAACCAAATTGTCAAGCCATTCAAAGTTCCTTGGGAGCATCAACACACAAGTGCAAACTTCTACTCGACGTTCAGCTGGTCGCTGTTCAAATCATGTGGAACTTCTTGACCATATTTCCGTAATCTCCCAAGGGCGTGAAGTCTAATTAATGTGGTAGAAGGGTCACACTGAAGCTCTACAGTCGAACTTTTCGGACATGTCAAAGTCACCGTTTTTGAACTTGTGGAACCAAACTTTTGTGGTGTCGTAAGAGACAACTGAAGGCCCTACAGCACTGCATATTTCCTTCGTCGCTCTTGTTGCGTTGCCGTGATTGCGGAATTTGAGAAACAACACTGGCCGAACATGATTGTGTTTCACCTTGATTTCTTGAACTACCGTAAACAACAGAAAGCTTGAACATGCAATAGTTTTTAGTCCTTGGACACCTCTTTATACAGGTTGCCAACAGAAAGTTCTAGAACAGTGCAAAATTTTTTAAAAAAATTTTTGAAAAATCGGCCAGAAACTTTTGCAATCACCTAATATTTTATAGTTAGATATGTATTATAGTAGGGTATCTTTATATTAATATAGCCCTATGTACACACTTATGGTATATTAAAAATACGTGTAATGTGGTTAGATGTAGACATAGATCTATGTTTATAGCTTGCCTCAAACGTTTACTTTTCCCAATTTGTACTGATACTAAATAGCATCGAACGAAGTTCTCGAGTAAATTGGATCCGTTTAAAGTGTTTTAAACATTATTTTACTGCGCTCATCGTATCTTGATGGCTTTTTCGGCTTTATTTTCTCATTTACTGTGGTATTTTAAACTGTTTTTACTAAATTTTAAAACTTTTAACGGGAATTAATTATGATTTTTGCAGATTTTTGATGCCATTTGAAGCAATATAATGTACAGTATATTATGTCATATATTATGACATAATATTATACGTTAAATAATTAAAATTAGGGGTCGAAAAGTATGTAGAATTGTCTTGCGTTCTCAAGGTTTTGCTTTTTAGAGATTTTCTACGAACTTTTTGACCGACTCGAAAAATGGAAAATTAACGAAAACTTTGTTTCCAGTGCACTTTAAAGCTTTTTAATTTCTCACAATTTTGAATTTCGATTAAAATATTTAAATTTAAGTTTGAAACCGGTAAAATAAGGTCCGAGAACTTTTGGGTTTATTTGATGTATGTTATGTGACATTTCTTTTGACAGCCGTCACTCTCGAGTTCCCTCGAGAGTCTTCTTTTAATTAAATTTAATTAATCCCGCCGGCTGGTCTTACTGGTACCATTTTCGGGGATTTCCACTAATTAGAGGCTTTTTCGAAATTCCGGTTTATGAAGATACGATAGACAGTATGTAGGTAAAGGATGGGTAATATATAAGTAAACCATGAATAATTGCAATGTGAAATACAGTAGCTCTGACTTTACATAACAGCTTTCTTTTAATTTGTCAAAAAGTACGTAGAATTTAGTTTTTCATGGGTTTAGACCATTTATCGTCTACTTTCTCATCTTTATATTGACTTTGCCTGGTGATAAAACAACATTTTGGATATAAAATTAATTTTAAGACAGTTTTACTGAACCACTCTTTACAGTGCAGTAAAAACCAAATACCAAATACCACGTAGTATTTACAGTTTGTCGAGTTCCAAAGAAGGTCATGGTTAAGGTCAGGTTGAAGTTAGAAAGGTGGCCATGGCAACTTTATTCCGTGAGACAATGGCCATATGACATGTATACTAACGTTCTTTCAATGACATGGCATGTTATACTTGGCCAATTATAGTATTTGGCGTTTTATTATTGTTTTTTATAGATGACTGGTGTAAAAGCTAACATATCAATATAATGACAATTAGATAATAATATCTATAAAACTTTAAAAACCTTTAAAATGACTTTTTCTCTTTACTTTTTGACCATTAATATATTGTTATACACATTTCAGTTATTTTTTACATTATCGCAAACCAGTTTTCTTTTATTTTACATTACCATTACTATACTCAATTCTATGAACACGTTTGATCGTATAAGGTGTCTTGGAATCGCGTGTCATCCATCTGGTTATTAATTTATATTATTTTAGATGAGTTTGTGCCGGCCAGAAGCGTCGGCCGAGCGCCTGCGACGAGCTTCGACTGGACTGAGGCGAGGCTCTCGTGTCAAGAAAGTAAGTGTCATCGTATCTTGTGTATGGTATGTTATGAGGTGGCATTACTTTGTATGATTAGTTTGAAGGAACTTTCTTTACAGTTTTGGGGTTTTATATATTGTGTCAGAAGGCGCATAATTAATTGAACGGCCTAATAACTGCCGAAAACTTACTTTACGGTTTTTACAGCCGTAGTAATTGTCTTTACAGTAAAGAAAAGTCATTGTATGTTAAGCATGATAGGGTATTGTAGATATCTTTAGACGATAAAGCATGGTATAGTAGCATATTAACTACGGTATCGTATCTTATAATATAAATATATATATTTACATTACTTTGTCTTTTTTGCAAAAACTTTGTTTCCACTTTCTATACCTGAATATATATATGAACATATAACACATGTAGGTACACGTCCACGTCCAAGTATGTACATGTAGATGTATGTTGTCGTGTAAGGCAGGTTAATGAATGTCGTTACCTGAGTGTAATCACTTGTTTTGATGTCCATGAATGACATATATATTCATTTACCTTACTCTTATGTGTTTATTTACCGTGGTAACATCTTGTTGACAGCCATGTATCTCTACTGTTACCGCGTAAGTTATTCTTATATCTTTTGTTTTGCCTGGAGATTGTCGGATTTACTGAGTAGTTTGGGGAAAGCGACGTATGTGTTATATACGTTTGTATGTTATGATATAGCTTACATTACTTTCATATTTTGGGTATATGTTTGTATATTACCTATATATTATATGTAGATGTGATGTAGATGTAGGGGTGTATATGTCCCCTTATAAATATACATATATATGTCTTGTGTCATAGCTGAGTCTTAACATATATTGCCCATACATTGACTTTACATTATGTCATTTACCTTTGCCAACCACTTCCTTACATGTTCGTATGTCCGCGTTTACAGTGTAAGGTTGTTCCCAGGTCCCCCTTCGGAATGTGTGTAGGGCCCTCGAGGATTATATTATTAAAGATATTCGATTTCATTATCGGCTTTCGCTCCTGCCCTCAGGGGTTTTGGCCACATTAACCTTGACTTTGTCATAAGCAGCGAAGGTGGTGACATTATTTTAGGTATGCGTCTTAACGCTTTACTCGGTTCTTTGGTGTGTTATACATACTTAGTACTCCTACTACATTAAAGTACTATATAGTACCACCACACTTCATTTTAGTACTGGTACTACATTGTACGAGTACTGAATGGTACTAGTACTATATAGCACCTTCTCAAAAAGCCCATAGGATACCTATATCTGGCCATGAAATGATTGTTCCTTGTACTTTTCGACCACCCCCACGTTAATTACACCCCCAAAAAGTTTTGTCCTATATTACACTACACTCGAACAAGATTGTATATTTACTGTTGATGTATTGTAAGTACGGACACGAACATTATAATTAACTACCCATGCATATATTACGTACATTAACGTATCTTGGTCGTATATTTACACATTTCACGTGCTGCTTCCGCCAGTTTATATATGAAACGTATCTGCTTTTGACAACAAACATGGTCGTATCTTCGTAGCACAGTGTTTCTTATATGTGTAGGTGTGTTGGGAGATTCTGGATAACGATGAGATGGGGGAAAGGGTAAAGCGGTGGCCCGAGTCCCAGTCTTACCTCTTCAATAATTCCTTATATCGTATTTTATCCCAAAACTTTTGCACCACAATCATATGTTGCGACCTCGTACTCACCATGAGACTTACCACGTTAAACACTTACCATGGTACTTACTGTGGTGTTGTTATTTGTTCGTTGTGCAGACTTCCGGTGCAGCTCTATCTAGGTGTATATCCGGTGTTAATTTCGGAATGTTATGACAATCCATGTCAATAGGATACGTAGGCACGGTAAATTTCGCGTCGTATTTTCACATATTTACTTATTTTACAATTTTAAAATAATTTGAGTCGATATTAGGTACCTCTTTTACGTTTTCAGGGCTATTTTACTATAGTTATCGCGATTTGATGTTCGGTAAAGTAATTTATTTGTATCTATAGTCACTGGAATATAATCATATAAATGTACACAGATGTACACATTAACACAATAATTAATTTGGTTTGCCATTTTGTACAAAATATCTTAAAATTGGCAAAAACTTTGTTTCCAGCCCTTAGGTCTTCCAAATTTCAATTTTTTTAAATTTCCTCTTTCACTTTTCTGTTATATCAATAGACATATTAACTCTAATATAACCGACATAAAACAAGTATTAGCGGTCGCTATGACATTTCTCTTCGGGAATTAATTATGCCCTGAGGGGAAAACAGAATCTCGAAATGGGCGACGGTCTGGCTGTTACTGAGTTATTCTTCTCCCAGCTGCATTTGCACAACACGGTAATTATACGTTAATATCTTGCAATTACAATGTTTATGTTCTGGTATGTTGCAATTACCATGTTTATATTGTGGTATCTGGCAATTATTATATTATCTTAATGACTGAGTAGGTGGAACAAGTGGTCTAACGGATGTATGTCTTAATATAGGCTTATAAGCATAACGGTCTCAATTAGTAAACATATATACTATATAGATATTGTTTTAGTCATTTGTTTACTTAAGTTCAATTTAGACTCTTTCAAAATTCAGAAGTTCTCGGACGATCTGCACGGTGCAACCTTCAGAGATTGCACAGTGCAAAAGTTCCAGAACTTATGAACTCGAAAAGTTTTTACCGTAGAATATTTAGTATCCTTTCCCTCTTACAGTACCCTAATGTAAGTAATTGTACATGTTACACTATGTTCGAGTAGTAATTACACATTCACAACTACAATAACTCTGGAGTTACTACAAGTGGATAACCCATTACCCTGGCTGTAAATAGTTAATCCGAGTAATTTTGTGACCTTTTCTGTACTCTTTACTACCAAATACCTACTTTATGTCATGGTAATTTGTACTTTGGCAATTACAAAGATTACTTTTGGATTTTTGTTACCTAAATTCCATTTTCAGAGCTATATATCATTGTTATTGTAGTAAAAGAGGCCTTCTACATATTGTAAGTCTGTCATAACATTGTAATCGTTGTCATAGTGCAAACGATGTCATTTATGACATTATGAAAGTGATATTTGTCATTAATCCTCAAACTTAAAATAAACTGCTTAGAGCTTAAGCAGTAATTACTCTAATGTAATGTAACGTTGTGTGGGTGGGGATCCTCTTACATTCCTACTTTTACTATCTACTCCTACCTTGATACTGGCATTTCTTTGAAATTTCACAAATTTAATATTCTAAATGTTGAAAAATGTCAAAATCCTCAAATCATACCTTTTCCAGGATTCTGAGTGGCATTCCTCATCGTGTAAAGCACCTCGCTCCAGCTACACTCACTACGTGCAACAGTCAGAGTGCCTGAGGCAACAAGTACAACAACATCCTGTGTATCAAAGTGAGAGTCTCGAGAATCCGGTGATCCCTCGCATCAAGGTCACTCATCCACCTCGAGAGTCTCGACGAACTTCCATCTGTTCTCCGCTCAGATTCACTCGCACCGTGAGCACGGATTCCATTGATTCGCTGGAACGACAGTGTCTCCGTGACCTGAGGTGGCAACGGATGATGGAAGCGGAGATGCAGCAACAAGGCACAAGTCTGCAACGACAGGCTTCTCTCAGGAATGGAGATGTATGTTACCTATAATAATATTTTTTAATTTAAAGTTATTCATCCACCTTATTTTAGCATTTTTTACAATTAAGGTGACGAATGATAACCTAAATTAAGTTTAAATGTTCAAAAAACATTTGAAAGTCTTGGATTATCCTCCAAAAGTTCAATTTTTTCAAGAAAATATAATTTACAAAAACAAAATCTTGTCTTCCAGAAAACTGGTCATTATGACTATTTTTAAAGATGTTTTTCTAACAAAATTTTGTCAAAGAATAAGTAAATGTTAGCAAACATGTTGCAAATCATAAATGATGTATTATAGTCAGTGTTTTGCCGGACCCGTCCGGTCCGGACCGAGGTCCGGTCCGGTCCGGAAAAAAAAATTTTTTTTTATTTTAATAAAACTGTTTTAAAAATTGCAAATAAAACATATTTTTAAGAGTTTTTAAACGTAAAGAAAGCAGTTTTAGCGCTCCTGGCTTTTTTTAAAAATAAAAAAAAAATTTTTCGGACCGGACCGGGCCGAAAAAATTCTTATCCGGACCGGTCCGGCAAAACACTGATTATAGTAAATAAATCTCAATTTTTGTTTTTAGCTTTATTATCCTGGACTTATTAGCCAAAATTATGTAAAACAATTTTATTTACTGCTTCTATAAAAGTGGTTGAAAGTTTTTTTTAACGTAAATTTAGTCTTTTATGAATAATTTTGGAGTTATATTAAATTCGTTGTTAGAGTACAATTTATATTATGCTTGATAAATCGACCTATCACAATATAAATGTTTTCTTTTTAGAACGGTGAACCAGTAGCATCTACATCGTTAGAAGACCCTTCTTCTTCGTACCCACCGTTGTCTCGAGTAGGAAGATCTAAAACAGACCCAGGGAACGATGAGCAAAGCAATAACAATATAAATAATGGAAACGGAAGGGTTGCCCTCCAGAGATCACCGTTATCACTGTCACATGGAGAAGCGACACTCAAGAAAAGTGAAACGGTAATATTCTACCCTTTTCCTGTTTGTTTTAGGCATAAGACGACTAGTGTTTTATGTATATTACACTGCGTAGTAATGATTTTATTTGATACTGTGTTGATTTTTAGGTAACAAATTTTTAGTCTAGCAGTATACATCTTTAACCATGATTGTTATTAAATTTACTGAATTATTTTTAGTTAAAACGATCTAGTCCAGACCTCTTCCTCGATGGCGTGGCTCGGAGTCGTATCTTGAGTGATGTGATAGGCTTATCTTGTTATCAACAGAAACTTATCACTCAGTGTTGGCCTAACATATATTCTACTGGTATCAATGGACCTTTTGCCTCACAGCTGTACTCAACATTTTATTCTAAGAATGCGAAGGCCAAAGCTTTGATGCAAAAGGTGAGTGTAATATGTTGTTATGGTCGAATTCTTTAGTGTCTACTCTATGTATTTTCTCATTTTCTTAATGTTTACTGAGCATGTGGGTACTGTCAAGTCCTACAATAGCTTATTGATGATTTTTGTTATCTTTGTGTAATGAAACGTTAAGATACGATTACTTATTTACGTGTAATATATTGTAGGCTGATGGTGTGGCTGTTTTCACACAAAGCGACGCTGATTGTACGACAATGCACACCAAGCTAACATTGGAATTAATCGACAAAATTGTAAAGAACCTTGATGGTCATCCTGGAGCAATCATAACATACCTAAACGATGTTGGACAGGTACACAGGACGTTGAGGAATGAAGGGATATCAATAGCAATGTGGGATGATTTAGGTATGTTACTTTATTTATTTCCAGTTTCTGTTGAGCAATGTTGTTTTACCTCTCTCTCTCTCTTCTTTTCTCCTACTTTCTTTCTAAGCTCTCTCCTCCAACTTAGCGGTCCTATGCAGTACCATACTGAACTGTTTGTTCTTCAGGCGATGCTATATTGGACGGTGTTAGGAAGAACGATGTGGTACGGAAGCATAAAGAACTGCGGCGTGCTTGGCTGGCCGTGATCGCCTTTATCACTGATAACATAAAACAAGGTCAGAGTCTGTTCCGATCTAGTCCGTCGACGGAAGGCAGCGAGCTTCGGTCCAGTTAAATTTACATATCTATGTACAAAACATACGACAGTAAAGACAAATCACAATTTCATGCGGTGTTATGTGTTTACAACGAGGTATATTATTATTTATTAGGTAACTTGACTTACTATGTATATCTACTAGTTTAAGCTTCAAAAGTACTATTACACGGTGACTTTATTTACATAACAATATTTACATACAACAAGATCGAGATCGCCAGGGGAAACAAAAATCACTAGGATTACAGTAGACTTGGGTTACGGTAGCGGTGTCACCGTTACCATGGTATGTAGACTTGCATTACGATATGATGAGCCAGAATATTACCCGGTTGTATACAGTTGATATAACACAACCCATATTATGATACCTACAGGTACTGCTGCTACAGTAGCACGAATATTACTATTGATTATGCTGGAAGATACGAGTTACTGTAGTCGTATAGGTTACTTTGACTACTGTAACTTGGGAAACGTTACTTTGACTACTGTAACTTGTGATTGTAGGCCTATTAATTGCACTAATAACACTAGCGATAACTAATGTAACTTAGACTATGTTCGTGTATCCAAGTCGAGGTTGTATGGTAATCACCTGAAAGCATACGGTATATAATGAGCGTCACGATTGTAAAAGATAGTTTTATAAAGGATTATTAGAGTTACAGTGAGTAATACAGTGTACTTACTCGTTTGCTTCTTGGTTTAACAAATATCAGTAAGAAGAGAGGTAACAACGCCAAAGATGACAGTTTCAGCATGGTAGATGTTGACATAACATCGTCCCAACTCTTCAGATCTGATAAGATAGAACCAGCTTGGACACAGATGAAGTTGTACGGGGCTAACCCTAGAATAAGATGTTAAATTATATTGTTAACAAGGCTTCATTACGTCTATATGATCTACAGCTTTAGTCAGATGAACGCAGCCTCAGTCTGAGGCTTTTTATCATTTTACCTAAAGTTTTACTTCTGTCAATATCTCTTTTAATATCTAGAAGTTATAGTACGTTCTACTGGTTACATACTATCTTGAACTTGCTATATACTATAACATAGAAACATACCAACAAAAGCGGTGAAAGCGAAAGTAGGTATAGGGATGTTGAGGAAGGGAGCGACGACGTTCAGAAGCCAGCTGGGTGAGATGGGGAACATCCTCGCGAACAGAAGGTACAGTACCAGACCGTGCGAGTTGTCCTCCACTTTTTGTTGTAGGAACTTCATCCTCTGACCGAAGTAGTAGTAAGCGTTCTCTCGGCCGAAGCACAGCTCAGAGAACAGGTAACACAAGGTGGAACCACAGGTGGTCAGGACACAGGCCAGCATGAAGCCTACACCCATATCGAACACTGCTCCTGCGACGACGTTCTGAAAGGAGTAGGGTCAAGGTCATGTACAATACAGCAGAATGGATAGTATGACAGTACTATGGTTTGAGTACTGTTATATCAATTGATATATAACAATAAGTTACGATTGTCTATGACTATCAAACAAGGCTTTCAGCTCGGTCTAACAGCCACGATTACAGTTATTCTACTACAATGTGATACCATTTTACAACGTTAAAGACCTCTAAACCAACAGAACTATGACAATATAAACTTGACTCACCAAGAGGAATGACCCGGGAATGGCGAAGGTCTGTTTGTAGAGGTACACGGAACAGAAGAGTACCGTGATGTAGATGTAATGCTGGTTGTGGTACTGCTTGAACTTTGTCACAACCATGGTAAAGTTGTCGAACTGCTTTGGTATCTCAAAGCCAGCTGAAATTAACTACGTAAATATGTTTTTTAGTATAATATGATCTCAACATGTGTGGTTTTAAAATGAATTTTGAAAATTTTTGATTAGTATAGTACTGTAGTGTGTATTATAGACATAGTACAAAATATTTTTAAAAAAGACAAAACGTTGTTCAGTTCAAAGTACGGTACTCATAAGTACTATAGGTTGTACCATACTATATAGTAGTTTTTGGCACGACCAAAGATTGTAGTTCACTTACTCTCATCCACATTCCATCCAGGTGCTGATGTTACCATAACCCAGATGGCTATTGTCGCCGCGACAAATATTGTCGGCAGGAATAATATCCTGGACATAGCACCTGCAACATACGATTATTATGTACATTACTAATAAAAATGAAGAATGGCAGTAAAGTACATATTGTGTTACAATGTCAGTATTACAAAGGTGACTTTTAATAGCCAAAAAAAATCCCCCCTTGAGTTTAACTCCTCGTATACAACACAGATAACTAAAACAATACTGAGGATGTGCAGTACGAATAACAGCATAGCAATATAAATGTAACAATATACACCACAAGGTTATGTCATCTCTTTTGACTTGGTGTGCCACTGTAAAGACAAGGGAAACTTTTTACTTTATTGAGTTACAACGTTAAACTCATGGTTTTTTATGTTACAGTACTTTCACAATTTACATTACATTGGTAAATAACATTAAATGCCACTTTGATTAAATTATCAGTTACACAAACAAAGTTACTATAATGTAATCAACAACCTTACACAATCTTGTTTGAATATCCACCCCTTAGAGCTTTTTACCCTGCCCAAAAGTCTCTTACGAGTCATTTTACCTTGCCCACACACCTTCAAGGTCGGTTTCCCTGCCCATAAGAAACACCCCTCCCAGAAACAGGCGAATCTCAGTCGACATTAAAGAAGCCCGCCGGCATCAAACCAGAAGTATATAAAACAATATATCGTAAACACGTTTCCTAAATCGCCGCTCAAAACATACGACGAAACGTGTAATCTCTCGAAGAAACGATCACACACATCTCCTCCACCAGACACGACATACGACGACGGAGATACGACGGTTTTGTAACCGAGTTTACAGTGCCCAGTAAAAGTACAGGTATTATCATAGTTACTACAGATATTTTACTATAGGAATCAAAATGATATTAAGACACCGTGCAACGCAAAACCCCAAGATACGACGCTACTATAACGTAGAAACGCAAAGATACGACGTGGAAACGGTCGACGTCACAAGAAGATACGGTGATATTATTACCTCACGAGTGATATTGACCACGACAATGATATGTTACGTAAGCAGTGGAATGCCCTGAGGGCGGTTTTTGTGGTCGCGGGAAACAGGTTTACTGCGATTAATCAAATAACTTAATCCCCTTCCATCGTATGTTATCACGCCGGATGTCGCCCGAACGTGCTTAATCTCATACTCAACATACCAACATGTGCACTACAAAGTGTTCGAGTCAAGCCAAGATACTGAGAAAGTTTAAGAGATACGAACATCTGCTACGGTTCACTTATGTATACTATCACAACATACGATTGTAAAAGATATGGTAGATAAGGTAGTATATACGATACAAAGTTTGTTACTTGTAGTAGGATCGCTAATCGGTACAGAGTAATGTAAGTCATATTCAACTAATAAAGACACTGAGCACTATAAACCTCTACAATTACTCTATACCTACATCTTGCCACGTACAATTACCTGCAAGATGTACTTAATTACATAGTAACACGGAGTGTGAAACGTATCCAACTACAATGTAATTCCTCGTACGAAAGTTGAAAAACCATGGTAAGATACGACGAACAGCTGGTATTTTCAGCTGTGTTTATGTTTACTTAATTGAACATGTTTAGAAGAAGATACGACGTGAACAATATTCAATTAACTACGCAAGGCTAGCGAGCTCTTTAATTAGCCTAATTTCTGAAATTAGATCAGCGAGTTACGGCATCGCGCAACCATCGTCGTATGTTCCGTCGGGTTGCACGTTCCGCTCTCGTATCTTGCAAGCGTTTACACTTTAAATTTTACAATGGGTGGGTATATGACTTGTCATAGTTAATATAATTCTAATAGCTTTGTAAGTAAAAAAAACCTTGATAAAGACGTCCGGTATATTCAACATATCTCCACGTCTCTTTAATTTTCTTATAACGAAAGTTTACTTTACTAACCCATAATATCTTACGATAATTTGCAAATAATCCCTAATCGTGAGCTAAACAAGGCTTAACGTACGTATCTTTATATCAAAAGCTACCCTTTTAACCTTAATTAAGGGCAAATAAAGTAATGGAACAACTAAAACAAGATAATATCTTTGTCTACGACCATCTATCTTGATATATCTTCGTTTACCTACATTTATAAAGACCTCATACACGTTACAACAAGTTATAATTTACATTTCATAACTTTATTGCAACACTTATTTCCAAATTTACAACATGTGGTAGGTCTGGTATCTCCACCATGTACTACAATATAACCTTTGTCATTGTGAAACAACTACTTGTAATATAAGCGTCAAATTTTAAAGTACGCTTTACGGAGCCTATAGATTAATGTATACTTTTACAAATCTTTTTTTCTATGTACTTTTGGACCTATGAAAGACCCTTGTCTTTTAATGTTATAGACTATGATATATCTTGCCAATCTCAACCTATAAAATGCCATTTTGAACCACACCCTCTGCCCAAAACACAAAAAACAATACAAAACCAATATCGAGGTTACAATAATCGTATGTGTAAGACGATATACGTAGCAACAGATGAGCGCAACCTCAATTTGAGGATCCGCCCTAAGGGCATTCACGCTGAGAAAGGGATTCCTCGCAGTTCCGGCACAAAACTGGTAATGTTACTGTCTAATTATATTGTAACTCACATTTATTGGAGGGTTTGTTACAAAATAGGTTCAAGTTTTATTTGGAATTGTAATTTACTGGTCAGAAAGTACGTAGAATTACTTTTTTAAGGAAGACTTTAACACTTTTTCAAGTTTAAAATGCAAAACCTTTTGATTTTTAAAAAATGCTATTTCGAGATCAATCTCGTACAAAAAGCACGAAAGCTGACTAATGCCTACTACAATATCTGTTCAGAATACTTTCCCAAATTTGTCATATGTAATTTTATATATGACACATAGCAACGTAAAGCAATGTAAAGTAATATAGAAAAGCACAAACTTCTTTAGAAACCAAATTGTCGCACACAGGGCCGGGCGGGGACTTTTGGTCTGGGGGCAGGGGTCCAAAAAATCCACAGGGGGGACCACGTTCAAATTTTTTCGAAAATTTTTTTCTGGGGGGGGGGGGGTCCCCCCCCGTCCCCCCCCCCTCGCGCCCGGCCCTGGTCGCACAATAAAATAAAAGAACCGGAAAAAAATTTGCATAGAGACTTGTCTTAACCCCTCAGGTCAAGTGCGCTCTCATCAAAAGAATCGCGACAAATGCCTCCGGACATGAAGCGGAATGACGGCGATTAAACCATGAAAAGGGCTTTAATGTAATCGGAGCGACAAGGAACCAACCCTACTGTACGGTAGATTTTGTGACAAAAGTAATATATATAACAATACTATACATACATACATAAGTACGATGGTACTAAAGTACTATGATAAAATTATGATAATATGTTGCAAAAAGTCTTGTCGTTTTTTTGCATGAGTTTGGCCATTCAAAGACGACAACACTTTATGACATTCTTACAGTATGATTCAATAATAAACATAACACAGAAAGAAATTCTTACTGAACTGCTACTCTTCTACCTTAAGATTATGTAAGTGGAAAGACAAACACCTGCCTTATACCTTACACTACATTATCTATAACGTTTTCATAGTAAATTCCTACAAATTTCAAAAACCTTTCGTACCGTATACCGTACCACCACACACATCACCACTACAATTACCAAAATAACATTGTAAATACATCTACATCATTGTGAAACTAAAGTCACAAGCTAGATTAATATCATTTTTAAAGTATGTAGTATGTTACATAGTATTAAAGTATCACATTAAGATACATTATCTATACCTCAAAGTAAAATATCACAACTTACCCAACATCGCGGCTACATTGATATGAAGATACAAAGAAGAACGTACTAAAGAGAACCAAATCTCATCGTACACCAACTCCAAACTGGAGACGTTGCTACAGGATACGGAAGCGACATTCACATAATAAAAGAAGGAACTAGAGGTATCTGGCGCAATTTCAAAAGTCTTATTGCAAGATAAGTTACGCGCTGTATATTCATATTGTTGTAGTTTATATCTTAACACTCTTTACTTGTAAAAAGCATTCATTTCGAAAAGTTGTGTTATAAGCCATTAGTATTATCAGTTTTGCCTTAAACCTGATGACCTTTCAGAAAGTTATCAGTCGACCTTGACCTTGTATTATGTTGTCATTGGTATGAAGTTTACCTAGACATGGCAATCGGGCCGGGCCGCGGGCCCGCGTCGGCTTGTTTTTTGAATTTTTTTTCCCGCCAAGACGATATCTCAAAAACTATAAGAGATATCAAAATTCTAAGACCATTTGGAGGGGATAGCACCCAATAAAACCTAGGGGTAAAAAAAAGTTTCAGACTGATTTGATAAGCAGAAAAAAAAGCGCGGGAAAAAAATTCAAAAAACGGGCCGACGCGGGCCCGGCCCGATTGCCATGTCTAAGTTTACCACCGATCTAATAACTATTGTACTGTGCAAACAGTTTTGAAAAAAATTGTTTTAAATCTGGGAAGTTGTACAAAAAAACTAAAGACTTGTCATAGACAATATATTATTCATGCTCGTTTCGAAAGAATTTTTTTAAATTTTGTAAAAATAACTAGACAAAAAGCCGAAAAGTGCTAAAAGAAGGCGAACTTCATACATCCTGTACAACAACATAATAGGCCAATAATGTTTTCATTTTTAAGTAATAGATTGCTCAAATAATTCTGTACCCCATAACCTCCGAAATTTGCTTTGAGAAGGGCACAAAATTATTTGAACAACCTAATATATTGAATGCGCTTTGCTTATAAACTATATTTTAAAATTGCCTTGGCATAACCTCCCAAAAACTATTTTAAAAACGATGTAAACTATGCTGATAGAATTCACAACTTGACAAATGACTGTTTTGCAAAAACCTCCTTATCTAATAACATTAAACTTCAATTAAAATGTTTTGCCTAAAAATGGCAGTTCAAAAGGCCAAAAAAGTTCAAAATAAAATAACACAGCCCACTCGACCTTCAAACAGTAATGTAACTGTAAAAATGCTAAAATCTCTCTAAAAGTAAAAATAAACATATTTATCAATGTAGAGTTTGACCGATATAAAACGAGGGGTCCAACGGCTGAAAAGGTACCATATTCATATTGATTTGCTGCTCCGAAGGCGGTTTGTCGCGTTGTCGGCGGTTTTTAAACCAATTTGCTATCTAGAAATTTAAATATATTTAAAAAATAAAAATTTCAACGTTTTTGAAAACTTTTGATGTCATTTCGGTCAAAAAGTAGATAGAAATTTGAAGTAAAGCGACAAATCTTGTCCATAGTAATTTTAGTTATTCCAAAGTATAACTAGTAGCTACCTGATGCTTTTCAAAATTTAAACCATAAAATAATTTTAAAAAAATAATTTTCAAAATGAAAAGTGACTTTGTCATACCTGTTGAGGCTTTAACTTTGTCATCTGAGCGATCTGCTGTTTGTCCTCTGGCTTCGGATATTTATTTTTGTTGTAGAAATCTTTTAAGATCTGAAAGGGCACATACTGTACATCATAAAGTAGTTTTTACTACCTCTTTTACTCAAAAATAAAATATCTGGGCGTCACAAAAGTCTTGGAGCATTTGAACGTTCAATGACATTGACGACAAGACTTTCGAGACAAATATTGATATTCAAAAATATATTAAAATGAGTTTTAATATAAACTACAATAATATGAGTATTAAAGTGCTTAATATTACCTTTCGCTGCCTCGTCGTGAAACTGTAGATCTGTTCCTCGCCATCTGATATCGTCAGTGGAGGTTTGAACTTCTTCCTAAGCCTATACTTCTCCACAGGCCCTAAGGCCTTAGGCTTCTTCGTCTGTTCTTGAGCATAATGGCCTTCGTACCATAAGTTGGTGAAGTGACCGTAGTACTTTTCGTCCACTTTTATCGTTTCTAAACTTCT
Organism: Bursaphelenchus okinawaensis; assembly: GCA_904066225.2. Classification (NCBI taxonomy): domain Eukaryota; kingdom Metazoa; phylum Nematoda; class Chromadorea; order Rhabditida; family Aphelenchoididae; genus Bursaphelenchus; species Bursaphelenchus okinawaensis. Next base: position 6,015,861 of record CAJFCW020000005.1, on the reverse strand, counting down.
GAACAACTCATCGTACTGTTGACTATGGTACAACGAGTAGAAGAAGGCAAGTTGTACCATATCAGACTGGGACTGTAGTCGCAAGAGATAAGGGTCTTGTTTGAAGAAGAGGTCTACCAGTTTGTCACCGTCCTTCGTGTAGTACAGGGAGCGACATATGCATGCTATCTGCAAAGTATTACAATATAATATGTAAAATCGTATGGAATTGTACAAAAGATATAGATTGTCTTAGTGTAAATATGGTGAAAGGTATAAAACTAATAGCTCAGACATAAAATAAGGTACAACCTGACCAAAGCACATCAAACCCAACACTGACATCTACAGTTAGATGTGATAGCGAGACAGAATGTTTCGCTCATGTTACAGTACCTCAGATTACAAGCCCCTCAAATTTCGAGTACCTACCTGATCGAGGTTGAGGATCTGGGAGAACAGCGAGTTACAGTAATCCGCCTTACTGTTACAGTAAAAATTTTTGTTGTCGCTGTAGCCATCATGGAGGTCGTGGATGTTGTTGTTGAAGTCGAATATGTCGGGGAAGGAAGCGTCCATGTTACCCTACCATATGCCAATATAATGATGGGACCGGGCCAATGAATGGGCGGAGAGCGCTTAATTGGCCTGACTTTGGGCTTCGGATTACCGCGGCACTCGTTTTTTGGAAAACACAGATTCTTGCATAATTAGAAGCGCTAATTAGTTGTTGTTACAGTAGTTGTACTCTGTGGTTACTGTGTCAGTAAGACCTTGAGTTGCTTTCAATCTTGTTTTTAAGACTTTTTAAAAGTTTTTTAAAAAGGTCGTATTGTAGGTAATAGATTGCCTCTTCATGCTACGATTTTTAAAATACTTTTAATAAAAATCCATTTTAAAATGATTAAAAAAAATAGATTAACATAGTAACGTATCATTTTATCAATCTGTGTATGTTCAATACATTAGCCCCTTTATTACCCAAAATACCTCAACTTTGAGGTCGAACATCTGTTTCCACAAACATATATAATCAAAGTCATTGTCTTGCGCAACAATAGAAGACAAGTTTGTGAAATAATAACTACCTTTCATGCCTATATACATATAAAAAAACTTTTTATATTGTTTTTAAGTTTCTTTTAAAACTACTGTAACACAACTTGAAGCTAACGTACTTTTAGTTACAAATTTTAAAAAAAATTTAAAATTTATAAATAAAACTTTAAATAAGACCTTTCTAGTTACCTACACAGCTTCTTGTTAAACTAATTTTACAATTAAATATCCAGAAAAGATTAAATCGTACAAGTTTATGCAAATTAGTTAATTACCGTCAAAGCGTTAATCGTCGTACTTGAAAGGGTTGCCGTCGGTTGCGCAACTTTGTGCCAAAACCGACCGCTGCTTAAAGATAATTTGCATAAAATCGCGCAAGGATAATCCGAATATGCCAACAGTTGGCTCTTAAAAGTCAAGAGGACCCTCACAGTACCAAAACAAAATAATGATAATGAGTTTCAGTAATCAAGAAGGTGGTCATCAAAGAATTCAACAAAAAATCTTTGAAATTATTAAAAGATTACAATTACTTTCAGTAACTTCAATAAAACTCCTAAACTTTGATCCCTGCCATTTATTAAAATTTAAATAATCTACCGTTTTTGACTAAACTACACTGATTTGGCCTTCTTCCACTCTTCTGATTCCACCTTCAGCTCGTAAAGTTGTTGTATCTGTTCGTCGCTAAACCTATCTATCAGCTCTGGATCCAAGTCTTCTCCAAATTTGCCTTTAACGATCCCTTTATGCGTCAACTGTTTGGACAATGATGTACAATATAACTGAAAGTAGAAAATTAAATAGTAGTTTGCAGGGCCGGGCGCGAGGGGGGGGACGGTGGGGGGTACCCCCAGAAAGAAAATTTAGAAAAAAGTTGAACGTGGTCCCCCCTGTGGATTTTCGGAAAAAAAATTTCGCAAAAATCGGCACAGAGGGGTAGCTACCTGTGCCGATTTTTTGGGCCCCCGCCCCCAGACCAAAAGTCCCCGCCCGGCCCTGGTAGTTTGTATATAACGTAAATATTAAGGAGTCATTTATACATGTTAGTAATTCACATTAGCGAATCTTACCGTCCACTCCTTTAAAAACAGAAGAGATTGCTCTGGACTAGCTGTTTTGTGTCTTCTGAACTCGTCCTTAACATAAGAATCACCCATTAGCCGTAGTTCCTTGGGAAGACCATAATGTAACCTATAATAACATCATATGATAATGTATTATTGTTATATTATGCTCTTACCTCAATATTCTTTTGTACAAAATCAACGGAAACTTGGACACTTCCCTCTGGCTCATAGTACTCTGTAAATGTCGTTCAAACCTAGTACGATACACAAACTTTAATTTAGTATGACCCTTTTTAAACTAGAGCATCAGAATAGTATCACATACGCAATAACCAAAGGTTACAATACCACTTTAAAAGCCGCCATTACACTACCCAAAACAAGTGAAAGATCTTTAGTTTATGGAGATCAACAATATATTAACAACACATTTTTCAGACTTTGAGTACACGTTTCGGGCGCTGACTGCGAGACTTCTGGGACAGTTCTCCATTCTGAGGTACCATTGGGATGAGGACTGGGCGCTCGTCCAAGAAATGGTCCCCCACGCCTTCGGATGCACTTCGAGAGTTTGAAACTGAGGTAAGTGGTGGTGGGGTCGAGATATCACTGTGAGATATCGAATTGGCAGACGAGGATTGAGGTCGGGATTCGGGTTTGTACACATTTGACACTTTCGCTTTTTTGCGAGGGCTGAAACATCAAGATATTAACATATCTCTTGGCAAAGCTTTCAAAACTATAGCATAAAGCGGGAAAATATAATTAAATCTTATACAAAGTCTTACGGGCTTTTGACTTTTTCTTCCTTCTTGGCCACTTCTGTAGCACGATCAAATCTAATAGGCATTTTCTTAAAGAAGGCTTGGAACTTTTTGTACATTGCATTGACTTTGTCAGCATGCTCTTTCTGCTTTCCGCTTTTGTTGCGTTCTTTCTTCTAAAACAACATTATTTTAAAAAATTAAATTTTAAAAACAATTTCCTATTGATACTAGTGTCATTACTATACTTGCCTCACTCAACAATTGTTTGAGGTCCTTTTCCTCTCTTTCCAGCATAGTAAACTCTCGTTTACTGTCTTCCAACCTCTCCTTTTCTTCGTTGAACAAAACGTTCTCGCGGTGAGAATAAAACCTAAAAATAATCCGTACACTTTCTTATAACAACAATAACAATATTTCGCGTTGAACCCAAATTATAATAAACCATTCCTAACATCTAAACTTACCGAATAAAGTCGTGAGTAAAAGCAGGAGCCAATTGAGGAAGTTCAGAAGGATCCAGCCTTGTGAAACTTTCTTCAAATTCCTGTTTAGTGAAGCCTAACAGTTCAGCCTTTTCCGCAAAGCCTTCCATAACACCAGCACTCGTGTGGAACATTCTCTGGCGTTTATGATCTACCTAAACATATTGTTTTAAAATGTTGACTTATTAATAAGAGCCATTATCTTCAGACGCTTGCTTTTTACACTCAAAAAACATAAAAAGTAATCGAATAACAAATTTTAATCCATTTTACGTGCCATTTTATCTAAGCTTACTATAAAATATTAACCCTTAGATTAAAATAACCTCAAGTTATACCTAAAACTTACAGAAGGCATGTGAACAGTGACATTCTTGAAGTTAGTCATCCTCTTCTGATAACACTTCTGCTGAGCTTTGAGTTTGGCCTCTTCTCTGTTGTTCAATCTCTTAAACTTGAGCTGGACCATTCTCCGTTCTTCTTGACGTAGAAACTTGAGGTACTGAGTTCGTTTCTTTTGTATCAGTTCAGGAGCATTGTGGGTTTTACACAAAATAAAGTGAGGGTGGATTTCAACATGCTTATCGTTGCTTGAAGATGGCTGCTGAGAATGGTCGTAATCTGTATCGACTAGAAACCCCATTCTGAAATTATCACCTTACATATTTTAAAAATCATTTAGACAACAAAAATTTTTAATACCTAAAACAATATAAAACACTTATTCTAACAGTAAAAACAATAAACTTACCTTTGCGCACAGCTGATATGATAATGTTGTTTGCACAAGCCGGCTTCACAACAAGTAACCAAACCCGATCTCGACTCCACCACACTTGTACATGCATTACAACTCTTTCGACCAAATCTTTTGTAATCGATTTCCTGCCAGCTGACCGCCGTCAAGTTATCCACATCTCCAAAGCTGACTCCGGTAGTGTACAATGCACATACGAGATGCACAAACTTTCCTCCAACATCAGCTCTTTTGAAGGCACCGAAGCGACGAGGACAGAGCTCGCAATGTGGAGGTTCCTCATACCCATATAAACATGGCTCACAGAACCACGGTTCAGTAGAAAAGTTGGAAATTACCGACGCATCTTCGTCAACATAGTCATCAACGGCATAGCAAGTCTCGTGCACTGCTACACCACATCTGAAATTACATTTATTACCCAGAAGATTAATAAAATACAGATTTTAGGTACAAACTAGTCCTTGAAGGAAGAAAAACGCGCCTAACACTATAATTTATAACAAAGGTATCCAAAAACTTACTTATCACATTGGATTAGCTTGTCTCCTTCTGTTTTTCTAAAATTCAGACAAATACTGCAAACCAGCTCTGCCTAAAATAATATGTTATGCAAAAGTTCAGAAAATTTTGATTTAGGTACAAAAACTTTAAAAAATCAACCAATTTATTACTTTTTTGAAAAAATTAGCAAAAAGTCAGTCGTTTCTTTAAAAAAATTAAAAAATAAGTCTTTTTTTTAAAAATCCTTTCCAATTATTACCTCTTGCTTTTCCTCGACAACCTCACTGCTTTCATCCTCTTCCTCGTCCTCCTCATCGTCCATATCCTCAGCATCATCGTCTTCTCCATCACCTTCTTCGTCTGAATTCAGTTCGGAGTCACTTCCTCCCTCGGCTAAACTTAAAATCAATCAAAATTTGGTAATACTTACGATTGAAATCTTCATCTGATTCCTCTTCCCCTTGGAAGTCGGCGAGAGCTACGGCTGTCGGTTTGATTTGTCGCTTACCAGGCGCACGTTGGACTAAATTAATATTATAAGATAATGTCCTCAATATTTATAGCGAAAATAAATTTAAAAATAATTCTTCTTGAGACGCACTTTTGAATTTTCCGTAAAATTTTAAATTGAAACACTTATTTTCAACAAAAAACGACCGGTCTAATCAAAGTGTTATTCTTGAGCACAAGAAACAAAGCTAAATATTGAAAGCAAACATTTTAAATTACAGTAAGACACTACAAATTACAGTAGCATGCATACTCTAACTAGAAAAAGACATTAAAGTTATTTCACAGAGCACGTGACCAACAAAACGAATATAAACTTACTAGCTCCTTTAATGTAATTTGCACGTTCTTGATCCATTTACTACTATACACACCAAGATATTACTCTACACTAAATACAAAGAAAAGAAAACCCGACGTAGACAGCTGCTCGGTCTACTCAGCGCGCGCTCTCTCCAGACAAAAACCCGCTTCGCTTGTGGCAGGATGCCAAACGTCGTGCCGGGAGCCAAAAAATTTGTTCGACCGACGGAGAAATGCAATTTGTCGAGAATGAGTCTAGTTACAGTAGAAAGTTATGCATAATATGAATAATAAGAATACTCAAGTTTTTTATTCAAATTTTTGATTTATTTTGAAATTAAATATTGAGACAATTTTAAAAACAGCGAAAGTTGTGGATAACATTAATGCTTTGTTGTTTTTGTACAATTAAATGCCAGGTTTCAATGCTAATATATTAACAACACTATCTCACACATCTTAAGAAAGCATGAATGTTAGATCTTCTTGTCTTTTAAATGTTTTACATGTTGTTTTATGCAAAATTAAAGTTTGAAATTCTAACTGTTTGTTCGTAATAAAATCGTACTTTAAATCGTAAAGTTGCCGTCATTAAACTTTTTGCCACCTTTGACATTAAAACAGGTGCATTTTTGGGGTGTAATCATCCTGATGCCATTTGCTTTATCCGGTCATCTGCGCAGTGAAGGTCAGAGGATCTATGTTAATATAGAGTGATGTAAGAGTGGCCTTTGATAAACAATTCGAGTGTGACCGCCCTCGAAATACAGGAGAAAGAAACGGTTATTTACTCAGTTCCGTTCCCAATTAATATGTTCGACAAGTTGCTTCGGAAGAAAGTGAGGTTATATTGTTCTTGGTCTTACAAAAAATGTTATTTACAGTACTTGGTACTGATGACTGTGGGTCCTATCTTTGAGTCATTGACTTTAAACTTTGAGTCTTTGGACTACGATCTTGTGTTTACCAAAGCCAGCTTGTTTTTCATAAAGCCAATTTGTTGTTTTAAAGGCCTAGTATTAAAGTTAGGGGTTTAATATTGACTTGACCAAACCGTAATGTATATTTTTCAGAAGCAGACTACTGAGCCTGTCAGGGACCACACTCCCAGCTGTCTTTATTCTCACACTCCACGATCTTCTAAAATAAGCTTCTGTTCAGTGTCGTCAGCCCAGAGCGTAGGATCTACGACTTCTTTGTATTCTAGACCATGTACATCGTCAGTACCTTCAGATTCCTATCAAGCACAACTCAGGTTTTGTTGTAGACGATCTGAATCTGCTTTGTTGGCCGAGAAACATCCCAACAAAGTGGCGGTAGGTTGAGATTACAGTACTTTTTGAGCAAATTATTGCCATTGATCTATCTGATTACTGTGGGTAACACCAGGTTGTACTTTATATTTTTAATGTACGTATCACATGTTTGTTGGCAATTTGTATATTGTCCATTTTTTACTTTTTATGCAATTTTAGTTGATAATCGAGCGTTTTAAATCAGAAAAGAACCTGAAGCCCTTAGATAAGAAACACTTCTTGCTGCCTCCAGAAGCCACTGTCGCCCAATTGAAACATGTGATTGGGTATGTATGTATATATAACATGTTTTAAGTGAAAGCATACTTTTTGAAGTTCAAGTATTATTTTAAAAAAACGGTTGATAATTGTAAAGTTTAAAAAAGTTGTGTCCACTTCCCTTATCACTGGACTGATTAAACTGCTTTAGAATCAGGGTTTCCGCGAAAAACAATTCTGTTTTTCTGCTGATTCAAAATGAAATTCCTGATGCGACAAAAACAATCAGAGAGCTGGCACGACGACACCGTAGTCCAGATGGTTTTCTGTACGTCAAGTTTTCTTCGGAAGACTCGATGGGATGAAGATTCTGTTTCGAGATCTTATCAAATTTCATATTTTTTAATTGTAAAATCATACTTTTCAAAATGATTTGCAACGGTGTTGTTATCAGTGTTTAACAAGGTTTTAGTACGGCATCCTCTTTGTAATGACTGCCGCCTTTTGTAATAGAACCTTTAACGAAAGGTGCCTGGGTAGTATGACAAACAACTTATAATAATTAATGAGGTTTGGTCAAACCTCTTAACGTTTAGTTGTATTACTCTTAAACAGTACTTTACAATATGTTATACTTGAAGTTAAATCAAAATTTAAATTTCTTGAAATGAATGTTCGACAAAGTTTTAAAAATTTAAGTATGTAAGCTAGGTCTTGGTCGATTGTGATATGTAATATAAACAATAAAAAATAGCTTTTATTATAACTTAAAGGCAATTTTATCATAAATTTCAGAATGGTGGTGACCCTTCTAGATGCTGTTAGTTTCTTGATATCTATAATGGTTTTCGAGATATGGGTTTGGCGGGAAAACTAAATTCAAAAATCCGGACTTTCCAGACCGGACGCAAAAAGCAAAATTCTGGGAGAAAACCCAGAAAATTTTTAGGATCTTATATTAACACTACAATTATGAAATTTTGCTGTATGACTACTTATGGGTCGATATTCGAAACAAACTAAAAAAGCTATGCTGTGTGAGCTAGTGTAAATATTATACTAACACAAACACTTTTATCCAAATCAAAATTGTACTTCTTGAGAAAAGCACTTAGAACTCTTATATTATCCATGTTCACTAACATCAAGCTTCTAACAAAAACTTTTAAAATAGTAAAAAAATATTTTTAAAGACTAACAGAGATATCTCCCCCCCCCCCTTTTTTAACATATAACGCAAATATGGTTGTGACGAAGCGTCAAAGTTGGAAGTTGAGCTTTGTTTTATCTAGACCTGATTTGTGTTTCAGTGTTAATTTGACTCATAAGAAACAAGCCTCGTATTAAATTTTATGTGAAAAAAAAACTGTGGAATAATTTTAAAGAGTATTGTTTCAAATATGAACGTAGTATTCTTAAAAATGTACCCTGAAGTAAGTATTTCTAAAAGAATTTTTTAAATAAAATTTTAATTGCTAAATTTAAATTTTTTTTATAAACAATTGATTTTTAGTTTTGGCAACGTATGTTACGGTACACCAACCAAATGGAAGACATGTGTAGTTTTGCACAGATTAGCAGATACTTTTACAGAGTAACTAACATAGACTTTCAGAAGTTGTGCTACAAAAATATCATTTGTAGATTCGAAGGCGAGACTTGGGCAACAGCATTTTCAAAGTAAGTTCAAAGTTAAAACACTTTGGAAAATTTATTGAATTAATTTTTTTTTCAAAGTTGAAACTATGAACAAAGTATCGAAAACGCTTAAGCGACTGATAACATCTAAAATACCAAATTTAAATTTTCAAAAGTAAAAATGACGAAACTCCAATTTTTAACAAATTTATCTATAGAAAAGTAAAATAATAAATAAAAATACTAAGTTTTAGAGCTCGGTATCGTACAATAAGGTCCGGAACAAACCACATTTCTCAAAATTCAATTTCTTGTCCTCATACTGGTTTCATGGCACTTGTGTTACAACAAAAACAGGTTTTATTGACCCACATAGACTTTGGAAACAAAGTTTTCGAACTTTTAGATTTTAGCGAGTATGCTGGACAGCTAGTAAATGTCCAGTTAATAAACAAGTCAACACAACTTCTACTGGACATGCAGATAACGTACGTGTGTATGACTTGATAAACAAACGCGTAGTAAATGTTTACTCTGCACTACCAGAACAACGCTACTACAGTTTTACATTGTACTACAGTAATGGTACTCTTGTGGATTTGTTAAACCAAAAGGAATACGAAGTTGAAACTATAAAACTGCCAGAAGATGTTCATATTCGTACTGCAGATGTTTTCGGCTACAGAAAGTACGTGGGCTTTGTGAATCCGCGGCGAGAGTTTGTGGTAATACACAACGAAACAGGAAAGATGGATATTATATTCCAATCTCAGTTTTCAGGCCATGACATTTGGCTTTTTGACGATATAGAGCATGTTGGGAGAACAAGTAAGCTTCAATTTTTTACAATTTAAAATTAAAACAGGCTTTAATATTTGGGTCTCAGGACTTTAAACTTGAATTCTCAGACTGCAACATAACTATGTATGCATTTTACTGCTGTCTTTTATCTTGCAAATAACATTGAATATTTATATTAGGTTGAGATTAGAACTTCTTGAGGTCTAAACGTTTTTCTTGACTTTTCAGAACATACTGATACTCAAATTTATGATATAAACACAAAGAAACTCCTTTTCGAAGGTTTTGTAATTTATGTTCAGCAAATGGGAATTGACGGCATAGTTTTTTCAAAGTTGGCAAGTAACGTTTATGTAAGTTTTTTGACGATTTGTCGGCCAAAAGGATTATTTGTAGGTAGAACCTCCAAATTGTTTCAAATTTTATGTTGCTTTTCAATTTAAAACTTCGATCTATACTGTATTTCTTTCAGTTTGTTAAATTCAACCGAAAAACAAAAAAATATGACGTTTTGGATCCAGATGCCGGTTGCTATATTAGAATGTTTCTGCATTGTCCTAAAGATTTATATTATTTACCTATGGTAACTCTCTATGAGAAAGTTTGTAAGATGGGCGGTTACATTATGGCGCATTTAGATTGGTCTAAAGGTAAGCTTTATATGAAAAAAAGAAATGTTTCAAACAATAAGGTATCAAAACAATATACAGTAAAACTTGAAACTGTCCTTTAAAGGCAACAAAACTAATTTTCTATTTCAGGCAGATTGGTTACAAAATATTTTAAGCCAGATAGAGTAAACGAAAATAACATTAAAAACTTTTATCTCAGTTTCTGCCGGATCATCTCAGTTTCTGCTGGAAGTGAAAAAAGCGAGTCCTTCGTACGTCGACGATTTGAAGATGTTATCGAATCTTATAGATCAACTTCGTCTAGTCAAATCTCAAAGTATTTTATGAGATTATTTTATGAACGTAAAAGTTATATTTCATAACTTTATCAGGTTTATTACTTCAAATCTTCATCTGTTTTACAATAAATCTTGAAAATTAACGTATTTTGTATTTTAAAAATTTTAAAACGAGTAATGAGTACCAGCTTGGTCGATAATGAAATACTAAAAAGAACCGATTTTACACATTTCTACGTATTTTTTGACCAAAATAAGATTACTAGAAATATACAATTAGACTTAAAATTATCTACTTTATAGATTAGTTACAGTATACTGCACACTTTTGTCTTTACTTTGGGATCTCGTCGTATGTTCTCGCATTTACACGGGTCGTTCAACATGATCTCGGAGTTGGTGTCTGAATCACTGTTGGCTTCTGACTTCTTGGTGTAGTTGAAAGCCGAAGGTAACATGTAATTGGCTTGAGCATCAGCCAGCTTCTGAGCATCTGAATCAGAGATGTCAGTCTGAGGTGTACAAGCTTGTCTGTTGACTACATGGTCATCGTCACGGTCATTTAGGACTGAATTCAGATCAGAAGCTTGTAGTATCTGAAAGTAATTTGTAAAGTACTCATGGTATCGTTGTTGTTACAGTAAAAAGGATAGTAAAAGAGTACAACATACTAACTCACATCGTCTGTTTTATCATTAACATCTTCAACTTCTTCTACCGCACCCTCCATATCTAAACCTGGGACTTCAGGAAGATCGGTAGGGACTTCTTCAATGATGGATTCTGTATCTGATTCTTTTTTGTCCGTCTCTTCGGCTTCTGTCTTCTCCACATCGTCCTCCGAGTCGAACGTTGATGTAGTCGAACCTAAACATGATTTACTTTAAATTGCCTAAAGTCATTATAATAATACAATAAAATAATTTTAAAATACGCACCTGCTAACGACTTGAGACTATCATTTATATTCTCGTCGCCTTCTGTTACAGTAGGAACTTCTCCATTCCCCACGGTCTCGGTAACTTCTGCGACAACTTCTTCTGGAGCCTCTTCTGGTTTTTCTTCAGTGACCTCAGACTTGTCACCCGCTTCCTCCTGAAAGCCTACCATTGAGACAAGTACAATAAGAATAACGCGTGTAGTATGTCTAGCTACCTTGTCTGTGGACTTTACTTTGGTGGCCTTGAAACCCCCTAAGGCGTCTTTCTGTCGCTGTATTTGCTCGGCCAATGCGTCAGCGGCCTTCAAACTGGCTTCGTCTGCCGCCTTGAGACTGGCTTCGTCACCATTGTTCGTCACAACTGGGGCTTCCACCGCGGTACCACTAAACCAAGGTTACTTTACTGTGGGTTCGATTACCTGTCCGCCATTTTCGCCACAATTACGTGAAATCAAGCCAAAATAAAAAGTGGGAAGATGTATGTTAGTGTAAGAGACCTCTTTATTCATCAGGAGAAACTCGAAGAGATAATCCCAGGACCAGGCGCTGAAAGCCGGATGTCACTGGTTAAGAAACGTAATATCCTGTTAAACACGATTATCGATACGATTTTCTCTATTTCACTTTTAAGCCATTTAGTACAGTAACCGGGTATTCACATAACAAAATGACAATGTAACCGGGGGTTCGTCTAATTCATTTTGCAAGTGTTCATCTAACCCAACAGTATAATAACAATACACAGTAATTTAGTTTATTCTCTACTTGGTAGATCAACTTGTAGGGTTTGTATTACTTTAGACATTTTAATAAGTGGAAGAAGTCATAAAACTATATTAACATACTTTAGAATAAAAAATGTGTTCATTCTGGCTGGCAATCGTGATACTTAAAAACTCTGATACAAAAACAAGATGTTACAATATAAAAATACTCTGAACTAATAAGATATAACTCTAACTATTTGCTTAGAACGACCCGTATTTACAATGACCCAAGTTTAATTGTCAGCTTTCTTCATGTTCTCGAAGCCAATCGGGAACGGGTGAGCTTCCGTGTTAAACACCCACTTCTGGAGTGATATTTCATCGTCGGCAAATGTCAAATATGCATACTTGAGAGTCTCGGCGATGAAGAAACTCTGCTGCACGTCATCAAAGCCCTACAAGAAGTACGATTAAGATTGACATAATACTGTTGTCTTTCACAAAAGTAATATTGTAAAATTAAATATAAATTCTTTAGTTTAAGAAGTCATATTTACCATTGACAGACTTACACTATTCTCGTCATAAACATTCTTCAGTCCAACATATCCATTCTCCTTCTTACAGTACTTTTCTATCGCTTGTACAGCATCCCAAATCCATTGTTTGTACTTCTAAAACAAAACCTCGGTTAAAAATAATCAAAATGTTTTTAAAGGCCTTATATTCGAATAAAAGCATTCTTACCTCTTTGTTAGTCAACCTCCACAGGTAGAACCATCCTTCAATGGCTTCTGGCCTCAAAATGAATCCATTTTCAGCACTTTTGGCCGTAGCATCTTCTTCTGAATTAAAGTAGAACATCTCTGGCCCAATTCCAGTCGTAGCTCTGGCATAACTCTCATGACAAGTGTGCCCTAGATCTTCGGCCAACTCCATGACACGCTTCTTTCTATCTACATCTTGTTCAACATCAGCTTCTAGAGCAAACATTCCTGGACAGAAACAGCTGAGATGGCTCATCTTGTGTTCAGCTTTGCCTCGCCTTAGTTCTGCTGCGTATTTTAAGCCGGATTTAGAGGTGAAAATCATGCTAAAGACAAACATTTACTATAAAAAACAACATATTAACCAAGAGATACTACTTTAAGGTACTCTAGTAACTATAATATATAAAATCCAAACTAAAAGAAAAATAAACAATAAACTTACTGCTTCTGAATGGCTTCAGACACGTTACGGTACATGTAATAGGCTTGTTTGTCCTGTTTGTCAGTGTGTACATACGATTTGATGAGGTATTCGTAGAAACTGTCACCAAGGGCCCCTAAACTAACATGAGATCCCACAAACTCTCCAGTCTTTGGATCTACGTAATTAGCATATAAACCATCCTTCTTCTTGGATTTCTCCAGAACATCACGTATCCTTTGAACCTAAACACGAATATTGTAAATTACATTGACAAACAATATTAAAGTAACGCAATTCTTTAGTTGTAAATCTTCTTCATGTCATATAAAAAATCGTTATTATCTAAAATGCAAAATCTTACCTTATCTTCGTATGCCTTGTTTCCTGTCAGCTTGGCCAAATATAAGTACTCCAAGTGTAAACTGCCAAATTCAGATAAAATCGAAGAAGATCCGGTAACCCAACCATAGTTAGATGCTGTCTTTTCATGTACATTCACATTGCTTAGAGCAATTCCCGTTTTAGTATTAAAAGCTGGTAGTAACGCATCAGCTACCTCCACGGCTTTGTCCCTAAAATATTATTTTGAAGTAGCTAAACATCAAATCTATAACAAATAAGTTGAAATTAGTCCAAAACTATATGATTAATTAATTTAAATTAAAAAACTTTAAAAAGACCAAACTTACAAATACAACGAATCCTTTGTCAAAGCGTACAAGGCCAGGAATCCACCAGTGAACCTTATAGTAGCTTCAAACGTTGATATTTGGCCCTTGACATCGTTTATAGTAAAGTTGACCTTAATAAACTCTCGCGCTTGTTCATACTCATCGTGCAGTCCCATAATGTACAAAGTATCAGCTCCATCTACGATAGTAGCTCCCATCTTTTCACCCCCAAAGATAGGTTGATGGTTACTTCGTTTGGCCAATGGTCTAACTTCATTGAAACCCCAAGCAAACTTGCGGTAGCCAGCCCATGCATGCTTAGCCATTTTCTTAACAAATTCCTTGCGTTGAGCTAAAAAATAACATATAAATGAAGTTATAATAATTAATTTTATAATTTTAGGTAACGAATCAAAACGAAATTAATTACCATTTTCCAAATCTACAGCTTGAGGCTTTGGTGGTTCGGCCACAACATTAATCTTCTCAACATTCTCTTTCTCCGGCAACTGATCGTTTTCTGATTCTAAATTTACATAAGACAAATAAGCACATTACTTACCATTGACATCTAATTCTGGATTCTCCTTGTGCTCCTTTATATCTTCGTCTGGATTTCCTTCACCCGCTCCATTATCCTCTTTGTTAACTTCAGGTTGTTGAATGTTGGGAGGCTGTTCTTCGTGTTTTTGAATGCCTTCTTCAGGCTTCGGAACTGCATTCTCAGACTTAGACTGAGCTTCTTCTCCTTTATCATGATTTATTTTATCAACAACAGCATCCTCAATATTCCTCCTGTTCTGTACGTCCCTTGGTAATGAGACTTTCCCATAAGACACGGTTTCCGGTTGGTTTAGATGTAAGGCTGTCAGAAAGAAGATAGCCACAACAAAAAGAACAACAAGTCCAACTGCACGACCGTTCGGAAACACTGTCCTCATATTACTCCACCATATATACGATCTCCGTTCCTATTCAAATACCAAACTTTCGATCACACGTGTAAATATTCTCCACTTTATAATTGAAAATCTTCCAACGAATTTCCACGGGAATTATTGGATCTCGCGACGAAACACCACAAAATAATCGGTTTTGGGTGCAATGTGTCACAAAAGTATCGGGCACACTTTTCGTCGGATATTTTTCTTATCGAGATCGCTAAAGATGAAATAAATATTAGCTGGAACCTTTATAAAGGGTTTATATTGTTAATTAAGAATGTCAGCGTTAACTGAAGGAACATCTTCATGGTATCACGCATTGGAACAGCGTGAATATGGTCAGAATCCTCTCAAAAGCATCGATCCGATTCAGAGACACACCAAGAAGACATTATATCAACGGGATGTGAAAGGCCACATGGGCTGTGTAAACGCATTGGAGTTCTCAGCAGATGAACAATATTTATTGAGTGGTAAGAATAACATCTAAATTGTCGTATGTTTAGGCGGAGATGACTGTCGAGTCTTCTTGTGGAACACACACGACCTTATGTTATCCGAGAAACCAGTGCCTTGCAGGATCATGGACGAGAGTCACAACTCTAATATATTTGCGGTAGACTTTTCCATTGACAACAAAACGGGATATTCAGCTGGGAACGACAGAATGTTCTATGCTCACGACATTGAAACAGGTCTAGGATTATATAATTTGAGTGGTGGAGGTCCGTTTCACAGGATTGATGCTCATGTGAGTTGGCTGAGCTTAATTTTATAATAATTTAGGGATGAAGTAGATTACTAACGTTCGTTTTTCAAAGCTAACTGATTTGTTACCTAATTTTAGCCGACTTCGGAGAATATTTGCGTGGCTACTAACGAAGATGGCAAGTTTCATATTATTGATACTAGAGCAAAAGAACAGACGGCTTACAATGTCAGTTGTAGTGCTTATTCTGCTGTTTACAATCCACAGCATCCAGAGTTGCTTCTGATTGCTACACGAAAGAAGGGAATGTCGATCAGAGACATCAGGAAGCCGGAAGAGTAAGTTCACCGCTAATAGATTGTTAATAAAATTTAATAGTTAGTTTATTTTACAATTGCTACGTCAAAGGGAAGTGTACTATTATACACTATAAATGTTAATTTAATTTTTAGAGACATGGTCACATTTGCCAGCAACGGTTCGAACTGTACAAGAAAGGCGACGTTTGCTCGGTGGTCGCCAAATGGAGAAGCAGCAGCTGCTGTTATTTCTGGATCGGGTTTGATATATCTCAACGTAAGTCATCTTTATTATTATATTATTGTTTTAGATATTATCTGATAACATGGTTAAACTGAACGATCCGGAATATCTGAATTCGTGCACATTAAAGTCATGCGAGTTCATTGGAGAAGATTACTTGTTATGTGGAAGCGACAAATGGGATATTTATGCTTGGAAACTGCCGACTGGTGATAGCAATGGTAATCTTGTTTTAATTAAGTTACTGATGCTTTTTTTTATTTTAGCTTTGGTATGGAATATTATGTTTTACGTTGTTTTTGTTTTCAGTCGAAAGCGTGTCAGAGGCTGTTAAACTAAAGGGTCACCGGTCAATTGTGAATCACATTCGTTACAGTCCAGCAAATAATATTATTGCTTCATCTGGAGTCGAAAAGGTTATTAAGGTAAAGGAGTATATTTATACAAACAATAATCGCTTATTACATATATTAAACTGCTTGTTGATCTGTTATAGATATAGCTAAATATAAAACTTTGGTGTTTGATATAGTAACTAATCGTTCGACTTTCAGTGTTGGTCGCCTTACAAACTTCCAGAAGCCTACAGAGACCCGGTGAGACGAGAAATGTGTGATCCATTTTCAATCAGCAGATACCTCCAAGAGAACGACCTGGACTCGGTCGAAGAAGATTTGGCCACGTTGGGACAGTTCGATCATTATTTGGTACGGTCTAAGTCTTCATGAAGTCTTTTCTGATAAATTGACATTAGATGCTTTGTTTATGATACGTTTATAAAAAAGTTCTTTTGATAATGTAATTTATGTTGCAGAGACAAGCGATGAGCACTTCTGGAACGGCATTGGACGATTCAAGCGATGACAGCGACTTTGAAAATGGAGATATTGGCGAACTTCTCAGATTTGCTGTCGTTAGGTTTAACCAGGTAGGCTTCTTCTGTTGGTTGTCGTACTTTTTTTTCTGAAAGCCATTTGGTTATTACTGTCTCAATTGATTTAGCATTAATATAGTTTGTTCTTTTGATTCCTTTTTACGACCTTTTACAATTTCAGTACGACGATACGTTGAGTGATATGGTGACGGACGAAGAATATGCCAATGAAATTCCGTTTTCTGAATCCAGCACAGAAAACGAAGAAGACCTGGAAACAGAAGTTGAATGATCGTCGCATAATGTAGTAATATTGTTCCCTATTGTACATTTATTTTTCCAGAGTAAAACGTTATATTGTCATTTGGTGGAGCATGTATTCAAAAACTATTTTTAAAGAGTTTGAAAAAGTAAAAGGATATATCAGATTACTTTTCTAAAAAATTGTTTAGCAGTCGTCTGTACTGACCGGTCGATGATGAAAGCGGCAACAATTTTGTTGCTCACGTTGCAGTTTGTTTCCATTACGTGAGTTTTTTATACTATCAAGTCATTTTTAATATAGGCTATCATCATTTTCACTTTCAGTAGCAAATGTATTCAAACAAACGGAAGCGAATGTGAAGCCGACAAGTTGTGCTACAGAAAGAAGTTCTGGGACGAGAACCATGTAGCCAGAGAAGAACTCGGATGTGACCATGACTTGACGAAGCACTTCAAATTGCCTGAATGGGCTACACAGAAGTGTTACAGAGTCGGTAAGTGAAAAGAAAATGAAAAGTTGGTCTAACACGTCATAAAGTTAATCTATTTGTAGCTACACTGAACTCAATATTTTAAAACTTTCTGATTCCAGGAGCCGATTTGTACTGTGTATGTGCAGATCGTCCTCAATACTCGTGTAACACGGCATTCTCTGGAAGACGTCGCTCCATTGAATATGCTTCTACTGAAGCCACTTCTGGTCTGGTGGTCACGTTTGTATCTCTGCTCATCTTCTCGTATCTGATCATCGCTTTCTTTAAGACTTCAAGAAGCTGGCCGATCGAGAAGGCACCGTCAGAATGGCTACATTACTTGTCGATTCTGGTCGAGATCATCATCGTAGGGTCATATATTACGATTGGCTGTATCTGCAGTTGTGTTATTGAAATTAGTTCACTTTTTATTTATTTTTGTAATGTGTATGAGGTATTTAAAGTTATTTTGGTTTTAGTTCAAGTCAGCACTGTACGCTCTCCTTCATTTCAAACTGACTGTCTTTGCTTGTTACCCTCTAGCTACTAACTTTACTGAGTAAGTTATAGAGTCGTAACCAATCATTTAAGATTTTCTAAAATCACGTATACTGTAACTTTAGTGTTGTACCAAAGTTCTACCGTATGCCCACCCGCAACAAATCGGCCGCTTTCTCTTTGGCCACCTTCTTTGTTACCGGATCGTTCTCTTTGTTTAAGGTGTTTGTCTTGGTATGTTGATACTGTAATTCATAGTATCCTAACTTTATATTTGTATGTTAAGCCAGTAACTGTTGTCTTAAACCTCATATTTACGATATTTGTTTCAGGTGAGTGGAAAAAACCATCTGATGAGAAAGGACATGTTCATCTGGTCTGTGTTCGCCAAATTGGTCTGTTTGGTTTTGATGGTATTCGCCCACCGAAACATGTTCCTACAAACATACCATGACGTTACCGTCAGATATGGATGCGAATTTAAGGCGGATCTGCTCGAAGTAAGTATCTTTTATCACAAAAACAAGGAAGTTACAGTAACGTTTTCGTTAATTTTACAGCAGTTTGTTTAGTTGTATGTATTTACTTGGTTATCTATATGATTTTGTTAACAAAACTTGTTATATTAACATCGTCAAGTACTTCAGTTTGCCGCACTGTGCAATCAAATCACGTTGATCACGTTGTGTGGATCGTTCTTCTTGGACTTGCTCTACTACATCAGCCCGTCCTTTGAGAAAACCACAGTGAAACGTGAGTTTATTTCTTAAAATCTGTAATAATATTGTTTACTGTCCTTACTATGGTTAGTATCCTTACCTCGAACACATTACAGCTGTCAATGATGTTTACGAATCCACTTTGGAGAAGCCATTGGTCGAGAAAGTTGAAGCTGAGGTTCATGTGGATGTGGTTAAAATCGACCAGGACTATCGACTCACTTTGACCAACGTATGCGACAGAACTGTGCACGGTACTGTACAGCATCGGAATCTGAAGTCGGACCCGGAGTTTGTTCTGGAGCCTCGCCAAACTTGCTTTGTAAGTGTGTTTACAGTTGTTTTGGTTTAGTATAATGTCGTCTTTGTGTCATTTTGTAATATTTGCAAAAATAATATTATGTTATAATTGTATTGTATCAACTTTTAAATCTTTTAAAGTTTAAAATGAGTGAAATTGAAAAGTTGAAACCAATATACATCTTGATGTAGCTGAGTTTTGAAAAAGTTGTTTTCAAGCTGTTAATCACTTGATCGGGATCAACTTGACGATTAATTGATGATTAATATTTGCAGGTTACGGTAGCCGGTCCAGCCGGGGAAAAGGTGGCAGTCGAGTTTGGATTCGCCTCGGAGTCGGGCACGTTTCAACGGTACATTAACTTGAAATAAACTGAACACGATCTGTGTGCGCTAATAGGTCGGTAATCGGGGGGATCGTGAAGATGGCACTGGAACCGGTAAAGAAGAAGCGCCCGGCGTGAACGCAATCGGATGCAAAAAAGCCTGAGGCGATCATTCCTGGCGGTTTGTGAACGGACGGCACGGCAAACGGGTTCCTCGGGATTCTCGACGCGACTTTAAAATGTTTTTCTGCCGCAACATTGTTTAGTTTTCGCTTTCAGCCTTGTTGTTGTTATGTTGTTGAAACTTGTCGTGCTCACGCTGATGCCCGCCGTCGCCCTCGGGCTCTTCTTCAACCTCGGCGGAGTTGGCGGAGGCTGTGGTTGTTGTTCTCAGCCGGCGTGCTCTCCAGCAGGTAACAGTTTTGCCAAGGAATTCGTTTTGAATGTTTAGAGATCTTGACGAACCGAGGTTCTAGCAACAAACTTTTGACTTGGTATTATCTGTTTGTAGGCATCTTATGAGGTTTAATAAGTATTGGATGACGTTTACTCAGTAATAGTTGTTGAAAACTTTTTTTAACTTGTCATCACCTTTTTAAGTATTTTTAAGTTTTTTACTTTTGTCATGAAAATGGTGTATATGACCTGTCTTCAAAGATAAGTGAATTCCAACATTTACATAAAAATCTAACCTTTTTTGTCATATAACCAACCAAAACATACAAATTCAGCTTCTTGCGGTTGTGGCGGCGGCTCCAGTTATGGTAGCTATGGTGGAGCTTCTAGCTATGGTGGCTCAAGCTACGGCTATAGTGCTCCATCGTATTCGTCGTACGGCTCGTACTCTCAACCTTCGTATCAATCCCAGTCTTCATATGTAGGCCCGGCTCCAGCCCCATCGTCGTATGTCCAACAACCGGTCGGTAAATACGTATCCGGGCCAAGCTACGTCCAGTCGGGATCTTACCAAGCTGCTCCAGCCGGCGGATACCAAGCGGCACCAGCGGGAGGGTACCAGGCAGCACCAAGTGGAGGGTATCAAGCAGCACCAGCTGGAGGATACCAAGCCGCGCCAGTTGCTAGCTACCAGGCCAGCTACCAATCACCAGCTAAATCGTACCAAGCTGCTCCAGCTCCAGTAGCTGCCTCGTTCTCTGGCTCCCAGGCTAGCTACAGTGCCGCTAAGTCATCGTACATCGCCCAAGAGGCTCCACAATACAGTCCAGTTGGAGCTCAAGTGCAGCCGGCTGCCTTATCCGACGAAGAACCACCATACCGCAATGTTGTGGCTACTGCTGCTTCCGGAGGACGTCTGGATGAGATCCCTGGGGTAAGTGTAATAAAGGTTGATAACTAATAGTTCAACATGTAGAAGTTGTAGTAGCCTTAACCTCTCTGATGTACGTTTTCAGGATGAAGAAGCCAAAGAAGTCAGCCAGAACACCACGTTGAGTGTAGCCCCAGAACCTAACGCTGCCGTCGACATCAGTTTGTTGACCTTGACCAACGACACCGAATGCAACAGCGACGACCTCAGACAGATCGTCAAGAATAACATCAGCGAAGACCTGAACTCCTCGAAGAGACTAATCCAACTGGCGGCCGAAGCCAAGTTCGGAGGTCGATTCGACGTCATCTGCTCGGCCAGCGACTTCAGCTACGTCACCAACACTGAACTGTTCTGTCAGGAGACACAGGAAAAGGTGTCGTGCTATGCTTACAGGCAGTTGTAGACCAGTTGCACTCTGTTAATATTACCAACTCAGGCATCGTAATATTGCTTGTTATTTGATCTATTTATTGTTGGATTGATTGTATATAAAGTTTTCACATTACTTTGGCATTTTTATATCAAGATGTAATTGAATAATTGGATCAACAAACCTTCTTACAATAATTATTTGACGAAACTAAATATAATATTACTTTTAATTAATTCCTAATTATACTCTGTTGAACATTACTCTACACCTTCCCTTGCTGGCAACTTATTCCTCGTTTTCCTCTTCTCTTCTGGTGCAAATGGATTCTCTTGTTTGTAGAAGTCTCGTAGTAACTGTATAGGCCTTTCCACATCCACATTAGGTATGATACGTATGGTCGAGGTATGTTTGAAGTCATCGTTTGACATTACACTACCCATTCCTCCAAACCTCTCATTTGGAGCTCCAAATATTACTCTTTTCACTTTTAACTGATACAACGCCGAAGAACACATACAACAAGGCTCCAGGTTTACGTAAACGTCACAATTGCTGAATACCTAAAGTACACAGCAACAGTTATGTTATGTTTTAAAAATAAGAAAAAGTAAAACAGTTAAAGTACTTTGAAATATATTTTTGTTAAATATTAAAGTAGAATTACTAACCTCGTTCAAGTCCTTCTTGTTACTCTCGCACCATCGTGTCACGTCTTCTACGGCCACTATTTCAGCGTGCAACGTAGGATTACACATTCTGAAACAAACAAGTATAACCATACTATTAAAAATTACCTGTTAACATCGTTATGACCTCGGCCAATAATCTCTCCCTTATACACGAATACACATCCAACTGGCACTTCATTGCATTCCAACGCCCTTACTGCCGTATTGTGAGCCTAAAACTATACTTCTTACTATTATAAAAATAATAAGATTACTTAACTTAAATGAGCACACTACACAGACAATATTAACAAACTAGCACAGCTATAATATAAAAAATTAACAAAAGATTACCTCGTTGAACATTTTCTGATCAAATTCAGAAAGATCTTCCAGTTTCGTCATCTGTGAATACACAAATTTTAATAAACTGAACGCAATACCCTTTTAATTACCAGTAGAAACAAGTATATATAACACATATGCTTATATTCGTAACTGTATTACCCACAGCATATTTACTTTACCATTCAAACTTAATGTTAAATTTATTAATCAAAGTATCAAATGTTAAGTGATCTATTCCCACTTTTGGCACTGTCAACAATCTGAGAAAGACATCTGGAGAACTCGAGCAGAATCCCCTTCTCCATTTCTTCTTTAATCTCTTCTTCTGTACTTCTGTGATGCGCACTTTGCTCCTAAAACAATATTGACTAAATTTAGAATAAAAAATATTTTAAAACAAAGAGCAGAACCATCCTTACCATTTCCTGACCGTACGAAACAAGACACATTGTAGTAGCTTCAATGACATCGTCGGTCATGTAGAACCAAGGTTGACCTTTGGGATCCGCCCTTTCGTTGTCGGAATCTGAATCCTCACTCGGCGTCTCTCCACGATTGTCATTAGCAGCTGCGGCAGCTAACTGTGCCAAACCGGCAGCACTAAACTTCTCACGGAATCTCACAGCACGATCGTGTTCTGTATTCTTACACGTCACACACTTACATCGCTCTGTACATGGCACTTTTGCCTAAAATGTTTCAAACTAAATGATAATCTTTTCATAAATAAAAAAACTTTTAAATTACCTTCAAAAAACTACTTTAAAAAAGTATTACTAACGATAAAATTTACAGTAATTTATTTAAGCACACATACCTCATAGCATTCACAGTAGTTTTTAAGGCAGTTCGACTTCTTACAATTACATCCTTTTTGATGTAACCTCTCCAGATCAGCAGCTTTACCTACTTTTGCAGCCACACCTAAATGTGTTCATATTAAACTAGACTTTCTAAAAATCTACAGTATTGTTTACATGAAACATAATTAATACCTAAAAGCCGACTAAACTTAAAATGACATACCAATCTTAGGTTTAAAAGCATGTGGATTCCTATCCAAAGAACTCTTGATAGCTCTACTTCGTTCGGATTCGTGTTCCAGGTTATTATGACAGTCCTTACAATTACAGTCCAAGCAAAATTCTCCATTTGCAAAGCAATCGCAGTACAACTTCAGACATTGTGACTTTGTACAATTGCAATTCTTTCGTTTCCCAGTGCCTCTTTTGCTAAAACATAAGATTTAAGCATAAATCTACAAAAACCAAGTAGTCTAGGTTTAGAATAAATTTATCCTCTATACTAAATTAACACCAGAAAACTACCAAAAACCATACCTATACAGCTAAAAACAAATGACAAAATAGTGTTAAATGTAACAGTACCTTTTCTTTGGCTGAGGATTCAAAGGCCCAGCTAACAAAGGATTGTTCCTAGTACTGTTATGGCTCGTGGCTAGCTGATAGTACGCTTGAGATGGCTTCAACACTGTCGACTTGATCTCCTAATCACAAAACAATGTTCAAAAATGATATAACTTACGCAAGACTCGTACTGATTCTCCTTTCTTTGGTAATTTGAAGAAGTTGAAGGTTGATAAAACTGGTTTTGAGATCGATATTGGCTGGAATTAAAGCTTGAAACGTAATATTGATAGAAAAAGCTTAACAAGACTATAAAAAAACTCAATTAAGACATAATTAACTATTTCACATTCTTCAAAAATATTAAAAAACATTTTAAATATAGTTTAACTTACGTATTGGGTGTCCTGCTTTGAACGTAGATCGTCTCCTCAGCGTAACTTTCATTCTAAAACAACAATATTATCCTTCAAAATTAATCAAAAAATCAAAAAAAAACTAAAAGTGATTTTTACTTGATATTGCATCGGATCCAATTCAAATTCATTCTCAGCCGACATAATTTTATTCAAAATCTGTATTTTCCACAAATCTTGAACGAAAAAGAAATTGCGGGACTTGGAGAGATTCGAACGTTCAAAAGCTCTTGGTGCATAATGCCAAAAAGATGCTTTCCCTTTGTGTTTTTTACAAATCTGTTTTTATAAGAATTTCCTTAAAGCTTCAGTAGACAAAAAGTAGTTGCACAATAACAAAAGACGTTACTTTTACAAATCATAAAAAAGGATTTTTCAAATTTCAATACGAAATTTTGTTTACAACATTCAGTAAAAAGTTTAAATAGTAAATTTACAGTTACAAGCTAATATCATATTATATTGATATTTTCTTTACAAGCAGTATTATAATTTTTACAAGTGTATATTTTCCATTTTTTACTTACCATTTCGATGTAACAAAATTTTTTTATTTTTATAAAATTACATTATTCGGATCTCAGGGTCCCAACACGAAAACAAACCACTCGAGGTTGGCATTGTAATACTGTAGTTAGCAACGTCCCTCTCACATTCTGATCGTTTTGTTTTTCTTCCATTTTTTATGGGCCAGTTGAGGGAATTTTTCAGTTGAACCGGGGTTGTGCATCATATTTTATATTTAGGTAATGTTTTAGGCTGGGGATCTTATATAGGATTTCTTTATTGTGTAAAAGTAGGTTTCTTTAAATATTCGTGTATTTTTCGTGGTTTTTCTTGACAGTTTGGTTATTTCTGTTTTTGAAGTTTTTTGTTTTAGCTTGCGTTACCTTCATCATGCCACCAAAGTTCGACCCCAATGAGATCAAGATCGTCTATTTGAGATGTGTTGGAGGTGAAGTTGGTGCCACCTCAGCTCTCGCTCCTAAAGTCGGTCCTCTCGGTTTGTCTCCAAAGAAGATCGGTGAAGATATCGCCAAGGCTACTCAAGACTGGAAGGGACTCAAAGTCACATGCAAGCTCACCATCCAGAACCGTGTTGCTAAGATCGATGTTGTTCCATCAGCTGCTTCTTTGATCATCAAGGAGTTGAAGGAGCCTCCTCGTGACCGCAAGAAGGTCAAGAACAGTATGTTAATGTCATTTATGGTTTTGAGGAAGACCTTTCTGGTCGCGAGCTAAATCTTTTTCTAGTTATGAAATGAAATGGTTGTTATACGTCTGTTAGGGTCGAGAACCACAAAGGTCTCATCCCACAGTTCTCTTGGTGTTAACTTTAGTGTTATAACCGGGGTTCTGCTAGTCTTATTCCTCGCGCTGTGTTTTATGGTAAGCAGCGTTTCCTGATGCAAATTCTTGTGGAAGGATGAGAACATGGTCAAGGTTTGGTTTTTATTAATTTGTTCGATTTTTAGTTCGCCACAGTGGAGATTTGTCGTTCGATCAGATCCTCAAGATCGCTCGCACAATGAGACCAAGGTCCATGGCTAAGAAATTGGAGGGTACCGTCAAGGAGATCTTGGGTAGGTTTTCCTTTTCTATAAATTTGCGGAGGATTAAAAAGAACTTTATCTATTCGTTTTTATACAATTTGTTGTTGGAATAGGTTGTTTTTTCCAATAGTTTCATATAAGACTTAAGTTTTGGACAAGCTAATGAATTCCTTGTATTTTAGGCACAGCTCAATCAGTTGGATGCACAATCGATGGCAACCACCCTCATGACGTCGTTGAACAAATTCGCAACGGAGAGCTCGAGGTCCCAGAAGAATAAATGAATAATTTTTTGTTGTGTTGTTTTGTTTGATTTTGAACTCTAATACAGGTTCTCGTTATATTCTTATCGGTTTTGTTTGTTAGAAATGAAGGCATGCTTTGGCCCTTAGAGATTGATTTGTATATAAATTATTGGATCTTTCTTCGTCGTATGTTTGAACCATCTGAATATGGGTTGATATTGAATTTTGTCAAATTTTTGATAAAGAAAAAAGCAATAAGTTATTAATAGTGAAATAATAAGTGAATTTCTTGAGTAGGGCTACTTTTTAGCAGTAAGGAATGTATTTCCTCGCCTAGTATTATATAATATTCAAATGTTCGTATTTGTTCTAGTTTCTTGTGTTTTTGCTATTCTGATAGTGATATAAAAGTAAAAGGCTTCAATTCTTTTCTAAAGTCTTTCGAACGTGGAGGAAGTGATACGTTTTTTATAATTATAGCTCTTACTATAGTTTAAAAAGTCTTTACGTAGTCTGAACGTATATGCTGTCTATAGAATTATACTGTACAAACTTTAAGGGAATTTTCATAAAAAAACTATGTAAACTGGTAAATAAAACTGTACGCAAGTAAATAAAATTAAATTATTGAAAGAACAATGTAGAAAAGATGAGTTTGTTGTATAAAGAACGGTTTGTTATAATACAGATAAGAAGGGGATGTTTTGGAGCATGTAATTGGGGTTTGGTCTCATGGGGAAAAATAGCAATTCTGTTAAATTGAATGGATTGTGCCGGGTTAGGGGTCTTCCGTTTTTCATTCGTTGGGACCTGCTGGGTTCCAAAAGTTTTACGTGTGGATGTTGGACGGCTACTCTTGTTCACGGAACACTCGACACCACTCGGGCACGTCGTACCGTTCATTCTGTGTTCATGTTCGCAACATAATCGGCATCGTATGTGGAATCGAGCTCGGGGTTTTGGTATACTTGTTCATCTACAGTAAGTCGATTAGTTGGAGGCTTAATAATACATGCAGAGTTCGATGATACGATAGGATCGTGTTATGTTGGGAGAAGTCTGATCAAAAGCGCGCGACACGAGACGTGCAAATCCACTTTACTGCTATCCTTCACCATCTTTCATGCTGTGTGCGATGTGTTGACGATGGTAAGAGTAATGTGCTGACAGCACGTCCTTTCAGATGTCTATCGCCCTGGAGAAAAACAAACTTGTTCTGCCATTGTTGATTGTTTTGGTGCTGAACATTACCATTTCTCTGCTGTTTCTGTTGATTGCTTTGTTCACTTATGCACTCAGTGCAGTACCATACAGTACTGTAAGTTCTATTAATGAGTTTGTTAGTGTTATCAGTTACAATGCTATGAAATAGTATGTGTTAAAGGGTTTTTACTATGAAAGTTTGCAGATTTTTGTACTGTTTGTACTGGCACAAGCTGTGTTTCGTGTCTACGAGTTCGTCTGTGCCCGTCGACTGTACTGGTACTACAAATGGGCGGCCGATCAGCGGAATCTGCCCCAGTGCTCTTTGTTGAAGGAGGAGGAGTCGAGTTTTCAATTTTAGGTTATATTGACATTAATTTGTTTGTTTTACTGTTTGTTTATTCGCCGCGCTAAGCCTAACCGGTTGTAACGCTGTTTTTAGCATCACGTAAGCCTCAGGGCTTGAGTATATAAAGGTCAAGAGGCTGGGCTGATTATCACTCATTCCAAAATGTCTTCAAAATTGTAAGTTTATTTGAGAGGTTACTGTAATTTGTATATTTTATAATATTATTTTAGTAATTTAGGAATTATATTTGAAGTACTGTATTTTACGTTTAAATTTAAAAATAATTTATTTGTTTCAGTTTTTCAAATTACTGTACTTTTTAGATTAGCTTTTTTTGCTTTGGCTTGCGTCTGCGAGGTTACGGTAGCTCAGGTGTTGTATCAACCATATGTAAGTTGGATCATTAGTACAACATCTTTGACAATAACTTTAAAAAAAACTTGCAATTTAAAGTACCACTAGTATAACTAATCATTTAAGGCCGCTGTACCACCCCTATACTATCCAGCCGTCGCCTCTGGATGGGTATGGGGCAGTGGGAACCAGAAAGGTGGACCACAAGAACCAATCCAGGGCCAGCACTCTTCTCCTTTCACAAACGGTCAGATCCCATCGCCTTTGAGTGAGGAAGCACCAATCGCACCACCAATGGCACCACCCATGGCACCACCCATGGCACCACCCATGGGACAGTCCTCAGTCTTGTCACCTTCAACTCCACCCACTCCAGTGCACGCTCGTGCCCCTGCCCACGGATCCACCTCTTTCCCACCCATGCCCTCACCTAAACCGGTCGATTTGAAAGAGTTTCCTCAAATGAGCACCCCGACCTCGCGACCTCACTAAAGCTGTTGACTGTAAATAAACGAGTACTACTTAATTTTCCTACTGTAATATAGTTTGTCATTGTTGTACTTGGTGTGGAATAGATGGAAGGTTTAGAGTTTGAATATGAAAAGCCGAACTCGTTGGCCAGAATAACCATTTTTAAACGAAATTGTTAAAACTACTTAAATTTTGTCATCAAGCTTACAAAAAATAAGTCATTTTAGTCAGTTCAACCTAAAATTAGCAAAAGTCGAGTCCAAAATAAGGTTTTTGACTCTTAAAAGCCTCTAATTGGGGCCTAATTGGATTGGAGGACCAAATCAGTTTGTTTAGTATCTCTTACTCGGAGGAGAGAGCCGTCTGGCAGAAAGCCGGCACGAGGCCGAAAGAGCCATAAAGGGAGGGGAAAGCGTTCGAATTTAATTTGTTTTTGGGGGATTCTGGAGTCCTTATCATGTTTGTATTTTATGGTTTTCTCCAGAATTTGAAACATTTTTCGATTTGAAATTCAAAGTTTTCCAGATCTTAAAAATTCGAAGAAAAAGGTATTTTAAATAATTGGAAATTTAGTTTTTGTGCCAAAATTCACATTTTTTTTGAAAAAATTTATTGGCTTTAAAACCGGTCAAAAAATACATAGAAACTTTGAAAAGAAATGGATGCGAAGGTTTGGCCATTTTTAAACTATTTTATTACCTATTCGTCCAAAGAAAAATGGTCTGAACGTTCATATAAACCTAATTTAGGTAATATCTGTAAAAACAGGCTCATATCTATATTATTCAGATGGAAGAAGACGAGCCCTTCACGTTGGAAGAGGTTGGATCCCCAACTTCAAGCAGTTCAGAGTCTATGGCCGATGTTCGAGTTCGGAGAACGCCCGGGCCAATTCTCAGGACACTGCGACGACTGAGGGTGAGTTACATTGAGATATTGTGGTTTAGGTAACATTTCTTTCACGTTGGGTACCTTCTTTTATGAGAAAATTAATGCCTAAAGTCGTAAAAGTTGATTGTTTTTGTAATTTTAAAGGTAATGACGGCTTTTGATGGTTTCTTTTGTAAAAACTACTCATTTAGGTGTAGGAGGCATTGTCATAGCTTTCGAAATCTAATAATAACTATCTTATAGTATTTTCAAATCACAATATCTATTTAATTTCGAAAATACAATGTTTTAGAAGCATAAACTTTGACATTCTTGGGTATTACTCTAGGTTTGTCTTTACCATGAAGCAATCAACAAAAAGTAACGGAAAAACAATCAACGAGAGTGTCATAAAGGAGATGACTTACATGTTGTTGTAGGTATATCCATTTCTCTGCGCTGCCCTGAATAAATAAAGCTTACGGCGATTCTTTTTTATGACAGCCGGCTGCCCCCTCCCCTCGGTCGCTACCCTTAATTCTATTTTCGAAGGTATATGACGTTCAAGATACCATTTAGTTGTAGGATGTTACGTAGTAAAGCTATTACTCTGCTTAGTAAAAGCCGGGGTATTCAAATCTCACGGTGTTTAGAGGCCGTATGTTTACTTTACTGTAACTTGTTATGTTAATGTGGTTGTTTGGTAGTTTATTATACGTTTGTTGAGGTCATTTGTAATATATTTTTGAAATTTAAAGTAAGTTAACTGTAAAATGTAAAAGGATAGAGTAAATATGAAATAAGGGATCATGTTGTAGTTAATATTCAGAATAGGAGATCCAAGATAAACATACGACCATGTGGGTGGTACGTTAGGGCTGTTATGTTATGCATAGGGCCATTAGTTACTCGAGCTACCATTTATGAGGCTTATATGACTTTTTATGACATTTTAAAATATTTTTTTGTCAAAAAAGTAACCATTTAATTCCGCCAATCGTATTTTATGGATTTTTAAAAATTAGGTAATAAATATTTGAAAGTTTTTAAATTTCAAACTTTATATCCTTTAAACCTTTTACATTGTAAAAGATAATATATGCAATTTTGCATATAATTTTGAGCCATTCAATTTGAATTTGGAAAAAGGGTTTGAAACGATTTGTCATAACAGTTAGAACCCCTAATCCCTTGATTTGACGCGATCCGCTTTGACAGTGGACGAGTGACCTTTACCATGCAATTGACAGTCGTATTATGCAAGTTATCAAGCTGGGAGGGGTAGCCACCGGCCGGGGGGATGAAAGGGAGGGGTAGTCTTTTGTCTCGGTCTTTCGCCGTTCCGACCCCCCCCCCTCTACCTGCAATCAGTCACGCAGTAGTTTACTTTCAGTTCGGTCGACTCTTCGGTGAACAGTCCATCGCCACTCTGGAGGAGATCGATCTCGGCGACCGACGTGGCCTCATTGCCATGACCGACTACACCAAGAGCCCCACCAACGCTGACATCGCCGGGCCCGGCGCTTCCCATCTGCGGGTGAGTAACACTACCTTTACATTACACTGCCTGAAGGTCAGTTTGAGCGAAAAACAATGTCTTAACAGGCTTGAAGTTTCGAAAATTAAGGGTTCAGATTATCAAGAAAGCTACTGATCACTTGATATAGTAATTGTTATTATAGGTTGTTCAAATAATTCTGCTCTTCTTCCCAATGCAAATTTTTTGGGTTAGGGGGCACAGAATTAATTGAAAAACCTAATATTAAAAATGCAACCATAAAAATAAAATTAAAAATATACTATTAAGTTACCTTTTAACTTTATATTATACTATTTAAATATTTTTCAAAAATTTTAAAAAATATAAATTTTGAGATTTCTCCGAAAATTTCCAAAATTAAAGGTCCAGAAATTAAAGGCTGTCATTACGTTACTCAACCCTGTATTAACCCGAAATTACCTTCCCTATTCACATCGTATCTTCTCAAAGATACCTTAATTTCTGGTGTAAGATATACCTAGAAGTACTACCAAGAACCGAGCTAGCAGTAGTGTCATAAACTATATTTTGACGGCTTTCTTTTGCATTTTACTCTGTAAAAGTGTGTTTATTACCGTTATCTAAAGCATGTTTTAAACTTTATTGACACAATCATCTAAAGTAGCATTAATAAGTACTATTACTCTATTTTTTCCTAGTATTTGTGATATTATTAGGTATACCTAACTACTAGATAGCTAACTGTTACTCTATGCTCAAGTCCATTTTCAAGAATCGCGTAGTAAGTGAGTCATTAATTACTTGTTCCTTACAGTAATTCTAATTCCCTCACAGCATGTAACTCAAGGTAATGTCCTTGTTAATCAGAATTGTTTGCAAGGAACAGCCTTGGCATCAAACATAACTTAATTCCAATCTCTACTTGCCTCATTGTGTCTCAGACGACGGTCGTTTCATACCTTATATTAATCTTTTAAGTTGATAACGTTATGTTATGTAAAAATACCTTGTTATTGCCAAATATACTTATGCCAACCATTATGGTATACGCAGTAGATGTGACGCAAACTCTGTCCTACCTAACTACAGCGATGATTTTCTTGATATCATGCATTGCTAATTGTATGCTGGAATGTTGTTATGTATGATAATACCCAGCTCCAAGTATTTGCGGAATTTTAAATGTTTCAGCTATTGACAGCCGGCTTTACACGGATTTGCAAGCCGGTTGTCATTACGCTATCAACTCTTAAATTTGCAAATTTTTATTTTAAATTTAACCATGTTGGTATATCTGCTATTACTGTGTAAATGTATTTCTTTTACATTGTAAAAAACGTCTTCTAGCTACCAACTTTTAATTTTAAAATTTAAATTCGAAATTTTGCTTTTCCAATTGTAGCAACCACCTCCTCCCTCACTGACCGTTAATTGAGTGCTTCCGGCTACTCAATTACCGTCGCTAATGTCGCGTGAAGTCGGTATCTTGGAGTACAAAAGTTGCGATAATTGCAGTTATTTTGAGAGCGAATCCAGGTCGCTTCGGCTGTCGCTAAGGGATCCGGAGGCTTGTGTCAATGTTGTTTTAGTGCTCGTCGTATTTTAGGAGTCTTGTTCCCACTGTGATCTGATTGTTGTGATTAGTAATGTCACTTCGAGAGTTGATTATGCTGACAAATGACTTTTGGCCTTTTAGTCATTACTCCCGAATGATTAAGTAGCATATATTATCATAAACATGTTCTCTTTTACATTCTGCAAACCTTAACAACGTATATCAACTTACTATGTATTTTACATTGTATATCGTCTTAGTCTTTACAATCTTGTGAATACTAGAACATATATATTATTGATGTTGTTCTGATTAATGACCGTAAAATTAGTTGATTCGGGTTAAAACAATTAAAGCGACCGAAAGCGACAAAAGTGAGGTAAAGGAGGGGGGGGCGGGCAGTAACTAATCTTCACCGGGCCCTCAGGTCGTCGCGCGCGACTGTTCGGGAACGCTTAAGACCGGGAATATTATCCGCTTGGCTCGCGGCTAACCCGACATAACTGTTATCACCAGCAAGTCATCTGTCTACGTAGAGACTTACAACACTAGATGGCATTCAACTGAAAAATCGACCGCTTTTTTGAAATTCAAAGTTTTAAAACTTCAACCTTCTGATGGAGCCCACCAACGACCGCGACGAAGAAAATCGACCGACTTCTTTGGCCCTTCAACTGGCACTGCGCGACTTCTGGGACAAGTCTCGCGGCCTGATCAGAAGTCGGCCCAACTCCACCCATCTGGACCTGCGCGAGAGCTGTTCCAGTCCAACCAGCTCGGGCAGTTCCCTGACCGGCGACATCAACTTTCAAGCCGGCGACGAGTCGACCGAACTCCGAGACTATCGCAATGCCTTGGCCATTCAGCTGGGATGCACTTTGGCCAGAAAGAAGAAAGTAAGCCGTTGGGTCAACATCATTAAGAGCGCCCAAGGGTTTCGGGGTCACGTTAAGTTTCTGGCTGATGGGTGGACTAGGCCATGGGAATCTTTGTTTCAAGAATTAGTTTTAATCTTAAGGATTAAATTTTGTTTTAAATGTAGAGTTAGGGAGGTTCACATGATTTAGATTATGTTTTTCAAACCCTATGATAATATAAGCTTATGTTAACAGCAAGGGAACAAGTTTATGTTAACAGTAAAGAGATGAGCTTATGTTAAACATGAGTACTTCGGAACCTTTCTATATTAATATGAAAAGGTTGACCCTTCGGCATCCTTTTGCACCAGTCATGAGCACGATGAGTCGCTCTTAAGGCCTAATTTTATGCGAAATTCCGGGTTCGCTGACTCAAAGTGTTGTACGATCATTAACAGTTATGACCGGAGGGTATAAAAACCGATTTGAAGGTTACTGCCCTTGAGTGATCGCTTTACGTGGGGAAGGATTATTGACATTGTTGTATATAGAAAAGACTAGTACAGTCGCAAAGGACATGTTGTGGCTGGCAAAGCGCATTAAATGTACTATAGCATTGAAGATAGTAGCTATTATGAGGATGGTACTAGGAAACTGAGTAGGAATATTAAGAAAAAGAGCTTGTACTATTAGGTAACTGGGTATTTTACTACTAGTATCAGAAATACATTGTTAGTCAGAGTTGTTCCACTAGAATGCCTAAAATGTTTAGCTGCAGTAAAGTAAAGTCTACCACACTTATACATACATGTTCTATTTTGGTGGGCTTGTTGTCTGTGAGGGAGTAGTATGATTAGATTTGCATATAACGAGGTTCTCGAGGGAACGCCGAGAGTCTCGAGACTTCGTTTCGAACCTTTTTCTCAAATTTGTTTTAACTGCGCGACCACACCTTTGCACTCTCAACGAGGGACTTGGCCCTGGGGCTCGGGAGCTGGCTGACCTTGTTTTGGGTCAGTCTTTATGGGTAATATTTAAGCAATCACGAGTCAAATTCCGAAACACAAAAAGGGGGGGGGGGGGGGTTTTGCAGTTTTGGGAGCTGGGTTTTGGCTATAAGTGTCGAGTTTGGCTAGCTAAGGGTTTGGATATATTTTGAATTTGGTTAGCTAAAGGCTTGGCTATATTTTTTGAATCTAGCCAGCAAAACTTTTCACTATAATCTTTGAATTTGGCTAGCTGAAAGGTTTACTTTGTTTCAAGTTTGGCTAGCCAACAGCTTGACCTTTTGGAAAGATTGTCATAAGAAGCGGCTTTATTATGCTTCGAACAAAAGATGTAGCCGTGCAGAAAACACGACGTGCGCGGTGGTGCCGTTATGTCCTTGAACGACGCCTCAGGCGCTCATAATTGTTTTTTGGTTTACACAAGGGGGGGGTGAACTAGATCAATCGGATTCGCTTCTGTTTGCAAACTTTAAGGCAAATAAGAGGCCTAACTCTGCAGTAACTTTGTTCAAACATGTTTGATATTATTATTTGACAAACCTTGTGCTACTTTTCAGTTTACCTTGGCTGTTTATAGTTGTTTTATATTGTTATTGATTACAATATTGTTATTGTCAAAAGTTTCTTTTATATTTTAGTCTGAATACCTATTTTGTCAACAACAAAAGTACAATTTTAAAATTTTTGAAGTCATATTTGCATGAAATTGTGCTTAAATCTATGTTAATATCACTACTTTTCAAAAAGTAACAACACATTTTGCAGGACCCATCGCTTCAAAACGGAACTCGCGGAATGAGCGCGCGAGTCGAGGCTGGCGGGGAGTCCAGTCCAGCCAAGAAGATAAGCAAGCCTAAGGACAAAGTAGAGCTGAGCAAATCGCAGTTATTAGCTGGCCTGATACTGACAGTTGCCGCCGTCATCGTCGCCATCCTCATCACATACACAGTCACAAAGGAGAGTCTCAGTAGGACATCGTCGTACAATCGGACCAGTGCCAGTAAAAACTCACATTACTCGGATGAGTTTGATATGTAGGTTTACATTAGATGTATGTTAAGGTATTGAATTGAATTTTAGAAACATGTAATGGTATTTACGAAGCTACAAACATTAATATCAATCATAAACAATATCCAACTCTATACATAAATAAACCATTTTCACCTTTCAGTGCTCACTTCAAACCTCACGAGGTGCCTGACCTACCTCCAGAAGAAGCTAGCGCAGATGCCGGGCCAGAACCGACGGCAGAGGAACTTCGACTAGTACACGACCTAGTACCGGTGTGGTACAACTTAAGTGTGAAGGTCTACGTTCCTGGGTTTGTCCCCATAACTCCGGAGAAGAACCTGACATTCGACGGAGCCATGATCATCAAGTTCAAGGTGACCAACCCGACCAACAGGATCGAGTTGAACGCCCATTTTTTGAACTTCTTGACCAAAACTGACCTTTATCAGCTGCAGGTCGACCCAAAGGTAAATATTTTACTTTATGATTTTAAAGGTGTTTTAGTTAAAAAGATACTTTTAAAAAATCATAATACATAAAATGACATTTTGAATGCGAACTTTCTTGTTTTAGCGTGTGAGAAGAGCCGCTTCCAACTCGACCGGTAACGCACTGATAGTATCATCAAACGGTACTCGACAAGTGCCCGAAGGCGAGGTCACTTCAGAAGAACTGAGCTCAGAAAGCGAAGTAAGTGTTATTATTCTAGACATGTCTATTTTTGTTATTAGTAATATGAAGTCCATTTTTTTCTTTGTCAATAGCAATACTATCAATTCTTACAGACACCGGCAGCTCAAAACCGAGTAGACTCTGGAATCAAAGTTACTGCGATCAGAGTGAACGAAACCCTACAAAAGGTAGTCTTCGATCTGGATGCTCAACTACAACAAGATCAGGAGTACTATTTCTTGGTGAGTCTTAATATTGTACTACTTTTTGTGACTATTTTCATTTGGTTACTGTTTTGTCGCAGTAATTAGCATTGACGTCGAAATAATCCGCAAACAGAGTAGCCTATCGTTATTTATAGCCCTTAAAATACAATTAATTACTGTTTTATTTGTTTGTTTATTTACTTTTATAGCTACCTTACTCCGGGCCCATCGACTCCAAACTTTCCGGTTTGTATCTGACCCAATATTCAGACGCCAATGGGAGGCAAAGGTAACACATCCGCTTTATAAGACAATTACCTTCCACAAAAACAATTTGAATCCTAAAAACTAAAACACGAAGAAAGATTCATTCTGCATAATATTGTGTTTTAAAATCCAGTGTAACATCTCCAACTTCCAAAATCTAGTTAGCATTTGATACCTTAAACAGGGACGTCGTTTGGGGGGGTGGTTCGGGGTGACCCCCCCCCCAAAGCCGATCCGAAAAAAAATACCTGTACGCGAAAAAACAAAAAAAAAATTTTGAAAAATCGGTCCACAGGTAGCAGCTACCTGTGGACCAAAAAAAATTTTTCGACCTCCCCCCAGAGAAAAACCGTATCGACGTCCCTGACCTAAAACAATGTAAAGAAAATCCTTACCTTTAGATATGCGGCCGTTACCCAAATGGAGCCCACTGATGCCAGAAGATTCGCACCGTGCTTCGATGAGCCAGCCTTCAAAGCCGTCTGGAGGTTGCGAGTTATTCATCCAGTCGGTAGCCGAGCTGTGAGTAATGCACTCGAGATCAAGGAAGACGAACCAACGTAAGTCCAGATTGTTACCTACTTCAATAAAGAAAATACAAAACAAATGTTAATTTCCTAATTCTCGAGATAAGGGATACCTCTAAACAAAAACTTAAGTTTTAAAATACAAAAAAACCCAAATTTAAAACAACAACATGGATGTTTTAGGAACGATCCCGACTGGTTGTTGACTACATTCGAGGAAACGTTACCAATGTCGTCGTATCTTCTCGCGTTGGTCGTATCTGACTTTGAATACGTCGAAGGACACACCAAAAACAATGTTAGAGTAAGTGTGAAACGATTTTTTGTTTTTTCCATTATTTCAGCGACTCTTTACGTTTAGACGAAGTGTCACTTTTGCTTTTCCAGCGTAACGAAGTGTCACACGATGTAGAATAACAAATAACTGTTTTTTATGTGAGATCTACAATAGTAAAACCTATAATATATCGTTATCTAATTCCAATTTTATAAAAGATATGGTTTTAGTTCCGGATCTGGGCCCGCAAGGATGCTTTGATTGATACTCAATATGCTCTCCAAGCTGGAATCAAGTGTCTGGAGTTCTACGAAGACTACTTCGGAATCCCATTCCCTTTGGCCAAACAAGACATGATGGCCTTTCCTGACTTTGCAGCTGGTGCCATGGAGAACTGGGGGTTGGTGACATACAGAGAGAAGTACCTTCTTCACAATCCATCACTTTACTCGGCTTTGCAGAAGGTTCATGTCGCTACTGTGGTGGCTCACGAACTGGCTCATCAAGTAAGTTGCTATTAACTT
Organism: Bursaphelenchus okinawaensis; assembly: GCA_904066225.2. Classification (NCBI taxonomy): domain Eukaryota; kingdom Metazoa; phylum Nematoda; class Chromadorea; order Rhabditida; family Aphelenchoididae; genus Bursaphelenchus; species Bursaphelenchus okinawaensis. The sequence continues at coordinate 5,978,451 of CAJFCW020000005.1, read as the reverse complement.
AAGCATAGCTCTACAAATACAACTTAAATATAAAATTTGAAGTTTGAAACGTTGTTGTATTATGATTTTAGTGGTTCGGAAACCTTGTCACAATGAAATGGTGGTCAGATCTGTGGCTGAACGAAGGCTTTGCCACTTTGATGGAGTATATTGGAACGGATGCGATCAGTGACAACAAATTGAGGATGGACGAGTACTTTGTGTACGATGCTCTGTCAGGAGCGTTTGATCGAGACTCTCGAGCTACATCACATCCACTCTACTTTGACATTAGTAAGGCAGAAGATGTGAGTGAAGCTTTCGATGCTATTACCTATGACAAAGGAGGGTCGGTGCTGAGAATGTTGAGGAATGTCATGGGAGAGAAATACTTCAAGAAGGGAGTCACGGTAGGTCAATATTATTATTGTTAAACCGAGAATCTTTTAAAAAGTTATAAAGATGGAGAAAAGTTAAACTCTGATTTTAGATCTACTTGAATCGCTTTAAATTCAAGAACGCTGAACACAAAGATCTGTGGCAAGCTCTGTCAGAAGCCGTTCCAGAATCCTTGACCGACTGGTCGGGTGACAAGTTTGATGTAGATGAGTTTGCCAAGCTCTGGACTCGCCAAATGGGATACCCAGTGATTGAGGTGAAGAGAGTCGACGAGAACAAGGTCGAGTTGACACAGAAGCGCTTCAAGATGGACGAAACCGCGTTGGAGAAGCCGAGATTCAGAAACGCAAAATACTGGTACAAATGGGACATTCCCTTGTGGTACACCATCAATGGAACCGAGAAGGAAATGCTGTGGCTACACGAGAACCAGGTTCTAGAAGTGCCAGAAGACACTCCTTTGATCGTCAACTACGATTCCAAAGGATTCTACAGAGTACAGTATTCCAAACACACCCTCGACAGTATCAACCGACAGCTTCAGAACGATCACACTCGGATCTCGGTCAAGTCGAGAGCTAGAATTATCGACGATACCTTCACGTTGGCCGAGGCTGGTCGTGTGCCGTACCAAGCAGCTCTGAACCTGACCATATATCTTCAGAAGGAGACAGAGTATCTTCCGTGGGCGATGGCCATGACTGGTCTTGAGTCCATCGAGTACTACGTTGGAGACGAACCAGAAGCCGACTACGTCAGAAGCTACATCAAAGGGCTGATCAAAGACCTCTACGAGAACATCTCCTTCGAGAATCTTAATACCACCTACTTGGACGATGACAAGTTCTTCGAGACCCTGTTCGACACTTCTATTATCAGTAGAATGTGCAGGAACAGAGATCAAAACTGCGTCAAGAAGCTGATGGATCTCTACTTCAACGACTTCGTGTATCCATGTCAGAACGCAGACACTCAGAGCAGCAAGTGCAGTCGGTATGTTATTTTTTTACCAAATGTTTTATCTTTTACAATTTTTGTGTAGTTCATGGCTTTTATTGGGAGTACTATCAGTTATTGTATATTACTATAAAATGTTTTCTAGAGTACCAGTACCTCTTCGTGGACTAGTCTACTGTGAAGGTGTTAGATCAGGCTCGGAAACGGACTGGGACAAGATGTTGGCCTTGTACAAGAGGGAAAGTGTCCAAGTGGAGAGAGATCGTCTGATGATCGCTTTGACTTGTTCTCGCGATACTCACAGTTTGAAAAAGTAAAGTTTTGGATCATTCGAGACTATGAATAGTACTATACCTTTATATCTGTTATCAAAAAATTATTATTACCATGATTAATATGTGTTTTAACTAATATTGTCATTTCAGATTACTGCGGATGACTACTGACTTTAACAACACATTGATCAGGCTGCAAGACAAGTCTACAGTATTTGATGGTATTGCCTCCACCTCTCCCTTAGGGCAACAGATTGCCATGGAGTACTTTATGGACCACTGGACGGCGATTTACAGAGAGTATGTTATGGTTAAATGACGTTGTTTTAGTTAACTGATGGCTGTGTGAAAAGGATTAATTTAATTGTACCACTTTCAGTTTCAAAGATCAACCATCGTTACTAAAGAGCATGGTGGAGGCAGCTCTCGGAGGAACGTCGAACCGAGTTATCGAACAGGTATGTTCCTTACCCTACTTCAAGTAACAAGGCAGATCATAGCATTTTTTATGTGTAAAGTCAAATATTACATAGCTGTAAAGGTTACTAATTTTTATTTCAAGAATATGTTATTTTAGGTAACAAAGTTCATTGCTCAGAACGAGAAGACGACGCGGAACGTGGACGCCTTCAAGCAGCGTCTCGAGATTCTGGAGACCAACAAGAAGTGGATGGACAAGAACTTCCAACCTCTCAGTGTCTGGTTCCGAGATCAGAACAAGAAACGGGCCGTCAGTGCCTGAGGCAATCACTCTAATAACCTTGTTAATCATGATGCGGGCTCTCATTAGGTATTCTGTTGAGTAATTTATACCTGTTATTTACATATTCCGACTTTATATATAATTCTATCATTAATAAATTGATCTTACTATAATATAATATGAATTTTATTCGCGTTTTGTGCCGGTCAGAAAGTCCAGAGAGTGATTTTAGTAAAAATTCTAGTTATTTATGAAAATTATTTTAAATTTTAAAATTAAATTTCAATTTGAATGTTTAAAAAAAGTAAAATTTTTAGCGGAATCTAGGTCGAAAGAATGATATTATGATAGCTACAAAATCTGAGAAACGGTTTTCTTTAGACATGAGAAACGGGCCGGGCCCATTTTTCCGGCCCGGCCCGTTTTAAAAAATTTTAAAAATTTTAAAACTTAAAAACTAAACGGAAATTTGGCTTTAAATTGTTTTTTCAGATCATTTATTGATCATAGTACCCAATAAAAGCAAAAAACATGAACGGGAATTTAAATAAAAAATTTTAAAAAATTTAAAATTTTTTTTTCGGGCCCGGGCCCAATTTTCAAGCCCGGCCCGTTTTCAATTTTGGTCAGGCCCGGCCCGAAAGCAGGCCGGCCCGGCCCGTTTCTCATGTCTAGTTTTCTTTGTGGTTAAATTATAATAATATAGTTTGATGGAAAGGGAACTATAACATATTCAAACAGACTCCAAATCCTGGAAGCAAACAAAATGAATGTTTGGCCACAAAGTTTTCGTAATTTTACCGTTCAAAAAAATAAAATTATAAGTTTTGTCATATTTTAACCACTTTTCGTTCAATTTTCAAAAATAAAGATTTTAAATATTTTTTACCTCTTACCATATTTTATTTCATATTGCAGCATATTTTACTCTTTACTGACCATTTTTTATTTTTTATCTTTTGCACCGTGCAGATTTTAAAATTCTATTAGAATGCAAGCTAGAACGCGTATGATATGGTTTGGGCTTTGCATATGAGTAGATTTTAACAAAAGCAATGTTTACATAGTGGAAATATAACTATCACTGTCGATAAACTGTAAAAAACTATTCTTCCATGAGTTTTAATTTTGAATTTGGCGGGAAAATGTGGATAATGTTGCAAATTGTTTTCATCGCACGTAAACGAACTTTTGTCGAAATGTTAATGTAATGGCTTATTTGGTGTAGCATGATAGTTGAAAAAGTATTACTTTGTTTGAGAATTGAAGCCGCTTCTCTTTGGTTTTTATAAGATATAGTATTTTTATAAATTAGGTAACAAAAGCAATGTAAAGTGTTTTAAATCTCAACCAATTTCTTTTAATTCTACGTCCACATAACCTCAGAATGAACCCAGTAGCCGGGAGCGATCAGTTAAGTTACAATCTCCGGTCTGATCTGAACTTTTTGTTTTTTGAGTCACGTATGTCATATTATTATACATGAGACCGCGCAAAGCCTTCCTCCTTTTTGTTTCGATTCACCTCATTTTTGATTTCAATCTTTTTAGATTTTAATTGTCTGGCAATTTATAACAGTCATTTGTGTAATATTATAATAGAATTTACTATTTAATATTATTATTGTGTCATGGTATTGGGGGTATGGATGTGTGCTTTTTGCTTTATTTGTGAATATAGCGTACCAAGTTTTATAAATTTGCAGATTTACTATAATATAACATAGCAAAAGTCATTGTAATCATCTTGTTACCATCGTATAATCCACTACTTTAACATAACCGTATGCTTTCAGTAATGTTGGGTATCTTCACAATAGGTATACTGACGATAACAAAGTATACCCACGCAGTAACTCCAGAACAAGTTCATCTGACGTTGGCTGATGACTCCATGAATATTAATGTACAGTTCGTGACGCTACACGAAGTCATTCAGAATCCTGGCGTCTTGTATACATACGATAACATAACATCGCGAGTACAACCAGCTACGGTCAAAAAGTTTGAGTTTGGAAACATTGTACGATACATCTACACAGCCGAGATACGAAATGTTCCTACCGAGACTAGGATATGTAAGTTAATTTGTAACATATGTCTTGGTATATAATGCTTACTGTAATAGTTAAACGTCATTATTAGTTTAGAGATTGCTTACTCTTTCTTTGAGACCTTTCGAATTATAATCTACAACAATACCACTTCAGATTACCGTGTTGGGTCTCCAGATGAATGGTACCCAGAGCCCTTTACCTACTACTTCTACTGCTTTCCTGAAGACCTCTACAACAAGAGCTACAACGTCGCCATAATGGGTGACCTAGGAGTAGAGAAAGGCGACTCTTTACCGTACCTGATAGCAGACGCCAGAGCTGGAAGATACGATTTGTTGGTACATGTTGGTGACATTGCATACGATCTTCACACGAACGACGGTAAGACCGGCGACGTGTTTATGCGGCTTCTGGAGCCTGCCGTAGCTCTCGTACCGTATATTGTGATAGCGGGGAACCACGAAGACGATGGCTACAACTTTTCCAACTACAAGTACAGGTTTGACATGCCCAACGATCCTTATGGAGACAATCAGTTTTATAGGTAATGAGGGTTTCTTTTGGTCTTTGCTCTTATATTTGGTTAGATGACATTATTGTAGACACTGAAGTGGCATTATATTAAAAATTTTTAAAAAATGACATTTCAAAGTATTTTTGGAAGTTTTCTTATGTATTTGTCACATTTTGACTACTGTACTTTCAGTTTTGACTTGGGCGCAGTACATTACATAGGCATCAGTACTGAAGTGTACGGTTTCTTCTACGAGTACGGTCAAGATTCTGTTCATACTCAATATAACTGGCTTAAAGAAGATCTCAGGGTAAGTATTATTTGAATATTACAGTAACTACTGAAATTATTACAAATTAAGAGCTTCGTCCTGTTAAATAGCCTTGATTCTACAATAATACTTAACTGTAATATAATATTTTAATTTCAGAAAGCGAATCAGAATCGCGACAAAGTCCCCTTCATCGTGACTTGGCAACATCGTCCCTTCTACTGTTCCAACAGTAACTCCTTTGAATGTGGCAGTTTCGAGAACTCTTTGGTATGTTTACAGTTCTATTTTACTACTTATACCTGTGTTTTATGCTCAAACATCACACAAACTTTCAATATAACTAGCTTTTTAATTTCGCTCACTTTTCGGTTCAAATAAATTAAAAACGAGATTTATATTTGAATACCATAACCCTTTGAGAGAACTACAAAAGAAGATTACTTTAGCAAAGAAAGTGAAAGATTAATATCGTCGCTTTCGCCTTCTAATACCTTTTCTTCAGATTCGCAAAGGCTTCCAGGATATGCCCGGATTAGAAGACCTTTTCATCGCGAACGGTGTGGATCTGGCGTTCTGGGGTCACGAACACACCTACGAACGCTTCTACCCCATCTTCAACCGGACCGCCTTCAAGTCGAGTGACCTCTCCCCCGACCCCTACGAGAACCCCGTAGCACCCGTCTACATCATCACTGGGACAGCCGGCTGTCACACGACTCCAGCTGCCTTCGCCGAAGTGCCAGTTGCGCACAGTGCCTTCAGAAGCCAGGACTTTGGTTATACGATCATGAACGTGAGGCACGATCAGCTGGACATCAGCCAGATATCTATCAACAACAACCGTACTCACGTCATCGACCACATCGTGCTCAGGAAGACCAAAGGAGTACATCCGAGTGTGGTGAGGTCGAAAAGACATACTGGGCATCCCTTCCCTGCCCCTGAAGAACAATGGCAGTGCAATACGAAAGACCCGAGATGCAAACAAATGAGACTCGACTCATTGCGACAGTCTAACAGAATATGACACTGGGTAGTTGGGTAGTGTTACCATCACAGATACGATGGCATTATGGCCTTTGTTACATTATGTTTCAGCTTAACTCCATCTTATAGGTTAGATTTCAGTCATATAGATCAATAAGTTGCTAGAAGAGCCACTCTATTATGTTTTAATTTTTTACTTTTCTGTTTACTTTTTGACCAATATTTAGTTAATTTAGTCGCATACTTAATATAATAATGTTTTAATCAATTATTTCAAATTTTACGACTTTTTCATCCATTTCATGTACATAACTACCTAATTTACGTGTATATTCATTAACATTTCGTCTATCTTGTTGGTATACGTGTATATGATATACGGCCACACCATATATGATTATGTCTCCCATGATATATCGTTCATGTACACATTGTATACGATTACGGCCGTCGTGTACATTGCATATGATTATTGTCAATTTGGGATTCGTAGGAAATTTTCTCAGAGTAAAATAGTAACGCTGTCATTCCTTACAAAAACAACATTGTCAAGCGAGATATCGTGCTCTTTGAGACACCGCAGGCCCATTTTACCATGAATCAGACTGTTATTGTTGGTCGCCGGAAAACGCAACAGCTGCCCCGCATACCGCCACCTGCTCTCCCGGAACTATGAGATACGGGTATTCAAATTGGCGGAACTCGGGTTCGGAGGGATGGTCAAGCGGGCTCGGGCAAGACGTTTCAGCGGAACTCGAGTAGGGCGATATAGGTTGAGGAAACTTGAGTCAGGCTCGGTCGATTTGGCAATTCAGATCGGTATTTGAATTGCCAGAATCAGTTGTATTGAAATTGGCTCCGAAGCCATTACCCGCGATCCAATGTCATTTGTCCAAGAGGGGACTTGCGCTTTGAGCTGCCGCTTTTCCCAACTACTGACGGCTACTACAATATAATAGTCTTCCAAACCCTTGATAGATGTAGCATTTTCTTGTATGACTTTTGACTAAGTTGTTCAAATAATTCTGTGCTCCCTTTCAAAGCCAGTTTACGCAGTTTGGGGGCACAGAATTAATTGAACATCCTGATAATTGTAATTATACATTAGTTCCTTTTCATTTGTAAATATGTTACTATAGCTAATATATCTTCTTACTTCCAAGATACCTAACAAAGGCGAGGGTGGAGGCAAATCCCCGCCCCGATTTCGCGCAGTGCCAAAGCGAGATTACTGCCCGAAAGTGAGGGGTCAGATCTTGTTTATGAATTATTTCCGCTTTATATGGCCTGCTATTCGTTTGTCGCTGCTCTTCTGCTGCCCTTCCAAACCCCAATTTCTCTTTTTTCCAGTTTCAGATCCAATTAAAGTTTCGTTTTATGGCGCGGCATCCCTTTGTCGTACCCTTTTTGGGCCGTGATCACGCTACGAGCGGTCTCCGAGGCATACATAATAACATAGGTTACTGACCTCTTACATAACGTTATGTTACTTTGAGATTACTAACTTTTTTATAAGAATATGTTACTTCATACAGGTTTATATAGAATAGAAGGAGTATTTTACATTTTCAAATGACTTTTTATTATTCTGACGAATATTTACATTTATCGGTACTTTGAAGTAACGTTACATATCATGGTCATAATATGTTATTGTGGAAATACTATTTTTGGTTCCAATTACTTATAATTCCAAAAACTTATCATTCTTTTGTAGTAGTCAATGGGTGGTTTGAGTTCATAGAATCTATAGTTAAAATTTATGTGATTACTTGTTATCTGTTTAATTTATGGCCGGAGTAATATTTATAAGCCATTAATTAATAGCAGCAAGCTTTTGCAACATTAAACCTTTGGAAATCGAAAAACATAGCCAAATCAATCATTCTGACACTCGTATAGTACACTTGTAAAGCATCATTCAGCCTTTGAGTGATGACCTACAACTCCATAAACATAACCCAAAAGGCCATCTTTTACAGTTTGATTAATAATTATATGTTAAAATTACGTAGAACCAACCTATGTTGTCATAATTAACTAAAAAAAATCGGCCAAAACTAGACGTTTTTTGTTTTTCTACGAACTTTTCGACCAACAAACAATACAACCACCACATTGATAACACTCCTAATCTCGGGCAGTTAATTTATCCGTTTACCTAAACCAAGGTCACTCCCAACATCCGTCCCCAATGAGGTGACAGACTCCTCCAAGTGGACGCGCAGATGGTCCCTCGCGCGCGCCTCGGCCCTTGCTCGGCATTATGCCTCCAATTTCATTTCCCCAATGTTTTACACTCCTTTGCCCGCTGGCTTTTTCACTTTCAGGAGGAGCAGCGTTTTGTCTATCAGAATGAATGCATATTATACTAGGCGTTTTGGCGGGTTTTGACGAGGAACGCATCAAAATTCCATAAAAACCTAATGATTAGGCCTGTTTTTGGGAATGATAGCTGTTTTAAGAGACTTGTGGTAAGGGTTTGAGCTTGCGCTCTGCATTTTGAGTTTGAGAGCTGCTGTTTTGCGATTGATACCTATGTTAATATGCGTATTTTAAACTGGGCAACTTTATTTAATCAAGATTTAAATACCCAAAAATTAAATTTTGAATTAGCTAATCTTTTTTATGCTTAATAACTGATATTTCAAGCTTATTATCCATGTTTTTAACTATTCTAAAACATTATTTTAATGCCTGATGTCTGTGAATAAACTAAGAACTTCTTTTGGGCACAAAAAGCGTATCATGAACAAAGAATGTTCCTAAATGTAGTTCAATACCATTCGAAAAGGCACGACAAACCACAAATTGCCAATAGCATCCTTAACAAAAACATTCCAAACAATGTTGTTCATGACCCGCTTCTGGAGCCCGAACCCATTCGCGCCGAGTCAAAATTTGTTTTATGCAAATCAAACCCTCCGGGGAAATTCGACTTCAAAGTTGGCGCAAAAAGGTCAAACTCGCGCTCTCGTAGATAACATCAACTCATTCTGCTTTCAGGGGCACGGTTCGCCTTCTCTAAAATGTCCACGCCAAGAAGTAAACTTACAAAACTGTTCCGAAACGAGAGTTCCTACGAGGCGGATGAAGTTAATCTGCTTCTGGATGGTCTCAACGAGATGGAGATCACGAGGTGAGTGAGGAAGGCGTTGATATTCGAAGATTTTTGTCGAAAATCCAAAAATTCCGTCAGTTTTTTCAAAAAATCGAGAATTTACAGAAAAAATACTATTTCTTGACCTTTTCAAGCGATAGTATTGTTTATAATGCTCACATTAGGTTAAAATTTTGTAAAATTACTTGTGCTACACAATTTAATAAATCTTATTTATGACGTTTTTTATGAAAATTTTTAAAATTATTATTTTTTCAGCAAATTCCTGGCCAAAGCTGCTGAGTCCGAGAAAAGAGGCATCGATGCCATAGCTAGTTGGGCCAAAAGATCACGGAATTCAGCTATCGACGATGTAATGCAACATACCGCACAGTTATTCCATCTATTTACCGAGAAACAAAAACAATTCGTTCGAGATCATGACCATTTTGTTCAGGTAACTAACTTTTTATACTTTTAATGTTGGTTTACTTTTTCAAATGTCATATAAGTGTTTCTACTTTTTTAAATTATTACCTAAAATTAACTTTTTCAATTGTTTATTACCTGAAAAATTCTTCATCAAACTCTGTTACCTATAGACGATTTGATGTTTCAGCAGCTCAAGAAGATCTCTGAGATCGAGTACCGTGTTCGAGAGTACGAGAAGAACGTGCACAAAAGGGAAACCCGAGTTTTGTCAATAAGGAAACAGATCACAAGATCGTCCTACTTCTGGAAGAAGAGTACCACTGAAATGGCAGCACTACGAAGGGTCGAGGACGAAGCTACATTGGAGTTGGAGAAAGCAAGGAGAAGATTGATAAGTGCCCAGCAAGAGGCTGAAGTCGTGAAGATGTTTCTGTTCCGTCAAGGAATGATGGGCCTTGCTGACAGCTACAGAATCCTCAACGAACATTCGAGAACCATATTCAACTGTCATCGCGAGATCACCGAGATGGTACCTGCTCTGACGGTCAACAACATCAACAACCTAACATACGATGGAGTGCCATTCACGAGAGAACGATTGAATGAAGTCAGGAGGGCGTTGACGACGGAAGACATCAGAATCCAGTACAATCCGCCTGGAATGGGCAGGCCGACTAGGCCTTTGAGTCACTATCAGCCAGGTACACCCCCACCGCCGTACTCTGCCGTATCTCGTGCTCCACAGTTTCCGGTAAGTATTTCTAATTGAAGATGATTTGTGGCTTAAGAAGGTTTTGAGAACCTTTCAAAGGATTTGCAAAGGTCCTAGTTATGTATAAACTTGTAGTAAAGGCACTTAATTTTAAGCAACTGCCATCTTGGCCTAATTTTTGACTTAAATCATATATGTTACTCATGCCATTTCAGGTATCCAGCTTCAGCGATTCCCAGATCCGTGGAATAAGCGAAGGCCTGACCACCCCCTTGAATGTTGCCCCTATCCGTGTGGCCACCGCTCCCCTGCCCACGCCCTTGTCTGCCTCTCATTGCTCAAATCGACAACGAATCTACCCCGATCTTACTCAGGAACTGAGGAATCTCTGATCTCCGTGAAGCCGACGCCCCAACTCTGGTCACTTATGTCGTATATTTTAATAACTCTGTTTGTATAAACGTTGCTTTAATATTCTAAATATTTTTAATAAACGGTTTGACATAGATAGTAATGTGGATGGTGTTAGGTAGTATTCTACGTTGTGGTAGTATTTTACTGGGCCTTGAACCTCTTATTTAAAAAAGTTGTTTTAGAAGCTTTTTCAAACAAATTTGCCTCATAATGCCGAATTTGCAACCGATTACAACGAAAAAAAGTGCTTGAAACACAATGCCACAGCACGAAAATCAGGTTTTTAAATAGTTTTCAGATACATTGCTGAACTCTATATCAATTTTTCCGTAAAAAACGTATACATTCTCGCTTTTACTTGTCACAACAATGAAACCAGTACTTTAGTATGACGTTTACTGTCACTTCAAACCCCAATTGTGACATTTCAACCCACATCCCTTGCTGCAACCATTAATAATAGAGTAGATGCACTCAACACATAAATCAACGACAACGTCACATAAACAGTTACCATGGTTGACATAGTCACATAGAGTTAACATCGTTGAACTAGTCACATAAAAAGCCACACTCTCGAGTGTTTGAGGAAAGATAGTCGAATTACGAGTAAGTCGATACTTTAATGGAAATTAAAAACTCTACAATAATATAAAACGGATGAACTGTTTTTATAATACCATTTATCCGCACAACTTCGGATAAGAGAGAAAATATCATAACAATTTGAGAGACGAAGAGAGTAAAGATAGTGTAATCTAATGTCGGGAATGGGGCCAAGAGTGTCGAATACAATAACATATTAACTTAAGCAAAAAATGTTGGCGAGTCGGGCTACAGACTGCAGGATCAGATTGGCATTGGCACAAGAATCGATATTATTACGGTAGTCATGAGTTACAGTATAGTGACTACACGGTAACCCAACCTCGGTTCTTGTGCCATTAAAAGCTCAAACGACAGATAGAACGTCAGTTTCATTCAACTACAACGTTCTTTCGCCCCCAGCTTCAGTACTAAAAATCATTTTAAAATTGGAATCCCATGACATTAAGGGACCTACACGATCTCCTGAGGGACCGTTGGTCTGTTTGTCCAGGTAGAAGGGGCATTCTGCTCGACTCGGCGCCATTTCCACAATGATACAAATCAAGTTGGAGTCGAAGCCAGAATGCGTGAGCGGGGAGAGGAACAAGGTCCGGACCCAGCAAACTTTGGATTCATTTTGAGCTTTAGGTACAAGAGACACAAAACTTCGTATCCAAAGACAAAATTCTGAATCCAGAGGATGCCGACATCCGAATCGTGCACAAAAATTAATCAAGATTTGAATTAAAACAAAAAGAAAGGACGAGAAACCATGGCCAGAAGACAATTATAGAGTATGGCCAGAGGACTCGTACCCAAATTAATCCAAATTACAAAGAAAACAAGAGTTCATCATCATTATGTTATCAAAAACAAGAACACTAGAAACCAAAGACTTTACTGACATTCACAAGAAAATGTATAAAACACAAGACATGATCAGTTTGGGCCCGCACTTATTTGGTTGTCATCATGGTAACGAATTCTGAAGACAAATTCATTAGAAGGTTAACGTATAAAGTTATTTTACATAAATAATATAAACTTTACTTAAGTTTTTTGTTTTATATCATCTATTGTACTACACAAGCATAAACTTGATCGTCATCTTCGCTTAAAAATGTCAAAAAAGTAAGTTTTCGATTACACTTATTAACTGCGCCCGCATTTTTTTCTCTAATCTGCAAGCTGCAAACAGTTTTCCAAAAATAATACGTATTTTTCTATTGTTACCTAAAATATCAACTTTTTCCACAATTGGTTTTAGCAAAAAAATATTAAAATAACAATTAACCAAGCTGGTAAAGCGTTACCTAAAAACCTCAAAAGTTATGTTACCTAAACTAGCTCAATACTCTAATTAAAGTTTGAGTCAACCTTCCTATCTTCTGATACATATTCTTTCAAAACCTAATCCCTTACCTTCATAATTAACTTGTCCATCACCATCGATGTCGGCTTCCCGAATCATTTCGTCGACCTCCTCGTCGGTCAGTTTCTCGCCCAAGTTGGTCATGACGTGGCGGAGTTCGGCGGCGGAGATGAAGCCGTTGCCGTCCTTGTCGAATACCTAAACACAACATCTTAATCATGAGGAGCGACTTACTCGGAAGGCCTCGCGGATCTCCTCCTCGCTGTCCGTGTCCTTCATTTTTCTGGCCATCATGGTCAGGAACTCGGGAAAGTCGATGGTACCGTTTCCATCCGCGTCCACCTCGTTGATCATGTCCTGTAGCTCGGCTTCGGTCGGATTCTGGCCCAGAGATCGCATCACCGTGCCCAACTCCTTGGTAGTGATTGTGCCATCACCGTCCTTGTCGAACAGTGAGAACGCCTCTTTGAACTCTACAACAATATATTTTAGATGATAGTAGTGAATTATAGTCTTTCTTATGAACTAATGTAAAGAAAAGACCATAGTTTAGCTTGTTTTTGAGAAATATAGTTTTTCTTGCTAGTTTTAGAGATATTTGCTCCCAGTCTAGACTATTTAGACATTATTTTTAGCAGAAATGAGTCCTAGGAACTCCCAGCCCTTTCCTCAAATTATTCTTGACGAAACAGTCCCAGAACTTTTGGAAAGAAAACGATCATACGGAATGCAAATCATTGAGAATTCAGATCATTGGGAATGCATGAAAGAACATGAAAAGAAACTGGATTCCGTCTGGTCATAAATAAGACAAATGAGATTGAAAACTTAATTGTACAGAATACCTACAACAAGGGAGAACCTACAAAAGCCGATAATACCTAAAATCACATCGTAAAATTGTTGTTTTAGAGCTTTTTGTTACAAAAACTGCCTAAAACAATACTTTGTAATAAATATTATTCTTGACAACTAAAATAATATTGGCTGTTTTGAAACAACCATGTCTAACAAATAACATCATTTCGCTTTGTAAGTGACGTTATTTCCTTTTAAGACAATATTATCCTAGATACCAAACATAATAAGGCCGTTTATAACAGATATTGTTTTAGTTTTCATTTTTTGTTTGTCAAAAAAGGTCTAACACTAGATAAAAATAAAAAATTCTTGATAACTGGCTCTAAAACTAATACCTTTTCCATTCAAAACTTTAAAGAAAACAAGGATAATATCCAAAAACAAGAATAATACCTAATATAAACAAGAAAACCAGATGGAAACAAGCAGAGATAACACAACTCACCAGCGATTTGTTCCTCGGTAAGTTGATCAGCCATCGTTGGTGTTGGTCAGTCGAGAGAAGGGGGATATAAAATAAGTCGAAAACACCAACCGCACTCGACGAAACGGCACCGCTTGAATGGCAAACACCGGTTGTGCAGTGAGTTCGAACGAAACCGTTGAAAACACCTAAAAAGGTTACAAAAATAGAAAAAGTAATGAAATTATCTCGAATAAAACGCGAAATCCCGGAAAACAGCGGTCTCGAAGGGCAAAACAGAAAATGCAAATCAATCTACAGGAAGGGTTTGCAGGTACAGGAGGGTCTGAAGGTCGGGGATGCAAAGGTTTGAAGGCTGGAACAACAAGATATTAAGGTAAGAGTCTCGTGACATCAAATGAATAAAAATTTAAAAGGATTGTGAATACGAAAACCAACGTTTTGTGTATCAAAAGCTACGAAAAACATCAAAAATCAAAAAATAGGTATCTTCAAATGGGTTAACAAGGTAAAAGAAGGTAAACAAAAAGTTTCGTATTTATGATTTTTTAAAAGAAAAACCATAGAATTCTTTAAAAAAGCATTGAACACCAAAGACTTTAATTTAAGATAACAAATCCTCAAGATCAAATCTATCCAAAAACCAAAAACAATACGGAATCTGAATATCGACCCTCCTAAAAAGACACAATAAGCCGTGGAAATAGAAGACCCAAGGTTAAACGGTCCTAAAACTGAGACGAGAGTCACGTTCCGGCCGTGTAGCGGCGATGATGAAACGCAGTACATCGACACGCAACACCACAATGTGTAAATGAGCGCGAGCACCAGACGAACGACGGAAAAAGGAGGGGAGGGGAAGCCCCGGTTGGACGGCGAAGAGGGCAGCCCAGAGTCATTCATTGCAGCCAGTCAGGCAAAAGCCCTGGAGTCTCAAAGTCAAAGGGAAGGGGAAGCAGCAGGAAGAGTGGAATCCGCTCTCTTCGCCCCCACCGCCCGCCTGGCGTCTCCGCCACCCGCACGCTCTCTCCGCCCGCTCGTAGCTTCTGGCTTCGTTCCGTTGGTTTGCGGAGAGAAGCGGGCCTGATTTTGCGTTTTCCACCCGGGGGCCCTCTCGATTGCGTTGCCCACTTTCTCAATAACACTTTTCTATGCTGGGGGGGAGGGGGGGGTTCAGCACACCGCCATGATCAGCCCACCCTTTACAGCATAGATACTCGCGCGGTCGATATATTCGAAAATGGAGCAAAAAACAATTAAAGCGAACAGAAACCCGTCCAAGTTAATTAAACTTCAAGTGGCACAGCCGGCTTCAAACATGGGATACGAAGTTTATGGCGGTTAATTTTGTTTTTGCGTGTATCCCTATCGTATGTATGTAGTGCGACACGACAATAGGGTAGGGTGTCACAGTATTGAAGGCTCATTGTAGTAGAGACAAAACCTCGCAACGTTTCACTATTCTTTTGTAACTAACAATCACAACTACAGCACTACATTACAATAAAAATCTATACGAATGATAATCTTTACAATAAAATATAGATCTTGTTTCGTATTTAAAGCCCTAAGCCTATATAAAAGTAAGCATAAAATAACATATTATAATACAAATGTGCACAATACACTTTTGTATTCTAAAACAGCACGGTAGTATATAACACATACTCTCGTCACCCCGACGTTGTTATTACACAATTACTTTAAACGGAAAAAAGACAGTTGCGCACCTATTTACTTCAAGGTGTACACAACAACAGAAGGAATGGCTTATTTAGAAATCGATGGGAAAGGACGCGAAATTAAAAGTAAAAAGGTTTCGGAATGCAAATCAAACATATCATGTGTCGATAAGAGGATGAAAGCCGGTGTCACTTAAATCCTTCAGAATGCCTTCTTTTAGAGTGATTCTGAAGCCTCTAGGATTCTGGGGCCTACAGGATTAGGAAAGTTAAAGCAAACAAACCCCCGAAACAGTAGGATAAGTGGTCAGAGGGATCACGGCTCTCACCTTACCCAGTGACCAGACATCTCGAGGGATCGAGAGGCTCTACCCGACCACTTACAACACCACGATCCTACGCCTTAATGCCAACTATAAGATAATGCTGCCAATAATTGTGCATTAATCACACATAAGGTAATCATTAACACTAACTAGTGGTAATACAAGTTAATAACTTACAGTATTGCAGTCCTAATCTTCCTACAACGACTTGAGCATTAACTCCTGCAACGCTTTAATAATTGCAAACAAGTGCAATTCGATTCCCAGAGAGCAAAACACGGCAAAGAAGGAATTTGGTCGAGTAGAAAACGAACAGCATACTTTTCAAACGCTTTTCGCTCCAAATTCTAGCCTAGACCGGGCCCACTCGTCTAGCGTCCCCATGCAAAAAGAAAATAGAAGACGGCCGCGTCAAACAAGCAAGGCAAGGAGCGCGCGAAAAAGAATAGAAACCCCATAGCAACGGACAGCTTGTCATGCCCAGATCCGGCCTAAAAAGGGAAGAAGGAGAGCCTGAGGGCCATGTTGGTCAGAGGCGTGCAAGAACAACGAGGTGCGAGGCAAGTCTCTCCTCCCTCCCACCGTTTTCGCCCGTTTTAGCCGTCTCGATCCGCGGAACGAGCGCACCAGCCACGCCGGCCCCAAGCTGCCTCAAGCACACCGCAAAAGCCATCTGTGGTCAGAAGAAAGAAGGGGAGACGGAACTCGTGCGTCCTTGCGGCCCATGCCTCCTCCCAGCTTGTAGCCGCATGCAAAGGCCAAGGTAAATTGAGTCGCGGAACCATCGACACAACCGCCACCAGACCGTGCTCTTTTCATCCCGCAGGCAGGCCTTCGTAGATTTCTGACTTTAATGGAGGCCGTGCCGTCATCATGTGAGCACGCACAAGTCACCTGCCCGTCCGTATTAAACTCAAAAAAGGAATACGCCCAAAACCGCTGGCAAACCGTTTGCAAGACAAAGTAGTACCGTTTACAATAGATCGTGTATGATCATTTTAAACTAGTAGTATCACTAAATGCGTTTCCGTTACCTCAGAAAATGCAATTTGCTAAACAATTCCTTAAAAGTTTGGTGCAACAAAACGTATGGTCTCCAATAATTTTAGAACAATAGGATTTCAAAAACTTTAAAGCAAAATCCTCCTAAATTTCGAATCACAGCAGCAAAACTCCTCAAACGCCTTGTAGCAAACCCTCCACTACCTGCGGGGATTATAGTAAAAACAAATCGCATTAAAGTGACCCCGTTTTGTTTTTCCTTGAGGGTAACAGTGATTCGGATCGGAGTTGGGGAAGCAGAAGGTCAACGAGTAAAGGACCGGTTGGTGCTTACGAGAAAGGTACTGGATCTGCTGTCCAGACTGCCAACAGGCGCCATTTGAACGGCCCTCGAGGCCAGCACACCGCCAAAGGAAGGAGAGCCGGCGGCCAAGAAATGAGGAAATAGCAGGCCGTGGCCAAGCGGCGGACTAACAGAGCGCGCCTCGAGAAAAACTAATGCCAGATGGAAGTGTTTTGAAATTGAGCAGCTATTTAAATACGAGAGTGTTCATGACCGGCTCTATTCATCATGGGTCCCTTCTTGTCCCCTGGATGACAACTCTTTTAATATCAAACTAGCAATGTTCTGTACGTTGATATCACTGTTTGCTAATATCGCACTGTTTTTTGAAATAACCGTGAGATATTAAACTGTAAACATACGCTACTAAACTATAATTTTGATATAACAACAAATCACCCATCAGTGTGGTATACCATTCGTTAATCGAATAGAGTCAGAAATGAAATTACCGCCTTAATAACCATGGGAATTATGCCCACCATATTAAAATAGAAAATGTGTAAAGCAAAAACGCTCTGACACGCGAGCCTTTAACGAGTCACAATGAGAGAATATTTTTAGATTAAAGTCCCCCCCCCTCCCGGTTTAGAAAATAACTTTTACAAGACAAATTGTCTGGGATGCCTTCGCCCTTCCTGTAAACCAAAAAAACAACAAATAGACAGATTACTCCACGCGTGAGCCCCGAAACAACGTCAAAACAAAGCCGATTATAGCTTTGGCAAGAGCTACACTTAGATTTGTTAGACATTAACTAGATGTTCCCATATCGTTGACAAGCATACCTTTCCTAACAGAGACAAGGTTATGTTTCAGCGACAAGATATGCTTAAAATACTAAAACATCAATACCTTACATAGCAATAAAGGATTATAGAGTTAAGAAACAAACTAAACTCCTAAAAAACAATTCTACAAACTTTTAGACCAAAAAATAAACAGTATCGTTAAAGATGACCACACACCACTAACTCATACACTAGCCAATTGTTAAAACAACACTTATCCGTAAAATTTTGGACCCCCAGAATCAAGCGTTCCGAGGAGAGAACAACGTATTCAATTAGAAAATTCCCTTCTAACGGCCGTTTAAGGCTTAAGTACGCAATTAAGGGACGGTCCATTACTGAGCGAGTAATAGACAATTAAACTGTTACACATTACATTAGCATACATCCGAGTACAGTGCGACGTCAATGTCGCCGTTAAAGCAAATTTCATTCAATTTCAAGATTTGTGACTAATGGTTTTGGTCAGAAAATGCTTATAATAAATCTTTTTTAATAAAAATTGTAAAAATAGACTATTTCAAATACATACGATACGTATTCTACAGACTTTTGACCAACCTTGTACACAAAACAATAATATTTTAAAAACATTAAAACAACAATATATAACATCTTTTGTTACAAATATATAAAGCAACAAAACCTCGGAAACAAAACTGTAACAGCACCCCAACCAAAATATTTTATCACTCCTTTGATATTGTGACTCATTAAAGACGTCAGAAACATATGCAAAAACTTTGGGCTGAATCAGACGCTCCTTTCAGCACAAACAACCGGGTGTCAATACTCGGTTATGACATTGTGAAAACAGTCAGATTAAAGAATGCATAAGACCGCCTGACAAATAACAACACCACCATCTAAACAACATTAATAGTCGGTTGGGCAGAATATGACTACTAATTACGACGCGAGGCATAACTAATACTACCAAAACCAAGGCGGATACTATTATGACACTGAAATTGCCATAACTACCGTAATGATAGCATTGTAACCATAAAAGTTACTGTTTAAACCCAAAAATGTTAAAATAACTACTGTACTACAATTATAATAAAAAATAAATTAAAAATAAAATAACTGGTTGCCAACCAATAACAATCCTCCCAACATCGCTAACGTCTTTTTTTAATAAAATTTAACAAAAACAATTAAAATCCTAATGGGCTTGAGCTTCTTTTGTCCTCTCTTCCGTGTCATTTATGAGCAGATGCTTCTTCTCCTCCTCTAACAACATGTCTATATCTACACCGTAAGACAGTAACCTCTTCCGCCGTTCTTCTTTAGGCAACATTTTAGGGTCTGTCTCCACACCATCCTTAAGATTCAGCTTATGTTCATGTTGCAATATGGTCTCCACCTGGTCAGACCACATGTATCCACTAGGAGAGCCAATTAGAAGATGTCGCAATCTACCTTGAGAAAGCTGGTCAAGCCTCTCGAACTCGACCTCACTCATCTCGGGGACCTGTCTTCTTATAGTAGATGTAGCTATCGGCTGATCGTCGTCGTTCACCGTAGCCTTCTCCGATATCTTTCCCTTGACGTAGAAGAGTTCACCATTGTCGTCTTCTATGAACACGTTCCCTTTGGCGTCTATCACTGCTCTATCATCACTCTTGAGCCTGTTCTCCCATTCCAACCGTTCCAACTCTTTCTCGTAGTTGACTCCGCTCACGCTGAGTCCAGGAATCATCTCTTCCAGCATTAAAACCGTTTTCCCCAACTGATCGACATGATCTAATCCATCCAGCCTCAAATGTTTTAGGTTTCTGGCTGTTCTGAGTGCTGCTAATCCCTTGTGTGTTATGTTTTTGCAGCCACTGAGGTCTAGGAACTCCAACGTTGATCCACACACTCCACCAACTCGGCTCAAGGCCCAGTCATCAATGTACTCACAGTTAGCCAATCTCAACATCCGAAGATGCTTTAGGTCATATAGGTTTTCGAATCCTAAAAACAAAACTTTAATTAATGTGACCAAAAAATAAAAATTTGTAACTTTAAAATAAATCATTCATAGATACCTTTAACGAAAACACTATGTATGCAAAACCCACCTTCGTACATTAACTTAGAGCCTGAGGCATCAATCGCTTCAATATAAAGACCAGGTACTTGTCGTCCAGGCAATGAGTAAGTGCCCCATTTGCTCCTTTTATACCAGTTGTCATCTCCAACAAACTTGATAGCAATATCTCGGTGAACAAGAAAGTGAGCTGCTGCCAAATCTGGTCCAAGAAAGAGAAGACGTTCGGCAATAAACCTAAGAACAATATATTATTAAACTTGTAAAAGAAAAGACGCTTTCAAAGGTTGACTTAACTGAACTTCTTTTAAAAAATTAAAACAAACCTCTGATCGTACTGTCGTATCTGTAGGGCTTCGTATCTTTTCACACGTCTGATATTGTCGTAAGAGTGGTCCACGTACCGCAGTGTCGTATGATCAGTCAAAGTCTTCAAAGATGGTGCATTTTGGTCTTTCCTGGTTTGATCTTCGAATTGTTTCACAGGTAACGCTAAAAGCGACGTAATCACGGGATATTCTCTTACCGTCTTCTCTTTTTTCTGGACTAATGTAATAGTCGTCTGATAAACGATAATAGTTCTGGATTGCTGTGTCTTCATCCTTTCGTTCCCTGGTTCCTTTCTCCAGATCTTGCCATCGCTCAAACCTAGGCCACCAAAGAATCCGAACCCATTTTGAAGCGGCCGTCGACTTGTGTAGCCGTCTGACAGTGTTCATAAGCTTCAAATTTTATATTATATTAATAAACATAAGTTAAAGCTCTCAGTGTCAACAAACGTTTAAAATTATAGAAAAGAAATAAAATGAGTAAAAACGTTACTCAAAGAGAAATACCTTATGGCTACAAAACCAATTAAAATCATAAGATAATCAGCACGATTAAATGATGTTTTTAATGTAAAAGTGTAACAACATAACAATAGAATTATTTCTTCATGATCTGAACAACATCTTCGTGATGCAGCTTGTGCTTTATGCCAACTCTTTGTGGAGAAAACTTTGTACTCGTACCCCACACGATCGCATACTTAAATTGAGCAGCCAAAGTACGATGTAAAGCGTGACAACAGTGCTCAATGGTAGCTCCCGACCTTAAGATTATACCGTCACCAGAACCTGAAAATTTCATTTGTAATAACTCAATTGAAAAAAATATTTGTAAATATCATAACAACAATCAATTCAAATAAAAAGTTGTAGTTAGACTTTAACATACCAAGATCTGGGGCATTTCCTGGCTTTTTCGTATACACACGAATCAAATCAAGGTACGACCACAGCTTCTTCAACATATAATCCATATTCAAGTTCATCTCACAGGATATTACAACACTGTGAGGTTGTCTCGCGATTCTGTCCAAATCGTCAATTGTAATTTGATCGATCTTGTTGTAGACGTACAAACACTTTAGGTACACCCGGTTGCCTTGGATCACGTCAATAAACTCGTCAACACTACAAAATATAAATTGTTATTTGTTTTGCAAAGTAACAATAATTATATTACCTAAATTTTAGACAAAAGATTGAATCTTACGTCGCATCTTCCCTGAACACAACGTCGGCATTAAAAATCTTATACTCGTGTAAAATATTGATGACCATCTTCTCGTCACAGTGTGTCAAAATAGCCGTATGAGTAAACTTAATACCTCCTCCAGGCTTCCGTTTCAAATAGATTCCAGGCTTTCTTCTGTTTAACCTAATGCCAACTTCTTCCAGTTCAGCTTCTAGTAGTCTTCTCTAAACAATTATTTAGATTACATTGTAAAGAATCTAAATTGTCAAAACTATAAAAAACTACTTACTTGATGATCTCCTTTAGTCGCATCCAACATCATCAAGATCAGATCAGCAGTCTTCGCGACAGCAATAACTTGTCTACCTCGACCTTTACCTTGAGAAGCTCCTTCGATAATTCCAGGCAAATCAAGCAACTGCACTTTCGCTCCTTCATACTCGATTACTCCGGGAATGCATGTAAGAGTTGTGAACTCGTAGGCAGCTGCTACACTCTCAGTCTTTGTCATTGTCGAGAGAAATGTTGATTTACCAACAGACGGAAATCCGACCTGAAATTTGAAATTTAACTATAAAATACTAAAAATGTTAACTAAAAGTAAAACCTCGCTTGCATTATATTAAACCCACCATGGCGACACGAGCATCGCCACTTTTCATAACATCGAAACCTTCTCCTTTTGCTCCACTTTTACCAGTCGGTTCTAGTAACTGTTGCCTGTATTTGGCCAATTTAGCCTTGAGCAAACCCAAATGGTACTCTGTAGCCTTGTTCTTTTGAGTACGACTGATTTCTCGCTCCACCTCTTGAATCTTCTCCACAATACCCATTTTGGCTTGATCTACCCTATAATAAAACACTAAATAAATATTTTTAAAAAATAAAAGTAAAAAACTAATATTATGATAGCTTAGGACTTATAAATATAATTTTAAAAGTTTTGATAAATTCAGTCAAAAGTATTTGAAGAGAGAGACTTGACTATGGTGTCAGGTGTCTCTATTTCACGCGCAAACTTTTGATTTGAAATAAAGATAAAAATTATAAAAATCTGCGAGTTTTTGTCGATGAATTATTATGTTATAAATTAATATATGGTCTTTTTTACGATATAGTTTGCTATGGATGTTTACGATTTACCATTTCTTCGGAAATCCGCTAACAATTCTTACATTTACCGGTTTGTAGCACCATTGCAACACAACACCGTAGGTTTTAAAAACGAGCATTTATTTGTAAGAAAAGTACATAAAATTTGAAACTATGTTACAAGTTTTGTTGACATTATTTTTGTTTTTAGCCAGTAATTTGTGTGACACGCTTTTCGAGGTACACTGACATTGACAATGTTTGGCTGGGAGTTGGAACTGAGTTTGGATGTGTTGCGTTTGAAAAAGCCGACTCATTTCAAGAAAACTTTGACAAACTGCATCAGATCAGACTAACTGAACATGCTATAACTGATCTGCACTTTATGTGTGATCAAGAGCACGCTTTGGCGTTGAACATGATTGGCAGTGTATATCTGGTTGATATCGAGAGGGGTGTTATCAGACGGAGGATCATATCACAGGATGAGAATCACGTATCATTTGCTGGACAGTACAACGATCCTCGTAAGTTTTTTTAATTTTCTGTATTAGACACGTATGTTAAACTTTAGAAATCTTTAGCATACTTTACGAATGACAGACGTTTGTCGTGTTAATATTGTAGTAATGTTTTTTTAAGTAATATATATATATCATGTATCGTTCAATCAATATGTTCACTTTTAGACTGTTACGTAGTATCAGACAAGGTAACCGGAGGATTGAAATATATGGACCTTCGAAGGTATGGTGACATGGCCGTAGCTTCAGCACGTCCTCGGTCTGTATTAACACCAAGTAGGAGAAATGCAACTACACCAAGGAGAGGCCAAGCAAAGTCTCCGAGGCGGCCGGGCACTCCAACTACACCTTCATCTAAAGGGAAGGGAGTACCGGTGGTGGATGCTACACCAACCTGTATCAAGCATATTGGAGAGAAGATGTTTGCTGTTGGCTACACGAAAGCTCAAAAGTGAGTTGTTGGTTTTAAGTTTATTTATGTTTTTAGGGGGATTCAAGTCTGGGATATGAGGTACGCCAAGATCGATTCTCCATGTTATACCCTCAAGGTACCAGCTGACAGAAGGTCAAATTTTGGTGAGTTTTGTCTTTTGTCATATAGTTGTATAATAAGTAGATAATTACATCAATTGTGTCGACATTTATCTATTTTAATATTTTTTTGTTTTAGGGGTTGCCTCTCTTTCATTAAAGAATGACAATTCCACTTTGTTTGCACTATGTACGGATGGTGGAATAAGAGAATACGACATCTCGTCAGTCATGTCATGTTCACCGAGGAAGCCTGTAGATGAACCTCGCAATATGTACAAAGGAGCGATTCGTGGAGATTTTCAAGTAGAATTCGGGGTTTCTCCGTTCACGGATCACATTGTTTGTGGCACAGACGAGGGGGCTGGTATCTGGGACTTGGTATGCTTTCAAAATAAAAATTTGGATCCAAGTTTTTATTTTTTACTTCTTTGTTTTCAGAAGGATTCGCGAAAATATGCTCCGAAATACGGATTGAAGTACATCTCTAACCAGGTACGTCAATTATATTATGTTAAGCACATTATCACAATACCAAACGAATAGTTTTATATATTAGACAGCTTATATATCTTCTAATGGGTTTCAGATGGCGTCGTGCGACTGGAGCGCAAACGGCAGGTTCATCGTAGGCATGACAGTGTCAGATGTGGACTCTATGGTTGTATTATACGACAACGACTCTGACATATCACGAAGCATTCAAACGGGTCTCCCCCAAAACTTTAGCAATCCTTATATGTTGTCATAAATGTACATTCCGCTCATTTGTTTGTTGTTTATTGGTTTCTAATTCTGTTTATACTTTAAATTAAGGTTTTTAATGTTTACATATTGTTTTAAATGATTTATGTTCATAAATATATATTTTTGATTTGTAAAAATGGGGATAAATACGTGCAATAGTATAAAACTTGATTAAGAAGAATGACTTGGTATTTACAGTATTATAAGTTGTCTCCAGAAGTGTACTGTCGGTTGATGAGTGTACCAGGCTCGCCTGAACGTGTGAAGTACGTGTTCAGCAAGGATGTGACGATAAAACAGTATTGTGAGAAGACCAACAAGCTTGCCAGGATTCAAAAAGAACACAGCTTGCAACAGAGTGTTATTGAAGATGAAGATATCATCTGCCTGGACCCTCCAGGACCAAGTCAAACTTTTAAAAACAGAAAGTTGGCCAAATTGAACGAAAGCTTCAGAGGAAGACGGAAGAGCTCCGCCAAGCCAGACAACCTCCAGTTAAGTATGGACAACTTTGTTGTCAAGAAGCCCTCTCGTGTCACATTTTCATTCGCTAGGTCAGTCACGGTCAAGAACTACGTAGAGAGTACGAACAAGTTGGCCAGAGTTACAGTGAGAAAAGAAACCATGAGGAATGTTGAAGAACTAAGAGCTGCCCCATTCGAGGGTTTGCTGAACAACTCTAAGATGGATCAGAGCGTAGCTGAAGAGGACGAGGAAGATGTTGTTGTGCAGAAAGGGCGCAAAAAGAGGCAGAAAAAAGAAGCTACCGTTCGCCTTCCACCAACTGATGGTTTCGTTATGGCTAGTGGGAAGCCTAGGATCGTACGAGAGTTCAGGAATGTGTTGTCAAGTGATACGGAGTACATTTAGCGACGATAGAATCGTATTTAAATTATAGCTAGTATGCTTTGAAGCTAGGCGCAATAAACGGGTCGGACATTGTTATATTTTTTGAACGGCTGTGAATACCTTCTTGTAAACAGTTATTTGTATTAATATTTTTTATTTTGTACATTCAAGATACTAAAATTTTTGCGTTCATTGGTATTTTATCAATCTAATGTAAAGTAACCATAACATATTTATTCAAAATAATCGAAACAACACGGTTAATTATATTCTTGCGTTTATATAATTCATTCTTGGGCTGTTTTTAAGAGCGGCTACGGCTTCTGGAGCGACCAATCGGCGACCGTGATCGGCTTCTAGGAGAAGGAGATCGTCGTGCGGATCTTGAACGACTGCGGCTACGAGAGCGTGACCGTGAGGCACTAAAATTACAATAAAAATATTCAAAATGTGATATTACCTTCTTGTGTCATCAATAAGTTTGATCTTCCTTCCATTTATGTCTTTTCCTTGGAATTTGTCCATGGCCCTCTTTAGATCTTCGTGTCTGTGGAAACAGATCAATCTAAAAAGAAAATGCCCTGAATTTTAGTTTTTAATATACATATGAATGCTGATAGTGCCCTTCAATCATAACACCATCAATTACACATTACTTACGCTGTATTTCTCTCCGGCTTGTGGGCATGGGCGTATGTGACTTCTCCAATCGGTCTCATCATGTCTTTAAGGTCCTAAACAACAAATCTTCATAAAGTATCTTCAAACGCGTTCAAGATGCTTCACACCCTCTTTTTGTGCATCATTACACGTCTTTAACCTCTCACCTTCATTTACATCGCATCTCTTCTTTAAACAGCCTTAAAAACCAATAATTTTGGCTATTTCACAATGTCTACCTTTGTATCACATTAAAGCTACTATTAAAGTCAAAGTTACTATAATAAAGCATCTTTGCTGGTTTTGAAAAATAAATTCAAAAATCCAAAAAAACGTGCACTTTTCATCTAAACCTTAGTAACGTGACAAAAGATTTACCTGCCAAGAACATCTAGTAGACAAGTTTTCGACCACCATTCTGTAGCGAGTTTGTTCTGGAGGCCCATACTTGTTCAACCATTTAGGTTGGCGAGGACCACCACGGTCTCTGTCACGGTAATCACGGTCACGATCACGTCCACGAGAAGATGAAGGAAACGGCTTGTGTCCGGGCTTACAATTCTCAACCACAACTCTTGATCCCAACAATTCCTTGCCATTCAATTCGTAGACAACATCCTCAGCATCTCTCGGATTTTCAAAGTCCTGAAACACACAAAATTTAGGTATTACAAGCATGAATTCAACCGTAACAAACAATTTGCTATCTAAATTTAGGTTCAATGAGAGTTTTGAGCGATGTAAAATACAGTAACTGCAAAAATGTAAGATCGAAAACCTTGAATATTAGGAAAATATCTATTTCCAACATTGTCAACATGAACTTACAACAAAACCGAATCCCTTCTTCAGAATAACGTCACTGATAGGTCCAAATCCACGACAAAAATGTTCGATATCACGTTCAGTAGTCCGGAAAGGCAATCGACCAAAGAAAATTCGAGTAGGCATCTTTAACTGCTCAACAAACAAGAATAAGAAGGTATTAAACAACTGATGAGGAGGTTTTCCAACGCGCGCGGCAAAAGAAAAATTTTGGGAAACGCCAGAAACGGAATGCCACAGAATTTAAAATCAGGCGGTTGCGCGCCAACTTGAACAACGATTTTTTCAGAAAACAAAAAATAAAAATTGTAGAACTCTGTATCAAACCCTTTGGTGGAATTAATGATTTTAATGTTAATCAGCTTGTCTTTTTATTTTTTGTTAACTTGATTAAATTTCGGTTTTGTTAATGATATTGAACTTTGGTTTCTTGAGCAGCTCAACTTTTCTCTTTTTAGTATCCAAAAATAGGCAGTTACCCTTTAGTCGAGTCTTTTATAAAAAGTCCGTCTGCATTTCCAATGTAATGGATTCCCTTTTGTTGAGTTTAAAGTAATGTTTGCTTAAAGGATCAAGTTTAATAACTTTTATTCTTGTCGGACTAACTCAACTTGGCGTGTATTAGTAATGTTGACGCGTTTTTTTTTAGATAACTTAATTTTATGTCATCTTCAGGAGCCAGGAGTCTTCCTGTCGTGCATCAAGTTTGGACAACGTGTCGAAGAATGTGTTCTCAGTCGTAAGTAGCTTTTTATATTTTACAATTTTAGGAATATAAAAAAAGATACGATTTTACATAAAAATGGAGGACATTATAAATATTTGATTTTTTTAGAATTGTTCCCTTGGCATTGGCTAAGACGGTGGAAGAGGACTCTGGTTATGATGGTTTGATTGTGGTGTCACACTCTGTAGAAGCAGCATCTCAATCTCCCCAACTGAAGTCTTTGGCTTCTTTCTTTCATGAACATGCTGCTCTTGGAGTTCTTGGACGTGGAACTCCTTTGATAAACCAAGACAAACAGGTACCCATGGATAAGGTGTTCTACAGTGCAGTAAGCTTTGGAAACCATGGATTTGACGACAGCAGAAAGTACAGACAAGCTGGAGAACAAGGAATCACTCTGTAAGTCATATGTTTTATTTAAAACTGAAGAACTTATAAATATTGGTTTTTAAATTTTTGTTTTTGAGGATGTCTTCTTGCTTTTAATGTAAACTGTTTTAGGGCATTGAGTTGTGGAGTAAAGCGACCACTACTAGCCGTCGTACCTAATCCTGAACATCCAAACGCCTTGGTTATTGCTGCTCTGGGACTGTTCCATAAACTTCATGTTCCTCTGAACATTAGACAAGAAGTACCTCAACGAGCACAAAAAGTGGAAAGCGTTGGCATATTAAGTGATGACGAAAACCTTTTGGGTGTTCTGCAAGGTCTCGTATCGTCATTTACCGTTTGTCGTGACATTGGAGACTCGGATCCACAAAGGATGGCTCCAGGACCAGCTACAGCTTATGTCACGGAGCACTTCAAGGGGTCGAGCATTGAAGTTAATGTTGAGGAAGGTGTAGAAGTGTTGAAGAAAGAGTTTCCATTACTGGCAGCCGTCAGTAGGGGCTGTAACAACATCGAACCACACAAGGTAGGTTTTAAAGTTGCTTTACTATTTTTTTAAATGTAATATGTATTACAAATGTAACTTAATGTGTAATATATTGCTATTGGATGGTTGAAAATTTTAGGCTAGACTGATACGATTGACATACGAAAACACTGAAGACTCGGGAAAGCCCTTTGAAACATTATACTTGATTGGCAAAGGTGTGACTTTGGATACTGGTGGTGTAGATCTGAAAGTGAATGGAGCTATGTTGGGAATGTCACGCGACAAATACGGAAGTGCTGTTGTAGCCGGCTTCTTTGACATTTTGGACAAACTGAAGCCAAAAGGGATCAGAGTGGTCGGATTCATGGCTATGGTCAGGAATTCTATTGGAAGTGAAGCTTATACTTGTGATGAGATTATTACGGTGAGATTAACGTAAAACAACCTTTTGAACGTTTTTTTGGCTAAATTGTCCTGAAATATTATACGTTTTAATACCTAAAATTATGTTTTTAGAGCCGGAGTGGTAAGAGAATCTTGATCGGGAACACTGACGCCGAAGGGCGATTGGCAATGTTGGATCCTCTGACTCACGCTGTAGAGCTGGCTACATCGTCGCAAAGCCCTCATTTGTACACGTTGGCTACATTAACGGGACACGAAGTGTTGGCTCACGGCTTCTTCCCGGCTGTCATCGACAATGTTGTCGCACAAGCTGCTAGACATGCTCAGGAACTTCAGAGTATTGGAGACGAGTGGGGTCAGCCGGTGGAAATCAGTCGTCTTCATGTTGAGGTAGGTTAATTTTGAAAAGAGTTGAAGAATTGGAACAGTACAGCCTTTTCTTTGTGGCCAAAGTTTACATTTTAATTTAAAAAATATTAAAATTATCAAGTGAAAACTTTTGTTTCAGGACTTTGACTTCAACAAGTCTCCAGTAGAGTCGGCTGACCTTCGCCAAGCCAACAACCGCCCTTCTGTACAAACCTTAAGAGGACATCAGAGTCCTTGTGCTTTCTTGATTCAGGGATCCAGACTAGACGAACACGGGTTAGAAGCGGCGAAACCAATCAAGTACAGTCACATTGACATTGGGTCGTCGATGGGAGAATATCCGGCTACCACCTTCCCTTGTCCTTTACTGGCTTTGTCAGCTAAGTAAGTTTATATATTAAAGTTTATAATATTTTTAAGGTTTATCAATCTTTTTTACGATTAAAAATGTTTTGCAATACATTTATACCTATTTTTCCGTTTTAAAGTTCATATTTGGCTTTTAGGCACGTTTTCCCGAGATTAAACTAGTGAACCGAAAAGCTTTACAATTCAAAGCTTTACAGCTCCATGATTCTAACTTTAAATTGTTTTAAGCAAAGTTTTAATATTTTCCCACTGTGATTAATAAACTCTTTATGGCTACTGATTCGAAAAATGATAATATTAATTCGGAAGACGAGGAGTCGTTGAATGAGTTTAATTTGGGTATGGTGTTTTAATTTGAAGCAATATAAATGAAATTGTTACCAAATATGGTTAAAGTAACAAGTTTTAAACTTCAAGTTATTTTGAGCGATTAAAATATTATTGTAGTCAGCTTAAAACTTCTTTACTTTACAATACGATTCAGACGAACTGAGTAAGCGGTGTGATGATGTCATCAGAATCTTCGACCAAGGAGGCAAGAATTTTGTAGATGTGAATGAAGTTGGCACGGTGCTACGATATCTCAGGGTCAATGCCACTCAGAATCAACTAAAAAACATTTTGTCACAATTACCGCGACAAAATGATAACAGAGTATCGACCGAAGACCTAAAGCCTCAGTTGATATCGGCAATGAAAGACGAAACGATGAAACCGCCTTCAGAAGCTCGGCTACAAGCAGCGTTCAGGACGATCGAGGAAAGGTTCGATCCATTGACAAAAGACAAATTGGAAAAGTGTCTCATGAGTAGAGGTAACGATTCAACCGGTTATCGATTAAGAAACTAGTAAAGTAGGTACTCAAGAAGATATCAAATGTAATTTACACAAAGTACATTTAGGAGAGCCATTGAGTCAGAATGAGATGACAGACATGCTAAACCACTTGACTGTCAAGAAAAGTGGCATGGTCGACTGGACTGCCTACATCAGAGACATACAGTACACCAACAACAAGTAGAACAAAGTCATACAGTACACCTATAAAGCGATGACAATAAAGCAAATTACAGTAAGGTCAAGTCAGTTTATTCTCACGACAAACAAATGGCTGAAGCGATGGCCATGGTAACACAGTAGGGGTCGACGTTGGATGAGGGGCGACGGTCTTCCAGGTAACCCTAAAACCAAAGTTATTACTGTAAACATACTGTACATATATTTATCATTGTTACAATAACATTAACCTTTTGTACCCGGTATGGTAGCATAACAAAAACAAGCTTACGAATCCATCCTCGGCGACTTGTCTCGGGATTCTGACGCTGCAGCCTCTATTGGCGACGCCCCATGTGAACTTGTCGACGCTGGAAGTCTCGCACCGCCCACTCAGACGCTTCAGGTTGTCTTCTCCACCGTTGGGGTCGTACAGCTTGAGGTGTTCGGCGTGGAATGGCTCCAGCTTGGCCATGGCGGCCTTGATCTCCTCCAGTCCGCCTGGCCGTCGCATGGCTTCGGTGCTGAAGTTGGTGTGACAGCCGGCTCCGTTCCACTCGCCGCTCATCGTCACGTTGGGCTTCGGGTCGAACGTGATCACGACGCCAAACTGCTCGGCCGTTCTGTGTAGAAGGTAGCGCGACATCCACATCTCATCGGCCATGGCGATGCCTTCGACTGGTCCAATCTGATACTCCCACTGTCCTGGAGTGACTTCAGCGTTGGTTCCACAGATGGTGAGGTTGGCATTCAGACAGGCACGGTAGTGGGTCTCCACAATCTCGCGACCAAAGATGCGGTCAGCACCAACGGCACAATAGTAAGGCCCTTGTGGAGCCGGGAACCCGTGCTGAAAACAGAATAAACCACTGAGTAACCATATATACTGTACCAAAACTACTGTAACTTTCGGAAAACTTAAGTGTAAAACGTTTAAAATTGTTACCTTTGGCCATCCCAGTGGGTATCCGTCTCTGTCGAGCATTAGGTACTCTTGTTCGATTCCAAACCAGGGCTTCTGGTCGGCACATTGCTCCATGATTTTGCGACAATTGTAGCGATGATTGGTAGCTGTAAAATTAAGCAACATTTTGCATGTTTTTCTACCAGTTTTGTCAAGAAAAATAAAATTTCTGCACTGTGCAGTCCCTGGAAAAAGAGATGGCACTGTGCAGACCCTTTTAACCAATTGCACCGTGCAGATGCCCCCTTCAGCCATAAACTGACTGCACAGTGCAGTTCCCACCTTGTGCCGTTTGTCGCACCGCTCATTCCACATGCGACAATGCTTTGTCGCTGCAAGCATTGCGACAGAAATGTCGCATCGTGCACCAAAAAAGATAAGCGACGGCTTGTCGCAGGCCCAAACGTCCTGCGACAGTGCAATTCATCTTGAGTTGTCGCTGTGTGAAAACGTTTGTCGCTGTTTGTCGCACACTTTCAAAGTTCAAATTTCTGCGACAAATTGAAACTGCCATTTGAATCGCAATGCAGTTTGTTGTCGCGGTTGCCGCTGGACCAACGCTTCAACACTGAGCAATAACCTGTTTTCGACAAAACGATTCTGAATGTCACAAAAGCGGCTTTCGCGACAAAACGCACGGTGCAAAGCTCGTGAAGCTTGCACAGTGCGTTAGATTGTTACCATCGCATAATGTAGCGAGCCATCGCAATTGCACCTTTTGTAAGGTTGTCGCAGATGACTTCTGCGACAAACTGCACAGTGCGGAGATTGCACTGTGCATTCGTTTAGTTGCTTGAAACCTGCACTGTGCAGCCGGCGGAAAGGTTGCACAGTCTGCTTTAAAAACTGCACGGTGCAAAGAGAAGTTTACGAAAAAATAAAGAATCTGCACTGTGCAACGGGCAAGAAAATGACCAAATTTTTAAAAAGATTGCACCGTTCAGACTCTATTTTTTAAATGCGATATCAAACAGCTTTTTCTTACCGGTCGGTTCCTTTTTGTGGTTATAGGTGTCACACAGTACTAGACGAGCATTACCTCCCAAGAACGGGTCAGGGTAGTGGGCAACCGGGTAGAGGTAAGTGTCAGAGTCACGACCTTTGGCCTGACCACACGAGGATCCATCGTAGTTCCAGATGGGGTAGTCTGCAAGTTTATGTTACTTTAGCGACAATAAGCTCACCATTTGTATAGTGAGTTATCTATAAAGTTATGTATGATGTTAAATTGTAAAGAGTACAACATGCGACAAACTGTTTGAAACCTTACCTGTAGCAACCTTGGGGACGGATGGCAGAGTTCTGGTCTTGCTTCTGAGGCACTCGCCGGTTCCGTCGATCCAAACGTACGTCGCCTGACACTTGGTGGGATGGGGCTTGATGCCAAGGAACTGGTCGATCACCGGAGTCCCCACAGGCAGTTTTACAGCAAAGTTGTGGCTCATGTTAGTAGACAGGGTCGCCGACCGTCTCCGCGACTGCGATGCCGTTCGAATGCCGTATTCAAATCCTTTTTCCAAATTTTGAAAAAGTTAATTTTGCACTTTCGAAATGATTTCCTCAACCTTTTTTAAATATTTAAAATGCGGAACTTTGGAAATTGTGTAAAATCAAGGTTCCATGCAGTTTTTGACCGAGAAAAACTGGCTAATTACCCCCAGCTGAATCGTTAGAAATTTATGTAAATATGCAAAATAAGTGAAGTTACAAGAATACACAAGATGAGAATTTACAAGTTGCAAATAAGTTACATAACTATTGGTGGTGAGGTTCGATTTCGATGACCAGGTCGTTGGGGTTGACTTTCTCGCCTTCCTTCATGTAGACCTTCTTGACGACTCCGTTGATGGGCGTGTCTACGTTCATCTCCATCTTCATGGCTGACAACACGAAGAGTGGAGTCTTGGCGGTGACGACGTCGCCTTCTTTCACGTTGATCTGAAGAATCTCTCCTGGCATTGGAGCTCCGATCGATCCTTTGACACCAGGGAGAGCCTTTGGTCTCAGGACGACATCCTTGGCCGCTTCCTTGTCTTGGACGAAGATTGACCTCATCTGACCGTTCAGTTCGAAGAAGACTTCTCTCTCAGCATTAGCATTGATCTTTCCTTCTGCCAGAGCTTGGATCACCAGCGTCTTTCCTTGTTCGATGGTGACCTGAAACATTGAAAATAACATTTTTACAGTCTTAATCTTACTGTAAAATTTCAAACAGACAGTAGAAATGAACTTACATCAGTTTCCTCAGCAGTCTCTAATCCACTCAAGAATACTCTCGTGTTCAGCTTGTCTACAGGTCCGTAAGTCTGTCTGAACTGCTCGAACTCGTCGAACTCTCTTGGGAACATAGCTGATGACATGACATCGACGTCCCTCAGCTTTCTACCGTGCTTCTCCTCCAGATTCTTCTGTAGCTTCTCAAAGTCGAGTGGAGCCATTTCCTTTCCTGGTCGGTCCTCGAGCTTCTTCTTTCCTCGCAGCACCTTCGTCCTCAGAGGTTCTGGGAAGCCATATGGAGGTTGTCCGATCTGACCCTCAAAGAATTGGACTACAGAAGTTGGGAACGACAGTTCGTCAGCTCGCTCGACGACGGTGTGCTTGTTCAGGTTGTTTTGGACCATGAATTGAGCCAGATCTCCAACGATCTTACTGGATGGAGTGACCTTGATAATGTCGCCGAGAACTTCGTTGGCTTCAGCGTACATTCGCTTCACTTCGTCGAACTTCTCGCCTAGACCGAGAGAGAAGGCCTAAAACAATGACTTTGATAAATTACAACGAAAAGCAGTTACTATACTAATGATTGCCATCTCGTCTTAGTAGAATGTAATGTTATATAACTTAAAAACCATAGTCAATCCTTACCTGGAATTGCAAGTTGGTGTACTGGCCACCAGGAATAGCATGGTTGTACACATCAGCGTTGCCACTTTTCATAGTTACTGTACATTCGAATGGGGCGTACAATTGCCTGGCAGTCTCCCAGTAGGCGTTGTACTTGGATACATTGTCCAGCTTGATGCCAGTGTCCAAAGGAGTGTTCTCCAACGATGCTACAACGGCGCCCATGGACGGTTGACTTGTCATTCCACTCATCGAGTCAACGGCTACGTCAACGACATCAGCTCCAGCCTTGGCACACTCCAACATCGATGCTACAGCAGCCCCAGCGGTGTCGTGAGAGTGAACGTGAATTGGGATGTCAGGGTGACGATCTCTCAAAGCGGTGATCAACAACTTGGCGGCCCCCGGCTTCAATACACCAGCCATGTCTTTGATGGCCAGGATGTGGGCTCCTGCCTTGACCAACTGATCTGACAAGTCGAGGTAGTATTTGAGGTCGTACTTGGTTCTGTTCTTGTCAGAGACATCACCAGTGTAAGAGATGGCAGCTTCGATGACACCACCAGCCTTTCCAATGGCTTCCATACCTACAATCATGTTAGGGACGTAGTTGAGAGAGTCGAATACTCTGAAGACGTCCATGCCACTCTTGACAGCCAGCTCGCAGAACTTGTCAATCACGTTGTCTGGGAAGCTGGAGTAGCCAACAGCATTAGCACCCCGTAGCAACATCTGGAATGGGATTCCCGGAACCAGCTTCCTCAACTGCTCCAATCTCTCCCAAGGACATTCGTGGAGGAATCTCATGGACACATCGAAAGTGGCACCTCCCCAGTTCTCCAGAGAAAACAAGTTGCTGAAGTTGTGGGAGAGGAACGGAGCGATCTGCAGAAGGTCGTAGGTTCTGACACGAGTAGCCAACAGACTCTGATGGGCATCTCTGAAGGTGGTATCAGTCAGAAGACATCCCTTGTTCTGTCTAACTGCCTTAGCAAAAGCTTCAGGGCCTTTCTGGACCAAAAGGTCTCTGAGGCCGGCTGGAGGCTTCTGGTCTGAAATCCAAACGTAAGTTACTATTGTAAAACTCTTTAAAATGTAAAATCATAATTAAAATGATAAGAAAACTCAAGCTAAGGCCATCAAACATACCTGGGGGACTGTGAGGAACGACAGGAACGACGTTCTTTGGCTTTAGGTCCGTAACCAATGGAGTCAAAGCACCGTTCACTTGAAGTTCTCCGAGGTATCTCAAGATCTTCTGAGCACGGTTCTGGCTGTGCTTGAAGGAGAAGAGTTCTGGATGTTCGTCGATGAAGTGAGTGTCAACAGAACCGTTGATGAAGTTAGGTTGTTGAAGCACGTTCATCAAGAATGGGATGTTAGTCTGAAAGTTTTTGAAACGTCTGTTTATACTTTTACATTTGCACACAAGTACATGTCACATAATATAACAAACAATAATCCTAATATCATATAACAATAACTAAAATGACCTTGACATACCTTAACACCTCTGATTCTGAATTCCTTCAAAGCTCGCACCATCTTGGCAGCTGCATTTGGATGGTTTCTGGCACTTGCAATTACTTTTACCAACAAAGAGTCATAATGAGGAGAAATGACTGAGCCAGCAAAGGCCGAAGCCGAATCCAAACGAATTCCCATACCTTCACCTGACCTGAACACTTCGATTCTGCCAGTGTCAGGCTGGAAATTCATGGAGGGGTCCTCTGTCGTTACACGGCATTGGATCGAAGAGCCGTTGATGTGGATGTTCTCTTGCTTCAACTTCAGCTCACCCAGGCGTTTTCCTTCAGCAATACGAATCTGGGCTTGAACAAGGTCGACACTAAAGTTCAAAAAATAATTTGAAACAGTAATTATAAGACAATAAAATAGTTTTGTAATAAAAAATCTTATAAAGTGCATCTTTAACACTACAAATACTAATTACCATAACTACGACCATCACATCACCCTCAAAAATCAAAATAGCTCACCCAGTAATCTCCTCAGTAACAGTATGCTCCACCTGAAGACGAGCATTGACCTCCATGAAGTAGTAGTTGTTTTTGCTGTCCAACAGGAACTCCACTGTACCAACATTGGAGTATCCCACATGTTTGACCAACTTCAAAGCGTCAGCCAACATCTTCTGGCGGACTCCATCGTCCAACGAAGGAGCTGGAGCTATTTCTACCACTTTCTGATGCCGTCTTTGGACTGAACAGTCTCTTTCGTACAAATGAATCATGTTGCCATACTTGTCACCTACAATAAATCACAATACTCATGTGTAACATTAGATATAGTTAAAAAGCTTGACAGTTCTGTTAGTTCTATCTAACTTACCCATGATTTGAACTTCAATATGTCTTGGCCTCTCAACAAACTTCTCAACAAACAGAGATCCATCTCCGAACGCAGCTTGGGCTTCTGAGAAAGCACGTTGGTAAGCAACTTCGACCTAAAACAAGACTTTTTACTATAAGTATTATTCATTACAATAAAATTCAACTAAAACGAAAAGACACAAAAATATATTCTTAGTGTTAAGACAAACTAAAATCTTACATCTTCTGGCCTGTCGACCTTCCTCATTCCTCTACCACCACCTCCAAAGGCAGCCTTAATAATGATTGGACATCCGTGTTGCTTAACAAACTCTTTCACTTCTTCAACGTTGGCGACTGGCCCAGGTGATCCAGGAACTACTTGAACTCCAGCCTCAATAGCAGCTTGTCTAGCTGCCACCTTGTCTCCCATTCTGGCCATGACTTCGGCCGGTGGTCCAATGAATACGATTCCAGCATCGTGGCAAGCACGGGCAAAGTCGGAACGTTCGGACAAGAAGCCGTAGCCAGGGTGAATAGCTTCAATATTGTTTCTGAGGGCGATTTCAATGATCTGGTCGATGTTGAGGTAAGCGGCGACTGGAGGAAGACCTTTGCCCACCAAATAGGCTTCGTCGGCTTTCAGACGATGCAGAGAATGTTTGTCCTGAAAAGAAAGTGTTGAATATAAAACGATTTCATGAGTTAAACTTATGTGACATTCATTGTTATAGCCAGTATACCAAAAATTACAACAAAAGCTTGGTTTTGAAAGCGAAATTACAATAAAAAAATCATCACTTCTCCCATCTAAATTTACTTTACCCACCTGTTCCGAGAAGATGGCTACTGAAGTTTTGTTGAGTTCCGTCAACGCTCGAAACACTCGAGTTGCAATTTCACCTCGATTGGCCACCATGACCTTCTTGAATTCGGTGCTGGCGAAACGGATGCCATGAAGCGAGGGATGGAGCTGGAACACCCTACCCATGGGCATTAAAGTCACGACCTGCTGCCTACGAGATCCCAACATGGTCCAGTATCAAGATCCTGTAAAAATATATTGTAAACTAATGTTGACTTTACCTAAAAACACCAAAACACGTAAAACATTATAAAATATATCCAAAGTATTAACCACGGAAATATAATTTAAAAAATATCAAAAATAAATTTTAAATCAAAATTTAAACAAAGTATTACCTAAAATAAAGAAAAATAGTAACAAATACAAAAAACAATCCCATAACACGAAATGCTATTCACAGCATCAAAATAACCTTCAAAATACTTCAAAAAGCTGTATAATGGTCTGAAACAACACGAATACTACAAAATCAACTTGAAAAACATAGAGATAACCATGAATAATACGCAAAACAACAATAACGGAGAACACAGGTCAATAAAGACGTATTACAACTACAATCTTATCACAAAAATAATTTTCCTATAAATTGTATCTTCTCGATAACAAAACCTTGAGACCCAAAATAACCTTGCGAGTTTCATTGATAAACAAACAAGGTCAGAAGTGGACATTCGACCTTTTACGGATTTCACAATCGTTCCAAAGTTCCGCCAAAAATGGTAAACAAACACCGCCTCAAGCACTGAATTGATAACATACCCTAATTAAAATGGTATTTTGATCAACCCAGGTTGTTATCTTATGTTAGAGAATGATACTGATCAGACAAAACAAGAATCGTTGATAATCAGCAATAAATCTGGGTTTGTGAGACTTCTCAATCAGCAACAACAACTTTTCAGTTTCGGCAAAGGTGAAGACTTGACCACCTCGGGCGGTCATATCAACAGCGGACAAAAAATTGTTTTTCCATGAATTCTTGGACAAAACGGAAAATTTTGCATCTTCCTCAAACACACATCCAACTGAAATTTGCTTTTTTAAGTACAACTTTTTATAAATAGGTCAAAATATTTTGGTACATCGGTCACAACTGCGCAGAGAACGCCCGCACATTGTGTCGGACTGTCTAGTGTTATTTAAAACCTTGATTTTTGGTGATCCAATCGGAGGTTATCAATTCGAAAAAGGTGTTATCAACTATGAAAAGGTAGAAGCGGCTGTAAGAAAAATAATAATTGTGGCAGCCGTTGAGATTAAAGTCAAAAACAATGTTATCAATGGAACGTAAACAACATTCGAAATGAACTTTTTCAGAAAAATCAGCGCTCAGAATACCCTTCTCCTCGTGTGTTTGGCCATTCCGGCCACGAGCTGAACAGTGGGAGAGCGATGTTCCGAACCGAAAAATAAATTTCTTTATAAAAATGGACCAAAAAGCAAAATTCCCCGGCCTTGATAAAGTACAAAAGCATGATTTAGGTACTAGTACCTTTGCAATACAAGGAAAAACATAGTAAATAAAGTAATATAAAGGTCATGGTATCTAATACAAGGAAGAACATAGTAAATAAAGTAACAAAAAGGTCATGGTATCTTTGGTAAGGTATTTGTAAATAAACGACTTTGTTGTCAATATAAAAAGTACCTTACAAAGGAAATCAGTAAGTAATTTTTTGCACGTTCATAAAAAGGCATGACAAATATTATCGGACGAAAACGTTTATGATTACAATCAGTCACGTATTGTTGACATTTTGCAGGTTAAGGTCTACTAACTTTATCTGAAACATGGTTTAGTAGAACACTATTACAAGGTATCTTAACCAAAACAGTTAATATTTAAATTTATAGCTGTTTAGTAAATAAGACCCTTTACATACAAGTCAACTCTTTACTTTTAACATACAGCGCTGTATACATCTGCTAACGAGCTGGTATTAACTTTTAAGTTAGGCCAGCCTGAACTTCTTAAAAGTCAAAAAGTAAATGTCCGGCCAAACCCGTTTAAATGATCAGAGTTTTTGTTCGAAAGTTCAAGCTTGCTTAGACCCGAACTGTCTATGTTGTTGCAATATCAGGAATTCATCACAAGTTGGCTGACTAAAGAACTCTAGAGGCTCATAAATAAACAAATTGCTTTTCCAATCAAAGTGCGAAGTACTGTGAACCTAACCAAAGAGTAATGTTTCATCTTGTAAATGCTTGTAATAGCCTTTCTAAACCGTACTATATTTTAACTAAAAATAATTACCTATCTTACCACAGTACATATAATAAAATATACGCTATAACAAAAAACACATAATCAACTTTAACAATTTAAAAAACTATTGATACAAAAAATAATAATTGAAAACAAGATAGTATCTTTGAAAAAACAGCTAAAAACAAAATATACTTATGATTCTGAACTTTCGCGACATGTTTACGTAACATGCAATTAGAGTATAAAATAATTTCCGCGGCCTGCACGTGATATAAACTCCTACTTTTCGAACTGCGCCACGGTTTGAAAACTAAAAAAAATATTTTTTCCGGAAAATCTGTAAATGTGAGGCAAATGATCGAATAAACCAATTGGAATAGGTCAATCTGCTGTTAAAATACACGTTTAACTACTAAATCAACTGGTTTTTGTTCTTGTTACAACTATTAGATAGATGGTTCTTTTCGAACTTGTTTTGTTGGCTTTAGGATTAATTCCTCTTGGTTTTTTGGCGTTGTTTGTGTAAGTATTCTAGCTAAAATTACGTTCGTTTTATGAATATAATATATATTTGATAGTTTTCAGAATAGCACAGTTATATCCATATCCTCGTCGAAATGCAGTTGAATATGCCATTCGAGAAAGAAGGAAGTACAAACCTGAAGGAGAAGGAGACAAATTTGATTCACTACTTCACGGAAATGCCAAAGAATTGAAAGATCTTCAGGTTTCGGAAGCAAAATGTTATCTATCGGTTGTTGTGCCAGCTATGAACGAAGAGGTAAGACTTATTTTGTTTTTTTATTCTTTAGGTAAAACCTACTCAATGTATTACAACAACGAAAACTATTATATTTCAATATATTTAAATTTTTAGGAGCGATTGCCTATTATGTTGAACGAATGTCTAGAATATTTACAAAAACGTGAGAAAGATGACAAAAACTTTACTTACGAAGTAATAGTGGTTGACGATGGCTCTTCTGATAGAACTTGTGATGTTGCTTACGGATACTCTGAAAAAGGATTCAATTTGAGCGTATATAAACTGGAGAAGAATGCTGGAAAGGGAGGAGCGATTAGGAACGGAGTCTTCTGTGCTCGTGGAGAATATATTCTCTTCGCCGACGCTGATGGAGCTACAAAGTTTTCTGACTTTTTAAAGTTGGAGGAAGTGTTGAAGACTGAAGAACAAGATGTGAAAACAGGTCAGAATGAACAGAATAGAGGCCAGAAGGAAATTGTAGTAGTAGGATCACGAGCTCATTTGGAGAAAGATTCGATTTCTGAAAGAAGTTTGTTGAGAACGATTCTGATGATTGGCTTTCATTGTTTGGTATACGTGTTTGCTG
Source organism: Bursaphelenchus okinawaensis (assembly GCA_904066225.2). Classification (NCBI taxonomy): domain Eukaryota; kingdom Metazoa; phylum Nematoda; class Chromadorea; order Rhabditida; family Aphelenchoididae; genus Bursaphelenchus; species Bursaphelenchus okinawaensis. The sequence goes on along the minus strand of CAJFCW020000005.1, from coordinate 5,937,154 downwards.
TACGAAGTGTTAGGGATACTCAATGTGGATTCAAATTGTTTTCGAGAAAAGCTGCTGCTTTTGTAAGTACTTTTACTACAATATTTTTACTCTTGCAATAGACTTTTTTTATAAATAATAACTTTTTTAAAGCTATCTATCATGATGTAGTAATTATTTTAGCTATTCCCAAGAATTCACGTCGAACGATGGGCTTTTGATGTAGAATTACTGTACATATCCGAAGTAACGAAGATCTCTGTTCATGAAGTGTCAGTGCAATGGCACGAAGTCGACGGGTCGAAGTTGGCGCCCTTATGGACGTCGATCGAGATGGGCAGGGACATCTTGCTAATATGGGTTCGATACTGGTCAGGGATTTGGAACGTTGCAAAATAATTTATATTTCTAATTTATATATTTAAAGACTATTAAATATGATTACTGTAAATTGTACTTGTAAAAATGACTGTTTTTATCAGTCGGATTTATTTGAATATTTAATAATTTTGATTATGTGTCTGCTGACATATTTTTTAATTTGTACTATCGTGGTTATTTTGGATTGGATTGTTATTGTATACGCTATATATTTGTATTTAGATGGTGCGAAAAGTTAAGCAAGAGATGATGGAGGTGGACGAGGAGCGGGATGCTTATTTAGAAGATCGCCTCTATATGGAACCTGAAATTTCATTCAATGTAAATTTTTGATATTAATTTAAATAATTTGTTAATGATATAATTTAACACGTATAAGACTGTGATGTTAAAAGTTAATACCACCTACGAATTACTATAGACATTTGATATGCGATTCCCGAAAGACGTGGACCAATATTTGAACAGAATCGAAGCCAAGGTGATAAGTGAGCAGGAAGAAGGAATGGAGCTGGTTTTTGATCTTGTCCATGTCGAAGCACCTGTAGCCAATGCATTAAGACGTGTACTGTTGGCCGAAGTACCAACTATGGCAATTGAGAAGATTTATCTCTACCAAAACACTTCCGTTATTCCAGTAAGTTACTTCTTGAGACTTTATTGTTATCGACCATCAGTTGTGAACGAAAAACAAGTTTTCATTTATAAATTCCAATCTCCACGTTTTTATAAGACATCTTTAGGATGAAGTTCTGTGCCACAGGATAGGCTTGTTACCAGTAAAAGCAGACCCTCGAAAGTTTGATTTCCCCTCAAAACCATTCGTACCCATCTCGGATGGTGTTGAAGTAACTGAAGAGCCAGAAGGAAACGAGAACGAGCATATTATCCTTGAAGTTAATGTTAAGTGCACTACGAACAAAGATTCTGAAAAAGGAGAAAAGGATCCAGAAAAGGCATTCCACAACTACAAACTCTACTCAGGACAGTTTGACTGGATCCCAATTGGTAATCAAGCCAAAACCTTCAAGAAAAATCATTTGTCAATGGTGCACGATGATATTATTGTAGCCAAACTGAGGCCTGGCCAAGAGGTTGAAGCTAGGTGAGGTCTTGAAGCATATAAAATGTGTTTTCCTTTCTCTGTTTTTATTCAACCCGTATATTTTTAACTTTAGATGTCATTGTGTGAAAGGCATTGGCCGTGATCATGCCAAGTTTTCCCCGGTTTGCACCGCCACCTACAGATTGTTACCAGAAATTATTTTGAAAAGTGAAGTTACCGGAGAGAAAGCGGAAAGGTTACAGACCTGCTTCTCAAAAGGAGTTATTGAATTGGAGGAGAAAAAGGGTAGGACATTTTTAACCGTTATTATAATATGCTAACCAAAAGACGAAAAATCTAGCCTTAAGGATTTTCGCACTTTTAAGTTGAATTAGTAAAGAAAGTAGAATGTCGTTCAAGCTAGCATACTTCTGGTGATTTGCAGGAAAGAAAGTAGCTAAAGTAGTGGACGCCAGGAGGGACACTTGTAGCAGAAATGTGTTCAGATACGAAGACTTGAAGGATCTAGTAGAACTGCGAAAGAAGAAGGACCACTTCATCTTCAGCGTGGAATCAACCGGAGCTCTGACCAGTCGAGAACTTGTTAAAGAAGCCTGTAAAGTCATCAGAGAAAAGGCACACAACCTCCACAGTCTTTTTGACCAGAAGCTGAACGCTTTAAGCGAAAAGCAAGCCTAAAACAAACTAATTGGATCGCAAGCCTAATCGTTGATTGTTGTTTTTATTTTTACATTGTTGATTTCTTTGTTGAAAGTCTAATAAACGTTATATACATCTACATGGTCCTAATCACTTTGGTCTTCCGGCACTTGCACCACCTTCTTCCCTGACGACTTCTGAATATCTTGTTGAGCAATTCGTTGTAAAGGCATTACCTTTTTAAGAGCTTCATCGAAGGGCATCGACGAGTGTATTACAACGTCTTTGGGTGGTGGAGGACTAGGTTCGGGCACTGAAGGGGCACGGGAGAACAAACTCTTCTTTACAACACCAACTACTCCCTAAAAATGAACTTTACATTATAAAAAATTTACTTTTAAAAAGCATAACAATAAGAAATTTAAAGATAATTTATTTACTTACAGCTTTCTGTGTCTCCAACTCTAGCTGAATATTGTCTAGCCGCCTTTCCAGCCTACAAAACCGCTCTTCCATTTGTGCTAACATATACCTGTAGTCTTCAGCTGCTACAACCTCCTTTTCGTTGGCCTTGCTGTAGAAATGGTAAGCGGCGAACACTCCTACTGAGTATCCAAATATGACTATTTGTTGTACCAATTCAGACGCCTGTTCCAGAGCAGCTGTCTCTGATACTGGAGCTAACGAATCCGGCTTCCCAAGGCCAAGCGACCTCATTCTTAGCCTTGTAGTTAAGTTTACCAATCCTTAACAGAAAATATGTAAATTTTTAAAATCTAAACATATAACATAACAAAAAAGTTTACTCACCTCGTCCCACTGGTACCAGTACCTTGTCACGGAAGAAAAAGTGGTTTTTACCATACCTCATTACAGCGTCGGCTACTGGTTTGGACATCTGCCGCGCCATTATCATGAATACCTAATAAAACACCTTATAATCACATAGATTAAACATACTTGAACCATTGGAAGACCCATTTTGTATTGTTAACATCCGTTTACCACAATCTGCCGTTTACAACAAGGAACTGATGAAACCAACAAAGCTTTTCTAAAATTTTTATAATTTATTTTAGTCCCCAAAATGCGTCATGACGACATAGCGTATTTTTTAAGTTATGTCAAAAATAATTTTAAGTAGGTGTTAACACTAAAACCAGTAAACGTCATTAAATTTTAAATAATTATTTTGCTTTTTATGAACTTTATAATTTACATTGTATACAAGATAACTTATTTTCTGGACGAAACATGATTTTGTTTGGCATTCTGTTACAAGGTCTCGGAATCGGGCAATTTTTTGTCAATTGTTTGGGTTTTAAATTATTGATTTAAACGCTTTTATATGAGTAAATTATTGTCTCTTGATAATTACATACCTCCAATCAGAGATTCTCTTTCAAAGTCACTAATTTCTATCATTTTCCAGACAGACTTTTAAAGTGCAAACTAACTTTAAGAATAAGGAAAGGGCCGGAGGAAAAAGCACATGACCAGAGAGGCCTGATCTCCCGGCTACATTTATGAAGAGTGTAATTGTAAAATAGCCAACATGTCTATGTTTTTCTCTACAAGAAGGTCTAACTACATGGTATGTCAAGTTTGAAGATTTATTTTACAGGTTTATGATTAAAATTTCGATTAATTGTTATCAAATTTGGAAAAATGGATTTACTTGTTTTTTAAATATAAGTTTTAACAAAATGTCAATAAATTATTTTTAGGCAATAAGAAGTTATTTTTTTATGAAAATATGATAAACATGTATGCTTTTATTAGTTTATGAAATTTAGGTAATAGATGGAGAAGAAGAGGAAGAAGATTCGTTAGTTCAACATGGCTACAACTCCCAGCCACCTCAAATGATGTACAGCAACAGTGATGTTGTGATTGAAGATGGAAACAGGAGATCATTCGAAGGGTCTAAAAGTCAAGGGAGATGGGATCACATTGAAGATATTGATCAGGTATGTCTGGATTTATAAGAAATTACATGTTTTATATCACATTTTACAAGGTGTATATATGGTAATCATTTTACTTTATTTTTAAATAATATATATTGCTTTAGTTCTTCTCATTAGTTTACGAGTATCACAGAGGGAACGGCTTCTTGTGTGTAGCCCTGAAGCATATGTTTGCTTTGTTTCAATTTATATTTGTGGTATCATTGTCGACTTTTCTCTTTCAATGTGTAGATTATGATGTGTTGTTTAACAATAAGAATACCACTGCCGATGGGACGATTATCTATGGAAAACGACATATTGATGTAAGTGAATCTATTTCGATATTAAATTTTAGGAAACGAAGAAAGGAGTTTTATGTGTTAACACAAATGGTATGACTAGTTAATTTTTTCAGGACGCGGTAATCTCTTCATGTCCATCTCACTTTCATCCAGTAGTTGTCTTTACTTTACTACTGGCCACCGTGTTTTGGGTTGCTTATGTTCTTCGAGTCGGCTATCGTCTTCTTCAACTTTTTGAGATTCAGAAGTTCTACTACAATGTTCTCGAGATAGCAGACAAGGATTTGCCTAACATACCATGGAGGGAAGTGGTCGAACGAGTATGTAAAGCTCAACCAGAGTTACATTTGATTGTGAACCAGGAACAAATCAGTGTGTCGGATATCTACCAAAGGATTTTACGTTACAAAAACTACATGGTCGGTCTTGTTGACAATGTAAGTTGATGTTGATTGATTGCCAAGTGTTTAGGACGTTTTAAATCTGGAAATCACACTGCCATTTATGGGAAAAGTAGACTATCTGTCAGCTGGACTGAGGTTGAACTTGGAATGGCTGTTCTTCAGAGGTCCGTGGGCTCCGTGGAAGGGACCTTATGCTTTGAAGGATGAATTCAGAGACGCTGAGATGTTGAGTAGCATCTGTAAGTTGAATTAGAAGCTAGGAGGTTTATTTTTTATATTGATAGAATTGTACGGTGGTTAATATGTATATTTATTTAAAGAGGATATATTGGACGATTGATATTTTTTATGTTGTTAATCGTCTTATTTAGCTGCTCAGTTCGAAAAGACAATAATGTATATCGGAATAGCGAACTTGTTATTGTCTCCATTCATCTTTGTGTTCCAACTCTTGTTCTCCTTCTTTTCTTATGCTGACATCATGCGTAGAGATCCAGCTGTGTTCGGATCTAGAAAATACTCGAATTATGCTCGGTAAGTGTTACCTAAATTTTATTTTTTATTTTTATGCCAACTTTAAACATGAACTGCTAATAGTATTTTCTAATTGAGAAGTTTCAGAACAAATTGTTTAATTGATTTTTTCAGATTAAAATTGAGACATTACAATGAATTGGAGCACGAGTTGAACTACCGGTTGAATAAGAGTTACGAGTTTGCAGTCAAATACATGGACCAGTTTATGTCGCCGGTAGCTGAAGTTGTGGCCAAGGCTGTTGCTTTTACTTGTGGCAGTGTCTTTGCCATTATCTTTTTGTTGTCGGCTTGGGACGAAGATGTTTTGAACGTAAGTTACACTCAAAGTTTGAAAACTTTTTTTCTTAAAATTTTTATTTGTTGAAAACTTCTGCAATACGAATTGTAAAATAGACTATATAATATACAATCTTTTTAGATTGACCACGTGATTACTGTAATGACAGCAACAGGTGCTATTGCTTTGCTCTGCAGGTCTTTCATTGCTAACGAGAATCTTGTGTTGTGCCAGAACTTCTTGATGAAGCAAGTCGTCGCCCACATTCACTACGCTCCGTCATCGTGGATCAAAGGTGGTCATTCCACTGAAATCTGCTCCGAATTCAGCAAATCTTTCCAACTCAAAGTCTACTTCTTGATTGAGGAACTGTTGTCTCCTTTCATAACTCCATTCATTCTGTTACTGAAACTGAAGCCAAAAGCTGGTGCTTTGGTACACTTCTTCCACGACCACTCACGGTACGTTGAAGGAGTTGGCGATGTTTGTGAATACTCTTTGATGGAAATGCCAAAGGATGAAAGTGAGGATCAGAATCAAGACAACGACCTCCCACCTACTCGGGTACTCTCGTGTGGAAGGAAGCGAGATACGGTTAAAGTAGAGCTGAGTTTGTTGAACTTTGTCACTCAGCATCCTTTGTGGAAGCCGTCGGCCAGAAGTAAGGAGCTGATCAAGAAGATCAAGGGTGTTGTAAGTTACTTTTTCAAACCTTTTTGTTAAAGTGTAAGCAATTCTGTTTTTTTGATATTATTTTTAGGTATTTTTTCAAGCGACTTTCTAATAATAACATGTTTTTAGTGGACGAAAGAGATTGGAATTATAATGGACAACGACAACATTGCTCAAAGTGTAAATATGGGTGGAGCCGAGAAGAATGTCATATCTACCTTACTGGAGTCGAATAAGTCTTTCTATAAGAAGTCTGAGACTGCTGATGAAAGTAAATTCGCCGAATCTGCAGCAGCGGCAATGTCAACATCATCAGTTGTGCAGTCGATTCGAGAAAGCCAGTTTGCACCAAGTGCTAGTAACAGATTTGTGCCATTAAACGATCAGGTTAGAGGTAATAAAGTTTTCTGAGGGTATTTATTTTTTAGTTTAAAAATTTTTATTGTTATTTAAACGTCTATTTTTTGAATTTTAATTTATCAATGTTACTTTAGACGAGCAAATGCGCGCGTTGGAGATGTCGATGAATGCTCTGGCTATGGCTACACTTCTACAAGACAAGCGGAGTATATCGATCGCGTCAGCCAATGTGCCACATTACGGTGCCAATATCTCCACTGATCAGCCATCAACTTCTGAAGTTTCTCAACGACCAACACAGTCTCAAATTCAGTCGAACATTTGGGAAGTAGCTGATAACAACAGCACGATCAACGAGAGTCAGTACGACGAGATCAACGAGGATCCGGAAGAAGACGACGACGACCACGAACTCCTTCCTCCAGGCGGCTTCAATGTCTAAATGTACATAGTTTTGTCTATTTTTTGAAGTTTCGAACGGTTTTGGGTAATACATATTGATGTTGTGATTGTCCAATAACTTTTGGAACCAGATAGTATCTTTTTCGTTTATTTACTTTACATTTATTATAAAATGTATCCATTAATTTTTTTTTGTTACGAAAATACGAAAGAATTAATGGATTCCTCAAATAATTGTTGACTAACTGTTTGGATATTATTGTAAACCTTCTGAATTCAATCTGAAAACACAAAAAGACCTCAGGACGTCGATTTGTAATGTCCACGTCTCGTATTGTACCTTTATCACAACTCTCATTTCGTTAAATTTACGTGTATTTTGTTTCAAACAAACTGAAATTGTACAGTCGCGCAATCTTTTAATAAACATTTTAAAAAATATTTGGATTTGGGAAGGAGATTAGATTTCTTTGAATATTGAGAGATTACAGTAATTTATATGCGATATATATATACATATTGTCGGTTTTATGCTTTGCATATTTCATTGTAGTAAGTTTTAAAATATAGAGATGGAAGCCGAGTCCCATTCAGATAATGATGAATATACATCAGAAGAAGAGGAGGAGCATGTCGCTGAGCCGAAGTCATCGACCGAAGACTTGTTAACACAAGGTAAGTGATATATAGTATAATAATTATCATACGTTCTCAACAACATAGTAATATTAAATATTTCCAGAAATATCGTCGATGCCGTTAAGCAAAGTCAGAGCCCTGAAAGCCAAGCTTGGAGTCAAATTATTCAACAAAATGTACCTGAACGAAACTGCCCCCAAGTCAGAAAATGTGGAGGATTCGGATGATGACGCAGCTCCAGAAGAATTTAAAGTGGGGTTTGGTTTAAAAAGCTTAGAATTTGATAACATGTGTAAGGTGGTTCTTAAGAAGCTCTTTTCTAAGTTAAGTTACCAAATTTAGCGTGACGGTAAAAATCGACCGCGTGAGATATCGACTAAAAAGGCTCTGAAACACAACTCGATCATCTCAACGAAACGTCAAAAGAGGTACGACCCCAGGTTTGAGTGTGGAGACTTCGACGAGGTCAGGTTCTCGCGGGACTACGGCTTCATCAACCAGATGAAGCGAGATGAGGTGAGCAAGATGAAGAAGATGCTGAAGAAGGGCGAGATCGGAGAAGCCGAGACGTCTGACGTCAAGGAGGTTATCAAGGTCATGGAGAATCAGATCAGAACGGCCGAAGACAAGAGTGACGAGATCGAGACTCGAGCAGAGCTAAGAAAGACCAACATCGACCGGCTGAGGAGTGGCAAGAAGCCTATCTTCCTGAACAAAAGTAAGTTTTATCATTGATCTAGGCTACGAAGTAGTCTGATGAAGTTATAATCAGGTTTTGCTGTTTATTAACTATAAAATATTGAAATCAGACTAAATTTAGCCGTATCCTTAAAGATTTACTGAGGTTATTATCTTTCAGATCAACTGAAGACGAAGGTAATTGAGAAAAGGTTTGACAGGCTGAAGAAGACAGGAAAGGCCAAGACTTATGTTATGAAGAAGAAGACAAAAGCCTTCAAGAAGGGCGTGGACGTGGAATGAAGTTATTGTTACCCGTTTTGTTGTTGACAAAACTTGTTGATGTTAAGCATAAAAATAAAGCTAAAGATATTTCTGTCAATTCAATATGAATCTTACTGTGTCATCTATCGATTATTTCAAAAAACGAAATTTAATAATTTACAATTTGAAACTGACATTTCTTCTAAATTTAATTGAAAAAAATGGACATTTCGTCCTTTTTTTAATAATTACAGAGGAAAAGCTAACCTTACTTGAAAGTTATAAATATTTATTTATAATGCAGTTGTTTGTTATGTACATGTTTACTTTGTTTGTATGGTATACTGTAACTTAGACGACAACCATGAGCCTGATACATTTTGGAACTTGAACTTGTAAGTGCCGCTTTTGTCGCAAGTCACATTACCGATTTCTGGTATTTTCAACGAGGTTAGCGTCACCTTTGGCCACACAGTAGTCTCGTTACCTCCATCTACGTACACGATCTCGAAAGCGGCGTCACAACTAATAGTGAACAACCAGATCAGGAGCTGACCTGATCTGACTTCTTTTGTCACTTCGTGACATGCCTTCGACTTCAAGGTGATGGACTTGGACACTGGAGGCTTCTGGAAGCCGTACTCATTCCAGTACTTGTCAGCATTGAAGAAGTCCGTCTCTTCGATGGGTTTCGGTGCTCTACAGCACGAACTCGGCTTCACAGCGTAGCCAGAGTCATCTCTTCTGGTACCCTGCCAGTCTTCTGGGATACTGTCGCGACTTAGATGAAGGAAGATATCGTCCAACTTCTGGATGAACACTAGACGAGACCTGGTCTTTTCATCCACAATATGCTTGGCTACCTGCCACATTAAGGAGAGCAGGGCGGGTGGGTGTAGGAGAAACAGGCGGATCATCTAAAATTCATAAAGAATGTTGCTTGTGAGTTTACAGAATTGTAAAAGAAATTAGTATTACTTTATCTAAATGTAGTAATCAGTAGTATTACTCGCTTAACAATTTCAAAACTACAGTAAAATACAGTACTTTTAACTCATTGGCTTACGTTTTCACTAAAGTAATCCGACCAAATCTTGACGACCAGTCGAGCCAGCTTACTCGACGTAGAGAGGGGGTTGATGAAATCAGCCAAGTTGATACCTGACAGATCGAGTACTACAACTACGGCATGTTGTCTGCCAGTCTCTCGTTCTCTCTGGTGCATAACACGGTGGAAACACTCGTGCAGTAAGAAGTACGAATGGAGTACGTTACTCAAAGGCATGACCCTCATAACCTATAGAATTGTGCAAGAGTTTATAGAAGGAGGACTTACCTCTTTGATGTCCACGTTCTCCATCTTCTGACAGAAGACGCCGACGTCGCCGCTGAAGACGTCCATCTTCAGTTGGGAGATGGCGAACCTCTAAACGGAAGGTTACTGTATTTTAGAAATTAAATTTGCCTTATGTTTGATTTAAGAAAGTTTTGAAACTTGTTTATCAAATATTTCCAATTTTATCACCACTGCTTTCAAAACACTACTGTAACAGTCACGGTAGTTCTCGTACCTCAAAGGTCTTTTTGGCCACAGGAAATGTTTCACAGAAGTCGAGGATGTTTTCTTCATTGTATCCCAACGTTCTGCGATGTTCTAGCAGCTCTTTCAGTCTAGTGATCAGACCTTGTTCATCATCTTTGTAGGCCCTCAGCCATCGTCCGATGGAGAAGTCGGAGTCGAATTCTTTTGGCAATACTTCTTGAAGTCGCTGTCTGAAACAAAGAACACGTGAGGTTGGGTTTCCACGAGAAGATCGTATCACAAAACAAAAACTTTCACTTTTAAAAAGGTTTTTGGTGTTGGAAAAGATACCTTATAACATAATAATAAGGTTTAGGATGTATAACTTATGACATTTTGCGGGAAAAAAAGCATAGTTTTGGGAATCTCAATTTGATATTATTTATGCAAATCAACAACACTTACCGTAAGTCGCTAGCCTTGGCTAATTCGGCATCTGTGAACGGTTCTGGTTGGCAAAGTAGTTTTTCTGGCATTCTGTGAATTTAGTTTTTAAAGTAATAAATAAAAGTATTATGATTTACATTTTTAAAGTATTTTGAACCACGAGAAAAGATATTTTAAAAATGTGAAGCTTTAAAGATAAAAGACCTTTAAACTGTAAACCCCGAAAACAATAAAGTAAATGTAAACAGGAGTAAAAGTAAATTTGCTATTGCTCACTCAACAACGTGACCAAAAATAAAAATTTTACGAAATGGCTTCGGAAAGGTAAAAAGATCAGACGAACTTAAAAACACCTGCCCCCTCGAGATCGCCTTTCTTCTGCTAAAACAATGTCATGAACGCGAATACATTGTCCATAAACGAAAACAGGTAAATTGTACCCTTCGATCAAAGAGAAAAGTTCTCAAGAAGGCGGGTCATCACGAGTCTGGAAGCCTTCAGAGTCAAATCGAATTCACAAAAAACGGCACAGAAGGGATTCTCCCGGATCCCATTAGACACCTTCCTCCCCCGATCCACGCCGTTACGAACACTTCCGAGGTCTGGAATACTGAATCTTCCTTCAGAATACAATGGAAATGGCAGTCACAAGTGGGTTACAACCAATTATGTCTCCAGTTGCGTAACATACCACCATAATAACATGATATTTACCCCGTACGAAGGGAATTTGGAACTCGACGCAATTAATTGATCACAGACTAATCACTTCCGAAATTGTTCCAGATGTTTCAATCGAGATTCTTGACATCCCAAACTGGTTTCGTAACAAAGTCGGACGTCATAAAAGACGTCGCCAACCAATAATGTACAATAACAATATAATTTGTTTATTATTGTCAGTTCGAAGACATTCAAGTAGTATTACGCTAAAATTAATATTTCACCAGTTCAGGAAAAACATCTGGTTTCATAGTATACGTTAAAAAAGTGTGTGGTAACAACGAACTTAACCTTTTATAAAAGTTATTACTCGCAAAAAGCAAAATTTCGAACCAAAAACTTTTTCTTTAAAAAAACGAATTACTGTAAAGTTAACTTTATAATAACAAAACTTTATTAGTTAGTCCCGTCACTTAACACAGAAACCATGCTTTTATAACTATTTATGAAAGGATGAGTTCAAATTAAAAAAGTCAACAACATGTACAATATAACAATCAGTGCATTAAGTATTTGTTCTCCTCGTGCAGAGAAGAAAGGGCACCTTCAAATTCGACCGTGATTTCAAAGTCCATATCTCTGACATTCCGCTTGTTCGGTTGCATTTTGAAGTGTCCATGTACCGTTTCGTCTTTCTTTATCGTGATCGAATCCTTGAAGTAGAAGACGGTCTGTTTCCAATGAGTGTAGCGAGAGTCTGGACTCGTGGAGAAGCCGGTTCGTTTGTGAGACTTCGTGAACTCGACGGTAAAGAAAGATACCAAGGCTTGAATGTAGTCATCACGACAAGCACGTAGCTCGAAGTCAGCTTCAAAAGACAAGTCTTCAACTTTCACAGTGTACAAGTCAATATCCTGAAAAGAAGAACTATTGAACAATTCTAGTACAAAGTAAAATTCAACATAACAAAGTACAAAAAAATTAAAATATGATATCTGGGTCTCGTAAAAAACAATAGTATACTTACCTTGATTAAATAATTATTCGTGACAGTTTGAGCTGGATCTACAACATCAACAAGTGGTTCAGTGATAGCAATATTCCTGATTGAAGACATGTTGAATCCATAGACATTGTCCCACCTAAATCGTAATTTTACATCCTTTAAATCATCCGAAACCCCTTATTTAAAATAACTTCCATTAAAAAAGTCTCTACAACATTCACCATGAATCACTTCTAAAAAACTTACCAGTTGATCTTGTCATCCTTATATTGTCTGTCTTCAATAGCTTGGACAAACAACTTGGCGCGATCAGGAAACAAAGCACCATCTGGAGCCAGCCATCTATCTCTGGCGTACAGAACAGTGTTCAACATACTCTCGTAAAACAAGCAGTATCCCATCCATTCGCTAATAATAACATCTACCTTCTCGATCCCCTCTGGCAACTCTTTGATATCTTCAACTTTGCATTGGATAACTTCAACAATATGATCCAAGTTGTTGTCTTTAATAATTTGACGCGATTGGACTGCCATGTTCGAAAATTCAATCTGAAATTTCATTGGTAAAAGAATAAAACTATGAAAAATAATTTAATAAACAACTTTTCACAGATACCTGTGGATTTTTTTTCGGATCGGCTCTGGGGGGGGAGTCACCCCAAACCACCCCCCCCCCCCAAACGACGTCCCTGCTACCTAAATATAAAAATTGTCAAAAGAACTTACGGCAAAGACTTTGCGAGCTCCAGCTTTGGCAGCGAACATCGACAAGATCCCCGTTCCACTTCCCACATCCATCACCACCTTGTTCTTGAACAAATGTTGATTGTGATAGACGGCATTCCTATAAGTCAATGTACGAACTTCATCTTTCAACATCTCCTCATGAATGCCGAAATGGGCATACGAATCAAAGTAGTAGTCTTTACTCGTCATCTCAGAAGGCTTAGCATCTCCATCGGCAGACACTTTGCCATTGCCGTTTTTCACCGTTTCTTCAGACATATTTAGAGATCGAATGAACAAAAACCCGTGAGTTTTTTTATAAAAAAAGATCAACAACAATTTTACAAAGCCAAGCCAAAATATATTTTGTGGGACTTTATTTATTGTTTTCGTCATGGGACTCAAAGAAGGAAGGGGTGCAGACGTCTATATTTTGATTGACTTATGGGGCTAAAAAGGATTGTAAAATAAAAATACTGTCCAAAATTACTTTATTCAATAAAGTTTTAAAAATTGTTACTATACGTATTAAACAGTAAAGTTTACCCATATTTAGTTTCTCCGAATAAAAGTGAAGTGCAGGCTGCAGCGTTACGAAATATTTCCAGTCGCGCCCAGTTTTTCGAATAAATTTTATTAATTTTTCTCGATCAAAAAGATTCGACGATCACGTTTTCTTCCAAACGTTTCTTTTAGCTATAAAAATTGTATTGTCTTCAACGTTTTACTTTATATTAAAGTATGTTTCTTGTTGGCTTAACCGGCGGAATTGCATGTGGGAAGAGCACGGTGAGTAAGATATTTCGAGATAATGGTGTTTATGTTGTGGATGCAGATCAAATAGCTCGTCAAGGTAAGGCAATCAATCAGGTTTTGATGTTTTTAGTTGTGGAACCAGGAAAGCCGGCCTATAAAAGACTGAGAGAAGTGTTTGGGCCAGAATACTTTCACGATGACACTGATGGAAGCCTGAATCGTGAGAAAATGGGCGATTTAGTGTTCCATGACGTCGAAGTAGGTGTTAAAGAATGCAGCTTTTATGCTGAACGTAAAAATATTTAAGTTTGACTAACTAAACTCTAATTTTTAGACAGGTATTTCACTGTTTTAGATATAAATTGGTTAAGTAGTCGTACATTTGTTGATTTTTTAGGAACGAAGGAAGCTAAACAGTATAACACATAGTGCCATACGGAAAGAAATGTTATGGGTTGTGTTGGGTCAGTTTGTGCGTGGAAATCGTTATGTTGTTCTTGATATTCCGCTGCTTTTCGAAGGTGGATTGAACCGAGTTGTGCAAAAGATAGTCGTTGTTTCGTGGTAAGACTTGCTAAAATGTTAAACAATATATGATTTAAAGTAATCATGTTTAATAGGTTTCTTTGTTATTTTTACAAAGTAACGAAACCTTGTTGGTAATGATTAACATAAATAGTTTTAGATAGATAACTAATTATAAAGTAATTGATATTGGTTGTAAATATGCTTTTAGTGACCCAGAGACTCAGCTGTCTAGACTTTGTAAAAGAGATGGGTTGAGCGAAGAACAAGCAGAAGCTAGGATAAGATCACAGTTACCGAACGAATACAAAGTAAAGAGGGCGACATATGTCATTGATAATCAGGGTAAACATAGTTAACTTAATTTTGAGTACAAACTTTAAAAGCACATAAATTATCTATTGTTTATGATAGTTAATATGACATTTATAATGAGATAGACGTTTAATCTATTTTTTTTATTTATAAAGTTATTTTTCGAATTTTAAAATTTAATTTTAAATTCAAAAACCGTACTGTTTTGACGGTTTTCCTGCAAACCCTGCATAGTTAATGTTGTTTGGCTTTGCAGGTACAATGGAAGAGACCAAAGCTCGGGTTCAGCAGATAATTGCCCACCTGGAGGCTAGCTGGATTCCGTTCGTGTTGCGGACCGGGTTTCTGATGTGCTTCGCCTTGGCAGGGTATTGCATCTACGGCTTCCTGAGATGAGACCGAGCGAAACGGTTGATTAGGGCTGTTCGTTTCCATAGTCACCATCTATTCAGTTCGTGAGATGCACAACTTTTTCAAGCCGCGAGGCTTGGTTCTGGGCGGCACGAGGCTTTGATTGTTGTTATAATCGTTTCGAATAATTACTCCAACTTTTTGTTATAACCGAGATTGGCTGAATGGTCCGGGGATGGCTGGTGTCGGCCAGAAAATGCATTTATACCTTTTTCGGACATTTTGAGTATTTTTAAAGGGCATTATTTAAGTTTATATAATGTTGGTGCCTTAAAATTGAGTTCCAGGAACTAGATTCTGGGTTGGTATTGTATCTCTCAGGGTAACGTTTATGTTGTTTACTATAATATTATGTTGTTGTACTAAGAAAGCTACATTACTTTGTTTTCTTGTTCTAAGCTAAGGGGAAGTCCCACATGGACTAATATGAATTTGTATGTTTGTACTTTTAGCTTTGTTGTGATAAAGTTGTATTTAAATCTAGTTATCAATAACAGTTCGAGCTAAGTTTCAACACCTTACGTAAATAAATGTTTTAGACCGTGCTCATAGGTGTGTTTGTAAGTGCCTTTCAAAAGAACTATTTATAAAACATTACCCAAAAACCTATTTTAAGAGTTTCATACCTAAACTCTGAAATCCTTTGAAAAGCGTTCAAAGAATTGAACCCTCCCCCATCCGAGTTACAGTACCCCTCCGAGGCCGTGTTTACGTGGAAAGTAATTCCTGACCCTTACTCTTTCCTTTCTTGAACTGCTATTCCTTTTGAAAGCAAGTTCACGTCACCACTTCCGGTCTTTTAAGTCTTACCGGAACTTTCACGGTCTCCAGACTTCAGATGGATCACAGCACGGAGAACACGATGCCGCCGCCCAAGATTCTGCTGGACAAGTACGAAAAGCTGGGCAAGATCGGGGAGGGATCGTACGGGGTGGTGTTCAAGTGCAGGAACAGAGAAACCAATCAGATCGTGGCGATCAAGAAGTTCGTCGAGACTGACGATGACCCCTCGATCAAGAAGATCGCCTTGAGGGAGATCAGGATGCTCAAGGTGAGACATTACGTTACCTTAAATGTACTGTAAACGGGTGATCAGCGTTTCGTAAAGTTCAAACAACCATTTGTCGTTTGTGACATTCCTAACGTAGAGTGTTTCATGGTAAACATTGCTTTAGGCACTCAAGCATCCAAACCTGGTGAATCTGATAGAAGTCTTCAAACGCAACAAGAAACTACACTTGGTATTCGAGCATTGTGAACGTACCGTACTGGACGACTTGGAAAAGTACCCAAAAGGGTGAGTACAACATACATAATTTAAGTCAAGTTATCTTTTACAAAAGATGATGTATAATATTTTCAAAATTGTAATCATAAAAGTGTCTTTCAATAATGTTCAAGAGCGCATCAGTAATTTAATTATCTTTAATTTCAGATGCCCAGAATCGCTGACCAAAAAGATACTGTACCAACTACTACAAGCGCTAAACTTTTGTCTTGGGTTTTTTGGTGGGTGACTTGGACTTCTTTTTATGTTTTTTCTTCGAACTTTTAGGCGATTCTGCACTGTGCTTTTTGGAAGGAACTTTTCGACCGCTGCCGTGGGCTTTTTGGGCTTCTAGAGGATTGGACTTTGCTGAATGAAAGACTGGGGATTTGGAACCGCCACGAGCTGTAGATAAAGACACGCCCTTGTCTCCAATCAGGCAACCTATCTGATCCATCTTGTCTTCCAGGTCTTTGGGAGCGACGGCCTGTACACCCGGGATTTGGAATACTGTAGCCTAAAAAGAGGTTTATTTAAGTATACATCCCAGAGCCCCAGTCCTAGTACTAACCCTAGCCCTAGTAGAAGCCCTAGACCTGGTACTAGCCCTGGTCCTAGTCCTACCCCTAAAACGCGCCCTATTCCTAGTACTAGCCCTGGTACTAATCCTAGACCTAGTACAAACTCTAGACTTGGTACTAGTCCCGGTACAAATCCTAGCCCCAGTACGAGCTCTAGACCTGGTACTGGCCCTGGTACTAACCCTAGACCTAATACTAGAACCTAAAACCCTAGCCCTAGTAGTACTTCTAGTACTAACACTAGGACTACTACTAACACTAGCCCTAGTACAAATAATAGCCCAAGTACTAGACCTAATCCACTTTTTCAAAATTTAACGCCCAAAAATCCGATCCCGCCCAAAAATCACACTGCTAAACTACCCCGCCCAACCTCTCTCTTTACCAGCCCAAACCTCTCTATTTCTAAACTACCCCACCCAACACTCCTCCTTACCAGCCCAAACTCTGGCGGTTTGTACTTGAGCTCCCATACTCGCAACATCAGGACAATCTTAGTGAATGACATCCGAACTTGAGTATCCTTGAGGAAGATGCCATTTTTCGTCAGAAGTCGAATCTCTTCGGGAGTTTTGTCGGGCATGGGTAACATTTTACAGCTGAGAATCATTGCCCTCACTTTGTCATTGTCGATTTCGGCAAAGGGTTGGGCGCCGTTGCCAAAAATCTCGTATAACATCACTCCCCATGCCCTGAAATTTTAGTTTTTAAATTTAAAAAATTAAGTACATATTCTTAAAGTAAAAATCTGCCCCCAAACAAAAACTCTACCCCCAAAATACAGATCTACCCCCAAAACTAAAATCTACCCCCAAAATACAGATCTACCCCCAAAACTAAAATCTACCCCCAAAATGAAAATCTACCCGCAAAATAAAAATCTACCCCCAAAATAAAAATCTTCCCCCCAAAAGTTAATATGTACCCTAAAAAAGTGCCAAAAGCCTTACCAAACATCACTAGCCCACGTGTAGCACGGTGCCTCGTCGCTCACGGCTTCTGGAGCAGTCCATCGTAGCGGTTTCTTCAGATTTCGCACCCGTTCGCCGGCTAGCACGTTCACAATCTTACTCATGCCAAAGTCACTAATCTTCAACATACCCTCACTGCTGATCAGAACGTTTCGCGCCGCCAAGTCACGGTGAATCAGTTCTCTGAAATAGATTTAGGCTAGAACTAAGACTGGCACTAAGGTTAAAGCTAGAGTTAGAGATAGGACCAAAGCTAGGGTTAGGACTAGAGCTAGGACAAAAGCTAGACAACGCTAGGGCTACGCAAAGCTATGGCAAGGGTTAGGTACTTACTTTGTGTGCAAAAACTCCATCCCAAGAGCCGTCTCAAAGCAATACCGTACTCGTTCTCCTACTGTAATAGCATCTAGTTGTTTCTTCAAGTGAGATGACAAAGATCCTCCCGGACAGAACTCCATAGCTATCATGATTGGGGACTCGTCACAGCAAATACCATAAAACTAAAGATAAATTTTAAAAACTTTTTCATAATAACAAAAAATCAAGGCGCTCATGCAAAATCGTTCTCTAAAAACCAAAGGATCGTTCCCCACTCGTAAAGGCATACTCATTCCCCCCCCCCTGTGAAAAGTTTCATTTCGATGGCATTTTATTCTTTTTTTGTGTTGAAATCTAAAAATGAATAAAAATTAGGGTAATGGTTATGCACTGTAGGGAACGATAGTGCACTGAGTAACGATTCTTTTTTATTACCCCCACTCCACCTTATCATACCCTACCCTACTCTAATCTACACTATCCTACCGTACCCTACCCTATATTGCCCTACCGTACTCTACAATTTGAAATAAGAACCATACACTAATGACATGCGAATGTTTAAAGTCCTTCATCACGGTAGCCTCTGTGACCATTTCAGCGTTCTGTTCCTCCGCTTCGTCTTCTGAAATCTTGCTTTAATTTTTATAGAAATAAAAAAAAACCAAAATGATGCTGAAAAAAGTTAAAAATGATAATAATAAATTCCTTGCCTTCGCCTTTATCCTTGCATATTTTGACTGCCATTTTGAGTTGCTTTTTGTATGTTCCGGCTTGTACTGTGCTGAACTCTCCACTGCCTAAAAAATTTTTATTTATCCCCAATTCTCAATAACAACTACAATACCCTGCTCAGTTAACAAAATTTAAAATACCATGCCCAGCTACCATCAATTTTAAGATACCCGTCTAATCATCAAATTATTTTACCCTGCGCAGTGAAAACAAAGCTTAAAATATCCTGCCCACCCAACAGAACTCAAAATATCCTGCTCAACTCCTAACCCTATGTAAACCCGTACCCCTGCCTCTAATTCTATACTTACCCTCACCCCTTCCACGCCCTATTCTTACCCTACCTTTTTACCGCACAACATCCCGACCAGCAGTGTAAATTTAAAAATACCCTGCCCAATAATCAAAATTTTAAAATACCCTGCCCAATAGAAACAATATTTAAAATAATCCGCCCAGTTAATAAAACTCACAATACCCTACACGAATAACACAATTTTAGGATACCCCGCCCCATCATCAATAATTTCAAAAACCATACCCAATTTAGTCTTCTCCAAGTGCATTTCGCTCTTGGTTAACATCCAGAAGGGTCGAGTGTTGACATTCATGATGGTCACTTCCTCTCCATCAAACAGAAAGGCGTTCTTCTTGTGATGCTCAACGAACTCATTTATGGTATTGAACTTTCGTTTTGGCTTCCGAACTGAATGCCATCGACCGCCTTCTTCTGACAGTCGTTCGTGATGGACTGAGCTCAAGCCTTTAATCATCGACACAAACGACTTCTTCCGCACATCAAAACGCACGGCGAAATCACCCTTTTTTAGTAGGCAGTTCTGAAATTAAAAAATTGAAATTTAAAAATTTCAAAATTTTAAAAAAATTTTTAAATTTTTAAAAATTTAAAAAACCCACTTCAGCATTGACTCTAGGCAAAACCCCCCAAAAAAATAAGGTTCGTGGACAATTTGATTGTTCTTGCCCATGCCTCAAATCTGTGAACTCTTGAAGCAAGAACAGAGTCAGTCGAGAGTAAAATACGAAGCGACTGGTCGCTATCGAAAAGGTAACAGTCGAATGATCTCATTTCAATTTTTTTGCCAATGCTGAAACGAATTAACATAAAAACTTAATTTTTTGCCTTTTTTCAAATTTTAAAACAATTTTTTAAATTTTAAAAAATTTCAAAAAATTGAATTTTGATAAAAACCCGCAATCTGCGCCCGCGATTAGAATTAAAATTTTAGAATTAGCCCTAAAAGTAAAATTATAGCCTTAGAATTACTGTAAGTTATAAAAAATATGTAAATCATACCACGTCACAGTACAGTAAAATGGAAAGAAAAGTCTTGTCGTTTTTGACCGTGCAAATGCATACAAATTGACGAAAATACCGGGGTAAAAGTAGAAGTAAAGGTTGGGATGGGAGTAAGGATAAGAATAATATTATAGTAAAGATACACCCATGGATAGAGGGGTAGGGGTAAAGGTAGGGGTAGAGGTAGGTGCAAGGGGCTGCCAATCCTAATTTCGATACCAAATACTGTTATTACTTCAGTAAAAACTGTCATTTCTAATTAACAATCACCTCTTTGGTCACAATTTATTGCTAAACAAAGCTCTTTATTGCAAATAAATGGAAGATATTATAGTATGTACGTCAATTCAAACCAAATTCACGTCAAAACAAATTGTAAAGTAACATATTATTCATGATAAAAAGTGTGATATAACACAATATGCAAGTTTAAAGTAAAATATCCACATTTCGATATTATTTTAATAATGAAAAATTGAAAAAAAATTTTAAAATAATTGTGAAAACAAAGTAAAAATAACCGTAATCAAAGAAAAAATGACTAAAAGTCTACTGTACTTATTAATATAGCATATGAACAGAGATAAAGCAAAGAGAAAAGTATCAAGACAACAAAATGAAGAGAAGATAACAATAAAACAGAATAAAATGAAGTAAAAGTACCTATAAAAGACATAAAATAAAGAAAACAAAGCCCCAACTCCTTCCACTAAAACCTTGTAACCACCGATTCACCGGCTTCATTCGGCGGCACTGAATCCTCTTTTTGGGCCGAACTCAGCATCAAGTTGTATTGTTCGAGCCGCGCCCTCAACAACCCGCACAAGTGGCGGTATTTGACCACATCTGCCTGTAGAGCGTCACGTTCTCGTTCCAGTTCGGTGAGATCGTCCCTACTCACATTGTCATCGTTACCTGTTTCTTCTAGCTGACTGTTCTGGCTAGCATCCAAGGTTTTGACCGCCGCCTCCGGCAATTGAGCTCGGACTTGGCGTAGAATGCCCAACAGTTGAGTGACTTTGCGTTTCTCTTCATCTACCTCAAGTTTAAGTGATATGTGCAAGGCGAGGAGTTGTTTTTCGACAAAAGTTGGGGATGGCTCCACTTCCTAAAACCATGACATTAAAAAGTGGTTACTCTATAAAAGTGTGACATTATAAAGTTGTTATTCTATAAAAGTATGCCATTAAAAAGTTTTTATAGTTATGATGTAAATTGTTATGCCCCTCTTTTTACTGTAACAGTAATCCGAGTAAAACCGGTGACTAATCTCTCAATTATTCGTCTGTGAGATTAGTTGTAACCATCCCCAATCTACTTCACGGTTTTATGAGTCATTTCGACCTTTGAATGCTTCGAAAAAAGTCGTAAAACGTTTTAAATCTTAAAAAAAAAGAAACGCATAACATTTACTACCGTTATCTACCCTGACTAGAACAGTGAAAGCGACAGTTGGGCCGTACCGGGCCTAGTAGAAATCCTTTCAGATGCACCCCTAACCCAAATACTCAAAAAATTAGATTAACCTTCCCTTCCTCGCCCAACATTTGTCAAAAAAAATTTTATTTAAATCCACTCCCATCCACCCCTCCCCTTAAGCCAAACTCAAGATTGTAAATCTCCCCACCCCTCTCCTTAAGCCAACCTCAAGATTTTAAAATCCTCCACCCCTCGTTAAGCCAACCTCAAGATTGTAAAACTGCGCTTACCTGATGCCGATCGTCGTCATCCGAATTGGCGCGTTGTGAAGAGCTTTCGCCATCGAATAATCTGCAAAAACGAACAACTTGGCGCGATCAAACCATCAACGATGAAGAATGAAAAAAGAAGACGAAGCGAATGGACTGACTTTCCTTCTCAAACACCGTTAAGAAAACGAGATCTGGTAGGAAAGTTGTGAGATTCTGCCGTTTCAGCTCACACACAAAAACAATTATGCTCACGTTTCTCGTGTTGGCATTGCTGTCTCACCAGCTGTATGGGGAAGGTATACCATCGTGTCCCGACCCCGACTCAATTACTACTTCTTTGGTATGTTTGCTATGATTTTTGTAAGCCTGCACCTGTGTAGCTCTTATAAGTTATTAGTTAGAAGTCAAATTCTTAGTTTAGATAGAAAACTAGCTTAAACGTCATGTAAAATACCTTGTTTTAGTTGTTAAAACAGCAAACTGACTAAAGCTTTTTTGAAAACCCAAGTATCTTTATCCAACTACCGTACTTTAGTGCCATTTTTAAATCTTATCGTGCCAAGAATTGATAAAAAGATCTTTTAAAATCGTTTAAAAAGTAAAAATCAATTACCTTGCTCTGCTTTTACACTGTAATATTATTGTAGTCTTTTAGTCGTATGACGCAAAACCTCAATAGTCAACCTTACTATTTTCAACATACAATTAGGAAAGACATTACTTAGGCTTGTCGTCATACAACTAAAAGACTACAGTAATGTTACACTGTAAAATTTAAGTAACACTTTGATAATCACTTTTGATGTCTTCAAGTATGACTTTTAGAAAGTAAAAAACGTAAATTTAAAGCGTACCCAAATTTATGTTTTACTTCTTAAAAGTCATACTTGAAGCTAACGAAAGCGATCATCAAACTGTTAATTGAATTTTACAGTGTAACATTACTGTAGTATTTTAACTTTATGACGCAAAGTCTTGATAATGTTCTTTCTAATCGTATGTTGAAAATATTAAGGTTGACTATTGAAGTTGAGTGTCATACGACTAAAAAAATACAACAATTTTACAGTGTAACATTACTGTATTCTTTTACTAAAGTGCAATATTCTTATCTGTTTAAAAAAATATAGCTTTAAAATTCAAAAAATGCCTTTTTTAAAATATTTTTTATCCTAATATCTCGCAAGCAGAGATTAAATTGTCATTTTCCAAATTTTAAAACTACCTTTTAACCATATAAGAATATTGAGTGCACTGTAACTCACTAGCCAAGATAATATAGCAGTTTTTAAAAACAGTTTTCCCGGTAACTTTTTATGTTCTTTCATCCTATATAGGTCTCGTTCTAAAACCCGAGAGATATTTACTTCAACCCCTTTGTAAGTTGTATATATAAAACCTTGGCAATTTCTTTTGCAAATTATATATTGAAAATAGTAAGCTTGGCGACTGAGGTTTTATCCAAAATAATCCGTCTTACCCTTTATTTTTATCTTTTCATAGCAAACACAAACCTCTAACCTTTTCAGAACACCGACAACAGCACAGACATCTCCCACATTCAATGCATTTGCCTCAAAGACGTAGACAAGACCTCGTATCTTGTTCACTGTCCATTCGAAACCGAGATCACATTCCTCAACCAGGTGCTGAACGAGATCAACGATATTAATCATACCGTTTCGTCGGTAAGACCCCCCTCACAGTATTATATTTTACTCTTAGATAGTGGTGACCAACTTGAAAAAGTCCAACGATACGAATGTTACGTTTTGGGAAGCCATTACAACGGCAGCCACTGAAGAACTGGAGGAATTGACTATACGACATTGTAGTGAAGATATTAGGCTGGCTATTTTGAATGACACGCCTGTTCACAGTTTGAAAAGTGTTTTACAGTTAAAAATTGAGAACTGTAGACTTGGAAGGATACCTTCGCTGTTTCTACAAGGTTTGTCGGGATTAAGCTACTTGTCTTTGAAGGATAACAATATCGAAAAGCTTTTGAAGGATGACTTCAAAGGGCTTGACAAGGTAATATCTTTTGCTGTATAATAATTTCTTCTTTTACTGTACTGTAAAACTTTTACTGCGCTTTTTTGGAGTCAAACTTTAGTTTATAACGGCAATATTTCAGTTGACAACCCTGGATATCAGTGAAAACATAATCAACAATGTTAAAGATAACTCCCTATCTACTCTACCTCAACTAGAAACGTTGTATGTTGGAAATCATAACAATATCACCGAGTCGTTCAAACACGAAATTTCCAGATTGCCTTCGTTAAAAGTGAGTCAAGCTTCGTATCTAACAGTATCAACATTTTATTGATAAAACAATGCCTACCATATTAGGTAGCTCAAATAATTCTGTGCCTCCAAACTGCTAAAATTTGCTTTTAGAGGGACACAGAATTATTTGAACATCCTAATATAAGATTATTCAATGAAAATATGTTATTTCAAGTTTTGTTTTCAGCAAATCAGTTTAGCCAAAGCTGACGAAGTCTACAATTTAGACGACTTCAAATTCTCAGAAGGCAGCAAGTTAGAACGAGCTGATTTATCTGGTTGTGGACTAACAGAACTCAAAAAAGATGACTTGAAGCACTTGGAAAGCCTTGAATATGTAATGTTTTAGAACTTCTTATCAAACAAAAACATAATATTCTTGTAGCCAATGCCTTTTCATTTCAAAAAATTAACTTTCAGCTAGACCTAAGCGTGAATCTGATTGAAAAAATCGACTCCAACTCCTTCAGTCCGACCAAAAACCTTCAATACCTATCATTGGCAGGTAATTTCCTGAACGAAACAAACTTGAATACTGACTCATGGACTGGACTAGACAGTTTGATAAACCTTGACCTTGGCTACAACGAATTCACAGGCTTTGAGAACTCTTTCAAACACTTGGGAAACTTGAAAACATTGAATTTAAGATCAAATTCAAGACTATTTCGACTGGAATCGAATGCGTTCGATGGGTTGAAAAGCTTGGAAGACTTGAATTTGACTGCTTGTTCAATTAAGCATATCGATGATAAGGCTTTTGATGGAATGGAAAATATCAAGGTAACCAATGACTGTGAAAGACCATAATTTTATAAGAAAAGTGATAAAACAAGTAAAAATTCCAACATGTTCAAATAATTCTGTGCCCCTCTCAAAGCAAATTTTTGTGATTTAAAAACACAAGATTATTTGAACAACCTAAATTATAACCCAAAGCTCTAGTTTTACTCTCAAAGACAGTAAAATAAACTTGACCTTCAGCTCACCAAGTTAAAATAAACTTTTCAGACCCTTGACCTATCATTTAACAAGTTGTATCAGCTTGAAACGCCGTTTAAAGTCATTGGTTCTGGACTGAACAACTTGAATTTGTCATCAAATCGACTAACATTTATCAACGCCTCCACCTTTTCTGACCTCCACAACCTGACAATCCTGGACATTTCACAAAATCCGTTCGTTTGCAACTACAAAGTTCTTGAACGTGAGTTTAATTCAAAAAGGATCCTTATTATCAAACCTCTTTCTTTATAACTCTTACTAATAATTCCACTCCAACAACATAGTGACATTTTTTAAAAACCACAACTATCTTAACACAACTATTATGTCTTGATGATCAGTCTGATCATTGACAACCATTACCATCTATTTCATTTCAAAATTTCAGTTCAAAAATGGATCAACGAAGAATATATTCGAGCAACCAAAGATTCACGACCATTTTACTTAGCCAAGCCTGAACAGGTCGCTTGTGAAGAGCCTGCTCACCTCAAGGGCCGAGAGCTAATGGAAATAACGATTGATATGATCAACAATGTCCCTGAGACCACATTCACCCCACCTTCAACTACCGAATCCGACGAACTCACCACGATGGGCTTCGATTTGAGCAAAGTAGGGTTACTTTGTCTATTTATAAGTGTATTTTATAGCCAAAATCTTGTTTTTCTTAGTCTTTGAAAAGAAAAAGTAGATTTTTGTGGATTGATTAGGTAAAATAAGTGTTATTTTCGTAGTAAAATAATAATAACATCCATTTTTTGGCACAATGCGCTCAGTATGAGGTGCTCAAAAAAGCCTTGCCGTCTCCCGTATGTGCAAACCAATACAAATTACCGACAAAACTTAATTGCCACCTTAATATTAGGTTGTTCAAAGAATTCGGTGCTCGAAACCCTACAAATTTGTTTTGTGAGGTAGGGCAAAATTTTCTGAACAACCCAATATTAAAGTGGCAGTTAAGTTTTGTCGTTAATTGGTATTGGTTTGCATGTACAGAACGCGACAAGAGTTTTTAAGCACCTCATACTGAGTGTACATTGGTCCAAACAATAAATGTTATTATCAATTTACTGTGAAACTAACATTTATCCTACCTAATCAAAGCATAAACCTCCACTTTTTGTTAAGAAATCTTGTTTTTTCTTATAAAACCTCCCAAACTTCAAATAAGATATTGTTTTAGTGGTCCGCGCACATAGGAGAAGGTAATGACACCTTATTCAAGGAAGAGTCGGATGCTGACAAACCAACCTATGACATCAATTCAATCAAGTACGGTCAACGACAGACCAAAACTCAGACACAGACGACCTGGGTCACTATATCAAGTGTGGCTTTCTTGGTTTTGGTGACTATTATTGGCGTGATATACGTTGTTAGACGGAAGGTATGTGTTTTTTAGATCTTTTATATTATATTTTTCTATGCTTTTCTCTTTTGTATTTGTATATCGTTATAGTTTTCTAGTATTATATAGATTTTATATTGTAGTTAAATTATTGTCGTTTTCTTTAGTATTAAGGTTAAATTCCTAACTATTGGGTTGTTCAAATAATTCTGTGCCTCTAAGAAGTTTGTCATAAGCTGCTTCATGAGCACAGAATTACTTGAACAACTTAATAGCATCAAAAGAAAAAAATTGATAAAACAGACAAGATGATCACTATAACCATCAAATTTCAGAAGACCAACCTAGTAAGCGAACACTCAATAAGCCAAGGAATATCTTCATCGCTGTAAAGTACAAGTATATAAAACACTTACCCTAGTATCGCTGGCTCATTGAATAGTTCGGTCATCTGAAACAGCCATATTTATTCCAATCCATGTATAAATTATATGTTTATATTAAAATTTAACTAGAGTCACCTCAATAAAACTATAAACTTTAAAGTTCTTACGGGCTCTGCATCAGGACATAATCTTGTAGTTGCATTTAACAAAAATAACCGAATCAATTGTTTTGGCAAGTTCAACATCGCTTGTAACAACACTCCCAATGCTCCAAAGTTCATCTTGTTTACATTACTCTGTAATACATTTAAGAATCTCAAACAAATTTAAAGATTACAATATAGTTCAACCTTTTAGGTTTAAAAACCACATTTTTTAAATTTTAGGTAACAAAAATAGAAAAAAGAGCCAAAAACGTACATTTTGGACAACATGCTGAGCATGAACAAACACTATGGATAACAAATGATAATTTTCTACTGGCAATTGCTTTAGTAAGGCTGATACTTGGTTGACAGTATCACATCGACAAGGAGAGTCAAAGTTACATTGGCAAGCTAAAAATATTAAAAAATAGCTTGAATTTTAAATTCAATTTAGATTTTGTGTCAAAACATATTCTTTTTGCTCATATTATTAAAAAACTATGATAAAATGCCAAGAAATTATGTTCAAAACCAAAAATACGAAGTAATTATCTAAAACTGATTAAATACCTAAAACACTATACACAAAAGTAATTAGTCTCAAACTTACAACTGGCAACCTCTTCACAACTCTTCCTGACATTCACAAGCACATGAGTGGGTAATTGCCTCAGGAACCTCTTCAATAACCCAGCTGCATTATGAACATCATCAAAGCTCATCTGATTTCCAGCATCAGCCAACCTTTCCAGCTCATCCAGCTTTGATTTAGACGCTGATATTCGATATATACCTTCCACATTTAACCCTAAAGCTCAAATTTAAGATAAAAGGCATTATTATCTGTAGAAAAACGTTAGGATGAGCAATTGAAAGTTAAAAACAGCCAAAGCATGTTAACATAGATGTCATTGAGCAGTTTTAACCCTATGATAAAGCAGAAAGCGATCTAAACGCCAACAAAAAGATACAAAACCACTTACCGTGTTGATTCACATGACTCACGCACTCCCAGACGATTCTTGGAACCCTAACCGAGCCAGAAACAGCTCCGTTAGCTACAGCTTCGTTCAAATTCACTCCAAATATTCGTTTATTATCTAAACATAAATAACATCAAACTCTTATCTCTAAAAACAATATAAACAAAAGAAAAGCAACCTCTCATCGCTTACATTTCTCCAGATCATTGGCGGACTTTCGATCCTTGGACTTGAGCCCGAACACCATGATGCTGTTCACCGTCGCATTGAAGTTCAACCAGCACGTTGAGCTTCTTTATTCCCCAGACAAGCCGATAATTATTCCATAAGACAAAAAGGTCAGAGCAAGGATTTAGTGTTCCATGACGTCGAAGTAGGTGTTAAAGAATGCAGCTTTTATGCTGAACGTAAAAATATTTAAGTTTGACTAACTAAACTCTAATTTTTAGACAGGTATTTCACTGTTTTAGATATAAATTGGTTAAGTAGTCGTACATTTGTTGATTTTTTAGGAACGAAGGAAGCTAAACAGTATAACACATAGTGCCATACGGAAAGAAATGTTATGGGTTGTGTTGGGTCAGTTTGTGCGTGGAAATCGTTATGTTGTTCTTGATATTCCGCTGCTTTTCGAAGGTGGATTGAACCGAGTTGTGCAAAAGATAGTCGTTGTTTCGTGGTAAGACTTGCTAAAATGTTAAACAATATATGATTTAAAGTAATCATGTTTAATAGGTTTCTTTGTTATTTTTACAAAGTAACGAAACCTTGTTGGTAATGATTAACATAAATAGTTTTAGATAGATAACTAATTATAAAGTAATTGATATTGGTTGTAAATATGCTTTTAGTGACCCAGAGACTCAGCTGTCTAGACTTTGTAAAAGAGATGGGTTGAGCGAAGAACAAGCAGAAGCTAGGATAAGATCACAGTTACCGAACGAATACAAAGTAAAGAGGGCGACATATGTCATTGATAATCAGGGTAAACATAGTTAACTTAATTTTGAGTACAAACTTTAAAAGCACATAAATTATCTATTGTTTATGATAGTTAATATGACATTTATAATGAGATAGACGTTTAATCTATTTTTTTTATTTATAAAGTTATTTTTCGAATTTTAAAATTTAATTTTAAATTCAAAAACCGTACTGTTTTGACGGTTTTCCTGCAAACCCTGCATAGTTAATGTTGTTTGGCTTTGCAGGTACAATGGAAGAGACCAAAGCTCGGGTTCAGCAGATAATTGCCCACCTGGAGGCTAGCTGGATTCCGTTCGTGTTGCGGACCGGGTTTCTGATGTGCTTCGCCTTGGCAGGGTATTGCATCTACGGCTTCCTGAGATGAGACCGAGCGAAACGGTTGATTAGGGCTGTTCGTTTCCATAGTCACCATCTATTCAGTTCGTGAGATGCACAACTTTTTCAAGCCGCGAGGCTTGGTTCTGGGCGGCACGAGGCTTTGATTGTTGTTATAATCGTTTCGAATAATTACTCCAACTTTTTGTTATAACCGAGATTGGCTGAATGGTCCGGGGATGGCTGGTGTCGGCCAGAAAATGCATTTATACCTTTTTCGGACATTTTGAGTATTTTTTAAAGGGCATTATTTAAGTTTATATAATGTTGGTGCCTTAAAATTGAGTTCCAGGAACTAGATTCTGGGTTGGTATTGTA
The DNA here is from genome assembly GCA_904066225.2 of Bursaphelenchus okinawaensis. Classification (NCBI taxonomy): domain Eukaryota; kingdom Metazoa; phylum Nematoda; class Chromadorea; order Rhabditida; family Aphelenchoididae; genus Bursaphelenchus; species Bursaphelenchus okinawaensis. The sequence goes on along the minus strand of CAJFCW020000005.1, from coordinate 5,907,502 downwards.
TCTCTCAGGGTAACGTTTATGTTGTTTACTATAATATTATGTTGTTGTACTAAGAAAGCTACATTACTTTGTTTTCTTGTTCTAAGCTAAGGGGAAGTCCCACATGGACTAATATGAATTTGTATGTTTGTACTTTTAGCTTTGTTGTGATAAAGTTGTATTTAAATCTAGTTATCAATAACAGTTCGAGCTAAGTTTCAACACCTTACGTAAATAAATGTTTTAGACCGTGCTCATAGGTGTGTTTGTAAGTGCCTTTCAAAAGAACTATTTATAAAACATTACCCAAAAACCTATTTTAAGAGTTTCATACCTAAACTCTGAAATCCTTTGAAAAGCGTTCAAAGAATTGAACCCTCCCCCATCCGAGTTACAGTACCCCTCCGAGGCCGTGTTTACGTGGAAAGTAATTCCTGACCCTTACTCTTTCCTTTCTTGAACTGCTATTCCTTTTGAAAGCAAGTTCACGTCACCACTTCCGGTCTTTTAAGTCTTACCGGAACTTTCACGGTCTCCAGACTTCAGATGGATCACAGCACGGAGAACACGATGCCGCCGCCCAAGATTCTGCTGGACAAGTACGAAAAGCTGGGCAAGATCGGGGAGGGATCGTACGGGGTGGTGTTCAAGTGCAGGAACAGAGAAACCAATCAGATCGTGGCGATCAAGAAGTTCGTCGAGACTGACGATGACCCCTCGATCAAGAAGATCGCCTTGAGGGAGATCAGGATGCTCAAGGTGAGACATTACGTTACCTTAAATGTACTGTAAACGGGTGATCAGCGTTTCGTAAAGTTCAAACAACCATTTGTCGTTTGTGACATTCCTAACGTAGAGTGTTTCATGGTAAACATTGCTTTAGGCACTCAAGCATCCAAACCTGGTGAATCTGATAGAAGTCTTCAAACGCAACAAGAAACTACACTTGGTATTCGAGCATTGTGAACGTACCGTACTGGACGACTTGGAAAAGTACCCAAAAGGGTGAGTACAACATACATAATTTAAGTCAAGTTATCTTTTACAAAAGATGATGTATAATATTTTCAAAATTGTAATCATAAAAGTGTCTTTCAATAATGTTCAAGAGCGCATCAGTAATTTAATTATCTTTAATTTCAGATGCCCAGAATCGCTGACCAAAAAGATACTGTACCAACTACTACAAGCGCTAAACTTTTGTCATAGCAGGAACTGTATACACAGAGATGTGAAGCCCGAGAACATCCTGGTTACCTACAACGATGTGGTCAAGTTGGGAGACTTCGGGTTCGCCAGAATTATGAGTAAGTCACAGTTAAGGCTTTCAAAGCAAATTCATGTGAAAGATACGGTGTGTGGTGGTAAGAGAGTAATATCTTATTCAGTAGGAACAGGATATACAATAACATGACATCTAGACAACCGTTTCTGAAGACTTGTTTTAGACACAAACGAACTGTACACAGACTATGTGGCCACACGATGGTACAGAAGTCCGGAGCTACTGGTCGGCGACATGCATTATGGCCCAGCTGTTGATATCTGGGCCATAGGATGTGTGTTCGCAGAAATGTTAACCGGAGACCCGTTGTGGCCAGGGAGGACAGACGTGGACCAGCTCTATCTCATCAAACAAACTGTCGGTATGTTATATTATCCGGAACATCCAATAATATTATCATAAGCTTGGGTATACTGTTAAGCCACAAACTTTTTGCAGATTCTGTTTAGGCTTTACCATGCCTATTTATACTACAGTAACTAATCGATTTGTATTTAAATTGTGTGTTTTAGGTGACATTTTCCAAAAACACGTCCAAGTGTTCCGCCAGAATCAGTACTTTAGAGGAATGAGTATACCCGAGCCTGACGAATTGTTGGAATTACAGCAGAAAGTGCCCCAGGCAACCTCGGTGGACATCGACTTTCTACAGGTAATCATTTCTCAGATCAACAAACCATATTATACATGACAGCAGTACAGTTTGTGACTGTTCATGAAACACAAATACTTATACTTAACACGTTAACGTTCCAGAGATGTTTCGACCCCAACCCGGACCTCCGATGGTCGTGTTCGGAGCTTTTGAAGCACGACTACTTCAAGGGCTATGTCTTCAAATACCCTGAGGATACGACGACGCCGATTCGAAAATTGTCGCCTCATCTTCCGCAGCTCGATAATGGCGACAGAAAACGGAACGGACTTCAAAATCAGTACAAAAGTATTGAACACGGCAACTACCTCCCCTCCATCTCGTAACAAAAGTAATGGCAGTAATATATTTGCATATAAATATGTACAAAATATTATGAAAGACATTCGTCCAGATGGGCGTTTAGGACACCTAGTGGTACCCGTTTGGGACAGTTGGGGCAGATTACCAGTTCACAGTTTGGGAGGGCTTTAGATTGCGACGTTTTCTCACGACTCTGAGACCCTCCAAGTTTCACTCCTGAAGTTGTTTGATGATTACACTTACTGTTATAGAAGTAATGGCGAGTTATAAAAGACAATAAAAACTCATTTTAATAAAAATAAATATGAACATACCTTCTCCTTGAAAAAGTAATTCAAAAGCAGAAGTGGTGGCAACTGAAGACACATTATTCTCTTGCTCATCTACTACAACATCCTCTTCTTCACTGTCCTCTAGACATATGACCTCAGGTTCTTTAGTTGCATTGACAACAGGTTGACTATCCTTCAGCCCAGTCTTGAAGTAGTTAGAGATGTCGATCTTAGGGTTAGGTACAGAAATAGTCTTACTCTTCTTGACCTTGCCTGTCTTCTCCTTCTTTTTGTAGTTCTCTGGCTCTTTGACTTTAATAAAGGTGCCCCCACAAAGCTGTTGATGTGATTTCCACCAGGTATCGTTCTTCGACGGTGCTCTATTCATACTCCTCTTGACATACCCGTAGAAAGGACCTACACCTTGACATCGACCATTGCATCTCCACCAATGTTGTTTGTAAAGTCGTACTTCGTCGTGGAAACTATGATAAACTGTAATATTGACATTGGCAATCTCGTTGATACGTCGCATATGATCTTGAAACATTGGGCCGTGGTCTTCTCTTCCGTCTGTGCTACCGTGAAGAAACAAGTAGGCGTGGATCATTTCGTGCTAAAATATTGCTGAATGTTGACAGAATTATAAAACAATTACAAAAGAGTTTATAAAATACATAAAAAGTTGATTTAAAGTGAATATTAACATCAACTTAACCAAAGAATTACATTTAAAGGCCAAAAACACACGATATTGTACTTAATTTAACTATTAATATGCTTTACACAAAGACTCTTACCAATAGTGTTTCCACAAAATTCTTGCGTGATCTAAGCTTGAGCAAAGGTTCTGACAACCTTATAATGCAATGTCCAAGTCGAGGTTTGAAGTAGCAAATCCCGGCACATCTAAAAACCAATAACAATATAAACCTAACTTACGTGCTCATTTTCTTCGACCATTCCACCACACATTGTTGTAAAGAACCTTCAAAGAACTGGAAATCAAACAACCTGAAGGTTTCCAAAAGGTCTGGCGTCGGATCGTACAGTTCAGCATCTGGATCTGCCAGATTCATTTGACATGAAGATGAAGGAACATGAATAATATCTTTATCCATCAATATCACAGTTTAGAAGATTCAAACAAACTATAAAGACTATAAGCTTGTGATCTCCATGAGCTCAAAAGATAAAGATTTGATTTGTAAAAATATATTTTACTAAAAGAATACTTCCGACCTGCGCCCAATTTTACTGCGACCAGCGATTTCATAAACATTTTTTAGAGCTACAGTAAAAGTAAAGATTGAAACATATTTTTATGTTTATTTCCAGTTTAGTAGTTATAAGTCATTTTGTGGAAGACATTGTGCCAGATGTTCGTTTAAGGCTTTGAATGGTATCCGTTTAGGACAGTTGCAGCACAGTACCAGATCGTTGTGGTTTACGTTAGGTTCTGTTGTGTTTGCAGGTACTCCAAGTGTTGCTCCTAAAACGTTTGAGTCACATGACATAGACCATAGTTTGTTATAAACATAACGTAAACTAAAGTGTTACCTGTTCCTTTGAAGTTATCCTCGAAGGTTGGAGCTGGCAATAAGTCTTCCCGTATCTCGAATTCTTTTTCTACTCCATCATCCAGTGTGGCTGTGGTAGTATCCTCACTGTCCACTTCTTCTGCATCAGGTAAAATCCAAGTCTCGATCTTATTTTTAGGCTTAGCCTTTCTAGGAATACACAGCAAACAGAGACTCGCGCGAATGATCCTTCGCCACTTTCTTCTTATCGCACGAGCAAGAGTTTTTCGATTTATCAAAAAACAGTCGAAGAATTTATTTCTCAAAGCTTTCCCTTGGATTCTTGCCACTTCATTGCTGGTTCCTTCAGCTTCGTTCTTCTGCTCAGCTACTGCAACATCTTTACCTTTATTCTCATCTTCTTGACAAGCGACATTCGGAGGGTGTGGTAAAATATCATCATACGGTTTATGTACTACGTCTCCGTGAGATGCCATAACCTCAAGCGGTGTTTCTTGAGACTTATATACATTAAAATCAGGTGACTCGTTTGCCTCTTCAGCGTTGGAATCCTCATCAACGGAGGATACAGAGCAAAGTCGTCTACCTTCTGCCTGAAATGGCGTCACTTTTTTTTCGAGAGGTACTGGTTTGCTGACCTTGATGAAGGTACCTCCACAGATCCGTTTGTGAGCTTCCCAGAAAGAGTCCTTCTCCGATGGCTCACGTTCTGTTCTTCTCTTGATGTAGCCATAATTAGGAGGTTTAAACTGACATGGGCCGTCACACTTCCACCTATGAGGGTGGTGGAAATCCAATTCATCGATGTAATAGTGATATACTGTAACCTTGACATTAGTCATCTTGTTGATTCGCCGCATTTGATCTAGGAACAGTGGGCCGTGTTCCTCGTCCTCGTCACCGTGAATAAGCAAATAGGCATGGATCATTTCGTGCTATAACATCGTTTTGTATAGTTGTGTATTGTAAAAATGTAAAATTTCTTTATTTACTATAACCTCCTTACCAGCAGTGTCTCCAAAAGGTCCCTTCTAGTTCTTAGTTTAAGCAATGGTTCGGATAACCTTATAGTACATTGATATTTTTCGTTCATTCCGTTGTAGGTGCATAACCCAGCATACCTAAAAATTTATAATAACATGACTTGTCTTACCTGTACAAATTGTTTGAAAATTTCACTTTACATTTTTTGAGGGTGCCTCCGAAGAACGTATGGTCAAACATTTGGAAGGTTTCTCTCAGATCTATAGTTAGATCGTCGAACTCTTCTAATGGACCAACTAAGATTACTTTAGAAATTCGAAGTATTTGGTTGTATTTATCCATTAGGTACGTCACAGAACCGCTAAACAAGACCAAACCTAAACCAATGATATTTGCAAAATGAATTTTAAAAAAATGGTTTGGTTTTGCGGCCTGCGCCCTGTTTACTGCGACGTGCGCTTTAATAAATGTCCGAAAAATATTTTAGCTGGGCTCCGCGAAACAAACTTGCTCAAAACCTCTACCTCATGAACTGATGGCGCTGTTAGGTTTTCACATAGTATTGTCGTTGATTGCTGCCACTTTATACAACAAGTTAGGACCTGACTTTAAAGCATGCGATTGGTTGGTGTGGAGAGGGTAAGTTAATGTAAACTTGGTGTTATCGCTTTAGATTAAAGTATTTCTGGCTTCCCGAGCCTCAGGACAACTCTGAGAACAAGAAGCTGAGGAAGAGAGGGGTCAAGGCACAAGATGTCGACTTTAAAACCAGTGTTTTGTGCGTCGATATGAACTTTGCCGTGATGGGAAGGCTGACCTTCTTCAACTCTCTCCAGTGGATGGTCAACTATGGAGTCTTGTCGTTAGTAGTGTTTTGTCTTAGTCAACTGTGGTGTTTTTTACTGCCTTTGGACGATTCTACTAACGTGTCGGTGCTGTGGTGCCTGTTTTCTATATCTTTTTCTGTACAAGTAAGTGAAAATCAAGTGTAGTATCGAGTTTTTAGGTGAAGTTTTAATAAAGAAGACGTATTTAATGGCTAAGCTTTACGTATTTTGTGTCGTTATTGAATATAACAGTATGGTTTTAGAGTTTGTGCAAGATCTTGTGGATGAAGATATCAAAGACAGAGCTGAGTTCAGAGCGGAATCTGGTGATCTCCTTTTCTCTGCTGGCCTTTCTGTTCTTTGCCGTTATTAACGTATTTGGTGATCGTTTTTTGAGCGATAACTTGGGGCAATGTGAGTTTTGCTTGTCTTATATTTGTTTAGTCAGAAAGCAAAGAGTAAAATGGCAATTTTAGGTATTCTAATTATAAATAACCTTCTTTTATTTTTTTAGGCTTTGACTACTTGATGGAGAACTCAAGAAGTATTGCGGCCAATGTTTCTAGCTTTAAGTTTGGTAAAAGTTCTCCGATCTTGTTATTCATGTTTGCTTCATTTACTGCCGCCTTGCTCTGTGCCATTCTAATGTTGCCTTTAGTTCAATATGCTTTGTTGTTTAAAATTGCAGCTGAACGAGATAGTAGCTTTATGAGGTAAGTTATTGTGAAAAAAATGAAGAATTTAAATTTAAAAATGGAGTATAATAACGTAACTTACTAGGGAATTGCACCAAATATCCCTCGGCTTTTCAAACGAGACCTATATAGGATGAAAGAGCATAAAAAGTTACCGGGAAAACTGTTTTCAAAAACATAGATTCGGCTAGCGAGGTATTAGCGATTAAAGGATTTACATAGGGTTTTCTATTTGATCCTTCTCATTCGTCTTGAGCAAAACGAATGGATTGAAACTTCAATCCAGTGTGGTCGAGTGGTTAAGAAGTTAGTCGGGGGTGCAGCAGAGGGAAGTTCGAATCCCGTCGGTTTCATTTTGGCACCCAGCCATACTGACAGGAGCCAAACAATATTTTGATTAAAAAAAATATTTTTTAAGTCTTATTTTTTGTTTTTAGACACTTTTAGAAAAAAAATAATTATCAAAAAATGTCATTTTTTGAACTTTAAAGCTATACCCTTTAAACGTATAAGGATATAGAGCATACTGTAACTTGCTAGCCAAGTCCATTTAGCAGTTTTTGAAAACAGTTTTCCCGGTAACTTTTTATGCTCTTTCATCCTATATAGGTCTTGTTTGAAAAGCCGAGGGATATCTGGTGCAATTCCCTAGTTAGGTTTAATTTAATGTTAATACAGCAAAAATTATAAATATCATGGTAAACTGTTAAGAAATGTTGCATCTTGTTTATCTTATTTAATTGAAAATGACTGTTGTGATGTAAATAATTTTTTTTCAGTATCATCCACAAACTGGTGTTCATCTTGCCATATCTTATCTTACCTCTCTACTTGGCCCCAGTCCAGAAGATATTCTTAGACCAGATCTCTAGTTTGGACTCTGATATCTACAGTACTGTAAGGAATGCGTTAGTGATAACATGGTCATTGCTTCGTATCTTGACGCTGAAGTCGCTGTTACAAGCCTATCTTCTGAATGCTTGGGAAAAGGCCCAGGCTTTCACGAAGCACCCTGAGGCATTCGAAAGTGTAAGTCATTTTGTATTTGAGATTTATAGTACTGTATTCCAGTTTGGTTTAAACTTTGTAGAGAAAAGTAGAAAATAGGCTTTTTTGACTTAGTTTCGACAAGAAGAAGGCATTGTTATATTATTGTAGAAAGAATGTCTTATATTATTGTAGATTGTGATTTCATACGATTTTTGGTAAACAAAATTAAGGGTTTTAGGTAACAGGAACGTTGAGATAGTAAGCATACAAAGTTAACACTTTTACATAAAAATAAAACGTCATAACAAGCCTAATTTTGGGATTTGCGCCGTTCCGTCAAGGATAATATAATAATTGCAAGATTTTTGTTTTTTATTTTAACTCTGGCTATAGATGAAGATAAACAAAGGCTACAGATGTTACGGACAGTTAGAGAACAATATAATAATTCAAATAAACAAGAATTTTATTTACAGCTCCGAAGCCATCTCTCGCTTCTGGCCATGACCGCGTTGCAGTTGTTGTCGCCGGCTGTCTTGATTCTGTTTGTCAGTTTGGCCGAGATCGGGCTAGGCCAGCTGACTGGAGTCAGGCCGTCTCCCGTGGTGAACAATCTCCAGGTGTTACTGGACTACCGTGTTCAGAGGGTCTTCTGGGCCTACCTCAACGCTGTCCTTCTGACGTTGCACGTTGTGTTGTCTTCGATTGGGTTGACCTTCTCTTAGGGGTGGATTACGTGCCTTACTAGGTGGTCATTGAGTGAAAGTTCATTCAGTATTGGTTCTGTTTACTTTTTGACCGGACTAGTCAAATAATTTCTCTTACCTGTTACATAGCGATATCTATAGTAATGTTGGTAAGAAACGAAGCCATGGGTCCGATTATTTAGGTAGTTTGTAGCAGTTGTTTCACATTTGCATAATTGTTATTGATAATATAATAAAGTGATTTGATTGATAAGGCCATTTATATGATTAATGAGTTTACGATACGTATTAGGTATCGTAGTACCTGATACATGATGTTGTTTACTGTTATTTACTGTCGTGCACTTTTACGACAAAAACCTTGTGCATACATCTATTTACAACGGTCTGGTTGTAAAAGTGTGATATTGGTTTTGATAGTGGGATGAGATTGTTAACGGTATCAGTTGGTGTGAGAGTGAAGGGTTTGACTTGTATCACGTTTTGGTTTATGGTTATATTGGTCTAAAAGTATGTAGAAAAGAGTAGATAAGCTTATGACATCAGAGTTGAGATTCTACTTACTTTTTGGCCAAAGTCAAGTTGAAGCTTAATACAACATTGTTTGATAGCAGAAACAAGGAAGTTACATATTATATGTAGTAGGAGTAACTTCGTATTATGTTAGTGGTAGAAACATGCTTTCATCATTTACTCTTAACAGTACGTCTAGTAGTTGTGATAGTAGATCTAGTACTCCCAGGAATGCGCTTCTATATCCTACTATACCTTATAGTAGGTCTAGTACCCTTGGAAGTAGTGGGAGTAAGGTGGAAGTTGTGGATGAATTTCAGATGAACGACAACTTTTTGATCCTGGGAAAGTTTCATTAAGTTGGAAACCCTAAGGGCATTGTCGTTGTTTTGTTACCATATTATTCACATTATAATGGGCTTAAAGGACGGCTTTTTTGGGCCGACGATTTCGATTATAATGGAATTCAATTACTTTAATTTGGTTATGTGTTATCTCTTTACAGTTCGTCTGACGTCGGCTCGGCTTCGGTTTAGTTGGATTTGGTTATTGTAAACTCAAATGATAGTATTATTACCTAGAAGTGTTGTGTTTTTTGTGGAAGTATTATATAACATCTTCTTACCACAACATCTTAAGCTTTATGTCATCTCGTGTAGCTTATTAGATGACATAATGAAGTGACTTTATAACTGTCTACTTTATATTCATGGCTAAGTTAATTACCGGAGATGTCCACAAACGTATCGTATGGCTATTAGAGTAAACAAACGATTCGGTTTCCATTCTTCTTTGACCTATTACATTTGATTAGGATTAAGTGTTATTCAAATACGAACGAGGATTACAGCCATCATCTTGATACACTGTCGTTCTCTTTTACTATTCTAGTACTTTGTTGTGAGCAAAGTTTCAACATTTTAAAGTTTTTTCTGATATTTTAAAAATAAAATTTTAAAAAAATTTTTGGTCAAAAAGTTTATAGAAATTTGTGTAATTATAAAGTTTGGCACAACTTACTACCACTCATAGCGTAACAAACAGTGTTTTATTGAAAGATGACACCACTTTTTTAAACTTTTAAAATCTTGTGTTTTTTCGAAATTTCGCTTATTAGGTTTCGAGAAAGTGCACGGTGCAGTTTTTCGGAAGTTTTTGGCACTAATGATGTAAACACACAGTAAAAACGAACGTTTGTAGCTCTTTGAAGTACGTTTTACTGTACTATATAGTATTTTTTGGAAAACAGCTGATAACGGCTAGGTTTCAAAGTCAATATCAAAATCGTTTGTTTTTCATATTGTACATGACGTATTACACATAATACAATGTTTTTTCATTTTATTGAGTTGTTCAGCATTTCAGTTAGATTTGATGTTTCAAATTTTGTATAATCAAGTTTAAAGGACCAGTTCGCCCATTCAAATATCATTGGCATTCTGTCGCAAAAAGCGTCGAAAATCAGGCAATTTCAATCAAAATCATTTTTCTCAAAAAACGTGAGTGGGTCGGTGTCGAAATGAATTTTCTAATTTGGGACCGACCTTCTCAGGTTTTTTGTAAAAAAAATGAACGTCGAATTTTTGCGACAGAATGCCAATGATATTTGAATGGGCGAACTGGTCCTTTAATTTTTGACACTGACAATATTTTGACAAACTTTTTAACTTTCATGCTTTATACGATTAACTTTACTATGGTTCAAGTTAGATTACGTTAACCTCATAAGCTCACGATGTAGCCGAACGTGGTAGCGATTGTATGCAAATTCGGTAATCTCGGATTAAACGTGATTATTCACGTTTTGCACGAAACAGTTTCGTTTTGTAGCAAACCCTGGGGGAATATTTTTAAAACATTTGAAAACGTTTCACAGCCTGCACCGTTCCCGAAGGCCAGAATCGGCGACGGAATCAGAAATGCGTTGTCACGTTAACGGTGTTCGATCTGCTTATTCGGGAGACGGCCGTGCCCTCCGGCGGTCTATCTTTTTATATCCTCGAAAAGAAATTATTGAAATGCGATTACCGCCCTTAACCGAGTCTTGTAACAGGCTACAGGGTTTCACTCGATTCTGGAAGGTGATGGTCGGGGGGGGCAATTAAATATTTTTGAAATTTAAATTTTTTAAAAAATTATATTGAAAGAGGATTATTGGCACTGTTAAAAAGGTTTGAATAACGTTGGTATCTCTTACCAGTATACTATTAACAGTTGACTCATTAGTACAAGTTGTATCATTAGTAGTTGACTAGTTGTACCATTAATAGTCGACTCATTAGTACCAGTTGTACCATTAAAGTTTGACTAATCCTATTTCACAAGGTGTATCTAGTACCATCTTAATCATATCCATCTCAAACACACATTGTCATCACTTCATCCTCTATGACACGTCTTTTTGGCCGAATTTCAAACAGATTTTGCGAATTTCGAAAGTTTTTTTTTGAATTTGGCGGTGTCAAAAGTTTGTTGCGCCGGAGCGACAAGGAAGACCTGGCCGAAAGTGACAAAACTTTGGGGACAGGTTAAAGGGGGGGGGAGTGGAAAACAAAAAAGTGACAGCGAATTCCGAGAAGCGCCTGAGGGCATTCGTTTTGAATGGCTCGGGTTTCGGCTGTTTATAAGCGGTTGATGACATTGTTATTCATCGAGTCAACTATATAAACATCTGCCTTACCCTGTGCTCTTACTCCGCTCGTGCTACTCTGGCATGCATATACGTTTAGTTATGCATTTGCATGTTTATTTATATGTTTGGGTGTTTAAGTATACATGGAGTTACATTTTGTTTTGGGCCTGTCTTGGTATTTATGAGCGTACACATTGGTTATCTTTACCATGGGGATATCTTGTAGCAAATGTTATATATGGCTTAATGGTTTCAGTATAAGTTAAATGCTGTCATATTGAAGTAGATACTTAAGGATCTTTAATGTCATAACTAAGATGAATATTTTTACTTAAATACGTCACAATAATGACTTTTTCAAATAACATACGAACTATTATTGTTGTACTTATAATATTACTGTAACTTTTGCTCCGTATTACGTTTGTGTTACTGTGATATTCAAAGTAAAAGATATAGTAGTTTAAGTGATCATACGAGCCTTTACTATCCATGTTCTGTTATATGTCTCGTTTTTACTTTCGTATGTTTGTCTTGTCTTCGTATGTTTATTTGCTTGCCGGATATGAAGTACGTTACTCACATATCACTGACACTTTCTGGGGTCTGTTACTATGTTATCATGGTGTTATTGATAACAAATTTTGGTCGAAAAGTAGATATAATTGATATTATTTGAACGTATTTGGTTTTGCTAGTAATTTTATTGTAGTATTATATAGTCTTATTGATCTATGTTATTGTATATCTTCTTATTGGTTCATCTTATTGATTAGGGCATTAATTGATAGTAAGATATCTTGAAAGTACCGTATCAATCACTGCTTCAACCATTAATTGTCTGTGAAAAGAAATGTCACAAGAACTCTAATTTATGGTACTTTTAGTGCACTTATGACACGGTGATCTATTGCCTTCACAAAACATACGATCACAGATTGTATTACCTTTGTTAATATTATATTTTCATGTTATTATAAGGTCTTATTGTTATGGGTTTTTTTAAGTTTTTGAAAAGGTTACATTTATGAAAAATGAATTTTTGAAGTCTTTGGTGTACCATTAAGTACCAAGAATAATTAACTAGTTTTAAGAACTGGTTAATGATCTCTTTTGTATCGTTAGTACTATTATTGACGGTTCTTTTTCATTCGATTAGTACAAAACGTGAATTTACTATTCGAATAACACGTTTATAACATACAATTAGAGTATTTTACTGCACGTAATTGTGGTTTTGTAGTAGTACACGGAACATACGACAGGAACTTCGTATCATTTACGTATGTTATTGTCTGTTAATTGTAGTGCATAGTGAATATTATGAATATTTTGGGTAAATCTTTATTCTACACGAACGTTGAGGGTTTATATGAACGTAGAAAGGTACTTCAAAGTTTACTGAATAGTTACATTACTTATGTATTTAATTTCTTGGTTTCAGCATGTTTTATTGTGGGTGTTACTGTAAGATCAATATTGTGATATGACAGACTCTGGTAGATACCTTGCATAACTACAGTAGTATAATAACTTTAATTTCCTCTACTTTTACTTATTATATCTTTATTTTTCTGTCATTTGTCCCATTTTTATCTTTTTTTTTAATTTCAAGAGTTTACCCCGCCCATGTTGAGTTACTCTGTCTGAGTGTTAATAACCGGGGTTTGTTTGTGTTTAATTCTAATAGGTTTCGAGATTAAGGGCTTTGATTAAGGGCTGTCATCGTGCTTGATTAAGAAAAGGCGGCTGTCCTTAAGGCGGGCATGATCTTTCCCTCGAGGCATTCACTTCTCTAAATTGAACCTGTTACGCTCCGGTAGCCTCGCTTTAGATTGTAATCATTGCAGAATTACTCCGGCTTTGTTACTGTAGTATTGTTACATTGCTGCTTTAGGAGGGTTATTTATCATGTTTTACATATGTAAATGTACTTTTTCGGTATTGTAATGTACTTTTACATTACTGTCTGTTAAGTGCTTAGATCGATACATTTAATGATAATCGCCATTTAAAGGGTTTTATGTTAAGGTAACAGAGTTTTTAAAATTCCGTAAACTTTTTGACCGTATTAATATTTTCTATACCATTTACTACACAGTAATTATACCAATTACTACACTGTAAATATAGCTAAACAACAGGAAATAGGTATAATAAAAAGCTTTTAAATGTATGTACATTTGTAATGTCATGTTGTCATATACGACTTCTACTACAGTTTTGTGGATTTACATGGCTTAGAAGTCTATTTATGTTGTTGTAGGTATTGGTTTACTTCTTCGTACAATTACTTGAATGTATATCTTGGCACGAAGTAGAGATATGTATAGGTATTAATAGGAAGTATACATATTGTATATTTACCTGTATATTGTGATTAATATCTCTCTTCTATCGTATGTATATCTGTAGTATCTTTTACTCTGTCTTCATTAGAGTGTTACTCAGGATATTTCATGCCTTACACTGTATATTGGGGAATGAAATGTTGATGTAGGTTTATAGATAGTAAAATTAGAAGACATATGTTGCTTATCTTATGTTATGTAAACGCCTATTATGTTCTCCTACGTATGCGTTTCTGATGTAGATAGTATCTTTAATGAAGTTGTAGGTAAATAAGGTTTTGCCATCTCAAGTACATGTTCGTATCACAAAGCAGGTAATGAACTAGCCTCGTAATGATGTCTGATACATCACTTCGTATCTTGACATTCAAATACTACGGGTATTTGCAGTTATCTTGCCAGCACAGTTTTTACATTAACTCTGCGAGAGGTCGACTTTTAGAGGGGAGGGGGGGAGGGAGAAGGTTATGAAAGTGTTGGTCAAAAAGTAGATAGAATACTTGTTTGTGTACACACAAGCAGTGCTTATTGAATTTTAAAGTCTTTTTTGGCTATGACAGATTTGTGAAGAAACTTTGTTTACACAAAGATACAAATTACAATAACTTTCTTTACACCAGAAATCACTCCACTCCCCCATAGTTCTATTACCACCACTATGACTTGGCGGGTTTATATCTCCCCTCAGGCGAATTGATAAACTTTTATCACCAGCTGAGCTCCGGAAATGAGGCTTCTGGAGAAGCGAAAAGAGATTCAATTTCTGATGCTGCCCGAGCACTTAATGTGCATTTGCGTGCCCGTTTTGATTCTTGTTTATCTTACTGAAGATGTTCGTGGTATCATAAACCGTTTACTTTGTAAAAGTTTATGCAAATTTATTGTATTTCTAATAAGCTTACGTAGTTGAGCATACATATACATAATAGTATTTACTTATCTATTACATTGTATCCACTGTTACTTTAGTAGGAATTTTACTATAGTAGTCATTATACTTTAGTAGTCATTTTGCTATAGTAGTCAAAGATATACGACTTCATAGTCGTTATACACCTCTTCCCATTATCACTCAGCCTTCACAATCGTATGTTTACAAGCACTTTCATTCGAAAGTAACTTCTGATTAAACATCTTCTCGTAAACAACACGTTCGTATGTTGTTCCTCTTCTCGAAATTCGATTTCGGTCGATAACATCTTTTCTTGATTTTACGGTTACTGAGCACGAATACCAGCTAAATATTACACTTACATTACACTTTTTTACTGTGTAATGTTCGTACCTTGGGGGAATAGGTTTGTCGTATCTGGCATGACATCTTGTATTGAATGTATCTTACAATTGTAAGGTTTTTTTACTTTATGACTTTTAATCTGTGAAAAAGTAACTTTTTACTCTGTAATTGTGTGTAACAGATGTTATGACCCCTGCAGGTATATAATGTGATATGATTTGCTATGTTACAACTTTATAGCCGTGACATATCAAGTCTTAAAAGCTGATAAAGCTATTAAAAAGATCTTGTGGCCAGTTTGAAGCTAAGTTGTCTAAAGTATAACTTTTATATTGTCAATGGTATGATAATATAGCTAGGCTTCGAACTACTTTATAACAATTTCAAGTGGTTTTTGTGTCAAAACTTATTCGAGACAGTCGGGGAGATCAAAGAACTAGATTACTTTACTCTTTCGAACAGTTACTTACTCTCTGTCGCTCTTGTAACTAGTTTAATGTAACTTTGTATATCTTCTGATTCATTTTATGTTTTACTGACATATTCTGTTACTGAAAGGCTAGATAACCTTAGTAGGTTATAATTACTGTTATAAACCTTGTTTTATCATCTTATACGTAGTTAGGCACGTGTTTATAACACTATATAGTCTTTTATAACTTTATACATTACTCATATAAATATGTACATCTACATTTTAGGTATATATAGATGTTAGGTATGCTGTGCCGTGACATGTTGACAAAGTTGAGATGTTCCACTTTTGATTTAATTTCGAGGCCGCGAGACTCTCGACTTTAAATGGCTTTGAAACAATCTCGACCCTTCGTATGTCGCGGCCGTAACTGTGGCAATCAGGGCCCTATTGATAGTCGAGTGAATGCTGTTAATTGCATAGTATTTACATCGTCTTCGCCGAACATGCTGTCGGATGAAGTTTGCCGCAGGCATATGTTGGGCAGATAGGTGGTAGACTGTCTGTTATATACGTTACTCTGCTATTTGGTTTAAGGTATTGGTTAGTCGTATAGGGTCGTGTACAAAGTAATGTTAGCCCTTTGTGTCATTGTAACAGTAAGGTTTGTAATTTACACTCTTGCACCTATATTTATGTATGATGAACAGTTAGTACGATATTTTTGTAGTCCACTACCATTCCATATACCAACATATGCTCCATAGTTACATTTGTTACCTAAAATACTTTATTGCGCAGTAATTGATAGCAAAGACTACTTTGGCTACAATAATTTTGAATTCAGACCAACCCGTTACTTAGTGTTTAACACTCACATATTATGACATTCGGAACATACGATGGCGTGTCCCAAAGGTTCGTAGATCACGCCTTAAGCCCTTTCATCTATTTTTATTCCAAAACTTTTGAGTCGGATTAGAAACGACTCAAAGGTACGTCATTTTTGTTAGTTTAGGACAAAAATTTGGGATTCGGTCAAAAAGTTTGTGGAACTTTGCACTGTGCAGGCATTTTGAGTGAGAGCACGGTGCAGGTTTTCCAAGAACTTTTGATATTTTAATATTTTTTAGTCCTAAGCTTATTTAACATTATGGAAAGATAAAATTATTAAATTTAGGTAACAAACTATATAAATTCATCATTATCAATATCAAAAGCTTTTAGCTTTAAATCTTAACCTAGCCAAGTATAATATATATCTTTACATAACGTATTTGCCAAGCCTTTATTATAGCTAGCTACCCCCAGGCACTCCCACTAAAACATTCAACCGGTCGACCGAGTAATTGACCGAAGGCAGAGAATCCGTAATTAGCGTTAATCGGAAACTTTGTCTCGTTCCGCAGCCGTAATCTCTTTAGCCCCCGGGGGAGGGCAGGATAACATATTATATTATCTCGAAAACGGAGATTTAAACAATCATTCTACCTTCTATTGGATTACCCATGTCATCGGGAGAGGGCCGGCGAGGGAGTGTGGGGAAGGGGAGAGACGCTTCGGAACCAAGTGTTTACTCTGTCATGTTCGTATTTTAGGGTTACCGTGTTCGTATTTTTGTTTTTGGGGTTGTTTTTGTTCTCTATGGGGCCAATGGTACCAGAAAATTTTAGTTTGATTGACTTTTATCATAATTTTCGCTATTTTTTTTGTTTAGGTTTATATGATTATAGGCTGTTTTGACAAGAGAATGTTTATTATTTGTTCAAAATTTATTATAAACGTTGATATCTTAAGCTATTATTACCTAAAGTACTAATTTCTTGTTATCTTCAGCTATTGTTACCTAAAATGCTAATTTTTCTAAATTTGATTCTTTTTATATTGTTTTAGGTTGTTTTAAGTATTGACAGAGAGAAAGTGCTGACTTATTTGTATTTTACAATTTGATATCTTTTGTCGATGTCAAAAGTTCTCGGACAATTCATTTTCACCCTTTGAGGTCGTACTCTTCGAAATGTTATTCAAAGTACGTTTCGAGCCTCTCGAGGCTTTCGACTTGATTGATCGGTGATAATCAAAAGCAAAAGAACATGATCTCTTCGTCTGTTGCTCATCTTGCTTTATTACATCTATATTAATCTGACATTCTCTTGATTTATTGGTTTTTAAATGTTTCTTTAATTATCGCCTTTGCTCACCAATACCTTACCGCGATGAAGTATAATATCCTGGCACTTTAGCCCCACCGTGACTAAAGTCCTCACTTTGTATTGAATGTCATTTACATTGAGAAGATACTGTGAGGTTCTTCTTACAACGCGGTAATTGTTTACCTGGAAAGCCGTGTATATGTGCGTGTTTTACTGGTAATTCGGGCTGACACTTCCGAATGTAACTTTACATTTAGCCCTGGATTTGGAGGTGAATGGCCGATCCCGATGTGGAGGAGACTAGGCCAGATGGATTCCGGGACTGTCTCCCACTCTCGGACATGATCCGAGCTCAGGGCATCGACGATCTCACCAGGTGTGTTGCTTTATGACTTTGAAATACGTTATTCTAATTTGGATTGTCTTGAGTAATGCATATTATGTTATGTTAGATTATTTTTGAAATTTGGGTATGTTATGTTAGATTACGTTATGATCATTTAATGCCCCAGTTAGTCAAATCTGTTTTCTTACTTTATTTCGTAACCATACTACACTGTAGAACCCAAAAATCAAACTATATTATCCTCGGGACAATGTAACTCCAAAAGGGCTTCCGTGTTCTTTATATTATCCATGTTTTGCGATATATTATCCATGGCTTTTGATAGATTATGCTTCAAAACTTTTCCCGGAATATGATATAAGCTGAATGACACGGATTACTGCGTAGTAATGTTCGGTTTGGTCTAATATTATAGTAGGTTTGGGCGGGATGGTTAAGAATAGAAGTCGAGGTTCCTCATAAGCTGTGACATCATGAACAATAGTAATATATTAATAGGCATAGATTGTAATACCTTTTTTTATTAAAGACGGTTTTTGAAAGGTTAAAAAGTTTGTAGAAAAATTTATTTTTAGAGGATAAAAGGTCTTTTCGATGTTTCTATGAACTTTTTGACCTTAAAATGGCTTTTTTTGCATTGTGTGCTGTAACTTTTTAATACATACTGTAACTTCGTTGAACATACTGTAATTACCTTAACTATACTGTAACTTTCAGTCGACTTACAGTGCAAGCTTTGTTCGGCCTAGTCTACCTGGTCTTGTTCGTGCTGGGCCTGGTTGGGAACGGTGGAGTGTTCCTGGCCGTGCTACAGAACAAACGACTACGGTCAGCACGGAACATATTTCTACTTAACCTCATCCTAACGGACATACTACTATGCCTGACGGGGATCCCAGTAACGCCGTGGTATGCTTTGTCCAAGGAATGGGTGTTCGGGTCTTTGATGTGTAGGCTTATGCCCTTAAGCAACTCCTGCTCAGTGTTTGTTACAAGGTAGGTCTACTTTACTAGCTTTAATTTTAAAATATTTTTTTAATTTTATTGTTTTGTCTAATAACTTTTCGACCGGTTATTCTTTTTTAGTCAAATTTTATAAAATTTTTCAAACCTAAATTTAAAAAATTTAAAATTTGATTGCTTTTTGTATTAAACCTAAACAGTGAAACCCCTTTTGTCGAGTGTTGATAGTGATTGAACGGTCTTAGATCCGTTTGCAGATCCAAAGACTTGTTTACTTTGGCTTTGGACATTAATTCAAAGGCCAACTGACATTCCGCCTGAGGCTATAAATTGTCTAAAACTTTGGTTTTTTGCAAAACGAAAGAATTCCAACATAAATTCGCTTGTTTTCTTACACTTTTACATCCAAAAATGGCATAGAAAGATGACATATTACGCAATCTAAACATGAATTATGGCACAGTCGGGCTTTCTACTGTGGTAACTTATATAAGGAACAATATAAACATTGATTGATTGATAAAAGTGTACTTTTGGTCTAAAAATGAAGAGATAAGACTGATTAGACACTACATTTTAAACTTCTTTATTCCACAAACTTTTGTATCGTATTTAACCACAATATTGTTGTAGTTGGTCACTAACAGCGATAGCGATAGACAAGTTCATGCACATCATCGACCCGACTCGGGAACAGTTCAGTATGAAGCTGGCGGGCATGGTCACCGTACTCATCTGGGCCATCTCTACCTGCGCCAACATACCGTATCTGATATCGAGTCAACTGGTAGACGGGTCCCACTTTGTACCAGTCAACACGACCCCTTTCTGTGGCCATTTCTGTGAAGAGACCAATTGGAAAGGGGAATATCGACTCTTCTACGGGACTACTGTGATGGTCTTTCAGGTAGGGTTACTGTATTTTTAAATGATTTTTAGGTTGTTTGGAATTAAAGAGGGTACTGTAACGTAACTTTTTTTAAATATATTTTTAAATATTGTTTTAGGGTTTGAGTACTATAGGGTTTGGTAGGTAATACTATTAAGTATGATAGTGTAAGGTTCAGTATTTAATACTTACTAAGTATCTTATGTTTCAGTTTGTAATACCTTTGAGTATCATAATGTACTGTTACTCGAGGATCTTTGCCAAGGTACACAAGGACATGATCATTCAGAATGTGCAGTTCTGTCAAAGTTTAACCAATTCACAGCGAGTAGATGCAGAGAAAAGGTACAGTAATCATTTTTACGTTAATGCAATGATTACTACGCTTTGTGTAATATTAAGTATCAAAAGGGTCTTACTCTGATTTTTTGTAACGTAAGGACTAAGATAGTACATCTGAAGTATGTGTTTGCATTGTAGTATGTTAACAGCTTATATTTTATAGTACCCTGCACTTTATGTCGTTTTAAAGTACAGTGTTTACTATATATTATTGTTGTTTGTGTACTATGTATGATGTTTTAATGTTAAGTACGTTAAGAAAAGCATGTCACCTTTGTACTGTTTATGAAGTACTATTTGAGCACTATAGCAGTTTGAACACCCTGTATTTCTTCATATATTCCAAAGTATTACTGTTTTGTGTACTTTACGAGTAATGTTGTACTATTTCAGGAAGAAACGAGTCAACTACATCTTGATAGCGATGGTGGCTACGTTTATTTTGTGCTGGTTTCCAATTACCATAGTCAACTTGGTTAAGGACTTTCGTAAGTGTAAACAGTAAACAAGCTTGCCATTTACATATTTTGTTTTTACTTTACTGTCTCTTCCAACCTACTACAATATCAGTTTGTGGACAATTGTTTTGTCAAAATAATAAAAATAAATAACATAAATGATAAGATTGATATTGTAGTAGAGAGTCATCTTAAAAGCATTAAAATGAAATGGTAACAGTTTGTATGACTGATATCTAACCTGATAAGCAACATCAATACCTAACATAACCTTTTCAGAAGTAGAGCCCGCTTTCATGACGGCCCAACCATACCTCTGGCCACTGATTGCTCACTCTGTAGCCATGTCTATCGTTGTCTGGAATCCGTTGTTGTTCTTCTGGCTGACACGGAAGCAGAAGCGATCACATCTTGGTGGTATCTTGCACACGAGTGAGATCATCACCTCCCTTACCTCCAGGATGCACTCGCTACGGTCGACGGCCGGGGATTCTGTCAGATTCGGGTCTACAAGGTAAGTTATTGTATACTTGTGTCATTTGTATAGTTACGATTAGGTAGCGCTGTTTAATTGGTAAAAGGATCTGTAGCAAGGTATTTATCCGACCAACTCTGAAAGAATTAACTTTTATTTAAATTTTTGCGACAGAATGCCAACGTTTTGCAAGAACGTTCTGCGGCCCCTTAAAGGACATTTATAGTATGAATAACTTTGTCTTTCGTATCTTGACAGTGTTTGTAGTTGCGCTCAGACATACGACGATGTTTTTTGGTCATATTTTGCCATTTGGATCTTTTATAAACAAAAGTAATATGATAAGATAAGGTACAAAGACATACTTATTATCATTGTCAATGTAAGCAATGTAAACAAAAGTAAAATAGCATTGCGTTTACATACATACTCTCAATAGGATGGCATACTTAGAATACTACTGAGTAAAATACGATTGAAAAATAAACTTTGGTCATATAGTTGTACTGTTGTTGCCATTCAGATGTATGTAACTATGTAAATGTAATCCCATGTCTACTGTGACATCCTGTTGGTGGGCGTCGGATTATCTGGGTATTGTAATCTGGTGGTATCTATGTCATGACAAGTAATTACTCAGTGTTTAGGCGCTAATACCTAAAATCTTTTCATGTAAAGAAAGTTCTCTCGGTCTGTTCAACTTCAATATGAATTAATTTACCATTAATGATGTTATTGTGACCAGGTAGAAGGTAGTGCTCACAATGTAGTATAATATATATAAAAATCACTTAAAATATAAGAGTATATTACTGTAACACAATAACAATATGTTTGCAGGATACGACGACGAACGCCGAGTGAAAAAGGCTGTTCCAGGAACAATTCAGTCCAGTCGAGGCCCTTGATAGTCAGCCAGACTGATAACGGGGCTACTCCAACTGCACTTCTAACCAAGGCCAGTTCCATGGAGAACAACATGTTGTAGTATACGACAACATCGACATCACATACGGGTGTTTTACGGTAACTACAGTAATTGGACAATGTAAGACAGAGTTTACAGTGTTGTAATGGCATTCACAACAAAATATGAATATCGACAACATAGTTATACGTTGTATAACAATACTTACTTATATCTACCGATAGAGGTTAGGTACCTTGAGTATGTCAACTTAACGATAACGTTTATGATGAAATACACTGTCACACTGCTGTAACTTCAACATATACAACCAAAAGCAGTCAACACACACTCATATTACTGTACTTTACACGTCACCCCGCCTACCGTATACGGTTACTGTACGGAAGAACACTTAAATCTCGAATTCTGAAGACTTTTGACATTTTAAATTTCGGGTCCCTCAGCCCTCGGGGCATCGCCAAACACACAAAACGGGTGCGGACGACGAGAAATGACATCCAGGGTTACTGTACTTGCATTTCATTCTCAACTCCGACCATATTGCTCAATTTTGACAGTAAACATAACAATATTACAGTAGTCGGTCATTTATTTAAATATTAAAACAAAACAAATATTGCACCATTAAGAGGTTCGAGTGCACCGGTGTACTAATTGCACTATCAGAGGACTAATGGTACCACTGGCGTCAAACAAAAACTCAAATTGTACCATTAGTACCACTGACAGCCCTAATAGATCTAAATTACAAGTTAACAGCCTACAGTGCACCATTATGAAAGTAGTACCATACAGAGGAGACTTTAGTATTATACAGATCAGACTATTAGTACCATAAAACAGAGGCTTAGTACCATATATATGAATAACATACAGATGATACTAATAGTACTATGTAGAGAAGACTATTTTCGAGATTTTGGTCCTATGAGAATGGTACTGGTTGGTAACGCCCTTCTGAAGCGTGGTATAACTGGTCCCGTTTTGTTGGCCAAAGGTGTGGCCAAGTCGGCTGGCAGCTTATCCTTCGCATCTTCATTCGGATCGTACGCTTCTTCGGCGTTGTACGGTGTAGCATACGTCAAAATGAATCTGAAAATTCAGAATTAACATTCCTGATACTCCCAAGGTGCCGGGAATACTGTATTTTTAAAAGAATTATCGTATTTTAGTTTAAAAACTTTAAAGCAAGGGTCATATTGTACTGAAAAGACTACTATATCAACCTAAAGTATAGTCTTCTCCAAACTTTCGGACCCATACAATCAGATATCTTACTTTCCATCAATCTCGATCTTGCACACCAGATCCCCACTGAAGTGGATCCTCTGAGCGTAGTCCTCGAAGCCGGTGATGGCTTCGAACGGTGTGTCAAACTTCTCTTCAGCGTGCCTTTGCATCGCCGACGTGACAGCTCCGATGTTACAGGTGTGAAAGTGAGGGTCCGACTTGAGCTTGTTGTACACATTTACCATCAACTCGTTCAGATCCAAGCTACAGCACACGTAGCCATCCCCATTGTAAAAACACTTGGGCAGGGGTAGATCTTTCTTGGGGGGATAGAAATACTTGGCACTCACCAGCTTGGCATTCTGCCCTCGAGGTCCTGTCCGTATCTAGATTAACATAAGTTTGTACACAATATATTATTTAGATAGTTAAAGTATAGTTAACAGTACAATATACTTATAACAATAACGTATAGAAAGATATACAATAATATATACCAATATCAATGTTAGGTAAACTCACAGAATGTGTAGAGAACCGCGACTTCTCCCCGATGGCAGATGGGTCCACCTTGTTTCTCTCGGCATGCTGTTCTTCCTTTACTAAATATAAGTATGTTACAGTAAGACACTCACTTTAGCCTTGATCTCTGCCAACTCCTCTGAAGCCGTCTTCTCCTTCTCTGGCTCCGGTTTCTTCTTCTGTTCCGCCTGGTTAAAGGCACTAGAAGGACCAGCACCACCTCCTGGCCCACCTACTCCACTGTAGCCTGCATCGCCAACTCCAGGCCTGGCGTAGTAGCCAGGTTTGGATCTACCAGTACCGTACGGTCCGTAGCCCGAATCATCGATAGGTCTACGTGGCGCTACGGGACCGTAACCTGGGTCAGCATCTTCTTCTGGAGCTGGTGGAGGTCGAGGTCGTTCGTCATAGCCGCCTCGCTTCGGAGCTGGTTCATCGTAGCCACTTCTACTGGGCTTCGGAGGTGGAGCCGGCTCATCGTAGCCTCCTCTAGAAGGCTTCGCTGGTGTAGCAGGCTCATCGTAACCTCCTCTAGAAGGTTTCGGAGCTTCGGATTCATCGTACCCTCCACGAGATGGCTTTGACGGTGTAGCCGGTTCATCGTAGCCGCCTCGGGAAGGCTTTGGACTTTCAGAACTCGGTTCATTGTAACTGTCGCTGTCATGATGTTCTTCATCGTGCCCTTCTTCGAAGTGTTCGCCGTGCTCGTCTAGTGGAAGTTGATCTCTAGCTGTAGCTAGACCTCGAGGTGGTGGGGCAGGTGGAAGAGCTTCTCGACCTTGACCATGCCCGTGGCTAGTCTGACCTGGTGGTAGTTTGTGTCGTCCGCCGTCTGGAAGCCCCTGGGCGTTGCTGGTGAGGCCACCGTTAGGATTCTTCTTATTCAGATATAGAGGGTCAGCAGCATTCCCCCCTCCGACAGGACCGACGAGTAACTTGTCTGAACTGAATTTAGAATCCTTGACTGGTCCAGTATCAGACAGCCTAGGCCCAAACGCCTTTGGGCCGTCTGTTCCCTCTGTGGCCTCCGTCACAGCTTCTGATTCCTTTAACGTCGTCAACGCTGTAGTGGCGGTCGTAGAGAATGTGGTTGTTGATGTTGTTGTAGTCTCTGTAGTTGTAGTTCGTGTAGTCGTAGTTGTAGGCGTTGTCGTCGTGACTTCTGTAGTACTAGGCCTTGTAGGCGGTAGCACGGTACTGATAGAAGTCCGTGTATTTGCAGAAAAGAGATTTGCTTGTGCTACAGCCGAGCTTGATGTTACCACTTGAGTAGGTACAGCATTCTGGACATTTAAGGACTGAACTCGTGGAATCGGCTGTCCTACGGCATTCGGAGTTCTGAAGCGGCGATTTTGAGCACCGAACACCCGTGATCTTCTGAAACCCTACAAAACTCGTGAATAATAAAAGGAATGTAAAGTTACCGACTGAGGATGAAAAGGTTCACTCTGCTCCCGGATTACTGTAGTTTGGTGACATTTCAGCGGATTAGCATCTGTAAATTCAGATAAATCTCAAGCTTAAAAATTAAAATAATATGAATAATTTAAAACATTACAGCACGATACCCAAACTTGTGCTCAAATTCAGTAAAATATTGCCAAAGAGAACCAACTCACCTACACAGGTTACGGTATCCGCGCCCACACCTGCCAGCAACGTAGCGTACAACAGAGCGACCCGGAGCAGGATCCGCATTGTCAAATGGACGCGATCCAGCCCGAGGGCCTTCTTTTGTGCAGTACAGTCCACCGACGATAAACGAGAAACGCGACTAATTCGATTAAAGTAAAAACAGCCGCTATCAGCAAAACAAGCTCGGTAATCTCCATCGCTCATCCACTACATCGATAATAATCTGTATTATTAATAACCGTCATTCCACGCATTCTTCTGCCTTCTGAAGCCACCATTCTGTACACAGAAGCCAAGGCTCCACAGCCCCGGATCCAGAAGAATCATGCCACCGACTCCACGGTAATTGACCATTCACCACGGTGACTGGGCTAATTTGACTATCACAAATCCCTTCGGCGATTATGCAACATCCTGTTTTCTGTACAACATCCATCATCTCCTTCTGTAGACAACGTTGGGGAGATCCATCAGACGCCACGTAACCCACGACAAAACTCCACAGTAATACGACAATCAAAAATCACTTTCGAAATTCGTCGTTAATCATAACATCATAAGCGTGAAGAACAAAAAATTATTACCTAAAAACTAAACATAATAACTAAAACACAAAACAAAAATCATTTAAGGCCTAGTTTGTTGTTCTAAACCATAAGTTACTTTGACAGACACATGTAGAAGCCCAATACAGCACTGTGCACCGTGTTTTACCTTTTTAGGTATCAAAAAATAAAAACAGTAACAGCCTTAAAATTACTTAACAAACAACAAAAACACAAACTTATCAATGTTTAAATCAAACTCTGCAACTTTAAATACCTATTTTCTTAATTCTGTACGCAAAGCGTAGCTATGTACAGGAGTTACTATTGTATTATACTTGGCTTTCTAATTGAAAAACGCAAAATATATTGTTTTAGGTTTTTAATCAAATATTAAAACTTATACCTTTCAAACAAAGTTTATTTTTCGTATGTTCGTGATAATTCCCGTGGTTTTGGTACCATCAAACGTCCAGCAAGAGTCTATTTTCCAATTTTATTTCAATTTCCATCATCTGACTTTGGCCGCAGCCTGACTGCAAACTGCGCTCCCCATTTTATACGCGAGCCATATTTTTCTGTAAATTTTACGGAAACTCTTGAAGATAAACAAATTTGAATGCTATATCTTTATTCGGCATATTTCCCAACCTTATCCGTAACATTTTCATCCGAAACACGTCAATTGGAGGGGAGAATATTGCACCAGAGATCTCTTAACCCAGGAGAGCTCTTTTATGTTTTCAACTCGAACAGCGAATTTTAGTTTTCTCCTTTGTCTATGCGGGTCATAAGTATGGGCGAATCAATGCGTTAGATAGCTCGCGTAAACAATTAAAGTTTTGGCGTAACCAGTGTTTTGCCGGACCGGTCCGGTCCGCGGACGGGTCCGGTCCGGACCGGACGGACCGAAACAGAAATTTTTGCGGACCGGACCGGACCCAAAAACCTGCGGACCCGGACCGAAGAAAAAGCTCCGGACCGGTCCGGAAGAAAATTTTTTTTTTATTTTAAGAAAACTGTTTTAAAAATTGCAAATAAAACATATTTTTAGGAGTTTTTAAGCAAAAAGAAAGCAGTTTTAGCAATCCTTGCTTTTTTTAAAAATTAAAAAAAATTTTTTTGCGGACCGGACCGGACCCAAAAATTTTGGGTTTGGACCGGTCCGGACCGGACCCAAAAATTTGAAGTTTGGACCGGACCGGACCCAAAAAATCGCCGGACCGGACCGGTGAAAAACGCTCCGGACCGGTCCGGGCAAAACACTGGGCGTAACAACTAATTATTTCTGAGGGCAGAGTAATACCGGGGTGAGTAAGGTCTTTGAGGCAAGAGTAAGATGGAAGCACGTGTTATCTGTTTGGCTTTGGGGCCTACAAGCGGGCATTATGTTTTCCCCCGAATTATGAAAGAAATATACTTTTCTGGCAAGTACAATACGCGGCATTCAGAGGTTCTTGGAAGAGGACTTGCACTTTTACAGTTGAAAGTGTTGTTTGAGACAGAACTTTAAGCAAAAACCACTGAAAAGGACATTTTTGGACAGGAATTCTGCCATAAGACACTTTGAAAGAAGGATATTTTAGAAAATGGGTACTTTTCGTTACGATTAGTTAGTTTTAGGTAACAATATCGCTGAAATGGGTAATATCTACCAGCTTTACGCGGCATTGATACTTTTAGTGACCTAATGGGTAAGGCTGCCCTCTCCTCGGACACTCGATGACCTTTGTGTGCTCGAAATCAGGGGAAATTAGCGTTGTGTTGTGTGTCTCGTGCTTCGAATGCCTCAGACATTCATTCTGGTTATTGGCACGCCGTCCTAAAAAGCCCCTTTCTGTGCTTGCCCCGAGGCGTTTGCACTCAGAATCACACTCTTGAAGCGGTACGAACATCGAGTCCAGAAGCGCTGGTGTTTCAATTATAATATTTATGAGGTGTTCTGAGGTTGTGGTGGCATTGTCAGCTTTCCGTGGGGTAGATAACAGATTTATATGGTTTTTATGATGGTTTTGTTGTTTTATTTTACAATTTGAGAGTTATTGATAGAAGATGGCTTTGTTTTTATTTTGGTCGAAAAGTACGCAGAATCATCGTTTATTTGTCATCCGCGTTATTCGTATGTTATACTATGTGATGATAGACCAAATAAGTATTGTATTTCACTTCGTTACGGTTGATTTAAAACTATAAATTACTGTTTAATTACTTAATGCCTCGTTCTCATTACAGAGGCGTCCTTCGGTGAGATCAGAAGGCCGGCTTCAGCTCTCAAACTGGTGTCTGCTACCTCCAACTGAACAGCATTATTCACCTTTTAAACGGGTTCCTCAGATCCTCGCAGCACATAACTCTACGGGTACCTTTGGAAGCATCAATTTGTGGTGAGTTTTGAAGTTTTTCGAGAAATCAGGTTGATAACAATGTTTGAAGTATACCTATATCGTGCTGTTACTGGCTGTTACCTCAATGTATTTCGAATTCAGAAATGAAATCAAACGGAGTGTCCAAGAGTTGGATCGTGGAGAATCGCTTGAGAAGCGCGTCTCACGCTGGCTCCTGGTACGCTGGGGATTCTGGAGACTTGAACCAACAGCTGGACGACTGGCTGAAGAAGGTCAAGAAGTCGGCTGGTCTTGTGAAGGCTATCATCTCACCGTAAGTTTCATACTTATATTGTATTTTGTTGTTTTAGACATGCTGGATACTCGTACTGTGGAGAGACTGCGGCACACGCATTCAAACAGATCACTCCGGGCAAAGTGTAAGTTTACTTTACTTTTCAACTCATTTGTCATCGACTTTAATAGGGAACAATCTATATATAAATTTAAAAAACAGTCTTCTACTTTATCATTTTACTTTCAGAAAACGTGTATTTGTACTGGGACCGTCCCATGTTGTCTTTCTTAACGGCTGCGCCCTAACCACCTGCTCCAAGTACCGTACTCCCCTCGGCGACCTTATTGTGGATCAGAAGGTGAATTCGGAGCTTGTCGCCACCGATGCCTTCGAACCTATGAATGTGCGGAACGAAGAAGCTGAACATTCCATCGAGATGCAGATGCCATTCTTGGCCAAGGTACTGGGCCACAACAACTTCACCATCATCCCTGTACTAGTCGGTTCGTTGTCGCAGTCAAAGCAACATCAGTATGGTAAGATCTTCGCGAAGTACTTGGCCGACCCTGACAACTTCTTCGTCATCTCATCCGACTTCTGCCATTGGGGAGAGAGGTTCCACTACACACCTCACAACGTCTACAGTGGCAAGTTCATCCACGAGCAAATCTCGGAGCTGGATCATAGAGTAAGTGATGCTTAATATTACTAGTTTATAAAAAACAATTTTATTATTATCACATTGTTATTTTTTATGTTTCTTGTTGACTAATTAGGTATATAGTAGTTTCAAAGTACAAAACCTCGATCATGTCATAGTCTTTAACTTCGTATATTTTAGGGAATGGACGCTATTGCCACTTTAAATCCTCCGGTCTTCAATGACTACCTAAAAGAAACCCAGAACACGATCTGTGGCCGGAATCCTATCTGCGTGATGCTACAAGCCGCCGAGTACTTCCGCCAGATGAACAATCACACAGCTGACTTTAAGTTTCTCCGATATTCACAGTCTAATGCCGTGAGTTATTCGAACAATATGTTTAATACTTTTAGGCACAAAAGTAACCTAAAGCTGACATTTAGATACATCATTTTCTTAAAACATCTTTCAATGCAAATGCACTCTTAAGCCTTTTGAAATAGGCTTATCTTTTGAATTCTAAACTACTGTAAATTCGTTATTGAAAGTAATGTCATACTGTTTACCTAGTATCTATTACCATAAATCCACCTAAAATATGATCTTACAGTGCCGTTCAACAAGCGATTCATCAGTTTCCTACGCCGCCGGGGCCTTATTCATTCAACCCAAATGATTACTTCCATAACGATGAACATGTCCACAACGTCGAATAATTTTTAAAATTTTATCGATAACAACTAAACAACTTAACTAAATTGTAATTATTATACCACGTGAACTCGTTTCGTAGTCTTCTCCCATAAAGTGTAAATCAACCTCTCCATGGAACCATAACGACCGTACACGTACACGTAGTTTAGTATCAGGAATACTAATGTGCACTACAAATAAGGATTGTTTTATGAAAAGTTGTTTTAGATTTTGTCAATTTTAAAATTAAAAGAAAAGTCAACTTATGTAATATAGAGTTAGATAATAATTTTAACTATAAGTCAAAAAAACAGACAAAACATGCTTCGTAATCACCATATCGCTCAATTTATTGAAAGCACCTACCTGCACGAAGGGCATGAAAGTAAAGTGGTAGAAGTAGGCACAGACCATCGATACCCAGAACAGCAGACCGTAGAACACAACTCCATTCTGTCTGAAGTCGTCTCGCAACTAAAATTGGAAGGAAATATTAAAAAGTATAGTAACTCACCCAAACAAAGCCGTCGTCGCAGTTGAATTGTCGTTTGTTCTTGGCCTTTTGCGCGTAAAACTGTTCCAATCGCTCTTCTTTCTCATACCACACCCTAAAACAACATCAATTTATAATACTAAAACAAGAACATAAACTAAACACTACCGGAAATGACATATATATCTAGCCAACTTACTTGTGTAGCCAATGATTCAATTCCTCTTCGTTTCGTGGAATCTCGTTAATGTGGTACCGTTTGATGTGGTAGTGCACTTCGGACGGCAGACTCCCTTTCAGCACCATGTCAGTTTCATTTTGGACAATATCTTTGGGATAAGCAATTGTCACATCGTAGATGTACTCGAGGTAGTCATCTGAAAGAGAGAGAGTGTTTTCTTTTGAGAGACCGAAAAGTGTTGTTTTGTTTGGCGTTTTTCCTTTCTCTTTTGGTGGGAAAAGAAGAGAGCAATCCCCGTGTCATTCTGGCCGAGTGGTCTAAGGCGCTGCGTTCAGGTCGCAGTCCTCTTCGGAGGGCGCAGGTTCGAATCCTGCGGATGACAGCAAGCTTTTTGCCGTTTTCTGTGTTATTTTTCATTTTTAAAATAGATTTTAAGTTGAACAAAATTGTTTTTGAAGTGACAAATGTTTCTTACTTCTTCTCATTTCTTTCACTAGATGTAGAAAGCCTGCTGAGCGCGGATACAACACGTTTTTCAACTCTTTCAATCCATTTTTCTTTGCAAAATCGCTGCTCCGTTTCAGTGTAAACGCAGTTCTATCGGTGCCTTCGGGAAACATTAGTATCTGCATTAAAAAAAAAGTTCTTCATTGTTTCCACTAAACGACTTAAAATAAAAACCTACAAACTTACTTGATACGGTCGATTCATGTCACTATAATACTCGACAGCCCTGGTCAGTCGCTTCAGGTCGACTTCCAGATCTCTTTTGAGGAAGATGAATTGTTGTACTTGCATTCCAAAGCCTGCAAAATATATATTTTCACGCTTCTATACATACCAACACCAGGAACATGTCTTAAAAGTTGTTTTAAGGCTATCTTGTTAGTCGTGGCTAGCCAAGGATTCATTCTCCACAGTACCATCCAATAGTACAGCCAGTCCAAACGAGTACGATGATTCATGACTACAACTGCAGCTTTGTCATACAGTATCTCATCTCCAGTTACTCTTACTTTGATGCGAAATACGAATTTGAGAAAAAACTAAAAACTTGAATAAATTTGGATTTTTTAAAATTTTTGAATTATGAATAAGTTTAACAATATCCTCTTTTTCTACATAAAAAAATTGTATTCTAGAGCTACATTAATATATTACCCTTACCAAAGGAATGACAGTCCAAAAAGTGACCGCCCGGTCCATAAGTTCCCTCCATTGTCTATGCCTATTAAAGACTGTGATCATGGGCAACAACAAGGTGATAATGTAGTTGCCAAACAGAGATGTCATGAACACCACAAAGGCAAAAGTAAAGCCCAAAACAGGACCAAACACGGTCTTGAGCAGTTCCATGTCAAGGTCGGCGAACGAAATCGAAGTGATCCATCCAGAAGCGAAGAAAGATTAAAGAGAAACTTGGGATGACCTGGATAGAACGGCACGCAGTGAGGAAGCAAGACGTCGCGAATCCCTCGCCGACGCCGCTTTGTCAACAATAACGGCATCCGACGTGAAGTTGGGGATGGTAACTATTGCATCGTAAATTGTCTTATTAAGGAGTTGTCGTTCAATTAAGTGGCAGTTTTGTAATAACATTTACTTTATGATTAGCTAGAGAAGTGTTCAAAATTGAAAGATTTTAGTGAATAATACTTGATGTATTGTAACATCATTGTCACAGTACTCGTATAAGGACACAATCAAACTTTTAGACCAGCTGTTTCTGTATGCTCTACACATTGTGAAACGATGCTGTGCACTGAAAATAAGTATTTAGGTTTACTGTAAAATAAACTTGACTTGCGCTGCTGGGTACCACAACGAAAACAAACAAACGCCAAACTCTTTGAAAGCCGAAGAAAAAGAGCGCGTGATTTCAAAATGCAAGAGGTCTAGCAAAAAACTTTGAGTCTTGTTGACGAAAATCTGTCACGACCATTAGCATTCATACACCTGAAAGTTTTTTCTTCATTGCAAATTTTTTAATACCTAAAATTTGCTGTAAAACTAGGTTTTAGCCTTTTTCAAGTTGTTTACCATGAAAATAGGTTTGAGAAATATGTATTAGCAAGTCATGAGGTGAATACATGTCAAAACAGTCCCAAATTCGAGTAGTTTGGGGCCATTTTAATAGGAATTTGTTCAGTTTATTGGACTTTGAGTATTATATTTCTTGACTTTTGATATTTTAGATGTTATACTAGGTTATTGAACATATTTGTCGCTTGTTGAAATAAACGCTTTTACAGGTCATGAGACAAAATGTTGCTTTACCTAAAAAAAGGGTTTTGTAAACTTTCCTTTTCGTGCGCGTTACATTCATTATATTCGCGTTACGAAGTTATCTATAATATTTTCAGTTCATTATCGCGGATCTTCCGCAGAGTGTGAGGAGTGCGAGTGTGAGTGTGGTAATATATTATTGTTAATTATTTGTGTGCGTCTGGCAGAGAGAAAGGTGTTTTGCGGCTTTTTCATTACCTATCAAGCGACGTTGTTTGGAAAAGTAAGTTTACTTTATTTTTTGTTCTTGTTTTAGGCATAATTGGCTTTCAGAAGGGTTTAAGCGACATAAACTCTGAATTTTTAGTCTTTTATGGCGTTAAAATTGCTACTTTATGGCATTTTTGGGTTGATTTTATTGGAAAAATGTGTCAAAGAGAGGTTTTAGAGAGGAAAGCTTGTTTTAGATAAGATTTAGATCATAATTAAGATGTTTTACCAAGTAGCAAATATAAGCTTGTTTTCTTAAAACGGTTGAGACACGCATATTATTATATAAAACAGCTTTAGTTTTACCTATTTTGAGCAATTTGTAGATAATGCTTTTTATTAGGGTTTTTCTTTCCTTTTATCTTTAATATTTATCTTGTGTCTTAATATTCATCTGATTTTTGTTGTTGTAGAGCAACAGAAGCTTACAATGGTATCTTTAGCACAAATGTCGGTTGCGACTGCTGATTTGGCTGTTATTGAACAAGCGAGGACTGGACTGGACCCATCTGGTGAGAAGATCGATGTTGATACTTTGGATCAAGTTGTGATGATCATGAACAAAGGAGTGGGAGAGAACCAGCGAGCGGCTTCAGAACTTCTCAGTGCCTTCAAGACCGATGCACGGTCTTGGACTAAAGTTGACGCTATTCTGGAGTACTCGAAGCATGTCGAAACGAAGTACTTCGGACTTCAGATTCTGGAACAGCTCATTCAGACCAGATGGAAGAGTTTGCCAAGGGATCAGTGTGAAGGAATCAAGGGCTACATCGTGTCGAAGATTTTGGAGATTAGCTCAAACGAAATTACTGATGATGGTCTTCGTCTGTTACTCCAGAAGTTTAACCTGGTGTTAGTTCAAGTAAGTATTATCTGATTACTTCTCCTATCGTTTTTTCTTAAAAATTCATACATTTTAGGTCTTTTTTATGATTTTGTAATATTTATTTTCTTTTCTGCTTTCAGATTGTAAAGTTTGAATGGCCAAGGCACTGGCCCAGCTTTATCATGGATATTGTGGGATCGTCGAGGAACTCTCAATACATTTGCATGAATAACATGGAGATTCTACGTTTGCTCAGCGAAGAAGTATTCGACTTTGACACAAACTTGACCACTTCAAAGGCCGCCTTCCTTAAACAGGAGTTTTGTTCACAGTTCCAAGCTGTTCACAACCTGTGTCTGGAGATCCTACAGTCTTCAGACAACGCCGATCTTGTCTACTCAACGTTGAGGACGCTGCATGGATTCTTATCATGGGCTCCGGTTGGATTTATCTTCGAGAACAGCTTGATTGAGCTCATAACTGGAAGAGTAAGTTTTTTTTGAAGTAAATTTGAGTAGCTTTAGATTTAATGTTTTTATATGCGATTACTCTTTGTATATGCGTTTTTGATGGGATTATTTTCAGTTTATGCCGTTCCCAACGTTCCGATCGTTATGTGTCCAGTGTTTGATTGAAATATCTGGAATCGACATTTCTTCGGATCCCAAGTATGGTGTGAGGTTGGATGTTATGTTCAAGAACGTGATGAGTGTATTGTCAGATCAGATTCCAATCGAAACAGACATCGCCGAGTCTTATGCTCGCGGTCAGAATGCGGACCAACAGCTGATCTCCAACTTGTCCCTCTTTTTGGCAACGTACTTGAGAAAACACTCGTCCATCTGCGAGATCTTGGAGGCTTCACCTGTCGATTCTAGAGCCGAGACTAAGGCGGCGCACGCTTTGGCGTTGAAGTAAGCTTTTCATGTTTATTTTTGTTTTTAGGCGCATGAATGTTACTGTAAAGATATTATATCACATAATGTTTGTTTTTTTAAAATATACTTATTTTTTGTTTTAGGTATTTGTTAAAGATCAGTGAAGTCGAAGACACTGAAGTGTTTAAGATTACGCTGGACTATTGGAACTGGTTGTGTGCCGAACTCTTCAGAGAATCTCCTTTCGAAGCCATGCAAGCCAGCCTTCTGGACGCACTGAGAGTGATGAGGGACAACTCCAATGAGAACCCGCGACGTCAACTGTATTCCGGAGTTCTGTCTGACCTCAGGATGTTGATGATATCGAGAATGGCCAAGCCAGAAGAAGTGATTGTAGTTGTTAACGAGAACAATGAAGCCGTCAGAGAACTGGTCAAGGATACGGACTCAATTGTGTTGTACAAGACGATGAGAGAAACGCTGGTATTCTTGACTCATTTGGACTACAGAGACACGGAAAACAAGATGATAGAGAAGTTACATCAACAAGTAAATGGTAACGAATTTTCGTGGAAGAATCTCAATACATTGTGCTGGGCCATTGGAAGTATCTCTGGAGCGATGCGTGAGGAAGATGAGCGTCGGTTCTTGGTCACAGTTATCAGAGATTTACTCGGCTTGTGCGAACAGAAAAGAGGCAAGAACAACAAGGCGGTGATCGCATCTAACATAATGTACGTTGTTGGACAGTACCCGAGATTCCTCAGAGCGCACTGGAGGTTCTTGAAGACCGTCATCAATAAATTGTTTGAATTTATGCACGAGTCTCACGAAGGCGTTCAGGTAGGTCTTTCTTTTAGTTTTTTTTTTCATCTAATTCAATTTAAATAGAAAAATCTTGGGTTTTCAAACTTATAAAACGATTTTTTCAGGACATGGCCTGTGACACATTCATTAAGATTGTGGTCAAATGCCGAACCCACTTCACATGCGTTCAAAGCGGGGAGAACCAAGCTTTTGTGGATGAAATCTTGATGAATTTGAATACCATCATCTGTGATCTGTCCCAGCCTCAGGTCCATGTTTTCTACGAAGCTATGGGACATATCATCTGCAGCGAATCCGACGAGCAGAACCAGATCAGACTGATCGAAAGTCTGATGTCAGTACCGAACAGGATCTGGGCCGAGATTGTGGAGACATCCAATGCCAACCCTCAACTTTTGTACGATCAAGACCTTCTCCGCAACCTGATTCATATTCTGAAGTCGAATGTGGCGGCGTGCAAGTCGATCGGCGCTCCATTCTTCTCTCAAATGAACCAGATATTCATGGAGGTGGTCTCCATGTACAAACTCATCTCCACCACCATCTGTGGCCTGGTCCAGGAACAAGGACCAGAAGTCTTGAAGCAGCCGATCGTGAAGCTGATGAGAGCAGTTAAAAGAGAGTCTCTCACTTTGACGTCTACGTGGATTGCTCGAACCAACGTCTGTAGAATCGAAGACCTGAGGAAGCTGGCTTCTGCCAATGGTCAAGACATTATGAAGAGGATGTGTGATCTTGTGGTACCAGCCATCTTCGAAGTTGTTTTGGAAGATTATAAGAACGGTGTTCCGGACTCAAGGGAACCAAAAGTTTTGTCGTTGTTGTCGATCACCATCGTTGTTTTCAACGTAAGTTTTGTTGTCTACTTATTTTTATTGTTTGTTTTACTGGGTAATTGGAGTATACATGTTTTTGTGATTTCAGGACAAGTTCGCGGGCTATTTGGAGAAAATGATGGAGATTGTGTTTGTGCCCACTTTGGAAATGATTCAGGCGGAGACCTCACATTACCCTGAACATCGTGTCAACTTCTTCCAGATGATTCAGTCTGCTACGACTTCGTGCTTCGACATCGTGATCCAATTACCAGAGAAAATGCTGGGTCTTATTGTGCAGTCCTTGCTTTGGGCCCTTCAACATACCATCAGAACCGTAGCCGAGATTGGCATCCAAATGATCACGGAGTTCGTCAAACGTCTCCGAGAATACCCCAACAACAGCGTTAGACAACAATTCTACAGCAGGTATTTCATGGAGATGTTGAACCACGTGATGGGAGTAGTCACCGACCATAATCAAGTTCAATTTGTCGGCCTGGCCAACCTTTCCGAAGCCGTTTGTCAGTTGTTCATATGTGCAGAGAGCGACATCAAAGTAAACCTATCAGAATCTCAGAACAATGTCGAATACGTGGCCGATAGCATGGCCCAGATCTTACAAACTCACTTCAGCAACTTAAATGCGTAAGTGTTACTTGAGTATTATTTTTTCTATAATGTTAGGTATTGAATAATGTATCGCATACTGTATTTATGTTTTAGGGACCAAGTTCGTGTAGCCATCAAGGGATTCTTTTCCTACAATCGTGTCCAGACCAAGATGCGAGACCATATCAGAGACTTTTTGATTCAGATCAAGGTAAGCTGACACTTTGACAACTGATATTTGCTGTTTAGGAAGATGCTGGAGCTGACACAGCTGATCTGTTCTTGGAAGACAAAGAGAAGGAAATACAGAGAATGCAGCAGGAGAAGAATATGGTGCCCGGAATCCAGAACCCGCACGAAGTGGACGAAGAAATGGCCTGAGAAGTCTTGTGTACCTTTTTAATCTATAAATAATCTTGAATTGTTTCCTCGTTTATAGTTATTAATTATATTTGTGTTGTTCATGTTCATTTCTCGACTATAAAACTCATTCCTTATTAAGTAATAATGTATTTTATCTTAGTGATCTGTAAACTAGTAACCGTAACAATATTGAAACATAACTTTGTAGCTGTAGCATGATAACGATGTGGTTTATTAACGAATTAAATATCATTTTGGAATCAATTTTTGAAAGTTATATTATAGACATTCAGTTAACTGTATTCTATCCGTTGTAAGATTTTAATTTTTCATACGGCTCTGAACTAAATGTTCGGTCAAATGAGTCAGCTTTATCAAGACCTATGCTGCTTTGCCAAATTATCGGAGAACTCTTTATTTTGACTTTATTCAAAAACTTCGATCCAAGAATTACGATATATTAGGTATCCTAACTATAAACTTCCATTTTTTAACAAACTTATTTTTATTATAACAACCGAAACAAAACTAATTATTCTGAGATATATACTCTAACATTGTCTATGCCTTCCCTACAACGTTCCTTCAAAACGTTAATGCCAGAACTGTGGAACTACCTCAGCTGTGTCTTAAAGAAATCTTCACCCTATAACATGACTTCAGCGCCATTTTTGAAATGGATTCCAGCAATGTGACCTTTCAGCCTTCTGAATACATGATAATCAGAAGGAGCAATGTCGGGACTGTAGGGCGGTATAGGCATTACAGTCCAGCTCAATTCACCAAGGACTTATGACGTCATCTTCGCACTGTGAGTTCGAGCGGCATCTTGTCAAAGTTTCACAGTGGGAATATCAATACCCAGAAAGTAGAGAGCATGGTTGATTCGTTTCAATTGTTCATTGTAGACATCTGCCGTAATTATTTATCCAGGTTTCAGAAACCCGTAGTACACTATTCTCGTGGTAGACCACCATACGCAACGGAAGGTTTTGTTTACCATGAAGGTCAGGTTTCGGAGTAGATACAGCTTTTGAACCAATATCAATCTATTGTCTTTTGACCTTCTTTATATCGTAAAGTATCCAGCTTTCATCCGAAGTAATAATTGGTTGAAAAAAACCTCGGGTTTTGAACAAGCGAAACAAAACATCACAAGTATTGACCCTTGTCGCCATGTTGGAATCACTGAGTTCGTGGAGCACCCGCCTGCCACTTTTGTTGAGCTTTCCTAGTTTGTGAAGATGATTGGCGATGGTTTGCGAGGTACGGGGGTGGAATATGCGACAACTCCGCTGTTGCTAAATTAGTATTTAGCTCAAGCAGTTGATGGCATCTGCCACTTCATTACCTCGTTTGTGTTGTTTGTCCACAAGGTCAAGGTTCACAGTATGAAACTTTGAAAACCACGTCTGCACATGTCTAACACTTATAACGTCTTCTCCAAAAACTTCTGCAAACGTACGATGGCATCCAATAGCACTTTCACCTTGTTAAATACATAGTTGCATGCGATATCGCACCTCCAAACTGAGCTTAGTCAATTTTTACCCAGATTTTTCCAAGTAGACAAAGACAAACAGACAAGTATTATATATCGTTCGATTTGCATTGAAACAAGCTACAAAACAAAACAAATCCCGTCAAATAATATTAATTTTCACAAAAGTTATAACTTGTAAAAGTCAGCGGAAGTTTATAGTTAGGATACCTAATAGTTTATTTTGGTTCACATCCAAACAGTCAACTAACAAAGTAGAATAAATAAGTAAATTTATTATCCAAAGTTAGAGCAGACAAAGATCATTGAGAGAAGGTTTCAGTACAACATAGAATACGGACAAATAATTACCAAAACATGCCGTTTTATTACAACTAGTGCAAAAGATTGGTATAATTGAAACAATAAAAGGTACGAATAATTTATTTACTGTTGGTAGTATTGACCACGGCCGACGCCAACCTGTTGTTGAGGAGGTCCAGTCCTGGTTTTCATCTGTTGCTCGATCAAAGCAGCTTGATCGTGCATTCCAACAGATCTGTAGTATTCTGCCCATTGGGCGGAATAATCTGGTTGGCCAGTTTGAGGATTGATTTGTGGGTTCTGTCCTTGCTGAGGCTGAGCTTGAGGAGCAGCTTGGGCGGCAACTGGTTGAGCGGCTTGATAGTTACCGGCCCCGTTTCCAAACTGGTTGTTTCCATATCCGTTTTGCGACCATTGGTTATTGTACTGGTCTCCACCACCAGTAGCTGCACCCCCGAATTGTGGAGCTTGGAATTGGGCGGCTTGTGGTGCTCCGCCAGCCATTTGAGGTACTGGAGTTCCAGGAGGGATGTCGCCAACCTTGATGCGGATAATGTGCTGAGCACAGTGAATGCTATACGCCGAACCTTTGATCACAAACACTTTCTCCGTAGCATTTGGGGGCGGGTCACGAGACAACTCCACATGAGCACCGGACTCGTTGCATATTTGTTTGATGGTTTCTCCTCCTTTTCCTATGACTAGACCGGTCTTGTTGGCGGGTACGTGCATCAAACAAACATCAGACTGTTGATTACCAGATGATCTTTGTACCAAATCCCAGATCATTTGAGTAGCTCTAGTAATTTGCTCTGGAGTTCCTTGTACAACGGCACATCTTTCAGAAGCATTAGGATCCTCTAAACACAAAAGCATGAAAATGTTATGAAGGAATAAAGTAACAAATCATTTATCAAACAAAAATGTACAGACTAAGAAACAAGAGAATCTAATTCACTTTGTCATAGACCTCAAACGACTTGGTCAGAGAATACTCTAGCGTCCTTATGACACCTGTTAACTTTAAAAGTCAAAATACACCAGTACCACTTGCAAAAAACTTGCTCATAATACCACTGTAAAGAATATAAGTTAACTGGCTCTTAGAAAACGCATATTAAATAAATAACATAAACATAACTTACCATCAGGCTTGAATTGGATCTTGGTGTTGGATTCCTGAGCCAACCGCTTGATGGTCTCTCCACCTCTCCCAATAATAATTCCGACAGCTGACCGAGGAACGATGACTTCTCCCACAGACTTCTGCTGCAACATAGAGGTCATTGTGTTTGGGTTTCCTCCTTCATTGATCAGCTGTTCAATGGTTCTCTTGGCTTGGTCCACCTTGTCTGGAGTTCCAGTAATTCGCAGAGGCTTGGGAGCGTTAGAGATATGTTGATTCTCTTGGACTAACAGCATCTTGCATCCCAAGCGTTCCTAAAATTATAAAAAATAATTTGAGACTCGGCAACCCATTATACTTTGCAATTTCAAGCTATGTTTCGTCGTTTCCCTAAAATCATAACACTATTTTACAAATCCAAACTTACCTGCAGCATTTTAATCGTATCTCCATTCTTGCCAATAATTAGACCACACTTGGTTCCAGGGATCAGCATCTCCTGAGTGACAGACGGTCCTTGAACTCCACCATGGAAGACCTGTTGTTGAGGCACTCCATTGCCTCCTGACTGCCTTCTGTTGATGACATCGGCAATCAACTGCTTAGCTCTGTCAATACAAGGCCTAGATCCATTAAGAGTGCACAATCTGACGCTCTTTCCACCGGAATCTTGAGCCATCTGAACTCGACATCCGGACTGTTGTTGAATGGAGGTGATTTGTTCGCCCCCACGACCAATGACCAAACCTACTACGGATTCTGGAATCTCCACGGTGTCAACCAATGCCTCGCTCAAAGGTGCACCCATTCCCATGCCAGCCATTTCACCGTTTGGTCGTTTAGCCGGATGCACTGAAAACAACAAATTATTAGACCATTATCATAACCATCTGTAAAATTATGTTCGTTTAATAATTAGAACTTGTGTGTAAGTCGAACTTCTTCTGTTTTCACATAAAATAACAATATTTCAGATGTCCAAAAATATCAGTTAAAAGTAGTTTTCGATGTAAAAATTCTCAAACAAAAGAAATCCGACTTGTAAAAACAAAACTATCATACAAACCCCACAAATATGCAAGTAAATGTAATCAAAATAATGTAAAAATTAAACAAACGATATAATCAAACAATAAAACGACGTCGCGAATAAAATATATCCTCATTACACATACAATTCAAATCGTCCGAACTTGGTCGTTTGATGGAGCCGTTTGATTGACTTTGAACAGTAGAAAGCTAAACAAGTATAACAATATAACCTTCCCAAAAAGATTTAACTTTTTCCCCAAAATTGTTCTAAATTTAAGTAACAAACTATAGTTTACTTATGTCAAAACTGAAATAAATGTTCAGTAATCACAAAAATACATAACATTTATAAATTCAGTAAAGTATCGCAATATAATCATATCAAAATGCAAATATTACATTCGAAAAGTAAAACTACATTGCAAATTCATATTCGATGTAAAATAGCCTCTTACACCTCTGTAAATATAAATACTGTGACAAGTCAAATCACCAATGTTCATACTCAAAATAATATAATTTCAATCACATAAAATGAAATTTAACATTGGCAAATCATTAATGTACAACAAGTGCAATATGCATAACATCATAAATCCAACAATGCAAATGTACAAAAATATGGTTTTATACAGCCAAAGTATCAACATAAGCAATAAAATTTAGGTATTCAACTTCAAAATGTCAATTTCACATATTTCAATGCCAATTTCAAAGTATTCATATATACATGCAATGTTTAACCCCCAAATTTAACAAAATTAAAGATACTCACCTGTTTAACACGATGCAAATCTGTCAGAGTGTCGTTGGTAATTATGCCGCTGGACATAACTCA
Source organism: Bursaphelenchus okinawaensis (assembly GCA_904066225.2). Classification (NCBI taxonomy): domain Eukaryota; kingdom Metazoa; phylum Nematoda; class Chromadorea; order Rhabditida; family Aphelenchoididae; genus Bursaphelenchus; species Bursaphelenchus okinawaensis. The sequence goes on along the minus strand of CAJFCW020000005.1, from coordinate 5,865,377 downwards.
GAATACCATTCAATTTAGAAGCCTCCGAACTCAGCCGAAAAGCACGGTAAAATTAACACTGAAAACACATATTTAGACATTAGCAAAGGCAATGGTAAAAATATAACACGACAACAAACCCAAGAACCTTGAAAAATAAGCAAAGATCTCAAAGTGTTACCTAAAAACCTATATTCCCCATATTTTATGGCTTGTAAAGCACTCAAAAACTCAAGTTTCTTAAATAAAACTCCTCTATTCATTAATACCTGAAAGTTAACCTTCTATCCCCACAATACTGAGCCATCTTCCCCGTGTTACATTTACGAATCTTCCAAGCGAACGCCAAAATGAACGCGAATCGATGAAAGAGGCGGTACCGTGGAAGTAAGGTTTGTTTTCGTGGCGGGATTCGTTGCTCTTCAAAACTACATTTTTCGGGTTTTCGAGCCGATTTTGTGCGCATCTGAAGTTTTGTAAAGTTTCTTAAATTTGTCTGCAAGTATAATTTAGTGCCGGTTTGGTTAGTATGACATGTTTCATTAAGTTCAACATCATTGTTTTAAGAAGTTTAATTCTTAGGTTGTCGCGTATCCAAATCGTTGTTTGATTTCTGTCGATTGAAGACATTCTGAATTGTTTAGTGATAGAAGGTACTCATCAAACTTAAAGATGTCGTGCCCTCTGACTTTGTTTCGGAAGCACCTAAAGGAAGGAACTCCGATGAAGGAGATGAATGTGGTAAGTTTGATCCTATCTCGGCTTGAAATCGTTATATAAATTGTTGTTTTAGCTTCAAAAATTAATGTTTGAAGGTAATTTTACAATTTTAGAACGGTGATAAGTATTATGCGTTTGGAGATACAGCTTTTCCGGCTGATTGCCTTACAGCTTTGCAAATGTTAGGTCAAGAGGAGTTCTACACCTTGGAAGATGTGGTATTTTGCTGGAGTATGATTGACAAAGAACATAACTTCTATGTCCGAGAAGCAACTGGGCGAAAGTTAAAGGCTGTCACATTGATTCAAAAGTAAGGTTTCATTTTTGTGTATTAATTCTGGTTTTAGGCGTAAATTGAACACTTATCTGACGAGTGATATCAATAGTGCTTTGGGTTTGGTCCCGAATGCTCCGTATGCCGCTTCTGTTCCAGTATCTGATCTTTTGAGCAAAGTGGATGTGTCAGACGAGCCTGAGGCTAAACGGTTACGGTTGGATGAAAGGTAGGGTAATATTTCTAATATGCATGCAGTCTTTAGGTAACAATTTCATAAACGGATATTGAAAGAATTCGTTGGTATATAAGAGAATATGTTTCTGTGTTGTATTAAAATGTGTTAAAAACGTTCTTTTAGCGAACAAAACACAACATACGAAACCACTGTAAACTATGATACCTCAATGGAAATTGACAGTCAGCCGAGCCAAGATGAAGGTATACGAGCTTTGAATGCTGACTTGGATGCTGACAAGATCACTCAACTTCGAAACAGAGTAAAGAAGAACTTGAAGAAAGCTCCCGTGAACTTGGCCGAAGATGTATATGATGATCCTATAGCAGAGTTTCCTTTCGACGAAGCTTCTGAAGACGAAGTTGGTTTGGCTTTGAAGGAACTGGAAACTCCTGGATGCTCTAGAGTACAATTATACAACTGTGAAGGACTCGATTTGGAGTCTGTAATGGAGTATATTACGGAGGAAGTGGTACGTTGAGTTTTAAAACTATACCTTTATTGTGTTTTATGCTTTGGTATTCGTTTGTTATCTTATTATTGTTGTAGACGAAGAAGAACCGTCCAAATCCGAACAATTCCTTTGTCAAACCTCAGATGCCAATGAATGGTGCATCACAGAAGAAGCCAACCACCGGTTACAGTAGGTACGACCAAGAAGTCTTCCGACCTGAGCTGGATACGGATTTGGACATTGACATGGACTTGTCGTTTAGAGGTAAATTATGATTTTCTTGTGAAAAGGTTGCAGTTTAATTGTGAGTTACATCATTCTTAAGAATTATAAGTATTTCTTTTGTCCTACTGAAATTACTTGTTTTAGGTAACACAAAGAAGGCTTTGATGAAACAGCCATTACTAAGTCAACCTCCAAAACCACCACAACGACTTGACTTTGGTCCTGCAAACGCTTTGAATCCTAATGGCAGACCTCCTAAACGTCAATCTAAGACACCAATCATAATTATCCCGGCTTCTGGTACAGCTCTTATAACAATGTATAACGCCGAAGACATAATTCAGGTAATTTTTTGATTTTTTTGAGTTGTTGAACGATTGACAAATATTTTTTATACAGTATATTATGATTATTGTGCGGATGTTAAACGTATTTCTTGCAGGAAATGAAGTTTGTGTCGTCAGAGGAGCGAAAGAAACAGAAGACACGGAGAGAGAACGAAGTTCTGATTCATCGACGGAAAGAGAACGGGACTACCGTGCCTTTCAGAATCATAGAAGACCCCAAGAAACTGCGAGATGAAGAATGGGATCGTGTAGTAGCTGTCTTCGTTCAAGGCCCAGCTTGGCAATTCAAGGGATGGAGGTTCGGATCGGTCGATAAATCCTTCACTCCGACCGAGATCTTTGCCAGAATCTGTGCTTTCCATCTGAAGTTTGACGAACAGCCTTTGGACAAGAACGTGGCACAGTGGTCGGTGAATGTTCTCTCATTGTCTCAGACCAAACGACATCTTGATAGAGCGGTGTTGAACAAGTTCTGGACAACGTTAGACCGGTACCTAGTGAAGAACAAGCCTCATCTTCGGTTTTGAGGGTTTAAATCAATATTTTCCGATTATTAAATGTTTTGTTTTCAGTATTTCGTTTTTCCTAAAATTTTTTTAACAGTTTTTAAAACATTGTGAAAACGACTAAATCCTAATTGACATAACTTATTTCACCGTTGTAGTTTACTGGGATAATTGTAATAACGAGTTATATCTATTAAAAGTTTTGTTACAAGTAGTTTGTGGATAGTTGTGGTATATTAATATAGTTACTCTTTGGACTCGGTCTTCTGGCCCATAACTTGTTCTCGGATTCGGGAAGCGATGGCCTTTCTGGCCTCCATCATCTCGGAGCTGTTCTCCGACTTGGAGAATGAACCCTGCAAAGCGCCTCGGGCAGCTTGAGAGGTTCGTGGTCGATCAGTAGCATTCTTCTGCGCGGCTTCGATCAGTTGTTTCTCTCTTTGCTTTTGCCTGGCTTCGATTAGCTTGTCTCGCTGCTGCTTTAGGTATTCTGCACGTTGTTTCACTTTCTCGTCGTCTTCGTTGATTTTCTTGTTCAGGAGACCCTACAGTTAATTACGTTTATGGGAAAGCGATAATCTTGTACTAGGTGTTTTCGAAAAGGTTCCTTCTTGAAATAATCATGTTCGGTCAAAAAGTGCATAATCCGCCAAAAAATAACCTTGAACTTAAGCTTTTCGTTACAATTTTTGTTTTTTTTATTAGTGATGAAAACAATAAAAGGAACAATGTAACGCATAATTGTTTTAAGTAAATTTACGTACCTTAAAGTCGAATTTGTTGTCGCTCGTAGGTGTCTTTTCTTCGCAAAAGCTCTAAACATTGCGGTTAGATCAACACTTCAATGACTTACCATGGTAGAAGGCTTCAACGGTGGTTTCACAGCATTCAGCTTCATCGACGGTGCTTCGGAAGCACGCCGAGGAGCGGGTTCTTTGCCATTCTTCTTCGACGATTCTGACTTTATCTCCAGGGCTTTAAAGTCTGATTCTGTCTGCAAAATCTCCAGCTTTACCATAGTAATTTACAACGAACAATTACTGTGATATTATTGTCAGAAAGTGGGCTTTAAGCGATTATAATTAAAATTACAGACCCCAGCAATAGCATGATTCAACTGGTTGACTTCTTCGTTTCGTTGTCGTTCAAGCTCCTTCACCTCGCTTAACGAAGCTTCGAATGCATCTTCCAACGCCTTCCGAAGCTTTTCGTCACGTTCGAATTCTTCTTTGCTCTGTCTGCAACATTAACAATGGCACAAGCCAAATTATTTTACTTACTTTAGCACTGATATGATGATATAACGTTCAGTTTCGTCTTCGTCCAACAGATTCTTGAACAACTCGGCTTCTTCCTCGCTCAGCTTGAAGGACACTGGATTCACTCCACAAATGTGCTACAATTTTAAGGTTAATAATGAATATTTGACGAAAAATTAATTTAAAAAAGGGTTTCAACCTACTTCCAACATCTTGACGGCTTGTAGCTGAAGTTCGATGTTGATCCTTGTCATCAGATGAACGAAAACATTGATGTCTTGAGCGGCCAACACTGGCTCCAACAGTTTTCTTTCTTTTTCACTCAACTTTACTGTCAAATCTTGTGATTTGAGTGAGGATACCAACTCGGATATCTCGATCTTCGAGTCGGCACAGTAACTTTCGATGAGAGCATCCACGAGTTCGGTGTAGTTCTCATGAGCTTGGACACAGAGTTCGTGTTTGGCCTGGTCTTGGTTGAACACTGAAGTGTAATATGTACTGTGTACATAAGTTATCTTTGAAGTTGTAATTTTATTAACAAGGGTAACATCAAACGAAAACTTATTAAAATATATGTATGTACTATAATATCCGAGACCTTGTGCCTGAGGTATAAAATGAGTTACAGTGTTTACATTATATTGTATGTACAAACAAGTTGTAGTCACATGCAACACTTTACATATACATAACAACATCTGTCCCAGATATTAACCTACAGATGGAGTTCTTTTCAAGGAAGTTCAACGTTGGCAACTTCCAGACATCAGTCTCCAGAAACTCGAGGAACTTTTGGAAACCGGGCTTGGTTTTGCGCGAGTTGGACTGAGACCGCCGCCTCAGGGATTTCATGGCTAGACTAACAAATGGCGGAATGAGAAGAACCTAAGAACATAACCATGACAACCACAACAAACACAGAGACCCCTCAGGGGACAGGTTTCAGGAATCACATTTAAGTTTTACAAATCTCATTAAAGGAAACGTAACAAGTGTAACTCAATTAGTTTAGGTTTCAGAGAGTAGCAGTGCAGACAGCCGGCTGACTTTTTTTATAAAGACAAAATTTAAATTCTAGATACGAAGTTTAGCGTTGAACTTAATGAAAATGTGTCAGATACAAATTCTTGTCTGACATTTTTGTGTCAATTCGAAAATTTAATTTTGAAAATGAGCAATTTTCGAATATTTGGCATACTGTTGCAAGCCTGCAAGAAAATCCGAAAATATTCTAATTTCTCTTCACGAAAGTTAAGCGAAAAATTGTGTTCGGCCTTTAATTGTGCTGTTTTGGCGACTTAAAATGGCAACATTTAGTGATAAGAGCAAAGATAACCTAAAGCAATGTGTGGTGATACTAAAAAATGAATTTTTAGCGTCAAAACCTATAAGAGAGTTGTTGAATTTCTAAAATTTAGTGTCAATAAATAAAGTTTTTGCATAATTTGCATTGAGAGCTCTTCTTTTGCCAAAATTTTAATTTTTTTTCTCTTTTAAACAGCCGTTTTAAACTGTTGTACTAGTTACAAACTGACTTTACAACCAATTACAATGCGTTACAATGTCTTCACCAACTTAACCGCCGTAATTGAGTGGAATCCGCGGCGAACGTTGTTTTTGTTTGTGGGTATAGAAAGAGTGTGTGTTGTTTTCGGGGCTGTGTTTGGGCCGTTTGGACTCACAGCTGTGTGCTTTCTTTAATACGTCTAAATCAAGGTGAATGTTCTCGTTATGACGTGAACTTTTAAGTTTTTGATACGAAAAAACAGTGGTGTGGATACGAAAGAACTGTTGTTGTTTGTTGATTCGAAGCCGGAGCGATTCGCGACATTGAGGACGTAAAGGAGGGGAAAGGGAATCGCATGACATCGGAAGTCTTTTTCGAGGACAATAAACTCCATGCTGATGTAATGCGTTCTTATTGGGCTAAAACATGTTGTAAAGTTTGATATTAGCGACAATGGGTTGATGCAAATACAATGGCGTGTTTTTAAATCAAATGTTTTTTAAATATTACTTTTTTAAAACAAAATGCTGTTGTAGTCTTAAAAACAGTTTCATCTCTTCAGATGAAGCCTTTATGGCTACTGCTTCTTCTGCTACCGTGGGTGACTTCTGAAGAATGGGACGCCTCCAATTACCCAAACCCGACCACAAACGGCTTCAGAACATGCAAGATGAAGGCCAGAGCTCAGATTTGTGATCCAGATGGTATCCTGTCGGAACAGGAACGCTACCGACTGAATCACGAATTGTCACAACTAGAAGCCAAGACACGACAAGACTATGCCCACAACTTTTGTGAGAAGAAGGGAATCTCCGCGGCCATCGCTTTGGCCCGGCATGTCAGAGGAGGTTCAGATGCTGTAAGTTTGTATTGTCAACTAAATTTATCAATAATATTCGAAAATACATAAATGTACCTACGAATCATATATTCTACTTCATAGAAGTAGCGACTGGTCAAGTTAGCCAAGTCGACTTAAAGTTTTGCAATTTCCTTTAACGTAACCTATTTTAGCACGTTCGAGCAATGGCAAACGAACTACGAAACATCTGGACCCTTGACCAGCAATGTCTCAAGAGTATGGTCATCGTACTCTCAGTAGACGACCGAAAGTTCTGGGTCGCCAGAGATGACAGAATCCCGGTTTATGCAAATGAATTCACCGAAATCTTTAATTTACAGGTATTACATCTTAACATATTTAGAGTAAAACCTGTTTCGTATATACACAATATACGAACAAAATTTAAATATGAAAATTACGTTATTTTCAGAAGCCCTTGTTCCAACAAAAGAAGTACCAACAAGCCTTGGCCAACATTCTGCACGAGACTTTGATGCGGACTAGCGAGAAACAAGGACAACTTCCGTCCGGTCCCTCTCAGCCGGCTGACGGTGGTCGTAAAGGACCAATTGGAGGCGGAGGATTCCCAATGAAGATACCATCCATCCCTACCTGGGTCATCCTGGCCATTGTCTTTGTTGTCATACCAACCTTGATCTGTTGCTGCGTATGTTATTGTTGTTGTTGTAGAGGTAAAGGTGATCGACAACCAGTACCAGCTGATGCTGAAGGCGGCGGAGTCCCTCAGCAAGGTGATGGAGGAGGTGAGTCGTTTTCTAACAAAACAACTGAAATATATAACCTTAAAGCTAAGTAGTTCATAACTAAACAAGTCCGTTTAGGTGGTATGAGGACCTTCTTCCAATCCATGGCCGGGTCATACTTGGTGAATGCGATCATGAACTGTGTTCGAAACCAAGGTCAACGTCGTTCAGCAGCTCCAGGAGGTGGTGGGCCATATCCTGGCTACCAGCCGGGAGCACCACAGGCAAAAGAAGGTCAAGGATTATATCCTAGCCAAGCAGTTAAAGACGAAGGAGGTGGTGGAGGATGGTAAACTACTGTCATCCGATGACTCACTATATGTAAATACTTTGCTATTTTCCGCTTGCCATAACTCGAAATCTCTTATCCGTCGATTAATGGACGTTAGGTACTTTAAAGTACTTAGTAATACCACTAGGCATCGAATGTTAAAACAGTACTTAAATGTACAGATAATTGTTTCCAAGCTTTTACAACACTTCTTGCATTAATTCCAATGTTTTACAAGCTTCTCTTTTATTTTACAAGATAAATATAATTGAAGTGATAATGAGACCATAGATATCAAAATAGTGGTATAATTAAACCTTCTTCTTCTTCCCCTTTACGACTGGAGTACCGTGCATTCTCTTCCTCGCTTTTTCTTCTTGTTCGTCGTCCTCTTCTGTTGTGATGGAGGGGATCAGCGAGCTCAAACGTTTACCAATCTCGGCTGCCGTCCTTGATCTGAAGAACCAGTTGAATTTGAACTGGGGAGCATCTCTGATGGCTTTCCTTATCTGCTCGTGGATATCTGGGGAGTCGTAGCCAAATTCGTTAAGTTTGACCAACAAAAACCTGCAAAAACGATAAAAATGGTTACACATATTGAGAACATTCACATATGTTAGATGATTAATAAATAGTTAAACAGACATATAATGCACTGATTACAGAAAAAATAACATTAACACTGACCTGTCCTCTTCCGAAACAAAGCTTTTGTTCTTCTGAGCATTGATGGTCAACTCGACCAAGGGATCCTTGCAGCTCTCGATCTGCCTCTTGAGAGCACGTTTGATGTCATCCTTCCTTCTTAGCTTCTCTTCTCCTTTAACAATACTCGAAACGATTCTGTCCCAATCCTTGATTTCCTTGTACCTTTTCCAGAACACTTCCGAATACTTCTGGACCTCGTCCTCAGTCTTTGTCCCGATCTCCTTGGCTATCGCGGCATAGTCCTTTCTACCGTACTTTTCGCAGCTCTTCTGGAAGACTGAGAACTCCTTGCGACTCCAGTCGAAGACGGCTTTGTTATACAAGTTCTCTCGCTCCTCTAACATCTCATTTGTTGGCTCCACGACCTTATCCATCTTCTTCTTCTCCTCCTTCAGGTACTTTTCTACATCTTTGCCTGATAGTCCTTCTGGAGCAGTTGGTTCGTATCCACTGACCTTTCTGAAGTAGTACACTTCGTTGTCAATCAGCTCGTACAAACGCTTAGGATGGAATTGGAAGTCGTAGATTTGAGGTAGATTCTTTGGACGAGGAGCTTTCTGTTTTGCCCCAACTGTTTCTTGTTTTGTTTGTTCCCTAAAATAAGTATTTACTAAAGAATGCTAAAATTACTAACGCAATTATACGTAATAAATACTTTGTATTAAAAGATTAATCTAAAAGTTAAAATGAAATTGGAAAACTTACTTAAAACAATGTTCTATATTGTAGTTAGTCTTGCGTTCTCGCTTTGGTGGTTCAATGAACACAGGTGTCTGTCTTATACTCTTTCCTTTGAAGTTCTCCCCATCAAAATCGTAGATACTCTTGAACTCCCTCAAGTTGGACTCTCCCAGTTTGTCCAACTGGTCGTTCAGCTCCTTTGTTTTGTCTTCAGCCTTAGACAGAATGACTTCGATATCTTCATCAGTAATAGTAGAATCCTTCGACTGAAAGATCTGGTTGGCACCGTGTCGCACCATGGACAACATCTCGTCAGCTCCGAGCGTCTTCTGGGCTTCGGCCAAACGTCCTTGTTGTATGACTACGGAGTCCAAACGCAACTTTCTCTCCGCTCTTTCGATGATTCTTTCTTCACAAGTGTTCTCGGTGATCAATCTGAACACTCGGACCTGCTTCTTCTGGCCGATACGATGAGCTCTGTCCTGAAATCGAAAAGTGTAACATAAAATGGAATTAAAAGTTAAATCTCAGCCTTTTTTACGAACATGACTATACACAAAACTTACCATAGCCTGGAGGTCCATTTGAGGATTCCAATCGGAATCGTAGATAATGACGACATCGGCCGAAGTCAAGTTGATGCCAAGTCCACCAGCTCTTGTCGTCAACATGAAGATGAATTTGTCGCTGCCCTCCTTGTTGTACTCGTCGATTTGTTGATGTCTAAGCTCGTGAGCTGTGCTACCATCCAGTCTACAGTACTTGTGGTTTCTCCACATACAGTAATCCTCTAGGATGTCCAACATTCTGCTCATTTGAGAGAAGATCAGCACTCGAGAGCCTTGTTGTTGTAGTTTAGAAAGAAGTTTGTCGAGGAGTACCATCTTCCCCGATGCCTCCACCAAATGTTGATCTGTAGTGAAAGGTGGTCCAGGTTCGGCTCCATCAAAGAGATAAGGATGGTTACAACACTTTCGGAGATGCATGAGAATGTTCATCAACCGCTTTTTCTCCACCTTTCCGTGAGTGTTTACAATATCGATATCTTTCATCAGAACTTTGGTATACCTAAACATTATTCTTAAAGGTACATATCTATCTCACTATATAACCTATACAAGTTTTTACAAAACTAATAAATGTTCTTTATAAGTTTTCAAAAGTTTGAACGTACCATTCCTTTTGAAGCTTGCTCAACCCAATGAACACCTTGACTTCCTTTTTAGGTAACAACGACTTCTCTACGTCAGCCTTGATTCTCCTCAACAAAAATGGTTGCAAGACTCTGTGTAACCTTTTAATAATGTCCTCGCTACCAAGTACACTGTCGTTGTGGAACCAAGAGTCGAAGTCTTCAGCGCTGTTAAAGATATCTGGCAAAAGGAAGTTCAGCAGAGACCACAACTCGTGCAAGTTGTTCTGAAGAGGTGTTCCCGTAAGAAGTAGTCTGTTTTTCGTCTTCAGAACTCTGACCGACTCTGCTAACTTCGAATGCTCGTTCTTAATTCTGTGGGCTTCATCGATAACCATGTAGTACCAAACTATCTTCTTCAGGTCCGACAAGCACTTCAGAACCATTTCATAAGATGTGATAACGGCCTCGAAGTCTCTATTCTTTATTTGTTCCAGTGGCTTTGCTCTGGTTTCGGCATCACCAATCAAAACGATTGTCTTAATCGATGGACACCACTTGTTGAACTCGTTCTGCCAGTTCTGTAGTGTACTCTTCGGCACGATGACTAAGAAATGCCCATTGTGATTTTTGTAATGCTTCATGTAGCCCAATAGTGATATAGTTTGCAGCGTTTTTCCCAAACCCTAAAGAACAATTAAGCTTAGACATCCTTAATAAAAACTTATACCTAAAAATTACACAAAACACAGAAAATCTAACATACCATTTCATCTGCCAAGATACCATTAAACCTGTTATAGTTAAGTTGAATCATCCAATTTAATCCTCGAACTTGATAATCCCGAAGCTCGCCGTTCTTAATGTAAGCAGGAGATTTGTCAAACAGAATCAGATCTTCTAGAGCTCCTTCTTGTGCTAACAGCTCATTATCTTCCTCCTCTTCTGTCTTTGCGTGTCGTCGATCACTGACTGCTGATGGTCTTCCCCTCTTTTTCTTGTTAGCATTACCTAAAATTTCATTCTTACTTCCAAAAAACAAATTCCATATATACTTTAAAAAACTTTAAAAAACGGCAAATCAACTTACTAGACAGCAACGCATCACCAGTGCTCAATTTTTTAGAGAAGTTCTCCGTCTTTTTCAGTAACTGTTCGAATCTCTTGAAGGAGTCCATGTCCTCTAAAAGCAAATAAACTAAAACAACTTATCTAACTTACCAAATTCGTTGCGGATCGGTTCATGTTTAGTTTCTTCTTCCGTCTCAGGCTTGAACTCTTCATCGTCCTGTTCCATGACTTCAGGAGATGCCGCTTCTGCTTGATCAGCTTCCATTTCTTCATGATCGTTAACTTCTTCCTTCATCTCAACATCCTCGGTTTTTGGGAGATCAGAAGCCATAATGCTGCTACAAACGATAATATTAGAAAAATTTAAACAGAAAATACTATGAAAACGTATACACAAAAGCAATCCACAAGTCGATTGCCAAAAACATACGCGACGCCCCTATATAACCTAACATCAAAAAAGAAAAATAAAAAGTAATTTTAGCGAACATTTCGCGCCCTTTTATTTGGCATTCTGTCGCAAGCGAATAAATGTGCATTGTAAAATGGTGAATCTTTGAAAAATTCGAAGTAAAAAACATTTTATGAAGGAAAATTAATAAGTGAATTATCAGTCTTTCCCGAAAAGAATGTCCCTCTGCACAGTGCAGTCCCTGGGAAAATCGCGCCCTTTTTATTCCACTCTGCACAGTGCAGATTCCCCTGCGATTGCTTGCAACCCCAAACGATGATGGAAAGACTACACAGTGCAAGCCCCCAATTGTCGCGCCGGTCGGTTGTCGCAGAAGTCAGGGGACTTGCGACAGCCAAAAGAAACTTGTCGCAAGCCTTCCACTGAACCCGGTGGTGGCTTGAGCGTCGCGAAAACCGCGACATTGCGATTCCCATTGGGATGTCGCAGGGTGCAAGCGACTGTCGCAGAGCGCGCCGCTTGTCGCGCGATTTCTTCCAATTCACGGCGCGACAGCGATTCTTTCAAATGGGAAATTTTGGAGAGGGACATTCGTTTCGGGAAAGACTGATAATTTTACAAGCATTACTAACATATTAGGTTGTCCGGAAAGTTCTGCAATATTTTTTCACTTTTGAACTAACAATAATAATAGTATAATTAACAACTACAATCAATCAAAGTAATTACCGTCTGAATCAATACAGTCTTGCCAACGATTTACAAGCTCTTTTATTCCACGATTGTAGAATTCCGGGTATCTGGAGTTGATGAAGTTCTTGAAGGCATTCTTGGCATCGTCTGGAGTTTTGAAGATTCTTCCATTAAGAAACGAAGACAAGTGTTTAAAAAGGTGAAAGTCCGTTGGAGCCAAGTCTGGAGAATAAGGAGGGTGCTCCAAGACTTCGTATCCCAGTTCCCTGAATTTTGCCACGGTCTTCTTTGCAGCATGGGGCCGTGCGTTATCCTGCAGAATGATCGGACCCCTCCTTCTGACCATTGTTGGAAGATTGTGTCGCAGTTTGTCAATCTTGGCACAGTAGGTGTCGGCCGTAATACTTTGGCCAGGTTTCATGAAATCGTACTGGATCACTCCAGAGCTACACCACCAGACAGTCACCATAAGCTTCTTTTCGTGCAATTCTGGCTTCGGAACGTGCTTAGGAGCTTCTCCACGCTTACACCAACTTGTAGATCTTCTAGTATTGTTAAACGAGATCCACTTCTCGTCAATAGTTACAATTCGATCCAAGAATTCTTCGTTTTTGCAGCGTTGCAGAAGCTTTTCGGAAGCACATCGTCTCTTGGCTTTTTGCAGATCAGTCAAATTGTGAGGCACCCATTTGTCCAACTTTTTGACCATACCCATTGCCTTCAAATGATCACCAATGGTACTTTTTCCACAGTTTAGTAAATCTTCTAACTCCCGGATTGTAATATGTGGGTCATCTTCAATCTTGCGCCTCAGGGCATCTTTGTCAAGTTTGCTGGGTCTTCCTGCACGTGGTTTGTCTTCAAGCTTCTCATCGTCCACACGAAACTTTGCGAACCATCTGGTCACCGTAGAATAACTCACAACATTCTTACCCTCATTTTCGTTTATGATTCTGAAGGTTTCTGCCGCAGTATTTCCGCGTTTGAATTCATTCCATATAATCACGCGCACGCGAGATTTCTCGATTTTTTTCTAATACCTAAAACAATACAAAAAAATGAAATTAAGTTATGTAACTTACCTTTTTGAATAATTTAGGTAACAAACAAACAAACAAAAAAAGAATTTTTTCTTTCCGTCAAGAAATAAATTTTTCCTGATTTTTCAAAGTTTACCTACTCAAATATTGCAGAACTTTCCGGACAACCTAATAATTCTGAGTTTTTATAATAAGTTTTATAAAGAAAGTTCAGGAAATGCCAAGTAGAGCTTCGTTTGTCGTTGTTTCCATGTAAATTGTAGTAGACGAATACAATTTTTTGTTTAATCTAGTTTTTTTGTCTGGTTTAGAGGCCTAAGTACATTTATTTCATATTGTTTTAGGTGCTCGTTTTTACCGCATTCTTGATGGAATATTAGATTTGGCAACAATTTAGTTTAATTGTACTCTACTCTTGAAACAATACGTTTTCAAAACATAATAAACAGCTCTTGTATAATTGGAAGGCTAATTCCTCCTATGTAATGTGGCAGTGACTTGTTTGAAAACTGAAAGGTATGCTAAACCAGCAAAAATCATAAGATGAAGAACATATTTGACAATACAAAAGTAAGGATTCTATTTTCTTGTAATCATACTCACAATTCTGTAGCTGTTTGTCTTTGAAATTGTATATATATTTTTATTTATAGTTTGTGTGAGGGTTGTAACTGTAAATGGACGTCTGCAAACATACCCTTCAGTTCAAAAAACTTGCAGGTGCACAACAAAGCTGCAAATAATATGATGAATTCGACATATTTCTAATACATTATTTGGTAGTGTAAGCTGTGGTATAGTAGCAATTGTAACAATACGGTATTTACGGCCGCTGCTATATATGAATCATCCGTCTTATCAACTGCTACATTAGTTCTAACAAAACTTATCTTTCATAGTAATATACGATACTACTACAGCTACTTTTAGAGCTGAAGACACCATTACAGCTCTACTTACATTAATTCCCGATGCGGCTTAAAATTTTATTGTGCTGTGGTCATGTTTTAAGAGGAGGTAATCTGGACTATCTTATCAGTAGACGGCGGTCCTGCGTCTTTCTTTCGTGTTTTAAATCAATACCTTTCCAAGTTCAGGAACATCGAACCTGAACAAGATGGCGTTGGACCGGACCGTTGTCGGGTTCTTCGTCCTCTTCTCCGTGGTCTACTTCTTGGAGGCCATCGGGGGATTCTACATGACCAGGTAGGTGTGCTACATAAACGAATGGTAAAGTAGAGGCTATAATGTTTTAGGCAGTATCTTTTTGATACACAACTTATTTTGTTTATTATTTGTTTTTTAAACATAAGTATAAAAAGAAAATAAAGTAAAACAGCTTATGTTAGCTATTATTTATAAAATACATGATATATGTCATTTACAGTGCAGTCGTAGCCATTGAGAAACAGTTCCAGATTCCCAGTAAGATATCGGGTATGATGGTATCAGCTGGTGACTTTGGGTACATACCTTCTATAGTCATCGTGTCGTATCTTGGTGGCAAAGTAAGTTATTTTACTTGGCAATAACTATTTGTGTGTTACCATATTTACTATCTCTTTATAGGGAAACCGTGCCAAATGGATAGGCGGTGGTTGTATGCTGATAGCCATAGCCAACATCCTCATCTCAACGTCGAACTTCTTGTTTCCTGTAGAGAGAGTGGATCTGAAGACTTCTGACTTCGAGGAAGCCATTGAGAGAGATATCAGTAGAATGTCGAATGCCAACTCGAGGATACTACAGCTTTTACCCAACGAAATACGACAGATAGTTAGTGGTAAAGGTGGACTGCCAGCTGCTCTCCAACAATGTGAGAAGCTGATCGATCGTAATCAGAGTTCTATTCTCTGCAACACGCTTCAGGTACATTATGTTTAAGTTTGTTGGCATTATGGTGTTACCCATGATTTCTTATTACATTTTCAAAATACATGGGAATGTTGAAGTTAATTCAAAAAATAGGTACTTTGTTCTAGGACCGACTCCACAAACACAATCCGTCGAGTGTGGAAGATGTAGAGAATCTGCGAGCCATTACTGCCACTTCGTACGCTTTCTGTAGCCGATCTTTGAATAGGTTGAGGTCAATGGTATGTTATATGATGTTTTTTTAACTTAGTTTTTGTCAAAATACATAGTAATTTAGTCATCAAGAAGGAAGGAACACATAATTACGTATGTTGACTATGTAGATGTTTATTTTAACTAGGTTTTTATAACGTGTTTTGACTATGATATTGTTCTAGATGGACAAAGCACGATGTAAGCGAGACAGTTCGTATGTTGGGCCTACAGCGACAATCTTTTTTGGACTGTTTTTGCTTGGAATTGGACGTACCATGCCGTACTCTCTAGGACTACCATTGGTCGATGACAATGTCAAAAAGGCCAACTTACCTATTTATTTTGGTAAGCTTACTTTTAAATTGGTTATTGTTAATGGTTTTATAGTATTCTAAAGTTTTTGTAATATATTATACGTTTACTTGAAAATTTAAACTATTTGTTGTTAATTTAACTTATTTTTGAATTAAATTTCCGTATTTTAGCTGGAATGTTCTTCATTCGTTTATTGGGACCTGTTCTTGGCTTGATGATGGGGTCTATTTTCAACAAATACTACTACACTTTTGACCGTAAGTACATTTATACCTAAACATATTTGAGTATGTTGTCCAGACTAATTTAGGTTTTAAGGTTAGAAATATATTAACCTTTATTCAAATTATGTTTCAGCTCCCCAAGGTCTAACTCCGCGAGATCCAATGTGGATCGGCTGCTGGTGGTTTGGCTTCTTGATCATAGGATGCCTATTGTTTGGACCGTCACTGGGGCTCTTCTGCTACAGAACGTCTTCAACTTACCACGAAGAAGACAACGGGGAAGGCGGAGTGAAGGAAGATCTCTTAGATGAAGAAGGAAAACAGAAAAAGTAAGGCCAACCGATACTAACGTAGTGTAAAATATTTATTACATTGACAGACCTAGCTTCACAATGTCACTAGGCTTGACTTGACACGATTTACGTATTATAGTATGTCTATGTAAGAATAGTATAGTATCATCAACGTCATTTTTCTAGAAAACCTCGTCAGCTGGCCTTAGTGGATCGGCACGCTGAACGGACGGCGGACGGCAAGACTGTCGTTCCTGGAACGTTCAAGGAGAAGATGGATGACTTCATAGTGACATTGAAGTCGGTGATTACCCAGCCTGTCTATGTGGGGATACTGGTGGGCAGAGTTATCGACGTTATGGCCTTCAAGGGATTCTTCGTGTTTCTACCCAAATATCTGGAGATCCACTTCGGGGTACCTCAATATAAAATCAACTTTTACATGGGTAAGAAACAACATGTAACCTAGATGACATTTAGAAACAGATTGAATGTAAATTGTCATCTCTAGTCACTAATCATACTGTTTTAGGCCTGATTGGCATTGTGGGCTTCGCCATAGGAGTTTGTTCAGGCAGTTTGATCATGAAGTTCCTGAAGTTAGAAGGTCGTAAAGCGGCAGCTTGGGTAGCTATCTGCTCGTTACTGGCTGCCTGTCTGTCCTTTTTGAACGCTGGAGTTGGATGTCAATCAACCATGTCACAGTTAGGAGAATTGTAAGAAAAGACTCCTTTTGTTACATATTCTATACCTATAAAGTCTTTTCTTGTACTCATTTTAAAGTGAAGTTACATTACAATGTACAAGTAAACAAGATATACTTTCAGAGCAGCCAAAGGATCTCTCAACTCGACCTTAGGTTGTTCCTCCAACTGTTACTGCGACAACGTCCCCATCTACCCAGTCTGTGACCCTCAGGGTAATGTATACTACTCACCGTGCCATGCCGGCTGCCCTTCTCCTGATCCAGCCGTCTTCGCCCAATTAGACCCCAAACTGCCACCAACCTTCTCGAACTGTTCTTGTGTCAAGACCAGCGACAAACATGTGTCCCGGGATTACTGTATTACCGACGACTGTAACTGGAAGATAAAGCTCTACTTCTTGAACATGGCATTGGGCGGGGTGATTGGAGGTTTGGGGGTTACTCCAGGAATGTTGATCATGCTGAGGTAATGCAGTTTTTACTATGTATTAAGGTGTTTTGCTTTCAAAACAGATTTCTGATCATTTAAATGCCGTTTGTCATCAAGGTTGTACACTACGGTGAATCATGCATTACATTGAAAGATACATACTATGAAGTATATGCTATGATTCCTGTATTTGCAGGTCCGTTCCCCCAAGGCATCGTTCCGTTTCCTTGGGATTCAGCGGATTTCTGGTCAGTACATTAGCCACATTGCCATCCCCAATATTCTGGGGTGCCATAATCGACTACTTCTGCGTACAATGGGAGAACAAGTGTGATGGCAGGGGAGCGTGTGTACTGTACGGTACAGAACAACTCAGGATATGGTACGTGAACCCATGTTTTTATTACTATGGCAGTTTTAGTGTCGCCTTTAAACACTAGTTTATAAATTATAGTATTTTACCATGCCTTCTGTTCCCCGCCCATAAGTATTTAACTTTTCAGGATGCACAGTATCTATGGAGGTCTCCGCTTACTGGCATTGCTAGCCGACTTCTATGTACTCTATCATGCCAAGGGTCTGAAGATTGTAGAAGAGCACGAAGATGACGAAGTTCAGCCACACAAAGCGACAGAAAACAACAAAAAAGATAACCTACTGCCAACTGAACAGGACGCAAGGCCACCTCAAGAAAAAGAAGCCCAACCTCAGGGGAACAAAGAGTAAAGTCAACGTATCATTTCGCATTGTAAATGTATATAACAAGTTGTGTTACTATTAATTAAAGGTTAATTTAACTGCTTTTTATTATAAATTCTTAAAGAAAATTACTATTGGGGTCAGGTGTGCATATAAAAATACCTAAAATAGCCATTGTAATACCTATAGACTGGTAGTGCACTTTCTGAACTCAACTCAACCTAAAACAACCACGAGTCACATCTGTCACTCTACATTAATATCGATCCTCCGATCTTTCAACTCCATGAAAAACAAACATAACCCAAAGTCGTTTTATTGTGGATTTTAGTAGTCGGAAAACGACGAGAGTCATTTTATATTACCCATCCATCTAAGAACTTCTCGCGTCATGCGGCTTCTGGTGGTGATTGTTTTGTTCGCGGTAAGTTATTACAATAAAATAAATAACCTTTCACTGTAAGATGATTAATCCGGCCAATTTAAGTGAGCTTGAAGTATGTGAGAACTGTCAGAAGGTGCTGTACATCACCTCCTTGTACTACAACAAACAACGCTCAAAGCCCTTTCTTCGCAGAAAGGTCAAGCACCTATGCAAACGATACTATGAGGTATGCAAAACTGTAAAAGTAAACCATCTTTTCGTTCTTCGTGCTTGAGTACAGAAAAAATTGTCTAAAACAACCGAAAATTATATTTTTGATCACGCTTTTTGAAGTTTCTAGATAGTGTCTGCCGAAACTATTAACCTACACTATCTAAAGTGAAAACAATAAAAATTTCATAATGAGACAGTCATATTGGTACAAAAAGCAATTTAGTTTTTACAAAATGACACAAAATCCAATATTCTCGTAGTAAAATACCACACTTTCAGTACCGAAGACACTGCTTGGTCACTCTCGTCCCAAAAGCCGACCTAATTGCTTTTACCATTGATAACGCCCTAGAAGGGGGTCAGTATCAGCCATCCGAGACCTGCACTTTAATCTCCGAATGCGATAAAAATCAAGCTCCGATGAACTTCAGCGAAATTAATGTGGACGAGCTGGATGGAAGTGGACTGGATTTATTTTTTGACCTGGACTAAGCTCAAAATATATTTTTACAAAATAAACACATTTATTCACAAAGTTTTATAATTTATATTCAACTTTTACCAAATGTTTTATCATATACAAGTGGGTTAAGTCCCGCAACGAATGATTGAGTTCGGTAAGAAAAGAAAAAACCGAAATATTTTTATCTTTTCTGAAAAAACTGGAAATTTCTGGATTCTTGTTTTGGCCTGACGCAATCCGAAAAATTGTTACCTGAAATCTGTAGTTTTGTTTTAAACTTTTAAGTTTTAAAGACATTATCTTATTTTTTCACATCAAACCGTTATATTTTAACAGGCTGTGTTGGTATTTGTTCGGGGAGCGTGTAGATCATTCGCGAGTGTTCCATCTGCCCATAAAACATATTCGTAACTCTTAGTTTATCAATTTGCAGGTTAGGTCACCAGCCTGACATACGATAATATAAAATGTTGTCCGCTGCGAGAGCATCGTTTGGCAATGTCTGCAGAGTGCCATTTGTAGCTAAACAAACCCTCGGATTTACTCCAAGGAGATACAAGTAAGTCGTTTGTTCATCTTTTTGTTTTTAGGTAGTAAGTTTTGAAATGTTATGTCATGTGGGTAATTTGTAAGCGTTCATTTATGGTTTAAGTTGTGAAAATTTACATAGTTGGGTTTATTGTGTACAGCTGAGTGACATTCAGTTATGTTGGTGCTAAATTTTTCTTTCAAGTTTTAATTTTTATCGTTAAAGCAGTGGATAAGTTATATGTTGCTAAAGGCGTGATATATAGTAAATGGTTTTTTGAAGTATGACCTAAAATTTTTGTTTTAGATCTGATGCCGTCAAAGGAGCTGTTATTGGTATTGATTTGGGGACCACCAACTCCTGTGTAGCTGTAATGGAAGGTCAATCTGCTCGTGTGATAGAAAACGCTGAAGGTGTGAGAACTACCCCATCAGCCGTTGCCTTCACCGCTGATGGAGAACGATTGGTTGGAGCTCCAGCTCGTCGCCAAGCCGTCACCAACAGTCAGAACACTTTATATGCTACCAAGAGATTGATCGGCCGCAGATTCGAGGACCCAGAAGTGCAAAAAGATCTTAAGGTTGTGCCGTTCAAGATCGTCAAGGCCAGCAACGGTGACGCGTGGGTCGAAGCTCAAGGAAAACAATATTCTCCATCTCAAGTTGGTGCTTTCATCCTTACCAAGATGAAGGAAACCGCCGAGAGCTACCTTGGAACCAAGGTTAACAACGCTGTTATCACCGTCCCTGCCTACTTCAACGACTCCCAACGTCAAGCTACGAAAGATGCCGGCCAGATTTCTGGATTGAATGTTTTGAGAGTTATCAACGAACCAACTGCCGCTGCTCTGGCTTATGGTTTGGACAAGTCTGACAACAAAATGTAAGTTTTCTTTCTATAATTGTTAAATTACCGTTTTTGACTTTTTTACTTTAATCTCGTGAATATTGTTTGATGTTTTACATCAAAAAAAATTAAGCAATTTAATATTAGGTTGTCCGGAAAGTTCTGCAATATTTTTTCACTTTTGAACTAACAATAATAACAATATAATTAACAACTACAATCAATCAAAGTAATTACCGTCTGAATCAATACAGTCTTGCCAACGATTTACAAGCTTTTTTATTCCACGATTGTAGAATTCCGGGTATCTGGAGTTGATGAAGTTCTTGAAGGCATTCTTGGCATCGTCTGGAGTTTTGAAGATTCTTCCATTAAGAAACGAAGACAAGTGTTTAAAAAGGTGAAAGTCCGTTGGAGCCAAGTCTGGAGAATAAGGAGGGTGCTCTAAGACTTCGTATCCCAGTTCCCTGAATTTTGCCACGGTCTTCTTTGCAGCATGGGGCCGTGCGTTATCCTGCAGAATGATCGGACCCCTCCTTCTGACCATTGTTGGAAGATTGTGTCGCAGTTTGTCAATCTTGGCACAGTAGGTGTCGGCCGTAATACTTTGGCCAGGTTTCATGAAATCGTACTGGATCACTCCAGAGCTACACCACCAGACAGTCACCATAAGCTTCTTTTCGTGCAATTCTGGCTTCGGAACGTGCTTAGGAGCTTCTCCACGCTTACACCAACTTGTAGATCTTCTAGTATTGTTAAACGAGATCCACTTCTCGTCAATAGTTACAATTCGATCCAAGAATTCTTCGTTTTTGCAGCGTTGCAGAAGCTTTTCGGAAGCACATCGTCTCTTGGCTTTTTGCAGATCAGTCAAATTGTGAGGCACCCATTTGTCCAACTTTTTGACCATACCCATTGCCTTCAAATGATCACCAATGGTACTTTTTCCACAGTTTAGTAAATCTTCTAACTCCCGGATTGTAATATGTGGGTCATCTTCAATCTTGCGCCTCAGGGCATCTTTGTCAAGTTTGCTGGGTCTTCCTGCACGTGGTTTGTCTTCAAGCTTCTCATCGTCCACACGAAACTTTGCGAACCATCTGGTCACTGTAGAATAACTCACAACATTCTTACCCTCATTTTCGTTTATGATTCTGAAGGTTTCTGCCGCAGTATTTCCGCGTTTGAATTCATTCCATATAATCACGCGCACGCGAGATTTCTCGATTTTTTTCTAATACCTAAAACAATACAAAAAAATGAAATTAAGTTATGTAACTTACCTTTTTGAATAATTTAGGTAACAAACAAACAAAAAAAGAATTTTTTCTTTCCGTCAAGAAATAAATTTTTCCTGATTTTTCAAAGTTTACCTACTCAAATATTGCAGAACTTTCCGGACAACCTAATAGTTGGTCATTATTTTCTACAATTTCAGTATTGCCGTATTCGATTTGGGAGGTGGTACATTCGATGTGTCCGTCCTCGAGATCCAAAGGGTGTTTTCGAAGTAAAATCAACCAACGGAGATACCTTCTTGGGTGGTGAAGATTTTGACAACACTTTGGTAAACCATCTGGTGGGTGAATTCAAGAAGGAATCTGGAATAGATCTCACCAAGGACCCTATGGCTATGCAGAGACTCCGCGAGGCTTCAGAAAAGGCCAAGTGTGAACTTTCAAGCACAACTCAGACTGATATCAACCTTCCTTATATCACAGTTGACGCTTCTGGACCAAAACATTTGAACCTAAAGTTGACTCGTGCCAAGTTCGAACAGCTCGTAGCTGACTTGATCAGAAGGACGCAAGAACCATGTAAGAAGGCTATGGTCGACGCTGAGGTCAAGCCATCGGAAATTGGAGAGGTTTTGTTAGTTGGAGGTATGAGCAGAATGCCAAAGGTTCAACAGACCGTCCAAGAAATCTTCGGAAGACAACCAAGCAAAGCCGTCAATCCAGATGAGGCTGTAGCTATCGGTGCTGCCATTCAAGGAGGAGTTTTGGCCGGAAACGTTACAGATGTCCTGCTGCTTGATGTCACTCCATTGTCTCTAGGTATCGAGACTTTAGGAGGAGTTTTTACCAGACTCATCCCAAGAAACACCACAATCCCAACCAAGAAGAGTCAAGTAAGTCTCTGTCTTTTTGATTATCATATTTTTAGGTATTCTCAACTGCTGCTGATGGACAAACTCAAGTAGAAATCAAAGTGCATCAAGGAGAAAGAGACATGGCCGCTGACAACAAGATGTTAGGTCAGTTCTCGTTGGTCGGTATTCCTCCAGCTAGCCGTGGTGTGCCTCAAATTGAAGTTACTTTTGATATTGATGCCAACGGTATTGTGAACGTGTCTGCCAGAGACCGTGGAACCGGAAAGGAACAACAGATTGTCATCCAATCTTCTGGTGGTCTGAGCAAGGACCAAATCGAGAACATGGTCCGTGATGCTGAGAAACACGCCGCTGAAGATGCTGAAAGAAAGGAATTGGTCGAGGCTGTCAATTCTGCCGAGTCCGTTGTCAACGACACAGAACAGAAGATGACTGAGTACAAGGATCAATTGAACGCCGAAGAGGTATATCAGACTATTTCATTTTAAATTCTTAGTTTCATATTGTTAACACTGTCTTGTATATTGTTTTAACAAGCGATTGTTTTAGGCCAAGGCCCTACAAGAGAAGATCGATGAGTTGAAACAGAAGTTGGCCAACAGAGATGGCTTGAAGGCTGCTGACATCAAGGAATTGGTCGGAACAGTACAACAACAATCCCTCAAGTTGTTCGAAGCCGCCTACAAGAAGATGGTGCAGAACAACCAAGGCTCCCAACAAACAGAAGCTCCGAACGAAGAGCAGAAGAAGGAGGAGCAAAAGTGATATGACACTTAGTAATTATGACTAATAGGTTTTTGTAGATCTCGTTTATTGTTCCATCAATTGTTACTGTTATTCCGATTATTTTTTAATGTTTATTCACATAAACATGCCACTTATGTCAGTTGTCGTTTCTTTCTTGTGAGTTTCTCCTGCCGGTCACTCTCCCAGTGGCTGTTGGTGATGATGCCTAAAAATATTCATATATATACAGTTTTTGTTAACTTACTCGACGACCAAGGGCTACACTAGGTCTTCTAGCGTTTATTGGGGGTTGTGCCATCGACAAGCTCCCTTGGCCACTTCGCCTTCTTCGGTTATGATGAATTATGGCCGACTTGCGTGGGGATGCTGACTTCGATTCGGATTGAGGAGCTTCTGATAGTCGCCTAAAACTTGAAGCATTCCATTGTAAAGGCTAATCTAAACTGACGTTATACTCTGACTGAAGGTGGTGCGACGTTTGGAAAGAAGTCCTTTCTTGGTTTTATTATGGGGTTCATTAACATCGTCAGACGTGTTGTTAAAGTCTTGAGGCGCTCCTCCTTTCTTCATTCTGTCCATTCTGAATTTGTCTGCCTTTTCCCTCTTTTCTTTCTCTTCCGAAGTCGGTGGTGGAGAACACTCGTCCAGTTCGTAGTCACTCCCATCGTCGGTGAACTGGACATTGTGTTTGCAGAACTTGGATATCGATCTTTCCGAGAACGATGGTATCTAAAACATAATGATAGACACACTAATGTATGATACACAGCAGTAGTACTTACACCAACGTCATCCAGTAGGGTCCGTAGCCAATGCACTACGGTAAAGAATTCAGGTCGGCCGAATGGAATCTGCGACCAACAACTAGTGATGATGCGATGAAGATCCCCTGGTATACCTAAAGGCAGTGACATCCTCATTCCACATCTGACCACGACAGCAATCTCTTCTGTAGATCGGTATTCTGGCCAAGGTTCTTTGCCGTCCGTCACGATCTCGTACATCAGAATTGCGAAGGAGAAGACGTCGCTTTTAGTCGAGTACCTGGGCCTGACGGCGAGGCATTCTGGAGCCAGCCACGGAATCGGAATCTTGATTTTGTCTTCGTTCGGTGTTGTACAGCCTTCCATGATGCTGATTCCAAAGTCACTTAGTTTTACCAGTCCATCCTGCAATACAGTAACCCGTGGAATTATATTATTATTTGCTTGATTACTGCCTTTGAACTTGTAGTAAGTTTGTAAAGTTAAATTCACATTTATTCTGTGTATTGTAACATACTTTCCCGAGCAAACAGTTTCTGGCCGCGATGTCCCGATGAAGACATTTCACTTTATGCAAATATTTTAATCCTCGGGCAGCCTCTAATCCGAAAATGACCCTCTCGTTCATCTTGATGTCGTGTCCACAATGGCGCAAATGACTCAGAAGACTTCCCCCTGGACACAGGTCCAATACCAACTAAAACAATATCATAATATTACTCAACCCTTTACATAGATTGTATTAGATCAAAGAATTACACTGTAACAAAAAAAGATAGTAAAGGTAAAAAAGTACCGTACCTTGAACTGGGTTTCGGAACTGTCAAGTCCAAAGCATTTGACCACGTTTTCGTGTTTCAACTGCTGCATCACCACTGCCTCGTGTACCATCTGATCCATCTCCATCATTACCGCGCTCCTCATCGCCGCTGTGAAGCTCTGACCTATCGTTCTTGGAACTTTTACTGCTACTGCGTACTTTTCTTCTGTAAAACATATTATTTTAAAAGGTAATACCAACATATTGGTAAGAGGGTCTTTTTTGGGTGGAAGTCAGATCAGTGACGTCTAATACTGTATGTTTCAGCACTAGGGGGTCGGATACTTGTGATGAAACATAGAAATTTAAAAGATACTGTAATTTTAAAGGCTTACGATTGATATTGGCGACAGCTTGAACTACAGTACCGTAGGCTCCTTTGCCCAAGGGCGTGGCACTGCAATCTTCCCATTCTATAGAGCCGGGGGGTATAAAGATTGGCGGTCGTTCGATTGCTGTAGTCAATTGTAACTAAAAACATCAATTCTGCTTTTATATTACACATACAGTATAACAGAGCGTATGTTCTACCAAATTTCAAATATACTTACCTTACAATAAGCTAGATTACAATAATCGTAAAAGATGAAGATATAATACAGTCACCAAACAACCTACCCTCTTCAAAGTCTTAGATGAACTGAAGAGAAGATCCTTGGGAGTGGGGTGGCTTTCATTCGGCATCCCCAAAAAGTACCAGCCCTTCTTCCGATCGTGCACCAGACTGTACTCCTTGAATGGTCCCGTACCCGCTACCACACATACTATGATATCGGTCTTGCCTTTCTTCATCTCAGCCCGCACACACCAGTCGCCAACGTTCTTGAGATATTGACCAACAAACTTACTGAAACGGGTACAGTTTACTTCGTACTGTCACAGTATGTTTCATACTGGCTCAGATTACTTCACAATGTATATTAAACGAGTATATCTCGTACTCTAGCGAGACAGTAATATAAACTACAGTACTGTGGTGGCACTTTTATACAATTTTAGGTACAAAGTCAGCATATAATCAAAACTTGTCAAATTCTACAAAATTTTGGACCGCTTTTAGTAAACGAATTACAGTAACAGACGTCTTACCGAGTAACATAACCGTAAAACCATTTGTATTGGTAAAGCGCCTCCAACATGTGTGAAGACCGCTTCGACGATGGTAAAAAAGTAAAATGAAAAGGCATGGTAATAAGCCATGTTAAAGTCTAAAAATTTGCATATTTTTGTATTTTTACCGTGTTTCTGTTTTAAATGAACTTACAGTGTAATTTACCGTGATTGTGTAATGTTTCTTGCTTCCGCTTCGTATCACTGATTAAACTGATTACATTACTCATCAACTAGGTATATTAACATTGTTTTTGTGGGTATCGTCTCCATTCCAACTTTGTTTTAAAGGTATTTTCCCAATTTTCACATAGATAACATGGTTTTTCAAATATTTCGCTTTTATTGTGACATTTTAAAGTAGTTTTCAATCGTTTTTAAACCATTTAAAAGTACATTTGAATAGGTATAAGCAGTTTTTATAGGTATTGTCGGTCATTTCTCCCTAAGGGAGTGGGCTTCAATTTGCCGGAATTAAACTACTCCGTTCCGCTCTCGAATGAATCCCGATGAAGGCCCATTCCTTTTTCGGCCGCCCCCAATCAATAAATAGCCTCTGGCCGCGCTCGCTCCTCGGCCGAAAGCAATTAAATCGGTTGCCAACGTTAATCGCCGCCCAAAACTTTTGCACCGATTTTGCCCCCACCTTCCCCTGATTTTTCCGATTTCGAACACGAATTTCGAAGCAAAAAACAAAATTTTGTCGCTGTTTTTATTTTTTCCCGGACGAGGCGAGAGAGCGTGCGGGACGAAGAGAGCGGTCAGACACAAAACGGCTGCCAAACAAAATTGGTCTTTATTTTGGTGAGGAGGATCACACGTGAGGTCGCGAGGTCATCGTTGAGGTCATTGTTGTAGTGTAATTACTTTCCAATTTCAGTTTTACAATGGATCCTCAAAATGGAGCACCAAAACAGGTAAGAACGCTCAAGAACAAGGAGTTCTCGGGTCGGATTTGTTAATTGCTTTAATATCTCGCATTGTTTGGGTAGTTTTAGGTTCTTTATTTGTTACTTTTTAATTTAAGATAGTTTAATATCATCTAACGCAATATCGATAACAGATTTTAGATTTTACAGAGTAAATTTTACTGGTTATGTATTCTTTGGAATTTAGGTAACAAACTTGATTAAGTTTGGGGGTTTGAACGAATAATAGACGTTAGATTAAAACATCTGTTAGAAGAACTTTTAATGGCATTTTATTATCTTTTGAACTTTAAATGTGCACGATTTAGATCAAAAATATTGATGTTGTTATGCATTTCTATGGTGTTTGGTCAGAAATGTGTTTGATAAGTGAAATAAATAGTTATATAATGTCGAATATGGTCCATAACTTGTTTTAGTTTATCAAGATTGTTCCATTGTTCTTAGAAGCTTTGTAAAAATGATCAATTCTACCGCATTAATCGACCTTTTTCAATTCTAAAATCGACCTCTAAAGTAATATAATTTCAGAGCGATCTGCCTGTGCCTCCACCTCCACGGTCCGACGGCTCTCAAGACTCCGAGACATCGTCGAATGACTTCGTCAAGATTGACGATTCTGAATTGCGCAACGTGCCTGAGGAGTTTCTGACCAATTACGGTAACCAAGTGGCTAGCGACGTGTTGGGCTCGGCTCTGGCCGACAATTGGGTGAGTTTATTGGATTATAAGTTGTGCTTATACACAATGTATTATAGATCTTTGTTTGTATTTACTTTCGTCTCGCTCGCTCATTTCGAAAGTATTCAGGTGTACGCTACCTCATTTTAGGCGACGTTTTATTGTCTTGTACACGTTGTCTTAGGTTTGTTTTGAAATATCTTGCGTCGAAATGTTAAGTAATACTTTGGCTGGTAATTTGGAAAGGTTTACTATCTTAATTTCTAACGAATTTGTTTGATACACGTCGTTTTGCCTTATTTTTGTCATCTTTTGGTGTTCTGATCAAGCTTGTTTTAGTTGTGTTTTATAATAGTGATGACTTAATTGTGAAAAAGGGTAGTATAACATTATTTTATTCTGCTTTTTATATTTTTCACTCAAACTTTGTTAAAACATCTTAATATAATACGTCTTCTTACCTTGTTTTAGGTGACGTTTTCTTCTTTTAATACACGTTAGATTAGTTTTATTGCGAAAGGCATTTAGTTATGTCAAAGAAGGCTTACTTATACCTAGTTTTTCTGTGAATTCTGAAAACTTACCTGCCACAACCTACAAGGTATTCATTGGCAGCCTTCTGAAGTCAAATCAGAAAGGCTTTTAATCAATTATGTCGTGTTAAGTGTAACTGATGTGGTTCAGAAACAGCTGCATGTGTGTTTTGAGTGTCTTCCACTTGTTTTTTCTTGAATGGCCCAGGAATTGGCTGCCCGGCCCTTCTTTCCCTCTTTTTCATGACTTTCGCTTTCGTTACACTGTAAAATTTCAACTCGAGTAGCTTAATCGGGTTGTCAGGGAGACTCTAAATTAGCATACACGTAATTATCCTTTGTGAAATTGTTTTGAAATTGGTGTTTTGGAGCGTGCAGGATTCGTAATGAACTTTTACTACTTTGTTATTGTCTTATTATGTTTTACATTACTGATCTGGCTTAGAAGTTTGGGGAATATATTACATAGAATGTTTCTTGTTTTAGATTTACATTGTTCCTTTGTTTAGTTCACTTTCTTTCAGAAGATGGACGAACGAGACTTGTACGTCCCTGAAGCCGCCGGCGAGGCTGAAACCCACCCCGCCGACCATCCTTTGGTCGATTTGGACGAGTTCGATCCTCTGGCCAAGTCCCACAGCCACGACCTGGAACCAGTCCTAGAGGAATCTAGCCAGAAGCTCCAAGGAGTCACCATCACGGAGCTTCCAGATGATCCTCCAACCAAATCCCACGAAGACGTAAAGCAGCCGGCTGGCGATGCCAAAGAGGAGTTCAAGCTGCCAGAACCGGAACCAGAACCTAAGAAGGCAGACAGTCCAGTGCCAGAGCCAAAACAGAAGTCGGCTAGCCCAGTGCCCGAGCCACACAAAGCAGAAAGTCCGATTCCAGAGCCAACGCAAAGATCGGCTAGTCCTGAGCCAGAAAAGAAGGCCGCTAGTCCAGAGCCGTCTCCAAGTGAGCCAAAAGAAGATGAGAAGATCGTGGATCTAGCTCCATCTTCGCCCGAACCCGTAGACAACGTGAACGAAGAAGTCTCGCTACGTCGAACATCGCTTCTGACTCAAGATCAGGAGAAGGACAAGGACGCCGAGAGTAACGGTAAAAGTGACAGGCTTCAAAAAACAGCTTCGAAGTGTCATTTTTTCGTGCAAAAAATATGACAGTCTTATCTTTCTGTGGTTGCGTAGGAATAGGAGAAGGAGACTAGTACGAAGACAAAAAATATTGTTTTAGCCTACATTTGAAACTTGAAACGATTTCTAGAAAGATTAAAGTAAAATAAATTAGTTATATTGCTAATAACTTAACGTATTTGAAGCTAAAACAATTTTTTAGTGTCTGGCGTTGCGTCTCAGATCGAAGAAGCCATCCAAGAGGCTCATGACCAGGTTGGCGACCTTCTCGACGACTATCGTCACCACAACCAACATCAAAATGAACACTCTCCTGCTACTGACTCGGGTAAAGACGTGCTGGGAGAGCTCCACAGCGATCGTGCTCAAGAACAGAACAGTGGCAGTATGAGAGAGTTGTCGCCAGACCTTGTCACATACGACCGCCAGGGACCTTTGACAATCCCTCAGACTAAGGCCGAACCAGAACCAGAGCCCGAACCGGAGCACGAACCGGAGCCGGAACCAGTAGTTGAACAGTAAGTTCTGATTTATTTTATGCAAATTTTAGTGTTTTGCTTAAAAATCCGGTAGAAAACTAAAATATATGTTAGTTATTGAGTATAAATTACTTCTGACAGTAGCTTAAGGTTGTCAGAGTTTATTTAATTAGGATGATAATATGTATTGTTTTAGAAAGCCACGTCCACCAACTCCACCCAAAGATCTCAGTGGTCCAGAAGAGGAAAACCCTAAAGTCATCGACCTGGGACCTCCACCACATTCTCATGGTCGTAAGTTTTGGTTTTTATTACCTAAATTTAGTTGTTAAAAAGGTGTTAAAACAAAATGGCAACTCCAGACAAAATAGTTAATTAATCTTTTCTCAAAGGACTTTTATGAATATGTAACACTATTGGCCGTCCGTTCAATGTTCTCTGATTGCTTTTGCATGTTTTTCGAATTGGTCTCTGTGTCTTTTTGCATTAATTTGTTGTTTATTTACAAACAACATCTAACGACATTCACGTGCTTCCAGAGTTCCACAGACAAGCTTCCGAAGGTCTGCCGTCGATTCTGAAGAAATCTGGAGACCCATGGGTGGACTTCAAGTCGGTGGATCCGCGAGGTCGGTTTAAGTCGTAAATCTTTCCTTTCGGCCGGAAGCGGTCTCAAAAATGAATGTGTCCTTTTGTGTGAAATACCAGGAGATATTGTGTGGAAGGAGAGGTTGTTTTGGCAAAGGAAACAATCCTTTTCCTCCAAAGTAAGAGAACATAACACGACGAAATACTGTGGGAATCGGAACAACCCGCGGTAGAGACGGAGACGGTAACGTGTAAACAAGCAGAGATTGCCGAAACATGCCTTGGAACCAGAAAGGCGATGCGCAAACGAATGGCCAAGTTGAAGGAGCCGCGAGAGAGCGGGCGCAGCGAGAGGGGCCACAACTCGCCCAGACACACGTGCCACGGCATCGCGGCCCGAAGTGTGGGGCGCACTGACCGCGCTCCTCTTTTCGGTCAGCTGACCATTTTGCTCGAGGCCGCCACTTTTCGAAATGCAATGCATTGAGTGCAACTAACTCGGTGCATTGGGCTCGGACTGACTCAGCTTAATCACCCCCCCCCCTTTCCTCGGACCAAAGGTTTCCGTTTCCAGGACTGCGCGAGTGTGTGTCTCCGATTGGCGGGCGCACTTTGGGCTGTTTCTATTTGTGAGATGAGCCTTTTTCTGGAAGACATGCCCTTTTCGGCCTCGATTGTTTCCAAAATTATCCGACGTTTTGGGGTGAATATCACGTGGGTTTGTATACGAAGACCAGAGGGTGGTGGTACAAGACTATCACGTGCACCAAAGGTTAGAGTATCACGTGGTCGAGGGTTATTATGCTTTTATGAAAATACCCATGTTTGTGAGAGGAGAGAGCCCAAAATGGACGGTCTGCAAAGTTCTTGAGGACTTTGGATCTGTTTGTTTGTCTCTTTCCGATCGCGCGGCCTTTTGCTTCCCAGCCTCGATCTCTCGGCCGTCCTGTGATTTGTGGGATTATCGATTATCACCGTTCTTTGATCACGTATCAGCTACTTTTGGGAGCGTGTTTTCGATCAACAATATGTAAAAGAGCCTGTTATGTAATAAAAGTAAATAGAAAAATGAAAAGTTCGCGAGCAAAGGCGATTCTATGTACTTATTGACCAAAATAGTGTTGTATGTTTTGAAAATAGAAATTTCGCACTTTTTCTTTTATGAAATACCATCTTACAAGATAGCGGAACACATTTTAAATTGCGTTTTTGCTTTTTCAGAAGATAATTGACAATTTTAATTATATTACCGTTTATACTAAGAATTTTAACGCGCTTATCCGGGCTTAAACCACGTTCTAACACCCTTACTACTACAGACCTGAAACATTATCAGATATCGGCCAAATGAGTAAGGTTGGCCTTTTGTTCCGAGCGATCGGCTCGTTGATCTCTCTGATAACCCGCATCACCTTCAACATTGTTCACTACGCCAGCCGCCTGGGATCGCTGGGTGTGACAGTCTATACTGTGGGCGAGTACTCTCACAGCTTCATCAAAGACAAACCTCGAGGTAAGGAGACGAACGTACGCGTAGATCGCGGTCAAGGCCAGCCAAAATTATTTTAACACAGTAGAAGAAGGTACACAGTGGAGGGCGGAACGGCGGGGTTCTTGTATGAGTTGGCGGATTCATAATTTGTAACTGACTATTCTCACACGGTGTCTTCACTACGGTTGCTATGAAGATGCAACATCAGTTTGTAGTTTAGCGGGTTAAAAGTTATAGAATTAGGTATAAGTGGCACTTGTGTATAGTTTTTGACGTCGTACACAGCTTTTTATGATACCTATATTCGTATAATAGACACTTTTGTGCCTTAAGGTTCAAAATTGGAACCCTGTCTATGAAGACGGTCGTAAAATAGCTATAACTAAACCAGGACTGTCAATTCAGTTGTCCTTAACGCAACCTCCACGGAGGAATACAAAAAGTCGGGGAACTAAAGGGAAATGGTCTCGACTGCCGCTCGCCTATCCAACGCGTCTTTGCAGTTCGATGAGATGACCACCTTCCCCATATATCCCCTATTTGTGGGGTGGTGTTCACTCCAACTAAGGTTGCCACGTGTTGGATTAACTTTACCGTCCCAACAACGGGTTTCAGGCAGCCACGTTCACGATGAATAATGTAGCGATCCTTTTGATAGCGAGCTGAACGTTGTTTTTGGGATTATAAGCTGACAGTTTCAAAGTAAACAGCGACTGCTATATTGACATTGAAACAAGTTGTTATTAGTAATGGATCTAAGAATGTTAGTTTTCTTCATAGGGATGTAAAATTAGTTTAAAGCCAGGTTTAATATCGGTGATATAATCGGCTGTAACTGCCATAATCGAGTGTAATGTCAATACCTTCCTCTGACCTTTGCGTGATCTTAATCTAGCCGTTTGTGAAGACTTTCTTGTTTATAGCCGGTGTTTGCTTCAGAAACGGGTTGGTAACTGTCTAAATATGGGTAAGGCTTCTCGTCGTCAGTACTCTCGCGAGCAGGAATACGTTCCAGCTGAGGATTTGCCAGGCAAAGGTAACAGACTCTCTTCCATGGGTATAACACACAATGGGGCAGTTTTGAGGCTGTGAAGGGCCATACAATAGTACTTAAAAATATTTTTTAATCTTGAGAAATATTATTTTAGTTACCCAACATGTTATTTATCATAACCTGTTTCAGTACTAGAAATCCTGAAATGGAGAGACCCCAAGAAGAGCGGAGTCGCCCTCGGCCTGTCCCTGTTGGCCCTGGTCTTGATTGCTAAGTTCTCGGTGATCTCACTCATTGCCTGGACCTCTTTGACCATCCTGGCCGGAACCCTTGGCTTCAGAGTCTACAAACTGGTGGAGAGTCACCTAAAGAAGACCGATGGATCAAATCCTTTCAAGGAATACCTGGAGCCAGAGATCTCGGTCCCACAAGAGAAGGCCCACGCCCAAGTCGATGTTCTCGTACAATACGGCCAAGATTTGTTGAGAAGCCTACGTCGTCTGTTCTTGGTCGAGAACGTGTGCGACTCCATCAAGTTCGGAGTCTTGTTGTGGACCCTCACCTACATTGGAGCCTGGTTCTCCGGAATCTGTTTGGCCACACTTTGTAAGTCTTTTTTTAAATTTAACTCAAAGTAATATAAAACTGAATAAAAAGGATTGAATCTTGATTTATTTATATTGCTATGAAAATTAAAAAAAAACCATAAACACTTACTATAATATCGTGCCATTTCAGTCGTCCTGGCCTTGTTCACCCTCCCCAAGGTCTACGAACTGTACCAAGAGCCAATCGACGAGTACATCGAGTTGGCCAAGACCAATGTCGAGAAAGTGAACGCTGTGTAAGTCCTCAATCCTTAAGGTTTGATTCCCATTTTAGGCTCCAAGAGAAACTACCCTTCCTGAAGCCGGCCGTCACGGAAGCCAAGAAGGAAGAATAAACTGCTACAACAACATGATTCAGCTTTGCATCTTCCGTCCCGCGGACCCAGTCATTGTTTAATTTTGTTGCTTAATTGTTTCGTCCAATATAATTAAAAACACCCCTCAGAACCCCTTCAGGTGGATGCCTTGTCTAACATAGTGCAATATCATCTACCGTATTTTGTGGCCTCGTTTTGCATTCATTTATATTATTATTTCCTAGTAAATTGAAATAGCTAACTGTGGTAGTGTAATTTTGGAAGCATTTATAAGCTTATATTATATTTTGTAGTAACTTTGTCATAAATGCCAAAGTTGGAAGAAAAATCTACTTACTTAATTATCTAAGTCATACTTAAAGCGGATAACAGAACATAATTTAAGCACCTTATGGATGAAATAGGTCATAAAGCACCTTTAAGAGATCTTAAACGTTGCTCATCATAATAATTAATTTCTGTCGCGTGTGATGAATGTTATTAACGTTTATTACACTACGACGGGATATGTGCTATTAGAGAAAGACTCGTATAAACTGCATTATGTTATGAAAAGATTGTTAACGATAAAAGGGAAAGTGATATCTTTGGAAGAAAAGCTTTGACTCGTATATGCGACAATCATGGTTATGTTGAGATGAGAACTGTAAGGTACCCGTGGAAGAACAATTTGATCTGATTATGAGCTGGAGTTAGACCGTGGTGATAACGACTTCTTGTGCGTATCGTTCCCGTCGCTGTGATAGTCGGACGTGTTCGAATTGGAACGGGTCTTTTCTCGAATCGGCTTACCCAACTCCAACACGTTGTGGGCCATGTTGCAGAACTCGCCTTGAGCACAGTAGCCGTCCTGGATGTGAGCAATGCATAGGTAGCCCTTTAAGGAATCTGGGCGGTCCATTTTGTTCATCGACACTGTTGTTTTTAACTAAAAAGTTTGATTTTAT
The DNA here is from genome assembly GCA_904066225.2 of Bursaphelenchus okinawaensis. Classification (NCBI taxonomy): domain Eukaryota; kingdom Metazoa; phylum Nematoda; class Chromadorea; order Rhabditida; family Aphelenchoididae; genus Bursaphelenchus; species Bursaphelenchus okinawaensis. Next base: position 5,830,818 of record CAJFCW020000005.1, on the reverse strand, counting down.
GTTGTTTCAGCTTGGTATACCTATTTTCAGTTTGCGAGGAAAAACTTGTAGATTTTGGATTTGTCTTTAAAGATTTTAAAACGATATTGTACATGAATTATCAAAAGGGATTGTGCTTAAGCGCTAATTTGGTTCACCAAAAATGGCAATCTACAAGTGCAGCAGTCTCAAAAACGTGCAGTTCTCGATCTTTCAATCAAATAACGCCTTTTTGTTCCCGAATCCAACCTCCTAAACCACCAAAACATAACTCAATCATAACATACCTGTTTTGCCACCATACAAATGGAATCCCGTTTGGCTAAACTGAGCAGCGAGTCCGAGGATTCGCTCCAAATCCGCTGAACTTGGGTGTTCTCGTTGAATGTTCGTCGTTGTTGGGAGTACGGGGCAGCCGGCTCATTCCAGATTTGGGCCATATCGCCTTGGTAACCATTGTAATTCCATTGATAAGAGCTGGCCCTCGAATAGGTGTTAGCAGCCCGTGTGTTGTACATTCTCCAGCCCGACGAGAGAAATGAATAAAACAAAAAATATTATTTCCTCTAATAACGCTTGCTGCGGAATGCCAAAGGGAGAGGGGCGATTTGAATGCGGTTTGTCAAAGAAACGGATGGAGTTGATTGATGATTATATAAGGCCACATTTTGTGTATGAAGCATTCTTTGAGTCTCCTTTGTAGCCTCAGTATGTTTAAAACCTTGAACGCAATTAAATAATAAAAAATACTTAAGTTTACAAAAATTACAAAACTTTATTATATTTTAGTAAAATTTACATAATAAAATTTACCATATGTAAAAACCCAAGTTTTAGTCTTTATGTTTGCACTTTTGAGTATTTGTATTTAAATTTGGCGCCAATTGGCGTAGTGTTACACTTTATTTTAGACATTTTTTAAATCTCGAAAGGATATCCTACTAACTTACAAAGTCCTCCAAATTGGCTGTCGTCCTCTTTAAATGACTTTTTATCTACAAACAACGTCCGCTATGTTACAGTATTCCCTGTAGAATATAGTACGCCCACCCGTACAAGTACATTGGTTATATTACATCCTTGAACCCTAATAAACTTTGGAATTCAACGTTTTTGTGCGTCGAATCCCCGGAGGGCACGAATGTGATTCCGAAACTGGTATCATAACAGAGCACGTTTTAAAATAACCTTTTACATTTTGACATCGTACCTCCCTGAAGGAGTTGGAAGTAATGTAATTTTAGCTGTTATTACTAGTATATGAAGTAGTTAGTGGTCGTATTTTAGTGAGGTAAGAGTGCTTTGCTTTACATAGTTGTAAAAATGAATAATGGTTTTAAAAATTTTAAAAAAGTGAATGGTCAAGAAATATATATAAAAAAACAAGAAAATGCAACAATATTACTCATACTCAATTATACGTACTGTGTCATCAAAATACTATACAGTATACAAAGTATCTTGCATTAGCCATAAAAACATTCTACAAGAGTCATATTGTAATTCTACTGCGTTCAGACCCAAATGTCATCGGAACACGACCATCACTTGTTTACCTTGGTACGAAACCTTCATCCAGGTTGGCGGTGTAATTAGAATTCGATTAATATTGTGTCATGCATTATTTACACGTCCCCCTGCCACTTGTTCACAAGTTGTAAAACAACACCGAAAGTAGTCGGGGGTCGGTTTACAACTGAACATACTACTACATGTTCGTGCTCGTGTGCAATTACGTGACTCACTGTAGCCGTGATTAAGGTCAGGGGGCTGGATTCAGAAGTTGTGCTTTGTTGGCGGCTCCCTTCATGGGCCCGGAGGGGATTGCCCGGGCCAGGAGAGATATCCGTCATAACAATCCTCGGGGATGTTGTTCATCCAACGTCGAGAAGGCTTCTTTCTTTCCGACGGATGTTTATACCTGATGTGTTGTTATATCGTGAAACACTTGGATTCTGGGGATGGGGTGGATGTCTTACGAATATTTAGTACTGATTTAAGTTTTTTAGTTTTTAAAAGACTAGCTAAAAGACTGTTATTTTATATTAAACTGTAGAATAGTGTGAAACAGTAGCTTGTTTTACGTTTTTAATTTAAATAATGACTTTCCAAAATTAAAAGTATGTTACTAATCGGCGTTGAAATGTCCTTGTTTGTACTGAGAGTTGTAATCGTTTCTCAAATTTCATATTTTTAAAATTATAACATTACAGACTTTGGCTTATAAAATTTTAAAGTCAAAATTTTATCAAAAACACTACTAGCCTTTAGTATTTCTGGCATTTTTTACGTACAATTACTTCTTACCAACCCAAAGCAGGTATCCTAGTCACTCTAAGTCCTTACCCTTCACAACAATATGGAAAGTTTCAGTAGTTTTTCGCGTAAATGGAGGCGGCCGCCAATGGATTCCACGCAGCTCGACAACGCTACCGAAAACGACGAACTTCTCGTGCTGGCTCCAGTGCTGACGCAGTACGAGGCCGAATCTACTCCAAGATCTCAGGGAAAGAGCTAGGCTTATCAGACGAACAATGCGAACAGGTAGCCATGGCCTTCTCCAACATTCCAGACAAGTACTACGCCTTCGAACAGATGTTCCTCAACTTGTTCAATGTAAGGTTCAAGAGTAATGTAATTTTAAAGCTACGAGTTGGATAGAGTTATTGAGTTAGGTATTAAATCTCTTCTGTTTTAAAGACTATAGTTACCTCTACAATATAATAATTTTGAATAATTTTCTTGTCTGTTTACATGTCATTTTTACGTTTCCTTGTACACTAAGGTTTACATAAACCTATAGTGATTGCTTGCAGAAAGAAGACCCCCAGCTAGCCGTGGTCTTCGGCTTCGAAGGAATAAAACCCGAAGAATTGCGACGAATGAGTCCATTTCGAACTCACGTATGCAAATTTCAACGATTTATGACCACCGTGCTAGACATGTTACCCAAAAAAAACAGAGAAGAAGAGCTAGTACAGATTATAAGGTATTTTAACATTTTATGCAAATTTACAGCTTCAAAACCAGTTCTGTAACCATAGCTTGCAGAATGGTAGGACGACAACATTGTAATGTAAAACTGTTGAGTTTCACCGCGCAGAAATGGCTATCTTTCAAAAATGCCATGTTAAACGCACTAGCCAGAGGCGGAGAGTCGAACAAGTATTACAGTAGTTGGAACATCTTGGTCAGCTTCATGATATCCGAAATGAAAGACGCCTACCTGGCACATGTGAGTGTTTTAAGATCATAAGACTAGGTAACGCAGTCAAGTAGTTATACATACGAAAAAGTCGTATAATTTGCACAACGTTATACCTAGGTCAAGGTTTTTGTAAAAAACCAGAATTGTTGAATTCAAGATTCGCCAGCTCCGGTCCAACTCTTTGCCCCACGTTCTGGAAGCCTACCGACTGGACTTCCGAAGGGGTTCGCCAGTCCCGAGCGACGAAGGCCCAAGCCAATCCCGAGACGACGATCTCCCCTGAATCTACCTCTTCAATGCCTCCGGGATTACTTCTGTGCTCAATGACTCTTACTTTGTACAATAAATCCGTAACTCGGTTCTACTTAGCTTATCTTTGAATGGGAATTAGTGCTACTACGGTAGTATTTTCAAGTAGTAGCATGTTGTGATACTCCTTATAATAAGTAGCACTACGTTTAGTGCCGTTTGTTTCAATTGGTGCTCGAAACAAGCTAGATAACACAGTATAATATAAATGGCACAAAAAGGAGTTAAGAGTATTTGAAAAGGTTGATAATGCCTAATAAACTGACAATAAAGTAAAACAACTACTCAGTTAATTACAGTAACAAGTAGTAGACAACAGGCAACTAAGTCGTGGCAACCCCGACTTTATTATACTGATTATCTTAAAAAAGGTTGTTGCTGGCACTTTTTGAAAACTTTGATACAGGTTTTGCTTTTTTTGAGACAAGTAAACTAACATGCTGTCAAGACAATAGATATAAAGCTCAAAGTTGGCGTTACCGATTCAAGCGTTATATATTACAGCCAAGCCTTTCATAATATAGCAATCAATTACGCACTCACAACCTTTACCAACCAGACCTTGTCTAAAGAGTGGTGCTTTCTCAACCATGACCGTAGTAAGAATGTACCCTGATGTAAGTAGTTTTTAGATATATTTAAACTTTTCTAATAAGTTAGTATCAAAAACTCCACTTTTAGTTTTGGCAGCGAATGTTACAGTACACGGATCAAATGGAAGATATTTGTAGTTTTGTACAGGTCAGTCGGTACTTCTACAGACTAACGAACATGGACTTCCAGAAGTTGTGCTACAGAAACATGATTTGTCGATTCAAAGGCGAAACTTGGGCGACAGCTTTTTCGAAGTAAGTATGTAAAAGTTATCAACATGGTTAAGATAAATGGAACATTTTCTTATTTAAAAGACCATCTGAGTATCAATTATCTATTAATTTACTGATCACACCCGATTTCAGTTCACCGTATCGTACAATAAATGAGCGAATAAGATGCAAAAAGAAAATTTCTAAAAATTCGATTTCGTGTCCTCATACTGGTACTATGGCGCTGGTTTTACAACGCAAACAAGTTTTATTGACTCACATAGACTTTGGAAAGAAAGTTTTTGAACTTTTAGACTTCAGCAAATACAAAGGATCGCTAACTAGTGTCCAGCTTATTAACAGATCTACGCAACTTCTATTAGACATGAAGACGTCGTATATTGTGTATGACTTGATAAACAAGAGCATAGTAAAAGTCTACTCGGCGCTGCCTGAAGAACGTTACTATTGTTTTACATTGTACTACAGCGATGGCACACTCGTAGATTTGTTGAATCAGAAAGAGTACAAAGTTAATGCCATAAATATGCCACAAGGTGTGAAGATAGGTAACGCAGATCTGTTTGACTACAGAAAGTACTTGGGCTTTTTGAACCCACAACACGAGTACGTGTTAATACACAACGAAACTGGCAACATGGAGATTATATTTTCACATTACCTACCCTGGGAATACGAAGATATTTGGCTCTTAGATGCTATGGATCATGTTCAAATAATAAGTAAGTTACTAGTTTTATTGTAATCAGATTTCTAAAAACTCTGACTGTTTTTATTTTTAGACATTTGTGATTCTCGAGTTTATGGTATCAACACAAGGAAATGTATTTTCATAGAAACAAACGGGTTGCCTTCAAACATTGGCTTTTACGGGCTACAATTTCACAATTTCCATGGTCAAGTAACTAAGGTAAGCAAAAATAGCAATTTTGAACTGTTCCAAAATGGTTTCGTTGTCTGAAAATTATATTTAAAGAATTTTTAGTTTGCTGGTTATAATAAGAAAACAAGAGAATACGCCATTATCAGCCCAGAAATTAATTATTCATTATCAATCGCTGCATATTGTCCCTCTAACATATATCCTCTTCCGATGATGACAATCTATCGTATGTATTATACTAAATCAGTTCTGACGGCGCATTTGGACTGGTCTACAGGTAAAGAGCTTTGTGTATATCACAAAAAGGTTGATTTCAATAATCATTTCAGTTAAATCGCAAAGTAATACCAAATAAAATTTAAAATGTCAGTAAAGGCAACATATTTTTCATTTCAGGCAAAATGATTAAAAAATATTTTAACACTGATAACGACCTCGACAAAACTAAGATGGCCCGCTTTTACCTCAGTTTCTGTGACATCAAGATACCCGAAAGATGAGTTACGAAGGATACTAAACGTCATGTACGTGAACAATTCGAAGATATTATAGATCACCCACCACCACCCAACCATACCGTTAAAACAAAGATTAATAATGTTTAATAAACTAACAACAACTACACTAGTAATTACAATCGGCCTAACGAGTAGTGGAGGCAACGCTGGCGACACGCATTCAGCGACTGAAAGTTGTTGCCGTTGCCGCCGCAGCCAAGATACCAAAAAGGGCGACAAATTTGAATAGATGCGTCAAAGTAAAACCGATGGGACCACTGGGGCCGCGGGCAGGATTTATGGCCCAGATCGCGTTCCAAATTGCAGGCCGGGAGAAGCGGTTGTTTAGCCACTGAATAAAAATATATTATTCACTTACATAACAGAGGCATTACAGTAACCTTTTCTGCCATAACCCCACTACATCCCCAACTTACAACTGCTGGAACAAGTTCGCGAACTGTCCAGGGTCAATGTTCTTGAGTATGTTGCCCATGTTCATGCCACCTCCGCCTCCACCGTGCCCTCCAGACTGTCCCACCTCACGAATGGTGTTAGCTATTAATCTAATGAAGTTAGGCGGTTGAGTAACACCCCCTCCCCCCGTGCCCAAAGGACCACCACCGTAGCCAGATTCAGGCTTCGGTCTTCCAGATCCTTGAGGGATCTGAGGAATGAAGCCGCCGCTGGATCCGGATTCGGTTTTCGTAAAGATGGTGCGCTCTTGAGGAAGTGGGGGTGGTGCTGGTGCTGTTCGTACACCTCCTGAGTAAATCAAAGTAACATTTTGTGATTATATTAGAAGTATGTCAACATAAAGTGTGCTTAGGTTTGATAAATAAACTGATACCGAAACCGAAAATTCAATTTAAAATTACAGTACAGTAAACATCAAAGCTCAAGTAAAACTCACGTTGACAAGCTGTAGTAGCCTGCATACATTGATGTTCTTCATCAAACAAGTTGTTGTTGGTCTCTGGAGTCCTACATCCTGGAAACCAGAACTTTTCACAGAGACCAGTCTCCTTGTTGTACGTGTACTTCAACATGAATCCACAGAATCTGCCCATCGGAATCCCTTGTTCACAAACGGACAGCTTGGACAACTTCATACCACTGAACCTGTTGTGAGGTGGTTGCGTAATAAATACTGGTTCTGGACCTAAAATATGAATTTTTATACCAAACCCTTAAAACTTTGAAACTATTCCAATCAAAACTGACAAACTACAGCAAAAATGTTTGAAATTCAAATTTAAAGTAAAAGTATAAAAAGTGCTTCTGTTTAACAATTTTTTACAATTTTATATCAAAACAATGGTAACGTTAAGGTTTTACCGTTTTCTTCTTCAAAATCTCCTTCCAGATCCACAGATGGATCAGGATCTGGATCTACATGTCTGCCCCCTGGTATCGGCTTCGGTGGCGGAGTTGGTGGGAGAGTTGGAGCTGGTGCAGTTGCTTTTGTCACCGGTATTCCACCATTCGCAGCCGTTATGCACTAGAAATTATACATTACATCAAAGTCAACGAGTTTTAATAATTTAAATTCCAAAATAACCATAAATTAAAAAAACCTTAGAACTGAAGATTTAGTTTACAATTATTGACTCATAACGATCACAAGTTATTTAGAATAACCATCTGACCGATTGAGCTTGCGGTAGACAAACAATACGAACAACAAACCAAAGTTCAACTACCTACAGAGTTGGGGATTGGCCTACATTGATTGGCCTTCTCTTCGTTCAACAGGCTGCTCTTCCTCATACACACTTGATGAGGGAAGGCACAGGTGAATGGTGCACATTTTATCGTATCCACTATCAGAAAGTCGACACTTGATACAACTGATTCGCCTAAAATACAATAATATTATGTTATGTAGTCAAAAAGATTAAAAAGTCTATTAGAATATACAAAAGTCAAACCACGAAAAAGTGAATTTGACCAAGAAAGCACACTGATATCAACATAAAGTAAACTTACACTCGGGGGTCTCGAACAACAACTCGAGAAAAGGATCCACCTTGTCCGGAATGTCATGAGCGACCGAACAGCCGAGCAAGATGAGAACATAGAGGAGAATCATGATCAGAAAATCAATGAAAAGAAGGCATTGCGTCGATGTGGTTGAGCTCGTCGCAAAAATTGGCAGGATCCCTCACGTTTATTTTTCGGGGGATTGGTTCCCTCCGCGCGACGGATTCGAGGTGCTACTTCATAAATTTTATGTTCCTTTTTTGTTGAGTAATGTCTTTGTCGCATTCCATGGTAATTACCTCAAGGTCAGTAAATTTAGCTGCGGTTCCGAGTGGTATTTGTAGTACTATTTTGTTAGTATAAGCAAGTATGCAAGGTACCAGTTTGCGAATCCAAGCCCGCCTCCAGACATCGAAGAAACGGCTTTTAAAAACTTTTTGAAATTGTATTTTAGGCTTGTAGGTCCTTTGTCATCAGCCGATTCACGACTTTTCTTTGAAATATCGACGAAAAGCTTTATGTGATTTAAATTTGAATTTGGAGAGCCAATTTTATCTAACCAACAAAGTGCTTGTACACAATGTCGAGACCAGGCTACAAACTTTATATGCCTACCAGTCTGTTATACAAAGAAGATGGTTCATTCAAATATAACGCAAATGTCGCTTGCAAAGAAATGTCAATTTGACGCTTTGTTTTCTTAAAGTGTACTTTCGTGACATTGTACTACAACGATGGCACACTCGTGGATGTGCTAAATCAGAAGGAATACAAAGTCAATGTTATAAAACTGCCAGAACACTTTCAAATATGCAACTCAGATTTTTTTGGCTACAGAAAATACGTTGGGTTTGTGAATCCTCAACATTTCCGCAAATGTTAATAACATCTAAAAATTTTTTTTAGTTTGCTGGTTACAATCGGGTAACAAAAAAATATGACATTGTAGGCTCAAATCTGGACTTTTCTTTTTCAAGGAGTATGTATGGAGAACAAACTGTACGTTACTTTCCTTTTGTATACAAAGCGCCGTGTACGAATACAGTTTGAAGATATCATAGACCAACTTCAAAAACGAAGCAATCGTAATTTCGTCGCAGAACGTTGTATTTGTGCACCTTTCCTCGCATAACATGACTAGACATGAGCAACGGGCCGGGCCGGGCCTGAGCAAAATCGAAAACGGGCCGGGCCGGGCTTGAAAATTGGGCCCGGGCCCGAAAAAAAAAATTTTAAATTTTTTAAAATTTTTTATTTTTAATTCCCGTTTATGTTTTTCGATTTTATTGGATTCTATGATCCATAAATGACCTAAAAAAACAATTTAAAGTCAAACTTCCGTTTAGTTTTTAAGTTTTAAAATTTTTTAAATTTTTTAAAACGGGCCGGGCCTAGAAATTTTCTGATCGGGCCGGGCCTGACCAAAATCAAAAACGGGCCGGGCCGTTGCTCATGTCTAAACATGACTCTTGCTACAGAACGCCAAGCTTTTCTTTTCTTTCGTGACGGGACCATTCAGTCGTGAATCTTACCAGTCGTCGCCACATTTCGCGTTTCAGCTCGATCTTTTTATCGCTAGATTATTTCATATAAAATGTGCATTGTTTGGTGGATGTATAGACATTTTCGTATTTCTTTTTGAATTTTAATTAACTTTATATTTTACATTTATTTGATTGACTTTGGTTTTTGAACGTATTCTTTCGTGTTCGTTGAAGTTTACTTTGTCTTTTTTGGCATAAATGATAGTCATACTTGTGTTTTTAGATGGATCACGTACAAGCAATCGTAGAGCCTTCAAAAAAGTTTGCCAAGGACAGCATCCGGCTGGTTAAGAAGTGCACAAAGCCCGACAGAAAAGGTAAGGGTTTAAAGTTATATTTTGTGAGGTTTAGGTTATAATAAAAAATCAGATTATGAATGTACATTTAGGTGAATATGTGCGTTGTTTTTACTGTTAAGTACATATGAGATGAGTAAACTACGGATGTTTAAGGTTTTTTTTGTTTTCAAAAGTTTATATTATATTGGAGAGTTCTTTATGTTAATATAAGTAATTAAACTGACAAGGACTTGTAGAGATATTTTATAAGCTTTATTTTACGAAGTTTACAATATTTTAGAACTTTTATGAGTTATAGTATTTATATTTTTATGTTTTAGTAAAATGTTTAATTTGTAATTTCAAAAAAAATCAAAATTATTCGTAGTTATTTTTGTGAATAATAAAATATTTAGTCTAAGAACAGTTTTAAAGCAGTTTTGTTGGAAAATGGTTTTAAATTGGATTGTCGAACTTTTTTGTTATGACATGTTGTGAACGAGCTAGATAAGGGGTTCTTTACCGCTTTTTATGAGGGCGTTACTGTTCGACTTGTTACTGATTGTTTCTTTTGCAGAATACCAGAAGATTGCAGTGGCAACAGCAATCGGTTTTGCTATCATGGGATTCATTGGCTTCTTCGTGAAGTTGATTCACATTCCAATTAACAACATCATCGTGGGCGGAAGCTAAGGGCTTTTTTGATTACTCTAAACTCTTATTAATTTATATTAAAGGAAAATTATATTTTGTTTTCCCATGTTTATCGAAGTTTTTTGTATTGTTGTTGATGTAATTGGCAGATTCTGCGATTCTGTAGATATTTTTGACCATTAAAGTGATAAATCTAAATTATTCAACTTTTGAGGGATAGTACTGGATTTTATTATGAAACTTAGATGTACGAATGTGTATATGTTTTTCAAAATGTTTTTGGTATAGTTGTCGGTCGAACGAATAAGTTTTCTTTTTTCACGCGATACATAGAAATTACTGTTTATGATTAGGCATGAGCGATGGCCCAAAGGTTCTTCTTGGATTTTCTGGTAAACGAAAATCAGGGAAAGATTACATTAGTGATAAGGTGGTAGAGAAAGCAGAGAGCTTGGGGCTACGAATAGTGAGAAGAGGTGTCAGTTATCCATTAAAGGAAGAGTACGGTAAGCTACATGGGTTGGATGGTGAGAAGCTCAAGTTTGATTTTGAATACAAGGAGAAGGTACGAAAAGATATGGTCGTATGGGGTGAAGAAGTTAGAAACAAGGATCCTTCATATTTCTGCAAGTAAGTTCAATATGGAAGATTAAAGAGTTTCAGTAAATTATAATTACTTTTTTACGTTTCACTATCTTAAAATGTCAACTGAGTCATAATTTTTATTGCTAAGACTTACAGTAAGAATTTTAGAAAGACGGTAGAAGCCGTACCTGATTTATCATCAGTGGATATTTTGATAATAAGTGATTGCCGTCGTCTCATTGATGTAGAATACTTTAAATCCAACTACAACTCGTTTTTTCTACGAGTAGAAGCTGACATGGAAACGAGGAAGGAGAGAGGATGGCAGTTCCAAGAAGGTGTAGATGATGCCGAATCTGAATGTGGGCTAGATGACTTTAAGGGATTTGACGTTGTTATACGGAATGGTGGTGACGAAGAGAAGCTCAATTTTGATCTCGATAGGCTTTTTCACAAACTAAACATATCAATAAAGTAACAGGATTTTAGGCATTTATTTTTGCTTTTTTAAATGTTTTACAACAGATATTTTAAATTTTTAAGTTCTTTTTTGTCCGTTATGCCAAATGTGTAATAATTATCTTTCTTAACTTAAGTTGAACCTTAAAAGGTGCTCAATGTGCCTTAACCCATCATCTTGACCAAGAGCTCTGATTTGGAGGGTAAATCAATTAGTGTAGCTTATGTTTTATCCCAAACTTCTCAAGTTTCGAGACCAAACAATGCGGTAATTGGCAGTTATTCCTATTGTACGGAATGCGAGTAATTTGTTTCCTGGCAGATGGTCCCTCTCGAAAAGGGAAGGGCAGGGATCAGGAATACTTGATCTTGCCTAAATTATGCAGAATTATGCACGGAAGTTGCATGTCGTGACATGAGACATCTGTTATCTGTTGATATATGAAATACGATCGAATTCGATGGAAATTCTGTAAATGTCTCTTGAGGGTTAAACTAATTGGAATTATTGTTTTACTGCTCATCAGGTTGTTTAGTTACTGTCATTACTTTTTTACAGCTGTAATGGTACAAGCAGACTATTAGCTCGAGTTTAATATTTGCTTTGACAAATGATATCCCACTCTTACTGTGCATGACAACTTAAAATTTAATAAAAAATGGATAGACGCTTTACTGTGCCCGCTTACCGTAGCCTTGACAAATGGATTTGTTTTGTGCTACAGAAGAACAAGAGGGCATGTGTCTTTTATTCTAATTCGATTGTTGTGCCTTAAGCGGTTTAGTGATGCTGCCATCTGCCTTTCTTTCTTGTTGTCCTCGGCACTTGTTGACAGTGGCACCGATCTCGTTATGCAAAATCTCATCGCGGTTTAAGGGCATCAATCATTGGCCTTTCAAATGAGCGAAAACCTTCTGAATAATTCAGAATATTGTTTACGACTTGGCCACCGCGCAATTCCTTATTTTTCATGGATAATGGGCACACCTGGCCCGATCCCGAGGTGGTACCCACTTGTACCCCGTCCTTAATTGCGCTTCAGGGCTGTATTTGTAAATACTGTTTTTGAGACATCGTTTGAGAATGTAAATTGTAAAATAGTCTAACTCAAGTTTTTTGTAAATAAAAATACAGTAACAACCCTATACTGTCATACATACAAATGAGCATGACATACCTCAATATCCTTGATAAAAGAAAATCTAAAAAGCTACAATAACAAATGTCTTAGCACCATATTAGCCCTATTAAGCAGGCTCATCTCTGTATAAACATCCTTGAGTGTTGTTACCGTAACTCAGGTAATTGCCCATCTCTCGACCTACTTGAACAAGCTCTTCATTTGGCCACATTAAGTGCGCGCCAATGTGTTTAATAATCCCGTGGCTAGCCAGGTCATCACCCCCTTTGCCATCTGCAGCCCAAAAAACGCGCATTCTAATTGTATCCTTGGCCATTTGTCCTAATCTCACCACCCAGCTTAATGGTATCATTTTCAGTGTTTATTTGCTCGGTTATGTACATATACAGAAGTGTGGTAAAACGCTGGTTTACATTTGGTCATTGCGGGTGTCATGTTACGGATTCTATTCAAATAGGGAGCTCATAAAGTTACGGTGTCTGATTTATGCATAATATAGTCAAAAGATGGCATTACTTTTCAAATATTACTCATAAGAATATATGAAAATACAATAAACGGCACACATGACCTCCCAAGAGCCCTAAGCCATCGAGGACAAGACAAATTTGAGTGCGGGAACGAAGCCCTTCACCTGTCCCGAAGCCATCTGCCGGAAGGCGCCTCTTCTGTACAATTCATCCGGAAACGCGCCTATAAACCGGTATTTACATGCATCTGCCTACACAGTAAATTAGACTGAGCAAACACCTGCACTCGAGATCTCGGTTGTGTAATAGTCGATTGGAGGGGATTAAGACTGTCAAAAGCCCCAATTGACCCGTTCAACTTATGGCATTGTTTGCGCTGGCATTACTATACTTATGTTCTTGTGTATATTAAGAATGTAGTCAAGAAGACATGGCAGGTGTAGTAAAAGAGAGCCAAGGTTTGGTAAAAATAAAAACCCTACCCTATCCTTACTATGATACTGTAATATACAATTGAATGTAAAAGTCATTACTACTATACATATGTTTTTTACTCATAACTTTAAGTAGACTACTATAATATTGTAGATCAAGTCTATAAACAAGTATTCGAAAATAATGCGCAAATCTGCAGAATTAATTGTATTCGAAGCCAAGCCGCCAAACAGGAGTGTTTATGTGATCTTCTTTTGTCGCTTATGCAAATTCGGCCTCCTACTGCCAAAACATAAGCCCTGATTTACAGTAATCCATCTTGCAGCTAGTCTAAAAAACCCTTGGCCTCAAAAAACGTTTAATTGGGGCGGAAGATGGATCAGGCCATCTGGCTGGCCAAAAAAGGGTGTCCTTAAAACGTTTTCGAGACGGCGATCTTATCCTGCTTGTCACAAGGGACGAGAATATCATTATGAGGCATGGTAATGTTTTTTGCACATACTATGTCATTTTGGTCTATAGTAGGTTGTGGCAGAAAAGCAAGGTCAGATACCATGTTTACTGTAGTTATATGCAGTCTTTAACGATTTTATGTTCAGAAATGCAACTTATGAACAATAAAAAGTAAAATACGGTATGATACGGTATAATGACCATTGGTTTTGAAATCTAAAAACATTTTTATTAATTTTTCCTTTGTCTTAGTCTTAAAAAGCCAAAATTAATTTGATCTATGTAAAGGTACTCTTTTGCACAATTAATTTCTCAGCTGTTTATAACAGTTTGCCTATCTCTTCATAGTACACTAACTCATACTCAATTGCACAAAAGTACAGTAACTTATACTCAATAGCACACCCAGAACCTCACAACAAAGAATCTGACAACTTTTGCACTAACACAAAACCTGTACTTAATGTACAAGAACACCTGCCCGTATATCCCATTACCATGCCCTTTTCGGTTTGTCCCCCTTAATACAGTGGTTATGCTAATCTCGGATTCGAATCCACTTTCGGCTTCCTTATGACCCCAATTATGCGGTTTCTTTCATTTCGGTCGACAGTTCACGTCCAGGTCATGCCACGGTCCTCTCTGGCCGCACAGGCAGATGGTCAGGCCCCGCCCACTCTCGCCGCGCCGATCGGGATCCCCCTGGATTCAGTCGAGAAATTCGCGGTCGGTCATGACCGGCTACAGGTTACTGTAGTTTCTTTTGTACTCTATTAGAGGTTTTTTTAGTATATCTGTTTAAGTTTGTCATCAATCATTGATAAAACTGTTTTAATGATACTGTAGTACAATAGCATCTAAGCCATCTTATAGTATTATAAAATATGTACCAGTTCCTGTATTTTATTGTTTTCTTATCAAAGTGGTTTTGTTTATTCCAGCTTACGCCTCTTATCACTGACAAGAGAAATATTGTAAAAATGTAGTACTGTACAACCATCTATAAGTTACATTATTTTTAAAAATATTTTATAAATTACCTTACTTGGTCTAAAAACTACATACGATTACTGTATTTTATTTTGTATTAAAAAAGGGAAAGACTTTCCTTAAAAGATCTTTTTTGTGTTTCCATTTACTTTTCGACCCATTAAACTAAAAATAATTAAAAAATAACGTTGTAATTTACTGTGCAGTAAAGATGCCACAAACAGTTATTTTTTTGAAGAGTTCAATAGTATTGCCTACAGTTTAAATTCAAAGTTCAGTTATATTGTTGTAGCCATATCTAGTATTCTCGGGTTGAAAGCATTGTGAACCGTGCCCATTATTCATTGTTTTAAGGATTCAGAATTCCTTGACGACGTCTCCCAACCTAAGGAGATGCCGCGAGTTCATTCCGTTGAAGGTTACTGTAACGTTTCGAAAGTACGCGAGAGAACAGCGATAAGCGTTTTGAAATCGTGACTCATGGACGGCCAACGGGTAGTCGAGCTGTCTCAATTATAATCAGTGTTGGTTTAGTTATTTTGGGACGGTCCGAGTAACAATAGCAATGTGATGATAACACTATTGGTCGGAGGGTACCCTTGTTTTGACACATTTCAAAATTATTTTGAAATTCGGAAAAGTTTTGAAACCGAAATCGACCTTTTTAGTTGTTTTTACCGTATTTTAGATGCTTTTTTCATGATATTTTCAATAATTTCACGAAAAAAAAAACAATGCGAAAAGGTTAATGGATCTACCTTTTACAGTATTATTCCTCTTGTGCGCGATATTTCTCCTCTGAAAACCTTTTGCATCGTTTGAGATTACATTATGATTTTAGGTATGTTTGCCTCAAACGGGATCATGCTTCCGGGTTTATTCGATTCAACGCAGAGCTTTGTCCCGACTAGTCCAACCGCCTTAAACGGACTGTTTAACAATGTTTTTACCCATCCAGCACAACCCGACTACAACACCAATCTACAACTCCTACAATTACAGTTACTCTGGCACAATCCTGACCTACTCAACAACTTGTTAGGCAATTACAATACTACTAAAGTAAGTTTTCTTATGATTGCATTTATACTTCTTATCCTTAAAAATAAGACAACAGTAATTTAATGCCATTTTGATGTCATCCAAGATCATTTTTATAAATTTTAAAAATGACGACTAAATGAGACAATTCCAGACCATCGACTCAACTCCATCGCTCCCGGAATCCCCAAAACACAAACAACCTTCGCCAGCATCACGGAAACGACCCGCTTCATCCAGTCGGTTGTCAGAAACTCCTAGTCCCAGCTCGGTTCCAACCAAAAAACACAAAAATGTCCGAAAAATTTTGGCAGCCGACGCCGAGACCAACTCTCCAGTGTCAGGAATGTACATCAAGGACGCGTCTGAAGTCAGCGTCGACGATCTTCAGAAGGCTTCGGAATTGGATGAGACTGCTTCGTGTGTGCACGTTAGCGAAGAATCTAAGAGGAAGATCGCGGAGATCCCTAATTTGATAGGCGACTCGATATGTTCGTTGTGTAAGGTCAAGTTTGTGGACGTGTTTCGTCTAGCGATGCACAGATGTCCGAGGATCGTGCACGAAGAGTACAGATGCCCAGAGTGTGACAAAGTAAGGGTTTAGTCATACTTTATTGTAGTTGTTTCATATGTATTTTCCAAAACTCCTTATTCTACGGGCTTCTTACTTGTCTTTCCGTCTAAAAAAACCTTAAAACTAGATCTCTTGACCTTCTTCTATGCGTTATATTGTGTTTTTTGCCGCAAAACCCCTTACTGCCTTATACTGGCAATGTTTTGATTGCCGTTTTTTACCGCCACCCCAATTAAGCCAATATTTGAGTAATTAACTCCACAATGCGTTCATAGTCACACGAATTGACAGACGCGCGAAAGTCGACCGTAATTGGCAGCCGCCGACAAAGAAGTTGCCGAGAGTTGTCTCGGCCTAGCTGGGTGCCGAGATTGGTCTCGAGAGGGCCGCCTCTGGATAAACACTTGGCGCCTTTCGGCGTCGCCCAACACAGTGGCCTCATGCGGTGCTGCACTTGACATGTCCCCAACTTTGAATTACCGCCCTTTACAAACAAACCCGAGCTGGGTTGTGTACATGCAGTAAAACACTGTCTTTGAACGTGTACTTACTTCGGGAGCCTTGTCATGCATAAGAAAGTAAAAAAATCCTATAAAATATAAATAAACTATAATAAATTCAATGGCAACCTTAAATGCATTAGGTACAATCATCAAACGTATAAACTTAAACTCCTAACCACTATTGTTTTTCAGGTATTCAGTTGCCCCGCCAATTTGGCATCACACCGCCGTTGGCATCGACCAAAGGCCAATAACATCGACGCACAATCAACTTCTTCAGAATCCTCAAAACAATCTCCGACTCCGGCACTGATCTCACTCGGCTTCACTACAGACTCTTTAGCTTTGTGTTAGATTAACTTACAGTATTCGATCAAAAAATATGTAGCAAACTCATAATCTTTAACTCTACGTATTTTCCTATCAGTAGTGTCATAGTACTGTCTTAAAACGTCGTATTTCTTCTGTAGTGTACAGTCTGTGTATCTTCTACATCAATTTTCGAAAAATAGTTACAGACTTTTTACACAACGTATTATTCCAACTTTTTATATCATTTATATTGTTTTAACTAATTCAATCAAGCTTTTAATCTCCCAAACACGGTAATTGTGTCATATTTTGCAGTCAAAGTTGTCACCTTTCAAAAGCAATCAACTTGTAACCTCTATAATATTGTAATACATAACTACTGTAACCCATTATTCTTTTTTCCCTGGAAACCCGTCACCGAGTATAGCTCAAACTGTTATTGCTGAGGCATCTAGTCATGTTGTACATAAACATTCCAAACAAACTACGTATTAACGGTTTTATCTTGTTTCACATATATAAATTCTTTAAAACTGACGTCACAGAAGTTATAAAACTAATTGCTCTGAAATAAGTTATTAAAGAAACCAATTTAAATTTGAAATACCATAAAATAAGACAAGAATTCATACATTTTCTAAGAAATATTCCAAACAACAATAATGCAGTATGTTTATTGTACAAAACTTAAATAAGTCCAAGTTTCTGCTTTTGTTTGTTTTTCCTTCGGACTAGATCAAGGTTTCTATCTTTCCAAGTGCTCTTTCGGAGTTTAATAGGTCTGTTGCCAACATATTTACCGTCCATTTCGCGCATCGCTCTTACGAAATCCTAAAAATATAAACATTAAGACATTTTGAATATATATACAAAAACGAAAAACACAACTAAAATATAAGTCAAACATTAAAAATCAATCTTAGACTAATCACTTACATCTTGAAGCTTAAACGACACAAATCCATATCCCTTAGGCTTGTTTGTCCTAGCATCCCGAACGACCTTCGCTTTCTGAAAGCTACCATATTTCCTAAACGCTTTAGACAACAACTCGTCAGAAACTTCGTTTCCAAGGTCACCACAAAAGATTCTGAAGTCGTTGGGATCCCATTCAGCCAAAGAAGGATCTTCCCAAGTTTGACCACCACCAGTTCTGACAAACCTCTTCATCTTCTTATCACCTTTCATCACTTGGCCCAAGTAAGAGTTCTTGTGGGCTTCAGCAGCTTGCTTCCTTGCTTGGATGAGTTCCACATCAGAGGGTAGAGCCTAGAAAACGTGAAAATAAACTCACATAACATTAATAAACTGACATTTTACGTAAATAACAAAGTAATTGTTCAATTATAATATCTTTGTAACAAAGTCAACTACAAAAGCCTAAAAAATCAAAGAATAAGTTAAAACATACCACGGTCTTGAAAGCAGGAGCTGGAGGAGGTTCTATAATAACATTCTGTTTTTCGGCCGCTTTTGAAGATGAAGGACCTCCTTTGCCGTACAAAACTGGAGCTGACTCGATTACACCAGACATTTTTATAAAGATGAAGTAGAAGAAGATAAGTTTGAGCTTGTTTTAGAAAGTTGCTTTCTTCTAAAACAAGCTGCTTCAACGAAAAATCGAGAAAATAACGAAATAACACAATGTGTCAAGTCTTTTTCAAACGCGCCAAGTTTGGTGACCAGTGGCAACTATTGACTATTGACTTTTATATTAGAGAAATGTTTTAAAGTATTTCTGCGTTTTTTATTTTTGCGTTTGTAAACTTTTTTGTCGTATACGATTTACAATCAGTTATAGTATTTACATAACTAACATTTAGGCTAGTTAATAAACTATGGCAGTGTTGGAATACGATTCAGAAGAAGAACAAGAGCTAACCGAGAAGGAACGTCAGGTAAGATATCTGAGCTATAACTATGGTATTTTTATAGGAGATTGAACGCAAAAGGAAGAAGAACAAGAAGAAGAAGGAATCTAAAAAGAGGACAAAGAATCAACCGCTCGAAACAGCTAACGTCAATGGAGAAAAGAACAACGACGACGAGATTAAGATTGAAGTTGAGTATGTTCCGGATGAGATTGACATTCCCAAAGAAGTATTTGGAGATTTTGTGAATGTTTTCAACAGATTTAAGGTATAGTTTTGTAATTCAAATTTTTTTTTACATTTAGAAGGGAGAAATTTTTGTTGATGTGTATAATTTAGGCATTGTGGTAATTTTGAAGTTGTCGGAGATATTTTTGTAGTGAGTATGTAAAATATTGTATTTTAGACGACAGAAACAGAAGAAGTGAAAGAAGAACTAGTAATTGATGAACCTAAACTTCTGGATTCTAATACGATAGATTCTTTTAACAAAGCAGCTATCTCTGAACAGATTCTTCAAGATGAGATGAAAGAAAAGAAGGTATGTTGATTTTGTTTTTGTATTTAATAATTTTAGAAAGAAGAAGGAGATGTGGAAAGTCTAAGCAGAAAGAAGTTGAGGCTCAGTATGCAGCCTTCTATTGCCGAACTTAAAGCTGTAAGTTTTTCTATCGATTTACTTGATGAATTTATCTTTACCGCTTCATATTTTATTGAACTTTGCATAGGTAAATTTTATTTTAAACTTATGGTTTATTTCTTCTCACATTGGATAGTAACTTTGATAGTCTTTGTTTAGAATACTACGAGACCAGACGTGGTAGAATGGGCTGATGTGACTTCGCGTGATCCACATATTCTTGTTCATCTTAAGGCTTATCGCAATACTGTTCCAGTGCCACGACATTGGAATGCCAAACGAAAGTACTTGGCGGGAAAAAGAGGATTTGAACGTCCACCATTTGAATTGCCAGATTTCGTTAAGAGAACTGGAATCATGGAAATGAGAGAGACTATGTGGGAGAAGGTAACACTTTAAACGTTTTTTGTAAGAAATTTTGTTAATGCTTAAATGTTGGTAAACGTTTAGGTTGGTTTGCCGATTAAAGCGATTCCAATTTAAAAGTAAATAGGATTTTACAAACTGAAATTTATTCACGGAACGATAAGTATTTTAATAATTATTAATAAATTTTGCTTTAATCATCAACATTCAGGAAGGTGAACAAACGCTGAAGAGTAAAATGAGAGAAAGAATGCGGCCGAAAATGGGCAGAATTGATATCGACTATCAGAAGCTGCACGATGCCTTCTTCAAGTGGCAGACGAAACCAGAAATGACTGTAATGGGAGAATTGTACTATGAAGGTAAAGAGATGGAGACTCAGATGAAGGAAAAGAAACCGGGAATTTTGTCAGATGAACTCAGAATTGCCTTGGGTATGCCTGTTGGGCCTACAGCCAACAAATTCCCTCCACCATGGTTGATTGCTATGCAGCGTTACGGTCCCCCACCATCATATCCTAATTTGAAGATTCCTGGGTTGAACTGTCCCATTCCAGAAGGTTGTTCGTTTGGGTATCATGCTGGTGGATGGGGGAAACCCCCGGTAGATGAGACTGGCAAACCTGTTTATGGTGACGTCTTCGGATTAACTGTAAGTTTATGTCTATTTTTGAAGTTTGAAACGGAAAAAAACGTGATATTTACGTTGGAATGAATTTTTTTTTAAATTAAGCATGCTTCTTGAGTTGAAATCTGAATTCCAATGATTGTTTTAGGCTCCAGAAAACATAGAACCAGAAGACGAATCGAAGATTGAACGAGTTCATTGGGGAGAAATCGAGAGTGATGAAGGAGAATCAGACGAGGCTAGTGATGTTGAGGAAGATGAAAACGAGCCAATGGAAGATGACGATGGTTTGGCTACACCAATGCCTGAAGGCACAGTGACTCCAAGTGGCGTGTCTATGATGTCTGGAATGGAAACTCCAGAATCCATCGAAATCAGAAAGGCCAGAGATGATGCGTAAGTTTACTTTGATATATTGTAATTGTCGGACTGTATGGTAGCATAATTACGTTTTAAAACTACGCATTTATTGGTGTTTAATGGCTGATATATTAGGGCTAGTGTATCTGGAATAGAAACTCCAGTCAAAGCGCTAGGGCAGCTCTACACAATATTGCAAGAGAAGAAGGTGGACAAGTTTGGAAAGGACATTATGGGATCTACACATGTTTACGATCTTTCTGTAAGTACTAATCTCTTTCTCAAAGTCATCCTTTTACTTCAGTTTATATACAAAGTTTAGACATCTTTTAACTTTATACATTTGTTAAAGTAAAAATTTCAGAAGAAGAGTAAAGTAGACGGTATAGAAATATCATTGAATCCAGAAGAATTAGACTTGGGCGACAAGAAACATCTAGAAGAGAGATACGAAGAACAATTGAGGAAACAAGCAGTACCCAAGAATGACGACAAGGAAGAGGAGGAAGAAGACTTTTCTGATATGATTGCTGACCATTCTAGAGTAAGTTCTCGTAACATACTCGTAATATTTTCTTTCAAAGACAGATGTTATGTTGTTCATTGTCATTTAACAATTGATTAACAAGTTCACTTTCAGCGCAAACGAAAGGCCGAACAGAAGAAGATCGCGGCCAACGAGAAGAAGAAGCACAAAGACTTCAAGTTTTAACCTTATTTTATTTATCTGTTGTTAGCTCGAGGTGTTTTCTCGTGATTAAACGACTTCTCCCTTCTAACGTAACTTCCAAAGTTCTCGTTCCACATGCGTTGTGTTCGCCATAGCCAAATACTCAGAGCTTCCTTCTGATCTAACGTGAACACTGACCCAGAATACTTTGTGACAGCTGTCATTCTTTCTCGGTTAAAGCTTTTTGTAACCACAGCAGCTATCCTTATCATCAACCTCTCGTGTAGATGTGTGACCTCTTGGTCGAAAGTATCATCGGAAATGCCATCTGACACTACCACCATTACCTGAGGTCGATCGTGGTGGGGTGTTGGCATCAGTCTGTGTCGATGTCGCACCTTTTTCATATTCTGTTCTTGATAAAGTATTCCGGCGGCAAAGGATAAGGCTTTGGCTAGAAATGTGGCTCCACCAAGGTATGGCATTCTTCTTATTGCTGCTAAAATGGACCTTGTAGTAGACATCTATCCCATCGCTTATTATGATTTAAAAATAGGTAATATGTAGATTGCAGTGTATGAAATAGCAAGATACTATGAAAAGAACTGTTAAAGTAACTTACTTCTCACAGACCTGACGCTGTAATACCGATCGAATCCAAAGTAAACTTTCGGTTCAGCTGCGAACAAGACTGTGGCTACTCGAGAGCGACTGGGAGCAATGTCAATATCAGCGACAAAGGCACGCAACATTTGTTTGACTTGGTTAAAACTGTTGAGGCCAATGCTACTGGAAGAGTCGATCAGAAGGAGAACATCGACTGGAGGAAGGGATTTGATTGGATGTTCAGGGGGAGGAAACGACTGTGATCTGGCAAGTGTGGTTAGGGTGTAGTCGTCTACTGTCACTTCGTCTTCTGTAAACTTGGTTGTTAAAGTTATAATTTAAATGTTATTTTTAGGGATGTTTGATAGGGTACTCTAACTAAATCAAGCGCTTTTGATTGAAAATAATTGCAAATTCCAGTTTAAAACTATTTATTTTAGTACCAAAAGACAATATGAGGGTAAAACATACCGTAACACTTGAAAAGTTATTTTAAAATTAGATAAAAAATGCTGTTTCAAAGGTTACGGTATGTCCTTCCTTCGTCTACTTAGTCTAAGATTAGAACGGCGTTTTATCGTACCCGGAGCGACCAACGTGACTGGCAACGGCATCGACTGTTCCCTTCGTGTCGTCTCATCTCTGTAGTGATCTCGTAGCCGATTGCTCTCGTTGATCAACTCCATCATCGTCTTCTCACGCTCCTTTTCATTGGCGGAGCGTTGTCGTATCCGATCCATCAGACTCTCTTCTCGCTTCCGACTGTTCTCACGTTCTAGCTGAAGTTGCGATTGGAGACGACGAACTAAAACAATACTATTAGCACGCTTTTAGTAGTAAGAGAATGATAATATATAAGATAAAAAGTAGGATATTAAGGTCGTACGAGATATTACATATTTTGTGTGATGTAATATACTTACCGTCACTTTTGTAGTGATAAACAGCATAACATAGACATAGACTTAACACGAGCCCAATAACGGCAGTCAGTACGATGGCAACAATACATAAGGTTGGCTTGAAAAGTCCGGCACGAGGTGTTGTGTTCTGATTACCTACAAACGATTACTGTATATTTAGTAGCTTAAGTTATTTACTCTATTCAAGATACAGATTTAGACAAATAAAGTGAATAAAAACTCAAGAATGTTTCCGAGAAACCGTACATGCAAAGGCCCAGTATACTGTATTGAGGTCGTTTGTCTTTGAGCAACTAGACACATTCCACTGTAGGTAATGCCACCAGCTCAATTCATTTGGCTGGCTCATTACATTTGGTTGCTGTAGAATAGTATACAGTAATTACTTTTTTACTTATGAATACCACAATATTAGCGCTAACAATAATATAATATCAAGTACTATAACATAAAAATATAATAAGTACCTTATGTTATAGTAGATTTACAGTCTAATAGTATTTGTATAGCAAACAAAGCGAGAGCGATGTTCCTTTTAGTACTCTCAGGGTTTCTGTGATGACTTTGCGAAAAGTGTTGTCGCAGAACGTTGTCAATGGAGACTCAGCGAGAGATAAATGGGTGGGTCTGCATTATGTACAACGCTTTCAGAATACGACAAAGTGTAATAGGAATGTTGCAAAATCACAGACATTTAGTACTATGAAGTTTATAAAGCGATAGACAGCTATGTCCAAGTTAATATCACGCCCAGGTAAAACAAATACAGTATCACTTACTGATAAAACTGTTGACACTCTCACAAAGCGGGTACTCCAGCTGCGCCAACGACTCAAAGTCTAATGCTGCCAAGTGTGTTGTAGTAGCAGCAAACTGAAGTGAATTCAGATACCTCGTGGAAGGAGCAGCGCTTCCAATTGTGATTAGAAAGACATGAGTTGGAGACGATGGCTTTATCAGTAATTCATACACATTGACCTCACGAGGTTGGTACAACGAGGTCGAGATGACTATCATGACATCTGGAGATGTTAGTCGATTGGCGGCATCTGAGATTAGACCTCCGTTCAGAAGTGTGTTTAGACTAGCAGCATTCCGAGTGCACTGTTCTCCTTGGGCTTGGCACGGGAGGTATTGGATGGTCTAAAAAAGTAACAAAATCTTTAAAACTTACAGAATTTAGTATATTTTAGGTAAGAAGATAAAGATAAAATAAATATTGTGTTCTTCATGTAACATTTGATATTTTTAGTAGTTTATATGACAGAAAAATATCATTTTATAACGCAAAACGTTAATTTTGGCTTTAAAAACAATACATTCAAAAATAAACTCACGTTGATACGTCGTTCCATGGCTTCGAATCCTTCTGCACTCAACCCAAACTCGTACTTGGCAGTGGGGGTGAACTGTGCCACAGACACCTGAACCCCATCTCTCCCCAACTTCATGTGACTCAACTCGAGCTTTATCAACTCCAACAGAAGCCTGTGGTTGGCGCTACTGTCAATGTTGATCGTGGAATCAATTACGAACAGAACGTCGGTCTCGGGCCACGTGCACTTGGCCGAGACTCGAAGGCCGAGAACACCTAGTAACCAGCACCACTTCAGCATCTCCAGTGCTCTATTAAACGGAAGTTATTGTGAATTGGACCTTCGGCCAGTGGCCATTCTCTCCCGACTTCTGCCCCTTCGTGACGCCGAACATGGCAACAGAAAAGCGACGAGACTCTCGACCCACTTTACGATTTCCAAATGAATATTGTCAGTTTATTCCGGGTAATATGTTTACAGCTAGCCACACCCCTAGGTTGAGCAAAGTTACTGTTACATAGTGATATCACACGTGCAATTACTGTCATACCATATATCACTACTATTACATATAGAGCTACAGTCACATTACACAGAGTATTACTGTATCATATTAAAGTAATGTGTGCAATGTAAAAGTATGTACATACTAGAGAATACATCTTACAAGGTGCACAGTCGAAGTTACTGTAACTACATATTTTATTGTAAAAGACATTACTTTTGAAGGTTTTTTTTACATTGTTCAAGGTTGTTAGCCCTAAAGAGTAACATATATTAGAGGGCCTAAAACTCCTGAAACAACCTGATATTAACCTAGAGAAAGGCACAGTAATTTCAGCTCACAATGACAAGTTAACTACAACAAACGGGCTTTTATATTACAGTAGATGGTTTGAAACAAATACAATAAAGTCTAAAAAAGAATCTCGATAACAATCCATAAATGATGTTGCGATAGCTTCAAGATACGATAGGCTACAAGATAACACAGTCACGATGCAACAAGTAATGTCATGAATGACAAGATGACGTAAGGACCCGTGTACAAGGTGTGTCCTCAACTAATCACAGTTCTTTTTTGATGTCTTTGCCTTCGAAGGAGACGTTCAGCAGATTCTGGAGCAGGTTCGACCCCATCAAGAATTGCTGTAGCGCGTCGTTGTCTGTCGACGATGAGCCTGGACTAGGTGCCGTAGAGTGGGATTCCAGATTGGCTGAAATACACATGGTTAACATCATGCTACTTAGTTTATCTAATATTGATATAAAGTGCATAATAACTATAAAAATTTGAATAATATCATTAAAGCTACTTTAATAGGAAAACGGAGTCAGAAGAAAACAAAATAAAACTTAAAAGCTTCTAAAATATAGTTAACTAAAAACAAAAATAATTTTAAAAATTGACCATCAGTATTCGTGTAGACGACGCCCTGCGGCATCTGAAACATGACTTGGCCATTGTTTTCGGTGTGTGAAGTGCTATTGAGTGCTTCCAGTGGTTTGTCACTGTTGTTGTTATCAGTGGAAGTGGATGGATTAACAGGAGAGGAGGAGGAGGAAGAGGTGGAAGTTAGGCCTGCAAGTAACCCAGTTAACTTGCAATCGTAATATATTATAGTAGATTGTTATACCTACTTGTCTTATATTAGGAACTCCAGCGGTGTTTGAAGCTTTCAAGAAGATAAAGCAAAATTTTATCAAAAGCTTCATCTTACTGCATTTCGAAATTGAAATTCAATAATTAATTTTCAAAAAACATAACAAAATGACGAAATGTCAAAAGATAAAGTGTCAAAGTTGAATTGTCTTTTCGTTCTTGTTATTATACTTCGTTGTAGGAGTTATTAATAGCTTTGACGTTGTTTTGTAATTAGCCAATCAGTCAAAAAGTAAGTAAAATCAAAAATAAAGTCTGGATTTTCAAAAGCCAGAATTAAAAGAATTCATGCTTTTTCGATCAACTATCGTGAAAACTGGAAATACAAGGTAACAAATTGAGAAAAGAAGTAAGTGCAATTCATATTAAAAGTTCCAAAGCTTACCTTGCAGAAGCATTGGCAGAAACTGGTTGATATTGTTATCACAGTTGGCCAAAAGCGCGGCCAAAGCGTTTTCGGCCGGTTTTTTGTTGTCCTTCCTTCTCTGCTTTTGCCTCTGTTCAGACGCTGCCTTCATAACTTCCTTCAGAATCTGATTCTTGTCAATTTCTTCATCATCACCGTAACCGTTTGTGTCATTGTCACTGTCAACGTATGGTTCTACTGAAGAGGCTGATGACACCATTGTGGGAATCGACGCTGATAACTATAAAAACAAAGGTAAGGACATTCATATTGCTTTTAATTTTTCAGGTTTTATTGATAAGATTTATCTGATTTGTTGAGCTTTATGCTAAATTAGAGTTAATTTTTTTATATGTTTTGTGCTTCATTTCATTATTTTTTATGTCCAAATAGTTTTGATGATTTTAACGAACTTCAACTGAATTTTTCGCTAATTTTGTACTGTTTGCTGTATTGCCTTTTTAAGTAGTCGAATATGACCCGAATTTCGAAGTTGCTCGGAGCAAACAAAAGTCGCGCAATGGCCAAAGCACAGCAGCCAAAGAGGCCATGACCTTTTCTTCAACACTTCATTTTTCCTTTTGAACTATTTTTTCTTAAACCTCTGCTCTTTTTGAAAACGCTTTTCTCTTTCCTTAATATCTTCTATGAGAGTTTGGCCGTCTCTTTAAGGTGACGGGGAACAACTGTCTCGGCTGTTATGGCCACATTCCTGGCCATAATGGCGAGACGACGCCCTAAAAGTCCGGGTCCCAATCAATCAACTGGGCCCATCTGTTCTTGAGACTCGATCCCGACGCCTTTTACAACGACAAAACTTTTTCGGGCCATAAAAGACGTTTATGACCTCGGCAGCGTCGCGATGTCGGATCGGTTTACCGCCACATAAAGCCATCCTCGGATCAATCCAAAGGATCATTCCAAAAGGAGCCAAGACTTCTGGCCGTTGTGTAACAATGAAGACGACCAGAAGCCGCCGCCTTTAAAGGGCCAAGTGTTAACAAAGAGTTTGCGATGCCTTTTTTAGGAATCAGATCGTTTCCGGATGGGGACAATGTCCGATTTGAAAATAGTTAATTACAAATGCAAAAACGGGGAATGAGGAGGCACAGATACAGATCTGACTAGGTCATTATACTGGTTTCGTTACTGTAATTGGACAACAAACATGAGTTTCGAAAAGTTATCGGTCATGAATTTAAAAAACAGCTTCCGCGCAATTAAAATTTCATAGTTCTAAAAACAATGCTGTCCCATACCTAGTCCAAACAAACTTAGAAATACCACACAGTAGCTACAACATTTAATAAACTCAACCAAAGGGCATTCCCTTGCACATTAACTTTCCCCATAATTAGACCGTGACTCACCGTTTCTGTGATGTCTTGAGCTTTTCGCTTTCTCGGATTCACATTTGACAGAGATCCATTATTCGGTTCGAACGTGAATTCGGTTTTTACAGATGTGCAGTCGTTGATGGGATCTGAAAAAGGTTTGTAATAACTCTAACAAAGACAAGTTATTTACATTGTTTTAGAGTGTTAGCTAAAAAGATCAATTATTTTAGGTTTGAAAGTTTTGTTCTTTATGTCATATGTAAGTATAATTAAGTTGATATCTTAATTAACTTAGTGCTGTAACAGAAAAAACAAAAAATGGAGCAGAAGAGCGCGGGAGAGATTAGAGGAGAACGCATGAGTGCGCTGTAAATGGTCATGACCGCTATAAACACCATAAACGGGGGAGAGCGCCCATTGGTTGTCGCGGTTTCTGGATGTTTACTGGATGGTTACTGTCAATGTAAATAAAGACTTTGCGGTATTAAAAGCCAGTTTCTATACGGTTTTATTAAAAGTTTTAAAGAGTTATTTGAATTTTAAAATTTTTCACTACATTTTGACCAAAAAGTGATTTTTTGTGACAAAATTCAAAAATAACCTAATAGTAGCTACACAATGTAAAATTATTACGAAAAGTAATTGTGCTATGTATTAGAAATATCTTTAAGCCTACCTGCAGGCGTAGTTAAGCAGCTGTGGATCAACGATCTTCCAGGTTCATTGGCAATGATGGGCTTCAGTTTATTCGTGGAGAAAGCGTAGACGTGACCAGTTTCTGATGCTACCAGTAACATAACTTGAGTTCCAGTAAGAGTCGACAGCTCGTGAGCCTTCTTCATGATCCCAGTCTTCCGTTTGCTGAAAGTTGTGTAGCGTCTGAGTTTGTTGCCAATGTACTTCATCTCGATCTTCACTCGGCCTGAAAGACATTATATTATATCAATCCTTACACCCTTACTTAAATTTTAATCAAAATTTTCAAAATGCTTGAAAAAATACTGTAGTTTAGCCAATCTTACCTTTAGTTTTCTTGCCATTGGGCAGGGCATTGGGCTGTGGCACGCTTTCGGTATTCATGTGAACGGTGGTGGGGGTAGACTCCTTGGAACCGTCGGAATCGGCAGCCGCCAGCTCGTCTGAAGAGCACTGAAACAATAAAGCCAATGTAAATCTAATTAACCTTGATCCGAAATGAGGCCGAATTCCGACAAATAAGAGTTATGAGATGCCCCAAAAATGTTATTCAGCCATCTACAACATCCACGATCCGAAGGCAGTGAACGCGGTTTATTAACTCATAACATACGAAAAGACTAGCTCAATATAAGAAGGATATTAAGTCACAGGAGGTCTTCTTTACTAATAATATGACGATTGACATAAAGAATCCAAAACTAGTCAACTCACTTCTTGTTTGGGCGACAGGAGCAGAGACTGGAATGGGGCTGTCCCGCCAGGATTGGAGAAGTTCAGGTTGAAGCAGTTCTCTCCTGACATCTAAATGTCATAAATGAGTTATGCAAAGTAAAAAAACGTTTTGGCTTTTAAACTACACGAGAAAGAGTAACTTTTTCAGAATTAAAAAAACCCAAATCAGTTTACAGTATTGATAACGAAAAAATTACAATTACTAAAGCACAGTAATTGATGAGTAATTAAATTAGAAAAAACTACAGTAACCGTCTACAAATTATTAATTTAAAAACTGTTAGACCCAAGTACAATATCCATATTGTTCCTTAAATAATCAGTAGCCAAAGAATCACAGAAATTAAGGCCCCAAAATCAAAACCCGACGCTATCCCGTTTCCCGAGGCAAAAGGAGTAAGCACTCTCTGGCCAAGATAAAAGCCCCCGACCATCTTTAGCCAACGATCAGATCAGTTTTCCCGAAAACGGAGCCGGATAAAGGGCGGAGGTGGGCGGGAGCAGTTTTTGGGGACGAAGAGGAAGCTACGAGGATTGGCTCCGAAAAGGAGAAATCAGTTCCTCCTTGATCACAACATTCCGCCTCGAGTCCTTTGCGACTCCCGCGCACTCTTGAGCCGTCTCGTCGCAAAAACATGCACCCCAAAAGTAAGCTCTTGAAGCAGCCCCTGGCCAAGTCAAGACATATTTGCATTGGCCGGATCAGCGGACGAGCAGCCCCACCAAGCCAAGCCCTTTTATGAAGTGCGATCTTTTAGTGATTCGAACTAAAAAAGCGTTTCAAGTCCCAAACAAGGTGTTTCAAGTCTTTAAAGAGAGATTCAAGCCCCTCGAAATGGATGACAGACCCCGCTACCTGTCCCTGGGCCATAAAAGCCATCGTCATTCCTGGAGATAGGACTTGTTGGGTATCAGAGAAACCGCACAGCTGTTTCCATTAAAGTCCCCCAACTGCCTTGGCCCCGTGCCTTTTTGATGGAACGGGGCGAGAAAAGGAAGCATACAACGGCCGAGTCCTTCCTTTAATCGAAGCGCCTGAAAAAGGCCCGATCGAAAGCCTCCGATCGGCTTTAAACTCACAACTCCTTCTCCTCCCCTCCCACCGCTTTTTAGGGCCGCTTCCCGAAAAAGCCGATCACCTCGGGAGCAGCTGGCTTCAGAGTTACGAAAGCCCAAAAACGGTATACGGTAGTGGAATGCCACCAGTTATTAGAACCAAGAGAGTTGCATATTTTTACGAATCAGATCAACGTAATGACGGGGGGTAGCCTAATATGGACAAACGGAATTCATGTGTGATATAGTGATTAATAAGGCAAAAGTAAATGGCTCTTCTACAAATTAATAAGATCAAGTAGCGTGATGTTACTGTTGTTTTAACAGCATATAATCAGAAAATCCACAATTTTTTACTCCAAAGTTATACTTCTTCATTATCAAGCGCTTAATAACCTATTTTACCACCTCTAATCAACATGATCAAGATCTCCTTTTACACTAACCCTCCGGCCCACTAATTTGTTCATACCAAGAGCGAAATGCTGTTGTAGTCGTCGTTCTTGTCGCGCGCTATCAGTCAGCAAAAAAAGGACAAACAGAAGGCTCTCGAGGCATCCTTTTACAAGAAGTTACTTGCTTAAGGTAAGGTGCGTTTCATTAGATGCTAGGGGGATTTGTTTGCTCGCGGATCCCGCTTTGGCCGTCCGGAAACACTGTGCGCGCGATAAGAACACATCACATTTACAGTAGTTAACATTAACTTGTTTGTCCAGAAACAAAAAGTTGCAAACACGAGTGACAAAAACACACGAAGATGCTCAATCGAGAGTGTCTTCAGACACCGTATAAAGTTTGGACAAATAATGCGGCCAAGAGTTTAGGGACGCAGTTCAAAGTTATAAACATCAGGAAGCCAATGAAATGTATGACCTTAAGTCATAAAACGACATAATTTTGTAACACCTACTATATGTAAAACTTGAGTTTATGTAAATAATTTATTTTTGGTATGATTTAACATTGGCGGATATGGAAGAAACATAGTTTAAGTTCCTGAGAATTAAATACTTTAACAAAACAAAATTAAACCAATAAGTTGTTACTCATCACAAAAATTAAAGACCTTTAGTATTAAATTTGATAAAAAACTTAAAAAATTTCAAACACAGAAATTTAATTCGTTTTTCGCACTCTTGGCATTGCGTTTCATTTTATTTTTATAAATATTTTTTCATTTTTCTTTGAAAAAATTGTTGTTTTGTGTTTTCGTAACATTTTTAATCCTTTTTTCTTTCACGGTATGAATCTAGCCATCAGAAGGCTTCTTCCACACAAGACATCTTCAGTAGTTCGATATTATTCATCAGCTGAGATCGATGTAGAACAGAGGAAGCAGAACAAAAAGGATAAAAATGAAGTTGAGGCGGAAATCTTGGAGAAGTCTAAGTATCCACCCGTGCCATTGTCTCCAGCGATGGAACGGAGAGCCAAAATCATTGCCTCTTCAAAACCCAAGAGTATATTTTCTTATCGACCAATGCAACCGGTAAATTTCAGTCTTCCGAACGAGAAAGGCGTGGAATTCTTTGAAGAATCTATGCGGGTCGGAGACATTCCAAAAGAGATGAACGAGTTT
Source organism: Bursaphelenchus okinawaensis (assembly GCA_904066225.2). Classification (NCBI taxonomy): domain Eukaryota; kingdom Metazoa; phylum Nematoda; class Chromadorea; order Rhabditida; family Aphelenchoididae; genus Bursaphelenchus; species Bursaphelenchus okinawaensis. The sequence continues at coordinate 5,798,840 of CAJFCW020000005.1, read as the reverse complement.
AAGAACATCACAATAGAGGTAAGAGTAAAAATGATTTTGTACTTGGGTTTTAGAAAGTCAAAGAAGAATTCAAAGAACGTATACAGTTCGACCATCCTGAATTGGGTAATGACATCTGGGGCACAAAGCACAATCAGCTCAGTGTAGAGTATCATTTTAAGGATGATAAGGTATGAATAGCCATTTAGCATAAAAGTAGACAAATTTTCCAAAGTTTTAGTATATTTTTCGTTTATGCTTACGAGATTAAAGTTAAATTGCCTTTTATTTTTCGTTAAAATAAACAAAACTTTCAGCAAATGGCACGTTGGCAAACGGGTTGCGATTCAGACTGGGGCGAAGGATTCAGTACAGTGAAACTGGAACGGACAGAACGTGGTACTGCCATGTTTTCTGGTTATCTCGACACAACTATCCTCAAGAACGGTAGAATCGAACGGGCTGGGTGGTGTACGATGAAGAGTGTGGACATAAGAGCACTGAACCGAAAGTCGTACAAGAGACACTGGTGCAACTATAACCAACTCTTAATAAAGTGCCGTGGGGATGGTCGATCGTACAAAGTCATATTATACATACCGGGATCGATCGATGTTAACTGGGGCGACTGTTTCTCGTACCCTCTGCACACACACGGAGGGCCGTACTGGCAATACTACCGGATACCGTATTCCCGATTCTTCCAGACTATTGGTGGGCGGATTCTGGATCAGCAGCAAGCTTTGCCGACGAATATGATAAGGTAACTTTCAAGTTGTGGATGTTTTCAATACTTTCATATTAAAGTGCAAAAAGACACAAAATTTTTTTACAAAATTATTTTAAACCGTGATACCAAGGTAAAATTGCAGTAACATTGGTATCGTACTCATGGACAGGATAGATGGCAGGTTCAGCCTGGAGATCGACTATATTGGAGTAGCGACAGACGTAACCCATGACGAAGAACGGGCTTACGAGGCCTATTCTATACCTGTGTTCAATACGAACAGTATTTAGAAATTTGTAGGAAAGTTTATTGTTGTACCTATTAAACTCGTTTTTTGATCTCGACTTCTCTGCCATCAATACGATGTTTCTTGTTACCTTCTAGTACTTGTTGCTGCACCTGTTTATCGGCAAAGCTGAAGAAACCGTAGCCTCGATTCATGCCTGTCACTGGGTTCTAAAATGACGCAGTCAGAATACCAGGTAAGCATACGAAAAGAACTGTCACATATAAAAAAGAATCACATGGTGCACTTACCAATGGTACTGCGGCTCCAGAGACTTCTCCGAATTGTGAGAAATACTTGGAGATCTGGTCTAAATTCAAATATACTTGGAGTAATATTCTGGCTTACCCTTTCCAGTGATCCAATGAATGTTACCAACAAACAAATCAAAAAAAGGTTTGTCCTTAACCAAGGTTCTCGCTGCCAGAAGCCCAGATAACCTCATTCTGCTAAAACTGTCAGGTAAACAATATAAATAAAAAACAACAGTAATCAAGGTCATGAACCGCGTAGAACACCGAAATTAAATATATTTTAATTTATTTACAACGTTTTAAAATTCTTGATAGGTTCTTTCACCGGCATCATATTGTTGACTCCTACCTGGAAAGAAAACGTTACATGATGAATATTAGTAAAAATAAGGTTCTTATAACAAAATATATTTCTAACGTTTCCAAAACAAAAATAACTTACTAATTCCCCATCGATGACATGAGGACAGCTTCTGATGACATTTTTGGCCCCTTCTATTTGGGCGAACGTCACTGAAGCAAAACCACGATGTAGGCCTGTCTTTGAATCCTAAAAAGCACAATCAAAATATAAAAATAATACAAGTAAAAATGTAAGATTTATGTTTTTAGTGCTAAAAAACATAAGGACTTACGTAGTAAAGGTTGACATCTTGTACTTTCCCAAAGCGACTAAAGTAGTTTTGAATCGACTGTTTCCCGGTTACCCATTTCAAATGTGTGAGATAGACAGTTTGCTCTGGACTGGACTTAAGGAATTCGAATAACACTCTTCTCGTTAAACGCATTCCTTAAACAGTACACTACTTACTATAAACAATAAGGAAATATATGATAAAACGTATCAAACAAAGCAATAGAAGGTTCGGATCTAACCAAAAAACAACCATCTGCACCATAATATTATAATTTATTTATAAAAATAAAAATATGTATATTATTACCATAGAAATATACAAAAAAGTAAGTGATACCCATTCCCTTAATTATCGACATCGACCGGTTTGTAAGTGACTAATTGAACCGTTTTTTATGCGCTGGTATTGAAGGTATTATGCCGTGCTTGCAATAAACTGTAACAGTTCTCACAAACTCGTACAGGCTTCGAATTGGACGGAAGTTTGATACGGCAGTCGCTACAAGCATTGCAGAAGATCCATCCACAGTTTCTAAACAATATGATTAAGAGAACGGAAAGTCACAAAGATGTAATCTTACTGTAAAATCTCACATGTGATCTTCGATCATTTCAATATCGGCTAATGAAAACTTTCTAGATTACCCTGGATTACATACCGACAATGGTGTTTCCTGTGAGTGACAGAGAATGCCAACTCGCAACCTCTACAATGTGTAACTTCGTCGTCTTTGACCCACTGAGCTTCGGACAGTGGTAGTAGTTCTTCTTTCAACTCCACCACTTTCAGTTTCGACCTAAATGGAAATCACTATAAGCTAGTACTCTCTTACTCTGACAAGTGACCACCGAGTTCCTCCAACGCTTTCTGGGATTCTCGAGCTTCTTGATCTACCGTCTCGAACTTGCTCTTCAGCTCATTTAGTTCCTAAAACTTACTAATATAGTAGTTATATATTGGCTGTTGATGACTAATACCATGTAAAAATATTTAGCACTACAAAGATAATAATGTTTCGAAAAATAGTTTACCTTTTCCAAAGCTACTGCACTATCAGCTTGTGTTTGTAATCGTAAACATTTCGATTCGAGCTGCTCGGTCTTGTCCATGAACTTGGTCAGTTCTCGTTGTTTCTCGCTCAATACAAATGACAATTCGGCACATTCCTCGTTCTTCTTGTCCAGCATTGCTTTAACAATGTCATCACTTTGAGGATCTAACTCAACAACTCTTTCGAAGCGGACAGACTCCAATCTCTAGAAAACAATACTGGATTAATCGTGTATTCAGGCTGCTATAAAGCCAGTACGACATAATAAGTAAACAGTTTATTTAGATTTTACAAGTAAAAAACTTACAATCTTGTCATCTTCCATTCTTCGATTCCTTTCAGTGATCTCGTTCAACTTTATTTCCAATACTTCTACCATCTTCTCCAATTTCCTGACTTCTGCCAATCTTTTTATTGCCGTAGCATTGGCTTCTTGTAACATTTCTTCTTTTTTCGCCAACTTCGTATTCAAAGTATGTATGTTATCCTCCAGATCTTTGAATCTCTCGGTGAATACCAACGCTTTATCGAGAGGTTGATCCTGAAAAATTTAAATTTAAATCAACTATAAAAAACATATATCTAACCCATGATACGTTAAGCTGAAAAAGAAAAAATGGGGCCGATGAACAATCATTCCCCCTGTCGTCGGCACGACGAATCACTGCCTTCCCGAGATACTTGAGAAGGCAGCGATGAGTCGCCGTCGGCTCCCTCCCACTCAAGGTTGGGGGAAACGGTTGTGGCCATTTCTTGGGTTTGGTCATCCGTCAGAAAGACGGATTGTTATTTATATTTCTTATTTTTTGTGTATTTTAATTGTAATTATAATTTATACGCATTTTTGTATTATTGTTTGAATTGTTTCTTCGGTTTATTAACCCAAGTTTGAGGTTTCACAATAAACTGATACATGACGAGTACACCCCAGCTACAATCATTCCCCCAAGCGCAAAATCATTCCGCACAAAGTTAAGTTGAACTTAACTTGTACTAGTCCAGAAGGTATTGGCTCAGGTGAGGGTTGGAAACGATCCAAGTGTTGGAGCTGTTGTGACCATCGCGCGACTAGGGGCTGAAGAGAGAACCGGCAGACGACCTCGGAACTCGGCTCGAATGACGATTTCTGGGGAAATCGGTTGCTTTTATAGGGATTTTTTGCATAAACTTTGAAAGTGTAAACCAAGTTTTGAATAATGAATACATTTTCAAAGTGCAATGGGAAAGTGAATAAGGGTTTTCTAAGTGTGGGGCATGATAGTAATACAGGTGGGGCATGATAGTAAAACAGGTGGGGCATGATAGTAAAACAGGTATGGCATGATAGTAATACAGGTGGGGCATGATAGTAAAACAGGTGGGGCATGATAGTAAAACAGGTAGGGCATGATAGTAAAACAAGTGGGGCATGATAGTAACACAGGTGGGGCATGATAGTAATACAGGTGGGGCATGATAGTAATACAGGTGGGGCATGATAGTAACACAGGTGGGGCATGATAGTAAAACAGGTGGGGCATGATAGTAAAACAGGTAGGGCATGATAGTAAAACAGGTGGGGCATGATAGTAACACAGGTGGGGCATGATAGTAAAACAGGTGGGGCATGATAGTAATACAGGTGGGGCATGATAGTAATACAGGTGGGGCATGATAGTAAAACAGGTGGGGCATGATAGTAAAACAGGTGGGGCATGATAGTAACACAGGTGGGGCATGATAGTAACACAGGTGGGGCATTATAGTAACACAGGTGGGGCATGATAGTAATACAGGTGGGGCATGATAGTAAAACAGGTGGGGCATGATAGTAAAACAGGTGGGGCATGATAGTAACACAGGTGGGGCATTATAGTAACACAGGTGGGGCATGATAGTAACACAGGTGAGGCATGATAGTAATACAGGTGGAGCATGATAGTAATACCGAGTGGGACACAACGGTTGTTTTTTTTTACTTTTGGCAATTTCATCAGTGATTCCTTCGTACGTTTGCGGTCCGACCATAATCCAGCAAACAAAATGAAAGAATGAGAAATTGAAAAAAAAATCTTAAAATTTGAATAAGTGGGGAATGATTGTAGCTCATTTCCATGGGGCATTATTATTCACCTGCTGGGGAGTTATTCTTAATGAGAACCGAAAAAATAGCTTACGTTGTTGTTTTTGTGCTTCATGGCTTCCAACCGCGATCTAAAATGTAAGTTGTAGAAAGTAAACATATATTTTCACAGTTTAATACCACTTCGTAAAGTGATGTGATCAACAACCTACATTAGACTTCGGTTGTGCTCCTCCAAAAAGCATTTCTGATCCAATATGGCCTTCAAAATCTTTTCATCTTCATTTACAGCTTGATATTCTGGCATAGTTACGATAGTTGGAACTTTAACATAAGTCGATATGTCGAACACAATAAGTTGTTCCTGAAAAATAACAGAAAATATACAGCAACAGTACAAAAAATAATATTATACTCTTCTTTCATTTTGTATATGAAACCATTTTAATTACGTTATTGTGTCCAAATATTCAACCTACTCTTAAATGTTCGAAGTCAAGGACTAAATTGCAATCAAAGACTGACAATCCAAACAAAGACCCAGCCAAAGTCTCAGCACCATCGCTCTTCATCAATGCCCAGGGCTCGTATCTACTCAAGTAGGACTGACAACTCGTGAATACTTGGAAGTAGTCAGCCAGTTTCTTCTGCATCAAAGACAAACGCAAAAATGCACGGATTTTAGTGGTTGGAGTTCTAAAATAAATAAGACATTTCTAATTTCGACAGCCTTGCAAGTAAAACAATATATTTTAACAGTAAATCACTTACTGCAAACTCTGTAAACCATTTATACATGAAATACATTCTGCCAAGTCTCTTCTCTCACTCTTTGCTAGCCCAATGCAATCCCATAGACATTGTTCTTGTTTTTTGATCACTAAACACAAATATATCTAAAACAATATCACTTACCATTCTTCTTCAAGCCATGGAACAAGACCTTCTCCAGCATAACAAGAAGATCACTCAACTCCTGAGTATCTGCTTCGATCACTCGTTTTCCTTTAATCGATCTCTCCAGAAACGTGTTCAACACCAACTTTGTTATCGTTAATAAGTTCTGTCTTTCGTATTCTAAAGACCAATATTCAGATACTAAAGTTAACAAACCTTTCCCAACTTCATTTTCACTGTTTGTGCGAAACTGATCACCATGAGGTAAGACAGTAGACAGGAAATTCATGATCCAGATCCATTCTCCAAAATGAAGAAAATTATTTTTTATATTATAGACATTTTATACGATGCAACGTGTCTCGACAATTTTTTGTTTACGGGAAACAAAAACTGTATGAGGAGATAGACAATGTGTTCAGATACCTTTCAGTTTATTATAATTAATGTTGTACATTTTAATATATTATGTTATGATTTAAGCTTTTTTAATTTCAAATTTGTCAGTTTTTCGTTTATCTTATGTTTTGGTTCTACTGCGCACACGAATCTGAACTTTCTGGTACAATCTTCGAAGCCCCAATTCTAAAAGTGCGTTATTAGCTATGAATCACAGTTTATAATTAAAAAAAAGGTTCAGAAATATATTTTGACCTACCGAAACTCCTTTTCGCTTGACACAAACTCCATTTTCATAATTCACAAACAAGTGCTTCAAGATATCCGTTTCGTATTGTTCGAGTTCTGAATCATCACTCCACACCATTTTACCGTAATCATTTTGGTGTAATCCAATCCAAATATCTAATTCATCGTCTATATGCTGTTTTAGTTGTTTTTTCGCAGCGAATCTTCTTAACGGCTTCTGATGGCAGATTGTGGGAGCTAGTACCGTGGAAATGGTTGCTTTGTTGAAGAAGACATTGTCAGATGACGAGGCGATAATTTGCAGCTTTTCAAAGTCTAAGTTATTACCGATTCCTATGGCATAGATGGGAATACGTTGGAATTCGTCCTAAATATTGTTTTACCATGGTTTAGGTTATGAGTTTTTGAGTCTGGGGTACAATATCTTTAATGTTTATATATCCGTTTGAAAAAAGTAAATTTACCTTAAAGTCCAAATACAACCCTAATTGCGAATCGAACGATGTATCCGTTAGAACCAGGGCCCATGTAATGTCAATATCATCTGTAGCTGTCCAGTGGGCGTCCAAATCATTTAAAAATTCAATTAGTCCGCTTTCTAAAAGCACAATATAAGTCAAAGCTTGATCACCATGAGGTTACACTAGTATTTATATCTTTATACTTCTTATGTCTGTGAATATTAAAAGTACTCTATTAATACTGAAATACTCACCAAAATCAAGAGTGTGATGTGGAATGTCGAGCGTTTCTATTCTGTAGACAAAGTCATTTTCGTTCTCGTATTGGTACTCTTGGAACAAAGTTACTGGAGGTGATGATAGCAATACTAGAGTAACCCTGACGAACTCTGTAACTTTACTGACAGATGTAAATACCTCAATAATGGTGTTTTTGGTATCAGTGGTATTGATTACTTTTGGGTCGATGCCAAAGACAAGATATACTTCTAGGTCTTCACAGTTGTTGTCCAAGCACTTGACTCGTCTGTCGTATAGTGATGACATATCTTCTTTTACAACTCTTTGCTTCGTCGTTTTTACAGATACATTTGTCAGGATACATTGAGCTTCTTCTCTAACAATGAATGGTTTAATGGTACCTTTTACATTTTTCTCATAATTCGATAATTCTCAGGCCCATAGTAACCAACTAGGGAATTTTAAAAAATTTCCAATTTAAAGTCTTTTTATCGTAAACTTACTCGTAGTAGATTGCAGTGCGACAAGCATCGTTTGTACAGTTTTTACAATTCCAACATTCCCCAAGACAGTCGTTCAAGGTAATACGGTCAAATACAGTACCAGCAATACCTTTCAAAGTCGCAAATCTAGTTTTAGAAAAACAACTTCTAACTTCAGAAACCGGCACAGCTACAGGAACTTCAGATTCTAGTGTCTTAGTGGCCTAAATTACTACAATTATATTAATTACTGATAAAGTATGGTAATGTTGACAATAGTTTTTTAATTTTAAAGTATTTTTTTATAATTTGAGGAACATACCAAGTCGTTGCACGTATCCTTGAAATACCAGATGTTTTCCGGTAATTTAGAAAGTTTTGTCGTACTGCCATCATTCAGAAGACACTCATTACCAGATGGATACCACAGCACAGATGTACAATTAAAATGCAGATCAGAACGAGCGCGAACACATTCTTTTTTACATATTTGGCTTGACTCTATGTTATTCAGGATTACCTGTAAGGTTACTATGTCGTTATGGCATGCTTACTATGTTCTGACTAATGTCGATGGTGTCGTTCTGATGAAAACATAGGTCAATCCGAAGCTCTGTAATGTAATTCACAACAAATGGTTGTAATAATCAATATAGTTATAATATTTCTTAAGTAATATATTATATTTTGTCTTACCGTTTATGGAAGCAAACGCTTTTATCGATCGTTGTGAAGGAGTTTTGAAGTTCTGAATGAAATGTACAAAATGGTCTTCCTCGTTTGAGTGAAGTGAAGCCAAGCTGGCACCGTACCTACCCTTACATTCATCTTCGGCACTCTTGTAAGTTAAAGAATAGTTACTATAACATAATATTTAAATTAATCTCAAAAACAATCTAATCGTACCTTAAGAAATAACATTTATTGCTATAATAATGCCACCCAAAAGGACACAACATTGATGATACTAACTTTAAGCAAAATATAATGGTCAAAGGAATGTAGACCATGCTGGTGTTGAACATAACAGTTACGTCCTTCTACATTATAAATTGGAAGACAAAAGTGTTATATCTTTACATTATTAGTTACGGATACTGTTTACTTTGGTATTTTCGCCACTATAAGTGTTTGCGTAAAAATTTCAAGATTTTGAAGAATTTGGATTGTTTATTTGGCGCGTTTTTGGCAGATTGGCCAGCCGTTTCACGTATTTTTCCGCAAAAATACTGTGAAACTAAAAACTTTTCTTTTTCTTGCTGATGATTAGAAAGTTTTATAGTAGAGATTTATATTGTTTAAGTTATTTTGAAGGTATGTTATGCTTTTTTTATTCTTAATATTTTTTGTCTGGTTTTTCTGTTTTTTATAAGATTATAGGTCTGTTTCAGATGAGTTCTCCTCCCGAAGGCTTGGTTTTGTATGTGAGTGATTATGAAGGTCGAAAGTACGTTGGGATCTTTTGGAGAGAATATTGTACTCGACAGTTGGATGTGTTTTTGGATGAAAGGACTGTGACATTCGCAAAGGTAATATTTTTTTATTTTTTAACTTTAGGCAATTAAACTACGGATATTTTACTTGATCGACGGTTAAAAAGGGGAAAAAACGCTTTGTTAATTAATGGGACTTAAAATATTAAATAACACAATTATAGGTATGTTAATTTAACTGTTTAGCCAGGAAACTATGTCTACCTCCACACAACGCGCGGATTTGAAAAGATGGCTAGTGAATATATTCTGGAGCCGGATCTCTTACGTTTGGAAAGTTGTCAAAAAACGTTGGAAAACATCAAAACGGACAAGGGTATTCAACAAGTAAAGTTTAAGGACAAGGTATACTTTGCTAAAAACGACTCAGAGTCTCCTTTATTTGGGAGCGTTGATGTAAGTGATTTTTAAATTAACTGTGTTAATAATTATTTATTTTACAGTCTTGTAATTCTTTTAGTTAAACTTGATTAAAGTGCAAGTTTTTTAGATAGCAGAAGTAGGTTATTCTAGTATCTTTGGATGGGTGTGCCTAATAAAGAAGTACGCTGATCCAAATGTGATCATTGATTATGAAAGAGCGTACAATGTTATCATTGCCAGGCCTCCAAAAAAGTTGGCACAGTCATTGGTCGACTCTTTGGGCGGTTATATGTTTTGTATGAAGGTCATGGACCCTATTGAAGATGCATCTGTCTACAGATTCATGAACGAAGTAGCTGTAGGTTTTTAACATGTCTTATGTTTTAAAATCTAAAATTTTAAAACTAATACTTACTTGTTTTTTGTTATTAGTTTTAACAAGCAATTTTGTTATCATTATATATTGTTTTATCTATTAATTTTAGCCATTCCGAAGAGAGTTTGCGAATATTGTTGGAGAACGATACTTTGCCGAAGAAATGCCTGTTGCCATTCATAGTGATGACGACATTGAAGGCTTTCTTACCTTTGTTTTTGTGTTTGAGCACGTATCTGAAGACAGTTACAAGGCTTATGACACGACTGGAAAGAAAATCATTCGCATTTTCCCTAATGTGAGTTTTCTACTATTAAGTTGTACATTTATAATATTTGTAATAAGTTGTACGTTTATAAGCGTCGTCTTATTTGTTTGTATAATTCTGGATTTTAGAAAAAACTGGATATTGGAAAGTTGTACGTGGTCGATTATTCGACTGACGGGAGCAAACAGTTTGAATATTACGAAGCAGAACAAGCTAACAGACTTTTACACAAGCTTGGTGATACGTATGAGGTTGGTATTTCTTACCTTGTAATGAAATTCAACGGTTGTTTAACAAAAGTAAAGTTTTAATCAGAATTTTGATGATATTTATGTCATTTATTTGGTTTTAGTTTGAAGTAGAAGGAAAAATTCAAGTGTTTCCTGAAGTAGAGGGTGGAGAATCTTGGAAAGCTTTTATTTACACCGTGTTTGGTACAGCTTTGTTATTCAATATTCCAGAGAACTATGATGAACATGTTCAGTACACAATTCGGGCTGTATTTGCTGTGGGATCTTCGGACAGTTACGTTTGGTTTTGTCATCGATTTTGTAAAATTAATGAGGACGTTTTTGTTAAGGTATGTTTTTAAGAATTCTGATAAGCTCACTAAATTTAAATAACAATTTATATAAATGTGTATGTTATAATGCTCAATTTTATATGTAATGTTTTAGGAAAAAGTATTTACGAAGGATGTCAGTACTATGTTAAAGCGGTATAACACAAAATCTGAATTGCCTGAACGACCGAATCGGTCTTTCCTTTGTCCAGAAGCCGAGGTAGTTGAGAATCAGGTAGAATCCGACAAAACTTTCGATAATGAAGCCAAAGTTCTTGAATCTACGTTAGGGAGAGACGAAGCAGGTTCGAAAAAGCAAGTTGAAGAGTTTAAGGAGGAACCTGCAAAAGAAAAAGGTGAAGAAGATAAGAAAGAACATTATGAAGAGTCTAAGGAAGACGTATGTGTAGTATCTACAAATGAACTGATTGAAAAATCTTCCAATCAACAAAAGGAAGCAAAAGAATTGCCAGAAACAGAAAAGTCATTTATGCCGTCAAAAGAATTGGTTGATAGTATGCTTGACGCTGATCAGGATTTTAGTAATTTAACCGACGATTCATTTATCAACGAAAAATTCACAACAACAGAATTCTTTGACATTGACACAGCTCGCAAGTTTGAAGTGGATTCAGTGGTTTACAACTGCAAACAAGAAACAGTAACAGTAAGTGTTTGATTCTTCAAGGTTTTTTTTACAATGGTCCTTTAGTTTTTAAATTTTATTTTAGATGGTCGTTTGCGTGCTTGAGGCTAGAAACGGATATGTGCTGACTTGTACGGCTGATCAAAAGTATGGTTGCGTTTGTACTGAAAAGTGAGTTACGTTATTTTATTTTAATTTGCATATACGTAGAAAAGTTGAATATTTATTATTGCGAAGTTGGCAAAACATGTCATGGTTTCAGATTTTCCTTAAACGCAATATTAGTCGGGCAATGGGTCGTGGTCTACGGTAATGAAGTTGTATCTCCACAAGGAGAATTTGACTTTATTTTTCCGGGGTTCGAAGAGTTGGTGAATCCTCCGTTAGAGACGGTCACTATAAATGGACCAAAGGGTTCTATGTTACTATTTAAGACCAAGATGCGAAGTTCAGCGTTAACTGGTGACATTTCAAATGTAAACTTGTTAGAAGATCAAGGAGGTAAGCTAAACATTTAGTGTTTTCTTATTCAATCATTTCTTTATGGTTATTTTTTTATTTATCTTTTTGTAGAAGTTTCTTATCTACGCTACAATGGAAACAAAACGTGGAGTCTTTTTAATATTGAGGCGAAGGAATTTGATTACGATGGCCCGAAAGCTGTAGGTTTATATTTAAGAGTTGTAATATTATACCGCTTACACTTTATGACTTATATTTTTATTTTTTAGGTTTTTAAGCATTTTTTATCTTCAAGTGTAGTATAATACATTTATGATTGTTTTCAGAACCAGTTACTTCAGAATGAACATCTGGAGACTTGCGATGATGTAGGCCAACTTGTGGAAGAAGCTGGCAATGATGGAATCGGAGACCGTGTGGTTTTTGAAGGAAACTTACTTGACGATGAAAATCAGAAAAGGCTGAACAGCGCTTTTGTTTTGGGCAATGAATTCGAACAGAATGCCACTGAATATAATCCTGATGAAACATATAACGATGACTCAAACCCACATGTGGAGTATTCATTGGACTGCGATGATTACGGTTCAGATGACTTGACATTTGAAGAAAGTAATTTAGCAAATCAAACATTTGTCACAACCAAAGGACAGGACACTCACGGAACGGAAACCTCAAAAGAAGACGAGAAGAAAGATAATGAAGAAGCTCCAGAAGGAAGGAAAGATGCTAAGCCTGATTTAGAAGAAGAAAAAGCACACAATACGTTTACTTCAGATGCTAAGAAAGAAGATATGAGGGCTTCTCCAGAAGTTTTTTACAAAAACACTACTCAAACTGAAAGTGTTGGTAAACCCACCGAGAATGTAAGACTAGCGAAGCCAGCACCAGCAAGCCAAGTTGTGCCTGACAGAATAAAGGACGTGGTTTTAGAAGAAGAACTTCTGAATGCGGACGGAGAATTGGAAGATGATGGTTCAGAATTGAACGAAGAGATCGAAGTTATGAACACTAATGAGGAGGTGTCTAGGGTGGATGACTTTTTTATTCCGGAACCCGCTGTTACTGAAGTATTAAATGAAAACGTGAAAGAAGACGATCTTCAGGAGTTGAAACGGGACAGTAAACCGGCTACATGGGATGACGATGAAACTGATTTTGCTACGTCTACTGATGCTAAAAAAAGTGGTGAAGATGTTGAACAGGTTGAACAAGATGTCATGCCAATTGGAGACGTAGGACAGCAGTTTTCTTTCCCGGTAAGATTGGGTTGAATTATATGTTAATATGTACTTTGTGTTGGTGATGTTGTCATGTATATTGGGTCACTTTTCATGACTTTGACACTGGTAGTCTTTTTCTATTGAAAAGTTTTCTTTGGTGGTAACCTGTCTAGTATTATGGAACTGTAATATCAAAATTAATATTTTAGACAAAGTCACTTCTGAAGCCTCAGTTTACAACTACATATCAAGAATACTTATACCAACGGGCATTTATTGATCAAACCGGTTCAGGCGGCGAACCAGATTCTGAAGATGGCTTCAGTTCTGATGACGAAGATCTTCTTGCATTTGTGGCTAAAGGTCGGTCATTTTCTTCTTGAAAAAGTTAAAATTATACTGATTAACCTGCTTCGACAATTGGTTGTGTTATATTACAATTGGCTAGGTTGTAGTAAGAACCTCTGATTTTAGATTCCGCGCCGACAACCGATCAATGATTCTCAGGAAAGTTTGAAAGATTCTAATGATTCTCGTGTAGCTTGTGAAAGTTTTATCATGACATCAGACAATGTCAACCTTCGAAGGCCTTAATGTACATATCTCATAGCGCTATAATAATAAATGTTCTTGTTAGTGGAAGATGGGAGTTGTTTAGAATGTGTTTACAAGGTTGTCACATTCAGACCTAGAGGGTAGAGCTCTTCCGGCTTCTCTTTGTTTCTGGTCGATTGTGGCGCACCGATCTCAAAAGAGGAGCCGGCTGACTCCAATGAGTGGGGGGCGCGGTCATAAGCTAAAAAGTTTTAGTATGTAAGAGGATGTGTGTGCACAAAATGTGTCCACCAAAGGCCTTCTGTTGTCTCAATTCCGTTTTTTGTTTGAGATCTGTATACCTATTCGTGCTGTCTCTTCACGTCCCGCCAAAAGGTTAAAAGCCTTCAAGGAGAGGTCCTTCTCCCAAAACATTGTTTATGAGCTGTTACCCGAGTGATCCTCTCTGCCTAAACGAGCTGTTTCTTCTCGCCGACGTCTACCGACACCTTTATACTGTTATTAATGTTAATGAGGGGATTTGCTCGCTGGGCACGACAAGTGTTTTTGTAAGCAAAATGGGATTACAATTTAAATTAGGTCAGGTTATGTAGGTATAGCACTATATAAAACGAAGAGCAAGTTGTGAGTAGTACTACTCTACTAAAACATTCTATAAGAGTTAAGCTTACTTTTGCCAATTTAACAAGGGTTAACTCACCCAACCGTAGATTAAAAGGTCATCATCCATTACATTTGAAAGTGGTTTAATATATTTTGAACTCTTCTCTGATATCAATGCCGGCTAAAGTGGTGTATTCAGATTGTCCCGTTCCACTCGCTTAACCGGCTGCTTATGAATTCCGCGTATTTCCTATTCTGTTGCCAACTCTTCTAATTCCTGACTTTTAATTTCGCCCAATCCGGAACATTTGACGAATTAAAGTCCCGGATTCGCTGCCAGCCCAAACAATAAGACCGTGTAATTGAGTCTCTCATTCCCGTTCAACAGTACCCCGGGGACCGTGCAATGAGGTTTCGTACTTGAATAAGCCCAGTTACCGGATTCGGGTCTTGTTTTTTCTCCGTTTTAAGGGCTAATTAGTCTTTGCAATGGACCCCCTTATCTGTCCTTCCTTCCCCCAGAAAAGACAACTTTTGATTACTCCATTTTGCCACCTTCATTTAGCCATTTCAGCTCAAGACACGCGCTCCCAATGCTTTTATGTGGCCATCGCTCTCCGTCCTAGTGCTGGTTTTAAATGTGCCAGGTGAGGTTTTACTGGTGTGGTACTGTAAGGCTTGAAGGCCTGTATTAATCTGGTTAATTTTTAAAAAATTAAATTTTTATTGATGTAATAATAACAAGTTCAAAACTTTAAATCTATGCTAATCAACTAGGAATACTTATTTTTTGTACAAAGTTACTCCCCGATCGTACACTTTCGTGCAATTTCTCTTAACATGACAGGTAAAAACATGTATTTTGGAAAGCTTTACTAACATGCCACCGGCAATTAACTTTCAATGCGTACAAAATAGTACCACATTCTCAGTAAAATTGCCACCTTCCATTTGTAGTTATAGATGCTAACCTACATTTTCAGTGAAAGCATTATACTGCTTCGAAGGTACAAATTGTGAATTGTCAGCATGTGGAGAATGTGAAGGTATAGCCTGTGTGAGAGTACTACAATCCCCCGTCCGCGAGTCCTACAACACCTTCTTCGGCTCGATGAAGAACTTTATGGGTGGTGAAGGTAACGACTACTTTTCGTCACAAAACGTCGCCTTCACCTGTCTACCTGTGGGAACTCGGATGTACGACCTAGAACCAGAAGGCTGTCGTGTAGATGTACTCAATCAACGGAAAGCTTGCATATGCTACAACAACGACTACTGTAACAGCAGTTTTCGACCGCTCACTGTAATTTGGCTGACAACTTTCTTGGTATTGTACTATACTCTGGCGCTTTAATACTACTATAATCAGATATCTTCACAACAATACGGGTCATGTGCATTCTTGTACAATTTTTATACTTTTATTAGCAAAGAACCTATAAAGAACTGCCTTTACTTCCCGTGCACTTTGTCTTTGTGTTGTTTTACAAGAGTTTTGACATCTCGTCGATGTAAAATAGAATCTTTGGTCAGGGCTTCGATGGCGGCAGTCGCAACGGCTTCTTGACGTCGCTGTTGCAATGCTTCGCGATATTGCACTAAAACTTACCTTTATCATAAAATTACATTAGGACAATGTGAAACGTAAATAAAGCATAATAAAACAACTTTCATGCCAATTCTACGTTTGTAGACAAAACGTACTGTGTATTACTCTTTCTCAGTTGTAAATAAGAAAAAATATCAAAAATAAATTTTGAAAGCCATTTCTGAGAGAACAAAGAAAAGTAATAGAATTACACTTACTCGAATGTATTATGATGAGACCGCCCCAGGCAATCGACCAAAACCAGCCCACGAACAAGAAAGTTATCGTGAAGAACTGGCTGACCCCCACCATAAAGTTGATTATCAATGTCATAAGCTTGCGCCCTTCCTTGAAGTTAATCCTCGGCTGTCCCATACACAGGGCACTTAATCCACTCATGATAGTACCCATTCCGGGAAGGCAAATGTTCAGGAACAGACAGGTCAAGGCGACAGGGACAGGTAAGAAAGGAATGGCTTCATGCATTATCGTAATGTCATTTGTGGGAAGGTTGACCTTGTCGCCGTTCTTGTTATCCTTGGCATGTTGGTGAGCTTCTTCTTGAGCCGCGAGCACAATACCAGTTATGTGAAACGCAGTCTAAGAGCGTAATTGTTCTTGACGTAAAAGCCCATACGAATAATATAGCAAAAATAATACATGATTATGGCAACCAAAACAAAAATATGACTTAGTTTCGTTTTTCTGTTTTTACTTTTAAAAAACCAAGTTTACAATATTTAACTTTTAAGAATAACATATTCATTGATTCATATCCAACAAAAAAACCTACTTTGTTCTCCCTGACTTGCAAAATACCCTCGGACCGCCCGTACTCGATGATGCGCGGCACACACTTCTGTATCAACTTCCATCCTTTAGTCCGTTCCATTTATAACAGATATATACATAACAAAAACAGTAAAGCAAGAACACGAAAAATGAAAGAGCGGCACTTATTCACATCCGGAAGTTGACCATTTTCTTGTAATGTCCATGGACGCCTTCGACGCGAACCGCTCGGCCCTTTAAACCGGCTTCGATGCCTCCGGCGTCCATGATCATTGCGGGCTTCTCGTATGTGTTCAGTTGACAGTTACTCGACTGTAAATCAGCGTAACTCCACAATGCTGGATTTCTGAAATAAAAGTGTAATTTAATATTGTTTTAAAGTACGTTTAGTATTTTATCCCTAAAACACGTAACGGCGAGTAATTAAATTTAAAAATAACACATGATGCAAATGTACCTGCTTTTTCCTTGGTATGCCACAACAAACACATCACCGTCATTAAAATTTCCATTCACGTCAAACTCGACACCTTTACTATGTCTCACAAAGTAACCCACCTAAATTATAACCTTTAAAAATCATAAACGAAAAAATAAAATTCAAATCAAAATTAGGCTTACAATGACACACCAATGCGCCGACTTTCCATTACAAAAACCAGGCGAATTATCTTTATCAGCATCGTACGGAACAATGTATACTGTGTTGTTATCAAGCGAAGTTAACAATTTAAGTATTGGTGGTAGCACAGTTGTAGTTAACTGCAACTGTGGCATAAAGTGAGACAAAGAAGAAGTCATCCAGTCGACTAAAGAAAGATAACGTTAAGTCTTTCAACATATTCAATGCAACGAAGCAGAGCTTCATTATTGACTTGGAAAAGTCAAAAATTTAAATCAAATTCTAACAAATACCTGAAAAACATTCCCCGGAAGAGGTGTAGCCTTCAGACTTGTTATAATAGACAACTTCGTCAACCGTAAATGGTTCAGTTTCAAAAACCTTAGAAACTACTACTTGAGCAACTGGTCCACAAGTTGGTCCTTTTTGCACATTTATCGTGATTGGCTCCACTGTACTCAAAAAACCAGAAAAAGATTCTTCATCATTTATCGAGCGCAGGGCTTCTAGCCTGTATTTAAACAGGGTACCAAACGCTTCCATTAGAGTTTGTGCAATTCAACAGTAACAATACGAAAGAACTCTTAAGTTTTTTTGTGATCAAACTTTACAACAATAAACTATTATAGATACTACATATTTTAGGATAAGATATGTAAAAGATCGGAAGAATCCGACTTGATCTGACTTTTTTCACGAAATTTCGACCGAACATTTTTAGTTTCATTAGGTTCTGAAATGAGAATATCTTTGGCATAATGTAATAATATAAATATTTTTTTTGGAAAAAATGTTGAATAATTTTACTTTCTTTTTTTTGAAAGTTGGGGAATGTTCAAGCTATTTCATAAACCTCGAATACCTTCAACATCGTTTTCTAAACGGTTTTACACTGTTTTAGGAATAGAGACTAGGTAGGCATTCCTAAAATTTTTAATACTATGTTTAGTTGTGATGATACCTGTGCCGCTATAGTAGACAGTGAAAGAGGAATATTAGCAGCCAGGCGAGATCAGAATTGGACATCTCAACTGAAGATCGGCGGAATTTCACCATTTTTGGCTGCCCAACATCACAGAAAGATGATTGACTTTCAAGTACACACGGTTATCAACAAAGCTGGGATCAGGTATAAGGATTTGGATGGAGTAGCAGTATCAACTGAACCTGGTCTTGTCATTTGCCTAAAAGTTGGAGTGGACAAAGCATTGGCTGTTTGTAGGTACAATTTTTTTTAACGTGTAATTTACAAACAAAATCGCTAAAAGTTCTTGAAGAATCGTAATATAAATGTCATCCATTGTTTTCAGAGATCATAGTCTTTCGTTTATACCTGTCCACCACATGAAAGCTCATGCTTTAAGCGCTCGTTTCAACAATGATATCGAGTTTCCATTCGTAGCTTTGTTGATTTCTGGAGGACATTCTATAATAGCTTTGGTGAACGATCCAGAGAATTTCCAGATTATTGGCCAAGCTATATCATCTTCTAGTCCTGGGGAGGCTATTGATAAAGTTGCCAGAATTTTAGGACTACCAGCTACACCACATTACGGAGCTCAAGTAGAAAAATTGGCCGAGAAGTAAGTAAGGAGATTACTTAGCCATTGTATTTTAGGTCAGATAAAGTCATAAGGTATGTCACAAGGTTGCCACATACGAGTGGAGCAGACATGGATTTTGTTACCTTAAGGGAATTGTTTTTGACGGCATTAAGGAGAGAAAAAGATTTGGAAATCAATGATTTTTGCCGTAACTTACAAGTGAGTTAAGTTTTTTAAAGTTGACAGGTATAGGTTTTTTTATGTACTAAATTCAACATTAATAATGAGATGTTGTAGCACATGGTTACATCTCACCTATGCCAAAAGCTAGACGTTGCCTTATCATTTATCAATTCCAAATCGCTAGTTACTCACAAGAACAAGTCGTTGGTAGTGGCGGGTGGAGTATCAGCAAACAAGTACATTAGAGACTGTGTAGCCAATGTGGCTTCCCATTACGGATACAGAATTAAAGTGCCATTGCCACAAATGATAACCGACAACGCTGAGATGATTGCATGGACGGGTATTGAACTTCTTAATAAAAGGTAGCTTTCAATTATTTTAAATTTAAAAATGTTATAATCGTTTAATTACAAAAAACTATGTTTTATGTCGTCTACAATAATTGGATCTACAAGTTTGCCACTCAGTTACTACGTCTCTGACAAATCACCCGTAGGAGACGATATCAGCCAACAAGTAAGAGAGTACAAATATGACCAAAGGCTTATATCATCCTCAATCACAAGTAACAATATATTATATAGGACAATAAAATCAAGTTAGGTTAGAACTGGATTAGATCTTCTTCCTCATCTGGAGTATACTCAGGGTCGCCGGTCGGTTCTTGGTCAAGTTCCAAAGAATCGTCGATTAATGACAGGGAAGGGACCGGTTCGTCTGGTTCTGATTGGTTGGCTGTCATCTGCTCTATTATATGTTGTCCACCGTCAACCACTTGCAATTTGTACGCTCTCAAGGGATAGCTGGAACCACTGAGGTTCTTACAAGCAGTGTAGTAAAACAGAATCTGTTCTGACGGTATGTTCATCTGTAAATTATTATAAAAACTGTAATGCATACTTACGTAGTCTTTGTGTTTGTTTTTGGGTACCAAAGCTAGTGGGTAAATGACATCCTGAGCCGGCTCGTCAATGGATCTCAGCAAGATTGATGAATTCGACGCTCTGACAAACTTCGCATATCCATTATACGTGATACTCAGATTCTCGGCGCTAAGGGCGAGGAAGGTAATTGAAACTCCGAACGCCAGAAACTGGTTCTTCATCCATTGAGGAGCTGCGGATACTCGACCTTCAAGAGTTCGGCCAGGAATGACGACTTTGTGAAACTCTTTCAGCTAAAAAATTTTGTTAGGATAGTGACTACAAGTAACGTACGATAAATAAAACATCTTAGATAATATAACAAAGAAGTTACCTGAGATTCTTTGTCTCCTTGACTCATCACTTGTCTAGAATTGCTGAGAATCGTTTTGTCGACTACAGGATTGGTGAAAAGATGTGGATGAACACACACCAACTGTCCCTTACTAGTCATTGCAACAGCAACATTAGTATTTCTCACACCAGTCGAAATTGTTACCATTTGAGTCAGGGAAGAATTGGTCTCATAATCCACTGAAAAGGTATTGGAAATAGATTCAAGTATAATTAGATATAAAGTGAAACAAAAAATTGGTAAAAACCGGTAAAAATTAGTTTATGCGGCCAAAAACTACAATCTTCAATTAAAATTACCTGGCTGAAGATACTTTATCTTGAAAATGGTGCTGCTAGGAGTGTCACCAGCAAACGGTTTGTCGAATAATACCTGAAAAAGTGAAAAAATGAAAAATCTGAACCTACATTCATTCCAACTTGAAAGAACTCATCTAAAGCTCCCAACTCTGATATTTTGATTTCCCCCAAGTAGCTCCACGACCCGAACGTAAAAAGAACATCATCGTGCAAAAAGTTATCTTTAGATACAATAAATCCGTAATTGGGTCCTAAATAAGAAACCACGCCTTCCATCATTTTAGCTGTCAAAAGGAAAACTAATAAAAATAAATATTGACACAAATATTTAGAAAATTGTTAGCAAATGGTTGCAATTTGCATAAATTTATTTGCATGATATCTTTTGTAAAATAATAACATTGAGATCAATTAGCATAAAGCTAGGCCTCGGGTTCACTTTGATTTTTGCATTCATCCATGAATGACAACACCAGCATTTTTAGAAAGCAGAACAACGTAAAGCTATGTTAGGCGATGATTGATGAAGATGGACAAACCACTGAAAAGATCTTGGCAATAGAAATTACAGATAATTTTTGAAATTTCTTTAAAAATGTGTCAAAACGACAGGTTTAACGGAAAACTAGTCATAATGATTAATTATATAGATTTTTTAAAAATGCTGTCAACACGATCTGTTTCTTAGAAATTCAACGAATGCTGACAGATTTTTTGGAGACCGAAAACAAAAACTGTTTTTTCCGGACAATTCTTTGTTTCAAAGTTTAACAATTGTAAAAGTTTTCCAAAAGTAAGTTCATAAACTAAAATATAATAAATAATTGAAAAAAAATAACTTTTGATTAAAAACAATTTTAGTTACCTGTCAAGATGTAATCCGTAAGCAATGTGGGGACCTGAGGTTTATTCTCATTGATGGCTTCCAGAATCTTGATCAAGGATTCTAAAGTTGGAAGAGCTGGAAATCGCTGAGTGTCGTCAAATGGAATCGACGCTGTCACGAACTAAAGTATGTTTTCTTATTTTACGTTGTCCTTTTTATAAGGGTTGTGTTAATGTAGTAAAACATCAATATGAGTGGTTAACCTTAGTTAGCTTACCTGAGGCAGTGTTGATGTGTCGGTTATCTTTTTCTTTTTCCTTTCACTTAAGAACTTCCTTCTTTGATCCTGAATCCCCACTAACAATGTGATGAATTTGTTTTTGACTTCATTTTCGTATTCCAGTTCGTCCCTTCGGGCTAGTTCAGAGACCAATTCAGAGTTATGAGTTATTATAAGGTCCTCCATCTCTGTGCTTAGGGCTAGTAGTTTACTTTGAGACATTTGAGTTAGATCTGAAAAAAGTTTTTTGTGTTTGTTTAAGCTTTAGTATTGAATTAATTTTTTGTTTTGAAAGATTTCAGAGCTCCATAGTAATGATACTGTACATCTATTAATTTTAATAATGCCGTGCTATTCTTCCTTGTTTTTTTTATTTTTAATTGATCTCTTTATAAACTGGAATGTTTACAGCGCCAAGATTTTAAAAAAAGTTCTGGTGGAGAACAGTTGATCATAAAAATGTCAAATTTTGAAGAGGATCAATCAAAAATGTTGTCATCTTACCTTCTTTTGAAAAACTGAGGGCTTCGATATGTTTTTGTTTCAATTCACTTTCGACTTGAAGGGAAATGAACGGAGATCGCATTGATGAATACATACTGTCCACACTTTCCGTCTTGTCTGTTGTTATCGACCTCATCAAGTCACAAGTCTGAAACATGGTTGATAAACATAAAAAAACATAGGAAACAGGGTAAAAATATAACAATTATTTCAAAAATGTCATAGTTAACATTTATGGTTATTTAAATATGCATACCTGCATCATCTCTTCGATTTCTTCTATGACTTGGTCAGCAGCTGGCATGTGATCGCTGTTTAGACTATTATTATCAGGGATGATTTGGTGTAGATCCATCGATTGCCTTAGGTCTTCTTCGTCTAGGCTTTCTTCCTCGCTACAATGGGCCCCTTCATCTGACTAAAAGGAAAGTTTAGTTTGGACTGATAAACATTATTTAATAAGAAGCCTTTAGAGGAAAAACATATGTTTGAAACGCTGCAAACAGGATTTCTTACCGCTTTAGGTGTGTCCAAAGATAGCACGTCCACTTCTTGTTTCCTAATTTGACTTTTGTTAAAGTCCAATGGCAGAATGTTGCCGTAGTTTCCGGTTAACGTCCACCAAACCTGGCTTTCCGACATAATCTCATCTTGTGTACGAATCTGAACGGGCGCCATTTGGTTGGTGTTTTCGTTGAGGTCTTTGAGAACGTTGTTAATTTTCTGGTCGAAATGTTCTACCAAGTCTTCCAAAGAGACTGATAAATGCTCCCCCAGGCCGTTATTCGAGCCGGACAGCTGATCGCCGCTTCTTAAAGATACAATTTATTGAGTGTGCCAAAACAAGATAGAAAATGCGAACGTTTTATTTGCTTCTGAAGTCTTATTTGGCTCGCACGCTATCGGGATAATCTATTATACAAATAAAAAATATCAAACTGTTTTTTACTTTAAAACCTACGTCAAAAAACGTTAAAAAAATCAATGCGGTTTTCAGTCGAAAAAGATGTTGATTTTGTGACCTTAACATTGCGCGCAAAGGTCGAAAACGAAAAACGCATATCTTCATAATTATGTATGCAGAAATTTACAGCTTGTTTACTTCTTCAATGTCCGTAAATTCTGCAAAAAGTCATAGATTCCGGAAAGTTTGCCGTTTATGTTCGAAAAGCTTTGAACAAAAAGTAAAGCATTGATGTTTTCGAAAGACTGAAAACCAAAACAGTAAAAGTGGGGTTTAATCATGCGCTTTACACAACCGCTGCCACTTACTTTGTATTGAACGACGAGTTGGACTCGGCATCGTCCTCGATCTGTGCCAACGGAACGTCGGGGACTGACAGATCACCCGAATCCTCCATAATTCCCATTCCAAACCGATAGATGGCGTCGAGCGTTTACATAAAACGGAACTCAACTTTATTGGGTTTGGTGTAAAATGTTTGACAGTCAAGTGGGGCCAAGTGAAAGAACTAAACGTTGGTAAGCGTAGAGAGTTAAAGAATATTTCGAGGCCTTACTGGCCCCGTTTCCCCGACCAGTATGCTGTACGCGATTGAGGGAGAAGACGGACGGAGAAAAAGACGAAAAGAAGAAACTGAGCCGGCACTCACAAAAGAAGCCGTTTGCTCGTCTCCGCGCTCCGGATTCGGGCTGGTCCTGGTCCCGAAATGCTTGTTCTTTGCAACGATTTGGGAGTGCGGGAATAAACACGGGAAACGCGGGTGGAAGACAATGATGAAACGGACCGATCTACTGCTTGGCCACAAAAAACGCGCCTCCGATACCGCTTTAGGCATCGTCCAGCTGAGCCTTCCCTTCGTCTTTTGTCTCGAGATGCGGGTTGATAAGGCGAGGCGAATAATTGCCTTTTGGTTAGATTAAACCCCGAGATATAAAACGAGCATACAGGTCAGCAATCCATGTGCTTGCTCAAGCGTTTCGTCAGACGCCGTATGTTCGTATCGGAAAAGGGAATTGAAGTCATTTCACTTATTTATCCCAACTTACGTATAACCCCCAAGCTTTATGGAATCGTTCCTTTAGCTTAAAAAAGGGAAATTACTGATTGCGAACAAAAAGCAACAGATTGTTCGTGGTTTAAAAGAATAATACCTGTGATAGATTTGTTTGGACGAGAATTTAAGTGACAGCCGTACTTCTATTAACATCCCACACGGGTATTGTCAAATCGGAGGGAAAGAGGTGCTTTGCGAAAAGAGTAACAAACAATGTTTAATACAGTTATTAGAGTTCAGTGAAAATGAGATTACTCGAGATACAGGAATCATGGCTGTCGTCGCACGAGAGACCCGTCATGTAACGTGGAAACTAAGCCGTTTTCATGTGAATGTGTGATGGGACAGGAACTGTCATCGTACGATCGGCATTGACGGGATTGATAAGATCGTCCCACACAACCTAAAGCTTAATTTCAGCATAAAACGTTGTAATTACCTCCTGAATAAACGCCGTAATTACATGTTCTCGTTCGCATTTGCTTGCCACATAAACAGTTGCCCCATTCTCCCCAATTGCTCCACGAGGCTTCTAAAATTTAATTTTTAGTAAAATTTTGTTTAAATCATATTTTATTAAATATGATTACTGACCCCTTTGGTTCTGCACCACCACTTCGACCGAGCTGTCTAACATCTCTGGTTGATTTAATCGAGGCGCCGTTAATGGAATTAAGCTTAATTCTGTAGCCTTTTTAGTGTTAAATGTCGGCCTTTCGGATTCAAATTCTTCTTGTTCCAGCTCTTTTAGTTCATACTCGACTTTATCCATGGTTGATTTCAGTCGAATCAGTTCTTGTTGGAGTAGTTTGTCATTACCAAAGCCATCTTCGTGGTCGTTGTCGATCAACGGAGTTGGTATCTTATGAATACGAGAAGCAAACGACTTCTGTGGTTCTAGTGGTGGAGTGGTTAGCGTCTTTATGATTTCTCCTGAATGCAAAACGTTTGAATCCAGATTCATTTGGTGCACTTTCTTTGAGTTTTCCGTTTTTGCTGCGTTTGTCATGTTGTTTAACATCCATTCCAGAGCTTTGAAGGTGTCAGCATTTAGAATCTAAAAGTTATACATAATGTTCACGGCATCTTACATTACTGTTTTGTGTAGTAGCTTCGGTAACACGAACTGTTGTTGTTG
This sequence comes from Bursaphelenchus okinawaensis, assembly GCA_904066225.2. Lineage (NCBI taxonomy): Eukaryota > Metazoa > Nematoda > Chromadorea > Rhabditida > Aphelenchoididae > Bursaphelenchus > Bursaphelenchus okinawaensis. The sequence continues at coordinate 5,773,486 of CAJFCW020000005.1, read as the reverse complement.
TAGGGTTTGAAGTTGGAACCACGCTAGTGTCTTCTTGGATTACTACTGTGTTTACTGGACTAACTGGGATGGAGATTTTGGAGTGGCCAGGTTGTTTTCTAAATTTTCTATTAATCAACTTGTGTTACTTACACTTCAATGTTCTCTTCATTTATGTCTCCGACAGGTGCTTCGTGAATCGAAGCAACGCCGGCAACTGGCGCAGTTGCTTCAGCTGCGATTTCTGTGGTCTTTGATGGGGGTTCTTTGAAATGTTGGTCTACAGTAGATATAAGCTTGATATTGGAAGCAACTTCAGCGGAATGTACGGTAGATGGCTCTAATGCTACAGTTTGGGTGAGTTGTTCAGTTTGGGCGGTGGTTGCTCCTGTTGTGGGATATGTTTGTTCTACCGTAGTAGGAAGGGAGGACGTTGGTTCTCTTTGTGTTGTTTCAATCTGCGGAGATGTAGATGAAGGTGCAAAATTAGTTGTCAAAGTGGTACGGCTTTGCGGGGCAACTTTAGTTATCTTTTCTTTTCCGTAAAGCTTTTCTGGAGTCATGCCTATAAGATTATATAATTTTAGAACATAATATAGATTAAAACATATTGTAGCCAAAATAATTAGAAAAAGTGGCATACTTGGAGCTTGAGATGGTTCAACTGAAGCTTCTGGCCGTTCTAACCGCGAAGGGCCTTGGGGCGTTAACACTTTAGCTGTCTTTTCTCCAAGTAGTTTCAGTTCTTGTTGAGGCTTCTGATTCTTTAGTTCAGGAACTTCGTAGTCAGAATATTGACCAAGTTGTTTTAAGGCTTCTTTTCTGTCGTCATCGTATGGGTCGATTGTGTCATAGTCTGGCCGCCCAGTATGTACCGGTCTTCTAGGGAGCTGATTACCAGGCTGGGGTAGTGGCTGAGGACGGCTTGGGTTTTCGCAGTCTTTTGTTTCCTAAAAATGACAATGTTTAACAATACTCCCTTATTTTATGTTTTTTAGGATTAATTAAAAAGAAGAATTAGATTTTTAAAATTAGGTTTACCCGATTTGCTCCAAGGCAACTGAATCCTCTGACAGTATTGCATGCTCGTACTCTTACTTGTACGCCGTTAGCACAGAATGACCAGGCTGACCAGCTGGCCCACACGGATGCGTACACTAAAACACTTATTATTTTATCTAAAAAGCTTACTGAAGTTGGCATTGGCGGGAAACGGTCGAGGAGTTCTGTATCCTTGAAACTGGTGCAGAATCCCGGTCGGTGTGTGTTGGGGTTCAAGGGTGGTGTCGGTTCTGACTAAAAAGGGGTTATTCAGGATTGGGAAACCGACCGTACGGAATCAGGTGGCATAAGTAAACAACTGTTAATTTCCATAACATAGTAGAACACAATCAATGAAACTTTCGATGTCACTCTGATGGCGGGTTTTTTATCAAGGATTTCTCTTCTTCCAAGTTAAGGTTGATTCCGATTTAAGGAATTCCAGAAAGCGTCGATGATTGTGGTTGTAGTTATCGTCACACAAATGTGGGTCACTCTCGAACGAAAAGAAGTTTCGGCATTCAGCCGTTTTGAAAACGTTGATTTGCAAAAACTTTTGATTTCGTTTGTTGCTACAAGTTGCTCTTGTTTCTTTAAATCTATAGCTTGCACTCTTAGAAGTGCCTTAGTTCAAAGTTTTAACAATTTTTATGTTTTTATTGGTATGTTACGAAACATAAAAATTTATAGATTTATCAACGTGATATATTTCAACATAATTAACTTAAATCCTGGCAGTAGGTATCTCTTTGGAAGATTTGCTTGTATTGTTCAACAACGGAGTTTGTTGTTCGTACGTGAAACCCGAGTTTTTGCCGCTCACTAGTACTCTTCGAGGAGGATGTGCAGGTTGTTGTTGTTTCACCTAGAATAACAAGTTAAACTAAATACATGTTTTGTTGACTTACAACTTGATCAGCACTTAGTACCACTCTTCGCTTCTTCGGCATCTTCGATCGTGCCTGAGTGTGAGAGTAGAACATGGCAAAGTTGGATACGATGACTGGTACTGGCAAGGCAATTGTAAGTACACCAGCTAACGCACACAAAGAACCGACCAGTCGGCCCAAAAATGTATGCGGTGTCATATCACCGTAGCCAATCTGTAAAATTTGTTATCTTTGGTAAATGAAGCTACAGGCCTATATTGTCTTACTGGGAATTCATTCAAAATTTTATTCCAATGATTTTTTACTTACTGTAGTCATTGTTACTATGGCATACCAAGTTGCCAACGGTATACTTTGAAACTGATTATCTGGATTTACTTCCACTCGTTCGGCATAATAAACCAAAGCCGCGAAAACAACGACACCCAGCACCAAAAAGAAGACCAACAACATTAATTCTTTTGCACTAGCTCTGAAAGAATAAAGTTCACAGTAAATGTGTTAAAAATATGACACAGTAAAGCTATAGTTTTATTCTTTTGGACTACTATTATGGTAGAAAAGTAAATAGAATTTAATTAATTTTTGTTTACAAAAGTTGGTAGGCATAAAACGTTTAAAAATATTTTGTCCAAATTAGTTCTTCGTTAAAAATGAGCAATAAATTGGTCAAAAACTAAGTAGAAACCAGAACAAATGTAAAAAATTTAAAAAAACTTCTGTTTTTGGGCTATGACGATATCTGAACAGCTAAAAAATGAAAATTACCGGAAGGTGTGTAACAATATCTTCAAGCCCTGCGAATGTTGTGTCAGTTTGAAGAGCCGCATAATTCGAATAATAGAAAAGAATTCCAAATCTGCCGTAGCACCGAATGAGGTTGTCAAGAACAAGTCAATGTAAAACGTTAAAGTCGCAATAATGTCGATGATATTCACTGGAGCTTTGAAGTATTTTATCTTTGAAGGACAACATATGAACCTGTAAACCATTTTTGTTATTTTTGTATTTGAAAAATAAAAGTACTACTGAGTAACACAAAAGTTATATATTCTACAAAATTTTAAAATTTCAAATGTAAACCTACCGTATTATTATTTCGATTGTGAACCATACATTACAAACCGTTTCTATCACTGTAAAACTAGGGTGGGTCTTGGAGTTGGTTTTGTCGACTCCAATCGTTTGGGTTTGATACTTGTAGAAGGTGTGGTGATTATGTGCATTCGAGTGTCGCGAGTCCGACTCGTGTGCCACGGGAATGGTGGCGTTCACGGTGCCGACGTTCTCGATTTCGTAGACCCGTAGCCCGGGATGGGTTTTGAGGCAGAAGACCAGTATTGCGATAATTAGGAAGAAGACGGATATCACTGCCACTATCTTCAAATAACTCAATTAGGCTCAAGTCATAACTCACTTTGGCGCCTTGGGAGGAACTCGGCTCGTCGAAGAGTCGCCACAGTTTGGGTTTGAGCTTCTGCCAGGCGCTGAGGCTTTGGTTGTGGTAGTCGTCCTCCCACCCGAAGCGACGGTACAACTCTTCCTGGAAATTAATAAATGATGAGCTCATTAATTATTTGTGTTATGAATAGGATATTTTGTTTACCTGATTGTTTAATGCTTCATCGTCTATGTCGAGCTTATCTAGTGTCTGGAGTACTTCTTGTGTGTCGCGGTGCTGTGTGTATGTCATCCAGCAGCACGGTTCCACCTCATTGGCATCGAGGCCCCAATATTTTAATTCTTCCTCGAATAATGGACCACAAACGTCTGAATATTTCATAAATTATAGAAAAATCGCAGCATACCTAATGGATAATGTAGTTTTCCTGTGCGATAATAATTTAAGATTTGAGCAAATACACCGGGATGTCTGAAAACAATCGTTGCGATTTGTAATAGAGAGCTTACCGGTCGAAAAAGTATTCGTTTAGTACTGGATCATAGTTGGCTAAATTTGGAGTCAACCTAAAATGGCGAGATCCATAAGTTAAGATTAAAGAGTACAGCCAATCGATTGAAAAGAAATTTGAAAAAAAATAAAAAAATATTTTATAAAATACGGTAGCTTTTGTCAAAAAACTAAATTAAAATTTTCTTTGCCAACAACACTATAAGTGAAACACATACCTTGACAGTCGAGTCGCTGGTATCTTCTTTAGCGTATGTTTGTATGTTTCGTGCCGTACTCCGCCAACATTGAGTATGATTCGGTACTCGCTGTCCATCAGCGAACTTCTGAAATTATTTACGTTTTGGAGTTACTCTTTGTTTTTGACGAATTTATACTGGTTAGTGGGGGCCGAAGAAGCCAAATTAAAACAAATTCAAAATCTTGGGAAGAACCGGAGTTAAGCTTGAGAGTGTAAAACGTAATAGCAAACTTGCAAAAGTAGATTACAATATTAATGTAGACACGAATTAATGAGTAAAACCTAAAAATACAGCTCATTAATGGTTAAAAATTTTGTACCTTAACAGCTAAACCCTTGTTTCCCAAGTTCGACTTCCCTTTAGAAGCGTTAACATCACAAAACAAAAGTATATAATAACAGGCTTCCAGCGCATACATTAATATTTATATTATACTTGATGTACGTGTATAATTTTTGATACTATCATGTACATTATTAACGACCAGACCACTTTTTTCAAATATAAAAGGTGGTCACCCAGTTTGATGCGAAAGTAATGGCACAAGGCAATGTATAAAAATGCATTGTATAGTGAAAGGAGCGGAGGCAAGTGAATGTTTAAAAGTATGATACAAATGATGAGAAAAGACATGTTCTCGCCCAGAATATTAATAATAAGAAAATGTCATGAAAAGGCATTTTTAAACCAGTGCTGTCCGTCTTCACGGTGTGCAAGTCGCAATAATAAGTGGAACTTGAACACACTAATTATAGGCCGCGGTTTTAATAAAGTCACCGAACTCGAGTGTCGGCTATAATAACTTTGACATGACATCTTGTTAATCAACAATGTGGCAAGCCAAAACAACTCCCAAAGCGGGCTAAACCTTGCTCATGTTACCAGTAAAGGTCAAACGAAATTTTGGAAAAATTCCTACTGCTAGGGTGTAATGAGGTGTAAACCCAAGTTTTCGAAAAGCGGAAAGTGTTGGACCAACGAGCCCAGGGTACGCAAACACTCATAAAACTGATAAGTCCAAAAGTATTTTCACCAAGAGCGTGCTTGGTCTGACCTGTGCCCAAGTGGTCTGCGCTCCGGGAGTTATGCAAACCTTGACATCCGCCTGGTCAGAAATGTCTTCGGAAGACATGGCTTATGTTTTGGCAGGGACGGAAAGTTGGGTTGCGCGCCGGAAGGTGATAATCATGCTGGTGGCATTTGGTGGCCCGTATGTTTAGCACGTATCAAGTCTGAAAAAGGGCTGTGTTGCTTTTGTTCAGAACCCCTTTTATGCGCAGTGTTGAGTGCTGTCGTTCCCTCAAATTTAATTAACACGCGCGGAATTTTTAAAGTCAAGTTCAGAGTCATAAAATATTCCGATGATGCTTTGTTGACGGTCAGCCGGAAGAATGTCATTAAAACTTTTTGTCATCATAGCTGCATGCCGGTCCGGCACCGAAAAGAAACACTCATCTTTCCTAAACGGCTTACTTTTCAAACAAAAAACGGCCGAAAGCGCTCTGTCGTCAAGAGAGCCAGGTAAACGAGTAAAAATGTTGGTTGCGAGGCGCAAAGATGTCGCGGATTAAGTTGGGATGTCACTCTCTGGATGCAATACTACGGAATGCGTGCGAAAACCGGCAGAGAAAGAAAAGCCGGAAAATGCCCTTCTCATTAACTATTTATTTTCAACCAATTGGCCCTATATTTATTTGTTCAATGGAACCACGCGAAGAGCCGAGGTTAATTCGATACTTGTTAACGCCCGGCTTTCGGGTAACGGATTGGTTTGGCAGCACGATAAGACTGTAGTCTAATGGGCGCTACAAAACGGCACGATATGTTTACTAAAAGCGGCCGGATTAATTAAAACTTGTACTCTTGAAGGGAAAACAAAGAGAATGTCAAAATATTATAAAAGATGAATGCTAAACCTACCTTTCCTCAAAGTCGCTCGAAGAACGCATTGAGCGGACTCTCTGCAGCGGGCTTGGCCCCGGGGTTGGTGCCGCGTCTAGATCCACAGTTTCGATGAGTGATTTGATTTTTAACTCTTTGACAGACATGCTTTTCGGCTTGCGGAAGGTGCTGTTTTTACCAACGGAGAAGTCCTTCATGGATGACGCCATAGTTCAAGCCCTTAAACAGTAATTTAAGCGACCATTGTTTAAACAAGCTGAAATAGCATGACCAAAACCGGTTTTAGTCGCAATTGCCCTTAAGCGGTATAAAAAGCCGTAGACGGACAGGTAATTTAGTACGCCCGTAGCTCGCAAGGATGGCCGATGACTCGGGAAGAGCGATGAAGCATAAAGCCGGTGACAATTCCTGTGGCGACTTGGACGACTTTAAGCGCAGTTAAAGAAAAACTATCGGGGAAATGAGGCTGGATTCTATTAAGGTCAGGAGACAATCTCTTTGGCACTGCTAAACTTCACACAACGTTGTTTTTACTGACGCGAAGAATCCTATTTACACGCCGAAAATTGAACATTCTTCCTTTTCTTTCCTAACCAAACGCATTGTAACTACCAACACACGTATTATATAACAATATGTGTTTGACGGGTCATCCAGGAAAGTACAGCATTTTTCCCACAGTGGCGTGGAAAACTGTTTCCAGGTTCTCAGTCAAGAAGTTTACAGCACAGTAACTAAAGTTTATTACATGTTTCGTATAGTTTATTATGTTACACTACATATTACAATTGATTAATTGTTCGTAACTTTACACGCCATTGTTAGTTTCTTATCCCAGAATCTCTTTTTCAATCACCAATGGATCGTCGGCTACGGGAACCGCTTGCTGGGTCGAGAAGCAGGTCTGACTCTGTCTGGCGAGTCCCTTAATTAAGTGATATGTCATTTGAATCTTCACTTACTTGGCAACCGGCTCCATTGCACTGCCTGACTCTGTTGCGTTCTCCTCTGGAGCAAGGGCTCCATTTGCCCCAATCGCTCCAAACTCCTTGCTTTTCAGAAGTAGGCTCCGCTGACTGTTCTACGATCTCACCGGGCTTTAAAAACTTTGTTTCGGTCGGTAATTCGGCCATAACTTCGATCTGCTGCGGTTTTGTTTGGAATTGTTTTGAGGCATGGATCTTGGCTCCTAAAGTTGTTGTAATACTTTATTCTGTCATAATGTAGTACACTATAATAAAATAAGAAAGAAGTCTATTTATAAATAAAAATGAGACAGTTTTGTGCAATAATACTCTGTAATTGCGTTTTTATGGGAAATCCAAAACTTATAATAACCTTGGACTGAAAATAGTATAACATGCCTTTTTTAATACAAATAAACGCTTGTCTAACTTACTGTCAACTCTGTTGAATGCCTGTGTTAGTGGATGGTAGTTTTCGAGAAGAGTAAACTGAGCACGATCTCCTGGTCCAACCATAAAGTTTCCATCGCCATTTTGGTTAATCTGGACGTCAAGTGGCCTCGCAGACACCAATACTAAAATAAGTACATATTTTTGCACATATACATTAAAAAAATAAGTTCATACAAAAACATTTTTAAAAATTTAAAAACGGTTTAAGATAAGAAAATTGAAAGTACAGTATAACTTAAAATCACTTACAAAGGACGGACAAATAACAAAAGAGAGCAAACATTTGACTGGTGTTCCGATCAAATCCTTTTAGAGTAATAATAACGTTTAGAGCCACCCGAACCGGAGCCGCGAATGATCGCCATCAATCTTGAGATGCGATCCGCCAGCGATAAGACAATATATTCAATAATAAACGATTTCAATAAATTTAATCACGTTGATAATTGATTAACCTCCAATGTTTTATGCTAGCCAGCGGCCACAAAGACTTGAAAACATCTGATAAACATCAATCTTCAACTGGCTTAATAGTTTTGAAAGGAACGTCTGTCAGGAAAACATTTACGCTATACCATACATACCACATACAAAAAAGACATTACAGTGTAACTTAAAAACCGAAAAATAAAATTTGAAATTTGGCAAACACAAAAAACGTGATTTTTTAGTTTCAAAATATGGTTTAAATACTAAAAACTAAACGATACAAGCATAACAATTTGCATAAGCAGCTACATTAACTTTGTCACATTACCAGAACCGAAACATAAGGCCGCGTTTTTGTTTAAATTAATGTTTCTAAAAATAATGAAGAAACAACTTGTATGTATAAAGAATGATGAAAGAAAATCAAGGAGTAGGCGAGAGAAGCATGAGTGACATAACACTGGCACTCTCTCCTCTCCCTGATCCAGATTAAAACCATAGGGGCTCGAGGGCCGGCCGGTTTGTGCCTACGAAAAGCCGACTGCGCCTGAACGAGTGCAACGGCCTCTTACACAACTTGGATTTTAAATTTTTTGCCCTTTGGCATAACCAAAAAACACATTTGATTTCCCTCATTCCGCGTTTTATAGACATTTAATTTCAGTGATAAGCGCGCGCAATAGGGCTGGCCAGCATGGCCGACCCTGTTGATGACAAAAGCCAGGCCACCGAATCTGTCACCGAAGATTCGAGTAGCTTGAGCCGAATCGTGGAAGTTCGACTACCAGATTCTAACGATGAATCCGACGATCAAGTTCGACGACCATTCAGTGCAAGTCCGATTGGTTCGAGTCGTCGATCGCCGTATTTTATGATCCATTCTCCCGTTTCGGCTTATGAAACGAGTAAGTTTACTTAAATTTCAAAAGTATAAACTATTTTTAATTATTTTATTATTATAAAAATTATAACACATATTATATAATTGATTTTCAGATCAGGAAAGAACGCTGCAACGCACAGACAGTGCTAGCACGATATCAGAAACCCATTTGCTACATAAAGAAGGAGCACAGGACAACTTCTTCACAGAAGAGCATTGGAGTTCAGAAATCAAGTCTTTCGTGACATCCTCCCCGCCAAAGTTCGCACAAGTACTAAAGGCCTATCGAGTATTAGCGACGGATCGCCTGACTTTTGTGGTAGAAGTCAGCAGCGACCCGCCAGCCATATTCGACTGGTTTTGCAACGACCAATCCGTGTCGATCGACCGGCGGAGATTCACCGTGCGACACGCTGTCAACGCCACTACACTCACTGTCGATGGCCCCGAACAGGGAGTGTACAGCTGTTCAGCGAGAAACCCAGCCGGTGTTTCTAAAACTTATGGGTTTGTTACAGTAGCCGGTAAGTAACGTAAATGGTTTAAGGTAAAGAAATATTATAGAATCCGTTTTTATATCAAAAATTAATGACAAATTCAGATCCAACCGCTCATCGTGAATCATTACTCGACTTTGCATCGTCTGATGAAGCAGCGCGAGTATTCAAAGAAAAACTACATAACCAAACATCCGAGCAACAAGCAACCTTACGAAAACCACCAAAATTCACGAATCAGATACCTAACTTGACATTAAAACCCGGCAATGAAGCTATTATCGATGTAGAAGTCGACAGTCAGTCATGGACAAAGTATGTTTTTAACATTAGTAAGATTAACGCTAAGAAATCACATTATTGTTGAGATTTAGGTTCATGTGGTACGTCAATGGAAAGCTAGTTCAACCGGACAACTCCAACGTCGAGTTCTTTTCTCCTAAACCTAACCGATGTGTAGCCTTGTTTAAAATACCGTTTTCTGGAGAATACTCTGTTGTAGCGCAAAACGAAGCTGGCATAGCCAAGAGCAGTGGCTACGTCGAAATTTCGAAAGGTTTGACATTTTAAAATAGTTTATACCGATTGAGAATTTTATTTTTTAATGTCATTATACAATTGACACGTTTTAATTAACTAAAAATATTACGTTTCAGATGCAACAATGGTGCCTCACTCTCATCTCTTAAGATCAAGAGGAAAGGCGGCCTTGCCTGGAGGCAGCAGTCCACGCAGGTCGGCCTCGATCACCAAGACTACAGTTCACAGCGTTACCTATGTTTCGAGGTGCAACAGTCTACCGAGGAACGAACCAATCGACGAAACTCCAGAAGCCCGATTGAGTAGACAGTCGATGACTCCAGAGAAAACAGGCCCACAGATGGGAATCAGCGTCTACGCTCCGAAGTTCGTGCCGGAGTTGCCGTCACAACTGTTCCAGGCTAAAGATGAGAAAATGGTGATAACAGCACATGTACTGGCACAACCCACGGCAGAATTCTACTGGAACTACAACGGAAAACCCGCAATAAACTCTGATACCGTAAAAGTCACACACGAAGACAACCAATCAACGTTGACGATAGAACCACCAGTACTATTTGGCACGTTCGATGTCATTGCGACAAATGTTGCGGGTTCAGCCATGAACCAAATAATAGTCTACGACAAGGAGTCGGAAGAAGCCAAATTACTGGCCAAAGCAGACCGACCTAAAGTCGTCGAAAATATCACCACATTGGTCAGGACAGACGTCCAACGTGAAGCCATCATAAGTCATTCTGATGAGGACTCAGACGACACTTTTGTCATATACACCGCAGACGAAGAAGATGTCCAAGATGGTGTAGTTAGAGAGTCGGAGACAATCAAAACGTCACAGAACGTCCTCATACCTCCAAATGTCATGTACCCACAAAAGCCGGTGTTCATCGAGATGCCAGCAAGCCAGTTGATTTCACTAGAAGCAGACGAGAAGTTTGAAGCCAAAGTCCAGCTACAAGCACATCCACCGGCCTTGGTTCGGTGGTATTTCAAAAATGTTGAGTTAAAGCAGGATGAAAACATTGAAATTATCGATTCCGAGCCGAACACATCAACAATCATCCACTCCAAGCCTCAAAGCGGACTTTACAGAGCTGTCGCCATGAACGAGCACGGTATGACAGCATTGGAGTTACGCGTTTTTGCAAGTGACATTGATGCCGGTACCGTGCCTACTATCCAAGCTCCCACAGAAAGCGAAGTTACAAAGCCGGTTGTCATTGCCCAGAAAAGTATCGAACAAATAAAAGAAGAGACGCCTCGACCACCAACAATAACTCGACCTTTATTACCTAACTACATCTTGAAACAGCAACCTTTGATATTAGAAACAGAAGTCGATTCCAGTCCGATGCCCACATTCCAATGGAAGTACAACAACAGCGACCTTGCAGATGATGGAGACAAAATCAAGGTCGAACGGACGAATACTGTAGCCAAAATTACAATTAAAGACGCAGAAGAAGGAAGATACGAAGTTGTAGCCCTCAACGATCATGGCAAATGTGTATCCTCAACAAAAGTGGTTTTAGAAGCCGAAGAGCCGTTACTGTTTGTGAATACATTACCAAAACTGACTGTAAGCAATGGTATCCTTCGTGTCAAAGTCAATTCCCCCAATGGCGCTTTCAAATGGTACGAAAACGGGCAAGAAGTAACTGAAGGTGAAGATTTCCATATCGAATACGGGTCTGATTCATCTACACTAACGATATTGAAGCCCAGAAAAGGGGCTACACTTACAGCAACTTATACTTTGGGAACCAATCAAATTACAACGGAAACAAAAATAGGTAAAATTAAAATAACATTTGACGTAAAAACAAGTCTAGTTATGCTCAACCACATAATGATTGTTTATAAAGTAAATTTAACTATTTTAGAAGATGAAGAAGAATCTGAGGACAAAACAAAAGAAATGAAGCCATTGGAAGACCAAGAAACCACAAATATTAACAAAGAAGAAGGTAAGACATAGTTAAATGAATTGGAAATTATTATTATCCATAAATTTACATTAATGCACGTTTTCGTGAAGATATCTATCATATTAACATTAAAACAATGTGCAATATTTTAGAAAAATACAACTTACTGGTCAAAGTCGCAGAATCCCTGGCCGAAAGCTTGGTAGCTAATATTATCCTGCAAGCAGTTCAAGAAACCACACTAAGGATCTCACTCAACAACTCCAAGAACAAACTTCAAGACGGTCATTTCAATGTGGCCGAATCAGACGAATTGGCTCCGCAATTCGTAATGAAAAACGAAAGATTCAAGGTATCAGAAGGAGAAACCTTGACAATCCACGAAAGCTTGACTGGAGCACCCTGTTCTAACGTGATTTGGCTCAGAAACGGGGTGGAGATATTCGATGAAGAGTAAGAGTTCTAATTTTCCCCAAAATTCCATAATTTTTTGGAAACAATATTTTGTTTTGAGACGAAATGTCCACTTGGACGAAGTGTCAAAACATTTTTGTTTATTTTTTTGAAAGTAAATTTGACAACAATGTATAAAGTTCAGATTTTAAATATCTAACCATAGCAAAAATGCGGAATACTCAAAAATCACATAATAAATTGTTAACCGTGAGTTTTTTGTTTAGTAGAGTTGAAAAAATAACGACAGAAGGACACGTTCAATTGGTCATTCACAATGTCATCCTAGACGACTATGGAGAATATCGTTGCCGCGTGGAGAACGACTATGGATGTGCTGAATTTATTGGCAAAGTTTCAGATGGTGATGAAGGTTTGTTTTTGATTTAAAGTGTTTGCCGTGTTATTATTTTTGTTTTAGGTAAGAAAAAATAAATAAAATATGAATATATAAGAAGCTAGGGTTTATAAAGTAATTTTAGGTAACATGTATGTTGTAGAACTTGAAATTGTGCCTTATACAAATTAGAAAAATCGATTTGAAAATATGATTTTTAGGTGACCTAGAAGAACCTGAAGAAATTAGCCAGAAAGCCTTAAACGTGGACATTAAAGACGGGACGTTACAGCAGATTATAGAATGTATCATAGCTGACATTCCTCACGTGCAGTCGGCTTTTACAATTGGCCGATCAATTGAAACGACGGCCGTTGTGAATCTGAAGGTTAAGGGAAAAGGCGTCACAGAAGATCCGGCTACATCACACGATATTGTGGAGAAGCGTGAAAAGCGACACAATATTCCTAGTATTGTTGTTGAGGCACATCAAGATGAGGAGCCAAAAATCGAAGAACGAGAAGTTACTGATGTTCAGGTTGAAACACACGACGATGAAGAGGACTTTGAAATTGTGGTAAGTATTATAATATTGTATTCAGAGTGAGGAAAAAGAGTCAAACATTAAAAATTATGTTTTTGTTGAATGTAATATTTGCTAATTACGTAAGTTTTTTTAGTATTTGTTTCAGTCTTCTTAAATCAGGGGTAAGGGTTTTTTTACCTTGACAAGGAAAGTACCCAACCTGCAACTCTCAGAATTAGCTTAAAATTTTTATATGGATTCTTTGTAGTACCAGTAGCACATATAAAAAATCTTAGCTTGCGGTTTTAAGTTTAAAGTTAATATATTTAAATTTCCCGCCAACTTGGCAAATTTGGCATTGTGTTGCAAGCACTTTTTTTGACTTTCCAGACAAGATAGACTTACAAATTTAAAATTGCAGGTTCATTTGAAGCTTTTCTATCATTACATTAAAGGAAAATAGTTAAAAGTCAAAAAATAAGAAAGTTATAAGCTTGAAACACTATGCCAATTTGGCGGGAAATTCAAAACGTGAATTTTTGATTTCGATTTTCTCAAGTCTGGCCGCAAACCGCAACTTAGAATTTTGCATAAGATCTTACATTTACATGATCTTGCAATTAAAAAATTTTGAACGAAATCTGAGCGTTGCAGGTCGGGTACCTTCCTTGTGAGTTAAATAATTAAATAAATCTTTAGGATGCACCACAGATTGTAGAAGGTTCATCTGAAGAACAATTGTCTTCTGGAAGCGAAGTTACCTTAGCTCCTCGATTCCAACAGGCATTACTCAATATATCTTGTAGAGAAAGCAAGACGTTACAGTTGAAATGCATTGTAACGGGAGTTCCCATGCCCAACATTGAATGGTTTTTCAACGGAGAACCATTGTCAACTAATGCGTAAGTTTATTTATTTTAAACTTCGGATTGTGACAATTATTACATTAATATTAGTAGGATATTTTAAAAATTTAAAAATAAAAGCTTTGTTATTTTAGGAATAACTTCAAACGAAAATTGAAATTATTTGTTTCAGCTATTTAGAAAATAAAGAGCTATTTTTAGAAATCAAACGATTGAATTCGAGGACGGTGTAGCTTTGTTACGGATTCGGAATGCTTCCGCTGATAACGAAGGACAATACACGTGTACCGCGACCAATTCCGTAGGCGCTGAATCAACCGCTGGCTTTGTCAAAATTACGGGTTAGTTTGGCATGGAAACAATTCAAGAGTGCTTAACCCGGTCTAATCCGTTTGCAGTGCCAGTTGTTCAAAAAACGTTGGCTGTTGGCTTTTAGATCATCTCGGATGTTGCCTTGAGCTCTCTTTCTTCTTTAATCGGTTCATTTTGAGGGGCGGTTTAATGCTTTATGTATGGTCTTTGTAATTAATGTTTTAGTCATTTTTTAAATGTTTCGCGACTTATAGTTTTGCGCATTCTGTCGGTTACCATTCGCATTGTCTTAGAGGTCTTTTTTTTGCAGAATGTTCAGATGTCCAACAGGGTTTATTTTTTATAAAAGATAAGAAAGTAATGTCTGCTTTCCGACCGGATGTTCATGGAAGTTATCTTGTTTCAAAGACAAATGAGGAAGAACAGTTGAACCGTGTTTTCACAGCTGGGGAATGTCGTCGTGCTTCGATTTCTTTAATCTCGCCAGATCAAAACGAAGTCAATGAAGGCGCCAGTTCTACTGTAAGTACAAACCTCAACCGAAGTGGAAGTCAGACGCTGAATTACGACGAAAATCAACCTTATTATCAAAATGAAGGTCCAACACACGATAACAATGAAAATAAGGACCAGAATATTAAACAAGATCAAAGCTTTCGACACCGTACTTTCCTACGAGGTAGGATGATATCACATCCTTCAGACAGCCCTATTCCATCGTTATCATCAGCAGAACTGATTACGGATCAAGCGGCTCAAGTGTTCCAGGGATGGGAGATGAGGAAGATTCCTCAAACTGGAAGGACGTTAGGGTATTTTTATCCGTACCCTTTTGAAGAATGCCACGCTCATTTTGTTGTGCCAGAAAGTCCGGTGCACATTAACAGAAGTGGCATATCAACACTACAACAATTGCGTTTCGACGAGGGTTTTGAAGCACTGATGGAAGCCTACCGGAATAAAATAAAGTATGGCTCCAGTGTCATCGAGAAGACCATATTTGAGGTCTCGGACAGTTTAATGGACGCCTCTATGACACGGGTTCATAACGAAGTAAACCAAGAGCTTTTGCGGTCTCGAATTGCCGAAACCATTTTGAATCTGAATGCCAGTTACCCAGCGTATTACGACGAAAACCTGAAGCCATCTTTCGATTCATTGGAGAAACGAATTCGGAAATTAGAAGACGTTTTCATTAAAGACGAAGACAAAAGAATTGAGGAAGAACTCCGTGAAATCAACATGCTCAAAAGTGAAGCCTTGTCTGATAAGACAGTCTTATCTAAGCGCGAAGACCAAATTCAGAAACGCTTTGATAATGTTGCTAGGATGACCCCATTAATCCACATGGTGAAGCAAAAGGTTGACAAACTACACGTTTTTGCCCAAATTCCATCTAAGGGTGAGTTTGTCGACGGTTTGCAGCCGCTTCTACACAATATAAACACAGAGATGAATGTGATTCACAAGTTGTGCAGACAAAACAACGACATCTCCAACATAAACAAAGTTGTTAAAGTGTTGTCAGGAGTCTGTTCACGCGTTGACAGCGTTCTGGATGAATTCAACGTTTCCAGACTGACGTCCTCGTCAAGAATTGCGGAAGAAGAAGCGAAATCTGTATGGTTGACTTTAGACCTTCAACGTCCAGAAGCAGTCACCGTTACTAAGGCTTCTGTAAAGGTCCAAGAAAACGCCAAGTTGTTGAAGAAGGTGAAGACAGACGCTCCACTCAAGAACCTTGAAGGCAGTTCGGATACTGAAATCATATCTAAAACAATCCACGAAATTTCAACAGAATCTCAACTTCAGACTCAGAAGGCGAGAGTAAAAGAACCTACAAAGCCAAACAAAGTTGACAAAGAGAGTGCAACTTTAAAAGTATTAGCGCCGAGCGTGAAGAATCAGAAAAAGCATTCGTTGCCAACATTCGAAGTAACAGCTCCAGAAATAACATCTAATTTATCAGAAATGAATGCCGAGACTTTGGTTACAGCGCGCAGGAGAGCTCAACAAAAAGATGTCCAAGGCTTTATCATTCCGGGAAACACTCGGTTTGGCAACCAGTTTTTGTTTGATGACGTTGTAGATGTGACGGTGACGGAAAGTCAACATTCGATATACTCAGAAGACGAAAACACATTAACAAACGTGCCCATTCTGTTCTGCAAGTCTCGCTTACCGTTAGAAACGGCGATTCTCAGCGACGACGAATCGGACGAATTTCACGTTATCAATGTGAAGAACAGCTGTTCTGAAACATTCTGTTTGAAGAAGCATCGTCGCAATTACCGAGTGAGTGCTTTCGTGTATCCAGCAGTTAGTGGACGTTGTGGAGTAACCATTTCCGACAACAACTACCAGGTCGACGTTGAACAAGAACAAGACGCTTGGAAGAATTCGGCTACAATATTCAGCAACTCATTCTTCTCTACTGAAGTTTACATTGAGGATTCCGAACATGAGAAGCGGATGTCGGTTCTAAAAGATTTAACTGAAGCCAACGCCCAAATGTCAGTTTCTATCGATGCCCGTAGCTTTTATGACGGTGTAGATGTGAATTTGAATCTGATACCTTACTACGGAACGCATAAGAATCTGGCTTCGAATCGTCTGGAAAATGGAAGCATTAACAACTCAGCTTTGCTGAATGTGACTGTTTCTGAACACAACGACGATGTAGCATCCTCTCATCGATCGTCTCAGAAATCACTGGTCATATCAGAGTACACAGCCTTAAATCAACACAGCTTTGATGTACCTACTTACATTGTCAAAAATGGGTCTACTGCTTCTATCACGTGCGAATTAAACAAGTCGGTTCAGCTAGATTGTAAAGTTGAGTGGTTTGTCGGCAAAAAGCACATTAGACCTAACAATCAGAAGTACATGAGATCAAGGGAACTGTTCATGGAAGTGCTGATTATTAATGACGTCACCATCAATGACAGCGAGCTCTACAGTATTTCCATTGACAACGAGATTTATCCTGTGGCATATTTGATAGTAGAAAATGCAAACATGGGATACAACGATGTAATAAACCAACCAGAAACAATGTTTGTCATGGAGGGCGAAACAGCAATATTGTCTTGCCGTCTTCCAGACTTATATCAGTACAGTACCCCGATCAAATGGGTAAACAATAGCGGCGAGGTTATGTCATCGACCAGCGTTTCAAATTCAGCGGAAAACAAGTATTCTCGCGTTATTATCGGAGAAGTCACGGTTGAAGATCAAGGATGCTACATGTGTTACGTGGACGACGTCGTGAAGCAGATAAATCTAGTAGTAGAAGGTTGGTCTTTGTCATTCTCAGTTTTGTATACTCGATCTTAATTTGGTCTAGATTGTCAAAAGAATATTTTCAGAACGTATTGACGAAAGAGAAGTGCAAGTTAGTTCGGCTGAGACCGACAACGAAGACTTGAACGACTACTTGGTTCCACTCAACTCGACCGCCACCATCGCCTGCGAGTTGGAATCGACCGAAAAACTCAAAACATTCCAGTGGCGGAAGGACAACCAGAATATCATTTGTAATCAAAACTCAAAATACGAACATGTCATTAACGGTTTCAAACATTATCTTATAATACACAACGCTCAAGTCTATGACTCAGGGGTCTACAGTGTTCTTATCAATTCGACCGTCTTTAAAGTTGCTCAGCTGACTATATCACAAAAGAGACACACTCTGTACAGAGATCAAGGCAGATCGTTTTCATACGTTTGTATCTGAGATTTTGAATAAATTAACTAAATAATGTGTGCAAGCCTTGTGGAATAAACCATGAATAACATGTGGAAAGAACAAATTAGTGTGTGTAACCTTATAAAATACAAACAATATATCTTTTGTAGCCGCAAACGTGGTTGAGCAAACAACCGTACCTGAAAACACAAATGTCACAATCCGTTGTGAAACGTTGCACCCCCAGTCCAAAGTTGCTTGGCAACATGATGGACAACCACTGCAACAGACAAGCCAGTTCACGCAACAGTCCCAAGAAAATAATCGCAAACACCTTTTGACCATTTCGGCAATTACTGCAGACAACCAAGGAGAATATGGGGTTCTGGTGGATGGGGTTTACATTCCTGTAGCCAATTTAGTAATTAGCAAAAGTGAGTAAAACTTAAGAAGTCATATTAATATCAGTTTTTGGCAAATTTTATACCACTTTTTTTCAAATTTAATTTGTCAAATTTATGTAAGAATACATGTAAATGAACTTGTGTTTAGGTGAACAAAACCATATCACTGACCAAACGCATCTCCAAAGTACAGATAAAGAAAACATGACACAATTGACTATCAACTTGTCTCTAAAACAAAAAGAACAAAAGGAGGGAATAACAGTTGACATACTTCCAAATGAAGTAGACTACATAGCTAACTTGTTTTCCCAAAACGACGATGACACTTTCGAAATTCTAAATAGGCGTGAACATAGCCAAAGCAATGAAAGCATTTCAATACTAGGTTCATCTGAATTGCACAGCAGTACACCCCAACATCCACAAGACAAGCAAAACGAAAAAAACCGGAATCAAGAAGCAGAAGCTAATATTACAAAAGAAGTTAAAAAAATAGTCGAAGAAAAGGACAATGTTGAACAACAAGAAGTTCAGTCATCTGTTGAAGCTGCAAAGCCTAAAGAAGCTCCAAAAGAAGAGGCTAAACCACAAGAAGTTCAGCCACCTGCTGAAGCTGAGAACCCTCAGGAAGCTCCAAAGGAAGAAGCTAAACCACAAGAAGTTCAGCCATCTGCTGAAGCTGAGAAGCCGAAAGAAGAGGCTAAACCACAAGAAGTTCAACCAGCTGCTGAAGCTGAGAAGCCTAAGGAAGAAGCTAAACCACAAAAAGTTCAGCCATCTGCTGAAGCTGAGAAGCCTAAGGAAGAAGCTAAACCACAAAAAGTTCAGCCATCTGCTGAAGCTGAGAAGCCTAAGGAAGAAGCTAAACCACAAGAAGTTCAGCCAACTGCCGAAGCTGAGAAGCCGAAAGAAGCGATTCATGAGGCTGAAGACTTAACTGCTGATTTATTATTTAGAAAGCAAGAAGAAGCTTTTGAAGTTCAAGTGGTAGTGTACGGATTGTTGGAAGAGTTGGCTGTCACAGTCACACCAACACAAAATATTATTGCCAAAACAGAACGCTCAGAGATTGCACAACCATCTGCTGAAGCTGAGAACCCTCAGGAAGCTCCAAAGGAAGTAGTTAAACCAAAAGAAGTTCAGCCATCTGCTGAAGACGAGAAGCCGAAAGAAGAGGCTAAACCACAAGAAGTTCAGCCATCTGTTGAAGCTGAGAAGCCTCAAGAAGCTCCAAAAGAAGAAGCTAAACCACAAGAAGTTCAGCCATCTGTTGAAGCTGAGAAGCCTCAAGAAGCTCCAAAAGAAGAAGCTAAACCACAAGAAGTTCAGCCATCAGCTGAAGCCGAGAAGCCGAAAGAAGAGGCTAAACCACAAGAAGTTCAGCCATCTGCTGAAGCTGAGAAGCCGAAAGAAGCTCCAAAAGAAGAAGCTAAACCACAAGAAGTTCAGCCATCAGCTGAAGCCGAGAAGCCGAAAGAAGAGGCTAAACCACAAGAAGTTCACCCATATGCTGAAGCTGAGAAGCCGAAAGAAGAGGCTAAACCACAAGAAGTTCAGCCATCTGCTGAAGCTGAGAAGCCTAGGGAAAAAGCTACACCACAAGAAGTTCAGCCATCTGTTGAAGCTGAGAAGCCTCAAGAAGCTCCAAAAGAAGAAGCTAAACCACAAGAAGTTCAGCCATCTGCTGAAGCTGAGAAGCCGAAAGAAGAGGCTAAACCACAAGAAGTTCAGCCATCTGTTGAAGCTGAGAAGCCGAAAGAAGCTCCAAAAGAAGAAGCTAAACCACAAAAAGTTCAGCCATCTGTTGAAGCTGAGAAGCCTCGAGAAGCTCCAAAAGAAGAAGCTAAACCACAAGAAGTTCAGCCATTTGCTGAAGCTGAGAAGCCGAAAGAAGAGGCTACACCACAAGAAGTTCAGCCATCTGCTGAAGCTGAGAAGCCGAAAGAAGAAGCTAAACCACAAGAAGTTCAGCCATTTGCTGAAGCTGAGAAGCCGAAAGAAGAGGCTGCACCACAAGAAGTTCAGCCATTTGCTGAAGCTGAGAAGCCGAAAGAAGCGATTCATGAGGCTGAAGACTTAACTGCTGATTTATTATTTAGAAAGCAAGAAGAAGCTTTTGAAGTTCAAGTGGTAGTGTACGGATTGTTGGAAGAGTTGGCTGTCACAGTCACACCAACACAAAATATTATTGCCAAAACAGAACGCTCAGAGATTGCACAACCATCTGCTGAAGCTGAGAACCCTCAGGAAGCTCCAAAGGAAGTAGTTAAACCAAAAGAAGTTCAGCCATCTGCTGAAGACGAGAAGCCGAAAGAAGAGGCTAAACCACAAGAAGTTCAGCCATCTGTTGAAGCTGAGAAGCCTCAAGAAGCTCCAAAAGAAGAAGCTAAACCACAAGAAGTTCAGCCATCTGTTGAAGCTGAGAAGCCTCAAGAAGCTCCAAAAGAAGAAGCTAAACCACAAGAAGTTCAGCCATCAGCTGAAGCCGAGAAGCCGAAAGAAGAGGCTAAACCACAAGAAGTTCAGCCATCTGCTGAAGCTGAGAAGCCGAAAGAAGCTCCAAAAGAAGAAGCTAAACCACAAGAAGTTCAGCCATCAGCTGAAGCCGAGAAGCCGAAAGAAGAGGCTAAACCACAAGAAGTTCACCCATATGCTGAAGCTGAGAAGCCGAAAGAAGAGGCTAAACCACAAGAAGTTCAGCCATCTGCTGAAGCTGAGAAGCCTAGGGAAAAAGCTACACCACAAGAAGTTCAGCCATCTGTTGAAGCTGAGAAGCCTCAAGAAGCTCCAAAAGAAGAAGCTAAACCACAAGAAGTTCAGCCATCTGCTGAAGCTGAGAAGCCGAAAGAAGAGGCTAAACCACAAGAAGTTCAGCCATCTGTTGAAGCTGAGAAGCCGAAAGAAGCTCCAAAAGAAGAAGCTAAACCACAAAAAGTTCAGCCATCTGTTGAAGCTGAGAAGCCTCGAGAAGCTCCAAAAGAAGAAGCTAAACCACAAGAAGTTCAGCCATTTGCTGAAGCTGAGAAGCCGAAAGAAGAGGCTACACCACAAGAAGTTCAGCCATCTGCTGAAGCTGAGAAGCCGAAAGAAGAAGCTAAACCACAAGAAGTTCAGCCATTTGCTGAAGCTGAGAAGCCGAAAGAAGAGGCTGCACCACAAGAAGTTCAGCCATTTGCTGAAGCTGAGAAGCCGAAAGAAGAGGCTAAACCACAAGAAGTTCAGCCATCTGTTGAAGCTGAGAAGCCTCAAGAAGCTCCAAAAGAAGAAGCTAAACCACAAGAAGTTCAGCCATCTGTTGAAGCTGAGAAGCCTCGAGAAGCTCCAAAAGAAGAAGCTAAACCACAAGAAGTTCAGCCATTTGCTGAAGCTGAGAAGCCGAAAGAAGAGGCTACACCACAAGAAGTTCAGCCATCTGCCGAAGCTGAGAAGCCGAAAGAAGCGATTCATGAGGCTGAAGACTTAACTGCTGATTTATTATTTAGAAAGCAAGAAGAAGCTTTTGAAGTTCAAGTGGTAGTGTACGGATTGTTGGAAGAGTTGGCTGTCACAGTCACACCAACACAAAATATTATTGCCAAAACAGAACGCTCAGAGATTGCACAACCATCTGCTGAAGCTGAGAACCCTCAGGAAGCTCCAAAGGAAGTAGTTAAACCAAAAGAAGTTCAGCCATCTGCTGAAGCTGAGAAGCCTCAAGAAGCTCCAAAAGAAGAAGCTAAACCACAAGAAGTTCAGCCATCTGCTGAAGCCGAGAAGCCGAAAGAAGAGGCTAAACCACAAGAAGTTCAGCCATCTGTTGAAGCTGAGAAGCCTCAAGAAGCTCCAAAAGAAGAAGCTAAACCACAAGAAGTTCAGCCATCTGCTGAAGCCGAGAAGCCGAAAGAAGAGGCTAAACCACAAGAAGTTCAGCCATCTGCTGAAGCTGAGAAGCCGAAAGAAGCTCCAAAAGAAGAAGCTAAACCACAAGAAGTTCAGCCATCTGCTGAAGCCGAGAAGCCGACAGAAGAGGCTAAACCACAAGAAGTTCAGCCATCTGCTGAAGCTGAGAAGCCGAAAGAAGCTCCAAAAGAAGAGGCTAAACCACAAGAAGTTCAGCCATATGCTGAAGCTGAGAAGCCGAAAGAAGCTCCAAAAGAAGAGGCTAAACCACAAGAAGTTCAGCCGTCTGCTGAAGCTGAGAAGCCGAAAGAAGAGGCTACACCACAAGAAGTTCAGCCATCTGCTGAAGCTGAGAAGCCGAAAGAAGAGGCTACACCACAAGAAGTTCAGCCATCTGCTGAAGCTGAGAAGCCGAAAGAAGAGGCTAAACCACAAGAAGTTCAGCCATCTGTTGAAGCTGAGAAGCCTCAAGAAGCTCCAAAAGAAGAAGCTAAACCACAAGAAGTTCAGCCATCTGTTGAAGCTGAGAAGCCGAAAGAAGCGATTCATGAGGCTGAAGTCTTAACTGCTGATTTATTATTTAGAAAGCAAGAAGAAGCTTTTGAAGTTCAAGTGGTGGTGTACGGATTGTTGGAAGAGTTGGCTGTCACAGTCACACCAACACAAAATATAATTGTCGAAACAGAACGCTCAGAGATTGCACAACCATCTGCTGAAGCTGAGAACCCTCACGAAGCTCCAAAGGAAGTAGTTAAACCAAAAGAAGTTCAGCCATCTGCTGAAGCTGAGAAGCCGAAAGAAGAGGCTAAACCACAAGAAGTTCAACCAGCTGCTGAAGCTGAGAAGCCTAAGGAAGAAGCTAAACCACAAAAAGTTCAGCCATCTGCTGAAGCTGAGAAGCCTAAGGAAGAAGCTAAACCACAAAAAGTTCAGCCATCTGCTGAAGCTGAGAAGCCTAAGGAAGAAGCTAAACCACAAGAAGTTCAGCCAACTGCCGAAGCTGAGAAGCCGAAAGAAGCGATTCATGAGGCTGAAGACTTAACTGCTGATTTATTATTTAGAAAGCAAGAAGAAGCTTTTGAAGTTCAAGTGGTAGTGTACGGATTGTTGGAAGAGTTGGCTGTCACAGTCACACCAACACAAAATATTATTGCCAAAACAGAACGCTCAGAGATTGCACAACCATCTGCTGAAGCTGAGAACCCTCAGGAAGCTCCAAAGGAAGTAGTTAAACCAAAAGAAGTTCAGCCATCTGCTGAAGACGAGAAGCCGAAAGAAGAGGCTAAACCACAAGAAGTTCAGCCATCTGTTGAAGCTGAAAAGCCTCAAGAAGCTCCAAAAGAAGAAGCTAAACCACAAGAAGTTCAGCCATCTGTTGAAGCTGAGAAGCCTCAAGAAGCTCCAAAAGAAGAAGCTAAACCACAAGAAGTTCAGCCATCAGCTGAAGCCGAGAAGCCGAAAGAAGAGGCTAAACCACAAGAAGTTCAGCCATCTGCTGAAGCTGAGAAGCCGAAAGAAGAAGCTAAACCACAAGAAGTTCAGCCATTTGCTGAAGCTGAGAAGCCGAAAGAAGCTCCAAAAGAAGAAGCTAAACCACAAGAAGTTCAGCCATCTGCTGAAGCCGAGAAGCCGACAGAAGAGGCTAAACCACAAGAAGTTCAGCCATCTGCTGAAGACGAGAAGCCGAAAGAAGAGGCTAAACCACAAGAAGTTCAGCCATCTGTTGAAGCTGAGAAGCCTCAAGAAGCTCCAAAAGAAGAAGCTAAACCACAAGAAGTTCAGCCATCTGCTGAAGCCGAGAAGCCGACAGAAGAGGCTAAACCACAAGAAGTTCAGCCATCTGCTGAAGACGAGAAGCCGAAAGAAGAGGCTAAACCACAAGAAGTTCAGCCATCTGCTGAAGCTGAGAAGCCGAAAGAAGCTCCAAAAGAAGAAGCTAAACCACAAGAAGTTCAGCCATCTGCTGAAGCCGAGAAGCCGACAGAAGAGGCTAAACCACAAGAAGTTCAGCCATCTGCTGAAGCTGAGAAGCCGAAAGAAGCTCCAAAAGAAGAGGCTAAACCACAAGAAGTTCAGCCATATGCTGAAGCTGAGAAGCCGAAAGAAGAGGCTAAACCACAAGAAGTTCAGCCATCTGCTGAAGCTGAGAAGCCTAGGGAAAAAGCTACACCACAAGAAGTTCAGCCATCTGTTGAAGCTGAGAAGCCTCAAGAAGCTCCAAAAGAAGAAGCTAAACCACAAGAAGTTCAGCCATCTGCTGAAGCTGAGAAGCCGAAAGAAGAGGCTACACCACAAGAAGTTCAGCCATCTGCTGAAGCTGAGAAGCCGAAAGAAGAAGCTAAACCACAAGAAGTTCAGCCATTTGCTGAAGCTGAGAAGCCTAAGGAAGAAGCTAAACCACAAGAAGTTCAGCCAACTGCCGAAGCTGAGAAGCCGAAAGAAGCGATTCATGAGGCTGAAGTCTTAACTGCTGATTTATTATTTAGAAAGCAAGAAGAAGCTTTTGAAGTTCAAGTGGTGGTGTACGGATTGTTGGAAGAGTTGGCTGTCACAGTCACACCAACACAAAATATTATTGCCAAAACAGAACGCTCAGAGATTGCACAACCATCTGCTGAAGCTGAGAACCCTCAGGAAGCTCCAAAGGAAGTAGTTAAACCAAAAGAAGTTCAGCCATCTGCTGAAGACGAGAAGCCGAAAGAAGAGGCTAAACCACAAGAAGTTCAGCCATCTGTTGAAGCTGAAAAGCCTCAAGAAGCTCCAAAAGAAGAAGCTAAACCACAAGAAGTTCAGCCATCTGTTGAAGCTGAGAAGCCTCAAGAAGCTCCAAAAGAAGAAGCTAAACCACAAGAAGTTCAGCCATCAGCTGAAGCCGAGAAGCCGAAAGAAGAGGCTAAACCACAAGAAGTTCAGCCATCTGCTGAAGCTGAGAAGCCGAAAGAAGAAGCTAAACCACAAGAAGTTCAGCCATTTGCTGAAGCTGAGAAGCCGAAAGAAGCTCCAAAAGAAGAAGCTAAACCACAAGAAGTTCAGCCATCTGCTGAAGCCGAGAAGCCGACAGAAGAGGCTAAACCACAAGAAGTTCAGTTATCTGCTGAAGACGAGAAGCCGAAAGAAGAGGCTAAACCACAAGAAGTTCAGCCATCTGTTGAAGCTGAGAAGCCTCAAGAAGCTCCAAAAGAAGAAGCTAAACCACAAGAAGTTCAGCCATCTGCTGAAGCCGAGAAGCCGACAGAAGAGGCTAAACCACAAGAAGTTCAGCCATCTGCTGAAGACGAGAAGCCGAAAGAAGAGGCTAAACCACAAGAAGTTCAGCCATCTGCTGAAGCTGAGAAGCCGAAAGAAGCTCCAAAAGAAGAAGCTAAACCACAAGAAGTTCAGCCATCTGCTGAAGCCGAGAAGCCGACAGAAGAGGCTAAACCACAAGAAGTTCAGCCATCTGCTGAAGCTGAGAAGCCGAAAGAAGCTCCAAAAGAAGAGGCTAAACCACAAGAAGTTCAGCCATATGCTGAAGCTGAGAAGCCGAAAGAAGAGGCTAAACCACAAGAAGTTCAGCCATCTGCTGAAGCTGAGAAGCCTAGGGAAAAAGCTACACCACAAGAAGTTCAGCCATCTGTTGAAGCTGAGAAGCCTCAAGAAGCTCCAAAAGAAGAAGCTAAACCACAAGAAGTTCAGCCATCTGCTGAAGCTGAGAAGCCGAAAGAAGAGGCTACACCACAAGAAGTTCAGCCATCTGCTGAAGCTGAGAAGCCGAAAGAAGAAGCTAAACCACAAGAAGTTCAGCCATTTGCTGAAGCTGAGAAGCCGAAAGAAGAGGCTGCACCACAAGAAGTTCAGCCATTTGCTGAAGCTGAGAAGCCGAAAGAAGAGGCTAAACCACAAGAAGTTCAGCCATCTGTTGAAGCTGAGAAGCCTCGAGAAGCTCCAAAAGAAGAAGCTAAACCACAAGAAGTTCAGCCATCTGTTGAAGCTGAGAAGCCTCGAGAAGCTCCAAAAGAAGAAGCTAAACCACAAGAAGTTCAGCCATTTGCTGAAGCTGAGAAGCCGAAAGAAGAGGCTACACCACAAGAAGTTCAGCCATCTGCCGAAGCTGAGAAGCCGAAAGAAGCGATTCATGAGGCTGAAGACTTAACTGCTGATTTATTATTTAGAAAGCAAGAAGAAGCTTTTGAAGTTCAAGTGGTAGTGTACGGATTGTTGGAAGAGTTGGCTGTCACAGTCACACCAACACAAAATATTATTGCCAAAACAGAACGCTCAGAGATTGCACAACCATCTGCTGAAGCTGAGAACCCTCAGGAAGCTCCAAAGGAAGTAGTTAAACCAAAAGAAGTTCAGCCATCTGCTGAAGCTGAGAAGCCTCAAGAAGCTCCAAAAGAAGAAGCTAAACCACAAGAAGTTCAGCCATCTGCTGAAGCTGAGAAGCCTCAAGAAGCTCCAAAAGAAGAAGCTAAACCACAAGAAGTTCAGCCATCAGCTGAAGCCGAGAAGCCGAAAGAAGAGGCTAAACCACAAGAAGTTCAGCCATCTGTTGAAGCTGAGAAGCCTCAAGAAGCTCCAAAAGAAGAAGCTAAACCACAAGAAGTTCAGCCATCTGTTGAAGCTGAGAAGCCTCAAGAAGCTCCAAAAGAAGAAGCTAAACCACAAGAAGTTCAGCCATCAGCTGAAGCCGAGAAGCCGAAAGAAGAGGCTAAACCACAAGAAGTTCAGCCATCTGCTGAAGCTGAGAAGCCGAAAGAAGCTCCAAAAGAAGAAGCTAAACCACAAGAAGTTCAGCCATCAGCTGAAGCCGAGAAGCCGAAAGAAGAGGCTAAACCACAAGAAGTTCAGCCATATGCTGAAGCTGAGAAGCCGAAAGAAGAGGCTAAACCACAAGAAGTTCAGCCATCTGCTGAAGCTGAGAAGCCTAGGGAAGAAGCTAAACCACAAGAAGTTCAGCCATCTGCTGAAGCTGAGAAGCCGAAAGAAGAGGCTAAACCACAAGAAGTTCAACCAGCTGCTGAAGCTGAGAAGCCTAAGGAAGAAGCTAAACCACAAAAAGTTCAGCCATCTGCTGAAGCTGAGAAGCCTAAGGAAGAAGCTAAACCACAAAAAGTTCAGCCATCTGCTGAAGCTGAGAAGCCTAAGGAAGAAGCTAAACCACAAGAAGTTCAGCCAACTGCCGAAGCTGAGAAGCCGAAAGAAGCGATTCATGAGGCTGAAGACTTAACTGCTGATTTATTATTTAGAAAGCAAGAAGAAGCTTTTGAAGTTCAAGTGGTAGTGTACGGATTGTTGGAAGAGTTGGCTGTCACAGTCACACCAACACAAAATATTATTGCCAAAACAGAACGCTCAGAGATTGCACAACCATCTGCTGAAGCTGAGAACCCTCAGGAAGCTCCAAAGGAAGTAGTTAAACCAAAAGAAGTTCAGCCATCTGCTGAAGCTGAGAAGCCTCAAGAAGCTCCAAAAGAAGAAGCTAAACCACAAGAAGTTCAGCCATCTGCTGAAGCCGAGAAGCCGAAAGAAGAGGCTAAACCACAAGAAGTTCAGCCATCTGTTGAAGCTGAGAAGCCTCAAGAAGCTCCAAAAGAAGAAGCTAAACCACAAGAAGTTCAGCCATCTGCTGAAGCCGAGAAGCCGAAAGAAGAGGCTAAACCACAAGAAGTTCAGCCATCTGCTGAAGCTGAGAAGCCGAAAGAAGCTCCAAAAGAAGAAGCTAAACCACAAGAAGTTCAGCCATCTGCTGAAGCCGAGAAGCCGACAGAAGAGGCTAAACCACAAGAAGTTCAGCCATCTGCTGAAGCTGAGAAGCCGAAAGAAGCTCCAAAAGAAGAGGCTAAACCACAAGAAGTTCAGCCATATGCTGAAGCTGAGAAGCCGAAAGAAGCTCCAAAAGAAGAGGCTAAACCACAAGAAGTTCAGCCGTCTGCTGAAGCTGAGAAGCCGAAAGAAGAGGCTACACCACAAGAAGTTCAGCCATCTGCTGAAGCTGAGAAGCCGAAAGAAGAGGCTACACCACAAGAAGTTCAGCCATCTGCTGAAGCTGAGAAGCCGAAAGAAGAAGCTAAACCACAAGAAGTTCAGCCATCTGTTGAAGCTGAGAAGCCGAAAGAAGCGATTCATGAGGCTGAAGTCTTAACTGCTGATTTATTATTTAGAAAGCAAGAAGAAGCTTTTGAAGTTCAAGTGGTGGTGTACGGATTGTTGGAAGAGTTGGCTGTCACAGTCACACCAACACAAAATATAATTGTCGAAACAGAACGCTCAGAGATTGCACAACCATCTGCTGAAGCTGAGAACCCTCACGAAGCTCCAAAGGAAGTAGTTAAACCAAAAGAAGTTCAGCCATCTGCTGAAGCTGAGAAGCCGAAAGAAGAGGCTAAACCACAAGAAGTTCAGCCATCTGTTGAAGCTGAGAAGCCTCAAGAAGCTCCAAAAGAAGAAGCTAAACCACAAGAAGTTCAGCCATCTGTTGAAGCTGAGAAGCCTCAAGAAGCTCCAAAAGAAGAAGCTAAACCACAAGAAGTTCAGCCAGCTGCTGAAGCTGAGAAGCCTAAGGAAGAAGCTAAACCACAAGAAGTTCAGCCAGCTGCTGAAGCTGAGAAGCCTAAGGAAGAAGCTAAACCACAAGAAGTTCAGCCAGCTGCTGAAGCTGAGAAGCCTAAGGAAGAAGCTAAACCACAAGAAGTTCAGCCATTTGCTGAAGCTGAGAAGCCGAAAGAAGAGGCTACACCACAAGAAGTTCAGCCATCTGCTGAAGCTGAAAAGCCGAAAGAAGAGGCTAAACCACAAGAAGTTCAGCCGTGTGCTGAAGCTGAGAAGCCGAAAGAAGCGATTCATGAGGCTGACGACTTAACTGCTGATTTATTATTTAGAAAGCAAGAAGAAGCTTTTGAAGTTCAAGTGGTGGTGTACGGATTGTTGGAAGAGTGGGCTGTCACAGTCACACCAACACAAAATATTATTGCCAAAACAGAACGCTCAGAGATTGCACAACCATCTGCTGAAGCTGAGAACCCTCAGGAAGCTCCAAAAGAAGAAGCTAAACCACAAGAAGTTCAGCCATCTGTTGAAGCTGAGAAGCCTCAAGAAGCTCCAAAAGAAGAAGATAAACCACAAGGAGTTCAGCCATCTGTTGAAGCTGAGAAGCCTCAAGAAGCTCCAAAAGAAGAAGCTAAACCACAAGAAGTTCAGCCATCTGTTGAAGCTGAGAAGCCGAAAGAAGCGATTCATGAGGCTGAAGTCTTAACTGCTGATTTATTATTTAGAAAGCAAGAAGAAGCTTTTGAAGTTCAAGTGGTGGTGTACGGATTGTTGGAAGAGTTGGCTGTCACAGTCACACCAACACAAAATATAATTGTCGAAACAGAACGCTCAGAGATTGCACAACCATCTGCTGAAGCTGAGAACCCTCAGGAAGCTCCAAAGGAAGTAGTTAAACCAAAAGAAGTTCAGCCATCTGCTGAAGCCGAGAAGCCTCAAGAAGCTCCAAAAGAAGAAGCTAAACCACAAGAAGTTCAGCCATCTGTTGAAGCTGAGAAGCCTCAAGAAGCTCCAAAAGAAGAAGCTAAACCACAAGAAGTTCAGCCATCTGTTGAAGCTCAGAAGCCTCAAGAAGCTCCAAAAGAAGAAGCTAAACCACAAGAAGTTCAGCCATCTGTTGAAGCTGAGAAGCCTCAAGAAGCTCCAAAAGAAGAAGCTAAACCACAAGAAGTTCAGCCATCTGTTGAAGCTGAGAAGCCCCAAGAAGCTCCAAAAGAAGAAGCTAAACCACAAGCAGTTCAGCCATCTGTTGAAGCTGAGAAGCCTCGAGAAGCTCCAAAAGAAGAAGCTAAACCACAAGAAGTTCAGCCATTTGCTGAAGCTGAGAAGCCGAAAGAAGAGGCTACACCACAAGAAGTTCAGCCATCTGCTGAAGCTGAAAAGCCGAAAGAAGAGGCTAAACCACAAGAAGTTCAGCCGTGTGCTGAAGCTGAGAAGCCGAAAGAAGCGATTCATGAGGCTGACGACTTAACTGCTGATTTATTATTTAGAAAGCAAGAAGAAGCTTTTGAAGTTCAAGTGGTGGTGTACGGATTGTTGGAAGAGTTGGCTGTCACAGTCACACCAACACAAAATATAATTGTCGAAACAGAACGCTCAGAGATTGCACAACCATCTGCTGAAGATGAGAAGCCCAGGGAAAAAGCTAAACCACAAGAAGTTCAGCCAGCTGCTGAAGCTGAGAAGCTTAAGGAAGAAGCTAAACCACAAGAAGTTCAGCCAGCTGCTGAAGCTGAGAAGCCTAAGGAAGAAGCTAAACCACAAAAAGTTCAGCCAGCTGCTGAAGCTGAGAAGCCTAAGGAAGAAGCTAAACCACAAGAAGTTCAGCCAGCTGCTGAAGCTGAGAAGCCTAAGGAAGAAGCTAAACCACAAGAAGTTCCGCCGTCTGTTGAAGCTGAGAAGCCTCAAGAAGCTCCAAAAGAAGAAGCTAAACCACAAGGAGTTCAGCCATCTGTTGAAGCTGAGAAGCCTCAAGAAGCTCCAAAAGAAGAAGCTAAACCACAAGAAGTTCAGCCATTTGCTGAAGCTGAGAAGCCGAAAGAAGAGGCTACACCACAAGAAGTTCAGCCATCTGCTGAAGCTGAAAAGCCGAAAGAAGAGGCTAAACCACAAGAAGTTCAGCCGTGTGCTGAAGCTGAAAAAGCCGAAAGAAGCGATTCATGAGGCTGACGACTTAACTGCTGATTTATTATTTAGAAAGCAAGAAGAAGCTTTTGAAGTTCAAGTGGTGGTGTACGGATTGTTGGAAGAGTTGGCTGTCACAGTCACACCAACACAAAATATAATTGTCGAAACAGAACGCTCAGAGATTGCACAACCATCTGCTGAAGCTGAGAACCCTCAGGAAGCTCCAAAGGAAGTAGTTAAACCAAAAGAAGTTCAGCCATCTGCTGAAGCTGAGAAGCCGAAAGAAGAGGCTAAACCACAAGAAGTTCAGCCATCTGTTGAAGCTGAGAAGCCTCAAGAAGCTCCAAAAGAAGAAGCTAAACCACAAGAAGTTCAGCCATCTGTTGAAGCTCAGAAGCCTCAAGAAGCTCCAAAAGAAGAAGCTAAACCACAAGAAGTTCAGCCATCTGTTGAAGCTGAGAAGCCTCAAGAAGCTCCAAAAGAAGAAGCTAAACCACAAGAAGTTCAGCCATCTGTTGAAGCTGAGAAGCCTCAAGAAGCTCCAAAAGAAGAAGCTAAACCACAAGAAGTTCAGCCATCTGTTGAAGCTGAGAAGCCTCGAGAAGCTCCAAAAGAAGAAGCTAAACCACAAGAAGTTCAGCCATTTGCTGAAGCTGAGAAGCCGAAAGAAGAGGCTACACCACAAGAAGTTCAGCCATCTGCTGAAGCTGAGAAGCCGAAAGAAGAAGCTAAACCACAAGAAGTTCAGCCATCTGCTGAAGCTGAGAAGCCGAAAGAAGAAGCTAAACCACAAGAAGTTCAGCCATCTGCTGAAGCTGAAAAGCCGAAAGAAGAGGCTAAACCACAAGAAGTTCAGCCATTTGCTGAAGCTGAGAAGCCTAAGGAAGAAGCTAAACCACAAGAAGTTCAGCCAGCTGCTGAAGCTGAGAAGCCTAAGGAAGAAGCTAAACCACAAGAAGTTCAGCCAGCTGCTGAAGCTGAGAAGCCAAAGGAAGAAGCTAAACCACAAAAAGTTCAGCCAGCTGCTGAAGCTGAGAAGCCTAAGGAAGAAGCTAAACCACAAGAAGTTCAGCTAGCTGCTGAAGCTGAGAAGCCTAAGGAAGAAGCTAAACCACAAGAAGTTCCGCCGTCTGTTGAAGCTGAGAAGCCTCAAGAAGCTCCAAAAGAAGAAGCTAAACCACAAGGAGTTCAGCCATCTGTTGAAGCTGAGAAGCCTCAAGAAGCTCCAAAAGAAGAAGCTAAACCACAAGAAGTTCAGCCATCTGTTGAAGCTGAGAAGCCTCGAGAAGCTCCAAAAGAAGAAGCTAAACCACAAGAAGTTCAGCCATTTGCTGAAGCTGAGAAGCCGAAAGAAGAGGCTACACCACAAGAAGTTCAGCCATCTGCTGAAGCTGAAAAGCCGAAAGAAGAGGCTAAACCACAAGAAGTTCAGCCGTCTGCTGAAGCTGAGAAGCCGAAAGAAGCGATTCATGAGGCTGACGACTTAACTGCTGATTTATTATTTAGAAAGCAAGAAGAAGCTTTTGAAGTTCAAGTGGTGGTGTACGGATTGTTGGAAGAGTGGGCTGTCACAGTCACACCAACACAAAATATAATTGTCGAAACAGAACGCTCAGAGATTGCACAACCATCTGCTGAAGCTGAGAACCCTCAGGAAGCTCCAAAGGAAGTAGTTAAACCACAAGAAGTTCAGCCATCTGTTGAAGCTGAGAAGCCTCAAGAAGCTCCAAAAGAAGAAGCTAAACCACAAGAAGTTCAGCCATCTGTTGAAGCTGAGAAGCCTCAAGAAGCTCCAAAAGAAGAAGCTAAACCACAAGAAGTTCAGCCATCTGTTGAAGCTGAGAAGCCTCAAGAAGCTCCAAAAGAAGAAGCTAAACCACAAGGAGTTCAGCCATCTGTTGAAGCTGAAAAGCCTCAAGAAGCTCCAAAAGAAGAAGCTAAACCACAAGGAGTTCAGCCATCTGCTGAAGCTGAGAAGCCGAAAGAAGAGGCTACACCACAAGAAGTTCAGCCATCTGCTGAAGCTGAGAAGCCGAAAGAAGAGGCTACACCACAAGAAGTTCAGCCATCTGCTGAAGCTGAGAAGCCGAAAGAAGAAGCTAAACCACAAGAAGTTCAGCCGTCTGCTGAAGCTGAGAAGCCTCAAGAAGCTCCAAAAGAAGAAGCTAAACCACAAGAAGTTCAGCCATCAGCTGAAGCCGAGAAGCCGAAAGAAGAGGCTAAACCACAAGAAGTTCAGCCATCTGCTGAAGCTGAGAAGCCGAAAGAAGAGGCTAAACTTCAAGAAGTTCAGCCATCTGTTGAAGCTGAGAAGCCGAAAGAAGAGGCTAAACTTCAAGAAGTTCAGCCATCTGTTGAAGCTGAGAAGCCTCAAGAAGCTCCAAAAGAAGAAGCTAAACCACAAGAAGTTCAGCCATCTGTTGAAGCTGAGAAGCCTCAAGAAGCTCCAAAAGAAGAAGCTAAACCACAAGAAGTTCAGCCGTCTGCTGAAGCTGAGAAGCCTCAAGAAGCTCCAAAAGAAGAAGCTAAACCACAAGAAGTTCAGCCATCAGCTGAAGCCGAGAAGCCGAAAGAAGAGGCTAAACCACAAGAAGTTCAGCCATCTGCTGAAGCTGAGAAGCCGAAAGAAGAGGCTAAACCTCAAGAAGTTCAGCCATCTGTTGAAGCTGAGAAGCCTCGAGGAGCTCCAAAAGAAGAAGCTAAACCACAAGAAGTTCAGCCATCTGTTGAAGCTGAGAAGCCTCAAGAAGCTCCAAAAGAAGAAGCTAAACCACAAGGAGTTCAGCCATCTGCTGAAGCTGAGAAGCCGAAAGAAGAGGCTACACCACAAGAAGTTCAGCCATCTGCTGAAGCTGAGAAGCCGAAAGAAGAGGCTACACCACAAGAAGTTCAGCCATCTGCTGAAGCTGAGAAGCCGAAAGAAGAAGCTAAACCACAAGAAGTTCAGCCGTCTGCTGAAGCTGAGAAGCCTCAAGAAGCTCCAAAAGAAGAAGCTAAACCACAAGGAGTTCAGCCATCTGTTGAAGCTGAGAAGCCTCAAGAAGCTCCAAAAGAAGAAGCTAAACCACAAGAAGTTCAGCCATTTGCTGAAGCTGAGAAGCCGAAAGAAGAGGCTACACCACAAGAAGTTCAGCCATCTGCTGAAGCTGAAAAGCCGAAAGAAGAGGCTAAACCACAAGAAGTTCAGCCGTCTGCTGAAGCTGAGAAGCCGAAAGAAGCGATTCATGAGGCTGACGACTTAACTGCTGATTTATTATTTAGAAAGCAAGAAGAAGCTTTTGAAGTTCAAGTGGTGGTGTACGGATTGTTGGAAGAGTGGGCTGTCACAGTCACGCCAACACAAAATATTATTGCCAAAACAGAACGCTCAGAGATTGCAGAACCATCTGCTGAAGATGAGAAGCCCAGGGAAAAAGCTACACCGCAAGAAGTTCAGCCATCTGTTGAAGCTGAGAAGCCTCAGGAAGCTCCAAAAGAAGAAGCTAAACCAAAAGAAGTTCAGCCATCTGCTGAAGCCGAGAAGCCGAAAGAAGAGGCTAAACCACAAGAAGTTCAGCCATCTGCTGAAGCGGACAAGAAGAAGGCTGACGAAGATGCTAAGAAGAAGGCCGAGGGTGGTAAGAAGGCTGAAGCTGATAAGAAGAAGGCCGAAGAAGAAGCCAAGAAGAAGGCTGACGAAGATGCCAAGAAGAAGGCTGAAGCTGACAAGAAGGCAGAGGCTGACAAGAAGGCTGAAGTTGATAAGAAGAAGGCCGAAGAAGAAGCCAAGAAGAAGGCTGAAGTTGATAAGAAGAAGGTTGAAGAAGAAGCCAAGAAGAAGGCTGAGACTGATAAGAAGGCTGAAGCTGACAAGAAGAAGGCTGACGAAGATGCCAAGAAGAAGGCTGAAGCTGATAAGAAGGCTGAAGCTGACAAGAAGAAGGCTGACGAAGATGCCAAGAAGAAGGCTGAAGCTGACAAGAAGGCTGAAGCTGATAAGAAGAAGGCTGAAGAAGAAGTCAAGAAGAAGGCTGAAGCTGACAAGAAGGCTGAAGCTGATAAGAAGGCTGAAGTTGATAAGAAGAAGGCCGAAGAAGAAGCCAAGAAGAAGACTGAAGCTGACAAGAAGAAGATCGAAGAAGAAGCCAAGAAGAAGGCTGAGACTGATAAGAAGGCTGAAGCTGACAAGAAGAAGGCTGACGAAGATGCCAAGAAGAAGGCTGAAGCTGACAAGAAGGCTGAAGCTGACAAGAAGAAGGCTGACGAAGATGCCAAGAAGAAGGCTGAAGCTGACAAGAAGGCTGAAGCTGAGAAGCCGAAGGCTGAAGAAGAAGTCAAGAAAAAGGCTGAAGCTGACAAGAAGGCTGAAGCTGACAAGAAGGCTGAAGTTGATAAGAAGAAGGTCGAAGAAGAAGCCAAGAAGAAGGCTGAAATTGATAAGAAGAAGGTTGAAGAAGAAGCCAAGAAGAAGGCTGAGACTGATAAGAAGGCTGAAGCTGACAAGAAGAAGGCTGACGAAGATGCCAAGAAGAAGGCTGAAGCTGACAAGAAGGCTGAAGCTGACAAGAAGGCAGAGGCTGACAAGAAGGCTGAAGTTGATAAGAAGAAGGCCGAAGAAGAAGCCAAGAAGAAGGCTGAAGTTGATAAGAAGAAGGTTGAAGAAGAAGCCAAGAAGAAGGCTGAGACTGATAAGAAGGCTGAAGCTGACAAGAAGAAGGCTGACGAAGATGCCAAGAAGAAGGCTGAAGCTGATAAGAAGGCTGAAGCTGACAAGAAGAAGGCTGACGAAGATGCCAAGAAGAAGGCTGAAGCTGACAAGAAGGCTGAAGCTGATAAGAAGAAGGCTGAAGAAGAAGTCAAGAAGAAGGCTGAAGCTGACAAGAAGGCTGAAGCTGATAAGAAGGCTGAAGTTGATAAGAAGAAGGCCGAAGAAGAAGCCAAGAAGAAGACTGAAGCTGACAAGAAGAAGATCGAAGAAGAAGCCAAGAAGAAGACTGAAGCTGACAAGAAGGCTGAGGCTGACAAGAAGGCTGAAGCTAATAAGAAGAAGGCCAAAGAAGAAGCAAAGAAGAAGGCTGAAGCTGATAAGAAGGCTGAAGCTGATAAGAAGAAGGCCGAAGAAGAAGCCAAGAAAAAGGCTGAAGCTGATAAGAAGAAGGCTGAAGAAGAAGCCAAGAAGAAGGCTGAAGCTGACAAGAAGGCTGAAGCTGATAAGAAGGCTGAATTTGATAAGAAGAAGGCCGAAGAAGAAGCCAAGAAGAAGGCTGAAGTTGATAAGAAGAAGGCCGAAGAAGAAGCCAAGAAGAAGGCTGAAGCTGACAAAAAGGCTGAAGCTGACAAGAAGGCAGAGGCTGACAAGAAGGCTGAAGCTGATAAGAAGAAGGCCGAAGAAGAAGCCAATAAGAAGGCTGAAGCTGACAAGAAGAAGGTCGAAGAAGAAGCCAAGAAGAAGACTGAAGCTGACAAGAAGGCTGAAGCTGACAAGAAGGCAGAGGCTGACAAGAAGGCTGAAGTTGATAAGAAGAAGGCCGAAGAAGGAGCCAAGAAGAAGGCTGAAGTTGATAAGAAGAAGGTTGAAGAAGAAGCCAAGAAGAAGGCTGAGACTGATAAGAAGGCTGAAGCTGACAAGAAGAAGGCTGACGAAGATGCCAAGAAGAAGGCTGAAGCTGACAAGAAGGCTGAAGCTGATAAGAAGAAGGCTGAAGAAGAAGTCAAGAAGAAGGCTGAAGCTGACAAGAAGGCTGAAGCTGATAAGAAGGCTGAAGTTGATAAGAAGAAGGCCAAAGAAGAAGCCAAGAAGAAGGCTGAAGCTGACAAGAAGAAGATCGAAGAAGAAGCCAAGAAGAAGACTGAAGCTGACAAGAAGGCTGAAGCTGACAAGAAGGCAGAGGCTGACAAGAAGGCTGAAGCTAATAAGAAGAAGGCCAAAGAAGAAGCAAAGAAGAAGGCTGAAGCTGATAAGAAGGCTGAAGCTGATAAGAAGAAGGCCGAAGAAGAAGCCAAGAAGAAGGCTGAAGCTGATAAGAAGGCTGAATTTGATAAGAAGAAGGCCGAAGAAGAAGCCAAGAAGAAGGCTGAAGTTGATAAGAAGAAGGCCGAAGAAGAAGCCAAGAAGAAGGCTGAAGCTGACAAAAAGGCTGAAGCTGACAAGAAGGCAGAGGCTGACAAGAAGGCTGAAGCTGATAAGAAGAAGGCCGAAGAAGAAGCCAATAAGAAGGCTGAAGCTGACAAGAAGAAGGTCGAAGAAGAAGCCATGAAGAAGACTAAAGCTGACAAGAAGGCTGAAGCTGACAAGAAGGTTGAAGTTGATAAGAAGAAGGCCGAAGAAGAAGCCAAGAAGAAGGCTGAAGTTGATAAGAAGAAGGTTGAAGAAGAAGCCAAGAAGAAGGCTGAGACTGATAAGAAGGCTGAAGCTGACAAGAAGAAGGCTGACGAAGATGCCAAGAAGAAGGCTGAAGCTGACAAGAAGGCTGAAGCTGACAAGAAGAAGGCTGACGAAGATGCCAAGAAGAAGGCCGAGGCTGACAAGAAGGCTGAAGCTAACAAGAAGGCTGAAGCTGACAAGAAGAAAGCTGAAGCTGACAAGAAGGCTGAAGCTGACAAGAAGAAGGCTGACGAAGATGCCAAGAAGAAGGCTGAAGCTGACAAGAAGGCTGAAGCTGATAAGAAGGCTGAATTTGATAAGAAGAAGGCCGAAGAAGAAGCCAAGAAGAAGGCTGAAGTTGATAAGAAGAAGGCCGAAGAAGAAGCCAAGAAGAAGGCTGAAGCTGACAAAAAGGCTGAAGCTGACAAGAAGGCAGAGGCTGACAAGAAGGCTGAAGCTGATAAGAAGAAGGCCGAAGAAGAAGCCAATAAGAAGGCTGAAGCTGACAAGAAGAAGGTCGAAGAAGAAGCCAAGAAGAAGACTGAAGCTGACAAGAAGGCTGAAGCTGACAAGAAGGCAGAGGCTGACAAGAAGGCTGAAGTTGATAAGAAGAAGGCCGAAGAAGGAGCCAAGAAGAAGGCTGAAGTTGATAAGAAGAAGGTTGAAGAAGAAGCCAAGAAGAAGGCTGAGACTGATAAGAAGGCTGAAGCTGACAAGAAGAAGGCTGACGAAGATGCCAAGAAGAAGGCTGAAGCTGACAAGAAGGCTGAAGCTGATAAGAAGAAGGCTGAAGAAGAAGTCAAGAAGAAGGCTGAAGCTGACAAGAAGGCTGAAGCTGATAAGAAGGCTGAAGTTGATAAGAAGAAGGCCAAAGAAGAAGCCAAGAAGAAGGCTGAAGCTGACAAGAAGAAGATCGAAGAAGAAGCCAAGAAGAAGACTGAAGCTGACAAGAAGGCTGAAGCTGACAAGAAGGCAGAGGCTGACAAGAAGGCTGAAGCTAACAAGAAGGCTGAAGCTGACAAGAAAAAAGCTGAAGCTGACAAGAAGGCTGAAGCTGACAGGAAAGCTGAAGCTGACAGGAAGAAGGCTGAAGCTGACAAGAAGAAAGCTGAAGCTGACAAGAAGGCTGAAGCTGATAAGCCGAAGGCTGAAGAAGAAGTCAAGAAAAAGGCTGAAGCTGACAAGAAGGCTGAAGCTGACAAGAAGGCTGAAGAAGAAGCCAAGAAGAAGGCTGAGACTGATAAGAAGAAGGCTGAAGCTGACAAAAAGAAGGCTGACGAAGATGCCAAGAAGAAGGCTGAAGCTGACAAGAAGGCTGAAGCTGATAAGAAGGCTGAATTTGATAAGAAGAAGGCCGAAGAAGAAGCCAAGAAGAAGGCTGAAGTTGATAAGAAGAAGGCCGAAGAAGAAGCCAAGAAGAAGGCTGAAGCTGACAAAAAAGGCTGAAGCTGACAAGAAGGCAGAGGCTGACAAGAAGGCTGAAGCTGATAAGAAGAAGGCCGAAGAAGAAGCCAATAAGAAGGCTGAAGCTGACAAGAAGAAGGTCGAAGAAGAAGCCAAGAAGAAGACTGAAGCTGACAAGAAGGCTGAAGCTGACAAGAAGGCAGAGGCTGACAAGAAGGCTGAAGTTGATAAGAAGAAGGCCGAAGAAGAAGCCAAGAAGAAGGCTGAAGTTGATAAGAAGAAGGTTGAAGAAGAAGCCAAGAAGAAGGCTGAGACTGATAAGAAGGCTGAAGCTGACAAGAAGAAGGCTGACGAAGATGCCAAGAAGAAGGCTGAAGCTGACAAGAAGGCTGAAGCTGATAAGAAGAAGGCTGAAGAAGAAGTCAAGAAGAAGGCTGAAGCTGACAAGAAGGCTGAAGCTGATAAGAAGGCTGAAGTTGATAAGAAGAAGGCCGAAGAAGAAGCCAAGAAGAAGGCTGAAGCTGACAAGAAGAAGATCGAAGAAGAAGCCAAGAAGAAGACTGAAGCTGACAAGAAGGCTGAAGCTGACAAGAAGGCAGAGGCTGACAAGAAGGCTGAAGCTAATAAGAAGAAGGCCAAAGAAGAAGCAAAGAAGAAGGCTGAAGCTGATAAGAAGGCTGAAGCTGATAAGAAGAAGGCCGAAGAAGAAGCCAAGAAGAAGGCTGAAGCTGATAAGAAGAAGGCTGAAGCTGATAAGAAGGCTGAATTTGATAAGAAGAAGGCCGAAGAAGAAGCCAAGAAGAAGGCTGAAGTTGATAAGAAGAAGGCCGAAGAAGAAGCCAAGAAGAAGGCTGAAGCTGACAAAAAGGCTGAAGCTGACAAGAAGGCAGAGGCTGACAAGAAGGCTGAAGCTGATAAGAAGAAGGCCGAAGAAGAAGCCAATAAGAAGGCTGAAGCTGACAAGAAGAAGGTCGAAGAAGAAGCCATGAAGAAGACTAAAGCTGACAAGAAGGCTGAAGCTGACAAGAAGGCTGAAGTTGATAAGAAGAAGGCCGAAGAAGAAGCCAAGAAGAAGGCTGAAGTTGATAAGAAGAAGGTTGAAGAAGAAGCCAAGAAGAAGGCTGAGACTGATAAGAAGGCTGAAGCTGACAAGAAGAAGGCTGACGAAGATGCCAAGAAGAAGGCTGAAGCTGACAAGAAGGCTGAAGCTGACAAGAAGAAGGCTGACGAAGATGCCAAGAAGAAGGCCGAGGCTGACAAGAAGGCTGAAGCTAACAAGAAGGCTGAAGCTGACAAGAAGAAAGCTGAAGCTGACAAGAAGGCTGAAGCTGACAAGAAGAAGGCTGACGAAGATGCCAAGAAGAAGGCTGAAGCTGACAAAAAGGCTGAAGCTGACAGGAAGGCTGAAGAAGAAGTCAAGAAGAAGGCTGAAGCTGACAAGAAGGCTGAAGCTGATAAGAAGGCTGAAGTTGATAAGAAGAAGGCCGAAGAAGAAGCCAAGAAGAAGGCTGAAGCTGACAAGAAGGCTGAAGCTGACAAGAAGGCAGAGGCTGACAAGAAGGCTGAAGTTGATAAGAAGAAGGTTGAAGAAGAAGCCAAGAAGAAGGCTGAGACTGATAAGAAGGCTGAAGTTGATAAGAAGAAGGCCGAAGAAGAAGCCAAGAAGAAGGCTGAAGCTGACAAGAAGAAGATCGAAGAAGAAGCCAAGAAGAAGACTGAAGCTGACAAGAAGGCTGAAGCTGACAAGAAGGCAGAGGCTGACAAGAAGGCTGAAGTTGATAAGAAGAAGGTTGAAGAAGAAGCCAAGAAGAAGGCTGAGACTGATAAGAAGGCTGAAGCTGACAAAAAGGCTGAAGCTGACAGGAAGGCTGAAGAAGAAGTCAAGAAGAAGGCTGAAGCTGACAAGAAGGCTGAAGCTGATAAGAAGGCTGAAGTTGATAAGAAGAAGGCCGAAGAAGAAGCCAAGAAGAAGGCTGAAGCTGACAAGAAGAAGATCGAAGAAGAAGCCAAGAAGAAGACTGAAGCTGACAAGAAGGCTGAAGCTGACAAGAAGGCAGAGGCTGACAAGAAGGCTGAAGTTGATAAGAAGAAGGTTGAAGAAGAAGCCAAGAAGAAGGCTGAGACTGATAAGAAGGCCGAGGCTGACAAGAAGGCTGAAGCTAACAAGAAGGCTGAAGCTGACAAGAAGAAAGCTGAAGCTGACAAGAAGGCTGAAGCTGACAAGAAGAAAGCTGAAGCTGACAAGAAGGCTGAAGCTGACAAGAAGAAGGCTGACGAAGATGCCAAGAAGAAGGCTGAAGCTGACAAAAAGGCTGAAGCTGACAGGAAGGCTGAAGCTGACAAGAAGAAAGCTGACGAAGATGCCAAGAAGAAAGCCGACGCTGACAAGAAGGCTGAAGCTGACAGGAAGGCTGAAGCTGACAAGAAGAAGGCTGACGCAGATGCCAAGAAGAAGGCTGACGAAGAAGCCAAGAAGAAGGCCGTTGCTGACAAGAAGGCTGAAGCTGACAGGAAGGCTGAAGCTGACAGGAAGGCTGAAGCTGACAGGAAGGCTGAAGCTGACAGGAAGGCTGAAGCTGACAAGAAGGCTGAAGCTGACAGGAAGGCTGAAGCTGACAAGAAGAAAGCTGACGAAGATGCCAAGAAGAAAGCCGACGCTGACAAGAAGGCTGAAGCTAACAAGAAGGCTGAAGCTGACAAGAAAAAAGCTGAAGCTGACAAGAAGGCTGAAGCTGACAGGAAAGCTGAAGCTGACAGGAAGAAGGCTGAAGCTGACAAGAAGAAAGCTGAAGCTGACAAGAAGGCTGAAGCTGATAAGCCGAAGGCTGAAGAAGAAGTCAAGAAAAAGGCTGAAGCTGACAAGAAGGCTGAAGCTGACAAGAAGGCTGAAGAAGAAGCCAAGAAGAAGGCTGAGACTGATAAGAAGAAGGCTGAAGCTGACAAAAAGAAGGCTGACGAAGATGCCAAGAAGAAGGCTGAAGCTGACAAGAAGGCTGAAGCTGATAAGAAGGCTGAATTTGATAAGAAGAAGGCCGAAGAAGAAGCCAAGAAGAAGGCTGAAGTTGATAAGAAGAAGGCCGAAGAAGAAGCCAAGAAGAAGGCTGAAGCTGACAAAAAGGCTGAAGCTGACAAGAAGGCAGAGGCTGACAAGAAGGCTGAAGCTGATAAGAAGAAGGCCGAAGAAGAAGCCAATAAGAAGGCTGAAGCTGACAAGAAGAAGGTCGAAGAAGAAGCCAAGAAGAAGACTGAAGCTGACAAGAAGGCTGAAGCTGACAAGAAGGCAGAGGCTGACAAGAAGGCTGAAGTTGATAAGAAGAAGGCCGAAGAAGAAGCCAAGAAGAAGGCTGAAGTTGATAAGAAGAAGGTTGAAGAAGAAGCCAAGAAGAAGGCTGAGACTAATAAGAAGGCTGAAGCTGACAAGAAGAAGGCTGACGAAGATGCCAAGAAGAAGGCTGAAGCTGACAAGAAGGCTGAAGCTGATAAGAAGAAGGCTGAAGAAGAAGTCAAGAAGAAGGCTGAAGCTGACAAGAAGGCTGAAGCTGATAAGAAGGCTGAAGTTGATAAGAAGAAGGCCGAAGAAGAAGCCAAGAAGAAGGCTGAAGCTGACAAGAAGAAGATCGAAGAAGAAGCCAAGAAGAAGACTGAAGCTGACAAGAAGGCTGAAGCTGACAAGAAGGCAGAGGCTGACAAGAAGGCTGAAGCTAATAAGAAGAAGGCCAAAGAAGAAGCAAAGAAGAAGGCTGAAGCTGATAAGAAGGCTGAAGCTGATAAGAAGAAGGCCGAAGAAGAAGCCAAGAAGAAGGCTGAAGCTGATAAGAAGAAGGCTGAAGCTGATAAGAAGGCTGAATTTGATAAGAAGAAGGCCGAAGAAGAAGCCAAGAAGAAGGCTGAAGTTGATAAGAAGAAGGCCGAAGAAGAAGCCAAGAAGAAGGCTGAAGCTGACAAAAAGGCTGAAGCTGACAAGAAGGCAGAGGCTGACAAGAAGGCTGAAGCTGATAAGAAGAAGGCCGAAGAAGAAGCCAATAAGAAGGCTGAAGCTGACAAGAAGAAGGTCGAAGAAGAAGCCATGAAGAAGACTAAAGCTGACAAGAAGGCTGAAGCTGACAAGAAGGCTGAAGTTGATAAGAAGAAGGCCGAAGAAGAAGCCAAGAAGAAGGCTGAAGTTGATAAGAAGAAGGTTGAAGAAGAAGCCAAGAAGAAGGCTGAGACTGATAAGAAGGCTGAAGCTGACAAGAAGAAGGCTGACGAAGATGCCAAGAAGAAGGCTGAAGCTGACAAGAAGGCTGAAGCTGACAAGAAGAAGGCTGACGAAGATGCCAAGAAGAAGGCCGAGGCTGACAAGAAGGCTGAAGCTAACAAGAAGGCTGAAGCTGACAAGAAGAAAGCTGAAGCTGACAAGAAGGCTGAAGCTGACAAGAAGAAGGCTGACGAAGATGCCAAGAAGAAGGCTGAAGCTGACAAAAAGGCTGAAGCTGACAGGAAGGCTGAAGAAGAAGTCAAGAAGAAGGCTGAAGCTGACAAGAAGGCTGAAGCTGATAAGAAGGCTGAAGTTGATAAGAAGAAGGCCGAAGAAGAAGCCAAGAAGAAGGCTGAAGCTGACAAGAAGAAGATCGAAGAAGAAGCCAAGAAGAAGACTGAAGCTGACAAGAAGGCTGAAGCTGACAAGAAGGCAGAGGCTGACAAGAAGGCTGAAGTTGATAAGAAGAAGGTTGAAGAAGAAGCCAAGAAGAAGGCTGAGACTGATAAGAAGGCTGAAGTTGATAAGAAGAAGGCCGAAGAAGAAGCCAAGAAGAAGGCTGAAGCTGACAAGAAGAAGATCGAAGAAGAAGCCAAGAAGAAGACTGAAGCTGACAAGAAGGCTGAAGCTGACAAGAAGGCAGAGGCTGACAAGAAGGCTGAAGTTGATAAGAAGAAGGTTGAAGAAGAAGCCAAGAAGAAGGCTGAGACTGATAAGAAGGCTGAAGCTGACAAAAAGGCTGAAGCTGACAGGAAGGCTGAAGAAGAAGTCAAGAAGAAGGTTGAAAAAGAAGCCAAGAAGAAGGCTGAGACTGATAAGAAGGCTGAAGTTGATAAGAAGAAGGCCGAAGAAGAAGCCAAGAAGAAGGCTGAAGCTGACAAGAAGAAGATCGAAGAAGAAGCCAAGAAGAAGACTGAAGCTGACAAGAAGGCTGAAGCTGACAAGAAGGCAGAGGCTGACAAGAAGGCTGAAGTTGATAAGAAGAAGGTTGAAGAAGAAGCCAAGAAGAAGGCTGAGACTGATAAGAAGGCTGAAGCTGACAAAAAGGCTGAAGCTGACAGGAAGGCTGAAGAAGAAGTCAAGAAGAAGGCTGAAGCTGACAAGAAGGCTGAAGCTGATAAGAAGGCTGAAGTTGATAAGAAGAAGGCCGAAGAAGAAGCCAAGAAGAAGGCTGAAGCTGACAAGAAGAAGATCGAAGAAGAAGCCAAGAAGAAGACTGAAGCTGACAAGAAGGCTGAAGCTGACAAGAAGGCAGAGGCTGACAAGAAGGCTGAAGTTGATAAGAAGAAGGTTGAAGAAGAAGCCAAGAAGAAGGCTGAGACTGATAAGAAGGCCGAGGCTGACAAGAAGGCTGAAGCTAACAAGAAGGCTGAAGCTGACAAGAAGAAAGCTGAAGCTGACAAGAAGGCTGAAGCTGACAAGAAGAAAGCTGAAGCTGACAAGAAGGCTGAAGCTGACAAGAAGAAGGCTGACGAAGATGCCAAGAAGAAGGCTGAAGCTGACAAAAAGGCTGAAGCTGACAGGAAGGCTGAAGCTGACAAGAAGAAAGCTGACGAAGATGCCAAGAAGAAAGCCGACGCTGACAAGAAGGCTGAAGCTGACAGGAAGGCTGAAGCTGACAAGAAGAAGGCTGACGCAGATGCCAAGAAGAAGGCTGACGAAGAAGCCAAGAAGAAGGCCGTTGCTGACAAGAAGGCTGAAGCTGACAGGAAGGTTGAAGCTGACAGGAAGGCTGCAGCTGACAGGAAGAAGGCTGAAGCTGACAAGAAGGCTGAACCTGACAAGAAGAAGGCTGACGAAGATGCCAAGAAGAAGGCCGAGACTGACAAGAAGGCTGAAGCTGACAAGAAGAAGACTGACGAAGATGCCAAGAAGAAGGCTGAAGCTGACAAGAAGGAGACTGACAAGGATGCCAAGAAGAGGGCTGAAGCTGACAAGAAAAAAATTGAGGATTTGTTTGATGTCGAAATGGGTGTTGAACTTCGACAGTTGTTTGAAACAGACGATATAGAAGTATGCGTTTATAATACGTTTTTCTCTGTTTTTTTCT
The DNA here is from genome assembly GCA_904066225.2 of Bursaphelenchus okinawaensis. Lineage (NCBI taxonomy): Eukaryota > Metazoa > Nematoda > Chromadorea > Rhabditida > Aphelenchoididae > Bursaphelenchus > Bursaphelenchus okinawaensis. The sequence goes on along the minus strand of CAJFCW020000005.1, from coordinate 5,728,659 downwards.
CGACGGCCGAACATGGCTACGTAAACAATAATTTTTCCGCCACTTTGGAGTTAGAACAACTCTCAGAAGAGGATTACGTTGAGGTTTACCTGTACTGTGAGTTCGAAGAAGTTGCTGCAGATTTGGTATTTACACATACGTTAGACGAAATTAGCACGCTTAAACTTATATTGAAAGACAATATTGAAGAACCGCTAAAACTAGAAAACGTTTCTGATAACAAAGCAAATAAAGATCAAATAACGAAAGTTGAACCAAATGCGGCAGACGAAGATGCCAAGAAGAAGGCTGAAGCTGACAAGAAGGCTGAAGCTGACAAGAAGGCTGATGCTGACAAGAAAAAGGCTGACGAAGATGCCAAGAAGAAGGCTGAAGCTGATAAGAAGGCTGATGCTGACAAGAAGAAGGCTGACGAAGATGCCAAGAAGAAGGCTGAAGCTGACAAGAAGGCTGATGCTGACAAGAAGAAGGCTGACGAAGATGCCAAGAAGAAGGCTGAAGCTGACAAGAAGGCTGAAGCTGACAAGAAGGCTGAAGCTGACAAGAAGGCTGATGCTGACAAGAAGAAGGCTGAAGCTGACAAGAAGAAGGCTGACGAGGATGCCAAGAAGAAGGCTGAAGCTGACAAGAAGGCTGAAGCTGACAAGAAGGCTGATGCTGACAAGAAGAAGGCTGAAGCTGACAAGAAGAAGGCTGACGAGGATGCCAAGAAGAAGGCTGAAGCTGACAAGAAGGCTGAAGCTGACAAGAAGGCTGATGCTGACAAGAAGAAGGCTGATGCTGACAAGAAGAAGGCTGAAGCTGACAAGAAGAAGGCTGACGAGGATGCCAAGAAGAAGGCTGAAGCTGACAAGAAGGCTGAAGCTGACAAGAAGGCTGAAGCTGACAAGAAGGCTGATGCTGACAAGAAGAAGGCTGAAGCTGACAAGAAGAAGGCTGACGAGGATGCCAAGAAGAAGGCTGAAGCTGACAAGAAGGCTGAAGCTGACAAGAAGGCTGATGCTGACAAGAAGAAGGCTGAAGCTGACAAGAAGAAGGCTGACGAGGATGCCAAGAAGAAAGCCGAGGCTGACAAGAAGGCTGATGCTGACAAGAAGAAGGCTGACGAAGACGCCAAGAAGAAGGCTGAAGCTGACAAGAAGGCTGAAGCTGACAAGAAGAAGGCTGACGAGGATGCCAAGAAGAAGGCCGAGGCTGACAAGAAGGCTGAAGTTGACAAGAAGAAGGCTGACGAAGATGCCAAGAAGAAGGCTGATGCTGACAAGAAGAAGGCTGATGAAAATGCCAAGAAAAAGGCTGAAGCTGACCAGAAGGCTGATGCTGACAAGAAAAAGGCTGACGAAGATGCCAAGAAGAAGGCCGAGGCTGACAAGAAGGCTGAAGCTGACAAGAAGGCTGATGCTGACAAGAAAAAGGCTGACGAAGATGCCAAGAAGAAGGCCGAGGCTGACAAGAAGGCTGAAGCTGACAAGAAGAAGGCTGACGAAGATGCCAAGAAGAAGGCCGAGGCTGCCAAGAAGGCTGAAGCTGACAAGAAGAAGGCTGACGAAGATGCCAAGATGAAAGCTGAAGCTGACAAGAAGAAGGCTGACGAAGATGCCAAGAAGAAGGCCGAGGCTGCCAAGAAGGCTGAAGATGCCAAGAAGAAGGCCGAGGCTGACAAGAAGGCTAAAGCTGACAAGAAAAAGGCTGACGAAGATGCCAAGAAGAAGGCCGAGGCTGACAAGAAGGCTGAAGCTGACAAGAAGAAGGCTGAAGCTGACAAGAAGAAGGCTGACGAAGCTGACAAGAAGAAGGCTGAAACTGACAAGAAGAAGGCTGACGAAGATGCCAAGAAGAAGGCCGAGGCTGACAAGAAGGCTGAAGCTGACAAGAAGAAGGCTGACGAAGATGCCAAGAAGAAGGCTGACGAAGATGCCAAGAAGAAGGCTGACGAAGATGCCAAGAAGAAGGCTGAAGCTGACAAGAAGGCTGATGCTGACAAGAAAAAGGCTGACGAAGATGCCAAGAAGAAGGCCGAGGCTGACAAGAAGGCTGAAGCTGACAAGAAAAAGGCTGACGAAGATGCCAAGAAGAAGGCCGAGGCTGACAAGAAGGCTGAAGCTGACAAGAAGGCTGATGCTGACAAGAAAAAGGCTGACGAAGATGCCAAGAAGAAGGCCGAGGCTGACAAGAAGGCTGAAGCTGACAAGAAGAAGGCTGACGAAGATGCCAAGAAGAAGGCCGAGGCTGCCAAGAAGGCTGAAGCTGACAAGAAGGCTGAAGCTGACAAGAAGGCTGATGCTGACAAGAAGAAGGCTGAAGCTGACAAGAAGAAGGCTGACGAAGCTGACAAGAAGAAGGCTGAAACTGACAAGAAGAAGGCTGACGAAGATGCCAAGAAGAAGGCCGAGGCTGACAAGAAGGCTGAAGCTGACAAGAAGAAGGCTGACGAAGATGCCAAGAAGAAGGCTGACGAAGATGCCAAGAAGAAGGCTGACGAAGATGCCAAGAAGAAGGCTGAAGCTGACAAGAAGGCTGAAGCTGACAAAAAGAAGGCTGACGAAGATGCCAAGAAGAAGGCCGAGGCTGACAAGAAGGCTGAAGCTGACAAGAAGAAGGCTGAAGCTGACAAGAAGAAGGCTGACGAAGCTGACAAGAAGAAGGCTGAAACTGACAAGAAGAAGGCTGACGAAGATGCCAAGAAGAAGGCCGAGGCTGACAAGAAGGCTGAAGCTGACAAGAAGAAGGCTGACGAAGATGCCAAGAAGAAGGCTGACGAAGATGCCAAGAAGAAGGCTGACGAAGATGCCAAGAAGAAGGCTGAAGCTGACAAGAAGGCTGATGCTGACAAGAAAAAGGCTGACGAAGATGCCAAGAAGAAGGCCGAGGCTGACAAGAAGGCTGAAGCTGACAAGAAAAAGGCTGACGAAGATGCCAAGAAGAAGGCCGAGGCTGACAAGAAGGCTGAAGCTGACAAGAAGGCTGATGCTGACAAGAAAAAGGCTGACGAAGATGCCAAGAAGAAGGCCGAGGCTGACAAGAAGGCTGAAGCTGACAAGAAGAAGGCTGACGAAGATGCCAAGAAGAAGGCCGAGGCTGCCAAGAAGGCTGAAGCTGACAAGAAGAAGGCTGACGAAGATGCCAAGATGAAAGCTGAAGCTGACAAGAAGAAGGCTGACGAAGATGCCAAGAAGAAGGCCGAGGCTGCCAAGAAGGCTGAAGATGCCAAGAAGAAGGCCGAGGCTGACAAGAAGGCTAAAGCTGACAAGAAAAAGGCTGACGAAGATGCCAAGAAGAAGGCCGAGGCTGACAAGAAGGCTGAAGCTGACAAGAAGAAGGCTGACGAAGATGCCAAAAAAAAGGCTGAAGCTGACAAAAAGAAGGCTGACGAAGACGCCAAGAAGAAGGCTGACGAAGATGCCAAGAAGAAGGCTGATGCTGACAAGAAGAAGGCTGAAGCTGACAAAAAGAAGGCTGACGAAGATGCCAAGAAGAAGGCTGAAGCTGACAAGAAGGCTGAAGCTGACAAGAAGGCTGAAGCTGACAAAAAGAAGGCTGACGAAGATGCCAAGAAGAAGGCTGAAGCTGACAAGAAGGCTGAAGCTGACAAAAAGAAGGCTGACGAAGATGCCAAGAAGAAGGCTGAAGCTGACAAGAAGGCTGAAGCTGACAAGAAGGCTGAAGCTGACAAGAAGGCTGATGCTGACAAGAAGAAGGCTGAAGCTGACAAGAAGAAGGCTGACGAGGATGCCAAGAAGAAAGCCGAGGCTGACAAGAAGGCTGATGCTGACAAGAAGAAGGCTGACGAAGACGCCAAGAAGAAGGCTGAAGCTGACAAGAAGGCTGAAGCTGACAAGAAGAAGGCTGACGAGGATGCCAAGAAGAAGGCCGAGGCTGACAAGAAGGCTGAAGTTGACAAGAAGAAGGCTGACGAAGATGCCAAGAAGAAGGCTGATGCTGACAAGAAGAAGGCTGATGAAAATGCCAAGAAAAAGGCTGAAGCTGACCAGAAGGCTGAAGATGCCAAGAAGAAGGCCGAGGCTGACAAGAAGGCTAAAGCTGACAAGAAAAAGGCTGACGAAGATGCCAAGAAGAAGGCCGAGGCTGACAAGAAGGCTGATGCTGACAAGAAGAAGGCTGAAGCTGACAAGAAGAAGGCTGACGAAGATGCCAAGAAGAAGGCCGAGGCTGCCAAGAAGGCTGAAGCTGACAAGAAGAAGGCTGACGAAGATGCCAAGATGAAAGCTGAAGCTGACAAGAAGAAGGCTGACGAAGATGCCAAGAAGAAGGCCGAGGCTGCCAAGAAGGCTGAAGATGCCAAGAAGAAGGCCGAGGCTGACAAGAAGGCTAAAGCTGACAAGAAAAAGGCTGACGAAGATGCCAAGAAGAAGGCCGAGGCTGACAAGAAGGCTGAAGCTGACAAGAAGAAGGCTGACGAAGATGCCAAAAAAAAGGCTGAAGCTGACAAAAAGAAGGCTGACGAAGACGCCAAGAAGAAGGCTGACGAAGATGCCAAGAAGAAGGCTGATGCTGACAAGAAGAAGGCTGAAGCTGACAAAAAGAAGGCTGACGAAGATGCCAAGAAGAAGGCTGAAGCTGACAAGAAGGCTGAAGCTGACAAGAAGGCTGAAGCTGACAAAAAGAAGGCTGACGAAGATGCCAAGAAGAAGGCTGAAGCTGACAAGAAGGCTGAAGCTGACAAAAAGAAGGCTGACGAAGATGCCAAGAAGAAGGCTGAAGCTGACAAGAAGGCTGAAGCTGACAAGAAGGCTGAAGCTGACAAGAAGGCTGATGCTGACAAGAAGAAGGCTGAAGCTGACAAGAAGAAGGCTGACGAGGATGCCAAGAAGAAAGCCGAGGCTGACAAGAAGGCTGATGCTGACAAGAAGAAGGCTGACGAAGACGCCAAGAAGAAGGCTGAAGCTGACAAGAAGGCTGAAGCTGACAAGAAGAAGGCTGACGAGGATGCCAAGAAGAAGGCCGAGGCTGACAAGAAGGCTGAAGTTGACAAGAAGAAGGCTGACGAAGATGCCAAGAAGAAGGCTGATGCTGACAAGAAGAAGGCTGATGAAAATGCCAAGAAAAAGGCTGAAGCTGACCAGAAGGCTGATGCTGACAAGAAAAAGGCTGACGAAGATGCCAAGAAGAAGGCTGAAGCTGACAAGAAGGCTGATGCTGACAAGAAGAAGGCTGAAGCTGACAAAAAGAAGGCTGACGAAGATGCCAAGAAGAAGGCCGAGGCTGACAAGAAGGCTGAAGCTGACAAGAAGAAGGCTGAAGCTGACAAGAAGAAGGCTGACGAAGCTGACAAGAAGAAGGCTGAAACTGACAAGAAGAAGGCTGACGAAGATGCCAAGAAGAAGGCCGAGGCTGACAAGAAGGCTGAAGCTGACAAGAAGAAGGCTGACGAAGATGCCAAGAAGAAGGCTGACGAAGATGCCAAGAAGAAGGCTGACGAAGATGCCAAGAAGAAGGCTGAAGCTGACAAGAAGGCTGATGCTGACAAGAAAAAGGCTGACGAAGATGCCAAGAAGAAGGCCGAGGCTGACAAGAAGGCTGAAGCTGACAAGAAGGCTGATGCTGACAAGAAAAAGGCTGACGAAGATGCCAAGAAGAAGGCCGAGGCTGACAAGAAGGCTGAAGCTGACAAGAAGAAGGCTGACGAAGATGCCAAGAAGAAGGCCGAGGCTGCCAAGAAGGCTGAAGCTGACAAGAAGAAGGCTGACGAAGATGCCAAGATGAAAGCTGAAGCTGACAAGAAGAAGGCTGACGAAGATGCCAAGAAGAAGGCCGAGGCTGCCAAGAAGGCTGAAGATGCCAAGAAGAAGGCCGAGGCTGACAAGAAGGCTAAAGCTGACAAGAAAAAGGCTGACGAAGATGCCAAGAAGAAGGCCGAGGCTGACAAGAAGGCTGAAGCTGACAAGAAGAAGGCTGACGAAGATGCCAAAAAAAGGCTGAAGCTGACAAAAAGAAGGCTGACGAAGACGCCAAGAAGAAGGCTGACGAAGATGCCAAGAAGAAGGCTGATGCTGACAAGAAGAAGGCTGAAGCTGACAAAAAGAAGGCTGACGAAGATGCCAAGAAGAAGGCTGAAGCTGACAAGAAGGCTGAAGCTGACAAGAAGGCTGAAGCTGACAAAAAGAAGGCTGACGAAGATGCCAAGAAGAAGGCTGAAGCTGACAAGAAGGCTGAAGCTGACAAAAAGAAGGCTGACGAAGATGCCAAGAAGAAGGCTGAAGCTGACAAGAAGGCTGAAGCTGACAAGAAGGCTGAAGCTGACAAGAAGGCTGATGCTGACAAGAAGAAGGCTGAAGCTGACAAGAAGAAGGCTGACGAGGATGCCAAGAAGAAGGCTGAAGCTGACAAGAAGGCTGAAGCTGACAAGAAGGCTGATGCTGACAAGAAGAAGGCTGAAGCTGACAAGAAGAAGGCTGACGAGGATGCCAAGAAGAAGGCTGAAGCTGACAAGAAGGCTGAAGCTGACAAGAAGGCTGATGCTGACAAGAAGAAGGCTGATGCTGACAAGAAGAAGGCTGAAGCTGACAAGAAGAAGGCTGACGAGGATGCCAAGAAGAAGGCTGAAGCTGACAAGAAGGCTGAAGCTGACAAGAAGGCTGAAGCTGACAAGAAGGCTGATGCTGACAAGAAGAAGGCTGAAGCTGACAAGAAGAAGGCTGACGAGGATGCCAAGAAGAAGGCTGAAGCTGACAAGAAGGCTGAAGCTGACAAGAAGGCTGATGCTGACAAGAAGAAGGCTGAAGCTGACAAGAAGAAGGCTGACGAGGATGCCAAGAAGAAGGCTGAAGCTGACAAGAAGAAGGCTGACGAAGATGCCAAGAAGAAGGCTGAAGCTGACAAGAAGGCTAATGCTGACAAGAAGAAGGCTGACGAAGATGCCAAGAAGAAGGCCGAGGCTGACAAGAAGGCTGAAGCTGACAAGATGGCTGAAGCTGACAAGAAGGCTAATGCTGACAAGAAGAAGGCTGACGAAGATGCCAAGAAGAAGGCCGAAGCTGACAAGAAGGCTGAAGCTGACAAGAAGGCTGATGCTGACAAGAAGAAGGCTGACGAAGACGCCAAGAAGAAGGCTGAAGCTGACAAGAAGGCTGAAGCTGACAAGAAGAAGGCTGACGAGGATGCCAAGAAGAAGGCCGAGGCTGACAAGAAGGCTGAAGTTGACAAGAAGAAGGCTGACGAAGATGCCAAGAAGAAGGCTGAAGCTGACAAGAAGAAGGCTGACGAAGATGCCAAGAAGAAGGCTGAAGCTGACAAGAAGGCTAATGCTGACAAGAAGAAGGCTGACGAAGATGCCAAGAAGAAGGCCGAGGCTGACAAGAAGGCTGATGCTGACAAGAAGAAGGCTGACGAAGATGCCAAGAAAAAGGCCGAGGCTGACAAGAAGGCTGAAGCTGACAAGATGGCTGAAGCTGACAAGAAGGCTAATGCTGACAAGAAGAAGGCTGACGAAGATGCCAAGAAGAAGGCCGAAGCTGACAAGAAGGCTGAAGCTGACAAGAAGAAGGCTGACGAAGATGCCAAGAAGAAGGCCGAGGCTGACAAGAAGAAGGCTGACGAAGATGCCAAGAAGAAGGCTGAAGCTGACAAGAAGGCTGAAGCTGACAAGAAGAAGGCTGACGAAGATGCCAAGAAGAAGGCTGAAGCTGACAAGAAAAAGGCTGACGAGGATGCCAAGAAGAAAGCCGAGGCTGACAAGAAGAAGGCTGACGAGGATGCCAAGAAGAAGGCTGAAGCTGACAAGAAGGCTGAAGCTGACAAGAAGGCTGATGCTGACAAGAAGAAGGCTGAAGCTGACAAAAAGAAGGCTGACGAAGATGCCAAGAAGAAGGCCGAGGCTGACAAGAAGAAGGCTGACGAAGATGCCAAGAAGAAGGCCGAAGCTGACAAGAAGGCTGAAGCTGACAAGAAGAAGGCTGACGAAGATGCCAAGAAGAAGGCCGAGGCTGACAAGAAGGCTGAAGCAGACAAGAAGAAGGCTGACGAAGATGCCAAGAAGAAGGCTGAAGCTGACAAGAAGGCTGAAGCTGACAAGAAGAAGGCTGACGTGGATGCCAAGAAGAAGGCCGAGGCTGACAAGAAGAAGGCTGACGAAGATGCCAAGAAGAAGGCTGAAGCTGACAAGAAGAAGGCTGACGAGGATGCCAAGAAGAAAGCCGAGGCTGACAAGAAGAAGGCTGACGAAGATGCCAAGAAGAAGGCTGAAGCTGACAAGAAGGCTGAAGCTGACAAGAAGGCTGATGCTGACAAGAAGAAGGCTGAAGCTGACAAGAAGAAGGCTGACGAGGATGCCAAGAAGAAGGCTGAAGCTGACAAGAAGGCTGAAGCTGACAAGAAGGCTGATGCTGACAAGAAGAAGGCTGATGCTGACAAGAAGAAGGCTGAAGCTGACAAGAAGAAGGCTGACGAGGATGCCAAGAAGAAGGCTGAAGCTGACAAGAAGGCTGAAGCTGACAAGAAGGCTGAAGCTGACAAGAAGGCTGATGCTGACAAGAAGAAGGCTGAAGCTGACAAGAAGAAGGCTGACGAGGATGCCAAGAAGAAGGCTGAAGCTGAAAAGAAGGCTGAAGCTGACAAGAAGGCTGAAGCTGACAAGAAGAAGGCTGACGAAGATGCCAAGAAGAAGGCTGAAGCTGACAAGAAGGCTAATGCTGACAAGAAGAAGGCTGACGAAGATGCCAAGAAGAAGGCCGAGGCTGACAAGAAGGCTGAAGCTGACAAGATGGCTGAAGCTGACAAGAAGGCTAATGCTGACAAGAAGAAGGCTGACGAAGATGCCAAGAAGAAGGCCGAAGCTGACAAGAAGGCTGAAGCTGACAAGAAGGCTGATGCTGACAAGAAGAAGGCTGACGAAGACGCCAAGAAGAAGGCTGAAGCTGACAAGAAGGCTGAAGCTGACAAGAAGAAGGCTGACGAGGATGCCAAGAAGAAGGCCGAGGCTGACAAGAAGGCTGAAGTTGACAAGAAGAAGGCTGACGAAGATGCCAAGAAGAAGGCTGAAGCTGACAAGAAGAAGGCTGACGAAGATGCCAAGAAGAAGGCTGAAGCTGACAAGAAGGCTAATGCTGACAAGAAGAAGGCTGACGAAGATGCCAAGAAGAAGGCCGAGGCTGACAAGAAGGCTGATGCTGACAAGAAGAAGGCTGACGAAGATGCCAAGAAAAAAGGCCGAGGCTGACAAGAAGGCTGAAGCTGACAAGATGGCTGAAGCTGACAAGAAGGCTAATGCTGACAAGAAGAAGGCTGACGAAGATGCCAAGAAGAAGGCCGAAGCTGACAAGAAGGCTGAAGCTGACAAGAAGAAGGCTGACGAAGATGCCAAGAAGAAGGCCGAGGCTGACAAGAAGGCTGAAGCTGACAAGAAGAAGGCTGACGAAGATGCCAAGAAGAAGGCTGAAGCTGACAAGAAGGCTGAAGCTGACAAGAAGAAGGCTGACGTGGATGCCAAGAAGAAGGCCGAGGCTGACAAGAAGAAGGCTGACGAAGATGCCAAGAAGAAGGCTGAAGCTGACAAGAAGGCTGAAGCTGACAAGAAGAAGGCTGACGAAGATGCCAAGAAGAAGGCTGAAGCTGACAAGAAAAAGGCTGACGAGGATGCCAAGAAGAAAGCCGAGGCTGACAAGAAGAAGGCTGACGAGGATGCCAAGAAGAAGGCTGAAGCTGACAAGAAGGCTGAAGCTGACAAGAAGGCTGATGCTGACAAGAAGAAGGCTGAAGCTGACAAAAAGAAGGCTGACGAAGATGCCAAGAAGAAGGCCGAGGCTGACAAGAAGAAGGCTGACGAAGATGCCAAGAAGAAGGCCGAAGCTGACAAGAAGGCTGAAGCTGACAAGAAGAAGGCTGACGAAGATGCCAAGAAGAAGGCCGAGGCTGACAAGAAGGCTGAAGCTGACAAGAAGAAGGCTGACGAAGATGCCAAGAAGAAGGCTGAAGCTGACAAGAAGGCTGAAGCTGACAAGAAGAAGGCTGACGTGGATGCCAAGAAGAAGGCCGAGGCTGACAAGAAGAAGGCTGACGAAGATGCCAAGAAGAAGGCTGAAGCTGACAAGAAGGCTGAAGCTGACAAGAAGAAGGCTGACGAAGATGCCAAGAAGAAGGCTGAAGCTGACAAGAAGAAGGCTGACGAGGATGCCAAGAAGAAAGCCGAGGCTGACAAGAAGAAGGCTGACGAAGATGCCAAGAAGAAGGCTGAAGCTGACAAGAAGGCTGAAGCTGACAAGAAGGCTGATGCTGACAAGAAGAAGGCTGAAGCTGACAAAAAGAAGGCTGACGAAGATGCCAAGAAGAAGGCCGAGGCTGACAAGAAGGCTGAAGCTGACAAGAAGAAGGCTGAAGCTGACAAGAAGAAGGCTGACGAAGCTGACAAGAAGAAGGCTGAAACTGACAAGAAGAAGGCTGACGAAGATGCCAAGAAGAAGGCCGAGGCTGACAAGAAGGCTGAAGCTGACAAGAAGAAGGCTGACGAAGATGCCAAGAAGAAGGCCGAAGCTGACAAGAAGGCTGAAGCTGACAAGAAGAAGGCTGACGAAGATGCCAAGAAGAAGGCCGAGGCTGACAAGAAGGCTGAAGCTGACAAGAAGAAGGCTGACGAAGATGCCAAGAAGAAGGCTGAAGCTGACAAAAAGAAGGCTGACGAGGATGCCAAGAAAAAGGCTGACGAAGATGCCAAGAAGAAGGCCGAGGCTGACAAGAAGGCTGAAGCTGACAAGAAGAAGGCTGACGAAGCTGACAAGAAGAAGGCTGAAGCTGACAAGAAGAAGGCTGACGAAGATGCCAAGAAGAAGGCCGAGGCTGACAAGAAGGCTGAAGCTGACAAGAAGAAGGCTGACGAAGATGACAAGATGAAGGCTGAAGCTGACAAGAAGAAGGCTGACGAGGATGCCAAGAAAAAGGCCGAGGCTGACAAGAAGGCTGAAGCTGACAAGAAGGCTGAAGCTGACAAGAAGGCTGAAGCTGACAAGAAGGCTGAAGCTGACAAGAAGACGGCTGACGAAGATGCCAAGAAGAACGCCGAGGCTGACAAGAAGAAGGCTGACGAAGATGCCAAGAAGAAGGCCGAGACTGACAAGAAGGCTGAAGCTGACAAGAAGAAGGCTGACGAAGCTGACAAGAAGAAGGCTGAAACTGACAAGAAGAAGGCTGACGAAGATGCCAAGAAGAAGGCCGAGGCTGACAAGAAGGCTGAAGCTGACAAGAAGAAGGCTGACGAAGATGACAAGATGAAGGCTGAAGCTGACAAGAAGAAGGCTGACGAGGATGCCAAGAAAAAGGCCGAGGCTGACAAGAAGGCCGAGGCTGACAAGAAGGCTGAAGCTGACAAGAAGAAGGCTGACGAGGATGCCAAGAAGAAAGCCGAGGTTGACAAGAAGAAGGCTGACGAGGATGCCAAGAAGAAGGCTGAAGCTGACAAGAAGGCTGAAGCTGACAAGAAGGCTGATGCTGACAAGAAGAAGGCTGAAGCTGACAAAAAGAAGGCTGACGAAGATGCCAAGAAGAAGGCCGAGGCTGACAAGAAGGCTGAAGCTGACAAGAAGAAGGCTGACGAAGATGCCAAGAAGAAGGCCGAGGCTGACAAGAAGGCTGAAGCTGACAAGAAGAAGGCTGACGAAGATGACAAGATGAAGGCTGAAGCTGACAAGAAGAAGGCTGACGAGGATGCCAAGAAAAAGGCCGAGGCTGACAAGAAGGCTGAAGCTGACAAGAAGGCTGAAGCTGACAAGAAGGTTGAAGCTGACAAGAAGAAGGCTGACGAAGCTGACAAGAAGAAGGCTGAAACTGACAAGAAGAAGGCTGACGAAGATGCCAAGAAGAAGGCCGAGGCTGACAAGAAGGCTGAAGCTGACAAGAAGAAGGCTGACGAAGATGACAAGATGAAGGCTGAAGCTGACAAGAAGAAGGCTGACGAGGATGCCAAGAAAAAGGCCGAGGCTGACAAGAAGGCCGAGGCTGACAAGAAGGCTGAAGCTGACAAGAAGAAGGCTGACGAGGATGCCAAGAAGAAAGCCGAGGTTGACAAGAAGAAGGCTGACGAGGATGCCAAGAAGAAGGCTGAAGCTGACAAGAAGGCTGAAGCTGACAAGAAGGCTGATGCTGACAAAAAGAAGGCTGAAGCTGACAAGAAGAAGGCTGACGAAGCTGACAAGAAGAAGGCTGAAACTGACAAGAAGAAGGCTGACGAAGATGCCAAGAAGAAGGCCGAGGCTGACAAGAAGGCTGAAGCTGACAAGAAGAAGGCTGACGAAGATGCCAAGAAGAAGGCCGAGGCTGACAAGAAGGCTGAAGCTGACAAGAAGAAGGCTGACGAAGATGACAAGATGAAGGCTGAAGCTGACAAGAAGAAGGCTGACGAGGATGCCAAGAAAAAGGCCGAGGCTGACAAGAAGGCTGAAGCTGACAAGAAGGCTGAAGCTGACAAGAAGGTTGAAGCTGACAAGAAGAAGGCTGACGAAGCTGACAAGAAGAAGGCTGAAACTGACAAGAAGAAGGCTGACGAAGATGCCAAGAAGAAGGCCGAGGCTGACAAGAAGGCTGAAGCTGACAAGAAGAAGGCTGACGAAGATGACAAGATGAAGGCTGAAGCTGACAAGAAGAAGGCTGACGAGGATGCCAAGAAAAAGGCCGAGGCTGACAAGAAGGCCGAGGCTGACAAGAAGGCTGAAGCTGACAAGAAGAAGGCTGACGAGGATGCCAAGAAGAAAGCCGAGGTTGACAAGAAGAAGGCTGACGAGGATGCCAAGAAGAAGGCTGAAGCTGACAAGAAGGCTGAAGCTGACAAGAAGGCTGATGCTGACAAAAAGAAGGCTGAAGCTGACAAAAAGAAGGCTGACGAAGATGCCAAGAAGAAGGCCGAGGCTGACAAGAAGGCTGAAGCTGACAAGAAGAAGGCTGACGAAGATGCCAAGAAGAAGGCCGAAGCTGACAAGAAGGCTGAAGCTGACAAGAAGAAGGCTGACGAAGATGCCAAGAAGAAGGCCGAGGCTGACAAGAAGGCTGAAGCTGACAAGAAGAAGGCTGACGAAGATGCCAAGAAGAAGGCTGAAGCTGACAAAAAGAAGGCTGACGAGGATGCCAAGAAAAAGGCTGACGAAGATGCCAAGAAGAAGGCCGAGGCTGACAAGAAGGCTGAAGCTGACAAGAAGGCTGAAGCTGACAAGAAGGCTGAAGCTGACAAGAAGACGGTTGACGAAGATGCCAAGAAGAACGCCGAGGCTGACAAGAAGAAGGCTGACGAAGATGCCAAGAAGAAGGCCGAGGCTGACAAGAAGGCTGAAGCTGACAAGAAGAAGGCTGACGAAGATGACAAGATGAAGGCTGAAGCTGACAAGAAGAAGGCTGACGAGGATGCCAAGAAAAAGGCCGAGGCTGACAAGAAGGCCGAGGCTGACAAGAAGGCTGAAGCTGACAAGAAGAAGGCTGACGAGGATGCCAAGAAAAAGGCTGACGAAGATGCCAAGAAGAAGGCCGAGGCTGACAAGAAGGCTGAAGCTGACAAGAAGAAGGCTGACGAAGCTGACAAAAAGAAGGCTGACGAAGATGCCAAGAAGAAGGCCGAGGCTGACAAGAAGGCTGAAGCTGACAAGAAGAAGGCTGACGAAGATGACAAGATGAAGGCTGAAGCTGACAAGAAGAAGGCTGACGAGGATGCCAAGAAAAAGGCCGAGGCTGACAAGAAGGCTGAAGCTGACAAGAAGGCTGAAGCTGACAAGAAGGCTGAAGCTGACAAGAAGGCTGAAGCTGACAAGAAGACGGCTGACGAAGATGCCAAGAAGAACGCCGAGGCTGACAAGAAGAAGGCTGACGAAGATGCCAAGAAGAAGGCCGAGGCTGACAAGAAGGCTGAAGCTGACAAGAAGAAGGCTGACGAAGATGACAAGATGAAGGCTGAAGCTGACAAGAAGAAGGCTGACGAGGATGCCAAGAAAAAGGCCGAGGCTGACAAGAAAGCCGAGGCTGACAAGAAGGCTGAAGCTGACAAGAAGAAGGCTGACGAGAATGCCAAGAAAAAGGCTGACGAAGATGCCAAGAAGAAGGCCGAGGCTGACAAGAAGGCTGAAGCTGACAAGAAGAAGGCTGACGAAGCTGACAAGAAGAAGGCTGACGAAGATGCCAAGAAGAAGGCCGAGGCTGACAAGAAGGCTGAAGCTGACAAGAAGAAGGCTGACGAAGATGACAAGATGAAGGCTGAAGCTGACAAGAAGAAGGCTGACGAGGATGCCAAGAAAAAGGCCGAGGCTGACAAGAAGGCTGAAGCTGACAAGAAGGCTGAAGCTGACAAGAAGACGGCTGACGAAGATGCCAAGAAGAACGCCGAGGCTGACAAGAAGAAGGCTGACGAAGATGCCAAGAAGAAGGCCGAGGCTGACAAGAAGGCTGAAGCTGACAAGAAGAAGGCTGACGAAGATGACAAGATGAAGGCTGAAGCTGACAAGAAGAAGGCTGACGAGGATGCCAAGAAAAAGGCCGAGGCTGACAAGAAGGCCGAGGCTGACAAGAAGGCTGAAGCTGACAAGAAGAAGGCTGACGAAGCTGACAATAAGAAGGCTGACGAAGATGCCAAGAAGGCTGAAGCTGACAAGAAGGCTGAAGCTGACAAGAAGAAGGCTGACGAAGCTGACAAGAAGAAGGCTGACGAAGCTGACAAGAAGAAGGCCGAGGCTGACAAGAAGGCTGAAGCTGACAAGAAGAAGGCTGACGAAGATGACAAGATGAAGGCTGAAGCTGACAAGAAGAAGGCTGACGAAGCTGACAAGAAGAAGGCCGAGGCTGACAAGAAGGCTGAAGCTGACAATAAGAAGGCTGACGAAGATGCCAAGAAGGCTGAAGCTGACAAGAAGAAGGCTGAAGCTGACAAGAAGAAGGCCGAGGCTGACAAGAAGGCTGAAGCTGACAAGAAGAAGGCTGACGAAGCTGACAAGAAGAAGGCTGAAGCTGACAAGAAGAAGGCTGACGAAGATGCCAAGAAGAAGGCCGAGGCTGACAAGAAGGCTGAAGCTGACAAGAAGAAGGCTGACGAAGATGACAAGATGAAGGCTGAAGCTGACAAGAAGAAAGCTGACGAGGATGCCAAGAAAAAGGCCGAGGCTGACAAGAAGGCTGAAGCTGACAAGAAGAAGGCTGACGAAGCTGACAAGAAGAAGGCTGAAGCTGACAAGAAGAAGGCTGACGAGGATGCCAAGAAAAAGGCCGAGGCTGACAAGAAGGCTGAAGCTGACAAGAAGGCTGAAGCTGACAAGAAGACGGCTGACGAAGATGCCAAGAAGAACGCCGAGGCTGACAAGAAGAAGGCTGACGAAGATGCCAAGAAGAAGGCCGAGGCTGACAAGAAGGCTGAAGCTGACAAGAAGAAGGCTGACGAAGCTGACAAGAAGAAGGCTGAAACTGACAAGAAGAAGGCTGACGAAGATGCCAAGAAGAAGGCCGAGGCTGACAAGAAGGCTGAAGCTGACAAGAAGAAGGCTGACGAAGATGACAAGATGAAGGCTGAAGCTGACAAGAAGAAGGCTGACGAGGATGCCAAGAAAAAGGCCGAGGCTGACAAGAAGGCCGAGGCTGACAAGAAGGCTGAAGCTGACAAGAAGAAGGCTGACGAAGCTGACAATAAGAAGGCTGACGAAGATGCCAAGAAGGCTGAAGCTGACAAGAAGGCTGAAGCTGACAAGAAGAAGGCTGACGAAGCTGACAAGAAGAAGGCTGACGAAGATGCCAAGAAGGCTGAAGCTGACAAGAAGGCTGAAGCTGACAAGAAGAAGGCTGACGAAGCTGACAAGAAGAAGGCTGACGAAGCTGACAAGAAGAAGGCCGAGGCTGACAAGAAGGCTGAAGCTGACAAGAAGAAGGCTGACGAAGATGACAAGATGAAGGCTGAAGCTGACAAGAAGAAGGCTGACGAAGCTGACAAGAAGAAGGCCGAGGCTGACAAGAAGGCTGAAGCTGACAATAAGAAGGCTGACGAAGATGCCAAGAAGGCTGAAGCTGACAAGAAGAAGGCTGAAGCTGACAAGAAGAAGGCCGAGGCTGACAAGAAGGCTGAAGCTGACAAGAAGAAGGCTGACGAAGCTGACAAGAAGAAGGCTGAAGCTGACAAGAAGAAGGCTGACGAAGATGCCAAGAAGAAGGCCGAGGCTGACAAGAAGGCTGAAGCTGACAAGAAGAAGGCTGACGAAGATGACAAGATGAAGGCTGAAGCTGACAAGAAGAAAGCTGACGAGGATGCCAAGAAAAAGGCCGAGGCTGACAAGAAGGCTGAAGCTGACAAGAAGAAGGCTGACGAGGATGCCAAGAAAAAGGCCGAGGCTGACAAGAAGGCCGAGGCTGACAAGAAGAATGCTGACGAAGCTGACAAGAAGAAGGCTGACGAAGATGCCAAGAAGAAGGCCGAGGCTGACAAGAAGGCTGAAGCTGACAAGAAGAAGGCTGACGAAGATGACAAGAAGAAGGCTGACGAAGATGCCAAGAAGAAGGCCGAGGCTGACAAGAAGGCTGAAGCTGACAAGAAGAAGGCTGACGAAGATGGCAAGATGAAGGCTGAAGCTGACAAGAAGGCTGAAGCTGACAAGAAGGCTGAAGCTGACAAGAAAAAGGCTGACGAAGATGCCAAGAAGAAGGCCGAGGCTGACAAGAAGGCTGCAGCTGACAAGAAGAAGGCTGACGAAGCTGACAAGAAGAAGGCTGAAGCTGACAAGAAGAAGGCTGACGAGGATGCCAAGAAAAAGGCCGAGGCTGACAAGAAGGCTGAAGCTGACAAGAAGGCTGAAGCTGACAAGAAAAAGGCTGACGAAGATGCCAAGAAGAAGGCCGAGGCTGACAAGAAGGCTGAAGCTGACAAGAAGAAGGCTGACGAAGATGCCAAGAAGGCTGAAGCTGACAAGAAGGCTGAAGCTGACAAGAAGAAGGCTGACGAAGCTGACAAGAAGAAGGCTGACGAAGATGCCAAGAAGGCTGAAGCTGACAAGAAGGCTGAAGCTGACAAGAAGAAGGCTGACGAAGCTGACAAGAAGAAGGCTGACGAAGCTGACAAGAAGAAGGCCGAGGCTGACAAGAAGGCTGAAGCTGACAAGAAGAAGGCTGACGAAGATGACAAGATGAAGGCTGAAGCTGACAAGAAGAAGGCTGACGAAGCTGACAAGAAGAAGGCCGAGGCTGACAAGAAGGCTGAAGCTGACAATAAGAAGGCTGACGAAGATGCCAAGAAGGCTGAAGCTGACAAGAAGAAGGCTGAAGCTGACAAGAAGAAGGCCGAGGCTGACAAGAAGGCTGAAGCTGACAAGAAGAAGGCTGACGAAGCTGACAAGAAGAAGGCTGAAGCTGACAAGAAGAAGGCTGACGAAGATGCCAAGAAGGCTGACGAAGATGACAAGATGAAGGCTGAAGCTGACAAGAAGAAGGCTGACGAGGATGCCAAGAAAAAGGCTGAAGCTGACAAGAAGGCTGAAGCTGACAAGAAGAAGGCTGACGAAGATGCCAAGAAGAAGGCTGAAGCTGACAAGAAGGCTGAAGCTGACAAGAAGAAGGCTGACGAAGATGCCAAGAAGAAGGCCGAGGCTGACAAGAAGGCTGAAGCTGACAAGAAGAAGGTTGACGAAGCTGACAAGAAGAAGGCTGAAGCTGACAAGAAGAAGGCTGACGAAGACGCCAAGAAGAAGGCCGAGGCTGACAAGAAGGCTGAAGCTGACAAGAAGAAGGCTGACGAGGATGCCAAGAAAAAGGCCGAGGCTGACAAGAAGGCCGAGGCTGACAAGAAGGCTGAAGCTGACAAGAAGGCTGAAGCTGACAAGAAAAAGGCTGACGAAGATGCCAAGAAGAAGGCTGAAGCTGACAAGAAGGCTGAAGCTGACAAGAAGAAGGCTGACGAAGATGACAAGATGAAGGCTGAAGCTGACAAGAAGAAGGCTGACGAGGATGCCAAGAAAAAGGCTGAAGCTGACAAAAAAGCTGAAGCTGACAAGAAAAAGGCTGACGAAGATGCCAAGAAGAAGGCTGAAGCTGACAAGAAGGCCGAGGCTGACAAGAAAGCTGAAGCTGACAAGAAGAAGGCTGACGAAGATGACAAGATGAAGGCTGAAGCTGACAAGAAGAAGGCTGACGAGGATGCCAAGAAAAAGGCTGAAGCTGACAAAAAAGCTGAAGCTGACAAGAAGAAGGCTGACGAAGCTGACAAGAAGAAGGCTGACGAAGATGCCAAGAAGAAGGCCGAGGCTGACAAGAAGGCTGAAGCTGACAAGAAGAAGGCTGACGAAGCTGACAAGAAGAAGGCTGACGAAGATGCCAAGAAGAACGCCGAAGCTGACAAGAAGAAGGCTGACGAAGATGCCAAGAAGAAGGCTGAAGCTGACAAGAAGAAGGCTGACGAGGATGCCAAGAAAAAAGGCTGAAGCTGACAAGAAGGCCGAGGCTGACAAGAAAGCTGAAGCTGACAAGAAGAAGGCTGACGAGGATGCCAAGAAAAAGGCTGAAGCTGACAAGAAGGCTGAAGCTGACAAGAAGAAGGCTGACGAAGATGACAAGATGAAGGCTGAAGCTGACAAGAAGAAGGCTGACGAGGATGCCAAGAAAAAGGCTGAAGCTGACAAGAAGGCTGAAGCTGACAAGAAGAAGGCTGACGAAGATGCCAAGAAGAAGGCTGAAGCTGACAAGAAGGCTGAAGCTGACAAGAAGAAGGCTGACGAAGATGCCAAGAAGAAGGCCGAGGCTGACAAGAAGGCTGAAGCTGACAAGAAGAAGGCTGACGAAGCTGACAAGAAGAAGGCTGAAGCTGACAAGAAGAAGGCTGACGAAGACGCCAAGAAGAAGGCCGAGGCTGACAAGAAGGCTGAAGCTGACAAGAAGAAGGCTGACGAGGATGCCAAGAAAAAGGCCGAGGCTGACAAGAAGGCCGAGGCTGACAAGAAGGCTGAAGCTGACAAGAAGGCTGAAGCTGACAAGAAAAAGGCTGACGAAGATGCCAAGAAGAAGGCTGAAGCTGACAAGAAGGCTGAAGCTGACAAGAAGAAGGCTGACGAAGCTGACAAGAAGAAGGCTGACGAAGATGCCAAGAAGAACGCCGAGGCTGACAAGAAGAAGGCTGACGAAGATGACAAGATGAAGGCTGAAGCTGACAAGAAGAAGGCTGACGAGGATGCCAAGAAAAAGGCTGAAGCTGACAAAAAAGCTGAAGCTGACAAGAAAAAGGCTGACGAAGATGCCAAGAAGAAGGCTGAAGCTGACAAGAAGGCCGAGGCTGACAAGAAAGCTGAAGCTGACAAGAAGAAGGCTGACGAAGATGACAAGATGAAGGCTGAAGCTGACAAGAAGAAGGCTGACGAGGATGCCAAGAAAAAGGCTGAAGCTGACAAAAAAGCTGAAGCTGACAAGAAAAAGGCTGACGAAGATGCCAAGAAGAAGGCCGAGGCTGACAAGAAGGCTGCAGCTGACAAGAAAAAGGCTGACGAAGATGACAAGATGAAGGCTGAAGCTGACAAGAAGAAGGCTGACGAGGATGCCAAGAAAAAGGCTGAAGCTGACAAGAAGGCTGAAGCTGACAAGAAGAAGGCTGACGAAGATGCCAAGAAGAAGGCTGAAGCTGACAAGAAGGCTGAAGCTGACAAGAAGAAGGCTGACGAAGATGCCAAGAAGAAGGCCGAGGCTGACAAGAAGGCTGAAGCTGACAAGAAGAAGGCTGACGAAGCTGACAAGAAGAAGGCTGAAGCTGACAAGAAGAAGGCTGACGAAGACGCCAAGAAGAAGGCCGAGGCTGACAAGAAGGCTGAAGCTGACAAGAAGAAGGCTGACGAGGATGCCAAGAAAAAGGCCGAGGCTGACAAGAAGGCTGAAGCTGACAAGAAGAAGGCTGACGAAGCTGACAAGAAGAAGGCTGAAGCTGACAAGAAGAAGGCTGACGAAGACGCCAAGAAGAAGGCCGAGGCTGACAAGAAGGCTGAAGCTGACAAGAAGAAGGCTGACGAAGCTGACAAGAAGAAGGCTGAAGCTGACAAGAAGAAGGCTGACGAAGACGCCAAGAAGAAGGCCGAGGCTGACAAGAAGGCTGAAGCTGACAAGAAGAAGGCTGACGAGGATGCCAAGAAAAAGGCCGAGGCTGACAAGAAGGCCGAGGCTGACAAGAAGGCTGAAGCTGACAAGAAGGCTGAAGCTGACAAGAAAAAGGCTGACGAAGATGCCAAGAAGAAGGCTGAAGCTGACAAGAAGGCTGAAGCTGACAAGAAGAAGGCTGACGAAGCTGACAAGAAGAAGGCTGACGAAGATGCCAAGAAGAACGCCGAGGCTGACAAGAAGAAGGCTGACGAAGATGCCAAGAAGAAGGCTGAAGCTGACAAGAAGAAGGCTGACGAAGATGCCAAGAAGGCTGACGAAGATGACAAGATGAAGGCTGAAGCTGACAAGAAGAAGGCTGACGAGGATGCCAAGAAAAAGGCTGAAGCTGACAAGAAGGCTGAAGCTGACAAGAAGAAGGCTGACGAAGATGCCAAGAAGAAGGCTGAAGCTGACAAGAAGGCTGAAGCTGACAAGAAGAAGGCTGACGAAGATGCCAAGAAGAAGGCCGAGGCTGACAAGAAGGCTGAAGCTGACAAGAAGAAGGTTGACGAAGCTGACAAGAAGAAGGCTGAAGCTGACAAGAAGAAGGCTGACGAAGACGCCAAGAAGAAGGCCGAGGCTGACAAGAAGGCTGAAGCTGACAAGAAGAAGGCTGACGAGGATGCCAAGAAAAAGGCCGAGGCTGACAAGAAGGCCGAGGCTGACAAGAAGGCTGAAGCTGACAAGAAGGCTGAAGCTGACAAGAAAAAGGCTGACGAAGATGCCAAGAAGAAGGCTGAAGCTGACAAGAAGGCTGAAGCTGACAAGAAGAAGGCTGACGAAGATGACAAGATGAAGGCTGAAGCTGACAAGAAGAAGGCTGACGAGGATGCCAAGAAAAAGGCTGAAGCTGACAAAAAAGCTGAAGCTGACAAGAAAAAGGCTGACGAAGATGCCAAGAAGAAGGCTGAAGCTGACAAGAAGGCCGAGGCTGACAAGAAAGCTGAAGCTGACAAGAAGAAGGCTGACGAAGATGACAAGATGAAGGCTGAAGCTGACAAGAAGAAGGCTGACGAGGATGCCAAGAAAAAGGCTGAAGCTGACAAAAAAGCTGAAGCTGACAAGAAGAAGGCTGACGAAGCTGACAAGAAGAAGGCTGACGAAGATGCCAAGAAGAAGGCCGAGGCTGACAAGAAGGCTGAAGCTGACAAGAAGAAGGCTGACGAAGCTGACAAGAAGAAGGCTGACGAAGATGCCAAGAAGAACGCCGAAGCTGACAAGAAGAAGGCTGACGAAGATGCCAAGAAGAAGGCTGAAGCTGACAAGAAGAAGGCTGACGAGGATGCCAAGAAAAAGGCTGAAGCTGACAAGAAGGCCGAGGCTGACAAGAAAGCTGAAGCTGACAAGAAGAAGGCTGACGAGGATGCCAAGAAAAAGGCTGAAGCTGACAAGAAGGCTGAAGCTGACAAGAAGAAGGCTGACGAAGATGACAAGATGAAGGCTGAAGCTGACAAGAAGAAGGCTGACGAGGATGCCAAGAAAAAGGCTGAAGCTGACAAGAAGGCTGAAGCTGACAAGAAGAAGGCTGACGAAGATGCCAAGAAGAAGGCTGAAGCTGACAAGAAGGCTGAAGCTGACAAGAAGAAGGCTGACGAAGATGCCAAGAAGAAGGCCGAGGCTGACAAGAAGGCTGAAGCTGACAAGAAGAAGGCTGACGAAGCTGACAAGAAGAAGGCTGAAGCTGACAAGAAGAAGGCTGACGAAGACGCCAAGAAGAAGGCCGAGGCTGACAAGAAGGCTGAAGCTGACAAGAAGAAGGCTGACGAGGATGCCAAGAAAAAGGCCGAGGCTGACAAGAAGGCCGAGGCTGACAAGAAGGCTGAAGCTGACAAGAAGGCTGAAGCTGACAAGAAAAAGGCTGACGAAGATGCCAAGAAGAAGGCTGAAGCTGACAAGAAGGCTGAAGCTGACAAGAAGAAGGCTGACGAAGCTGACAAGAAGAAGGCTGACGAAGATGCCAAGAAGAACGCCGAGGCTGACAAGAAGAAGGCTGACGAAGATGACAAGATGAAGGCTGAAGCTGACAAGAAGAAGGCTGACGAGGATGCCAAGAAAAAGGCTGAAGCTGACAAAAAAGCTGAAGCTGACAAGAAAAAGGCTGACGAAGATGCCAAGAAGAAGGCTGAAGCTGACAAGAAGGCCGAGGCTGACAAGAAAGCTGAAGCTGACAAGAAGAAGGCTGACGAAGATGACAAGATGAAGGCTGAAGCTGACAAGAAGAAGGCTGACGAGGATGCCAAGAAAAAGGCTGAAGCTGACAAAAAAGCTGAAGCTGACAAGAAAAAGGCTGACGAAGATGCCAAGAAGAAGGCCGAGGCTGACAAGAAGGCTGCAGCTGACAAGAAAAAAGCTGACGAAGATGACAAGATGAAGGCTGAAGCTGACAAGAAGAAGGCTGACGAGGATGCCAAGAAAAAGGCTGAAGCTGACAAGAAGGCTGAAGCTGACAAGAAGAAGGCTGACGAAGATGCCAAGAAGAAGGCTGAAGCTGACAAGAAGGCTGAAGCTGACAAGAAGAAGGCTGACGAAGATGACAAGATGAAGGCTGAAGCTGACAAGAAGAAGGCTGACGAAGATGACAAGATGAAGGCTGAAGCTGACAAGAAGAAGGCTGACGAGGATGCCAAGAAAAAGGCTGAAGCTGACAAAAAAGCTGAAGCTGACAAGAAAAAGGCTGACGAAGATGCCAAGAAGAAGGCTGAAGCTGACAAGAAGGCCGAGGCTGACAAGAAAGCTGAAGCTGACAAGAAGAAGGCTGACGAAGATGACAAGATGAAGGCTGAAGCTGACAAGAAGAAGGCTGACGAGGATGCCAAGAAAAAGGCTGAAGCTGACAAAAAAGCTGAAGCTGACAAGAAGAAGGCTGACGAAGATGACAAGATGAAGGCTGAGGCTGACAAGAAGAAGGCTGACGAAGATGACAAGATGAAGGCTGAAGCTGACAAGAAGAAGGCTGACGAGGATGCCAAGAAAAAGGCTGAAGCTGACAAAAAAGCTGAAGCTGACAAGAAAAAGGCTGACGAAGATGCCAAGAAGAAGGCCGAGGCTGACAAGAAGGCTGAAGCTGACAAGAAGAAGGCTGACGAAGCTGACAAGAAGAAGGCTGAAGCTGACAAGAAGAAGGCTGACGAAGACGCCAAGAAGAAGGCCGAGGCTGACAAGAAGGCTGAAGCTGACAAGAAGAAGGCTGACGAGGATGCCAAGAAAAAGGCCGAGGCTGACAAGAAGGCTGAAGCTGACAAGAAGAAGGCTGACGAAGCTGACAAGAAGAAGGCTGAAGCTGACAAGAAGAAGGCTGACGAAGACGCCAAGAAGAAGGCCGAGGCTGACAAGAAGGCTGAAGCTGACAAGAAGAAGGCTGACGAGGATGCCAAGAAAAAGGCCGAGGCTGACAAGAAGGCCGAGGCTGACAAGAAGGCTGAAGCTGACAAGAAGGCTGAAGCTGACAAGAAAAAGGCTGACGAAGATGCCAAGAAGAAGGCTGAAGCTAACAAGAAGGCTGAAGCTGACAAGAAGAAGGCTGACGAAGCTGACAAGAAGAAGGCTGACGAAGATGCCAAGAAGAACGCCGAGGCTGACAAGAAGAAGGCTGACGAAGATGCCAAGAAGAAGGCTGAAGCTGACAAGAAGAAGGCTGACGAGGATGCCAAGAAAAAGGCTGAAGCTGACAAGAAGGCTGAAGCTGACAAGAAGAAGGCTGACAAAGATGCCAAGAAGAAGGCCGAGGCTGACAAAAAGGCTGAAGCTGACAAGAAAAAGGCTGACGAAGATGCCAAGAAGAAGGCTGAAGCTGACAAGAAGGCTGAAGCTGACAAGAAGAAGGCTGACGAAGCTGACAAGAAGAAGGCTGACGAAGATGCCAAGAAGAAGGCTGAAGCTGACAAGAAGGCTGAAGCTGACAAGAAGAAGGCTGACGAAGCTGACAAGAAGAAGGCTGACGAAGATGCCAAGAAGGCTGAAGCTGACAAGAAGAAGGCTGAAGCTGACAAGAAGAAGGCTGACGAAGATGCCAAGAAGAAGGCCGAGGCTGACAAGAAGGCTGAAGCTGACAAGAAGAAGGCTGACGAAGATGCCAAGAAGAAGGCTGACGAAGATGCCAAGAAGAAGGCCGAGGCTGACAAGAAGGCTGAAGCTGACAAGAAGAAGGCTGACGAAGATGGCAAGATGAAGGCTGAAGCTGACAAGAAGAAGGCTGACGAAGATGCCAAGAAGAAGGCCGAGGCTGACAAGAAGGCCGAGGCTGACAAGAAGGCTGAAGCTGACAAGAAGGCTGAAGCTGACAAGAAAAAGGCTGACGAAGATGCCAAGAAGAAGGCCGAGGCTGACAAGAAGGCTGCAGCTGACAAGAAGAAGGCTGACGAAGCTGACAAGAAGAAGGCTGAAGCTGACAAGAAGAAGGCTGACGAGGATGCCAAGAAAAAAGGCCGAGGCTGACAAGAAGGCTGAAGCTGACAAGAAGGCTGAAGCTGACAAGAAAAAGGCTGACGAAGATGCCAAGAAGAAAGCTGAAGCTGACAAGAAGGCTGAAGCTGACAAGAAGAAGGCTGACGAAGCTGACAAGAAGAAGGCTGACGAAGATGCCAAGAAGAAGGCTGAAGCTGACAAGAAGGCTGAAGCTGACAAGAAGAAGGCTGACGAAGCTGACAAGAAGAAGGCTGACGAAGATGCCAAGAAGGCTGAAGCTGACAAGAAGAAGGCTGAAGCTGACAAGAAGAAGGCTGACGAAGATGCCAAGAAGAAGGCCGAGGCTGACAAGAAGGCTGAAGCTGACAAGAAGAAGGCTGACGAAGATGCCAAGAAGAAGGCTGACGAAGATGCCAAGAAGAAGGCCGAGGCTGACAAGAAGGCTGAAGCTGACAAGAAGAAGGCTGACGAAGATGGCAAGATGAAGGCTGAAGCTGACAAGAAGAAGGCTGACGAAGATGCCAAGAAGAAGGCCGAGGCTGACAAGAAGGCCGAGGCTGACAAGAAGGCTGAAGCTGACAAGAAGGCTGAAGCTGACAAGAAAAAGGCTGACGAAGATGCCAAGAAGAAGGCCGAGGCTGACAAGAAGGCTGCAGCTGACAAGAAGAAGGCTGACGAAGCTGACAAGAAGAAGGCTGAAGCTGACAAGAAGAAGGCTGACGAGGATGCCAAGAAAAAAGGCCGAGGCTGACAAGAAGGCTGAAGCTGACAAGAAGGCTGAAGCTGACAAGAAAAAGGCTGACGAAGATGCCAAGAAGAAAGCCGAGGCTGACAAGAAGAAGGCTGACGAAGATGACAAGAAGAAAGCTGACGAAGATGACAAGATGAAGGCTGAAGCTGACAAGAAGAAGGCTGACGAGGATGCCAAGAAAAAGGCCGAGGCTGACAAGAAGGCCGAGGCTGACAAGAAGGCTGAAGCTGACAAGAAGAAGGCTGACGAAGCTGACAAGAAGAAGGCTGAAGCTGACAAGAAGAAGGCTGACGAAGACGCCAAGAAGAAGGCCGAGGCTGACAAGAAGGCTGAAGCTGACAAGAAGGCTCAAGCTGACAAGAAGGCTGCAGCTGACAAGAAGAAGGCTGACGAAGCTGACAAGAAGAAGGCTGACGAAGATGCCAAGAAGAAGGCTGACGAAGATGCCAAGAAGAAGGCCGAGGCTGACAAGAAGGCTGCAGCTGACAAGAAGAAGGCTGACGAAGCTGACAAGAAGAAGGCTGAAGCTGACAAGAAGAAGGCTGACGAGGATGCCAAGAAAAAGGCCGAGGCTGACAAGAAGGCTGAAGCTGACAAGAAGGCTGAAGCTGACAAGAAAAAGGCTGACGAAGATGCCAAGAAGAAGGCCGAGGCTGACAAGAAGGCTGAAGCTGACAAGAAGAAGGCTGACGAAGCTGACAAGAAGAAGGCTGAAGCTGACAAGAAGAAGGCTGACGAAGATGCCAAGAAGAAGGCCGAGGCTGACAAGAAGGCTGAAGCTGACAAGAAGAAGGCTGACGAAGATGACAAGATGAAGGCTGAAGCTGACAAGAAGAAAGCTGACGAGGATGCCAAGAAAAAGGCCGAGGCTGACAAGAAGGCTGAAGCTGACAAGAAGAAGGCTGACGAAGATGACAAGATGAAGGCTGAAGCTGACAAGAAGAAGGCTGACGAGGATGCCAAGAAAAAGGCCGAGGCTGACAAGAAGGCCGAGGCTGACAAGAAAGCTGAAGCTGACAAGAAGAAGGCTGACGAAGATGACAAGATGAAGGCTGAAGCTGACAAGAAGAAGGCTGACGAGGATGCCAAGAAAAAGGCTGAAGCTGACAAAAAAGCTGAAGCTGACAAGAAAAAGGCTGACGAAGATGCCAAGAAGAAGGCTGAAGCTGACAAGAAGGCTGAAGCTGACAAGAAGAAGGCTGACGAAGATGCCAAGAAGAAGGCCGAGGCTGACAAGAAGGCTGAAGCTGACAAGAAGAAGGCTGACGAAGCTGACAAGAAGAAGGCTGAAGCTGACAAGAAGAAGGCTGACGAAGACGCCAAGAAGAAGGCCGAGGCTGACAAGAAGAAGGCTGACGAAGATGACAAGAAGAAAGCTGACGAAGATGACAAGATGAAGGCTGAAGCTGACAAGAAGAAGGCTGACGAGGATGCCAAGAAAAAGGCCGAGGCTGACAAGAAGGCCGAGGCTGACAAGAAGGCTGAAGCTGACAAGAAGAAGGCTGACGAAGATGCCAAGAAGGCTGAAGCTGACAAGAAGGCTGAAGCTGACAAGAAGGCTGAAGCTGACAAGAAGAAGGCTGACGAAGATGCCAAGAAGGCTGAAGCTGACAAGAAGAAGGCTGAAACTGACAAGAAGGCTGAAGCTGACAAGAAGGCTGAAGCTGACAAGAAGGCTCAAGCTGACAAGAAGAAGGCTGACGAGGATGCCAAGAAGAAGGCTGAAGCTGACAAGAAGGCTGAAGCTGACAAGAAGACTGAAGCTGACAAGAAGAAGGCAGACGAAGATGCCAAGAAGAAGGCTGAAGCTGACAAGAAGACTGAAGCTGACAAGAAGAAGGCAGACGAAGATGCCAAGAAGAAGGCTGAAGCTGACAAGAAGACTGAAGCTGACAAGAAGAAGGCAGACGAGGATGCCAAGAAGAAGGCTGAAGCTGACAAGAAGGCTGAAGCTGACAAGAAGAAGGCTGACGAGGATGCCAAGAAGAAGGCCGAGGCTGACAAGAAGAAGGCTGAAGCTGACAAGAAGGCTGACGAAGATGCCAAGAAGAAGGCTGAAGCTGACAAGAAGGCTGAAGCTGACAAGAAGGCTGAAGCTGACAGGAAGAA
This sequence comes from Bursaphelenchus okinawaensis, assembly GCA_904066225.2. Taxonomy (NCBI): domain Eukaryota; kingdom Metazoa; phylum Nematoda; class Chromadorea; order Rhabditida; family Aphelenchoididae; genus Bursaphelenchus; species Bursaphelenchus okinawaensis. The sequence goes on along the minus strand of CAJFCW020000005.1, from coordinate 5,701,331 downwards.
GGCTGACGAAGATGCCAAGAAGAAAGCCGAGGCTGATAAGAAGGTTGAGACTGACAAGGAGAAGGTTAAGGCTGCGAGAAAAGTTGAAGCTAATAAGAAAAAAGCTGACGTAGCCGTTGGAGCAAACAACGAGCTTGAACAAACTGTTTTGGAAGTTAAAAAAGTAGTAGACGACTTTGTCGATGCAAATGGTGCAGAAGATTTTATCCCAGAAGTAAACGAAAACGTCTTAAACCAGATGTTTGGAGAAACTAACACTTCGCTGAATCGTTTGGCGGAAAAGGAGAAACAGCTGAGAGATCAAGTGCTAGAAATGCGTAAAAAACGCTTAGAAGCTAAGCTTGCTCGTACTCAGAAAATGCTCGATAACTACGATAAAACCTCTGATTTAGGCGGTCTAAATGACTTAAAGGTAACAAAAGAAAGCATTGAAAGTGAAATCGAGTTAATTGAAATAGAATGCCGTACCGCATTAAGCCCACAGTTCAGCCAAGACGTTTTATCATCTAACAGAGACAAAGCCTCAGATGTTAATATTTATGTGAATAATAGAAGTGACAAGATAATGAGCTTAGTAGAGAAAGGAGACGTATTGTCTGATGAACTACCAAAAAAACAAAAAATAGAAACAAAAACAGAAAATAAGGTCGAAGTTGATAAGAAGGCTGAAGCTGACAAGAAGAAGGCTGACGAAGATGCCAAGAAGAAGGCTGAAGCTGACAAGAAGAAGTCTGACAAAAAGGCCAAGAAGAAGGCTGAAGCTGACAAGAAGAAAGCCGACGAAGATGCCAAGAAGAAGGCCGAGGCTGACAAGAAGGCTGAAGCTGACAAGAAGGCTGAGGCTGACAAGAAGGCTGAAACTGACAAGAAGAAGGCTGAAGTTGACAAGAAGAAGGCTGATGAACATGCCAAGAAGAAGCCTGAAGTTGGCAAGAAGAAGGATGATGAAGATGCCAAGAAGAAGGCTGAAGCTGGCAAGAAGAAGGCTGAGGAAGATGCCAAGAAGAAGGCCGAAGTTGGCAAGAAGAAGGATGATGAAGATGCCAAGAAGAAAGCCGAAGCTGACAAGAAGGCTGAAGCTGACAAGAAGGCTGAGGCTGACAAGAAGGCCGAGGCTGACAAGAAGGCTGAAGCTGACAAGAAGGCTGAGGCTGACAAGAAGGCTGAAGCTGACAGGAAGGCTGAAGCTGACAAGGAGAAGGCTGAGGAAGATGCCAAGAAGAAGGCTGAAGCTGGCAAGAAGAAGGCTGAGGAAGATGCCAAGAAGAAGGCCGAAGTTGGCAAGAAGAAGGATGATGAAGATGCCAAGAAGAAAGCCGAAGCTGACAAGAAGGCTGAAGCTGACAAGAAGGCTGAGGCTGACAAGAAGGCCGAGGCTGACAAGAAGGCTGAAGCTGACAAGAAGGCTGAAGCTGACAGGAAGGCTGAAGCTGACAAGGAGAAGGCTGAGGAAGATGCCAAGAAGAAGGTCGAAGCTGACAAGAAGGCTGAAGTTGACAAGAAGAAGGCTGAGGAAGATGCCAAGAAGAAGGCTGAAGCTGGCAAGAAGAAGGCTGAGGAAGATGCCAAGAAGAAGGCCGAAGTTGGCAAGAAGAAGGATGATGAAGATGCCAAGAAGAAAGCCGAAGCTGACAAGAAGGCTGAAGCTGACAAGAAGGCTGAGGCTGACAAGAAGGCCGAGGCTGACAAGAAGGCTGAAGCTGACAAGAAGGCTGAGGCTGACAAGAAGGCTGAAGCTGACAGGAAGGCTGAAGCTGACAAGGAGAAGGCTGAGGAAGATGCCAAGAAGAAGGTCGAAGCTGACAAGAAGGCTGAAGTTGACAAGGAGAAGGCTGAGGAAGATGCCAAGAAGAAGGCTGAAGCTGGCAAGAAGAAGGCTGACGAAGATGCCAAGAAGAAGACCGAGGCTGACAAGAAGGCTGAAGCTGACAAGAAGGCTGAAGCTGACAAGAAGGCTGAAGCTGACAAGAAGAAGGCTGAGGAAGATGCCAAGAAGAAGGTCGAAGCTGACAAGAAGGCTGAAGTTGACAAGAAGAAGGCTGAGGAAGATGCCAAGAAGAAGGCTGAAGCTGGCAAGAAGAAGGCTGAGGAAGATGCCAAGAAGAAGGCCGAAGTTGGCAAGAAGAAGGATGATGAAGATGCCAAGAAGAAGGCCGAGGCTGACAAGAAGGCTGAAGCTGACAAGAAGGCTGAGGCTGACAAGAAGGCTGAAGCTGACAAGAAGGCTGAGGCTGACAAGAAGGCTGAAGTTGACAAGAAGAAGGCTGAGGAAGATGCCAAGAAGAAGGCTGAAGCTGGCAAGAAGAAGGCTGAGGAAGATGCCAAGAAGAAGGCCGAAGTTGGCAAGAAGAAGGATGATGAAGATGCCAAGAAGAAGGCCGAGGCTGACAAGAAGGCTGAAGCTGACAAGAAGGCTGAGGCTGACAAGAAGGCTGAAGCTGACAAGAAGGCTGAGGCTGACAGGAAGGCTGAAGCTGACAAGGAGAAGGCTGAGGAAGATGCCAAGAAGAAGGCTGAAGCTGGCAAGAAGAAGGCTGACGATGATGCCAAGAAGAAGACCGAGGCAGACAAGAAGGCTGAAGCTGACAAGAAGGCTGAGGCTGACAAGAAGGCTGAAGCTGACAAAAAGAAGGCTGGAGTTGATAAGAAAAAGATTGTGACTAGCAAAAATGATGAAACTAATGCGGCGGGTGACCAAGTAACGCCTGCTGTACGTGAAGCTGAATTTAGTACAGATGTTGTGTGTAGCTCAGACTTTTCAGCAAAGCCAGCGGATACAAATGTGGTAAACCATGTTGTTGAAATAAAAGAACAAGCAGAGAAAGAAGCAGATTTTGAAATTGATGAAGTTAGTGCTCGTTTTTCGTTGAAAAAGCGAAGAACCGAGAAGGTCGGCATCGGAATCACGTTCAACTTGAATTTGGAGATGTCCAACGTGGAATGTGAGTGCGAGTTCGAGAAGGATGCAGCTGAGAGTGACGTAGAAGAGGCTTCAAAGGTTGAAGCAAGTGAATCCTTGTACACAGCCATCATGGGTCCTCTGGTGGTCAATGTTGAAGGCGCAGAATCTGTGTATGAGAAGGACCTATCCAAGGACAAAACAGCTAGACGAAAGACCAAGAAAAAGAAAGTGTTGCCAGTCAACGTTAGCAGAGAGAAGTCGCCGTTTGGTACGTTGATTTACATTACAAAAACTGATTTAAAAAAGACAAAAATTTCGTTGTTTTTGTATGCAAAAATGTTATTCGTTAGTGCCGCAGACAGTTTTAAAATTTAGATAATAAAATGAGTTTAATAAGTAAAAACAAAACAATCAATATGGCGACTTTAGGAACTCATTACATGAATGTCGACATTGAAATTGATGCTGGCGAGGAGACGGGCAGCACTGACGGTATAATCGAAATGGAGAACCTGGAGTACGCCATGAGTGAGTCTTCCATCACGATCGAAGAAGACTTTATGGACGTCGATGTGTCGGTCACAGATTCAGAAGACAATCGCGAAGACAGTATCGAAGCAGTTCTCCCCAAGTCTCCTCTGAAAATGGTAAGAACTTACTTTAAGTAAAAAGAAATAATGGTTTTTTGTGTCAAGACTTTACAGTACCTCAATTTAGAAAAAGTAGCTTTTCTGGATGAATTTACTTTAATTTTTTATTGAAAAAAGCATATTTTACAAAGATTTTTTATTGTTCATACCTTTTTTATTACAACATGAAGCTTAATTATATTTTACAAAAACGACACTTTTCAAAAATCAACCTTTCCAGAGAGCGGACCAACTTATTACAATACGAAAAACAGCTGAGGCAGTTCAAGCGGATGTGGTTGTTGCTGCAGGTGAGTGCGAGATAAAGAACAGCCGGCCAAGAAAAACAAGACCCTCAGGCTCTCGAGGCGCGCGCGTTCTGTTTTAAGATTACGGGGCAAACCAACTGCATGTGCATTATTTGATATATGTTGTCATTATGATATGCTGCTATTGTTTTGCGTATTTAAATGTGTACTTTGCTACGTTGTGTTTTTGTTTTACTGATGTGATTTAACGAGCGTGATGTGCTTTATTAACATTATTATGCATGTATTTTAAAGCGACTTGGAGATGGACAGGTTGAGCAGCGGCAATAACAGTTTTTAGTCCGAGAAGAAGACAGTATCCAGACACACCAGATACAAGTAAGTGGCTTTATACTTTGTATTCAAATTTAAGATCATGGAGGATCCACTGGATGACGTTGTTGGTGTCATGCAAGATGGCAAGATCTGGCGACCTACGGAAACATTTTTGATTCTACAAAAAACACCTTTCGCGATCAACAAAACGCAAAACACCTTAACCACAGGTCAACGAGCAGACGTGCCCAGTATGATGCTACCTCAACAAAACGACAAACATAACTTAAAACAGGCTGAGTGCGACGAAGATATTACCATCAACGTCTCTATTGCTCGCCAACCACAACAAAAGGTAGAACTAGTTCTGGGTCGATTTGTGACATCAATGTTTGAACGGAAGCCTTCACAGAACTCTACCGCAAATAAAAAGCAAAATTATGTCACAGAGAACATGTCGAGCCGAAACACGGAATCAGACGTCACAGATAACCAAAAGGCTACAAACTTGAAACCACAACAAAGTTCAACGTCAGACAACAAAACAGTTACAAAGGTTGACTTTGTCGATAAGGAAGCATCAGAACTGGCTGACGTTACTCAAGATCAAAGCGATAAGTTGGCTGATCAGAAGAAACTAAAGACCAAGAAACAGAAGACAGCTAAACCAGAAGAAGAAGCTGCTACTGAACTTGACCTAGTCAATGAAGAAGCCTCAGAACTGGCTGACGTTACTCATGATGAGGCTTATAAGTTTGCTGATCAGAAGAAACTAAAGACCAAGAAACAGAAGACAGCTAAACCAGAAGAAGCTGCTACTGAACTTGACCTAGTCAATGAAGAAGCCTCAGAACTGGCTGACGTTACTCATGATGAGGCTTATAAGTTTGCTGATCAGAAGAAACTAAAGGCCAAGAAACAGAAGACAGCTAAACCAGAAGAAGAAGCTGCTACTGAACTTGACCTAGTCAATGAAGAAGCCTCAGAACTGGCTGACGTTACTCATGATGAGACTTATAAGTTTGCTGATCAGAAGAAACTAAAGACCAAGAAACAGAAGACAGCTAAACCAGAAGAAGCTGCTACTGAACTTGACCTTGTAAATGAAGAAGCCTCAGAAATGGCTGACGTTACTCAAGATCAAAGCGATAAGTTTGCTGATCAGAAGAAACTAAAGACCAAGAAACAGAAGACAGCTAAACCAGAAGAAGAAGCTGCTACTGAACTTGACCTAGTCAATGAAGAAGCCTCAGAACTGGCTGACGTTACTCAAGATCAAAGCGATAAGTTTGCTGATCAGAAGAAACTAAAGACCAAGAAACAGAAGACAGCTAAACCAGAAGAAGAAGCTGCTACTGAACTTGACCTAGTCAATGAAGAAGCCTCAGAACTGGCTGACGTTACTCATGATGAGGCCGATAAGTATGCTGATCAGAAGAAACTAAAGACCAAGAAACAGAAGACAGCTAAACCAGAAGAAGCTGCTACTGAACTTGACCTAGTCAATGAAGAAGCCTCAGAACTGGCTGACGTTACTCATGATGAGGCTTATAAGTTTGCTGATCAGAAGAAACTAAAGACCAAGAAACAGAAGACAGCTAAACCAGAAGAAGCTGCTACTGAACTTGACCTAGTCAATGAAGAAGCCTCAGAACTGGCTGACGTTACTCAAGATCAAAGCGATAAGTTGGCTGATCAGAAGAAACTAAAGACCAAGAAACAGAAGACAGCTACACCAGAAGAAGCTGCTACTGAACTTGACCTAGTCAATGAAGAAGCCTCAGAACTGGCTGACGTTACTCAAGATCAAAGCGATAAGTTGGCTGATCAGAAGAAACTAAAGACCAAGAAACAGAAGACAGCTAAACCAGAAGAAGCTGCTACTGAACTTGACCTAGTCAATGAAGAAGCCTCAGAACTGGCTGACGTTACTCATGATGAGGCCGATAAGTATGCTGATCAGAAGAAACTAAAGACCAAGAAACAGAAGACAGCTACACCAGAAGAAGCTGCTACTGAACTTGACCTAGTCAATGAAGAAGCCTCAGAACTGGCTGACGTTACTCAAGATCAAAGCGATAAGTTGGCTGATCAGAAGAAACTAAAGACCAAGAAACAGAAGACAGCTACACCAGAAGAAGCTGCTACTGAACTTGACCTAGTCAATGAAGAAGCCTCAGAACTGGCTGACGTTACTCATGATGAGGCTTATAAGTTTGCTGATCAGAAGAAACTAAAGACCAAGAAACAGAAGACAGCTAAACCAGAAGAAGCTGCTACTGAACTTGACCTAGTCAATGAAGAAGCCTCAGAACTGGCTGACGTTACTCAAGATCAAAGCGATAAGTTGGCTGATCAGAAGAAACTAAAGACCAAGAAACAGAAGACAGCTACACCAGAAGAAGCTGCTACTGAACTTGACCTAGTCAATGAAGAAGCCTCAGAACTGGCTGACGTTACTCATGATGAGGCTTATAAGTTTGCTGATCAGAAGAAACTAAAGACCAAGAAACAGAAGACAGCTAAACCAGAAGAAGCTGCTACTGAACTTGACCTAGTCAATGAAGAAGCCTCAGAACTGGCTGACGTTACTCATGATGAGGCTTATAAGTTTGCTGATCAGAAGAAACTAAAGACCAAGAAACAGAAGACAGCTAAACCAGAAGAAGAAGCTGCTACTGAACTTGACCTAGTCAATGAAGAAGCCTCAGAACTGGCTGACGTTACTCATGATGAGGCCGATAAGTTTGCTGATCAGAAGAAACTAAAGACCAAGAAACAGAAGACAGCTAAACCAGAAGAAGAAGCTGCTACTGAACTTGACCTAGTCAATGAAGAAGCCTCAGAACTGGCTGACGTTACTCATGATGAGGCTTATAAGTTTGCTGATCAGAAGAAACTAAAGACCAAGAAACAGAAGACAGCTAAACCAGAAGAAGAAGCTGCTACTGAACTTGACCTAGTCAATGAAGAAGCCTCAGAACTGGCTGACGTTACTCAAGATCAAAGCGATAAGTTTGCTGATCAGAAGAAACTAAAGACCAAGAAACAGAAGACAGCTACACCAGAAGAAGCTGCTACTGAACTTGACCTAGTCAATGAAGAAGCCTCAGAACTGGCTGACGTTACTCAAGATCAAAGCGATAAGTTTGCTGATCAGAAGAAACTAAAGACCAAGAAACAGAAGACAGCTACACCAGAAGAAGCTGCTACTGAACTTGACCTAGTCAATGAAGAAGCCTCAGAACTGGCTGACGTTACTCATGATGAGGCTTATAAGTTTGCTGATCAGAAGAAACTAAAGACCAAGAAACAGAAGACAGCTAAACCAGAAGAAGCTGCTACTGAACTTGACCTAGTCAATGAAGAAGCCTCAGAACTGGCTGACGTTACTCAAGATCAAAGCGATAAGTTGGCTGATCAGAAGAAACTAAAGACCAAGAAACAGAAGACAGCTACACCAGAAGAAGCTGCTACTGAACTTGACCTAGTCAATGAAGAAGCCTCAGAACTGGCTGACGTTACTCAAGATCAAAGCGATAAGTTGGCTGATCAGAAGAAACTAAAGACCAAGAAACAGAAGACAGCTAAACCAGAAGAAGAAGCTGCTACTGAACTTGACCTAGTCAATGAAGAAGCCTCAGAACTGGCTGACGTTACTCATGATGAGGCCGATAAGTTTGCTGATCAGAAGAAACTAAAGACCAAGAAACAGAAGACAGCTACACCAGAAGAAGCTGCTACTGAACTTGACCTAGTCAATGAAGAAGCCTCAGAACTGGCTGACGTTACTCAAGATCAAAGCGATAAGTTGGCTGATCAGAAGAAACTAAAGACCAAGAAACAGAAGACAGCTAAACCAGAAGAAGCTGCTACTGAACTTGACCTAGTCAATGAAGAAGCCTCAGAACTGGCTGACGTTACTCATGATGAGGCTTATAAGTTTGCTGATCAGAAGAAACTAAAGACCAAGAAACAGAAGACAGCTAAACCAGAAGAAGAAGCTGCTACTGAACTTGACCTAGTCAATGAAGAAGCCTCAGAACTGGCTGACGTTACTCAAGATCAAAGCGATAAGTTTGCTGATCAGAAGAAACTAAAGACCAAGAAACAGAAGACAGCTAAACCAGAAGAAGAAGCTGCTACTGAACTTGACCTAGTCAATGAAGAAGCCTCAGAACTGGCTGACGTTACTCATGATGAGGCCGATAAGTTTGCTGATCAGAAGAAACTAAAGACCAAGAAACAGAAGACAGCTACACCAGAAGAAGCTGCTACTGAACTTGACCTTGTAAATGAAGAAGCCTCAGAACTGGCTGACGTTACTCAAGATCAAAGCGATAAGTTGGCTGATCAGAAGAAACTAAAGACCAAGAAACAGAAGACAGCTACACCAGAAGAAGCTGCTACTGAACTTGACCTAGTCAATGAAGAAGCCTCAGAACTGGCTGACGTTACTCAAGATCAAAGCGATAAGTTTGCTGATCAGAAGAAACTAAAGACCAAGAAACAGAAGACAGCTAAACCAGAAGAAGAAGCTGCTACTGAACTTGACCTAGTCAATGAAGAAGCCTCAGAACTGGCTGACGTTACTCAAGATCAAAGCGATAAGTTTGCTGATCAGAAGAAACTAAAGACCAAGAAACAGAAGACAGCTACACCAGAAGAAGCTGCTACTGAACTTGACCTTGTAAATGAAGAAGCCTCAGAACTGGCTGACGTTACTCAAGATCAAAGCGATAAGTTGGCTGATCAGAAGAAACTAAAGACCAAGAAACAGAAGACAGCTAAACCAGAAGAAGAAGCTGCTACTGAACTTGACCTAGTCAATGAAGAAGCCTCAGAACTGGCTGACGTTACTCAAGATCAAAGCGATAAGTTTGCTGATCAGAAGAAACTAAAGACCAAGAAACAGAAGACAGCTAAACCAGAAGAAGAAGCTGCTACTGAACTTGACCTAGTCAATGAAGAAGCCTCAGAACTGGCTGACGTTACTCATGATGAGGCCGATAAGTTTGCTGATCAGAAGAAACTAAAGACCAAGAAACAGAAGACAGCTACACCAGAAGAAGCTGCTACTGAACTTGACCTTGTAAATGAAGAAGCCTCAGAACTGGCTGACGTTACTAAAGATCAAAGCGATAAGTTGGCTGATCAGAAGAAACTAAAGACCAAGAAACAGAAGACAGCTAAACCAGAAGAAGAAGCTGCTACTGAACTTGACCTAGTCAATGAAGAAGCCTCAGAACTGGCTGACGTTACTAAAGATCAAAGCGATAAGTTGGCTGATCAGAAGAAACTAAAGACCAAGAAACAGAAGACAGCTAAACCAGAAGAAGAAGCTGCTACTGAACTTGACCTAGTCAATGAAGAAGCCTCAGAACTGGCTGACGTTACTCATGATGAGGCCGATAAGTTTGCTGATCAGAAGAAACTAAAGACCAAGAAACAGAAGACAGCTAAACCAGAAGAAGAAGCTGCTACTGAACTTGACCTAGTCAATGAAGAAGCCTCAGAACTGGCTGACGTTACTCAAGATCAAAGCGATAAGTTGGCTGATCAGAAGAAACTAAAGACCAAGAAACAGAAGACAGCTACACCAGAAGAAGCTGCTACTGAACTTGACCTAGTCAATGAAGAAGCCTCAGAACTGGCTGACGTTACTCAAGATCAAAGCGATAAGTTGGCTGATCAGAAGAAACTAAAGACCAAGAAACAGAAGACAGCTAAACCAGAAGAAGAAGCTGCTACTGAACTTGACCTAGTCAATGAAGAAGCCTCAGAACTGGCTGACGTTACTCATGATGAGGCCGATAAGTTTGCTGATCAGAAGAAACTAAAGACCAAGAAACAGAAGACAGCTACACCAGAAGAAGCTGCTACTGAACTTGACCTAGTCAATGAAGAAGCCTCAGAACTGGCTGACGTTACTCAAGATCAAAGCGATAAGTTGGCTGATCAGAAGAAACTAAAGACCAAGAAACAGAAGACAGCTACACCAGAAGAAGCTGCTACTGAACTTGACCTAGTCAATGAAGAAGCCTCAGAACTGGCTGACGTTACTCAAGATCAAAGCGATAAGTTGGCTGATCAGAAGAAACTAAAGACCAAGAAACAGAAGACAGCTACACCAGAAGAAGCTGCTACTGAACTTGACCTAGTCAATGAAGAAGCCTCAGAACTGGCTGACGTTACTCAAGATCAAAGCGATAAGTTGGCTGATCAGAAGAAACTAAAGACCAAGAAACAGAAGACAGCTACACCAGAAGAAGCTGCTACTGAACTTGACCTAGTCAATGAAGAAGCCTCAGAACTGGCTGACGTTACTCAAGATCAAAGCGATAAGTTGGCTGATCAGAAGAAACTAAAGACCAAGAAACAGAAGACAGCTAAACCAGAAGAAGAAGCTGCTACTGAACTTGACCTAGTCAATGAAGAAGCCTCAGAACTGGCTGACGTTACTCATGATGAGGCCGATAAGTTTGCTGATCAGAAGAAACTAAAGACCAAGAAACAGAAGACAGCTACACCAGAAGAAGCTGCTACTGAACTTGACCTAGTCAATGAAGAAGCCTCAGAACTGGCTGACGTTACTCAAGATCAAAGCGATAAGTTGGCTGATCAGAAGAAACTAAAGACCAAGAAACAGAAGACAGCTACACCAGAAGAAGCTGCTACTGAACTTGACCTAGTCAATGAAGAAGCCTCAGAACTGGCTGACGTTACTCAAGATCAAAGCGATAAGTTGGCTGATCAGAAGAAACTAAAGACCAAGAAACAGAAGACAGCTAAACCAGAAGAAGCTGCTACTGAACTTGACCTAGTCAATGAAGAAGCCTCAGAACTGGCTGACGTTACTCATGATGAGGCCGATAAGTTTGCTGATCAGAAGAAACTAAAGACCAAGAAACAGAAGACAGCTAAACCAGAAGAAGAAGCTGCTACTGAACTTGACCTAGTCAATGAAGAAGCCTCAGAACTGGCTGACGTTACTCAAGATCAAAGCGATAAGTTTGCTGATCAGAAGAAACTAAAGACCAAGAAACAGAAGACAGCTAAACCAGAAGAAGAAGCTGCTACTGAACTTGACCTAGTCAATGAAGAAGCCTCAGAACTGGCTGACGTTACTCAAGATCAAAGCGATAAGTTTGCTGATCAGAAGAAACTAAAGACCAAGAAACAGAAGACAGCTACACCAGAAGAAGCTGCTACTGAACTTGACCTTGTAAATGAAGAAGCCTCAGAACTGGCTGACGTTACTCAAGATCAAAGCGATAAGTTGGCTGATCAGAAGAAACTAAAGACCAAGAAACAGAAGACAGCTAAACCAGAAGAAGAAGCTGCTACTGAACTTGACCTAGTCAATGATGAAGCCTCAGAACTGGCTGACGTTACTCATGATGAGGCCGATAAGTTTGCTGATCAGAAGAAACTAAAGACCAAGAAACAGAAGACAGCTAAACCAGAAGAAGAAGCTGCTACTGAACTTGACCTAGTCAATGATGAAGCCTCAGAACTGGCTGACGTTACTCATGATGAGGCCGATAAGTTTGCTGATCAGAAGAAACTAAAGACCAAGAAACAGAAGACAGCTACACCAGAAAAAGCTGCTACTGAACTTGACCTTGTAAATGAAGAAGCCTCAGAACTGGCTGACGTTACTCAAGATCAAAGCGATAAGTTGGCTGATCAGAAGAAACTAAAGACCAAGAAACAGAAGACAGCTAAACCAGAAGAAGAAGCTGCTACTGAACTTGACCTAGTCAATGATGAAGCCTCAGAACTGGCTGACGTTACTCATGATGAGGCCGATAAGTTTGCTGATCAGAAGAAACTAAAGACCAAGAAACAGAAGACAGCTACACCAGAAAAAGCTGCTACTGAACTTGACCTTGTAAATGAAGAAGCCTCAGAACTGGCTGACGTTACTCAAGATCAAAGCGATAAGTTGGCTGATCAGAAGAAACTAAAGACCAAGAAACAGAAGACAGCTAAACCAGAAGAAGAAGCTGCTACTGAACTTGACCTAGTCAATGAAGAAGCCTCAGAACTGGCTGACGTTACTCAAGATCAAAGCGATAAGTTTGCTGATCAGAAGAAACTAAAGACCAAGAAACAGAAGACAGCTAAACCAGAAGAAGAAGCTGCTACTGAACTTGACCTAGTCAATGAAGAAGCCTCAGAACTGGCTGACGTTACTCATGATGAGGCCGATAAGTTTGCTGATCAGAAGAAACTAAAGACCAAGAAACAGAAGACAGCTACACCAGAAGAAGCTGCTACTGAACTTGACCTTGTAAATGAAGAAGCCTCAGAACTGGCTGACGTTACTAAAGATCAAAGCGATAAGTTGGCTGATCAGAAGAAACTAAAGACCAAGAAACAGAAGACAGCTAAACCAGAAGAAGAAGCTGCTACTGAACTTGACCTAGTCAATGAAGAAGCCTCAGAACTGGCTGACGTTACTAAAGATCAAAGCGATAAGTTGGCTGATCAGAAGAAACTAAAGACCAAGAAACAGAAGACAGCTAAACCAGAAGAAGAAGCTGCTACTGAACTTGACCTAGTCAATGAAGAAGCCTCAGAACTGGCTGACGTTACTCAAGATCAAAGCGATAAGTTTGCTGATCAGAAGAAACTAAAGACCAAGAAACAGAAGACAGCTAAACCAGAAGAAGAAGCTGCTACTGAACTTGACCTAGTTAATGAAGAAGCCTCAGAACTGGCTGACGTTACTCATGATGAGGCCGATAAGTTTGCTGATCAGAAGAAACTAAAGACCAAGAAACAGAAGACAGCTAAACCAGAAGAAGCTGCTACTGAACTTGACCTAGTCAATGAAGAAGCCTCAGAACTGGCTGACGTTACTAAAGATCAAAGCGATAAGTTGGCTGATCAGAAGAAACTAAAGACCAAGAAACAGAAGACAGCTAAACCAGAAGAAGAAGCTGCTACTGAACTTGACCTAGTCAATGAAGAAGCCTCAGAACTGGCTGACGTTACTCAAGATCAAAGCGATAAGTTTGCTGATCAGAAGAAACTAAAGACCAAGAAACAGAAGACAGCTAAACCAGAAGAAGAAGCTGCTACTGAACTTGACCTAGTCAATGAAGAAGCCTCAGAACTGGCTGACGTTACTCAAGATCAAAGCGATAAGTTTGCTGATCAGAAGAAACTAAAGACCAAGAAACAGAAGACAGCTAAACCAGAAGAAGAAGCTGCTACTGAACTTGACCTAGTCAATGAAGAAGCCTCAGAACTGGCTGACGTTACTCATGATGAGGCCGATAAGTTTGCTGATCAGAAGAAACTAAAGATTAAGAAACAGAAGACAGCTAAACCAGAAGAAGCTGCTACTGAACTTGACCTAGTCAATGAAGAAGCCTCAGAACTGGCTGACGTTACTCATGATGAGGCCGATAAGTTTGCTGATCAGAAGAAACTAAAGACCAAGAAACAGAAGACAGCTACACCAGAAGAAGCTGCTACTGAACTTGACCTTGTAAATGAAGAAGCCTCAGAACTGGCTGACGTTACTAAAGATCAAAGCGATAAGTTGGCTGATCAGAAGAAACTAAAGACCAAGAAACAGAAGACAGCTAAACCAGAAGAAGAAGCTGCTACTGAACTTGACCTAGTCAATGAAGAAGCCTCAGAACTGGCTGACGTTACTCAAGATCAAAGCGATAAGTTTGCTGATCAGAAGAAACTAAAGACCAAGAAACAGAAGACAGCTAAACCAGAAGAAGCTGCTACTGAACTTGACCTAGTCAATGAAGAAGCCTCAGAACTGGCTGACGTTACTCAAGATCAAAGCGATAAGTTTGCTGATCAGAAGAAACTAAAGACCAAGAAACAGAAGACAGCTAAACCAGAAGAAGCTGCTACTGAACTTGACCTAGTCAATGAAGAAGCCTCAGAACTGGCTGACGTTACTCATGATGAGGCCGATAAGTTTGCTGATCAGAAGAAACTAAAGACCAAGAAACAGAAGATAGCTAAACCAGAAGAAGCTGCTACTGAACTTGACCTAGTCAATGAAGAAGCCTCAGAACTGGCTGACGTTACTCAAGATCAAAGCGATAAGTTTGCTGATCAGAAGAAACTAAAGACCAAGAAACAGAAGACAGCTACACCAGAAGAAGCTGCTACTGAACTTGACCTTGTAAATGAAGAAGCCTCAGAACTGGCTGACGTTACTAAAGATCAAAGCGATAAGTTGGCTGATCAGAAGAAACTAAAGACCAAGAAACAGAAGACAGCTAAACCAGAAGAAGAAGCTGCTACTGAACTTGACCTAGTCAATGAAGAAGCCTCAGAACTGGCTGACGTTACTCATGATGAGGCCGATAAGTTTGCTGATCAGAAGAAACTAAAGACCAAGAAACAGAAGACAGCTAAACCAGAAGAAGAAGCTGCTACTGAACTTGACCTAGTCAATGAAGAAGCCTCAGAACTGGCTGACGTTACTCAAGATCAAAGCGATAAGTTTGCTGATCAGAAGAAACTAAAGACCAAGAAACAGAAGACAGCTAAACCAGAAGAAGAAGCTGCTACTGAACTTGACCTAGTCAATGAAGAAGCCTCAGAACTGGCTGACGTTACTCAAGATCAAAGCGATAAGTTTGCTGATCAGAAGAAACTAAAGACCAAGAAACAGAAGACAGCTACACCAGAAGAAGCTGCTACTGAACTTGACCTTGTAAATGAAGAAGCCTCAGAACTGGCTGACGTTACTCAAGATCAAAGCGATAAGTTGGCTGATCAGAAGAAACTAAAGACCAAGAAACAGAAGACAGCTAAACCAGAAGAAGAAGCTGCTACTGAACTTGACCTAGTCAATGATGAAGCCTCAGAACTGGCTGACGTTACTCATGATGAGGCCGATAAGTTTGCTGATCAGAAGAAACTAAAGACCAAGAAACAGAAGACAGCTAAACCAGAAGAAGAAGCTGCTACTGAACTTGACCTAGTCAATGATGAAGCCTCAGAACTGGCTGACGTTACTCATGATGAGGCCGATAAGTTTGCTGATCAGAAGAAACTAAAGACCAAGAAACAGAAGACAGCTAAACCAGAAGAAGAAGCTGCTACTGAACTTGACCTAGTCAATGAAGAAGCCTCAGAACTGGCTGACGTTACTCAAGATCAAAGCGATAAGTTGGCTGATCAGAAGAAACTAAAGACCAAGAAACAGAAGACAGCTAAACCAGAAGAAGAAGCTGCTACTGAACTTGACCTAGTCAATGAAGAAGCCTCAGAACTGGCTGACGTTACTCAAGATCAAAGCGATAAGTTTGCTGATCAGAAGAAACTAAAGACCAAGAAACAGAAGACAGCTAAACCAGAAGAAGAAGCTGCTACTGAACTTGACCTAGTCAATGAAGAAGCCTCAGAACTGGCTGACGTTACTCATGATGAGGCCGATAAGTTTGCTGATCAGAAGAAACTAAAGACCAAGAAACAGAAGACAGCTACACCAGAAGAAGCTGCTACTGAACTTGACCTTGTAAATGAAGAAGCCTCAGAACTGGCTGACGTTACTAAAGATCAAAGCGATAAGTTGGCTGATCAGAAGAAACTAAAGACCAAGAAACAGAAGACAGCTAAACCAGAAGAAGAAGCTGCTACTGAACTTGACCTAGTCAATGAAGAAGCCTCAGAACTGGCTGACGTTACTAAAGATCAAAGCGATAAGTTGGCTGATCAGAAGAAACTAAAGACCAAGAAACAGAAGACAGCTAAACCAGAAGAAGAAGCTGCTACTGAACTTGACCTAGTCAATGAAGAAGCCTCAGAACTGGCTGACGTTACTCAAGATCAAAGCGATAAGTTTGCTGATCAGAAGAAACTAAAGACCAAGAAACAGAAGACAGCTAAACCAGAAGAAGAAGCTGCTACTGAACTTGACCTAGTCAATGAAGAAGCCTCAGAACTGGCTGACGTTACTCAAGATCAAAGCGATAAGTTTGCTGATCAGAAGAAACTAAAGACCAAGAAACAGAAGACAGCTAAACCAGAAGAAGAAGCTGCTACTGAACTTGACCTAGTCAATGAAGAAGCCTCAGAACTGGCTGACGTTACTCATGATGAGGCCGATAAGTTTGCTGATCAGAAGAAACTAAAGATTAAGAAACAGAAGACAGCTAAACCAGAAGAAGCTGCTACTGAACTTGACCTAGTCAATGAAGAAGCCTCAGAACTGGCTGACGTTACTCATGATGAGGCCGATAAGTTTGCTGATCAGAAGAAACTAAAGACCAAGAAACAGAAGACAGCTACACCAGAAGAAGCTGCTACTGAACTTGACCTTGTAAATGAAGAAGCCTCAGAACTGGCTGACGTTACTAAAGATCAAAGCGATAAGTTGGCTGATCAGAAGAAACTAAAGACCAAGAAACAGAAGACAGCTAAACCAGAAGAAGAAGCTGCTACTGAACTTGACCTAGTCAATGAAGAAGCCTCAGAACTGGCTGACGTTACTCAAGATCAAAGCGATAAGTTTGCTGATCAGAAGAAACTAAAGACCAAGAAACAGAAGACAGCTAAACCAGAAGAAGCTGCTACTGAACTTGACCTAGTCAATGAAGAAGCCTCAGAACTGGCTGACGTTACTCAAGATCAAAGCGATAAGTTTGCTGATCAGAAGAAACTAAAGACCAAGAAACAGAAGACAGCTAAACCAGAAGAAGCTGCTACTGAACTTGACCTAGTCAATGAAGAAGCCTCAGAACTGGCTGACGTTACTCATGATGAGGCCGATAAGTTTGCTGATCAGAAGAAACTAAAGACCAAGAAACAGAAGACAGCTACACCAGAAGAAGCTGCTACTGAACTTGACCTAGTCAATGAAGAAGCCTCAGAACTGGCTGACGTTACTCATGATGAAGCCGATAAGTTTGCTGATCAGAAGAAACTAAAGACCAAGAAACAGAAGACAGCTACACCAGAAGAAGCTGCTACTGAACTTGACCTTGTAAATGAAGAAGCCTCAGAACTGGCTGACGTTACTCAAGATCAAAGCGATAAGTTTGCTGATCAGAAGAAACTAAAGACCAAGAAACAGAAGACAGCTAAACCAGAAGAAGAAGCTGCTACTGAACTTGACCTAGTCAATGAAGAAGCCTCAGAACTGGCTGACGTTACTCAAGATCAAAGCGATAAGTTGGCTGATCAGAAGAAACTAAAGACCAAGAAACAGAAGATAGCTAAACCAGAAGAAGCTGCTACTGAACTTGACCTAGTCAATGAAGAAGCCTCAGAACTGGCTGACGTTACTCATGATGAAGCCGATAAGTTTGCTGATCAGAAGAAACTAAAGACCAAGAAACAGAAGACAGCTACACCAGAAGAAGCTGCTACTGAACTTGACCTTGTAAATGAAGAAGCCTCAGAACTGGCTGACGTTACTAAAGATCAAAGCGATAAGTTGGCTGATCAGAAGAAACTAAAGACCAAGAAACAGAAGACAGCTAAACCAGAAGAAGAAGCTGCTACTGAACTTGACCTAGTCAATGAAGAAGCCTCAGAACTGGCTGACGTTACTAAAGATCAAAGCGATAAGTTTGCTGATCAGAAGAAACTAAAGACCAAGAAACAGAAGACAGCTACACCAGAAGAAGCTGCTACTGAACTTGACCTTGTAAATGAAGAAGCCTCAGAACTGGCTGACGTTACTAAAGATCAAAGCGATAAGTTTGCTGATCAGAAGAAACTAAAGACCAAGAAACAGAAGACAGCTACACCAGAAGAAGCTGCTACTGAACTAGACCTGGTTGGTGAGGAAGCCTCAGAACTGGCTGACATACCTGAAGAGAAGGGCGCCTTTATCAGAAATGACGTTACTAGTCAGAACATTAAATTAGGTATTAAAGCAAGTTACAATTTTAATAGTGTTGCTACTGATTTAAAAAAAGAAGATCATATCCCAAGGAAAGGTTTACATGAAAAAACCAACGGTGAAGCTCCAGAAGCTAAAAGCCAGTTTACACTGAGAAAAACAAAGCGAAGAGAAATGTCTCCACAAGGTTTGTAAACACTAACATACTATTATATAATCCGCAATTTCAGTCGCTAAACCCAACTTCTTAATAAAAAAAAAGGCTGAAGCTTGTTTCAATGGGGACCCACTGGTAATCACCGTAAAATTGCAATGCGACGAGAATACCTGCGTAAGTGTCCAATAAGCGTAAATGTAATTTTTAGCTTTCAATTTACAAAGACGAGGAGTATATGGAAGAGAACGATAATGTCTACTTAATAACATCGTCTGACGGGCGTATGACGACAGTGTCGTTGTACATAAATTGTTGTGATTACAAGTTTAACGGAAAGCTTACGTTTGTTGCTTCCAACGCTGCCGGTAATGATAAGTGTCTAGTTAATCTAAAGGTAAAAGATCAATCTGAGAAGAAACGAGTACGATCACCGTTAAATGAGTTTGACAACAACTTAGAACTAACTTACTACGCTCCCGATATAGAAGCCTGTGAAGTGGGTTTAAAGCATTCTGTTTTATAAATATTTTTAGTGTGTTTGTCCGTTTGTCGAAAATGTCAGTGTGTTCTGCAATGTCAAAGCTGTCCCAATTGTGTATGTCAAACCTGTACTACTGCCAAAGCGAAGCTTTAAAGAGGGTAAAACATTGACTTAGATGGGTTGTATATACATTTTTTTAAATTTCAGATCAAGACGACAAAAAAAGAAAACCTACGGCATTGACAATTCCAAAAGATATAAATTCTTTATACGGTGACCCCAGTACCTTGGTTTCTACAGCAAATGTGACAACAGAATTAAACAGCGACATCGAAACAGGCAGAACCGAAGTCGTCTCTCCGGTCAAAGAACTAAACAAAGATTCAGTTAGTGAACACTTTGAAATTGTAGACAAAAAGAAAGCAGACGAACCTAAGAAAAAGCAGAAACTGACAAGAAGCTTGACGACAAGAAGGCCGAAGAAGCTAAGAAGAAGGCTGAAGCTGACAAAAAAACTGAAGATGATAAGAAGAAAGCCGAGGAAGAAGCTAAGAAGAAGGCTGAAGCTGATAAGAAAAATGCCGAAGAAGAAGCCAAGAAGAAAGCTGAAGCTGATAAGAAGAAGGCACAGGAAGAAGCTAAGAAGAAGGCTGAAGCTGATAAGAAGAAGGCCGAGGAAGAAGCTAAGAAGAAGGCTGAAGCTGATAAGAAGAAGGCTGAAGAAGAAGCTAAGAAGAAGGCTGAGGAAGAAGCTAAGAAGAAGACTGAAGCTAATAAGAAGAAGGCCGAGGCAGAAGCTAAGAAGAAGGCTGAAGATGATAAGAAGAAGGCCGAGGAAGAAGCTAAGAAAAAGGCTGAAGCTGATAAAAAGAAGGCTGAGGAAGAAGCTAAGAAGAAGGCTGAAGCTGATAAGAAAAATGCCGAAGAAGAAGCCAAGAAGAAAGCTGAAGCTGATAAGAAGGCTGAAGAAGAAGCTAAGAAGAAGGCTGAGGAAGAAGCTAAGAAGAAGACTGAAGCTAATAAGAAGAAGGCCGAGGCAGAAGCTAAGAAGAAGGCTGAAGATGATAAGAAGAAGGCCGAGGAAGAAGCTAAGAAAAAGGCTGAAGCTGATAAAAAGAAGGCTGAGGAAGAAGCTAAGAAGAAGGCTGAGGAAGAAGCAAAGAAGAAGGCTAAAGATGATAAGAAGAAGGCCGAGGAAGAAGCTAAGAAAAAGGCTGAAGCTGATAAAAAGAAGGCTGAGGAAGAAGCTAAGAAGAAGGCTGAGGAAGAAGCTAAGAAGAAGGCTGAGGAAGAAGCTAAGAAGAAGGCTGAAGCTGATAAGAAGAAGGCCGAGGCAGAAGCTAAGAAGAAGGCTGAAGCTGATAAGAAGAAGGCCGAGGCAGAAGCTAAGAAGAAGGCTGAGGAAGAAGCTAAGAAGAAGGCTGAAGCTGATAAGAAGAAGGCCGAGGCAGAAGCTAAGAAGAAGGCAGAAGAAGAAGCTAAGAAAAAAGCCGAGGAAGAAGCTAAGAAGAAGGCTGAAGCTGATAAGAAGAAGGCTGAGGAAGAAGCTAAGAAGAAGGCTGAGGAAGAAGCTAAGAAGAAGGCTGAAGCTGATAAGAAGAAGGCCGAGGCAGAAGCTAAGAAGAAGGCTGAAGCTGATAAGAAGAAGGCCGAGGCAGAAGCTAAGAAGAAGGCTGAAGCTGATAAGAAGAAGGCAGAGGAAGAAGCTAAGAAGAAGGCTGAAGCTGATAAGAAGAAGGCTGAGGAAGAAGCTAAGAAGAAGGCTGAAGCTGACAAGAAGAAGGCCGAGGAAGAAGCTAAGAAGAAGGCTGAAGCTGATAAGAAGAAGGCTGAGGAAGAAGCTAAGAAGAAGGCTGAAGCTGATAAGAAAAAGGCCGAGGAAGAAGCTAAGAAGAAGGCTGAAGCTGATAAGAAGAAGGCCGAGGAAGAAGCTAAGAAGAAGGCTGAAGCTGATAAGAAGAAGGCCGAGGAAGAAGCTAAGAAGAAAGCTGAAGCTGACAAGAAGAAGGCCGAGGAAGAAGCTAAGAAGAAGGCCGAGGAAGAAGCTAAAAAGAAGGCTGAAGCTGATAAGAAGAAGGCCGAGGAAGAAGCTAAGAAGAAGGCTGAAGCTGACAAGAAGAAGGCCGAGGAAGAAGCTAAGAAGAAGGCTGAAGCTGATAAGAAGAAGGCCGAGGAAGAAGCTAAGAAGAAGGCTGAAGCTGATAAGAAGAAGGCCGAGGCAGAAGCTAAGAAGAAGGCTGAAGCTGATAAGAAGAAGGCCGAGGCAGAAGCTAAGAAGAAGGCTGAAGCTGATAAGAAGAAGGCAGAGGAAGAAGCTAAGAAGAAGGCTGAAGCTGATAAGAAGAAGGCTGAGGAAGAAGCTAAGAAGAAGGCTGAAGCTGACAAGAAGAAGGCCGAGGAAGAAGCTAAGAAGAAAGCTGAAGCTGATAAGAAAAAGGCTGAGGAAGAAGCTAAGAAGAAGGCTGAAGCTGATAAGAAAAAGGCCGAGGAAGAAGCTAAGAAGAAGGCTGAAGCTGATAAGAAGAAGGCCGAGGAAGAAGCTAAGAAGAAGGCTGAAGCTGATAAGAAGAAGGCCGAGGAAGAAGCTAAGAAGAAAGCTGAAGCTGACAAGAAGAAGGCAGAGGAAGAAGCTAAGAAGAAGGCCGAGGAAGAAGCTAAAAAGAAGGCTGAAGCTGATAAGAAGAAGGCCGAGGAAGAAGCTAAGAAGAAGGCTGAAGCTGACAAGAAGAAGGCCGAGGTAGAAGCTAAGAAAAAGGCAGAGGAAGAAGCTAAGAAAAAGGCCGAGGAAGAAGCTAAGAAGAAGGCTGAAGCTGACAAGAAGAAGGCCGAGGAAGAAGCTAAGAAAAAGACAGAGGAAGAAGCTAAGAAGGAGGCCGAGGAAGAAGCTAAGAAGAAGGCTGAAGCTGATAAGAAGAAGGCCAAGGAAGAAGCTAAGAAGAAAGCTGAAGCTGATAAGAAGAAGGCCGAGGAAGAAGCTAAGAAAAAGGCAGAGGAAGAAGCTAAGAAAAAAGCCGAGGAAGAAGCTAAGAAGAAGACAGAGGAAGAAGCTAAGAAGAAGGCTGAAGCTGGTAAGAAGAAGGCCGAGGAAGAAGCTAAGAAGAAGGCTGAAGCTGACAAGAAGAAGGCCGAGGAAGAAGCTAAGAAAAAGACAGAGGAAGAAGCTAAGAAGGAAGCCGAGGAAGAAGCTAAGAAGAAAGCTGAAGCTGATAAGCAGAAGGCCAAGGAAGAAGCTAAGAAAAAAGCCGAGGAAGAAGCTAAGAAGAAGGCTGAGGCTGATAAGAAGAAGGCCGAGGAAGAAGCTAAGAAAAAGGCAGAAGAAGAAGCTAAGAAAAAAGCCGAGGAAGAAGCTAAGAAGAAGGCTGAAACTGACAAGAAGAAGGCCAAGGAAGAAGCTAAGAAGAAAGCTGAAGCTGATGAGAAGAAGGCCGAGGAAGAAGCTAAGAAGAAGGCTGAAGCTGATAAGAAGAAGGCCGAGGAAGAAGCTAAGATGAAGGCTGAAGCTGATAAGAAGAAGGCCGAGGAAGAAGCTAAGAAGAAGGCTGAAGCTAACAAGAAGAAGGCAGAGGAAGAAGCTAAGAAGAAGGCTGAAGCTAACAAGAAGAAGGCCGAGGAAGAAGCTAAGAAGAAGGCTGAAGCTGACAAGAAGAAGGCCGAGGAAGAAGCTAAGAAAAAGGCAGAGGAAGAAGCTAAGAAGAAGGCCGAGGAAGAAGCTAAGAAGAAGGCCGAGGAAGAAGCTAAGAAGAAGGCTGAAGCTGGTAAGAAGAAGGCCGAGGAAGAAGCTAAGATGAAGGCTGAAGCTGATAAGAAGAAGGCCGAGGAAGAAGCTAAGATGAAGGCTGAAGCTGATAAGAAGAAGGCCGAGGAAGAAGCTAAGATGAAGGCTGAAGCTGATAAGAAGAAGGCCGAGGAAGAAGCTAAGAAGAAGGCTGAAGCTAACAAGAAGAAGGCAGAGGAAGAAGCTAAGAAAAAGACAGAGGAAGAAGCTAAGAAGGAAGCCGAGGAAGAAGCTAAGAAGAAAGCTGAAGCTGATAAGCAGAAGGCCAAGGAAGAAGCTAAGAAAAAAGCCGAGGAAGAAGCTAAGAAGAAGGCTGAGGCTGATAAGAAGAAGGCCGAGGAAGAAGCTAAGAAAAAGGCAGAAGAAGAAGCTAAGAAAAAAGCCGAGGAAGAAGCTAAGAAGAAGGCTGAAACTGACAAGAAGAAGGCCAAGGAAGAAGCTAAGAAGAAAGCTGAAGCTGATGAGAAGAAGGCCGAGGAAGAAGCTAAGAAGAAGGCTGAAGCTGATAAGAAGAAGGCCGAGGAAGAAGCTAAGATGAAGGCTGAAGCTGATAAGAAGAAGGCCGAGGAAGAAGCTAAGAAGAAGGCTGAAGCTAACAAGAAGAAGGCAGAGGAAGAAGCTAAGAAGAAGGCTGAAGCTAACAAGAAGAAGGCCGAGGAAGAAGCTAAGAAGAAGGCTGAAGCTGACAAGAAGAAGGCCGAGGAAGAAGCTAAGAAAAAGGCAGAGGAAGAAGCTAAGAAGAAGGCCGAGGAAGAAGCTAAGAAGAAGGCCGAGGAAGAAGCTAAGAAGAAGGCTGAAGCTGGTAAGAAGAAGGCCGAGGAAGAAGCTAAGATGAAGGCTGAAGCTGATAAGAAGAAGGCCGAGGAAGAAGCTAAGATGAAGGCTGAAGCTGATAAGAAGAAGGCCGAGGAAGAAGCTAAGATGAAGGCTGAAGCTGATAAGAAGAAGGCCGAGGAAGAAGCTAAGAAGAAGGCTGAAGCTAACAAGAAGAAGGCAGAGGAAGAAGCTAAGAAGAAGGCTGAAGCTGATAAGAAGAAGGCCGGGGAAGAAGCTAAGAAGGCTGAAGCTGATAAGAAGAAGGCCGAAGAAGAAGCTAAGAAGAAGGCTGAAGCTGATAAGAAGAAGGCCAAGGAAGAAGATAAGAAGAAGGCTGAAGCTGATAAGAAGAAGGCCGAGGAAGAAGTTAAGAAGAAAGCTGAAGCTGATAAGAAGAAGGCCGAGGAAGAAGCTAAAAAGAAGGCTGAAGCTGATAAGAAGAAGGCTGATACTGACAAAGACAAGGTTGAATTAGACAAAACAGCTGAAATTGGCATGGTCGAAAAAAAAGAAGCAAAAACTGAAAAAACGAAAATTGGTGAGAAGAATCTTTCTAAAGATGATACGGAAATAACGCCAACTAATGATGCAAAAACAGATTCAAGCGAGCAATCAGAAAAATCAAAGAAGAAAAAGATTGTAAAAAAGAAAAGAGGAGCTCAGGTCGACGAAGAGAACAAGAAAGTACAATGGGAAAGTGACTTGCAGGTTCACGCAAAGGAAGAACTGAGTGAAGTGCAACTATTGGAGACTCTGGAGTTACCGCAAGTTGCACCGGAGAAACCTGAACAAGCTAGCGAAGTAGAAGAAAGCTATTCCTATCAACGCGTTGAATCCCGACAACGCAAGAAACGGGAAGGCTTCGTATCATTGCCCCCAGAAATAGTTTACGCCTTCCGAGGGGACCGTGTTGTTGTAGAATGTGAACTGTACAACGAAGAGGACGAAGTAGAATGGACAGTCAACGATAAACCGTACACTTCAGACTCTCGCTGCTCATTAGACGATTATGGATACTTACGCCGCTTGGTCATTCAAGATATTGTACCAGACGACTCCGAAACGTCGGTTTGTGTTACCTTCAACGGTATTCCGGCGCACAGTAAGATCATGGTGGACGAAACTCCGGTGGAATTCGTCAAGAAGCTAGAATATCGAACCGCAGCGAACCTCGGTGAGATGTGTACGTTGAGCGTTTTGTTGTCGCACGCAGCGGAGAAGGTTTCGTGGTATTTCAACTCGAACCCAGTAAACGAACACGATCCTATGTACCGTATTATCTCGGACAAAACCGTGCAAGCGTTGCAAGTACTGAAACCAACTTATGAAATGATTGGTCGCTTCTCCGTGGTAGCCGACCAATCCGAGTGTTCTACACTGTTTGACATCCGTGGTAAACCAGTAGTAATGCGATATCCTGAATACGTTGAAGCTGATGCACACGACGACTTGAAGATTACCATCCCGATGAAAGTTAAGCCAGAGCCAGACGTTGACATTTTGATAAAAGACGAAAACCTGTTTTCCGACATCCGTACGGTCTTTGAATTTACAGACAATAGTTTGTTGATAACAAGAAAGAACGTGACTAGAAAGGATGCTGGCACCTACATGATCAAAGTGCACAACGAGTTCGGAGAGGAAGTGATTCCAGTCAATGTCATTGTCAAAGGTTTGTTAAGCAACGTACATTATAACAAATATTTTTGCTTTACTAATATAAGTCCATAATTTCAGATGTTCCCGGACCTCCTACGAACATTGGCATAAAGGAAGTAGGTGATGACTACACTACCGTTACCTGGGACAAACCTGAGAACGACGGTGGAGCTCAAATCACTTCGTACGTGATCGAAAAGAAAGAATACAACAGAAGAGTGTTTCAAAAAGTGGGTCAGAGTTCGAGCCGCAGCAAAGAATTGTTTATCGACGACCTCGAAATGGAGACTCATTACTTAATTCGTGTAGCTGCGGTCAACAAATTCGGTGTGGGCGACTTTGCCGAGCCCGCCAATGTAACTACTGGAATTCCTTATACAGCGCCCGTACCTACCAGTCCGCCAGAAGTGCTCCATCTTAGCACCAAGGTATGCAAAACCTATATGATATAATAATATGTGAATATCAAACAAAAAACCGTTTTTCCATTAAAAAAATTTTATTTAAAATTGACAAAATATGTTGTTAACCCTCTATTATAGTCTTGTTTCCTGGAATGGGAAGAAGTCTCAGACGATGGAGGCTCCCCGATCTACTGCTACGACGTCTACATGCGAGAAGACAGCGGAAAATGGACAAAGGTTAACTCTGAACCAGTATTTACTAACGCTTTCCATGTTGAGAACCTTCTGAAGCCCGGAAGCTCTTACGAATTCAAGGTCGAAGCCACAAACGAAGCTGGACTGCGATCGGTCACAGAAGTTTGCTCAAAACCAATCAAAGCGCCAAAAATACACGGTAGGCATTTAAAAAACGTTAAATTTTACTGTTGATAATACCTAAAATAATATAACCAATAAAGGAAGTGA
Source organism: Bursaphelenchus okinawaensis (assembly GCA_904066225.2). Taxonomy (NCBI): domain Eukaryota; kingdom Metazoa; phylum Nematoda; class Chromadorea; order Rhabditida; family Aphelenchoididae; genus Bursaphelenchus; species Bursaphelenchus okinawaensis. Next base: position 5,675,619 of record CAJFCW020000005.1, on the reverse strand, counting down.
AAAAAGTAAAAACAACCACAGACGGAGATAAAAAATAATTATAAATTTAGTTTTTTCCAGGATAACAAAATATTTTGAAATAACAAAATGCGCGCCAAATATTTTTATGAAAACAACTTTTTGTCGGACGAAAGTGAATTATTTTACATTTTTGGTAATTTTTGTATTTTAAAAATCCCAAATTCAAAAAATGCTAGGAATAACACCGTAAGTGTTAAAAAATTTTTGCATTATTGCTTTTTGTACATTATAGGTAACAATTTTTTTTCAGATATTCCAACAATGGAAGACGTAGACTTGAAGGTTGTGTTGACGGCCTACGATGCGGTCACAGTCAGTTGGGTACCCAAACAAGAACATTCAGAAGATAAGACGGTTTCGTACGTTGTCTACTACAAATCCGAGAACAGTATCATCTGGAATGAGATTCACACCAAAGAGACGAATGTGTTCATTGGAGAGTTAAAGGATGGTGTGAGCTATGTGTTCAAGGTGGCGGCAGAAAACGATCTTGGTGTTGGTCCAACTACAACCGAAACTGAACCTCTCAAAGTTTCAGGTAACAAATTTGTGGCTAGTTTATTTTTTAGGGAATTTTAGGTAATAAAACCTGACGTATTTGTGAATTAAGTTGTTTATTAGTATTTAGTTTACACTAAAGTGTTAGCAGTGAGATGGTGTGTAAATAAAAGATTTTTTTAAATTCATAATTTTAGCTTCTGAAAAACCAGTTATCATCAAACCACTTCGTAGCCATAATATTCCTCGAAAACGCGAACTCCGACTGGAATGCCATGCTCTGGGAGAGCCTGCTCCAAGTTACATCTGGAAGAAAGATGGCAAAGAGATCGTCCCAGAAACTGACGATGTTTCGGTATGTTTTCAAGATATTTCAATGATTGACAACTTTTTACTTTTTTATTCGTTATTTACCTATTTTCTTATAAAAACGATTTCTAGTAAACTTATATTGTTTTAGATCAGCAACGAAGGATTTATGAGTGTTCTAACCATTCGCGAAGTCACGACCGAAGACGCCGGAAATTATTCGTGTGAAGTTGTCAATGATTACGGTGTAGATATTTCCGAAAGTAAGGTTGAAGTTGGAGATGTTAAAGCACACTTCTTGGCTTCGTTTGGCGAGCGCATTCAAATATCCGAAAGTTCTAAGCTTGTACTTGAATGCGAACTGTCTGATGAAGATGCTGTTGTTCAATGGTTCAAGAATGGCCGTGCCATTAAACTGTCGGAAAAAATGCATATTCTTCGCTCAGGGGCGTTGCGTCGCCTTGAAGTTGACGATGTTACGCATGAAGATGGTGGAGAATATGTTTGTCAAACCAGCGACGAACAAAGCACCGCCAAAACCAGAGTCGCGGTCAAAAAACAAGTGACTCACATTCAGTTCAGTCCTCAAGATTACATACTTTCTCAATTTAACCAGCATGCCAGTTTTACGTGCGAGTTGACTGGAACAACTGATGATGTTAAGTGGTTCAAGAACGGAGTCGAAATAATGCAGCCATCTTCAAAACACTTTGTCATCAACGAAGACAACAAGGTGACCTTAGAGATTGTCAACGTAGACGAGAAAGATGTTGGTGAATATGTTTTGGAACTACCTAATGGAGAACGAAGTGCTCCAGCGCAACTTCAGCTTCGTGTAACACCAACACTGTCCTTCTCGCGCGAGATCAAATCGGACGAGATCGAGACTGAAGCTGGAAAAGATCTTCAATTCAGCATTAATGTCAACGGATTCCCTCATCCACGCGTCGAAGCCATGCTCAACGAGGAAACATTGCGACACTTTGCAAACATCGATGACTTTGATGAGAATCACATTCACATCAGAATTCAATCGATTTCGAGAGAACACGCTGGAGTCTTGAGTGTAAGGGCTAAAAACGATGCTGGAGAAGAGATCAAAAAGATTAAAGTGCGAGTTTTGAGCGCACCAGCACCACCAAGGAACGTGAGGGCCCAAGTGTTATCTCCGACGTCAGTTGAGATAACGTTTGACCCAAGCGAAGATGATGAAGATGCTTCAATCGACTACTACCAAATCGAACGCAAAACAGCCGAACACACTCGTTGGAGAAACGCAGGAAAAGTTAGGAATCACCAAAACCTAAGAATCGTGTGTGACGATCTGTTCAGCGACGAGATCTACGTGTTCCGTGTTCTTGCTGTCAATGACATTGGCAAAAGCGAAGGAAGCGAACATGTGGACGTTATCACGCCGGCCGAAGACTCGGATGAGTACTCTATCTCTTCTAACGCCCCAATCAGCGACGCATACAAACCAGAAGCCCCGGAAGCTCCTGAAGTTATGCTAGACAAAAACAAAGTTCACATCTCGTGGAAGGCAATCGAGAACGTGACATTGTACGCCATTGAAAGGAGAAAAGTTGACGAAGACATCTGGCTCGAGATTGCCAACACCGACCGCACCTCGTTTGTAGACAGGTCGATATTAGAACCCGGAAACTACGTATACAGAGTTATAGCCAAGTTTGTAGAAGCTCGCAGCCAGCCCGGAAAAGAATCTGCACCAGCTCAACTTGAAGGCAGAATCACTTCAAGCGACGAAAAGAAGGTAGAAACAGCCAATGGCAGCGTGAAGACGAACGATACCAAAGTGGTCAAGAAAAAGAAGGCCAAGAAGTCGGTCAAGCTGGAGGCAGAAGAAGCCGAGCAAGATAAACGTATGTTTAAGTACATTAACTAACAACGAGTATATAGAATAAGTAATATCACTTATGCTAGAATTAAAATCTAATCCGACTAACGTAAAGTAAAAATATGTAAATCTTTATTAAAATAACAAAAAGAACCTAAAACAAAACTGATAATGTTTATGCCCGCATTCGAATCACATTTTTACATTATTATGTCATTGGTCATCGTCTTCCTAAAAAATGGATGTAACCAGAAATTCTTTATATTAAAATATTATAACCTTATTAATAAAAAAGCCCAAACCCCATCGAAACTAACCTTGATTTGTTCTTGTTGCTGCTCATCCTGCGCCACTTTTATGAAGTTGTCCACAATGATGGTGATTGGCAAGGCAAGTACCTACAAAGTCCGTCTTTTATCATGTCCAACTTACCAAAACGCCGCACATAATCGCTGCGGACGCTATCACTTTGCCAAACGTTGTCGCCGGAACCGCATCACCATAACCGACCTTTAAGAACTTGAGAACATCGACTGTTTAACTTACCGTTGTCATAGTGACAATACCTAAAATACAAAGATGGATTAAGGCAGTTCACACTTTCAACTTACACCACCAATACGCAGCTGGGATGCTGGTGAAAGGGGTCCCATCCTCGTCCTTCTCCAAAAAGTATATCATCGTGGAGAAGAAGACAACTCCAGTCAACAACACGATCGTCATCATCTGAAGCTGCTTCTGACTCCGCTGCAGCGTCATGCCAAAGGTTTGAAGACCGGAACTAAAGCGACCCAGTTTGATGATTCTAATAACCCTGAGCACTCTCAAAATACGCACTACCAAGAAGGCCCAGCGAAGGTCCCTAAGCATTCGGTCATCGACTCCGCACAACGTTAGTAAAAGCTCGAGGTAAAAAGGCACAATAGCCAGCAAATCTACGAGATTCAAAGCTTTCATGGCAAACCGAATCTTTCGCGGCGCCGCGAACATTCGCAAACAGTACTCCACCGTGAAAAATGCGATGCATATCCTTTCTGTGAATACAAAAGATGTGTGCTCTACCCGTATTTGTTCCATCTTCTCTATCACCATGACCGTGCCGTTCGGCAGAACGATGGTTTCGTTGACCGGCGGCATCTCTTTCGTGACCTAGGTGGTATTGTTTTTACTCAAGCCGACGCCTTACTTGAAACTCTGGAATTGTGCCGAAACTCAATCCCATCACCGAAATGGCGACAAACAACGTGGAAGAGAGCTCAAATGCTTTGGCTTGAAATGAGGAGCCGGGCCTCTCCAGAAACGTCCACATCCGTCTTCGAAGTTTGCCACAAATTAGATTATCAAACGTTGTGTCATCTATCTGAAAGGATAATAGTTACAGGCCTGATTTCGCCCTTTAAAACACTGGCAATTAGCTCTTCTACATACTTTCTCTTCTGGTTTTTCTTCCGGTTTTTCTCGAGGCACGATTTCGGCGCAGCATGAGCCCACGTACGATGAAGGAATTCGCCAGAACTCTAATTCGGCTAGAAACGCGGAAGGGCAGACTTCTGGCGGCCGATGCACCACTCCGGTCGCGTAGTACTGAAATATGGCCTCAAAAGAGTTCGCAGACCGTTGAAAGAAGTACATGTTTTCTTCGCTTAAGTATGCATCTGCAACCTGCAAATTTACAATTATTTAACAACCATACATTAACCAAACAACAACAAAGAACTTACTTTTAAGCGAGCTTCATGCGTTAGCTGTACAAATTTCGTCAGAAATCCGGTTGTTACATCTGCTCGCAGTAAGCTATCCACAAGGATTAAAAAAGTAGTACCGCCGATGCTAAGTCTCAGGAACTCGGGCTCTCTGTCTTCGTTGCACTTTCGCGGAAAGACATGCTAAGATAAGGTGATTTGCTTGCTTTTTTTGTTACCTGAAACACGTTGGTGCCGTTCGAGTAGATTTCGTCCAAAAGCTTGCCAGTCCGCCGATCAGCCAGGTACATAGCATCGGTCTTTTTTAGCGGGATCAACCTCTTCTTGTGTTGCTGGGCTGCCCCGCTAATCATGTTTCCAGTGACCCTAAAAGCATGATTATTTCACACCGGAAACGCTTCTTACTGGCCAGGTTTCAGACATGTTAGACTAATACTTGCGCAGGTCATGCTTGATTTCTACTGGAAGGGCCGAGAAGGGTTACGGTAATATACAGAACTGAACCGTTGATTGCCGTAGCACAACCTGAGTGCACTATCACACAAATCGTCGTTCAAAGCCGACATAGACGGCACTTTCAATGCCAAAAGCGAATGCCACACCCTTCCGTTGCCAGACTTGAGTATAGGCAGATGATAACACAGCCTTCGTGAGCACACACACACATATTGCAGTTGAACGCCACGACAGCAAAACCGCTGTGCCCGCTGGGGTCTTTTTCGCTCTCTTCTACTATCCAGCGGCCATTTGGCTTTGCTTGTTCGCGGATGAAAAGCGTCAAAAGCTCGACGCAGGCAATAAAAATATTACCCAACTGACTTAGCCAAATAGCCGCACACCGGGACCGCTTAATTCGGCGGACAACTAGCCACCGCATTTCCGACCGACTGGTTGTCAAACGTTTCGGGATTTGAGTGACATAGAACGTTGTCACTTTGTACCCTCTCTCACACGCAAAAGAAAGCTCAAGTTTGACTTAAATCCAGATGTCACATTTAAACCCCTCCAAGACTAAAAAACAGACGACGCGCGCATACCAGTCTTGAAAGTTTTCCTCAACAGCTCGATGGGCCTTCATCAAGTTTTCTTAAAGTCCCGATCAAGTGCTCATCAGTCCAACGCCCAGGTCCGGTTCAAACATAAGCGATGTTTGCAATAAATGAAGTAAAAAGACCCTGCGTACTTGAGGACTGTTTGTTTTTCATCAGTTTTGTGGGTTAATTGATCTTTCGGCTAACGCGCGTTAAGAAATTACGTATTCGACTGGTTTGGCATGCTCGTCTACCTACCCAGCAAAGCTCATGGAACCGTCTCGCCTCAAGAATTTGATCCCTCCGGCTTCTGTCAGAATTTGTCGAATTCGCGTTAAAATGTACTTACATCAGCCGAACAAATAAAAGGTAGACTAGAGGATGCGCCTGAGAACCTCGACTTTCGCCGCATTATCGTTTCATGCTCGGACATACGAAAGCGGTTTGGAGCAAGCACACACCAACTACTTACTTGGCCATGACATAACAGACAAAATCAAATCTTGCAACAAACCTTTTGACACAGAATCATTTTTGTTTCTAACGAGGCCTAGAATGCCGTAAGAGGTCGCTAAGGCTCACCTATAACAAAGCGACATGCCAATACTTTGTTTTGGGCTGTTTTGAATACCTTTTCTCAAGCTTTCAGTAAATAATAAATCTGCCTGATTAATTCCTTCATCAAGTTTGGAGGTGTCCTGCTGTTGTACAGGATTCCATATTAAAATAGCAGACTAATAAAATATAGCTAAATAGATGCGGGGAATTCCTAATTAAATTCCCATATTACACTACTTACCCTTTACTTATGTATGGCATTTTAAATAAGATCAACCAAACTAATAACTTTCTGTCCCTGCTCCGTAACACTATATGAGCATGTGCAGCACTTTTTTCGAGGTAATCGTTTTCCGAATCGGAAGTAAAACATAATAAGATAAGTGTAAGGACATTGGAAAGTGTTAAAAACAGTTTTTGTTACTTAAAATTAAATAATTTCAACTCACTAAAAAACCTAATGCTGACTAAAACAATGTCATTGAAAGCCTCAAATAAATTTATTACGATTTTATCAGTCTAAACTATTAATTAACGCTGCATAATTAGCAGTTGATCAAATAATTAACTTTATAAACTTGCCACATGTTTCAAATCCGAAAATATTACAGTAATCCGCAGCAAAGTTACAATTAGATTAAGCGTAGCACTGCGACTTCAGAAATGAACAAAGAGCGAAAGGGTTAAGTAACATGCCCTTAAGGTATTAATAAACTTACATTGTCGGCATGGTCTTTCTTTTCTCGGATTTCTTACACTGTCTTTTCCATTAAGTCTAAAAAGTAGAACCAAAAAAGTTGGAAAGTTAAAGCCATTTCGAGACAAAAATTTTCAGATTTAACTTTCCAAATTCACGAAAATAAAATGAAATGCATTACAAAGTAGGGAAATAAATGAATACTTGAGATCATAAGAGGCCACGACTTGCTCTTTCAGATTTATCAAAACTTACAACAAAAAAAGACAGCCGGCTGTAAAATAATGTGTGTGTGATACGTAACGTAATGTAATCAAAAATGTACAAGTCAATAACAATTATGCATACTTTCAGAGACCGCAATCTCCCTAGTGACACCTCTCGAAAATATTGCGGTCCCAGAAGGCGCGGATGCCACATTCACCTGCTCCTTCGACCATTGTCCGGCTACAGCCTTTATTTACTGGTAATTACCCCTTAATTAATTGAGAATAATATACAACTCCTTTAAGCGTACTTTTATTGTTGGTACAAGTTTGCTAGTACAAACTTTATGACTAGTTTTGTACCAACAAACTAAACTGTACAACTTTTTCAAATCTCACTTATCAGTCGGAAATATAAAAATTACTGTTTCCAGGTCAAAGGATGGTCAACGTTTTAGTACCGTATCAAACACCAAGTATGTGAGCACTTTAGAGAACGGCTTGGCCACACTGAGAATATCAGCTGTGGCCGTTGAAGACGGTGGTTTGTACAAATGTGAAGTCGAGGAAAACGAAAACAAATCATGGTCAGAAGCTGTGCTTGATGTCATCGTAAGTTAACCCGAACCCCTTAACCACCCTCTTTAAAGAAACAAACAAACAAGCTCAAGTCAGAACCTATCACAATTGGAGAGGATGTACCGTCCGATTCTAAACAAACATCATCGGATACGAAGAAGCCGAAGAAAGTTATCAAAAAGAAGCCTAAAGCCGAAAAGTCTTCTAGCGTGTCCAAAGATCCTGCAGAAAATGAAGCCAGCGAACAACAAGCAATGACAACTGAGGGAGAGAGTAGTGATAATGCAGAAGTTGCTAAACCCAAGAAGACTACAAAAACAAAAGCCGAGAAGCCTGTAGAAAAACTGTCAACAGATTCTGAAGGAACTTCAGACAAAGAAGCCAATAAAACAGCAGAATCAAAGAATGAAACTCAAAAGACAAAGGAATCAGCAAAGCCAGAAGCTACAAAACCTAAAGAACCAATCACAGAAGAAAGACCCTCGTCAAGAACTCAGAAAAGAGAAGCCAAAATCATCAAAGAGCTAGTCAACACACAAGCCAACGTCGAAGATAGTATCGTTCTTTCAGTGACAACGACTCCAGAAGAATGGACCGCCGTCAAGTGGCTCCATGATGGAGTTGGCATGAAGACTACGGGAAAATACCAACTGCAAGAAGAAAAAGGTAATAAAAAACAGCAGAGGAAGGAAATAATATTGTTTTAGATGCATTGACGCTCAGAATCAAGAATTGCACCAAGGAAGACGGTGGAGAGTGGAGACTTATCGCTAAAACGAGCACTAGCAGCCTTGAAACGTCATGCTTTGTAGATGTGCACGAAGAAGAGAACACGGTTCCTGAATTTACAGTATGTTTTAGAATACTTATATAATATAATGAATTATTTTAACCTCAACAAAAACTTGTTTCAGACCTTCCTCGAAGACAACACCTGTTCGTCCGGATGTATGATGATGTTGAAGACGACAATCAAAGGAAAACCAACTCCAAAGGTTACTTGGTACAAAGACGGACAAAAACTGAAAAATAGTGGAGATTATAGGATCGTAGACAACATTAACAGCCACATGTTGACCATTTTGGAGACTACAACAACAAATTCTGGGGAATATGAATGTGTAGCTAAAAATATAAATGGCACAACTACGACTAAAGGACGATTGACTGTAACAGGTAAAACAAAACTTTCCACGATATACTGCTTTATAATTCAAAAACAAAACAAAAAATCAAAGTTGTTTTTCGAAATATCGCAATTTCTGATAGGTTAAGTCTTTCTTTTTCGAGACATGTTTACCGAAAAATAAAAAAAAACAGAATTTTGCTAAATCCAAAGAAATGTTTCAAAAGTAGAATAAAGCCAAAGGAAACTTTTAGATAATATTAGGTTGTCCGGAAAGTTCTGCAATATTTTTTCACTTTTGAACTAACAATAATAATAGTATAATTAACAACTACAATCAATCAAAGTAATTACCGTCTGAATCAATACAGTCTTGCCAACGATTTACAAGCTCTTTTATTCCACGATTGTAGAATTCCGGGTATCTGGAGTTGATGAAGTTCTTGAAGGCATTCTTGGCATCGTCTGGAGTTTTGAAGATTCTTCCATTAAGAAACGAAGACAAGTGTTTAAAAAGGTGAAAGTCCGTTGGAGCCAAGTCTGGAGAATAAGGAGGGTGCTCCAAGACTTCGTATCCCAGTTCCCTGAATTTTGCCACGGTCTTCTTTGCAGCATGGGGCCGTGCGTTATCCTGCAGAATGATCGGACCCCTCCTTCTGACCATTGTTGGAAGATTGTGTCGCAGTTTGTCAATCTTGGCACAGTAGGTGTCGGCCGTAATACTTTGGCCAGGTTTCATGAAATCGTACTGGATCACTCCAGAGCTACACCACCAGACAGTCACCATAAGCTTCTTTTCGTGCAATTCTGGCTTCGGAACGTGCTTAGGAGCTTCTCCACGCTTACACCAACTTGTAGATCTTCTAGTATTGTTAAACGAGATCCACTTCTCGTCAATAGTTACAATTCGATCCAAGAATTCTTCGTTTTTGCAGCGTTGCAGAAGCTTTTCGGAAGCACATCGTCTCTTGGCTTTTTGCAGATCAGTCAAATTGTGAGGCACCCATTTGTCCAACTTTTTGACCATACCCATTGCCTTCAAATGATCACCAATGGTACTTTTTCCACAGTTTAGTAAATCTTCTAACTCCCGGATTGTAATATGTGGGTCATCTTCAATCTTGCGCCTCAGGGCATCTTTGTCAAGTTTGCTGGGTCTTCCTGCACGTGGTTTGTCTTCAAGCTTCTCATCGTCCACACGAAACTTTGCGAACCATCTGGTCACCGTAGAATAACTCACAACATTCTTACCCTCATTTTCGTTTATGATTCTGAAGGTTTCTGCCGCAGTATTTCCGCGTTTGAATTCATTCCATATAATCACGCGCACGCGAGATTTCTCGATTTTTTTCTAATACCTAAAACAATACAAAAAAATGAAATTAAGTTATGTAACTTACCTTTTTGAATAATTTAGGTAACAAACAAACAAACAAAAAAAGAATTTTTTCTTTCCGTCAAGAAATAAATTTTTCCTGATTTTTCAAAGTTTACCTACTCAAATATTGCAGAACTTTCCGGACAACCTAATAATATATAGTTTTAAAATTTTTTTATTTTAGAAAAACAACTATCTTCTGAAAAAGACGACGACAATCAAGCACCGATCGTCAGACTCCCTCTCCTTGCAGTCAGAGAACTACCTGAAGCTTCTGAGATCAATTTAGTGTGTACAGTTACTGGTATTCCACCACCAAAGATCGAGTGGTTCAAAGACGACGAGTTGGTCACTTTTGCCAACTTTAAGGTAAGTTTAGAGTTAAAACTGTTTACAACAAGATTCTGTAGAATTTACCAAAGTTACAATGTAAACTAAAAATTATTCAACTTGAAATTGCAGTATGACAATGGAATAGCTACACTAAACATCCCCGAAGCAAAGCTCATTCATTCTGGAATATACACCTGCTTGGCCAAGAACAGATTTGGCACAGTTAGATCGTCAGGAGTACTCTACATTCAACGTAAGATAACACAAAATTTTATTTTAGACAAAGTAAAACAGAATATAAAAGACCAATTTTTAAAATTATATGTTTTAGCTAAACCAAGCGATGCTCAAAAAGCGCCCCGTTTTGAAGAACTGTTGTGTAACTCTACGGTCGAAAACGGAAGAGAGTTGTCTTTGGTTTGTAAGGCTGTAGGAAAACCTCAACCTTCGATCACTTGGTTGAAAGACGGCTTGAAGATCATACCCAATCAACGGTTGATCCAGTACACAGACAGACGAGGAGTTGTAAGGCTAAACATCATCAACTGCAAAGCTGAAGATGCGGGAGAATATTCTTGTGAAGCAGAAAACGGGTTTGGTCGAGATTTTACTCATTGCACAGTCAAAGTTGTAGATGACAAAGAAAAGGCAATGAATGAGAAGAAAATGGACAAGTCTCCACAAATTACACGGAACTTGGTGGATGGTAACGTGCACGAAGGCAATAAGTTTGTCTTCGAATGTGAACTAGAAGCAGACGATTCGCCTGTCGTCAAATGGTATCACAATAAAACTCTGATTGAAGATGAGAAGACTTTAAGAACTTATTTCGACGGTAGATTAGCCATTCTGAAGGTCTTTGAAGCTAGCAGTAGCCACGCTGGAGTCTACGAATGTGTGGCATCTAACGCGTTTGGTGAGGTATTTTCGTCAGCTTCCTTGCTTGTTGAAAAAAGCGAGGAATCAGAGGAATACCCACCAAACATGCCAGAATTTACAACAAAGATTCGAGACTTGACGGTGAAGGAAGGGGAAGACGCTTCTTTCACATGCACGGTGAAGGGAGCTTTGAATCCGTCAATCCAATGGTTGTTTAATGGAAGCGCGTTAGTAAACTCAACGCAAACGATAATACAAAGTAACGACAACACACACATGCTGGCTATCAGGAATGTGTTAACGGCGAATGCTGGGGTCTACACAGCGATTGCAAAGAACATATACGGAGACATTCACTGTTCGGCCGAACTGACAGTCGAAAAAGGTGGGTGTTTTATATAAAATTGAAAGAAAAAGGTAATATTGCGATAGCTAGGTATTTTAATATAAAAAGAATTGACTTCATCGACAAATGTTAAGATCCTACCTTATACACTTAACCAATAGCTCTATTGATCGTATAATTTAGACGAGAGCCAGCCACTGATCACCCCCATATTTCGGTACCCATTGCACGACAAAACCGCTATTGTCGAAGAAAGTGTTTCTTTGAAGTGCAGTGTCGATGCGGCTCCACCTCCAAGTATAATATGGGAGAAAGACGGCAAAGTCGTTCAACCAAGCAACCGATTACGGTTCGCTCAAGCAAACAACGTTTACGCTCTCAAGCTGCACGATGTTGACATGAATGATGCTGGAAACTACCTGGTTGGTTACATACTCAGTAGTTAAATATATTACTTTAGGTGCGAATTACCAACCCACTGGGAAGCATAACGTCGGAGTGCGTGTTAATGATAGCTACGGAAAGCGGCGCGGACTCACACTTGGTCGCCGCTGAAAGTGACATAAACCGGCCAGAGTTTCTCGTCAAGCCTCCCGAAGAGAATTCGGTTTCAGAAGGCTCTCCACTCGAGCTGAGAGTTAAGGTCAAAGGATATCCGACACCCAACGTCAAATGGCTTAAGGATGGCAAAGAGATCGCTCGCACTAACCGGTCGTATCACACCCGCGTTACTGGTGACGGACAATATGTTTTGTTGATCGAATGCGCGATCCTGAAGACTTCTGGCACATTCACTTGTGTGGCGTCTAACAAGCACGGTCACAGTGAATGTCATACTCAGCTGAAGGTGAAAAAGCGAGGTAAAATACTGCTTTATGACTTGATCTTTTCGCAAGTTTTCTATTGATGCTAAAATTTTAGCTCCAAGTAGTTATTTTAGACGTAGAGCAATATAAATTTTTCTTTTTTAAATATTGATTACTTATGTTTCAGCATCTTTCAAAAGCACCGGCGAGTCGCTGCCACCAATATTTGCTTCTAAGCCGAGCAACTTGACTGTCACAGCCGGCAGTCCCGCCAGTTTTAAATGTCAGGTAACAGGAAATCCTGTACCAACAATCAGCTGGCTGTTTGTTGACACTAACAACAACAAACATTTACTCGAGTTTGAACAAAGTGGCTGGAAACTGAGGAACAACGGTGGTGTCTACAAGATCGTCACCGATACCGCTGTGAAGTTTCAAGAAGGAACATACGAATGCACTGCAAGAAACAACGAAGGCACAGCCATGTGTTCAGCTACTCTTGTTGTGAATGACAGTGAAGTGAGCATGGGCCCTCCAAGGATTCTAGAACCGATGAATAATGCGGCAGCGGCTCTTAATGAGGAATGTAGCTTTCAAGTGAAGGCTGCTGGTACACCGACTGCTGTCGAATGGTTTCACAATGATAAAAGAGTATCAGAAGATCATAGGATTAAGGTATGATAACTTACTTTTTATAATCGTTGTTTTTTTAAACAAAATGATACAAGAGTAATATTTCTTTTTCAGCTTCGTCAAAGCAAAGCCAACTGTTACGAACTTCACATTACTTCTATCAAACTATCAGATGTCGGTTCGTATGTTTTGAAGTTATCTAACAACGACGGAGAGACTTCATCTGAAGCCATCCTGAATGTGAAGCCAAGTACTCTGCCATTGAATCCTCACCCTAAGCAATTGAAATCTCCGATTGTGTCCCCATTAAGCCCATTATTCCAATTGATGCCTGAGACCGAGACCGTAGAACCTAAGATTAGTTTGAAGCGGAAAGGAGCCGCTCCCGACTTTGTAGTTGGACTACAAGACATCGAGGTGGCAGCGGGAGACGTGGCTGCTGTTGCTGGAAAATTGCAACCAAAAAGTTAGTTTTTTGAAATTTAAAAATTAAAAGTTTTAACTTGTACAAAATGTTTAAAACTTGTTAAAATATTCACAAGGTATAAAAGTATACACAAATTCAGCAAACTAAACCTAAAATCATATAATTTCAGAACGAAAACACCGATTGTTCGAAAAACACAATCAGGAGGATCCCAAGACATTGGCCGGCTCTTTAGTAGCTCGTTTAAGTAATGAGAACGACGAACAAATGGACTACTCCCCACAACAACCACGGCCAAATACCAGTGAGTAAAATGAATCCCCGTTCCATAATTATGTGTCTATTATTTAGCTCTGGCTGAAATCGGCAAAACTATCGCCAAGCGGAATAAAGAGCCATGTGCGCCAAAATTCTTTGTCAAACCGAAGCCCAAGACCGAAATTGAGGAAGGCAAGTCGTTGCGTCTTAAGGCCGCGGTTAGTGGAAACCCAATCCCCGATGTTCGTTGGGACAAAAACGGAGTGATTTTGGAGACCGGTAACAAATTCTCAATTTACAACGACGGCGACCTCTACTTCCTCGAAGTGCACCACCTCAGCACTTTCGACCAGGGCTTCTACAACTGCACCGCCACCAATATTGATGGCTTTGCCACGTGCACCACACACGTCCTGGTCTCCACGTCCGACACCCTCATAGACAAACTCAAAAAGAATATGAAGAAACAACAGACGCCACTCGAGTTCTTGGAAGTTTTGCCAGGACGAGAGAAGGTAAGTGAACATATTAATGTAAAGGTTCAAACCATAAAAGTGCTTTCCTCAGGGAATGTGCAGTCATAAGCAATTACACTAATTTTCGGCATTTTTTATTAACTTTGGGTATTATTTCATGCTCCTAGAGCCAAACAGAGCAACAACTAGTAAAAACACTTTCAAGTTGCATCTTTCAAGTTTTAAAATTTACTTTTTAGGTAAATGTGGGACAAACTTTGTCTTTGGAATGTATTGTTACTGGTTACCCAGCTCCAGACATTCTCTGGCAAAGGAATGGCACTACTTTGGTACCTCAAACCAATAAGTACCAAATGTTCTTTGACGGTGAATGTTCCACTTTGCGTTTTATGTCATTATCTGCTGCTGATGAAGGGACCATCGTGTGTGTAGCGGAGAACCCCCTGGGCAAAGTGATGACACAAACCTATTTAGAAGTCGTGTCATCTAACACTGGAAGTGCTAACACCCCACAATTCAAGAAGGAACACGTTAAAAAGCAGAAGACTGTTGACGGAAAAGCGTTGGTGATTGAAGCACCTCTCAAGAACAGTAAGAACATTGTTTTATAATTATGTTCTTTCTTGTTTACAAGGAAAGTACCCAACCTGCAACTCTCAGAATTAGCTTAAAATTTTTATACGGATTCTTTGTAGTACAGTAGCACATATAAAAAATCTTAGCTTGCGGTTTTAAGTTTTACAATTAATATATTTAAATTTCCCGCCAACTTGGCAAATTTGGCATTGTGTTGCAAGCACTTTTTTGACTTTCCAAAGAAGATAGACTTACAAATTTAAAATTGCAGGTTCATTTGAAGCTTTTCTATCATTACATTAAAGAAAAATAGTTAGAAGTCAAAAAATAAGAAAGTTATAAACTTGAAACACTATGCCAATTTGGCGGGAAATTCAAAACGTGAATCTTTGATCTCGATTTTCTCAAGTCTGGCCGCAAACCGCAACTTAGGATTTTGCATAAGATGTTACATTTACATGATCTTGCAATTAAAAAATTTTGAACGAAATCTGAGCGTTGCAGGTCGGGTACCTTCCTTGTTAGTTACATTTACAATTTAAAAAAAGTTGAATTCAGGTTATAAAGTTTTACTTTTTACTAAAAATATAATTTAGGTTTTGAGAAAGTCGAATTCAAATGGATGAGTGGAAACATTACCATCGAAGATTCCGAAGCTTTTAAATACGGTCGAAGAAAGAACAACTTAACCTTGACGATCACTGATCCCTTCCCCGAAGATTCTGGAGAATACGTTTGCGTAGCTCAGAATCGGCACGGAGAATCTCAGTTCACGGCCGAAGTAACGATAACTGATGACATGAAGTCTATATCCCATGTCAAGAAACCGATTCTGAAGCCGAAACAACCCACGATCTACGGATCAGAAGGCTGTTCAGTAGACCTGACGGCCGAAGCTTCTGGATCAGATCCAGTCATCTCCTGGTTCCAAGAACAGGAGCAAATATTAGCGGACGAGAAGCACGAAATGATCAACAGCTCCAATGAACACACTCTCAGAATCCACGACTTTGAGAAGAGCGATCAAGGAGGCTACAAGCTTCTGGCTATCAACAACGCCGGGATTGCCGAAGCCACATTCGACCTTCAGTTGCAGTCAAACACAAAGTTAAGGTATGGTTACTGTCTTTTATGTCTAAATTTGTTCAAAAAAGGCGTAGAATTCAGTTTTTTTTTGTATTTTTAAAGCTGTGTAGCAGGCTGTATGTATGATTTTTATCAAAATATTATTACATTGAGTACTTACTATAATATAATTCGAAAATTATTTTGAAAAGTTTTAGAAACGGAACGAAACCAAGTTTTGTACAATTCCCAAAGAATGTACAAAGCAAACCAAACGAAACAGTTACAGTAACTTGTGAATTCGAAGGAGACCCAGTACCTAAAGTTAGCTGGTTTAAGGGATCTCGACAACTCGAATCCAATGAGAATATTGTAATTGAAACCACACCTACGAGTAGCCAGCTGTCGATCTCGATGGTCGACGCTGACTTGCAGGGAGAATATCTGTGTACGATAAGGAACCCATTTGGAGAAGAACTCAACAGTTTGACAATATTAATGTTACGTAAGTTCATGGAGTTTGTTGCATGTTTAAGTGTTTGGTCCAGTGTAACAATAGGTAACAACAATAATGTGTCTTACCGTAACTTAGTTCATGTTTTAGGTTATATAATGCTTTCAGATATACGTTATCGTGTTACCGTCCTCCTTTCAGATGTATACAACACAATGTTATTTTTGTTATGTTCATTAGTCCAGTCCATCCAAATGGTCGTTTTTTATAACACAAAAGTAACATATTTTTGTAACACGCATTGCCTATGATAATATTTTGTCGGTTTAGAAGACGGACTTGCTACATGGTAACACGGAGAATATCATAATTTTTATTGATTGTTAAACAATTACATATGTCTATCTTCCCTTACATTGTATTTTTACTTTATAGTTAGTTGCTTTTAGATTATAGTTTGTCTAGTTTGAAGCCTCTGAAGCCCAACGTAACAGGCATTTATTCAATTTGCATACCCAATTACCTGCCTTTATATTTCTATTTTATTCAAACTGAATTATCTATATCACCCAAGGTACCACAACATCAACTGCTGCTCACCATTATATACGTATCTTCAACTGCTCAATTTACATAACCGGTTTTATATCTACATATTCAGACAGGTATGCGGTCTGTAATTACCACTTGGATCAAATCGACTGTTAAACAACATCCAATGTCAAAGGGCCATTGACAACAGCTGACGAGGCTTCGTTTTATTTTTCACCATATTTTAGATTCGTTTAGAATTTTAATAAACCATTAAAAATATATTGACTGGACTTATATTTTATCAGCTTTACTTTGACTTTACAACAAATCAAAATGAATTTTCCTAAACTTTTGGAAAGTAATGGCCTCCAAAGCCCAAACTTTAAAATTGATAAGCTTCGCAAGGAGTTTTACTTGAAGCAAACTTAAATATGGCACAACTCCCCAATTAAAACCTAAATCCACCAGTTCTGGAATTAAAACCTAAAGGTAACAGTTCTGAAGTAGCTATAACAATTCAAAAAGTTTTGTAAACTGTTCCAGTCCAATTTAAAGCTAAAAAAATAATTATGTACGCAAAGTCACATTTAAAACTCGTAAAAAACTAGTGTAATATAGAAATTTTCCTATTTAGTGTTCATAAAAAAGAAAAAAATAAAAAAAACTACTTTTTTGGTCAAACTCATAATTTCCAACAAAATACTGCGGTTTGGCAGTATAAAATAGTTTTCCACGAATCAATTGTTAAATTGTGTCTACAACCAATCGAAAATTCTCGAAATTGTTCCTAAATAACGTCGTTATGACATACTTTATGGATTCATTTCTTTTTTGTTTTTCGTCAATATAAATTGTGAAAGCTCAGCAGCTGCTGCAGCAGATATTGAAAGTGTTTACGGGAAATATTGGACATAAAAAGTAAGTTATTCACTTTCTACTGTTACTTTGATGGTTTTCAATAATATTTTGAAACTATACTTTTACAAAACAGTATTATTATGAAAAAATATTTTTTATAAGATTAAATTGTACTTACCTTAATCTTCGACATAATTTAAACTTACTTTTATCTTCACCTAATTTTCTGACACCTACCTGTATATTTTTATCATATTTTATATTAAAAAACTTTATTAATCAAATACCGTTTCGCCGTTTTGAAAGAACGTGACATAAGCTACAAAACGAAATAAGGCGTTTAAAATTTAAAGGCAGTTTGAGGGCCTTTGGAAGCAATGACTAGTTTAAAATATTTAATGAAACCGTTGGGATGTTCTCTACTTGCAGCTGATATTATCATAGACGAAACAATCGAATGCAGGGCAGCAGAGTATTCGAGTTGTTTTAAAACTTACTAGCCTGGGGCAGCACTCCCATTCTGGTACAGTTCTAAGTCTAATACTAGCTGAAATAGGTTCACAAAGACGGCAAGCATTCAGTTAGGCAGTACAATTCCAATAACGCGATTTAAGATAGATAGGAGGGGCACAACAAAACGTGGAAAATATATGCATGTAGGTTTATGACTTTGGATGGCAGGTTGAGCAGCGTCAATCTACCTACTCTGTAAATTAAGTTTAGCTTCTGATTGAGCAGTTCCACTTGCGTTCTTCAGAACACAAGCATAAGTACCAGCTTGTTGTGCGGAAACACGGGTCAATTCGAGAATGACCTTGTTTCCTTCCTGGGTAGCCTGAAACACATTTAATAGTTATTTCTCATTGTGAAAATCTCATAATTTAATTTGAGGACCATATCTTTTTAAATAATGTATCAGACCCACCTTATGGGCTCCAGTTAGAGCTTTTCCGTTAAAATTCCATGTGATGTTGGGAAGAGGTTGACCGTCAATGACAGCCACCAGCTTCACGTTCTCGCCGGCTCTAGCGTTGATTGAGGTGAGTTTCTGAACAAATTGAGGAGCCTTGGCGGCTTGGGTGGTCTTTGATTGGGCTGAAGATGGTCCCTCAGAGACAATAGTGCCTGTGGCGCTAGCCGGAACAAGTCCAATCTTACCACTGGTCGCTGGAAACAAAGAGAAAATTTGAAACTATTAATTTACGCCTATAAAGTGCAAAATAACCAAAAATGCAGATAAAATTAAATTTCAATCAAACTCACGTTTAATGACCAAGTTAGCGACAGTGCTGGCTTTTCCGGCAGGGTTGCTAGCTTCACACTTGAACTCGGCAGCGTGTTCTTGACTAACTGAAGCGATCTTCAACCAAGCTTCACCAGCGCTGTGTCCGGTCTCGTAGGAACGGCCTGGTTTGATTGGTTCATTGTTTCTGTACCACCGTACCATTGGGTCTGGAAATAAACAGTATCAGGTTATTATTTTTAAATTATATACTGAAGGCAGAAATTTTTCACCCCCCCCCCCTCTAACTTGGCTGTGAGTGAACCGATTGGGACCAAACTTGGTATAAATACTCATAAAGTACTGGGGACTGTTTTGATATAGCGAAGTGTCAATTGGCTTGTGGCATTTCGTTTTATAAAAAAAAATTTTTTTTGCGGTGAAAAAAGTGGGAAGTTATTGTTGACCCCCTTGTGAAATAGAGCGTTGTTGCTGTGATTTTGTCGAATCTTTGCAAGAAAAAGGTAAGGCATGGCTATTCCATCATTTAAGGTAGTTTTTAGGATGTTGACTCAAAAAGAAAGAGATGAGATTGCGGACTGTTACAAAATGACTATGAGCACCAAGGAAGTTGAGAGAAGGACCGGTCACAGTAGAAATACTGTTAGAAGAGTTATCAGAAACGTGCCTACAAAGCAGGTTGGACGTCCAGAAAAGATTGACGCTGCTACTTTTCGCAGAATCCGACGGTTTGTAGAGAAGGAAGTTCGTGCTGGACATAAGGTAACGGCAAAAATAATCAAGGAGAACTTAAATCTGGGGGTAACTCGCCGGACAATTAACATTGCGTTGAAGAAAAATGGCATTACTTACGAAATAGTTAAAAGAAGACTTCCGTTGAGCCCTTCTCATTTGGTTTGTCGCATGAACTTTGCGAAAAAGCACCTTGACCTGAAGACCGATTTCAGTAAGTGGATTTTTACGGACGAAAAGAAGTTTTCTTTTCATGGTCCTGACAATATGGCCAGCTACGGTACTCCCAATGCACGCTTAAAGCGGATCAAGCGTCAGGTGGGCGGAGGGTGTAATGGTACTAGGTGCTATTTGCAGTAATGGCAATATCAAGATTAAGGTGAGTAAAACCCAACACAAAATGTGATCATGAGGGCTGTTTTAGGTTGTAAACGGAAAATACAAGTCAAAAGACTACATCAAAGACCTGAAGACCACCTTCATCCCCTGGGTAATTGAACAGAAGGGCCGTAAAGGCTGGTGTTGGCAACAAGAAAACTGTACCATTCACACATCCAAAGAAACCATGGACTTCTTGACGAAGAAAAAGGTCACAGTAGTTGATTGGCCATCCCGATCGCCTGATTTGAGTATTATAGAAAACGTCTGGAAGCTTCTAGAGGATCGGGTTCATCAACACGGCCAGTTTTACGACAAGGGCACGTTGGAGCAGAAGATTTTAGAATGCAGCGAAAACTTTCCAAAAGATGTGATTCTAAATCTTTATTCATCGATCCCTCGACGATTGGAAAAAGTTCTAGCCGCAGGCGGTGACGAAATCTAGGTATTTTAGAAGGGGGGTTAAGATTTAATTCCCACTTTTTTGGCCCTTTTTTTTAAATGTTTGTTATTTTTTGTTAACGGTAACCCAGCAGGTCCTGGTTCCGTTTGTGTTGTTATTAGGTAGACAATAAACTATGTACCAAGTTTGGTCCCAATCGGTTCACTCACAGCCAAGTTAGAGGGGGGTGAAAAATTTCTGCCTTCAGTATATTTTTAATTTTATGCAGATGTGTATTATTTTGCTTAAAAGTTACCTGGGAATCCAGTGAATTGAGCTCTGAATTCAGCAGCTTGACCAGCAGAAGCCACAATTGGTTGTAAAGGCGTCGAGAAGCGTGGAGCTTCGTATTTGGGTCCGGCTTCGGCACCTTTACCAGTTTTAGTCAAATTGACATTGAGTCTGGCTTTGCAACGAGCTTCACCAGCTGGGTTCTTGGCTACGCATTCGTAGACTCCGGCATCTGGAGCTACAACGTTGTTGAGGGTCAGACCGACGTTGCTTCCGTTTTGTACACGTTCAAAGCGGGAGTCGTTTGGCAATGGTTTTCCATCCTTGAACCATGACACAGTTGGTGGATCACCACTGACCGTGCAGGAGAAGGTGACGCTCGAGTTCTGAGCCGCTCTCTGATCGGAAATGATCTGAGAGAAGGCTGGTGCAGTTCCCTTCTTGGATGGTTCTCCAACCGTCAAATTGGCAGTAGATTCAGCTTGGCCTCCGACGTTGCTCAACTTGACAGTGTATTCTCCTTGGTGGTTATACTTCAATTTGTTCAATTCCAATACAGATTCACCATCAGTCGTTTTAATCTGGGTATCAAAGGCAGAACGAAGCTCTTTGCCGTTAAGATACCATTTGACAGTGACTGGAGCGTCACCAGAGAAGTTGACGGCAAATCTGGCCGATCTTCCGAGCTCTGCTTGAACAGGTTGGAGCTGGTTCTGAATAGAAGGCGCAGACTTTTGGGATTGAACTTGTTTCGTGGGCTGAGGCTTGTTGGCAACAGTGACACGAGGAATTTCACTAAAACCAATAGTTGTTATTTACAAGAATTCAACAGAAAAAGCATGTTTTTTACAATTAGTAGTAGTACATAATATGTCTTTATAACTTACTCTTTAACAACTTGTGGAGTTCCTTTAAGTGGTCCACTTTCAACAACAACGTGGTCGGTTGGTCCGATTTCTTTTGGAGCGAACTTCTGTTTGATGTTAACTTGGTCCTTGTGTGGAATGACCTTCTCCTTTTCAATTTCTGGGCCTTGTTGTGGTTGTCTAATCTTGGCCTTTTCTTCTTGAATGCGGACACGTTCGTTGGATGGAAGTTCAGCAGCTGGTTTGGGCTTGGCTCCACGTAGTTTGACCTGGTCTCTGGCTGGTACAACAACTTCTGGTTCGGGTTCCTCCATCTGGTTGACCTTTCCGACTGGTTCTCCCAACTTAACGTTTCCAGCAGCCCAGTCTGGTGGAGGGCTTCTGAAGCGTTGAGGATCCTTTTCTTCCTTTGGTTTGTCAACTTCACGCAATTGCACAGGTTCCAGTTGTTCACGTTCTGGTTGGTATTTCTGGATTTGACCGGGTTTCAATGATATTGGCTCCAATTCCAATCCTCCGAACTGTTTACGTTCGCGTTCAACATAAGACAATTTGTCGTAGAACTGGTCGTCCTTGGTTCGAGTGAACTTCTGAACCAGTTCTTCGGTCTCCAGTGGTTCAACGGGATGTTTAGAACGTTCAACACGGACAAGCTTATTGACGTTGGCTTTAGGTTTCTGCTCGAAGGCTTCTCCCAATTGGCCAAGAGTTTCCTTCTGCCATTGGTTGACACGTTCTTGGAGTTCTTCGTTGGTTTTCTGGGTTCCCTTCT
The DNA here is from genome assembly GCA_904066225.2 of Bursaphelenchus okinawaensis. NCBI lineage: Eukaryota > Metazoa > Nematoda > Chromadorea > Rhabditida > Aphelenchoididae > Bursaphelenchus > Bursaphelenchus okinawaensis. The sequence continues at coordinate 5,653,349 of CAJFCW020000005.1, read as the reverse complement.
TCAGCTTCTGCTGACGGAAGTCGTCACGTTGGAAGACGTCCAAGTTGGCGCTTGCAATCACTTCGCCTTCTGAGTTCTTAGCGATGGCTTCAATGGTTCCAGCGTCAGAAATACGAGCGTGGGTGATGGTCAAGTAGTGAACACCATCGTAATTGAGCTTGTAGCGTTGACCCTATTAAATATTGTTTATTGAGATTATCAACTTACTTGTAAGGCTTGAATTCCGTTGACGTACCAGATCACCTTTGGTTTGGGGTTACCCACAACGGCACATTCAAAACGGGCTGGCTCGTTTTCAGTAACTTGAATATTTCTTGGTGAAATAGTAAACTGAGGAGCTTGCTTTTGACGAGCTTGCACTCCCTTTTGGTCAACCCTACAAAAAATATTTATCATATATTGAACTATTAATATTTTACCGAAGAATAATTAACACTTACCAGTGCAAGTTTTCGTTCTGTTTCTTGATGTCGCGGACCTTCAAGCTTTGTGGAAGTTGGGATTCAGTGATGACGTGGCTAGCAGTCGAACAAGCCAATTTAGCGGTAGCTACAGCTTGTCCAAACTGGTTAGTGGCGACACAAGTGTATTCACCAGTGTCATCAGGCAGAGCGTACAACAAGTCCAAGGATACATATCCGAATTCAAGGTTGTTGCGGAATCTGTTACCAATGTTAACCGGTTTGCCGTCCCTGTACCATTCGATCTTGAGGTAGGGGTCGTTGAGTGGTGCAACCTGAGTTTCGAATCTACAGAAGTCTCCTTCTTCAACACCAATGTTAAGCAATTGGGTCTTGAACTCTGGAGCACGTTGGTTAGCTGGGTCATACGCATCGTCTTCAGACAAAGCGATGTCGGCACGAGTAAATTGTCTGATATGGTGCTCAATGTTTTCGGCTGTGGCTCCTGGGGCTTGTGGTGCAAACTCAAGTGACGGTTTAGCCAACACATTGACATGGGCTACAGTAGAGGCTTGACCCTTGTCGTTGATGACACGAAGCTCGTAGTCTCCGTTGTCTTCTGGGTAAGCATAGAGAATATCCAAAGTAACGAATCCAAATTCGAAGTTGGTCTTGTATCTGTTGGCTTCTGGCAACAGAGCTCCGTTTCTCCACCATTCGACCTTGAGTTTGGGGTCGTTAATAGGCAAGACACGAGTTTCCAAGTGGATGGATTCGCCTTGGTCGGCGTCAATGTTCTCGACCAAAGGTTGCACGATTTGTGGTTCTTCGGCGTCGATAATAGTACGTACTTCAATGGTTCCTGAAGTTATAGCTTCTCCCTTGTCGTTTCTGGCAATGCATTTGTATTCTCCTGAATCCTGGGCGATCAAGTGTTTGATCGTGAGTGTCAATACTCCGAAGTCGTTGGTCATCTGGATACGGTTAGAGTATGGAATAGAGTGACCGTTGTGTTGCCATTCAATGTTCAAGCTTGGGTCACCAATTGGTTCCAAGACACACATGAATGACGTAGCGTCAGTTTCAGTGTGTTCTCCCAAATCTGTGAGATTTTCAGTGAAGTGAGGTGCTTCGTAGTCAACATCTGGTTGAACAAGATCTCCGCGTGGACGGTTGATGTATTGTTCAAGTTGTTCGATCTTGTCCTTCTTCTCTCCAGGTGCGACCCAATCGTACAAAATACCGCTGTCACCGACAACTTCAACATCAACTGACACTTCGTCTTGTCCGTAGTCGTTGGTAGCGCGACAAGTCCAGTTTCCGGTATCTTGAGGCTCAGCAGGGATAAGTTCGAGTACGACAAAGCCAAAGTCATGAATCGTCTTCATACGGTTACTGTCACGAACTGGTTCTCCGTTGTGGAACCATTCGACACGGAGTTTAGGATCGTTAACAGGCTCGAGTGGCACGTCCAGATGGATGAGAGCACCTTCGCGCAACTGTGGAAGTTGCTGAAGTTGGTTCTTGAACTTGGGTGGGGCAAACACCAACTCCGGCTCTTCTTCCGGCTTCGGACCACGGCTTTCGATCTCTTCGATCTTCTGTTGAGCTCCTTTCATACGATCGGGCAGTTGAGTGTCTCTAACAATGTTATCCTTTGGTGTACATGTCAATGTAGTACTGGTAACAGCTTCACCAGCCTTGTTTCTGGCACGACACGTGTATTCTCCAGAATCTTCGGGAATTACTGGGGAAATCTCAAGAACAACAAAGCCAAAGTCGTTGATGGTCTTGACTCTGGAGCTGTTGAGCAAAGCGCGGCCGTTAAGGTACCACTGAACTTCGAGAGTGTTGTCATTGATTGGCTCGTATTTGGCTGTGAAGTGAGCACGGTCTCCGGTCTCACATTCTGCTGGAGCAGACAACGGTTGAACGAATACAGGTACACGTTCTTCTGGAGCGAGGTCTTCTACTTCTGGTCGTCTGTTTCTTAGATCTTCAAGTTCTTGAACAGCTCTAGCCTTGCCTTCGTCTAGTGGATCCAGAACAAGACCGTCCTTTGCTTCAACACTCAACGTAGCTGAAGTGGAGGCTTCTCCTTGTTCATTGGAAACAACAACAGTATATTCTCCAGAGTCGTGGGCTAACACGTACAGAATGTCCAAAATGGCAAAGCCAAAGTCATTGACCATCTTGTAACGATTGGCTTGTGGCAGAATTTGACCGTCCTTGTACCATGTTACGACCAATCGTGGGTCATTACTTGGTGTGTAATGGGCTTCCAAGTGTACGCTGTCGCCTTCAGAAAGGTCAGAAGGTGCTGACAATTGTACGGTGATATTTGGTGATTCGAATTGTGGAGCTTCTTCTTCAGGTCTTCCAGCCTTTGGAGCTTCGATCTCTTGGATTCTGGCCAACGATTGGGCTTGGATTGCGTCAGAAGCAATACCTTCATGACCGGTTACACTCAAGTTGGTAGAAACACGGTCTTCACCTGCTGAGTTGCTAGCAACGCATACCCATTCACCAGTATCTCTGAGTTCGGTCGAGTTGATGTTAAGGATAACCCAACCGAAGTCGTTGATGAACTTGGCTCTGGATGAAGCAGCAAACGGCTCTCCGTTGACAAACCACTTGATCTCCAATTCAGGATCGTTGATAGGCTCCACGGTGGTCTCGAAGTGAGCCGGTTGACCTTCTTGAAGTTCGGCCACGTTTTGTATTGGCGAAGTAAACTTGGGTGGTACCTTTGGTTCCGGTTCCTTTTCTGGTTCAGGTTCTTTTGGTGCTTCAATTTCTTGGATTCTGCGCCACGACTCTTCGTGTTGCACATCGCCCAAGATGGCCTCTTTGGCGTTACATTTGAGTGTAGCGCTGGAGACGGCTTCTCCCTTATCGTTAGAAACCTTAAGCTGGAATACTCCAGCATCTTCTGGGAATGTGTAACCAATAGCCAGCTTGCAAAGTCCAAAGTCTTGAGAGATGGCATACTTGGAGCCGTGGGACAATGGTTCTCCGTTGCGCACCCATTGGACCTTGAGGTTGGGGTCGTTGGTTGGTTGAACCACAGCTTCGAATGCTGATGAATCTCCTTCGTCACATTCGATGTCAGAAATTTCAGTAGTGATAGTTGGAGCGTCGTATTCAGCGGGTGGTGGAGTTGGTTCCTTTTCTTTTGGAGCTTCCAAAATTTGGATTTGACGCCATGATTCTTCGTGAGTAGTGTCTCCAAGGATTTCTCCGATTCCAGCGATTCTGAGTGTAGCTGATGTAGAGGCATCACCTTCAGTGTTGACAATCTTGAGCGTGTAGACACCTTCGTGGTCGGGGTTGACAGCACTGATGTCAAGAGCGGCCCAACCCAACTCGCTTCTGGTCTTGATGAGTTGAGAAGCTCCCAATGGTTGGCCGTTAAACTGCCACTCCACCTTGAGGTCGTTGTCTCTGGCTGGTTGGAAGGTAGCTTCCAGATGAATAGGTGTTCCTTCTTGAATGTCGCTGGCATCTTCCAGGTGGGTCAAGAAGCGTGGTTTTTCCTTTTCTTCGACAACTTCAATTTCCTCGATAATCTTCGGGGCTTCCAATTCTTGGATTCTCTCCCAAGATTCTGGATGTTGAGTGTTGCGAAGAATGGCTTCGTAGTCACTGACCTTGACAGTAGCGCTGGTTGAGGCTTCACCGTGCTGGTTAAAGGCACGACATGTGTAGACTCCAGAGTCGTGAGGGAGAACGTGGATGATTGTGAAGACGACTTGACCGAAGTTGATTTCATTGTGATGACGGTTGGCTAAAAAATTTATTTTAAATGAATATTTTACTCTCAATTTTCAAAATGACCAACTTTTAAAAAAACCTACAGTTTTGCAATGGAACGTTGTTCAAGAACCATTCGATTCTCAACTCTGGATCGTCAGCTGGATCCACGTAGCCCGTAAGCTTGATGATTCCTCCTTCATCTTCAACCTCAACGTTCTCAAAGGTCTGAACCCAGTTGGGTTTGTCGAACTGTTGTTCTGGGTACTCGAGGCGAGGGTTCTTGTCGATTCCTTCCATGTACTCAATCTTCTGAAGAGAAGCTGGATGAGCAGTGTCGACGATGATGTTCTCAGATCCAGCGACGCTGAGAGAAGCATTTGTGATCGTAGCACCCTCGTTGTTCACGGCCTTACAAGAGTAAACACCGTTGTCGAAGGATGTTACGCCATTAATTCTGAGGGCAACATGACCAAAGTCTTGTACGATGACGTATCTGTTGCTCTGCTGAAGTGGAGTGTCGTCACGGAACCACTGGAGCTGAAGGTTAGGGTCATTGATTGGAATGACACGACCTTCAAACACGACGATCGAGTTCTCCGAAGCATCGGCAATGCTTTGAAGTGGCTGAGTAAATTGAGGAGCTGGGTATACGGTTGGTTCGGCCTCTGGTTGTTCTGATTTTGGAGCCTCAATTTCTTGAATTCTTCTCCATGATTCTTCATGTTGAGTGTCTGAGAGAATTCCTGGTCTGCGTTCGCATTCCAAGTGAGCTTCGGTAGAATCTTGGCCATAAGCATTTGAAGCTTGACAACGGTAATCTCCGATATCCTGTAACAGAAAAAGTTTGCATAAGTGTCTTTCTTATTGTTAGTTATATACAGCTTTTACAATTGTAATTATTAGTTCGGTGAAGTCTTACCTGTCCAAGAACATAATGAATGTCCAAAGAAACCAATCCGAAGTCGTTTCTAATTCCGAATCTGTTACTGGCAGGCAGCGGTCTTCCGTTGTGGAACCATTGGATCCTGAGGTTGGGGTCGTTGATTGGTTGGACCTGAGCCTCGAAGTGTGCTGGTTGACCTTCAATGAGGTCAGTGACACTTTGGATTTGAGTGACAAAGTGAGGTGGACCGTGTTCTGGTTCGGCCTCTTCTTCTGGCTTCTCTTTTGGAGCTTCCAACTCTTGTACACGTTGCCAGCTGGCTTCATGTTGTGGGTCAGAAAGAATGGTACCGTACTCTTCGACGGACAACTCTACGTTAATTTGGTCTTCTCCAGATTCGTTCTTGGCTACGGCGGTGTAAGTTCCAGCGTCCTCAGCGACAGTATAAGCAATGTCCAAAGCCACCAGACCAAAGTCATAGGTATGACGGAATCTGTTGCTGTTCTTGAGTGGCTGGCCGTCCTTGAACCAGGTAACCACCAATTTCGGATCGGTGTTTGGTGTAACTCTTGTCTTGAAGTGAGCTGGCTGTCCTCCAATTCTCTGTAAGGCCTCGAGGGGTTCAATGAACTTAGGAGGCTCGGCTGGAGCTGGTTCAGCTTCTTCTGGCTGTTCCTTTGGTGCTTCGAGTTCCTGAATCTTCTGCCAACTGGATGGATGTTGAGGATCCAAGTAGAGAATTTGATGTGAAGCTACGTCGATAGTAGTTTCGGAAGTGGCTTCTCCCAATTCGTTACGTGCTACGCAAGTGTAGGTACCCGAATCTTGAGCAAAAGCGTACAAGATATCAAGAGAAACGTAACCAAAGTCGTGAACGGTTCTGTAACGGTGACCGTTGCTGAGAGGCTGGCCATTGAAGAACCATTCGACGACCAGTTGGTTATCATCAGTTGGCTCAATTTGTCCTTCGATGTGGATCGGATCTCCTTCTTCGAAGGCTGGAAGTTGAGGCAGATTGTTGACAAACTTGGGAGCCACCTTTTCTGGTTCTGGCACGATCAGTTCTGGAGGCTGTCTGTTTTCAATCTCTTGAATCTGGTTCCATGATTCTTGATGTTGAGTATCCAACAACAACGCATCTGTTGGAGTGACCTTAAGTGTGGTAGAGGTTGTAGCTTCACCGAAGGCACTGACAGCATGGCAAGAGTAAAGTCCAGAATCTTCTCCAACAACACCTGGAACGTCAAGGACAATAAGGTCCATGTTTCTGGAATGAATCCATCTGCTGGCTTCTGGAAGTGGTTGGCCGTTGACAGTCCAGGTGACCTTGAGAGTAGGGTCATTGACTGGTTGAAGACGGCATTCCAATCTAATGTGATCACCTTCTGTAAGTTCGTCCAGAGTGTTGAGTTGTTGAGTGAAGTTGGGTGGAGGGAATACCAGCTCTGGAGATGGCTCACGTTCGATGACACGGTTCTCCATCTCGTATATCTTGTTCCACGACTCTTCGTGCTGAGTCTCCAAGTAGATGTTCTTCTTTCCGGTGATGTTAAGGTCAAGGCTGGTCTCAGCTTCTCCAGCTTCATTGATGGCTCTGCAAGTGTAGGTTCCAGAGTCTTCTGGATGAATGTGTAAGAATTCCAAAGCAACATATCCGAAGTCGTGTATGGTGCGGATTCTGGAGCTGAATTGTAGTGGTTGCCCGTTGAAGAACCATTCGATTCTCAGCTTGTTGTCATTAATAGGAATAACGGTACAATCCATGTGAAGCGGTTGACCTTCCACGATCTCTTCTGACTGTGGAGTCTGGAGTTGTTCAGTGAATTGTGGAGCTTCTGGAGGTTGTTCTTCTTCCTCAGGCTCAGCCGGTTTCACACCTTCGATTTCTTGGATTCTACGCAGAGATTCTGGATGACTAGTCTCGTCTAGAATCAGAGCTCCACTTTCGATTTCGATGACTGTCGCTGTGTTGGCTTCACCGGCGTCATTCTTCACAACCAACGTGTATTCTCCGGCATCTTCACCAACCAAAAAGTTGATGTCCAGAGCGGCGTAACCAAAGTCATTAGTAACTCTGTAGCGGTTCGAATGCTTAAGTGGCTGCCCATTGAACAACCATTCAACCTGAAGTCTGTTGTCATCGATTGGAGTGTATTGGGCGTCCAAATGGACAGCTGTGGCTTCTTGTGACAATGGGATAGCTTCGAGTTGTTTGATAATTTGAGGAGCCTCCTTTTCGGCTTCGGGTTGATCCTCTGGGGCTGGTCGGGGCGCTTCAAGCTCGGTGATTCTATCAACGGCTGAGGGGTGGAATGTGTCCAATAACATGGCATCCTTGGCTTCAACTTCGACGTTGATGTCGCAACTGGCTTTGCCTGTGGCATTTCTGACGATCAAAGTGTAAGTTCCTGAATCTTCAGGGTAGATGTACAGAACATTCAAAGCGATGAAGCCAAAATCTTGGTTAGTTACGAAGCGATGGGCTTGCATCAAGGGTTGACCGTTGAACAACCATTCATGCTGAAGTTTAATATATTATAATTAAACTTTTCGAAGTACATTAAAAAAGCATTAAAGATGTTAGCATACTCATAAAGACTTACTGTTAATGTATTGTCATCTACAGGTCCAGCTTGGGCCTCCAAGAAGATGCTTTCGCCTTCAGCAGCTTGGACTGATCCACTCAATGGTCGGATGAAGTGAGCTCCTTGCTTCTCTTGTTCTGGTTCTTCTTCTGGAGCCAATTTTGGAGCTTCAAGCTCTTCGATTCTGGCTACACTTGTGGGATGTTGAGTATCACCCAATACTTTGCTCTTGGCTAAATTCAAAATATTTAATTTAACTTTTATAAAAAAAACAATAATTACGTGATTTATGTCAGAAGGTAAAATCTTACGTTCGCAGTGAAGACTGGCAGTAGTTTCGGCCTTTCCTAAAGCGTTTTCGGCAACGCACGTGAAGCTGCCACTGTCTTCGGCATAAACATGGAGAATATCCAAAGATACAAAACCAAAGTCGTGGAAAGTGCGGAATCGGTGAGCTGAAAAATTGTCATAGGAATCAAAAATTATAACATCCAAGTAAAATTAATAATTAAAAAATATTAAAACACTTTTTCATTTTTATTTAAAAAATTTGCAAAATTTAAAGCTGTCCTAATTAGACCTACCGTGTGGAAGTAGGTTCCCGTTGTGCAACCAGTAGACCTTGAGGGTGTTGTCGCTGACTGGCTCCACTTTGCATTCCAAATGTAAAGGTTCGCCTTCCTCGACTTCGCCGACGTCGCCAGGCAAAGGTTGTACAAATTGAGGACCGCTCTGAAAACAATCCGAGCTCCGACCCCACATTCTTTAAGTTACAACGCTTTATTGCTCTATCTCGACTTTCGAAAAGACATCTTGAAAAGCATCTTATTATGAACACTCACCTCCGGCTCTGCGTCCACCACCTCTTCCCTCGCGTACTTGTTCAGATTTTCCAGATATTCGATTTTACCAAGCGCTTCTTCGTGCTGTGTCTTCGACACAATCGCATCGTATCCGTTCACCGTCAGGTTACATTGTTTACGGTTCTCGCCCAACGCATTACGCGCCACCACCGTGTAGGTACCGGAGTCTTCCGGAATCACGCCAGTGATCCTCAAGGTGACAAAACCAAACTCGAACAATGGGTGAAAGCGATTGGCTTGGTACAGTTGTTCATCGTTGTGGTACCATTCAACAACCATGGTCGGGTCGTTTACGGGAGTGACCTAAAATTTTGTGAAAATAATATGGAAATTCATAATAACATATAATATAAAATATCTTTTTTGCAATATTACACTTTCTAACAAGCCGTACCACATGTGACATACCTTCAAGTCAAAGATGATGTCAGTATGTTCATCAACTTCGTAATCTTCCAAGTCTCCCACGAATTGTGGAGCACTGTCGCATTCTCTGTCTGGTACTTCAGCCAATCCAAAGTCTTTAGGCTGCTCGAGTTCTTGAATTCTCTCTAAGCCTTCTGGATGTTGAGCATCCAAGAGCAAAGAATCCTTTCCTAACACGGTCAGATTCACGCTGCTTTCAGTTTCTCCCAATTCGTTGCGAGCTACACAAGTGTAGGTGCCAGAGTCTTCTGGGTAAGCGTACAAGATATCTAGAGCAATGTAGCCAAAGTCGAACATTGGTCGAAAACGATGGGCGGCAACAAGTGGCTGACCATCCTTGAACCAGTCAACTTGCATCTTGACGTCTCCGGCTGGTTGAACTCGGCATTCGAAGTGGACTGGCTCGTTCTCTTGAACCTCGGCGTTACCTTTAAGTTGGCGTACCATCTTCGGAGCTTCCTGACTGTTGAACTCTTCAGGTCTTTCGGTGGGAACAGGACCAATGTGAACTTCAAAGCCATCGATGTCATTTATGGCTGGAAGAGCGCTCTCGTGAAGCGATTCCAGATGAAGGGCTTCTGGAGTAACAACGGTCAATTCTCCAGAACACTCGGCTTCTCCAAGGTTACTTCTGATGAGACAGGTGTAGGTACCGGCATCTTCAGGGTAAGTTGGGTGGATTGTCAATGACAAAAAGCCGAAGCTGTTCACAGTCTGAAAGTTTATACATTTTTTTAAAATTTTTTCAATTTTAATAGTTAAAAGTATTTTTAAAAGTAGTAAAATTTCATTTTTAAAAGTATTTTAAAAGTATAACAACTACCTGAATTCTGTTGGCATTTGACAACGGATTTCCGTCCTTTAGCCATTGCACAGTCAGACTAGGATCACTGGCTGGTTCATAACGAGCTTCAAAGTACGATCTTCCCAGTTCACGATCGCAATCGTAGCTCTGAATCTGCTGAACAAATTGAGGAGCACCGAGCTGTTTGGCATGAATCGAATGTTGAAGTTCCAGCTGATCTTCGACGTCCAAGATCTGGGAGTGATCGACGTTCTCCAGGCGAGCTAAAAACATTTAGAATTGTATCTCTCAACTTACGAACTACAACAACAGTAGCACTAGTTTCGGCGATTCCAGCATCGTTGGTAGCAGTTACTGTGTAGTATCCACCGTCTTGTTCCGACACATTCTCAATGTGCAACACCACGAATCCTGATTGAACTTGGATCTGGACGTGGTCGTTTGGCTGAACAGGATTGCCGTTAAAGTAGAATTGGACATTAAGGCCGGGGTCGTTAATGGGTGTCAATTTGGTCTCGAGATGCAAGGGCTGGCCCTCGAAGAGTTCTTGTGATCGCAGATCAGAGTGGAAGTTGGGGCGGTCAACTGTTTTGTTGGATCCAACCGGAACGTTGCCATCTCCTTGAGTTTGGATATAATTGATGACCGAATCGCTGCGGATACCTGTTGCATAATCTCGATTAGTCACAAGAATCAAAAGTTCTGAGTGACAAATCGTCCAAATGCCAGATATTATTTATAAGCCTTGAGGGCAATTTGTTTTTGTGATTCGAGAATCTACTTGCAAGTAAAAAAACAATAAATATCACTGAGGATAATTAATTCGCATTCTAACTACCAAAAATACTGTAAGTGTTCATCGTATAACATAATACTAAATGCTTACCAGCTACTTCAACATTGGCAGATTGGCGAACTTCTCCCAATTGGTTAATGACAATGACAGTATATTCTCCATGGTCAAACACAGTAACTGGGTTGATCTCCAACACAGCATAACCAAAATCGAACAATGTTGTGATTCTGGAAGAGGCAAGAATCGGCTTTCCGTTGAGCTGCCAAGCAACCTTAACATTGGGATCGTCAGTTGGGCCAAACTTCACATCCAACAAAGCGTGTTGACCCTCGTTCAAAGTGGCACCATTCAGCTTGCTCAAGAACTTTGGAGCTTCCTTGGATTGGGGTATATCTTGCGTCAATCGAGCGTTTTGGCTAAAATATAAACGTTCCATACTTAAAATAACGTAATAATGCTTACAATATATTTTTAAATCGTTAAATTGAAGTAAAAGGGATATTTTGTGTTTTTACTTTTAACTTTTTACTGAAAATCCTCCAAAACAAAATCTTTTTATTTGAAAAAAGAACGTCTGCAAAATCAATCATGCTGACGCATTTTCTAGAACAAAATCCTGTGTCTTATGTTTATCTTTGAAGAAAAAATTTAGGATAAAGAAATTATTGGTTTTTTATATAAAAAATAAGGTTTACTACCATTTTTTGTTTTTTATTTATTTTTACTATAATATTCTCGGTTTTTAACCTTTTTTCAACGTTTACTTACAGTTGTTTTGATCTGTCGATCTTTCTCAAAGTAACGCGTTCGACTTGTTCTTCATCGATGTTTTTGCGTGCTTTGACAACGACTCTTCCCTTACATTGTGCTGTGCCTTCTGGAGAAGTGGCTTCACATTGGTACCATCCTCCTTCGGCCAATGTAGCGTTGGAAATGACCAAAACACTTTCGTTGGCACTTTTGCTTTCGATCCTGTTATTAAATACATAATTGTTTAGTGTTTTATTTTTTTTTACTTTTGAAGGTGGTAACTTTCGGTTTTGTTTTAAAATTTCTTTCTTAGCTCTTACTTGTATTTTTCACCATTGCTAACTGGAGCTCCGTCGCGGCTCCATGTTAGTTTCGTAACGTCGTCGCTGGCCTTGGCGTACAAAGTAACACCTTCGCCTTCATGGATGGAAAGATTTGGTGGGAACTTGGTAAGGAAGTACGGCTTGCCCACCTCTGGAATTATTTATTTTTTAAATCGGGTTCAACTTTTGATTGAGAACAGCTGCTACTCCCACCAGCAAGCGTTCGCTTTTGCACGCTTCAAGGCAGTGGAGATCAAGGTGGTAAAATAAAAAAAACAACTCACCGGCCGCCTTCACGTTTCCCGATTGTCTGAATCTTGAAGCCTGTAAACAAAGTTGTTGATCATTTTGAGTAACAGCTAACCACAATATATTTTTAGAAAATACTTTTGCCAAAGCAATTCAATTTACAATGACAATATAGTTTGAAAAGTAAAATAAGAAGTTTCAAGATGTTAAAAAAATATCATAAAAAGAAACCAGTAAAGGCAATAAAATCTTGTGATATTACTTACCATGACGTCTTCTCTTCTTTGCTGTCTTTCAAGTTCGTACTGAACTTGTTCTGGTTTTTTCAAGTATGGATGTACGTACTGACTACCTCGGTCAGTATCGTAGAATAAGAAGTCTAGGTCACGGAAAGTTGCCGGTTGTGTGCTTGGCAAGTTTAGATCAATAACGTTATATTGTTGTTGATGAACGGGCTGGGTAGCTTGTGGTTGATGTTGAACTGGACGTGCAGTTTGTTGTGGTTTGTGATATATATCTTGTTGTGGCCGACTGGGCTGGTATTGTTGTTGTGTTTCTAGCTGAGTGTAAGTCGGTTGTTGAAGTTGTTGATACGCACTTGTTTGTTGCAAGTTACGTGAATATTGTGGTTGATAAAGATCCCGTTGGGTCTTTTTCTGATGCACAAACTGTTGTGTTGTTTGTCGTTGTGGCAAAAAATTAGCTGGAGTAGTAACAGCTTCGGTTTGATAAGTATCGTGCCGTTTTGGTAAAGTAACAACCCGATCCTTTAAAGGTGATAGAGCTTTTTGTTGGATTTGGGCTTCGCGTTCTCGTTGGTAAAATGCTGCTGGCGAAGGTATTCCACGTCCCCAGTTAACAAAACGTTGCTGCCTTTGTTTTGTTTCTGGAGCTGGAAGTTCCTGTGGTTGTTGTTGCACAGGACGTTGCTCTTCAACTTGCGTAACTGGTTGCTGGACGACTGGCTGTCGCACAGGGGGAGCCGGATTTTTGACGGGCTGAGCTTTTGGCACGACTTTGGCTGCTGGTTGCGACGACTTAGGCTGTTCTTGTCTCTGCTGCTGGACTTGAACGAGCGTTCTCGACGTAGATGGGCCAACGGTCTCCGGCTGGACAGATGGTAGTGCAAATACCTCGATCCGAACCGAACTCTGAACCTGAAAACACAAAACTTAGCCAGTGGAGTTGAGTTGCTAATGCATCTCATATGTCAGTTCGGGGTGGAGAAATTTGAACGTTAATGCGGGACAACACGGTGAGCAGCTCCCTAACACAAACTGAAGTGTTTTAAAACACCCAGTTCTGACAATAGAATGCTTAAATTAATTTTATAACTAAAACATCCAAATAAAGTTACAATACAATTAATTTGTATTGTTGATCTCATACAGTATGAGATGAGATTAAAGGAAGTAATAACTATTAAAAATCGAAAGAGCTACAAGTCAAGGAAATCTTTCATGGACAGGCCAAGCTCAAGTGAGGTCTTCAACCCCGGAGGAAACGAAGCGTTCGCCCCCACCTTTCAGGCCGACCCATCATTGCACCATCAAAGATAAAAAACGGACCTTCCCAATCCCTCCTCAATGACAAAAGGTGCAAGTGCTCCCGGGGTAGGAAGGAGTCGAAAAAAGGAACCAGTCTTTTTTCCAGAGGCCTCGGCTTTTACCTGTGCCTCAAGCTTTTCTTCAGCCAGATCAAAACCTTTTTGAAAACGATTAACGCCTGAAGAACGCAGTCCCCGACACACACGTACCAATGCCCCTATTGGCCGAAAAAACTTTTGAAAAACAGTTATCCGGCCTCCTCCTCCCGATTGTTTGCTGTTTATCACATAGAACAGAGATTAAAAACGTTGTGTGTGCGACCATGCATAGGGCTAGCATGGGCCGGAACTAGATTAACGGCGTCAAGACGGATCAGGAAAAGCGATAAGCCAGTAATTGATTACATTTTATACTTATTTAAATGGCCGATTTGGTTTCGGTCAAAGTTCAGAGGGATGAGTGAACAAAAATGAAGGCAACTCATATTGATTAGTAGTTATTTATCAGGTTTACACTTTGAAACGGTGAAGGAATTTTGAGCTTGAAGACAATACTTTAACCTGAGTTTCTTCACAGTACATCAATACCTGAGATTATAATCGATTCACCACTTACTTTCCCAAACGGATTTTCCAAAATCAGTTGGTATTCTCCACGATCCGACTGTTTGACGTCGCTGACCTTGAGAGTCACACTGGAACCACGGTAGCTGAACTGTCTTCGTGGTTCTCCAAATGCTTCCAGAACTCGACCGTTTAGATACCATGTAATCTGAAGTAGTCACACATAAGCTTTTATCTATGTATAAGCAGTTTTATTTAAAACGTAGTAAATCACTTACTCTAGGTTTGGGGTTTCCTCCAATATTACATTGAAAAACGGCGTCGGTGCCTTCGGTAAGCTTCAGACTTCTCATTTCACTCCTGAAGAACGGAGCTACGCCAGGGCCGTTTTCTTTGTGGAGATTGAGTGAAGCTAGTTCGGGTTCGGTTTCTGATTCACTTTGTCCCCATGCCTTAACAGTTTTAAAATTATGATTAGTCTAGCAGTACAATATAGAGTTAAATTTTACATGTTTTATGTCTTTAATCTTACCGTATCAGTATCGGAAAAGTTTGGTGACAAAAGTCCTCGTTTATCGACGTTTCTGATTGTCGCACTTGGTGGTCTTGGATGTTGTTCATGACGCGCAATCATTCGTTGTTTCTTTTCTCTAGTAAACGAAGCTCGTTCGTTTGACAGCCATTTATCGTATTCGTCTTTCGGAAGAATCTGAAAATTATGGTCAGAAACTTATTGGAGTTATAGTAACACGTCTTCAAAATATTAAAGAGCTCACATATGCAGAACATATTGTAACTCCGATCGTGTTTGAAGCTTGACATGTATATTCTCCTTGATCTTCTGGGAATAATTGTGGGATAGTCAGAAGACAGATTCCTGACTGGGAATCGTACTCCGTGATGACCCTAAATTATTTTTACAGTTAAGTTTAGAAAGTGTTAACTAAAACTATGATATGAGCATTGTTACCTGTAATTGTTGAAGGGTTTTCCGTCTTTCAACCATTCTACAGTAGGAACGGGTACACCAACTACTCTGGCTTCTAGTACGGCTACACCGCTTGGTTTAAACGGCTGATTGCGCAGCTCTTTGATAAAGAAGGGTGCTGATGGTCCTACTGGAGTCATCGGCGGTGCTGGGGAGCTTCTGTAATTTTGTTGTTATTGATACAGTAGTATTATAAATTATATTACTCCTAATATTTTTTTTTGTTTTAAGTATAACAAAAATTAAAAGTTTTGCCTTACGCCATACTAGCTGCGGTTCCAGGGACGGGAGTTGGTGCAGGAGCGACGATTAACATGCAGGTTGACTGTTTAATACCGCCGGTGTTCATGGCTTGTAGCGTGAATCGACCACAGTCAGCACCTTGGGCACAAGCGATAAGCAACGTATGTTTGTTGCCACTTTGTATTACCTAAAAATTAAGTAAACCTAAACAGATTCAACTTACTTCATAATCGGGGCATGTGGTAACATTTTGTCCGTCTTTTAGCCATTTTATAACTGGCTCCGGATGACCTTCGACCTGGCATTCTAGTCGGACTGGCTGGCCGATGATAACACGCCGGTCTTGTAGTGGCTACAAAATTATTTGTATTTGAATTATACGGTATTTGTTGTTGAAATTAAAAAAAACTAATTGTTGATTTTAAAATTTTTGTTTAAAAAGTTTTATTTTTTGAAAATTCACAAAACAAAGAACAAGATGAGCTCAAGACATTTGTTTAAAAAACTTACTCGTATAAAGATAGGCGCTGTAACGTTGACTTCCCTTTCGCCTAAGGGTGTTTTAAAAGGCATTGTTGGCAATGTTTCGGATCAATTCATTCCAGCGGACCTCAAAACTGAAAGGAATAAAAAATGGACTTAAAGCGACCAGAACAAAAAACGATATGCGGCCGAGAGGGCCACGGCCCAGCTGTTGACCTAGGCATAAAGATACGGGTTTGATACGACGCGGGATAAAACAACTACTACCAACCTCGCGAGTATTTGTGTTTATCTCGACTTGCGCGGACCGAAACGTTCAGCCTGCGGGCTTTATCGCAAAAACAATATAATTACGGCCGAAACAAACGTCCACCTGGCTACTCGATCTCGTTTCCCCTTTCTTCAGATCCCCCTTCTCGCAAATCTGATATGACTCGGCTCGGACACATGGCCCTTTACCACCGCAATCAAATCAAACGACCAAACATGTGTGGATGTCAAAAGGGTCAAGTAAAGGTCTCCAGCATTACATCGCGAAATGGGTCGAGTGGTTAGTCTGATTTATGCCAGTTTTTTGGAGTGTCTTCGAGCTACTGTATTTATTGTAAGGTTTGCCATTTTCTTTTGCAATATGTTCCGTTTACTTTTGAATATTGAAATTGTCAATTTTAAGTTTATCGGGTCATCAGTCACAGCTCAGGCAATACTGCGAAGGAACTTGAGCGACAATACTGTAGTGTGTGTTGGATGGGGCGCTGCATACCTACTTTCATCGCTTGTACTCATTGGAGTATACGGTACTTATTCTGTTTCTCTCAATTTTGTTTATGGAACGGCTTTACCAGTTTACTAGCATATTTACATTCGTTTAAGTCGTTTAAATACGGCATTTTGTTATTTTTAGATTCAGCAATTATACCGGTTGTGGCAATATGCAAATTATGTAACCACGAGTTAAAAACGGCCGAGTTCTTACTGTATTTGGTTGCTCAAACCGTTGGAACTTTCGTTGGTGCATTATTAACATGGCTTTTGGTTTACGGTAATGTTTGAATTTCAAGAAGTATTTTTTAAATCAGAAGCGGTGTTTCAGCTGGATAAAGGGAATCATATGCTTACTGGCCCTTTAAGGACAGCACAGATCTTCGCTGGTTACCCTAGTGTTCATCAGAGTTCTGTGAATGCTTTTATCGCCGAGGTGTGTGTTATATTGCACATAGTTTGTTACTTTGCGTTAATGTTAACGGTTATTGAACGTTTATTGTTTTAGTTTTTAAACATTTGAAACATGAACTTGTAAAGGATCACTTTTACTATTAGCCTTATTTAGGTGACCGCTTCTTTCGTTTTTGCTTTTTTCATATCGACTGTTCGAAAGCGGCATTCCCACGTGATAGTGAACAAGGTAGTGCAGAGCATAGCTCTGGCGCTGACTTTAATGTCATTAGATTTCAATTCGACTACCACTTTGAACCCAGCACGTGAAATCGGATCTCGAGCGGCTTCGTTTTTGTTCGGATACGACGAAAAGGTTTTTAGGTATGTATACGATATTCGTATAGGTTTTATTTTGTCAATATATTAGGGTGGCTGAATTGAAATGAACATGTTCTAAAATGAATAGATTTGATTTAATGTTGTTTTAAAAAATATTTTCATGAGATTATCAAGTTTAACATAAACAAGATATATTAAATGGTACACGTATTTAGTTATCGATCGTCAAAATGGCTTGTGATCGTGACTATAGGACCGTTGATCGGGGCTACAGTGTCTGCTTGGTTGTGTAGCTGGTTGTCGCATTGTGGGAATTCGAAGAAAGTGCGCAACGTGAGCGACAAGACTTGTCAGACACAACCTCACCTGTACGGTGTCCACTTTGACAATCTGGATTCACGGATGTTGTGACAAAATATATTGTAAATTGTGACAAATATGTGAAATGCGTTGTAAGTAGTATCAGTCTGTTCGTAGATATATGTATATTTTTGACGCCAGCGTCTTCAAACCAATCTTGAGTCTACAGTTGAGAACTGCGAGTGTTGCGGCCAGCTTTTCTCAGACCTAACGCATATTCACCGTAATTACGACTACTTAATCTTTCATAAAAGTTTTTCTTTGTGGCAAGGATATATATAATACTTTATACTATTACCAAAATGTCAACTTACCCTGTCAGCTTTGTATATATGATCTTGTTGTCTGCTGTTCCACTAATCAAATACCCGTTATCAGTATGTCTAGCGATGCTTTCTTTCTGTAAAAACTTTTTGAAATACAACATTACATCGACTTTTAAAATAAAAATACCAACTTACCTTACGATAATATTTTACGGTCTTGACTACAACAATTGCTACAATAATTAACAAGGTAAGAGCTAATGTCGCGTAGTGAACATTCAAACCCGATTCTTCAAAGACAACAACTTCTGTTTCCATCTTTGACGAAAATAAAACATTTTCTAAAAAGGTTTTGTTACAGTAATCCACGCAGTAATTGGTATATTTTTATATAAGCCGTTAAGAGAAGTAAAAAGAAGTAACAGTAGATTTTAAAAATTCAAAATTGGTAACTTACCAGAACAAGTAGGACAACATTCGAAAGGTACATATACAGGTCGCTCGCATGCCGGACATTGTGCTGTTGTACATTCTACATTTCCGTAATGAGTACATGTACAATTGCGACAAAGTCCATCTGAGAACACTTCGTTCGCATAGTATGTTACATCATTATACTCACAAACTGGCACTTGACACTTCTCTGAAATTTACAATAATTTACAAAGATTTTTGAATATGATATGATTAGACATTGACATACCTATGCAAACTGGGCAGCATTGGCCATCAAGGTACGCAAGATACCCATCACAATTGACTTCAGGACATACGATGTCAACACAACTCGATGTGCCGTTAAGTTGACATTGGCATAGTCTACAGTTGCCTTCTGTCCACGTGTCATTATACACATGCATCTTGTTCTTGTAATCAATGCAATCAATCTGATACCCGAATTCGGAAGATTCATTTGGAAAACTAAAATTACAAGATACAATCTAGATGACAGTATTACCTGTTGAGTAGATATTCCTTATCACAATCAGCATCAGAGCACAGCACATGACCAAGAGCACATATACACTTGTAACATCCAACTTCCACCGTTTCTCCGTCAACATATTGATCACCATCTTCATTGCACGGTACAAAGGAAGGCTGGATTAGTTGACTACAAGATGGACAACATTCTCCCTTTTTAACGTTGTATGGTGTAGCTTCACAACTGTCATCAGAAGATGTGCACGATAGTGCAGAACAGTACATTCTACCGTTTGTACACAGACATTGTCTACAAGAATCACTCCACCATGCACTGTCTTTGTATATATGATCATCTATCTTACAGTCGATTGAGTTAGTGGCTTTAATTACGTTTCTTTCATTCACAGCTTCTAAAAGTAAAGCGTAAGATTTATAAATATTGTTATCTAGTAAGCGTCTTACATTACATAATTAAAAGTTACGTAAGTTTACTTCAAAGTTGAATTAAAGTTATGTCACTAACCCCATCTTATTGTTACCAATTGGTCTACACGGTTTCCGTTAATAGTCTTAAAGCTTTACCTTTGCATTTGCATATTGAACATCCCATTTCGTTTGTTTTGTACCCAAACAGACATTTCTTTTTACAATTATTCATCAAAGGACACTTCAGACATTCACATGTGTAGCAGCCTTCTGAATCTAACTGGAACCCGTTGAAGCAGCTTCTGTAAAGACAGACTTACAAGACCAATCCTCTATCAAATTTGTAAACTATAATTTAAAAATGTCATGTTAAGTTATATTTAACAAGATTTTACAGCAACTCAAACGTACTTCTCGCACGGTGACTGGTCTTCGCATTTAGCGTAGATAACAACATCTTCAATGACACTTTCAGATGCACATATGCATTGATCACAACCATTGTCATCTTTTTCAAAACCATGCTGACATCTCAGTTCACAATCTAGCAGTGATGGGCATACTGTAGTTTCTATAAAAGATAATCAAAGTGTATATTTACTATTTTATTAAAAGGTAATATTTTTAGAAAAAGCTCATGATTACAATTTTATTACCGCAAACATACCTTCGCATTCAGTACAACACTTCCCAGGTTTAGTACTTTCTCCACATTTGCATAATGGCTTAACACATTCGGTTTTAAAGTTATCGCCACACGTACAACTACAATATACGATACAAATAGTTAAAAAATAAAGCTCTAAGAACTTTCGGTATCATATGTACCATTTTTAATATGAATACAAATATTACGTACAATGATGATAAATAGTGAATATGACTTACTTTGTACAATCATCTTTGATCCAAACGTCAAATATGTTATGTCTGCCGAACTCATCAGTACATCCTTGACATTGCGGACAACATTCGCCATCTGGTATTTCAATCCATGTACAATGTTCTGAAATTTTGAACAATTAAGTCTTATACATCATGTTACAAAACATCTTTAAAGACGTGCTTGCAAAGTTCAAAAAAAAACAGAATACTGTTATATACATGTCAACATACCGCATTTTCAAAAAATGTCTTTAAACGTTTTACACAAACTCACCCGCAATCACAGGACATTCAAGAGTTTTACAGAGTGACACTCCACTGTCACACCAACATGTTCTACAGTTCGGCAGATTCCATTGTTCTCCAGACAAGTACTGCCTTCCATCGTGGGTACAAGTCTCAGTTACCATGCCATTGTCTTTTTGACGGCATTCAAAAATGTCACAACAACTTCCAGGCGACTGGGTACCTCGTCGTATTATGACAACATCTTCATCTTGGTTACACTGAACTGGCGGACATACCGAGCCTTTGCATTTACAACTGAAAAGTAATACATTATAGTAAATGTTTTACTAAAGAAAATAATCTTTATTTAGAAGCTGGCAATTATTCATAAGGTGGATGTATTCGTAAGGTTATCTTATATTATAATACTTACTCTGGGTAAATAGGACAACACGCAGCTTCCGGAATGTAGGCTTCTGGTCGAAAACTGTCGGATGGACATTCTGTGAACAGATCGAGTCCTTGATATATCGAACATCGTACTCTGCCACAATGAAACCCTAAAATGCTGTATCTAAGATGTTTTTACAAAATATCATACGAAGATAGTTTACTGTCTTAAACGTTCTTTTACCTGGCTGCCTGCACTCAAACTGATCACAGCACATTCCAGGCACGTTGCTTCCTTTTCTCAGCAGGAACTTTTTTGTGTTTTGAGGACAACTTTTGTTTAATGTTTCGCACATTGCGTAGTCGCATTCACACCTTGCCTCAGGACAACATTTGTCGTCCGAAGGCGGCTCCAGAACCAGATGCGAGTCCTCGATGCAAACCGGAACCGAAACGTCGCACAGTTCCGGATTGCACTCGGCACCTGTAAATCAAGTCGAGATTTATGGCCCGAGAATAAAGGCCCATTGATTACGAGTAGCTATACCCAGAGCCATATATCTTCACGTCAACTTACTTTCGTTTTGGCACTGGAAGATGTCATCACTATTGACACATTCCAGGCCATGACCACAACTCAAAGTGTCTTCATCACACTCTTGGCCTTCGGCTTGGACACATTTCGGACAACAATCGCATTCATTTGTAAAGGTGTTGGTACATCTCAAAGATGAACATACTACATCGTCACAGTTTGTTACACAACTACTGACACTAGAGTAAACACTACCGATTAACACAACAACAGGAAGGATCAGCATTCCGAGGTGACATCGAGTGATGACATCGGCTCTAAAGAGTACAGTAATCGATTTTAAAGTTACTTTAGTAACTGAAACATAAGTAGTCAAAAGTATCGCCAAAACAAAACTTCCAAAAAAAAATAAAATTAAACGTGATTCACGCCCCCTAAAACTTCCATTTTTTAATTTTATACCTTAAAAATAAAAAAAAACTTTAAAACATTTAAATATGCGCGAGTAAAGTCTGTTTCGATTAAATTTAGAAAGTAGAATACTATGGAACACTGTGTCCACAAATCTCAAGTGAGAATTAAGAACACAAAAAAAGAACGACAAAACAATGTGACGCTTTCTTTGATCGCAGTCAAAGGGTGAGAAAACATTGGAATGCAGGCTGTGCTGATCTCGGCCGTCGATCGCTTCCCTCCCGGCCCAAAAAACGCCACTTTTGAGTTAAGGATTTAATTGCAAAAGTGAGACCAAAATACAAAAAGAATAATTTATAAAATAGTAATTAAGTAATCGTTTAGCGGATTCGGATCTGCTCCATGCAATGATTTAGGCCCTTCTCTTCGTAGGTGGCTTTTGTGATCCAGAAGTCCTGAAAATGCAAAACTCTTTTTTCTTTATCGTTATAATTTCTTTATCGTTGTTGTATACAGCTTTATCATTTTTTTAGTATTTTATAAAAGCCCTTCTTCTCAGGTTATCTTCGAAGTATTTTACTGACTTATAGATGGTTTTCGATATATCATATAAAACTTTTAAAGCAACTAAACTAACCTCATTTCTGTCCCTCATTAAATGTGCCAGTACAGCGCCTCCCAAGAATACCATGTGTTTCCTGCGTGGTGGAGCTTCGATTCTTATTTTGAATTTCTGTAAAGAATAGTTCGATTCTTTCTAATAATTAATATAAATCACAAATATTTTTACACACAAAGAACCAGTTTTGTACTTCAATAACCTCAAGCACACTTACATGGAAGTTTTCAGTGTTTCCCCTTAAAACATGATGTAGATATAGCTGTTTTAAGTCCTTTTCTAAACGACTGGGCAATCCCGGATACATAGTCGATCCACCAGACAAAACAATATGTTTGAACAGGTCCAGTCGACAATCTAAAACTCAAATATATGACCGTGATAATGCATTATTCATCAAAAATATCAATCTTAGATACAATTCAAAATATATTTAAAAAAAACATTAAAATTAAATTGCTAATCAAACACAATAAAGTATGTTTTAACAAAAACCATACCCATATCAGCTCCTTGGATCGCGTTGAAGATTAATTCAGACACTCCAGCCTTTTCAACATCAATTAGATGTGGTTGAAATAAGACCTCTGGAGCTTCAAACCTCTCACCTCCAACTCGAATTGTTCGACCATCTGGTAACTAAACAACAATCAAATTAGATTTCAGTAACTTACAGTGTAAGACTGTGTTAACACTGTCGTTTCTAATGCCAACTTTTGTTCTTGTTCAACATCATAAGCAACATAACACAGCTTTTCTTTCAACTGTCTGATTGTCTCGAAGTCAGCGGAATGATTAAATGCGTATCCACGAAGTAACAGCAGCTAAATTGAAGTTATAGTAATATTAACTATAATGCGCTTTAAAAAACGCAATTTCAAAATCTCACTGAAACATAATACAAACAATAAAGACCTACTTTGATCAGATACTTGGTTATATCTCGTCCAGCAACATCTAACCGTTGATTCAGATGTTGAAGGGCAATACCTCCAAATACTGGACAGATATGTGTTACTCCATCACCAGAATCCACCACAACACCTGTTAACAATCCTTGAGCGTACAATGTAAGAACAGCCTGAAACAATTATTGTAATTAACTTTTTTCCATACTTCATTTTAGGTAATAATAAGCTTTCATTCAAAAATATTTGAAACTGTTCACAAACTATATAAAAATAACAAAAACTAATATATTACCTGTACAGCCACATACACAGCATTAAAGCCGTATTGTTCGAACATTACTTCGAACATCTTCTCCCTGTTCTTATGTGGGTTCATTGGCGGTTCGGTCAGCAGTAGTTTACATTCCTAAACATCAAATTTAAAACAAACAACAAAAACATACCTGTGGATCAATATCAAGCTTCTCTGGACCAAATGTATAATCATAGACATGAGCCATATCCTCCCAGTTCCTCACAATACCGTTTTCCATAGGATATGTCACATCGAGGTACTGTCTCAGCTCTGTACACTCTTCTCCAACCATAAGATCCTTTATCTGGATGTTGTTGATCCGCTGACTCGACCTCACTAACGGCCTTCCCACCATCGACGGGAATATGTGTTCAGGAAAGTTGGTACCCGCATATCCGCATTTCACAAACTGGAAAAGGATAAATCAAGAATAATATAGACAAAACGTCATTATTGACTATAATTAAATCATTAAAATGTAACTTACGCCTGACCCATTGTCTACTACAATTACTTTTCGTCCCTGAGAATCCATCTTGTACGATTCATTGAGGTTTTCGGTTAATTTTTATTTTATATTTGCATTACTCATACGACGTGACACTCCTCAACAATATCGACTTGGACGGAATGCCACAATTTTATTATTTTTTATTTTCACAAAGTGGAATATTCGCTTTTTTAAAAAATTCACTTTTTTCTTAATTTTTTTAGGCATAAAAAGGGAAAATTCTGCAAAAGGTTCTTTGAGTAATTTTTTTTATATACCTAATTTAATCCCTTTATGTTCTTATCTTTCAGATTTGTATATTTTTGTTGAATTTGTTGTTGATATGGCATCGAGCATTGTTTCTATAGATGTTAAGGAGTTTTTGAACAAAATCGCCAAAACAGAGGACCACAAAAATGCCTGTAAACACTTCGAAACCTTTTTGAATCCGACATTGAAGCCGACGTTACCGTTTGTTCTCCGAAATCTTTCATTTTCTATCAAGGATGAAGAATTAAAATACAAGCTGTATACTTTACTATATCGGGAGTTTGGAGGAGATACGGAGCTACAGGATTACTTGAAGGAATATGTTGAGCAGCTGATAACGGTATGCCAAAGTGAATATCTTTTTGACCTTTTAGGATCCGAATGAAAGTCTACTGGAGCTGGTTACTGCCATGGTGGAAGAGTGTAGTTCTGAATTTGGAAAAGAAGAGAAAGAGTTGATGAAGAAGTTCTTTAATGCCCAGTTATTACATTCTGGAGCTTTTGTGAGGCTACTGAACGCTTGCATCGTATGGGATCACGACTTTGTGCCGGTATGTAAAAATAGCTTTACATAATTTACCAGGTTGTCAACCTTACATGTAACTTAACCTTTTTAGTTCGCAAAACCAGTTCTTCATGAAGAAAAAAACTTCAACCAGTTCTCGGACGAGCTTCTCGAATGTAAAATGTTGTGTACGGCACGAACTATGTGATTGTATAACATTTTTTGAACATAAAACGATAAAAAATAGAAATATCGACCAAATATGTGTGTCCTATTGTCAAAACTGATCGTCCCTCCAACCAATTGTCTGCTTGTCTACCAGAGCCCTGAACACTCCGTCTTCAAGCTTCATGAGCCCGTCGAACGTGCCGATCTCTGCCACTGTTCCACGGTCCAGAACGACGATCTGGTCAGCGTGTTTGATTGTGGATAACCTGAAAAGTATACGATTAAAACTTTGTTACTTTTAAAGAAATTTGACAAGTTTTAGTCATTTTGATAATTTTAATTCGATTATTTTAATAATCTGACGCTGACCTGTGAGCAATGATTAGTACTGTCTGTTTGTTATTGACCAGAAGTTGACTTAACGCCTTCCGTACTAGATATTCTGAAGTAGCGTCTAAGGCACTTGTAGCTTCATCCATAATAAGTAATCTGGGTCTTGTGACCAAGGCACGTGCTATGGCTATTCTTTGTTTCTGACCTCCACTCAACATTGACGCTCCTTGTTCGCCCACTATCGTGTCAAAGCCCTGTGGAAAGGAGCGGATGAATTCTAGGGAGTTAGAAGTCTCCGCGGCTTCGTACACTTCCTCTTCTGTCACCTTCTCTGGATGTTCGCAGCCGTAAATGATGTTGTTGTAAATGCTGGCTGAGAATAGGACAGGTTCTTGTCCTACGGCACCAATCATCCGCCTCCAGTGACTGGCGTCCAATTCCTTGAGATCAACGTCGTCTACGGTGATTCGGCCTTGTGTCGGGTCGTACAACCTATAAATATAAGTTTAACGTAAAAGTTATTTCTTCATACTTTCAAATTATGATTACATTGCAACAAACTTAAATTTACATATCAATTTAAATCCCACCTTAACAATAAGTTGGCAATGGTACTCTTTCCACTTCCAGATGATCCTACGACAGCTGTGATCTTTCCAGCAGGGATTCTGAATGTGACATCATTGAACAATGGAGTTCTGTCGGGGTAAGAAAATCCGATGCCTTCGTATCTGATCTCCTTGGTGATGTCCTCAATCTTCATACCACCAGTTAATGGAATTGTTGGCTGTTGACTCCTTAGGTCGAATAGTCGAGAACTAGCCCCCAATCCCTTCATAATTTCGATGTAGAATCCACTCATGTTGGACAGGCTACTGGCACACAATAAGGCATACAAACCAAAGGAAGACAGATCACCGTAGGTCAAAAGACCTTTGTCGATCAAGTTACTACCGTAGAAGAGAATCGTCGTTAAAGATATGTATCCCGTAAATTGAAACTAAAACAAGTACTTTAAAATTGGCGTACTCTAACCAAGCAGTAGTTTAACAAAAAATCGGAAATGCCAAAAGTTTTATAAATAAATGTGTTTTACTTACGCCTCCAAACATGAGTCCTCTGGCTGTAGCCTCCTTCTTTGATATCCTCCAGATGGCTTGGATTCTGTCTTTGTAGGTTTGTAGTTCTTTCGCTTCAGATACCAACATCCTCACTGTCCGGATATTCGACAAACGCTCAGTTGCTACCTAAATTAAGATGAATTTCAAATCTTATAGGTTTACCTGATTCGTGGCTGCTACAGCTTCCTGCATCTGCATCGTGTACTTTCTCTGTAGCTTTCCGAAAACGTAGAAGGTTCCGACGATGAACGGAATAACAAAAACTACAACTTTGCACAAACTTGGCGATGTGTATATCTAAATAAAAATCATCATTAATTTGAGATGGTACCACCTCGTAATTAATATCATAAAACTAGTGTATCACGCAAGAGTTATATGACAAAAGAAACGTACCATTAAGGAACCAGATCCAATGCAGGTAATCACTGCTCGGGCTCCTTCACTCAAGTTGGTCGATACGGCGTAACCCACGATCAAAGCATCAGTTGAGAGACGGCTCACAATCTCTCCGACCTTGTTCCGGTCGAAAAATGCCATATCTTGTCGCAAAACCGAGTTGAACACCTTTCTTCTCAAATCATTTACAACCAACTGACCTACAATTACAACATAAATCTCCTTACTATAAAAACGGTTTCAATCTTTAAAACATTGCTCACCAGCTGTGTGCATACAATAAGTTCTGGCACAAACGGCCGAAGCTCCAACAAGTAACAACAAAATAATAGCCCAAGGATTAGCCTTAAAGTATTTGGCAAGTTTTAACGCAACATCTCCTTCGTCGTCTCCTTTCTTACTATCATCATGCTCGTCGATCAGCTTTCCTAACACTCGAGGCAAGAACAAGAAGATGGAAGAGCCAACGCCCATGAACATCAAGCCCACTGAAAAAAATATAATTAACGTAAAAAACGTATTTCATAAATAAAAAAAAACAACTTTAAAGCAAACAATACATACTATATTAACAATAGCATTATATTATTGTAGATTTTAGGTACAAACACTTACACATTATTCTGCCCTTATGAGGCACAGCCAATCGGAATATCTTCTTGAGATCTTTCCACGATGCATTCCGTAGTTTTGTAGATGCCCTTTTCGTATCTACTACATTCACTTGCCGAATAAACTGCCTAGCTATGGAAGGTCGTATTTTAGATGTTGGTGTAAGTGCCCCGTATTTCTGAAGTGTGCAAAAAGTCCTAAAACAGAACTCACATTACGGTATACAACTTACCGTCCCTGTGAAGATGATGGCAGATTTAGGAACCCGCATTTAACGCAACTTAATATTGCGATTCGCATTGTACCTAAAATAAAAAAAAAATTAAATAAATTTAATTCAACAAATAATAACACTAACAAAAATATAAACCACATGCATATTAGCAATTGGCTTCTTTTCCGTAAAACCCCAAATAACGCGCAAAACGTAACATGACATCTGATATTAATTATACTAAATACCAAACTTTCTCTAAATTTATTTCCGCTTAAATTTAAACCTTAAAATTTAACTTTTAAATTCGGAGGATTAATTCACAACACTATTGTGAAATTTTATGAAACACTGATCAGTGTTTCAACTTTAAAACTTTCCTTGTACTAACGAAAACAAAATTACAATATCGAAAAACAAGAATTAGAGGAAAAGAGGTGACTCAAAAGAGAGACTTGGCTCTCTCTCACGTTCCCGAGATCAGAGCTATCAACCAAAACAGAATTGATCGGTTCAAAGAACCTCCACATTCTTTTTGGATAAGTGCACTTTTAGAAAGGTGGATAAGTTGATCTTGTTGGCCAATTTAACAATACCATTTAGATTTCACTAAAAAATATTACTTTTGGTGGTTTTTATATTTCAAGAATAATGTTGATGTATTTTCAATAAAACATGATCTCACAGCTTGTAAATAACCAAAAACAATGTACCAGTTAAATTTATTTGACCAAAACTATCAATGTCAAGAGCAAGCTTTCTTTTCGGAGTCTGGAGAAGGTTTGAATGGCAGAGGCCATCCTCCAATATCTTTGCGGTCGTAGTCGTACTCGTATATTGTATTTGGAATGGTGATCTTGGCCTTGGAAGGAGCTCCTTTCTTCTTTTCTTCCACAGTCGGTTTGCTCTTTGTTTTCCTAAGGCTTCTGCTACTGGAGCTGGTACTCTTGGAATCAATGGAGACGTCGTCGATGAAGTTGACCATGCTTCTCACGGTGTTACTGAAGACCAGGGGCCGGTTGAAGAAGATTTTGTCGCGTTGTTTCATTTCGTCAATGTTTCCAAATGGTTTCAGGACTAGTCTGTAAATGTTTTTGTGTTAGTCATCTTGTGCTCCTTTTAGGAAATCAACGCATATTGATATGGGCAGGGACGTCGTTTGGGGGAGGGGGTAGGGGGAGGTACCCCTCCCCCAGAGCCGATCCGAAAAAAAATTCCACAGGTAGGTACCTGTATGCGAAAAAAAATTTTTCGACCTCCTCCTCCCCCAGAGAAAATTCGTAGCGACGTCCCTGGATATGGGTAATGTATTTACCTTGTACATGAAGTAAATTTAAAGTTAAAATGAATTTTACAAATAACTATGCGCACTAATTGTTGATTGTTTTACGCTAATTTTTACATTTTAAAATAACAAGTAAGATACGTCAAGTCTACAAAAATTAGTAAACAGACAACCTTACCAGACCCACTATCAAATTTAGGTGTATTAAATTACTCGGAGAAGCCCTTAATTAGTTATGATACTTACTTGGTCGCCGGCATCGTATCCAATTTCACTTTGCCCTCGCTGACTTTGATGATAATATCGGCATTCATGGGAAGCTCGTCGTCCGTGAGGTCGGATTCGGACATTTCCGAACTCTGGTCACCCTTGTTCTTTTGTTGCCAGAAGGGGCGACCATCTGGCAGGAAAATGGTACTCTTTGGCGCCTCGGGGATTTTGGCTTTGGCATCCTTTTCAGTGGGCGACTCCACGAATTTCTCGGGGGGTGGTTGTTCAGCGGTCTTAATGTCAACGTCGGTCTCTCCGTTAGCATGGCTTGGATGTCGTTGAGGAAATAGTTCGTCACCTTGTTTTAATACTTTTTGAGGTTCCTGTAAGAGGACTTTAGTTTTGTTACTATCAAATATTGTAATTTCCAATCTTATGCGTAGAATCAAACATTTTGATAAAGGTATTTTTGACGTGTGCTGAAACACCTACTGCATGATTGTGTCGTCGGGAGACTCTGTCCAGCATTCTCTGCATTCCCTTTTCTTTGAGTGGTGCACTGATGAAGGTTTTCACAGCTCTGAACTTCTCCTGGCTCTTAGTTCGAACCTTCTTCCAGGTTCTCGTCATACCTGAAACAGCTCTTGTTACGTAATTCGCATTATGCTTAAAAACTGTGGTACAAATTTTGATGATTTGGTTCAAAACTACTTCAACAGTACTGTTTTTGAAATTTTTTTAAAAGTTGTAATAATATACTCACTTTGCGCCATTGAGTCAAACCGGTTTTCGTCGTCGCTAGTTTTGGTCCTACAGCTCTGAAACCTCAAGTTATTTTTTATTAAAATGGGTACTGTAACATATATGACTAACTTACCTTAGTTGTTAAATCTGCATCAGCCGCTGTTTTTTCCGTTTTTTCTGTTTCTTCTATTCCACTGAAATGTTACAGTAAGCTTTGAGTATTTCATTAAAATAGGCAAAGACTAACATTACAAGCAGGGCAGGGCGCTGGGGGGGGTTCCCCCCCCAGAAGAAAATTTTTGAAAAAAGTAGAACGTGGTCCCCCCTGTTGATTTTCTAAAAAAAATTTTTGCGAAAAATCGGCTAGCTACCTGTGCTGTTTTTTCGACCCCCGCCCCCAGACCAAAAGTCCCCGCCCGCCCCTGATTACATTGAATAATATAAACTAATACCTCAAGTTTATTTTTGACAAAAAGTGCAAAATTGCAAATAAAATGGTTTTCAATTACAATATAGTAAGGAGATTACGGTACCACTTACGTTTTTTCTGTAGGCTGTGGAGGAGGGGGTGGAGCTGAAATTGAAGCTGTTCTTACAGATTGTGTATCTAAGGTGGGGCCACTGATTCGACGTCGTCTACTTCTGCTCATCGATTCTTCTGTCGACTTCCGGGTCGCTCTATAAACCTAAAAAAATCTTTTTTTGCGATTATTTGAAATACTTTGGTTTATTATTTTGGCGCTAGGACAAATGCGGTTTTTGGACACTTGCGGATTTTAGACATTTGCGGATTTTTTAAAGGTTTTTTTTTTATTTTCTAGTTAATTAAGTTGTAGTATGGTACTAAATTGTACTAAAGTTTAAATTGGTGCGGTTTTAACATAACAGTACCTTTTTGGGCTTTTAGTACCATTCAGTACCAAAAAATATAAAACAGTACCAATTTAAAATTTAGTACTATTTAGCACTAAAACATATTAAAACAGTACCAATTTACACTTTAGTACCATTTAGTACCATAATACAACTAAATTAACTAAAAAATAAAAGAAACCCCTTTAAAAAATCCGCAAATGTCTAAAATCCGCAAGTGTCCAAAAACCGAAGATCCGCAAGTGTCTAAAAACCGCAGATCCGCAAATGTCCAAAAACCGCATTTCTCCTAGCGCCATTATTTTACATTTTTCTAAATTAGGTAACAGAACGTTGACTTTTACTAATTTTATAAAGTTGTAGTTATTTTCTGGCGTAAGGAGTTGAAATGTTAACTTTATAGTTTAATTAAAAATCTTTCTGGTATATACAAGTTATCTTGCAATAGTTGACAAAGTTACTTAAACGTTTGTAAACAATGTTGTTATCAAACTCACTTCACTCTTTCTGACAATACATCCGCCTCCTTTCGCTTTTTGATTAATCGTTGGCTCCACATCGACTTCATCACTGGAATGCTTGAATCTCTGCATCAAGGACTTAAATTTCTGTCGCGATGTTTTTGTCGAGGCCTCATTGTTGTTGTTGTTCTTGTCGCTCATGACCACCGCTCTCCGCTGGCAAACAGTACAAACTAAATTTAGAGTTTTCGGTTGAAAGATGTTCAATTTAACTTTTTTTTGATTTTTTAATTTGAAAATAAACTTTTTTACAAAAAAAAGACTTTAGTTTATACCTAAAAATTATTGTTTAACATTTTTACTCTGAATTTGATAAGACTGTTCATCGTTTTGTCATTAATCTGCCGAGTTATTTCAAATTGACAAACTGCAAACTTCATCACGTTCGGCCGAACTCTAGATGGTACTGTGAAGCAAGTTTCTCACATGAATCCTATATTATAATAGAGCGTGCCGGAGGGTTTGTCTTTATTCCATTTTAAGTTGCGTAATCAAATTTGAGCTGACAAAGGGGCCGGCCCAGTCCATTAAGGATTACCTTCTTCATGTGAGAGTGTTTGTGGAAGTGTAGCTGAAAGTAATGAGAAGAGTTTTTTCTCCATGCTGTGGGAATATTTTATGACACGCAAGGGGGGTACACATACATCCAAAACTCATTCCGCTAATAGTAAGGTAGAGTCTTGTTTCTTACTTTCGACAATGTTGGACCAACAAGATGGCATGCACAAACAAGAGCGGTAATTGTTTTATCGGATTAATGCTCGCATCTCTTGTTTTTTAATGAATATTCTATCAGTCATGGCCTTTCGTTACTAGTAGGGATATACATTCTGCTCTAGGTCACTGGAAAGCGGCATGGCATTGTTTTCGGAATTAACAAATTACGTGCAATTCCTGGTCTGAGGGGTTCGCAGTTGCTCTGTGGGATGTTGTAGTAGGTGGGATGAGGTTTATAGCTGTAAGGCATTCTGTAGGCTTGGTTTTCGAATTTTAGTTTTACATATTTTGCCTTTTCTTACTTGCACTTTTATGCTTTATGTTAGACAGAAAAACATAATTAATACTTACTTTATTGTCTACAGTACCTATTCACTTTTATAACTGTAGGTTTGCTTAATTACCATTTAAATATGCAGAATTTGCTATAATCTAAATTAAGTGTGTGCTTTAGCATGCGTACCTTAAATACATCTGTTTTCACTGTTATGTATATGCTTGCCTTCAAGATGACTAATAAGGCAATCGCTCTCTTTTTCTCTTTAATTAGCTATTAACAGTCTTTTGGTTCGGCCGAGAAATCTGAATTTGCCTTTATCGGGTTTTAAATGACTTCTAGGTTTGAAGGATGGTTAATATAAAAAATGGCAGTTTGTAAGTTTAGATTGTTAACCTTAGTGTTATTGCAAGATATTAACGTAATGAGATGGTAAGATACTAACATAAGCTTGTATCACTTTAAAAGATTTCAATCTTAGTATATTACTTTATAATGTTACATTATGTTGCTCATTGCGCTTACTCTAGTTCTAACATCTAAAATATGTTTCCAAGCTTTTACATTCAAATCTGTACACCAATTAGACAAAACAATTGTCGTACGATGCCTAAGCTGCAGTCTGGTGAACCGAAACAACATGTACAGTCCTTCATAACAACCGCGAAACAAAACTTTAGCGCGCTGTTTCGAAATTCTAGCCATTTAAATATGAAGATAGCAGAAAAAAGATATATATGGGCGCTAATCTGTGTTATTATCCCCTGTGGCCAAGTCAAAGCACTCAACGCAGTTGAAGACAACTTCAGTTTTGGGGAATTAATAAAATTCGGCGTCGATGATCGTGCCGTACGTCTTCTCGAGAGTCCTTTTACTTTCGAAGAAGTGCGGGAACCTCTTCGTCCCCCCCCCCTTCCCTTTTGGAGATCTGCCCGTTGGGATTCTAGGTCGGTGTTGCCATCGAGCCAACAGATTTTTCGCCCTTCCTCTTAACTTTGCCTAGCTTATTCTCTCTCAATCACACTAACACGATTTTCGCTCTATAAACATGCACGTTTCCTTTGTTCCGCAAATAAAAATGTAATGTTCCTGTTGTGTGGTACTTGGTGGGGCCGTTGGTGCTGGTCGTGTGCACGTCTTCACGTTTTCCCGTGTTTGTCCTCTTAATTACAGTAATAAAATTAGGCTTTATGTTTTTCGAGCACTTTCTTGATAGTTAAAGACCTTGTATTAGGGTTGTAGGATAAACACATGCTTTAGACGTACAAGATGATACCCAAGTTCCCTTTCTTTCCCAACTCGAAAACCTTAACAATGCGCTTTATAAGTTGTACTGCTTCGAAGCCAAATTTGAAGGAACTCTTCGTACAATGTTATATTTGTGCTCGCCTCAAGTACTTTTATTCAAACAAAGTCTGTTTTGGCTGACGATAACCGTGTTTGGCTCATTTTATAATGCGTTTTGCTAGCGAGGATATGAAACAAGTTTTGTGCGACGAAAAACAGCCATCTGAAGGCCTTAGGAACGCGGCCTCTGTCTTAAATTGTTTGCACACTGCGCGAAACACCTGGACATTGAAATCGCCCTCAGGCAACCAAATATATAATTCCTTTAAGATTGGGAACAAACATGATATTGAGCATTCCTTTCCTTTCTTGCCTCGTTTGAGTCAGCCGTCTCGCCTCTCTGGTTGTTCACATTAGGTACTGATAACGATAACCCTATCACTTCCAGAGTTTCAATAGAAAATGAAACCCAAGAAGAAGAGACAGAGTTTGGCCACGCGTTTCTGAAAGAAGACCAACCCTACGAAGTCTCCCATTCTACCAGTCCCACTTCCTCAACCAACACCTGGTCCACGGCCGCTTCCGAGCGCTACGCCGACTCCTGGAACCGCAGCGTCGCCATGGACGGGTTGAGTTTTCAGCTACAGTCCGGTGTTTACAAACAGGCCATCGTCTGGCCGAAGCCTGAGATCTCGCTCAAAGATCTACGCAAAGAAGCCGCCGCTTTCATCGCCAGCAAGGTAAGACACTTTCATTAACATATTGTAGCCATTTTTGAGATAAAATGTTCAAGACAAGGTTCGAAGAGAGGATTCTAAGGCTTTCTATTAGTTTTTTCATTATTTGTTTAAATCGTGTGTCGTCGTACACGTTTGGTCAAAAGTAAATAGAAAATGAAAAGGAAAGGACAAAGTTTGCTTCCAGAAGACGATTTTACAATATTTGCCGAAAATGGTATTTTACTAAAAAACCACTTGAAAATCAAAAATTTTAGCTTGTTATGTTACAGTAAGTCACAGAAATAAAAGCACATTGGAGGATTATTACCTAATATTCAAAGAAAAGATTTCGTCAAGTTTGAAAACCAAAATGGCAAAATCTTTTTATTTTAGCGAAATTACCAGAAAAGTGACATTTCGTTAAAAAAATATTAATTTTCTAGAA
Organism: Bursaphelenchus okinawaensis; assembly: GCA_904066225.2. Lineage (NCBI taxonomy): Eukaryota > Metazoa > Nematoda > Chromadorea > Rhabditida > Aphelenchoididae > Bursaphelenchus > Bursaphelenchus okinawaensis. The sequence continues at coordinate 5,618,745 of CAJFCW020000005.1, read as the reverse complement.
TTTTTCTGAAAAATATATGTAGATCTTTGTGGACATTTTCCTACTTTTTACAAACCTTCTATAACACAATTGGGATATATCAAAAATATTATTCTTCTTTTGGGAGAGGTAAAAAAACAATTCCGAAAAGAATTCTTAAACTTGTAAATAAATTGCAATTTTACTATAGTATAAAGAATATTATTGTTTTAGTATGCCTCAACCGACACTCCAGAATCGATTTTGGACCACTTGCTTCTGTATCGGCACGATCTTCGGTCGATCAACATTCTCCAGCTGATAACCTCGTCCGAAGAAGTTACAGAAGGCACGTTGATCGAGGCCGTGATTAGTGGTAAGTCTATTTATTTTTAAAATACCGTTCGAAATGATCTTACTCTTTATATTCTACTCTAAACGGTTGTTTCCACTAATTAGTTCACCCGAAAGTAGGTCTTTTCCGCAATTTTTTCTCAAAAATATTGTTTTTGGTCCGACTAAGTTTAAATTGCTCGTGGATTCTGAATCTTACCAACTTCTAACCACCTGTGTGCGGAATAGACCTAGTACAGAATCAGATGAGCAGTCCTTAAATAATTGACTACCAAAACGGAAACGGGATATTAAAATGCGTGGATCCAGGAAACAGGGCGTTATGGCGGCTTCTTGGCGTTGAGACCAAGAGCCGGCCTTTTCCTCACCTAGTAGGCCAAAAAGAGACTCGGTCCTTTCACAAAAAAAACATTTTACACTACTCATTCACACTCAAATATTCCCATACTTCGCCTTTTAATCTCTAAATGTATTAAGTTGTTATGCGTCGACGTAAGTGCACTTCTGATTTGTTTATACATCTTAATCGGTCTTTTATTGTCCTAGTACCTTGAACTTGATACATGATGAAAGGCAATCATTTGAACATATTTAATTAAAGTTCGTGAGAAAATGTGTTTTAGGCCTTGAGAAATGCTAATTTCATCATTCATTGCCCAGGTTTACTATGCAAATAACTAATTTGCTATGACTTCTACTAGTAGAATAATAAAGAAGACCAGTTTTAACCATAATCAATGCCATTTGCAGCGTGTCCTCAACATGAACGTCTCGTCGTACATCCACACACACTGTTTGTTCACAGCTACAAGACCCCGACGTTCTGTGACTTTTGTGGAGAATTGTTATTTGGCCTGGTTAAACAGGGCCTCAAGTGCCAAGGTAAGTAGTAATCTCTTTTTTTGTCACACTGAATTGTTATTTTTTTAGTTTTTTTTTTGTTTTTTAATAACATTTATATGAAATAATAGAATTTGATAGTAATATTTGGTCAAAAAGTCAATAGAAAAGTAAAAAAAAAGCTTACAAAATATGTGAGGTTCCTATGGACTTTTTGTACAAATATGTACCTAATTAAATTATAAAACTTTTAAAAAATGATAAAAGGATAGCTATCATATTGAAAAATCAAAAATAGAATGACTAAAACAACATTTAGGCTGCGGACTAAACTACCACAAGCGTTGTGCCTCCAAGATACCCAACAATTGCAATGGCAGTCGCCAACGACGGCCTTCTGCCATTCCGTTGTCTCCACGGAATTCCGTCGGGCTACACCAGCCGGTAGGTTTGTAGCGCTAGTGTTTTGCCATGGTTACCTAAAATACAAATTGAATAATTAAATGCATTATCAGTTTTTGTAAGATTCTTCTTTTTGAATTTGCTTTTTTTGTTGTTTGCCATTTCTTCCTAGTTGCCATTTTCTTTTGTAAAAAATGGTTTTTCGAAAGTTTGTTGAGGTAACAAATCTTTTTTTTAAATCCGTTAAAATAACTGTTGACATAGCCAACAACTGATGAAAAAAGTAGGACAAAACACCTTCTCAAAGATAATGATTCTAAGCATATTCCGCACACACTACTTTTTAAAAATTTATTTTGCTTTACTTTCAGCAAGGTGTTCTTCTCTCAACCCTATCACAATACCAGCTGACAGAATCGTCGAGTAATGACTTGGCGACATCGTCCGTCAGATCGGTAGCCAGCAACTCGACTTCGATGGTCGGCTTGGCCGCTCCAGACATTTTAGTGACAGCCGATCAAAGCGAAGACGGCGATCCGATCGGAGGAAATGTAAGTTTATATTTAAATGATGCAGATTCGTATAGTTAGAATTTGAGTAAAAGTAGATGTTTTTATAGTTGTTTTTGATTCTAACCACCAAGACCGTGATCTAGATCGTAGTAAGACTTTAAATTGTTACGAAAAGCTTATATTACACTCATTTTGCATAACATTATGATTAAAACGGTTTTCAAGAATATTACAATCATTTCGCGTTAGAACAATAGTCAGACAAATGTATTAATCATCCTTTAGTTTCTTCAAATGCCACGCAAAGATCGTAGCAGTTCATGGAGTGGTCGACCCTTGTGGATGGAGATCGCCGAAGCTACCAGGGTCAAAGTGCCACACACCTTCCAGGTACACAGCTACAAGAAGCCCACGGTATGCAGGTACTGTAAGAAGCTGTTGAGGGGTTTGATGCGACAAGGAATACAGTGCAAAGGTAAGTGGGTTTGTGTCATGAGATAGGTTGTGTAAAACTCAGAGTACCAAATGTACCTTCGGGTAACAAAAGCAAAAGTTTAATTTCGACAATTTTAGACTGCAAATACAATTGTCACAAGAAATGCGCGGAGTTTGTCCCGAAAGATTGCCCGGGCAATACCCAGGCAATCACACAAGCAGGTTTAATGGGCCGGACTTCAGACGAAGGTAGGTGTAAATGTACAGTAATTGATTGTATTGTCAGTGTACGATGAATTTGTTGAGTTTGACGATAACGTTGAAGTTTGTGACGAGTATGGTACTGGTACGTGATTTTAGTTTTTTTTTATTTATCGGTTTATTTGTTTTTAGTTCTGATGGCAACTTTAAACCTTCATTGCACTGAAGGTTTAAAGTTGATTTATGTTTTACAAACATCAGTTTTTTACTTTAGTTAAAATATTTTTGACATTTTATCTTTTTACTTTTATAATCATAAATAGATGTTGATTATACTGGTATTTTGCTAACTATACCTACTTGTAGCCTTAAACGAAACGCAGCCAGATGCCCCAACATCTCCGCGGCAACACAAACGTACTCAAGCTACCCCAAGTGCACCATTACAACAGACCGAACGTAACAATAACTCTGGGGATCCATCGACGCCAACGGACAACGATGACCTGACTTCAGAATCTCAGAATATTCCATTAATGAGGGTGGTGATGTCAAAGAAACAAACCAAGCGACATCACAACAGAATCATCAAAGAAGGCTGGATGGTGCACTACACGGACAAACAGAACATGGTAAGTTAGTCAAGAGTAATTTGCAAAAGAATGTCTTTAACGTAAGTTGATGCCCTTTATATTATGATGCTTTTACTACAAGAATCTTTTAAAAATAGCTCTGATTTGTAAACAGCAGGTTCTTTAAAGGTGTGGTCTCATGCCTTCTCTTGCTACAATTCTAGTTTCTGAATCTGTAAACAAACACCTTCTTTATCGAAAAGTCGCCTTCTTTCTTCAACTCCTTTGTCGTCAACGGTAGCGTCATTACCAGTGGTCTTATTAATCTAAGAGTCGCCTTATTTGTTCAATAAGATGCCTGAACAGTAAACTACGACTTATAAACGACTCTTATTGAAATAGCCCTGGTTTCTTTCACGAAACCCGTAAACAGTTCTTTTCCCCCACTGATTACGCTTGTCATTTAGCGAAAGAAACACTACTGGCGACTGGATACAAAATGCATCACGATGTACAAGGACGCCGAGTCCAAGGGCTACTACAAGGAGCTGCCATTGTCCGAGATCCTGGAGGTGACGATGGTGCCGCACGATCCCTTGAAGCGCGAACCGACCCATTACCTCGAGATCCGAACCCAAGACTCGAAATACTTTATCGGTGAGTGTTGGGGATGAGCAGGTTTAAAAAAGGCGTGCGACAAAACCGCCAATGGACCGGTTTGGCGGGGATTTAGCTAGTGAATGAAGGGCTGATCACAACTTTTATCGCTTCGAGACTGGACGCTATTTTTGGCACAGAACACGGGAAACTTTGCTATGTTTTGGTTGAGTAGCTTGTGGTTTAGTAGTTTCGTAACTTGTGGGTCAATCAAGGGGTTACGGAAATGTTATACTTAGTCAAAGGAAAAGCGAAAAGAAAATCTGTAAGGTGCACATGGTTTATTCGGTTGGTCAAAAAGTTTATATGAAACACACGATCAGACGGAACGGATAATTCCTTACACTTTTTAACCAGACTATTGCATTTTTAGGTAGATACCCTTACAGAAATCGAAAAAACGAAACGTTTTGGAGATTTACAAACCCTTTTTTCATATTTTAGATATAATATTCGGGGAAAAAGACATCATGGCTCGCTTTTTGACTATAAAATCATAAAAACCCATTCCGCTGGACGATCCCTTCATATCCGATATTAGTTCAGAGCTTATCAGCCGTTCGAGAGCGTATTCAAATTGGTTGCGTCACGAGCTCAAGTATTAATTAAACAATATTTTCTTGTCGCGAGCGCGCTCCGTGTTATTGTCTCGACTAAACGCAATGACTCAAGGCTTTTCACGCTGGACCGGGAACAGTTGCAGCAGCGACTATCCACGCGGGCCAGTCGCCGTAGACGGGTCAGGTTCGAGTTGAGCACCAAGTCGTGCAAGTTGCAGTCGCTGAGCATGTTGGTGGATAAGTATACCTACACCGAGGACCTGCCTCTGATCCCCTTCTCCGTGCATCGGCGATGTTGTCTGAACGCCTTCCAAAAGCTGTCGCTGGGGTCGCGCAATTCGAGGAAATATTACGAAAGCCGAGCCAAATGTAGGACTAAAGTTGCTGATAGTTTAGATAATAACTTATGTTTATCGCTTTTCAGAGAGAACTTTAAAGCTAAAATAAAATAAATCATCAGCGCTTGGCTATACAATATTTTATAACTAAAAGCTGGTCAAGCCTCGATTCACATTGAAACATTCAAATAATCATTTCAGCCGGTGCTCCCAATGAATCAGCGAAGCCGACGCCCGCTGAGAAGTCGGCCGAAGTCATGTCAGGCTGGGCACAGGCCATTAAACAAGCCCTGATGCCAGTTACCCCCCAGTCGAGCACGTTGACGAAACGAGAAAGTGCTCAGAGTATGGTGCAGTTGAAGGTACCAGTACCAGGCGAGACCGGTCATCTGGGAGTGCAAATACAAAGCGAGTACCAGTTCTCCCAGTTGTACCAGATATTCGCAGACGAAATGCTTGGATCTGGACAGTTTGGCATTGTATATGGAGGTATGTTTCTTCAATTTATTATTTAACATCGGGTAACTTGTAGTAGTGATAACTAAGTTGTAGCACATTATGTTGCAAATTAGATGATTTGTTGTTATATTATAAAGGATAGTTACTTTATTATGAGATACTCTACGCAATAACAAGTCTTTTCAGGTATTCACAGGAAAACGGGGAAACATGTAGCAGTCAAACTGATCGACAAACTCAAGTTCCCGAGCAACAAAGAAGCCGCTCTAAGGACAGAAGTCGAGATATTACAGGTAAACATCATCTTTAAGTTCCTTCATTGTATATTATGATCGTACTATATTGCTTTTCATTATTATCATTTGTGTATCATTCCTAAATTGAGATTTTCAGAAAGTAAAACACCCCAGCGTGGTAGAGTTCCAACAGATGCTGGAGACACCTGATCGTATCTTTGTTGTTATGGAAAAACTAAAGGGTGATATGTTGGAAATGATATTGAGCAGTGAGCGTGGTCGATTATCTGAACGAATTACACAGTTCCTCACACACCAGGTAAGTATATACCACCAAAAACCTTTCTGATATCTAATCGTTATGACACTATTTATAGATACTGTATTTTATGCATTTTTATTAGTTCAGCCTATACTCAAAACACTAATACAGTATGCTAAGTTAATGTTCACAACCATCAAGATAACTTTTATTTTTAGATCCTAGTCGCCCTCAGATACCTACACAACCAAAACATTGTACATTGTGATCTGAAGCCAGAGAACATTCTACTGACTTCTGATTCTGACTTCACTCAAGTCAAACTCTGTGACTTCGGCTTTGCCAGAATCATTGGCGAACGGAGCTTCAGACGGTCTGTTGTTGGTACTCCAGCTTATTTAGGTAGGTACAATATAACTCATAACCAAATTTATAATTGTGTAAAGGTAACCTTTACATCACTAAAATAAGGTTGAACTAGCTGAAATGTGATTTTAATTATTTTTTTTTTGTATTTCGTGTTTTTTATAACTATATTTCTTAATTTTCAGCCCCTGAAGTACTACGTAACAAAGGATTCAACAGGTCGTTGGATATGTGGTCAGTTGGAGTAATTGTCTATGTGAGGTAAGTAATGATTTACATTTTCGGTAATGAGTGTTTAGTCTTTCTGGTACCTTCCCTTTCAACGAAGATGAAGACATCAACGATCAGATTCAGAATGCCGAGTTTATGTATCCACCTAACCCGTGGAACGAAATCTCCTCTAATGGTTAGTCATCCTATATTTTTAGCTTATACATTGCTATCGTTTTAACGTTATCATATCATCATATGAATATAAAAAACAGTATAATGTCACCTTTGTTACCTAAAAATTATTTTTAGCAATCGAGTTCATCAACTGTCTACTACAAGTTAAAATGAGTAAACGGTTGACCGTATCTAAGGCCCTCAGCCACATCTGGCTACAAGGCTACCAGCTATGGTCAGATCTTCGATGTTTGGAGCGAGAGGTCGGAGAGCGATTCCTAACTCACGAATCCGACGATCAACGATGGACAGAATACGAGAAACAGAACAACATCGTGCCGGTGTATCTTTGAACAATCGTGTGTGTTTCTGTAACATATCATCCGTCGAGGCACATCATTTCACGTGATTATGTATATCATCTATAATATATTAATACGGTGGTCTCACTTTCTCTTCGCTAGTGTTGCATAACTTAAATAAACTCGGAGAAAGTTTTGATGCTTGGATAATGTAGGGACTGAAGTGTAAAGTATATTACACTTAATTATGATCACCGAAGCCTTAAAAAGATTAAAGATGCCATATATAGCTGTACTATGAGAAATCTGGACGAATTATCTTACTAAAAACCTCCAAATTAATCAATATTAACAAAAGCAGACTATTTTCAATCAAGAAAGTTGACTTTTTAACTAGTAGCATCGTGAAAACAACAAAACAAACATTATGTTGTAGTTGTGTTTCTCCACAACAGCATTATTGAATCATCCGAGCCCTCCGGAAAAGAGAAGACGTGAATCAAGAAGAGAGAAAGAGACGGCGTTCAGAGATTTTTACACAAATTATTTACTTCTATCACTGATACGACTTCCCTGATCTTTTCGGCCCTCCGGCTTCCGCCCCCATTCGATCCTCACAGCAAGCCAGCCTTGGCCATATGCCACTCTTTTCGATTGTCTGTGCTTGCTTTCAACGTTGTAAACGTTGTACTAGCCACATGAAGGTGTTTATAGAGTATGAAGTAGAAGGTTATTTTTATTGTGAAAATTTACTGTGATATTGTGTATAGTAACATATCTTTTCACTCTAACTTCCAATATTATAATTTTATGACAAAGCGATAAACCGCTCCGAGCGCGACTTTATACCTTTTACATGTTTTGACAATGTTACGTAGAATATTATAAACAGTCATATTACATTCAGATGGCCCAGTACGTACCGTGGTATCTGAAGCAATCACCGCCCGTCTTCTGCTGGCCATGCGTTCCAGTCTACACGGGTATCTGGCCAGGCCGCAAATGTGTTTTAATCATCGGAGGATGTTTGTTCGCTATTGGAATCATGATCTTGTTATGCCTCCTACTTTTATGTATCGCCATTGAATGTGCAGCTGTGTAAGTAGTACCTTTATATTGCATTAGTACCTTGGTATAGATAAGAGTATTAAAGAAAGACTGGTAAAAAATTACCAAGAAGCTACATTCAATTTTTTTAAATTACACACAAAATTGAGAGTAAAATTTTTAAAAAATTTTAAGACATACCCAAACTAAAAAATTACCAAATTTGACAAGATCCGCAGCCAATTATAATTCGTCACGAATCGTATATTAATCATGTAATTATAGGTCAGCCGGCCTGCTTCCCTTGGCCATTATCCTCATATTAGTAGGTATCTTGCTCTTCCATTGTGGCTGGGCCGCTCATTTACTAGACTATGGAGGAAAGGTGCCAACAGAGTAAGTGATAAACTACATTTTAAACACGACTACAATTACAATCATATGGACGCCTTAACACACTACCTTTTCAATTTCAATGCCTATTTAGAAAAAGCTTAACATAAATGAGCAGTACAATTAAAAAAATACAAAATATGTCGTATTACTGTCCCATTTCAGAGAAATATACCACAAAAGAACGACACGAGGTGTCAATGAAGCTGACGACAATGGTGACGATGAAGAAGAGCTTGTAGGCGTAGAAGTCATCGAACAAAAGCCCCAACAACCCATCAAGCAAGGATTCTGGCAATTCGAACAAAACGACTCTTGGCAAAACGTTACAAACCCATACCCAATCCAGTAAGTGACCTAATCACGTAAAATATATTATTCTACAAATACAGAAAGGTTTATTTTGGTTTCTAAACATGAATTTAAATTATGACCTTAGCTTTCACAAAAAATAAGACAATATTATATAAAAAAATATTCGGAATTGTTACCTAAAATTATTTACAGGCACACCTTGAAGCCAGTTCTCGACCGTCAACCTTATGTTTAGATGGAATTACAGCTAATTTCTTTGTTATACTCTACTGCCATTCTTTTTATTCATTTAAAGACTTTTAAAACTAACATTTATGCGCATTTGTTGTAAATATCTTTCGGAATATTAAATAGTTATTGTTTGAATAGAGATTGATCACAAATTAATGCATAATTCCTATAAAATATAATTTTTAAGATTAACTTACACTGATGACGATCCAGTAGTCTAATTCAAACCATGTTCCACATATTTTTGTTATTTTTTACGAATATAAACATTCTAAACAGTTTTGCAAGAAACAGAAAAATGTTTTATCCTTCAATCAATAATTGAAGTCCGATACAAACATAATTTTTTATCCTTTTTCTTTTTCTCAAATTTTTTTGACAAATTAAAAAATTTTTATGCAAATTTTATGATTATTCCGCGCGTCCCAGTTTTTTGTAAGTAAGGACACAAAAGAGTTAATTTATTCGCTTAAAATTGTGTTTGGGGGGAACAAGCGAGAAGACGGAGAGGCGGGGGGGGAGTGTGTGCAAAAGCAGCTGGGTGACCGCAGCGTGGGGCGACGAGACGAGTGAGCTGTGTGCTGAAGAAGGAAGGGAGCCCTTGTGTGCTGCCCCTCCCCGCGCTCTTTCGCCTTCATTCCTTTGATTGGCCCCACTACTTTAAGCCTTCAACCAATCGCCTTGTTGTTCTCGTTTCATTCGTAATCTTCAGCGAATTGTCTAGGGTCGAGAACGGAACGCTTGGCTTGGCAACTTATCCAATAATGTAGGTTTATAACTCGCCCATCCCCTCCCCTTTATATGATGTTTGTTTCGTGGGCGCAGGCGTTCGGGTTTCTAGCATAGTTTAAGATTTTGTTGTTCTGGTTACCGTTCTCTTAATTTCTGGTCGATTTTTTTAGTTGTGTAAGTTAATTATATTGCAAAGTACATAAACATGTATATTTATAAACATTTCAGGAGTTCTCATTATGAGACAGCCCAGCCATCAACCTCGGTAGCTACAAGATTTGTCGCCGTACCCACAAGTGAACCTAAAGCTAAGAAAATGAAGCAAGAAGTCAGTCAACAGTACCATTCCTTGGTTAGTCTGCCCGATGGATATATGGAAGCTCAGCCGCAGTTTGTGCTGGCGATGCCCTCTGATCAGCAATATCAGGTATAGTAATATTAGTTTTATTATTCTTTGTTTAGCAAGTGCAGTTGATTGAAGTTCAAGAAGGATGCCAGTTTGCCATGGAAGGCATGACGTTTGCGGGCTCTGATAAGATGCCTGTGTTTCTGGGGAACGATGGTCAACAGGTGAAGTTTATAATCTCTGATGGATCGTTCCCTCAAGCCATGTCTGTTCAACCGGTTGCCCAAAATGTGGTGCATAAGAAGGAAGATGACGGCCCGTTGGATGTAAACCCAAAACAGTATTCACGGATAATCAAGAGGAGGGCTGCTAGGGTTAAATTGGAAATGGAAGGAAGGATATCCAAAGAACGAAGGGTACGTTTATCTTCCTTGAGCTGTTGCAATTGTATAAGACGTACCTTTAATTTATGTAAAATGTGGTTTTATGTTTCTAGTGAAATATATGTACACAAAAATAGTTTCTTTTTTATGACAGTATTGAAATTCTAAATGTTTATTAGAAAAGTTACTACTTCCAGAAATATCTACATGAATCTCGCCACAACCACGCTGTAAAACGAGTCCGCGGCCAAGGCGGGAAGTTCAACAGTGCGAACGGCAACAAACGTTCGGAATCTGTAACGTCGAACAACAGCTCGAACGACAACTCCACCTCAACTCCATTGCCATCTGTTCCGCGACCGGACGTCGATCTCGCTTCAAAAACCTCGTAGTCTGTTTTATAATTTATTATAAATTTATATTTATATATCGCATTAGAATCTGGGACGTACTGTAACAAGGCAAGTGTTAGTTATATATCTGGCTGGACAAATTCCTGAGGCCTCGTGACGCGAGGTTCAGGTTCGTTAAGCGAATTAGCGGAAAGTGAGGTGAGGGTTTCGTTGATGGTTCCTAATATGGTGCACAGTTTCTCTACGTTTTGTGACAGAACATCTAGATGGTTGTGTTGACTTTGTTGGAAAATGAAGGCATGGATCTGATCCATCAGGCGAGATTGGCCTTCCAAGATCTGGTGTTGATTCTAAAAGTATTTTACAATTTCATGGGATTTAAAATTTGGATGCATCGAGTTGTTATAAAACATTGTTGTTTACTATATAAAACCAACGCTTTTTAGTTGATCATCAATATCAGCGAGATTTCGCGAACAACTAACTAAAAAAATTGGAATTATACATTACTTTTTAACAAACTTTCAATATCTTACCTCAACAATTTCCTTTTTCCATTTGTCATCAACATTGAACAAGCCATTGAGTTTTCTCTTCTTGACTGCCATTATACGATTGACTTCGCTTTCATCAGGAACGGCCGATCGTTTGCACGACTCTCGATCTTCTTTGTCTGGAATGTCGACCTTTTCGTTGTTGGAAGTGATGGGCGGATTTATCTTGCAGTCTTTAGTGAGCTGCCCTAAGGCGAATATCAAGTGTCGAGGGTCTAGTATATTGTTTTGGGGGCTCCTGGGGGGATTCTCGGGCAACGTCGAGGGCGCGGTAGTCGTGGTGTTGGAGTCAGAATCCGAGTTCGAGCCTTGTTCGCAGACGTTTTCGATGTTTTGCGAAGTGTCTAGCGTGATTCCGAACTGCTCCAGCATCTGCTCTACCTTGACATTCGAAGAAATATCAGCTGAACTGCTTCTGGTCAGAGAATCGTAGGCATCCATGTTGAAGCCGTTGCACGTTAAACGCTCTTGTTCGAAAAGTCGCAAGTATTCAAATTCGGCGACGCCAAGGTTTCTGAAAGCTTATAATTAAGACGAATGAACCTTTGATCCTTTACTGCAGTATTTTTAAAAATTCATAAACATAAGCAACAAAATGTTTGAAATTTTCAAAAAGTTACCGTTTTCCAGTCTGAATCTTCTGCCGTGATGTACACTGGACATTCTGAATCTTCTTTTTGTATTGCTCCACCGAGAAGTTGGTACTGTAGGCCGAGTTCAGCTCTTCGGTTATTCTTTGCCACATCTGTGACCTCAGGCGTCTTCCATCGGCATCTTGAGTGTTACGGGCTATTTCCGGGTAGTTAGTGTAATATAATTGAATAAGGCGTAAGGTTTGATCACCGCGCATAATTGTACCCATGTTTGGCTACTAAAACAATTGAATAGGTATATATTTAAAGATTTATTTGGCAAAAGTATTAAAAAGGTGCAATTTATATTGTCATACATTGAACGCTAAAAGAAATATGATGGCACGATAGGTATACGCTAAATTCAAAGTAAGAGAAGATGTTTTAGGGTAGAACGCTATTAGTACAAGCGAGAAAATTAATTTGTTTTAAAAATTTAAATACGATTACAAAAAGATTGAAACATAATATATAACACTAAACAAAATAATAAAGAATGATAAAATAAAAAGTAAAACAAACTTCTAAACAAAACACACTCTAAAACAAGAAAGTACCGTAAGCCCTAAGGGCTCAATCAATATTGTTATTGACTTGTAAAGAATCGACATAGCTCCAGGAGGAAGCACTACGGTACTGGCCTGAAAGTAGGAAAAGCGCTGCAACTAAAGCAAACAACAAGGACTGAAAATGGACAATCGGACGTCCAGAATCCTCGCTTCAAGATCTGGTTTTGTGGTTCGTCGCGATCCTGAAGTCAGAGCAACCGGAACGAGGTCGGGGCAGCCGACTTCATCCGGGATTAAGCCAAGTGACTGGGGATGAACGTCGTCACTCGTACTTAAAGGTAATCTTAGCCGAAAAGGTAATCGCAAAAAAGGGCTCTTCGAAGTACTTGTCGCGATGGTTCGAACAAGTGCATCGCCTTCTACTATTAACTGGACATGATCACAGCAAACGATCGTATAAAACCCTCCGCACAACAAGCATCTGAACCTGCTCGGAGTCTGCTGCTACACCTCGCCTAAGGGCCTGGGTAATTGTTACTATTGCGCAACCTTAGCGCAATTGTTTACTGAAGTTTAGGTTCTTTTATTCTGTTCCTTTTCTAATTACCCGCATGAAAAGAGAGAATGTAATAATATGAAGAGCTCACAATTAAGCACGAGCATCCACTCCGATTCAGCAACAATGCCAAGGATGAAAGTTAGGCCGAGGCGGGGAGCGGCGGCCTCAGGGGACTGGTTGTCGATCCCCGACAGTAATAAAGCGCTGCTAGCGACCGGGGCCAAGTTGGGCTAGGCTCAAGTGTCAATGTCTTCCGGCTTCTCCTCCCGCGAAGAAGAAGACAAAAGACGAGAAGCAAGGAGAGGGCAAGGATCTATATATCTCGCCAAATCTCCAAGGCCCCATAAGCGGGGCTTGTCCATGATAAAACACTGCTCTTGAAGGCGTCACGTACCCGAAAAGCGCCACTTCCAAGCATGAGTGCTTATTTCAGGAACGGAGTCAAAAGTCCCATCAAACCTGTAATTTACCTGCCACCCCTCCCTTCATCAGCCTTCTCTTACGGCCAGTATAAGCGAGGCCTAATTGCCTGAATTCCACCCTATATTCACCTTATTCATACACAAGATCGGGTTTGGTCGTCTTCCTTTTGATATTCGAAAACAGTTTTCTCCCCCTTTCCTGACTCTTTAACGCATCGCTTGGGGCCATTAAGATCCTGATTTCGTCCCTCCGTTGCGTTCAAGACCTACAAAGCGATCAACTTAAAATGCAAATTGTATGCGTTTATGGCAACGACTCTCCTCAAAATCAATTTACTAAGCAGGTTCGAAAGCAATATTTTTACAAATATTAATGCTGACTGTAGGTTACGAAGAAGACTAGATTAGGCTGTTAGTACCGTAATAAGGAAAAACATTACACTTTAGGTATTAAAAACTCTAAATTGTTATTCTAATTAGTTTGGTTATCCTTTTTATGTTTCAGTATGATCAAACCAAAAATTTTAATTTTTTTACAAAAAAAGTTTTAAGCTTTTATAACTTTTTTGATGCTGACATTCACAAATTAATTTAACAAAAATTTTTTTAAGTTAGCTATCATTTCGAATGAATATTTATATAAGTAGCAATTACGCAAAATTTGGAATTAAACTATATATTATATTTTGGAACCCAACAGTTCTACCGTAAACATATGATGCATTCACCTTAGACTTTGAAAGAATCTTTAAAAACAACATCAACCCTAATCGTTCAACTTTTTACTCCCAACTATGGCCAACGAGCAAAAATTAAAGTGTAAACCTCAATGTGAAAACATCCCAAAAAGTTGTAACAAATGGAATTTTTATAAATTTTATAACACCGTAAAAACAAATAACAAACAATTAGATAGGGTTGTTGATCCATTCGGACAGTGGACCGTGTTCTTTGATGTATTTGCAGTGAACTCCATCAGGAACGACACGTCCAGTCTTTCTGTATTCTTCATAGTCGGCACGGTCGAACTTTGTGAATCCCCACTTTCTGGAGACGACAACCAATTGACGTCCTGGGAACTTGAACTTGGCACGACGGAAGGCTTCAAGAGCGTGCTCGACCTGGTGGTCACGGACTCTGACGGACAGGAGGATATCTCCGATGGCGACACGAGCGACGAGACCTTGTGGTTTACCGAAGGCACCTCTCATTCCAGTTTGAAGACGATCAGCACCGGCACATGACAACATCTTGTTGATACGAACAACGTGGTATGGATGCTTTCTCACACGCATGTGGAAACCTTCCTTACCGCAGGTCTTGATCATGTACTTGTTGGCACAGATACGGGCAGCTTCCAAAGCCTAAAACAAAAAAATATACTAATGATTGAAACACAGAACGCTCTGCTAAGATCATATAATGATAAAACTTTAACATCACTACCAAAAATAAAATTTGATCATAAAAAAAGATTTCGATCGATAAACTCCAAAAGAATCCTATAAAATCAAAACACTAATGTAAATATACTTACTTCAGAAGACAAATGCTCTCTTTCATTGGAAAGCAAATGGACACAGCTTGGGAATTCATCGACGGTAGCCTTCTTACGACCCAAATCGAAGATTCTGATCTTGGCGTCTGGTACACCACGGCAGAATCTAGATTTAGGATAAGGCTTGTTCTTAATGTAACGGTAACAACGAGCCGGACGGCGACCCATGTTTCTCCTAAAAATGACAATACTATTAAGCAACCTCACAAAAATAAAATGAAATCGCGATCAATTTTAACAACACCTAAAAAATCATTGAGAAATATACTCAAAAACTAGAGGCTCTTTCAAAAAGAACGAAATCCTACCGTAAAAATAAAACGGAACGCCAAAAAAATTTTTCGTGTCGGGACCTAGCCAGCATCAAGATGTCATTTGCAAACAATAATAAACTTTCTTACTATTCGAAATTTCAGTAAAATCTGTATTACCAAAAAAATTAAATGATTACCGACTTTTAAGTAAACTATAGAAAACAAAATAATTATTAATGTTTATTAAACTTATTATGTATTTACAAAAACTGACATCAAATGCAAATTGTGAGATCATTGAGTTGCTGCTTCGTACCCGCAAATACCAGGAATTCCTGATGGCACCCGCCGTTTGTAATCTTGATACCTCTTGCCGAAAAACTCAAGTAGGTAACGCTCTTCTTCGTAAATCCTGTCGTCGAAGAACCTGTATGATACGTAAGCGTACGCTACGAGGCAGAACGGATTGCAAAGTATAATTTGAGTTCCAACAGACCACAAAAACCATCCGAGGTATCCAGGATGACGAACCAACCCATAAATTCCATCAGTCACAAGGTTATGATCTTTATTTCTTCTGATTGCTATCAAGTGGGTGAAGGCGTTACTGGCGTGCCACATAGCCAACTTCCGTATGACTTCTCCCGTCAAGCATACCAAAATGCCTAAATTAATAATATTCAGTAAAAAAGCAAGTAACTTACCAAAAATACTAATATAATTAATCATGGTCTGAGGTAGAAATAAGGTTTCAAGTCCAAATTCAAGCCATGACGTTGTAGCAGCCACCCAATACTCTAATGAATGGTTCCACAGAAAGCTATCTGCCTTCAAGTTCTCATTGTTCGTGAGGCCAGTGAAGATAAATTCCGAGAAATGAAAGAGCGACAAGATTAACGTATACCTCGTGAACATAACGAACGAGTAACTGGTCCCATACAACTGAACACATGTGCTGTAGCCAGCCAAAAGTCCGCATAAGTAAGCTTGACCTGAATATTGGAGATAATGAGGATCACATAACAAATAGGAAATGCATCCATTCACGACGATTAGGACCAGAGTCAGGAGCCATGAGTTCAGTCTTTCCATGCACAATAAAGACACGAATACCGGGAGGAAGGCCAAAATGGCAGACCTCAGCCGCCTGTCATAAACAATATGTGCCCAGATTCCGACGCGGGCCATATCTGAAAACGTGCAAATTATTCAAATCTGTTCAGACTATGAGGCTTGACAACTTGTTAACTAAATTGTAATTACAATGGCTCGGGGTGTGTCATATACAAGGTTACGAGTTTGCTCATGATACATAAAGCGAATCCGGTTTTTGGAAAAAAAACGAAAACACAAAAGAAGTCGACCTTTCGAAGTTCGCGGAACATATATTACTTCACATACACTAGTTATGGCCGTCTTTGGGGAAAATAACAAAAATTTAAAAGAGTATGTTACTACATTTTATAATATTTTTTATTCTTTGGCATTTGTCTAGCAAATCAATCATGATGTTTTAACTGACTAATACTTAATGCATGTTTTAAATGTTGTAGTAAAGTTTTATTGTTGTATAGAAACAATATATTAAAAGTTTATTTGCTTTTTACTTCTGTTACTGCAAATTTTACTGTTGAACGACTTATTTTATAAATATTCTATAAAAGACGTCGTCAAGAAACAGTTGGCTTCTTATGGGAAACAGTTGACACTGATAATATTTCTTTATGATTTATTTTACGTGCGTTTTGAATAACTGCGTTATCGTTAAAAAGTTTTGTAGTACTCCTAATATATTTTTAAAGTCGTCTCGACATTAATGGACGACAACCTTCGAAAATGTCACTTGTCAGTTGGTGGTATGACCTGTTCTTCTTGTGTTGCTCATATAGAGAAGTTTGTCAGTGGAAAAAAAGGTATGAAAAAGTTTCTGGAATTTTAATTTGAGGTGCTAGTTCGACAGTTTTAAGTTCTATTATTTAGGTATAAGTTCTATAACAGTTTCGCTGATGTTCATGTCGGCTGATGTTATTTATGACAGCCAGGAGACCAATGCAGAAGAAATTGCTGAAATAATCGACGATCTTGGCTATGAATGCCATGTTATTGATGAAGCCGTCTCTTCTAACCATAAGCAAAATTTTTTGGTAGGTTGTCTATGATATTGAGCGTATTCTGCGTTTAGATATCAGGAATGACATGCGGATCTTGTGTAAAACGAGTAGAATCTCACATTCTGGCCATGAAAGGAGTCGAAAGTTGTTTGGTCTGTCTTGCTACAGGTATTGCAACAGTTGAGTATGTAAATTCAATAATTGGACCGAGAGACATTATCGACAGAATTGAAGTAAGTTACCGATGTACAAAAGGCACGCCAAGCTTTTCTAACCTTGTATTTAGATTTTCGAAGCTGTAAGATATATAATTTTAATGTTTTTCCTGTTTTCAGAGTTTAAACTACAAAGCTAGCGTAGCTTCGAGTGAAGATAGATTGGAAAAACTGAGTCAGAAAGCAGAGATACTAAAGTGGAAGACATCATTTTTGGTGTCTCTGATATTTGGTATACCTGTAATGATGGTTATGATATATTTTCATTGGATTATTCAATCGCCCATGCATCCGGAAAGACAAGTTCATGTTCTGGTTAAAGCTTTGTCTTTGGATAACTTGGTTTTGTTAATGTTGTCAACGCCTGTTCAAGTAAGTTATTGTTCGTTTTTTTGCATTTACTTAGTTTAAAGCATAATATTTAAAATGGTAATTATAAGTGCATCGTTAAGTACTGTTGTTTTAGATATTTGGAGGTAGATCGTTTTATCAACAAAGTTGGAAAGCTGTAAAGACGGGAACGGCCAACATGGACGTATTAGTCACATTAGCCACTTCAATATCTTTTGGTTACTCTGTTGCCATACTTGTTATAGCCATTCTGTTAAGTTGGGACTCTAGCCCGATGACTTTCTTTGACGTTCCACCAATGTTGTTAGTGTTCATATCGTTAGGAAGATGGTTGGAGCACAAGGCCAAAGTAAGTTATTAAAAATTAAGTTATCGCCTAATTCTTACTGTTAGTTACTAAAAAATGAAAGGTAAAGATTATGATTATGGCAAAATCTGTTTAGGGGAAGACATCAGAAGCGTTGAGTAAATTGATGTCGATGCAAGCCAAGGTAGCTACGTTGGTTACATTGGAGAACGACGAGGTTAAAAGTGAAAAGAGCATTAATATTGAGCTGGTTCAACGTGGAGATTATATTAAAGTACTGCCAGGCGAGAAGATTCCGATTGATGGTACTGTAATCTCTGGGCACAGTTCGGTAGATGAATCTTTTATCACAGGAGAGAGCATGCCTGTGGTCAAAAAGACTGGTATGTTTGTTTTAACGTTCGGTTATGGGTTAAATGAACTTATAGTATTTCATGTATTTTTAAAAAACCAGTTTTTACTATATTGGTACATTACAGGATCAGCAGTAATTGGAGGATCAGTAAATCAATTAGGAGCTTTGATAATACAAGCTACACACGTCGGTCAAGATTCTATGTTGTCCCAGATTGTACGATTGGTTGAAGAGGCCCAGAGCTCTAAAGCTCCTCTTCATCAGACGGCTGATAAGATTGCCGGTTACTTCGTACCAGCCGTAGTAATGCTGACAATTATTACCTTCTGTGTATGGTTGTTGGTGGGCTTGGCAACATCAACCAGCGAGAACAGAGACTGGGAATTCGTTATCAGAAAGGCTTTTGAGTATGCTATCACAGTTCTGTCAATTGCTTGTCCATGTTCATTAGGGCTGGCTACACCAACAGCCATAATGGTCGGAACTGGAGTTGGGGCTAAAAATGGAATTTTGATCAAAGGAGGTGAATCTTTGGAAACGGCTCAGCGAGTAAGTAATTACTTTTCTTTGGCTTTTATATTTTAGTTTTTTATATTTTTAAGTTCTTAACTGCATGATTTCAGGTTAACACAGTTGTGTTCGACAAGACTGGCACTATCACTGAAGGTAAACCGAGAGTGGTGAAAGTGTTACAGCTGTTAAACGCTGATCAGTTAGATTTTAAGAACTTGTTGGCTTTGGTGGGATCTGCTGAATCGAACAGCGAACACCCTATTGGCTCCGCTTTGTCATCTTTTTCAAAAGACGTAAGATATTACTTATTCCCATTTGAGTATTTGTATTTTTTAAGCTGTGCAATCGTTTTTAAACTATATTTTCTAAATGTTGCTACCTTTTAGTATTTGCAATGTCAATCTTGGGCGTCAATTTCTGGCTTTACTGTGTCAGCTGGACAAGGAATCAAGTGTGAAGTGAGGAATCTGAACAACGTCAACGGTCAGCTTTTGCCTTCTTTTGAAACAGATGACAAGATAACTTTGTCTCCGCAGAAGAAGATGATTCAAGGTAACGAGGTCGAGATATCTTCTCTGGTTAATGTGACATATTCTGGCGACAACCTGGATAATCTTGAAGTATATTCTGTTCTGGTTGGCTCTGAGAGATGGATGGGGGCCAATGGAGTGATAGTTGATGCTGTTGTTAACGAAGCCTTGGCAAAGGAACGAGAGAAGGGCAATATATCTGTGTTGGTGGCTGTTAATGGTAGGTATTAATTTAGTCTTTGTCCTCTTGACTTGAGTATTATATATACACTTTGAATATTATGGCAATTTCAGAAAACGTCGCAGCTATTTTTTCTATTGCTGATCAAGTAAAAAAAGAAGCCATGGTTACAGTATACGCCCTTAAGAAGATGGGTATTGATGTTGTTTTACTGACGGGAGATAACGAGAAAACAGCCATAGCTACGGCCAAGAAAGTTGGCATCAAAGATGTGTTTGCTGAAGTATTGCCAAACCAGAAGAAGGACAAGATCAATCATCTTCAAAAACAGAAGAGGATCGTAGCTATGGTAGGAGATGGAGTCAACGATAGTCCAGCTTTGGCTGCCGCTAACGTTGGGATAGCTATTGCAAGTGGCAGTGATGTTGCTATCGAAAGTGCTGGAATTGTCTTGATTAAAGTAAGCGTTTTTGTCAGTATGTTAATATAGAGAATTTTATTTTTTTAATTCTTTTATTAAATTTTTAAAAAAATGTTTTTATTTATGGTTTCAGAACAACCTTGTTGACGTTGTTGGAGCTATCATGCTTTCGATGAACACCGTACGACGAATCAGAATCAATCTGTTCTTTGCCTTCGTTTACAATACTATTGGTATTCCTATAGCAGCCGGAGTATTCAAACCTTTGGGGATTTCAATTCAACCATGGATGGCTGCCGCAGCTATGGCATTATCATCGGTATCTGTAGTTTCTTCATCGTTAATGCTGAAGAATTTCAAGAAGCCCACCTTCAACAGCTTCTCCGGCACAGCTGAATACAAGAAGTTCCACATCAAGGTGTCGCGATCCCCTACCAAAGCCAAGAAGATCGAACCATTAGAAGATGTTTTCTTGCATTCAGATGACGAGAACGACAGTAGCGCCGAAACCAAGCTTTTTGCCACCGTTTAGTGTATATATCTTTTGTAGTATCTCATATTTGACATTCCTTTGTGCCATAGACACTTGCCTTCATATCGCTTAGTCAACATATTTATAGTCTTACATTAGAATTCTATCAAAAGATAACATATACGACAAAGTAAACGATAACACATTCAATGGAGTTCTTGGTTAATGGTTAGGTACCTAGCTTATTTAATTTTCATGATTGTTTAAATACAAAATTATTTTTTAGTTATTATTTTGCCGTAATATCTTGTTTTAGATGAATTTGTTTTCGTCGTTCGTAAACAGGTTTCAGCTGAGTTTGCGTGCTCTTTCAACCACATTGCCAGTCCAGAATCAACTTCAGGTATGTCTTTTGACACATATAATAATTTTGTTTTCGATTGAATGTTTATGTATTCTTTTAGCAAATGCACTATAATGGAGTACCACACCGCCGACCGCGTGCCAGCAAAAAATCTCCAGTTTCCGGGCAGAACTATTTCAAAGGAATCGTTTTGAGAAGTAAAGTGGTTTTATTTTAACGAAACTTGTTTCTGGATAATTCGGGATCGTACTGAATCAAAACGGTTTTTATTGATCAAACAATTATTCTTAAGTTGTTAATATGTCTTTTTATCTTAATAA
Source organism: Bursaphelenchus okinawaensis (assembly GCA_904066225.2). Taxonomy (NCBI): domain Eukaryota; kingdom Metazoa; phylum Nematoda; class Chromadorea; order Rhabditida; family Aphelenchoididae; genus Bursaphelenchus; species Bursaphelenchus okinawaensis. The sequence continues at coordinate 5,597,476 of CAJFCW020000005.1, read as the reverse complement.
TTAACAGTTTTATTAAAAGTAAGGTTAAACCGTTATAATGTAAAGAAACACTATATTTATAAAAACTATTCAGCATGATTTCGAATTGCCCGTTTTTTTTTTGGTCTGCAAATTGTCAGTAAAATTTGTTATTTTTATGATACTAACCTATTGTAATTTGAAAAATACTCTAAACACGCAACGATTGTTTTCGTATTTTAGCTGTAATCCGACATCCCAAAAAGCCCAACTCAGGAAACAGAAAGTGTGCCATTGTCAAATTGAGTAATGGCAAAGAAGTGTGTGCCTACATTCCGGGTGAAGGTCACAATCTCCAAGAACACAGTCAGGTCCTGGTTGAAGGCGGTCGACGTCGTGATCTTATCTCCGTCAAAGCCAATGTAATCAGAGGGAAACTGGATTGTGCTCCGGTAAAATCATCTAGGAAATAATTAATAAACTTTATTAAAACAAACATGGGGAGGGTGACAATGTGAGTATCGAGTGAAAGGCCTGATCTCTCTTCGGCTTAAAGCGAACAAACTTAAATCAACAACTAAAAACAATCGTCTTTTGAAGACTTTCAGTGCGTGTGTCCATTGACCTTGACATCGCCAGATCCATTCAGGGCGTGGTGACCCTTCTTCTTTAACTTGGCCGCCAAATGAGCTGGGATATCCAGTTCCTTAGGGCGTTCCCACGGAAACTCAGCATGACCAAAGTGACCGTTGGCAGCGGTCTTCGAGTAGATTGGTGTCTTTAAGCCCAATTCCCTAAAAATATTGCATTATTTTCGGTCTTCACAAACCTTAAAAGGCACAATAAAATACTACGTTCACTGTATTTATATAACCAACTAATTTTAAAACACTGTCGAAGCAATTAAATCACTAAACTGAAACAAAACTTACTTTATAATAGCACCAGGTCTCAAATCAAAGTTGGCGTTCACAATTTGTAACAGCTCCACTTCTGACAAAGGTGATGTTCCATAGGAAATCACCGTAATCGACAAAGGTTTGGCAACAGCGATGGCATAAGACACTTGGACCAAACAACGGCGACAAACTCCAGCCTTAACCAAAGACTTGGCCACCCATCGAGCACCGTACGCTGCCGATCGATCGACCTTCGTGGGATCCTTTCCCGAAAAGGCACCACCACCATGAGCTCCCCATCCACCGTAAGTGTCTACGATGATTTTTCGACCGGTCAGACCAGCATCACTCTGTGGACCTCCAACATGGAAGGTTCCACAAGGATTCAAGTAGTAAATGGTGTCCTTGTCCAACAAATTTCCAGGTATCACTTCTTTGATAACATGTTCCTTCAAATCATCACGAACTTGTTCCAAAGTGACATCTTCCGAATGTTGAACGGACATCACAATAGTGTGGACACGGACTGGCACACAAGCACCGTTGTCGAACTTGTATTCAACCGTTACCTAAAGGAAAAATATATTTAAAATATAAAATTACAAGAACAAAACACAGAAAGATACCTCTATAATGTATAACAAAAGGTCCGTACATAAAACTAACTTACTTGGGACTTGGAATCAGGTCTCGACCAATCCAATATGCCATTCCTTCTCAAAGTATGTAGTCGACTAGTCAGTTGATGAGCAAGAAGTAAAGAGAGTGGCATAGCTTCATCGGTTTCGTCAGTCGCGTACCCAAACATAAGACCTTGATCTCCTGCTCCAACATCTTCTTCTGACCTGTTCAAATGAACTCCTTGGGCTATCTCAGGAGCTTGTTGTTCGAGAGCCACCAAGACGTTGCACGACTTGTAGTGGAATCCTAAAAGGAATTAAAGTAATCCAACAGTTTTATACTTTTTTCAGTCGATGTACAATATAATGAATTCTTGAGTTTACCTTAGGTTAAGACTTACCAGCCTCTGCATCAATAAAGCCTATCTTCTTGACAGCATTTCTAACCAAAGTTTGATAGTCCACGGTCGCCTTGGACGTTATTTCTCCACAAAGCATGATCATACCGGTCTTTGTTACAGTCTCTACAACAAAGTTGATATAAAAACGGCAAAAAACCCCTAGTGCAATAACAATTATGTGTACGCAGATTAATATAGCAAAACTTACCACATGCAACTTTGGCATTAGGATCTTGAGCCAAATGAGCATCGAGAACGGTGTCAGAAATGATGTCACACATCTTATCCGGATGTCCTTCGCTTACACTTTCAGATGTGAACAAGAAACGCTGTTCGCCACCATCTAAAAAATGCGCTTACCATTAGCTTATAGATGCGTGGCCTCATTAGGCTTATTTTTTGCTCAACGTTACACAGGAAATCAAAAAGTAGTTCAATATAACAATTTTAAACACGATAGCCAGTTAAACTTTACTAACAACATTTTAAACACAAAAAATTGAAGGATAACCTCAAAGTAATATTAACCCTCCAATTTACCTTCTTTGAATACCTAAACTTCGAAAAAAACGTTAAAACCTTACCATCAGTAGGAGAACCTCGAACGTCGACGTCCATAATGCACTATCTGAAATCGAAACAATCAAAAACACAATTAAATAGTCTTCAGTATTGCATCAGATTTAAGGAGTAATGTTTTGATTAAAAAAACTCCTAACAAAAGCAAACGAATACGATTTATTCTACAATATTTGCGAAGTTTTGGGATTTTAGCGCGGAAAAGCAAGAACAATCTAAAGAAAAGTCTCACCAAGAATTGGGCACGAATAAAACATCAAACCTTGTACAAATACCTTTACATAACATTTTTTTTGCTAAAAATATGAAGGACAGAATTCTGTAAAAATCTTTTATAAAATAAAGAAAAAACTTCAGTCTCGCTGACTTATTTTATGGAATTTATAAAGTTTCGAAAAGCGCGCGCCGTCCAATCTTTTCAGGACACAAGCAGGGCTTTTTTAAGTTTTTTTGAATTTTTAAAATTTAATTTGAGAAAATTTAAATTTTTATAAAATATGCGCTTATTTTAATACACATTATGGAACGATTGAAGAAAACCTTGTGCGACAATTATGTTAAAGTAGGTAAGTCTGGGATTTAAAATAGAATCTTAAAATGACAAATCGGAAACGCTTAGAAAACCATCGCAATGTAAAATCGAGGTAATGGTATACTACAAAGTAACATTGTCGTTAATTCCTTCCCTTTTGTTCGTTTTATTGTTGATAAGGTAAGTAAAACAACACACTAACCCCATAAATTTAATTTTGAGAGGCCATTTTAGAGCATTTATTCGAAAGTAGCTTAGATTTATATAATCGCAACATTCATTTCCCACATTAAACACTTTATAGTTTCATCAAAACCTGCCAACAGAAAGTGGAACGGATCGAAGCTATTCTCGTCAATCAAATTTCCGAATTCAAAGGTTTTGAGGACGTTTTTTGGGCCAAAGCGATACGAACGAAAAGACAGACTAGATATGAATACGCTTTTTGTGAGTGCAATCGGGTCAACACTTGTCTACCCGGTCCTGCAGGTCCACCTGGTCGTCCAGGACTAAACGGAAACAAGGGACCCTCAGGCAGTCTGGGCCCGCGCGGGGAACCAGGTCAAATATGGTTAGACGCATTCTTCCCCATAAATGGCTGTAGAGTTTGTCCTGATGGTCCCAAAGGTTTACGTGGACTAATCGGACCTCCTGGTACTACAGTACGTTGTTTTCCTAAGACACTAAAATTTTAATGTCACCTCGAAAATGGCCACTGTTTAAAAACTATAAAGATCGGTAACAATTCACGTTATAAAAGCAATCAAACATTTCTAATCGTTTTTATTAGGGCCCCACTGGTCGAAGCGGTAATTTCGGCATACCGGGAAAGCCAGGACTCAAAGGTCAAGTAGGATCAAAAGGAATGGACGGAGTTGTGGGGCCAGCAGGTGCAAACGGTAAGACTCATGGTGTAAAAACATCTTTTTAGGGCTTCGAGGAAAGACTGGCTTGGGAGGAGTAAAAGGCTCTCCAGGCCCAACAGGTATAAAGGGGTACAAAGGCATTCAAGGCTTCCCGGGTGAGCCAGGAAAAACCGCTATTCCAGGCAAGCCAGGGCCGGTAGGATTGCCAGGTGCACGTGGTGATGTTGGTAGACATGGAACACAAGGACGACCAGGTACGAATAAATACTGTTTACTCATCATTAACAATTTCGAGTTTAGCAGCTCACCTTAATCATAATAACAACGTCTAGACTAGCACTTGTGTCATGTCATTTAGTTTATTATAAAATATTATAGGTACCCCGGGTAATCCCGGAAGAGCTGGTGATCCGGGTCATGATGCTGACTACTGTAGGTGTCCGCGCCGTTCTTAAGCCTCCAGTTGTTTATTTACAAGATAAAGTGAAAGATTTAAGTGAAGACCACAATCTGCTAAGCTAATTAAAATCATATAAAAGTTTGTAATATCTGTGACAGGAAACAACAAAAATGTACTAGAATAAACTTGCTCACATGGCTTAAGCATCTCCGAAATTGCCTTTGTTCGTCTGAAATGTTAAAAATTAGTTTAGAGGTAGAGAAAGCTGACGACAATGTACAAATAAGCCAATTTCGCCTCAAACTCGTACAAAATCACTATATTGAAAATGCGTAAAACAGAAAACTTTTTTTTAAAGTAATGGCTAAAAGTCTTACCTGAACAATACCGATGATCATGCCGAAAAGTCCAATAGCGCTGGCAAAGATTTCGATAATCAAGATTTTGACGAAAAGAGCTGGGTTAGCAGCATCAGCAAGAGCGGCACCAGATCCAACGATTCCCACAGCCAGTCCACATACCAAGTTACTGAAGCCAACCGTCAATCCTCCTCCAAAGATGAGGTATCCAGCAGCCAAGTTGGCAGAAATGATTTTTCTTCCAGCCTCAGTAGATATGTCATGCTTTGAGCGGTCAAAACCCTAATTAAGAACAAGTTTTAAAAATTTAAAGAAAAATTGTAATTTCATTCACATTGTTCATTATTAACTTTTCTATTTCATTTTAGAACAAACATGTTAAACCCTCCAAAAAATTAATAAAGCCAAAAAACAAATTTACATTTAGTTTTCCAGCAAACACAAATGCCATAATAATACCAAAGATAGCAACGGCTTCACAGAAGATAATAGATACCAAATTTTTCGTTCTAATTCGTGGAGCTTTAACACCTCCACCCAGAATTGACACACCAGTTGTGAAGATACCCCTAAAAACCAAATATTTAGATTAAATTAACTTACCAACCAGCTCCAATTACTGAAAGAGACAAGGAAGCAGCCAGCCCTATACCAGCCCACATGTAAGGATCTGTTTCGGTCAAGAACCAAGCAATGTCAAACCTCGATCCTTGTCCACTTAGCATGTAGAACAAAGCTAAAAGCATTTTCACATAATATTAAAGCTTCCCAAATTAATAGAGTTTAACTATAACGAATTAAAAAAGATAAAACATCAAAACTTCGATAAACTAACCTGTTCCAATGAAAACGGCCGATGAGATCGCCGATAACGAGTAAAACGTGTATAACATCGGCCCCGCCATTTTACTGAAAATACTATGTTAGTAATCGATAAACTGTAACCTCTGCTGTATACTTGCAAAATGTAAATAAATATATAAGAAAAATAGATATTTTCTCCGACTGTTCACCGGTTTTTGCTCTCGATCAATCCGGCCAAAAAATAAAATCTTTCGTGGCGGGACCCAAAAATATATATTTGATGTCGTGAAAAACGAAATTTTATCAAATTACGTTAACAGTAAAATATTTTTAATCTGTATATATTATTTGTGTAGATTTTACACATTGTATAAGATGATAACTAATTATTACGAATCCCAATAAAAAGTTCTATATATATTTACTAGCTCTGTTATCTATACATCGTTCTCTTTGACAACATGTCTAATATTATCTAAAATGTCAGCAGCATTCATAGAACGTCCGACATTTGAAAAGGTGTATCGTGAACAATATCTGATGAAGTCGCTGGCCAGATGACCACCTTTGATAAGATGAGTTGCGTTGATTGAATCGTCACCATTTTTAAGTTTCACCCAATACGAAAATAGGGCGATGGTACCAGACAGAAGGTCACCTTGTCCTCCACATCTTCTGTCACAACCTTTTTCGGTACCCTTCTCAACTAAATTTCAATTAAGAATCAAGTAATCACCAAACCTGTTTATAAAGCATACATAAGGGTTTTTAAAAAGTTAAGAGCAAAATTTTTGTACCCATTTCCTTAAATTGATCATAACCCATATAGTTAAAAGTACTTACATTGATCTCCGTTAGTAATGAAGTCTTCTTCACCCTTTCGGAACACAATCACTCCGAGTTCCTTGGCTAATTCCTTTACATTTTCGGCCGATCCCTCACTCTTGCGATCACTGAATACTGTTTCGTACAACCGGTCAAATTCTCGGTGATTGGGAGTCAATATAACATTGGGACAAGCCTTTAGCTCTTGAATACAATCACCCATAAAGAACAGTCCATCCTAAACTCAATGAAGATTACTTTCAAAATAATGAAATTGTAAAGTATAAGTTTAACCGGCAGGGTGTCATTTGGGACAGCGACATTTGGGACAAACGACATTTGGGACAATTAAAAATCCATTACTTTTCATTTTACCCTACCCCACCCCTGACCTTGTTGGTCCTACCTGACCCCACCCCTGACTTTTTTGGCCTACCCTTGACCCCTTTTGGCCCTACCCAACCTCACCCCTGACCCTATTAGCCCTACCCAACCCTTCCCTTGGCCCTATAAGCCTTACCCAACTTTTGACTTTTCTAACCCTACCTGACCCAGCACCTGACCTTTTTGGCCCTACCCAACCTCACCCCTGACCCTATTAGCCCTACCCAACCCTTCCCTTGGCCCTATAAGCCTTACCCAACTTTTGACTTTTCTAACCCTACCTGACCCAGCACCTGACCTTTTTGGCCCTACCCAAGCTCACCGCTGACCTTTTTGGCCTTACCTGACCCCACCCCTGATTATTTTGGCCCTACCTGACCCCACCCCTAACCTTTTTGGCCCTACCTGACCATACCCCTGACCTTATTAGCCCTACCCAAGTCCACCCCTAACCTTTTTGGCCCTACCCCCCCCCCTACAAAAAAAGGTTAGGGGGTAGGGCCAGGTAGGGCCAAAAAATGGTAGGGGTAGGGTCGGGTAGGACCAACAAGGTCAGGGGTAGGGGTTGGGTAGGACCAGCAAGGTCAGGGACGGGGTCGGGCAGAGCCAAAAAAGTCAGGGGTGGGGTCAGGTAGGGCCTACAAGGTCATGGGTAGGGATCAGGTATAGTGAAAAAGTAATGGATTTTTAATTGTCCCAAATGTCGCTGTCCCAAATGTCGTTTTGTCCCAAATGACGGCGTACGGTTTAACCACCTAATTATACATTAAAAATACTAAACACAACAATTATAAATTATATGAGGATAGAAATGATAACAGTTAACAAACCAAACAACATTCTTACAGCGTCGATGACTACTGACAGAGCCTTTTGTTTTCGTACAGATGCTAGAATCTTTTTAATCAAAGGCACATGAACATCCTTGTCTCGTCCCAATCCCGGTCCGATGACCAAACTGTCAATCCGTCCAATCAGCTTTTCAATTTTGTCGAATTCTTGGGTCGGGTATACGATCAGTTCGGGACTGTAGGTCTTAATCACCGGAGCTGCTTCTGATGGACAAAATAGGTAACTCAAGTCGGCTCCCTTCAATACGTTTTATATATTTGACATATCCTTACTATTTTCATCGGTGCCATCGCTGAAAAGTATGGAGCTCCGGTGTATTCGAGAGCTCCACCCACCACGGCGATTCTGCCACATTCACCTTTCTTCAGCTGACTTCCCAGCTTTGGAAAATACTCAAATACCCGTTTTATACTCATTATTTACTGGCTTTCGGCCTATAATAACCTTTAAAATTAATTTATAATTATTTTTTATAAAAAAAGTCGTTCTTTTAAAGTAGTTCATTGTCAATTTTATAAAAACACTAAAAACCAACTATTCATAAGATAACATACATTTATAAATTTTGACAATACTTGAATTCTTTGTAAATTGAGAAAATATTTTCATTTTTATTCTGATTTCTAACATTGTTTATTAACCTAGGTCCCGCAACGAAACCTAAGCTAATTGAGCGCTTTTGGCATTGTGCCCCGCTTGCCGCTTCTATTACCTCAGTTGGCGTTCTCAAAGTAATGTAAGAGGTATTGTGAATAATTTGTACGTTAGAATTATGGCATGGGTAATGTTCTCGATTATGTTGTTATGAAATTGTAGGGAAATTAGAGGCGAAAGGGGGCATCCGAGGGGGGAGAAGGCCGTGGAAACAAGTTGGCGGGAGAGGAAAGGGCTTGGTCTTGCTATGGGACGGGCGCTTTCTCCAGCTCTTTGTTTCTCCATCGTCTCTCGGCTGGGGCGCGGTGGTTGGGCGGTTTTCGAGTGCACGTGATGCGGTTGATGGGGATGGGAAAGGAACATGGGCCGGGCAGACAGGTCCATTGGCTAGACGGGCGTGAGAGATGCCGTTTCTGGTGGTCGGCCGTTCAGAGGGACGGGGAATAACGTTAGGTTCAAAAGTCGACCTGTTTCTCTGTTTTCGTTTGGCCACCGGGTTTCTCATGTTGTTCTTTGCTTCTTTTTCATCGTTTTGCGTGTGGAGCAAGGCCGAAGCCATCCTTCGGGCGACAGACGCACTCGATTGGTTGCCGCAGCTTGGCGATTCTCTCACTGAACAAAGCTGGCTTTTTCTAAAGGCGATTTCGTCATCTTTTTTAAGGTTTATTTTGCTACATGTTATACGATGTTCTAGTGTAACGTTCTACAGTCGAGCCGTGTTATTATGTTTCTTTTATATCATGCTGATTATTAACGATTTGTGATTATTTTTTTACGATTTTTTAAATTAAAATTTGATCTACTATGGTTATTTTTAAAGTTTTGCGCTTTGAAAATTGTAGAATAATCTATTACATTATGTTAATCTTGCTTCACGTGTATTTATTATGCGTGTCATTTCACGTTTTTACCTTAAATATTAGTTTTTCCAGTTAATGAGCATTGCTCGGCTTAAATCCAATCTGATCTCTTGGATGCTTTATTGATGGCATTAGATGAGCCGTCAACATCTTTCTCGGCTAAGTCGGTACTAACAAATAGAGAACATACTTCGAATAATACAGAACCCAGAGGATATCGGCCATGTCAATACGTGTCCAATCTTTTAATACAGTGTAAAAATTATATTAATGATGACTGTACGACAGCGAACACTTCACAAAAGCCGGAAGCGACGGATGAGTTAAGCCATTTCTGCGACAAGGTATTTTTTGTTTTTTTTAGATTTTTGAAGAAGGTGTGAAAATTATGTCTTTTTGAGGTATTGTCAAGCTTCTATGTGCTCTATCTTGAATATGATCATTTTTAATAATAAATTCTTTGTAGCACGTTAATCATATCAATGCTATCCGAGCACACGCAAAGAAAACTAGATCAGTGATAGACCCTGGGTACAAGCCAGTTAATCGAAAGTAAGTGATTTAAATATTCTTGTTCTAAACATAGGCTTTATACTGCTTAAACCGAAGTTACGAATCTTTGTTTCAGTGAGGATGATGAATTGTTCGAAGATCTTCGTTTGGAAGGACTGCATGTATACGATCCATGTTGTTCTGAAAGCTACATTAATTCATCTGAGAATCCGTTGAGAATGGCAGTATACATGACAGATAAGGAAGTAGCGCGACAGTACGATATGGCTCTAGAACGGACGTTGGAAAAGCTGAAATGCATGAGAGAACTTGTGCTGGACAGATTCAAAGAGCACATTAAATCAAAACCGACGTGCAAGAAAGAACAGAGAAAGTGTAAGTGTAATTTGTCTTTATATTATCATACATGTTTAGACAAGCTCGTGGTGAGAAATCAGAAGGAAAAGGCAATTCTGGAGCGGTTACGGAACGACAAGCTGTATGGTGTGCCTGGACCGTTGGTGTTGCCCTACATTGAAAAGGCAGAACGAAAGCATGCTTACGAGAAGAAGGGTGTCAAAGTACCGTCGAGAATGTGGCTCACTGATCCAGGACGAGACGCCGACACTTTCAAGTGTGATTTCGTGGAGAAGACTGAGATAACACCAGATGCTAATGCTCAGTACCGATCCCAGTTGTTATATAATGCGAGTACCGAAGATACCGTTGTTTCTGTTATTAATTCAATTGTTGATTATGTTGAAAGACGAAATGGAGGAGTCAAAGAAACTAAATGCTCGAGGATGCGTGTACCTATGACCGACTACTGCACTAACCGTTCGTTTTTTCATTTTTTAGAATGAAATTTTTTTGAACTACTAGTTTATTATATTTTTCAATAGGTTGTGCCTTTTTTAATGTTTTTTATTTTAGACATTCATCAAGACCCGCAACAAAAAATATTTGTTAAATGTAAACAGTGCTCCAACTACTGTTTACCACTGGAAGATGGTTATTGTAAATTGCATGTCGTTCATCGCCGACCGGCAATATTACCCATGGCACCTGTTGTTCATCCTCACGCTACCACATCGGTTGTTGGAACTCAACTGACCAATGGTCCTCCACAGAAGATTCAAAAAGTGGCAATGAATGGTTGGAGGCAGTCTCAGTTACTGGAACCTTCTCTTTCCGTCCGTGCTGATTATACTTTGTCGCCAGTGCCGAAGACCGAGCAGTCAAAACCTGAACGAAAATCTGCAACTATAGTAGAAAGTAATGATCTCAACCTTAATTTTCCAAAATCATCGGTGGTTCAGGTGATATCGCGGAAGCCGGTTCCATTACCGGGTCGAAGATTGCTGAAGGTGCCTGCATTGTTACCGGAGACGGTCTACAACGTGGAACAAAAGAAGCTGGCACTAGAAGATGGATCGACTATCATAGATGAAGATGTGCCTCTCGACGAGTTGGAGAAACAGGTGAAGAGCGCCTATGAGGAGAAGAGAGTATCGGGGAATGGCGTAGCAAATGGACCGGCTTCGAGTTTTCACTACAGCAGGGTTGTAGACAAGTGAGTTTTTTTAAATACATTTAAGGTTAAATTGATAGTCTACTGTTAATGTTATTGAAGCCATGAATTTATTCGTATACTAGTGTAATTTAATTTTCGTTTTTTATATTTATAATTTAGTAGGGTATTGCAACGGAATCGTACTCATGTACCTGCTACAATCCAGACTGGATCTTCCACGATTCGGCAACAGTCGATTCACTCTCACAACTTGGCTTTTGATTTCATTAACACGTCAGCACGTACCCGGCCGTTCATGTCATCGGACGAAACAAAGGCATTAGCAAGACAGACGGAACTTATGCCACCACAACCACGTCGCACGATGAATCGTGGAGGACGGAGGAATGTTATGGTACGACCTCAGATGCCGATGACACGTCCTAGAACCCTGCAGTACGCTCACCCGGTGATGCCTTCTATTAATCCACCGTACTGCATCCAGCCTCCGACGGTCAGCAACATAGTGCGACATGCCAGTCCTCTAACTACCTCGGGAAACGGAGTGCGACCGAAAACACCTATCTCTTATGTCAAGAATGGGAGCAAGAATGTTGCTGTCCACGCTTTGACTCGTTGATTCTGGGTTTCTACACTATTTTCATCTCATATAGTCGTTCAATTTGTTTTGATTTTAATAAATTCTCACTGTACATATTCGGCGTGCACGTTTAAGCCTTTAAGCGTTTTTCAATGAGAAATGCTTAATCTTTCGGGAGAAGCGCACGACATCTGAGGACCGCTTTATTTGAGTGTGATGCTGGGAAGAATGGGTCCTTCTGTTTTATTTGTTCTTTTTAATATTACATTTGTCCTCTGTAATCATTTCAAACCGTTTATCGATTCCGGTACTCAACAGTTTGGCCTGATTAACCACGAGGAAAAGGCTTGTTTGGTACTAAAGTTTGATCTAAAGTTGTACAACTTCAATCTAAACGGATCCGATATTGCCACAGAAACGTTGAACCTTCTCTCATCCAAGGTCCGATTATCTGGTTACTGTGCTTTGCACAACGAAGTGACAAAGTCTTCTGAATTGGTAGCAAAATGGGATTCTGGAGAACGAAAAAAACAGATCAGGTTTTTGTTCAGAGAAGCTTTTGTCAGAGTGTTGGGTCAGCCGGTAGATCAACTTCGGTGGCAACTGCAAGATGTTACCTACACAGAAAAGTTCAAAAGTAATTAGGAGTTTAGCATATTATTATTCTATTTAAAGGTCGCTCAATTGAATTCGCTTCTTCTAATGATACCATTGTGGTCAGTGCTCCAGTCCGACAAAAGTTCGTTTGTAAAGACAAACTGAATGTGACATTGTATCACGAAAAGTACAGAAATTTTATTGTCGAGTTTCTACCGGAGATCGACATGCAACCAGTCAACACCGCATCTTCTTTTGGCAGCAACAGTAAGATGACTTTTTTTTATAATATGCTAATAGAAAGACATTAAATGTTTAAAAATAATATTTAAAACAAGGTCGGTGTTAACACGGTTTCTTTTTCAGTCTACTTATGTGAACGAACACGAAAGCGAACTCTAAGTGAATCCTTCCAAAACTCGATGACCGTCTTTTCTGGCGTCGTACTAGGCTTATCGTCAGTTGGCACTTTGTCCGGCTACAGTGTGTGGCGACAACTTTTACCATCCCGTCGTACTTTATATAACGATATATAAAAGAATAAATATAAAACTCTAACTACTGTCTAAAACTACAGATTCCAAGTCGCTTTGCATCTCCACTAACGCTGACGACCCAGTAGATGAGCGATGTGAGCTTTCACTTGAGCGTGACCTCGACTTCTTGGAGCTTTCGGTCGAACTCGTAGAAGCTTTGCTGTTAGAGGACGAGTCTGATTGGTACTCGTCTTTTACAGATGCTTTGGACGAGTTTGATGACATGTGTTCTGATGAAAGTGACGACCTACACGATATGTATGTTATCGAAAGTTTGTTTAATTTTGTTTTCGAAACCTTATTCTTGTTTATTTAAGATATTGAGATATAAAAAATAAGGCAATAACATAGTTATGAGGTAACTTACAATGACCCTGATCTTGGAATCGAAAACGGCTTCTCAGTTGATGCTCGTATTCGATACCCGTTTTGTTTTCTCAGTAATTGTACGCCTAGTTCTCGTAGTGTATCTGACATTATCCTTTCCATTTTGGCCTGGAAAAAGTTTATAACTATTAAGTATTAAAGATAATAGTGATTTATAAAGATTCAAAGCTTACCCTGTCCAAATCGTCCCGTTTCTCTATTTCATTGGTAAAACAGTCTTTGATGACGCTAAAATATAAATAGAGGTACATAAGAAACGTTTTTAACCTAAAGGGTATTAACCTTAACAAGAACTAAAAAATTTTAACCAGGCTAAACACATTTTCTATTTAATTTTTGGCATGCACATGTAGAGTGCTTACCTATCAGTAAATACCCCGCGTAGTATGATCAAGTCAAGAACATAGTCTTTGAATTTGTAGTACTCCCTAGATAACTGCTCGTTACCAGGAATGTGAACATGAACTTGACAAGGATGAACGTGCTTTCTTTCTTTTTCTACTGTTCTAGGCTTTGGTAACGGTGGTTTGTCGTACTTTACAGGAGCTTGATACACTCCGCTGTTCTTTAGTTTTGATTGTATCTGAAACAAGTTATCGAATCACTACTGGGACATAAAAATTTAATTGTTCGTTTTTTGAACTCAACTATACTGTAATAACTTTTTTAAAAGCTGACCTTGTTCATGGTGCTAGTATTTCGTAGCTCATTGATGTTGATGGCTGAAGCTGATCGTACAAAAGCGTTGAAACCCAGATTCAATGGTGTTATTTCTGGGTTTTTCTTTGCCAAAAAGTGATTCAGCTCATCTTTACCGTGTTTTCTAAATTGTATTAGTATTATGGTTCACAAAGTACAGTTTACTAGTCACAACGGGTAATTACGTTACCTTCAAATTGTTACCTTCTTTACTTACTTATTAACTGGTTGACAACTGGCCGGCCTTTTAATTAGTGCCGGTTTGTAGTGAATACCTGCAAGCAATGGCTATACCTACAACAACTAATGAAAAGTAAATGTCTACTTTCGAGACTAAAACAATAATTACTCACTTTTGGGGCTACTGTACATGGAGACGGGCGGAGACGTGTCCACCACCGGCCTTACTGAACTGTAGAGTCGGTAATGGTGATTAGTTAAGTGGAGGGCTTCCTCCCGCTTCATTTTAAAAACATATAAATGTCCGGATGCTGGGAATTTCTTGCCGTCTGATTGTCATGACAACTGACCATTGGCGATTCTCGCGCTCTTGTATTATGCACGAGTTAATTTCTTTCTCAAATACGATACGGATTACTAAGTACAAGTTTTGCTTCTTGGAGCTAAGTGCTTTAAAAGGGTATTAGCCAAGTTTCAAGAAGCGAAAGTTGAGCGTCATGAGACAGAAACAATTTTGAATAGTCTTTAAAATTTAAAATAATCAAAATTAGAAATAAACTAAAGCTTAAACTAATCAGAACACAACATTAGACCCGTATTTATTCGTATTATGACAATATAATTAATAAAACATAGTTAATCTGCAGACAAGGGTAGGTAAAACTTGTCGAAGGCCCCTTTCAGCTTGTTCAACATGTCATTACTGTAAGATGAACTTAGAGTCTCTATGAAATCCTCGGGCGATGTGTTGTAGTTGATGTCCAGCTCTTCCAGCAGCCCAGCTCTTTCAAGTTCAGGTATCAACTTTCTAGTCCAAGCTCCCATGAGCTTCTCCTTCTCCAGAATCTCGTGTTCTTGAGTTGAATGGTGGAGAGCATCCAACTCTTTCAGTGTGGTGTTTATGTTTTCTACAATGGGCGATGCTTTTGCTTCCAGAAGTTGAATCTCTTTGCGGATTTGACGAAGATCCGTGTCTCGGTCTAAATGGATAAAGTTAGAAAATTTTATGAAATTTAAAAAAGCAAAGTTGTTCAGAACAACATTGTATCGGATGTCAGCTTACCTTTGTTGTGCTTCAAAAACTCTTTGCTAAAGATTGGAATATCCGGCAATTTAGACTCTTGTTTCTCTAAAATATTTTTTATACTTGGTATAGATTTTGTCAAAAATTTACTATGCATGTTTTGATAAATAAAACATTAATAATACATAAACAGTGAAAGCGATATACTTACTAACAAATTTCTTGTAACCCTCTGAATTCTTGTACACTTCCATCTCATTTAGATAACGTTGTTTATCCTTGGCAGCTTTCTCTTGAAACGGCTACGAATTTAACTTTACATTACACTACTACACTATTACCTGTTTCTCGTCCTCTGTAAGTCCTCTCCAAGCTTTAGAGATCTGCTGAGTCAAAAATCTGCGGTCGATATTGTTTCCCGGATTCTTCTTGAAGAACTGTTCTGTATAATGTTGGTAGAAAATGGCATAAGCGTTGCACGGCTTCTTAGGGGCATTGCTGTCCTTCAATTTCTGGGACTTCTTAAAGTAAATTTCAAATCAAATACTTAAAAAAATATTAAATACATTACAAAAAACATAAAGATTGACTTACTGCGCGTGTACGACCACTCATCCTTCTACTGTAAATGTGTTTTTATTTAAATCGACTTTCTCAAAAAATAATTATACGATTTCGGCGCAGGTCGCAAGCTGTCACGCGCGACGCGCGCCCAGTTCCACAATTATGTAAAAAGATTTTTGAGACGGAATTTTGTATGTATTTTGTATCAGATATGCGTAATTTATGAAGGACAACACATAAAACTTTGTCAAGATGATGGTCCAAGACTTTTTGAAAAAGGACGACCGGTCTTTCCTCTCCAGTCCGTCTAACACAAAGTAGGTTAACGTATATGTAAAGCCTTTATATCACGTAATATTTAGACAGTACTTCTTTCTACTGATATTCGCTAAAATCTTGCGATGTGTTGGTATCTTCTTGACGCATTACTTGGCTAAACAAGTACATATCGTGTCTTTAATATGGCTGATGAAGATAATGTAAGTCGGTTATTAAAGTTTTTGATCGTTTTTAGGGCTTCATGTGTTCTGGTGCCACTGCAGAAACCTTTTGCTAATGGTAAATCTATTAGGAAGTCATTGGTATGTTAACAAAAATTTTACCTATTTGCTATTGTTTATTCGGTGTATTTTGGCTTTTTATAAAGATTTTAGGTATAATTTTGTTGATGTTGTTAAATTTAACTTTTAGCATGTACGGATAGCACAGTTAGCGTTTTACAATTGTCTGGTGGAAGTGTTATGGTTCTATGGCATTACTTTCTGTGGGCCCTTAAGGTCCATTTTGGTATTCGAACAAAGCCCTGCGGTTATGTTTGCCGCTGTGACAGCCTTGATTGGTGTAAATGGATCCACATCGAAGACACGGGGAGTGTGGGTCATTATTTTTGGATTTTTGATATTGTTCTTCATGGATGAGGATAGTACTGTGGAACTGAATCATTGTAAGTTGTGTTTGGCATACCTACGTTAATTACATCTCTTAAGTTTTTATTATTAAACTGATTTTTAGCTTAAAATTTTGTCTTTAATAAAAACAAAATTTTAGCCGAAGCCCACAAACATCAAGGAGGACTAAATCACATGTTTTATCATGTTTTAAGTTGGTTTGGCATATCTGACCACAAGGGTGGAGTAGTTGTCTTGCTGTTTACATTGTTCTTGAAGATGGGATACGATTCTCAGTTTAGACATGTAGCTGTTGAGATTGGAGGTCCAAAGAGATTACACGCTATGGTTGCTGTCATGTCGGGGTTGTTCTTGACTCCGTTTGCTATCTTTTCTACTTTACTTACTACTGTGAGTTTGTTTTGATTATAACTTTAGTTATTGCACAAGGTTTTTTTAGTATTTTTGGATTAATTGAACAAGACTGTACATTATATTTTAGTGATATTTATTACTCGTTTGTGTAATTACTATAAAATTGTGTTTTTCAGAGCAATTTGGATGGTTTTTTCACATTTTTCTTCTTTGCATTTGCTGCTGCGTCTTTCGTTTATGTTGTTGATTTTAATGCGGAACAGATTTGTTTTAAGGTAAGTTATTGTTATCTTTTAAAGTAGTTTATATATCAATTAAGGCAGGTTTGTATAAATATTTTGTTAAATTCTTGGAAACTAAAATCTTGTGAACTTTCTTGCCTTCTGACGCTATATAAATGATTTATTTTGCAGCATGTAGCAGACCCTGTGATGGCATCAGCACGATGGTCTCCTATCACAATGTTTGTATGTTCTTTTGTCATTTCGTGGATATGGTACGCTCAAGATACGGTATCCATAAGTGACCATCCTCTGTCAGCTGGCGTCTTTATTACTACTGTATTGTTTTGTTTTGGTAAGAATTTTCAACTTTTTTTAGTTTGATCAGCTTATCTTTTACTCTACATAAATTTTAAAGTGTAATTACAAACGTTGTTGTTAATGCCAATCTTATTTTACTTCAGCATCGCTGTCAATGACGTCGTCCAAGGAAAAGGCACCTCGAGGAGGGCACTTTGTTGGTCTCTCAAATGATGGTATCCCTCTGTACAATTATGGAGAAGCTTTCTTACAGAAAACTTCAAAGTAAGCCATATTACCGTAGTATTGTTACTGTTTAGGTCTATCTTACACTTCTGCAAGGAAACTATGAAAGAGATTCTGGACAACTCGGATTCCCGACGTATCTTCTGGTTCTTGTGTGCTAATTTGGTAAGTTTAATTTACTTGGTTTTATCTTCGACAAACTTTATTTTTGTGGTATTAATATATCAAGTTTAATTTTTTAGATAACTTGAGATGCAAATTAATATAGTTTGCCTTACAATAGATTATTTCAGGCATTTTGTGGCGTAGAGTTCTTGTACGGTTTCCTGACGAATAGTTTGGGGTTGATCTCTGACGGTTTCCACATGTTATTCGACTGTTTGTCGCTTGTCATGGGTCTGGTCGCTTCAGTTGCTGCCAGATGGCTGTCAAACAGGACATACTCGTTTGGTTATGGACGTGTTGAAGTACTGTCCGGCTTCATCAATGCCATGTTCTTAAGTGTCATCGCTTTCTTTATCTTTTTAGAAGCTGTTGGGAGATTATATTCACCACCTGAGATCAATACCGACAAACTTATGGTGAGTGTGACATTTAAAAACATTTTTTTGGATATTTTGTATTTTGGAACAAACATTACGTAATGTACTATTTCAGTTGGTAGCTGTAGCTGGTCTGCTCATCAATATATATGGTATGTACGCTTTCCATGGTGAACATGGTCATTCTCATGGTGGAGCCGATCATGGTCATAGCCATCACGGTCATTCTCACGGTGGTAATGCCAACATGCAAGGCGTGTTCCTTCACGTTTTGGCCGATACTTTGGGTAGCGTATTCGTCATCATAAGTACTCTATTCTTACAGTACTTTGGGTGGAAGTGGGTGGATCCGTTGTGTTCGTTAATTCTGTCACTTCTGATCGGTAGCTCTGTATTTCCACTACTGAAGTCTTCTGGAGCTGTGCTACTGCAAAGTATTCCTGACGAACTGGAAGAAGAGGTGGAACATGTTTTTGATGAAGTAAGTATATAGTTTATAGCGATTTCCAGTTCATTAGACATCTTTTTAACTATCAATATGACCGTTATTATGCGTCGTTTTTACTGCGATTAGCCGTATGATAAATTGACTATATTGCAGATTCTGAATGTAAACGGAGTCAAATCACTTTCCGATTTCCACTTGTGGCAACTCAAATCCGAAGCCAACGTTGCCACGATATGTGTACAGATATACGATAGTACGGACGAGGAAGAAATACGATATGTTGTGAGGCAGATCATGAAGCGATACGGTATTCAACAGATGACCATCCAAGTAGAGAAGACATTGTTCGAAACCCGGGTACAGTCAAGGCTGCCTGGCTTCAGAAGGCATCATGTTATAGACAGGAGTTCTTTTATCGTTTCTTCGAATCATTCTCACAGTCACGCTCCTGCAGAAGGTCGTGGCCATAACCATTCCCATGGAGATCATGGACATAGTCACGGTGCTGCCAGTCACGATCATGACCATGGCACGGCACATGGCAACAGCCGTGAAGCGAATTATCAGAACGGGTCGCTCAGTCAAAATCATGGGCATTCCCATTAATTTATTCTATTTATTTCTGTTATAGATCTTGTTTATGTTTATAAATGATATATAGTCGATTCCGACTTTAATAAATACGGTTCTTTCCATTAAACTACCTCTGTGTTGTGTTGGTTGTCAGTTTCTTTGGTTTTAAGTGTGGTTTTAAAGTTACTTATCCAAATTTTCAGAACAATGAGTGAAAACGACTTTAGCGACGGTGATGTAAGTGCCTTAAATTATGTTAGAACAGTAGTGATAATAATACTGGTAGATAATAAATTAATATTTAGCTGGACGTGGAAGGAGGATCATCGCCCAATCCCTCAGGCTATACACACTCAGACGACTCGAAGAAGAACGCCAGAGCTCAGCACAATGCGTTGGAAAGGCGGAGAAGGGACAACATCAAAGACATGTACAGTTCATTACGTGAAGCAATACCTAACCTCAACGAAAGTGACAGAGTAAGTCACACTTCCCTTCCCTTTAAAAGCATTATTCTGTTTCAAAACGTTAATTAATTCAGGCTTCGCGAGCCCAAATATTGAAGAAAACCATAGATCATATACAGGACAGTAAAAACAGTCACACGGCTCTGGAAGGCGACGTGAAGAAATTGACTGAAACCAATGAAAGACTAAAACAAGAGATTATGGCCAAGAAGGCAGCGCTACAGAACGGCCAAGGATGCTCCAAAAATTGAGTAGCAGTTTTAAAAGCTTTTGATCTTGTACTTTAAACATTAATTATAGAAAAGCGAGATTGTTTATACTTATATTATACTAGATACGCATTAGTGACCAAATGGTTTTTGTATTTTATTTGCCTCATAATATTTACAATTCTTGGATAAAGGCACACGTATTAAAGGAAAGATTGATGTGCTGTATCAGCTTCAGACATTAAAACAAAGTAACAAAATGAAGAGTAGACAGAGATGACAATAGGCACACGGTAGTGTGGTCTACAATGTTTTTTGTTGTTTTTCACGCAACGTTTCTCAAAATAAAGACGAACTCTGAAATAAAAGTTGAAAAGCCTCTCTAACACAATCTTACTAAAGGTCAAGCGGAAACATTTATCAACAATAACAATAAACAATGAAAAGTAAGCACGCTACAGAGTTCTGAAACAATCCGGTTTAAGGCCACGAATAAAGTTTGAATCAAGACAGGGTTTTGTAGAACTGGTCTTTGGCCAAGACGCTCTCGGCCAGGTCGGGAAGGTCCTCGGCCACCACGCCCTCCACGGTGTTCTGTTTCGACTGTTCGATGAGGTCCTTTGCGTCACCAGCTTCAGGATCTTCCAATTCCGGTTCCTCAGCGTTCTTTTCCTTCACTTCAAGGTAGGACTCCAGCATCCAGACCAGATGGTCATTTCCAAAGTATGGGACCAGGTTGTCCTCAACTGCCCATTCGGTCTTGTCTGGGACCTCAGCTTTGTCCTCGTTGTCGGCAGAGATTGGGCGGTTTTGCGGGTTGTGATACTGAAAAATATAAATGATTTAAAAATATTTCAAGAAAGTATACTATAAGGTGTTAATTTTCAATAAAAACAAATTTAAAAGTTATAACACTGAAAATTAACCGATACCCACCTTCTTTCTCAAAAAGTTGACCAGCTTAGCTCTCTCGTAGAAGTCGAGCTTGTTTTCCTGAATGTAGTTGATAATGTGAAAGGCGTGTTTGTCTTTCATGTGCTCGGTGATCGATGGAATGTCGGCTTGGTTGTTTGTACAGAACAAGCAAACAACTCTTAATTGGTCTTCATCCGTGTTGTCTTCTTGCCATTCGTGCCAGCTCTCTTCTTCCTCCTCGTCGTCAGAATCGACAAAAGTTGGCATCGTATCTTCGAAGTCTTCGGCCAATACCTCCAACCAACGTTTGCCAAGTTCCTGGAAGCGAAAAATTAATAATTTAATTGGATCAGCATAATACTTTACTCTTTTACTCAAAAATGTCTCGAATCGTTCTTAGCACAGTTTACAACCATGAATAAGAGCAAAAAAGTTAAAACAAAACCTACTAAGTAGTTGATAATGTAGAACTTGTCGTAGTAGTTGTTGGTAGGGTTAACTTCACGGTGGTTTCGCTTGCGCATGTGTTCCATGAGAACGTTGCGATCCGGGAATGTCTTTTCACAGAAAATACATTCATTTCTCTGCATCTTCTCTCTCAGATGTTCAATGTACTCGTTGACGAATACCAAATTGTCTGGAGATCCCAGGTTCAAGTGATGGATCATGTAGAGATGGTGGATGATCTTAGACCGGTTACCTCTGGCTACGTATCTACAGAAGATACATGGCAGAGTCAACGTGGTGTCATCTCTTTCTCTCTGTTGACAGGACAGAGCTTCCTCAAGACGGCGCATCGCCAAACGTTGACGAAGTTGGTAGTCCTCTTTGATGGTCTCGGACATTTGGAAATAATAGTCCACTTTGCCAAAATAGTCTTCTCCTTCTTTTGGCGTGATCTTGGGAAAGATCTCGGCGATGCTTTGCTTGGCAAAACGTTGTCTCCAGTGCTCAACGTAACTAAAACATAAAATATTAAAATTTTATGACAAAAAACAATAAAATTAAACGGTACAACAAGTAAATCATCTAGAGTAACAAAATGAACCTACCGTTTAGGATCAACAATAAGATCCATCTCCTTGATGAGAATTTGATGTTCAGTCAACAAATGGTCGGAAAACTTGTCGATGAAATCAGGCAAGTCGAAGAACTGAAGACAGCTCAAACACATTGTAGGTCCTCCCCATTTTGGAGAGAAACCAACTGGTGGAACTGTGCCAGAAAGAGTTCTGATTCTGCCACGAGGAATGATCAAAGAGGGCTTCTGAGGTCCCTTGCTCTCTTCGTCTTCCGAATCAGAAAACGGCTCTTCCAATTCGTCTAAAATCATAATTTAAGTTTCTAATTTTGACTTTAGGTATTTAAAATTTTTATCATTTTACAAACTAAACAATTACATCATTAACAACTTACAGTCATCAAAGTCAAAGCTTTCGCCGTTCGAGTTGACCGAGTAGCTCTTGTTTCTGAATCTACCGTCGTTCGTAGATGAAGTGTGACGCTTCTTTTCGTCAGCAGAAACAGTGCCATCTTCAGATATGTCCTTGGAGAAGGTATGACTCTTCTGTCTTGAGTTTCTTCTTCCGTCATTGCTCTTGCTTTGGGAATTGAACTTGTTCTTATTATAAGATTGTCTTCTTTCACTCGCATTCTTGTGATCTCCGTTCTTGTCAACCGAGCCTTGGTGGTAATTTTGGCTTGATCGACGGTTCTGAAGAACAAAAACAAAATAAAATCAGCGAATTCAGTCATGAATAGAAACATCTTTAAAATTAGGCATAGGCTTTCGTTAATTATGTTTCTTTAATAGCCACATGACATCAAAAAGGCCTAAAAATTAAACAAAATCACTAAAAGATCACCTTGTTGTAATTTCTTCCTCCACTTTTTACACTATCTTGACTCTGGAGACGATCACGGTTCTCCTTGGCCTTCCTGACTGCTTCAGGATCTATATGGATTGGTTCAACGACGACCGCATCTTCTTTTGCGATGCCGTTGCTGTTTGTCTTGGCAGATGCCATAAATACAGCGGTTTATGCTGATTCTCTTTTTTTACCCTGTAAAACGAGTTATTAATTACACAGGCTACTTGGAATTACTAGTTAGTTACCTAAATTCGCGACAAAAACCAAAAAACGAAGAAAACATGCCTATTTTTGAAAAAAGTAAACAATGTTCAAACTGCGCCCGAGCTTTGCAGTCTGGACGGGCTTTTTATACGAAAGATCGAGAAATAAAGATTTTTCGTGAAAAGTCGGAAACGTTCACGAGGTCTGCAAAGGTAAATCAAGATCTTTTTTGTTTCTTACAGATATTATTGTGGTTTTTGTATACGAAAGTTTAAAAATATAATAAATTTTAAAACAGATATAACATTAGGTAACAATTAATCTATAGCTCATTAAAATGACAATATTTACCGTGCGAGGGTTGAATAACATAATATTTTTCATGAGAAATACATCAATAACAATTTTTAAAAGTTTTGTAAACAAAGTTTCTTTTGAAAAAAAGGTAACAAATTATGAATTTTTTAGAAATTAAAAAATAACGTTAATGAACCTAAAATAATGTCCGTTTTATTTGCACGCATTACCAGTCGAAAAAGGGCAGTAACTAAAAGCCCGTTTAGAGCCCGGAGGACGTGGCAATAAAAGTCCCGGCTCCAAAAATCCAAAAAAGCCGGCTGCCCGTCTCGCTCGAAAAGACTGCAAAAAAGCGTGAGGGAGGATTTGTTTTCATGTATGATAACATGTATCATTAGAAGTCACAGGGCAGGAAGGCCACGTGATTTCATGGAAGCGAAGATCAAATCAAAACGGCAGAACGATGGACAATGCACGTTTGTCGAAAGAAACGTGATGTAATTGTATACGGAAGGTGCATTTGCTAGAAAAAGGTATTGTTTGTCTTGCATTATCGTTGATAATCAGGGCCTTTTGTTATCGAAAAGTAAATTCAAAGTGCATTAGACGGTTTGAATTTTGAATATTTTGTAAAACAATATCTACGTTTTTAAAGATTTAGGTAACAAAGTAAAACAATTCATTTTTGAAAGGAACAAGATTGGGCTGACATTATTCATCATAAAAATTTTTTCAATATGCTTTGTCTATTAATTTCCACAGTAATTGAAATTTTGCTCAGCTTATAAATTTTAATTTTTGTGGGTATACAAGTTTAAAGCTTTAAAAGTGTACTATAATTGTGTTGATCTCTTTGTTTACAAATTTTGAACGGATTCTAAACTTTGGAGGATTACCATTTTAATTTTTTTCTGTTTGACAGACAAAAAAATTTTCGAAAGAGGAACAACCAATATAAATTCTCTTTAACTTATATTAACATAAAGATGATTTCACGACATAAAATTCAGCTACAATAACATTAAAACGACCTATATCAAGTTGAAACTAATATCAACCCAAAGAAACCATTACTTCAACCCATTTCAAACACAGTAACCCATCAAAGCTTACAAACATTGATAAACAATGTCTTAGCACTAACCGACAGTCGATCGCACTGTTTACAACATTAAAACCAATACTCGATACAGGCCGAATATGATTATCATACTAATGAAGAGTCTTGTTTACATTTCATTTCGAAAACCGGTTGCAGCTGTATCTACAACTGTCGCTGTGAGTTGTGAAATCATGGCACGTCGAGTCACCGGGAGAACGATGGTTGCAGTTTTAATGATTTTTGAATGTTGTTCTATAAGGATTTGAAAAACAACAAAAAAAGATAGAAAGCCATAATTACTATTATAATATAAACGTTATACACTCTCTTTACATCAAATTGAAAAAAGTTTGGTCAAGATAATTAGGGCCGTTTTGTTATCATTGAAGCCTGCAAAATTTCATCTTTTTTTGGATTTTTTTCAATTACTAGAGACATTGAACTGAGCTTTGTAGCTGTTGCTATTAGCTTTGTAGCCGTTGTTACCTCCCACGAAACCTGGATAACGTTCAATGAACAAACGCAACGTTGTCGTTGCGTAACAGCTCTTCTGAAGTACTCCAAGCCTTCGGCACCGTTCCCCAGTCGATGAGCTGTAATTCGCCTCGAGGGCTCAATTAAGCGTCGCGAGGAGGAAGGGTTTCCAGGTTTTGCGTCACTAAGCCGCAACAATTATCAGAATCTGCTTTCCGGACCAGTGATTGTGATGTCTTGACTTAACTTCCGCCTATTGTTTCGGTCTCACTGTGAAAGTTCACTCTTATTATATGGTTATTGTTATTATGTCGCGCTTACTCGCGCTTATCGCCTTCCTACTGGGTTACGGTAGCGCTCAAGCCGAGTATTTGTCAGCGCAATTATCAGGTGAGCGATTTTCAATTCTCAATTTGATGATTTAGATTTGAGACGATTTTAGGATTCACAAAGGTTAAAGTTTGAAATTTTAAAAAATTTAGGTATCATTTTACGGATTTTAATAAGGAATGGCATTCTTTAGTTTTTTTTTCAAAATGTTTTTGCTAATTTAAGATTATTTTTAACAAATAATGCTTTTTTACATGTATAGTTTACTATGTTGCATTGCAAAACATTTTCTACTCACCTAACTAATAAGTCTAACAAATTGTTTTAGCTCTACAATTACCTTGTGTTAGTTGTAACCAGTATTCTAATTAGTTTAAACTGTTTTTCAGAAGCACCAAGAGTCAGATGTGGGGATTCTACTGTCAAAGTGACTCTATTATCGACCGAACCGTTTGAAGGAAATGTTTACGCGAAGGGCTTCTTCAACAAGGATTCTTGTCGAGTTCGAGGAGATGGGCATGGTAATGTTGTCAACATTACTATACCAATTACCGCTGATTGTGGAATGCGGCGACGACGCACGGTAAACAGATTGTCATTATTAACTTAATTTATGAGCTAAAACCCATATTTTATATTGAGAAAGGCTAACTTTTGATAAATTAAAAATGACAGTTTATAGTTATCATACTGTAGTTTTTACTTTTACAGTAAATTTAATTTTAAGTTAAGTAAAACTTTACTATACTTTAAAATATAAAGTTACATTACTTTATAACCTCAAAGCTCTTCTCACTCACGCGTTATTACGTAATATCACAGTTCATTTACTACGCGCGACATTACTTTTACTTTGCAATTATACTTTCAGATAAATCCGAAAGGAATAGTAATCGAAATGACTTTGGTGTTAATGTTTCACCAGATGTTACTAACCAAGAACGACAAAGCCTTCCACATCGAATGCATGTATCTGGAATTGTCGCAGAAGATTACTAACAGGATCGATGTCAGGTAACACTTACATTAACATAACAGCCCAATCAATAAGCTCCTACCTTTTAAACGAGGTTATGTTACCTAACGTTATGGAATAGTTATGACTATTACATAACACACGATAATATTCAACTTTCTAATTACTGTAACACTTTCAAACTATACTTATGTTACAGTATGTTGCCAGAAACAGAAGTCCGCGACCAGTTGAGTGTAAAAGCAGAAGCCAATGTACCTAAATGTAGATACGAAGTGTTAAACGACCAAAAGAAAAAGTTGGCCTATGCCAGAATAGGTCAGGCCATTTTCCATCGATGGTACTGCGAATGGGACCAGTCGGCTGAGATTGAAGTAGATGAAGATGATCATGCCAGAATGTACTGTCTTACTGTACACAGCTGCGAGGTTGACGATGGGCATGGTAATATGCAAAAGCTTTTGGATTACAATGGGTAAGAGTTTTGTTATTTTTGCTAAAAATTTTAAAAATTGTAAGGTTTTTTGGTTTTACAACGAAAACATTCAAATTTTAATAAGATTGAAACGAAATGACGAATATTAATAATAATTTTTAATTTTAAAACTCAAGTAAGAAGTGCCCTATATACTGATAACCATTATGAATAACAAACCATGTTGTAGATGTCCGGTGGACAAGGCTTTACTCGGTAAAATCAACTACATATCAGACTTGGAAGCGGAAAAGAAAGGTCTGGTATTCAAATTTGCGGACAAACCGACAGTTTACTTCAGCTGTCAGTTGAGGTTGGAACTGAAAAACGATTTCAGCGATCAGTGTTTGGTAAGTGCTTCAAGTTCGTCTAGTTTTTATATGTTAATGTTAGCAAACAATTCACTAGTTGTCAGGGTATATATAGCAAATACAGTACTTTACCGTAAGAATTCCGTTTTTATTGAAAATTACAGCGTACATCTGATTCCTGTGAGAATCTGGAGCGAGGACAGACTGTAGAAGGGCCGGTGATAGGGTACGATCCATTGTTCCCTACTCCACAATATACTGTAGCTCCTGCTGAAGTAAGTTACCCTAATCTCAAATACTAATTTTTAATATAATATGGCTTTTTATAACTTTGACATTTCAGCTACCAGTAGACGACGAAGTAATGACATACACAGCTACAGTACCTACACAAACCACCACGAATCCTCCAAATGATTCAGAATATGGGTTTGATGATACGACAACGGTGGACTGGATTCATGGTGACAGAACAGAATCCACGATGACATTTCTGAGCCACAATTCTGTCGAAGTGGAGCCTTCAACTCAAGATCGAGAGTTTGATGAGTATAACATTGACATGGGGAAGAAGGCCATGGATCAGAAGAAGAGGTACGGTCTTTCATAACGTATATTTTACACTAATATGTTTTGTAGCCAAAGCTTGGACCAGTCGTTGTCATCAGAACCAGTCTTTGATGCCCAACTGTCATCAGAATCATTGTTTGATCGACCAGTCAAGGATCAACGGTCTTCTTTTGAGTATAATGTCAAGACGACATCGCCCAAGATGTTTGCCGGACCTTCAATTGAGTTTGACGTCAACGCTCCTGGGGTAGATGTGGTTGAAGTTACAGACACATCTTCTGAAATGAACATTACACCTAGTATGTCTAAGATACCACGGAATATTGCTGATTATCAACCACAAAGTCAGGTAAGTTGTATATATTATGGGGACTCTTACATATTCTTTTTTTTAGTTAATGTGTTATACTATTGAATTTTTGATATACATGTGTTGTTATAGGTATGTGTGAATCGCCGCTTACTGTCGTATACAGTGATAGTAACAGTGAGCGGGTTGTTGTTGATTGTCGTACTCTTGTCAGTACTACTAATACGTGCTGTTCAAAAGAGTCGCCGGCTCAGTACGGCACAGTGCCATCGATACACGGAGAATGATTCTGGCGTTCTTTCAGCGTTCTCAC
The DNA here is from genome assembly GCA_904066225.2 of Bursaphelenchus okinawaensis. Lineage (NCBI taxonomy): Eukaryota > Metazoa > Nematoda > Chromadorea > Rhabditida > Aphelenchoididae > Bursaphelenchus > Bursaphelenchus okinawaensis. The sequence goes on along the minus strand of CAJFCW020000005.1, from coordinate 5,569,474 downwards.
CGTGATTTTACTCCTTTATATTTTAATTTATATATTCTGCAGTAGTTATGACAATGTTTAGTGTAGTTATGAGGGTATTTGAGTTTTTTTGCTAATACCTTAGTCTAAAAGTAAATAGAAAGGCTTGAATTGAATATTAAGACTTTAAATATAGGCTTTTCTATAAACTTTTAGACCAAGCTGCTATATCAATATATTTTGTTAGTGATATGCAATTTTGTATCAAAATATTAGACTTTCATTTCAAAAGGTATCAACTGTCTTGGTACCACATTATCACTACTATAAGATAACTAGTCTTCCCATCATAGTATGGCAACTTTGTTCGCAGTCCGGTTACAATCGAAGGTGCTCAAAATCTTGTTTGAATAAATTTTTTATTACGAAGACTAAATCTGTTCGGAAATTCCGTTAGGACTGACCATTCTGTTGGAACGAGAAGGAAAAGTTAAGTAGATTGTGGGCGCAAGAAACGCCAATGAGGCCATCAAACAGAGGAAGGCCTCTCCTAACGAGGACCTCAATGAACGGCCGCCATTAACATGTCCATTGTTTGTCTGATTGTACTGCTTGATTTGGGTCTGCTTAATAGATTTGGCAAAGGGGTTTTTGATCTTTGGGTAATATTTATATTAAAATAGGGTTTAAAATTGAATTTTGTTTGTAATAGTGAGGTTTATACCTTTATTATGATTCTTTCGATGCATTAGTAAAGCCAAAAATTATTTTTTAAAATTAATTTTAATTTGATTTTTGAACTTTTTGTATTTAAAAAGCCCTGAACTGACCATTGGCTTTTGTCGCGTTTCTTCAAAAATATTTTTTGCGAATTAAAATACGGTCAGTTAATTCGCAATTCAAAGAGAACGGCCAAGAAACTGACGCCTTTGGCAACATTTTTGTTGTCGTAACTTCTGAAAGCATGGCGAATTTAAAAATATTTTTTGATTTTTAAAAATTGGTTTTTTAAAATATTTTTATAGCGACAAGATTTTGTGTTACATTGCCAAGTCCCATTACCTGTTGACTGTAGCGGCAGGTTTTTACTTGTTTTGACTATTTATCTTTATTTTTTAAAAATTATTTGTCTTTTTCTGATATTTATCTTTATCGAAAGTGCATTTTAAATGGAATTGTTGATTAACTTTTGGTGAAAAGTGCAGCTTTAGTACAGAGATTATAGTTATTAATGTCAAAGATGTCACCAAGCTTTTGAGAAAGTGTAGTTCGAATTATTCGTCATTTTAAAGTCAATTTCTATTTAAAAACATTGAATTTACTTTATTATTCAGTGCTTTAACTGCCCTTCGCCATTAACACTGCACCTATTGCCTACGTTGTGTTATTGCAATTCTCTTAATTGGCAGTTGAGAATGGCTGCTCCCCATGCCCTAGGGCGAAAGCACGGTTTACCTGATAGCGATACGAATGTGCACATTACCTGTCGTTGCCAAATCCCCCATTTAAACCAATATACACTACGTTAATCCAGACTTTTGGCCGCAAATCTCTTAAAGACACATTAATTGATTGTTCTTTTTTGACGTTAAACACATGTAATTATACTCAATTGATCTTCCTCGAGTCGTCGGCCACTTGCCTTGCTTATCAGTTGTTTGTCAATACGTGTATATTGTAGTAGGGGATCTGGGTTTAGTATTATTATTGTTTACCTTACTTTAGCTTCTAATGCATTATCTTATAATTTGCTTATAATTACTATGTTTTTTGGTTATTCGTAAAGTAAAATACGTGAATGTAAGGTAAGAATGTGTAAAAGCCATACAATATAATACTTTGTAGGGTCACTGATGTTACTGCGCTTTGTTTGACCTCCAATTTGACTTAGCTTTTACTGTTTCGGTACTCTTTAATAACAATTCTTTGATACATAGTAATACGAAAGTGGTTGCGTGCCAAGTCTTATTGTCAATATATGTTAACTGCAATACACACAGACACTTACTTTGAGGATTATGTTTAGAATTACGTTTTTTATAACAATTAGAAAGGATTTTCGGTTTATTTACTACTTTCTGTTGAATTGTAAGCTGTTTTAAGGAAATTGTAAAGCTGTTATATTGCTTTGTATTACTTTACATTGTCTTTGTTTTCTTATAGTTATTTATACTTATAACGGTTTCAATGCAGATTTATAAAAAATGTAAAATTTTGTTGTAGTTGTTCTTATCATAGACTTGATATTTGTAGACCTATTAATATTAGGCTATTTTCCTTACTTTTTAACGTATTCTACTCATTTTTTGACCGAGTTTGAATGTGAAAATCTTATCTTTATCTAATTTTAAACCTTCACTACCTCAATTAAGCCTTGTTTTAGTTTTTCAAATTTCAAAATGATCAACTTTGGCCGAATCAACAGCTTCGGACCGGACAATGACATTCTTTATTTGGCGCGTAGATCGTCGACGCCTGAGGGCATCTTGAGGAATTTTTGTTTATAAAGTGAGGAAAGGGAGGCCGGGAGAAGAGCAGGGCCATAATTATTGTCCCATGTTGTTCTGGCAAATTAGGCGCACGGGAGTTTGAAACTCGCGTTCAACGTGTAGCCGTTTTTTGTTTCGACCCGAGATTTATCCCCCCTCCCTCGGCCACCCTTTTTTGGGCAATTGGATTTTGTTTTGTCGAGTTTGCAGGCACTCGGATCCGCCTAATGAACCCTGAGGGCATTGTTGGACCGTTCCAGGAGAGTGCGTCGCCTGATTTTCGGGGAGGGCCGCTTTCATTAGGAAACAATCCCCGTGGGCAAATCGCACCGTATCAATGACCGAAATCTGAAGCTTGCTGAAAACCTACACTTTTGTCTTCCGGCCGCTCATTAGCTCAGCTCAGGGTCGGGCTGGACTGGGACTTTTCCTAATTTGGCAGTCGATTACTCCGAATCATGCTTTACGTTTTTAGGCTTAAAAGTGTGTTTTCGGGAAAAGTACTTCTTTTTTTAATTCCATAACATTGATATCTTTCACAATTATCAGTTTTTACATTTTACTATTTTTAATTTTTAAAAAATCTTGCTTAATAATGTAAAATTATGTCTTAAATGTTTGTAAAAAACGTATTTTAACAGTTTTTTTAGCTAAATTGTTATAAAAACTTCGCGCAAATCAGTTTGTTACCTAAATTTTAATCTTTAATTTCCAGAAACCTGTCATCCACCACCGTAGCCGACTTCTGCATTCATCTGCCTCCAGAAGCGGGATGTGATGGTCGAAGGAATCGGCCGGCTACTTCGATTCACGCTTCTGTTTTGGGTCGGATCAGTCGGAGCCGACATAATGTGGACAGATGTGAATGCTCAACAGGAATCCTACATTAACCAGCACACTCAGTTCTACCTTAGTAAGGCTTTGAAATCCTATAAGAATATTTTTAAATTTCAAAAATAGTTTTCAGGCTTAGGGTAACGTAGGGCTTCATTTTGAGGCCATATAAGCTGATTTTGAGATTTTAAATTATTAAAATTTAAAAAAGTTTGAAGCTGATAAGCTATAAAGTTTGAATCCAAAGTGCCAAGTCTGCTGACCGTGATCTTTATGATTGGCGAACGACTTTCCTTAATCCCACACTTGAGAGTTTAATGGAACAATAATATAATAGCAGTGTGAGTATTGTTGTGGGGCAGGAAAGCATCCCCTCAAAGACTTAAAGTAAGGGATTATAAGATACATGGATACGAAAGTAAACGCACTTATGGAATCAATGCGATTAGGCCATTCGGGGGGTTTAATTTGTTGTAGTAGGCTTGATTGGCCACTCAGATTGTTGGTCTAATTCAGGCGTCTGGCTCCGAAGCCAGCGGCAGTAAAACTCAGAAAACTCTGATAAAATGGCCTGAGGGGAGGGAGTCGGTTCGTTTTTAGTTAGAACCGTTTGTTTATCTTCGGCCGGACTTCTGATGACGGCATTCTGCGATTTCACAAGTTTTCCGCATTTGCATCATTCTGGGGTTGCATTTTGTCGGATTTGGAGATTAGGAATGTCATTCTGTCATGTTAGCCTTTGGGAGCCGCTTGAGCTTCATTTTTGTAAGATGCAGTCTTGGAAAGGTTAATGTGGCCGCTTTTTCATTAACGAGCTCAACATAAGGTGTTTTCTCATTCTTTGCCTTATGTTTATTGCACTTTTGGCACAATATTAGCAGAAACCTTTGCAAAAGTATTTCTCATTCCTCTGCATCTCAATTTGCACAAACTTGAGTTTGTGCCGGATTTGCATAAACGTTTGTTTTTTGTTACCCGCTTCCGCTGATAAATGAGCAAATTCCCTCAGGCCAAATTGGCTTCAGAATCCGCGCGCGAAATCAATTTGCCGTGTCCCGATCCAAGCGTATCTGTCAAAACCCGGGCCTCGGGGGAGTTTTCGCACTTCGGTATCCGTTTGGTATAAAGCGGCATTTCAATAAACTCGGTCAGAAAGAGAACGGCCGGAAATGTGGCCAAAAGTCGCCGGTCTGGAAAACAGGTGCGACTTTATTCTCCTGCTTCCAGCTGTCTACCCCAATCAAAACTTGGCTCGATCTGGCCATTGTTTGATATTTCTGATTGGGGTTGGGGTGGATAAGCGCCGCACCGCCTCGGGGTATTCGTGCTCGGTGGAGGACCTTGTACTGGACCTCTGTTTCGAGTAAACTGCCCTTAAAATGGCGTTTTTTGGGATTTGCGTGGAATTAGGGGATTCACGCGGCTCTTAAAAAACACGGTCTTGATCCACGTGTGAAGCCGTGGCGTGACCGTTACGCGACTTCTCACGGCTGATTTGAAGCCGCGGCCCTTTTCTGGCCACTTCCTTTCAGACAAGGGCTTGTTTGTTGAGTTTCTCAAATTTCCATCCCTTTTTCGACATGAATTGGCCGCCTTTTTCACTTTAACGGATTAATCAGGTGTTTACCGAGATTGCCCTCAGGTTGTTTGGTCAAGTCCATCTTCCTTTTCTGAAACCAAGCTCCGGATTTGTTTGGACCGCCCTGATTATGTTTTTCGAGGGTTGTAAAACACGCGACGATTCGAGACACGCACTCTACGAATTCCTAATAATTCCTAATTTTGGTCAGATTTGTGTTTTTTGGCCAATGGCTTAAGGCGGCGTTTTTTGCGGTTTTCGGAATTTTCTAAAAATTTGCATGAAAAGATGATTTGCTGATCTTTTCTATATTATGTTAGGTCTTTTGACATTGCAGATCAATTTTTGCTTCAATTTTTGAATCGTTTCATTATACTTCCCCTCTATAACAATACTGTAAGCAAAGTAGTTTAGTAGATGTCGTTGAATGAGTTGACTCGATGACCTAAAAGCGATGCCATGCTCAGAGGTTGGTGGTTCTTTCTTCCGATTCTGTTGGGCTCTTCCGATTTCCCGTTTCCGATGCCCGAGAGTTCGGAGGACGACGAACTAAGTGCACCGTTCTATCTGGGCAAGAACAAGAAGGACCTTTTCACTCAACCGCCCTTCGACCAGCCCTTTTATCGACCGCCCGAATCGACCCAAGAACTCTTCAAACATTTCGATCAACATTTAATGCCCGAGGACATGTTCGGCGATCTTCCGAAAGCTGGTCAGGGTTTGCGACAGTTTTTTAGTGACTATAAGAAGGTTTACTGATGTTATCATAATGTACTCTAATATAGAGTATAAGTTAGAAAAAACATCGTCAGCTGGCTTTCGTCAAAAAAATATTTAAAAATTTACAAGCTAGAGTTAGTATCTTACACTTTTCTTTCCTATATACTAAATGTTTCAACTTCAGACACTGCCCGATGTTACTCATGCATGTCCAAGTTCTACGAAGCCGTGTGGCCAGCTTTGTCGCATGTGTACAAAAAGCCAATGAACTTTACCGACAGTTGTAACGAGGAGAAGATCGACAAGTCGAAAGTGCCTTACACCCCCTGCCCGACTATTTGCGTGGCTATGTCAGAGGAAGCGACAGTCGGAGGTAAGGCATTTTACTATTCCGATTTTGATGAGTTTTGAGCTTTAAAAAATTCAAAAGTGATCTTATATTTATAAAAATAAAAAGATTTAAAATTTGTAAAACATTAAAATGAAGTCTTGCGACCTTTATTTTTTCTTCTTTAAATCATTTTACGTACACTTTGGCCGTTTTTTTAAGATTTTGTAATCTAGTATACCCTATAAATTCATTATGAAAGTTTTGGTAACATTTTGATAGTTCGATCAAGAATTATAAGCCCTGAAATTTCACAATACCCTCTATAAATGCGTCTTGCTCGTCCTTCTTCTTATTTTCCGACGTTCGAGAGGGTGTCTTTTTAGTCGAGTGGTTTGTTTTCTGTTTGCGGGTTAGAACCAAGCGGGTTCGGAACTTACTGTCATAATTGGGGAATCGACCGTTCCTTTAGGTCGCGACCTTGACGAATGACAGAAAAGCGACGTGGATCACACCTTTATGGGCTTCAGAATTCTGATTTCCATGTCAAAATGTGATCGTACAGACATTTTAAAATTATTTTGAAATTTAAAAAACGTTTCAAAGGTTTTTTTACATGTTATAGTAGGTTGAACATTACAAAAAACACCTAATTTTTGAAAGTTGAAGCTTTTTAACTATTTTTACATTTTTCTATATACTTTTTGACCGAATAAGTAATTAAAATTTTTTAAAACCAAACTGAAAACTTATTTTTAGGTATGAAAATCCGAGGTCACATCCGAGGCTGTCTGGACGATCTGCTACACAACGGCTTCAACCAGACGATTGTGTCGTGGTACCGGTGGATGCATCGTGACTCGTGCAGAATCTACCGGAAGCGAGAGTTGTTCAAGTTACCTCCGGAACAGTCGGACGAGTCTTCTATTCAGGTGTGCACGTGCTACGCGGATTACTGTAACTCCGCGAGCTCCTCGTACTGGCCACTGTTTTGGCTTCTATTTCTTGCGATTACTGTAACTTTATTGCGTTGATAAGCTATAGTAACATCAAAGTACTAAAAGTTAGGTTACTTTAACGTTTTTTATCCGTAAGAAAGGTTACTGTAATTTGACCGGGAAAGCACCGTGTCACAGATTTGTGAAGTTACAGTACCGTAAAGTTACAGTATCACAGTTCCATTAACTCTAGTCGAATATCTCTTGTCTATGCGGGTTTTTGCTACATTTGCGCTTTTATGCCAATCACAGGACGTTTTTCAGTCTTACTGTATGTTTTATTACTGTATGTATTTAAGAAAACTTAACGAATCTTGCTGTAGAATCTTTAAACTTCTATTTTAAGTACTATTTTTTAAATTGAAAATCTAAATTTGAAACTACAGTATTCCCGAAGATTCTACAGTACTCCTGCCTCTGTTGATCTCATCGTTTACCGTATCTTTTTTATTATTTGTACATTGAAAATAAAATTGGAATGACAAAATTAAGAGTAACCGTGACCGTTGTTCTTGAGAACGCCGCGGGGCGTGCCGTCCTCGTTGAAGCGGACGCGACCTCGAGATGAAGTTGAAGAGTCAGAGGTCACATAAGTGCCCTCGGAGTGGTGGAACTGGGGAGGGTTGTTGCTAAGCACGATAGTCCCCATCGGGATTCCGAACCCGCCTGAAAGTAGGGTTGTTGAGTTGTTGTTGCCTTGGAAGTTGCGGCAACTTTTGGCTGATTTTGGGCAATTTTTGGATTTTTTAAAATTTTTTAGTTTTTATATAGGTTTTTTGTCGTATTTTAAAAATGATTTTTAGGGTTTTTCTATAAAATTAGATACCTTTTGGCCTGTAATACTACTACAATATGATTGAGGTAGGCTTTTTTAAACTTTAGCCTTGTTGCCGCAACTTTTCCCCTCACAAAGAATATAAAAAAGCGTTGAGAAGCGGAAAACGGCAAATTATGAGATTCATACAGCACAGAGGATACCAGCCGTTATCGTGAACGGATTCGTACATGTGAGGGTTGCGACGACGGTGTAGCCAGCAGCCATTGCACAACAAGCAACACAACAGCGACAGGAGGATGGAGATGATGATGGAGATGATCAGGCCCAGGATCAGCATTGTGTAGTCGATTCTGAAGGTTTTACGATTAAGGTTTTCCTTTAGTTTATAGTAATAGTCAAGTTAAGTAGACTTTGAGTATGTTATTGTAAAGGTACAAATAACAAGGTACTATTTTACATCGGAATTTTGAATATTAATAAAAATTTTGTGTTTATATACCGTACGATAAGCTTCTGAATCTAAAAACGTAGCCTACGATAATATAGACTTACTGGAAGCCATTAGAATAAGCGACGAACCTCTCGGCTCTAATCTTGGTCTGATCTTCTTCTGGATTTCCCAAAATGACAGAGTTTTCATCGCCACAACAGTAGTAGCCCTAAAGTGTCTTATAGTAAAAAATATTAATTTATTTCAAAAATCGTTAACTTTTAATGCCAAAAATTTATGAAAATAAAAATTTCAAAACCCTTAGGCTTAAAAATTTGGAAAAACAATTTCCTGCCCTTTTTGATCAACATAAATCAAAAAATAACAAAAACATTCCTTCAAGAATTCTCAAAAACCAAAAACATCATTTTAAAACAAATTCAAGCCCTTACCACCTTGGGCCCATGCGAGCTTTCACAACATTTGTAGGCACAGGTCAGCTCCGTGCCAAACTCTGTAGTTGGACACACTTCAGAAGCCTGTAGCGGAAGGAGGAAGGCAATCGGAAGCAGAAGATATAATAACATAGCCGGCTGTCACCAATGTTGAAAGGTAAAAGGGGGGAGGGGGGACGGTGATCGAGAAAACGGAACGACCTGCCTTTAATGGATGGTTTAATGGAAGAAAGAGAAGAAGCGCGGTTTAAACAATACTTTATCTACAACAAGATGAGTAATCGTAAAGTTTGTGATCAAAAGTGGCAGATATCGCGTTGGAATGAGGAAGGAATCGACTTTCACCAGGTTTTGGCATAGGTTAAGGTTATGTTACGCCTAAATTTAATAAGAAATCTGTAGAAAATAGGTTTCTAATTTAAAGTCAAGGTAAAAACTGCATTAAAATTCCAAATTCCAAGAGTGTCCCCCACTTCTTACCCGAAAAAAAACGAAAAATATCGAACTTTGAACTAATTCCAGCCTCTAAAACAATATAAACAAGTAAAAGCAATCATCACACTTATAGCACACAGCCCCCAATACCTGCAAAACAACCTTAATTAGGAAAAGTGATCAAACCAATCATGTATAATATAAACCAGTATTTGTTATTCGAATTAGTCATAACAGAATTACAACACATTCCTCTCGCTTCTCAAACTTTTACAGTCAAACAGATAAAAGGTGAGGGGAGAGACAATAAAACATCTCAAGTATCTCCTCTTCTCATGTTTATCCACCTCGAGTTTGTTTATTTCACTGACATTGACCTCATCACATGGCATTATCCATAACATTATCCATGAGATATCAAGCTTTTTGAAAGTTTCTATAAATTTATTTATTTAGACAACGTATTACATGTTTTGCATTACAATACAATAAAGTCTAAGAAAGTCAAATTTTAAATCAACAAGAAAAAAAAATTTTTTTAAACTGAATTTTTGCGCAAAATTTTGGCGCAATTGGCATTATGTCGTCGTTCTTAAAATAAATAATTTTTGATAAAAAATATTTATTTTGACGAAATTTATCTATTTTTGTTAACTGATAGTGCTGAAAAGGCTAAAGTAACTATTTTAACACTCTACAGTCCAACTCCTGCATAACGAATCCCTCGGGGATTTTTAATTTGTTCGTTATACAGAAGCCAGTATTGAAATTTCTAGTTCAAATTCTTTTTTTACTTGTTATAGCTTATATTTTTCTAGTATTTTTAAAAATATTCGAACTTTTTGATGCCAGAGGCATAAAAATAGTGTGAAAGGTAAGGTTTATTTGTATTTTTTTAAATTTTCAGACTTTTTTGAATGAATAAATATTAAAAATAATGTTATAAAACACCCTTTTTGTAAGGGTCGAGCACCCCTGTCGACACCAAAATTTTTTTTGCTTCAAATTGCTTCAAACCTTCACCAATGGGTATTAAGGTACTCATAAATCGTTTAAACAGAAAATTTTTTTTCAAAGATACAGTAGTCAGGTGTACTGTAACTTCACTACAATTTTTATATCTCTGGAACGAATAACGCTAGAACGATGCGGTTATCACTATAATGTAGAGCATACAAAATAATGTTAATTTGTAGTTTACACCAAGTTTCTATTCTTCTTGGAAGTTATTTTAAAAAATGAAAATGTAGCAAAAGTTACAGTAATCCAATCATACCTCAAAACTGAAGCACCTATGTAGTTCTTTTTTATTGGTGATTCTAAAACTGCATTTTTTTGCGGTTCTAACGCACCTAAAAACGTTTCAAAAAAGTGTTGTTCTGGGGTGCAAAAGTGCATTTGAAGTTTGCACATTGCAATTTTTTTTTCAAAAATTAAAAAAAATTATTTCGACTTTGCAAAAATGTAAAACATAAAAAATAACGTTACTTTGTACGTTACACCAAATTTCTATCTTGTCTACAAACATTGCATTTGAAGTTGGCACATTGAAAAATTTTTTTTAAAAATTAAAAAAAATTTTTTCGATTTTGCAAAAATGTAGAAAATTAGCAAATTATAGTTTTCAAGGGTTTTGGGAATAATTTATTGTTTTTGAAAAAAAATTTTTTGTAGTGTGCCAACTTCAAATGCACTTTTGCACCCTATTTCGACACTTTTGTGCATCGTGTTTATGTGCACTCGAACCGCACAAAAATTCAGTTTAATAATAACAAATAAAAATAAGCGAACAAAGTGCTTTTATTTTGAGATATTTCCAGTTACTGTAACTTTTATGAAAACTAAAATTTTTAAATATTTGTAGACAAAATAGAAATTTGGTGTAACGTACAAAGTAACGTTATTTTTTATGTTTTACATTTTTGCAAAGTCGAAATAATTTTTTTTAATTTTTGAAAAAAAAATTGCAATGTGCAAACTTCAAATGCACTTTTGCACCCCAGAACAACACTTTTTTGAAACGTTTTTAGGTGCGTTAGAACCGCAAAAAAATGCAGTTTTAGAATCACCAATAAAAAAGAACTACATAGGTGCTTCAGTTTTGAGGTATGATTGGATTACTGTAACTTTTGCTACATTTTCATTTTTTAAAATAACTTCCAAGAAGAATAGAAACTTGGTGTAAACTACAAATTAACATTATTTTGTATGCTCTACATTATAGTGATAACCGCATCGTTCTAGCGTTATTCGTTCCAGAGATATAAAAATTGTAGTGAAGTTACAGTACACCTGACTACTGTATCTTTGAAAAAAATTTTCCTGTTTAAACGATTTATGAGTACCTTAATACCCATTGGTGAAGGTTTGAAGCAATTTGAAGCAAAAAAAATTTTGGTGTCGACAGGGGGTCAGGCCCTGCTCGAGCCTTACAAAAAGTGTGTTATAAGTAGGAAAGATGTTTCTTGCTTGTTTGCAATGATATTCTGGTACATTTTTAAATTTTACTATAGTAAATTAGCGAAACTGGTAAAACATACGAGATTTATATTGTGAACTTATTTTGGCATGAAGAAGATGTTTCCTTTACATTTTTTAAAAATATTAGCTTTAGATATCAATAAAACTGGTAACTTTAAAATTTAAATTTTTTATACTTAAACAGGTAACCAGTGCCAGTAATCCTCTCAAACTTTGTGCAATTATCTGAGGCGATGTTTGGAAATGGCGGAGGATCCTTTAATCATCGCTCGGTAGCGACGGCGAATTACTCTGTAAAGACGATTGACTTCCTGCCGCGACAAGGAACATGTTGCGCAACTTGACAACAGGTGTGGACAAGGTATGGGGCCTTAATTACGGCGCTTTTTCTTAATGCAGGCTCTGATTTGGGGATGGATTTGCTGTTATTTGGGGGTGGACTTGGGGATCTTTTCAAATAATTATTTGACTTTTGGTCATTATTTGAAAATATATTGTTTTATAACATGTAGATTATATTTTTAGACTTCACGACAGTAATTTTAAATAATATAAAGTTACTGTAAATTAGTCTTTTACCCTAATTTATATTATTTTAAGTGTTTTTTTAAAAGTTTCAAACTTGAAAAAGCATTGAAATTTGTTCGAAACAGTGCCAGAAGGGAAGCGGGTCGATTGTATCATAACTGAGATGTCACTTCAGTCTACAGGAGAGTGCTTGATTTGGAGTGACAACCGAGAAGAGCCGCTGCTTCTTCCGAGAGCAAAAGAGTATGCGCAGGGATGGCACCGCCTTGTCATATTATACCTTTCATCATTCCAAAACTCTTTTTTAGCACTTTTGCATATTTTATCGTTTTTTTAAACTTTTTGGACTAACTTTTCTGACTTTTAAACTTAAAATTGACTTTGGATATTGACCTTGTTTTAGGTATATTAATATTGGTCTAGTTCTTTGGATAGTTACTTTTTGGACAATTTTTCTAATCAAAGTCAATTACAGTTATATTTGTAATCTTTTAGCTATATACTGTTAGGTATTCAACCCTTTGGCTACTCGACCTTATCCATCTTACCATGCTGTACATCTACTGTCGGCCGAAAGTAGGAAAAGTGGAAAAAGTCGGTCAGTCGGGTGACGGATGATCGATGTCTTTGATTAGTTTGAATGGTTGTCACAAAAATTTTTGAAGGCCCTCAGGACATTTCCAGGTGAGGCATCCTGTGGGCCCCCTTCCGGGCCATGATTTGATTTATTAAGTCTTTAAATCATAATAAAACTGTCATGTTGTTGACTTTGTCCACTTAATAACTTTAATTCAATTAGAGCCGACTTGTCCGGCTAGTTAAGGCTGTCTTGAGTCGGTTCGGGCATGGTAGTTGAGTTAATCTGGGGATGTCATTACAATCATAGTTATGTTTCTATTATAGTTAAGCTTTTATAACTAAAGTTATGTCGTTATAGCTTTCCTAATGAAATATGTTGTTATAGTTATGATAACTAGGTCTTTATAATCACTGTTACCTTATTGTAGGTATGCGTATTCAGAGTCTATAACTTTCTGCCAATTTCAAATGTAAAAGCCTCATTTACCGCGCGGTAAGCCTCAGTAAACAGCTTGCATTTGGGATTCTGTAGATCCTTTGTGGACCTAATTTGGCCAGTTTTGGCACAAAAAAGGCTGAGTTTTAATTAAGCGTCACCTCGCCTCTTCCTTTTACAGCTTTTTGGCTTCATTTTATTATTCAAGACACCACCAAAAACAAGGCCCGACTTGTCAAAGAACCGGCCCCATCCCCTCCGGCTCCAAATCCTAATTTGCGCGTATTAAGTCCGAAGCCGAGCAAAGAGTGACCGCGCAGCCTCCGGCTAAACTCATAAGTGCGTGTTAAAGAGGGGGGGGCGCTAATTGGGGCCGCGCAGAACATAGCGTTATGAACAACTTTCTCTTCCGCCCAAGTTTCGGCCTTCCCCTGTTCCAGATGGCGGCGACAAGGCCTAGCCATCTGGAGTACGGTTAGCCGCAGCTTGTAGGCTAGTTACCATGCTTTTCAAAGGTCTTCAAGGGTCGCGGGCCTTATTACCACACCCTCGAACAATCGCGGGCCTTGTTACCACGCCCTCGAATTGTCGCGGGCTTGTTACCACGCCCTTGTTACATGTTGTGAAGATGGCCTGCTGTTGAGATTACAGATGTCGCGGTAATCCTTAATTTGCTCGCGTTGTTCCCATGCTTTGTTATGTCCTAATTACGATTATTAGTTATGACATGTCGATTATTGTACGAACATGTCGACGTTGGGTAGGAACATGGGTCCAATTTGTCGTTATGTCATAACTGACAGCTGCCTGACCTACTTCCACGACTTGTTGATGTCGCGCTGTGAAGCTGGAGGTAAAAGAAGGAGGTGGGGATCTAATCCACTTCTTACTTTGGTCTACTTTGCATATATTTTAGGTTGGTTTGTGGTAAATAACGGCTTATATTAAGATTTGTTTTATATTGTAGTAGGTCCATTATTGTCTTGTTTTGTGAATTGTAAAACTAATTTGGCTTTTTTAAATTAGAATTAAGCGTTTTGTCAATATAATAGTTTAACACTATTAAAACTACCTAAAATACAAAACTGGATTAATTGGGTCACACCTTATCGTATGCCAGTTTAATATTGTAGTCACCTTGACGAGCCTTCAACTTTCTTTCACGCTCGACCAGTTTTCGGCAGCTAATTATGTTTATCTGGTCGATAATTACACTGCTCCCACCTGAATTCCTCCCCCCATTTGGCTATTTAATCCACGAAGCCGAAGCCTCTTATCTGGTCCTCTGGCAGGAAATCAGCTCCAAAAAAGGACTGCCAGAGATTTGGGCCGAGAATGGCCAGATTATTAAAGAGAAGCGAAAAAAGTTTTGTCCTTCACGGCCAAGTGCCTCCGGCTCGCGGAATTTGATTTGCGAAATAGCACATTCAGATTCTTTAAAGGTGACACAGCACGTTATCGGCGTATGTACGACGAGGTTGGGGGTGGTGTGCGACGGGTTTTGGCAGTATACGAAATATTTTTGTTTGCTTTTTTAATTTTCTAAGCAATGAGTCAAGAAGAGATTGAAATTTTGAATTTTTATTAAATTTCATGGTCTTTTTTGAAGATATATTATACTGTTTAGATATAAAATGATAATTTTTATACAATTCTACATTGTAAAGGTCCTAACTTTTGTAAACTACATTTCTTTGCGTTATTGCTACCCAAACAGCTAGCCAAACTCTCCAAAGGCATCTTGAAGTAAATTTTTTGAATCCTCTGATCGTTGTGTCACTGTAGCTTGTTGACTTGTGAATGTTGAAGATGTTGTTGCATCTGCACTTACTGTCACGGCCTTACTCCGAGGTACACTTGTCAGCTCACCAGTTTTGGAAACTTAAGTATGTTACGTCACGACCTTGAGGATTACTTGTAGCTACATGTCCGTTAAGATGCCTTGGACATAATGGGTTTGGCTATCTCGGAGTATGACTTAGGTTTGGTTTGCTGAAAATGGTTTTTGCCTAGGTATTCAAATATTTTGTTATTTTTTTGTCAAAGAGTAAAATTAAATTTTATAATAAGTTTTTTATAAATGGGAAGTTTTATAGATTTTTCGACCAGTAGCTTCTGTTTACTTATTCAGAGCTCTACATTATGAATGTCTCGTATTAGCTTGGTCAAAAAGTCCGTAGAAACTCGTTCTCCGTTTGCACTGTGCAAAGTAATAAAGTTTTCTGTAAACGTTTGGACCTGTTTCATTTATTTTCATTTTTAAAATGTTTACTTTTACATGTCCTATGTTTTTGTCTTAGTTTAACGTTAAGTATTGTGGCCTTACCTTACCTATTTTGGCCTAACCTAAGCATTGTGTACTTTCTTCAATATTCAAATATGTTCGTATGCCTCTATAGCAACATGTCGTCTCTTATGTAAGACCATTGTCTATGGCTCTGTAATTAGGGGAAAGTGTCCATTGAAGCAAAGGTGCGCAATTTCCGGATGTTGCATTTCTTTCTTTTCAAGTCTTCGAAAGAAGTGTGGGAGCCATGGTCACTACCTTCATTTGCTTTCTATTATTAGTACGAGAAGGGAATTCTCATATATTATATTATACTTCTTTAAAATTTGTATTATACTTCTTTTGAACGTTAGTTTCTTATCTAAAATACTAAATTTAATTTTTTAAACTTAAAATTATTTACATTTGTCTATGATAATATCAAAAATATTATTCAATGTTCACTTTAAACACTTCTTTTCCCTATTTTATGCCATTTCCAACCCAATATTCGAATAATTCTAAAAATAGCTCATTAAGTTGTCATTAACGACCAACTTGCGACAAGTACCCTTGGAGTGTTTGTCCATTGTCTTTGTGTAATTGCTTCGAAACTATATTAGCATACTCGTCTTAAGCCCTCGAGGCCCAAACTTTGTCTGTTTATGCAAATCTCGAGCATATGCGCCAAGAACCGTCGCTATCTGACCACATCTCTATTGTAACTGACACATGCTCCAGATGCTTGGACTGTTTATCAGAAGTTTGGGGACAAGGGTTTGGCAGATTAAATCTATATTTGAGGGTTGGGGGTGGATTTGGACTTTTTAGGTAACTGTACTAAGTTCTTGTGTTAATTTTGTCATTTTGAGGTAATAAAGGCATTTATCCTTGTTTATGTCACATTTTTTCATAATTCGTGGATCAACAAGGCTTAATCAGGCTAAAAATAGCCTTAAACATAAGCCTAAACATCTCATTTTTCAATCTACACGGGCTTAAGCCTAAACTTATGTGATCATCTTAGTCCTCAGCTATTTTTTCGTGTTTTGCTTTACTTTTCCACCTCCAAAACTTGGCCAACTCGCCCTAATCCGGCGCGCTTCTGCCAGGTAGCCAAGTGGTCTTTAATGGACTGCCAAGTGTGTTTGCTCTACAGGCGGAGGTCATGTCACTTGGCGCCTCCCCTAACTTCTTTTGTTTATTCTCTGACTTCCGTTCCTGTATGTATGTATAAGGCCAAGTGGATGTTCGACATGTGTCGTTGTATCATTCTTGTTTGCATTTTCTGAACATGTTGTTGTTGGGTATATCTACCTGTTTTGCAAACTTTTTTGGTTGTGGGGGTTTTAATTACTTTAGGCGATTATTCTTGTTATATTTGACTCAAATGTCATCAGAATAATTATTTTGTTTTTGTATGATAAGCTTTGGCACAATTAACAAGTTTTCTAGCCCTACCCTGCCCTCCGTTCCCTTTCATAAAGAACCAGTAAACCTACCTATTCAGAGCCAAAATGTGCCAAAACTAATACAATTTTAGAGCTTTTAACCCCCTCTCCACTCTGAAATTACTTTAAAGACATCCAACACCCCCTGACGTCATGTTTACTATGTAAAGTAAACAAACAGTTGTATATTATTCATAAGCCGTGTTATTACAATTTACCGCCCGTGTCGAGGTAACGGCGGCCTTATCGTATATCAAACGAGGCACCTGGCCGACTTCTTGGCCTCTGGTTCCTGAAATTCGATACCGGCCAGAAGCTTCTTTCGTCGCTTAAAGACTTTCGCTTTAAACATTTAACGTTTTCAGGATGAATTGGGTCAAACTTTTGCTGCTTTCCCTATTCATCTGGGTAGTGGACAGTAAGAAACAATGCGAGCCCATCACAATACCACTATGTAAAGGCATCGGCTACAATATGACGTCGTATCCCAACAGTTATGGCCACGAGAAGCAGGACGAGGCTGGTTTGGAAGTGCACCAGTTCTACCCATTGGTCGAGGTGAACTGCTACAAACACCTCAAGTTCTTCCTCTGTGCTCTATACACTCCCATCTGTCAGGAGAACTATGACATGTCTATAATGCCATGCCAAGAGGTCTGTAGAGAAGCCCGGAAGAAGTGTTCCCCTCTCATGAACAACTACGGCTTCCAATGGCCCGAGACCCTGAACTGCGACAGACTGCCACGCTTTGCTGATCAACAGAAGACTGGAGTCATTTGTGCCGCGCCTCCAGATGCCACCAAGAACTCAAAGTCCTCGGAAGTCAAGGAAGTGGAAACGCCAAAAGCTCCAAAAAGACCAACTTCTGTCGCGACTTCTGATTCCAGATGCTCGTGCCAATGTGGAAGACCTTTTAATCCAGTATCAGCAGAGACGGTCAACTACTACGGTAAAGGATACAGTATCCAGAATGTGTCAAACTGCGCCTACTCTTGTTCTGGACTGTTACCTACACATGAGGCTAGTCAGACCAATCAGTACAAGCAATGGGTGTTGTTCATGTAAGTTGTTTATGATAGTTTTGGAAAGCTTTAGTACTTCGTTACTAATGTTACTTATTTTATATCATTTTGACATTTCCAAAAACCTAATATTCAAATTTTAGAACTCTAACGTGCCTGTGTATCTCCTTCCTGACCGTGATCACCTTCTCCATAGATCTCGGTCGATTCCAATATCCAGAACGGCCGATCCTCTTCCTCGTCCTGTGCCAAATGTGTGTAGCCATCGGCTACACGATTCAGTTCATGAACGGCGACAAGAAGATTGGCTGTGACGCTGATATGCTTCGCACGATGATGACTCCAGAAGCCACGGTCGGAAGCAGTATCCAATGGACTTGTTTGACCACGTTCGGCCTTACCTACTACTTCTCGATGGCGGCCGCTGTCTGGTGGGTGGTGCTGGCCTTGTCCTGGGTACTAGCAGCTGTACCACATTGGTCGACTGAATGGATCGGCAAGTACTCGTGCTACTTCCATACCTTTGCCTGGATTCTCCCAGCGATCCAGACTGGATTTGTGTATATGTTCAATGCCATCGATGGAGATCCGATCTCTGGAGTGTGCTTCGTTGGTAACACTAATAGGGATCATCTACTCTACTTTGTCATCAGTAAGTCTTAAGATTATGGAAATTCTTGACGTATTTTACAAATTGCAAAGGCTTTACAATAAAATTTTAAACCAAAAACAACATAAAGACAGAACAAAGACTATATCACCTTATTTTAGTTCCAATGATCCTGTATTTCGTCGCTGGCGTGTCCTTCTTGTTCGTGGGTCTACAATACTTATGGTCGCTCAGGTCAAACCTCCAAAAAGCTCATCACAAAACCTCCAAGTTCAGCCAGCTCATGTCCAAGATTGTCGTATTTGCTCTGATCTACACCCTCTCCGTAATCCTGCACGTTATGGTACTTATCTACGAGTATTTGAATCGACCAAAGTGGGAACAAAGCCTGCTGTGTCCATGTTCTCAGGAAACTCCTGTAAATGGTAAGTTGTTACTTGTTTTATACCTAAAATGCTGTTAGTTGATTAGTTGACACTAGTTTTATAACAAGTAAGGTTCTAAAGTAATGAAGCGTTATCTTGAGACAAGTTAACTTGAAAATTCATACCTAAAAAACTTGTTGTAGACCGGTTTACACCTAAATTATCCGTTTAACTTTATTTTTTTATTTTACGACACCATTTTAGCTAAACTTGCCAATATTGAGCTTATTTTATCACTAAATATCTTCCTTTATATCGCTAATCAATAACAATTTCAAAATTTAAAAAAGAAAACGCAAAAAGCAGAGAGCGAAGCCTCTTTTTCTCTCTTTCTCTGGCTCTTTTTCAAACCCAATCGAAAAGCGAACCCACAAAAACCCACCTTCCAACCCGAACTAAAGATCGCGAACCATGATGAGCGGCCGAGTTGTGATCTGCAGGGGTCCCCGTCGCCTGAATAAGGTGAAACCCACGGGAATCGACTTTCTGTTGAGACGATCGAAGGGCTAGTTCTGAGTTCATTGAAAACAAACAGACGTCAGAGAAGGAGAAAGGCGAGAGAGCGTTTCTCTCTTTCTCTGGCCGCTGTTCTTCCCCAATCGTTTTCATTTTGAGCGATTTTTACTGTGGGCTTCGACGCTTACGTTGGCAGGTGTCGGTGAGGATAAACTCAACATGGTTTCGCAAAAAGTTGAATCTGAAGACTTTGACGATACTCTTGGCTGTCTGAGGCACCTGAAACAACAAATAATGTTTCACAAAAATTAACATAAACACTAAATGTTCACAATACATTGACTTACATTACCTTTTCAGCCGAAACCTTGCAGTTCCTTAACCTGCTCAAAGTCGGATCAATGATGGCAATTGGCTGGACGTCGATGATCTGGG
Organism: Bursaphelenchus okinawaensis; assembly: GCA_904066225.2. Classification (NCBI taxonomy): domain Eukaryota; kingdom Metazoa; phylum Nematoda; class Chromadorea; order Rhabditida; family Aphelenchoididae; genus Bursaphelenchus; species Bursaphelenchus okinawaensis. The sequence goes on along the minus strand of CAJFCW020000005.1, from coordinate 5,549,781 downwards.
TATTCTCATCAAAGACCTTCCAGAGCTGGAAGCGCTTCTTCTGTTGTGGCGCTACACCGTACGCCACCTACAGTGGCCCCAAACTGCCATTCGACCTTGTAGCCAGCCAATACCAGCAGATCCCTCCTCCACCCCCACCTCTACCACACCCGCAGTTCCCTCCCCTCTCTCACAAACAATTCCATTCTCCTGAATTCATCTACGCCAAACGAGACCTGATATCGTCACCTCACTTCAGTGCCGCCAATACCCTCAGGCACTGTCCACGAGATGTGTAGATGTTAGGAAGACTACCTCAATATATGTTGTTATGATAGTGTGACCATAGATCTCTTCATGTACATACCACACAACTGTGATATTTTTATATTTTACACTTTCAAATATTTGAGCTTTTACTATTAAAGAGTAATATTATTGAACATCGGAGTTGAAACGATTTAAACACTTTATTTGAAAACATAAATTTAAATGACTTTTTGTTTTAAAAATGAGTCATGATGACAAGTTTTATATACAAAAAAATTAAAAATTTTTATTTTTCGATAATGTTGCAAAGAAATGATTATGAAGATTACTGACATTTATTTGATTTCCACTGACCTCAAATGCCCGGTCGTTCTGGACTGGCAGTTACTGACTAATGCAAACCTCATCTGGTACTTTTTACTCAATTTTTTGAACTTTGGTATTCCTTTATTATGAGTTTGACTTTATACGTTTTCATTGAGGTTTTCAACATATTTTTTCAAGGTTTTAATGTTTTTTAATTTTTTGATCAATATATTCGTCTGTTTTGTACCTAAAATTACCTTGTTTTAGCGTCGGACGAGAAGAAGAAGGAGGAGAAAACTAGAACCAAATCGTAAGTTATGTTATTTTTTAAAATTTATAATTTTGTTTTTGACAAATTACATCATTCTTTATTGCCATACGAATCCTTACGATGATGTTATAGTGAAAAATCGGAGAAAGACAAGAAATCGCGATCAAACAGCAAGGAAGAGAAGTCGAAGAAGAACAACAACTCCAAAGAAGGCTCCAAGAAGTCAGTGAAGTCGACGAAGGAGATAAAGACACCTGACGAGGACAAGTTCGACAAGTTGGTGAAGGAGTCCGAGAAGGAGAAGAAGAAGGAAAAGTCCAAAAGCGATAAGAGCAAGGTAATTTACGATGTTCTACATGCTTTTTGACCAAAATATATTTTTTAAGTACTCGTTTGGGTAAGAAAACGTTTTTTTATAAACATACGTTTACAATTTTATTTCTTTATTTTTCAATTTTAAAACAATATTTTAAACCTTTACCTTCTAAAATGATGTTCTGATACCCATACGTTAAGTCGGCGAAAAAGAGCCCGGCTGGTGGAAGGTCGAACGACGAAAAGAGTAATGAGAAGAAAGATACCACGGCTTCCAAGAACACCATGTCCAAAGGTACCATTTCCAAAGACACGGCCTCCAAAGACTGTACCAAAGAAGCAGGACAACCTCCAACCATGTCGCAGTCTGCACAGCCACAAGAAGTACCAGGCGAGAACTTCCAGATTCACGCGGAGAAAGGAGGCTACCTTCTGGAGCTACCCATATTCTCCATGATTCTCTGCATTCTCGAGTTTGTAAGTTTACTATCACTGACATTTCTATTTAAAATCTTGTTTACAGTACTTTTATCAACATAGGATAACTTATTTGTATTTTTTTCTACCTCTTCAGGTCTTGTACATCGCTGTGTTTGTCATCATGATCCTGGCATCAGATGGTCATGTGCCTAGTGTTGGTATGTTCATCATCAACTCGATACTGCTGACTGTGCTGGTGGCGATAACATTGATGTTACAATGGCGTCGACTGCATGTTCAACAAGATACAGACCTCAACGGGCATCTCGACTTCAAAGTGAAGCCGCTCTATCGAAGAATTGTAAGGCCTTTCGTTTACCATCAGCTGAATATCGTACCTGTTGGATATGCTAGTATAAGTGCTTGTTTTCAGTACGCTCTGAGTCACTTTGCCCGTCTGTGGATCTGCCTGGCGACAGTCATTATCCTAGTGTACTTTTTGGCCTGCGGCGACGAGAAGACGGGCGTGAACAAGATCGGTTTCTGTTCCCAGTCCATAGGTTACGTCATCTTGGCTCTGGCTGCCTGTATAGTCGCGATTGTCCTCGTCATCGTCCACATTTACTTTTTCTTCAGAAACAGAATGGCAATTTCCAATTGTGGTACATGAACTGACTCGATTTAGTAGGGTGATTTTGATGTCTGACTATTAAAACAACCAAATAACTTATGCATGTTATACATGACTTTGATCTGGTAATGTAGTTGTACTAGCGCTAGTATTACCAGTTTGGTCAAAAAGTTCATAGAAAAGTTAAAATACGAAACTTCTAGTTATTCTCCGCAATTCAATGTAAACTAATTTATGTCATCGTAAGTACAATACATTACAATATTATTAAAAGTACTTTAAGTTTATTCAAGGCCATATAATACATGAAACTACTGACATTATTATACAACAGAAGTACCTTAATATTAGCACCACAAACTTGAGGAAGGTATTTTTGGTACAACCCGAATTTACACGATTTTTACATCAAATAAAAGTGTCATTTCATAATGGTACATTATTGAATGACACAAGGCTTGTCGCAGTTCCTCATGGCCAGCGAAGTGAGCAACAAATCGAGGCCATCAACCTGATCGGCGAAGCTCCACAACTGTTTAGAATGGAGCTCGAGGAAGGAGTGGATCTCTTCGGCCGTTACTCTCTTCGAAGTGTCCAAACTCATTCCCACGGACAGAGCCACATCTGGAATCAAAACATTAAGGTTTAAGAAGTAGGGTTTAAAATAATATTCATATAGACAGAAAACGGCTTTAAACCTCATATTATCGACCGAAAACTTTCAAACCTTACCTATGAAATCTGACATGTTGAAGGAATTGTCGTCCAACAGGTTGTTGACGTTCTTTGTCAGTCTGTCCAGCACATTGCCCATGAACAACATGTTCTTCTTCACCTCTTCCATCTTCAACCCTATTTCTAAGCCCAGCTCTCCGTTCACTGATAACGCTCCAGAATCAGGCGTCGTTGACGTTGACCGGCTTTGGATGTCCTTCTTGGATGGTAATTTACATCTGTCTGCCGAATTTGGGGTCGGGACGTAGTTCTTCTTGAGCAGAGAATGTGTAGCGATCAGAGAAGTTGGACGTCGCTGGAATGATTGGTTGTGACGAGTCGAAGGAGTCAAGTTCATGGAACGTGACGATGGGAGGGGAGGTCGGTCGGAGAGGGAGATCGAGGTGGTCGAGTTGGTCAGATTCTCGAGCTCTTCTTCGAGTCGTTCCGTGATTGGGGTGTTCTGAAATGGCAATAAAGTGAGCTCGATAGGAAAACCATAAAAATTGTATCATTTACGTTAATAATGTCATAGAAAATATGTTTTTATCCCATTTTCGCATTAAAATCTCATGAAAACAACTGGAAAAAATCAAAAATATATGTGACTTACTGGATTGGAACAATGTTTGACATAGTCGTACAATCTACTGGCCTTGTCGGCCTTCAACCTTTCGTATCTGCTCTCTAACTCTTCGTATTTCTTGGCCAATCGTTCCTTCTCTTCCGATTCCCTCTCCTTTTCCTTGGCCATCTGATCGAGCTGCTTCATTATCTGGTGTTTGGCTTCCATTTCTTTGTCATGCTTGGCTAACAAGTCTTTGTACTTCCTTTCGTAATCTACGTAGCCAGTAAAAGTCCTGAAATAAGTTATTTTTAATATTCAACCATGAAAACACAAACTCTCAAGTAAAACTAACAACGATTTCGTAAAAAAATAATGAACGACCATTATTTTGGTCAAAAAGTACATAGAATGATCACAAGTTGTTCACAAAACAACAAAACTGATCCATTATTGCAAATTCCATGCACTTTTCGACCAAAACTACAAACATAATATAACCTACGTTTTCAAATCTCGTGTATACAAATTGTTTCCCTCGTCGATGTTCTCGAGCCTTCTTCGGGTTGGCTGTACCACAGAGTAGAGATCACGTTGATAATGATGATTCATAGAAGGATGTCGTGACACATCTCTGGAATGGGAGTTTATCGCCGTATGGAAGCTTTCTGTTTGTAAAGTCTGGTCTCCATCGTACTCTCCGAAAGTAGCACTAAAAATGTCAAAGTTAATTAAAATTAAAAAATATGTCATTTTTAATTTAATTTTCAAATTTGCCCTATTTGTACCTAAAAAACATTTGGAAGTCAATAATAAAAGTCAACTCTATTGATATTATTTCCTTATGTCAATATTCCTCTAGACCCTCCGAAATCAGCTCCTACTTCAATTTAAAACCTAAAAATTTAAATACCGCAATTAGTCCTATTACACAGATTACATCGCAGCTAATCCCCTAATTACCTGATCCGTCGCCTGTGCTTGCTTTTAGACGACGTTCCTCCAGTACCCATCCTTAATATAAATAAACGCCAGGCCCCGGTCGATACGCTCTACTCGCTGTCCCAATCTCTAGACGCATCTGCCCTCGCGCGCCCTCTTTCCTCGCCGTTGGCACAGGCCTAATAAGAGGAGCGTTTCACAAGTCCCAGGCCTTTCGACTTAAGGTCAACAGCCTTCCTTCGAGGAATATAAACAAAGCCCCTAATCAGGGTCGTTTTTCAGTTTGTGTTTCAGAATATGACTGTTTCCTTGCCATTCTTATAAGAATTCTACTTTATTCTCTCATAATTTTAGATATTGGCCCCTTACTCAAATGTCGAGTCCCATCAAGTATGCAAAAACACAAAAGCGCGCTCTCAAGAGCAGAAGACGTAACATAATTTAATTACCAGCCCCAACCTACATCCATAAATCTTCGCAAGCAAAAACCAATCCTCATGGGACAAATTCACACATTTTCGCTAGTGACTACGTCTTTTCAACTGTACATCTCCTAACATTGTAAAATTCAAAAAATTTAAAAAAATCAAAATATAAAACTAATCAAAAAACAGTCTTACCCATCCCCATTACCATCTCCAAACACGACATCCGACGGTTGATATGCGGCCTCCAGGTAGGTTCTCGGCTGATGTGGCTCGGCCACAATTGGCGGAGAGAACGTCGATGCTGAGCCACCCGTGTTTACACTATAACCTAAAACAACAAAGCATTAGTTCTATAACGCCGAGAACAGTCGAAAGTTAGTCGCAAAGAGATTAGCAGATAGTAGAAGGCGATTCGAAAGAATTCAGAAGAACAACGGAAAGTTGGCGAGAGAAACGGCCAGAATGTGGCCAGAGAGTGTACTTGTCCCTCCCGAAGATCCCCTTGCTACTCGAGAAGGAAAGAAGTAAAAACAGTCACAAACAAACCATCTGAAGCCATCCCACCGTAGCACGAGACCGGCCGCGGGCGTCGCAACACTACTAAAAGGGTTAGTCGTTCATTAATAAGTAATTAGTCAACAAATAGGCAAAAATAGGTTTTGACAGTAGTTTAGTATACAAAGTGTTATTTAGTAATGGTTGAGTGTAAATACATTTTAATTAACACCACAACATCTACACAGTATTATGAACACATATTGCACATTATGACTCTACTATAGTAGCTACTAGTTAAAAACCAAATCAATCAAAAGCTTTGTCCAAAACAAATTACCATAACTTTGGCCGAAAGACCTTCTCAATTCGTCATTTCTAATCGGTTTCAATTCATCGTTCCAAACCACGGAAGACCCCTCCAATGTGGTGTAGCTCTTATTCATGTCGTACGGCCTTTCCAGGCTACTAACATTGTTAACATGCTCGATACAACTCTTTCTGTCATCTCTGTGCCTCCTGTTCTTATAGACCATATTAGTGTTACCTACTTCAACACTAGGCCCATCTACCTCACTCACAGCCTTCCTCGGCCTTCTCACGTTAACCTCGACTTCTCTTACCTTGACCAAGTCTGACATGTTATCGTAGTCATCTGTAGACAGCTTTCCGTAGCACGATTGATTCATCAGATCAGCCTTCCTTGCCTTAAACTTGAGGTAGTTCACGGTGGCTTGGGAGTAATCAGTCTTGAGCTGATTGACCGCGACAGATGAGCCATATTTCTTGGGTTTGGCATCAATACTCAAGGTCTGGCGTTCATCCTCAGGCTTAGGAACCCAGTCAAAGTTGTGCAACTTCTTCTTAGATCTAGACTTTGTCGCAAACCTTTTGAAACAGTCGATGATGTGAATGCCACTCGGATTCACAACTTCGTTGTGGGACTTGGAATGTGTTAGAGGGTAGGCCATGACCTTGAAACACATTATTATCAAACACTGAACGAGATGAGCGAGAACACACAAAACCGCGCAAATAAAACAACCTGGCACTCTAAAATGATTTGCAGAGGAACAGTGACGAGTGGAGAGCAAGTCTAATATCCGGTCGCACAAACAGTAACGCGAACTGTGAACTCGACATCTGGTACCCGCAAAAAAGGTCTTTAATACCAGATTGCCTAATTTTTTATAAAGATTTGTCGCAAAACTGCCTTTCCGCTACAAATTTCTTCAAAATATTTTTGAAAAAATATTACCTAAAATTAAAAAAGAAAATTTCGTCGCAAATTCAAAAATTTTACAAGATGAAACTGGAGGACAACAAAAATAACATGCGGACACTGGATTGGCTATCAAATGACTCAAAAACTTGGGCCAACATATCCTCATATATATCTGAATAGCGAAAAGGAGGTCACTCGCTCCACCTGAGCAGCACAAACAGAGCGAACGCCGGCCTCGAGGCCACAAATCACTTGGATAATGCCCTGGCATATACGCTGAGTTATGTCCACACGTTTGTTATAACAATCGAACGTCGAAGGCGACAATGCTTCATAAATATTAGTTTTGACACACTTTTAAAACCAATAAAATTTTAAAAAAACCACCCAAAAATAGTGCTTTACCCCGCTCTTAAGCTTCCAATAAATGTTAACCCTCCCAATCGTAAATGTTACAATCTGACCTCCAGCAGCTCAGAATTAGCCCCCATTTGAAGCCTTTTTAAAAATACATTGAGCGACATCAATCTCCTGGCCTGCATCTGTTGCAATTATGCACTGCGCCGATATTAATCATGACATCCGAGCTTGAGAACTCGCGTTTCAAGAACTCAAACGTCAAATAACCAATGCAACGTAGCATTATAACGTAAATAAGACTGAATTTTGTAAAAATAATATTAAAATATTTTTAAAAAAGACATTAAAACAACAAAATGTACCTAAAAATATAAAACGTGTAAGAAATACAACGAAAGACAATAAAAGAATAAAACCTAAACTGATTTTAAAAGTAAGGTAACTTTCAACATGTATAAAACATGTAGTAAAAGTAAAAATAGATATGCGTTCAGTAAACAGATTAAAACCTATATGAACTAACATAAAACAAGCTTTTCAAACAAAATAAGTAGACCAACATCAATATACAAATAGGTTAAGCTCGTAAACTTACTGCTTTCGTTGAGATGGGTAGCACTAGCATGGTGGAATCTTCTATACGGAGAATAGCCAGCTGAAAAGCAACAAATTATTATCAAAATATTTAAAATTTAGGTATTGATAAGAAAAATGTTGACATACGTTATCTAAATTATATTCGAATGTAAACTATTATAGTTTAGTAAGAAATACAGAAACCACCTTTGATCGTAAGGCGTATCTTAAAACGATATTAACTAAATCTTCATCAAACAAAAAACATAAATCTACCTTCATACACACTCATCGTTCTTCGTGGCGATATTGTGTGTGGCATCTGGTTGGCTACGTTCTCAGGCGATTTCACCTCCTCCAGGACCTTCTTCTTCTTGATGCCCCACCATCGTTTTGTGATCGGAGGCTTCTCCATCTCTGAATCGTTCTTTCCTGGCGTCTTCTTCGAAGCTGCAAACAAACCGTTAAATGCAAATGAGAACATAAAATTATATTCCTCGTCCCCAACAACATCCTATCCAATAAAATATTAATTTTTAAGGTCAAAACAGAGTATAAAACATCTAAAATTACAAAAACTAGTAAAACACTAGTTAATAGCACTATAGCAGCACAAAACAGCACGAAATAGTACTAAAACAACTTTTACCTTTGACTGTACAGAACATTTCTTTTTTCAGCTTCACCATTCCCCGATTCGAGCCAATTTTGGCATCCAAATGCAAAAGTTCGGCTAATTCGCAAGGACAATTCTTCGTAAACTTTTTTGGCGGCCTCTTGTCTTCGCGGTGGGACCTAAGCTTAACGGCTTCTTTTTCTTTTTTTCGTTGATTGCGAGACGAACCTGATGCAAATGCCGTCGAAAGGGGCTAAAGGACAGGTTTTTATGGTAATGACGCCTTTTAATGATGTGGCTTCGCGATTTACAACAAGATCTGGTCTTCAATCGATATTTCGAAGAGGTAGAATTACAACACAAGATAGATAACATCGTTTCGGGCAGTTCAGATGTTTTCGATGTTAAAGGTTCGTTTAAATTAAAGACTTGATCTTACTCAAAACTGAGTTTAAAATATTAAAATTTAACAGAAAATTTAGATTTTTATTGAGTTTGGACTAGAAGACTTCTAATAATCGAATCTACTCGAATATAACATAAAATCAATAAAAATCTGCACAATAACTGATAACACAAATAATGAAGTCAAAGCTACAATAATACAATTTATTTTATAAATCTAGGCTTATTCAGTGAAGGAGACAGTGTCGTATCTCTCCATCGTCGATCGTTGCCAAGTGTCATAGTAGGGGTTATAATAATGGCTGTACTCGTCCTGGTTGAATTTACGCTTCTTCTGAAATAAAAGTTATTTTTTGAACTAGAAAAATAATTATTTTAATTTTCAAACATAGGAAAGTAAAGTTTTTTATTTTGTTTTACATATTAATCTACTATGACATGACAGATTATGTGAAACACCTAGAGACGAAGCTGGTTCTGTACATTGTTGTATACATATATTACATTTTGGAATGGACTTACTCTAGTGGGATCCCATCCAGCCTTAGTTCGAGCACTAGAGACATTGGAGGTGGAGGTTTTGGTCTTGGAAGAAGTTGTCGCAGACTTCGGACTTTTGCCGTTTTTCCTTTTCAAGAAGCTCATTCTGGGTTTCTTCTGTGAGGTAGAGAGGGTAGTCGACTTGCTGGACGAGGTGCTGTGCGTTTTCCTGAACTTTCTCTTCTTGACGCAGAAGGCGACCCACAATAACAACATGATGAAGTTGAGGATGGCTAGGCCACCGGCTACACCTATCAGAATCTTGTCCCACGATACCTTGGTGGAGTCACTGTTTCTGTAATGTAAGTTTTGTTATTTTGTGACTGTTTTTAAAAGTTGTTTTGTTTTACTTACTTCTCTGTTGTATCTTCCTGACTACTACTAGTTGAGGTATCTGTCTCGTCTTCATCCTCCATATCAAAGTCCGTGGTATCTGAAATGAGGTTACATTACATTTTGATACAATTTTGATAGTCTTACTAGTTTGAGAGGAATTTTACAATTTTATGAAACGACTACATTAGGTAATATTAGCATTAACATACCATCTGTTATGTTTTCTACCAAAGTCGTGTTTTCTACTGTAGCGTCAGTTATGGGATCCTCTTCGACTTTTTTAGTTGTAGTGGGTGCCTCCGTAGTTGTAGTAGTAGTAGTACTGACGGTGGTAGTTACTGTAGTTGTTACGGTAGTTGTTACTGTGGTAGTAGTTACTGTGGTTGTTACTGTAGTCGTTGTCACAGTTGTGGTAGTCACAATTGTGGATGTTGTGGGTTTAGAAGTTGTTTCAGACGACATGGTGGTGTCTTCTTTATCTTCTGGTGCGGTATCTTCCTTAGCATCTGGTGGTGGGTCTTCTTCTCCATCGTTAACTTGTGGTTCTTCTGTTTGAAGATCTTCTGGAGTGTATTCGTTTGGATCAGGTACAATATCGTCTTCATTCTGGGCGATATCGATGTCATCGGCTTCTTGTAAACTGAAAAGACAATGTTACCATAAGTTTTGCAAATTCATAATAATAATATAACAGTATTATACTTGTTGTAAAGTTCATAATGTAATGTTTCTAAATCTAAATTGAAATGTAAAGTAAAACAATGGTAATTTTAGACTCACGGTCTTCGGCCATCGTATCCGTCTAAAGCGTCATTTTCCTTATTTTCAACGCTACGTGGATGTCGTCTTTTACCAATTTGATAAGGATTCGCTTTATAATGGCTACGTGAAGCTATACCACGTTCTACATCTTCATACGGTGCTGCATACGGATTCTGAAAACAAGAAAATGACAGTTATATGTAGGTATGTCATATATATTAGCAGTATTTCGGAAAAGGGTAAAATACGAACTGAAGAAAAGGAAAACAAAACATGTCGCAAGTAAAGGTCACATACTCTACGACGATCCAACTGAAAGTTTCTCTGTCGAGCATCATCAGCGTACAGCGACAAAATGGACGGGATTACCAGGAATAGAACCCAAATTACTTTCATTTTGGACGACCGAATAATCAAAATGACAGATCGAATTGACTTCCATTTCTGACAAAGTTGGTTTATGCAAATTTGGCAGAAAAGGTAATGTTTACTCTTCTCAGCCAATGTTTATATACCAAGATACGACCAACAATCGATCTAAATACCGTAATCCGGTCGGGTTTGGGGCTAAATTGGATTAGGCTGTTTTGTAATCAAATATGCCGATATCGTCGTATTTTGTCGCGGTGTAGTATGAGGTATTTGACAAAGTGGTGGTCGGAAGTTGTTTTACAATTACGGTAGTGTATGATTCTGATGTTATGTAAGCTTAAACAGTTGTTATTTCTAACGGATATTTACCATAGGAATTTAGTGTATCTTATTGAAGCAAAAGCTAATATGTGTGTAATGTTTGTTACAACGTTGTCTACTGTACTGTACGAACTGTTTTGGGACTTTGCACTGTACTTACTGTTACTTTACATTTGTAAAATTGCGAAACCATTCCTCGGGTTGTAAATATGTATGGATACTGACGCAATTTGTAATCTACTAATGCACATCGTATGTTCTGGAAATTAGAAGTCACAGGTATCATTATTACAATATCGCGTTTCACAATGACACAAAAGCGGATAAGAGCTGTGACATAGTCAAGCACTTGGCTACGGTCATAATGTAGCTAGTTTTGTTATGTATTGAAAGTTACAGTACTTTTTGGGTCACAAATTAGCTTTAGACGTTGATAAGATGGCAGGATATTGAGTTGTTTTGACGGCTTTTGACTGGAATAACTGTAATGTAATAGCTGTATATATAGATAATATGGGTTCGAAAAGTTTAAAATTGGGTTGATGTGCGTCTATTTTACTTTTCTTTCAATTTACATTAGTATGTACAATAATCTATAGCTTAAAAATTATTTTTTGCACAGGGAAAGCTGTTTTTATATTTGAATCTTTACATTACTTCCAGTTTTTAATAGATAATACATATTTTTATTTACCGTAACAACGACGATAGCCGTGTAATTGCTTATGTGCTAACGCCGAGTAAACTTTGAAATGCTTTTAATGTGTTTGTTTAACAATCAGAAAATGATTTATGAGGAAAAGAAAACACCACACCTGTGTTGCGCCGTATTATCATCGACTTATCAGCGACGATAAGGGAATGGGCCCGTTCTCGACTTCGTGTTTCAATTAAAATACTTTTTTAATTTACTTTCACCCGGCGGCTTCATCAAAGCCCCCGGATTTTGACACTTTGGGAGACCGGAGGGCGTTGAAGTGTGTCGCCCAATTGGCTGGTGATAAGGGGTCGCTCTCTCCGCTCACTGTGATGTCTCGTTTACGGTGGCCGTTTATGGTAGTTTGTTACAGTATGGGTGTAAGGGGTAGAGCTAACTGTGAGGTTTTTGACTCATTTGGGGTTTTGATGACGTACTTATTGTTATGATAAAAGGTTTTGTTACTGTTAACAACATCTGCTTATATTACTGTGATTACCTTGTCGTAAGAAAACATTGTAGTGACTAACTATAGTAAGCATTATTTATCTAATTATACTATTCCAAACCATTTAGAAGTTGCTAAATTGTCCTTATCTTGGCCGTGTTACCTTGTCATTAGATGTTGCGTAAGGGTAATGTCGCGGTCATCAGATTGTCGATGACCGGAACCAGTAGAACCATTAGTAAGGTCAGAGCCTGGGAATCCTTCACTTTGAAGGAACATTAGCATCTGACCCTTTTAAGATTAGTACCACACCTACAATTATAATGCCATTTGACCTTTCCTTCTTCTCAATTACCGTATTAGGGGGTATACCTTAATGCATCTTGGTACAAATCATTTTTTTAAATTTTATGTTTGTTACTTTGGATACCTTTTGTGGAATTTAAATAATTTTAAAACTTTTTGATGTTTTTGTGTTTAGTAATATCTTTTGCATTACTTTATTACTTTTTTACAGTAACAGTTATATGAAGCTATTAGGCATACCTTTCACTATATGTTATAAATAGTAGAAGCTTCAAATAGTAGATGTCACAATCCTAAATCAACAAACGCTCGTGGCCATATTAACCTCTTAATCGCGGCCCAATACGATAATGGCCAGCTTACAGTCTATTTACTCTCGCTCCATTACATTTCGTATCTTTGAGGTTGGATTGCGCAACGCGGCGCATCTGCCAAGTAACTCTTAATGGGGCCGGTTCCCACACCCAATGACTATTTATCGTTATGCAAATTCGAAGGGTTAGTACCGTAGTGCATAAAAACAGTATTTATGGAGTGCGGCGCCCTTAAAGTAGTTAATTGCGTACCGTAGATGGATTCCTTGTCGCTCCGCATCGGCTTCAAATCGCTGCTGGGGGTTTCGAATTGTGTCAGGATTCTGAATTCCGGCGCGCGCGAGCGATGCCACACTTTCCCTGAAATGGAGACTAATCCTTACAAAAATAGACAGGGATTAGTCCATTGTGTACAGGTTTACCATGCATTCAGCCTTGAACACGGCTGAAGGCGATAGCTAAGTGACAATACCACGATTGTCACGGTAAAAGGTCACACAGCGTTCGAAATCGAAAGAGTTGAAAGTTAAAAGTTATGACAAGACAGGTTTAGATGGTAGTAAATAGGAGCGAAGTTACTTATTCAGAAGCTTTTGGCTAGTTTTTTAAACTTAAGGACGGGATTACCTATTGTAATATAATTTAAACTTTTTTTGAGAATATATTATACTACCCCAACCCTTGCCAATATGCAAATTCATAAACACTAGCCAAAAGTTTGCGCCAAACCAACCCAAACGACTCCGGCGACTCGCATGAGCAAACGAAGCATTCCTGCAGTTAAACAATAAACTGACTAAATACTCTGTCGACAAACAAAGCCCTAAGCCCAAACTCAAACGGCGATGGCCCCAAACAAAGTGGTGGGGCCAAAGGTGTGATCGGCGAGATTACATGCCCAACTGAGCTCTTTCATCTCGAGAGCAGTGGATTAGCGCTCTCTTTAAGTTCGAGAGTACCGCGACCCATTTCCGGCACAGATTAGCAACTTTTTGCGCGAAATATCAGCGCCGGAACGGTCTTTGATGGGGAGAGGGGTGGTTTGCAAACAGTTGGGCATATATGGAGATGGAGGGGGAGAGATGGTTTTTAGATAGGGGGATGAAAGGGAGAGTGATTTGATAGCTGATATAAGTTAAAGTAAATTACTGGCTATGTTAGATAAAAAGGAATTTTATAGTTGATACTACTATAAGGTGAAAGATGAAGTAAAGTACTACTTTCAAGGCTATGTCAGATAAACATGATGACATTTCTGAAAAGCTTTGAGATACTAAACACAAACTTAAGAACTTTCAAGACGAATCGCTGTTACTAAAAAATTAGATACTACAAACATCTGTATTAAGAAAAGAATTTTACAGTAACCTTTGTATCTATCTTGCCTATAGTAAATGGCTTTTGTATCAAACCGTAAAAAAACTTGTTGTAGTCTCAAACTATCTCTAAAATTCTTCTTTTTCTGATAGAATATTCTGATTGTAAGCCTAAAAGTTCAACCAAAGTCTAAAAAACAACAAAATCAGCATTCAAAGTTACAAAACTTGGCCATAATCCTACAGTAATAGCTGTTATCAGACAGACTGCTTAGCTGTTTTTTCCACGATGTGTTATAGATGAAGAAAGCATGATTTGCTTCAAGTTCTTATCATTAAAACAACCCAAGGGATTAGTGACAATTCCTCTGACGCTTTTTGACGGCTTATCAGGGTGTCGAGAGTATGGTCTCGCCAGCTAACATACTACACCAATATCAATACGAAAATGAAAGTGTTGGCACTCTCATGCCCAAATCAGCGTTAAAAGTTGTGCGAGAGTGGCACTCTTCGAGGCAGCCGGCTGAAGAGGCATCGCAAACCTCCGCCACCCCTCCTCGAGAATTGTAAAGTAACCCGCCGCTGATAGTAATTGTCATTTCACTGCGCATCACCACATTTCATGGTATGACAAAAATTAAAATTCGATGAAAGAGTGGGGCCCGAGAGCGGGGCTACAGTACCGGCCAATCAGCGGCGGCGACACCGCCCCCCGCCTCGGCGAACAAACAGGGCGTGGGAAGGGGAGACACGGAGGGGTGGTCGACTTCTCACAGCTACGACTTGACGTCTCTCTCCTTTTCATTTTTTTGCTGAAATCGGCTTTACCAACGTTTTTGCGACGACTTTAATCAGCTAGGACCGGGGCGATTTTCTCGGCTGATCCCCGAGAGGGGGGGGAATCCATTCCCAATCCGCTAAAGGCTGATAAGCCTTTTTTGTCCCCACCCCTTTACCCGAAATACTTGAGTGATAATCGCTTTAGGAAATGAGTAAACTTGGCAGCTTACCGCGACAAATCGCATTAGCAAGGATGAGTAGGGGCAGTCCAGCCAGCACTTGTGTTTAGGCCGATTTAACCCCCGCTTAATCCCGAGCTAAGCGGTTAAATAACTTGTAAACAAATAAACAATTGGTTTAGTAATAATTGATCTGCCAGTAGATGACCAATACGAAAGCATTAAGGTAGTAGCAAGTCAAGTGGCACAACTCATCTTTAGTCTCTAAGCCAAGTCGATAGCTAACAAAAATTGAACATTTCATAAATTTAGCTTAATTTATTAAGTATAACTTTTATTGATTTTTGAAAATTTGACAATTTTTGATTATATATACATTATCTAACATCATATAAGTCATGTTAACTTACTTTACTTTTAACTTAAACATGAATACAAGTATGACACTTTTTACTTTACAATACAGAAAAAGTCATATTTAGTCTAGCTGCCATCTTTTGCTAAACATTTCTTACCGTAGGTACCTTTTACAACCAGCATGTTATTGTGAAAGTAGAATAACAACCATGAAAGTCATGGTATTCGGCTTACTCAGCTCTGTCAACAAGGTCTACCGTAGCCGGTTGTAAGTGAAATAACTACCGTAGCCGATCGTAACATTTCACAATGCAAGGAAATACCTTACTTTGCGGATATTAATACAATTCTTGGTTTGTTACTATGCCTCGCATTGTGAAATGTGATCATTACTTGATTAAAAACAGGCCCGTGCCATTGACGTCGCGGCCACCTGTATGGCCACATTGCATTAGCTTAATGCAGGTGCTCTCTCCGCCCAATCCGAGAAATGCCGGATTCAATCGGCATAAAGGATCTCAGAAGGCATTAGCTTCATTTCGATTCCTGATGTAAGGGGCCACGGTGTCGCGGGCTTAAGTTTAAATCTAAGCGGGTTTCTGGAGGCGACTGATCGGGTATGGCAATTGAGATGGGCTTAAGGAGGGTTAACATCAAGTGACGTGATGTTTTGTACTAGTATCTGAGCATCACGTCAGTAAATGCTGAAACTAAATTTCATTTTTTCAAAAAACCTTATTTTGGTTCAGTGTCTAATATTTAGGTAACAAAAGCGATATTGTAGTAGTTTATCTAAGTGAATTTACATGATCATTTTTCAAAACTGCAAACATATTTTAAATATCGTCATTATACGCGTATACCACCCAAAATATAAAAGTTACAGTATCTTCAATTTCAGCATCAGAGTGGCGGTCCCAGCCCCACTCGACTCAGCCAAAGTGGAATCAGCTAACTTGACGAAGCCAGAAGAAGACAATCAACCGGTCGACTGTGTGAGCTCAGCCTTTGGCAACATCAACCCCTTTACCTACAACACGTTCTCGGCCGCGATGAACTACATCCCCAACACGGCCATCAACTCGGCCGCCAACATGGCCGCCGCCTACTTCACTAAACAAAGTTACCCCACCGCCCCACAGTTGTCGTTCGCGTCGCCGGTGGCTACGGCTGCCGCCAACTTCCTCCAACCCACGATGGGCTTCTCGCTGCCGGACTGCCCCACCTGGTCCAACGGACCACCTCCAAGGTCGGATTCCATTCCCCAGTCCTCCACCTCACATCTGTTCGGCCACACTTTCATTCGGTCTGATAAGTTTGGGGATTAAGCCAAGTTGGTTCGGAGGCTGAACCTGGCCTAATCTTCAACTGATTGTTGTTGTGGTTGACGCTGTCCGCTGACAATTAGGTTGATTAACGTGAACGACGCCTTTTAGTGGTGTACTGTAGCTTCTACGGTGGTTTTAAACCAAGTAATGTAAATGTTATGGTAACATATGTAGTAGATGTTATGTTACTCTACATTGTATAACACAACTTTAGGCTTATAAACTTACAAGTTCATGTTGCTCAACCTAATTGTCATACTTAATGTCATTCTTTTCCCTTACTATCACTTGTCCATGTTTCTTACTGTACTTAATTTCAGAAAACAGCGAAGAGAGAGAACGACATTCACCCGTGCCCAATTAGACGTACTCGAAAGTGTGTTCGCCTCCACAAGATACCCAGACATCTTTACTCGCGAAGAAATGGCAGTTCAGATTGGTCTCCCAGAATCACGAGTTCAGGTGAGTACTGTTACACTTCTTTGAAGTACTGTGACCTTACTATTGTAAAAAAATTAAAATTTGGAGTTACATATATTGTCTTTTAGTTACAGGTATTTAACCTATACCTATAAACTCTTTTCATATTTTATAACAAGAGCTATTATTGTAATAGGAGCTTTACCATCTCTAGATTGCCTTATTTTCCAAACTTTTTTCAAATTCCACCCAAACCTTTAACTTTTTGTCGCGATACAAAAGAATTTCCTGCCGCATGGAATCTCTTTACCGTAGCCGAAGACGTCTGATCGTGTTGTTTGATCAAACCTTCTATTTGTCGCAAAACGTAAAAAAAGCGGTCGACTGCACAATTCTACAGTAACCCGTTGTAGGTATGGTTCAAGAATCGACGAGCGAAGGCGCGACAACAGAAGAAGTCGCAGAGTCACAACCAGACGGCAGCAGCTGTCAAGAAGGGCTCGGGAAGTAGCGATGGCAGTTCCGGCAACTCTGGCAGCTCCAACTCGTCGTCCAGTTCCAATTCGGAACAGCCGAGCTCGGGAGACTGTGCTGACGTGAGTTTTTAGAAGTAGTTTTTTGGTCGAAAAATACATAGAAAAGTAAAAAATGACAGTTTAATTACGTATTAACTTTAAACTAGGTTTTGTCGCAAATAAAAAAGTAAATTAAGATATTGTTTTAGTTTCCGATCAAGACCGAAGAAGGTCTGAACGAGCCCAGCTCAGTCGGGAGTGCCGAGATGCAGAATGGCAGCGACAACCCTCTGGACATAAAGAACGTGGCGTCGCTGTCGCAGTCGTATCTGGACGTTTGTAATTCGAATTACACCAGCTACCCTTCTGTGCCGTTCCGAACCCAACCCTACGCCTCCACCGCCAGCTACTACACCCCCGGAGGGTCTGGCATGGACTACCTACAGTACACCACTCCCGTCACAAACGCCGCAGGCAGTTATTCCGGCGAACCGTGGAAGTTCAACATGAGTGGATGAGAGTACTGTAACGTTTCTTTGAGTACTGTAACTTCTTGTTAGGTACTGTAACTTGGTTTCAAGTACTGTAATTATACTGTAACTTTATTTAATGTGCTTTTACTTTGTGTTAAGATCTTTTCTTGTCACTATTTCATATTTTTGATGACCTTTTATCTAAAAGTGCATATATTACAATCTTAACCTGAATAGTCTACATAACCCTTATATATATCTCGTATTACTTTGTTTCTTATATATTTGTGACCTTGTTATATACGTTTTATGTTGTTGTGCATCTCTAGACTACTATGGTACGATCCTCCAAAGTTTTAATCATAGGCCATATAGTTATTTAGGTATGTTGGTGTCGGTTTGTTCCACTTTTACCGTGCTCTTCATAGTGTCCTGGTTATGTTTCTGTCTTTCTCTAGCTTAATATTATTGTATCTTTAAGCGAGTCCGTTAATTCTTTCGGAATATCTTTTTATATCAATTTTATAGAAAATTTGGTCCAAAAGTTTATAGAATTGACTATTTTAGTTTAATATTGACATTTATATTAACTTTGTGACCAATCGAATGCTTTTTAGCCCAAAAACGAAAAAATTAATGGATCACCTCTTTTTACATTTGTTTCTCCGACGTCTCTCAGTTCTTCTCACTCTCTCTGACACTCTCTCGTGTGCCACACACTCTCGGCTGATCTTGTGGTACTAGTCGGAATCAGATCGGCTTAAAGAAAGATTCTGGAAGTCGGCATCACTCGTCTTCAAATGAAATGTACATTTCCATTACATCTACATTAACATTCATTCTAGAAAACAAATACAAATCCGGTTTAATCCTCGTCTCGCATTACTTTGGTTAATTAAACTATCACTTACGGTAACGTAATCTTGGACACCTATTTAATAATAAAGTTTACTTGAAACTCTTTGTTTAAATCACGTCGTATGTTTGAGTAAAACAAGTTTTAGCTTTAGTACTACACAGTAAAAATAGTCCACAAATCGATAAGAATATATGAAAAGGTAAGAACCAATATAGACATACATTTAAAACAATATCCAAGTAAACTCTTATATTTAATGCCAACATCACAAATCAAAAGTAACATTTATAACAGTATATCTACTACAATATCCGTCTAACTCAAACGCCAGTCCACACTTTGCATCTCTTGCCCTCAGGCGGGAACAAGGCCTGTTTAGGCTTGCATCCAAAGTCATTGGCGAACTGTGGTATGTCTTGCATTACCTGGTTGACTCTGCACTTGCCTGGGGCGTGTTCGTTGGTCAAGATCTGATTCACCAAGTTATCTTGTTCTTGCTTCATACACCACGAGAATGCGTAGGTAATCCAGAAGACTTGGTTCGAAGTGAAGCCATCTAGGCCTGGGAGTTGTTGTTCTTCTTTACCGTCATTCACAGTATCCACCCAGGCGCGGTAAGCGTTGTAAGCAGCTAGTTGACCTCCGATGTCAGCGATATTCTCTCCTATAAAATAAAAAGTTTAGTAAACAGTAAATAGGCTTAAAATTTAATTTTTAAAATTGAAAATAAAATATTTAATAAAAAACTGTCAATTGTGGCATTCATTGCCAAAAAAGTAAATAATCAATAGTTTCAACGCGACCAAAGTATTTTTTAGCCAAAAGTTCTTCAGAATGTGGCGAAACTGACCTTGGGTGTTCTCTCCATTAGCACAGTGAACATTGCCAGTGTCCAATGGACAGCATTGTTCATTGTATTGAGATATGACACATTGGGCCATGTTCAGGAAACCGTCGATCGAGTCTGAGTTTAGCCAAGTGCAATATTCCAGGTTGCAATTGCCCGAAAGACTACCATCTGGTCCAAATTGAACTCCTAAAACATTTTGTAAGTTTTTATTGTTATAGTCCCTATTTCAATATTACACATGATTGGCCAAGAAAAGAGCTTAATAAGTAATTCGTTCATAATATATTTTTACTAGCTATTATATTTATAAATTAGTCTATGTTTCATCTATAACATCACTTCAATCTTCCTAAACCCGACTCACCACTACTATCAAAGCCATGAGTAAGCTCGTGACCCAATGTACCACCTTGACCTCCGTACTTGTAAGCTTGTGGGTAGTCCAACTTGTAATATGGTGGATTCAAAATGGCAAATGGAACAGTAATAGAGTTCAATTCAGGAGCGTACCATGCATTTACAGTAGCCGGAGAGTCCAAGAAGTTGGCGCGATCCACATCCTTACCCCAGATCCCGAGCTTCTCAGTCTTTTGATGGGCCTTTCCTAAAGCAATCAGAATGTCAAAGTAGCTTTCGACCTTGTCGTCCAATATGCTGTTGATGTACTGTGTGTGGTACTGGTCTAGTTCCTTGTAGTCTCCGTCGAAGGCTTTTTCAAAGAACTTGGGGTAGCCAATGTTAACATGAGACTTCAGTTCTTCGGCTGAATAAAGAATGTTTTACTAGACTATCTGTGATATATGCACTCTTATTAAGAAAATGTTTCGGCTTAAAGGTAAAACCATTTTCATATATTCTTCTACACTTTATGTTACAGTAACCCACCTTTGGCTTGTACACTTTTCCTAGAAGCCTTCATCCACTCGATAGAATCCACATTCTTCAAAAACTGTTCGATAACCAGCTTTGTTTGTAGTTTTATGTCATCCACAACCTGTTGTCGCATATCATTGCCAAGGCCATTAACATAGATGAAGCCAGGACCATACGGCATCCAGTCCTTGATGGTACCGACACAACCCACCTTGTCATCGTCGCTGACCTTGTGTTTCCTGGAGGTGGAGAACTGGGTGATGGCCTTGATCAACACCTGCTCCTCACCTCCAATGAAGTCTTTAAAGTTCAGAAGATACCTGTAGCCCAAGTAGTTGTAGACGACACGATGTTCGACCTGATTCAGAAGTGTGTTTAGGGATTCGAAGTATCGTGGCTGGGTCACGATGATGGCAAGGTCTTCTCGTTTGACGTCATCGTACACAATATTGGTGATGAACTCTTTTAGCTGCTCGTAATCTTTTTGGAAGCTAGTAAAGTTGTACTTGTTGTACTGGATATTGCTGTTGACTAGGAGGTTATTGGGGACTACATTCATGGCTAGCTTGATTTCTAGACTGACGAGTTCGTTGACGTCCTGCAAGTGTAATATTGTGTCTATACCGACATAAGAAGTATAATAGTTGTAATATTTTGTAAAATATAAAGGTTTTAGTCCAATTACAATATCTACAAATCAAATTAGGTAATATCAGGGTTATTTAATATCATAAGTGTATTTTAATGTGTCATACCTTCTTCAGCTTTTCTTTATCCACCTTAACATCAATACTGTTGGCAAACTTCTGAAAAAGCTCTTCGATTCTTGTGCGATGACTGTCTAACTTGTTGAGGAAGGTTGACTTGATGTAGTAGTCGAGTGGTAGCACAAAGGAAGGCTGAACAATATAATTAGTGTCGATGTCAATATATTTAACATACAATGTCAATCTTTTTATATTGACAAAAAATAGTAAAATAAGGAAGATAACTTACGGCACTCAGGTACAATGCATTCTTTTTGACGTTTTTAAAGTCGGCGGTGACATCAAAGCCGATTACTGTATCAATTTCAAAGTCTTTGATCCATTTGGCTGCGACTTCTAGTAAACTGGACTTCTGTTGCCAGTTTTCTGTCAACAAAGGTACTCCATTAATCCTACAAAAGGTTGATTCTGTAGTGGTATAACTTACTGTTCTTTCAGTTTATCGTTCAAAAACTTTGATCTGTCTTCTGATTTCCCATCTGAATTTTCGACACAGGCTTTGTATACCTAAATAACACGGTGAAGCGTTTTTTAAAGATTTCAAAGAAATAAAACATTGGTATGGCAGTACGTAAAATTCAAAATACAGTAATCAGCTATAAACAACCCCACTCGTCTACATACCTTTTTGACAACCTTCTCCGTGTCACTCAACGTATCGTTGTCATCTTGATCCAAGAACTCTACAATCTGGGTGTCGACTACAACTTGTGCTTCATCGTACGTTCCTATCCTCGTTGATCCTTCGGGTATCTTGACATTGTCCAGGTACTTATTACAGGTAAAAGCATAGAAGTCTTCGCATGGGTCTACACTAAGGTCGATACCTCGCAGAAGTTGCTCCCCAGCTTCTTTGAATCCAGAAGAGTTACTGACTGGTTGATTTGAGACTGGTCGATTACTCTTGGGCGTGGTATCTTCTTCAGACGATTTGTTGTCGCGGTCGATTAAAGTGAACACCAAATTTGTTACAGTAACCCCGAGAAGGGCCACACAAACGGCTAAATGTAAAGTTATATAAAATTATAAAGAACTATTTACAATGTAAAACGATGTTGTTGTCTCTACCTACTCTGTTATAAAACACAAACTTACTCAAGATGAGAACCAACAAGCCTGTCTTCCCCATGTTATTCTCGCCTTGAAAGCGAAGACGACTAATTAAGGGCGTCTTATCAGTTAATAGCTTCTTGGCAACTTTCGACGTCATCGCTATCTTGTACAATATGAATCAGATAAAACTGACTTGACTCCATCATCATGAGTAACATAAAGCATATTTGTAGTCTTTGCGTACAAACTTTGCGACAAAATAGGTGAAAAGCTTTGCGTGACGTAAAAAATATTAATTTTTTTGAGTAAAATTTCAAAAAGTTACAAAAAATAAAAATAAAGATTTTTAAATTTTAAAAATTTGAAACTGAGTCCATTCCTTTTGTAATGTCCCAGAAGGAGCAGCCGAACAACGATGAGGAGGAGCGACTGAAGCGGATGAACGATGTTTTCGACAAGTGCGACAACGAACAGTTTGAGGATTTGGCCAACAGTAAACGCGACTACCTGGTCCTGATCTTGCACTTGCGACGACTGTATTACTCGAGGATCGGCGTGACCATTATGATAATCGTATGTATGCTGATAGTGCTGACAATGTTCGTACTGTACAGGATCGCGCGACAGAAACTGAAGGAGGAACTTGGGTCTTGTGGGTAGTGAGTTTTCGTATTTTATTGTTATGGTTAAGCTTTTTAATGATATTTAAATTAATTTAAATTGTTTTTTCTTTCGAATTTTAACAAAAAATTGATTTGTACCGGTACCGATTGGATAATTTTGGTATTTTTCCCAATTTATCGCCGTAATATATGTGTTTTAGTTTCAAATGTCCAAATCCTCCTCGGGTATGTCCACAAGAGTATTACGAAGAACTGGATCGATGCGAATTAGCAAGTCACATCCAAAAAGGAAAAGTAAATGTAAGTTTTGAATTATAAGATGACCAGAGTATCAGTTTAAACTTTTTAAAATACTATACGCATATATTATAAATTTCAGGGCTGGATCGTATGTCCGAACGAAGATCACCTTGTATCAATTAACCCCGACGTCGACTTATTGGAATGAGACTATGGTTAAGATGAGGACATGTCAATTTGTGGTTAAAATCCAGAATATAACTGCTTGTGTGATCAACTTGACGATAATTATTTTTTTTTTTATTTTTTTGAAAAATATAGAAATTTTTCTAAAATAGTAATTAGCGGCATTCTTTTTGGTCCGATTTAACCCTGGTATTACCTTAATTTGATTTGTAGATAAGTTACTGTAATTTCATTACAACAGCTTCAAAAAGTGTCTCCCGACCGTGGTATGTTCATCCTCACATGGAGGTAGATTCATAAAGTAAATGTTTAGTCATACGTCCACATGGAGATATCAATCGATCTCGACGATATCCACCAGAGCAAACACCCTTTTACGACCTCAGGCATCGCAATAAATACAAAGTCGTAAGGTCATCTTTGGGCATAGCTACTGGGCTCTCGAGACATTTATATTTCTAGTTTTTTACTTTAAGATTTTATAATCAATATCGTTTTGTCGTTTTATAAGTTACATACTTAAAGATTTTACAATTTACTCCAATGTACCCAATTAGCTTGTACCTCATCATATCGTTGTGTCATACGATAGTACTATCATGTCAGTCAGGAGTTCCTGTCTTCAAAGGAGCCGACGTCGAAGCTAAACAGCTACAAGACGATCCTCAGATGCGAGTGATGGCTACAGTAAGGCCAGCTGATGCTCTCACCTTCAATACAGTAACCTTCCCTCCTATGCCAACCCTCCCTACCCTACCGTCGCTCTCTGATATCTTCAAATTACCGAGTCCAGTAACTCTCAAAGTTGACAACAGTATCCCCGAAGCTTCTACAGTAGCACGTGTCAGCGATTCATCTACAGTACCCGCTAGCACAGTCGTCATACCTACAGTGTTCCCAACCTTAATACCTAATCTTCCATCTTTTGCCACGGTAAACAATAACGTACTGAACAAAGTTAACCCTGAAGTCATAGACAACATCGTAAGCGACAGTAAACCTGATGTAGCTGATGATGACATCAGTTCAAGTGGAAATGGCACAAATGATGAAGATGTAAATAGTGCTGTATCCGAAATAACTTCTACAGTACCATCTAGCACAACTTCTACTGAAGCTTCAAGTACAACAGAAGAACCGAAACAAGACTGTAGCAGAGCTACTGTAACCGCAATTACTCTGATGCCATTTAACGATCACCTTGTCGTTGTAGACAAAGAACGGATAAATCAACAGGTAATGTGGCTTTAAATTATTGTAAATGTCATTACTATAATAACTAATTTAAATTACGGTAATTGACATTAAAGCTACTGTAAGTTATAATGAACATTACAGTATTATTGTTTCTCTAATTAACTTATAATAATCTTTATTTCAGATTATTTTGCTAGAAAGTTACACCCAAACCAAATTTGACTCATTCGGAACTTATACTCAAGAAGCTGTGTAAGTATTACAGTTTGCCGTTTTAATGTTATATTAGTTTAGTCGAAAAGTTTGTCGAATTTAAAATAAATTCGCTGACTAATCTTGATACCTATTTCAGAAACATTGATGGACAATTCTCGTTAGAATTTAGAATCAAAGACGTTAAAAGCTGCGCCGACCTCCGTGACTATGCAACCAAGGCTGTATCCTACAGTAGGGAAGTAAGTAGCGACAAAATTTAAAAAACCTCAAAAGATAAATCAAAATAAGCCACACCTATCTTAACCTTACCCATATGTCATCATTTAAATCATTTAAAACCTTATCAATAGCTAAAATATTAAAAACCTTATCGCCACTTCTACCACTTCTACCTTCAGATCGAACGAATCCTATTCACGTGTCACTGTGAACCAATGTGGATCATCGCAAAGCGTCGCTCAGGCTAACTCAACAATATTTATTAAAACTATGACTAATGTAATATAAATTAAGGGAATAAATATGAAACTACATAACGTTCTCGTACAAAAACCCGGCGATAACAAACCTGCAAACAAAGGCCAAAGCTGATGAAGCGACCTGATACCTGAGAAAGAGATTGTTCAGCTCGTACTCTCGCATCGGACCGTGGAACTTGAGCAATAGGTTCAGAATGGTCATGTTGCTTACTGAGAGCCACCTGGAAACATTAGTTAAAATTAATTTAAATTAAAAATTATTTTAAATTTAAGCAATTTAAACCTCAAAATTAACTTACTTTTCTCCATCCTTTTCAAACTCTTTATAGTCAAGAATGCACAAAGTTGTAAATAATTTGATAACAAGATGCCCCAAGACCTTGATATCTGATGCTTTGAACTCAGCTCGACTCATATTAAGCTGCTGGGTCTTCTCATCAAATTTGGGTAACCTGTGCCTTGGACATGGTACAAGATGAAACAGTTGTGGACATGAGTATAAGAAGTTAAATACCTGAAGATAAAAAAGTTAACTTCTCTACTTTCATACCTTAAATTGACCTAAAATTAATTAACACCGCGTTAAAATAAATATGCCCAACCTCACCTGTGGAATCAAGAACAATAACAATGTCTTCGAGAAATGTCCGATCACAGCTACGACCGCCAATGTCATTCCAGAAAAGTAACAAAAGGTATCGCCGACGAAGGCCTTAGCTGGATACTTATTGTGCATGTAAAGTCCCAAAGACGTCGCTATGAATGGTGCCAATAATGAAAAAGATAATAAGTGAGACCAAACAGATTCATCATCTTCCAGTCGTACCATTTGGACCAGATTGAATAGAGCCACGCTTGCTGCTATCACAATTGACTGTCCTGCTTCAACTCCGTTTATCCCAGCGATGATATTAATAGCATTGGTACAGAAGATAACCAACATGATAATGTAGACGTAAAAGAGAACTCCCAGTTCTAGGTAAGTCTGACCAAAAAAGTTGTAAAAGAACTTTGGTAACAACATGGCAGTCTTTTCTTCTAAAATTTGCAAAAAATTACATCCTGACCCTACAAATAATATGCCGTATCTAGTTTTAGAACAATTTAATTACAAATCTAGGTAATAAAACATTTGAACCATCTTTTAAAGCCCACCTGATATAAAATAGACCAAAACTAATGGCACAGAAGACAGGAACGGAAATATCAGTTTATGTCTCCACCTCAAATCCAACATGTCGTCGGCAAAGCCAAGCAAAATCGAAGTGCAGATACTGACCAGTCCAGCCAACAAGAACAGCAACCTTATTGGAGGCATGAAGGTGTTCACTTCTTGTTTCCATTCGTAAAAAGGTATTCCAATAAACACAAAAATGAATATTAGGTATACAGCAGCAGCCACCACGCCTAAAGGTTCTGCCACAGGTCCTGACTTCTCCTAAAAACATAATCAACACAATAATCAAAATTCTACTAGCTTGAACGTTAAGAACGCTTCTAAAAACACAAGAAACATAAAGAAAACCGCTTACCTTGCATTTATCTTGTCCATAATGTCCTTTCTGGATAAACATTGGGATAAAGAACCCAACATAATGATACGAACTTCTGAACGTTAATACACTCAGCACAATACTAGCTGTTAACGTCTGCCCCAGCCCCCAATTCAACCATTCCATCACATTAGACCATGACATCAGGCCTTTGTAACCCTAAAACAAGACAGAATTTTAAATTATGAAAATTTAAGTGTTAGTAAACGTGAAAAAAGATTTACAAAATAATGTCGAACAAAAAACTGTTTTACAAATTTCCGTCAATTTCAGCCGAAAAAACTACAGAACGCCAAACGATCTTCGACATTCATTGTTTTCGTTACAGTAAAAATAAATTTCTAATTTTTTAAATAACTTATTGAAAACTTTACAAAACATAATAACATATGCATGGTTTAATCAAATTTAAGCGAAATAGTCTTTTTAAAGCACCTATTCTATGTTTTTTCTAATTTATTTCTCTAAAATTAATTTTTTCATATAAAACCAACCTTGTTTCTCGTGCAGCTCGCAAACGAAGGGGCGCACCCCTTTAAAGACAAAAAAAATATTTTTTTTTCATAAAAAACGGGCTTTTTAAAAAGATTTTGGATAAGAAAAATGTCCATGGATCATGTCCAGCCTCCTTCTAGATATTGTTTCTTTTCACCGCCGATCAATTTGAAGAAATTTCTAGATGACGCGACTCAAGCCGAAGATTCTTTATATTCTTTCTTCAACGAAGCAGCCTTTGATGAACAAGATGTACGGGAAACGTTTGTCAACTTTTTTGATAACAACCGACAGAACGTGGTTGATGCACAAAGAGGGGTGGTTGAAGTTGAGCAAGTTTTATTTAAATTAGATGCACTAGTAATTTATTAGTTTACAGTTATTAAGATACTGTAGTTTACTGAAACTCCGTAGCTTAAATGTTTTATTTCAGTGCGAACTTAGAAAATATTATTCATGAGTACCCAATGGTTGAGTTTGAACCGACATTTCCACCGAAAGACAGCAAACATCGCAGTCATTTGTAGGTATACTTTACATTATCCTTTACCATTCTATATTTAGAGTGCTAAATGAACTTCGGAAAGAGACAGAACAGAACACAAGGATCAAGAACTCTTATCTACACAGGGGAAGGTATTTCAAGTACCGTGATTTTGATCTACAACGACCTTTAAAGCCGAAAAACACAAAAAAAGCAAATGATTTTGTCGTTACAGTAAGCATGTTAGCTCCTCAGAACGTGATGTCATCTACGAATACAGACAACTCTTTGCGGAAACAATGTGAAGTTAAGTACATGGTCACAGGCGACATGTTACTCAGTAAATTGAGGGAGAAGGTATTCTGTCAGGCTGATTATTGGTGTAACAAGCAAGATTACGAAGATAATTCCGATCCTAACAACTATTTCATGGTGAGTATGGTTGTAAAAGTGTTCTTAAAACAGCGGAAGCCGTATCATTGGTTCTAAAACTTTAAAATGTTTTAAAATTGTATTAAGATCTTGTTATGATTTATTTTCTTTTTAGAATTTGTATCCTTCTGGCTTCTTCTTTATCTACGACACTTTTTTTGTTGACAAAACAAATCCAAATGCAACAGATATATCAAAGTAGGTTTATAAGCTGCAAAACATTTTACAATTATTATTAGACATAACTTTATACTGTGTTTACAATAGTTAAAGTAACTTTAAATTTCAGAGAAATCCGAGAATTTATGAAGCGCAAGAAAGATTCGTTCAAAGAGCACTATGTGGAGGATATGACTGAGGTTAAGATCTCTGATCTTACTATACGGTTAGGACAACCATATGTGTTTGTACATCAAGGTAAGTTTTATTTTTGAATTGGAAGTTTTTACTATGTATAATTTTGGTTGAAACAGAGATCCTACAATTCCTACGTTTTTTTAAAAGGTTTATTAACATATTTTCTACGCTATAGAAAATATGTTAAAGCGTAGAAAATATGTTAATAAACCTTTTGCAACTTGAAAATTTAAATTTTAGGTCATTGTGAACATTTAATAATCTTCACGGATTTGAGGTTGATGAATGTGAATGACATTCAAGACCTGTCGTTGTATCCTGTAATATTATATGACAGCCGAAAGACTACAAATTGTTGTGTTTGTAAAGATAATGTTGCTGCGTAGGTTTATGTTTTACAGTTTTTGGTCAGAAAGTTTATGGAAAAATATCTGTTAAGCCTCTAAACTGTTACTGAGACTTCACGGTCTTTTTGGCAAATAATAAATGACTTTGTTTTGACAATGTTAATACAAAATTTTTAGGTTTGTGGTGACGGAAAGCGACAGAATGCCAGTGAACCCTGGTTTTATGTGTGAACGATGCTTCAAGAGGTTTCATTATGAACGTAAAATGAGAATTGGCGACTTCAAAGCATATCACTTTGTTGACAAAGGCTGCTATGAGTAACGCAAATTGTAAATTGATAGATCTCTCAACTTGTAATATCTTGACAAATATGTATAGTTGTATATACTTTTACATTGGTGCTGTTTGGGAAAAACGGGTCTGACGTTAAAAAGATTATTATACTTCCTCTTACAGTATTTTTTTCTGCAAGGTTTCTGTATATTTTTGAATTTATAATTACTGTATGATTTTCACGTTTACTGTATTTTTTGTTTGTTAACTGTAGTAGCTGACGATTGTTGACTTTGTTCTCTTAAAAAGCGAAATTATTAATTGATCTACGTCATAAAATCGATCTTTAAATCAAGACCTTACACAGGCTATGCTTTCGAACCTTAAAATATTGTAATTGATATAATAAACGTGACCTGGAACAACTTGACCTCTTGCCACTACATTACCTACAAAAGAATCCTGAACTCTGCGGAGAGCTGCAGGTTTTGACAACAGCTGACTGAGATATTAAAACAAAAGAAAAAAGTTTTGGGCGGCCGTACATCAGAAGACGACAGACAGAAGGGGCAGGGTCCCTTATTCTGTCTAATTGCGCATTTTTTGACCTACATTGCTCTCTTATCGCTTTGATTGTGTTTTCGATTGCGTTAATTTGTTTTGTTTTCGTTAATTATGTTGTCAATTGCCATTAAACCCCTTCTTAAGGCCAGCGATAGATGAGGACAATATTGTACATGGATTGATGGTGTACGAAGACGTCGAGAATGAGGCCCAGTCGCCCAAAATCAGCACGATGGAGCCGACCCAGTACGAGAAGATTTGCAAAACCTTTTGCAAAGAGGAAAAGAGTTTCATCGAAGACGTGAGCACTATCGTGAACGTGTTTAAGAGGAGGTTGGAACAAGGTATTGGCGGTGATGCGGCCGGAAAGGTATGTCATAGTAGCTTGTTTCTGTTACGTCAGAAAGCACGATATGACGTCATATTTGTCGTTATCAATGAAAAATATTGGCAAAGTTGGCCCAAGGTAAAATTAAACAATCAAATAGAAATTCTTGGTATTTTAATAACTTCAAAGTTTGTAAAGATCGATTTCTAAGAACATTTTGACCGGTCGTAAGCTTTTTGATGTGTATAAGAAACTAATGTTTAATTTCAGAAGATAATAACATCAGTGTTTGGCAATGTAGGCGAGATATACGAACTGGCCATCAAAATTCATCGTACGATAGATGAAGGCATGGAGATGACAGACCCGCCTTGTATTGGAGCCGGCTTCATCGAACTCGCTGAAGGAATGGAGTTTGAAGCTTTCGTCAATTTTTCTGTAAGTTTGTATTAAAATTTGTTTGTCTGATTTTTAGGTAACAGTTTATTCGAAAACGAGTTACAATCGATTGACCTACATGAGGTTAATAAGATTATACGAAAACATTAGTCCAATGTAACGTAAAATTACATTTTAGTCGATCTTCGAAGACAATATTCACAAGAAAGTGTCTCAACTTATCCAAGACCCCAAGTACGAGTCCTTCTTTGACCTCGAAGATCGCACTTACAGTACTCTACCGACCGGTCGCACCTTCAGAATGGCGGTCAAGTACGTGTTGCCAGCATTACTGTACTCTGTAGTTGCTCACTTCTACAGTTATTTGAAGTACGTCAAGATGCTACAGACGAACAGTTTGTCGGATCTGGACAAAGAAGACCTATACAATTGTGATGTCATGCTCATGCAGGTCAGCAAACAACTCCCGACCATGGATAATGTGTAGGTTTGCTTAATTGTCAAAGTATATAACAGTTGATTTTAAATATTTTGTAATATTGGAATAGATTTTATGATTTTTTAACATGTTGATTATGTTTTGTCACTATCGAATTTGGTTTTAGTGAAAAACTTGGTCATCGCTTCAAGAAAGACTCGGCTTACCCAGTTGGCATCATTCCCGAGATCCAGAAGAGCATCGAAGGTTGGGTGGGGAAGAATATCGGAGCTCAGTGTTACGCGTTTATTCGAGAAGGCGATCTTCAGAAGGCACGGCACAATCAGAAGTTGGCAGGTAAGGTTACGATACTCTTTATTTTGGATTCTTTTGTACTGTAACATAAACGTTTACCGTAATATTATTCTAGATAACCTGCTACGAGGCGGTAAGAACTCATCAGAAGTTCATGTCTTTCTGTTTGACAACCTTCTGGTTATCACAAAGTCTACAAAGACGACAAAAAATGCTGGCTACAGGTACAAAGATCAGTATGACATCAGAAAGGCCGACATTGTGGATGTAGCTGATGATGAAGGTAGGTTTTTTAACCTTGTTTACTAATATTGGGCCATATATCTGAATCTAATCTAATACAATTGTGATTTAGAGTTGAAAAATGTCTTCCGAATCCGAGCAGGCGCAAAGGGCTCAGAAGTGAAGGAGATCACACTTTTTTGTCACACTCCAGAAGACCGTGACGACTGGATGACTTCCTTAATAGAGATGCAGACCTCGGGTATCTTAACCAGAATGAGAGACGCTTATCAGAAGGAGGAGGAGAAGCGGATCCCACTCATGATCCCCACACCTTCTGAATATCGCTACGCAGAACCTGACATGGACGAGAATATCATCTTCGAGGACTACACACACAGCGGGGTACCAGTGGTCAGAAGTGGTACCATTCTGAAGCTCATAGAACGTCTGACCTATCCTCATTATGTTGACAGTGAATTCCTGAAGACTTTCATGACAACATACAGGTCGTTCTGCTCTTCCATCGACCTTATGAACTACTTGATCGAAAGGTTCAGTATACCTGTTCCACAAGTGTTCGCTTACTTAGACCAGCAGTTCACAGCTCCGGTCCAACATAACAAGAGTGGAGGACCATTGGCTGGTCGTTATGACACAGTACAGTCTCACGGATGGTCTAGCTACAATCAGATATCGCCGGACAACCTGGAGCAAGCCTTCCATCGCTTCAGAGAAGAGTTCCAGAAGCCTATTCAGCACAAAGTGATGCAGATAATGAACCACTGGGTACGGTATCACACCTACGACTTCATCGACCCGGACTTGTGTCAGAAGATGAAGGACTTCCTGAACGGCAACATCGTGAAGCTGTCGAATAACCAGAAGAAGCTGTCGGCCAAGATTCTGGATGCGTTGGAGAAGAAGCTGAAGGAGACCGACCCATCGTTGCCGACAGAAGACAAGGTCGAGGAGAAGAAGGTGGAGATCGCCTTCTCTCAAGACGTTCCCGAAGTTGTGTGGCACACTGCGAAGCAAGGTGACATCGACAATTATGACATCTTGACATTGCATCCTCTCGAGATTGGACGACAAGTCACTTTGCTACACTTCTATCTGTACAAAGCCATTAAACCGATTGAGTTGGTGGATGCAGCCTGGACTAAACAGGATGAGAAATACAAAAAGAGTCCACAGTTACTCAAGTTGATCGATCACAGTACTAAGGTAGGTTGAGTTGGATTCGGAAGATTTTTAATATTATATATAATATTTTTATCAGTAAATATTCCTGCAGACATAACGCTGATTTAAAAATATTAAAGTGAAGCTACTGTTGTTGTAATTCCTAAATTTCAGCTGACATATTGGGTAGCCAAGTCTATAATCGAGACCAAATCGATTGAAGAACGTGTGGAACTGTTCTCCAGAATCCTGGAGATCATGTGTGTCTTCGAAGAGCTGAACAACTTCAATGGTGTAGTCGCCTTCTACTCGGCTCTGAACTGTAGCTCCGTCTTTCGTCTGAAGGACAGTCAATCTGTGAGTAACTTAAGAATTACTATCTAAAATAATATTAAGTAATCGTATCTTATACGTCTTACACTGGAAAGCACTAGTAATCTGTTCAATTACTGCCACTCTAATTAACCCTAATCTTGTTCTGAACCTTAATCTCTTCTTTTCAGCGTTTGGACAAAGAAAAACAGGCGTGGTACGGTAGATTCCAGAAGCTGTGTGACCCCCACTGGAAGGAGATGCTGCAAAGACTGCGCTCCATCAATCCACCTTGTGTACCATTTGCTGGAACATATTTAAGTCAGATATTCTTCTTCAAAACCGGCAGAAGCACCTACCATCAGACAGAGAACGACATTCACGACGACGATCCTGAAGTTCACCATCGGAAGCTGGTGTCCTTCGTCAAGTGTAGAAAGATCGCGGCCGTGATAAGGGAGATTCAGATGTATCAGAATCAACCGTACGCTTTGAAAGTGGAGCCATCGATCAGGGTGAGTACAATAGTTATTACCTATTCTTAACTACATTTGCTGATTGTTAGATGGGTTGTAGTAGATATTTTGTTTTAATGTGTAAATTTAAATGTTTCAGCAATTCTTCGAGCAAATAAATCCATTGGAAGGTTTTGATGACAAAGATGAGTTTGAAGCCTATTTGTACGACAGATCTATCGAGATAGAGCCGCGAGAAGGTGGTGCAGTTGATAACGGGGTAAGTAACGTTTGCTTCATATATAGTTCGATGTGGTATAAACAATCTTGTTAATATTATTCAAAAACTCATTGTTACCTAATTATAACGTTTCAGAAGCCAAAACACAGTGCAGAAGACCTGAAGTCTCCTGGTATCAAACCGAAGAGTGCCAACTCCAACTTCCAGCGTTCCAGAAGTCACAACGCGTATCATTCGCATACAATGCCAGCACCTTTCCCTCACAAACCAGCTCCAAAGTCAACTCTGACCTCACCTGTTCAGAAGAGTCCACCAGCTTTGTCGCCAACAGATGAGAATCCGTTCGCCATTCTCGACATCAGTCCAGGACATCATCCGAAATGGGTTGGCGATGCTCACGGTCGAGTGAACCAAGCCTTCACCTCGGACTACATCATGGCTCAACCTCCACATTCAGCTGGTCTATGTTCAAGTACTTCTCCCAACGACCCCAGAAGCCCAGCGTCAGCTAATTCAACGACAACTCCCAACTCTTCACGACGACTTCCACCAGCTCCGCTATCTTCACATGAAACTCGGTTCGCTTTTCCTCCTATTCACCCCCAATCAGCATCAAAAGCTAGCCATAAAGGTATACCTAATGTCACAAATGCCACTTTCAACCTTTCACAACCTCCATTACGCAAAGATCCTACTGGTTCTTCACAGACGCTACCGTTACGGAAGCCACCAGCTCCTACCCCAAGCTCGCCACCATTGTCGGTGCCTCTGATGGGTAGAATGGAGGATTCAGGTAGGAGAATATTATTGATTGAAGTAGTTGTTGAGCAGTGGTTAATTGAGTTTGGAAAAATATTACTTTAGCGTTAGAAAAGGTTTTTATTTGATACCAAAAATTTTATTTTAGAAAATCATCCAGATTTTTCTGTGTCATTGGACGAACACACTTCTTCTGTTCCTCCACGGCCAGCTCCCTTAGGTAAACAAAGTTAACACTTTTAATTACATTACTTAATGAATTTTTGGGTTTTTCGCTTCATTTTTTTAAACATAATACGTAATCTTATGCTTAAAAAAGTTATAGTTTCAGAAGACAACGGTTCTCCTTCGCCACGATCACCCACAGTTAGCCTGATGGTACCTTTGCCATCTTCAGCTGGTGGACGATCAGAACAATCTGATGAAGCGATGGCTCCACCCCGGCCTCCAAAGCCTTCAGGGCTTTCACGAAACCCGTCAACGGCCGGAGCGACCAGTAGCCCCAACGACGAGCTGAAGGTACCACCACTGCCGCCGAAGCCGCGCTCCGCCCCCTCGCTGGAAACCCGCCCCGCCGAAGAAAGCCTAGTACTAGACGCCCCGCCCTTGCCTCCCAAACCCAAGCTCAACAAACCGTGAGGGACCTCACACAACTGCACTTATCATTCAAATTTCTAGTTAACGGGTCATTTACACTTTATATTCGAATAAAATAACACAATCTAAAGCGAATGGAATGTTTGCGACGTTTTGAGGCATCTAGAGAACCGAGAACAACACCAATCCTACTAGGACCACCAGCTCGGTGATCTTCACCCCCGCGACAGCGTTACAGCCGTCCGTGTCGCAGGACTGCACACAACCCGTATATTGCTTATCCTCGTACTTGAAGTGACCACAGTGGCTGATACGAACGATTTCTAAAACACTTTCTATAGGTTTAATTTGGAAACTAGAATAGTTTCGTCGCCAACAATAAAATGTTTTTGAAAGTTAAAACAGAAAAAGGTTTTCGCTTCGAGACCCTGAAAAATAAAGATGCGCGTGTAATACGCAGTACAAAAATGTTGTCTATTAAGTTTTCTGTCGATATTATACTAGTTTTTAATAATACGTATGCATTTTTAGCTCTGAAAAGAAGTATTTACTAGTTAAAAAACAATTTCTTACCTGTGTCAGCCGTTAACGTTCCAGAGTCTAGAGCACATGTTCGTATTAGAATGGTTTGGGTACTATCTTCGGCTATAAACAGGTACATTACTCTTTTATACTAGTGATATAAGTTGGTTTACTGATATGATTATAACTGACACAACACAGCCTTACTTTGATATCCTTTGACCTTGACACAGTGGTCAGCTGGAAACAAGCCTTGTCGACCTTTCTTGAACGCCCAACATGGGTATTGATAATTGGCGATAGAACCCTTGGCACTTTGTGCGACAGTCGAGTTGAACATGTCCTCACATTCGGGATTACCTTGGTTGAACGAGCTACAGACGAAACAGCCGATACCTGCCGAAGTGACTGAAATGGAAAGGTTGAGGTTTTATTAGCTAAGGATAACATTTATAGCTTCTTAAAGTTAGTTTGATTAAGGAAGTGCATTTCTACATTAATATATCTTTTAGACAACGTTTAGCTATGACTACAAAGTTTCAAAGTGTCATTGGTGATAACATGCTTTGAGGGTCACTTCTATTATGACATAGGGAATGAAATTTATGACGACGTAACGAGTCACATGGAAAGTAATGGGCAAAAGACACTCAACCTAGAATATTACTCAGCCTGGACCTAACGAGAACACTCTTTGCAAACTTTAACGACCTTTGTTATGGTGGTAACACGGGTAGGAGAGCAGTATGTCTACGTAAAGTTGTTAATTATAATGGAAAACGTACACAACCTGCTTAATCATATGTTATTCAAGTAAAATTGCTAATGATGTTATGATACCTTGTAGTATTTTTATACATAAATGAGGAGGTAATGCTTTGAATTCGTCAAAAAGGGCTTAAAGATAGACTTGTAAAGGGTTTAGGCTTTCAAAAATAGTATTAAAATAGCCGCTTAAACTACATTTTTTCGAAACAAAGTTCTTCAATCTATCACAACATAAACCCTTTGAACCACACCTCCGAACATGGAGAAGAAGATGAACGCCTGCACAAGGTGGACGACATTCACCTCCATTGAGCTACACGATCGATCAGAGGCCCAACACGATGACCGGACATGCCCCGCGGTCCTCGAAACGAAGGCCGACGCTCGGCTGGGCCAGGTTGCTGAGAGGATGGCGCCGAGAATGTCCCAGGTTCTTCTGAAACAATGCGTTCTGTATCCCACAGCGACACATCGTCCGCCAAGTGGCTTCGCACACGACAATTAAGAACGCGATATGCACTGTTTCAGAGCAAGTGTAAGATGGGAATGTGTTTGAAACACGATGTAACACACTATAACGTGTAAATCAGAGGAAATCACGGCACGTCACAGTGAGTGGCAATCATAAAATGACTGTTTAGGGTTTATATAACACAATATATAGTAAAAGGTTGATTTCAAGTACTGACATAGTAGGTGAAATAACCGCCTACTGAAGAAGATAATAGGTATTTGGGTAACAAGTAAATAGTATATGTCCCGCCAAAACAGTATTAATGCGGCACAAATGAACCTCCGTTTGTTGTTTAACAGCACAAACAATGTCAACCTTAATGGGACGGCCGTCGCCAAGGGTAGGTGTTATTGGAAATGTTATCTTTTTTGAAGAAAA
Source organism: Bursaphelenchus okinawaensis (assembly GCA_904066225.2). NCBI lineage: Eukaryota > Metazoa > Nematoda > Chromadorea > Rhabditida > Aphelenchoididae > Bursaphelenchus > Bursaphelenchus okinawaensis. The sequence goes on along the minus strand of CAJFCW020000005.1, from coordinate 5,512,537 downwards.
TAGCAATTTTACTACATAAAACAACTTATATTAAAAATATATTAATTTTAGGTATAAAGCAAGCTTTTTAATGATAAAACCAATTCAAAACCATATGTATATCTACCTAAACCATCAATAATTATAAAACTTGACCCTTTAACCTTAAAACAACCTTTTATAAGGTAATATACCTATCATACCAACTGACACAAAGGTCAAAAACCAGACAGAAATGTTTGAAATTGGAAAGGTTTCGCCGATTTAGTCGACCGATCCATAACAATATGTCGTCTACCTCACACAAGCTTCTCGAACCTGCAGATGTGTCCTTTTCTTGTGATCTCACCACAAATTGTTTCGGAATGTCACAAAGCCGGCCGAATTATGTCCATCATAGCCTCAGGCAAAAAGATAAATTGGGTGCAAACTCTTTTATATGATACATCTTGTTTCGTATGTTGGCGACAACATGTAAATTGCATTGATTTATAACATACGGAAAAAACGAAACTTATAAGGGAATACCATAAGATACTATAAGATACATCTGCTGTAGACAACAAGGGGTTAACAAAAGAAGTACGAAAATGTACAATGTAAAAGCAAATGTTGTACAGTACACGTTACATATACGCTGCAATGTTTATATGATATAAACCGACACAAAAAGTCAAATGTATATTTATACGGTCAAATACCAAGCATATAAACATAAACTTGGTTACTTTTGATACGCGAAAGACCTTGTTTGCTTGGCCGGATATATTATATTATCCATGCTCTTGAGCTCCCGGCCTTTATTGAAACGTCAAGTTTGGGGCTCTTTAAACTGTATTTACGACTATTTTAGGTATTAAAAAAATAATTTCATTAATAAAAGCTAAACTTAAGAAGAAGAGAGGGGTTTTAGAATGGAGGAGGGCTAAAGAGGTACTGGACACGTACTGTATCGCTTTAAAAATAAAAACAAGTAATTTTAGCACTATCACCACCTTCTAAAGAGCAAAACAAACCTAGAGGTAACATTTAAAATTTTTAAAAGTAATATAATTTAATTTAAAATTGTAGTAAGAGTCACGTACTCACTATAACACTACACGAACATTGGCGATACTTAAGTATGATAATGCATCTGTAAACACACAATCAAAAACAAGAAGTTCGAATAGCAAAACTAATAATTAAAAATAATTTTTAAAAATTAAAAGGATAAAGAAGCAACCAAAGAAAGTGGCAACAAAGCTGATAAGAAGCAGATAACTGATAACACCCCTTAAACAAGTGCCCTCCCCAAACCTAGACAAGTGAAGCACGACCCAGTAGCACAAAAGACAACGTTGAGTTGAAAACAAGATATAAGAAAATGCCTCCGGGTTTGTACGAAAAAGGAAAAAGTTCAAAACAGCTTTTGCATAAACAGTCGGGTGTTTTGCCTGAGGGCAGTACTCAAAAAGTAGCAAAGAAAAACTGAAACCGGCTTTGAGGCCACTAGAAGAAAGGTGAATGAAGCCGGAAACAAGACTGCAACAAAGAAACAACCGCCAGACAGCCGGCTGGCAATACGGTCGGGTAAAATTTTTGAGAAGAAGGCGGATGCTGATAAAAAGAAAAATAGTAATAAGAAATGAGGATTCTGAAAGAAATGAAAATTGAGGTAGAAAATGAGGATTCTGATAAAAATAAACATGCAGATACGAAAGGAAGCTTCTAATGAAAAATTTATACTGGGTCAGTACTAGTGATGTTCATAGTATTTAGTACTATTTTTAATAAAAAAAAATTAAAAATGCCAAAAACGTTATGAAAAATAAAAAAATAAAAAAATATTTTGATAAAATCGCCAATCTACAGCTCAAAATCGACTGAATTGTTTTCAGATGTCATCGAAAAGTTGCTGAGTAATTAGAAAAAGATTGCTGTTACTGGTGGTAATTATAAAATAAATATTGCTCGTATTTAGGCTAGCCTTTGAAAAGTTGTCGAAGAAAACGTAATTTCATATTTGTAGTCCTAGTACAATGCTGTCGCGAAGTTGCGAGTTAAGAAATACAAAAACATGTTTACAAAATATAGAACCGGTCCAGAACAAAGAAGGTCTTTTTTATCTTGCAAAAACTGTTTATAGTTAGGCCGATTTGGCCAAAAACTAAGAAGTCTCTAACCAACTAGACCGCGGATCGGTCGTATTTTATATTTTTGGATAAATAAGTATTTTATATACTGTAACTAGCTAATAATACTAATATTCATAATAATTTTATGACAAATGCTGATGTTGAGTTAGTGAAACCAAGCCCTTTAGAAACATCTTCTTAATAAACTCCTGATTCTGAAACATAAAATAGACTTCTCAACTCCCTGTAGAGCCTAAAACAAATTGAAGGATTCAGATTCCTGATAAACATTATGAAAAGATTGAAGGCAGCGACATTCGGACCCGTTCTTTGTTGGCTCTTCTTTGTTCGGGAATAACAAATCTAGGGGGAGGGGTAAATGAAGCACAAACCTTCTTAAACCAAACTAATTCCAAGCCGTTCCCTTCACCACTTTCAGAATCTCCAGAATCTTTCCAGAATCGCTCAAAATCCCCTTTTTGTAGCAAAAAACCTTAATTTAGGTAATAAAACTTCGAAATTCGAGAATTTAAAAAAATTTAACAGAAGAAATACGAGTCCAGCTTCGAAATGGATTCGTAAACAGAGCGAAGAAGCTCATCGTGCCCATATTCTGACACAAAGTGCACAAGCGCATTACCTCTTTCTCTTATTTAGCTTGACATTTCCACGTCCTTTTGCCCTCCGGGCTTCTTCTTCTGCCCTCAGGCGCTAAATTGAATCTATTTGGACATTGCCTGAATGCCGCCAATTTACTTTCCAAACTCTTCAGAATCCTCATTAAAACGTTCCCCTTAGGGCTGTCTAATCACACATATTATCAAGTCATCTTGTGGTAGGCTGACTTCTGATGTTACACTAGGTAACATGTTACTATTTTTGTACTTATGTCTAATACAACGTCATTTTTCAAGTACTTCCATATAGTAATTCGGTATTAAAAGGCAGTTTCGTACTGTAATATTACTTTACCTTTAGTACTGTTAAGTACAGTATTATAGGCTACGTATCGTAATGTATCGCTGTAAATTCAGATTTATTATATTTATTATCTAATTGAAATCTACAACTACTACGCCGTCTTTTGTAACTACAGCTACTGTAGAGCCATTAAGTTGTTTCGGGTCGATCGACCGGTCGGTGGTGGTGCAATCCACCGGCAAACTGATGTTGGCGACAAGCGATGCTAAAATTATTATTTTAAACCTTAATGTCACTGCGACATGTAGAAAAACTACTACCACCTACCCTGCTCTACATTACAGTAACCTTACCCTTCCTCATATGCCACAACTGAAATCGACCAGAACTTCGGTCGCTTTTCCTGGTTTCACACAAAAAGAGGTGCGAGCTCACGAACCCCACATCCGTGACCTGACCTCTCATGATGACACCCTTGTCAACCCATCCCTTATCAGTCAGATTCCACACATCGACCACAGGGAATAGGGTACCAGTACCAGGAGGACCACCCAGTAGTCCCACCAAGGTGCGAGCACGGTAGTGCAGAGTAGTATGAACGTCAGCAAAGTCGCCGCAACTCGGAGTGACCGTCTCCAACTTGACCATGGTGTCAACGTTGTAGATCTCGCACTTCCATCGCACGTAGAACACGATGACCTGCTTGATGTCGCTGAGCACCTTGAAGTCGGTGCACTGGTCGATCTCCCTCACCGTCTTCTCCTTCAAATTCCAGCCCTGGAGCTTCTTCGCGTCGCGAGCACAGGTCACGACTCTGAAGCCATCGAACTCGACGAAGCGGTTACTCGACTTGACCACTTTAGTCGAGTGGATCTCGGTACCAGTGTTTAGATCGTACACATTCACCTTGTCTGGCCCACTGATCGCGACACTACAATTTAAAATTATTTTCGGCCCAAAACTCTCATAATTTCCACAAATAAATAGCCAAATCCCTTTAGTCTCTAATCTGCACGGTGCAACCCTTTATTTCACTTGCACCGTGCAGCCCTTTTCCCACTGCACAGTGCACTCAATTTATTCCGTTGCACCGTGCAGTCAAGCTTTGTCTCGGCAAAGCTTTTGCACAGCGCAAAGAAATTGCTGTCGTCGCTTGCGACAATTTCCATTACTCAAATCATCCATTTCATTCAGCGGCAAATTCAAGGCAAAGCAAAAGGCGACTTCAATGAATGACACAATTTTTGCCTTCGATTAAAACCTTGTCGCGCAAACATTTGTTTGTGCCGCGACAAATCCTACAGTAAAGTTTGTCGCTAAAAAAACAATCGCATCTCTCCTCAAAACCGGCGACAAAAAAGTGCAACAACAAAGTTTTCTTTTAAGAACCTTGCGACAAAAGTTCCGCAACACAAAAAGCGGTAAAAAAGCGACAAGTTACTCTTTCAAAACCTGCGACAAATCCATTAAAAGATATCGTGCGACAAAAAACTGGCGACAAAACCATGTTCACTTCAGCGACAAAAACGTCGCAATGCAAAATTTGCCAAAAATCAGCGACAAATTGATTGAAAAGTGTCGCATGCAAACCTTCCGCGACACAAAATCTTTTTTCAAGAGGCGACAAACATGTCGCCAACGTTCGAATCGCAATATGATGACTTGCGACAACACTTCCGCGACGAATAATTGCACTGTGCAGCCAAACAAGAGCTTTAACGCACTGTGCAAAACGACAACAGCGCTGTTTTCAGATACGGGTCGTGTTTTCTTGCACTCTGCAGATTGTTTTTGCGACAAAAGTTTGTTTTGCACTTGAATCAGCGACAAATTGGTTTGATGTTTTTCATGCACAGTGCAGTGACTTCCTTTGACAGAAAAATGAAATTGGCTTTGCACCGTGCGAATTTTCAACCGTTTTTGCACAGTGCAGATTTACAAATAAGCTTGCACCGTGCAGTCTTTTAAATGACTGCACTGTGCGAAAGATTTTTCTGCACGGTGCAAAAAAATAAAACAAAGGTTTTTTGATTAAAATAAAAATTTAAAAAATAAAGATATGATTTAAAATGACATACCAGTTAATATGTAGACAGTCGGAAAGTGAAATGTGAAGTGATTGAGAGAAGGAGTAGCTGTTCAGTAATTTCCCGTCCTCTACTCTGTAAGTGTTCAGCTTGGAGCCCTCGGGCGACGGAATAAATACGACAAATTTGGTTGATCCATCAAAAAAACTTGTCGCTTCAACACCGTTTACGTTTACCGTGGTAATCTGTAGGTACTAGTGTATAAGAAATGGCATTTTTATCTTTTAAATTTAAAAATTAAATTTTAATTTTAATAAATAATATAAAGTAAGGTAAAAATACACATAAAATGACATTTAAAACAGAAAATAACTGAAAGTTTACATTTTTTGTCCGCTTGCAAATGATCGCGACATCAGAGTTAGACCAGGCTATGATGTACTCTCCTCGGACTACAGTACCCTTCCGTTGTGCCAGATTGTAACTCGTACTCGATGATTTGTTCTTGGCCCAGTTAAATAATACTCTGAAAGGTTTACAGTAGTATAATAAAACTGAAATATTATAACTTACTGTAATATTTACTCATTTAAAGCAAAAAAATCCTATCTTGCCAAAAAAGCTCCCAAAAACCAGCTAAAAATACAGTAACCCTCACTTTACATAAGCTCGTCTGTAGAAGCCATGGGGAATATCGGAGTCCGTGTTCTTCTGCCCCAGCGACACCACAGCCCTGATCTTGTCGGAGAAGGCCTTCCAGGGCTTGGGACTCCTCGAGTTCCTAACTGACTGCGTGTAGACACCTTCCTTGTCGCAAAAACACGACCACAAGTCATTCGAGGCGCATTTGTTATGAAGGAAGCGATTGCAGCCTCCCAGAGAGATCAGGTCTTGAGCATGAAGGTACTGAAGGATGCGGAACAGTATCTAAACAAACAATGTAATACTGATACAAATATGTCTTTTTGTTACTATTGCGTTCAAAAGGATGCTTTTTCACTGTTTTGCATATTAAAATTACTAGATCTCGATGAAAGATGTCATAAAATACGTAAAAAAGTTGTTTTTGATATGAAATGCATGTTGTTTTAGTATTTAAAATCAAATTTAAGTTTTCGTTTTTGAGGAAAACAGGGCTCAAAGTGAGTTATGACACTGATCGAGCCGATAAATTAAAAAAAAGTTTCTTCTCAGCCAGATAAACAGACGTAAAATAGAAGAAATATCATGAAAATGCATTACTTTTCAACATTTTTACTCTGCAACATCTGTCCTAACTTTAATAACTTACAAAACTACTTATAAGATGTTATTAAGATCGTAAATTCTTAGCCAAACATCGTAAAAAAGCCGATTTTAAACTTTGATATAAACAAGAGCCTAAACCTGGTCCCAAAAAAGCTCCAGTCCAATATGACTAGACATAACTTTATTTCCAAACCCATTTTTAAGCCTAGCCCACAGCCAGACACCCTTTAGCTTGTCCAAACAGCCACAAACTTCTCAAATCTCATATCATCACCCCCAATAACCATAAAACCTTACACTGTGTGGCAACCGCGACAACCGATCATTGGCTTCGGCCTCGCGCCTGGAGAACTCGGGCAGCGGCACGGTAGACGACTTGACTCGCCTCATAATTGTGACATGTTCATGAGAAAAAATAGAAAAACGATCGCCCACCGGCCGAACGGGCTTGAAAAAACAAATTCGACAATCGAACAAGTGTCACTCCCGGGCATCGCCCTGCCCGATGAGCCACCCTGACATTTTAATCCCAATGCCAAAAGGAAACGCATAAAAAACAAACTTTTAAATCTATCGAGAATTTATTTTCCAAAACTATTAAAATCGAGAACAGGCCTAATCCTCGCGGTACAAGTCTTCCACTCCGAACTGAGCGACTCCTTCTTCGAATGGAATATTGACCACCTAAAAATTGAACGTTATATTAATAAGGCAGTTTGTAAAATATTTTTTTTTTGATTTTTTTCTTCAAATATCATTAAGAGTTCGTAAAACATATTATCTTAAGTAAAAATAGCCTTCTTCGTCTTCTTTAAAAGTAATAACGCTCAAAAAGCAATAAAGCAAATCCATTGCCTCAGGCATTTCAAAGAGCGGCTCATTAATACAAACCGTTTTCCACATGAACAAACTTTGCCTTAAAAACCGCTTTAACTCGTAAAATCCTTCTATCAACTTTTAGTACTACAAAGACATACCTTCATTAGATACTTCATCTCGTCTTGAGAAGCCCACTTCTTCTTCTTGGCCTCTTCAGCAGCCTTAGCGACAGCAGTGTCATGTTGGAAGCCTCTGATATCAGCGTGGTATTCCTTAAGAGAACTGAGTCTCCATGCACCATAAACAACACCTAAACATTAGAATGTTAAAACCATAAACTCTTACTTCAACAACACTGCCAAAAGAACAAAATATCTCATTTTACAATTTTAAAAACTACAAATTCAAATTTCAATTCGAGTAAGAGGTAAAAAAACTGCTTTCCACAAAATTTAATACCTAAAAACCAATATAGTAACCACAAAACTACACCTACCCAATCCCAAAGCAGCCCATCTTCCCAATCTGATAAGAGGAGAAACGTTGATGGGCTCAGGGAGAACGACTGCGTTTGGATGACGAGACATTACTATCGCCTGAAAAAATATAAAACATTAAAATCATCCAACTTAACATTTATCGCAATTTAACTGATCGAAAAGACAAATTAAAGTTACAAGTTTTACGTGAAAGTTATTATTTGACAAAAAGTAGATAAAAACGACTAAAACCTATACTTTAACATCAAATCATAAAAAAACATAATTGTATTGTTTCTAAAATTATATACCGAGAAAAACTACCACACATAGTTACAAAATCCCTTGTAAAGTTTATAAAATAAAACATTTACAAAAAAATGCGTAAACTACCAAACACAAACAAAAAAAACGTAAACCAATACCTATGTTCAGAGGTCTTAACTATTCTAAAGTTCCTATCAATCAAAGGGTACTCAAACTTGAGTATTTTGTACAAAAAAGTAACAAAAACATTTCGCGAATATTGTGAACAAGAAACCGAGGATGGATTATAATGCCATAGAATGCGTTTTCGTTGCGGGACCAAAATAAAATAAATAAAAATATTTTTCGGAAAATAATAAAATTTCACGAAAATTCGGTAAGTACGACTATCTTGGCCAATATGGTGTCGGATACAATACAAACTAATCATAGGTGTTATGTTTTTAAAGATAGCAAAAATTACAATTCAAGGTTTATTTAATAGTCGATGTATTTACAGCTTTTGCGACGACCTTGATACCTCCGATACATGTTTCGGCGATTCTCCAGTGCGCAAAAACACTTGGAACGTCAGGTTGATGTAGCGATTGTTGGTGGAGGTCCAGTGGGAAATGCCTTGGCTGTTTCTATATGTAAGACATGAGTTTTCAGTGTAATATTCTGAAAGATTGTCTTTAAAGCTTACTTAGTTAAAATAGTTCACATTTAATATTTAAATATGACTAATATTATTATTCTTCTCAAGTATATCAGAGTGTTGTTTAGCGAAGAACAAATGGTTGAAAGATAAGAAGGTTGTTGTTCTTGAGGCAGGAAACCCACAAAGATTGGCTACGGCACCAGCGCATTACAGTAACCGAGTTTTTGCTTGTAATCCAGCGTCAGTTCGAATGTTTCATGGTATGTTCTTGTTGTTAATGTGTTGTATGTTTAGAATTGGGAATATGGGAGACGTTGAAGAACTATAGAGTGAAGGAAGTTGGAGGATTATACGTTTTGGATGCTTGTTCTCAATCTAAGGTTCAATTTACACCAAGGATTGGGGAGAATAATGTCAGTCATCTGATCGAAGACGAGGCGATTACTAAAGCTTTGTATGGAAAGATATTGGATGATTGTTCGAACGTAGACTTTATGACAAAGATAAGAGTAAATGAATGCAGGTAATCAGTTTGGTCAATTTAGGTAATATTGTTTTAGACTGCCAGAAGACTTGAGAGATCCAGTAGAACTGCAATTGTCAGATGGATCTGTTATCAGATCACTTCTTGTGGTATGTTGTTTGTAATCTTATGACATGTATTGACTTAAACAATCTTTTGTTCTTCTTTTAAACTAAACTATTGTTACAGGTTGGTGCGGATGGTGCTAGAAGTGGTGTCAGAGCTGCGATGGGAGTAAATACAACATCTTTTGACTATGATCAGATGGCTATTGTGTGTACATTGGAAGTTCAAACAGTAAGCTTTATATTCTTTAAAATTTTAGGAGAAGATACGAAGTAAGATATGAAGGATGGAGGATATAAAACTATATTTATTTACATACACAGTAAATTAATTGATTAGCAAAATAAAACTATTTGATTATTTCTTTTAAATTGAATTTTTTACAGAACGGTGTGAATGACATTGCATGGCAAAGGTTTACTCCTCTAGGGCCAATAGCTTTGTTGCCATTAACAAACACACTGTCGTCTCTTGTTTGGACTTCTAAATCAAATGACGCTAAAAGGCTCTTATCACTAGGACCAGAAGAGTTTGTGGATGAGTTGAATCACTACTTGGTACGTTTATATTATACATTGTTTGGTAGCTTTATGTTTTAGGTATACTTTGTTTTCATACTTTTATACGTTTTAGGAAAGTCGAAAACTTTATTTTTTGTAGCAATTAAATAAATTAACGAACGTTATATGATTTTAGTTCACGAACAACCAACAAAGTGATTTGGCCAATAATGCGTTGAACCTAATGGACAAAGCGGCTCAGTTCTTGAAGTTTGGAGAACCTGAGAGTCTAAAAGTACCACCAACAGTGAAAAAGCTTTTGGTCGATTCCAGAGCGTCTTTTCCTTTAGGATTTGCACATTCACATACTTATGTCAAGACACGAGCGGCTTTGATTGGGTACGATTTTCGAATTATTTTTTAAAAATTTTGGGGCTCATCCAGAACAGCCCCCCCATTCCGTTTCACACCCCCCAACCGCCAGTTCGCACCCCCAGTGAAACCCCCAATCTCCAACTCCAGGTCAACCCGACTTGGCCGAACCATATCGGCAATGTCCGGAGTTGAATGTTGAGGGTCGCGCGAGAGAGTGCTGGTCTACTGACTGGCCAGGGCGGTGAACGGAGGAGCAGAATGAAGAATTTGCAAAATCTGCTGCCTTTTATACCCATTTTCATTGATTTCGTAAAGGTCAATTTAAAAAATGAATAATTTTTTACTTTTTACGTGCCGATTGTAAATTTCATTTTCTGGGGGTGTGAAATACAATGGTGGGGGTGCGATCTACAATGGGTGGGGGTGCGATCTACAGTGGGTGGGGGGTGCGATCTACAGTGGGTGGAAGTGCGATCTACAGTGGGTGGGGTGCGATCTACAGTGGGTGGGGGTGCGATCTACAGTGGGTGGAAGTGCGATCTACAGTGGGTGGGGGTGCGATCTACAGTGGGTGGGGGTGCGATCTACAGTGGGTGGGGGTGCGATCTACAGTGGGTGGGGGTGCGATCTACAGTGGGTGGGGGCAGGGACGTCGCTACGGTTTTTCTCTGGGGGGAGGTCGAAAAAAATTTTTTTTGGTCCACAGGTAGAGCTACCTGTGGACCGATTTTTCAAAAAAATTTTTTTTTCGTTTTTTCCGCGTACAGGTACCTACCTGTGGATTTTTTTTTCGGATCGGCTTTGGGGGGGGAGTCACCCCGAACCACTCCCCCCCTAAACGACGTCTCTCTGGGTGGGGGTGCTATCTACAGTGGGTAGGGTGTTATCTACAGCGTAGGGGGTGTAAACTACTTTGATGGGGGTGCGAAGTAAAATGGAACCATTAGTTCTTGAAATTTATGTGAAAAATCGCAAGAGAAAAAAAAAGAAACTTTTAATTTGCTTTTTGAAAATGAATTTTGGGGGTATGTTCTGGTTGACATCGGTGGGGGGTTGAAATGGTATGGGTAGGGGGGCTATTCTGGATGAGCGCCAAAATTTTTTGTTTTTAATTGCATGTACTTTTTTACAATATAACAATGATACATATCGCTACATTTTTAGCGACGCAGCTCATCGTGTACATCCATTAGCTGGCCAGGGGGTGAACCTAGGTTGGTCTGATGTTAAAGTACTCACGAACACATTAGAAAAGGCTATCAGGGAGGGATCTGATATTGGATCGCTTACCTACTTATCAGAGTACGATGCTCAAAGTCAGCGACACAACCTACCTGTTATGGTATCTGTAGATTGGTTGAATCGACTATATAGGACATCGTTTGCACCTTTGGTGATGGCTAGATCACTAGGATTACATGTTGTGGACAAGATTGGACATTTGAAGGTTAGTTTTGTTGTATATTTATATCTCGTTTTGTAGCATAGAACTTTTAAAGAATGCTGTTTAAAGTTGTTGTTCATGTATAAGATTGTTTTCAGGACTTTATTGTATCACGCGCATCACATTAGGATTGTTGATTGTAGTTAAATTTGAATAAATTTTATTTTTTATTTAAATTTTGTATTGATTAGTTTAAAGGTTACACATACCTAAAGAGTTTACATCTGGCAGCAAAGTAGTTGTGTGTAACATAATTTAAGGTTTAATGCATTTGAAATGCTGATATTGGCTTTGTTGGCAGTGATCTCACTACCAATCTTGTTCAGCAGTGAAAGTAAGGATGGTCTCAAAGAGTTGGAATTCCCTTATTTGGTGTCGGCACCGTCGATGAAGCGAAGTAATGATCTCAGTTTGTTTCTTCAGAGGGAAGGCTACAGGGATGAGGCCGAACTTCTACAGAAACTGGTCAAGGATGTTAATGTAAGGCTGTTTTATAAAACACTACTTTTGTGCGTTGTATGAGTTTAATAATCTTAAGTACAAGGTTTTTGTGTTATTCTGTGTTTGTTTAAATTCATGGTTTTATAGGAGACAACATATGAAGATACCTTTTTACTAGATAATTCTAATTGTACTAACGCACTCAGAAGGAGACGACGTAATGGGTTACCTCTTATAAAAGGCTTGGACGGCGGTTACTTATATGCCTCGTCTACAACAATATTAGTCGATCGAGCTAAAATTGAGTAAGCAAAGGCATTTGAGTCATTCTCATCGTGTACAGTGATATTTAATTTGTTATCTATTATATATATGTTTAATCGGTTTAAAATGTCTTTAAACCTGTAGTTTTCAGCGATAAAGGTGTAAACTCAAAGCCGCCTGAAAGCGAAATTTGTGTGACATTTGCGAATATTGTGGAGAATATGTCAGAACGGCCGAAAGTCGTTGAGCTGGATACGGACGTGGATGAACATTACTTTAAAAGTATTGGGAATGCTTTGTCTGGCCAATGTGAAGAGTTTTTACCCTCCATAAGAGAGACGATGATTTTATACTTAATTAAACTACAAGTGGTCGACCTACGGTTCTTAGAGAAGATAAGGAACAGTGGACCTCAAAGTGATAAATTGGATTTTATTTTAGGTGAGGTTCAATTTTGGTACGGGTATAAAAACGCTATGTTAACATAATGTGACTTTTCTGAAAGTTATTTCTATTCTTGTAAATTACTAAACATAACTCTAATTGAATATTCAGGTCAACTTTACCTTGCACTATCAGAAGATGAAAAAGGAGTAGAGTATCTGACCAATCTGCGGGACACCAACAACCGTTTTGTTATTCAATTCTTTTTGGCTGATTACTATGCTGAAAAATTGGATTTTGTTAAGTATAGGCTTAGTCTGGACAAAGCTGACTTGTTGAATCCAGAAGAATACGAATTGATTTTTGCTATAAGTAGAGATAAAGACCCTTACCAATGTCATACAGATTTCTTAAAGTACAAAGATGTTACACTGCACGCAGCTATGAAGAGCATCAATGACGAGAAATACGTGTATGTTTTGTAAAGAAATTTTTTACATTTTAAAGGATTTGGAGCAAAGGGTTATATTAGCTTGCATTATGAATATTTTAGATTGGAGAGGATATTAGAGCTACATCAGTCAATAACCGAGTTAAATGTCGACGAAGCCGAGTTCCTGAGTTCCTTGATGGAGTTCTTCTATGTCAAGTTTGGAGTACTTCAAGGTCAGTGCAACCTTTATTTTTACCTTTTTGACAATTTAATTGGTTTCGTATTTTATGATCTGCATTACGTTGCAACGTTTTTTTAAATTTAGGTATCAAATGTACTGATGTGTTAAACGAGAAGGGCAACCTTAAAATGAAATGCACGGCTACAGACATGGAAGAGTTCTACAAAGCTGCTACCGAAAAGTTGCGCGAGTTGCAGAAACAAAGAACGGTAGTGACTTTTTTGATTTGATATATTCTGGTGTTCTTATCTTATATGCTATATATCTATAGCGATCAAGCGTATTTTAGACTGGCGATAAAAAGCTTCAGAAGGCGTACCATGGGAAGCGAACAGTGGGAGCCAAGGTTGACGATATAAACAGAAACCAGTTCATGATGAAGGTAAAGCCCTACGAAGGACTGGCATTGGACGAACCTCCGCTTTCAGTGCAATACCTCAGGTTTGTCAGTTTTCCAACTTAAAAAGTGTCTTTTACAGTATGTTTACTTAAAGTAGTTTTGGACTTGTATAACTACAACAATTACATTATACGTCACTTTTAATATTATTACATTTACATAGAGACAAGAACCCATCGTTTTCTATGCCAAATGTTCAGAAGTTTTGTACGAAAGAGTTTGCGCATAAGTCTACTGTAACTTCAGACTACGGTCACTTCATTTCTGTCGAATCACGTGGCTACAGGTAATATTTAATCTAAAACTATGAATTCAGATAGTTTGGATGACTTCTGATTTTAAATTAGAAGCTAGAGGTGTCCAAGTGTCAACCTTAGTTGTGGGTTGGATAGCATAACTTTTCTTAATGATTATATTCTGATTGTGTCATTTGCAGTTTGCACGATTTGTTGAACAAGTATCTTGGCATAACCCCAAACGAACTGTTACCTTTTCCTTGGGAAGAGCCGAACTGTGCAGCAATTGATGTAGACACCATGAACAACATAACGTTATTGCAAAAGGTACCAATTTAGTTAAACAGTAGCGCTTAGTATTTTAAACGTTTAGTTTTTCAAAGAATTTTATTTAGGTAAAGGATTATAATTTGCATAACTATATTTAGATAGAAACGATACAAATCTTGTGGAAAGAGCCGAATCTGTTTCCATCTGATTCCGATCGTATGTATCTGATAGAGAAGTTGGAGGAGATGATCGGGGTTAACAGTGACGGCAGCTTTATATTGGCTGACTTTGGTCAGAGAATCAATTATTTGAATAAGTTGGTAGGTTCTGTTGCTTTACTATATGATATGGATCAATCTACTGTATTTTCTAAAATTTTTTAAAATTTAAAAATTGAAAAAATTAATGTTTTATTATTTGAAAACCTATTTGGTGATAGTATTTTGAGTTTTGATTATCAGCCTAATCTTAATTTTTAGAAAATTGGCCCGAAATGGGTTCGAAACGAGTTGGCCATACTGTATTTCCGATCTTTGGGGCGCTTCAGAAATGCATTGGAATGTATCGTTGAGAATCTGAGCGGTGGCGACATTGAAGATCTTCCCAATTCTGACATGACTTTGGTTCAGCTGGCTTCCATTATCAGAGATAGTGGGATTGCTAACGAAGATGACGACATCAACTTACTTCTTAAGGCTGCACTGTTGAATCATCAGCATGAACATGTAGGTGAACTTGACAAGTAGTTGTTTGTAACCATATAACTGGCATTATGTTTAAACAATTTTTAAAGACTTATTGTGGGGTTGACAGTAACATTCCTCTTGCTAATAATGTCTTCTTTACAGCCTCTCACATACTACCTACTGTCCGAGTACACTGTAGACCCAGATAAGCGGGTACAGTATCTATTGAGGAGTTATCAGCTAGACCCATCTTTCATTCAAGTTCAAAAGCAGCTTTATCGCCAATACTGTATGAGTCAAGGCTTGATAGGACCCCCAGTATCACAATTCTTCCAACCAGTATGTTGTTGGAGTACTGAGCACAATATTTACTGTTTCGGAGATCCGAATGAGGAGAAGAGTTGTTTCAAGATCAACGTGGATACTAACACAACTGAAGTCAAACTGTCCAGCTTCAGATGCAGTCGGAAGTATACGGTAAGCACAACATGGCCGTTATTGCAAAGCGTTTTGATTAGTATAAACATTACTTTATTGTATTATTTAAGGTGGTATTTGAAAGTAAAAATGTTTCTTTTAGGCACGTTCATTTGCCCCATCACCTAGAATAACGTTACTTTTTGGCTTCATGTATCCGATTGCAAAGTTACGCGATCGAAAGATCATAGATAATATGCACAAGTTACTGGCCGAGGAGAAGCCACGTCGAAGGGTCAAAGCTACTACTTTGAACGCTGTAAGTTATAAAGCATATCTTATTGGTCTAAAAAAATAATACGATAAGAAGCTTGGTGAAAAATATCGTTTTAGTTGCCATTGGACTACGGTGGATATTCGGTTGAAAGGATCAACAAATATGTCAACTTGAATACGGTAAATGTGGATAAGTTGTCTAACAAATACACCAATCCCACGGTGAAGAGTGCTGTGAAAGCGGAGAAGAAGGTGCTCAAGGTAATTTGCATATTATTTAAAAAGATTTTCATAGTCGAATAGTACAATCTGAAACCTTTATCTGATTTTAGGCGTTAGAGACAATTGACTCTGTGCCGTGGAACGAGATTGTCAAGTACGACATGGGATTGCCGTCGGCAAGTTTATTTTGATGGTCGATTCTTGCATTCTTACTGACATGCTTATGGTTCCAATGCTCTTGTTTCAGCCCTTGCCAATCCCAGAAGGTTACCTGAAAAGAAAGGGAAAGAACCTGTACGACTCTCTTAAGTTGTCGCCTCTGGACTCATGTCAACAGTCTCGAGATGCGAAGTTACTGGCACCGTATTCGAGTGATATGTTGATAACAGCCAAAGGGGTTGACCTGAAAGGGTTTAAGGAGTTGTACACGACATCGGTTAACGGATCTGCTGAACCACATTGTCCTTTGGCGTCTACCACTTCGATTTCTTTGTTTGACAATATGGCAGCTCTCAAATATCAGGAGAAATTCAACTTTTACAAACCGGAAAAGGCTCTTAAAGATGTAGGTTTTACCGTCTTTTGATTCAGGTTATGATAGGTGAAGGAACAAAGAATTGGGGCGTAAGTGGTATGAAGTATAGTACTACTGTATTAATAGCATATTTTTATTACTTTTAGCCATTCTTGAGCATTACAAAAGGAAAGGACACGGTCCAATCGCTGGCGACAAAGTTGTCGCTCGCAATGTCATCAAAAGACAATAAAAAGGATCTTTGGAAGTTGAGTACGATAGCAGCGTTATACTGGAGACTGCAAGGTGATGCTGTCAACGCTCTGAACTGCCTGTCATACGCGTTGAAGTACTCTCCGAAGCAATATCGAGTAAGTAAATCATCTTGCTGTAACCGTAAAAGACTTGGTGTTGCACCGCTCTGTTTGTTCCATGAATAACCCTGGTAAATACATACATCTTTTTCTTATTTTTAAGATACTTAAAGAATGTGTGTTTTTAGGACGTCACAGCTAACGGTCTGGCCAATATCTACCATCAAGCTGGCTTCCTGCACAGTGCACTTCATGCTGCTGACTTCGCACTCAAGAACTCAGAGACCAACGAAGTGTCTGTTCATCTTACCATTGCCAACATATACGCATCTTTGAGGTATTACGACAACGCTCTACAATTCTACTACTCCACTCTGGCTCTACAGAGTAACTTTGTCTTGTCGCGTGAACGAATTCGGGTGATTCAGTGTATTAAGAATCGAAAAAATTAACATTTACACAACTTTTACAGTAATTTTACAACATGTTGTTATATTACATTGTTATTCATAATTAGTGACTAACAGCCTTTATTATTACTATGGACTTCATTACATTTCCAATCTTCATACTTACACATCACGTATTTATACTTAATTTATATTGTCATAACAATAATGTAAATAAACTGAAACATGCTCTAAGACAACTGGAAAGCAATTGTTTATCATCTCTTTTATACATATATGTGTAAGGTATATTCACGTTGATATGATCATTTGCGATGAAGATTAATCGACAATGGAATGTTGAATTCTCGCTCGATAAAGTGAACACCACGTCTGTAAATGCCGTTTTATACGTACTATACGTAAATATCAGTTCAAAAACAGTGTTATCAAGAAAATAGATTGCAGATAAAGACATACGGTTCATTCAAA
This sequence comes from Bursaphelenchus okinawaensis, assembly GCA_904066225.2. Taxonomy (NCBI): domain Eukaryota; kingdom Metazoa; phylum Nematoda; class Chromadorea; order Rhabditida; family Aphelenchoididae; genus Bursaphelenchus; species Bursaphelenchus okinawaensis. The sequence continues at coordinate 5,495,153 of CAJFCW020000005.1, read as the reverse complement.
GCATTGGCAACTGCCACAACAGCGAGTAAAATAACACTGTAAACCAAGCAGAGGAATTTCATTGTTCGCAGCGAAAAATTGGAAATAATGGAGTGAAACGAAAAAAGAAGCTCGTCGAAGATCTACGACAAGGTCGACGAATTTAAATCAAAGTGAAATTGATTTGTCGAAACATCAAAATTACGTTTAAAGGCCTTTGGTTATCAAAATAAGTGAAAAGTGTGTTAAAAGTGACATGCATATAAAGTAACTAACAAATCAAAGATGTTTTGAGCGAAGAGGTTGTTTTTGTTTTATTTACAAAAAGCGTTCCGAATCTAAAATATTGTTTTTGTCTAAAAAAACAAATTACCACAGTTTATTTCTTCATTTTGTTATCAAAAAGATTATAGATAAGTTCCTCTCACAGTAACTCGACATGTTCGAACTCTACGGTCACATACCATCGGTGAGTTTTATTTCAATTTACATAAACTATTTTTAACTATTTTTTTGAAGCAAAATTCACTCAATCAAAATAGTAAATCAAATGGTAATATAAATGGTCATAAAACTCTACAAACTTATTGACCTACTTTAAGATTCAAAAAACCATAATAAAGTACCTCAAGATGGACGATCTCTGCTCACTATGCATGGTGAACAAACAATATTACGCTACAGCAGCGCTAGATTTTAAAACGTTGTGTTACAGTAACCTTGTTTATCGTATTGCTGGTGAGACATGGGCCAAGGCTTTTCAACAGTAAGTTTAAAGATTAACTATTACTTTACTATGCAACTTTGAAGTGTATAGACCAATAAAAATAAATTTTAGTATGACCTTTCTCTAAATACCCTATACCACTTACAGAGCTCAGCAACGTATCAGCAAGGTCCACAGTAATGTAGCCTGGTGCAAGGACATCGTCTACTGTCCGTACTCAGGGAGACTAGCTTACGTATTGTGTAACAACCAAGTCATGCTGACTCATATTGACTTAGCTAGCCCACAATGTGAAGTTATACACTTCTGTGTGGATTCAGAAGATGCTATTGACAATATTCAGCTAATTAACGATGGCAGACGAATCATTGTTGATACTCTAACACATCACATTGTGTACAATATAAAGGAGAAACAGGTTGTCGCCACTCAGGAGTTTTGTTATCCTACAAAACAAATGACATTCTACCGTAATCCTCAACTTCAACACGGCCGTAACACTGTCATCTTAGATTCAGATGATAAGCTACTTGACCTGTACACAATGAAGGTGTTTGACCTTGTCTTTGTCCTGAATCATAATATTGTTGATGTAGATCCAACGACAGGAAGAAGGTACTTTCTCTACACTCATGATGCAAATTTCATGGTTTTGGATACCACAATATCACAATGGCAAAAGTTATGTGATGTTAGGAAACGTGATAATGTATTCGTCGTGCAGAATCCAGCGTTCGCTATTATTGAACGTTAGTTTACATCTGTTTTAGTATTATCGGAATAAGAATACCTACTTTAACATCTGCATCATCTATGTTAATATTGGAATAGTAATGTCATCTTATATAATCTTTTTTTCAGGACAAAATTCAATTGAGATCTACAATTTGAGAACGGCCGAACCAGTGTTCCAATGTGAGAAAGACAACGATGACTGTGTGGACTTTGTACCATTTTCCAAATGTTGCTTCTGTATTATGACAGATTCTGGAAATGACAATGTAGGTGTGATTACACAAAGTAAAATATCTCTAGTATATATCATACAAAAAGGATATAGACACATGGAAGGCGTCTGTTCTACAAAAAGATAAAGACTACGACGAGATAGAAGGCGTCACTGATCGCTACAAGCCTTGCTCAAGCTTACGATACTCTTGTCTTGAGACTAGCATTCCCATATGTTACATCGACTGGACTAAAAGTAATTTTTAATCAAGTGATTTAAAATTAAATAATGTTTAGAAAATCCTATTCGGATTCCATATTCTGCTACTACAAAAACATACGGTGCGTTAGACTTACTCGTGCCAAAGATACAAGAAGAATTTGCAGAAAACGACAAAATAGACGTTATGACAGTGTTTATGGACAAAATCAAAAAGCTTTAATATTACAAACACTGTAAAAAAAAGTTTTTATCAATAAACGTTGATTTTACATGGTAAATACAAGTTATTACTCATATAAACACGAACCGATCTTTAAATCTTTTAATGTTTAAAATGTGAAAAGTCTCTAAATGCAACACGAAAACAAAATTAATGTTCAATACTTTAAAAACATGCTATTGTTATCACGTATACGATAAGAAACTTCCCAACATAGTACTGAACTGTGGGTCCCAACACGAAAACGCTTCATTTATACCCGAAAAATTTAACTGAAAATTTCGCAAGTTTCGGAAATTTCTTCGAAAACTTGGGAAGTAAAATTTTTATTGTAAATTGTGTCGGAAGTAAAGTTACAAATGTTTGGCCGTGGTGGAGGAGTACGTGGTCGTAGTATGATTCGAAGAGGCGGCGATTCTTCTGCTTCTACAGGAAATCGCGAAGAAAACGCTCCGAAAGAAGGTGTGTTAATTTAGTTTTGAAACTTAAAATATAAATTTTAAATATAATTGCTTTAGATTGTTTATTTTAATAAAACTGCTATAACAGATGTTATTCTCAATTTTTAGGTGAAACTGCCCCTTTGGAACGTCCCCAAAGTGAAGGTTTTGGCAAAGAATCCGGTAAGAGTTCAAGTTTGATGTAATGCAGGTTCTAGTATAATAAAATCTTAATTAGGTTGTTCTTTGTATAAGTTTATTTAATGAAAATAGTTTTGGAGCTTTTAATTTTCTTCTATGTGTAGTCTATGTAGTTTGGTTAGCTGGAGGTATTAATTATGTTGTTGTGTGTATAAGCTTTAATTAATGTTGATGAAAATAGCCCTAAACTGTTATTTGCGTTTTTGTTAATGTTAATATTTTAGGTAGCTTTGGTGGAAACACAGGAGGATTTCCGAATACGCCTGCTTTTGGGAAACTTGGAGATTCAGTAAAGTCAGGTTTTAGAGATTTGTCGAAACCAACAGGTTTGTATATTTATATTTTAGGGTTAGAACCGATTAATTGCGTTACATTGTTAAAACAGTTTAAATTTGAAAATTTATGGTTTAGTAACTGGCATTTCTTTATATTGTTTGTCTTTTTCCGTTTTTACAATTTTTTAGTTTAAATTATGAATTTAGGCAGTACGTTTTGTGACGTTTGACAAATTTAGGTGACTCTAATCCAGGGGGTGGTTTTGGGAAGGCTACCGGTGGATTTGCTCGTGGCGGTGGTCGAGGTGGACAGAGTGATCGAAGGAATGGCAATGGGTGTGAAACTTCTTCTAGTGGAAATGATGGCAGTACCTTTGCTACAAAGGGAAGTGCGTAACTTTGATTTTTTAAAGCAAATTATCTTTATCTTGTTTTAAATAGCGATCTACTTTTGGTATTCTTATTTTCACTAATATTGTTTTGTAGATTCCACTGCTCTAGAACAACCTCAAGGATTTGGCCAAGGATTCGGTAAGAGTTGAGGTATTTTGTAAAATGTTTATAGGTTCTGGGTCATTGGGTCAATCTAAAGGCGACAAATTTGGAAAAGGTTTCGGTAAGAATTGTCATGATTTGCATTTTAACACATGTTTGTGCAGGAGATTTTAAGGTCGACGAATTTGAAAATGGCGAAAAGATTGGTCTGAACTTCAAGAAGGGCGATCTGAAGGTTGGCGAAGACAACGAACCAAAGGCTATTCCGTTTATCCCTGAGAATCGAACCATCGACGACATCTTCGAGGAGGACAGAAGTGTTCAAGAAAAGTATCAGACGATCTTCGACGACGACGAAGATATTTTCATTGAAAATTACGGCGAAACTCTATGCTTACTCGAGTCAGTTGCTTTGACTTTTTGTTAAAATTTTAATATTTTTAACACAACCTAATTGATATCTTGTTCTTTAGAAAGTGGGACGATTATGCTTTGGACAAGACGCTCAAGGAGAACATTCGGAATTGTGGCTACATTATGCCGAGGAAGATTCAAAGGTTTACGATTCCACTTATTTTAGAAGGTTTGTTGTGTCGCTTTATAATTTAAATAATATTTTTTGAAAGTTTGTGTTTGAATCTGTTTTGACTCTATATTTTCATTTTTTAGGCTATGACATGAAAGCACAAGCTGAAACAGGTAGTGGAAAGTCGGCCGCCTTTCTGATTCCGATCATCCACTACTTGGCGGACCTGGGAACCGAAGGTCGGGCCAAGGATCGTGCCAACAACCAGCCGTTCGTCTTAATTCTGGAGCCGACTCGAGAGTTGGCAGTTCAACTCTACGAACAGGCCAGGAAGCTGGCTCACAACACCGGAATTTCGTGTTGTCGCGCTTACGGACAGTTCAAGATGCTGGCTAATGCCGAAGAGATCATGCAAGGATGTAACATCTGTGTCGCGACTCCAGGAAGGCTGAAGCACTTCTTGCAGGAAGGCATCATCTGTCCCAGAATGCTCAAGTTCTTCGTTTTGGACGAGGCCGATCGTTTGTTGAGCGACGATTTCCCAGAAGAATTGGAAGACATGTTCAAGATCCCCACTTTTCCACCAGTAAGTTTACAATTTTCAAAACGTGTCTTGTCTCTAAGCTTGAAGTGAGATTTCTTTTTGTAAAAAGGATTGATTAATTACATTTGTTTATTTGCCTTAAATATATTAGGTGTAAGTCGTATCGTTTTTGATTTTTAGGTAGATAAACGTCAAAACTTGTTGTTTTCTGCCACTTTTAACAATGAGGTTGAAGAAATGGCCAAGAAGGTGTTAAAACCGACCGCTTTGTTTGTCCATTGTAAGACCTTGGTAGCCCCGAATCATCGAGTTGGCCAATACTTCATGGAAGTCGACCGGTACGATAAGAAAGAGAAAGCCATGGAAGTGATTGTACAGTACGTGGAAGAATATAGAGGTAGGGTCTTAATTTAGCTACAGGTTGGCTTTATTGCATTTTGTACTGTTTTAGTTTAAAATACGCATGAATTGTCTAAACTTGACACAATTGCTAACGACTTGATTGAAGGTATTCATGGTGAAGATGCTCCACATCCACGGATTCTGTTATTCGTTCAACAGAAGCGTGCGTCAGATATCCTAGCGCTATATTTGGCGAATAAAGATTTTGTCGTTTTGTCTTTGAACGGCGATCGTCCTCAACAATGTCGCGAACACGCTTTAAGGGAGTTTCGAGCACGACAAACACCCATCTTGGTGACAACTGATGTTTGTGCGAGAGGAATCGACATCAAGGATCTGGACTTTGTAAGTTGGCTGCTTCTTTTGAATGTTTTTGAACTTTTAGGTAACAATAGTTGATTTAAAATATTTGAAATTACATATACTTACATACTTTTGTTTGTTTTAATCCTGCGGTTCCATTTTTATGTTTTTGCTTATTTCAGGTAGTAAACGTTGATCTTCCAAAAGACATTGTGACATACGTTCATCGCATTGGACGTACTGGAAGATTGCAGCACGGGAAATCAGTCAGTTTCTTTGACCCACAAGACAACAATGATATTGAATTGGCTGCTCAGTTAGTCAAGGTAGGTTTATTTTTTTAATGGTTCTCGAATTATCGTTCATTTAGTATAATTTTGGTCGTATATTATGTCACGTTTTATATTTTTGTATCATATTTTAGGATAGTGTTTTTTAATTGAAGGTTTATTTTTCACTAATTCTTCAGCTCTTGCAAGGTCAAGGTCGCACTCCGCCAGACTTTCTCATGAAGCACCAAAACGACCTTTCGTCCAAGTTTGCCGAAGGATTCACGTTCCAAGAAACAGTTCCAGATGCGGACGAGGACGACTACAACTTTTAATCAGAGTTACTCCCAACCTCTTAATGTAATAACGTATTTATATTGTCTTAATAATCCAAACTTTTAATTAATCTCGGTACTCCCCCTTTTAAGAATAAACTTTTATTTTGTACCCTGGTTTATTTTTTTGATGATAATGTCATATATCGAATGATATTGAGGTTTGTAAGTGAGTTCGCTTAATTCGCTACTCTGTGTATCTTCTCCTTCGAGCTTTATGGTTATATGGTGATTGAATTGCAAGTATTCTGAAAAATGCAAATGTTACTCTAAGTTTATGGTAGTCAGCGTAATACCACTACGTTTTATGGACATGATTTGTGGTTAAGGTCTTTGTTATCGATTCTCAAATTCACGGCAATTAGTACTTACAATTTAAAATGTTATTATTCGAAACGTTACCTCAAACACCACAAAACATTGTCAAATAGTCGCGTAATGTCAAATGTTTACGTATCATCTTCAATGTACGTTGCTACGTATCTCGATCATCCTCAATATTTGTTTTTATGTTTGTCTGTCATCCTCAATATCTGTTGGTTTAATGTCTGATATGTTGTGCTTTGACCTGTATGAGCTTCTCCTTGACACTGATAACTCTCTGATCTGAGGAACTTCATTTGATGGCTCCAGAAGTCTCCTGAATGGTTAGTTATTAGTGCAACAAGTTCACGTTAGTTGTTGTTAAGTTACTTGACTAATTGTTTTGTCTCGCCTTTTGTTTAGTGTAATATAAGTATCTTATAATACTACTTAAATTTGATTATTTTTTGAATTTTAATAATTTTAATCTGGCAAACCTGTATTATTTATAATGTTTACCTCGCTTCCCCAGTCAGTTCGAGCTGTTCTTCCACAATGTCAGTCAGGAAAGTGGTATAGTCGAGAGACCCGTCGTCCACATGAATTGCTCTGCCGTTCCCTAGATTCACGGTCATCTGAACCAAGAATTTGCCGCGATTCTGGACCAACATCGCCAGCTGGTCCAGACTCTTCTTCTCCTGAGTTACCGGGATACCCGTGACGTTACTTCTTAAACTGTTCGACACGATCACGATCGACCACTTCTCCAGATTCCCGTTGTCAAAGTCGCTTAGGTCCGGCTTTCTGTAGCAGTAGCGCAGACGAAGGAAGGCACGGTAGAGAGCGTTCCGGATACGGTGATCGTTAATGACATAGATCGGCAGTCGCAAGGCACAACCACATATTGTCAGCTAAAACAAGGTTACATCATATAATTGACATTGGAAACATATATAATATGAAGAAACAACATATGGCACACTATTTTATTTTGTCATGGATGCTAAAGTTTAAAAGCATAGTATATGTATAATATTATGAACCTACCAATCCTGCCAGATCAGAAGCGACCAGGTAGAAGTAGTAGTGATCGTATCTGAAGAACGTCGAGTCCAGGTATTCCCAGATGTTGATGATAGTAGATACCGAGTTTGATATGAGGTAACATCCCACCACCATCACCAGAGTTCGTGTCGCCACTCTGACCCCTCGCTTCTCACTGTAGCGTTGCTTCATGATGTACGATCCTCGACTTTTGAAGGACCGTGTGGATTCGGACTGCGACACCGTTCTCTGCGACGTTCTCAGTTTCTTCTTCAACGGATACCGTGTTACCGTAACCCCGATGGTAGGTGGAGGCCCAGTGAAGTGTTGTCGCTCCGACTTTCGCCGCTTCCGTCGCAAGTGAAGCACGATGTGGGCGTTACAGAAGGCCAGAATCAGGAACGGCAGTATAATCGTGAAAACTTTCCGAATCCAGAATCTCCACACTGGCCAATCCAAGGCCGCGCCAATCTCAACTTCATCAAGCCATATCGGGTGGATTTGCTCGACTGGATGACAGTCAATCTCGAGAAGGTCAGTCTCGAAGTACAAAGTGGCTTTGAAGAGAAAGGCGAAGAAGAAGATGAAGAAGATCACCAGAGCTTTGTTACCTACTATTATCACCAGTAATCGCTTCTGGAAACTCTGGAAATATTGAAATTGGAGGATCTCACAATAGCTGGATACTATAATATGTTTCGATTCAGCAATATAAATAACATTAGTTCCTTTCACTTACTTGTTTTAAGATAGGCCCGTTGGCGAGGTACCGTTCCAAGCTAGCAACGACTAACAAAAAGTTGGACACAGTCAAGGCGAAGTGCTGAAAAATAAATAATGAAGTAGCCATCAACTTTATAAAGGTTTTTAAAGCCTATTGTGAGATTTAAACATCATATAATGTTACGTTAAACCAGTTCAAGTAGCCAACATTACCTTGATGACATAAGTGATTCGCATGTAATTGGCCCATAATCGAATCCACTCCTGGCTGTGAGCTGTGTATGCCATAACAGGAACACATACTGTCAACATGTAACAGACTGATACGACAGTGTCGAAGAAGGCCAGCAACACTGGATTTGCATAATTTTGTCGCCGCAACTTTCGCGACGTCGAGAATACGTAAAACAGTAAAATGTTCTCTATAAATGATATCTGAAATAGCAGGATTACAATGTAAAACATAAAAACAGTATGTTGGAGTACTAATATAGTTAAGATAGTTGTAGAATTGCCGGTTTCGAGTAATATTATCATTAACTTACCAAAGCGACAATCGATCCTACAATACCAACAAGCGCGACCCTAAAGGCATCTGTGTTATCAGTTGTGTTTAGTAAACAGCTCCTGGTTACCGTATCATTTGTGCGAAATAAGTGCATCTGCAAAATATAAACATATGTACATCTGATCTTAGCATTTACATAAACTTCGAATAAAAAATAAGATTTTATATAAACCATGACCATCTCAATAGGTAACAATTTAAAATGGGTAATAGATCAAACAATTGTAAATCAAAACTGTAAATAAATGGTAAATTCATTTAAGATGGCACACTGAATTTGCAAAAATAACCTTTTTTCGCTATCAACAAGGCAAGTTACAAAGTAAAGCGAATTACTGAGTAATATAACATATTTACCAATTTTTGACTACATACCAGAAAATACCTCGAAATATGTGAATAAGTAACATTGATAACACTGCAAAATAATCTGCTAATGTTGTGCTAGGTGGATTAACTCAAGATTAAAGTTTCCGGGATGTAAATTTAGACTTTAAACGTTACAAAACTCGAGAGAAATACATGAAATAATAACATCGTCACATGGGTTTACATCCTACAATGTAACATATGTTTCGACAACGACAATGTACCAGTTCGTAGAGGAAAGAATAGCAGTAAATTTAAATCGCAACAAAATTAATTTGAATATTTAAAGAAAACACCTAAATAGGTAGGAAATAACAACAAATATGGCTTAAGGCACTCGCAACAACAAGTTAATCGCAGAAAACAAAAGTAATATACCACAATAACTTGACAATAGTGATGTTAACCTACTAGGTTGTTCATATAATTCTGAACCTCCACTCAAAGCAAATTTTCGTGGTTAGGAGCACAGGATTATTTGAACAACCTAATAAACGAAAGAAAAAAATAATAAAAAAATATAATTAAATCCAATAAAGTTGATATTATACATGTTAGAACTAACAAAACGTAAAACATCACAATTTGAACAAAACAGTTTCCTCAAACTGAAACCTGGCCAAATGCCTTCAGGATCATTTGGAAGCAGAGAATTGCGAGATTAAGGATTTGTATTATGTTTTAATCCGTTAAAAATAATTTCGCTATTAGTAATTCCACCATGAGGACAACGGATTGGCCACAAGTTGGGTGAAGAAACTATTTGCAGCTTAATTGATAAATGTCCTCAAGGCAAAAACGTGACAAATCATAGTTTGGCATTTTTGTGATTTTTGCAAAAAAGTTCAATAAAACTGTTAATAGAGGAAGAGGAATGCTTTCAGTCGTTTTACTCATACAATAGCATAAAAAGCCAAATTCCTCCTCAGATGTTGCTTTTACCTAAAGAAAAAAATGGTCCCACGGCGAAAACCTTGTTTCCAAAATTACAGTTTAACCAGCGCAATATCAAGGCACAAACTGAAGTAAAAAAGCTTCTCTACTACAATATTACAATTTATTAAATCCTATGGCCACGAATCTTGGCCGGCGGCCGGCGAATTTCAAACAAAATTTTATGTTTTTTGTCTCAATTTCAAACCTCGCTTATCTAAACATTTGTGCCGGAGGCAATTAATTAAAGTCAGATATAAAAACGTCAAAACTTTTTGAATTGACATTTCAGCATGTTGTGTACGACATCACGTTGCTACGTTGGTTCGACATTAACAGTGAAATAACAGATTTTACAAGATTAAAGTCGCGGTAAACATGTTGTTACAGTGGTCATAAACCTTACAAGAGGCCAAACAAAAGTCTTTGAAATTCTTAAAATAAAGGTTTAAAACTTCAAAACGTGATAATATCAAAACAAAAATAACACGTTTAGAGCTGACAAAGTAACAAACACTGCCTTAAAGTGATAATATGACATTATCTCAACATATTTTTTGAAAAATGTTATACTCCAAAACAAAAACATCTCAAAATTGTAATAAAGATACCAGCCAAGTCTTATAGGGATCAAGTGAAGACCGTACGATGCCTACAACATAACGCTACAAGGCTTCTGAAGCTAAACACAGCTTTTCATATTTTATGTCATCCTAACACTTTTTTTAAAATTGAACTGGCTTATCCGCTAGACCGCTCCTAATCCTCTGACCTAGTATAGTAATTGTTATAATGTACGTTATCACACGTCATTCTATACTAACAGGCTATGATAAAGCCTATTCGTCTTTAGTTATACATGTCTAAACAAATATCTTATAGTTAATATGCAAATAATTATTAATTATTGTAAACCTTACTGTAGACGACACACAGACTTTTAATCCAATTTACACCCAACTTCCTTCATAGACATATTCTATGTTAACTTAACCTTATATCGACGTATGTTTATGTTAATCACGCTGACTCGGAACCCGGAACGTTGAGTTACATCCGACCTCACGTCGACTTGTTTTATGCAAAACAGAATCCCGAAATTAAAACCGACCCGAAAGCCATAAATTTAAGCCGAGATGATGTAACATAACATATTACATTACCGACCGTTCCGGAGGTTTAGTAATTTGTGTTTTGGAAGAGGCACATAATAAATAAAAAATGTCATAAAACGCATAACAGGGATGGTTAATGGTACTGTTTAGTACTCATATAGGTATGCATTCATAATATTAACAGTTATAGCTATAAGAAAAAGGTTGTTATCATCCATGTTAAGTTTATGTTTTAGACAGATGACAGTTTTTATCTTCTATTTTTGAGTTACAAAATGGTAGTTGTATAAAAGATGTCGCGGAGTATGTACGCCTTGATCTACATAAGAACACTACACTATGTGAAACACAACAACCACTACAGTACAACTGATATGAAGATTAACTAATTTTTGGAGCACAAAAACTGAGTAGTAATGGCCTAAAATACATAAAAACGGATCATCAATTTCGAGAAGAAGAAGTGAAACTTTAAAGTCGTTGTTGAAAGCCCCGAGACCCCCGCGTTCTGTGACATGCCCACAGGTCATTAATTCCAGATGTGGAGAAGACAACAGCAAGCCCGACAGACATACATATCTATCACATAAATACACTTTTATGGTTTCGTATCTCGGAATCCACGTAAGTAAGCCCTTTACGGTTTCACACATAACAAAAAATCGCATGTCGTCTATATTGTACTTTGTTACGTTCGTACCCGGAGTGTTTACAATGCAGTTAATTGTAAATACATAGTATATTGAAGTAGTTTCTTTGCATTCGCAATGTGAAGATGGTGCCAACTCTTAATTGTGTTCAATGTTTTATAGCGGCATCAACTCTAGAGAGTACTGCCAAACATTTTCGACGTACTTAATGGCGCTTAATGTCATTACTCTTTACCGTAATATCACCACCTTTTACCATAATGTCATCAACAAACAAATGCATCACAACAATAAATGATAACCAAGTGATTAACCAGTAATTGTTTACTTTAAAACGCTTAAACCAAAACTTGTTTCTCGAAATATGACGCCGCTTCTTGAAACAATTCCCAGGAAACTGGACCGAATACGGGTCGACGAAGTTACAACATACGAATTAAAAATCAGAATACGACCAAATTGTAAACCAAGGTAATATAACGCGCGAGAAGCGGTTCATAGTGGTTTCGAAAATGGAAATCAGGTGGATAGTGGTTTTGTGGCTAGTCCAGGCAGTAGGTAAGATTAGGTTTTTCTTTCATTGGTTAAAAAATGCGTAGAATATTATAAAAAATAAATAAAATTTTACTAAAAAATTTTTATTTTCGTATACCAATTGATAATTACGTAAAAGTTACAGTATTAGATTACTAATACGTTGTCGTAATCATTATCGGTTAAGATTTACTTTAGCCAGTGCCGTTCCTCGAAAGACCAAACCCCTCGACCACAATCGTCGTTCAATCAATGAAAAATCAGCCGAGAAATCAGAAGATGGTCCAACACCTCCTCCGCTGCCATTACCAACAACAGAAGCCTCTTTAGCTGACACGTTATCTCCTCCTTTGTTGTCGTCAATCCAATTTGAAGGAGAAGCGTTGAGCCAAGTCTTCAGTGCCATCAAGGCCTTCAAAGAAGAAGATAACCACGAGAAAGAAGGGGCTATGCCTCCATCGATCAGCCCTCATGATATGCTCAGCAAGTTTTTCGTCGCGGAACAAAAAGAAGCGGCCGAAAAGTTACTCAACAGTGTTACAACAACTGTAGCACCAATTCCTACGGAGGCTACCGAATTAGAGCCTGTAGAAGTTGGAGTCTTTCAAGAAGTTAAGGAAGTAGATGAAGACACAGAAACGCAAAAGACTGTTGGAAAAGAAAACGAAGAAGTCGTAAAGGCTACAACCGGTAAGAATTCGATAAATTGAAACCAAAATTAATCAAATTTCAGAACGATTCTCAGAACCAATCGTGTCGCCACGTAACAGAACCCAGAATCGCAACAAATCCCGTCGCAACCAAAACAGAAGAACCAGAAGACCCAAAGGCTCCAGACGTCGTTCTACCACGACTACACCATCACCACAGCTCCAGCAAGAAATTGATGATGTTGAAGTAGTCCACAAGGTACACAAGATCAACTCGAAAGCCCAAGTACCAACTCAAGAAGAAGTGATTCGCTTTTTTGGGCGACAAAGAAAGTCGAGAAAAGAGTTGAACCGAAATTTCAGAGAAGATTCGACACCCATACTTCAGTCAATGGACAGAAACTTTGAGGAAATTCAAACCGGAGACTTCGAGAGCTACCTGGAGTTCTTCACCGTGACCTATAGCGACATCAAGGTCATGTACTACGCCATCAGTAAGTTCTCAAACAAAAAATTAATAGTTTTCCTATACAAAGAGTAAAATGATAACGACAAAATCACTTATGATAATGTTATATAAATAATGCTAATCAACCTATTACAGCTTCATTTGGACAAAACCTGACCAACGGTCCTCATATCGCCTATATCATCGACGACGATAACGCCAACTTCTGGTTGAAGAACACTTGGTACCTCTCGGACCGCGAAACAGAAAAGGCCAGATTGTTCCAATGTACTGAACGTTTCCTATATTACTTCGAAGAGTAGGTCGTTTACCAATCTGTCTTACTTTTCCTCTAGCAATTTTTTTTGTTTTTCCTTAAATTTACAATGTTGATCTTCAAAATACCGTATGTAACATGAAAAACCAAAAAGCGACACTATAAAAAACCCTACTTGATCATAATAACCATTTTAACTGTGCCATTACCTAAAATATTTACAGAAACGGAATGGTAAGACTTCAAACACCAGCAGGGTTCGAATGTGCTCACTCATACCTTTATGGTAACATCATGTTTATGAACAAAACGCATTTCATTCAGTTGGGAATGAGCGATGGATACATTGGAAAAGGGCTCAGAAACAATGCGTAAGATTAAAATAAGGCTGCTCAATCACAATGTCCTTATGACAAGGAAAACTCAAAATTTTAGATGGATCAGCCGATCGTATTTACAAAAAAAGTTTTAGAAATTACTTACGTATTTATGATGTTGTACGACATGTTTTTGATCCCAAAAAAACTTCTGAAGGCAGTTTTTTCAAGTTCCGAAGAAAATATTTTTCAAAAACAAATTTGCCGCTTTTTTTCGTCGACGAAGTGTCAAAATTACATTTAAAAATCTTATCTCTGACGACACTTCGTCTTGTTTTTACAAAAATTGGAAATCTTTCAACAAAATTTTGTTTACAATCAACTATACACATAGATCTTGACGTTTTTGTTACAGAATTCGTGAAAAGTCAAAGCTTCGTGATGATCTTCAGCTGACTGTTGATTTGTGTTTCAAACAGGTAACTCATTTAGCACGTCAATCAGTTTGAAAGCAGAAAGTTCTGTTAAAATTTAATGTTGATTTAAAGTTTGAAAATAAAGTCAGCTATCTACAATAAAAAACCTAACTTTTAGGATCGATTTTGTGCTCAAGCGAATCCGACAAACTTGGTAACGATCTCAGATGAGCCTTTCGGATACTTTTCTTCTAATTTAGAGCTTCACATGAGACGTTCACGGTATGTTCAAGGTTATTATTGTAGATGATAAAAGTTTTGTTATTTATCTATTTATGTTTAGATGATCTACAATAGTCTTCATAACGTAATTGTTATTTTAGAAATCCTATGGGTCAGATTGACATCAAGTTCTACGTACAAGTTCACGGAAATTCAAAAGTGCAAGATCAGTAAGTAAAAAATGTTTTATAGGTATTTGAAAGGTTAATTTAATTTTATTTACGTTAATTATGGCGTTAGCAACTAAAGTATTAACAAAACTTTCTTTTGTTTTAATGACAATCATCTTTTTAATTTCAGTAGAGCTTTCTTCTTCCCCTCAGATCTTAAAACATTTGGCGGGGAACTGGACAAACATTTTGAGAGAGTCGCAGTAGTACCACTGATTAAAGAGACCGACCAGTTCTTTGCCAAGTATGACGTCAACTTCATGACAGATGCTGAAATCGCGATGGAATCAGAAAGAAGAGCACTATAGATGCTATTCTACATAACTTATTCATGTAAAATGTATTTATTTTTGGAATTAAATTATTTATTTCGATTTTTTATATTGTATACGAAGATGTAAAGCAGCATTTACTTACTTCTTTTTGGTTTAATTTATGTTTATATATTAAAATAGTATTTTCGCGTTAGGTTTCGTTTGTATAAGTATTTGAACGTTTATTTTGATTGTATTTCAACAACCATGCTTAGTTAAAACAACAACATATCAAACATAAACGTAGATTGCAAGTAAAATGGCAAATATACAGATAATTGATACAACAAGTCACCGTTTCTGAGATGCGTTACAGACAGGAGAAGTCAGACTTCTTATTTGCGTCCGGCGTAGCTGTTTCCAGCGACTGGAGCAGCTTCGACTGGGGCAGATTGGTAACCTCCTTGTTGCTGAACTGGGGCTTCCACTGGGGCGGATTGGTATCCACCTTGTTGTTGGACTGGAGCCTCAACTGGGGCAGACTGGTAGCCTCCTTGTTGTTGGACTGGGGCTTCGACTGGAGCAGATTGGTATCCTCCTTGTTGTTGGACTGGGGCTTCAACTGGGGCAGATTGGTAACCTCCGACAGCTGGGGCAGAGTTGACAGCTGGAGCGGCTTGGTATCCTCCGACGGCTGGGGCGGAGTTCAAGGCTGGGGCAGCTTGGTAACCTCCTCCAATTGGGGCTGGAGCGGCGTTCAAAGCTGGGCCGGCTTGGTATCCTCCTCCGATTGGGGCTGGGGCAGCGTTCAAGGCTGGGACGGCGGCGTATCCACCTCCGACGCCTCCGAATCCACCTCCGACTCCTCCGAAGCCTCCGGCGGCTGGAGCAGTGGCGTATCCTCCGGCAGCTGGGCCTGCACCGGTTCCGCATCCACTAACGGCGGCGAAGGATCCTCCGCATGGGCTTGGTGGTGGTGGTGGGGGTGGTGGTGGAGCACCGCATCCGCATGATGGAGCTGGTGGGGCACATCCGCAGGCTGGAGCTGGTGGTGGTGGTGGAGGAGCTCCACATCCGCAAGCTGGGGCTGGTGGAGGGCTGAATATATAACAATTACAAAATTATTTAAAAACGAAATTAAAGTCTAATAACAAAAAGCTGCGACCAAATACTAAAGGAAGAACTTAAGTTTCAATACTTACCAGCAACCACCGCCTCCTCCGGCGCTTGGGAACAAGAAGGCTGATGAGCAGCCGACGAGGGCGAGCACGATAACGGCGGTCTTCATGTTTAATGTGTTGATAGAGCCGAGGAGGGATCTGATGGCTGTTCCACCGCCCGGATCGGCCTTAAATACCTAAACGCGACATATTTCAGGCTGTGCGCGGCTGGAGGGCGGCGCAGCGTTTAAGCTAGTTTTTCTTCACGTCGCGTCGCGCGTAAAAAAAGAAACCTAAGGACACCGACGACATCTGTAAAGTGCATTTCCACTTTTGTTCAGCCGGCTGGCTCCGAGCCAAGAATTTCGACGAGCGATAAAACCACAAAAGAACATTAATAACGCAAAGACAAGGAGACAACGGTGGCAGGAACTTGATGGTTATGGTAGGAGAAAGAACAGGGTGACGAGGTAATGATGTTTTGGGTAAAGAATGTAACAGAGGACCAAATATGCACTGTTAAAGTTTATTATTTTTGAACTTTTTTTGTTTTTAAATTTTCAGATTGTTAGATTTTGCACTTTTGATACTGTATATTGTGTTTGAACAAACTTTTTTCTTTGCCATTTTTCAAAGAGAAGAATTTTAAAAGTCTCGATTGCATCACCTTTAAAGAGTGTTTTTTGCAATTTCCAGTTCCGCGCATATTAACCACGATGGACCAAGACCAAGCCTCAAAGAACGGGATTTGCAACGTTGCGATGAGTTTCTAAAAAGTTTTTTTTTGGGAATCGAGACGTCTGCCTTCGAAGCGTCACATCCGGCTTCCACGCAGATCATCTTCGTGGTAACACTCGATCACTTACTTACTCAAGGTCAAAGTTTAATTCGTTTTAACTTTGGTTTAGCTACTGTATAGAGGTTTCTTGTTGTTTTATAGTTAACAGTTTTAGTGGTATTAATTGATAAAACTGTAATACGTCTCATCATTGTGTTAATGCCTGTAAATAGTTATAACGTGTTTTATCTTTTATGCCTTTATATCATCTACAACACTGAGCTTTTGAAGCCTCTGACTGTCACTTCCTTCGGCGGTGAAACCTGGAACATTTAAAACATTTGTTAAGAAATATTGTGGAAGTTACAAAAAGGCGATCCAGCTGTGAGATCGACTAACAATAACAATATAAAAAGTTGTTTTGGTATTCAAGATCTGCTTTTTACAAGATTATTTCAATTCCCACAACTTTACTAAAGTTCAAAAGGTATCGAGCTCTTGATATGAATATCGATATGTAATTTGACATATTCAAAAGCCCTATACTCTCGGCATAGTCAACAAAAGATAACTTACTACAGTTGTCTATAACTGCCTGCTTCTTATGACAAAGTTACTTACTAACAGTATACTTTTACCGTTTCAAAATAGATATTGTTACGCGTCATTAGCCAACAATGGGGTCGATTAATCAGCTCATTAAAATTCAATTCAAACGCCCTCAGGTAATAAAACGTCGCTTTTCGACGGTTTCAAGAAAGTTCTACCACAAAGCACTTGTGTCACTTTCAACCCATTTCGAAGGAACTATGATGACACTTCAAAGTGGATTACGTTACAGTAGTTTGTTTAGGGTTGTAACTAAAGGTTACTGTAGTTTTCAATTTTCTATTTAAATAGATTTTTTTTATTCGTCAATATACTGTAATAATTCAAATAAAATTTAAAACATCTTAAAAAGTCTTGAGAATTATTGGTTTTACTTATGTAATCGCTCAAAGTTTCAAATAGAGTCGCGGTTATATAACTGAGTCAACTAAAAACTGGTTTGAAAGTAAAGTTATATTGCTATCGCTTTCGGCATTCGCAGAATCTTTGCGTAATACGTAAACTTTGTGCTCTTAAGCTTATCAAAGTATAATTTAAACTAATAAATTAATAATTTTTTAATATTTAAAAAACAGATACTAATTAACACTTTACATACGTACTATAATATTACGACCATGTCAGTTTATTTATTATGATACAAATTGTTGTACATAAGATATGCGATTGTGAACAAGAAAAGCAGTAGTAGGATCACAAATGTCAGTCGAATTATCTGCCAAAACATATAGCAGCATGATTCACATCTAAAAATTCAAATTAGTGTTTGGCAGTGACAGATATGATAATCAATACTCTCTGAGTATTAGGTTGTATATTAGACTACAAAAAGAAAAATACTAAAGTCTTTTGACAGTAAAACTGAATAAAGCTCAAAATATATAGTTTCTACCTACTACAATATTACAATAGTCTGTACAAACTATTTAGCCTAACATACAAAAAATACGTTACCTTGTCTGTTCATTTCGCTCAGCTCGTGCCACATCTTCTGGCAATGGTTTGGGCTCTGGTTGGTATCGTATAGCATTTGGATCAACGTGACTTGGTTGTGTAGAATCTGTAGTAAGGACATTGTCAGTGTTCGAAGATGTTACAGTAACCGAGTTCTTCTTTACCTTTTTTGGTATCTTCCCACCTGATACCACGGTTTTGCTTTCATTCGCTTCGATTGGCATAAGCTATGAAAATTAGTAACAAAACGATTAGGGTTCGACCGGTCGGTACAAATCAATAATTTCAAATTTTACTTTTTCAAAAAAGTTTAAAATCCTGAAGTTTAGGTAAAAAAAACTTTAAAAAACTATTTTTAGGTAACAAAAAGAACCAAGCTAAAGTGAGTTTATTCTATTCACATGTAATTAGACACAGAAAACGATGACGATTATCGTTCCAATCACAATCAGTCCTACGAACACGCCCAGCACCACGTAGACGATGACACGGTAGTTTTTGAAGGAGTTCCTAAAATTACGGTAACTTTAGTAATTGTACAAAAATACAGTAACCTTTGTTATTTTTTTAATCTTCATTTGATACTATCACATATTTTTTTAATTATACGAAAAAACCATATACATATTTTAAAATTTTAGGTAATAAAAACAAATTTTGGTCTAAAAATCAAGAAGTAGGTATAATATACTCATAAGTAAGATAAAATCATTTTAAAATTAACCTTTGGACACTTGAATTCGTAAGGGTTCTGCTGTCGCCTGATCTGCTGTTCCTGACATCGATGGCGAGCTTGTCTGTTCGTTTCGATGACGTTCTTTTCGATGTTTTGCCAGTCTAAATATCAAAATAATGTCTTTTCAAAATTCAAAGGAACCTGTGTTAAATAACCTGTAGGTATACCAAAATGTAACAAAAATATACTGTATAAAATTGTAGTAATACTGTACAGAAACGTAGTATCTGATCGTACCAAAGGGGTTTTCTCCGAAGAATCTTTCTCAATGTCAGAACCTGGTGGAAGCTTGTCAATATCGCTGGTTCCTCCTGATTCTGGCGGTATATCGGCTTCTTTTCTAAAAATTTTTTAAAATTAAAAAACTAAACTGGAAAAGGGTATTTAAAGATAAGCTAATGAGACTAATAGTTTAAACAGCCTGTGGCAAGTTAAGAAAAGTAAAAACAAACTTGGCCAAGTCTTCCATCCGGCGTTGGCCACCGAGTTAACTCGGTCGATCGTGTAAAAATGAAAATGACGTTTCTTTACCAACTCTGAAGATAACATTAGTTTTGCATCTTTAGTCTCCCTGAAACTTTGATGTAAAACGGCTTGTACAAATGTCATACCTATTGGGGCCCGATTGGCGACAGTTACAATGAATACCTAAAGCAACACTTGAATTCATTAAATTTTGTTTATATTATATCTTTCACACATTTTATATTTTTTTATACTCCAAACAAAAATTTTAAAAGCTTGATTTATTTTTTGAAACTGTCAAGTTCATTCTGTATTATGCAAATTTACCCGCATACCGAGGAGTCAGATGTTGGTCATTTGTTTTTTTCATTCTTGGTCACAACTGGCGGTCCGCCAAAACTGCGGTTGAATTACAAGGTAAATGGCTGAAGAACTGAACGATAAATTGCCCCAGGCGGGAGAAGTCTTACGTACTCGTCGCAACGAGTACGAGGTGAGTTTCACAGTATTTTTTATTTTGAAAGCATCACTTTTGGCTTTGTAGTACCATTTTTGGTTTTGACGTACTGTTTTGCTGTTAAAGTACTATTTTCATATCCACAGTATTATGTTCAATTTTACAGTACCAGTACCCTATGTAACCTCTACTTTAAGATAATAAAGCTCCTAGGCAAGGGCGGGTTTGGAGCGGTCTACGAAGTTAAGTCAAAGAACGACACAGAACTGTACGCCGTGAAATGTGAAACAGCCGATGTTAAGAAACAAGTCTTGTCCATGGATTGTCGCGTGCTGAGAGGTGCTTTCATGATCAAGTCTCCCCACTTCTGTACCATCATCGACCGCGGCAAAGTCGAGAATCGTTTTCGGTATTTGGTTATGAAGTTGGTAAGCTTTTTGTGGACATAAAAAAGTTTGTAATATATAAAAGTTCTAATAGGTACTGTAACGTTTTGACAGACATTCTTAAAAGCTATATACCTTAATCTCAATCTTTAGGTCGGTCGCAACTTATGGGAGCTGAGAATCGAGCGAGAAAGAGCACGGTACTCTCTGAACACGGCCTTAAAGTCAGCGGAACAATGTTTAATGTCGATCGAAGATCTCCATCGTATAGGGTATCTACACCGTGACATCAAGCCAGGTAACTTCGCCATCGGACGGCCAGAAAGCAACGAACAACAGATCGTGTTTATGCTAGACTTTGGACTGTGCCGCAAGTTTATTGGGTAAGTTTTGAGGATATTGAACTTGAATTTTGTCATTTTTTGCTTTGTTCTTTTATCAAAACGTACGTTTTTGATACTTCACGCCCTAGGATTATAAAACCCTCGTCACCCTGTCAATATTTTAGCGATGCCGACTCGAAAGATCTCCGAATGCCAAGAGCATCTGCTCCTTTCCGTGGTACCACTCGTTATGCAGCTATGGCAGCCCTAAAGCAAATGGAACAGTCCAGAAAAGATGACATCGAAGCCTGGCTGTACATGGTCGTGGAATGGACGGCAGGCCAGCTACCTTGGAGGAAGCTGAAGGGACCAGATAAAGAAGAAGTACTTCGCTGGAAAGAAGCCGTCCGCGCCGGCGATGCTTTAGCCGACTTCCTCACAGACTGCCCCAAGCGTCAATTCTTGGCCATAATGCAATATCTGGATTCATTGGTCTACCAGAGTATCCCCGACTACAGCTACGTCTACTATTGTCTCCAACATGCAGCCAAAGTGAGTATAACTATTATTAATATCTGAGTTATCTCTTTATTCTGAAAAAACTTTAAATAATGTATAACAACATCATTTAAACCGAACTTCAACGAAAAACAACTTTCAGGCCAACAACATAAAGCCAAACGATCCTCTTGACTGGGACCCGGACCATAAGTACCACGGCCCGTCGGTGCAAGACCGCGACAAGCGAATAGACCTCAAGGTTGGCAAAGAGAATGAACACGAGGAGAAGGAAGAGGAAGGTGGACACATGTCAAAGCGGGAATCCACCAAAAGGGGCTGATCTTGTTGTCTGATCCAATAAATTAGTGTTACTTTGATCGTTGAAATTCATTTGGTTTTCATAAATCTTGGGTTGTTTAGAAAAAAGTAAAATTAAAGATTTTAGGTACATTTTTAGAGTTGAGACCT
The DNA here is from genome assembly GCA_904066225.2 of Bursaphelenchus okinawaensis. Taxonomy (NCBI): domain Eukaryota; kingdom Metazoa; phylum Nematoda; class Chromadorea; order Rhabditida; family Aphelenchoididae; genus Bursaphelenchus; species Bursaphelenchus okinawaensis. Next base: position 5,473,376 of record CAJFCW020000005.1, on the reverse strand, counting down.
GATTTACATTGACAGATTTACTCCCAAAAACAAGATTCTGTCGAGAAAATCGAGTGATGAAGTATTTTTTGGACGGATTGACAAATTTTATAAAAGTGGCGGATTTTTTGGAAAAATAATTTATATTTTTCACTTTTTTTGTTTTTACTTTGTTTCTTTACAGGTTTTCTTACTTTTACTTTACGTTTGAAGTTCGGATAAACTGTTTTTGTTGTTATATACTAGTTATTATGTGTATTTTCTAGAAAGCAGGGTTTTTAATGATAGTTTTGGGCTTTTCTGGATGTTACAGTACGCTTTATAGCGATATGAAGCATAATTTACGTTAACATAGAACAAACATACTGTACGTTATACGTCTCAGCTACATCGACATTAAAAAAGCTTTGCACTTATGTGCTATTTACAGCAGAATAATTCATGCCTTATTACACAGGTATGTCGTGGTGCATAACAAACGAGTGCTATTTATTGAGGAATAATACCAGCTGTTGTTAGGAAGTCCTTGAGGAATTAAGATGGAGCAACTTTCTCCAGGCTTGAGTCACATTTTAAGCTACGTCAAATGAGGCTAGCTTCCACTTAATTGGCCAAAGTCTGTGATGGTGAATATAAAAAATGGTTGTAGATGTGAATTTATTAGTTTTTTGGTTTTTTATGAAGATTTAGAATTAGTAGATGTTTACATGGTAAAAGTCTTTGCAAGTACCTTTTTATATTTTTAGTACGGTACTGTTTTGAGCTGAAAATAAGTTTTGAAAATGTAAAATTAAGTATATTCATGTATAAAAGTGTAATAATAAGGGAACTCTATGTTAAGGTACATTTTCTGACGTACATAAATAAAAAATTTTTTGGAAATGAAGGTGTTTTAGGTATATTATACTTCATCTTCATATTTAGCCCTATTCTTTTTATGGAATAAAAATCAAGTGTGAAATTAACATATTTTGTGGAATATACTTTTATATAACAAAATATGGTATTTAATGAAAGCTCTTACCGTGGTTGTCTGTATTTTGCAATGCCATAACTTGTGTTATCTTCCAGAATGCCAAAGTCATTTCTGTACAAAGATTAGGTGTTATTGGCTTAGTTGTAACAAGATTTGCGACTCATAACTTTATTTACCGCTTGGTAATCGAATGTAAATCAAAGATTACCGCGCAGTAATTGAAAGTTTTGCCTCGAACAGTGGTCAACGATTTAATTAAAAACAATCTCGACTTGTTTATTTTTTGGACGTGAGAACGGCACATTATTAGCTTTGTTTTTCTAAATTTATTCATCACCGGAGGGCATTTTGAGTGTTTTGGTGGCGGCCGTTCAAACGTTCTTCACTTCAATCATTTTCGAGAGTTTTTTGGTTAAAAACTGATTTCAAGTCGTATGATTGATTTAAATGTCTTTAGGGGGTTAAATTCAATTTTCATTCAATTCTTCGTTTAACAACCAAAAAACTGTTGTTCCAGAATATTGTAGTAGCCTTCTTTAACCGAACATTAATTTTCTCTTCAAAATTAAAGGAATTCTGTAGTTTTCCTAGTACACATGCAGGTAACAATGGCAGTGGGATCTTTGGTTGCAACTGTTTTTGGTTAGTTAGTATATGTGTCGTTATAGGGGCATTTGGGCGGAAAACTTTTTTTGAACAGATACTAAATAGGTTTGAGGAAATACGACGGAGAACGCGTACAAATGTTTACATACGTTCTGTTTCCTGTATATTGAGGTTAGCAAAGGTTCAGTCTTATGTATCGGAATGGCGTCGGTTTCTTGTTTAACTTTGTTACAGTAAAATGACGTTTCAACGGTTATTAGTAAGATTATTATCATTTCTTGATAACTTTTGGTCAATTTACAGTGATGAGAAGTTAAATATTAAAATTTTTTACAGCCTTAAGAAATGATTTTTTAAAGTTTTTAAAATTACTGCTTTACTTTTGTAAACTTGAAATTAGCAGGTTCTCCAGATTCTAAACATAAGATCTTGCAGCTCTGAATCAAAACATACGGCACGTCACGTTGTGTTCCTATTTATACGCGGTTTCGCGGTAATGTAACAATTCTTTATGCACAAGAGCATGTGTTTGATTTCTAGTGTTCTTGAAGGTGTCAATCTCAGGCTGCCAATTGTTTATTATACTTTTTGCGAAAACAGTTTTGTTTTCCGAAAGATAACTAACGGCATACTTTTTGTTTATGGCGCGGTAAATGAAACTATGGTAAAATAATTTTGTTGTTTTTTAATTTTGGAGTTATTTTTATAGTGATATTACTTTTTTGTTGATATTAACAGATATATTAGTTTTATGGGTTTTATTTTCTTATATCTTCTTGTAAATGCCATCATTCGGCCTAACATTACAGTGGTGTCATCACTTTTTTTTAAGCTACATCACTTAAGTTAATGTAATCAGGAATCGTAAATTTCGCTAGAAATCGCTTTACTTTCTATTTCTGAACCATCACTTACAAAAAAGATGCAAGTTGTACAGTAATACGCGTGCCTATCACGATGACTAAAGTAATTTACCCGCATTATCGCCTTGCTTACTTCTTAGCACGCTATGAAACTGGCACGTTGTGTAACGTTCGTCTTCCGCGCGGAACTTTCATTGTTCCGTCCAAATTGAATTGTAGGCTTAAATAACGTGAATGTCATTTCCATGAGATTGGGCCTGTCTTTACATGCATGTTACTCTAATCCGCCTAAACTTGTTATGCTATTTTTCGGTTTCTGGCCATCGCTTTTTTTACAAACCCTGTATTGTTGTGCTTATTGTCGTATTTACTGTGAGTTATTGTGTTGGGTACAATGAGGGTCAGGTGAGGTTTTAGAATATCAAGGCAAAGAGATTGCTTCTAATGTGCCTGTGTCATTTTAGAATAAGGATTTATTCTACTTTAGCGTAGTATTTTATATTTACTGACCTATTTATAGTAGAAAACATACTTTATGACAGTTTGTTTGTTAAAGTCATTGCTTTTGCCACAGCCTGTTTTGGACTAGTCTGAAGCCAATTTCTGGTTCAGCTAGTCTGGCTTCCTTTTAAAAGTTTGTTGTAGGTCTAGACTGTAGCGTTTTCGAATAAAATCTCACAAAATTCACGCACAATATATAGTTTTATCTAACGAGTCTTATGGATTAAAGTTTTAAATTTTATCACTGATAATCCAAATGTTTTGACGTTTGAAACTGCCATAAAAACATAGTAAATGGCTAAAAATAGCTCTGTTTAGCCTTTACAATCCTTTTGTCACGGAAGAAGTAAATTACGGCGAAGTAAATAAGGACTTGGCAATTGTAACATCTTGAAAAAACAATTGAAATGGCAGTTAAAAGTGTCGTTTCAAGTTTTTTAAAATTAAACGAAGTGGTGTTCTTAACAATGTCAGGCTATTTTAAAGTTGAAGTAATTGCATTATTATGGTGATATTTGCACTTGTAGCTTTATTTTTGAAGCTTCAGCGACATTTTATACGTTTTTGAAATTAAAAGTTTTAGGCTTTGACGTGACGGTTGTGCATATATACATACATGTAGGGATATATTTGTTGATATGTCTATTGACTATGTAAAATTGTGTTTTACTTTGTATCAGCTACGAGAAAAAAACTCATCTTCTTTACTCCCGAATGTTACAGTAAGAGCAAAGGTCAAGCGAGTATCCAAGTTGAATTCGATTACTCTGCTTTGGCAAACGTTTCCCGAGATTGTAATCTTTTTGATTCCTGAAATTGCTCTTCCGGGAACAATTACTCGCCTCTTCCTTATTATGCTAATTTGGTTGCAAATTATTTGGAATAACAAAGTCAAAACATACTTTTACCGCGACAGAAGATGACTTTTACTTATGACTTTGGACTAGATATTGTTATTTTTTTGTTACAACTTTTTGCTATTTGCACTACTTTTACTCTCTAGTGACGTATTTTCTAGAATCTGCTTCTGACGACGACCACAATTACAGAAGTTTTGTAAAATTTATTTTTAAATTTTAATTAAAAATTAATTAAGTTTCGGCAAATCTTTTGTCACTGAATACGAAACAGTAATCCTATAGTAGTAATGATAGCGTTTAGAACTTTACTGAGTAAGCCGGAAATGTCTTAAGAATCGAATTGGATTAGTCTTTAAGTAACATCGACTTGTTTTTACATTACTATCCTGGGACATGTACATTGTTGTTCACATTCACACAGACGTGTTTACATTCGATGCTGTTTCCGTGTTATCTGGGTTTGGAAGTTTAGTATGTGTTGGGTGGGATGTCTGGTTACAGAGTTTTTGATAGTATGTTGGTTTATTTTAGGAGACTCATAGTAGTGATATGTACTTATATAGCACTACAAAGCACAGTATTATACGTTAATTACATTAAAGTTGCACTCAACGACTTTGCTATAATATTATATGTTTAATAGTATGTTGTGATTGCTACCTTTACTATGTTTTGCTATTTGTACTATATAACTTGGTGTGCACCTGACAGCATGTAAAGGTTGTTTATATTATAGTAAGACCTAAAAAGGGCATTTTTATTATGTTTATGTAAAGTAAATATTGTTACATGTAATATTATGTATGTTCTTTGTACAATGTTTGCTTGTATGTAAAAATAGAAGTTGATGTAAATTTGTTTACAGCTCTATAACATCATATTCATGTAAATTTCAAAGTACGTGTTGTTTGATACGTATGTTATTACATGCATAGTAAAGTAGCTGTAAGTGCAAGGTGACTAACTACGATGGAACAGTGACTAACTCTGTAACATGTTTATATCGTGGTATCTTTTCTTGGTAGAGATTATGCAGTAAAGAAATGATTTAACACTTTCTGCATAGATGAGCCTGCTAATCTTGTTCTTTAGTTGAAGATTGTTCAGTTCGTTTTGTACCAAAAGTTAACAGTTATAAGTAAAGAGAGTACTATAGCTGGCTCGGTAAAAACATAACGGATTAGAGTAATGTTTTTTGAATTCTAAAAACTACTTTTTAAGGAAAATAAAACTAAATTTTGCGACGAAAAACTTTTAGTACTAAGCTACCGCAGTACAAAATTTGAAAATTGTAGCTATTTTTATAACCATGATATACCGTTTTAGTTTTGGACATTTTTCTTGGGACACCCTGTATTTTAGTTTTAGTTTTTGAGTCACAACGTTTGAATCGAGATTGTAAAGGTACGTTTTGTAAGATACAGTATTTACTTTTGTCAAAGAATAGGAAATGGGAAAGAAGGCTAAGTGATAGTAGAATACCATCGATCTTCTAGTCAATGGTTTTATAAATTTATAATTTTTATTTGCCTTTTCTGCTCTGTCTTATATATCTGACGTCTGACAAGATACGATACGATATAACCTTTTATAGTAATGGCGGAAGTCATTGTTTATTTTAATTGTCGCTAACTTTCAAAGCCTTATTTCTTCAGACTAGGGTATTATGCATTTGCAAAAGTTTATTCTCACAAATTTAAAAGGAAAAGACTTGGAACTAAGTCAAGGTTTAGAGTGTAGTTACAGGAGATTTCAACAATATTTTAGTTATGAAGTTTTATAATTTTTTTGTCATATAAACAACATTTGTTTATAAATAATTCAAAAAGTTAGAAGAGGTTGTTTTTGTAATATCATCATTATTATACTCTTCAATCTTATAAATACCTCTAAAGGACAAAATTGTTTTTTACTATAAGAAGCATATCTTGCTGGGTCTTTTTATGTGAACATTGAGTTGTACCTGTTTGTTATGACCTAGTATTTCATAATTGATTTTTTAAATTTCACTCTAGCTTTAAATTACAGTAACTCTCTGTATACTTATCGTTTTAAATATACCTTTATCATTGCTTATAAACAGCTCGGATCTTTAGTCTGAAACAGTTACATCCGTTATCGAAGGAAGTGGGTTTCTCCTTACTGCCTTAACTCGTTTATTGTAATTGGACTACATTTATATTATAGTTACTAGCTAGTATACCAGTGTTGCTCCTTGACTTCTTTTGCTTTTAAATTTGTTTTGTCACTTTGGTTTGTATTGCATTTTATTTTAATTAAAATTGCGACAAGGAACTTTAAGTTTGCCTTGGGGGTCTACTATTTATAGGTCATTGTTATTATTACAACATTTTATATTTTACATGCTAATACACTTTGAATTTTGCAATTATTTTACTTTCTTGATGTTATTTTAATTAATCACGCAGTAAATCATTTCTACACCAAACTACCTTTATATTAATGTAAAAGTTAGTTTTTTGTACTTTGTTATAATTAAAAGTTAATCGTATTAGTTGTTGTTACCGTACTCTTAACCGTGTTATGCAAATTGCGTAGTGTTTCTATCTAAAACGTTTTTCTGTTAAGGAGTAGTCTCCAGACGATTCTGACCTCATTAAAGGCATCTAATCAAATACGACTATTTCTTTTGTTTGTATATCTTGGACTGCTTGATGGTAACAGCAGGAGTCTATAGTGGTCTGGGTAGTACTACTTTTTTAATATTATATTCTACTTTTTAAACCATTTATAGCTTGGGAACTAGTTGTTACAGTCCCCTTAGATTAAATTATAGTATGATACTAGGTAGTCGATGCTATATTTTGATACCAAAGATATTATAATACATACATATAGTATCCTTAACTCTGTGTGCAGAATTAGATTGTTTTTAATACCTTGGGAATGGGATTACTTTCCTGGTTCTTTCAACATTAATATTTCATAAGTTTCGAAAATGATTTGCACTTAATCATGTTATTTTTTATTGTGCAGTTTTTAAATTTTAAATTTTTGAAATTTGAGTTAAAAAAGCTTACATTAATCATTTTTAATTTGGGGATTTAAAAATGGAAGTTCAAAACTAGGCTGATCTCTTTGTAACAAGGTCATTATACTTAAAATGGAAATACGATTTTGTTTTTATATAATTTGAACTTGTCTGGGTCTGCACTTACTATGTATTATGTGTTAAGTAAGTTGTTGTAGACCTACTACATATTTTAGAAATGGTTTTTTCATAAAAATGCTCTTTTCGTTTATGTTGTTGTACTATATTATTATGTCTTTTGATTAGCTTTTACAGCCTGTAATTACAAACTTTTATGTGGTGTAAGTGCATTGCGTGATACTGTAGATACATGTGTATAGCCATGTGGTTTACTACGTGACTTCTGTTATCACGTAATTCTTTATCAAATCTTGTTACAGCAAAATCTTGATTTTTAAAATTTATGATGCTCTTTACAGTACGATATGATACCGTCTTGGTACGATTTATCAGCTTTATTTTAGCACTTTTTTATGTAATGTCTCTATTGCGCTGTAAACCCATAAAATAAAAATTGATAAGGTTGCGATACGTCTCATCAGAAACCATAGTAATCATCGGTTTACCGTGTAGTTATTTGTCAAGTTTTGCAAATGAAATCCCATCTAAAATGACTTTTAATTCACTTATTCTAATCTTGTTTGTGTCTGGCATACAAAGCCCGTCCTCTTTATATGTTTTGTTTCATAATTCGCTGATTAAGTTATAGTATAAATATGGCGGTGGTATTATATTATAGTAAATGTCATCGTGTCATGAACTTGTCGTGTGAAGAGAATATTTTGAGCATATTAGTGTGTAATGTGGTTAAGGGTCGGAATTTTTATTTTGAGGAGTTTTTTGTGCCATATATATAGCTATGTAGTTTTAAAGCTTTTTGGTGATATTTTGAGTATTTTAAGTGGAAAACAAAGATAAAAGTACGCTTCTTTTGAAAATATCGAATGTTGTTTTCTTAGCTCTAAAAATTAGGTTTTTTGTTGTTTCTGAAATGTACTAGTAAACCCCAATATAAAATAGTAAACCCGGATCTACAACGAAATGCCTATTCTAATTTTGTGACAAAAACACTGGTATGGCACCGACAAAGCTGTCCTTCGTTCTGAGAAGTGCAGTAGGTCATTGATTGGTACGCACTGTTATTCCAAGAAAAAGTTTTTAAAAAGGCTTAACGTGCTATACCAATCTTTTTTTCTACCAAAGAGATGGGTAGTAAGGGATACTTTTGATCTGGGAAGGACTAAAAGTTGGCACAGGTATGAAATTTAAGGGGTTGTTCACGTTATAAATTTTATTTTACGTTCATAAAATGGTAAAACGTTGTTGTTTTCCGTACCATTTTAGTATGTTTTTTGACATTTCTAAAGAAGATTTAGATACCTATAGTCTTAATGTAGATACGTATTTTCGTTACAAACTGTGTGAGAAGATTTACCTTTGCACAGCCTTGATGTATGTATGTATTTTTGGTATATCAAAACTATGTAAACGCGGTTGTAAAACGTATAGATTTGAGTTCTTTTTACAAAAAGCGACATTAACCTATGGCTACGATTGTTAAAAAATTATTTTAAAATTTTTGATTTTTTTGAAATTTAGTGTTAAACTTGATAAAATGACTAATAATACCCTCGAGCACAGAAACAGTACAGTTCCTGTTACGAGTATTGTAGTTGTAATCTGCGTCAAGGTTTTATTACAACTTGATTTAATTTTGGCAGTAATTAAATCGAAGCACGGATTCTAACACCCTTAGGGCCCACATACTCAACGTCACGTTGTTTTGCGATACCAAAGTAAATAATTGCTTTATTTACTGTTATAGCATTGTACTTGCTGGATCTTTGGTACTCTTGTATTTCTGTTCTCGTACCTGTCGGATTTACAGTCTTTTTGCTGTAAAGTTCTGGATTTACTGACTAATTGGGAAGGTTTTGTTGACAGTTGTAACTGAGAGGATGTACAATAATTTTTTTTGTAATTTTTTTATATAGACTCTACAGTAGAACAATACAATGTAAATCTTGTAGTTCAATGTAGATGTGTTTGTTTGTTACTTTACAAATCTGGTCAGAAAGTTCACAGATTAGGTAGAGGCAACAGTGTTGCGGATAAGCTTATTTTCAAGTGGTATTTAAAATGGTTTTTGAGACTTTGTCACTTTTCACTCTTAATGTATGTGGCTGTTTGCGTAGAGTAAAAGACCAAAAAGATGCGCTAAATTTACTTTATCTGCCGTTGACTATATATAATAGATAAATATAAGTATGTAGCTGTATTAAGACCTATTTCTAGTCTGTATAACTAGCTACATTATGTCTTTGCAAAGTCATAAAATGATAAAATAATATAGGTGGTACTATCATGAAGCTACGGTCTTAACTTTAATTTATTATGACATTACGTGTTTATATCGTCTCACATATAAACAGTCTATTGTACTGACATTGTTGTTTCATGTCAAAGCCTTCATGTCATCGTATGATGAGATTACAGTGATTATCTGTTTGTTTTGTGAAGACGTAACTCGATTACCGTGCATTTATTCTGGCTTCTAGAATACTTTGTTGCGAGGTTAGTGGAATTGCAAAGATTACAATGTAAAGATGAAAATACGATTGGGCTTTGTAGTCAAGTCATAACATATTGTCGTAGTATTGTTGTTTATTCCGAGGAAATCTGAAATTGTGGATGTATCGCAATTTATAGTTTTCGGAAATTGAAGAATTTTTTAAAAATATGAGTCTGCTCCTCTCCCACGCCGCTCGGTAAGATAGTGAAGGTTACTTAGAATATAGTCGTATGTTTTACTACAATAACTTACTACTCAGTAGCTAGGCTACAATCTTTTGTTCATTTTGTAGTTTATACTATTCTGTACAACCTCTTTTACTGTGACATTTCCAACCGTACCCTTGTTGTAACACCAAATTGGCCACGTATATTTTGGAAGTATATGGAAGTATTATAATTAGTTACTGCAAGTTTTGTTTTTGATGTTCGGACACCTGAGTAGGTGGAATGACAATGTTTTTGTAGCAAAACTGTTGAACCTACTCCTTAGAAGTAACTTTATATTAAAGTTGCGGTAAATGATTACAGCCCTAAACGCAAGAAGTTGTACTAATAAGCAGGTTGTTGTTGTTGTTGTGCGAGGACATTTTAGGAAGTTACTTGTTATTCTCGCTTTGTCAAAATAACTTGGCGGCATACCTTTACTTTGTTATCATAGCATAGTAAAGGGAACATTGTTAAAGTAAAATAGTTAGTGCTACTTTGAATAACTGCACTTTTCGAGTACTCATGGATTCTTAAAGTACTGTTAAGACAAGTGTTCAAACAGTACTGTTAAGCATGTTGTTCAAGGCTGTTTTTCATCTTGAAATTTGTTTTTACAGCCTATTAGAAGGCTGTTTATCTGTCGCTTTATAAGTTTGTCCAATAAAACATGTATGTTACTATTGCCATATACTATTGTGTTAACAGATCAACGACTAACCCCTACAACTACTACCTACTGTTATCAACATTATTGTAGTCGTAATCCAGGTGTTTTTAATGTTATTGTAAATACTTCATGTCCTGGTAGTACTGTAGTTTTATTGTACCGTGAAATTGTTTGTCTGATGAGATTACAATCACTGTCATATCACTTGTTTATTGCGATAACACTCTAATCGCCTTTGTTTTACTGCAGAATTCAGAAGGCTTTACAGTTCTGGAAGGCTTTGACTGTGTCTGCAATCTATTTACATTGATGTAGAATTACATGCCTTTCCTGCTTTTTACATTGGGTATTACTGTGGGTACAAAATGTCATAGATATGACGTTCTTTGAGTACAAAATGACTTCAACATATTGTAGTATAACTTATGTTAATATTAGTTTTAAACTCAAAAATAAGTTTTTTACTTTAATACTTGCCCTGTTCACAACTATTTCTAAGCTTTTGTTTACTTTCCATTATGTTAATTTAAATCCAGTAACTTTGTGCTACAGCGCCGCTGCTTAATAAGTGAACATTAACATAGCAAACATGTACATACTCATTTCAGCCTCTCCATATCCAACATAATATCCGAGTGCTGGATCTTTGTTCTCTTTGTACAGTTTGCAAATTATGCAAAATTTCTCGGAAAATGAAGAATTACAATTGGAATTACACCCGCCGACCTTGATATCACCCCTTCGTATCTTCCTCATAGCCACATGTGTGTTTGGTATTGCCTTCAATATACTGGTGTTTTGCAAGAGAAATCGACCAAAGTAAGTGGTATAACATATCTTTATGAACATAGTACATTAGCTTTCATGCCTAAAGGGTTATGTTACAGTAGCTTTCACTTTATTTAACCTTATTGTTACGACAAAAACCTTTAAAATGTCATAATATGCATATTATAGTACATTTCATATGAATTCTGAGCACAAAGCATATGAAATTGACCTTTAATGTTTTCAGCAAGCGACAAGCCTCAACGACCAGAATCTCGCTACGCTTGTTGGCCTTCATGGCCGTAGCTGACACAATTTCCCTGGGGGCATTGTTGTTAATGCTCTCGATTCAGTATTTCGGTTTGAGGAATCCGAATACGATGACAATAATATGCAAAGTGAGTTTAGTAGGAAGTACAGGATGATCAGAGATTGAAACTATTTTTAAAATATTTTTGGAATTTTAGGTAACAAAACGAAACTCAAGGTTATCTGATAAGCAAAGATGATTATAAAAACAATATCACACCTTTTCCTTGTAAATATTGCCTTTTCCAAGCTAAACACATCTTATCTGGACCTTATTTTAGCTGGATTTGTTCTTAATCCACGCAGCGTCAGCCTTCTCCATCTGGTGCTGGTTGGTGATGTCAGCGATCCGATACATCGCCATCTACCGACCCTACACTCACCTCAAGATGAACAAAGAGCCCATGCTGGCGGTGGCTACGGTCGTCCTGATGTGTGCCTTCTTCGAGACGTGGATCCTCTTCGACGTCAAGTTCGATGTCCGAGCCCGTGGCTGCATCGAGACATTGCCAGAGGAATGGGGATTCAGAATCCAAATTGCCGAAATTACTTGGAGCTATTTCCTGCCAGTCGTCTTAATTACCGTGCTGGACTTCCGGGTCTTGTGCTGTCATTCGGTTTGGAGCGGGCGAGGGCCATCCAGTATCAGCGACTTCGAGACGGCCTTCAATGAGTCACAGAATCATCGGAATCTGAAGCCAATTATCGTGAGTTTTGAGAGTTTATAAGGATAAGAATCAGAAAATAGGACGAAAAGCTGGATTCTCAAGAATAAAATGTCACAAAAAGCTGGATTCTAAACAGCTTTTCGCCAAAAAATAGTTTTTTTATTTGTGGACATACTATACGGTGAAAAGTGTCTTATTTTCTGAATTTTCATAAAGTTAATTGATCAAACAGCCAATAAAAATCTTGGAAAGGGATATAACAGAATTTATTCTTTTTTCTATAAAATTTTTGGCTTAAAGATGCATTTTTGTCACAAACTTATATCAATATACTTTTTAGACCGATGAAACCCAAGCTCTGTACATAAAAACTGTCCAATCAGCCGATTCAATACCTAAAGATTCGTCTTCCAACAACTCTCTGGACAAATGTGACAGTCCTCAAGCAGTTCCTCAACCCATACCCATATGTACACCATCTCAGTCAGTTAAATCTAAAGGATCCTTATCAGCCAGACACACAAAGCCACGATCTTCTAGAAGGACGCAGCAAATCAGAATCCTGAAGCGATGTCTCTGTATCTCGATCCTAGACTTGGGAATGAATCTGCCCAACTATCTACTACGACTTTACTTTACATTGGCCGATGTCTCGAGTGTGGAGAGTATCGCCGGGGAAGCCTGGTTCGCCTTCTTCCAGGATCTTAGCCAGATGCTTTACTTCGCTCAGGTGGGTAATATAATAATATTGTGTTATCTTTTGTCAGACAGTTTAAATACGGTCTAGTAATTCTTGTGAACCCATTTTAAAGTGACGTACATTATATTATATTAACGTACATTATCAAAAAAGTTTAGTCTTTATATTATTTTGTTTTCAGTTTGCTCTGAACGCTGTATATCTGATGGGCATTATATATCAAGCACCAAAGAAGAAGCCCAAAAGTATTAATGGTACCATTCCAAGTGGTATTTCAAAGTCCGGAGTTTGGCAGTAAACAACAGCTATCAACAAGTTGTCTACTACAATATTGTGCTTAATATCTACAAAAATATGATGCTTAATGGGAGCAGATGGTTGATAATCAACATACGACAATCATGTTAGATCAACTACTGTGATACGGCAAGAAGGATCGATTAAGAGCTTGTACCAAATGTACCTACAACATGTCCAAAGAATCTCAAAATTCAACAGAAACCTCATACGAACATTTCAAAGTTAAAACGGGAATAAATTTTATTACTATCAGTTTCAGTTGGATTATGAGGTACAATAATATTATTCAAACATATCACAATATCAGAGCTCCTGATAATTTAGATACAAAAGTTAATTATTTCCTTCAAACCCCAAGACTTGAGTTAAAAATACCATTTTACGCCTAATTTCATTCATAGTAGTACAATAATACAAAGTGGTGCGGATACAACTTGTTAACAACGTCGGCTTCAAGGAGTAATGTGCTGAATGTACTTGATCATGTTATTCTCTGGGTTTCGGACGTACTGCTGGACTTTATTCTGAGATCTCTGGCCAATCCCACGGTTAAGCGATGTGTTTAACAGTTTCTCTACTCTGAAAACTTATTTTATTAATGTTACCCTTCAAAAATAATTTTTTAAATACAATTTGATCGTATAAAATGGTCTCCGGCATGCGAAACTATTTTCTGACAAAAAACTGTCTGAAAACCTGTTCCGAATACTTTTACCAATAAAAAGTGGCAAGACTTACAGATTCCTGAACTGGGCTTGAGCTTTCCTTATTCTGTAAACCATCACGCTAACAGAAATGAGCAGACCAATGTTAATCAAGATGAATACCATCGGAGCGAATAGGGCGAAACTCGGTGGAGAAGACTCAGATTCATTTTCGTGCAATTCACATTCTCCATCAGACATCACGCTGAACAACAATCGACCGAGTGAGTGAAGAAGGCTAAAAAGTAAAGGAAACGGACCTTTTAGGTAATGCTGTTTTTTGAAATTTCAAAATTAAAATTGCTTCGAAATTTGTTTTACAATTGAATTTTAGAGTGCTAACACGAACTAAAACTTCCTAGTGGATCATACGACATTTTGGGAAAGAAAATATTTATTTAGGTAATTGATTCTTCAATAATGTAGCCAGAGGTTCACGGACTTCAGAGACTTTCATGCTGAAGTAGAGGATCACCTTCTTGATCACCCAATTGTACTGTTCTGGAGTTGCGACAAGAAACGGTCTTTGCTTTCTCATCTCCTTCAATATGCTCTTCAACTGTAATTTTAATTTTAGATAATAATTTTCAACTTTAATTTCAATTTAGGCAATAAGTGACAGAAAAGACTAAAGATGTTGTTTTAGTCCCTAATTAAACGAGGATTTTGCATAAAAATTTGGGTAAAAACCTCGGTTTGATACCCTATAAACTTCAAAATAAGTTAATATTGGTGTTTTAAAAGGTAATACAAACTTACATCGCATTCTTTGCCTGTAGCGATAGCTTCGACTGCGGCGTGAAGTAAGATGACAGCTCCACTGCGACCTTGGCCCATACGACTAGCTACAGCGATTGGAGCATCCACAAACAGAGTCTGAAAAAGATCATTTTAAGTTATGAATTTCACATTTTGTAAAATACGCTGACAGCTTAATTTAAAGAATTAACGAAGATTTTTAAATTGGTTTTACCTAATACCACAACTTAAATACGAAACTTACGCGAGGAATTTGCTTCCAGCAGCGAAGAAAGGCGAGGAAATGCTCTTTTGGGGCTTCTTTCTCGCTCCACTGGGGATAGTGGACCAAGTTGGCAATGACAGAGTTGGAACAGCCGTCTGGTAAAACTTCGATGGCAGATACGGTAAAGTCATCCAGTTTCGTCACTTTGCGATTATTCACAAAAATGTCGCCATAATTCGTGTGATCTCCTGCTTTTACTGGCCAAAAGTCGCCGGTGTCGCTTTCCTTTGTGTCGCCCAACAGAAGCACTACTGAACAGGCTTCTTGGAACACTAAAATAATGTTGATAAGTTATACTATGCATTAGAATACCTAAACAACATATATTGTACTAGGTATTGTCTTTGAAAGGCTTTATAATGGTGGTTATGTTGTAAATTTTACTGAAAAATAGTTGATGAGATATGTTTAACGAAACGTACCAAGTCTCCAGAAGTCGTTTATGGTATTCTTCATTGGTGTTTGAACGGCCATAAATGGACGATCTAGTTGTGGTATCCTGATGTGATTGCCATTGTAGTAGTCAGTCGCTGGAGGAACGTTACATGTTAACACAACGCTGCAAGTATTATGTCTACTATGCCAATGAAGTGTAGTATTAGGTGATTGCGAAATTATCCCGCCAATTTTTCAAAATTTTTTTTAAAAATTCTGGATTGTTCTAGAACTTTCGGTTGATAACCTATATAAAGAGATGTCCAAGCACTAAAAAATATTGCATGTTCAAGCTTTCTGTTGTTTACGGTGGTTCAAGAAATCAAGATAAAACATGGTCATGTTAGGGCAACGTTGCTTCGCAACTTCCGTGAGAACGGCAACGCAACAAGAGCAACGAAAAAAATATGCAGTGCTGTAGGGCCTTCAGTTGTCTCTCACGACACCACAAAAATTTGTTTCCACAAATTCAAAAACGGTGGCTTTGACATGTCCGAAAACCGCGATCAGGTAGACCGTCACTACTTGAAAAACCCTATCTTCTGAAGCTGATCGAAAAAGACCCCAGACGAACCTGTACTCGTTTGACTGTAGAGCTTCAGTGTGATCCTTTTTCCATATTAACTAGACTTCAGACCTTTGGAAAATCATGGAAATATGGTCAAGGGGTTTCACATGATTTCAACAGCGACCAGCTGAAACGCTAAGTGGAAGTTGCCCTTATTTGTTGATGTTCCCAAGTACCTTTGCATGGCTTGACAATTTGGTTACTGGGGACGAGGAGTGGGTACTGTATGTTAATCACACCAAGAAGAAACATTGGCTTTTACGTGGAGAACAGGGTGGATCAACTCCCAAACCTGGTCTTCACCAACTGGAGGAGGTGAACAGCGTTAGTTGGAACTCAACATGTATTGTGTACTGGGAAATGGTACCAAATGGAACTACGATCCCTGTGGATGTGTACTGTAGACAAATTAAATCTGTTGCCGTTGCATTGCATGGTAAAAAAGACCGCGTCTTCTTCATTCATGATACTGCTCGTGCCTGTGACAAAGTTGACCCAGCACAAGCTGAAAAGGCTCGGCTGGGCTGTGATGCTACATTCACTATACTCAACTGATGTTACGCCTACAGATTATAATATGTTCTACTCTCTTCAAAACCATCTGAATGCAACACGCTTTGACAACCGAGACGACCTCAAGCGATGGTGGACTAACTTTTTCAATTCTAAAACTCCAGGTTTCTACAGAAGTTGAATTCAAATGCTGCCAAAGGGATGGCAACAGGTCGTTGATAATAATCTTACATATATTTGTTAATTAGTTGTTGTTGTTTTTTTTAAATATTAAATTTTGGTAAAAACAAAAATTGGCGGGATAATTTCGCAATCACCTAATATATATGCTATAGTAACTTCACGGTATAACATTACTTACCGAGTAGCATCAGGGCAGTTCTCGACAGTATCCTTGTTTCTGGCGGCATTCTCTTTGAAGGCTTTGAACTCTGGCTTCTCGAGTGTAGCACTTTCCTTCTGAATCTCTTCGAATTCGGCTACAATACCAGCGTATTCAAGGTTACTGTACTTTGTCGTAAACTTATTCAAATTTGACAAAGCAGTATCGTTCAGTTTGCGACGTCCTAGAGTTGGTATTGTTGCTACTTTGTCGCTAAAATAATGATTTTAGAATTTCAAAAATTGTTTTTATCTTCTGTACTGTTCAAGCTACTGTCTTGTTTTGTACCAAAAAAAAAATAAATTTTAGTCTGTATATTTACGATATCATCAAATTGTATCGTGACAACAAAGTAACTTACCCCATCGATTGACTGTAAAAGCTTCTGAATCAGAGTCGCACCGACCGGTTGATAAAAAACACAAAATGACGCAAGAATTTAATCCAATTTAAAAAAATAATACTGACAGAATGGTAAAATAGGTTTATTGCATGAATATACCAAAAAGAATACATAAATATACCCGTTCAAATCGTATGTATAACAACAGGTTCACGTTCGGAACCACCGTCCTCATCCGCAGAATTCACGGCGGTCACAGAGACCGACCGGTCGATTTCCGAATGAATGATAATACCCTCTTCGTCATCTTCATCTTCTGGGAGCAGTAACTCTTGATCCAAGAGGTCACGGTTCCACATTGGTCGTAGCAGACAATATACGATACTGAAATGGATTATTACAGTATGCTTATAACATTTTACGGTATATGTTGGCAAATACAGAAAATTTTATGATAAAAATCTACATCAATTTGTATTTATTGTTTAGTAAAACTACATGCTGCGGTACTCTTAAAACCTTACCATAACCCGACTACCACTCCCAAGCACAGTAACCCTTGTAGGAAGAATACAAAGCCAGGCCACGTGACCATAGTACGGTTGTAAATAGTGTTGAATATCATGGCCGAGAACAAAGGTCCAATTACCATAACCCACGTTACCATAGCAAACATACGCGATGTCTGTTGTTGAGGTACCAACTTCGGCAACAGGATTCTGAAGCCAGGAGCAATTGCTCCAGTTGGGAAGGCAAAGGGTAAGGCTGAAGTGGCACACGTTACTTGGTATTAGTGCAATAATATTTCTAATGGCATCACATTAGAAAAAGATTTATAGCAAAGCTAATCAGAAGAATTGCCATTCTTTTTGCAACAAATAATAATTATAATAATTAATTTATAACTTACTCCACAGTAACTGGTTGGTATTCTTAGCAAACGCCATAATCATGTTGATGGCTATGTTACTGCCAATGCCGAATATTATCATGTACAACTCTCTCCCAACAAAGCTCATCTTTCGTATAATCAGAGGTAACAGTGCCATACCCGCAGTAAAGAAGATGAATCGGATCAAGAAAAAGTTGGTAAAAGTAGAATCCGACCAGTTGAAAGGGGGTCGTTTTATGAACAAACAGGTTATTTGGGTATCTGAAACCAACATTGTAGTTAAATATACAGTAAAAAAATTTTACAATATCGCACATAACTAATCTCATTCAAAGACATACCAAACAACATCATCTCCACAAAGATAGAAGCCACGATGAAGTTCAAGCAAAACCTCAAGTATCCTTCTCGAGGCATGAACGCGACCTCAACTAGTCCTTTTATTGAATCGACTGGACTAAAGGATCGACTTCTAGGCTCCTGATTAATAACCAATGTTGCGTTAGTGTTGTGGTCGAGTACTGAAATTGAATTAAGTTAGTATTGTCAAAACAAACATCACAATTGCCTTTTGACTCGTACATGAGTACCAATAGTAACTCTATCAATAACTTTTAAGTACTTTTTAAGACTTTTTTAATACTTTAATTTGGCTATCTAAAGACTTACCGTCCTTATAAGTGTCCCTGAGAAACCATAACATATAAAGGAATGCCCCAAACGCTGCGCCAGCAGCAATACCAAATGAAAACTGATAAGCAAACACTTTTTGTTCAGGGGTCTGGTACTCCAACATCTCGATAGCTGATACTGACACACTCCCAAGCAGATTCCCTATAGCTTGTACTGCCGATGCTATTGTTATTCGAAGTGGTACAGCATGAGATTGCTAAACAACTAAGTTTAGAAAAAGAATTTGTTAATATTTTCAGTTTTATATAACAACATATGCTTATTATAAGATTTTTCAAAATAACGTACCAAACAACATCAAGTAAAAGCGGCATTCTACTTTTATCTCTGTGGCAAATTTCCTACAAATAAAAAAAATTCAAAACTCACAAAAGATTTGTCAGCTCTGGCATCGTCAGATACTACAGCGAAGCTCTGTGCCATTAAAGTTGGCAGTCCACCGACCAGTCCACAAATGATTTCAGACGCAATCCACATGTAAAATACATTTATCTGCTCAGTCAGAAAAGTGGCAATGAACTGTAGAGTAACATAGATTACAGCTCCAAAACTACACAGTAAAATAGGAGCACGACGACCAGAGTAATCGGCCCATGCCCCTATTACAGGTGATGATAAGACTACGGTAGTTGTCGCTGATATCTAAAATAATGGTACTATTATAATACGGCAATATAAACATGATATTAAAATCTCCTATTTAAGAGCCAAATGTAAAGTATACTATGATTACCGTAATTTTTTAGAATACATCCTAGAACAAAAAATTCGTATTTTAATTGGTATTCCAGTAACTAATCTAAAAACATAACAAAATATATAAAAATGATTACTTGAGTGTATATTCTCCACTGAGCGACGTCTGCTTCTACCATATCCATTACTGTGGTATCATTGAGCTTGTCCAGCGATACACACATTCTTGCTACGGTTGATTTGTCTACTGGCATCTAAAATCACGGTAATTTATAGCTGTTAAAATAAAAATTTAATTTCAGATATTTTTGGTCAAATAGTAAGTAGAAAAGTGAAAATAAACTCGATGGTTAATATGTCAATAGTAAAATAAAGGTATACCTACTTCCAAGCAAATTTATGAAAATTATTATTTAAAAAATAACTTGTGCCGCCTTACCTCGTTTTCAAGTATTTCAACGCATCGTGCATAAAACAGATACAATGATGATATTGGAATTAAAATGCCAGCGGCAAAGCTGAACATGAATAAAGCCGGCTCAATGTTCACATTCCAGAATCGTCGATTTGACTGACTGGAATCCGTCGACGACTCCGGTCGATGAAGCCGGCTTTGATTGGCCTGCATGATTTGTGGTCGATTACGACGAAATAGTGACCGTAATCTCCATTCGGGTCTCTAAAGTCATCATTACTATGGATTAGGATGATAAACTTATAATTATCCGTAAAAAGTTTTAGAATAATGTTATAACACCAATTTTAAACAAATAATTCATAAAAACAAAAAAAAGTCAATTTTTATCAAATTTTCAATATTTTAAGTAACAAAGCAGAGAAAACAATCAAATTCTCGAATTTCGGACTGTTTATATCTGTTTCGATAAGCACACATTTATCAAGGTTAAAACCAAAAAATGATCCGAAATACAAAGTAAGTTATAGACATAGAGAACACCCAATCAAACGTTATTGAGGCTAATTACAAACACCATTAACTCTGTTGTAAACATGTTAAATGCTCTATTTTTGCAAGTATAGTCAACATAATTCTAGTATAATAGTATTACCAATATTACTTGAAGTCGTCAATCTTATAGTAATTTATATCAATCGTATATTAATACAAACCAAAAAACATAAAAAACATGACAACTCAACAACTTACAGTAGCCCAAACAGAATCGTTAGTAATGATTGACATAGAATCAATACTTGCGTTAGTAATCATTATATATTATATATATTAACCAACTTTAGAAATAGAAACGCTTAATTTTTCACAGTTTGAATTCCAAAGTAGGTGTTCAAGATACGCATAACATGACATATGTTACCTGTGGCGTTAATTAAGCTTCGAACAAATACAAGTACCCTTTAACCACTTTATTTTTGACACCTTTCCTATTTAGTCAGTCTTTAGTCACAAAACATATCCAATAATAATAATCCGTTACTTCATAAAGTAATCAGTTTTTTACCACACGTAATTTTTATTATATAGTGACTTATATTTAAATACAGCGTTCAAATCTCCGAAATGAAGGCTTATATTTGTACAAAACGAGTGTGAAAACAATAAAAAAGGAGTTCCCGGATTAGCTAAACCATGAGTATGCCATATTATAAAACAACAACTACGTATATGACACATAACTATTGTAAAATAATAAATTTAACCTTTAAACCGCAAAAAATCATCACTTTTTAAGAACTACGAGTTTCTGAAAACTTTCCTTGTTTTTCGCTTTATTTTTCCCTCCCTTCACACTCGTATTTATTTCCCCACAGTAAAGACACCGTATATAAGAGAAAGCTGTAGAAAGCTTTTTTGCGCAGACATAAACATGGAAACGCCTAAGAAAAGGGTATTCTTCTATCCGGGAACAAGGAAAAGGGCATTCCCGACTTTTTCAAATTCTCGCTTTAAATCACGCTGTTTTTGTCGTCCAGACTACACTCACGTGACCAGCCTAAACCATTTACAAATCTCTATAGTTAAAGGGTACTTGAAAATGTTTGAATATCAATCGAATTAAAATTGCTGGTTCTGTTTTTCATTGTTTTTGTTATCAGTACAATTCCTCGTGAGTCTAGTTTTTGTTGCATTTAATGTCTTGGAAGAACAGATTTCTTCGAGAGTTGATTACAACAAACGTAAATCTGACATATTTTAAAATTTATATTTCGACACAATAGCAAAAAAAGTCAACAACTGTAACAATTTTGCTCTATAAAAATTTTATTTTTGAAAATTTAGTTTTTTAAAAACTAGTATTATATGCCACTTATAACAACATTTCCTAAGTTTCCCCGAAACTAAACAAAATTCACTAGAATTCATTCCCTTACCTACTGCAACAGCTGACAAAACTTTCGAACAAAATTATAAACTCAGAAATAACCCTAACAAAAAATCCTATCATAGCCACCGCAAAATCTACCATCAGCATGTCAACAAAACAATTTATTCAATAACAAAAAAACTTGAACGCTTATTTCTTCTCAATCAAAGTCTGGTGGCATCTGCCGCAGTAAAGACGGTCCTTGTGCTTGGCCATGAAGACTCCACCACCGCATGAGACAGAGCTGCATTCGGAACGAAGTCTTTGGATCTTGTCATCGTCGTCGATTTTGTAGTACTTCAAGACGGAAAGTTTGACCTTCTTTCTCTTGTGCTTGATCTTCTTTGGAGTAGTGTAGACCTTCTTCTTTCTCTTTTTGCCACCACCGAGAAGACGGAGGTCAAGATGGACAGTAGAGAGGGCTTCAACTCCGAAGTCGGCCAAAGTCAATTCCTCATCCAGCTGTTGTCCTAAAATAGCAACCAATGAATTTTTGATCTAGCCGGGTCCGTCCTCAAGCTGTTCGATCCCAAAAAGACGAATCGAACTGCTCTCGAGAGTCAGCTTTGTATTAACTATAACAAAAAGTACAATTATTTAAATTTTTAACTCTAAAATTCAAGCGAAATAAAAAAAAACTTACCGGCGAAGAGAAGACGTTGTTCTTCAGCAGAGATGGCTTCGATTTCTTCGATTCTAGCCTTAAGTTCGGCGACCTTGGCCAAGGGGCTCACGTCAAAGGAGACGGTTTGTCCCTGGAGGTTTTTGACAAACACCATGGTTAAACCTGTAAAATCAATTATAAATAACAATATAATTATAATAATACCACGAAATACATTAATAACATGAAAAACTACGAGTAAATCACAAAACTTTATGAAAACCTAGAAACTTTAGGAAAAAAGTAGGACGACAAAATTCTGAAAACCTTCCAAACAATTTTCAACGAAAAATATCGTAGGATTCCTTCCCTGTTTTTCCTTGCAGGACCCAGGGTGGAAAAAAGTGGACGACGAGTTATACGACCAAAGCTGCAAAATGTAAATGGCATTTTTGGGAGAAAATAAATTTATCGTCAAAAATCAGTCAGCAAGAGGTGTTACTTTTTTCTGATATGTATGTTTATGGTTTACAGATTTTTTCTTTTGTTTATGTTATCCATAATATTTTTTTTTATTTTTAACGGGTTTTCTAACATTCTTTTGCCGATAAATATGAGTTTTTGAGTTTATATTAGTATGATTTTAATTTTTTATTTATATCACGTTAATTTTTGGTTCGTCTATATTTTTTATGAAGTTCTTGAAAGTTTTAATTTATGTTTTGATTTTTTTATTTTAGTTTATAAATTAAATTTTAGGTAATTATTTTATGACAAAATGTAAAGCAGTGTAAGTGTGTAAAGAATAGTTTTTATATTGTATTGTTGCTTTTTAAAATAATTTTTTGTATTGTTGTATAGTTTTTGAAAGACGATTAAAGGGAAACAATATAAAAGTTCAAAAGATTAGTTTCCCTATATTATTGTATAGTCTTTTTTGAATAATGGATTCGATTGGTTAAGGACACGTTCTGGATGTTAAAGCAAATACCACAATTGTACGGGCAGGGTGTTATTTGCATAATATCAGCAGGTTTCTCGAAAATTCTTCAAAAACGAGCGTTTGCGGCGTGGATGTGGGGCGGGGTCAGGGGGTGCAGTGGCTTGTGCGGATTGGCTGGCTGGTGACGTGGACCAATGGGAAGGCGACCACGTCCGTTTTACACACACATCTATACACGTCGGCAGTGGAAAGGCGAGGGCGCTTTTTGAGGGGGGAGCGTCCTGACATAAGCACTATATTATAGATGAGGTTCAACGCGATTGTATCGGTTGTATTTGGAGTGTAATCAAGGTGATAGCGTTGTTTTTCTTTTCTGAGGACTGACAATGGTTTTTATCGTCAGTTTAGTTTGCCGTCTTATTTGTAGGTTAGTAAGACAATCATTTGCCTCTGATGATGACTTTGGAAGGTGGTTATTGTAAAAAGACAGGGTTAATCGTCTTTAACTGATACTTAATAAAAAGTACGTGTGTGTTGATTCTCACATATTGCTACTACATTTTCTACTTAATGTCTACTTTATCTTGTTTTTATGTAAGAGATATAAGCCTTTAAGTGTAATATAATCAGTTGATCGGTATATTAAAATTTCGTTTAATACCTTTTCTTTTGGTTAGTGTACTTACTGGCCTAGTTTCACCGCAACACGTTACCCGTTCCTCTTTTTTACAAAAAAAGGACTCGTGGCGGCCGGTGCGAGCTGACCTCGACCTTGGTGGACGTCCGCCCCTTTAGACGGTCCGATTCATATTTGTTGTCGCGTTGGCTTAATTTTGTGATTGTGTAAATTAGGATTGTTTGTAGGTTGGTGTACCATGCACAAGCTCACTGTTGGGGCTTTGTTGGCCCTCACGGCTTTGACAGTCGCCGAAGTTTACTTGAAGGAAGAGTTCGGTAAGTGTTTTGATTAATATTTCCGCGTTTTAGTTTGTCATAAGTGAAAGTGCGAAATTTGCTGCAAAACAAAACTATTAGGGTGCTGATTATGATAAGTCAACTGTTTTTGCAACGGTTTTGTTATTATCAATTCTTAAATATTCCTAAACAAGTAAAATAACATCAAGTTTTGCAGGAGATGGATGGGAAGACAGATGGGTCCAATCCAAGCACAAGGATGACTTCGGTAAATTCGTAGCCTCTGCCGGAAAGTGGTACGGTGACGAGAAACGTGACACTGGTATCAAGACTTCTCAAGATGCTCGTTTCTACGCTATCTCTACCAAGTTCAACAAGTTCACCAACAAGGGCAAACAATTGGTCGTCCAATTCACCGTCAAGCACGAACAGAACATTGACTGTGGAGGTGGCTACGTCAAGATCTCTCCATCCGACGTCAACCAAGAAGATTACCACGGTGAATCCGACTACGTGATCATGTTCGGTCCCGATATTTGCGGTCCATCAAACAAGAAGGTCCACGTCATCTTGAACTACAACGGAAAGAACCACCTGATCAAGAAGAACATCTCCCCCAAGGACGACGACCTCACTCACTTGTACACTTTGGTTTTGAACTCCGACAACACCTACGAAGTTCACATCGATGGAGCCAAGGTTGAGAGCGGAGAACTCGAAGCCGACTGGGACTTCTTGCCGGAGAAGAAGATCAAGGACCCCGACGCCAAGAAGCCAGAAGACTGGGACGACAACGAATACATCACCGATCCAGAAGACAAGAAGCCAGAAGACTGGGACAAACCACAACACATTCCAGACCCAGAGGCCAAGAAGCCAGAAGATTGGGACGATGAGATGGACGGAGAATGGGAACCACCAATGATTGACAACCCTGAATACAAGGGAGAGTGGAAGCCAAAAGAGATCAAAAACCCCAACTACTCTGTAAGTTTATATCTACATTATTTTGTGTTATTTAATATCTAATTTAATTGATTTTATAATTTATTGACGGTTGGTTAATGTTTCTTTCATTTTAGGGCAAGTGGATCCACCCTGAAATTGACAACCCAGAATACAAGCCTGACGATGAGATCTACAAGTTCGACGACATCTCCATCGCCGCCTTCGACCTCTGGCAAGTCAAGTCGGGTACTATCTTCGACAACCTCCTCATCACCGACTCGATTGAAGAGGCCCAGTCTCACGCTGCCGAAACCTTCGAGCCATTGAGAGATGCCGAGAAGAAGCAGAAGGAAGAATTCGAAGAAGAAGAGAAGAAGCGATTGGAAGAAGAACGCAAGAGGGAAGAGGAGAAGGCCAAGGACGCCAAGAAGGACGAGAAGGAAGACGACGATGAGGAAGAGGAGAAGGAACACGACGAACTCTAAATTATGGGTCTAGCTAGATGTTCAGGTTGTACATGTTGTTGTTAGTTTGGCACTGTGTAGCTTGACGTTACACACCACTGCCAAGCCAATATTACTCCAATTTCTTATCTTTCCAAAGTCGCCTCAATCTCTTTCCCTTTATTTAGTCGTGTAGATCGTTGTTATTTTGTGTATTTGATCTATAATTTATAATAATTATTTATTGTAATTGTTACTGCTAATACGAGTCATTTTGTCGTTTAAAACAGTAAAGGAATAACTGATATTTGGTGGGATTTTGTGAGTAATATGTTTAGATCTCGTTATCTATAAAAAAAGAATGATTAAAAGCAATAATATAAAGTTAAAATTTTACTAAAAGATACTTTATGTGTAAGTTTATATAGAAAAAGAAAAGTTGAGCCATCTGAAAACGGCGTGAAATTCCGTCGAAAAGCATAAAAATACGTGCAAAGTAAAATCGAACAAACAGAAAAAAGTCATTTTCGCATGGACATTAATTATAAACTGATCTGGCGGGACTCAGTAGGTAGTTTTATAAACGCAGTTATTCTGAAGGCAAGTACTTGAAGGTTAGATAAGCAGTCGATTCTTAAAGTAAATTTTTTGAAAAACCCGAACTTGATAGAAATGCCTTTTTAATCGTTTTCGGGTTTTAATATTTTTTGATTCCGCGTATTTTCTACGTGTTCCTGTTGTTATCTTATGTTAGGTTTCTGTTTCAGACCATGCGACTGACAAATAAAGTGTTACAGTAAGTGAAAAAGAATCTACACAACAATCTTTTTACAGTACTGCCCTTAACTACGACGTCGCCGTCGTTGGTGGAGGTATCGTGGGATGTGCTACAGCCAGACAGCTCAAATTGGACAGACCTAACTTGAAGATCGCTTTATTAGAAAAGGAAGATCAACTGTGTAAGTATTTCTTTTTTGTTTATGTTTAGGTGTATAATAATAGGTGATTGGCAATGAAGGTTTGAGGTTTCTTTAAATTAATTAATTCTAAATTACAATGAGTGGTGTAACATTATTCACATATCAATTGTTGAAATTTAAACAATCTAAATACGTTTTAAACCCTATTTGTTCCTTTTTCCTGGCCAAACGCACTAAACTGGCCTCAAATGTTTATTCAGCGCTCCGCTGAATACTAAATTATGGGAACGGGATACGTAGAATAATATTGTAGTAAAATAAATTTAAAATCAAATAAAAATGTAATTAACTTCAGCCAAACACCAATCAGGAAACAATTCTGGAGTTCTCCACGCTGGCATCTACTATCAGCCAGGCAGTTTGAAGGCCAAGTTGTGTGTCCAAGGAATCGACTTGGCCTACGATTACATCGAGAAGAAGAACATACCTCACAAGAGGTGTGGAAAGTTAATTGTTGCAGTCGATAATAGCGAAATTGCCAATTTAGATGTAAGTTTTTAATTGATATTATAATTGGTTTTGTAGTAATACAGTAACATTGTATGTGGTTAATTGGCTATAAATGAAATTATATTGAAGAATTTTCTATTCATTTGTATTTTACAGTGAACTTACAGTAATCTTTCAGAAACTGTACGAAAGAGCTCAACAAAATGGCTGTAAAGATATCTCAATGGTTGGTCCAGACAAAATCAAGGAAATCCAGCCAGCTTGTAGAGTAAGTACATGCCAATTACCTTTAACCATACAATAAGAGCTCAAAGACAACTCTAGCATGAATAACATATTATTTATAAACAACTATAATAATATCGTAATTTGCACGACAGACCTGACACTGTCCCTTATAGGGAGTAAAGGCGTTATGGTCACCGTATACGGGTATAGTTGACTGGAAAGTGGTTACACTGAGCTACGCAGATGATTTCGTTGAAGCTGGAGGGTCGGTCTACACTCCATTTCCATTGACCGACATCAAGGAAAGTGGAGATCCAAAGTATCCGATTCGGATCGAGAGTGGCAGAGATGAGGTAGGTTCATTTATAGGTGTTACCTTTCGGACAGGTAGTTCTTAGAATCCTTTACTCAATCAGTTATCAATGATTTTACTTAACGACTAGCCATAGTGAAAGCATAGTTTTAGAAGACAATCCACGCTTCCCAAGTCATCACTTGTGCTGGACTTCAGTCCGATCGTGTCGCTCAGCTGACTGGCTGCAAAGCGGTACCAAAAATAGTACCATTCAGAGGAGAGTATTTGTATTTAAAGCCGGAAAAGCATCACTTAGTTACCACAAATATTTACCCTGTAAGTTCATGACTGATATGAAGGGAACTAATAACTATAAATTATTCATTACCAATCGCATGGTACTTTACTACCCATTTAGGTGCCAGATCCAAGATTCCCATTCCTCGGCGTTCACTTTACTCCCACCATGAGAGGAGAAGTACTACTAGGACCAAATGCTGTACTAGCGTTCAAACGAGAAGGCTACAGTTACTTTGACTTTTCGTTGAGAGACTTCATCGATGCTGTGAGCTTCGCGTAAGTTTTTAGGTTAACATTGTTATGAGATTGATTTGCATTTCTTTGTGATTCTTATATTAACGATATACGTAAAGTATGACTAAAATATCAAAAAGGCAAGAAATATTTAAAAATTTAATTTCCAGAGGAATGCAACGTCTGATGGTAAAATACGCAGGCTTCGGAATGGGCGAAATGTACCGTGGTATCTTCTACAACGCCCAAGTCAAGAAGCTACAACGTTACATTCCCGAAATCTCGCACAGTGACGTTACCCGAGGTCGTGCCGGAGTTCGTGCCCAAGCTTTAGATGCTACTGGAGCACTGGTCGACGATTTCGTATTCGACGACGGTGTAGGACCTCTGGCTCCACGCCTACTACACATTAGAAACGCACCGTCACCAGGTGCTACCAGCTCGATGGCTATCGCCAAAATGGTGGTCGATAAAGCGGTCGAAAAGTTTAGTTTGTAGAGAAATAAATTAGTTGTTTTAATCTTCCAGATCCTACTTTTAGGTGGTATGTACTCATTTTTATTAAAAACATGGTTACAATCAATATCGTTACCCATAATAACATTGAAAGATCAAAATGGCTTTAGAATCACGAAGAATCCAGTAGGTCTGCCCTTTAGCAGCATTAAAGTTTAAAGACGGAAGAACAAGATGAATTGGTTAGTTAAATTCTTTGTACAATTTTTATCAAAGTTGTTGGCCAACTGATTATTGTCTGACCTGACGTTGAGAAGCAGTTCTCCAGACTAGTCTAGCCAATCTCCATCGGAGAGAGTAGAACAGAGATCTCAGACCTTGGACTGGCCTTCCCCATAAAGTCCACCACAAAGCTCCGTGAACCCAGATAGGTCCTCCCATCCAGAATAAGGCTACATGAAGAGAATAATAAGCAGCTGTACAAGCTACAGCAAAAGCCGCCGCAAACATAGAGGTCTTTACCGCATCGTGTCTAAAATTATTTTGTTTAGATGTTAACGATGAAAAACAAGTAATTAATTCTGTTCAACTAAGCAATTTTTGTCAATGAATTTATGCAGAAGCTTTAAATTACCGTCTTTAATTCCTAAATAACAAAGTCAAAAGTAAAACAAACTTACGACACCAACTCCCACTCTTCTTCATTCTCAACTTCTTCGTGTTTATTCATACTCGTATTTTAGGTGAAGACCTAAAGAAACTGTTTATTTTATTGTTGTGAACAACATTTGGCGAAAATTATTGTCAAAAACATGGTTTTTGATCAGTCAATCACGAGAAACAATAAAAATATTTTTTCTTCGGAAAATCGAAATTACACAGAAATTATTGATTTTGAGAACAGTCGGCCAATTTTTGACAAAAATTATTTTTTCGGAGATTCTGCGGATAAAATATTGTACGAGGCTTTTGGATTATAAAACAGAAATGGTAAGTTATAGGTTTCAACAAGTATTGGGATTGAAATTGATTAAAAATTATCATTAAAGTGGTAAAATATTGTAAAAACTTTGTACGAAATCTTAAAAGAAACTAAAACATCAACGCAAAGTCAATGGATTGACGTTTTATAATATAAAACAAGCATAAAGTAGTAGACTTTGAGCTTTTCCAGCTGTTATAACGAAGCGAGCGCGTCTCGTTCAGCTTTCTCTCGAAATGATGTTACCCACGTGAAGAGAAGAGAAAGCGAAGGCCTCGTGACCTGAACATAGACAACCAGTTCGCCCTTGTCTGATTTTGATTATAATTTGAAATATTATCTGATGATAACATAGATTGTTGTTTCGTGTTAAAATATACAGCAAATTTCAAAATTTTGAAATTTTATATATAAGATTGTTTAGGTTAAGAAAACGTAGTTTAGAGTCAAAACGATACATTATAATAGTATTATTTTTGGTAGAAATTACTTTTACTTTTTGATGTCCTTTTATTACGTCAAAATGGTACACAAAAGCGAGATTCGTTGTATCGTACATTATGTTTGGTCATCTACCAAGACAAACGATGCAAAACGCAGTCGATAGTCCTCCACCTCCATTACCATAAAACGGATTGTAAGTGGGCTGATAAGCTGGATAGTAGTATCTAAAATTTAATTTTTCACGTTTACTAATAAGATGAAAAACTTTACGTTGGCTGCTGATAGTAAGTAGGATAGTAGTAGTAGCCTGGTTGGTACATTTGCCTTGTGCTTCTCGTAGTTGGTACATCAGCTGACTTCATATTGGTTCTAGGATCTTGTAGCCGGCGGCTTCTCGATCTTGTTCTTATGACCTTTGTACTATTCCCTTCAGTAGCATCAGAAAATATTATCATAATCAATATCATGATAATAATGGCTTGAAGTTTAGTCATCACTACCTTTTCTGAAACTATGTATTTTTTTTACTGTACAATCATAGTACTATACAAAAATATAAAACATCCAGAAATCAGCGGTAGTGTAATATATAATGTCATAAACATGAATTCTTAACCCAAAACTTACCTGAACCAATGTCCTTACCTCTCGAAAGATGTCCTTTATAAAAAGCCAATGTAACGACAATCTTGGTGTAGTTTCATGGAGCCGGTTTTGAAGCCGAAAAGCCATTTGACAAACTTACAATTCGATCTCTAAGGTCATACTGTTGTTTATTCAAATAGTCATGCGTCATTGACATTGAATGGAGCTTGCAGAGTCAAGGTTACAAACATGTTTATTACAGAGTAAAGCGTTACAACATAATGTATGTGCACGATATTATAGGCAAGATATGGCCATTGTTATATTAGGCCAAGACACGACGGTAGTTGTTACATTAGGCAATATAAGGTAGTCTGTCTCGGTAGATTTGGCACGCTTGCAACTTTGAATGTTAATATATTAGGCTGGTTCATTGCACTAGGTTAAACTAGTCGATGACGGTATCCTTGGCTCTTTTCTGGGCATGGGCAGTACTAAAATCAGATTTATATTATGTTGCAGTACAAGTAATGTTTATATTATAATTATATTAAAATAGATTGCTTTCATAGTATTATTATAAAAACATACGTTAGCGTCAGCTCCCGGCTGACCCGGCTTTCCTGGTGCACCAGGAGTACCATCTTCACCCGCTACACCATTCTCTCCAGCCATTCCACGTACTCCAGCTACTCCTGGAGTTCCAACTGGTCCAGTCTTCCCTCTGCCACCAGCTTCACCTTGTGGTCCTGGTGGTCCAGACACGCCCTGAAAGTTAGAAATCTTGTACGGTATTAGATAATAGGAAACACAAGCATCTTGTATGTGGTCTTTTAACAAATTATAAACAAAACTCGTATTTTAGCCTGACTTACACGTTTTCCTTTTATGGCGATCATTCTGATGCCATTCTCACCGTCAACTCCCTTTGGTCCTCTTTCTCCGTCTTTTCCTGATTGTCCCAAGTCTCCAGAATCTCCTGGATGACCTTGTTCACCTGGTGCTCCGGGTAGTCCAGGCGTACCACGCGGTCCTCGAGGGCCGCGACGACCTAAAAGAAAAGATGCTAATTCACAAAAATTTTAGATTTTTTAAAAATGTTTTACGAGTTTAGTCAACAAAACACATAAAACAGTAAATTTAAAAATTTATTTTTAGGTTTTTTAGACCAAACTAGTTTTTTAAAAATTAATAACTGATTTACCTGGACGTCCATCTGATCCAGGCGCTCCTGGTGGGCCAGCGGGACAATTATAGCATCCTTGTGGTGGCATGTCTTGTCTATCTGAAGCATCTTGTCCATCCAATCCTGGAATTCCAGGTTTTCCTGGATACCCATTTGGTCCTGGTTCTCCAGGTGGGCCAGGTTGGCCTGGTGGGCACTTGTTCTTCGAGTTGGCCGAACATTCTGTAATCATTTTTAAATTACATCCTTGTAGCCTGCTTTCAACTTCTTTTCTATCATAAAAGAATAGGAGCCCATGTTTTGATGAATTTCTCATAAAGTAACAAGGATAACATACCACAATGTCCGATGCCAGTTGGCGGAGCGTAGCTAGGAAGGAAGAATTGGGTTGGAGCGGCTCTGGCTAAAACAATATAATTGTAAAAGTGACAAGTTGATGGTACGATATGAGAATAAGTTGCTAAAGGTATGACTCAACCCACCGGCAGTCTTCTTCTTCAGCCTCTTGTTGTTCTTCTTGTAGTAGTTGTCGTGAGCCTCCTTCAACGACTTGTACACAGCTCTTCGTGTTATGATATGTCCTCTCATTCCTTGTGCTTGTTCCTTCATCTGTTCTGATAGATGATTCATTGAACTCTGGAATCAATTACTTCGGAATGACGTCATTTTAAAAACAAATTCCAAATTATTTTGATTTCTTACCGCGATATCTTTCATGTCGTTCTCCAGGTACATTGTCATGTCGCTTACATCGTTTACAATGTAACGGACCGTAGTAAATGTACCAACCAAGAACAAAGACATAAAGGTGACAAAAAGGTGGACAAAGGTCGTGTGGTATTTAAGATCAGCTGAATGTATTTTTAATTCATGAACTTGGACCTATCAATTTTGTAGTTTAATATGATACTATAAGTTCAAATGTGTGATACTATAAAATTATATTATTATACGAACTTACATAAGTTGTCATCATGGGTGGTCTTTTTGGTTTTCATGGGAAAACTTTGGTTCTTAGGATGATCTTTGTAGTTTATTACCTAAAATATGATGCTATAAATAAAATAGTTATCATAAAAAATAAAACAAAGCTTTAAAAGGCAAAAAAGCAACATAAAAATGAAAAAATGATATAAACCAGGAAGAAAGCAAGGATA
Organism: Bursaphelenchus okinawaensis; assembly: GCA_904066225.2. NCBI lineage: Eukaryota > Metazoa > Nematoda > Chromadorea > Rhabditida > Aphelenchoididae > Bursaphelenchus > Bursaphelenchus okinawaensis. The sequence continues at coordinate 5,440,601 of CAJFCW020000005.1, read as the reverse complement.
ATATACCATAAACAACACGTCACACTGACAGCCCTTACCGTGCCTCCTCAGCTAATTTGCATTCGACTGATTTGCGATGATTATCAGCGAACGCTGTGCCCGCCTTCAAGAAATTCAAATTCTCGAACATGTTTTTGGCTTCTGGAGGAGATGGAGCGATTCAGGTCATCGAACTTTTCCCGCAAACAGAACCTGAATGTCGCGGAAGGCTAATGTAAATCCAATTACAATACACTTTTATCGACTGGATTTCGGTGTTGGCGCCATTTCTGACGGCTTTGAGACATGATGATATTATAGTAGAGACAAACATATCTGTAGTTGCGATGGGATGCAGTAATGTCGCAATGTTAATAGAATACGTTAATGGATATTAAGCAAAAACAAAATTTTTTCATAAGATATACTCTTTTACAACATTAAAACCCTTAATTCTAACTCATTTATTTCAAAAATTTAAATTTCATGAGCCGTAATTTTACAATAGTAAATATATAAAATATTACACAACGCTTTTTCTATGTGCAGAAGTAGATACATAGTAAACATCTGACACTTTCTCAACCGGCTTCACAAAGTATTTAAACACCCTTCGTCTAAAGGGTCCTACTAACAGTATGGTACTAGTGGAGTTTAGTACAGGTATCCAACTTGTCAGATTACCCAAAAGAAACCAGGTAACGGAACCTCCATCATTACGTAACAAGGCTATAAATGCCAATCCAATTAGCACGGAACAGTTAAAGAACGGTATCAATGCCTAAAAGCTTCAAAATCATAAACACTATAATATACACTTTATGTACAAGAAACATTATACCAAGAAATTTTATAAAATGTTAAGATTATTATACGATATATACTGCGCTAAGTAATTAAAGTCAAATTTCAAAATATGCGAAAAATTTTAAACTGATAGTTGTAAGTTCTCGCCTGTACCACCATAACCTTAGTAATACTATCTTGTAGCTTCCTTGTCTTTCCAGATACGACATGTTGATGCGTCGATAGATGGACATAAACTTTTCGACCAAAAACTAGAGCCCCCAAGTAACTGCCAAATACCAAAACTGAGCCACATCCCAATAATATCAAACATCCGAATGATTTCTGAAGATAATGCGATAATTTACAGTGTAAAGCTCAAAATATAGTTACTAAAGACTATTTTAAAATCTGAATCTTGTTTGAACCAGCGAGACAAGATACCACCTATATAACCTTACAGTATTAATTACAGGAGCTGCCAATGGTTTTCCATCTTCATACCATTCTGGATGACCTACAAAAAGACGTTCTAGTATCAAAGGTTCGTCTGCCTTTGTCTCGATAGCACCATACAGAGTACATAACGCATTAAATAAAGCCCAGAGACCAGCCAATGTCATGAACTTTACAATTTCTAAAACTGTCATTGTGTGGTTTCTGAAATGCACAGTAATCTACATAAACATACGTATAAATAATATCTATGTTTCGCTTAGGATAAGCAAAAACATTCGAAAATACTTTAAAACCAAAATTATTTCAAAGTTTATACCTACTTGCAAATCATCTGATACCGAAAGTAGAATATCAGCAACATAGATGTAGAAGCCAATCCCATCATGGTTATGTTCATTACACTCAGAAAGTAGAGCCAGTTTAAGCCTAGATGTCTCAACGGTGTAAAAGTGACGAAGAAGGCATACCCTTGAGTCTCGTATATACTTGGCTTCTTGTTGAGATATAAACATGAAGAAGGTGAACATGAGATCATTGATGCATACTGTAACTATCATACGACGATATCCTCTCAAAATAGTATTTATCTCCCTCAGCGATATTATCAACAAAGTTATGTTGGCTACCATTGAAATCACAGCGCACACTGTACTGTTGGTCACGTGGAAGTAGTAGTTGTACATTACCGTATACTCAAACTTGAAAATCAAAATTTATGCACAAGAAAAATAAAAGTCGTAACAAATAATAAACATATAGTAAGCAGACTTTGTCAACTCACGTAGTAAAGTTGTGATATACCTAGGAGTTACCACCTCTTTTACAAAGTAATTTCGTATCTTATTGACTCCAATAACCTGTATTGTAATTGTAAAGACAATACAATTGTAAATGTCTAACTTTTTTCATTTTTATTGAATCTCATTACTATTATATTAGAGTAGTCATTGTAGCTTCAACATAAAATAATATATCTACTTATATGTCATAAATTTTAAATTTTCTAAGGGTAGCCACATTAATTTGATGTAAAAAGATAGTGTATACATATATTTTATGTTATCCTATTTTCTTTACGTATCTTAAACAATATATTCAATTTTAGTTACAACAAACTGTTTTTGTACCTAGATTGTAACAATAGGTAACAAATATTGTAAGATAAGTTCCTTGTTTTCTAATTTCTACATAGTAAACCACGTTTGTTTTCAATTACTTATTATATATTTAAATATTCTGTTCACAATAACCCATTAATAAGCTATTAATACTAAGATAGGCACGTAAGAGTTCACAAATGCAATATCAAACAGCACTATTTGCTCACAACAAATGTAAATTATTAACATTAAAAAGGGCCAATGTTTATCACAAAATCAGATATCAATAACTAGAGGTAAGTAACGTCATCTTGGAGCAGTAACACTCGTTTTGTAAATGTCAGACGTCTTATTACCATTAAACGGTCTAAAGTAGTAGTTAAACACTTTCCGTCTGAATGGCCCCACTAACAAAATGGTACTGGTTGAGTTTAGTACAGGTATCCAACTAGTCAAATTACCGAGTAAAAACCATGTTAAAGGAGCATCATTACTCCGTAAGAAGGCTATAAATACCATTCCAATTGGTACCGAACAATTGAAAAATGGTATCAGCGCCTAAAGCAATATATCATAAAATGTTTTTCTTAAACAAGACCAAATAATAAATGATTTTTAAAGTTTAAGAAGCTTACCTGTACTATCATGACTTTGGTAATACTATTCTGTAACTTTCTCGTCCTTCCTGATATGATATGTTGATGCGTAGAAAGATGGACATAAACTTTTCGACCAAAAACCAAAGCTCCCAAGTAACTGCCAAAGACTAACACTGTCCCAAAACCAGTCAACATCAAACAGCCAACTGATTTCTAAACAGTAAAATTATTTTAAAAGTTCAAAGTATAATAATAAAACTCTTGACCATGAACATCAGGTTGTGTTTAAAACTGCACAAAACATACTCAATCGTATTTTACAATTAATCAACGAAAATAAAGAATATAACCTACTTTGTAAACTATAGGAGCAACCAGAGGTTTTCCGTTTTCATACCAATCTGAATGTCCAACAAACAAACGTTCTATTGTAGGGTCAGAAGCTCTGGTCTCGAAAGCACCATACAGAGCACACAAAGCGTCCCATAAAGCCCAAATACTGGCAAAAGACATAAAGTTTACTATTTCCATTACTGTCATCGTATGGTGCCTAAACTATCATATATAAAACCACAAATATTATTTCAAAAGCCTTGATATAGTTGTCTTTATATACAAGGTAACCCCTTGTCTATTGTACCTTATACCTCACGAGCAGATAGTAAATTACTTACTTGCAAATCATTTGATACCTAAAGTAGAATATCAGCAACATTGATGTAGACGCCAACCCCATCATGGTTATGTTCATTACGCTAAGAAAGTAAATCCAATTTAAGCCTAAATGTCGTAAAGGTGTATATGTGAACATGACCGCATAACCTTGCGTATACTTGGCTTCTTGTTGTGAAATAAACATAAAGAAAGTGAACATGAGATCATTGATGCAAACAGTAACTATCATACGCCGATAACCCCTCAATATAGTATTCCTTTCTTTTAGTGATATCACCAACAGAGTTATGTTAGCAGCTACAGATATAATGGCACAGACAGTACTGTTGGCCACGTGGAAGGTGTAGTTGTTCATTATAGCCGCTTTGTTACTATGCTGAGAAATGGAATTCACTGTATTATATACTGTAATACAGAACAGGCTTTAAACAAACAACGAACCGTGTACTACCTTACTGACATAATATCATGGTAAGGGTACCTATGTACATTAAAATTAAATAAAAGTCAGTTTCATTAAAAAAGGGTGTCACTAGCAGTTACTTAAAGGTATGTCACCAAAGTCACACGAATAACAACGTCGTGCACATACTATTGAATATTCATTTCTCTCAGGAATGGACATACGGTAAACATTAACTCGGAAATCACATAAAAACTAATGGAACACGGTTCTTAGGTATACCCAGAAAACACACATATTTTACAGAGTTGGTTCCGTATCTCAATAAACATCGACTCTGTTTATTCACATACAATTGTTGTTTGCTGTAGACACAATAACTACAAGTTACAATGTGACAAAACCCCTTAAATTTGAATATACTTCAACTACTACATTACATTGATATAGTATAAATACGTACAACGTAATACAAAAATATTTTGTACATGTAAACTTCACACGTTAATGTCAACACAACATATTATCTATGTGACAACAAGTCATATCGATAACGTGTTTTGAGCACTATAAACATAGTCCCATGTACTACATATACCTATGCTTTTATAAACAGTAGCTTCTGTAGCAGCCAATAATAATCAATTTTCTTTTATTATCGTACACTTTAGTATCATAAAACATAGTTCTATCTACAACCTACAGTCACATCCCCCAGATATGACATGGTTTTCGCCAGTAACGTGCCTCGCCTCGTCTGAAGCCAAATAACAAACAGCTGCGGCCGTTTCCTCAGGCTGTCCCATTCGGTGAATCGCCCAGAAAGTGGGACCTTTCACGTCCACAAGGTGGTGCAGTTTGTGGTTTGGATCAAACATCTATAGTTATGTGTAAAGCATTTTTGTACTGTAGTATATGTATACAATTAATTTTCAGTATTTTTCTTGCATTTTTCTTTGTCTACTGTAGTAAACTTACAATTCGCCCCATTCTAGTTTGTATCAGTCCAGGATGAACACTGTTGATCCTAATATTGTATGGTCCTAATTCGTGTGCCAAAGCCTGTGTGATACCAACTAGTGCTGTCTTCAAAACATTGTAAGCTCTAACTCCACGTAGAGATCGAAACGCTCCAAAAGTCCCATTAAAGATTACCACTCCACCTCTAAACAATACACATTAACGGAACAAACCCTAGCATACCCTGTCTCTTTCATGTGTTGAGCCACAATCTTTGTCATTAAGAACGTAGCCTTGATGTTGACATCGTACATCTTGTCGTACTGTGATGGTGTCACCTCCAGCATCGTACCAATCGCTGGGTTAATACCTGCATTGTTGAATAAAATGTCAATCTTTCCAAACGTCTTGGTGGCAAAGTCCAGTAAATTTTGACGATGTTCAGGGTTTCCGACGTGACATACCGTGCCAGCAATGTTCTTTGGATTTATTCCACTGTCAATCAGATCTTGAACTGCTCGTTTGACATTGACTTCGTTCCGAGAAGATATGATTACTTTGGCACCTTCATGAGCTAGTCTGTCAGCTGTGGCTAGACCAATACTAAAGTGCAAAATTTCACACAGTCATCATTTTAGCCATAAATGAGGTAGAATCTAAAATAATTTTAAAAAACCTTACCCTTCTGTTGCAGCTGTAAGCAGTGCCACTTTGCCTTCAAACCTTCGACAATCGTACTTGTGGTCCTTGGTGTTGTAGGCCATCTTCACAAACCACAATAACTCTGTAACGTTACTAAAGGTCTCGTAGTAGAGTCATTAAGCAGGTTAACAATCAAAAGTCACTCAACTGTGACAATTTGTTTCATCTTGATTTGTGATTATTTTGACTTTAAATTTACATTACAATCAATTTTAACTTAACTATAGAGCTATGCGGAATCGAATACAAGGCTAAATTAACGAAACCTTAAAAAATAATGTTTTACATCAAATTTTGTTTTTAACTCAACTTATTATGCTTTTTAACATAACGTTGTCTCAATTCTAAGTTAATAACCCCAATTTTTTTTTGTAAATGTCTCAAGTTTAACATAAAATATTCCAAACACAAGTACAAACAAATTCATATTTATTAAATCAAACATTTACAATCTACATTCGGCCCCTCCTGTCGCTAGATGAGATTCTCCTGTGACAAAGCTGGCGTCATCTGAAGCCAAGTACGCTACAACCGCTGCCATCTCTTCCGGTTGCCCCAATCTCTTCATGGCCCAAATTGGCTCATCGATCTTTACCAACTTGTTTTTCGGGTTTTTGGGATCAAACATCTGTAATTTAAGCACTGTTGGATAGTAAGATATTATTGTGACTAATATTACTAATTTCATCCTGTCACATTAACAGCAACAATAAGTAATACTGTTCAAGTTAAATATTCTTAAAAATACAAATACAACATTAAGATAATATAAGCTTACAACATTGCCCATTCTCGTCTCTATCAGACCAGGGCTAACTGTGTTAACTCTGATCCCATAAGGACCGAGCTCATGAGCCAAAGATTGTGTTATTGACACTAACGCTGTCTTCAACAATCCGTACGCTCTAACACCTTTCAATGGTTGATAAGCTCCAAAAGTAGCGTTGAAAATAATCACACCACTTCTAAAACAATAAAAAATATGTAAATTTTTCCAAAATTGTAATTTAAAACGTTTTTTCAGTGTAAACTATTAAAAATGACCAATTGAGAAATACTATAGCACCAGTACTAAACCTTAACTCTCACCCATTTCGTTTCATGTGTTCAGCGACAATCTTACTCATCAAGAAGGTCGCCTTTACATTGACATCATATATTTTATCAAACTGCGAAGTGGTGACATCAGTAATATTACCCACCGCAGGATTGATGCCAGCATTATTGAACAGAACATCCACCTTTCCAAACTTCTCAATAGCGAAGTCGAGAAGATGTTGTCTATGTTCAGGCTTACCCACATGACAAACGGTACCAGCTATGTTCGAAGGGTGAATACCACTATCAATAAGGTCCTTGATAGCTCGTTTTACGTTGGCTTCATTACGCGATGAAATCACGACTTTGGCACCTTCATGTGCTAGTCTATCAGCTGTGGCTAGGCCAATACTAAAAATTACTTTGTAATAAACCTGCATCATACTGTGATAAATCATGTACGCTCCCATTAACCTTTCTTAGTGTATTTTTAAATATTGTAGGAAAAAAATAGCAAACGTAGAAATACTTTTTGATGACTTACCCTTCAGTAGAAGCTGTAAGTAATGCCACTTTACCTTCGAATCGTCGACAATTGTATTTTAAGTTCGTAGATACCACCATTTTAAAAATAATTAACAAAACAGGTCTGCAACAACAATGTTGGGTAAATTATCATAATATATTTACTTAAAATGTTACACGCGACGGTTAACATAAAAAAATAAAAAAACATTGATAATCTCTGAACAAGGTTCTTTAATTGCATTAAGCATAGCTTGAACATTATTGTAAAAAACTCGAATTTAAGCGAACTTTTTGATTCTGAGGTCAAGGCGGAGATTGTAATATAACTTAATTGGGTTTACTGATTCTAAATAGTTTCCCCATGATTCAGAGATCAACTCGTACATTATTATCACGAATTGGTAAACTTTGGGCAAAGATAGGCCTAATTTAAAGAAAAATAAGTATAACTCCAAAAAAAAGTAGTTTTTCTGTGATGTTCGTAGTTGAAAACATTGAAAATAATTTTTATTAAGAACACTATTATCAATTGTAAAAACTTGGTCTGTAACCTACGGTGGCAGTTTTAATTTGAACCCAAAGAAACCAAGAATTGTCAGAACTTTGATGTTACTTTTAAACCGATCGAAGCGAGTAATTTGGGGAAATATAATCGCTTTAGACTTTTTGAATACGAAAAAACTTAAATATTGTCTACAACAATAAAACTTGTAGTTGAATCAGCCCAGCTTCAAGGAGACGATCAACTTGGGTGGCTAAAACAACATTGTAATAAGCATTTGCACTTTTAAACTACAACGTCATTTTGAAAAGTACATTACAACAGTAGTATACAGATCACTTTCAATTATTTGTAGCAAAAAGCATTAACATTAAAGCAATGATACGGTGGAAACAAAATTTTGTCGAGAAGATACAAAATTGACAAAACAACGAAGTGTCACTATTGATTCCTCGGATTGTCGGAATGATACTCGTATTTTGGTACCTACATTTGAAGACAAATGTATTTTTGATATCTAAAACGTATATTTTTATAGGAAAATTAGTAAGAAAGTTAATCATAGTTTTAATCTCAATATCGTTTATGATGGCGACATGCGCAACTCTTGATTCTCATTTTATGGAAGATGAAGTTAAAGTCCAGGTATGTTTGTTATTTTTGTGTTTCTTTTGACCATGTTGGACACTGAGAGGTTGTTTAATACATTCTGGAACTAGTTAAAACATTAATTTTAAATAAATTGATTCAAAGCAGTCATTTGAGCAAGCAGGTAACAATTTTCGCTGAATTTCAAAAATTTTGATTGAGTTTCAGCTCTAAAGTTGGATAAATTTGACGTTAATAGTGTATTACACAATATATTTTAGTTTTGTTTTGATGAAGTTAGTGTTTTATGCTTAAAACAATGGTATACTTTCTTAAAATGGCTTTTAGGTAACAGCCGATTCTGATTTTGTCAATTCTGACAGTTTCTCCCATTGTTCCTCGGATGAAGATGTGAAGGAACATACAGAAGCCTCGTCGTCTGGTTTCTTTGAAGTTTGTGATGCTATTGACAAATTCAACGAAAGTCAATTGCGAAGATCGCAAAGGCCAAGGAAGAAGAAGATTATTGATGAAGAGGAGCCATTGAGTGAAGTAGAATCTTCCGATGGAGATTTTAATGTTAGTGAGAAGCTGAAGAACTTGGATTTGTGGAGGTTTAATCGATCCAAGAAGACCGAAGTTTACAGAGTAAGATTTTATTGTATTTTTGTTGATTTAGGTAAAGGATACGAAATCTGCGAAAAAAGTATTTCAGTTTGTAGGTTATTGTAAAGTAGACAAAAACGACTTTTTTATAGTTGCTTTTTTGCATTTGTCGGGTTTATTACTTAAAATAAACGGCAAGTTTAGGTATCGTCTGGTTTGCAATTTGAGGAGACTTCTGACACCGAAGACGCTGAGCTAACTCAATTTCTACGCACTGGGGTTTTCAAAAAGTGTTATGAATCGAGTCCGAAAGACCTGTTTGATGTAAAGAAAGTTCCTGGAACGACATTGAACACAACCATAAATGACGTCATAAAGAAGAGCTGGCTGGATGATGGGGTCAAGGAGGTGATGAAGGAGGTTGTGAACAATGTTTTGTCACATAACATGAGTGTGAAGAGAGCTGTCAAACAGTACAATCTTGACTGGATGGAGTTGGATTCTGTTTTGAGTGCTATCTATGAGGTCTTTGGGTATGACGAATATGGCTTCAAGTCAAAGGAGATACGGTAATATAACTTACTTTGTTTTAGGCTATACCTACATTGGTGAAGTTGTTTTGGTAAGACGTTAACGATTTTTCTTTTAGATTACCCGATACTAATGTCGATTTTGGAGGACTGATCAAACCATTGAGGAAGAAGGTACCTAAAAAGAATGTCACTTCGACGCCAAAGAAGTTTATGGACTTTGATGGCGTAGAGGAGGTATCAAAGGAAGCAGAAAGCAAGATGTTCGGTAATAGCAAGAGGAAGTCGGTGAACAACTTTTCGATTCTGGGCAAACAAGCCAATGGAAGAAAGTACGCCAGGTACGGTATCTACATACCTAAACATTGGAAGAAACATAAAGAAGGTAAGATTAAGCAATGTCATACATATTCTTTGAAGTTTACCATATTGTTTTACTTTTTGTTTTTATAAAGTAGGTAAAAAAATTGTACCCATAGTGTATGCAAGGTGCTTCGTTTTTTTAGATTCACTTTTCAAGGGCTGACGTAATATATTTATTAACCTATTTGGTTTGTTTTCAGCAATTAAAGCCGGGATTTGTCGCTCATTGGAGTTTCACAACTACAGAAGTCACAAGATGGCCGAGAGGAAAGTGAAGGTTGAGGACAAGTACCTGGCCATAGAAGATATCCTTCTGAACGGTGGTAGTGTTAAGCAGAATTCTGTCAAATACGATGTGAGTTGTGGACTATTGTTTTTACATTGAGCACAATTTTTTAATTTTACTTTTTAGTGAATTTCTTGATTAACCTTGTTTTAGATCAACTACTCGACCTTGCAAAACTTTTCGCATCGAGCGATCTACGTGGTCTCAAAAGTTTTAGGAGAGACGGCGATGCTATCGAGTACGATAAGAAGAAGAGAAGAAGGCTGGTCTTGGGAGGAGATCTTCCGCGAATCAGTGAAGGATGCCCCCAGTTGTTGTGTTAGAGTGTTCTTCGACAGACACTAGGGTCGAATTTACTTGTTATTTCCTATGTTATTATCCTTAATATTAGAGTTCGGGTTGCTTTTGGTAAGAAGATCTCAGTTGTTTCCTATCGCAGTTTTACTACACTTGTCACATTCCTAGTTTCGCAGTTATATTGTTTTAGTTTCTTTCATTTTCTATAGTTAATTAATCTTTTGTTATAATAAAGTGTTTTACGTTTTGATTGGGTTTGTTTTATATTACAGTAGGGTTACTGTTGCTAATACTTATTATTTATATACTTATACGAAGTAAACCTACTATCGTGCAGTTTGAATCGTTGAAACTTGATTTTAAAAACGTTTTTTAAAAATCGCAACAAGTTCTTGTGCATTACACTGCCACTTATCCCACCTTAATAACGAATTCATTGTACCGAGACATGACATAGGTGGTAAGTGCCTTTACTTTGTTACTGTTATTGAGTTACTCTGTTAAAGTATTCGAATATTGGACTTTTGTCGGGTTTTAACGAGGCGGTGGCATGGAAATGGAATACAAACTTACCTTCAGATTTCGACTTGCTAATTACCTGTTTGTTGGTTTATTTATCGCGGTAATCTTTTTGAATTTACTGTGTCAACTTTTTTGACTTATCGACAAGTACGTTGTTGAAAAATAGGGCAACTTTATTGTCACAAACTTGTAAAAACAATGGCACAATTGGGTTCTTTGCCCTTAATTTCTATGGGCTTAGCTGTTTTTAATAAGTTTACGGCTTAAAAGTTCATGTTTGAGGTTGTGTTGAGGTTAATACTATAGGTTATTACACTATTGATGTTTCATGTGTTTTACAGGCTAATCTTGTCATAAAAAAAGTAAATATTTAGGTTACAAGGCTTGATTATAACATTAGATTTTAACTAATTTGCTGATAACGCGGTTTTACTGTCTGTTGTAATGTTTTCTACATTATGTTGTAGTAGTATTTTACTTTTTACTGCAAGGTATGGTTGACAGGTGTATGTTTAATTAGCTTATACATTTGTACGGTTCATAATTACATTCTACTTTGTTTGATGTTTAAAATTTTAATCAAAATTTGAAAATGGTAAAGTAGTAGTTTGGCACGTAACAGATATTACAGTTATATCACCCATTCACATGCTATGTTCAGAAGGTTCGCGATGTACATGTACGTAATAGCATGCACATACAATGTTTGTAACACTAAATTTTGACATTAAGAGTTTTTTGTTGGTTAAAAATTATGCTTTAGGGGTTTTTTTACAAAAAACATTATTGTAAGCCACATACTTTTTTATCTTTTAGTATTTTTAAATAGAAGATTACTGTAATATGTATTGAATTATAAAAAAGGAACTTAAACTGACCTACCACTTTTTATCAGATACCTAAAAAAAAACTGACTTAATGGTGCATTCAGAAGTAATAAAACCTAAATTAAATCGTTGTAAAGTTAATTTACTGCGCTGTAGGATGTAACTAACTGAAGCAGACAACATATCATTACATCTCTTCTAAATACAACTCTGCTTTTCTTCTCTATCTACCATATCATTGTGCTTTTGTACATGCAATACGAAATGTGTTTTTGCCTGAATTTGAATTTAAAAAGTGTAAAAACATAACTTATGTTATGTTTACAACTTGGAGCGGTTTCATTACACATTTACATTTTAATTAATTTACTTTTCAAATTTAAAGTAACATACGATCATTTAAATTAAGGTTAACACAGTAGGCTTACTTTTCTCGGAATTACTTTTTGACTTCTAAGTGTGTACGACATGTATAACGGAGGTTGTAACTTATAGTATACGGTTAGTGTGGCTACACAATGTACAATAATCTTTTTAGTTGCGTAATATATTCACTGTGGTTTTGTCACAGTAAAAGATATTATAACTTTTGCGTATATACTTGCTGTGATATGCAAATTAACTGCAAATTAGATGCTGATTCTACAAATGAAGCAAACCTCACTCCGAAAACAATACTTTTTAACGTTTTGACACTTAATTACGCAATTTTATTTACATTTACGACAGCCGGCTGGCAGGAATGTGGTAAGGTGCGGCACGACAGCCAACTCGCTTTCGACGCGATTATGTTGTTATTCTTGAACGAGTTACTCAAATTTGTAGGGTTGAGATGGCAATAATGGCAGAGTCAGTCGGAAATATTGTCTTTGGCCAAATAATAATGTACTATTATATTATACTGCACGTGCTTCTTTTCTGAATTTGGGCAAAACCTGTTTACAGCACAAGTAGAGGTCTTAGCTTATATTTATGTCTTCATGTACTTATAGATTGATGTAATTTTGAAAGAAAATTAAAATTTTGAAATTTAAGTTTCTAGGGCGCAGCTGAAAGCTTAGCTTGGCGTATTGGATAAGTTTATTCAAAAGGACAGTTTTTTAAATATTATACTTAATTAAGTCTACAAAAAGTTTTATTTTGTAGTCGCGGACGGTGATACAAATTTCATTCGAGGGATTCTGGTAAAAGGAAATGTTTTGTTTACATAAAGTAAAGCAACAGCTACCTGTATGTAAGCTCATTTTTTAAAATTTTTTACTACAGTCAAACCTCTTTAGTATGACACACAAAGGACTGGTCCGAACCTGTATTTTTAACCAGGGTGTTACACTACTCAGTTCTGTTATAATAGGTCTTCTTCATTACGAAAGGCGGTCAAAAGCTGTCGTTTTACCACACTATATCTATCCACGTTTCACTGTAGTTCAATGTTGTAGCATCAGATTTGAGGAAGGGATACCTACAAGCTTTAAATCTGTCCTTTTCATGCCAGTAGAGATCACAACATATTGTAAGAAGTTGCCTGTGCTCTTTTGCCTTTGTAGGCTGGTTTATGACATCTAATGCTGTAATTACTTACATTAAAATTATATTTAGACGTTGATTTTAAACCGAATCTTGTCTTTTATCTACCCAATCTTTAATTGTATATAATTATCGCCAGATACCAAGCAAGAACTTCTATGTACGATTGTCTCTGCATCTTGCACTCAAACGTTATGCGTACTCGTTTAAAGAGGCAGTTATAGTTAGAGACTTTTACTCAAAGCTATGCTATGGAGTAAGCTTTTACATTTTGTAGTAAAAGTCAAGTAAAGGTAAAATAACATAAGTTACATAATTCCTGTTTAAAAAATAAATTTTATATAAGCTAAAATAACTTATAGTAAGTACCTATAAAGATTATATAAACCTAGATAACGTAGTTGTAGTTATAGGTAATATAGATATATATCTATATTATAGTAAACGTGATTAACGGTTTGTTTTGGCTTGAATTAGCGTGCAAAGTGTAAATGGCTAAATAAAATTTTGTAGTAGGGGATATGACATTTTAGTATACTTATGCTGTCACGGGATATTATTCTGCGTATCTCTGCGATATTACACTTACTCTGTAGGAAATACGTGGTAGAGGGGGTTTACCTTGCATGTCTTATGTGTTTTTTGATTGTGTTCATGTTATTTCCCGTAATATACATGCAAATGCACAACTTCATGAATTGATTTAATCTGTTACAGTAAATACACCTTTATATTTGAAACTATTTTTATATCGCGCTTATTTTTATGCTCATGTACATCCTCTAGTTCATGTACGTATAGGATGTATATATCACGGCACTTTTTTGGATAACTATACGCAAAAGTACTGAGGATGTACTCTTGCACTGCTTATATGAAATCTTCAACACATACATATAGACTTTATGTACGGTTTTGCTGACTTACGAGGTGATGTCTATGTTCTTTTATGTGATTTTCGTATTTTACATTACTGTCCGCATATCTTTTTATCTTTATTTGTAACACGTTTTGACTATACGAGATATGTATACCAAGTTTTACGTATTTTAGAATTTATGGCAATACGATCATGTTCAAGGTAACCAACATTCACTGTGTTGTGCCCTCTCTACCTGTATATACAGCCAACTGAGATACGATGGGTAACTGCCAGCTACATCGACCAGAACCCAAGGCTGATCTGATGTCTGTGGATTCTGTTCAGAAGCAGAATGTAAGTTAATATAAGATGTGTCAGGTAAAATATCTTATTGACTTTATCAGGGAGATTATCGATTACATTATAATATTTCTTGACTAATGTAAGATAAAAAATGTTAAAGTAGATAGGCCACAGAGTAGTAAAATAAATGGGCATACTATATGTAACAATTACATATAACAATGTCACTATCTAGCACAATATAGTTTTTGTTATCTAAATGTGTTGAGAAATGTCATTTCTAGTTACAGTGTAAAGTCGTACGTTGAATACGAAAATTGTAATATATGCAGTCAGTTGTACACAAGGTTACAGTTCTTGTTACTTTTTGTTAGAGGGAGATAAGTGTAATATCAAGTTGTTTTTGTAGTTCTGAAGGCCCGTTTCTATTTTAATTTGGTTCGGAATAACGGTAACTAGCTACTACAAGATCCTCACTCGATTTTATAACTGATAAGGGAATGTTACAAACTGTCCATTCGCTTATTAAAAATGAATGGTACCATGTGAAAGAGCGTAAAAAGTTGACTAAAAATCTATTTTCACAAACTGCCAATTTCGCCTTACAAGCCCGCTAGCGAGCTTTAAAAATCATTATTATAAGGGCCTTTTATGTTCATATGCTTTATTTTCAATTTTTGTATGTTCAAAAAAATTTTTTTTTAATTGTTTTATGTTTTAATAAATATAAGAAACAATTATCAACAAAAAAATTTTAGTTCTGTTAATGAAAATTAATTTAAATTTAAAAAAAATAAACTTTACTACCCCAAAAGAGAATCGAACCGGACCCGCATGATTGCGCAATCACGGCGCCTTTAACCACTTGGCCAATCGAGCACACTTGGTTCCTCTCTTCGAAAGAATTCAAAAGAAAGCGGACGTAGAAAAACCATTTAAATAAGGAAAATTTTAAAAGCTCACTAGCGGGCTTGTAAGGCGAAGTTGGCAGTTTTTGAAAATAGATTTTTAGTCAACTTTTTACGCTCTTTCACATGGTACCATTTATTTTTAAAAAGCGAATGGACAGTTTGTAACATTCCCTTGTGAGGATAAGGTTGAAATTCAACTTTTTTGGTCAAAAAGTAGTGCCTTTCCACCAAAATGATATGGTTAGCTTGTTTCGAACAATATATATAACTGTAAGCAGGGGTATCACCAATAAAATGAGTAATATTTTACCATTTTTCTGGGAGTCTTATTAAAACACTCTCTCTATGCCAAAGACGTAGCAAGGAACTAAACCAATGTTCTGCAAACTTTTTGACCAACCATCACCTTCTAACAAGATAAGTATTGTCAGTTGAAAGCTGTTAAACTAATGTTAACTTTATTTTTAAAACTTTTTAAAATTTTATTACTGACAGCCGGCTGCACCTAAGCGTTCAAATCTGCCACAGTGTAAATGCGTTTTCGGCCGTTATGTCATTGAGCAGTATACTATAGTAATCTGTTTATTTTACATTTTATAATAACATATTTCTTTCAATATTACATATTATATCATAGTGACATATTTTTTATGTTAACAATTTTTAAAATTTAGAAATTTTGAGAACAACATTTTCTTTTATCCACAGAAATCGGCTTTAAATTTTGGCAGTTAGACGAGGAAAATGACGCAAATTGGGCCTAAATTAACTTTGTTTGGAGACTTTTGAATAAATATTGTTACTCCTTCTTCTGGCTCGCTAGACGCTTGTTAGGGCAAAGGCTAGACACGTAGGACAATCTGTCCTTGTTTTGGCTAAGAAAGTGCTGTTCTGGATATAAAGTTAGTACTATCTAGACTTGATCTTGGCTAAACCCTAGAAAAATGTCATTCCGAACCATGTGGAAGTCCAAGAAGAAAAATGTAGGTTTAGAGGTCTCGTTCGATATTGTTTTCAATCAAAATTGTTTTAGGTACGAGTGTGATTTTAAAGTTTTTTTTATGACAAAGGAATAGGTTTTGCTTCATATAAATTTTTAACTTCAGCTTCGCTCAGCAGTCGCCCGTAGCGCGTCGATAGCTCAAGCCGTAACCCCAATGTCGACGATGAACGGAGAAGAAGCCGCTCCCTACATTGATGCCAAATCAGAAGCCGCCGTGCCTAAAACGAAAGCAGTCGAGATCAGTAAGAAGATCGACGACCAGCTGATGAAGGACTACGTTGCCATGGAGAAGGTGATCAAGCTGCTCCTACTAGGACCTTCTGAATCAGGGAAGAGCACGATCCTCAAACAGATGCGGATTCTATATTGTCACGGCTTCTCGACTGACGAGCTATGGGCACGACGACCGCTGATCTTCTACAATGTGCTACAGTCAATGGCACAGCTGATTCACGGTGTGGAACGGTTAGGGATGCTACTGTCGAAAGAGCTACAAAGAGATGCCGATCTGATATTGAACACGTTGACAGATGAGAAGCACGTTGAGAATCAGATCCCCAAGAATGTCTACTACGCTATAAAGAGGCTGTGGACAGATGCTACCGTGCAAGAAGCCTACAATCGGAGGAGCGAGTACCATGTGATAGACTGTGCTAAATAGTACGTTACTTTTATATTCTTAAATAGGATTTTATTTTTTTAATTAATTTTTTTTAAGATTTTGGTTTAAATTTATTAAAATTTTAGTTTTCTGGACGACATTGACCGCCTTCAAAGCAATACCTACATCCCCACAGTAAACGATGTTCTCCACGCGCGACAAGAGACCATTGGAGTGACAGAGATTGGCTATGCCTATAAGGAAATGGAGTTCAGGTAGGTGAACTATAATACAATTAAGAGCATTTCCTTGTAAACTTGTTGTAGTTCTGAGGTAAAAGATTATTATATTATTCTGCTATTGTAACATAAATATCAGTGAGGTCATTACTGAAATATAGATATCAATGATATTACTACAACAATATAGATGCTATTTTGTTGTAGGATATTTGACGTAGGAGGACAGAAAACAGAGCGTCGGAAGTGGATCCACTTGTTTGACAATGTTAATGCCATCTTCTTCTTGGCCGCCATCTCGGAATACGATCAGAAGATGCGAGAGAGCGCGGACACGGTAATAATTGTCATCGTTTTACAATATTAACGTCTTATGAATTAAATGTATAAAATTTCAAAAAAAATTGAAAAACCTTTTTTAAAAACGTTACGGTTTACAGAATCGGTTACAAGACGCGATAGAACTGTTCAAATGGATCGCCAACAACCGAGCCTTCACTCGAGTACAACTGATATTGTTCTTGAACAAAAAGGACCTTTTCGAGGACAAAATCAACAAAGTACCTTTAGATGACTTCTTCCCGTCATTTAATGGTAAGCTATGTTAAAGTACTTATGAATAGGAGATGTAATTTTAAATTTAGAACCTTAAATCATACATTTTTAGCGTACCGATTAAAATACAAAGCCAGGCATCCTTTACATGGTAAGTGACTTATTTTCAAAATTTTAAAAAATTTCAAACGCAGAGAATAATATTAAAATCCTATGGCGATTTGTTACACATGACTTCTACTGTAATACTGTTGGTGACCGACTAGTACCTCTCACTTTTTAATAATACCTTCCTTACAGAAGAACTAGACGTTGCCTACAATTACATTGGAAGTAAATTCAAGAAAACCCTGGAGGACAAGACCAAAACCGTCTACACTCATCTGACATGTGCTACTGACACTACGCATCTGACATTCTTGATGAACAGTCTCATCGACTACATAATCTCGGAAAACTTTAAACAAACTGGAGTGTTATAACAGTAATACAAAGTTTAAAAGGTAACAAAAAAGGTAATACAAGCTTTAGAAGTAACAGCAGAGTACTACAAGGTAAAGTTGAAACAGTTACACAGGTCTTTCTTCAAGCTTATATTTTACAGTAACATTGTTATAGTACTGTCGTCATAAATTTTACTTTCAAAATATAATAATAGTATCTTGTGTCCAGCTATTGCATTTTTGTTACCTGCAATAACATCGTCAATGTAAATAAGGCTTTATTATGTTGATTTGTTTAATATATATTTGCTTACGTAACATATACATAATTATTGTTATAATTATTAATAAAATCATTGTCTTGAGCTCAGATACGTAAATAACTACTGAATTCTTTTAATGTAAAGTATGTATTCCAAAGCTGCATTTTACTCTTAATAACTTTTAGAACATAAATTGAAATCTACTTTACCTAAAATTCAATCAAAAACATCAAAACCTTACCATGTACCATGTAAACTGTCAAAATTGTTTTAGGTACGAGTGTAAATTGTAATATTGTTTGGAGTTGCTTATATCATTGTTTCCAGTGTTTTGCCCGGTCCGGCCCGGCGATTTTTTGGGTCCGGTCCGCATATTAAAAAAAACAAAAACGCCTTAACTGGTTTCTTTTTGACTAAAAACTCCTACAAATATATTTTATTTGCAATTTTGCAAACAGTTTATCAAAATTAAAAAAAAATTTGGACCGGTCCGGAGCTTTTTTTTTGGTCCGGGTCCGCAGGTTTTTGGGTCAGGTCCGGTTCGCAAATGGCACAGCTTATTCACGGTGTGGTTGGGGATGCTACTGTCGAAAGAGCTACAAAGAGATGCCGATCTGATATTGAACACGTTGACAGGTGAGAAGCACGTTGAAAATCAGATCCCCAAGAATGTCTACTACGCTATAAAAAGGCTGTGGACAGATGCTACCGTGCAAGAAGCCTACAATCGGAGGAGCGAGTACCATGTGATAGACTGTGCTAAATAGTACGTTACTTTTATATTCTTAAATAGGATTTTATTTTTTTAATTAATTTTTTTTAAGATTTTGGTTTAAATTTATTAATATTTTAGTTTTCTGGACGACATTAAGCCATGTCAGAAGAGCGCGTAAGTCAAAACCCTTTATATGGTTTAAACCATTATCCTGAGCTTTAAAACTTATACATTAAGACAATTTTAAAGTTATGAAATTAAACTAACAAGTTTGGTTACTATGTTAATTATATTGTGTCGCATATTTCCAACATTTTGATTTTTTAAGACTTTGCCAGAGTTGTAGTTTATGACATCAACACAATGGAACGTATATTTATAAACACAAAAAGCCTGTGGCTTTATGGAAATATAAAACTGGACGGCATGCAATTTAGAGATGGAGCATATGGTGGTGATGTAAGTATATTTAAAACTGAGCTAGGTGCAAGGGTAAAGGCAGGGTAATGTAAAGGTGTGGGTAGAAGTAAGGCTAAAAATAAAGCTAGGGGTAGGAATGGAGATGAATTCAAAGCTAGGAGTAAAGCTAGAGGTAGGGGTAGAAGTAGAGGTAAGGCTAGAGATAGAGGCAGGGACAGGGTCTTAGCAAAACCCCGTTGGGTGAAGGAAAGTTTCACAAAAATGTTGATATTGCAACGACGTCGCGAGTCCAAAGTGAATTGTTAATAATTTTTTTTCAGTTTGTTGCTTACAATCGAAGGACGAAAAGATATGAGATTATGGGTCAAGATGATTTAAACTTCACGAAAAGCACGTTTTATGAACATATACATCTCCCTATGACAACCATATTTTTAAAATCCCAAAAATTTGACAAATTTATGTTGACACATGTGGACTGGTCCAAAGGTAAACGGCTTTTACGTTTTCTTTCAAGTTTAAAACTCTGTGTTTTCATGCGCTTGATAACTAAAGATGGCTAGACCAATAGCCACACCCAAGGCCGGGCGGGGACTTTTGGTCTGGGGGCGGGGGTCCAAAAAATTCACAGGGGGGACCACGTTCAACTTTTTTCAAAAATTTTTTTTCTGGGGGGATTCCCCCTCCGTCTACCCCCTCCCCCCCCTTCCCCCCAGCGTCCGGCCCTGGCCACATCTACTCTTTCCAAAATATATCTTCTTCCCCGTCTTGAACTTTCCTCAACCTTAGTGGTAAAGTTTAAAAATAAAAGTAAATCAAATTATTATTTATTTGATTTCTTCTAAAATCTCTTTACTAAACTCTATAATACAAAATATAATTTTGTCCACTGCTTGTCTCCTATATTTCGACCTTAATTAATCAAAGACATAGTCAGTTTTTTGCTCACACCAGTCTAGAACGAAATTTTTTACTAAAAAGCCCGAAGCGCTTAAACTGGTTTGTTTTTGACTAAAAACTCCTACAAATATATTTTATTTGCAATTTTACAAACAGTTTTATCAACAATAAAAAAAATTGGATAGGTCCGGAGCTTTTTCTTTGGTCCGGGTCCGCAGGTTAACACGGTTAAAATTAGAATCGCTTGATATACTGTGAAGCCGACATTAAACTCTTTAGCAGAATTACTACGGCTCCCAGTATAGTTCCAAATTAAATTCAGCCAAAATTTGATAAGTCTCGTACTACAATAGGCGGGATCCGCTTTGAGCGGCTTCTATTTACTATGGGCGTTCCGTATTATGTTAAAAATTAATTATACCTACCCCTATCATGCTTTACTCTTACAATAGTATGCCCTTACCGTACCATACTAGTGCCATATTCTACTATAACATACCCTACTATAAAATACCCTACTACAACATACCACACTGTAACATACTCTACTATAACAAACCACGCCCTAAATTACTACAATATACCATGTCTTACTCTACTATAATTTACCAAACGAATTGTGAAGTAGGTTGTGCTTGGGCAAGTTATATATAGTAGAGTAGATTACGGAAGGGTATAATATGGTACGGTATAGTAGGGTATTTTATAGTAAAATACGGTATAGTGAAGGTAAGGTAGAGTAGGGTAGACGCAAGATACAAATATAAAAATTTGTTTGTATGACACGAGAACCGCTCATGATGGAATCCGCCCATAATAATATTTTCATATTATGATGTTTCGTATTGCTCGTACGTCTGGTTACTTCAGGAATCTGCCTTAAGTGACTTCTAGGTTTCTAAATTTCTATTATTCATATTCATGGTATTATTAAAAGTTGCCAAGCAAAGAAACGTAAATAAAATAACCAGTAATACCAAGAAAAATTCAAGTAATTCCATTTTAGGTCGTGTGGTTACAAAATTGTTTGAAACAGATGGTACCTTAACAAAAAACGTTGTAACTACGTTTGTATATTTCAAACTCTTTGCCATCAAACTGCGTAAACAATATGTTAAAGTAGATACAGCGCTCCCTGCCAGAAAGAAATTTGAAGAGATTCTTAATCACTTATCAAACTTGCATTCTTCAAACGTAACATTAGCTCAAATTAATTCAACAACCCAGATACGCAGCTGGGAAAGTTTATATAAGAACTTTGTCGTTGTTAATAACTTTTGAGTGATTGAAATAAATTGAAACTTTTTTAAAAATTATTTTGCGACCACAAGTAGTCCTAAAAACTAGTAATTCGAAAATGCAAAAAAAATTTATATTTTGGGTACTGTAGGTGTACTAAAAAAAAGTTCATTTAACTTTTTAAATAATTGACAGAATTTCATCGGGCTTTTTTTTAAATGATAGAACACGTCGAACTAAATAATGACCAGATCAACAGAGGCCCCCCGGGCCTCCTATAAATCTGGACATTGCAATTTCATTTTCATTGAATTTCAATACAATTTATTTGTAACATGCAAATGGGCTCGCGCCTCAAATCGACCAGAATAGGTAACAAAAAAAGATGAATTGGTCAGGAAACCTGATTATGACATTGAGACAACTGGTAAGAGCTGATTCGATGGCTACTGGATTCTTGAATATGTAGTGGGAGTACGGTAAGTGGATGATACGGTTGAAGATATTTTTTCACAATTTTTGGCCTAGTCTACTCTCAATGTTGATACATATTTTGTCATGAACATACATAAGCCGGTAATGACGAAAACTTATAAACCGTAAACAAAGGTTAATTTTTTAAGAGTACGGACTCTAATCTGCACTGTTGTACCTACGGATAAGTTTACAGATAAGATGTCATTTGTAAGCACGCCCCAGATACCCAAAGACAAGTCTAGACCTTCGTTCAAAGTATTCTCGCTTGGACGGTAGCAAATGTAGCGTCTTTCCACGTAGTTTAAGTATCATTTCAACTACAAATACACAAGTAGAAATAACACATAAGGCTAGCCATACATACATTAATCCACGGTACGGTCTTTCAGCTAAAATCGAACTTTCACTAAAATAATAAACCAACCCATATCCATCTATTATTTATACGCATTAAGATATGCTACCTTCAATTAACACATATTACACTTCAATTACCATTTCAAATACCTTGTTTTCAAAACCAAATAAACCTACTATTTGGCAGCTTCTGATCACACTTTCCCCTCCGCTTGATCAGCTGACTCTTGTACTTGTTGTAAATGAGAGCGAGGGACGGAACGTGATGTGCGATAAAGTTGTTCATGTCGATAAGCAGTCGGTCAGCTCTATTTTTCCTTACCATAAAGCGGCGGTCGATTCCTTCAATTGCACCGTTCAGTTTCTGTAGATTACACAAACCAACTACTTTCTGAAACACTTGAGAGTCGTCTGGAAGCAAAGCTACACCGTCCCCATTATTCAAATGATTGAAGCCCTCGTCTATTGATACACGGTGAATCGGGTTGTCTGTAACATGAAAATAAATCATATTTTATCATTAAAACCTAATCAATAATGAGATCAAAAAGTAATACATAAGTACTGAAGTAATGAGTAAGAATATACAGTAATAATAAGAAACCATTGATATCTCAACTTACTGTAAAGTGTTTTTCGAATAAAATAGAAGGGATACACGTGACTCGTCTCTAACTCTTCAAAAAACCAGTCCGCACTCCCAGTGTACTGTATCAGATACTTCCGGTTACTTGCCAACGCATCTATCAGGTCGTCGTATGTTGATATAGCACCATCTTCAGTAGCTGTAAGCCTGTTTGAGACAATCCACGTAGAATACAATCCCATTAATATTGGAGTATTTATAAAGGAGAACATCAAACGATTAAAGTTGACAGCTCTCGTGATTCTTTTGGTTTTCAAGGCTTGGCCAAGTTGTAGCGAAAAGGCCGACCATACTGACTAAAACATACTGTATTTTACGTAGAAAAGGTCTGACATAACTTCTTCACAAAATATTTCAAAGAACTTTTTAAACTATCCTCATTTCAAATTCAACGTTTTGTATAGTAACTTACATCCACAACGGTGTTGTAGGTAACATCCTTATAACACTCGATCAAAACAGAATGCAGCCAGTAGAACACTATCTGCAAAAATATGATACCAAGTAATGCCATTACCACATCAAACCCATAAATTGTAAAGAAAGCAAAAGTGGTTTCGGAATCTCCATATGACTTCCGATGCACAGCGTATATTGGTGACTAAAATTACAGTTTTACTCAAATATCAGTCTTACTATTACAGGTATCATGATAGTAAAAGTTAGATTTTAGTTTTCTGTGTAAAGGTAGAGAACGTTTTAATTTACGTTATATCATACTCATATTATATAATATGTTATAATTTACGTTTTCTACTGTAACCTGCTAATGCAAGAAATTGAAATAAACTCAAAAATCCACCGCCATCTTACATTGTAAAGTACATCAGAAAAGTCATAATCCACCAATCGTGCATTCGTCCTCATGAGACCATACGCAAGTGTATCAATAGTACCATTTCTGAGCATTTCGTATATTTCAGTCCAATCTCCTTTTTCCTAAAATATTTTTAAAAAAACTTTGTAAAAAACAAAACTTGTCAAATCATTC
The DNA here is from genome assembly GCA_904066225.2 of Bursaphelenchus okinawaensis. Lineage (NCBI taxonomy): Eukaryota > Metazoa > Nematoda > Chromadorea > Rhabditida > Aphelenchoididae > Bursaphelenchus > Bursaphelenchus okinawaensis. The sequence continues at coordinate 5,416,399 of CAJFCW020000005.1, read as the reverse complement.
AAATTGTTTAAACTTGAGTTAAATATTAAACATCTTTTACTTCAGGTTTTCCATCGTAGTAGTTAATTAGCCAATCACTTACGTTCACATTGTAATCTACTGCCGGGTTCGTATACTCGATGGTTTTGTACTTTGCATGATTGCTGAACAGTTGAATGTACTGAAAAGCATTGCTATATTCCCTACTTCATTGTAATCAACTAACACCTTTTATTTTACACAAAAATAAATAACGGCCATTTAACTAATAATGATTATACTAAATATCAGTAATATACCTCGACAAACAGACCAGGCCAAGGACATCTTCTGGTTACGCGATGGTTAGAACACTCAGGATTAACAGCTGGGAAAGAATTAGGATAGTACACAACCAACGTTCTGTTATGTTGCATGAAAACAGGAAGAGTATGTTCTCAACCCCCATAAGATACAAAGTCATCCCAATATGTACATATTCCCACAGTGTCACACGCACGAAGCATAATAACATACGAAACAAAAGTAAACACAAACTGCATCGTATATGAACTCTGAAGATCCTGGATTCAGAAAGAACAAATCATTACAAAAGTTAATAATAGCTTCGGATATCATTTCAGATACTATACTAAATACGGAAGGGAGGGTACACAGAAGATATGCAATTAAAAGGTATGTTTGCACTGTTTATGACAATATCTCTGCACAACAATAACTGTTCGACTGTGCAAACATCCAACAGACGACACCAGCAGAATATGTTCATCAAGTTCGTAGCTCTTCACTATATTATACATCACGGATGTCGTGCTTCCGGTTAATCATCTTTGCACTATTCTCTTTCTGTAATGTAAACGTAAGTTTACATAAGTTTAGAAGTATAATAATTTTTGCAACCTCGTTGTAGCACATTTCAATAGCTATAAAAGTAAAAATGTCATTTTGTTACAGATAAGTATAAAATTAGAGAACGAATCAGAAGATGACCGGAACCAAGTCCGATCAATCATGAATCGACTCCGAGCTCAAGAAGAAGGTAAACATCCATCCAGTGTAAGTCTCACAGTAAAAATAGTTTTTAATGCCTTCAAAACTACAGATATCTCGTAAATAATACTTTGTTTACAACACATTTAACTACTAAAAAGATTGAAAACCAACACTTTTAGACCTACAACAAAATCAAGTCCTTAATAAAGCAATCTCAAGACATTACTGCCGACTCCGAAGACTTGTTCGAAGGAGATATTATTCTGTCACTGCCACAAGCCCAGAAGCTCATATCCAATGTAGAGAAGAAAAGAAACAAAAGACAAATTCTAGTAGACCCATCTCTGAAGTGGAATAAGACAATACCTTTCGAGATAGTCGATGGTCAGTTTATCACAAACGTTTAGTTATAAAAGTTTAAAACATATAGTATATTGTACTAACAAACTCTGAGGTAATTACTGTTGTTTTTGATAAGTATACAGTAAATTATAAAAAAAATTTAAAAACGTGAACAGATTTCAGAAGACGCCCGAGGATTAGCTGAAGATTCAATAACTGTCATAGAAGGCATGACCTGCTTAACTTTCACAAAGAGAACTGACGAAGAAGACTATATACGGTTTGTCCACATTAGTGGATGTTTCTCCGCTGTCGGGAAAGTTGGCGGAGGTCAGCCCATATCCATGGGAAACGGGTGTTCAGTAAGTCTACTTTTAAACTTCGATTTCTATGCCAAAAGTTTTCAAAACGCGGAAACAATATCTGATCATTTTACAAGAAACTTCAAAGCATGTTGTTGTATTAAAAATAACATCTAATGCATAACCTATATCGTTGCAGCTAGGAGCAGCCGTCCACGAAGTTCTACATGCCCTAGGATTGTGGCATGAGCAAGCTAGAACAGATCGTGACAAGTTTGTGAACATTTTGTACCAGAATATTCAAGAAAATCGCAAAGACAACTTTATAAAACGAGAATCAGACGAAAGCGACAACGACGGAGAACGATACGACTACGGCTCTTTAATGCATTACGGCCCCGGCAGTTTCACTGTAGGAGGAGACACTTTAGAAGCTGTGGACAAGAGATATCAACACACTATAGGACAAAGAAGCGACATATCTTTCAAAGACACCAAATTGATCAACATGAGGTATTGCAAAGGTAGGTTAACATAAGGTATTGAAAGAGATGTGATGATTAAATTGTAGTTTCGCTGTGTAACCATAAATCTTATGCCACAGTGAGAAAAACAAAAAATTTAGATGTTTGCCCAACACCGTTACCTTGCAAATATGGAGGATACACAGACCCAAACGACTGTAGCCAATGTAGATGCCCAGACGGATTGGCTGGCACATTGTGTGAAGATGTCAAAGAATCAAGTAAAGATTAGTTTAATTCTTCACATTTTCTTATACATGACTTCAAAGTTATTACAATATATTAAGCTAAACCTAGCACCTAATATTATGATTCAGCCTTCCCTGACTGTGGTAAAGGAGAATGGGCAGCAACAGAAAACCCAAAAGTACTATGGATACCAGATACTAGAGACGCCGGAGACTGTATTTATAGAATTCGAGCTCCAGAAGGTCTTCATGTCAAACTAGAGCTTCAAGAGCAACAATTCGAATGCTACACAACTTGCTCCAGCTATGTCGAAGTAAAATATCTAAACGACAAAAGCACGACAGGCTTCAGAATGTGCTGCGACGAAGCTAAAGGGTACAACATTGCATCGCAAAACAACGAAATGATTGTGATCGTGCACCATGAACAAGAATCCAAACGATTCCAAACTAAACTCGTATATTATCATGTAGACAAGCACATACCGTCAGGAATAGAAGACCATTCACAAGAAGAGAAAGCTGAACAATCAGAAGAGGAGAAGCCAGGAAGTTCAGGAGTTGAAACGGAAAACGAATAAACTTAAATAAACTTGTTATATAACCATAAAAGCGTGTTATCCTTCAAGATATATTACACAGATTAATCAAATAATACCTACAGCAGCTACTTACCTCTATATGAACTTTCTTTTAGCTTGTTCAAGCTATTCCTCACGAATTCAACAAGTTTTTGTTCAAAACTCCAGCAAATAAAGAAAAGTTTATAAAATCAGTCACGATGACGGAATTTTTAGACTAGAAATCAAAGCAAAGTTCATTTTTGCCTTTTTTCAGGGAATCTCATGCTTTGCTTGCAAGCTTGTTAAACCTTGTTTGTTTTTTGTTTTTACATTTATTTCGCGTTGTAAAGTGTATAATTGTTGTGTTGTACATGTTTTAGCATAGTAATATTGTGTTTTAGTGAAGTTTCGAGTTTTTTTCGGATTTCAATCCGGCTCGAAATGAGCGAAGACTTATCTGAGAATCTATCGTTTTTCTTGAACAATTTGACCGAAGATAATGTGGAACAAACAGTAAGTTTGAAGTTGGTTTATTTATAGTGTTTTTTGGATATTGATATCTATGTTGGTTCAGTATTGATATTTGATTTGAACCTTGTTAAATTTACTAGTTTTACCATTATCTTACTCATGACAAAATGTCTTTTCAGGCCGAGTATTTGAAAGAACTGTCTGCTACTTTCAACGAAGAGACCGAGAAATGGTTAGCCTTGTTTTTGATCCGCCGAAGAGTTGCTGCTGAAGCCAATCATGTAGGGTTGTACGTGAGATTGTCTCGTCTCATCGAATCTCTCACATTCCAAGCCAGTTTGCTAACCGTCACTGTCAAGTATGCTAAACAATTAATGGATGGGGCTCCCACCGCTGCTAACCAGAAGCCTCGAGATATACTCCGTAACTTGGGCACCTTCTTGGGGATGTTAACATGGGGAAATGACATTGACATACCTGAAAGTCTGTTGGATCTTCACGAGCTACTTAAGGATGCTGAACGGGAAGGGCAGGAGAAGATTGAGAAGGTGTTGCCTTTTGTTGTCAACGTTCTTAAATCATGTAAAACCAGCAAGGTACGTTTTTATATTGTTTTAAAATGCAAAAACCCATAAACAACATGGATGTTAATCTTTTTACATTTTTTTTATAATTTTTACTATATATGACACGTGCGTTAGTCTTGTGATTGCCTAGTCAGTCAAAAACAGCAAATTCTTGTCTAAAAGGCATTTAGACAAGAATTTCGAATTTCTTGTCTGAAAAGATAGAAGAGACCATGCTGTCTCGCCGCGAAGAGAACAACGTCTTTTTTTTCTCTGCACCCTTTCAGACAAGAATTCGCTGTTTTTGGCTGACTAGCCAATCACAAAACTAATGCACGTGTCATATATCTTTATTATTAAACTATTTATTTTGTTATAAGTTTTAGGTGTTTAAACCAAATCACAAGCGGATAGCGCCGATATTCGTCACCTTGAAGGGTATCCACGCGTTGGATGACATGAAGATGACATTGTGTTTTGAGATTGAGAGCCTGTTCGAAGAGTTACGAGCTCCAACACCACCACCTTCCACTCCCAACAGTAGTTCTACGACTAGCCCAGAACATATCCGAGATATGACTGGAATGGCTGACGTCTCTCACCAGAACTTCTTTAATCAAGGTCTTTATCAACAGGCTCCGCCACTTTTCGCTCAGTTTCAGCAACAAGTTATGGAGAATCCAATGGTATGTTGTGATAAAAAAGATAAGCGATATTGCATGTTTTTTTCTGATAAAAGTAGCCCTTGCTTTAAGTTTTGTCATTATTAAAAATTATTTTTAGGTTCTTCAAGCTTTGATGAATCCAGCATATCTACAACAAACACAGATGCAATCAGAGCTATTCAAAAACCTTCACATCCCTGGTGGACTACCCAAGCAAGGAATGATGCCATCAATTCCAGAACATCAACTTCCAATTTCTCAACCTCAATATCAACACTCGCATTACCAAGTAGAACATCCCCCAATGTTCAAGGGCAGTATGGATGTGTCCTCGATTGAGAATGGATCTTTTAACAGCTCAAAGGCTACTGACGACTACGAAGCCTTCAGAAACAACGAAGAAATGAAGATCTGGGATCCGAATCCAACTATGTTTCAAGAAGCCAGTGAGTTAGATTATTTTGTAAAGTTCTAGTTATTAAGGAACTTCTATGTTAATATTGATGTTTAATGCGTCAAGTTTGATCTCATTATTTTTAGACGCATTTGTGGCCAAGGATAACAAGTTGGTTTGGCAATTGTTGGATGCCATAGACTTTACATGTTCACCAGTTTTCCAATTGTATAATACGGCGAAGGGGAGGGTGATCGAGTCGATATATGGTTACCTGACTGATGTTGAGAGTAAGCTTGTATTTTTGTCTCAATTCAATGATTTTAATTTTCGTTTTGTATAAAAACATACATTTGAAGCAATATTGTTATTTTAGAAATGCTCGCCCCAATTTTGAAGAGGCTTTGTGAATCGCTTACCTTCAGTGCCGCATCTATAATGCACCGTGACTTTGCTTTCGATTCTCTGAATGACATTGCTACACTAAAGAGTATAAACCGGTCGGTGTACAAGGCTTTGCTCTTTGCTTTGTATTATCGTAAGAACTCGAACGATGAAGCGTACAGTCACTTAAGGAGGACGATGGAGCACGCTATTGGACGTGCTATGGAAGAGTCTGCTATCGTCCAACGTGCAGCACCAAACGAGTTAAAGTGGACTATGGAGATGTCAGCACGTCAGTTTGCTCACGCAAACAGCAGAGTTGTGGGCACATTCATTTGTGAAGTATTGGAACGGTTCAGCCAGGAACTCGGAGATCTACAGTTCTCACAGTACGTTGAAGAACGGAAGAACAATCCGAACAGAGTTGGACTGGGCAGGTTCGCCTACAACCCGACTACGAAGGCAGATGTCGACAGTAAATTGCCAGAATCTCTTCGATTTAACAACAAGGAAGACTACTCCAAGGTGTTTGCTGAATTCGAGGCGCTATCAGCAACATTAAAGGCCAATTTGATGAATTCTCTGAAGAATATGGATTCTAAAGTATTCAACGATGTTCAGAAGGAAGATGTTATGGTAGGGTTTGGTTTTGAATTAATTCGCAGGTTTTTGACTTAAAATTAATTTTGTTAATATTTTATTCTTTCTTATTATTTGTAGCATTCTTGATATTGTAGCAGTCTTGATATTGTTGACATATTTTTAAGGGTACAAAAGTCGCACCTCGACCATCGTCCTTCTCCAGATCCGGCTACGTTCCAGTTCAAGAACATTCAGATTTAAAGTTTGACAAGAAGCCAGTTGATGCTTTTAGAGTAAGTTTGGTTTTTAAAACTATTATAAACAGGAAAACCTGTTGCAATTTATATTGTTTTAGAGTGAGGTTCTAGTCATTTTCCGTGAATGGTGTGTGTCTTCGAAGTCGGCTGAACCTGCGAGGAAAGACTGTTTCCACAAGATCGTGGAGTACGTCTACTCGATGAATCTGTTGACAAACATGAACGATATTGGTCGATTCTTTGAGATATGCCTGGTAGTGTGTATAGACTTGAGCGAACATTTGGAAAACGAAGTACAATCGAAGGTAATATCCGAAAATATTATTGTTCACAGTTTAAACTGAAACTTGTAAATATAATTTGGAATATTTTTGAATATTCTTTTACTTCTTTTAGTAAGAATTATGTATAACAAATGATACGTTATTGTTAATCTTTGCATATTATTTTAGGAAAGGCCCGAAAGACAGCTTCAGTTGAACCGACAACTCTACAATCATGTGAAGGCGTTGGTACTTCTTGTTGATGCTTTAGCTGAAGAACAAGAACGTCGTGATCACACCAGAACTCGATTTGTCGCACAGTTTATTAACGTTGTGATAAAGTCGCATGTGAAGAAGTTTGCTGAATGGCAGAATCCGTCCAAGTTGAGGAATGCTGTCTTCTACCACACCTACTACTGGTTGGTGACAACACAAACCATGCCTCACGCTCAGAAACACCTCAGGGACTTTGTGGACATTTTTGTGTGAGTGTTGCAACTGTAATTTGTTTATGTTAACAGAGCTCAACACTTATCTTATTCTACCCTATTTTATTGATTTTTTTTTCAGAACTGCTATCCAATCGATCTCTCCTCTAAATCTCCCAGCTTTTGTATATTCTTATCTCTCTATCATTGCTCATCCTCAACTAATGAGGACCATCCTTAAGTCGACCGAACTCGACGATGCCAAGTCTGCCAACTTCTACATGATGTTGTTGAAGCCTTTGCTGGAGCATCACAAGAAGCTGTTCGAGTCGATGGACGACATTTGTCAACCGGCTGTTCACCATCTGAACAAGGGTCTGTCTCGACTGTTTGTATACCTACAACACGATTTTCCACGATTCTTTTCGAGGAAGTTCAACGTCATTGTCAAGACGATTCCATTGTTGTGTATCCATTTGAGGAACCTGGTGCTAGGTGCTTCTCCTGTCGATGTAACTGGCGTCGAGTCTAACATTGGATTTGAACGAGTAAGTGGATGAGTATTGTAGAGGTTATTAAAATATGGTTTGTTTAAAGATTATAAGATTGATTACATGCTACTATCTTCTATTTTTGACATATCTCTCTTGAATCAAATTTTTATTATTTAGTGTTGTATGAAGAACAGTGAGATGAATGACCTACCAGATATCCACAGCGAACTGTTACACATGGCTCCAGAAGACGTCAAAAAGCTGATAGCTGCCGCAGTAACTGAGAAGAACAATCCTCAGTTTGTGGCATTGTTTATGGACGCATTCAAAGACGGCACGACGAATGGAAGAATGTACAACTACAGTAAACTCATCGACTTCTTGACTTGTTTTGGTGCTGTAAGTGTAGAGGAAGCCAAGTACGCCAAGGTAGGAATATCATTGATGATCGTCAGCAACAACAAGATGGTCAAGATACTACAGCAAGTCTTGAACTTGATGGACAATGAAGGTACGAGTTAAGGTTTAGATGATTATATTGTGCTTATAGGTATCCACGCCTTCTTGAATGCAACCTTCGACCAATTGAGGTATCCAAATGCTCACACTGCCTTCTTCTGCGGCTTCTTGTTGGTGTTGTTTGAAACTGGCAAAGAAAACGTTAAGGAAATCATGGCCAGGTTTGTTACCTTTCTTTTTCTTAAATTATTCTTTGTCAGGGCCAGGGACGTCGTTTGGGGGAGGGGGTAGGGGGGAGGTAACCCCCTAAAAACGAAAAAATTTTTTTTCGACCTCCCCCCCTTCTCTCAGAGAAAATCCGTAGCGACATCCCTGGTTAGGGTCTTTATCTGAAATCATTAGCTTACTTTTTATTTTCATGATTGTTGTAGGATAATGTTTGAACGAATCCTGACCTTCCCACCCTATCCATTTGGACTGAAGTTGTTGTTGTCCGAACTGTTCACCAACGAGTCCTACGGCTTCTTCGCCAACAAATTCATCCACTCATCGCCGATGATCGAAAAACTCTGCCTCGAGGCGGCTTCTCTGGTTGAGGTTGGACCAAGTGAACTCACACAAACTCCTAGTTATCCATGCTACGTAGAATCTCCACAGTACAACTTTTTTGAGTAATCAAAGTAAAACTATATTTCGGCAAACATGTAAAATGGCTAATAAACTGCAACTATTTTACTGAGAATTTTATTTTTTTCAATGTTTCATTCTTCTTACTTGTTTATGCGTTACGTATGTTTAACTTTATTAAAAATATTAATTGATGTTTTATTAAAATATTCAAAACTGACACTGAAGTTGTGGAATGTAAAATAAAGTTTGTTAAGAAAGACTAGATCGTTATACCCTTAGTTGCGTTTTAAATTAGTTAACCGTTCTTTGAAGTAAATGAGATCAGAAATTCGATAGGAATGACAATATTAAAACGTTGTCAAGTTGCGACAAATCCCGCAACCCAACGAGAATTCTTCGCCGGTTGGCGGATGTTTGACCCGTAAAGGACAACCGTCCTGGTTTTCTAAAGCTGTGGCACGTGGACCGACAGGACATTGAGGAAGAAGGTTAGTGGGTGTCGCTATTAATCGTTGGAAATCACTGTGACATATCGAACAGAAATGCGAATTTCCAAAACTGAAATTTGTGGACTGAACTCGTCTTTAAGGTAACATTCTAAAAATATTTTTACGATGTGAGTCTTTGCGTTTGCGCCTTACCTTTTACGCTGAATATGAAAAGTTTTTAACTTACCAGAAGTATACGGCCACAGAACAACAGAAGCGGCATTTGTACTCCAGGAACTCGGTACCATGACGTCCGCAGACTGGTGCACCAGAGATGTCAGAACAACCTCCACAAATCAATTCCTCGGGTTTGTACGATGAAGAATCTAGAGCTTGTTGACATCTGCTTTCTCCACCAAAGTAAGCCTTTTTACATTTACTGCAGAGTACGTATACGTAGCGTTGAAGAGCGTAACCTATGGGATCGTTGAAGAATTCGCTTTCTTCTGACGTGATAGCGTTCACTTTCAGAAGACCGTCGTATTCCAGACGTAGAAGAGACTTGCTTTTGACATCTTCGTATAGAGCTCTCAATGGCTCGAGGAGGAACTCTAAGGCTGGATGATCGATCTAAAATTAAGTATGGCGAGGTTTTAAGCAGGTTCCTGTCATTTTAACTTATATTTACATTTTGTGCATTAACTTACATTACTTTTGCACAAAGGACATTGCATGAATCGGAAAAGAATCCTCGGCCCATGCCACCGTTTCTCCAATACAGTTTTGACGCAGTGATAGTGGAAACTGTGCCCACATGACAATTTGATACAAGGAGCGCCGCCGAGACGGTCTGTGAAGCAGATCACACACAAATCATCTGCGTCTTGCTTGGATTCTGAAATTTCTCATTTTAAGTTCAGAAGTTCTAGAACATTATGAAGCGCACTTATAGTACTTACCATTGTTTGGACAAGTGAAACAAGGTAAGCATTCTTTTTCTCCGTTAATTCCAGAACACCAATGTCCGCAAGGTAAAACCTTTGTACATGCATTTCGTAGCATTTCCTGGCATTCTGTATAATTACAGGTCCCTGTTTTGACTTCGGTTGCGGACTTTAATAGATTCTGACAGAATCGACATTTTGAACTCTTCATTTCACTACCGCTTCCGGATAGCTGACCTCCGAAGTTGTACTGTAAAGCTTGAGGTGATGTAACATTCACTACTGATCCGACTTCTGCACTAATCTCCGCCATTCCGCTGAGTTTCGTACAATTGAAAAGAATCTAAAAATTGAGTATATTTTTTTCACATATGGCAGACAGAATTTCTTCGATGGTAATAGGCGATGTAAAAAACATAAGAATGACAATGAAACTTACCAAAAAGTTGTTGACCCTCAACCGTGTGCATCCTTCATGCACGTCCAGTTTAGGGCACATTAACGTAGATCCAACGAGTTTTGCCGTATGACTTTTCTTTCGCTTGTTTAGGTGCAAAACGGAGAAGCATTCGTAGCAAAGGTTCACTTCACATTCGGAACAGAAGAAGCGTGCCATTGTGACACCGTCATCGTGATTTTCACATGGCGGTTCTGGCTCTTCTGAGCGTCGTTCCTAAAACAATTGTATGATGGTAACGCTTAAAACAGTTCGGAATATGAGCCACTATACAAAGGAAATACTTCACGACACACATGTATTACCTTTAAGGTTTTCCACGTTGAAGAAAGTTCCAACCAACTTGGATCTTTAATGGCCGTCATGGCTGCGACAGCAATCCAAAACTGTGACTGTCGCAAGAACAGGTGCGCTTTTGTACCGTAAGACTCAGACGTCGAGAATGAGCTGGTGGGAAGATCTGTAGAACTAGATGACGGCAAGAATCCGGCAGCTGCCAGAATCTTGTTTATTGCCATAATGAAATTGCCAAGTTCAGCACGAATAACCTGTGACCAAGCTGGACTTATAGCATTATTGGCCAGACGTGCTAGTGTAGCTATTACCAACTGCACCACTTCATTACTAATAGATTTTTCGGCCCTCCAAATCGCTGGTATCTCTACGCAATTGATCGTTAGTGAAGCCGTCAACATTTTCCTGGCCACCCTGTCCTTTACTTGAAGGGTGATTGCTTTAGCTATCACTGCTAACATATTCTGGACGAATATGCTGACATCAAAACTGTTTGGCTTGAAGTTGCGCAGAGTCTTCTCCATCGTCTCCAGAATCTGCATTTGGACAATCTGAAGAATAAAAATTTTGATATTACCTAAACAACCATCTCCTACCTGTGGAGCAAACAGCATAAGTTCGCTGAGCATAATGGGAAGTATTCCTCGCATTGAAAACACTTCAACTCCTTTCCTGGATTCACTTATCTTGACCAACATCACCATCAGACCACACACATACGAATAGTTCTTCTTCTTTTTCTCACGCAAATTTACAATCTCTCGCTCAACGGCTGTCACAATCTGAGTACAAACGTATACTTGCAATGGCTGTAGTTGTACTCGGTTGAATAACATCTCGATGACTTGTTGCCGCAAGTGGCCGTTTTCATCTTCAGCAAACTCGTCGCTAAAGGCTTGGGCGGCAACTGCTTGGAATAGAGAGAACGCGTCGATTTGAGCTGAACTGAACGATAGTTGATGAGGAGATGTAGCTTTCAAAGATTTTGACGTGTCTGCAGTTTCTGGTACTACAACATTGGCACAAACATTGGACTGTCCTAGTACGACTATCTGTCTGAGCCGACATGACCTGCCGTTGAACTTGATTTGGATCTTTAAGGGAGACGCTGTACCTAATGTGGAACAGCGAACCCAGCCAACAAACTTCTGAAAGAAACAGAATAAAAAATAGTAACACTAAATTACAACATTGGATTTAAAGCAATAGAAAACTAGGATCCAAAAAGTAACTTACCGAAGACAAGTTAACCGAGTTCAGTGTAATGACATTTCCAGCTCCCCTGTTGGCCGATCCAGTGGTAAAGTTGACTTGACAAACACGATAGCTTGAGTCTTGGACATTATCTATGAAGACACCAATGATTGCAGGCATACAAACGTCTGCTGCCCAGCTAATGGTGAGACAACTCGTACGATTGTTGTCTTCTTCACCACTCTCCCAGAAGGTTTCGTGAGATCCGTCCAGTAGACAGTGTAGAATCTGTTTCTGAGTTGAGGAATCCAGTTTTATCAGTTGATTTAGCTGATCAAACTGTTTCACTATCGGAAGAATTTCCTGTTCTTTTTTGGACTTCTGACGGTTTCTTGGACTAGCGTCATCTTGTATTAACAATGATGTATCCGTAGAGGTATCAGACAAAACCTCCCCTACTTTACACAGTAGTTTGCATAACGTGTAAAGTAAGTCTTGTTCATGAATTGTCAGTTGAAACGTCCATGACTTGAAACACAGACATTTCAAACGAATATCTACATTATCTGCGTTCAAAATGACGTATAATGTTGCCAAGAACGAGTGCATCGCTTCGACCATTCGTTGAGTGACAAGATCTCCAGCCAAAAAACACAATCTCCATGGATGTGGAAGAAGATGGAGTTTGGTAGCAAACTTGACATCTATGGAATGCTGATAAGCTGGGCTGAACGAGAACATTGTATTCAGGTATTGCCACACTATATCCATGACTGAAGATTCTGAAGTGACCAGCTTCAGTAGCCAGTTCCACACCTTGAAGGCGTGCGACAGAATCACAGCACGTCTAATGGAATCTTCAAACTTATGAGCAATAGCAGAAAGGTCATGATTCTCTACTATGAACGACAAAACAGGATGTGTAGTAATCGTATAAGGAGATGGTACGGAGTTCGAAAAGTTGGTTACGACTTCGTTCAAGGTCGGAAGCTTAGGGACCAAGTTACTTGGCCCAGCTATGTTGGCTTCATCTTCGTCTTCTTCTGGTAAAGCGTCTATCGTACTCAAGTAGTTGGAGATGGGCTTTCTGAAGACATTCCCAGATACACTGATTGACGTCGGAACTCTGGAGGAGGCTACAAGGTCATTCTGATGCGAGATTCCTGGATCACTGGTTTGGGAGAGTTGGCGAGGCCTGTGGGACGTTGTTAAGCTCTAAAAGATAATAAATATTTTGAAATATCGATGAGTTTGAACTGTGAATTAATTAATAAAAACGGTTTTCTATTTGAAGTTTCTGTAAACATACGCTTTCGGTCATAGGTTCATCTTTGTCGTTGTCAATAATCTGGTCCAAATCTCCACATGGGTACAAGTCGATGATCCATTTTGCTTTTTCAGTTTTCTTATTCCTTTCGGCCTTTTCGAGCTCCTTTTGACCAGTAGGGCACAGCCCAAGCAAGAAAATGGAGTTCCTTCTGATAACAGCTTCTGGGGAAATCAACTGTGTAGCGTTGATTTGACGGAACTCTCTCCAACGACGGTCGGATTCCTAAATTTTTAAATCTTCATTCAAACAACACAGTTAAAGTTAGGATAAGTAGATTTAACGACCATGTAGAATGACACTTTTCAACTTACCTCCTCAACTTCACCTTTTTTGTTGGCCATGATGGCTAATCGGCAATCCGGACACAATAGATACCAAACCGCATTGCCTTTCCCTCCCTCACCACACATTCCAGTCCACCCAGTTGTGTAGTTGCCTACGCTGTTATAGCCATGCCCTAGGCACGGTCCATGACAACCAGGGTGTTTTACTCTCATATGGGCTGTCACTGGCTTTGGGAAGTTTTCTCCACAAAGTTCGCAGAGCTCTTCGACTGGAGCAGCGTTATCGTTGCTGGCATCTGTAGCTAGACGGTCAGCTGTGTTGATACGTTGACGTTGGTATGGTCGACGAAGTACTGTAGGTGATGGGACTATCAGATGTTGTCGGACAACCTGAAAGGATTCGTATTAAACGTATTACAGTATCTTAAAAGTTAAAGGTACGAACCCGCGTCGGAAATACAAAACTGAACCCACCTTATTCAACGTAGCCGATATTGTGCTCCACAAGTTGCGTGCCGACACTAAGTTCGGAGGTAGTTCAAAGTTTGGTAGCTGCATTTTCCTAAATAATTCTTTGGGATTCTCTTCAAATTCGGCTACTTTGTTGGCGCAGTCGATCAGTTGCTCTACCAATCTCTCGTGCCACACAAACGCGGCAAAGGCAGCTCTGAAGCATTCAATCGTAAGCGGCCGTAGAGGATTGTCCTCTTGGTGTTGTGGAGTACTTTCCGACGATTGGGGCTTCTGAAACAAATCAATCTTATAATTCAATCAACGACACAATTTATGACGTCATTATATGACTGATAGCTAAATAAATTTCGAAAAATCTTACATTCCACGATACTTTTCCAGTAGATCTAGTGGAAGTGGCAGTACAGCTTTCTGTATTACCATTAAACTGATGTAAAGTGAGATGTTCCGACTTCAGATGAGTGTTATACTGTAGACACCATGCCTGGTGACTGCTTTTTCGTTCACAATATAAAGCTTTCACATCATCGGAGATGCGAAGCCATAACCCATCCATATTCCTCAATGTCTCAACATACGATATCGTAGCACCTCGAGGTATGGCACCAATTTGTTTGGCATTCAATGTTGGATGACTTCGGATTCGAACACCCGCGTAGCCATTGACGGCAGGACATGTTGCCTTACACACTAGATTCACAGGGTCTACCTGTTTCGGTCGATGCCGCGGGGTAGGTGGTACATTGTGGCACGGTTCTGCCATATCTATTGTTGGCACCTTGATGTTGAAGTCGACTCGAGACTCCAGGTCGAAGCCGTCGATAGAAGCTTCAACGTGATAACGTCCTGAAGATAACGGAGTCCACTGGATTTCGTAAACTCCAGAAGAGCTACACTCGATCTTCAGAATTTCTGTAGTCGTACTTCCCAGTTCGTATGCCCATCTCAGCTCTTCGAAGGAGTAATCTGCCAGTTTAGGATTACATCCAGTAGACATAAACCTGTTGTTGTTGATGACAGTCGGTTTGAAGTGTTCGTCAATCTGTAGCTGTCGTAGCTTGTCGTAATAGCCGTCTTTAGTGTCATTAGTCTTTGCAGCCACTTGAAACATGTTGTTGAAGACTGTTAACGACCTGAAGATCTTTTTGGACACCTTGTCGTTGGTCTTCGCTGGGCTACTTTCAGTAACACCCTTCTTTACAGTAACCTGAACACTCATATCGTTCTTAAAGCACTGTTCACCGTACTGATTTACTGGTAGAACACGAAGTCTGATCGGTTGATTTGTTATGAACCCAACCAAAGGATCTATCTCTATCTTGGACATACCAATGTCAATGTAAGGTTCTACAATCAAGACTGTAGCCAACAATCCGCCAAGACTGTTAGGAGACGCCGAGATGAAGTCAGCCAGAAACTGAATGTTGTCTGACTTCCGAAGCGATGGGAAGGTATCTCTTGTCAGTTCGGCTACAGTAGGAACGTGGTCCAGGTTCAGACCCTTCTGAAGCAGAACACCGTGCTTCTGGATAACTTCGAAACAATCTTGGTTTACAGACTGTTTGATACTGGGGCTGTTAGTGGACTGTACCATGATGTTGCAGCCTTTTGAGCATAACCATGTAAACTCAGTCTCCAGATTGAATAATGTTGTTGATCCATTGGCTTTTGGGGACGATAGGCCTTCTACCGTGCAGCGAAAACCGTACTTCTGTAAATTGATTTTATTTTTCAATATTTTGACATTATTAAATTTGAAATACGAAAATTAATAGCGCTACAGTATTTTTAAGTAAAAATTACCGTGTTATGATTGTCTTCTCTTTCCGGTCCAGTCTCGAACACAAACCATACGTTATTGCCAGGAATGACAATCACACCCTCAGGCCATTCCTTATTCAAACAATATCTTCCTACAGTGTAGAGTGCAGATGTAGGTCGATCACCAGCTACACCGTATACCCACAGTGAATCACCAGAATGAGCAGTCTGACATGCTTCGTGGAATCTAACACAGACAAACTCGGTAGATGGGTCGAAAGATACGAAGTGAGTGGTGAAGTCATTGGCTTTATAAGGATGCGCACTCTCGACCACCGCCTGTACGAATCGCTTTTGTTTAGATTTGGTCGGACTAAAATAAGGCAAGGTTACATTGGAAGTGCCTAAAGTAATGTAAAAACAGCATTCTTACTGCTTTATAATCCTTTAAAGTAGACTTACTCATCACTTTCCGGTTTCACTTGGCTGAAACTGAGGCTCAGTGATCCCTTATCATCATTGAAATCAGCATTGGCAGCAGAGATAAGTGGAAGAATTTGGTCAAACGCTGCTATAACATGATATGCCTTGTGCGGATTGGCTTCCATATACACAGCAGCATATGTCACAATCTTTGAGGCCATTTTGGCTGATGGAAAACTATCTTTGACCGCTGAACTCAACTGAATACTTAACTTGGAAGCCAGTAGTCTCATGATAAGCAAAAACAGCCGGCTGGCTTCTTCCGTGATGTTGTTAGATCGTTTGTTGAAGTTTGAATCAGTATTTGTGTCGATACTGTACAAGAAGAACGGTAGTTGTCCTCGGGTTACTGTAGTGCCATTCTTGCTGAAAGATGAGGGTAAGAAAGTCATCCTACCGTGACGCTGAAGCTTGACTACAGAGATTCCGGATTCTCCAAAGAACGTCTTCCCAGCGTCGATCACAGCCTTGATAGCGTATGTTACATTCGGCTTCAGGGGAATGGCTTTGTTCAATCTTATCAACACGCACTCTGCTCCATCGCCACAACTGTCATCGTGAGCTACACCGTTGCATCGTCCCAACGAGATCCAACCGTCACGATCGGTCTCTCCCTTCGACTCCAATACCTCAATCTCGTAAGTTACTTTGCGTTGGTGCTTGGTAGAGGTAGGATACATTCCCACACCTTGTAGTTGAATGCCTGCGGTGTCTACCTTGAAGGCAATCGAATCTGGAGCATCGTTGCCTGTCTCCCAATTGGGCTGACAGACTGTTTGTCTGAAGCGACGAGGTGTCTGGTAGATGGAAACGTTTGGTTTGACATTCAGCTGTATGTTCACAAGTCTCTTTGTTATTATGACCAGCAGATTCTGGGCTACAATTTTCAGTCGTTCTTCCAGTAAATCCTGTATATAATATTATGAATTTGAATGAATTGTATTCTTATTACGTCAGCTTGTTACTGGAACAGGCTGTACCATAAAATAACCTACCCCATTTCGAATATCGACCGATGCAAATGCTAATTGGAACAAGAACGATATCACCTTATCAGGATCGACCCTTTGAAAGATCCGCCCTTCCTTCTGTGAGTAATGATCCACCAAGTTTTGGAGCAGTTCGTTTACGGTACCTTCTTGACGGTCTATCCCCAGAATCGGCAGAACAAACTAAAATGAGGTTTAATAGAGTTTTGGTAAAATACGACATTTACTATTTCTGAAACATTAAATATGTAATATAATGCAGTAGACAACAACAATGCAATAATACGTCAAAGACATCCACTCACGTCTTCCAGTTTGCAAAAAGCCTTCAGAGTCGAGAGTAACGACCAGTTGTTGGCTCCATCACTTATCATCTTCTCGATTCTTACTGATAACAGTTCAGGTGATGGCGTCAGAAGGTAGCTGCACGATACATACATATCTACCGCTTCTTCAACCACCAAGCCAGCTATGCGATCTTCCACAAACAACTTCTCATCGGCTGTTCGGAACAGTTCATCCAGAAGACCTTTGAACTCGTAAACAGCTTCAGATGATGCTACAGACTTGGCTTGAAGAGTATCACAGTCGGCACGGTATTGAGGAAATACGACGCCAAGATATATACTGTAATATTAGGACTGAGGTTCAATAAATACCTACAGAGTTATACCTACACTATTACATAAAACAAAAAGCATCACTTTACACTTTGTCAACTTGTATACCTACCGTATGATCCTCAAACAAACAATAGTGACAAACGCTGCTCTTTCCTGCTTCTGAGCAGCTACATCGTCCTGCATCTTCTCGTAATCTCGGCTTTGAAATGATCCGGCTATCCCCCACTTCAAGATACGAAACAAATATCTCATGGTATCTGGAGTTACACTAAACACAGTGTGAGCACTTAAGGCTACAGATTCAAAGATGGAAACATCTGGTTCGACGTTTGGAGAAGGATACGAGGCAGACGGCTGTCTGTAAGACTGCTGACAATCAGAAGTACGGTAGACTTTGTAGTAGATCTCAGGAATCTGACCGCCTTCTACGTCTGTGCCGTTGTTAGAGTAGCTAGAGTTACGGAATGTGAACTCCACTTCAGAATCCGTACGTACAATTTGCTGACCTTCTGCTCCACAGTCTGAACTTGGGCCTCTGAATCAGGCAAATTTTTATTTTTTTAACCAAATAGATAAATTGACATCAATTCAAAGATAGCATTAGGTCTACCATAACGTTATAAGCTACACAACTTACTGTATCTGAATCCAAGCTACGTACCAGACGTCTGCATTCACCAAAATTGGCTTTCTGAAGCCAACAAACGCTGTTTCTTTGATTGGACAATCATATAAAATCTCGTTGGTCTCGGAAATCAACTCCACATTGGCATCATCCTTGTCAGAGTTGCTCATGTTACGGTAGAGCTTAACCTTCGCGGTGTTCTCTCCATGTCCACCGTACAATCCAAACCCATACAAGTTGATGTCTCTGTTGGCTTTGAACTGAATAGCTTCAAGACAATGGACAGAGTAACCCCACCCTCCCCCCAACGCCAGAAACCTGTTCACAACATTGCAACTTGATGGATCTGGTGGAAGAAAGTTAGCGTTACCAATGTTCTTACTGATGTCATCGTGCGTGGTAGACAAGTCAGTGCTTTGTAGTATGGTAACTTGAGGAATGGCAGCCAAAGCACTTAAACTCAGCCCATAAACAGCCGACACCAGGAATACTCCAAGTTGTTCATCAGAAAACTTGGCGTTCGTATCTGTAGGTATGCACAGTTCTGTACACTGGAGAAGTTTACGTTCTTCACAAAAGAACGGTGGCTCCTTCTCAACGTTCTGAAGTTGCAACGATGGTCCGTCGGTGAATCCTTGTATACAAACTCGTTCAGCATCAAACGACCAAAGAATGTCGTACATCGGGTTGAAACACCAACTGAAAGTGAAGATTTTAGGTAACAATAAGAGAAATCTTTGCTTACAATGTATTCTTATGATTAAATGTGATGTAAATGCTATATTGCCTAAACATAGATTTAATTTTAATATTAATATTATCTCTGCAACTAACCTTAAGCTTTGATTTACATTCATTTTGAACTGGAAGAACCTGTCAATCACCCCTTTGGTGGGAATCATAACACAAAAGCTTTCCTCTTCTACTCCGCTGTTCGGAATCAATGCCAAACAACCTTTGTTCGCCGTAACTTGACACTCATCTAACTGATTCCTGGAGAATAATCTCTGATGGCTTTGGATTAGCGTCCGGTCTCCTTTGGCTGATATCCAACTAGTCGTCTTGCCAGTTTGAGGTCCGAATTCGGGCACGAACCCAGGTTTGGCAAACCAGAAGCGGTCTTCAAGATTATCACATTCTCGACCCAATTGTCCAGCACGGTACGCTCCGAACGTTATGACTTCTCCGTTCATCGTGCGTAAAACACAATGATTCGCTCCGGCTACAGCTTGAACAATTTGGACATTCAGAGGCAGTGGAACCTTGTATGGATGGGTTTGTCGGCTGGTATCGCCAGTCCCAAGCTGGCCATTGTTGTTACATCCGAACGTGTATACCTAAAATAATATTGTTACATCTTTTTCTTATTATTATTCAATTTTTTACAAATTTTTGAAAAAATAAAAAACGGAAAATAATTTCTGACCTGGTGATCTGCGCAAAGAAGGACCGTGTGGTAATTCCCGACTGACACTGATGCCACCTTGATGTCGTTGCTCTTCTTCATTAATATCACCCTTCCAGGTATCGTCATGGCCTCACTGTTGTTGACGCTGAACCTCGATGTCTTTGGTCTTTCCAATGGTAAATCGTCCAAAGTGTCCTCACCATCACTTGTACTTGGATTTGAGGTTTTAGTGTCTTCTGTTGACGGTGTTTCTGGCTTTATTGGCTTCTGTCTTCCACACGGTCGGCATATTCCGCATCTGAGACACGCTGACTCCCCAACTCCACAAACACACGGAGATCCACGAGGTATTGGGGCTCGTATTGGTGTTCCTTGGACATTGGGACTGATTAGTTTCCCACCATAAGGACAGTTCTTCCCTTGGGCAGAACAACATCCACACTTAAGGCAGATCGTAGCGACATCTTTGACGAATGTGTGAGCGTTGGGTGGACAATATTGTGAATGGGATAGGGAGTTGACGTTATTTGATGTTAAGGGTTGAGAGGTTTCAAGGTGTGAACGTAATTCCGATTGTGGAGACTGGAAATTATTATATAAATATATGATCTTTGGTATGATAATATGAGCTTTCTTTGGTACGTAAAACAGCAACGGTGTAATCTGTAATTGACATAATAACTTACCTCTGTTCTTCCACATTGATTCAAATTGTTCAAGCCACAAGTGTAAACGAGCCCTGTTTTGCTGATAACAACCAAGTGGGTCTTCCCTAGGCCAACACTGGCCACTGATACATTATCCATGCCAAAGTTGGCGTGTATTGTATCTGAATGTGCGTTGACGATGTGACGACCATGTAGAAAACATTGACCATTATCTGATGCAAACGCCATTGCACCACCACAACCGCTTATACTAACGCATCGTCTTCTGAAATTAATGATATTGTTGTAGATTTACTTTGGGAATTGATTATGATGAGAATAGTATTGTTAGTTGACTTCTCCTTCTAATATCGTAGAGGTCTTACCTGTTTGGGATTCTGATTTTTCTCACTTTCTTGGTGCTTTTATGAGGATTCGCTTCAAACATATTACTCAATGTTCCGATCGCATACAACGACCCTGATCCTGACCTCATGATCAAACAGTTGGCGTGGCTATCTAATGTAAACGATACGATGGCTTCTTCCAGTGGTACTTCTAACCATAAGTCAGGGGAATACTAAAACCGTCAATTTGATATTATTTTGATTGTTTTATCCGAATGTTCTCAATTATTAACGTTGTATGTCTTTTAACTTTTTTACTCTTTTATCACTTACTGTCAGTCCGAACGTATCCCCATGTCCACTATAATATATTTTACCATTTCTGGTCAACAGAAACCCAACATCGTTGCCCATCTGTAGATCGACAGCCGAGTTCTTTAATGATGATGTGATTGTATGTAGTAGCGTGAGTTGTTTATGGTTGAAGTCACCAATCGCTGTATATCCAATGTCCATCAAGCGACACGAGATACGTTGTGACTTGTTTGAGGATGGGGAGAAACTGTCATCCAGGGAGGTCGACTGAAATTAGGTTACAATTACTGATGAAAATAGTTTTCTATAGACAACAACTGCACTATTATATATATTCGTATATATATAACCACCAAAAGTTGAATTATATTACTGTTGAAGATGATCTGCTACGTACCACAAAATTCCATTGTGAATCCAGCACGGCGTGAAAGAATTGTCGTCCGTCAGCGAACAGAAGCCCTTCTGTGAGTGTAGCCGACAACATTATTTCTCCGATTTCGCGTAGCGTCATTCGGTCGATAACCCAGAGTCTGGTCGAATGGCCTCTTCGAAGATACAACGACTCGTTACAGTAGATTAGTGATGACCCTGGACTGTACTTCATCATGTCGTTGTGAGCCATCACTTTGCCAGCTCTGGTTTCACCCAAGCCAGTACCCATCTTGAATAACCCGTATATGGTGAGGAGGTAGACGAACGGCCCTGAAGGTGTTCGTATAATTACAGTATCTTTTATTCTTATCATTAAAAGACTGCTGATAAAAACTATAAAAGTTTAATGATACTTGAAAGCCTTACCATCAGAACATATACACCCTTGAGCTGTGTTCATATCATTACTACCAAAGTTCTCTGATGGACTGAGACATCCTGGGTATACCAGTTCGAATTCGGCGATCTGCATGTGTTCTGTCAGTGGACGAAGCCACCAATTTTGGAGGTTTGGGTTCCTAAAGTAACGACTTGTAATGCTACAATATAAAATTTTATTTATAGGAAGAAATGTCTAGTATATTCAACATATTATGTAGCTTCCATTATAAAAGTCAATTTTAAAGAACTCACATTGCAATAGCAGCTGGACCACGTTGTATAGTCCTCTGAACTGTTAGTGCTAGTCGCTGGAAGTTTTTAGGTAACAAATTCAAGGTGCAGTCGATTTCGTTGAATGCAACCGTATCTTTGTGGTCGGTCAGTAATGTTGAGATGGTTGAAAACAATAGTTCTGGGGTGCCACAAGCGATTGACAAACTCAACATACACGCATTTGCATATTCTGATACTTGTTCGTTACCTGTAATGTCATTTTAAAATGGTTATGCAACATTAAAACATACAAAAAACGCTTTTAGACGTGATCCTGTGTTTACTACAGACATAACATAACTGTATATAGGTTCAAAAAACCTTTAAAAAAACCTGCAGACTGTTTCAAGAACGAGTACTGTAATCTTACCTTTTTGTCGCAACTGTCGCAGCGAAGAATGCATTTGATGGACCATTTCCCTTGAAGTATGAGCAAAACTTTCAGGTGGTAAATGTTGCAGTACATTTAGCAATGACTGTAACGCTTTCACACACAAATCAGAATCCTTGTCGTTAAGCTCCAGAAGCACAGAGAATGTTGAACTCAAGCCTACTGTGATTAAGTCCGTTTCTTTTTTCTGAAAATTATTATTTTACTTAAGGATCATTCCTAATTTAAAAAAAATATTATCCTCGTATACCTATAGCTTTGAGCATAGTATTCTTATATAAAAAAGGACACTTAAGCCGGTAAAGTCAAACTCTGAAGATGGTTAAACAGAATCTTACGTTTACTCGCTCTCCTTCGACCCATCCTGCCACAGTCTCCAAAGCTGATACGTTTAAAGCCACGTCGATTGGATCCCTGTAGCGATTTGACGGTCCAACTATGTCTGTGTTTCCCAGTAAAAGTTCGTCTTCCAACAAGTGGATGTACCTGAAACACCAATTTGATTTTTATATTTAAGCAATGAATTGTTCAGTGGGGGTGACCTATTTCTTGGGGTGACCTATGCCCGGAAGACGGCCGTAATACAAACGATAAAGCTTACTGTAACGCAGCAGTACGTGCAATAAAATGAGCTGCATTCCCGCTTGGTGGTGCTACAAGATTAAGAGTACCAATATTGTCAAAAAAGGCCTCAACTAGATCCGGTTTTGGTGCCGTTAGTACACAATCTAAAATAACTTATGTATCAAGATTACTGTAAGGTAAATTTTTTGAACTTTTTACTATAAAAATTGTGATACAAAATTAAACGTAAGTACATATTATAGCCTATTATTTTTTATATATCATCAATGTTGCATTTACTCTCAATGTCAGCTGGATCAGAATTCCCAGTAAAAAGTACGGCCGCTCCTTTAGCGGCTACATCTGGATGGGCGGTAGCTCTGGCTAGCGAATGTTTCAGTAGTAGCTTTGTGTAGAGATCTCTGATTTGAGCGTTTCGGTTATTAAAAGCGGCAAACGAACTGTCGTAGGAATCTCTTCTCGAACTAGACTGACCAGCCCGC
Source organism: Bursaphelenchus okinawaensis (assembly GCA_904066225.2). Taxonomy (NCBI): domain Eukaryota; kingdom Metazoa; phylum Nematoda; class Chromadorea; order Rhabditida; family Aphelenchoididae; genus Bursaphelenchus; species Bursaphelenchus okinawaensis. The sequence goes on along the minus strand of CAJFCW020000005.1, from coordinate 5,392,765 downwards.
TCCAGAATCTCGGACTCTATAACTGGTAGATCATCGTCACGTTCACGACGTTGTAGCGACAGTTGTCGGAGAAACGTGCCCATGATACGATAGGTTTAAGGCTACTTCAACATCGTATATTGGTTTTTTTGAGATTTTTGTGGATAATATACCTGAAGATATTATGGTTAAAAACTTTTTTTTTATTTTTAAAAAAGAAAAAATTAAAATAAAAAATAACGAAAAGCTTAAAATAAAGCCCATATGCTTTACAAAAAATGAACGGCCCTTCATTTAAAAAAGTCCACCCCAAAATGCCAGAAATGGGCTTGGCAACGTGTCAAACGAACGAAAGAAAAAGGACAAACTGGACCTTTCTCTCCTTATGTGGCCAGAAGGGAAAAGGAAAAATAAAAGATGAGGGGGAAGCCACTCCGAATTGGGGAAATTCGCGCAAGGCTTTTTCCAGAAACCATCCCTCGAATTTACCCCGCCGCTCTTTGTTTGCAGCTTCATAAAGTTGGTCTTTTCAGGGAAAACGTGGAAAAGCACACGGCTTAGCGCTTTTGGAAGTAAACTGTTGTAAAAGTATGATTAATATTGTTTTGAAAATAGTTAGAGGTATATAGTTAGTAAAAAGACAGATAATTGTGTTCTTTGGACAGAAAATTGCTTTTAGACTATATTAATGTAGATTCATGTCCAAATAATAGTGAAAGACTTTGGAAATAAACAAACACGCGCAAAACCTTTTTAATTTTGTTTGTTTTGAAAAAAGGAAAGGTTATTACGATAACAAGCACCAAGAGTATTATAAAACGATATTTAACTAATTTTGCATCAAATAATTAAAATTTGAGAACCTTATTTTAAGACACTTTTGATCAACATAAAATGATATTTCAGATACTACAAATCAAAGAAAAGTAAACTTGGAGGTCTGATTTTTAAACTGTGAAAGCAATTATGAGTTTTGAGCCTAAAATAGACGGAAAAAGGGAAAACGAAGCCCAACATTCATGAGTAAAGTTATGCGAAGATAGATGCGCTTTCCGGCCTCATATTTCTTCTGAATCCCGGCTTTCGAACTCTCCGGGGATTCGGATTCGAATAAAACAGCGATCGAAAATGGCATTAATCGACTTATCCGATTAGCGATCGCTATGTAAATCAATTTCGCTTTTAAAATGCATCAAGTTTTATAAAGGCTTTATATTAAGGTTGGTCAAAAAGCAGGTAGATATAAGCATTGTTAACGGTGAATACCAAAGAGTGTCATCATGCGAAAAACAAGAGTGATAAGTTTTTACTGCTCTGTATTTTATACTTTTTTTAAACAAAAATCAAATATATAAAAATAGCCAATTGTCGCATGCCAGATAGTATGACAAAGTCAGTATAAAACAAATTTCAATTTAAACGGAACTGACATTCAGATGGCAAAAAATAACTTGCAAATTCAATTTTAATGCTGGTGCATGTTGGAACGTCAAATTGTGTTAAACATATCACAACAGCGATATATGCATGCAAAAGTCATCCTCAAATTGTTTTATGAATTTTATAGCTATTATGATGTGTGACATTGTGCACTTGTTCGGTCAAAAAATGAACAGAAAAGTTAAGAGGAAGTAGAGTTTTATTTTTTTTTATTTTTTGAAAATTTAAAACGCATTTTGATTCCCAATTTGTTAAAATCAAAAAAAAATCAGTAAAGTTTGACAAAGATAAAAAGATACCTAATCTTCGTTTCCAAATCAAATCCCACCGAATTCACTTCCACTTATTTATTGCTTAACCTTCCCGATCGGTCGGTGCGGTCTCCAAAAAAAATGTGCAAGGCCAACAAGTCATTTGTAAGTCATCTTCTAAACATAGTTAAAGTCAGCTTCTAAACATAGTCACCTATATATTGATACAGTAGGCTTACCTTATATTTCTAGAAAGAAAAGCAAATCTGTGACGAGAAGGTGATCAAATGGCTGATGGAGCGCTACCAAGCCAAGGTGGTACCGGTCGAAACGCGCCACTCATTCGAACGCTTTCATTCTCCGCGACTAACCGAAGCTGAATTCGAGGCCAAGCCAGTGATCATGCTGCTAGGACAGGTAAGCCATTCTGGTTAGTATAAAGGTCAAGTGATCTTAATGAGTATACTCAAACAAATATACTCATAATGGGTATAATCAAACCCAAGCAAAAGAGATTGATGATTATGTTACAGTACTCGACTGGAAAGACCTCCATGATCAAATACTTGTGCAACGAAGAATACCCTGGATCGTCGATTGGCCCTGAACCGACTACTGACAGTTTCAACGTCGTACATTACGCAGAAGAACCGCACATCACTGAAGGAATGTCTCTTACCGAAGACACACGATTTCCGTTTCAAGTAAGTACTTTTAGGCCATATCGCGTAACAATATTTTTTAATAAGTAGTTCATGACAATGATAGACTTACTATACATATAGTGCACGTTTTTAAATAGAATTGACAAATTACATGTGTATTTAGGGACTAAAATCATTCGGAACGACATTCTGTAGCCATCTGAGAGGCTGCGGCTTAAACGCTCCTCTTCTGAAGTACATGAGTCTACTAGATACTCCTGGGTTACTAGCTGGTGAGAAACATACGACTCATAGACAATATGACTTCAACAAAGTCATCAAGTTCCTGAGCGACAAGGTCGACCTCATCTTTCTGTTGTTTGATACCACCAAGTTGGACACGACCGAAGAACTGAAACAAGTCATCAACTGCCTGCGGGGGAACGAAGAAAAGGTACTGTAACATGATTTGTTTATATTGTTGATTAGTAAGGGGTCTTAAAAGCACGGTAACAAATTATTTATACAATGATTGCACTTTAGGTCAGAATCCTACTGAACAAGGCTGATTTGGTGGACGAAGCCGAAATGATCAGAGTCCGCGGAGCACTAATGTGGAACTTGAGCAAGATCCTGGTTGCCCCAGAAGTACCACGGGTTTACATTGGTTCGTTCACAAGAAATCCTATTGATGTAAGACTTCTTTTTTGATAAAAAATGACAAAATGATATGTGTAAAACTTATAATGACAATCACCATAGCTGACCTTTTAGCCAACTGTCATGAACACATACAAAGAGGACTACCTGGACATGTTCAGCGAGATACTGTGGTGTGTGAATCGAGCTCGGAGCCGAAAGATCAACGACCTGATCAAGAGAATCCAAGTGGTCGAGATTCATGCTGGACTGATGACATTTTTATGTGGAAGCAAGTGGGTAAGTTAACATAGTGTGATTCTTGGACAAAATGCATAATTGTCTACTAGCATTACATACTTCAAAAAATATATTAGGTATCCTAACTATAAACTTCCGCTGACTTTTACAAGTTATAACTTTTGTGAAAATTAATATTATTTGACGGGATTTGTTTTGTTTTGTAGCTTGTTTCAATGCAAATCGAACGATATATAATACTTGTATGTTTGTCTTTGTCTACTTGGAAAAATCTGGGTAAAAATTGACTAAGCTCAGTTTGGAGGTGCGATATCGCATGCAACTGTGTATTTAAACAAGGTAAAAGTGCGATTGGATGCCATCGTACGTTTGCAGAAGTTTTTGGAGAAGAAGTTATAAGTATTAGACATGTGCAGGCGTGGTTTTCAAAGTTTCATACTGTGAACCTTGACCTTGTGGACAAACAACACAAACGAGGTCATGAAGTGGCAGATGCCATCAACTGCTTGAGTTAAATACTAATTTAGCAACAGTGGAGTTGTCGCATATTCTTCCCCGTACCTCGCAAACCATCGCCAATCATCTTCACAAACTAGGAAAGCTCAACAAAAGTGGCAGGCGGGTGCTCCACGAACTCAGTGATTCCAACATGGCGCTAAGGGTCAATACTTGTGATATTTTTCGCTTGTCCAAAACCCGAGCTTTTTTTCAACCAATTATTACTTCGGATGAAAGATGGATACTGTACGATATAAAGAAGGTCAAAAGACAATAGATTGATATTGGTTCAAAAGCTATACCTACTTCGAAACCTGACCTTTGGTAAACAAAACCTTCCGTTGCGTATGGTGGTCTACCACGGGAATAGTGTACAACGGGTTTCTGAAACCTGGATAAATAATTACGGCAGATGTCTACAATGAACAATTGAAACGAATCAACCATGCTCTCTACTTTCTGGGTATTGATATTTCCACTGTGAAACTTTGGCAAGATGCCGCTCGAACTCACAGTGCAAAGATGACGTCATAAGTTCTTGGTGAATTGAGCTGGACTGTAATGCCTATACCGCCCTACAGTCCCGACATTGCTCCTTCTGATTATCATGTATTCAGAAGGCTGAAAGGTCGCATTGCATTTCAAAAATGGCGCTGAAGTCATGTTATAGGGTGAAGATTTCTTTATGACACAGCTGAGGTAGTTCCACAGTTCTGGCATTCACGTTTTGAAGGAACGTTGTAGAGAAGGCATAGACAATGTTAGAGTATGTATCTCAGAATAATTAGTTTTGTTTCGATTGTTATAATAAAAATAAGTTTGTTAAAAAATGGAAGTTTATAGTTAGGATACCTAATAACTGTTAAAACTTTTTGAATAAATAAATTTCAGAAGTTCCCAAACAGTCCTCACGGCATGGCCAAGATGCTGAACGAGGGCAGAATCAGGCAAAAGTTCATGGAATACAGAATCATCAGACGCAAAATGCTACAAGACTTACCGGACAAAGACGTAATAAAGTTTTTAAATTAATATACTGTATTAATAATCAATGTCTGGTCTTTCAGTACGGTAATGTTCCTTTTACCGTAATAATTTAGCAATTCCGAAAAATCGCGGTGGAAACCAATCGGAAGGATTGGGTGAAAGAGGACCCGAGACTGATGAAGCAACTGCACGACTTCCTCGAAACTGACATTCCAGCGTGAGTTTATCTCTTAGATGTAACAATCCAGAGCAAAACTTTAATCAAAACACTTGAAATGTTAATTTAGTGCCCTGGTAACTATGGAGTACGATGAAAACCCCTCTGCGGAACTGCAGTTCGTGTTCAAGGACCTGATCGACGCCATCGAAAAGGCCCCACCTATACCACCTACATCGCGATTGGATGACGATGACAAAGTCACTGCTGAAACCACTACTCATGGAGGTAACACCAGGACTGTCGAAGTTCCTAGCCAAGCTGGTGGAGTCATCACGGCCGTTGGGGCTGGTCCACCTCAAGCTGGCGGAGACCCCACTGCTCAAGGTGCCAATACCCAGACTGGAGCACCTAAAACCAAAGTCGGAATCTCGGACCCGCCAATTCATGTTTACAAAAAGGCTACCACGCCCCCTGTTGTCCCCTCTCAAGCTTAAATTTTTAGGAGTAAACTTTTCGACCATACCTAAGATGATATTTAATTGGGTTACTATGCCTACGGTAATATTTTATTAAATAATTTGTTTCATATTGTATTTACATCACAGAGTTTAGAATGTGCAAGGATAATGGTATGTTAACATAGAGGGAACCATATATTTGTGTCTCAAGAGAAATACCTTATACTTAATTGATATAACTATCCTTTTTACCAGACTTACACAGTTAAATAAGAGAAGATTAAACCGCATTACACTTCAAATTAGTTGAGAAGTAACTTACAGTTAGCGTTATTACTTTGACACAATATGTACAGTATTCAGATCATTTTGAGAAAATGTCATAACTCATTTACAATCTACTTCTTCTGTAAAGTTAATAATAATTATTGTATGTCGTTGCCAAAGAATCCCTCAGGAAAACTCGGCGACGGATTTGATGTGAAATTTGGGAAATTTAGAGATTGTTGAGGTATGGTAATCTGAGGTGCTTGATTTGTGGGTATCTGTGGCTGATATTGGTTACTGAACGGTTGGAACATGTTGTTGTTTGGTTGAAAGAACGGTGAGAACGATGTTTGATATCCGGTGTCAAACATATTGTTACCGAATCCTTGGAATGTAGGCGTCGTTATTTGTTCAGGCAATGCTTCTGAAGCCTTCACTTCAGACACTTCTGTAGGTTCAGTAACCGTCTTGGCGTCTTCGGCCGCTTTGAGTTCGGCTTCTTTCTCGGCCTTTGTCTTTCTTCCTCTCTTTTTAGGTTCCTTCGGTTCTTCTGTAGCTGGTACCGGCTTTGGATCGGCTCTTCGTTTCTTGACGTGAGCTTGTGGAAGATCAGAGATGTCCAATAACATAGCTCCACCTTCTCGTTTTGCCACTGTCCGTTGAAACTTCTTGGGTTCGTTGCTGAATCCCGCTGATAACTTTGCTGGGTTCACTGACTTGATGCCTCTCATCGGTACTACAACAGTCTTGACTTTAAAAAATAGTAAACTTACAACTAACGTCCATTTTCCTCTGATTATTCCGCATTCTGATTGGCAGACTCGAAACATAACTGGTAACTGGAGCTTTCTTGTGCGTACTTGGATCACGTAAAGCATCAGCGGCTGAAAATATACAAACATACTTAAAAAGAATACAAATCCTTACTTTTCAAAGCTTCCTCCATCAATAACTTAGACCTCGGTGCCTTCCTTAACTTAAAATGTTGTTTAGGTTCGTCTCCAGTATACCCATACATCATTTTTGTTGTCTGCGGAGTTGCTATCACAAAGTTTTCTGGCACTATCTTATTGTTTAGAGAAGATACTGCAGTAGATACTAAAATTAAAGAATTTCAAAACTGTAAACAAATATTTAAATATGAATTTCGTCCTAAACAATTAATTAAAATCAGTAAAACTATCAAAAAATAAACAATTCAGGACTACGCAAAATAACTTACAAGAAGAAGCCAGTTCTTGCACTGTCTGTGTAAAGTTATCTCTAGGGCTTCCAGATGAATGCTTGAGATATTTTCTTGCTGGATAACACGAATATAACTCTGCCATTACCCGTACCCATTCACTAGTATCTTGTTGAGCAATGTGCAATATGTTTTCCAACGGCTCTCTCCACTAAAAGTCAAAGAAACTAACAAACTCGTGAGGTCTTACCATTTCCAGCAGCTTCGGAGACAAATAAAGAATCGACTGAACCAACTTCAGCTTGGCATGCATGTCAAGAGCATTGAAACAAGAAGATAACTCTACTATAACATCTTTAGATAAAACACCAGCGGCTTGTCTACTGCACCAATGCGACTGTGGATCTCCTAATTTTGTATTCAACCATTTCACAAGATCCATTCCTTTTAAGTTTGCTGCGGGGTGTGCCATCTTGACTCTAAAAAATTATAAAATGTAAAATCATAGTATACAATCAATAATATTTCAAATGACAATCCAAGTTATGCCATTTTAAATCAATTATATCGTTAACGCAAAGTTCAACAAAATTTCGACAAAAAATAAATAGTGCGACAAAATGCCACACGTATCTTTCTTTGGTTAGCATTCTTTGTTTTCGTGGTGAAACGAAAAATAACGGCCCATTTTGTTTTTTTTCTGAAAAATTGGCCTTGAATCGAAAAAACGGCCAAACCAGTGGATGGATAGCCTTGACCCTGAAGCTAACGGGACGGTTAAGATGTTTTTGTCTGATAAAGAATGTATATTTTATTTTTTTAATTGTTTTTGGGGCAAAATTGCTGGGAATGTTGGAGGAACGTGCATTTCGCGTCGTTTTGTGGCTGAGCTCGGCGTCATTTGAGGTTTATATTCCAGTAAATCTGTTGTCCCTCTAATTGTAACTAAAGTTTGTATAATTTACTAACTGCTTTGACGTTGTAAATGAGAGGGTAAGTTGCTTTTGAAAGGTGTTCGTTTTTTCCATCAGTTAGATTTTTCTATTTTTGAGAATAGAATTATAATATTTGGTATTAGAGCATCATGTTTCCTCATTAGACATAAGCATATTGTTTACAAGAATAGGTAGAGTGCACGTGAAAGCTTCTGCAAGCGATTCTTTTGATGGAAACGCTTTGAAACGGTCGTTTACTGAAAATACCATTCGATCTGCAAACTTATTTGTTGCCCTATCAAATAACTTCATTATCAGTTCATTCGTCGAGCAGTGATGCTTAGTTTGGATGTTTTAAAATAGCAATTCATTAATATTTTTGACAGAATTTAAAGTTCTAGGTATTCTTTTTAGTAATGCTTTAGTTTTAGGTAATTTTATGTAAATTTTACGAAAAATATTTTTGTTTAGGTTTTCAGAAACATTTTGCAGATGATATTCTAAATAACTTTATTTTAATACCTTATAATTTAATTATTTTTACAATATAAAACTTGATTTTAATTTCTCTGTTCAGACATATGTTGTTGTTACTTTTCAAACCCTGGGGACGTCTAAACTTTTTGAGAAATAAACCTGGCCGGCTTAAAGAGAAGGCGTTCGGAGCAGACTAGGTGCTATTTCCTCTTGCTTCACGTTGTCTTCACATGCGTCACGAATAGTTTTGTTCCTAAAATTTGGCGAAATCGAGTGCAGTTTAAAGTTAAGATCAGTTTTCAGGGTTAATAAAATGTGTTGTCATTTGTTTTTGGTATCTATGGCCTGATAAAAGAGGGAAGATTATTTTTGTGGATGGCGGGCAGGTTAAATTTTTGTTTACGGAGGTGGTAGATCTTTTTATTTGAAAACTGGTCTTTTAAATATTTTTTTTGCAAACTGAAAATAAGATTTTTGAATAATTTTGAAATTTATTTCAGAATTTTTTACCTAATTTTATTCAAAAACTATTAAACAAATTTGTAAAATAGGAAATAGAATTTAGAATGTTTTTGTTTTGTCATCGGACCGTCACAGTCCACTTATGTCATTAAAGGCGATATTCAACAGCCCTCTTGATCTTTCATCAAAGCTATGATCTCATTTTCTTCCATTTTGAAACTAAAAAACTCCGGCGAGAAGGTTGGAAAACGGCCGTGAAAAGGTCTAGAACACAACAAAAACGCGCTGATAAGTGACCTGTAACGACCTGCTTTATATTATAGTAGTTTGTTACATTATCGCTTTATTTAGCGCTTAACTATTACTAGTCATTTTATTTTCATTATTTGTCTAGTCATTATTGGGTGGATTAACTACCGCATATGTAAAAGTTTTAACTTTGTTACCTAAAATAGGTTCTATTTTGGTATCTAAAAATATATTTGTTCTACCCATTCTATTTTATTTTCTAACAATAATATTATTCCATAATTATTGATAATATATCCTTATTATATTACTGTTGAAAGCGTTTTGATTGGAAACTTGTTAAAACATTGTAAATGGCATCTTATTGTAGATTCCCACCGAAGACGTCAACGGAAAGCATGTCCAAGTTGTCAGCTCGTTCGTTGCGGAGTCTGCAACTTCTCCGACAACCGGCTTCGGCCCTCTCTGTTGCTCACTTCAGTCAAGTTGCTACGTAAGTTTTTTAATATTATTATTGATGTTTTTAGGTTGAATCTTAGATGGTGCTAGATATATTATTCTTTTCATTTTTAAAACGCATAGTAAGTGTTATTTAAAAAAGGTTAACTTGGGGTCAAAGTATTATTTTATTTCTCAAAAAGAAACCTTTTTTATCAGAAAAGACGTTTTTATACGTTTGATGTTGTGTAATGTAATTTTAATGAGAAAAACGAATGAGAAAGGAAATTGTATAACAATTTAAGAACAATTGTATGATAATGTAAGAGAAACTGGATGGAAGGTGTTATGTTTGATGTGTAAAACCCTAGAGTACACTTGTTGAACGTGACTACAAACTGATTTGTATAAAAGTATGCAAAGTAATAGTAAAGGTTTATAAATCATCACGTGAATTATCAAAGTACTTGATAAGGCTGTTTACATTAACTGTTTTATATGGTTTAGCATGACTAGTTAATATTTATATGTGTTACACAACAATTTGCAATAAAAATAAATTACAACAGTAGATGATATACAAAATAACAGACGAAATTTGTAGAAAGAACATCTACAAGTTCAAGCCATTGACGACAAACAGTGTCAATGTTCTGTTCAACGGGAAATGGGTTCGTTTCTACAGCAGTAAGTTTATTTTTACAGATATTGTAGCAGTTTGGATTAGGTCGCGCTGTTTTGAAATGCTTGAATTTATTGAAATAGTTTTTGTTTTCATTCGAAATGATCGAGTTTCCACGTTAAATAGACTTTTCCTCAGGGCAAATGTGAATATTTATTTATGTTTTTACTTTGTGGTGCAGATCTTCAGCACGTTCACCATGACGGTAAAGCGTTATTATGTGAGATTTAAAACATAATTTTTAATTTAAAACAAGAATAGTTTATGTTAATTTAGCTTATTATCAGTAACTTGTTAAATTCACAATGTTTTGCCAATCATTAATTTTTTGTTTTCAGCCGACCTACCAGAACATGTTAAAGTAACACTACCAGCACTGTCGCCTACAATGGAGATGGGAACGATCGTATCTTGGGCTAAAAAGGAAGGTGAACAAATTCAGGAGGGAGATTTGTTGTGTGAAATTGAAACCGACAAGGCCACGATGGGCTTCGAGACGCCAGAAGAAGGTTATCTGGCCAAGATTCTGTTGCCAGAAGGAAGCAAGGATGTACCTATTGGAAAGGTAAGTCTCTCCTGGTTAACTTTAATGTCATATCTAATTTTTAGCTTTTGTGTATCATCGTCGAGAATGAAGCTGATGTAGCTCCATTCAAAGACTTTAGTGCTTCTGATTCAGCTGCTCCAGCTGCACCAAAACCATCAGCCCCAGCTCCAGCTGCTGCTCCAACACCAGCTCCATCTACCCCTTCATTTACCCCACCCACAGCTGCCGTATCACCAACTTCAGCTGCCTCAGCTCCTCCAGCTAGCGGTGATCGCGTCAAAGCATCGCCTTATGCAAAGAAACTGGCAGCCGAACACGGTGTACCTCTAAGTCAGCTTAGTGGTTCTGGTCCAGGTGGAAGACTGATCGCTAGTGACATTTTAAATGCTGCTCAATCTGGAGGTCCTGCTCCGCCAGCTCACGGTGAGTTCTATTAAAGACTAAGCAATCGGGGTACTTCTTAAAAACTTGTTTTTAAGCAAAAAATGTTGCATTTAGGTCATTTAAAGGATTAGGTACTGATTTAGTAATATCATGACATTGTATTTTAGCTGCTGCCTCAATCTCGCCAGCGTCTAGTCCGAGTGCAGCCACTGGTGGTGCTCCTCAACATGCTTCATACCAAGACATTCCTTTGTCGAATATGAGAAAGACTATTGCCAAACGGCTGTCAGAGTCTAAGTCTACAATCCCCCACTACTACTTGACCAGCGAGATTGTAGTAGACGATTTGCTCAAGATCAGGGAGAAACTGAACCAGATCGTCGCCGCCGAGTCAGGAAAGGACGAAAAGCCGCACAAAATCTCGATCAACGACTTCATAATCAAGGCCTCTGCCTTGGCCTGTTTGCGTGTCCCTGAAGCCAACAGCTTCTTTATGGACTCCTTCATCAGACAGAACAACCAGGTGGATGTGAGTGTAGCTGTGTCCACTGATAAGGGTCTTCTCACACCGATTGTCTTTGATGCTGATTCCAAGGGAATTCTGCAGATCAGCAAAGAAGTGCAGGCATTGGCTGCCAAAGCTAGGGACGGCAAGTTGCAACCTCAGGAATTCCAGGTAAGATATACTTTTTAAGTGAACATTGTCATACGAAATTTGTACATTTTATAGGCTTTAGTCATATTATTTTTGTTGTATTACTATGTGATTTTATAAATATTGTTTTAGGGAGGTACATTCAGTGTGTCTAACTTGGGTATGTTTGGAAGTGTAGACCATTTCTCTGCCATTATTAACCCTCCACAGAGCTGTATCTTGGCCATCGGCGGAGCTTCGAAGAAATTGTTGCCAAGTGAAGATGGGTAAGTCATAAATATGTTTTTTAATTAAAAATTTTTGAGTTTTGTGTTATGATGTACAATGACATTTAATTTTTGACCAAAGTTTCAATTTTTTCAGACACCGACAAGTAACAACGGTAAAAGTGACTCTCAGCTGCGACCACCGTGTTGTTGATGGTGCTATTGGTGCAGTCTGGCTGAAACACTTCAAGAGCTTTTTGGAGAAACCTCACACAATGCTCCTCTAAGCCCGTTGGTCGACCAATTTAGTATCTATTAAACTTATATTGTTAATTGAACATGTGGCTAGAGGGTGGTCTAGTATACTTAGTGGATATTAATGTAGTTCCAAGCTTTGTAGACTAGTAAATGTTTGTAATTATGCAAAAGGCTATCTTGTTGTGTAGCTTATTAGGTATTTACAATAAGATTAGCCTAATTTAGGGTGTTAGCAACTGTTTCTGCTGTTTTAAGTTGTAATAACTGTAGTAAGGTAGCTAAAAAATAAGTTGGTGACATAGCTAAAGTAAAGTCCACATGTTCAGAATTGGTCGGTTAATGACATAGGACCTTACACTTGTTTGTTCTTGTTTATCTATTGGTCTAATAAAACAACTAGGTATTTTCTATTCCCCGTGATAGTTGGTTATTTTGGTTGTATTTTATATAGCAATAAAATTTTAAAATCATACGATCGTATCTTGTTTGCGTAATCTGTAAAAAGTAGTTTGTGGCTTGTGTTTTAGTAGTGCACGATCCTTATTAATGATATTATATTACCTAATGTAGTACGTATGGTTCTAAATCCTCCATTACCATGGAATAAATATTTATTATAACAGTAACAAGGCATGTAGCTTGTATAAATAACTTGAGATCATTTGTAACAACCAGTATACTGTAACCGAACATATTTACATTACATCCACGTTAATAGTAAAGTAAAGTCGTCAGATAGCGCTGTAATGTTATGAGGTATGGTTATATTTTGGATATGTTGTGGACTTACCCTCTGACGCTACTGTGACTGACTTGTAGCCACACAGCTACCACGGTGAAGACGATGGATACCATCTAAAACATAATATAGGTATAGGTTTTCCAAGTTTGTAAATGTTAAAAAATCGGTAAATACGTCATTTTATACATAATATTTACTACAGTAGAATTGTTGTAACTTACAGTTAAGAGCGCAGATCTGTCCATATGAATGAACTTCCCCATGGTTAATCCCCAGTTATTGTCATTGAACTTTTGAATCAGCTGATCTTTCTGAAATAACTTTTTAAAACTGTTCAAAATGACCTAAAACAATCAAACGTGGCAGTAACTTCGAATTATAATCTACATCAACATACCACGTTTTTGGCGTCATCTGGAGCCAGCTTGTTCAGAATCAGAGGCTGCGCTTCTCGCGACTTCTCGTTACAGTAGATCAGTGACAGTATGAACATGATGGTCCACACAAACCTCATCAGCCATCCGATCAGAAGCAGCGAGAACTCCAGAAGTTCCCAGAACTCATCGTTCCACCGTTCCGTCTTCGTTTCTCCGATCACGAGCTTGGCGACATCAGCTTCTTTTGTATAAGGACTGGTACAGTATCGCATCAGAATGTACCATCTCAACGTGATTTCTGCCAGTTTTGAAGCCAATATCACGAAGACGGTTTTGTTATAGGTACGCTCGGTTTGAGCTTGAATTCGCTCGACACGGCGGAACTCCTGAAAACTTGAAGTTACAAGATGTACTACAATAGCATAGTACTTTAATGTTGTGGTATTTTTTGTGTGCATAAAGTCAATATACAAGTATAATATTCAATAAACAAAATAAGATAAAAATGACATTAAAGGCTAGTAAAAGGGACTGCTGCTTACCTCAAAGAACTTTGTCAGTCGGTCCCTAGTTAGTTTCTTTCGACCGATGACACGTTGAGCTTCAGCAAACATCAACCCATTTTCGATAGCTATCATCATTATCATCACCTGAGGCACTTTCATCACAATGAAAGCCATCAGATTGTAATATCTTCTGTCAATCTCTAAGAGCAACTAAAATTTTAAATTTTATATGAATTTTTCTTTTTTATATAGTAATTTTGAACAGTAAATAAATTACTGTGATATAAAATTGGGAAGTTATTGAAATGATGAAGTATTATATACATTACAATACAACGAACACATTTAACAAACTTATGTAAATTTTAGGCATCGAAATAGTCATTAAACCTACATGAGTAACGAAATCCTTGACCTCACCATCAAGAAACAGGAAGTCGTTGTCCAGAACGTTGGTGCGGGCAAAGTTGTAGTGAATAAAGTCGAGAGTGAGCACTTGGCCAAAGTGAACTAGCATAACTAACCCAAAGGAAATGTTCAATATGTACATGATGGAGGACCACTTTCGTATCCTCTGGTGGTTGTTCGAGTCGATGATGTCTTGTTTCTTGTTACTCATCAGATACAGCAGTCTGTCAGTGCCCGGAGAGTTCAAGGCTGTGGCTATTATCACCATCAGTGGAGCTACTGATCTGAAACGACATTACCTTAAGTCTGAGTTACTCTATAAGTCTGAGATAAAATAGGTATTTACCAATATTTAAATATTTATTTTAAAATTTCGAATTTAAATTTAATTTTTTAATAAAAATTTGAACTTACGTCACTAAGGTTTGAAGCCATTTAGCTTTGTCCTTACTACTCCATAGACCTTTTGAGTTCGCTGAGAATATTCTGATGTATATGTGATTCACACATACGAAGATGTTGAATATGCAAATGATCAGGTCGATCACGTTGATTCTGTCTCGAAATCTAAAAATAAAAATCTATCACAAATTTAACCACCCTTTTTTCCACTTTTCCCTAGTGCTAACTGGATGTATTATATACCACTACCAATGCATACCTCTCCTCCTTTTAAACTGTCTCCATTTTCAACTTCTTATCCAGACCATAATAAACATTAAAACCAGGTCTACAAGTAGACTTACCTCAACTTTTTACACTCAGTAGTACTACAGTAATAGGGGGCCTTTACTGGGTGTATCCCACATAACCTTCCGACGTATATCACGAATGCTCCCATGATACGACGCTGTGTCTTCTTGATCTGTTCCTGATTGACCACCTGTTCGTTGGTGGGTCCATCTGATGATGACATGGATTCTTCTGTCTCTTCTGTATCTGCATCAGCGTCATCTTCCGCTTCTGTCAGCCAAACTCGCTCCTGAGCATCTATCGACACTTTTTTCATCATCTAAACGTCATGATGTTATTAAAAGTTGTAAAAATAAGTCTCACATCAAAAAATATGTTATAATATAACAATAGTAAATTGGATATAAACTTATAAATAGTAAATGAAAGTTGAGTTATCAATATAAGGGGTCTGTTGCACTTTGAAACAGTATAAACACAAGGTATAGATATAGTACAATATGAAGTAATATGACTGATACAAAGTAAAAATTGTTCTATTAAAAGTAAATTACATTACAATGAAATTATTCAATTGTTACACCCCAACTTTTAAATGTAATTGTACTTTGTTATCGTTCTATCGATGAACTATATATCAAAGACTAAAGTATAATATACAAAATTTATAAGTTACAAATGACAACATTTGCTGTATACCTTATACAAGTATTTACAAAAAGAAGTTATATAAACCCATTTAAAACACGTTTTTTGTAAGGGCCGAGAACCCGACTCGACAGGAAAAAAAGTCAATGTCTCAGAAATGCCTAAAAATTGAATATATGTTTCGTTAAATAGCTAGAAATTTAAAAATACAAAAAAAAATTTTCGAAGTTACAGTATCATGGAGTACTGTAGCTTGACCTCATTTTTCATAACTCAAGAACAAAACGTCATACAGACATGCGGTTTTCACCATAGTGTTTGTCGTTGTCGAAAACGTATTTTTTATTATTACATCAAGTTTCTATCATTGCGGGAAAGTGTTGAAAAATTTGCATATTTACGCGCGGTTACAGTAATCTTTTAGTTTCTCAAAAACGGTCCACAGTGCCATTATTTTTTATTTCACATTCTTCAAGTACGTTTTCTTGCGGTTCTAACGATACCATCCGCTTGTTCCAACACCGGTGCGAATGTGTTCAAAATTTGAGTTAAAGGTACCCCCTTAGGGTAAATATGCCTTTTTTTATATAATAACTCATGTTTTTTAATGTATATGTTTGTTTTTTGTTTTAAATTCATTTACAAAACTTTTATTAGTATGCTTGGTACTTTTGGCGACACAAATTTGCATAAAAAATAAAGTTGCATATTTCAGGAAATACAGTAACCCTACTACTTCTTTTAAAATTTCCACTGTGCCATTATTTTTTATTTTGCTTGTTTAAAGCACATTTTTTTGCGGTTCTAACGCGCCTATAGACTTGATCCAAAACCGTGGACAACTATCTTAAAATTTGTGTTTAACCTAACATGTTAGGGCAGTTTTGCCTGTTTAGAATGTTTTCAACGTTTTTTGTTGAAAGATCATCTTGGATGTTGATGACAATACATAGTTGCATTATAAAATACATCTAAAAATTTAAAAATACAAAGTACAGTAATCCTTTACTTCTTTCTTTACATTGTTCATACCGAAAGTACAGTATTTAAAGGGACATTCAAAGGTAATTACATTTTTTCATGTTTCGAACGTGTCCATCTTCGTGTTTAAGGATCGGGATTGTTGAAGTATAAAATTATGATTTAACTTACTTATGAGCCAATTTATGAAAACGAATTTGAAGAAATTGTTGACGACATTATAAACAACGATGACACAAAAGATTTGATTGCTTTCATAAATAACATCATGTAATTTTTAACAAACTATTTCACACTGAAAAAAAAAATATTGTATTTTTAAATTTCTAGCTATTTAACGAAACATATATTCAATTTTTAGGCATTTCTGAGACATTGACTTTTTTCCTGTCGAGTCAGGCATTCAATTTGCTCAATTCTTAGAAAAAACGTGTTTTAACGGTATAAATACCCATTTAACTGTTTGTAAAGCACATAAAATAGCAGCACATTGTAGCTATACATACCTTATAGTTGCTGTTCATGTTAGTATCACAATGTAGCACCCACTTCTCAATACAATATTGAACTTTACAATACTCGACCTAATACTGCTCTCTCCTATCACAATATGGCCACCCCGATAGTAATCTCTTAGCCGCAGGCCTAATGTGCTTTCAAAACACGATGATGTTTTAGTAGACTCGACCAGTTGAGAAAAACGGTCGAATTAGAATATCTATTAGAGTATTAATCGTATAAACGTTCTCAACATGCCACTTCGAATTATTTTGAAATTTTGCCTCGAGGCCGGAATTAAACCGGTCGATTCGGAATACCTCGTGGCTAGGAAAAAGGTCGATGTCACAGAAGAGGAATGTTATGTTAGGAGAGTCGGAAAACAAACCAGAGCATAATTGGCATAGTAATGTCAGTTACAAGAACAAAATAAAGTTGGTCTACTAAAGAGACTCAGACGGCTGGCTACACTTGGTATCATAAATAAAGATAGGCAGACTACGCTTGCCATCTCAAATAGATATATAATATGTGCAAAGAACAAAATTTTATATGATTGACGTGTAAGTTATAGCAAAGTAATCGATGCTTTAGACGCATTATAGCCATTATATAAAATGGCATGCTTTAGACTTTCTTCGCTTTGCTAAAAACATCCAAATTTACAAAAAAAAATTTTAAATTTTACTAAGATAAAGGTATTTATACGACAACTATTATTGCCATACCCGAAAATGTCGCCTTACTTTCTCCCCCTCACCCTGCTACTCCCACACTAACTCAACAAAAGTTACGCTCTTGACAAAAAAATAACACGGTAGGTCCTAGTTACATACCTACCTAACATAATCTACCCTAACCATAAATTAAATGTTATATGACTTGTGACATACGTTAAGATTTTTGCCCAAATTTCATAATTTATATCGTAATAATAAAGTCCATGTGCTTGACACAAGGTGGAACCAAATTGCAATTTAACGGTTTAAAGAACGAGTAATGAGATTGAGCTAAACTGTACAATATAGTGGCATTTCATCACCGTAATCAAATTACAATTGTAATCAAAATTTAATAAATAGCAAAATCTTTACACTTTTAATTGTATGTAACGAATACACGGTCATACAATCGATTATTATATTTACAGAACATAAAGTAAAGAATATTATAGTCTTTATACAGTAATTTTCTACTCCACATTATTAGAAAACCTCACTCCCCTTAGACCTAGCAGTCTAGGCCTAGCTAGCACCAAAAGCTATGCTACAACATTACACAATCTCCAAAACTACAGTAACATAACCTAATAAAAATCACGTCGCCTTACGGCACTGCTCCAAATGCAAATACGTTTCAAATCCAAACTCGAGTTTAATTTAAATGCTTAATTGGCAAAAAATTTCAAAAATAATTAACTCATTGGGTTAAGAGGTCAAACTGGGATAATTTTCAGTGCCAGACTGAAACAAAAAACCTCAAAATTAAATTATATAAAAGACATCAAAGTATCTTACTACAGTGTTCGAACTTGCACTATATTTTGCAAAATAAAGTTTCTAGTTAATTAAAAACATTATTTTGCAAAAGTTTTAAAAGTTAAATTTAAAATAAATTGTTCATCAACTTCGCTCTCTTACTTTACATTTTCCAAATCTACTACAATGTAAAATATGTCAAAAGTTGCTTTCTTCAAAAGTACACAAAAGAGTCTAGACAAGTTGTTACTCCGTCATGTCGTATAATAATGAAAAACATGTTCACGTACGTAGATGTACGCCTGAGTAACAATAAAATAAATTAAGAAACAAAAAAACATTTGGTCAGTGATATCTGAAGTAATACTAAGAAAGACATTGTCAGGAGATGGAAGTTAAGATAGCACCTCAAAGTTCGTAAACAATCAACTGCTTGTGTCAAATCTAACATATCCTGAGCCGGGCGTGGAAAACACAAAAGCAGAAGACACCCCCCTAAATTTCAAAATTTTTAACGGAAGGTAAGGGAGAGGAGATGGAGAATTACGTTACAGTAAAGTATATTTACAAAACAAAACCTTCTGGAGCATCACATGGCTAACACAAGTAAAATATTTACAACTGTAATTACATTACCTCAAGACAAAAAACTTCTCAGAATATTTAGAAACAGACCTCCTATGTTCGTCTACGTATGTTGCTTATGACATCGTAGTAAACTTTAAAACCATGAGCCACAACAAACGTTATAAGCTTCAGATTTGGCTGCTAATATAGTGTTATTACCAAAAATAATTTCCAATTTTTAATTATTTACAGTATATAGGGTATGATTTGGAAACTACTAGAAGGTTATGTTATGAAAAGCGTGGTTGTATGTTTGATTACCCAGTTTACATAACATATAAGTTAAACAGCATTTGGTATTATCTCTATTCGTCTAATTAATGCCAAATTTACAGTTGATTGACTTTGTCACAACGTACTTCCTGGTACATATTATCTTAACGAAAAATCCTACGAATTTTAGATGTAGAGTTGTATAATACGTTGTCGAGATATATATAAGACCTTAAAAATCTATTAAGAAATCTTGAAAAGCTATTATACTTGTTATTCCCTTACAGTAAGCCCATAAACAACCCTCAAATGCCCTCAAACCTATATAACATACCCGCTTATATAGCACTATATATAACTGCTCGGTACACATATGCTTTCCAAACGTTTACAATATGCTTAATATTATATAACACACGAACAAACAATTCCTGGAAGTTTTGTTATTTTAATTTTGAGATTTTAAAACTTTGAAACGACGCCCTGAGGCTAATTCTGTTTCCACCACAGATGAGTACGATGCTGGCTAATTGCTTGAGAAAGACAAACATCAGGAATGGACTGACAAATAAACGTAGCAGTAATAAAAGTGTAATAAGACAAAGATTACTGATTGAGTTACCATGATAACTATATATAATGTGATTATATGTGGTACGTTTGTTATAGTAGATTTGTATTCTCAGAAAACTGTTCTGACGAAGTTGTCATAAAAACGTCTTTCTAACAGCGTTTCTAATGAAAAAATGGAAAAACATCCATTTAATATAATGCCATATCAAACTATAACAATATAAAGCCTAAAAATAGAAAGAAACAGTAAAAAGGTCTACAGTTTTACTAACTTCTTTTATCTAGCAAATGAAGAAACATTGGCAATAAGGCTCCGATCTCAATTAAACCTCCCAAGGCAAACAGGAAGGAAACGTGCACAAGATAATTTTTATTTGACTAGAAACAACTGCAGAGTCATGATGACCAAACAAAAGTGTCGCAATTCTAATATTATAAGGAATCCGCCAACTTCCGACGCCAAAAATAAATATTTTTATCGAAATTTTATTTTTAAAACATATGGATTTTGTCCGCCCTATAATAACTGAAAATATAAATTTATAAAAAAATGCTAAAAATTAAAATTTTTCACTGATTCACAAAAACATGCTTTTGGTCACGATTCCTTTCTTACTGTATTTTTTATAAGCGGCTGTTTCGAGAACGGTTGTGTTACATCCATCTTCGATTCGGTACGATTATGGAGCGCAACTTTCAGATTCAAGTACAGCCGAAAGACAGAGTAAGTACTGTAATATCAACTAAAAATATATTTTATTTTTTTGCATAAAATTTTTGTGTGTTGTATGACTTTTTTTGATTGCCTTTTCCAGAAATGGTTATTTTGTTTTAAAACTTTGAAACAGTAAGTTTTTAAAGCAATTTGTAACTACGAATTTTTAGGTAACATTCTCTGGAGATTTGAGTACCGAAGTAGTTGCCAGTCTCCGTCTGACCAACAAAAGTGATTCTCGACAAGCCTTCAAAGTCAAATGTTCTCGGAATGACCTGTTCAGAATCCGACCGGCTACTGGAATCTTAGACTTTGGACAAACTATGGATATCAAGATAACCTTCAAGTCAGTATTTTCTTTACAAAAAAACCAACAAATCCATTTTTTGGTTCAAATATTGAGTTTTCTATGATTTGTGCAACATCACGCCGGCAGCTAGCCAGCCACGTTCTAAAACTTCTGTTTTTCTCGACGTTTAAAATAACTTACCACTTTTAGACCAAAGCCCGACTATACTCCAATATCTGAGAAGCACCACGTTGGAATATACCACATTCCAGCGCCAGAAGGATCGACTTGTACTGGAGCTTGGGCCGAACACTATGGACCGCCTCAGGGCGAAGCTCGTTTTAAGGTTTACTTCGACAAATAAACGTTCTTTGATCGAATAAACGATTTACTGCATACAATAGAATAACTTTCTTACTATCTTATCCGTCGTTAAAATAAAAATAAATAGTTGTAAATAATATAAAATAAAAAAATTCTAAACTAAAAAATCAATTCGCAATCCGTTGGTAAAAATATTGTAAAAGCTCCAACATTTGTGAGTAGCAACTAAAAAGATGATTTTAATTTTTTTATTATGTATATATTATTGCAGCTGTATAACTACACAAACAAAGGTTCATAAAGCTTCCACTACTTCCACAGATCGAGTACTACTCTTCCAGTAATTTTGTTGGAGTGCATCTTCTCAAACACGTTACTCAGCTCTTCCAATGGTAACACTTGTACTGGTATGTTGACCAGGCCTCGTTGTAAGAACTTAAGAGCTTCGTCTGTGTCTTGTCTACTTCCTACGTAACTTCCTTTTACCGTGATCGCTCGTACCACTGTCCAAAACACATCGACTGGCACTTTGGCTTCTCTAGGTAGTGCTACTAGTACTACCGTTCCACGAGTACGAACATAGTGAGTAGAGTCCTCCATTGGCTTAACTGCCGTAGCGATGTTGATTACACCATGTGGTCCGCCTTCTGTCATCATCTGAATGTCTGATACAAGGTTGGGAGTGTCAAATGGGTCAATAAACATGTCAGCTCCAAAATGGCGACAATGGTCTTCCTTCTCTCCCACGTCGATGGCCAGTACTTGTAACCCCATGGCTTTGGCATACTGTATACACAACGATCCCAATCCTCCGCCAGCTCCAGTAATCGCTAGAGTCTGACCCGCTTTAACGTTGGACTCTTTGATGGCTTTGTATACGGTAACTCCAGCACACAAGATTGGAGACACGTTGACTAGATCGATTCCGTCGTGGATCTTTGCAGCTTCTGTAGCTTTGACAGCAGCGTACTGTTGAAAGGATCCGTCACGGTGGAAGCCGCTTAACACAACGTCGTTACAGTTGGGCTCATTTCCTTGTTTACATTGTTCACAGGTCAAACACGAACCATTGACCCACTGAAACCAACAATATAATATTCACATGTGACTACATAGAATTGTAAACATAAAAAAGCTATCAATAATCAGAAAATGTTGAATAAGAAAGATACCTCACCTTGATTCCAGCTCTGTCTCCGACCTTAAAGTTGGTGACGTTTGACCCGACTTTGACCACGATTCCAGCTCCTTCGTGACCTCCAACAATTGGCATTTCCTTCGCTTCCAAAGGAAAGTCTCCCAACCAAACGTGCAAGTCAGTATGACAAACTCCAGAGTAGATAACCTTCACTAAAACATCATCTGGTCCAATTTCTGGAATCGGAATCTCTTCCAATCTATATTGTCCTCCAAACTCATAGAATACAGCAGCTCTTTGTGTTGAGGGAATTGGCTGGGCCAGTACGCGATCCTCTTCAATGCTCCTGAATCTGGCTTCTTCGTGAGTGTACAATGCAGCGACTTCTGGTTGAAGCAATGAAGCAGAGAAGGTCCTGGCATTCTGAATAAACTTCTGAGACTTCGGCTGATGTTGAAATGACTTGGAATTGTGATTACAGCATGATGACGATGCACGGATACTGTTTAATCCAATTTTGTAGAGATTAAAGTTGGCCTGTGATGCCAATTGACGATGGTTGGCAACAAGCAGAGTTGTCAAACGGTGAAGGCGCATACTAACCATGATAATATTACAATCTAGAATAAAAATCGTTATCAATGTTCAACAAAATACGCTTATTAAAAACCATCACGTTGCAACATATCATCTAAATTAAACAAAAGTCACTCTAGTTATAGTAACACAATTCTAACTTAATATAATGTACACCTCATACCCTAGACAATATAAATTCAATTTAACCATGCCAATCAAAACTCAAGCTCGGCTATAAAGATCAAACAGATCTAAATTGAATGGCGGAACCGTTTCACACCTTCCGTGATTCAAAAACTACTAGAAAAGAGGCGGAGAAACAGAATTCACGTACTTTGAACAACGTGGCAGCCTTGTGCTGATCATAGCAGTTTTTTATTGAATACAAGGTCAGAAAAATAAATTTAGATACCCTATAATTAGAAAACTTTATAATAAGAACTGTTAAAACAGTCGTCTTAGATAGTATGACAATAAAACTATTAAAAATATAACCAGTGATAAAAACGTTCTAGCTATCAACAACAATGCTACGATACTTTATATCATTATTTTCTAAAAACTATAAGTAAATAAACCATGTTCACCTTTTTTTATTATACATGATTCGGCAACAAGATAAACTCAACGATAAACTAGCCACGCGGATTTCCTTATATATGGTTTAAAATGGTTCTCGAAGGTGCATTTTGCGTGCATTTTTTATTATTTTAGCGCATTTAATCTCCAGTGATTGCGCGAAAGTTCAAGAATAATCTGAGGTCAAAAAAAGTTGCTGTCACAAATAAATCTAGAATAGTCTTTTTTATCTAAATATATCCATTTTTACAAAAGTTTCTATTTGTAAATTAGAAAAAATTAAAACATTAAAACGAAGAACATCGCAATTAAACTATCTTGTAAAAATATCGTCCTACTACAATAAGACCTTGTTTTTAATACCTTCCGATAAGACCAACGGCTCGTTATCGAAGGATACTTTGAAACACTGTTTTAGTAAACAAAATCAGTCTGTTTTATAGTTGTAGTCGGGATTAGAGAACAGACTTCTTTATACTACGTTTTTCAACTTCCTAATGCCTTGAACAAGCTCGAACTCCAAGATCATTTGTTCATTTGTCAAGGTTCATGTACGATTTGAATGAATGGTACTTTGAACGAGCCTCACGGAAGTGTTTGTTAACTCAAAAACCTCAGACAAAACATAAAAATCGGAAAAAAGTTTAAGAATAGCACGACAGTTCATCTCAAAGTTCAGGTGGAAACCAAAACTTTCTCAAAGCTTAGCTTGATCTAACTTATACTCCAAAAACACCCCCTGAACCATCAATTTCCTTTACCCAAAGGTACGATCCTTTTAAGCAGACTATAAACTCGATATCATCATCAGAACTCTCAGCATGCACGGCAAATTGAAAGTCCGATTGAACATGAAAAATATATGAATTGAACTGTACTTTGTGTGGTGAACGCGTTTTCTGAACGCGATTGAAAAATTAAGATTAAAAATCAAAATTTTCTAGTTTTTCAGCCACGTGGGCTGATGAGAAACTCTCGCGATCCAGTCCACTAGAAGTTTCTCACAAGTACAACAAAACACTTATTGTGACAAAATAAGTAAACCAAATAATCAACAACATTGCTAAATTCTTCTGGCTCCCAAATTCAATGTAAGGTTGCTTATTAATACAATGAAAATAGTATTATCAACTACGGCATCAACTACAAGATTTATAAAAAAAAGGTTTTTTTTACCTTGCATTATAAATCACTCAATGAATTAGAATATCAAAGACTGTTCATTATAAACTAAACGCCGACATGAAAAATTTGTAGCAACTTCCCTGATGTCCCCTGAAGTTTCCGAATGATCTGCCTCGCCAATCACAAATTTTGCCACGGCTTGTAACAGCACCTTTTTCCTTTTTCGTAACAACACAATATATCACACAATTGTTTACAAATTTCGAGTACATGCTACAACAAACAAGAAAAAAGTTCTGAAATTCAAATTCAGCCTTCATACCATGATTAATATTACTGATTCTGTTTTCATATTGCTTCACACTATTAATATATCATTAAAACCGCATTCACACATTTTCTTCGTATATAATCGAAGGAAGTGCTGTCAATATTTTGTTGGTTACATTACTCATAAACATGTTTACCTAATCCTGAAATAACAATATTTTAAAGTTTTTTCTGAAAACATACCCTAGCCTACTTGAAATATAACCTCTCGTGTCAATTGTGCTAATTTTCACCCTAACGTGATAGTGCAGTTTTGAACATTTTTAATGACAAACTTTATCATGTTTTAAAGCCGTGAGACTTTAGTTTGACAGCTGTAGCACTAAATACGCCACTTAACAAGCGTTAATCATCCAAAATGTCATAAAATGCTTGTATCTGATTTTAAGTAACCTTTTCCTCACAAAAGTGTCAAGAAAACAACTGACTGCATTTTGAGGTTAAAGATGGCACAAAAAAGAACAACGGCCGAATTTTGATGAAACAGGTTAGAAGGGAGGATTTTATGCAACCCCGGCTGACAAATCCGTTCCAGGCTGATTAATCTGTTTTTAGGGGTTAAGCTGGTCAAGCATGCCAGCAAAAAACCGTTGGAACTCATATTCGAACGTTTTATTTTGGGTATCTACTAAAAATAGTATTTTTTTCGCGTTCTTTGGCATTTTAAACGATATATTTGGTAACATTAGACCTTGTGATCAAGTTTTACTTGATAATTATTGTTTCCAACCTAGTTTATTTTAATTTCGTCTTCAAAACTAATTCAAAACCTCCACTTTTTTCAAATTTCAGTAAAGATTGTGAAACTAATATAAATTAAGGTAACAAACGACTAATTTTTCTTCAAATTTAAAACCCGCTGCTAAACCTAAGCCACATTTTTTAAATTCAAAACTCTAGGTAACAATTAAAACCCTCAAGGTATTCGAAATTAGTCACAGTGTCCATTTTACGACCATCTGTTGTCAATCCGAAACACAAACAAATATTGTCGTTAATCTTTTCTCATGAAACAAGTTCTTGATAACTGTTTCTACTCTCCAAAGTACAACAAAGTAAAATATCACCGTTGTTTTTTACAAAAACATCTCAAGCATATCCATCTAGATTCAGCGACAAACGTTCGCTTTTATTGTTTGCGCAGTATGGAGGTCTTGCTCAACAAGGTCTTAGGATTTAAAAGACTAGGTGTTCCAAAGCTAAATAGGTAACAAAATTGACTATATTTAATAAGAAAATAGATTTTAAAAGGGTGTTGAATGTTTAGACAACTAGTTTTATTTTATGGTAATTTGGTCAAGAAATAAATAGATAAATGAACAGAGGGAAACAAGTTAAAAATAGGAAGTAGTTCTACGTACTTTTCAACCAATATAATCAAAAAAACCCGTGAATTGTTAAATAAATCATAAAAAAAGCAATACGTGCTAAAGATTACTTTTTTCCTAATGTACAGATTTTTGTTTGGCCAAGTTTTGTTCTGTCGAGTCAAGTCTCTTTCTTTTATGAAATTTTGTCTGGAAAATACGTCATTATGATAGATAGTATTTTTTGCGAAATCTACTAAAAACTACTTTTATGTATATGCTTACAACTATAACACTTTAGAATTCAATAATTTTAAATTATTAATTATTTTTTAATATTTTTGTTAGTTTTGTTACATTTTTAATAATATTATTCATATTATCTTTAGTGTTTTGGCTATACACCAATCTTATAAAATATAGAAAATTCTATTGTTCTTTGTTTCTACTTTCAATTTCGTCTTGTGTTTACCATCAGAGAGAGGATCAAGAGTCGCGAGTGGGAATAATATTATTTTAGATCCCTCTGGTCACTTTTCGAATGATTCAATCGCTTTCTTAATTCAAATGCGCAATCAGATGTTAATTCCGAGCTTAATTGGGATTCAGACGGGTTTCTCTAATTGTTACCATTTCTTGTTAATGTTGTGTTACATTGATCTTGATATCTTTTGTTATATATTGTTGTAATCGGTTTTCCTGCGCGAGATTTGAATGGCATGAAGTATTGAAAGCATGTAAAATATTCTTTTATATGTTTATACCATTTTTTATGTCGTTTTTTAAATGTTTTGATTTTTCAAGTTTTAATTCGTGATACCTAATATTATAGTTATCTAAAAATCTACAAAACTTAAGACTAACGTTTTAGACATGGTAGAATATTTCTCACGGAGCTACCACACTCCGAATGATCGTTATAAACCGAATAACAATGCAGTAAATGGAGCAGTAACTAACAATATCAGATATTACACTGAAGATGAGCTCAATATTCCCATGCCAAATTCTTTTTTTCCTACTTTGTACAATGGAGAATTGACTTACAATTACTATCCCATGAGCAGTAGTACCAGCTCATCCAGTTATCAGCCGAGTTCTGATTATGTTCAACAAGAAGAAGAGTGGGACAGAGATGCATTACTTGATCCTTTGTGGGAACAGCAGCAGAAAAAGGTAAGAGTTTTTCAATTTTAATTCTAACTTGATAATAGTGTTTTTATTGACATATAATGTTAGTTTAGAGAGGAAAACGTTGGGAAACAGGTATAAGACAAGAAAAACAGTATTAGGTAACAACATTTAAAAATTTGTGAGTCAAAAATTTTTAAAACGGCTTTTTTGTAGTTTAGGTAATACCAATATATTTTCAGACGTTTACTGCATGGATTAATAGCCATTTACGGAAAGCTGGAACTAAGATCGATTCTCTGGAACACGACTTCCAGAACGGGTTGAAGTTAATGTTATTACTGGAGGTAATTTCTGGTCAGACTTTGCCAAAACCTGATAAAGGAAGGACAAGGTTTCACAAGATAGCTAATGTTAGTAAAGCTTTGCAGTATATTCAGTCCAGAGGCGTTAAATTGGTTTCTGTTGGTCCTGAAGGTAATTTTTACTATGTTAGACATTAATTTTAAAGGAATATAACAGTTTGTATAAGAGTTCTTGATTTTTTAAATTATAATTGATTTTTTGTCATCAATAATGACTTTTTTAGAAGTTGTTGATGGTAACGTCAAGCTCACACTTGGATTGATTTGGACCATTATCTTGAGATTTGCGATTCAAGAGATTAGCGTCGGAGGTAATGAATTAAAAGATCTTGAGGTCTTAAAACAGACTATTTATTGTCTAAAACATTGACTTCAATCTAATTTTGATTGTATGAGAGTCTAAATTTAAAAAAAATCTCATTGTGTAATTTTCAGCACATTCTGCTCGAGATGGCCTATTACTCTGGTGCCAACGGAAGACAGAGCCTTATGATGATGTAGATATCCAGAACTTCAGTACCAGCTGGAAGGATGGATTGGCATTTTGTGCTTTGATTCATAGACACAGACCTGATCTACTAGACTATCCTGGGTTGAATCCAAGAGAGCATCTGACGAACCTGAAGACGGCGTTTGACGTTGCTGAGAAGGAACTTGACATACCTAAAATGTTGGAGCCTGAAGGTAAGTTACAGTAAAATACAGAATGGGTGTTATGACAGCACCAGTTATTTACAGAATTAGCTGTATAATTTAAAATTAAGTAGCTGTTACATAAAATATTTAAAAATTCTTCACGTTTTGAAGTAACTCTCTATCTGCTTCTTCAGCTGTCGCTTTACCTTTGGCACCAGACCAAAAGTCTATCATAACTTATGTTTCCTGCTTCTACCACACTTTCGAAAGACCAAAACGGGTGTTGTTTAGTTCAGATAAGCCTACGAGTAACTTTAATAAGACAGTAAGAGGTCACTCCTTGCCTAAAGATACAGTATACCGGGTACAACCTCCTCACAAGACTACCTCTTTACGTCAAGTATTACCTACAAAGCAACCGTTTACTGATAATAGCATCAAACCACAACCTAAAACATTTTTATTACCTAAAAGTGTGGCTAAATATATCAGTAAGACATTGCCAAAGGGTACTTTAACCAGTAACGAAAAACTAAATGCTAATGGCAGTAATGGCACTCAAAATAGTACTATTAATCAACCTGTCAGTCCATTGTTGAGTAGTCCACCTCTTCACGAAGCTACAGTAGTCAGACTGCCGGATGTGGATAGGAATAGTAGGAGGCCTCGACCACGGTCAGATATCTTTGAGTGTAAGACTAATTTGTTACCGAAAAGAGAGATATTAGAGTATATATCAACCGGGTATCGACAGATTGTGTCTGCACAGAAGGTTGAGTTACAACAGGAGAGGGTAGTACATCCTTCGATTGTTAGAGTTGATCCTAAAAGAGTAAGGGGTGTAATATATGTTTAGAGTGGCACTATTTGCATTGCTTTAACTTGATTTGTACAGGAGTGATATATGTTGTTCGATTGTTGTGTGTAACATATTTTGTAGTTAATATTTTAAGTTTAGACTGAGTGTGGGAAACTTTTCTTACGATTGTTTATGTCATTTTTATGTTAAATGGTACAATAACTTGTTTCAGTGCTTGTCAATTCGTCCGTTCCTGATGAAAAGGCTGTGATGACATATGTTTCGTCTTTTTATCACAAATTTACCGGAAAAAACAAGGTAACCCTTTTTGTGTTTTATTTTTTATGTTGTTTTAATTGTGCGTTTTGTTTGCTTAAATTCTAGTACTAAAGTAATATTGTTTTAGTTAGAAAAAGCGGCCAATCGAATTGGTCGAGTGTTGACACAAAACAGAGAGAATGTCAAGATGGCAGATGACTATGAGTTGTTGGCTGATGATCTTCTAACCTGGATTGACACTTGGATGCCAGTAGTTTCGAACCGCAACGAAGAGACGGATTCAGAAGCCTTGAAGCGAAGAATGAGTAAATTCAGACATTATCGACAGAATGAGAAGCCACCAAGGATTGAGGAAAAGAGTCAGTTGGAGACATTATTCAACACACTACAGAATCGACTGAGATTGGCTAATCGACCAGCTTTTCAGCCGAGGGATGGACAGAGCATCAGGGTTTGTTATATTTTAGTTTTGGATAGAATTGCGATTAATCTTTTTTCATATAACAATATAATTTTTGAAGGTTTGGTATTCTTTGCTACACTTATGATTTATTCTAATATTTGTGGAACAATTATGTTTTCAGGAAATCAACATGGCATGGAATAACTTAGAACAATCGGAGAAAGGCTACGAGGAATGGCTACTATCAGAAGTTATGCGTCTGCAAAGACTTGAGAGGCTGGCTGAGAAGTTTTATCGTAAATGTGCAGCTCATAATCAATGGTGTTTGGGCAAAGAAGAAAAGTTGAAGTCAAATGACTATAAATCAGCAGATTGCTACAATATAAAGGCCATCAGAAAGAGACACGAAGCCATTGAAAGTGACATGGAAGGTCATCAAGAAAGGATTGGTCAGATCGTGCAAATTGCAAAGGAATTGACCAGATTACAGTACGCCAAAGCACTAGAAGTTGCTGAAAAGTGTGAAGATGTTGTTGTAGAGTGGGAAACCCTGGGGCAGTTGGCTAAAAGTAGAAGAAGTAAGATAACAGAGGCTGAGAAGATAGTGAAAGAGTTGGATGAGATACATCTTAAGTTGGCGAAACAGCTGGGACCATTTCACTCGTGGTTGGATTCTGTCAAGGAAGACCTGAATGATATTGTCATTGTGAATCAGATGGACGAGGTCGAGAGTTTACTGGAAGATCATAGGCTGTTCAATAAGACACTGCCTGAGGCTGAAAGTACTTTGAATAAGATCAGAGAGTTACATAAGAGGACAGAAGACATTGTGAGGACAAATAAGTTGGATTCTAGTCTGTTGAGGAATCCATACACTGACTTTTCGGTCGATAAAATTGAGAAAATGTGGAGGGAAATGGAGGATTTGTTACCTAAAAGGGAGTCACAGCTGAAACAGGAGAAGAACAGGCAACAAAGTAAGTTTTTAAGTTGTTTTTGGTTTAAATGCTATTTTTGGCTATATTTCTGAGAGTTTAAGATAAATTTTAAAATATTTTAGAAAGCCAACAATTACAATCAGAGTTTGCGGAGAAAGCAAACATTGTTGGACCATGGCTAGAAGACTTGCTCGAACAAGTCCTAACAACAAGGTCCACTCCTAACACAACATTAGAATCTACGTTGGCAGATCTTAAAGTAATCAAAGATGATGTAAGTGTTTGTTATCTTTACATCAAAGTTTAGTTTTTTGGAATTTTGAGACAAACTTTTTAAACTTTGACTTACAGGCATTTGCTAACAAACACGAGCTGACAGAATTGGAAAAGATCAATCACAATATGCATGAGAACATGATTTTCGAAGCTCCAACTTCCAAGTACACGATGGAATCGCTTAGAGTGGGATGGGAGTCTCTAATGACAGCCTTAAATAAGGTCTCGAATGAAGTTGAGAACCAGATTCTGTTGAGAGACAGTAAAGGATTGACTAACGACCAGCTGAAGGAATATCGCCGAGCTTTTGTCCATTTTGATATCGATTCGAAGGGATTGAATGAAGAACAATTAAAGGCCTTCTTGATATCGATTGGAAATGAACATGGAGATGTTCACGAGCTGTTTAAGCAACTGGATGTAAATAATTTGGGTTATGTTGGGTTTGAAGCTGTGATAGACTATTTGACAAAGGAAAATACTGATCAAGATAAGGCTGAGCAGATGATCGAAGCCTTTAGGCTGTTGGCCAATGGACGGTCAGCTGTTACTGAGGATGAGGTACGGTGTTTTTTATATCTGTAGAATTTGTAGGTAATTGTATTTAACCTGTAAAACCCTTGGTCTAGAAAAAAGATACGAAACTGTACCTGACTTGTCATACATTATTTATAGTCAGTAACCTTGGTGATAGACATAATATCTTTAAAAGTGTAAAACACAAATGATAATAATTGCAGATTCGAAAGGAATTACCGCCAAAACTGGCATCGTACTGTATAAAACAACTGAAACATTACCACGATCCCTCTGATAGAGGATACGATTACGAGACATTCTGCAGGAACATATTTATTCACTAATGTATCTATAATAACATATTTTGTTCGTTTATTTAATAAATTGTAGCTGACAATATTATTATCATTTGTTATGGTTTTGAGGTTTACATGCGGTATTAGCCGACAATTAGGCCATTTTAGACTTATTTATTGTATTTATTGAGTTATGATGTTTAAAGTCTTGTTAATGTAAAAAACTGTACTTTTAAAATTCACAACCTTTAGTCATGTAAATAGAAACACCTGTTTGCATGACTAATGTCCTTATCTTTTTGTTGTGAAACTTGTGTCCATTTGTGTTCTTTTCTCATAATTTCCTCTGATTTCACAATTCCCCACATTCGAGAGAGCAAAATCTCCTCGCCGTTCCGTTCCGTGAGTCAGCGGGGGAGAGCCGTGAACCGCCCATTTCGAAACTCCTTTATAAACCCAGCCGGAGGGGAGGATTTCGAGCGAAACCCGAGACATATCTTGCCATGATTTCTCTGTTGATCTTCGTCTTTCTGATCTCATTACTGCTTTTAATACCTAAATTAGGGCTGAACAACAAAGTATTGGCTAGATATTTGGACAAATGGAACCAATTCGTAAGTTTTGTTTAAAGTTTTTGTTAAAAATTCTTTAACCTTGTTTTGAAAGTGTTTGTTTTCTAGTTTCAAATGCTCATGAAAGCTTTTATGATTCATTTTAATTTGTTGTTTTCGTCAAAAAGTGCATAGAATCATCTTTATATCTAATACAATAAATTATCATGGCTTTTGTCTTTGCATTTTTTGATCATATGATTATGCTTAAATTTAAGTTTAAACTTTACAATTACAGGATTCAGAATTCACAAGAAGAAAACTAAAACTGCTTTGTTGGGAAGCATGGCCAAACGATCCAAATGTACGATTGAAGTTGATACTGAGGTTCTTCTTAATGGTCGCAAACAGATTTGTCAACTTTTTGATTCCATTTTTGGGAAAACAAATGGGTAATTTCTACATTTTTTAATAATTAAATTATAGTATGTTTTGGTAATAAAAATTACTGTGCTATATTTTTATACAAGAAGAACGTGTAAAATCCGATTTAAAAGGGTTTGAGCATGGACAATTTTATGTTTTCAGTTGATGAACTCACAGGAAAAAACGACAATTTGTATCGAAATGTGTTGTCGATGTCATTCGGGTACCTTTGTATGCAAGGTGGAGGGTGTAAGTTTGTACTTGTTGCGTAAAGATTCTAAAGTGAAAATTAGATGGTTTAATACCGTACATAACTCTAAACTTACCCATCTTCAGATGTCAACCAATTCATCAGCAGCGTAGAACAAGCTGTTGATACTTCTATCGATGACTACAAGCGTCTGACATTGGAATCCAAGATCTTCAACCGTATCATCCACTTACCGTACTCCTACTACATCTCCAAGAATCCAGACGCAATCGAAACGGCCCTTACCTGCTGTCCCAATGTCATCATCAGATTCCCGGACTACTTTATCTTCTCTTTGTTACCTATTCTAGTCGACTTGAGTACGGTATTCTTCTTGTTCTCCGGCTCTATTGACATTACCTTTGTCGGTATGATGTTGGGAGTGGTACTGCTGGAAATGGGCTTGACTAAAATGTTGGATAATATTTTTTTGAATTTCTACGATGCAATCAATTACGACGACTCGTACCACAATAGAAGTATGTATGTCGGAGTCTTGGAGGAGTTCGAGACTATCAAGTATTACTGTAACGAGGAGGTCGAGCTCAACAATTACATTGGAAAGATCAAGAGGTAGGGGCTTTATAATGATGTAAATGATTATATTAATATTGGCCAAGGTGTACCGAGTAATGTATCCATGTAAGTTTAGTGAACAAAAGAGAAACAATCAGAGCTCTAGAATCTCACGATGCCAAAACTTCATCAGAACCATCATCAACGACTCGATCATGATTCTTGGCAGCTTCCTGATGGCCTACCAGAAGACCATCACCAACTCTGGACTATCGACCGGTGACTACATCATGTTCTCTCACTATCTAAACAAGTTCCAGGAACCCCTCTACACCGTGTATGGGATTCACAAAACAATAAAAGGATTCTTCGAGGATATTCAGCCTTTGTACAATCTCATGGAGGCACCAACAGAACTACCTACTGGGAACACAATTGACGTCGAGATCACTGGAGGTATCAAGGTCGAGAACGTCAGCTACTGGTACGACAAGGATTCTAAAGTCTTGGACAACGTATCCTTCGAGGTTCCAGAAGGTCAGACGTTAGCTTTGGTAGGGCCTTCCGGAAGTGGAAAGTCCACGCTGATTAGACTTCTCTACAAACTTCTTGACCCGAAAACAGGTTGCATCAAGATCAATGATACCGACATCAGAGATGTTAACGTCTACAAGTATCGTAGAGAGTTCAGTATTGTGCCACAAGAATGTGTTCTACTGAATACCACGGTAAAACACAATATTCACTACGGTAAGCTGTCGGCTTCAGATGAAGAGATCGAGAAGGCTTGTAAAGTCGCCAGGATTCAGAAGTTGTTTAAGAGAGAAGAGAACGAGAAGCGAAAGGCCAAGGAAGAAGAGGAGAGAGCAAAGAAGGAAGGCTACAACTACTACGGTCCTAATGGTGAGGAAGAATACAACTACCTCCAGATGAGCGGCGGAGAGAAGCAGAGAGTAGGTATAGCCAGAGCTGTCCTCAAAGGCCCCAAGTATCTTCTGATGGACGAAGCCACATCGTCGCTGGATTCCTTAACCGAACGACAGATCCAAATCGCTTTGATGGATATGGCCAAGGATAAGACTTGTGTTATTGTAGCTCACAGACTGTCTACCATCGCGCACGCTGACAAGATCATCGTGCTGAAGGAGGGGAAGATCGTCGAAGATGGAAAGTAAGTAGTTACGAGTCTTGTTTTACTGATAATATAATCAGTCTAGTTTTATGGAGTAGACTGATCAATTCATAATGATGAGGTGAATAGCATGCCTAATTCTACCTTTTTCAGCCACACATCCCTTCTGGAAAAGGGTGGTTTATATGCCCAAATGTGGAAACTGCAGCTTGGAGGTGAGCTAGACATGGAGCAATGGGACTAGTGGCCTCAAATCTAAAAAACTAACCAAAAACTGTTAAGAATGGGTGATTAGACTATTTTCCAACAGTTGTGATTCAAAAAGAATGACGTGATGATCCATATACTGCATATGTTAACTCAGAGTGGTACTACATGATCTAAACACGCTATTTCTATGACCAATTACATTTACTGATGTATAAGGTCAAGCTGTATATTGTTGTACATTTTTGTTGATTTACTACTAGCGTTCTCAACATACTGAAGTTCTAAAAGCTTATGTTATTAAAAATTATTATCAAAAACTGCCTAAAGCTTCAGATTTGTGAGTGTCTAGTGATTTTGTTACCTATTCTTGTTATTTATTGTTAAATTTGTTATTGAATAAAGAAATTTGTTCAAAATGTGAGGTTTTGCATACGAAACGGGTTATGAACCACATTGTTTATGTTAATTCACAATGTTCACAGTTTACATTACCGCAAAAAACTATGGGATTGTAAGTAAAGTTAGTTTTTAGCAAAATTTAATTCAGAAGATTAGTTTGAATTTTTAAAAGAAGCAGACTAACCCTTTTTAATTCCTAATTTAGAATAGTTATTACCTAAAAAATGAACTTTGACAAGTGAAATATAGGCGCTAGGACAAATGCGGTTTTTGGACATTTGCGGATCTGCGGTTTTTAGACACTTGCGGATCTTCGGTTTTTGGACACTTGCGGATTTTTGGACATCTGCGGATTTTTTTAAAGGTTTTTTTTAAAATTTTTTAGTTAATTTATTTGTAGTATGGTAATAAATTGTACGAAAGTTTAAATTGGTGCGGTTTTTAACATAACAGTACCTTTTTTGGGCTTTTAGTACCATTCAGTACCAAAAAATATAAAACAGTACCAATTTAAAATTTAGTACTATTTAGCACTAAAACCTATTAAAACAGTACCAATTTAAACTTTAGTATCATTTAGTACCATACTACAAATAAATTAACTAAAAAAGAAAAAAAACCCCTTTAAAAAATCCGCAAATGTCCAAAAACCGAAGATCCGCAAGTGTCTAAAAACCGCAGATCCGCAAATGTCCAAAAACCGCATTTGTCCTAGCGCCGAAATATAAGCCTTGAATGGAATTTCCCGCGAAAAACAAGAATTTGGGCCATTTTATACGATCAAACATTTTTAGAGCTGCAAACTTTATAAATTTGATCAGACAGTTAATGTTATTTTTGTCTGGATGACTCTGTTGTCACTAATAATATTTTTTTTATAATTTATTTTTTAAAAGCATGATTTTTCAAATTAAAAAAAAGAAATTAAACTTATTATGCCTGAAGCGATAATTTCGGAGTTTCAAGCGAGACTGATCATATAATAAAATTCTGTTCTCCCCACGTGGTGACTGATAAGATGACAGAGGAGAAACAGTCAGATTACAACACAAACAGCCCAATTTTACATAAAAACCGGCTTATCAGCTGTGATTTGAGGGTCACGAGATCGCCTCCGGCAATATTTCGATTTTAGTTCGGTTTTTGAAACTTTGTTGACATTTTGTAAAATATTGAGAAGAAATGTTATTGGAGCACGGTATTACTTTTTTTAGAAAGATAAGGTGATGCCAGCTATATTGTACTTGTTATATGATTGCTTAGGCTATAAGTAAGCCTTTATTTCAGTTTTACTGAATTGTTGATAAACGTATCTTCACTTTGGGTATGTGTATAACACTCACGTTTGTCATATGTATAACACTTGGGGTAAACATTAAAACTGTTTCCTATACATTCATATACAGACATGTACTTGTATATTAAAGCAGACTATTTGAATTCGAAGGTCTTGTGATAGATGTTATACTGTTTTACATCGTATATGTTTGCTATTCACATTGTTTTGTTAGTTTTTTATGTTTACACTTTTTACGACTTTCAATGTTTATAGTATGTCTGTCCTACATGTAGTATCTTCTTGTTGACATATCTTTACAATTACAGTATATTATATGTATTTTTATAGTAAGCCAGTTTAAAACGTAGTATTTAGATGTTGACACATCTTTGGTATTTTAATATGTTTTCACTACAGCATCTGAATGTTATAAATGCCATTTCTCAACAGTTTTTATCTAATGTGGCAGTTGTGCAAAATATAGATTTCACAAGCTTTATCAACCGAGCGGAGTAAACAGCCTACTTGACCGTTATCGTATAGCTCGATGACCAAAAAGCTGCCTCAGGCTGTGTTGACCTGTATTACGTATGCACTTGGGCGGCCGAAGCGAAGTGGTCTTTAAAACTTTATCTTCAAGTTGTACGATTCACTATTTTTAGGGATTCTGGCTTCAGAAGGAAAGATTTTGTAACTCTTTAAAGCTTAGCAACTATTATTTTAACTTTTCTTAACGTATTTAGTACACTTTGGCAACGAAAGAGTAAAAAAAGTTATTTTGCACTTTTAAGGCGTTTTACAAGCTTACTGTACCATTACTGTAACATTTTATAGTATCGACTGTATAAAATCAAGTCAATATCACTTTGTTCTACACGATCTCTGACTAACTTCTGTATTTTAGTGTGAATCAGTTTTGTTTACCGTAATCTGTGTTTCCATGACGCCACTCCTTATCATTAACGTCTTCAGCACGTTGTTAGTGCAACCTTAACATTCAAAACAGTTTGGCATATCAAACATTGCTTCAGGTTTATCAATTTATATTTGAACCTATCTCAATATTATTCTTGTTGATATTTAAGTTAGGCTAACGTACATTATTTTTCAGTTTTACTACTAGGCATATCAATATTGAGGTTTTACTGTTAAGTTTAACTTTATTGTCAGGGCACTTATACGTATCGAGCTGTTAGGCTTATCACTAGGTTAGGCTTATCATATTAGGGTACTAAAAATTTTTGGCATATCACTAAACTAAACGATCAAATAAAGTGGTGTTTAATGCCTAAATTGAAGCCGTGGCTGATGCCAACTCTATTAAAAGTATCAAAAACTAAACCTTCGGATCGGGAATTTGCATACGATCAGATTATTGTGGTGGAATCACGTTTTCGGAACGATTCACAGTCAGCAACCAGCTCTGTTGAATGTGTTATTATTGTTTGGGGGGAATTAAGTGTCAGATTCATAGACTTAAAACGTGGTCTGGGGGCCAGCGATCTCAGAATATTATAGTAGGTTTAGTGGGGCAGTTCATCAGTTGAGGTTTTATTTAAATTTTATGGTTATTTTTAGAACTAGCTTTAAGCATGGTATAATAATATGGATTTGTACAAGAGTTTTAATATGAATCATGCTTGGTTAATGTTTAATAATATAAAGTATGTTTATGATAAAGTATGTAGTATGTACAATATGTTTTAAGTCTGTTGTTTTATTGTAAATTATTGTTGATGGGCTATGGTTCAACTGCAAACTAATTTTTGGTTTTGTTTGCTTTTGGTATCTTGAATAATTGAAAATGAGAAGTTTGAGAAATGTGTTTACCCAAACTTTGAACTTTCTAAAATTACCCTTCCATCTATTTTTATTTCTCGGTTTTTAAAGCACCAAATTTGGGTTTGATTACTCATTTTGAACCGTTTTGTATTAGTATAGTTTTACTTGTTTATAAAAAACTAGATGTAGGTTACTTCAAAATGCTTCATAAGGCTGAACAGAATATGGTTTAAGTTTTGGGAGAGGTAGACCAACAAAAAAAGTATTTCAGTTACCTTTTTATAAATGGGAAAGAGGGTAAAAACTTTAAAACCGGCTTTTGTTTCATGACGGTTGGGCTAAACAGATAAAAATGTATATAGCTAGTCTTACACTGTAAACTAAATATCTGATTTCATTTTTAAAACTTATTTTTTCCTAAAAAGCTTTTAAATACTTCAAAATCGACAAAACATAGTAAAAACTGAAGCCCCATTCACCGTCTGTCCTCAGTGTCACCTTTCGTTGTTAGTCTGGCTCACCTCGTGTCTGTGTTGACACGACTTAATTGAACCAAATCCCTAAAAAATCCCGTTTAATAACAATAACAATGAGCGTGTGATGGTTAACATAAAGGAGGTAAATTCATTTCGTTTTTTACAGTAAAAGTAACACAAAGGGAATTATTATAACTCTACTCTTGCACAATTTTTAAATTTTTTAAATGAATAAATTTTGAATTTTAAGAAATTTCGATTTTTAAAGAAATTTCATTTTTTAAGTTTTGTGAAGCTGACTTCTGATCTTATACTTGTAGTTTTCTGATATTATACTTGTGGTTGTTAGCCCTTATTCACATTTTAGCTGTTTTCTGAATATCAGAACAATACTTTATGTTAAAAAGACTATTTTAGGTACAAAACACGCGAATTCAATTCAAATCAAGTTCGCTGACTTTGGTTTTGCATTTTAATGTTTCAGCAATTTAAAGCATTTATCAGTTTCTTGAGGTCAAATTTGATAATTTTAATAACTTTGTCCTTCTTTTTGCAAAAAGTTTCTTATTGGCTTTTCTAAACGTATTTTACAGTTCTTTTTTGCTTTAACTTTTGGTAAAAAAAACGAAAATTCATTATGAGTAGAAAAGGATATTTAATTTTTCGTGGTGGGACCTAAGTCTTAATTTTATTATTTTTAAACAAATTTAAGTTTATGTAAAATGAATGTTAAGCTGTGCCATCTAATATGGTTTTGACTTTGTTGATGTTATCGTGATTACTAGTGTTAATACCTATTTTCAACTGTTTTTTCAACAATTTTGAAACAGAATTCGTGTTTTTGTTATTAAATTGATGATAATTTTTTAAAATACGTTAATTTTCAACTTTTCAGTTACTATATAAACTCAAAACTTACTATAATATCGTCATTGTCCTACAGAATTATTTGAAAGAGTAGATTTTGCATTACTGTAACAGCTATTAAAGCTTAAAATTATTTTCTACAGGACTATTTACTATTGAAAATAGTATCTTCTACAATTAAAGCCTCAAAGTAGTACTATTACTACTGCCAGCAACGAGATACGATATATATTGAACGGTAGTACAATCAGTCAAACTGGATTCTGCATTTGTCTACACAGATGCGTTGTTGCGGATGCCGCAACAACGTCGCTTCAGCATCGCCACTCCAGTAGATGTCTACAGTCAGAAGTCGAAGCAACAACAAGGTCAGTTTACACTTTACTTTACTACATATTGCTTTTTTAACTAGCTTAATATATCATAATATCAAAATATTTTATAGCATATTATTGTAGCTTCTTTCTATTGTAAATTACCTAAATTGTTATCTATTTTATGTCAATAACTTAAGATCTCTAGTCTTTTTCTGTAAATGTTAAAATACAAAGTTCTCAAAAATATTTATCCTTTCAAGTTACGGTAACATAGGTCTGAAATTAGCATCTTTAGTTGTGGAAGTTCAATGGCTAAGCAGTAATGGCCACTTAGCTATCTTTAAAGGCAGTTGGTTGAGGAGAACAGATCAACTTGGGTTAAATAGGGGTTAGGAATGAAAAACAATATCTTATATTACCTAAAACTATATTTTGTTATATTAACATCTATAGTTTATATTAATTGTTGAAAACAGTTTTGTTTTACATTACTATCTGAAAACAATACTTGGGTTTTCTTATGGGTATACTTATAGTAATGGTAAAGGTTAATATGAATATAGATGAGCCGTTTTGTTTATAAGTCAGAATTTTGATCTAAGTCTGTTATCTTGTCTTACCAAAGCAGTTTTGTGTTTTTGTTGGTATGATTTTATCAAAATTGGTTTAGATAGCAGTTTTAACCAATTTATTTCCCAATTTTTTAAATTTTGTTTCGTTAACATTAACTAATAGGTATCAAACGTTCTCTTTGAAGTGTAAAAACTTTAACTTTCAACAAATTCTCTCACTTTTTCTGATCTTGTATTATCTTTAAAACTACAGTTATACACCTTTACTTCCAATTTTCAAAAGTACTTTAATGTAAACTTTACAACCTTGTCTCACCTGTACCCAACGACCTTTGTTTAATTACTCTGTTTCTGGATAGTAATTGGGTCTACATTGTCATAGCTGATAAGAATGTGCTGATAAAGTTTTTGTATTCTGAGAATGATGGAGTAGTCAGTTAAGGCCTTCAAACAGAGTGACAAGTGTAATACCATCGGGTTGAAAACTGTTTTTACTGTGTAAAACTAGTTGGGTGCGGTTTTTGACCTGTGGCAATTTACAGTTAGTTATATTTGACTGTAATAGCTGTGAGAATGTTGTGCATGAGGAAGAAATGTAAGTGTTTTTACATTGTTTATAATGGTTTTACATATTGTAAGGTTACCTACTCTTATGATATAGGTCTTGTAGATTGTGCACTATGTTAATTATGAATCTACTTTAATGTAATAGAAAGATGACTATGTATTTTACTGATATAAGACAACATTATCCATAGTAAACAAAATTTTGCTTTTATTTCACCCACATTAAACAGTAAAACAAGTTACTCTTTTATTGTCGTGTCTATGCTCTTTTACCATGGCATTACAGTTAAGTTGACTATGTAAAATACTTTTACTCTGTAATTTTACTGGTTCTTTAAAAAAATATTACTTTTGTTGAAATTACAAAACGACAATAGAGCTCGGCCAATACGATGATGTCATCGTATCTTGACTCATCGCAAAACTGGAATTCGTTTTCCGGTTTTTGCTAATTATAACTTTTACTCAGTAACTGTCTTTGAGGTATAAATAAGGCTGGGTCGTTTAGTGTAAATAGGTTGCTGATAAGGGTGGTTAAGTTGAACTGCTAATGTTGTTATACTTTTAAATTTTATTTTTAAAAGTTGGAAAAGTTATTTTAATGTTATTATATTGTTTTAGTCGTTTGTCGCAAACTTTAAAACAAGTTTCCGATTTTTTAAATTTTAAACTTTGATTTGACAAAATTTTAAATTTTATACGTGTTACGCTACTCTACCTTCTTACGTTTTTCTAGTCTACCTTCATATGTTTCCCTACTCATATTACGTTACCTTAACCTTTATTTTAACCTAGCACAACAACATAGTAAAACCCGAGAAATCTTGAAAACCGGGTCTCACAAGTTGTCGCCGACTTTTCGCGCAATGGAAACGAGATTCCGCGACTCTTTTTTTCGATTTGGAACGTTGTCGGAACGTTCCGAGGTTAACCGCACCTGAGGCGACATTACTTTTACACCACAATTTATGAATTTACAGTTTTTTGGAATTTTGTAGTTTTGTTAAATTATTAGTCGTTTGCAAAAGGAATGATGAGGAATGGTTAGTGATATTGTAGTAGAGTTGTTGGCAGGTATCTTTCAATATTTTGAAGTCGGGTTGATGGCTGTAACCAGGAGGACTTTGGTCAAGAATTAGGTAGGCGAGAAGAGTACAAAAATTAGTGTAAAGATGATGTATCATTTAAAAAATCTTTCTTTTTTCTTTTAGCACCTAGCCTTGCCTGACAAAAATGATCTGAATTTTGTGACCTAAAGCTAGTTTAAAAATTTTTTCTATAAACTTTTCGACCAAGAAATGACTCATTTCAACAGTTTACCCTAAAGCAATTCTCCAATGTAAATCTAATTTACTTTTTTACATTCAAATTCAATTTACATCAGTCTTGCACCCAAATTTGTAATTACAGCAAAACCCGTTCGATTAGTTGAATTTCGACCATTTTCAAAACAATATTACTACAAAAGTCTTTTGTGGGCGATACAATTGAGCGAACGGTGAAGATTCGACAAGTTTGTAGCATTATTATGATGTAACTGTTTACTGTCATCTGAAGGATATGTTGTTATTGACGTACATCCAGATTGTTCAGTTGATATGAGCGTAGAGGAGATGAGGGGGAAGGGTTGTTTTGGTGTGTTAGAGTACAATGATACATGTTGTAACAGTTTTTTGGTATAAAAAGTGGTTGATTTTAAAGGTTTTTTAAGATAAAATGGCATCTTTACTATTAAAAGTGAAATTTTTTGGTTGAATCTTATCATAAAAATCTGACATTTTTAGTGAAGTTTACCATAAAATCTGACATTTTTTTAGATAACCATTATTTCAAAGCTTTACATTGTAGTAAGTACAAAATGTCACTACTTTTAAAACGTGCCATTCCTAAAACTTTCTTTCTATGTTCTCTATGTTGTCGTCACAAGCATTGTCCTCAAGTAATTATGGTATGTTAACAACTTCCGCAAAGACGGTCTGGACTGAAAATCCATAGAAATCCAATTTCTTTTGTGTTCGCAAAACATTTTTAGAGTAATTTATGCAAAAACACGGAAATGTAGTTGTTGTTGACATAAATAACTTTTCCATATCTTACTATAGATTTGGCTTTCTTCAGAGTAAAGTAAGTAAAGTATTGTACTTTTAAAAATGACGTTGGCAGGGCTGCACGAGGGTTGTTTTGTATTAGATATAGGTTTTCTGGAAGGGGGTGGGGTTGGGAAAAGCCTCATTTTTTAGAAGAAAGGGACTACAGAAGGAGATGGTGATTAAAGAATTCTAATGGAGAAACCTTGTTCATATTACTATGGTCTGGCTTTAACTATAATGTACTTTTACACGTTTCAAAACATTTTTAAAGTCAAAATATTGTTTTAAGATCGAATTTATTTTTTGT
Organism: Bursaphelenchus okinawaensis; assembly: GCA_904066225.2. NCBI lineage: Eukaryota > Metazoa > Nematoda > Chromadorea > Rhabditida > Aphelenchoididae > Bursaphelenchus > Bursaphelenchus okinawaensis. The sequence continues at coordinate 5,349,192 of CAJFCW020000005.1, read as the reverse complement.
CACATACGTTTGATACGTCGCTCCAACTTTATACGATACTTTTTTGGTCAACTTCAAAGATTATATTAATTATATTGTCTATGTTATTAATGAAATCACGGGGACTTTTTTCAATTTTTCTTAAATTAAATTTTTGAAACGTTTGGTTTAATGGGTTCGGTTTTAAAATCAAATTTTTTAAAGTTAAGAGGTGTTTTTTGTGTAAAAGTTTATTGCTTAAACGCTTGCAACAAGTTTTAAAAGTTTTAAAAATTCAAAATTTAGGTGATAGATAGTGTTTTGCTATCAATTTCTATATTTCTTTGAGCTAAAGTTGAACACTTGATTGCATTAAAACTACGAAAAACAATTACTCTTACTGACACTAACTACAATTTCTTTGTATCTTACTACAGTTACTGACGTCTTTCTTCTAATGACTATAAAGCAACATCATCTCACTTACATCTTCACATTTCTAAGCACAGCAAGTACTCTTTTACTACAGTAGCGTCAATACATCTATTAACGTCTGTAGAATATTCAAGAGCTACTTTAGGGTGTATTGCCATCTCCTATTGTACCACAAAAATTACTGCAGTAAGGCGTAAACAAGGATTACTGTGGTATGTTGTAAAGTCTTGTTACAACCGCAAAATTGATTTAATCGATGCTTTGTTTACTTTGTACATACGACGCGTGGTTGCAATTTACATTTGGTTCAATTCGTGTTTACTGCAGTAATACAATGACATGGGTACACTATAGGTGGAGATAAGTATATTAAGAAGAGAGATGAGTATGTTAGAGATTGTAACAGGATTACTATAGATAGACATTATATAAAATGGAGAGACATAAGTTTGTTAGAGAAGGTAACATGGTTACAATAGATATTATATAAAATGTAGAGAAATGAGTGTATTAGAGATTGTGATAGGCTTACTATAGATAGACATGAGTATAAATAGGTGTTGTTGTGGGTTTGATATTAATATGTAAATACTGTGTTTTGGAGGAGTAAATAGGCCTAAATATAGCTATAGTAAGAGGGTGTCACTATGAGTAATTATAGGTTATGAGTACGTATTTATCACGCTATGTAAACAGTTACAAACACATGTGTATGGTTTATTTATAGGTTTATAAAGGCTTTAAGATACGATTGTATATCTTAAGACATGTAGAGACAAGTGTAGGCTCTATTATATAAAGAACATATCTTTACATGTAGTTCCGGTAGTTATGTATAAACTTAATAGGGCCTGAAATGTTCTGTGTAGTAATATATTTTACTTTTGTTAAGAAAAATATATATTTTTATAGGTCTAGGCGTATTATGATGATATACTTAAACAAACGTGAATGCACGCAAAGTAAGCCTAGTCATCTGATGGTAAGATGGCCGGAATCATCGTACCAGACAGCTTAAGCTCAGTACAATGCTATTGTTGGTATTTTAGCCAGACAAACAAAAATGTTTTTATATTTAAGTTTTACCGTAGTTTACGTCTCTTTACGTAGTATTCCCGAAGGGCTGATCTGTCAGATTTTATCCAAAAAATTTGAAAATTTAGAAATGTATTATTGGAATCGTTTTGTACATAGAACATAGCATGATAGGATTAAAAATTACTGTTTTACAAAAATTACAATAATATGTTTACATTACTACAGTAATATGTTTTTCTCTATATTACGGTAGGTCTTTAATTTCTTTAAGGTCTTTTGAAGGTATTGGTATGTTTACTACCATATCTTCTATGTAAATTCACGTGAAAATCTGACTTTGAATAGATATATAGCTTTATCGTATCTTGAGTTATTGTATATGAACATGTGAAACAGAGGGGGTTGTAAGTGTGGGAAGATGTATATTATCTCTATCATCTGTCAGATAAAGATGTACATTTTGATACAAATTTTGTCGCCAAATATTTGTCTTTCGAATACTTTATGTAAATTTACTATAGCAAGCATAGCATGTCAACATATAACATGCTTGTATGTACTATCTTTACATTTTAAATCAAAATGGCACTTCCTTGTATATGCTTTTGCGTAGTAACTTAAATGTATGTCTTGGCATAGTAAGTCAACATCTACCACGTTTGTGTGTGTCTGTGTCCTCATTGTATATGTTTATTCAAAACGTCTACGAGGAAGTGCAGGTTGTTTTGGAGGCATATAAACGTATCTTTAGCCTTGAATAGTTAACTATGTAAATGTTTGTATTACATCTTATAAGTAAGGCTGAGTAAATATTTTTACATTTGTTCGTTTCGGCCCTTAGGGAATGAAGGGATGCGTGAAAAAAAGATTTGTCATTCACAAATTCAAAAAGTTTTGTCATAATTCCTGGACCAAAGGCTTTAACTTTTTATTTTGGTTATATATTGTAGTAGGTACACATACACATGAGTAGTTTCTTGACTGTAGTATTATAGCTTACAAGGTAACTTTGGTGGGTTTAAAATTGTATTACTTTAATATATTTATATTTCTTACAATTATATAACATTTACGTTACTATCAATGAGTATAACATAAAATGCTATTTTAAACTGTTGTACAGTTGAGATCAGAGTTTTATGCAAATTAGAGTTGTTTGGCGCTTTTTTTGTTGATTTTGGATTGTCAGAGTAGAGGGTGAGGGGATTTGCATGTTAATGTTGGCTATGTCAACTCTTTCTTGTGTTTTGTACCTCAATATTACTCACAATTACTGCTTAAATGTCTAAATTACACCAAACTTCCAAGCAGTAATTACTTATATTACTATAATTTTGTTTTCTCTGAATCTTAAGTGTTTTTGCATAATTTAAAGGCATTCCGAACAAGGAAGTTTGTTACCTAAAAACTTCTAGAATCAGATATTACTCAGCGATCACAAGCCATTCCAGGTCAGATTAGCGGGTTTCGAACTGTTTTTCATTCTCAGTGACAGTGTTACAAGGTAATTATTACTAACACAATATTTACCTTTTATTATCTAGGCTACAATTGTCGCAGTAGAAGGGTACTATAACATGAGTTTTGAGTTTACTGCTGAAGATTTTGGTAAGTAAAGGATCTTTAATCAAGGTGTAGTTAACAGAGTTTACTTTGTAGGAATTATAAAGTAAAGGTTATGATAAAATACGGGTCTATGAGCTAGGACCGATAGATTAGTTTTTTTTCTTTTATGTTAATTTAAGTTTTGATCTTACAAGGTCAAGAGATTAGTAGCAACATGGTGGTATGTCCATGTAATTACCAAAGCCTAAAGTTTATTTCAAAATGGCATTTGTGGACTTATCCTGTAATTGGCATGTAATCGTATCATGTTTTGTGTTCTACTTTTAGGATTCAAATTTTGTGTTAGGGTTATGTTTAGAAGTGGCAACTAGAGTGTTTATGAATAACAATAATATATTATATAGAAAAACATTTACTTAGGTACTTTTATGTTTGTTCAGTTTATCATAACGGCATTTACACAATAGTATCTACTGTAATACATAATACAATGTAAATAGTAATATACTATATAAGCCAATATAACTCTAGCTAACCCTAAACTTGTTGTTAAACTGCATTTGTCACGTCAATTACACATAGTCACTGTCAACAACAACATATAGGCGTAGCGGTTTTTGGAAAACACCAAAGTTTAAACAGTAATTGCCTCTGTGTCATAAAATGTTTGTAGTAATTAGTCATTTGTGACTTCAGATCATAAAACATACGGCGAGCTTGTTATGCCCTTAGGGCGAGAAAAGGAATGGTTTAGTTTCTAGAGTAGGTTTAGTTGTTATTTACTTGTTTCTTACTGATTGCGGAATCTTTCAATGTAAAACATAATCATTGTGTCATTTCCAGTAGCCTAAACACTGTGCGTAGGGAGGGGAGGGGGTGACCAACGTTTAGCAGTATTAATGGCACACGCAACTCAACATTTCCAACTTTAAATTTAATTTGAATAATTTGTTTTGCGATGTATTAAGGGGGTTTTAGAGTAAAGTTACTTGTTTTATTCTACTCTTACCTAAACATGACTATGTTTGACTATTTACTGCACTCTGTAAGGCACAAAATTGAATATGGTAGGTTTTACTTATTGATATTATCATAGAAAAAACAGTACTATCGTATACTTCCTAACTTTTTTATTGTAGTTTTAAATGTTTTGTTAAGTTAAGCCATTACTGTAACATGGTTAACACAACCTCCTTGTGCTATTTCTTTTTGTATTTACAACTCTGTAAGCTTCTAGAAAGCCTTGACAGCACTTTAATGAATCTAAAACACTAAGTAGTTGCTGTTAAGTAAATAAAAGTGAGGAAACACCTCCTAATATAGTAGTAAAGGTCGATGACATGGTATGTTAGAATGACCTAAACTTTGTTCCGCCTCCACAAACATACGAAGCAGTAAATTCGATTATCACATAGGGCGCATCATAACTTCGTATATGCACTGGTTAGTCTTTTTACGAATTCTGATAGTATGGCAGGTGTTATAGTAAGCGGCAGGTGAAATTTTTGATATTATTATAAGTGTTCGAGTTTGTAGAGTAATTTTTTTGCTGATATTATGGTAATTATGTTGTTTTAAAGATCTTATATCTTAGGTTGAGAGTTTCATATATGTAGGACTTATGTTTCTTAGGCCAATTTTTTATACTTTATTTAATAGAGTATTGTATTACCTTTGAAATTTTATACTACATACTAACCCAAGTCTATAGAAAAGTCTAGATTTTGCGGAAATTACCATGGTAGAAGTGTACATGACCTAAGCAAAGTTGCAGCAAAACTACTTCCTTCATTGGGAAAGTAACTTTATTTACAATTTCACTGGTTTCGCGGTGAACGGAGAGAGTGCGGGTAAACGCGGGAAGGTTCAGTAAGAACCTTATATATACAGGTTACCGCAGGGTAGTTGTTGTCGTATTACGGCGGCGAGAGCGGGCTATGTGGGTCAGTTAAGGTAGTGTGAAAAAATGTTAACGTTGTAGAATAGTATGATGATCTCACTGTGAATACATAACTATTAAAATTGTAGAAATGATAAGTTGTCTGACTTTATAGTAAGGATTTATATTGTAGTTACAATAGTATGAAACTATTTTATTCTTTAGCTAACTTAATATAAAGATACTAACGTACCTTACACATCATAACTATCAAATGATATTTCTATTTGACCCAGACGAAGTTTGTTTTTGATTAGTTCTTGTTGTAAAATGATTTCGAACATACGTACATCTACGCAGAGTCATTATCTGACATCATACCCACCCGACTCGGTTGTTGGATATGACTCTTCCAACATGCTTTGTGTCTTTAAACGCTGATTTATGACATCCCTTAAGATTACATTTTTTGCGAACTTGATTCACTTCTTCGTCGTATCTCGTCTTCGTATGTTGGGTTTTACATTTTTTATATCTTGGTGTTCAATAAGCAACTATATCAATCATATCATAAGTTTTTTTGTACCTTACATTAATATTATACAATAGAATAAGAGATATTGTAGTAGGTCTTGTGTTCATTAATGTTACTATAGCAGCTTTTGTTTACATTAAAATAGCTGTGACAACCTTTGTGCTCTCATTTACACCATCTGATTCATCGTCAGTAGATTCCGACGCAGTTGAAACTAGAATTGTCAAAACCTTACTCTGCTGTGTAGTCTGATACGAGAACATGTCGCCGATCTGTTCATCTGTCATCTATCTTGTGGTTTGTGATGACCAAGATCGCGCGGCTCTTTCACAATTGTTTACACGTTGTGTTTATTGTGGTTATGGCCGTCTGAAGGGCCGATTCTTGGTATTATTTATATCTGCGACTTGTTGATAATATCTTTATGTTACGATGCTTGGCCTTCTCTGATTGATACGGATTCTTGGCATCATCTAGTGGGGGGTGGTATTTTGTTATGGTGATATTTTTATAGTGATATTGTATGTTGTGTTAGAAAGACGTAATATCTTGTTTATAAATGTTTGGTATGTTGCTTAAATGATTCTTGGTATCTTGTTACAAGTCGTGATATCTCTACAACGTTTTGGTATTTGATTCTACAAAGTTGTGATTACTAATACCAAGAATATGACATTACACACATCTTGCTTTGCTACTGTACCTATTAGTGCAGCTCTGTCATGTCAATATGTTCTTAAATTGCAAAATGTTTTGCCGTCGTATCTCCCAAAACTTTGTAAAACGATAAACAAGGTCGTGACTTGGGTGGGGAAAACAGATTTTTGGTTTTCAAATGTTTAAGCTGTTTGTTATTAACCGCCATTATACCATGTTTAACATGTTAAATTCCACTTGTTATTGCGTTTCAGGGAAGTCGGCCGATGGGTATGGCTGAATACATTAGAGGGCTTCTACATATAAACGTAGGTATAACATAAAGGGCAGTAGAAGGGTGTGGGCATTGAGTTGGGACTTCGTTTAAAGAGGGTTTAAGGTTTTTTAAGGTATGACTATGTTGTTATGCATTACTAAGGTTTATAAGATAATGTATACAAATTTCGTCTACAATTTAGTAGTTATGCCACATATTTACATACATTTATACTAATCTTTATTTGTAAGTGTGTACCAGGTCTTCATCTAACTAATTGCCTCACACATCATCGCGTTATACCACGTATGCCTTGTCTCTACCTCATAAAACTGAACGTACTTTACATTTTGGAAAACTTTTAACATTTCCTTTGAAGTGTAAGTTTAAGCTTTGCTTTGTAATTCGACGAATTTCAAAAGGGCAGACACATACTACATACGATCGAAGAGGTGTAACGTATTTATAAGGTGACCAGTCGAACGGAATATTACTTGATCATTAAGCAGACTTTAAAAAAGAGGTTTTTGATTAGTTTTGAGACTTTCACATCGATCTACTGTCTTTTTTGTTGTTTTAGACGGTACTTGAGCTGGGTATATTTAGTTTTAGTTTTTTAATTTTTATTATATTTCTAACCTTGATGTAATCAAATATATTATAGTACATTAATTTTTGTCTTATTATTAAATTTGTTACTTTTATATTCTTAAAGTTTACTTTTACACAAGAAAACAAATTTTCTACCATAATATTGTTGTATATCTCCCGGATGTACAGTACATCTTTCGCAACACATTAACAAGATCTATGTTCTACTATTTGATGCAGATTAAAGTTGTAAGCCTTATAACTTTCCAAATTGTAAGGATTTCTACCACTTATTTGCTTCGTACGTCCAAAGTTTACTTTAGCAGACGATTTTAACTGTAGGAATTCCCTTTAATTACTTTATTTGGGCGTATTTTACCATCTTTTTTATTTTGTTTTTCTCTTTATTTTACCAAATTTACACATTTATGGGGTTGGGGTGGGGTTATTTAAGGCTCGAATGGCTCAAATAATGTTTTTAATTGTGGCAGAGTTAAGAAACTTTAATATTGTTTAGTTTTAGTAATATGTAGTATAAATTTGATACAATATTATGATAAAAAGTTCATATAATATTATGACATATTTTGATTTATTGTGTTTATTATTGTCTTAAAATACTGTGAATGACAAAGTATATTAAGCATGAACAGTAGCATATATAAACAATGTTGAGCTTAGCGAGGAACACGTGGGGATTAGCCAAACATAGGATAATACCTCAACTTACCTTAACTACTCTTGGTATCTTTCCCATTACATTTCGTGTGAAATGTCATGTTTCACAATGCTTTTTATATCTCATATCATTTTGTTGTAACACTTTTATTTTACCGTAAATTAGATATCGTCCGAGATACCGTATTTTACCAATATCTCAAATTAACTATTGAATTTATATTGTCAGCTGCCAATAAAGTAAAAGGTGTTTTTCCTACAGTAACCCTTTAATTCCATGTTTTACAGCAGCTACAACTATTCCTAGGTCTATAGTTTACAGCAACCAATTTATAATAAACTTACTAATGTTCTAAGTGTATGTTGTCTTTCTGCGACAGTCGAATGCCTTAGGAAGTGAGAGCTGGAAATAGAACCCCATAATTCTTGTGGTCTTATTGTCGTGCCACAAAGTGACTGGGCTTAAGATTTTACAGTAGATTACAAGTCGAAGAATACTTTTACTCTTTTGACATTTTCTTGCTAATATCCTCAATGTTATAGTAGGTTTATTGCACTTAAAACGACCTTAATTTGGTTTATTTTTATAAATTTTTGTTTTTTGAGTAGTGTAAGCTATATATTTTATTAATTTAAGTCTATAACGTTGAATAATGACTATATATTGAAGATATAGCGTTTAGTTTGACTGTTAAAATTGAACTTTATGAACAGCGTTATATCTTTTATACGGTAGAATGTGTTCTTTACAATTCTAGAGACTTTACACTTGAGTAGACCTAAAACTGTGATTGTTAATGCTCGTCTGAATTTGAATAATTTTTATTACGTAATTTCAATTTATTTTAAATAGAGTTTCCTGGACGTTCCATACCGTTCCTTTTTCAATAACGAGGCTGTTTACTTATAGAAAGCTTACCAATAGTATTATTTATAAAAAGAGCTTCTAGAATATTTTAGGTAATATTAAATTTGCTTTCATTTCGACATCCAAATAATTGAAATTTTATTTATAAGCTTACTCACAGGCTAACTCAATATTCTTCTTTAACTATATTAATTTTATTTGCCATTTCTTATATTATGTTTGCACATATTTTGTCTCTTTGTGCACCAATGCTTATCCTCACTTCATATCTCGTATAATACCATCGCTTATTCATTGACTATGTTTTGTTATACCACGGTAATTCAATTATGTTTCAGTGAATAGCAGATTCCGAAAGCGAACATCTACTTTCCCCGACCCTAAGGCCAAATATTCTCCAGCTCATTCAAGGAGTTCGAACGCGGAGAAGCGACGCCTCGACCAGGAAAGACATACCAACAACAACAACAGCACCAACAGCGACGACAACATGTTGGGCGACGACAAAAAGTCTGGAGCCAAGAAGCGAAAGTTGTTGAGCAAGCTGTTCCGAGTATTGACTTTGAAAGGTGAGTTGTCTTGAGTATTGGAGATTACATTGTAAGATATAGGGATAAGGGCGATATTGTAGTATATTATATTACAGTGTTTTGGCTTTTCTTGACTTATAATGCGGTAGTACTATAAAAAAAGAAATATAAGTGTAGGTATAGACAGCTTGTAAAGTTTAGCGTAGTAATAGCGCTTTTACAGTACAATAAGAACATCATCTTAGTCAAAAATTATGTAGAAACATATTTTATTTTTGTTCTTTTCACTTTTCGACCGGAACTAAACATTTTCAACTTGTAATGCTAGTAATAGTTGACATGTTTGATTACTGAGACTTTGACATTGATCGGAAGTTACGATTGACGTTGATTACGACGTTTTTACTTGTGACGCACAATCATTTTCGTACTTTTGTGACGGTTTTTATGATTGATAGGAACATTATTATTCGAACTTGGTACTTGAATTTGTCATTATACCTTTAAATAGCTTGATACTAAAAGGGTTATGTAAGTGAGACTAAGTAAAAGCTGTAACTTTTACCATACAGTATGTTACAGTAACTTTGTACATAATAGCAGTCGGTAACATCACTTTTGATAAAAATAGTAATATAGTTGTGAGGTGTTATAAATAGTAACAGTTTGTACAATTCGAAATCGAATTACATCCAGAGACATCTGAACTTTACTTCTGGACTCGATTATGAATATGAGGATATTGGATTATGTTGATGTTGTTATCCCAAAATAGCTGTTTTCCTAGCCAGATTCCAGATCATTTTAATCCAATTTGGTTATTCAATTAGCTTCTAGTAGCTTCTAGGAATTGCAAGATGTTCTAGGGTGTTTTTGGGTATTAGCTTTAAGATAAATTAGTAATACCATGCAATATCGATATATAATAGGTGCACTACGTAGTAAATAGATCAGTTTAAAGAATAAAATAAATTGTTTTAGTAAGTCATAGACACAAAAACAATTTGGAGGCGTTCCAATGTAATAAAAGCTTTTTATCGACGGTTACTCTGTCATGTTGTTGATATACGAAGAAACACTTTTTCGTAAGAATAACAACAACAAGATGGGTTTGTAAAGTAAAGATGGAACTTTCCTTACAATTTCTATTTCTAATATTGTTGTAATAAGCGAGAGCTGCACGGGTTTACATTATGATGACCTTGAACGAAAATCAAATGTAGCGACAGGTATGTCAAGATGTAACGTGCAAATGCTATTTTTGGATACGACAATGTATGATATAACAGTAGAAGATAAAACAGTCTTTGTCACTTAAAACATGGCTTACAGTAGTCTTACAACATTGTAAATGGTAGCAAACTTTCTCGTCGATATTTAGTAAAATAGGTAGTAACTAATACAATAAAATTCATTTTACGTCGCTTTGTTGTTGTAGAATACCTTTCGATGGTATGTTGTGAGTACTCTTCTCTCTGCAAGATGATAACAAAAGGGTAGTTAAACGGTAGAGTGAGTGTTTACTTGTGGCGGTTGATTGACGAGTAGGTGGTGTCATCACGTGGACAATCACATGCCTTACCATGGTATTAGTCAGCGGAATCAGAAGAGCCAGTTTGTTGAAAAGTTTTGACATCAACCTCTAGGAGTTGGCCAAACTAGATGATTAGTAATTGGTTAGGCTTATTCACTGATTAGGCTTATTCATTGATTAGGCTTAACACAACAAGTTGTTGACAAAGTCATAAAGGAGTTGTCGCGGAATGTCTCTTATCGTAAGCACAAAGACCGACTTCGAGAGTTTCTGAAGTTAGGTCTTATCGTAGACAAACATTACCAGGAAACCCCAATTGGAATACGAAACTTTTATTTATAGACCAGCTACTATAATACTAACTTAGTAGTATATCTAAAAGAAGATTTACCGTATGTTAAGAAAACTATGGTAAATATTATTACCGTTGTCCTTGGCTGATTACACAAGATTTTTTATTGCCATGTTGACAAGGAAAGGACAGATATTTCAGTGGATTCTGCAGTAACTACTGTAACATTAATCACCAGCAGATCAATATGTTGATAGGTCAGAAGTCAGTTTTAGTCACATATCAAGTGCAATATCCTTAATTAGAAGTGATTGCACGAGTTTAGTTAAAGCTTCCTTACCACATTACTATACTGTAACCACAGAAGATCCACGTGAATTCGAATTATTCAAAATCACGTGGCAGAGCTATGTAGCCGAGGAATTCTGTTTACCAGTAGCGTTATCACTGAAATTGTTTTTTAATGCTTCTAGAAGCCTGTTTAAAGTCGTCGTATCTTGCTAACAAGAGTGTAATGTAAGTCGTCGTATCTCAGTAATGTCAACGCCATATTCACGTGAAGATTCTGACTGTGTAGCTTTCTACATCGTTGTTACGAAGTGATATGACGAGTTATGACAAAATAAGATTCAGGATTTCTTCAGAAACTCAATAATAAGGTCGTTTACAAGCACTGCCAGCATGTTATGACCTCGTTATGTTGTTTTCCGAGTTGGTGACAACAATAATATTTGGCCATTTTTTGATTTTTCGTAATATTTTGTTGTTTTCTCAGAGTTTTCCCCTCCCTCTTTCTCTGCCGTCTCTCCCACCGGCCTTTGTCTCTCGCATTTTTGTTTTCTTATTTACTCGACTATTTTAAAGCATTGAAACAGCGCAAAAACAGCAACTGATTGGACTCTGGTCCAGTTGTTCACGTGCATCGTATTGTTTTTCAAAGATTGTTTGTGATCTTCGAGTTTCTTTCCATCTCTGCCCTCAAGGCAAGAACACTCTAAGGGAGCAAGAACGTTCCAGGGGGCAAGAACGTTCTAGGGACACTGTGAGTGTAGGTTGATTGCAGCTAAGACAACATAGATCACGGTTTTAGTACCTAACATTCGAAAGTCTGTCAAAACATTCCAAAAAGTGTTTTTAATTTCGTAAATTAAAGTGATATTGCTAGAAGTCTTGTCATAACATCAACACAATACTTTTTATTTCTGTCACAATATTATCGTTTCCGGGGCACGGCGTACTCCACGTTTTCGAAACCTTCCCAATAGGCGGACTTTACTTTTGCGCGAAAATTATTCATCAAACGAAACATCGAGAAAGTCTAGAGACGGTAGACAGTGTAGTTATTGTGAAAAATACAAAAACACAAGATTCTGTTATCTGTGAGAGTTTTCGAAACATTACCGGTAACCGTCTTACTCCAGAGAAACCTATATTTCGATAGAGCCATGTTACTTCAGATGGCATAGATTCATATTGCTCTAGAGAGACGGCTTCAAGGGCTCACATGAAAGAGACAGCCGGCTGCGAAAGGGGCGACAGACAGATCGCTCGAAGGCAAAGCGAAGCGCTCAAACATCGAAAGCGTAAACAGGGGAGGGCGGGGGGTGATCAGTGATTAGTTCGCTTAATTGTGCAGGTATATCAGAGCCCTGACAAACGGTCGAAACAGTTATTTTTTCGACGCTTCGGTTCAGAGGTCCTCAATTATTAATCGAGCTCCTCAGTTTTGTCGTCAGCTCAGCTCAAGTTCGCTTGTACCTAGACTCTTCGCTCTGCTTTTAAACTCCTTGTATTACTACAGTAATTCTCTATACTCGATATTAAGAATAACTGAAAATGGATGCCTCGGCTATTCTGTGTAATCCAGACCTTTTGTCTAAAATGTTGACGGAAAGCCAGTCCATGTTAATAGCCCAGATGGACCCATTAAGCTTGTCCTGGCTAAAAAAGTCGTTAGTTAAGAGAATGATGGAGCTAGCTGATCTGCAGCAACCAGGTCAGTCTAAGAACTAGTTCGGTTCAAGTTTTACTAACTTTTAAAGTAAAGTGACTTCACTGTAACCTTTTACCACCTTTTTTAAAATTATTTTAATATGCTTTAACTACTGTACTTTTACTTACTGTAGCTGTTTTCAGACATCTCTGTTGGCAAGACCTACCCTCGTGACTACCGTGCCAAGCACGCCTCGGCTAAAAGGAAACGTGCCCGTTCCAGCCAGTCCTCCACCTTGTCCAACTACGAGCCCATGCCCACCATCTACGAGGAATCAGATTCCGATTTGGCTTCGATTCAGTCGACGATCCATCGATTCGGTGGTCTACACCTAAGCCCTTCCAACAACACTTTAACCACGGCAGCGTAAAATGCACGTGTTACCGATAAGTTATTTTAGTTTCGAAACGTGGTAATTGTTGTCTTATATCATCGTATTCTTCGCCAAATCCTCAAGAAGAAGAATCTGGAGTTCAATGACGACCGTTTTTGAAAGGGGGATTTCTTGAATTTTGAAATTTAATTTTTCAAATTTTTAAATTGGGATTTTAAAACAAAATTTCATTTTGGTTTATAAGCTGTTGATAAGATACATCCCTATCAATACCGACAATTCTGAAAATTTTAACATTCCAAAGCACGTTTTACATCGTTCCAAACCCGACGAGTTGAGCTTTCGGGGTTTCCACCGGAAATGCATGAGCAATGTTGACTTCTCACCCGAAATCACTCTATTTCAACGATAGGAACCCCCCCCCCAACAAAAACGGTCGATTTAGACTCGGTCTACAGCTTTATGTTCTATTGTAAATAATATTCCTACTTAATCAGTTGACTAGCCTGTCAGTCCAAGCACACTTTCAATGAAATCTCAAGTGTAATATGACTGATAACATGACTGTCTTATAATTTATAGTGCAATGTACATTATCTTCACCACTACGACTATATGTGACCAAAGTGTCTACATCGTATTTTCTGAATCTGACTTTTAGACTGGACTGGCTCAGTTAGTGTAGCCTCGCCTGGACTAATGTTTTATTCTAGGTTTTTAATGATTTTATCTAGTTTGGACTAGTTTAGAGTAGTCTGTGTCTAATTTAGAGTAGTAAAACTAGAGCAATGAGCTAGTCCAGTCCACCCCGGTGATAAAGTTTGATTACATTTGTTGTCTTTCGGATGAACGGAGTAATTTCTAATGTTATTTTTGTTTTGCTGTATATGCTTGTTACAATAAATGTGATAAAAGTATTTTTAGGCTTGTTCAAGACATTTATATTGTGATTACAACTCAAACGATTAAACCTGTAGTTACAATTAGGAAAACTTTCTGTTACAATATACTGTAGCCTAAAACACTAAAATTAATAATTTTTCTACCACACTGAATTACTTACTACCTCCGCAGCAGTTAATCAGGAAAAGAATCGCCGTTAGACAAACATCAGATGCCCTTCACATAATTTATATTCGTTTCCAATCGCAAAGTACTTGTTTATCGTCATGCAACTTTAAAAGTCACTGGCTGCAGCTACTATCTGATGCAGTAAAACTGACATAAACAACTGATTTTCACAATAAAGTCAATTGTGAAACAGACCTAATAACTTAAAAGGCCTTTATCAGATTTCCGTGCCCGGTAAAAACTATTTTTTTGCAAATTTGTAGCATTTTAACAAAGTCATGACTACTCTGTAAACAAAGTCATTACTGTCATAATTTATTAGACGTTCATATTTCACCAAGCACATGATATTATGTTATCTCCCAAAGTGTTATCAACACAATTCGCGCCGTATAACATTAAAATTGAATTGTAATTGTAAAAGATAAGACTTTGAGTGTGTTCGATGAACTCGAGAACCGACCATAGCAATGAAATGATAAGGTTGTAAAGAATTCAAAGCACAGTAATATGTTTTGCATTCTGTAGAATGGTTTTACAACCAAACTTTTAAAAGGCGGATATCTCAATAAGCTGTTATAGATTTAAAGTTTTTAAAGCAAATTTTGCCATCAATTTTGTTGATATAAAGTATAATATATTTCCCAAGAATATAAATAACTTTTGATGTTGGGCACAGCATTAAAGTTTGGCGCGCTTTCTGGCCTGACCCCAACTCCTTGCCATCTACCTCGATGCCCACGAAAATCCCGCTCAAAAGCTCGCGCCAGTCCTTAAACCTAAGCCCGAAAAACAACCCCGCCTATCAGACTTTTCCCATATATAAATAGCACTAGCCACCTCTTACTCACCATCAGTCTATTCGACTTCAGCTTTAGCCATGGCTCGTACCAAGCAAACCGCCCGCAAGTCCACCGGAGGAAAGGCTCCTCGCAAGCAGCTAGCCACCAAGGCAGCTCGCAAGTCGGCCCCAGCCACCGGCGGAGTCAAGAAGCCTCACCGTTACCGTCCAGGTACGGTCGCTCTCCGTGAGATCCGTCGTTACCAGAAATCGACCGAGTTGCTCATCCGCAAACTGCCCTTCCAACGATTGGTTCGTGAGATTGCCCAGGACTTCAAGACCGACTTGAGATTCCAGTCCAGTGCTGTCTTGGCCCTCCAGGAAGCTTCTGAAGCCTACTTGGTCGGTCTCTTCGAAGACACCAACTTGTGTGCCATCCACGCTAAGAGAGTCACCATCATGCCCAAGGACATCCAACTCGCTCGTCGTATCCGTGGTGAACGTGCCTAAATCTTTTCCATTCGGACATGCAACTGAAGCCAAACTGATCCCAAACGGCCCTCTTCAGGGCCACAAGTAATCTCGTACTTTTGTAAATTAATAAATTTATTTTACCTATTTTCAACTTATTTTAGGCTATACTGGAAATGGAATATTCTTATACATTTACGCAAATTAAAACAACACAGACATTGTAATACTCAAACAACACCAATATCAGAAAAATAAAAAAAAACTTAAAAATTTTAGAAAAAAAAATAATAAAGAAGTAATTATTACCAAAATTACACTAAAATCATCATTATCAAGCAGACGAAAACCTATTTTCTTGTAAACAGTAATAAATTTAAACACTATACATTAGTATTATCCAACCTATATTCACATTTGGTATACTTTACAAGTGTATTTTAATGTAAAAAATAAAGAGCTATATGTATAAATTTTTAGCAAAAAAATTAAAAACCAACATTTTTTGCAAAGTCAAACAACTAAATACATTTTTACGTTGTAAACATGTTAAATACAAGTACAAAGTTTTCATTCGTATACAAGTTATAATACTCCAATTTTGTCTCTTTTCAGATATTTTATTCTTTGAAATATCAAAAGCAGACGACAAATGGCTTACTTAAAGTATTCATAAATAAAATACTGTTGTGGTAAAAATTAACAATGTTTAACTGCAGATGTAATTTTTTTTTGTAAACCATAAATTTTTGGCACATGTCACAATTCTAATATCAAAAACTAAGTAAAAAAATTCCTTGTTTCATCGTTGTTTCAAAGATAATTTGTTGACAAATTCAACGAAAAGTTAATATTTACTGTAATAAGAAAATCAAATCGGCCAAAACCGACAGACCGGGACTAAAAACTCAATTTAAGAACCTTGCTTTAAATTTTACTAGTAGTACTGTAAGATTTTAAATACATTTACTAATAGTATTGTAAGACCAAACTACCCACAGCCTTGTTATTCAATTGCTTTCTCCTCATTCTTAGATTTGGCGCCAAACGTAGCGAAGAAGAACATATTCACCCTCACTACAATATCCCGCGCGATTTTGAAGCGCCAAATTCGACCTCGCGCACGACCTAGCCTTACCTCGTGCCCCGCCTCCTCTTCCAGCTCTGCTAGCAACCAGTATATAAGTCCGGGGCTTTCCTGAAATCGTCAGTGTACTTCCCTACACAACCCGAGATCAATCATGGTTCCAAAGCCAACTGGTAAAGGTGCGAAGAAAGCCGTCAAGTCGACCAAGGTCGCCAAGACCGACGGAAAGAAGAGAAGAAAGGCCAGAAAGGAGACCTACTCCGTCTACATCTACCGTGTGTTGAAGCAGGTCCACCCTGACACCGGAATCTCCTCCAAGGCCATGTCCATCATGAACTCCTTCGTCAACGACGTCTTCGAGAGAATCGCCGCTGAAGCCTCCCGTCTGGCCCAGTACAACAAGAGATCCACCATCTCGAGTCGCGAAATCCAGACCTCCGTCCGCCTCATCCTGCCCGGAGAGTTGGCCAAGCACGCCGTCTCTGAAGGTACCAAGGCCGTCACCAAGTACACCTCCTCCAAGTAAACTGGTCGAGTCCTGTGCCCGCGGCTTTCGCCCGCTACCATTTTGA
This sequence comes from Bursaphelenchus okinawaensis, assembly GCA_904066225.2. Taxonomy (NCBI): domain Eukaryota; kingdom Metazoa; phylum Nematoda; class Chromadorea; order Rhabditida; family Aphelenchoididae; genus Bursaphelenchus; species Bursaphelenchus okinawaensis. The sequence continues at coordinate 5,332,066 of CAJFCW020000005.1, read as the reverse complement.
TCCCAAACGGCCCTCTTTAGGGCCACAAACGCTTGCTCACTATTTATTTGTTCTAATAAAGATTTTGTACTTTTATTGTATTACTTATTTACTATCTCCATTTATAATATTAAATAATTTGATTTTTCAGACTGAGTTTACTGGTCGGTAAGTAAACGAAACTAAAGGTCTGTTAAACAATTTGTAAGCAAACTAATTGTAAATAAGACCAATTAAAAACTAAACACAAGCAATAAGATACAAAAAATAACTACAAAACTAACTACAAATTTTAAAAATAACCATAAATATATTTTAAAAAATTTCGTATAACCCGATAATGTAAAAAATCAGATTAGAGTTATTATCTTATAAAGATATTATGTATATTTATCAATTAAATACCTTTAATCTTAGTATTTCAATTTAATAAAATAGATATTAAAAAGATAAGTTTCTCTAACTATTCTTCTAGAGAAGCAACAGTACCAGTTTCGCCCCGTATTTTTCAAAAATTGGTTCTGTCATTTATACAACATAAAACATAAAATTGTTATTTTTACCTTGGAAAAAGTGACTCATGCCAATCAAAAAAAATGTATGGCATTTAAAAAAACATGAAACTTAATATAGAATATCTTTTGTAGACATATCTTAAACCAAAGATTTCTATAAAGGCTGATACAGTAAGAACTCCTTAGTATGACACTCAAGAGGCTGAACCAGAATGTCATTATAAGTCAATTGTCATCTGAATCGACTGTCATAGAAAGAAACTTTTTGATAGAACTTATATTATAAAAGGGCGGTCAAAACCTATCGAGGATCATACTAAAGAGGTTTTACAGTAAAGTGTTCCTTCAAACAGAAAATTTAAAAAAATGCAACTGTTTTACTAAAGATGTATAGAAGAACTCGCAATACAGAGTTTTCCGATTTTAGCAAAAGTTAATGAAACAAAGCTTATAGAGTAAGTCAAATTTCTGTTTTTAAAAAATATTATGTTTCTTACTTCAATTTCCTTCTACAAGCAGCAAAGTTAACGTTTGAAAACTTAAACGTATTCATTTTCGTAGTTTCATATTCCCTTTCAAGTCTTAGCCTAGTCTGGTCTCCCAACCCTTTCGCGCGCTGAACGCTGAATATTTGGCGCCAGATCTTAACCCCGCCTTTACACATGCCAGGCCGTATAAAAGGAAAGGGATATTCTAATATTTCTCATACATTCATTTGTACCAACCCGGAATCAACTGAAAAATGTCTGGACGTGGAAAGGGAGGAAAAGGTCTTGGCAAAGGTGGCGCCAAGCGTCACAGAAAAGTGCTTCGTGACAACATCCAAGGCATCACCAAGCCCGCCATCCGTCGATTGGCTCGTCGTGGTGGTGTGAAGCGTATCTCCGGCCTCATCTACGAAGAAACCCGTGGAGTCCTGAAGGTGTTCCTCGAGAACGTCATCCGCGACGCCGTCACCTACTGTGAGCACGCCAAGAGAAAGACCGTTACCGCCATGGATGTGGTCTACGCTCTGAAGCGTCAAGGCAGAACCCTGTACGGTTTCGGTGGATAAGTCGTCCACTTCTGAAGCCCTTCTCACGACACTTCATTGATCCCAAACGGCCCTCATTAGGGCCACAAATGACTGTTCTATATTTGTGTTTGTAATTAAAAGACCAATAATATCAAGTTTAGATTGATCTTTAGTGTTTGCATAAAGAAGTTACTCCTATCACAAACGTTATTTTGATTTCTTTACGTTATCTTTGCACTCTCATGGTTATTAGCAAAAAAACCTCAAGTAGTGTTTCATCAGGGGATATTCACGTTTATAAGTTTCGATTTTTGATAGTAAAATTATAATCATTAAAAGTTGACACTTGTTGATATTGAGAAAAAAAGATTTTTCCGCGATAAGTATTTTTTCAAATAACGTTTTTAATTCTAAACTCTCTACCAGTTTTACAGTATGCAAAATTTGCTTTGTGATAACGTTTTCGTTTGTGTCTCAAGTTTAACACTGCGTTTAATGTAAATAATGTCAAAAAACCATAATTATTATACGATTTGGTTTTTAAACCCTTTCAAACATTAAAACTTGCCCTTTTGCTGCCGCACGGACCAAGTGAAGACTACAATAACATCGTTCTTGTTGAAACTTTACCTAATCACTCGTGAACATTGCTTTTTTACCGTGATTCAATTAAATTCGTGTTATAGAGATCTGAACAGTAGTGTACAAAAAGTCACAAGGCTTATGGGCGGTTATCATAAATGTGCTTTGTGCTACGGAGTTTAAAAGAAAGATCTGTCTATCAGTTTAGGTAATAGCAGCGATGGCTTTGTTTTTCACCGTGGTTATCGCATTGGTTTGCTTGTGGGTTATGTAAGTTCATTTTTTGCAAAAGCACACTGTAAAACGATTAGTGATGCAAAAAGATACGTTTGACAAAAAAAAGTTTTACCTAATTATTAAAATTTAAAAAGCTGATCAGAGACAAACCAAGATAATTAGCGATTTTCATAAATAAACAACAATAATAATCAAAGAAACTTACGTTAACAATTTCCAAAAGGCTATAAAGCTGGGTAATTTGGTTTCTAAACATCGGTAATGAGCTCGCGATCGTCAAGAAATTGTCCAAAATGTTACTTTAACTATTTTTAGTTTTGGGTGTCAAGACTTGCTTTTATTGTAGCAGACTTGACCCAAAACAAGATTTTGTCAACGATAACAATATTTTTTCATTTTCTGGATTGAATACGTTATCCAGGCCTTATTAAAAATAATATAATAGACCATTACTAAGTTTATTATCACTTTAGACACGCCATATACCACTCTTACTATTGGCGTCGTCGAAATGTACCTGGACCTAAATCCTACCCGATCGTTGGCAATTTGCTTGAAGTTGGATGGAATAGCATCTGCTACACGCAAATGTTAACTGACTGGTCCAAGAAATACGGTGGATATTATGGTTTACAGAAAGGAGCTGTAAATTTATTGGTGGTTAGCGACCCAAAGCTAGTCAAGGAGGTACTGGTCGAAAAGTTTAATGTTTTTCACGATCGACGAGTAAGTTATAACATTTATTTCGATCATCTGAACTTTGAAACGAATTAAGCGATGGTTTAGACTGCAAGGTACACATTACTTTTGGATATATAAGGTGTTATTGTAATTAAAACCTTCAGATGCCACCATGCTTCGGAGAACACGCAAATTTGGACAAGTCTGATGTGTTTTTTGCTTCTGGCATAAGATGGAAGAGGATTCGAACTCTTATAAATCCGCTGTTTTCTTCGAAAAATCTAAAAAGAGTAAGTTTTGGATAGTTTATATTGCTTTAGGTAATATTTTTAAATTTGAAACGATAATTTTATTGAAAAAAATGTTTTAGTTAATCCCGATGATCCAAGATTCAGCAGAACATATGATTGAACACATTGAGAAGCGCAGTAATCCTCATCAGTCAGTGGATATCAAGCCGTAAGATAATATAATTAACTTTTTTATAACTATCGTCTTCAGAAGCCTGGTATTACTACAAAAAAGTAATTTAGTTATCGAAAGTTTACTGAAAGTAACCAGTGTTTTTTAGATACAGCTTTGAGATGGCAATGGATGCTATGTGCAGGATTGCCTATGGTCACGAGAAGAGTATGCAATTTGATAATCCAGTAAACGATCAGATCAACTATTTTGTCAGACATCCGAATGACTTTCCAGTAATTATGTCATGGATATTTCCAGCTGCCTGGAGGTTGTTCTATGTCATTCAGATCATTGGTTATGTTATAACACAAACTGGCAGAGGCGCTGGGGTGTTTAAGGTCAAGAACCTGATCAAGGAGCGACAAAAACAAATGGTAAAACATGTTTTTGTATGATGTGTTGATTAGATTTGGTTATGTTTACTGTTTGGAATAATATTTACTGTTGTTATAATTTTAATTTTCTAAGCCATATTTACTGAAACATGATGTTGACATAATTCTTTATCTCTTTTGATAACTTGTTCTTTGTTTTACTACGGTATGTTATGTTTTAGGCTGCAGGAGAGGAAGGACATGAAGATTTCATCAGTTTCTTCATGGAGAGTATGGACAAAGATATTCAGATAGAGAAGACTACAGTTTTTAATCAATCAGAAGCCAGAATCATCAACAAGAAGCTGACAGAAGGGGAGGTGGAGAACAATTCATTGTTGTTTCTGTTGGCTGGGTAAGTAATTTAGTGTTATTCTGATAAAGGTCTTAACAATCAAAGACTACGACACGTTGTAACATACATGTGTATCTTGTGAATTGTTTTAACAAAATTAGGAAGTTACAAACTTACGGGTGTTTACTTTGTAAAGTGATGTCAGTTAGAAAAAAAAGTTTGAAATAAAATGAAAATTTTAGGCCTGATGCAATTGGCAATACGAACACTTTTTTGATGTATTACATGGCCAAGGATCCTGATGTTCAAGAAAAGATACGAAAAGAAATTGAAGAAACTTGTGTTGAGTCGGTAAGCTTTTAAAATATTTAAAAATTTTTTTATTTTATGGTACTATAGAATGTTTCTATTTGAAACACTGAAGTAACAGAATAACTATCTTCATTTTTAGACGACAACATTTGAAGAGTTGGGCAAATTAAGATATACAGAAGCTGCCATCAAGGAGACTCTCAGGCTACAGCCAATTGCTTCGGGGTAAGAATCCATAACCTACTGTATGTTAATATGCATATGCTTTAGAATCTTGACTAGAAGATGTACTAACGATACAAAGTTGAGCAATGGTCTGTTAATTGAAGCTGGTACTGCAATTGAGTTGGACATTCCTTCGGTTCATCATAATAAGGAGATCTATGGTGAAGATGCTGTTGAGTTCCGACCGGAAAGGTAGGGTGTTGAACATTTGTATATTATACGTTTGGGTAGGGTACAATATCTATTACCTTGGCCGAAAAGCAAACTGTTGGAAAAAGCTAAAGTTTATATTGAGAACTATACTGGGTCGGTTTTGAACAAGTTTTACTGTGACATTGTAGATTCCTCGAGAATTCTTACGCCGACCACTTCTATGGATTCGGTGGAGGTCCCAGAATCTGTATGGGTATGAGATTAGGCTACATAATTCAAAAGTTAATGCTCATTCGTATTCTAAAACGATACCGTATACGACAAGCGAAAGATACTGAAGACTTTGAGTACGTTGGGCCAATGACATATTCTATCAACCAAATGAAGGTCATACTGGAAGATCTCTGAATATTTTATGGTATATACATATTTGGTATAACATTATATTTATAAAATTACACTTAACCTACTGTCATCAATTAGTGTGTTGCATTATTTGGATGTCGTGTTTATTTTATTCTTGCTTACTTTTTGATGTAAAACAAGATTTTAAAAGCTTTAGCACAGACAATAAACCCGTAAAAACAATTAACAAAACTAAAACAACTAAAGCGATTGCTACGGCCAAGATGTCTAAGTTGTGGTATTCTACAGTACTCAAGTCACTGGCGATCGACTTGAGTTCAGGCAGATGCCCATCGTTCTCCTCCAGGAACTTGATGTAGGACAAGAACTTTTGTTCACCAGTCTGAGGCTTGGTCCTCATCAACCGGTTGATTCTCTCGGCGTTCTTCTTGTACTTGTCGTTGGTCAGCATCTCCACAAGCTTCTGCTCGAATTCTTCTGGACCGTGCTTCAAAAAAGTCTTGTCCAAACTCAGTCCCCATCCGTTTCTCTCGACCAGTCGTGCATTTCGAGGCTGGTCGAAGACGATTCCTATTAACATCATGGGAACGGAAAAGGTAGCGGCTTCTATGATGCTATTGTAGCCACCGTGGGAGACAAAAAGTTTCAGGCGGGGATGGGCTGAAAGGAGAGGTTTATTTTTTGATATGAAACGTTATGAAGCAAAATGTTATAACGACTGTAACTCTAATTCACATTGTCTAAATATGTATAATAAATTGAAGTTTTAAAATGACTATTATTACCCAAAACTCCAGCTTGTGGGATCCAATCATTCACGTAGACATTGTCGTACTTGGCAGCGTAATCAGCGTTTCTTTGGTCATTTTTACTCAATTTAACTATGAAGTAGTACTCTTTGAACTTGGCTACAGTATCAAAGGCATTCTTCAGATAACCGTCAGGAAGATACCGAGTATCTACCACGGATCCCAATGAAAACAGTACCACTCCTTTGTCTCCTTTTGTCATAATATCTGAGAATGGTGCTTCTAGTTCCTGATGACCAGCTTCTACACCCAATCCTCCAACATGAACAACATTTGGAGGTAATGGCCGTGGGAAATCAATCAGCTCATCAGTGTTAATGAAAGTGACATCAGCTGTCTTGGCTATGTCCACGATTTTTGGGAAGTCATCACCGTACATTCTCTTCAGTGTAACATCGAACTCATCCCACGACCAGATATGGACAGAGCACATCGTCCACAACCTCACGATGTTCCAGAATCTGTCCGTGAAGCTCATCTTGTCCCCAGTTGGGTTGTTCATGGAAGCTGGGACATAACTGGCTTCGAATGGTACTCCCAATATGGCTACTTGATGAGCTATCATGGGGCAGCTGGCTGTCCAGATTCTGACTTCTATCTTCAGAAGATGGGCGATTACCATGGGGCAGAAGTCGTACTGTTCGTAAACGATGGCATCAAAGTTCTGGGCTTTGATTTGATCCACTAGTTCTTGGTTTCTTAGAAGGGCTAAAACAGATTTGAATATTTTTTGGGTTTTATCATGACTGATCTATTTTAAAGTACAGTAAATCTGGTATAGTTTTACTATAGTGAAAGATAGGGTTGTTTGTTATATTGAAACTTCAACAATAAACATTTCAAACGTAGTTATACTTACCAAAACAATATCGCTCGTTGAGTTTAAAGAACTCTTTGAACGATCTGTACTCATTGTAGATACCAAACGATAGTAAGTCACCATGGTATATGATCTCACGTACACGGTCAGGAAGGTCAATAGACACTGGCCAGTAGTTGGCATGTCGTACTGACTTTACTGAACCTGGTGGTATTGTGTAGTCAACTTCTAACAGAGTCGCATTATGTCCACCAAGATGCAAAGTATCAGCGATTCTGCCATTTTGAATCATATGTGATTTACTGACGGTAGGAGAATATACCAAGATTTTGTAAGATGAACATGTTGTACATAGCAGAGATAATAATATGATGTACAAATAAAGCTTCATGCCAAACTACGAATTATATTATATTATACTAACAAACAGCTGCATTCGACTGATAAGACAGTCTGACCTAACCCATTGATAAGACTAGGTAATCATTTCTTTACACTATCAATGGTTTGGGCTTGAAAGCCATCTGTCAAGTGATATCAACTTGATTGCAACAATCAAGTAAAAAGCTACATTACTTATATTGTATTTTGAGTTGTGACAAGCATTGATAATATCAAAATAGAAACTATAGTATACTTTATTCGAGTTTCGTCTTAATCGTCAACAATGATGACATAGTTAAAGCTATCCTCCACAATAACAAAATACAAACACACTACTGATAACAACTAGTGCCACTGCCAAAATGTCCAAGTTATAGTACTCTACAGTACTCAAATCACTCGCAATTGACTTGAGTTCAGGTAGATGATCATCGTTCTACTCCAGGAACTTGATGTAGAACAAGAACTTCTGTTCGCCAGTCTGAGGCTTGGTCCTCATCAACCGGTTGATTCTCTCGGCGTTCTTCTTGTACTTGCCGTTGATCAACATGCCCACAAGCTTCTGTTCGAACTCTTCTGGACCGGGCTTCAAAGAAGTCTTGTCCAAACTCAGTCCCCACCCATTTCGCTCGACCAGTCGAGCATTCCGAGATTGATCGTAGATCATGCCAATCAGCATCATAGGTACGGAGAATGTAGCAGCCTCCATGATACTGTTGTAGCCGCCGTGAGATACAAAGAACTTCAGGCGGCGATGAGCCAGGATTCCAGGCTGAGGAAGCCAATCAGAGACATAAACATCATTAAACTGGACAACGTACTCGCTGTTTTGGTATCATTGGTGCTCAATTTGACTATAAAGTAGTACTCGTTGAACTTGGCTACATTATCCAGCACGTTCTTCATGTACTGTGCTGGTAGAGCCTTGGTGTCCACAATAGACCCCAGAGAGAAGAGTACCACTCCCTTCTGTCCTCGTAGCATAAGCTCACCGAATGGTGTTTCCAGACAATACCATATCAGAAGTCTTGGCCATATCAAGCACGTTGGGGAAGTCAGGACCGTACATCTGTTTGAGTTTGGCATCTTGCTATATCTGTGAACATGTGGTACATGTTGTAGAGTCTGACCAGGTTCCAGAATCTGTCGACGAACGTCATCTTGTCACCTACTGGGTTGTTCATGGCATCTGAAACGTAGCTTGGTTCGAATGGGATTCCGAGTATGGCTACTTGATGGGCTTGGAGAGGACAACTGGCAGTCCAAATCTTTACTTTAATATTCATGACTTGGGCCAGAACGATGGGACAGAAGTCGTACTGTTCGTACACAATAGCATCATAGTTCTCAACTCTGGTCCATTATGTTCTTGCTTTGGAGGAAAGCTGGAAATACCGTATGTCTTAGAACAAGTCACCTACCATAACAGTTATCTGCAGCTATACGAAGGAAAGGTGTCATGGCATAAAACTCAGCAAGGATATCGTATGATAGTAAATCTCCCTTGTATGTATATGATAGTTCGAAGTCGAGTTGGGGAGTCAAATGTTACTGGCCATAGTTTGGCATGGCGAGCGGTCTTTATAGTGCCTGATGGTACTGTATAATCAAGTTCCAACAATGTACATATGAAAATATATTTTATGTAGACGTGACATTGTTAACATACTATTGTAAATAGCGGTTTTTATCTCCACAATTCAGAAAAATGGGATTATTATCTTACATAATGTACAAAATTGTACTCTATAATTATACAGTAACACCTTACAACATTATGTCCACCACGAGATAATGTAACCGCAATTCTGCCATTCTGCATCATATGTTACTTGCTTACTGTAGGAGACCATACCTTGTACGACGAACATGCTAATTAAGGTATACAATATGCAAAACTTTAGAAGTAGCTCCATTTTATGTATAGGTACAATGTTACCTGTAGGTAAAAATTTATCTATGAGTGATACGAAATAAAAGTAACGCGCATCTATCTACGTACTTTTGACCGCGTATATATAGCCAAACTCGTAGTTTGTGGGTAATGTTGACCAAGTAATGACAGAAAATGAATGATATTGTAGGTTAGGTTTGTCGACGACAACTCGTGTCAATGACAAGTCGGTTGCAGGTTAAAGGCATAACTGTGATCTACTTTGTGTTTTCTGTCCGTATATCAGAGTACACATTGGGTCACAATCTTATGTTAAAACATTTTATCCTCTTTTCAAACAAAAATCCAAAAATAGTATGAATATGTACATAGTTTATAACCTAATATATTACACAACAAAACGCTAGTCCACCTTGACTTTCCGTGAGTTAACAACAACCTGAAGAACCCTGGAAACAATGTAAACAGCTGCAGCAGTAACCACACATCCAGTAGCAATCAGTATGGCCAAGACATCCAAATTGAAGTACTCGATGTGAGACAGCTCATTAGCGATCATTCGAAGCTCCGGCAATCGACCATTGTTAAGTTCGAGGAATCTGACATACGACAACAGACGTTGTTCCCCTGTTTGGGGCTTCGTCTTTAGAAGCTGGGTCGTTCTGATTGCTGTTTGTTTGTATCTGAAGGTATCTTATGTTTATCTTGTTTCTCTTTTGGTTAGTTGTTGCTGTTGTTTTTTATATTATAATTGTTTATCAGATATATTCTCGCTTTTTAAGTTTAAATTACTGTAGAAAACCCTTTTTAAACTATATTGTCAGTAAATCCATCAAAATACTGTTGATAATGTGCTATTAGAACCCACATAAAAATAAAATCCTAATAAAAATTTGTACCCAGAAAATCAAGTATAACATGTGTTTTCACGTGAACTTGTAATGAGAACTCGGTGATTAGATTCACAGCTTCTCGTTCTTACTTTATGTACACAACTACAATTTCCTGAATGTAGTCGAATGATGGAGCGATTTTTATAATTTTGAATTAAACACAGACTTTGAAAAGATTTTAATAAAATGGCAGCTTTTTGCTTAAAACACCAAAAATTAAAAAAAATTTAAAAAATATATTCAAAACCTACTTCTTATTGGTTAGTAACTCCTTCATCTTCTCCTCAAACTCCTGAGATCCATATAGTAATGATGTCTTGTCCAAACTCAATCCCCATCCATTTCTTTCCACCAATTTCGAATTCCTTGGTTGATCGCCAAACATTCCTATCAATAATAGAGGCACTGAATACCTTGAGGCTTCCATTATGCTATTGTAGCCACCGTGAGTTATGAAAAGCTTCAGGCGATCGTGAGCTGGAATTATATGATGTTAGCTACTATATTATAAATTGCAAATTTGCGGAGGTTAGTTTTGACGGATGTTATAGTTTGGTTAAAACATTTCCCTATACATGCCTTTTCATGTCAATTATAACATTACTGTGAGATTTTCTATTCACTTTTTGACAGCTTGGTATCACAGAAAGTACCCAGTTCAATACCAACGCATAATACTTACCCAAAACCCCGGTTTGTGGCACCCAACTCCTCGTGTAGACATTACTGAACCTCGACGAGTATTGTCTAGAAAATGTGTCATTCTTTGAGATCTTAACAACAAAATAGTAATCTTGCATCCTGCCAAAAGAATCGATAATGTTCTTCATGTATACCTGAGGTAACGCATTAGTAGGTACAACAGAGCCGAACGAGAAGTAGATAATGCCATTCTTTCCTCTACTCATGATATTAACATAGTCATCTGGTAGAGAAGTGTCTACTTTGTCCATTCCCAGACCTCCGATATGGATGACATTTGGAGGTAATGGTCGAGGGAAATCAACCAGTTCGTCTGTATTGACCAGGATCAGTTCGGTTTCTTTGGCCAAGTCGCTTGGGTGGGGGAAGTTGTGTCTAAAACAATATCGTTATTGATGTCATTTGAAACTCAGATCGTGTTTCAGTGTAAGAAATATAACTTATAGACAATATAATCAGATTACACAACGAAAATTCTATTTTATAAAAGCATTTTGATGTTTCTACAGACTTTTCGACCAAGAAACCATCAACACCTACCCAAACTCAGTCTTCAATTCTTCGTGGAAGTCATGCCAGTAATCCAAATAATGATATTTCAACAAAAAACTCTGTATCGTGTTCCAAAATCTCTCCGACAGTGACATACGATCACCAGCAAAGCCATTCAAAGAAGATGGCACAAAACTGTAAGCGGCTGGTACTCCAGCTAGTTCAGCTTGGTGCTCCATTATAGGGCAGCTGGACATCCAGATCTTGACCGGTATGTTCAGGATATGAGATATGATGAAGGGACATACATCGAACTGTTCGAACATGATCACATCGAAGTTACCCGATTCAATTTTAGTCATCAACCGTTGGTCTCGAAGTAATGCTGAAAGTAAGGATACTATAGCTATGAATTACAAGGTAAATTTAAAAGTACTTTGAAGGAAAAGTGAAGTACTATGAGTTTTAAAATATTACAGCACAAAAAAGTAAAAACAAAACATTGCAACATACCCAAGCAAGCCGAGGCAGAAAATCGATTCATACTATCCAACATACGAACTGCATTCATGATACTGTACGACAACATGTCTGCTCCGTGAGTAAGATCTCTTACTCTTTGTGGCCATTCAAAGGTCTCTGTCCAATGATTTGCATATTTTACTGTTTTTAGTGACCCTGGGTATTCGACTAGGTCTGTTTCCATCAATGTCTACAAGGACATCATAATATTGCCCTTACTTAGTAAATTTTACAAAAAAAAGTTTAAAAATGTTGTTTTAGAGGTGAATAACAAATAGCAGCTGACTTAGTCGCCAATCTATTATAATATACCATCCTTTACCTATGTAAACTCACCACATTATGTCCATCATTAGCTAAAGCGTCTGCAATTCTACCGTTCATAATCATATGCGATTTACTGATGGTGGGTGAGTATACCAAGATGTTATATGACGTGACATACCGAGATAGTATGATGATACTCACCCATATCAGCATCTTGCCTGAAAAGGAATAAGAACATGAAATCATTTTAATTAACTAAAATAACTAATTGTAGTAAAAGTACAATAAGGAATGGCACGCAAAATACAAATATTCATAATCATTACTCAAAATTATCATGTTATGTAAATAAACAGACTGTAATTCAACGATATGAGACGATATATCACGATAATGTATATAAGATATATCCCAGCAATGTATTTTAAACATTACCTTGACACTAAAAATACTCAGAAGAAAAGTTACGCCTTTACGATGTGAGAGCCTGTACTAAAACAAGATAACTTTACCACCGCCCCTACTTACATATATTACTCTGTAAAAGACTGTTTATATATAACTCCTCCAGACATAGAGATAAACCATTTGATATACATATTTACCTTATGATCAATATACTTGTACTTAATCAATGAACTTCAATATGTCAACAAAAAAGTCAGTAAACTGATCATAATCAATAAACCATAACAACCTTATTGTACTTTTATCTACTATTAGGTCATAACTAAATATATAAACGTTTAGTCAAAATTGTCATAGAAAAATGTAGAAAGAGTAATATAACATAAACAAGATGATTCTACGTACTTTTTGACCAAATAATGTTAACACTTCTACACAAAAAATTTAAAAAATAAAATTCGAAACAGTATTTAAAGACCAGTGTTCTGTTAACAATAGACTCTCCGCCTTACAATGTTAAAAACTGTAACAAACGTACTTTGCTGCCAACAAAATATATATTGTCTCGTAGCTTGTGTTCCGATGACGGATTGTATCGTCAATAGAATCATCGATAAAAGACGTTTCCATCGACAAAACCAGAAATTCGACTTTGAAATTGCGCCAATTTATTACAACAATACCTTAATATTTACCACAAATACCTCGAAAATAACTTAATACTTACTATAACAGCCAAATAAATTAATTTACTGCAGTTATTCCTAACCTACAATAAGGAGAAGCAAAATTAAACTACTGCTGATAGATTTACTACAAAACTACTTTACTGTAACCTTCCTTACAATAGTAATTTGACTAGATCTTTGACAAAAACAATTCTGCAAAGTAATGTAATTACCATGAACAATATGAATTAGCGCTAATAGCCAGCTAATGTAAGTATTCCCTCAAAAACACCATGTACGTATAATACAAATTATAATCTGCGATTACCCCCAAACACAATGTAAGAGTACTATTACATAATATATATAGAGTACTTTACCAAGGTATAAAGATTCTTATGTTACACTTGATCGTAAAATATTGTAATACTCCTTCAAAACAATCTGTTTTACTCTTTAATTAACATATTTGTAACTTTTCCCACAAGTATACCACCAAACTATTGTAAAACCCCGCAAACAGATCTCTAGGATAACATTCCGTTACTCTCAAGAACCCAGACAGTAATTACCATGACAAAACACTAATTTACTTCCTCAGTTGAGTGTACACATGAGCAATGTAAGATGTCAAAGAGCATAAAAGTCCAGTATACACACTATGGTTACCGCCATCAGCTATTAACATCCACCTATTATATTCATCTTAGGTAGGTGAATATAATATATTGCGATAGCTACAAAGTAAAGAGCAAGGCCATACAATTTCATTTCAAAAGATTAGTTTAAGCACAGATTAGGGACATTACACTAAAGCGTACTTTGCTCATGAGTAAGTTTAACGACCAAAGTTGTTACAGTAAACCGATTATCTTTATTTTAAAAGGTTTTAGGTAACAGTCTGGTAACAAACCTGCGTAAAAGTTCTCCAGACCAAAAAAATTGTAACAGTTAAAGGGACAAGCTGTAAAGAAAGAAAAATTGATGTAAAAAGTAGTTTAATAAGCAGTTTTTTAAAATATTTTGTTAAGTATGCTATGAGAAACACTGAATTCCAATCTAAAAAATCTTCTCTAACTTTTGAAATGTACTTTGTACTTTTATAATCGATCATAAAATCTAAGTTTCAAAAGCTCGTACCTTTAAATTAATAAATAAAACCATGAAAAATTATATTATCCTTGCCAAACAAGCGCAAAGCTCTTCAAATTTTTAAAAGTTAGCCAAAGGTTCAACAAAAACAAACAACATATTAATTTTAGAACACTTTGAAGATTCTATACTTTAAATTTAAATATCATTCAAGCCTTTTCAATACCAGAAAATTCAAATTTCTAAAAAAAAATTCCCAGAAAATATAAAAAAGCCGAAAAATTATTAATTTTGTAGCGAACTGCGCCCTTCTCTGCTGCTGCCATTGCAATGCAGTCTTTTTTTTCGTCTGCAAATTATGCAAAATAAAAAGTAACAGTTAATTGAACTTTTATAAGTGCACAGGCTTCCATTTAAAAATTATAATTCACCGTGGCGAATGCTATAATATTCAATTAAAATAATATTGTTTTATGCGTTTGAAATGGCTCAAACTTGTATATAAACCTGCAAATGGAGCTTAAAATAGTATAATTGACAACATGAAGGTTCTGGTGCTAATTTTTTGAGTTGCAAGATGTTTTGGTAGGAGTAGAAATGGGGTATGTGTTCAACGTATTAGTTTTATGTTCATTACTGTAGCTGTAGCAGATATGTTTTAATACTGATAAGTATCATGAATTTCTTTAAACTATTTGTTAACATACATATTTTTTAAATATTCAAGCCTCCGGTGGTACATGGCATCCCCGAGAGCTCAAATGTCCAGTACGATAACAACAACAACCCCATCGTCTACAGTCGTAACCCAAACAGCAACAACGTCAACAACCCCGTCGTGTACAGTTCTAATCCCAACAACAACAATAATGTCAACAACCCAATCGTCTACAGCAATAACCCCAACACTAACAATGACAACCCAGTTGTCTATAACCACAACCCCAACAACAACGTCAACAACCCTATCGTGTATAGCACTAACCCTAACGCCAATGTCAACAAACCCATCGTGTACAGTTCGAACCCAAACAACAACAACAATGGCAACAGTCGTACCACCAGCAGTCTTAACAGCAATGACGTTCAGTTACTGGCTGCTCTTGCCTTTGGCGATTTGGGAACTCTTCAGAAGCGAATTTGTTCTACCATATCATCGACTACTTGAACATAACTGGAGAAACATACATCAGTAATATCGTTGACGTCACACAAAGACATCAGAGGGCACCTTCACTTCAGGATATCGTCAAGAGATTCAACGATGTCTTCTACAAGACGCTACAGTTCGTTCCAAAGATGGTAGGTTGTTTACTTTGATTCAGAATCCTTATTCTCCATTTTCCACATACTTTTTGACCACGATATTATTGTAGAACGACAGAAAGAAGAAGATTAACGCTTTCGGAGGTTTGGTCGAGCTAGCCCGTGTAGCTGACACAGTATACTACGACGTGTACGATCGTAAGTTCCAAGACATGATCGACCGATTGTTTCAAATCAGAAGCGCCGTTCGCAGTGTAGCCTCGTGCAAAGAAGTTGACTACCTAGATGATTACGCTCTCAAACTACTTCAGATCAGAACTGAAGTACGAAGTTCGACAGGCACTGCCAACTCCATGGTATCTTAAACCTTACATAGTAAACTTTGAATTATATCATTCGAGATTTGAAATAAAGACACAATTTATAACATTAAACTTCAATGGTGAACTCATATCAACTTGAAGCTCCACCATTGAACATTAGTAATTTAGAGACACAGTCATGTCATGCAAATAGCCTAATATAAGCTATTAATTACATTCAAACGATCTCTTGTCAATTCATTAAGTTAACTATAAATTCGGACATAAATAGTAATGGCCTATTGACAAGAGCACTTTCTGAATAACATGAAAGTGGCAGTGATAGTAGCTGCGTTAATTACTGTAGCAGCCTGTCAAGATGAAGAAAATGTTCCTAATGATCAAGAAGAAGCTTCCACAGAGAATAGGCCTAGAGTAAGATACTTTTTTATCATTCTGTTGAACACCTTTTTAGTACCTGTAATGTTATGCCAAGAACGTTACAGTATATATACTAAACTTTCCAAAAAAGTTACAAATGTAACAAATAGTTGATGCCGTTCTGAATTAGTGGTTCATCTTTTAGGTCCTTAAAAAGCTAAACTTCGTGCCACGACTATTCAGAAACATGTCAAAAGACTCATCCACAGACCTATTCATGAGTATGATAAAGTATGGTGAGGTATCTGGCAGAGACTTCGTCAAGAGTATCAAAAGGACCAAAAATTCTCAGCTAAAGAAGCCCAGTGTCAGAACAACCCTTAGAGTCAACAACGTCATCATCAGAAAGACCTTACACTTGATCGAAAACATGGTAACTCTATTTTAATACTATATAGATAAAATATTGTAGTAATTCAAAAACCAATAGTAAAGACAATTCCACTAAAAACCTAGCCAAAACAAGCTAAAATCGATCATATAAAATATTATTTTAGATCCCAAGGCAATCCCGTATCCCAATAATAGCCCTGCTAGCTCAATACTTTGTCAATGCTGACCGAGACGACGTTAATATCTTCGAAGTAAAGTTCGAGAAGCTGATAGAAGGTCTGGTGAACATCAAGAAGTTAATGGTGCCGTTTGTCCCCTTCAAAGACCTTTACTATCTCGATGCCCATCTGGCTGATCTACTACATTGTCGTGGACATCTGGACATGGAACAACAATAATATTGTAGTTTGTGAGCAAAGAATTACATAAATAACTGGGAAACGATTGTCGAGTACTGAACTGTGTTTGTAATAAACTGATCTAATTTTGTCAATTCTCAAACTTCAAAACTCTACTTGCTGAACCTAAAACAATATAAAAAAGTTTATAAATATAACTTTTAACATTATTTTGACTAAGTAAATGTTAAAAAAACATTACTATTGTTTAAAAAACGTATTTTAATACCTAAAACTAAACTTATCAAAGAAATTTTTATCCAGAAATAATTGTATTATTTTCTTTTCAACTGCGCCCATGAAAAATTCGTATAAAATGAGTCCGCCATTTGAATAAATATATTTTTTGTCGAAAAATAAGTTCTTGAACAAAGTTTATCTTGATTTACTTTAATACCTGAATTTAATATATTAAATTATAATAATCATAAACTTAAATAAAAATCTTAATAAAATAAAATTAAAATAAATTAATAAAATTATGAAAAAATACAAAAGAGATATTAAAACTCTTAAAAATAAATAAGGAGGTTCAATTTGCTTTACTTTTTCACCACTTGATTTACATTACTTTTTCAAACTTATTTTAAAATTAATTTAGATATTAATATTATTTTTGCCATAGTTTTAATTTTTTCACTTTGCAATCAATATATAGCAACAAACTGGAAGTTGTGGTGATATTGTGTATGTCATTTCTCCAAATGTGTCAATTTTTCGTTCTCAAATGGTCTTTAAATTTACAAAAAACCACTTTCTTTGGCGTGTTATCACCAAACAGATTGACATGTGTGATAAGCTGAGGTCAGTAGGCCATCAAACGTTGTACAGTCCACTGGAGACTGATATAAAAGCCCAGAATGTTTGTCATTAACTCATACGACCTTATTGTAACTGATCGTTACAATGCACGCGGTTACCGTCTTCTTGGCGGTTCTCGCGGTCGCTGCGGCAAATTTGTCGCCAGCCGACTTGTCCATCCATTACAAGCAAGGACATGAGTATACCTACCTGGTGGAACAACAACTGGCTTCTACTTTGGCCGGAGAACAACAGAATGCCGTGCAGAGATTTAGAAGTTTGCTGAAGTGTCATGCCGCTAGCGAGAAGAAGGCGATCTGCAAATTGAGCGAGATTCAGATGGCCAAGATCAATGACGATCTGAAGACTGATGATCAGCTGGTTCCATTCGAACAGCTCAGAAAGGTTAACGTCAAGCCTCAACACTTGAAGGTCTTGGAATTGCCTTTTGAGATGAAGTAAGCGTCAATTTTTTGTTTTTATAAACTCCAAAATTGATATTGATTTTTATATTTGTTTTTTTTTGCTTACTAGTGCAAATTAAATATTATTGTTGTTATTAATACACAAAATAATGTAAACTTTATAGCATCGACCACGGTCACCTTTCTGAGCTGATCTTCAGCGAAAAAGACAAACTCTTCTCAGAGAACATCAAAAGAGGTATCGTCAACTCTTTCCAACTCAGCTTGAGCCAACAAGAAGAGCCAGCTCAACATTTCAGAGCCAACGAGACTTCTATTGACGGACATTGTGAGACTTTGTACACGATTCTTCCTGAAGATTCCTGCAGATTCAAACCAAAACAAATGTCTTGTGTCAGAATCGTAAAGAATGTCAACTTTGAGAGATGTCAAGTGTCTTCTGAACTCCGCTACAACTACCACAGACTTCAACAGGAGAGAAACCAGTATTCTGGCAGTAAGTTTTAATGTTTTTCATGTGTAACCTCCGCAAAATGTATTAATATACGAATTTTAATGACAATTTGATATAAACGTTACCTTCAGAATCTGATGGAATCCAAAGATCTACGGTCATCGAACTTGAACTGAAGAGAGAGACTTCTGAAGACTTTGTGGTTTTTTTCTCCAGAACGACAGCTGAATACACTGTTCCATTGACTTTGACCCAAAACCAATACCTACAAGCCAGGGTT
This sequence comes from Bursaphelenchus okinawaensis, assembly GCA_904066225.2. Taxonomy (NCBI): domain Eukaryota; kingdom Metazoa; phylum Nematoda; class Chromadorea; order Rhabditida; family Aphelenchoididae; genus Bursaphelenchus; species Bursaphelenchus okinawaensis. Next base: position 5,313,216 of record CAJFCW020000005.1, on the reverse strand, counting down.
GTGACTGAACTTCGTCTCCAGAACGTTAGACAATCTGAGACGATTCCTGAAGTTGAATCCAAGAAACAAGCTCAATCTCTACGCTACAACGATGAGTTCGACCTTCTCCGTGAGAGATTCTACGCCAACGGTGACGAGAAGTACCTGGAGGAGCAGAACTACCTTACCAAGTCGAACGTTGCTGATGCCGTACTCAACTTGTTGAAGGCTTTGAGCCAAACCTTTGTCGCTGATTCCGCCAAGCACTGGGAGATGGATTCTAGAGCTCCTCAATTATTCTTCAACCTCGTCAGCCTTCTCCGTCACGCTTCGGCTTCTGAAGTCGAGCAGATCCACGAAGCTATCTACACCAAGAATATGTTTGACGATTCTGTCAACAGATTCGTTAAGTCCGTGATGGTTGACGCTTTAGCTTCAGCTGGCACCCACACTACCGTAACCCATCTGTTGACCAAATTCAGAAGCGAATTGAGCGAAGAAAAGACGGCTTCATTGTTGAAGAGGATCGGAGGAAACGTTCCAGTTGTCAGCCAGGAGATCGTACGATCTTTGTGGAAGTTGTGTGACATGCACACCGAGAAGAAGGAGATGCACAAGTTGTGTGTCTTGGCCTGGTCTAGATTGGCCAACAACCTGTGCCAACAAAGAGAAAGAACCGGTGACTTGTGGGTAATGGAGAAGCGTGGAGAACAGATGTGCACTGAGGAGTTTAAGAATGAGTTGAACGAGGTAAGTGTAATGTATGAAGGTGTTGATGTGGAACTGAAATAAGGACTTACTGCTTTACGTTTTTAGAAGTTATATCATCTTACACAACTTAGAAGCATAAAAAAAAGAATAACGTTTTAATAATTTCAGAAGCTGAAGTCTCTTTTGACCGCTTCTTCTGAAGCCTCCTCCAGAATCTTGGCCTTGAAAGCCTACGGTAACATGGCCTTAGACTTGAGTATTCATCAAATTGAATCCGTGATCCGTGACCAATCTTTGGACAAGCTTCAACGTCAAGTTGCCATCGACGCCTTCAGACTCTTCGGACGCCGGATGAACCGTAGAATCGCCAGAGTTCTGATGCCAGTTTGTATGGACAAGAACGAGTACCCAGAGATCAGAATGGAAGCCTTGAGAATCTTGCTGAACGACAATGTTGAGGACTCTGTTGTTGATCAAATCACTTATGGAATCATGAGGGATGCTAATATGAACATCAAAAGCTTTACTGCCAGCTGTTTGGTCGACTTGGCTCAGCGATTGGAACAACGAAACGTCATTTTGTAAGGTTTTATGTTACATACAGAACTATTAACGTTATGTTGCAATTGTTTGGTTAAAGTAGGTAATAGTTTACATTAATAACCCTTAACACTTCAACACTATCAAAAACTTTGTTTTAGGTCCCAAAAGCTGTACTCATCAGAACAAATGATCCGTCAATCTCTGCCGGCTTCTGAACAACACCGTTTCTCAAACAAGTGGGCTCGTCAATCTAGCCAGAACATTGCTGACACCATCTACAGCTTCTCTTCCATCCTCTCCAACAACTCTTACATCCCCAAGAACTTCCAAGTCTCGGCTGATGCCTGGATCAACCAACACCTGTTGCCAATGTTCATGCAAGCCGGCATCCGCCAACAGAACGTGGAGAAGCTGATCGAACAATTCTTGACCAAACTGGAATCTGAAAACAGATTCTTAGTCAGAGGAAGAAGGTCCGCTATGCAAAACATGGTCGACTCTCCAGTTCAGACGTTGAAGAACATGTTCGAGCAGCTGAAGATCGTCGCCAGAAGAGATGAGAACGTTCCCCAGATGTTGATCTACAAACGTGAACAAGGCATGGATGTAGCCTTTGCCTACGCCGACGAAAAAAACCTTCCAGAAGCTCTAGCTGGTCTTCTGACTGATGCTCAACTTGATCTGAGTGGCTACGAAACAGACGGAGAGAAGCAGGTGTACTATAGTGGAGCCGAGATGACCATCGAACAGATCCTCAAGGTACCAACTGTCTTCGGTGTACCACTTGTGTACTCTGTTCATGCTGCCCACATCTACAACACCAACGGAAAGACCAAGGTGACATTGAAAACGACTGGAAATGCCGTTGATGAAGCTGAATTCATGGCGAAGATGACTCCAAAGGTGTCTACTCAAGTACTACACAAATTGGAAGCCGTCTCTCCCTTGATGACTGTTGGAGTTCAGAACCAACTGTCTTTGGATGCCCAGATTCCATTAGAAATCAATGGTAAATACAACGAAAAGGGGCTTCAGGTAGAGATGAAGCTTCCCACAGAACAGAAGCATACCTACAAGCTTCTCCAGGTCTCCTCTCACCCATCTACACTGACTCGCGAATGGCCTTCTGAATCCAAGGTCTACATCGAATCAGAAGACCGTACTCTGCACGTCAGAAGGTGCCAGCCTTTGTTCCGCGAACTCCAGAAGCAGACCGTGTCTCCAATGACTGGCCTCAGATTTGAGCTTCGTGGGCATTATCATGTTTTGGCTGACCGTGACTGTGTGTTCGTAGGCGAGAACACCGTGCAATTCCACGCTCACGTTGAGAAGAACAGTGCTGACAGAGTCAAACTGAATCTGAAGCTTGAGAACGAAGCCTTGAAGCAGTCTGAGACTCCAAAGATGTTGATGAAGCTTCTTGATGGAGCTCACGTTGAGCAGATCTTCAAGAACGCCAAGAGCAACGAGAAGAGCATCGTGAGAGAATTCGCTGAGAAATTCGAAAGCAAATCAGCTGTCCGTACTCGCTCTAAGATGACCTTTGAGGCTTTGGCCAATAACGAACAGTTCGCCAAGTTCGAGAAGAACATCAAAGTAACCTGCGATTCCACTCTCACCGTCTGCTCTCTGGATTCTGAACTCAGATTCAGACAACAAGGCCAAGAAGGATGGAAGGCGCTTCTGGTTGGCCAAATGGCTCGTCCAGAATTAAACGGAATTCACGGAGGAATCAAGTCCCAACACGTTATTGCCCACGCTGAAGTTCACTTCAGTAAGTACAGTGATCAGGACAAGAACACCGTATCTTTGTGTCTGTACGGTAGACCTCTAGCTTCACAAGCTCAAGAATTGGAGGGCAAACTGTCTTCAGAATCTCCTGATTACGTTATGAACGAGATGTTCACCAGAATCCCGGCTACACACTTCACCGTGCTCATGGAGAGCCAGCTGAACAGTTGGACCACCAAGCACATCAGACCTTTCGTCAAGTTTGTCCAATTCTACAGTAACCCGATGAGCATGATCTACAGTACCCAATGGAGTGCCGAGAGAGAACTGCCAAGACATAGCGTGCTGAAGAATGATATTATCGTAGATGCTGGAGTGATCAGAATCATCACTGACGACGAGCACGAGACTGAACTTACCGTGAGACATCAACAACACAAAAGAAACGGCAGAATTGAAGCCAGACACGACCTGGCTAGATGTACTTTGGATAACAAACACAACATCAGAAGCTTCTCCGGGGAATCCTACAAGGTAAGCCAACTTTTTTCCAAAAAATAGTTGAGTCAAGTCTTTCTTTATCTACTTTGTGTCAGGTGTCTCTCTCTATATTCTACAAAATATTATCTTGATTTTATTCACAAAAAAAATACTTTTTAGATTCCTCTGACTTCATGCTATACCGTGCTGTCAGCTGACTGTTCTTCCGATCATCCAAAATACGCCATTTTGGCCAAAGAAGATGAAAACCAGAGATTGATCGTCCAACTTTTGACTCCTCGTGGAGCTTTCAGTATCAGAAGAGAAGCCAAGACCTTCATCGTTAAATTGAACGGTGACAGAATCCCTGAAGAACAATTCCAACGTTATGGGTAGGTCTTTAACTTTATAAACTTTCTGTTATATTTTTTTAGCTGTGTTAAAATGTTTAGGTAACAAAATTTTGCAAATCTAAGTATCTTTCTTTGTTCTGGTCCTCAATGTTATTATTTAAGTTTTTTTTAAATTGTATTTGTTAATTATGCCTTACCACTACGATTTTAAATTTTAGAATCTCTGTTCTTCGCCAAACCGAAACTCAAGTCTACGTTTTCCACTGCCACAAGACTGGCATGGAAGTTCGTTTCAACGGTGAATCTGCTTCTGTCCACCTTCCAGAAGACTTTGTCAACCGCCAGTGTGGAGTCTGTGGGCAATTCTCGAACTCAAACGGAGAATCTCGTCGTATGTCAAACAACCAACTGGCCGATACCTTGAAGGAGTTCCACGCTTCTTACTTGTACCGTGACTCAGAATGCCAAAACGACAAATTGGAGAAGACTTTGGAGAGCCGAACTGAAAAGGACTACGAAAGGGATGATGACTACGAATCCGTGGAGTCTTCTGAATTGCAAAACTTGACCAACAAGAAGTCAAACCAACGTCAGGTCAAGCCCCAGAAGGCACAACGTCTTCGTGAATTCAGAGAGTACGTCTGCTTCTCAAAGGCTACACTACCCAAGTGTCCACATGGTTACGCGGCCGAAGGATTGGCTACAGAAGAGAAGGAGTTTGTATGTGTGGACCGTCACCAACATGGTGTTCACAAGCTGAAACAGCAGATTCTGGATGGAGAGGTGGTTGAAGACATCAAGGATCTGAAGGGTAACAGCAAGCTGTTTGACTTTGAGATGCCAAAGAGATGTGTTCGTGTCAACGATTACTACTGAGCATCTACTACAGTTTTTTAAGACTCTTATATGAATTTAATTTACAGTTACAGTAACTCTTGGAGGAGATTTTGCTAAATTTATATAAAAACGACATTTATTCTACAGTACTTTTGACTTGGAAGAACCGGTTTTGTTTATAATAAACTTGCATCATAAATAGTTATATTATTTTAGAAGCTGTTCTATGACTTGTAACTTATTTACTTCAAGTATATATGACGTGATCTTACTCTAAAATTTAAAACATTAATTTTTGCTTTTCTACCGTAACCTTTACATTGCTAATGATTAGTTTTATTTCCATTTGCACCGTAATTGTGTTTCACCTGGCTTGGGCAGGTTTGTCAGCCTCCCACATGGTTTTGCATGAGAAAGATGTATTTCTTTGCACTCTTAACGTTTTACACTTTAAAAGTGCCGCGCTGTGCCAAGGGAACGCTGTTCGTCCAACGTTCCCTGTCCTTTTACGTTCTTTCCCTCGAGTACGAATGTTTCAAGTTTTTATCGTGCTGGGGGCCGCAGGGCTTCGAATGACCAGTGCAAGAGAACAAACCGAGCACGAAAAACGAGGAAGAGCTGTACGTTTTACGAATTGGGCTTGCAGGGGCTTCGTGTATGTACTGTAGGGGGATGTAGATTTTCAGCTGGTGCTTACTTTTTTACGTATTTTAATTGATTTTCTAATGAGTAACATCTAGGTAGAAACAAAATATTTGTTTTTTAACCAACTGACTAGAATTGTCGTATTTTAGACAAGTTTCTGAATTTAAGTTGCATTTCTTTGTTACAAATGGCAATCCATAAGTTAGGCTGGTAAAATATATGTTGATACAAGCCACAAATTCTAAAAAATGTCTGATTTTAATCAAATTCCACAAACTGAGGACTGAACCGAGTTGTGACACGTTTTACCCCAGCTTCTGTTTGATGACATGTCACTGGACTAGCTTTGCAACTTTCTGCCCACACAAAAAACAACAGAACACTCTCTTTGCCTGAGGCGAGGAAAGAAAAGTGACTCGAAAGTAACTAATACTACTCTCTCAGCTCAAATCACTTTGATAAAAAAGAAATTTAAAAGAGAAACTTTAAAATTTATGAATTTGTGTGAGTTGTGACAGTTTTAACCGACTTTAGTAAGCTTAAAATTTGAAAAAGAACTGGCTTTAAAGCTGTTTTAAAACTTACGTTTTTAAAAAATTGCAATCAGTAAGTTTCAAGGCTTTTGAAAAGTGACTTTTATGTTTGCCAAAGAAAAGTTTAGGTTTGTCAAAAGTTATAGTCTTATACTCATCAATCTGCTACTGTTCTGCCACTTAATTTGGAACGATCACATTTTAGCCATCAGTCTTAATCTTATCTGGAAGTACATCAAAAACCAAGAGACTGATTGGCTAAGAAAAGTTGTTAAAAGTTCAATAGAACAAGGCTTGGAGTTAAAAGGTTGTGCTGACATTAGCCATACATAAATAAGAAGAAAATAAGCTGAATAGTATTGTGGTGAATGTCGAAGTGAAAAGTTTTAAAAAAAGTACAAGATGACATAAATTAACTTGCAACTTTAAAATCCAGTTTATATTTTATGTCTCTATTTACTTTTTGATCGGTTAATTATAAGCAATATGCCTTTTTTGTTCATTTTTGAGTTTACTTTCACGTTGACCGGCTACGCAAACTTCGAATGAGTGGAGCTACTCAGGCGGTGCATTTACATTGTATTGAGTCTATTGTCCTCAAGAATTAATTGTTTTTTATTGTTTAACGTCAGATTATGAGGTTTTATTTGTTTTAAATTACAGTAACTTTGGTAAAGTTAAAAAAGCACATTTTTCTTTTTTTTAAATAAGGAACAGCATTATAATTATGTTTTCTTATAAAATACAGTAACAAAGCAAGCGCATACAGTAGAATCGAGGATCCATAATACACATTACAATAACTTTTGTGACCATTCACCTCGATTACTGTTTATTTACCTCGATTGTACAGCAGCTCTATGGAACGTAAAACAAAACAAAGTGAGAGAGAACCGGACCCTGAGGGGTTGTTTGGCTCTGACCAGGCTCTTCGGCGGTCAAGGCCTGAGGCGATTGAAGCGCCTTAACGTGAACAAGACCGACTGTTTGTGTTTTTTCGATGAACAAAAGGTTTTTGTTTCTGCTGTAGACCTTTGTACAAAACGACTTGGGTTGTGGTAGGTGATGACATAACGCTGAACATACGTTAACTACGCCTGTTGGTCGTGTCTTTTGGTAAGACTTGGAGTTTGTGAATTTTGAGTTAAAAACAGAGCTTTAGGTATTAAATTTGAACAGATTTTAATTTATTGTTATTATATTAATGTTAATAAATAATGATTAGAATATAATAATTTTTACAAAAATACTAGTCGGGAACGACCTACTATACCAAATATTTACATTTTTGATAGTGCCGTTCCTATCATAACAATCTTGTAAAGTTGTTTTGATATTTTGTTATTTTCCGCTTGAGCGCCATTGTTTACGTGAGGCTGAGAGCCGAGGCCGATAACATGCATAGCTTTACCCGATTTTGCATACTTAAACTGTGCCGTTTGATGGAATGTTAATTACTTTTTTATTGGTTGTATCAAAATGTCACATATTATGACTTTTACTGTAATTTATTGACAAGTAGTTAGAGTTTTATGAAATGTACAAGTACAGTATCAAAAAGTATTGTTAAAACTATTAATCTGTAATTTTTTTCTACCATGGCTTTTCTTTTTTGCTCTCTATTCACCTTTTATTTGGAACGTCATGTCGTTCCCAGCACGGTGTTCCAAAAAAAGCGAACTCGACACGAGAGCCAAAAAAAAAAGATTCGTACTCTTATGCGATAGGTACTGAGTTGTGCATTCCATTTATAGTATTGTAGTAGCAAAAACGGTAAGGGGTAGTAAACTTTTACAGCATTATAGTACACTAATGTGATTTATTTTGAGGTTTTTCCAGTTTTTTTGTAGTGTAGGCTTACTTTTGTATTTTTGGTTCTATAGCATAGACTTTCAAACTGAATATTGTCAGTCATCATACTATAATATAATTCACTTTTAAATAGCACTATTTGCGACATATTTTGCAGTACACAACGTGACAACTATGCTCTAAAACAATGACAATTGCTTTAAGACAGTAGCACTTCAAACCTTGGGGCTCTTTTTTAGAAACAGCACGGTGTGGAACGGTGAGGCCGCACTTTTAGCATTTTTTGGCTTCGTTTTTATTCCTGGCTGTTGACCACGTTCCCCTTCGGTCTTTGAACGCGACAGCTCGTTTGGACTTTTCACTGGACGAGCCTTTTTCGGAACGTTCTCGTCGTGCCAGGCTCTCAACGTCGTGTCAACAGAAGAGCAGCGGATGTGGCCGTTGATAAAATAAGATTTGTTATCCGAAAACTGAAGTCGACTTGTTTTAGGCGAGTTTAGGGATGGCATTGGATGTGAAGTTGCTATAGTATGATAGGGAGGTTAAGTTAAGGTAAACTTAGTTTTTATGTTCTGATGATGTGATAAAGCACTTCTTCATAAACTTGTATGCCTATTTTATTGTAAGATTTTATTTTTTTACAAAAATTTCATAGTTAGGTAGTACAAGATGATATAGTTTCATAAAGTCTCACTTCCATAATAACTCTTGAATTTCTAAACAAACCTTTTTCTCTAACCGTCCGTACTCTCTTATTCTCCCCGTTCTCTCACGTTCCTCTTTAATCTCCGTTTGTGTTTTCTCGCGTTAACCTCGTTTGCACTGTTCTTTCTTTCACAATTTAAAACACCAAAAAGGGAAGAACGGTCATTCCGTTCGAGCATGGGCGGAGCGACTCGTTTTAAGAGTTTATTCGAGCAAAGTGCAGATTACGGCATCAGAGCGAGGTAAACAAAAACCATAATCTCATTGCCATGGCCGTTTTTCGGCCACAAAAGGCGGAGTTTAGGCGTTTTTTAGGCTTAGGAGATGGGTTAGCTTAAAGTTAAGGTGTACTAGGATTGCGACTTGCAGGAGATAGTAATGATGCTTAAGGCACAAGGCACTAAAAGACGGTGCATTTTAGAGCCTATTTTGTACGTTTAAAACAGTAAAATCTCTAGTATAATAATTGAAAATTAAGTTTAAATTTTAATTTTTTAGTAGTTTATAGAAGCTTCTCTAAGTATCTATAATATGTGACAGAGTAAAGCCAGTCAGTTTATGTCATCTCCTCCGCAGCCTCTAATAGTATTGTTTTTGTGCACGATGAATTTTTGTTGTTCGATAGGAGTTCTTGGCTAATCTTGGTCTGGATAAAGAAAGCTCAATTCCTAAAATTTTGTTTTTCATTGACAAGATTTGTTGGCGATTCCTACGAATTTTGTAACCTTTGTGTAGTAATGGTATCTTGTTTTTGATGACATTGCTTTTAGACGTTATTTTTGAGGTTTTTGAGGTCTTTGTACTGTATATTTTGAATTGAGCACGCAATAATATGTAAAGTAGGCTTAAAGGTTAAAAAATCAATATATTTGCCCAAAATTTTACATTTCAAAGTAACTTAACACTAACGTTGCAATCTGTTTACAAGTATACAAAACATGATGGAGCCCAACCTCTTCTCAAAAGCTGTCTAATGTCCGGGAGCCGCAGAAAGCAGGCGACGAGGGAGGGAGGGGGAGAGGCGACATTCTTCTCCAAAATGTTTTAGCAACATTTTTTTGACTCAAAAGTAGGCTAATTGACGGTGATTTTTTACACGCAATTTATTGCGCGTGTGCAGTAGTTCATGGCTAATTTGGGGTGTTCTGAAAAAAAGACGGCCTTTAACGTTTTGTCTGGTAACTTATGGGTTTGGGTGGGTAACACTGGCTTTGTTACAATGTTTACAATGTACAGATGTAACAGTGGCTGCTTTATAATGGGCTAAACTTAATTTTTAGGGATTGATGAGGCAGTTTTGGTTGTTTCTAATATAAAATCATTTTTTTATGTTATAGTAGTATTAAAAATGTCATTTTAGTTTATATTGAAAGCGAATCTTCAATTTAATCCCAATTTCAAAAATATATTTTTAGACAATTTTAAAATCAAAAAATGGTTAGCAAGGAAGCTGATAGGGTCAGAAGATTGAACGGCCGCTTTATCACTCTATGCTTTTTTGCTCCAAAAATAAGGAGCAAAGACTAGCCCCGTTTCGCGAGAGATATCAATTGGGCTAGTGGATCAAGAACAACATTTTCCGGCTCTTCCGAGATGCTTCGTCAGATTCGTGGCGATGAACTCGTCGATGGATCCGGAAAAGGGTTTGATGCTTTCTTGACGGAGATAAGTTGCCTCGAGCAAAGAGAGGGCGGCGTTCGAGTTTTGTGAGGTTACAGCGAGATAAGTGACGGGATACAGTGCCTTCTGGATCCGAGGGATGGTCGTGTATTGACATGTTTTTTTTTATTTAAAACAAATTATATTACACAGGTAGAATGAAGTTGGTTTGACCTATTATTCAAAAGAATTATGTCTTTTTTTCATATTTAGGTAACAAATTTTAAAAAAATATTAAAAAATTTCACAAAACGTACTGCTGATTACAAACCGTTTCATTTCTTTTGAACTTTTGCACGAAAATGCCCTTAAGGCAAAGATAACCGAAGAGCCAGTTTCTGTGTGACCGCTTTTGTATTCCCTTTTAACGTATGTTGTTTATCAGTTTTTTTTGATAACGGTTATTTTTGCTCGGAAGATTTCCTGTTTTCTTGTTTCCACCCCTTCTCTGTAATCAACCTGTTCCACGGTTACCTGCCTTTTGTAATTCGGGAGGATCTGTTCATTACGGACCGTTTTTTACTCTAATAAAGTCAAAAGTTTGTTATTTCGAACCTAAAGCAATATAGTTTGCGTTACTTTTTTGATTTTTTTACTTTTAGGTATGAAATTCTATTTTTTGGCATTATCAGTGTTAGCACCTCTAATTTCTAACCTTATTCTTTAAGCTTAAATTTTTTTTCCCGCTTGACATACCTTTTCCTTTTGCTCCAAACCATTTCAAAATTAACACTAACCTATTCCGAGTATAAACTTTATTGTAAAAAGATATCGAAAAAACTCTACTTTTACTATCCATCAACTGAAGGCCCTTACCCCTATAACAACTTTTCACGTTTAAGGTTTCTTCTCTTTACGAAGAGACAGTGTAAATGTGGGTCGTTTCTGAAAGAGTTTTTAGCTAACACTATAAGCGTATTCTGAAGGCGAATGTCAAGGTAGTTGTGAATCTTCAACTTTTTTCGAATTTTAAAGGGTTTTTTTTAATTTAAAGTTTTTGAAATTTAACTTTTTTTAATTTTAGGGTTGGTTTAGGTATTGATTATTGTGTTTTGAGTTTTAATGGCAGCTGGATTTAAATAAGATTATTATATTATTATAGTTGCTTAAAATGATTAAAGTAGATGTTATAGTAATACAGTTTTTCTAAGCTCAAAGGTTTAAGGTCAACATAACCTCGAACTTTGGTATTAGTTTATGAATTATAGTAGTAGTAGTTAAAGCCAAGGATAATTTTTGCTCTTAAAAAACGTTTTAAAAATCATTTGGCACAACTTGTGGGCCAAAAAGATACGTGCACATGTAATCCGACACTACAGCTTTGATTTTTTAAATTTCTGGCTCAACATTCTGACCTGTTTTTTGAATATTTGTTTGGACTTTTGGGCTATCCTCTAGCATGACGTTGGGGTATTGTTTTATCAGAAAAATTGTATGAAATTTGCTTTTTTTCTCAAAAACTTTGTGGATACTGTAAAGAATTTTGAGATCATACTTTTTAGTTTTTATTTACTATATTACCTTATGACAAACTTGCATACCTTGTTTACCTTGTTTTATCAAAATGACGTTTCTATCTAACAAAAATTCACCAGGTATCCAAACCCATCTCCAGTCTCACAAAGTAAACTCAAAGTTACGTTGTGACCCAGATTTCCTCAGAATTTTGTTCACTTTTCCAGAAAGCCATGTTGTTTTAGGCGCGCCGTTTTTTCTCGCAAATGCACCTCTTTAAATTGGAGAGTTCACGGAACGTCAGAGTGTGGGGGGAAGGAAGAGCTGCTGTCCTCTCTCCACTTTCTGCAATTGCTCTTAAAATGGAGCCAAAGGCCATCAACTTTTCCTGGTTTTTGTCTTGCAAAAATGTGTTGGGATTTTGGTACGGTATGGGGATACGATGGAGATTTTAATACCATAGAGGGTGACAGATTACTCGGACTTTTCAGAATAAAATGGGGCTTTGATTTTAATGTTGTGTTCTGACTAGTAAGCTCATATCTTAGTGGATACAGCCTAGAACGTATACCAAGAAAAATATTAACATAGGCCAATTTTATATTAAAATTACCATTTTTTAAATGCGAAAGCATCAAAAAAGCGTAGGTATCTGATTTTTAATGACTTTCGATCTATGGAGCTTGCGTGTTCCGGCTCCCTAGAGACAGCGGCGAACGGGTGGCCATTCAATAGCGCGTAAAATTTGAAAGAGTAAGAGATTGTTGCCAAATCCATTTTAGTGGCTACTTTTACTACTGTCTTATGACCTAAAGAAGCCAATTTAATGTTGCATAGTTTTTAGTTACAACAGGCCTTTCTTGGCTAAAGTTGAATAATTTTTGGCTCAAGTTAAAGAAAAAACTTTAAAACGATTATTTTAATGAGTTTACAGAACCATGTCAAGTTTGTAGCGTTTTTAGAAACAAAACAAATCCTAGTCCAAGCATAACATCAGTCTGGCTACTGTATATGCACCTGTACTGTTGCTCGAAACAGCCGAATCCCGTTCGCAATCTCTTCTGGAGGTTATGTACACGAAACTCGAAACACAGCAAGTTTTTCATGGTAAAAAACAGTGCGCAGTTCTTGATGGATATGACCGTATTTGTCATAACTGCGATCGCTGGCGGGGTCAGGTTTGTTTCGGGAGAGATGATTGAGAGATCGGTCAGCTATGCGAGCTTCAGAGCTGTACACAACATTCTTTGTGCACACTTGACTTTAGGATTTTCGTTTTTCATGGTAGTATCTTTGATAGGCATTATGTATTTTCATAAACTTTAGGTCTGTTTAGTATAAACAGAATTCGCAGTTTATAGTCTTTTGAGTCAAAGTTGCTGTTTCTTCTAGTCTGACTCGGATGAGTAAGATCTTCTGCCCACCTTGCTCACCTTAGTCTTATTGACTCGTCAACGAAACACGTAATCTGTCTTGGTTATCCAGCAACACCACCAGCCTCTGATAATTAACCAAAAATCCCTCGCGGCGATCCACCGCAAAAACCCCGTGGCTAGCCCGCGCTTGCTCAGGAGCCCTCGAATTTGGGTTAGGAGCTTTGGTTATGGTTTCTCCTGGAAGGCGCTGTTCCGGATTTCGTCTTTGAAACATTATGGCGCAACCTTTCTTGAGAGCGTCGCGCAACCATCTTAATGAAAAAACAGAGTGTCGCCGCGACGCTTGACCCGTAAACGACTTCCCAGGGGCTGGAGACGACGCACGATGTCGAGTCGGACGGTTCTGGAGAACGAGTTGAACTCTGTCGCCGAGGCTCGCAGGTTTACGGAAACTTTGTAATTTGTTCGGATTTGGTTGTAAATGTTTTTGAAAAAGTTTTTGAAGCTTTTTTTGGCTTGGTTTATCTTTGTTTACAGTATATTTTGATAAAAGTTGTAAAGGCTTATAGCATGTCGTACAGTTGAAATGTATTTGTTACAATATGACTGTTATATTACTTGCGAACATAATATATAAGTTGGACCGCGCTCGGGACACGTGATAAAACGAACAGTTATGCTGTCAATTCGAAAATCTACTGACATTTTTTAAAGCCTTACTCTATTGTTTATAAAAATGCATGAGAACTACCGTATCCCCTCAGCATGATTGTCGAAAATATTTGTGCAGCTCATGTAAAAACTAATTTTCATAGACGGCTCCATCGCCGATGTTTACGTCTACGGGCGGTTGATAGTGCACGTGTACTGTTTTGTTCTTCAAAGTGCATCCAAACACGAGCTCAGACGCAAAAATAGTTCTGTAAGAGCTGGTAGCTCTACCCAAAGCTAATTAGCGTTACGTTTTAAACATGTAAATCTGTTTTTGTAGCTTTCGCTGACTGTTTTTGTAGAATAATATTTTTGGTAGTACTTTTTTGTAGGATAGTATTTCCTGGACATCGTTTTGTATCTTTTACTGGTTTTTGCTGACAGATTTTCTTGGTAATTTTTACGCTAACACTTTTTCTTATTGTACTATTTTTATTTTGAATAATATGCTTTTGCTCTGCTCGCAACACATATTATATTAAACGAAGCCAAAACACAATCGAATACTTTACTGCTTGCTGGCCACCACAACGTGCACATTGTCCGTGATATGTTTCTTCATTGTCTTTGAGATTAGATCTCTCGAAAGCGAAGAACGTCAAACACCGGGTGTGTATCTCGAATATCGAGTGCATTGTCCAGTGCTTGATCTTTTTGACGCGAGAACGACGCAGATGTCTTTTCTCTAAATTCCGTTGCCAGCCTGATGCTGTGAGCCCTTTCGTCAATTTTTATAACGTCTCGGGCCCGTCTATTTTTTGTGTCTTCTCACTCCTTCCTTTTTTCCGACGCAGATGGCCACTGGGAGCGAATGGGTCCCGTCCGGTCGAGAGCGTTTTTTATTTTGTTTGTTCGAATGTGCGTGGAGAAGTTCTACAGCGGCAACTTTTTTGATGAGTTGAGGGCTTGAGAGAGGGGCTGAGTGCTCAGGATCTTCGTTTTTTCGTTTTAAATCTGTGTAGATTACGTGGACACGTAATGTCCGCTCTCTGCTTCTGGCTTTGTTTTACTGATAAAGTTGTTTTGGGGCTGCAGAGGGCTTGTCAATGGGACGTGTTATTTTTGGTTAATAGGGTGAATATTTGTATATGTCGAGGTTTTTGCAAGATTAGTCTTTGATGTCATTTACAAGCAGTTATAGTTTATTTACAACAGGTTTCTATTATAATAAAAAAATAAATTTTTTAAAACTATTCTTTAAAGTTTTCAACCAGACCACTAACTCTAGCCAAAAAAACATCTCTGCTTTACTCTACCAACCCCTTCTGCCGTTGTAATCGTATTGCAAAGAGCCGTTCCTTTACCTGCACATCACCTTGCTGTATAATGGGAGAGCTGTTTGCGTTCCGTCACAATCGTTTAGCAGCGGACAGTAAGGACCTCATCAATAACAGCGCCACGTTATCATTAATCTCCTCGCTCCGCTTCGCCCAAATGACCATGCAAAAAAAGGGCGCTCTAACAGCGACCGAATAATGGAGGCGAAGAGACTGAAGAACACTCCAAGAGCTGTTCAGGCCTGTTTACATTCGCGGCCTCCCGAACGAACGGGGGGTGATTCTGAGCCAGCGCGCTCCGACCCCGGACCCAGCCCAAAAAATGTTTGCGGTGCGTTTTTCTCCGCGACCAACCGACCGACCGACCAGCTTAGAGAGCGGAAAAAACGAAAGGCAAAACAGAGCGGGGATTGTTTAGGGGGGGCCCGCACACGGAACCTCCCCGGCCGGGGTAAACTCGGGGGTGAACTCGGGGGGAACGGAGATCGGGGCGAGACAGAATCTCCAGCTCGATTCGCCGATTTTTCCAAAAAACGGGACGGGGTCGACGGATGGGACTGGCGGAAAGGTCAGACGGGGGCGCACTGCAAGGTCGTGTGCTGGGGCGATGAGAGAGGAAAACGAGCTGACTATTTTTTGTGCGCGAGCCCACACCTCGATCAGTTTTTTTGAAACAGATAGTTGCATGTGCTGTTGTTCCGTTCGCTCTCGAACGGGTTCGGCTGTTGATATGATCAGACTGTTTTTTGGACTTTAACTGGAGACTTTGTTTCATAAGAGGGGGGGGTTCATTAATTTGCAGAATTAATTGTATCTTTTCTACTTTTACTTGTTTATCTGGCTCACGTAAACAAAATTATTTATGGTTTGAATTAGCTTATTTGTGGTTTGTTTTACTCCTATTTTCAGTCAATACTCTGTATTCCAAAACGTCATAAAGGATAGTATTGATATTTTATTGTAGTTTTTACCGTCTTACATATCAACCTCATTGATGCTCGTCATCCTCTTCTCCTCCACCCACATTTCCTCTTCCAATTTGAGCAAAACCCCACTTTTTTGGAGCCTTTTTGCCACTTCATCGTTCCCCATTTTCGGCTCGTTTCCACTTTTTGCAAGACGTGAGGAATTCCGTGCTGACGCCATTATTGCACTCTGAAGAGGTTGATGCAATAAATCTGCTGGTCTCTGGGGGCTTTTATGGCATTTATGTTGGCCACAGTTCGGGGTTGTTTTAGGCTTGTCAAGGAATCGCATTATTTACATGTGTCGATAATCGACTTGGTGAATTATACTGACGAATGTTGTCTGGTGTCAGTTTATAAATCTATGTCAATATGAGCTATATAAATATATGAAACAGCGTGTATTAAATGATGGTTATGTCTATAGTAAAATGACGATATGACGTTGTTGAACCCGGTGTAATTCCAGGTTCCGTGTGCTCGCAGACCCGTAGGCGGCGTGTACTACTTGAAAAACCGCTTAAACCTTTTTTGAGATGGCTCGAAGGGGCTTTTCCGGCTCCTTTTTTGTCTCTAACGGATTCTGTGTCCATTTACATACATTTCGAGGTTAGCTACGTTTCGCACGCGTTTTTCGAGTTTACTGGCACTGATACGGTGGGAAACAAGTGGGATACGTTTCTTTACTATCGTGTTTTTACAGCCGTTGTGTGATAGGTTTGGTTGGGTTGGTAAAAGGGTCTGAAGGGGTAAGGGGTATCCTAAAGGGGTAAGAGGAGATTCAGTAGAAGTAAAAAGGGATTCTGAAGAGAGCACGATGACGTTTAAACTTTGCGTAAGGACCAACGTCCAAATTTGATTAATGTCCAATGCAACTACACCACACAGTTTTGAAATTAGTAGATGTTATATACCTTTTACTGTTAGATTTTCCTTTGGTAGTGTAAATTTGTAATAGAGTAAGGCTAAAGTTTAACTTTATATCTTTATCAATGTATTTATTTCAAATATACATCTTCTTTATTAGCTTAATTAGTGGAAATACGTGCAGTTCACTTAGTACTCGGTAATTACTGGATTAATTATGTTTGCTACCGTATCCTCACTACACCTTGAGCTTTAGTGCTCTAAATATTGAAATAACTTATGTTATGTTAGAATGTAATACATACACAACTACTTCTGTACATTTGGGCTTTGTATTTGGTACTCTTTGGTCCCTGTATCTAATCCCTTTCTTCAGATTCTATTTATTTTCGAGGTTTGGTTTTCTAGAACTTTAAATTTAAAGCAAAATCCCTTTCCGGTGTTACACTCGTGTTACAGTAATCTGTTGCGCGTGAAACCAAGATTCCAAAAGCGAGTTCATGAATCAACTTGTGTACAATAATATCATTTCAGTGATGGAGGCGCAAGACATCAGCAGCCAGCCCAAGAAGTACACCTGTAGTCACGAAAAATGCGGATATCAAACCAACAAACTGTTCAACTTCCAAAGGCATCGCAAGATCCACGAAAAGAAAGCTCAACTCAGGGAAATGGCCGCGCAGGCCGCAGCACAAGGTCACCTACGAGATGGCAGTCCGGCCGCCAAGATTCAAAGGCTTGAGGTAAGGCTTAACACATTTTTGATAAGGAAATGATCTGATCTTTATTTTCTTAATTATATTAACCAAGCTCTTTCAGTCGCTCCAAATAGAATGCTCCCAAGCCGGCTGTCCGTTCACGTGCGAGCACATCGAGGACTTCATCGACCATGTGCAATCAACTCACGAAAAGGATCTCAAGTTCATTGCTCGAGAATTCGCTGACAAACCGTCGTTGGAAGCCTTCATGAAGTCGCTTCAAGACCGGACAGCATGCCAATTGATGTTGTCAAGGACCTTCGACAACGAAGTCAGCGAATCCTTCGAACTGTGCTGTGCACATTCAGGACAGTATCGGCGTTCCGTGAATGGTGGAGTAGAGCGAACGACCAACCGTTCCGGTATCTACTGTACCTTCTACTTGAATGTTACCGTAATCGACGGTACTATCAAGGTCCGGGGTTGTGAATCCCACTTCGGACACAGAATCGACTACAACGACTTGAACACCTTGTACAACAACAATAACAACATCCCGAACTCATCGACACAACTGACTCCAAACACTACATCTACTCCAACACCACCCACGCCCACAATGCCTACGGCATTGCAAATGAAGCCGTCGACGCCAATGTCGCTGCAACTAAGTGGATCTGTGAAGACTGATGACTCTACGACATCAAGCATCTCTCCTGACAGTTCGAGGAGCAGCAGAAGTCACAACATCAGTCCGTTGAGAGATGATATGGTCAAGGTTGAGACCAAAGAAGAGCTGCTACAGGATCCTGTAGTGAAGCGAGACTTCAACAGCGAGCTTCGAAGGGTTGCCTTAGTAAGTATAATATTAACCGTACTTCTAGGTATTAGTAGACATTAAGTAGAGTTTAACTTAAGTAGATTTACCATCATATTTCGAGAAAGGAGACCTTAAGATATAGTGATATCATCTGAAACCTTTTGACGTCCTTCAGACGTAACAAAACTTTTTGATACAAAAAACTACCGTAATCACAACCAGAAAAGCCTTATTGAAGCAGCAGATTAGTAAACGATTAACCGCGTGCAAGATACAAACTAAACAAAAACGCATGCTTAACATTGAACATGGGTGTAGGTGTAGCAGGCCAAAGACTAGGGCTAGTCTACTATATTATATTACGTTCGTATCTTTCGACTAATTTCAAGAAATTTAAAGCCTTATCTCTTTCCATTTATCTCTTCACAAATCTCTCACAAATAAACCATGAACTCTTTGCAGGATCTCCAAACAGAAGCCGAGCTCTTCATGGAATCTGAAGGCCAATTGGCGGAACAGGAGTTCAGCCAGATCGAAAAGGCCTCAACTGCCATTATCGAGATACTCCGCCGTGCCCGATCCCGTCCTCAACCGACTGTTGCTCTCAACAACAACACCCAAGTCAACTCATTCCCATCCTCGACGCCTCAGATCAACGCTGCGATCCTGCAGAACCACCAGCAGATCCAGCAACTTCAACAAGTTCTCCGCGACTCCCAGATGGCTTCGCAGAACAGCCGTCCCAGCCTAACCAGCGCCGTGCCGATGCTGAACCAGCAACCTCTTCTCAGCTCCATACCTCAGCTCAACCTTCTGTTGTCGGCAGCCGCCGCCCAGCGCCCGGTCTATGGCCAACCGATGCTGAACCAGAACAACATTGCCAGCAATGTGCTGACGTCGCTAGCCACAAGCATCCAGCAACAGAACCAGACCGGACTACTGGCTGTTAGTCAAGGACAACAAACAGCTGTTGTCCCACCTCAACCTCAGCTGACTGGGAATGGACTAGGCCTACTACAAGGTCAGAATCAGCGTTTCGAAGAGTTGGTTAGGAAGGCTATCATTGAGTTGGACAGCCAAAGACGTAACACTTGTGGTCAATGTCATAGAAAGGACCCTTTGGTACAGAATGGTGCTGAAAGGACCATCTGGCTCGAGTGTCAACGGTGCAACCTCAAGTTCCATGGTCAATGCTTGAGTAACACGCAGTGCGTTAAATGCAAGGACAACATGGTTTAACGTGCAATTGGGTGATATGTGGTATTGGAGATGACGAGACAATGTAAACAATAGTTACGATATCCTACACATAAGGTAATAACTAAATCGACTTCAAATACTTACATCGTGTTGTTTTATTGTAATTCTGTCTCACATCATCGTATGTTTTGTTCCATCACCATTGTAATTTATTTCACTGCACATTAGCTTAGTAATAGGTCTGTAGTAACTTATGGACTACTGTAGGATTCATTTCTTTAGGACAACCAAAGTTTGCGTTACTGCCAGACTAATTGTAAGGTCATACATAGGACCAGTTGATAGATACGACTATCTTCCATTTCTCACGTTCCAGTCAGTTTATTTCCGTTTTGAAAAAGTTTAATTAGGCATACTAAGAAGGAACTACTGTAGCTATATGGTATAATCTAGTTATGCTCTAATGTTACATCGTAATTTAATATCAAGCATTTACTGTAACACGACTATGTTATAGTAGAAGGCTGTTTAAAGACATTACTTTAAGTATGAGACTATAACTGGTCATTAACTAACATAAAAGAGCTAATAACCGGTACCAAAGGCCACACACAGTCCCAGTACCCAACTCTATTAGGAATAGCATTTACTTTCGAGAATCGACCACTTTCCCAGTCGATTCTCGCCTAGCAGGGAGAGCATTTAACTCTGATGCATTCGTTTCCATTTCTCTACAGGGCAATAACCAAGATGACTTTAACTGTTGATTCACCACTGCCAGCCCTGTTCCATGGACATTAGTCTAGTAATTTAAGCCTCCGGTTCTGATGTTATACTAGGTATCATAATAAGCGAGTCGACGATTCAAAGTTTTGTAACTCATTTAACGGTTTGTAAGTAATTTGTTATTCTGTAACTACGCTTATCAGCGTTATACCTAACTAAAGCCCAAAATTTTATAGGTATAACTGAAAGTAGTACCATTACTTCCATAGTAACATTCTTTTACTGTAACTTCTCTGTATTTCTTTTTACATTCTCCAAACTTTTACTTCTTAAATCCCGTTGAAATCATATGTAATTGTGACAATCGTACGTTGTAAACACACTATTTTCTTATTGTATCCCGGTTCGTATCTAGAGTTTTTCATAATTGTTGGTCATATTCTACGAGTCTTAATAATTTCTAAACAAAAAACTTGAATCTGCCTCGATTTCTCCACTTTTGATGGTTTTAAAGGTAATTTTACAGCAAAAATTTAGTTTACAGCTTCAGAATATCAAATTGAGTATGAAAGCTTACTTTAGGTTAAAAAAGCCTTGTTTTGGGTAACAAATATAAACTTTCCAACCAAATTTCAAAGGCTTACAAAGTTTATCACCAATTTAATATTCAAAACTGTGCCTTTCATACCTAAAACTATCAAAAAAAAAGAAATCAAACCATCCTACCTGTCTTGAAACCATGTTATCTACCATCGTTCATCGTATCTTGTTGATTGTAAGACTTCTAACTCGCTGAATTTTACCTATTCATACAGAAAAAATTATCAAATCTACAAAAAAAATCTCGAGTGATCTCTTGTTTTGTTTTTACTTTGAAATAATTAAAAAATTGAAAATTGAAACGCTTGTACTTGATGTTAAGGATGGGTAACATAACATATAAAATAAAAGGTACCATATTATACAATAAATAACACGAAATCGACAGTTTGAAGAAGATAAAGTAAGTTTCACAATCACAACTGTCAGACTTTTACACCATGCAAACTGCGGCCAAAGAAAGCCAGTGCAGACTGCGGAGACATGTTATACGATGAAAAGTATACGCTAGTCAAAGCTGTAAACCGTGTGCTTTAACAATATTAAGCTAATCTTAAAAATAGTTAAATACTAAGGGTTGACTAGAAATGGCAGAGAGAGCAAGTATAATATCCGTTGGCAGAGTAAAAGAGATGATATGGAACATGTCGTCATGATGATTGTAGAGAATCGTTTACTGTGACCTCATTACCGAATCGCTGGACATTGCTAAGCCTTTTGATGTTAATATGCACCTAAAATTCGTTTATATTTCTAATAACGTAAGCATTTATCATTAATGTTGTCATTCATCTGAAAGAAATAGCTTTTTGGGTAACAAATCCATTTTTTATCGAAAAATTAGAATATAGTCATATAAAAAAATTAAAGATATACGTACTTGTATGTAACGTTCTTTTCCACCCATACACCATTAGCTGGGATTAGGTGTCTGTAGCGAGTGTAGCACCCAACTGGCTTAATGGTACCATAGTGACATTCTTTCCGGAACTCTTCTTCGTCCCATTGTTCTCCTGAAAAGTAAAATTAAAATTCATAAAAAAACGTAATCTTTCCAACATTATAGCTAAACATACCATTCTCTCTACTGCCACACTTCAGAGTAAAAGGTAACGACAGTTTGGTCACTCCGTACTCGTCCCTCTCGCAGTTAGCACCATTCCTACTTTCGCCTATCTTGACCCATTCTCCGTTAGGCAAGATACAGGCAAAAGTCTCAATTCGCCAGCCATTTTTTGTCTCCACACAGCGACGTGCAAACTTTCGATCGTATTGCTGAAAGTTGATTGATAACATGTTTAAGATGGCCTTGGACAAAGAGACGTGGAACATTACTGAACGTGAGTTTAGAAAAATAAACGTTAATATCGTAATCATAGAATGGTCTACATCGATTTGGTGTTTAATCTACCAATTACTGTACAAAACAACTATTGGAGTTCTAGTCAAACATATTGTACATAGAACACTTCTAAGTTTTAAAATTTGGCCTTCTCATTGACCTTTCTATAAATTTTCTGACCAACACAATATAAAAAAAGCATTTTATAAATATTAATAAATTTTAAATATAATAGGATGTTATCTTACCCATTCTTCACCAACCTTCCGTCTACCGCCCAGAGGGTCAAGGCAAGCTCCAAGAGTTTGTCGCGTTTTTATTGGACTACTGTTGATAAGTTGTGACGCAGCACAGAAGAGCAGCAAGTGTACTATTAACATCTAAAAATAATAATTAAGGTATGCCTAATAAAACTGTAAAATTAAAATTGCAAAAAATTTTAAAATTTTAAAACGAAACTTAAAATAATCAAACATAGCGCCATTACAGCCATAACACAAATGCATTCTACAACACAGTTATCCAAAAAATATAAAAAAGTACAAGATAATTAAAAAAAAGCTAACTTTTCTTGACCACCAATGTCTTTGAAACTACACTAAACCGCTACAGAAAGTTGACCCCAAAAGTAAACTTTAATAAACATTGTAAACGACTTCCATCTTTTGGGTGCGGCCTCATCCAAATTGTCACACTAAACGGAAGTTATTTACACTGCTCTCAAACTGTAAACCTTTGTACTGCAAATTTGTAAAGACTACAGTTTTAAACATCTTTGAAAGGTCTGCAGTATACTACACGCTCATGCAATCCATAGTACTAAATTGTTCAAAATGGTACTTTTCTGAGCACGGTACTCTTATCAGTACGGTACTCTTACCAGCACAGTACTATTGCAACAAGTCAATGTATATTTTGGTGAATTTTCGAGAGTAAACGCTAAATGAATCGCATAAAACAAATAAATCTCGGCTACCAAAAAGGAACTTCTCTCGAATCGAGATTCTCGGTGACCGTGGGGGTATAGCTCAGTGGCAGAGCAATCGACTGCAGATCGATAGGTCCCCGGTTCAAATCCGGGTGCCCCCTAACACTTTTTTGAAGATTTTCTTTTGTTACCACCCGATTAAATCAATTAGTATAGTCATATAACTGTCTTATCATAATGAACAACCAAAAAATCACTATGTAGAATCAAAATCCTTTCAAAAGTATTAAAAAATAATAATTTAGGAACTAAAATTGTGGAAAAACCTTGCTTGTTTAATTTAAACCTTGTTTAGAACAGAAAAATAAAACTTCGCAAAGGAATCTAAACATAACTGTTTAAACTCGGGATATAACCCCATTAATCAAATATATTATTTTTGATACATTAAGGTCAAAAAGTCACAGAAAAGTTTACAATCAACTCTCACGGATAATTCTTACAAGAATAACTTGCTTTGTCTCAGAGAAGGTAATCAAGTCATGTTACTTCACGTTTTTAGGATGTAATCATAACTTTTAAGTCTCTTGATTAATTTGAAAAGTATTATTTAGCATATAAATGTGATAAAGGTGACTGAATGACAGTGAAACCGTACAATAGCATCCCGTTATCAGTACTGTTAAAACAACAAGTATCGTAGCCGGAAAACAGTTTGCAATCCAAAAACTTCTCATAAAGGAAACGCCTGTTATAGTCAACAAAAATGCCCTTTATTCGAAGTTTCATTTAACAGAATATATTGTATAGTTACTATGAAAATACCTATGTACCAAGTAAATGCAAACTAAATTCAAAGTTTAAAAAATGGTAATTTCGAAAATCAGCGAGCAAATTTTCGTTCCACCAACGCCCAAAAGCTCTTCCGTTCGACCCAGTGGACGAATTCTTTTCGATTAGCTACGCTCTTTTTGCAATTCAAACCCTCAGGTCAATTAGCAAAGAGTTGCTTCAGAATTCAAGGGTTATATTCTGTAAATGTGCACAATCTTACAACCCATACTGTTAATATTTTGTTAACTTTCTGCACTATATATACCTAAAACAAAAAACGTTATACTTGCTTATACTACGTCATCTTTTACCTTCTAGATCTGCAATAACGACCGTCCAAAGTGTTTCAGAATTCTAAAAAAGTTATAATAATACCATTTAAGCTTGCTAATTGTAGCAAGCCCACTTATTATGTCAAAACAACTCCCTATACCTATAAAACAACAACTTCCTCAAGTTGCAATCAACATTTAAAAAACTTTTGCACCGAATTCGAAGCGAGAATCACGTAGAATTTAAAAAAAAATTTCAAATAATAAGTTATGTAATCAAAAAGTGACAAAACCCGCCGACCGGAAACCGTTAAAGTGCGCGACTGAGAGAGGAATCTGATGGCAAAATCAAAGTCTTACTTTGTTTATCGAAGACGGCTGTCAATTAATCGTCCATCACAAACAAATTTCACAACTATGACCGAATTATGTTCGTTTTACCATGCAAACCCTGGCTTTTCTATGTAAATTGGTATGTTTAGAAGATTATAAAAGGTTTACATTAAATGGTACAGTAATTTAAAAACCTAAAATTTAAAAAAGAAATTGCCTTTTCAAAAGTGTTAAGTTTTCTCAATTGAAACAGATACTGAACAACACTTTGAACTTAATAAGAAAAAATTTAATGTAATTTTTGTAAGCGGATGCAACCGCTTTGGTTCATTTTAAAATTGTCGATATTTGAATAATTGGTTTCAACGCGTTTTGGTCGTTTTCACTTCAGTCTGGTGCCATCAAATCCGCAGTGCGGTTGGTTGCGATCAGCTCATTTCTGGTCAATATATATTTGGTTTGTAGTTTGGTGTAAATAAAGTCTTGGTATTTAGTTATTTGGATTACTTGGTTTATTTGGTAGTTAGTATTTGGTTGATCGTAAAGATCATAACTTTGGTATATTTGGTAATTGGTTATTTAGATACTTGGTTTATACTCGCGTAAGGTCAGTGGGCTTCGTCAGTGAATATCTCACAACACAACTCACTACAATTTTAAAAATATTAATTTAGGGCTAAAAGTACTACTGAGTAATATTAGCACATTCGGTCAAGCGATTTAGTTCTTTACTCTCTTACAATTTGCAGTCCGAAACCCGCGAAGACCACCGCCTAAAGAATTTACAATCGAAAGTGTAATAATGACCACAAATTGCAAATTAATCTTTCCGTTCGCTGCAAATTACACTTTAAGGTTTATTACATACAACATTCCCAAATGTAATCTTTTAATTCTGCAAGTTCTTAAGCCTCAATAAACACAAAACTCAGCTTAAATTATTAAATCTCAATTAAAATAATAGGTATGAAGCTAAAACTGTCCCCGTTCCTTTCCCCCAACAACAACAATCGCTATGTCAGAATTGCCAGCTCCAAAGACGATGGCATCAGCCAAGTCTGCTCCTGGAATGTCTTTTAAGCGTGGAGAGTTCAAATTAAACGCTACAAAGTCTAGGTAATATCCAGGCTTTAGTTCTCCGACTTTTTGATCCAACTTCAACGATTTGGCTCCATTTTCAGTAGCACACTTCAGAAGTTTCTTCGCATCGAAACCAGCATGATTCCGAGTGTTTGTTTTAGTCTAAAATCGACTTTATGGCAATGCTTTTCCAACCGTTCAACCAAAAAAAAACAGAAAAATATAGACAAAATGTGTCATCTAAAGTAAAAAAAAGTTAGTTAAGAACATACATTTTGACAAAAGGTCATCCACCTCATTTCCTCCAAAAAACACAATCGATTGTTGCAATCCGTCCCAAGTGATATTGAATCATGTTCTGACAAATTTGGTATACCGTCACCAAGAAAGCCTTCAGTAGTTGGAGTAATACACACATTTACTCCCCTACGGGCGTACTCATCCAATGATTTCCTAAATTCGAAAAAAAACATTGTCTCGTATATACGTTTGAATTCACATAACTTATCAAATATATATCAAAAACATACCTGTCTGTGTACGTACAGTGCACCAGAGTAGTATGAGGGTCTAGTCCAGGTAATGTAGCCAGCAACAACTCACTCGGAGTACAATTATGAGCTGATTGACAGTCCTGTATCTCCTTCGGTTGTTCCTCAAGATGAATATGAAAAGGTATGCTCTTCTCCACGGCGAAAGCATGTAACTGATGTAGTTGATCTAATGGCACAGCTCTAAGCGAATGAGCAGCGACAGCCATAGTTACATTATCCGACAGATTTGCCATCAACTTTACCACTTGAGCTGTGAGGTCGTTAACGTCTGTTTTAAACCTGATCTGTTGACTGTTAACATCGTTCTCTTTGAATCCAGCTCTCAAATACAATGTCTCTATCAAACATAATCGGATACCCGTTCGTTGAGCTGCTTCAATGATGGCTAGATCAAGATCGAAAGGTGTGGTGCCATGGTGAACATAATGAAACTCTCCTACTGTGGTAATCCCTGCCAACAACATCTCGTTAAATGTTTTAGACGTATACTTCACTATCCTGTCGTAGTCGGCTTGTTCTATCAACTTGTACATGTCGTCTCGCCATCTCCAAAAGTTTTGAGTACCAACTGCACCAATACCACTACGACCACGTAGTTCACGTTGAAAGGCGTGAGAATGGGCAGACACAAAACCTGGTAGTATGCACTAAATAAATAGAGGTAAGTTCCAGACATTAATGTAACTGTTAAAATTCATACCTAAAAACTTACCAATTCAGGTAGCTCGATCAGAGAACTTTGAGCTTCCTTAACATCCACAATTTGTGTGATTCTACCTGAACTATCAGTTGTTATAGCTACATTTTCCTTAAATTCACCATCAATGTAGACGTATTTAGGTAATATAGTCTTTCCACAAAAGTCCATTTCACTAAAAACAATAAAGTGATAAGACAAAATAAAAATAAAATGATTAAAATGTTAATAAATAAGATTAATAAATGCATTTAAACCAAAAAATACAAAACAAAAGTAAATGCACCTTAAAACAAGTAAAACGATTATAAGCTAACAACCAAACTCCAACGTTATTAAAGTATAATATCTGCAAGTGGTTAAGAGGCCCTAATTCACGTTCTCCTTCATTTCCGGCTTAACGTTCTGTTTTAAGCCCATAAACAAAGAGAACGTTGTTGTCGTGTGTTATAGACATAAAATACACTTTTATAATGTAAAATTTGCTTCTCTATTTTCAATGGTAAATTTACAAGTTTAGGTAACAAAATAATTATCTTAAGGCAAGTTTAATGCCCATTCTTTGTGAGATAGATATCAAAAAGTATATTTATCACAAACAAACCACCAAGAAGACCTCTCTTTCTAAACATTCAAGCCAAAAAACAAAGCAAATGATTAAACTTACATAAGCAAACGCCTTCCCAGATAACGATCTTGACCATAGTTATCTATAAAACATCGATAATGTTGATAACCTTTGACCTTCACTTTCCACTAACATTTTGAGTAAAAGTACATACATATACATAGAAAAATAAACAAAATTCACTAATTTCAAAGAATAAACAAAAAACTGTTAGCCCAATAAAGGGGTCAATTTAATTCCAGAAAACCTGTCACCCAATTATTCATTCGGAATTTTTACTTTTTGCTAAAGTTTGGGTTAAAAATAATAAATGGAGAAGGTAAATGAGCTGATAAATCATAAAAGTACATGACTTGTTTATGGCTTTCGAAAAAAAGCTTGATCAAAGACGTTTTGCAGATGCAAAAAATAGGGGTGAGAAACGGGTTGGCCTTGAGCTAAAATTGAAACGGGCCGGGTTTGAAAAATGGGCCCGGGCCCGAAAAAAAAATTAAAAAATTTTTCAAAATTTTTTATTTCGATCTCCGTTGATGTTTTTTGATTTTACTATGATCCATAAATGATCTGAAAAAACAAGTAAACTAACAATGATTGAGTGGTTTTATAGGAATATTGGCTAAAGCAATATCTTATGAAAAAACTTTATTCTGGAGTTTTTTTTTCTGATTTTTCTGTATTTGATATTGTTTTTTTTGTTCGTTCGAAGATATTGCCCATTGCTAAATAAAAGACCGTACGAAGATCAATGTGACTTAATGTAAATTATATTTTGTTGCTTTTGTAACTTTATTGTTTGAAGATGAGACGGTTACTGGATTTTCATCACGATTTTCTAAAGAATTGATAAAAAGGTAAGTGTAATGTTAATATATTTATTAAATATAACTTGAAATTCTATGGGATATGAGATTTTCGTGATTCGAATTGCACATTCGAGTATTAACAACACCTTGCTACATCATCTAAACAACAATGCCACATCCTTCAATGTCCTCGTTCGTATCTGGCGCCTTTTCGGTAATTACACGGTATTATTTTTTCGCATTCTCCAGATATACTTCGTGGATAGATTAACCCTCTGATGTCTCGTATGTCGGGTAATAAGCATAGGTTGAAGACAAAGTACGCCATAAACACGAAATACTCTACGAGAGCTTCAGATGCTCGAACATAAGGATGACACTTTGGTGCCCATATGAAGTTGTTGTGCGTAAAGTAGAACTGTGGAGCGTAGAAGATGAATATAATGGTTGAACCTATCTTTGTTATGATTGACAATCGGTCGATACCTTGTTCGAATGGATCGTAGCACTGAAGCCATGACGATAAAAACATGATACAGGGATTGGCGATCAGCCAAGTGACAAAACAGGTGTAGTAGACATCTGCAATGTCGTGGTAAGTGTTAAATTCTTTCCAGTTTTGCAAAGTTTTAAAATAATAATAATTAAAATGTTATAATTATATCAACTTAAAAGAAAAACATTATGTTTTGCTATTCTAGTTGAATATCCTAAAAAATCTTCTTAATTTAACATATATAAGACTTATCACAGTCTCACTTTTCGTATGTTTCGGCCTTACACAAGACACACGAAAAATTCTTACTATGTTCATTTTTACATTGCGTTTTCTTAGTGTGTATTATAATACATTAGTTTAACTTACATTTATAATCAAACTTGAGCATATTGATGGAGAAGATCATCAAACAGCACACTTCCAACTTTTGTAGTATTAGCATGACAGCTGCACCGATTTTGAACGACAGTGACCTTGGACAGTAAAATACAAGTTTGGCCCTAAAACAATGTAAGCATTGGTTTACATAGTAAGTCTTACCATAATGCCCAAGGCATGAAGATTCTGTAGCACAGCGAAAGACCACACGCCAATCTGAACATGATGTTAGATATGACATAAGTGTCTACCATCCTTAATATCGAGAGCCAGTTGATGTATGGGGTTGGCGGTTTTAGTTCCTACAAGTGTCATATAAAGTTTTAATCAAGAAGGGTAATGACAATCTGTTTTAGTTATTGTTTTTTTTACTTACTATACAGTATCCTATAGTTTCATGTAGTACACGGTATGTTGCATTAAGCAAAAAATTGGTCTGCGGGTCGTATTCTGTTTCAGCAAAGAATATGGCTAACATAGCAAAGAGGAATAGTACGAAGTAGTTTATTACGTAGAACCTAAAGGGTAATATTTAAAACTTTGTTTTTATAATTTTTTATTGGCGTTCTTTATTTGTTATGACATCCTTATACCAAAAAAAAGTAATTATATGTAAAAACTTACCACACTATCTGTACATTTATGTATGCTATGTCTTCATTGTCATCTTCACCATTCTCGTCTACAATAACACCGTGAAAGTGTATTTGTCTCTTCTTGTTTTCTATGTTGAGATCCATGAAGGTACTGCCTAGACAATAATTTGTAATTTCAATGGTAGTTTCTGTAGCAAAAGAAAGTTCTCGACGAAGGACGTACGGTAGCTTACTTTGACTGCAAATGCTTTGTAATCACTGTAGAATCGCGAAACTTGCAATTGGTAATTGCTGTAGAATTGGCGAAAAATAACTATTCAGAAAGGTTAATCACTGTGAACTCCGCGAAGTTACTATCAGTTTTCACTGTAGGATCCGCGGAAAGTTACGCAATTTTAGTGATAATACAGTAATTGGCGACTAACTAATCAGGATTACTCCAATTCCGCGGTCAAAATAACAACACGTAATGAAAAAGTGACCGGCTGTCACTTGTTTTCGGCTCATTTAGATCGAACGGAGTTCGTCGGCGACGAGTCCAAAACAATTCTTGAAAGGCATCTCACCTATGACATTCATTAACCGGGGATATTTTGTCTGCAAGTATTTTTACAAAGGTTCATGGTGGGTTTTGTCACCATCAGATACTGTATGACGATATTAGTTTAAGCTCACTTTTGTACAACTGTCACAGACTACAAAAACAATGACATATAGACGCGCCACAAATCATAAGCCTACTATATATTAACCTTGATCCAGATAGTCTTAAAATTTGGAAAACAAATAAAATAAATAACTTTGTCGCTGAATTCGAAATGAAACAGCGATGAAAAAGCCGTCTGACTATAAGTTCCGTTCAGTAAATTACGGCTGTCACTAAGGGAATCAAACTTGATCCGCGATGTAGAAACATTCATATAGTTGATAGCAGAGATGTTGTTATTGCAGATGTTGTTATTCATATGTGAAAAGGAAGACATCTGAAGAAGCGACGAATCTCTTGCTGGGTTTCCCAGTGAACCGTGAATTCAAAGTAAACGGTTTAATTAAACATTCAGGAAATCGGATTTATCAAACGTATTGTGGAGGTGTGAGGGTGAGAATAGGATGAAAGTTGTTTTAACATGTCGTATCTTCTAAAATGGAAAGCGAAAGCTTTTTCAAATACAATAATATAATGATATGGCCAGGTTTTCAAGACAATTTACAATAAATTGTAATTTAAGCCCAATTGGCGATTTTATATTCTTATTTCTCTATTTAAAATTTTTTAATTTTACATGTTGCAAATTTAAAATTTTTAAAACTGCATGAAGAAGATTGTTTTTTTTGCGAATTAAAGTTTTGAAATTTAAAAGCCGTGAATCCAGTTTGTTATCTAAAATCAGATGCCTCCGTCAAACTCAAGTTCAAAGTTGACGAGGATTCACTTGTTGTTTTAGAATCTTCAAATATGTTTTTCAGAAACTTTTTTGTGGCAAGTCTACGGCTACTGGCCCTAGAGTTACGGTATTTAAAATGTCAGTTGCGGAAAGTCAGCGGAAATTACTGGAGGGTAAGAATTTATTTTTGAATTTTTAAATTGTGCTTTTATAGTGCTGTTATGTTATTTAATTGCGTTTTTTTACGTACTGTATTTGCAGAACAAGTCTTTGATCTTGTTAATAGTAATATTCGTTGTCCTAATGCACAACTTTTTCCAAAGATATAAAAGATTACTGTGGATGGATTTCCAATATAATGCTGATGATTTTACTAAAAGTTATGGTTATAATTACAACTATAGTCATGTTTTATCTAATAAATGCGTTTTATCAATTATAACGGCAGGTAAGTTGTAAAATGCGAAAAAAATGCTTTATTTAAAAATTGCATTGTAACTATTATACATCTTGTTGCAAAGATATGCTAACTGTTTTTTATTACGTAGTTTTAGCTGAACCAGATGTGGTACCGTTTTTAAATTTGTACAATAGGTCTATATTTGAATGTCCGTTATATAATGATCTTGACGTCGTAAGACGATCAGCAGAAGACATGTTACAGTTTGAAAGTTCAAATCAAGGTTTTTATAATTGTCATATTGACTTTCTAAATGGCACAGTAGATGCAGTTGTATGTTGTTTATTTATTATGGTTTATTATTATTATTTATGGCTAACGACTGGTCGAACAACCTTGCTCTTTATTACCAAGGGCTGCTCAAATGATTTTTTTTTTTAGCATTGGTTTGATGAAGAAAAACGTGTAGCTTCACCAGAATACACTGTAAAATGTACAGATGCAAATGAAAAAGTAGTTTTTAATGATGTTTACAGTAACCTCAACAGAAATAAGGTACAAGAAAATGAAGTATTGTCATCTGAAGAAAAGCCAAGCATTGTGATTCTGTTGATTGACGGTGTGACGAGTAACGGATTCCAACGTGAGATGCCATTGACAAAATTGTTTTTGGACAAGAAGAACACGGCTTTCATGAAGGGATTCAATAGGGTAACATTGGTTTTAAAGTTGTAGTGTTAAGATATCTTAAAACAGTATTGTAATTGATCCTACATTAAAATTCAGCGTCTTATGGTTTTCTGTAAAGTATATACTTTGGTGTAGTAAAAAAATAGAGACACGTACAATATTACTGTTTAGATTAGTAAAGACTCATACCAGAACATACTTGCTACACTGACTGGTAAAGTCTTGGAACCTGAACATAATGGTTTAAATGCTTCTATGCCAACATTGATGCAGCTTTCCAGAAGTCAACTTTATGGTGATATTGGGTGGTTATTTGATGTAGCTAATGATAAAGGATATGTTACCCATTTCAACGATGACAGCGACTTTTTGAAAGAGTTGGAAGGTCTAAACAAGAAGATTCAGCTTTCGGTGGATGTAAATTTACGGTAAAATACTTTAGTTGCTTGGGCTTTAATTTGTAAATTACGATTTTAGTACCTTGAATACAGTTTTAAAGATTTTTTTAAAAGTAATGCAATCTCTTTTACTTTAACTTTTATTTGGGTTTTAGAAGGTTTCATCAGATTCTGAAAAAGATTTCTTTGTTTCCTATATGTCATAATGGTAAAATGACATCGATGAGGACAATCGATGAGATGGAACGGTAAGTTTTTTAATGTTTTCAAATTTATTGCTTTAATATTGACACACTTTTAGCTTTATACGACATTACAATACGTCATCAATATTGTCCGTTAATATAGTCTCAGCTGCTACACAATTTTACGGTGTAATTCCGGAAATCGATGAATATCTTTACAATACACTTGTCACTCTTCAATCATCTGGAGCTCTCGACAAAACAATTCTGATTCTCAGTAGTACTCAAGAAGCTAGCTTTGGTCCTATTCCACATACCGTAACTGGCAATCTGGAGAATAAGTTTCCGCTCTTGGCCATGAGTGTACCAAAGTCATATAAGCATTCGCATCTTGACAAGTATATCAACTTGAAGATGAATGAGAACAGACTCACTACGTACTTTGACATATACGAAACAGTAAAAGATCTACTGGGGTATGAGAGGTCTACGGTAGGAATGTCACTGTTGAGAGAAGTGTCAACTATCAGGGAATGTCGACATATATTTAGTACTGATGAATACTGTGGGTGTATGAGAGAGGTGGCTGTTGACCAAGTCTTGAGCTTGAATGATAGGGTATGGTAAAGTTATTTTTTATACTATCAGTTACAGTATATTCATATTGTTTTAAGATACTGAACTGGCATTTTCTTATAGGACATAATCATAAACACTAACGAGCATCGTATCTTGAACCAATTGTATCGTTTACCGTGTGTAGACTCGGTTGACTATGCTCGGCCTGACAGGTTATATGTGTACTCTTACAATATGACCGACAGGATAAACAACTTTCATACTACAGTACTACCGACCAGGTTAGACAGTGTTGAGGTACGACTCGACATGCCAATCACAATATTCTGGAAGAATGTAAAGTCAGAACAGTCTACCGACTTTTCCATACGATCTCAAATCAATTACAATGTAGATACGAACGAGGCCAGAATGGTGGCCAAGTCAATGATATTCGAGGCCAAAAACGGGTGTAAACAAATATTACTGCAAGATGTGTGTAGTTGTCTAATGTAACTTTTAATGGCTTTTCCAACGGGTATATGTTGTAGATGATAATTTATATTTTTTACTATGTAAAAATAAAATTACAATTAGGCATAAATAATAAAGATTAGAAGTTCTTTGATAATGGGCTAATTATAATACAAGAATGAAATTTAGCTGTAGTAATATTAGACTAATGAAGTTAATAATCAACATCATTGCTTTATGCATTCTTTTAAGAGTACGTGTAAGTCTAATAAAGCTGACATTTTATGTCGCAAAAGTGCTTCTAAATGACAATCATGACGTTTTAATGTCATGTATTGTGTAGTACACATTTACATTACAGAAATTAGCACGTTTAGAAGTGTAAATGATCTGTTTCAAAACTTAATGAGAGTGTTTTAACAAGATTATATGATATGTTGTTCAGCCGAACACTTTAGTAGGTTAACTAAATAACATTCCATCTTGTTTATCATAGTAGTTAAAAACTTGCCATATAACAGTAACTAAAACTGTGATAGTCCCTTGGAGTATCTTCCTGGTGTGTTTGAGTGATAGTTCTAGTGTAAATTTTGGTATCTTTTCATCAAATGATAGAAATTATTGATGATGGTCTTCCCTTGGCTACAGTAGTTATATTGATATTGGCTTTGATGGGAATCTCAGGGAATATTAACATTGTTTGGGCGACGGTTCGAAAACGGTAATTTTCAAAAATTTTAAAATGAATTTTAATTTTTTAAGCTTACAAGGTTCTATCTTTCGAAGATATTATTTTACTACTCTTGTGCTAGAAAAGAAGTTGAGCAGCGGTGCAAGTGTTTTGTAGCTAAGTAACGCTTACTTTACAGGACCATCAAGACGACGTGTTGTCATATGTTTATAGCCATAACAGCATTTGGAGATGCAGTGCATCAGTTAACTCATTTCACATTACTATATATGACTTTGACAAGAACATTTATATTTTCTAAGAAAACATGTTTCTACCTTCAATGTATGCCTATGTTTTGGTTCAACATCTCGGTTGTTATGTTGCTCAATATTGCTATTGATAGGCTTATTTGTATCACATTTACGTCAGTGTAAGTTTTAAAAACTTATATTTATGTATTTAGTTTATACATTGCAGCAAACTTTCTTTCATAATATGGTTCGTAGTAGATTCTCATTCCTTACATATCTAATTTACTTTAGATACCAAAGTATATCAAGAACATATATATTGACATTAGAAATATTGGCTGCTTTCTTCTATGCCTACACGATTACAGTAACCGCCTTTATTACGAATCCAATGGATGGAGATGGCGTTTGTGGTCTACTTGCAGGGCTACCTCTACCTTATATGCAACAATATTTCACAGCGAATATGCTTATATGTGCCGTTACTTTATTGATTTATGTCTTAATATGGATATATGTCAAACATAAAAACTACCAAAAGTCTCGTCAGATACTGCTGGCCGTTACTTCTACTACGTTCTGTATATGTACAGGATGGTTGATTTCCATGGGTTATGCTTCGATGTACGGTGACTTTGAAAGTCAGCGGTACTCTGTGTTGGTTTATTCTGGTATTCCCGTGAATATGTCAATGATGTTGAGTTATCCTTTGCTCTTCATATTTAGGTAGAAGGAGACTTATGCTTTTTTAAATTTTTCTATTTAAATGTACAAAATGACTTTAAAGTTAATACTGTAATCACTTCAGCCGTTGTTACCGTAACGCTTTTCGAGAACAGATACGAATATTAACGTGTCATGTTGGAGATAAGCTGAATAGTATGTTCTCTACATCTGTTGGTATCTTCTTTGCATGAGCTGGTGCTGCAAACTTTGTGCTTTAATTTATATTAGGCTGTTTAAATAATTCTGTGCTCTCACAAAGAAAATTTTTGGGATTAGGGGTACATAATTATTTGAACAGCATAATATTTCATTTTTTAATGTTAAAAGGCAATAAATTGCAAAAACATAATTCGAATTGCACAT
Organism: Bursaphelenchus okinawaensis; assembly: GCA_904066225.2. Lineage (NCBI taxonomy): Eukaryota > Metazoa > Nematoda > Chromadorea > Rhabditida > Aphelenchoididae > Bursaphelenchus > Bursaphelenchus okinawaensis. Next base: position 5,277,486 of record CAJFCW020000005.1, on the reverse strand, counting down.
TTTCCAACCGACTACTAATAAAATAGCACAATATTCTTTAGAATGTAAACAGCCTTTTCTATGCAATCTTGAAGCAACGATAATATAGATACAAATGACCGGGCTGTGACGGGTAAAAATTTTTGGAAGTCTTTAGAGCTGTTTTTCAAAAATAGGAAGAAAGTTTTCAAGCCCTTACTTGTAGGCAGAAATTTTAAACTTACTCCTCTCATTATTTTTTAAGTAAACGTAATTGAGGATGGTTTGACATCTTTATGGTACTATGACAGTCGTGACATTCTAATTACAGGTATTTATAGTACACCTATTGTTCTTTTTTCTAAACTTAATGACAGTTTTTGATGTAGTGTGGTACGTTGAACCCAATAGCATATAATTTTGCTTGTCGTACAAAGCGCCGTTAGTCATAAGCTCTTCAAGTTTGGGTACAATGTCATCATTTTTTTGTAGTTTATTGCGTATATTTTAAGTTTTTTAGTAGAAAAGTCTACGCTTACAAAGAAAGTACTCAACCTGCCTTTTCTTATCAGCTAATAATTTTTATATCAGTGCTTTGTACCACCAATAGTAGCTATACAAAATTTAAGCTTGCGCTTTTGAGTTTTAAATTTTAAATGTTTGAGTTTCCCGCCAATTTGGCACATTTATCATTGTGTTTCAATAACTGTTTTTGACTTTCCAGGCAAGCTACGCTTACAAATTTAAAATTGTAGGTTTATTTAAAGGTTTTCTACTAGTATATCAGAGAAAAATGATTAAAAGTCAAAAAATGGCTAAGTTAAAAGCTTGAGACACATTTGGAGATACGTTCAATAGTATGTCTTCTACACCTGTTGGTATCTTCTTTGTATAATCTGGCGCCCATTTGTGCCATTTTTTAGTTTATGAATACAATGTTTTTTTCTCAAATGCAATAAATTGAAGTTGGCAAATATTATTCAAATTGTAAAATTTTTATCAAAACATCGATTACAAGTTGGCTTTAATAGTGGTAAATATTTTTTGAGTTTTAAGTTAAGAAATACAATTTATTAGATTGTTCAATTAATTATGGGCTTTTTTCCAAAGTAAATTTTTAGGAATAGAGGCACAGAATTATTTGAACGACCTAATAATTTACAAATTGTTTTTGCGTGTTTAAATCAACAAAATTATAGTCAAAACGTATGCTACACGTATATATGAATAATATTTTTATATAAACTAACGCAATATGTCTGCAGCTATTTAACAACATCTAATACAAGGTTAACATAAAATACAATTAGGTACAGTTAAATCATTGTCCGAATGATTTATAAAATATTTATTTATTGTTACATCTTATAGCATAGACTATTCAAATACAATCATATAATAACACTACTAAATGCTGATTACAATATAAGGTTACTAAGACATAAAACAAAGATGAAAACATAATCTAGAAGAGAATATAATCTCGCCGCCTCGCGGCTCCGTCCTCTCTTCCCCTCTCTGCCACCTAAGTCCCGATCGCCTATCGCGACCTTTTCGATTACTTGTGGCCACTGCCACTAACTGTACTTTGGATGTGAGTAACAATACTGCGTTGTTGTACTTACGGTGTTGATAAGTTTGTTTTGTTTTATGTCACATAATATCATTTTGTAGGTACAATATGTATGTTTCATTAAAGATTACAAACGAGAACATGTACTTTGTGACAAAGTTTACTGTTTGATAAAGATGAGAATGTGTATGATATGATTTGTTTATATTATAACAGTTTTTAATTTGTTTCAAAATAATATTAATGTAATAGGTGAAACTTTGAGACACGGTTTGCTCGGCTTATCATAGCAATTGTGCAAGGCTGATCATTCTCTGCATAGCATTGTCTGCCTGAGAGTGGGGCACAACAAAATTGAAGCTTAGCACAGTCAAAATAGTGCATTAAAGGGGAGTAGACATGAGAAACGGGCCGGGCCGGCCCGGCCTTGAGCAATATTTTAGATCGGGCCGGGCCTTGGAAAGTCGGGCCGGGCCTGGAAAAAAAATTTCTAAATTTTTTAAAATTTTTTATTTCAATCCTCGTTTATGTTTTTAGATTTTATTGGGTTCTATGATCCATAAATGATCTAAAAAAACAATTTAAAGCCAATTTTCCGTTTAGTTTTTAAGTTTTAAAATTTTTAAAATTTTTTAAAACGGGCCGGGCCGGGCCTAGAAATTTTCTGATCGGGCCGGGCCGGGCTTGAAAATTGGGCCCGGCCCGGCCCGTTTCTCATGTCTAAAGGGGAGGGCACGAACTAGGTTCTTAATGTTTCTAATGCTATTCCCTCGTTCTTCTCCTACCTTTTTGCCCAGGTTTTTTAATTCGCATTATTCATAAAAATTTAGATTACTGTAAATTAAAATTAATAAATTTTTCTGGAAAAAAAGTGATATATAAGATGAAAAATTTTTGTGAACCAAGTTTCTATTTAAAAGTAACTTTGATTCTGCACGTCCACCGTTGACGCCGTGGCACCGCCGATGTCTCGAAATGTAGCCCGTGAAACCCAAAATATAAATAATTAGAGCAAAATTACTGGTTATGAAAATATGTTTACAGAGTTGTTTTTAAACAAAACCTGAAGTGGTTCATCTTTACAACTATTGTATCTAGCCAAAGCTCTGTATATAAGCGAGTGGCTACGGTACAAATGCGAGCATTTTTTTGTAAACTGATAGTAGGGTTGAATTCGTGTAATATTGGCTATTTAAGGTACGTTAAATTGAAGAGTTCTTAAGGAAATACAGATTAGTTTATAAGTACATGTTATAAACTGATGCCAAAGTAGTAATGCCTTGGTATGTAACACCAGCGTTTGTTTTTAATGAGTTTCTTTCTGTATTAAATTGTGCCAGTTTAATATTGGTTGTATACAAGACTGAAAACAGTAAGAGCTTAGAGTATAGCCTAAAGATCCGCCTTTCCCAAAAGTCATGCATGGAAGAAGGTTGAAGTGACGTTTTGGAAGGGAAAAGGTAGCAAAAATCGTTTTTAACATTAGTACTTCTTCATTCTTCTTTCATACGATAATCCCACAACATTACCTATATCTCATAGCTAATGATTTTAGTTTAATATGTCTACAGAAGTGCATTATACCTTTCAAAAATTAATTAGAGTTTTGTTAACGTAATAGACGCAACGTAATTATATGTAATCTAGTTTGTTCAGACGGTCGTTTTATGACTAACTGTACTAACCCTTCCGGGAGCAAGTTATTTATCATTCTTTGCCATTTTTTAAATTTTTTATTTTAATTTTTTTAAGGGCCAATAAACCAATTCCTATTATATTTGGCCATATCTTCACTAGATGGGTGTCATTGTTGACGAGGACGTTCCACAAGCTACCGTATGCATGTTTGTGTTAGCAGTGGTTGGAATTACAGGCAATATTAACATTATTTGGGCTACTATTCGAAAAAGGTAATTTTTGTAATTTACAATTTATTTAGCATTCAAAAATACGGTAGACTACAGAAGCATAATTTGTTTACTGTACTCGTACTATTATAAACTTGTATTATATATATTATAATATTATAAATGTTATTCACGTTGTTATGATAGTCTTTTCAGAAGCATCAAAACAACTTGTCATATCTTCATAGCCTTAACTGCCTTAGGAGATGCTGCTCATCAATGTACTCACTTTATTTTAGTGTACATGACATTAACTAACAACTTTATTTTTTCTGTAAACACATGTTTCTACCTCCAATGTATACCTATGTTCGGTTTTAATATGTCAGCTGTGATGTTGTTAAGCATTGCTGTTGACAGGTTCATTTGCATCGGGTTTCCAACAGTGTAAGTGACATATTTGTCGGCAATACGGGGGTGCTCTTTTTATCTTTACTCAAATTTAACTTTATTACCTTATATATTATGTTAAATTATATTAAATTTTAAATATTTTTCAATTTTTAGATACCAAAACATGTCCCGCGCATATACCATGACCTCAGGCATAGTAGCCGCACTTCTTTTTGCTTCTACAGTTTCAATAGAAACGTACCTAACGAACCCAAGAGATATAGACAGCACTTGTGGGTTGTTCGAAGGGTTACCTCATAAGTATGACAAGCAGTACTTTGCCGCCAACTTGTTTATATGTCTAGTTACTTTGTTCCTCTACCTAGTAATGTGGACTTACGTCAAAAATAAAAGTCACACAAAGTCACAAAAGGTACTGATTGCTGTTACTTCGACGACGTTGTGTATCTGTACGGGATGGTTGATATCAATAGGATTGGCTGTCAAGGGTAACAACAACACAGTACCTCGGTATTCAATGATACTGTTTCATGGACTGCCAATCAATGTGTCCATGGCCTTGAGCTATCCTTTACTCTATATCTTCAGGTATGTTTTGTATATACTTCATTTTAAACGCTTCAAATATAAGTTTAAAACTGTAAAAAAACTAGTATAATATAAGGTTTGTGTCATCGACTTCAATATGTTTTCACTTAACCTTCATACCTTCACAAGACATATAAGGCGTACAAATGCAACCCTGTCAGTACAATACCTACCCACAATAACAATATAATGTAGTTTAGCAAAAACTGTTTATGTAATCGTATTTCTTTTTTACTGAGCGTATAAACCAATTAAGTGGAACACACTAACTGGCAGCATTTTAGCCGGGATTACCGTAACGCCTTTCAAGAGCAAATACGAATCGTAACATGTCATGTGGGACACAAATTCAATGGTGTCTTCAATTCATCTGTTGACGTTTTCCGACCATGAACTGTTATGTTACCTTAGTTGTTGTAATTGTACTTGTTAAAATAATAAAAAAAATATTACTCTATAGTTTGTGACATAACTATATGTTGTTAGATTAATCAAAATAAAATACAAACTGTAGTTAAATTTAAAAAGATCTTCGTATCTTGCACATACCCAGACGTTCACTCGTAGATATTGTACGTAATGTGTTCGACTCCACTTCGCTAACTTACACAATTACATAACCGACAACAATATAAATATATTTTTGAGTAACACTTTGAGAGTGGGTTATTTTTCAAATATTGTAGTAGGTTTTGTTTTACTATATAAACATGTATCTTCCAGAAAAGACACGACTTTTACTTTTTTCGAAATTTACAGTACAGTAACAACTAGTTTGGTCGATAATTTTAGAGTTTAGCTTTCAGCATGGTGCCAATTATTAAACAGTAGAGATCAAACTAGTAGTAATAATTAGTATAAGCAGTTGTAAGTTACTTTCTGCTATTTATTATACATTTCCATAAATAGAGAGACTTCATAGAAACAGGTATAACTATAATACGTAACCGACAAAGGGATGACATAGCTAATAGTTATTTGTACTACGCTGACAAAAGATACGTGCTATGTACCTAAATTAATTACTGCGTTTGTTTAGAACTAGTAGGTGACATGGTGTTTCAAATGTAATACCCGTGATCGTGGTAAAAGTATTTTACTGATGGTTAATTCCTATAGAGTATGGTGCGATGTACGGTAGCTACAAAGGACACAATTATTCTGTAGTTTTATTCGCTAATATACCTGTTAGTATGTCAATGATGTTAAGTTACCTTCTGCTTTGGTTTAGGTAAATGATTACTTTACATTGATTTTAAATGCAAGAAATTTATAAGATGTAATGTAGTTTGGCAAAATGCTCACATTTTTAAATTGTATTTCATTAGAAACTACATCAAAATCAATAACAATCAACTACATTTCAGCCGCAATTACCGTAGCGCCTTTCACGAGCAGATACGAATATTCACATGTCATGTGGGAGATAAGTTCCACAGCAAATTGTCCACCTAACTTCGTCTTTTGTGCCTGCATAAACCATAGTTTACAACTTTGTAGCTTTAAATTTGCAATTGTTCATTAACCTTATGATTTGCGCCTTTAAATTTAATAAATTACAAAATACTTTGTACAAAATGTTATATTGTAATGAATTTAAGCGTTCTTTGCTGCACTGTTAAATTTTTAATGTTCAGGCTGTAAACAGTAGAATAAATTTTAAGTAAGTTTAAGAATTGACTGTAGTTATGGTTTTATTTTTATGCAAAACTAAGCCCAATTTTAAAAGAAAAACACTTGAAATAAGCAAACAGTTTAGGACTTAACGCCACCCTATTCTTCCTAAAACAAGCCCAGAATAGTATAATACAAAGCCAACATTTCATTTGATACTTGATTGGAGAGACCCGTAGTAAGAGGGTCCTATATACTCGCTACGCCTAAAACAAAGTAAATGCCTTTACAGTACTTACGGGTCTTATTCTGTGTTTCAAGCGACATGAGATCTGCCCGTAACAGTCTTTATGACATCATAAACAGACGTTAAAATAAGAATGATTCCCCTTACCCTGCCTGCCCTCATTCTCTGATCAAACGCTCCAACCCGGCAGTGGCCACATGCTACATTTATGCAAAGTTTCAGTCCAGTTAAGTAAAAAAGCTTACTTCAAAGTATATGTAACAACACCTTGATTCAAGCCTTCATTTTCATGCAAAAGTTGCTTGTATTTTTTGTAAATGAAAGTACAGTAATAGAAACAGAATAAAAAAAGGAAGTTGCCTACGTCAACATGTTATTAACCATAATGAGCTATATTTTCAATACTAACTTACAGAACATGACATTACTACGTAAATATAGTTTTCATACTAGGAATACCTTTAAAGACAAAACAGTACCATAAGGTTTATACAAAATAACTAACCGCCAAATTAGAAATGAACTCTTAAGTGTTAAAAATGCATATCATTATCTACCCTAATGTTAACGTAATTATTCCGACCAAAGGCTTTTGCTTGTTTAACGTTATCATTAAAGTAGAACGCCATATAAATATACTTGTATACAACCCTGTAAACAATACGTAATGCTACTAAACTTTGCACTACTGTTCTTTAATGTTATCTTGGGACAAGGTTTACTGTACCCACAGGTTTGTTTTTCACTTAAACAGTATGTTACTGTTCGTTTAGCCCTTAAAAAGTTTGGTACTTTTAATTTAGTACTTTTAGATTATAGTTTACAATTTAAAAATTTTTCTCATAAAAGAAGTCACTAAATTAAACTGTTTAGCCATTGTAAAGCATTATCCTTTCAGCGTAACATCATCAGAGGCCTAGATTCCTTGGACGGTCTATGGACTTTTGTACTAGAGGATTCATTGTCTGGTAATGCTGGTATAATCAACAAATGGTACCAAAAAGAACTCAGAAATTTCATAAACGCAACCAATTTTCCAGTGCCTGCGGCGTTTAATGAACTTTTCAACAAACATAAAGAACGAGATCATATAGGATGGGTATGGTACCAAACAACGTACTATAGGAGAAAGACTGATGCCACCAAAAGGCTACTACTACGCTTTGGAAGTGTGAACTACCATGCTATTGTGGTACGTTGGTTAAGTTTGTTTGCATAAGCTTTTCGTACCTTTATGCATCATATATGTAAATGTATATAAAGCTTGCTATTAACTTTACAATTTTATTATTCTGAACTTTAATTTAAAGATAAAGAATATGTTTAATGTAACAAAACAATCATGCCCCTTTACAGTATGTAAACGGAGAAAAACTGACAGAACATATAGGAGGTCATTTACCATTTGAAACCGAGCTACCAATTAACACTACAGAATACAAGATTACTGTCGCTGTAAGCAATGAATTGACTGCAGATACGTTACCTCAAGCTAACTCTGGTGTAAGACATAAGAAAAACATTACGTATCAAGAACCCTACTTTGACTTTTTCAATTATGCAAGAATACTTCGACCTGTCGTTGTCCAAATTCTCGACCAGATCTACTTAAAAGCCTTGAAAATTACAACTAATCAGAACAGTAAGTTAAATTAATCAAGTTTTAAATCAGTTTTTGCATTTTTTAGAAGTTGCTTATAAAATCGAAGTGGAAAATCCAAACAAACTTTGCTACCTTAGACCCTAATAACAAGAAAATTGAGACAGTCAAGTGGCCGAACCAATTCAAACCTGTACAAGATGTGAAGTTGTGGTGGCCAAAATACTTTGGAGAAGCTACCCTGTATTACATAAAGGTAAGGGAACACTTCTTACATGAAGAATGCCATTTTAAATATTAAAAATACAAAAATTTAGAAAAAACTTGTTTTCAGATAAGAATAGTACAGAACAATGAAGATATAGACATCTACACAGAATCGTTTGGCTTCAGAAGCGTTGAGAAAAAAGGAAATCAGATCTACGTTAACGGAAAACAATTCTACTGTTATGGCTTCGGTATGCACGAAGATTACGATGTAAGCTAACCAAATGCTGAGGAAAAACTGTATTTCTATCTGACGATTTTCATCATCAACTACGCTACATCTTGACCAACTAAAACATTTTTTCTAATCTATCTACACTTTCAACATAAAACCTAATTATTTAACTTACAGCTAAACGGCAGAGGCTACAGCCCAGTTGTAATGACAAAAGACTTGAATATGTTCGAATGGTTAAACGCCAACTGTTACCGTACCTCTCATTACCCTTACAGTGAAGAAAGAGCATACGAAGCAGACAGAAGAGGCATTATGGTCATAACTGAAACACTAGCTGTGGCGTTAAAGTAAGATAAGAGTAACATAAAAGTCTACGTTAACCTTTCCTTTTGTTAAATTTCTATTAGTATAACTCACATCTCATGTATATAAAACTTTAGTAAGTTCAACGACAAAATGAAGAACCTTCACCAACAGATGATATCAGAAACTATTCTCCGCGACCAAAACCATCCTTCTGTCTTCGCCTGGTCTCTGGCTAATGAGCCAAGTGCCGGTAGCAATGGGAGTATCCCTTACTTTAAAGCTTTGGCCGACTACACAAGAACTCTAGACGATCGACCGGTCGGTATTGCACTAGGAGTCGGAGGTGATTTTGGCAATAGAAAAGAGTTGATAGAACCGTTCGACTTTTTTGGTATAAACCACTACGAAGGATGGTACAAAGAAATGAACCACTTGGAAGTGGTACCAGACGGATTATACGACTCGATAAAAAGTTCGTACAATGCAGCAAAAGACAAAGTCCTGTATTTGACAGAGTACGGTGCTGAAGCGCTGCCTGGACTATCTAACGCAAGTTTCAGGCTTAAAATTAATTTGCAAAAAATTTAATAGAAAATTTAACTTTGTTTTTACTATCAAAACCCCCTTATTAATAGGGTGAACCGAATTTGAAATTATGATAAAGTTTATAAAAGTAATTTTTATTTTTTTAGGAACAAAGCGCGGTTTTTAGCGAACAATGCCAAAAAGACCTAATTGAAAAAAGTTTCAAAGCCCTAGAAAGAGCTAGAACTGAAGGTATTTTAGCTGGAGAGATGATTTGGAATTATGCTGATTTCATGACATACCCATGTAAGCTTACATTTAAACTTTTTTACCGCAAAATATGCGAACATAATATTCTATCTTTAACTCAATTACATTTCAGCATTAACGCGACCATATGGAAATCACAAAGGAGTACTAACAAGACAACGGAAACCTAAACTCTCTGCATATTTAGTCCAAGAACGGTACAAACACCTTTCGGACAACCCCAATAATCAAAAAGAAAAATTGTAAACTTTTTTATAAAACTTTATTGTACATTTATAAAACTGTAAAAAAAGGTTGAAATTAATTTGAATCTAATCTACATATTGTATATCGTATGTGACTTTTATAGCTAGTACATCAAGCATTTACTTCCACAGGTCCAACACAACACGACCGTTGATTTGGTTGTTTTGCATTCTTTCATAGACCTTTGGAAGGTCCTTCAATGGCACAACTTCACACGGGATTCTGACCTGCCCTCTAGCGAAGAACTGGAGTGCCTCATCCATATCCTTTCTGGTACCGACGTGAGAACCCTTGATGGTAATGGTACGAATAATAGCAAAGAAAGATTCAAAAGTAACCTTAGAATCTCTTGGCAAAGCAACCATAACCACAGTACCATGAGAGCGGATGTACTTGATGGCGTCTTCAATGGTTCTGGTAGTTGGAGCAAAGTTGCACATTCCATGAGGACCTCCTTCAGTTAGTAGTTGAACGGCAGCTGGAACATCGCTGGTCTTGTAGGGATCCAAGAACATATCAGCTCCCATAGCACGGCAATGGTCTTCTTTGGCACCGTTCTCAATAGCCAAAACTCTCATTCCCATGGCCTTGGCATACTGAATGGCTAGAGTACCCAAACCTCCTCCAGCACCGGTGATGACAACAGTTTCTCCTGGCTTTACATTAGATTCTTTAAGAGCTTTGTAGGCAGTCAATCCCTAAAAAAAGTCGCTAATAAGCCAAACACAGGAGTTTTAAAAGATTTTACGCAAAAAAAAAACTTACAGCACACAGGATGGGAGCCACCAAAGCCATGTCAACATTGTCAGGAATTGGTGCAGCTTCAGTACCCTTAACAGCAGCGTATTGTTGGAAGGATCCATCACGGTGGAATCCAGAGAGAACTAGTTTCTCACAGTTTGGCTCATGGCCCATTTTACATTGTTCACAGCATAAGCACGACGAATTGATCCACTAGAACAATATTTCTTCAAATATGACATTTTCAAACATCTGAAATAAGCAAGAATGAATTACCTTGACTCCAGCGCGATCTCCCAGCTTGAAGTTGCTGACATTCGATCCCAACTTGACCACAATCCCAGCTCCTTCGTGACCTCCAACTAGTGGTGGCTTCTTGGTTTGCAATGGGAAGTCACCAAGCCAAACGTGGAGGTCAGTGTGACATACTCCAGAGTAGGTGATCTTTACCAAGATGTCATCGGGGCCAAGTTCTGGTACTGGAATGTCTCGAATGTCAAGTTTTCCGTTATGTTCGTCGAAAACGGCAGCTTTCTGCATCTTTGGAATCTCGTAGGTTGTCATCTTGCCGAGTTAGTAGTTGTTTCCAACAGTAGTAGTATTGAAGTAGTAGTGCTAACCGAACACTTAGATGTGGTTGGTATTGCTAACTTCATGTCGCTTTATATAGTAATGGATGTCGGAGGAGGAGTACTTGGACTTGATGTACTTTACAGAAAAACAAACTGTTATCTAGCTGTTTAGCAGTGATTGACCCCGTAGTAATTGCTCTTATTCGGAACCAAAACTCGAATATTACGTACATGAAGAAAGTCCCCACGTGGCGGTCAGAAGAACGTTCGTAACGTCCTTTCTTTAATGTTCTTGAAGGATAAACAGGAGAATAAACAAAACAATCATAATAAGTTTGCAATAAAATAAGTTGTAAAAAAGAATGCATAAAAATGCATTTAATCTTCTTATTTTACAATGTTATACGTACATTTTTGTATATTATCAATAACAAGATATCGTTGAAACATATCTAATCAATCAGAGATTGTCAACACGTGGGAAAACAACAAAAATAACCGTTTCTTTTGTGTAAAAAGTAAGTTTTGCAGAACAAAACTGTTTCAAACGTATTTGAACAGAGGAAGATAAGGAACAATCAAGGTTACTTTAGGTGTATCTAAACGATAATTTTCTCAAAAGTTGTTAAAGATATTTAATAAAAATTAATGAGTTAACCAAAAACAAGTAAAATTGATCAAAATTTTAAAATTTACTTGACAATTATTAGTTCATCTTTGGCCTACAAACTCCGGTACTAAGCATAACTTTGAAATTGCTTTTGATCATAAGACACAATTAAACTCGGTGAAAGGTCGCTACGGCAATTATGTTCCCCCATTGTAACTTTTTGTTATTCCAAATCCTTAAAAAGGTCTGGCGAGAAAATGATACTTTTTTTATTTTTTAAAAAGCGAAACTTATAGTAAACCAAACAGTTCGTACAAACTATTTACATTACTTAACCTCTACGTACTACAAGTGCCCAATTACCTTGCTTCATATAATATATTATATTCTGTCAAAGCAGACACTCTTTATCGTAAGTTTTAAACTTACAGTTTCTTATTTTTACATTACTGTCATATCTTGCAGCATGATTACTTTTATAAACGCTAGTTACCGCCGTTCTTTGCTCACCTAACATAGAGCGCACAAACTTTAACCACACTGTAGTATAACGTAATATCAAACACAAACTATGTGCAAAAATTATTTTCGAATTACCGTTAAGCGCCATTCAAGCGGAATAATGTCTGATCTTTTTGATGGAATGTTTTTGAGGATTGAATAACTTTTTGTTACTCTGATCACTCATATCTAGCAGCCGGCTGACGAAACAATAGCGAGATGTTCGGGTCACTACTGCGTTAGGTCATTTAGCTATCGAACATCGCTTACAGTAATTCCACTGGTTTTGTTTCTAGCTTTAAGTTATTCTATTTAAAATATTATTTTGTAATACCATTAGATGAGCAGTAAACTTTTTTATTATTTTTTTTTGTGCTTACTTAAAACGTGTCACAAAATTCATCTAAAATTGTTAAAAACTAGCGCGATGATAACCTTAAAGCACCTCAAACTACGTTCTCCCTCGCTAGCCAGCACTTACAATTCCATTATCTTGACGCATTAAGACTTGTTAACGCGTTAATCGGAAAAACTCACGGTAGTCACCGTTAGTTTCACCGTGAACTTCGTGTAAGGCAACATTGCCTGCGTATTTAAGACTTTTCGACAGGTCTGTTAGGTTAGTCTTTTCGATTACAAAATTACGACATTCGCTACAGCGATTTCTTGAAAGAATTAGGTACTTCATAGATTTCCTATGTGTATATAAAACAAACTATAACCTTACACTATATATATATTGTTCTTTTTTTAAGGTTTTTTTATTTTCTCAAACAGAATTTAATTCTTTTTCACCATACTATCACAAAATTTGTAATACTAATGTACTTTTATTATCAATGTCTTTCACAACAACCAAATTTCAGTCCGCTAATTATAATACCAAAACTTTTTTAAGCCTAAATCCATTTTTTATGTTTCATTAAAATTTCAAAGCTTTAATCAGCCTTTTTATAGCACGCTAATCCTTAATGTTTTAACGATCTCTCGCTTTTTCAAATATCTTAAACTTAATACTCATAAACAATGTGCATATCATGTTGGTACACGCACTTTTTGATACGACCGAGTCGTTTTTAAATGTTTTAGTCCAATGTTTACGTAGTAGTTTCTTAAGACAGAAATGTAGATTTTAAAATCTTAACTTTGTTGTTAATTATCTTCTTTATTTGTTTAAAATTTCAAAAATCCTTTTAAAAACTATCAAAGAACAAACAGTAATTTTACCTGTCCGACTGCTATTACGTGTTTTTCAGACATAAATAAAATTTTAAGAGATGGAAAGTTGTAGGTGATCAACCAAAACAAGTCAGATACCATCAGCAACATGACTATCTTATCGTACGAAGAGGTATGCTAAAATTTATAAAAACGTCTTTTAAAATAAGCACTTTTAAACCTTTTTAATTTTTATGAAATAGTGTTATTCGGTTTTTAGGTAATGGCCATGCAGCGTAAGTTCTTCAGCTCCGGCGCTACACGATCTATCGAGTTCCGCAAGAAACAGCTTCGAAAGATCAAGCGACTTATCGAAGAAGAGAACGAGATCATTTGTCGTACAATCCACAAAGACCTTCGTCGTAACGCTGGCATCACAAACTATCTTGAGTTAGGGCCTTCAATAACTGAAATCGACTACTTTATCGAGAACCTTGAAGACTGGGCCAAGCCAGAACATGTTCCCAAAACCGTAGCAACCGCCATCGATACTCCCATGATAGTCCGAGAGCCTTATGGAGTTTGTTTGCTTATCACAACATGGAACTTCCCAGCTGTCATGTACTTCTATCCTATGATTGCTATGTTAGCAAGCGGAAATACAATGATAATCAAAGGGTCAGAGCTTTGCGAAGCAACCACAAACTATTTGGCCAAACTCATCAACAACATGTTTCCGCCAGTATGTTTATTCTTGTTGAGTTTCAGGACTAGTATCTATAATTATCTGTAAAATAATGAAAATTAACTTACAGGAGTACGTAACCGTCTACACTGGAGGGCCTGAAGTCACAACTGATCTTTTAAAGCTGCCATTTAACAAAATAATGTACACTGGTAACCCTGCAGTTGGTAGAATCATCATGGAAGCAGCCTCCAAACACCTCACTCCTGTTGTCCTTGAGCTTGGAGGAAAAAGGTAAGTCTACCACAATATAATCTCATATAAAAACATGTTATAAATAGATGTTGTATAAGCAATAAACATGTGATTTCCTTACCTAACATAAAACGATTCAAAATTTTAGTCCCGCAGTTGTATTAAATGATGCAGACATCAGAATAAGTGCAAAAAGAATTGTTTGGGGAAAATTCACAAACGCAGGCCAAGTTTGCATTACTGTCGACTACATTATCGTCACAGCTGACGTTGCTGATCAACTGATTGAAGAAATGAGAAACGCTGTTATCGAGTTTTATGGAGAAAATCCACAAAACAGCAATGATTATGGTAGAATAATCAACACGCGCCATTTTGAGTAAGTTTGCAATAAACATAAACAGTATCACTTTTTGAGTAACATAAAAAGAAAACATTGGAACCACAATAATGTTTAATTAAAAACTTACCTTCAGTCGACTGAAGTCTTTGTTGGACAAAACCTTGGGAAAAGTTCATTTGTGTCCTGGACATCTCGATAGAAGTGATCTCTATATTCCTCCCACCATCGTCGAAGTAGAAGCGTTCGATATTCTTATGAGCGACGAGATATTCGGCCCCATTTTGCCTATTCTAGTAGTAAAATCTTACGACGACGCTCTCCATTACATCAAATCAGGGCCATCTCCTTTGGCGTCTTACGTTTTCAGTAAGAACAAGAAGAAAGTCGACAAGTTTGTGAATCAGATCAGTAGTGGAAGTATGGTGGTCAACGACATGTTGCTTCAGTACTCTGTGGACACTCTGCCATTTGGTGGTGTTGGTACAGCTGGAATGGGAGCTTATAGAGGAAAACATGGATTCGACGAGTTTTCTCACAAGAAAGCGGTCTTGATCCGAGGATATTTCGGGGAAAAGCTGTTGGAGTAAGTTAGAATTAACCTAATGAATTAAATTAAACATAACTTACTTAAACTGATCTTTCTTTAGATGCCGATACCCACCATACAACGAGAAGAAGTTCAAACAACTGGCAATGTTATCTAAACGACGCAATTACCCTCCAGCCTTTCTGAAATACTTTCGCCCGTCCTTCTTTGGCATCCTGCTCGGCATAATACTTACATTGTTGGTGCAAAAACTGATCACATTCTTCAACTTATCATTTCCGTTTCTCGAACATCACACATCCTAAACATATTCAATAACAAAGTTGAAAGTGATCTTGTTTTAGCGGATATTTTAAATAAACAATTGATTGATCAAAACTGTAAAACAACAGGGTAAGTAAAAGAACCATAAATAATTTTATTATTTTACAATGCACGTTCGGTCCACTTTTAACAAAAAGGGAACTCAGAATGGCGGGTCGACCTGCGCCCAAATTATGAAATCTGCGCGTTTTTTACGTTACAATATCATATGTAAGCAGTGTAACTTAAAAACTACAATAGTAATTAACTATTCTTCTACACAATTTAAAGAAGACACTATCAAGACCTCTGGTAAAAAAAATAAGCCAAATTTATTAAAAACTTCGCAAGTTCTCACTGAAAAACCAAAAATTTGCACTGAAATCACGGTAAAACTACTGTAACTCGGTTTAAAAAAAAGATATCCAAAATCGTTCTACACGAATTGAAGGTAATGTGATTGTGTGTAATCTATGAAAAAATTAAGATCATACGACATTTGGTTCAAAAGTTCTCACTGAAAAACCCAAAATTTGCACTGAAATTACGGTAAAACTACTGTAACTCGGTTTAAAAAGAAGTTATCCAAAATCGTTCTACACGAATTGAAGATAATGTGTTTTTACGTAAATTGTGAAAATATGATGATCGTACGGCATTTGGTTCACAAGTTCTCATTGAAAAACCAAAAATTTGCAATTCAAGTAAAACTAAATTTTTTTAATTGTGCAATGTAATGAAAAGGAGTCAATTATAATCAAGTTAACTACTGCTTAAGACTTAAATTTTAATTTTTTTAAAAAATTGTCAAAATTTGCAAAATAAAATGTCGATTATGGCCAAGTTAGGGCCAAAACTTTCAAATTGAATAAAACTGATACAACTGTTTTAGCTTCCATGATATACCACCATACCCTATTTTACCATACCATACCATTTACCTTCCCTTAGTTACTTATCCTACCTTACCCATTAAACGTATACGACGGTGTTGTATAAGATAGAATAGGAGCACGTATAATATATTGTTGTTGGTAGAATAGAAGATGGTATGGTGAATTATATTAGGATAGGGTATGGTATGTTATAAAATAGTATGGTATGGTAAGATAGGGTATATTATGGTGGAGCAAAATTTCGATCGGGCCGGGCCTGAAAATTGAGCCCGGCCCGTTTCTCATGTCTAGATATGGCAGGATAGGCTAGAGTATCGCTTAAGAGAGCAGGGGTAGGCTTGCGTAGCGATAAAAAAGGTGGCGGGGGGGAAGGGGGGTAGACTTGCGTAGGGCTAAAAAGGACAGAGATAGGATCAGGCTGAAAAAGGTGGGGTTAGACTTGGGTAGGGCTGAAAAGGTCAGTGGAAGGGTAGAGTTGAAAAGAGCGGGCTTAAATCTTTTGCTTTCATTTACTTTGTGCTAGTTTGCTCAAAAACGAAATAGACTACTCAAATAAGACGAAAAAACATAAAATTTAAAATTCTACGTATTTTTTGACCAAACTAGCAATAATAAAACGTTTTTTGTGACTAAAAGGCAGGAACTATTTGCAAAAGCAAGCGCTACAAATCACTTTCCGTTAGGTCCCGACACGAAAACAAACAAACGCAAATAGTTGATTGGCATTGAGTCGCCGCTGCTCTGAGTTCCAAACGGATCGAACGTGCAATGTTCTCCATTGACTTCAATTCAAATCTTTCTGAAGAGCCATCTTTGACGGTCGCGGCCGACAGAAAAATGTCAGTGAGGCTGCAGTTTGCAGCATCAAGGGCGCGAAACAACTTTAGAAAATGCTTTGGAACAAAACATCGGACAGAAGTTACCATTTTTTATGGTGTTTACAATTTTAAATTGCCTTCTTTATTTTGCCATTATTATAGTTTATTAAATAGTTTTATTTTAACAGATTAAAATCAATTTGGTTTTAAACCACCAATTTCTTACTCACAAACCAGCTTTATGTTTATAAGGAAAGTACCTAACCTGCAACTCTCAGAATTAGGTCAAAATTTTTGTACGGATTCTTTGTAGTACCAATAACCTATATAAAAAATTTTAGGTTTTAAGTTTTAAAATTAATATATTTAAATTTTCCGTCAAATTGGCAAATTTGGCATTGTGTGGCAAGCACTTTTTTTAATGTTCCAGATGAGATAGGCTTACAAATTTAAAACTGCAGGTCTATTTGGAGCTTTTCTACCATTATATTAAAGAAAAATAGTTAAAAGTCAAAAAATGACAAAGTTAAAAGCTTGCAACACTATGCCAATATGGCGGGAAATTCAAAACGCGACTTTTTGATCTCGATTTTCTCAAGAGTGGCCGCAAACCGCAACTTAGAATTTTGCATAAGACCTTACATTTACATGATCTTTCAATAAAAAAAGTTTGAACGAAATGTGAGCGTTGCAGGTTGGGTACCTTCCTTGTTAGTTGTCGTGGTTTGTTTGTGGAAAATTTAGGATAAGTTACATGATGAAATTTTGTATTTGTAGGTGTAAAATATTATTACAGTGAACACACGTTATTTGAAAATTTAAACTCAACTTTAACATTTTTAGGTTGTTTTTCGTTTTTCATTTTTGTTACCTAAATTTGTGTTGAATGTAAGTTTTTTATTACTGTTTTGCAAATTTGTTGTACTTTTCAGGAAACAAATAATCATGAGAAGGTTTGTATAATGTGATATTTTTTATTTTCAGTCCTTGATTTAAAATTAAACATGAGAAACGGGCTGGGCTTGAGCAAAATGAGAAACAGGCCGGGCCTGAAAATTGAGCCCGGCCCGTTGTTCCTGTCTATTTAAAAAATTTGCTGTAATATTGAAGTCAAAACAAATAGTAATTGTGGTAGTCTTATTTTCAACTTCAAAGAGGACAAGCGAATCGTGTTATAAATTTTATTGTTTCAAAAGAGACAAATCCCTGGTTGAAAACAAGTCTATATGGCAGTAAACGATCTTTCAGAAAGAACTGGTAACTCGTAGTTTTGAAATCATATTTTTTGGGAGATCTGACGCTCTTTAGTAGCCGGAGGCGGCAACTGGGGCGGCTTCTGGAGCGGCTTGTTCAACTGGAGCTGGGGCAGCCTCAGCTGGGGCGGCTTCTGGAGCTGGAGCGGCTTCTTCGGCGGTTGGGGCAGCTTCTGGAGCGGGAGCAGATTCGGCGGCTGGGGCTGATTCTTCAGCGGCTGGGGCGGCTTCTGGAGCAGCAGCTGGGGCTGGAGTTACTGGCTCATCTCCGTAACTGTTGTCTCTCTTCTTTCTGTATCCGGAGGCGGCGACTGGAGCGGCTTCTGGGGCAGCTTGTTCAACTGGAGCTGGGGCAGCTTCAGCTGGAGCGGCTTCTGGAGCTGGGGCAGACTCAGCTGGGGCGGCTTCTGGGGCTGGAGCGGCTTCGGCGGCTGGAGCAGACTCTTCAGCGGCTGGGGCGGCTTCTGGAGCAGCAGCTGGGGCTGGAGTTACTGGCTCATCTCCGTAACTGTTGTCTCTCTTCTTTCTGTATCCGGAGGCAGCAACTGGGGCGGCTTCTGGAGCGGCTTGTTCAACTGGAGCGGGAGCAGCCTCAGCTGGGGCGGCTTCTGGGGCTGGAGCGGCTTCTTCGGCGGCTGGGGCAGCTTCTGGGGCTGGGGCGGATTCGGCGGCTGGGGCAGCTTCTGGGGCTGGGGCGGATTCGGCGGCTGGGGCAGCTTCTGGAGCAGCGGCTGGAGCTGGAGTTACTGGCTCATCTCCGTAGCTGTTGTCTCTCTTCTTTCTGTATCCGGAGGCAGCAACTGGAGCGGCTTCTGGGGCAGCTTGTTCAACTGGGGCTGGGGCAGCTTCAGCTGGGGCGGCTTCTGGGGCTGGAGCGGCTTCTTCGGCGGCTGGGGCAGCTTCTGGGGCTGGGGCGGATTCGGCGGCTGGGGCTGATTCTTCAGCAGCTGGGGCGGCTTCTGGAGCGGCGGCTGGGGCTGGGGTCACTGGCTCATCCCCATAGCTGTTATCGCGTTTGTACACTGAAACAAAAAATATTTGTAAGGAAAACAATCATCTTTTTTAATCACAAACTGTTGTTAAATAGGGGACAATAATAAAGTAAGATGAGTTTGGCTTACATGATTTGGATTGGATTCCGATCAAGAGAACGGACAGAAGGGCCAATTGAAAGACACGCATCCTGTTGTA
This sequence comes from Bursaphelenchus okinawaensis, assembly GCA_904066225.2. NCBI lineage: Eukaryota > Metazoa > Nematoda > Chromadorea > Rhabditida > Aphelenchoididae > Bursaphelenchus > Bursaphelenchus okinawaensis. Next base: position 5,257,980 of record CAJFCW020000005.1, on the reverse strand, counting down.
ATCGTTCGAAGTTTTCTTAAGAAATGAGAAACCAAACGATGTTCTGAAGTTCTTGGTGCCGTTCCCTTGCTTAAATACACGAAACGGTTTAAAACACTTTAACACTCCCTGCTGTTCTTTTTTTGCTTGTATGGGCGTTCACGTTTGCTTCAGAAGGCCAATGGGGGCGCAGTAAACAGGGTTATCTCTCGAGGTCGCGCAATGATACATTTGTGTTTTTTATTTGAGGGTTACCCTTAAGGTGTGTTTGTCTAGGCGAAAGTTTAAGGTTCTGTTTTTTGTCTGAACGCTTTTCGTCGTGTTTTGTACGGCTTCTAAAAAAGACGGTGTTCTCGGAATGAACAGAAACGACCGCTTTACTGTTAGGTTTTTTTCAGATTTTATCGAAGCTCCAAAACGTTCTGGCGTTTTAAAAGAAGCACAATATAAAAAAGAACGCTACGACTGACATACATTTCAAAATTCCGGTAAAATATGCATATTTTTCTAAAAAAATACAATAATTTTTTAAATATTAGATTGTTCACATAATTCTGCGCTTCCTTCCCTATTTTGCTTTGAGAAAGGGCGCAGAATTATGTGAATAATATGAACAAAATAAGATAGATAATAGTTTTGTGTTTAAATAATTATGGCTATAAAAATGACTTGGTATAAAAAATTGTGAAAAGGGTTTGCAAGTAGATTGATGTGAGTTTTTGTAAGATAACAAGAGAAACGATCAAGGTCAATTTGCAAGAAGATATAATACGAAAAGTAGCTTTTTTTTAAATATAAGCCGATTCTTTACTATCCGGTTGATTGTGGTGCTTTGTAATATTATGGAAATGCTTTTGTTAGATTTTAGGTCTAAAAAGTGTGTCATCTGAGTTGTCCTACTTTATATTGTCTTCAGCTTTTGCTTGTTGGATAGCTTCTAGCTATTTTTTAAAAATTTGCTGTAAGGCTATAAAATTAAAATATAATGATTAAAATCAAAAGTCCACGCACTGTTACAACAGTAATGACTACAAACTGTCTGGGCTGTACAGTTTATTCATAATTTATGGGTTTTGTATAGTAAGTTCTGTAGAATTCACTGGTTTACGAGCGGTTTGTTTTGCAAAGATGCTTGTTATTGTTTTGGAAGGTCATTGGGTTATTTACGATCAATTCGGGTCTTACTATTGTACTGTATTTACACCGTTTTTATAGTGAATTTGCTTTTTTAATTTAATGTTGTTTATCTGTTGACTTTTTTGCCTTCTTTGTTGTTTTTAAGCCTGTTGTTCTTCTGCTATCTTATTAGTTTTGGTTAGTTTCGTCTTGGAGTTTTTTAAAGTAAACTATTATAGGTAGCAAAATCTTCAGATTATGTCTTACGAATTTAAAGAAAATATTTTGTTAAAGCAGGTTTAAACCGTTGCACTTTTGTCAACTTGAGAGACTGTAACGAAGATTCAGTTTCGGAAAAGTTCAAATGGCAACTTTTTCTCACGGAGCAAGAAACTTCTCCCTGCACTGCAGGTGATCATAACCATAAATCAAAACGAAATCAACCTGTTCTCGAAAGTTTTTACAAGGCTTTAGGTAACCGACGGGTGTCGCTTGATTCATGATCTGATTGTTCCGGAAGTAATGTCTATAAATGGTTGTCTGTGATGTCAAAGGTACACGACACTTTAAAGGTGATGTCAAATAATGACATTTCGTGACGTTTTAATTACATTGTGTTGTGAATATTTAAGGCTTCGCATAGCTTTAGAATTGAAAGTTAAAATTACAAAATGTAAGTTTTCAAAAACAAAATTAATACGTAAAATTGGGTTTTTAAACATGCGAAAGGCCTAATAATCAAATTTCAAAAAATAATAAATTTATATTTTCAAATTGGATGAATTTGAGTAAAGCTGGCTAGGTTTAATTATTAATTGATTAATATAACAAACAAACCGTCTGTAGTAATAAAGTTTGCACAAAAAGTAAGAAAAAGTGAAACGTTTGTGTAAAGTAAGACCCTAACTGAATGTTTTAGCGATAGTAATTGTAATGAATTTATGGTTAAGAAATGACAGACGTTCAAGAGCCATTGATGATTAGGTTAAATGTTGAAAGTTGGATACACCGTACAGTAGTGTATTTTAAACAAGGTTAGCAAAATGATAAAAGCTTTAAAAACATTATTAGGGTTTTATGATTTTTTGCATTCTAACTGTTTTTACTTTGCAAAATCAATTGAGAACCAAAAAGTAGTAAAAGTAGTATGAAAACAGTTCTTACGTGATTCCTTTACATTTTTGACAAGATTGATGGGCCGAACATTGGAAATGGTTTTGAAACTGTTTACGGAAAAGAATTACAGTCTGGATTCCGGGTATTGCAAACTGGTATGTTGAAGATAAGCCAAAACATAACGTAAATAAGTTTATTTAGACCCGTATGTAAATGGATATTGGTTAAGTTAAAACATAGTTATTGGTGAAGTTATAATTTATGAGTGGTATAGTTAATAGACGGCATGAGACATAATTGTGTAGGTATGTTTTTGGACAGTGGCTTACAATAATATACTTTTTTAAATATTATATATTAGTCGTACTTGTAACAGTGATATAGATATGTGTACTATAATAAATTATTAAGGGTATAGGTACATCGGTGTTAGTCAACCAATATACAAATATACATATATGTGTTTTATATACTAATGTGCAGCTACTAGAAATAGCTAGTCATATTGACATGTTAACGACGGCATTTAAACGGCATCAACTGGAACGTTCTTCTTCCAGAACGTCTTAGGCATCAGGATGTTCCAATGTCGTCCTTCGTTTTGGTACTCTGATGGTGGTACCTCCATTTCATCGTCCATGTCAACTGTAATTGCGTAGTATTCTGGAGGGGGACTGTAGACAGGCACGGTGTCTTTCTTGTCTTGTTTGTTCATCAACTTTTCGTACTTCGAGATCATTTTGGTCGAGTTTTTGGGGCCAAAACGGCAGTTCTGGACTATTTTGTACAATAGAAAGCCGGCCAGTATCCAGATGATGAAGTCGATAACTAGTAGGATCACCATGTACGATGTTCGGTTGGGGAACTAAAGTGAACTTTATTAAAAACAAGAATTTAAAAATAGCTTTTGAAATTTAAAACTATATTTTAAATAAAGCTATTGCTTAATAGGTATTAAATTTAAAAACTTACACTATCAGTAACGGTCAGAACACCGCTTCGGACCAAAGCGACTTCATGTTCAACTCCTTGAACTTCTTGGTTGAAGACACTTAGCTTGGCATCCAGTTCAGCAGTAATATTCTTCATGCCAAAGGCGAGGTCATAGAAGGTCTGGTGTACTCTAGCTAGTGCATCTTGTACTTTCTGTATCTCGGCATCTACTGACATCGTGTTGAACGGCGTTTTGAAGCAATAAAAGTGTTAAAGCTTATAAATGAAGTTGTGAATGGCAATAAGTTATATGGTTTGGTAAGGAGAGTTATGAGATTCTGTCTTTTAATGGCTTCTGAAATACTATATTTAGTATATTGTAGATATTGAAGACCGTATAGCAAAAAAAAACGTAATAAAACGATAATAATGTAGATTAAAAATAAATGTGAAAATTCAAGAACATATTTGCCAAAACACTATTTATTAAATAACACAGCAAATTAAAAATATTATACTTGATAGTAAAGAAATAGATCTACATTACTGCGATATTAATGTAGACGCTCAAACAAAATACTTGTTATGACCGTAACTACGTACATCATAAATTTACCAAAACACACCAAAATATGGTGCGTGAGAACACGGTTTCGTATGTCGCGTAGTAAATACAAAATGAATATGTTGGCCCACTCTTATATATTTGGAGATTAACCGAATCTTTAATCGTTATTAAGTAATCCCTTTCATAAATCACATCCGGACTCTTTAACAAAAGAACAATGTTGTGACGTACAGTAATGGGTTAACAACCAACATGTGACTATTGTGGTATTATAACTGTGGAAGCAGTTAATGCATTGACTATTGTAATGGTATAACTAGTTAGTGTAAATGACTATTGTAATGAACTCTTCTAGTATATAATGCAGAAGAAGTCTTTGTACTGAGAAAGTAAATGTGAACGAAAAGAGTGCTTGTACACAGTATTGTGGTATCTTGTGTGGCTTTACAAAAGTGTGCGAATGTTTTTTTCAATGTCATAGTGGGAAGCTAATTATCAAATTACAAGAACATGCCCTCTATAAACTATTGTGGTACAATCGTGGGAAACAATATATAGTACGAGTAATGAAAAGTACTGTAAAAGTAAAAACAATCATTTTTAAAAACAGGAACTCTTTAGTCAGACAAGCATTGACATTTTACAATTAAAGCATAAAATTTAAAATCACTAAAATGGTACAGCCCTCGGGCAGGTAAAAACTACAGCTGCAATAAATGTGAATATCATAGTGGTAACACACAACTATGTAGCAGCTTTTAACCCAAAGAGTTTTCAGCTGTCACTAAGGGAGCACTGACAGGTAAAAATCGTTTTCGAAACAAAATATGATAAACGTTTCACAACATCTGCACCATGCAGGTTTCAGAATTCAAAGAAATTTGGCAAGAATAAAGAATACAAAACATGTTGGCTACACAAAGTTTATACAACCCTAATAAAATCTCTAATAGTTAACTAACTAACTATTATATAAACCTTAGCAAGACCCAAAAGATTCCTCAAGTTAACACTGTCAAAACTACCAAATCTATCGGGGCTTATATACGACAAGCAGTGGCAACGTATGTTAAACCCTTTTTCAAGATTATCCAGCCCAGGAAATGTTAATGCTGGAAGATAATCGGAGTCAGACTGTACTGCCCACTAACACTAAGCCTTCCTGTAACACTTTCTGACTCACAATACATATAACATATAGTTTAGTACGATATAATCTGCAATTAAGGGCTGATGAGATTTAGATCTGATGACTGAAGGCGGTTAGAAGGTAAAATATTTTGTAAACCTGAATGTGAAATACGAAAAAGATTATTATACCAAACCTACTATAATATAGTTTTTGTATTTAGTGGTTCTGTAACCCACACACGAAAAAATATTTTGCCAACCAAAGCAGTATTAAACTAAAAAACGACCTTATCACTAGAAAACATCTTTAAATTCTCTATTGTAAATACCTACTGTAGCATATTTTTAAATCCGTTTTACCATAACTTCCTCCTTGTAATGTAATAACACCATTGCCACTTTTGGCAATACTTCCGACTAAAAACTAATTAAAAATATGGGCCTTAAAGGGAAAAACTTTTAACTTTAATAACATTACAGCAGAAAGATTTGGCTAATCAATAACATCATTAGTCTGACTAAGTTGTTTTTTCAGACAAAATATGTTACAATAACATAACACTCATCATCTTGCGTCTTTATGGATTTTTGCGCAAAAAACAGTTATTTGAGTAATCATTGAGGAACAATATGGTTATCAGTTGTTGGAGATAATTAAAATGTTATAATTGCAAAGTAAATATTCTACTGTAAAGTTTGGTTACAGTAAGCATGTTATTGGCTTAAAACGCAGGTGTTTATAATGAGTAAAAGGGTCTTTGTCAGCAATTATAGTTAAGAGAGTTATAGTATTGGTTGTTCAAATAATTTTGTGCTCCTAACTCTAAAAATTTGCTCTGAAAGGGGTGCAGAATTATTTGAACAACCTTATAACTAGTTGACTGTTATCAGCTCTTTTTTAAAACAAAGTTGATCTCAAAAATCTTCCATTGTCCAGTCTTGAACACTAAAATTGAAAAAACTAAGCGTTTTGCAGAATATTTCTTTGATATTCCAGTTACTTTTGACGTAACGACTACGTTTTGCAGTGTAAATCCTTTAATACCATTGAAAATGTTGGCCCAAAGTATTATCCCAGGCCGATTGTATATACTAATAAATATAAGCACTAGCCAGTACAAACGATTTCTCAGTACGTCAGTCTGTTTACAATAACAACAAGCATTGCAATTTGTTTGTTATCATTTTGAATACGAAGTAATAGTTAACATACATACTAAAATACTTGAAGTTCTAAATTCTATAATATTATATATGTAGTACCTTTTGACAATAGAAGTTACAGGTTGTGAGAAATGTAAAAAACACCTTGTTATAGTTTCGATACCACTATCTACAGGTAAAAACGGTCGATAAAGAAAACACTCGTTATAGTCAACAATCTCTTTTAATTTTAAAAAACTTCGTTCAACAAGGTACTGTCCTTTAAGGACATATACTACATTTTTGTTAAAAACCATGAGAGTTTTGTAATGTAAACCAAAACTACTCTAAAGCAACAAAAAATACATGTTATGAAAAACGTACATGAATGAAAGTAATGCCCTAAGCCAATAATTAAATATAAAATTAACTTGTAAATAATTAAATGTTCGAAATCACATTAATGAGAAATGAATTAAAGATTAGACCTAAAGTAGATAAAATAAGTAAATCCAGCTTTTAAACTTGCCTACATCTATAGTTAACACTAATTACAATTGATTATGTTTATTAATATCATGTTAAAACAAACGATATTACAGTAGAAAAGTGTCAATATTTTGATTAATGTTTTTAAATTTAAAATACGTTAACATTTCAAAATATATTTTACTCTAAATCCCAAATTTTCAAAAAATTCACAATATGTTATACTTAAGACTTTCAGAAGTAGGTTTAAAAACATTTCAAGACCTAAAGTTAAAAAACCAATTTTTTTAAATTTTAAAAACTAGCTCAAAGACAAGCCCTTTAAGATATCTTTATGTGTGGCAAGGAAATACCTAATTACACTTTAAAAGTATTAATAAGTAAGCACGCACTCAGCCAGACGTTCTTACGTGATTCCGAGTAATTATGGACATTTGTTATGATGAAAGTGTCAATTTCCGGTAATTCTAAACTTTTACTCTCAGCCTATAGCAATGCTTACTATTATGTTTTGAGTCATAACTACATGTAATTATGTAAAACATCAAAAGTTGATGTTATATACATATTAATAGTACAAATTAAAAATTATGCTTTGAATATATATATAACAGTACAAACAAAATTATGATGGTAGAATGACAAGATATAAATAGTATTTGAATGGTAAAACAAGACTTTAAAACTGCAAGTCAAAGAGCTAATAAGTTTAAAATACTTTCAAAATATAGTGCATATCTATGTTGAACAACATTACGTTACAGTCAACAAAAATGGTCATTCGTCAGAGTTTCTATTGTATTTTCAAAGAAATTAAAGTATAATAAAAGAAAACATACTGGGCTGTTCAAATAATTCTGTGCTCCTTAACCCCGAAGATGTGCTTTGAAAGAAAGCACAGAATTTTTTGAACTTCATAATAATTCGCCGCCATACTACAAAATCCAAAACTATACTACTTCCTACAATTGTAAAAGTATTAAAAACTACCACAGTTTATATTTAGTATACAAGAACTGGCAATTACATGCACGTCCTTTGTTGTAATTTAGCACATGAAATTCAGGAAATAAACGCCCTGAGGCCATAAATTGGCCTTTGCCCGCGTGAATGCCACAAATAACTAAAAATATCTTTTGGTAATTTAGACTTAACACCGACAAGTCATTATATAAACACACTTTAAGAAGTTCTAAACAAAAGTGTTGATAATGCACTTCAATGTACATTAAATTTATTTATAATGTATACCTCATAGCCCACATTCAGTAAAAAATGTAAAAACTCTGGAGTTAACAAAAAATATATAACCCGGAAAATAATTGTAAAAATGACGGTTAGATAACCTTTTTTAGACAAAGACTAGCCAGTTTATTAGGATATATATTGTGATTGACGAAAAGATCAAAAGGCCAAGCTAGACTTATTTATTTAAAAAAGATAACTTTGAACTTTAAGGAATCGAAAGAAAAACAAAATAAGGGCAGTCTTCTGATGGATCGCTTATCGCAAAAGAGGCGATTCACTCGGCAAACACTCCTCATACCTCCTTGATACTCGATGCGATAAAAGTCGTAATTGTTTCGTACCTTTGAAAGGGTTTATAGGTAAGGAAAAGGAGTTTATAAGCGTAAAAGTAACCTTAACAACAATAAGAATGTCATTACTCTAACACTTCTTGAACAAAAGTAAGACAATTACAATATGCTTATTAAAATATTGACCAATGACTCACACTTGACCTCAAAACATCCATAATATCCACAATAACATTGAGAATACAATGAATTGACAAAGTCAGCAAACTAGATTAATCTCCAGAAGACACGGTGCCAGGACTTCCTGACCACAGCCAGTTTTTGAGAGTTTGTAATCCGCGCACAACCTCGATTCGAGGACATTAATCCTCTGGTATGAGTTCGCTTTTCAGACCTACAATACCGTGAAACCGCGCCCTTTGGAATCGTAATGGTTACTGGGTCGAATGGACGCTACATAGAGTATATAAAGGCTGATAAAGAGTAGACTAGCCATCAGGTTTTTGAAGTTTTGAGGTTTTCAAAGTTTAGAAAGTTTTTTAAAAATATTTTTGGGTAAATTCATATGGGTTTGCTAAAAAGACAGTTTAAAAACGTTGCTTTAGCCTATTTTGAACATAATCGCGTATTTTACCCCTTACAAACCATTAATAAAACTTCTAGCCAGATCTCCTCCAATTGCTACAACAATGACCTCATCCTCTCTGATCGTCGCTTTCATGGTAATGTCAGTCGTATCAGCTCAAATGCTTTACTCACCTCAAGGAATGGGAGGCTACAACTCATACGGAAGCCCGTACGGCATGAGTCAGTACGGTATGGGCGGCTATAATGGCATGAGTGGAATGGGAGGGTAAGTGCACTACCTTAATAAGATTTCAAAAACTGTTACCATAAATTTAAAAAATATCATTTGATCTTTATTGTGCAATACTTTTTTATCATCATAGTAAGATAAGTATAGTAAACTGCATTACCTACTCATTAAAACATCAAAAGCCAAATTTTTATCGTTACGCAAACTAATTTTATCCTACATTTCAGCTACCCCTACGGCTACAACAGCATGTACGGTCAAGGCATGGGAATGGGATACGGTAGCATGGGCATGAGTGGCCTCAGTGGAATGAATGGGTACGGTTATCCTTACAGTAGAGCCATGGTTGGTACACCCTACCTTGCCCGCTCTCCTTTTGTCTATACTATGGATGCTTTGGGCAAGAAAAAGAAGCATTAATGCCTGAGGCAACCAGACTTCAACGCTCTCCCAAAGTCGACCTGACAGCCATTTTCGTTCAGATTCTGGAAACTTTGTTCAGAATTACCTAATTTAATAACAATAACTCTTTCGGCTTTAATTCTTGGTTATCTACTGGGCTTCTAATAATTTAATAATGAGCTTATAATAATACTCTTTCACTTTTACTAACCTATAACAACTAATGTTACAGCCGACAACCTATGAACCAACAAATGGGACCATATGGTCCCAGTGGATCGTATGGCCAAATGGGACCGATGGGACCATCACGCGGCTTCGATCCCAGCTGTTTCTTACACCGCCTACATTAACATTCCACTAACGTCACTAACTTATTGTAACTTAAATGTGTTAGTTGTATGGTAATAATCTTTGTTAGTAACTTAATAAATAACATTTACACAAACTCATTGTATGGTTTAAAATGTAGTTTCATTAAAAGTAAACAGTATTCATTTTTACAATTTGATTCATATTTAAAAGTTACTGTACTTTGATTAGTTTAAATTCCTATAGCTGTTACTACAATACTTTACTACTCGTAATGTTCCGAATCATATCAATAACAATTGTAGAATGTCACAAACTACAATCTAAAACTTTAAAAGCGGCTGATTGATAGTAGTACCGGTAAAACCACTATTCCTTTTGGTCGCCAGAGGTAACAAAAAAGTCTCCATTTCATGTTTTACACCTTTGACTCGTATCAGTCCTCTACTTTGTACTCGGTATTGGTTCTTAGGTAGTGCTGCTGCCATTTCACCAGTCATCTACAAGCAAACAGACACTCGTTTTAAGTTCTAAATTTTCCCTCGTTTTGCACAAGACTTTGATCCCCTACAATATCTAATCCCCCAAAAAAGCCTTAAACCTACATGAATATGCCTCACAACTCCATGCGAATCCATCCTACTCGCCATGTTTACCGTATTCCCCCAGATGTCGTACTGTGGCTTCTGTGCTCCAATAACACCAGCCACTAATGGTCCCAATGACATTCCAATCCTCAACTCAAATGTCTGGAAGGCATCAGCATTCAGAAGTTCGAGACATTGATGCATCGCCATCGCAAACTCTATCATTACAGTGGCTGATCGATGCCCTTTGTCATCAGTCTCGTGATCACTCAGTCCGGCACCAGCCATATAAGTGGACGCTACTGTCTTGATCTTGTCTATGCATGAGAACTTGGGTTTGGATAGTAGCTAAAATATATGATAATTATGATGTTTCACTAAAATAATTTTGACAGCAATCGTTAGTTCTTATATGTTACTATATGTAAAAACTTATCTTTTTCATAACCAAATAGCAACTTATCTTACCTTATCGAATTCACAAGTTATCTCGTTCAAAACCCTCAAGCATTCCAACTTTCTGTTCGAATCGCACTCACTCCAGTACTCTTTGAAGTTAGGGATACTGGCGAACATTACGCATACATAGTTGTGATCTCTCGCGTATAATTCCTAAAATAAAAGTTCAATACTCGAGTTAATTTATATCCGCTACTATGACAATAACAGTTCAATAATTCTTTTATTATCTATGACAAATGCAAAATTTGATCAAGAAAAGCCTAAAGCAAGAAACAAAAGAAAGAGCCCAGTCCAACAGTTTTTAAAACAAAGTCTTAACCTTATAAACTGTAAATTTTATTTAAAAATGTGATTTAACGTTCCATTACTTACATCAGTGTTTCTGTCAGGCGCCAAGAACTTGGCGGCCACACTCCTTGGCAAGATGTTTTCGATAAGAAGATTGTTGATGTCCTGCATTGTTTGGACATCTTTCTCCTCGTTTTTGAAGGCCACATTACATGCAGCTTCCACTTTTCTTTCGTATTCCGTCTGAAAATTAATGTTAAACGAAAAACGACTATTTTTATGATAAAAAACATTATAGTTGTTCAAATAATCCTGCGCCCCCTAACCACAATTTGCTTTGAAAGAAGGTCCAGAACTAATTGAACAACCTAGTACCTAACAAAACACTATTACAATATTAAAATAATGAATATGCTACACCTATTATTAATGTAACTTACAATCCATGCAACAAACAGTAACAACAGAAACAGTGCGATGATGTTAACCAATATGATAGTGAGTTGACAACTGATAATCGGTGCTGATTCTGACACATTCGATGTTGAGAACAAGGTCAGTACCAATAAGAATAATGCGCAATCGACTGATGCTAAGAAACAGCGGAAAGGATATGGTAGTCGATACAGGCCGAATATAACACACATATGACATATACTGGCTGAAATTACATATCATTAAACTGTTATAAAAGGTCTATAAATTTTATATCCCTTTCATTAGTAACGAGCAAACTAATAGCTAACAATGTAATATGTATATAATACAAAAATTAAAATTTATTTTGTAAAATAAGGTTTAACTTACAAGGTAACCATATAATGGCAAATACTGGAACATGAGATTGCACAACAGACAAAAATGACAAAACAGCCTAAAGCATAACATATCATAATATAATTACTATGCGGATAATACAGTAAACAAAAACCTAAACATTTACAACAAAATGTAGAAATACTTACATGCTGTCCTATGGCCAAGAACACCGAAGCCGCGTAGCTTACCAAAATTAAAAATATTTTACCCGTTCTCCAAAATTTTTCAATTAAACATACTAAGAACAATAGTACCATGCACAATAATATCTGATAGTTCAAAACGTGCTGCACTTTATATCTAAAATTACATTTTAAAAATGGGTTAAGGTTAACGAGTTATACTGAAGAAAATAACTGAAAAAAATTTGAAATTAGAGTCTGAAGTCTTTGAAATTACAGCACATACATTTCCATGAACCCTAGAGTAACTTCCTACTACATATAAATATAAGAAACCTACAGTAAATTGAACATAACTTACGGAACATTGCACAAAACCAAAAAGTAATTGGCAATCGATATTGGAATTGATAATAGAAATAAGATACGACATTCAGAGAGATGTAGTGATGTTGGAAAGCGCCTAAAAATTTTATTTTTCATAATATATACGTATCGAAGAACGCATTTTACATTACAAAAAAGCTTTCAATTAAAAAATAAAATTTAGTGTAATTTACTTACCAAAACGGAAACAATAAAAACTTTGAGATCTTGTAAGCACCAGTCGTACAGTTGAACATACTCTTCAGACTAAAACCACAGTTTAGATGTACTTTTACTCCTACCTTGTATTATTGATGTTATTCAAGTTGTTCTCTATCAGCGTCATACTTTGGATCGTGTTTCCGTAGTTGGCTCGTCGTGTGTTCTACAAAAAGCTCGATTAATGTCATACCACAATAACCTACATTTAAAATGTGTTTCAATAGGTTGTTCAAATAATTCTGTGCCCTCAAAGCACATTGTCGGGGTTTGGGGCACATAATTATATGAACCACCTAATAATTTTAAACCTATAAAACTTAAGCTTTAAATTTAAGCAACATAATTAGTCCTGAAGATCAATAACTTAACTAAGGTCGACGTATTTTACACTTACCCCATTCTCAAACTTTTCAGTTTCTCTGCCCAGATTGGCAAACGGTGTTTCAGCGCCCCAAAATTCAGCCATTTTCGACATCTTGGCCTTAACTGACACTCGATTAGAAGCATTCCTCGTTACTCCTAAATTCTCTCCAAAGTCCATACCTGACTTTTTAAATCTAAAAAATTATTATTAAGGCAATAATATAAACGTATAAATAAGCCATAACAATGTCTTACTTGTTCCTGTAGATAGAAGCTGTTCGTTCGTGCAAAGTTGTCTTATCAGGCAGAATATGATACGTGGGTTGACCATATTGTTTTATCGTCGCATCTTCAGAACTACAAACCACATTAATCAGTAAAATTAGGCACTTACTTTGCTTCCACAATCCTATAGTCTCCAATCAGCATATCTTTTGTCTTTTTAGTGATATGAACTCGACCAGGCATACCAGCTGTCTCCATCTGATTGGCAAAGGTAACGTCGTCCGACCAGATGTCAAACTGCCACTTCTTCAGACCCAAGATACCACATAGTACTGAGCCTGTATGTACTCCTATTCGCATGTCTACGTTGACTCCAGTAGCCACTCGAACTTGTCTACAAATAGACCGTAATATTTCCAGTTTATCAATACCTATTTAAACTTTTTGAACCAAAACTACTGAAATATATTACTAGAAAGCCATTAAAATATATAATTATATTAAAAGCACTTACTTTATAGTTTTTATCATCTCCAAACCCATCAAAACACTCATATCAGCGTGATTTGGTCGATTAACTGGCATTCCACTGACACAATAATAGCAATCTCCCAAGAACTTTATCCTCATACATTGTAGCTTCTGAAACACAGCTGTTATTATCACAAATATAAAAAAGATGTTACAATAGATTATACCCCGATCAAGCTACAGAAATACGCAAAAAAAAACAAAAATAGCCTTGCAGCCTGCGGAAAACAAGGAAATTTTGTTGTGGGCGCGAGGCACGGCCTCAGAAAACAATTTTTTGTAAAGTATTACAATACACGGTTGTTCCATCGCGTCCTTTCGAGGTCTCCGAAAAGATTTCAACGCAGTTTGCGAAAGTAGCTTATACGAGAGAAAAACAGCAGACAGAAACAATTGACCCGATAAAAAGAATGTTTCTTATAAATTAAATAAATACGTAAATTTTGCTACACAAGTTATTGTCGAATATTCCGATTAAATATTCGGATAAAACAATAGCATCTGGGATAGATAAAAACTGATCGAGATTAAGGCTTTGAAAGAAGGAGCCCCGGTAGCTTAATAGGTAGAGCATTCGTCTGTTAAACGAAGGATGCAGGGTCAGGCTTGGACGTAGGGCCATTTTCGCGATCAGTTACAGGGCCGGGCAGGGCTTGCTTCGTGCCCGGTAATGCCCTGTAAATGCGCGGTGAAAATTTTTTTTTCATTTTTTTGAAAAAAAAATAAAAACCAGTTTAAAATTATTGATTTTCTAACAAGTAGTGTTACCTACTCCACTTCACTTTTGAAAATTTTAGCTTTACCCGACCTCATCCCTAACCCTATTAGCCCTACTCAACCCCTGACCTTTATAGCTTTATCCAACCCTACCCTCTGACCCTTTAGCCCTGCCCGATCCTACCGTACCATATTGTACCTAACATGCCATACCCTACCATACCCTATCCTATCTATCATACCAAACGCTACAATACCCTACCATACAATACCATATCCTACCATAGCATGCTGTATCATATCTTACCTTACCCAATCTTATACAACACTACTGTGTGCTACCCATGGGTAGGGTAGAGTAGGTAAATAAAGCAAGTAAATGGTATAATATAGTCATATGGCATAGTAGGCTATAATAAAGTATGGTATGTTATAATCTGGTGGGGTATTGTAGGGTTTGGTATGGTAGATAGGATAAGTTATGGTATGGTATAGTATAGTAGGGTAAGGTGAGGTAGACTTGGATAAAGCTAAAAAGGTCAGAAGTAGGGTTGGGTAGGGCTGAAAAGGTCAGGGACGAGGTCGGGTATGGCAAAGGGTCAAGGGTGAGATCGGGTAGAGCTAAAATAGGTGAGAGTGAGATTGGGTAGGGCTAAAAAAATCAGGGGTGAAGCCGGGTAGATATAGAGCAGTTAATTTCACTTGTTATTAGCTTTATAAACTTAATTTACAAGTTCCCTGTAAATTAAAGTTATGTACGATTAAAGGACCAGTTCGCCCATTCAAATATCATTGGCATTCTGTCGCAAAAAGCGTCGAAAATCAGGCAATTTCAATCAAAATCATTTTTCTCAAAAAACGTGAGTGGGTCGGTGTTGAAATGAATTTTCCAATTTGGGACAGACCTGCTCAGATTTTTTGCCAAAAAAATGAACGTCGAATTTTTGCGACAGATTGCCAATGATATTTGAATGGGCGAACTGGTCCTTTAAGTACAAAAATACTATTCGAGCCGATTTATAGGAGGCGCCGCAGTATAATGCATTAAACGACTACGTTCCGACCATTCGATTTTTAATTTTTTTTGTTTATATGTAAGCTATTTCTTCTTAGTTCATATATTTCAAGTTTGGTTACAATTGGATGGTCACGTTTAAAGTTATGTACAATTAAGTACAAAAATACTATTCGAGCCGATTTATAGGAGGCGCCGCAGTATAATGCAATAAACGACTACGTTCCGACGATTCGATTTTTAATTTTTTACATTTATATGTAAGCAATTTCTTCCTAGTTTATGTATTTTAAGTTTGGTTACAATTGGATGGTCACGTTTAAAGTTATGTACAATTAAGTACGAAAATACGGTATTTTGTACATTTTTAAAGTTTTCAATTTGAAATAAGCTAACTTCAAGTGGTTCTAAAAGTATAATATTAACTTTTTTACATTTTTTAACGTTGTAGTTGTTAAAAAAGATAATATTTATATCACAAACGACATTAAACGGCATTCTATTCGATGATATAAGGGTAAGTCTAGTTTAACATTAAACATAATAGTATCGCAAAAAAGTGCGATTTTAGTCTTTAATTTTTTTTTGTTGAAAAGTCAGCTTAAAACTGTAATTTAACTTTTTAAATTCATATTATAATTACCCTTTGTTGACGTTATATAAAATTGAAATGGGTTTGGTATATTTAACAAATTAGGAACATTTCGCAGCCTGCGTCCGCGCTTCAAAAAAAGGAAATTTCAAGGACGCATTTTCTTTGCTTCAAAACAACCATGAATACCCACAAAGGATTTTAAAATTTAATGATTTAATTTTGTTCCAAATACATATTCTTTGTTGTTTTTCAGACTTACTTGAGCGTCTTCATCGAATTTGCTGTATAATTCATTCAAAGTCCTAACCAAATCTTTGGCGCTCAATTGACCCGCGAGCACAGTAAAGTTGACAATATCTGCAAACAAAATACTAACATTGTCGTGGACTTGTACGTGCAATTCGTGAAACAATTTGTGATGTTTTGTTGGCATTTTGGCCAAATCTGTTTGGCTTGTTGCTATTATGGACTGGCTCACCTAAAACAACATTGTTATTATAGGGCCGGAGGTAAGTAATAATCTTTTAATATTCAAACAAACTATAATCAACGTTAAGGTTAATATTATTTACTGATTTTGTGATTGATACCTACTTTATCCGTCAAATAAGCTGGTATAACACTCAACAAGAGCTGATCTTGTCGACTTTTCAACGTTTCCAATTCTGTTCTTCGTTTCACAGCGTCGCCGAGCTTCTGCGCTATTGTAGCTCGACTGTAGGCTCCGTTAGCTTCACATACCATGCCAGCGAATGTCACGGCCATCTGATAACAAAACAATGGAATGACCGTGTATAGTGGAGATTCCCTTAAGGCAATTTTAGATGAATACTCGTATAGTACTAAAGCTACAAGAAAGATATTGGCAAAGTTGAACAGGATGGATATTGAGAGGAAGATACGACGATGTCGAGGAAGAACGAAGAACTGGTAGAAGGTTGAAATGGCTAGCGACGAACATAACGAGGAAAGCTCGGCTACTCGTTCTTGCTTGATTTGTAGCTAAAATGAACACGTTTTAATGCAAGATGAAGTAATTAATAAAATACAAAAATGGTAATAAAAATTTAATTTTTTTTAACAGTTATTACCTCGGAAATCAACGGCAAATGAGTTAGCCATAAAAACACAGGTAATGCCACGGACGAAATCATGGACAATGTAACTAACGTGAATCTACTTTGCTGTAACTCTGGTGAGTTTCTATTGTTTGTAGCATCTACTTCATCGCCGTACCTGATCAAGGCAAAACTAACTAATATAAATACTGGAAAGATAAGGCAAAATACAAAGTATATGATGGACCAGACCTAAAATTACCAATTTATAAAGGTTTAAATTAAAGATAAAATTGTAAAATACGACTCATCTACTACGTTGTATAATACCTACCCGATGACACAAGTAATGGAATAGGAATATCTGAGCCAGTGCATAAAATAAGAGCCATAAGTGGAAAGTGTGAAGCCGTGCCCGGTCTAGTCCAGTCCAATGTCTGACCAAGACCGATCTGATCTCTTCGCGGTCGACTTTCGAATCGACCGGCTCCAATGTAGCGTGTGATTTGCGAGAGCCCCTATTGTTGTTGAGAAAGTCATCGTTGGCCAAGAGTTTGGGTCGGCGTTGGATTCGGCTCTGGCGGAGGGTTGGCACACGGGGCATTCACTTGGCCTGAAAATAAGAAAATTTAGGTATGGGACAAAAGAATGATATATAATCTTATTGCTGTAAAACGACTTAGATATCATTGCTATGGTATAAATAAGGTTATCACGGATGTCTGAATCCCGATAGGCACAAAAATAACTTGAGTTTGTCAGAAACGAATTATGGCTAACACTGTAAATGTTACGTGTCAGCAGCGGCAAGTAGAGACTAACACTTCCGCCTAAGACTTAGTTTCCGCGTAAATTGAAATTTCTATTTTTTGAACGAGCCACTTGTAATCACGCCGCTAGCCTGGAAGTGACATGCTCTCAAAGATTTGAGTTAATTATAATTTGGATAAGTCTCCGCCGCACAACAGTTAACAGACTTTCAATTTGACTTGGTAATGGGGTTGTATTAAATAACCAATAGCTACACGACTAAATGGACCCATTTCAGCGAAAGCTAGTTTATGGACGAATGTGCCACGAGAGTATAATATCAAGTTCGAAGACATTCCGTGACACCGTCATTACACAGTTTTACGTTACTACGAATGTATTTAGAGCCTAATGTAACCTTATCCTATTGCTATAAACAACAATGTAGCGGTGCTTGCAAAGGCTACAACTCTGGTTAATGGATGTTCTCGCAGTTGTCACAACATAATCTTTGTTTTCGAACCTCAAAATCCACAGAAAGAGTCTTTGGAACCTCAAAATTGAATTTCAAAAATTCTGACGCGCATTTCTATTGAATCCTGTAACTGAAAACTCCCGCACTATTATTCAAATGTTTCTGGGAACTTTACCCTAGCGGCAGATAGAGAAGAGATTTAGCAGAAACGCGTTATAAGCCCGAGACATCGCTAGCCAATGTATTTAGGCCGATCCCCTCGGGGCACCAAGAACAAGAGTTATTGAATGCGTCCAAAATGTTCACAAAACGAAAAAAAATGTTTTATGAATTTGCAAAAATGGAATTCAAGTTTTCACAAATAATGTGGTTATAGAGTTTTGCTGGGGTAGCACGAACACGTGTGTTTAGATTGGAATTTCATAGTAACTGTAAATCAAGATTGCAATTAAAAAAATTTATGTTAAAAATCATAACGACTATGTAAAGCAAGTACATAACACGTTTCCCATTTAAAATCCCATAAAAGTTTAAAAAACAGTCTGAAACAATTATGAAAACATCTTCCAGATGCCGATTCATCTCGAGGAATTGGAGTTAATCATAGGGAAATGTACTTTACACACACTTATGACTAGTACATTATAATGGTCAATGAAATCTATAATAACTGCAAAAAAATTTAAACTAAAGTAGCAATACTCAGAACTATATATTGTTAAGAATATAAAAAGACAATACACGATATCCTGGTAAAAAACTGTAGCCAAAAACCTCCAGACCGATAAAAGCAACAAATCATTTGCTGCCAAATTCGCAAAGATTCACGGATTTTAAAGTTTGTTTATTGCCCAAAGCAAAGGAATATTTTGGTTTGACTTTTTGGCACAATAAAGGCATAAAGAAAGTCGTAAAAATATGAAAAAATATAATACAAATCTTTTGTTTTTCTTATTACAAATCTGTAAATTGTGGTTCCCATGTTATTTGCAGGCTACGTAGTTAGTAGTCGTACAAAAACTATGATAATTTGGAAGATTGTAAATTTACCGTTAAATGGGGGAGGGGTGGAGTGGAACCCCCAGAGCCGATCCGAAAAAATTCTACAGGTAGATAACATAGCTACCCGTGGACCAAGTTTTGGGTCTCCACCCCCCCTTCCCCCCCAGAAAAAATCTATAGCGACGCCCCTGTCAGACAACTTTGATGTTTTTTTATATATAAAATAAACTTTAAAATGACTTAGCAAGATATGTTAACTTTATTGAGAAAACTAATTTACAACTCGTTTTTGCGTTTTCCAGATTAGCGTGTTTTTAACAATTACACAGCTTAACCGTAAATCCATGTTAATATGCAAAGGTTATGATGTATGTTGGCTACTAATGCAAGTGAAATGTAATGTCAAACTTATAAGTTATACGCATAAGCTCGTGATACTTTGTAGACAATTTTTTGGCAAAATTTAAATTTTAGACAATTATTACGACAAAAAGTAACTTCAACTAGTTTCAACTATGTTATTTGAATTTCAAATTAAACAACTTCGTATTTTAAAACTTTTAAATTAAAAAAGTGTAAAACGAATGCCAAATATGACGTTATAGACAAGTTGCACGCAATTTGAAATTCAATCGTGAAAAACAAGATAGGCCAGAGGGTTGATGTAATGATAAATATTGTGTGAAATTAAGGATTGACACGAGAGTCTCGGCCAAAACTCCATTTTTCATTTGTGATTTATAGAAGGCGGATTCAAATATATTAACATTGAAGCGTGGAATTAAATAGACAATGCTATAGAGTACAAGTGCAGATGTACATCATTTAGACAATTTATAGGTATATAAACGATAATGAAAGTCAAAAATATCTCTAAAAGATTGATTGAGAATCTGTTAGATTCAACAAGTACACATTAAGATTCCCTTGGTTACGTGCTAAATTATTTATGACACCTAATTACTCACAACAAAGGCATAACTAACAAAGTAAAATGGACTTGAGAGTCACTGATGTCTGGCAAGACTATCACATCCTTAAAAATATAGCTACTGTTTGGTTATTAATTTTATGTATACGCTATTACATAACTTATGTTGTACTGTTACATATCTTAAGTCCTGAGTTATAATATTATCTATTAAGTATATTGAATATACATTTACCCAACCCTTACTGTTTTGTTCAATTAAGCCTAAAATTGGCCAAAAATGTAGTTAGCTGTATTCTTAAAGGACCATTCAGGATAAAATCTAACGATTGGTCATTCCGCAACAAATCAGGGATCCACTCAAGACCATTTACTCCAAAAATTATTTTTTATTTTTCCTTTTTCCAATTGTTTTTTGTTGAAATTGGTTGAACAAAAATAGCGTTAAAAAACAGTAAAACCATGTTAATTCTTAAATATTTTCAACAATTAGGACAAAAATTAGGCTTGTTTCTTGGAAGATAAGTCAAGAAACAACCAATTTCAACAAAAAACAATTGGAAAAATAAAAAATAATTTTTGGAGTAAATGGTCTTGAGTGGATCCCTGATTTGTTGCGGAATGACCAATCGTTAGATTATCCTGAATGGTCCTTTAAGACCAATATCTACATTACAGAGCAGACTCCATGTTCCAAGACGTTGGCGTTTTGTAATTTGCACTATTTTGATGTCAGGCCACAGGGTTCTCAAATCGGAACCAATTTCGACGATTAGCTCCATTTCAATTGTTGTTTTTCGAATTAAAGCAACTGAAACGGAGTAAACGGAAAATACTAATTACACTAAAATCCATGTATATAGCCTGTACACCAACATAGTTTTAACGACACTGATATCTTGTCTAAAAATACATGGTAATATACAAATGAACTTGGAACACTGATAAACAACTGAAAATACTGTAAAAAAAGTTTACTATTTTTAGTACTACCAATAACAAAAAAATCATAATTTTTAGCAAAATATAGCCAAGAAACATGTTTGTGACGCACATTCGACCAAATTAATAATTTCCGTACTATCAAGTACCTCACTCAAAGTGTTTATCTAAAAAGTATTGAACTACTTTCGGCCGAAAAAACAAAGATTTGGCGCTTAAGAGGAGCATTCCGCATAATTAATGCATTCTCCAGTAAAAGTTGCCGGAAATTATGCGAGGATTATGCTAACTTGCTCTGAAATGTTATATTTTGAGTAACCTTTTTCACTGAGAGGAACAAGTTGTCTATATAAGCTTATATTGACTACAAAATGTCAATTTTTGTAAACAATCTGTTAAATATAACAATATTAAGAAGTATATAACTAAAACAACATAAAATAAAAGTCAAACAATAAATAAATAAAAACTTAAAAAATAAAAACAAAGATGATGCTAACACAACAAGTCAAAAAACGAAACAAAATAATCCAATTTAGTGCAGTTTAACTCGTACAAAGTAGCACGTCCGTGTGCACTTAATTTGATATTTGACACTTTATGTAAAACGAACTGCGGAATTCGAAAAAAAAAACTTTTGGAAATGGTAAAACGTTGTCAACACGGTGCTATCAAGCATCGTATTGGGAGTGTTTGTTTGGATTTGAGTTTAAAATGATATAAACAAACAAGCATCAGACAATAAACAACCAAAACAGAGTACAACAACCTTGGCCTTAAGGTATTGTTCAATTTTTAAAAAGTTTAAGGATTGAATTTTAGCTATTATTCTCAATTCTTAGTTGTAGTATGTACCCTTAAGGTCAAATCGACTTTTTTTGTCAAATTAGGTTGCTAATTAAGTTAAAAACAAAGAAAAACCTTTCCAAATATGTTTTCAACACATCGTCACAATGTAAACATAAACTTGTTCCTTTCTTTTTTTGAAGCGAATTCAGTGAGAAAATTCACAGAAATTTGAGAAATGTCGGACCCAGTACCTACACATCATGTTTATGCTTCGAAAGGTGACATTTTGAAGCAAACAGATAAATATAACTAAATCTTTACTTTTAATCAAATTACAATCTCTGAAAGCTATAGAGCGGCCAATAATTTAAGATTCTAATAGCAAAAGAAGTAAACTGTTTTTGGTATAGGTACTTACCGACTTTGTCTTCTCGTTTCCCACGATCGCTTGTAGAGTTGGCAACTCGAAGATCTCCTTGTTCCTCGTCAAAAGCTCGGCCGGAGAATCCTTGCAAGATAGTTGAGGACGAGTCGAGTATTTTCCAGCATTCTGCAGCCAAAAATTTTAAAATCAAGCTACAAGCAGCTTTTTGAAGTCCATTTTCTTGAATAATATCAAAAAAATTCTGAAAAATTAACAATTTTTTGTTTTTTTTTCGTTGACGAAGTGTCAATTAATTTATCGATTCATTGGGAGTTTTGAGAAAATAAAATAGTATGTTATTGATGGAAATGAGGTCATAAAAGTTTAGTGGAGGTATGACATTGCAAAACTGGTGACAATGTTAATGTAGGTTTTTATATAGATCAATAGTAGATCAATTGTTTTGCTATTCTTTTATTTTTGTTGCAAATGTATATGTTGGTCAGGTATCACGTGATGCTACAGAGTTGTGTTTGCTTAGTTCCACTTTACTTTTTAAATTTAATAGCAAATCACATGAGTAATATAAGAATGTGTCGCTGCGCGTAAAAAACGCGTTTGCAGTGACGCTTATAAATAACAAGGATTCTGCAAAGGAATTTCACTTCGAATTGTGATTTTGGGTTCTTGAACTGAAAAGGACACTTTCATAAGTTCAAATTCAAAAACTTGGAAAGAAATGTTTAAAATCTGACATAATTTATACATGTACAAGTACTATATTACAACACCTGAGTTGATACTCTTGATATAGTATTTAGTTTGGTACTGTGTTCAAAATGTCAGGTTTAATAAGTTTAAAGCTGGAATTTATTACACCCGATTTTATTGTAAAATTAGACTGTCTGATGAAAGTGATCTTTTTTTAGCTTGCTATTACAATACGTATTGTTTTGGCTATTCGGATCACTTCCTAATTAAATCTTCTACATTAGTTTGACAAGCCTAAAGGCTTAACAGTAAACAATCAAGGTAAACAAATGTACAATAACTTTATCACTGATAAGACGCCTTTACTGTGCTTTCGACGCCTCTGCCTAGCCTTGATTTATGATCCATTTTAATAACTTTTTACTTTCTTACTGTGTCTTGAAAGACCTAATTGTAAGGCGTTTCACGGATGTTACAATAAAGGCAGAGCCAGTTTTAACAACTTGAACTTGGCTGTTAACACGTCGACATCGAATTAAAACCATCTGTGAGGGTATCCCGCCAAAGTTCAAAAACGGCGACGTCATCGCTTTTGAACTTCATTGGTCATGTTGTTTTGCAGTTCCGGTTACGGTAAAGCCAACAGTAAAAACAAACGAATTTAATGATTTTGCTTTGGAAATGTGACAAAGTTAGGGTTGTTGATGGAAGTATAGTACAATTTTGTAACAACATTTACTGCAAAGTTTGAAAACTTTAAATAATTTTTAAAGTTACGGTATTCATAGTGTTATAGTTGAATCCAACTGTAGGAAGTAAGAAGGAACTGAAGGTACTGGGAAAAGGTATTTTCTTTAATTTTTTTTGTAAAATCTCTGTCCTACTAAAGCTAGACCATAAAATTATTTTATAAAGATACTATGTTGTTTTCGACATAATGACACCTTCAACTTTCATATCATCTAAAACAAACGTAAATGTAACCTAAATTAAACTTGTTATCAAAATAAACACGTTTCATAACAGTGTACTAAAACTTTAATGGTCAAGACAACACGATACCGATTTAATTAGACGACTGACCATATGTAAACATCTGTTTATGGTCGTGTTCTTTATGTTATCATCTTGTGTCGTAACTGTCTTTACCCCCTGTTTTAGAAATTTATTTTACTGCAGAAATGACTATTAAAGACGTTTTTGCAAGTGACATTCTTTTTTTTAAAGAATTTTTTACTTCAATCGAAAAAAGAAAGTTCTGGAACGTGGCGATCTTTAATGACTGCTAAAGGCTATTTTAGTGCGGCACACGTTTTATATGAAATTGAGAGCACATCAAAAAGTGTTAAATGAACTTGCAAAAAAGTGATTTTAAAAGCAAATTAGGAAGCGTTCGGTCTTTTTACTTCCGTTCGTACTGTAATTGCGATTTAAAATTAACTGTGGTGTTTTGATCGGTAACTATGTCAACCTAGATGTCGGATCAAAATAGCCTTTAGCGGTCTTTAAAGATCGCCACGTTCTAGAGCTTTCTTTTTTCAATCGCTCAACTATTGAAGTAAAAAAAGACATTGAAATAAAAAGAAATAAAGAATGTCACTTGCAAAAACGTCTTTAATAGTTATTTCTGCAGTAAAATAAACTTCTGAAACAGAGGGTAAAGACAGCTACGACATAAGATGATAGTATAAACTTTACAATTAGAAACACATGTTTACATAACAGTAACCACTGCAGTAATGATCAGCAGTTTAATTAAAACGGATTGTCATGACTATTAAAGTTTCAGTACAATGTTGTAAAACTTGTTTATTTTGGATAACAATTCTATTTTAGGTAACATCCAAGTTTGTTTTAGATGATATGAAAGTTGAAAGAGTAATTATGTAACTTTAGTCGAACAAACCTTTATTACAACGTTAACCATGGTCTTAATAGTTTAATTCACGGTCTATGGTTAATGTTTCTTTCTAGTTTTAGACTTCAATTTTAATTTTGTTTGAAATTTAAACATATTTTAATAAAATCCTTATTTTTCAAAAAGTCTAATTAATTAGACACCGATTAACACCCTCAAGGGCATGTTTTCGTCAGTTTATGTTGTGTTAGAGTTTAATCGATTAAAAATGTGCGTAACTGATCTTGAAAAGTCAATGGTGAATCAAAAAGTAGACGGGCGATTGTAATATGTTTACCGCTAAATATAGCCATCTTATTTTAAGAATTGTTTTTAAACTTGACAACTTTAGAAAAACAGTGGTAATTACAATAAAAGGCAGGAAGTTTTGATTAAATATTTTTTTGAGTACTTATGGTACAAAGTATAATAGTACACAATGACAAGTTTAATAAAACGTCAATAGACAAACATTTTTAAAAAAAATTAAAGCATTCTTTGAAGAATTTATTGTAAATTTTGTTAAAATATCTATAGTAAGTCACCAAAAAATTGAATTACATCTGTTTCTGAAAAAGTCACATAACTTAACCGAATGACACATTACTGAATCATGAAGAATGTTGATTCAATAACAATTGACTAAACACTTGCAAAATAACTATGACTACTGTAAAAGAATGTACGTATTAAAATTCTTTCTTTTACCTTCATGTTGGTCAAGGGTTTAAAGTTATACGGATTTCTTGCACAATTTTTTTGAAATAAGCCTACGATAAAGGTAATATCTTATGGTATGAAGATGATATTAATTAGAATATTACCACTAAAGTTTTAGGCCTCGATTGGACCAACCCTATGCCATTGGGACGGCCTTCTCATCGCATTCTCCCCAGTAAAGTGCTTTTGGCGATATTTGAATAATTTGAAAATTAAAAAATTGAAATAAAGGTGATATTGCAGAACTTATTCAAAGGCAGTTTTATTTCTTTAAACCTTAACATTTTGGTATTTAGTGTTTAGTGTCGTTTACAACAAAAATTTTTTTACAGTTTGTACGATTACTCAATCTTTAAAAGTCGAGTTTAACAGTGTAAAGTTGCTACAACCAATGATAACAAAGAATTGTTTTCTGTTTTGGTGAGAGAAGTGTTTTCATCGATGGTAAGAGGAAAAGGCGTGGTCGTTTGGGGTAAAATCGTCCTCAAAGGCGGGGCGTTCTATCCGCCTGAGGGAATAAAAGGCTTTGCAGTAGATGAATCCACCAACAAACCCTACTGCAAGGTCTTCCTTTCTACTGCTTCTACTACAATATACGATAAATATGAACTTCTTGGCTGTCTTCGCTTTGATCTTCGTGGCTCTCTGCTCAGTATCAACTCAATATCATTACGGTATGGGTGGTCAATATGCTCCATACTACAGTAACTATAACTACCAGCCTCAAGGTCTGTTCTATCGTTCTCCAGCTGTGTATGATGCCTCTAACACACGATCCTTTGGAGTATCGTTTGGTACTGGTAATGGGCTCTAAATAGTACATTTGACCATATTTTGGCAAAAATGGTACACTCTGTCTTCAACGCAATATCACTAATTCAATATACCACCATCGATAACACAATATCACTCGTCACATCAGTCGAAACATAACCATGTACATATCACGATAATACTGATCCAATATGTGCATATATCACCTCATACCACGATCTCACTATGTCATTATTTATGTTGTTAATAAAAAGAATAACTGATATCACTTGTTACTTCTAAAACCAGTTTAAATAACAATAGATTACTCGTTCGAACGTAACAATTAGGTAACAACTTTCGAGTAACTAGTTAGAACGGGCGTGGTAATTAAAATTGTAGCGTTTTTAGACACAGTAAGCAGACTGTGATATTAACTATAACATGCAATTTCACAAAACATATAAAGAAGGAATCTTAAAGAAATTGTGATGCAAAAGTAACGAAACCTATAAAGTACGTAGTACTATTGAGCATTTGTAGATGTGCACTCTATACGCATGTACATAGAATTATAGATACTTTTTAACACTTTAATTAAATTTAATTAATCGTCGCATAAACCCAATGATACTGTAAACATAAGACTTCAACAGAAACTGTCGCCATTTTGAACCGTATAATCATATGTAACTCTACCCTACACGACCATCATGCTGTGTGAGCACTTTTACTCTTTTACCTTCTACAAAGTTAGGCATAACATACTGAATAGTATGCTTCTTCTTTGTCAGTACCTTGTCCTTATTTCAA
This sequence comes from Bursaphelenchus okinawaensis, assembly GCA_904066225.2. Taxonomy (NCBI): domain Eukaryota; kingdom Metazoa; phylum Nematoda; class Chromadorea; order Rhabditida; family Aphelenchoididae; genus Bursaphelenchus; species Bursaphelenchus okinawaensis. The sequence continues at coordinate 5,230,919 of CAJFCW020000005.1, read as the reverse complement.
TATTTTACACAATTTTATATTTTTTTACAGTGACAGTAATTACAGCTGTAAGCCTTCATTAGCCAAACGAGAAACAGCCATGAAAATAAAGCTTCCATCGTATGTGTTACCATTTCGTGTCGTGGTATTTCAAATGACACTACTTTCCACCGCTGAGCCCACCGGTCTCTGCGACAAGGCTGCTTTGTATCAGAACAGTCTATCGACCAGTATCAACAGTTTAGGTAACATCGTAGCCAGTTTGTTTGCTTTGATTATATTGTTGTATGTTGCGGCTACACGGTCAACCAGAAGTTTGGTTTTTCACTTCAATTTTAGGGTAGGTACTATTATTTTGGTATTTTAAGGTAGACTTTACTGTACTTTGTATTTTTTTTAAAATTACTATACTTTATTCTCATACTTTTTCCCTTAAATACCATCTCAATTTACAATTAATCGTCTATACCTTGACTATGCAACTACTTTAATTATTAATTCTTTAATATAACACTGAATTATTTAGATACTATTATATAACAGCTGGATGGTAGTGTTCGTATACCTCTGGACTACAATAATTGCCTTTTTGTATGATTTAGTCCTACAGTTAACCTCATTACCATGCCACAACACCTACGTCTACTACAAATGTCTGATGTTCAGATGGCCTATAGCCTTGTCAAGTTGTGCCATCAACTTTTTTCACTTTGCCATCTTCTTCGAGCGTACTGTAGCCAAGCAAATGTTCAAAAGATACGAAAATGGATGCAAGTTTCTGGGTATTTTCCTCATTTTATTTACTGTAAGTGTTTTTGCTAAGTACGGAGTGCCTTATTTTATGTCTTAAACAGGATAAGTGGACTACTATAACATATGACATACTTTTTATAAACATACTATTCGAACCCATTATATACAGCCTTAATATAACATGTAATTATCAGTATCTCAAAGATTAAAATGCAGAAGAATCTAACAGTCTGAAAACAGACATAAACTAACTATTATGTACTACGTCCTATATATGATATACTTTATACATAACCTAGCCTTTTTATATGTACATAACCTAGGTTAAAAGTTATCAACGGTTCAAAAAATAATACTTTAATCAAATTTGCATATCAATAAAAAATTTATCCTTCAGTGGGCACTCCTGATCACCTTGTTTTTCTTTTCCTACCGTGTACACGACTACCACACTACAGTAGCCGTATGTTCAGTTACAATAGTAGAAAACGAAGACAGGATACGATACATGGCCAATGGCATGTTAACATGCAACATGTTTATAGTGTTAGGAGAGATGTACCTATGGTTTACAAATAGACGCAAAGTTAAAAGAAAGTAAGTGTTTCGTTGTGCATTTTATTACCTAAATATACAATACGACCAGAATATAAATAAACTAGGTACAGTACGTAATGTCATAAGGAAATAACACAGCATATCATTATGCATTCATTTCCTTATATACAATATCATTACCTATTACAATTACACTAAAGTCAAAATGTAATTATCCATATAGATATATTTCGAGAAATGACACAAAGATAACCATATGTTTTATCATTTCTATATACTTTAGAGTATATAGTCACTACTCGTTGACAGAATCGTACCAAAAATCTGAGAACTACATAACCAGTGTGCTGGTTCTGCCAATCTCAATAACTCACTCGGTATTATATACCTTTTACTTATTTACCGCACAGTTAATCAGGAATTATATTAGTAATGACACACACCCTATTCTCAACGTATCTCTGCTTACGTTGGCACATCAGGTTCGTTCATTACAGTTTATATGATGCCACTTCATAACAATAGTAAATTGCATATTTTGTGACCTTACTTTACCAAGAAACTTGATTAATATCGTATTATCGTAATGCAATGTATAATCTTACTTTGCTAAATCAAAATTGCCGTTTTTCTAGTAATTTGACGTAGCATTTACAGCCTAGAAAAACATCTTACTCTTAAAAATACTGTGAGGGTAAACCACTGCATACCCTAAGAGTATTTTAGTAGCTGAATAATTGTGACGTATCTTGTTGTAGGTAATCTACTTTGACATCAGCTTGTGCCTTCTATTCTACCTCATCATATCTCGTCGGATAGAAAACAACAAGAAGATCGAAGAACTAAACATGGCCAATAACGTACGATCTAATACGTATTTCACTCTACTACAACGACAGATCAAGTAACTTTACAATGTTTATTCAATCACTGTACAAAATAAAATCTGGAAATTTGAATGTGATAGTGAAATACAAAATAAAATAAAAAAGTAAACTTTAAGTATACTATAGGAAGATAAATGTAAATACATAGTTATTGCGGAGATTACATTATTATTTTTCATATTAACCTTAGAAAAAGATTACGAAGAGGCAGTAACCTCGCTGCTCTTCTCAATAGATTCAGAAGACTTGGCGGCTTCCTGCATTTTAATTCCAGCGGCTTCCAACTTCTTTCCCAAGGCATCACCAGCAGCAGCAGCTGATTTTCTCACATTTTCAGCAGTCTCAACCACAACCTGTTTGACCTTTCCAGCAGCATTGCTGATTCCCTCTCCAACGTCAGCAGCTGCTCCTTTGACCGCGTCTTTAGCTTGGACAGCCTTATCACCAACAGCTTGACCGACTTCTGATGCCTTCTCTCCAACAGCTTGTCCAGCAGCTACAGTCTTATCCTTGGCAGCGATAGCCGCATCTCCTACAGCTTCTCCAGCTCCAACAACAACATTCTTAGTTCCTACTCCTACTTCTACAGCCTTGTCTTTCACTGTTACACCAGCTTCTTTAACTGTATCTACAGCATATCCAGCAACATTCTTGATTCCTTGTCCGACTTCAGAAGCCTTTTCTCCCACAGCTTGTCCAACGGCTACAGTCTTGTCCTTGGCAGCAATAGCAGCATCACCAACAGCCTCACCAGCTCCAACAGCAACATTCTTAGCTCCTTCTCCAACCTCAACAGCCTTATCTCTAGCAGCAGCTCCGGCTTCTTTGGCGGTGTCAACAGCGTCGCCAGCTACATTCTTCACTCCCTGGCCAACTTCTGAAGCTTTCTCTCCAACGGCTTGTCCAACAGCTACAGTTTTGTCCTTAACAGCAATGGCAGCGTCTCCTACAGCTTCTCCAGCTCCAATAGCTGCGTTCTTGGCTGCATCCTTGGCTTCTCCAGCTTTATCAGCTACAGCTTGACCTGCAGCGACAGCCTTATCCTTAACAGCTCCAGCAGCGTTGCTGACACCTTCTCCAATGTCTTTAGCTGTCTCTTTCACATTTCCTGCAGCTTTGCTAACTCCTTCGCCAATCTCACCAGCTGCGTTCTTGGCGCCTTCTCCAATCTCGCCAGCGGCATTTTTGAATCCTGAGCCAAGTTCACCAGCAGCGTTCCAAACTCCTGTTCCCAGGTTACCAGCAGCATCTTTGGCTCCAGCTCCGACTTCCTTCGTACCTTCCCAGGCTTTTCCAGCGGCTTCACCTGCTCCCTCAGCTGCGTTCTCAGCACCATGTTTCACTGATTGACCAACTTGTTTGGCTCCAGCAGCAGCGTGATGAGCAGCGTCCTGAGCACTTTCACCAATTCCCTCAGCCGTATCTTTCACACCTTCTTTGATTTCCGTCAATCCTTCTTCTGAAAAGACAGTTTAATTAATTGTCGTAAAGAGATTAATTTTATTTTGAAATAAGTTAAAAGATCTAACGCTAAAGTTTGTGCTCAAAAAGATCTTTAACTACTTAAATAATAAAAAACCTTGAACATAAGTGTTGTTGTAAACACTTACCGACTTTGTCATCTCGTTTCACACGAGCTTGTGGAGTTGGCAGCTCAGAGATCTCCTTGTTCCTGGTCAAAAGGTCAGCTGGAGGATCATTGGAAGATCGTTGAGCACGAATCGTATATTTTTCAGCATTCTGAAATCAATTTTTTAATCAAAAAAACGGATCCTTACAAGTTCAATTAATTGAACTCATTTTTTATAAAAACTAGACAAAATTTTGTTTCTGTGTTGACGAAGTGTCAATTAATTTATCGGCTTATTGCGAACAATTTTTTGACAAACAATTATTTGTTTTTGATGGAATTGAGGTTTACAGGTTACTCAATAACTTACTAATGAGGTAATGGATAGCAAGAGTAGCAAACAAGTTGTTATCGTTTTATTGATCATTTTCTGAAATTTAAAACCTTAGTTTTATATAATATTAACTTCTTTAGCGGCCTATCAGATGTTATATAACGCGATTTTCAAATGCCTATTTATATAGAAATCAGTAATTAATAACAATTTAATGAAATTATAGTGTTAAATCCACTTTAAAATTCTCAGATCTATATTAACATACTCAATATACGAATATTTGCAGGAAATCGTATTAACAAGCTATCAGATATACAAACTGTGACTAAACAAACGCATACGACCGTCTAACTATACGACTACAACACAATCAAGGAAGGAATCGAAAATAAACACGTCTTGATTTGTTTATACGAAGTTACAGTGAACAACATTAACTTTAAAAGTTATTTTCGAAAGTCTTGAGGCAGTTTTAAATAGTTTTGGTTAAACGATCAAAAACCGCCGGGAAAGTGCAAAAAACCGCTCGGTAAAAGAAGCTACAGCTCGGTAAAACAAACATCTTCTCCAAAATGACACTTGAATTTATTATTTTAAGCCCATATTTTTACTTTCAAACCCAATATTGTCGCTTTCAAAAGGTTGTTTTAGCCAATATTGTGGAGAAGCGGGCTCTTCACATACAAAGTAATAGCGGACGAAGAAATGGCACAAGAAAACAAGGACATAACAGTTGTGTTTTCGATCTGGGCGATCACATGAGGTCTGGAAGAATCCGAAAGAAGAATGACTAGTAAACAAAGGGGGATCACCTATTAAACCGTCATCAACAAGTTGGAAGTTTGAGATTTATGGACCGAGTGCAAAGTCAGAGCAACCTGGGATTAAGATATTGCATATTATTTTAGTGATTTAAATGTAAGACACTATCAAAATTTCTAGATTTTATTTTGAAGTTAAAAGATATAATTGATAACTGAGACCTTATTGTGAAAATGTAGACGTAAAAGTAATATTTAGCTTTTCACTTGTCAAAGAAGGCTTTGAGATTGTTGATCTACCCTCACCTAATCCTGACTAAACATGTACTCAACTTAAAGTTTTAAAAAGACCTTCCCACAAAATGAGATAAACCGTTCGACCTTCCTGAATGTGAGTAAATGTACCTGTTGTGAGGTCGAATTTATAGTCGAAAGTTCATCGTTGAGCATTGAAACTTGATCGAATCATATGAATACGAGGAAAACAACTCTACCGACAAAAATGTCAAAATGACGGAAAACAAATCAGACAAAACATTCGGGTGAGTAAGACGTGTCCAACAAACAACCCGGTCTTTATGTGGCCATAAATCAAATTGCCTTAAGGCGGTGCTTTTGTCTTTTCGTAGAACTTTTAACGTCGTATAAGCTGACGTAGAGAAGTGTTATGGTTATGTATATATATACTGACGTATATGTAAAATGAAGCTTTTTAACTTGAATGGTGTATACATTGTTAAAAAATCCAAACCCTCAAAAAAATGTAAAAAATCATTCATTATAATAATTTAGTCATAAAGTTGACATTGTTGAAGATATCAATTACAGGGAATGCCATTATGTACATATGTATATACAAACAATTCAGTAAATAGAATTCACGCTGAGATTCTTGAAAGAAGATTTAGAAGTTTTCACGTTGATTTACGTCGTCAATATACCAATACATTTCTATCTGCGGTACCCACCGTAATATGGTGATCCATATCCGTAGCCGCCACCGTATCCGCCACCATAGCCGCCACCGTAACCCCCGTAGCCATATCCGCCACCGTACCCACCACCGTATCCCCAGCCATGATGATGATGATGGTGGTGATGATGATGGCGATGCCAAGGACGGTAGAAACCTAAAACAACTTTTTATTATTTTTTCTTTAAAATTTTTTTTTATTTTAATTTAAAAGTTTAAAACTACACTAACAAGATTTTTACTTACCGTAATCACCGTAATAACCACCGTAATGTGGGGCTGCTTCTAGTACCGCTACTCCCACACAAAGTACCAATAAAACACAAAGTAAGGTCCTTGATGAAAGCATTTTTAGTAGTTGAACAACAACCTGACTTATAGACAGTATACACCACTTTGAGCTACAGTAACTATCAAACCGTAGAGGTAACTTTTGCCTACTATATAATCAGAAGGTATGCCTTTGTTTATATACCCCTAGATAATCTCATCCTGACGTTTTAGCAACTTTGGCGACTTCCTTCGTCAAACTCACCATGGTTTAAGCCGTCCATGTGTTCAACTGTCTACTGTAACCTAAAACCCTCTATTTTCAACATTTCCCAGCCTTAATTGATTAATCATTTATAAAAAGGCAGTTCCGTCAATGTTGAAAAGTTCTTTCAGCAATTAGAGCGTCTTAAGAGATCGCCAAACATAAGGTTCACCATGTGATGTTATTCTCGGATTTAACGGTTTTTGTCATTTTCATTTGACCTTTTTGCTAAACGAATGTTGATTTAGGCAGAGTTTCGCGAAAGCTTCCCAGACAACGTATAAATTACTGTTTACTAATCAAAAATTGCTTCCTAACATTAAAAGTTGTCTTAGTTTAACGGGTAATGTCTATTTTGTAGTTTTATCGTTCGTTGAATAGAATTGCCTAAAGGTATTTGTGAAAAACGTTGACAATAAGCCTAATTTTAAAATAAGAACTTAATTTTCCTAAATTTAAAACATTTTATAAATTAAAAAAACTGGGTTCAGCAGCCTGCAGTATTAGTTTGTAAGCTGCGCCCGACGAAACAATTAGTTTGTTATAATTTTTGTTTTAATTTTAGTGTACAAGCTATTAGTAGTTCTTATCAGGTCAAAAATTCCGTGAAATTACTTTCTTTGTATAAAAATATTATTTTCCAACCAGATACGATTATATCGCTTTACAACGTGTAGGTAATTATTAGTTTATTAAATAAATTATAATGCTAAAAGTGTGAACCCGAATGTAAAAGCACTTGTTTTAAATTGAAAGTTTAAACCTCAGGCAGTTCCTTGATGGTCCATTTCTGTCGCACATCAGAAGTATCACAAGGCATTCCCTGGACCGAAAAGTTTTCGTTTTGAACACTTATGACAGTCTTGGGGATGAGGGCGAGGCAACGATTGGCGTTGGAGATCTGGCCCGTCCGAGGATTCAGCGACCATTTCTGTTTTTGTGGCTGAAAAGTGTTGTTTTAGATTGGCAACAGGTTAAATTAATTTGAAATTTAGTTTTTTTAGCTAGTTTTTTTATTTTTCAATTTTTGAAACAAATCATTGGCTAAACGTTAGATCGTTATATTGTTGTTGTTTAGCAATGTTGTAAAGATTAAAATTTGCTGTTCGTCCAACAGTAGCCCACTTACAATTTTGCAAGGTTTGTTGATCAAGAACCCGTTTTGAGTGAGCGAAAGACACATGACCTGGTTGGCATGAGCTAGCTGGCCTTTGTCTTCTTTGTATACCCATTCTTGGTTGCCTCCCATATAATGACATTGAGCTACTCGAGGACTCTCATCTACCTGGACTTTGTGCCACGAATCCAGACAAAAGGTACCTTGTCCTATTGAGAAGCGCTTCGTCGCTGTGGGGATTCTGAATTCGAATTTAGACATAATTTTTTATTAAGATTACAATAAGTTATAGGATCTGTGTTATTCAAAGCCTTACTTTAATTCAGGATACACGTTTTTCAAAAACCAGTTGAAATCTTTGCACTGTAGCTGTTCACGGATGCTTCTGCGTTCCGTTAAGCTGAAAAGTAATATTTTAGATACAATTCGAAGGATAATGTATTAAATGGACCATAAAAAACCTTTTACAGTTCAATTATAACATAGTGTTAATTTTAAAAACCGAAAACAAAATTTGAATTCAAATCTTACTCTCCAACATCCACAGTCCTGGCAGCTGGTACCTGTAGCAGATAGTACTTCTTGTAGTCGTCTAACCATACTTCGGCCGCTCTCCTCGTATTTCTCTGGAACACATTACCACTACCTCCAGGGAAGGTGTAAGGGTGTTGTTTTCGGAAGACATGTCCCACTCTACTGCACGGTATAATCTCCAACGATCCGCCACATTGCCATACCCTGAACGACATCTCCAAATTCTCTCCGCCCCAGACGTCCATCTGAAGGTCGTAAGCTCCTAGCTCGTCGAACCACTTTTTTGTAATCATAAAAAGACCACCAGCCATGGCAGGGGTCTTTACCGGTGCGGTAGGGTGGGATTTACGGTAGATACGTTGTTCTCGAGACATAAAGTCCCATTTGAACACCAGGTTCCAGCCAAAGCCGCCTCGAAGATCGGCCGAAGCTGGGACATAGTTGAATGAATCCATACTGATAACGTCGATTACTGGAGCTACTACTGCTTTCGGATTCTGAAAAAAAGAATTATATTAGACTAGCACATTAATATTTACAGTACATTAAATATTTTTTTATCCTAACAGAAAACTATTAGAAGTAATGTTACGTGTAGCACCTACTTCAACAACCCTCGCCAACATAGGTTCCAGCCAGTTGACGTTACATTCAACGTGAGAGTCCAAGAAGGTCAGAACTTCTCCTTCAGCCAAAGCAGCTCCCTTGACTCTGCTTCGTATCAGACCTTCTCGTTTCGTATTCTGAATCACTTTGACCCAGCGCATCTCAGCCAACTCTACACCAATCGAAGTGTCATTAGAAAAGTCATCGACTAGTATAATCTCCTTCAGTAGCTTTGCTGGAGATCGTAGAAATATGGAATATACAGTTCTTAACAAAGTAGATCGTGCTTCATTGTGATATGTTATAATTACAGAGGTTGAGGGAAGGCTGGTTGAGTAGTTTATTGCTTTGCAACTACAATAATATGACAAGTTATAAGTAACATACGGTTTTAATGGTTACTAAATAGCTATTTTTCAATTTTAAACTAAATCTTCTGGATATTGTAACATTGTTGTATAGAATGATGTGAAATTTACCTTTTCTCTCTAGAATCAATGACCTCTCGATTCATAGGAATGGCATCGGAAGCCGCCTGATTAAATTTGTTTTTGGCGTAACGATCTTCACCTTCTTGTAGCCGACCTTTGGCCAAGAAACGTTCACTATCAAACTCCATCCAAGTTACTTGTTCATCTTTAGGCTGATGTACCACCATGTCTGGTAGAATTTTCAAGTATTTAAATTCAATATCATCTGGTTTACTGTCAGCCATGTAGTTGTAGGAACTGGGCTAAAACAATATTGGAATAAGAACACGTTGAAAGTCAAATATCAAAATAAAATACATAAAATATATTATAACACTCAGTAAATCACCGATAAAACAAAAGTAGATCGTCGTATCACAACTTATACTAAACTTACAGTAAACTTGGGTCCCTCGTTACCGACATCACTGACAAAGTAGAAGACCAAGATCGTGGCGGTCCAGAAGAACCCCACCAACAGTAAGGTCTCCGGTCCATAACAAATCGGCCTCATTTGATAATCATCTAGTTCTTATGTTAATTTAACATTATTTACAGTGCAAAGTAACCCTAAAATCATTATTACTATGAAAATTAAAGTACCTAGCTCAATATGTTGCGTAACGACTGTATAAACGTACCATAAAATAATTAAAAAAATAAAAAATGCTGTAAAAACCTTAAATATGTATTAAAATATACAGCACAACAACTTGTTACGCTTCATAAATACCCTATAGCGCGTAGGTATAGTATTTACTGTCAAAACAACAATAATTTCCTCAAAACCTATAATTTTACAAAAAACAGCATTTAAAACGTGCAAAACTGAATAATTTACACACATGATTAAATATTAGGACATACGAGAGCATTGCAAAAACATTAATTATACATTACTGCTAAAGCTTTAAAAGTGAAGAAAGCTATGACAGTGATAATAATATTGAGTTATTTTTACAAAAAACTGATAAATTTAGCTAAAAAATTTTTAAATAACAGATCTTGCAACTTTTCTTTATAACATTTTCATTTTTACATATGATTGTTACCTAAAACCTTATAATTCTTACCAAAAAAGCCATTATTGCAACATAGAAAGCTCAAAAATGCATTTTTATATGCAATTCGACAAAAAAATGAGTTGAATAACGAAAACCCGGTTTCCCACAATTCAATTCGAATTCGTCATACCCAAAAACAAGGTGTTCTTTAAAGTTCACGAGCATCGACCGAGATGAAAGAGGTCGAGAGTCTGCGCGACTTCCCACTTGTCCCACTTGATATTAAACATAACTTCGAACAAGATTAGTCGTGTTTACACAAAAAACAAATTATTTTAATGAGGCTATACAGTCTAATCTTATTTTAGGTGAAGATAATCGTATTTTAGAACATTTTTTAAAATTAAATGACAGTAATCAACGTATTTGACAATATCCATGTTTAGCAATCGTATTTTGGAATAATATTAATCTATAAATGTGTTGTAGAACATGTTTAACTTTAAAATCAGAATCGATGTTTAGGCGTAGAAACGCTTTAACATCTAAAATCATTAAAAACAGAAGATGAAAATTGGTTTTACCTCATGAATAATATGATTGACAGTGTAATTTAAAGATGAAACAAAAAACCATGGCCATTTACATCTATTAAAACACATTTAAAGCACTAAAAGCAGTAATGTTTCCCATTTTGTGATCAAAACCGTTTCAAAAAAAATAAATTTAAAAATAATTCTTCCACAAAAATCCGTCATCGTGACTACTTTTACATACTTCAAAAAACCCTTCAAAAAAATTGAAAATTACTGTCAAGTTGAAAAATAAGTTAGAAGATCGATAAAAACGAGCGAATTCCATCTTACCCTTGCGATAAACACTTTGTTGTTTATAAATTCCCAAAATTTTTAGCGGAATTTGTGGCCAAACGGCTGTCCGAAAACGTTTTTCGAGTGTCAAAGCCAAATTCCCCATAGATCATTTTACGGCGTTCCAATTCCACTCAAATGGCTACAATAAACCGACTTTACACTTGGTAATTAATTAGGCCAAGTCTAGTAAAAGTTTTGGAAAAGTTTGGCTCATTTTAATTGGCCTAAGGGCATTTTTGGGTTGAATTTTGCGTTCTTGAGCTCGAAAAGGGTAATTTGGGCTTGATATGGTTAATATAAAGTTATTTCTCCTCCGGGTTAGTGAGTTTTCTACAATTAAGACTAATAAATATATTGCTTTATGCTTATCACATCTTTTTGGATTAACAGTGAATGACAAAGTATCAAAATTGATCTCAAGTTTTTTTTAAAAAAAAATAAAAAAATATTTTTTAAATGAAACTCAAAATAAATTCATCAAGATTTGAAATAAACCATATTCCCCACAAATACAAGACAAGCTTTTCTTGGCCTAGCATCTGGCCATAACCCTGGAAGAATGGCCATAACTATCGCGGCCAAAGAGCGGAAACCGATACTTTCCAGATAATACTTTGGGGCGAAAATTGATACCGTTATGACATTCAGTTCAATGTCTAAGGAACAGGATGTAAATACTAAATGAGCAAAACATCCGCCGAAATACGATACCGCCCAATTAAACTGGGACATAAACCGTTTTATATAGGTAGGTTTAGGGCATCTTTTACTCAAACAGATTCAAGACAAAGTGCACATATCTAAAACTATATATTAACTTTAAGTTACTTACTAATCACAGTAACATAAAGCCACAGTAAAGCCGAAAACTTTGAAAACCTTTTGAAAACCAACAAATTTATTCAAAATGGATGTGAAATTGGATATCCTTCAGTGCAACATTCCCTTCCAAAACCCTTCAAACGCCGCTTTTTACGGAGTAAAATCTTTCAACATTACTGGACTTAAAGTACGCATACGATCCTTGTACTTTGTTTAAACATGGTAACGTGGTAATTAAACGAAATCTTACAATTTTGAGAATTTACAATTACATATAAGAACAATAACATAAATGTAAAAAGTAGTAAAAGATGTGACTGTAAAATATTTTATAGACAAAGAATGTGAGATACGACCGTCACAATAGCTATTGCTAAGGCCGTATGTTTAAACAGATGTTTGCATATAAAAGTGTCAGGGATTTGAGAAGATACGATTTTATTTTACACTTTTTCAGTTTAGTACTAATATATTTTTAAAAAAATTTAAATATTGTAAGATTTTTACTTTCTCATTTGCTATGTTGGGTTATCAAAACTATTATTTTATTTTTAGCGCCCCACCAAAGAGTGAGAAACAGGCGGACCTACTTTCAAAGCCTGCCCAAGACTCATAGTTTAGGTCCGGCCTGATTGTAAGGCTAGGTTTCTCACCCCTATCCCTATCTCTACCCCCTCCCCCTCCCAATTTCCAGGCCTCTATCATAACCTCCCCTCTTTCTCTCAATCCGAACTCTTAACTCTTCTTCTCCCTCAAGCTCCCAAACCCTAAAAACTAATTGAAATTCCTCAAAAAACCCGAAAATCTCGATAAAATCCCGAAAAATCTGGTGCCGACTGGTCAGATTACAAACAAAACGCCAAAAACTAAAAAGTCCACATTCTTCCGAAGACTTTTGGACCAGTTGGCCGATCTCCTCGTTTTTCTGCTTTCGGCGCCCAACTCTTCAGTTTAACGAAAAATGTTTTACCCGGCTGTCAGAAACATTAATTAGAAAATGCAAGCGATTTGGATATGACAATTTATTCATAAGTATTGAGCATGGGCATGGTGGGGGGTAGAAAGACTTGGAAATTATAAAATACAGAAAAAAAAGTGCTTACAAAGCCTATAAAATTTAAAAAAAAGGTCATATATAATACTTAAAAACTAAATTTTTTATTTTTAAAATAAAAAAAAATCTTTAAAAATGAATTTATACTTTAAAAGCCTAAAAACCTCCTCATAACTCAATATTCCGTTTGACCTCTAATAAGATGACTGGTATAAACATACCCTCTGTTTATAAGTTTAAGATGCGATGGTTTAAGATAATATAAATCGTCGCTTAAGAGCATTCGAATTAGCATATTCCTCCAAAAACACATAATTCTTACGCCATACACAACAATAGTTGGGCAGTAAACAAAACACGACTATATACTATGACAATGTATATCTGAAGACGTTATATGTGACTTTTCCAAAGTAATATTTGTAGTTTTTTGCAGTTTTGTTATTTTATATTAAAGTTGTTGAAGCTGCTAATATGTTAGTCAATAGTCTGCAAAATCTTGTACTTTTAGGTAGTACTGTAAATTTTTGTATCATACTGTATTTTCAAACAAACATAACAACTTTTAATTTTTAAACATTTCTGGCAAGCAAATTGGGTTCTTTTCAACTCAAAATGTCATTACTTTTTATATCTCGGGAATCGACCAGTGGTGTTTTGTAAACCCCGCTGAACGACTATGAGTGACACGTATGAATATGATGATACTGTAAAGCTGTTGTTTTTGTTGCCGACTGACTTGACAAGCAAATTTTTGATAATCACAATATCTTTGATCGTCGCTATCTTCGTGGTGAATATAATAGTCTCGATGACAGTCATTTTGCTTGGAATTTGTAGGAAAACTGAGAGACCATGTAAGTTTATGATGTTTTGGTAGTATCTTAATATGTATACCTCCTCTCAAGTCGTGCTTTTTTGAATACAAAATCATTATCTTCTACTATTTTACTGTTGCTCACTGACTTTTAGTTTAAAACTTAATTTTTATATCTTTAAAATTATTATTAGGCTTTAAATTTGAAATTTTGAAATTACAGTAATATTGTTGATTTATCATCTTATTTTCAGCCAAAAACTTCTTAAGGAAAGTAGAACGACGAGGACAAAAGGAAGACGCTAAAAGACGTGAAAGAATGGAAGAAGAGGTCAAAGAGAAGGACTACATGCATCAACCGGTAAGTTTTATAGTTTAACAAGTAAGGTGCACGTCAAACCGAACTAATAGAAATGAGTGAAATATCAAAATGTTTAACCGCTCTCTCTTCGTTTGCGTGGCGCTCTCTCGGTTTTTTGCTCTCTCGTTCGCTTTTCTATGCACGCTCTCTTTTTTTTTATGCGCTAAACAAAACGTCTATTTTACTCTCTGATTTCACGTTTCGGTTTGACGTGAGGTGCATATTCATTTATTATTAGAAAATCTTAAAAATGCTATTGAAAACGTTGTAGTAGCTGCTTTTTATCAATTTTTTGAGTAATTTATTTAGTTTAAAATTTTTAATTTTTGTTATGATATAATACAGAGGGTTTACTGTGCAAGTTTTTTACTTTAACATTGCATAATTGAAATCCGTTCTAGGTCGACGAATTCATGTCGGAAGGCGCAGTAACACCTGACGTCCAGACCTTGATAATGGAGCCATCGGGGGAGCAAGCGGACCAAAGTGGGAACGGCGACGAGATGGATTCGTTCATGACAGGACAGTCGGCCAATAATTAGACCAATAAACTTACTATTAGATATGGTTTTTACTTTTTCTTTACGAAGACTTGACCTAACTATTGAAATGTCATGGAACTGAAATTTGAAAATTTAAATAATTGTATTACTCATGATTCCAATTTCTTGAAAATTTATTATACAACATAAAATTGATAAAGAAGAACATTGTGACTCACTTTATCGTCTACTGTTTTACGTATTACATCAATTTGGCTAAAACATGCTTTTATTTTTAAAAATACTAACGTTATAAGTATATTATGAGAAATACGTCATAGCTCCATATAAAGACAAACATGATGAATCACTGTGGCTTCAAACATTTTACGTTTTTAATCGATTTGTAAAACAAGAATCTTTGCGTATTCTGTACTACGTCATCTTATTACATGTTATCATTTCATTAACAAAAAGTGACTTTTCACAGCTGATAAGAGACAAAGCTAGTAATACTACTTGTAAGGAAACTTTTATATAAAATAAAATTCATTTCTGGTGTATTTTGAGTCAATTTACAAATTTAAGAGTTAGGTGTTACATAATACCTTAAACTCAACTATACTTTTTATATTACTAAGTGCTCCGACTTCTACTGATATTCAAATACAAATTTTTTGTATTATTATTGCTTTATTTAAAAGAATATTATAACAAAGATGGAAAGAAAACAAGAAAATATTGCTCCACCAGCCTACGACGATGTAATGTAAGTGTTTTAAACTGATAAATGTGTTTTGAATCTTATTTTTGCGCACTAATCAACCACTCATTCTCTTGTTTGTTATTACTTTACTTTCAGTACCTCCCAGCCAACATCATCAGCACCACCCGTGTATGAACTGAATCCAGCTCAAAGTACCACTGTAACTCCATTTGACATAAACGATGCCTACAAGATTCCAATCACTTATCAACCTCCACCTCAACAACCGAATACTGCCAATGAACAAGACAAGTTATGTAATAACGGTTGTTTATGTTGTTTTAGTTGTTTAGAGTTACTGCGGTGTTTTGCTGAATGCGGCTTAGCATGCGCAGCTTGTGCAGCTGCATAATCCATATTTTATCTTCAATTTTATTGTAATTTATTATTCAAAAATAATAAACTTTGTAAATAACTAGTAAGACTTCTTTTTACAGCGCTCAAGCCATATTAAACATATCTAAAAACGTCAAAATGATTTTTTTATATAAATAGAACTCCCACAATATGTCTTTCATTACGATCTTACTTTATGCCATTTCAAAGCTAGTCTAGGAGTCCCGCCACGAAACCAATTGCGCGAATTTCTTTTTCAAACTTTGGCTTTCTCTATTTTTTATTTTTCGATCGCAGCTGGTCGAATTTTTCTATTTTTACGTTTTGCAAATTCGTATTTTGGGGAATATACGCCATAAAACCAACGGAGAATGCCAGATTTAACACCTTCTCCGACACATTCATGGAAATTGTCAGATTTTGAGGTTGGGAGACCATTGGGAAAAGGAAAATTTGGTAGTGTATATCTTGCTAGAGATGTTTACAGTCATATACCAGTCGCTTTAAAGGTAAGTTTTGTATGTTTATTACAAAAAATTTGTTTAGAATAAGAATATTTGATGTGAAAACGTATAATTTTGGTCACAATACTATTTGTTGTGTGCTTTTTGAAAATCAATTACTCGCTAAGCGTCTTATTTTTTAGCCATTTGCTCTACAGTGACTTTTAAAGCTTTTTTTGCTGTTTAGCATAAAGTAATATAGTTTGTTTGTTGTTTTAGATCCTTTTCAAATCACAACTGACCAAGAACAATGTGGAACATCAATTGGTCAGAGAAGTGGAGATTCAAGCACACTTAAGGTCAGTTAGCAATTTTTAATAGATTCTTTTTGTTTTTAGACATCCGAACATATTACGGCTTTACAATTACTTTTACGACGAGAAGAAGATCTACTTAATATTGGAGTATGCTTTGAATGGAGAACTATACAAAGAACTTCAGAAGAAGGGACGATTGAGTGAAAGGAGGACAGCAAAGGTATGTTTTGAAGCTGGGGGAAGTGGATAGTTTTAAGTTGATGGAGTAATAGGTACTTTTAAAACTGTTATCTAAAAAAAGTTTTTTAAGTTCTTTTTGTTCAAGTTGAATAATAATTTAATGTTTTTAGTATATTTATCAAGTATCAGATGCTTTGGATTACTGCCACAGCAAAAATGTTATCCACAGAGATATAAAACCAGAAAATATATTGATTGACGAGCTCGGCAACCTCAAGATTGCAGACTTTGGATGGTCTGTACACTCAGCTTCCAATAGGTATGTTAAGATTTCAGAGGTTAATAATGTGTCATTGTTTGTTTGACGTATTTTAATTTACGTGTCATTTTGATTATATTTATTTTTTTTCATTGTGTTTTGACTTGCTTAATTTCAGAAAGACGCTGTGTGGCACATTAGACTACTTACCTCCAGAGATGGTTTGCTCGAATCCTCACGATAAGCGAGTCGATTACTGGGCTGTTGGTGTACTATGTTACGAACTACTATGTGGGAAGCCGGCTTTCGAAACTACAACGGCACAAGAAACTTATCGACTAATCAAACGAGGAGAGTACAGTTTTCCATCTACATTCTCCCCAGAAGTTTGCAATTTAATCAGCAATTTGTTAGTGGTCGATCCGGCTGGTCGATTAAACTTACAACAAGTGATGCATCACGAATGGGTGGCTTCACACTACAAACCGGATAACGAACAATCTTCTTGATCATTGTATAAATTTTTATAACTAATCTTTGACCAATCATGACACTAACACTATGATAATGCTGATATTGTTTTAATTAAATAAATATTGATTCACGCTGAGGTACTAGAAGTTTTATGATAATTTGCAAAAAAGAAAAGGTTTTGAATTATGACTACATATCCTTTACAGTAAAAGTTCACATTGAATTACAAAAAGCCCACCAGCTTCACGAACAATTCGTTTCACGACGAAATCGTTTTTGGCGTTTCGTCTTTTAAAAATAAAAAATATATTGAAGTCGGCTGCAAAACTGCTGTAAAATGTTTTTGTGAATTTTATAGTCTATTCTAACTTAATTTATTGTCTTTCTATATTCTGAAATACGGTGTGTGATAATCTACCACAATGGGCGGTAAGTAAGTTGAAAATAAGACTGGTTTAATTAGCTGTCTATAAAATAGAATTTTAAACCAAAATTAATATCGCAATATAGCTCTGCGCTTTTAGATACATCTGCCAGGTGCGATGAGCTGTTTTCATCAGACGGAACTGTCGACGATCTGCCATTCTTTTCTTCATCAGAACCAGAATCCTCCAAATCACAAGCAGAGAAGGCCTTGGAAGAACTATTGTCGGACGATTCCTCATTCGTACTTTCTGAATCAGAAGAGGAAGACGGGAGATCAGATCACAAGATGAGTGCTGCTGAGAACATTGATGTTTTAGCTGAACATCTCAAGTCGATGTTGGGGATGAGTGAGAATAACGAGTTCAGAGAGAAGGCAATGCAGCTGATGGACGGTGCTAAGACGTTGGATCAGTTCAAGAATAATGTCAAAAAGAAAATGACTGAGTTTATGCAAAAATCTGAGAATTTCAACAAGAACAAAGACGTTTTGGCTAATTTGAAGAAGAAAGGAGTTCGCACGAAGCGAGGCGGAGCGTCTAAGACAATTGTAAGTTGTTTGTTTGTTTCTTGTTGTAGTTTTAGGTTTCATTTCATTCAAGAATGCATTTTAATTTATAAGAATAGAAAAAAATGTTTTATTCAATGTTTATATTGGCAACCTGATGCAAAAGCACATTAAAACTTATTTTTTTGCAGCAAAAACCAAAGGGCAACAACAATGTACACTTAAACCCCATTGATCTCATTAATGCCCTACGATCTCCTCTTCGATCTCAACAAAAGGAAAACGAAAGAGCTTTCTTGGATCTTCTCAGTTCTTCTCAGAATTCTGATCAAAAAATCGATGGAATGATAACGGAAACCGATGAGGAACTGGACAATTGGCTGGACACTAGTCTGGATAACGTCGGAGAGCTGTCTTCGATGTCTTCTCTCACTCTGGTACCATCTTTGAGTACTAGTTTGCCTTTGTTGAGTGAAACCGACGATGAACAGCTAGATTCGTCGCTAAACTTATCACAAAACTTGCTCTGATTGTAACTGAAGTGAGTACATAATCTGATAACGTATAAAGTTTATGTTATTGCGGATTTAAAAGGTTGAGCAATTGGTAGTTTTATATTTCAAACCTCAAGGTACCGATTTCTGAGTTAGGAATATTAAAAAGTCTGTCTAAAAGAACAATGACTACCTATAATAACATGAAGTAATTTACAATTAAGCAAGCATATATCATTTTGTAACCAGTTTATAACTTTTACAAGTAAGTACTCGGCTTTATAACAACGTCAAATGTGATAGAACAAGTATCTTCTAATTTGGTCGATGACCCGAACTTGGCCAGTCTTTCCAGCTCGGCCAAGGGCGTCGAAGGTGTCGTAGTACTCGTTTTAGCGTCTATATCCACGAATATCCTATAGTAATTTTGTTGTAATGGCCGTAACCTGGTTTTGTAGCCTGTTGGGTTTGTAGTTGCTTGTTGTAGGTATGGAAGGAGATCTGATGGGGATACTTCAATACAACCAAACGACCAGTCGATTGAGACGGTAGTAGGAGATTGTTGGCTTTGTGATATTAGCTTCTGAAAGAGATTTCTGATTACATATTTGATATTTGGTTTTTTAACACTTAAAAGGCATGTAAAGATTGATAAAGATAGTAAACCTTTTATGATTCAAGCATGAAAAATAGAATTTATAGGATGGTGTCTTACTTGAATGAGTCTGAAGATGCTGTCGATTGTAAACTTAGGAAACGAATTGTCTAGTTTTATCATTTTTGGTACTTTTTCGTTGTCGCTCCAATGGTCGAGAGTTGAGTTGGTGAGGCTTGTAAGTCTTGTTGGCTCTGCTAATCGAAGATAAAGCGTTTCCAGGTTTGGAGCTACCCGTAGTAACTGAAATATTTAAAATACGATGTCGAAAGATTGTTAAGGCTCTTTAAAAGTTAAATTTTTAAAATAATTTGAAATTTTGTAATTTAAAAAAATTTTTAAAAGTATTCTCTTTTTTGCGTCTGATGACATCTGACAGTACTTGAGCAACTGGGACCAATCAACAAGTTATTCCCAAGTTTTATGTGATGTACATGTCATAAAAGATATTACCCTAGAGATCAAACGCTCTCGCCGCCCACTTCGGTCTGTAATAAAACTCGAGATTCTCGAGAATTAGGTGTTGTTTTGAAAAGGCAAGACAAGCTACTTTGCGCGAGAAAGTCCACAAAATTTATTTGTGAATGATAAATGTTTAATGAACTGATTTTAATGTAGGATTAGACTTACCGTATCTGTGAGAACATCCTGAACATTGCTGCAGAACTCAAAGATGAGGGAACGACAGCTGGTCTTCTCCAAAACCTTCCCCAACATCCAATCAGCGTTCTTGAAGCACGTTAACACGAAACTTACGCTGTCAACGTGCTTCAAGTCGGTTGTAGGCTTCAAGAATTGGTCGATAATGTCATCATCGATCTGAATGCCATCTAATGTGATACTATTTGATATCGTATACGACTTGAGGGTCCGTTCTAGGCCGTCAATAAAAGTTTTTGCTTTTATGTCCAGACTTCGACGACTTTTGTGCAGACTTTTCCGTAGCTGGATGCAGTGACTTTTGTAGCTCTTTTCGACTTTGCCATTCTTTTTTGACTTTATTTCGGCATCTCTCATTTGAATACTAAAAGTTTTAATGATATTAAGGTGAACCATGTTTTTGTTTCTAGATGGATTGTTAACAAAAATTGATGCAATACAGAAATTCAGGTATTAAAAAGTCTATCACAACTTACAATAACTCATTGACAGACGGCCGTGCCAAAAACGCAGCGTTCCGACTAATGAAGCGTTGGAAGCGGCGTGAGATCAACTTGCAATTGAGAAGATCAGCCCGTTCTAGTTCGCGCAATATCGAATAAATCACATTGTCGGGAGTGTGGTCTAAAGAAGTTGAGGTAGAGGGCTCCATCAGGCCTGAAATCATAAATTAGACTTGGTGTCACAAACTGTTTTAATTAATTTTGTAAGCTCGCCATATTGAAATGATCATTTTTAAAGCAGAAAAACATGTTAAAGTCAATAAGTAGTAAGAAAATTTTTAAAAACTAGTGATAAAAGATAAAAGAATAAAACTAAGATACCACGGTAATCTAAACAAGCTAAAACGTGGTTTCACTAAAAAATGTCATTCGAAAAGTAATACGATCGCTAAGTTCAGAAACCATTACTACAAGTTGTGGAATGAATAATTCAAGATCCCACGATTCCCATAAAAATCTCGTTATAACATGCGTCATAAAAGTAAAAGTTGAGGATAAATATAATCGAAAAGGAATGAGAACGACATTAAAATATCTGAAGTTGAATCGAAAAGATGTGTCTAATTAGGGAACGTAACGGGATATTTTAGTGAGGGATTGAAATTGAAGTTCAGTGTAATAAATATTAGATTGATAGTATAAAATAATATAACTAAAAAGGCAAACAGAATCAATTTAAAAATGGTTGTATAAAGTTAAAAACCGATCAAAACCGAACAGACTACAATAGTGTAAAAGACAAAGTCGATGAACAACGGCATCTTAATAAGAGATGTACTTGAAATTGAGTGAGGATGACCCCAGAACCCCTTAATGTCAATTATTTTTTGACAAAAGACACTTAATAGACGGTGCTCGGCTCCCGCAGTAAAATACGGCTCAAGTTTCAAAGTCGGTCGATCTTTGAAGATGGTGGGAATTAAAGTATGGCAAAAGATGTAAAGTAAAATGACTTTTAATATAAAATTAATCCAAGCTACTGTAATTTTAATTTTAATGCTATAAAGTTTACTACATGACAATAAACTAGCGTATAACGATAAGCATGCCAAAAAAAATTATCAAACAGCATTTTAAATAAAATATTCTATTACAAGGTTAATATGAAGAATACAATAATAGCAATAAAATAGGCTAGTCATTGAAGCTAACAATGGTTGTGCCATTCCCGATGCAAAAGCTCTAATTAGTCGAATATCTCGAGATTACTGTCGAGTTTTATAAGGCTTTGAATCTGGCTCACTAATCCGATCAAATCCTTTTCGAGTGTTATATGATTTGAGCGCGCAGAGATTGTTTTCCGTTTTCGCCGGAAATTTGCATGAAATCGTGACTAAACAACAAATAACAGCTAAATTTAAACACTACGACAACATAAAAGATATTTAAAAAGTAAAAATGTTAAACTATAGACACTGTACTATAAATCTTAGAAGTGAAGAGTAGATAAACAGAAGCTTATCCTCTCTTATAAATTAAAAAAGCCAAGAGTAACATCCAGGTAAGATAAAAATAAAATGTCCTGAAGTCATCCAGAATGCTGTTGCACTTCCGAACAACAGCGTTTATGTAAACACAGTGTAAATGTGTCATTTTTGATGTTCGGTGGAAGCGAACGCAATGTAATTAACGGGCACCATGCTGCGCAACATGGAAAAACAAATACAAAAGCTGGACAACAAAGTCTATTATTAAAATGAAAAAAAGTTTTTCATTTTTAAATAAAAATTTTTCAAAACAATCACACCACCCTTTTTTAAATTTACACTGATTTACCCGCGCCTTCATAAACCGTTTTTAATATTAAAAAATAACTTTCAAACACAAAAAAGGGTAGTGCCAAGAAGTGATTTGTCTGGATCAACCAATGAAAAGGCGGACCCACCGAAAGAAGGCCACAAATTATTTTACGAAGCGGAATGCCGCCCGAATGTTATAAAGCCCAATTTTATTATTATTTTAATGTTTGCAGATGTCAGCATCTGCATAAAAAACGATTGAAGATTGGCGAAAGTGACGATTTGTCAAATTCTTAAAGTTTTGGAGTTTGAATACCTTAAAGATTAATTAAAAATATTGTGACATTTGAATGCTTTAAATAAACTCAAAAGTGACATTTCGAATGTTGAGAACGGTAACATATAACATATACTGTTTAGTATCGAAAGATAAAAATATATTGTATTAATAGTTAAGGTAAACAGCAATTAGTTAGAAAAAGCGGGCTAACACTTCTTTAATCAAAAGGTTTCCTTAAGATTCTTATCAAGTCCATAAACCTTTTTCAAGAAGACAAACTGACAGCTTTTATTGTGTGTCAGCCAAAATCTTTAGAAACAGTACTATAATGAAGCAAAAACAATAGTTTACAAAATAAGTTATAAAATGGCACGAAATCAACATAAGATACAACTCTACTACTATCAACCATTTTCTATTTAAAAATACTAGCAGATGATTTAAGAAGCTCAGAACTCCTTAAATCAAAATTTCAAAAACTTAACTAGCTTTAACATCAACCGACAACCCCACCCCACGTAGCTCAACCCTCAAATCCGAATCGGTGAGGTAATCTGAAGAAATCCCTGAAAAACTGACCACTCTTGCCGTTTTTTGCACCTGCCGCGACACAATTCCTCGCCTTATCTGATTACCCAGTCACATTGTCAGACAAATACCTAAATTAATGATTGCCAATCACACGACCGATGACCGAAAAAATCGACAAATGTGGTGCAGACAGGCGGAAACACTTGTAATTACACTTCAAAGGCCATAATTACAAGTGCAACATCGCACCTTTGGGATGATTAATATAGGAATAGATGAGAGACAAATGAGATATATCATGATATGGTTGGACAAGACGTTGCTACGGTTTTTATAAATGAACTAGAGGATGGCCAAAGTCAAAACAATTTTTTGAGAATTATTTTTTAATTTTTAGTTGAAAATTAAGAAAATCTATTCAAAAACAACATAAAACAACCCAATTAGTTAACTCCTGACCCCAACTTATCCTTAAAGATTTTGCTCCAATTTCGTTCCCATTTCATTAGTGTTTTGGAGAGGGTTGATTGTTTTGAATGGGGTTTTGCGGGAAATAACCACCATTCAGGGCCTTTTAAGGGGGTATTTGATGAGCGATCATAAAACATTACTGGCTACGATAAGCTTGAATAGTCTTTGGGGATTTTCAAGATACAAGTTCACTTTAAAATTAAAGTAAATTTTTGGTCAAAAAGTACGTGGAATTTAGCATTTTTTAGCCTGAAAATAAAATAAAAGGTAATAAAGTTACAGTAATTGTAAAAAAAACTACTGTCCCTTTCCACCCCTATAGATTAAAAAATAAGATCCTCGAAGGTCATTGGTAACACATATCAGAACTAAAAATTATACCACAAGTCAAGGTAGTACAACCTTTTTGTACTAAACCATAACATGATATTGCACTACCCCACCAAGCCCCAGTCCATCCACTAAAAATGTCATATCGACCTGCCACTATACGATCTTTCCCATCTCTCACAAGACTGACAAAGAGTTTACGACTGTAGCTGAAGATCACGTCAAATTCGCTTCAACAGCTCGTCAGAGTGATTGAATGTTTCACTTGTCGCCCAATTCCATCAACTCAAATTTACCCAAAAATTTCGGAAAATTCAAAAACAAACTCGATCGACTTAACACAAATTGATTATTCAGATCAGTAAGCGCTTAATTCACTGTGGTTTCTGTTTTCCTTGCTTTAGGTACGATAAACAATAGGTTTTGGTGGTTTTGGCTTTAAAGTTTATTAAAATTATACATATTACTCCAAGGCGTATTTTGTCCCGTATTTTACAATAAAAAGAGCTGTTTTCAAACCATAATATAAAACAATACATATTGTTATCAAATTTTATGTCCAAAACCAAATGTAATAATCAAAACCGTCAAACATAACTCAATATTTTAAAATACGGTAGCAAAAATTGGAAATAAACCCATTTACTAACCATATTCTACTACAACATCCTTTCCTATCTTTTTACATACAAAAGCAATTTGCATTTCCGGCTAGCGAAAAATGAAGACGAAGGTCCTTGATCGGCAAAAAAAGTTTGAAACCGCGATATTCCCATAAAATAATATTGTCGTTGCCGTATGGGAACAACTATGGTTAGTTTACCCTTTACTATTAAGATTACTGTATTTCTTAATTTAAAATGAAGACTTGTATAATACAAATAGTAGTAGTTAAAGATAACTGTGCTATGATTCAACAGTGTTTGTAAAATTGGTGAAATAACTGATCAAATTAATGTAAAAATTTATTTTTACTTATCTTTTCCAGGTAGTAGTGTAATTACTAATCTATAATATTATTTTCATTTTCAGAAAGAGCAGTTTTGTAGCGACAAAAAGAACAAACAAACAGTCCACTTGGAAAACAAAAGGCGAGTGACCGTGGGGGTATAGCTCAGTGGTAGAGCAATCGACTGCAGATCGATAGGTCCCTGGTTCAAATCCGGGTGCCCCCTAGTACCTTTTTGGGCTTTTAAAAAAAGTATTGGCATAAAACGTCTTTAAATATGCATATAAAAAGTAACACATTTATTTTATAAGCACTTTTTGCAATTTAAAAACGTCTTTTCAAGAAAATGCAGTGAGTATAGTTCAAAATTGCACATTCTTAACTCCAAAGACAAAAAACCCCAATTTTCGTAAAAAAATATAAAATTAAAGTAAAATAGCAATAATATTATAAACCCAAATTAAAACCCCCTCAGCAAGAAGTGAGTAAGCGTGAAAGTCGTTATAATAAAGACACCTCAGTGATAACTCCAAATGTAAATGACAGCCGTCAAAAACAGTGCAGTTCATCGGAATGGAAAAAAGAGAAAGAAAGACGAAATACCTCAAGGCTGAGTTGTAAATACGAATTGACGTTCATCAACTGGAGTCTTGATGATGTATCGTGATATGTTCAAGTTGTATGTCAATTTCATTCCGTTCAATTATAGGTAATGAAGCGCAAAGATTTCGAATTTCGACAAAAAAAGAGTACTGTAACTGAAAACTTGGAGAAAAAGACACTGTAATTAATAATTTAATCTAAGAAACTGCACCATATATCCCTGGAGTTTCAGAAAAAAACCTATATAGAATGAAAAATCATAAAAAGTTATCGGAAAACCATTTTAAAATATTGCTAGATAGCCTTGCCTAGCAAGTTAAAAAATATTATTATAAGTTTAAAAATATAAATTTCAAATTCGAAAAATTATATTTTTTTGATTAATATTTTATTCTAAAAGCTACTAAAAACAAAAAATATAAAACAAGGTTCGCCCAAGAATCAGACATGGGCGATGAAAAATTTCAAACTATTTTAAAACCGCTCATTTTTTGACAAAATGTAGTACAGGGCATAAAAATGCAAAAATGTAAAAAAATTTTCAAAATTTGGGTTACTGTAGGGTTACGGTAGGATTTAAACTTTTTTTTGTAACTCTTGTACTAAATGTCAGAATGGAATGGGACTTTTTTAAATTGTTTGTCACTCTAATACATTTATTTTATCTGTAGACAACTTTTCTTTATTACGCCCGGAAGGCATCGAAAAAAATTAAAATTTGCCAAAAAATCATGAAAATTTTACGAAATTTACAATTTCTCAAAAAAACCTAACATGTGATAAACTTTTGACAATAGAAGATATAACTACATGCTGTTGCGGTTTTAATGACACTAATTTTGGGTCATTCCAGCGGGGGCCTGCGGGAGCTACGAATGGGCCATTTTCCAAAAAGTCATGTCATATTCTTTTTAATTTCCGAGCTTTAAAAATTTTTTAAAATTTAAATTAAAAAAAAATATTTTTTTTAAATTGTAATTTCTCTAAGGCAATATAAAGGAAATTGTTTTTTTAAACGCTTATAAAACTTGCAATATGTGTCATGCACCTTTTTTAACCATTTTGAATCAAATTACATCCAAATCTTATGCTAAATCACCTTAGGGTGCCAACTTTAAAAATTCGTAGCTCCCGCAGGCAGCGCTGGAATGACCCAAAATTAGTGTCATTAAAACCGCAACAGCATGTAGTTATATCTTCTATTGTCAAAAGTTTATCACATGTTAGGTTTTTTTGAGAAATTGTAAATTTCGTAAAATTTTCATGATTTTTTGGCAAATTTTAATTTTTTTCGATGCCTTCCGGGCGTAATAAAGAAAAGTTGTCTACAGATAAAATAAATGTATTAGAGTGACAAACAATTTAAAAAAAGTCCCATTCCATTCGGATATTTAGTACAATAGTTACAAAAAAAGTTTAAATCCTACCGTAACCCTACCGTAACCCAAATTTTGAAAATTTTTTTACATTTTTGCATTTTTATGCCCAAGTACTACCTTTTGTCAAAAAATGAGCGGTTTTAAAATAGTTTGAAATTTTTCATCGCCCCTGTCTGACCGATGTTCGATTCTTCGAACCTTGTTATAATTTAAAAAATATTTTTTTTTCAAAACGTTGTTTTACTAGTCAAATCGCCTGGTCATAATAGCAAAATGCTAAAATGAAACCAGCAGAATTCGAACTCAACGCCTTCTGCCCTTCAGAGGAACCTCACCACCTCTCGGCCACATCGAATTTAACCACATTTTTCAAAAATTTTTTCTTTTAAAAATGTGGCCAGACAGTAATATTCATAATTTTAACTTTTAATGATTATTTTGTGTAATTTATGTTAACATATTCTCTTCGAATGACCATTAACTACAACAACCAAACCACTATATAATCTGTTCCCTTTGTTTATTTTCCGACGCTATAAACAAACCTACCTTATCGATAAAAAGTTGACCGTTTGCCATCGAAGCGACTGTTTTAGGAACTATTACTCTTTAAACTGTTTGTTTTTAAACCATTTTGTACAAAAGCAGACCTTTAATGAAAGTCTTTATATCATTTTTATTGTTAACACTACTTGCGATCACTAGTAATGGGCTACTGTATCCACAAGTAAGAATTTTTAATAATTTTTTAACCATTTTTTAAAATATTTTATCTGTAAACAAAACTTCTGCAACGTAAAAAAAAGTTTTTAAAATGTTTAATTTAAACTTTTTTTCATATTTCAAAACTAAAACACCTCCAAATTCGTCTGTAAACAAAGCTGTTTCAGAAAAACGAGATCCGCCGTCTGGACTCTCTCGATGGCTTGTGGTCTTTCGTCAGAGAACCGACTTTTTCAAATAATTTAGGTATCCAAAACGAATGGTACAAACTAGACATAGACAAGTTTGAGAACGTGACCAGAGTACCAGTACCATCAGCCTTTAACGAGCTCTTTACTGAGCACGAGGAGAGGAATCACGTCGGATGGGTATGGTACCAGACAAAATACAGTACCCCTGAAGCTGTGAATGGAAAGAGACTAGTGATCAGGTTTGGAAGTGTCAATTACAATGCTCTTGTTGTAAGTTTTTTTAAGTTATGATAGAGTTACCAAAAGATACTGTATTAATAGTATAAGCAAAGATTCCTGTAAATTATGCCAAATTTTAAAAGAATTGCAACAGTAAACCACACCTGCTTATAAGTAGCTATAAAATTTATCAAGGAGTTACACCTACCTATTTACAGTACACTGACGGCCAACTTTTGACCAAACATACCGGAGGACATCTGCCATTTGAAGCTGAACTATCTAAAGCAAAAACTTACCGTATCACTGTAGCTGTCAACAATACATTACACTCAGGTACCATCCCCCCTGGAGAATATGAAGTGAGGCACTATGGTAACAGTACCTATATCCAACAAAAGCCAGGCTTCGACTTCTTTAATTATGCTGGCATTTTACGACCGGTCGTTGTGCAGGTTCTGAGTCAAGTGTTTGTGAAAGAACTTTGGATTACTACGAAGAACAATCGTGAGTTACTGTTTGTTACCTAAAGACTAAATTCTTTGTTTGTTAACCATGGTATTTTTACAACAATTAAGTAAAGTATACCTCGTTGGTGCATCGTGTTAAAAGTTACAAGCTTTATCTCACACTTTTATTACCTAAAATACGTATTTATAGCCAATTTTACTTCTTGAAAGACAATCTAAATGCCATAACTCCTGTTTCAGGCTATATAAACTACGAATTGTCCATTGACAATCCTCAAAAACGTCCAGTTGAAGTCACAGTTACCTTAATTGATCCGAATGGAGATGAAGTTGAGACTGTCACTGACTTCAAACAGTTCCAAGAAGTCAAAGATGCCCAACTGTGGTGGCCAAGAGGATATGGAAAAGCCAACTTGTACTCGCTACGGGTTAGTAAATCCTTTGATTTTAAATGCTGAATGTTCCTTTAATATATAAACTTTCAGAAATAAGCTAAAAAATGACATTTTAGGTGTCATGTTTCCTCACACAAACATTAAACTTTATAAGCCTAAGAATCTGGTAACTAATAAGCCTTTTTCTAATTACATACACTTAACTTCGTATTATATTTTACACTACAGTTAAGTTGGTATTATACATTACAATCGTTTTCTCTCATTTTTAGGTCCAAATTTCCTCAAAAGATGAGGTTCTAGATGTGTACCAAGAAACTTTCGGATTCAGAACAATCGAATTCAAAGGTACCCAACTGTACGTCAATGACAAACAGTTCTACTGTATGGGCTTCGGAATGCACGAAGACTTTGATGTAAGTTACCTCATACTTTTGACAGACACAGTTTTCAATTTTTTAAATTCTTTTACAACACAAACTGAAGACTTTGTAAGAACATAGTAAAGAATTTTAAAATCTTGTTGTTTTAGCTACACGGCAGAGGCTACAACCCAGTAGTGCTGATAAGAGACTTAAACATGTTCGAATGGATGAACGCCAACTGCTATAGGACCTCTCATTATCCTTACAGTGAAGAGAGAGCGTACGAAGCTGACAGACGAGGCATCATGGTGGTTACTGAAGCTCCAACGGTTGGGCTTGGGTACGTTGTATTTCATTCGACAATAAATGTGGCTAGTACTACACACTTTTCGACCGCTCCACATAGTAAAATAAATTTTAAAACAATATCACTGTAAAGCTATCCTTAAAGCCCAATTTCCAGTTTTTTCAATAACGAAATGTCACAACTCCACAAGCAGCTGATGACCGAGATGATAGCTCGTGACCATAACCATCCTTCCGTCTTTGCCTGGTCCTTGGCCAACGAACCGTGGACGGCCAAAGACAACGCTCGTGGCTACTTCAGTTCAGTAGCTTCGTATACCAGAAAACTAGACCCAACACGACATATTACTGTAGTCTTTGGCCCTACATATACAACACATGACTACAGTAGAGTAGCCGACTTTGTTGACTTTATAGGACTAAATCACTATGATGGATGGTATCAGAATCTAGACCATCCAGAAGTGGTCGAGGAACAGATGTACGAACTGGTGATACAATGGACTACCAACTTCAAGGGAAAACCTCTGATCGTCATGGAGTACGGTGGAGAGGGGATTCCGGGCATGTATCAGGTAAGACTTTGTCTATTAAAGGCTTGTGTGATATAAAGATCATATTTACCAGAAAAGACGTGTCATATCGAGAAATTAGGCTTAAAATCATAAAGATATGTAAGATAAAACTTAAAACTAAACTAGCCTTGTCGACCAAGAAAACCATAAACAATGTCCTCGTTCATAAACACTTTCAGCAACCAGGTACCCCTTTCACAGAACAATATCAATCAGCTCTGATCAAAGCCAATCACAGAGCCTTCGACCGGTTGAGGAAAGAAGGTCGAATCACCGGGGAAATGATATGGAACTTTGCTGATTTCATGACAGCCGCAGGTAATTACCAAAATTGACAAATTAGGTCAAAAAGACCGTAGATACGCCGAAGATACAACTTCGATTAACAATATGCCAAAAAAATTATATTCTTTGCCAAATTAATATATAACAACTCCCTATACCTAACATCCTGTGCAATACCATACTTACAGACATCACTCGACCTCTGGGCAACCATAAGGGAGTCTTGACCCGCCAACGACAACCGAAAATGGCAGCATACCTACTGAAAGACAGATATGGCAGCATTAGAGAAGGCGAACTATAACTGTTACTTAACATAATGTAACTCATTGTTCACTCAAAAGGCAATGAAGTATTGTACTGACAGTAACATGAAACATGTAATATACCAAAATTAATGCCAAGCATTTATTAATTAATAAATCGATATTAAAATACTCAAATTTGCTACAAATAGCTACTGTAATATAATAGAATAATTAAAATATACAATAGTGGTTAATAATAACAAAGTAAAGGTTATAAAGCTCCAACAATGATAATAGCAATTCGTAAATGTTGATACTGATATCATAACAATCTTAACAATAAGGTAACAGCTTAATAATAAGGTTCCGCTCTATGTTGTTCTTCAAACCCCCGTATATAATCGTGCACACATTCTTTGACGATCCTGTGAAGATGTAGATTCATGTCCGTGCCGCCAGTATAATTTTCAAAGCCGGCAAGAATGCGGTCATTTAGTTCAGAAAATAAGTTGTTTTCCATCGACAGCTTAGTGCAGTCGCCAATATCAATGGGATATGGTAGTCCTGAAATATAACAGATATATTGAACATAATAAGTCAACTTAATATTCATCAGGTGTACGACAGTTCATTCAATATAAAATAAATACTTTTATCGTAAATTTCTAAAAATTACAAATTATGCGATCTCTGATCCAACCCCCCCCTTAAAAAACTGCTAAACTTATCCAAACATAACAGCCATAAACCAACACATACCTTCCTTTATTTCCAACATGAACAAAGTCTTCTTTATAACATTTGTGTCGCAAGTCTCCTCAGAGACAATGGCATGTTTGTCGCCGAGACTGTGCGACATCAACCGGTTGACCTCTTTGCCCACTTTGTGCCCTAAGATTTGAGCATAACTTACATCTTCCCAAGTGTCATTTGTGTCATTGTAAGCACAGATCTAAAACAATATTTTACACAACAGAAGGTTCTTAATATACCCAGAAATTCATCAATAACGTTATGATAGATATTATAAGTGTGATAATAAGAACCACAGAATACAGATAACATTGTTATATCACTTGACAATTATCAATAGGTTCTTACCTCCCCATCATGATTTTGAAGAATGTAGTCGGTGAGAGGTTTCCATCGGCACGTGCAAGTGTCTGCATGTATAGTGCACTCATCTAAATACAACATCATAAAGTAAATTTAAAGTAAATGGCAATATGCATTAACAAGCACTCACCAAAAAGTTCATTAAACTGAGGTCTTATTATGGTATTCTCTCCTAATCTGTAAGCTCGTGGAACACGATGAGCCACGTTTCTCTCCATTGGTTTACCTTTATAATATCGGATTTCGTCTAAAAACATATTGTTCTCAACCAATATCAATTCCAAAAAAGAAATTTCAATCTGGGAGGGAAGAGAAAAAAAGAAGTTTAAATTTTTTGAGTCTACAAATAAAATTATGGCAAATTACCTTCCATTTTTTTAAATTTAAAATGACGTATAAGGAAATTAGCTGCTACAGCTGAAAACCCATTATAAAAAATAACTTACTGATCCATACAGTACGAGTACGTGACAAAATCTTTATTTCCGCCTGCGGCAAGATATTGTATTTTCTGTTAAAAATAACGTAGGGTTCTCTGGGATTCGTTAGATCATAGACGCGAATTTCTTCTCTTGACTGAAACATGAAGGTGAGTTAAATAATAGCATGGAAATGGAATTACTTTCCTCGCACAAAGTAAGAGATGACATTTAAGAAAATATCAAAGTAAAAAAATATTTAATTCAGTAGCATTAACTTTCGGTTTTTTAAATGACTTACTGCCTGATCCTCCTTTCGTATTGCCGTCGACGACCACATGTACTTGTTGGAATCATCGTCCCCGCCAGATCGATACAGCCTCGCACCTCCGTAGACACCAATGTTATTCAAGCAGTCGACCACGTATCCCATATTTTGTATTCTTTCAGTGAAACCTGGGTGTAAAATGGTCTTGTAGATAAACATGTCTTTCAATCTGCGGTTGGTTGATCTAAAAGCAAGGTCCAGGCTGAAGACACTAAAATGTTGTCCATCAGGTGTCTTCGTTTGCATGGCCAATTTCTTTCCGTTGTCAAAAATCCGAACTTCTTGCACTGTTTCGTCGCTATTTCTCGGCTGTAATCTCAAACACGTGTAATTTTCTGCACGATCAACATTGTAAAAGTCCAAGTCCAACACAACAACAGAGGTGTCATAGATGAAGCAAAAAAGAGTGACGTTAGCTCCAAAAGACACTTTATATTTCTCTTCATCATTAAACAACCTAGCACTGAAGATTCTGTGATTGGTACTGAAAAGAATAGATAAAATTACATTTTCCATTACAAAAGACAAGCAAGACTTTTAAATAACAAAAAATAACATTAAAAACAATAAATTATAATTTTAGGTGAAAGATACATAAGCCTAAAACCAAAACAATATACAATCTTTAAAAAATACTGCAATATAATCCAAATATTAAAGACTTAACGAAACAGCTTTGTTTCTCCAAATAGATAAATTTAAATCCTGCAAGAAGTTGAACACCAAACAAAAAGGTAACTTACTATGAATAGGCAGTCTCCCAAGTTTCATTAGGAAGTCGAAAAATTGAACAATTCCTACAAACAGCTTGGTAGTCATACGTTGGAACTTCTGGCAATACTACCTCCATCATCTCATCTGGAATCGGCTGGACATCGCGCTCGGGTGATTCTACACGCCCGTCAAAACGGTCTAACGATGGAGACCTCGACCGCTCTGCTGCAACTAATTGATTTACTAGTTCAGCTAACAGTTCTTCCGGAGGACCACGCCCAGGAAAATTGAATGGTCGTAATTCAATCTCTGGCACACGTAGCCGCACTTCATCATCATCTTGTCGATCACGCTCCCCGCGTTCAGGCCGATCGTAGGGGGCTTGTCGTGCCGAACGACGAGACTGATGTCCTCGTCGCATCGCTCCACCTTGTTGATGATCTGGTTGATCTTCGAGTTCTTGTTGGTTTGGCGGTTCTTGTTGGTTTGACGGTCCCGGTTGATCCGATGGTTCAATTTGAATCACTGGTAGCCGATTTGATGGTCCAGGTTGTTCGTCGTCCATTTTCTTCCAAAACTTGACGAAAATCGGATTAAAAGCAAAGAAAGCCTAAAATAATATCAAAGTTACAAAATTTTCACAAAAAAATAAAATTAAAAATTCCAATAAATCATAAAAATAAAATTCAAGCAAAATTAACGCAATAAAACATAAAAATTATTAAAAACACAATAGAATAAGGTATTGTACTGATTAATTACTAATGTCGATGAAACATATAACAAGCGTAATATACAAAAATTAATGGCCAGAATTTATTAAATAATAAATTAATGTTAAAATAATCAATTTTTTGCTACAAATAGCTACTGTAATATAGTACAATAATTCAAATTAACAACAATATGAAACTGAACAATACTGAAACAATGTTAATAAAGAAACGTTAGAAAAACGCTACACCCACCTCATATTAAACTAAAATCTGTAAGTACTACCATAGTATCCTACTAATTTGAATGAATCCCCTCCCTTCTCAATTGCTCCAACACCTCTCGTTGATAAAGGAGCACACACCGTCTGATATTCTCGTAGAGATGTAGTTTAAAGTCCTGATGGCATAATTCTGTTGCCTCACTTCTCTCAATTTCTACATAAATCTTGTAAAAGAGATGTTTGAGAGTTGAAAGCTTAGTGCAATTGCCAATATCTCTTGCAATTACTTGTCCTGAAACAAGAAGTTATATTAACCATGTATCAATAATTATGATACCAATTCTTAAGACCATTAAACACGTAAAACCAATAATATAAATATTACAACATTATAGTATAAAATCCATCTCAGAAAAACCTGAAACGTAACACAACTCTATATACTAAAAAAATCTCGGTACTCATTGACCCAAACCTTACAATTTATAAAAACTACAACCAAAAGAATTAGAACTTAACCTTTAACAGTATATAAAAACACGTACCATTATTTACTTCCAACATGAACATTGTCTTCTTCATCTCGTCCACCCGAAGACTATTCTCAGAGACTATGGCATGTTTGTCCCCAAGGCTGTGAGACCTTAACTGTTTGATTCGTTTGTGCAGTCTTCTTCCAACACGTTGAACAGTAAACGATGGATCTCTGTCACTCCAAACCTCAAATCTTTCATCGTAAACACAAAGCTAAAACCAATATTAATGTAGTTAGGAAGTCTGGCACTTGAAAAAAAACCACTCTACTACTCATAATTACCATCCAATGAAAAGCTGAATATTAAAAATACAACAAAGGTTTTAACTAGATTACTAGAGACAATAATATACCGCAACATCACTTACCTCACCATTAAGCCAATTCTGAAGTAGGTAGTCTGTGACAGGTCTCCATTGAGAAGTGCAAAAGTGATCGTTGATTTTACAATTCCCTATATGAAGTTAAACATGAGAAATGTGTCAATCACAAATTACAATAATATTTACTTACAATGATGTAAAAAATAACTTACTTTTAATCTCGTTGGTCGGCCTTACTAATTTACCATTAAACTTAAGAGCTCGAGGAATTCGATACCAAGCATACTTATCACGATATTGATTATTAGAAATCATTTCATCTAAAATATACAATAAATCTACCATAATAAGATATCTACTTTACAATATTACAAGCAACAAACATAGTCTACAATATTACAAGAACTAACATAATACTGCAACAAATAAAAGATCGCAGAGATCAGTTGAATCCAACTTACTTATCCATATCGTCCTTGAACGTGGAAGAAGACTTATTTCTGCATGTGGCAAGACGTTAGACCTAATATTCGACAGAACCCGGCCAGTTGCTGCTTCGTAGATGCGAATTCGTTCTGTATTCTAGAAATACGTCAAATCATTTGGATAATAGAATCACAAAATATAAAACACTTATACATATGAGTCAATTGATATGAGAATAACAGTTTCCGCAGAAGATTAATTAAAAACAATTTTTAAAAAATATTTGAAAGATTTACCTTAAAAATTCATTAGAAAAAATAAAATATAATTTGTTATAACTTTAAATAACATTACTAGTTCAGTCAACCAAACTTCAAACTCACAACAAACAACGTACCGCCTGACGATCTTCATTTACTTCCTCCGATGTCCAAATAAACCTGTTCGAATCACCATCGCCTCCAGATCGATAAGGCTTCCCATCCGTGTCCATACCTTTCATGTTCAACAAGTCTACCACTTTACCGTTCACTTTGTCCGTGAAACCCGTGACGTACTTCTGCTTGTGGAGTTGCGTGTCTCTACTTCAGTAATTAGCGTCCACTTCGTAGATACGAACATGTTGTCCCTCATCTTTTGTAATATGCAATGCCAGTTTCTTGCCAGTGTCGAAAATACGAACATCGTAGATCCTTTCCTTAGGATAGTCGACTTCAAAGATCCTCAACATGTAGTTTTCTTTATCGTCAATCTTATCAAAGTCAAAGTCCAACAACACCACAAAATCCTCAAACAAATAGCAGTAACGAGTTGTATTGGCTCCAAAACGTAACCACATGTAGGAATCATCATCACGCAAATCTTCACTGTAAACCCTTTGATTGGCACTGAAAATCAATTACTTAAAATAAAATTTAAAAATTACACAAGTAAACCAAACCTATAGATAACAATAATGACACGTTTCACTCAAAAACCTCTGCAAAAAATAATATTACCTAAAAAACTCCTATTCAGACCCCAATTTTTAAAATAAAAAAGTTCTACCTACAATAATGAAAACCAAATCTACTAAAAATCCCATAAAACAAACAAATACATTAACTTACTATATATAAGCCGTATTCCAGGATTCCTTCGGGAGTCGGAAGATAAAACAATTGTGACAAGCAGCTTCGTAGTCCAACGGTGGAAGTTGTGGCGATCTGCCTGCTACAGGTTCTTCTGGATCTGAATCCGGGTCTCCTCCATCATCTGGTTGAGTATCTGGTCGAATGTTTTGTCCAGGATCTGCTCCAGCATTTGCTTCGAGACCCGAAACTTCTCTAGAACCTCCTTCAGGAATAGGAGCGCGATCTACAGGAGCTGGGGCATCTAATTCCATATTCTGGTCGAGATTTATTCCAGCATCTTCTTCCATATTTGGTTGAGCATCTGGTCGAGCAACTTGTCCAAGATCTTCTTCACCTGCATCTCCTCGAGCAGCCTGTTCGGGATTTGGTTGAACATCTGGTTGAATGTTTAGCCCAGCATCTGCATCGGGACATGAATAAGCACCAGAATCTTCTTCAAGACTTGGTTGAGCATCTAATTGCGCATTTTGTCCAAGATTTGCTTCTATACCTCGATCTGGTCTATCACCTGGTCCAGCATTTTGTTCAGGAACTGCTTCAGCATTCGGTTGGACATCTCTTAATGATATACGGACTTCTGGTGAGGGCGGAGACAACGATCGACTCGATGCATTTAGTTCACGTTCTAGGTCTCTTACTGCTGGATGTTCCCGATCAAAACCAGGTTGATTTGACGGTCCTCGTTGACTTGGCGGTCCCGGTTCAACACGGGCACCACGCGGCTTCCGAAATAAAGGTGCTGGTCGACTGCGAGGCCGTCGAACTGCTAGTGCTTCTTGAGTTGACGATCCCGGCTCACTTGAAGGTCCTGGTTGATTTGAAGGCCCTTGATCATCTGTTTCAGGCTGATTCGATGGCGCGATCCTATTTGAAGTTCTAAGTCGACTTCGAGACCGTGTTCGAGTTGTTGGTCCTTGTGGATTCGGTGGCTCTTGTTCATTCGATGGTATTTGCCTTGGTGGTCTTTGTTGATTTGTACCTGGTTGGTTCGATGGTCCTGGTTGTTCATCCATCTTCCCTAAAACTCAAAATATAATTAAGACAAGCCTAAAATAACATCGAAGATATCATAAAACAAAGATAAATTATAAAACTTTCACAATGAAACCACAGGAAAGTCGAAGAACATCAAGAAAACTTCAAAAATTCCGAAGAAAGGAAATTCCCACGAAAAATAAATCCCTTCGTATAACTTGTCGCCCAAACCGGGAAAAGAATAGCTCAAGGCGAAATTGTGTTACAAATAAAATTTTGAAGAAAAAAGAGAAAAATAGATAAATCTTTGTCATAAAGTTTATAATTTAAAGAGTAAATTAATGAGTTAAGGATTAAAATTTAAAAAATATATGCATTTTGATGTTACTCTTCTCATAATCATGTTTTACTTTCAATTTCCGGTTCAAAACAGACAAACTTCGAATCCATTGTGCTCTTTTCGGGTTGGATATTGACAGAAGACGTGTTTGCTGATGTTGAAATACGTATTTTAATCATAATCGACTCGATACTACAAATATTGACTAAAACAACAAAACTTGAGGGATGAACATCTAAAATTAACAATGTTCAACACCTCCCTTATTGTTTCGCAGATGTTCATACATGTTTTTGTCAAGATTTACATGCTGTTTTAGTATAAATACGAGGTAAAATGTTGACATATTACCTCTACCTTTTTATTCTCCACAAGTCTGAAGCTGCAGCTTTGATCTAGTGTATTAACAATGGTTATGTTCAAAATCCTGGCTGTAACTCTTGCTCTTTCTGTTTATGGAATCAACGGCCAGAACGATCAATGTCGAGATCAGTGCAATTACTGTAGTTTGTACAAGAACAAGTGTCACAATTCGCTTCTGGAGGCGTTCGTTCAAGCAAATTGTCGCAAAACCTGCGATTTGTGCAACGTTTGCGAAGATACTTCTGTTTTGTATGTTTTTTTTTGATTCTGGTACTTGTTATAATATACTTTTACTGTTGTTGACAGTTTTAAGCTTCTGATTCTACACCATTTTATGTAGCCTAAAGTAGGAGGGTAATAACACTTGTTAAGTTAACATATTAAGGATGTATTATATTGTCATTGTTTTGTTTTTAGATGTTCCTTTTACAAAAACAACAATATCTGTCAACGTATGAGTTACTTGACTTCCAAATACTGTAGAAAAACCTGTGGATTCTGTGATGGCAATGAAAAAACAACGACTACTACTACGACCACAACTACTAGTACTACTACTACTAGTACGCCTACTGTGGCTACGACTACTAGTGCTGCTACCACTAGTACGACTACAGCGGCTACGACTACTAGTACTGCTACCACTAGTACTACCACCGCTACCACGACTACCACTACTGTACCAACTACAACTCCTACAACTACTAATGCGACTACAACTACTAGTACTACTACCACTAGTACGACTACTACGACCACACCTACTAGTACTACAACCACTAGTACGACTTCAACTAGTACTACCACCGCTACCACGACTAGCACTACTGTATCAACCACAACTACAACTCCTACAACTACTACAACGGCTACCACTACCACCACTTTGACCACTACTAGTTCCAGCGCGACTACTACGCCAACTACACCAACCACGGCGTCAACTACTACAAGTACTACATTTTCCACAACATCGACTACTGATACTACACCTACATCAACAAATACGGTAGATACTACCACTGTTTCTACTACAACAACCGCGTCAACAACTACTACGGACACGACAATCACGACTCCTTCTAATACTACAGAGAGTACAACTGCTTCCGATACTACTACAACATCTGGTATACAAACTACAACTACCTAAGTCACTTGTGTTGATGTTTTTTATGTTTATCAGTGTAACCATAGTTAAAATCATTGATTGTGAGGTTAACTGTAACCATTGTTTGTTGAAATAAAATATTCATTCAGTTTTGTCATATGCTTGATCTTTATTTAAAACTACAAAAATAGGATAACATCTAAATGATGTATATCTAAAATTAGAGGATTACTCAGTTCGACACCTACGTCTGCTGATATCATGTGGATTCTGACAGGTGGTCAAACAGCATTGTTTGTCAAGATTTACGTTTAATTAAAGGTATATATATCAAGTAATCTATCGAAATCTCATCTACAACGTCTACAGTATTCTGAAGTTACTACGGTAATCTAAGCTGAATACTATAACATTGATATCTGAAACAGTTACAGTAATCTTGGATCATTTCTTTCTTGTTCTACTATAACATCCACAATGTTCGCCTTGGTAGTCGTATCTGCTCTTCTTACTGTAACTTCTGTAAACGGTCAATTTGATGACAACAAGTGTAGAGATGAAGGCATGATATGTCACCTAATGAAGAACAGATGTGGCGACCCTAACATGAAGATGTTCTTGCACTCTACTTGTCGCAAGACTTGTAATCTGTGCGATGTTTGTGAAGATTTGTCCTGGGCGTAAGTTGTATTATATTACAGTAAATACCTTTATTGTACTATCTTATAATAGCTTTGTTATACTATGATATAACCTTTATAAAAGTTGATTTAATTGTAACTACTAAGGTCAGAGTTCAAGTAGCACACTATGTCTTTTCTAACTTCAGGTGTGACATGTACACTGAAAATCATTACTGTGAAAGTGTCAGGTTTTTTACTGGCAAGTACTGTAGAAAGAGCTGTGGATTCTGCGACGGCGGCAAGGATACCACCTTGTTAACACCTTCTGTTGATACTACTACGACCGCTTCCATTGACACAACCACTGACAGCAACTCTGACACGACCACTGGTATTTACAGTACTTTTAACCCCGACACAACTACTAGTACTTACATTACTGATGTTACAACCGCAGAATTGGAAACAACTACAACAACAGAAGATGATGTCACTTCAGGAACTGAAACTACTACTGTTACAGATTTTGATTCAGAAGTTACGACATCAGAATGAATATGACATTCTTGTTGTGTGAAGTTGTATAAGAAGTATAATCACGTTGTATGCTGTAACTTTTATTTCTGGCCAAATAAACTATAAAAAACCAACTTTTACTTTGCACTTTTGAACTTTAATTTTTCAATATTTGAGTGTCTCGCCAATTTGGCAAACTTGGCATAGTGTTTCAAGTTTTTTTTAACTTCCAGTCAAGTTATACTTACAAATTTATAAGTGTAGGTTCATTTAGAGGTTTTCTATTAGTATTTAACGAACAATGATTAAAAGTCAGAAAATGACAAAGTTATAAGTTTGAAACACAATGCCAATTTGGCGGAAAATTCAAAATGGATTTTTCCATTTCGATTTTTTTAGATTTTTTGTATAAAAACAACTTTAGAATCCCCGGCGAAAACTAAACAGTGCTGACACCTTTATATAACAAAACCTCTTTATAACAAACTATATACAGATTTCACTGTACAACCTATAGTTTATAATGTTTTATTCTATGACATATCAAGTCTTCTAGACTATGCTATAACACTTTTTTCAAATTTCAAATCCAAAATATATTTTTATTTTTGAGTTTGTCGCTATTTGAACATCTGCCAACTAAAATATTGAGTCAATTGTAGTTTTGTAACTTTTTCAGAATGCTGACGTTTATTTGTTTTGAAAAATGAAGCAATTGCTTTTGCTTTCTATCACTCTAACTACATTAACATGTCATGTCATTGACATCGAGTTGACCGAGGTTGAACAAGGTATTTTTTTACTGTATGTTTAGTACTGCATACTGTCCATTTTTACTATTAATTTATATATGATACGTAATTAACATTAAAAAAGATATTAAAGCTCCTCAACGTTACTATGACGTGTACAATGCCAATCTCACCAACCATAGAAATGCTGTTTATATGGGTCAAATCTCGTTGGGTACTCCACCTCAAAACATCAGAGTCATATTTGATACTGGTAGTACCATACTTTGGGTACCATCAGTCAAGTGTAAATCGACCGGAGTACTGGTCAATAATTGCAAAACCGGATCTAATTTGTTCAGTTTCCGAAAATCGACTACTGCCTCTAACACAACATACACATTCGAAGAGAAGTACGGTGCTGGGAAGGCCAAGGGATGGGTTTTTGGCGACTTATTGGCGGTGAGTGTACTGTAATTTTTTGATATATTGAAGAAGCCATTGTTACCTAAAATAACATTTTCAATT
Source organism: Bursaphelenchus okinawaensis (assembly GCA_904066225.2). Lineage (NCBI taxonomy): Eukaryota > Metazoa > Nematoda > Chromadorea > Rhabditida > Aphelenchoididae > Bursaphelenchus > Bursaphelenchus okinawaensis. The sequence continues at coordinate 5,189,232 of CAJFCW020000005.1, read as the reverse complement.
CTAGTTCGGTGCTCCAGACACCAAAAACCTTAAAGTCCGTTCCAAAGTCCACTTCGGTCTTGCTACAGAAATTGAGTACAGTGACGATGCCATCTTTGGCCTGCCCTCCCAGGACTACTACAACCCCTATGGCAATGTCCACAAGTCCATCTTCCATCAGGCCTACTACGAAGGTCTCTTCAACAATCCAATCTTCACCATCCACATGAACCGATGTAACAGTACCAAGTGTCGCAAGAGTGGTAAGATAACGTTTGGAGATGTGGATCGACAGAATTGTGACAGTTTCATTCACTGGACTTCTGTTGATTACCGTAACCCTGGATGGGTGTTTAGAGCGAATGGGCTTAAGATCAACAACAACGTGCATTTGTTTAATACGGCTGTTGTCAGTGATAGTGGTACTACCAATATCGTATTACCTACGGCATTGTGTAACAATGTTATTGGGGATTTAAAGCCTAAAAAGATTCGGGATGTAAGTTACAGTGTTATCATAATATAACATATTCTTATATATTATGCCTTCTAAAAATGTTCATATTAAAAACATTTCTTCTCAAAATAAAAATGATCAAATTTCAGAACACCTACATCTTGCCCTGTAATACCACTACTTACTTTGCTGTAGCCATAGATCAACAAGAGTTCCCAATCAACACAAAAGAACTTCTGATTCCGTTAAACGCTGAAGATACGAAGGCCGAAGGCAGTGATATGTGTAGATTGGCAGTCAGTTGTTCGTCCAAGAGCGAGTACGTGTTTTTAGGAGAACCATGGATAAGATCGTACTGTCAAGTACATGACATTCAAAAATGCAGAATCGGGTTCAGTAGAACAAAATGTATGTATATTATCGTATATATAATAAGAATTAAATCTTACTTCCTGAGCGTATACTGGTAATAGAAAACCTCAAAATTACCTATGTATTTCACCTCGTATTTTACGTTAAAAACCTATAATACTGTACAATTACAGCACCAGACCAACAAAATGAAATTCCACCAAACGGCCCCTACTACAACAACGGCTACAATAACGGGCAGTTTAATCAAAATAGACGGAACTACAATCCATATTACGGTCCAAATGGTCAACAATACAACCCTTACAGTCAACCGTATAATCAAAATCCATACATTAATCCAAACAACAACGGAAATCCATACAGTAATCCTAATGGCAACCCTTACAGTAGTCCTTACAACCAAAATCCCTACAGTAATCCATATAACAACAAGAACCCCTACAGTAATCCCTACTACAAACAAAGTCCGTATAACCCGTACAGTAACCCATACAACACCTATTGCAATTACTGTAATCAAGGGAAATAATTACAGTCCTTAAGGCAGTAATTATAATCCATACGGCAACTACAACAATCCTTACAGCCAAGATAACAACCAATATGGTAATACAGGATAATATCATGTTTTTGTATTATTTCGTATCTTGGAAACATGACAAACTTACCTTAATACTTCATTGTTCAACAATTAAAAACTCATACGTACTGAGTGAGGCCAATTCCGGAACTCAATAACATTTAATGAACTTATTTATAACAATCTTATTACTACTTTTCGGTGAAGCAAAAGTATCATTTAAGTAAGGATGGCAAAGCAATATCATAAAAGAGGTCAGGTCAGAAAAGAATGAAACGTCATTCTTTTCTAAAAAAAGCTTTTCCAATAAGTAAAAAAGAACGTCATCTGTAACGATTTTACCCTTGATAAAATGACAAAACTTCTACAATATTTATTATCATAATGAGTTATTGTTCAAAGTTAAAAACGTGAAACTTGAGGTACAGTTACTGATAAAGTGGACAAATCAATTACAAACTACACTTTTTCAAAAAGAGATTAAACATTTCTGATCTGAATATAGATACCCATGTTTAGTCGTCTTTATTCTCCTGATTTGCTTTTACAATCCTTCAGATTACACACTAACTTCTTCAGGCTTATCTTTGTCTCTTCTTTTTGATATGGCAACCTTTTTGTCCCTTTAAAATCATCAAGTTGTATGTCTTTTTCCCTCTTTCTTTCCCTTTCTGCTTTGTTCAATCGCATAAGTCGAACAAAACTTATAACAAATACAACAACTGATGCCATGCCATGGACAATAATAAAAAAGATAAGAATGCATGCAACTATTTCCAAGATACGTGCCCAACGTTGTTCTCCTGCGCAATTAGTTTCAGCTTCTGATTCTGTCAGGTTTCTGGCTTTGTCCAACATCAAAGTTACATTTCTTACTTCAACTATCGTCTCCTTCACACATATGTTCCTAAATTAGTATTATAATAGTTGATCCTGTTTGAAGTTAAGTAAAGGTCGTAGCGCCTACGACAGGTTTTCTTAATTCAAACGTATTATATCATATAATGTAGTAGTAGTGACTTACAAAGCTTCCTGAGTTTGGAAAGATGTCATAAACAAGTAAGGTTTGGTACTACCACCCAACGGTCGACTGCTATATCCACTGAAATAAATAAAGTGACCTTTAATGAATTTAAAAACATTTAAATTGAAAAAAATTAATTAAAGTTTTTTAAAAAATAAATTGGAAGGCAACCCACCCTTCTAAGAAACGTGGAGTAGCAGATCGACGTGCCCCACCACCTCGATCAATTAAAAAACGACCACCACATTGAGATGATACTAGCCATACTAGCAAAAATGCCGCGATCAATATGTACAAGAAGGACTGCATTTTATCTTCAAACTATTATATTTTAATATATAAGTTGCTTAAATCAATAATTTAGGTAACAATAAGTATAATAACTTTAATATTAGTCCAATCAATCAGTCAATCTACCTTAATATTCATATAGCGTTTCTGAAACAACGTAAAACGCAGCCTTTACTGCCGAAAAAGAAAAGCTTTTTAAGAAATGCTCATCACAAAAAGAATGGCATATGTGCCTCAGAAAATAAACCTGTTTTTTTTAGTTTTGTTACCCATTTTTAAGTTTTTTTATTATTTATTGTGATCCACAATAATTTTGTTCAAGTTGATATACAGACAGTGATAAAACGATGTGAGGCAAGACACAAGGTATTAAAAAAACAACAATTATATCATACTATAAAATAAAAATAATATTAAGTATCTACTCCTTGCACATAGGCGTCGATTTGGGTCCTGCAGACTTGATACTACCCATCTTCAGATCTTCTTCTACAGCTGGAATCTGTTTAAACGCTGTGACCTTCTTCCACTTATCGACTTGTTGTGCCGCCACTTGATCTTGTTTGTTTCTACGCCGTTCCGCACGGTAAGCATCGTACTTCTCTACCAATCTCATTACTGGATCATGCAAAAACAAGAGTGATAACAATGATAAAAATAGAACCAAAAATAATATTTCGTTATTTCGTTGATCACGTTGTTCTTTTTCACAACTCGTTTCGGCTTCAGATTCTGTCAGATTCCTGGCGTTGTGTAGCATCAGAGTGACGTTCCGTTCTTCAGCTATCTTTTCTTTTACACAAGTTCTTCTGAAGTATAATATAAAAGAAATAGATCGTATTGTAAGTTTAAAAGATAATTTTGGTACTCTGATTATAACATTCAGAAACTTACAAAGCGGTGTGCCGTTGTGAAGATGTCATAATCACATATGGGTATGAACTTCCACCCAAATGTCGACTACTGTACCCACTAAAATCACAAAAATTTTAATTTTTTAAAATTGTTTTTATTAGCTATTTTATCAAAGATATCCTACCCTCCTAAAAAGCGTCCGCTAGTGTGAAATCCACCTCCTCTGCCAGCACTCCGAGCTCCACTTATACCTCTGGCAAAGCCTCCACCCATTCCACCTCGAGATAGCACTATTGTTGGTATCATAATCAGTATGTATAAGTAGTACTTCATTTTAACTTTTCACAATTACTCTGCATATTAACAATCATTACTACCGCTTAAACATCACAAATTACTCAAAACTCATGTTTTGAATTGGCATCTATTTAGAAATAAGCAAAAACAACAAAAAACTCGCAAAAAAAAGCTCGAATGCCGCTCTTTCGGCCGAAAAAGAATTTTCGAAAGTGACCGCGACGAGAAAAAGACGTCACACGTGACGTAAACAGATGCTACAGCACGCTCAAAATGTTTATGTTTATTTCATTACTACTTTCTATAAGAAGTTTCAAAACTTAAAAGAATAAAGACAATCACAGGTCTCATGTATAACTAATAAAACGTGTCACTTATAAAGTATAAATACAGTTTTACGTAAATGTATACAATTCTATTAATAGACTATGGCGTCCATAGCAAGAGTTTAGGAAAGCGGTTAACGAGAAAAAAGATACGACAAAAAAAGAAAAAAGATACGACGATAGCACAGTAAATAAAGCCTATACGACGACCTTTTTGAAAAAGCGAAAAAAAGAATGACATTTTATAGGGTACCCTGGAAAGCTAGACCTTCTTTGCTATATAAATTTACTGTTTTACATAAAAAGATTTTAAAATTTCTTACCAATTTGCGTCAAACTATCAAACGTTATAGTAATACTTCTACTTTTGCAACAAGTAAGCTAGCGCTATTATTAGCAGTAAAATCAATATATAAAAAGCAGCTAAAAATTATCGATTTTTAGGAAACAACAAATATTTCAGAGATAAGTATTCAAAAAGAAAAGATAACTTCTGACGTGACGTACTTACTATACTGCAATAAGTTTATTAAATCTGACCATTTTTTAATAAGGTAAATTAAAATAAAAATGAAAATAACTTTTTATCTTGTTTTGTAATTAATATGCAATTTTGCTACACGAATATTATTCATCTTCCCAATCTCGAGCTCTTCTAAACGTTAGTTCTAGATTGAGCAGAGTCATCTTGGTGTAATGAAAGTCGGTCATGACTTTTATTACCACATTTGCTACAGTGAACCTTCAATCTATTCACCGCTTTCAAACCAGGATTAAAAAGAATCATTAGTATTATTGCTATTGTTAGCAGCATTACAAAAGTTAGTTCATCTGTATAAGCACTACTTTGCTCTTGAGTACAACTCGTTTCGGCTTCTGATACTGTCAAATTCCTGGCGTTGTCCAACATCAGAGTGACATCACTTTCTTCAGCTATCGTCTCTTTTACACACTTTTCTCTGAATTGGGTCTTATTATTGTATATAAGATGATAAAGATAGGATTTGTGACCCAAATGGTTATCAAAATACTTACAAAGCAGATTGCCGTTCTGAAGATGTCATAAGAATGTAAGGCCATGCACTGCCACCTAGTCTTCGGCTACTGTAGCCACTAAAAGTACACAAACTAGCAATACTTATATATACTTTTAGTTTTGAATCAGTCGTTTAAACTGTCAAAATACTCGATATAATTTTAAATTTAAAAATTATTTTAATAGTTATCGTACCCTCCTAAGAACTTTCCACTTTTGTGAAGTCCTATTCCTCGGCCACCTCGGGACAGTGCTAAAGTAGGTATCGTGATCAATATAAGTATGTAGTACATCATTCTTTTATTGAGTAAGTAGTCGTTAATAATAATATAAAAAATCGTTGGTATTGCTGAAAAACTTAGATTCATGTTTAACATTACCAAATTCTTAAAAAACAACAACAAGAATTTCGAAAAAAGTTAAAATGCCCTTTTATAAGGCGAGAGGTAGAAAAGAAGTTTACAGGTGACGTATTTACTATAGCTTAATTACAATAGCACATAAACCTATCTAAAAAATTTATTATTTCTTCATATACGACAATATTACAGTAAAGTATGCAGATAGTAGTTTTATGTTACTTTAGGCTTTGGAACAATTTTTTTTCTACCTTGATATTTTAACTGTATGATATCTTCGGGGTTTGCGACTTTAAAGTCTCTTCAACTAAAAACCCCGAGGCACTGTGAATGTTTAGTTTGAAACTGTAAGATCTGATTGTTTTACGTCACTTCAAGCTTTGAAACTTAAATTTTATTTTACATTAAAATTTAGTAAAACTTACAAGTATTTTGGTAGAGTGAGGTATGGTAATAAATTAACATTTAAAAAGAAATAGTTTAATATTGGTCTAAAAGAAGACTTTGTATCTCTGGATCGTATATAGACACCCATTGTGTTTTATCAGAAGTGGCACGATTTGACATTATTTTACTGTTTCTATCATCTTCTTTAAATTTACCATCTTTCTTGTCTTCCTTGTCTCTGCTAAGTCCAATGTAATTCGCTATTGAAACCATCTCCGACGGAGGTATAGTAAAAGGTGGTGCTAATATTAGTGGTTTTTTCGGTGGTCGATAACAGTAATCTTTTTGCATATGATGAATTATGGCAATTGGAATGCAACTCACAGACAACGATAGTGAGAATATTAGTGGACCGAAGAAACAAAGGAAGAAGTATATTTCAAGGTTTTTGAGCGAATTTAGTTCTTGTTTGCAACTAGCTTCTGCTTCCGATTCTGTCAGATTCCTGGCGTTGTGTAGCATCAAAGTGGCGTTACTTTCTTCAGCTCTCTTTTCTCTTATACACCTTGTTCTGAAATTAATATTATGGTAATGCAAGCATGCATCTTTATAATACTGACTTGATAACTAAATTTGAAACTTACAAAGCTGTTTGGCGTTCCAAAGGTGACATAAAAAAGAACAACCTTGTTGTTCCACCCAACGGTCTGGTACTGTATCCTCTGAAATCAAAAGAAATAAAACTGTTTAAGAGTTTCAACAATTAATTTTAGGACAGTAATTCTTTATAGTATAAAGTACTGTACCCTCTTAGAAACCGTCCACTACTGCGAAATCCTCCAACTCGAGCTATACTGATGCCACGAGCCCCTCCACCCATGCCGCCTCGGGACACTACCAAAGCTGGTGCCATTATCAATATATACAAAAAGGAGTGCATATTTGAGCCTAAAATACGTTTTTAATAGTTTTTAATAAATAATATTGGACTTGTAACAAAATCGATAAAGTGCAAGAAAAAAGTGCAAAACAAGCTCTAATGCCAGCTTCTTTCGGCCGAAAGAGGAAAAGCTTTTTCGAAGAGTGACCGCTCCAAATAAGAACGTCATTTTAGGCAAACGAAGTATAAGTATAGGAGATAAGAAACAATTTTAAACTTTAATTTACTGATGTTGTATGTAGTACTTTTTTATTTATTTACAAAAACGATTAAGCAAAAACGGCATACTGTAGAATTAATGAATCATTGAAGCATGTCAAAACATAGAAATTGATAATTTGTTTACTGCCGCAAATGGCCAATTAAGCATAATAAAAATTTGACTTTGCATTTAATAAAAAGCATACATAGTTTAAGTTGTAAAATTGAAAAAGAAAGTTGTTTCAACCCATAGATATACATTTTTATGCATTATTTTTTAATTTTTAATTTTTTTTTTAATTTTAAAAGTCAAATTTGAAGTTTTATCAAAGTTGAGTTGTCTGCAAAGTATTGTACTCATAAGTAACGTCATCTTAGAGTATTTACTTATTTGATGAAAATTTATAATTAAAATTCAGTAAAAGATGCTGTTGTTATGATAAGAATAGTAATCTCAAAAACTACGTTTGGCATAATAAAGGCATGTTACTATGACAAAAGCCTTATTTGTAAGCAAATATTAATATTTTAAGTTTTGTTAGCCTTATAATGTCATTTTTGTAGAAGATATATGATTGTATAATATTTATACAGTAGTCAACTTATTGTTCTTGTCCAATGACAAACATTAACAACTTTAATGTTGCTTTCTAAAGTACCAAAGTACCTACTTAAAACTGTCGTATCTTTTGAAATGTAGGTATGGTTGAAATTGAACTCACAGCACTGATTTTGTAACAATTTTGTGCCAAAACAATGTAAAAGAGCCAAGTTACACAGTAGTGCTTTTGCGTGTTATATGAGAATTACAAGTTGATTGTTTACTCAAAATGTTAATTGATAAACCCATAAACATTTTACATTCTCAGTACGAAGTTTAGCCTTATTTTTGTAATTTTAGTTCACTTAAAAGTTCAAGGACGATACTGTTTTTTGTACTGTCATATGTTTTATACATCAACCATGGCCTATCATGTCATATAAGTTTCTTTACTACAGCATGAACTGTGTCTCTTCTTTTGAAATTAAAAAATGTTTTGGATACAAAGTGACTGCTTGTTAGTACTACAAGTGTCCAGTACTAGGTAATACGGAGTTTTTGTGAAAAAAGAAGGTAATAGAGGGAGGGGGGAGACGAGGTATGACTCTGAAAAGTAGTGGGATAAGGTGAATGGGCAAAGAAGTGACTTTTTAAAATTTTTAGTTTTCATTATAGAGTAGTTGTGAGTAGTACCACCTTGTTAAATGACTTCACGTTCCTTCTTGTACTCCACGATTAATTTAATGAAACCCTCACCCTCTTCCCCCCCCTCCCCCTCTCCCCATCCTTTCTTTCCTCTACCTTTCATCTCCTCCTCGCAAAAAAACGCCTTCGGTATTTTTAACTAAAAGTAAAAGACAAGCTTGTTAACAACTACTTTTGTATTTTAGTCTACGGTTTTTATGCGCTCAAAAGTCATTTTCATAACAATAACGTTTTGTACGTTGTCAGTACACATACTAAACTCATACTATGCATTACTCATCTGTCTTGTGCTTGTTAGTACTTGATATTGTGTTCTTTGTAATCAAATAACTTATATCTCCACACGTAGTAAAACCAGTTTATTTTTAGTCTAAGACATTGTTTTCCAACTTTCAAATTGTAAGTGGGTTACAGTACTGGCGTGTACGGTACTCATCGACCTCCCACGTTTCGCCTTCAGAAAAAAATTTTCGAAAAAAGTTGAACGTGGCCCCCCCCTGTGGATTTCTGAAAAAAAATTTTCGCAAAAAATCGGCACAGCTACCTGTGCCGATTTTTTTGACCCCCGCCCCCAGGCTAAAAGTCACCACCCAGCACTGATCGCACCTACCCTTGGAATCGGACCGGGCTTACTTTTCATGATCCGTTTTTCAATTTAATCAGGCCCGGCCCGTTCTTCTTGTCTAATCGTAGCTAGCTTTTGATGTCTTTGTTTGCTTTAGAAAGATTCTTAAAAATGCCTCTGGCATGAGCTGGCAGAAAGTATACCTTTAAATAATAGTATAATAATTCAAATTACATCTTTTAGTTTGAGCCGAAGATGTTTTTTGTAGTGATATAAGACGATTTAAAAGGTGTTTGTTATGCGGGACTTTCGTCATAAAGGAGTTTGCTGTACAGGAGTTTTACTTTACTTTAGAGTTTATAAGTTTATATTAGGATACATTACCGCAATAAAAAAGTTTTGTTTTTCATATAATTATACATCTTGATTAATATATTTAACAAAAAAACGAATCTAAAGATACTTTAGAACTCTATAATTATTTCATGCACAGGCATTTTACCTTATGTTCAAAAGTTTAACTAGCGTATACGTACATTTTTGTATTTAGGTATTACCTATTTGAACCGACTGAGTTTTTTTTATCTATTCGGTGTGGTAAATAGATCATTTGAAAGCTTTTTGATATTTTAAATCAACATTTTTAGAATCTGACGATGAGAAATCAGAATCCACATGTTTGGAATTTTTTGAACGAAACAGACGAATACGGTAACGTAACCTTACCATACGACGAGTTAGCAAAGTTCAACTTCGTTTGTAGTATCATCTTCAATTTGGCTTTGGTATTTGGTGGTATCATGTCCTTTACATTACTGTATCTTGTACTGTATCAAACTACCGGTAGTTTCAAACCTTACAGTAGGATGTTGGTAATGTGTTGTGTAGCTGACATCTTCTACTGGATGATTGATCATACTCTACATCAGGTAAATGGCTTGTTATATTGGTTGTGAGAATGTATTTTGTCATTACTCTGTAAAATAAATAAATTCTGTCTATTGAACTGTAATATAGTCTTGGATAAAACATTTTTGGTCCTTACCACATCGGTTTAATGACATGTTTTCAGAAAAGTCGTCAGATTGACGGCGTTTTCCTCATATCTCTAAATGGCATTGGCAAATATTTGTCATACGAACATCAGATGATACTTACTGGTGTTTACATTACTACTCTTGTGCTCACACATACTACGCTTGCTGCTCAAGGATACTACAGATATCATACTTTGAGATAGTACGTTTTTTAAAACATATACTATAATTAGTCTTGTCATTATTGAAAGGCTAGAAACTTAATTTTGAAATTAAAAAATATTTTTATTTTTTTAAATTATTTAAATTTTGATATTGATTTATAATTGTAATGTGCTACAATATTTAGTGTATAATTTAACTTTTTTACAGTAAACCTCTAAGCACCCTTCATACAATAATTGTTTTTATGTTGGCTGTAGTAGCTGCAGCGCCGTCAGGAGTTATTGGGTATATGGCATTTAAACATTCAACCGAAATACGACCAGGTTTTAATTATGGTACTTTATGGTACAAAGAGTACCCTTTGCCAGCACTTCTTGTGGTTGATGTGGTATGTTTTGTAAAATAACATTCCAAATAAAAAAAATAATTTTAAAATTTATTTTAATTCACCATTCCTTGTTCTGTAGCTCCACTTGAAACCTATATACCCTGCGAGATAAATAAAGTTTCTTTTCAGCAACATATCTACCAAAAGCTTTACTATGTGATATCGACTATTACCGTGTCTGCATCGTATACGTTTTCCATTCTATTTGCGTATATGTCAGTCAATCATCTACGTGACTTTGATCATATCTACTCGAAGAAAACGAAACTCTTACATCAGAAGTTGTCCAAGTGTCTCTTGTTTCAGGTAAGTGGCTGAATATTGTAGTGTAAGGGCATCTAGTACAAGAAACTAAAACGTCTTACTACAATATTTTGCAAAAACTTGAAGGTTTGTTTTTTACCGTATATAAAATATAGAATTTTAAATTTAAAATGCCATTCCAGAACATAGCCCCACTGTTTGTGTCAATCATACCCATCTTGGTGATGGTGGTACCTCTTTTCTTCAAAATCACGATAAATCAGGAGATCACGGTGTTCATGATAGCCATCAGCCTGATACCAGCTTTCAACTCTCTTGTCACTCTGCTCATTATCAGTCCTTACCGAGACTTTGTAAAGAAAGTTTTGTGCAGAAACTTTTTCCATTCTTCCATGAGTACTGTTGTTAACACTACTTCTTGTCCTGCGAGTGATCAATAGTTTTTTACTGAACATTGTCTGCTTCTTTCTTATTGTTAGATATATCATTTACATGTATATCAATATATATCGTTTAAAATGGATATATCATTAAAATATGTGTATATAACAACTTTTATTGCACATAATGTAAAACATTTCTTATATCTGTATATATTGGACATTACTTTAAAGTTGAAACTATCATACTGTTTTAAAACGATTACTGTTGACATATATTCTTACTTATAATATACTTAAACACATGTACCTGATTAACTATATAAACATTATAAAACTGTAGTTTATGACAGATTTGTCTTCAAGATACGAAGATAACGTTAATTGGAACGAGAATCCTGTAGTTTGAAGTAAAATGTTTACTTTTCGATTATACGACACTAAATTAGAGAGGGTCACAGAACTGATAAGATCAACATATATACATACAAGTGACAAGCGACTAAGAGTCCGAATTACAAAGTTAATCAATCTGATAAATTTGTTTATTTTTGTCACTTTTAAAATTTAGTTTTTTAAAAATATTGTCAATTGTAGATAGACACAAATGACAATTTATCAGTAATGCGTTACTACTATTCATAATATTTATACCACAGTAATTTCTGTTATTTTTACAACAGTCTTATATGACAATGTTTTTTGTATACGATTCGTTAATTACTTTTAATTATTTTTGACCTTTTTTTAATATTTTCACAGTAATGTAATCGCGTAAACCATATAATAACGCAGCAGCCAATTTATGTAGTAATGTTATCATGTAAGGTAGATATCGCGTAGAGTTGCCTATATATATTGTAATTTCATCGTGACAAGCAAAAAATTTACCGTGTATTAACCATGCTGTTGAAGATGGCTAGCTTCGAAGGTAAGACTGTCATCGTGACAGGCTCCAGCTCTGGAATCGGAAGAGAAACGGTACTGCTACTGGGCAAACGTGGAGCTAATGTTGTTGTACATGGACAGAGAAAGGAAAAGTTAGAGGTATGTCACTTTTAATTGCCAAAAAAAACTATTTTACTATTTACATAGGTCAAAAATTAAACAGAATTCTAAATAAAACAAAAATGATAAGCTGATAAAATAAAATCGACAAAAACTAAAAAAAATCAAAATTTTATTATTTCTACGTACTTTTCGACCAAAACTAATTCTTTAGGAAACAGTGTCAGCATTAAAGTCAGAAGGTGTACCAGAAAGCAGAATCCTGGTCGTAACTGGGCCAATTCAAAAAGAAAAGACACAAGATGCTCTTATCAACGAGACTTTGGCCAAGTTCGGTCAAGTCGACGTCCTCATTAACAATGCTGCCGTCTCTCACAACAGCACTGACCCTGATAGGAACAGCATCACCAACTTGGACTTTATCTACCAGGTCAATGTTAGAAGGTAAGGCTTAACATACGTTATGATTCAATTTGGATCACAAACTTAATATACCATAAGTTATTTTATAATTTGCCATAATATTATTATAACACCATATTGACAATCATATGTAAAATATAAAACTTTTTAGCGTGTACCGACTGAACGAACTAGCTCTACCACATTTGGCCAAGACCAAAGGTAATATTGTCAATATCTCGTCTGTTGGTGGCCAACGAGGCCAAGCCGTGCTGGTTCCTTATGCTATGACAAAAGCTGCTCTGGATCACTATACAAGAAGTGCTGCCATCAACTTTGCCGAACAGGGTGTGAGAATGAATGTTGTAAGGTAAGATGATGCTGTCAAGGCTGAGAAAAAATGCTCGTGAACTATTGAGAGTTCAGTGCTGTCATAAATAGTTTGCCCACCATCACAGATGAATTTACTTTTACTGTTTATCATACAGTAAAAGTAAAATTTTCATTATTTGTAATAATCACCCACTAACACAAGAGAAAATGTGAATTTTCAGCCCCGGCCCGATCCAGACTGACTTCCTGGCTAGGCACGAAGCCCCTGAACTGAAAGAAGCTGTAAATGAAATATTTGTAAAGTACGGCTCCATGGTACCCCTAAAACGCCCAGGGGCCCCATCAGAAGTAGCTTCTCTTATTGCTTTCGTCAGTAGTTCGGAAGCCAGCTACATCACCGGCTCCATCTTGGTCGTTGACGGAGGTTACTTGTGTGGACAACAAATTTCGTAAGTTCATATCAGTATAAAGCCTTTTATGCTACAATAATCCTAGTAAAAAAATTTTTTTGGTCCACTGGAATTTTTTTTTCGTTTTTTTCACGTACAGGTACCTACCTGTGGATTTTTTTTTGGATCGGCTCTGGGAGTCACCCCAAACCACCCCCCAAACGATGTCCCTGGCTATAACCTCAATCAGCATTAGCAAACGTATACATAAATTAACCTTATTTTACAGCCTGGACCCCTAAAAAATATCCACAACAGACCAATGCCATTTTGTAACCAAAGAGGCCTTAACAGACTATAGTAATCATCAAAACTTTAAAAGTTTCGCATTTATTAACTAATAAACCTGAAGATACTAAAATAAGGTAGAGATCGCGGTGAAAGAGTCTTAAAGTGTTATAAAATGATATTGCCTTTACATAGTAAATTCTTGTAAGTTAAGGTTCAGGGTGGTCGTTGAGAAGCGCCGCTTCGTGTTCGTTTGGCTTACTGTAACAAGTTTACATATTATATTTTTCATTACTTTACAATAATAATACATCTATTTGTCTTTACAGTGCTGGTACCGTGAAAACATGACAAAAAACATACTAAATAATACTAAAGATGCCCAAAAGCCACGAAAATCTACCTAAAGGCACTAATAAGATATTAACTATAACTTACACTGTCCTAAACTTGTTGCCCAACCTATCACAACATCGACCGACCGCCGCGAAGATGCCTGCTATCGACCATAACGACAACAATACACACAAGATGAAGGCAATGTAGACGTCTAAGTTGTACATCTGGAAGGTTGAGAGTTCAACAGAAGCTGGCAGTAGCTCGGGAAGTTGTCCATTAAGGGTCTCCAACATTGTAAACGCATTTACCAGTCGATCTTTTGGCGAGGGAATCTGATTCCGAAGGATTTGTTTGATTCTCTGGGCTTTCTTTGCGTACCTAAAGTAAGAAAGGTACAGTAAGAAGGCTTTTACAGTAACTAAACAAACAATATTTCAATATGATAATATAGCAAGGTCTACCACTATTCTTTTCGTGTTAAAAAACCTAATCAACAACTTGTTATGCATATATCAAAAAATGGCAAGAAAGAACTTACTGTGGATACCCAATGATGTTCTTGACAGATTCTGCGAACGGTAAGGGAGTGTCCACTAGAATATTTTTGTCGAAACTCTTTCCCCAGCCATTTCTTTCCGGAATCTCGGCATTGTGCATCTGATCTCCGAATACTCCCATAGCCAACACTGGAACGCCGTACCATGCTGCTTCCAGAAGACTACTGTAGCCAGCGTGAGTTACAAAAAGCTTTGTTTTTGGGTGGGCTAAATAGGCAAATACAAACAGAGAATTGGCATATTAACCGGTAAAAACTACTACAATATTATAAAAATTCCTTTTTTAGTTTTTCTAGGTAACAAATCATGATAATATCTGCAAAACATACCTAAAAGTTGAGTTTGAGGTATCCAGTCCATCACTTTTACGTGACTTAAGTTAGCCAACTTTGCTTTAGTCTCCTGAAAATTCACCTTATAAACTAGAGCCTTAAATGGTTATTATCTTAAACATATTGTGATCTAAAATGAAACTAACAATAACAAAACACCGTCTATAACAAAAAAAAGTTTGTCTAAAAGTTCAGCAACCCCAAAACACCTACCACATCATCCACAGAAATCTTGGCGATAATCTGATAGTCTTGTAGCTCCTTGAACGCTTCTACTATATTATTCCTGACTTCACGAGGCAGCCACTGAGTTTTGACAACAGATCCCAAAGAAAATACAACAACATCAACAAGCTCTTCATTCAAAAGATCTTCAATTAATGTAGCTGTAGAGTTGTCTTCTGCTGGTTCGTCCAATGCAGTTAATGAATGACCTCCAATCTCAATAATTCTTGAAGTTGTAAGTCGTGGGAAGTTGATAAACTCATTTGAATTGACCAAAACAATAGGGGATTTGGCTGCGATTTCGGATACAGATGGTGATTCTGGCCTAAAACAAAATTTTTGAGGCTTGAAAGAGTTATTTTATCTAAAAATTATGTTTATCGTCTAATATTGTAGCAGAATTTTAATACAATTAGCCATTTAGAAACAATAATTCATTATCTTAGCTATAATTCCTCAGAAAAAACAATCGTCAAACTTAAAACAACATACCATCGCTTCCTAAATACCTCAGTAATCCTCTCCGCCGATCCCGTGAATCCAACGTAGTTAGAGTAGCTTCTGAACATGTTCTGAATCCGTGCAAAGAATCCCATTTTATCTCCATTCATGTCGTTTTGCAGCACGGCTGGAGTAAAACTACTCATTATAGGTATCCCCAACAAAGATGTCATGTATTCAGGTAACGGACAGCTGCTCAACCACACGTGGACTGGAATACCGGCTTGATGGCTCAACCCTGTGCCACATAGATCGAGTTGTTCTCCAATATAAACATCATATTGACCTTCTCGAAGCGCTTCGAGAATATCCGTGTTGTTCAGAAGGTCTACAACGATATTTTTGAATTAAAACAATATAAATACAACCAAAAACTAAAAGATTAAACTTATTTTAACATTCACTATCTTACATTACAAATAAAGACACTAAAACCCCCAAATATAGTTAAAAACAACATGCAACACCTTGTTTTACACTTACAATCACACGCTTCCACCTTCCTGTCGTGATACAGATCGTTGTTGAGTGTAGCTGTGATGATATTCCGTTGATTGAACATTCCTTGAATGAATCCCTTCAGATTAGCTTCATTTGTCCTGTTTTCCCAATCAAATGTGTGGCTTTCGTACCTTGCATACTTGACTATGTTGGGGATGGTACCTGGCTCTTCATCATAATGAACTTCGAACAATGTCTACAAAAGTTCCTTTATCAAACACGTATTTTACATCCTTCAACTCGTATTTTATATCAATTATCGTTTTTGGCATAATCTTAACAATTTTTTGTTTTTGTAAACGAAACGCCACAAATTTTATCGGTTTTCTATTTTTAAAAACCCTGAAGTGACGTTTCTTATCAATTTAAAACTAAATATTGTAAAATGGTTTAAAATAAACAACAATAAAGGTAACTTACAACATTGTGACCATTTTGTGCCAAAACATCAGCTATTTGTGCATTCGTTTTCATATGAGATTTGCTTTCAGTTGGACTGTATACAACAATATTATATGGATGGGCATGTCCAAATAGCAGTAGAAACGACACAAATTTGAGAATCATCTCTAAATTGTCATAATCAAATCAAAAAATGAAAAGTTTGAATTAATATTGGTCTCGCAACGAAGGCTTTTGAAACGTTAAAGCATATCAACGTACTGTTTTTTGTACAAAATCTTACTATGTTATAAAAAAACGCCTGTGCAAAGACGTATTTACAGCCCAAAACACAAAAAATACCTTTACTCTAGCCATTTTCAGTATATTACCCAAAGAAGTAAACAAAAATATGCATTCGAGCATGCATACCACGCCTTAAAGAAAGTAAAAAAGAATGTCATAAGTTGCCAGAAGTTCACCCAACCCTATTCTAATCTTTTTTGGAATGTTCTCTGGCCGCCTGCCAAATAAATAGAAAGAGCTCGGCCCTTTAACAAGCTGAAACTGATTCGATAAATCCCCTAAGGGCTAATCTTCATTTCTCTTCTAAATCAACATCAGTTTCACAAAGTTTGCACCGTGCACTTCAGAAGCCGACAAAGTAATTAAGACTTTATTAAATTAGAGAGATTATAACATTAGCTACTATGGGGTAGATAATGAGATTTGGCATGGTAATTAAGCTGTGTTTTATGTTGAAAGCGCCAAAAGACAACAACAACATTAGTTTTTATAGAAAAAAGATATTATTTTATACGTTTCTTAATCAAAACATAAAAAAATAAAGGTTTTAATAACTTTAACATATAGCTACATACTATAATATAAAGCCAACAATTAAGACGTAAAATATCCTTGTTCAAAAATGTAAATAAACTCAGAATGTAGGCCTATATATCACAGACACATCCCTATTTCATTGTGTCAAATCTCGGAGAGATTAATTAAAGCCTAGAAATGAAGGACGGCTTCAGAATTAGAATTCCAAAAAACTTTGGAAAACAATAAAAAGCGCGACATTCATTTGCATAAAGATTCTTTAAGGCTGTGTAAAGAAAGTTGTTGTAACAAAATTCGAAGATACTTGTGAGTGATAGTTAGCGCATAAATTATATTAATAGTATAATAGATTGCCATGTGATAGGCGAGGTAAATTAGAGTACAAAATATGAAAAATTAAGAAGGGGGCGGGAAAGGGTAATTAATATAGGAGTTAGGGAACACGTGAGGGGGTAAAACAGTATTGTTTTCAGCAAAAGGAGGTGGGGAGAGGGGGGCAAAACCACATAATAAAAATTCAATTTAAAAACTATTTTAAACAATTCTTGTGATACCAATGACTAAAATATAATAACTATGTGTTGCATGTTTGCTGCCTCCTCACAAAACATAAAAACATTGGTTACAAAAGATTATAAGCGCTCTCAAGAGTTCAAACATTTCGAAGTTATCAGTTCGAAGCGGAAGAAACTCATTCTAGTAAATACTCCTTTTTTCACTAAATATTGTAAAACTTTATGTTTTTATTATCAATCTAATTCTTAGTTTAATCCACAAAAAGCATAAAATTAAAAGTAAAAATATATTTCTAAAACAACATGTAAACAGAAGATGGCCTTGAAATGGAGGAAATTTATTGTCAAAAAAGTGAGAATTCTAAAAAAGTGAAATTGTTTGTAGCTCAAAAGGTCTACATAATAACAACGTATTTACAATAAAAGTTGAACGTAATTGATCTGAAATCAAGTAATTGTTTTTGTCATTTAAGGTTAATTACTATTTGAGAAGTAGACGTTTAAACTCCATAGGGCAAGGTAAGATATGATAGAAAATATTGAGTTGTTCAAATAATTCTGAGCCCGTTTTCAATTTTCAGGGTTAGAGGGCACAGAATTATTTTATTAATCTAAGAACAGTACAATTTGTAATATAAAAAATTGTTCACTATCCGGGCTGCAGGGTCTAACTCAATATTTTTACAAACGAACTAATTTTCGACCTTAAACATTAAAAGTAAATAAAAATACCCCCTCCCCCTCCTTTCATCACAATCCAAATTTAAAATTTTCCCTTTTCCATTTGTAAACTAAATCCCTTCTGCGAGTTCAAATTCGGTCGAATTTCCGCTGAAACTGCTTTTCTCATATCGAATTTAGCAAATTTTCAACTTTGGCCGAACAAACAAATGGCATAAGGAATAACAATAGCCAGGAATAGCCGACAAAAAAACACATCAAATAAATAACATGGTAATCCTATTTTTATATATACGGTGCAATAGGAAGAGTCACAAGCTAAGGCTTTTTTATAAAATAAATGACATTTGTTAGGTATTGCAAATACTTCTGTGCCCCTCAAAACATATTTTTAGGGTTAGTGGGGCACAAAATTATTTGAACAACCTAATAATTAAAAAGCAAAATGCTAAGAACTTTTTGACCAGTTCAAATTAATATTGTTACTAAACAATTCATCGGCATTTGTCGATATTAAAATGGCGCAGTAAAAAAGTTGAAATTGCCATTTTGATTAAGTCTGACAAGTTTATCTGGCAGTAAAATCAGTACACATTATAAGATGACAAAGGGACAGACCAAGATATATTATGTGGTTTGGGAGTAAACAATATTTGTGCAAGGTTATATAAAAGTAAACGTACTGCCATCTTGTGGTGTGTTTTTACACTGCAGTAAAGTGTGTTATTATTGAAGTAAAGATATGTTATTACAGAAAAGTTACTACACTATGACAAACACTTTCCACTGTAAGTTCAAAACGTACTAACTATAATACTAAAATTATCCTTCTGTACTGCCATCTTGTGGTATTTTATACCTTTAAAAATCCTTAAAACTTTGAAATTTCAGTAAGAATAGAAAGCAAAAGACATTGCCAATTCCTTGGCCTATTATAATATATTACCAGCGGTCATTTGCGGCCGGAAATGTAACAAAGAGAATTGAAATTAAGGCGTTTCCATGAGCTCTCTCCTGACTCGTTGTCTTGGCAATGAACAATTGCCAAGTTTTCGCGCACAGAAACTCATCTTTATAATGCGCCAAAACCAATAACACAAAACCCATTAAAACGTATTAAGATGGGCTTAACGTTGCAGTTACTTCATTCTTGAGTAAAAATGTCTTTCAGACTTTTACAAGTATATTATCAAGAAATATAACAAAAGGTATCATTTCAAACTTAAAGCTTAAAAAATGTAAATTTACATTTTAACTATGCGGCAGTTTTTCTCTTAAAATCATCTTTTTTACTCTCAAAAACACCTAGATTAATGTGAAATGTTTCCCGTGGTAAAAGAAATGTTAATTTTCTAACCATAAACCGGGTATTAGGGCCCTTCTAGAGGAAATGTGCAGAAACCGCGAGCTTCACCGTTTTTTTTCAATTTATTTTCTAATTCCAAACAGGACGCGGAGAGAACGGCCGAAAAAACTCGATATATCTCGAGGTAAAAATGCGTTTCCAAAGGCTTAACTACAATAAACAATTTTGCATGGTTCAATTGGCGAGTCAAAGGAAGACAATAATAATCATAACTATGTTATTCAAAGGCAAAAGACAGACAAAAAGATGTTGAAAAGGAAAAACTACAGTAGTACGAGGTTGAAAAGTATAGTAATACAAAAAGGTATCGGAAGGAGGAAATACAGTATAGAACGAGGTTGAACACAATAGTAATATAAAAAGAAGTAGAAAAGAAAATACAGTAGTACGAGGTTGAAGACAAGAAGATGTTGGAAAGAGAGTGAATAGTATAGTAATAAAAGCAGTACAGAAACATGTGTTATTGAATGTTTGTGAACTCAATAGTAGGGCATTTTTGTTTTTGTGAACTCGATAAAACTACTTTGATATTAGAATGATGATTTCATATTTACAGTATACTTTATATGCACATGTTTTTACACGTACTTATATGCTTCTTGCACCAATAATGACATTAGTATGCTAATTACATATGATTACTGACAAAAGTATATAATTAAAGTAAAGTTACAGTTACATTTCCTGTAATTTTGCTTGGTTTAGATTATTATTCAAATTACTTTCACACGAATTGCTGTTTGTATAACCCTTGACTAGTCTCGAGAATCGTAATTGCTACAATGATAAGTATATAAATACAATCTCATCGTCGTATCACGACATTTACACTTCTGGGTTGACGTTACTTTCCTTGTTGAAGTTTTTATAAAGTGTGGTTACGTAGAGCATACATATATATATATACAGAATACAGTCATTATGACGTGTTTTGTGTCAAGTATACAATGAATTCTTAAAGTTGCTGTCTTCAAATGTTTATATAAAGGTAACGTATGCAGGTTTAACAACGCTTTTTAATATTAAGCGTGACGTATGACTATATATACAAAATTCTTAGGGGAATAACTAGTAAGACAAAGGTGGAATCGAGTTCTAGGATCCATGATAGGTACAAGAACATGGGATAAGGTTACTACTGTAAGCACAAATCTTAGCTTTAAATTCAAACGCTAAAAAAATAAAACACCTCTTATTGTAAAGCAAAAACAAAGCTACATTTAACTTAAGATTCCTTGTGTATAACTTTATTTTCGTAATTTTAAAGAAAAGTTACAGTAATAAATATGGATTGACGTGTGTGTGAATTTTGAATTTTTAAATTAGTATTAATTTAATATATGTAGTTTAATCATCTTTTGTAAGTTAATTTATTGCGTTAAAATATCAAATACACTTGTTTTATTCTTTGAACTAAAACACTATTGTGTTAGGTTAGTAGCTATGTATATACAATTTTTGCATCAAGAATAACATTTTACTTTATAATATGACGTTTTTAAAATAATATTTCTAATTGATGATTGTCATAGTATATGACAATATTCTTTTGCACACCGTTGTAATACTTTACCATCTTGTACTTAAACTAATTTACTATCACTTTACAATCGTTCAGTGTAATGTCACGTCAATTGCCAAATATTACAATGCGTGATGTTCTACCACCTTCCAGTATGTATATAGTGTAGGTTCAATAATCGCAAAGTAACCAAAGTATCCATGAAGATATACTTCTTTTGTTGCCATCAGATTACTTTACTTTGAAATGACAAGATGTTGCTATGAATGTGGGAGGGGATGGATTAACATTATTATACATGTACCTAACATAATATATCTTTTTAGGTATTTAAGGGAGTAGAGGTGACATTACTAGTGCTTATATACCTTATGACTATGTCTTTTGTTCTTAAGGTATTGCAATATATTGCCTTAAGTTATAAAATTGATTTATTACCTAAACTTCTAAACTTAATTTCGTTTATAATGATTGTCTACCGTATTTAGTCTTGTTTTTTTTGTATACTGTATTAAAGCCTAGATAAGCTTGTTTTTGTCTATATAGTTTTACCATTAAGCTGGCATCATTATCATTACAATTACTTGTTACTTCTGATACCAATATTAATATTACCGTTGTAATGTCTAATGTCATCTTCATTATCATAGCTTATCTGGCATTTGTATCAAAACATCATTATACATTACTACATTACCAGGTTGTTACTTTAATCTTCTGAAAACAAAAGATTATATACTTGTAGCCGATACATGTGGGGAGGTACAATGTCAGCTTCTGTTGATGATATTGTACACCACGTGCTATGTAACCACTTGTTTGAGTTCCGTAGTTACTTTTACGTTACGATGGTACATTAGGTATCAATAGTAGAAAAAAAAATCATTTTCAATGACTATATTGGGTGTTTTCTTCGAAGGAAGTATGGTTATTACGCTTAATATAGATAGTATGCGCAGTATTTTGATACTGTATATACTATCGACAATATGAAAATTTCAAAACCGTAGTGCGGAGAGATACAGTAGTCTATAACATAACATAGACTAAACAACAGATTATCTTTGTCTATGAAGCCAGCTCAACATACCATCATTGTCTGTGAAATATTTTTGGCCATAACAAAGGTAAAAGGTCAAAGTAATTGTTAATGCTATTGTTTATACAAAACCTCACAATGACCAGTATATATACAGTCTTTCTCCCAGCATTCGTTATTGTTATTAGTGTACGAGCACCCGGATACGATCCTATGCTATTTAGTACGTCAACGTTATAGTATAGGTCTTCACATGGCAAAGGAATTTGGTAATGTGACTATTTGGAGATATATATACAATTAAAATGTATAACTGAGTAGTTGTATGTATATGGGTGCAATTTGTTAACATATGTAATTTATTTAATCTCTATGTATCTTTATGTAGCATAAAATTTATATAAAGATACTTGCTTTATGTCGCATAATCGTGGAGTATGATACTGTTGTAATCAAATTATAAAAATTGTCACGTTTTCTGCAAAATTTTGAGGAGAAAACGTGACTTTACTCGTATATATTGTTTTATATCTGAACGTACATTGAGAGCTTGTAATATAAAACGTGTATCTTTATCTTTCTATGTACGTACCTCATCTTATAGTTAAACCTTACAACGTTTTGAAGAGCAATACTCTGTGTTCCCTTTTACTATTAGGTGATTTAAATAATCCTGCGCCCCTAACTCCTAACATTTCCTTAGAAAGAGAGCACATAATTATCTGAACAAACTAATATATTGTGATAGAACCTTGTCGTAAAAAGCTTTGAATAGCAGTACTCTAATATATACTATTATAGTAATAGGCTCTGTGTTGCCTATTACTTATTGGCGTGAATACCAAATTGCGTTTTTACTACAATTACTTAATTCTTAGGGTAAGTTCCTGCCGATGTTGCTTATATACAAATTTTACTTCACTTTTAGAGTAACTTTGTATTAAGATCTCTGCATGTACTTCATTACATAGCATGTTAACCTTGGTTTATATGTACATATGTCCCTACAAAAAACACTACTTTGCGTGATATGTTTGAAAATTGTTTGATCCGGTTAACTTTAAATTGTATATAAATTAAAATTTTTTTGACATAATTACATTAAGTAACATTGTTTTTACTTCCCCGTTTATCCATCTCTTCTTCACCTCCCTTATAGCCCATAACTGTATATTTGTGCAATATTGTTACAAATACAAACTTGGTAACACTATCTTCACATACTCAAGGAAATTGTATTCGTGTTCAAATATTAACCTTGCCTACAATAATGTAACTAATTCAGTAAATGACAAAGTTTATAATCCAACATTTCAGGTTTATATCGAAGATGAAAGTGTCAGCAGTCTTGTTCTTCTTCGTGATAACATTCTCTATGGCCGCTGCTTACATTCAGAATCTAAACCCTTATGCCAAGATGAACTACTTCTGGGCACAGTCTGGAGCACCAGCTAAGCGAGAAGAAAGAAACGGTAAGATAAATACAGTAATCTTACGAATGTTAAACTAAAATTATTAAATGAAAAAACAAAGTTACCTGGCCTTATATAACCATAGTAATCTTACCTCGTTTCTACTGTCTGCTACATTAATACAGTAAATACGTCTGATATAAAACTACAGTAATCTTAAACCCAAAGTGTAATATTGCAATAGATTGTACTATTTTATCTCTTCCTAATGAGACTTCATGATGACGTATCACCTATTGTCGTCCTAAAATACGAAACTTCAGTTAATCCAGAGCCGGCCCCACGTCATGTGACACGTTTCGTCTACTTCCCATCTACGTTACCCTTCGCCAGACCTATGAAGTTCCCACTAAACGAATAATACAATATCATCAATGTAAAAGTATACCGTCGCTTATGTCAATTCCTATTTAAATTAGAATAAACTTATATGCTTGTATAACATTTTGGAACTTAAAATGTAACCTCATATTATTACTCTGTAAAGGTAGTGTGACAAAGTTGACTGTTTACAGCCTCATAGTAACGATTAAAAAACGTAATTTTATTACTAGCTTATTACCACAAATTCCCAGACTTTGGTAAAACAGACTTCAAACCTCTGTCCTTCTTTTCACTTTTCCAAAATCAAATAACAATTTACCTTACTCTAATATTACCCAAAATCTTAATTACCTCCAATTATGTATATTGCCATCCTTTAATTTGTGTTTCTTTTCAACAAGACAACCTTGACTTCATGAGCTCCACAAATCAGCAAGACTACAATAAAATTGGTCAATTACTTCTACTGTACACAGTTCGACTACTTTTGTTCTTGCATCGTTACAAACCTTCAAAGACAAATACAATTAATGTAGTGGTAGGTTAATACGTCTGCAATCAAAGTATGAAACCTTATCAGACCTCACCCCAGTCTTATTTATAGCTTTTCTCAACTTGTTTCCACTTTTTCCACTTAAAACAATATATTTTCTTTGCTTCTGATAAATTTACAATTGTTAGCTTAAAACAATAATGTTGTTACTAAAGTAAACTTAAATTTATGAAATTGCAGCTTGTTATTCAAAAATGGATAACCCACATTCCCGCTAGCGGCTGTTTCAAAGAGAATAGTTTCATAAAAATTTTACCGATTATAACCGCGGTTATGAAAATTATGCGAGCTAGAGTTGACTCAAAATGAAAAGGGAAAATCGGCTCACTCAATGTTTCTTGTTATTTGGCCAAATAAGGGTCCAATTCGGGTAATTGCTTTGTTTTATAGTAGTACAATATTTTTATTACGTTGTTTTATCTTTTACCTTAAACTTACTTTTGAACATAAACAATGAGTTAGTGACCTTCAAAAGGAACGGCGAAATGTTGAAAAATGCTTTTTATTTGCAAAAACTGTTTCTAGTTTTGTTTTTTGTCAGATTTTTTCCACTTTTTAGCGAAACAGTTTATTACTTATTATACTACAGTTTCTATTCTTAAACGCCTTTTTTCCAGTTAATAATATTGTAATTTAAAATTGAAATAATTTAGATATAGGTCATTATATTTTAACTAGAACTTTACGGCATTTGTGAATAAAAACTCTAATATTGTAACTATCTTTAGCTTTTCGCGAAAGTCATTTATGGGAACGTGCACTTCGAAACGAATATTATTTTGGGTTTTCTTGCCAAGTATTCTAATTATCTTTTCACTTTTGTTCAGCCAGGAAGAAGGACCTAAAATGGCCGAAAACACCATCTATCAATTCACAGCCAAGGATTCCGATGGAGCTGATGTTTCGTTGGAAAAATACAGGTAATCGTTTATTTTATTGTTTGGTTTTTAGGTAATGATTTATTTAAACAGTGTTGTTTTACATAAAATAAAATCAAATGCTAGGGACTCGTTTTTATTAATGAACTGTATATTGTTTTAGAGGCAAAGTTGTGATTATTGTGAACACCGCATCTCACTGTGGCTTCACAAACTCGAACTACGCTCAGTTGAAGGAACTCTTGGACAAATACAAGGGTCAAGGACTTGAAGTTGCCGCTTTTCCTTGCAATCAGTTTGGAAGACAAGTAAATTAGAATTTCTTATTGATATATAGATATGAGGTTTATAACTGTTTTTTACGTTTAAATTTCTTGGATATTCTTACTTTATTTAAAGTTTAAAATATAAAAAAGAATTATTCTGATGTTTTAGGAGCCAGGCTGCGCCTTGGACGTCAAGAATTTTGTTAAGGACAAGTTCAAGTTTGACCCTGATCTCTATGACAAGGTTGATGTTAATGGAGGGAATGCCCATCCATTGTTTGACTTCTTGAAGAAGGAAGCTCCTGGATTCTTGTTCAACGCTATTAAGTGGAACTTCACCAAGTTCTTGGTCAACAGAAGAGGAGAAGTTGTTGCTCGTTATGCTCCTAGTACCAAGCCTAATGACATGATTCCAGACATTGAGAAGGCTTTAGGAGAAAGTGCTTAATTTACAGTGATTTCTTTACGGTATGTCACTTGTATGATTGCACGTCTATTAATGCTAACGTATTGGTGAGCTTCTTGTTTATCACGAATATGTTAACCATGTCTTCTATTTCTATCTTGCCATTTTGTAGCGCTTGTGATAATTAAGTTTCCATTTTAATTATTATCATATCAGGTTTATATAGTATTAGTTAGCGTTTCATATTGCTAATAAACGTAATTTAAGGATTAGATCGAAATGTTTTGAACATTATGTCTTTGTCATTATTATTTTTTACAGAGGGTTTTTGGGTACATTGTATACTGATTTATTTGGGTTTTACAATCACAGATCGTGCGTTGTTCCTAGCGATGTAAAGTGACTAATCAGAATTTTATGATTAAGCTTTTCTCAATTCGGTGACTACCAGTCCTTTGTGGGCGACGTCATCTGATCCCATGTCGTGGAACAGGATGTAAAACCTAAAAATAATTTTATTTGTAAAGGTAACATTATCTTGATTTAGGTTTTAAAAACCGGAATTTTGAAAGTTTTTTAAAAATTTTTAACTGACCTGTCGCTGCCAATTCCTAACGATGCAGCTAGAAAATCAGTCAATTCTTTGGCTATTTTGTCAGAACGGTCTTTAATGTTACCAATCGACCGGATGGTAATACTGGCACAAGGACTGTCAGATCCTCCAAATGTCATCAACTGGTCGGTTTGAATGTGACAGGCTACTCTCTGAAGTAATATGAAAAGTAATACAAATTTTTGGTCTATAAAGGATTGGCAGCAAACTTTGATGACATTTTTTGGGTTTATATATATAAATGGGTTTCTAATAATACATAGATGCGTATATGAATTAGCAAACCAGTATATTAAGAAAGTTCATTAAAGGTTTACCTCTAAAGGTTTGTCGGTAACCTGGCCACATTTATCAGCAGCGCTTTTGAGAAAATCAGCTGGAATCTTGTCTTTGGCCAAGTTTGTTTTAATTTCCAGGACAGGCATGGTTAATGTTAACTGTAATAAAACAAGGATACTGAAGTAGAAGTAGGTAGTTGGTTGGTGTTGTTTCTTGACGTTTAAGTTTCATCTTTTATATTAATGTTTATTTGATCAAGTGCTTAATCCAAACATCTTTTGTCAAGATATTTAGTGGTTTTTTAATGTAAGTACAAGATGCCTGGGGATAGTATTTGTTTATTTTGTCCGAAATTCAAGCGAAACTAAAAAAATTGCTGAAGAAGCCATTGAAAGGTGTCTACAAGGTTAAAGTACATTAAGATTGGGTTTGATACATTCACGTACGTGTTAAAGGTGCGTGTGGGCTTGCGATGTTTTTTTTGGGTAAGAAGTGATTCAGAAGGTATAAAATTACTTTTAAAATGTGGTTTATTTATGTAAAAGTTTGTGCTAATTTTATTTTAAAGCCCCAGCTTCTTTTTGAGTTCAGGGAACATGATTCCAGTGTAGGCTACATCGTCTTCAGCCAGATCATGAAACAAAACGTAGAATCTAAAAAGTTTATAGTTAATACGTAACTTTGATGATATTAATTTAGTTATATGCTTCATTTTATGTTCATCATAATTTGTGGCACAAATAAGTTGTCCTACCTTTCAGGAGAGATTTTCAGTTCATCGGCAATGAAAGAAGTCAACTTTCCAGCGACAACCGGCTGATGTTTCTCGTCTTTGATGTTGCCGATACAACGAATAGTTACAGTAGCACATGGCTCTTCAGTGCCGGCGAATGTCATCAATTGGTCTGGGATTAGTTGAGAGACACAGATCTGAAATTAAACGTATAAACAAGAAACAAATTGTGATATGACAGGATTCCTATAAACAAGAAACAAATTGTGATATGACAGGAAATATGTAAATTAATTTGATAATTGCCTTTATATACAGCATGGTAATAGGTTTTTTGTCGTCTGGTCCAGACCACACAAGACATCTTGCTTTAATCGCGTTTCAAACTTAAAACAATAGTAAAAATAAAACACGTTTTATTGTACATTAAGTTAAGGCCACGACTATTTTTTATTCGGTATATTAAGACACATTTGTAAAGTATTGTTTTTAATGGTACCACACATAACGTTAGTTGCGTGCAACAGTACTAGGAGATAAAAAAATCGAAAATTTCTATAAATATTGTAATTTATAATTTTTTACGTTTTTAAATTAATAAAGGCTTTATAGAAAATCATGCTGACAGATGATTGTTCTTGTTTTTATAATGAAGAATGACTAGAGTGTTTGATATCGCTATCGAATATAAACTCTTACTAGAAACTATTCTTTTAATAAGCAAAAAACGTGATTATATAGTTTTATAATGACAAACACAAACAATATAGCGGTTAATGTGCATTTTATTGCTAAATTTTTTTAACTTTTGTTATAGCACTGATTTTAGTGAAAATATCATAAAGTGTAACTTTAAACGTTTTTTTAAAAATTTTAACTAATTTGTATGATTTTCTTGTGTTTATCCATGATTTCCAAGTAAATGGTGTCTAAAAACAAGAAGAGGCATTTTCCTTTAGCTAGTGTTCATTCATAGCGAAAAGAAAGAGAAAGGACAAGCAGTTTCTGTAGCGCAGTGTGTTATGCGTTTGCCTTTCTCTCGAAAGAACTCGGGTTCAAGTCCGGTCGGGTGAAAGGAGCGATGATGATGTGCTATCCAATGTTCGCAGTTTCCAACCTGAAAATCAATACGTGGGTTTGGCTTGACTGAATCGCTTTTGCATTTTTGAACATTGACACTGCTTTTTGAGCTTGTTTATTTTTATTTTATATTATTTTATAGCTACGTTCGTGTTGTTTTTTACAGTTTCTTTTTAGTTTTTAATCCAATTTTAAAGGAAGAGTGTATCTTGTGCAATATAATGATAGAAGACCTTTTCTTGTTCATAATTTATTGCGTACAAGACTATACTTAATGGTTACTTTTGGTTAGTTGTGTTGAAAACTGTTGAACGTACGTAGTTGTTTCTTGAAAGAATCTGTGTTTCAACCCAATCAAATCTAAAATCTTTTGTCGGTAGGCTTTTATGAAGGTGATTGACAAAAGAGCGCTGATACAAGAGTGCCATGCCAAAGGGGCATAGATACAAAACCCAAGATACTGTATTTTTGTTTCACGGTACATGGCAACTAGTATCGTAAACATAGGAGTGGTTACTGTAATTAGTATTCCAATTGTCTAAAATAAGTAAAAACTAAGTTACTATTCTTTAAATAGTTTTATGAGTAACCTTAACTTAACTCAGGCTTTGTCAATTTCTCTAAAATACTTTTTAAATAAAAATTAAAAAAATTTACAGTAAAGTAAATAGACATGAGAAACGGGCCGGGCCGGCCTTGAGCAAAATTTAGATCGGGCCGGGCCTTGGAAAGTCGAGCCGGGCCTGGAAAAAAAAATTCTAAATTTTTTAAAATTTTTTATTTCAATCCCCGTTTATGTTTTTAGATTTTATTGGGTTCTATGATCCATAAATGATCTAAAAAAACAATTTAAAGCCAATTTTCCGTTTAGTTTTTAAGTTTCAAAATTTTTAAAATTTTTTAAAACGGGCCGTGCCGGGCCTAGGAATTTTCTGATCGGGCCGGGCCTGACCAAAATAAAAAACGGGCCGGGCCGGGCTTGAAAATTGGGCCCGGCCCGGCCCGTTTCTCATGTCTAAAAGTAAAATGATATCTTACCTGTGCGATTAAATTTCTAGAAAACTGAAGTTGAAGTCTCCTTGTACGATACGAAACTTTATCTCGGTTTAAATTGGCGGCATATAAGCTTAACAGAAAGCAGACTATAGCAATGATATGTCCAGTTGCTAAGGTGATTATTGAGGATGTCATGAAGATTATTGCTTCATTGTTGTACTGAAATATAATATAACTATAGTATATGACAAAATGTATTTAAAACTTTTATTAAAAATCAATATTTTGTTCAATAAAAAAACAAAATTTGACTTTGAAATTCAATTTGTAAAATAAGACTGAAATACCACGTAAATGAAGTAAATAGGAAGGTCAGTAACCACATATCCATTACTGAACACTAGATGTTTATTAATATTGTTAGGTAACTCTTTTCCACTTGATACAGAGGCTACAGCGGAAGTGACTCCAGCCAGAAGCGAGAAACAGAATCCTGTAGCCACGATCTTCAGAAACAGTAATAAGGGTGTTGATGGGTCTCTTAATAGGATATGGCGGTAGTAGAAGATACAAACCATGCCAAACATACTTTGGAAGACAAATGTCATGTGTACGGTTA
Source organism: Bursaphelenchus okinawaensis (assembly GCA_904066225.2). Taxonomy (NCBI): domain Eukaryota; kingdom Metazoa; phylum Nematoda; class Chromadorea; order Rhabditida; family Aphelenchoididae; genus Bursaphelenchus; species Bursaphelenchus okinawaensis. Next base: position 5,158,639 of record CAJFCW020000005.1, on the reverse strand, counting down.
AGATGAAGGGGCGACAACCAACCGGTAGATATTGTTCTATACCGTGGGTGTAGAAGTAGATTGATCCATCGTGAAGGTGGATTTCCTGCAAGATAAAGTCGTGATGTGTTTGAATAAGTTCAATGTTATATATATACAGTATATTTAACTTACAAGTTGTATACTGTATATTTAACCTACATGTCACATACTGTATATATGACTTACATGTTGTATAAAGAGCTCAGTGAACGTGTAAAACAAGTCTTGTAACGCGACAACATATGTCATGAAGGTGTGTGCTTGAGTTTTGTTCCTCGTCTTTCGTATCACATAAAACAAAAGTAAATTCAATGAAAAGCCACATGTAGTACCAGCTACAGTAAAGTACGAATACGCTGTGCGCATGGCAATATTAGCTAAAAAGAAATTTTATAAATAACATATATATAACTATCGTCATGTTATTATTATAAAGTAAGTTATGTATTGACCTATAATTAAAAAACGTTGTTCACAATATAGTTAATAACACATACTCCACATGTTGGTAAGTTAAGTATTCAGTCGAGACAACAAAGTAAAGTGAAACATTAAACAGACAGAATTGAGATTAATGTTATAACCAACGTCAGTCGGCAAGGTAATGTAATCAAATATGAGAAAGTGTCGTACTTTAGAACAATTAACTCAGTAAAGCAAAGCTGTGTTAGTATTATCAACACAGTAAAGACATAGACAATATCAGATCGGGTGATATTATATAATAGTAAAAAGAAGAGATTCGGTTGTTCAAGTAATTCTGTGTCCTGTAATCTCCGAAATTGCTTTGAGAGGGAGCACAGAGTTAATTGAACAACCTGATAATTGAAGATCTGCAAAAACTTTTATTTTTTAAAACTATACCAATTATTACATTACTGATCTATATGAACATAGAATTGTTATACGACGTGTTAAACTAACTAAAATGCCATAGATCAATTACTGTGGTAATAATAAAAAAATGACAATTCAAAAGTTTTTTTCGAAATTAACTTCAAATATTATTGTTCAAAAGTTACTTTGACCAAACATAAGTAAGTTACTAGCAAAAAAAAGCTGTCAAAGTAAGCAAAACAAATTAGATTAAAAGTGTTATTACTATAAAAAAGCGTTTACCTTCTTGGATAACAAGATTAGCAACCTTACAATGCTTGCTTTTCAGCTATACCTACATATATGTAATTAATTCTACAGGTGATAACTTAAACTTATCAACGTTAAGAATAATATATTACTCACTTGTGTTACATATTAAACCTTTATTCCTACGCCTTAAATAAGCTTTTAATAACTCTGTAACTTCCATATATATAACATATTGTTATTTATATATTATGTATGTAATACCACGCTATACATACCTATATAGTTTCTGATACTGTGCATAACGTTCCTTTTGGCACGGCAGTAACACATTTACGATTATTTTACTTCACGTGGCCTTTTTTACCTTTTTTATTATTCAATTATGCTAAACTTACTTTAGTTGCAAAAACAAGCCCAAACTACATTATTCATGCCGAAAATTATACAAATATTAATAACTTATGGTAGGCCGCAATAATACTGTAAATAAAAAATGTGATTCCACATCTATATTATAAATATATGATATTACATTTTTCTTATATGTACATACCTACGTCCTTTTTCTGCAAGATATAGCATTTAGTGTTACCCTTTTTACTTAACAAACTTTATTTTAAGTCAGTAATGTAAGCTGATGACTATGACGGAGTAGATAGACCGATTCTGTCGTTACCAGCATCGTACTCTTCACAATGTCTTTGATGGAATGGATAGCCCAATACCCATTCGTTCGACTGGTAATTGGGTACCAAACGGAGGATACAGTAGTTTGTGGGCTACAAATTTGCATATTTAATTACTTGTGACCTTCTAATTTATGCAAAACTTTAAAATTAGAAAATTTATAAATTTAAAAGTTCCAGAAATATTAGGTGATTGCGAAATTATCCCGCCAATTTTTGTTTTTACCAAAATTTAATATTTAAAAAAACAACAACAACTAATTAACAAATATATGTATCATTATTATCAACAACCTGTTGCCATCCCTTCGGCAGCATTTGGATTAAATTTCTGTAGAAACCTGGAGTTTTAGAATTAAAAAAGTTAGTCCACCATCGCTTGAGGTCGTCTCGGTTGTCAAAGCGTGTTGCATTCAGATGGTTCTGAAGAGAGTGGAACATATTATAATCTGTAGGCACAACATCAGTTGAGTACAGTGCATATAGCATCACAGCCCAGCCAAAGCTTTTCAGCTTGTGGTGGGTCAACTTTGTCACATAGGCGCGAGCAGTATCATGAATGAAGAAGGTTCTATCCTGTTCACCATGCAATGCCGCCGCAACAGGTTTAATTTGTCTACAGTAGACAACTACAGGAATCGTAGTTCCATGTGGTACCATTTCCTAGTACACAATACTTGTTGAGTTCCAGCTAACGCCTCCTCCAGTGGTGAAGATCAGGTTTTGGAGTTGATCCACCCTGTTCTCCACGTGCAAGCCATTGTTTCTTCTTGGTGTGATTAACATACAGTACCCACTCCTCGTCCCCAGTAACCAAATTGTCAATCCATGCAAAGGTCCTTGAGAACATCAACAGATAAGTACAACTTCCACTTAGCGTTTCAGCTGGTCGCTGTTCAAATCATGTGGAACCTCTTGACCATATTTCCATGATCTTCCAAGGACGTGAAGTCTAGTTAATATGGTAGAAGGATCACACTGAAGCTCTACAGTCAAATGAGTACATGTCTGGAGTCTTCTTCGATCAGCTTCAGAAGGTGGGGTTTCTTCAACACTGATGGTCTACCAGGTCGAGCTTTTCGGACATGTCAAAGTCACCGTTTTTGAACTTGTGGAACCAAATTTTTGTGGTGTCGTGAGAGACAACTGAAGGCCCTACAGCACATCATATTTCCTTCGTCGCTCTTGTTGCGTTGCCGTTCTCACGGAAGTTGCGAAGCAACATTGCCCTAACATGACCATGTTTTACCTTGATTTCTTGAACCACCGTAAACAAAAGAAAGCTTGAACATGCAATATTTTTTAGTGCTTGGACATCTCTTTATATATGTTGACAACAGAAAGTTCTAGAACAGTCCAGAATTTTTAAAAAAATTTTTGAAAAATTGGCGGGATAATTTCGCAATCACCTAATACTGTAAGTAAAGCCGCTCCCTCTCCCCTTCCCAACTTACAGTTTGTCTGATATACTGATACGGTGTTACAGTATAATTTCTGCCTCCGAAGGTCAAGTTCAGATCTGGTAATTGATCCCGCTTCCTACAATCGACCAGATTGTGGCTCCATTGGAAGTCGTAGTACAATCTGACAATCTCATCGTGAATTGGCTGGTACTGTGCCAATGGGATCTCGATGTTCTTGTTTACGGTGGTAAAACTGGCCGTATGTCCAGTTAATGTGCCACCAGTCACATTTCCAAACAAAAATCTAAAAAATAGCCCTTGATGAAGTTTTTAAATGAAATATACTATACAATTACTGTAAATTCAGAAAAAACTATGAACATTACAGTCCACTTTACCCGGTCAAAGGTATCACCCATTTGGAGCTAGAATTTGTAGATGATAAAGATATGTAATGGTAGGGTGAAGCACACGTAGAATCCGTGCCATTTGTTATCGTAGCCGTTTCATTTGCACTGAAATAATAAAAATGTTGCATATCTTTTAGAAACCTTATATACAGTAGCAAAATTTCTTATAGTATCATTATATGGTATATCGTAATATTTTTTAGTATGCTTTATACATAGTGTAAAATATAACATAAACTTATATTATCCATACCCAATTCAAACCTGCAAAACAAAGCCTTATCTTACTCATTAGTCCTCAAAGTGTACGAATTGCCACCGATTACTGTAGTCCAGTCCAAAGAGGAGCTAGTATTGGACCCCAGTCCAAAGCCCAAAACCCCGCTGGCATTTAAAGTTTTGTAGAAAGCGTAGTCGGCTGACATCGACAGACCGAAGTTGAGCGTGCCCATATCTATCGTGTCTATCACTACTTTATCATTTGCTGTTGATGCAGTTACTGTGCCATTGCCAGAGTAGTAAAAGTCGGTGTAGTTGAAAGTTTGGGTACCTACACCCCCTTGGTAGGTTGAACTTGAGCTGAAAATACATATATTTTTTAAAATTTGAGATCATGTTATAATATTTTACATTAAAAAGCCTAATTTACAGTAATAATGTATGATATTATACAAAGAAAGATCAGTTATAGATAAGGAAGAGAAAGCCCACTCCATAAAATTATGGACCACTGAAACATATTAAAATACGTTTTAAACGACACATATTGCACTTACTGTCCTCTGAAGTACTGTAAAGTGCCTTTCGTGCATTTACTGCTGATCTCGTAACATAATCCACCGTATGCCCAAAAGTCTTTTGTTCTTACATCAAGTGCAAAGTATAAAGTTTGATCTGTAATGTAAAAGTAAAGTGAAATATAAAAAAGGTTATTAGACATAAGATTATAAATAAAGAATTTGCATTTCATTAAATTGTCAACTCAACTTTTGACAATTTTAAGATAATTTAAATAAAAAAAACCTTACTTGGAGTACCAATCTTGACGGGGACCACATAGTACCATTCTGAAAACATTATATACAAAAAGAAGGTTCAAAAATTGATTTTACCTTGAAAATTGATGATAAATAAACAGATTAAAATCAAAATTTTAACTAATATAATAATATAGATACCTAAAACAATACACCTAAAATTATATTCTTATTGTTAGAATAAGCTACATAAAACAAGATTTCTAAAATAACCTTCCTGAAACAAGATCCTTAAAGCAATATTTCTAAAAAAAGCCACCAAAAACAGTATACCTACTTCTGATGGCCAAGTTAATGACTTGACTGTATGTCAATCCAATTATAACGCCCAAGAGTAACCATAGCCTCATGGCGGTCGGCGATCGGTTTTAATTGAAACATGGTTGAAAACATTACTCTGAAACCAGCTCTTACTGCCACCGGATTATCTGCGACATGCTCTATTACCGCGTTATGTTATCATAGTAAAACTATAATTGTGCATAAAGGTTATCATGGCAAAATTGGAATATACTGAGTGCAAATCACATGTCTAATGTTATATATGTACACATAACAAAAATATACATCTTTTGTAACATAGGTATGAACGTACATTATAAGCCTAAGTCGCACAAGCAATATTACGCTGAATAACATATATTATAGTAGGTTATATGCCAATTGCTGTAAAAAAAAGTTCACCGTCCTTTTTAAAAGTACTATTTCGAACATGTTGCCCTTAATCTCCAATAGTAACAAAATGTACCATTGCCAATAGAAACAACAAATGCTAATGAACTAAATGTATATTGTGATAGACACACAACAAACCTTAAAAAAGAAGTTGATATTTAAAATTTATATTATTAATATATTATAATAGAGTTTTTTATAATCTTTAAAATATTACGGAAGCTTCCGCGGAAGTAAAAACATATATTTTTTAGTTTTCATAAAACTTGAAACGTATAACTTGATCATGTCTACAGAATAAGTTTAGACATTTCAAAACGGTAAAAATCAGTGGTCTTTACATTTTATTCGAGCTTGCGAAAAAAGCAACAAGAAAATTGTGAATTTTACAATTCCAAAAGAAAATTGGGAATTTACAGTTTTTTGTACAACTGCGCCCATAATTAAATCAAAAAGTAAAAAATTGCATGCAATTTAATTGTCGGAATTTTGTTATCTCTTGAAGATTTGTAAAACACTGGAAAAATAACTCTCGAAAGTAAGATCTTATACATTTTTTTAAATCCTATTATTTATGTTTTATTGTTTTAATATGTTTTACTTAAACTTAACGCGTATCTGTTGATCTCTATATTGTTTTAGTTATTTTTCGTTATTCTAACCATTTTTCTTCAACATTTTCTGGTAATTTGTAGATGATATTTTATAAAATGGTTAAAAAAGTAGTTTTGTACATTTATGTTAAATCCCTTTTTGTTTCAGGGAACGATATTAACCTAGACAAGTGAGAGTGGAGTTGGAAGAGGGAAAAGATGTCACAGAACCGTTTCAATGAAGTTGCTGGTTAGATCTTTGATATATGTACATGATTTGTTTGGAGTCATTAAATGTCAAACAGTCAGACATAAGTTAGTTTTGGTAAGTTATTGATTAATGAGTTTACGGAAGACTTGAAAATAACATCAAGTCAAAAACTGTTGATTAAATGTTGTTTACTTGTAGCTACTGGTGTCGATTGTGATTGTAATTGTATACAATTATTGGTGGAATGTGTCTATGGCGTGTATATCAACTGTAACTGAGAAGACAAGCTTTCAATATTATAATGAAACCGAGGTTGTGGACGCAAAAAACACGGAAGTGGTGAAACTTGAACAATCTCAAGAACTTGATATTGGAAAGAAGCCAAAGAGCAATAAGATTCATTACGGAGGTGTAAAACTTAATAAGAAACTTCACCATGATGCTGTACAACATAAGGACAAGATAACAGATGGAGATACACCTCAAAAGATGCGTTACGAGGTTTATCAGCCTGACTTTACTTACAGTCATCCATATCAAGGAACTTGCAAGTATCATGTGCTTAGAAAAGGTAATTTTCTTAAAAATATCAAATGTTTTTAAATTATTGACTAATTTTGTTACCTAAAATAATTTAGACGATCGAGACTTGAAAGGATATATCGGTAGCTACGCTCGAGTCAGATGCATTCCGAAGAGACCGACTTCTGGAGTTAACATAAAACAATATGATTCTGGAGAAGTTTTGATTGGAAAGGGGTTTCCACCTACCTTAAGTCTACAGAACATACGATGTCATGCTCAGGAGATAACTGGTGCTTTGTATCCGAATGCTCGTTCTTTTAGGTACACAGGGCCTAAAATTGAGGTAAGGGAAGGTATATCTGTTTATTTTATGTTGTAAAAGTTTATTTATAAATTTCTGAGTGATGTAATTTTAGTGCTATAGCCAAGAAATGCGATAGCTATATCATTTCTTTTATTTTAATATGAATTTACAATAAAATAGTATTGATAATGTTGCTTTTAGCTTCCTAAAGGCGTTCCTTTCAACGTGAACAAGACAATGTTTGCCATAGAATGTAAGAACACGAAAAACCTGACAGTTTACAGTAATGCGTATGTTAATTTTGCGAAGGAAAAGGTTTCCAGACATCAGAAGAGGTCTCGATTCACATCTCAAGATCAGTTTTCTGTTAATATTTTGGTGCTGGATAGTACTTCTAGAAATCAGTTTTATAGGTGGGTTGTTAAGCTTATAAAAAAGTTTCTATTACAATGTTTCTATCACATTATATGTTGGTGTAGTACTATAATAACATTGCACTTTTCAAATTTTTGTTGTTAAATGCATATTAAACTACTTTTTTATAGACACGCTCCAAAGTCCTTGAAGTTTATGAAAGAAAATGGGTTTAAAATACTATTTGGGTACAACAAAGTAAGTGAACTAATTTCACACACTTTTGTAAGGTTGCAGACAATTCAGCAGTTAACTTGTTACCTATCTTGTCCGGTCGTACTATTGCTTTTGGTGCTAATAACACGGTGCCAACCAAGTTGAGGTTTTCCATGAGAGACCTGATAAGCAGCCGTTACGAGAAAGAAATGATTATTAAGAAAGTAAAAGGTAAGCTTTTTACTTGTTCACTTACGTGCTAAAAAGTTTATTATATTGTGAAAAGTAATGTTTTTAAAGGTTGAGGTGGGATGATGGGGAACATGTTGTTGATTTTTTTAGCTTTGAATTATACGACCATGTGGAACGATGACATAATGGTAACTAAGCTTGGACTGTTTAGTTACGGCCATTTTAAAGGATTTTCAAAGCCTCCGGCCGATTATTACTTTAGGTACGTTTAAAAACTGAGCCAATTAAGACATTGGTCAAGCAGTAATAAAAATTAATTTACAAAAATCTTCTCAAAGTTTAAAATTTATTGATATTTCAAACTTTTCTAGATCATTCTACTCTTATATGTACGGTCGAAAAAGCGCCAGAAGACATTGTGTGGATGGAGAATTCGCGACCAGTCGATTTCTTAAAATTTGGAAAAATTTTGCTTTGAATTTTAAAAATTCGAAACACTTTGGCTTTACTTTTCTCACGGCTCTAACTCACGATGATCCAGCAGCAGTTGGGCTTCTGGATAATAAGATAAAGGTCAGTCTGGAGGAATTAAAGCATTCTGGAGCATTTGAGAACACTATCTACATCATAATGGGGGATCATGGGCACAGAATCGTAAGTCATTGTTAATTTTATTAGAAATTTTTTGGTTTTTTCAATGTTACACTGCCTAAAATTCATCTTATAAAAAGGATCACCAATAATCTACATAATTTTAGAGAGCCATTCAGAAGACTTATACCGGTCGAATCGAGGAGAGAATGCCATTGTTTTCCATCAGATTCCCTGACAGATTTCAGAAGTTGTATCCAGAAAAAGCGGCCAAATTCACAGAAAATTCGAACAGATTCGTCTCAAACTATGACATTCATCAGACCCTGAATGACATTCTATTTGGATCCTACAATGCAAAGTCTGTGGGTACGTCTTTATTTAGTGACATACCTCTAACTCGACAATGTAACGATGTTGTCATACCTGAAAACTACTGTATGTGCATGGAAAAGGTTACAGTAACCGATAGTGACATTACCTCGAAGCTTTACAAAGCATCTTTGAAGTATTTTGATACAGTAATACCTACTCTAAAGTGCGTTAAACACTACAGTACGCCAAAAGAAAAGGTTCTTTTCAATTTCTACAGTATCAATCCGCTAGCCAGATTCGGAATCCGAGATATACGGTATTTGAATAAGTTTAATGCGCAAACCAAATACAAATCACCAAAAGACAACGAGATTTACATAGCTGAAGGAGTGTACGACATTACAGTAAACAAACGGCTAGCTACAGTAACCCTGAGGTTCAAATATTACCGAAAGACAAAGACCGTCGAAATGGAGACCAATCCCATGATTAATATACAAAAGTGCAAGGCCTTAATATTGGAAGATGTTTGTGATTGTTTTTGAATTACTATAGGCATAATTACAGTATAAAGTTAGTGTAAGGTTACATTATAAGTTACATCACTTTATATGACAGATATCTCCGAAGGCTGTGGAGAGTCGAGTGTCCGGTACTTTTTGGACGTAAACTTGTGTAGAGAGTAAATGGCTAGGAATACCATGGCCAAGAAGATGGCTATCAAGGCCACGATAAGTAGCGTGTATAGGATTGACAAAGGGAATGACGCGAACTTGTCATCTGCTGCACTCTAAACAAAAATGGACAAATATAGTGAAATACGATGCAAGATTCGGTCAAAAAAATAGAAAGAGCATTGGTGCTTGTTGGCAGAACTGTAGAGATAGATGGCTTTAAAGCATTGGTCTACTTAGCTTTTGACCAAATTTTTCTTGAAATTTTATAACTTATGATGTTGGTTATAATTAAAATATCATTAAAGTGGGGTTCTCAAAAGTCACTTTTCTATCTTTTTCAAGCCAGAATAATACGTATTACACAGCTTTTGTATACAAAAAGATACGAAATGACTCACCACCATATCCGTGACGTTTTCCGACAGTTTGGCAAAGTTGACGTTGAAGTGCTCAACTACAGTGTCACCCTTGTTGGCGATCACTTGGCCATTTTCTCTTATCTAATCAACGAAAAGATAAATTTAAAAATTGAAAACAATAAGTCGGTCAAGAAATACGTAGCACTGATTTTTATTAGCAATGCATGGCAGAGGGGAGGGGTAATTTTTTTTGTCTTTTCATACTTAGATCTCCTTTATTTCCCACTCCTCGCTCAGCCTATTTGTAGTATATAGAAAAGTTGTTTTCATAGGTAAAAGTTGCTGCAAGAGTAATGGAATTACTTACGACGTGAGTCATTTCATTGATATTCCCAGCTACAATGTGAACTCTGTCGATGACAAGATCAATGGAATACGGAGGCTTTGTAACATCGTCACGGTAGCCGCGAAATCGTTGGAGCATCACATTCAAAGCTTGAAATAATAAAGGAACTTGGTGTTGTTATCTATAATCAAAACCGCTTCATTATAGCCAAAACATTAAAATTAACATGCTAACTGTATAATACAAAAATAATGACTTTTTTCGTGTATATAAATAGTCATATTACATGGTCTATAATAATATTACATTAAAAGAGCAAAAGATATTACCAACACGACAGTTTCAAATAAAATTTGTAACAGAAATTCGATAAAATTGGAAAAGAAACGGTCCATTCCCTCTCGTTTCGTATCTTTGTTTGTATACTCAAGAGGCTGTAAAGGTGAAAATGCGGACGAGACTAGGCTTGATGATCAGCAAACATGTCAACGTTTGCCGCTTATTACTGCGCAACCCAAAAATTAGCATAAAGTTATCAATTTTATTTAAATTTGGCATATTACAGTAGCTTTGAAAGGTTTTTGTCTTGAAATTTGAATTTTTTTACATACTACAACATGTTATGTTTGAATTTTGTTAAAATAGGTTCCAAGGATCTAAAACCTTTGAGTTTGCTACGAATATTTCTTTTACCTGGTGTCTTTTGAGAGCAACTTTATGCAGACTATCGTCTTTTTACTTAAATGTTCCTTAGAACAGGGGTTCGTGTTGGTTGGTTCTACTCGATCTCCAACTTTTTTTTGGCATCTTCAAATCGTTTTAGAGTTATAAATTTAAATTTTTTATGTTTTACTTTTTTATTTTAAATTTTTTTCAAAGTACTTCCAAATTTCAAAAATTGAAAAAAAGTATTTTCAGATCCCAACTCACGTTTTTTTGAATATGCAAATTCAGACTCACAGTGCGAGTATAAAAGGCGCGGAGTTCGACCAAAACCGTTTCATTTTGTTGCGGACGCCAAAATGCCGACGAATCGGCTGTTTTCATCGAAGATTCGGTTGTTTCTGGTATTACTCGTACTCTATGATGTTGGTCAAGTGTTTGCCAATTTTGAGGTTCGCTTGAAGCCTAATTGTGAGATGGAACAGGATTCGACTGTGAAGACTATGACCACAGGGTAATTTTTTAATTTCAGGTTTTTTTTGTTTTACCACCTGGAGTATAATGGTTTTTTGATGCTATGCTGTCCAACTTCGATAAAATTTTTCTTAAAAGGTACTGTATTTCAGAGCTTGTTCTCATACTCAAGCCGTCATAATGGAAGGTGATGCTCGTCTGCTCATCAATGTTGCCAGCCCGACCTCTTTGAAGTTTTCAACGGTTTATCTTCGCAACTTGACACCGGAGGCGACCACCATCAAGTTTGAAAACACTGTTGATCTTGAACATGGTAATTTGGTTGCTTGTTTTATATAAACGGAAAACTATGTTGACATTGTTTGTTATTCTTGTCTTAATTTGACTGTTTCATCCAAAAATGACTGTTTTAGTGCTGGGAGAAGCATGCAAGTTCAAAAAAGAAAAGTTTACCGCGTTTGCTGACTGGCACATGGTGTACGTGTCGGCTATCTGCAAGAACGCCCAAGGTAAGAGTGTTCATGCTTTCGTTCGAAGCATCGTCTATTCCGAATACCTTATTCACACTCCTCCAAGTTACGTGGTCTACACCAATATCCCCGAGTCCTCCGATCTGGCAGGTGTTGGAGCTTTGAGTAAGTTGGTTGAGGTGAAATGTAATTTTTTTATTTTTGGACTTTTTTTATGTTAATTTTTGTTAAGGTTGATTATAGTAAATGTTTTTAGCCGGCTACAGAGAAACGGCCAGGCTCATCGAGTACAACAACAAATTAAACAAGTCGATGATCTTTGTGCGCCTTCTCAACAACGTCAACAGCACCACTCCAGTACAGACTCATCCTTCTCTATTTGACAACACCACTGAAGCTGCAGATACACCCGTTGGTGAGATCACCAAAATTATCAATGTTGGTCTAACTGAAGCAAACGCTGGACAAATTACCGTGTACATGACTACTAAGAACGATGGCTATTTTGTTACTTCAAGGACCTTCTTGGACAAACCATTGAAACTAGTCGACAGAGGTACGTTTACTTTTATTTTGGCTACCAACTGGTACTCGATTGTTTTAGTAGCGCAGTTTTGAAGTACGAAGTTAGCACTAGTTATCTTCTTCTATATTTCTTTTAATTAAAACTTTCAGACGATTGTGCCACAAAGAATCCTTTAAGTGGCGACATCACCGCGTACTTTTGCTTCAAAGACGAATTTGAAAAGGAGAAAGGTAAGGAGGTATACAAATGGAGGAGCGACCTTATCCTGAATGATGTTCTCATGCCGGACTTGTCATACGTAAGTTTATCCTATTCTTTTAAGCTGAATTTGTAGGTTTTGCTGTGACTGTGTTACAGTTACTATTTGACAATGTAGCAGATAAACTGGCAGATAGGTTTGACAAACAATGTTTTATGTAAACTATGTTTTAGGAGTGCGGCAATACACAAGCTGGAGTAGACTTTGAAAAATGCAAGAGCGACGTTGCCAAGTAAGCGAAGTTTAGACATGAATTGATTAGTTTTAACTTGATCTTATTCTATTTTTGGGTAAATTGTTAATTGTATAGATTTAAACTTGCTTTTAGGAGGAGCTTCTGGTGTATTCTACTATTTGTGTTGGCTGGTATAGAGTTCCTGATCATCACTGCCACTATGCTCACCTTTGTCGGCTGTATTTGCCATCGTCGCAGAAAGATCAAGAAGCACCGTAAGAAACTTTTATTTTGCGTTATTTTAGGTCTATTTCAGGACATTTTAATTCGCTTTAATAATTTTGTAATTTTAAGCAAACTTACAGTAATATAAGAAGGACGTGTTTTTTATTTAAATCTGGGGTTAAGCCTTTTGTACTTTGCGGCAGATACCTTAAAATCTTTTAACACCTTTCAATTTGCCAACGAATTTTAATTTTAAAATTTTAGGCAAGAGAAAGGGTCGTCACGGTAAGAACAAGAAGAAGGAGGATTCGAACGGTTCCAAGGCTTCCAACACCAAGAAGACTGGCTCGGCCGAGTCGGCCGTTTCGAACGCGGACACCAAGAACACGACCAATGATAAGAACACCACCTCGGAGGCTAAGAAGTAGACCATCTGTCTCGTTGAATAAATATATGTTGTATAATGTCTGAGTAGGGTTTCTTGCTGTAAAGACTTGAGGGATTATATAATATTACATTATGTTTGGAGGTTTTGGGTCTTAGAACAATTTTGGGGGCTTTCTTCTTATTATAAATGTTTTTTGATGTTGTTGTAGGTGATTTTAGTTAAAACGTAGACAATATTGCTATAGATCGTTGTGAGGTTTGCTTTTTCTATCTACTTTTTGACCGTAAACAAACACCCTAAGGCTTAAACGCTTGTGGGTGTCAAGAATGACCGTGGTGTTTCTTATAACGGGTTTTTGCCTTTATATGTACATTTTTTAACGCGTTTATTCTTTCTTTTTATTTACTGTTTACGTCATATAATACCTTAAAATATTGTTTTTCCCTCTACAGTACGTATAAACATGGCTAACGACTGTTTATGTATGCACTTTTTGTTATGTTTATAATAATTTTTTGTTATTTCAAAACGCTGTCATAGCTACGGATCTGATTCTTGGGTTTTAAAACGAGCTTTATGTTGTTATACACATTGTTTTTGTTTCAAAAGAAGGGCTTTGGGCTTTGCTTACTTTACAATGTCATAACTGTCTTTCAATTTAAGGATTGTTGTGTTACATAGTGTCATATGCTAAGTATTTATAGTAGATTTGGATTTGTGTGTTTACAGGGTGTCCCAAGAAAAACGAAAAAAACTAAAACGTTATATTTTGGTTGAGAAAAATGCTAAAAATGCCAAACTTGGCACTGTCAAAGATTGGCACATGCGGTTTTTTGTCCCAAAATTTCAGATTTTTCAAGTGCATACTAAGGGCACTATGATTTTTTAAAAAATAGTCATTTTCCCCCGAATTACACATGTTTTCAGTTGGAAATGCTTTTTTGGTAAAAATTTTCTGTTTTTGACAAATTTTTAGTTGAAAATGACATTTTTGACAAAGTTTTTGATTTTCAATCGTCGGCGGAGTGTCGGCGGAGACTCGGCGGACGCTTAAAATTGTCGGCGCAGGGCATAACTCGCTTGAAACATGACGTAAAGACATGAAACAAAAAGTATTAGTTTTAGTATTATCAAGGCTATCTTGACTGATGCTGAGCTTAAGTTCAATACGTTAAAAGACGGGAATTTTTTAAACGTGTACTTAAGTGAATAAGTAAAACTGATTTAAGTTTATTATGTAAATTGCACAAATAACTTCAAAATTTTAACGTATTTTCGTTTAAAAACAAAAAAAATCAAAAACGTGATAAATTTCTTTTTTCATAATTTTTGAACTTACGTACAATTTCCTAGAACATTATAAAAATTTTTGAACCTTATATTTTCTTTAATTTAACTTTTTTTTGCATATTTTTATTTTAAAGCTATTTTTAGACCAGCTTAGCATCAGTCAAGGTAGCCTTGATAATTCTAAAACTAATACTTTTTGTTTCATGTCTTTACGTCATGTTTCAAGCGAGTTATGCCCTGCGCCGACAATTTTAAGCGTCCGCCGAGCGTCCGCCGACACTCCGCCGACGATTGAAAATCAAAAACTTTGTCAAAAATGTCATTTTCAACTAAAAATTTGTCAAAAACAGAAAATTTTTACCAAAAAAGCATTTCCAACTGAAAACATGTGTAATTCGGGGGAAAATGACTATTTTTTAAAAAATCATAGTGCCCTTAGTATGCACTTGAAAAATCTGAAATTTTGAGACAAAAAACCGCATGTGCCAATCTTTGGCAGTGCCAAGTTTGGCATTTTTAGCATTTTTCTCAACCAAAATATAACGTTTTAGTTTTTTTCGTTTTTCTTGGGACACCCTGTATTTCAATAGATGATAGTAGGGTTCTAGGTATTGTAAGATTATGTGCATCTACAGGTTTTAAGCGTGAAAAAATGAAAACTTGAGTATATCAAAATGATAATAACAGTTACAGTATTTTTATTTTGAAAAACAATTTGTGGTGTAATAACAAAACTTGACAACGGTTTCGTGCCATTTAGCGATCAGGCCATTGGAAAACAAACAAGTTTTGTTTTGGGACACTCTTAAGGAAATGGTTACAACTGAAATGGCGGTATTACTCAAAGCAGTAATTAACAACATTCGGCCGTTCCACGGTTTTACTACGGCCGTTACATGCTTTGCCGCTTTCCTTGGCCAAAAGTTAAGGTTTTTGATAAGATGTAGGGTTTACTGAAGTACGATGGGGTTATTGTATTCAGAGGTGGGTGATTTTAGTCTTAACGATTCTAAGAATGCTTGTGTTGACTTAGCCACTTGTAAATACTATTTTTATACAGGAGATAGCTAAACTTTCTAATTTTTGACTTTAAGCCCTTGATTATGACTGTACTGTAACGCTATTTCCGTTTCCGTATCTTAATCAAGGCATTCGTGGTCGCGGCTTAGTCATATTGTAATATCATGATGGAATGACTCCCCCCCCCCCCTATTTGGCCTATTAACCCTTTCCTCCAGGCCTTCGTTTCAATTGGAATTAGCATTTTTATTGCGGAGAATCGATCAGATTCCCATTTTGTGTTCAATTTCAATCTAATCGACCGCCAGCATGCGCTCCACCTTCGTCGTTTGTTTCATAGTTGTCACACTACTGTGCGGTAAGTTGGCTACACGGTATAACGGCGATTAAGCATGTAGGAAGCATTAACTTTTTGATAAACGACAACATAAATTTAATTTCTTAGATTTAGCTATAAACTTCTATTTTAAAACATTTTCTTTTTTTGGTATGTAGTAGTACACTGTATTGTCCACCCAGTGATAGTTTTACAAATACTTTGTGGTTTAACATATAGCTGTTGTTTAGTTTGCATATTTTAGTCGTCAATGCACAAACTAACCCGCCAGCAGCTGCCCCAGTGACAGCTGCTGTGACTGGAGCTGCCGCAGCCGTGACTGGAGCTCCAGTAGTCACAACGACCAAAAAGAACGCTTCATTCGGAATTACAGTACCGTAAGTTGTATTGAGTTAGTCAAAGAGTACTACTGCTACAACTTTGCAGCAATGAATGTTATTTTTTGCCAAAAATAGAAATTTTAAAAAATTTTAAGTTTCAAAGTTATAAATGTAATTTTCTGTTCTGTTAGATAGAAAAGTGACAACTTACTACAAATATCAAGGAAAAAGTACATTACTTGAATTTATAAAAAATAATTTTTGCACATTTTTAAATTTAAAAATTTATTAGGCTTACATTTGCAGCAACCTTCATTAAAAGCAAGTCTATCACAATTTAACGATGAGAAAGTAAATCAAAATTGTTAATAATCATACAAAACTATACATATTAATTGAGGCTACGTATTATTATTTATGATAATTACATTTTAACATTACATTGAATCTTTTACATTATTTTAATTTCATTTCCTTTTGATTTCAGCTTTAAAACTTTTAAATCTTCAAAATTGAGTATTTCATGAAATCAAAGATTGTTGTCCAGTAAAAACCCATATAATGTACAAAACACTGTTTCAGAAGCGTGGTTGCTCTACTGTCATCAGCTGCTTTAATGCTGCGTCTGTGATGCCAATACTTCCACATACACACTTGTCAGCCTACAACAGCGTCATTTATCTTTACAATAAATATCTGTTCTTTGTATTTGATTGTATAAATAAATCTGTACTACTGTAATCTTTAGAATCTTTGAAGAAAGAAGATTTTTTATTTCTCCATTTATTTGACGTTTAATTTTCAAGTTGAAAGTAATACTTTTGAGATTTAAAAGTTAGAATTAAAATAGTCCTTCTATGCTCCAGCCCAAAGCATCGTTTCTCCGCCATTAACCAGTAAAATATTTGGTTTAAACACCCTACTAACAACATAATATTATGCTTCAAATTTTATACTTCAACTGAAACCACTTTCATCACCAAATACATCAAATTTTACATTTTAATAGCGTTCCTTCGAAATTCGGCTCAACTCCGGAGCCAAATCGCTCCGCTCCGGAGCAATATCGAACACTCGAACGGACTGACACAAAAAACACGCTTTCCCTTCAGCCAGACATCACCAGATCCAATACGAAATAGTCCGCCATCAGAGCCGCACATTTAGGCGGGATTTGGATGACGCGAGAGAAAACGATGAGAGAGGAGGGTGCAGACGAAAAAATAAAAAATTACGCGGAGTTTTGTGAATATGCCAACGTACATTCGAGTTACAGTTTTGCATTTACATTTGCATTTTAGTGTAATATTAGGGTGTATGTTTACTCTGGCAGGTTAACGACATTGTAGTATGTTCTCATTATGTGTTAGGTATCTGTAAATGTAGTAGGGCCTGCACACTGTAACTTTTTATGCTACACATCTCTTATCAATGTTTTACCATGGATAATTTGAGGTTCATCTATTCTTTTTAAACATTCGGAAGTTGGTGACTGTGTATATGTTGGAGTACTGTAAAATTAAAATTTGCCATAGATACGAAAGTAAAATACAGTAAAACTGATTTATGTAACTTAAAATTATCCCTGAACCCCTAATTTCAAAATTTTCCCTTATGCCGACCGCCGAAACCGACCTCCACGTCTTCTTCAGATTTTTAAGAGTAGCACTTTTGTCTAGAAAAGACGTCATTTTAAGACTGTTAATTGTGAAAAAACCACATTAATACTACAAAACATGTTGTTTCGTCATATTTTCATAGCATATTTACTTTTTCTTAACACTTCTTGACACTATTTTTTGAAAATTGTGTTGTGCTGACGGATTTTCTGGATGTCCGCAGCGTCCTAAATTTGTATTTTTTGCGCGTTTTTTTGCCTCGCCAAATAACTCGTCAGTGTCTTACTCGACAGCTGGCATTTTTATTAACCCTGAATTTATTTAATATTTTTCTTCTGCTATCGTATGTTAATTTGATATACGCATCGTTTTTTACCTGTGATTTGCAGTTTTGGTTAATAAGTGGATAGAAGTGGCTACAGAAAGTCAAGCGTGTCCATAAGCTTTGAAATACCTATTTTTGACTTAAGAGATGTTTTACTGTGGGATAATTTACTGTGCGATAATCGTGTTTTACAAACTTACCTTCATTAATAGCGTATTTTACTTTCCTAAATTTCAGTTAACATGAGTTCGAGGCCAAAGCGTTCGACTCGCAGTGCTAACACATCAGCGGCCGCTCTTGAGGCTGAACCTCGTGCTGAACGTGAACTGAGGGACAAGAAGAGCAAGAAGAGTTCAAGGAAACGGAAGAGAAATGATTCTGAAGAAGATTGTAGGTTTTATCTTTTATTTTCGTGTTTTAGGTATCAATTAAAGTGTGAGGAAGATCTTTTGTTGATTGAGTTTTTTTACACATAAAACAAGTTTCATTACATTAGCTACTTTGTTGTAAATGACTTATTCTACTGTAGTCAACTATAAAATGTTGCAGTTAACGCTGACAGCGAAGAAGAGTTTGAAAAACTGATGCAAAGAGCGGAGGAAGAGGAAGATGAAAGGCTAGCCAAGAAAAAGAAGAAGAAGGAAGACAAACTGAAACGAGAACAACAGTTTCAAGAAGATCATCAAGACTTTTGTGACATATGTCAACAGGGGGGTGAAATTATTTTGTGCGACGGATGCCCGAAGGCCTACCACAAGATCTGCTTGGATGTCGAGGACATTCCTGACGGTACTTGGTACTGTACCTCTTGTGTTGAGAATGGTGTTCCTGATCAAGATAGTAATGGGAAGAAAGAGAAAGATCAGCCACCAGGCAACATGGATAACTGTTTGATCTGCAAGGTAAGGTTTGATTAGATTTTTTGAATTTAGGGGAGAGTAAATGGGATTAGTGGTTCTAAATTAGAAAAATACATACTAAAATTTACTTATTTATTTTTAGGAAGGTGGCTTTCTTTTATGCTGTGAATCATGTCCTAATTCTTACCACGCCTATTGTTTAACTCCTCCCTTGGAGGAACTGCCTGACCAAGCCGATCCTTGGCATTGCCCTTTCTGTACAGTAGAGGAAACAGCTCACAAACCTCACAAAGTGATCTCGTGGAGATGGAAGACGATTTCATATCCTGACCCCGTGGATCCTGCTGATCTTCCTAAGGAAGGAGAGAATCAGGAAGATATTGATGAAGAGCGGATGAAACGGCTTATGATGAAGCCGCCACGAAAGATGGAACCACGCAAAGAACGTGAGCTGTTTATAAAATGGAAGAACTTGAGTTACTATCACTCGACCTGGGTTCCCGAGCTTCCACTTCAAGTGCATCATCGTATCTTCTTGTCTTCCTACTGGAGGTTGAATGGAGATGCTGAACATCCTCCGGAGAACGACGATGGGTCTACTGATGCCGAGACTGGCAACGTGGCGGATCAGGAGAAGGAAACAGACACTCATGATCTTGAGAAGCGCTTCTACAGGTACGGTGTGAAGCCAGAATGGATGCAGCCGGCTCGAATCATTAACCACCATCAAGCTGGCCACAGAATGTTCGACTACTTAATTAAGTGGACCGATCTGTCTTATGACAACGCGACTTGGGAAGCTGATGACATGGACATTCCAAACTTCATGAATGTTATCAACAAGTATTGGACTCATCGGTATGTTTTTAGTGATAAATTTAGTTGGCTTGTTATAAGCTTATTTAAAAAGGGAAAATAGATGTAAAAGAAAATACATTTATATAGTATTTTTGATTAAAAGTTTTAAAAGAAGTGCTATAAGACCGATGATGAGCACTGTAAATGAAGAGAGTATTACTACAATAAATGTAAAAAATTAATGTTAACATACAAAAGTAATGTTTAGCAAGCTTTTTTTACTAATATTGATAATGGTTTGAACTGGAGTGTCAGGTCTTAAATGCTTGGACTTGACGTTTAAACTTGAACCTACATTAATATTTTTAATTTTTTATAAATTATGATTATTTATAATGTCTCTGAGGTCTTCAAGTATATTTTTCTAATCATGTTTAAGGTAGTAGATTAGAAATGAATAATTTTAATTGCTTTAACTTTAGAGAACTGATGACAAACGAGAAGATTCCAAAGAGTGTCTTGAAGAAGATCGAAGCCTGGAGAGCTGAGAATGATATGCCAACTTGGGAAGAGGAAAAGAAAAAGAAGATCGACGAACGCAAAAAGAAATACGATGTAAGTGTGGTGGATTCTACTGTTAAGTAATGTCATTCTACATATTTTGTTACATTTTTACATTGTTATGTGAATTTGAAGTGTACCGTCATTTGTTTAGGGTTTGAAAGTAAAAAGTCGACTGTCAGACTCAGTACCATGACGAAAATTGTACTGACACTTTTTAGGTGATTGATTCGAATCGGTTTGAGGTCATTTTGGCTGTATAATTGATTTTATGTTTTGATTACAAAGGCAGTGTCAGACATTTCAATCTTACTTTAAGATTTATTTGTTATACAAGTATGGTTAATATGGGAGGGCTTTAAATTACATCGGAGTAGCGATTTATTGAATTTTATTATTTCTTTGTTTCAGATCAGCAAAAAGTATGAAGAACAGCCACAATTCATCCTCGACACCGGCGGCAAACTCCATCCATACCAAATGGAAGGTATCAACTGGCTGCGGCATTGCTGGTCTCAAGATATTAACGCTATTCTGGCTGATGAAATGGGTCTGGGTAAGACTGTACAAGCTTTGACTTTCTTGTACTCTTTGTACAAGGAAGGCCATGCTGATGGACCCTTCTTGGTCGCCGCCCCTTTGTCTACTATCATTAACTGGGAAAGAGAAGCTGAGTTTTGGGCTCCTGACTTCTACGTGGTCACTTACAGTGGACACAAGGAAGCAAGGGCTGTGATTAGGGAACACGAAATTACTTTTGAGGATGTCAAGAGCTCGAACAAAGCCACCAAGATCAAGGTAATGACTAATCTATTGTAAAAATTAAATGATTAAGCTATTGTAAAATTATTGTTTTTTAATGCTGATACGGTAATTTGTGCTTACTGTTGTAATTTTAGGGTACACCAAAGTTCCACGTTCTTCTAACGTCTTACGAATGCATCAATGTGGACAAGACCACTTTATCTAACATCAAATGGGGCGCTTTGGTCGTAGATGAAGCCCACAGATTGAAGAACAGTCAATCTTTGTTTTTCAGAAACCTGTCTGAGTACGACATTGCTTACACTTTGTTGTTGACTGGAACTCCTCTTCAGAACAACCTGGAGGAACTTTTCCATCTGTTAAACTTCTTGTCGCCAAATGAGTTTACGAACTGTGAAGAGTTCACTTCGGAGTTTACTGATATATCCAAGGAAGATCAGGTGTCTAAATTACATTCCATGCTCGGTCCTCACATGCTACGTCGTCTGAAGGCGGATGTCCTGACTGGAATGCCTTCAAAGTCCGAGTTGATTGTTTGTGTGGATATGGTTCCATATCAAAAGTAAGTTGATGATTTGTTGTAACAATTTTTTAAAATTAATGGTATTGTCGATTGATAATTTGTTATTAAAAGTAGTTCATAGTAGATAAAGTGGCACTATGAATACAGTTTTGCGAATATACCGTCATTTGTTTAGGGTTTGATAGTAAAAAGTCGACTGTCAAACTCAGTACCATGACGAAAATAGTAGTACTAACGCTTTTTAGAAGAATAGTTTGCTGATTTTAAAGTCATTTGGCTTAAAATTAATTTTTTGAATTATTCTTAAAGGCAGTGTTGGACATTTCTGGCAAAAATTGTAAATTTTATGTTGATTCGAACCATTTTCAATTAAATTTTGTTTTAGACGCTACTACAAGAGTGTTTTGACCAAGAATTATGATGCTTTGAACGTAAAAGGCGGTGGCAGAATGGTGTCTTTGTCCAACGTTTTAATGGAGCTGAAGAAGTGTTGTAACCATCCTTACCTCTTCCCAAAGGCTGAAGAAGAAGCTCCGAAGACGAAGACTGGAGCTTACGAAGGAGAAGCTCTCATCAAAAACTGTGCCAAACTGGAACTCTTGGCTAAAATGCTGAAGAAACTAAAGGCTGGAGGACATCGTGTTCTGATCTTCTCTCAAATGACCAGGCTTTTGGATATTCTCGAGGAATTCTGTGATCACTTGGGTTATCGGTTCGAAAGAATCGATGGTTCTATTACCGGCCAATTGCGTCAGGAATCAATCGACAGATTCAACGGTATGTTTTTATTATGGATTTGGTTTGGAACAACGTATTTGACCTATGATGAGAGTTCTTTGAATGATAATTAAATAGAAACTTTGACAATATATTAATATACCACATTTTACATTAAAGGTTTGTAAAATGTCTAGTTAGTCAAATAAGATTACTTGAATTTCGTTTTCTAAGCGGAGAACTTGGAAAAATGTTTAAAGTTTTCAGAAACAAAATTCAGACAATACCAATACGTTTAAATGATTCCAAAAGGCGAATCTGAGGTCTAAAAACTATAAAATAAACATTTTATTGCCGTAACACGTTATACGAATTGACTCTTTTTAGCAGCCAACTCTGAACACTTTGTCTTTTTGCTGTCCACAAGAGCTGGAGGTCTTGGTATTAACTTGGCTACAGCTGATACTGTTATTATCTACGATTCTGATTGGAATCCACACAATGATATTCAAGCCTTCTCACGTGCCCATCGTCTCGGCCAACGTAATCATGTCATGATCTACCGTTTTGTCACCAGAAACTCGGTCGAAGAAAGAATTACGACTGTGGCTAAGAAGAAGATGTTGCTTACTCACTTGGCCATCAGAAACAACAGCAAACAGACTCAGATGTCCAAGTCCGAGCTGGATGATGTGTTGCGATGGGGAACAGAAGAGTTGTTCAAGGAGGAAGAAGATGAACAAAACAAGATTGTGTGGGACGACGAAGCCGTGGATGCTCTGCTACAAAGGGCTGGAGAAGCTGATCCTGAGACTGGTGAGAAGAAGGACTGGGCTAACGATTATTTGAGTTCTTTCAAGGTAAGATTTTAAACTTTATTATCTTTAATACTTTTTTGAGTACAAAATAGTCGTTAATTATTGCTACCTTTTAATTTAACTATGTCGTTTTAGGTTGCTCAATACGTAACCAAGGAAAAGGACGAGAAGGATATCACAGAAGAAGAGGCTAAAGAAATTCTGGAAGAAAAACCACAGGCAGAAGATGCCGATTATTGGGAGCGATTGCTTCGTCATCACCACGAGAATGAAGTTGAACAACAAGCTGCTCAGCTGGGCAAAGGAAAGCGTGTCAGACGTCAGGTTAACTATGCCGCTGATCACATGGATTACCGTGGCAAGAAAGACCAAGAGAACGATGACGATTACAACGCTTCGTCTGATGAAGATGGTACTGGAGAAAGTGGGCATGGTAAGATAATTTTATTAATTATCAAACTTTAAAAAATGATTTTTGATGTTAAGATGAAAAATCACAGGATTGTTATAATATTTACGTTTTTAAGGTTCTGGAGACGAAGATGAACAAAGCCTTCGTCGTAAGAAAGAAAAGGACGAGAAGTTGCCACCTCTTCTCACCAGAAGCCAGGGTCAGGTGGAAGTTTTGGGCTTTAATCCTCGACAACGGAAGGCTTTCTTCAACGCTGTTATGCGCTACGGAATGCCGCCTCCAGATGCCTACAACTCGCAATGGCTGGTTAAGGATCTGAAGTGCAAATCCGAAAAGGCATTCAAAGCATATGCCTCTTTGTTCATGCGACATTTGTGTGAGCCTGGATCTGACCATATTGAGCACTTTAACGATGGTGTTCCACGAGAAGGCCTTAACAGACAGCATGTGCTGGCTAGAATTGGAATTATGAGTTTGATCCGCAAGAAAGTTCAGGTAATTATTATGTTTTTATAATCAGCTTACTGTGTATTGTGATTGTTTGTAACAGGCAGAATACCTGGTTCAGTAAAATCAGAAACTGGGTAAAACTTTGATCACAACATAAAGCCCACTTTTGTCACTTTTTAGATTAAATTGCTTATTTAAAAAGTTTTGGAGCGTGGAAACATTAACGATCGATCAAAACTGTTTTTTGTTATCTTATTGGTTGTAACAATTCTTTTCAGGAGTTCCAAGAAATCAACGGGGTCTGGTCGATACCTGAAGAAGCAGACAAACAACTTGCCGATTGTTTGATTACTCTTGGCCTTCAAGAAGACGAGGAAAAGGAATCTTCAGTCCAGCCATCCGAGAAGGATGGATCTCAAGAGCCAGATGCCGTGAAGACAGAAACAAAAGAAGCCTCGGTAAAGTCAGAAGGAGAAAATGGAGATGAGATGGAGGTTGAGAACAACGAGAATGCTCCTGTCTTGATCGAGAAGGAACCTCAAGCAAAGGAGGAGATCTCAGAGAATGGAGACCGTAAGAGAGCCGTAGCCCAGTTCAAATTCAATGTTTGTGACGGTGGATTCACAGAGTTGCATACTATCTGGAAGGAAGAGGAAACCATGTTGAAGAAGAACGGACAGGACTACGACGTTTGGAACAGAAGACACGACTACTGGTTGCTGGCTGGGTTCTCAACGTAAGTTTGATCGCTTATTTTTTTACTAGTAAATATTCTTATATAATTGTTTCAATTTGGGAAGTTTTTAATTGCTTTTTAATAAGAGTTTTGTTTTTAGACATGGATATGGTCGCTACACCGACATCTTCAACGATGCCCGCTTCAGTCTGCTAAACGAAGCCTTTAAGAACGAAAAGGACAAGCCTAACTTCAATGAGTTGAGGATGAGGTTCGTTCAACGTCGTTACAAGTTGATTGAACAGTCTTTAATCATTGAGGAACAGCTGAGACGAGCTAATAATATCAGCTATGGTCAGAAACCCAGAGAAGAGAAACCTCACGTTTTAGAAGAAGAGAAGAAAGAAGAGGTCAAGAAAGAGGATTCTGAAGTTAAAGTTGAAGAAAAGAACGGTGAAGATGTCAAAAATGGAGAACCGGAAAAAGAAAAGGAAGAGTCTGAAGACAAGGAGCCGGAAACCTCCACCAAGTCTGAGGTCGAGAAAACTACAGAAGAGCTCGAGAAGAAGTATGTCCAGATCACGAGTTTGGCCGATGCTAACCAAGGTCTGGCTAAGGAAGCGTTTGCCGGCAACAAGAATGCCGCTTTGGTTCTGCATAAGGTTCTTAGTCAACTAGAAGACATTCTCAACGACATGAAGGCTGACGTTAGCAGACTGCCGGCTTCTGTGGCTCAACTACCTTCAGTAGCAGAACGATTAGAGCTTTCGGAGAGGACGTAAGTTTTATAAAACGACTTTACCTATAAGAATTGAAAATTTTTTGATTAACATATCGCTTAAATAAAAGCCTGATTTTATAAATTTGTTTTTTTTTCAGGATATTAAACAGACTCACGACAAAAGACACTCGCGCTTATGCAGGAGAATCCCCTATTCCACCTCCTGGGCCATTTGCCACGCCTGTCCAACTAACCCGATTCAGTGGAGTTCAGCCAAAGTTCGCAGCTCTTGTATCTAATCTACCAGCCCGAACCCCCAGTTACGGCTTGCCTCCAGTCATTTCCGTGGACGAAAAGAATAAGGAAACCAAACCCATCGTTCCCGCTTCAAACGGTACAACTCCCACCGTGCCTGCCACTTCAGAGAACGGCACACCAGTTCCAGAAGCTAAACAAGAAAAGCCGACCGAAAACAATAAGGAAACTTCTGTCGATGTTAGCCAAGAAGGATCGGTTGAAGTAAGCCAAGACCGGTCGGTGGAGAATAGCCAAGAACGGTCGGTGGAGAACAGTCAGGAACGGTCGGTTGAAGGCAGTCAAGAACGATCTCTAGATGCGAGCCAAGACGAGGCTATGGAGGAATAAACTTAATTATTATTTGTTGTAATTTAAGTATCATTTACATATACCTTACTAATAAAAATAATTTTTTAGCATTTTTGCCTAGTTGGTGGTAATTGTATTTTAACATAATATATTATAGTAAATCAAAACGTTTGGAAAGTTCAAGGTGGATTTGTTAGTAAAAGTAACTGGAATAACAAGGGTAAAGTATTTGCATACTTTTGAGTTAAACTAGCAAGAAATGCAAAATAATAGTTTCTAAAATCATTCTTTATTACGTGCTGTTTATTTTAACGTATGTACAAGAGAGTCGTTGTCTTTCACGCTTCGGGACACTTCAACCTTGGCATCGATCATTATCTTGGACAATATGTCATCGGCAAACCGGCGTCGTTCCATTAGGAATATGCACCGGTCCAACTTGTATACTGCCAGATTGCACGGTAACCAACACTAAAATTCGTTGACTATACTATAACAATATCATCTTCAAACCACGGTGAAACAAGAAAACAACGGATAACTGGGTGAAACTTAAAAATTTTTCTAAAAATAAATGAAGGTAGGCACTAAAATGTAAATAATAAAATCCAACTTTACTCCCAAAGATAAAAACTTACATGGGAATAAACGTAAATTGTCAACAACCAAACCAGAATGAGGCTGAATGTGCTCAAGCAAATCGAGATCACGGCGAAGACCAGTGCCGAGATAACCGGCTTGAAGGCCTTGTGCGTGTCATCACTCTCTGTCATCGAATCATCATTGGACATTAGACTATTCGGTCGTGTAGAATGCTTAAGGTCAACGGAAGGTACGACAACATATTGTAGCAAAAAAAAAGGTCACTAGCAGTAAATAATACTTAAACATCACAACCGTTCTTCAGATTGTTGGTCGTAAAAGTGGCACAGATTTGGGGATTTGAATTGCTTTTTAAAATGATCTATGCATTTCATAATTTGCATATTTTCGTCATTCGATAAGCAACTTGAAAAATACTTTTCATTGTACTTTACATCCATAATCTACTTTACTTTAACATGCGTAGTGAATACCTAATAGAGAATTCAATATCAACATATAATAGTATAGTTATACAATAAGATCCAGCTTGGTATTCAGTGGAAAACATGTCATTGTCAATTATTGTTTAACGATGACCGTGACCTTTCTGATCAGCAATATTACACTTGTGTTCTCAGAGCAGTGTAACAACTTTCTTTCCAACTCTTTAATTGATTACTTAAGTTTTAACTTTTACAAGTAATACCTAAAATTTACTCAATAAAAAATAACCCTTAGAACCATTTATACCACTATCAGCAAACCCTTGCAAACACGTATAGGATGGTAGTTATTGTAATACTTAGTACTCTTAGACAGTCAATAATAACATTGACAATGAATTACTGTCTATCACAAAGTGTTTAATGTTGTAATACCTGCCTTTTAATGGGTGACGTCCGAGATGATTTACTGAATTTTTATTCATTTCGCTTTTCGCCGTTCCCTGACGTTCTTTTCTCTTTTCTGGAGTCGAATTCGGCAGATCTTACACTGACTCACCGGAAATGTAAAACTTTTTTGCCTCTTTTTTTGTATATAAGGTTGATGCCTTCCAACAACCTTACAATTGTATTGAATTTAGTATTATATTCGTGTCGTTTTAATTCTTTCATCTACAATACTATAACTTATACGACTGCAGAATGTCCCAACTAATAGCATATCTACTTATTGTATCATTGACAGTGTCTACCGTACACTGCCAATGGGGATCGTACGGTGGAGGATACGCACCACAAGGCTACGGGTACGGCACTACCTACAGTCAAGGCGCTTCTCCTGGAGGCTACGGTCCAACTCGTGGCAGCAGTGGCTACGGCGCTAACGTTGGCGGAAGCTATGGCGGAGGCTACGGTGCCAACGTTGGTGGTGGGAGCTATGGCGCTAATGTTGGAGGTGGTGGAGGCTATGGAGCATCAGGACGTGGAAACTACGGTGCTGGAAGTAACTCTGGATTCGAGGATCGTTGGGCCGGCTCGAGCCAAGGCAGCTACAGAAGCGGAGGTGATGATTACCGTAGTGGAGGTGGTGTTACTGTAGAACGTACTAGCGCTACCATCGACAATAGCAGAGGATTCGACAGCCAAGGTGTTATGGGAGGCTCTGGAGTTGGTATCTCATCTTCAGGAGTTGGCATTTCATCGTCTGGAGGTGGAATCTCGGGAGGTATGGGAGGCTCGGGAGTTTTTGACCGCAGCTCAGTGACGAATTCTGGAGCTGACGTTGTTACTGGAGCTTTCTCATCCTCAGGTGGTGCTGCAGGTGGATTCGCTCGTGACCAAGACCGTACCTCGACTACAGAATTCGAATCATCTGGTGTCAACTCTGGCGGTCAATTTGCTTCCAGTGGTCGTGAAACAGAAGTTGTTGGTGCCGACGGTGGATCCTTATTCAGTTCAGGTTCTGCTACCTTCAGTGGATCTTCTGGAGCTGGATCAGTAAGTGGCGCCGGTACAATGGGAGGTGGAATGGAAACTTCTGGTCAGTTTTCGTCTTCACAGTCAGGAGGACCAGTTGGAGGATCATCTGACATCGACGTTGAACGATCGTCTTCAAGCAGCAACGGAGGAAGCTCATCTACATTTGAGAGAACTGAGATTACAAAGTCATCGAGCTCTTCAAGCTCTAGCTCGAGTTCATCAGGAGGCTTCGAAGGAATTGCTGCTGAAGCTGCTTCTGGTGGCGGATTTGATGTGAGTGGACAAAGTGCTAAAGAAATGCGACGACGAGGCAAATATCACGCCTAATAAAAAACTTTTATAAATTGTCCAAATGATCTGAATATACATAAATAGACATAAATATTATAAAATAAAAAACTTAATTACATGTTATTGTTGAATCCTGGGTTTATCAAAATATTATATCATATATTAAGCAAAAATTACCTTTAAAAAGTAAAAAAGATGTTATCATACGACAAGAGCATCTTGAATTCGTGCTAACAATCTCTAGAAAAAACATTAATTATCAGTGACATTATTGAAAAAACAATAAGAAAAAATTTATAAAATAAAAAAAACGTATTTTAGGCCTAAATTCCAAATTCTGGCCAAAATAAAAAATAGGGCCAAAAATAGAAAAGATAAGGTTAAAAATCAAATTTAAATCAAACAAACAACAATTTTCAAAAATGGTAAAATTTGAAAAAATTTGAAAATCACACTATTCATTCTTGTCGCTGTTTTGCGACGCGGTGTGTTTGACAACGGAGGATGTAAGTTTTTGTATATTATATATGTATACCGTAGTATAACGTAATATTATCTTTTGTATTTAGAGAAATATAAAAATGAACAAAATTATTTTCAGGATGACATCAACGAACACAAACTAAATTGCCCATTAATGGTTGAGTTGACCAGTAATGGCAAAGGTTCTTTAGAATTGATGTCTAGCACCCCATTTTTCATTATTATGAAGATTAGTCATACAGTGAATGTAACCATCAACAAAACAGAATGTTGTTTATTACCTTTTGGCGCTGTCAAGATCAATTGTTCCGTTAAGAAGGATATAGAAAAAGCGATGCTCGAAGTTACTTGGGAATTCACTGACTATTTTTGTAGTTACCCCGGCGAAAGCCTTCGCAAACGACGGCATCTGTACCACAACATCGTACGGTTTTGCCAAACGGAAGAACACTTCGAGAACACTTCACACATTAAACCAAAACTTGTCTACAACTCAGTAAACGATGTTTGTAAGTTTTTTTTTTAGGGTAGAAGGAGGGTAGGGCAGGGTAGGGTAGGGCAGGGCAGGGCAGGTGTCCGATTCCATCGGAACGTACCGGCGGTACTTGTCTTTATTTCTATAAATTCTCTCTAAAATATTATTTATTGATGTAAGGTGGCACTTGACTCCAAGTGTCAAGTTTTTCTCTTTGTTGTTCGCACGTATTTCTCGATGTTTTGTCGGATTTCCTCATTGGACTTTGGACACGCGTTGTCGTGCCGAAGGCATTTGATGAGAAGTCGATGAGCTGAAGGAAATTGTGAGAACAGGGAGAAAAAAGATTCTGCTTTTCAACAGTAGGTTAGTATATTTCTATTCTATTGTCTAATAAACTTTGATATCTAATTTATTGGATGTTATTGTAGACTTTGAAGTGCTAATCTACGTTGAAGTGCTTGTTTATTGGTTAATACTGCTTCTAGGTTGTAGTAAGGACGAGATCCTATCGTCCGCGCGACGCAATTGATTCCATTTCCAATTCCACGGACTCCAAAAAGCCGCGGAATTGGACAGTTTCAATTGGACAGCAGGGCAGAGCAGGGCAGGGTAGGGTAGGGCAGGGTAGGGTAGGATCAGTGCCGGGCGGGACTTTTGGTTTGAGGGCGACGAAAAAATCGGCACAGGTAAGCTACCTGTGCCGATTTTTGCGAAAAATTTTTTCAAAAAATTTACAGGCGGGATCACGTTCAACTTTTTTTTAAAAAATTATACTTAAATAATTATATTTTCAGTTATGACCGGCTGCCAGAACTCAATAGGAAACATGAATGTAAATTGAAACTTTTTGACAATCTTTTTTATTAGTGCACTGTAAGTCAAAAAAATATTTTTCCCGTTTTTAGATCAATATTTTGAATTTTTGGTATCACGAGGCGAACAGTAATAAGTTCAAGATTGTTAGCTTTTTAAGCAAACTAGGAATAAGAGCTAAATTGTTGCTCGTGAGTTTGTTGCTTTTTAGACCTAAAAATTTCAGAGTAAAATGGTTTTTGTTTTTATTCCCAAATTTCAGCCGCTCAATTTTTTACATTTTTTAAACCACTCGCCTAAGAATCGAACATAGGTCAGACGGGGGTGTTCAAAAATCTCAAACTAGTTTAAAAACATCTTACAGCTCTGTCAAGAGGTAGTAAATGGGCGATAGAAATGCAAAACTATTACGGTAGGATTACAGTAACATATAAGATTTTTTCGTAACTCAACATGTAGTGATATTATCTATTGCCAATTAGATATCACGTGTGAAATTTTGAGAAATTTTAAATTTTGCAAAATTTCCATGATTTTATTGCAAATTTTAATTTTTTTCATTACATTTTTGCATTTTTATGCACAAGTACTATTTCTTGTCGAAAAAATGAGTTTTTAAGATAGTTTGAAATTTTTGAACTCCCCATTCTTGGTCGAATCTTGTTTCATTAGGTTGAACCAAAAGTAGCGGGACACTTAATGTTTTTTCAATTAATCAATTTTTAGAATCCATTGTCTTCGTTTAAGCCTTGCAAAAAAACTTTTGACTTAAGCAAAGAAATTGTCATTTCCGAAGAAGTCGTTGAAAGTGTTGCACAGTGCAAATCCAAAAAGAACAAGTATTTGTTCGAAACGGCAGTACACATTTTGATTGCTTTAAATGTCAATAAAGGCTATTTCGACCCAATCACGCCAGCACAATTTCACACGTCTTTTGAGGGATAGTAAAGGTGAATTTTCTCAAAAAAGCAATTTTTTGGTTTAATTAAAAATAACTTTTCTTGTAAAACAGCGCACTGGTAAATTAATGTAATTTTTGATGGTTTGTATGGTTTTGCGTGTTTTTAACGATGTTTTTTTATAAATTTTTGAAAGTTTTTTTAATTAAAATATTTACAGGTATTCCGTTAACGTTGGCTAAAATTTTGTGCCTGAGGTCAATCCGTGACATTTTACGCCGGAATCACAAAGACGCTACTTGCTACTTAACCAAATAAACTTCTTTAAATTGTTGTATTTTGTTGTAAATTGTATATTTTTTATTGTATTACTTTTTTATTTTTTCTAGTCTTTGTATATATTATATCTATTTGTAAATAGTTTACGATTTTTATACAGTGTTGTATAATAATTAGTTTATTGTCATAATTATTTTTTTTTCGTTCGTGGACAATTCCCTTTCTAAGTTATACGAAGTAGTTTGTTTTTTCGTTGCATTGAGTGTTTACAGTATGCATAGTAATGTATTTAGTTAAATTATATTATATGTTGCAGCCTGCTTCTGTGAAATTTAAAATTTAACTGTCGTTATAGAGTTAAGTTGAAACAAAAAAACTCATAAGAGCAGGCTGCGCATCTAGTCAGATTGAGTATAATATATTATGCATAGTAATGTAATTAAATTATATTTTAAAATTTACAGCCTGCTTCTGTGAAATTTAAAATTTAACTGTCTTTCGCAGGGTTAAGCTGAAACAAAAAAACTCATAAGAGCAGGCTGCGCATCTTGTGAATATTTTGACTGTGTTGTGGATCTTTTTCTTGTCATAACAATCCATTTTAAACCAAATAACTTTAAAATCATAAAAAATTGTTATAATAAAAAAGATGCCATCAATACGGCAAAGGCTTTTGCATTCGCAAAGAACTGATCGGAATAATTTATCTTTATATTACTTACCTTCGATGGAAGACATCTTCTTCGTTCCATTCAAAACTGACAGCTTATCTGTCAATCATAAAAGTAACCTCAATCGGTAAGTCGTATATTTTTCGAAACATTACCAGAAGTATATTTTTCGAAACATTACCAGAAGCCAGTAAAATTTATCAGAATTCTTTTTTTGTCAATGAATCTCTCAGCGGAATGTCAAAAACAGTTTATTGATTTTACAAATATTTTTTTTTAATTTTTGCAGAAAATAAAAATGTTTTGGAGTTACCGAGCTTTATATTTATGTTCTTCTTGTTTTGTTTCGATTGGGTAGTATATATTAAGACGTTCTTTTTATTTTTAGGCGGTAATTGTTGATAATATTGTTTTAGAGTGTTTCACCTCCAAAGTTCACCTAATTTGTATCATAAAAATGTGATAATTGAAGATAACCCAAAGAAAGTTGACGAAAAGTGGACCCATTGGTTATGTTGTGCTTTTACTACCGGTTGTATTACCGAATTTGGTCGATTAATGGCGAGAGCGATTTGGAATTTGTTTTGACTAATATATGAGGCTTGATTAATGACAGTTGGATGTTCTTTTTAGCATATTACCTAGATGATGCCTATATCACTATTTATTTTGAGTCATAAACCTTTTAGTATGTTACATTACCTATTTGGTTCACGTAGAAACAGAGAAGACGCTTTCAGAAGTCCTTTCTTGATGTTTTCCTCGGAGAATATCAAGAGCTTCGCAGAAGACGCGTTTGTAGTGTGGCATGATGTAGATCATTGCCATTGCGGTTACCACAGGCTGTAAGGTTAGTATAATGTTGAGTACAATGCCTATATATTCACTGTTTATTTCCAGTATGTAGATTAAGATGGCACGAACATTTTGGGGCAAAATAACAACCCAAAATGGTATAAAACTCTAGAATTTTTTAATTTAGGTATGAAACTTTGTTTTGTGCTTTTTCTTAATCTTTTTAAAAATTTTGTGATTTAGAATAACGTTTCTTACCATATAAATCATGAGTTTGCCCAAATAGGTGTGAAACTTGTTTGTAGCTGAATTCTGGTTAATTCTCCCACGATGGACTTGTTTGTAGAATTGATTGCCACAGTAGGCCATTAAAGTGTAGTCTTTGCCTACGACCGCGAATAGCAAATATAATATTTGAGTATACGTACCTTGATGCTGAAAATAATATGTTTTTATTATGTTTCACAATATTATTGACTTCTATTTTATACGGTCAGTAAACTATGAACAGCAGTTACATTTTGTTGACATAACCTACTGTTTTATATAACTTACGGTGTGAGCGATTTCACAGAAAACATCGTCTTCATAGCCAACACTACTCCTTCGCAGCACAGTTTTGTAGAAGGTCATGTTGCTGCCATAGAAGGCGTGGTGATGTATATAAACCAAAAAGACGTTGATTATCTGAAATAGTGTAAAGACAGAGAGTTGTTGCCATTTTGGAACAACCTTTTTGGAAACAACCCTGTGGCAGTCGATGTAGAGTAGGGTGTTGCTGGACACGGTGGCATACGTGATCATATACCATGTTAAGATAAATATATGGTTTAGAGCATTGAAAGATGTTGAGAAGAAACTGTAGTTGCAGCAGAATACGTATTTGTCAATTACTTCAAATGTCTGGAATAAGTATTTATTAAAGAATGTGGGTAAAGTATGGTAATGTTAGCTAAGGTAAAGTACGGAAAAGTATGGTAATTTTTGTTATTGTAAGTGAATGTAAGGTAGGTTAGAGCATGGTAACGTAACGAGTGTGCAGAAGGGACTCAAGCTCATCTACAAACCGTAACATACCTGAATAGAGAAAGAGTTGATGATACTGAACAACAAGTTGTTTGTTATGACTAACTGTAGTCCTAGCCGATACTTCTTCATGTTGTTACCACACCTTTTACGTGTTATAGACAGTAGGCATAGGTTAAGTATTATCGAAAGTACGTTTATTGTATATACAATAGCTACGTGGACTAGCCTAACGCCGAACATCATAACTTGTGTTATCTAGTTGTGGTAGGGATATGTAAAACAAATTACAATTTTATGAGATGAGAGGTGCACTTGCCTTGTGACATGTACAATCTTGAGTAAAGTTGTAATTCGAAGAAGGTTTCAAATGCCAGCTACATTTAATGAGCCTCCATTATCTCTATTGTGTTGTAGCTTGTTATTGGTAATGTATGTTGAAGAAGTAAACGTAAGGTAACGAGAGGAAGATATTGTTTTAAGTGTTCTATTGTTGACAACTGCGTTCATTGTACTTGTGATGTTACGGTATTAAAGAACGGCAATTGGCTAAAAGATGTTCATGTTAAGAATGAAGTACGTTGTTAGTGATGATACTACAAGTAGACAGATCTAACAGGTAGTAAACATATGTTTCATATCAGGAGAAAGGTGTGAGAATGTTTAGTACTGAGAAAAGAGTTTAGTATCTTAGAGCTAAGTTGTTTGATCACATGTATTTATATTTAGTTTTGTAGTCTTGTCACTTATAGTGTGTGTCCGTACTTACGTACATGTACTCTTGTTCTACATTAGCGTATCTCTCTTTTGTATTACAAGTTATTTTCTTGGTCATTTGCTTTTTCTTGTTACCTAATTGTTTTTACTCTACATAGTTGTGATAAGGAAACTACTCAGTTCTTATGTTATGTGTACTTTGAGATACCTTCATGTTAACTTTGTTTATGTTGTAAACACATTGTCACTACTGGTCAATGGAGTACTGCTACATCTTACTATAAGACACTGTGGTCAACGTATGAAGAAGTATCGACACATAATGTATATGATTGTTGGTAATAATTTATGTTTTAGCTTTTTGAATTCAATTACAGTTACAGTAAGTTAATTTATTGCATTTTTAAGGGTAATGTAGATTGAGGTAGGGTAGGATAGATTGGGGTAAAGCAGACGCAAGGTAGGATAGGATATGATAGGGAGAGTAGGGTTTGGAGAGTATGGTAAAGTAGGTTGAGTAAGACACTTTCTTATTTTTAATAAAAACCTTACTTTTGGTCTGACATATTATATAACTTTAGACGGTTGACTTTGTGGATAACTATGTTTTCTTCAATAACTTCGGACCTTTTGAAACCCAAGCCGGGCTACTCTCCAAGATATTGATACAGGCATGGTTCTTCCTTATATCTTCTTCTGTTTTCACTACGATTACTTTCTTCTTGTACTGCCAATCTACTATATGCCTTCGTTCTAAGCTGTCAAAGAAGGCGATTGCCATTATTTATATTATGCTACAGGCTTTTAATTGTGGCATTTCTGTCAAAGGTGGGTATGCAATGGATGACAGTCAACGACCATTTTACACTGCCATTTTGAGAAAAGATGGCATTTACTATGGGGACGATGTCAAGTTCAATGTTACTGCGGTAGGTGGGGCATGCTAATGGTAGATCTAGTATTGATAGGATGTGGTATAACAAGCTTGTTTATAATAGAATTTTACTGTGTAATGAAGTATGATATCTTGATGACCGTAATAGAGTACTGATACTATGATTATAATGGTTGATGTGGCTAAAATGTTATTTTAGTTGAACTCGGGAGTGTACCTAGCCGCTATTCTTATGTGTGTAACGTTGAGCTGTGTTTACGCGGTGATGACTTACTGTGCCAACCAATGTTATAAGGAGTTAACATTAAGGAGGGTTCATATGAGTGCAGCCAACATCAACTTTCACACACAGTTGAGTAAACTTCTACTTGTTATGGTAAGTCATATGAGTATACTGTAAAGGGATGCAGTATTATTACAATATCTAAAATATAAGTTGGCAGGTTAGACTGTATAAAGGTTTTTTACAATGTAAGATCTGTGATGTAATCAAAATTAAAGCCAGTAATCATATTACAGTAGTAATTTTACAGAGTACGCAACCATTTTGTGCACTGGTAGTACCATCTTGTGTACGGCTCTATTCTAGATTTTATATTGAGGACGATGAAATATATACTGGTATGATCAGCAATGTAATTGAAAGCTTGATTCCTTTAGTAATGGGCTGCATGATATTATACTTGATACCCAGTTTCCGTCGTACCATTAGCGGCTTGTTGAAGAAGAACTATGTACCTAATAGAAACAGCAGTATGTGGTCGATATCAACATAGAGAGTACATAATCTATTGATTTTTTTGAATATAACGTTGGGTTTGAATTGGTAAAGTAAATTGAAAAAGATGTCTTTTTCTGATTTTATTGCTACCGCGCTGTCCACGCTATAAAGATACAAAAAAGTATACGTAGATACGAATTAACATATCTATATTTTATATGTTGACATCTCATTAGTTACATTTTTTTATAAAGTTCATCATAACTTAAGATTCTAATCAAAATAAAAAAAACGTATATCTTCGTATGACATCTGTGCTTAACTAGATACGAAACGAGTTAGGGGTAAACATTAAACTATACTTTTCTTTGTTTGGATTAGAGTTTTGGCGTTTTTATTATTTTTCATATTGTGATAGTAAGGCAATCAGAAGAAAGAAAAATCAATACTTTTGACCTTTCTGTATGAGTATTGGTCAGTATGCTCTTGTCATATGACAACAAGTATTCCAAGGCTTTTAAAACATCGTCCAACTATAAATTACTTGTTACTGTTAAACGGCTTTGTACTCGTAAATTGGTACCATTTTTAAACAATCCAAAGGTCTGGAAGATCCTCGGACTGACTGCTCTTTTTTGCAACTTATGGCTGACACAGAGATTGGCAAGTTTCTTAAAACCTTTTTTAAGTCTAAGGCGTCTCAATTGTTAAAACTTTGCAATTATTTCAAACATTTACAAGTAGAAGTTGCTACGAGTTATTGTAGTGGTTCTTAGGCTTCTTTGGCTAATTTTATTGTTTCAGTCAGAAAAAGAAGAGAAAGTTCGAGTCATCAGTAACCGAAACTGGTTGACATTGTCCAGCATTGAGTACGATCCCTATTACTGTCTGATTCCAGAATATTGGAAGCCCGACCCATTAGCCATCGCTCCAGATTCCATCACTTTAGTCACCCATTCAGCCGTCGAGTTTGTGGACTTTATTGATGAACATGTAAGTCTTGTATATACTGTAGCTTTCATATATACTGTAAATTATAAATTTCAAGCGAATAATTTAGTTTTAATTTAATTCGGAATAATATTTATTTTTATTTCAATTTTGAAAAAATACGTTTTTTAGCTAAAAACCTGGACTGGACCGATTTCAATGGCTCTCATAGTACCTAATCCTATGCATGTTGTTAATGTAAGCGGAATGAACGACATTGGAAGTGATGATATTGTCAATTATGCATTTTCGGTAAGTTATGTCACTTGCCATATTAAATACATTTTTGGAATTCATATATTATATAATATAATAATTGTCATACAAAAGAGTAATTATTGGTTGTTTTTGTTTATGGAAGTATTCATATTTTTAAATTCTTTACAGTACTCCTTGGCTAAACTGGAACTGCTCAAAGCAAAAAAGTCGAATTTAATTACATTAAGCCTACTGTACCAGAGAGTTAGTGAATGTTACAATACATTGAGAGTACCATTGGCACGGCTTAAAGCCGACCCGGTAAGTCGTGTCATATATTTTGTATTGTTGTATAATATAAACAAATATGGTTGATTTTTGTAAACATTCTTAAAATAATACTACACAGAGCATATTATTAAATGATATAATTATGGAACAGTAGTAAGAAGCTTTTTAGTTGTAACATTTCAGGAATTGGTTACAGATACCTATAACACATTGCGTAGATTCTCGGGTTACCCAGCCAATTATCTTCGGAACATTGCTACAAAAGGCTCTCCAACTAACTTAATATTTCAAACTGAAATTGAGAATCTTCCTAGCGAAGGCTTTGAGAAAGCACTAAGACCTCTGGCTAATGAACTTCTAGTACAGTAAGTTATAAAATATAGTTTTTGACAAGAAATTGAGTATATTAGAAAGGTAAGGTATACATAAATTATTATAATAAGAGTTCTTTTTAAGTACTGTAATTTCAGTGGTAACAGAAGGAAGACCTTGTTGATAGTACCAGAATTCGAATCGAGCCTTGGACTAGAAATTCCACGAAATAAATTACAATTAAGAGTAAGTTTGCTAGCCTCAACCTAAAACTTTATCTTTTGATGGCTCAAGTGGTACATAAGCTGACCAATATGTTAACTACAATATATATATACATTTCCATATACTTTAGGAAATGTACAACAATGATGATGTTGTAGAAGCCTATACAAAACGTTCCCGCGCCAACAACCACCGTATTCCATACCTAGAACGATGGATGGAACATTCTGACGTGGATATTACTCCCTTCAAAGTAATTCCTTATCAGGGCAACCGATGGGAACCTTCTTTCATCGCTCACAGAAGTAACTTACCATCACACCCAGAGTTACTATCTATTGTGCATCAAGATGCCAGATTCCAAGTGGAAGAAGCTTGTAGAGATGGGTTTGACTTTGTCATCATCAACAACTTGTTCACGGTGCATGCTGGCTTCAGAAAGATCGTTGATCAAATGATTGATGGAGCCAAGAATGACACTATGAGGATCATGTTGAATGTAATTTTTCTTTGGAGATATTCTTTTTTAAAAAGCGATAATAAGTATAAACAAGTCGT
This sequence comes from Bursaphelenchus okinawaensis, assembly GCA_904066225.2. NCBI lineage: Eukaryota > Metazoa > Nematoda > Chromadorea > Rhabditida > Aphelenchoididae > Bursaphelenchus > Bursaphelenchus okinawaensis. The sequence continues at coordinate 5,119,488 of CAJFCW020000005.1, read as the reverse complement.
TGTTTTAGAATTACAAAGTCTTCAAAGAAAGTCTGGACCTACTGTACCCCATTAACAAGTTCAAATGTCCAGAGAAAGCAGTAGAACACATGATATAAAATTACTGTAGTATAATAAAGATTAAATATCAATAAAAGCTATAAACGCATCAGTCAGAGAATGAAGGATAGACAGAGGGCTCTTAAAATCTTTTTTTTAATGTTACATGACTTAAATATATTAACCGTGATGGTGAAGATCCTTTTTAAGACTCAACCTGTCGCGCTTTGTTCGCCATAATGATTAGGCTTGTATTGTAATAGGTAGCTTTAAAGCATTACATATAAGAAAAAAGTAAAATGTTTAATGGAATGACCCACAAACTACTTCTTCACTAACAATATAATAAGTACATCTTATTTATTACATTTAAGTTAATACCTTCATAATCTGATCATTTTTAAAATTTGAATCATCCCAAAACTCTAGGCCTCGCGCTTTGAGTAGTGTTATAGAGTTTAGCAACCAATAATGCCTGAGGATAACTCATTTTAGAGATTTCTCTGTAGCGCTCACAAATCGGATTCGGAGGCTTCCGATTCTCGACGATGTAGCCGTTGTTTGGAAACGGGTCTTCTGGAGCTGGAGCTGTTTTACGATGCCATACCAGAATCTCTTTCTTCTCCCCCTCCCAACCGAAAGGCGTGACCCTGGCCTTGTTGATCTTCATCTGGGTCAGCAAACAGTCTTCTGGCGTCGTTCCGGTACATTTGAGGTTGAAGGAGGCACTAGAAACAAATTTATTATAAGTTACCGTATAAAAAACTTACTTTGCTTTCGTCAACACATCAATATTCAGCGCGAATCCAGCCATGTCAGTCGCAAAGTTTCTCTCCGGTCGAAAAGCGGTGTGCCAACCGACCAGTCGACCGTTACTGACTAATGGATGCTCGACCAAAGCATTACCCGGCAATCCCACTGCCCACACTCCCATATAGTCAACCTTTCGTATGTACATGTCAAACAATCGCAGATCATACGAGTTGTCATCGTCCGCGAAGTAGACGACAGCATCTTCTTCAAACTTGTCTCGGTTTTGTCGCATGTAATCCATAGCCAAATTGCGTTGGGCCCAGCCTCGGCATGGTAAACCCAAGTTCGTGGTGTATAGGTATGTGTATGGTATGTTGTACTTGGATAAGAACCATGGCACGATTGGGTGAGGCTTATCGTCGTCTTCGATTAGAAGCCAGTGAATGTTCTTGAGCTGGATCAGGGTTTGGGATAACCTACAATAACAAAATTTACAAAAATTAAACAAATTGTTCAAGGACCAAAATTTAAATCCATATTAAGCAATTTAAAGCTATAAATAGACAAACTAACATAGTAAGATCGGCTATCCTCTCAGGTCGCTGCATTACTGGTGTGATGATAATAATTTGTCGCGGTTCTGATGGCAGTGTCACTAACATCATAAAAGACACGATCCATATTAGCACTACTATCAATAGCATCAGTTTTTGTTTGTTACCTAAAAAAAGTTTTCTGAAAAATTTTGGCAGCTTGCGCCCTTTCCTATATCTTTACGCAGTTTGCAATTAATCCCTTTTTTGTGTAAAATAATAGTTTTTTGATAAATTTCTAAAAAATGTCATTGTACGACTTTGAAATGAGCACCAAAATTCTAAAATTAAATTTAGACTTACGGCTAATGCCATGGCGATATAGAAAAGATTGTATATTATCAAAAAAAGCTGTATTTGTTGTAGATCTCTGACTGCATGTAGATGAAGATGGTGTAGTGTAATATGGTATGATAGACTGCTTCATGTTGGCCTGAAAATACTTCAATTTCAAAAATTTCAAAGTTGGTTCAAAAATAGTTTTTAAAAATTTTATAATCTAATCATACAAACCTAAGCCTAAAAAACAACATTAAAAACAGTTCAAAACTAATATATAAATAACCAAATTTACATTTGACTTTGGTTGAAGTGTCTTCCCAAAAAAGAAACGTCTTGCAAACTCTCGAGTAATCAAGATACGTATTAAGATGTAAATTCATGATACAAGTCGTCTCCAAAAACACGTTTTTTAGTGAGGTAACTAGCTCACATATCTTCAGATTAGCCTTACTTTTTGAAATTTTTCGAAATTTTTCCAATTTGGGTTTAAATATTCCCAATTTTTGAACTTTTCGAGCAAAAAGTTTTAAAACCATTTAAACTTTCAAAAAGTGAAGGGTTTAGGGTTTTTTTGGTTTTATATTATCCCATTATTGTTGAGTTTCAAGTTTAGTCCGAAGTTTAGCCAAAACTTTAAAAATTTTTATACTTGTCGTTCATAGTTACCTAATGGAATTCGTTCCAGATGCTGCCAATTTACAATGGCAAACATTTAAATCGTCTCAAAGCGGTTTCCGTATCTACTGTGAGAGTAAAAAGAACTTGTTACACATTTTTAAACGTCCTCAATAACTCAAAATTATGGAAAATCATAGCTTTGATCACTATCTTCTTAAACTACCGATTGATACAGCAAATTGTAAGTTTTTCTTGGGCTTATTATCACTTGAGGCTTCAAGAAGTGTGAAAAATGGTGTTCAATTTACATTGGCATAGCTTTTGGCAGCTTCAGCAGCCCGATTTGTGATCATTTTACTATAAGTTTATGAGTTATGATACTATAATAGCTAGCGATTTAGATTTATACTATTAATTCTAACATAAAAAGTACTATACATTTGTCATATTAAAATTGTTTTCAGCGCTACAAGGATGAAAAGTTTGTGGAGATCACCAGGAAGAACTCATTGGTCCTGTCGAGTAGAGAGTACGAGAAAGAGTACTGTGTGATCCCAGATTACTGGGATCCAGATGTATTGTCATTCCCTCGAAGCTCGATTACTCTGGTAACGCATACAGCGATCGAGTTTATCGATTATCTCGACGAACATGTAAGTTTTCTTTGAAAGCTATCAATCTAATTTAAAAAAAAGTTATTTATTGCCTTTTGTCGCTGCCAAAAACATTAATCCAATTTTAAAATGACATTATTTTATCTCATAAATACTTTTTTTAAGTAGACGACTAAAGATCAATGTCTTTGCTCTAATTGCAGCCGTCTAATGATGTGTATAATCTATATAATCATCGCCAAAATAAAAAAAAATTTTGAATTTCAGTTAAAAACCTGGACTGGACCAATATCGATCGCAGTAATAGTACCCAATCCAATGCATGCATATAACCTGACAGGACACGATGATTACGGAACTGAAGAGGCTGTTAACTACGCTTTTACTGTAAGTTTCGATTTTAAAAGCAAAGAGTTTATACGACTTCAAACGTCATGGACAGACAATTGTCGGAGGCTTAGAAAGCCAAAGAAAGATACCGTCAACCCTCTTTAGTGTGACACCCAAAGGACTGAAGGTGCAAACTTTTGATAAGGATTCTATAATAGTACGTAGGGCAGTATAAACTATGTCACTATAAATGTGTCCCACTATTGAGAGTCATAATAAAAAGCTCTCACTGTATCACAATATACATTAACTAAATTACAGTACTCGTTATATATTAACTAAATTACAGTACTCATTGGCTAAACTAGACATGCTGAAAGCCAAACAGTCAAAGCAGATCACGATGAACTTAATATACAAAAAAGAAGACAAATGTCATGAAACACTGAATGTGCCTTTGATACGACTGGTCGAAAACAAGGTAACCTCCCTTCACTTAAAAAAATGCATTTTACTATTATAATCTACTACAGAGTAGATATAATAACAAATTCTGATAACTTTAGACTACCATAAGCCACAATGTTTATGTTACAGTATATAGCTCAAGTCATACAATTCTAATAAAACTGGCATTTCAGGAATTTGTGACAGACAGGTACAACTTAATCAGAAGGTTCGCTGGATACCCGGCCAATTACTTGAGGAATATGGCGAGATATGGGTCCAAGACAAACCTGATATTCCAAACTGACATAGAGAACATTCCCAGTGAAGACTTTGAACAATCCCTGAGACCCTTGGCTAATGAACTTTTGGTTAGGTAAGGTTGAGTTTGTAGAAATTCGTCGTGAAGAACATGATCTAATGCTTGAAGAATCAAGTATATACCAATGTTGTCTACATTAATGTCATTTTAGTGCTCAAAGAAAGTCGCTGCTGATTGTTCCTGAATTCGAAACTACTTTGGGATTAGATATTCCTCGGAACAAGCCACAATTACAGGTAAGACATCAGCTTCATACGTATAAAATGATCGTTACAGAAACTGTTTACTTCATTTAACACATGTAGCTTGCACAACAATATGACTACATTCTCAACTATAAAAAAACACTTTTAGCAAATGTACGCATCAGGAGATGTTATAGAATCTTACACTCGCCGATTCCACTCTGCTAACCATAGATTGCCGTACATACGACAATGGATGGAGAGCAACGACTCCGCCATCATACCATTCAAGATCATACCCTACCAGGGTAATATGTGGGAGCCTGCTTTCGTCACTTACCATAGAGTTCTGCCATTTCATCCACTGCTGATCTCAGATATACATCAAGACGCCCGGTTTCAGGTTGAAGAGACCTGCAGAGCTGGCTTTGACTATATAATGGTCAGTAACTTGTTTACCGTCCATCCTGGCTTCAGGCTGATCGCCGACAAGATTATAGATGGTGCTAGGAATGACACAATGAGGGAAATGCTTACTGTAAGTTCAAAAATATAATTCACCTTCGGAATAACGCGTTAACGTTTTTATCATGAACATAAGAAGATTAATATGATAAAAAAAGATGAATATATTAAGGATTATAAATAAACGCCTAATATATTCCTCAACTTCACATTTTCAGAGTTATAGCAACTTCAAAAGCAACCTGGACCAAAGGTATCCAGGTACCAAAGACAAATGCCCTGATAAATCAGTAGAGCGAGTATTATAATATTAAATTATTTAAATCAATAAATTTATTAAAATTCTTCTAACAACAGTAACAATAGACACATAACCATCAAATTCATTATTTAAATTCTGTTTTTGAAAGGCTTTGATAACAAGAAACAACTCAACCAGGATAAAAGTTCAACAAATTTTAGCTGTACGAAAAAAGATGTGACAAAACTAGTCAGAACTAACAATACCATATTGGTATTGACCATATGAACATAGACATATAATTAACAATATCATACAATTAGAACTCACATAGAAAACACCATAATTTACAATATAACCCCCTGAATTTTAAACTACTACAACATAGCATTTCGACTATAGTATCTAAATTTTTACTCCAAAATGCATGATAGCTCGTGTTGTTGTGCACAACACCAAAGCTAAGATACCAAATGGGGCCATTGAGTTGTGAACATGTTTCAAAAGTTGATCTACAGCTTCTTCTGAACCTTCTTCAGCGTTGTACTCGATTACACAGAGGTCGTTCTCCATCACGTTAGCATCCAAAATATAGTCCTTGATCTCTTCTGGTGTTGTGAGGTCTGTCATGTCACATATTGTCACATTCTTAATCGACTGTGCTTCGATGTTATCCATGTATCTGGCAAAGAGAGCCTTCTTCGTGGTAAAAGCTTCTGTCACTTCGTTTATCGGGGTTTTTGTCTTCTCTACGAACTTTTTGATCGCTACTCTAAAAGAATTTAGTTAAAATTAGTAGAACGTACATCCAGCAAGTGCTGAAATGCTATATCAAAATGGTTTTGTATAAATTATAATACAAAATAGCCAACAATCTTAAAGAAAAGCCTACCCATAGTTAAATCGCTCATGCTCATCTGGATCCTGATATTCTTCTCCTTTTCCTGCACACAAAATACACTTCTTGGGTTGTCTTTTCATGCACAGACACTCTTCTACACAGCATTGGCTCTTGATTTCACTTCCACATGACACACAATGACCAACGCACTTTGGTGGAGGTAACTTTACATTCTTCACATACGTTTTCTACAATAATATTACGATAATTTATAAAATTATATATACGTTCCTCCAATACCGTACTTCACATCAAAAACTATCTTTACAACAAAATATATACGTATATCTTACCTTCTGATCATCTAAATTACTCTTCTGAGGTTTCTCAAAGTTTTGAGTCCACTCCAGATGATCGAAGCCGTCAGCTACACTTCCAAAAACAATACCATGCTTTAGTTTCAACTTGAACAGCTGTAATGTAGCCCAGCAATCTTCGTATGAGCAATGTCCATTATCTGAAGACTGAATCGTCTCTCCGAGGTAACAATCCGCCAGCTTCTTTAATGATTGCCGACTTCTTCGGTTCATTTTTGATGAGTAAATCAGTCCTACGTCTATGCAGTACCTGTAAATATCAGCAAAGTATATATGATATAGTCAATACTATTTCTTTAAATACAGTCTAAAAATCTAATAAAGTACCATAAACTTGTTTTACATGCTTTAAAACCTACGGATGTGACACTCTCATAGCCATGAGATCATTTTCGATTGAATGACCGACCAAGATAGCATTTGGCGGCAAAACTCGCTGTAAAGTTTCTTGTACGTCTTCCACTGTCACAGTAACCCCTTCCAGACTCTCTTTAGTCACCCCACTAAAACATGTCACATAATCAGTAATCTTGTTCTTTGGTTTCACAAATGAGTCAATCACAATATTACCTTCTTCGTCTATCTGAAAATCACGAAAGAATATATTATAATAACCATCACTAATATAATCTAGTAAACATCAGCAAAACTTACCAAAGTAACTCTAGTAAGTTCAGATTTACAGGCCGTAGTCTGACACATTTCACAATCGACCACAAAGACTGGTGAGGTTTCAGTTAATCGACCGTAACATTGTCGAGTGTTGACAACCGATGCTATGCCGTCCATATCTTCAGTAAACCCGGTTAGCGGATAGTTGAAGAACATCATCTGTTCCACTGAAGTCAGTAACTGCAACTTGAGATTGTTTTCGGAAATTGCTGATTGAATGGGATCATCTGATTTCTGAAAAAAACTGAAGTTGTAAATACTGAAACAAACGTTTAATAACTTTAGCAAAGACAAAAGCATCGACTAATACCTAGAAATTAAAACTAAACTTACCTTGAGCATGTGTTTAATGTGGGACATCCTCGGCAGCGAGATCTCCATCAACCGCTTCCAGAATCCCATTGAATCGCAAACTTCCTCATCAACCGGAGTAAATCTCTTACCAAAAAACCCGTGAAGAAACTGCATTTTGTTATTTTCGTCACGCTAAAACAGCCAATTTTTGGATATTGTTTTTAAAAAAATATTATTTTATTTTCAAAAACGTATAACTCTCACAATTAAACAAATTTTCATGTAAGAAAGTAAAAAATAAATTAATTTACATGTAAAAAAGACAAAATAAGCTAATTTACACGTAGCAAAAATAATTTTCGAAACAGCAGAGTAAGAACATTGAAAAAATAAGTTAAACACTTACTATCAATTGTTCAGTACAATTTATCCTTGCCAAAACGAGATGTGATGGTTTTTTGAACTTTGTAGTTCGAAACCATCCTGGTCGAGGCACTTCTATAGGTATGAAGAAGCTGTGACAAAGCTGCGCCAAATCTAAACATAAAACAATATAAACGTTAATAACTTACCATCTAACCACAACTCGTGCTTCTTGATTGTTATAGTAGGTGTACCAAATACTTTCACACGTCTCCGGCTTATCTTCTCTATTTCTTCTTTTGAGTTTTCCCGCTTTTCAGCTTCTGTGACGTCTAGTATAGCTAAAATAATCAAGAAAAATTTTAATTTAAATAATTATTGTTTCAGCAATCAAGAAAACCAACTCACCCTCTCCAATTTCAGCTGAACAATCTTCATTTCCTTCGTCAAATTCAGCAAGAATACTAAACTTATCTACCCGACGCTTTCCTCCCACAACATCTTCCCCTCCATCTTTCATAGATCGTTTTGACATAAATTAAAGTTTAACACTGTCTGATAAATATCAATTTACATACACTTCTATAGAAAGATATTCAATAAGAACACTTCTAATCAGAATCCCAAATATTTTACATAATTATTTTATTTTTTGTTCGCAAACTGCGTCCATCGTATCTTTTGCGCGTGAGACATTTTATACGATGAGATATTCGAAAACAAGATTTTGTTTTGAGGTTGTATTTTGTTTTACTCAATATTTGGCAATATATACAGCGAATAAAGATTACGAATATTTAGTATATCATTTATTTTTACATAAATCAAAATTCGAACTCCTAATCGTGTCAATGGCTGGTCTCTCCTGTTTTCTCGGTCTTGTCTTGGGTTTGCTTCGTCTTCAACTGGAAATAGGTGTCGTTATCGAAAGAAATGGATAGCAAATGTATTAGTATATCTTTAAAAAAATTAAGGAGATTTTATTGTTTAATGTTTGAAGTGTTAAAATTTGGAAAAACTGACGTTTTTAGCTTGTTCAGCACTGCGCTTGTTGTCGGTTTTGGATAGACCTGCACTATCAATGGCGGACTTGCTCTTCTTGCTATCTGATTTGTCTTGAGTTTCTTGAGTTGCCTGAAATGATTTCACGTATAATATGACACAGGAAAGCTATCAATACTTTTATTAAACTAACGTGATGTCAAGTTTTGCTTTATTTTTTCAAAAATTTTGAAGTTTTGCTAATATTTTTGACTTGACCTCAATCGTTTAGTTAATTTTAACAGTTAAACCTAGGCAACGTTAAGCCTGTCTTACCTGAGTAGGCTGAGTGACCACTTTCTCCCCCTTTTTCTTTTTTGCTTTTTTGGAGGATTCGAGCGAGAACTCGGGTATGTGGAAGTCTTCATCGTTCTCGGTGCCGTGACAGGAGAAGTGTTGTGTTTTATCATCGTCCTTGTTCTTTCCGGCGCCCTTCTTCTGCTTGTCTACATTTTTCTGCTTACCCAATGCTGACACCTTTGATTTGCTTCCATTGGTGCCTAAAATTGATTTTGGAAAGGGTAGCTTTATATTGTCATTGAAAAGCCTTATATTATGATTTAAAAACGTTATATTATTATTGAAATCCATTTTTTGACCATGTCACCAAAACAAGATTCAAATATTTTTCATTATCACTTACTCTTAGTCTTTCCTTTTTTTGCCACCTTGCCTCTTACAACAGTTGGCTGTCCCACCGATGAGAAAGGCGCAGTATAACAGGAGAAGTGCTATATAGTTCAGGAGACTCATTACAACTGACAGACCGAGACGATCGCTGGTGGAAATACAAAAGCCACCGAGTTATAGAGAATGAAAACCGCCAAATTAAAATTTGTCAGCTCAAAATTTGAATTATGCAAATTTTACTAAAGTTAAACTTATTGAAAATCAATTTTTAAAATATTTTTGGCACTTTTGTGAGAATATTCAGGTATTTATCTGGAAATATCTCTGATTTGTGATTACTGTCAAAGAGAAAAGTTACGGTAAGTTAAAAAATCTGATTAAAAAATAATGTTTTTTCAAGTGTAACATCAAACAAGAACAACAAAATCACCTATACTAAATTTATTCTATGTTCAAACACTATTACTTAATGGTATCAGTCTTTTGTATCTTGAGTTCCTGTTACGGTAGGACGTGTCTGATTCTGTGTCGTATTGGTTTTGGTCTGAAAGTAAAAAAATAGATTTGCATAATGTTTACAGTAAATTACATTACATTCTTTACTTTTCACTGTCAGTTACGCCATATTCCTTGTTCAAAATAAGTTTTGTTTGGTTCCGTACCTCAATTATCTAATTATAACATTAAAACAAAGTCACCATAAGTGCTTTTACCTAAAAATTTGTAAGTTGCTTCTAACCTTCTTACATTAGCTGTAAAACCATGTCAATCAATGATAATAATTGGCGCGTAAAAGGATTATACCAAAATTTACTACGGTAAAGTGATTGCGGTAAAGCACTTAACATTGAGTTAAATATAAAATCCGTTAATAAAGGTCACAAGAGGCTAGCGGACTAATTACTGGTCCAGTATATAAGGGATTTGAGAGTCAGCAGAACATGCCTTATATGACTTTATTATGACGTGACACTGTATACTATGACTACACATACAACCCTAGTTTTGTGTCACTATCTTTAGTACTTTACCAATGTCTCACAAAGGTTGTAGAGGTAGTTAGAGGCTATAACAATGACACTACACCCTTATATGACAATGTATATATAACACGCTTTATGTTGTTTGCTTTGCAAATTACTTTGTGTTTCGATAGCAATTTGGAATGCAATCAACCTAAAACAAACATAATATACTTACCTTGGTTTTGGTTGTCGCTTTAGTAAGCGTCTCCATCGTACCTTTGCTCTCCTTGTCTTCCTTTACCTTCTTGTCACCCTTTACTTCTTTGTCTGAGAAGATCTTGTCTACAACACTGGCGAAGGATTCTGGATGTTCTTGGTCTGCTTTCACCTTGGCAACTTGACTCTGTAAAATATCACAATAATTTAAACAAGATTACAGTAAGTTAAATGAGAATATAAGATCCTATATTTAGGTGTCATGTTTGTATCTTTAAGCTAGTATATAGTTAGCTACAATGATTCCTTACTGTCATATCACCTCCTCTCTTCTTAACATCGGGTTTCCTCCTCTCTTCCTTAGGCTTATTTTCTGGTTTTTCTTCTTCTTCTTTGTCAACGTCTGTATCTGCTTTTGAACCTTCTGTTTCCTTCTTTATATTGTCAGGATTTTTGGCTGGGGTTGCTGTTGGAGCTTTGTCTTTTTTGGTTTTTTCTAAAATATTTTTCAATTTTACGATCGCATTTGCTTCTATGGGTACTTATAACTATCCTAAGAGCTCTGGCTTTGTAGCTAGTGCCGGAAGCAAAATTTTAAATTTGGAAACTTTGCTTATAACCTTGATTATAAGCTGGTTACTGTAAGTCAATACTTTGTTTTGATATATGAGTCTAATTACTTATTACTTTTTGAAAAAAAATCAAATTTTAATCAACAAAATTTTTAAACTATGCAATTTTCAAACAAAAAATTTATAATTTTTTGGAAAAAACCTTTAAAATCTTAAAATTTTTTGAAAATTGATTATGCTAATATATACTGTTATACATCTTACCTTTCTTGCTGCATATTACAAGTAAGATCAGAATACTCAACCAGTTAAACAATACAAATATAGTCGATAAGCTACCGATCATCTCTATGCCAATATAAAAAATGATTTTTTTTCATTTTTTTCAAAAATGTAAAAAATTGTTTCTGAAAACAAAAAACTTTAAAAAATTGAAAAGGTCTTTCTGCTGACATTTTTTTTAAATTTTAGATTTTTTTGATATTCAAAACTTATTATAATATATAGAATGTCATATTGTAGTAAAAACAACTGTTTAATAAAGACAGATCCTGGGTGACCTCATGTGAGTTAGATTCTGTAGAAGTGTGGCACAACAGAGCTGAGCAAATACAATCAAATTGCAGTAGTTCTGGTTGTAATCTGATCAAACAAGGTTGCTAGTAATGTTTATGGGTCGTGCAATAGTCGTTCGATCAAGTACATTTTCTAAATTTAAAATAATTTAAATGTTTTTTATTATTATAGTATTATGATTACTTTATGCCATTTTTAATGGTACGAGCATTCTTCTTACTACAATAACGTCACGTTGTCATTTTGTTTTTAAAGCCGAGATAAGTTGATATCGGAAGTGGATTCAGCTGTTTTTTGTTTATTTTGGGAGCTAATAACATTGATTTGTCATAGTAATCAAGGTCACTTTGCTTTAGGCATGGTTTTCGAGGTTAATATTGTAAAAGTAACTAAAAGTAAACTTAAGTTTAAAGTAACAAAGTGCGAGCTTTTAGCAGTAATGTTACTCAAACATTTGTCAAATCTCGAGAACCCTCAAATGCCCTGAGGGAAAAGTTGCAAAATCACTTTTAATTCTTATGATCGCCACTTTTTAAGGATTATTGAGTGATAACTGCTTGTAAGTGGGGTTGTTGATTTAATTTTAGTAGTACTACGTATTACATTAGGCAGTTCAAATAATTCTGTGCTTCTCTCAAAGCAATTTTCTGAAGTTAGGGAGCACAGAATTATTTAAACAACCCAATACCTGCTCGGTAGTCAATTTTTATATGTTTATCTATATTATATTTTAAAATTTAAAAAATAGTTTATAATCTCGTAAAGGTAATGTTCTTCTACGTGTAGACTAGACGTTCTGTTGATAAAGGTTATGTAGTATTGTTTATTTAAAGTTTTTTTGTTTTTAAAATTGTGTGCTTGGCCAGTCTGTAAATTATGTTATGGTTATTAAACTATTATAAAGCGATAAGAAATTTTATAAAAGTTTATATGAGGTATTGAACAGGACATTTCATTGTAAATAGTATGTGTTTGCACAACGTGTTTCACGTTATAATGTCATTTTTAATTGAATATTTTCATCTTCTAATTTTTACTTTTGAAAAAAGAAAACGCGGTTAAATGTTGCCATTTTACATTTGTATACCTAAACTATTATAATACTTTGTTACGTGATTATATTTTAATTTATCTTTAAAAATATTTGAAATTACAGTTAAATACGATATGATAGCAAGGATCTCTACTACGTTTTCAAGTGTTTACAAAATAGTTTATCTAGTTCTGGTGACTGTAATATTGACATTAATAGTGACAATACAAGTATATCAAGACAGTAAAGTGAACTTACTGTTCTTTAAAGAAGAGCCATTAAAGGCAATATACGAAAAGGCTAGGGAATGGTAGGTTTTGGTATTTTACTAACTTTAAAATCAAAATTTTTATAGTTTTAAAAAGTTTTGTTAAACTTTAGTTAATTTTAACTTTTTAATAAAATAGTTTAGAAACTTTAAGTACCGTACTTTCAGGACAGTACTAATAGACCCAGACTGTTTGAAAAATTTTGAAAATTTGAAAAATTGTAAAGGGCCTCTAAAAGTAATGGCATCTAAGTATGTGGACAATCACTTACTCGATATGACTTACTTTGTCCTCGACAAGCAAAGCAACGACCATATAAAGCTGTTTGGTATGTTGACAAACGAAGTCAATGTGACACAGTCAAGGATTCTACCGCGGTAAGTATTATTTTATAAAGAGGTAAAGGCTATGAACTTTTCGACCAAAATATGAAAACGAAGGATTTAAATTGTTGGTCAAAAAGTGTATAGACTAGGTTTATAAAGTAAAATTGTTTTTTATAAACTTGTATACGTATTAATATTATATCATAATAGGCTTACTCTGTTTAGATTTGCCACAAGAACAGTTACAGTAATCGTGAACAACAATGCTACCGTAACTATTGACATACCAGTCGATTTGGACAAGTTTTGGTTTTACTGGTCGAAAAGTAACTTCATAAAATGTCGAAAATTGAGTATGAAACGAAGCAATACAACCAGATTGATACCTAAACATAAAGTGTCGGTGCTCAGTAAATACCGAGAATTCGCTGATAAGTGGAACACTACCTTTCAGATTGCTTGTGGTACTCTTTTGGGTAGGTTTGGTACTAAATTTGTACATTAAAAGTTTTGATATTGTTATAAAGTTAAGTTGAATATCCATCTTTAAAGGCTGGTACCGTGAATGTGACCTGATACCCTCAACCCAAGACATAGACTTAACTGGGCCTTCATCCCTCATAAGACCATCATTTATGAAATCCATCCAATCCAAATACGATGTAAGAAGCGTGTATGGTAACGACGAAGACTCTCTGGAGCTAAACTGGGTGTATCATGGTGTTCGTACTGACCTCTTTTTCAAGTACCCTCACAATGGTACTCACGAGAAGATTGGAGCACTCGATTTTGCCAATAACAAACAAATAATGTCATACTATCCAAAATCGACCGGTACTTGTGCTGGAGACCTTCATGGAGTACTAGTTTATGTACCGTGCAATGCGGAAGAAATTCTGGTGTCGGAGTACGGTGACTATGCTCAGGATATTGAGCTGAAGCAATATAGTTATGCTTCAAATCCTGCTAATATTGTAGCTGGACCAGCTATGGAAGCTGAGATGTTTGCTAGGTTAAGTAGGACTAGTTGGCCTTAGTACTGTATAACGTTGGTAGTACTGTAGAATATTACAACTGCTCTGAACTACTCTACCTGGTACCGTAAGTACTTTGTTAAATGATTGTACTATATATTTGAATAGCTGTACCATACTGAGCTTTAAGTTATTTTTCATATGTATATTGTTTTAGGTCTAACTTAATATTGTTTTAAATGTAAACTTTTATCTGAAAAACGGGTTTTATAATGTAATTACTGTAGAATAAACGTCATAAAGATACGATGTCAAGTTAACAAACATTTATTACCAAACACAGTCATGTATTGTCATTAACTATAAAAACGAAGACCAAGAACAAGGTAGACCAGCTGGTACTAGTACTATTAGCTTAAAAACTTTATAATTTGTTACCAATATACGTATCATTAGTACTGCCAAGTTAGTACTGTCAATACCAATATTCGTTTAACTTTAGTACTAGCGTTACTAAAAAATAGTACCACCAGTACCAAAATTTCATTGATGCTTTACTAAAAAAATAGTACTGCTAGTACAATATTCCAAAATTACAACCAGTAATCTTACTGTAACAAAATACAAAACTTCAAGCTTATGGTACTAGTACCACCTGGGCCAAGACCAACTGTTTTGTCAACTTCCGGTGATAACGTGCAGATCGTGAGAAAAATAAATATCCTTCACTTACAGCCTCTGAAGGTACTATAATAATATACAAAAGAAACTAAAATAAAATGTTTAGACCATATTGTACAAGTTGTATTGCATGGGGCTATTGGTACCGTTGGGATCTCTGATGACATTTTGTGACATTGTTTATGGGCTGAAAGTTAGTAATCAGTGTTTGAGTTTTAAGAGTTTTAGGCTTACAAAGCAAGTTAAAAAATTTTGAAAGTTCAAAGTTTTAAAATTTTAAAACTTGATAAAAGTTAAAACCTAATATTTAAGCCTAAAGTTATATGTATAATTAATTTAGACACAATAACTGTAAAGACACTACAGTTCAGTTACTGTTTACAATAACAACACTATTAAAACACTTAGTCTTAAGTTTGTTACCTAAAATACTTCCTAATTTAATTCTGGTCCGACTGTTTATCAAAACTGTGTTTTGTCTGTATACCAGCCTTAAAAATATTCAACAAGTTTGGGACAAATATTAAAAATAATAGTACATGCTCTACGTGTACTGCTTATTTCAAATTTTCTCTAAAAATTTTTTAATTTTGTAAATTTTTAATAGCTTTGAACTTTCAACCTTTACAAATAAAGAAAGAAGATTGCAGTGTTTCTTTCAATCTTAATATTACATTATCCTATAAAGCTTTATTAAAAGTTTTGAACTGCTCAAAGTAACATTATATTACTATGAATTCGCACTATTATCCCTCGGCTTTTAAAACAAAACCTGTATAAAATGAAAAGCATAGAAAGTTAACAGTAACATGGCCAAAAAGACGGTCCAATTTCTCGCTACTACCTAGATGTTTTTAAAGGTTGTTTTCCTTGTAAATCATTCATCCTATATAAATCTGGTTCTATAAGTCGACGGATAATTGATGCTCTAGTTTGTTTTTCAGTGCAAGCAGAAAGTGCTCGCAAAGAGCAACACACATATCTACATAGAATAAATATATTGAGTGGTAGAATCATATGTCATATTACATATAGTAGATGTTAAAACACAAATCTGGTTAGTACAAAGTGAAGTGTCACACAATCAATTACTTTATTGCTTACAATTTACAATCGTCTGTCTGAAAATGCGCTTACAATTAATACCCATTTACATGATGAAAGCATACGAACGCAGGTTAGTATCGTGTCATAGTAGCTACTACAGTAAATGATATACCATTTTTAATAAAATATTTTAACAAAAGATGTTCGTAGTACAGTATACTCAAGATGTGGTAGTATTAATGTACATAACGTGCCGAAATAAGTGAAAACGTTATTTGTATTATATTATAGTAGCTACTATAGTAGTATTAAATCACGGCAAACACAAACGAAAAAAGTTTATTGAGAAGTCGGTGTGTTTGGAATGGTGAATATGCTTGAAATATACAGAAAATACACCTTACTATGTTACTCTAGCCAAACCTGAAATAGATGTTAGTGAGGTGGGTTGTTAGTGTCATGGTCAAGTTGATAGTGTTAATTTAGAAAAGTTAGTGTAATATATGAGTTGTCAGTGTTATATAGGCTATTTTAGTAATAATATTGGTAGTGCTCATAAGGGGTTAAACTTTAAAAATTAAAATTATAAGTTCTTTAGCTCAAAACATTGTGAACAACATTGTGATAAGTTTGGAGTTATGTTAGTTGAAAAGGCCAAGTGATAAAAGTTAGCACACAAAGGTTAAGAAGAGCACAAACCGCATATATGAATGTGAAATGTCATTTTTATAAGTTTAAAAAATATTTGAAAATAGTATAGTTTGGTAAAAAATTATCATACTATACTATGGGTACACAACTATTGCAAAAAACTCCAAACAACATCATAAATGAGCTACTAGCGTCGCAATAGTAACATGTTATACAATAAACTTATTTTTAATAACCATATCTTAATCATCCTACTAAAAGCATGCCTAAACTCTTCAGAATCCTCACCTCAACGCAGCGACCTTGCGCTTGTTCATGACGAACTCGTCGTCCATCCCTTGACCTGACCGTTTGCCGAACCTCATGTAGGCAGACTTCCTCTTGCCGAAGCGCATGTAAGCGGACTTTCTCTTCTCCATCTCCATCCCGTCCTCATCTGGCATCTCCAACATACCCGCCGACCTCTTCCCGAACCTCATGTAGGCTGACTTCCGCTTCTCGTAAGCGGCGAACGGCTCCACGTCTTCTGAATCCGCCAACTCGCCCAAAGTCACCGACCGTTTGCCAAACCTCATGTAGGCAGATTTGCGTTTCTGGACTTGTTCGGCTGCAAATTATGGTCTTAATGTACTGGGTTACGTATATTATGCTACTGACGTGATTTATGGTGAGAATGGGCATGTGACCCGTAGTCAACAAGAAACATTAGGAATGGCAGTAAGAGGTGAGTAGAGCAACATCATGTTTTGTAATGTTTCTTTAAATTCTTTGACTATTTGTTCTCGCAATTAAGCGTATTTTAGCCTTAAGATACCTTTTATCAAAATTTCAAAATTTATGTCAAACTACACCCCTAAGTCAACAAAATTTTTACCCTAACAACTCCCCAATGACACCAATATATTACCTTTTATACATCCTGCCATTTCAGGAAACTGTTCGCACAAATCGGTGACTGCTACTGCCAGTTCGGCTACCACCACCGTGGCCAGCGTGATCACAACGAAGAGATGTCGCATCGTGAATGTTGTTGTTGTCAAGCCCGTCGTTTGTATCTGAAATAGCCAAGTTTACACGTAACACGCGATATATGGTATACATTATTTATGGTAGACGGGCTTAAAATACAAAAAAAAACTATATATTGTAGTAGAGGTACGACCACAAGGGTATACTTTGAAAACGATAACAATATTGCGACATTATAGTAGGTTTCATGACTAAAAATAAAGAGGAAATAGGGTAAAAAATGTTTAATCATACTGTAGAGTTAACGTATATATACAAAAACCAATTTTATGGTAAAGAGAGGGTCTATTATCTACTGAAAAGTTTGGTTTAAATAACACCCGCAATAGGCAACAAAAAGCTTTGCTCAACAGTTTTCAGTAACAAAAAAACAACTTTTTTTTAATTTAAAAAAGTTATTTTCAGAATCCGAGAAGCGTCTCCAGAAGTGTGAAACATCCCCTGAAGACATTAAACCCTTTTTATATCATCCTCAACATCCAAACCCCAATCCAAGTACCATTCCTTCGATGTGAAACAACGTTTGCAAAAAAATGCCAATGTGGCCACCTCCCCACAAACCCCGCCTCCTTTTTTACTCCAACATTGATTACATTGTGGTAAATAACAAGAAACAATGGCTACCTAATCCTCAATCTAAAGACGCCCCCAACGGCACTCAAGGTGACTATCAATTGTTTTTAACAAAGTAATGTAGATTACTATGGTTATTAATATCTGGGAGATGTGATAGTTAATCTTAAGAACAAATATTACTAGTTGAACAATGAATGTTAATATAAAAAGAGTATTTTAGGTAATAAAAAGACTGTAAAGCTTTAAAAACTCATTTGAACATTAAATATTTCACAATACAGTACCTCTTATCAAGAAAAGCAAAATTCACAGTATCCTTTAATTGAAAAAAGTAGAAAAACCAAGTTGTACCTAAAATATACATCAAAGTAACATACAGTAGAACGAACACTGTATCTTTAAAGCAGTTTTAATCTCAATCCTATGTTACAATGTAATCATAAGCAGTAGTTCAAAGAATACGGTGTAATTTACTCCAAAAGTATTAATAGTCTTCTAGAAGGTTACCTATAGTCTTTAGTAGATAATCCACTATACCTATTCATTTACCTACTCATGTTATAATATGTATGTCTCTAAGACAATAGTAATTGTCTGTGATATGGGTCATACCCACGTATACATCACTTTAAACTTTACATATTCTAGTGATTGTAAAAAACGTAAAAAATAAAACGCCCTCCCCCGTTTCTAGATCTCATTCTTCAAATGACACCTTAACTTTGATTTTTCTATAGTAAAAGTCATATTTCCACCTGACTACCTAACAAGTTCTAAAACATTCCAACTCCCTCACGAAAAAGCACCTCTTTAGCAGCCATAGCCTTTCACAAGACTTTTTATATGCTACTCTCTCGATATATACTAGAGCAACACATATTAATTGTTAATTAATATGCTAATCAAATAAAAGAACACCAAATACCCTTAAGAACATGTACATATAGCATTCGTACTCGGAAAGAAAACTGTTCAAATTGAATTGTCAATTGTAATCGAATCACATTGTAACAATAAAGACAATCGTTTACTGTGTAAAGACATTCATAACACTTTTAACCATGCTAATCAATAATCATTTACAAAGACAAGTTTATGTCATCAAAGATTCAAATGTCATCATTCAATTAAGGCAAATTAACAGATTTGACTTTAAAATCACATAAAAAGTAGCAGAATATGTTAGAACAGATAAAGAATATGTTAAGGTATGTTAAGATAAGGATATTTTCAGAAATTCACGGAAGGAATATTTATGACTTGGCCTAATCGTAGCTTTTAAATAACTGCACGCTATATGTTTATTTCGACAGTTGAAATTTTAAAATTACAGCGAATTTGGACTTTTGGCTTAAAAATAGGAGATTTTAAAAATTTAGTAAAATTAAATATTTTTAATTTTTTGTAGCTTTCACTACCCAACTAGTGCCAAATAATTTAAAAGTCACCATTAATGTACTCCGCCGTTTTATAAATTCCTACATATGTGTTTACTTTCAATTCTAATATAGCTATGTTAAAGCAAGTTATACTATGTGGAAACGTGCATATTATACTAAACGAATGACTAAATGGTAATGTAAATGTGTTCTCAAAGACCGTGGGTATAACTAACAAATAATTAAGTAATTAAACAGGAAATTAAGTAAAGCTTTTGACAAAGAGTAAAGACTTAACTATGGTTATTATAAGATTACCTAGCTAATTCTACATCTTTTTTTAAGTTATGCTTCTTGATAAATGGCAACAAGTAGAATTTGAAAACATAGATTATATTGCTAAGCCTGATAGTGGCTCTTCAGCAACCCCTTCTCCCCTCAATTTATCTACCTTCTTCTTTTAACTGCCCCAATCTTCTATGCCAAGCTAGTTTGACTAACCCCACACAAACCCTCTTGCCTTCGTCCTACCCATCCCCCAGCTCCCATATGAACAAAACAAGAATCCTTATATACCTTCTCAACTACCAACTAATCATCATACTGTAGCCGGAAGTAAAACGCTATGAATCATTCCAAAGTGCCATTTCATTACGCATTCCTTACCCTACAACCTCACTTAAGAGGCCGAGTGCTAGATTGACTATTAATCAAATCTTTTTCAAATCGCCGGTTTTATAAATTTTCGAAATTTATAAAAAAAAACCCAAAATTATACGGCCGCGTGATACGGTCATTCCTTATTGACATCATGCTTTTCGAATATTTCAAAGAGTAACCGTCTGGATTCAAAGAAAGTGTTTTATCATCCGAGTAAACACTACTGCAGGCACTAAAATATGTTTTGATGTTGTAGCAGGAAGGGGAAGATAATGGTTCATTTCTAATGGCTGGTAAGATGAAGTAAAACAACTATCTACATAAAGATGACTGTTAATGTTACAAGTATCAATAACCTAGAAAAAAAAACAAAAGTAGACCCTTCTTCAATACTAGAACCTTATCCTAATCAACATAACTTAACTTCTCTGTTCCGCTTCTTATTTTACACAATAAAACAGACTCTTTATAGTAAACCTTTACAACTTATACTTCACGTACGTATAACACCTGCAAGTACATGAATGAGTTCTCAATACAAGCTCAGAAACAA
The DNA here is from genome assembly GCA_904066225.2 of Bursaphelenchus okinawaensis. NCBI lineage: Eukaryota > Metazoa > Nematoda > Chromadorea > Rhabditida > Aphelenchoididae > Bursaphelenchus > Bursaphelenchus okinawaensis. The sequence continues at coordinate 5,098,874 of CAJFCW020000005.1, read as the reverse complement.
AGGTTAACTTTTAAACCTTCAAAAATTGACTACGTAACATTGTCTTTACACTCAACTTGTTTTACATGTTAAGTTAGTCAAGAACCTCTAGCAGACCTTGTGTTAAAATTATTTATCCTATAAATGACAATAAAACCCTAAAATTAAGTCAAACACGATATGGTAGAATTTAAAAGTTGGCTATGATAAGAAAAAAAAGTCGACTAATTCAGAAGTCTTTCACTATAACACTACCTTACTTACAAGGCTAATATCAGTCATAAACACATTTCAAAAATACCTATTTATACCTCACAAACTTCTAAAACCAAATCTAATTACATCTCGTACAAATGTCATCTTCAACTCAAGATACGACGACATCATGTTGAGACATCGTAACCAAATTATGCTACAGATAATTGTAGCTTCTTTTGGTCTTTTAAAATTGAAAAATTAGAATCCTTTTGTTGTTTTACGTTCCAAAAGTTCTAATATTATAGTAGAAGGCCAAAGACAAAAGAATCATTTGGAACTAATTTGGCTAGGGTTACTGTAAATTAGCTAGAAAGTTGGATTGGAAAACAACGTTGTGAGGTGGGTTTTGAAATTTGTAGAATATATCGTAAAATATCAAGCTATGACTAGATCTGTAAAGAGGCTGGGCTACACTCAATTTTTCAGCCTGGTCCAGGCTTTTTCAAATTTGGCTTGGCCGGCCCGGGCTAGAGTCGGATCGGGCCGAGGGTAAGCCAGCCTTAGTGGGCATTCTTTTAAGTCTAGTTATGACACATAAAGCCAACAAAACGTAAATGTCATAAGGTAATACTACTAGAAATTGACTGTCAGTATATTGACAAATAAGACAGTAAAGATCTTAAAAAATGCTAAACCCTATATACTTTCAAAAAGAAGTTGTAAGAACTAAGAATAAACAAAAAGCAACATGTACCAATAATGTATGTAGGTACAGTGTTTTGGCTTATCCAATTCGAAAGGAATCCTTTCTTTTATTGTTCCTCTTTATGTTGTTTGTCTATTTCGGAACAAAACCCTTTCATTGTGATCCTTTCTTTATCTTTTCTCAAGGCCTTCAGGGTTTCTTGGCTTTCAAATTTTAAAACTTTTAAACCTTGAAACCACCTACGTATAACAACTCTTGAAATGTACTTCTTATTCTTACTGAAAAGTTAGCTGAAGCCTAAAACTATTGAGTTGTTTTAACAATCCTTAATCCTCAAGCCTTAACAACCCAATAGTATTTATAAAATTATCGTAATGTAAAGTAAAATATTAAAAAAGTATGTCAAAGAACACAAGTCCACCTATGTTCATATCCATGTTCCCCCTGAACCCCCTTCTGACATATGAGCCAATTCTGATGTGGTATTCTTGCAACATGATTCGCTTTACTACCTATTTATTCCTTTGCATTCAATTCCCACAAACCTCGGATTCCAAAAATGACACAATCAACCTGCTTTATGTTACATATAGGTACATTCAATACACTTATACATCAAATATGTTTACATTTTTACTCTGAATACATTTGCATATTCAATGCGTTCAAATTTTAAATTTTTAAAAGGATTTTGTCAGCTGAATCTTAAAATACATTTTTGTAAAATGTTGAGTTTTAGGAAATGAATGATAAGATGTATACATAGAAGATAAAAAAAGCTCTGTTATAAAAAATTTTTTGACTTCCCTTCCCCTTCTAACCTCTTCTAACAATTTTGTAAGCAAAGTTGAATTCTCAGTGCTCAAACTGATTTGTTTGATTTTTGCAGCCTAACTTCTTAATGCTATTTATTTCAAATTTTGCAAAATTTTCAAAAACAAAACCTTTCAAGTATCACAAAAACTGGCAATAAAGCGATTACAAGCCATAAAACTAAAGATAAACAGAACTACAAAATATGCAAGTAATTGAAATCATATTAACTTTATATAACATCACCTTTGGAAAAGAGTATATAGCCTTTAATATAAAATTTTTTTTCAAGTTTCAGTGACAGAATAAAGTATATCTTTGGCAGTAAATACTTTCCCTACCTTTCTCAGTACTGACCCTTCTAGTACTGTCTTCAAGCCGAGTAGTAAAGGCAGTACTAAACGATCTACAGATTTTTTAAATTATTTCTTGACAATAAGTGTCGATCTAAACTCATGCTACCCATTAATATGCAACAAAAAGTCATCTTTATATATATATTTATACGCCAAATACTTGTACTAAACGTCACAAACACTGGTAAGAACAACGAACACGTAAGATCAAGAAATGCCTCGAGTTCCGTTCATAAATACATTAAAGATGACTGACAGGAAACAACACCGGTCGAATTGTGATACACGTGAAGCAGACACCTCGAATTACATTTATAATTTAAAGCATCGTTAAGTAATACCCAATTTAATATTTACAATAACAAAAAGAGATTTCATGTAATTGTAAGAACATACAGTGGCAAAACAATACAGTAAATAATCATGAATAAAGAAGTCTTATAAGATCTTATTTTTATTTTTTTCTGATGAAATCATCTATATTTAGTTGAAAAGATAGCATGAGAATACATGTTACTATGTTTAGCTAGTAAACATATGTTACAAAAATCATTTTTTTAATATAATTGTTAGTCGAAGGCTAAGACCATTTAAACTTAGTGCATATAATCTTCCAAGAAAACGATCTTTGGCTTCTTATGTCACTTTACAATATCACCATAAAGCAAAATTGAATCAACAAGTCAAAGACTATATAATTTACAATTTAAGACTTTAAACCATATATTTGACTTGGATTAGCCATTCACATGGTCTAGACTGGTACTTTAGTTAAATCATCTCAAAATCAGTTAAAAAAGCAGTCCAAAACTGTAGATTTCAACCCTTAAACGTATTTTAGAACCATGCCGCACGAATATCTATACCTACATGTAGTTAACAAGAATAATCCTAAATAAAATACTATAACCGAAATTTAAGATTAAAAAGATAAATTTCAAACATATCCTTCTCCAAAAATAAAATAAGATTAAAACACAGTTTTACTTAGCAACAATAGTAAAAACGCATTTGAATTCCGATAATGGGACATTAAACTAAGGTTGGTGTTCAAATACTTTGTTTAATATTCTAGTAACTCCCACTTAATCACGCCATACTTATTTTCGAGAGTAATCTGGTGCCATGTTTCGGTTTCGAGTCATTATCATCAACTTAAAGTTACGGTATCAACATAAAGTTACGTTACGGCCCTTATTACTGTAACTTAACCTAAAGTCACTCAAAAGATCTGTAATAAAAAGATCAGTTATACACAGTTTAAAGTGACAGTATAGTCAATAAAAAATAAAAAATGTCTTACGAAAAGGTTCTACGGTACCACAATGTCAACACTTAGAAATTTTAATCATATTTTGGTCTACAAACCTTAAGAAGATGTAAACAAACTACATCAACATGACTTGTGTCTTACGTCGTATGTTTGAGCCGACGGAAATTGCGAAATAGTTGTGTTGAAACTCGAGTATTATAGTCATATTATAAGCTCTCACCCCCGTTCTAATCTTTTATCATCCCCTAATTACGTACCATTCACAGTGACATACCACCATGTTCAGTCGTTTTTTAGTTTGTCGCACTTACTACGTAAACATAGGTATAACGTCATTAGCTGAAACTTAAAGCATACTTGGTTACTGTATATTGAATAGTAGTGTGATACTGTAACTTTCTTTAAAAGTGTAGTAAAATACACCAACTAGGTCTTTGTAAAAGGTAGTAAATCTGCAAAATTTACACCCTAACACAACGTCATTTACATCGTATTTTGAAGATCGTGCTACTCGTCATGAGTTCCAGATAACAATACCAGATTACTATGTAATAACTCTACATATATTACAATTACTTGACAAAAGATGCCTTGCAACGCTTGACGTAACATATTTTACATTGTAATCCCGAGATATTAATCCAGAAAAAGTAATATTGACCATTACGGTTTGCAGATGTTGTTATTACCCTTTGTTCAAATGATTTGTCATTTTAATTACCTCATTTATCGTGGTATTTTAAAACAACACTTGTTTACCTACATTGTATTTTGTGGTACTTAACATTGCAATATACTATGCTATCATGCTAACAATCTACCGTACTTTTAATCAGATTTTACAGAGCACAATGATATCACGTATTATCTTACAACAACTGCTATAGTAAATATCATACTTATTTCTACAAGTCTACTATATATTAGGTTGGCTTGTTATGAATTTCGGTTCCAACATTTTCTGAAGTTTATTATAAACTATATTTTGTTCTAATTATTGTTGTTAATCAATTTAATGAAATTCAGAAAATTTTAGAACCGAAATCCATAACCGGCCAACCTAATATTACGTCAACTTACTATAGTCTACATGTATAGTACTAAAACATCATCGATTACTACATCTGTGTCTACATCTATAGTAATCCAAAACAATTACTCTGAAGTTATTTACTTCCAGAAAAACTATTTTAAAAGAAATATGAAAGTAAAACAAAAAGAACGTTGTTAAGAACGTTCGAACAAGGAATTCAAGTTGTTCTCCAGAATTCCAATAAATTTTCGAGCAAACCAAACATTGATGTAATGTTCACGTACACGGTCTTACATACGGTAGAGCAAGAAATGTTTCTAATCCAGAAGTTCATAGACTAATTTAAGCCTAAACTACTTTAAGTTCGGTACTGTATAACACAAAACAATCATAACTTTCAGTTATCATCTTATTTAAGCTTTCTTTGTGTTATGTTTACTACATGTATATTGTAGTATTATAAAGCAGTAAAGCTGCATAAGCTCATATAGTACTTCTTTGACATTGTAGTACTTAAAATCACATTTTATCTGTTCTTTTTAATAGTCAAAATATGCCTTTTAACATATAATAGTATTAAGAACCTGTAAACTGAAAACCGATGACAGGATGCGATTGACGCTATAATCTGTTTTCCTTATATTAATCATGATAATATTCAAAACAACAACAAAAACGGTCCTAAATTGTGATTAGAGAATGATAACAAGTATTTGAGACTATTTGAGACCACTTAACTGAGCTTGGCAGAACAGTTTTGAGCTGAAACTGACTTCTTGGGCTGCTCTTACTTCAAACTTTCGTTCTATATATTATATAATGTCATACTCTATATATCATAGTACGTATATCAAAGTATACATAAGATAGATATTATACTACCTGCATTACCTGGAAGACGGATTACCTTCCTTTCTCCATATATAAACGGCAGTAAAACAATCCCCGGAACTACATTAAGCCGAGTAATAATCAATCCTTACTTCATTTCCGTCTGGTAATGACTGAATGTAAATAAACCTATTAAGCCGCAGTCACTCATCGTATCTCATTAAAATATGTCAGCTTTGCAACAAAATTCACCGTTAATTGTCTAACCGAAAATAATTGCCAACGGCATTAAACGTTTCCCTTGAGGGGTTTCCTTAAACTACAAAGACAGATTAAGGTTACTGTAATCGTAAATAGGACTACGTCAAATTACCGTATTTTTAAACAAACTTAACAGCAAAAAACAAAGCACATAGATACATCACCTCAACAGCCAAAAGTATACTATAGAAGCAAGAACATTTTCACCAAAAATTACAGTATCCCCAGCCTCATAAAAAGTACCGTATTCTCATACCTGTATACATTACTCAAGTAAAATAACATAAGTAACAACCTAATTAAAAAAAGTAAAACCATTTCCTTCCTGGCTTCGTTTCTTCTGTTTTCGAAGCTGGAGCTACTGTAACTGCTGCTGGATTGAGCTGTAGCGCTCGTTCCCTGTAATTCGTCCATTTCTCAGCCAGTAGCCAGAGCTTCTGCCTCAGATTCTCGTCGTCCAATAGTTCCGACCATGTTTGGGGTTTTCTTTCCCGACTAAAATGTAAGATGAATATGATATATAATTTAACTACACACATTAAATAAATAAGATAAACATTTACATAAATATAAAAAACTTGCTCAATAAAGATCTTGGTCTTATCATCGACGTCGGGGTCGGCCGTAGCGTATAACACTGGCCTGACAGCCTTCTGAACCTTTCTTTGTCCCATCAAGAAGCCAGTGAACCCGACTAACCATCTGCTCAAAAAGAAGTCATTATGACTCAATTCTTTCTCCAGATTCGTCGATGTTCTGCCTGGATCTGCCATCAACACTGTGATATTTGAACCTAAAATAACATAGTCAATATAGTCTCTATGTCAAATAATGTATCTTATAGTTCACTGTTAAAAATGCTGTGTAAAACCTTAACCCACCCTTCAATCGCTCTGCCAGTTCCAATGCAAAAGCAGCTTCTGAGAACTTGGTAGTTTTGTACACTTCATGACCATCAAACTTTTTACCTTCGGCTGGTTCACTGTTTATGTTGTTAATGTCAAGATCCTTACTAAAAAAATAAATTTTTTAAAAATTGTTGTAAAGACATTTAAATGAAAAATTGAAAAACAATACTTACACTTTATTGATAAGATTTGTATTCAAAAACACGAGCCTAACTGGGTGGTCTTGATCCAACAGTTTAGGTAACAACAAAGCGTTCATTAAGAAGGTACCTAAGAAGTTGGTAGCCAACATTTCTTCAATTCCCTGTATGTATAACACATTTAAAACGATTTTAAAAAATGTATTTAAATTATATGAGCTTTTATCATTACTTTAGTATTTTAATTCCAAAAATTAAACTTACGTCCTGGTTAATAGTCCTTGCCTGCTTCATGACAGCAGCGTTGTTGATGACACCATCAATTCTGTCCAACTTAAACTTGCCCTCGTTAATCTTGGCGACAAACTCTTTTACACTGTCAAAGTTTTGCAAATCGACCTGTCGACAGAAAACGTTTTTGTTCTTTGTTGTTAACACAATGTCTCGTCTGGTAGACACACACTTCTGCCGATCACGGCACGCCATGATGACACGGGCGTTCCTCTTGGCCAACTCTTCCACTGTTTCCTAACACATCAAAGATAAAGTAACAAAAAAGTCAGTTTTAAAAACGTTAAATTCAGGTTTTCTACAACCGTTATTTAAATAAAGATTTTACAGTAGCTAAAGCAAACTGACCTTTCCAATTCCACTAGTGGCACCAGTGACAATATAAGTTTTGCCGGTAAGATCAGCTTCTAAGTCGTACCGTTTGCCTGATTGTGTCATACTGTAAATTTATATACGCATTCTTTTAACACACTTACTCGATGATGTTGTAGCCGCCATACAGAAGCCCAAAAGTCGAAAATCCCACCGCCCAAGGCGATTTTAGACCGGCTATAAACCTTTGCATAGCCATTGTTTAGGTCTTTCCTACAAAGAAATTTGAATAATGTATAAGCCACAAACCTATATTACTCATTAAACCTTTGTGTTTACTATAAGTCTAAGTACCCAAGTATTTGTTCGACAAATCGATTGTAAAAGTAGAAAAAAAGTGATAAGGATATACCGGTAAATATTTATTATTCATTGATAAAACAAATAAATTATTGATAAAAAACTTTACATAGAAGGTATAAATTAGTAACTTTAACAAATTCTACTGTTAATCGAACTGATCACAGCATAGAATCTACCAATTATAATATTTTTTAAAGAGACACCCATAATCATTGGCCAAATAAACATTCTGCATAGTAAAAAGTCATTTACTACAAGAGGAAAACATTCTAACTGACAGCAAAGAAACATTGTAGTTAACATCACAGCAAAGTCTAAACCTAATTGTACGAGTAAAGTAAAACATCCAATTATTTCCAAGCAACCGAGTATAATATAACAATGCAACTACTGACTATCTAAACAAGCTTCTTGGCCTCAAAGAATCCCTTCAAATGCTTCATTTGCCAAGCTCCACACAGTACCAGCACCAAAGTTTGCCCGATCGCCCACCACAAAACTCTGTGATTGGTAGATTCTGAAGTCGATCTGAATCGTTCTTCTCTGTAGCGTTGATAGTTTTGTTCCTTCTGAATCTGCTCCACTTGATCCAACAATTGCCTAATTCTCAGTTGAACTTCGTTCAATCTGTCCTTGGCAGCTACTTGTTGATAATCGGTAGCATGTTCACCAACTTGAATGTCCAGATGAACACGAAGTTGAGATCCAGAGAACCATGAAGAAGAGTTTGAGTACAAACAGATCAAGTGCTCTCCAGGAGTGTGAGAGGTAAAGGTAAAACGACCTTCTGATGTGTAGAGCTTGCTCAGAATTACCTAAAATTTAAAGATTTGTGTAAAATCAAATAATCAAGAATAATATCATAAACATTTGATATATATTGAAATCAAAAGCCTTGTATAAATTATAAAATGTTTACCACAATATTAGTTTATAGTATTATCAAATAAAATTAAAGATTTTCCGCTTTCTAACCTATAAACACATCAGTTTGCTAGTAAACCTTTACAATATCCAACAGGAAACACCTAAAGACAAAAAGAAACAAAGAAAAGCCTTACCTTATCATCAGGATCCTTGACCTCCACGTGCATGCCCATGTTAGGATAATCTCCGTAGCCTTTCGTGTTTGGATCGTACAACTGGACCTTGTAGTTACCAATTACCATAGTTTCATCTGGAATCTCCTCGATAAAACACTTTCGTTCCGTTTCGGCAATGTGAAAGTACAAAGAAGTCGTTGGCATAAAAGCCATGAAGGCCACAACAGCCAAGACCAAGGTCCTCATCCTGAAGAACAACTTTTAAGTAAAGGTATAATAAACTAAGTAACAAAACAGTAAAATACAAAAAAGAAAATTACAAATCTATAAAAAATTTTCAAAATGTTTACAAGGCAATGTTATCCACGATAATTTACAGAAAAACACGATTTTCGTTTCCAAAAAAATTCTTGCAAAAATTTTATTTTTTCTCGCTGACGTGGGGAACTTCAGGGAAAAACAGGAAAACCCGCTGAATTCAAAATAAAATTTATAGAATTGGCGACATGCGCCCAATAAACAATATTTCTATTGAGAAAATGGTCGTTGAGTTTGGAGAACAACTAATTAGAGGTAAGCTAGATTTATAAAGTTACCTTTTTAATAAATTTAATCGAAAATAAGTTAAGGTTGTGAAATTTTTATATTATAGATGTTTACTCATCGATCAAGTCTGGAAAACAGCTTAGAAATGTGGAATACATAGAGAAGATACCACAGATTACTACGCTACACAAGGTTTTCAAACATTTGGAAGCTTCAGCGAATGTTGATAAGGCATTGGCTGATATTGAGTTAGCCGAGGATGTAAGAAACTTTGTTTACACTTGAAATTTTGATTAATTATTGAAAGCATGCTTAAGCCTTTTAAGTTAACTGATGGATACTTAAGTTAAGGGTTTTATAATGATAAATAAATACATAATAACTATAAATTCTGTTTTAGGACAAGAAACTTATTGGTGAATTAGTTGAGACAGAGAAGAAAAAGGACATCTTTGATTGGAAGGTCAGTTTAATATTGAGTAACAGCCAGACCTTTAAATGTTTGACACCTAAAGTTGAGTTGAATATTGATGGTCAAGATCTAGAGTTTGATGTAGAGACGTTTGAACAGCTGAGGTACGAAGTGGCAAGGACTTTGAATAGGCTTCAGAAGTATCACGAAATAGCATAGACATTTGTTTATTTATTTTATATGTAAGTCTTTATATTCAGTACTTTATAATAAGTACTAATTAGTACTGTAACATATTTTCATGTATTTTACGCCATAGTGAATCAAAATATTATTTTTTGTATGTAAATGTACTTTGCTATCTCAATCCTGTTGTAAACTATATTTCCTCATAACATCTGGCTGTAAACTTAAATTTCGCAGTAACAGTCATTCTATTTTTGGTAATAAACAACTATTTATAGCTAACCCATGATACGAAGTCATCGATTTCAAAACAGTTTACTAATCGACGACTCTGTTTATCAGTTTAACGTCACTTCTTTGATTTTGGTTTTGAAATGTTCACTTACGCATTAAACTATGGTTAAACTCTTCGTGTAGACTTATATATATGTTGTGGTAGGGGTTAGTGGCGTGGATTTTAACGCATTGCAAGATAGATTAGTTTAAAAAGTGCAAAAGGTGCAAACATAACTTATATTCATAAATATATATATTTATATAAATACATTAACATTGTCAATACTGTTAACTTTAAAATGAAAGGTCTTGCGCTTGTTATGTTGTTTTTAATATATATTTAACAAATTATACTGACATTGTTGGTACATAGAGGAAGGAATAATATTTATAATTAAGCTCGAAATATGAACCGACTTTGTGGCTCGAGGAATTAAGCTTGTATTGACTATAATAAACAGGGTTTGCGGAAGTAAAACACGTGATACTACGGTAACTGTCTACAATTTCCATCAACTGATCTTATTATACATTTTGTGAGGTTGTGATGTCATGGGGTATGGATGTTAGCATTTACAGTTGAATACGATTGTTTTCTTTTATGATTCAGCCGGAAACACTTTTCATTAAATTTCATATTTTTAGTGTGTTCGGTTTTTAAAATGTTATATTTACTGTTTCTGAAAGGCGGTCAAAAAGTGCGTAGAATTAACACAGCTGAAGTTTTTTTCATAACTAGCAAACTTTGTAGTAGATATTGTCTGGATTGTCTATGATAAGATTGTATGTGACATTTGATATGTTCAGTTGTCGAAAAAGATAAATAAGATGGTATGATTGTCATCTATATTATAGTTTGTGCTTCTAAAATACAAAGTTTGTAACATTTAGTAACGGTCTTCTAATTAGTTTTATTTTGTGTTACCTTATGTTATACCTACAGTTTGTAACGAAAAGGTTCAAGAAAAACGTAACTATTATATTACCTTATTGCGCTTGTTAAAAAAAAATTATACTTTTTTTTCAAAAAGGAATACTTTTTTAAATTTAATATTATATGTAAGAGTTTCTTTACATGCCAAAAATACTATGCGATGTTCGTTCTACTATGGTATGTTGCAAACAACTGTATTAGTCGTGTTATCGTCTCAATAGTCTGTGACGCAGAATAGTTTTTTATATTTTTTGCGAAATTTGTTCAAGTTACGACTGGATTAGTACCACCTTCTGGTAATATAACTCTACGTGACAATACATATACATATAGGGAAAGCTTACAGAGTAACGAACGTGTTGGACTTGGTTTCCGAAAACGTATTTAAGCAAATGTAAACAGTATTGTAAGGTGTTTTGGTAGGTGGAAGTATACGTACAATGGTTAGGTAGGGTGGGGTGGGGTAGGGTAGGGTAGGGTAGGGTAGGGTAGGGTAGGGTAGGGTAGGGTAGGGTAGGGTAGGGTAGGGTAGGGTAGGGTAGGGTAGGGTAGGGTAGGGTAGGGTAGGGTAGGGTAGGGTAGGGTAGGATAGGGTAGAGTAGGGTAGGATACGGTACGGTAGGGTATTACTACAACAACATCTACCTACAGTTTTTTGTTTCGAAACATTAAAAAAAGTTTTTTAAAACTTTTATCAGTTATGTTTGACTCACTTTTTCTTTTTGTCTGAATAGAACGCCCGAGGGGCTCTTGCAATTTGGGTCTCGAAAGTGCAAAGAATGAAAATTAAGTTCTTTTCAGTTGTATAATCCGCGTTATGACTGGCTTTCCGGTCGTATTTTCGAATACCATGGGGGAATATACCATTACTCTGTGTCAACGTGTAACGGCTTTTATTTAATTACTGTTTATTATACATATCAGGGGTATTTATGAGGAAATATATACTTTAAATTTATTATATATTTACTTTTTGATGTTTATACTATGTAGTTATATGAATTAGTAGTCTTCAATATTATGTAAAAAGTTGTGAAAGTTACGAATCTCACGTATTCTCATAGATATGTCATACCAGTCTAAAGCTTTGTTATACGTATATGAATTACATGTACTTTGTGGCCACTTCTCTGTCCTTTTAGGCCGACTTTTTAAGTTTTTTTTCAAATTTCAAAGCTTTTTAAACTCAAATTTCTATTATTTTGAATTTTATTGAAAGAGATGAATATTGAGTTAGTTTTATTTTAAATTGATTAATTAGAGGGATTAAACTACAACAATATAAGATTAATTACTGGCCTGTAATTATACATTATGGTGCATTAATTATACATTACAATAAAGTAATTGGTAGTTAGATAATTAATATTGTTTTATATGACATTTTATTGTCTTTCAATACATTTTATCTTACTTTACCTTACTCTTTGGACTATAAAATAAAATTTTACAAAACTTTACTACACAGTTTATATTGAACATTAAGTTACATGGTACACCATGTTGCATATTACTATATTTTTGTAAATTTTGTATCTTTTTTACATTTCATCACACTGCAATAACGTGCAAAACACTACAATGACATGTAAACCCTTCAAACTTGTTAAATAAAACAATTCGGCACGGCCTTACTCGCGAACAATACCCAAATAGCACGGCAGCGCATCTTAATTGGGTTCGTACCACGTGGTGGAGAGAAACTTTGTCTGATCTCTCGTGTGATCTCTTCCCGTCTTGTTTATACTTTTGAATTAACTGATGTTTGGAGTCTTTTGACCACTCTTTGGGCGAATGGTTTGACATGGGTTGGGGGATCGTTTGAGGAATAATATCATGTTAGGTGTGTGTTTATTATGTTTAGTTTGGATTACTTACGTTTTTGGCTATTTGATGATATTAGGGTTTTTAAGTGATTCTGTGTTCTCATTCTCATCAAGTTTTGGAGGTTAGGGGGCGCAGGATTAATTGAACAGCTTAATATTTTAGGTTTTTGTAGGTATGGGGAAAAGAGGAAGAGATGATTTATTTTTTCATTTTTAAGAAATTTTATTTTTAAGAATTCATTAGCCTCATGTTAACATACCCCTACGTGGCCTGTTTTTTTAAATTGATAGTTAAATTTGGCAAGTATAATAATTCGAAATCTCAAATTTTATAGTACTAAACCTACCAAGTACCCTTGAGACTACAATATCCTCGAATCAAAAGAGCAACTTTTCGAGTATAATATAAAATGTAACTGCCTTTTCGAGACTACAAACCCCCCTTTTAAAGGTTGTTTTCCACTTCCCTTATACAATTTGGTGTTGTTCCCAGTACTTCCAAGTAATTTCAGCTTTGTTTATTGTGACAGTTTTGGGTTGGCTACAAGTAAACTGGCAGTTGTTTGAGGTAAGCATAGTGTTTTGCATAATATTGTGTTGCATATCATCTTTTTACGAGATTGTCTTTGCCAGTCTTTGTCTTTAAAAGCTTTTATGCTTAGTTATGATATGATAGTTGAAATATACTGTACTAAAATTTTATAGGCTTATTTTAGTAAAGTATATTTCCACTGGAGGGCGTGGGGAGGAGTTAAAAATGAATGTAGTTGTAGATGTTTGCAGCATCTTATTTTAAATTTATATCTGGTTAACTATAATAGTAACATGTCGTGACTGTTGTTTACGCCCTTTGGGTCTTTGGCCTTTGAGAATTCATATGATTTTGTTTATTTTCACTGTTTCTTCGCAGCGTTTCGAGCATTATATTAACATTAGGACGATTGTTTAGATTATGTTGTAAAAACATAAATATACTTTACACTTTTACATTTTGAAATTTAAAGTGTATTTTGAAAAACTTTTTTATTATTTTAAAGTTTGTAGGGGTCAAATTAATTTTTTTAAATAATAGACGATATTTTCAAGTTTTACTTTGCCTATGATAATATAAATGTTGACTATAGTTTTTACTAATTACAACCCACAGCCAAGTCTAATAACACTTAATCTACTACGTAGTTAAAGGCCACGTAGCTTATTTACTTTTGCCATTTGTGTCGTATGTTGTTGTTGCATACTATTTTGGGTTTATTGCCACTGCGGTCCTACTGCACTAATGTTTTGTAAACAGCCGTAGGTTTAGGAGGAATGTACTGTAAGGGCATTCCACGTTACTGTGTGTTATTTATGTCGTTTTGTTTTGAAGGGAAATGGACTTTTTGTTGTTCGGCTTGGTGCTACTCTTACTTTTATATCGTTGACACGTACGTTAGGAAGTGGATTTGTATATTGGCTGTAACTTTGTATTTACAGATAAACTGCTGTGTTTTTTAGGCTTATTGCAGTATTTTTTGGTATATTATTGTATTTTATTAGAACTTTTTATATTGTAGTAGATAACATTACTTTTGCAAATAATGTTTCCTGTTGCCACGTTTTTCTTTTGCACATCATGTTGATACTTATAAAAAAGCTGATATACTGTGTACAATAAATAAGCTTATACACTACTACTTAAAATATAACAAGCTTATCTACTACTACTCATACTTTGTAGTTGTTCTAACTAGTAGTTACACTGTAACAGCATTAGTATTAGCTCATTAATTCACTGTAATCGCATGTGATTTGGTCATAGAAAGTGCAAAAAGAACACTTTTACCAGAACTTGCACTCTTATGCACAAATACATAAGATATTTTGAAGAGCTCGTCAGTCCAGCAAAGCCGAGACCAGCAGTAGTGTTGTTGTATACTTAGATATGGTGGTTTTAGTTTAGGGGTGGGGTAGGTTCATAAGTATTGGTTATGGTTTTTTTAGATATCTACTAAAGGCTGAAAAGACGATGCTTTTGCAAACTCTTATCTCCACGTCTATATTTAGCTATGTTAATATCTTTTACCCGCCTTTACCTAATACCTTTTCATTAACTCTTGCATACATCTAATTTGGACCCTATTCGAACACCTTTTAGCAACATATAATAGAGGAGTTCAATGTTCTCTCGAACTGGCTGTTCTCTCTTAAAGTTACGTTCGTTGGACCCTTAAAGCTCATTTGTTTTGTCATAAGAACTGGGTTTGGTTGTTTTCCACGTTCTACAATTATACATTTGTGTTGTTTTTACTGCATAATGCACATGGCTTTTCGAGATATTTCGAATTTATGTTTTATGGGATATATATAATAGTATTGTTACATTTACATGCTTTTTGTAGCTTGGAGTACAAACTTCACGTTGTATAGTTGTATTCATTGTGTTAGTTTGCATGTTATTTACAATGTAAATCTAGTGTTATGTCGTGTAATATAATGTGCAAGAACACATACGAACACGTTGTATATATGCGTATTGGTATTGTGAGCAAAGTGTAATAAGAGGTTACGTATATTATTATATTATGTAGATTACGTTGCATAATCAATAGTTTTGGTAAATTATGTATAACAAGATTATTAGGGCTAATAATAAGATGTTTTTATAGTCAATGATAAAATACTATGTTTTTTATACAGAGCTTGTTAATAATGACATTTTGCTGTAGCTGCATCATAGTATATGTCTTTATAGTATAGATCTACCATATATATATTCAATTTATTACAAACTATTTATGTATTGAAAACATTATATATGCTATTACCACCTACATATACTTTGATTTAAATTCAGCCGCATCATTTCAAAATTTAAAAATTAGTTCAATTGAAAAGGACATTACAAACATGTATATATTAGGTATCCTAACTATAAACTTTCATTTTTTAACAAACTTATTTTTATTATAACAACCGAAACAAAACTAATTATTCTGAGATATATACTCTAACATTGTCTATGCCTTCTCTACAACGTTCCTTCAAAACGTGAATGCCAGAACTGTGGAACTACCTCAGCTGTGTCTTAAAGAAATCTTCACCCTATAACATGACTTCAGCGCCATTTTTGAAATTGATTCCAGCAATGCGATTTTTCACCCTTCTGAATACATGATAATAAGAAGGAGCAATGTCGGGATTGTAGGGCGGTATAGGCATTATAGTCCAGCTCAATTCACCAAGAACTTATGACGTCATCTTCGCACTGTGAGTTCGAGCGGTATCTGGTCAAAGTTTCACAGTGGAAATATCAATACCCAGAAAGTAGAGAGCATGGTTGATTCGTTTCAATTGTTCATTGTAGACATCTGCCGTAATTATTTATCCAGGTTTCAGAAACCCGTAGTACACTATTCCCGTGGTAGACCACCATACGCAACGGAAGGTTTTGTTTACCAAAGGTCAGGTTTCGAAGTAGGTATAGCTTTTGAACCAATATCAATCTATTGTCTTTTGACCTTCTTTATATCGTACAGTATCCATCTTTCATCCGAAGTAATAATTGGTTGAAAAAAACCTCGGGTTTTGGACAAGCGAAACAAAATATCACAAGTATTGACCCTTAGCGCCATGTTGGAATCACTGAGTTCGTGGAGCACCCGCCTGCCATTTTGTTGAGCTTTCTTAGTTTGTGAAGATGATTGGCGATGGTTTGCGAGGTACGGGGAAGAATATGCGACAACTCCACTGTTGCTAAATTAGTATTTAACTCAATCAGTTGATGGCATCTGCCACTTCATGACCTCGTTTGTGTTGTTTGTCCACAAGGTCAAGGTTCACAGTATGAAAATTTGAAAACCACGTCTGCACATGTCTAACACTTATAACGTCTTCTCCAAAAACTTCTGCAAACGTACGATGGCATCCAATAGCACTTTTACCTTGTTTAAATACATAGTCGCATGCGATATCGCACCTCCAAACTGAGCTTAGTCAAGTTTTACCCAGATTTTTCCAAGTAGACAAAGACAAACAGACAAGTATTATATATCGTTCGATTTGCATTGAAACAAGCTACAAAACAAAACAAATCCTGTTAAATAATATTAATTTTCACAAAAGTTATAACTTGTAAAAGTCAGCGGAAGTTTATAGTTAGGATACCTAATACTACAAATACGTTTTCCACTTAATCGAACATGTTTTATATCAGCGTGAGATGTCATTTTGACGCTTTTTGAGTTAAAAAGTTCATTTTTAACTTTTTGTATGCATATGTTGTTATAGTCATTTAAAACGCTACTACTATGATAATATGACTTAATAGTATGACAGTACAGGGCGAATGGTATTTAATTTGTTATGCCTGGTAACTACGTGACCTATTTAGTACGTATATGCACGGTAAATTAAGTTTAACCTCATATGTTAAAGGAATTATGAATATGCTATAATTATATTATACATACTTCATATTATACCTAAATGCGTGTTGCGTACATTTGGCTAAGCCATTTGTCATATATTGATGTAGACTTTTCAGAACGAATTCTATAAAAAGACGTCTGAAGCGCTTCCGAATGACTAAAACACATATGGAAACCGTTACTCAAACTCTCGTCAATTTCGAGAATGACAAAATGGTAAGCGCTTCAAGGCTGGTTTGGGTTATATAGTTATAGATTTGGTCTTGAAGGGAGGGGTCGGGTAGGGTAATTTGTTTAGGGAAGACAGTTAAAGAAAGGAGGGCTTCTCAGGAGGAGGTTCTGGATTTAAAAAGTTTTTTTTTTGTTTATACAAAAGGGTGGTTTTACTTACAAACCTTATCTTTGAACCTTCCAAACCCTAAAACAAACAATTTTTTGCAACTCTAACCAGTCCACTTTCTTTCAGCGCAAAGCCCGTCCTTCTCGTCAAGCTCTTCAACGTCATATCAGTCTAATTCAAACAAAACGCCAGATTCAAAGCCGTCTGTCACTACTAAAACAAGTCCTGATTCAGGAAGAGTTTGAGGACAAAGTGTTCAGGTTGAATAATACTCCAGATGACACTTCTGATGACGAACAGACATCGTCAAGCAGCTCCAGTGATTCTGGTTCAGATTCCTCTTCTGACAGCGATGACGATGACTTTGGACCTCGTTACAGTTTAGTTAAACGGCCAAGACTCTCGATTATGTCATCAAGGAAGAAGTCCAAGAAGTAATGGGTATTGAAGTAGTGAGGGTGTTATGGTACAATCAATGCTACTGTCAGTTTTTAAAGTTGAAAGCTACCTTACGGATACTAACTCCAACATTATGGTTTCGTATGTTAATATCTTACTTACTATGTATATTATCACACATATATCTATATATTCACCATGTACATTCAAAACTATTCTTACTGTTTCTGGGTATGTACAATATAATATAATAGACGTATCAATAGAATTCTACTGGTCTCATGTACATTAAGCTTGTGCCATTACTTAATTATATAACTTTTATGTATAGTTTTAACTATATTATGCTACTGTCAATCATACGAGTTACTCACTTATACTTGTAAATTCTATTGTCATATTGTTCTCATCAATGTAAATATAAATGTATATTGTATTGTCATCTTTCGCTTTTAAAATAAACAATATTACTATTGAAGTAGTAGTGTTAAGACATTAATAGCCTTAGTCCTAGCCTTAAAAACATAAAAATAGTGACTTTAATATCTACAGCAAAATTTACAAAATTCATATGGAGATTGTTGATAATAAGCTGTAAAAGTCTTCCTATGCATCCATCGAACACTATGAAGTTCTTGGCTTTCTTAATGGAAGCCACCGACAGCTCCATGTCGCACAAAAAAAAGTTATAGATTTACAGCGCCAAAAAGACTGTTTATATCATTTGATAAGGTCAGTTTGAAAAGCCAAGCCTTCTACACTAAATTTGACCGATTTGGCCAAGATATAAAATGAGTCTTCTGAAGCCACTTCCTTCATATCATTTATAGCATCCATGTCGGCTGTCACAGTGTCTGTTGGGTCAAATAGTTTGCCCAGAACACTATTCTTCACCGTCAGATTCAAGCCAAGTCGTATGAAGATTCAAAGTTGACTGAATAAGATCGTTTCAATAAAGCGGCTTCTGATTCCTTTTTGATAGATTCTAAAGAACCAAGACAGGATTCGGACTTGCAACGGCGGAATAGGTTCTAAAATTTGATCAATAAAATCTTGATAACTTCCTTTACAATACAAAAAATTGCAACCATTTTCTTTACAAAACAAAAACCCTTAATATTTGGCTGTCTCTAAAGTCTTGTCGTTTCTCAACATAGAAACCACCATAAATCAACGACAAGACTTTCGTGAAACAAAATCTCTTGAAATAATGACAAAACATACCAACTGGGGTCCAATATTAATAGCCAGACGTAACTAGAAGCTCCAATTAAACCAGGCTAGGATGGCAAACCGGTGAATTGTGACTGATCGTATAACTTGTCTCCCGCGGCCTGGAAAAAACTGAAATAGCTTTTTCATATTTTCAAAAAAATTGCTAAAAATGAAATGAACGTTCTTTACATAAAAATTAAAAAATAGCAAAAACTTACTTTCCAAAATGAAAAAAAATAAAAAATAGTCTTTCAATCACAACCCAAAAAACCGCAATAACTTTCTTTTCACCATGACTTTGACGAAACATTCATATATAAAATCGTTCACGACCGTTCGACATTTGATTTGAATTCGTAAAAATTCGAAAAAACCTTTCATAATTTCAATTTCAAACATTTATCTAAAAATACCTAACTAAAATTTAATTTAAAAATTAATTTTATACAGATGCACGACGAGAGCGAAGAGTCGATCGAAGTGAATTGGCTGGAGGAGATAGAGGGGGTACGGGGCTAGCGAAATCTGAAAATAAAAAATTAAATAATTGAAAATGTTACTTTCACATTTACAGAGAGCTTGATAACAGAATCGGCTGTTATTTTGTAAGCCACGTCTGATATAACGCGATGTAATCACGAAATAAGTAAAATTCTCGACAAAATGTAAATAATATAGTAATAAAACAAAAAAAATGTAAAAAACCTTGTTGAATCATGTTGTCTGTGTTAAGGCTCTCAAAACCATCTGGCAAACCTGACATAACGACTGGCACGTCTTGAACAAGATACTTTGCGCCGTGCCGTTTCCGATAAAATCTAATGCCGACCGATACAACGTAAAAAACGGCAGGGACGGAAATGGCAATGGGTGTCCAAAACGCAACCGTACTGACACTATCCTCATAAATTATCATCAAGGGTGCTTCAGTAGCGTTAACACTTTTAAGCAAACAATCGCCCAGAGAAGCCGCGCATCCAAAAGAGGAAAATATGTACATCAATAACAAAAAACATGGTGTTATTTTTGCGTAAGGAGCTAATACCTCCTGTTCACCCTAAAACGAACATAAACACCACATAAACTAATAAAGCTTTTAGGACTAAGGTAGGACAGGTAGGACTACCAGGCCTACTAGAGCCACTAGGACTAGGACTACTAGGACGCCACTAGGACTAGGACTACTAGGACAACTAAGGCTGGGACTACTAAGAGAACTAGGAATGGGGGCAGGATTTCTAGGACTACCGGGCCTACTAGAGATACTAGGACTAGGACTGCTAAGACAACTAAGGTTGGGAGTAAAACTGCTAGGACTACCAGGCCTACTAGAACCACTAGGACTAGGACTACTAGGACATCTAAGGATGAGGGTAAGACTGCTAGGACTACCAGGCCTACTAGAGCTACTAGGACTAGGGCTACTAAGACAACTAAGGTTGGGAGTAGGACTGCTAAGACTAACGGGCCTACTAAAGCCACTAGGACTAAGACTACTAGGACAACTAGGAATGGGACTACTAAGAGAACTAGGAATGGGGGGGGGGCAGGATTTCTAGGACTACCGGGCCTACTAGAGCTACTAAGACTAAGACTACTAAGACAACTACGGTTGGGAGTAGGACTGCTAGGACTACCAGGCCTACTAGAACCACTAGCACTAAAACTACTAAGACAACTATAGCTGGGGGTAGGACATCTAGGACTACCTGACCTACTAGAACTACTATGACTAGGACTACTAAGACAACTAGGGATGAAGGTAAGACGGCTAGGACAGGACTACCAGGTCTACTAAGGCTAAAGGCTAGGACAAAAACTAAGGATAAATTTACTAAAGCTACTCACCGTTCTTGTCATTACTATAAACCAAAAAGTGTTACATGAGCACACCAAATTAACCAGTATCATACCAAAGTGTAACCAAACCGTAAACTTTACATACGGCATCATAGAAACTACTACATTATATAACAAAGTCGCTAATGCTCCAACGAACGACATGAAGGCAAACGCTCGACTCATGAGCTCTTCAACAGACAAGATTGTCTTGACGGTTCTTCTATTTAAATACAGTACCATCAATCCCATAAAAGCACCAACTAAGGATAATACCTAAAATTAACCATGAGTATTCTTAAAAAGTCATTCTTTGCTTTCATCTGCACAAATTTAACTTTTTAGCCCTTTCC
The DNA here is from genome assembly GCA_904066225.2 of Bursaphelenchus okinawaensis. NCBI lineage: Eukaryota > Metazoa > Nematoda > Chromadorea > Rhabditida > Aphelenchoididae > Bursaphelenchus > Bursaphelenchus okinawaensis. Next base: position 5,077,635 of record CAJFCW020000005.1, on the reverse strand, counting down.
CTCCCCCTTTTAATCCTTGTTGAAATAAAAATAGTTTATTTAATCTTAAAGCAAGTATGTAAAATTTTTAAGTGTAAAACTGACTTAAATACACAAAAAATATTTTTTAATACAATTCTCTAATTTTTTTCACAAAACTTACGGCTACTCCCACATTAATATAGGAGAGCTTTTGGGCGCCATATTCCAAAACATGATAACTTTCCAAGGATTGAAAAATCCCCGAAACAGCAGTTAAAAATACCGAAAAATGCACAACAACATTTTCAGCTACTTTTGCTGGCACAGCCGGATTGACCATGGTAGAAACCGCAAAGTGATTATAATTTTTTTAATTTTGTTTTTTACTTTGAAACTGTGATTTTCCTATGATTTAAAAACATAAAGCTTGATCTTAATATGTGAAGTTTGGTACCACATACAAAATTTTTCAATTTTATTTAGTAAAATTTTTTAAAATAATATTTCTATATTATCGTTGTCTATGTACTGTATGCGTGCTTTATAAATGCAATAGTTTGTTGTTTAATTCTACTTTATATTTTGAATAGCAAGACTTAAACGTTTTAAATATTATCGATTTTAATGCTTTATAAGAAAACGTAACCGTATTTTTTTCCTGGCGTCAAGACGCTAGATTTGGCGCTTTAAACTGGCTTTTAAATGTCTTGTTTATGAATTATTGTTTTGTGCTAGATAGTTTTCTGTTTTAAAATATTTTTAAAAATTTTTATTTTGTTTTTCTTGACATGAAAAATCCTTCAATTATTCAACGACTATTAATGTTCCAAACAGCCGTTATGGATAGGTTGGTTACTGTGTTCAGGTTTAAAGATATACCAGATCACAACATTGATCAGTGGCCAAGAACTATGAACGCCAATTTTTCTTATTGGACTTCTAGTTTTATGAGAATGGTAAGAATTGTCAACATGAGGATTAGGTGTTACTTTTAATAAAAACTTTTCTTGAGAGAGGGGTGATTTTTTAAAAATAAATTTTTTATTTTTTTATAGATTGTCGACTTTGGAATATGCTCTTTTTATGGCAGTTACACAACTGCATTATTCTTGGGTTTGAACAGATGTATGGAAAGATTCGTTAGTTGCAGTATTTTGTTTTCGATTCACTATTATTATTTTGTAAGTAGTTTATTCATTTTTTGTAGAATGAGATAAAATAGAGTCATAAAAAAGGTAGGGAATAGCGCAAGGGCAAGAGTTAGGTGTTGAGATTATGGTCGTTGGGGATAGCATTAGAGTATAGACATGAGTAGCTTAATTGTTGAGCCTGGTCTTTTTCCGATTTTGCTCAAGCCCTGCCCTAACTTTTTTTGAAACGGGCCGGGCTTGGGCCGTTGCTCATGTCTATTAGGGTAGGTTTGGATAGAATAGGGTAGGGTGGGACAAGTCAAGATAGGGTAAAGTGGGATAAAGTAAGGTAGGGTAGTGTGAAGTACAGTGTTAAATTAGGGTTTTATTTTTTTTTACTTTTCAGGCATTATTATTTCTTCTCTATACTATGCCATTTGTTTTGTACATTAAATTTTTGGTTTATGCCGTACATTACCAAGCAACTAAAAAGATCAAACCAGATTTTCTCAAAATTTTAAAACGACTTGATCAACAAGCCAATTCCGCGCTATGTAACAAAAACGATGTCATTTGTTATTACGTATTTTTTAGTATAATTGCCAATTTTTTTGTTTATTGTTTGTATTTTGCAATACCTGATAGTTTTGAACAATCTTGTATAAAAGATTGAATAAAATGCAGGATGGTTTTCATTGCGTTAAGCTTTGTCATAGCTCTGGCTTTGGCCCTTAAACTTTGGTTTAGACTTAACATTAGGCTTTGCTTTATTTTTAGCCTAATCTTTACATTATCATACATTATTCTTTTTCCTTCAAAACATCCCAAAAATATTTAAAAATAATTTTAATTATCCAAATTTCAAAGACTAGAATCAGTAAACATTCCTTCTGCACTCAGTTTGGTTGATTGGCCGAGATGTAAAATGAGTTTTCTGAACCCACTTCCTTCTTTCCACTGATGGCATCCAAGCCGTTTGTCACAGTGTCCGTTGGGTCAAATAGTTTGTCGAGAACACTATTCTTTACCTTTAGATTCAAGCCAAGATCGTATGAGGATTCAAAGTCGTCTGAATAGGATCGTTTCAGATATTTCATTAGAGGTCTCATAAAAAATGACAAAATCTAACTACAATACAATTTTTGCGAATCAAACTGAATCGTTTTAATTGTTATCAAAATATAATTCATCCCGGAATTCGATAAGAACAGCATTGAACCTGACCGAAGGCGCGTTGAAAGCCGTTACCTCGGGTCATAAACTAACACGTACTTAAGGAGTGTTTGCAAACTATTTTAATGTTATTGTTATCAATGTCGCTCACGTTGCTTTTATTTTTTATTGTCACGGTTGATTCCGCTATTGTACCCAAGATTCGTGGTTTAAGCAGTGGAGATGGTAGCCCTTTGCCTAAAATTAAAGCTGGTACTGATGCTTTAGATCTAACTAAAGTTAGTACTGGCTATAGTTATCAATTTAAACTTAGCACTAATGATTTGAGGCATTTATACAGTAATAATGGTTTAAAAGGTGATAGTGCAGATAAAAGAAAAAGAGTGAAAGAATATGATGAAGAAGTTGCGAGAAAGATGATGTACCTATCAGCTGCTGCCTACAGTGATCAGCCCCACATTTGTGTTTGGAATAAGTTTCGAAATGCCGAGGTAAGTACTGTAATATCAAAGGTTTATATTGTTATAGTAAAATTTTGTTTGTTTCATAATCTAATTCATTTTTTAAAGCCACGAGAATGTTCTATGTTATCAATTAATGAAATGCATTAACATCATATTAATCAGCGGAAGTATACTAATTATATTATTATAAGTCATTTGACAATGAAAATGCTTTACAAACAATTGGTCATATTAAATCAATGTTTTTAGGTAATAAACCGGTTTGAAGTAGCTTGTGACCCGTCAGGCAACTCTACATGTTCTGGTTACATTGCCGTACTACACAACGACCATGCTGTCGTCGTATCTTTCCGAGGTACAGTAAATGACAAGCAGTTCTTCGACGAGATCGTATCAGCCGTGATGACAAAAGAAAGCTTCTATGGGTACGGTAGAGTGAACAAGTACTTCCACGACGCCTACTTTACTTTGTGGTTGAGTGGAATGAAGCAGCTGTTGTACGAAGTGGTCGATTACTATCCTCAATATACTTTGTGGGTTACTGGACATTCTCTGGGAGGGGCGTTGGCTACGCTGGCTTCTGCTGATTTGGTAGGGACTGGAAGGTTCAATGCCTACAACAGTTTACATTACAATTTTGGCAGTCCGAGAGTTGGTGATGAACATTTCGCAAAGATATTTGAAAAACTGGTAGGTAGTGCAACATTGAGCATATATTACATGTCTTTTATAGACTTTTTTTATTTTAAAATCTTGAAGATGTAGAAATTTTTATTAGGCTAACTTACTTTTCTAAACTAATGTTATAGTTGCCAGACTATTACCGAGTAGTCCACGCACAAGATACCATCACTACTGTATACCCAACACTACTTGGCTATTCTCACCATCATACCCAGATCTGGTACAACAATAATATGACATACGGCGACAGATATATTGAGTGTTTTGGGGAGAATGACATGCGATGTCCAGTACGAGCCTCGTTGGATATGTTTGACCATAGACATTACTTTAATGTAAGAGTACCGGTTTATGGTCATAATGGCTGTGTTGGTACGGGTGACGAGAATGATGACAAAGTTGATGGACAACTGTTTTAGCCGCTTATTTATGGTGATTAATGTTTGCAATACGATTGATATCTATACATAATTACTTAATTTATATTTTTAGCCTTATAGTGTACATATAATGAAGTAAAGTTAACTATAACATATATAATAGAACTGTGCAGTAATTTAGATATGAACATATGAATAGCAAAACCAGTTGATCTTTGACATTTGCATTGTTTTGTGAATGTTGAGGATGCCTTAAGTAACAATTGATAAAGTGTACTCGCTTTATCTAAAACTTCAAAACTCATGTTCTTGTATTTAAACACGTGTTTTTAGGCTTTATTTTAAATTATTTTTAAGCAATTTATTTTCTAAATTTTAATTTTTTAAACGTGTATAGTAAAATGCTCCATAAATTGTACTATAATGTGTTAATATTGTTGTTACTATGCTTAGAAGTGCACTGTCAGTACGATGAGAAGATAGCAAAGAATGTTTTCTTTCCATTGGCTGCTTCTGCTTATTCTGACAAGCCAGAAGACTGTTTACAACACGTCTTAAAGGATACTGAAGTCTTGGCCAAGTATTTCACTGCATGTAGTCCAAAGAAGAAGGACCTTTGCGCTGGATTCATAGCTGTTGATCACCAGAATAAGGCGATGATGATATCTTTTAGGTAGATTAAAGTCATTTTGTATTTTTATAATTAGGTTGTTCAATTAATTCTGTGCCTCTTCTCAAAGGAATTTGCTGGGTTTAGGAGCATAAAATTACTTGAACAACCTAATATATTTAAATAGATTAATGAATAACAATGATTTTCATGGTTTAGAGGATCAACAACCACCGAACAAGTGATACGGGAGATAGTCGACGCTGTCCTTGTACCAAATGTAAAGGTTTTTGATGACGCTTCGGTAGGATACTACTTTTACCATGCCTTTTACATTATGTGGAAGAGTGGAATGCAAAAAGATTTTGCAAAATATCGAAAAACTTATGATAACTACGAGATTTGGGTAAGATATAAAGTCTTTATCAGGTTAAAGACAATTGTAGCGTAAAACCTAATTCTTATATAGTGTAAATGTTATAAATTTGTTTTTAGATATCAGGCCACAGCCTTGGCGCAGCTATGGCAACAATATGTGCGGTCCAAATCAGCCGTATCTATCCCACTCTAGCTCCAAATATATCATTATACACATTTGGTGAACCTCGGGTAGGAGACAGAAGCTTTGCCACCTACATCGAGAATACGATACCGAACGTTTACAGAGTAATTCATGACAAAGATATTGTTACCAACATTCCCTTGATTCTGGCGGATAAGTTTTGGCATCACACGCCAGCCGTCTTCTACAAAGGTGATATGGATATTGGCAGTAAATTTGTGATATGTAAAAAGAATGACATCGAATGTACGTTGAGGTATGGTCCCTTACAGGACTCAATAGACGATCATTTGAACTACTACAACATGAGGTTGTCTGATTATGGAGAGAACGGATGTCGACCGGTCGATACACGTTCTTATGTGTACGGAGATGACATTTGATTGATATTTTATTGTAAATTAAGTTATTGTAGTTGTGTTTGTACATAAAAGTAATAAACTTAACTTATGTTTTGGAAAGTTTACTGCTAGTAACGTATAACAAGAAAAGTAATAGCTTAAAACAGTTAAATTGTAGTTTTAGATGGTATGTTTGCATCCCATTATATCAAACTACACTTTTAGCTATCAGATTACGATTGTGCAAATTAAAGTATTTTTAAAGATACGATGACTTTACTACGAAGCGTTCTCACACTGTAGTAATATACGAACAAGAATGACCATTTCAAGATAGAAGTATATTAACTGTTTAAAGAGGTATAACTAGTAGTGCCATTCTTGGTTGGCATAGTCAGCTATCGAATTTCTTTTATGGCCTGAGGGCGGGCATAAAAAGAAACACAATCTTACACTTTCAGCCGGATTAAAATGTCGCAAAACAACTTTTGGCATTTAATGGGGGGAGGGATTGAAGATTTAGGTAACACTTTTGGTTAAAATATTTCATTTTTTAGCTTGATTCTATTTAAATTTTGTTTTATTTACTGTACCACATTCGTTCAAATACGGAAAAGCTGTTTTGGTCTGGAACTTTTCTATTTTTTCATTTTTTTGCTTCTGATAACCTCTCTACATTGTAAATCTATAGACAATATAAAACATTAAACCTTATTGAACTAAATCTGTTTACCTTTTAATGACATTGCGTACAGTAACCGTAGAAACACGTTAATATTTTTTTTATTTTAGTTCGAATTTCAATCTTTTCATTTCCGTTGTGACATAAGCAAGATAAATATTATAATTTATGAGTTTGTCTGCCGATATTATCATAATGTAATTTGGAAAACCTTAGTATTAGTGCATATAAACTGACACAGATGTTGTTGTAGAGGAACTACATTCTAAATACCTAGAAAGTTATATATACATTAGCTGGTTCAAATAATTCTGCGCTTTTTTTTAAAGCAAATTTTGGAGTTATGGTTTAATCAAAACTGCCAATAGAGTCGTATGTGTCATAATGTTGTTATTGCTCGTGATTAATGAACATACGCACATATCCTTTCTCATAGCATTCAATTGGAAACACTTGCTCGTTCTCAATGAGCATTAATACTCAAACAAGGCTGAACAAACTAAACTGTTGTTCTCAACACTTTCAATTACCGTTTATATGTCAGTAATGTCTCTTTCTATTTACTGAGATGATATTTGTGTTGATATTATTTTTAGTTAATAGTACAGAACTTTCTATTGGCAATTTAAAAAAAGTCTTAAAACGTCACTTTAGCACTTATTGTACTAATACATATGACTTTTGTCAACTTTTTGAGCATTTTCTGTAATTTGCAGTATACTTGTCTTGCTGTAGCATAGAATGCTAATGTGTTATCATAAGTTTAGCGCTTACATCGTGTTGGCAGTTGTATATTATGTTGTTTAGATAATTGTGCGCCCTCTCTCAAAGCAATTTTTTAGAAATGAGAGACAGTTCTTGGACAACTTAATACAAGCTTGTAGACGCATTAATTAGCTTACATTATCGTTAACATTCTGTAAATCTTTTATGATATGGTTAAATTACTACAGTAAAGTGATAATATAAGAAATCTTATAAGAGAACGTTGATTGTACTGTGATATTGCTTCAATAAGATCTTTAGTTTAGGAAGCCGATGGTAGACCTATATTATAGAAGAAGAAAGATTAAGATGCGAATGTAAAATATTATATTGTGATACGAATGTAAAATATTACTTCAACTTTGAAATATATGTGAACGCTTTTCCTGTGTGACATGTATGATGTATATATTCATGTAAACAGCCTTTGTATCTTTTGTTTTTAATATCAGAATATGAAATGTAACTCTTCGTTCTTCGATTTACATTTGTTTAAAACATATCATCTTATTTTGCGTATACAATGCTAAGTTTATAAAAGATACGTAAAGATATCAGGACTTTACACGTATTTGTTGACTATAACGAGCTTTTCTACGTGTAAAGAAACGTTTTGTCATAAGATATCTTTTTATTAATAACAAGATGTTTGCCACAAAATTTATTGTAGTTGTAACGTAGTTGCTCATGTGTACTCTGTCTCTATCATCCTTACATTGCAGATGATGTTAACATGGAAAGCAGGCCTTTCCGAAGCCATTCAATTCATCTTCAACGTTGGAGCGGTGTTCTTTAATCTCATCTTCTTGAATATGTTGCGAAGAGAGTACTTTCACTTGAATATGAGGATCATATTGGTATGTTTCTTAGTTTTTCACATAGCATTACATAGTAAGATTGTGGTGTATAATATAGTAATAATAAGAATGGTCTTTGTTGTTAACTTTGAACGTGAGAACGTTGGCAATAAGTGTAGTTATTGGTACAAAACACGGCGAAAGAGTTTTAAAATTTAAAAATATGCGAAAAACTCTTATTCACCACAGTAAAAATTACTATATCACTATTATATACGACGTATCATTAGTAAAGCTTTGATAACAATAAAATAACTTCATTTTAGGCTTTGAACTCGTTTTCTCTGATAGTAGCTCAGTTCTCCGCTTTACTAAGCGACAATATAATCGACCATCTGCCGTATGACATGAGAGAACTCAAATCTGTCATCGACGTACTACGTGATGCTGCTCTGAATGTAAATACTTTCATGGTAATACCATTAGTCGGGGAGAGAATCGTCGCCAGCTTCAGTAGCAGAAAGTACGAACAAGTTGGACGGTCGTGGTATATGGCATATGCTCTCAGCTTCGTTCTGGTCTCGGTAAGTTATGTTTACAGTAGTATTAAAATTATTTGTATTGGAGAAAAAAGTTTTTTTATGTTGTAAGTCAAAAAGCTAAAACATATTTAATCTTGTCTTTTAGTGGATTCTCAATCTTCTGGCAGCCTTCTACACTGAAGATATTCTGACAAACTTTGATTTGTCAGGCCCTGTGGCTAAACTTCGGTCAGAAGCTGAAGGTAACAAGTACTGGTTGGTAGTGTACTATGCTGCAGGTGGTGCTATTAACATAATATCATTTTTAATATTTGTGGCACTTTACAAGTACAACCAGTACTACTACAACACTGGTGTTGATATTACTCATCATTCATTATCACTACGGTATCAGTTGGCTGAAAATGTGAGGACAGGGAAGCAGTTGATGCCTGTGGCTTTGTTGACTTCTGTGACGTATGTTGGGGCTTTTTTACTATATTTTTTTACTAACTTAGTAGAAAATGATTTAAAGGTTATATTAAGGTAGATAACTTCAAGTAAAACTCTTATGTTTTATTCATTTCAGACAGACCTTCTACGGTTTCGTCCTGACCGGCGCCGTGTGGTCAGCCTTCACCAGCCACTTCATGGAGGCCATGTTGTTGATCATTCCACCCACCTGTGCAGTCACCGCCACCCTGACCCCGCTTGTCTATATTTGGTTTCACAACACAATGCGTCGTTCCATTCTTAATGCTCTGCAAATAGAACATTCACATGCTACGCACTGGCAGGTAGAGGGTCTGAATGGCAAGAATCTGTTGGTCGAAAAGAATGAAACACCGACCGTCCACTTCCAAATGCTTACGAAAAGCTGGCTTTGATTAGAAATGTAGGACAAGGTTGTTTATTGTTAATAAAGTTAGTGTAAAAGAAATTTTAAGTAAATAGTATAAAATGGATGCATAATAACATAAAAAGTGCATAATTTAAAATTTGATTTAAATACTCTAAAAATTTAAAAAATAAGGATTAAAATTTAATAAAAGGCAATAGCGCACGCAGATTAGACTTTCTTTCTAATAAGGAAGTAGGTACCAAAAAGTGCAATTTTGCACATTAGACATGTCATGTATATGAAACGTTTTTAGTTAATACTGGTCAGCAGTGTTTTTCCTAGACCGTTAGTTTCAGACCAATATCCAGCTCGGATAAAAACAAAACTTTTCGGCGGAAATGGATCAAAACTGAAAAAATTGCAATGTTGATGCTAAGAAGCTTATTGTTAGTGAACAAATTACTTATTTTGGAACTATTTTGTTGTTTCTGTTAAAATTACTTTACTGTAACTGCTTTTTACTTCTTAACTTCCATCGTTTTTTTTGTATTATAGGTTCCTTTAAGTACAAGAAGATAGACCACGCTATGGTGAATCTTTGACAAAATTCTTTGCAGAGGCGGTTTCTTTCTCCACTGCTTCCTCCTTCAAACGCTGAGCTTTGGTAGCGTTACTATTATGTCAATGTACAAAATTTAAAGATATTTGTTAAGTAAATGGTGTTGCAATTGCAATTACATTTAACTCGAAACTTTGATAGTTGTCTAGTACCATCTGGGTTAAAAATACTATATTTTTCTATCTTCCTTTTGTAAAATGAAGGAAACTAAACCAAAAACTACAATAAAACGGTTTTACTATACAATTTCAAGCTGCTTGACATATAAATTGTACGGTTTATACTACACAATATTTTTATATACTTTTGACTGCAGTTTGGCTTTCACTATATTGTCAGAAAATGTAAAATATTTTAATTTTTTAATTAGTACTACGCGTATTAACTTTCTTAAATTGTGAATAATTTAAATATAAATTCATATTCAATTACTGTCAGTCATCAAAAATTACAGTTCACAATAGCCGTCGTTATAGTATATTATACTTACAGGATTATTTCTACATTGCAATTCTTGCAAACAGTTAATATTAATGTGTCATACATTTGACAGACCATTTAAGCAAATCATTTTCGGTAGTTAAAGTAATATAATAGTACCTTTATTAGAGTAGTAACTTTTTAGCTTTTGAGTTTTTAACGACACTAGGGCACTTGTTTTAGCCTTTTCTCAGCTTCTAGAAGCCCTTTCTTAGTACCTGGGTATTTTACTGAATGATATCATGATGCCATAGGAAAATTTGGTAAAGTTAAAGTATAAAACACGAATTTTACAATTTTATTTGTATAACGCTGCAGAACGATACTATGCTGTTTCCATATGATGTTATACTGCATTTTATGATCCTTGTTTGCACTGAGAGGTTATACTGATACTCCTACAGTATAACCTCCTACTGCAACAAAAAATAGTGTTTTGCAAATCCTTAAAAGTATCCGATCGTGTTACTTGTGTTACACTGTTAAATATTAATCGTATGAGTAAATTACCATAAATACGTTTAAGCAGTCACTGCTTCCTTGGTCATATACACCTGTTGGGAAAGTCATGGTAGTTTTGCTCTAACATGGAGAGTGTCGATGCATATAAACCTACTGTGATACCAGGGGTTGTTTTGACTATTGGATTCGCGTTGGTTGGTATCTTTGGCAATGCAAATATATGTTGGGCTACTCAGAGGAAGAGGTAAGCTTTGATTGGATGGTCTGTATTTTTTAAATAATTAGGGGAAGTAATGTTAAAATGATAGTAAATTGAGTAATATTAAGATGATTGTATTATAGTTTGGTTTTATATTTTATCTGAATCGTAACACATTGCACTGTAACTATAATCGTACTTATCATTAATTCAGCCGCCTACATTCAACATGTAACCTTCTAATAGCCATAACCGCCTTCTCGGATGTGCTACATCAAGGTGCTCATGTTATATTTGCCTATTTTTATTTGTCAGGTAGCCCGTTCCGGCCGCTTTCACTGTGCTTTCGTATCTTCTGCGTATCAGCCTTCAACGTCTGCTTTGGTGCCTTTTTAGTGCTGTCGATTGGAATCGACCGATTGTTTTGTATATCTTTTCCTGGAATGTAAGCGAGTTTTACTAGTTTTTGAAAACAATAGCACAAGATGATTAGATCAGAAGGAGGTGAAGAGTAGGGAAGAATTCCTGGCTTCATAAACAATGTTTACTGTAAAATATAAATAGCCTGCAATTTGCGTTATGATATTCAACAAATTAAAGATTGCGTAGCACTTACAACATGATGTAACCAACAAAAAAACCTTTTAAACCTAGCACAGTAACATGTCAAACTTAATTTGAGTTTATTAACCTTTCTCAGTATAATGTTTGTCGAAACAGGTGTATGATTAATGTGCGGACCAATGTTTAGATATGACAAACTCAACGTCAAGTTATATATAGTAATTACCATGACTGCACCGACTGTTTACAGTGCCTACATGATTAAGATATGTTATGATGAAGTGGTTGTCAATCAAGAGATGTGAGTTACTTTTACATTACTTTTTGGTTTTAATATTGAGCTTTTGAAACACTATGTACCATTACTGCATTCGGCTTGAACTTGCTGATTAGTGTGCATAAACAACAATATAAAGGTTTGAAACAGTACATACAATTGTAAATAGAGATTACTCTAAAATAAGATGATTTTTACCTGTTTCTTTTGTTACAGTAGTCACAAGAACATACTCAAGTAAAAAATACCTACTTTTAGGCTTGTAGTAGGCATGGTAGCCGAAATCTTTATAAACAAAGCCAACAATGCTTGGCACGCAGCTCAAGCGATCATATACTTAGTTACCATCATCGTATACTGTCTTCTATGGATAGTTGTGGCCAAGAAAGGTGTCGGTAAAACCTCAAAGAAACTGATAAAGTCTCTGAGTTTGATAATGGTAACATTAGTAATCAGCTGGCTGTTTGTTGGTGCTTTTACTGCAGTGCATGATAGTATAGTGACTGAGACTACGCCTTTTGATACCTACTTTTACCACATAAACTTGGGGGTGTTTATTAACATTGGCGTGGCTTCTAACTATTTTATTTATTTTATTTTTAAGTAAGTTTTGCTTTTGATAACTAATCTTGTCAATGTTCCAATGTGAAGATATTCGAATGTTTTAGTTATTAAAGTATAAAGTTCTTTGTTAACCATCTTCTCCCCTTCCCTTACGTACTGTAGCCCAGTATACTTTGCGAAATACGAAAGACCTTTGTTTTTACTATGTAAAACAAGGAATTATCTTACCATGCATTATAAATACCAAAAAAAACAATTAAAAATAGGTTTTACATTACACAGTAAAATGCGTCAATTGTGCCTCATTTCAGTGAAGAATATCGCCGAGCCTTCACAGAACAGCTTTACATAATTACGTTTCGACCCATCGCCAAAGGGGCATGGGAAACGACCAGAGTCACATCGAAACTTCACACTTCCAATAGTATTAATACCGCTACAGTGCATTAACAGAGTAAACTACACTGTATTGGAAAGCCATAGAGTCATAACATGTTTATATGATAACTTAATATAATTTTTTTATAATAACTGTCATTTTCATATTTTAGTATTATATATGAGTGCCACTTTATTATTGTAGAGAACATCTCCAGTCTATTTACGTGCTTTAAAATTACAGTGTAGTAAAAATAGGTCATAATTAAAACTGAGAGTGTTTACACAGTAAAAGTGCTGATTATCAACGTTATACTATGACAAGATGTTGTTTGTCAAGTCATAGTACTATATTGTACAGTGTTTAGAAGGCTTGTCTTACAGTCAATTATAGTTAAATAAAATTGAATTAGGTAGGCTAATGCCATTTCCTTGGCTTTATGACTTTTCGCCTTCTGGAACTAAATAAACTTACATATATATTTTATACATATATTTCCTTATATATATGTATTATATATTCAGTATATCTTATAAGTTGATTCATTAACTGATACTGATATGGTTGCTGAAAGGCTAGATCCTTATAACTTATCAATCGCTCCAGGGCTATTTTTGACATTTCTATTGACTGTCATTGGCATTTTTGGCAATGTCAACATTGTTTGGGCTACTATTAGAAAAAGGTAAATTTTGAAGTCCACCCTCTAGGCCGGCTCTATAACTTGTTAGACCAAATTAAGCTGAGAAAAAATAAAAACTGCCCGGGCCTAAAGCTTGGGCTGGGGCCTAAGCCGAGCTTCAAAAGTAGGTCCGACCCTTTTTTCATCCCTACTCAAAAGCCACATTCAAAAGTTCCCTCGCCTTATCTCCAAATTACATTTCAGACGCCTCCAACACCCATGCAATGTTATCATAGCCCTGACTGCTCTCACAGATATTCTCCATCAAGCTGCTCACGTTGTCTTTGCTTACTTTTACTTCTCAGGCAATCCCTATCGTTCCAAAACGTTCTGTTTTCAAATCCTTGCTACTTCTGCTTTCAATGCCTTTTTTGGTGCGTTTTTGGTACTTTCGATTGGAATCGACCGGTTGTTTTGCGTACTAATACCTAATCAGTAAGCTTATTTTTTTACTTTTATCAAATGTGACATATTTTAATCGATTTTTATCAATTCAAACAAAAATTTATATTAAAATTACAATTTTTAGATACAACAAGGTGAATCTGAAGTTATATTGGTTTGTGACATTACTGCCTCCCACACTATACAGCATCCGTTTACTGTTGTCATGTTACGAAAAAGTTAAAGAAGACAGAGAACGGTATGTTGTGAAATATGTACAATAATGTAAACCTTAAAAGACATGTAATTTTCCTAGTGTTTAGGCACTTCGAAAATAAAATACAGTTTAAAATGTTATACTATAACCAAAAAACAAAGTACAGTGTCAAAACATGTTACCTACAGGTTCATTTTAAGGTACAAGACATAAAATGACATATTATAATCTATATTAAACTTTACACTTTACATATAACCCTTTTCCAAGAACAGCCAAACAGAAACGTCGCTTTTGTCACAACAATAACCTTTGACATATTTCAGACCAACAATCATGATGATAGCTGAACTGTTCGTAGGCGTATCAGATGTCTACAGAAGCCAGGCTGTAGTGTATCTAGCAGCCATCATTGTATACAGTACGCTATGGATCACTGTATCTAAAAAGAAGATACGAACGTCTTCAAAGACGCTCATAAAGTCATTGAGTGTCATCATGATGACATTGCTGATTGGCTGGGTGTTTGTGGGTATATTCCACTCGTTTTACTTTAAACTGCATCCAGTGATAACACCGAATGAGGCCTTTAATTTGCATATGAACATGGGATGGTTGATCAATGTTGGGGTAGCTGCCAACTACCCCATTTACTTTGTTTTTAAGTAAGTTATATATAGTTTTTTTAATAAATTAAACGGCTCTGATAAATAATCTTTAGTGGCTCTAATATACTGCCCGAAACTAAAAAACGAAGTCTCGTTATTATATAAAGTTTTAAACAATTTTAAAAAAACTTTCAGCAACGAATATCGTACAGCTTTCATTGGTCAACTGAGCATATTGACCTGCGGGCAATGGAAGCCAGGCAGACGAAAGATAACTTTCTTGCAAATGTCCTCGAATACTGGTTTTTGATTATTACTAAAAGATAAATAAATAACAAATCTGACTTTCAAAATTAACGTTGCATATTATTACAAGTATCTATGTTTTTTGTAACTGAATACATAGATCAATTTTCTGGATATAAAAACATATCAAAAAAGGTATGCTACTAAAAAAATATCTTATTAGTAAGCAATCAGACCGTGACTTAAGCTCCGTGCAAACGACCGTACCAAGCCAAGCAATTAAGTTCAGTCAAGAAGGTATCTTTATTCCGGTCTAGAAGTTTTCATCCAGATAGTTATAGTTTATATATATAGCATTTTTAAGACCATTGCTTTAGTTATGCAAAACAATGTTACTTTTTAAGCCTAACGCCGAGCCAAAATTTGGCTGATATCACTTGTAAAAGTAATAGCAAACAAGGTTTAACAGTCTACCAAGAGCGGGAGTAAAAAGTGCAATTCCATTAGGGTAATTTAATATTAACTGCATTTATTATCGTCAACTACAGTTAGTATATCACACGTGAAATGACATTCAACGCGTATGACCTGTCCTTGTACCCAGGAGTTGTGATAACCATCTTGCTGGCTATCATTGGCGTTTTTGGAAATTGTAATATCGTTAGCTGCAGAAAACGGTAAGGTGGCTAGCCAATTTTTTGTCTTTCAATTCTTTGAAATGTCCGCATATTCATAAACTTAATACTTAATAACGCCTCTGTATATTGAAATTGAGTAATAAACTTGCAAGTTTGAGACCTTTTCGAACCTTTAAGCATGTTAAATTGTTTTGAAAATTTAACTTCATTAACCTGTATTTAAAATAGTCAGTAATAATATTTTTATAGATAAAAAAACATGTTCATGAACAATATTTTTCACATTTGTTTTACTTAACCAGAGTTCTAAAAATACGAAAAAAAACCAAAAACTTACTTTTACTTGTGACTCACCAAAAACATAATAAATTCTGTCGGCAGTAGGAAAAATAAATCGTACACAAATTACAATAGACTTACAAACATACTTCGAAATGAAATTTCACAAGAAAATATTTTCTACAAGTCATTGCCCGCTTTTCTGGGTCCCGCAACGAAAGTATTTTAGTTGGCAAAACGCTTAAAGTTTATATTCTGATGTTATCGACAACTTTTCAGTGCTACTGCAGCACTATAGAAGGTTTTCTTCTTATCATCGCTAGGATAACATTATAACATTCTGTAATTTCAGCTCTCTCAGATCAGCGTGCAATATTATAGTAGCTTGTGGAGCTCTGTCAGACGTGTTTCATCAAGGATCTCACTTCATCTTCGCCTATTACTATGTAACTGGAAATGCCTTTCAGAACCTGCAATGGTGCTACTATCTGAACATTCTTCCACTATTCAACATGAACTATGGCTCGATTCTGACGTTATCCATTGGCGTCGACAGACTGTTTTGCATTACTGCGCCAGTAATGTAAGTAATTGTTGTTGTGGGTTATGCACGGTAATTCGGGTTTGGTAAAGATTGTTTTTGTGAGTAAAACATAATTTTTGGGAATCTTATTACACTAACTGTTGAAAAATACAGTGTTTAAGTTATAAAATGTAAATTTAGATACGCGAGGATTAAGTTGAACACCTACTTGTTGATATTCATGATTCCTCAGATGATTTATGGTTTTGTGCTGCTGTACATATGTCATAAAAGTGTAGTGGTACATAACAATGAGTGGGTTTTGTGTTATTTTAATTCGATTTTGATGTCATTAACTTGTATTATACTTTAAAATATTTTGATTTCATATGAATTAAAGTCACAAAAATGGTTCTAATATAACATAAATTGTATTAACTAATGACCCGACATTTAGGATATTTAGGTATAAATATAATAATTTTGAGATATTGCACTTAAATAATTTGCCTAATATTATAGTAGTGTCGTCTGTATGATAGCAGAAATGTACGTAGGGAAAGCACAAGCATATTGGTCGTCAGCTCAAACCATACTGTATATATTGGTTATCGTATGTTATATTATCCTTGGTCTTGTTGTGCGATCAAAAAAGCTTGGAAAAGCCATCAGAAGGTTTATCAGATCACTTATGTTTATCATGATAACCACGGTATTTGGATGGTTTATGGTGGCTTTTACACTAATGTTCTATACGACTACTGTAACACAACCAAAAGAATTTGATCTTTTCTTTATTCATATGAATGTTGGATGGGCTGCCAATTTGGGATTGGCTTCGAATTATGTCATCTACTTTGCTTGCAGGTAAGAGGTGTTAAGTAGTGTAGTAAAAAAGTACATTACTTGGGTAGTGCG
Organism: Bursaphelenchus okinawaensis; assembly: GCA_904066225.2. Lineage (NCBI taxonomy): Eukaryota > Metazoa > Nematoda > Chromadorea > Rhabditida > Aphelenchoididae > Bursaphelenchus > Bursaphelenchus okinawaensis. The sequence goes on along the minus strand of CAJFCW020000005.1, from coordinate 5,060,685 downwards.
GCCTCTGTTTATAAGGACAGGTTTATACCAGTCTATTTAGTGGCATACTAAAAGGGTTTGATTTTAATATTATGTAAATTATCACAGTTATTGCTTGTAAATTGAAAAATATTTGGGTGTGATTAATCCTCTGACAAATTTTTTAGTGATGAGTATCGTAAAGCATTTTACGAACAACTTAAAATATTAACCTTTGGTCGCATTAAACAGTTGAATCACAATGTAACTAAGTTAGCAGTTACTACTACTAAACGTTCAAACAGTTCTATCAAACACTATTCTTCAAATTTTTAAAATTGATTTGTAATTAACATGTATATCATGGTAAAAGTTGTACAAAAACATCATCTTTATTAAAAAATATGTATAACAAACAAATAACAATGGTATACGTATGTACATGAGAACAGGCATCAAGAGTTTTAGTTTTACGTGTACTAAGGCAGTACGTGTCATAATAAGGTGATATGGCAATAGAAAAGATCAGCAGTTTAACATAGCAATGTACTGAGAACTAGGTCATAGTATGGTGGAACTTTGTGTGGTATGTTTTGGTATTGTAATACTAAGTTAAACTCTTATATCGTACTGCTTACAGGCGGTAAACAGTAAGATATATATGATTTTTCAGCAATGTAGCTTATTTACGACCGATAAAGAAGCCTCTGCCACCATTACTGAACCTTCCTCCTCCAAATGGACCAGCTCCAAACTTGGAGTTACCGTACTCATAGCTAGTGATAGGGATACCTAGGATTTGTAGGGTGTTGTACTTCATACCTCCTCTACGCCCGCCGTATCCAAAAGGTCCTAAAAGGATTCGTATCGTTTAGTCTTTAGAGTACCATAACATCAACTACTAATTTAGCAAGCTATCAGTAAGACAATGTAAGAATAAATGAGAAAACATATAATGCATTACATGGTACCATTACCTACAACAACAAAGTAAACATACCTCCTCTAAAGTTGTTGTAGTTTGTCTGGCCACCATACATACACAATAGACAGGGTGGCATCTGGGCCTGGCACGTGGCTACAAGATAGAAACACAAAATGACTAACAATAGGTTACTCTTCATGTTTCTGGACGGTATAATTCTGATTATATATCAAACTAGTATCTATAAGGGTAGTAAAATAACTTTAGTTTGACCGAGTATTATGTTTTTCTGGTTTAATAACAACAGAATGAAGAATGTAGTCAATAAGTGATTGGAAACAGTAAACCACTAACCACAGCTGACGGAATGTAATCAATAACTCCTCTGGAACAGTCGAAAACAAATAGGTAACAACTGTTTGTAGTGACTGTAACTGAGAAGAGTTTGTAGTAGAGTAACTTCAAAGTAAAGCTTTTTGATGAAAAGTAACAGTAACAGGCAACGATGAACAGTACAGTGACTGTAGTAGCCCACAACAACCAGTATAACGACTGTAATGTAGATTGTTTACTTTACTTTCCTTTTATATTGTCATCAATTCGTCTTATCCTTGAAATACCAAAGTAAAAGTGCCCGAAATTGGAAAGATTTGGCGAACTTTGGCTAAACATTACCGTCGGAATGGCTAAACATTACTGTCTTCCTTAAACAGTGGGTATTCCCACTGTTACAGCGGCCGACCTTCCGTATAATTCCGCGTCAAACGTTTTCGGATCAAAATTGGGCGAAAAGCGATTCAAAGTAATGTTGAAAAGTAACAAACTATTTTCCAATATTGGCTCGGGAAGGTGTTTTGGCTAGCTGTTTTGTCAAATACAAAGTCTACATTTAAAAATATAGACTGGTAAGAGATTAACAATCAATTGTAAGTAGAGTGGGCTATTTAGGTAACACTTTACATCTTACAGTTACCTTGAACAAAAATTACCATTATATTGCACCGTTGATTCAGTTTAATTCACGTTGATTTTGTAAACAATATAACTTAACTTGACTTGCATTACAGCGAAAAATAACAGTAAAAGTTACCTTAAATTAAGTATAAGTTAACTAGAATCACTATGTAAGTTACCTTGAACTACAACGTAAGCGGCCTTGGTTTACAATTAACATTTAGTATATTGTTAATTGTAAATAAAATCATTTAAACGCCTAACATTAAAAAAAGACAATGGAGTTCTGATAAGGATCTCCTTTGTTTGGATTTGAAGGCGGGGGGGTATAGCTCAGTGGTAGAGCGATCGACTGCAGATCGATAGGTCCCTGGTTCAAATCCGGGTGCCCCCTAAAGGTCTTTTTGCATGTTTCGACCAAAATGGAAAGTTTATGGCTGTCTAAATTATCATTTTTTGTTGAAAATATGGTATAAAAGTAATATTTTGTAATAAAAGTATACTTTCTGTCATATTTTCTTAAAAAAGTTTTAAGAAATGCATACTTTTGCTTAAAAGCATCAAAATTCGGAGTTTATTTATGTTTTTCCGGGTTTCGATCGAAAATAAAAGTTGTTTTAGCAGTTTTTCGAAACCTAAAAGTCCGCTGAACAAAACTTTATTTAGCCAACGTGGAAAGCGTTTACTGAACTTTGTTAAAATGTTGTCCGTACTCAGTTTGCACTCCTACCACGAAATCACGCTGCTCCATCATGATGTCACGCACTTTTGTCACAAATTTATAGTTCAACCTTCTTCCAGCAAACTACATCGATTCATCTTTCAACACTCCTGACAACCTCCATCAAAACAACAACAATTAAATATCATAAAACTGTTGACTGAACTTTCAGCCCGCGCCAGCCACGGCTAATTTAGCGAATCGACTGCAAGTCGGCCAAGGTTGCACTTGTGGTAAAGAATTGTATATAAGGACTAGCAAACGTATTGTAGCTACGGCTTGATTTTGTATGTTTAAAAAAAGTTTTACTGACTTTTTGTCGTGAAAATTCTTTGTATCTAAAACTAAAAGGTACTTTGGTACTAAAGTTACTACTACTTATATCAAGTATCAAAAGAGACTGCTAATTGTAAGCTTTTAGTACTTAAAGGTACAACATAGTACTGTAACTAATTGCTGTAAACAAGTTCAGTATGTCTCAATTGCTAAAATTCGTAACAGCTGCTCTTCTTTTGTTATGTATGTTCACAGTAAATGCTTATGGCTATGGAGGTTACGGAGGCTATGGTGGATATGGCGGATATGGAATGTACCCTAGCTATGGAATGGGTAAGTAATTCACTTTAAAACGTATAAATAATTCTTCTTACTCTTTTGTAGAAAAAAAACATTACTACGGGGTGACCAGGCTTTCTATCAGCCCTGCCCTTACCCTACATGTCCTAAGGACACTGTATTAATACCCGAATTTCGAAATTATTTTAAAAAGTTCATTTTGTCTTCAGGATATGGTGGATACGGTGGAATGCCCTACAGTGCTTACCAGTTCTCCAAAGGCAACTCCTACAGTAACTTGTTCGGTTATGGCAATAGTTGGAGTCAAGGCAGTGGCTATAGAGTTGGTTTCAGACGGTGATCTTTAATGCAATATTTTGTACATGTCAATGTAATGTAAAAAAGGATTTTGTTGTAAATACAAGTGGTAATAAACATTAAACAGTTGATTTTTAAACGTTTTTAAATCTTCGGAGATTACTATTTAAAAAATTTAAAATTTGGAAGAAATAAATAAAGATTAAAACGCCATAAACAAGATAAAATTAATCGTTGATTCAGATAGCCACGTTTACCTGTTGTATTTAAACCTGGTTTCGTAAACTATTCTTGAGTATAACATCCGCATTGACAAACTCTACACTTTGCTTGAGCTACGGTTTTACAATTGTTTTAAAGTTAAAGTCAGATAACTCCTTGAACCTTTTGAAAAATCCCACTTTATATTATAGTATACCGCTTATCAAACTCACAAGGTCCTCTAAACATAAACACTCGTTATAGAAAACAAAAATACTTACTAAAGAATATAAAATTTACTCAATTGAAGTAAATTAACTAATACTTGCGAAAAACATATATTTAAAACAAAAGTTATCGAGAATCAAATCAAATCGCTTTTAAAGTTCTTGCTCTTCTTCTTAAAAATAATTTTTAAAAGTAAAATGTACTTTGTAACAAAATACATCACAAAGAATGTAAGTCACCAGTTGGAGCCAGTTTCTCGATCGCGGCCCAATTCACCTACCGAAGCTGAAAAAGTTGTTTTATGTCATATGTGCTGTCGGTTAAAAAAATTAAAAAATTTTCAAAATCGTAATATTTTTAAACTAAGAGACTACGGGTAAGAAAAAATTCAATTAAAAATGTTTGCAAGTTCCTACGTCTCTTATAGGCGTATGCACAAGATGTGCATTGTAAACCTTTTACTCTATACAGGTTAAAATGAATTTGTCGACAAAACGTACCCTTGGTCATTCCCTGCCCAGTGTTTTATTTTCAGAAAGTATGTTATGTTATTCCTGGATTGTAACAAACAGAAGGCACCCTGCATTTTAATTTGTATCTCTCTTCTCTTCTTCAGAACATATAGTTTTACTCTATATGTACATTTATGGAAAAAGTGTGCCTTACAAAGCCCACCCAACCCTCCGAATAAATCACCAATTTAAAACAACACCAAAACGGTAAAACATCTAAACGTTCATCGTATGCAATGTTAATCCCTTCGTTCCCGGTATCATCCACTGTTTCTGGAGCCCACGCTTTGGCCTTGAATAATGTGCACAAGCACTCTTCCTGATATAGCCTTTGAATTAAGGAAAAGACCGTTTTGAACCTAGCAGATTACTGCAACGTTCATATGCAAATCTGCACGACACGGAAACCGCCTACGAAGGTGAAGCCTGCTTCTCTATTTAAGCTCTTCGAAGTGAGAATCTAAATATACTTTAAAATTCGAATGGTCTCTTTTGTATCACTTTTAGAAATTGAAAAGGTTTTTGTTTTTTGTATTGATTTATAGTTATTAAGGTACTGTAATTTTGAATCTTTGCGTAATAAAGATATATTACAGGGCAATTCTGTATAGTGATTTGCTAGAAGACCTTAATGCTGTTTGTTATACAGGGTTTTCGTTATATATAAGTTTGTTATACAAAAGTTTCAGTGTGCTTTGTTTATTTATTTTTTTGTGTTTAGTCTACAGTAACTATTGTTTTCCTTGAGTCATAAAATTCTTGCGATTTTTCTATTTTGAAGAGCTTAAAGTTACTGTATTTTTAAGTTTTTTTAAAACTATAAATTTAGAGTAAGTAGTGCTTAAAAACGACAGTAATCTTTAAGCCATTGACAAACTCATAAAATGACAGTAGCTGTTAAATGTTTTAAATGGTTTACTAGTGTTCATTTGAAAGATAAGATCTAGAAAGAGCAAAGTGGCCGCTCAAAGTAAACTGTATTGAAGTAATGGCAGTTGCAACGGCTAGATCTTTGCAAATTTTTTGATTTTTTACGATTATGCGTTTTAAAAGTTTTGGTGTTGTTTAATGGGGTGGGTGTAGTTCGAGGTGTCGAGGTGACTCCCCTCAGAGAAAATCGACGTCCCTGGTTATATGTATAGGAACGTTATGGTTATGTTAAGTTGTTCAAATAATTCTGTGCTCTCTTTAAAAGCAAATTTTTGTAATTAGGGGCACAGAACTATTTCAAAAACTTAATTGAAACTATTTAAACATTGCTTTTAACCACTGGTTAATAAGAAAAGTTGAACGTAGTCCCCCTGTGGACTTTTTGAAAAAAAAATTTTTTGCAAAAAATCGGCTGAGGTACCCGTGCAGATTTTTTCGACCCCCGTCCCCAGAATAAAAGTCCCCCCCCGCTTGGCCCTGATGGGAAAACATTAGTCTCTTTAAGCACCCTACCCTGTCCTAGCTTTCTGTCAACCCCTGCTATATATAAGTATCTCTGCGCCCAAGAAAAGGGAATTTAGATAAAGAAAAAGTCATGTTTATCAAAATGATTACTTTAGATTTTTGGTATCAAAAACTCTACCATAGGTATGTATTTGGAGTATGAAGTAAACGTTTATCCTCAACTCGGATCTACGCATATCATTTCAGAGGTGCGATTTATTAATAGATCAAATTTAAGAAAACTTTTTATACAAAATGTATGTGAAAAATGACACTATTTTCTTTAATCTCAACAGATTTTACTCTTGATTACAGCAAGATTAATCAAAAAACTTGAGAATAAAAGCAAGGTTTACTTATGCAATTAACAAGTTTTATTTTATCTCGCTTTTAATAGCTTTAAGTTTTTAAAGTTTGTGAGAAATTTAAAATTTAATTTTTTGAGCCTTTTTATTGTAAAAATTGTAATTACTTACATATACTGTAACCGATACGTACTGTATTAACATTGTAAAGTAAATGCCAGCCTGAACGTCTACAAGAATCTTTTTCAAAATATGATGTTTTACCGCGGCATACTATAAAATTACTGCCAAAATCAATTTTTTATTTTAATTTTTAGATTGGTTAGAGCTTACAGTACTCTCACCTACAGTTTTCACAACTTTTTTCTACAGTACCCTCCAGTTACCCTTTAACAATCTAAAACGATGTCATTCGCATGTGCTGGATCGTCTTTTTTGATGGGCATGGCTAACGAATCTAGCCGAGACAACTACCAGCAAATGGCCAACTCTCGACCACAACAGTCGGCTGTCACGTTACCGCAACAGAGCCAAGTCTCAGGCTTCTTACCGAGCGACGGACTGAGAAATGTAAGAGCATAGACAATATAGTACTTTTGCTTTTAGGACTAGTCATATACTGTAATTCAAAGCTAATAAACGAACGAACGATCTTGTTTTACATATTTTAAATTTTGACTTTTTGGTTACTTTATTTATATGGAAAAAACTCTTTACAGTTTGTTTTTAAATTTCAAGCTCTTCAATTTAAGTTTGTTTATTTAATTTTGTATAAAACCCGTATTTTACCATTGCTAATTTCAGTAAATCGAAGCGATGAACAGCAACTCATCCAGCATTTACATTGTTGTAACCTGGATGCTTAACTTGTATATTAATGTAAATTATTGTACATACAGTTTCTTTATGTAAATTATCTATTATTAAAGCGAACTCATGTTAGTCAATGTGAAATAGCACTTTAAGCTGCTTTTAGTCTAGTTTACTATATTTTTTTGCTTTTTATACTTTATATATAACTATATACAGTTAAGTCGACATATCTTTGACGGTTAGTATATGTAACATGTACTGCGTTCCTATACCTTTATATGTTTACTTATTAGTCAATATATCTTTTGTATTGTACCTATGATAACTCGGTATATCTTAATATTGTAACCATACGTCATTCATTAATACGTGTATGTACATTTTAAGCCTTGTCTTTTTTCTCGTTCAACTGTGCAATTACAACAATATCCTCTGAAGAAAGAGGAACTTTTTTTAAAACAGAATATACTTTTACATACGATACGGTGATGTAACCCATAATTCAAGATGACGTTAAAGATATGCATATTTAAGTGAACCCGGTGTTTAAACATTGTAAATTGAATAAATATTACACTTAAACTTGATGGGCATTTCGAATAAAGTTACAGTCAAACTTCTTAAGTATGGCACTTAATGGAAGCGGGCTAAAGTGCCATTATAATCAGGATATTACACTATCCAAGTTCTATTACAAAGAGCGGCCAAGAAACTTTCATTATAAAAAGGTTGTCTATCACTCACCAGACATTGATTACAATAAAAATTTTACAAAAACTACTGTAAATTATTTTTATGTACAGTAAGATATGAAAACTCCTAGCCCGTTAAAAGACTTGTATAATGAGGTTTCTTATAGCAAACATGACATAAAATACTCCTAAATGTATGTATTGGCTATATCAAGTGTTTCATGTAGCAAACCAATGTCATAAAATGCTTTTTAAATTAAATTTAAATTCCGAACTTTAGCGTGAAGAACAACGCGGAACTTTGTTAAAATTGGAAGAGGTAGCCTTTAACGTACGGACTTTGTGCGTCAAGATACGCAATGTACCACGTTATACACAAGATCTGCGGAGATATGCATAACCTTGTTTAACTATTTCTAGAGTTTTTTAAAATTGATTTATCGACCTCAAAAGTTTGCGCAACCTGAAAATAAAAGCAGAACTAGTTTAAGACATACGAGGCTTATCATAAATTTACGTACATTAACAGTATTAACCAGTCTGAATACAATTCAAGTCCAATGAGACTAGTATTTTTAGATCCTTGAGACTAGTACAAGCTTTTAATGAACATAATACTGTTTTTCTACAATTCAACTAAATCAGTATAAAAATAATTCATCCGCAAGCACAATGCTGCTATTAATTTCAAAAATATTTAAACCAAAGTACACATATTTTAGATTAGAAATGACTTGATTTGGACTATCATTTAATAAATCTTTTTGTTATTTTCAAATTTAAGTCAACTTCTCAACAAAATTTTGTAAGTGCAATAAGTATCTAAGAGTTCGTTGCTCTATCATTCATAGAATCTGTCAGATTCTGAATGTCAAATCATAGCTCGCCTCGAGCCCTTCTATAGTTTATAGTTGAACTTGTATTTTGATACCATCTGTGTAGATTTCTTTACCTTAAAATATAAAATATATAACTGACTGTGTAGTACGTATAAAACAAAAAAACGATAAATTTTCTCAACTTGATAAAAGTGTAAATTATAATAAGCGACTTTTAGAATAAGAAAATATAAATCGTAACATGATATATACAATAAAATTTACAACAAAACTATTACTCTTCTCCCTCAAAATAACAGATATTTAGCATTTTTTGTTTAAAAACTTCAAACCTAACGTTTCGTCGCTAAATTCGCTGCTTTTGGCGTTCCGTTTTAACCAAAAATATTTTTTTTCACGAGATTTTTCCTCCAAAAATTGGGAAATATTGTTCTATGGGACCAACACCTAATGAGCCGTCTCGACAGTTCAGGACGGATGATGGTAATTATTTAAAGCTGTAATGTGTAATTTAACTAAAAATTTATGTTTAGGTAGCCCTTTATTCTTTTATCTTGGTTTAATGGTTTTTTGACGCAAAAGTTTATGAAAAGTTAACATAATACAGATAAAAGTAACTAAATAGGTAACTTTAAGTGTACAAACAATCTTACTTTTCACTAATGTTGCTTTTTGAATGATATCATTATAGATTTAAACGAGTTTGAGCAGGAAGGATGGCAAGTGGGATTTGATGTTCAATTTAATGGCGTTGGTGCGATAAACATAGCCGGGTCGGACGGCGAGTTTACGGACAGTGGTAAGAAGCTGTAAATTATGTTATTTTTTGTGTTTAGATGCATAACATTCAGCCAGCGAGGATAGGATAGATAACGAAGAGAAAAGGAAAACAACAATAACGTATTTTTATTGTTATAGTGTCTTAAAGCTGTTTTGAATGATTAATGTTGTTTTTAGATGGCTATGAAGGACCAGGAGATTCTGACGATGAAGCAAGGCGTGAAGGTTACACAACTGTGCCTTCTACTTGGGAATCAGACGAAGAAGCAGAAGAACATACTGAAGTTAAGGCAGAAGAAAAGAATGTAGTAGATTCAGACATACCTCAAAGTTCTTCTGCAGACAATTTAGAAGGATCTTTAAGGAAATTGGATTTTGTTGGAGCTCCAATTCAAAAGGAGTTTCAGAAGGTAAATTATATGTTATTTAACTTAGAGAATATCACTTTATCTGCTAATAAATGTTTACTATCTAAACTTTTATATAAAAATTTAGGCTTTGGAGCAAGCAGAAGCAGTTCACTTAAAGGATTCTGATTTCAAAGTCAATTCAAAGTCAAAAGATTTTCACTTGAGTGAGGAGAAAGTGGACGAGATAAAGAATGTGATGAGTAACTTCACTTTGCCACCATTACCTAACTGGAAGGATCAGGAGATAGACGCTAAATTATTAGAGTTGATCAAGAAAGGCTAATTCGCTTATGTACATTTGGATACTTAATAAATTTCTTACCTTTAATATGTTGTTTGGTTCATTTATTAATTGGTTTGTTCCATTTTATACCTATTTTGATTTAGTTTATATTGAAATAGTTGGATTTTTATATGGTAGAAGATAAAGCAGGCATTTCGAAAAAAATATATTTAATTTTGATTGGATTAGTAAACGATTTATAATAATATTGTTTTAGTATGAGCTCATCCAAGAAGCGGCCAGCCAGCTCAGAAACGGTTGGATGTGAACGAGCAGCACGTGGAGTGTGGCTGGTTAAAGTACCTAGGTATCTGTCTGAGATTTGGCAGAAGAATCAGGGAAAGACGGTGGGATCGTTGATTACAAGCCAGCCGGTTGTCTTCAGATCAAACCCAGATTTAGTAACTTCTGACACCAAAAAGCCGGTTGTCACTAATGTTGTGCAAAGCACGAGTCGAGGAGCGTTGGGGGATACACTACAGCCTTTAGGAAAGAAGAAGGAGAATCTGGAGATGCCCAAAGAACACAGATTCTTGATGAAGAATCTGGACAATCAGACGATGGCAGTGCTGGTGGAGGACAAGTCAGCGTTGGAAGAAGACGCTGATCAGATTAGTGGCAAATTGACTGTAGAAGGACGGGTAAGGCTGCTTATGATTGAGAAGTTTGTAAAGATGGGTAACTTTAAGATTGGGAGTGCGTAGTGATGGATAATATAATAGCGGTGATAACTTTTATGTATCCATTAAATATTAATGTGATACTTTATTTATAATGCTATGTTTAGGTAGTAAAACGAGCAGAATGTCAACCTCCAGCTACGGTGGATTACATGAGGATGAAGATCAAGCAGATTCAGAAGATCAGTCAACCCAAGCATACTGTAAAGCAGATGGACAAGGCCGTTGTCAAGTTCAAACCGACCTCGTATCATCAAGAACACATGGCCAAAGACCGGGCCAAGAAGGATAATGTCAGATCGGTCAGAGTGGAAAGAGATATTGTACTTAAGGAGTTGTTCCAGGCCTTTGAAAAACATCAGTATTACCGGTAAGGTTTGGAAATTGGTCGAAAAGTATGCGGAAAAACTGTTTTACGGCTATTTTTATCATATTTTTGGATTTTTCTTTTTACTTTTTGACCGGAAGAATTTTTGTTAATTTTTTAAACCTTTTTGTTATGGGTATTTACTGTATTCCGTTATACACAGTGTTTTGCCGGACCCGTCCGGTCCGGACCTCGGTCCGGACCGGACCGAAAATTTTCCGGACCGGACCGAAAAAAAAGTTCCGGACCGGTCCTGAAAAAAAAATTTTTTTTATTTTTATAAAATTGTTCTAAAAATTGCAAATAAAACATATTTTTAAGAGTTTTTCAACGTAAAGAAAGCAGTTTGAGCGCTCCTGGCTTTTTTTAAAAATAAAAAAAAATTTTCCGGACTGGACCGGACCTGAGCGAAAAAAATAGAGTCGGACCGGACCGAAAATTTTTCGGACCGGACCGGACCGAAAAAATTCTCAACCGGACCGGTCCGGCAAAACACTGGTTATACATAACACAATAAGATATTACATTATTATGTCTTATTCATGTTCCCTAGACACTTACTGTAATATGTGATATGTTGTTGTCCAAAACAAGTAATACGATTTGTATTTTAGATTGTCGGATCTCCAAAGAATCACTCAACAGCCCGCAAATTACATTAAAGAGATCCTAGTCACCATAGCCAACTACAACAGCACCCAACCTCACAAGAATATGTGGGAATTGAAGCCCGAGTACAGGGATTACGGTAACAAGAAGGAGGGTGAGGACGAGGATGAAGATATGGATGCTGATGGGGAGGACGACTAATTTATTCGAATACAGTTTAATAAACTATAACATCACTTGTGATTAAGGATGGTTGATGACAATGTTCGTGGCATTGTGTTATATCTTATCATATTTGTGCTTACTGACATTTTTGAACTATATTGCTCTCTTTAAAATGATTTTGGGATTTAAAAAGGCTATAAATCTGGCATTTTATACTTAATATACCTCTAGATCTCTTGCCTCGGGCCTTTGATGGTTAAATTTGTGGTCTCGAGACATTGTGGTTTAGCTCGAATTGGACGTCTGACTGAATGGGGATTGCCTTCACGAATCGATCCCGACGACAAAATGCAATGTATATTAGACCATCAAACACCCACCTTCATGGTGTACACACGAGGTGGACATGTACCACACCTAACCTGGGACACGTTTAATACCAAGGTTAATATACAACAAAGGCCAATATTTCATGTCTCTTACGGCAGTGTGTAAGTTGTGTTAGGTGAACTAAAGTAGCTTTTTCGTTCGTTTTTTCACACATTAACGATCTAACTAGAATCAAGCTATGTAGATCTGTTGTTGAGCACGTACGCTCAATAGCGAGTAGCTATCTCGCATGACGAGTGTTTTGTTGTTTTCAGATCCGAACTCATGCAACACTGCCGGAAGACAAACAAACCGTTGTCCGATTACATGGGAATGCCAGTAAGTAACAGGCACACGTGAACAATATTGTTTCAGGAGGATGCGCTGGTCCATTTCAGCTTGTTCGACCCTCTGGGGAAGCGAGTCACTGGACTGAATCGAACCAAGGACATAGCCATCTGGACAAAGGGGGGCAAGCAAATGGTATGTTTGATTACATTAGGAAAATGTTTTTCTTATTAGGCAGGACTTTGTGGCAGATTTGACAATTTTTCTAATTTCAGATAAATGTAGAGTCATATAAAGACATTGTGACAACGGTACAAGCAAATACAGTAGGGTCTATGCTAGACTATGCCACGCCGCCTTCATGTCATAACAAACGTTTGTCGAAAGCAGTACAACGAACCACTGCCTTCTGGGATGAAGCGTACAACTTTGAAACGTTATACGTAAGGTTTAGACATATACGCCTAATTAATTACGTAATTTAAAACTTAAGGATGAATAACGATATAGTTAAGTATGGACCAAGACAATTCAGGTACAAATATGACTTATGTTTTTAGTGCGCACCGTTCCTAACACTAGGAGGTGGTCAAAGTCACTTTCACCGAGCTACATTATCCAAAACAGCCGCAGTTAGTACTCATGCCGCTGGCTACGCAGTGGATTTACTGGAGTACTCTCATAACACAAATAATGATACGAAACGACCATTTAATGTTGAGGAGATATCAGATCTACTTCAACACTCATTCGTAAGTAAAGTCATATTGAACAAGAAAAAAAGGTTTTATCTACTTGTACAGTCTAGATTAGCTTCTGTACTCCAAATGACTGTATAAGTAAATTATTGTTTCAGGATGGTCTACCGGTGAATAAGCCTCGGTTAGTAGAAGGGGCCTTTGATCCCACGGAAATATTCGAATTGATACGATTAGGAGTCGACATCTTCGACACATCGTACGCCATTCTGATGGCCGAACAAGGCAAGGCATTCCGGGTATCAGATGAATTTCCTCAAGAAAACACATTTAAAACCACCGATTTTACCTCAGATACGTAAGTCATCTGAATTATTTGACGTATAGTCATGCCTGACTCTACTGGTTAAGACTTAAAGTTCAATCTAGTAACAATAAAGCAGACAGTGTATCAATTACTCAAAAAGTAATGTTACAGTATAATCAAAAGCAATGTTTTTAGTTATCAAAATGATCTCACGCCCATTGTTGACGATTGTACTTGTTACTCATGCTCTAATTACACCAAAGCCTACCTAACACATCTCTTTAACACACACGAACTATTGGGGCCAATGCTTACAGTAATGTAAGTTTATTAACAGTCAATGTAGATAGAAAGCTAATGATACGCGTAGTATGCTATTGATGAATATTACTCAAGCGAGTACTTATTGCAAATTTTTTGGGAGTACTTAATCAAGCTTGATAATTACTTCCAAAAGGCATGGTATTTTATGAATTATGAACTTACAGTAGATCTACTGTAACCCTACCGTACCACCGTTTGATAAATAGGAGCCAGCTTTAAAACAAAAAGAAATACGATACGAAGAAACATACTTGAGTGCAAAGATATGATAAAATTTAGATAAAAGTTTATTGAACGTAATACGAAATTTATACTGTAGTTTACTTGGCCCTGAACATTCTGCTTATCTTTGGTTCTTCGGATGCCTTCTTCATAAGAGCTTGTTTTGCACTATTTCCAAGTCCATTTCTCATCGCGGCAATACCCAAGGCAACTGTCCTGAAATAGAACTTAAATTAGCTATGATAATATAGAGGAAATAGAGCTTATAAGCCAAAAATCGCGGCCGTCCAAAATTTTTGTGTATCCAGAACCGCCTTGGTAGTGAATGTTCATTGCATAGTACTGTAAATTATAAAGCAAAGCATAGGACTGTACCTTACAAAGCAAAGTGTAGTACTGTAACTTATAAAACAAATCGTATTACTGCAACTTTCTATAAAACTTACATATCGCAAAATCGTTGCGACAAGGGAGAGATTCGGCGCACCAGCATCAGCGATACGATGAAGATGCAAACAGTACAAAGGTTTAACATGCCCGACCCCATCATGAACATCCAGGTGTAGCCCTGGAGGGTTTCGCGTAGCGGCGAACAGTCACTAGACATTCTTTTCAGACACAACCTCTCCGAGTTCGACCGGTTTTTTGAAATGCTCCGCCGATTCCTCCGCTCCGACCAGTCGTGGTGAAAAATGGGATTTCAATTTGAAAACGAATGGGAATCATGATGAAACCATTTACATAAACCCGCTTTTTCATTGTTATGTTGTTGTTGAATAAATTTAAAATTGAGTTTTTCTATTTTAAAAAAATTATGGTTTCAAACCGTGTTCATACCTTTTTGTTTGTTTATCATAGTTTATATTGTCTTATTGGTTATTTTTAGTCAATATTTCTCTTGGTATTCTCTGGTTCTGATTTTTAAACTGATATTGTTTAGGGTTAATGGCGAACAATGTAAAATTGGATCGCCGCTTTGACTGGGTGGGTCCTCCAGACAGCGTCTCTAAAATACGACCTATAAAGTAAGTTTTGTATATTTTATAGCGGTTCACGGGTAGCCAAACCTAAAATTAAACAATAACAAGAAACTATGGCCGCCAGTAGATAGTAAATGTAACATACATTCTTTTAATAAAAGTTAAAAACAGTCACATTATTGTAGATTGCGACGTGTAGACAATGAAACACATTTGGAGCGAGACTACCGTGTAGCCAGAGAAAGCTTGAACCAATGGAACTCGGACTTTTGGAGACAACATAACATCGAATTCGAGAAATGCAAATCCGTTTTTGTTGAAAAGGTATGGATAACATGTCTTTAAAGCAATTGGAGTAAAAAAATGAGAAAGTATTTTAGGTATAAAAATAATAAGTAAATTTAAGTATATCATTTTTATAAGGCGCAGTGACAACTCGGGCCGTAACCAACTCGGGCGGCGTCAACCCGGGCCGTAAACCAACTCGGGCGGTACCCAACTCGAGCTGTTGAAAACCCGGGCGGGTCAGTTATAAAAGTGTCCGTATATAATATTTTAGTTTAAAATTATTTCTACTATGGTATTTTACCATAGTAAGTCTTGGTATGTACTCAAAGTGCTCCATATGGCTTTGAACTTGGGGCTTTTATGGTTTTTAAGGTATAGTAATGTAACATAATAGTAAAGTATGGTACTTTAAAGCTTGTGTACTT
Source organism: Bursaphelenchus okinawaensis (assembly GCA_904066225.2). NCBI lineage: Eukaryota > Metazoa > Nematoda > Chromadorea > Rhabditida > Aphelenchoididae > Bursaphelenchus > Bursaphelenchus okinawaensis. The sequence continues at coordinate 5,045,035 of CAJFCW020000005.1, read as the reverse complement.
CCTCATTTTACCATAGTAAGTCTTGGTATGTCCTAAAAATGCTCCATATGGCTTTGAACTTTGGGGTTTATGATTTCCAAAGTATAGTAATGTATTAAAATAGTAAGATATGGTACTGTAAGACCGTAGAATTATGTTTTAGTTACTTATTTTACCATAGTAAGACTTGGTATGTTCTTAAAGTAGTTCTTATGGCTGACCCGAGCATATCCTTGACCTACTTAGCCTTGCCCAAGTCTACCCCTTCTTATTTTAGTCCTACCCGAGGTTACCCCTGACCTTTTAAGACCTACCCAAACGTACCCTTGACTTTTTTACCCCACCCAACTCTACACCTGACGTTTTTGGCCCTATCCAAGTACACCCCTGACCCTTACCTTACCCAACTTTAACCCTGACCCTTTTAGCCCTATTCGACCCTACCCCTGACCTTTTTAGCCCTACCCGACCCTACCCCTGACCTTTTTAGCCCTACCCGACCCTACCCCTGACCCTTTTAGCCCTATTCGACCCTACCCCTGACCTTTTTTAGCCCTACCCGACCCTACCCCTGACCTTTTTAGCCCTATCCAAGTACACCCCCTGACCCTTTTACCTTACCCAACTTTAACCCTGACCCTTTTAGCCCTATTCGACCCTACCCCTGACCTTTTTGGCCCTACCTGACCCTACCCTCCACCTTAGTCGGGAGGGCTAAAAAGGTCAGGGATAGGGTCGAATAGAGCTAAAAAGGTCAGGGGTAGGGTCGGGTAGGGCTAAAAAGGTCAGGGATAGGGTCGAATAGAACTAAAAAGGTCAGGGGTAGGGTCGGGTAGGGCTAAAAAGGTCAGGGATAGGGTCGAATAGGGCTAAAAAGGTCAGGGGTAGGGCCGAATAGGGCTAAAAGGGTCAGGGTTAAAGTTGGGTAAGGTAAGGGTCAGGGGTGTACTTGAATAGGGCCAAAAACGTCAGGTGTAGAGTTGGGTGGGGTAAAAAAGTCAAGGGTACGTTTGGGTAGGTCTTAAAAGGTCAGGGGTAAGCTCGGGTAGGACTAAAATAAGAAGGGATAGACTTGGGCAAGGCTAAGTAGGTCAAGGATATGCTCGGGTCAGCCATAAGAACTACTTTAAGAACATACCAAGTCTTACTATGGTAAAATAAGTAACTAAAACATAATTCTACGGTCTTACAGTACCATATCTTACTATTTTAATACATTACTATACTTTGAAAATCATAAACCCCAAAGTTCAAAGCCATATGGAGCATTTTTAGGACATACCAAGACTTACTATGGTAAAATGAGGAAGTACACAAGCTTTAAAGTACCATACTTTATTATTATGTTACGTTACTATACCTTAAAAACCATAAAAGCCCCAAGTTCAAAGCCATATGAAGCACTTTGAGTACATACCAAGACTTACTATGGTAAAATACCATAGTAGAAATAATTTTAAACTAAAATATTATATACGGACACTTTTATAACTGACCCGCCAGGGTTTTCAACAGCCCGAGTTGGGTACCGCCCAAGTTGGTTACAGCCCGAGTTGTCCGGTTCCCTTTTATAACATATTTTTCACATTTTTAATAAAGAATCTCATGATTAACATCATGATTTAACTCATTTAATTTTAAAATTTTTAGAAAAAAGCCGAGCTTGGCAAATTGGCCACGATAACACCAGAAGAGATGTCAACTTTCTACAGAGACTTTCTGAACCAGCGACGAAAGGAATTGGCGACGTATAACAGGTAACTATTACCTTTTACAGAAAGTCTGACAACTTAAAACAATATTTACTCGACTCCATTATGTGTGACAAACCTAAACCAACTAAAATATGATGAATAACATACCTAATATTGATATGAATTTAGTGAATGGTACCGTCGCAACTTTTGTCTCATCTACCCAGCACTCAAAGTCAATCTGATCCGCGTGCGACGGTTTTTACTGCGCCGGTGACAGTCGTGTACATTATAGTTGTAGAGTTGTTATTCGTTGAATAAATTTTTACATTTGAACTATCTTTGATGCTGGGGTATTAATTAGAATGGTAATATCGTCTCGATTGTGGAAGAAAGAATTTTTGATGAAAAATCGATTTTGTCATTTTGTTTTTCGGCAAGCTGTTATAAAATTCGATAAAACCTGTGTGACACTTTGTTCTGTTTGAAACATTTCGAAACTTTACCGAAGTTAACTTCGCAGTTTGATCGAGAAAATCAAGGTTCAAACAGTTCTTAGAAGTTGGTCGATTTTATAAAATTTAATTTTTCATAAACTTCGTGCGAGATTTTAAATATTTATTCGGTTATGTTATTGTTTATTTTATGCTGTGTTATCTCGTAGGTTACCATGAGTACTGTCTTTGAGTACGACTATCAGAAACGGACAATATTGGACGACGAAAGAGCTCCGTTTCACAGTCCCAATCCATATAATTCAAGGTAGATATTGTTTTTATTATGATTTTTTTGATTGCAGTGAATTTTTAATATTATCCTTTACAGTGAAGAAACTAAAATGGATTTTGAACCCTCCAATGGTCAAGTATTAGTTTTGCAAAGACAAGAACAAGCTGTCCACATTAAACCTGACACAAATCAAGATGAATATACCAAATTTGATGGTGAAAAGTCTCAAAGACAAGGAATTGGACTTCAGAATGGTTTTGCACATAAGATAAAATCTTATGGAGAAGAAGGAACACAGGAATATAACCAACATAACGATGTTTTACCTAATAAAGAGGATCAAAGAGTTGGAAAAGATTTTCGTCAGAGAGAATTAGGTAATGGAGACGAGCAAAAGGTTATAGAAGGACAGAAAGGATGTCAGAACGGTGTTCATCAAGTTAATGGACAAGAAAAAAGAGATTCTGGAGCTAAAAAAGATGATCAGGATAAAGAAGAGTAAGCAGATGTTTTATATTATTATTGAGACAATGTTTGAGGTTTCGGATGTTCTAAATCAGTGAAACAAAAAAACTAATCTTTTTTTTTAGTTTAACTTTTTAGCCTTTAATGTTGTAGTAGTTAATTTTTAGTTTTCTAATGTTTAATTTTGTAGAACAGAAGCTGATCTGGTCGAGTGTTACAAGAAGATATTCTGGATAACTCGAAACAGATCAACGCTTCGCATTCCTGGATTGACGAACTTCAGAAACAATTGTTTTATGAATGCAGCTCTTCAAGCTTTGCTCAACACTACACCTCTGCTGGAATTCTTCTGTCCGGAAACTTTCTCATCTTATGTTAACATGTAAGTACTGGGACATTTTAATCTAAACTGTAAATTTTTATTCAGAAAGAACAAGAAAGGTACACGAGGCAAGTTGGCAGCTGCTTTCATGGCCATAAAAGTTCTATATTGCAGTGGAGATTACGATACGATTCATCCTTTCGCGTTTTATGTAAGTTTTCGGATTTACTTGTAATTTTAAAGTTTGTTTTACATTTAATACATTATAAACTTTATAATGCCATGATTTTGTAGTTGAGTTGGGATAGAGTTGATTTTTAGCGTTAAAGTTAAATTGATGTTTTTTAGGAGATTTTCAAGCAATTTTGTCCTCATTTGTGTAACGGAGACCAACAAGATGCGTCAGAGTTCTTGGCCATTGTTCTGAATTACCTACATGAAGATATGAAGGAGGACCAGAACAGAACAGGTACACAGCAATCGTACGAAGGTGAAAATATTGCCTTCGAATGGAGACATTGCCTGGATCTTAACGTTGACTTTATTCCATCTCCAATTCTCCACACTTTCTATGTAGGTAATAGAACTCTTTCTCACTATATCTATATGTCATTTATTCAGCAGTGTTATTTAAAAAGACTACGATGTTTACAGAAAATACTTTATAATTGTTTCAGCTAGTCAAATTTTGTGAACGTCTGTGCAAGCCATGTCAGTACAAATCACTGTCATTTGAACTTGAAAGTCAGATCAGACTGAACCCTCCGACTGGCTGCAAGATCGACGAATGTACATTGTTTTCTTGTTTGGATGAGTACTTCGGATATACTGTAAGTTTTTTCTAAATATTATTGTAGATGCTACAATGGCACTCTTACTTATTTTGTGTTTCAGAATTTTGAGGATTCTGCTACAACTCAATGTCAGGGATGTCACAATTCCGTGAAACCGACTAAAAGCGAGATGGTGTGGTCTTTACCTTCTGTCCTTGTCTTTACTCTGAACCGATTTGTCACCACATCAATAAATGGTCGTGTTCATTTTACGAAGAACAGAATCAATGTGGCATACCCAGAGTTCTTAGACATGAAACGCTATGTTCACAGACAATCTGTCAGTCCACACACGAAGTACAGACTGTACGCAGTGACTGAACACAATGGAACCATCAACACGGGGCATTACACGACCATCTTCAGGAAAGGCTGGGAATGGGTCAGAGCCAATGATTCTGGGTCCAGCAGGATTGAGAAGGAAAATGTTCAGGTAGGGTGGTCACTATATTAAGATATGAAATGTTCAGGGGCGTCGCTAGGGGGGGGTGGATCGACGCCCCTGGACATGTTATGGTTATGTTTTTGTGAAGTTGAGCCAAATATTGCGTTTAATGTTAAAAAGGTTAATTTTTTAAAGATTTTAAAGACAGTTTTTGTTATTCTATTTTCTTTTGGATTATTTATGCAAGCTAAAACTTTTCTTTAAAGGATTTGAGGAGGTTTATAACGTAGAATCATTTAAAACAGTATATTTGTTATTCCATCTCTTTAAAACTGATATTTTCAGACCCGTGATGCCTATCTTTTGTACTATTGTCGCCTGGATCGCTTGGGAGATTCGTACTAACTTTCACATATCCCATGATTTTCTACTCTTTTCTTTTATTAATTCTAATATTTTAACCTGATTTTACTTTTTAGAATCCAATTTGTGTTAATAATATATTAATTTTGTTCTTAACGATATCTCTAATTTACTAACTTGTTGTACATATCTTTTTGTTGATAATGTGATATATTGTACACATTTTTACAGTAGTCTTTCTATCTAAGCAACCAAAAGAACTGAGATTTTGATTTCACTGTAAGTGCCTTTGAGGTATGGGTTTTAGTGCAATGTGTCTAGGTGGGAAAAAAACTTTTATTAAAATGAGTTGCTTATATAGAGGGTTGACGGTATAGAGAGACTACTGTATATTATTGTTGTTGGCTTTGGTGAACTTATTTTGTTTTTAATAAATTTTTATTTCGTTTTTACGGTTTTTTGGTTATTTGTTAGTGACTATATTTATTTGGACTTACCTTTACGTGCGTTTAGTAATATTTCAATCTTGATTTTATACAGATACATATCACTCTTTTTATACTATTTAACTGTCGAAGATATTATTTTTAGAAGTTTATTGTTGTTAATTACACTACGCGGATTACGATCATTATGCGGTTGTCTCACTTTAGATGATACCTCGTTTCCTCTGATCGTCGACTGAGTAACAGTACAATTCGCATTCTTGTTTGGTGCGCGGCGACCGCCACAGGTTGAAGTCGAGCTCGGCGCAGTAGGGGAAGATGTAGGGCTCACATTGGTCGGTGTTCGTGAACCGGTTCACCTACAAATTAACTACTGGTTTTGGGCGAGGGATAAGATTGCGCAACTTCACGATTACTCGAATTTCAAAGTAATCCGCGGAAGTAATATAAAATTGAGGTTTAAGTGCACTTTTAGGTAACTTTGATTGAAAAGTTGGCTTAAAATTGTTGTTAAGGTAAAATATTGAAAACCTATGATAATTTGCTACTGTTATGCTAGTTTGAACAGCAGGATGTTAAAATTTAAGATGAAAAGTAGATGTCACACTTTTACATGTACGTAAATTTTGGCCAGATTTTTAATTTCTCCTACTTATTGGAACAGTAGTATAAGTTGCTTAAAGGCAGTATAAACCTTTGGCCGACTTGTATAACACTTACTCGTCGGAACCATCGGTGAACCTTTTGTGCTGGATCCCTGGTGTTTACTGTAACATTTGGACATCCGTTTACGATAAGGTCGTGCCACAAAACGAATGGCATTGGATCACAACCTCTGGCTGGGGATCCGATTGGACAGGCACATAGCTGAAACATGTTTCATTAAACATGTCATACCACTTTATTTTCTTACTATTTTTGTCGAAAAAGGTTTTTATAGCGAAAAAAATAAACTTTTAGCTTACAAGAGAAAGCTTACCTGACAGCCGTTACGTTCTGTCACAACAGCACAGTCCAGACCTGTACATAACATAGGCGGGCAGTTCTCGACGATTAATTTACCTAAATCGGCGATAATCTGGCCTTGTCCTGAAATAATAATTTGTTACATTGATCAATGTAGCTTTATGTTATTTCTATCTTGATTATTTATTTTATACTTTTGTTTGGTTCAGTTTAGACTATGTTACACCATTGCTTTACTCTTTTATATATTTTTCAGTAAACTGAACAAAAAAAATATTTTTTTCCGGAAAAGTAAGACGAAAAGCGAAATTTTTGTAAGTTCAGCGAGGATCCAGGAAACTCGTTGACGGAGATGCAACTGGATGTTATTTATGATGTTCCGCAAAGAAAACAGAGCCGTTCAGCTACGGCGGCGACTTTTCGGGTCATTGAGAAAACCGGAAAGCGAACGAAAGGAAAAGTTTGGATGGAAGCGAAATGAAGATGGATCACTGTGGTTTAAACCCCCGGCTAACGGTTTGAGAGTTCTCGGATTGGACCATGCTTTCGCGCTGTTTTTATGTAATTTGAATTTTTGAATTTAAGCTCGAAAAAGGCAATGGTTTGTCCGGACAAAACAATAATATTTGGATTTGTCGAAAAAACGGAGCATTTTTGATGCATAAGGTAACCTACGGTTATTGTAAAATAGGTAAAACGTTGTTTAGCTTTAATACGAAGGTACTAGTCTATCTACGTGTGTTTTTCATCAAGATACGACTTACTTTGTGCTGACTGTTGAGCGGAGACATATACAACAACAGAAACTGCAGCCACAACCAATGGTAACCGAAAGTCCGGCATCTGAAAGTTGACTTTTAACTACATACTAACAATAGAAATTTGATAAAAAGAGTTGAAAACGATATGTCCGAAAATAACGAAGAAAAAGTCACAAATTGACAAGTTTGGCCAAGAAGTAAATGGTGAAGTTAACGTGAGAAAACGAAATGTAAGGACTTTTTGATTCTACGTAGTTTTTGACCGAAAAAAACGGATTTCGAATAAAGATTTCATTTACGGAAAGCTACTACAACAACAAGGTGTTTTAACAGAAAGCGATGTTGCAAATTTATGCTAATTAACAAAGAAATCTTCCGGCTCGTAACAACTGGTTTACTGGACAATATATCAGAATGTTTAAGTGCGATGAAGAAAGATTAATGTCAATTAAAGAAAATATTTTTAAAATCACAAAACGTGCCTATCTCTATTACAATCTTCTTCCTCATTACTCAGCAAAAATATGAGCTACTACAAAATAAAATATTCGTCGTTATAGCTACTACAATATAAAAAAGTCATCACTACACCTCAACCTAATTATTATCACTGTCCACACTTTAATGATTTGACCCGCCGATTTTACAGTCCACTAGCCAAAAGTTACAAAACCCGTCGTCGATTGTGACTTCTCTCCTGAGAAACCCTGAGGCGATGATGGAAGGGCGACTCTGTCTTTCACTTGCGCACGACGAAAGAAAGACTGCTTCTTCCCCTTACTACTATAATGAACACGAAACGAGGCAGATCTTATGTTATCCATGATAATGGTGCGTTATCACTCAGGGATTCAGGGTGGAGTTACTCAGCTAACATAGTTACAAATTAATCAGTGTAATAACACCATGACTAACATTAGTTATAAGGATTGATGAAGGTCTTGATTGATGGTTGAAAGTTGGCACTGTATCATCGATATGATAGGATAATGTCAACGTTGGTTATCAGTTCACATTAGTTTAGTATCATGAGTATAACTATGACTTAACGTCCTGTATAGTATAAAATTAAGTAACAATATTGATAAAGTATATGTAGCACATATAATCGATTAAAAACAAAAATTAGCTTTGTATGAATATGATATGACTTTTATAATGGTCACAGTAGAAGTTCAAGACGTATATTAAGTGTATCATCAATCTAACCACCGACAAGAAAACGTGGTTATATGAAAACGACAGTCCTGTTACTATAAGAAAGTGACGCCGTTTAATTGTACTCAATCTGACAAAGTACATAAGGTTTTCATCAAAATATGAAATATAATCATCGTACTCACTTTTATAACTGTTTACTGTAAAATAAATAAAGGGTTTCTTATATCGATACTCTACTGTACCGAAACTATCTTATTCATGACTTCCTACCTATAAAGACAAACCTTGCCCATCAAAACTACTGCTTCCTACAACAACACCGAGCGTCTGTTTATTCAGAGCTACACAAATAAGGATTCAGAGAGAAAACGGATCTTCGTAAGCGCGTGCCCACCACGGGAATACGTCAATGTCGATGCGACCGTCGGGGTTGGTGAACAGTTGAACGTATAGCGTGTAGTACTTCATCAGATTGGTCAGACTGGTGAAACGAGGATTGCTGGGATCGCCACAGTCCACGTAGTAGTAGGCTACGTTGTCCGTGATCGCCTGTTTGATGGTGTAATGGCTGAAACATATTGCGGTAAAGCAAGCCTTCCAACTCTTGGTGTTTCTTATAACGAAAGTTAAAGCGAAAGAATTACTGTATATACAACAATATAGGATAATAATCAGTAATTTGGTAAAAGTCATCTAACTCTTTTGCTCTACAAACCTACTAGATCTTGTGATTGCTGGCATGGTACACCGTGACCAAGGGCAAGGCTGGTACTATGTTGCTCCAACTGTTGATAGGACGATAGCAATGGTACAGGAAGAAGGACGTGCTCTCTGTGCACACTTCCTCTGCCTTTTCTGGAGTACAAACGCCAATGTAGTATGGTTCAAAGTCGAAGGGTTCGTTGGTATTTTCAGCCGATCCGTGGGGTAATGCCGTGCTAAATTTTAATTTCAACTTTTAAAAATTGAGAAGGAATTGAGGTACAGTTAAAAATTTTTGAAAAATTATGAAAAAAGCTAGTTTCATTAGCTTAAACAAACCGCGCATTAAAGTTCGCGTAAGTCATGTTAACATACCCCATATTTACCATCGAGTACCGGAAAAGGTTGTCCGGTGCGATCAAAGTTTCCTTCTGTTTGGCTTCTGCTTGGGCCAAAACTTCAATGTTCTCGTAGCCGATGGAAGACATTGGAATCTGGACTTGGGTGGTGGAGACGCGCTTTGTCATTTTAATGTCTCCGGTCGAAGATGGCTGCCTGAAAGTGAACATAGGTATAAATAATTTAGAATTCCACTATCATACGGTTATGGTATTTAGAAAAAGTGTAATTAAATAACAATATAAAAAGTAAAACTAAAATGTTAATGTGACTTACTTTCTCAATCTGCCGGTAATGACCGCCCATTCCCTTAGGGCTTTGGTCCTGTCCCGTTGGTAATCTTCCACTCTTCCGACCATACATTCTCGGCCGTGCCGACAACAAATCAACTCGGCCGGATCGGTCTTCAGATCAGCTTGAAGCATCGCCGAACTCTCCTGAGAATCATTGAACGACATCGAATTCACACGACGAGCTGAAGATCCTTTATATTATACATATCAAAGAAATAACTTAAAATAAATTTTTAAAAGTAACTGTAAAACTCAAAAAAATTTTAGTATATGACCCTGTCGAAATAAATAGTATTATATTAATAAATAACCCAGTTTTAAAGCCTAAAAACTTTTACGTTACAGTACTTACGCATTACAGAAATCTTAAATTAGCGGTGCAAAACGTTGGGACACGACTGATGAACAAAATTAGTTCTGAATCAATGATTTTGAGAATGCTAAATGCAAATTTAAAAAGTATAATTTCATAAACCTCTGAAAAATGCAATTTAAAATGGACAGAGATATTTTCAAAAGGTATTGTTTTACAATAGCATAATTTTAAAACTTGTGTAAATTCAATATATGTAATTTTATGTCTACCTTTAGCCACATAACCAATATTAACCACCATGTATCATTCTATCAACTTCAAAGCGAAAAAAACCCAAATATTAATATTTTATTCAAACACGTTACAATATACAACGTATGTACAAAGTTAAAAGTCTAAAACCTATGTTATGCCCGTTTAAGATTCGATATATAACTAATAAACATCTAATTTTAATTTGTTGTGGTAGTACAAGATGCGCCACAACCTCTAATACGTTTTCTAGGCAAAATATTTGTAAATCAAGAGAAGGGCTAAAAGTACCAGATCTAATAAGTTAGTCTACCATGAAGTAACTGGGTTATGTCCTCACATAGAGGGAGGGAGGCGGGTGTCGTTGGTGTAGAACAAGATAAACGCTTTTTCTGTCTGAAAAAGTACAGTATTGTTTTAGGAATACAGTATTACTTCAGAAATACAACAGTGTTTACTCGGCCCTCTTGAACTCGTTTTTAGGTAATAAATTCATGCTATACCAAAAATTGACTTCAAACTGCTAATTATTTTCTGATTAGTACCGTGACCCACCTTAATTTCGTGTTCGCTGACTTCGTTACAGTAATCGTCGTCGAACTTAAGCCATTTGTTCAGATACTGATTCTTGACAAACGCTGTGTAATGTCCCGAATTCATGGTACCACTGTGATTAGTGATCGCGTACAATCTGTACTTTGAGTTCTGTTTGGCCGCCTTCTGATGCATATAAGGTGCCATGTCCAGGTTGTGGATGTCAAAGTCAACTCCAATAGTGTTCTTCTCGAAGGTTCCATCCATATTCTGTTTGACCCGCTTCAGAAGGATGACTAGTACTGGTGGTAGTACCCAAACCTTCTGCTCGACTCGAGATCTTTGTTTTCGTTCACAACGAGGACAATTCCACGCACTCGAGCCGTCCAAAATCTACAAATCGAATTTATTACTGCAATGTGAAGGTTTAAAATTGAAAAAATATAATAATATCTACATCAAAATAAACACAATATAGTCTTGTATAAACCTACGAGATCTCTGAAGTGACTTTGGAGACATTGTGTGATGTGACATGAGGACTGCATTGGTAGTTCGAGCATGATTTGAGTAGATTCGGCAAACGTCAAACTTCCAGTATTACAAGATCCACAATGAATTTGATTGGCTGTTGTCAGCTATAAAATAATCAAATTCAAAAATCGTGAAAAAATATTTTCAAATTTGTTACCTTTAAGTTAAATTTTCATAAACTTGCATAATACGAAACAATTTTTACCTAGTACAACAAAAAAGCAGTAGAAAGCACAGAATAAAAAGCTTACATTAAAAATGCTCATGATTGGAGATTCCCTGAAGCTTTTCAAATTCTTGACGTAGTGTTGATAGTCCATCCCGATGTTTAGGCCATCGTAGTTTTGTTCCATTACTTTGTCCAACATTACAGGTATAGTATCTTCATGTAGGGCGTCTAATAAGAATACCAAAAACTCTTGAGCATCGTGTTGTTGACCATCACACAAGTCAGGACATGTCTTTGAAAAGACTTCCTGAAAATTTTAAATGTTTAGTCAACGTTCAAAACATTTTTACCCATCTATTTATTACTATGATAATGTATCAAAAGGTTTTACATAAATTAAAAAAACATTTCAAAGCTCTTACCGTAAACCTTAATGTACTAATGGCTTTGTAGTTACCGGACCACATTACTACAATCATAGCTGAAAAGCATGAAGCCATCACACCTCCAGTTCCTCGTTTGTTATACCTGAAAGTAAGAGTATTGATTCTAGTCAAATAGTGCGCCCTAACATACATGACAACATGTAATTCTCTCTGTAAGACCATTTTTGAATTTGTACATATAAAACACGTCTTGCACAGTAAAATCCTCAAAAAAATTCAATTAAAATACAAACATTAACCTACACATTAACATAGTCCAGAAACTTGTCCTCCGAAAAGAAATGTCTCATATTAGGAGTGTTGAACAACGCCTGCAGAGTTGCATTCATGAAGCATGTGTTACCCATATTGAAAAGACCAGTACAACCTGGAGGCACAGTACAAGGCATTGTACGCTGATGTTTTCGAATATCCTCGACGGTGTAGACAAACAAATCCCGTAGCGTCTTCTTTCTTTGTCTAAAATCATCCCGTTTACTTTCTATGTTCACAAGTTGATATTATTCTTCATTATCTGTTTGGAATTAAGTCAGTAAATATGTGTACAATAATCATGTAGTGAAATCATAGTGTTACATAGCTAAACAACTTACTCAATCTCTGGAGCAAGCTTTTTAGTAGAACGATCTGGAGTGGGAGGCCTAGGTCGATGAGAAGGACGTGGGTGAACTCTAAAACAACATAATATAATACCTTTCCAAAAAACAACTAATCGTTACTTATGCCAATAAATTTAAAAATTTAATCACAACTTGTAAAACTTAAAAACTCCTCAACAAACTAAAATAATTAACTTACAATGTGGTTGACTGGCTGGCTGTTGTGTCAATACGAGCGCCACCTAAATTAACACGCCGTATATTATAGTCAGCATTAAGTTCACCGTTGTTATTACTATTACCATTAAGATTCGTCTCCCCATTCAGTTTCACTTCGATATTCCTCTCGATCTTCTCTTCATACGACTTTGGCTGAGCGTTTTGCTCAACTGGGAACTCGGTGACTTCCTTCTTGCCTTCCAAGTGTGGTTTCTTGGTTCTGTCCACTATAGGCCGCGGCTTCTGTTTCAGTGGCCGGTCCAGAGAATCAAAGTTTTCTCGCCTTTCATCTAGGCTCGTGTAACTGTCATCTAAAATATGGCATTGTGTTAGTATAGTTCCTAACTATAATAGTGCGTACTTCTAAATTCAGAAAAATACAAATATACTTACGAGTAGAAGCAGAAATGCTGAAGTTGCTTGAGCTGTGTTTCACGGGACTTCTGTCGATTCTAGAGATAGTGTCACTCGAAACTGACGACTTTGGTCCGACTGTGTAATCTCGTCTTACTGTACTCTCAATCTTGGCATAGTCTTTGACTGAACTTCTACTTGACGTCTTTCTAGCTGGACTTGGCGACTTTCTGTCTCGTAGCTTCAGCTCATCAATACGTTCCATAACTGATCTTTTGGTGTCATACTCGTTAGTTGGAAATGGCACTGGTTTCGGGTTATCAGAAAGGTCAGGGTAACAAAATTCTCGTGGAATTTCTAAAAAATGTTTAACTCATTATTTTCCGTATTTTAAGAACAATAATGAAAGCAATTTAATGAGAAGTAACTCCTCATTAACTAAACGTTAAAAATCACCAAAAATGTATTAACCAACCTGCCCTAGCCCGTTCCAGCAATGCAGTAAACGGGTCTAATCCCTCAAAACTCAATTGCCGGTTAGACGGCCTTTCCACATATATTGGATAAGCACGTTCGAAAGCCGCAAATCCACCTTGTAGCAGTAATGGGGGTTGTGAGAGATGTTCTGCCAAAGCTGACCTTAAAGCCATAGTCCTACTCTGATCACTCAACGTAACTCCCTCCGACAGTTCATCGCCCATGAGAACAACAAACCCGTAAGTGTTCACATTGTTAAGTTTGAAGCGACTGTGAATGTCAACGTATATGTAGAAAGTGTTGTAGGAAATCCTGAAAAGTAAGTCAACAACTAGTTTATATTAAAGTTCATTTTGTGTACCAATCATACAAACATGTGTTATACTACAACATATAAAAAAACAATATCAACATACCCACGATCAATATATCGTTCCTCAAACACCATAACCTGAATTAAGTTCTTGTCTTCGTACTTAATCGCTGGTGAATGTGTTGTTCGAAAATCAATAATCAAAACAGGTTTGTTGTGTAATTCAACGTACTTCACCAACTGGAAAGGTGTAATATAAGTATCGAACTGAACGACCCCATTAGTTGGTTTAGCTGGACTTCTTTCTCGGTCTTTTTGAACTGGAGATGGCCTACGACGGAACTCGGCTTCATACCGGTCGTCGAGAAGTTGTCGAGATTGTGAGCGTTGTTTTATTTCTATTGTTAAACGTTCCAAGATCGATACTGCCTCTTTTAAGATACTTGTGACTCGATCTGGTGCCTATAATGCACAAGATACTTGTAGAAAACAAAATTGTAATTAAAATTATTTTAAAAATGCAAATGTAATTTAAAAAACAACGTTGTAATGAGACATTTGTCATAAACCTAAGCATATAAAACAATTAAAATGTTACCCATTTGTTTTGACTTAAGTCCGAACGTTGTAGCACAAGTTCACAGAGGTTAACAACTCTGAAGAATAACGTATACCTCTGATTCAAGTCGCTACTTTGCATCATAGCATTATTATGAAGCATGTCCAGCTTCTTGACAGCTTCAGAAAGTCTAAAATGTTAACTTTGATACATTCATATACATAAATATAAATATAAAATCAAAACAAGTTACTATGTAAAATTAACTTCAATATGCATTCCATAGAAAAACCATTATTCATACCAGTTCCCTAAAAAAACAAAAATCAATTAAAAACTTACGTCAACTTCATGAACTTCTTCTTTACATCTATGTTCAACGTTCCGTTCTCTCTCAGTTGCTTGAGCTCATGATTATGTGATAAAGAGTCTACCACCACCATCCTGATGCTTGGCTTTACCTAGCGGCAAAGTTACGAATAATATTTACCTCTTTTCCAATAGTTCTGCTCAGTTTTACTCTCTAAAACTTCATAAATTAGTCTTTGAAACCAAAAAAAATTGTGTAATTAGTAAGGAAGTAAAAGAACAAAGTAATTAACGTAAAAAACATCTTGTATTGAGATGTGCGAACAATAAATAAGGTCAGCTCACAAGACTGGAGGGCTTTCGTGAAATTTTCGGATCAAAAACGGGTGAGACGAAGAAAAGTAGACTTGACACACACTTTCGTTATGTGTCAAGTTTGACTTTTTATACTTATTTTTATGTAAAACAAGGTGGTGATAAGATTTAAGTAAGAACCCCGTAAAATATCTTGGTACGATATTCAAAAACATTTTATTACTTTAGACTTTTCTAACTATTTAAAAAACATTTTTTAGAGCTCAAAGTAGACGGGAACGTCGAAGAACGTGAAGAAATAATTTGTTTACAATCTGCTAAAAGCTTACAAGAATAATAAAATGGTCACTTCGAACCAGAATACATATTTTTGTTTCTGTTTTGTTGTGTTTTCATTTTTTTATAATTTTTTGTAAGATTGGTTGTGTGTAATATGTAAACATTAGTAATAATGTGTTCTATCTTTGGTTCGTTAAGGTTTGATCAACTTACAGCTTTGGAGAAAGCAGCTTCGGTTTCTGAATTGTCTTTTACTCGGTTTAGCAATCCTAAAAGGTAAGTTTTTGTGTAATATTTCATTGTTTTGTGTTGATTTCTTTGATGTGATTGTGCGTAAAGAAAGTAAAACTTGCAAAGTTTGATGCAGGTATATTCCTTCATCAGCTCTTTTAAAGTAGCAATTTAGTCATGCTCAAGCTCTATATTTACGAATTATTCGAGTTTACAACATGGGGACTCTGCACATTGATCCGGAGTCACAATATATATTGTTATCTCGGGTAAAGCCTTTGGCCGACTGTTTTCTAGACAAGAGAAAATGGGCTGATGAAAATGCTAAAGTAAGTTTATTTTGCCTTTGCTGGCTGTTAATCTATTTACACTTGTTATTTGCCATGGTTGTCAATTTATGTGTGATTTTACGATTTTTCGTTCAAAAGTATTCAGTTAACTATGTTAAAGGTAGAATTAGTTTTAACAATTGTTTCACCACCTATTATGTCGTTTTTGATTACAGCAAACGTATGCTACAAAGCTTGAGGGTGTAATCAAGGATGCGGTTAAGATATCAAACAATATAAGGAATAAACTGCGCAATTACTACGAGCCGAGGTCTGAATCCAGCCAAATGGTGTATATAAAGCATTCTGAGCTGATGTTTCAGTTGAAAGGTTCTGTTTTGGTACTGGATCTTAGCACAGAGAATCGTCACACGTGTTGGAGGTTTGACAATGTCTTTATCAGTCAGCACTTTATCACTCCTGGGTTAGTTTTAATATGAATACGATGGCCATGCTAACATCAGATTTATAGTCTTCATTTTTATATTAATGGATTTAGATTTTTATGTTAAGGTTGACGTTCTACGGACTTTTAATGCACATACGACCGCAAGAAAGAGGTTATCTAGTGAACATAACTGACTATGACAATGTTGTTATTATGTCTGATCAAGAATCGACAAACTATGAATACGTCTACAATGCTATAGAATGTGATGACAGCATTTTTCGACCACGGAATCCGCCGGTGTTATGCATCAAAGATAATTTGTTACATGAAGGTACTTGCTGTAGGAAGGTCTGTCTTACTTTTATAGGGTCTTGTGCGTTTGTATACATCAGTTACAAGTTTTAATGATCTTTGATTTTTAACATAATTTTTTCAATTTAAGTTATTGTGTTATTTCTTGACCTTTACTTTCGATTTTGTATTCAAAAACATGTACAACTTGCTGTGACATTGATATGCATTCGTAATGCGAGCTGTTGCGTGGGATTTCTGACCTTTTGTTGTAATGTAATTTTAGTTTTGAATGAATTTCAGATGCGAATAGGTGTATTGACAGTTAGTGACACATGTAAAACGGAACCAGAAAAGGACAAAAGTGGACCAGTTTTGTTAGAAACCTTAAAGAAGTCAACTATCATTCAGAATCCAACATTTTCGAAGCAAATTGTGGAAGACAATGTTGCCAAAATCAAAGATGTTCTATTGTAAGGTGTTTTTGGTTTTATTTTTTATACTACGTAATATTGGTGTATATATGTACACTGATATACACAGTTTATATTTACTATAGTTTTCCAGAGAATGGTCAAAAACCCACGATGTGATTCTGACTACCGGTGGAACGGGCTTCACGCACCGTGACGTGACTCCAGAAGCCACTCGAGCTGTGATCGAGAAGCCGTGTCCCGGCATCGTAGTGGCCTTGGTCCAGGAAGGCCTGAAACACACGGCCATGGCGGCTTTAAGTCGACCCGAAGCCGGTAAGATGGGGTTTCAACTTCCGGTACGACATTTAATGTTATTCATGATTTGATATCTTGAGGCTCCACTATTTCCGCTCTTTATGCAAATACGCAAAGAAGGCCAAGATTTATTGGCAAAGTTTCGGTTTTGAATGTTTGCTTATTTGACGTTATTTTTGGGCATGTTGATGTTGTTGTAGGCAGAGGTTGGACAAAAAACTTGTTTTTGATTTAAAATTGTTGCTATTCAAAGGTTTAGACCTGATATTCATGCTTTTGTGGTTCAAATTTATGGCATTTTTTTATAATTTTATGGCTTTTTTGTCTTTTTATGTTCCTGAGCCTTTGTCTGATATAATTTTAACTTATTGTTAGGTAATCAGGGTCTAATGTGATCTTATTTTAGGGATCTGCAACAATTGTCTGGTAGTGAATCTGCCCGGCAGCCCGAAAGCCTGTCAACAGAGTATCCCGGTGCTGGAGCCCATTCTGAATCACGCAGTCCAACTCTTGCGCCCTGAGGCGTCACATTCGGAGCACCCGAACTAACAGACACTTGTGATGGAAATTCAAAACGTTTTAGGCGGATAAAAGTTTGAAAGTGAATAAAAGCGGTTCTCGAGTACGTTTCGAGTATGGTCCTTTGGATTAAAAGGGTTTGAGCGTTGCGTGACCGCGGCCCTAGGCTTCTTGGCCATCCTCTTGTCTTTGATCTTCATTTTTATTTATTTTTATGCCACCCGGCTACTGGGGTTAAGTGCGTATAATGGTATATGCACTTGTTTATATAATAGTATTGTTATATAAATAGTAAGACGCTTTTGTTTAAGTGTTACGGTATATGTTGATGGAGGTTGTTTTGGTATAGTCAACAGGTGATTGCGCCTCAAATACTTTATTTTTATATAAAGAATGGTCGATAAAAGAAACTTTCGGTATTGTAAGGGACACTTTTGTCTTTTTGAGTCTTTTTAATGGAGTTGACTGTAGTTTAGTTATTATAATGTTGTTTTGCAGCTATTTCATACTATATTTTGCGTTATTATATTGCTACATATCTTGTAAACGTATAGGTACGTTTTTTTTTATTACTGTGAGCAAATATTTACTTTAATTATACTATCATCTGTGGCCTTGTTCATTTTGGATTATGACTTGAAAGTGTGTGAGATTGATGTCATGAATTTAGGTCATTTTGGAAAAAATGGTAGTCTTTACCAGAGTACCGTTATAAAACTTAAGTATTGCTATAAGTTAGAACAAGGCTTAAGTAACAAGTTAAAAGCTTAGATTGGGCAACACCTCATGTCATTTGATGATATAATTCATGTTGTGACAATCTCGGGTAGTGACACAGACATAACAAAACAACTACACATAGAGCTGTATGTCGTGTAACGTGATGGTATCGCCGGGTCAGGGATATTGCTCTTTCGCGAAAACAAAAAACCTAGATGTAGATGTACACCGATTCCGCAGGGGATTTGATAGCAAAAAAGTTTCGGACCAATATGTATCTTTTCATATTCCAGGATTGTATACATGCACTTTGGGTTCGTATCTTGTGATTTATCGAAAGTTATTTCGGGGAATTAAAAAGTTTGTCCGTAGCTCGCATTTCAGGGTATTCGGCCGGCTTTATGGTCAAGTGTTGGGGTGGTTGATTATGTTATGGACGAGAGTTTTATTGTAGTAGGCAGGGTTGAGCGGGGAGGGGTATCGTTGTTTTAAGCGGAGAGGAGTGTTGGTGTTGTATTGGAATGGGAGAGCTTTGGAATTAAAGTTTAGATACGAGGCGAGGATGACTATATTTACTTTTTTGTATTGTAGTAGGTCGTATATTATAGTAGGTGTTAGACATAAAAGTCAATATGTTATTCATAAGTTACATTATGTAACGCTGTACTTGTTAGCATATAGAATTAGCTAATCTCAATAGAAAATAATTTTAAAAAACTTTTAATTGTTTTTTCTTAAGAGATTTACTGTGTTAAAACGAGTAGGATATAATGACAGTTTTGTGCCTAAAGTGCTTCGATATTGTAGTAATTAAACGTTTGAAGTAACCAGAAAGTCCGAAATACAAGCGCCGTGTTCATAACATCTTGTTTACCGCCCAGTATGGCCATAAAGTAAATGTAATAAAAGTGATTTATGAATAGGTAACGCTGGCCACTAAACACCTTGTTTATATCTGTCGCCGAAGCCGGGTCTTGGATGGGTTTTGGATTCTGGGGTAAATTTACTTCAAATTAGTTGTTTTAGGTTTGGAAACGTCTTTTTTTATATTGCTTTAGGCTTACAATGTCAATAGGTTACTTATTTTAAAGTTGAGGTAGTCAGACTAGGGTAACATAACATTTTAACAGATTTAAGAGCATTTTTAGGTAGATCTATTAATATTATTGCATTTTTATTGCTGAGAAGTGTCCTAGTCGATAAGTTTATACTAATTAAACCACATTTTTTTAAAAGCGAAAGAATTAATGGATCTATATAATCAAAAACATTTCTTTGTGTTTGTCACCTTAATTGGAGTAAATAACCTTAGTTGAAGTAGAATAACGGAAGAAAGGAACTCATTATAGGTATTATAAGCTCGTTATAGGTAGATAAAGCTCATTACAGGTATATGAAGTAGTACTTTGTATTTGAGCCTAATTTATAAGCAATTATGTGCAAATAAAGCGGGATTCACACGCTTTACAAGTTGCCAAACGTAATAATGTTGTCCATGGGACAATGGGAGTTGGCTGGAGACCTACCTGTGAACTTTTCTTGCATACGTACTTTTAAATGGTATTATATTATTATTGATACTTGGAGGTTTCATTTTTTAAATTGATCTTTTAATTTAATTTTAGGCAAAAGTTAGGTATAAAGTGGCTTTCTTAATTACTAAACTGAAGGAAATTACATACGTATAGCTGTAAAAATATTGAGGTGATTTTCTAATTGGCTAGGCTTTCTAATTGGCTAGGTTAATGTGTAAAAAATAACGTTAAGGGTATGGGTAATAAAGATATTGATAATGGGCTCGTAAGAATTTATTTGGAGGGAAGTATAACATATTTTAGGCTTATCATGACTTAACAAAGGTATACGGAGTTTTAAAACTGAAAAAGTATAAAAAAAACCAGACTTGAAGATGGCAAAATGTTACTTTTTAAGCTCTCAAAATGGCTAAATTATAAGAAGCTACTTTCATAACACTTCTGAATAAACTCTGTAAGAGAGGCGATGTAAAAGGTCAATTTACTGTTTTTAAAAACATGTAAATGTCTTTTGGTTTTTTTGGAATTAGAGAAACGTACCCAACAGAAAGAAGACAGTAAGCCAATGTTAACCTATTATAATATCTTACTTTCAAAAATTTTGAATGATTTATAAACTAGGGTTAAAACTAGTTAGCTACACCTTTAATAACCCGGCTGTGGCTACCCTATCCTTAGCCAAATCTAGTCTACCCACCAGAACTCCTCTCAGTCTACTAATCGCACTACCAGCCAGCCGGCTGGACGTGTTGGATTGGGGGCGCCCGGCGTCATTGGCCCCGACAGACCCGCCCTCCTCTCCTAAGGGCCCGTGTGCCGCCTTCTGACCATCGGAATCTTCCAATTTCTTGCGGAATCCCGAAGCCGCCGCTCTCCCTGGCTCTATGCCCCCTAAGGGCTCAGCAGGGCGTCGCCGGAATTCTCCCTCCCGGAGAGATCGATTCCAATTTCTGGTTGGCCTTTGTCCTCGTTTCTTCGTTCTGCAATTTCATTTACGCAAATCATGCCTACGGGAACAAAAACCATATTATACTGAATTGTCATCGCTGTTTGTTTTTTTGAATGGGCGAGTTATGGGGTTGGGTGCGGGCATGGGTTTTTGATTTTTTGGGGATTGGGCTGGCTTTTGCTTTAGGATTGTTAGGATTTTTATTTTTTTACATAATTTTTTTGAGATTTCGTTTTTGATGACTATTTGATATTTTATGTTTTTTTTTGTTTTTGCAATAACATTATTTTATGTTATCGTGATATTTAAGAAAATGAATCTTAATAAATTGTAGACGCCGTTTTTTATCATTTCGTAAATATC
Organism: Bursaphelenchus okinawaensis; assembly: GCA_904066225.2. Classification (NCBI taxonomy): domain Eukaryota; kingdom Metazoa; phylum Nematoda; class Chromadorea; order Rhabditida; family Aphelenchoididae; genus Bursaphelenchus; species Bursaphelenchus okinawaensis. Next base: position 5,023,803 of record CAJFCW020000005.1, on the reverse strand, counting down.
GCACGTGGAACATTTAAATTGAATTTAAAATCATGTTGTTTTAGGTCCATGGATCGATGAACTCGTTCATCCGGGGCCGTCGGACCGTCCTCTCAATCACAAAACGCCTCTTTCTACTACAACTTGTCCTCTTTTTGTTTTCTCTTCTCCTCACATCGTTAGCCGAAGAATCCTCTACATCTACCACAACTCAACCATTACCTACATCCCAATCCTTGTCTAAAACAACACCCAACTCCTCCTCCCAACCAACTCACAGTCATCGGCCAAAACGTCGACGGAAAGTGGTGTGGTTGGAGGACGAAGATGAGGAGGAAGAAGGTGAAGTTGTCTACAGAGGACGACGGAGTTCGGGACGCTACGTGTACGATGGGAACGCCAACGAAGGCTACAGGGCGAGTAGAAGGAAGGAAGTTCCGGTCAACTACCGGCTACACGACGATCTGCTACGGAACTACAACAAAGGAGCCCGACCGGTCAAACATCCGAGTGAGATTGTCAACGTTTCCATGTCAGCGTTCTTGTATCAGATATTCAAGTTGGTAGGTCTTGTTTTTGGTATATTTTCTTGTAAATATTGTTACGTTTTTTTACTTTTTAAGGGATTTTATTCAATTTTTTAAAAAACTTTGATATCATATTTTGAAAAATTTAATTTTCAAATTATTCGTTTTTATGTCAAAAACGTTGACCACGTGAGTATGTTCCCCTAATTCCCAGGTAATTTGATGGGAATTTAGATCGAATTTTACTTTCGTTTCCATAGTAAACACATTGTTTTTGCAAATTGGTATTTGGCGACAAATTACGCCATTATTTCAATATTTTTGACAAAAAATGTCATAATTTACATAAAAATCTATTTTTAGTTCAGAAGATATATTGGTTTTCAATTTTTTTCAATTTTAATACAATATGATCGAAAATATGTGAAAATAAGCAGTTAACTGCAGTTTTATTTATTTTTTTATTTTGTGACAAATTTCAAATTCAAAAGTTGGTGACATGTATTATAATACAAATGAATATAAATCTTAAAGTCATTTTTGCATTTCCTGACCTTTTGGGGCATTAGCAGTAGACTAGCCGTGAGTTATATGCTCTCTTAGCAGCTCATAAATAGTAATGACTCCATTTTTCGACAAGATACGTAACTAACTTAATGGTAATTTCAGGACGCTGTAAAGAACACAATCAGCTTATCAGGGAGCTTTGAATTGGTGAGTTTTTTTTTAATTTTGGGTAATTTTATTTATTTTTGGCATTATTATTGTGAGTTTTTAATTTTTTGTAAAATTTTGGTTTCGGAAGGGCAAAATGGTCTAAAATTTCGGGTTTTTTGGGTTTAAATGACTTAAAATTGTGATTTTTCGATCAATTTTGGTACGTAAAATAAGTCAGTAGGAACTTTGGAATTTGTAGCCGATCAACTGATAAGCAATTTCTTTAAAACTTTTACTGTCTCTCTCTAACTATCATCTATGACAACCCATATCTGTTTTACTCTGCTTGTTTTTTGTTGTCGCAAACTGTTCCGGCTTTACTTTCTTGTCGGTTCAAACAAAAAATCCGCAGATTTTATTTTCATACCCCGAGGGACTAAATGGGAAGAGCTTTTGTCTTTTATGAATCTTATTACTATTATTCATTTACATGTTTGTCAGTCATCTCGCAGTCCGAGGTCGTTGTCGACCGTTCGTCTGAAGTCTCTCAGATAGTCGAAGGTCTTCCGGAATCGCTTCACGAAGGTGCGCATCTGACCTCGCGAGTCTTGGATCACGACCATCTCGTCCAGCGTGCCGCGAGCACGTTGGATGAAGCGGCGACGGGCCTAAAGGAAGATGCAAATTTTAAGCGTTTTTTAATCGTTCTATTACTAGAATTCTTCTTTTTTCAAAGAAACTAATTAAAAATGATCTATAACGTATCAAAGCCAATGTCTACTACAATATGTCAAAACTCGGTAATGTTGTCTTAAATCCTCCAAGGCCAAGTGTAACATAATATTAGGTGCCGGCAAAAGTTTTTCCACAATTTTTCAAAAATTTACCAAAAAATTATAGACAGTTCTAGAAGTTTCTGTTGATAACCTATATAAAGAGTTGTCCAAGGACTAAAAACTATTGCATGTTCAAGCATTCTGTTGTTTACGATGGTTCAGGAAATCAAGGTGAAACATGACCATGTTTGGGCAGTGTTGCTTCTCAAATTCCGCAATCCCGGCAACGCAACAAGAGCGACGAAGGAAATATGCAGTGCTGTAGGACCTTCAGTTGTCTCTTACGACACCACAAAAGTTTGGTTCCACAAGTTCAAAAACGGTGACTTTGACCTGTCCGAAAAGTTCGATATGGTAGACCATCAGCGTTGAAGAAACCCCACTTTCTGAAGCTGATTGAAGAAGACCCCAGACAAACCTGTACTCATTTGACTGTAGAGCTTCAGTGTGATCCTTCTACCATATTAACTAGACTTCACGCCCTTTAGAAGATCATGGAAATATGGTCAAGGGGTTCCACATGATTTGAACAGCGGCCAGCTGAAACGCTAAGTGGAAGTTGCACTTATTTGTTGATGTTCCCAAGGACCTTTGCATGGCTTGGCAATTTGGTTACTGGGGATGAGAAGTGGGTACTGTATGTTAATCACACCAGGAAGAAACAATGGCGTGGACGTAGAGAACAGAGTGTATCAACTCCAAAACCTGATCTACAACCGCTGCAGTGGCCACTGGAGGAGATGATCAGATAAGTTAGCTGGAACTCAACAGGTATTGTACTAGGAAATGGTACCACATGGAACTACGATTCCTGTAGTTGTCTACTGTAGACAAATTAAATCTGTTGCGGCGGCATTGCATGGTGAACAGGATAGAACCTTCTTCATTCATGATACTGCTCGCGCCTATGTGACAAAGTTGACCCACCACAAGCTGAAAAGCTTCGGCTGGGCTGTGATGCTATATGCACTGTACTCAACTGATGTTGTGCCTACAGATTATAATATGTTCCACTCTCTTCAAAACCACCTGAACGCAACACACTTTAACAATCGAGAGTACCTCAAGAGGTGATGGGCTAACTTTTTCAGTTCTCAAACTCCAGGTTTCTATAGAAGTTGAATCCAAATGCTGCCGAAGGAATGGCAACAGGTCGTTGATAATAACGGTACATATATTTGTTCATTAGTTGATGTTCTTTTTTTTAAATATTAAATTTTGGTAAAAACAAAAATCGTGGAAAAACTTTTGCCGGCACCTAATATAATGAATCATACCAAGAGTGATACTATAATAAGTCAAGACCAAGTATAGTTTATCTAGATAAAGACCACTGCTCGTTGTCTATGGCCTTGTTTATATTGTAATTGGCTCAATCAGACACTTACGGTGACGAAGCCGGGATCGGCCAAGTCTAATGCCACTTTGTGAGTGACATGAAGCACCAGTTGGAATGGGGCCAAGATTCCCTCCTCGATTGTAGCCACACCTGTGTTTGAAGTCATTTCGATGGCTACAAGGTCGCGACGTTGTTGAAGATCTTCGCGAGTTTTGGCGAAGCCGGTGTCCTCTTTGGCCGGCTTCATGGTGACGAAACCGAGCTCATTGTGTTCTTCGAAGGGGGACTTGGCCTTGACACTAGAATTTAGATACTGTGATGGATGTTTGGTACTAGTCACAAAAGTTTTGGCGTTATTTTGCAATGTTTTTCATGGTAGGAAGCGACAAGAATTTTTAACGTACTTTAAAATTATATGTTTTACTTTTTTGAGTTGACATACTCATAATTCGAGCTTTAATTTATGACAGCTCTAAACTCTGTTCCATTCGATAGTACTTGATTCACTTTTCCTCCATTCTACCAACAACCAGAGCCGTGTTATGACTTTGTTATGTCCCCGGAGGCCGTTATTTTTGAGTAAATTTAAAACGCAAAACAAATCCGCGTCATGACATAATTGCTTCACGATGATATGAAGCCCAATGTTTCGGCCGCAACTTTTCGAACTTCAAGTGCTCTCAAACGAAACGTGATGATTTATGACATGCCCGTAAAACGACCCAAATACGACCGGAAAAGGACACATTAACCGAGAATGACTACGGCAATTAGCCTGATCTACGGTTATGTTGCGGAAAACACGGGGCAGGGTGGGGTAGGTAAGAGGAAAACTAGTGCAACTAACTATTTTACAAAGATGGGCGTTCTATGGACGTTTAGACAAAAGATATGATAAAAATTGTCATTTTATACAACGGCCAATTTTCAAAAGGATCTTTTTGTGTTTTATAGATAAAGAATAACTACTGGACTTACCTTATGTTCAAAGTCGGTCGATCGAACATGTTGACCTCGTTCAGTTGAATATCTAGCACTTCGTGGTAACCATGGTGAGACACCATTGATGTTGGGAAACGAAGATTGTTACTGGCTTTAGTCTCCCATCGTCCAACTAGCCATGACAAAGGCTCTAGACCAACTGGCAGGGCTTTGGCGAGCACTAAAATATTATGACTGGTAAATAAGATCAATTAGACATGAAAAATATGAGCAAAAGACAAACATTAGGTAACAATTCTTCATCAAACGTAAATTATGCTTTTAAAATCATATAGTTAACGTAATAACGTCTATTTACCTCTGCCATCATTGCTACAAACACCGCAAGATTTGGCACAGTTGTCTTCGAAGAAGGGTAATATGAAGCTGCCCCATTCGCATCTACCTTCTTCCTTCCATCTTCCACATGATCTGTACACGTCTTGGCATGGTCCTAAACATATACTTCACGTTCATATTTTTTGAATTTTCTTATCTTTAGTATATTATAGTAGCCACATTACAATAGCAATTTATGTAGCATATCAAGATGAAGATATGTTTCAACACATAATAGTAAAAACAGTTTTTGTAAAACAAAATTAAAAAATCACGGTAAAATAAGCGTATATGTTTATGTTAATGTAAATGTTGTACTTACTTTGACACCCGATGCCCATTCTACCATGCCCACACCTACATCTATTGCCAGTACCAAGAACCAAGCATCTTCCTGGTGCTGTGCCACACGTGTTTGGTACAGTTGGGTTACAGTTGTGTAGTACTGAAAGAATTAGCCGTTTTTTTAAATTTTTTCCAAAATTATTTTACTTTTAGGCATTTACAGTTCACAAATTTTTAAAATTTCAAAAAAATCCAATTTTAGTTATATGCCTTTCTTGTTATGTCCTTTCTGCTCTCTAACATAACTGAATTGTCTCATAATCAGTTTAAAGTCACATCAATGACTTTCTATTTTAAAGTGTAATATGCTCTTTTCTCTGACACTCTCTCAATCCCTTTAATCTCTTGTTCTGTCACTCTCTCTATTCCCCCTATCTCTCGCTTTTCTGGAAATAGTCTGGTCATTGTTTTTTGTACAGTAATGACGCAGTAGATGAACATGGATGTCATGAACAATGGGATCTGTGCGGCGCTGTCATGATGTCAGAAACGCCTCAGGGAATTCGGAAAAACCCTCGGAAATGCAAAAGTTTTGGGGCCAAGTCTGGGGAAATATTATACATATTTTATTTGCCCGATTTTATGGACATTTCCGAGACTAATTCAATTCCGAGTTAAAGGTCATGTTACCCAAGACAAATGGCTGCAACAGAAATTTGAAATTTCGAAAAAATTTTGAAAATATTTAAAATCAAGCATATTATGCTGAAACGCAGATTTTAAAAGTATTTTTGGTAGTAAAATGCTAAAAGCAAACGTCTATAACAATATTTTTAAATCTTACCAGTCCTTTCTTGGCCAAACCCCAACCCCACGATGAGAATCAGCAACAGAAGGCGCATCGTTGAACAAGGTCAACTAATTCAATTCATTTCGATCGCTGAAAGTTGTTTTTTTTTTGTTTAAAAAGTATCAAAGCCCACGCAATTCACGTTTAACGTGATTTACTGCTACGCGTTGTTCGTGGCCATAAAGTTGCAGTTTAAAGCGGAAGTTCAAAACGGTTTTGTAAGGTTTAAAATGGTAAAAAGTAAAGAATTTTGCAGTAATGAACTTTCAAATTTTGGGTTAACTTTAGAAATAGGGGTCAGTATTACTATGTTGAAGCAAAAGCATCGGGACACTTTCATTTATTTTTCAACTACAAAGTGTCTCGCTACTTTTGGTTCAACCAATAGTAACAGTTTCATTACAAAAAGCTGAAAAAGTAACTATTTTTCAGAGTTTGATTTTAATCTTTTTTGTATGCAAATTACTTTGTCACTAAACCTAGCGCTTAAGCCTAACTATTATAGTCAGGGCCGGGCGGGGACTTTTGGTCTGGGGGCAGGGGTCCAAAAAATCGGCACAGGAGCTACCTGTGCCGATTTTTTGCGAAAATTTTTTTCCAAAAATCCACAGGGGGGACCACGTTCAAATTTTTTCGAAAAATTTTTTTTCTGGGGGAGGGGGGGGGGTCCCCCCCCCCCGTCCCTCCCCCCCTCGCGCCCGGCCCTGATTATATTAGGTTGTCCTGAAAGTTCTGCAATATTTATTCACTTTTGAACTAACAATAATAACAATATAATTAACAACTACAATCAATCAAAGTAATTACCGTCTGAATCAATACAGTCTTGCCAACGATTTACAAGCTTTTTTATTCCACGATTGTAGAATTCCGGGTTTCTGGAGTTGATGAAGTTCTTGAAGGCATTCTTGGCATCGTCTGGAGTTTTGAAGATTCTTCCATTAAGAAACGAAGACAAGTGTTTAAAAAGATGAAAGTCCGTTGGAGCCAAGTTTGGAGAATAAGGAGGTGCTCCAAGACTTCGTATCTCAGTTCCCTGAATTTTGCCACGGTCTTCTTTGCAGCATGGGGCCGTGCGTTATCCTGCAGAATGATCGGACCCCTCCTTCTGACCATTGTTGGAAGATTGTGTCGCAGTTTGTCAATCTGGGCACAGTAGGTGTCGGCCGTAATACTTTGGCCAGGTTTCATGAAATCGTACTGGATCACTCCAGAGCTACACCACCAGACAGTCACCATAAGCTTCTTTTCGTGCAATTCTGGCTTCGGAACGTGCTTAGGAGCTTCTCCACGCTTACACCAACTTGTAGATCTTCTAGTATTGTTAAACGAGATCAACTTCTCGTCAATAGTTACAATTCGATCCAAGAATTCTTCGTTTTTGCAGCGTTGCAGAAGCTTTTCGGAAGCACATCGTCTCTTGGCTTTTTGCAGATCAGTCAAATTGTGAGGCACCCATTTGTCCAACTTTTTGACCATACCCATTGCCTTGAAATGATCACCAATGGTACTTTTTCCACAGTTTAGTAACTCTTCTAACTCCCGGATTGTAATATGTGGGTCATCTTCAATCTTGCGCCTCAGGGCATCTTTGTCAAGTTTGCTGGGTCTTCCTGCACGTGGTTTGTCTTCAAGCTTCTCATCGTCCACACGAAACTTTGCGAACCATCTGGTCACCGTAGAATAACTCACAACATTCTTACTCTCATTTTCGTTTATGATTCTGAAGGTTTCTGCCGCAGTATTTCCGCGTTTGAATTCATTCCATATAATCACGCGCAGGCGAGATTTCTCCATTTTTTTCTAATACCTAAAACAATACAAAAAAATGAAATTAAGTTATGTAACTTACCTTTTTGAATAATTTAGGTAACAAACAAACAAACAAAAAAAGAATTTTTTCTTTCCGTCAAGAAATAAATTTTTCCTGATTTTTCAAAGTTTACCTACTCAAATATTGCAGAACTTTCCGGACAACCTAAATAGTTTTGAAGAAAATTACGAGAGCCAGGTTGAATTATAGACCAAAAAAATGTAATTTTAAGTCCGCCAAAAGTGCAAAATTTCGAAAAAAAAACTAAGCTTAAAAACCTCTCATAAATCTCAAAAATTAATTTATAAAAACGTCAAGAAATGGATATTGTGACTTACAAAAGCTCGGAACGGTGATTATTATTAGCTCTTGTGGTCACGGTCTTCAACCTTTCTTGGGCTTTGTTTCGCTAATTTCTTTACAATAGTTACCTCAAGTTTTGCTTCTACCAACAACCAAACCAGAATATATTTTAAAATAGTTAGTAAAGTAAAGACACTACTCTGTACTGCTTTACAATATGTATTAGTAAAGTTTCTACTCGTTACTAATGTAAAAAGTGATTAATCGACGCGCTGTAATTTCTTTGTAAACAAACACATTTCTGAGTAAAGGTTAACGATGTCTTTTTTGATCCGTAAAGATGAACATGGAAATTCAAGTTTAATTTTAGAAATTTAGCCTTGATTTAAAAACCCCTAAGGCTATAACTTAAAATTTTTTTCCAAAATTTTGAAATATGAATTTGCTAGCTAATTAATTAGCTTCCTACTAAATCTACACAAGCTTATACATCTTTTACTATAATTTTGCATTTCAGTATTGGCACGACAGCTGGCTCCAATGGAATCCGGCCAATTACGAAGGCGCTACAGAAGTCTTCCTACCGTCGTCCGATATTTGGCTCCCCGAACTCAGTCTCTACTACAGTCTAAACTTTAACAGTGCCGTCAAACTACTCAGTAACAACGATGCCAGGGTTAACTATACGGGTCATGTTCGCTGGTACCTTCCCTTCTCTACAGAATCTCTATGTTCATCGGTCGATGTCAAGTTCTTTCCATTTGATATGTAAGTTTTGATGGAATGTACTAAATAAAGTATTTGGTATAGTTCAAAATAATCTGGACTATATTGAAGTATATTGTTTACTACGTCAAGAATTGCACTATAATTATCAAGAAAAGAAAATTTTATTTGTAAAGTCGTATGTTGACTAAAACACCACCTTTTGTTGTGATGTTGTTATAAGAAAACTAGCCTATATATGTCTTGTTTTAGCCAACAATGCACGCTGATGTTCGGATCGTGGGCCCATTCCAACGATTCGATCAAGTTTGCGTTGTATTCTCAGAATCTTTCACTTATTGACTTTTACGACAATCAAGAATGGCAATTGGATATGGTAAGCTGAGCACCTTTAGAAGTATAGTATAAAGGTTACCTTAACTTTACCGTCTTTTTGAATAACTGTTTTGAAATGTCATGTTTTTCAGAGCCGAAGTCATATCACCGCTCAAGCTTTTTTATACGATTATCTGGATCCTCCTCTGTTTTGGGAGATGATCATAGTTGAGTTAGTTGTTGGACGACAAAGTTTTTACTATGGTAAGTCAATTTTACTGTAATATAGGTCAAAAGGCAACATGATGATTTTGATATTCTAAACTCAAATAAAATCTTTTTTGTCCATTTTTAAGTTTACTATGGTAGCTACAGATATTACTTCCTGCCCTTATTACCATTGATTTTCAGTGTTCAACCTGGTGATTCCTAGTGGAATCATCGCTGTAGTCGCCGTTGTCGGCTTCCACACTCCATCGACGTCAGCGCGTGTAAGAGACGCCAAGTTCAGATTAGGAATCATGACACTCATGTCAATGTCAACCATCGTAGTAGCTATTGTAGAAGACATGCCCAAGTTCAGTATGTCTGGAAGTCGAAAAGCTCGAGGGTCTTTCAGTGGAGTTCCGTTGATAGGTAAGATCACTTTTATTATTGTTATCTTTTAGGTATTTTAAAGTGGAACAGTGATGTTAGCTCCAGTTTTAATAGCATTTACTATTATAGTCACAAGAAGTTGAAAAATTAAAATTTTAGGTCTTTACTACTTTATGCTACTGGTAATTGTGGGTCTTTCAACAATGACAACATCAATGTTTGTATTTTTGGAACGAGACTTTCGGACAAAAAGAAGAATACCATGGTATCTCAGATGGTTATCATATGACATACGACGAAGTACCTTCAGGTAAATACATTAATTTTTTTTAAATTGATGACAAATGACTTAATTTTTCAAAAATGATATTTTTTCTTTTAGACGAGCTTACAATTACGAAGATACAACCCTAGAACCAGAAACTACGGTGAGTAATATTAAAAAACATTTTACATTACTTTTACAATTCTATTATTTTTACAATAATAACTATTATCTTACAGGACGCCTTGTTATCACAATCAAGTGCTGGACCCCACAGACATTTGAACGGATTTGTCGGCGAGGGAAACGGTCCTCGCTCCAGAAACAAACAACAATATACTCAAGGAATGGCTATGTCCATCCTCAAGTTAGTACCTCACGAAAACGATAACGAAAGACAACAAGCTCAAGCCGTTGTAGATGAAACTGTAGATGGATATCAACACACAATATTCAATCCTGGAGCTGTAGGTTTTTAATATTTTAAATCTAAATAACCTATTAAAATATATTGAATATTAAACGTTGTTTCAGCAAGAAGAACCTAGTCCACCATTGAGAAGACAGCTGAGGAAACGCCTCAGCTTGGCTCACTATGACAACATGTTACTATACCAGTACTTTGGTCAACAAATCGAAGATTTGAGTGGACTGCTTCATCGGATCGAAAAGTCTGTCACTGGCATAAAGTAAGCACTTATAAATATACAATTAAATTGATAATTTTTCGCATAAAAATGAGTTATAACATTCCACAGTAATCTTATATGTTTTTCACCTACACAAATCTAAACATTTTTTTATTTCAGAGGTGACATGTTAGCTCTAACGCCTCAAAACGACCTACACTCAAAGTGGCAAACCGTCATACGACGTCTAGAACTGCTATCTCTCAGCTTCTACATGAGTTTACTCTTCACAACAGCTTTCCTATTCTTCTACCACGATTGGTACTGTGCCATTGGACATTCCCCTTGTGGTACTCCCAATCACAAGTGTCCTTGGATGAAAGTGGAACCATGTGGCTGATTATCACTTTCTTTATACCACTCAAGCCTTCAATTATCACAATTGATTCATAGTATTTTTAGAATATTGTTATTTTTACGGATATTTTGAAAGATAAAGTTATTTTGATCAAAACAGAGAAATAATTGTTATAAATAAGTTGATACTTTATAATTGTGAAGAAAAAGCTACGATTTTGATCCATGCACACTAACTCACTCCCCCCCCCCCCTGCTCATTAGCACTATAACCTAAATCCTTAAGTAAAAATTTTGTATTGATAAACTGTCAAATATCTTGTAAAAACAAATTTTAATAAAGGTTTTTAATAACACAACAAAGAAAAAACGGAGGCCACTTATTTGAGTTCCTTAACTTGGAGACCTGGTGGGAGGGATTGCTTCAGCTTTTCGGCCTTGGTCACGTCCTGAAAAGAGATAAAATAAGAATAAAAGTTTGAAATATCATCTAGCTACAGCATTACACAGTTGAAAAACTGTACTAATTTTCTAAAACAACATCAAGCGTTAAAAATGCGTAAATAAAGGTTAATTCTTGCCAACTTTATTAATTTAGAAGTTCACAAAACCCCAGCTCTTCAATCAGAAACAAAATAGAAAACCTTTATAAGTCTATAATACTGTTTTCAAATTACACTAAAAATAAACCCATAAATGTCAACTAAATTCCAATATTCATATTTAAAAAAACCATTCTCATCCGCATATAAGTACCTAAAATCAAGAAAAAAAGAAATCAACTTACTCCTACTACAAGGGTGTACAAGTATTTGCTGCATCTGATCTTGAATTTGACGTTCTCAGAGTTCTTCTTGATCTTGACGGACTTGGCATCCTTTCTGCGGGCGGTGAGCAAGAACTCCTTGATGTCAGTAATTTGACGCGGCATTTCTAACCTGGAAACCATCAAAAAAATAAAAAACAATATGTACAATATATAAATTAATATCACGAAAATTTTAAAACGAAAATTCGGTATAAAATACGACAAAATTAAAACATTTCAATTGAAAAAAAGAAAGAATTCGAAAAATATAACCGAAAGGGATTTCTCGTACAGTAGGTTTAGCAACGCTTGTTTTCGTGTCGAAACCCATCTTTTGCCTGGCGTTCGGCTTCACGCAAAATATTTTAGCAGTGAATTTTATACATGTACCTTCACAATGCACACACGAAAGTAAAGTGAAGGTACCATATATACCGGTTTTATAATTTTATCGTTTTGCTTAGATACTTTTATTTTAAAAATGATTTATAGAAACGTGGAAGCATTACATTCGTAAAACAGAGAAGCACATACGAAAAATGGTTATAATAACTTTATTTGACAAACATTGGAATTTTAAAACTGTAACGGTAGTAAGGTGCGAGTACCGGTTATTTAATATTAATTAAATCCTTTCTGAGCAGCGTTATTGAATCTATTTCGGATATAAAACATCATAATGACCAGGGCGGTATAGGAAGAACAGTTGAGGAGTGCAGCCATCGGGAACGATGTAGGTCATTCCTCCATCTGCATTCTGGTCCATGTACTCGATTTGAATTTTGATTTCTGAAATTAAAACAAGAAATATTAAGCTTAATCATGGTACTATTTGGGTGAAAAAGAATTCTTAGCGACACATGAGGAGTAAGAAATTAAATTCTACGTAATTTTAAAAAAAGTTAGTAATTACAGTATGGTTATAGAAAAATCCATCAAATGCTTACCTAATGCGTTGACTAGAGCAATTATGGCAATATGGTCAGCTTCCTTCCACATTGGTTCTATTTCATCTTTACAGTACTGATCCAACGACCTGCTGCCTTCGATAAAACCACTATATAGTGGTTCATTCTCACGGAGGTGCCCAGACGCTACTAATCTAAAAATGAATATTTAAAACAAATAATAGTTAACATACCGAAGATACGCTACGTAATAGTTGGCTACAGAGTCGTTGTTAAGATCGTCGTTCAAGAAACTTTCGTTTCCTAGCTCGGCGGTACGTATCAAACCTTCGATCTGCAAACAATAAAAATATAGGAATTTAATCTTGTATTCTACAAAAACGGTTTCCTTAAACCTTGTACAACATCAATGACAAAAAACTTAAAACCTGAATTAAATAATATAAAGCATAACAAAAACAACTTACAGCATCACAAAAATCGCCAGTAGTCAATTCAGGAAATCCATGTCTAATCAACCTTCCTCGCCATTCCTTTGTGCGTTCGGTGAATCTAAACATCAAAGTAACCTAACATAACATTACAACTCACTTTTTCAACAATTCATGGTCGTAAAACATCTTTTCTGCTAATGCAGTAAGAACTGCTCTGTAGAAGCAGTTCCCGTCACCACGAATCCTCCTCAGATGCGAGTACTTTTCTGACAGATCCTAAAAACATAATATACACCAATATCACAACTTACAGTAGCTCGTGCCCGGTATTTAGGTGAAGTTACTGGATCGTAACTTTCGATTAGATCAGATATCGTCTCTTTAGGGGCGCATAACATCTGTGTTTTCCTAATCTGTAACGTTTAAAATTAATTTGGTCAAGAATCATAAAATACAAAGATATTGTAGTAGACTCAACAAAAGTAACTTACCTCATCCTCAATATCCTGATATTGCTTACAACTCTGTTGGTACATCAGATATTCATCTTCAGCCACTTGTTGTGCCAATGTCCTCTCTGCCTGGCTGGTTTCTGGGATTTCTGGAGCTGCTTCAAGCGCGGCATCCTCGGGTACCTGAGCTTGAGAGTTAGACTCGACTTGCTTCTGCTCGTCCGACATTTTGTGGTGAATGACAAATGAAGGCAAATTACAAAATTCTCGAAATAAAAATGAGAAAAAATCTCTTTTAAGAAAAAGACGAAGTGTCACAAACTGAGACGAAGTGTCCCAAGAAAGCGAAGTGTCACAATGTAAAACGGAATGTCACATTCTTAACGACTTTACAGCCATCGTGATAGATGATTGATGATAAGTGGCAATCATGATATATAAACCTTTTATCGGTGAATTTGTTTGTTGTCATAGAAAATGGATGTTCAGAAGAGTGGGGATGAAGCTGTGGTTGTTGTAGATACCAACAGTTGGGTGGCCACGAACAAAAAAGGCTTTGTGCCTCCTGTCTGTAACAAATGCATGTAAGATTACTGTACTTTTACAATTTTTTTGAAGGTTTTCCGACTTTTTAAAAGTCTTTTTTGTTGGTGGACCAAACAGTCGTGATGATTATCATATTGAGGAAGGTGAAGAAGTAAGTCATGTTCCTATTAGATGTTACATTACCCTAACTTATCTCATTACTTAATTGCACTACTTATGGTGTGCTTATAAGTTTAATAAAACGATTTAATTTTATATCAACGTTTGTACTTGTTATCTTGTTTTTCAGCTGTTTTATCAAATAAAAGGTGATATGGTTTTGAAAGTAATAGAAGACGGAGTTCCCAAGGATGTGCGTATCAAAGAAGGTCAGGTGTTTTTGTTGCCAGCACGTGTACAACACTCTCCACAACGTTTTGAAGGCACGTTGGGATGTGTTGTTGAACGTGAAAGGAAACAAGATGAATTTGATTGTGTTAGGTAAGCTGAGTCATATAATCATCGTTCTACACAGAAATAATAAAAAATAAGATTAAAATTACGTATTTTACAGTATATTATTGTTTTTCAAAAACGTTTCTTACAATAAAACACAGAAAAATTGTTATATTATACAGATACTTCGTAAAAGGTAAGCCCATCCCCACGCCTTTATGGGAGCGGTGGTTTCATCTGAACGATGTGGTCAAAGATCTACCTCCAGTAATCAAAGAATTCAACGAAAGTCAAGAAAAGTTTACAAACACTCCAGGGGACAGTAGTTTTACAACGAAAGCAGCGTTTAAGCCCAGTAAAGTAGAGCTGGTAGAACCTATAACACTATCCAAGTTTATTAATGAAAATATTGACAAGATCAAGTGAGTTGACAGCACTTATCATATACCAGAAAACAAGCAATTTATTTATTAAAAGTGTAGGAGCAGGCTAAAAAAGTGGTTTTTTTAAATTTTAATTATATTTTTGAAAATTTTAAGAGTTACAAATGCTTTATTTTATATTAGTAATGAAACTAGGGTCAAAACAATTTAGTGTCAATCTAGAAACATGTATTGAAATGTGGTAGTTGGCATCACTCGGTTACACCCCCAACTCTATTTTTGACTTATTCAGTAAACAGTTGACAAACTGCGCACATGTCTAATGTTACAATGACCTTTTGGACTTTGTAAATGTAACTAATAAGGTTTACTCTGTAAAAAAACTTTTCTCATCAATATTTCTTCAAAAAACTTATTTTACAAAATGCATTTTACAAAAAAATTAGTATATTATAATATATTATATGTTATTTCAGCGCTTCTTCAGTTGTACTTTTCAAAGAACAATCGACCAGTACGAGTACTGTATTGTTAGGTAAAGGAGAACACAACCTAGACAGTGGTAATACTGAGCTTTTACTATTGTTTGAACGAGGACAAGGAACTCTGAAATACGGTAGCGAAGAGTTTACTGTGCCTACGTTCAACACGGTAAGAATCAAACCGAATAGCAAGGCTACATTGACTATCACTGATGGAATTTGCTTGACTTTTAAGTTTACTTAAAGTATAATATATATACTAGTTATTAAATTGATATGATATAGTTATATGTAGATTATTGTACCACTGACAAGTATATTTCGTTATATAAATATGGATTGGCAACGTATTTTACTTTTAATAAACGTTATTTCATATACATATAACCTATCATAGATTTTTAAATTTTGAAGATCAATTTACAACTTATATAGGTATTTACACGTTATATAGTAAAATATAGTATGATATTAACAGCAAAAAACTTCCAATTTTCAAATACAAAATGACACTACAATAAATTTTGCAAGTTATTAACATCAAGTACCACATACTCAGTTACTTCCAAACCTACAAATGTCATTCTGTTCTGTAGCTGTTGGTTATTCTGTTATGCAAACTTGATAAAAGTACGTTACAGTAGCCCATGTCGGATCTCTTGGCACACTTTTTCTTGACGGAAACAGTTTCAAAAGACTTCTCACGTCTCAATCGTTCCTTAATTTTGTAGCCGGATGTGGGTTCGGCCGAAAAAACGTCGCATTAAATGTGACAACCCGAGATGGTGAGATAATCATTTTAATCTTTAAATTTGGGATCAACTCGGTCAGGAGGGAGGGAGAGGAGGTGAGAGATTAAGTTGGCAATGTTTCACTTTGTAGTATTTCTTATTGGCATAGCCTTTCTTCTTCTTTAGGTGTGAGCAACGGGCCGTGCTTGCTTACAACCTTCATTTTGCTCATGTCTGGCCCGCACCTCAAGTCTACCCTTCTCATCACCCCTGTCCAGTACTGCCTTCTACTGTATTTTATAGATAGTGTAAAGTGTCAAAGATTGGCACATTAACTACCTATATGTACTTTAAAGTTTTGCACTGAAGTTCTAACATGTCATAATCTAACCCAATGAGCCCCCAACCCGTAATAAACAGTTAATTTTGGAATGTCCTAGAGATTTGTCTACAAGCAGTGACACTTTACTGTAGACTCATTTGCTAATGAACTCTGTCCGTCAATTTAG
The DNA here is from genome assembly GCA_904066225.2 of Bursaphelenchus okinawaensis. Classification (NCBI taxonomy): domain Eukaryota; kingdom Metazoa; phylum Nematoda; class Chromadorea; order Rhabditida; family Aphelenchoididae; genus Bursaphelenchus; species Bursaphelenchus okinawaensis. The sequence goes on along the minus strand of CAJFCW020000005.1, from coordinate 5,007,317 downwards.
ACAACTTTTTGCTTAACGTGAGCACGACAGCGTGCCGTGCTGACCGTACTTCTTTATGTTAAGTTTCCGGATCATGTTTTGCATGTTTTAATATGTTACCAATGTAAATACAGTGGGTGTGACTTCGAACCTGAAAGACTGACGTTTGCAATTTTAAGGTAGGGGGTAAACATACTTCTACAACGTGTTTTGTCACATTGTATGCTGGTTTTCAGTAAGATATGGCTATGTATATTATAGATTTTGGCAGTTATGTTGATTGCCTATAACCAGTAATTTCTTTATCATTCATTTATGTTGCAGTAATTCAAGTGCTTTGATGTAATTTAAAAATTTTAATGTTTTCAAACATACTTTTCTTTTCAAAAGTTACTTTAAGTTTACATAATGCCTAATAACTCCAGCTTGCATTACAAATGTCTTCGCCCTACACATGACGCCGAGGATGTTCTTGTTTTGGCTATAGTAAAGTAATTCCTTCCTCTTCTGTTTGATCTGCCTCCAATTATCTTCTCCTTTGTCTCTGAAGCCAGTATCTTGGATATGCCAAGTAGAGCTGAAAATGTAAAATATGTTACTGTGTAGGAGATTTGTAGGCTTAATTATTTTAGTTGTGCTAGTAAATTATGAAGATTGTTGTAATTATTTTTGAGGTCTAGGTAAAGAATTGGTATTATATAATTGACATTGATAGTTATGAAGGCCTAGGTTGTCGCAATTTAAAGAAGCAGTGACCCTAGACGTGTAGAAAAGCCCGGTTCTAGCGAGCCCTTTTTTAGGTAAAAGTGTCCTAGGCCATAATTAGTACAAAAGACATTAACTTTTCAAAAACCCCTAACCCAATATAGATACCATAATGTAGTTTTTGCTCGCAATAATTATACCATTAACTTTATTTACCTAAAACAACATTATGCACCAGAGTTCGCCTTTATGTGTTACAAAATCGAGAACTGTGGCTACTGGAGCCTTCGTCTATAATTAATGTTATTTCCTTATTCGGAGTTACATCATACTACCGTTTACTGCCTTCTTTGTTTATTTTAAGCGTGTTCTCACAGCGTGGTAACTTATCGTATGTTGGTATTCTTTTGTTTCCGGTGTAGGAATTGTGCAGTAAACGTTCGTGTTCTCAATTTTTAAATTTATTTTTTATTTTTTTTAATTCAAAAAAAAGATTTTTTGCACTTTCTTCCTAATGCACAAGTTTAGGTGAGATCCTATTAGCTTTATTTCAGGTCGTTCATATAATTCTGCGCCTCCTATCGCAAAATTCTTTGAAAGGGAGCACAGAATTTATTGAACAACCTAATATTTCGTTTAGAATAATGGATATACTAAACTAGGATAGACAGAACAAGTTATAAGAATATGTATTGTCCCGCGGGAGAGGTCTAATAAGAACTGTCAAAAATAATGTCAAAAACACTTTCGCTACCATTTAAAAATTAAATTTTATAAGTCAAACTCTTAAAGAACTAGACTAAAGTTCCATTATAACCAAGGTGTCATACTACCCAGATAATACTTGATAGGAGTTCTATTACATTCGGATCACTTAAGGTTGATCCTACAGTTATAAGCTAGAGCAATAACAAGCCCACAATATAAGGTTATAATATTTACCTTCCTCAATACATTCAACAATAATATAATATAAACCGATAACGATAAAGATCCCAGATATAAAGTGTGACGTCCTTCGGACGTCCCAACTGTCTCGTGCCTGCTGACCAACTACTGACAGTTCACTTGCTTGACCGTCCTCTCCTTTTATCGTGCTGTCCACGTACGTGGTGCGGAATGCCAAGTGCTGCTCGTTGTCGTTGTGGGACCCAAAGAGTGCGCTCGTGCTAGGTCCAACTTTACAAAGGGTATCCCAAAGGCCGTCATTATAGAGAGGATGTCGTAATATCAAGGGCGTATTAAGGAGGTTTAACTGTGTTACTTTTTTACTATATTTATACGTTTCAAATGCCAAACCCTTTTGTTACTTTCTATTATATATAATCCAATAGTTGTTTAACCTTAACTTTACTGTAGGATTAAAGCCCATACCTTCAACCCTCAAGAGATTACATTGTGAGCCCACAACGGCTTCTTTTTCTATAATAGTAAGACGTTATGTTATAGTAAATCCGGGTGTTTATTAAAACGTAGTAGATTACATTGCCACTATTTAGCAGTAGATTACATTGCCATACATATCATGTAGAATTTACTACGTACATACCGCGTAAATTTACTCCATAATATTGTTAACATTTCTACTAGATAATAATATTTGTTCCTTCTTGATGACATTGTTGATACTTTGTGGACTTCCCTACTTTAATATTGTTTATGGATAATGTGCCAAATATTGTTGATATCTGTTTTACTGCGTAATATTGTCGAGAAACCAAGGTGATGTTTCTTACATTATTCCAAAGCATTTATGTTATGTTGGTTGTTTAGTCGATGTCGTTGCTTTTAACTAACGTATATATAAACATGCTTATATATGTATACATGATATGTAATTACTGTGCCAACTATTATATACAAAAGATTTTTGGTCCTTACTTTGTTACATTAACCAAACATAGTATCATACTTCACCATGTAAACACCATACGTTATTCCTTCTTAATCATCTATAGATACATGTTTTCCATACCTTAATATATAAAACATACATACAACGTTACTTTACTCTATGATCGTCAACGTTATCCTGTCTTACTATTCTATACGGATATGTTACTCCTACTCCCTCTACCATATAACAGATAGCTTTACAGTAATGAGCTCGCGCTACTTTTCAATCATGCACAATATTGATTATGTCCGATTATTTATTTGTTCTCGCGTAACCATATACACTGTGATTAGTAAGTCGAGTACACTACGAATTCCTCCTTCGTATTTATATATTCAGTAAATTTATTTCATAATTATATATGGGGTTAGGAGGCGCGTAACTACATTATTATGGTAAAAGCTGCTCTGCGGTTTCTTTTGGGCATTTTACTATCTTTTTGTTAGTAGGTTTATAGTAAAGTAAGGTAAAATCATGTTTTTTGATATCTTAACCTACTTTAATATAATTTTTTAAATATATATAAATCTAAGTATTTTTGATTTTCACATTTCAAAAACTTTAAAAGTACATTTTCCTCATGACCCTTAAGCAAAAAGCCTGCCAAAGCCGTCTGAAGCCCATTTCTGACGTATCTTAGACCCATTAGATTGAAACCTCATAAAGACGGTACTCAAATAACAGTTTAACATTCGATAGTACCAAGACCTAATCTTCCTAATCTTTACCGTGATACCATGGTATGATACCACTGTTCCTGCCGCGGATTAACGTCCAGTAACAAGATTTATTTCGAGTATCGTGCTGTCGACTCATTAGTTTGAGTCGAAACATGTTTTTTACTTTGTGTATGTGTTCTATTTACGTGATAGTGTTTTATTATGTTGCTATGTTTGATGATATTTTATTTCGTATGTATTTCTGATATTATATTTCTTTTTTTTCAAAATTTTAATTTCCAAGCATTTTTTAATTGCAAAATGAGTTTGTACGTACATAAAATACCACAGATAGTCTGGTTACTCTATCATGCATCACAATAATCTCATCATACATATTTCATTTTACTGTGTTAACTCTGCTCACACTAAATATTTAAATTTGCATAATTTGAGCTCGCAGAACAATAACCAACGTACTCAACCATGTAGTCTTATTATGCGTTTGTTTTCCTAAATACTGTGTAGTCATCGTCCTTGACGTGACTGAAAGTATATTTTGTAACCGAGTATTTGCGTATAGTTTCTAAATTTACATTCTTTGCCGAGGATGTTTAGTCTGGACTCTGGTAATCCTCAAGGTGTTCTTAAGAATGTTTTGAATATTTGATTACATTTTGTGACATTTCTTTCTGTTATCGCTCAATTACCGTCGTATTCTACCGTGTTTAACCATACTTAACATACACTTTTACTTTCAGGGGTATGCGAGACATAATTGTAATACCGGGCGCGGAAACGCGGCTGTGGGTGGTGTCGCTGCTGTTGTCACTGATGTTATGGCTGAGTTCGGGCGTGGACGCGGAACCGCATGCCCTGCCCAACCTCGACACCCTGTATCGAATGTCACAACAGTCCAGAGGGGTCGGGTTGTTAAAGATGTGTCCGCCGGGCGGCGAGGCCTTCACCAGTGCATGGCAAATGACCTGCGGCATGCGACGGAAACGAAGCGCGCCACAAGAGATGCCACAACAACAGGAAGGTAGCCGAGGTGAGGGGAATTCTTGATCAACTTGAACTTTTATGCTATTAAAAGCAGCTAAACACATTTAACAAGCCCGAGGCTAACTTGACAAAAATGAATTTTAGGCCATATTGTAAAAACTATATTTTTTGAACTTTCAGTGCTAGATTTTAGCAATTCAATTGAGACTAAAACGTTCGAAGTACTTTGAATCAAAACTAAAATAAACGGTATCCTTTGTCGGATAATACCTTTGCACTTGTAGTTTCTATGTCTGACAGTAAACGAACTAATGTGAGACCAGGAAGTACACTAACAATCTAATTTCCTCCAAAAATACAAACCTATCCCCATTCCAAAACATGATGTATATAAACCAATATGACGCTAAAAGCGTCGTCTGACGCCCTTCTCAAGACTCAAAGATCTTATTTTCAGCCAAACGAGATTATCGACCGCTCAGCCTAACGGAAATGATGCAATTCTGTTGTCAGTTCAGCTGCTCGTTTCGCGACTTGATGCCTTACTGTGACCCGTTCGGCCAATGGGACTCCTGATGGTGCCACAACTCTCTCAACACCGTTTTGCCCGTTTACAAAACACTCTTCGGAATTACTCACAATAAACCTATTTAAATATTGCACTTGTTTTGTTTGGTTGTTGTTGTTTGGTGAGCTAGGTATGTTTAGTAGCCATGCGTTAATACGCTTATTAGGTATGAATTACTATGCTCAGTAGCTATGAAATAGCGGTGAAATACTACAAGTTCAGTCAAGTGTTCACAAACCCCATACATTACACTGTAAATTGCGTGAAATCCCTCATCATAAGGCAAACCACCCTACCTCAACATGTTTTGCCCTACAAACATTTCCATATTCATAAGTTGTGTTGTTGAGCCCAGGAACACACTTAAAAGAGTGATTTGAATTCCCGCAATCGAAGTTGGGATTAGTGATCAGACCCAAAAACCGAAAACTCATTCCCGAGGTTATTCCATCGCTGTCATATCGCTTGTTTACCATGCTGTTAACTCGAGCAGAAGTTAAACAAAAATGTCAAAATATCGTCGGGATTTTGAATAATTTCCCGGATTTCGACCATTTCAACCAGACCGACATCAAGCTGGGCGAGAAGCCCGTCCTGTTCAGAAGAAGCCCGGAAAAGTAAGTCTGCTAGCCAACTTCAATATTTAAAGGTTATATGTTAACGATGTTATCGAAAAGTTGCCAAAATCATGTCTTATTTTCAAAACCTCACTATTCTTTAAATTTTTTGGTTATTGCATGACCAAACCAGTACTTGTGCCTCATAAACCAACCACATTATGTCATCATATATCTTGTAATCATTATTTTATAGCCTACACGCAGGAATAGAACCAATCAAAGTGCCAGTAGGCCATCTTGGTCTCCTTGTTGAAGTACAATTTGGTATTATCGTCGGAGAAAAGATTGAAAGTTACAAAAAAGAAGATTTCCCCAATAAAATATCAGGATATGTAATCGTATTGAGTTTTACAACCAGGTAGGGCAGTTATCGTTTTAGAAACAGTAATAAAAGCTTTTGAAACATCAAAAGCAGTAAATGTTTTAAAATTACTATACCAACATAAAACTGCTTTACAGGGAATCAAAATACGAATGCCAAGACAAATCATTCGCCTTAGTCAACGAATTCGACAGCAGTGTATCCATATCTGATGTCATCCCGGTCGATTCCATCAAAAAACCGGACGCTGAAGTGGTAAGTTGGAAACAGTAAAGTAAACTACTTACTATTTACTTTCCATATATATATATGAATAACAACCTTACATATATTACACAATAACACTAAAAAGCCATTTTAAATACGATGTGACTGACCTAATTAACTATCAAATAAACCCAAACTTTAGATTTGGAATCGCCTAGACGGTGAGGAGATCCAACGTGCCACACTCAAAGATATGCGATCTACAGTGGCAGAAACGGTCGAATTCATATCCAACTATGTTGTACTAGAAGAAGGTGACATCATCCTATGTGGACCTGCCAAAGAACCTCACTATGCTAAAGTTGGTCAAAAATTAGAAGCCGGAATCGAAAATGAAATCAGATTCGAAGTTACGATTGGAAAGGCTACAGAGTTCACGACAGAACTGCACGATGTCACTGCTGACAGACATTACGAAGAGGAGGGGGAGATCGTTCATGAACCCGAACATATCACCGGTGCTCCTGCTTAAACTATTTTTTGTGGTAATTATGATTCTAATGTTACCTTATTTCGCATATTGTATTTTAGACAATCAATTGTATAAAAAATTTGAAATTTTTGTATTTTCCCAAACTTGTAACTATTTTACGAAATAAAGGAACATTTCATTTTGATAAACTCTTGACAACGTACTTTTCACATTCTTGTTATTCATTATTTTTTGAAAACTTTAGCAAAACGCTCGAACAACCACTAAGGCCGGAATTTCCTCACAGTAAGTTTAACGTACATAAAGTAGCGATTAATCATCGTAGACGTGTGTCGTCTGCATTACAACTTGACGCCCTTTTAATCACCATTCTGCAAAAGTCCCTAGGAATGACCCAGAGTTCGCACCAAACTTTAGACACTGTTTTAGGTTCTTTGATTCGGTTTTTATTGTCAGATCTTGTCTAGACCGATACGATCAACTTTTCATCTTTTGTTGGCCAATAATAAAGCTAGTGTTTACAAGTCGTCTTTTGTAGTGTTTTAGGCTTTTAAAATTGAATGTTTCCTTACTTTTTGTGAAAAAATTATTATAAAATACTATAAAATCAAGCAACATAGCTACAACCATCTTATTCATCATGAATCGTGTTGATTTTTCTGGGAATCTTATTAATATTGTTGTAAACATTGTTTGGAAAAAGGCAGAGTCCACGAGCAATGCTATTACATTATCTTTTAGTTTTAATCGGCTTTGCAATAACAAGGACCTGTGATTGCTAAATCATCGCAAAAATGTGCGCTGTTATGGTAACAGAATTCCATTAAGACAATAGATTCTTCAGGACTTATTGTCCGGAATTGCATAAACTATGCTTATTAGCGTCTCTCTACAGCATAATTTGCGAAGTCATGCCTTTTATTTTGTTGCTTTGGAATTCGCTTTTCATATTTATTCTTTTTTGTACTTTTTTTATTGTAATAGTTTCTTGTTTAAAAGTATAGTATAATGGGCTATCCTAACTTTGAGTTCCTCGCCAGCAATTTACATTGAACTAAAGTTTAAAACTTTTATGTGAAACACAGAAAATATTAAAAGTTTTGTACGTTCAATCCATGTCAAATCATCTACTATAACATACAAAAAATCGTCACTATCCCCATCCTTTTCCGTATATACTTTTTAAAAACAAGCCTTAAAGCTAACTTGTCCTTGTTTTAATTCAAAACGCTTTCAAATAACAGTTCTCACATAAGTTGGCCCTGCTTTCCGGTCATTTTAATCCCTCTTTTATAAGGACATGTGCCCTGACTTGCTCCTCGAGCAGCCTCTTCGTCCAAAAGCCGGCCGAACGTGTTTCCCCACTTTTCTTCCCCTTGAATCAGCGCCAAATTTCGCGTTTCCACCTTTCCCTCCAAAAATAACCATAGAAAAGTGCATTGTCTTTGTTATGGCTGGGTTCAGAGGTTCTAATCACATTTATTTAGGCAATGGCAATACAATTATTTGGGTTATTGGAAGTATTATTGTGTTCAAATACTTATTTACACTTATATGATTGTTTAAGGTAACTTTAAAAAATTTTTTTAATAATTTTATATTGTTTTAGATATTTTCAATAATATTTTTGGGTAATTATAGGAATATTGTTTTATTATTGTAGTTTAGCCCCAAAAAACCTATTGCTTGTTTTTCACAGCCCAACTGGTCATTAATTATTTTAATTCAGCTGTTTTCCGATGGCCTTGTTTTTAGCTTATCACTAATGTTAACTCTCCGAAAATAGACCTCCCGTTAGACTGCAATGACACAAGTCCCGCCTGTTTTTTGTAACAGATAAAATCACACTTTATGTTAAACATCAAGTTTATCATAATTACGAAATTTAGGTAAGAAACCTATCAGATTTGAATTATTTCAAATAATAATCCATTTTTGTCTTTTTTCTATTTTTAGATACAAAAATCAAAATAAAAATAAGAAGCCTAGCTAGTAAAACTTACTTTACCCACCTTTGGCCTCTCGAAAACAAAAATACTGATTTCCCAACAAAATTCAGCCAATTTCCTTTAATTTTGGCTTTGTGACATTCCGTCGTTGCGAAGTGCCACAGAAAATGTTTTGCCAAATTTTTGGGATTTTACATTTGCGAAAACATGTTGTTTTAGCATGTAAAGGGCTTCTTCAGATGTATCTTTTTATTATTATTGTGTGATATATTGTAGTAGATATTTGAGAAGTTAAAGGATTTCACCTGTTTATACAAAACAGAGGCTTTTCGGGTTTTTGGAGGTTTTAGATGCGTTTTTAGTTCGAACTGGATTAAAATGTCGCTTTTTAAAATTAAAATTATATTGTTGAAATTTTAAGAACAATCTTCGTTTTTAGGTAACTTTCTTGAAATTACGCTGACATTCTTAAATTTTAGGTAATAACTTTCTATTTTTTGGGAGCCACTTTGCCTAGTGTAATATTCTTAGCCTGCTGTGTCCTCTTATTGCCCTTTGCTTGTCCTGTCATATTTTAAACTCGTTCCATTCAATTCTCGGGATTAAACTCTGAACTTAAAATACCTTCCCCTCCTCCCGATTTCTGGCCTTTACTTTTGGCCGAAAATTAATAGGGAAGAGTTCTTACTTGAGAAATGTGACCAAAAATTGCATCATCCCCCCTTTTGTTTTGGCCATTTCATTGGGACGGGCTTTAAACACACATTGCTTGTTTGGAATATTCGATTTGGATAAACTGATATTACACTAGCCTTTTTATGGTTAGTGGGGGCGATTTTCACGGATGTCAGAGAGGTTAAAGAGTGGGGATGGAGGTTATTCTTGTTTATTTTGGCTTTTTGAGATAACATAATAATATTTTTGTAAAACTGTTTGAGATTGTAGCCAGTAATTAATGTTTTCTTGAGGTGAGCAATTTAACATTAGGCGTTGAGAACATTGTTTTAGGTGCAAATTTTTTAAAATGGAAGGTATAGTTTTGAAATTTTTGCTGATTATAATTAATGTATGTACAACAAAATTTTATATATTTGAAGTATTTTAAAGTTACAGTACTTTAACTTTAGCTTTTTACTTTTGAAATTTTGAATTTTCACAAAAAATTAAAATAACGTGATGTGGATGTGAAACACAAGATAACACACACATAATTAGAGTGTTATTTTTATACATTTACAATATTATCTGTAATTTCGACTAAATTTGTAGCAATTTAGCAATCTTTTCTGCAAGAGTTATTAATAATATCTTTGTTTATTTTAAAACTTTTTGTGAAATTTAATATCCGAAGATCATAAAAAGTGGAATGGCCTTTTAAAAGCTTTGGATTGGACTGTCTGAGGTCAGAGTAACTGCTGTACTTTAATATGAGTGCGAAACGACGTTAAAGTGAAGTGGATATGCTTCGATCGGTAATATCCACGGAATTGGGTCACTGATTTTGTACTCGGAAGTGGAGACATTAATGTTGTGTTGAATGTTGTTTTAATTTTGTTTTTGGGATTTTAATTTTTTTGGGCATTTTTACTTATTTTGGGTTTTCTTGAGTAAAAAGTTAAAATTTGAGAATTATTAGAAATTTATAACTGTTAACTCTTTTGATGATTTACGAACAAAATATTTTTATCAGGAAGTTTAGCAGTTATTTGCTTTTAAATTGGATTAGTACTGATAACTTTTGATAAGATTTGTGGCGCTTTGTAATATTTTTAATTTAAAACTTAAAATTTTATGTAAAATTATCTTTTTTTTCAATATTGTGATATTTGAAGACTAACCGCGATTATTACCTCAAAATTTATGTAATAACTCTTTAATTTCAGTTTTTGGTTGCCAAAATGACCGGCACAAACTTGGAGACAAATTTGAAGCAACAGGAACAGAAGGAGACCTTGTTGGTGGAGAATGGAGACAAGAAGAAGAAGATCGAGCAGTTTGAGGAAGAGCACGAAGGTGGACTGAAGAAGACTTTGGGCTTGTGGAATGGCGTCAGTATTATCATCGGGTCGATTATTGGTTCTGGTATCTTCATCTCTCCTACTGGTGTTCAAATGGGTAATGATTTAATTTTGGTGTTGGTGAGGATATAGTTGAAGAAAAGAATTGATATAGCAAAAATGACTTGTTTTTTTTCAGAAGCCGGTTCTGTAGGATTGTCATTAATTATTTGGGTAGCTAGTGGAATCTTTGCTATGGCCGGAGCTTGGTCGTATGCTGAATTGGGTACACTCATCCACAAGTCTGGTGGTGACTATGCTTACATTATGGAAGCATTTGGACCCTTTGCTGCTTTCATGAGATTCTGGATCGAAGCCATCGTTGTCAGACCATGTTGTGTCACTATCGTTGCTCTTACCTTTGCCAACTACATGCTGACTCCATTGTATGGTCCTACAGATCTGCCTCCCTACAGTATCGAAGGGTTGGCTGTGGTTTTGATTGGTAAGTTCGTTTTTGAAATTGTTAGTTACAATATTTTATTTGAATTTTTTTTATTTTTTATTTTTATGGTGGGTATTGCGGTATAATAATTATATTTCTTAAAATTTTATTTTTAGTGTTTTTGACATTCATTAACTGCGCCTCAGTCCGTTTGTCAACTGTAATTATGGACACCTTCACCATTGCCAAGGTGTTTGCCTTGATCATGATCATCTTCACTGGAGTTTATTTCTTGATCTTCGGAGATGCGAGCAACAGAGCTGCCTTTGCTGATCCCTTCGTCAACTCAAATTGGGATGCTGGAAAGATCTCTTTGGCCTTTTATCAAGGTCTCTTCGCTTACCAAGGCTGGAACTACCTTAACTTTATTGTTGAAGAACTTCAGAATCCTAAAAGGTAAGGCCTCGAGAATATTTTTGTGTTTTTTATATCTATATTGGTAACATTACAAATCAATAGCTTGTATTGATATAAATATTTATTTACTTTCAGAAACCTTCCTCTCGCCATCTTGATCTCATGTTCTACCGTAATCGTTGTATACGCTTTAACCAACGTCGCATTGTATACCATCGTATCTCCTCAAGAGATGCTCAGCTCCAAAGCTATTGCTCTCGACTTTGCTAACCGTGTCTATGGTCCAGTAGCTTTCATCATGCCAATCTTTGTCGCTTGTTCCACTTTGGGATCAGCCAATGGTGTCATCTTTACTACATCAAGGTATGTGTATTGTTCATATTGAGGTTTGTGTACTATAAATTTCAATGGTTAACTTGGCACTATAATTTATGGTTTTTTTTCTTAGTTTTTTTTACCTAAATGGAATTGTATTATTGTGTATTAACTTTTTGGTTTTAGATTGTTCTACGTTGGTGCTCGCGAAGGTCAAATGCCAGTATTGTTGACCATGGTCCACCACAAAACTCGTACTCCCATCCCTGCTGTCGTCATCTGTGTAAGTGAATACCTCTATTTTATCGTAAATTTTGGTATTTGTAATTTAAAAAGTATTTTAATTATTTTTTCATATTATACTAAACGTCTTATTTTCAGGGTATTCTCTCGGTCTTGTACCTTCTCTTGTCGAACAATGTGAATGCCTTGATCAACTACATTCAGATCAGCTACTGGCTAGCTATTGCTGCTGCCACCGCTTCTTTGTTCTACTTCAGATACAAGATTCCGAACGAACCAAGACCAATCAAGGTGAACCTCGCCATTCCGATCTTGTTCTTCATTGGATGTATCGGGCTGGTCGTTATCCCAATTGTTGGTAGTCCAAGAGATACGGCTATTGGAATAGCTATCATGTTGACTGCTCTGCCTATCTACTTCTTGTTCATCGCTTACCGACCAAAGGCCTTCAATGTTGTCAGCGGTATGTTGTTTTTTGGATATTATTTTATGTTTTCAAAGGTCTTTTTAATATTTTTTAATGATGGTGTTTGGTATAAATCAAAAAATAATAATACTGTATAAGTGACTTAAACCTATTATATTTTTCAGACCGTGTCACCAAGTTCTTCGAAAACATTCTCGGTGTGAAGCCAGAAGCCGAAGTTGAAGCCACGGAAGGCCACAATGAAGAAGCGGAGATCGCTTTGACAGAAACAAACGAAGTCATCCACGCTGCTGATAAAGTTATCCATGACGCCGAGCACCATCATGAGAAGCTAGCTGAAGACTCCAAGGCTTAATCATCTCAATACTCGATTCGTCGGATTCTAAATTCAGCGGATTCAGATGTTTGTTTCTCTAGAAACCACACGGATGACGAGTAGAATTGTTACAGTATTTTCAGCTTTTATATCGTTTTGATCTTACCCATTCACTTTGATTGTTATCTTCAAATTTGTTTCTCAGGACTCACTGACCTTTATCATCATATTTCATGACGTTATATTTTATTTCTTATTTTTGTTGACCTAATAAATAATGCCAGTTTGAAGGATTTATTTTGTAAAATGTATGCTTTACGTTAATCAGCTACCGTAACATGTTTTTGATATTGATCTGTGATGTTTTTGGTAAATAATGATTTGTTTTTGGACTCACTGTTCAGATATTACTAATAAATAAGTGGCCAAAGGCTCACGAAGTAAAATGTCAAATTATAAAAATAAAGGTTAGTAAGTCATAATGACATTAACAACTGGCCATTATAAAAGCGCAACTTGCTGTTGCAATTTTTAAAAATGTTTAAACTTTTGTTGTTTGGCTTGGCATTTGGTTCGGCCGAGGCTCTGCTGGCGGAACAACAGGAAAGTGTTCTTGCTCTACATAACCAATATAGGGCTGCTGTAGCCAATGGGCAGGTTACTGGTGCTAATGGAGCCACACTACCAACGGCTGCTGATATGAAGGCTTTGGTGAGTTTGTTATGCTATTTTTGTATTTTTAATTATTTTTTTGGAATTTTCGTTGTTTAATTATAAAAAACTGGCAAGAATGGATTCATTGGATTGTCATACTCATTTTTGTGCAAAATTACATTACTAAAAAGAAGCTATTAGTATACTATGTTATGACAGGTGTACAACACTGACCTAGAGAACAATGCCGATCGAATTGTGGTAGCTTGTAATTGGAACACTTCATCTACAGGCCAGAATCTTTATGCATCAGCTGGTTACGGAACGGCTACTGATGACACTATTAAGAACGCCGTGGCAGCGTGGAACAGTGAGGCGACCAACCTGAGTACAGATGACATTCCTCAGTATAAGGCCAATTCCGCTGACACCAACTTCACACAGGTATGCTTTGGCATTGATGAGTTGTCCCAGAGGTTGGCATGTTGTTTTAGCTTCTCGAAAGCCTTGAAATTTAATCGAATTTTAAAACATTTAAATGAAAAAAAAATAAAATTTTGCAATGTTGTAGTTGATCTGGGCCAACACTTCTGAAATCGGATGTGCTATAACGTTCTGTGGCTCTCTGAGTGGGTTTGAAGGCGCACAATGGACCTATTTTGTGTGTGCCTACTCCGCCCCAGGCAATGTTCTCAATCAACCAATCTACACCTCTGGCACGACAGCTTCACTATGCGTGGACGGTGTTGTTAATGGAAGTCTTTGCGTGAAAACTGGTTCTACAACTACTTCATCGATTAGTACTTCTTCAGTTAGTACTTCATCGTCTAGTATAACAGCGTCTAGTACAACAGTAACTAGCACGTCAACTACTGCGTCTTTTACTGCAACCAGTACTAATCCATCTATTAGTACGTCAACTTCTACTGCCACTTCAACTGATCCAAGGTCAAGTACTAGAGGATGTCGTACCCGGCCATATCAATATTGAAAATGTGTTATAACATTGAATAAATGATGCTACTTGCAATAAAATTTTTGTGTTACGAGTAATATTTGTTTGGTTATTGAAAATGTTAAGTGAACTTAAAGTTAGGTTAAGGTTGGGTCAAAGGTATAATAAGTATTGGCATTACAGAGCAATGCAATGCTTAAAATTTTGTTGTTGTTAGTTCAGTTTCAATAAATTTAATGTTTTTTACAATTGATGAAGTCTTTTATGACTTAATTTGCATAGAAGAAATGTTTGTTCTTTTTTTGACTCAAGATATATAAGTTAGGACGTGGGGAGATACTGAGTGTTTAGCGCAGGCCGTCAGAGCAATCAATTTGCATGTAGAAGAAGGAGGCTTATATTTTTGATTTTAAAATAGAAGTTTCAAAAGCTAAAATTAGGTTGCAAATAAAGCCTGTAGAAAGCTGTAGCTTTTGGACTGAACAGACTGCCAGGTCCTGCTTACCATTATGAAGTTTGGCCTGATAGCAGGCTTGGACACAGGACAGGGCTTTAGAGAATTTTATGCCTTGTCCTAGGCCTTGCTTCTGGCACATTGTATAATGTTTTTTGCGTTCTTTGGTCTTGACAAGGCAGAACATACATATAGGCTACATTGCCTTATGTCTCTTTTGAGAAGCCACGTTTAGGATCATTCTTAAATCAATAGAAATTGACCTCTGTTCTTTGGTAAGAGTCATTACGTCTGTTACTCACTATCACAACTGAAATCACTAGTTCAAGCTTACTAATTAATGAAATGTCAGTAAGTCAAAATGTCATTTCCAAGCCTAAGGCATGGTGTCCTATAAAAATGCAGCTTTCTGTTGCCATTTATTTTAATCATGTTGAAGTTTGTTGTACTTGGTCTTGTGATTGCAACAGCGGCGGGGCAGCTAAGCGCTTCGGACCGCCAGTATGTAGTTGATCAGCACAACAAGTACAGAGCTCAGGTGGCTGGGGGTACGGCTGTTGGTGCTGGTAACGTTACACTACCGACTGCTGGAGATATGAAGGCGCTTGTAAGTTGATTTTTGGAACAATTGAGATATTATAAGTAATGACAGTGTAGTAGAAAGTACTGACACTAAGTGGATTAGTAATGAGATTTTCAATATTATATTATGTTAGGTATACAGCACTGACCTCGAACAAGAAGCCACTACCTATGCTGAAAAATGTGTCTGGGCTCATTCTGGCACTCAAGATGGAGAGAATCTGTATTCTCTTACCCGAACTTCGACTGAAAACACTGTCAATCTTGGAGCAGCTATCACAGCCTGGTACAACGAGGTCACCACCTTCAGTCCAAGTGGTATTCCTAGCTACGCGTTTGTTGAAGCTGATGGACATTTCACTCAGGTAATTTGGGCCAACACTTCTGAAGTCGGATGTGATGTGGCCAGCTGTCCCACTTTGACCAACCTAGAAGGCAGCAACTATGCCTACATCGTATGTAACTACCGAGCTGCTGGCAATGTTGTCTCTTTACCCATCTACACAGAAGCCGATCCAGCTTCTCAATGTCCTTCTGGCTACGTGGCTGATTCTCCACTTTGTGTTGTTGCTACTACTGGTACTACTACTACCAATACTGGTACCACTACTGCTAATACTGGTACTACCGCCAGTGGAGCTTCTACTTCTAGTACTACTGCCGGTACCACTGGTAGTACTGCTAGTGAAGGAGTTAGTAGTACTGCTGTTACTAGTGGAAGTACTGCTAGCAGTGATAATGATGCTGCTAGTAAGACTCCTTCTGGTTCTGATCCAACCACTACCAGAGGATGTCGTACTCGACCATATCAATACTAATATCATAAGTGGATTTGAAGATTCTTTATTTGATTTAAAATAAAAATGTCATGCAGATGTCATATTATTGAGAAAAGTGTTATGAAAAGTAAACAAAAATGTCATAAAAATATGATAAAAATGTCATTTATAAAAATATGTCACTATTGTTCAACTAAACCCTACTACAACTTATTATGCTTACGATAAAGTCGGAACTTGTACCATTGACAAATATAGATATAAACATTAATTCACAGCCTTGAGGTCAACGTGGTAATGAACGTTCTTCTTGGAGAACGTGCTGAACGTGTTGTCAAACACAAAAACCACCTCACCGTCCTCATGGATCTCGACTTCGTCGAATTCTGGCACAAAATCAGTTTGGATTCTGAATTTGGGGCGGATGATCTTCTCGCCCAACCAAACCGAGAAGTCGACTTCAGATGAAGACTTCAGGAACCACGTCACTTTATGCCCTTTTCTGCCATTCAAACGAACTTCCTTCTCTTGGCGTGGTGGCACTGAGAGTTTCGTGAGCTGTTTGTCGTGAACGTGAAGGTGGTTCTTCTCTGGGATGTATCTGAAAGTAAAAAAGGTCTAAAAGTTCTGAGAAAAGCGGTATTTTAGTCGAACCAGGCTTAAAATATGGTTTTAGTCAAAAATTTTACAGAAAAAAATTTTGAAAAGTAGGTACAAAATCACAATTTCAAGCAAAAAATTGGTATTCCAATAACCTTTTGGTCCAAAAGTTTATAGAATATCTCTAATGTCATAAGTTCTCACTTGAAATGGTCGGGAATGGGTCCGGCCATGAGTAACGTTCCACACCCTGGATCTCCTCGCTTTGGAATCTTTGACCCTCCCCAATCTGGATAGACGTTGTCATGCCCAAGTTCTTCCAATACTCGATCTTTGAAGTCGGTATTCAGAATCTCGACTTGTTTTCTCAACCTTGTGGACAATACTGTCTTACTGACATTATAAGCTGATGCAAACATGCCTGGGGCATTTATTATAAATATCTTTGTCATCATGTCTGGGAAGTGCTCCTGGAATGGAGTTATGACAACAAAGGTAGTAAAAAAGACATAAAATAGTACCAAGTGCAAAAAAACTAGGACCAAACACAAAAAAGACTAGTACCAAGAACATATGGCACACCCTTACCTGTGCCAATTTGACCACATTGAGGTAGATCTTGACTGTAGGTGGGTAGAAATGCTCCTTCCCTAGTCCGTTGAGATCGTATATTAGCTTCATTCCACACCTTCTGCCAAGCTTCCTCTCGGTTTGTCTAACCAAGTTGTACAATATAGTATTACTCATCAGAGTACCCTTGAAGAGATCACTAACTCGTCCACAATATGCTAGTTGCTTCGGCCTTATCTTTCCACTAACTTGACACAAAATCCAGTGGCCACTTTTGTCTTGGCCTACTAGGCCGCCTTAAAATTTTAAAATAACTTTTTGTTCAAGGGTAATATAAAACGTTTTTGAAAATTTATAAAACATAAAGTCTAATATAATGAGTTTACCTGCATAGTACTCGGCTGTAGTGTGATAGTTTCTAAAATAATCATTAATTTCGTCGATATCATTAAATTCAAGGTCGTATAACTTCATGGCGGCCAAGGTTTTGCTTGTTTCTTTGAACTTCTCGGCAATCACTTCTAAAAATTCATTAAAAAGCGTATTAAACATAAAAAATAGTTAATTCCACAAAAGAAAATATTGAATTTTAGATGATAATTGATGTTTTGTAAATTATTTAAATATAATATTAGCTAAAAAAGACAAAAATATTAGTCGACCCTGACAGGACTCGAACCTGCAATCTTCGGATCCGAAGTCCGACGCGTTATCCATTACGCCACAAGGCCACGACTTTCAAAGGAAGAGAACCTTATAAGAGCCTTTTTTGGCGCGATGAAGGACTTACCAAATTTGTTTTCCAAGGCCAAACACCACCTTAATAACGACATATCGTCGTTGAATAGTGGGGATTCTTGAAGAATGTCATCTCCAAGGTATTTTCTGAGATCATCGACTAGTTTTTTCTCGCTTTCCGTCAAACCAAAGTCAGCAGTGGCATTTAATTTGGCTGTCGTATTGACTGATTCAATCATTTTTTACTAAAAAGGGTGGTAAAAATGTTATAAATGTAAAAAAACCTAGTTAGGCCGTTATATTTGTTTAATAAAAACCTAAAAAAGTAAGGAATAATCGTTTTTCTGCTTTAAAACCCTCACAAAATCGAAGACAAACTTCAAAAAGCTACTATAATATCAACATGTTATAGTTAATAAAAATATATATAAAAGTACTATTAAATGTGATCGCGTCATGTTACTATAAGCCCAAAATAAAAGTACATTTGAGTCACACATAATATTTTGACCGAAAAATAAGTCTAATTCGTCGATTGAAGACACGTTGTTTATCAGTTTGTGGGAATTACAATTACTTTATGTTTGTAATCAAACTTCTCCGACTCGAATTTCACGTTTTAATTTAAAAACATCAAAAAACAGGGTTTATTTACTCGGTAAAACTGGAATATGTTTAAATATTGACTCAGGTGAGGGCATCAGGTCTCGAATTCAGTTGGTTCGTGCTCTTCGCCGGTCGGAGAAACTTTGATTTCACACTTTTCTGAAATAAATTTACATAAGTTAATCATAAAGAAATTTACATAAATGACAACACAATACGACATTAGTAAATACAATCAATGAAAATGTCCTTTTACAAAAAGTTAAGATAAAAAAAACAACTTACTCAAGGCAGTTTCATCGATAATTTTGTGTCGCTGTTCCCTCAACTGCTCCAGATACTCGGCACTCAGCTCCATTCGTGCTTTACAGTACTTGGCACGTCGCTTCTGGTTTCTGTAATATTGTTCCACGAATATTGCTATTGTTGCAAGATACCCAACAACTATCGCAATACATCCGGTTATGATAAATACGAGCTGGTAGTCCTAAAGTACGTTAGATTAGGTTGTTCGACTACTTCTATACTAACTCTCAAAGCAAATTTTTGGGGTTAGGGGGCGCAGAATTATTTGGACAACCCTTATATGATAGAAGGGATATGCATAGACTTTTTGTTAAAGTTACCGACTAACAATAGTACTTTTGAGTTAAAACTGACAGACTTTTTCTCAAAAATAATAATTTTAGTTTTCTAGTCAAAAATTCAATTTGAAATTTCATAAAAGATACAAAATAAGACTTACATCACACGGAAACAACGTGCTAAGATCCCGAAAGTTCAAACAGTAGTTATCTCCCCACAATGAGGTTATTTCTTCATAACCTTCAGACATTCTTCGACCAAACTTTACAAAATGTAACAGAACAAATAAAATTTTTAAAAATATTTTTTTTGCAAAAAAAAATATTTTGAATATTTCTTATGAATGACACTTTTCATCTATGAGTACGATTTCGCATGTTTCAAAAACAGACCTTGCCTGTATAGCATCTTTTCATATCGTTTCATCAAAATTCTATTATATAAGTTTCAATTTTTATTGAATATTCTATATGAGCAACGGGACGGGCCGAGCCTTGAGTTTCAGGCCCGGCCCAACCTAAATTTGAGCCAAGTCCGGCCTATTCTTCATGTCTATTAAATATAGAGCTTCAGTTGTCTTATTTTGTGTATTAGAACCCCACACCCCTAACATTTTCTTTGAGATATGGAACATAATTATTTGAACGACTTTATAGATGTTAGAGGTTTAAATGAAAGTGTTGTAAGTGTTATATAATACATAGTCTACTGTAACATCGATAAACCTGACAAAAGAAAGCTACAACCATTACTATTATTGTCATAAAAGTGCGCAGTTATAAAAGCTAATGTTAACATAATAAATTTGCATTTTAACTGAAGTATTTTATTTTATTGTATTAGTAGAACAGTACGTACTGTACCAAGTAAAATAGTACATACCTTACTAAGTAAGCCATTACGCACTGTACTGTTTAAGGCATTGAGTGTTGCATCAAGTAAAACAGTATATATTGTACTGACTAAGGCAGTACGTAACTGTACCAAGTAAAACAGTCAGGGCTTTATTAATTAAAACAGTACGCACTGTACGTTTTGTGCTTGCTTGTGTTAGCTATTGAAATTCTTTAAAGATTCTACACAAGTGACTTTGTTCCTTCTAGCGACTGATAGAAGTGATTGATGACAGTAGTAATTCCGTCGAGAGTTGTCGCTGAAATCGCGAGAGACGGATGGAGCTAAAAATAGCCTCGAGACCCATTCTTTAAAGATTATTTTGCCTGTTTTGGGTGTCTATAAAAGCAGGAACCGTCTAATAATAAACCATTTTGACTTTTAAAGGTCTTAAGATGCAGTCGATGGCTCTTGTGACTGTATTCTTGCATTACAACCTGCCTGAAGCTGGTGATGTATTTAGGAACTGGTGATGTAGGAACCTATATCTATCAATGTTTGCTGTGATATTAATCTTGCTATACAGTGTGTATTTCGTAAATAGTATTAGTTTAATGCTTTACTATTACAATTGCTATTACAAAATAAGTTTACCGGTCGAATCAATCATTTGCATGCCATTTATAGTACTTGTTACAGTTATCTTTGTTTGTCAGATGTATTTATTTTAATGTCTGGCAATCTTTAAAGACCGTTTAGATATTTTAAAATTTTTGTTTTAATTTAATCTTTTTTACTTTTGCATTTTTATTGTGCTGTAAGTATAAACAGAGTGCTGTGGCTAGAAACTTCAACTTCAAAATATTTATCAGTTACTGTGAATTGAATTTTATATATTCCAGTACTCAATTGACCCTATGCTATTCATCCTTTTTTATATATAATACTTTTTTGACATCCTTCTTTACTTATTAACACTCTCAAGTAACTTTGATTGGTCATGTGAAGTAGTAATTAAACGCGATCTTTAGAAATTTTTTGATTTTAAAAGGAATTTCTTTGCTTTTAATGATACCAAGTTTATCGCCATCACATATATCACAAACCCAGTAATTTATGGTTTTTATTGTAGAAAGATTTATGAATTTGGCTTTTTGTTGTCGAGAAAGTTACATCATGAAGACGATAATGGTCTGCAAAGGTTGCAGGTCTGTAGTTATGATAATGACACATAAAGATAGCAAAAAATTAAAATTTCTTTTAAATTTTATGTGTATTTATGCCACTTCTTATTAAATATCATGCCATTTCTTATAACCTAGCATCTTGCACAACTTCAACTTATAACCTCATCATATTCCCACACCTTGCCTTTACCACACCCAAACCCTGGCTTTACCACACCCAAGATGAGTTTTGTGTTCAAAACTTTTCAAACTACAACCAGAAAGTAACGTCACAAGAACTAACACCAGAATAACCTTGTTGGTTGGTAACAAAGTCAAAGTTATCAGCGAACATAAATAGAATCACACAACTGTCAGTTGAAGTTACCACTGATTCCGCTACCATTGACGGCTCAGACTGCTTGCGTCATTGTAGCCAAAAGAACAAAAAAGATGACAAAAACATGACACAAGTTAAAAAGCATAGTAAACATACACAAACTGAAAAACCTTGATACACACATCATTAACGAAGCTTACATAAAATTCAGAATTAATTTTTAATCGATTTTGACGGCATCGCCTAAATCAGTCAAGCTCAGCCAGTCATTGGCGGCCTAACAAAAATCGGTGTTTTAGCTTATTTAAAAAGTGCCATGGCATGCCACGTCTAGTACATATACGATAGAATAATAACTAAAATCCAGGTGATGAAAGTATAGGTATAGCATAAATAGAAAGAAAAGTAAGTAAAAAATTTTCAAAAAGACACATTATTGAATGATATTTGATAAAACAGTGCTACAGTCAAATCTCTTTAGGTCATACTAAAGAAGTTTCACGGTATTTCAAACTTGCTCACAAAACAAAAATTGATAGCACCATCCGACCCTTAAGTTTTCGTGAAATGCACCGTGCGTACTGTCCAAATGCTCATCAAACGACTCAGTAAAAACATTAAAAAAACAAATATTTAGCCTAAAAGACAATTATAATACTGTAAGGCTTGTTTTTCTAACCAACAAGTCATTCCAAGTGATCAAGAGTACAATGTAAAAATACCCCAAGATTAAAGGTTACACACGTTTTCGTTGAATACCTTTTAAAATGACTGATAGATAAATATGGTAGAGCATCAGTAGAACGTCTTACTGTACCTTGTTTTTCAACTTGATCTTTAGTTTATGGTATGTTTTGAAGGAAGGTTTAATCGCCTTTCTTCCGGGTAGGAATCTTTATTAATTATTGTCAAAAGTGCAGTAACTTTTACTGTAAAATAATATCTTTCATTTTCTGATGCTCTTCTTAATTTTTGTAGTAAATATTTGTGAGTAAAACTATGTCTGCCATTGTTTGTAAATAAGAATTGTACTGTTTAATAAAGTTTTGTTCTGTTATGTCTAGCTATATATTACACTATCTACCTAGTAATATATACATTACCCTAGATTTTAGATGTTTGTGTACTAAATTAATAAAGAAAAAGCTTTAAATATAGATGAAGAATAGGCCAAGCCTACCATCAGATCGGGCCTGACCCCGATTTAGGTTGGGCCGGACCAAAAAATCAAGGCCCGGCTCGTTCCCCATGTCTAGCCTTTAACAAGCCCTAAATTACTGTATTTAAAACCTAAGACTATTAAAATAAAACAAGTTCAAACCGTTACAGTAAAACTGCCTAAGAAATCGATTAATATTGTACTTGAGACTTATGAATTTCAGCTGAACGGTCAAAAGTACACTTTGAAAGTCTAGAAACGTTCGAAAGTGTGTAATATACACCTTCAAAAGTTAGAAAATTTAAAAATCAAGCAGACATCGTGTTCTTTGCACATCGTTATATTACACTTGAAAAGTTTAAGCAGCCTTTTGCAAGAGTAAATCTACCGTAACACAATTTCAAGTAGAGTAATCTATTATCCAGAAGCAGAGCTTCCAATCTGTTATAATTATCTCAACTTTTCAAAATTGATAGAATTATCTGTAAAGCAGATGGTTACACAGGAAATGCTTCTTATAACCAGAAATGCTAGCTAATATTAAAAGCCCCTTCATAATCAACATACCAAGATATTAAATTAAACCGAGTAAAACTGACACTAGACTATACCTATACTTTCATCAGCTACATTTTCGAACCAGTTATATCTACATTTTCAACCAGTCATACCTATTACTTTATCTAGTTATCCATGACAACATCTACGTATATTTTGTTCTCAACTTTATCGCGAATCAATCATGTTTTGAAATTTTTAAAATTGTGAAATAATTTTTCGATTGCTCTGTAGCAAAAATCAATCCATCTTGCTCTTACTTTCTTAGTAACATATTGTGTTAAGTCAATTTGAGCAAAGTACTCTTTTAAGACAGTAATACAGACAGTAAGTCGAAAAGATTACTATGGCTAAAAATAGAAAACCTCCTACTGTTACTAATACAAATCGATTATAGTATTCTACTTTGTGAAGTCTACTATTCTTTGCCGATAACTTTTTAAAAACGAATATCTTTAAAGAACAGTCACAGTAGGAAGTCGCTACAAGATACACAATGTATGAATATGAACAAGATTTGTTTTTTGTTGTTCAACAACATCAACAGTAACAAGAATTGGTTGTTTTTGACTGACCAATCACAAGTAACACACCTAGTATATATGATAAAATCAGCATAAAATCTTTGTCTTTATACGCCGTAACTTGCTTCTTGCCCTGAATATAACTACTACAACATTATGTTTCACACCTACCATAAAATAATATATTACACTGAATTTTATAATGCCATATACCTAAATCCGATGAAAAAGTTGTAAAAATACAATTTTGCTACAAACTTTTCCATTCTACGTTCAAGTAGTGTAAAGGCTATAATGTCTCGGGTCAGACTACTTTGATCGATCGGTTGTAATTGCTAAAGGCAGTTTTTAAAAGATTCTGCAAAGTTTTTTAAAGATTCCTTTCAACGAATTACTTCCTTTTAAGCGTTGTAATGGCAACCTTCAAAAGCGATTTACTGTAATCACAGCTATGCCTTACTGTGTCATCTAATCAGTCAACTTATGTGAACAAAGTCCAACGACGAAAACGGTTTATAAATAACGTTTTTAATCTTTACAAAAAAGTAAAATCGTAAACATCATTATTATAAGATATAGCTTGTCATCAGGGACGTCGGATTTTTCTCTGGGGGAGGGGGAGGTCGAAAAAAAGTTTTTTTCGTTTTTTCGCGTACAAGTACCTACCTGTGGAATTTTTTTCAGATTGGCTCTGGGAGAGGGGTACCCCCTCCCCCAAACGACGTCCCTGCTTGCCATAATGAAAAATTGTCCCAGCCCCAAAAATCCAATTTTTCGCAACAGATTTCAATAAAGGAAAATATATATTGTCATGAGGTAAGATCCGAGCCCATTTTTCAGGACCGATCTAAATTTGGGTCAAGGCCGGCCCGTTCCTCATTTCTAAATAAAAAAATCCCGATAAAGTAAACCATAAAAAAAGCATACAATATTTAAAGAATTCTAAAAAATAATATTACATTTCGTTAATCGATTGGTCCTACAACGAATAATTTGCCTGGCATAACGACGATTTATTCTTTGTACAAGCAATTTTGAAATTAGCTTTTTACTTGTAATTTGTAAAATTAAATGTTGTTTTTATATTCTTTTAATTTTTACTTAACTTTTTTGTTAACATTTGATCGTATCTTATGTGTGTTTGATAGAAGGACGTGTTTGTTGAATATCATAATGTCTTCAGTTGCTCGAGTTATTTTTTAGTTCAATATCGAAAATTGTTAATGTAAAAGTGTTTAAAGTTAATTTTTTGTTGGAATTGTGTGTTGTTTTATTCAGTGCTTGTTCTATTCTCCTTTTTATGTAGGTAAAGAGTAAATAAATTTTGAAAATTATTAAATTTTACTGAATTTGTTTGAACTTGTGACCTTCTTTTCAGCTTTAATAATAAGTTAGTTTTTGAAGAGCTAATTGTAACTTTTATATAATTGTAACTTTTTTATACTTATGTTTTTCATGTATGATTTACTACGTTAACTAAACTACAAAAAGGCTGATCTTTTATATTGATTTATGTTTATTTCAGTTCTATATTATAAATGGTTCGAACAGTAAACTTTACAACAACATTACTTTTTATAAGAGTTGCGTCATACAATGAGAACATGAACAGTACATGTGCGTTGAGAGATAGACCGTATTTGTGATGAGATTTTGAGGACTTTCGGAGAATCTTACAGATTAAGTTACAGTACTTACAGTAACCGAAAGGCTTAAACATATAGGCAACAATAGTACAGTATACATGGGTTAATGTATACGAAATATTGTGGCTAAATGAGTCTAGTTAATATACAAAAACGTAGATCAATATGATCAGTGTAAGATCATATTGATCTTAATATAATAGCATCTAAATTTGAGATGTTACTGTGGTTTACAATGACTTCATCATGGGTGGTGGTGGAGGCATGTTGACTGGCATTGGTGGCAGCTTGGCTCTGAGTTCAGCTGGTAACGACTGGAAGATCAGCCGCATCTTGTGGAATCTTTCTTGAGGACTCAAGGAAACGTCGTCGAAGATGTCTTCAATCTGGTCACGGACTTCTGAAGGCAACTCCATCACGAAGGGTGGAGGTGTAGGACGGAGCAGACGGCGCTGTTCACGTGGCAGCTGTTGAACAAAATCCATTACCAGTCGGTGTCGCTCGTCCCAGTTGATCTCGAAGTTGGTGAAGATCGATCGGACTCTTTGAACCGATTCGTATGGGAGTTGGTCGAATCCTGGAGGCAATGGGAGTTTGTCGAGTTGAGCACGTGGCACTTGACGCATGATAAGGTCAATCATGTTCTTCTTTTGAGGAACGGTGAGGTCAGCGTTCTCGTGGACTTTGACCAATTGTTTGAAGACTGATGGTCCGACGATGGCTTCAAAGCCTGGTGGAGGTCGAGATGGGAAGCCACGGATCATTGGAGGAGTTGTGGGTGGGTTGACGACCTTCTGGAGTTCGGTTGGTAGTTCTTCCACCATCTGTTTGACCTTGTTGTGACGGTCAGCAGCGGTCATCGTGCGGTCCATCTGAAGTTCTCTGAACTTTTGTTTGTGTTCAGCTGGAAGTCTTTCGAGTCCTGGTGGAAGTGGGAGTTTGGCCAACACCTCTAAGGGTAGCTGGTCAAACACCTCTTCGATGGCTTCACGGCGTTCTTCAAAGCTCAAGGCTTTGTTGAGATGCAACTCCATGAGTCTGTCCTTAGCTTCATTAGGTAATAACTCGTCGAAGCCCGGAGGCAAATGCGGTGGCGGGGCTCCGAATGGAGCGGACGAGATAATAGAAGCCAAGAAGGCGATTGAGAATATAGTAATTGAATTCATCGTTTTGAATGTTTTTCACTTTGGTTGGTGATGGAAATGGATCTGCGCTTTTATAGACAACTCTGCACCGATGGGTCAACCCGCCTCCGTTCCGTTCGATCGTGATTGGAGGGCGGGGCCTCGAGGCGGTCGATGCGCAATCGTTTGTAGTTTGTGTTTGTTGATGGAAGGCTTGCACCAAATTTGATGGAAGGATCTACTCAAACGGAGCGGCTTTATTCAGTTGGTCAAACAAAACATAATAGAAAATGTCATATGGTATGACAGTACTATAGTTACTTTTTTGTCCAAACCACAGCGATAGTAGTCTTCCATTGTAGCCCAATCGCTTCACCAGGAACTTAAGGACATTTTTCGGACGTTGAACGCTCTTCCGCTGTAAGACCGATTCATCACATCGTGTTAATATTTTAAAAATCAACTCTATCAAATGTAAGAAGACTGCTCTCATAATCAGTCTGACGTATATCAGCTGGTTGATGAAGGTTTTGTAATCTACAAGTCTAGCTGTAACAGTAAATATCCCTTGTGAAAGGTCTAATTAAGGTTGTGAAAGTCGCGACAAAGATCTGTTTGTTACTATTTCAAGAGGGTAATATGTTCGTGTTTACGAAAGACGAAAGAGTTATGGTCAAAACAAGGGCAACGCCATGTTGTGATTGACAAGTTGTTTAAACCGCAGTTGTAATTATTACAGTGACTGGTATTACATTGGCTCACAACTACATTGGCTGACTAAGATCACTCTAGACTGGCTTAGCGTCAATTGGATCCAGAAAGCGTAGTAAAGCTACAAGAACACACAATGTGATCTCAATCTATCAAAGTATACGATTTCACAATAACAAGGGGTTTAAAGTATAACGTGGTCTTAATGTTTACTGAGTAAGACTGATCTGTCATGAGTAACTTATACCGGTTATAGTTGGCTAAGTAGTTAATGGAGTAGGTCTAATTTTAGATTAGGGTTTTAACGTGCTTCCGGCTGCAATATGACTGCAAAAACTTTCATTACAAAGTTTACGAACGATTTTAGTCCAGCCGGAGCTAGGGGGATGGCCGATTGGCGCTAAATGGTGGAATTGGCATCACGGTGGCTGAATGTGCTGATCTATAGAAAGGAAATCTACTTAACGGATTTTTGTCTATCTTTTCTTTCAATAATAGGTATGATAACCATGATTTCGGCTTTTTAAACAACAAGTGGTGTTGTAGCTCATAGGATCTCAAATATTAAAATAAAGATACGACATAGATACTGAGATCAAACGAAATCACTCTCAAAATAATCAACAATATTTAAAGTTGAAATATTTTAAACTTGCGTTTCTCGAAAGTGCCATTTATTGTTTTCGATACATTTAAGACATCACTTTGTAAGATTACAGCGAGCAGACTTGTTATCAAATAGTCGCTTTACCCATACTATTCAACGTTTAATATAATACTGACTTAAACTTCCGCATTTTCGATAGAATGTTTACTATAACAGTTGACATACAGATCGTATTTACTGCTTACTTATAACTAGTTTACAATTATTACTTACAATGTGGTTTACTATTGTTTTCTTTTACACTGTTATAGTTAATTTATGACCTACTATCATGATTTACAAGCTTTAAACAAATTACATTTCCGATAGCAATACTATGGTCAAATGTATTGTAATAACATGGTGAAGAAACTCTGTAAAAGACGTTGTAATAACATGGTCAAGATATATTGTTAAACATTGTTTACCATCCCTGATTACAGTGCCTTTAAAGTTTTGAGGTAAATACAAACAGAGAAACGTGATCTGTGATATTCGAAGAACGTTGCGGTATCTTACTGTTAGTTTAATTGAATAAACCACAAGTACAATATCTAAATATAACTCTGACACAGCTGGAAATAGACAATCTTTAATGCCGATGTAACGGCTATTGTGCTCTGTAACTATAACAATAGGTTCGAAATGTAAACTTTAAAAAGATGGTGTAAAAATAGAAGTTAAAGTAGGTAATTTAAAGATTGTGGACTGCAGATGATGTAAAACATGTTAACATTTAGTCGATTGATCAGTTGAACCACATGTTGTAATGTTTACATCTTTTGAGATACTACTACAATACTTAACTTTACAAAAATGACATACAATATAATGACTTTTGAAGGTAAAGCAATTAGTCACATGGTTTAAAACAAGAAACGGTAGAACTTCCAAGGTTCTCTCCAATTGTCAATGTAATTAACAGAGAAGGTTAACTTGTTTTGAATAGAATGTAGAACAATGATATCATACCCGATCATGGTACAATACGTGTTACGCGCAAAGAATACGAAAACACGAACCTCTTCAGATTCTTGCACGCGGAACGAGAATCTCGAGTGTCAGCTTGTTTGTTTACTATTAGAAAATAAACTTTGCATCTAATCACGGTTTGCCACTTTGTGATAGCATCTTGCAGTGTTGGCTCAAGTCGGTGATGTTAAGCATGTTTTAGGTTACTTGGTACTGCATTGTACTCTTCATGCGGCATCTTAAGCTTTTGAAAGCCAGACATATGTAAATAAGTATATTTTGTAAACTAAACATACTGTAAATAAATATATTTTACATTATGTTTGTCATATTTTAAAAACATTTGTCTGATATTATTTATGTCTTGTAATAATAGCTACTTTAAACAAAATAAACCAAAAAGTAGCGTTCGAGAAACCAAAGTATTCATAAAAAGTAACAATAAAGTGTTGTTCATTGTGTTAATTCGTTACTTTTTAGCAAAAAACCTTTTTTTTACATTTTAAAAAGCAATTATTGTCTAAAACGTGTTAGGCACTTTCTACCTAAAATAATATCAGGCATTTTCCACCTGAATATGACCCTATTTGGTTCGAAATTGTTTTACGACACAAATCTCATGAATGTCGGGAACAAACACTTTTACAGCCTTGCAGCTGCAGTCATTTTTATGGCCGTGGAATTGGTATAATATAAAATAAATTCATTTTGATATGGAGAGACAACTAATCAATTAATTGTCATATTAATCATTCATTAAAGCCAAAACATTCTAAAACAAAGTCAGTGGATTAAAACGAAATAATGACAACTTATGATGAATTTGTAGAGATAGGATAAACTGAGTTTAGGGGTTGAAGAGGGGTGATAAGCTGGTTCTGAATAATTCAAAAGTGGCATTTTTATTCAACAGATTTTATGCTCTATCAAACTGAAGTTTTGAATTGTATAATTTAAAAATTTTTTTTTCTGGTTGTAAACTTATATTTTTTTGTTATAATATTGTAGCTGCCGTTTGAAGAATTTAAAGTATATAAATAAGTAAATAAATATATGAATATAGTCATATTGTCCTCAATATAAAGCCGCAGATCATAGCCTGTAATTAAAGTTTATTAAAAGTATCGGATATTACTTTGGTATAATGTGACGGCCTCCATTTACCGCCCATCGACCTCCGCCGCGTTTTATGGCATTTAATGACCGTATTTAGCAGGGTCAGCGGATAATGGTTGAAAAGTTTTGGCGTTCCTCGAGGTTTTAAGTTCAAACGGATTCCATTACTTTTGATTTTACTTTTTTAGCTTTAAATTTAAGCTAAATTCATTTTTAAACTTAAAAATTCAGAATGCTATATTAAGGTCCTGTTAACATTTTAAAAACACAACAACCATTTTTGAAATATTTTTGCGAAATTTCCGCGCGACTGAAATTGTAAGGATTTGTTTTGAGTGCGTTTTATGGCCACACTTTGAATGAGAGGAAGCCAGAAGTGGACCAGATTTAACGTTTCACTGAACTCACTTGATCTTGTTGCTAACGAACTTCTCCGAAAAGCGGTTCTGAATTCTGGAAATTGTGAAAATTGTTTTGGCACAGAGCTTTTCGTTAAATTTCAAAGTTTTTTTTTAATTTGAAAAGTCAGTTTCAATCGGAAAGTAGCTTTATAAATAGGGTAGGGTAAAGTAGGGTAATGTAAGGTAGATTACAGTAATACAATGTAGGGTAGGGCACAGTAAGACAATGTAGGATAAGTTAGAGTAAGGTAGGGTAGGGTAGGGTAGGGTAGGATAGGATAGGATAGGGTAGGGTAGGGTAGGGTAGGGTAGGGTAGGGTAGGGTTGGGTAGGGTAGGGTAGACCTATTGGAAAGCTAAATTATTTTTTTACTTCTGGCAACCTCTCTCCCACTGTCAATTACACCATCTGTACTACGTCTCTCTGAGCCGCGCCGCTGTATATGTAGATTTACAATTAGTTTCAGTTGATTTGTCATAAACACAGCGCTTCCTTTTCCTGTTTGTGCCGTTCGCGCCTTATATTAAAATTTGTTAATCCCTTCGCTTTTGCGGTCGAAACTGATTTTAGGGTTGGGGAGTGAATAAACCGGAAGCGAAGTGTCACAAATAACAATTTGGGGCTTAATGCGCAACTGTTGTTAGTAGCGGCCTAATTTGGGTTTGTTTGAACTGACAATAGTTTACTTGTACTTTCTAAGCATAAGGTTTTACATAAGTGTAGCATATTAATATTTAGGTAAAACTTTTGAAAAATACTGTAAAAGATACTATATTAAACATATTTTACTGCAATAACATCACTTTCAAGTTCAACACAGTCATGTAATATTAATTTATGCAAGAACGCCTATTCGCCCGCGGGGCATGTCACTTTTTCATTTAATTTTTGATTATTTCTTGGCAAGAGTTGCCAAAATATTTGAATTGCAGTAATTACGGTAATTAAACGCTTTTGTATGGGCTCTCTAATTTGAATAAAAGTGGGCGGAGCCTAAGGAGCGGAATTAACGCGATTTGTGGCCATATGGCACAAATTTGGTGGACAATGCGGGCTTCTAATTAGGACCTTTTTCGGAACATCTTCAAGACCTCGCTTAATTAGAATGTGTTACTGGGATCGTCTGGTGTTAATCATATTCGTATCTTGGGTAGATGTTGAGAAAGTTTATTATTTTGTATTGTTTAGGCTTTGAACTTGCTTCTTTGGTATATTTTAAACTTGGTCAAGCGTGATATCAAGGCACTGGAATAAGTATTTTGACTATTTTAGGTAATACTTTTCCCTAAAACTTGAAAAACCGTGTTAAAACCGTTTTTATCAAATATTAATATAGGTAACAGAAGCCTTTTTTAATATATTGGCCATCTTTTCGTGATCCGGGATTATCCGGGAATCGAGTGGTCGAGCGGAAAAACAGACAAATCATTTAATGGATCCGCATAATAATCGAACGGATTATTTTAGGTAGAATTATAGAATTATGAGACCAGGTGGGCAAGAATAATATAACTGTAGACAAGGGTTGTGGTATCTGGGAAGGTATAGCTTTGGCAGTATATGATTATTTTGCGTTATATTGTAGGCAGTTTTTGAGTTTTACAAGTTTTTTCTTGTAAATCAAAGGTATATTACTTCTTACTTTGTATGTTGTAGTAGACTACTTTTTACTTTGCAACTTTACGTCCCTTTTCACTCTCTTTTCCATACTCTGTAGATAACATATTCTGGAGTGACAAAGTTTCTTGCCAAACTTTTTCAAATTTATTTTCTCTTTAAAATTTAGATTAAATTGTCTTTTTTGGGCCGTTACTCTGAAACGACACACTGACTCCGAAATAGAACGACCGTGCACTTTGCGCCGTTCCCTCAGGGCTCATTCGAATTCTATTCGTTTCGGATATATCGACAGAGTAAATTAAGAGGAGTGCTATTAGTACCTATAGTGGAAAGGGTACTAATAGCACAACTTTATACTTTTTAAGGCTATAAAAGAAATTTTGGTAACAAATTTTATTTTATGTTATTTTTTAAAATCACAGTACTATTTAGTACTAATTTGAGATTTTTTACACAATCACAGTTTTCAAATAAAGTGTTTTCATTGTGACTAAGCCCTGAGGCGCTAAATTTGTTTTGAATATTCAAATCCACCTTCTGTAAGAGATTATGTCCTCAGCTTGAAGTCTCCGCCTGCCTATCCCGTTTCCTCTTCGTCCCCCTCCCCTCGCTCTTTAATTTTTCCGGATTTTGTTCTCGCGCACTGAATCGAAAGAAATGTCATAAATGGCACGGGACATATTAGGTTTAGTGGCATTACCTGAGGTTTTATGGGCATGGTAATATGAAATTTAATGACAATTTTTATTTATTACCCTAA
The DNA here is from genome assembly GCA_904066225.2 of Bursaphelenchus okinawaensis. Lineage (NCBI taxonomy): Eukaryota > Metazoa > Nematoda > Chromadorea > Rhabditida > Aphelenchoididae > Bursaphelenchus > Bursaphelenchus okinawaensis. The sequence goes on along the minus strand of CAJFCW020000005.1, from coordinate 4,974,653 downwards.
GGATAATTTTTAATATGTCTACGACGTACTTTACAAAAAATGGTACAATGTTAGTAACGTCATTTTTAAGCTTTACCTTTCGTATAAACTCATAATTTTTAATATTTTTAAAAAGTGCACTTTACCAAACTTTGTAGACATTGGTCATATAGTAGTAACATAGACATACTTGACATTAACTGAGAGCAACCCTAATCTGAGGTCAGGCGATTCCCACGCCTTATACGAATATGTTTTTGTTGCCACAATGTTCTCAACGCCAATCTCAAATTTCGCTGACTTAATTTTGTTTTTGTCATCCGAACATCGGACATTATTCCTGTTTTTTGTTTTGGAATTGTTGCAAAAGGCAGTGACACATCAAAATTCAGACTCTTCTGAAGCTTTTGAAATTATTTCAGTTTAAACTTTTTTATTTTTTTATAAAATTTAGGGTTTATTTTTGAACAGTATAACAGTAAGAGTCTTTTTAATAATTTACGTGAAAGTATAGAGAAAAGATAGGCTTATTTATACAATTTTCTTTGTAGTCCAAACTATTCAAAATTAGGCAACTTTTTGCAATTAACTTTTATTCAACTCACGTGTTTGTCCTCAAACTGCTCTAAATGCCCTCAATAAACCCAAAATTTGCAAACAAATTGAGTCAGAAAGGGCTTTTACTTACTTTTTCTATGCTTTTGCTTGCTATCTTTGGACGTTTTCTTAGTTTTTATACTTAAACTTCTATTTTTCATAATTTCCTTTGTTATTGTTTTAAAATTTCAACTTGTCAAGCCTTCTGCTTTTAAATTTTGTGTTTTTGCAGTCAATTTTTTGGCAAAATTCGAAGCCAAAAGGTCGCAGAGTGTTTGTCTAGTACTCTAGAACACAATGGAGCGCGATGTGACAACCGAGCTATTTTTGAATTAAGTCTAACGATTCAATTTGGAGCCCGTGACTCGACGTCAATAATATTTTGTCATAGGGACGTCTCGCTGTTTCACAACTTAGGTCTGTTAGGAGAGTTTGGCCATATTTATAGGTATTACTTTTTATGAAGTTTTAAGGGACTGTAGTTACTATATGTCTTATATTTTTTTGCTTTGCAGTAATCTTTACAGTCGTTGGACGTTTTGTAAACTTTTACAAGATTTTTTTGGTAGTTACTACCCGGTTTATGTTGAGGTATAGATATGAAGCCAAAACCAGCCATAAATTCGGTTCATTTCCGGTCAGATATTCCTTTTTTTTAATTTAATTTTTTTTGGAATGTTTAGAAATTTCGCGCTGGGCCAATTTTTATGGGCCGAGCGGAAAATTAAACCTAGAATTGGCCAAATTAAAATATGCAAATAAAAAGAATTGGGGTTGAAGGAAGGGCCGAGATGTATAACATGTAAATGGTGCTTCAATACTCGTTTAAATTTGGTTTTTCATTTAGTTTTGTCGTCAATATAGATTTGAAAAATATTTTTGAAGCTTTTGTAAAATACGTCTTGTTGAATTTATAATTATGACTTAATTCAAATAAAAATTTCAAAATTCGAAGAAAACTTAGAGAAAACATATGTCAGTTTTGTGTACTTTAGGCAAAGCATGTTATCCTTGTGAGCGGCAATATATTTCTTGGGCCAATTTCATCGTCCTTTTAAAGCCTGGCCTAATCTTATTTTTCTTTTTGTGCCGCTGGCTTTGTTTGCCGGAAGTCCGAAATTTGTTTACCGCGATTATTTCACAGTGCGCAACAGTGGCAGTCCTCATAAGCGATCGGAAGGGATTTACCGTTTATGAATAATGCCGAAATCGACCACGGGGGTTCGTACTTGAAGGTCTTGGTAGGGTAATAAGGGATCGTTGGGAGGTGGGGTAAAATACAGTTAGGACAGGGCGCGTAGGGTCGCGTAAAATAGGGTAGGGTAAAGCAGAGTAAGGTAGGGTAGAGTAGGGTAGGGTAGGGTAGGGTAGAGCAGGGTAGAGTAGGGTAGGGTAAGGTAGAGCATGTTTTTAAAAATTAGTTAAAAACAAAGGCTACTAAAGGTCATGACAGGTTATGCTCTATGTCAGCGCAAGTGTCCTGCTTCTAATCTTGTGAGGGTAGGACTCATTCACAAAAAATATTTTTTTTTGAAAATAATGCGTGTCACTTTTTGTCACTAAAAAACAAAATTTTCAAATATTATGTTTCCATATTTCTACCTCATACATACCAAAGTAACCTTGAAGTTTTGAAAGTTTGTCCGTTTGAGTTAACGGTCCCTCATTGAATTTAGTGTCTTTAGCCGGCTCCTTTTCAACTGACCGCAAATCCGTGAAAGGAGCCAATAAAGGGCGCGGGAAAGTTTGAGAAAGGGTTTAAGTTGTTTGCCTTTTCCCTTCGGTAGTGCCAACTTTAATCCACTCCGACAATCGGTCGCTTCTGATGCCTCCAGCGCTTTTTTAACCGCATTTTAATCTGACAGAGGGGTGGGTTATGGTTAGTCGTGTTTTGGCATAGTTAGGATGGTCGAAGAGCTAAAAAAGTGTTTCGATACTTAAAGTATGAAGACCTGTATAATAGACTGAAACTTTAGCACCGTACTGTATTCGCAAATATTTTAGCAAAAAGTTAAAATTTCGTGTACAAAACTGATAATGTTAGTTCAAAACTTTAAAGTCAACTTCATAAAATTCCGTTTTTAAATTTTAAAATTTATGATGTTTTTATATAGCTCTGTATCTCCTCTTTACATATTCAAATTCTTTGGAAATGGCTAATAAAGGTTGGCCAGTTTTGGTCGTTTTTAAGTGGAAGTGCTCATTCACGGCTCTCGTTAAGCGTATAACTTAAAACACGCCCGAGGCAAGATTGCGCAATAACCGAATACTTGAAATTTTATAATTTTGCTTTTGCTACTGAAATGAACTTGTTTAGGTTAACATAGAAAAAGATAGGTTTTTTGGCATTGGCAGATCATGATTTTGCTGCGATTACTCCTAGAGCATTTTGGACTTGTTTGATTGACCGTATAAACTAAAAAAAACTTAAATACTACGAAATTCAAAATTTAGAAAAAAACTTTAGTGTTTTGTTGTTCAATCCAACCTTGTTTATGTATTGTGATTCCACCCAGTTTTAATTGCCAAATCGTGTTAACGCTTTGACCGGATGTGGTCGCAACTCCGATGAGTTTAATGATTTCCTTTGTTTCTCTGCCACTCTCTCCTCTTCATCGTATGTTTCTTGGGATCCTTAGGCATTGTTATAATGTAATCCAATCTTCATTCATGGCCTCAAACAATAAGCTCGGCCAAGACTTTAGGGATTTGGGGAATGAGTGCGCGAAAGGGCTTCATGACCTGAGGGCTTTCGTCCAGAATTTGCATAATTGGGACGTGGACGGGATAGGTTTTTGTTGGCTGATCTTTGGACTGAATTTTTGGATTAGGATGGATTTTTTTTGAATGTGGTATTATGTACTTTTAGGTTTAGAAAATGGTCGTATGTGCTGTTTACTACAGTATAAGACCATTTTCTGGTTTATTTTTAGTATTTATATTGTTTTAAGTTTATTTTTGCTTTGTATTTTTTTATGTAAATTGTTATTGATAATGAAATGTGAATTCACTTGTGTATGTAAATGTATTTGGCCAAACTTGTTTTCCAAAATTACTTACATAAATTCATGGAGTAAAGCCGTAGATGCTGTTCACGTGGCTTTGTTTTTCCGTAAATCCAGAGTTTTGTTGACGAAGTGTTATTGCTTTGCGTGCTTTGTTAATCTTTACAATTTCAACGTTCTTATGCCATTGTTCTTCAAAAGTTTTCAATTTTTAAATCTTTTTTTTTAATTTTCAAATTTGCGAATTTTATCAGCATGATGCTGTTTTAAATGTTATAGATGAGAAAATTAAAGTTGTTCTTTTAGAAAATGCCCTCAAAGTTGTTGTTGATCACATTACTGGCCTTGTCCGTGTCATACTCGTATGCCCAGAACGATGATGACTATGACCCTCAGGCAGACGACGAACGATCGCCACAACAGAAAGCCTTGGGTTCGACTGCCAGAAACTTCACACGCAGGTGCTGGGAGTTGTCAAAGTATTCTGGAGAGAAGTCTTGTGACGTGTTCAACATCTGCTGCTCCACTGATAACGTGCTGAATCGACTGAACGGAGACAAATGTCAGACGGCCGATCCGACCAACGGATGTAGTGTTAACGCTGGTGTAGGTTTGATAGTATTTTGACTGATTTCTTGTTCTTTTTGTATCTCAATTTAACGTTATATATCGTACTTGACCTGATTTACAACATTATTGTATGTTATCGGTAGTTGAATGGCCTTATCATTAATATTACATTACTTTATATTATACTAATCCCTTGCCGTTTGTAGGGTAACGAAATCCAATGGGCCCAATGTGTAGCCTACAATTGTACCGAAGAGATCACGACGACTACTACAACAACACAATCGCCCAGATACGCCAACGCTAGTCCAGTGAGATATGGTAAGTGTAACAAGATGACTATATATAATAACATGGGCGTGGAGACAAAGTAACAATATTTCAAGTTAATATAACGATATATCTACTAGAAAATAACAGATAAACATAGAATGAAGACAGTACTACAATAGTACAGGATCCTTAGAACTGTCTTAGCAGCCCTTTGTTTTTGGTAAAAATATGTTGACATAGGTAAGCTTTGTGTCAATTTGTACCTATATCTTAACAAAGATGTTTCGAAAAATTAATAAGACCAGGTTTTTACTTTCTTCATCTAATATCTATACCTACATGAGTGCTCCTCTCCATTCCCTCTGTCTGCAGTAACATTTACAGGGTGAACTAACGCAATGTAAATATACACATTTAGAAGATAATAGTAGTTTAGTGTTCGTACCAATGTGGAACGCGACTACTGTACACAAACCGTGGTTATTACTGTACGGTAAGAAGGGTCGATAATATGTTAGTATCTGTATTGTCTTTTATCTTGCCCTTGCTATGTCGGTCTAAAAGTGAATAGAATAAACAAAATAAATTGTATATTATAATAATTTATTTTACAGTAAAGTAAAAAACACTGTTATTACAGTAATGCAGTATATTATACTGTAAACACAGCCAAAATAGAGCTACAGTAGAGTAAAATGCCATAGTTAAAAGTATCAAAGTTATATATTCACCATTTTCAGGCACAATGATCGCTGTTGTAACCCCGTTGGTAGCGTTACTGCACTTGTAATACGACCATCTTCATACCTTTACAGTGCTCAAACAATCTCAGTCAAACAATCTCCTACAGTAATCGTTTTCTTACCGTAATCCCGGCGCTTTATTATGTTTTTTTCGTATTTTTGATATCTTACCTATGTTATTCATCCTTAAAATACCTATTTCAACTATTTTTATTATCTAAATTAATCTTTTTTACAATTTACATCATGCTATTAGGTTGTTCAAATAATTATGTGCCCCTCTTAAACCAAATCTTTGTTGTTAGACGGCTCAGAATTATTTGAACAACCTAATATGTGTCGTCTTACAAGTTATACCTTTAAAAATTAATTTTTATACATTTTTTTAGTGTAAAATACGTTTCTTTAAAATTGAAAAAATTTTTTTAAATTTAAAAACCTTTTTTAAATCAAAGTTTTGTTTTATTTATTGTAATAAGTAGTGTTACCTCCGTATCTTGTAATATGTTTGCTTTCAACCTACTGCAATATCATTGTAACTCGGAATAAATTAACTTAATTAGATTAGACCGCGATCATCCCTGAAATACGACCACGTTATTATACCAAGATGATCGTATTGTTTGGATATCCAATTAACTGGGCAATATTTGCATAAACCATTAGATACATTCCGAGTGAGAGGTGTTATATTATAGTGATCACTAGCTCATCCATACTTGGACAACCTAATGAAGGTTTCATCTACTAAAACGATTCATTTTTAAAGCAATGTACTTGCTCCATATAAATCCGCATGCTTTTCTTACTAAAACAAATAAAAAAGTACGGATTCGTAAAAAAGTTCTTGCCGCAGTGGCGATTCAAACCCTAAAGGCAGCAACTGAACAAACCTTGGTTTAGCTATAAAAGGGACATTGGCCATCAAAATGGACACAAAACTTTTGATTTTGTACAAACATGCGCTTTACAGTAACTACTTGTCTGTTACTTTTTACTACTGTAAACGGGTTCTCATTCAGCGACAGAAAATGGGTAAGGTTACTAAAAATGTTGATATAGTGGTATAGAAGTCCTTATAATGCAATTTTTATACTGCATCAACTGACTTTTTGAACTTTTTCGAAAAAAACTTTACCTTACCTTTCAATTTTACTTAAAAATGATACCTAATTGTAGCCCCTTTATCACAATATCAATCATTTTTATAAACTTTCTTCTTCAGAAGTTCCTCCTACCCCAAGATACCATGAAACAGCTCCTCGACCTCGACAGGCACGCCGCCAGAACCCCAATCGCAGTCGATAAAGCGGTCGATTCCATCTTATCAAACCAATCAGCCCACATCCTAGAACAACTTCAGCTCCCTCCCTTCTACTCTCAACTCCCATTCATGGCCAAGTGGCAGATCAAGGAGATTCTGTACGACAAGATGTTGCCGTACGACGAGAAACACAAACTGATCAGAGAAGTGATCTTCAACCTGCCAGACAAGTCGAGGAAGTTCCCATCGTTGAGTGCTGATGACAGAATGGCCAGACATTCACGCTACTTCGAGGCCTTCAATGCTCTACAGTACAAGGTTACCTTCAACTTCAAATTGAGCGAAATGAAGTCGGTCTTGAGTGATAAGGATTATGAAAATGTTATGGATGTCTTGACTAACAGCACATTAACTATTGAGGTAAGATCTTACCATTTATAAAACACTAAAAGTATCACTCCTTTCCTCACCTTTACCTACTACAAAATCAATATTGTTTTAGGAAAAAACCTCTCAAATCGACCAAATAATCTCTCGGCAACCATACGAGGTACTCGACCAACTTTTCTTCACCAACGTGCCCATTGTAGACGCTGAAGTCAGAGAGAGGTTCCGTCGTCTTCTGATCGAAAAGTCATTCTGGAGAGGTCGTCACAACAAAGGTCCCAAATTCGGCCCAAAAACTAGAGCAGACTGCCTCATGTGGCCATGGTGTAACATTGTCTACAAGGCTGACAGCAAGAAGAACGCTGAAAAGACATTCTACGTCAAGCAGATCGTTCCAGCTCCAATGTTGAAGAAGCCATTCAGTGTCACTATCGTCAAACCTTACTTTGTTCAAGATAAAGTGGACAAACAACTCAAAGAAGATGAAGGTCAAGATAAAGCTTCCAAAAATGATGTCAAAGCACCAGAAGTCAACCGTGGCAAAGTAGAGAATACTGTTGAGGTAAAACATCTAAATACCCAATCGCCAATCTTTTCCAACGCTCAACAGGATAGTAACATCAAGATGGACAAGAAAACTGACAAGAAAGAAGAAAGTCATATCAAGACCTTGCCATTGATTGAAAACCCTCGCCCAGTTGAACAGAAAAAGAAAGTTTTGCCAAGTCCAACCAAAGAAGAATACTTCAAACAGATTCCGATCGGAGAAGGCGTCAAGATTCACTTCAAAAACGTCAACGACAAGAAGATCCCTGTCTTCACGGTCTTCAAAATGGACCCGTTTTCTCAAAGCATCAAAGTTAACCAAGAAGCCTCAAAGCCAGTAGCTACAGCGCCATCAGTTCCTGTTCAAACTGTCAGTCAAGTCAGTATCAAAGACAATGTTGTCCCAACTAGTCCACAAGCTTCACCAAACCCAACTCCAATCCAAGAGAACAAATTCCAACTTAAAATTGCTCCAGTCCACCAAAATGGAGCCTCATTGAATCCAGTACCAACCCAAAAGACCAACGAGAAGAAAGTTCCAACCAACAACGAGAAAACTGAAGGATTCTTGGACCAACTCTACTTCAAGGAGCACGAAAACGCCTTAAAATGGAATAGAGATGAAAACCTGAAACCATTTGATCCCCAAGAACTCACAGTCTCTGCCAGAACCTTCAAGTTCGACAGTCCTCAGAAGAGCGGTCCAAAAAGATACGAAATCCTGAAGGGATCTCGGAAATGGACTGACACTGACGAGAACAAGTTCCTCGAGGAGTGGTACAAGCATCACGGTATTGCGAGAGACCAGCCTATTCCATTGAGAGAGCAGGACGATCCTGTCACTGTGCCATTGAAACCAAAGGAGAATCCCGACCATCACATCGACTCTAGGAAACAAGCGACAGCCGGTCCATTGCCTCAGGCTAAAGAACAAGTTGTGAATGGAATCCACTGGAAGAATGTCAAGCCAACGGCTACAGAGAGTCCAGTCTATGTTGAGGACGTGGTAAGTTGTAGAAATACGTTCAAAAGTAAAATATTTTACAAGTTTCTAAAAAAATAACACAATTATTTCAAAAGACAAAATTAATTGGGCGCAGCTTGTCTAGAACAATTTTATACGAAAATTTTTAGGACGAAGGAAAAGCTTTTGAAGCCAAAAAGGAACCAAATCATGAGACCGTGAAGCCTCCAACAGTTGTGATCGACAAAGAATCTTCTCAAAAGTTGGTCGTGCATCACTTATCAAATGGGTCTTCAGTACTTTCACTGGAGAAGATCAACTCTGCTGAACTCAACAAAACAGAAATGGTCAAGAAAGAAGATCCTACACAACAACCGCTGAACGAAGCTGTCGATAATTCTGTTTTGGAAGCAAAACATGATCAGGTAAGCATCCAAAGTTCATGAATCCTAAAGATATTTGACTTAAAAAGACTTACTGGTTTAAAATGTAACTGAAAGGTTTGTATAAGGTTATCTATAAAAAAATGAAATTTTATGCTAATTTTGACAAAAAATTTCAGACTGTTTTCAGGACACAATGAACATTATCACAAAGAGCCATCTGGACCAGCTGAGGGATGTCTTGGAACAGCTGCACGGCCAGATCAAACAAGCTAGAGCTTACAAACCTTGATACGGTGTACATTGCTATTCATAATCGTTTCTGTATATTTTTGAACCAAATAAATGTTTTGTAAACAAATATTGATTTTTTTAGTCTAACATATTGAAAAAGCATGATAACTTTATCTCTTGGACTAATATTGCGTATCAGTACTGTTTCAGTACCAGTATAAATATTAGGTTCAATACTACTGAACCTAATACGTCTTTATATTGATGATAAAGCACGTATACGGTATACCTACTCTCTCACTATACAACCCTAATACCACTGTTCCACTTTGATTGTTTGCCCATTACTTTCGTCTCTTATCTCATCGCTCTCGACGCATTTCTCGGTCGAATGCGTTAACGTTAAGATATTCACATAAATCACTTTCGCCTCCCGAATTTGCATTTTTGTGGAGAAAACAAATTCAGACGGCTGGCGCTTCGGATCTATGTTTTCTTCTTTTTTTACTTCCAAACCCTCCAAGAGATACCTGAAATTACCTTGATCAGACTGGTTTCTACACTGTAGATGCCGATTACGCAATTTTGTTACTCTCTGGTAACGTGAAGCAGCGTGGTGTAACGTGCTTAATGAGATGAACTTTTATTTAGTTTTGCATGCAGATTAGGTGATTCAGCTATGTTGGTTATCTTATCGTAGCGTAGCTACAGCTGGATAAAGTTTTGTTTTAGAGGGTAACAAAAGTCTTGTCGTTATTTAACTTGAAAAGTAATATAAACGAACGACATTACTTTTTGACACACTTGTTTAACCTTGTCTGATGATTCAATGATTTCCCGCGAATTTTGAAATAGTTTAAATTCCAAAAATACTTGAAATGTTTACTTTTTATCATTCCGTGATGACGTAGCCTTCCATTTCGAAACCAACTGATTAGAATAGAGAACGTTATTATAATCGTTTTTAATCCGCGCAACGCGTTTGAACAAACAAAGAAAATTAATTTATTATTTTACTCTTTTAGCTGTAAAACTTTACTTTTCTTCGATTGTAAATAAGTAACTTACTACATACTTAATTAGCTATAATTGTGCTCACCAGTAATACAAAATGCGACGATTGGGCCAAACATACGGACAAATGTAAGTTAATATAAGAGCTTGAAACAATATGAAGTTTGAAAGCATTTTTAACGAGTTTTTTGATTGTTTTGCGAAGAAATATAAAAATGCAACAAAATGTACTTTGGGAACGATCTTTTGACGTTATCTCAAGTCGCTTACTCTTTCCTGGTTACTAGTTTTATTTACGAACGTCGAGATAAACGTGTGATATGATTAATGGTACAATATTATCTTATCTTTCTTTAAATTCTTTAAATTTTATTTTTAAAGTTAGCAAATGAGTCATCGCTTATTACAATACTACGTTAGCTATCAATCAAATATAAAAAAGATTTAGTTTTGGGTAAATAAATATAAATAAAATCAAAATTTGTAATACAGAGTAGTACAAAGTAGGCTACATTTGGTCTTGAAGATTAAAATTCGTATAAAAATTAAAAAAGCATAAAAGTTAATGAAATTTGGAACACATGGAAGTGAGTCATTCAGTTGATTCGAACGTTCGAAAGCTTTACTTTACATTCTGTTCTTTTCAATATTACCCTTTCACTTCAATGTTACAAGTTTTTTTGTTCAGTTAATTTGTAATGTAAGTTCCGCTGTACCAAAAAGTTAAAACATTTTTTTTAAATTTAAAAATTAGTTTTTCTTATTTGAAAATTTTAAATGTGAGCTTACACCAATAACATAAGATCTCCCAAAAGTTCCTTTAATCTAAAAATGAATTAATTTAAAATTAGTAAGAAAAAGCTTGAAATGTTATGTCACCGTTCCATTTTCGACCTTTTCTACCTTGAATCAGACTGTTACCTAATTTTATAAAAAGTCGGATTTGTCGATGAATAATCTCGGCGCTTCTCGAAGCGCGGAATCCATTAGAAGCGACGGCCTTGAAGTAGGGTGTGGCTTTACTTTTCAGTCGTGATTTGGCGTTACCCGGCGTTCCAACCAAATCTTGGGGATTTTTTCTGATAAGCTATAGTAACTCTACTACTAACAATGTAAGTTTCATGTTAAAATACGTAACTTTTTTGTCTTTTAGTATTAATTTTAAAGCAATGTCTAGGCAATGTTAAGATCGTAGTAATATTTTAGAAAAAAGAAAAAAACGTAGGTAAATGAAAAAATGATAAGCTCTCAAAGTTTTAAAGTAATATGCTGATAAGCAACGTAACTCTCGCAATAATCTGAGGGCGGGGTCTCGGCTCGAGAGTGAGGGGAAAGGCTCGAGAGTTTCGTTGTAATTTTAAATTTCTCTCTCCTGCGGTCTGGACCGTCTTTACCTATGAATTCCGACTTGTTTTGGTAAGCTGAAATCATTTCGTATACTTTTCCACCCTTCCCGATACTTTATACAACAAAAGTTGCAATGGACGAGAACAAAGATTGGTTAGCACTTCGTTTCTTTGTTAGTAAAACAAACAATGTCATTTTAGCTGAACGGCTGTTTTGTATAGTTTTGAATATGATTTTTTATAAATTATGTGAATTTAAGGTATCAAAGTGAAGAAAAGAAGATTTTATGATAATGAATGTAATTTTAAACTAGTTTTTTAAGCTTTTAGTGTTAGTACTACGATGAGTAATGCTTACGAAATCAAAATTTTAATTTTTTAAAAAGAAAATGATGTATTACATTGTCTTTAAGCATTAGACTTTAAAAAAGTAGGTCATTCAGTACCTTAAACCAATGTTTTAATCTTTCTAACCTTTAAAACGCTACAAATTTTAGGGAAAACGGCAGAGGACTTCCTCGTTCCTTCGCGGACGATCCCTTCTTCCAACAACATCATCGTCATCCGAGTGGAGAGTTCTTCAGGGATTTCCCTCAGAATCCCGGCCCAACTCGCCGATTCGGCTCCAACCCTCGACTTTTCCCAGAACCCAACGACAGATTCTTCGATGACTTCGACAACAACTACGGTTCCCTTCCGCGACGATCTCCACGCCCTCCAAGTGTAGCTTCAGAGCGCACGATACCTGTGAATCGACCAGGCAACCTTCCACATGGCCCTACTCAACGAGGACCATCCCCAAACCTATGGAAAGACGAAGCTATCCCAGCTCCTGCTCCACCCCCAAAACCTCAGCAAGCTACGCCACCTCAGAAGACTCAGGCCACAGCTAGAGCTCCCTCACCTCAACCTCAGGTTCACGTGATCAACGTTCATCCTTCGAAGCCAGAAGGCATAGTGGAGATCAACAATACCGGTACTTCTAGCTACACAAATGGAGCCTTGAACCCGGACAGAACTAAAATGGAGAATATTAATGTAGAGAAAGTGAAGCCAGTTGAGAAAGCAGAGAAAGAAGAGATAGTGGAGAAGAAGAGTGAGCCAGAGAAGCCAGAAGAAAAGGCTGCAGAAGCTGTGGTTCCGGATCCGGAACCAGCTAAAGAACCGGTAAAGGAAGTCAGAGAAAAACCGAAATTCAGCCGAAAAACCTCGGTCGACGGATGTTCGGAGAAACTCTACAGTCTTTTGGACGATACTGAGATCAGGGTCGAGAAGTTGCGGTAAGCTTTGATATCTAAATTTAAACAGCAAATAGTTCTAGCCAATTGAATATATTTTCTTAAAAATATTCATTTCGAGATCAGAAAATTGCCGAAAAATAAATTTTGGTTTGAGGCGACAAGTTATACGACGAATAAAATATCTTTTTTTTCAGAGAAACAGCAGCTCAATTAGAAGCCGAAAAAGAATCCTTGTTGGAGATCATCAATAGCCTCAAGGTCAACACCGAGATTCTGAAGTTAGACGAAAGTAAGTTTCCGTTTTCTTTTGTTTTGTTTACTTTAGGTAACCAGGAAGACATCAACCTTAACCTGTTCATACTTATTGTTTTACCAACTTTTAAGACTACGTGTTTCATTGTTCTGCAAAGATAAAGAAGATTTTTCACTAACATGTACATTTATTAATTTTTTAGATGATCAAGAAGATATCAACGCCACCACCGAACGTATCTTGAAGAGATGTCGAGCTGTAGATGTTGTAGTTAACACTCCACGAAACGAGGAACAAACTCGAGCTCTGGAAGAGGTTAACAAGCTGATTGCTGGAGTTGTAGACAAAATGAACGAGAACTTGGCTTTTAGCAAAGATGTAGGTATACTTTTTGTGATTTTGTTAAAATACGACATTCCCCCATTAGTCTAGAATAATGCCAATTTTTAAATAATTTTAAATAAAATATTGTTGTTTTACTCAATATTATTTTATCATTTTTAGGCAATTGAACGGTTCCTGAACGCTTGCTCTCCAGATGAGCCAAACGGGCCAATCGACCAGAAGTTCCAGTCGAAGGTAGTCGAATGCACGGCCGATGATCAGAAGAAGATACGACGACGTTTGGCCCAACTTATCAGTAAAATCGACCGCGCAGAGCGAACGGTCGCTGTAGAGCAGTGAGATCGAGTTGACAGCTAGCCATCTTGCCATTCAGATCATGTGTTAGTAAAACAAATGTAAATAAAAGGTATTTAATTAAGGTAATTGGGTGGAAATAGCGGTATCTCGGTTTTACAATGGTTTTAAATGGGAAAATAAAGATTGGTTTTATGTGTTAAAGTTAAGGCAGTGATACCTACTAATTTATTAATGAAAATACGTTTACTGTTGTAGAATAGTGTAATCAAAGTAAGATAAAAGTGTGAAATATAAAAAGTAGATGATAATCAATTACTGCATGAACTGTAGTACCCACTCGGCCACAGTAGAAGTAGGATTACTGAGTACCCCAATCATACTGAAATGGTCCTCGTCGAACTCTTCTCTTACAGTATCCCTCTTGCCCAGCTTTATAAGTTCATTTTGAGCATCTCCAGCTTGTTCGATCAGCCCTGGGGCATCATGTTTTGCTGTCAGGATGGCCAGTTTTCCCTCGAATTTGGCCAATTCTTTGTATTTCACAGAGAATTTCTCTGCCGTCTCTTCTGAAAGCCTGATTCCTCGCCCAATGTAGGTATTGACCAAGGGTCGAATGTCGAACACTGGAGTAATCAGTAGAGCAGCATTCATGTAGATTCGAAGTTCTTCAACCTCCAAAACTTTGGCTGCCAAATGACCTCCGGCGCTGTGGCCAGATATTGAGAACTCCGCTGTCGGGTGGTTGTGTATAATGTCCTGGAAAAGAGTCAAGCATAACAATAAAATTTTGTCAAGTTAACAAAAAACGTCATCAAAAAATACCTTTACTCCTCTCCGTACAAGATCCGCAACTTCTTCCAACGATATTTCTGTAGCCAAAGTGTAGCCGAGTGTTATTACGGTATACCCTTGCGCCAAAAAGGTTGGTGGTACTGAGGCAGCACATTTACGACTGCTTTCCTACAACAACATTGTGATAGTGTCAAAAAAAAGAACTTTAGCACAGTAATCAATACCATTAATCAATTATACATAGTAGAAGAGTCCAATATCCTATGGCTAACATCAAACACCTTTTGTCATTCATAACGTCTTACCTGCCAATAACCTCCATGAATAAAGATGTGTATTTTTCTATACTTTTCTCCATCTTTCGGGTACCAAACATCAAACTGTTGTCTGTCATTGGCTGTAGCTGGATCTCCATAAGGTACATCAAGTTCATGTTCGTATGTTTTCAACAACTGATCCATACATTGTAGTTGATGAGAGATGTAGCTCTGTAGAAAGCTCTCTGATGACTGCTGAAGTTTTGGGTATAAGGAACATGAATACTTGCGATCTTCTTCAGTGTACTCTATCTCTGCCATTATTTCTGAAAATATACTACAATATTGTTATCAAGAATTATGTATAAGAAACAGAAAGGTCACCCAATTAAGAAAACATCAATTGATATATACTTTGCTACAACATTGTTGACAAAAACATAAACATTCCGCCTAAAAATCAACAATTTTATCAATAACACCCCAAAATAACAGATAATGGTATGACGTTTGGCAGGTCCATCAGTCACTCCAAGTGACCGCCATTCTTCTTCATATCAAACTGCCCTCCATTACAAAAGAAACTATTTTTATTCAAGTGCAACTAATTACAACTAGATCTGGAATGTGTCCGTTAGAACTTTCTCGGCTTCTTTCTGGTGGTGTTGTCCGATACTTGTAGCCATCCATGCGATTTCTGGTCGGCCAGCGTATTTTAGCTAGAATATCATGGTTATTGTAGTAGTAATTAGAAGATAACAATACTTTATATATAAAATTATGAAAATCAAGCAAAATGTAGATATTATCAACGTTTGAAGTTTAATTTTATCTTACCTCAATTCCCAAGCCATTTTGGAATCGAGGGTTAACAAACGCCCAAGCTCCAGCGTTCCTGGGCTCTTCTTGTGACCATACAAACTCTAAAATACGGTAAAATTACAAAAAACTTACATATAACATAAAACGTTTTAAAAAAAATTAATTTTAAAAATATAAAAAAGCTTAAAATTCATGTTACAGTACTTACTGGTTGCGCTTTTGTAATTTTGCAAAGTCTCTCTGATCTCGCCGACCGGGAATGGACAAAGCCTTTCCAATCTCACGATAGCGGTGTCTTCTAGATTCCGCTTTGATCTCTCAGCCATCAATAACACTGCATGTTTACCACTTACAAACACAACCTAAACATTACTACTGTAAGATGGTTACATTTAATTTTACTGCAACTAAAAAAATTTTATATGATAATATATAAACATAATTTTTATTATATGATAATAATAATAATCGGTCATTACTTTATATACCCCCTAATATAATATAAATCCATAATCATTTTGTAAAACCTACCTTTTTAACTTTATCAGGCTTTGAAGCAACATCGTCCAAGACTGGATGGAAATGGGTACCTTCTCCAAACTCTGACAGAGGAGATGCTGCTTGAGGATGACGTAGTAAGACCTTGGGTGATATTATAATCAAAGGCTTTCTGAATGGTGTCAGACACTGAAAATAACAATACATTATAAATTAACTTTATCTTACAAAAAATCTATGAAAGAATATTATAATAGAGTTTTAAAAATTATGCAAACTGTGTTAAAATACCATTCCCCGAAACTTCCTCCCCGAAAATGCATTCCCCGAGATTTCCCTTTCCCGAGTTACAGCACCTGTCTCCGTAGTAAATGGAAGTACTGAGCACTAGTTGTAGGATTAACCACGTGCATATTAACATTGTCACCATCAGCAGGCTTCTGATCTTCTCTACTGTCAGTTAATTGTAGGAATCGTTCCATATGAGCTGAACTGTGATCTGGGCCAGCTCCATCTAGTCCATGAGGTAACATCATTACTAAGCCTGATTGTCTCAGCCATTTACCTATAAAAATCAATTTATTTAAAAAAAAATAAATGATATCGTACTATAACACCACCAAACGTAAACTATACTTCACCGAAGTTTCAAGATTTTTGCTCCAAAATTGCTTATAAATTTTCTTGATACCAACTAACGTAGGATAATATATTATACATACTTTCTCCAGAAGCAATAAGAGTGTCGATCTGAACTTGAGCTGTATTATAAAAATCTCCAAACTGAGCTTCCCAGATGACCAATCTCTTCGAGTTATCGATCGAGAATCCGTATTCAAATGCCAAAACAGCTTCTTCACTCAGTGGAGAGTTGGCAGCTTCGTAAAAGTGCTTCTGATCTGGAGATATGTTATTCAATGGCACATATACTTCATCCGACTTCTGATCGACTAGTACACCGTGTCTGTGAGAGAACGTTGCTCTGCCAACATCTTGCCCACTTATTCGTACATCAAAGCCCTGAAATATTAGTTTTTAAATGAAGGTCGCCTTTTTTAAGGTTTTAGTACGAGTTTTTAATTGTAAAATAGGTCGTTTTCTTTTCAATGAGTTTTATTTTATAAATCCTTACCTGTAACAACAAAGATCCAAAAGCAAAAGCTTCAGCTGTTGCCCAATCAATGTTTTCTCCCTTTTCCAATCTCTGTATCCTAGCGTTTACATGAGTTTTCAAGATATGGGGATGCACGTTCTAAAACAAAAAATCAATATGACACTCTGTACCACATATATTTTCGCTCTTCGTACAGCTAATACAATATAAATTTACAAACTTTTTATTTTTATTTCATTTTGATAAAACTGATAACTAACAACATTAAAACTTACAAATTCATCAGGAATTGTGACCGACTTCTTTCCAATATACCGTAACAAATCGGTGTCAAGTCCTGTCGGGTATACTGTGACAGCCTTTGGTGCTTGTTGGTAACCCGACCAGTAGCCTTTTAAGTGATCTGCCCTGAAATCAACTTTATAATGAACTGCTTCGGCCTTTGAATCAAAAACGTTTTTAATAACTATTTATAATATTTATGTTACTATAAAGCTATATATTAGTGCAACTTACTTTGGTTCAGTTTTGCCTCCATCCACCCTAGCCAACGACTCGTTAAGCCAATTCTGATACTCTTCCTTTATTTTCTCCCCAAAACCTTCCTCAACCACACCTTGATCTACCAGAGACCTTGTGTATACATCAGGAATATCTTCAGTAGCATCAACCTTAGCATACAATCTAGGATTCGTGAACCTTGGGTTGTCGATTTCGTTGTGACCATGCCTTCGGAAACAGTGCAGATTTACAAAAATATCTTTTCGGAACTTCTGTAAATAAAAATCATATTTACCATAGCCTTTAACAGACACAATAAAAAAATTTAAAGAATACCTTACAGTAAACAAATACAGTAAAACTGTAAAATAAAAACTGTAAAATAATTACCTGTCTGTAGTTAAGAGCCAGTTCAGCCGCCCTAACCGCGTCTTCTGGAGAACTAGCATTAATATGAATGACAGGACAGTCCAACGCTTTGGCATAGTCAGTGCAATGTAAAGATGACCTTCCAATGTCCTTCTCAGCAGTGAATGCTAATTGATTGTTGGCTACAACGTGAATTGAGCCTCCAATACGATAATGTGGCACTTGAGCCATCGACAGTGTTTCCCATACAATACCCTAAATAAAAACTGTCATAAAGACTGGCAACGGTTTTACTAATAATAAAGAATAATAATACCGTACCTGACCCGTAAAAGCTCCATCTCCATGATAATGTACACAAAGAACCTCATCCCCAACAACTCCTTCTCCATAATCTCCTGTATGCATTGCCAACGATCTACCACGACTTTTACCGACAGCTACTGGACCAGCGACTTCCAGATGGGATGGGTTTGGTACTGTACTAACGTGAATAGTACCATCTGGAGTCTTAACATCGTAGTGGCAATCTGAAACCATTTTAACGTTATACATGATCAAATAATCAATAGATATTTAAAAGAAAGTCTGTAAAAACATACTCAAATGTGACAAGACATCTCCACTTCCATCAACATCGTCAGGAAACTCTGGCATACCTCTAATCTAAAAAAATTCGTCAATGAATTAACAAAACAAACCCAAAACAGTTTAATTAAATATAATGCATACACTTACCTTCCTCAAGACAACATCAGGTTCAAGTCCAAACAAGATCGTATGCAAAGCAAATCGTCCTCTATGAGCACCACCCCAAATAAACTCTTTCAAGTTATGCTTTGGGCCATCTTGAAGTAGTTTGGCATGAAAAGCAACTCCAGCTTCAGCACCTTCACCAGAATATCGCTTCAAAGTGGGAATTTTAGTCTCCAGAAACTTTTCATATGCCTAAAACATAAAAAATATTCAGTCAAAGCATTGTTTTAGAAATTGTAATAACAAAAAGTAATATATTGATAGAAAAACATGTAGACAGAGTTTCAATTCATAATATAAAAATCTAATACCTACCAAAGCCTTCAACAATTTATCCGCAACATCCTTCTTCTCTTCAGCTTCAAGTTCCTTCCGCTTTAGCCTTTCAAACTCTTCAGCTAGCCATTTTTGTTCTGTTAAACTCTATAAACACAAAAATCAGTATTGTACCTAAAATGCAAACAATGAAAAGCATTACAACTTACATTAAGATGCTTAAACTCAATTGCCAAGCTAGAGCAATATGTCTTCTCTAAATAGTCGATGAATTCATTTGTTTTGCCTATAAACTCTCCATGAGTAACATCTTGAGAGCTGAGATTTTGAGATAGATCTCTTAACAGCTTCTTGTTTCTAAAAATATTCTTACTTTTCTACTAAAAAAAGTCGTAACCTTTGTGTTAAAAGGTAGAGGCATAATAAATCGGCCAAAAATAATAAATATTTATATAAACTTAACATTGTTTTTGTACCATTTAAAAGCCATAAAACCTGTAAAATAGAATATAAAATAATAAACATACTCTGAATTGTCCCACAAACCCAGTGGATCCAAATTAGCAGCTCTAAAACCATATTTTTGGTACAATTCAGACACATCTTCCACTTTTTCCACTGATTTTTCGATTTCTGAAATAAAGCTTTATAAAAATCGTCATTAAAGTCCAAAAAACCCGTCATTAAAACATGCTTTATAGAACCTAAAACAAAAAGTTGTCTTACCAATCAAATTTTGTTTTTCCGCCGGAGATTTGGCGGAAAAACCGAAGAGAGATTGTTTGAAGTGATAACTACGCCTTGATCCAGACCATTTTATCAACGGAAAACGCTGAATACGATGCATTCGACCAAGGTAAGTTCGTTTATGCTAATTTTACCGATATTATTTTAGAATTTTATCGATATTTTAGATTTATCGATAATTAAAAAATAGTTACTTGAAAATTACTGGTAAATTTACATAAACTGAGCCGATATTATAGTTTGTGGGTGAGAAACGTGGTCTCACCTTTCTATCGGGAGGGAAAAAAGTTCCATTTTTGTTAAGAGCACTTGATAAGATCCGAATTCGGGTCAGAGACCAGTCGATTAGGTGAATGTTTGATGGTGAAGAAGGCTAGACTGACCTCTCACGAGTTATTCATGTTTGTATCGAACGTTTTGTACTTGAAAGATTGAAATTTGCTTGAACTTGATTGAAATTCAAGCAAAAAATTAATTTTTCTTTGAAAATATATTATATTCGATGTTGTAGTAGGCTCTATTACAACAATCAAAGCCCTAAAGTTAAAATGACTGTTTTTTGGCAATTATTTATGCAAATGGCAGTAAAATAATAGCTCTTTACATTTTTGCATCCAAAAGTTTTGTTTCATTTCAATATTGTTGTTGTTGGTCATTACGAATATAAGACTTTAAATACTATGTTTACCATGACACAAAGTAAAGTGTACGAAAAGCACTAACTATCCAATTGTTTTTGGTTTAACTTTACAACCTTTTTATGGCATTTGATTACCCAAATGTCGAAAAACATTTGGGTAATACAATTATACGAAGCGTATACCACCATGATGCCGTAAATTGAATTGGGTTTCGTACTCTAATTGTTTCATCCGTTTTGACATGTAGATTGAGGGTATTGTTCTAGCGTAGCTAAAGGGTGTTCTTCTGACATATACATACGAATAGGGTATTGTTCTAAAATGTTGATAGATAGAGGTTATTCTCTGACATTAACATAGATAGAGGAATTCTTCCAACACGGACATAGATATAACATGTACATGATGCATTCCGAAGCGGATGTGTTTGAACCGCTTTATTCGATTATGCCGTCGATAATTGTATTCAATTATAACGTTTGCCTTCTGATGTCATGCTGGGTGATGTTGTGGTAATTGTGTGTTTACATTGTTGTCGTATGTTTCGGAGTTTTATTGTTTTCCTAGTCTTACATTTTGTGTCAAAGATTGTGTAAAGTAGTTTTATAAGCTACAGTGAGATGCCAATTCGTTTTACTGTGGTATATGTATACATGTACATATAGGCAGTTATATCTGTTATTTCACTGTAGTATGAGCAGTAATACTTTTATATGAACGAATACAGAGTAATCTTCCGATGATACTATCGTTAGTTTATACCGTTTTATACCTTTACAAACATTCAACGGTCGTACAACCCAATTTGAAGCAAAGAGATCACAAGATTTGGAAAAGAAATGACGCTGCCTTTTACAATATCGCATAATATAAGGGTTACAGTAACTACACAATCACCTGGTTCTTTTTGTGAATGATACGATGTTCAAGAATGTCATAGCCTACTATTTTGAGATGTCATAGCTTAGTATTGCGAGATACTATAGCCTACTATTGTGAGATGTCATAGACTTTACTAACATGGTTGGAAGGTTAAGTATAAACCATAATTATAACAGTGTGTTACTGTAATAAAGCTTACAATAAGAGATAAAGTATGACAAAAATTTTAAAAATTTTGTTATTTTAAACTACTGCTTTCAAATATTTAAAAATACACTTAAAAATACAGTTTTTACAAGTTCAGACTTTTAAATTTACAATTACTGAACATACGATCATTCACGTCGGTAAATCATTTATATCTCGGATATTTCAAGCAAAATGTGTAGAAGTCTAAGGATTATTATGATACGATCCTATGGTACGAAAGTCTTTTCTTTTGGCACACGAACAACACATGAGGAGTGAGAATAAGTTAGACGATAAGTTACTTTATTGGTCGAAAAATCTGAAGAAGAAGTGACGCTCAACCGAATCGTAGTGGTCGTGGGCCCATTCCTCGCTTGTTTGATCTGGAATGGGGATGGTTAATATTATTAGTTAATACCTTTGTGTATATATAAAAGGTTCTTCTATTCAATTAATATTTTGTAAAAGACATGTAGGGAGCACCTACCTCATATCATCCAGGACAACATATTGAACATCACCTTCTGGTCCGCCATATTGTTCCATGTAATTTCGCACTGAAATCAATAGTTAATGAATTACATTGGTACTGGGTATTAAGCTGATATTAAGCATTTTCATTATTTTTCAGTTTAATTTCTTGGTCTGACTATCTACTATAATATAAAATAGCTTATTATGGCGTCTGATTGGGTGATGACTTCTAGAATATTAGAGTAGACTCGGCTATGTCCACTCGAAAGTAATAAATAACTTGACTCCATTAATTTATGAATACTAATTTGGCTAAATACATTCATTGTACTCAATTTAATAGAGACAGTACGATACACTTCAGAGGGTTTGAAGGAATTCAGACGTCCGTAACGGATGATTTGGCGACTATAGCGGGGTGGTTAATATTTGGATAGGAATATTTATGTAGTAGGGTCTGTGTTTACTATAGTTGCTAGACAGTGTGTTAGGATTGGCATGTAAGACAAGTTTGGGTGATTATGGTTTTGGCATGTTTTGTAAAGGGTAAGATATAGACTCTATACTATGGAGTTTGGGCTTCATACCTATATACCATACACTTTACAAACCTATGTAAACCAAGAAGGTACAGTATGTATAAAGCTACAAAAATGCTACATTATTCTGCGTTCAAGATCATAAATCATATTCCAAACCTCCACCAAGTCTCGATTAAAATAGCGGCCAATGTTGTGATATCACTCCATTGTCACGTTTTATAATCGAATAGAATTAGACCCTGCGGCGTCTTAAATAAAATATGAAAAAGGAACGGAAATAGGCTTAAGAAGGACAATGAGCACGTAATGTTGCATCGTGTGAACTTGGGGCACAGTAGAGTTACTCAAACAATGGGTAAGGTTGATCTATTACTCGTTTAATTGCAAACAGTAGTTTTGGTTTTGGAAAGAGTAAATTGGGGCATATTTTGATGCAAAACTATATTTTCGGACCATGGTTAATATAAAGTATAAATTAGGAAACATTTCCTGTCATTAAAGTAGGTTTTTTGCAATTATATCTGGTTGACCTAGTGTAAGATAATGTTTCCCTTCCAATTCCAAAGGGAATTGGAGCTCAAATGTTTAGAGACATTTTTTGACTATATTAGACATACATTATGTAAATGTAATGTTGTTTTTATAAAAAATAATGATTTATGGTTATGTGGATGATGCATATTGTCATAAATCAGACACACGATTAAGATAGTCTACAGTCGTAGCTGGTTTGTCGTTACTAATTTTGGACTAAAGATAATGCCATTTTATGCTTAGCTACGTCTTTTTAAAGCTTAGGTTTTGTATTGTAGTAGCTTATATCGTGAGAGGCTTAAAAATGTAAGAAACAATTCAAATTTTATAAACTTTTAATATTTTAGGCTTATTTAAGTAAATCAATAGGAACTTACACATTTTTAGAGCGCTTAAGTCATTTGTCGATTCTAGGACTGGACCGGAATAGCCAAAGGGCGCTAGGACAGCCAGGATAAGTAAAACCGCGACCTTAATTAAAGCATCAGCCCTCATGGTTAAGATCTGTGATGATGCGACGCCAAGTACCCTGAAAGACATTGTTTTAGGTTACGATAGGGAGTAGTCATGTTAAAGTAGTAGTCCTTACACGAATAAGTAGGAACTACTGTAATATGGTTATTAGAAAAGACTAAAATATGACGCGCAAGTATAGAGGCTACTGTAACATGGTTCTAAATCGGGATTACTGTAGTAAACTTCATATAGGCTATTAGAGGATTGTTATGAGAAAAAAGGAATGTCTAAGGTTATATTGGAAGTTATAGTATACCACGGTAATTTTGCTCAATAGGAGAACATGTAACTCCTATATGCTGTTGTATGGAATCGTCTGAATCTGTAGCACCATAAAAACGTAAACATGGAAAAAATTTTATTTTTGGAAAGCCAATAAAACATAATTTCCGAAATTCGAAAATCCCCAAAAATGCGTGGAATTTAAACAAAGGAATCACGTTAAATTGCTCGAAATTCACGTTAAACCGGAACGACCTCATAACGGATACGGTAATCCAATCGGCTGTGCCCATTAGAGCCCTAAAGGGATGAATTTGAATAAACCCTTGGCCATGCGTCCACACAAAAATGACGAAGAATTTGGGGGTTTCGTCGACACTCCGAAAAGGGGCGTGGCCTCGTGCCGGAGGGAAAAGTTTTGCCAGAATCGCCAAAACAAACAAAAACTCAAATTAAAACGGTGTTTTTGTTTATCCACAGGATTTATTGTACGACGCCGACAATCGCTTTTTATACTATACTGAAACCCGATACCACACATCCGTTGGGAACTCCGCCTACGACAAACGACGACAAATGGGCTACAGTAGAATGTCATAAATGTCAAAATTACGAAAATTACGATGATTGCATAGGAAAAGACACGTGATAGTGACGTAGAATGATAGGATAGGCATGATATCTAAGACAAGGTGTTTTTAGCTTTAATACTTTGTTATAATAATTTTTACTGCGCGGTGTGAAAGAGTTGCTATGACTTAATATTATATATAGACTAGCTTACGATATTATGAAGGCAAAATATTTTAAAAATTTGAAAAAAATGTAAAATCAACTTCCAAAAGAGGTGTCAAGAATTCAAAGTCAAGGTGTTTTACCTATAGCAAGGTTATTAAACATACGCGGTAGTAAGCGGAAGATAAATTATGTATGTAAATTCAAGTACTTTAATATTATGAATTCGCCAAATTTCGAGAATTTAAAAAACTCAGCATAACTGTTAAAAGTCATAGCAAATGTGCATCACCTGTGTCTATAACCTTTGGTTACTCTGTAAATGTATGCGTCAACCCGGTCTCGAAACATGCATAAAGACTTTGAAACATATACATAAAGAGCTCCACACATATACATAAAGAATGGCACTAAACAATGCTGGGAAAACGAGGGTGGACTGAATTTGGACTTGGACTAAAATATGAAATTTTGAACTAAAATTGAATGTTTACTCAGTTCTAACTGTAAAGTATAAAAGTATACAGCGGTTTTTGATGTGTTTAAGGTTACAGAGTAAATATGAGTCTTGACTGTGGCGGAAGCGGTAGGGATAGGATTAGAAAAAATATGATATCGAGGGGTGGATAAATTGAGAATCAACAGAGGTGACTACGTCCAACTTTTTCTAAAAATTTTGGTTGAGGGGTTACTTTTTGACTCTCTCACCACCTAGCCCTGCCTATGTTAGGCTATTTTTATAAAAACCTGAACTTTTATTGTTATATATACATACTACTATAACATCTTGAATTCTTCAAAAACTTGACTATAACCTCAAAAACTGCCCTAAACAGTACCAGGAACCATCATGCGATAGCATGATCAAACACTTACTAGAGCTATGACTCTTGACTAGAACAACAACGTGATATTATTGTTTTGATTTGGCGGAAATGTAACAATTTACATATTAAACGATGTCATTAGGCATGAAAGTGTGTGCAAGTCTTATAACCCAAATCAGCTGTTTACTAATTACTGGAAACGTTGTAATGTTAACGGATTTATGGCATCATTAAGCATCACGTTGAGAGTAATGCTTCTTGGTATCTTCCATGATAATATTAATAGTGTCCTATTTAGCACAAAGGTTATGGGGACATAATGAGCTAGTAAACATTGCCAACATCATGCTCGTTATGGTCATTTAGAGCCTCTGAAGGGCAATTGGGGTTTAAACTCGAAAATTGCAAACAATAAGATTGACGACATAATTTTGGAGAAAAAGCTCGTTTTAGTCAACAAAAATATTTTTTGCTTATGATGTTTTAAGTACACCGAGCTAAAGGATCGTATTGTATTAAAAAATTAAGAAAAGTGAACACGTAGACTACATGGTTATGTTTGTGTATGTTGTGAATGGTATTATATGTTTTATATATATATAATATGAGTGTAAAGCTGGATGATTATGTGTTTAATTGTAACGTGATATTGTAAAAGGTATCGTCTTTCGACAATGATTTCCGAAGCGGAAAGTCATGAGACATTGGCTGATTCCATCGTATCGTCTATAATATCATACATTATTTCGGAATATTTGACAATAGTTAACAATACCTTTTTGTGGAATTACATATCTCGATTTAACTTAAAGTTAGGTCGAAATTAAAGTCTTTAAATCGGAGGTTTGGAATTATCTGGTTTAGTCTGATTTTCGTGTTGAGACACAGGTTTATATAAGGTTTTTGGAAATTCTTATGATTAGACCCTACTGTACATAGATTACTATAAATGTCTGAAACATATAAAGTTTAAAATAACATTACTTTCCTCAGTAATTTCCATGTCCAGCACCATTAATTGTGGTCATCCTGATGGATTACGTAGGATTAATTGAAAACTCTTGGGTGGGAGACGTTAGACTATGGGTCAATTCCAATTTGTCCTCTCTACAGGGGTCACTTGCTACTTTATATAGCCAAAACAACGTCAACAAGTATAATATAGAAAGTGTAGAATGAGTGACAATAAACAATATCCACGCAGTTGCGCTAGCCAAGATATTTTGATTTGCATGGCACGTCATGTTATTGAACCTAAGACTACATTTATGCATACACAAGGCTACAGAAGGGTGTATGAGGGTGTAAAGCGTGGAAATTGTAGTGTTATAGGTGCTTATATGTATGTTTTTATAGTAAGATGCTTGTACAATGTTGCTGTAACTATAATTATACAAAAAAAGTAAAAAGATTTCTGATATAACTTACTTTACATACTTAAACATTTATTTAATTTAGAGACATGAACCTTCATAAGTAACATGTCATTTATATAAAGCTACATTTAAAAGTGTCATAACTCAATAAAGACACTTATAAATAATCAAGTTTCGAACTTTGTTACATTAATTTTTAGTTCATGATACCACGTGTGTAAGTTGCGTTTACTGAGTGATACTATGACTAGTTAAGGGTTTATAATTGACGTAGTAAAGCCGTCGTATGTTTGGAAGAACATCATGTCTATTCAGCCATGTTTACATGTAGTTCTTACGTTTATTATGTTATTTTAGGTGCATTGGAACTTTAATTTATGCTATAGTAGTTTAATATATGTTCATGTAGATCAATGAACTTAATAATGGTATGTAGTAATTTGATGTGTAGTAATAGTATACGATAAATGATACTGTAAAGGTGAATGGTTTGAGTTATTAGGCTGTTCAAATAATTCTGTGCTCTTTCTCTAAACAAATTATCGTAGTTAGGAGGCACAGAATTATTTAAACAACCTAATATGTTGTAGTTTGTAGGTATGTAAAAACATGTTTTGGTCTACTGAACGTACTAAAAGTCCATTCAAAACATGATGTTATATACACTTGAAAAAGTAAAGTTACCGTAACGGACTCCTAATAACTTTTGGGAAATAATTGGGCAATAAAAGTTGGTGACAGCCGGAAGTCTGACAGCAAAACGAATTACATAATGAGTAATGAATTACCGAGTAATTAAAGCCTGAATGACAAACAAATCTTGTAAGGAAGTGGGGCTACAATAACGTTGTTGTGGATACAATAGAGAGTCATCGTACGTTATTGGGAACACAATTGGCTATGTAAATATCGTACGATCTACAATGTAAATTTTATACGAATGACAAGGTAATACGATTAAACATGTAAATACACTTGAAATTGACATTGCGACAGAATTCAATACGACAGAGTTACAGTAAGAATACCTAATTCGTAGCTAATACAACATAACGAAATGTTATTGTAACACGATTTGATAAGAGTCAAACATCAACTGATGGTTACTCTGAATGTAAAAATAGTTGTGATACGTAACTATGAATCTTATATTCTCGAAATGGTCATTAATATGTTGTCCTTGATTAATTAGGAATACGTGGGAAAAGTAACAGAATTACTGTGTTTTGTGACAGGAAACGTATGGCAAGCGAGTAAATTTGCAAGAAAACGAACGTTTTGGCATATTAATATTTGCGATTTATGGCAAGGCCGCTTTTTTGGTGCTAAGTTTAGTATAATATATATTAATGAGTGATTTGGTAAAACAAGTCATAATGACTATGTTTGAATAGCTACAGGTTCGTATATGTCTCATTGCCAAACCAAACCCTAGACGACTGTCTTAATCTTCTAAACTAGTCTGGACTACAACCCGGTCCGGGCTACTCTAAAAAACCGATAGTCACAGCTAAGTCCCAAGTAATCAGTCGATATTAGACCTAAAGTGTCATACTCTACATATTCACCATGACGTTTGATTAATTTGCATAGTAATCGAATACTTTTGTAAAAGATAATGCAAAAATTTTAAATTTTTGAAAGTTGAAACCTGAAACAATCTCATGAAAGAAAACCTAGCCGGAGACATGTCTGTGCGTCATATAAATTAACACTATTTGAATGTTGTCATAAGTAAACAATGTGATTTTGACATTTTTAAGTGATGACAAAGGAAAAAACATGTTAACAAGGTTGTTGTAAGAAAGTTTTTGGAATACATGTTTTGTAAAGAAAGTTTTTGCACGTGATTTAAAAAGTTTAAAAAGGACATAAAAGGTCATAAAAGTTTAGACAAGCCGTATGACAATGTTTTTTGACATTGTTTGTTTTGTAAAAAGTTTAAAATTTGGAAAAGTCTGTTGTCATAACAATGCTCGTCATGTTTTGTGCAGAATTACCTTCGAACCTGTTTAGCCATGCACAGACCTTGAAGTTCTGCCAATCTACGTCATGCTTACTGTCAAATGTTATAAGTAGTAGATCAAGGTAATAAATAAAACATACGATAATGACTGAAAGGGACGTTTAGGTATGACGATAACAAACTGTATTAAGAGTTATTGTAGTCACAGTGAGACGGATAATACAAGTCCAGTAGGGTCTGCCTGATCAAATCTAACCTATGGTTACATACAGTAACTTTTGACATAGTAAACGACTAAAATACGACTAAAATCTATGTGTATATGTAAAATACGAAAGTTGAAAAGTCGTCATAAAAAAGTAATAATTTATTCGTTAACCTTATCAACATGTCTGGTCAGAAGCCAATGGTAGAAGCCGAATATGTTAATGCCAACAGCACACATGAAGAATAGTATCATGAACACGATCAGGAATACTCTTTCTAACACTTCGGCCAGCCAATCGTACTCGATCTCGGCCAATGTACGACGATTCGGTTGGTTTAGATAGGCTGTAAAGTACGATTTTGTTATATTGTTATTGTAACTTTATATTGATTCTAAAGTTAACAAAAAGTTGTTGAAACTAAGCCTTTATGGACAATATTAGCCATATATGGTCTGCCCTAGAGATTTTTGCCTCTATTTTTACATATTCTTAAACTTTGTACCTATTTGATACTGCTGAAGAATGTTTTACTAAGAACAATAACGTGTGTGTACTATAATTGTGATTGCAGCCAGTGCTATCATACTTACCCTCTTCGTCTTTGGATGCCATCTTTTCAATTCGACTTTTCCGTTTTGGTTTAATGCCTGGGGTCAGGCATTGGCTGGAGCCATTTAAAGTGCATTCCGTTCCTGATGGATTTGCATAATCAGAATTAAACTCGTCTTCCGTATCTTCTGGAATTCAATTTTTAACATTTTACTATCAAATTAGTGTAATTTAATTACATTTTGGCTAAGAACGCTAATCTTCTTAAAAGTGTAATTTTTTAACGCTAACATACTACAATATATGTTATAGTATGCTAACTTTGCTTAGATTTAAAAAAAAATATTGAAGGAGTGATTTTTAAGGCACCTGAAGCCTATAACAATATCGGAAATAACAGACTCACTTGGTATAATCATAGAATCCACACTGACTTGATTCTGTGAATTCAACTTCTTGTAGACGGCTACTCGACTCAACCCTGACATAGCTGAAGCACTTTCAGTCAGTGGTGGTATTAAAGTGGTGCTTGTAGCTGCTGATGTTGGGTTGTTACCGATCGTATTGGAAAACTTTTGCCATGATCGGAGCCAGATGTTGCCTCTTATCTTGTATTTGTCGTGCTAAAGAGATACGTTTACTTATGAAGATATTGTAGTAGCTTCTTTACTTTATATTCTAATTTGTAAAATACGTAGTTACCTATTTTATGTTTAGTATGTTTAGCCTTTGTCCAGGTTGCGTACTTAAAACTAAATTCTAGATTTCCTAAAGACCAATTCGTATTTTACAAAGAAAAACAAATCTGTGACGCCTACTATATTAAAATTTTTTCAAAAAGTTGTTTTAATAGGGGGCACAGAATTAATTGAACAACCTGATACTACACCTCCACAGTAACACATGTACGTCATAATTTGTCCATTTACAACTCAGAATTGTAATTGTAAACTTTTACAGCCCAATTTGTTTACCTTCTCCTTCATGGCGTAGGCTTGTCGCATTAGGAATGGCACTTCGATTAGGAGTAATGTTCCTAATTTGCGTGCCCATTTCATTGTGCGCGGGTCAGGACGTTTCCCCAACGTTCCCTTCTTCTGAATCGAGATGACGGCAGCCGACGCCCAAGTGCCCAGCGATATCAGGAACATCATGGAGGTGTAGAACCAGCCTAGAAGTACAATATATAGATATTAATAGGATTTTTACTCTGAAAATGGTTTTTGTACAGTATGACCAGAGAACCATACCTATTAAAGGTACAAACGATGATGTAGAAGGCATTTGATCTGATACCATAAAGATTAAAATTGACATGGACAGTAGCTGAAAGTTACAGTAGTGTTCATAAATGGTGCAAACGTAGTAAAATGATATAAATAATAAAATATATTACCTTGCCATACCTAATCATGCAATAAAACATAACCTTTCTTACCGTAGTAATGCCCAAAGTGATCTTCTCCTCCCGAATCTGATTCACCGTAGCCGAACTGAAGAACCCGATAATGGCGATGAAAGTGATAATAGCCGTAGGAATCATGAGATTGGTGATGTAGTACAAGGGCTTCCTCTGGATTATGATTTCAAACTCAAGCAGTGTATAATTATTGGCACAACACTTGTACTTCTTGACAATTCTGCGCACCTCAGTCTGGATGATGTTCCATCCCTCGTTTTCAATACAATTATCCACAGCTATGGCACCATCAGTACTGTTGTTGGGGTAGTAGTCGATGCCTTGATTGTCGTGAGTCCAGCTTCCGAAGGTCATTATGCAGGTCTATAACACTATTCATTTTTTAAATCGTGAGAAAAGCACTATTTAATATCATGTGTAACATACCTGAGCATCAAATGGAAATAATTTGAGATCCAAAGTACAACTAAACTTGTACAGAGCAGGATAGAGGAACTCGATATGTGCTGTTCGTTTCTCCGGCATCGTACTCACTTTTATGTTCGTGATCTTGCGACTCGATCCATCTGACATTGTCAGTCTGAAATAACATTTTAAAATATAGATCTAAATTCGTTATAACAAGAAGTTAAATTTAAAATAGCGTAATTTAAAGTGAAACTACAAAGCGAGGAGGTAAACCTACGAGTTATAGAGGGTCGTATCCGGAATCCACAAAGAATCGACCGGTAAAACGATATTAGTCAAGTTCTCGTACCTAGACGGATCCCAATATAAGAAGTCATCTTCCCAGCTCTGAAATTGTTCAATAATTTAAGTTTTTTACATTTCATAGTACATAGTTCATTGGCCATATACGGAAAAGCTATCGTTTTCCTCAAAATAAGTTTTTTACTTACAAAATCGCTTTCTCAGCTGCGCCCAGCTTAACATTGTTTTTTTTTGGCTTTTTTAGAAGTTTTAGGTAACAAGACTCATATTTATAAGTGCTGATAATAATCATTTTGATTAATATATAGTGGTTTTCGTTGCGCAGAAAATTTTTTCTGATATGAAGTTCAGTAGCTCATTACTTTTTATACAACCCGCTATATTCGTTCAACAACACTCTTGTACAGCCGTAGAACTTACCTCAATAATCCACGAGTTTAGAATGATAAACTGCTGAGGTTCATTCTAAATTAATATGAGTAATATGTAAAAAATTAGTTTTCGTGAGCGAAACATTATAAAATATTACCCTAAATTTAAACTGAAACGAAAAAACTTTAAATATTGTGCATCTTTTTAAGCTGTACTAATAGTTACTTACAACTTCGACAATTTGGTACAAAGCAATCTGGAACAGCACTTCCACTGTGTCCACTGACGTTTTCTTAGGTAATATTCGATTATTGTAATGTTTCATAAGCTGTCGTTCCAATCGGTAATGGGCAGGAAACTCAAAGGGTGCTTCGTCAGAGACCAAGTAGTCTACTGTAACATCAAAATCTCAGCTTCTTTACATAAAATAAATAACACCAAACCTAAGCTTGATTACCTCTCATTGGTACTTATTTCGAGCGACTATTAGAATCAATTACAATTGACTGTAACTTTTTGAATTATTATGGTTTAGTTAGGTTTTAAACATTAGTTTAATCGTTTTGAACTTACTTTCTGTAGACTCTGTCGATGACCTTACTATCAGTGATAAAAGTAAAGTCCATGTGAGGAGCATTATGTGTAAGGTATATACAGTAGATCATAGATTGTATTTAATAGTATTTTACTATGTTAAGTGCTGAAAAAGTTTGAATTACAGTATATTACTGTAGGAATCATATTTTTACACCATAATCATCATAGAAACATAAAGAATTGTTTTTTAAACATGTAAAACAACGCGATATGCCATTTTTTACTATTATATGGCCAAGAATGTATCATAGAATAGCATAAAATACTCAAAATGTATCAAGACTTCAGCCTTCCGCCCAACTGAATTCTAAAATCAGATATGTAGCTGAAACATGTTGATAAACGATGTTAAGTCACGCCATATTCCTCGAATTTGGCTTTGTTGGAACGCCCTGAGGGGATAAACATGGCATTATCCAATTACATTTAATTCCATTCCCAAACTCAAACCGTACTATTAAACGGCTTATATATGCAAGGGCAAATTACGACAATTTAAAGCAAAAAAAGGGAATTTTAATGCAAAAAACAGCTTAAACTTGTTAAACTCTTTCTATAGTTTTTTCAATCTTTTTGGCATTTGTTCGAGGTCAAAAAGTCTATGATTTGTTTATCGGTTATAAGAAATTGCTTCGAAAAGTGTTTCAACTAAAAACGTTTTGATTTTTATAATTTATTAGCCAAGAAAAGTCCTCTAGGTCTAAATTGAACTACATATTCCGGCTTGACTCTTTTTAATTTTCATTGGCTCGGCCGTACCCAGTTAGTCCTAGTCTTTTTGAAATAAGCGCGGCACTGAATAACAATATATATAATAATTTAAACCCTTAAAATTGATAGTCAAAACTAATATTAGGTTGTTCAAATAATTCTGCGCCTCCTCTCAAAGCAAATTTTTTGGACTAGTGGAGCATAGAATTATTTGAACGATTGAATATTAGGTTTAAGCATAAAAATAAATTTGCAAAACCTAAGAGTAAGAGCAATATATATAACTCTAAACCCTGATTACTAACGCTGAACAACCCTCTTGTTTGACAGTTATTTAAACCAAAGCCCCAAATCCAATCAGAAGTATAAAGAAGTTAATTTAAAACACTTTGGCCTGCCCAAACTGCCAAAAAAACTATTGAAAGTGCATTAAACGGGTTCATTTTTTGGTTCATACTATTTTTGGCATTATCTATTTCTACGTTATGGGTGGTATAATATTCTAAATATTCTAGTTCCTCATACTTTAAATTTATGCAAAAAAATTTTGAGCAAAAGTGATTTAAAATAGCTTTATAATCAATTTTAAAGCGTTTTTATGTCAAAATTAGCCAAAATAACTAAAGCTAAAAAAACAACTGCCTTTATACTTAAAATACGACAATTAGAGCCATGTTCCATTATGTATTTGACCACAGTTGGGTACAAACATTAGCGATTGCAAGCCTAACTGATGACACAGAATGTGTCACTCAAAAATGTAGATACGAACATGTTCTCATCAAACATACGTCAAGGATGCCTCATCAATCGAACGTTTTGGCACGTTGCAGAGAGAAAGGCATTCTCTCCCCCTCCTACAATCAACTTTAAACGGTTCGGCTCATTTGGACAAATTGGAAAACATGAAACCATTACATAATAAGCAGCCTCCGGGCCTACGCAAGTTATGTATAATAAAGAAAGTTTTTTCACTTTTTGTTTTTAGCAATGTTTAATTTAAGGAAAAACTTGCTGGTAAGAGTAAAACTGTCCTAAAATTGTCGAAAAGAGTAAAATGGTACCATTGGTACAATATATTTATAGTTGACTAAATTGAGAAAGTGAATTATTGGGGCAAAAAATGTTAAAAACACAGTTTTAAGCTTGTCGTAGTAGTCTAAAACGCCATAAAATCAGCTTGTTCAGTATGTCAAGCTCCTGCGTTAAAGTTTCAACAGGTGTTACTGGTATAACATTACTTCCAAATGTCATAACTAACGTGTCAACGTAATTTGATACATTTAGGTAACCTTTCAACCGTTCATATTAGTGAAATTAACGTTGATATACTTACATTTAAATAACATACTACTATGCAATAAACAATATTTAATGCTTACAGTATGTTTTATTTTTTTATTTTAAAAATTAGAATTTAAAGTTAAAATGTACGTAACCCATCGCAGTAACCGTCACAAACTAATAGCTACTGTATACGTCGGTTATCGTTTATGTGTGCCGAATATCGATCAATTAATCAATGACATTAATTAAGAGTTGTAAAGATCGGCGTCGAACCAACGAGGGTTGGAGGGAAAAGCTATGGCTCTACCAGTTGCGCTATTCGAGATCGAAGGCAGAAAGAAAGAACAAAGGCTCTCAATATCAAATGAAGATGATATTCGATATTGACTTCAATATTGACGTGCTTTGGGTTTTTTTTGAAATTTTGAAAAATATATATATGTTATGGTAGATACAAAGCTGTACAAAGATGTTTGCCATCTTATTAAAGTCAGTCTATTTTTAGAGATCTGCTGATGATGCATCAGAAATTTTAAATCACAAAATTTTGAAAAATAATCTTTATCCTGCCCAGGTAAGCTATAAAAGCTTTATGAGATCAAGTGATATCACATGTGTGGTCGATTATATGACCTTGAGTGATAGAATTGATTCGATTTATAATCATTTCGAAAGAAACAACAATTTACAATCGAATCAATCAACCGGTAGTTATGATAAACAAGTTGTAAACTTGTCAGTAAACATACTTTCTCTGATTTGTTACCTAAAAATGTCAAAACATTAACTTTGCATGTACACCACCCAATAATCGTATTTTACCAGTGATAATCATCATCAACATAGCTTTAAATACTTTATTCTTGAGTCGATCGTACATTAGAAACATATTATAACAAACTGAATATCTTCGTACTAGAACTATCACGTTCCACGGTGAATAAGATACGATGGTAACACTGACCGATTACATTTCCCGTATGTCGAATGTTCGTATTATTAAATTAGTTTGGTGTAAATGCAATTGGCCTAGACAATTCTGGGGACTGGGCTTCCGAGTTGGAGCTGGACTGGCCCATGTCCGTTTGGGTGGGAGAGGTTAGCCGGCTGTAAGATAAGACATAAATACATGACTGATACCACAGTAATGCACTATATTATAACATGTGTAACCATAGTAAACTTGTTTATCCATAACCTCATTTTGCAAGCTTAAACTTAGTTTTTCCTTTAAAACGCCTACTACAATATAAAACCCCGTACAGTAACTTACCGTAGCGCTTGACTGAAGACCGTACTTCTTGCCGGACTGGAGTTGCCACTCTTTTCGCTTTGCTGAAGCTCCAAACACTTCTGAATAGCTCCGAAGGCTTCGCTTAAGCGATTCAACCGGTCGACGGCGCTGATTCCGTCCACAGAGCCCGGTTCCTCGACCATTTCGTCCAGTAAATGTTCTACTGACGAGGTAAGAGCCTTAGGGTTACATAGCTTCAACAACTGCATACTTCTTTGACATTTCACGGTAAGCTCGTCAACTGTTCTGACCAAGTTGGACTAAAATTAAGATTATTACTTGATGTAAATCATTAGCATTTCAAAAATTTTTAAGCTCATACTATAAGCAAAAACCCGAAAAATAGAAATTTCAGCTTCAACAATAACTTACATTAGATCCAGACAAGCTGAAGTCATCAGGTTCTTCTCCAACATGGCTCAGGTCATCGTGCGACTTGTTGGAACGTTCATCCCCGTAAGGCCGTACTAAACGACGGAAACTTCCGGCAGTCGGCTGGTTACAAGACAACGAACGGTTCGCAAAGAAATTGTCGCTACTAAAACATAATGTAAACTACTGTACACGTCCAGATATGGATAATAATACCACCACAACACATCACAGACAAACTAAATCAATATAAATTAATATAAACTTTCAAAATCTATAACACAGCCTACTATAATATGCTGGTTAAACGTTTTCAAGCTCTATTTTAGTGTAAACCTTTATGATGTCTTAAAACCAGCTCCTTTTCATTTTTTAAACCAAAAATAGCAAAAAACTAATATCAAAAGCCAGACAACACTAAATAACCATTAAAACAACTCTAAACACC
Source organism: Bursaphelenchus okinawaensis (assembly GCA_904066225.2). Classification (NCBI taxonomy): domain Eukaryota; kingdom Metazoa; phylum Nematoda; class Chromadorea; order Rhabditida; family Aphelenchoididae; genus Bursaphelenchus; species Bursaphelenchus okinawaensis. The sequence continues at coordinate 4,938,206 of CAJFCW020000005.1, read as the reverse complement.
AACAACATTCACTAAACGACGGCTATCTTACTCTTCCCGTCTTAACTGATCCCTTCTTGACGTGTGCCCGGTCGATAACTCTAACAAACTGTTAATGAGGTTAGTTTTAAAGGCTCCGATCATAACTTACCGCTGTTTCAATTGTTGTTTCTTGGCTTCGGCGGCTGATTTTCGAGGATCGTATTCCTTTCGTCGGAGCCAGGCCACCATTTCGGGCGAATCCTTCGAATTGGAGGTCTGGAAACAAAGTTTTTACATTTTTACAGTCACAAACAGATTATAATAGATACAAAGCTCATTGAAACTTTACAAAAATAACCTCAAATTATATTTTCCATGCCTACAACATCAAAACCAAAACATACCTTTTTTGCTGGAGCTACGCCAGCCTTAAATGGAGGCTTCTGACTCATAGTTTGTGATGTAGCTGGCCTAAGACCACCAACAGTCGGCTGATTAACTCCCGACCTCATCGAGAATCGACCACCATCGGTTCGTCTATAATAATATTAATTTAGGTAACGAAAAGTGCTGTATATTGAACTCAAAACATTTACAAACCAAAAGTTACGCCACTTAAAACAACATCTACACTACGACAACTCATAACAAAAGTATGTAGTACAGTTATCGTAGCACCACGATCGTACTACTATAACTAACCATAAGTTAGAATTTACTATATTATAACCAATAACTTCATAACAGCTTTAGCCAAAAGTAAAACGCATAATTATGTACATAACAGTAGATACAACTACGTAAATATAGTCGTATCTAATGTAATATACAAACGTGCTTTTGTGAGTGTAGGTGTTATAAAACCAAAAGAATGTTAACACAACTAAGAGTTACAACAACTACAATCACAATGTTCAAACCCAGTAAAGAAGATTTGCTCACGTTTCGCTGTGACATCTTGCAGATCTGTGAAAAGAAAAGTAAGTGATTATAGTAAAGTAATGTTAAGTTACTCATCAAGAAGCTATCGTTAAGGCTTAACTCTTCCAAACTCATTAGTAACCTTTCAAAGTCTAGTATAATATAAGCGAAATCATTTTGAAATGCAAAAACTTAGTTTACAGCTTATTTAAGAAGCTAAAACTTTGTGAATTTAAGCCTTTCACCCTATTGTTACTAATATTAACCATAAAAACTGTAATCAATACTAAAACGTCATTTTAAAAAAGTACCTGAATCCAGCATTGCTCGAGATTCCAGCTCGTGACGTTGTTTGCTGTGTCTGACACGGCTTCGAAGGCGGATTTAGCCTCGAATTCTTAGATTGATCCACCATGGAGCGGACTTTCGGAGCCGGCAATGAAGATCGTGGCGATGGAGGTGTAGCCTGCTGATTCTGATTCCTCAAGTCTCGTAGGTCTTTCATCAGATGCCGCTTCATCGGGAATGGAGGTGAAGGCTTCTGATGGTCAGATGACCTCACCGATGACACCGTAGATGACACCATCGATGAATTCGCGGTTTCTGGGCGAGGAGTGTAGAGACGAGCTGAAGTAGGCTGAGAGCAAGTTGGTCCATCACCGTCAGTCTCTGTAGAGTCGCTGGAACTTGAGGATGAGGACGAGTACTTGCGTTGACGACGATGGTGATTGCTTTGTTTTGGCTCTTTGTTTTCTAAAACAATTTTTTTGTACAAATGTTAAGTTCAAATACTTGAGTATAAAATTCAAGGAAGATTTTTGCTCTAATATTATAATATAATGTGTTTTGGACAGTTTATTTTCTTCATTTTGTTATCTAAATTTAAAAATTCACAAATTAGGTAACACTTACCAATAACATAAGTTCCTGCTTCGCTTAGCGTGTCGGCTTCGCTTTTTATGCTCAATGCCATCATCGCTGACTCATTGTTATCTAAAATTCATTTTATCAAAAGTCAGAATCAAATTTCTTGAAATTTCAAACAAAAAACCGGATTCTTGAAATTACAAAAGCAAAAAGATATTTTTCTAAATTTCAGTCATAACATGGTTCGTCTCTACAAACGCATGAAAATATAAAATATTATTGAAACTCCAAAAAAGCAATTCAAAATGTTACCTTGTCCTTTAGGAAAGCCCTGAATCATCTTGGAGAACAGGTAATGTTTGGTGTCATTGCCAGCAGCAGCCGGTAGAGCTGGTCCAGCCTTGGATGGAGGAACGGAACGTCTGAACTGACGACGTTGTTGTTCTTGGGACGATAAAACTGGAGGTTTATTGCGCTTTGGCTTGTCTGTGATATCATCGAAGTTGACAGTAAACGCGGTAGATTGAACTGCTTGAGCAGCTAGAAGGTAAAGTTATTGAAGATAACTTCACAACAAAATTTTGTTCGGAAAGTGTTGAGCGTATAAAATATTGTTCCGAAAAGAAGTTCTGCAGCTGCAGAACACTTTGCGCCCAATTAGAGAAAAATAATACTTTTGTGATAAAATTTGAGGTTATTCTCGAACTCACCTTTCACATTGATCTTCTCCTTCTGTTCGGGAGAAAACGGACGGCTAAGATCAATGTCCATCCTGATCGCCTTCATCACCGGCTTCGGGTCCGTGCCTTGAGGGACTGGGGATTCGGCATTCTGTGGCGGTTTGGCTTCGGATGGTGTCGAAGTGGTTGGGCTGTGCAGTTTCTCGTCGGAACGCGAGTTTTGTCTTGAATTCGATCTGAAATTTGATTTTAGTTGGTGTTTAGGTAAGTGATTTGGTTTTTTTGATAAATTTAGGTAATAAAGACTAAGGTTTGATTGCATTTGAGAAGGAAAGGCTTGTGTAAACGAATAAGGACTTGTAGAACCCCTTTCTAAACATGATGAAAGAAGTTAAGAAACTCACGATCTAGTTGGAGTTTGTTCTTGCTCTCGTTTTTCGTCTGGACTGGATTCCTCGCCCCACCATGCTGGAGATCCATAAAGCTGAGGCTTCTGGAAAGTTGACTTCAGGTGTGTAGGTCGAATATGTTCACTTGGACCTTCTCCAGCATGTGAAACGAATCCAGATGTAGTTGATGAGGATGTGGTACTGTAACGTGCTGAGTGATCCATCGTACTGTTTATTGAAGATGTGGGTGGGGTTGTGTTCTGACTCTGTATTTTTTGAGGTACCGGAGACATAGAGTCATCAGTCTTGGCACCATCAACATAGTTCTGCACGTAGTGTCGACTGTTGCTACTGTTTGTGGATTCTGTAGACAGCCGAGACTCGTGATGCCTTTGGAAGTATTGGGTGGGGCTTTCCTGAAATATTAATTTACAATAATTATTGAGAGATGCTTCATATAGTCATGTAAAAGCAATTGTACTCTTATATTTAGAACTTTTAAAGTAATACCAAGAACCTACTCGCTCTCCACAAATGCTAACTGATGAGCTCGGCGGAATCTCAACCCTGTAGCCCTGACTTGAGGTGGGAGGATGGCCGAAGCTCTGGGAGAAGTTACCCATGGATCCCTGCTGATTATAAGTAGGAGGAAAGTAATAGGGTTGATTCTGGACGGTAGGCGAAGGCATTGGCGGTGCACTGACCATGTAGCCGGCTGGCGTATGGTGTGGGTAATATACCGGTTGAGAGCTTTGTGGCGGCGCATTGTAGAATACTGGGTAATATGCAACGTGAGGTTGTGGGGCAGCTGGTACAAAGTATTGTTGGCCGGTTTGAGGGTCTACCAGCATTTTACCCGGCTGGGGGTGAGCTTGGGTGGGCATGGCATACGTGGGCTGGGGAGGGCCGAAATCGCGTCGGCTGACTGCGGGGGAGGCTAGGACGGCTCCGTAGACTCTTTGGTCTTGCTGAAAGTTGTAGTTGGAATAAGTTAGTTTTTTCTGTATTTAATAATACGAGTATCTATCGTTGACTAGTCAATAACTTTTGCTATCGAAATGTTGTGATGTGATGTTATTATTGATAAAAAACAAAGTCTTACCGTATCATGGCTGTGTTGCTGACCTTGATCCATGTTTAGCGAATCGTTTGAGCTCATGACACGTGAACCAAAGGCATCTGAAACACTGTCAGTTAGCTTCATATCAGCAGAACCTTCTGTTAGTCTTATGGTTAACTTTAATTTAGCTTAGTAGGCACAACTTTTCTCTGTTTTTCACGAAAACAATTTCATTTAGTAGAAACATCTAGCCTCGATCTCATGTTAGAAACACTACCTCAGTCTCCAGCTGAGAAAATTAATTTCAAAGGACAAGGCAGAGTACGGTAAGCCCGAGGTCAAACGAATATCTAATTGATCGTTCGACGTTCCTAATGCGTAGAACGTGATTTACGCTTCTCCCCTTCCGCTTTTACGATGGACGTCGCCTTTCGTGTGATGCGCGATATGGTTAATAATAGGTCAACGAAGATGGAAGGTCGCTGCAGTTGTCTTGTTTTTGTAGTTACTCGCAAACATATTGCTGTAATCAGCGCTCGTAAATAAAGAATCGGATAAATCCCTGATGCTAGGGTCGTTAACTTTGACTAGACGTCTTCTGAAGGCGATTTTGGGTAAGGTGGATCTGTTTTGGTACGATTAATGGTCTTTTTGGAATTTTTAAGAGGCTACTACAATATAGCCTAGTAATGTTTTTACATCTATCGACTACTACTTGATGTAGCGTAACGTTTCGAATCAAACAACTGTTTAAAGTAAGGCCCTAAGGGTTAAGAACCTAAAACAAGGTCCCAAAAATACCATGTATAACATCAAAATTTAATACCTAAAATATATATCTAACCTAAAGCATGCGAACCTAAACTGAATCCAAGGCCGTTCTACTGTGACACAGCGACCGATAAAGCAAAAAGTACGATAACACAATCTGTTGAGGTTAAAAAAGCTGCGTCATCGTATTTGCCCTCAGGGTGTGGCTATCGCTTAACCTGGTGACACACCTTTGATGTCTTTTACTACCTCACGGTATCTATCCCCTATTATATCGTATCGTGATATCTATTATGTTATTCTAGGTTTTTGAGATCTACTATGATATTCTATGGTTTCTGATATCTAGATATCTACTGTGTTATTTAGTCGCTACTGCCTCGTGATATCGCGTCGCCTTTTCGCCAGCTATTGAAGTCGCTAGACTGAGTTACCTCGTTACCCATAAATCTCATTGAACCTTTTATGTTATAGCTCTTTGGCTTCGAACTCTGTCGAAGTTTTTATATTATATTAGGTTTGCTATGGCTTCTGAAGGTGATCTAAGTGAGACTAAAGAGACATTTTAAGTGTATTGACAACAAAACTAAGATTAACTTTGACCAATGGGTACTATAATACATGGAAGCTCGTTTATCTCAACTAACAGTAGTCGTATGCTAATGTTACCGCCGTCAGTTATATTATAGTACCTTTATCTTCACAACACCTAAACCCGAACATCCATACAACAACTTACATTTCGAGGCAACCAGCGACAGTGGCGACTTCCAATTGCTCGATTCTTCTTTGGGATTAAGGGCGAACTGAGAGCGCGAGATCTGAAAATGGGAAGATGAATATCATCGTCAGAAACATTCGTTCGTTTAGCGTCGGCACATTTGAAAAGAACCGGTTTGGGTAATAAACAAACATTTGTACAGAAAGTGTTTACGGAATGGCCAATGGAACGTTACAATATTTGTGTTGGACACTTGAGAGATTATTAGAGGTTATTGTACGTTCCGTAAAGCTGTGGGGGAAGGGGTTTGGAACGGATCAGTAAGAAAAAGCAAGATAAATATCATAGTAAGTAAAATATGATTAAGATTATCATAATGGTGTGCTTTTGTATTAGAAAATGAAAGAAAGGTGTTGTTGATCTATAATATCATATTTTGAAGCTGCAGACCCAATTTTTTAAAAGTAAACAAACTAAAGCTAATGCAAACTTTAAAAATGACAAAACCAAACAATCTACTACATTACAGACCTAACAAGATTTAAACTTGGAATTGGTACCATACTTTACACAAACGACCTCCTCGTAGCAGGTTGTCCTAAGGCCCTTATCACATGGCTGAACCCTTTTGCATGATCGATTTGTCCGGAGGCGAAAAGCAAACAGTCCGTCACGTAATTTTACTCTCCGCATTAAAGAAGACCCTACTTTTTATTGCGCTCTTCTGTAGGGAAATCGATTTTCGACTGTAAAAACTCTTTAAAGATTACTATTCCACTTTACAGGGCTTTTCAGTTTGGTCTGTCAGTGAGTTTTTGATTAGAAAATGGAAAGCAACGTTCTTTGAAGCCTATAAAGTTTAAACTAACTTGGTAATAGTGTTTGAACTAGCTTAAAAATTTAAAATTTTGGGTTTTAGTAGCCTTAAAGCTAAGTTTTTTAGTCTTTACTATGTTGTGAAGGCTTTACTGTCAACATAAAAAGCTATACATATGCAAAAAAAATATGAAAGTTCATGAAAATTCTGGTCTATTTTTGATTACAATAGTTTTCAAAAGCTGGGACTGTCTACCGTAAAACTAATAAAAGGATTCAGAAGCCTCGACACACGTGTGTCATTATGTATCTAAAGAATCACGCAGTTAACGGCTTGGGAACAGACAAATGGTTTAAAGTTAGCGCCAGCCGGTTGGTTGTAACAAATCATGGGATTGACAAATAATAAATATTAACCATCTGACACTATATAATGAATATTAACCAGAAACAGTATATATTATAAATTAACAGTAGATATGAAGCTGTGTTATCAGTGTCTTGAATTTCAAATTTTGAGAAGTTAAAAATAGCTTCTTTGGACCAAAAATACAAGGAAACCCGAGGAAAAAACTTAAAGTTTAACGTAATTGGCATTTTCATAAAATTCGTGACCAATTACTCAAAAATCTCTTTCTAAAATTTAAAAGTATGTAAAAAATAGGTAAGACAATCTATAAAAATCTGAGTTTAATAATCCGGAAGTGGCCAAACAGCCCCAGGGCTCAAAACTGACTTTTTCAAAAGTTCATACTCTTTTTAATACTTTTTAATTCTCTTTTCTTACAATAAAAAGTGGCAGAAGTTATAGGGCACGTTTATCATAATGACGTTTCTTTTGTCATGCCAAAAAGAATAGGAGCTTCTCAATATTATAAAGAAGATAGGCCTACTTGTCTATATCAACATAAAAGAAGAATAGGCCTTTTTCCTATCAAAGTTTCGCCAAAATGTTTGGACAAAGACACTCGTCAGCGTAGTATGTTGTAAAAATTACTAATTAGCATAATTTGAAAAGCTTGGAGGTAGCGATGATTTTGTTACGTGACAACCGGCTGTCTAAACAGTAAACTCCAAAGTAAGGCTAATAAATTCAAAGACTTCAGCTGCGAGGACTTTAAAGTTAAAAAAGCAAAAAAGAGTTTTAAGTCACCGGAAGACAATATTATTTACTATTATACAACACAACATTATAATCATTTTAAAAATATTTTGAAATTTAAGGCCTTGAGGCGCGTTTTAATATTTAAAAATAAATATAAACGGTGATGATTCTATAAACTTTAAAAAATCATTGAAATCCGAAGAAATCTATTCAAATCTTCAAAAGTCACCCCTCTGCACACCTAAATCAGATGACCTACTTCTGAAAATGTGAACATCACTTTCCCACGATTTAAAACATTTATAAGCGTTACAAAAGTTTTGAATTATTTATTTCCTTCCTCAAATTGGTATCGAATTCTCACAAAAGTTATTCATCTAACGGAATCTTATTCACCCTTCCAAAGTTCCTTCTTATAATACTTTTCTTCTTTTAAAAGAACTAAATTCGCCCCAAATTTTAGATTTTTATTCGAAAATCTAAAGTCAACAGTTCTTTGTCTACGTTTAGAAAGTCAATATTAGATTCCAAAGAGCTCTAATTATGGCTTTGAACATATAAATATAGCCTTAAAAGTCATTTATGATCATGTTTATAGAAGAAACATGACCATTCAAGACAATTTCAAAACAAAACTAGTCTTTAAAGTATATTTTCGGATATAGAACGGCCTTAAACTATGGTTTCAGAAGTCAATAAACCCTCAGAAGTCCGCCGGAATATGTCTTTTTGTCTATAAAACAACCATAAAGACCCTACTCTAATATAACCCACATCTGGACATGAAAAACCCTCAAAACGGAACCGAAACAGGTGGACAATGGGCTAGTTAAGAGTGGCCGGACCATCCGAAAACGGCCCGATTTGACCGTAAAAAGCCACAAAACGCCTCGAAATTGCGACAAAATTTGTGGAAATGACTGTTTTGAACAGCAAAATGATTTTCCTCACCCAACAACTGATATAAAATGCATTTGAGACGAGTTAATGAATCACTAGGCCTGATAAAGGGTATTCAAATTAGCCTGAATAAGACGGAGTGAGCTGGAGGCGAAATAAAGGCGAAGGGAGGGGGGCTGTCTTCGATTGCCTTTGGGAAAAAGACTGTCGCAACACATTGGGAGGGCGAGGGAGACGGCAGGGAAAGAGGCGAATAGGTCGCGCTCAAGTCTTTTCCATGGATTCAGAGGAGATACCCCAGATCGGCGAGGTCGAGAGTCTCGAACCCTTTGAAGTTTGGGCTAATCTCGTTTTGGGTAAATCCTTTGTGACATTTTGTGGACAAACAGAGTAAATGGACACTCGGCCCTCCGGGGATTTTGTTTTTATACGAAGATAGAGGGGAGGGCGAGGAAAATAATCATAATCCGTAATAGAAAACAAAGATTGTCATAGTACGAAAGAAAAGAGAGGAGAATAAAGGAAGTATTAAAATACTAATAAAAGTGGCTGAATAAATGACAGAAGGTAAAAGAAAACAAAAGTTAAGAAAAATACCCCCTTGTCACAAAAATATGCAACTTTTGGCCATGTTGCGACTTTAAATGTAAGCCTAAACCACAAACTGCCAATCTGAGTATAATTTATGGTTCGAACCACCAGAACGACCTTGATATAAATCATCGTACAGCGTAACCATGGCGATTAAGTTGGGGGATGAAGCGCCAAAGGCAATGTGATAAACGATAAATTTAGTGGTAAGGTCATGCGACGCTTTGATCTTGCATATCATTATAGTTTCAATGGTAACGTGATACAAGTTGTGAGAGGGTAGGAAAAGGATAAGAGTTTCACAAAAAACTACCCCCGCCAGTTTTTAATTTCAAAAACTGCTAAAAAAACTACTGTATGTATGTAAAATATAAAAAAATCGTTCTCCCCCTAACAAATATTGTCATTTCTTCAAGCTTTTCATGCCAGTGTTATATCTAGTCTAATATAAATCATGTTGTGATTTCCCCCTTCTTCAAAAACTGACCCCAATCACTTTAAAAAACGTTTGTTTACCATGCCAACGTCGATTAATTCATGGTTAATGTGAAGGAAAAGTGATCGATTTGTCCCGAAATTGATTGCAAGATTTGTTATAAACGGTTGAATGCATTCGGGAAACCCAACTCTTTGTCCAGTAATCGGTTTAAACTGCACTTGCAACCTACTTTAAGGTCTGAAATTTACTGCAGGACCGGGTACTGTAGTGGTTTAGTATGGGGCTTTATATTGGGTATGGTATTTCTTCTCAATCTTACTTATTGTTATAGTATAGAAAGGCTAACCTAATGTAAAAAACGGCTAAAAAGCCAAAAGATAAGACTTTTTAAAACCTAAAGAACCACTTAAAGTTGTAAAGAATCAAAGAACAAGCAAAGACAATTTTCAAAAGGTAACTTACCATAGCGTACAATAACCGGTTTCAAACAAACTGTATAGCCTTTCAAAGATAATATAATTACAAAAATAGCAGTCGCCCTTTTACTTTTACGACTTTTTAGCCAGAATACTCATTACCTGGGTTTGAAAAGTAATCATAAACTTGACAAACAATCAATACTTAACCACAGTAAAGTGCGATCAAGTAAAGCAAACACACCTGAGAGACCCTGATTTATGAGTTGATCTTACTCTCATTTCTTAGACTGTAGGGGAAAAGAATCAGAAACAGTTATGAGAAGGAAAAACAATATTGTATGCTAGTTTGGTTTACAATATTTTCTCAAAACAACTCTCGCTAGTGATATCATGTTAAGGGTAGGTACCCATAGTTGTACCCAATAGCTATTAGTGAAAATGAAGAGAGAGGGGGAAGGGGATGTAATAGGCCATAGCAAATAAGAGTAGGGTTATAACAACTTATCCTCACAAAATATTTTTTTAATTTGATACTTCTATCAATATCAAAACCCTTTCAAAAAAACCAAATCACCCCGCCCGACTAATCATATTTCATAAAACGTTACCTTCCCATTTTTTAACCGTACCCTTAACAGTAAAAACTAAAAGCCAAAAAGCAGAAGTCAGAGTAGAAACGCAGTATTGTAAGGCCACTAATAGGATTACAAGAGGCACTGTTATTCTATTCAAAAGTGGTTCAACAGTTTGCCCATCATATTATCCATCACAATGGGGAAGGAATCAAAGCGTTTGTCTTCTATAGAACATCACATACCGTAACAATGAAAGGTTGTGAAGTAAAACATTATAATTTAAAGTTTTAGGCTAACAAGCAAAACAAAAGTGGATGTTAATATTCATAGTAAGCAAAGTAAAAGAATGCTTTAACTTATAATTTGAAGTATTGAAAACCTAAATATTAACTTGAGAGACAGTTTCTTTCTTGATTAGTCCGTATTTTAAAAGAAAAAATGTAAATTACAGGGCTTATATTACTTTTAGATGTCAAGACAATAATAATATACTAAATCTATAAGTGTAACCTATAAAAACAATCGTAAATTGTAACGTATAATATAAAATGTGTAAAGTTCATTGTATCAAAAGTTTTCCGGGTTTTTTGATGATTTTATGACATTTTGAAGATCATTAATCGGTAGTTATTAGACGCAGACGTAGCGACGCGGTTACGGAAACAATTGTTCCATCAGATAAGTTTACTTTTTGTCGTAAAAATAAAAAAAGTCATGTGACATTACACAATGATACCTTATACTTTGACAATACTATTCTGTACTTTAACTACCGTAACCTACCCTACTATTTAGCTCAATTTTATATCTAGACTACCTATTACAAAATAGTAAATGATCCAAGTCTAACATTCTCTACAGATCCTATAATACCCACCAATTGCACAAAGTAAGCCAAAGAAAGCAAAGTCTTACCATATGGTCCACAAATGGCCTACTGTGCTGTGGAAACTGTGTGGAAAGCATGTTTGTAGTAGAGTTAGTATTGTAGCAAATTAGACGACCGTAAGACGAAAGCGCCTCCGATCATATCAAAGCAGAGAATGATAGGGAAAGAGCGAACAGTCAGTGGGACGCCTCAGAGAAAACACAAAACAGTCAACTGATTCCCTAATTTATTATGTAGATCCCTACGTTCGGCAGCGATAACCTTATCACAACCATAAACCAGCGACGTGTGATTGCAAGTATATGTCAAGGTAGAATGATAAACAATATTTTAGTTTAAGAGCAGGTAAGAGTGACAGATTGTAAATCGAATATAAATAGTAATAAAGAAGTCAGCCAAGAAGCAATGATTATATTATATACAGTAGATGTTATCGGATATTATAGTACAAAATACATGCAAATTACAATCTTGTTTTCAAAATGTAAAAGTTGTTTTGGAATGTAAAAAGACTTGGCATAGTGCTGCAAAGAGCTTTTCACTTTTAAATTTTAATTTTTGTCAAATATTTGAATTACAGTAATGTAAAATGTTCAATCATTGTATAAAAACCATGTGAATACCTCCTAGATTATTAAAATGTAAGTTTTTTTACATTATATTAAGAGAGTGTAAGGCTATGTCATTTTGATTCTTAATCACACCCTAATGCGCACTTACTCTGACCATGTTCTAATTGAATTAACTAATCATACACCTTATGTTCCGATGACAATTAGCAAGGTTTTACAATAAAAACCGTAGTTTTTATCAAATAATTAGAATTATGTAAGCTAGAGTATAAGATGTAGACAAACGTATTTTGGACTAATAAAATGTGCCTATTTGCAGTAAACTGCAGTAGATTTCAGTAGAAAACCAATTATAGTAGCCTCTCAAAATAAAATTTAAGAAACTATGACTTTGAAGCAACAGAATAATACTTTAAAGTAAATATTTACTACAATAAGTTATATGTAGTGCATATAGTGTTAGATAACAAATCGACTTCTCAATGTTACAATTTCAACATCAGAATGTCACTTCAAATAACGTTACAAATAACAACCTACTCTTCTGGCTTCTGGTCGCATAGGCAACGGAGGTCGACTCATAACTCTACGGGACGCCAGAGGGCTACTGTGAAGTGGAGATCGAAGCGCCACTTCCGTCCACCGCTTCCGGCATTCCGGAGACCATTCCAGACTGTCAAACTGGGGCGAGTTGGACCGGACTGACATCTTCACATCTTTCGTATCTTCTTTTTTTCAATTTGGTTACACCTAAAGTATTATTTTGTAGTAGGTTAGTGTTATAGCCAAAAAACAGTCATAAAAACATTAAAACTAAAATATATAAACCTTAAATCAAAAACCAACTTATAACTTTTCAAAATTTAACAAAGTAACACTCTTCAATGTTAACAATGGAACCTTATGTAAACAATGTAAACAAAACGTTCAACTACAAGATATAGACATGTACCTGGTACTAGAACCCTGTAACTCTCCAAATATGTAAATATTTACCCAGAACAGCTGATATAGTAATAGTTATGTCCTAGTAGTGCCTTCCAAAAACGAATATGACAAGTTTTTGGCCGCGGTTTTGTCGGCAAGTGCTGAAAGATGAAAAGAATGTTTTGTGCTCAGGTGCACTCACTTTCGCTCGAGAATTCTCGTCCCAAAGGTTTTGAATTTCACTCAAAATCCCACAAAATCAAATTGAAAACGAGCCTTCTTCAATCAGGTACACAAATTGATCTATTATATTACAACAAGCTGAATTTTGTTTACAGTTGATTGAGTTCAAATAATATTATTATGAATAAAAATTATTAATTTAAAAAAAAGACGCAAGAAAAATAGAAAATAACAAAATTAAATTTAAATCTTTTGAAAATCAAGTAGAAATAGCTCCTTTTCCTTTTGGCCAAATTATATACGGTAAACGTTATCACGAACAACCTTTTGACACTTCGCAACAATTTCCGATTATTTCGTTGAGAACCGTCTAAAAAACAGAAAATTCCGCTTTATTTCGCAAAAAAAAATATTTACGAAATATTTTGTGAAGTTCTGAATTATTTTGCGCTGTAAAATGTCAGATGCCGAAGCGGATGAACCTGTAGTATTTAAAAAGACCTTCAGAAAACGACCGGTTAATGTGAGAAAGACTGAAGCTGAAGAGGTTAAACCTAAGCCAACAGAAGAGGATAATTCTGACGAAGTATCTGAAGATTCGGAAGGATCGAAAAGTGAAGATGAAGCGGTGCCAATCAAAGTCAGGCGAGGGTTGTTTTCTAATAGAAACAAGAGGTTGAAGAAGAATCCAATGATGCAAAACGTGAGTTCACCCACATTTGGGAGGTTTATTTGTTATCTATTCTGATTTTAGAGTAAAAAGCGAGCTAATCCGATGGGAGATGTTTCGGATGAAGAAGGAACGTCGGAAGAAACCAGCGAATCAGATGAAGAAAGGAAGAAAGCCTTGGACATTGATGATAACATAAAGTCTTCTGGAATCGCGGAAAGTGAAGTACCGAAAGACATGGGAGCGACTAAATTGAGTGAAATTGACACAGAACGGGACAAGGATTATCAGGCACAGTTTGAGAGGGTTCAGAAGAATCTACAGGATAATGACCAACAGCCAGGGACAAGTGGAGAGAAGGTGAGTAAAGAGTTGGGTTATTTTTGCTAGTTTTTAGAGAAATATGATTCATTTTTTTATGTCTTTTGAAGCTTGGCTGTTGATATTTTGCTAACTTTTTTTATAAGGAAATATAGAGTAAAATTATTTTATTATATTAAAGTAGTTTTATTTATGTTATTCTTCTTTGCAGATTTACCGTGGTCTGAAGATGTACGGTGCAAAGGCGGCCAAAGACACAGTGAAAGGCAAAGCTAGTTCCGGTTTAAATCATTATGGCCCAATTAGGAATCAGCAGTTCATGAGGGCGTCTGTGAGGTGGGACTTTGCTCCTGACATTTGCAAAGATTACAAGGAAACTGGATTCTGTACATTTGGAGACTCGTGCAAGTTTCTGCACGATCGGTCTGATTACAAGCACGGTTGGGAGATTGAAGCTGAATGGCAAAAGAAGCAGGCAGCTCTTAAGAATAACGAAGAAGTGGATTATACAATACATAGTGATGAGGATTGATATTGTTGTAGTTGATTTTAACAATAAAATAACGTGTTTTTATATGATTGGTTTTTGTTCTTGGTTCTTATGTTTGAGTTACTGCCTTAATATATCTTATTTAGCTTTATCTTTATATTTTGGAACTGTCTATTTTTGTTTATAACTTTCTTGCGTTTTAAGTTACGATCTACTATAATATCAGTTAAAACGAGCTTTAGTTTTGGCTAGTAAACTCTGCTCTTATGATTTTTCTTGTTATATCTTTAAAATAGATGTTTTTTTACCTTTTTCTTCACCTACTTTTGCTATTTTTAGACGAAACGTACCTCCATAGGTCATTAAAGTCAATACACACATTAGTATGATGCTACTTCTAATTAAAGGGTTCGATAGTAGTTTCAAAGTGACGATCCTCGTTTCATGGCCAGACGTTATTTAACTGCGGGCATTTCCGTGTTTATACAAGTAAGTAATTTGGGCTTGTTAAGGCCTCGAATTGGCAATTTCAATCAAAAATTTGCTCTAATCTTTAGTTGGAGGTATAAAACGCCGCGGGGTGTAAACAAAATTTTTGAAAAAACTGTATTTTAACTTATGTTTGGCATTTTATATTTAAATTTTGATGTTGTTGTAGATGTTGTAAGTGGTTTTGGCTGTTGTTTTGTAAAACACGTTTAACGGGCTTGGATTTAAAATTTTTTTTTGTTTTATTAGTCTGTGTAGTATCTAAAATATTATGCTAGCTTACAACATTTTAACGTTTATCAAAGATCAGCCAAAACTTCAGCCTTAATTGCCAAGTGCATCACTTAATGGTGCACTTTCTGTCTGAAACCCAGAGATTGGTGCACTTTCCTTGAATGCAATTTCTCTCAGAGATTACAAAAAGCGCTGTTACCCTTTAGGGCTTATTGTAATCGCCCTTTCCTGTCGATATTTTCGACTAAAGTCGTTCCGAAGGCCAAGGGCAACGAGGATTCCTGGCCAAATCAAATTTGCCTGCGTCGGGCTTTTGACGGCGGCCACAAAACATTTGTGACATAACGTTTGAAAGGTTTTGTCTTTTTTCGGCCGTATTTGGGATGACTTTGGGTTAGGCTAACGCGATTTGAAGGGTTCTTATCATCGGTTGTGATAATAATGAAGAGGATTATTTTAGGTAACATTAGGTTGACAAGGTGTATATGAGCCGGGGGATGAATAAAAAGTTTTACTACTCTGAACAAATTTTAAAATTGATGTTTTGATTGTATGTTAATGTCAAAAAGGGTCGGTCCAAGTCTGGAATGGCGGAAATTACTTGTACATCCTTCAAAGCTGGCTTAGCAACGTCATGTTTGTCGTTCTTCTGAACTGTTTTGCCGACACAAAATGCAAAGTGTTTTGTCGCTGAAGAATGGTTATGGGGGTGTTCAAAAGATTTTAAAGTTTTTGATTTGCAAGGTAGGGTAGGGTATTTTTTGAATAATTAATTAAAGAGACTAAAGGCTCTAACATGGCATGATCTAAATCGGGTATCCGACTACAAAGCCGGTAAGGTGAGGGGTACTTATTCACAAAAAAGCGTGGGGCGACTCGCGGTAGGGTAATATCAGGTTTTTAGGAATTGAGGTAAAATACACTTCGGAAAAGGCGCAAGGTAATTTGTGTAGGATAGGGTAGGGTATGGTGTGGTAGAGCAAATGCGAGTCCTTTGCTCAAACTTTTAATAAAAACTTTTTAATGATCAATTTTGTTACCTCATAGAGTTCAAAAGCTAATATTTTAACTATAGTAAATTAAGTTTTATGTGTGCTTCATACTATACTTACGTCTACTAATTGATTACCTAATGTTACTTCATCTTGGTTTGATATGCCTAAACCTTATAATACTCAATTCGGAAGCTCAAAGACTACAACCTTCGTTCTAAATTGGCCTTATCAATGGGAACGTTTGAATCCAGTGTGAACAAGTTGTTTTACCCGAGGTGTTTGGCACATTTAAGTGCTCTATTTTGCTTACTTTCGCCGAGATTTCTATTCGAATATAACTTTTAACGTAGATGAGGACGGACATTGAGTGTTATATCTTCTTGAAGCGGGTGTTCTAGGGAATTGACATTGTTTATAACATCTTATTGAAGGCTACTGGGTATATAGCTTTTTGTCAATGGTAATTTTACAATAATAAATTTTTTTCATAACTGATTTACAATAGGTAGCACAATATTATCATGAGGATAGTTATTAGAACTGTTTTGGGTAGTTGGTACTCTATTGTAATATAAAGGATTTAAAACGTATTATGACTTCAGGTAATTGTGCTATTTCCAAAGCGGAAGTCATTTGGGTATTATTGTATTACTGGGGACAGTAGGCGGTCTTCTAACGATGACTTATGTAACATATACCTCGTTATCATAGTTGTTTAGCATTTTTTGAAAAATGTTTGGTAAAAATCAAAGTTTTATGTCAAAATGATGATTGTCTTTACAATCTGAAGTTTATTTGATTTCATTTTACGAATGTAATTGATATTTCTACCTGTCTACTATAATATAAATGGTTTCTTTCTAAATTAACCTTAATCTCTTCCAACTGTCATCATAAGTTATTAGTGTTTAGTGTAACAGATCATCTTTGAAGTGTCATTTTCATAGAAATACGGAAGTCGTTCTGTTTGCAACATATAGTCTTGTTATGATGACATTTGTACTAAATGTAACCTTTGTTGTAGAGTAAGTTTAGATAGTCTTGTTGTAGGTTAAGTGTAAATTCGTCTTACCATGTTAAACATAGCTTTTTAATGTAATTTTAGTTACGTATTTGTAAGTTTTGGCTACGTATTTGTAAATATTAAGTTTTTATAGCCTGTAGAGAGTAAGGAGCAGAGGAAATACGTGGTGGATTAACAACTTTTCATAATTATTTCTTTCTGTTACCAGCTTTCCAGCTTTTACTATGGGCTTTTCGGGCTTTATTTGAGGATTTTGATGATTTTTTATTTTTGGACTTTTTGGAGGTAGGTATAAGGATATGTTTTAGTGGATTTTTGTGTTAATTTAGACATGTTTTTGTAGTCATTTATATATAATACTAAAAATAGTAAGAACATAACTTATTTTTACATTTTCGTTTATATAGCCAGTGAAAACGTAGTTAGGATGGGGATTTTGGCTGGTTAAATTGAGCAAGAGGTGGAAACTTGAAATTGAAAATAAAATTTTAAATTTTCTTATTCCCCCCCCCCTCTTTTCTGCTCATCAGATCTTTACCTCTATAAGCCATATATAATATGTTATGTCAAAACTTTATGTTATTCTTTTGAGAAGTTAAAAATTCGCTGAGAATTCCGTATGCTAATTAGCTTCTGGGATTTTTGTTTATTTTTTCCGAAAACAAACGAATGAGTACTAATAAAGATTGGCACTACGGCCCTAATTGGTACACTGAATTGTGCAAAACAAAAGTGCAGATTAACGTGATCTTGTCCCAGTTACATTAGAACGCGTAATGTTTGAGCTTTAGTCATCAAAGTAGATCATTTTGAAATGGCATTTGCATTTTAATCTAGGTTTTTGGCAAGTTTTTGTGGGTCTATGGCTATATTTTAATTAGTTTTGAGTTTTTTAGAGCAAAATGTGTACTATTTAGGTACTTTAAGGCTAGATACTGTAGTACTAGTTGTGTAGATTAGAGATAATTTGCTGACGATTTTCTTAAGGGCAATTCGAAGTTATATTGTAGTAGGCATTCATCTAACGTGTCGAAATGAATTTTCCAATTTGGGACCGACCTGCTCAGGTTTTTTGCGAAAAAAATGAACATCGAATTTTTGCGACAGAATGCTATTGATATTTGAATGGGCGAACTGGTCCTTTAAGTTTTTACAGTCAATCTGCCAATCTCTAAACTGTCTCCTCTATTTATTCGCGTAATGCTGTCTTTTTGGTCTATATGTAGCTGCTTAATTTCGCTCCCTAATATTTGGCCGGAACGATGGCTTATCTTCTCCAACGTTCCGCCGAGTTGTGGAAATCTGCTTGGAATGTGGCCATAAAAAGCCGAAAATGGCGGTTTCCTTTTTTCTTTGCGCGCCCATTGTCGCTACTACAATCAGAAGGCAGGGGAGGATGTGACGTGCCCAACGTGTTTTATGAACAACCTTTATGTTTCAAATGTTTTTCAGGCCAAAAGAGGAACGTTCCGGCTTGAGGTGCTTAAAACAAGGTGGACGTGTTGAAGGTGTTCAAAGAACGTTGAGTTGAACGTGCTGGAGGTTGATAGGATTAGGTGGAGATTCTTGAAGTGATTGGAATAAAGACGTGCTGAAGGTATATATTTGCGGAAGGCATATATAGAACGTTGAATGCACCGTGCGCAAAGTTTATAAGGAACGTTGAGAAGAAAACTGAAGTAAACGTACTCACGGCATTTAAAAACGGTGAAAATACTAAAAAGTACAAGGACATTGAAGTTCTGAAGATAAGAAACTTGCTCAGTGAGCTCACGGTGGAGAAGTAAAGCTGAACGTGCTCAATTTCGGAAGCATCAGGTGAAAGTGCTCACGTTAGTGTCACAATGCATGCCCAAAAGGTGAGTGGGGTCTGATTATATGTTTTGAATGATATGTTTTGAGGGAAATGATGCGTTATAGGTAAGAGATTTGTCATAGCAAGGTGAAACCAGTTGTGCAAAGTGTAAAAAATTATCAAAACATGGCATGTACAACAAAAAAAAGTACAATTTTTTGATTGGGCACACTAATTTTAATTACGCTTTTTTATAATAATATAGTATTTTACATTAACATCGGAAAGCATTTACATTGCTATTAATACACCTACCTTAATATACTAAGATTAAAGCAAGCTCCTTTTTAATTTGTACTTGCAAACTTTATAGGAATCTGTCTCAATAGAGACCTCGTCAATTTGTTTTTTTTACTAATTTATTATTCTATTGCTTATTACTTATATTTGACGCCGAATAAATAAAATTATACTAATTCAAAAATAAACTAGCCTTTTTCTTAACACTGAACGTACCTAAACATTCAAAAATGCCGGGGAAAGTAAGAGAAAGCAGTTAAATGTCATTGAGAAGGCGTGGTGAAGTTATTTACTGGCTCTAGTTTACAAAAACAAGGCGTGACCTAGACCAGTTTGGCTCTTTTTCATTCAGAAAGCCCCTTGCTTAGATTTACATTGTAAAAACAATTATAAGCAAATTAACTTTCTCAACGCTAATCCCTAAGGCAAGACATCGTCTTGTGGAGTTTCGCTTTTAGGATGTATAGTCGACCGAAAAAGCTAAAATACGTGAGTTTTTAGGGGGTTTCTCAGGGCTTTACTTCGAAAAAAGTGAAAGATGAAGAAAGTTAGGGTTTCTACAAGATTGTGACGTTTTTTTGAGAAGAATTTGACATAAATAGATGAAGAAAAGATAAGGAAAGATAGCTGCTTATATTGTAATCACTTTCAGATGCGAGCTCAAAGCATGGAGCCAACGCCATTGATCTCGGTGCTCAAAGTCGTAAGTTGGACTGTTTGATAATGAGCTAGAGATAAGCCTAATAAAATGTCTGGCTTAAAAGGCCTTTGAACAAAATTTATTTTTACCTACTACAATATTTTTTTTGAAATTTTACACAGAATTTATATTAAGTTGTATAAAAAAGATTGAGCTACTGAACTCCATATACTATTATATATGATATTCAGTAGCTACTAGTACTTTATTGTATTACCAATATAACCTTTTTAAAACGAAACTTTTTGAAATTTTTTTGAAATTTTTTAAATTTAAATTTCAAAAAAAAGTAATTTCATTCGTTTCTGAGAACACAATTTGCCATGGTAAAAACAATACATAGTAATGGTTATGTAGAAACTTTATGTAACTTTTCGTTGTAGTAATTACTTTCTGTTTACTTTTATGACAAGTTTAATTAAAACTTTTCGAAACAATGCCTTTCATGCCGTTTTAGTGTTGTCACATCGTAGTTGGCACATGTTTTTGTGGTTTTACAGTCATTATGACAGTTTTATGTGAAATGGGTTTGGGTTATGACAAAGTCAAAAATTAGGCGGTGAGTAAGTCGTTTTGGTCGAAAAGTTTGTAAAATATGTCGTATTTTAGAGTTATGACTTTGAAAATTGTTTGAGTGATTTGCTTTCTAGTTTGAAGTCATTAATCTTTATCATTTTAGAACATTTAAAATATGAATTTTCAAGTCTTCTTGCAACAGAATGCCAAAGTTTGCTAAATTTTACAATTTCAACCCATAACTCATTGAAAAACCTATAATTTTAGCCAAATTCATATAAAAATGACTTTAAAATGTAACTTTTTCGACTAAAACCACAGCTGTAGTAAGATACGACACCGCGGTGTAAATAAAGTCACAAAGAATGCCATAAAACGGAGGGAAATATTATTTTAGTAATTGAATAGAGTGGACTAGCCTTTTTATAGAGAGGCTAATTAAATATATTCGAATAAAATGGCATACATTACTTTTCTTTCTCAAACACAACGTAATGTTTGATGTCTCATTGATTTTGGTTCAAGGATTTTTGGAGATTTCGAAATTTAAAAAAAAATTAAATTTGATTTTTTGAACTTTTAATGACAAAAGTGCAACCCTCATGAAAACTTACACAGGGTAATGAAATTATATTATGTTAGGTTTAAAATGGCATAAGTTATAACATTATAAGCCTAAAATGGTACTAGTAGTTAAAGTTTAAGCCTAAAGTGGGGCTGAATTTCAAAAAAACTATTTTTCTACACTTTTTCAAAGCAAAATGTAACATTATATGTATGTTGATGCCAAGTGTAATATCTGTCTAATGGTCTTACCTAAATAGTCGGTAATTGGAGTTACTATGGGCAAATTACTATTTAGCAGTAAATTACTTTATTGTTACACCAATGTAATCTTTTTTAACAAAGTAGACAATACGAGCATATATGTATGTAAACAATGGTAAAATACGGAGTTTTAACGTCCATAATGTAAGGTACGAAGCTTAAATGTACGAGATACGAAGTTGGATAATAACATCGAATATATATCTGTGTTTTATAATTACAATAAAAAGCAAACATTTTACTGTTTCATTACTTTTACTTTGCTAATGGGCCCACTTTTCCTCAGGGCATTCAGCTATCTTCTCTTCGTATCTTGGCTTCGTATCTTTGCCCGGCTTCAATTAAGAGTTATTATGGGAAGGAATTACAACACTTAGGGTTATGTTTTGTGTTTACATTGAACGTTCGTATCTTTTGCAGAAGGTGTTTCGTATGTTGAGGGTTCAAAACGTGTGTACTATGGAATGTTAAAGTGTTATAGGTATCTGTAGGGGTCGTTGTCAGATATTATGTGTATATGTATGTGTTATAGGTTTTGCTAAGGGTTATGTAGTTTTATTGTCATAGTAAATTGATGTATTGATTTTTATGTAATGTTATAGACACGGTATTTTCACATATATCGGATGTTATTCTTTAGTAAATAGTATAGCAATGAAGGGTAGAAATAGTAGATTAAAATAGTAATGGTACTTAAGAGTATCTTGTGTAAAAGCAACCAAGATATGTTGGGAAGACCTAATCGTATCTTGGTAATCGCTTTTGTACACTTAACACTTTGCTTTGTTGACACTTTGTCATATACAATTACTGGTAATGGGAATTCTCTGGGGAATACGATGGTTAACGGCGGTTACTTCTACTACATTGACAATAAATTGATTGTAAACGGGTAATGTAGGGTAAAACGATAGAGTAATGTGTAGATGCGTACTGCTAACATGACAACACAGTTGTAGGAGTTTAAAGTGGTATATATTGCGGTATATGATGGTTAATATATTTTTATAGTTACTATGACAAATCTTATAGTGAGGTCTATACCTACATTAAATACGACTAACATACTATAAGAATTACTGTTTAAACTATGGTTTTTTTAACTGTAAGGTAATTTAGATAACATTTTGAGAGATAAAGTAGATACGTAGCCAAAACTGCGGAAGAGATTACTATTATATTAGCTTTTTACTACGAACATATACACAGTTTTAATGGGATTACATGCCATTTCCAAACTTAACTTCTGAGAAAAAGGTATTATACGTACACGAGATATATTATGTTGGTATAGAGGAATCTTTTTTCAGGATTATTTATTCTAATCTTTTATATATTATAGTAGGACCATTTCACAAATTTTTATTGTTTAATATAGCGTTATAAGAGTACGTACGTTGGTACTAAAGCATGACAATTTTATTATATGCTTACCTTATCGTATCTTTGTATCATCTACGATTGTAAACTTAAATATTTAGCAATATGATTCCGCGCGTACGTTCACATCATCAACATCTGAAGCGAATGGAACAATTGCGTTATCAGGTTGGGAGCAGTCACTTTAATTGCGAGGGAAATTAAAAAAATGTGGGAAAGAACGGCACCGTGCTCAGCGTGCTTCCCTCCGTGCTTTAATTGTATCTGTGTTGTTTTTGTTTTTAGTTTGAACTTTGACGTTTCATACAGTAGGCTACTTTTTGGGGAGTATTGTTTTGTTTTTTTAGGGGTACTTTAGTAATATCTAAAGGTGGAATTTGGGTTGATATTGTAGTAGATGGCGTTTCATTGGAAGTGTTTTGATTTTTTAGTTTATGTTGAGTATTGTACTAACTGCGAATGTTTGTTTGTAGCGGAGCTCTCTGATTTTTACGATGGGGTTTGACTGAGGGCTGAGAAACAGGTCGTGTAGGCTCAGCCCGGCACTACAATTGGACCCGGTCAGGCTAAACTAGGCGTAGAATTGTATTGATTGGGTCAGTTTGAGAAAAGATTGCAACGGATCGATCTAAAACTTTGGGCCCTGAGCCGATCCTAAAAGTGGGTCCGGACCGTTTCTGATCATTAGTTTGACTTCGGGCTGAAAAAATGAAGGTTTGGTGTAGCATGCCTAAAGCCGTGTCTGTTTTACCTCTCCCTATGCCTTGTTGTCTTACGTTACGATCTTTGAATCAGGAAGCATGTTTTTGTTATACTGAATAATATATTATAGTATTGTAATTATCGTTATTGTAATTTCATTATTATGCTTTTTGGTTATATACGAGGTCTAATAAGGTTCATATGAGTTATAACTTGTGATATTTGCGTAATTTTTAAACTTTTTTTTATTTTATTTTCTAACTGTTGTAAAAAGATTATTTTTTGAAAATTTTTTACTTTACTTTAATTTATTTTAATATTTGTCTTAAAGTAAATATTTAATGATTATGAGTTATAACTAAAAAAATTATTTTATAACTAAATTATATATAATATACGATAACAATATAATTTTCAAAAAATTATCATTTTTTCGAAATTTAAAAAACTTAACGTGCAACCACGTAGAGGATGAACAGGCATCGTACCGGGAACTCTTTTTACTGCAAAAAGTCAAACTGAATTATGAAGACATTAAAGATGAAAAGAGTTTTAGGTTACGTACTAACGTTTGCGTGGTACGTTGGCCTCCCGAGTTTTGTTGATAGTTTGGGAGACTGAATGTTTAAGTAGGAGTGATATGATAATACGAAGAATTTAATATGGAGGGGGTTGTATATAGGTTTATGTGATTAATATGTTGTAGTAGACAAAATGGTGATTATGAAAATTACGGTAATGTTGTACTATAAAATACCTTAGTAAGATGTTACGTTGTTCAAGTAATCGTGAGCTTCCTCTCAAAGCAAATTTTTTGGGTTAGTGGGCGCAGAATTTTTTGAACAATCTAATGTCTTACAATTTTACTATACAGTACAATATTAGCTATTGTAATTTACAATTCAATGATAAGCAGTATCAAACAGTTCAAAAAAGTCTTAAAATATTCAATGACACAGTAAAAACCATAGTATTAGGTTATATACTAACATCATCGTACCACAGTCGAGAATAGATTGCGTGCACTGCTAAAGATCACATGACATTCTTTATTAAACTCGGCACGGAACCTACTTTAAGCTTTGGGTGTTTTGTCTAAAAATTTGTAAAATTTTGAAAATTATAAAATAATTTATCGTTTGTTGTGTTTTTGCTATGACATGGTGATGTTGTGTCGTATGTAGGTGGTTTTCGTGTTTTTATGGATTTATTTTGGTTATTTTGTTACTTTTCGCTTGGTTTTAGATATAAATTGGCAAAAGGCATAGCTTTATCAATAAGTTTATATTTTATGCTTGGGTCGATATTGTAGTAGGTAAAAATATCGAAATTCTGATAAAAAGGTCAAGTGCAATATAATTTTTAGCTTAAAATTTAAAGATCTTTTAAAATTATATTAGTATTCTTATTACCTTTTAAAGTTTCAGCCTCGATCTCAGGAAAAGCTTCCGGTAATCGCGAACGGTGGCCTGGAAAAGTCGGCTGAAATGGAAACAATTAGGCTCAACGTGGGTGGTCGTTCAGCTCAACTGGCGGTCGAAACGGTCGGTATTTGAATATTTTATGTTTTTACATTATAGCATAAGACATAGCTCATTACTTTTTAAACAAGTCATTAGAATATTTTTTGTTTTTAATTTTTATTGGTCTACAAATATCAAGTTGCGTTTAATAGTATGCGACATAGCTCATTACTTTTTGAACAACTAAAATTTGGCTCTAGGATACTATATTTATCATATTGAGAAAGGTATGGCAAGTGGAGAGTAAGGAAATTTTTTGATCGAGTTTGAGGAGGCTAGATTAACTTATTTTTATAACTGTAGAGCAGGATACTGCCTTTTCCTTTTTGTAGAGATAATGTTGTTACTTTAGGTAAAACTACGAATGGACAGCAGCCGGCTAGCCTTGTTTTGTGAGAAGAATCATATCGAACGTCTGACAGAATGCGACTCTTACTTCGAACAGTCCAACGAGTACTATTTCGAGAAAAGCCCGACTATCTTCGAGTACGTTATCGACTACTACATCACTGGACATCTACATCGACCGATGGACGTATGTCCGATACGATTAAGAGACGAGTTCGAATACTGGAGGCTACCGTTATCGTGCATGGCAGCTTGTTGTAGGCTGGAGGATCCAACGGCCAAGAAAAGTCATTTCGGGAGTAGTGAGCAGGTAGGGGTACTGTAGCAGTGATTACTGTAAAATATTTTTGTTTATTTTATGGTAAATTTATTTACTTAGGTGATATTTATTTTTGCATTGGGTTCAAATGCTTTCTTAGCTTCTGTCTACAGCAATATGGTCTTACTATTACATTTTCACACATCAATAGTATATAAACTTACATTTCAGGTATTTATGGACGATGACAGCACAATCCCCTTGTTCGACAAAGTAATCATGGGAAAACAGCGGAGGAAAGCCTACGATTTCTTCGAGAATCCTCGATCTTCATCGTCGGCCAAAGTGCTGAGCATAGTATCAGCATCGTTCGTACTCGTATCACTATGTGGCTTGATATTGTCATCGATGCCAGAGTTCCAGATGGACGATCTTACCCCTCACATTGTCATACAAGGTGTGGAGATATGTTGTATGTTGTTCTTCACCATGGAATACATGTGCAGGTTCTTGGTATCGCCGAGGAAGTGGCATTTTGTGAAACAACCTTTGAATATCATCGATTGTATGACAATTCTGCCATTCTTTATCGAGGAGTTCATGAGGTTGTTTGGGTACGAACATGTGGAGTTGAGGAATCTTAGAGGTAAGGGTTTTTCTTTGAGGTTTACATTGACATAGAGGGTTTCTAGAATAAGATAAGAGGTTGTTCAAATAATTATGAGCTACAAACCTCAAAAATTTGCTTTGAGAGGGGCACAGGATTAGTTGAACAACCTAATATATTGTAAATTAAGTATTATATGATGAAGTCTATATTGTTTTAGATCTCATTTTTATATTGTTTCAGGCCCAATGATTGTCGTTCGAGTCCTTCGAGTACTTCGAATAGCTAGGATATTCAAATTAGCACGATACTCGATTGGTCTTCGTGCTTTTGGTGAGACGATGAAGAAGTCGGCTGCCGAACTCTCAATGTTAGGATGCTTTTTGCTTACGGGTCAGTTTGAAATTAAAATTTTAAATTTTTTACAATTAAAAAAAATTAAAATTTTGAAGCAATATTATAGTCAATTTACAATCAAATTTATGTGTAATATAAAAAGGTTTCTAATTTAGGTATAATGTTGTTTTCGACCGCCATCTACTTCTTCGAACGCGATGAACCTAACTCCAAGTTCTACTCGATCCCAGCTGCTTGGTGGTGGTGTAAGTTGAATTGACAGTAACTATGAGATTTTAAGATATATAGGATATAACTATGCGCTTCTAATAATGTAATACTATATGAACGTATGTATGTACAAATTGTGTCGATACTGTAACTTAAAATTCATCAAACGTATTTTATATGATTTAGGCGTTGCTACGATGACTACTGTAGGATACGGTGATCTAGTGCCAGTAACTGCTGGTGGAAAGGTTGTCGCGGCCACAGCCAGTGTTTGTGGTATCATTGGTAAGATTTTTATCAATTATTATCAGTTAGGTGATCTATTTTTTATTTTTTAAAAGCAGATTATACTCAGTTTGATAACCGGTGTTAATATTACTATGTTAATATACAGTTACGATTGCTTATATTAGATTATTCAATTAATTCTGCGCCTCTCTCAACGCAAATTTTTGTTTTTATGGAGCACAGAATTAGTTGAAAAACCTAATAAAAATGTAAACTTTTAACATTACTGATAAAACAATTTCCAGTCTTGGCCTTCCCTATCTCAATGATATTGGACAAGTTTGCGGAATCGACCGGTGGCTGGAAGAAGGACGACTTTCCGCCGATGCCAATGGCCCCAGTTATGGGTAATAATCACAACAAATTTAAATCGATGCGGAAATCCAAACGATACGTATTTTAACGTGCCAATTCATCCCAGACTTTGCAACAAAAACTATACGGTTACACTTATTATATATTGTAATAAACTTGTACAATTCTAAGCTACAGAGTAGTCCAGAAGAGAAGAGTAGCTGGAGAGCGTATCTTGATATATAATAGAATTAGAGCCAGTGAACACTTTCAGCTTTTTGGAGAAAAATTAGTTTGAAACCGTTTTGCAAATCGAAGGTTAAACGTAATATCATCTTTTAATAACTTTTGCGCAAATGTACATGAAAACCAGGCAATGCAGGGCAAGGGTTCTTCTATTATACATGCCAAAATAGTTTTTTTAGTATAACATGGATGTCTTTGTTAATTTTTAAAAAATGACAAAAGGCGCCAGGTGGACAGAATTTTTTTCCTTGGTTCTAACCTGTCTTTACAACCAGGTGTCACACTATCTAGGTACTTTTTGATAAAGAGTTTTATTACAAAGAGTCATCAAGAATCTGTCATTATAAAGGAGAGCTGTCACTCTATCGCGAGTCGTTCTAAAGAGGTTTTACTGTATTATAATAATTGTTTTATAACTTTTTGTGAAGATTTAAAACTATTTTAGGTCTTGTTTATTGAAAAAACTATTATTTTGATATCAAAAACGAATCGAAGTCCTACAATCGAAAACATATTCGGATTGTTGTCCTCTTATTGGGCCGTGAAAAAGGTAACGAAATTGGGGCCTAACTTTATCAAAGCGTAATCAAAAGGCAGAGTCTTTTGCCTAAACAAGGTTAAAGGCATCTGAAGACGGAAGTTGTTAAACGAGAGATGGCAGCGCCCTATCAAAGATACTCAAAAGTCTTTTCATATTCGGCTGTTTTTGTTTTCACAAGTTTTACTGCCATTGTTTTGGGCATGTTTAATCAGGACAAGGTTGTCGCAATTAAAATTGTTTGTTGTGTGGGTTGCGGGAAAGGGATTGTTAAGAATTTTGCTTTACAGGTGGAGAAAGTAATTTACTTTTTAGTATATTAATCTATAAGTACAAGTTTAATTTTCAGAACTTCTTAGTTTATATTAATGTACTAGTTCGTTATGTACCATTTACTTTTTGTATACCTAGTTGTATATAATTGGTTAAGAAAGTAAAACATTGCAAATTAGTTTTTAAGGTTGAAAATCTTTAAATTTATTAGGTTCTTTAAATAATTCTAGGCCTCTATCAAAGCTGATTTTTGAGGTTTGGGTCACAGTATTATTTAAAAAAATTAATATTTTAGACTTTAAGTTTAATAAATTTGGAGCAAGATTAAGTTGGTGTTAGTCTAATCGCTTGCTACCAGCTTATATCACTTTCAAAATGCTTACACTTATTAAAATTCCTTATAAAAGTGAGAATATTTATTTTTTACTATAGATTCTTGCAATTTTAAAAACCTTTTTGGTTTTTTTTAAATATTTCTTAGTGTTTAGTACACCTGCTTGTAGAGTAGGTTGGCAAAGTGGTGATAGGTTATTCTTTTTTTTCAAAAAAAAATTTTTTTTACATTTTTTTTTGCTTTTTACAACAAAAAATGCAAATTATTTTGTGCTTTTATTAAAGCGATCTTCAAGATGGGGCACAGAAGTATTTGAACAACTAAAAAATATTTGTCGCTGAAAAACGTTTTTTGTTATTTTTAAGACAGAAGTATATTGTTTTACTATCTTGTGTTGTCGCAATTTTATACGTTTGAAGTTTTTACAAAAATTGGCATTTACTTATTCATTGTTTTACATTGTTTCAATTTATATTTAGGTGTAAAATCGTATAGAATTTACTTTGGCTTCGAATAAGGACTATTAAATTGATTGGATTGAATTACATCTTCGTATGTTCTTTGTGTGTTCCAAAGGTCAACTTTGCTGGTTTTTTGGTAGGTTTAAACAGTTTAATTAGGTATATCATAACTTTCTGCTTTTACTATGTAACTGTTATTTTTACTGTTTTCGAAAAATAGTTTTTAATTAACATTAAGCTAGACCTATTAAAAACTTAAGTTTTATCTGTTACAGACGATTCTAAAATACTACCGTAACGCCTATTGTATTTTCTACACCCCTTAATTACCCATACTCAGCCGTTGCTAGAATACCCATCCTATCAAATATTTACCAAGATGGCCATGTTAAATGTGACGTCGAAAAAGGTTGGTTGGGGCGAGAGGAGAGGGCATGCCCTGAGGACTTCTTGATTCGGTCCATCGAATTAAGGCCATCCCATGTGTTTTTTCGACTTTGCCCGCAGGCAATTCTTGGCTCGGAAAGTGTAAAAATTAATGAGAATTAGCGAGAAAGGGTTACGGCTTTGTGTAGACCTTAATATAGGTATTAAAATAGGTAATGACGAGACTATGTTTGGGTAGATGACTATATTTAGGTATAGGGGTGACGTTTTGTCAGCTCAGCCACGGCTTCTTTATTTTCCGTTTTATTTCCTCAGGCAATTTGAATACATTAAGGGTTAGCCGGCCTGTTTTTATTGTCGTATTCAAATGTTAGGGGAGGGAATATGACATTTCTGTATAACATTTTGCAAAAAAATGTATTTTAGTTTATGAATACTGTAATTTACTGTATATATTTATAAAATTTTGATGATTCAGATCTAAAAACAGCTTTAAAAACCTAAAAACGAGAAAAACAGTGACAAAACCATGTATAATATTTGCAAATTTTAATATTGTGGGTATATCTTTGATGTTCTTTGAGCTCAAACATGTTATTTTAATTGCCCTGTGGGGATTTCAGAGTAATACACTTGAAAGCTGTTTTATTTTTATTGGCAATGACTTTGAAAGTCTTAAAAAAGGGTAAATTTTATGGTTTAATAAGGAACTGTCATAAGCTAAGAGTGCATATCAATATCGCTATACACCTTTCTATGTTGTGAGTGTAAATCTACCGCGTAGTATTTTATATTATTATCACAATAGCTTGAATAGTTTTACTTTATAAGTTGAACTATGGAATCAGTCTATGTAAGTTTTTTAACGTATCAAAAGTAAAATTCTATGTGTTATGTACGGATTACTATGTTATCCACGGAAGATATAAGACAAAAGAGTAGTATAAGATGTATATTATCTATGGCTTTTAATCCTACTTTATTATACATTTTCTTTATACATATCAGCGTTCCTATAACACTGTATTAGCTATCTTATAACAAAATTATTTCAATTTTTTAAAGTGTTACTCAGTAGAAATAAAAAATACTGCAAGTTTTTCGAAACTTTTTGTTTAAATTGAGCATAATTTGACCAAACATTAAGTATTTAAATTACACGGCTTCAGACTTTTTTGAAAGAATATCTCTGTGATTGACGTTCTTTTACAATTTTAAGAAGCCTTAATTACCGTACAAATTGTTGTTCGAAGCTGTGAGTAGTAGGAAATGTTGTTTGAGGTAGTGTTTGTGCAGATTTGCATTATGTAGCCATATCAGGCAATTTTGATATTAACTTTTTTCGCAAAAAAATTGAGCAACTCGATTCCAATTTGGACGCTAAAGTTTTTTGAGGACATTTTGTGGTGCTCTAAGTGTTGCTTTTATATACCTAAATAAGTTAATACGAAAATAATCTGTTCAGTATCTAGAATTGTTAACAATAGTATGATTAAGTTGAGACATAACATTTGTTTTTTAGTATGTTTACTTTAATCTAACGTTAACATTAACGATGACTCAATGTTTTCCGTGTTACATTACTTGTTATTTTATTTGGATATAGTGCTATATTTTTTACTTTTCTTAAGTGTTTGAGTATAACTTTACACTGTAACTCAATTACTAGTTTTTATAAACTAAATTACCTCAACTCCCATAAAGCAATATATTGTCTAAAAACCAATATAATTTCTCAGTGTTACCCAAAATTTAATATTATTTTTTAAAGAGCATTAAAACTCCGTTTTTTTTATAAAAAAGTAGTAAAAAGTAAAAGTAATTTGTTGTGTTACCATGTCGTGACATACTTTACACTTACTAAGCTAAGACAAAGTTTGTGGATTTGAAAAGCTTTTAGTCCGAACAGGATTGCAGTATGTTTTAGAACAGGATTACAATACGTACAATACAATATTGTGGGATTGTGACGTTTTTAAATGACAGTTTTATTGTAATGGGAAACAATACACTGTAGAAGATTACTTCCGTAGAACTGAATATTGTTTTAGTTCCGTAAACTTTTGTTGATTATAACATTGGCTTTAAACAGTATGTAAGAATGTTAAAGTATTTTCATATTTTTAGGTAATAATGTAACGTCTTCAGTCTTTTCAGATAGATTTGGGTCGTAGAGCCAGTTCCATATCAGCATATCAAGGCCGCAGAGTCAGCTCGGATGATGTTAAAATGAGCGGTAAGTGATTATTTGAATGTTCAAAAAATAATGAGCCACTGTACTGAATAACTACAAAAAGTTTTGGAATTTTAATATGTATTTAATTTTTTTGATATTTTAAAAATCTGATTTGTATGAGCATAGCAGACCATTGGCTCATTACTTTTGGAACAACCTAATAGAGCAATAATCTTTTAATCAATTATCGAAGGTTATACAGACTTTAATCAAAATTCCATTAAAAATTTTATTGTAAAACAAAAAATAGCTTTAAACCAGACCAACTTAATGTCAGTTCAGTCTATTAAATCTTTGCCAAACATACTATAATATTTATATTATAGTATAATGCAAAGATGAAGCTTCTTGTTCGTATATGTGATACTCGTATTGGATTCTCTTCAGCCTCTTTTTTATAAATTTGAGTTCAAAAAACCATTTTAAATTCTTCTTTTTATATTTTTTCACAATTGCAAGGTTAAAACTGTCATATTTCTTAAATTATTGGGCTTCTTGCATTAGAAATTGTTGTAGAACACCTAAAAATGAAGGTAAGTCTTCTTTTCTTATTTGTAAGTCTGCTTTGGACTGTAGAACCTATGGAGACAGACATCTATAATACTTTTTTTTCAAAATTTTTTTTTAAAAGTTTATAATTTTATACAGCTATATGTAATAACATCTGAAATGTTATGTTTGCCAAGTTTTTTCACATAAGGAACTTTTTTCAATTTCATAACTTTAAGTGCTCTAATCACCTTTTAAGTTTATTTTGGTGTGTTAATACCTACATCTCTTCAAATCCCTTGCAGTCAGACATGTTCTCATGAGACTTAATTACTTTTCACAGCCCTAACACTAACAACGGCAATTGTTTTCTGTCCAAAAGTTAATGCCGGTTTTGCTCGCACTATCAAGTATTACCTAAAGTAAGGTAAATCTTGTTGTGTAGGGTTTGAGCCGTCTACTGTGCTCTTCTGCTGTTCGTATTACAAGTATTTGGTTACAGATATAAAAATTGTGTAAAGACTATGTATTTGTGTTACTACTGACATTTATTATACTTTACATTCATATTGGTCTTTCTAAATTGACATTCGTAAAAGTTGTTGTAAGCTTTCTGGATTAATCGCTGAGACTTGGAAGTCTTTGAGCTATAAGTATATAGAGCTATAATTTGTACTGAACATTTTAATGGGCTACAGCTAAATTATAGTGTATATTAGCGTATTGTACTATGGGAAAGTGTTTCAAGTCTCTAAAGAGGCTATTTTCATCGGAAAAACTGAGTAAATTTTGCTGTTTTAGGCCTGTATTACAGTTTTAATTCTATTTGTTGTCAAAAAATCAAAGTCAAAACTAATTTCTAGCTCAAAAAACCTATATATATATATGTTTATACTAAAGTAATATTACCATTCTCTTCAGAAGACATCAGTCCGCACAGTAGAGAAGATGCAGAACATTTCAAACTGAACGTTGGCGGTAAATCCTTTTGTTTTCGATCAGATGTTATACTAACATGTCGGGAAGAGTCTCTACTATCTACTCTTATCAGAGCAACACATACACAACGTCTTATGGTAATGGACAGTTACGATGACAAAAGTGGAGAGTATTACCTGGAAAGGAATGTTAAGGCGGCCGAAAGTGTCATCGACTATTTTGTTACTGGTAAGACATGGTTTTTGGGTTAGATTAAGCTAAGGTTTTATGTATTAGGTAGTTCAAATAGTTCTGTGCTTCCTCTTAAAGCAAGTTTTTAGAGGTAGGGAGCGCAGAATTATTTGAACAACCTAATAATTGTGGTTGAAAGGACTAACGTTGTATCGAATGTCATCAAAAATGGCATTTTTGCAATTCTTTTTAAAAAATTGCTTTTGTGGACAAGATTTACCATGCTAGTCATATATAAAGGCCTGTATAAAATATTTGAAGGTAAACTACACAAACCTCACGATGTGTGTCCGGATCGATTCTCGGAAGAATTGCAGTTCTGGAGACTCTACACTGTTCAGTTTGCACCGTGCTGTGGCTACATGATGGGGCCGGTCATCAGAAAAGATCGAAAAGAAGATGAACATGAGTTTGATGGGGTATGTTTATATTTTTAGCTTTTTTAAAGATATCATGTTAAAAATTGTGTTACAGTTCATATAGTTAGTCTAGCAGAATTGTTTGGCCAGGCATTTTTTTAAATTTATAGATGTTTTAAGCACAGTAACTTTGCAAAATGGCTTTTAATTGAAGGTTAATATATATTTGTACTTTGGGCAATATTTTTGTCTTTTTTGATATAGTTTTGTATTTTAAAGCTTTTTATTTTAAAATTGTATCGCGTGTTGCACGTACAACACGCTATTTGTAAACTTTACTATGATGTATATACCATAGCATCAAGTGCAAGTCGTTTAAAAATTTTTTTGAATAAGGTGAACTTCTTATGACAGATCTGTGCAAATTTTGAATGATATGACAATGTGGTGACAGATAATGTAAACACGAAAGAAATTTCAATATGAGAACAAACTTTTATAAAAGAAAGATATTATGAGCAATATCGTATTTTAGGCACTCTGTTCACCATTCCGATTGATGGTTTGGAGGATAATGGAAGACCCCTCCTACAGCTATATCTCCAAGTTCTTTGCTTTTATATCTATTTCTTTTATCTTTACTTCTATTTTGGGTAAGTTATTAAAATTGAAGCGAAATTTATTGTAAAATACGCCATCTAGTAGTGATTTTACATTATTAAATGCGTAATTACCGTTATATCAATAAACCGAGCTTTATACACTTCTTCCTTTCATAAAACACTATATTGTAGGTCTAATCCTTGGCTCAATGCCAGAGTTTCAAACAAACACAACCTATGCTGATGGCTATCATGTCTACCACATCAAACAACGTCATCGTTACTTGTATGGCAAATTTGACGATGCTGATGGAGCCATCAACCTGGCAGCCTACAACCTGACTGGCTACGAATATAGACCTACGGACTCTCCGATGCCACTTCTGATAACACTAGAGTACTGTTGTATCATGTGGTTTACTGTCGAGTTTCTGGTTCGATTTCTGGTCGCGCCACGGAAGAAGAAGTTTGTCAGTAGAGCTATGAATCTGGTGGATTTGTTCACGATTCTACCGGTATATGTTGAGGTGATATTGTCATTGATTGGGATACAGGCGGAGCAGTTGAAGGAGATCACTGGTAAATAGTTTTATTTAAAAGTTAGGTTTAAGGTTCTCTTAATTTTAAAAAGGTTTCTCAAATTTGATTGAGCAACCTGCAAACATTTAGGGCAGAATGCCAAATGTTCTTTTTCGTGGCGGGACCAATCAATAATTTCAGTGAACTCATACTTTTCAGTACTATTTGGGTACCACTATTTAAACATTATTTTTAATCAATTTTTAACCCCGTATTTTAGGAGCAATGCTGGTAATGCGAGTATTACGAGTGCTTCGAATGGCTCGTGTATTCAAATTGGCACGGTACTCTACTGGGCTTCAGATCTTTGGCAATACCCTTAGGGCGTCGATGACCGAACTTTCTATGCTACTTATCTTCCTCATTACTGGTACCGTCTTCTTCAGCACTATCATGTACTTTTTGGAGAAAGACGAACCTTACAGTGACTTCAACAGTATACCTGCTGCTTGTTGGTGGTGCATGTAAGGTTCTTTTACATCTTTATAAGTTATGAAGTTTTTTAATTTTTTACATTATTTTATTGTAAAATACAAATTGTTTAGATCAACTTATGCTGGTAGTACTTCTATTTTTAAATTAAAATTTTCAGAATTACAATAACAACAGTAGGATTTGGAGATTGTCATGTCCAAACAACACGTAAGTCATAACTTAAAGTGTTTTAAATGTTTTAGTTGGAAAGATTGTTGCCACAGCTACAAGTATCACTGGAATCATCATCCTCGCGTTCCCAGTGTCTCTAATCGTCGAAAACTTTGCTCATGCTCAACATCAAGCACTGGTCGAAAGCCAAATGAAGCATGGTCGGTTTTTGAAATAAATTTAAATTTTTTAGACTATATTACAGTCACTTATAACTTGTTTGTTAACCTGGCGTTTAAATTTCAAAAAAAGCTGAAAAACGAGAGCTAGGACACAGCTTGAAAACTTTTTTAAAATTTGCAAAATAAGCTTTTAAAATTAAAAAAAACATTAAAAAAGCATTGACTAGTAGATTTAAAGCCTTAATTCGAATTTAAAATTGTTTCAGCTCAAATGTCAAACCTGGCCAACAACTATGTTATGAAGCGAGGCCAGTCCAGAAGAGTTCGGAAAGGAGAGTCGATAAGAGACGCGAATCGAATAAATCTACTTTCTGGAGTTATTACTTCTGTTGCTTAAGTAATAACTGTAAATTATGTATTTATGTAAAGAATTAATAAAGTTTGAACCATCTGTTAATGTATGTAATATACATAGTAGTTTTTTCTTATTGCTACAGTAAGATACGAAAAACACCAAATTTCCAAAAAACCAATTCGAAAACTTAAAATATTTCATAAAATCAAAAAATGTATTCACCTCGTATTTTACATTTTATTCAAAATAAATTCCCCCTTTACCACCCTCAATATAGTAACATGACCAGCCATCACGCTGTAAACCTGGTTTTTACTATCGAATTTCGCAATGTCTTTTCAAGTTAAGTGCTTTTTAAAATTACTACAGAAGTGAACCTGTTGAATATTTACCCAAACTTTTAATATTCGCGAGACCTTTTTATTGTATTCGACAAAAGCTTTTATTTATTTAGATATTTGGTTCGAAAGTTCGAAGAGTATCAGGCGATATTACAATTCATGACGGTATTGGTAAAATTGAGGTTTTGCAATTATAAAATTGGCAATTTAAAGTGCTGTCAAACTGCA
This sequence comes from Bursaphelenchus okinawaensis, assembly GCA_904066225.2. Taxonomy (NCBI): domain Eukaryota; kingdom Metazoa; phylum Nematoda; class Chromadorea; order Rhabditida; family Aphelenchoididae; genus Bursaphelenchus; species Bursaphelenchus okinawaensis. The sequence continues at coordinate 4,901,725 of CAJFCW020000005.1, read as the reverse complement.
GATAAACGTAGTTTCAACTTGTATTTGGCTATCATGTCATACTAACATAAAACTTTCTTATCTTTTACAAAAGCAATCGTATAGCTTTTAAAACAAATACAGTAAAAGCTCTTTAGTATAACACTCGGTAGTGTGACATCCTCTTTATCATGATAGTAGTGTGATACTCTGATTAAAAAGACAAATTTGAACCTCTCCTAAATCAAGGTCTTTTTCGTGTCATATATACTAAAAGAAACCAAATAATTTTAACTAAAAAATTATTTTAATTAAACATACGTTGATACAAAAATGAATTTCAAAAAATATTTATTTCAATCTCAGTTTGCACTTTAAAATTATGGAAAAATTGAAATGTCTGCGCGACCCTTTGCTTTTGAACTTTTATGTATTTTTTATCAAAAAAAATTTTTTTGGAAATAACGAGCTTGCCCTTAAAGTATAAAACATAAAGCAACACGCCAGTTGTGCCAATTTTGACGTTTTGTGTATTAACAAATGTCATAAAAGATCTAGAATTTATAATATTTTTTATAAAATTTGATAAGTACCTTAAGAATGCTGTAAAGTATACTACAGTCAACGATACAAACACTGTAACTTAACTTAAAAACTTAATTTATGTAAATTTGCTCCTACAAAATTGAGAAAAGTATCTTGTAAATGCAACTTAAACACATGACATCTTAAATCCGATGACAAAACAGTTTGAAACATTACAACATTGCACTGCCATTTTACACACTACCTTCTAACTTGTAGCTAGACTAACCCTTCCTTAATAACACTGTCAGTCCCCGAACCTGCAGGAGGCGGGACCAGCTCCCGACCTCATTTTCCGTCGAAAATATTCGAATTCCGTGAAAAAGGTCGCTCGTTTTTTTCAAACGTGATGACCTTATCCGTTTTCTATGTCATCCGTGAAAGGATCCCTGGTGATAACACCTGATTCAACCTTGACTCTGTTTGTTCTTTCTTTCCGGATTCTGGAGACGGTTTTGGGCTTTGGTGGAATTTTTTGAAATTACTTTTGGAAGGGAAAAAGAGCAGTGATTTTTATTTTTTTCAATTTTTTAAATAAATTTTACTAAAAGGGAGGGGAAGACATTTTTTTTGTTTTTTTAGCCAAAAAACCCTTTATAATCGAAAATTTTTAAATATTGCCATCTTTCTACTTTTGCCATTTCCGAACTAACTTTACCGTATATTTTATTTTTAATGTATTTTACAACTTTATTTGGTAACTTTTACTTTTTAAATAACATTTTAGCGTTGATATGGCCATATTGAATAATATTGGGAAATGTGCCAACATTATAATAGTAATCTACATACTGTTACCAAGTAAGTACTAGTACATAACACTCTTTTTAGCAGTCTTGTTAGATCTTGGTTGGTCGATAATCTTAGGAACCCTATTTTATCGCTTTTTCGCAGCCTTGTGTTATCGACCGGTTGAGTTTTGTTAGCTGATCAGCCCAGTAATACCTATATTTTCTCTTTTTAAACTTAAATCCTTAAACGAAATGACACATTGTATGTACATGACAATGTGCAAATTGATAAAACAACGTAATTGGCGACAATCGAACAGTAAATTTATTGAACAAACATACGACTTAAAAGTTTTGTTTACTTATTTTGTTTGTCATTACAAAACTTTTATTACGTTTTTTGTGTTTTAAGCGTCTTATTGTTTTTCAATTTCAAATGGCATTTCAACTTTCAATTTTTTAAAAACAGTCCTTTCACATTTGAAAAAGTCATTTTCTTTGCTTATATAACGTATTCATTCAGATATTAGATTTTTCAAATAATTCCGTGCTCCGTAACCCCAAAATATGCTTTCAGTGGAGGTACAGAATTATTTGAACAGCCTATTACACAACTTAATAATTTTAGTTATTTTAGCCTTCAAAGCTACTTTAAAAAAATTTAGTTCTGGCCAATAAAAACGTCATTTTATATAAAAATCTATTTTCGACAATAACACTTCCAAAATGGCATAAAACTAATCGAAAACAATACAAATTAATAGAAACCAATTAAGTTTTATGTCTTTTTGTGCAGTTTCTAGGCCATTTGTATATGACTTTATGACTTTGCACCATGAATAATATTCTTTACAATAGACTTGTTTCTTGAATCAAAATTCTCTTTATTTCTTTCATTTACTTTGTTTTGAAGTATGTTATAGTACTTGGTTTGATTGTTAGAGTTGTTCCTTAATTTTTATACGTAAAGTATTGTAAATGAATACCTAGTATTAATTTTTCTACTTTACTGTAACGTTCATTGTATATTATTTTAGAATTCTCATACTGCCTTCTAAATTATAAGACCTTAATTTGTAATTTCATATTATACATTGTTGGGTTATGACATTCTGTGCAGTTTTAGTCATCATCAATGCTTTAGGTAATATCAGATTTAACTTTTACTGTTGTTTATCAATACCTGGTCGTTAAAAGTGGTTGTCTTTAATTACGACAAGTTGAAAAAAACTTCTGTTAATTTAAGCCCGGCTTGTAAACATCAAAGGAACCGATGGCAACCGCAAAGGCATTCCTGGTACTTCTTTATCTTAATATGTTTTGTATACTACACTATAGTTTTTTACAGTTTTAATATTGTTTTGGTTTCACCAACTATAATTAACGTTTAGCAATCTATAACTTTCAAAATTAAAAAATTTTTTGAACAAATTCTATCATCTAAAGCCATACCTCCATTCTTTCACATATAATATAACCCTTTACTATGTAATCGCTTAACAGTAACGTGTCGAAATAAGAACAAGTTTGGCTTCCGGCCTGTTCTTTCCAAAAATAAGTTTTCCGTCTTATTACACTACTCTGTAAACTCGATATTTTGCTCGATTTCACTTTTCTGACCTTTCGAAAAGTTAAATTTCAAGGTTGCTAAGCGTTTTAAAGCGAATTTCACTTTCCGTCTCTTTAAACTTGCCGACTAATTAGCAAATTTTTGTAATTAATTACTCGATGACACATTTGAGAATTGATAGCTGCGATGACAATCTCATGGCCCGTATTTTACAATAGCATATAATCACAAGAAGCAATATGAAAAAGAACTTATTTATACTGGGTTGTTCAAATAATTATGTGCCTCCTCTCAAAACAAATATTCAAAGTTAGGAGGCACAGCATTATTTGAACAAACTAATAATTTAGTTTTCATAAAAAACCTTAGAAAACATTATGTTGTAGTAGGTAAAAGCGCATTTTTACTACAGTAAAAACCATGAAAATCCTCTAATATCAATTTGACAATAGTAAATCTAGCCTTAACACTACCACATGATCACCTGCTGCAACCCATCAACCATAACTTATAATTTCCGCTTTCGATTTGCGACAATTTTTTGCAGCGACAAAGATCAAACGTTGACTTCACTTTTGTTATAGTTTGTAGTAATATGCGTGTCAATATTTGACGTAGTAAATTGATAATCAGGTCAAAAACTTTAAACTTTCAAAAATCTTCTTTACATTTATACAAAAAATCAATCATAGAACAAAAATAAACTTTTACTAGGTTTATATTACAGTATCTTTAACTCAGTACAAGACTTTAGCCTTTTTACTGAATTAAGTAACATTTTTACATTAAAGCCTAAAAATTTTAACAACATAATCCACCCTTCAAATCAAGCCTAAAATCCCCTTCTAAACGTCTCTTTTCCTTCATATAAAATGGCTTTTAAATTTTAAAATTTATGTTCAAATAAGCCTCTAATTCCTCAATTTAAGCCTATAAACCCATTGTTTTACCATAATTTGTTTGCTGCAAATTCGTAGCCATTTTTCAGCGGAAAACGCATCGTTTTTCATTAATTTAAGCCAAAAAACCGGGCGCACTCCGGAGTTTTCCTCCATTTTGGGGTAATCGAATGAAAAGGACCGGTAAAGGTTACCTGAACACAAAAACGAACTCTTTAATAAGACATAATAGCAAGGCAAACAACCGGTATCGGTAATTTGGGTCTATGTGTGTAAAAATACATTATTGGAGACGAATTTCACAAACTTAAATTTTAAAGTGTCAACGTGGCAAAATATGTAACTCTATTCATACCTAGTCGTATATAATCCCTTAGTTTATGCCTGTTTAGTTTCGAAATTCAAAAAAAAAGTCCAAAAAAAGCTTGTTTTCTTTGTTTTGAAGCCAGAAACAGTAAAACACCATAAAAATGTCATAAGTCTTATCTAAAAATAAGAAAATATAAAGCAGCTTTTGTAATAAAACAAAAAACATTTTCAGCAACGAATTCTCTCCGATTCCCAGCAGAAACAGAATCAGAAGACAAATCAGAAGAGTCGATGTGGCCATATCCAACCTACAAACCGATCAGCTGGGACAAGTACTACGCTCATGACATTCATGACAGTAAGTTACATACTTATTAGCATTAATATATAAGCTCTATGTAAATTTACTATATCTTAAAGAAAAAAGTTATACGACGTATTATACGGTATCTGTAGTAAATATATAATAGAGTACGTCCTTTTTAAAGGTTCATTTTTATAGTATTATATCGTTAAAACTCAGAAAATTTAAATTTCAGAACATTTATCGTTGACCAGCGGCTTAGCAGCTGGTATTACTATAGGAGTATTTTTCGCCGTATTTCTACTCACTTTTGGCTGCCGTCTATATAGTCAGCGACACGAATCTCGAGCCTGTACACCTACTGGGCCAGCAGGTAAGTTTACGTTAACATTTCAATCAACCAACGTAAAGCTTTCTTATCATATTAATTATAAAATCGTATTTCAAAATAAACAATATAATACACAGTAATAAAGTAAAATTTTTACCCTACTTAACGTTAAATACATATACTAACACGAACTCTTTCTTACACACATAAAAATATATATTATTATTTACTATGCACAACAGTTGATAGCAAAAGTAAATCCATCAACCAATAAAACCATTTAGAGTACCCAGGAAGACGGCTATCAGTATCAGACCTCATGAATTGTAACCCGGACCCTCCACCTCCATATGAGGTGGCTATCAGGATGCCACACCAAGACCGACCTCCGCCTTTTACTGAGCGGCCTACACATCACACAACAGTGCCATCCACAAGTACGCCTACTGGGACAGTTTCCATGACACAGGAAACGCAATAAATATATAAGGATCAACAATGTGTTGATTAGCTTCTTTGTCGCTTCAAAGATTATGTTATATTTCTGGTACTACGACCATGGCACGTATATGATGACAAGTAGAAGATACAATATTGTTACCGTGACATGATTGCCATGTACAACAAGGTCGAAGTCTCTTATTAAAAAAAACGGAATCTTAGAAGCGACAATCAACTATATCAACATATCTGCCACATTCGTACGGGTTCTAAAACAGTATATCTTACAGTAACTCTAGGGTAAATAATTGTTGTTAACACTGTAATAACTGTATAATCATAATACGTTGACACTGCCATTTACATTGTTTATATCCGGTTAAATAAATTTGTTATAACTAGTCCTAAACTTGAAAAAATACTGATAAAAAGCCAAATTTAAAATTGAAAAATAATCAAAAAAGTTCATTTTAAAATAGCATTTTCCTAAAATGGTCGTAAAGTTCCTATTCTACTTCAGCATTTTCTTCGTACGTTACCAAGATGTTTCCGCCGGTTTTGGGTAAGTTATTGTCTACAATACAAAACTAAAAAAGCCCACTACGCCTTGTTACCATGCCAAATAGATTATCCCCAACTCACTTATCACTGATAATTTAGAGATTATGAAATAGAAGCTAGAGGAAAATTAAGTTGTCATGGAACACCTTTATACGGAATGCAATATGTTGTAAGTTTACTTTTTGACATTTTAACAATTGTAAACCCGTTTTAGTTTAAACTTAAAAGAAAACATACTGAGTAACATTTCTAAAACCAAAATACCTAATTTTACATATTATCTACGTAATTTCAATAAAAACTAACAATTGCAGACTGTTCAACTCTACGATGACGACCGTTTTGAAGATGATCTTCTCGGAGAAGAGATAGTAGACGTTAAAGGCTACTTCCACCTTGTCACCGAAACAAATGACTGGTTTGGAGTTAATCTCGTGCTCGTTATGTAAGTAAATAAATCTTATTACTTTAAGAAGTATTAAAATATTTAAAAAATTAAACGTGATGTCAAATTAACACAGACAAGATTTTAAACATCTTCTTAATAAAAGATATACCAATATAAATAAGCCCTTTCAGATCACATACCTGCCACAATATAGACCATAGGTGTGCTATGACAATATTGAGACAGTATGAAGCTGACAGTTTTAACTGTGGTAAACGCGTTTGTCTTGACTTTGGCGATATCGAGCTATCCGAACAAAAAGTACATCACACCGATGTCTTCGAACGTCGGTGCTACCCTATGCGTCACTATCACGATGAAGACGGAACTTGGGAAGACGAAAGATGGAAACATTTGTAGAAGATTTATGTTGAGATACAACAAATTTGTATATTGGTTTTGTAAGATTACATTTCGTGCTCTCACAAATAAATGTATTTTCATTTTTTTCGATTAGAGTCTAAAACACCAAGTCCTTTTCTAAAGTTAAACAATACAAAATACAATATTCATAGATACGATCATGCTAATACATAAAAAGCAAAGGTCAATGATACAATCCGGACCAAAGCCACGCAACGTAAAAACATAAAGATTAGCATAATTCAGTCAACTTTGACCAAACAATGATGAAATGTGAGCCTAAAATACGTTTGATCAATGATAACACCAGATTAAAAGTTACTATATAAGCACAGCCAAGCCAATGTCTATCATCTGCCATTTCGAGTCCATTCGAAAGCAATCGAAAAAACTAAAAAATGAAGTGTGTTCTATTCCTAACTGTCTTGGCCTTCTCATCGGCTCAAGAGTTACCGACACTTCCGAATGTTGGAGCTGTTACCTCGTCGCAGCCACAAGGATCACCCTTGGAGGCTCTGACGCAACTTCTGGATGATCTCCTCGAACGTTTGGGCCTGCCGACCGTCGACCCTGAAGCCGTTACCTTGCCACAAGCTGTTTCCAACCCAGGAGGCCCCATCATCACCGACCGTAAGAAGCGTGACGTTCTTTCTGGAGTCACTGGTCTCCCAACTGGTGCCCCATCAGTCGAGAGCTTGGTCGATTTCCTGAACCAAATCTTGGAAACCCTGAGCTTGCCAACTGTTGACCCAGAATCTGTCACCGCTCCATCAGGCGTGTCCAACCCTGGAGGTCCCATCATCGCTGATCGCAAGAAACGTGACGTCTTTAGCGGTGTCACTGGTCTCCCAACTGGTGCCCCATCTGTAGACTCTCTCGTTGAACTCCTCAACCAGATTTTGGAAGCTTTAAGCCTCCCAACCATTGACCCAGAATCCGTCACCGTTCCATCTGGCGTTTCAAACCCGGGAGGCCCAATCGCTGACCGTAAGAAACGTGATGTTCTTTCTGAAGTAACTGGTCTCCCAACTGGTGCTCCATCCGTCGACACTCTGGTCGAGCTTTTGAACCAACTTTTGGAAGCCTTGAACTTGCCCACCGTCGACCCAGAATCGGTCACCGTACCGTCTGGTGTGTCCAACCCAGGAGGTCCAATCATCACCGACCGCAAGAAGCGTGACGTTCTCTCTGGAGTAACTGGTCTCCCAACCGGTGCCCCATCAGCCGGAAGCTTTGTCGATTTCCTGAACCAAATCTTGGAAGCTTTGAACTTGCCAACTGTCAACCCAGAATCCGTCACCGTTCCATCTGGTGTCTCCAACCCTGGAGGTCCAATCGTCACTCGCGCCGCCAGAGTCCAAGCCTAAATTCGTTCGAAGAGAAAAAACAGAACAGCGTTTATAGTATAAAACATTTGAATAAAAATAATTGAGCATCAACTTTTGAATTATTGTTACTTTAAAACTTTTTTACTTAAAAAAATAACCTTAAAATTGATTAGCAAGATTAAACTATATTAAATTTAAACAAAAAAACGAATTTTAAATGTCAAAAAATAAAGAAAAAATATCCTTGGAAAGGATAAAAGATAAATAAAACATATTTTACATCAAAACTTTACATTATCTAGACGAAATAGAATTAAAAGTTTCGTAAAAAATATTTAGAAAATTCATGGATAACAAATTCTTGTTGAAATTTTTTATTGAACGAAATGTCACAATTGAATGTTCTTGATAAATATTTGTTGAAGTTGACGCTTATGAAGTTGATCAAAAGAAGCAAGAGAAGAAACTTGTTATGATCGGTTAATCCATAATTTATATATTTTCTTTCGAAAGGTTTATATTTTAGGTATGTAGTTTTAGTGATTTCTCTTTGTATTATAATTTTGCACATATACTGATATAATATTTATTTTGCTTTTTAAAGGAACCGTTCATTGAATTTTTTTGAATGAAATTTCTTCGCGGGTTTTTCAATGTTTTCGATTAACTTTTTGAGAATTTTCATTTTGAAAAAACATTTTCATTTTATTTATTTCTTTCGAACGCGGTTGAATATATTGAACCATATTGAGGTTTTCTGTTTATATTTCACTACTTTCACTTTATTATTCTACATATTCATTGTTCTAAACTGTAAAAACATATTCCTTACCATAATGAAACCATTTTTAAACTTTTAGTTCAGTAAAACTTTTAAAGAATAGAGTTGGTCTTACTTTACCATAAATTTAAAAATGTCAGGTTTCGTTAGAGGATAAAAAGCAGCTAATTCGACGTCAAAGGTAAGTATTTCAGTGTCTTTTCGTTTTCAGAACTTTAGATCACATTTACTGGCTAAAAAATATTAAAATTGCGGTTGAGCTACAGAATATTAACGCGATGTGGCTGCCGACACACAGTTTAGTAAGATTTTTTGTCCAAATGACTTGTAATGCTGTAAAATTTTTAAAAAATTAAATTTTGTACATAAGAGAGATACTTTTTGAGTTGTTTAATGTCATAAGTGTTTTCAAAAAGCGACTCCGTATATGTTGTCAAATGTATTGAATAGTACGGTGGCATTGTTGTTAGTACAATAGTTAACATTTCTTACCTATTCAGACCTTTAAAATATCACAACACCTAAGAAACAAACCTTTTCTCTTCTGAAGCTTTATAGGCGATGTTATACTAGATGTTTAGTGTTTTAACAGCTAAAAAGTATCTTAACCATCACTGCTTGGTCTTAAATTACTATACAGGTCATATACTACAATACCTTACCTTACCTTATATTCAACCGCGTTCGAAAGAAATAAATAAAATGAAAATGTTTTTTCAAAATGAAAATTCTCAAAAAGTTAATCGAAAACATTGAAAAACCCGCGAAGAAATTTCATTCAAAAAAATTGAACGGTTCCTTTAAAATAAGACATTGCTATAATAGTTTGTCTTACTGACGTTATTTTTAAAGATATACAGTCTCGTACGATAAATTTAACTTTTTATGGGTGAACCTAACGTATTCAATCAAATTTTTGGCTTTGAATTTAGGTAACAAATCTAACAATACATAACTCAAAAGCCTTTTGCAAAAGTGAATACTGAATTGTTTATTCAAATGTTTTACACTGAACACTGTGCTGAGTTTTCTTCGAGAACTGATTTAGACTGTGACTGGGACTCTGGTGGCACGGGAATTTGGAAGAGTTACGGAATCTCCACTTCCCAAGTTCTTCAACTCATCAAACAATTCTTCAATTTCTTGGATGAAGCCGTCGAAAAATCCGGATGGGTTAACCACAAAACACAAAACCAAAACCAAAAACAACAAAAACCAACAAAAAAAAACAACAAACAAACCACAAACAAAACAAACAACAAACAAAAAGTAATCGATAACGTAGTGACTCATAACCGAAGAATCACGTATTCATGAAGATAAAAATCGATTGGACCTACAGCTTTAAAGGATGATAAAGATCGTTTTCGACGCTTGACAATCAAGATCGATTCTGGTAAAATCTCAACCAGTGAAGTGACATAAGAATCACCAGCACAAAAAAACACAACAAACAAAAAAACAACAACAACCACCCAAAACACAAACCAAAAAAACACAAACACACACCACAAAAAAAACAAAACAAAACCAAAAAACACAAAACACAACAACAACACACAAAAACAAAAACAAAACACAACAAAAAAAAAAACAAACAACAAAAAAAAAACAAAAAACACAAAAAAAAACAACAATAAAACTAAAATACAATATGTAATGTTAAAAAGAAATCATCATTCAGTAATTTAGTAAGTTTTCAGAATGGAAAAAATACTTTTTTATCCATAATGGATTATTTAAACTTCATTTAATTACTTATTATAGATAATATACCACTTTTGCAAACAAATTCTTCCTCTCACTCAAAACAGCACATTATCCTTACAAACGTAATAGTCGCAACCATAATTACTTGATTCCGTTCTAAACCGTATCGTATCAATTAGCCAAAATTATATGTTATTGTCAGCTGTCTACTTCCTGTCCAACTTCGAATATATGTATTTGCTGCATACTCGGAAAATGGGTATCATAACATACCGCAACATAACTCAATCTGGGCCTGAACATACCTTGGAGTCTGCCAACTCAACTACTTGGTATTAAAATTACCTGTATTAAACGTTTATTAGCTTTAATTGAATTCAAAAGCAGCTGTCGTTGTTGTGTTTGAATGCTTTTTTGTGACATTGTACTGCAGGAGTTATGAATGAATTTATCTTTGAGAGAGCCAAGTTCCAGCAAAGATATAACTGCACTTTCTACAATGTAGACAGTATCCCCGTGGCTGAGCGACAGCATGATTACATTGGCTTGGTATATGTGACGGTTTGTCCGCCTTTAATGGTAAGTTCACGATATCTTTAAAATTCGTATCGCATTATAAAATACGAAGACCTATTTACTGAATTACAATCGCTTTTCGTATTAATATGTTCCACTGTAACGTATGTCTTCTAATTTTATATCCTACTACAAACGTTAAAACACATGTTCGTGTTAATAATATATTATACCACAAGGTTCAAATATTCTTTTTTTAAACTCATATTTCAGTTTTTGTACCTCTTATGTTTGCTATGTATATGGATTAGCGAACAGTTTAAGCGACCTACATATAAACTTATGTTCATAATGGGAATGATTCATATTAGTGGACTTACTACGACAGGCTTACTAGGAGGCTTATTTTACATAAGAGGTGATGTATATTGTTCTTCACCGTTGTTAATATACATAACTGGGGCCCTTGACGTAGGTAAGGCAAATTTACTTTTTTCTCATTTTTTATTTTTTTTAAATCGCTGATTTACGTAATAAGTAAATCGTACTTTCAATCCTTCGGATACTCTACTACAAAATACTTTAGCCTCACTATGTGCCGGCAGTGCCACCAACCTTCTCCTAACCCTAAACAGATGCTGTATCATGTACAGTGCAAAACTCAATGAATTTTTGTTCGGCTCAAGGTCAATATATTTGTGGATTCTGGCCATATTTTCGTATTATTTAGGAGTTCTGTTCTTTGTTCCTGTTCCATTATTCAACTCGTATGAGATGACATATGTCCCTAACCCTCATGTTGGCTACTTTGAAGATGCGACCAATCAATATATTGTCGTATGGGGACTGTTTCACAACTCGGTCGACTTTTGTGTTAGTATTGTTGAGATTGTCACTTTTCTGACGCTTTATCACTACAAAAGAAATAGTAATCGTGATGGGAACAATAATGGATTTGACCATCAGGTACATTTATAAGTTTTGAATGAAGTATTACATTATTAATTACTATAATAAATTTGTTTTGCCTTAAACCTTTAGGAACACTGCTACACCTTTAAAAATCAAAATCATAACAAAATCTCAAGTGCTAATTTAAAACATGAAATTTATAGATGTTTATCCAAGTATTACTGATCCACTTGTTTCAATTGTTAACTAGTGTAGGCTTAAACTACATTCGCTTGTTTCCCACAACCAAAATGATTAATTTTTCAGTTAATTGCATTTACTTGGTCTCACAAGGTAAGTCAAAACATGGTTAAACTAGATATTATAACTACTAACAATAGTAATGTAATTTGGAATACTTTTTCCTGATTTTATGAAAAATACTACATTAAAAACGGAAGCAGGACTTAAAAACATGGAACCAAATCGAAAAAACAACGAGAAATAGAGCGAAACATATAGCTTACATTAAGTTTTAACCCATCTATGCAAATTTTACAGTTATACCTGATGAAATCCATAAAGTATTATACTTTTTCGCTTCAGGCATCACCCCCATCATTTACCTCACCTTCAATAGCACTATAAAAGGAATCCTAGCCCGAAAAATACTCAGAGTTGGTGCTAGTAGTGGTACTATCAATAATACTGATAAATCATTATTTGTAAAACCAAAAATTGTTCAAACAGCTCCTGAACTTAAATTTTGATTTTTAAAACATACAAAATCTTCTACATTAGTATAGTACAATAAACTGTTATGTATTTTTATGAATTGATATGAAAGTTTTAATGCCAATAGTTATTATAAGTTATGAGGATCAATCAGAGTCACTACTGGATGACGACGACTCTTTTTTCGACTTTTTCAAATGTCTTTTCTTTGATTTTTTGGATTTTCGAGGTTTCTCTTCTTTGGATTCAGAATCCGATGACGAAGAGTGTTTTCGCTTACGTTTCTTGTTCTTTTTCTTCAACTTCTTCAGCTGTTTCTTTAGTTTCTTAACTGATAGCTTCTTTAGTTTCTTGTCTGGAAAATATTAATGTAAAAAAAACTTTTAAACTTATATTGACTATTTAAATAAATCCTTATTTGAATTACCATTATCGTTTTGCATATTATAATGTGTACAAAACAAATAATATTTATGTTACCCTCTTTTTTGTCTGGGCTTTCATCGCTTGAAGCTTTTTCTGATGATGATGGTGATGCATTATCTACTGCTCGTTTGTTAACACCATCAACTTCAACTGGAAGTAAGTTTCGACATTGATAAGGTAAATGACCAGCGAATCCACATTTTGAACAAGCTCCACTAACTGCTGCTTGTGTTATAGGTCTACCCATGGCGTCTAAATTATCACATTAAAATAAAAAACGTTAATTTAACAAAAAAGTCATTATATAATATTCCAAATTAACAATAAACAACTGTACTGAAGAAATTTTTCATTAACAAGTAACCTTACTTACCCACAAAAGTAGACGGATTCAACGTCGACGGAGCTGCATCATCATCTTGTGCACTGCCAGGTATCCTTCTGACTGCTCCAAGAGGTTCAAAGTTGGCCATTTCCTTAAAATAAAATACACACATATACTTATGTCGTAAAAATGCTATAAAAATTTTACTATACCCTGAAAATAAATGTATTTCATCGCTAATCACGTATAAAACAACAGCAAACAACATACATATATTTATTCCGAAAATTGAGTAAAACAATAAATTTATTTTCAAAACAACATAAATAAAATTAAAATGGCCTGAAAATCAATTTAAACTTGCATAAACAATTGTACATAATCTTTTGAAAGAATATGAACTTGTTCATAAAATAGAAAAATACCTAATATCGGCACACGAAATCAATTATTTCGACTAGATTGGCACGGTAATCAGTTCACATTTAATGCAATGTTTATAGATGAGAGACTATGCTATGTAACCCTAATATAGTTTTAGATCTTTATAGCTATAAATAATGTAAAATGGCATAAAGTTAATCTATTATTGTTAATACCAAAAATTTTAACACAAACGGCATGTTGCAACTTTTGGCCGCAAATTAAAAAACTTTTAGAACAGGAAAAACGTAGACGTAAAACAATTTTATATCTACAAGGCAATATACACTTTAAGCTTACAGACCTATTGTTTTCAAGAACTGCTGGACGAACTGCCCAGCTGTCCCAGACCATTATATTGCTCCAAAAACAAAGACGGGAACCAGTAATGAACAGTGTCAGATGCCTGACTATCCACCCACGCCTTTTCCATCTGTACCAGTCGCTCCAAGATCCTCTTAGCTCTTTCTGGCTCCCATCGAAGAGAATCTACACATAACTCAACAGAAACGTGAGATTGATTCTCTTCTGCTAGTTGTAGTACTCTCGTATCATCCATACTCAGCTCTCCTGGTACTGATTGAATTAGAAAACGACCTGAGCCAAGAGGAATCAATTCGAATCCATGTCCAAGAACTTTTAGTTTTTTAACTGCACGAATAATGTCGTCCCTAAAAATTTCGTATAAAAGTCAATGTTACTTATAGACAAAACAATTTTAACAAAAAAATTAGGTAACAAATTTCCAAAAACAAAAAAAGTAATATGGGCAACAAATTTAACCTAAACCAACAAAAATTCATTAAAAACTTACTGTGAAATAGGTTCTTTCCGCGTCTTTGATCGGCTTTTAAGTAAACGATTCCTCAGATCATCAATAGTAATAATGCCTCCGTTCAAGTGACTCGTAGCCATGCAAACTTCTACTACCTGAACTGCCAGTTCATAATAGAAATCTCCAACACCAAGTTTCTCTGCCCAAAATCCTTTGCTAGCTAAAACAATGTCTATTAGTAAGTTTATACCCGCAAATTTTTTGAACATAAATAACTAGGCGTCTGTTTATAATTGTAACCTAAATCAACCAAAACGTAAAATTCAGAAAACTTACAAGCCAGAGGATCTACCCCAACTGTAGTACACATTTCCTGAAAGTGACGACGAAACTGCGAGTTCTTGTGAATATCATCACGATGTTTAGCTGCGAACTCCTCCAACTTCTTCGTAAAAGCTTCAAGTTGCTGAGAAAACCGTTCTAACTGATCACTAGCTAGTTCGTCTCCTTTTGTTTGGTATTTTGCCTAAAACTCATAAAAAATTAACACTCAAATTACAAATTTTTTACGAAACATAAACCCTTTAAATTCGTTGCATTTCAAAAACTTTAAATAAACGAAAACAATATACAAAACTAAATTTTTAAAAAGAAAGCTTTAGGGATAATCAAAAGAATAACAATACCTGAACTTCCTGCTTCTTCTGTATAGCTCCAATACCAACTCCGCGACGCCGTGATGCCATTCTATGACAACTGAAGTACGGCCTTTACAGATAAACTAAAATTTTACGGCCGTTCTCACGCCCTGAAGCTTTATAAAGCAGAGTTATTGGATTTCCGCCTCGTGAAAAAATAAAAACCGGCATAAAACTAAGTGCCACAAACTTATCGGCTTTTGTTGCGAAGTGTTCAAATAAAAAAAAATTATTTCACAAAATAAAATGTTCGGAAATTATCGGGTTTTTATATAAGTTTATAAAACTAAGTAAATTAGTGATTTTTAAAGGAGTTCTGTGTAAAGAATGAATATGGCGACAACCTCAAAATATTCGTTGGGAGAATTTAATGTTCATTTGGACAGATCGAGCAAAAAACGACGAGGAAAGCCCAGAACAGATCTCCTGAATGTTGTTAGGCGTCGAGGAGGAGGCAAAGATGCCTTTAAGGAGCTTAAGTAAGATTTTATAAACCATATTTAAATTAAAACATAGCTTTCGATAGAAATATAAGAATTCTTTGTTAGAATTTCCATTTTACTTTTTAGGTATAACGAGCTCAGACCCATGTACGATTTGTGGTGTGGATACTTCAAGAGTGTGTTAGAAGAAATTCATGACGATTTAGATCAACGTTTAGTAAAGTTGGATTACCATGGGTCGATTTTAATGGTAACATCAGCTGATAATCCGTCGATGGTAAGGTTTTTTTTAAATATTGTAGTTTTCTCTTTAGATTGGATTGAACGGAATTGTTGTATACGAGTCAAAGAAAACATTCCAGTTGGTGACGCGAAAGAACAAACTTATAGGTATGCTTATGAAAATTGGTCATGAGCAACGGGCCGGACCCATCATTTAGGCCCGGCCCGTTGCTGAGGTCTAGTTTTTTAAACGATATAGATAATTAAATTTCAGAAGATTTGATATTACAACATTAATGATGGTTGTATAATTATTTCCTTATTTTAGTAATACCCAAGCAAGG
This sequence comes from Bursaphelenchus okinawaensis, assembly GCA_904066225.2. Lineage (NCBI taxonomy): Eukaryota > Metazoa > Nematoda > Chromadorea > Rhabditida > Aphelenchoididae > Bursaphelenchus > Bursaphelenchus okinawaensis. The sequence continues at coordinate 4,885,608 of CAJFCW020000005.1, read as the reverse complement.
ATCCGTGTTTCAATTTGTATTCGCCAACAAGGTACACACCATATTTGGTGATGCAATGCAACAACAATCGTATCTTCGTGGTAAACGAGTCAAACATCGAGCGACATTAAAATTTCTACTGAAATAATTGTGTGCCGTTTTCTCACTGTTTATACTCGTTCTTGTTGGTTAGTGTATCAAATAAATCGTTGATCCGTTAGGTTGTGTGTTTTTTTCTTACTCAGGTTTTTCATCCTTTCAATATAAATGAGGTTTTCTATGTAGACCAATTAATACGTATAGGTTACTTTGTAATTTAAAAGTTATCTTTTGTTTACCCTTAACTTTTTAGAACATCTGCACAGAATTACAATGGCTGACATTCTCTCAAAAGCTCATGAAGACCAACAGCTCTGTAGCAAAGTCAAGAAGTTCATCTACCTGTATTACGAAGCTTTGGACATGAGAAAGGAGAAGATACCATACTTGTACAGTAGTGATAACCCACAACTTAATTGGAACGGTCATTCGGTTCAAGGAATCGACAATATCAGCCGATTTATCAATGAATTACCTGTCACAAAGCATGAGTAAGTTGATTTACCTATGATTATTTGAAGATTCAATACTTTTTGATTGGTAGTGATATCTTTACATTTGCAACATATAATAATAAATGTTAAAAACGTTTTAGAATAACGAAAAGAACCTTTAAATTGCATCACTTTTATAGTTTTAATCAAAAAAAGTTGATATCAAAGTTCGCGAGACTAATCAAATAATTTCAGTTTTGTTTCCGTCGACCCACAACCTTTGAAGACCGCCGGTCCAGGCTGGGCGTTAGTCAGTGTGATGGGAGAGGTCAGCATAGGCGGATTGCAACAGTCATTCACCCATGTCTTCGTACTCAACTCGGAAAACGACTCATTCCATATCAAAAACGACCAATATCGTTTTATCGACTGATCCTCATATTTAAATATTCTGTTCACATTGATAATTGTTTTACCGCTTATCCCTTTTTTACCTTTCGTTCTTGTATGTTAATATCGAAATAAAATGGTTGAAAATATAATTTATAGCACTTTATTGGTTTTCTTAGTTTGTGTAACTTTTAATACTGTATTTTTTGGAATCAACCGTGGAAAATTCATAGATTTAGTCAGTACGTTTGATTATAAAATAAGTTTCCAGATGGCCAGTACCTACAACGGATTCGTCTTTGAGGCGGTCAATTATGACGGATCTGTCCATAAATGGGATGATATGAGTAAAGCACCTCTAACTTTTGCTACCTTGAGGTATGATTCGGAAAAGAAGACTTTACAAGTGAGTCCGCCTTAAAAATGATATCTGATGTACTACCTACACAGTCGAAAACTATATTAACTCAAACTAAAACCATTTAGGTGCTAGACCAACTTAAACTTCCAACCGAGCACGTTTACATTGATGTGAACAACGTAACTGATGCTTTCAATGTCATACGTAGAATGAATGTCAGAGGAGCTCCTTTGATTGCTACTGTAGCTCTACTTGGTCTAGCTATTGATCTTGAACATAACCCAGAATCCAAAACAGGACCAGTCTTGGATTACATAAAGAAATCTTGTGAATACTTGAAGCAGTCTAGACCAACAGCTGTCAACTTGACCAATGAGATTTTAGCATTGTTCGAGTTTCTTAACAGTATTGAAGGTGACAGTGATGATGACATTAGGAAGAAGTGAGTTTTGTAAAAACATTTTTAAGCCTTTCCAATGCTCTAGCAGTCATTTTGGGTCAAGAATTTGATAAATAGAAAAGGCCTTTTCAATACCCTTTTTTGTAAATTGGGTATACCCCTTTTTATAGAGTACAGGACCGTTCTTTCGAACTTTACCAAGTGGAAAGAGAAGAGAACGACAAATTGTTGCGAGAGTCTACAATTTGTGTAGAACATAATGTACCCGAAAACGTTAAAGGAGGGAAACTAAATGTCATCACAATCTGTAATACTGGAGCTTTAGCGACTTCCTCGTTTGGCACAGCATTGGGTACGTTTTGGAAAAAAAAACAAATTTATAACGAAATATGAACCTTTGAACTCTATATGGATATATTACTCCATTATGACCAAATTCCAGGTGTGATCAAAGCTCTACACGACCGCAACCATCTTGAAAAAGCTTACTGCCTCGAAACTCGACCTTATCTTCAAGGATCACGTTTGACAGCTTTCGAACTGTCATCTCAAAAGATCCCCCATACATTAATCAGTGACAACATGGCTGCTTATCTTATGAAGACCAAGCCTATTCATGCCGTGTTAGTTGGAGCCGATCAGATTGCTGCCAATGGAGACACTGCTAACAAGATTGGAACATATCAACTTGCTGTTAGTGCCAAACATCATGGAATACCATTTTATGTTATTGCACCTACCAGCTCCATTAACTTTAGGATCAAAAGTGGAGATGAAATCAAGGTAGAGGAAAGACCAGCTGATGAGTTGAAGAAAATTAATGGTAGGTTTAAATTTTTTAAACTAATTCAAATTTTTGAGTGACCAAAGTAAATTTCACACTCTAAAACAACACAAATGAATTATAGGCAAGTTAATTGCCCCAGAAGATACCCCAGTTTGGAATCCAGCCTTTGACATAACACCAAACGAACTGATAAGCGCCATATTGACTGAAAAAGGAAATTCCCTTCCCAAAGACTTGACATTACTAGCATGATTTTTATATTTGAAATTTATAGCTCAATATAATTATAAAACAATAAGTATGATACATAATTGAAATAAAAACATTAAAAATTAAAGTGAATAGCCCTGAGATCATAATACTGCACTAATGAATAAGTAACGTCTGAGAGCAATGAAGGATCGCGAATATAAATAGTCAGGAAGCAGGATAACATAATATTATAGTATACAACCTCGAATAGGTACACCTAGATGTGGTATCAATCTTCTGGCTCTGGAGGGAACATCTTTTCCACTTCTTGAACTAAAATTTAAAGAAAACTAACACAATAGTGCAACTATACCTTGTTTTTCGAATATTCCTGGATGTTTTTCCGCTAACACGGCCTTGATTACTTTTAATCGCCTGAAAACAGACTCCAGATCTGTTTTAGCTTGTTGTATTGTTTGTGTAGCTTGTGTAAACTGCTTCTTTACATCTTCCAGCCTTTTCTCCGTCAATTGTCGACAGGTCAACAACATTTCATTGGTTTTCTCGAAACGTTCTAACCTATAACATCAGCTTATCAACTAAGAAACAATATTATTATCACAAAAAGACCTAAAGGTTAAAAAAACGTTATGCTAGCTTTCTAAATGGAGAACACAACTTACGACTTCTTTTGGATGTTGATAACCTCCATTATGGCTTCTTCGTCTACTTGAGTCAGTAAAGATTCCACGAAATTCTCTTCTTTGAACGAATCTACAGATTCAGAAGAGGATCCTTTGGACGGAGAAGCCGAAGTGCCTGGCGTTGGTTGCATAATTGATAATATTTATGGACCTTGGCCACTAATAATCATTCTACTTCAGGAACTGTTCCAACACGTTCGGTCCACTTTTAACAAAAAGGGAACTCAGAATGGCGGGTCGACCTGCGCCCAAATTATGAAATCTGCGCGTTTTTTACGTTACAATATCATACGTAAGCAGTGTAACTTAAAAACTACAATAGTAATTAATTATTCTTTTACACAATTTAAAGAAGACACTATGAAGACCCCTGATAAAAAAAATAAGCCAAATTCATAAAAAACTTCGCAAGTTCTCACTGAAAAACCAAAAATTTGCACTGAAATTACGGTAAAACTACTGTAACTCGGTTTAAAATAAAGATATTCAAAATCGTCTTACACGAATTGAAGGTAATGTAATTGTGTGTAATCTGTAGAAAAATTAAGATCATACGACATTTGGTTCAAAAGTTCTCACTGAAAAACCAAGAAACTTGCACTGAAATTACGGTAAAACTACTGTAACTCAGTTTAAAAAGAAGATATTCAAAATCGTTCTACACGAATTGAAGGTAATGTAATTGTGTGTAATCTGTAGAAAAATTAAGATCATACGACATTTGGTTCAAAAGTTCTCACTGAAAAACCAAGAAACTTGCACTGAAATTACGGTAAAACTACTGTAACTCAGTTTAAAAAGAAGATATTCAAAATCGTTTTACACGAATTAAAGGTAATGTGATTGTGTGTAATCTGTGAAAACATTAAGATCATACGACATTTGGTTCAAAAGTTCTCACTGAAAAACCAAGAAACTTGCACTGAAATTACGGTAAAACTACTGTAACTCGGTTTAAAAGAAAGATATCAAAATTCGTTCTATACTGATTAAAGATAATGTGTTTTTACGTAAACTGTAAAAAAATTAAGATCATACGACATTTGGTTCACAAGTACTCATTGAAAAATCAAAAATTTGCAATTCAAGTAAAACTAAATTTTTTTTAATAGTGCAATGTAATGAAAAAGAGTCAATTATAATCAAGTTAACTACTGCTTAAAGCTTAAAGCTTAAATTTTAATTATTTTTTAAATTGTAAAAATTTGCGAAATAAAATGTCGATTATGGCCAAGTTAGGGCCAAAACTTTCAAATTTAATAAAACTGATACAACTGTTTTAGCTTTTCAGCCCTACCCGACCCTACCCTTCTATGATATACCACCATACCCTATTTTACCATATCATACCATTTACCTTCCCTTACTGACTTATCCTAGCTTACCCATTGAACGTATACGACAGTGTTGTATAAGATAGAATAGGGGCACGTATGGTATATTGTTGTTGGTAGAATAGAAGATGGTATGGTGTATTATATTAGGATAGGGTATGGTATGTTATGTTATAAAATAGTATGGTATGGTCGGATAGAGTATATTATGGTATGAAATGTTATGGTATGGTAGGAAATTGTATGATAGGGTATGGTATGGTGTGAAACGGTATGACATGGTAAGATAAGGTAGATTCTAGTAGGATAGAGTATATTATGGTGTGAAATGTTATGGTATGGTAGGAAATGGTATAACAGGGTATAATATGGTGAGATAGGGTATATTATGGTATGAAATAGTATGGTATGATAAGATAAGGTATGGCAGGGTAGGGTGGATTATAGTATGACAGGGTATGGTATGGTGTGAAACGTTATGGTATGGTAGGATAGGCCAGAGTATCGCTTAAAAGAGCAGGGGTAGGCTTGAGTAGGGATAAAAAAAGGTGGGGGGGGTAGACTTGAGTAGGGCTAAAAAGGACAGGGATAGGATCAGGCTGAAAAAGGTAGGGTTAGACTTGGGTAGGGCTGAAAAGGTCAATGGTAGGGTAGAGCTGAAAAGAGCGGGCTTAAATGTTTTGCTTTCATTTACTTTGTGCTAGTTTGCTCAAAAACAAAATAGACTACTCAAATAAGACGAAAAAACATAAAATTAAAAATTCTACGTATTTTTTGACCAAACTAGCAATAATAAAACGCTTTTTGTGACTAAAAGGCAGAAACTATTTGCAAAAGCAAGCGCTATAAATCACTTTTAGTTAAGTCCCGACACGAAAACAAACAAGCGCAAATAGTTGATTGGCATAGTGAGTCGCCGCTGCTCTGAGTTCCAAACGGACCGAACGTGGCCAAAAAAAAATTTTTTAATAGTGAGCCAAGTGTTACTTTGTGTCAAGCCTTTCTTTTTTAAACGACTAAATGGTAAAAAAATTAACTTTTTAAAAGACGATTTCTGAGACAGTGAAGCAGCCTGAAACAGGCAGGTGCACTAGAAATTAACCCCCTGTTTTTATCGTCTTAATGCATGAGATAACCGTTTTAAGATGTATAGTGAAGTTTTTTTGCACAAAATGTCATTTTGACATTTTTATGACATTTTTTGTCAAAAACAGTGAAAATTTATAATAATTTTAAAAATTAGCAGAATGTTTTTAAAAATTTGTACACTTATGTTTTTAACTATGCTGCTTAAAATTGTAGTTGAACATTTTTTCTAAAGTTACCGTAACCTACCGTAACCCAACCGGTCGATTAAAAAAGTGCAAATAAAAAAATTTAACACGGTTAGTCATAGTCAATTTTAGCATATTTGAAATCTACATGAAATTTGGGTTTGAATAGACGGTACGCTCAAACTTAAAGCTGCCAGTTTTTGGGGGTTTTGGTCAATTAATAAATTACGGTAGGATACGGTCAAAAAATTAAAAAATTACTGTGCCATTATTAATATATCAAATGCCGTGTAATTTGTTATACTTACGTTTCAAAACACGCTTATTAAAATTGTAGTTGAACATTTTTTTCTAAAGCTACCGTAACCTACCGTAACCCAACCGGTCGATTAAAAAAGAGCAAATAAAAAAAAATTTAACACGGTTAGTCATAGTCAATTTTAGCATATTTGAAATCTACATGAAATTTGGGTTTGGATAGACGGTACGCTCAAACTTAAAGCTGCCAATTTTGGGGCTTTACGGCCGATTAAAAAATTACGGTAGCACAATGTCAAAAAATTTAAAATTTTACTGACGCTTTGCTAATGCAATTACAAGTCTGCAAATTTGCATACGTACGTTTTTCGTTACGCTGAATTACTTTGTAGTTTAAAATTTTTTTCTAAAGGTACCGTAACCTACCGTAATCCCACCGGTCGAGTATAAAAGTGCAAATATCCAAAAATTTAACACGGGTCTCCATAGTCAAGTTTAGCATATTTAGAACCTACATGAAACGTAGATATTGATTGGGTATAAGCACATCTCTAAAGCTGCCAGTTTTGGTGCTTTACGGTAAATTAAAAATTACGGTGGTGTACTATCCAAAAAATGACCGTAAACCCCCAAAATTAGCAGCTTTAAAGATTATCTTATAGCCTTTCAATATCTACGTTTTATGAAGAATCTAAATATGCTAAAATTGACTATGACTAACCGTGTTAAATTTTTAGATATTTGCACTTTTATAATCGACCGGTCTGATTACGGTAAGTTACGGTGCTTTTATAAACTTTTTGTAATTACCAGCTTGTTCAACATGGTAAAAAAACATAAGTATGCAAATTTGCAGACTTGTAATTGCATTAGCAAAGCGACAGTAAAATTTTAAATTTTTTGACATTGTGCTACCGTAATTTTTTAATCGGCCGTAAAGCCCCAAAATTGGCAGCTTTAAGTTTGAGCGTACCGTCTATTCAAACCCAAATTTCATGTAGATTTCAAGTATGCTAAAATTGACTATGACTAACCGTGTTAAATTTTTTTTTGTTTGCACTTTTATAATTGACCGGGCGGGTTACGGTAGGTTACGGTAACTTTAGAAAAAAATGTTCAACTACAATTTTAATAAGCGTGTTTTGAAACGTAAGTATAACAAATTACACGGCATTTGATATATTAATAATGGCACAGTAATTTTTTAATTTTTTGACCGTATCCTACCGTAATTTATTAATTGACCAAAACCCCCAAAAACTGGCAGCTTTAAGTTTGAGCGTACCGTCTATTCAAACCCAAATTTCATGTAGATTTCAAATATGCTAAAATTGACTATGACTAACCGTGTTAAATTTTTTTATTTGCACTTTTTTAATCGACCGGTTGGGTTACGGTAGGTTACGGTAACTTTAGAAAAAAATGTTCAACTACAATTTTAATCAGCATAGTTAAAAACATAAGTGTACAAATTTTTAAAACATTCTGCTAATTTTTAAAATTATTATAAATTTTCACTGTTTTTGACAAAAAATGTCATAAAAATGTCAAAATGACATTTTGTGCAAAAACACTTCACTATACATCTTAAAACGGTTTATCTCATGCATTAAGACGATAAAAACAAGGGGTCAATTTCTAGTGCACACCATGCTTCACCGTCTCAGAAATCGTCTTTTAAATAAAAAAAAACCATGTGTACACATAGTAACAACTTCATTTGAATATTTATATCAGTTTATTTAACCAAAGATATCACAGTTAAGAAAGCATCTGTATAGTGAAATAGACATTCAATGTAAAAATGTACTCAAAAAGCTTTCACCGAATTTAAATGTTCACTCACTAAAAGTTGACTATAATAAATTAAAATAAAAATTTATAGAAAAGTGCATATAAATTTATATTCCTGTAGTAATTAAACCCATGATTTGTTCACCATTGCGTATCCCAATCATCATCACTGTCGTATAAAGACTCTTCTTTCACCGCGAATTTGTTGGCAGCTGGCTTCGCAGGGATTGAAGCGGGCTTCACTGGTGATAATGTAGGCTTAGCTTGTGCTTTGACAACCGATTTACTGATCGGCTTTGGCTTTGCGGCCAATTTTGATGTTGTTGTAGGTTTGCCGGTACCCCATTCATTCTTAGGTTCGGATACACTAAACTCGTTGAAATCTTCGTCCAACCCCCAGCCTCCTCCATCTTCAAGAAATCCATCTTTCTTCTCAACCTTCTTCAAGACCAATGGCTTCTTGGCTGGTTTGGCTTGAACACTGGACAAATGACCTAAGTTAGGTAGCTTTGTAGCTTGTTCTGGTGAAGATGTAGTAGATCCTCGAGAAGATGGAGGTTTAGATGAAGCGTCTACAAAGGCCGGAGAATTAGATCTAGGTGGCGTCGGTTGAGCGGGTTTATTTTGCTGTAAAGGTGTTGAATTTTGATTCCCTGGAGCGTCTGGTTGATTTGGTGCTGGTGGTGGGGGTACCGCACCTTTGTAAAACTTCCCTGATAGAGCTTTAAGTGCCCAGCCAGCCCACTGAAAGTTAATATAGGGTTAAAATATAACATTTAAAATAAACAAGAGTGTTTATGAATTAAGTCAAAGAAACAAACCTTATCCGTGCTCAAGATCGATCCCTTTCCGCCACTCTTAACTTGAGCTTCGAATTCTGGAATCAAGTCAGGGTTTTCACTGGCCTTCTCCAATTTTTCCAAAAAGTTTTTAAACGCTTTAAAAGCTTGGTCTCTTACCTAAAAATAAATGATTATAAAACACCTATAATAGAAATTTCAAAAAAAAGGTAACAACAAGAAATTTAAATTCTCTCACTTGTTTATCAACATCCACGAACAATGGTGACAAAGCAGGCATTACTTTGCTGGCTACTTCTGCCAGACTGTAGAATTGTTGTGTAGCTGACAACGCCAACACTCCAGCCATCCGTGCGGGCGGGAATGGATCTTTTAATCCTCGAGTAAAAGCGTTGATCAGAATCCGTTGTCGATGAGACGGATCCAAGTAACATCCTATTTTACCCAAACATATTGTGGTATTGGTTCTGATAGAAGGTTGGTCATCTGACCCTTGTAGCCTGGCGAGATACTTCATAAGGTCTACGTTCAGGTTATTGTAATTCAACTTCTCCGCGAATACGACGATGGCTTTTACCGTGCTTTCTCTCACCGTAGGGTTTGTGTCCATAAAGCCGGTTATCAGATTGCTGGAACATTTTTGAGTCAGGATTTAATAATAAGATAAAACTAAAAAGCCATTTTGATCTATTTACACCATGTATGTAACTTCAAAAATCAAAAGACAATAGACTTACCTATAGATCTTCTCATTGACAACTTGTTGGTTCAAATGCGGAGCAAACTCATCAATCTTCTCCAACAACCTAACTCTAGTACTTCTATCGGGAGAACTAAACAATTTTACCAAAGATGGTACTATCCTTGTCTGATACTCGTTTTCGTCTAACAGTCTGCCCAATTTGAACATTGGTACCAAAATATGTGACCCAGCGTCACCGTATTCGTATGTCTGAGAATTAGAAAAAAATTAAACTCAGATTTTTAATCATAAAACTTGAATAAAAAACATAAAAAACCTTAATTTTAATAAAATAAAAAACTTACATGTATAAGTTTTGGCAGCAACTTATACTTGGCAATATTGTCAGGAAACAGCCCCAAATTGTCCTTCAAACTCATGAAGAATGCTAATTTTTCAGCTGAATCTTTCAGTTGAAACTCTTCCAAAAATAACAAAGTGTCCACAAACTTGTTCTTCATGAATCCTCCACTTGATTTTGACTCTGAAGTAAATGATGATTAACACATCAGCTTACTGTGATTGAACTAGAGTAATAATAGACAGTAGTCAGAAAAAACATAAAATCAGGTCTTTAGAGTCTTACCTGCCAACAAATCCTCAGCAGAAAATGTTTTCCCTTTTGAATCCAACTTCTTAAATAATCCTTGAAGCCTTCGAGGTATTTTTGTTAGAGTCTTCGTCCCAGGCGGCGATTGATTGAACCCGTTGAATACTTGCCAGATCACGTTCGCTAACTGGTTTAAATCGGCTTTTGGTGAACTGAAACCAAAAAAAAATAGTAAAACGAAGTAAGAATGATAAAAAAAGTATGAACCTTTATTACCTAAACGTCTCCGTGTTCTGAAACCCGCTTAATTTCCAATCTCCGCTTTCCGTGACATAAATTGAAGTTTCAATATTATTTTGGGATATTTTAGCTTCATTATGCAAAAACTTCAAAGTGTTCAACATCTGATACAATCCCCAAGATACAATAAGCTCTTTCTTCGATTCATCAAGCTGATTCTCTTCAAAATACGTAGCTATAGGAACACACGGTTCTGTTACCAGGTAAAATGCATTATCACTCTGAAATAGCTTATAGTTATTGTAATTAAATATAAGCCAAACAATGTTATGTATCTAACAGAAGTTAGGCACTATAAAATTTGCGTGACCTACGTCAGTGGCTTTACCAGAAGACAAATATCGACCTAAAACAAGAAAAAATAATTGGAAACAACCTCTAAACTATCCAAAAACGTGAGAACATTAGGATGCCTTATCGTCTTCAACTTCTGCGTCTGTATCCTCAAGGTAGACACGTTATTGTTCGTCCAAAAAACTGTAGCTTTAAAATTTGGATCCGCCTAGAAGTAAACGTTATTAAAAATCACAGTTCAACATTATTAAAATAAGTAAAGTTAAGAAAATTTTAATTCTACCTAAAAGTGACACCTTACCTTTCTGAAGCTATGACCCATACAAATACCATCTTTTCGAGCAAAAAAATCATTTGGCAGCTCATAAGGAAAGTTGGATTTAGGATCACGCGAGAAAAAGGAGCTCAGAACAGAAGACATGTGTAATATGTGTGTAGCGTGAATTTTGAAACGTGAGGTGGCAGTAGAAACGGGATAAAAATTCTACACGATTTTTTCTGTTTTTTAAAACGAATTTCAATAAAATTATCGGTTTCTAGCGCGAAGTGTCACAAATTTAACAACAAAGTTTGGGAAGGAATTTCTTCAAAACTGCTGCCAAAACACGTATGATAACTATGATAATATAGTATGAGCTTTCGGGTATCAATATAATTATTATGGTAAGGGCAAGACTATGTATCCGAACAATGCGCGAAGTTATTTCCACGCATTTTTTGATAAAATTAATTTAAATTACATTAGCAAACTCCATCTTAAACAACAATACCTCCTAACTAGTTTATTAAATCAAACATATCAACAATAAACTAACACAAGGTCACGAAATAATATAACATCTATGTGTTCATCATTTAGCCCTTGATGAACTTGACGCCCTTCTCAACGTTCTTGACGAGCTCTGGAACTGAGGCATCGATGAGTTGTTGTTCATATGATGAGACTTGTCCAACACCGAGGATCTTTTCAACTCCGTTGGGGCCGAGTTCGAGTGGGGTCGAGAAGTATTCGGCTCCCTTGACGGCATCAGACTTGACATAGGCACATTCGACGACCTTCTCGCCACGGAGACCCTTGATCAAAGAGTTGACGAAGCGAGCACCAGCATAGGCCATGGAGAGGGTAGCAGATCCCTAAAAAATCATTTTTAAATACCAAATAATGAAAAACTATTGAAACTTTAACGATACAGAAAAACACTGACTCCTATCTACAGTAAAAACGGTGTCAGATATGATACTTCTAATCAACATGGCAAAAAACTGAGAACTTCCTAAAAGTCAAATATACATTAAAATATACATACAGTTCCAGCCTTGGCTTTGACGACTTCAGTACCGGCTTCTTGGATTCTCTCGGTCAAAGCTTTGATCTCTTCGTCGCTGAATTTGGCGGCTGGCTTGACTTGGCTGAGCAATGGGATGATTGTGATACCAGCATGTCCACCGACAACTGGGACAACGGTCGAGTTGACATCAAGTCCCTTCTTCTCGGCAACAAAAGTCTGAGCACGAACGACATCTAAAGTGGTAACTCCGAAGATACGACGTGGGTCGTATACGTTGTTGTTCTTGTACACTTCGGACACAATTGGTACTGTGGAGTTGACTGGGTTGGTGATAATAGCAATGAAGGCATGTGGGGCAGCTTTGGCAGCGGCTTCGGCCAAATCCCGGACGATACCGGCGTTGGTGTTGAAGAGATCATCACGGGTCATTCCTGGTTTACGGGGTACACCAGCTGGGATGACGATGACATCAGCTCCCTGAAATAGTAAATCCGAGTATGTAACAAGATCAGTCTCTTACTCAACGCTGTTAAAAATGTAAAAAGAGCTTTAAAAATCTAAAAATAGAGCCTATAATAATATGAACTACAATTCGTTGGCTTATTATAAATCCTCAAACCAACAAATAAAAAAGGACAATAATTACCTCCAAAGCTCTGTGCAACTCCTGAGGTCCAGTGTGGGCAGTAACCTGGGCTGGCGAGTCGATGTGAGAAAGGTCGGCAGCAACACCGGGAGTGTTGACAACATCGTACAACGACAACTGAGCTACAGCACGGTTGTTCTTCAACAAAAGACCCAATGGCTGTCCGATTCCACCGCTGGCTCCAAGAAGGGCGACCTTTGGGGCAGATGAGCTGTGTCTAACTCCATTCAAGGCTTGGCGGGAGCATCCCATGAGAACCTTGCTGGACATTGCCATTTTTGTTGATTATGGGCAAAAAACCTGAAATCGCAAAAGTTAAAAGGGAAAGAATAGTAAAACAAAAAATACATTGTTTTACAGTTAATTTTTTAACGGAAAAACATTACAAACACGGGCAGAGAGGTCTCCTATACCTAAAACAACATCTGGAAACAAGGAAAAACATATATAAAGTTAGCAAAAATAAAATATAAAGCAAAACTAGTATTTAAACTTAAAAAAGTGAAAATCGCCATGAAGAAAAGAAAACCCAGAGAACGCCACACTCAAACGTTCTCCCAAATGCCCACAAACAAAAATGACAGAGAAGAAAAAGGAATAGGACGATTGCCGCGAAGAGAGAGCGAACAAACCAGAGAGTGCCAGCGAAAAAGACACCTGAACTTGCCCAGGAGACTTTTCCGTGTAACAACGTGCAAATCACGCAGATAATTTTTGCAACGTTCTTTGAAGTTAACAATTAGAAGCACTGAACTGTTATCTGACAAATTAACCCTAAAAGGTTGGTCTTCCTGCATGAAAACAAGTTAAATACTTACAAAAACATAACTAATGACTTTCAAAATCCAGAATTAAACACTTTTCAGACTTTAAAACGTTAATTTCCCAAAAAAACAAAAATACGTAAATTGTGTTTTTCTAAAAGAGGTTTTTTTAAACCTAAAAACAGCGAACAAAAAGTACACAAACCAACGTGATTTCCATACCTAAAAACACTTGTTACGATAAAAAGGTCTTCAAGTGACTGATTATAAATAAACAGCATCAAAGCGAGCGGAAGATAAATTCACAATGATGAAAAAAGCCGAAAGGTCTAGAAAAATATTTTTGATTAACATTTTCGTATAACTTGGTCTAAAGCCCCGGCCGCGAGCTGTAAAACAATCATTCTCACTTTTTTGTACCAAAGCTGTTGCAAAAGTGCTTTACCTAATAATTTATTAAAAAACATGTACTAATAATTGGTTCTTAAATTCATTTAGCATTTGGTGAACCGACCTTCTCGACGTTCTTGACGAGTTCTGGAACTAAGGTGTTGATGATTTGTTGTTCGCATGATGTAACTTGTCCAACACCGAGAATTTTCTTAACTGTGTTAGAAAGCTGAGGTATTACACGGTTCTTCTTCGACAAAAAACAATCCTGGAACAGCGAGATGAACTGAAAGTGGTCGTTTTTGTTGGTTATGCGCAAAAAACCTCACATGACAATTAAAAAGGGTAACACGATAAAAAATAGTATCACATTCTAAATTTTTTTTTTGATTTGGCCTAAACAACATCTGTTTGAAAGTTGTATTTCTGAGCTGATTTTTTACACATAGCAACTTACAGTTATCACTGATATGTGATATAAAAGTTATTGATGAATGGCATGTTTGGTACGTTTTAGGTAAACATTTTCAGATTTGACACTTATTACTTAACGTTAGCGGTTTACAGTGTTTTTCTATGATCTGGAGACGTTTAAAACAGTGTCTGCTTTGATTTGAAAACATTTTAGCTACATAAACTTATCAAAGCTGTAAAGTGGCCGTTTTATGACCACTACGTTGTATTTAGGAGTAGTCGTGGCAGTGTAAAGGTTTCAATTTTATTGCTGATTAAAAGGTGCGGCTTCGATGTTAAAGATGTTTTTTACAAAGTTGCAACTTTAACGTTTGCTTTTGGCTACCTCAGCTGTTTTGTTATGAATTGAGTACTATAGTGTTTCAAAAACTTAATATTATAATTTTGTGGAACTGATACATTTGTCTTATTAAAACAGTGTTTTTGCGAATCTTAGAATCTGTTTAATGTAACCTGAGAAGGCTTTTGTTCAGGGGGTATCAATCTCGAGACGAACAAAAAAGTAATCCGAACGTAACATAAAGACAACCGTCTCGAGCAGCTTACCCAACCTTTCAAAACTTTTAAAGCAACGGTTCTGACCTCTGGCCGCGGTGGTTAATTACAGCTACTGTTCTTGTTTTATCTTGTAAACTTGTGAGCTATATAGGGTTTTGAGGTTTATATGAGGTATGAGATTGAAAGGTGATTATAATGATGTGATTATTGGTAATTATTGGTCAAATTTTTATATTTCTTTAAAAATGTCTTTTTAAAAGTTTCTTTTGTTTTTTTTTGTCTAGCATAATTATAGCCTAAGTATTATAGTAGATTATAGTAGACCGATCTTTGTTTAGACTAAAAAGCATCAATATTTTTTAAAATTTTAAAATCCCGGACCACTTGAACTTCTAAACCGTTTCGACCGTGAACAAGTAAACATTCCTCGGTCGATTATCAAATTCGATTTGCATATCAAGTATTGAAATACTTTGCGTTTGTCGCGGGCATTTATTTGTTTTGTCCTACGGGTAAAAAGGGGCTGGCCGCTCTTAAGTGCGTTGGTCAACACGGGCGCTAACACACAAAACACCTTCCAACATAATAGATAAATAAATATATATAGATTCTTTTCAGCGCCTTAAATTACACGTGAAATTCGAATTTTTGGACGAAAAATAATTTTACTAAGAACGTTTGCGCCGGAGGGGAAGTGGTTCGTACACAAATGTTATAGGGGTTGATGGGGGAGGTCAAAGGTAAATACGGTTATATATTAACGGTGATGATAATAATTACTGGCATTTTGGGGTTGATAATATAGAATGGATTGCATTCATTTTACAGCTTAAGGTTGAAACGTAGTCACTTTTTAATACCGTATGTATTTTTTATTTTTGCTATTTACTCTTGAAAAGTGCAAAAAAGACTAAGAATTCCGTTGTTACCGAAAGCACTATCATTATTTATCGATTGATCCTTTATATTCACATAATTCAAATTTGAGTTTTGGCATTTTTTGTCATATTGTTGCTACTTTCGTATTAGAGTATTAATTGAAAACGCATTTTTACTATCTTATTTTATTTACTGATATGTTATTTTATTTTGTGTAAGCAGTTCCTACTACAAAGCAACTTTTATGACAAGTAATTACTATAAATTACCTTGATCGCTTTAACGCGTGGACTTGATTGTATACATAAATCATCGCTTCATGCATTAAACGGCTACGTTCGGAGTTAATACGCTTATAAAGGTTGCAAAAACGGCTGGATAAACCTTAGATATTGTTGTGGATACAATCTATACATTTTTACATTTGAATTTTCTAGTTTGTTCTTCGTGCAATTCATTCTTTAATTTAGTGTTTCTTTGATATTGCTTGATGTTTTTTAATATTATTCATTCTTATTCATGCCCCTAGGTTTTAATTATTTTTATTACTCGTGTGTTATTTTTGTATTAATGTTTTGTATTGACATTTCCATCCTCTCTTCTTTCTCTCCCCCACTCCTTTCCATAATTACGGCCCTTGAGGGTTGATTCAAAAGTTCAGGTCAATTTTGTTTTTATTTTCCTTTTTTGGCCGCCGCTAAAATTAAATAAAAAATCTGCGAAAGAGAGGGCTTTGTAATATTTTGGGAAGGGGGGGGGGGATGGTTCGGCGATGTCTCATCGATAAGATGGTCCATAAAAACGAGAAACTACTTTTCGGGAATGCAAATGTTTCTAAATAGTTTCAGGATTGCGTGATTGACTCAAAATGCCCTCAGGCCTAGTTTGAATGAGACTCCACGGACTCGCGGTGCTGGTCCTGCTGGACTCGGTCTGGTCAGGTGGGTTAGTTGTTTTTTGTGAGTAATGGGTAAAGTCATACGAAGGAACGCTATTCATTTGGATTGAATTAACAAAAACAATAATTGTGTACATTGGCTAGCGTTTCTTTGTATGACAAATCCTTTACATAGCTGATTTGTTTTTGAAAATTGATATGGTGTAGGACATACTTTGTCCTATAAAGTAAAAATTACACTATCATCTGACTCCACATTTTTTTTCAATTTTATTGTATACAAAAACCATTTTTAATTACTTGTCTTTTCTAAATTTGATGTAAAGCTTAGCAACTTTTTTCAATAAGGTCAAATTGAACTTATTTAACTTTAGAAGATCATGTATTGTAAGCAAAATAACCAAATTTTATGTGATTTTTAACTCTTTTCCTGATTACACACACAGAATCCACGAAGTTGTAAAAGCACTTTATTTTTCGTTTACGACCTCGAGGGAATAATTTTATCAAGTTTTTGCTTTTTCGATTTCTATAATCCAATATTCGGAAGCAAAAAAGTTTGGAAGAACGCCAGCGAAACATCACAATAGAATCTGGCTTCTAGTTTATATTTAAATAAAGCGTATAGTAACATAATCACAACAAATGTGACGCAAATGTGCCAATAAAATATTATATAAATGTTAGATCTTTCAATTTTAGTTCTATCACTATGCTCCTGCACCCTTCGACATATCCATCTGAATGCCTTCGAACCTCAACGATCTATATTTTCTCCAGAATACCCTCGACCTTACTGTGGGAACATTGACTGTTTATGGATTATTGATGCTCCATCTAATCAGTCAGTGTTACGATTCTACTCTCCTAAAGTTGATCTCCGAGCACGTCGAGATTCGATCAGATTCTACGATTCGCACGATCTTGACGAGCAGAAACATCTACGAAGCTACAGAAAAGACAACGCTTCTGGAGAATGTACGAAGCGAGAAGCGTGTGAATTCAAGGCTTCTGGGCCAAGGATTGGAATACGGTTTGTAACTGGGAGAGGTGTCCCTGATAACTACGGTTTTCAAGTAAGTTGTTGTAGATATTAATGTATTGCTGTGTATTATCTTACTCTATTGCGTGGCAATGGCACAATCTTACTTAGGTTGCAAAATATGACATCGTTCCTGAAATCAATATTCTACCATAAGATTCCTTACAAACGATGTTCTCATCCATGTAAAATAACATATTTCAGGCCACAGTAAGTCTTTTCAACCATCAATTAGGCTACGAAACCGACAGCGCTCCAGATGACACTCTTGTATCTTTCTGGAACTTTTTGGTTTGGGTAATATTGGTGTTTTGCTTAGTAGTATTTATAATTGCTGTGTTTTACTTGGCCTGCTTGAAACGTGGCCAAGAAGATAATCGATCTCCTCTGTTAAACAAGTCCGTCAAGGAGGAGAGTATTCACTTGTCGATACATTCAGAAAACGAAATTCCCGAAGAAAAAGCTTGATTTTCTTGATTTTTACTATGTAAATCTAATAAATATAAATACTTTTAAAATTTAAAAACCTTTATATAACTTTTAAAACTTTCGTGGGGTTCCAGACCCTTACAAGGAAAGTACCCTTCCTGCCCCGCTCAGAATCAGCTCAAAATTTTTATATGAATTCTTTGTACCAACAATAGTACCCATAAAAAAATTATAGCTCGCGCTCTTGAGCTTTAAATTTAAATTATTTGCGTTTCCTGCCAATTTGGCATTGCGTTTCAAGCACTTTTTTCGGCTTTCCCGACAAGATACGCTTACAAATTTAAAAATGTAGGTTCATTTAAAGGTATTCTACTAGTATATGAAAGAAAAATTATTAAAAGTCAAAAAATGACAAAGTTACAAGCTTGAAACACAATGCCAAGTTGACGAGAAATTCAAAATGTCATTTTTTAATCTCGATTTTCTCGAGATTTTCTGGAAAGCGCGATTTAGTACTTTGCTGAAGATATTATATTTACATGATCTTTTTTTATAAAAAGTTTGAAGTCAATCAGAGCGGGGCAGGTCGGGCACTTTCCTTGTTAATATAAAGGCCATTTATATTACGAACCTCCCGTATAACGAGCTTTTAGCCATCTCCCTTGATATTCCTTATACGGAATTTCTACTGTATTGTGTTCCTACGTTATATAAAATCATATAAACCTCGAGAATCTGATTAAAAGTTTATTGGAAATGTATGGAACTAATGAGCGTCATTTTCTAATAACAGTAAGTAGATACGTAAGTTTAGAGCAGGTTATGTAAGGTTGTTTTACAACAAGCGTATGTGAAAGACTACCAAAATTCAAAACTTAAAAAGATTATTAGATGTTAATAAACAACGTTAACAAATCAAAATCAATTGATAGTGATCTGATCAGCGATTCTCAATCTTAGCACCTTCAGTTCAGCTTTAGCTTCTGCCAGTTCAAGTTCCCTTTGGTTGAGACGCTTCTGCAATTCCTCGATCTTGTTCTCCTTCTCCATTTCTCTCAAAGCGCGTCGTTTTCTGGACTTTTTGGCCGCTTCATTGTTCTTAGCACGCTTTAATCGATACTCTGGATCATACTTCAATTCTGGAGAACCCATCATGGCCATGGAAGGAGGAAGGAACGCTTGAGGAACCTGTGCAGATGATGAAGCGGCCGTTGAAGGAGCAGCATCTTCTAACGAGTTGTTTTCTGGAGAAGGTGAAGTTGGCGACAAAGACTGTTGTGGGCTTTGCTGTGCGTTCATACCTGATCCTCCAAAGTCCTGAAACGTAACATAAATATGCATATTTGCGACAAAAACATTGAATATTACCTATTCTAAAAAAAAACTACAAAATTTCGTAAAAATTTAAAAATTATGCGTTTTCTTAAAGAGATAAAACAACTTACATATCCAAAATGATAGGGATAGAACTGCATGGGGTGCATAGGGGGTGGGTAAGGCATCTCTCCCATTCTTGGATTGTAAAACATTGCTGGATGTGGAGGAAAACCGGGTGGAAGATATTGAGAATGGCCATTTTGAGTTGAAGTAGAGTTGAATTTGGGCTTCACATCAGTAGTAGATTGATCAGCAGCAGATTCTGATAGATTCATTTCTTTCAAGTGAGAAACTAAAACCAGATAAATTATTAAAATTAATAAAAAATCAAAAATAAAGAGATTTTTGTTATACAGAATCATTCAATTTTATACATAACACGCGACAGTTAATATAAACTGAATAAGGCGACATATGAAAGCTAAAATGAGCTGATAATCCGACAGAAAATGACTCTGGCCAATAACGCGCAACGACGCGACGCGCCAACCTTTTTTGGATAGCTTGAAGGTAAATACGGCGCTGTAGAAAAGTTGGGGTTTCCCTGTCGCTCGATCAAACACATAGTGAACAATGGTTTATCAAGTATGGCATCGAGCGCTGCATTCATAATGCAACTCTGGGAAATAAAAGCAAACGCAGGATGATCAACTACAACTTTTAATTTTAGGTAACAAATCATCTACAACAAACGCAACTCAAAATACAGTAATCCTAGGAAATTCAGATCTCACATACTATTAAATACTGTACTTTATAAGCTACAGAACGATACAATTTTACGCATTATGCTATAATCTTCAAGTCACATTGAGAAAAAAGCCAAAAACTTGATATACCTTGCCAAATTTTAGTTTTTCTTACAAAGAACAAAAAAAATATCAATGTGAATAAAAAATATACTTTATAACATTAAATACCTCCTATTTAACAACTTTTTGGTGTCGAAAACCTTTTTCAATGATCAGCTTTCATATTTATTTTGTGAGAATTTATGACATATTTTTTGCGGCCTACAGATTTCTTATCCTCACGTTGCGCCCGTACTTTCAGGTTTTGGCGGAATTATTTTTGGAGTTGATGTGTTTGTTATGTAAGTGGGTTGTAGTCTTATCCAAAATGCAAATCAAATTTTTGGTTTTGTCAATGGACTCCATAAATATGTCAATTGATTTAAATGGTAAGTATTGTGTTATCTTTGTTCCAAAATGTGCCAAAATGCGTAATTTTATAAAAAATTAGTTCGGAAATAGTCAATAATAATTTTGAAGTGGTCACTGATAACAGTGAGCGCAAAAACTTCAATAATCTATCCGGTATTGTTCAAAAAATCTCTTATCAATTTTAAAACATACACCAATAGTACCGAAAGCCAATCAAATGTTCAAGAAAATAGTTTATGTACAGGTATCGTGTTCATTAACAGTTCCACTCGGGAATAACGCTTTGTTGTAGGCTGTGAAGAACGGCGACAACTTTTTGACCCGTTGTTCGAACTCGAATTCGGTCCTCATCTGTGGTCGTTCCGTGATCACGAGATGTTGTCCTGGATTCTCGATGGTTGACGGTGCCCAATTGAAGTCGAATCTCACTGAATTCGGGTTTCCATACTTGGCAAAGTTGGTCCACATTGTTGTTATCATATTCCTTACTTTAATGTCTTCTTTCGTTCGCCTCCAAGGCTTTAGTAACACGTTGACATCAAATACGTAGGCCAGTTCAGTACAGTGGGTTGCTGCTGAAATTAGTGGTTTTTTAATAGTATTTTTGGAAGGCAAAGTCAGATAAAAGGGTAAAAATGATTGTGCTGAAGTTCTATACTTTTTTGATTAGGATAGAACTTCAACACAAAAGCTATTGTAAAAGGCCTTTCACGCTATAGATCTTACCAGTAAAAGGCATGAAGAGATTGAATCCATGGAAAAGCGATGGATTGTAATGTTCAAATAGGTATAAGTAACATTTACCACCGTTTTCCACCATGTTCTTGCTGTAGTTGTAGATGGGGGTATTGTTTATAAAGTCATCCATCATCTGAAATGTGCAATATTATTACCAATGTATTTTTTATATTATGCATTGTTATGACCTTTTTTGTTTTGAATTGCATTAAAAGAGACTTTCTGAGACCGTGAAGCATCCTGTAACAAACATGTGCACTAGAAATTTACCCCCTGTTTTTATTTGCTAAATCCATGAGATAGACGGTTTTAAGGTATGTGGTAAAGTGATTTCGGACAAAATGCCGTTTTGGCACTTTTATGCCATTTTTTGTTAACATACTGTTAAAATGTACCAAAAAATCAATAGTCCGCCAAATGTTCTGAAAATTTGTACACTTACGTTTTTGACCATGCCAAAAAATATTGTAATTGAAAATTTGTTTCTATCGGTACCGCACCTACCGTAATCCGACCGGTCGATTATAAAAGTGCAAATATCTAAAAAGTTAACACGGATCTTCACAGGCAATTTTTGCATATTTAGAATCTCCATGAAATTTGGATTATCATAGGCTATACCCCCGTTTCTAGTCCGATGGGTTTTGGGGGTTTTTGGTCGACTGAAAAATTACGGTAGCAGACCGTGCAAATAATAATTTTTTTTTAAATCCAATAATGCATCGAACGCTTTGAAACTGTGCATGGCTATGTTTTTGACTATGCTAAACAACTTCGTAATAAAAAATCGTTTTTTAAAAATACCGTAACCTACCGTAATCCGGCCGGTCGATTATCCTCAAAATTGGCAGTTTTAAAGATGAGCTTATAGCCTATCAATATCTACTTTTTATTTAGATTCTAAATATGCTAAAATTGACTAAGGACACCCGTGTTAAATTTTTAGAGAATTGCACTTTTATAATCGACCGGTCAGATTACGGTGGGTTACGGTACCTTCAGGGAGAAAATTATATTACAAAGGTGTTCAGCATGGTAAAACACGTAAATATGCAAATTTTTAGACTTATCAGTGCATTAGCAAAGCTGTAGTAAAATTTTAAATTTTTAGGCAGTGTGTTACCGTAATTTTTCAGTCGACCAAAAACTCCCAAAACCCATCGGACTAGAAACGGGGGTATAGCCTATGATAACCCAAATTTCATGTAGATTCTAAATATACAAAAATTGCCTATGAGGATCCGTGTTAACTTTTTAGATATTTGCACTTTTATAATCGACCGGTTGGATTACGGTAGGTTACGGTAATGATAAAAAAAAAATTTCAATTGCAATATTGTTTGGCATGGTCAAAAACATAACTATCCACAATTTTAAAACGTTTGATGCATTATTGGATTTCTTAAAAAATTTTATTTTCTGCACGGTCTGCTACCGCAATTTTTGAATCGACCAAAAACCCCCAAAACCCATCGGACTAGAAACGGGTGTATAGCCTATGCTGACCTAAATTTCATGGAGATTTTAAATATGCAAAAATTGCCTGTGAAGATCGGTGTTAACTTTTTAGATATTTGCACTTTTATAATCGACCGGTTGGATTGCGGTAGGTTACGGTACCGATAGAAAAAAATTTTCAATTACAATATTTTTTGGCATGGTCAAAAACGTAAGTGTACAAATTTTCAGAACATTTGGCGGACTATTGATTTTTTGGTACATTTTAACAGTATGTTAACAAAAAATGGCATAAAAGTGCCAAAACGGCATTTTGTCCGAAATCACTTTACCACATACCTTAAGACCGTCTATCTCATGGATTTAGCAAATAAAAACAGGGGGTAAGTTTCTAGTGCACACCTTGCTTCACGGTCTCAGAAATCGTCTTTTAAATTATAGGTGATCTCCTTCATAAGCTAGCTCTTATGACAACTCTTAGAATATTTTAAAGATACGATAATCAATATTAACTCTGTCTTTCATATTATACTTACTTCCAAACAAGCTTTCTGAACTCTTTTCTTGTCTCTTTTCATACTTTCTGCTATGCCGTATAGCTCCCTGAATTCGTCGTCGCATATTCTGTCTTCTGGCGCTACAAGATGATCGTGAGCATTCAACATTTTGGTAACATTGCCTTCAAACTGCTCCAGTAATTTTTTGTTTGCAGATCGTCGGCTTAACAATACTGAAAATGAAATATTTATCTCTATAATTTATATTTTATCTCATAAATTATTTTCAACTGAGGTAGAATAGAGAAAGACTCTTTAATTTTACAAATTTTGTAAGGATGGAGTAGCCACCTACTAGATTAGACGCTGTAAACTTACAAAACAATAATCCTTCGTGAGCACAAATACCGGTAATCGAGTCTTTGGGTTCTGTTTCCAATCGTAATTCACAAATTGGTCTAGGTAATAATTCAGAATCATATACAGGAGCTAATAGTAACCTCATTTCATCTAGTACTGCTCGTTCACCTAAACATAAATTATGAGTAAACGCTTATATATATATTTACGTCATTGTAAACTAATTTCACGTCGAAAAGTTACAGTACTATGTAATTAACTTACCAACCATAGTTAGACCGAATTTTTGACTAGGTTGTTTCCTTAAAAAGTCCAGACATTTTTTGTTGTCAATGTCATCCCAACCTGAAAAAAAAACATGTTTGTGACATTTCTACCTAAAATTTTCAAATTCAAGTTTTAAAATTGTTGATTAAAAACTTACTATTTTGAGGTTTAAAGCCAATATTCATAGCCTTTTCTCTGCTGTAGGCTATTGCTTTTGACCGGTCGGTGATGGCCCAATTGTTTTCGGCCGATCCAGCCATGCAAATCTTACGTTGAAATAGGTCTAAAGTTAGGGTTTTTTTTGTACAAGGGCTTAGTACGTGATTCTGCTTTTTATATTATTCATTATTTTCATACATTTAATAATACATATTAAGTTCAAAATAAAATATACGTGTAATAAAACTTACTTCTGGAGACAGGTGAGACAGATAAGAGATCAGTAGCGGCGCCTCCGGCGCTTTGTCCAAATACCGTAATCCTTGCTGGATCACCTCCAAATTTTGAAATATTATCTCGAATAAACTGTAGAGCTACGACTTGATCCCAGAAGCCATAGTTCCCCTTGATATGTTCATCATCCAAACAAAAGTAGCCCAACAGTCCCAGACGGTACTGTATCGTCACTACTATCACATTGTTTCGCACTAGGTATCTGTAAAGGGGTATTTTAGTAAAAGGTAAAAATTTTATTTTACGTAATGGTAAGAAGCAAGATATAACGGTATGAATCATAATATAACAGTATGAAGACGCCTACATATATTATGACTTACTTTGCGCATTTACTATAGTGATATTTAGCTGCACTGTCCATAACGTAACCACCTCCATGTATATACACCATAACTGCGTAGCCTTTCTGAAAATGTACATGGTAATCATAGTTTCATATGTTGAGAATTCAAAAATGAAAATAAAATTTAAAAACTTACAGGAAATTCATTGGTCTGCCTAGCAGGAGTAATAATATTCAGATACAAACAGTCCTCGCTGATGGGTACTCTAACATCAACAAAGTCCCAAACGAAGGAAGTTTGAACTGATCGAGATCTGTATTTGCGACATTCCAGTATTCCAGTCCACGGATCAGGGGGTTCGGGCTTCTGAAATTCGGCAAAAGTTAACTTTTAAGCTAAACAGTAACTTTTACTGCTTTTTTTGATTTCTAGTGACCTATAATAATTAGTTTAAAGATTTTAAAATTTTATTCAAATGCACTTTTATTATTTTACTTCAAAACGTGACATTGCTATAAAAATCTATCAAACCGTAAGACCAACTTGCAGTAAAACTCAAATTTCTACTTTTTAATTATAAAATTAGTCATTTCCAGGTTACTGTGTAATATATATTTCCTACTCTGTAATCCCCGGCTCTAAATGCAGAGCCCGTATGTTCGTCAGAGCGGGTGAGGCCAAAATAAGAGTACATATGTACTGAGTGAGAGAGTCATGCAAATTTGTGGAAAAATCAGTAAAAAATAAAAATTTTGAAAAAATTTTGAAAAAAAAACCGGTCAGTTTTATGGATTTTTTAGCGCAAAGCGGTCGTGTTTGAATTATTTTGATACTATTTTGAATATGATACGCAGTGTACAATTTTCGAAATTTTTAGGTTTTGCTTTTTAAAATGAAAGATGTGCGAGGGCCGGAGGCCCGAGCCAAGTTTTAATGAGATGTTTCGGTATTTACAATATTTGAATGAAAATTATTGACGTGCGAGGGCCGCAGGCCCGAGCTAATAATTTTAGATTAATAAAGTAAAGTAGAAGTAAAAGCAAAAGCAAAAGTAAAAGTAGAGGGCCCGAAGGGCCCTCTCCAGATCATAGGACGACCGGAGGGCGTCCGTTGATCTGGTCCCCGGCTCTAAATGCAGAGCCGTATGTGAGGCAAAAATAAGAGTACATCTGTACTAAATCGAGAGGGTCATGCAAACTTTTGGGAAAATCAGTAAAAATTAAAAAAATTTGTAAAATTTTGAAAAAAGAAATCGGTCAGTTTTACGAATTTTTTTGGCACAGAGCGGTCGTGTTTTCAAATGTTTTGATACTATTTTGAGTATGATACTGATTATTGTGTACAATTTTCGAAATTTTTAGGTTTTGCTTTTTAAAATGAAAGATGTGCGAGGGCCGGAGGCCCGAGCCAAGTTTTAATAAGATGTTTCGGTATTTACAATATTTGAATGAAAATTATTGACGTGCGAGGGCCGCAGGCCCGAGCCAATAAATTTAGATTAATAAAGTAAAGTAGAAGTAAAAGCAAAAGTAAAAGTAGAGGGCCCGAAGGGCCCTCTCCAGATCATAGGACGCCCGGAGGGCGTCCGTTGATCTGGTCCCCTATATAATTGTAGAGCGGTACATGTCCGAAGCCGCTGTTAGAGTGCATTTGTACTAAGTGAGAGAGCCATGCAAATTTTCAAAATAAATCATTTTAAAATGGAAATTATGTGAAAATCGGTGAAAAAATTTGCAAAAAAAATTTGAAAAAAAGAGCGGTCGGTTTTATTAAATATTTATAGATATGATGTGTGTGAAGATACGATGCAAGTACGACTGTACCATGCCGAGGGCCGAAAGCCCGAGGCCTTTTTTTATCATAAAATAAAAGTAAATTGTAAATGAAATAAAATTACAATGTCCAGACCATAGGAGGCCCGTAGGGCCTCCGTTGGTCTGGTCCCCTCTCTAAATAGCGGCCTGTATGAGTTTGTCCGAAGCAGCTTTAAAAGTACAAATTAGAGAGCCATGCAAATTTTTTAGAAAATCAATTTATTTATTTATTTTATTTTTAATAAATAAATTTTATAAAATTTTGAAAAAAGAGACCGGTCAGTTTCATAGAAATTTTTGAAAGAGAGCGGTCGGATTTCAATAATTTGGAGGAAGATACGATGGCAATGTAAGTATGTTTTCTGATACTATTTTGAGTATGATACTAAATATTTTGTAAGCTTTAAAAATCTTTATAAAGTTATTGATTTTATGATGAAAAGTATGGCTATGGGTAATGATAGGGATATGGGTGTGGATTTAAACATCAATCGTTTAAATATGGGCAAGGGTATATAAAATGGCTATGAATGTATCATACTGCATTGAAGTAGCAGAAAATTATTAAAACAAAAACATTCGATTTTAAAGTTAAAATGAAAAGAAACGCGCGAGGGCCGCAGGCCCGAGCCTTTTTTTTTTAAAACATTCTAACATTTCATTTTATTATAAAATAATTTTATACTAAAATAAAACAAAGCTAAACTATCCAGACCATAGGATGTCTCCGTTGGTCTGGTCCCTATATAAATGCAGACAGATGGTATGTTGTGACAAAAAAGTGAAGCATTCTATTTTATTGTTAAAAAAATGGTTGAAAATGAGCGGTCGGAATTTGAAAATGAAAATTGTCAAAATTTTTTAATTTGGAAATGAAAATAAAAGCGACCGGTCAGTTGCATTGAATTGTTTGGTGAAGAGCGGTCGGTGTGCGAATATTTTTGGACAAGGAATGATTTTGGATATGGCATGGGTATGGCATGGGCGTGGCATGGGTATGGCATGGGTATGACATGGGAATGGCATGGGTATGGCATGGGGTATGGCGTGGCTGGGTATGGCATAGGCATGGCATGTGTTTAGATATGGCATGGGTACGGCATAGGTATGGCATGGGTTTGGGTGTGGCATGGGAGTGGCATGGGTATGGCATGAAATGGGTATGGGTACGGGTATGGTAAGGGTTTGGCATGGGTATAGTATGGGCATGGCATGGGTAAGGGTATCGATATGGTGTGGGCATGGCATGGGTATGGCATGGGCATGGCATGGGTATAAAATGGGTATGGGTACGGGTAGGTACGGGTGTGGGTTGGTAGCTTTAGAACGCGAGGGCCGAAGGCCCGAGCAATTTATTACTGTCATGCGAAATGATTAAAAATATTTGAATAAAAGCCAATTCTATGATCAAAAATTGAGTTGCGAGGGCCGCAGGCCCGAGCCTAATCTTTGAAATATAATAAACTGTATTAAAATTAGCATATTAAAATAAAATGACATTGCAGTGACCAGATCATAGGACGTTGATCTGGTCCCAATATAAATGCAGAGAGATGGTTCGTGTGACAGATTGGTGAAGCCAAAATAAGAGTACATCTGTACTGAGTGAGAGAGTCATGCAAATTTGCGGGAAAAATCATTTGAAAATGAAAATTTTATGAAATTTTAAAAAAGGAAACCGGTCAGTCGCATGAAAATTTTTCGAGGAAAGCGGTCGGGTTTTCAAATGGTTTGGGCAATGATTTCGGATACTATTTTGAGTATGATACTATATTGTGTGAGATTTGAAATATGTTGGACGTAGCATGGGTATGGATACGAATATGAGCATGGATATGGGCATAGGTCACGGTATGGGTGTGGATATTGGCATGGGTATGAATATTGGCATGGGCATGGATAAAAATATGGGCATGGTTATGGATATAAATATGGGCATGGGCATGGGTATGGATACGAATATGGGTATGGGCATGGGTCACGGTTTGGATATTGGCATGGGTACGGGTGAGTAAGGGTATCGGTTTGGGTGTGGATATTGGCATGGGTATGGGAATGGGCATGGGACATGGTATGTGTATGATATTGGTACGGGTCACAATATGGGTGTGTATATTGGCATGGGCATGGCATGAGTATGGCTATGGTCATGGGTCACGGTATGGGTTTGGATATAGGCATGGATACGGGTGGGTAAAGGGTATCGGTTTGGGTGTGGGTGTGGATACGAGTCAAGGTATGGACAATAAAATGGGTATGGGTTTGGGCATGGCATGGGCATAGTATGGGATGTGCAAAAAGCGCTTTAGAACGCGAGAGCCGAAGGCCCGAGACATACTTTTAATAATATAAAAATCAAAACAATTTATATTAATTTGTGACATTAATGCGCGAAAAGCGGTGTGCGAGGGCCGCAGGCCCGAGCAATTTATTACA
The DNA here is from genome assembly GCA_904066225.2 of Bursaphelenchus okinawaensis. NCBI lineage: Eukaryota > Metazoa > Nematoda > Chromadorea > Rhabditida > Aphelenchoididae > Bursaphelenchus > Bursaphelenchus okinawaensis. The sequence continues at coordinate 4,856,757 of CAJFCW020000005.1, read as the reverse complement.
GTCATGTGAAATGATTAAAAATAGTTAAATAAAAACCAATGCTATTATCAAAATTTGGATTGCGAGGGCTGCAGGTCCGAACCTAATTTTTGAAATATAATCAACTGTATTAAAATTAGCATATTTAAAATAAAATAAAATGACATTTCAGTGACCAGGCCATAAGGGGGCCTTTGGGCCCCCGTTGGTCTGGTATATATTCTTCACGCTGTAAAGTATATTGTTACGTAACCTATAAATTAATTTTTAAAACAAATTTCGACCCAGAATAGAGGTGAATTTCGTAATTCCATTGTTTCGAATGTCATTTTTGGTGAATTTGCGACAGAAATAAAAAGAAGTAAATGAGCAAAGAACACGATTATACCATGACATACATTGTGTTCGTACATTTCCTGCTGCGAAAAATGCTACAGATTACATTTTTGGAGAGAATAGTGTGTTACTGTGGGAAAAAGTGTAGTTGTGACTTGTTTTGTTGATGTTTCAACTTTTTTGAGAGCAAAAAGCAAAGAAAAATGTAAAGATTATTAAAAAAGGTTGAAAGACCTTCGTTTACAGGTGGATTGTTATTTTAAAAGCCTTGTACAATATAAGAAGCTTCTAATTTTAAAGGTTTTAGGGAAAAATAAAAAAAAATTTTTAATTTTTTTTGTTAAAATTCAACAAAAATTTTTAAAATATCAAAAATTACCTGAAAACGTAACCCTCCAACCGGTGGCTTCGCGAACGGAATGCCCAAAAAGGCTTTGGCGGCGTGGTACTCGTTGATCTCCACCCACTTGCCCTCCACCCAGCCATGGGTGGTCCTGACTCGGGGTGGGTCGGCGTACTGTCGCGACATCGGTGCTCCCATCCTTTTATTGGAATAGCGGCGTCGAGCTGAGGTCCAGAGTCGAGAGTGAACGAACAGCGACAGCCGGTTCCATCGCCCGTGAAGAGGCGGCGATGGACCGCGTAGGGAGCGGCTCTGAACAAAAATAAATTAATTGAATCGGGTCATGATTACAGTAAATTCCTGTTATCATTCCGGCTTTTGCGGAGGGAGGAGGGAAGTTGTTAAAGTTTGTTCAAATAGTTTCAGGTGGCTTTTGTGATAAAATTTTAATGTTTTTGTTTGTAAGTGTTCAGAGTAAATAAAACAAATTTTTAAATTTTTGGCTATAACTGTAATAAATTAGTGGTGTTTTAGTTTTATTTTAGTATTTCAAAAATACATTATATTATTCTTCATAAAATTTCACAAACTGTTGACAGGAAGATTCATACTAAAATTGTGGTTAATGTGTTGCACTTTCAATTTCATTAAGTGTAAGCTATAAGTTTAGATGTTGAAAGTCTGTTTTTTATATCGGCGATAAATCTAATGACGTTTTAAAATGAAAAAGTTGTTTTACTTTTGACAAAACTTTGATTTTATCTAAATAAAACAATATAATGGTATCAAAAAAGTTTTGTCGTCAATATCTATGATTTTGCTTTCGAAAAGTGACATGACTTTTGTGGCGCTCAACAGAGATACCTGTTTTTTGTTTTTTTTGCTACAATTTTAACATTTTGATTAATTTTTAGTCATCATATTTTATATTGGTGACAATCAATGATTATCTTTTACAAAAGACAAAAGTATTTTGAAACCTTGAAAACAAAAATAACTTGTGATAGCCTGAAATAGTAAGTGAACTGACAATAGCCTTTTTGTTTTAGCATTTTGTGACCTTATTTTCGATTCAATTTTAAAAAGCAAAACACTGGCTCTAACACAAAGCACGGTAAAATTATGCAAAATCTTTTTATGCTTCCACAAATTTTTGAATGTTATCTTAGATACCATGACTTTTTAAAGGTTTCTTGATATTGAAACACCAGAAGACTGTAGTTTGAATCCTTGAACGTTTTAATCCGTGTTTTGTTTATTTCGGAACGTTTTGCACGACACGTTCTCGGACTTTGCTCTTATACTTTGATTCAAGTTTCTATGACAATGTAGCATGGTGCTTATAGAAAGGGGTGCATAGTAAATTAAAGAACACATCATGTTGCTATTATAAGGAAGCATGCATAATATTTTTACTAGAATAGGGAGCTACTGTAGTGCATACTACTATAATATTAATAGCACTAACCCTAGCAGATCCAAATGTTGAAATATTTTTTAAAAGTACTTTTTAGATTTTAAATTCACTATTTTTTTAAATAATGATTGCCTTTTTTTGTTAAAAATGATTGTTTTACGAGTTGTTATAGGATTAAACAGCTTTTAGTCACCTTTTCGATACCTATAAGACCCCTTTTGCATAAACTCTATTTAAAAGTATAAGTCATATGTTTTTACATAATTTCTGCACGACGAAACAAACATCTACAACATACGTACGTATTCTGCAGAGCTCGCTTGATTATGCACAAACTGAATAAGCGTAATCGTCGTATGTTCGCGTTATATTTTTAAAAAATCTTTAGAAAATAATTTTTTTTACTATTTTTACTAGTTTTAAAAATTTGAACAATGTTAAAATTAGTAGAAAAAGTTTTGTTGAGAATGGCATTCCAAACTACGTATCTGATGACTTTTATCATTTTACGTGTTACTTTGAAAAATGATTACTGAGTAATTGATGGTTTCTATCTTTTGCTTTTATCAAATTTTGAGAAGAGATCAACAGTGTAAGATGAGAATTAATAATACGTACAATAACGGTAAAGTAATTTAAATTGCGTCAATTTAAAATTTGAAATTAAATATAGCAAAATTTTAAAAATTTTAAAGTCTTTTTAAGACGTAATCTGTAAAATACTTCTAATATTCGTCTTCTTTAGTACCTTCTTCTATATACTTTACTACTACTGACAAGGCGATTGCTAAAACAATAAAACCGCCACATTTTGATGACATTACAAAACTCATATTGAAAAGACAAAAGCACAGTAAACTTACAAATTTCTTGTTTTCCATGTTCATACGACCATAATGAAGTGGTAAAACATTTAATATGACCAAAAACAATCTAAAAATTAATTAATTAATTAACTTGAACTTGCTGTTTTTGTTGTCATTTCACGCAATCGTCGTATGTGTGAGAACTCAACGTACTAATCTTAATTTTACGCAAATTACATTGAATTCTGATTCTGTTAAACGGCGAATTAAAAGTTCATTCTTTGGTAATTTTCGGAAAAATATTTTTTTATCTGTTACATCATGTTTTCGTGCCTTAAAATGGCACTTTTTAAATTGTGGTTAAAAATCAAAATAAAAATATGGTAAAAATGTTTTAGCAGATACTATAATATCTATTTCTAAAGTTCTGAGTTTTTTACTAGACTTTTAATATAAAAACAATTTACTATGATAAAAACTGGCCAACGTTCTATATTATACATACCGGGAAAGCTGGTATGTGTTTTAAAATCGAAAAAATAAAATTATTTTTGTTTTTTAACGCGGAAGTCATTCGTTAAATGTCAAAACATCAATTTTGGGCTTATTCTCTAAAGTAACATATGTATTAAAAATCCTACTGTAACTGTCTGTCTATCTCATAATGACTTATGTAGTGCCGGACGGGGCGTGGGGTTTGGGAGAGGAGAAAAAGACGGGGAGGATTTCTCTTCGTGCCAAAAATTTTGAAAAGAGTTATGTTCTATGCCCACCCCTTGCCTTACCCTCACCCCTCCCTAGACTTCTGCTCCTGCCAGACCCTGTATATATCGAAATAAAACGTATGTTAAGTTTCATTAAGATTTTTAAATTTGTAACGTAAAAATCGAATAAGCCAATGTAGCAAAAACAAACCCTGCGGCAACACGGAATGACCTTAAAAAATTGGAACGACAATAGAACGACGCGAAACGTGAAATCGAGAGAAACAAAAATAGATAATCAGGTTACGTTTCCAGGAGAACTTTTGGCTTATTACGTTGTTTTGGCTCATCGCCTGAGGGCGTTTCAGGGGAAAAGCCGAAATCTACGGTTACCAGCTTCGTATCGTGGTCTCTTATTGAAGTCAGTAAAAAAAGGCAGGTTATTAAGGTAATAATAGGGTACTCTGTATCATATATACAGTACTAACATATAAGTTACATAGTATTTCAAATTTCAAAAAGATTAAAACATAGCTACTACTACAATGTATTTATATTCAATTGCTTTTGAACGTTCTAAATACATATACTACTCAGAATATACAATATAACATGTAATAAAGACCATAATATTGCCATAATACATAGTAATAACTAAATGTTAAACCGCAGTAATACATTCGAATAGTTAATACACCCATTAAACATTACATTTCAGTCGGGTAGATTAAAACATTTGAAGATTAAAGAAGTAAAAGTGTTAATATTATCGTGTGTAATATGTACGAAATGCTTTGAAATGTGTTTGAGTAGCCAGCGTAATTAAAAACAAGCTTGGTAATCAGCCGCGGCCGTGTTTACATAGATTTACTATATATGTTGAGGTTTTCAACAGTATAAAATATATTAAATATTTTTTGAAAAATTTTAAAATTCGAAAAAAGCTAGGAAGGGACGGAAGAAGAGATTCAGAAGGCGGAGCCATGCATATTCTTCTCTGCGCTACAAAAAGGAAAGTCTGTGCAAATAGTACTAATGGTACTGTATGACTAATGGTACTGTAAGACTAACGATACTGTAAGACTAATAGCTTTGAAAGATTACTGGTATTATAAGGTTAACGGTAATATAAGAATAATGATACTGTAAGACTAGTAGTGCTGTAAGGCTAATAGCATTGCAAAACAAATGCTACTATTAGACCATTAACATCTCAAAAACCTTGTTTTTGCTTACCTTCATAAAGGGTAATTGTAGGTGTTGAATTCCCATAATTTGCATTTCACCCACTTTCCCATGTTATGTTATGTAAATATAAACAATTTCTTTTATTACTCTGTAAAATTTAATATTCTAAAAAATGAAAAAAACATTATTAATGTTAGTTCGAAAATCATGTGTCCAAAAATGAATGGCAAAACTTTAATGTCAAAAGTAGAGCTTACTGTAACAAAATGCCCTTTTTAATACTTTATCACACAGCAGAAATTGAAAAAGAGCTACAGTAATAGAGAAATAATACAGACATACCTAAACCAAAACATTGCCATATACGTAAACGTACTATAACTACAGAGTAACGCCAAAAAAGGCAACAAAACATACTTCAACATTGTTCGTTAAGTGCTCTCCCTCTTGAAAGACGTACTCACAGAGCACGAACGTAAGAGTATCATACATAGTGTCACGAATATGCAAATAAACCCAAAACTTTAAAAAACTTCTTATTCAGGGTTGTCAGCTCGTAAAACAGAGTAAATTGCCAAGTTCACATAAGTAAGGTAAAAAAGTAATTTCCTTCCGCCCGTACCCCCTCCCCTTCTTAAGACCCCCAGGGCTTTCAGGTATGAAATGTTCGAAAAGCGCCCCCAAAACGTTTTCCCCTTCCGACGCCAATTTTGGACGTTCGAGGTTGTCGAGAATTCGTGATGAGAATAATAAAAACAATTTCAGACAGTTCAAAGCAAAGTGGCAGTTTAAAGCCGGTAACCGCTCGAACTCTCAAGAATGTCCACAGAACTGGTTCCAACGTCACGGGCTATTTTTAGAATTTTTTGAAAATTCAAACAGTATTTTGTGAAGCAAAAATCAAAAATATAATATAAATCATACAGTACACTACAGAATACAGCACGCAAGAAGCAATAAAGAATGGCAGTGAACGGAAAAAAAATAAAAGTCAGAAATTTTTGTATAAAGTGCTCAGACAAATAATATGTTGCTCAACACTATATTTTATCATCTTTACCTAACTTCTTTTATTTTTAAATTTTAAAAAATAGGTACATCTTACAGTAATCTTTTAAAAAAAATCTTTCCAAAACACTGCTGCTTTGTCAAAGTTTTAACAGTATAAACTACGCAAGTGTGAAAAGATAATAAACTTTAGTTTTTACACGTTCGTTTGTGAATTTAAAATTCAATTTTTCTAGACTTTCAGTACGTGTAATCATATTTGCAAACTTTTCTGGGTACAATTCAAACATTCCAACCAAAGTATTAATAATCTTTTTTTATTTTATAAAATTTTAAAGCTTATTTAAAAAACAATATAAATTTTAAAAAACCATTTTACTTCGTAAAAATATTTTAAATCCTCTAACATACGATGATATCTTGTGCTCCACCACGAAAACAATTGACCGCCAAGTTCTTTTGGCATTTCGTTATTTTGGCTAAAAATAAAAATTTCACAATTTGGACATGAACTTGGCTATAGATTTTTATGTTGTCGATAAAGCAAGCTAGTTTCTGCTCAAAAAGATTAGTTTCTTATATACCAAGGTATGTTAATATGTTTTATTTATATTGTTTTATGTTTAGACAGAAAACTCACTATGAGATCTTGGAAGTAGATCCTAAAGTTTCGAACGCAGAAATTCAGAAGGCTTTTGTGGAGAAGTCAAACCGGTTACATCCAGATGGACGACATTTCCAGCATTCTGCAAAAGGAACTGAAGATTTCATGGCATTAAAGGAGGCTTATGACGTTCTGAGAAGGCCGGAGAAGAGGAAAGAGTATGATCGAGAGCTGGAGTTCGGGAAGAATGCTGCTAGAGACATGTATTATGAAGCTGTAAGTATTTTTGTAGATTTTTTATGGCTTAATGTTTTTTCAGTAATAAATTTTAAACAGTTTGAACTAGTTTTAAGTTTTTTAGTGTGTTTTGTTAAAAGACGTGCTATCATTATTTGTCTAACTCAATATATTCCCGTTTAGGACGGAAGTTCTTCTCAAGGTATAGACCCCAACCTCATCAACCTCAACATACGATCTCCTCGGTCTCAGCTTCGACCATTAAGGTCCAGAATGTCATTATCAGATAGAGTTGGGCACTTCTTTGATCCAGCAAAAGCTATAGCATTTGAGGAGATAGAACGAAGGAGGATAATATATGGAGCGGTGTTCTTTGTTCTTATTATAATAGGTGATATTTGTTATGTACATTATTTGGAACATAGAGGGCGCAAAGTAGCTTAAATTGACTATGGATTGTAATGTTGATATTGTTTTAGGAATAAATGTCTTTCATATTGTTGTTAATAGTTTAGATTATGATTTTTGTTGGTTAATAGCCATGTATATTTGATGACAAAGTAAATTGAGCGAATGTTTTAAAGTAAGTTTAGAATAATGTTGAAGTTCTTGAACTTGGGAAGACGGAGGTTGTTTTTGGCAAGTATACGACCTTATTCTAGTACTAAAAGGTAAGTTTTTTTGTTTGGTTATATAATTTTATTTTTTTACGATTTTTGTTTCTTAAATCTTTTTTTTGTTACCTAAAATTACACCAATTTTCTAAAATATACAACTTTAGAGACTACTACGAAGTCCTAGGAGTACCAAAAACAGCGACCAGTCGTGAGATAAAGTCAGCGTTCTACAAACTCTCCAAGCAGGTAATTCTAACCTAAAATAATAAAAAATGTGTAGTATCATCCAGATGTTCCAGGCGCAGATTCTGCCAAGTTTTTGGAAGTAAAAGAAGCATACGATGTCTTGAGAGATGATAACAAACGGAGAGAATACGATACGTTTGGGCATGGTAATGCCTATCACGGGCAGGGTCAAGGGTATGCGGGTCAGAATCCTTTTAATCAAGGGTTTGGACAGAACTATGGTGGATATCAGAGGGTTTACAAGACGAATATTGATCCTCATGAGTATGAGAGGGTAAATTGGTTATTTTTTTAAAGCTATTATATTTGTATATATGAAAAAAGTTATTTTAAGTAAATTTAGGTCTTATTGTCTATAGTCATGACTATATTGTTGTAGATTATTTTGATTTAATGATAATCTTTAGATCATGCGTGAAATGGATCGAGTGTTTAAAAACTTTGGGGCTCGAACTGGTCCAGCTGGTCAATCTACAAGGTTTTATGGGTTCAAACGAGAGTTTAATCAACAGGAATTTGATAGGGTAAGGTTTTATCAGTGTTAAAATTGGAGTGTCAAGTTAACAAACATTTTTGTCGATAATTATGTAAATTATATGTAATTATAGCAATTACTGTGATGTTGTTGTAGATATGGAATGAGATGAGGAAGAATACCAATAATAGGCAGGGTCCTATTTTCGACGAGATTTTTAAACGTGCTAGGGAACGTGCTGATGCATTTCATCAACAACAAAACGACCAAAGGTGGCAGACACATAGCAATGAAAAAAAGGATAGGTAACTTCATTTTTAGTCATTCTATTTATAACTTTTGTTTAATTTTTATGATGTTTACTGCAGGGATGTGGGCACTGTTGGTCTGGGGGTCTAAAAAATTGGCACAGGTAGCCCCAGGGGGTACCCCCTCTCCTTCTGTCTCTCCAATTTCGTGACAATTAACTTTAAAATATTTGTGAAAATTGATTTTAGGGAACATTGGAACTACTATCAGTTTAAGGTGGAAAACTATATTGACGTAGCCAAAGCTCATAGATATTTTCGTGCATTCACTATGTTTTGTGTTGGTACAGTGTTCATCTTGATATCTTTTCGGTATGTTTATTTATAAGTTCTTATTTGAGCTAAATCGTATATTTTAATGGTTTTACTCTATGTGCCACACTTATTTTTTTGCACAATCTATTACTGTATGACAATATTTATGATATACAGAATACTGTAAATTAATTTTTTAGTAGCTATGCTGATTTATATTTGTTGGTGATGACAAGGGCTTTTTAATATTTAAAATATATAGTTTTGTTGTTTCAGTAATTATCTCAAAGAAGGAAGACCAAACCAGGATCGTAGCGAAGTGTATGATCGTCAGAATATTGTGAATATGATGAATAAACCTCCTATTGATGTGAAACCGGAAGAAATGGGTTTGAAACGAGAAGAAATGGTTGTGAAGCCAGAAAAAATGGGTGTGAAGCCGAAAGAAGAAGATCCTATTAGGCCGTACGGGATGCCAGAGAGTTACAGCAGCTTTAAGTGAAGGTTATTGTTGACTTGATGTTGTTAATAAATCTATTAGGTCTTTGATTATTTGAAAAATTTGATTATTATCGTATTCTGCGATTAAAATATCTTTGTTTTGTACTTGTAGTGTTGTTAAGGTACATTAGTTTTTTATATATTAGTTTTGGACAACAAAATTATTTAATTATATAATAGTATACTGTATAATTTTTTTATTAGGTATGTTGAATCGATAACATCTCTTTATGCACGCGTTCAGAGTTAACATGCGCATCTTCATACGAAGTTATTCGTCAATTAGGTGCGTTAAAGGGTTAATATAAGTAATGTGCTCGTTTTATAAAAACTTAACTTTAAAAGTCAAGCATCATATTAAGTGTAACATAAAAATATTTTAGAGACCCATACACAATACTCGGAGTAAAACGCGATTCTACAGTCGATGAAGTCAAGGAAGCGTACTACACTTTGTCCAAGAAGTACCATCCAGATAGTGTAACAGCAGATGCTGCCAAGTTTTTGGCAATTAAATCAGCATATGAAAAGCTGAAGGATAACAAAGTAGAAAATGGAGTTCAGAAGCTTCATACGTTTACCATGGAGGATCTACGTAAGGTAAGATCGTGATATTTATGTAGTAAGTGCTATTTAACCTCTAAAATGGATGAATATGCAGTAAATAGTTATAAGAACGGTTACTGCATAATATGTGTATATGTATGTTATTATAAGCTTATAATTAATAAAGTTTTTGTAGGTAAACGAAAGGTTTGACAACTATAACCGTGACCGAGTACGTGATTACTCTGAGGACATGGAAAATTTTAAAAAGTCATATAGGGGAGACCCAGAGGTCGGCACCAAACAGTCGTTATGGAAGTAAGTTTTACAGAACTGACGTTTGATAGTTTAAAATTAAACAACTTTTATCATATATTACATATTATGAAGTTTTAAATATTTTATTTTGCGAATATTTCGTAGACATATCACTACTATATTCTGCATATTGATGTAAAACGGTTTTAGGAAAACACTAGAGTCTTTAGCCTCTGCCCATATTGTTTTAAAAGTGCTTTGGTGTGCGATATTGGGTGGTACGCTTGGCGCAACGACTTTCTTCAGGATACAGTAGGTTAACAGTTGTATTATGTAATTACAGATTTTGTTTAGATGGTCAAAAATGGAAGAGTACAAAAGGAAGAACCCACACCTGATATACGAGTAGGCCAGTAGGTACAGATTAAGATAACTGTATAGATTAGGATTTTTTTTGGTTTTAATTGAATTTGTTGGATAAACAAACATATTGACAAGATTTACATTGGTTATATTATACTTTTTTATTGTAAAAAGTTATTGACGTACTTTACATTACCTTAATTATCGATTAAAGACTGTTCGTACAGATTGTTAATGACATCTTGGTATCTTGCCCTGAGGTCATTTCTTTTCATTTTCAAGGTTGGAGTCAGAAGTCCATTATCCAAACTGAACTCTTCGGTTACCAAATGTAGATTTTGAATCTGTTCCAAGCTACTTAACCCAGCGTCGCGACCCAAAACTCTGAGGTCGGAGAGGATTTTGGATCTAATTTTTGAATTGTTCAGGTTTATTGGGTCCTGCAACGAAATTAGTTAACCGTTTTAGACAAATAATTGGTCAGAATTTAAATTTCTGACAGAAATCGCAGGTTCTAAAACATTTTTAATACCTTAAGGGGCTTACAGATCAAAATCATGTCCGTCTCTGTACGTAAACTTACTGCGCCATGTTCCCTTGCAATCTCTTGAATCACCACCTCATTTACGACAATAATGGCAACCAAGAAAGCCTGAGTACCTTTCCCATCAACGAATATCTGAGTGACAGCCGAGTGTCTCATGTAAACATGTTCCACGCGTTCCGGTGATACGAAATCGCCTTGTGCCAACTTGAAGAAGTTCTTTTTTCGGTCGATAATCTTCAACGCTCCATTAGCTAACCAGCATCCAATATCTCCCGTGTGTAGCCATCCTTCTTCATCAATGGCTTCTGAAGTCAGCTTTTGTTCCCCATAGTAAGCGGTCATCAAGCCGGCTCCACGGAAACAAACTTCTCCCTTGTCTTCTGATGCATCGTACGACATTTCTGGCACTGAGACAAGTTTTATCTGTAATATTTGAAGGTTGTAATCGAAAAATATTTAAATCTGTTACAAAATAGGTATATTACAATTAAAAATTTTTTAAAATTGGGGTAAACTTAGTTTCATTAAGACTTTGATTAAAGAATATACAATAGCATGATTATCAACCTACTTCAGCCCAAGCCCCCGGTCCTCCAACATGTCCAGTCTCTGTACAACCACCGAGAGAAAGAGTACCAGCTGCTACACACTCTGTCTGACCGTACCCTTCAAACACCGGGCATCCGTACACAATCCGACTGAAGCTCTTCAGATCTTCGCTGATTGGAGCACCTCCACTGACGACTAGCCTTAATCTACCTCCGAATATCTTGTGAATTGGTCGTAGAACAACATCAGCCCATGTGTTATATGTGAGAATCTTATGTTTCATTAAAGATTGTTTCTTTTTTATCGCAAGAGCGATCAGCTTTTGAACAATATGTGGCTTCTTCTTCAATCCACCTTCGATCTTACATTTGAACTTGTCCAAAAGACGTGGCACGAAGGCTACGACTGTAGGACGATACAATTGTATATCTTCTAACAACTTTGTCATATCACCACCATAGAAGCCCACTTGACATCCACTGTACATCATTATTGACTGCATGATTTGTTCATAAACATGGGCCAATGATAAGAATGATAAGTAAACGTCTGAATTTGATAAAGTCAGCCGGTTGGCAGCATTGAACCAGTTGATATATGTGCCAGTCATTGAGCTTAACAAGGCTCTGTGGGATATCATGGCACCTTTTGGTTGACCAGTGGTACCACTTGTGTGACATATCATATAGGTGTCAGTTGGCTTGGCTGGGACAGGATCGTGGGGGGAAAGTCGGCCGGTTTCAAGCAAACGAGACCAAGAATATACCTAAAGTATTATGTAAAGTAACTTCTTTAGAAGGACAACATAATATGTAAACAAGAAATGTATAAACAACATTTATATGAATATACAGCTAAAAATGCCTACATTAGTGTTAAGTCTGTCATTGTGAGCATTGATATGTTGATGGTCTGACATGATGACAATATGTTTGATAGCTTTATCATTTTTAAATTTTAAAGCAAACTCTACGTCATCACAGAAAAGTACAGTAATCGAACATTTTTCAATAATCTGCCTGTAAATAAACAGATTCAAAAGACTTTACGCAAATAAATTTATTTTACTGTGTTATCTAGCCAAAAGTATGTTTATACTAAAGAAATTTTTACATTATATTAAAACTATAAATAAAACGTTTAATCTACCAAACTTATAAACAATTACTTACTTGATTTCCTCAAACTTGTAGTTGTGATACAATGGCACCATTACCATGGAATACAAACTGCAGACGTGTCCAACCATTGCATATTCGGCTGAATTCTTCCCTGTAACGCCAATCTTTGTGTCTTGGATTGGTTCAATGCCGAGTTCAACTAAAGCCGAGCCAATTTCGTTGACAATTTCAATCACATCATTGTAGTTAGTCCAAATGATATTGTTCTTGTCATCTAGTCGACCAAAACATTTACCGTTATTTGAGAGTCGTTTGCCACGGTTTAGAAGGTCTGATACAATTTGGACTTCTGGGTCTTCTGAACCCACTATTGGAGCTAAAACATAAAATTAAGCACACAAATCAAAGTTAAATAACAATTTAAAAAAACTAAAAATTTCAAAAAATGTGAATTTTGTTATCAAATATTATAAACCCTAAGCATAGTGTACCAAACTAACCATCCACGTAGACATTCCGACGTATCCTCTCATCACCAGGCAGCAACCTTGAGTACTCCTGGACCTGCGAGAATCTGTTTTTATTTTTAAAAGACCTTCGGAAAGATTTGCGAACGCTTTGAGCTATGTTCATGACAGCCGACTGAGCGAAAAATAAATCCTGACCGATTTAACCAACGGATTCTGGCGCGCCGTCATTCCCATAACCTTCCTTTTCCGTTGTCTATAACACAATGTTTGTTTCGAGGTTCAAGGAAAGAATACAAGACAACAAAAAAGTTATTGTATGTTTCGAAATTATTTTAAATTTTTTTACAATATTTTACAGGAAACCCAAAAATTGAGTCTACTTTTATGTATTTAGCAAGCAGTATATGAATATGATGACAAACTTAATTGAAACTTTGCTTCACTTATCTATAAAATCGAGCTAACATACATTCTTGCAAATGTGTAATTGTTCACGAGTCAATCCCTTGCTGCTTGTTATCGTATAAAGCTGGTCCCACTTCTAACAAACGCGCAAGGTAATGTCTTGTTAACCAGCACACAAATTATGAACGGATTGAGCGTTTGACTTTCCGTACGCGATCAGCGTCGTCATGAGTTGCGCAATATAAAAAATGTAAGGACAACATCACATCTCTTGCTTCTCTTCCCTTATTCGATTAGCCACTCACTTGTCGCACCCTTGCCAACAACATCTTCTCCAGCTTAAAAAAGGTAAGATCTTGTATTATATATATGATTTCGTAGCTTTTTTTTTAAACAGTTTTTGAAAGGTTGCAAAAATTTTTTTTTACCATGTCGTTATTTAATAAAATTAAAAAATGTTTTAGGGACAAGCCTGTTCATTTTGATACCCTTTTCTATTTTCTTATAATACCTCCTTATAAATTTTTTTAATTATAGGTATGAATTCTAACAAAAGGTTTGCCAACGTTGCCGCCGAAACCACTGGCAACAAAAGGAGATCAAGCGACATTGCCAGTCACACAGAAGATGGCAAAAAACGAAAATGCGGTAACGACAATACCGTAAGAAGCATCAACGTAAAGAGCCCGACCATGTCCAGAAGTGTCCTGTTTTGGTACTGGACTCGGACAACGAAGATTAAGAAGATATGGCTGTGGTCGTTAAAGGAACCCACCAAAGTGAACCTTTACCGGAAGAAAAGGTAGCAACGATATATTTCGACGAGCTTGTGGACGACTATGAAGTGCACATGCCCAAGCCTAAAAAGGCCCTGATAACAAAAGAGTCAAAGGATCAAAAAATGATGCAACGAAAGGAACTTTGGGGAAAGCTACCGAAGGAGGTTAGAAATCCTTAATTTTGTGATTAATAGCCTTTTTTAAATATTTTAAAGCATATACAGTATTTAACTAATATATATTATACTCGGTTTTAATAAACTATATGTACTCTTTTTTCCATATTTAAAAAAAAGTATTCATTTTTAAACCACAAACTTGACTGTAGCTGACGTATGAGCTACATATTTGAAAACAAGAAGTACTACAATTTTGTAAAAAAGGACAGGTTCACTAACCACTGAAAGTCCAAATATCCAAGTTACTTAAGCGTGCGTACGGTTGAACATATGTATCTTAAATTGCTGTGTGATTCACTAATTACATCATTCCAAAAGGTAATCCCTGTTATTTTTATCTCATTATATAACATATAATAGAATTATATATACACAGACGTGGTTGAGGTGTGCCATGTTTGTAATACCTCAAGAAGGGCAGTTAGATACAATTGGAAACGTAGAGACAGACAGATAAAACAATACAGTATCCCGTTTTTTCTACTGTTTTTACAATAGAACAAAAAATGGCGATGGGTACGAGGAATGGACGTGTTGAGTAGTACTAAAACAACTTAGAAAGGTTTAAAAAAGTAAAATATTCTACAAAATTGATTAAAAAAGATCAAAACATAGCGTAGTAAACGTATTATAAAAACAAGATGAAGAAATATCATACTGTATTAAACGATTAAACATACTTTAGACGTGCTGTTATTAGAAAAATGTTCAAAAACCGGATTGAGTGGGTTATGAGTTGAAGAAGTGGTCGATTAACAATGAGAATGAAGTAATACTGTTATTAATGCAAAAAAAGATTATTGTTTTCTACATATAATGCTGCTTTTAAAAAGTAAAAAATTGTCATTTCCAATGCAAAAAAAGTAAAATTTCAATATTAAAGGCTTAATATTTACATAATACCACAAAAAAAATAATAAGCTCAAAGACTACTCTAACATGAAGGAAAGTGCTTCTCAAAGACTTCTGGAACTGCATTGTTTTGTTCTACGCATTAAAACCTTCATTTAAGTACTTCAGACAGAACTGGAAGAACTTCGTAAACAACGTTTCCGCTTTGTCATTAAATCGATCTTGCAGTACATCTTCTACCATTTTTAGAAAAGGCTTTTCCATCAATGCAAAGTCCCCAGCTTTTACTCCTTCAATCTGAAATGATTTTGCGGTTAGTATAATATGTAAAAGCGTATACATGTGCAATATAGAAATATATATATAAAGCGCTTGATTGCTATTTCAAAAGTAAATTATAGTATCTGTGTTTCAAAAAGACTACAATTTTCCCCTTTTTTACAAAAGTTAAATTTTGTTAAGTTCCTATTCTTCAAACCCTGTCTCTTGACTTTATAATCACGGTACTTAAAGATGCCGTTAATTAGTGTTATTGACATGGTATAATTACTATGTAGGTGTAGAACTCCATGAAATTGGGGTTCAAACACGTGTGCTGTCCTTTCAACTTTTCCCAGACAAAAATTTACTTTGTTTTTGTGTAGTTTCCCACAGTTAATAAGCCGAGTAATGGCGTCTGAAGCATCGCCAGGCTGTTCTTCTATCACTGTTATCACATCGTCGAACAACTGAAGTTTTAAGTTACAATAAAAGCTTTTTAATTTTTATTACTTTAAATTTAAGTTTTTTATATATTAGATCGTTTAAATAATACTGTGCCCCCTTCCAAAGCAAACTTTTGGGGTTAGGGAGCACAGAATTATTTGAACCATCTAATAGTAGCTACATATACAAACAAAACTTACTTTTAAGTAGAGTGCTGATACCTTTTCAAACGCCGTGTCAGCACATCCTGTACTGAGTTCATCTGGAGCGTTTTTTAACTTCGGGTATTTGGAACGGAACTGAGGATTCGAATTTAGGTATCTAAAAGAGAATAGTTGTCATTCAAGAATATGATACAGATTGTAAAGAAAGCAAAACTCAAATTGAAAGTGCAGGTATTTATAATATTTTGCAAGCTATAAAGACAATAAATGTATATACATTTAGAAAAGATTCTAAACAGTGGTGTCTAAAAGCTCGTAAATGATACTAAGATTAAAGACAGAAACTTTAAATCAATGTATTTAAACTCCAGACCTTGCCAGTAAGTTTTTACCACATTCCGCTTCTCCTCGACGTACTGTCTTCCAATAGTTCTACAATGATGTCTTGTTAACTCCACTTTTCACCTTGTTATCGCTAGTAATAGTTTTTTGTAAAAAGTAGCGTTCGGCTCTACGTTATACTTGTATTTCGACTCTACCTCATACTTTAATACAACTCATTTAAATTTCTTAAACTCCGTTTTTGCACCACTCAAACCTGTACTTTAAGTCGTACATACGCATTAGCTGGCGATGTAACAATTAATTACATTTCCGATTTTACTGTAACATTAGCTGCTGTAAAAGTAATCAAAAATTTGCATGCGATTACGTCGAAACCTTTCCACGGATTTAATCTTTCCCCTCAGGCACGCAAATCCTGGACTTTTATGCATAAGTTATGTAGCCTGCCGTGTAATGTAATTTACACTGTAAGCTTAACGAGTTAATTCTCATGCCTAATAAGCCACCGATTGAACTTTGTTTAAGATTGTGTTTTGCGTAGTAACTGCAGAATCTTATACTAAATTGTCCTTAAGGTGGCCACAAAAAGTTTGCTTCATATTATTCTTGAAGTAAAAACCTAGATACTTTCAAGTAAATAATATTAGGTTGCTCAAATAATTTTGAGCCCCCTATCCCCAAAAACTTGTTTTAAGAGAGAGCTCAAAATTATCTGAACAACCTAATATCACAAATAATTTTTGAATATTTTTGACATAATAAGCCTAAAATGCTACCCCTCCCCATGCTTTATTATCCACCTCATTCTAAACGTCTTGACTACTTTCGAATAGGTACCAATCGTACCTTCAATGTGAAAAAGTCTCGAAAACTGGCGAACCCAATCCGGGTGTCCAAGCTCGGCGGAGCGTTCTCCTTCGCCGCCGCTTCATTCGGCGGAGGGTCCAGCTGGCGGACAGTACGCCCCTTGTTCTTACTTGCACCAGAGCCCATTAGTCCAGAGCATTTTAAACAAAACGTCGCCGTAGTGAAAACGGAAATGAAAAATGGAAGAAAAACTAGAACAAATTTCAATAAATTTCGACGACTTTTATGGAGTAAGAAGTAGGTAAACACGCAACAAAGTGGTTAAGAATTTAAAGTTTGGCCGGGTTCGTAAGTTCAAAATGAGGTGTTATACTGTTACTCAAAAATGGAGTTTTAAATTAATATTTAAGTGAAAAGTAGAAGTTACAAAAAATATTGTTCGGTCAAAAAGGTCTTTCTATCACTTTTACAACCAACTTTAACATTTTTTCACTTATTCGCAGACTATTTCGAGTTTGTAAAAACCTTATTCTACAACTTATCCAGGCTTTTCCAACTAGTTTTTGACCCCCTGTCTTACAAAATCGTTAAAAAATTTCATTTGACTAGAATAATATTAACAAAAAAAGGAGTTGCACTTGTGTCTCACCGCGATTAACTTGGCGATTTCTATTTTTACCGTGGTGAAATGCCCTAATTCGTCCAAAACGTTCTCTCCCATTATGTTTCACACAGGCTTTTCAATTTTTTTTTCAAAGTTTCGTTCCTAGCGGTTAAAAATATATAAAACACCCTAACTTACTCTACCCTACCTTACTCTGCAAAACACAGCTTACAGCGTATTTTACAAATAAAATTGAGATGTTAAATGCTCAGTTTTCTATCTACAACTTTATCAAAATAAAACCACTACCTTAACCATGATTATAACAACGATTATAGTATTTTACCCAAAAAACACGCAGAATTCGAAAAGTTTGAAAACCCAACAGGGAAGCCAATATTTTATGAAGCCAACTTCAAAAAGAAGTGCCCCAGCGTTATGTAAACTAAAAGCCGAGCTGTCCGTGACTCAGAAGCGCGTCGATTCATGGCCGAAAAGTGAAAAAGTCGAAAAATTTCATTAGTCCCGAAAATTGTCCCAACGCCCCAAATCCAGGTAAAAGTATATTACAACTATTGTGGTGGGACGGGGCCCCTCCCCCTTGCGTCACCGAATGTGTTGCGTGCAGGTTCTGGCCCCGAAAGTAATAAGAAAGAACGGCCGCAAAGGCCGTGCCGTGAAATGGGAAAAAGTCGAGGCTGTAATTTCGACTAATGAAATAATACTCGTTAAAGGCGATCCCAAACTTTAATGTCACACTTGATAGTTGGTTTAGGGTTATGTTGTGTTAGGTTATGCTAGGGTAATTTGTCGTCTATTGGTGGTGCGAATTGTGCAAAGAAAAGGTGCAAATTGGTAGAAGGCTATTCGAACTTTGCTTTAATGACAGCCGTTTCTTTTCAAAAGCACCTTTCAGACGTAAACAATTATTAAAAATCTTGACAACGGAATGCCACTATCGATTTTTCTTTGAAAAGGCCATTTTGAAAGACGATATTATAACAAAGAGATTACAAAATAAAAACATGAAACACCTTTAAATGCCCTAAATAAAAAATGTTTAAAAAATTCTACAAATTTTTAGACCAAAACCTCAAGATACGACATTTATAAGAAATAATAACGACATAATCGACCTATAAAGCAACAGAAAGTGAACCTTGCCTAATTAAAATGTGTCGTGCTGACAATCACTTTATTTACATAGTAATATTATAGTAAACATACCTGGCCAGAAGTGCTTTGCCACAATCCTTTTCGTTCCGCCTCACAGTCTTCCAAAAGTTTTTCAATGTGAAAAAGTCACGGTAACAGTCCATTCCCACCCGTTTGTCCAACACCTTCACTGGGCCGTCCGCATCCAGCGGGCATGGCGTTTCTTTGGCCTTTTTCTTTTTGAAGACCGGCATTACTGGTCGATCTCGGCGAAAGGCTTCAACTCTGAAATGTAATTTATAGTAAATTGTACAAAAATTAATGAGCTACGACTCGTATGGTACTTTTAAAATAAATTATTAATTATAGTTTGGTCAAAAAATCGCCACAATTTTGAAAAACGTAGGATCTACTTACTTTTTGACCAAAGCATAAACTTTCTTTGACCAAACATATAATAATATTAAGATACGAAACAATTACGCGTAGTAAATGTAAACTCAAACTACAAAAACCTTGACAAAATAAGAAAAGTTATTTACATATATTTACAAAGTAATGTCGTGTTACACCCAAATCTACAATGTAATTTCGTGTTACTTGCGTAGATATTGTTACACGTAGTAAATATACAGTGGAAGTTTGGGGGTCGGAAACTTCAGGAAACCAAAAACATAAAAGGATTTAAAAATTTAATCTCAAACTTGAAAAAATACTTTACAATACGCGGTAATGTAACGAAATCGTATTAGTATGCGTTACGACAATTTGTAGGAAATACGTCGTATATGGTGAGCAACATTAATATACAAAAAGACGTTTCAGAATCTTTCTTAGCAAAAAATAGTTTTTAGTTCGTACTACTTGGCACTTCAAATTAAACAAGGCTACAAGTACTTAAGAGCATGGTCATTATGTCATAACCAATTAATTAACTATTTTCTGTCGCTTACAGTTCAACACAATACATAATGTATATTTAGATTTATGACGCAAATTGTATTACCCTACCCTAATTTTTAAGATCAAAAAATAAATTTTAAAATTCAAAATATCTTCAAACCCTATAAACAATAATCATGACAATTGGCTATATAAACACATAAACAGTTTAATCCCTCTATAATAATGTTAATATAAATCACACGAACATAACAAACATGGTAAATAACGTCTCAAAGGTCGATAACACAATAATCTTGTTAAACAAACACAATTAACCGCTTTAATTGCTTTTACAGTAAATTCAAGGTTTTGTAGTATAACTAATAAGTTTGTAGTAATGCTGTAAAGGTAGGCTATTAATGGTTTAGTTATCAAAACTAAGCAGAAAGATAAAAATTTGCATTAAAAAAGCAAAAAAAACTTAATTTATGCTTAAAATTTATTGAAAAAACAGTAATTATGATATTTCCTTTCACCACATAAACATAAACACATAGTAAGCAACCAAAGAGTATATAATTTGAATATTAATTCAGATGCAAATGCCTTTGAATTAGTCTAAACTGTTTGAAATAACAATAAAACGGCTGTGTAAATATTATCCAAGTAAACACCATAAAGAGCAGTCTATAGTAACCTTTCAAACTTTCAAAAACCATAATTTTTTAAAAGTTTTAAAATTTTAAAAAGCAGTGACAAAAGAAGTGTTTTCGTCAATCTACATTCATTTTTACTTCCAAAAACGACAAGACGTTTTTGACTTCCTGATATTAACGTATAACAGACTAATTTAAGTTGTAAAACACAAAAACAAGCCTAATACTGACTAAAACATATTACCCACAATTCCAAGTATCTTTACGCGTGTCTACGTATCTTTCTTCCAGAAATCCCACACTTCAGAGTATTCTTCCCAAAAAAAAACTTTTTATTTACTTGGTGAACATTCTGTAGACAAAAAAGGGAATGTTGCACCAGATTTATGATGACTGATATCCCGCCGTTCCAAAAAACCAATTCTGCTGTGCCATTTTTGCGTGACGTTAGAGCAAAATAACATTTGGCCACAATAAGATGGGCCAAAGAAAGAAAAATGTGAAGGATAGACAAGAAATAAATAGAGCTCGTGCTAACTCGAGCAAGATTTGAGGAGAATAGGCATTTTGAATTGAAAAGACTAAGTTTTGAGGCTTTTTACAATCCAAAATAGTATAGAAAAATTATTAAAAGTCAAAAAATTACAAAGTTATAAGCTTGAAACAAAATGCAATTTTGGCGGGAAATTTAAAACGTAATCCTTTGATCTCAATTTTCTCGAGATTAGATAGAAAACGTAACTTAGTACTATGCTGAATATCTTATATTTACATGATCTATCTATACCGAGTTTAAAGTCAATCAGAGCGGGACAGGTCAAGCACTGTCCTTTTTAATTTTACAAGTTCAAAAGTAGAAAAAAAACAAAGTAAAATGTGAAAAAAAGTCAAAACACTCTGAAACTAGCTCCTAATCATAGAAACAAAACGTTTATGCGTTTATGCTACATTACATTACAAACCTCGTGTTTCTTTCGAATTGCTTTACTTTAAAATTGTTAAAAGTAACAAAAATTCAAAATATTTTTTTTTCGAAAAATAAAAATTTAACCCTAAAAAATAAAAAATCGTAATTTGTTATCTTTTTGTCGTATCATAACTAAAATAATAATATTTTTCCTATTATTTCTAAAATACAGAATAAACCCATTTTAAAATCAAAAATTGTATAGGTAATGACATAAAAATGATGAAAAAAGTCCAAAAACTTAAAATAAAGATCTTTGTAACGCATACACGATGACAAAGTTGTACGACCATAAATTTTAAATGCGAATTAAAGAAGCGGCTCAAAAAGCAGAATATGTACACATTACTCAGTAGTCCGTAACGATGTAAAGTCTTTTCAAAGCCTTTTGAACGCTAATGTATGCAGCGGAATAAAGCCCAAATCCACTTACTCAAGAATATGTTTTGAGTTTGTAAGATACGTAAAAATAAAGATTTAACAACAATTTAGATGGTTTTTGGAGAGTTAAAAGGTTTAAAGCTTAACAAAGGCCGGTATTAAGTTGTCCAAATAATTCTGTGCCCCTAAACCCAAAAATTTTCTTTGAAAGAGAGTGCAGAGTTATTCAAACAACCTAATAGAATTTTGTTACTCCCAAAAGCCTTTTTTAAGGAAAAATGACCCAAAGAAGCGAAAAGATAAAAGAAAAAAAAAGCAAAATTTACAAAATCAAAAATTTCAAAAAACAAGAGCCCTAAAGGCAAAAAATTAATAATTAGAGACAATTCAGAAGGTCGACAGATAATTCCTACTCGAGAGGTTTAGAACGGCACGGAACGCTTCAGATAATAAGCCCCAAAACAAATCCAATAAGACACTAAAATACGATTGTTGCAAAAAGTGTCTGACTTTCGTAAAATGTGCCAAATTAGTTTTTTCTTTTTTAAATCGTGCCAAATTCGTTTTTACATTCCGAATAATTGTTATTTTAAAATATTTTGTACCTAAATTCGCAAAACTAAAATATACCTGTTATTTTGTGAATTTTGCCAAAAAAACAGCCAAGTTATGACAAAAACGAGTAATTTCGAAAATTGTGACAAAAAATGGCTGGGTTTGTAGTGAGACGAGACATTTAAGAGGGCCAAGATACTGAAATATTCATAATTACTTGTTTTCGAAATGGAAAACAAAAGAAATTGAAAAAGTGGGAAGAGTTACCACTTCGGCATGAGTAAGGCAAACTTTCAAAACCATTTCAAAACTAAATTTGAATATTTTAGTTCTTGTATTAGTTCAAAATAAAAAATTTAAATATCTATTTATAGGCCAAATCTTATGTTTGAACTGTTCAAACATATGACTTGATCCACAAAGTTAAAGTTTGCGCTTTTAGCCTCCGGAACGATTGAGATAATTGGTGTCATGCACACAACACGTGCACAACATCTGCTGAAAACATGCGTCATAAAGAGAACATGCATCTGTTATGTACTTTGTTACCTATTCACATATTTTAGGACATGTTTCGTCGAAAAATATATGAATATGCAATTAAAAGGTCTTAAATAATATAATATAATCTTAATTTTAGAAAATGAACTTTTAAATTTAGATTGTTTGCAAAAAACAACTAAAAATATTGGGTTGTTCAAATAATTTGCTGCCCCTAAAGCCGAAAATGTGACTTGAGAGAGAGCCTAGAATTATTTGAACAACTTAATATAAAGCAATGTCATAATCCTTATACTATAAAGTCAATATTAGTTTATATCTAAAGGTTGATAAAGTAATTGAACCGTACCAGTATGTCGCACCACAAACTTAACAGTACAAAGCAAATAAATGTGTTACAAAATGAAAAGCATTCAAATTAAGAATTAAAAGGTACATTAAAGTGTAATATGCATCACAGTACCCAGTTTTAAACCCTCAAAACGCATTTTAAAAATACGTCTTGATTACCTTGTATATTAAGGTACTCTAAGAAGTTGCGTTATTATTACCTTCTGTTTTTACAACTATTTCCTGGTATATCCCAGTTAAAAAGCCGTAGATTATTACAGTAAATGTAACATGAATCTTAAAGCTTTAATATAGTAATTTTAAAAGATGCTAAGCCTTAAAAATTTATTTAAAATATTACCCAAGATATAAAAAATAAAGATATACTGTAAAAACTGTGAAATTTATACTCCTCTCCTAACTGTTGTAAATCCGATACGATGAGAAACTGTAGTAAAAATAAAGACAAATTGTAAAGTTGCATTCAAGCCTTAAGGGTCCAAACGGAATTGCGTAAGAATAGCGTGAGAGATTAAGAACGTTGAGTTTGTAACAAAACTAAAACAATTAAATCGTATTCAATTAGAAGTAAAAATAGATTTGAGCCGTTTTGATAGTAGGTAAGAGTGCAAAAGCTTTGTCATAATTCTGAAAGTTATTATCAATATAATAACAATTTAAAAATAAAAAAAAATTGTAAAATACGCAGGAAACAAACCAAAATAAAAAAAATAAGAAAGAAGGATGTAACACCTAACTGCCCACTAGATTACTATGCTCAACATCAATAAAGAAAACATTTTATTGCAAAAAGTTTGTGGAAGCGTGAGAACATCCTCCCTCCGCCCCCCCCAATCTTTGACCGCAAAAAACGTTTTTATCCCCAAAACTGATGTGAAATCTGACAGCTTCTTCCAATAAACAGGTGAACAGCTTGGCTTTAGCTTCCTGGATTATACCTTACGTTAACGGCCAAATTTTTACAAAAAAAATCTAAAATTTGAAAATTTAAGCTGAAAAAATAGTTCTTTAACCCTACTCTCAAACATATACACTAAAGTATACCTTTAAAACATAGTTTTCAACTTTTTAATACTAAAAACAACCTAAAACCCTAAGGCTGCAAAATGAAAAATAACCGAGAGATTGTCAACCAACAAGTCTTGGCACCTTTTGGCTAGCTGACAAACAACATCACTTATCTCCTAATCATTAGTCTTACATTATACCCGACCATCATAATATTTTTGTTATGGTCTAACAGCTGTTTTTAAGGCAATTTTCGGCTACTTTTTACGGTTTAGGGTAGTTTTTAGGCTAGTTTTAAAAAAATCTTATATTTAAAAAATTAAAAAAAACAAAAAAAATAATTATATTTTTGGTAATAGTAATATAAACAATTGTTAAAATAGCCAAAATAACAGCTAAGATAGAAAACAAACCCTAAAAGAGCTAAAACAATACCTAAAAAGCCAAAATAATATCTAAAACAAAAATTTTTGAAGATTCGACCAGTCGAAAAGTCGCGTTCCTTTTAATTTTATTTTGCTCCAGCCCGGACCAGCCCGTCCCCCAAGTCTACCCGCAACCCGATCACATTAAAGCCCTGAGGACATTAAAACAAAATTCGGAACATGTTTTGCCTCGAAAAGAGAATTAACGTCGAGAGTCTCGAAACAGAATCCTTTGCATAAAAAGTGGGAATGCAAATAGAAAAAAATTATTTTTTAGACCGCAGGGCCTGAATGTTCACTGCCATAAAAATATAAAGGAAAAACACGTCAAGATGTGCGGAAAATAATACACGGGATAATTGTTATGGCACTCGGGTACAATGACATTTCTGACTACATTACTGTAGACGAGAGGAATAACATGCCGAGGGGCGTAGTGAAGTATGGTTTATCACAGGAAATGAAGTTTTATAGTGGAAAATAGTGAAAAAAATCAAAAATAAGATTTTATTAACAATTAACATTTTATGATGACTAAACGAGTGTTAACAAATTTAAAAAGGTACTTTCCTATTTTTCATTGAACCCTTCTTTTAAATAATGCTGTCAAAGCTTGCTATAGTAAAGTAAAGCCATTAAATTGAATAGTAAAATAGACTAAACGTTCAAAACAAACCTTATTATGGTTAACCTGCCATTTGTTTTTACCAACCCCAAGAGGTCGTACGACTACTTTAATATGTACAAAAATACTCGTCACTTCCGTTATAACATAGACCCCTCTATCTTTGTACTATACCTAAATACTATTGTTACATATAGACTATATCCTTTATATATCTCTAAAATCTACTTTATGAGACTTCTATAAACAACTACTATAATAAAGTTGTCAATTATAGAATTTTCATAAAGTAAATTGTAAAGTTTTATAATTGTAAAAGCTTAAAACAATTGAATTGCCTACAAATTTTTGCTGTTAAGTATTGTAAGAGCCACTATATTACAAATTATTATAAAACCAAACTTTAGATACCAAAGTAAAGCAGCCTAAATTACAATTCGAACCCTAACATGACACATGTCATCAAAATACAAGTTTCAAGTTGCACAGTTAACGATACAAGTTTAACTTTAATCAGTACCTTAGCTCAGACATCACAAGTACAAAATAGAGCAAAGATGGCAAAAGCTAGGGAAGAGAGTAATATATAGTTTAATATATTAACTAGAAAAAAACTAATCCCAAAGTCGACTTTCAAGATTAGTAACGCATTTTCATTAAAACGGTTATAAATGTAAACCCTACATCTAATCTTGTAAGACAGATTTACTTTTGAGGATGTAGTAGAATTCGTATTTTAGCAAATAAAAATTGTAATAAAATAAAAACTTTTTTAAAAATTTTTGAACAAATTAAAAGAAGATTTTTTATTTAAAAAACAGTTTTAAAATCCAAACAAAATTTGAAGCGCTTCAAACAACATGACATTCCCTATCTTCGCCCCATGGCAACATTCACCATCTCTGAATTACTGATACACTAGAATCGACAAATTTGTTCCGTCAAAAAAGGTTGAGAAAAGTGGTTATTTTGCCCAAAAAACACTCTTCTTCTCCCCCTAAGGCCGTTCAGGAAACGGAGCCTCCCTCTCCCCTATTTAATGCTCCGTATAAGGCCACAAATCCATCTGAAAAAACACGAAAATCTTGTTTTTGAGGCGACGAGGACCGTGGAACCGTTCATCAAGGTCGGAGATTAGTCAGCCCGGCTAGCCGATAAGAAACAATAAAACAAATAAATACCGGGCCGCGAGCAAATATTTGCGCAACGATGATAGGGCACGTCGAGGGGGAACGGCACGGCTTAAGTTGCAAATGACGAAGTCGAGAGTTGAGTGCTGCAAAGTCAAGAAAGAGAACGGAGGCTGCCACTCTTTTATAGAGGCTGCCACACCCTTATAGAGGCTGCCATACTCTTATAGAGACTGCCATACTCTTATAGACTTTAAGGCCAAAGTAGGACAAAGAAGAGTATAAAGGGAAGACCACAATGTACTATAATATAAGGAAGACTGTGGTGTCAGGGTTGGCTACAATAAGTATTTTTAATTTGTTTTTCCGTTCTCTTAATTGTACGAACGTTAAAAAAACGAAAGTACGTGCACTATTACACGATATTTTCGACGTAAAAATGCTTAATATAACGCAAAGTTTAAAAAATTTAGAAATAATCTTACTAAAATAAAAAAAAATTAATAAAAAACTACCATACCAGAGCACTATTTATACAAGCATGCTTTTGCCCTATTACGTAGCCCAAAGACAGTCTTACAAATTTTGTCTAATTGAAAATAACAAATCAATCAGTACAAGCATTCGTACTCTCTACGCCTACTGTTTAGGAAAACGGTAGGAAAATAAAAGTGCATTTTGTGTTTTTCACTAGGTCGAACTTGAAATCAAAAAGCCATGGATGTCCTAACACGATAAAGTGTCAAAAAAGTATGTTAAATAGACTATGTAGACCTGAAAAAAAGGCTTACTAGAAGCGGCAGGCCTGCCTTACAGATCGGACTATGTTAAAATAGACTATGTATACCTGGTAAGAACAACGGTCTAGCCCAAAGCCTAAACAATTTTTAAAGAAGCTACCCTAAAAGATTGGACCCGGCGGCCCTCTTAAAGGTCTATAACAATTATATGTCTATAAAGTGAAAATAAAGCACAGATATTGTAAAACATATTCTATGTAAAGTATATCAACAAACATTTTTTGTTGTATACTAGTGTAACTTGTAATCGCTATAGGTCTGTTGTGAACAATATTCAAAAACTTTCTATTTTTAAAATTAATAAGTTTTTGTACTATTAAAGTGAAGCCTTAGTTACAATTCTTTACAATTTTCAGCAACAAATGAAGCTGTAAAGTGTAATATAATAGAAGAGATATAACTTATATTATATAAGCTGAGCCTATTACACTTGTTGAAGGATTCTTATAATAGAATAAGCCTACACGATTTAAAGACGGCCTTTGTTGTGTACATAGTTTCATAATTTGATTTTGTAGAGTTACATGCTTAAAATTGCAAAGCAAACTGGAAGATATCTATTGACCATTGAAAATACTAATCTTTATAATAAGTTATAAAGCTGACCTGTAGGTTCTTGTTACAGAAGTATACGAGTAAAGCAATAACTATATTGTATTACTCATTGACTTATTAGCTACCCTACGACACCAAAACAAAAGACAAGCACCACAAAAAGTTGGAAAACGCTTACAAATGTAAAACGTATTCGAATACAGCTTTGGAAGTTTCGAGAGTTTCGAGGTGACAGGTCATGGATAAGGTGGAGGCCCTGAAGAAAGGACATTCTCGGTTGACTGGACTTAAAAAGAAGACGGGGGATTGACTGTTCTGCCTTCTCAAAAGTGGGCCACGCTCTCCTCCGTCCTCCCGTAGGGCCCGGCTTCAAGGCCCGAAGCCCTTCTTCACAAAAGCCACAGAAAACGCGTCAGCGTGACATTATTTGTTATTGTCCGGGAATACAGGCCCTTCAGCCGTTTGTTATAAACAAGTATTTAACAACGGAAAACAAGTAAGATCTCCACTAAAGTGACATAATTTATGGATGAACAGAGTTACAATTCCATTTGCTCTTTAAAGCGGAAGCCAAGGAGGAACGTCACGGAACGGCGGCCAAAACAACCCCGCGTTCTTCGGCCTGCCAGCCATTGTTTATGCCGTAATAACCGAAACTTTTAATATCCTTGATTAAATTTCTTACGAAAATATATTTTTAGGACAAAGTTTTGCTAAAAATATAAATTTAGGTAACATTGACAGACATTTTTTTAAAAATATAAATTTAGGTAACATTGACAGACATTTTTTTAAAAATATAAATTTAGGTAACAATAGCAGCTAGTTTAAGTTTTAAAAAGAAGTTTGAACACTTTGACGTTGTACTATTGCTGTTGGGAGAGCAAGTTGCAGGAAACGTATTGGGTTCCAATGCAAATACATTTAAAAATGACCTTTAAACTTTAAGTTTAAACTTGGTTAAGTGAACATGTCAACATACAATTTAAAGGTTATGTTAAAGAATTTAATGTCAAGAATGTCTCAAACAAAAACCCTATAGTTGTATTCATACAATCAGTGATAAAAACTGTTATTTCTGAAATAATTTAAACCTTGAGTATCTATACCGTTTACAGCCTTAAGCTGTTAACATAAACTACCAAATCCTCTTTGCTTTGGTATGACATACTCTTTGTTACTCATAAGTTTCCGTCTTTGATCAGTTCCAAGGCTTTTTGTCGAGTGATATGATAATATGATTAGTAAGACAAAAAGGACGATTCCTTATCACAATCAGTTTCATTTCTTTATTAACATGAAGCCGGCGGGCTTTCACCTCCTGTTGTACTTGTCCTTATTGTTGCTACTGTTTCAAGCTGAAGCTATAGATGTGGGAAGACTAGTGCCAGCCAGACAAGTCATTCAGGAATATCTGGATGAGAGGAGCACTGAAAATGTAAGTTATCTTTGTTTTTTATTTGAAACTTTTGATTTGAACCAAAATTTATGACTTTGATAAAGAAAACTTCAAACCTTTACAGTTATTACGGCATACTTTCAGACAAAGACAAGACATTTTAGTTTAAAGTTAAAAAGATAATATTATTTTTAATAAAGTAGCTCTTAAATTTACAACCCTTAATATGATCTTTGTATGATAACAAATAGTTGCAAGTATGATAATCAGATTTTAAGTACAAATTTTGTTTTATATTGTGTTTTATGTGTTTAAACACAAAAAAAATAACAATGAAGTTTCACTAATTTCAAAAATTACAATATAAGATAATAGTACTAGATTGCCCATACTGTATCGTAGCTCTGTTTGCTATAATTATCACAATTTTGTGTTTCTGGAGGGTAGAGAACTTACAGCACACTAAATTTTAAAAATTTGAGGGTGTTATGGAAGGGTGAGATTGTATAGTGATAAGACATGTTCGGCCTTGGGACGTGAAAATGCCGGACGCTAATCATTTTTTAGTTTTAGTTATTATTATTGTTTCATAGTTACCAGTGCTTGATGTATGTTCAACCCTTTTTCTAAAATGAGTTTAAATAGGAAAAAATTTAGGGTCGAAGTCAAACGCAGCTTGGGACAGCTTTAATCGTATAAAAAGCACCAAACTCAAAATACATCGGCGATTTTTTTTGCGATTTTGTAAAGAATCTTGACTTTTCTTACTCCTGAAGCAATAGCTACTCTTAATTACATCCAAATGTTTTGTAATTTAAATATGGCTATATTTTAGCTTTACCAGTCACAAAGATTCAATTTGATTGATATTATATTCTCTCTGGATGCCAATCAAACAAGGATTTCATCAGAATGTCGGACGGATATGAAACGTATGCAGAACAGCATTCTAATGCTGTTCCTTGGCAAAATGGATGAGTTTACTGGCAAAGTGATAAGTGGTAAGTGTTTTATGGTTTATATTGTTCTTGGCGCTTTTCTCAAGGCCAGGAGGTGCAGGTCTGAAGGAGAGGAGCCAACTTAGCTGAGTAAGCAAAAATAATATCCCTTTTTGCTTCTAGTTAGTTTTTTAATTTTACATTTATTTTAAACTGCAATTTTTGAACTTTAAAGATTCTTCTGTCAATTACCTTGTTTTAGATGTCTTTGTCTTTAAAAATCAGATTAATAGTGGTTGTGTAGGTGTATTTTGTCAATGACATTGATTTAGCAGACGTTTCAAACTAATTAAAAGTTGCTTTGCCTCATATGACGATCAAATTTTTTAAAATTAACTTTTACAACATTGTTATCACTTTATGTTTATTTTGTTTTAATTTTGCATTCCTTGGTGGTTATCTTTGCTTAATATTATAATGCACAAAACATAAGCACGCTTATAAGCATTGTACCTAAGTTGTAGTTAATAGTTTTGTAAATTGATAACCAAAACGAATCATATCTGATTATGATCTTTTTGTATTAGGTTGTTAACATAATTCATAGTTTAAAATACATTTTTTGAATTGAATGAACAAAGTTTGATACCTTATTAACAAAAATGTTAAGTTTAGATCCTTTTGTAAACTGAAAAAAGTATTTATGTTGATCAGAACAACCAGAAAAGTATTGACCAAGTAAATGAAAGTTTATTTTGAAACTAGCTTGTGGATGACCTTTACAAGATCAAACAAAGGACAATCCTAATCTAATTACTTACACTTTTACAACAAAAATGCTGTTTCAAACTTTGTAAAGTAAACAATTGTACCTGGAAACGGACAAAAACATATAATGAAAGTTTGAATTTCGATTTAAAAATAATATTTTAGTTCTGGACAGCGGGGGAAAGCCAGGAGCTGGACTGACAAAGCTGAATACCGTCTTCGAAGGTATCAAAGATGCTTGTCTCGAGATTGAGCATTACTTTCACGATTCAGAACGACCGTTCAGGGGACAATTTGTTAAGTAAGGTTTTATTATTGGCTAGAAAAATATAATTATCTTTCAAAAAAGTCTTATCAGTTTTCATATTTTTGTAAGTTTTAAAAATATGTGGTATTTTATTGCTAAAAATAGGTTTAAAAAGAGCTTTTTTTGCCAGTTTTGGATTTTTTGGCCCAAGGTGATCCAGAGAATCTGAAGCAGAATCTAAGATTCATTGTTTAAATCACAGTACGAAAGGGCTCTACAATGTGTTAGAGTACAGGGAGGAACTTTGATTAGCACGTAGCTTATTATTAGTATAATGGAATGGTTTTAGAGCCGAGTTGAGTTACTTGGACGCCAACAGGACGGGAAGATGTGACAATCGTCAGATGAACTTCTTTTGGGACCTCTGTCTTCCGGAATCTTGCACTCATGCTGATCTTATGTTAATGCTTGGTTCTAGTAAGTGTTCAGAGTATCTAATATTTTCGAATTTTTTTTTTCAATTTTTGTTTTAATTTTTTAAATTACTTACTTATTTAAAAACATCATTTGGCATAATCATTGCAAATCAAAAAATTGATTATATAAGTAGTATAGATGTTTTAATTCTAATTTACTGATTCCAGATACGACGATCTTCAAAAAGACCTTCTACACTCATCTGTGTGATGTTCATCTGTTGGCTGAGAAAGAACCTAACTGGAATTATCAGTCTTATATTACCTTGTAAGTGTGTTTGTAATTCTACTTTTTTATATTATGTTGTTCAGATAATCCTTTGTCCTTTCTTGAAAAAATTTTTTGGTGTTATGAGGCACATAATTATTTGAACGATCTAATGTAATATTTCGCTTTGTGTTAAAATATGCTAATATAAAGTTTAGGGGATACATGGCACTACTGACTGGCCTTGTTGTGATAGCTTCTTTAATTGATGTTGTATTATCAGAAGATTCAAAGAAAAGTAAGATTTAGGCTTCTTTACTCGAATGAAATGTAAAATACGATTTTTTTAATTGCTCTGTATCAAAACTCTTAAATTATTTATATTTCAGCTGGTGGAGCCTACTTCATCTCCTCGTTCTCCATCTTCAACAACATCTCCGAGATCATGAAGGTGAAGAAGAACAAGGTCGGGCAGATCAACCAGCTGCATGGTATTCGCTTCTTGAGTATGTGTTGGATCATCATGGGGCACTCGTTGATGATCTCCAGCTTCCTTAGTGCCAATCTGCTCGATGCTCTTCAGTCTACCAAGAAGTGGACTATCATGATACCTGCTCTTTCGTATTATGCTGTGGATACCTTCTTCTTTCAGTCCGGCTTCTTGCTTGGGTTTTTGTGGTTCAGAGGATACGATAAGAGCCCTAAGGCGGTGACTTCTGTCAGTTCGTGGATTTTGTTTTATGTTCACCGGTTCTTTAGGTATGTTGAGGTACATACATGAGTATGTTTAAAGGTGGTGTTGATATTTTTGTTGTTATTAAGACAACCTTGTGATTTTTTTTGTATGACATATATATTGAGGTGAGCGATATCGAAATTTTGTAGCTATTGTAATATATAAAGTACTGGTTTATTGATTTCAGGTTATCACCAGCATATTATATTGTAATAGCGTTCTACACCTTTGTATTCTCTCAATTAGATGTTATGGTGAAGTCGCCAATGTTCCTGGGATCTCCGTCTGATAAACTGTCATCATGTCCAACATTATGGCAGTACAATCTACTTTACATCAACAACTTCATGTTCGATTCTAATCCGGTAAGTTATCTTAACTTCAATCAAATACAGTAAAATATAGTTGTTACTATGGTATTCTTTACATCTTTGTTCTTTACTATTTTGAGTGAAATAGTATACATAGTCTTTAGTTTACTCAGTTACATATTATACATAGTAACTGAAGATAGCAATTAGCCTAAGACTACTTAATAATTTGTTAATTACACACCTTCTACAAGGTTTTAAATAGTTTTTACGTAGTAATTTACGTATGCAGTTACAATTTATATTTCTAAAGGTATATGTCATCACATTATGACAATAGTTTGATTTCACATAGTAACAGCTAGTTATGACTTCAAATGTTGTGTTGACATATACTGTGAAGACATAAATATTGACTATGTTATAGTAGATATTTTATAATAATATTGTTATGAAAACGATATAACAGCACAATAACTGACACGTTACATATTAAATTACATTACTGTGGGTTTGACGCAGTATTTACTATTTACAACATGTAGCATGTTGACATGTGAATGAACTTGGAAACCTATTTTTGAAATTGTAATTACATTGTAAAGTGACTTGACATAATCAATTACATTAAAATGAATTACTGTGATTGAGTTGGAGTTAGAGAGAACTTGGTGTAAGAGAGAAATACTGCAGTTGGTATTCTAAGAAAGTAACAAAGTTAATCAGGTTTACTGTAATGTCAAAATATGTTAAGGGTAGTAATTGCTGTTCTCTTGGACTTTCATTTTTGTTTAAGTTTACTCTTTTTTTTGTTACAGTATACTAATAGCATCAAAGCACTAACAACACAAACATTATAAATTTGTTGATTCTATGTTTACAACTTACTTTTTAGTGCTATATAGTGTCATGGTACTTGGCGACAGACATGCAACTTTACATTGCAGCTCCATTGTTGATAGTGCCATTTTTACTGAGCAAACCGTTGGGTTATTTTGTGTCATCAGCTCTGCTTATCGGTAGTACTGCCTTCACTTTTACTGTAACCTTCATACACAAGCTAGCACCGTACAACTTTGACTTTGGTGCTACTGATCCTGAGACTGATTGGACGAGAGAGTAAGATTTTATACTTAGCTTTCTTCTACTTTACTGTACTACAACTTTACTTATTATGGTCTTATGGTAGTTCATTTCTTCAGCTTTACCTTATCTTCTGAGTCTTTCTCTATTTCTAGCTTTACTTTATAGCTGTACCCTTGCTTTACACTAGCTATTACAAAATATATTGACCTTTTTTTCTATTTTTAGTCATTTTTGATAGTGTTGTACTGTCAACGTGACTATTGCAACAAGTTTAAAACAGGGTTTCGTTGTAAAGTGTTTAAAGTAGTAACTGTTATACTACTCTATACCTACAACTCTGCCTCTGCGTCATAACTACAATCAATAAAGAAAGGTCTTCGTATAAAATCTTTAAAAAAAGTCTTGTCGTGAATTTAAATATTTTTTTACTTTTAAAAACGACAAGATTTTTCGTTTGAAGTTAATTACGAAATCAGATAAAATTATAAAATTTTAGTGACTTTGAGAAATGGATGTACAATCCGCCATGGACAAGATGTCAGCCCTATATAGTCGGGTTTCTACTTGGCTATGTCATGCACAACCGACTGAAGGTGAAGCTAAACAAAGTACGTTTACATTGTAATAGTAGTAGTCAGGTTGAGTTGTTTCACGTGAAACGACAAAACTGACCGCACTGTTCTTCCCCATGACAGCCGGTTTTTCTGGAATCAACTTTTTATTACTTTGTGTATTCAAATGGTTTAACTGAGTTATATATTATAGTAACATCTCTCAATTATGATAAGGCGGTTGAACGTTATATTCGCATTTATCTGTACTTTATCACAGTTTACTTTGTGCTGTACAGTATATGCACAGTATGTGTTATATAGTGCGTAATATCTTCAGATCGTACTCCTGATAGGATGGATTTTGGTATTCGCTGCCATCTTTGCTGTATATTACCCCATCAAAGACTGGGTGGGTGGTGAACCGATGGACTTGATACCACGATCACTATATGCATCGCTATCTCGCTTGGCATGGTCATATATCATTGGCTGGGTCATATTCACATGTTACTATGGCTATGGTGGACCAGTCAATCGGTTCTTGAACTGGCCTGGTTGGGTACCGCTTGGAAGGTTATCGTACTGTGCCTATTTGATACATCTCTTCATTGTGGTATACTTTATGTTGTTGTATCAACACAAGCTGCTATTTTTGGATTTGGTACAAATGGTGAGTTATGTAGTTATTTTAGCTTATTATATTATTCTATATATTAGGTTGTCCGGAAAGCTCTGCAATATTTATTCACTTTTGAACTAACAATAATAACAATATAATTAACAACTACAATCAATCAAAGTAATTACCGTCTGAATCAATACAGTCTTGCCAACGATTTACAAGCTTTTTTATTCCACGATTGTAGAATTCCGGGTTTCTGGAGTTGATGAAGTTCTTGAAGGCATTCTTGGCATCGTCCGGAGTTTTGAAGATTCTTCCATTAAGAAACGAAGACAAGTGTTTAAAAAGGTGAAAGTCCGTTGGAGCCAAGTCTGGAGAATAAGGAGGGTGCTCCAAGACTTCGTATCCCAGTTCCCTGAATTTTGCCACGGTCTTCTTTGCAGCATGGGGCCGTGCGTTATCCTGCAAAATGATCGGACCCCTCCTTCTGACCATTGTTGGAAGATTGTGTCGCAGTTTGTCAATCTGGGCACAGTAGGTGTCGGCCGTAATACTTTGGCCAGGTTTCATGAAATCGTACTGGATCACTCCAGAGCTACACCACCAGACAGTCACCATAAGCTTCTTTTCGTGCAATTCTGGCTTCGGAACGGGCTTAGGAGCTTCTCCACGCTTACACCAACTTGTAGATCTTCTAGTATTGTTAAACGAGATCCACTTCTCGTCAATAGTTACAATTCGATCCAAGAATTCTCCGTTTTTGCAGCGTTGCAGAAGCTTTTCGGAAGCACACCGTCTCTTGGCTTTTTCCAGATCAGTCAAATTGTGAGGCACCCATTTGTCCAACTTTTTGACCATACCCATTGCCTTCAAATGATCATCAATGGTACTTTTTCCACAGTTTAGTAACTCTTCTAACTCCCGGATTGTAATATGTGGGTCATCTTCAATCTTGCGCCTCAGGGCATCTTTGTCAAGTTTGCTGGGTCTTCCTGCACGTGGTTTGTCTTCAAGCTTCTCATCGTCCACACGAAACTTTGCGAACCATCTGGTCACCGTAGAATAACTCACAACATTCTTACCCTCATTTTCGTTTATGATTCTGAAGGTTTCTGCCGCAGTATTTCCGCGTTTGAATTCATTCCATATAATCACGCGCAGGCGAGATTTCTCCATTTTTTTTCTAATACCTAAAACAATACAAAAAAATGAAATTAAGTTATGTAACTTACCTTTTTGAATAATTTAGGTAATAAACAAACAAACAAAAAAAGAATTTTTTCTTTCCGTCAAGAAATAAATTTTTCCTGATTTTTCAAAGTTTACCTACTCTAATATTGCAGAACTTTCCGGACAACCTAATAGTATTTTTTGACGGTTAATATGTGATTTAGGGCTAGTACTATCACAATATTTTACTATCTTCACCTTAGTTCAGCTTATAGTGTGTAGTTAAGTACTAAGAAGTACGTTAATGAATAGAAAAGACGTCGTATTTTGCCTAGAAAATGTAAAAAAGGTGTTATTGTGACATTGCAAGGTAACTATGTCACAAATTTTATTATGCCACATGTTTGTGCCATTTAATTAAATCTCATACCAAGTACAATATAAAAAACAGGTTTTTTGTGCATTTTCTGTTATGGGTCGACCTGTAATGATATTCACGTTTTGCAAGATATTCACAATAACATGACGTACTCAAGTGAATATTCAGTGTTTATGACTTTAATTTATGCTTATTTAGGGCATAGTGTTAAGAAAGGGCATTAATGCTTGCTCTAGTCA
Organism: Bursaphelenchus okinawaensis; assembly: GCA_904066225.2. Taxonomy (NCBI): domain Eukaryota; kingdom Metazoa; phylum Nematoda; class Chromadorea; order Rhabditida; family Aphelenchoididae; genus Bursaphelenchus; species Bursaphelenchus okinawaensis. The sequence continues at coordinate 4,819,912 of CAJFCW020000005.1, read as the reverse complement.
AAAATTTTTTTTACAAATTTTCAAAATAACTTACAGGGAAGATGACCGACCTGCCCGGCTATGATTGACTTTAAACTTTTTATATAGAACGATCATGTACATATAAGATATTTAGCAAATTACAAAATCGAGTTTTCCAGGAATTCTCGAAAAATTCGAGATCAAAAATTACGTTTTAAATTTCCCGGTCAAATTGGCATTGTTTTTCAAGCTTACAATTTTGTCATTCTTTGTCTTGTTATCAATTTTCAAACTCAAACATTTAAAAATTAAAACTCGAAAGCGCAAGCTAAAATTTCTTATAGGTACTATTGCTAGTACAACGAATTTATTTAAAAATTTTGAGCTTCTTCTGAGTGGGGCAGGTTGGGTACTTTCCTTGTTTATATTACCCTCCATACCAGACTAAAACTGCCTATCTTGTACTACTTGAGATGTTCGCTGTCTTTTCATAGCTAGTCATGATGTATAATGTTTACAACTGTCATCAGTTTACCTTTATTTATATGATGTATGTTTATGATAATGTAACTTTTTATTTGTAGTTTTTACTGTTTACCGTGCCAATTATAACCTTGACTTACTTCGTTGCCATATTCTGGTCGGCCATCTTTGAACTTCCGATAGCCAAGGTAAGTAATGTTGATTAAGGTATGGTACTATACTCAAAAGAGTTTAAAAATCTTGTAAGTTCCAAAAATTTTAACTTTTTTAAAATTTTGAAATTTGTTAAAATATTTTTAAATTTTGTGAAATTTGAATTTTAAGACCGTTCTAAATTTAAAATTTTAAACTAAAACAGGCCCTCTGATTACAAAAGTCTTACAAAACATTACTTACGCAGCTCCAGAATTACCGAGCAAATAAATGTTTCCGCATTTTTGTCGCTGTAATGTTATGTTGTTGTGAATGTTTTGATCAGCGACACGTGGTCCGAGCAGCTGACGCATCAACAATAACATACGATAAGTAATTCGGTGTACGATAGCTGGAGTAATTTGGCTTACACTGTGGATGGTTGAGAGTAATGTGACATACAATCAGATTACGCTAGAGTAGTTGGGCTTACAATAAGGGAACTGTGGAGTAGTGTAATATACGATAAGATCACTAAAGGTGGTGATTTCATGAGGTATACAATAAGATTACTACATATTAGTTAGACTGACCATAAGGAACCTTAGAGTAGTGTGATATACTATAAATTGATGAAACTTGACATGGCATACGATAAGCTTACTATAGAGTAATGTGACATACGATACGCTTTTTCTAGAGTAGCTTGGCTTACTATAAGCTAATTGGAGGGTAATGCAATATACAGTAAGTTCGCAAAAGAGTATTGTGGTATACATTAAGGTTAATGAAATATGACTTGAACTATTATAAAATTACTATAGAGTTATATGACATACGACAAACTTACTATAGTGTAGTTTGGCTTACATTAAGGTCAACAAACAGTAATTTGACACACACTACAGCTGCTCGAGAGTAGTGTGACATACAATAACATCGCTAGTAATTTGCAGAACGTTGTATATTACTGTGTAACTTTACTGCAACGTATCTTGTAAATAAAAAAACTTCCAAATTTCAAAAAGAAAACTCAGTCTTACAACATTAAACATCAAACAGCCATCACTTCCAGGTAGAAGCCTACATTATCAAGCACATGATGAACAAGAAACGAAGGGCTACTGTAACAGTGCCCATCACAACACCCCCTAATGACAGTAATTCGGAAGGGGATACTGTAAAACTAAAGAATGGAGACGTTCTGATCGCTTCTTCCGATCCTAACGAAGCTCCACTGGAGTACGATGTTCAGGAAAACAGAACGACGTCGGTTACTGTAGCTGAGGATTCAGTTACAGTAGGACGAGATGCGGTTTTTGTAGCCAAAGAGTTGAGGAAAAGCTTCTTGGCTTCGGCTCCAGAACACAGCGATTCTGAATACGAAAATGACATACGTTTTTGATTGTTAATGGTTAATGTAAAAGTTTAAAAATTAAATTTTAAAATATTTAAAACTTAGGTTTTTGGATTGTTTTCGTTGTGGTATCTAGCGTGATATTGTTGATGGTCAAATGATGGATAATTCTTTTAAAGGATATGTTTTAAGGATATATGGTTGTTTAAATAATTCTGGGCCTTTTAAACTCGAAAATAATGAGGGGGCACATAATTATTTGAACAAATTAACAAAAACAACTTACTTCGAAATTCAAAAAAGGTTTGTTAAGAATTGGGGGCACAGAATTATTTGAACAATATTATATAACAATATTTTTGTTGATGATTTCGCCACATAATGTTAAAAATGGCAAAGCTACAAATCCTTTTTTCAAAATTTGAAATTCAAGCTTACTGTGATGTTGTTTGATGCCATAAAAAGATGAAATGATGCCATTTTTGCATATTTTTAACGCAAAACCAGTTGACTTTACCTTATCCACTGCTAAGCGTATATGTTCACGTTTCACTGTCGGTTTACATTGTAGTTGTTGTAAGCGGGTTATACGAGATCGGCTTCGGTTTGGCTTACGTTACATAACATGTAAACAACTTTCCAGAAGCTTCAAATTTTGATAATTAAAATTTTAAAAATTAAAAAAACATTTTTAAAATTTTGATTTTTTTGAGGTATTTACTTTACATATTCAAGCGTCTACAATTACAATTCGGGAGATATAGATTAGATTAGTAGTTTGATGCCGTAGATTGTAACGTACTGTGCTGATGTGCAAGGATGTTCAAGGTTCAGATGAAGACCAACGGAGCAATCCTTGAGTTTGACGTTTCCCATAATTGGGCCTCTTCCCAGGTATTTCACTGTTTCTCGCGTCACTGAGTCGTGGGTGAGGTGCTCCATAAGACTTCTGGCGTTCAATCATATACTCGTGTAGGCCAAGTATAGATGTGCCTAGTCCCCGTGCACTCAGCACTACCCATTCCTCAAGGCGCCTGGGTAGGGCGGTGCGCGGGGTCAAACCAAGGTCCTTCCAAATAGCCCCAATCTACAATATTTTCAAAAATATGTTTTGACCAAACCGTTTACCGAGTAAAAGTAACATTCTGTTTGGCATGTTTTTGATAACAATTTTGGAATAACACCACGCGGTAAATACGGGCAAATGTTAAAGTACGAAAGCTGTGTCAATATTATTTATTTTTATAACATTTGTATTTACTCTACAATAAATATTATGAATCTACAGTGGACAGTAAACAGATATGATGCGATTAGGAATAAATAAAAGTTGAGACCGTTAACAATACCGAGATCAACGAATGAGGAGGAAGGCAGTAAGGTACCCGCAACGTAACACTACATATGTAAACTAATTGGCTAGAGGAGACACGGTAAAAACACCCTACAGTATGATGATGGGCACGTCCGAGTTGCCCATGACGCACATGCAGCTGGTGGGTAGGAGCACCTCCTCGCCTACCCACTGGACGCGGCGCGCACCCGCCGGTCGTACTCGCACCTTTTGCCATGTGAACACGGTGGCGCACGTCGAGTCGTCGGCGCACGAGCCAACGTTCTCCAGCGTCGAACAGTAGTTCACGTCGAAGCGCTGTGCTGGGTCTACATCGACGAAAGTTTTGGAGTATTTGCCTGGAATTGGGTTGATAAGTTATGTTGTGATAAGGGATTTTTGGGTATAAAGTTGCTCAAAGATAAAAAGTTTTGATTCATAAGTTATTGATAAGTAATGCCTACTATATATAGGTTATGCCTACTATAAGTTAAAGAATAAAAGCATTTTCCAATCAAAATAATTGATAAAATCACGAAATTCAAAAAGTGATCGCAACTCACCGTAAGCTTGTTTGATGTCAACGTTCCGTGCTGCTACCTCGACGCACGGTTTCCTCCGGGCGACGGTCATGTTCATGCTCTGACTGTAAAAGCCCTCGACTTGGATTTTGTTGACGATGGAAATGAGATCGTCGTCGGTGAGGCCGTCGGCCGCGGCCAGGTAGGAGGCGGAGGCCAGGAGGATGCAGGTTAATAGTAGCGAGTTCATTCTAATTGTAACCCCGAAAGAATACACTTGTTTCTTTGCGGAAATACGCGCCTTATATAGGGTGGGGATATCCAACGGATTAACACTTCTGTGGCGGGGCGGGGCCGCGAAGAGGGAGGGCGAGAGAACATATCAAAATAGCGGTGCAAGGTTTACTCCGAAACACTCGAAGGGGTGGAGCTTGGGGCTGGAGGCCGTGGACGGGGGGGGCGAGTGTAAGAGATCGTTGCGTCATGATGGTAATTGTTTGTAAATTAAAATTGCACTTTGTTTGTTGTTTGTTGTAGTTGTGGTTGTAAACGGAATGTTTCACGGAACTTCCTACGCTTTCGGGCGAGCACGGAACCGATTCTTAATTAGCACGGTACCTGCATCTTTGGTTTTATGTAATTTTATATTCTGGTCGTATGTTTCGTGTGACATTGTATGTTGGAGGTAAAATGTGTCGTATGTTTGAGGTTAAATATATCATATGTTTAATTTTATGTCGTATTTTTGAAGTTATACTATATATTTGATGTTTTGTTATGTGTATATTAGGTTTTTTTTTATTTAGAATACCTATAATGTTGTTGTATAAGTAACCTTAACTTTGTTTATTACTTTACTTTCTGCAAAACTTTTACTTTGTGTTTGTACCTGATCTTGACTGTGTTGGTATGTTACAACTAAACTATACTCGGTATCTTCAAAACGTACAAGATACGTATATCTACAAGCTCAAAGTACCCATATCTACTTATAAACAAGCCAATTGTAACAACAAGATGTACGTAGATGTCAGGTCGGAACGTACGATGATATGTAGAAAGTTGTTTTCTCACGTATCTTGTTTGTAAATAAACGTACGCCAGTGCTTACAGCATCGTTTGTGGCATTAAACTGATTATTTTACATAATGTTTACTTGGTATGATTACTGTGTTGGTGTTATTACTGTGATATGTTGGTATGTTTACTCTGTTGTTGTTATTACTGTGATATGTTGGTTACACTTACGGCGATATATGTTCTACTGGCTTATATATGTATGTGTTTGTGGTGTGTGATACATGTTTGCGTTTACTGGGCTGTAAATCACTTTGTTTTACATTTACAATCTTGTTTGTTCCTCAACAGTTAAAATAATGTAAAAGTGTATATGTATCAGAGAAGTTACATTGTGTACTTATGTATGTAAGTGTTTATGTATATATGTGTATATGAATGTATGTATTGTGTGTTACTGTGCTTGGTAATGTATGTTATATGTCGTATATAAACAAATTTTATATGACTATGTAGATATTATATGTACATAAGATCGTACATAAACGTACGACAACTATGTGTATCTGAATACTTAAATAGTTACACCTACAAGATATACACTTACAAGATAATATGTTACTCATACAAACTGCTGTAACCACTTGCTTAACAGTACTTGACAAAGCTATTTACCTTTCAAATTTGTAGTTTAAAATGAATTGTCAGAGATATGGGTTTACTTTAAGATACGATACTAGTTATCTTTTACAAGATACGATGTATTTTTTACTTTAAAAATATATAAGATATAGTAGTTTTACTTTTAAAAGATACGATTTTTAGTTTTACTATTGTAACATAAAATATAGTTATGTCCTAACAATAATGTAACTTTATTTCTAAAAGATATTATGTGAATTTTCCAAGATACGAAAGGTTGTTACAATGATCATACCAAGCTGTATCACATGATTTTTGCTATTTATGGTGACTAATAACCTTACTGAGATATACTTTTATTGTTAACATATAAATAATTCGATTCTTTAAGACTACGTTTACTGTAACACAACTGTATTCTAAAATGTACTTTATGTCAGTTATGGGTAAAGTATTAAGTATATGTCAGCTATGGCCAAGATATTATTGTATTTTTTATAAAAAATAAATTTTTGTACTATTATCAAGAATTGTTCTAATACGAAATAATTGTAAAGGCTGTACCAATTCTCATAAGAACAGCACCCAACTTTCCTTATTTAGGGTCAGTTTAAAATGTTTGTATAAATTCTTTGTACTACTACTAGTACCCATAAAAAATTTTGGTATGCGCTTGTGAGTTTTAAAATTTAAATATTTGAGTATTGCGCTAATTTGCCAAATTTGGCATTGCGTTTCAAGCACTTTTTGTGACTTCAGAGAAGCTATGCTTACAAGTTTAAACATGTAGGGTTCTGCGAAGGTTTAGAAAGATGATTAAAGCTATAAGCTTGAAACACAATGCCAATTTATAAGCTTGAAACACAATGCCAATTTGGTGGGAAACTCAAAACCTAATTTTTTGATCTTGTGAAGTCAATCAATGAGGGGCAGGTCGGGCGTTTTCTTCTTAGCATGACACAACAAAAACCTAAAATTTTTGTTTATAACTCTTTTCCTTCTCAATAAAGCTTTATCTTATGTCACTATTAAACTTTAAAAGTAAAAAAGTTGATAGTAACACAAAGAATACTAAGCTTACCAACATAAATATATTAAAATTTCGGTTAGTGACATTTGCATGTGTTACTTTTAACGGAAACCTACCGTAGTCGCTGCAGATTAAAAGCCGATTATGTTGGCTGCTGAATGTACTATAATATGTGAAGACATTGTTACATGTGTTAATCTTAATCTTGTTTTAGTGTTTGCATGGTATTCGAATACCTTAAATACCTACATTAATACAGCGATGAGTAGTATCTTAGATATACATTGATATAGCTATGACGGGAGTCTTAGATGTATATTATTACAGCGATGACTAGTTACTTAGATGTATATAGCCATCGTCTTAGCTGTCAATATAGTAATCACAGTCTTCTTGTCGTAGTCATCGATGTTACTTTACATTGTAATTGCTAATAGGTGTTAGCTTTTGTAATGTTTACTGCCATGCTATAGTCTTTTGTCGCAATTTGACCAACTTTTATCGTATGTAGATCACCTTTGATTGTGATGTTAACCATGCTTAATTATGGCTTTTTATATTCGTATCTTTGCATAATGATCTAATTACCGTAACATTTGCTATGACATTCTTTTTTGTACAAAAGAGCCTACGTGCTTCAGTAACTACATTCTCGGTTACGTGGTATACACACTCATTGATTAAATGTCGTATCTCCGTCACATCTTCTAAATATAAGTTAATATATGTGTTGGTACACAGATGTTGAGTAATTTAATACACACAGAAGGTAATGTATATTTACATAGTTAAACTAACATATAAGTAGGCTAAACATTAATATATAGGTATAGCTAACCGAACAAACACGTATTACCATTTACGTATGGTATGATGTTTATGCTACACTTCTAATTTTACAATGTAATTGCCATTTACAGTGTCATTTATGTCATGATTGTACCATAGCATTTTCCAAACATATGTGGACGATACGACAAGTTACGTAGTATGGGTTTGCAAGTCACATAATTACATAGTAAATGTAATTACATTGTTGTTGACAGTACGTCTGTATTATTACATTACCGTGAACATTTTAATCAGGTTATGCGGGTTGATTTGCTTGAGTTCGAGCTATTCTCGAAGTTTTGTGAGGCTGGGAATGCAACTTTGCTTACATTTTGTGTAAAACATGAAGAAAAAGTGATGTGACAACTAATTACATCTACATATAACAAGTTCCAAAGTGAAGAAAAGTTATGGAAAAATATGAAATCTCACGGTAATCCTTATTACTGGGTATTGTCAGTAATTGACAAAGTCGCACGATAGTAAAAAAGTTGCAAGTTTTGTTCCTTTGGGTTCGCTTGCTTTAAAGGACCAGTTCGCCCATTCAAATATCATTGGCATTCTGTCACAAAAAGCGTCGAAAATCAGGCAATTTCAATCAAGATCATTTTTCTCAAAAAACGTGAGTGGGTCGGTGTCGAAATGAATTTTCCAATTTGGGACCGACCTGCTCAGGTTTTTTGCGAAAAAAATGAACATCGAATTTTTGCGACAGAATGCCAATGATATTTGAACGGGCGAACTGGTCCTTTAAAGGCCTACAATACCTAGTAGTGAAACTTTGGCATTCTGTATCAAAAAATCAGGCAAGTTTGATATTCATTTTTTGCAAAAAGTTACGATTGGAATTGGCTGATTTTTTGCCACAGAACGACAACATTTTATCTGGAGGTTTTGGGATTTAAAATTTTAATTACAAGCTGCTTGAAGAACGCTAAATCTTTTCTAAAAATCTAGCTACAATACCCTTCATATTGCGGTTTGAAAAAGGCATTTATGGCTGTACTCGTCAATAGAAAAATATCGATCGAGTATCGAAAATTTAAAGGGGCGATATACCGAAATCTGACCGAAAAATTTAAGTATGAAAAGCTAGGCATTCTTTCTCAAATTCAAATGCATTATGCTTTTGTAGCTTTAAATTCTTGATTGGAAGTTAATCTGGCCATTGAGCCGCTGCTTTTAACAAAGTCCGATTCAGTTTAGTACTGTTATTCGAAATGAAACACTAGATTTTTTAACGTAAAACTTGGGTAGCATAACTATCTTCTAGAATTTTCTGTACATCGTACTTCACACCACATGAAGTGTCTACTACACTCTTAAGTTACTATAACATTGATATGTTACAAGTCTAAACAAGGTAGGTATTCTAAACTTGATTTTCACTGTTAATGCTTAGGGTAGTTGAAGCTACAAACTATCTAATATATTGTTTATATTTTTAGTTTTGTACCATTGATTTCAGAACTCTACTAATAATACTGTAACACAAAGCACTTATCGTGATATATCTTGGATTGGCATGCTAACTTTGTATTATCTTAAACATAGAGGTACCGTGAGATTAAATGACATACCGACATCACTTTCTCGTGATTTCAATTCGACTTATGTACAATAAGATTTAAGTGCAGTATCTCTGTTGTATTGTGTACTCTACACAACATGTAACGAGTATTACCTATACATTTACGTATCTTGTTTGTTTTGTATGATATACTTGAAAATGTTGTAGAATATGACATGATATCTATGATATGACATTATACTACGCTTATAAATACATTTATGACATAATGACATACCTATGAATATGTCTTTTCACATAAATGATTAAGTAGTATAATAATAAGATACATACATCAAGAGATCTTGACTCTACTTCAATAGTAACCATGTTATGACAAGATGTATGTTGACTTTACAAGACTATGTTTACATTTACTGTACGGAATCCTACAGAAAGCCAGTAAACATAAATAGGAAAGTACACAGAATAGTAACATACTCTCAAAGATTAATCGGTAGCACTTTGTATATGTATGCGGACAAAAACAAAAATAAGCGTGGTGATCTACAGAGTTATGACACTCAGTTATTAGCACTAGTTATTAAAACTGACATAGGTTCTGTGACGTAACAACAGCATATTGTAGTAGGTTTACAATTCAGTTGTTGGAAATGACAGGCTTATTAAGAACATTGTAACTAGCTAAATGAAAACAAGTAAACAATGGAAATGAAATGCTTATTGTCGTACCCAAATGTATATCGAGAAAAATATTGAAAAAATATGAAAAAAAATCAAAAAAAATTTTGGTCGATTTCGATACAATCGATAATTTTGCACTTGAGTTAGACGTTGACATATACAGTGAAACTTCTGTATTACGAATCGATAGGGGATTTAAAATTTGTTCGTTATAAAGAGGTTTCATTATACAGAGGTTTTACTGTATTTGATGGAAGTTTAGACACAATATGGAAGGATTTTTCGATAAATATTGTTTTCGTTGTGGGACAATTTTTTTTCAGAAATATTGAAGTGTGGATCAAAAAATATCGATCGAGTAGGAAAATTAAATTTGGCGATATATCAAAACCAATCAATCGAAAAAAAATTTAAGTATTGAAAGCCCTGTAACCGAGTTTAACTTATGTGACATTATTTTCTAACTATCAGCACTGACTTCTTAAAAATAACTGACCTAAATGACAATATAAATCCTCAAAGGCCAAAGTTGTAAAATTTGTTACGAAAGTGGCCGTAAGTCCAAGTTTTGGCCAATTACTCGACCTTAAAGCTTTCTAAAAATACTTTAACTATAATATTAACTGCGCTAATTACTAATTACAACTTCTACTAATTAACAATAACATTGTTTGCATTACATTGCAAGGCTTTACTTAACATGCACTTAACGTGTTATTATGTTGTGATACATGGTGAAGACAACCTTGATACGATAGCTACAAGAGTTGTATCGTATTTGCTTAAACACATAGTATATATATAGTAGTTTTACAAGTGTGTTCGTAGCTTTGTCAACATGAATGTATAGATTTTATGGTATCTTAACAAAAATACAGTTTTTGACGAATTATCCTACACATATTTATATTAATATCTTCAAACACAGTAACTAGTCGTATCTTCAAAAGCTGTAAATATATTTGGTAATAGTATTTGCACTTCTTCAATGCTGACTAGTACAAGTTTTTGTCTCTTTACAACTATTTTAAACCATCTGATATTGTAGCATATTGTAGTCACATGAAAAAACTTTCTTTCCATTTGAACGCAAATGCAAAAACTTTGTTTACAAGCTCGTTTTCTCAAAAAAGTCTTCGTTTCTATCATTTGCTTATATTGTATCTTCTCAACTACTTTACACTGTCTTTTTACATACAATCAAATCAGTATGCTACCATGTTACAATATACCTGTGCGTCTATTGTGCTCTCACCTGTGTACTTATTGTCCTCTCACAATTGTACCTCAGTACAATTAGAACATTCTTGTTTACAATCTTTGTACTATTACTTTGTATAGCTTCGTATTTTGTTCGCTGTTTACAACACTATTACAATTGTAAACCTTTACAACGATAACATGACTTACTCGCGATGTAAACAGTAGAAAAGCGTGGTAACATTTGCTGACCGGTTTTAAATAGATTTGAGACTTAAAGAAGGGCTTTAAAAAATACAAGTAGATGACAGTGTTGAGATGTCATCTACTTTTAATTCACTCAGCGAAGGACAAGAAGCTATACCTATTTAATATAAGCATAATAACCTATACCTAGATAAAATAAACAATAATGTACTTTAATATTAGGTTGTTCAAATAAGTTTGAGCCCTATTTCAAAGGACATTTTTAAAGTTAGAGGTCACAAAACTTTTTGAACAGCCTAATATAAACCTCTATCTAAACCTCAACTACCTCTGCCATTGTTCAAAACTACCTCAAGTACCCCTGCCATTGTTTATAACCATCAAATTCAGTAAACTGTACTGTAAGATGGCCAAAGTAACTCAAGACTTTAACAGGAAGCGCGGGATTAAACAGCAATGTTATTTATCCTGCCCAAATAGGGGGATGATTTAAATCCGCAAATCTCTATTTATAAACAAAAAATGTTTGTTTCGCGTGTTTTTTGTGCTGGATTAGGACAAAAGTGTGGCCTTAATTGTTTGTTAACGGTCGCAAGTACGTATGTTTAATACCCTCGAACATGTACACCTTGACGACGTAGGGTAATGTGGTATAGTAAGGGGTTTGGGGGAGTTGCAAAGGTTGGGTTAATATTATGTTGTTCACATAATTCTGTGCCTCCTAACCTTGTGATCTTCTTTAAGAAGAGGCACAGAATTATATGAGCAACATAATAGCAGTGTCGTCTAGCGTATCATTTCCTACTTTCTATTATATGTTGTAAGCACTAGCTATGTATATATCTACCGCGTTTACTGACCATACCTATACCTAGAACTCTAACAACTACCATAGCCACTATAGAAAATACCATATTAAGACCTCCATTCAACGGATGTGTATAAATACATATTGTTTTAACTATGATGTTTCTACTACGGTAAAAGTGTACTTAAATAATAGATTTCAAGAGTAATTACTTTGATTGTCACATAATTTACTACACTGCCCACTTGACTATAAGAAGGCTACTTAACTTGCAGATTACTTATTCAAATCCATTAATAATATAATTAACCATAGTTTATGTAAACTATAGCTTTTTATAAAGCATAGCTAATGGTCATAGTAAAGCAGTTTTACATGAACTACAATCAACATATTTTTACTGTAAAATAGTTATTTCATGTGTTGCTATTGTAAAAAAAGATACAACAAGCTTGTGTAGATAAGGGGCTAAAAAACAAAAAGTTACGGTAAAAACATCTTGATTTTGTATGAAGCAAAGATATATACATATACATACAAATATATATCTACCCTCACTATACCCAAAAATATACTCTAGAACTGGCAATCGGGATGGGCCGTTGTTTCAGCCCGACTCGCGAACCGAGGCTAAAGTTCGTTTTTAAAATTGAAAAATGAACCAAATTGGGCAGGCCGAGCCAAAACATTAGCCCGGCCTGCGAACCGATAACTTTAGGATCGGTCCGCATGAATTTTTCTCAAGCTCGGCCTGATATCCAAGTCTAATTTACCCCCAATATATCTAAATTTTTATCTACCCCTCTCCCCACTTCCCTTATACTTACATATACATCTGCCCCAAGGCTCTCCAAAGAACCAAAAAATGCAAAACTAAAAGATCTACCGTACCGCGAAGCAATAATAGCAGAAAGGCAATATTTTTGGGTGGGAAAATGATGTTTTCGGAGTTAAAACTTTTGCAATCTTCATCATGCCTAATTCCGTCAATTGTTTTCGAAAATGTTACGCAAAAGAAACTAATTTGGGAACACTTCTTACCCAGGCATAAACAGCTGATCTACCCACGTCACGGTACAGTAGAGGTTCTAACTGGGGAGTAAGCATGGAATGTCATTTTTAAATCATATAAAGTTAGCGAGAAAACTGATTTCAAATACTGCTGAATGGCCTTGACTAGCGAGATATTAGAAGCCGAAGAATTTACATAGGAAAACCCTCTGGCCTTCTCGACCGTCCTGGGCAAAAACAAAGTTTCTTACAATCAACATAAACCTTTCCAATCTTCGAAACCGTGTTCTACTGTTTCAAAAATTACTATGAAACTCGAGTATTTCAAGAAGAAAACAACAAACATGAGTAATCCCAACTCGTACTCCGATATTACACTTGGTTTTTGTGACTTTGCTGCTTTTTAACCGGAAGTTTTGCATCTCTTCTGTAAACTTTCAAAGAAACAACAACTATTTCTACATTAAGATACTCAGGTGCATACTTTACTCTCCAACAAGGTCAGGCACATTCCTTGAGGGTATAAAGATCATTTTGACATTTAAAGACCAAGTTTACTCTGTAAAAAATTAAAAATACTTTGTAAAAACTAATTTTACTCTGTGAAAAAACTAAATTTACTCTGTAAAGACCAATTTTACTCTGTAAAAGTTCTTTATGACTTTTGAACCCAATAAATCACTTTTTCTCATAAAATTTAAAAAAAGTAATTGCCTTTATATGATTACTTTTACAGTGAAAGTAATCAAATAATGAAATTACTTTAATTACTCAGTTAACAGTCCAACAGTCGAACACATCACGTTAATGATCACGGAAGTGTAGGTGGAAGGTAATTAAGCATTGGCACGTATTTTAGTTTTTATATCAAAAAACAGTATTCATTTCTATATTAATTTCATAGTTGAATTAATAAAATTTTAATTAAAAAAGTCTTTAAAAATGACAATTTTACACTGTGTATAATAACATGTTGACCATAAGATTGGTGGAAAAAATCTTTTTTGAAAAACATGTAATATAACAATATGTAATTAGTTTTTGTGCCGTAAATACAAAAAAAATGTTTTCAGATTCTAGCAAAAGATACAAAATTACCTTTAAAAAAAATTTTAAATTTTCTATATTTTACTAACAAGGAAAGTGCCAAAACCTGCCCCGCTTTGATTGAATTTGAACTTTTTATAAGTATAGTGTTTCAAGCTTTTAACTTTGTCAGCAATTTTACCTTTTTTGATTAATATAATGATAGAAAAACTAAGAAGAATCTGCAATTTTAAGTCTGTAAGCCTATCTTATCTGGAACATCAAAAAAAGTGCTTGCAACACAATGCCAAGTTTGCCAAATTAGCCGAAAATTTAAATATGTTAATTTTAAAACTTAACACCGCAAGCTAAGATTTTTTATATGTGCTACCGCGCTTTCCAAGAAATCTCAAAATTCCCGACTTCAAAAAATTAGGTTTTGAATTTCCCCTTAAATTGGCATTGTGATTCAAGCTAATAACTTTGTCATTTTTTGACTTTTGGGAGTTTTTCTTTGGTATGCTAGTAGAAAACCTATAAATGAATCTAAATTTTCAAACATGTAAGTCTGAAAAATGAAAAAAGAGCTTGAAACACGATGCTGAGGTCACATATAACGGCTAACTCACATATTTAAATTTTAAAACTCAAAGGCGTGAACCAAAGTTTTTTATGGGTATTATTGGTATTACTAATAATTTATAAAAAAATTTGAGTTGAGTCTGAGCGGTGCAGGGAGAGTACTATTTTTACTAATAGAACCATAAACATTTAAAATACCGAAAAGTTCTACTGTATCCACAGATCACAACGCAAGTCCAACTTAAAAATCCAATAATTAGTATTACAAAACCAACTATAACCTAATTGTAGATGGCCAGAAATAGCTCTTTACTATGTTATACCGTAATTATGAGAATGACAGTCCAATACTTGAACTTATCTGCGTCAATCCGTCAAGTTGTCCTTGTTTTAAGCCTACAAACAGGCATACCATTTAAGACAGACAACTAAGAAGTATTTTCAGTTGCTACAAAGTCAAGTCGATACTTCAAGTGCACATGGTTTTTAATGTCATGTAGAGATGTATGACTAAAGGTGACGTATTTTGGAAACGTGGACTCAAGATGGCAAGTACAATATTGGTCGTGTTGTTGTAGTTGTGAGGAAATTAGTTGTAAAAATGTATTTTACAGTGAAAAAGTTTAAAGATAGAACAATTGGTGCACTTTATGATACTTAAGGTTAAGAATAGGTCAATTGGTACACTTTGAGACACTTGGATTTAAAGTTAGAACAATTAGTACACTTTATAATACTTTGTCAAGCATTCTAGAACTACTATAACAATTGTTGTAGACATGTCATCGTATCATCAACAAAGTTACATTTATACATATTTTAACTAAAAATAAAGCTTACTGTATCTAAAAGTAACCCACGATGTACGTTACAAAAGCTGAAACTTAAAACATGTTCCAACATCTACTATAAGATCAGAAGATACGTTAGTATAGTTTGTCACTTGCACTCTACTGCCCCACGCACAAAAAGTAATCACTGACCTATATTATGATGTAAATGGCATTTTGACAACATCATAGTCATTGTTGTGGCTAAATGAGTTATAAATATTCATTTTGATGCAAAAATGCCCTTTTCATCTTTATATATTATACTAGAGATGTTAAACTAATTGAGGCATAAACATGGTTGTACTGTACACGACGTCATCATTACACTTTTTTTTAATTTCAGGCGCTACTGTAATATCACTGTAAAAAATTACATTACTATTGTAATAAAGAAAACTCATCGTAATATAAAAACTAAACGAAAGGCACTTATTGGAGGCTATTTCATACCTAAATCAATATAAATAAGTCGATAATCACAAGCTTAACCTTCCTTCAGCCAAAACTGTATAGATTAACAGTATTGTAAACTTGAGATTACTGTGAGCTTAATTATTATTTGGGAGATTTAAACAGTATAATCTAGCATGTTAAACTCATCATAAGGTATTACACTGTTAAGGTAGTAAAAGGTTAATACAGTGTTACTTTATACAACTTTTTATTGTGAGTTAGGTTAATTTATGATATATTACTTTAGGCTTGATATTTAAATTGGACTAGACTAGTTCTAAGCTTGGCTTGGCGTAGTCTACTAAACTTTTACTTGCTTTTAACAGAGTAAACAAGATTTTACTTTGTAAAGCCATAAATATACTCTACCTCGTGACACAACAATTATACATAGGATATGTCAACACATACACCTTGTCATCTTTGTGTAATGCCATTTGCATAAATAGTACAAAGATCTATGATATCAGTTAATTATACTACAACAACAAGATAACTACAAAGTATTGCTTACCATGTGTTACACGGTTTATAGCATGGTTACACTTTTTGTATCTTCTCTAGATTTACTTGACAACATGTGTATTATGACTGTACCAAAGATACCACAATTAAATCAAAAGTGACATTTACTGTAGCTTTGTAAATTGCAAAAAGTTTTATATTGTAGTTGCTTTTAGTAGTAGTTTATAGTAGCAATTTAGATTGTAAGGGAAGTAAACTTGCTATGACTCAATGACAAGTACAAACCCCTGTATACAAAGTAAGGTGAACTTTAAATTTACATCCGTAAACGTATGTTACCATACAATAACAGCACTAAAACCTGTGTTTAGTAATACCTATATACAAATCTACACTAATATAGCCAAAGTGAACTTATTATCACTTTAAAACAGCTACAAAGATATATTACCACTTAATTATCAACTACAACTCCACACGAACACTAGTACTTCCTACTGTACGTGTGTTGTCATGAGTAATTGTAAAAGATTTTGTAATTTAGGAAGTACATATACCATAATGTCATATGTTGTTGTCCAAAGTAAAAACATGTCGTAAATCACGTACACTTTCTTATAAACTAACCTCCAATGACAAAGCCTATAAAGTACTATAACAATAAGGTGTTACGTATGTTCGGTTGATTATTTTGGCATACGTAACAGTAAATTATGTTATCTTCAAGTATGTACTAGATAGTTTACATTGACTATGTAAGTACTTAAAATTAGCATAAAATAGTTACATACAATAAGATAGTACGTGAACTTTACTATACTACTGAGATTGCACTGTACTATCGATCAAAGTGTCACTGTATAATCATTAAATGTTAAGTTGTTTAAATAATTCTGTTCCCCTAACTTTAAAAATTTGCTTTGTGAAGGAGCACAGAATTAATTAAACAACTTAATACTAGTTTTTAAACTAATTATTGAACTATAACTTCAACTTTGACCAGTAGCTCAAAATTTTATCAACCTACTATCTCCTACTCTACTACGTAACAACAACTATTTTAAAGCTAATATTTGATCATGCATGTTCCTGCATGTACGTACATGAACACAGCCTTAAAGTGCATATTGTTGTAATGCCATGAAAAAGCTTGTCAATTTCCATATATCTACATTAAACGAAACGCAACGCGAGAAACATACCACGTAGCACATACGAAACCCGTTAATGCCAAAGCTATTTTTAAACCGAGTTCAACCGAGTTCTACGCAATCGCGATCCCACAGTAATTATGGCATTAGCTGAAATGTTTGACCGGATATTCGACGGCAACAAACGGACGTAGGCCATTGTAATTACCGCGGTGTAATCTCAAATAGTTTTTTTTAATTGTACAGTTACATTTGGAAAATTCAAATTTTAATCCCACGGAAATTACGGAACAAATTGAACCTTACACAACATGTTCGTATGTTTGGTACGGGTGTTACGTCGTTGAAGTATCATAGCATGTTCTATGTCTTGCTATACTACCGTAGTTTCAGTTACGGTTATGTAAAGTCAAGTAACAAAGGGTTAATAGAACAGTTTACGTTTTGCGCTATACTATATGTCACATAGTCATCTTAATGTAACATATTAGCTCAAAATAAAATATCTAAACGTTTCTGTGCCATTTAAAACAGTATATTCAAACTCTACGTGGGAGCAGTTTTACAGTGTAGTAACCTTTAAAGAGTCACAATATCGTGCCCGGGGGCTGTAAAATGCCAAGTCATGCAAACCAATTTACTTACTATCTTGAACCTTACACTGACTCATTTTATACACATTTGATCCAGAAATGATCTGATATTACACATATTACTGCTTTATTCTTAGTAATACTTTTTTAATCAAATATGTGTTATATACTGAGTTTTACATTGTTTTACAAAATCTATTACACCTGACTTGCTCATGACCTGCTATTACACTTGGGTCACAATCGGGTTCAAATGACTTGATATTACACTAACCATTAATATAGTAAGTAAATATGTTTTTAATAGCATCACCTCAACTCAGAACCAATAGCATCACTTTGACTTGTAAAATGATGACAGTTGTAACAATAACAAGGCTACATTCCTATTTTAAATTTGAGTGTTTTGGAGCAATCTTTAGCCTAATCAAAATACAAAAATGTCAGGGTTGATGTTTCTTAACTCTTTATGCTACAAAAAAATTAAGTTCTTTGGTTTCTAGATTCTAGAATTTAAAAATTGAATTTATAGAACTCCTGTATAACAAACTCTGCTATAACAAAAATCTTGTATAACAAAGAACTCTTTGAATTCTTGATCAACACTAAAAAGTAAATTTAAAACTCCTGTATAACAAAACACCTTCATACCAAACAAATTTAAAATTACCGAGCGCTTTGTTCTGCAATAGTTCTACTTACAAACGACTTACTCATTTAAAAAAAAACTAATTTTTATTAAAATTCCCCAATTTTTGACACTTTTTGAAATAGGAGGGACTTTGAAAAAACGATTGCTTGGATTAGACAGGCTTCTGACTATGGCATGAAATTTTGAAGAGCACCTCATCACGACTCGGTAGCTTGAGAAACAGGATCACTTAGATGGGCCCAATCGAGAACAAGCTACAATAGACTTATTGCTTTGACAACCTCCACTCATCTTTTACTATCCTTCCTTATGTCTTAATCTATATATATCTTGCGTTGAAAAAGAGAATAATTTTTCTAATTTTACAAAAAAATATTTTTTTTAATTAAAAAAACTGATTTTTGTACAACTACAGTAAAGCCTCAATATGTAGGGGTGAGAAACGGGCCGGTTGAAAAAAAAAGAGTTGAAAATTGGGCCCGGGCCCAAAAAAAAATTTTTTAATTTTTAAAAATTTTTTATTTTAATCCCCGTTGATGTTATTTGATTTTATTGGGTACCATGATACATAAATGATCTAAAAGAGCAATGCAAAGCCAAATTTCCGTTTATTTTTTAAGTTTTAAAATTTTTTAAAACGGGCCGGGCCGGGCCTAGAAATTTTCTGACCGGGCCGGGCTCATCCCTATCAATATGTTTGCCTACGTTACTCATAATCCCGAATTAATTCACCACGTAGCACTACAATTAAACCAATTAAGTACTGTAACGCAATTGCTCTCCAAAACAATTACAATGTAGCGGAAATCTTATCCATGAATTACTATAGTTTCACAATTATCCTATTATCAGCTGTGACGCTCAATTTGGAATTATGTTCTTTTGAAATTATTTTAAAAAGCTTAAAATTTTCTTACAAAATTCAAAAAAGGTATTGTAATGCAAGATTGTAATACAACCTTAAGGCTATTATTTATTTTTGAAAGTTTTGAAAGTTACAAGAAACGGTTTTGCATTAACAGATTGGTTTTACAACTTATTTGTGTAGTTACAATAGTAACACGAGCCATGTACGTAGTGTAGGTGTAGATTAGACGTAATACTTTGTCACAACAACTTAGCTACTACAATCCTCTATGTCACAACAACAAAGTGTTATTTTAGAAAATACAAAAAAATGCAACTTTAAGTTGTATACTGTAACAAAGCATTGCATACATAACGTTAAAAGCAATTTTTAAGCTTCACTGAGTCATATATACTAATACCATAGCACTTACAGATAGTAAGTCATTAAAGGTTTTCTATCTTTGTGATGCTAAAGTAGTAAAAACGTATATCAATATACGGTAACTTTAAAATATATTACCACAACTTTAGCATTTCACTTCAAAATGTCATATCTCAGCCTTAAAAGAACATATTGTAACTTTCAGATGTAATGTAACATTACATACATACATGTTTTTCGAAATACCACATGTTATACCCAACACTATTAGCAACTATACCATTTGGGCCATATTAACCTTTGTGCAAGTAACAGCACGCCATCCTAATATAGAACGCATGTTTCACTACCGTAGCCATCTACGTCACAGCTGCATTCACATACCTCTTGCAGATGGCACAAATGTAAAGAATTGAAGCCTGTTGACCTTATTACATGGCCAGATCATCCTACGGAAAGGAATGTCATCATTAATCTGCCCTGTACATCTTCGGTTATATCGTATTAGTTTTGTCTTTTTGTTGTATGGCTTTGGCTTAAGACCTTAACCTTGACACAAAACAATCAAAAGCTGGCCAAAGGGTTATAGTGTAACCCCTAAGGGTAAGATTAAGATATTCAATAGATACAATGTATATAGGCATTAAAAGGCCATGTACTATTAAGTTTACATTCAAAAATCTATTTTAGTAACCAGAACCCTACCATAAGATGCTCGATCGCTGTAATGCTTAAACGCATAATCGATTACTGTTCGACGTCACGCAGTAAAATTGAAATTATTACAAATTGTATCCGGCAAACTTATTGCGTGTGGAGTTAGCCGAAATTACCAGCAAAACATGAAATGTCACCCAAATTATGGGTATTCGTTAGGCTTCATTACAATTTTATTTTTTCAAATGTTTACTGCCACTACACGTAAAACAACTGCTATTGTAGTACAAAAGTCAGCTTCATCAAATGAACATTTAAAAAAAGTGAAAGAAGTTTTAGTCTATTTTAATTTTAAAAAGTCATATTGTTCTTTACAAACCCAAAAATATGGTATTTTATAAGCAAAGTAAAAACCTCCGTACAACAAAAGTACTCAAGCTTAGAATTAATTCAAACTTTTTATATGATTTCTTTGTACCACCAATAGTACCCATAAAAAATTTTAGCTAGCGCTTTTAAGATTTAAATTATAAATATTTATTTTTCCCGCCAACTTGCAAAAATTTGGCATTGTGTTTCAAACACCTTTTGGCGACTTTCAAGACAAACTACACTTAGAAAATCAAAAATGTAAGTCCACTTAAAGGTTTTCTACAAGTATATCAAAGAAAAACGATTAAAAGTCAAAAAATGACAAAGTTACAAGCTTAAAACACAATGCCACATTGGCGGAAAATTTAAAACTTAGCGTTTTATCTCGATTTTCTCGAGATTTCCTAGAAAGCGCGATTTATAATAGTACTTTTCACCAAAGATCTTGTATTTACACGATCTTTCTAATAAAGTTTTAAGTCAATCAGAGCGGGGCAGGTCGGGCACTCTCTTTGTTAATATATGCGGAAGTGGCGGTTATGTTTGCTGGTAACTATAAATCGTAAAATTTTTTTTAAAATGTAAAATAGGTGATTGTAATAAACACTTTACAGTTTAATTTCCAATAACAAAGTTAATCTTTTCGAAGCTACAAAAGTCATTTCGAAGATTTTTGGAGAAATATTTTGAAGAATCTTAATCATTACAAAAATTTGAATAATTCGAAAATTGAAACTGCACAGTGCAAAAAACTTAAAGATTAATGTTAAAAGTATCAACAAGGGTGTTAGCATTTGAGGTGACATTGCTACTTGTATGTCTTCTGTTTTCAATTACTGTAGCGACATTACATAATTCTCATTCCAATGGACTTCTGAATTAAGGCTTCCTATTATCTGATTTTTAAATTTCGGGAAGGAAGCCCTGCGGCGCTTCGAAATTTCGAACATATTTACACTTTTAAAATGTAAAATTGCGTAAGTTGCAATAATTATTGAGCTACGTACAATTCTTAACTTTTTTTGGGTAATCTTTGTGTACGGTGGAGGGGTGTTCTTTTTTGTACGGTAGAGGGCTCGTCTGTAGCGGGTTTTTGAGTAGAATGAAGCATGAACTCCTGTATAACAAACTCATCTGTTAAGAAAACTCTGTACAGGGTGCGACAAAAGTCCTTGGACTAACTTTACCGGTCGATTTCTTTATGTTGTACGCGATTTATATAATTTTTTAAAAGATTGTCTTATTCTCCATAGTTTTTTGTTATAAATAAGTAAAAACTGAGTTTTTATGTTGACCGTCTGTCTGTAGTTAGATGCCAAACATGAGAGGAGCTATTATTAAGCTGCATAAAGAAGGAAGAAGGCAATGTGATATTGCGAAATTGTTAAATATCGCAAAATCTACAGTATCCCACGTGGTCAGACGGTATGTAGAGCTTGGACATGATGGTGACAGACCTAGAAGTGGCCGTCCAGCAACTGTAAACACCCGCGCCAACAGACAGTGGACCAAGAAGCGATTCACAAAGGACTCCAGTACGTAAAATGGCACGAGAGGCCGGTTTGAAAGAAACTTCACTTTGCCGTATAGTCAGAAAGAGCTTGAAGATGAAGCCCTACAAACTCAAGAAAGTTCAGAAACTTACTGATGAAAACAAAAAAGTACGGTTTAAAAGAAGCAAAACTCCGATACACCGGGCCGCTAACGGAAATTGGGAGCGCATTTTCTTCACTGATGAGAAGATATTCACGTTGGAACAGGCACACAAACCCTCAAAATGCAGGCATTACTCTACTGAGCCTCCTAGAGGCTTGGCCATCGCCGAACACCGTCAACACCCTCGGGGCATTATGGTTTGGGCAGGAGTATGCGCCTCGGGCAAAAATTCCTTGATCTTTGTTGATAAAAGAGTAAAAATCAATAAAGGAGTGTACCAAAAGGACATTCTGGAAGCCGTAGTACTTCTTTGGTCCCGAGAACACTTCAAGAACACCAAATGCGTTAAAAAGTTACAGTGCACGTCTGTCTGAAATGGGAAATGATCAATAGCGGCTTTTCATTCGTTGCGAATTGTTTTTATATTTTATTTTAATTTTTGCGTTGAAATGTAACGAAAAGCCAGAAAATTCAATTTCCAATTTTCGTTTTATTTCAGACAGACGTGCAGTGTGATATTAATATAATAGTGATTATGTTGGTATAACAAAATGTCATGTTTGTTGTGTTTATATGACAAAAACAAGCAATCGTATAGTTCTTATGTTGCACTAAACTCTATGACATGTTATTATCAGTATATTTAACTCATGACGTATTATTGTTAGTATTATATATATATAGTACTGATGACATAGTACTATTAAGAAAACCTCGTTTCTGTCAAAGATTGCTTATATTTACAATGTCAACAAGACATTGTTATTTTAACACACCGGTTTGAATGTTTACTAATTTTACGATCCGTCGGTATGTTGTATACAGTTTTGGCAATTAATGCAAATTGTTTACTGTCTAGAAAGCAAGTGATTTTTTATTTACAATATACATAATTATGGTAATGTGTTACAAAATATGTGTTTATCTCTGTAAAGTGCTGTGTTTTGCTAGCTGATCGTTTATGACACTGAAGACAGTGGTGAATTGAATTAACACACTACAGTAAGTTTTCGTATTTAAAGTCTAGATCTCTATGTAAATTTACTTCTCTTGGTATCTTACCGTATGCAGCTTTTTACTTTGCAGAAAGACTTACTCAAACTCTCACTCTCAATATCTTGCCGTATTTGATGGTACCTTAGTATAAAGAGTTGGAGTTACAATTAGGGCATCTTTAGACGTCTCTATTAGGTTGTTCCAGAAAGAATGGCCGATTTTAACCTTGATTTGTCTGCCAAATCGAACATTCTATTTAGAACAACTTAATATTTCACTGTGCAACGACATCTAGTCAAATGTGATGACTGTGATGCACATGTTAACCATCATGCTTGTAGTATGTTGTCTGGTCAATATTTGTTTTTACATTTTAACTTAAACTGCTTGTAAAATGGCAGTTGTAAAACGCTTTTCCAAGCCTTACATGCTTAATTAATCAAATTGCCAAAAACACAGCCCCACGTTAAGAACACGTAAGTCGCTGTAAAGCAGTTTAATCGGTCATAAGAATACAAAAAGTGGATCGTACCGAAAAATATTCACGCAATTTTACATTTTAAAAGTGTAAATATGTTTGAAATTTCGAAGCGCCGCAGGGCTTCCTTCCCGAAATTTAAAAATCAGATAATAGGAAGCCTTAATTCAGAAGTCCATTGGAATGAGAATTATGTAATGTCGCTACAGTAATTGAAAACAGAAGACATACAAGTAGCAATGTCACCTCAAATGCTAACACCCTTGTTGATACTTTTAACATTAATCTTTAAGTTTTTTGCACTGTGCAGTTTCAATTTTCGAATTATTCAAATTTTTGTAATGATTAAGATTCTTCAAAATATTTCTCCAAAAATCTTCGAAATGACTTTTGTAGCTTCGAAAAGATTAACTTTGTTATTGGAAATTAAACTGTAAAGTGTTTATTACACAGTAACTAGAATTTACTGCGAACTCAATTTTATTATTGTAGCATTTTATAGACAATAGAAGTATTGTATACAATATAAATTAACATTTACTACATAATAGAAGTATTGTACGCTAAACGGCTCACAGTATACAAATTTTGTTAAAAATGAGTAATTTGTACAAAAATATTGTTCACATTGTAAAGTAATTTGTTAAAAAATGTGCTTTAAGTTGTATTACTGTGATATGTTCACAGAGTTTCAAAACACTCCGAAACCTTTATAAATACAAAAATTCAAAAAATTTTTATTACAACTTTAACTATCTGATAACAGTTTCTCATTTAAATAACTAAAAATATTGGCTATTTGGCCCTTTGTGAAGTAAATATACGGTAGAGCCTCTGTATAATAAAGTTTTTTATAAAAAACTTTCAAGCAACTTCTATGTCTAACACTACGCAGTAATTTGAAAACTCTTCTAGGCTCCTTTACAAAAACAAATTTTAAATTCCCAAACAATCAGTTATAAAGAAGTTCTATTGTGATTTATTTATCTAAATTAATTTACAAAAAAAGTCAAGAACAAATATCTAAATGACAAATTCGTAACTTGCTTAGAATCTGATAAAACCAAGAAAATGATAAAATGATAAACTTTTGACAAAACGTATGTTCATTTTCGCAAAAATACGAAATTTTACTGCCGTGTAATGTCATCATCTAATGGAAATAAAATTGTGTGTTTTATGAATTGGCATGATTAATAAAAGTTATGCTCATTAACAAAACGTCATTTCTCGTTGTTGAGCTTCTGAAAATTTTAAAATTTCAGGCTTATTCTAACGCTTATTTTTCAAAAATTTAAATTTTAAAACGAAAAGAAAGTAGGCTTTCACTACAAAATCTTGCAACTCCAATATAACACTGCATACGTACTTAATATATCTTCTGCACCTCTCTCCCAACCAAACGAGTTTACTATAATATTTTTCGGTACGATCCACTTTTTGTATTCTTATGACCGATTAAACTGCTTTACAGCGACTTACGTGTTCTTAACGTGGGGCTGTGTTTTTGGCAATTTGATTAATTAAGCATGTAAGGCTTGGAAAAGCGTTTTACAACTGCCATTTTACAAGCAGTTTAAGTTAAAATGTAAAAACAAATATTGACCAGACAACATACTACAAGCATGATGGTTAACATGTGCATCACAGTCATCACATTTGACTAGATGTCGTTGCACAGTGAAATATTAAGTTGTTCTAAATAGAATGTTCGATTTGGCAGACAAATCAAGGTTAAAATCGGCCATTCTTTCTGGAACAACCTAATAGAGACGTCTAAAGATGCCCTAATTGTAACTCCAACTCTTTATACTAAGGTACCATCAAATACGGCAAGATATTGAGAGTGAGAGTTTGAGTAAGTCTTTCTGCAAAGTAAAAAGCTGCATACGGTAAGATACCAAGAGAAGTAAATTTACATAGAGATCTAGACTTTAAATACGAAAACTTACTGTAGTGTGTTAATTCAATTCACCACTGTCTTCAGTGTCATAAACGATCAGCTAGCAAAACACAGCACTTTACAGAGATAAACACATATTTTGTAACACATTACCATAATTATGTATATTGTAAATAAAAAATCACTTGCTTTCTAGACAGTAAACAATTTGCATTAATTGCCAAAACTGTATACAACATACCGACGGATCGTAAAATTAGTAAACATTCAAACCGGTGTGTTAAAATAACAATGTCTTGTTGACATTGTAAATATAAGCAATCTTTGACAGAAACGAGGTTTTCTTAATAGTACTATGTCATCAGTACTATATATATATAATACTAACAATAATACGTCATGAGTTAAATATACTGATAATAACATGTCATAGAGTTTAGTGCAACATAAGAACTATACGATTGCTTGTTTTTGTCATATAAACACAACAAACATGACATTTTGTTATACCAACATAATCACTATTATATTAATATCACACTGCACGTCTGTCTGAAATAAAACGAAAATTGGAAATTGAATTTTCTGGCTTTTCGTTACATTTCAACGCAAAAATTAAAATAAAATATAAAAACAATTCGCAACGAATGAAAAGCCACTATTGATCATTTCCCATTTCAGACAGACGTGCACTGTAACTTTTTAACGCTATAAAATGACATACTTGACCGCTGCGAGCTTATCAACACGGAAACAAAACAGTACAGGAACAAGATTGCTATTTCCATAACAGTTGTTTTTCCCGAGGAAGTAGGCATTTGAAAAAAGATTTTTTATTTTGACACTCAGTAATCTCCGACATGTCATACATATGCAAATGCAGTGACACACCGTACGTGTTCTTTATCTTTTTGTTCCACATGTGGCTTAAGATTAAAAATGTTAACAATAGAAACAAGTACTTCACAGAAGTACGTCAATCCAAAGAAATAGAATTTTCATGGTTTTGGATCTCATGGTATTTTGTTACTATTATAACTTAAAATAGTGAATCAGTTTCAAAATAAACAAAAAAAGTTGTTTTTTCAATATGCTTAAAGAAAAAGAAAAGTTGTAAAAATGCTGACAAACTCAAAAAAACCCATTTTAACCTGAAAAACAAACAAAAGTTGCCCTACTGTAGTACGATCGCAACATGACGCTTTCCCAGAATCTTGAACCCCACATTCCGTCGAAAGCCCAAAGTAGAAGGATGATGTACATCCGGTGTGGTAATACGAAAACAGGCGGTATTACACTGTGTATCGCCTTCAATTACTTTAGACTGTTTATCCGAGTTTTCTCCGATTATCCCGTATGATTCCACCATCAAATTGAAACAGCACAACGTGCGTCAGTTTTGGTTTGGATTAATGCAACAAAATTAAGTAAAAATATAAATCAGCAAAACTTGAAAGAGTACCCGAAAGTAGTTAAACATATCAGTTTCGTAAAAAAACTTTTCGTTTGTTTTAAAGTTACAGTCATTGTAAGGAATAGTATGTGTAAAGCAAGCATGAATAAGCAACGTTCAACCATTAGATATCAAAGGCTTTCGAGACTTTAAAGGTTCATTCAGTAAGCACTAACGTTATGCTAAATTTTGTATAATTAGCCAGTATAAAGAGTAAAAATAAAATAAAAAAAGAAAAAGAAGATCGAACCCAGGTAATCAACGCTTTCAAGCCCCTTCAAATATGGCTGGAGACTTATACTTCAAATTTTTTTTCTCAAAAATATTTTTTTCTCAGTGAAAACCAAAAAATTGCGCAGGAAAATACAAAATTCTGCGCCGTTTTAAAAAGAGAGCACAATAAAACGAGAGACACTAGAGAAAAGACTCTCTCTTTCAAACGATATTTTTTTCAAATGACGCAGGATTCTGTATTTTTCTGCGCCATTTTTTAATTTTCACTGAGAAAAAAATATTTTTGAAGAAAAAAATTTGAAGTATAAGTCCCCAGCCATAAATGATGAACAGGCATATAGAATTATTATCCACAGACAAGTTTAGCTGGTGGCTCTGGCTTTCAAAATTGGCTCGAAATAAAAAAATTTCGAAGTTTTGACTTTAAGTTAGACCCATAAGAAGAACTTGCAATGGACTATAAAAATTAAAAATAGTTTTTAATCTTTTCAAAATTTTTGCTTTTTTCAATTAAATTTATATCTAAACCAAAATCTTTTTTCCTTATCGTACATCCTTCAAACAAGTGTTTTCATTATAATTTGTATTTAAAACGTGTTTTTTGTATCCAAAAATAAAATATAAATTAGATTGTTTTTTGTAGGTTTTTTGGGCCAAAGAGCAACAGAAAATGGGGCTCATAACAACAACATAAATGAATGTAAATCCAATGCGGAAGATGTAAACCAAAATACAACCGTATAGAAATGTATTCAAGTTTATACAAAAGATGCCTGGTACACCTCTGCACAAAGATTAAGTGAAGATACGATATTGAAGATAGGTATAGATAAATATGTTCAAAAGATAAAAGATAGCAAAAAAATATCAAAAAAGATAAAAGATAAAAAAAAGTAAGTTCGAAATGAATAAAGAGGTTTAAAGTGATAACTGTTTTAATCCGGATGTCTTTTGATTTGTTGTAATTTAGATACGTTTTTTAAACTATGAAATATTAGCTACGCTGCAAGCAATTACGTCGTTATAAACGTAATTTTAAAACTTGAAATATATTTTTTCGTATTTGCTTAATATTTATTGAAAGAAGTCATAGAGTATAGGTTTGAAGAAGATGCAACAGATCACTGGATTTTAAACAAGATGCTTATTAAGAAGTCTAGAATAGGACATTCCGCTACACTTGGTATCCATTGACTTTACGATTTGCATGATTTAAGGACTGCATGCAAACGGTAGAGTTTTGATCAGTATAGGACCTGCCAAATTAACATTTTTGCTTCAACGAAGCGTCCGACAATAACACACCTTCTCCCTACTGCTCTTTGTAAACGCATTTTACATTAACATAAAAATAAAGGCAGTATTGGAAAAACTGTCATCATTTTATCTACAGTACGCACTCAAAAATTTTTGTTAAATTTTAAACTTGAATACTTAAACTGTTACGTACTAATTTGCATTTTACAACATACCACTTACTACCAAACAAAACCTTAATACACAAAACAAAAGTTAATTGCTTTACAACGTTCGCTGCACCCTCAGTAGAGTCTCAAGTACGATAACTTTACTGTAAGATACGCTGCAGATTACAATTGATATCATAATTTATTTAATGTCAACCTCACAATCTCATTACTCCTTACAACGAACCTTTGTTAAACTGTAAACATTGCAGTGACATATCATGCATATGAACCTACCAACTAATTATTTCGTACCCTACGCAGTAGTTTTAAACCTTTACGATGGTATTGTTACTTTGTTACGAAAGTATGTATGATATATATGGTAGATATATATGATACTATAATATCATAAAGTTGCAGTTGTTTACTTAGTACAGTACCCAAAGGTAAAACTAAATTCTTCAATAAACAAAGTATCGCTAACATAATGTTTGTATATCCTCCAACTATAGTAAACACAGTAACCTTCAAAACCATGGCAAACTACTGTACGAACGTTCATACACTTTTTTACATTGTAAAGTTCCATTTTAAGTAACTTCAAACGTGCAAGTATTAAGTTTAAAGGGTTGTACGATTTGGTATTAGTTAAGATCCTTTTCGTTTGTATCACAACATACCAAATCGTTTGTACGGTAACGGAATACATAGCAGTACTGCACGAAATAACATTAACATATAAGGTATTACAATTGAGTATTACTACCTAATAATAGAGTAGTAACCACATCCGTATGTATGTGTACCGTACTCGATAATGGTTTACAGCTTACATTATGCACCAAGATGTCAACTGTATACTAAATTACATTGCTTTTTCCCAAAGATGTAGTATATTTTTGACTGTGTTACGTCTAAGACTACGACTTACGTTTATGCGTACTGCTGTTACGAAAACTTTACAAAAAGCGCATAACCTTACTCTAACATACCAAACCCAGGTTAGAAACGGCACTTGCAGAGTTAACCGATTACTTTGCAAACATACCAACGTCACAACCATGTCTGTGAAATGCCGAATATAGATTAAAACAGCTTTGTTAAATCCGAAAGACCAAAAGACAACAAAATGTTTAGAGTACCGTAATGATGTCAATAACCCCAAAATGGCCCTAAAAGTTACCATGAAATCAGGCAGGATATGAACATAGGATTAGATGACAAACTTAATGTTTCCAAAGATACGTTTAGTGCATTAGGTTCAAGTGACGTTATGTTGTTACTGCAACATAAAGTTCAATTTCGGATTACAAATTGAAATGGCATATAAATGAATACTACAAATTACTATTGTATGACAAGGCCATAATTGTAAGTATTGTCATGCAAAGTGACATAATGTTGTAGAACGATACAAAACTCGAAACTATTAAATATGCTACTCACAACATGCAAACAACTTTAACCTTACCGTCAGTGAAATAATTTGCAAATAAAGTAAAGCTACCGTGTAGTCTTTACCGTTACAGTAACGGTAGATTAATCCCTTAATAGCACATTCTAATAAATCTGAGTAATTATGTATAATACCTACACATTTCAAAACACAATAAGCAATGAACGTTCCCTGTTGTGAGTACTATTATGGTACGATGTAAAAGTAAACTAAGCTTTATAATCGCTATATTAGTATCTTGTACGTAACTTATAGAAGTTAAACTATTTTTGTTTAGATTAAGAAGTAATGCACACTAACTTCGTATACAATAAACACAAAGTAAATGTAAGTGTTTTACTTTACTTTTTATGTTATATAGGGTTTTAAAGTACTTGAAGATGCTAGAGAGGTGACCCCTCTACATTTAAACATCAATGTATCATGTTATAGTACAAAGTTTAAGTGTCGCCCAACGCACTAGAGATTACGTGCAAAGATTATTTACTATGTAACATTTACAACGGCCACTATGTAACATTAAAAAGTTTTTTAGTCGTTGACCAGATAATAATATTTAATGAATAACAACCAAATATTCAACATTTTTTAATAAGTTAAAATAATCTTAAATTAAACTAATTAAATGAAATCATATTAAACCTTATGCAGAACACGAAACCCCAAACTTTCAGAACTTAATTTTCGCCATAATTAATATTTGTCAAATTCCTAAAATACGGTACAATCATTAAACTAATTGCACAAAAGTGTAAAATGTAATCTTTGCATATTTGTCTAATTACATCTAATTATAAGCATTCGAATTGGAATTCCATCAAAATTGACATTACTTATGATACATAATCCAACTAATAATAATTTAAATTTAGTGTTATACTGTTTAAGATACTACAACGTACTCTAAGCTTAATAATAAGATAACCTTTAGAACTCGTAGGCGTCTTCGACATATCAGTAGAAACATACGACAATAAAGAGATACGTATTACCGTTTACTAATAATGTCTGCATCATGAGTCAACTATAATTACATTCTCGATTGATACGATAGTGAGTAATGTCGCCAAAATAGATCGAATTATCCGTTTATTGTAAACAAATTTTGTCATTTTATAAATAGGTTCTGCGTATTATGTTCTCTATGCACAAACTATAGAGCTATTATCGGGCAATAATACGTTGTTGTTGTACTATAATGTCAAACTATTTATGTACTATTCTACTATCGTACTAAACTATAGCACGAGTATGTTTACTTCAAGGTAAACTCGTGTTCAAGCCTTTGTAATCTATCTTTCCACAGCAAATGTTTATAATAACAAGTAAACATGTTACAGTAGAAGTAAACAGTAAAAGTAACACACGAACCGCTTAAGCATAACTTTTGTTAAGCCGATTTAAAACACGAGTTTCAAAAAAGTGTTCTTTCCAGCACCTTCGTATGTTTACTATATCGTTCGATGATGTGTGTTTACGCCCAAGTTTTAACACATTTTCAAAATTAATTTGCAATACAAATACTGTAAAAACAACGATCTCTAAACGTTCAAACGGCGCGCTGTCCAGCTTATCTACTATAATCTGACACAGTAATTTAAACTTGTTTTGCCACAATTATGTTACAGTTGTGCTTTACATTATAAACAACCAACCTGCTTCAATAACAACAAATATAATATGAAAAGACGTCTATACCTTGCTGGAATAATCACAAGTTAGATTTTGAACCAGAGGACCACACTGTCTTAAGTAAGTTATCAAAACATTATAAATTGTGATAACGCATGCAAATCCTACTGTAATTGTTTTGAATAACAAAAACAACAAAAAAAGTAATTTGCAAAAGAACGGTGTTTATAGATGTTTGAGTTTTAAATAATTGACAAATCGAAAACTAGATCGTTCAAAACAACAAATTTTAAAAATCTTTTAACATCAATTTCGTATATGCACTTGCGTTCATGCGATAAACAACAGTTTATGTAAGAATCTAATGCCAAAAGTTTTTTAAAACTAGATGACAAAGCTTAGTAATGTTAAAATAAGCGTTGAGTTTCAGAACTCATGCCTGAAACTAGACATGGCAAACGGGCCGGGCCGAGGGCCCGCGTCGGCTCGTTTTTTAAAATTTCGCAGGGAGCCCTGTGCCCTGCCCTGTTACAAGGCAGGACAGGGCAGGTCAGGTCAGGGCAGGGCAGGGCAGGGCAGGGCAGGGCAGGGCAGAACAGCGCAGGGCAGGGCAGGGCAGGGCAGGGCAGGGCAGGGCAGGGCAGGGCAGGGCAGGGCAGGGCAGGGCAGGGCAGGGCAGGGCATAGGGCATGGTTTGAAATTTTTTTACAGGGCAGGGCAGGGCATAGCTTGGAATAGGGCAGGGCATGCCCTATGCCCTGCATTACCCTGCAAATGCCCTGTTTGTTCCATGGTAAGTTTTGGCGAACGCATCCGCCGAGCGGTCGATAATCGGCGGACGCCATAACTTGGTTAGTTTAGCAGCTAGAAACATGTAGTTCAATTTCAGAAGTTATTATATGTCAAAAAGCGTAATTTTAAGATTTTAAAAGTAGTATTGTTATCGACCGGTTGATAATTTTTAGTATATTTTAATTGCAAATTTTATATATATTCTTATCGCTCTAATGTTCTAAATCGTATAAAAATTAAATTAGATACATTTCTAAGCAAAAAATTTTGTTTTTTGTAAAAATAAAACATTTTAAATTATCGACCGGTCGATAACAATATTGTTTTCAAAAACATAAATTTCTGGCTTAATGTGTAGGTTATGACAGATAACAACTTCTGCACTTAACTACATTTTTCTAGCTGCTAAACTAACCAAGTTATGACGTCCGCCGATTATCGACCACTCGGCGGAGGCGTCCGCCAAAATATACCCAAATGCCCTGTAAATACCCTGTAAATGCCCTGATGCCCTGCAGGGCAAGGGCAGGGCAGGGCATAAAACCCCAATGCCCTGTACAGGGCAGGGCATTGCAGGGCACAGGGCAGGGCATGGAAATTTGCCAATGCCCTGCCCTGTGCTCAAGCCTGGTTAGCACCCAATAAAACAAGGGGCTTTTACTTCCCCAGAAAGACGGTTTATATAATAACTACCACGTATTGTAACACTCTGTGTGTATTTCACTGCGAGATGCAGTAATCTGCTTTTCGCACTTCTATTTGCAATGTTCCGAATAATAAAATTTTACAGCTTTTACTTTTAAACACATTTTTAATCATATGTTGTTTTGTAAGCGTGGTAATCTACAAATACATGCAACAAATCTCTTGATCGGCGGCGAATTAAAGAAATTGAAAAGTGTGGGTTCAAAAATACATTCAAAAAAACTACTTATTTCATGGAAAAATAAAATAAAAAGATTTCACAACTAATCAGCTGATTGGGCAAATCCACTTATCGCTTTGAACCGAATAATGTTTAATCACTTCCCCTTCTCAAGTTTTATTTCTAAACCTATGGCAGAACGTTTAATTAAAATATCCTTTCTAATTATTTGCTGTCAGCTTTCTTTTCCGCCTACGGGCAGCTTCATTCTGCATAAGATTATGACAAATTTTCCGTGCATAAACTCAACCATCTTTTAAGCTGACTAAATTTGCACTATAACGTTTGCTCTGTCGGAACCATTGACATTACAACGTTGGTTGCTTCAATATTAAGGTTGTTGAGTACTAAAGCAAGTTTTAAAAAAAAATTATTTTAAAAAATAAAAAAATCTTGTGGGAAAAACTAAAATGAGCAAATATTCTAAGGCTACGGCCTTAAGTTTTGAGTAGCACCTCATCACGACTGGTAGCTCGAGGAACAGGACCACCTGGATGAGATCCCATTGGGACTAGCTAGGTGGATTGCTCTGACAATCTTTACCATATGTTCTAAGCCATGGTTCTTATTGTAGGTGTACATTGAAACTGCACAATATTGTCAATAATGTGTTATGTATCCATCACAATTTTGTTATGTATTTGCTTTTGCTCAACTTTTGTTATCACACCGTACTTTATGTTATGTATTATTTCTAAGTCGAAACCACATGTTAAAACACATAACATACTGTTTTCAAACGACATTACTGTTCACAGTTTATTTAATAACTAATCTACAGATATACATGCCTATGATCTGTCGGCGAAACCGTATGTTGTAAAAGTATTAAAACATCTTGACTTTCAACAATTCGAAGTAACTAAAACCTACTATACTTTAATTAATCCAGTAGAATATCTATGATACTGATAATCTGTGGAAGTGAAATCACAAGATAATGTTAGCTAGTTTTAAAAGTTTTAAGGAAATAAAGTTTTAACGCCAACGCTAAGAGTACAGTATACCTGGATTATTAATTGTTATGATAGTCTACAAAATGTTTTCGGATTGTGAAACAGCGAATACATCCGTAACTGACGATGTTGCTTACAAAATTCAAATTAAAAAAACGTCTGGCTTGTTTCTTTTTATAGCTCAATGATTTCACAACAAAAAATATACTTTTCTGTGTACTACATGTACTATAATTGTAGTACCAACTTTACGAGTGTACCCGATCATCTAATAACGCCATTAAAACATAAAAACATCTTCCCCCCCCCCCCCCCCAAAATTTTTTTACAGTCAGCAACATAATTGTATCTTCTAAATGTTGTTTTGCCAAAAGGTCATGCACTTAATGTTCTGGTTGTATACTTTGTCATAGTAATAACACAAAAACAAAGTATTAATAAAATTATGATTTACATGCCATCACTTCTGACCCGATACTTACACTTTTCCGAAACAAAACAATGTCGTTTACAACGCTCTTCAATCTCTAAATTACTTTATCGTATTTTATCTTGGCACAGTGTAACAGTGCATTAGTGATTACAATAATATGTTTTTCAGATTTCATAAGAGTCTTAAACCCAAATGTTAAACCTAAATTTGATTAAAAGTAGATAACCTACAACATTTTTTTGAAATTACAAAATGAATATTCAGACTTCTGAAGTCTTTCTAGTGGATTAGATACCGTAACATTTAAAAAGCCTTCTATGTATGCAGACGGCTACCGTATTATCTATTGTTGATCAAATTTGTGAAATTTTTAACATTTCAAGAAATAAAAAAAGATATTTTAATCAAAAAGGTTTTCTAAAGGTTGGTTATTTTAGACTAAGATCTACCTTAGTAAGCTAACAAAGGCTTACGAAATTCCGTACTAATCAAGTACCGTACTCCATACTTCAGCAGTAATATAATGTTTGTTCTTTAAAGTACTTTTAACCATTACCTCGAGTAATTAACTATAACAGCTAAAATTATAACACCGCTTTGTGTCTCTAATTAGTACTATTCGAACTTCAAAAACGTACTTAAAACTGAGAATTTCCGGAATTTCATCCGTTTAAAGAATTCGAATTAGTATTTGATTGTAAATACTTGACAATTTATTAATGCCATTAACCATTCTAATCGTGTAAACGAATATAAACAACTTTAAATAACAACAATAATATGGCTACAGTAAGGAAACAGATTATCCTATATATGGTTAAGCTGGTGGGACTTCTCGAGGGTACCTAATCTCCCAATTTGTACTTTAATTAAAATTTCTAAAATTTTTTTATCTAATTGCCTTTAAATTGCTAATCAACAACTGCGAACAACGCCTGATCACACATGCTATGTGCATAATTAAGGGCCTACGTTGACTAATCAAAGCCTATAGTTAGCGACTAATTTGTTTCAATTAGAAGCTTTACGTACATTTATAGTAAGCCAATTATACGCTGCAAATCTTTTAAAAATTTTATGGTTTGTGCAAACTTTATCTATTGCATACTGTAATTAAAAAAGAATCAAAATTGTTACTTCTACCATTCTACAAACTTTACAAAAATTATAAAATTCTGACATAAAAATTTTAATTTTCTTACATTGCGTATCTCTTGGGTCCGATCAGTTCAACATATTAGTCGAACATTCCAAAATTTGTCTTTACTAGCCACTTTTAAGAGCCAGAACCACAAGCTAACCTTGTTTGTGGATATTAATCCTATAGCTCACATCATCCACGAAAAGATCTATAAAGCGTTTATTACGTTTTGATTGGGTTCAACTTTTTCTCCTTCGTGCGCTATCTTCATTTTATACACTCTCTAATTATAAAAAATTCAACACAAATTTTTGCGTTTTCTAAATGAACATCTGTATATCGTACATATGTACATAACTGCTTATCTTTGAAATAAAATTAAAACGGCTTGATTAGTACTTGGATCGGAGACGTCCTTGGAATCTCAAGTGGAGTACGCCTTTTTGTACTTTTTACGAAATTCAGCTACTGTTTTTAGAAAAACAAACATTCTTTTAAAAATTTATCCCTATAATAATATTGAAAATAGCTGTTTAACAATATCTATTTCAAGATTAACTTGAGTTTTTTATACTTTGTAATATTAGTTCAACCTGTTGGTTAAACATTCTAAAATTGTCTTTTCTAGCCACTTTGAAGAGCCAGAACCACAAATTAACCTTGTTTGTGGATATTAATCCTATAGCTCCGATCATTCTTCTCTAGGTCTTAAAAGCGTTGATTACATTTTGATTGAGGTGTAAGTTTCTTTCCTTTTCTGTCGCACTCTATATTTTGTATGGTCTCATTGTTATGCATAGAAAAGGGTTGATGCAAAACTTTTTAAAGGCATTAATTTAAGATAAAAATGATAATGTTTCAAGTGATTTTTCAGTATTTTAAAATTTTCAAACATTTAATCAATCTATAAATAAATGCTTTAATTGTACGATTTGCACGTTTCCCAAAAAAAATCTCATCATAGTATTAAGAGCCTCAAGATAAGATAGTACTAATTCAATTAATTCAAAGACCAAATTTGGAATAAACAGAATAAAACTGCAGGAATTGAAATGTTCGGAAATGTCACAAATTAGATATAGTATTAATTAGTGATTAGAGAATTCTTAATCCCCAGTAAATAAGATTAAAATACAAGTTGGAGAAGTGGAATTTGAATATCAGAACAAAGAGATTAGATATCACAAATATCTCCTTGTGTTTATACTACTGTAAGCCAAATAAGCTGACTAAACTATCATGATATATCAGCATGTCCATAAATTTTAAAACATTTTTATTTTAATTTTTTAGAATTTCAAGGAGATAAAAGGTATAGAGAAAGACCATACATAAACAAGAGAGCGAGAGAAATGGAAACAAAATCAAACCTCAATCAAAAGATAACTCGCGCTTTTGATATCTTTTAGAGTATGTTCATTTCTATAGGATTAATACCCACAAACAAGGTTAGGTTATGGTTCTAGCTCTTAAAAGTGGCTAGAAATTACTAATTTTGGAATGTTTGACCTTTAAGTTGAACTAATATTAACACGCATCTAAATCAATATTGTTTGAAAGTTTTATAAAAATAAATTTTGTTAAAAAACGTCATTCTTTACTATAATAAAAACAGTAGCTGAAATTAGTAAAAAGTATAAAGAAGGCGCACGCCACTTGAGATTCCAAGGACGTCTCCGATCCTAGTACTGATCAAGCGCACCGTTGTTTAAATTGCCAGATCGGACAGGATGGCGTGCGTTCAACGGGCTATAGCCGTACACGCTTGCGTTTTCTTATCGTTCCAATTTTACTTCAAAGATAAGCAGTCATAAAAATAAACGATATACAGATGGCTATTTAGACAGCACAAAAATATGTGATAGATTCTGTATAATTATAGTATAAAAAATGAAGATAGCGCAATAAAGAGAAAGAAGGTAAAACCCAATCGAAAGGTAACCAGCGCTTTAAAGATCTTTTGGTGGATGATATGAGCTATAGGATTAATATCCACAAACAAGGTTAGCTTGTGGTTCTGGCTCTCAAAAGTGGCTAGGAAAGACAAATTTTGGAATGTTTGACTAAAAGTTGAACTGATAGTACAAAAAAAACAGTATATTGAAACTAAACACGGTACGAATCTATATCAAGCTTCTTTTTTATTTTTACGCTTATAAAAATATATATATCTTTTTTAAATTTATGAAATTATCAGAAATTACCAGAAATTTCTAACATTTACCGTACACAACCAGATGATGTTTTACTCCCACCCAGTAAAAATAGCCCATAATCCACCAATTCCAGGTATAAAATCGAACTTTTGAACCATAATCTTATTGTTGAAGGCACTTCCCACGTTCAATTATAATCGTATTAAAAAATTATGACATTTTCTTTAAAATTTTGAGTATTTTAAGCACGGATATCACATGCAAACGATATTATCCTGAAAATAATCTGGTTATAAGTTATCCATCTTGAGATTCAAACGTTAATAAGTATTCGAATTCACGTACTTAAAACTGTTTTCTCCATATTCGAGCGATTGGGCTAATCATGCGGATAATATGCATATAAACTGTATGTAAGTAATCTTTATTGTCAAGATATAAAAATAAATAATCACAGTGAGGTTAAGATACCTCTGATAAAGGTTCTTTATCAACATAAAAAATTTCCGCCACAGTAGGATTTCCATTTCAACCACAGTAGAAAGTGGCCATCAATTTAAAGTATAATAATTACAGTAAAGGTTGAACTTCATTTTTCTCTTCCTCAACTAATTGTACTGTAACATTGAATCTAGCTACAGGTAAGCCATCAGAAGACCCCACTACCACTGTCTCTATACCCAAATTACTCAAGGCTCCACGTAGGATGCCTGCAGGTAATGCGAGGAATAGTATCGCGTCGCTCAGATATTGTTGTCCTTCAGAAAACGATGTCAGTAAAGGAAATTTGTTGTCTTGAATCACGTATGTACCCTAAATTAAATTTTTAGTTTAACGTTGTCGTTTACAACCCCTTTTGCCTGTATACTTTAAAAAATAAAACATAACTTCAAAAACATCATGTACATGAATGTAAAGCTAAAAATATACAAAACAAAAACCGCGTTCTTCCAAAAAATGTTTTCATAACATACCTGATGATTAGTCCTCAAGTTGTCGACTTGTTTTCCGAATACATTGTTCCAGAACTCTTTACAAATAAACTTTACACTTTCGAGTTCTCCAGGTATCCTTGGCATGTCTTTGGACAGTTTTTCGGCCAAAGAATAACCAACTCTGAAGCCCATTCGCTCTAGCCTCGTTTCAACATTAGCCTAAAGTAAACTTAATATACTGAATAAAAGTTCAAAATGCCCACCAAAAAAAACCTACGATTTTTATTAAATTAAGAACAAAATTTGTTACTGAAGTTGAAAGTTCGCCAGACTAACCAAAAAAATTATTCACAACTTTAAACCCTCCAACAAAATAGATTTTAGAGAAAAAACCCATACCTGTTCAAAAACCTTATCGCTTAAACCAAGCATCGTATCATCCAGATTCTCAGCGCCATCCTTTTCGATCTTCTCTATCCATTCTTGTTTTAACTTATTCTTGAGTAATTCCTGTTCTTTGAAGTACTCGACAACTTCAGACACCAAGTATGATATAGGAAACTCTGTTGTTGTTCCATTTACAAGACTCATCTCATCGAAAACTAAAATAAGTTGCTTTAAAATTACAATATGATCGTGAATTAACAAGTTAATATAAAAGTGCCTTGAGTTAGCCATTTTTGCCACAAAACTTAATAATCAAACCTGAATAATAATCAAAACTCTAATACATAAACCCACAACAATCATATTACATCAAATAATAAAAATTTACACCGAAACAACAGCAATTTAATCAATATTTATTCGGTCAGTTACCATAATATCGCAAATTTGTACAAAAATGTAAAGTTTTATTGTCGAAAGTAAAAAAACAACCCGCAGATCTCGCCACAAGGTAAGCCTAGTCCGTATTATCCATGAGCGTTACAAAATGAAAAAAATATTCATTTATACTACAAAATAATCTTACTACACACACGTTACATGAGTGTTTTGGTACAACATTACTATAAAGAGATCCATACTTTGAGACTGGTAAGTAAATTTGAAGAAAACTTCGATCTTAATCTTGACAAATGTTATTATTGAAACGTCAATGCCAATAGTATACAATGAGAAATTAAGATTTTAATCCAAGCCCAAAAGTCACTCCATAATGTTGTCGGCAAGTTATGTTATACCGCATTAGTAGCTATACAATATAACAGTCTGTACATAAAGTTAAACACCTCATACAACATATGCATAACAAGATAACAGAACAATAACAGACAACAGGACCACCCCGAAAGGTAAGAGATACAAAATTTATATTGTACATATACTACATCCTCCAGCCTTGCAGACTGCTGTCATCGTAGAAGTCGTCTTTCGTCTGCATACTCTTTGTCCTGTCCACAGCTCCACCTCGAAGCGGCGTTGTGTTGTTGGGGATCTTCTTTGGTACCTGTTGAACTGAATTCGTCTTCCTAACACTCTGAGATGGTCGATAAGGGACCGAAATCTGCTTCCTCTTCACCGCTGGTCTTGCAGGCTGATATCCACCGGACTGATTACTTTGGACCGACTGATTGGAAGCTCCGCTCAACCCTTGGCCTGAGATTCTAGTCTGTTGTCGAGTCACTGGCCGTCGTGGAGCTTGGCTTGGGGGCTGTCTTTGGTTAACAATAACATTTTTTTTTAGTCCTGGCATAATTGGACTGGGAACAGCTTGATTAACATCATTTTGAACCTTCTGAACATTAACTTGTCTTTGATTAGAAGATCCAAGAAGTTGTGGAGGTCCCATAACCTTTGCCTGGTGATCCACAATAACCTCTTGTTGTCTAATTTGACTGGGTTTGACTGCATTATGACGCTGAGAATTGCCAATAACAATAGAGATGTTGGGTCTAGGAAGAGGTGGCTTCTTGACAACTGTAGCATTTACTTTTTGAGGTAGAACTGGAGCTTTGAATTGAGATTCTTGGATCTTTTGAGTTTCAATGACCTTTCCCATGGCTTGACTTGCCCCGAAAAAATCAAAATCGTCTTCGTCTAGTGAGTCGTTTAACTTTGATTCGACTTCGGGTTCTGAAGGTGGAGAGCGTAGTAGTTGACGAGGAGTAGCAGAGGATCGTGTTCTGAAAATAGGCAATATTATTTGTTAATCTTTAACACGTTTTTCGTATCTCTGTCCATAAAAACATCAATTTTTAAAATAGAAAAATTTCAAAAATGTTACCTAAAATGCAAAAAATAAATATAAATCTACTTACTTTCGCACCGGGGTTGTGGCTTCAGGTTTACCGTTTCTTGAGGACGAAGACGGCGGAGTATCCAAAAGGTTTTCCAATGATTCAGCAGTCTTGTCTAGATCTACATCTTTTCTAAAGCTTCGTGACAATCGAGATACATCAGGACTCTAAAACAAAATAAAATTAATATAAACTGTTTTAGGACATAATAACATATTTAAAAAGTGAACAACTAAAGAATGAACCAAAAAAATAATACCTAAACTATGAATTTACTTATTTTTAGTCAAATCTGACAACAAATTAAAATAAAAAACTAATAAAACCATAAACTTACAAAGTCTTCTTGTCTATGAGCATTCAACTCAGACAAATACTTGGCATAAGCCGCCGGTGGGCCTTTATCACATTGCTGAGTCTCGACTAGAGGAATACCACCGGAATGAGTTGGAGAATCAAACCAGATATAATTACTCTGCCTGTACACATCCATCCACACCGATTCTAAAAACAAGAAATTGTCAAACAAAATTTTGTCCACGAAATGTTTCAGACTATAAAATTTTCGACTCGGATATCAATAAACAAACCAAAAAACAAAAATATTCAACTAGAAGAACTGTTAACATAATGTTGTTGCTAATGTATTACCAAAGTAGCATTATCAGATAAAAAAGATAGCTTTTTTCGGACTTGTCGCTATCGGTTCACGCCGATTTTCAGCGAAAAACAAATTCTTGTTAGACTTTTCTCCGGTTTGAATTCGGCTTTATTTACGCAGCTTGCGCCCGCTTTACATTGGTTTACGCAGGTCGCACACCCTTTTTATATTCTGCCGACGGAATCATTTTTCAAGTAAAACAAAACTTCTACTAATAAACCAGTAACTTTAATATTTTATATCATTCACTAATTTATTTATCATTGTTTTTGTCATACATGAAAACACATTTTTTGTGAAATAGGCATAAAGCATAGTGTTTGTTAATCATGTAAATGCTGCTATAACTTCATTAACTGATAAAATTAATTTATTACTTTGTAAGGCTATCTGTTGTAAAACATAAAATTTTAAAAACTTTTGGAATGCATAAAGGTTAGTACTCTACACGTTTGTGTAAAAATGTAAAAACCAAAATCTTACACTGTAAAAAAGTTACAAAAACTTGTCTTTTGTAATTAAGAAGTGCCTGTAGAATACATAGGTTTAAGTTATGCTCTACTTTCTGTGTGATTCCTCTGAACGCGGACTCGTTGCGCGGGAAACAATTAGCTTCGAAACTGGGACGGAAGGCCACGATTTACTGTAGATCGTTGTGGGACCAATTCTATCGGACTTTGCGTCGAATCGATTTTGCCGAAAAACAACGTTTTTTTCTGCGTGTTCGTTTAGGTGTGCGTTCTTATTGTTGTATCCTTTAATTTTCGTTTCTTATTCACTTTCGTCGATTGTATTCGTTGAGTTTAGGTGAGGCTTGAAAATGACTGAAACTAAAGCTGAAGGAGAGTTTGAGACCCCCGCCGTTGCTGGCCAAAAGAGGTCTAACTCTGAAAATGGAGGTCCTGCTTCTAAGAAACCCAACACTGGAGACCCAGAAGGTAATTTTTTTATATTTTTTATGATAATCTAACTGATGAGTTTAACTTTATGTTGTTTTTGGTACCTAATTTCTTTTTTTTAATGTTATTATTCGTTTAGTGCAAGTAAAAGTGTTGATTCCGGCTGGTGCTGTTGGAGCTTTGATTGGAAAGGGTGGAGAATCGATGAGACAATTGAAAACTGACTCTGGATGTCGTGTTCAGATGTCAAAGAACCAGGAAATGTTCCACAGTAAGTTCTTTTGGTTTTCTCTTATTTTTAGGTTAAAATACATGTTTTATGGTAATATTGTACACAATAGTTAGTTTTAATACTATTTTTACTTCTAGAAGTATATTAATCAACTGTTTATGTCGTTTTGAGGTTTTAGATAACACAATTTAGGTAACAACACTGTATTTACCTATTCATGCTACATAGTTGTGTAGATTATTAATATCCTTTATTTTTAGACACTAATGAACGTATCTGCTTGGTGAAAGGAAAGGTAACCGCCTCAATGATGGTGATGAAGGTGATTTTGGAGAAGATTCAAGAGAAGATCGAAGCCAACAACCCAGCTGATCCATTTGACCTTAAAGGACTGAACCGTCCTAATGAGATGAAGATTGTGGTGCCAAACACATCAGCTGGTATGGTTAT
The DNA here is from genome assembly GCA_904066225.2 of Bursaphelenchus okinawaensis. Lineage (NCBI taxonomy): Eukaryota > Metazoa > Nematoda > Chromadorea > Rhabditida > Aphelenchoididae > Bursaphelenchus > Bursaphelenchus okinawaensis. Next base: position 4,776,112 of record CAJFCW020000005.1, on the reverse strand, counting down.
TGGAAAGTCTGGAGCCAGCATCAAGGAGATTCGTGAATCTACTGGAGCTAACATCCAAGTATACCCAAAAGCTGGTTCAGAAGAGGCCAAGCAGTCCATGGAGAGAGTTATTACTGTTGGAGCTGAACAGAACCAAGTTTTGTTGGATGCCATTTCAAAGGTACTGGAGAAGGTTGCGGCTGATCCACTTCACGCCCAAGAAGCTCAGAAGACTGAACAATACACGTCAAGTCAGTCGTTTGGCTTTGGAAGAGTTGACTCTACTCCAGCTTTTGGAAACTTGAACAGTTTTGGAGGATCAACCCAAAGTGTTTGGCAATCTCAGACTTCAATAGGTAAGTTATAATTAGTGTTTGCTGTCTTTTTTGGACCTCTTTTAGTGTTATTATGGTTCAAAGCATACCTAAAAGTGTGTAATTGTTATCTTTTTAGTCTCCGACAACGGTTTTAACAAGAACAACAGCTTTTCTGGCGGACAGTTGAAGTATAACGGTCTCCCAGTGTTGAACAACAATGAGGTAAGTAATATTTTAATTTTTTAGCATCGAGTTTTGATAATATTTTGGTTTTTCTAGTATTTTGATTACATATCATGGTTTTTTAGGTAATCAACTTCTTGGACAACCTCCAGAACACTCTTCGTAATTCTGGATTTAGCGAGAGTGCCGTGGCCGAAATTATGCAGGCTATGAACGTCCTGGCTCGCTACAACATCATGGGACTGGGTTTGGGTCTGGGTGTTGCCACTATGGCTCAATCCAGACAAAATGAACCTCCTCATCAAATGATGAGCAACCCCGCTCAATCGATGCCTCAACGCTACGACCTGACTCAATCCATGTTGGGTGGCAATGGAATTTCGTCGATTTTGGACGGTCCTGATCGCTCTGAGGTATGGGAACGTTATCCTGTCAAACACGAGTACTTTTAGGTCCTTCTCTGTCATATCTCTTTAAGGGTTATTTAATGTTCAAAAAATGTTATTTATTCTGTTGATCGGTGATTCACAAGTTTTCATCTTCTAGTATTGCACTTGCTCTAACAGTATCTATAATCATTAGTATTGTTTTATCTTGTTTCGAGAAGCTTCTATAGTATGGATAAATCTGAATTCTTTCATCGGCTTTGATCTTCTGCTCTTAACACTGACATTCATTTAAAAATCTGCTTAAATCTTATTTCAAAGTTTTTGAATTGTTCATTTATCCGGAGTCCCTATTAGATCATCTGCTAAAATATTCTTCATGTTTCCCACCAGTTCCTCAGATATTGTCCCCACAATCTATCAAACATGAAACTAAGATCACCAAAAAATGAAATCAAATATATTACACTTGATATTTTAGGGTCTTGGCCATGGTGGAGTCCTTATTGATGTGTTGGGACAGTCGAATAATGTCAACGAGTCCTTCGCGTCTACAGTCATCAAGGAGCGTGTTAACGAAGACGGCAGACTCGAATTGGAGGTACCGGATGCCATTGTTGGAGCTGTTTTAGGTCCAAAGGCCAAGACATTGGTCGAAATTCAACAATTAAGTGGCTGCAAAGTAGAAGTACATAAGAGAGGAACAGCTAACACTACTAACGGACATCGTTTAATTAGGTACGTTGGTCATAGGGAAGGAACACCGTATGGATTTATGTTATTATACTTCGCGAAATCGAAGTATATTTTTTATTTAACTTTGTTCATTTCAGTTTGACCGGCTCGGCCGCCGCCATCGCAAACGGCCGCCAGATGGTGGAGAAGGTGATCAACAATGAACAAGCACGTCGTGGCCCAGCCTCGAGTGTCCGCTCGGGCTTCTGATGGGAATAATGGTAACGGTCTTGCTGTCTGACGTGAAGGTCTGACGTCTCTCCATTTCTCACACTCTATTCTTCTGTTATTTTCATTTTTTTATTCTTCAACTTCTGTTTGTTTGTCATATTATTAATATTCACTAAATACTCTCATTTCGATAGTTAGTTATTTGTTGGTACTGTAACAGTACGACTCGTCTGAGTCTTTTCTTAACCCATTTCTAGCTACTACTGTATGATACAGTATGATTCCCTTATGGCTTCTGTATACTGCAGTATGACTCACCATCTGACTACTGTATAACACAGTATGACAGTCCGAATGTCAGAGGTCTTAATCTCATGTTGTGTTAGTGGTCTCGGTCGATAAAGGTCTGGATCTCTTGTCAACGTGAAGGTCTGTCAGATACTAATTTCCTAACTTTACACCTTTTCAAAGGTCTAACCTTGAACATTTGATAACCAGCGTATTTTAATATCTTATTTTAGTTTGTTAATTAAAATTTAAATATTTTCGTTTAATTTATCTTATTAAAGTTACCTTACTGTGAAATACACTCTTTTGGTCGGATCTTGTACCAAATTATTATATTTGTGAAGACATCGCATATACATCTTATAATTTGAAAGTTACATTACACCTTACATTTCCTTATCGAAATGTCGTAAATTATAACTTATAATAATATTGATCTAAGCTGATCTTCCATGTCAATGCAAGAACATGTCAAATCTCAAAAATTACCAAGATACGAACATCTTGTCAGTCACGCTTACCGTCGGACATTACCTAAACCTAAAATTCGTTTCTATCCGGCAACTGGTCGGATTCTGGCTCCAAATCGGTCATGTCAGCTTACTCGGTCAGTCAAAGCTTATCAATCATGCATATCAAATCATGATACTATCATAAACGGTCCGTCAAAGCGCCTTGTCCAACTTAAACTACTTTTTAAAACTTTAAACTCGAATTAACTTATAATCAAATAAACTTCTGTCAGTCAAAAGCTTGAAAACTTACTGTTAAACTCGAATCCAGTCAGTCAACACCGTCAGCGTCCGATTCTTCAGCTTTTCTTCCATTACCGTGTTATCACTATAGCATTGGTCAGAACATAAAGTCAATACGTGTAATCTCAATGTCGGTCGAAGTAACGTTAAAAAAAGTCAACATCTTTCCCAAAATAAATTCTGTTTTATCTGCATGGATCTTCTGAATCTTCAAGAAGTTCTGTTTCCAAATTTATTTTCCAAAAATATTTTTTGTCCGACAAAATTTTGTTTTTTCTTATTTTTCGCGCGATTTTACGTTTTCTTGATGTTGTGAGTTTTCGATGTTATTTTTTCGTATTTATTTAACTTTTTTACATTTTTTATTGTTGCTGAAGATACTTTGTAGTATTTTACACTGATCTGAAACTAATTCTTCGTAGTTTTACGCGATGTTGGATATGACGCGCACTTAAAAAATACGTTTCCTTACCTCAATTTTTAGATGAGCGACGATTCACGGATAAAAGAAGCTCAGCAATGTATTCAGAAGGCTGAAAAGCTTTTAAAGACATCTATTTGGCAGCTGAAAACAAAACCTGAATACGACTTGGCGGCTTACGAGTTTGACAGAGCCGCAATCTGCTACAAGAACGCTGGACAGTTGGATAAAGCTGTGGAAATGTACATTAAATCAGCCGATTGCCATCACAATAACAACAACAGGTTTCATGAGGCCAAGTAAGTTATTTGGTTTGTTGTTTGTTTTTAGAAAACAACAAAAAAAATGTAAATTTAGGTATCTAAATAGACCTATTCCGTGCTGTTTTATTAAAAAAGAACTTAAATATCAGACATTAGACTATTTTATATCTCTGACACTGTTATTTCAAATTCTTATTTAGCATTATGCCTAATAAACGTTTTTTAACAGCTATATTCTTTTAGATCGAAAGAACAAGCAGCGATGATGGCAAAAGAAGGAAACCTGATTGATGAAGCTACGAAGTTGTTTGAGGAAAGTGCTCAACTTTACCTAGAAGCCAATTCATGGGATACGGCATGTCAAGTGATTGAAAAGGCTGGCAAAATCCTGGAAGGAGTTGATTTAGACAAAGCGTGTGCATTGTACGAGAAGGGAATCAAAATTGTGACAGAAGCCGATAGGTCCAAAAGTGTGATCAGTTTGTCACAAAGGCTGATTGGACTGTTGTTACGACAAAAGAAATACAGTGAATCTCTGAAAGTCTCTCGATCCTTGATTGAAACCTTAAAAGAAGTTGATAATGGCAAAGTTGGCATGATTGGCTTGGGAATGGTGATTATATCGCTTTTGAACGGAGATTCTATTGCTGCTCGACAATGTTTGGGATATTTGCAAGAGTAAGTTATTGCTTTTGAGTGTCGTAAGATTGGGTTTTCTTTTTAAATTGTAATAACAACTAACTACTGTAATATGTTTTTTTTGGAAAACAAAGTGAGCTATAACAAGTAATGTAATTGTTTCAGAGATGACAAGTTTGCTCTGGAAAACCAAGCTGGCCAAGCTTTGATTGTAAGATACGAAAAAGGCGACGACGAAGGGCTTCAGGAGGCTTTAAGGTCTGGTGTTATCAGGGCTATGGACAATCATTACCTGAGGATAATAAAGGACTTGCGGGCTCCAGAATCTGAGTTTGAAGTTGCTGGTGGCGGTGCCGCTAATGACGATGATGAAGATGATCTCCGATAGTAATCTTGTAGATATTTTTAGTAAATTTTGTACAGTATAATAGAAATTACTTTAGTATATATTATACTAACGTTGCCAATACGATAAGCTAGTCTTTTATGCTTATTCTGTAGTATAATAATAGCTTATATTGTCTTAACTTTCTCTGACAGTCACTTTTTGTAAAAGTAGTGTTTATTAACAATGGCACAGTAACGTTTTCCTTATTTTACAATAACTAATGTGATGAATTTTAATTCCATGACATTCCAGTAATAAAAGATATATTGTAATAAGCAAATTTTTATTTTTCTGCTAATAAAGGACGATAATTAATTAGAATTATATTTAAAATGATGTGGGATTCAATATCTTTAAAATATTTTATGTAGTAACTAGTGTAAGGCTTACTACTACGTTTATTTGGTGATTAATGGTTTTATTGTTGTGTTAGTTATAGTAAACTCTAATGGAAAGTGAGGACTTGAGCGAAATGGCAGACTTTTTGGAACAAGAGTCAGGTGGAGTTTTGTCTGATGTTGCTCATGATCTAATCAACGAATGCTATGGAGCTACGTGGAGTCCTGAAGCCAGCAACGACTTTGTAGCAGAATCAGACGATCTTCATTGTGATTCTCCTAGCACGTCACAGGATTACCTTAGTAGACTGGAGGGGCCAGTTTATTATCAACTGGTATGTTGGAGTTGTTAAAGGTGTAAATCGGGATACTTTTTTGAAACTGTACGCTTGGCTTTGGGCTTCAGAACACAGCTAAACTCTGGTTTTTATTGATCATAGCTTAAATAATCCATTACTGTTACAGGGTACAGTAAACAAAAGTTACAATTCAACGTTTTTTCCAATTGCAGCTACATTTGGTACTCAACTTGATATTAACAACGATTCACAGTGCCTCTACGTACAAGAGGATAATCAAAAGGCAGTGGAAGAAAATTCAAACAATTTGCATATGCTCCAATTTACCAATGATACTTCATCTTCAGCCTTCAGTACTCTTTCAGTTGGAAGAACACGGTTTCAATGTCCAGAATGTGAATCACACTTCAGTAGAAGAAACGACATGAACAGACATCTACAACAGAAGCATGGTAACCCAAAAGATGTCTTTTTCTGTCCTTACTGTCTAACAGATTTTACAAGGAAACAAAACTGTATACGACATTACAATCGATGCACATTTGTACCGAAGGATGTATCGGTGGAGAAGCTGAGGGAGCCGTTGACTGAATTTCCTGGTTAATATGGTTTTACATATGTTTTTCTGCTTTAATTTACTTCAAAGGATGTGATAGATTTTAAATGTATTTTTATTTTTTTTTATTAATAACGGGTAATATAACTTTGTGAGCTTTAAAATTGAAAGATAATAAAGTAAAATATTTGAAATGTATGTTTTTTGAAGCCGACCGTAATTTTGAACTGTATTTTGTTATTTTATATTTGAAAATTTCTTTTGGAATATATTATAGTAGGCGATCTGTTTGAAATACCTATAGAACATCGTGGTAGATTATACTAAATGATTAAACTGAACGCAGCTGCCAATGTTTATCAACTAAAAGGTATACGAATAGCATCCAAGCTTTCCTTGCCCTTTTTGCTTCGAACAAAGTCTAGTTTGTATCTAAAGTTTAATGTATTGGGGATGTTTAAGCGTTCGATCGAGTGTTTCATAAAGTATAAGGTTTTTTGCTTAACAAAAACACTTTTTTGTTCAGTTTTTATCATTGAAATTATTTTGTTTGTTTTAGCTTGGATATTTTCTGATTTTTTTTCAAAAATTATTTTTTTGCGATATTGTTGTAGTTTTGGAGGTTCTATGTTTAATATTGTCGGATGGTTAATATAGATTATAAAATTAATTTATTGTTTTAGATTTGTTTTATTATTATAATATTATAGATTTTCACTTATATTCTTCCATCGAAAGTCATGTCTTTAAAAGGTAAAGTAGCCCTAGTCACTGGCTCATCTCGTGGAATTGGCAAAGGAATTGCTGTGGCATTGGGCGAAGCTGGTGCCACAGTCTATGTGACTGGTCGAAAACCTGAAAACGCGGAAAAAGTTGCCACTGCGACAACTTTGCAACAAGTTGCTGATGAGATTACCCAAAAAGGAGGAAAAGGCATTGCTGTATATTGTGACCATGGTAACGCTCAGGATGTCCAAAAACTCTTTGAAAGGATTGATAAGGAACAAGATGGTCAATTGGATATACTGGTCAATAATGCTTACAATGCTGTGCCATTTCTGATGAGGAATGTTGGGAAGAAGTTTTATGAGTTGAAGGAACCAGCTGATGTTGTTTGGGATATTGTGAACGATGTTGGACTGAAGAATCACTACGTTTGTTCGGTAAATGCGGCCAAAATGATGGTGAAGAAGAAGACTGGCCTGATTGTTACTATTGGCAGTCTGGGTGGGATGAAGTACCTGTTTAATGTGCCTTATGGAGTTGGAAAGGATGCTGTAGGTTGCTTTGTAGACGATTAAAAACTTTGAAAGCTAGAACATTAAACACTTCTGAAGGATTTGTTTATTTAAAAATGCTGTGGAGATCATCGTCTTTAAACGAAATCCAGTTTAGTATAACGATAAATTTCAGGTCGACCGTTTGGCTGCTGATATTGGCTACGAACTACAAGGTACTGGAGTGACAAGTGTCTCGGTATGGCCAGGAGAAGTCAAGACAGAATATATCACTGAAACTGTTATCAAAGGCAAACGCGATGTAAGTTATGTTTATCAATGTTCAAATCAAATGTTTTCAGCTTTCAAAAATTTTTTTGCTTTGCGAATTTGCACTATTAATTTTTTTACTAAAAAGCTATAAAAATGCTTTGGTATAGGATATGGCCAAGTCGTTTGCCGCTGGAGAAGACCTTGGATACAGCGGACGTGGTATTGTTCATTTGGCCAATGACCCAAAGCTGAACGAGTACAATGGAAAAGTCATTTTGAGTACGGAATTGGCTGAGAAGTATGGAGTTAGAGATCTGGATGGAAGTACGTTTTTTGTAATTTTAAATTGCATTTTTGGGACAGTATTATATTCACATTTTGTTTAGATATAAACTTTTTTGTATGTTTTCTTCATTTATATTATACTGATCTTATCTTACAGAAATCCCTCAACCAATTCACTTGGAAGAGCGTCGAGATTTTGCCAAAACCATCAACGCTATCAGAACTGGTGACTTTAAACATTGATCTGGGCGAACTTGCTGTTTCTAATATTACTGTGTAATGTTGGGAGTAATAATGTAATAATAAACTGCCATTTGCGAGTGTCTTTGATGAATCTGTTAGTTTATATCACTGTAGAAACGTTTTTTTTATAAAAAAATGACAAATGATACTGCAATGATAATTACACAGTAAATTTGTATTAACGTAAATGTTTATAATTGCAGAATTATTTAAAAAAGTAAAGATAATAAACAGAAACCACAATTTATACATGAAAGAGACTACAGTTTTGATTGTTTTATCACAACGAAAGTTTCTTGTAAACACTTTGTAATGGGTTTAAATGTTGCGGTATTTTTAAAGCTTTGCTTGTTCAGATTTTTTTAAATTTGGTTTGTAATAAGACATAAGACTGGTTCTTAAAAAGTTGTTCGTATTAGTCACTACGACAATTTATGCGGTCATAAAGTCGGACAATTTAAAAAATGTCTTAGCCATTTGAAAAACTATGCGACTTGGTTAAACTTCTTCTTCCTAAGACTTCACACCGTGGTCGGAAGCCTGTGTAGACCAAGCAACCGATTTGCCATAATTCCTGCAATTCGTATTTGGCGAAAGGGATCATAGTTAATGGAAACTTTTTATGCCCTGCCCGAGCTGGTATGGCTTATTCTGTACAAAACACCTTGCTCTGAGTCTCAATTGAACATAGTTCAATAAACAGTAGTATTTTTGTCTTTTTTAAGTATTAGATATCTATAGTATTCCTTCAGTACCATTCACACTTATGCAAACATGTTTAGTAGACATATACAAAAGTAAGATATGATGTAGAGCTTGTCACACAAACCAAACTAGTTTTTTAACATTTGATAAGCTGACAAGAGTGTATAATGATGAAACAAATAAACTTTTCTAATCAACAATTCTTAGTTTTTTCAGCGCAGTAATAATGCAACTTTATGGAAAAGTGTAATATATGTTTACTTCTACAGTTCACTTGTAATATTTGTTGAACTCTACAGTTATACCGCCTCCTTTTACTGCAAACAAACACAACATTTATCAAAAGAAACACTTTTTCGATAATCATTGAAAACTTTGTTGTACATGACATTGTTAAATGTCATATGCAGTATTGTTAAGGAAAAACAATGTGCTGATTGATACCTTTGTTGTTTGATATTGAATGTAACGTTATAATTACATATCTAATAGTGAATAGATTCGTATGACGTGATTTTTGATTTAAAAATTAATTTTATTGTTATGCTTTGTTGGTGCAATATATATATTCTACTGTCATGCCGGAGACGAGCAACTGGATTTATCGTATTTTACAAATAAACTAAACTTATATTTTCTAGATAACCATGTCACTGAAAAGCCAAGTAGCTCTAGTAACCGGTGCTTCTCGTGGCATTGGCAAAGGAATCGCTGTATCATTGGGTGAAGCTGGTGCCACAGTATATGTCACCGGTCGAAGACCTGAAATCGCTGAAAAACTGTCAAACTCATCGACCTTGCAACAAGTTGCTGATGAGATTAACCGAAAAGGCGGAAAAGGCATTGCTGTATACTGTGATCATAGTAATCCTCAAGACGTGAAGGAACTCTTTGAAAGGATTGATAAGGAACAACAAGGTCAATTGGACATACTGGTCAATAATGCCTACTCAGCCGTGTCATTCTTGATGAAACGGATCGGGAAAAAGTTTTATGAGCTTGAAGAGTCTCCAGAAGAGGTTTGGGACACTGTGAATAATGTTGGCCTAAGGAATTACTATATCTGCAGTGTTTATGCAACAAGGATGATGATCAAGAGGAAGGCTGGGCTCATAGTTAACATCGGAAGTATGGGTGGGTTGAAGTACATGTTCAGCGTGTCTTATGGAGCTGGCAAAGATGCTGTAAGTTTAAAACTGGCATTTACTTTAGTTTTAAAGTCAGTAGATTTTGTGAAAACTTTTAAAAAATATAAATTTTGAGCTTGACGGAGCCTGATTTTCGTTTTGGGACCAAAAAAATAAAATATTGCATATTTGAATGCGTATGACTAAAAGAAGACCAGTTTCTGAATTTGAATTATATGCGAAATATATACTTTAAATATAAATTTTTAGAAAGATAGAATGGCAGCTGACATTGCTCACGAACTTCAAGGTACAGGCATCACTTGTGTCTCTGTTTGGCCTGCGGCTGTGAAGACTGAATACATGTTGGAGAATGTTGTCAACGGCAAAAATGATGTAGATATTGATTAATAAAATTCTCGATATGTACTGCTTCGACGACTGCAGTAAACTTTATTGAAATTTACAATTTTCAGGCTTTGTCAAAAGCCTTTGCTGCTGGAGAAGATCTAGGCTATGCCGGCCGAGGGATCGCTAAACTGGCAGCTGATCCAAACAAAGATCGATTCAATGGTAAAATACTTTTGACTGCCGACTTGGCTGAGACATACGACATTCGGGGAGAAGATGGTAGTAAGTTTAGTAAAATTTTTTGTATATAAAGGCATTGTACTGGTTAATCATCTTTAGCTGTTAATTTCAATTATGATTGCTAGTATCAGCACTATGTTATCGGGGTCATAGTTTTTAAATCAATCAGGGTTTTGCTTATTTTATAAATATTATATATCATAGCTTTGCATATTTCAGAAATCCATCGGCCAAGTGAGCTAGAAGAGCGTAAGAGGATAGTAGAGATCATCAACGACATCAGAACCTCTGGTGTCAAACGAGAATATCAGGTGAAAACCCAGTTTTTGGGAGCAATATAATGACCTTTTTTTTAAATTAAAAATTTTTTTTTAATTTTTAAAACAATTGTAAAATTAATTTGAAGTTATACTGTAAATAAAAGTAATAAATTACCATTCAATGTTCAAATAACTTTTCAAAAACTTGTCATGAACTTCGACGTAAGTCGTGTCGCAGATCCGAATGTCCAGTGTAATATCTTCAACGTTTTTCGTACTGTGATTTTCTTTCAATTTGTGTAAAAAAGTTTCAGCAGGATTAAGAGTGGCATTGATAGCCTTTAAAAGCATGGATTCTAACACGATTCTGTGGTTTAAGCTTACTTTGCGGTTCTGAAAATTAAGTTTATGTTTTACTGGCTATAACTGATTGTACGATGGAGTAATTTAGTCTAAATTCAAAAAAGTTATTCATATATAATATGTTTTGAATAATAAATAATAGGTAGTAAAATTAACTTACCTTATGTGAATCGTTCAACTGAAATCCTTCGCTACTCTTTTGTAGAAGCTCATCAACTTTTGCAGCGTTTTTGGTGACCTCTTTATCTTGTTGTAGTTGTTTACTGATCAAAGCAACTTCTGTAAGCTTTGTTTCTGCTGTTTTCCAACGTTTTTGTAGCTCCTGAAGTCAACTGAACTTAATATAAGCTTATAAGACAAGTTGAAGCAATGCAGTGGCATCAGTGTCGATAAAAATTTTAATTTTCAAACAATAAAAATGTAACTTTGAACTTACATTCATCACAACTTGTGCAACTTTTTCTGAACATTTTTTGAGCATTTTAAAATCATCAAGACTTTTTGATTCAAGTCTTCTAGAGCATTCTTCTTCAGAACACAACGCTATTTCTTCAAACTCTTTTATAGAGGCCATAGAAAGTTTAAGTACACCTTTTTGAAAATGGTAGGACTAGGTATAGTAGGTATATAGACAAAAAATGTTTTTAAATTTGTAAATTCAATACAATCAATGAATTTACCAATTTAAAAGTAAAAATAAAGCTATATTGTTATATTTATAATTTACTTCCAAATAAAATAGTTCAGTATTTTTTGAAGAGATTAAAAGACCTCAAATGGCTTCTTTTCACGAAATTACATACTAGAGGCTTGGGGATAATTAGAGTAACATTGGACACTTATTCATTTTTTGACAAAAGGTGCCTAAATAATCAAAAAAAACTTTTAGTTTTAAAACTGTTTTTACATAAATAGAAAAAGGAAAGCATTGTCTTTTTCACCACAATATCTTCTCCAGAATCGCGTTTCGGCGGACTTCTTCTTCCATACTGAAAGGAAGTACATTTAATTGTTATGAGTACACAAGTTTGCGTAATATAAGTAACCCATTGTCTTATATATATATGCTTGTTAGAAGGTTGATGGTTTAATCTAAAAAACATATTTTATAAGACTTACACAGGAACTACTGTTTTCAAAAATCTTTCAAACTTTTGCGACGCTTGAACTCGTTGTAGTTGCTCCATAGACAAGGTCTGATGTTCATGTTGAGTTTCTGCATCTTTTTTGGAACAATTACTGTAATATGGTCAGATTAAGAGCCATAACGTATAAAAAGAGCTATAAATCCAACTAAAAATATAGTAATATGCTATCTATGTCTTAATGTATGTCATGTACCAAATGTAACCTAATACATGACATATACACATTTCTGTTCAAAAACTTGTCACAAGATCATATCTCATCAAAATTACACAGTAAATCGTACGTAGTTTGTATATCCTTGTCCTTTTTGTACACAGTAGCATCAATTTCCTTGTCGCTGACATAGGCTTTTGTCCGATCGACTTTTCCAGTCGATTCTACGTTTATGCTCTGGTGCTCAACTATAACAAATGGTTCTCTATCAGGGTCATTTGTATGAGTCATACTTATCTAAAAATAACTTTTTATGTCTTAATAAATTTTTAAAATATTTTTTACATTGTAACACTTAAGCAAAGATAAAAAATATAAAAAAAGATTTAAAACATACCTGAATACCTTCTCGTATGTCAATCTTCACTTGCTCTTCTGAATCATCAGAGTCGTATAGATTTGGCTCATCCATATCGATCAAATGTGATTATTTTTAAACCTTACTTTAAAAATGCCAAAAGAAACTAAGTATTTGAATTATGTTAAAGCAAACCACCGGAAATATGCTTGGACTCACAAAGCCCTGACTTCCATTACTATTATATAATACCTTATTTTAGGTATAATGATCTTTTTTGCAATTTTAAACCCTTTTAAAACATTGAGAAGCAAAATAAAAAATTATAAGGGGGTTAACAAAATTGAAATTTACAAAATTCACAACGATAATTTGCATAAAATGCTGAAAAATCAGAAAAACCGCGACATATTTATTTCATATTTTGTGTTTCCAATTTGAAGAGTGGTAGTGTGTTGTTCTAGAATGTCTAGAGAAAACGACGATAACAAGGTAAGTTACTATGAAAACTCATGTCGTTTCAGCAAGAAATATAATTAAAAAAAATTTTTGCCACTGAATTTTAACCTATGTTATGCCTTGTCTCTGACATTACTTCTGTGCAAGAAATTTTTAAATTTACAAATTTTGATTCTCTGTTACCTCTTTTTTAGAATTTCCTTTTAAAATTATGTATTTTAAATTTTCAGCCGAGGAAAAAAGAGTCGATTAATTCAGCAGAATCCGGGACTAAGGGGAGAAGTACGCTGTCGCCTGCCACTCCTAAATCGAACAAAAAGGGTACGTTTTCACAAGTTTCATCAAATTATTGGATGAAGTTAACATTAAAATTCGAAAAAAAATTGGTTTTGTTCGAAGCTAAAATTTTTCTGCTTGCGACTTCTGTAGTCTGCATCAGGCTTTGCGCGCAGCTTTCACTGGGCGCAGTTTGCAGTACATTTTCGCTGAATCTGTTGGATTTTTTTGAATTTCAATTTGGATTTTTATGGAGTTTTTATCTGGAGTTTGTTATTTTTGAACCAAATTTTGTTTTCCACTTCTATTTATGTTTATTTGATGAAAATGGCGTAAACGTACGTTATTATTTGAATAAAAATATTGTTTTAGAAGCAGACGATGAAGATGAGCCTAAAGGGACGAAGAAGAACAAGAAACAGACGAAAGGTTCGAAGGATACAGATGAGAAGAAGGTGAGAAGTTAAAATCTGGTAAAGAAATTGGTAAAAGCGTATTTTACAAACAATTTTTTAAGCTTTTTCAGTTGTTTTAGTTGATTCTACTATAATTTTCATGTTTTATTTTAATTTTGGGTTTTAATTCAAATGTTTTCACAAGTCTTGATTTTAAATTTAGGTATTATTTAGCTCAATTTCGAATATTTTTGTAGCGTTACGTGTAATCTTACTCATTTTAACGTTTTCAGAACGATAATCCAGACTATGTTATGCCAGTCCTGAAGAAGCGAAAGTCCAAAGATAAGGCCAGAGTTGGAAGCAAAGAAACCGACAATGAACTGAGCAACGAGAAGATAAAGGATAAGAAAGCTAACTCTAAGGAGAAGACCGGCAGCAAGGAGAGCGACGAAGTCAAGGTGAAGAAGAAGGGCAGCAGGAAGAACACTGGCAAGAGGACCGCTTCCAAACCAAAGTCGAGAAGGAGATCCGCTGATAAAGACGATGACGACGGCTTTGAGCCTGCTGAAGGACTCGCCAAGAATGATAAGAAAGCCAAGGACGACGATGGTAAGCCGAAGTAATAAGATGTAATTTGGTCATCGGAGCTGGAATAAACTTGGCAATATTTTAGGTCTTTGTTAATCTGTTTGGAATTTAAAAAATAGTCTCAAAAATATATTTGTTTTTAAAAAGTGAATATCGAAAAAGTAGATGTTATTATAGTTATAATACGTAGTAAAGCTCAAAAAACCTTGAAAGATGACTGATCATGAACTGAGCTCACTTTTTATAACTTATACTAGCATAGTTTGGCAAACGCTTTTAAATAATACCTTTCTTTAGTATTACTGCTATAAAATGTATTGAAAAGCATGGGTAATAAACTCGACTTAAATTGTCCAAGTCATACGGACATAATAGCGCTTTTTTAACTTTTTTATTTACTTTGTCTGCGAAAGAAAAATTCTTGGAAACGTTATTAAAGTTTATTGTTATCGGTCAGAAAGTGTATAGTAGTTTTTAACTTTTTGGAAGATTTTTTTGGAACTTACCTTATTAGTTATAACGATACTATTCGATAGATAATGTGATATATTTATAATATATTAAAAGTTACAGTTTTTATAAAGCATTTTTATATTACACTTGATATGATATCTTTTGTCTGTTTTTGTTTGCGACAGGAAATGAAAGTCCTATATAAGGGATAATTGTGCTTTTATTCTTTGCTCTTTGAGTACTTTTCCAAATTTTTACATTTTATGATCCTTGAAAAGGCTTTTCGGAAATAAAAGTTCAAGTTGTTGGTCTAGATAAGGTTTTCTATAAGATGTTATGGGTTCTTTCAAGTAAACTTCCTGTTTTAAAATGCTTATAAGCCACTGTAAAATTGGTTTTAAAACTTTAATAACCGTAGTGTTGACAACCACAACAACCCATTCCTAATTGTTATTTATTTTTTTCTATAATAGTCCCTATAGACGTGATTAATTTGAATTCATTATGTAAATCAAACTTCTGAATACAAATTAGAGGCGACACTTGTTATTAACGAGTTTTTGGCCATTTTGCCGCCCCAAAAGTGTCAAAAACAAGATGGGACGGGCAGACGGAATCTCTTTTATATCTTTATTTACTCTTATGAGTTCCTCCATGTGTTTGTTCTGGCGTGTGATTAGTTGGTGGTCGTTTAATATTGTTATAGAACCTTTTTTTGTTTTTAGTGGTGTTATCATGAGACACCGATATTTTAAAGGGTTTTATCATCGGGTAGATTAAGAGTTGATGTAGTGGTTTTACACAGAGTATATCTTGTACTTTACTATATTCTAATGTTTTTCCTTATTGTCTACGTATTTATACATTAGAAAAAATATAGGCCAAGCAATATTATTATACTTTTGGTCATGTCAACAGGTTGTCCAATCCGCAGAAGTGCATAAGCCATAACCCATTGTGCATAATATTATATTATACTTGACTTCATAAGTCGTGAGAATTTGTTTGTATATTTATTTACTTATGTAAGTGGCTTCCTTGTACCTTGTAAAGTACTCAAACAGTATTATTTTTGCTTTTTAGAATTTTTGGACGTCAAAAAGTCGTTTTAAAACCATTTTTTGAAAACCTTTGGAATGTTTTTGTCATTTTAAAATGGAATTTTAACTATTGTTTTGGTTTGAAAAGGCCAAATGTCAAAGGCTTTTAGACATTGTTTAGAATGACAAAAGATTGGCTTAAAATGTCACTGTTTTGTTGTTTGGAGGTTTAATTGAGTTTCAAACAGATTTATGTTGTAGTAGGTAGTTGGCAGGTATTTTTCGACCCACTTTTTCACTCAAGGTTTGATCTCTTGCCTTGCTCTAGTTTTAACAGAATTTTGAAGACATTTATCTTGTAGTAGACGTATGGCAAGACTTTTCTTACCCACTTCCCCCACCCCTTTACGCAAGGCTTGGTTTCTTGCTCTGCCTTTTTTGTATTAATGTATTTTGATGACAAAACTAATATCTGTGTTTGCCAAACTAAAATATATGTTTTTCCCGGAAGTTTTTTTTCCGAAAAACACGTTGAGAAAGTACATTACACTACAGAGTCTGCTCGTACAACTAGTCTAATGTTGTCTCCACAGTAAACTGTTAGTCATGTATCTTATAGTTATTATCTCTTTGTATTGTAAAGTCAACCTTTTTGTTGTAATCGTCTAGTATACATGAAACATGTCGGAATCTGGTTATAATATATATATACTTATAATATTGGTTATTCTATCGTGATTATGGCTGCTGTAAATGACATACGATAATTTTAGATATGTTATTAAAATACACTTTGGACCCAACGTTAAAACGTACCAAATTGGGTGAGAAAGATACCAAAGCAGGACTGTTAGAAACCTTTATCCTACGAAACGAAGATTGGCCTATTGTGTTACAGTTTCTGGTCAATGAGTTCGGCACACAGGAGCCTATTAACCATGCTTTTAGTAGGTTTTTAATTATGTTTTTACTTATAATAAAACTATGCTTACTGTAACTGTTTTTTGAAATTTTTTGTTTTTATGGTATTTTTACTTCATATGAACAGGCGAAAGATTAGTTTATTGACTTTGAGCATGTATTTATAGCATGCATATGTCATCTACTGTAATATTTTAGGCCTGAACCCCACAGATTTGATAGCTGGCTTTCAGGACCAGATTATCAACAAGTGGTCTTCTTCAGAAGCTTCAATAGTAGTCTTAAGAGACAACCAGTTGGCGGCTGTCATAATCAACTGGATAGTTAATATCGACCAACAGAAAGAATATCAACCAGCCGTGATACGACAGGATTACTCTGAAAGTAAGTTTTCTCGGTTATTTTTATAGTACTAATCTTTATTTATGATAGCAATAATCATCTTTACAGTACACATAAATATAATCAACAAATTTTTGTTATATAAGCAACTATTACTGTAACATAACGTACTATACTACATACTTACACATGATGGGTATTTTAATATTAATAATTTGACCTTGTAGTAATCAAAGCGCTACGCCTTGAAGTCGATGATTATACCACGAACTTTCCTATTGTTGGAGCGGTCATAGATGACCTAGAGCAAGCAGTACCGTACTATATTCCAGATTCTGACAAGTTTATGAGGATTGACATTGTTAATGTTGTCAAAGAGTTTCAAGGGTAAGAAAGGTAGTTATAATCATGTTAATGTACCTTTACTACGCATGATATAAAAGCTTTAGTAACACTTAGATATTGTGTTGTAAAATACTGCATGCTTGTTATTACAGTATTGTATGCTCATACATATTATAGTAGTTTTATATTCTTTAGGCTTGGATTGGCCCGGTATCTCTGGAGCCTAGCTTTAAAAATGGCCAAAGACTTGGAAGTGTCATATGTAGAGAGTATATGTACAGCTGTGGCTACGCAAAAGATTGCCAGATCTGTAAGTATATGATGGATTTTTATCATACTGTATGGCAACAATATGCCATACAGTACGAACATAGTATTCATTATGTAATAATTTACAATAGATGAAGATGTTGTTTAAAGCAACTTATCATTAAATACCATCTTTTATTAAAAATGGTTACTATGGAGTTTACACTGTGTTTTTTGTATCAAAACTTTTATTTTCAGGCCGGTTTTACTCCAGTATTTGCTCTACCATACGGTGAACTAAAAGAAAACGGTAATAATTTACTGCCTCGTACGTTGGTGGATGGTTCTGATAGTGCACATATCATGGTAAAGAACTTGAATCAGTCAGAAAACATCAGACCGTCTTGACTGTACTATTATATATCTAACAAATACATATTACAGTCTATATGTATGTATATAGCTAGTTCGATTTGGTATGTTATATTTACCATGACTTTCGAAGACACTAAATGTATGTAGTATATTGTGTTACGTTACAGTTACAATGTCTTTTAAAGACACTTGATGTATGTAGTATATAATGTTACAGTTATATAATAGATATGTTATTTTACAATTATAGTTATTTATTGTCTTTGTATTGTACAAAAATATATAATTATGACAACCGATTGGATCCGTTTTCTTTGTGTAGATACGATATGTTTGAGTAGATCACAGTAAATATATCTTGACGCTACTATCCGAGTAAAGGTAGATTTTGGAATACTTTCTGAAATTTGGTAAAATACGCTTTATTTGGCCTTTTCGTTTAACTTTGACATACGTATACAGGTATAAAAGTGTTGTCAAATGTAATATGTAGTATAATACTTTTATTAAAAATATTGAATTAATTATGTAATGGACATACCTGTTCGACATACTGACATATACAAATAGAACTCTGGCAATGTTTGGGTCGGAACTCGCTGACGCCTTCTGAAGGCTTCGTTGGGAACAGTAGCTGCTTCTGAAGGAAATCATGTTGTACAAAAGGCATATAAAATATTATACTAATACATGTAAGATCATTTCACGTGTTATATATAGGTAAAGACATGGTAATACAGAGATTAGATACCATAACATTTTATACCTTAAAATAAAATTTTATCAGTATTACGATAATTACCGTGTTACTGATAAAACAATCGCGATAAAAGCATGAAAGCTACATAGTATTTGTATATCTTGTAGTATCTTTACTACTCTATAAGCAAACCTACCTTAGCGTAAGCCTTAATGTAAGGTTGACTGTGCTCCACGATAAACTCTCTAGCCTGGGCATCAAGATCGGCTTCTGGAGGCATTTCTTGTTTCACTGGAGCGTTGGCCAAGTGTACTCTCACAACACGCTTTATATCATCCTGACATTCTTTTACGTCGTAGTACATTAACACTAACTAAAATTGAGACAAAAATAATTCATAGCCTTATACAACATTTCGTACTATATAGTGTTGTACAAAATACGAGAAACAGAGTCGTAAAGAGGGTTTTGTACCTTTCGCCACCCTCAAACATTAGGTTGTTCACATAATTCTGTGCCCCCTCTCAAAGCAAATTGAAGCTAGAAAGCACAGAGTGATTTGAGCAACCTAATGGGTCAAAAGTTGTTAACGATAAACTTACCACAACTTTATGACATGACATTTGCCCTCGATCTTGTACTCCAACAAGTAAGTTATGTTTGATTGCTTGGTCGTTCGCATCTCGCACCACTAAATTTAGTCCGTTTGCCAGCTAAAACAAGATTTTATTAGTCATAAATAAAGCTTGCGTTGAAAAAAATCCAATTTTAAATAAAACCCCCCCCTTTTTTTCAGTCCAAAGATCCTAGTTTCGGTAATAAGTAATATTTACATAAAAATGTCCTACGAATACCTATAACTTACATATTTCCTAAGTAAAATACAAAAGCCAAGACCAATACAGAGCATTAATCCCCATAGGATTGTGAACACCATGACATGCAGACCACCGTCTTGACTCGTGAACAACATTAACATCAACAATATAACTGAAGTCATCACCCAGATGGGTACTGCTCGAGAGAATAGTACTACATAACTAAAAGTAACATCAAAAGAACTGTTTTACGTCGTACTTTTTCAAAATTAAAAACTTTTAATTGAAAAATTAAGTTCTTGAAACTTTTTGACCGGAACGACAAAACTTTTAAGAACGTTTACTTCAGTACTTAAATTTTACAGTAATCTAAAAATTTAAAAATGCAAAAATTGAAACATTTGTCGTACCTTTTAAATCGTATGTCATCTGTAATGGTAGCCATGAACCTTCTATATTCACTATGAGGTACTTGGAATTCTCTTGAACTCAAACTTTTTGGCATTTTTTCGAAACTGTAGCTGGGCGGGGTAAGCCAGGCCAAGTGTTCATTCGAAGGGTAGATTAAAGTCAACACTTTACCTGTTTCTAAAAGTAATATCGAGTATAGTATATTGCGATCTTGTGGTTATCACTAATTATAAGTTTTGTCTTTTTAGATGTCGTATTATATGTATTTAGTAAGTTAGTGATATACTATGCAGCAGCAAGTAATGTACAATAAATCTTATAATAAATATTCGTAAATCGTATTTTAAGGGTTTGAATGTAATATTAAATACGTCCATAATAAACCACAATAATGATTGAAAACCGTATTTACTCACTCAAAGGTTTTCTGTCAACATCGTCAGCTGAAGATTCTGTGGATTCTGACGATGACTTCTCAACCGGCTTCTTTTTCTCTGATTTCGGCTCCAATTTCGGTTTGGCGGCTTCGCTTTTGGTCCAATTCGAGTCATCCAAAGCTATTTCGCTCAACTGTGCGTTCGTATCTTCAAAGTAAAACATAAAAACTGTGTTTGTATAAATATAACTCTTGTAATAAGTAGTAAGATATCTAGTTCTTATGACTTTAATGTTAAAAACACCTAAAAAGTAACCCTTATGGTACTGTAACAGCATATGATAATTCCACCATCCTCTCTCAAACCTACCACGATGTGCCTGCCCATTACTATGTGTCGTATCGCTGTCCAAAGCGATTTCGCAAGTCGGATTCTCGAAGCCGGTGGTGGTTTTGTCGTCGCCCATTTGACTTCCGTATTTTAGTTTATGTCATAAAGTCTAGAAAGTCAAAATCAGCTCGAGAACGTCCTCACGACTTCGAATTTAAGCCCTTAGGTCATCAACCGAAGACAAACAGTGACAAAGTAGAGCGCGATGAGAGAGTGCGACAAAGTGAGAGAGGCGAGAGAAGGGAGAGCGGATGTGATAATAGGTAAATAAAGAAAGGGCTATGATAATATCGAAAAGGTCTTCTAAAGAGTGATAAAGGGCAATAAAGTAACGAAATTTGTTTACATTATAGTATAGTTTAGTACAATAAGCTTCACGATTATATTAATATTCTAAAATACAATTTTAAGACCAGTTTCAATTTAAAAATGGCCATAATCGTCTTTTCCATATTATCTTTAACATAAGCCGTACCATAGTATGGCTTTGCAGTTGAATATAAGCTTATTTACATTCGAAAAAGTATCAAAAAACAACAAAAAATTCCGCAAATTTCTCTAAAAATAGGTTAAAAGCAGAGAAATGGAGCTGTTCTCGCCTTGATCTACGACAATATCGGAGTTTTGCTAATAAATAACTTGAAACATCATTTTAATCTGTAAATGCGAACAGTTATTTTGTAAAAAGAACTTTTATGTTAAATTATATAAGTTATTTTGATCAAAATAGGAAATTAAGGTTGCACCGTGCAATACCATAAGCTGCACAGTGCAGTTGATTTCCTGGCCATTGTGACAAAAACTTGTTGTTAAAAATACAAACTAATTGTTGTAGTGATGTTTTAAACACTATAAATGTTCAACACCATGTATATTTTGCCAAACTTACACTAAATGTAACATAAATTGGCAGACGAAATTTATTGCACCGTGCAAAAAATTAAAGTAAGCAAAAACCTAGTTAACCAAATAAAACAACAAACTATAACTACATCACTGGTTTCTTAGTTAAATTTCAATTCTAAACCACCCATCACATCTCAAAATCACAAAACAAAAATTAGACTATCCAATCAATAATTTCTTTGCACGGTGCAGTTAAATAAAATCGCTTCAAAGCATTTATGGCAACTTAATCACCCCCAAATGAAAAATATTTATCTGTTGTACAAAACAAGACCTCAAAACAGCATTTTTAAGCAAAATAAAGGTATTGTTTTTGGAATATTATGAAAAGAATGAGTCAGAAGCCTCGGTAAAGCACGTTTTGCAGCTTTTAGAGCTACAATCATGTACTTTGGCGTCTTTAATATATATATTTTGGTATAATATTTTATGTAAATATAAAGAAAATTGAGTTTTACATTCAAAAATATACGATTTATATAAGTATACATGGCCATCTTACTAAAAATGGCTGGGAAAACAAACAAATTCACATATTATAATTGATAATTATTGTTACATTTATAATTTATTGGTCGTAAAAGAAGCCAATACTAATATATCTTATATTTAATACATATTACAGACAGTATTTTGTGTGTTAATAGAGAAAACAAGTTGATTTAGTTCAAAAATATTGGTTTTATATAATAAAACGTATTTTAAACAGCAATAAGACCGGAACTTAAAAAGGTAAATAAAAGAATAACATCGATCTTGAGTCTTGATCGCAAAATAAAGATAAATATGAGTTAAATCGTGACTTAAAATCATATATAAACAACGCAATTTTGACAAACTTTAAAAATAACCTTGTAAAACGCCAAAAATTCAACAAAACCCTAAGGCAATTAACCTAAAACAACACTATTTTAAAGAAAAAACCAGGTAAATCCCCCCACAAACCCTTCAATAATCAAAATACACCAAGTCATCCTCAATAAACCACATTAAAAACGATATTACAATCGAGTAGAGGCATAAATTCCACGGTTATATCATGAACAACATCTCCAGGTATCCAGCGGTTCGGTTCCCCCCGAATGTCTTTCCGAATCGAAGAGTTTAGATGGAATTCATGGAGAATTGGAAGGCGCACACTTAAGGTCCGGTCTCGCGCACCCCCCTCCTTCCACCACGCGACAATCAGGTCAGCCCAAGAGATCTACCTTTAGTTACGGCTTTATAACACTGTATACATGGCGAATATACGAACATCGACATTCGTATTGAGTGTGGGAACGAGTGTGGAGAAGGCGCGGAGTTTAAAAGTTCAAAATATTGTTTTAGACTTGAACTTGTGAGAGAAAACAAAAGAAAACCAAACTAAACTGATGTTACAATAGTTTTGTGTCACAAACTATTTAAAAGGTTAAGGTAAAACGTTGAGAAGCTTCTGTTCAAGACATCTAAACATTCTTTACCTTCTTATCACCAAAGTATTGCTAACAGAAAAGGAATTTACCTTGATTTCAATCAAAAATAAATCAAACTAGAGTTTGACGCTTGCGCCCAATAAACTGCAGCCTGCGCGAACCTCAAACTGATAAAAATTTTAAAAGAATTTTGATTTTTATGTTATCTCTTGAGTAACTAGATATTGAAATGCAGTATTATTAAATATTTTTTATCAGATTCTTTAAAATATATATTGTACATGTTATCTACCAGCTCAACCGGCAATGTCTCGTTTCTCAATATCCATAAGCTCTTGGTCGATTTTCTTTCGACTGAGCCAGCTTTCCTCTCTTGGAGGCATGGATTCTGGCATCGGCTTGCCTTTGGTCTCTTCTGTGTTGAAGTAGAATACGATAAAGTCAATAGAACACAAGGCGAGAAGGGCTACATAAGGTAAGGGGCTCCAGATGTCGGCCTACAACAATATTTTTGACGAATTTTAAATAGTATTAAACAGATGAAAACTTGGTATGTGATATATACACACTTTGTAAAATATTATCTTGGTGTAAAATATATATAAGTATTATAGTCCAACATACCAAGAAGAATAACTGTGGAGCGACCACGACCCCCAGCCTCGAGAACACCTGCCCAAACGAGAACGATATGTTCCTGATTCCAGTCGGGAACAGCTCACTAGCCAACATACCAGTCGTCACATACATCAAGGTTGACATACCCATAACCAGGATGATGATACATGTTATCAACGTTCGTACTTGAGCTTGTACGTCAAGTACGTATACTGTAATCAGTAGTATAAGAGCAATGATGGATACCACTTCTGATAGACCATGGATCGCCTTTCTGCCCAACCATTTGTAGCGTTTGTCAGCGATAATGGCAGCAAAGTTGACTCCATACCTGAAGATACCCATGAAGATGGTGTTCAGGTAGATGGAGCCACTCAGCTTCTCCATGTTGAACAAGAGGGAGTAGTTTAACATACTGGTGGTTAACCTACAAGTAAGGTCTTTAAATTTTAGAAATCTGTATGATTTTGTAAAATACGAAGTAGCGACCCTTCAGGTTTCAAAAAAGGTGTAATTACTTACAGAGTAAAGGCCAATGCCAAGGTATACCGCGTCAGTTTGCAGGTATAGAAGAGGTGTGCAAACGAGTATCGTTTCTTTCGTTTCTGTGCCAAAAGGGCCTTCTCGCTCTCGACTACACGGTCGAGAACTTGCTCAGCCAGCACAACACCATCGATACGAGCGATACGCTGTAGAGTACGTTTGGCTTCATCGTAGCGATGCTTCTGAAGCAGAAAACGAGGCGATTCTGATAAGAAACTGAAAGGTAGGTTTATGTATTCATATTGGTATATGTAGGTTTACATTGCATATGTTCGAGATAAAGATATATGTAATACCTACAACAAGAAGCCCCAAGCAGGCACAGCCAAAGCAGCCATCAGAAGAGACAGATGCCTCCAGTTATAAGTGTACCATGCCATTCCAGCAAAGATAATCATATTGGGCGACCAGGTGATCAGATTTGTCAGCCAAAAGCGATGGTTTTTAGGTAGATTCTCAACTGTAAATACCATTTGAATGGCCATAAGACCCCCATTGAACAACTGTGTACTCGATCTCACAATGGTAAACCAGAACAAGTCGGTAGTGTAAGTTGTGAGTACCATTGATATTATACATCCAATGATAGCTATCAACATTATTCTTCTTCGACCGTACAGGTCAGATAACTGACCGAAGATCACTGAGCCAGGTATGACAGCCAGCATTTGCCACGATATACTACTCTTTACTTGTCGTACATCAGAGCATATATACGACCAGTCGGAACTGATACTGTTAAATTGTATCGAAAACTCTGGCACACAGTTTTGTTTACTGCGAGCGGCAAGGTAAGCTGCGCAGCGATCGTTACGATGTGTTATGTTCTGGAGGTCTACTGTGCCACATTTTATTAGGCCTGGTTCTACGCCTATAAGGAGCATATGTTAGGATAGAGTACAAGGTCAAGTAAGGGTAATATAGCAATATATTAAGTTGTTCAACTAATTCTGTGCCCCCTCTCAGGACAACTTAGATAATGTATGGTACGGAAGGGTAAGGTACGTTAAAGCAGAGTAGAATAAAGTGAAGTAGGATAGAGTAACATAAACAGCTCAAAACCTACCAGCATACATCATGTAGAACATGTTGCCCAACTGCATTAAAATCAAAAATTCTGCCGTTATAGACACTAACGTCGTGTACTTGCCAAGTCTGAATAGGTCATCTAATTTTAGTTCTTTCAGTTCGGCCGCAACTTCTTTCTTTACAAATTCCTCCGACTCTTCCATGGTTTACTGTAACCTATCATATGACAACTGTTAACATATACAAAATGTCAATAACTAGTGATATAACGATACATATACCTTTACTCAATACTGTAATCAATATACAATACCAACTATCTTTATCCTTCAAGTACGATGCTTATATTCAGAATAAGAAATTAAAAAGCAAATTTTACAATACTGTACCTTAAAATTATAAGATACCTATACTCAAACTTTCACTGAAGGTACTAGATTTATATTTTCTTATAAATAAAAAAGACTACAAACAAGACAAAAATAAATGTGTTATGCACAATGAGAAGAATGTGATAACATGATAAGAGTGCTTAACTTCAGATTACGTACACTTAAGCACCTTACACATGGCATCCTAGTCTCAGCCTTGTTCCAAGACAAAACCAACATAACGATGAAAAAGGTCCAAACTTTTTCAAACATCAAAACACGCATAATAATATAGGTATGCTTACAGTCAGTGCCGGGCGGGGACTTTTGGTCTAAAGGCGGGGGTCGAAAAAATCGGCACAGGTACCTATGCCGATTTTTTGCGAAATTTTTTTCCAAAAATCCGCAGGGGAACCACGTTCAACTTTTTTCGAAAAATTTTTTTTTCTGGGGGGGGGGTGGAGGGGTTCCCCCCCCCCTCCCCCCCCCCAGAAAAAGTCCGGCCCTGCTTACAGTAGTAAATCCTCTCTTGATATAATTACACAAAAATTCGTACTGTATCCTTTACAGTAAACTGTTTTTTAAAATAATGTAATTTTTACTATATAAACATGCAATTAATATCATTTAATAAAAAAGTCGTATAGTTTTGAAGCATAACAACTATAAACCTTGAAGCCTTTAATTAACTGCCATTACTTTTCAATGCCTCTTTAAAAAAGAACTCAAAACCAATTAACAAAAATGATTTTGGTTTCCAATCAAAATACTCTTTAACCTTGTAGAACATTGCAATACATTGTAACAAGGCCGACGTTAACACGCGACAAATTAACATTAAGGAAGTGTATAGTCTAGAAAAAGTATGTCTGATCAGTGATTTTACCTACTCCCAACTAATAAACATAAGGTATAAACAGACGTTTTGTACTGATTAATACACTCAATGTAATGAATTTTCCGCACAAATTAGTACTCAAAATTTTGGTCCTAAATAGTACCCAAAACCATGAAAAATTATAATATTAGTACTTCTTGGCTTATGGTCTTTGTATAGGTTTCCGAAAATATATTGTAATCTAGACAAGTAGGAGAACAGTGTTATCAGTAAAGAAAGGGAAGGTGTTATCGTTGCTCAATTTATCAGAAAAAACGACTGTATTTTACAATTTTTGCAAACATAAAAACGATAATGCCTTAAAACATCAAATATATAGTTGTAAACTTATTTAAAAATTGATTTCAAACTTTAAAAATATTTTAAAAAAAATATTTTTAAAATAATAATTCACGTCACTTCAAATGATGTAAGCTAATGATTTTTAAATTATGAGAGCTAGCAACAACATATTTGTCATAGGCAAAACTCATGTGTATTTAAAAAAACACAAAACAAGACTCATGGCTTGGGAAGAAGCCTAATATTGAAAAGACAAGAAGCGACAAACCCGGATCTCTATAGCCTTTTTTGACCTAGAAGATACTTTAAGGACTCATGAGATGCTTTAACAGACAAACCTGTTTACTCCGTCTCTATTTTTACCAACTCTCATTAATTTCCTACCCAAAACTTGCCAAAATTATTAAAAATACAAACCCCCTCATCACCTTGTCTCTAACCTTTCATACCCCAAACATCCAAATTTTACGTTTTTCCAACCGAATTCGCAAACAAAACGCAAAAAGATAAGAAAGAATGGCAAAAGTGTATCAGACATAAATGGTGCTGTCGCTCTCTGGACGTTCAACAACATATTCCGTGCTGACTCCGCTTTACCAGAAATTCGGCTCCGTTCGGCGTTAAACTAAGCTCCGACTGGAAATTTGGTTCTGGCGGGACTCGAACCAACCACTTTTCGCGCCGAACAAAAACGCGCTCGCCACTCGGCCATAACGTAACTTGCAGAAGGCTGTTTATAAAGCTTGCAAAGAGAAAAGGTCATAGATAAGTGTATGCCAAATGAAAGATGGAAAATGTTGTAGAATATTGTGGAATAGTATTTTGAAAATGTTATTGAGTTATATAGTAGTTTTACAGAGTTACCCTCTTACTTTCTGAGGAAATAAAAGTGTTTTGCAGATAATTACAATTCCAAGGTCATAAATGACATCAGCCAGCCCACTCCCAATGTAAATAAACCTATCTTCTACTGTAAGTCTATTAAAGTTGCTGTTTAACCACGTTTTTCATTATTATTGTTAGGTAATTGTTTCTTATTATGTATTTATGTCCACTCACAATTTTGTCAAACTAAAACAATATTATTTTTACGTAACAAGATGTAAATCAACAAGCTAATCAAAAACTATATTGACATTGACAGATCTATGTGTTGATAGGACCAATAACAATAGCTTTAACCATTTCCCCTTGACTACACGTCTGTTTCTCTTCTGTAGCCGGCGGTAGCTCCAGAAGCAGATTCGACTTTGTGACACTCAGTAACCGAGATGATACTTGATTCGTTGTCAACACATCGGCCCAACATTGACCATCTTCTAGTCTCAACACAGCTCGAGCATACTCTGGTCGTCTATCCAGCTTCAGGTCTCGACCCAAGGATACTGTAATTTTAGAGATCAGGGACGTTGTTGTAGGTGAAGCACCATTTGATGATTTTAGTTCATTCGACGATGTTTGTGTAGAGTTTGAATATTCTTTTAGGTTTGATATTGTTGTAGAGACAGAAGGATTACATCCATCATTAATTCGACCACTTTTTCGTTTCAAAAATGGAAATAAGAAGAGATGTGAAGATACAAAAGCACTGACTGGGTTTCCAGGTAGTCCGAAGACAAATATCGGTCGGTTATGCAAATTGCCAACAGCGAAAGTATTGGGAAGACCTGGCTTCATAAACACACGACCGAATTTGATGTCGAAATTGAGGTCGTGCTGCAGAATTGGCTTCAGTAAGTCCTAAGCAAGGTATCTTTACTCTACATTTTTCTTTTTTAATCGTGTATAAGCCTCGTTATCGCTTTTACTACAACAGTAAGATGACAAAAGTGTATACAAAAATGATTTTCATGCAGTAAAACATTTTTTACTATACTGTATATTAATATTATATTTTTACCTTATCTCCCATCGAAACACCACCAGAGAACACAAGGACATCACACTTTTCAGCCATTTTCTTAATATGATCTACCAATGTTTCTCTACTGTAACACAAATTTTTTTAATTTAAAAAGCACTTCAAACTCTTTCACAAACCTTATTACTCTTCAATATCCTAATAACTAACATATCAAATGAATCAACTTACTCATCCTTGACAATGCCACAATCTACACATTCGTATCCTTGAGATCGCACCAGTTCTATTAACATTGGTCGATTGGAGTCCAGTATATGACCTTCTTGTAGCTTCCCATTGCTTAAATTAATGTCAACAAGCTCATCTCCAGTTGATATTACTCCAACCACTGGTCTTTTGTATATCTTGACCTTGTAGTAGTTATTGGCAGCCAATAATGCCATTTCTGGTGCTGATATAATCGCAGATTTGTCTATTAAAACTTCATCTTGTTTTATATCACTTCCTATTTCACTAAAAAGTACGATAAGTTCATATTGTGATAAATTAAACGGTTAAAATAACATAAATCTAGCTGTTTTGAATACTATATTAACATTATTTACTGTAGTAACTCACCGTATGTTCTGACCGGGCGTTACCTTCAAAGAAATTTCTATCTCAAGCTCTTCTGTTTCCTGAAATATACTCCATAGATTACTATGCGATATACTCCAACGTTAGTATGTTAGTCATAACCAAGAGGAAATAACTTACATTATGCTTTAACAACTTCGTATATTCAACTGGTACTACAGAATCTGCATCGTCTGGTACAATTCCCCCAGTATTGATACGAAAGCAATGTTTCTCTGGTATCTTCAGTGACTTGGCCGACTGTCCAGCTACTATACCTCCAAGAACTTTGAAGTCACCAACTCCATCTGATGCTGAAATTAATACGTAAGGCTATAGCAAGCAAAATTTTATAAAACAGACGTCGCGACGCGTCGTATTATAGCGTATCAGTACCTTTGACAGCATATCCATCCATTCTAGACGTCTTGAACCGAGGATGCGGCCATGGCGCCGTTATTTCTTCAGCTATAATGTCACCTATAACAACATCATTAATATCTTCTTCCATTTAACCAACCTTATCCTCCGTATTTTACATTTCGAGCACCTAATGTACTGTTAACTTACCTGTTGTCAATTTTTTGAACTCCGCCTCTTCCACAGTGACTTCGTGAGCTTCTGTAGCCAATATCTGATAAGCTTCATCCATTGAGATAGCTCTCCATGTGCTTTGGCGAGGTCGATGTATTACTGACGTCATTATGAATATTTAATCTGTAAGATAACATATCAAGTTAGTCAGGAGAAACGGTTTAGTAAGAAGAAACATGATTGTAACTTTACATCTTAATATAAATAATGTTGTAAGTAAAATAACTTTTTTCTTAGTTATAAAAACCGAAAATAAATTTCAAATAGCAAAAAGCATTTATAAAAAGTCCTAAAAAGCCCGCTTTACCTAAAACAATATTATTTATGTTGTTGTGATAAGACCGCTGATAAACTCCCAGACCACCCTGACGTATTACAATAAATTCTTAGCAAGAATAAGTAAATAAGCAAAATAAAAAAAATTGCTAAAACCTTAAAATACTGAAATCATCGTTTTACTATACTACCTGACATTTTACTACAGCTTACAATAACATTTGTTACCTAAAAACTTAAAACCAATATAATACGTTCCCAAAGAATAGTAATTAAGCTTTATTAAAACTATAAATATACACCGCTAATTCCAGAATATGTATACGACAAAGTAATACCATAAAGTTACACAAATGTTACAAGCTATATTACTGTAGATTCTAATATAAAACAATACCATTCAAATGAAGATAATAAAAATACAATACAAGAAATCACAAAAGAGATCCCAACCAATCGGAAAAGTGATATAAACCGTCGAAGCACGAGATATAAAGAATATTCTGCCTGATCTTATCCATCTTTTGCTTAAAACGGCTTTTAAACTAATTTTTTGCTGTAAAACAATATTTTTATTTAAAAGCTATTAAAAACACCATTTGTAGTTTTTAAAAAATGTAAACCAATTACTTTTTAGGCTTCTTACACAGTAATTTACCCAAACCAGTAGTTCTTTCAATGAAAAAACAATAAACAAAAAGTGTGATCTGCGCCCTTTGTTCGCAGGCTGCAAGATCTTTTATGCTGAAAAATCGGTGAAAAAGAGAAATTTGTAGAATCCAGGCAAAAAGGTGCTTCTACGGTTTTTCAGACAATTCGAATGTTGCTACAACAGAATTCACAAAAAATATATCTAATTATTATGGAAGAAGACTGCGTAGATATGTTAATATTGACAGTATTATGCTGAAAATGGATAATTTGATGGATTGTAAGTAAGTTAATCAACTTTTAAGTAGGATAATGCTATAATAATATTGTAAGTGATCAATATTGAAATATATACAGTTCTATCTAATCGTCAATCTCTGGCTTTTCAGCTGGCAAAGCGTCGAACTCGTTCCTATCGACTGACTTATACCTAATTGCCATGATGATGAAGATGATCATAACACCGAACATCATACTGGCATAGAGGAAGAACTCGGCAGCTGGATCTGCTACTAGTTTGGAGCCAGAGATGCCGGCGTCGATCAAATTACCGAAGAAAGTTGTCATTAGCCAGGCAGCCTGGAGCACCGACTTCATGTTTGGAGCAGCTTCGGCGTACGAGAACTCGAGACCGGCGATGCCGAACAGAATCTCGCCAGCACTGATGATCACGTACTGAGGAATCTGCCAGAGGATGTTGACTGTGTTTGGACGGACAATGGTTTGTTCTCCATTCGACGTGATATCTGAGAGATCAAGAACTACAACTGCCCCCATGTCAGCGGTAAAGTCTCTGAAATGTAAGGTTTATTCAAGATGTATTTTTTTCTGTAGTTTATGTTTTCAATAAGCCGTAATCTTAATATTATACTTCATCGTTAGTATAAAATTCAACTTTATTGCCTTACCTTTCATAAGGACAGTTCAAACTGTTCAAACTGCATCCGCTGCCATACTTTAACCTATATCTAGGTGAGCTGACAGACCCAGGCTGTAGATCAACTTTCTTTCCAGCTTCTATCTGTACCTCCTGATCCAGTTTGCCATTTTCATTGTATATAAACAAAGGTTGACCAACAAGACCAGATCCAGGTGGAACAATCAAGAACAGTCTAGTTCTCAGGTTTTCTGGTTTTTTGGTCGAATAAGGGAAAACGAAAGACTTTATCGACCGGTTGATTTCATAAACTCCAAGAACGATAGAATCTCCTGGTTGTACTGTGACATTCATGTTGGTACCATCGTTGTTTGGTACAATATAGTCGCCAGCGGGCCATTCGTTTTTGCCGGTTTGGAGGGGTAATCCAGTTAACGTGCGGAGATCGGCGGAGGCGTTTCCGAATCTTTGGACGAAAGCGTGGCCGTCAATTGGAGTTGGCTCGAGAGAGGGTTGGAGACTGAGCTGAAACAAGAAGACTTGGTAAAATATTGAAGATTATGGGCTTTAGAATGATATTTATAAATAATTTTGATGTTTTTCGATTATTTCGTATTTCAATTTTTTTGTTTTTTCAGCTTCTAGTTCAAACTTACTTCAACAAAGCCAGCCAAGACAAAAGCAGCAGCAGTCAGAATCCCACCAGCAGCCATCTTCCTCAGCGGAGTAATGGGAGTGAACTTCCTGATACAAGGATAAATGTAAGCTTCGAAGATTGGCACCATGAACAAGATCAACAACGGATTCAGAATCTTCAGCTGATCTGGAAGGATCGTGAATGGTCCTACTCTGCCATTCAATTTGATGCTCTGTTCTTGCCAAGTTGATCCCATCTGATCATTCAAGGCCGAGTACAACACCACAGGAATGTACATGACAATAACACCCAGCAAACTTTTTACTCCGGCGATCAGACTATGACTAAACTTGCCATCGGCATAGTCCAGCCAATGTTCACGTTTGTCGCGGCCCGTAGCTGTGTGTTTGACCTTTTCGGCTGCCGCATAGCCAATACACTTGACTACCTGACCAATGACATTGCCTTTGTCCGCGGGCACTCGACGATAGTGACGTACACCGCTCAAGAAGATCAGAAACGCAAACAGCATAAAGACACCGGGAACGCCGAAGGCCAGAGGGTAACAGTAATCGGAGCCGAGGCAGGAGACACGACCACGAAGGATGGGGGTTAGGATCATACCGAGCAGAGAACCAGCATTGATAGCAAAGTACCAGAAGGAGAAGAAGCGTTCACGGTCCTTCTCGGCGTCTGGACGGTCTTCGAACTGAAAATATGATAAAGGTAAAGCTTATTAATGTTGGAAAAACGGTAAAATACGATAACGGCATCTTTAAACACCTACCTGATCAGCAGCAAACGCACTAACACAAGGTTTAATGGAGCCAGTAGCCAATGCGATGACGAATAATCCTCCAAAGTCAAACAGTGACCGTACAGAGTGTTCTAGATTAGGTACAGCACCGAACGATAAACAAACATGACCAAGAACGTATACTATACTACCCCAGATGATAACTTTAAAGCGACCAAAGTAGTTGTCAGCTGCTACTGAGCCGAGCAACGAGGAAAGATACGATAACGCTATGAACATGTGGTATACGAAGAAGGCTTTGCTGAAAATAAGTTTGTTGTACACAGGGTTTTTGGCAAAAGCTGGTGCACTTAGTACTGCTGATTGTGTTTTTCGAAAGTTTCTATTTCCTAAGGTGATCTGACTTTGCGTAGTATGGCTGTTTGTACTACTATGCACATTTTAAAGATGATTTTCAGTAACTTACCTGGCAGTCATGTTGTGTTCGTAAAGCAAATAGATGACCAATATTGCTCTCATACCAAAATACGAAAACCGTTCACAGAACTCATTGCCAAGTGAGTAAAATACGGCTCGTGGGTAGCCGCGTACGGTGGCTATTAACCCCTTTTCCGACATTACTCCTGAAATACGAAGAGTTACAGTATATAAGTTTATAACATAGTTTACACGAAGATATGACAATAAGTATTTTTTATTGTAACGGACAAACTACAGTAAGAATAATGTAAAATACGCTTGTATAATCTGCAAATTATTTTACAAATTTTATCAAGCAATATTGAGTAGGTTAGTTGTTCATACCTAAATTAACAAGCTCCAACCACCTTAAAACTTTTTCACAAAGTTCATTTTCAATAAAAGTGTGAGTGTTAACATTAAAACAGATTGAATTAATTACAAAAGTAATAAAACAGCCCAATCACACTTTTGTCAAAACATGTTTAGTGTAAAGTTGTAATTCTCTCAAAAATCTCGAGAATTCGATTATAATTGGATTTGATGAATGGCAATTAAGGTCGTGATACGAACATAAGCGGTTTACTTTGTTGCTTTACACGAAGTCTTGTTATTGGTGGGCTGCAAAGGTTGGGTGATGTCATCGTTTTGGCAGGGTAAAAAAAGGGGGTAGATATATAGATATTGGGATAGAGGGGTAGATACAGCTGAATAAGGAGGGGGGGTTGGGTATATAATTAGGTAGAATAGGTAAGCAAACATGACCGAGTACAGATACTATACGACCCCAGAAGATAACTTTAAAACTACCAAACGAATTGGCAGTTGCTACTGAGCCGAGCAACGATGAAAGATAATTATTACACAAGACACACACAAGTTGTAAGATTTGTCGACCGGTTGATTTCAGTTTTTTAAGAAGAGGGTGCTGTGTTTTTGAAAAATACGGTGAAGGGGTCCCCTATCCTATTATACGGCCTTGATCCCCAAATATATTATAGTTTAGCGATTTTACTATTATAATATCTTATAAACCACGGCACCCAAATCTAATTTGTAATAAAAAACTGCAACGCTTACTAAGCCCCACTATAGTATCATAGCGCTCAAAAAATCGTAGGATAGTCAAAGTAGAAGCCCACATTAAAGTTGATTGGAAAGATAAATAAAACGATCACAAATCTTTAAAGTAGCTCCGTCTCAAAGTTTCAAATTTGAAAAATAAAAAATGCAAACAATCCCTCTGCTGCGACGTTTAAACGTTTGTAAATATTGACCAGTTTACGGTCTCAATAATCATTTCGACAGTTCAAGGAGAATATTCACCTTGTTTGAAATGAACTCTAGGGTTGGATTTCAACGTTTTTAAGGTAAATATTATGATTCTTGGGGGTTATTATGTAATGTGAGGGGTTTTAGTATAGTAAATTGATATACGTAGGGTTATGCTACAGTAAAATGAAAATCTTTTGAAAATATTGATGTCATAGTACATTAAAATATCCATGTTATAGATTGATTAAAAGAAAATGCGACATGAGTACCTTAATATTGTAACACCCAAAACAATAAAAAGTTATAAAAAACACCCTGCCTTAACAAAACCCTTTAAAAATTCCCCAGAGACCATTAAGAGGTCACTTTCACTCCGATGACACAACTGATGGTATGTTTGTTAAGTCGCGGTTTCACGTCGTCGCTGGTCACGGCTATACGTCAAACACTTATATGATGAAGTAAAAGTTACTACATAGTTAAAGACGGATCTATTGCACGATAATAAGATAATTGTTGTTGCTGAAAGATTGTGTGATTGGGGAGGATGCGAGAGAAAAAAGGAAATTGGTTGCTAAAGTTGGTTGAATTGGGAAAGTAATCAATTTCAACATACGTAGTAGTACAGTAAGATATGAAAAGTACTAAAATAAATCAGAAAAATCATATTTTAGGTTTTTAATACCTAAAAACGACTGTAAGACTACAAACAGATGCTTAACTGATCTAAAACAAGATCCATTACCCAAAAACCACAAAAAACGAGCCAGATACGTTAATGCGGCCATTAAACGAATAATGTCCTTTTGGAAACAAAAACATCTTCAGAAGGCGGCAGAAGAGGTAAAGGTTATTGTACTGGGAGTAAAGACCATTGTTACTCCATCACAATTACCATGTCTTTTGTAATTGAAGTAGAGTATACAACGTTCGAAACGAATTATAATTTTGTTGCAGGAGTACGGTAAAACATAGATTTAAGTTTTGCTGCATAACTTTTTTTGGAAGGTAAAAAATGTTATCTAAACTTTTAAAGTTACAGTATTCGGCTCAAGGTTTTAAAAACCACAGTATGCTGCTTAAAATTCTTAAAATTTAAAACTATAAATAAGTTGAATAAACCCTTTATATTAGAGGTGGAAAACCAAAATATCGTTACAAATTACTCATTACCGACCCAAACAATTCAATAACAAACTATGAGAGTAATGTAAACGGAATTCAGCAAAGTTGTGATCTCAAAAACAAGAAACAACTTTGAGAAACAGTTACTTCAATACCAGTAAGAGATGATTAATAAACGAGTAATATGGTTTGTGCTTCGAAAAAGCAGTGTATTTTACTATCAATGTTATCTTTTAAAGATGTAAGATCAACTTTTAACTTTGACTTAAAAGCACACAAGACTTTTACTTTTGATACACGTTCCAATGGGTTTACAGACAGCTTTTTAAACGTACATGAAGCTCATAAAAATACACAACGGGACACATAATTACTATAACAATTTATAGTGTAACGCTTCAGGTGATAAACTTTGTTTTGTATATAATTAAGACTACAAAGTCAATCGATCCATAGAAACAACAAAACAATAAACAAACCAAAAGATCAAAGTATGTAAACCCTAAAATAACCTTATTTTTATCAAAATAACTCTACTGTTAACACAACCATAATATCGAAAGACCTTGAACACCCAAAAATGTGTGAAGATTCAAAGCAAAACTGTTAAAAGTGACCAAAAAGTATTCGAAAAATGCGCGAAAATAATCAAAATAGGTGGGTTGATAAGTGACAAAGTGATAACATCAGCTGATCAGTTTACACTCACAGGTGTGGTAAGATTTGGTAGGTAATCATGTAAACAGAAAGTTGTTTTAGGTTTAAAGTAATGGTTTATGAACTATAATTAGTCACCATTTTGTACTTTGATAAGGAATAACGCGTAGGATAGGGTAAGTTAGGTTACTATCGGGTAGATATCGTAGGGAAGGTTATAGTAAAGTGTGATGATAGACTAAATGTAATGGCAAAGTAGGACTAACATTGTCAGTTAATGCAGCCAAAGATATTTTTAGTCAAAGTCGTTAAAGCTACGTTAAATTCCAGTGTAAAAACATAAAAAGTAAATTGTACTTTAAATGAAAGACAAAACTGTTTATCGCCCCAGGTTCAAAAAATTTCGTTTTTGAGAGAATTCCGAAGATGTTTAGCGTTGTAACAAATGCATCAACAACAACCGTTCCTAGAACACGTTCTGACGTGAGATACGTGAGTAAGAGGGGGTGTCATCTTGAGTTAAGTGTACAAAGGTAGTAAAAGGTAGTAGTTATAAGAAACGAGTAACAAAAACTTATAAGTATAAAAAACTAATGACACGGCTTTTCATTTTAAAATTAAGTATAAAATAGTTCAAATAATCTTGAGCCACATATCCCCAAAAAGTTGCTTTGAGGTGCGGCACAGAATTACATGAACAACTTAATAGCAAAAATTTTGCAAATTTTCCAATAAAATTTTAATTTTATGGAAGCACAGAACGTGAGAACTGAACAATTGCTCATTTAGGGAATACTGACTTTGAACCCAAAGTAACACTTTGACAAATTGTAAAAAATATTTAGATTGCAAAAACAATTACCGTGGTTTCAGTGGTCAAAAGTCAACAGAATCGCCCTGAATTCATGGTTGAATTAGCTGAAATCACAAGTTCCCTTTTGACCGCTCCATGAACAACGTTCTACTGCGCAGTAAGTTTTTTGCAAAAAATAAAAGCTAATTTTGAAAATTTAAAGTGGACTTTGAAAAATCATGAAAAATATTCTACTAGAGTTAATTTCAAAAAAGGAGCGACAAAATGAATCTTGATATAGTAGTTTGTTTTCTAGACAGTAAACAGTCATTGTAAACAAGAGTTATTACTTGAGTTACATGGTCTGTAACATGGTATTATTAACTGTAAGGGAAGTATGATCATTGAACGGCTTTGTAGCTAAAATTCTAACATTTGTAAGCTGTTGAAAATAAACTACAGCACCAAAAATACTGCTTTTTCATCGTATAAAATATATTTGCCCTTAAAACCAGAACCTAGTGCTCATATGTTAATATAAAAATTTTGTCTATAGGAATTTATTTTTAAAATTCGAAATAAATTGTGTAAAATACTTCTAGTTTGAAGGCCGACTTTGCATATTAAAAATCAGCGCTAATTCTGATGCAATATGTTATTATATTCATCTGTTGTTAATGTTATGATACTTTGTACTTATAGTGCCATACTACAAGTTCCTTTTCTCAAAACACAATCATAACATATTTGAATAGTTATATTTTGTGCTTTCTGCTACATTTAAATCTTACAAACTCTAAACTGTCAAACAAGTCTGAAACTCAGTTAAGCGTTACGCTGTATATACACTACCTTAACGTACATATAAAACACGTTCTGAACGTACATGTTATACTATGTAAAAATGTGCTTACAAATACTATTTTTTGTATATAAACGCATGTTCACGTGAACTTCACAACAATTGGCTAATAACTTTTACAGGAACTAACGTCGCAGTATCCAAAATACATTTTACAATGCTATTTGCTTTCACAACATACCAAAAAATCCCTATATCAACATCACCAATATACTTTAAAAAGTGATATAAAAAGAAAATGTTTCGACGATCGTTTTTCGTAAAATTTCTTTGAAATCTCTTTCCACCAGCATTTCTTTTGAACATAAGGAGTATAATAACACTACTATTCTGACTCATATCACAGTAAAATCATCTTGTACCACAAACAGTAAGTGTTTGCTCTTAAAGGTTTCAAATTTGAAAAAGAAGGTATTACCCCACTTTACTATCGACCAAACAGGTTATCTTTACTACACATTTAAATCTTTAAAGATGTTGTAATTACCACACAATGAGTCGACACTTTTTCATAACTCAAGCAATTAACCTCTCTGGAGCCAATGTTACAGTGAAGAGCTACTGATACTTGTTGACAAGTTTAAATTAAGTAAGAAACCAAAACAAAGTAGAGTTTTTAAACAATCAATTAAAAAAGAAAGCTAAAAAAACAGCTAGGTAATTGAGTATTTTCCCAAGTAAAACCTTTCCCAGCTAACCTTGATTGTTATCATAACATATCAAGTTCATGTGTACTTATCAAAACTTTCTGATGAACTTTGTAACCTTGAACATGTTCTACTCTATCATTCTTTCCAGAATTCATAAATCACTAGTTTTCTATCTACTACAATATAGAAGCATACCGTTCTGAAAAACGAAGTATTAGTTTATTATTTAATAATAGAAAACCGAAATTACAGAGTAAAAATTTTAAAAGTTTTAAAAACAGTAGAGATTCAGAAGACAGCTACACTGATCTGTGACGAGAAATATCACATGAAAAATTATACATCATCAACATGGCAAAATACCTTCATATCGAGCAAATTACTCTAACATCTTGCAAGTTGCTACTATATCTTAAAACGTACTATTTTTGTAGATTTTAAGACATACTGTAAATCTGCCCATGTTTTACTTTTGCATTTCGTTTATCTCCCAGAACTTTCCTCGTTTCATCTTTTCGAACTTGGTCTCGAGCTTTTTCCTTCGCTGACGCCGTCTCTGAGCTGTCGACATTTCTACCATATCTATTTTGCCAAGTTTTGTCATATCCTGCAATGAAACACGTTACTATACTATGCTTTCTATCCAAAGGTTACAAAATTATATATAATACAGTTTTATACCTAAATTTTAAAAATTTTGACACAACAATTTGTTTTCCATACAATAAACAAACTTACAATCTTAACATCGATCTCTTCCTCAAACTCCTCTTCATCCAACGGTGATCCTTCGACAAACGGACTGCTGGCTTCTGACTGGTCGTTGACGAACTTGTGATACTGTTGATGAAGCTGATACTGAGAAGACTGAACTCGTTGTTGATTCTTTTCTTCGAAATACTGATGTGGGAATTCATTTCCAGAAGCTTGAGGTTCTGGAGCTTGACTATTCAGAGATTGTTCTAGCTGCATTAATTCTTGTAGGGTATCGTGGTCAATCTGTTCTGTCGAATCATCCATGACATTCTCTTTTAAAGCCTGTCGCTTCTTCTTCTTTCGTTTATCTCTATCATCATCTTCGTCGTCGCTTTCTATCGGCCGTTTTCTAAAAAAATTAATTTCATTATTGTTAATTTAAAAAAAAACACTAATTTAGGTAACAAAACAAGTCTGAAACTCAGTTTAAAAAAAATTTTAGAGCTATAAGAACTTACTTCCTTAACCGTCGTTCTCTATCAGCTCTGTGCGCAGCTTGAATCAACGCTCCTCGTTCTATCGTGTATCCTCGAGCGGTTTCGACAACTAAATTGACAATAATTGTTTAATGAAAGCTCAAGAACTTACGGTTCAGAGCTTCATGTGAACTCAGACTTAATCGGTCAATCAGGTAACGACATATTAGATATCCAGACCTGTTCACTCCATCAGTACAATGAACACCAATCAAACTACCTGAAAACATCCAGAAACTAGTATACGAAACATCTGATAAGCAGTAGTACTCTAATTATGTCATTTTAAACGTAAAGACAGCTTTTTACAAAGCACAACAAGATGGCAAAACACAAATTTAAAGTTTAACTCACTGTTATCCTTATTTCGTTCCAAAAAGTCGTCAACCGTCCTCATAAATGACTTTACCACGGAATCACTTTCAACAAAACTCCTTCCGTGAATTGGCAGCTTGTAGTATTCAATACCGAGTATTTCTACCTCACTACCTTCATAATATCTGGCTGTGTTTGTTGCGTTTATCACTAAACCAACATCACGTCCAGCAAACAAATTCTAAAATAACATCGTTTAAATTTAAAATGACTTGTGAAACCAGTTCTATATAAAAGAAAATGCCTTTTAAGCAGGTGATGAACCTAAAGTTACAAAAAATAATTTTAAAAAATTACCTGTCGGTAAAAGTCTCCAACCGTAAATCGCTTTGATTTCCTGTATTTGCAACATAATTCATGGCATAACGGTGTCTTAAAGGCAAAAAGCCTTGTTCCTTCTACTACCTTCCCAATCGGCTCGTACTTCTCCCATCTGAAAACACAAAAATCAAAACCAGTTAATTTAGGTAACAAAACAATATCAATAACAAAGACAAAACGACCTTTAAAATAAATATATGTGAAAAGTTTCACAATTTGGGTACTCAAGCTATCAACCGTTTAATCAGCTTTGTAAACAACTATAAAGTTCAAATAGTAATAAAATTTAGGTACCCAAAATTAATAATTTATAAAAATAGTTTTATACTAAGCAAAAACATGTATTACACCATCTTAAACCGTATTTAAATTTAAAAAACTGTTTTCCTTTACAAAAAGAGTTTCTTTACAAGCCAAAAACATGTAAATCAATACTCTAATACCTAAAAAACCAAAAATATTACTATAACAAACTGAACACCCAAGACCAGCCCAAAAAGAAACGAAAAAGACAGATATCGCCAGTTGTAGCACACAAAACCTCCAATACATGGCAAAACAAAACCCTGAAAATAGTATGAACAATAATATAATCCATGATGTCCAAAATTCCTCACTCTTTGGGCAACTTTCGAATGGTTCGAGGCATAATAATATAAAGGTGTTGTAGATGTCAGAATGTCGCGGTCGATCAATCTCCAGATGTCTTGACAAAAGTGTCTTTGGCTATCTTCCAACTCCGCGACGATCGCTGAAGAAAAAAGTTTTTTAGAATTTATAAAATTTAGACTCCGCGTCGGGACCCATTGAAGATCAGGCATTTGGCGCGCTTTCGAACAATACTTTTAGTTATTTTAGTTTGCGCGGGAAAATAAATTTTGTTTCGGAAAAAATAAAAATTTTTATAGAAAATTGGTTCTATAATTTTATACTGCCTTTTCTCATAAGTTATCCTTGTTATAGTGCTGTAAATTCGTGAAAATATTTAAAATACGATGGCTGACGAAGTAATGGAAGTGGACGTAAAGCAATCCTCTAAAGAAAACATTCCTTGGTTTGTTTATTACTGTTCTTATGCTTTTAAAGGTTTTGAATTATATTTTCCAGGAATATATAGATACTGTTTGTAAAAAGCATTTATATAGCAATTTAATTTTTCAGGGTGGAAAAGTACAGACCAAGAACATTGGACGATGTCTGCTGTTATCCAACAAGTCTTAAAAGGTTCAAGTACTTTGCACAACATGGAAATGTGCCTCATTTGATTCTTGCTGTAAGTTTTTATTAGAGTTTATATTTTTAGGTCGAATTAAATTGAGGACATTAGTTTAACTGTAATATCAAGAAGATATTCTCTAATGACACTTTTAGGGGCCGCCAGGGATTGGCAAGACAACCACTATTCATGCCATGGCCAGAGACATGCTTGGGCCTTTGTATTCAAAGGCTGTGCTTGAGTTGAATGCTTCAGACGAAAGAGGTATTGATGTTGTTAGACAGAGGATCAAGAACTTTGCCGAAACTCATGTTACTTTACCGGCTGGCAAACACAAGATTATTGTGCTGGACGAGGCTGACAGTATGACGGAAGGTGCACAACAAGCTTTGAGAAGAATCATGGAGAACTATTCGAATACTACAAGGTTTATGTTGGCTTGTAATCAAAGTGACAAGGTTATTGGTGGGTATTATTTGTTTTTAGGTATAAAGAGCATGAATGTTTTGTCAATTCTGTAAAATTATCGCTTTAACTTTAGTTTTTATAATGTTTTATTACAGAACCAATCCAAAGTAGATGTGCAATTGTAAAGTATGGTAGATTGAACAAAGAGCTGATGCTTAAAGGCATTAAACGTGTGGCTGATGCTGAAAAAGTGCAATATACAGAGGATGGTCTTGAAGCTATCTACCAAACAAGTTGTGGAGATCTCAGAAGTGTAAGTTTAAATTTTATTTTGAGTTTGTAATTTTTATGTATACTAATATTTATGTATAAAATATTGTTTTACTAAAGGGTTTATCTCTACCTTTTAGGCAGTAAATAACCTCCAATGCACAGCCTCGGGTTATGGAAGAGTGACAGCAGATGTTGTGTACAAAGTTTGCGACGAACCAATGCCAGATGACATTGTCAACTTCTTCCAGCGATGTCAAACAGCTCAGTTCAAGTTGGCCGTTCAATACCTGGAGAAGCTGCGTCGTGACGGATATGCTTTTACAGACATTGTGTCAGTTCTGAGTAGAACGTTGATGAGAGTAGACATTCCTGAGGTATTGAAGTACGAGTATTACAAAGTAAGCTTTTTTGCATACCGAATTTATAGATAACAAGTTTATAACATATTATTCATCTTGTAAATTGGTGTTTTTGTCAGAAAAATAGTAAATTAGGTACAAAGTTAGATGCTATGTTATCTTATGACCAAAAAAGACTGATGCTACTATGACATATAGTACTGTTGGTGTAACTTTTATCGGTCTATATTAAAAAGGGTTTGTGATAAGGTGGGTTGTACTAAAGGCGGTCAACTTTATCAGATAGCTCTCCCACAATTGTAATTACAATATATGTAATAAAATAAATGTAAAAACTTCTTTTCTCAACTTGATGACATTTTGTATTGCAGATAATCGGACTTTCTCACATGGACGCTCTGAAAGGTAACGATGGCAAACTACAGCTTTACTCTTTGGCCGCTCAGTTGTGCACTGCGACAGAAAACATTAATAAATAAGTTTGCTACTAATCATATCATATGGAACATGATATATGATACTCATTTCACTTTTTTAAACCGGGGTGCTTGTAATTTATAACGTTTGATTAAAGGGTTTAAAAGTAATTGGAAATTCGGTTTCTTTGTTGGCTTTGCTCATATTGATCAAGTTGATTTTTATTCAAAAAATACTTTATTTTTCTACTTTATTTTGTTAAGGCTATCCTATTTACTTTATTTGACTATAATTAAGGCGAACCAAAAGCATCGTGCATAAACAACCCAAAGTGAATGCATCCGGTAAGTGTTAGTAATGTGTAAGTAACGATCTGAACTATCCCTGTTTCTTGTGCTATTTGCTCTGGCTTCCACCAAACATAAGGTTTCGAGAACTTGAGACTCTTGTGACACACGTAGTAGATTCGTGGGGGTACGTTGCAGAAACGATTCATTCCTGGCGAATCCGGATCCACCGAATCTGATCTGAAGAGTTTAGGTAATATTATAATTTATTACGATTCTAAAGGATTGTAAAATATGGGTTCTGCTTTGTCGAATAATTGGTAAAATATGCTAATCGACATTTACTCACCCGCTGAGCCAACAGAATATCCCCAACGTGGTAACAGCGACCAAAGCCGTACTCAATGCAGCTCCAACGATGGAGAATATCTGTCGCTGAACTGATTTCTCTCGGAAATGCCATGGAACTGCTGCTTGGGCCAAGCAGAAGCAGGCCACGATGGTTGGGAAGTAAGCGAAGAAGAAGATACAACAATATGAGTGATATGCATAGGAGATTAGCAATGTCGCCAGTCCAAATACGACCTGCCAATGTGGGGGAGATAGTCGAAATCTGAAAGATTAAAGTTTGGAGTATTGATGAGTCTTTTCTGGTTTTTAGTTACATTAGGTAATAGTACACGCCGTATTATGCGCTTTACGGTAGATCATACTAGTTACAATCGTATTTTACAGTATTATTGTTAGAAATTACATTGTTATATTTAAGATGTAAACTACGTTGCTAAAGCCACTCACCTTGTTTCAAACGCACTAAAAGTAGTAAGAACACAAGATGCACCAAAATGAACGAAGGATACGATGGACAAGAAGGTGGTAAGCCCGATTTCGAACGTTCTTGCTTGGTCGAACCCAAGTTTGTTCAACATATTATGTTGTAGGTCGTACATGGCATCCTTACAAGCTAATTGTGAGCCTAAGGTTCTGTTCAGAATACCTGCACAGAAGTTACTACCGTTGTCTTGTACTGCAATATCAGTGTAAAAAAGCTAAAATATTTTACTTACAATTCCTGAAACATATTGTTTCCGTCAGAGTTGTGAGGAATACTAAAAATGAAGCTAACCCAGACAGAAACTGCATCATTAACTCGCATCTGAAATAGCATTTTATACTTTTTGTTATGGTTAACGTAACAAGAGGTAGATTTAA
Source organism: Bursaphelenchus okinawaensis (assembly GCA_904066225.2). Lineage (NCBI taxonomy): Eukaryota > Metazoa > Nematoda > Chromadorea > Rhabditida > Aphelenchoididae > Bursaphelenchus > Bursaphelenchus okinawaensis. Next base: position 4,731,274 of record CAJFCW020000005.1, on the reverse strand, counting down.
ATTCATGAGAGGTAGTGGCACTTATAAAATACGAAAACAGTTTTATAATACCTTTATACCTGGCTTAAAAGAAAGGTAACTTGCTTGTTTGAATATTGAATTGTGAGAGCGTACACTGAGGTAATGCATGATATGACACCCGAGATAATAGGTAAGAAGAAGGCGAAGAAGGGAAGGCAGAAGAATAAATACAGAAAGCCGGAGATGAACTCAAACTGAAATTAATTTTTAAAATTAGATTTATAATTTAGTAATACTTTTTAGTACTAATTTAGTACTAATGCTACAACTGTATGCAAACAGTATAAAATGCCGAAAATAACTATTGTAGTAAATTTTTGAGTATAATGTTGCTAAAGTGAACTTACAAAGCCTAGAATACCAATCAGTGGGTACAAGGTCCATAGAAATCCGGTGACATTCATATGAATGTACTATTGGAGCACTAGAGCAAGTACGACAGTTTGAGGCCAGGCAATAGGTAACGCTGATTTTTAAAACCTAAAGATTAGTAAATGATAAGTAACATCTAAGAATTGTATACGTTAATGTTTTAACACGTATATGCTACTACAATATTATTTATCAGAAGAAACAGCACTGATTTGCAATAAGTAAACATTAAACCCCCATACTCTGTCTGTTCCTCATAGTTGCGCAGACAAACTACGTACTCTAAGTTTCAAAAATAGCCCATGTTTGTGCTGGAAAAGTAAGCAAACCCCCTCAGGGCGTATATTCTTATCCAAATGTATTCCTTGACAATTTAGCTGGGCCATTTGTTCCGGCTGAAAACATCCCGCGCATTTATCTTCCCGTGCTCAATGAATCAAACTGAGTAGGACGTACTATTAATGAGTACGGACGAGAATAATCGTTCTGGCAATACCGCATATTATACTGGAGGGTGATGGATTGTTGTACTATTATGTTTTTTTATAGATTTTTGAGGGAAAACTGTAAGTCTACGCGTTTTACAATTATTTTAAGTAAAATACGATGCACACATCAAATTTCTTAGTATAAATAATGTACTAAGAGTACTACGATCAAAAAAATGCCCTTTAACTCATCAAGTGTCATATCTAATAAGACTAAAATGTAACTATACCTATTTGGATGCCTATCGCCTTCTTTAATGTCTTTGAGCTTCAGAATTTCCGACAAAATTTCTTTTTTATTTTGCGATGGCAAAAATACGATTACATAGAGCAACACATTCGAAAACAAAAGGGCAAAACACTCGAGATGGCAATCAGAAGATGACTTTTCAAGTCATAAGCAAAATCGTATTTTTAAATTTGTATTGTAAGTTGAAAAAAAATTGGGGGCATTCCTAAACGACCAGTTGATTTCTCTAAACAAATAATAAGCCTACAGGGGATACCAATCAAAAAAAAAAATTTTTTCTGTTGTCAAACTTTTAGTATGAAACCCAAAGTACTGAACTATGTCCCATTATAACCAGAGTGTCACACTAGCAGGTAATTTTTGATAGGAGTTCTATTACAAAAGACGTTCAGAAGCGGTAATTATAAATAGGGTGCCATAATACTACCGAGGGTCGTATTAAACAGGTTTTATTGTATTTGCTTTCCGTCCCTACTTCATCCCTTCTCTTTGTAAACTTATATAACTAACATGGCACTAATGCAACCCCTTATATAATAGTTAACATAAAACACAAGATATTAGTATTGATTATATTAAGAGCCTACAAAACTACAGTAAGAGGTATATGCTACAAAACCTGCCAAAACAGTTTCCCTACCACATATAATACTTCAACCGCCCTTTACAACGAATGAAATGTGTTCGGATAGACCTTCAGAATCCATTCTGGACTAAAAACGGCTTTAAGTTTGGTTTGTTTGTCCCGATGGAGTTGAACACTTCTGGATTCTTTACACATTTTCGAGATTAAAGAATTGCCTAAAAGGAATGACATAGTTGGTATGTGTTGATTCTTGACCAAATGAATTAAAGAGCTGAACATATCTGGCCACACATACCATGTTTGTCACTTTTATACTTAAAAGTATAGGCCTTTAGTAAAATAGGTTCAAGGCATGGTTAATATAATGGTTTTAGGGAAAATATATTACTGTAGAATTACAAAACGTGTAATGGAGAGTAGTATGAACATATACTGAAGACTAGTCATGTATTAGTTTTTAAATGAAAAGTTACTGTAATACGCAAAAAAAAGTAAAAAAACAGACAAATGCTTACGTTAGATGGTAAAATACGAGGTAGAAAGGTCCGTTATTAACAACAAAAAATGATCAAAAATACAAATATACTGATGTAAACTACATTGCTCAACATACGAAGCATCCTCGACAGCCTTCTCCACTGTTTTGTGGTTTTCCTTCGAATGACGAAGCCAAATCTTGTTATCCTCTCCCCTTCACTAATAATGAAATCAGAGCTCTTCGTCGTGTACATCTACTCTCGAAATCGGACACACAAAGTCAGTGTTTAATTTTGATATGTAATTGCCGAAACGTCATCAAAAGTACGCAACATAATCAAGTAAAAGTTCGTGGTTCAGTACTATTATATGATAATACTATACTTTGATGTGTCATCTAGTAAATACTGTTATATCATGTAGAGGTAATCAGGACCGGGCGCTGGGGGGGGCGGAGGGAATCCCCCCCCCCAGAAAAAAATTTTCGAAAAAAGTTGAACGTGGTCCTCCCTGTGGATTTTTGGAAAAAAATTTTTCGCAAAAAATCGGCACAGGTAATGACCAACGCGTTTCTTGTAGCCAGCTCATCTTATATTATAATACTGTAAATTGTTATTTTATCTTTCAGAATAACATACTGCATTTCTTTGCCATTTCGCAATGTTTATGTAATACGATCCTGCTACTATCTTGCGACTTAAAAGCTTCTCTTTTATTATAAGGACTCACCTTGAAATACAAAAATTGAGGGAAACTCGTGAGTCACGCTCTTTTATTGTTTGTACCCTTAGGCCGATCTTGCTTTTTCTTCCGAAAATTATAATTTTATTGTTTTATGGATCTATTACTACGCCAATCTGGACCCACACTTATCGGAAATCGAATTCAGGTATTTTTTAACAAGTTTGTTCAATTTCAATACTTTTTTGAATTTTTTAAAATTTTTAACTACAAAATTTATAAAAATCTTGTTTTGTTGTTTTTGATACACTTGTTTACAAAAAAATGCTAAACTAAATATAAGGTTTGTTAAAATAAAAAAGCAACTAAAAGTAAAAATATTATTCTAGGCAGTTGTTTTGGTTTCAACTTATGGATTTCTGTACCTGAATCAAGTACTCTTCGTACTGTTTTTGTCTCAAAATGGTGTCACAGACCTTCATAAAAATAGAAAGTTAACGTAAGCTTCAAAACACTATACATGTATTTAATATTATATAAAATATACTATTCTTATAGACAAAATGATAAATGATTTTAAAATTTTTTTCTTAAACTATTGGTTTTCAGATTGATCAGTAAAAATGAGACGTTAGGAATTCTTGACAAGCCTTTTTTGACTTTTGAGGTAAGGTTTTCTTATTAGATTGTTCAAATAATTCTGTGCCTTCTCTCAATACAATTTTTTTAGAGTCAAGGGGCACAGAATTAGTTAAACAACTTAATGTAACAAATAAACCTACTCGCTATACCGAACGTATTTTACATACACATTTCAGTTTTTACATTACAACTTTATCACCAAAAATGCATTGTTAATAGTATTCTTTACTTATTCTGTTGGTAATGGCATCGGTTACTTATTCTCTGCTTTGTTGTCTCAAAAGTAAGTTATTTGGTGTTGAAAAGTACGGTAATTTGATAGATGCAAGTAGTAATTGTTAATATTATTACTATTCATTTAAACTTTAATTTTAATATTGTAAGGTAAACCTGCGTATTTTAAAAATTAAACTTACAGTTTATCACCTCGAAAAGGTCTCATTATATTTACATTTGTTCATGTCATAACCTCGTTCATATCAGCTGTCTGTCCTATCTTTTGGGCTTACAATGGCTTTAGATTCTTCAGTGGATTCTTAAGTGGAGCAGCTTCACATTGCTTACTTTGTATATGTAAGTTGATTAATTTGCAGTAATTTTAAAATTTTTAAAAGCATGTTGATGTAGCCTTTCTTAACTTAATGATACCAAATCCAAGCAAGTTACACAATATTTAAAATTTTAGTAGTCGACTGGTCATACCCAAAGTTCAATGCAGTTACCGGTCATCATGTTAACGTTGGAAAAGTCTTGGCATTTCTGTTGTCATCATTAGTAATATTAGTAAACCTTGGTGTACCATGGAGAATAACATTACTTGGTCAAGGAATTCTAACTTTTATTGGATTTGTAGCAACGATGATGTAAGTTATATTATCATTTGTTCAGATTTTGTAAATTGTTATTACATTTTTATATTTCAAAAAAGTTTGAAGAGCACATTATATTTGTAGTTACCTTATATAGTAAAATAAAAGCATATTAGACCGTGTAACCTATATATTATCATTCAGTATCTAAATTTTATATCACATTCAGATGGGTTCACCAATCGCCAAGATGGCTAAAGGAAAGGAATGAGTTCAAACTGCTGATGGAAGAAGGAAAACAGTTTGCAATGCGAATAAAATACGATGGACGACCATTGTTGGAGCAAGACTACAATGTAAGATACATATATACCGCATAGTAATATTCATACATAAGTCCTAAATAGTAAATATTTAATTTTGTAAAATACGCATTTGCCAAAACATCTACGTACTGGACTGTTCAAATAATTCCGTGCCCCTAACCCCGAACATTTGCTTTAAGAAAAGGCACAAGATTATTTGAACAACGTAATTCATCCCACGTAGTCAAAGCTTCTTTTTGTAAAATACGCATTTGTTCAAAACATCTAAGTGCTATACATACAACTATAATATCAAAATTTTTAGGCAAATGAACCAAGTTACCATTTAGAACATATCACACCTGGACTGGAACGTGTTTGTTTAGTTTTGGCTTAGTAAGTAAAACATATATTTTAAAAATTTTATCGAAAAAAAGAAAAAATTGGGCTTAAACTTAGATTAATGATAAGATTTCAGTGGCTTTTCCTCAAGCGGTGAACTACTAGTACAATCAAACTTTAAAGTCTCATCTTTTGACTTCAAGTACTGCCTACTCATGTTAGCAGGTAATGTTGCTCTTAATATGAAGACTGTTAATGTCATTTCGTACTTTAAATCAAAACATTAAGTTTCGTAACAAAAATAATAATTTAGGCTTATACCTAATCTCCTACCTACTATCAATCCCCTCCCGTCGGGTACCACGCTTCGGAGTATCATCAGCTGCCGTTTTTGGATCGATAATAACATTTCTCATCATCTTAATCAAGAAAAAACCATTGGCGACATTGATTTTGACTATTTTTAAAAATGGATTGGCAATAACTGCCAACCAGCTCATGTTTATGACATTATTAAACAGCTCTACACCGTTTGACGATCCAACCAACGCTCAGTTGGTACACTCTAGGATCAAACTGGTCGTGTTGGCTGATTTTGCCGCTGGAATGGTCTTTCGACCAGCTGCTTGGTATGTTCATGTTACGGTAGGTTTTATAGCCCTTTTCTAACTTTAAACTTTTATCATATTTGCCAGCTTACTACACTAACCTATAGGCACTTTACTACTGTAAACTACGTAAAAATTGAGTATTAAAAGTGCAAACTTCAACTCCAATATCTGTCTCTAATCTGTTTCAAATTATTTTACATAAACCTTCTTAATTACCCTGTCGTACCACCCTCGCGGCAGCAACGTCGTATCTCCGCAGTAGTTTTTTTTATGTGAAGTAATCCAAAAAAGTTGTACAAAAAACACTTAAGTCCGTCGCTTTTTATGGGCGCGACGACCACACATCGCGACAAAAACGAGCGATTTTACGAGTTGTACGAGATCGTGGGTCGAGGTTTCGAGTACGGTGGTACTACGCCTTGAAAGGGTACTGTAGTTTTAGTGCCAAAAAATGCAACAATTTGCTTTATAATATTACTTTAACAGATGTACGTGTTTTGACATGTAAATACCATCAAACAAATCATTTCAAGCTTTTTTAACATCCACAGTAATTCAAACTGAATTTGCATACTGTAATGTATTTTCTTATTCTCTTAGTAAGATTCCATCTACTTCAGTAAAAAACCAAAGTTTAACCGAGTCAAAAAGTCATTAAGACGGCTTCAAATCAGCCAGAAATGATTTTATTTCAAAGGGAAATGATTCTTGTCGCTGCGGGATGCCGCCGCTTCTGTAAAATAATCCACAAAGACCTTGAATACAACAACAAAACTTTATTCAATGCAACACTGACTTCGTATTTGCATAATTTTAAAGTTGAGTGCACATACGTTATTACGTAGTCAAGTCATAATTTTATCGTACGCAGCATTAAACTAACACAGTTAACATACATATTAGGTTGTTCACTTAATTCTGCGCCCCTTCACAAACTAATTTGTGGGGTACGGGGCGCAGAATTATGTGAACGACCTAATAGAAACGGTAATTAATGACCTGAAGCATACCTTACAGTATTTTGGAACTTTAAAAAATTACTTTACTATAGTAAAATCAAGTCATAGTAAGATAAATGCTGTATGTTTTATTACCTTTCCTATTCTCCATGATGTCATTTACCAATTCAACTTAAAAAATTTTAAGGTTAAGCCCTCAAGCATTTCAAAATCTTCTCAAAGCCTTCAAAAGACCTAAACTCATAAGATGCAACAAACTGTTGATCTCAAGGTTGCTTCTCGCACCACGTGTCTAGACAACATATTTACTCGCCAAATTTATCTCAAAGGCGTAATCGAAAATCGGACGATAAATCAAAGGATTAGCCTATGTTTATATTGCAATCCATCATCGCTCCAAATTTAGGTTAATGGCCATTGTCCAAAGAAGCGGTCGGCTTTTCACACAGCCTTTCTTTGTTTAAAAACAAAGCCTTAAAATGAAGTATCAAAAGCTATGGATCAGTAAATGATGCACAGAGTAATGTAATCTAAACTAAGGGTTCGTAAATAGGACAAGTGCTAATGTAACAGATATTATAGGTCAGTTAAGAAGAAACTGTTAGGCTAAACGTTTAAATTAAAACCCATGGATAAAATTGTTGTCGTGGCATCCTCCAACGTAACCTATCTATACCATAGATTGTCGTATTAGTTTCTAAACATACTATATGAGTTTTGTTGTTGTAATTCTATATTATTGTAAGTCATTTTATCTCTATATACATTAACTATAAATTTGCATATTAAATGACAAGAAACAACTATTATATGTCATTTCTGACCTTTGTCGCCATAATCCCATGAATAATATTCAAATAAGTCGTTTACAGTAACATTTTAATGACATCCCCTTTTCGAGGCACCGACATATTTTACGAGGCGCTATAAAACGCGACAGCTGTTGCCAACTCCACGTTTGAAGCGCGACAAGCCTTTGTGTCGCAACTCATTACTTTTGTTTCTTTCATAACAGTCATAAGATACGACGCAGTACGGTACGACGAGGGTGGGAAAGGCAGATGTTTAAATGTTCTCGGCAACAAACATATAATAAAAGTAGCAAAACAAGGTCATATAGGTTTGATAATGTAATAACATACCTCATGATAAGTTAAAAGCCTAAATTTTAAATTTAAAACTATTAGCCATAAAACTATAGTAAGTTAATAATAAAATAGTTGCACATAACAATATCTGTTTATACTTTATAGTTATTTTCTTATTACATCATTCATCGCGCAGTATAATCGTATTTACCACAACTTGAAGTTGTTATTGTCAACTAAAACAAGCATTGTTTGTCTCCGATCGCAAATAGAGAACGGAATTTATATTATCCATCAAGTCTGTGAAAATATAAAGAACGAATTCGCTCTCAAAACAATAATATAGCTCATTTGAAGTATAATTGTTGTTTAGCATAATAGACTAATAGAAATTAAAATTTTTATAATTCGAAAGCTTTTGAACTTGAAGATGCAAAATTTTGTCAAAAATATTATACAAATAACAAAAACATTAAAATTATATTTTCAGTTCATAGACAACCAGTTCTACCTTAATCTAGCTCTAATAGCATGCTTTATTGGTACTATTGTGTTTGGTGCCATTTCATGTCCATCAAACCCGCAAAATTCGTATGATTTCCCCCCCCCCAGAAGTTCAAAAAAAAGTTGTTGTTGAGAGATGCGAAACAGCAAAAGTAGAACAGATTGATAGCAAGAAAAACAAACTCAACAATCGACCCTCAGTTAGCTTCGATATACCAGAGAAAACACCACCAGTAGTTAATATACCTTTGCCAGAAGACGCTATTGACATTGAAATGTAATGCACTTAATATTACACTTATTTTTCTCTTAAGAAAATTTATAAACTTTAAAACATAATGAAGAATCTAGTTATACATGTCTTTTATGTTAACCTTTCTTTAATGTTTCCAAACTTACCTTATAATGTGTTTATTTCAAACAATAACAGAAGTTACCCTTTTCAGGTAACAAACAAAAACATCTATAAAAAAAGCAAAAAAATCCGCGTACAACTAGTAAATGACAATGTTAATGCAATTTTACATTGAAGTCGACCACATGCTACTGTGATACATTACCTATCTCTCGTGTATATCAGTAGTATATGGTAAACTGCAACATATATGCATAACAAGGAACACGGTAGAAAATAGTAGAATACAACAATAGAAAAATAAGTAGTAATTAGACTAAACCAATAAAATAGTAGAGGTTTAGGTAATCATACGTAGAAAAATAGGTAATAACCAAAAACAGTAGAATTTTAGGTTATAATTAATACTTAGAATAGAATTAGGCAATAATTAGAGCCCAAAACTATTAATTACACAGTAGAAGCACAACATACGACAGATCATAGTAGAAAGTAACATACCACAGTAAAGTTTGACAATTTACTATGATGTCTACATATTACTGAAAGATCAGACCTCAAAGCTGAGTATGGATCTAGTCATATCCATTGGATAAGTATGACTGAGACGCATACTCAGCTATGCTACCTGAACCACAATAATATACACCATGACCCGCCATATATCGCATTATACATCAATATTTTACTATAATCTAAGCCAAAATACTAATTACTAACTATACCAATATTATTTATACCTATAATAACCTTTTACAAAAAATTTAGGTAACAAACTTTCGAATGTTACCTAAATTTCACTGTAAATCCCTCTCAAAACCCTAAAAACAGCCAAAAAACCAAATAAAACCTCAAAAACAATACCTAAAACAATAAAAAACCCAAAGACAACCCCAAAAGATAACCCCCACCATCACCACACCCAAGCCGGATCGACCAGCAATACTGCCCAGCCGTCCAGCAACGCGACATTCGCCGAAAATGACCGAAAAGCGCGCAATTCCCGCCCATTTCGCCTTCAGCAATGCCGCCGACTTTTGGCGCGAAAATCGACCATTTGAATTCGGGGCGGGGCCGATCGGGGAATATTCAGATTTTTACGAGACAGAGTCGACTTTTAGAAGAATATCTTATCGGAATACATAAAATACGACATAAATTTTTGAATTTTGAATGAAATCTGAAGAAATACGACGAAAAATTGAGATTTCAGGCCATTTTGTGTGAAACATCGGTCAAAAAGTTTTTAGAAATCCTATTTACATGCCAATTTAGTACCATTTTGAAACTTTTAGGTTTTAATTTTGGCTAGAACAATATTAAAAGAAGATATACAGCAAAATTACGGTTTTTGAACGAAAAATCATTATAACATCGTAAATAAAGGTTATGTTCACCTTGGTTTAGATCAGAAAAGCTCAGAAGGTTACACAAATTTTAAAAACTTTTAAATTTCAAAATAATACCTAAAAATTGAAGTTCACCATAAACTTTTTTAGTTATTTTAACCTCAAGAACAACATTCCCGACCCAATTTCCAAGAATGCGACAATTTAAACCCAACTTAACAATAACAAAGTGCAACCAAGCCCTAGGGCAATGTCGCGATTTAAAAAACCAGCCCGCTTTTCAATTTTTTCAAAAAATTTTAGAATTTTGGTCCAAAAAACAGTGGGAAAAGCGTCTTGTCGCGCACAAAAAGCGACAAAATTGTGAAAAAGTCGAGAAAGAGCGACAAAACCTTCCCTTTCACGCAAACGACGTCTTCTTGTCGCGCGGGAACCAAAAAAAAGTTTGCGTGAGCGACGACGGACAAGGCCGAACCCCGCTTTCTGCCCCCGATTCTCCAAAAAGAACGTTTGCAGGCCGCGCGATTCACAAAAAACAAACGCACCGTGCGTTCGTTTCCATTTTATTGCACAGTGCAGGCACTTCTTATCGTCTGCACGGTGCAAAATGTCTTTTTTTTATCTGCACAGTGCAAAAACCTTGTTTAATCTGCACGGTGCAAAAAATCGTAAAAATTTGCACTGTGCAAACAATTTTCCTCTTCTGCACAGTGCAATCCATTAATGAAACTGCTCGGTGCAGTTTCTTTTACTCTGGCACCGTGCAAAAACCACTCAAAGCATTGGAATGCACTGTGCAAGCCTTTCTTTGTCGCAAAAAGCTCTCCAACCCCTACCCACAACTGGCGACAACACGCCAATGTTGACTTGGAATGCACAGTGCGCGAAAAACAGCCAGCTGTCCTCATTTTGCGACGACATCCGCCTTGCTCACCAACAGTGCGAAACAGATGTCGCGCATTTTGGGGGATCGCATGACGTCGCTGATCGATGATCGCACCTGTTGTTGGGTTGGAGGTCAAGCGACACACGCGATGGGGTTCAGCGACAAGAGCAAAAGGGTTGCGACAAGAAGGAAAAGGTTGGGAAAGAGTTGGAAAGTTTGCGACAAGACCAAGAAAACAGCGACGAAGAAAGAAAGTTGCGACAAATTGAAGAAGATTGCGACAACAATGAAAGTTTTGCAACAATTTCAAAAAAATGCGACAAAAAGAGATTTGAGACAGCCCCAAGAACTTTGCGACAAGCCAAAAAGCCATCAGAAAGTGCGACAAAGGGAGTTTGTCGCCGAAAGAGATGAATCTGACTGCACAGTGCAATGGATTCGCATCGCTCGCGGCCATTTGTCGCGGAATGTCTTTGGAGAGACGCGACACGGTTTGGCGACAAAGAGAGGGCCTCCTGCCTCTCAGCAATGACTTTGGAGGTCAAGGAGGGAGTGAGGGGACTGCACCGTGCAGTTCTTTGTTCTCCTTTTAGGGGGCGGCGCTGTTCAGGGCCCGCCTCGCGCCCTGGCGCCGGGACAATGGCGGGGACACTGGGCCAAGGGTTTCCGGCGTACCTGGGCCAGGTTTTGGCATTGTTCCGTGCTGACTTTGTCGCGATTCAAGGCGCATATGGGCCAATTTTGTCTAATTTTAAGGCAAATTTCACTAAAATTAAGAAATCGCGACATTTATGGCCAATTTAAACGCAAATTAGCCATTTCAAAGCATCGCTTACGCTGGCCAAGGTATCGGCGACAAAGGGTGATTACCTTGGCCAAATCGCGACAAAGGCCGGCTACCTTTGGCCAGGTCTTTGTCCGAGATACGACAGTGGCTGAAGACATAATATGCAAATTAGGTCAATGATTCAAATTCCTTTTGTTTACATAACCAGAATTAGCATAACAGTCGTCGCATGGGAATGGGTTACTGTGGGCGTCTTGAGTTCCATCTTAAGCGACTTGAGATGGCTGGCGGTCGCAGGTCAATCGACGTCACATAGGACGGTCAATGGTCGTACCTGCGGGTTATAGGGCATTAAGCAGGGTCAGAAGAATGGCTTGGAGATGGATAAATCAAGGAAATTAGATGAAAGTTACAGTAATCATGGTAAAATACGGTGTTATTCTATATTATCCATGAGGTTTACTGCATTTTTCCTTCGAAATTGAAAGTTTAAAACAGTTAGAGCGATAAAAACAAGTAAAAATATGAAAAACATCTCAAATGCATCAAGATATACCAAAAACTTACTATTATAAACCAAGATATAACTATGAAATTGACAAAAACAGCTCGAAAACATTGTAAAGTCAGCCGAACCATATGTTTTTATCAGATATCTCGCTTCAAAACCCCCTAAAACAGTCTAATTTCAGCCTAAAACAATATTATTCTAGCCAAAAACCACTTTTAACTCATATTCTTCCCTTCCAAACACCATTTTGTTACCTAAAATTAAAGTTTAACACCAAAAACCGCCTACCGTATGCACCGGGAACTTGTAATGATGAGGTACCGTGTAGACGATGCTTTAAACTTCTCGGAAACGTCTGAAGGCGTAACCGAGATCTGATCCCAGGGGCCGATAAGCGATTCCAGAGTTGTTTCAACCAGTGTCGCTGTTGTTTTTTCGTGGCTTTTTTCGAAGACACAAAGGCGACGAGTTACAAAAAAAGTAATGGGAATGGGTTTTGTTAGGGTGGGGTAGTAGGTAGGTACCTATATTGCAGTAGAGCTCATAGGGGTCTATATTATAGTAGGGTTATACAAATCTATATTATAGTAGACATAGAGACATTTATATTACAGTAGACATGATATAAGTTCAAAAATGTTTTTCTAAACTTAAAAAAAGATTAAAAAAGTTTTAACTACAGTAAAGTGATAACAACATTCGACTATAACGTCACTTTTCATAAAGTAATGAAGTGGTTGATACAGTACTTCCAGTACTACATCGTCATTGACCCAGTACTCAACGTACTGCACTACATCGTCCTGGATACAGCATCTAACGTACAAGGCTATATCGTTATGACAACAGAACTTCCAGTACTAGATCATCATTGATACAGAATCTAACGTACAGTACCACATCTTCCAGACCTTACTATAATATAATTTGAACAATACCCACAAAATCCCGCTAATGACCATGAATTCAGCTATGCCATCTCCAAACGTCATTTCTTTACAAATTTTTTCTTACTTTTGATCAAAAACCTAAAGTCAGTTTAATATTAAACTGATTTTGTAACAGTGCATTTCAGAAAAAGTCTATGCTTTTCTTGGAAAGTGATTGAACATCGCTTATCTTGTAAAGGCTCAAAAAGACATTTTAAAAATTTTGTGAAAATATAGTAAAAAAGTTGAAAAAAGAAAGTCCATCAGAGTAAATTTTAGTTTCCTTTCATTGAAATAGTTGATAAAAGTAAATTTTAGTTAAAATACTATAAAACTGGTCATACTACCGTATCTTCCATCGTACCTTTAAGTTGAAACTTTTAAAGTTCAAAATATATTTTAGTGTTAGGTAGCGCAAAATTAAAATTTTTTTTAATTTTTCAAATAATGGCATTTTATTTCACCTCGTTTACAAGCTTTTTTGAAACATTCTCAAGAGTTATTTCATTTTACAGATAGAATTACAACCTTTCTGAAGCTGTAAAACAAGTTTCTTCGTTTATAATGTGTTTCTGTGTGCTTTAAGCTTGATTTAAAATTTTCATCAAATTGAAATTTGTTGGTTAAGGCAACCTTTGAAAGTAATGTAGATGTAAAATACGAAATTATGCGAAAAGCGATTAAGAATACGATGCATATTTCACTCGCTTTCGAAACTCATTCCAGAAAGGAATGGCACACGTTTGACAAACGTAAAACATAAAAAAGGCTGGAAGAAGGGCGACGGGGTACCCTCTTTTTGCTCGGGCGTGATTGATGAGCCGGCTTGCTGAAAGTTGTGTTCCCCCCCCCCCTGTTTTACGAGTTTCTGAGACTTTCGAACAAAAAAAGTCACAGAAAGGTTTACGACCCCTCCTCACCGTTATAACGGGGCCTGAGAATTCCTGCGGGGCATACGGTAACATCTGCTAAGGCGATGGGGACGTGAACTTATGGAACAGAGATTAGGTATAAAGTTGGCGATAAATGAGGGTAAATTATGATAAAATATGACTGCAAAATTCAAAAAAGATCAAGACTTAGCTACAAGCGACAAAGCAGTCAAAATTTAAAGAAAACAAGACAAAAGAGGACCTTATAGTAGTCTAAAGCCTTTTCAACGTCTAACTCAATATCAAAATACACAATTTAATATTGAGAACGAAAATAAGAGCAAAAAAGAAGATATAGAGAACAATAAATTGCCAATACCATAACATAACAACCAAACATTGTCCTAAAACCCAGAAAAAAGATCAAATTTCGCACAAAATTTGAATAGATTTCCCAAAAAAATGAAATTTTCGAATCAAAACCCGCCAAAATTGCTTCGAAATTCGTTTTGAAGACATTTTGTTTATTCGCCTTGTATATGATGGTCGGCTTCTACCTGCTGAACTATGCGCTGATACCATTTCTATCATCGATTTTTTTGCTCATCTGTTCGAAGCCATCGAAGCCGCCGGTCGTCACACATAAATCATTACAAAAGCCTAAACCCGGAAAGAAAAAGAGTAAGTACTGTGGTAGGACTGTTATGTTGAAGTAATAAATTACACTATAATAATTTTTGTCATAATATTATATATGTCCCATAACTAGGCCAAAAACGTTCAAATTTTACCGTTTGGTATCGTGCAAAAGACATAATTAGTATCTTATCATAGCTTTCAACCCATTAATACCATTCTTCAACTTCAGAAGAACAGAAGGCCAAAGATAAGAATGTAGAACGAACAGAGCGAATCTCAATCCATGGGTCCGTGGACGACGACAATGATGACAGAAACGCTCACGGTGACAAGAACAAGCGGAGCAAAACAAGTAATAAAGACCTAAAAAGTGGTAAGGAGCTGAAGAGCGACAAGGAAAACAAGAGTGGAAAGGACCCGAAGAGTGATAAAGACATTAAGAGTGATAAGGACATTAAGAGTGATAAGGACAAGAAGAAGGATAGTAAGAGCAAAGAGGAGCTGGAGAAGAAAGGAAGGAAGGGAATGAAGAAAAACCAGAAGGAACGGTCCAACGAGAGCAAGTGGAGTCTATCGGCTAGTATTTCGCATACTCAAGATGATCAGGTATGTTCTTTATTGTTATACGTGTAAGTTTAGTCTACTATGACATGTTTTTACTGTGATAGCTTTCGGATTTTCAGTTAGACGACAGTCAACGTAAAAGTCATAAAGCTCACAAGAAAAAGAGGAGTGAGAAGTCCCATTCTATGGCTCCAAAAACCCACAAAACTCATCGTAAGTCTAAGAATAACCTAATCTACTACAATTTCAGGTTCTCCGCTCCATCCAACACAAGCATCTTCGAACGACCGATCAAAGATGGTGCACAAGACACAGTCAAATGAAGAAAAGAGCAGTTCGTAACCCATCTTCTGTGTTCTTGATAGCAATAAAGCTTATACTGTGTAGTGAACTTGTTTTCTATTATAAGTTATGTACGTACTTATGTTATCCACATTGTAAACATAAATGCCGTCAAGTAAAATAATATAAAATCGAAAAAGTAAAAACGAAATACATTAGCCTAACAAAAACCATAGTAAAACAAAATACGTGGCTTAAAATTAGCATAAACTGTTCCAATTTGGCATATTTCAAAAGTCAAAACTCATTTTGATACTTTTTACTAGATGGAGTGGTTGTGTAATGTATGTAATCCTAACTCTTCTATTCGTCATGTTCATACCTACATCTGAAGGCCCTGCAACCGAAGAAGTGATTAGTATGGCTGCTATTGGACTAAAAGTCATCAGGAATTCATGTCCAAGCCAGGATTATTATTGTCGACCCATTTTTGTGAATATGACAGAGGTAGGTTATTGAGACCAGGACGGTAGTTATATTAAACTATACGATTCAGTATAAATCTACTGCTCAGAAAAACTCTATGGTTCAGTATACTTATCCTTACTTAGAAAATTGTCTTTAAAACCCTGATTTCATGCCTTTCAGACCAACTTGACATCAGAGTGTCGACGAACTTTTATGGACCATCCAACACTCATACCTGAAGGAAGCAATGCTACGTAAGTGATAACTTCTATATACAAATAGGCGCCTTTTCATTAGTTTTAACAAAACCTTACTTTTTAAACCCTTTTTTAAAACATTAAACTTTTTACCTAATTTAGACTATTCCTCAACTATACAAATGAACACAACCACCATTTGAACATCAGCTCCCTCTTAGACTGTTTCAAAAACTTGGTAGACCAGACATACAACATCATCTACATAGATGAGCTTGATAAACAAGAGACCGTCAAGATAGCCAGGTCTTCCATGAGTACAATTGGATTAAACGCAACAATGCAGTATACGACCATAACATTCAACATAACGTTCCCTCGATTCATCGCTAACCAAACTGTCACCGTAAGTTACATATTTGGACTCATAGTGTCTAAATGAATAATTTTAAATTTATTAGGCGTAATTTAAAGCTGTTATTAAGAAATTTAGCTAAAATATTTAAAGCAAAATAAAAAAAAATAAATAACTACCTAAATTTAGTAACTTCAGCCTGAAACAAGCTTCTACTACAATACGAAAGCTCTAAACATTAATATTACCCAACTTTAGTACCGTCGAGAATGTTGTACAGCTATCCATCACGCAAATACATCGTTAGACCAAGAAATTTTTACCGAACAATGTAAAAAGGAGTGTGGAGAGTACTACAACATCGTGTTTTATCCATATTTTGAGCCGCTCACAGTCAGACGGATGAACAATGTCCACTTTATGAAAGTAGACGTTCCTCAGTCGAATTCTCTAATACAATTTCTGGAAATAAATGAGAATATATACGCCAATGTTAACATATCAAGCATAGGGGACATCACGGAATTCATGAGGCATCACAATTATAGTAAACTCGTTCAGGAGGAGTCGAATCAAGAAGAACCTGAGGATCCGAAAAGAAAAAAGGTAATTCCTATAAGTATTGAATTAAAAATTGAAAGCTATAACATAAATTTCAAGCATACCTATATTAATATATCGAACAAAGCCTTATTATCTCATCCATACCTATATTACCCTAATTGATATCAGATCTCCTATAATACCCAAAACTTACAATTATAGCTTGACTTTACAGGCCTATTCAATGTTATACGTTCACGCAGCAGCCAGTTTCATTGTCACCTTCGTATTCTGTTGGGAGATATTCACTTTCTACTTTTGTTGGTTCATTTCAAGGTTTAAAAGGTTCACGAGAGTTCGATACAGACATCACACATGTCCAGTGGACTACATTTTACATTGTAAGTCATTTTTCTTAACTTTATGACGAAGTTACGGTAAAATTCAGCGCATGCTAATAGGTACATCAGATACTAATGCGTACTTTGAACGTACCTATTAGTATTCGGTAAGATCGATCTGTAAAGATAACTTATATGCTTAGAAAGATGTAACTTATCAATAAAATTATGTTAAAAAGCTTGAAATTACCAATAAATTCATCGGAAGATAAGAACGTTCAAAAACGATATTGTTATAGACGAACCCTGGATGAAACTTTCTTCGAAAAGTAACAGCGCTACAAGGATCAGTAATATGGTAAGTTTACCATTCTACATTTTATTACTCAAAAGTAACTACAATTTTGTACCTAAAGTTCCCTACTTTTTCCCTAGAACACTTCTTTTTCATGTGAAATCAACCTTTTTGTTACCTAAAACTCTATAATATGTAACAAGAAACTATCAAAAAGCAAAGACAACGCTCACGCTCATGCACAATTTTCAGACATCAACATCAGATTCCAAAGCCTTTTCACAACAAGGGTCCAGTTTGAGAGAGCCAAACCTATCTTTGGTGCGATCATCACGAACATCCAGAGCCGAGGAGCACTAACCGATTGAAATCAACAATTTCTGAAGAATAACTGTAGTTATTTGTAATAAAAATGTAAACCACGACGAAGGAGACAAAATTCTGTCGATTCTGAAGATTTTTTCATTAATTTTTGTTGATTTTCCTGTGTTTCACAGTGATTTTATTGGATTGGCGTTCCATTGCAACTAATGATTTTATAAGATCGAAAATAATTGACGAAATTTTGTCAATTTTCATTGATAATTTTACAATCTTCACAATAATCTGTCTGAAATGATACTAATATATTACCCAGAGGTCTATTATGCTATTGGAGTAGGTATTGTCGTGTATATCTTCTTGATTTGGCGAGGAAACGGCATCAGATTCCCAGAACCCAAGTATTTGCAAGATGTAAGTTAAGTATGGTGTTTTAGACGGTATATAGTTTAATAATGTGTGCATATGGGTTAGTAAAGTTATGTTATTTGATTTTATGCTTTGAATTATGAGTTATATTGTTGTTAACGAAGACTTGCGTATGTTAAGTTAGTTTATGCGAGGTTTAGGTATCGATTTAGACATTATATAAGCTAGTAAGGAAGTTTTGGTTTAAATTAAAGTATTATTTGTTTAAGATGGATCATTTTCCTGAAAAGAAGTCAAAGAGGTGTTATGTAAGAAGGAAACCGACGGAAAACAATATCAAGGATCAGTTTAAACAACCATTGGCTCCAAAGATGTCTGGAAAACCTGAAGTTTTGTATGCAGAACCTCCAACAATCGGTCATTTTAATGTAAGGTTTTAAATTTGTAATTTATTCAGCTTAAATTATCGAAAGAAGGGGATTTATTACCTGAAATTGTGAAATGTTATCCAAAATTTTTTCTGTAAAAAATCGACCTAGAAATAAAAGCAGATATTAAGGTAGTCAATATTTACTAATTGCATCGTAATATAGGAAAAATAGGTAAAATTGTTAACGAATTACCCAAATAAATATATCTATTGATTAAAAACATTGATATTTTCAGCCAAGACCATTGACACCAAGCCGAGCAGTGACGATGCAAACTCAAACCACTCCGTTACACCAGTCCAGAAAGCCGACTGCTGAGATGAATGTTAACTACGGACTTCGGAGTCGGAATGTTCAAGTGCCTAAATCCAGGTTTCCAGATGTTGAGGAAGAGGCGTTAGTGTACGAAGAGCCGTAAAGTCGTATGTTTTTGTTATTTTGTTTCGAATTTCAATAGCGAGGATAATAAATAGTTTGAGGACCAAATTTTAAGCCAAAGTTTAGTTTTTGCGTAGAACTAACCAATATTTTTAAAATTTAATGAAGCTTGATGTGTAATATATTTACTTGAAGTCTTATTGCATGATTTCAATAAGTTATGTGTAATACTCGTTTTGAACAGACAGAAAAACCAATACGATAGCCAACCTAATAGCCTGGAGCGGTCTTGGCTGGGCCACAGTGGTCGCAAGCGCCTTCTGGTCCCTGGTCGCCTTGTTTGCCCTCTTCTCCTGGAGCTCCGTCCTTTCCTGGCTCTCCTTCTGGTCCTTCGTCTCCTTGTGGGCCTGGGTATCCCTTGGCGCCTGGCTGACCGTCGTTGCCTGGTTGTCCTTGGTCGCCGGATTGTCCTGGAGGTCCGGGTGGGCCTGGTGGTCCGACCTTTGGTGGAGTGTCAATGAGACGGCCTGGGTGTCCTGGGTTTCCTTCTTGACCTTGGTCGCCTGGTGGTCCTTGTGGGCCTGGAGGTCCGAGTGGGCCTGGTGGTCCTGGGCGGGCACGGGGCTTGTTCTGGCCTGGAAGACCGGGTAAACCGTTTGGTCCGGCTGGTCCAGCGTTTCCTGGAGCTCCTTGTGGGCCTGGTGGGCAGTCGAAGCATGGGTTGTATGGTGGAGGTGGGCGTGGGGTTGGTCCTTCAGCTCCATCTTTTCCTGGTGGTCCTTGTTGTCCATCGTGTCCTGGGGTACCGTCTTCTCCTGGTGGGCCTGGTGGTCCTTTTGGTGAGACACCACAGCCGCAGCATCCTCCTCGTGGTGCTCCTCCTCCGAAGCCTTGGTTGCGTCCGAAGCTGCTTGGAGCTGGGGCTGGAGCACCGTAGCCGGCATCTCCTCCGTACGATTGACGCTTTCCAATGGCGTGTTGGCGAGGGTTAGCACCAGCCAAGAACTGAAAGTTTTGTGAATGTAGCGGTTGTTATAGCAAAGGTTTCAATTTGATTATTTAGCAATATTTTAGGTAAAAGTGGGAGAAGATATACATATACTTACTTCAGTACGAGTGATTTCGCGAAGAATATTTCCAGAACGGAGTTTACAGAAGTCGATCTCGCTCTGCATTCCAGATTGGAAGTGTTGAAGGTGGCTGTAGATCATGGGTACAGAGAGTACACAGATCAGTGTAGCCACGGTCGACATCGTGACGCCGATGAAGGCATACATCCGGAATCCGGCTGCTTCAACTTCGTCGTGTTGTCGCTTCTGGTTCTCCATCCTTGAAACAACAAAACTGTAGTTTAAGTGTAGCGTTTACTGTACACGGTTGGTGGTACTAAATAGTACGAAGTTTAAGTTTTTAAAAATGAAACTAATTTTAAAAAATTGAAAATTAAAAAGAAAACCGTATTGAAATTCGAAACGAATTGAAATACAGTTTGAAATGTGACGAAATGATTACCTGATGACCTACTCTCGACGTTCGCTGCTTTATATACTCGGGCGCAGATGAGGTGGGCCAACTTCGAACATTTTTTACGTTCAAGAATCGTATTACAACGCTCGGGGCGGCTCCGATGTCAAGCAGTTATTGTCTTTCATCGACGAAAAAAGAGGGTTTTGAGGTCGGAGGGCAAGAAAAAGTAAATGTCAGTGTAAATGGAAGTTGCGCGCGGTTGAGACAAAACCTCAACAAAAAGTATGTGGAAATCATCGAACACATCAAAGTGATTATTAATAATTCCAGGAAATTATTAGTAGTGCAATCTGAGGATAGTTATAAAGTAAAATAGGAATTTTGAAACAAGGGCTAAAATAAGGTATGACAAAAAATGAAAATATTTTAAACAACCCTATCTAAGGCTAATCATGGTAAAGGACTCTACTATTGTGATTACAGTGAACTCCAGTTATAAAGAATTGCAAGGGGATTGAAGAATCGTCCACTGTAGCGGGGTTTCTTTATATCCGGAGTTCTATTATGTAAGAATCAGTGCAAATTTTTTTCTAGGTTTTTAAAAAAATCGCTACAATGGGGGGGGAGGTTTGTTCTAAGCGGAGTCCTATTAGCGAGGTTTTACTGCACTCAATAAGCATCTTGTAGCATTGGAATGAATCTTACCTTCCATAAAATATCATTGACGCTTCTCAGTGTACTCTTTTGTATCAGTCTTGTCATTTCTAAAATAAAACCGCATTTTTATCTCCTAATGAGTCTTTATTTTCTATCTGTACTTGTTTTATCACTGTTTTTAGAGTAATAGTTTAATGTGTTCTTTATGAGATATACTGTTTTATATGTGCCATTGCTTTGTGTATATGTAGACATTGATCTTCAGGCTCTTAAAACTTTGTTTCAAAACAAAACTTCTACTTCTACTTGATTCTGAATCATTCTAACCCTTTACACAATCTCAAATCATACCGTTCCAGCCATAATTCAACAGACGCTTCTTTCAAAACCTTTAGCAACACTGAAATATTTTAATTTTAAAACGGTTGTAATGTCATTGTCCGTAAAGGGCTGACACTTCCTTCTCGGAAACCAGCTCGTTGCACTGTCTTTGTTTCGATTACTTTTCACTCAAACTCACGATGATGAGGAGCGTTCGGACGTTGGCTTTCGATCGCCAGAGGAGCACACTTTAATCACTTACGAAAACATAAAAAGCGATAAGCATGTTCAGAGCCGCGATAACGACGCTTTTCGAGATATATGAGCCTGTTCACTTTGGAAGAAACATGAGATGAGCTAGGCGACATAGGCGTATTTTAGGGACATTTAGCAAAGTTTAAAAAAGAAGCGATGTAATGTAATGAAAAGAAAGGATATGATAAAGATAATGTTGTACTGGCCTTGCAAAAGATGAAATATTGTAAAATAAGAAAAAATAAAAATTTTAAAATTATAAAATTTGCTTTTTCATAATTTATGGTCTCTTTGAGTACTGCATTTTGAATATTTTTTATAGTATTCTAAACTTCTTGAACATCCTTGCAAAACGTTTCAATTAGTATTGATACAGTAAAGTTACGGTGCGATAATTCACGTCGTAAAGTAAAAATATGCACTTTTTTTGCATTTTTAATGTTTTTTAAAATTTTTTCGTATTTGTTTTAAAATTGATCTGTTGGCCCGAAGCAACCTGTCACCGCAGCAACTCGAACAAGTACAACATCGACCACACTCAGCGCATTTTTGCCATCGTTTTTCAGCACACAGTTCGTCATATCTCCTGTAAACTTGAAACCTTATCGACACGACCGATCGCAGTAATTAGTAAGGTTATTGTCTTCTAGTGGGGTCAGAATCTCGCGCGTTTTTTAAATTGGTTCAAAAAAGTTTTCGCAGTTTTTTGCGCGTTTTGCACTCTTTTGTCTGAACTGGGCCCAACAAAAGGCCTGAATCGACGCATTCGCCCAGCCATCGACTATAAAAAGAATCTGGGTCGGGCGATATCAGCCAGAAGTCGTTCGGGTTCTCATCCTAGGTCGACTCATCATGGATTCATTGAAGGGTTCCTCGACTCCGCCGTACAAGCAAATGGAAGGCAAACAAGAAGCCGATGGCCTTCGCACCATCGCCTTCGCCGGAGTCATGATGGCGACTGTAGCCACGCTGTTCACCGTGCTGTCGGTGCCCATGATCTACAGCCACCTTCAACACATCCAGTCTGGAATGCAGAATGAGGTCGACTTCTGTAAAATGAGATCCGCGAACGTTCTCCGCGAAATCACAAGAACACAGGTACTTGTTTTAGCCTTTTGGTACAGTTTAGTACATAATAGTACCATATTTTTCTTGAAATTCGATTTTTTTCTTATAGATGATGGCTGGTGCTAACCCACGAGTCCCTCGTGCTATTGGCAAACGCCAATCATCCTACGGAGATGCTTTGGGAGGCTACGGAGGAGCTGCTCCAGCCTTCAGCGCTCCATCTGGACACAGCTTCGGTGGACCACCAAGAGGTGGATGCTGCGGTTGTGGTGTATCTCCAAAGGGACCGCCAGGCCCACCAGGAGAAGATGGTACCCCAGGAGACGATGGACAACAAGGACCACCAGGCAAGGATGGAGCTGAAGGACCAACCCCACGCCCACCTCCACCATACAACCCATGCTTCGACTGCCCACCAGGCCCACAAGGAGCTCCAGGAAACGCTGGACCAGCCGGACCAAACGGTTTGCCCGGTCTTCCAGGCCAGAACAAGCCCCGTGCCCGCCCAGGACCACCAGGCCCACTCGGACCTCCAGGCCCACAAGGACCACCAGGCGACCAAGGTCAAGAAGGAAACCCAGGACACCCAGGCCGTCTCATCGACACTCCACCAAAGGTCGGACCACCAGGCCCACCCGGACCTCCAGGACAATCCGGCGACCAAGGACAACCAGGCAACGACGGTCAGCCAGGCGCCAAGGGATACCCAGGCCCACAAGGAAACGAAGGACCAGAAGGAGAGCCAGGAAAGGACGGAGCTCCAGGAGAAGAGGGCAAACAAGGCGACCAGGGACCAGAAGGCGCTTGCGACCACTGTGGCCCAGCCAAGACCGCTCCAGGCTACTAGAGCGTCTTGTCATCGCACCCGCAGTGCAATTGAGTGTTATGGCGTGGCTGGATCTCATATTTGCAGCCTCCTGTACTCATCCGGGTATCTCTACTTTACTATTCTGTGTATTGCGAATAAATTATACTAAACTATAACTCACTGTAAAATGATATACAGCATATAATGTTGAAAATTAAAGGTAATATTAAATATATGATGGTATACATGTTACCTATTTTAAAGCCAAGGACAAGTTAGTCTAATCGAGATCACTTTATTTAATCGTTGGATGATTGATCCGCACATATTGCACCATACTATAATACAAATATACATTACATTATCTACTCGCGTGCTATAGAGCCATGTACGATGGCAGATGTCATGTTTAGATGAAGTAGCCGGGGGCAAGTCGTGGTTGTTGACAGTGGTCGCAAGCACCTTTTGGCCCAGTCGATCCGATTGGTCCGCCTTCCCCTGGTGGCCCAGTACGGCCAGGCATACCTTCTTGGCCTTGCTTTCCTGGGGAGCCAGGTGGTCCCAATGGTCCCTTTTCTCCGCCTGGTCCACGATCTCCGCGCACTCCTTGTCGTCCAGCTGGTCCTGGTGGGCCAGGTGGTCCGGTGACAACTTCTCCTGGCTTAAGTTTGCCTGGTCGACCACGTTGTCCGCGTGGGCCAGGTGGTCCTTGTGGTCCCGGCTCTCCCAATGGTCCCACTCCTCCGGGCAGACCTTGTTCGGCGAAGCGGCCTGGTTCTCCCTTCTCTCCTTCCAGTCCAGGTGGTCCTTTTGGTCCAGCTTTGCCTGGTGGTCCAATTTCAGCTTCGTCGCAGTCGAAGCACCAGTTGACCTTTGGAGCTGGCTTTGGTGGTGGTCCTTCTTCTCCTGGGTTACCTTCTGGTCCAGGTGGACCGTCTTCTCCAATTTCTCCGTCTGGGCCTGGTGGTCCACGTGGTCCTTTTGGTGATTGGCCACATCCACAGCACACTCCATTGGCTTCTGGAGCGGCTTGGGCAGAGGTGGTGTCGTGAGAAACTGGTGGAGCAGCTGGGGGACTACCTTTGGCACCGTACGAATCTTCTTCGGCGTAACGGTAAGTACGGTGGTGGCCGTTCTGTTGTCTCGGGAAGGCGGATGAGAATGCCTAAAAAATATTTTTGTAAATTTTGCATATGTTATCGTAAACTAACCTTAATTATTTTTAAACCATACTTTAAATTACAGTACCTTTTTAAAAAATAAAAATTCAAAATTAAATTCAGTTGTTACCTGTGTTCTAGCGACTTCCTTGTGAATATTCTCTGATCTCAGTTTACAGAACTCGAGTTCGGCTGACATTGAGGACTGTAGGTGCTGTAGACGGTTGTATACCATAGGAATGTACAAGACGAAGAAGGCTGTAGTCAAGGTGGAGAAGACTACACCAAACAGGACTACCCGTTTGAGGGCTGTGGCATCTTCTGCCCGGTTTTTATCCCCAGACATCCTATAATAACACTGATTATAAAGCTTTAAGTCTTCTAAAAGGTACAAAAATGAACGATTTTATTGGAGACATAGGTATAAGTTGGTCATGATTTGTAAAAAAAGTTAGCTATTGTCATCATTTTGGCTAACCTTTACATAAGTTGGCTAAATCGAAAGCAAAATCAAATTAGTCCGCTTCAAAATACGGTTCAACTACCCTGGAGCAGGTGAAAAACAAAAGGTAACTCGCCAAGTTGGACGCGGTCAAATTGAAACCTAGTTTGATTGTATCTTATCCCCTTTTATAATGTCCATCACAGCCGAAAAAAGCGGTTTTCGACTGGATTTTCGCACTGACGACGAAATAGCGGCGGCTGGGCGGAGGGCGCAGCCTCCAGTCCAAGCCCATTTTCGAAACTTTTTTTGGACGAGCCTTAGCGGGGATCGCAGTGGACAGCCGAGGGATATGCGGGTCGTTTTTATGTATGATATTATGATAGGATTGATTGATAACGACGCTGGTGCACGTCTTTGGTGGCTGCGGCGCAAAACGATGACAAGTGTTACGTAATAGGGGTTTTTATGTAAACAGTTGATTATGACTTGGATATGGTATGGAAACCTTCAGTATTTGATGCAGTTGATCTTGACATACCTGACCAGAAATATGCTAATTTTTAAAGTACACAAAAAACTGCAAAATTTTTAAAAACGTACAAAAAGACCTAGCCTAGTTAGCCGAATTTGTCTATCTCTATGTTCTTTAGGCTTAAATTTTTGATTTTTTGTTTAAAATTTAAAAATTATTACTTACTTGGCTTGGAACGGCCGTTTTTGTATTGACATTGCTACCTGTTTCATATTAAAATTATTTTTCAAATTCTATGCCTACATGGAAGGTGCAGGAGCATGTCGGGGACTATCCTTGTTAGTCAAAAATGTTCAACTCTTCGAAACCCCCACCTCACATTAAGCGCTTATAAAGGTTTTATAAAAAGTAAGAATTTACGGTCACACTGATCCCTCCGCACATAATCAAAGTGCGAGAGTTTCAACCAGTTTTTTGCCAGCTAACTGAAAGTGAAATCTCCTCGAACCTCTTCGAATTATTTGGAATATCTCTGAATCTCTCCAGAAAACCTCGCTGAATCTTACTAAACCTCATCACTTTTCATGCTTTTTTAAACTTTTTCTACCTTTTTCAGCTTTTCAAATCTTTCACCTTCCCGCGTTTTTTCCAACTGATCCCATCGCTGCAAGGTTTCAGTCGAAAGTGAAAGTGATAAGTGAGGATTTCGTGGCGAGACCCGCGGGAGCGATGGTCGCGGAACTGCCGGGGTCAGCCCCCATCTGATGACAAGTATAAAACCCTGAGGTCGAGTGTCAGCCAAAGTGTGAAGCATGCAGACTCAGCTGAAAGATCGGAAGGAGGAAGCCGACTCCTTGAAGGCCGTCGCCTTCTGTGGAGTCGCTTTGGCCACCATCGCCACCTTATCCTGCGTGATCCTGGTGCCAATGGTCTACAGCCACATTCAACACGTACAGTCTGGCATGCAGAGTGAGCTGGACTTCTGCAAACTGAGGTCGGGCAACATCTGGAAGGAGGTTTCACGCACTCAAGTGAGTTTATCATAATTTTGTCTATGTTTGGGATCTTTACTATCAATAATTTTATCTTCTTGTGGCTGTATTTTGCATTTTATTAAGGTTTTTGCTTGTAATATTCACGTTATAACACTTTACAATTACTTTTTCTACTTTCATAATATTGTTATAGGTTTTGGGCAAAGTGTTCCCTCGTGTCCGTCGTGAAGTTGGCTATGACTCATCTCCAGCTGACAGCCCAGTATCCACAACTCCTTCATCGTGGGCTTCTTCTCTACCTAGCCCAGCTCCAAGAAACGCCTGCTGCGGTTGTGGTGTCTCACCAAAAGGACCACCAGGACCACAAGGAGAGAACGGTGAACCAGGACATGATGGACCACCAGGAGAACCAGGATCGGATGGAGAAGACGGACATCCTCCACTTCCAGCTCCTAAGGTCGACTTCTGCTTTGACTGCGAAGAGGGACCACAAGGACCACCTGGTGCTCCAGGACCAAAGGGACAACCAGGCTGGCCTGGAGAGCGTGGTGAACCAGGACCATACGCTGAGATGGGACAACAAGGATCAGTCGGAGAGAGAGGTCCCCAAGGAGAGCCAGGCCCACAAGGACGACAAGGAAACCGTGGTCATCCAGGTAGACTATTGCCCGGCCCAACTGTTACTGGTCCACCCGGCCCACCAGGACCAGAAGGACGACCAGGAATCCGTGGTGAGAAGGGAGAACCAGGCAAAGCCGGACTTAAAGGTGAAGCAGGCAAACCCGGTAACGCTGGTCCTGACGGTCGTCCAGGTAAACGTGGACCACCTGGCGAGGAAGGACAAACTGGACCAGAAGGACCAAAGGGAAGCTGCGACCACTGTGGGCCAGCCAAGACTGCTCCAGGCTACTAAACCAACACAGCTTCGGGCTGCTGTAATGTCATTTGACATTGCTCGTTCAAAGTGCATTAGAATACTTAATTACGGATATCTCTACACAGCTAGTCTGTTCAGTACAAACTTGTATCGACTTGTACATACTATTAATTTGAATAAAATAATTTTTTACCTTGAGGTTGTTTTGGATTGATATTGTTGTAGGTAATGGAGATTTTTTATTTTTTTTTAACTTTTCAGTACCATATGGTACTAGTTGAAGCAAAAGTGGTATTTCCGTGCTATATATCAATATTTTCAATTAAGTATACAGCCTTCTTCAACCTCTCCACCAATAAATTCAAAAAATGTTCACGTACATACCTCACATCATGACTAACGTTATTGTTTCGCAAAAGGTAATACGAACTTCGCTCCGTAATTGCGCCTTTTATGAGAGAATCCCGAACTCTTGCTTGAAAAACATAATTTGGAACGGTTCCGCGCGAAAAAACAAAATAACAAATTGTCATGTCATTGTTCGAACACAACTTCTTTATTCCCACTAATATGTTAAATCGACTACAACACTATAAAAGCCAGCTTTGGTCGTAAATTATGTTGAGAAATGGGTCGATTCCTCGCTGTTACTGTATTCTTGAGCGTCTTCGCGCAACTCAGCTTCGCTAGCGAGTATGAACAGCTTGTTCCTGGGCTTACAGGTAGGTTTTGGCGTTTTCTTTGAAGTTTAGTGTTATAAAATGCTGATTTGGACTTTTGAGACACTTTTTTGTTACAAAAGACGCGAAATAAGATAAAGAGATGCAAAAAATACTGTAACTAAAACATATATCCCTATGGTTAATATAAATCATTAAAATTGAGCATAAAATTACAGACATCGCTCTAAAACTCCAAGGAGAATATAACCGTGGCTGGTCCAAAGCCAACAAGGCCATCATGCACAGAGTAATCGCTTCCGTTGGAGTACCAAGCAACGAGACGGCCGAGAACCTGGTTGCCAACATGACCATGTTCCACACCTACTTGGACTTGATGGAAGAAGCCTTGAACCAAACTGAAGCCAGCGAGCAAATCAAGACTCTCATCATGACTGTAAGTATAATATTCATTTTTAGTTTAATTTTATTTCACTCCTTTTCTCTATCTATAACAATATTTCCCCGTTAGGAACTTAAAAGTCATTTCACTCAATATTATCTTACCTTTAAGGTTGAACGCTCTGGTCCTCAAATGATGGCCCTATCAGCTGCTGGAGATAACGCTACAGCTGAAGAAAAGAAGGAATTTTCCGTTGCTTTCACTCCAGCCATCCTAATCTTCGAAGAAATGGACAAGGAGGCAAGAGAAGACATCTTGGACAAGGTCCCAGCTCTTCGCGGTGTTTTGACTGGTAAGTTTTATAAAATCTTACCTAAAATTAAATTTCACATTTCATTACAACTTTCAAAATATGCATAATATTCTAATATATCAGAAGAATAACAAAGCCAATAACTTAACTTACAGACAACGAAACCCGCCACGCCATTAGAATGATGGCTGAAGTTCACGATGATGGAGAAGCTCACAAAGACGCTCACGATGTGAATCAGATGTCGGAAACAGCCAAAGACTTCATGCATCAACTCATTATGAACCCCGAGAAGGTTCACGCTCCACAAGAAGATTCTGAAGAACAATAATCTATGAACAACAACTTCAACATGATCTTATCACTATTTATTCATTGTAAATACTCTAAATAAACTTACTTTGACTTGAATTTGTTATCACAAAATTATTTAGGTTGTTCCTTTCGTATTTTACATGAAATTTCTGGCCGGCCAAAAAAAATTTTTCCGCTATTTTCAGGAACTGCCGCAGCTCGCAAAGAGTAAAACTAGCAGCTGTTGTTGTGGGCGCAGGTTTCTGTTTCCGTCGGATTTTAAACTTTAACAATTTGTAAAACTCAAATTAATGGCGCTAGGACAAATGCGGTTTTTGGACATTTGCGGATCTGCGGTTTTTAGGCACTTGCGGATTTTGGACATTTGCGGATTTTTTAAAGGGGTTTTTTTTATTTTTTAGTTAATTTAGTTGTATTATGGTACTAAATGGTACTAAAGTGTAAATTGGTACTGTTTTAATATGTTTTAGTGCTAAATAGTACTAAATTTTAAATTGGTACTGTTTTATATTTTTTGGTACTGAATGGTACTAAAAGCCCAAAAAGGTACTGTTATGTTAAAACCGCACCAATTTAAACTTTAGTACAATTTAGTACCATAATACAACTAAATTAACTAAAAAATTTAAAAAAACCTTTAAAAAATCCGCAAATTTCCAAAATCCGCAAGTGTCCAAAAACCGAAGATCCGCAAGTGTCTAAAAACCGCAGATCCGCAAATGTCCAAAAACCGCATTTGTCCTAGCGCCAAATTAATGTATAAATACGTTTTTAAAGATGATGCATATTTTTAAAAGATTTGAAACATTAATCTTTTGTTTATTTTAATAATTTTGTCTTATCAGTTCTGTTTTGTCAGTTATTTTCGTGTTAATTTTTCGAATTTGAGATAGTTTTGTATAATTAATGCTGTTTTATATAGTATTTTTCCTATTTCTAGGTTATGGAAGTGCAGATTACAGTTTTACATACAATATTAGTAAGTATTCATTATTTTACATAGATAAAAGTCAATTTAACATGATAGTTATAACAATTAAAGCTGTTCAACGTGTTTTAGGTTTTTGACACAAAGAAAGTTAAAGTTGTGTTTATCGAAAGATAGTACCTAAAAATAAAAATTTCGATATTAATATTGTTATTTAGAGTATCCACAACAACCGTATATGACAGTAAAAATAGGTAATGACGCAAGGGATGTAAAGGTATTACTGGACTTTGTCAGGCCGTATTCTTTTGTGTTCGATCAGAGTTGTGCTATTAAAAATTGTACAATAAATCGTCTGGGCTACTATTACAACTCAAAGTAAGTTTTTGAATTTAAATTTGAGTTACTATACTTATTAACGTCATTTTTCTAATTTACCGTTTGACATAGTACCTAAAAGTACATTAATTTAGCATTACAGGCATACCCACTGGACAACCTTTCAAAGATGTATATGGAAAGTACAGTAGTTTTACGGGCCAGATTTACAACGATACGATTACCATTGGTGACGTAACAGTACCAGTCAAGTTGGGTGTGGTAAATGGCAGTCAATTCGCGATAAAATACGAATATGATTGGGATGGAGTTATAGGATTAGGTCTACAGGATGTCGATACTGGTATTGTGAGAGATATTATGGTACAGTTGGAAGAAAAGAAGATTACTGTGCAACAAGGATATCATTATGTTAATAATGTAGGTCATTTTTAGGTATAATTTTGAGGTTTTAGTTTAACTACAAAGAGCCTAAAAAGTCTGTTGGTACGATAACATTTGGAAATAGCGACAATCTTTTGTGCGGAGGGTTTCAGTACGTTAACACGACGTCTGAAAACATGTGGAAAATACTGACAGGGTAAGTTGTTTTGCACTTGTTTTTTGAACTTAAGTTATTTTGAGACTAATTTGCGGCATTCAATTGTGTCTAAAAATGTGTAGTCAATATGTAACTAAAGTATAATAATATATTTTACAGGGTGAACATTGGCAATTCACGTCTTTCTAACAAAGTTATTACGTTTTTACCTGGTCAGTATAGTCAAATGCCAGAAGTGATATATGACATCTACTTTGGCAACACGACAACTACACAAAGAGAGTTCTATGATATTACTTTTGAACTTGGAGGTACAACGTACAAGATGACTAAAGATGATTATTCTTGGTACGATTATACGGTAAGGATAAGTTAGATATTGTAGAATGTGCGAGTAATATATGTGAACACCGTATAGGAATTGAGATATAAGAGGGGTTAATAATTTTTGTATAGTACGTTGTTACCTAATTTAAAGTTACAGTACTACAGCTTTCGTACGTAGTATTTCATATAAAAGTTACAGAGAAACAAATACGATCCTCGATTGAACATAGCTTACAGCGAATATGGGTATGAGTTTGGGTTTGGCAGCGACTTTCTTCAACATTATTGTGTTTCCTTTGTCGCTGTCGATAATTTCACCTATTTTCAAATTGGGCTAGCTGAAAATAACAATGCTTTTACTGTCTTTGGTCAAGTTACAATTATAATATTGTTTTTAATTGTTTTACAATGACATAACTAAAATGTGTGAAGTAACTTATAGTAGTATATCAAGTCTTTTTCATACTTTTGATTTACTACTGTTATAAACAGAGTTTTAATACTAAAATATTTGTTTTTTATTGTGGTTTATTTATATAATCTGTAAATGTTATTGTTTTTATAAAAACACAAAGGTTTGTTTGTTTAATCTAGCACACAAGGTCTAAAAACGTGCTGTTTATAATGGAAATATCCCATATGGACAGCTGAAGACTTTTGACAAGCCTCTTTTGTTTATGAAAATTAAAAAATTTGGTTTAAAACTTGATCTCACAAAGCCAAAAAATAACATGTTATCTTAAAATTTTCTTTATTAAACCAAAATGATATGAGTAAGTTATTATTATGTACATGATGATGTCTACTTGCCTCCTGGCGGCGGTGGAGGTACCAGACTGGATCTGAGGTGAGGTGGCAGTGAATGAATAATCTCTCGCAACTTCTCCTGCTTTTGTTGCCAGTTCAGGTCGCGACTTCTGTTGATGCTCTTAAGTTGTTGTTGCACATTCTCCGGCAGGTTTTTGAAGCCGGGTGGGGGTGGGATTTTGTCGAGAATGTCGCCAGGTAATGAGGTCATTACTTCGTCGATCTTCTGTTGTTTCTCTAAGAATCCGAGGCTTCTGTCGCCGTGGATGGACTTGAGTTTGGAGACGGCTTCTGATGGCAGGATTCTCTCAAGCTCTGGAGGCATTGGGGGCTGAAAATGGAGATGTTTAGGCACTTTAATATTGTAATATGATTGTAACTGTACTGATAAATCTTTCTCTAGACAAAATATTATACTTGCGGTATCAAAAGTAACCGTCCCATACTTAAAATCAGTTAAAACTCAAGTCTGACTCTAAAGAAATAATTATATCACTTACGAAGTCTCCAGTTGGTGGTGGACCGTACTGTGGCCGAGTGTAGCCGACGTGAACCAAAGTCACGGTGACCAAAAGACACAACACGGTTCCGGATTTCATTTCCAAATAAATGGTTGGCTACGACATGCACAGAAACGCTATTTAAATATTTTTGCGAACCAGTAATCTTTGTTTGTACATGCACAATATAGAAGTCGGTCGTCGGAAAAAGTCATACACATCACGATTATTATGATTCATAGCGCAAGTAACTGGAAATTTATGGTTATCCCATTAAACATACGAAGACTCGTATATTACGGTTTCGTACCGAGTACTTTTGCGACCCTTAAGGGGTTCAAAAGTTCATGGAAATGGCCTTAAAGGGTCAAAGGTTGATGTAGTTTGAATTTTTTTAACGCTTAAGTTCAAAGAGGTGGGTAAAGTTATCAAAGCTTGGTTTCTAGCACTGTAAGTACAATATTGTACTGCAATATTTAAAATATTTGCTTTAAATTTATAAAATTTCATTAAATTATATTGTACATGCCAATCAATATTGTTTGAGTAAGAAACAGTTATAAAAACTTAGGCCAATTAAATTTTATTGGACACATAACATCTGCTCTTTTCTTTGTCTGATTGTATCTTTATTGCATTGTGAAATACTGCCTCAGGGCTTGATATTTTAAAACTGTCTTAAGGCTTGTTTTAAAATTTATTGATGTTTTAGTGCTTAATACAGTAATTGTTTTACTTAATACAGTAATTTTTCTCTAATTTTTTTAATATTTGTATGATGAGTCTTGTTCTAAATTTACAAAATTTGTTTGTAAACAATGTCATTGAAACAATGAACCAGGAAAACAAAAGGAAAAGCACTGAAACAACATGAAATTTGGTTTTTATAAAAAAAATTAAAAAGATAATGAAATTTCATAAAAAAAAGATTTTTGAAGCTTGCGAGAGACGACCGAAATACAATAACACAAGATTAACTTAAAGACAGCATTATAAAACAAAAAATTGTTACATGATATCATCTTGAATACAGTAGTACCTAAATTTATTAGGTACTACTTTATGAAAAATTTTTGTATTGCGTACTCTAACAGCTTTTACGATCGATAATGTAATTTGTAAGATATTAAGAGAGTTGATACTCAAATACAAGATAAGATTGCCAATTCCAAACAAAAAATGGCTATGGCCAATAAAATTACTTGGGCGTGGCCAACTGGTCGTACTTGTAAAGTTTAAACTCATAAAAGCAAGTTGAAGACGTCGAACGCACTTTTATTGGTTATTATTGGTTTACAAGTGAGTTTCTTAAAAATCTTGTTGCAGTCAATTTTCTATTCATTTAAAAAATATTAAAATTGATATCTTGCTTTTTTAATTGTAGTACTGTTTTAATGTTGAATAACCTAACTATTATTTTTTTGATTTTTTTGTTACAGTATGCCAAAAGAACAGTACATGTGCCAGTTGTGTGCCAATCATGGACTCTTCAATCAACCCAAGAAAGGACACAAACAAAAATGCCCTTTTAAGGGGTGTCCGTAAGTTTTTAGTAAAGATATGGAATTATGAGAGAGCGAGTAGAGAAAGAGACAATAAGTCATAATAAAGAAAAGATGATGCGCCAGATAGACAGAGTGAACTGAACCCAATCAAAAGTTAACTAGCGCTTTTGTTATCTTTCACAATATGATGAGATCTATAGGATTAATATCCACAAACAAGGTTAGCTTGTGGTTCTGGCTCTCAAAAGTGGCTGGAAGTTACTAATTTTGGAATGTTCGACGAGTAGTTGAACTAATATTACTCTATATTTTAAATTTAAATTGTTTTTTTTTAGTTAGATTGTTATTAAAACTAAAGTTTTAATCATAAGCAAGGTCACAATTTTTATATTTTAGTTGTGAGATGTGTACGTTAAACCTAAAACGTCGAGCTTTGGATCAAATTGAGCGACAGCTGCGACAGTTTGCTGAAGAAGAAGTTGCTACTAATAACACAAGTAAATATGACTGTAATGCCACTTCTGACCGTACTGTGACATTGCCAAGCTATGGTATGTTTATATTGTAATTACTATTTAAATATTATCTCGGTCATCTTATCATAAGCTTTACAAAATTAGTGTTACGTACACTATGAGCCCTTTTACCACAATAAAATTTGTTAGAAAGATATTTCTGACAAAGAAAAAACGAAAAATTTGCCACACTTTGACAACGTAGTGGTGGCCATTAAATCGATCAAAGTAATTTTATCTGTCATATAATTCGCACATTTTGAGAACGATTTGTTGTGTGGTCTCAACAGCCAGCTCTTTTAATTGCCCAAACAGAAACTTTCTCAGACATCTGACATTCTACAAAATGTTCAATAACAATGTGCATTTTTTGACTATGTACAATTCTTTTTGGCTTGGCTCTAGGCTAACTAACTTTTTTTTCTAAAAAAGCAGGACAAAGACTATTTATTAACCTATATCTATGGCAATGACACAATTTTTAAGTGTGTTAGTACAATAACACTAAAAAATAAATTTTACATTTGGAAATGTACTGTTTACAGAAGCCAATTGCTCAAATACGAAGAAATCAATCAAAATAGATGGTCGTTCAATCTTCTGCTCAGTCGATCTTCTAGTAAATAATAAAATACGAATAGAAAAGATTACCCAATAAACTTTTAATAAAACCTTAATACTTTACTGTGAATCGTCTCAGCTTTTGTACAAAAACAGTGTAACACTTGTCTAAAATTTTATATTATGAAAATAGGTATAGGAAAAATTCAAAAAAAAAATTAAAACTTTATTTTAAAAAAATATGAAATGGCTTATAAATATTTTTTAACGGTTAAAGTACAAACAACAATAATATAACAGTGCTTTATGCCATAGTAAAATATTATTTTCACTTTTTATTAACCGACAGCGACGCTTTATATTCACCATAACTTATCAGTCCATTGCCGTCTTTGTCAAAGTCTTTTAGTACTGCATCTACCATTGTCTCAATCTCTTCGTCTGTTATTGGTGCAAATGGCTCTCCATCGTGGCTGTGGGTTAAACCCTAAGATTTTAAAACGACAGTAATTTTACTTTTTCAACAAAAATTGTTTTCAAAAATTTTAAAAGTGTGTTAAATTTTTTAGCACTAGTAGTGGTGTTCAAAACATACTATTAAGTACGCTAAATTGAAGCTTACATTTGACAGTACAAAACATGTCTATTTTGTACATAGTTTTTATGAAACTCTTACTTTAGCGACTTCCAGACCATCGATATACAAGTCTTTGTTCAGATTGTGCATGTCAAAGTAATAAAATTGACTGTGATCGTTGTCCATCTTCTTGTCGATGTCTATTGTGTGATTAAAGTGCAATTTTATGTGTCTAAAATCAAAAAAAAATATAAGAAAGTATTAAGTTGTTCAAATAATTCTGCATCCGTCTCAAAGCAAATTTCGAGGTCTAAGAAGCACATAATTATTTGAACAACCTAACACTAGCATATGCTATCCACAGCAAGTTTGCTAACTTACTCTTCATCCATCACTTCATCTTTGTCGCCGAATTTGTCTAAAAAACAAAGGAGTTTATTCCTATATTATTATTGCTAATTAAAGCAAATTACAATGTAAATAATATAATATATATGCTCTTTAATCTAGTATACATACTGTTTAGTTAACAAAGTTAAACAAAAAGTTTTAAGTCTAAAGCCTTACGATGATGATCATGATGAGGAGCTGCCGTACTTGGCGTTACTACATCTGATTGTACGAATGTAAAAATAGTATTCAAAAGGATAGAAATTAATAGTTTTGTCATTTCGTAATATTACAAAGAATTATTTTAAAATTTCTCTGAAGCGACGCTTCAGCTGAACAAACTGAGAACAAAAAAAGACTGAAGCAAGTGCAATATGCGGATATATTAGGCAAAGTGTTTTGGTAGGAATGACATTTTGTAGTGTAAGACAGAGTAAAGAATATAAGATGACTTTGAATTTTGACTACAAATTTCAAAATTTATAAACTTTTAACTTCTCGAAGTAACGTAATTTACTGTAATAAACATTTTTCTCTTCTGAGGTCTGGTTCACAAAATTTTTGAAAAATTATGCTTTAAATTGCTAAAATATATTTAAAAATTGTAAAATGTGGTTTTATGATAAAGACATATCAGTAGGTATTGTTTGTTGACAAACAAAACAAAAGTTGTATTACTTGCTATTAGGATAGGTCTTGTTATCAATTGTTATAAAGTATTTTCGAAACTTTAAAATTGTCGCAAAATGAAGTTTTTTCAACTTTTGTTACTCAACGTAGTTGTTTTGGCAGATTTTAGTCTTCATTACAAGACTGGTGAGTTATCTTTTTTAATTTTCAAATTAGAAAACGTAAAAAATAGTAAAATACGGTGTTCATTACTAGTTTTTTTAAAATATTTAGCAGTTTTTACTATTTAACCTCAAGATTAACCGCTGGTGAATTTAATATCACATTTTTTTAATAAATATTTGATTTTACTACCAGATTCAATAGACAAAACTTGCTTCCAGATTCAATAGACCCATCTTTTGTTACCTACACTTTGGGAAACGACAAAACTGAATTCAAAGCCTACATTGACCTACAACGACCTTACTCTTTCGTATATTCTTTTAATTGTATAGAAAAAGAAAGCTGTGACCATAATGACCACAAAGTAACATACGATCCTACTAAAAGTGGTGGAAAGCCTTTGGACAAGCAGTTTATAGACAACAAGTACAATGACTTTTACTACTACGAAGGAGAGTACTACAATGACACAATGCATATTGGAAACCAAGATTTTAACTTGGAGTTTGGACTAGTTGAATATGGTGAAGGTGGATTCTCCAAGTTGGATGGAGTTTTGGGGCTGGGCATAGGCGAAAGTGGCACTGATAGTGTTGTTAACTGATGAGAAGGTTGAGCGTGAAAGAGATTATTGTTCAGGAAGGATTGTACTATATGGGAAGAGTAGGATTTTAGATATATATGCAGTTGTTTAGCAAGAATATAAAGATGTATATTACTTTGACTTCCGTTGTTGTAAGTTCATTTTCAGCCAGGAAAACCGTACGTATTTGACACGAATGGCAGTATTACATTTGGAAAGTACAATGATAAGAAATGTGGTCGTTTTGACTATTACAACACTATCGACAACAAGTCTTGGAAGGTAATGGCAGAGTAAGTATTAAACTGTAAAGAGAAACGCTTTAGTTCTAGCGCTTCGTAGCTTCATATTTACTGGGTATAATATTAAGTTGTTCAATTAATTCTGTGCTTCTTTTGAAAGTAAATTTTTGGAGTTAAAGAGCACAGAATTATTTAAACAATCTAATATTTTGATACTCTGAATGACATCGCTTTGTTACTATGTTTTGAACAAAGTCTTTGTAAATTGACATATTGTTTTAGTGTTCAAATAGGAAGACAGACATTGAAAGATCAAGTAGTGACATTTACACCAGGGAAAGCGACAAAGATACCACGCCAAATTTATGAAGAATATTTCGGACATTTCAATGACAAAACGGACAAAGATATACCAGATATAAAGATGATAACAAAGTCAAATTCGTATACGATTACTAAAGAAGACTTTGTCTACTATTTTGATACTGTAAGATATATACGATTTAGTACTACTTTCTTTTAAATTCACTTTTACTGGGTATAATATTAGGTTATTCAAATAATTCTGTGCTCCTCTCAAAGCATACATATCTTTAGGATTAGGGAGCACAGAATGATTTGAACGGTTTAATACTTTGACACTTTGAGAAATATCGCTTTGTTAATATGGTTCTCTTATAAATGACAATTTTAGTTGAAACGCTACATACTTCACTTGGATTACAATATAAATAAGCCTGATTATGACTTTGCCTTTGGCAGCGACTTCCTCCAACATTATTGTATATCAATCAGAGCTGACAACAGCTTCAAACAGTTGCAAATTGGAATTGCTGAGAACTTTGCTCTTAAATAAACTGTAAATACTATGTTATAGATGTCACAAAGAAGCTATATCTTTGTTCGGCTTGAATATTATATTATATTAGCTTTATAATCCTTTACACACGTTATTACTGACTGCGACTAAATGATAACGTTTTGAACAAAACTTTATTATTTATACACATATGTAGTCAATACAATGTACATTACTATTGTATTTGCAACAAAATACCTGTAAACTTTAAACCTTTATTGAAATGTCATTTCCAAGCATCTTTGAAAAATCCAAAGTAAGCTTCAGTTTCCTTCGAGTAATCACACTTTACAATCGTAGGCTCAGTTTTGATACACAGTAACGTTTTGATATCTCGCTTTGCCCCGTTTCTTATGATAGGGTTGTAACATAATATACAGAGTAAATGACATATTGTGTAGATATCGACCAGTACAAAACCTACCTGAATTTAAAAAAATGTTAGTGACAAAACTCATTGTACATATTATTACATATGTTTTCAAATACAAAAGTTTATAAAAATAATATTGATTGACTTACATCGCCCAGAAATTTAGAAACTATAGTATTTTCTCCATATTGTTGTACTAGGTAACGACGGTATAGTCCTACCAAAAAACCCATCGCAGCTCCAATGGCATACATGAACATAGATGGCGCTACGGAAGCTGTAGTATGTAGATTCTCAGTAGCTTGGTATCTTGCACTTAGACTACTCAATGTAAGTCTGTTTTGTCTACTAACTTTGGTATGTTTTTGCAATGTACATAACCACTAAAAGTAATTTTTGTCATAATATTAGAATGTAGTATAAAACAGAATTGATATATTATAGTTTTTACATAATTCTGTGCCCTCTAACCCAAATTTGCTTTGAAAGGAAGCACAGAATTAAGTAAACGACCTAAGAAAATAGTTTATAATAAACATATATATGTGAAAACTTACTACAGCGCCTACTGAACAAGAGACGGTAGCTACACCAAAGCCAGTAACCTCCCATTCCCAATGCAAATGTGTGGGTATACAGCTTATTCTTGATTTATTTACATCAAAATTGTCAAAGTAAAATAAAACAAAGTACCATGCTGTCAACCCAATCGTAGTACTTTGAATAATCTAAAGAAAATATAACATAACATATACTTCTGTTGATGCTTATAATAAAAACATATAAACTATATTCGTCTTTCCAGCCAAGATTACTATAGTAAATTTCACAAAAGCGTACCATAATAATACTAAAAAACGTACCATGATCATACCAAGAGCACATCCCAACGTCCTAGGCTTGTCTTCGTATATATTGACCCATCTGTAAGCTAACTGGCGCTCCAATGCCAACATAAACATACTTATAGCACCACTAGATGATGCGATGTTGTTCAGTAATCCAAAGAAAGCACAACCAATATTAACATAGAACCTGTCAACTATATGAATTGTCAGGTTGTTATAGTAAGTACCCATTATTAACGTTAAATGCATCATTTCCAACGATATTATTGTGTTGCACTGAAAGTTAAACATTTATACTGTAGTAGAACAACTACATTTATGTAGCCTTATGTTTATTTTAACTTTGTATATATGAATACTGTCGTATGTTAGCTAAAATAAAATAAATTTTTTATAAAATATTAAATTGTTCATTTAATTATGTGCCTCTCACAAAGCAATTTTTGAAGTTAATGAGTACATAATTATCTGAACAACCTAATAGGTACAGGACTTACAACAGAAATCCTAAAATTGATATGTAATGATGTAGTTTTGAATATTCGAGTAACAAAGTACATGTTTACAATAAAGTTGAAAGCACCAAACACAGTGTACCAATATAAAAATGCATCATAGTATGCTGATGTGTTAGAATCAAAAGAATCGTATCTTGCTTTGTCCCAATCTTTCGAATTGTTCATTCTTTCATTTAGTTGTACTTAAAAAGGTTTTTTAAAACTATTGTACTCTTGGTATGTTAGTGTTTCAACAAGTTCAAGTACGAATAATATAGTGCTAGACAATAATTATATTTGAACACGTAAAGCTTAGAGAACGACGACAATATTATTATATTAACAGCGTTTATTGTAGGGGTTTGTTTGGCATTAATACCGTATAAAATGACAAGACTTAGTTTGTATATACTATACAAGATGAGAAGGTTAATTTTTGTTTACTTTTTATAAAAAGTAACAATCTACCCACGTCTGGGTACGTTCGAGAAACGCTAATTGGTCATACAACACAAATTGCGATTTACATCTTCGTAATGACGAGAACTGGCCTATTATTCGATCTAGGATATAGAGATTGATAACAGATTAGTATGCAGTACGGGCCAAAGCATCACGACTCTGTAGTAGGATTACCTTGATGAACCCCAATTAAGAACAGCTACAATGAATTACTTTGAAAGTCTTGACAAAGCCTTCAACATCTCTCCTCAAGGCTCAATCTATATACCTTGCGTCAAAAAC
This sequence comes from Bursaphelenchus okinawaensis, assembly GCA_904066225.2. NCBI lineage: Eukaryota > Metazoa > Nematoda > Chromadorea > Rhabditida > Aphelenchoididae > Bursaphelenchus > Bursaphelenchus okinawaensis. Next base: position 4,690,121 of record CAJFCW020000005.1, on the reverse strand, counting down.
AGAATAAATGATAATTTTCAAAAAATGCCTAGCATTTAACAAAAGTAAAGCCAAAAGTCAAAGATTAAAAAGGCTGTTACACTGTACGTTGAGTACATTTTAAAAATGGCTTCATTGTGGAAATTTTTTTTAATACTACAAGTCTCACACTATTACACATATATATGTTAGCAATTGGCACTTTCTAGAAAACATACTACATTTTTAATTAAAAATTTTTAAGCAATATTTCGAAAAAATTGTCAAATTTACCATCCATAAACGTTGAAATTCTAAAGCATTAGCCCTATTATTATGGCAGTTAAGTTTTTTTTAACAAAAACAGAAAAACTTTAAATAAAAACATATATTGTCACTTACTGTTTAGCATTTTGACCTTACAAAAACTACTTATCAGAAGTTTATGAAAATACGTATTTGTGTCAAAATGTATACACCCTGTAACATGTAATGTCTAACTTTTCTTTTAAAAAGTATCAAATGAACCTCTATTAGAATGTCTTTGAAAAAGTTACAAATCCTTGTAATTAGTGGTGCTTTACTCTAGTTTACAAAGAATTATGGAACTCTTAGACAACATTTGATAACTTGTTTTGATGAAACTCGACACTCAACATAAGACAGAACAAGAACGTACCAACCAATCTACTTGATAATTATTACCAAAGATATCTTACGTACTATGATCAAAATTACTATGAAGTAAAATAGCTACCTATTGGAACTAATGCACACTACTATGTTGTAATTATACAAAGTTCAAGTTTAAAAGTAATTTAATTGATTTCGTACGTATTGTACGTTTGAAACCATAAAATAATACTTTGATGTTTAACATACCATACGAAAATAAATTTAATTTCAATTTTTTTGTTTTAATAATTTTTAAAATTAAATTTTCACAAAATTTTATCTTCTTTTAACTTCATTTTTATTTGGAGTATGACATGTTAGCATATGTTCAATGAAATAACAAACTAATGTTAATTGAGCAAGTCATAAGCCATGAGGTTTCTATTATATAAAGTTTATAGAAATAAAAGCTTCATTTTGTAAAACTAAAGTAGGCTTTACTTTTAATAAGTGAGTCAGGATCGGGGGCGATTGGCAATTCGGTCAATATAGGCAGCAAGAACTGGCGGTTGGTATAAGAAAGGTGTAAGAAAGGATTTAAAAATTTGTTTAGTCTATAAATACAAATTAAAATTTTTTAAAGTTTTTTCAATTTAGAGGCTATCTAAATTGTTTTCTGTTTGAATTGAAGTTGTAAAGAGGCCGGGCCGAGCTTTGGTTTGTATCCCGGCCCTGTTTTTACAGCCCTGTCCCTTATATAAAATTATTATAGTAATAACTGGGACGACTTTCATTTTACTGCTTTTGTGTCCTAAACAATCAATATTTTAAACTAGACTCTAGTTTGGGTTTAGCGTTAGATTTCTCATACGTCGGCTCGGCCAGGTCAAATTTTTTTAACCCAGCCAAGCATGAAGCCGGGTCAGGCCGAGGTCAAGCAGGGCCTAGTGGTGGATCTATAAGTTTGGAAAAGTATTTTTAAAAATTTTTTTTTAAAGTTGAATTTAAAAAATTCAAAATTTGTCCACATTTTTTTGAAAATGCCCTTTTATTTTGACAAACCGGTTACTCATAACCCAAAACACAGAGATCACGACTGTTAAGTGGCCTCAACATTTGTTGTTATCGGAAGTAGGTTTTCGTCTTTCCAAACTACAAATTCCTTCAAGCTTACGTCCATAATTTGTTTTCTTTTCATTCTCTTCGAACGTGCCATTTCCATACAGCTATTAAAACTTAAACTCTACAACTTTTACACTTACATCCATTATTCAGCCGCTAAGCCAGTGTAACATACGAAGCGTAGAGTGTTACATACGAAGCGTAGTGTGTCACATACGTTGTGTGTAACATGACTACAAACTCCAGACTCGAGTATTTTCATCCTACAGCTTTTCTCTTCGCTCTTATTCTGTTCTGCTCAAACTTTTATCTCGTCGCGGGCCGGTCGACAATGTTTGCTGTGCCAGAGTATGATGGTAGATATGGCAATCCCAAGTCCTTCACCAACTGGCCTGGACTGCCTGGCCTGAAGGAATTGTTTAAAATGTGGTTTTTGACTAAAAACAATGGCAGTGTGCCTGGGGAAGAGGTGTTGAACAAGACTTTACCTGTTCAGAAGCCGGTTTTTGACTTGACTAGCAAGATATCAGCGACATGGCTAGGACACGCGACAGTTTTTGTGCATTTGGAAGAGATTAACTTTATCACTGATCCGGTTTGGGCCGATAGAGTGTCGCCTTTCTCGTTTGTTGGGCCAAAAAGATATCGAGAACCGCCTTGTAAGATCGAGGAACTGCCTGATGTAAGTTTTACTGACATATAATTAGTCATAAAAGTTAAAAATAGTTCGAATTTTAAAAATTACGTTTTGCAATGTAAAATACGACCATGGCCGTCAAAGCCTTTTGAGGTTGTTTTAAATTTTTATATTATTTTATCAATTTAAAGCAAGTAAAAAGTTTTAAAATAAAAAAATCTTAGCTCTGAACTTTGTGTTTTAGATTCAATTTGGAGTAATATCCCACAACCACTACGATCATTATGATCTAGATGCTATTCGCGACCTTTCAACAAGATTTCCTAAAATGAAATGGTTTGTGCCTAAGGGTTTACGAGAGAACATTTTAAAATACACACAAGAGAATGAGGTTTTTGAGCTTGTATGGTAGGTTTTTACTTTACTTTGTTATACTTTACTATGTTTATGACTTATTTTATACTTTTCTCCAAAAATTACCTTGTTTTTATACGTGGGCGCTTAAACCTTTTATTATCTTTTACGTATTGTATTATCAGGTTGTTCAAATAATTTTGAGCCACTCTCTAGGCACATTTTTAGAGTTAGGTAGCGCAGAATTATTTAAACAGCCTAATAACTTAGACTGCACTTACAATTTGTGACATCGTATTATACCTTGACATAACATAAGCTTAGATATAAATAATAGGATAAGCCAATGTTATGATCGATTAAAAATTACGTAAACACAATATGTCTAGCTTTTGAACGTACTAAACCAAAGATTACAAAGATATAGTAGTAGATAAACAGTAGCTTTAGTACAGTAATAAAGCTATTTAGGGGAGAGCACATTACAGTAACCCACAATGACAATTCGGTTAAAGTATGGTCAGTACCAGCCCAACATTGGAGTCTGAGATGGCTATTCGACAAGAACAAGTCGCTATGGAGTGGCTGGGTGGTGGAAGGACCTTCCAAAAAGTTTTACTTTGCTGGTGACACTGGGTATGTCACTACAGAATTTGAAAAGATTGGCAAAAACTTGGGACCATTCGACTTGTCAGCTATTCCAATTGGTGCTTATGCTCCTAGGTAAGAGTTTTGAAGGTTTTATCTTGGTTTGATTGAGTTGTTGTTAACATATTAAGCCTATTTTAATACTCATAGTGTATTTTGACTTCACAGTATTAAAAAATGCTCATACTACTATTTATAGTACTGTAAAATTTTGGCTCATTTATATTTGGACACCTACTATAACTTGCACAAGTATTTATGATCCTTTTTAATAATAAACGCATAGACTGTCTCTTTCAGGTTTTTCATGACAGGCCAACACATAGACCCACAAGAAGCAGTCCACGTCCACAAACTAGTCCAATCCAAGAAGTCTATGGCCATTCATTGGGGAACATATCCTATGGGATCGTATGAGGTAAGTTCACCGTTCTTTTCACAACATTTGACTTGTAATTAGACCTGAAAGAGGGCCCGTCCCTTCACAGGTTCATTTGTAATTAGATATGGCAACGTCTAGGCCTAACAAAATCAATTTTTAACAGAAGACTTTTCAAATTATTTAAAAAAGTCAAAATTGAGTTAAATTAATTAATTTTACTTGAACTATTTACTTTATTACCTAATTAACAACGTCTCTAACCTTGAATTAATTTTGTTACCTAAAATCACTGAAAACGCAACATTTTTCGAAAAGTTTTCAAAAAAAAGCTTTAAAAAATTTAAACCATAGTTTTAAAAAGTAAAATGACAAAAATTTACAGTATATTAACCCTAAAAATAAAAAAACCCTTCCGTATAATGCACTTTTAGCCATATATGGAGCCAAAGACGTGGTTACAAGAAGAAGTATTAAAAGCCAACCTAACGCCAGCAGACTTTGACACTGTAAATCATGGTGAAACAATTACTGAGCGACAAGAAAAAACGTAACATACATATCAACTGGTACTTATAAAGTGTTTGAAGCAATAAAACGCTCTTAAATTTACTTTTTTTGGTGGAGCTCTAAGCTTTATCATTAAATGTAAAAAACCTGTTGTTTGTAGAAAATTAAAAAAGTTTTCAAGCTACCTAAGATCTGTAAATTAGTCCAAAAAGCATATTTGAAAGGGACTATGCCGGCACATGTGGGGTCCGGGGTCTAAATCAAGGCCTCATAGGTCTGGCTTAGGTCCCGCAACGAAAGGTTTGGCTTGCAAAAAAGGTAAAGGCGGGGCCGGGCTCAAGCGAATTTAAAAGGTAAAAAAAAGAACGACAACAACATACAAAAAACTTGACGACAAATTGAGCCTGATCCGGCCAATTTACAAGATCTACACGCAACTCTCTTCCTCTAACGATCAACATTGCTCATTTGACACTGTTTACCATATCTGATCAATAACTAATAAAACTTTACTTGTCTACAACAATATAATGAAGGTAATATATTAGAGTTAGTACGTGGATGAGAATGCACGGTTGCCGTAAGTCACTGGGATTGGAGGAGCTGCATCTACACTGTATATTTTGTTGTCATACGATGCGTACGAGCTAGGACGGCAACAACAAAAGTACACGAGCTGTAATGTTAACAACACATTTTCAAGATCTAAAACAAGGTTTCTTACCAAACTATAACTTTTTAAAATTAAAAACATTACTTTCTAAAATATATATATATTTTGTTATGAAATAGGTAAGTGTATACGATACGAAACATAGACTTACCGAGATAACAGATATAATGATCAATATCAGTACAATGATTGGCACACCAATTACTAGTAGCCAAAACCACCATCGCCTCAAGTTGAAAGTGTAATCTGAAACGTATAAGTGTACGAAGATATCATGTGTCTTATATTGATTGTGAGATTTGCGGTAAAAACCAATACTGCGGTAAAAACTTTTTAAGGAAAAATTAAACTTGTTTTTATCCTTATGTACTCCTTGTACCACTAAACAATTACCATTATCATTACAAGCATCCTTGACCTGAGTGAACAGATACCTCATGTCACAGTAACTGATGTCTTTGTAGCAGTCTTCATAACTCTTGTAGTTATCTTTCTGCTCCACTCCTGTGTAACATAACAACGCCTTTACATCAGCGATGTCAGGATTCCAGTCTTGTGAAGTTCCATTAAATTGTGTCGTATTAGCACAAGCGGCAAAGGATGAATGAGACTTTGTAGCATTAGAAGAGGAATCTGATACTACTGTAGACAACGATGACATTACTGGAGTTATGGTTGACAAGGTGGATAGAGGAAAGGTGAGTGGAGTTGAAGCAGTTGATACTGAAGGGTATGATTAGTTATGTTATTTTTAAGTTAGTTTACCTTATGTATACTAAAAGCTACTATATTTATAGCTACTATAATATAACGTCGTTTAGAATTAGATTTAAGCCATTTTTATTATCTAAAATAATATTTTATATAAATAAAGCCTAACATAGTAAATACAAACCCGTTCCTTACCTGTAGTATCATTTTGAGCGACAACAACATACAAAAAAGCAGAGATCCAGACCTTATACCGCATCAGAGCCAAGTGTAATATAACTTAATCCTTTAAAAAATAAATCTCTCCGGATGTGACTACAGGAAAATGGTCGATTACCATGCCAGGTTTTTGTGTTTTTTCCGAAACAATAAAACTCCATGGTTACTGTAACCTCGAATGTCGCATGGGTTTGGGCTTTGTTTCGGTGTTCCGACGTCTGAATTTGTTTGAATTTCAGTTTTGAGCTGATTCATAGACTACAACTAAGGACATACACTTTTATTGCCAAGTTGAAACACAATTGGACACAAAATTTTGCACTTTTAAAGCTAAAGTAGCTAAAACTTAAAATACCGTATATTTTTGATATCAGATTGTTCAAGTAATTTTGTGCTCTCCTTAATACAAATTTTTGAGCTTAGAGGGCACAGAATTATTTTAACAACTTTATAGTAGTAGAACTAATATACTTTTTTTTTTTTAATTTTAAAAGTTCAAACTTTCATTTCGTTTTAAAAAATTAAAAAACCCGCAGGTAAGATAAAATAACGCAAAATATTAACTCTTTTTGAAACTTTTTTCAATCTTTTAATACAAATAATTTTTTAAAATTTTTTAGTCGTTTATTTGCTCTCAAAACAATGTAAAAAGCAAAAAAGAAATAAAAGTTCGCGGTCTTTTTGAGAGAGAAGCATTTATGGCCAGAGAAAAAGAAAAAAAAAGTGAAGAGAGTGTGAAAAAAGTTTCTTTTCTGTCGCGCCTTCAGGGAAACCCAGTCTTTTCGCGATTGAATGAAATATATCTTCAATATGAAGATAATGTTATGTTACCCTAAGCATCGATGAAGAGTAGTCTGTCAGAAAGCAACATGTGTTGATACTTTAGGCTCCCTCTACCGAGATGCTGGGTTCTACAATATATATTATATAATACTGTAAGCAACCCTAGATACATACACAACTTTATAAAAAATATGTTGTTATAGGCAATTAGTCTAGGCAATCGTATTTGCAAGTGAAAACACTTGTTATACTCATTAAAAAGACCATGTATTGTTAGGTTTTTACATTGATTCACTAGTTATCGTACAACTTATTACTTCACAAATGAGCATTTATACCAAAATGCTCTCTGTAACACCTTACATTACTGCAATCTCTGCTATTTTTAGGTCTGTAGCCGCCTATATTACTGCAATCTCCACCATTTTGCACTTCATAACAGCCCACATTACTGCAGGCATGGTAAATCCTTTCACTGATAATCTGCGAAACAGATGTGTTCCACTTTGTTATGACTTTACTGCAGCGCAACACGATCTTCGGTTAAAAAACTACTCGAAAACGGTCGAGTTTCGTCTTTGTTTTTAGTATGATAAGTAATCATATATTGCTTAAGCTCTAGACGAACATACACCGTCTATTGTAATGTTTTGATAGTGTGTATTTTTATTACGGTTTCTTTTTATTGTCTGTGATGGTACGATTGCTTTGTAGCTGAATGTCTTTTTCTTACTTTTTCGTTAGATAGATCATTTTGCTATACATAGTAAAGATTCGATCAATATCTAAAGCTTATGTTTGATCACTTAACTATAACAGAGTAAAGTTCAAAGTTCTTGAAGGGGAAAACTATTATACTATAAATTAAAATATGTTACAGTAGTTTGACATTAATATAAGCATCAAAATTTCGAAAGTTTGGTTGCGATCTGAACTTTGAAGGCTCCTTGTCGCTGTAAACTTTGTTTTTAACATTTTCCAAAAATAACTTTTGGGGTAAAAATGGGAGTAAGTCATCAAAGTAACGTTCGTCGATGAAACGAGCGCGGTTGTCATTTGAGCTTTACTTCTTGAGACTCTTGAACAACGCAAGGTTTTTTGATAGTTTAGGTGTAAAACTTTTATGATAGTTTAGATATAAGCTTTTGCATTGAAAGTAGTTGAACATTCTCTAAATGCTATGTTTAGAAACAAAATTATCTTGCAGGGTATTATAATAGATAAAATCTGCCTATTTACTAGTACCATGCCAACACTTTTTTGTTAACAGAAACGTTTTTTTACAACACTGTTTGACCACTTTTGAGATCACACAATTTGCAGAAATCAACCTTCTGCAAGGTTATTTAATTCGATTTTATTTTACAGTTTCGAGTGGGGTTTTTTATCGATAAATGATAAAATTCAATGTGCTTTGTACATCTTTATAACCTTGCTTGTGTGAATATGAAAGTCTTGTTTAGTAAACCAGTGTAATGTTAAAGGCGACAAGGAAGTTAACTGCATTTATTGTCTAGGTTTAAAGTTTTCGCGAAATCAAGTTTAAACAATGTCATCATATTTTGTTAAAAAAGTTCACTTCAAGGTTAAAAATATAATTTTTAGATGTTATTGCAATATTTGTGAGCAAAGATTATATAAAATATGATTTTTTGTACTTTAAAACTCTATTATACATAACTTTTACTATTTTTTGAGACCATTTTTTTAAGAACCGTACGGTTTAACCTGTAGTCTTGAACTAATTTATTTTACATTTTATAAATAGAAACATTGAGTTGCTCTTTAAAAGTCTGCGATGATGAAACTTTGTGATTGATTTTAAGGGTCAATTTGTCAGCGAAGCAATCAAACATTACTATGGTTGTTTTTGAGTTTAAATTCTAGAAAAGTAACATGTAACTAAGTTAGTTGACTACTGTTTACTTCAAAATAAACTTGTCTTCTTCATTAAACAAGCATTTTGGTCTGTTATTGCTTCATTTTGATGTTGTGGTCAGTTAACCCTACAGTTTTTACTTATTTTATTGTAGTAAGTAAACATTCGTGGTGATATTTTTAACTTTACTCTAGAGTGGTATGTTACATGTACTATGTGTAAATCTATTATGATGTATGTATCTTCAGGGTATATGAATGCTTTTTAGATATATACAATCAAATACAAAGTAAATTAGATTACTTTATTGCGAATATTCTGTGCATATTTACATGCGCATTGTGTTGTATGTCTCTATCGTGTTGCGTGCTCAATTCTTTGATATGTATCGTGTTATAAGCGGACTACGTACACTTATAACACAAATTTAATTTTGGCCTTTCCGAATTAAACGCATAATTAAATGAACAGATGAATAGAGAACAGTATATCTGCTGTTTGTCTACGTATCTCTTCAAAGAAGGCTTTAGCATCAATGTTCTTTCGGTTTATAGCATCATATTATACTATACGCTTAGTGTTGCAAAATGTTGCTTTTGGTCAAAGTTCAGACTTAAACCTTTTTGTCTACAGTGTTATATATGCAAAAATTTAGGAACTGTAAGACTTGCTTGTGGGTATTTCAATCAAGCTATTAAAATTGTAAAAATAGCATTACTATAGAATATTGTTTTGTTTTTTAGTTTTATTAGTTCAACTTATCAGTCAAAGATTCCTAAAATTAGTAACTTTTAGCCACTTTTGAGAGCCAGGACTTCAGGCTAACTTTTTTTGTGGATATTAATCCTATAGATTTGTACATACTCTAAAATATATTAAAAACGCTAGTTCCCTTTTTGATTGGGATTCGATATCTCTGTTTGTATTACCCTTTCTTTATTCAACACTCTCTTTTTACATAGAAAATTCTGCACAAATTTCTGAAGCTTCTACATATTTAAATCATACAATTTACTTTTTAATAATAAAAGGTGTAATTTTGTATAAAATTGGAACGATAGTTAAGGTTCAACGTGTACGCCCATAGCCGGTTGAACGCACGCCATCCCGTCCGATCTGGCAAGTTAAGCAGCGGTGCGCTTGATTAGTACTTGGATCGGAGACGTCCTTGGAATCACATGTGGCGTACGCTTTCTGAACTGTTACTTCAGGTACTGTTTTTCGAAAAAGTAACTTAATAAGGTAAATGAGAACTCTGTTCACAACCTTGCTATAATAGTTGCAGTAAAGTATAAAGTTGTCTGTTTAAAATTGGGGTTTTAATTTATTTACTACTATTATATATTTTCGACTTACTAGTCAAAAATTCCAAAATTAGTATTTCTAGCCACTTTTGAGAGCCAGAACCACAAGCTAACTTTGTTTGTGGATATTAATCCTATAGATCTGCTCATATTCTAAAACATATTAAAAGCGCTAGTTATCATTTGATTGGGTTTTGTTTTCTCTGCTTGTCTTTCACACTCTCATCACTACATTATCCATGGTATTATGCAATGAATGCCATATATATATTCGTTTCTTAATATTTTTGGATTTTTTATTCCACGTAAAACTAGAATTTATGTAAAATTTAAAATAGTATCACTGTATTTGGTTTTCATTAAAGAGTATTACTGTATTTCGATGGTAGTCTTTGTAACTTTTTTAAAATTTTGAAGTATTTTTTGATAAGCATGTTGTTTGTTTTTGTAATTTTAAGATTGTCGTGAATTTGTTCAGAGTTTTGCTCCTTGAAATTGATACTTCCTTGTATATCAAAACTACTTATTTTTATGAATACGTTACCTTCTGAGTACGTTTGCAAGTTTTTAGGTAACAAACAACTCAAGCCTTTCAATTCTTTTTAAATATTCTGATACTTAGTGTCTTATTCCGATACTAAACCGTCTATGACTACAATATCTATCAAAGTTTATAGCTGTAAATTAAGTTTTTTTTAAATTTAGAGCCATTTATCATAACGCTATTTCAAGCCTATTATAAGCCTACTAACAGTAAAACCAATTTACTTGTCACCTACTTTTTAACACTTTTTACTATTACATCTTGTTGAAAAGTTTCTCTACCGCTTCATCATGCGACTTGCTTGTTGTTTACTCAGGTTACTGCAAATTAGTGCAACGACCAAGTTCAATCCGAGATCGATGAATAACTTTTTTAATTTGTTTTCTACTCTAATTGGGAGTTATGATGTTATGATGCTTTTGGCGATCAGATGGCACTTTTCGCTTCTTTTTATATATTATGTTATCAATGATATTATAATATAGTGATATATATATATATATTTACAATGATGTTGACTATGGTTTTGACATTGCCATCAGCTTATAATGTTTGAGATAAGTCTTGATTTTGATAGGGTGGTGAGGTTTGAGCAGGGTGGGATAAAAGGAGATCCAAATCCCTTTTTTCCTAGGTCAAGCTGAGCAACCTAGGAAAGACATAGTTAATCTAAAGTATTCCATTACAGTAACCGTCTTTTGCCTAAACATCTTTGCTACTTTGACCTTTTATTAATCACTCTGTGACCCCAATTGTGATTTGTTTCATACTACAAGTTACAAATCAAAAGTAGGGTTTTTTTGTTTTGCGACCGCAAGGTAAGAAGGAGAAGATGATTACTTCTGAACCACTCTCGCTGTTTCACAAGATTGTTTTGTAAGGTAATGTGAGTTCAGCCGGCTGTAACTGTTATTGTTTTCTTTTGGTAATTGTCATGTTTATATCTTTCTTTAATTGGCTTTTATTTGGTTTTACTGTGTTAGATATAGGTGGATGTTTGATCATCTAGTAAAACTTTTATTTACTAAAACATTGAGGTTTAAGCTGGTTAACATTGATGTACAGGGTGTCTAGAACAATACTAAACCTAAATTTTTTAATGAATTTCAATTTTTTGTGGAAAATTGTAGGCTCAAGTATGTATTATCTTACTGTAGTTGCTTTTAACTGTATTTTCTACTAATGTAAACCTGCAAAAACAGGTTTAAATGATAAGGAAATATAAATTTTCAACAAACTTCAAGATTGGTCAATCTAAAACAAGGCCAACGATCAACAACCAAAGTCAAACTGTTCAATCATTGCATCTTCATCTACTTTTTTTATTTTACGAGTTACTGCGGCGACGTTCGTATGTTCCTCTTCCTTTTTATCAAGTTAGTTTACAAATGTTTGGTATGTTCCTGGGTCTTTTATCAAACGTTTGTAGCTCATACTTTGGTGTTAATTTTGTTTATTTGGGTAACCTTATAGTACTGAGTAATGGACTATAAAGTGTTGAGTAGTGGATAGTACTGTTTTTCCAATTAATTAAGGTTTTGCTAATGCTTCAAGCTTTTGTACCTTACTTTTGTAGTTACTATCTTAAAAGATAGTATATTTTACATCTTCAAACATTCTTAATTTGTTTTTACTATAATATAATGAGTGTGCACCAAATAATCTTGTAGGTATACACATCTCCAAGAACGTTTCCATACCTCAAAACTTGATTTTTGAGTTTTGGGCAAGATACCATACTATTTTACACTTTTAAGTTGTCACAACCTTGTTTTCTTATATCTCAAGATCGTATGAAGCAAATGTGTTGCCATCTGTTTCCATTTAAAAACTCGTGTCTTCAAGTCGTATATCAACGTGCCAGTATGTTTTTTCTTAATCTACCTTTGAGTTCTATTTATGATTTACCTTTAAAATCTATAATGTACCTTGAATTGTTTTGATTTGCCTTCAAAATGTATAAATTAGCTTCAAATGCTTTGATGTACCTTTAGTTTGTGTCATACATATTATGATAGTTTTATTTTGCTGTCTTGAGCCAAAAGGTGGTTTAAAGGGCCTTTTTTACAATTTTATGACTAAAAGGAACTGACATCAGATTCAAAGTTTGTTTTTTTTTTGTAATTTAGCGGTTTTTGCCCTTTCAAAAATCTTTGTAAGACAATACTTTGTATGGTATCGGTCAGTCTTCATTATTTGTTCTTGAGAAGAGGATATACAGTTTTTGTGGTCGCTATAGGGGTGTTGGTTATAAAGGATGCATTTAGTCATTGTCTATATTGTAATGTTAGATTGAACCAAAAGTAGCGGGACACTTTTCACTTATTCTTCAACTAAAAAGTGTACCACTGATTTTTGTTCAACCTAATATCTTTACAGCCTATATTATAATATCCTTATAAAATAAAGAATAATAGAAAATACATTTATATTGTTTTTCAATCTTCTTTTCATAACAATCGGCCCTTTTTCGAAGTTGTTTTCATTTTAACACGAATGAAACTGTTAAACACCAAGTTTACAGTAATATTGTTTTACATTCAATGATCAGAACCAAGTTTGGATAGTTTATCTACGTCACCAACGTTAATAAACAGAGTAATTAATTGTAAAGTTAATGCGCGAGAAATTGTTTTACCTTGATTCGAACTTTTCCCTTTTTTGAGCGTATAATGTCAGCGTTTTTGATGGGTAGGGGAGGTAGTGGTTGAGATAGGGAATATGTTTTATAAATTTGGTTTTAGCTTGGCATTGTAATGGTATTGTGATAATTTAGGGACATTTACTTTACTATTAATACCTAAAATATCTTCTTTCTAACTTACCGTGCATTATTACCCTTATTATTGCTTATAATGCTCTGTAGAAGTTATGTTCAAGTTAATTATCGTACTTTACCTCTACTTTCTTTTAGTTTTTTCCTCCCACCCCCTCCCGATCACAACATTGTACATAGTAGCACCACCACCTCTCGGCTATGTCGGTTTTGGGTAACCACAGCCACAACACGGACTGTCTCAACGTGGGCAATGCCTCGGAGCAAGCTGCTTTTATGAAACATCGGAGGGAGGAACTGCAGCATATCTACAAGGTCTACTACGGTCTAATACCATTCCCTCTGGGTGTGGTTGCTTTGGCATGTGCTACACTGTACTCTGTCGCTTGTTTTAGAGCGATTAGAGCTCACAGAGTCAGTAGGAAGAGTTATGTTTTACTGCTGAATAGGAGTTTGGGCGACATATCTACATGCATATGGTCGTTTGTGATATGTGCGTATGTTCATGCCGTCGAGTATCCGAGGTAAGTTTTTTTCCAGTGGCTACTGATAATCTACAACTTTATATAATATCGTAGCTAAACTTTTAACACCAATATCATTCTGTATTGCAGCCCCGAGATCGTCCAAGTCATCGACTCAGTCTTCATGGGCTGTTTCTGGGCTGGCATGACATCGTATGTCGCTCTCAGTTTCCTCAAATTCTACGCCGTAGCTCGGCCTCTAGACTACCGTAATAACATCACGATGCGACGATGTATCTACCTGATATGTTTATCGTGGTTCATATTCTTTGTCATGGTCTGTTACTCGGTGGGTGCTAGTGCTTTGTCCAACATCGAAAGCCTACGGGATTGGTCAGGTTGTCGCAAGGAAACCTGCCAGAGAAGCTTCTACAGGTTCAGGAATACCTGTGTTTGCGTGGTATATTGCTCTACGTTAGTGTGTTTTGCTGGCACTGGTAGGTTACTTGGATATTTACTTCAGGAACAGTTTAAAATTTGATATCAACATTGAAGAAGTCGTATATTATAGTAGTTTTCATTCGAAATCGAACAGTGTCGATATTATAGTCAATCACTTCTTTTTTTAAATTTACCATATCATTATGTTACAGTAATCCTCATCAAACGCCACCAACGCTTCACCAGGATCCACAGTCGCAAAGCCGAGAACACTGAGCAAGTTGGAACCAAGCCCAACAAGAAAAAGCTCAGAGATCGCTTTCCCTTGTGGAAGTTGGCCGTCAACGTGTGTACCTTTGCCATTTTTGATGTGTTCTACGTGATCTGGGGAGCGTCGCTTCTGATCGGCGCTGACAAATGCTTTTATATGCGAAATTTTACCAAAATGGCATGGTTATTGTCGTTTCTACATCTGAGTATTCTGTTTAGAATCATTCTGGATCCATGTATTGCCTTCTTCGTTGATATTCCAGTAAGTTTTTGAGTGAAAGAGCTATATTATGTTATATTGCTTTGAAAAGAAGTAGTACTTCGAGTACTAAAGCAAAAATTACTCATAAATTTATCGAATTTCAGATAAGACGCTCCATGCTACAAGTCCTCGGCCTACAAGACTACCTCAAATCCCGAAAAGCAGCCAAACTGGAATACAACTCTTCAGAAACTCCAGCTCGTACCGCTAGTACCAGTAATTCGAATAATACTCGGAACTCCACTGTACGAACACGTCTTGGCTCTCTCACATGATCTCATTACCAGCCTTCAAGCCCTTCTTTTAACAGGTAATCGTGCACAAAGTACATTACGGACGACATATCACTTGATATCGACATGACATCGCTTTCATGACCTCTCACTTCGTATCTTGCCATAATATTATTCATTTGCCATTATATCTCACATGGTATTTGTTACTTCGTCACAACCAATCTACCTGTTGTGTCAACGGTTTTAAAACTGTTTAAATAAATGTACAAAATTGGTCATTACATTAGAAACTGTTATATTTATAGTAAAAACATGCAGAAAATTGAATAAACTATGTAAAAATAATAATTTACTTGTTGTGATAACTTATAATAAAGTAAAACACAACCATATTTTTATACTCAAACGTTTATTTACAAATAAATTATGTAGAACACATGCAGTAAAACAATATAAATAAAGTTACCACAGTTTTGGGTTCAATATTTACAACGACTCCTCTGGAGTATCTATGTATCCGCCTTCTGGCTGTTCAAAAAGATCCCTCGCTTGCTGGTTTATCACTCCTTGTTTAATGTCCGTGCCCAAGTCTCCTTTCCCAGCAATCTGACACTGATTCCAGACCATCATCTTGATCAACTTCTCGAACCTTGTTTGTGGAGTCACACCCAGATGCACCAATATCCTTTGGTTCACAACATGAGCAAGCATCTGTTTCTGATTCTCGTGCATCAGATGTCCAAATGGCGATTCTTCTGGCTTCTCAAATGCAAGCAGGGCGTACGTTTGCTCTAGAAGTGTCATCTGCTCTTGAGAAGTGTTGTCGTCACATTTGTCAGCTAGGTACTTTTGAGCAAAGTCTAGAGCTTCTTCATCGTCCCTGAAAAGCAGAAAACATTATTTGGTTCATAAACACACAAAACCTTCAATAATGCCAACATTATTTCAGTCAAACTACTCGTTCTCTATCATGAATAATACCTAAATTTAGATAAAAATCATAAAAAACTCACTTTCTCCTAATAACCTCAACTAGAAGCTGTCGTAGAATAGCAAAGTGAAACTCCTTATCACTCTCCAGCATCCCTGGGCACAACTCCTTGATTCTGTCAATGGCTTCCGAGATTCTGCCGTCCTGAATCGCCTCTCTAATCTGATTCCTTTCTGTCAACTTCTCAATGTTTAGATCTGGAGGCATTGGTTGTCCTGATTCTTCTGACAATAGTTTAGCGACGTCACCAAGCCCTTCACCTACCAGGTAATCGTACACAAAATTGAAGATCTTTTCTTCTGGGATTCCTTTCTCCAAATCTTCCACATATTCAGAGAACACGTCTGAATTTATTAATTTTACACTTAATTTAATTGTTTAACACTTTTAACTCAAGAAAAACATGTTAAGAACAATAAGGCTTTACAACTGATAAAACATCAAACTTACCGCTTCCGTTGTTATTCCCTCTGTGATATTCATCTTCTGGTGTAGCTGAAATTGTTGGCAAAACTGGTAGATGATCTTCTTCATCGTCAAACGAGGACATTTTGGTCAATTAAGAAGTTTGTTACAACAGAAACTATTGTGATTGATTTTTAGAAATAAAAAATTTATTATAGAACGAAACTAAACTATTGATTTTCTTTTGAAGTTGCGTGTTTCTCGTAAAAACAAGAGAAAGGCTTGACACATTTCACAAAACCAGGTCATCTCTTTCTCCGACGCGAGCTTTCGACAAGAACGTCTTCTCGGGTGAAACTCGAGTAAACGATCTTGACTCCAACTAGTCGCATTATTTAAATTTAGGTATTAAATATTTGATTTTACTGATAATAGTATTATATTGTTCAAACATGGCACAGAATGCTGGAGTTGGGCATGGAATCGTAAGTTTTATGTTATTTACTGCAAATGAAGGCTCATTTTTGGGTTTCTGACGTAGTTTATGATAACAAAAACAATGTTCTAGTACTAATATGTGTTTTTAGGAAGATGTGTACAAAAGTGTCATGAATGATGTGATTGCACAGGTAAAGGACGCGTTCCTGGATGAGAACATTGATGTCGACGTTCTTCAGCAACTGAAAAAGGTACTTTTATAGGCGTGTTTTGTTTGCGAGGAGCTATCACGCGTTCACCATATGATTCTTAGATTAAAAGACAGTTACATCTTTTGAGTTCTTCTTGATTAAGTTAGTATCATATTTAAAATTAATGTGTGATTGATCAAGTCCTTTGGTTTTTCGGTTCAAAAATACGTTGTTGTTTAAAAAAAGTTTTTTAATTAAATTATGGGGAGTTTCATATTATAAATTAAGTTTTTAAAGAATTAACAATATGAAACGCTCATTTTGTACCTATAAATTACAGGAACTCAATTATTTTATTTTTCAATTTTAGGCATGGGAAGAGAAGGTTCAAGAAAGCGGTGCAGTAGACCTAGAAGGTCAAAAACCAGTCCAGCCGCCTCCAATTCGAAACAATCATGTTCCTAATCAAAGACAGCCGTCTGGTTCTGGAATGCAACAACAACAACAAGTGCAACAAAACGTTGTCACGAGTATGCCGAACACAGCCCAAGTCCGCCCGAATCAACACATTCAACAGCTTCTAAATCAACAACCACAACAAGTTCAGGTATCGAATGCCAATCAGGTGCAATTGACAAATCAACAGATGATGTTGTTAAGACAGCGTCAAGGAGAGGGCTTTCAACCGGTCGTTAACAGACAGCCGGTTCCTTTCATTGTCAATGCGAACGGACAGTTTTTGTCTCAACCTGGTGGCAATATTCAACTGATTGGAGGAGGGGGACAAGTGCCACAACAATATACTGTTATGCAAAGTAAGCTTTGTTTTGTTGCTTTTTGAAGTTTAGGTATGAATGGAAAGTTTAATGCTTATTTAAGTATAACATAAAGGTTGTGTTACTTTAATTAGATAGACTAATGCGTAGAATAGAGGGCTCTGTGTATCTTGTTGATATTGCTAAATAATACAACTTTAGATGGTCGCATAATGATTGTTCCTCAAATGGGCAATCAAATGCCAGTGAATTTGTCTAACGCTCAGATTATAAATGCTCTCCGAGTACCACAACAACAAGGTGGTCAAGGTGGAAGTAACAACGGCAACATTCCTCAACTAGACGGTTCTAATGTTGTGGGTCTTCCTGAATCTTCAAATCAGGCTAAAGAGGTGTCAGTTCCAAAGAGGAAGGTATCGGATGGGAAGAAGAAGGTGGAGAAGAAGAGAATTGTTCAATTAGATGGTAATTATGCTGGTCCAGGAATCTCGGATTCGTCGTCGGAGGAAGAAGACGAAGAAGAAGATGATCCACTGAGAAGATATGCTGGTTTACAAGATGAAACTGGCGGGGATGAGGAGGTATGGCAATATTTTATATTTATAGTTTATTGGCAGGGACGTCGTTTGGGGGGGTGGCAGGGGGGTACCCCCCCCCCAGAGCCGATCCGAAAAAAAATTCTAGGTACCTATACGCGGAAAAACGAAAAAAAAATTTTTGAAAAAGGAGATAAGCATTTTTATATAGTTTGTAGTTGTTTTGAGAAGGTATGAAGATGATTCATAAGGTTTTATTAGTCATAAATTGAGGCGAATAACTTTGATAAAGGAGTTTATGATTTAATATACACATTTTTTATTAATATAGCTATAAATAGACTATTTGCATTATAATTTTTTTGTTTATTTTATGTTTGTTACCTTATTATATTACTTTACCTTCTTCAGGGTAACGAAGAAGAGCCTCTAAACTCGGATGACGATCAAAGTGATGAAGAAGATCTTAAAACTCTGTTCGACTCGGACAATGTTGTGATATGCCAGTTCGAGAAGGTGCACAGAGCTCGATCCAAGTGGAAGTTCATCCTGAAAGATGGCATTATGCATCTGAACGGCAAAGACTACGCGTTCCAAAAGAGCACTGGCGAAGCGGAATGGTGACAACCGGTGGTTTTATACTCGATATACGAAGTAATATGGATATTACGATAATCTTTACTCTCCCATTGTTTTAATAAATTAGTTTGCTATTGATATTGACGGGTGTTTTTGTATAATCATGGTTGTTTTGACCAGAATGTACTTTTGTTGATCTTTTTAAAAATTTTCGTTTAACTTTCTGAAATTTTGAAAATATTTTAATTTTTTTTGATATTTGACTTTTAACTCTGAGGTCTAGTTTGATTTTTATTATCTGAAGGGAAGGTTTAATGTATTCATGTTCTGATGGACAATATAATTAATGCAAAGCTTGGTATTTTTTATATGTTTGTTGTTTTGAAGTCATGGTTTTTGGAAATGCCGTTTTGTAAAAGAAATTTTGGTTTTTTAAAATCTTTTTTGCTTGTTTTCTTATCAAAATTAAAACTTTAAAAAGATTTTTGAACCTTCAGATGTCAGACACTGACCAACCGCCAACGATTCGTTACAGGCGACCGTCCTCGACTTTAGATACCGCAAAAGAAACTTCGCCGAGTTCGAGGAAGCGAAAGATCGAAAAGCTCCCAGGCAGTCGCTCACGATGGTCTCAAGCCTCAACTCTGGAGAAGGTTTTGTGGTTGGCCGTGGTACCTTTGAGGACACTGATATGTTGTTCTAACTTTACAATCTTCTTCTTGACTTACTTTGGATTTATGATTCCAGTTTTGTGGGCCAAGCCTTTATGGCCAAGGTTCTACTGGTTCTATGAGGGAAAACTGTACATGTGGCTTCAAGCCTTCATCGGATATTGGGGATACACTGCTGATTATGATGGTAAGGGGACTTTTGTATATCTTTGTATTTTTTGTTATGTCTTTAAAGGTTTCGACAGTTTGTACTGTACTACAGTCTAAAGATTTTAGTACAGTACGAGCTTATAAAATGGTAGTTTCAAGTACTTCAAGAACGTATATACATAGATCCAAGTTTTAAAAACGACAATTTTCAGTGTACGAATACGGTGACGACATTACCCAGTACTGTGAATCCGACCGTCTTCTCGTCATCTGTAACCACCAATCGACAGCCGATGTTCCTACCTTATTCACGGTCCTACAGTCCAAGAGTGTAGCGACCAGAAAGACCGTGTGGTTGATGGATGTCATGTTCAGATGGACACCGTTTGGCATTGTTGGCAGAATGCATGGTGATTACTTTATTCAGCAAGGAAAGGCGACGAGAGACAATGAGATTGGCAAGCTGAAGAAACATTTGAGGAAAGTGTTTTGGGAAAGGGACCGCCGATGGGTGATCCTGTTCCCAGAAGGCGGATTCTTGTACAATCGCAAGGAGAGCAGTCAGAAGTAGGTGATATTGTATATATAGTGGGTTCAATAAGGGATTTAGCAGTACGGTTGAGGGAGAAGATATTTTTGAAGTTTGGCATGGTTTTTTGGATATTATCATTGTTTTTCCTCTACAATATGTGATTAGTTTTACAGAGAAAGTTTGTATTTTATTACACAAAAGGTAACATAATATTATTTTAGATATGCCAAACAGCATGGATTCCCTCACCTAGAACACACTACGTTACCAAGAATGGGCGCAGTAAAAGCCATCTTAGAAGAAATCGGTCCTCGACCGGTCGATGGCTCCGAATCCGACATGCATAAGAGTAAATCATCATCAAAGCTTAAGCTCATCAAAGACACTGTGGATGCTCTAAGAGAAAAGAAGTACATCAAGGACACGAGACCTCCAATCAAATACGTTCTTGATGTCACTATCGCCTACCCCAACTCTCATGTTTTGTCGCTGGGAACTTTGTTGTTTGGCAATAGGGAGAACTGCGACATTGCTGTGAATTACAAGATATACAAGGCAGAAGAAGTGCCATTCCAAGACGATGAGAAGTTGAGGGATTGGATGTACAAGGTATATCAGGAAAAGGATGAACTTTTGGGTAAGAATTACGTTATAGTAGGTGTTAGAGGTATATATTAGGTTGTTCAAATAATCTTGTGGTTTCTCTTGTAGTGAAACGTTGGAGTTGGAGGCACATAATTATTTGGGCAACTTAATAGTAGGTGTTACGTTTTTAGTTTTTTTTATTTTTGGAGGTTATAGGTTTAAAATTGGCAATTTTGTTATTTCAGAACACTACTACAAATACGGCACGTTTGTGGACGGCGAGCCAGGCCAAAGAGTCGTGTTTAGCTGGCGTCGCATCATAGGCCAATATGTGTTTTGGTTTGGCAGCTTCTTTGTTCAATGGAAGGTGTACTCTTGTCTCATTGGTGGTGTATATCGCTTCTTCTTCCCTCACTAATTGTGATCACAACACTTGTTACTGTAATTTGGTTTTGATGAGGCTTTTTGTCTGGATTCTGTAGCTGGCTACTGTAAAATCATAAAAATTAGATTAGCATATGAAAATGAATTTTGTGTAATAGATAACCAACATAACAAGGCTGGTAGCAAAACAGTTGATTACATTCATTTTTGAAAACTTACAGAAAGCCGCAATAATATATTTGACATAATTTAAGTTACAGTAGTAGGTATCTACTGGCCTCTTTTTCTCATTAAGCTACAGTAGTACTCATCTACTATCCTCTCCTTTCTTCACTGTATCTAGTAGCTTCTACACAGTGGTCTTTGTAATTACAGTAACAATACCGTAACATAATGTGCATTTTTGATTCAATACCCACAATATTGAAGGTCCTCCGGTTAGGTGTTAGCAGTAATATTAGTATTAACATAAATGGATCTTTGTCGCACTATTTATAGAACAGCTTTATCTAACCCACCATGTGCTATAACTATCTGCTTTTATCATGAAAACGGTTTGAAGCAATCGCTTATATGGTCGTATCTTGTTTTATCTTACAGTTATTTGGAATAAACATTTGATAATGACATTTCAAATTTATTTGAATATAGATTTTATGCGAAATCAGCCTTAGGCATTGGTTAGTCTTTTATAAAAACTATGAATCAAGTCTCTAGTTGTTACAAAAAAGGGTAAGACATGAAGGTGTGTACCGTGATGTTATCAGTAGGCTTAACTTTTGAGAGTAGTATTATGCTACATTATCACTATAACACTTTGTCTATATGTTCGCAAACATCCTTTTCCTTGTTTCTTTTGTAATTCAGCTTGTATACTGCCAACAAGAAGACTTTGATGCGAGAGACAGATTCTTAAACTGTGCACTATCTTTAGGACGTGTTCCCAATCAAGGTAACGTTTTTAAAGGGCCTGTAAACCCCCGAAAAATCCATTTTTGAAATATCGCCATGAACCTGGCATTATGTCTTATCGTGGCGGGACCAAAAGAAAATTCTCGCGTAAAATATTTTCAGAAATTTTTTTCATGGATAATATTTCGATGAATCTCCTTGATTTCACTACAAATTGCTGTTCTAAATATTGTCTGTGTTGTAAAATGCTATTGCTGGCTCGAGTTTTCCAGGTTTTATCTGAATTTACACTTTTTTGTTATTATAGTGTATTTTCCGGTAACGTTTTGAGAACTTTGGCCAGATTCAAGTTAAAACAACTTTAAAAGTTGATTGGTGAGTATTTTATATAATATTTATGTTGTTTTAGATGAATAATCTATATTTAGACACCCACTATTAAGTTCCAACTGTTTTGATGTAATTTCGCACTTCGATGTTGTTATAGCGCAATGTCGAGCTAAAAGATAAAAGCTTAAGCCGTTTTTGGACTTGAAAACTTACAGAATGGCTGGAGAATATGCTACAGGATGTTTTTAAACTGTTGTGGACGATTCTGGTTCAAAAAGCAGGCTAAGGAAGGATTTCTGCCGGATCCCAGCTAAAACAAGGTCAACAAGCGATTCGTAAGTATTTTATTGCCATTTTTGTTATTTTAGGTATCAAATTGGCCAGTTTAACTAATTGTATAACTTGTCATAGACTTTCGGCTATTTTAATATCATAAACACTGCCCAATTCTCAGTTGTTACCTAAAAATTCTGCATTAACAGAATATTCTGGTAAAGACAGACGGAAATTAGTTGGAAGAGGACATGCACTTGTGGATTTAGCTTAGTTAGCCAATTTCTACCTAAAACAACAAAAATGGCAATAAAACACTTACGAATTGCTTGTTGACCTTGTTTTAGCTCGTATCCGGCAGAAATCCTTCCTTAGCCTGCTTTTTGAGCCAGAATTGTCCACGACAGTTTAAAAACATTCTTTAACGTCTTCTCCAGCCATTCTGTAAGTTTTCAAGTCCAAAAACGGCCAAAGCTTTCATCTTTTAGCTCGACATTGCGCTATAACAACATCGAAGTGCGAAGTTACATCAAAACAGTTGGAACTTAATAATGGGTGTCTAAAAATAGATTATTCATCTAAAACAACATAAATATTATAAAAAATACTCACCAATCAACTTTTAAAGTTTATTTAACTTGAATCTGGCCAAAGTTCTCAAAACGTTACCGGAAAATACACTATAATAACAAAAAAGTGTAAATTCAGATAAAACCTGGAAAAACTTCAGCCAGCAATAGCATTTTACAGCACAGAGACAATATTTAGAACAGCAATTTGTAGTGAAATCAAGGAGATTCATCGAAATATTATCCATGAAAAAAATTTCTAAAAATATTTTACACGAGAATTTCCTTTTGGTCCCGCCACGCTAAGACATTATGCCAGGTTCATGGCGATTTTTCAAACGCTATCTTTACAGGTCCTTTAAACTATTCAAATGATTTTTTATCTTAATGTACTTGTTTTTATGGTTAAAGTAGCACGGTAATTAACGTTTTATCTGCTGTAAGATAATAATTTTACTATGATTATGTTTAGGATCATGTCTGGCTTCATGGGCACTCCAAGCGTCGGCCGTTATCACTGACAGGTATTGTATTGAACAGTTTGGAATGTCTTTGTCATATGTCAATTCGATGAACGTTATATCGTGCTGTAATGGGTGTGTGGAAGAGTAGGTTGTTATAATAGATAACTATAGGGCTTTAAGGGTTTACAAGAGGAGGGATACGCTGTGAAGGAGAGGTAGCAGTAGGTAGAAGCGCATAAAAGGGAACTCTTTTAAATTTTGGGCAAAACTGATGTTTATTAATACTTTTATAGGTCTATTTCAATAATTTTAATACTATTTTTTACTTTTTTTAGTTGTAGCCAAGATGGCAATGTAGAAAATGCGTTTTTGTACGCTATGTATTATGGAGTTGTAGCATCTTTATTGAAACCAGATGCGTGTATGTCATATTTTGACAGTTGTCTCATTAATGGAAACTTGAATCAAGACGGTAAATTTAATAGTTATAGTTAAACTAGATTCGAAAAATGTTTTTTTAATTTTTAGTGTATTATAAGATCATAAGGATGTTTTAAAACGAAATTTTAAAAGTTTTTTAAAGCTTCTTTTGATGTTTCCTTTAACCCATGCAAGGAACGAGAATGGGACGAGATTCCAAAGTGTGTATCAGGCTGCCAATCTCCTCTACCATTTCGAAAAATTAAAATTCGTGGAGTTGAGAAGATTTTCGACGAAAAGAAGATGAAAGATGACATTATGGCAAATGGACCAGCAGCTGCCGAGATCGATTTATACAGCGATCTAATATCATACCAAACTGGAGTTTATTCTGTAAGATTTAGGGTCTGTGAGGATGGTCCCCGATCTGCCTCGCTCAGAATCAGCTCAAAATTTTTATACAAAGTCTTTGTACTACTAATAGTACCTATAAAAATTTTAGCTTGCGCTTTAGAGTTTTAAAACTTGAATATTTGAGTTTTACGCCAATTCGGCAAATTTGGCATTGTGTTGCAACCACTTTTTTGCCCAACCAGAGCGGGGCAGTTCTGAGCCGCACCTGTTGGTTTTGCTTTTTTTTAATGCAGGAAGACTGTTGACAAAACTTATTTCAGCCATCCCCCAACGCTTTCATAGTAGGCAAACAGACGGTGAAGATCGTTGGATGGGGGTCAGACAATGGCACAAGTTACTGGTTGGCTGTCAATTCATGGGGAGAGAATTGGGGCCTTCATGGAGTTGTGAAAATAGCTGAAGATGCAAATTTGGTAACTGAGGTGTGGGTACCTATATTCTAAAAAGCCTACTCTTTATGTCGTTATCAGTGCCAAAGTGATAATCTTGACCTTTACCATGCAGTTCGTTTTTGTGTCGTACTATATAGCACGTTGATCACAGTATTATACAGTACCTTAAACACTGTTTTTGTATTTTTCAAAACTTTTCTGGGTTTTTATGGCGACAATAACATATTTGAAATAGTTTTTGGAACGGAAAATTAATAAGTGTCGCGAGGCATAACTCTCGCTATTAATCATAACACTAAATTGGTCATTTAACTGACCTTTTGGCGGCGAAAGTAATCATTTGTTATCATAATGTACTAATCGGATTTAGGAAAGTCTACTCATAGCAGAGGAGATCCTAGAGTGCATGCCGTGTAGATACGATGACATGCACTTTCAGTGGAATTTAGATACGATATCTAGGGTTAATATCTTGATATTAAGTTAGATACCATAGCATTAGCTTATCATTATTGAAATGATATTAATATATTATGTTAGACATGACTTTACGCCTTTTTTTAATTAATTTAAAGGCGTTTCCAGCCTCAAAAAACATTGCAAAACCTCCAAAACAGCATTAAAAACCATTTTAAGCCTAAATTCCAAACAAAAACTAAAGATTTTGAGCTCTTTAACCGCTCCAAACTTCTCAAACATTACAACCAG
This sequence comes from Bursaphelenchus okinawaensis, assembly GCA_904066225.2. Taxonomy (NCBI): domain Eukaryota; kingdom Metazoa; phylum Nematoda; class Chromadorea; order Rhabditida; family Aphelenchoididae; genus Bursaphelenchus; species Bursaphelenchus okinawaensis. The sequence goes on along the minus strand of CAJFCW020000005.1, from coordinate 4,664,616 downwards.
ATGGTATGTTGAGTATGCAATGTTTTGAGTTAAGCGCGTTACTGTGTAAGACCAGGCAGTTGAGGAGTGTTTAATACCTATTTAGGTGATTTAAACTGTTTAAAAACAACACCTCTAGCTTAATGAAGCGAAAACAAAGACGGCGCCACACTTTCTTTACCATCACTGATACAATAAACTGTTTGAAACAGTTTTAATTGGGTTAACGATGTTAACATAGGGCTGTATCTGTCACAACAAGTTCACATTCTCAGGTATTGTTTTTCATAAACAAATCAGGGTTTTATATTGTGATTGTTCATGGTAAAGGTTTGTTACAGTCTGTACTTTTAAAGTGTAACGAGTTAAGGTGGTATATCAAAAAGCATAATGTAAAATGAGAACTACATTAACAACATAAAAAATATTATAATGTAAGGGTAGGCGAGGAAAAACAGGGCAGGACAGACTACAGCAGGACAGAGTAAAAAGCAGAGTAAGAATATGGTAGAGTAAGGACAAGCTTTTTATAGTATAGTAAGCAGGTCAGAGCAGAGCAGGACAGGGAAAGGCTTAGCATAAAGTAGGGTAAAGCAAAGGGAAGTGTAGGGTAGGGTAAGGTAAGGTAAGGTAGGGTAGGGTAGGGTAGGGTAGGGTAGCCTTACATTCTACCTGGACTTACTGTACTCTAAATGGGCGGTTCCTTTCCAAAATGACAGAATCACATGATAACTGACCCGCTTCGTATGTTGATATAAAGAAGGAATTTGAGATATTCTCTTACATTCTTCAGCTTTACACTTGTAACACATATATATGGTAAGAGTGTGAGTAATTCATCACTCCGAAATGAAGTTTACACTCTTTGTGTTGCTGATTACAGTAGCAATTACTGTAGCTCAAGACTACGAATGTGATTTTGTAAGTTTACTTTCTGCTTTTTAACGTTGTTTTACAATTAAAACATACGATATATACCATTTAATATGCATTATATTACTCTGCTTTGTCTGTGTTACAGTCTGTAATGTCATATCATGCCAATATAGTGTTGTAATAGGTTAAAGTACTGCTTTTCTGACAAGATATATTTTCTCTTCATTACTTTAATATAAAACACGGAATTACCTGGTCATGATATGTTTACTATAACATGGACGGTACGCTTTGAGGGCTTTTATTACAGCATTGAAGCAGATAGTTTAATAATATTGTTGTTTTCAAGTCTAATTTAATAGCGTTCGATGATATTACTAGGTAACAAGGATCAATTTGGTACAAAGTCTTATGTACATAGCTGTATACTAAGGTACATTGTATTAACGAAAAGTAATTTAATATATATAAATGTAAAATGAATTGATCTACGTCTTGACCATGATATCTTTGCTTCTGCTGTCCCATTCGACTTTTTATACCACTATAAAATGGCATTTTCAGTTCCTAGACACGATAGAAGAATGTAACGGTGTCTACAGAAAAGCCGATTCCTACGATCTTGAGCTGAACGCTCAGTTCGAGAATGACATGAGGCTGTACTACATTGCCAGAAACAGTGGTCTACCAGCAGTCCGACCCAAATTCCCCAACTTTTGCCGAGAAAAATGCTACGGTAACGGTCTGGACGACTTCAGAAGAAGATTGTTCAGAAGAAGATACTAGATGTAGTCACAGTGGAGCCAACGCAATATAAATAGCTTGTATATATTACTATTACAGTTACAAAACATTTTTAATGTTAGTTTTTAAGATTTTTAAGTATTTTATAGCATTTTAAATTTTCCAATAATGTTTGTGACATTTCGTCAACTTTTGTTTTCTTTCCCATTTTGCTACTAACACAAACAAAAACAGAATATAACGTTACTAAAAAACTTAACTATAAACTTATTACTGTATTTTTTGTTTTAAATTTTCCAATAATTTTTGTGACATTTCGTCAACATTTACAATTTTACCCTTTTTTGCCAATTTCAAAAACAAATTGTTGTTTTGTCAAAATTAAACGTTTCTAATATTAAATACTTTATTAAAATGTCAACAATCATTCTTTACATAGCAATTTGGACAAATATGGGGGTACTGTATATTTAGGTAACAATGTATAACATTCTAAACAAACCGGGACGAATTATTCTTTTTTTTCAAGGATATTAAAGTATTTTGTTGCGAAAAGCTGGGATTATGTTACAAAACGATTTTTAATCGAAATCAGGTTTTCGTGGTGAGACCCAAAAGTTTTTTTCAGAAATATTGAAGATTTATACAATTGGGTTACTGTAACATTTTAAAAGTACAAAATAAAAATGAAAGTTGTATTTATATTGTGTTTAAGTTGTTTAAAAATTTCTTAAATTAATTGAAATTTCAAAAAAATGATTAAAAGTACAAATAGTGATAGAATTTCAAAGTTACAGTAACCCAAAGTAAATTTACATATTTTTGTTAAGATGCCCATTAGAAGCCCTAGTCAGGCTCTTTCTCTTGGCTTGCTGACTGTAGCCAGCCTTCATCGAGTCCACTAGGAACGATGTCAAGGCGATGTAAGCCTTGAAGGCTTCTCGCTTCCCTCGTGTAGCGTCGGCTTTGGATATGGCTTCAGTTAGAGCTACACCCAGATCGTCCCAGATACTACTGGCTCCAGGGCCACAAATTGAGAAGTGTTGCTCACCTATGTTCATTAGGCGGTCCTGGAAAGAATGGCATTATTTTGACATTTTGAAATTTTAAAATTAAAAAAATTTGAAAAGTTAAAATTCAAAAAACTAAAATTTTAAAAATTTTAAAATTAAAAAAGCGTAAAAAGTAGATTATAAAGAATAATAACTACATAATATAACATTGAGGTAGGGTTTTTACCTGTGAAATCTTGCACGGTGCATTCAGATCCTGGATGCTGAGATCATAGAGCTCGATTAGTTGTTTTACATGTTCCTTGATGTCGTAGCACTTGTTGGCCGAGAATCCACCAACGATACTCGTCTTCTGGAACAACTCTTTCACTTTGGGACATCGCTGCGACAATTCTCTGAAAGTAAGTAACGAATAAACAAAAAAAGAATTTATTTTACATAACTTTTTTAAATTTAAACCGTAGTATTCTAATTTAAATGTCGACAAAAAAATTTTGATACCAGCTACAAGCTTATGGTTATGACTTTTTGCATTTTCTATATACTTTTAAACCAAAAAAAACTAAACGAAACGTCATTTTTAAAAATTTGAGGAAAAAACCATTTTTTAATCAATATTTATTATTATGCTAATAAACTGTAGCTTATTTTACCTGAAAACACTGTTGAAGACGCTAGCCTTCATCCTTGGCCATGTTTGTGTTAGCATTAAAGTCTGGTAACTCGTGAGCTTCAAATGTTCTTGCAATGTCAATCCAAAGTCTCCAGTTTCAGCAAAGTCTCGTGTAGCTCGACTGATTCTCGTCCTCGCGTCTTGACGCTGAAAAAATTTTTTTATTTTTAAGCTCTTCTTATCATAAACTATGTAAATTGATTCTAAAATGTGTTTTACTATCCGAATCTACGATACACTATTCAAACAGTATATATTATAGTACCTACAAGTAGGTCCTATTAAAGGACCTGTAAACCCCCGAAAAATCCATTTTTGAAATATCGCCATGAACCTGGCATTATGTCTTATCGTGGCGGGACCAAAAGGAAATTCTCGCGTAAAATATTTTCAGAAATTTTTTTCATGGATAATATTTCGATGAATCTCCTTGATTTCACTACAAATTGCTGTTCTAAATATTGTCTGTGTTGTAAAATGCTATTGCTGGCTCGAGTTTTCCAGGTTTTATCTGAATTTACACTTTTTTGTTATTATAGTGTATTTTCCGGTAACGTTTTGAGAACTTTGGCCAGATTCAAGTTAAAACAACTTTAAAAGTTGATTGGTGAGTATTTTATATAATATTTATGTTGTTTTAGATGAATAATCTATATTTAGACACCCACTATTAAGTTCCAACTGTTTTGATGTAATTTCGCACTTCGATGTTGTTATAGCGCAATGTCGAGCTAAAAGATAAAAGCTTAAGCCGTTTTTGGACTTGAAAACTTACAGAATGGCTGGAGAATATGCTACAGGATGTTTTTAAACTGTTGTGGACGATTCTGGTTCAAAAAGCAGGCTAAGGAAGGATTTCTGCCGGATCCCAGCTAAAACAAGGTCAACAAGCGATTCGTAAGTATTTTATTGCCATTTTTGTTGTTTTAGGTAGAAATTGGCTAACTAAGCTAAATCCACAAGTGCATGTCCTCTTCCAACTAATTTCCGTCTGTCTTTACCAGAATATTCTGTTAATGCAGAATTTTTAGGTAACAACTGAGAATTGGGCAGTGTTTATGATATTAAAATAGCCGAAAGTCTATGACAAGTTATACAATTAGTTAAACTGGCCAATTTGATACCTAAAATAACAAAAATGGCAATAAAACACTTACGAATTGCTTGTTGACCTTGTTTTAGCTCGTATCCGGCAGAAATCCTTCCTTAGCCTGCTTTTTGAGCCAGAATTGTCCACGACAGTTTAAAAACATTCTTTAACGTCTTCTCCAGCCATTCTGTAAGTTTTCAAGTCCAAAAACGGCCAAAGCTTTCATCTTTTAGCTCGACATTGCGCTATAACAACATCGAAGTGCGAAGTTACATCAAAACAGTTGGAACTTAATAATGGGTGTCTAAAAATAGATTATTCATCTAAAACAACATAAATATTATAAAAAATACTCACCAATCAACTTTTAAAGTTTATTTAACTTGAATCTGGCCAAAGTTCTCAAAACGTTACCGGAAAATACACTATAATAACAAAAAAGTGTAAATTCAGATAAAACCTGGAAAACTTCAGCCAGCAATAGCATTTTACAGCACAGAGACAATATTTAGAACAGCAATTTGTAGTGAAATCAAGGAGATTCATCGAAATATTATCCATGAAAAAAATTTCTAAAAATATTTTACGCGAGAATTTCCTTTTGGTCCCGCCACGCTAAGACATATGCCAGGTTCATGGCGATTTTTCAAACGCTATCTTTACAGGTCCTTTAAGAGATTCCTAACAAAATATATATTAAAGTAGCTTGAACTTTGTACCAAAACTCAAAATCATCTTACAGTACCCAAAAGCATCTTACTGTACCAAAAATACATTACGTATTCCATGGTATCTTAATACACCAAAAGTATATTATGTTACCCTACCTCATCTCCATTGGCTCCATTCATCATGCCAAACCCAGACAACGAGAGTTTGTGACCGTTTGGTGCTGTTAGGACCCCGGTTCTGGCAGCCAGATGTTGTAGTCGACGTTGCTGACTCTCGTCAACACTCATGCGACGTTGCTGACGTCGCGGGACGGAGAGATTAGAGGGGGAGCGGGCTGGCGATTGGGGAGTGGTTACGCCCAGAGAGTTGCGACTCGGCTGAAAATTTGAAAATTATGTAAAATACGAAAAAATTGATTATTTGCATATAAAATTTTAACTTTATTCATTTCAGCCGGCGGTCCTTTATGTGAAGTTTAAGAAGTATTAGGTTGTTCAAATAATTATGAGTTCCCTAACTCAAAAAGTTGCTTTGGCTCAGAATTATATGAACATTATAATAACCTAAAATCAAAAATGTTCGAAAAAAACTTGAAATTGTTTAAAAGTGCATTAAATATAAAGATGTAAAGAAATGTAATAGTATATGTATAAAACATATCCCTAGAAACGTATGTAACTGTGGATATTTTAGTTTGGGATTAGTTCTCAATGATATGGTTTCAATTACTGCCATAACAAAGAGATTAAGCAACAAAAGGGCGACAGACCAACGTATCTTAGTGGTACTGTAGATGTATTCATGTATATTTTACTTTTAACATACTTTAAAATATGTTATAGTTAGAATAAAACAAGTCTTGAGCAGCTTTGCTATAAGAAACATATTGTTATAGTCAACATATGGCTTAATATGCTGACCTACCCGTACTTCAGTGTAAAAATACTCAATAAAAAATACTCTTGGTATGACAATGCACTGTTATAGTGCCAGTGCTAAGGCTAGGGCTGAGGCAACAAAGACTAGTTGCTTAAAGTCTGATGCCTACAAAATAACTATCAAAAACGTTTTACCATCTAACATATATTTTAAAAATAGTTGTAAAACTTACTCTACGTCCAGCGTCGTTTGTGCTTTTGGATCGTGCTCCAATTCCAGTAGCGCCTTCTGAATCCTCGTTTTCAGATTCTAGGAGCGACGGCGATAAAGTGCATTGTGAAGTTTTTCGTCGCGGTTCAGATGAATATGACTGAAATTAAAAAAGTTGAATTTTGAAGAAATTCAAATTAGAAACTAAAAGTAATAAATCATCTTGTGTTCAGTACTACATACATATGAGTAATGTAATCATAAATATAGGTACTGTAATCCAAAATTAATTATTATACAAATTTTAATAAAGCTTGTAAATACTTATACCTCACAGTCAAAAAGAGTAAAAGCTAAATATATATGGTAAAATTTGTTAGCATACTACATTCTTTTGATAAAAGACATGTTTTCTTAGTCTACATAATGAATGTCATGCATTATATATAAAGACATGTCATCGTACCACTAAAAAATTCTTTTTATGATGGAAAATATGAATTTTAGATAAAATACGATCGATTTTATTGAAAAATTAGTTTTTAAATGACCTAAAATACTGTTGTATCTAGGTTATTATCAGAAGTTTTTACTATACCTACAAATCTACCCATACCCCCTTAACGTTGTATATTGTAGTAGTCATACCCTCTTATAACCTGTTGTATCGTCAAAGCCCTAACACTTCTTAACGTGTTATATTGTCACAGTCTACCCCTTCCCCCTTTAACGTGTTATATTGCGGTAGCTACCCACCAGAAAACTGTAAAATTATGCATACTTTTTTTCGCAAAAAGTGAAACGTCTGAATTTCGAACGAAATGCCGCTTTTTTTTGACAGCTAGCTACTCGATTTACTTTCAAACAAAGCCAAAGACAATAAGAAACCACTTTCGGTGCCTTAAGGTGCACATAAAAGGGGGGACAGAGGAGCAGAGTACGGTGGAAACATAATTGTTGGAAAAACATATAGGTACAGGTGGTACAGTAAAATTTTAGAAGTTGCAGTAAAGCGATGTAGGGAGAGGTAGGGCAGGGTATAATAAGGTAGGGTGGGGTAGGGTGAAGTAATGTGAAGTAGGGTGGGGTAAGGAGAGGTAGGACAAAGTAGAGTAAGACAAGGTAAAGTAACGTGAGGTAGAATAGGGCGAGGTATTGTGAGGTAAGGCGGTTTAAGACGAAGAGAGGTAAGGGGGGGGCAGGGTAATCACGCAATTCCTCTCTTTCTCTCCCCCCCCCCTCCTTCTATATTTCTTTAATAAAAGTCTCTCTTTCTCTCTACCCTGCCCTCTTTCCTACCCCTCTCCCCCCCCCCTCCCCCAAATAATACCTACTTTTGAACTAACCTTATAGAGAACGCTATACTTATATACTTTTAGTCATCACATAAACGTTGTACGAGTTCTGTCATCAAAGATCGCATTCAATGCATAAACAAGCCGATGCCGTTATAACATAATAGCCATAGTTACTACAACAAAGACTGTAACAAGTGCGATACGCAAGGTAAACAAGCACAAGATATAAACAGGTTGTACGACAGTAGATAACAATGCGTTGTGATGTCATTGGGGCAAGAACTTGTAAATAATATATTTTAAAGAGCTTTAAACCTATTTTAACCTTATATAAAGTTACTATGTTAACCGTATACCATATACAAAGTTAAGATAACTTCATATATGCAAATCATATAAAACAGAATTTTGTACCTAAAGTACAATAAGTGCCCCTACAAACAACATACTCTGTAAATACAAATATGGTACGTACCCCAACCCACTTATGTTTATGTAGATGAACATGACGTTTCTCAAGATAAAACAACGTCAAGCTGTTCAAATGACTACATTCTACATTGTTTGTCGTTATGTCTATTCATTGCTCGTACGTTTCTTGGCATGACTTTTAACGTATCTTTTCTAGAAAAGATACGTTATAATAACTACAAAATACTGTAAAACTGCCCTACTATAGTATGTCGCATATCCCCCAAATTTCATAATTTATACTTAAAAACACATAGTACATAGTATACTTCTAATTATACATTGTACTAACTGTCTAGTTCTGTTATATAATAGTAAGGCACATTTACTGTGATATGTACAATAGTATTTTATATAACAGTAGAAAAGGTAAGACGAGCAATATAATACTATAAAAGTAAAAAATCCATTTTTACAAATCATTAAGAAAAGCCACCCGACTTTGCTTTATTAGAACACCCCTCCCTTAGCTACTTGACTCTGATGACAAGACTTTACTATGCTACTTAAGTTCTAATGTTTGTACCAAAAACAACTCAAAAATACTCTGCAAACCACTATGTTATACTCTAAATATCACCATGTTAACTATGATATAAGCAAACATACCAGCCAATATCGTAATCGCAAGTGTACCATATTATACGTACCAATTCTACTTAGTGATGTAATAACTAGGTTGTTTTAACTGAGTAATGTTATAACTAGTTTATTATACTCTGTAATGTAACCAAGTTATGTTAGCTCGGTAATGTCACAACTTAGTTAAAGCAACTTAATAATGATATAGCTTAGCCAGAGTAATGTAATAACTGTTTATGTACACTCAACTACCTTTACACAGTAAAGTAATCTCTTACTATTTAAGAAGGCTGATATTAATATCAGATAACAACCTTAAGCTCAGCGTTCTTCGCCCATCCGGCTTACAGTTTAGATTTACTATTTAAAACACAAAGTGTAATCTACAACTTAAACATACGATATGGGTATGTTTAAAGTCGTATGGTAGAAATGTATGATGGTAGAGACAACTTTCAACACATTTAAAAGTACAGTCGTCATAGTAGGCTTACATTAACTTAAAGTCTACATTAAATACTTAAAAGATCACAAAGTTATTTCATGGTTCTATGTTACTATAGGTCATATACCATCATTACATAGTAAAATAATATAATTTAAAGTTTTTGCTAAAACTATACTATAGCTATTACAATTCAGTCTTTACTAAGTAACCATGCCACCTTATTGTACGTGAAAATAAATTTTATAACATACCTTGCCCTACTGTATCTTAAACTATATATCTTATCCTACAATATAGCTAAACCCTACTAATATACCATGTTATCTTATCTTACCATAAAAGGCGCGTAGCCATTACTACTTCCGTAACCATATTCAGTCATAGCCACCCACACCAACAGAATCACACAGTAGAATGTTACCTAGTCTGAATACGATGTATGCTCAAAGCGTATCCTCTTTCAGCCACAACCGGACATATCACTTTTGCATGTTGAGGATGATACCCACTCTTTAAGTCGGCTTGAGATGAAAAAACCTATACCTACATGTAGATACACTTAAGGTGATACGCAATGAAGAGATGATACACATGCCTACACTCAAGTTGCTACACATAAGAGACAATACACATAGAGATGTTACACATAAAAGATAATACACATACCTACACTTAAGTTAACATGTCAGAGAGTACGTGAAAAAGATGTCAAAGTAAAGATTAGACATGTTATAGTAGGTTTTAGATAACACAGTTAAGCCTATTTTAAAAGATAGAGAGTACCGTTTCAAAGACAGTTTGAAGCGAGAGAGTGTGTGAACAGAAGAGACGCCAGAGAAAGAAGAAAGCGGAGGCTGAAGATACAATTAGATGTAGTTGTAAAGTATAAAGTGAAGAGTCAAGATGTAGTGAAACTTGTCAAAATAATAATTTTCATAAAAAGTTACAGTAGGTTTTTCAAAAATTTAAAAATAGTTTCGTATTTTAGAATCGTAAAGTAATATTATACTTTTTAGATATACTTTTTCCTTTTTATAGCTTTTACAAGAAGTAAAACTGTAGATAAACGGCTAGATACCACAGTAAAAAAGCAATGTTTTGCTGCCACAATACATTGAAGATGTACCCACATATTATCATAAACTTCAAAAATATCTAATAGATGGTTCAAATAATTCTCTGCCCTCTAAAACCCCAAATTTGCTCTGAAAAAGGGCACAGAAGTATTTGAACCACCTAATAGTATCTATCCTACCTAGTCCTAAAGTATAAGTCAAAATTCAAAATTTCAAAAAATAATTCAAGTGCCGAAAAGATAACGCAAAAACAAGAGAGAGCAGAGACAATTCAAAGCCAATATTTTGGTGGTTTGGCCAAGAGTTTGAGGACAACAATTTGCAAAAAGAAAAGTGCTCGAGGCATCGACGGAAATGGGATTTGTTGGTGGAAATAAAGTTCCTTCGAAAGGATGTTTAGGTATTCAAAGTACGTTCGAATAACATACAACACAAAACTGGTAGAAGGTAAGATTAAAAGGGATTGAAAATAGGATTTTTTCGTATTTTAGGTAACAATATATTATAAAATATTAGGTTCTATGAACTTTTTGACCAAGATTACATAAATGAAGGTAATATACCCATCTACTACCAAAGCTTTTACCAAGTTCGTACCTACTATAACATACTACATACCTACTCATTAATATACTTCAATCCCCCCCCCCTATATAACCCCAATACACGCCCTTATATACATCATGTTCATAGTCCACCCCATAAACCCGCGGAACGAGCACATACATATCATATCGTATATAAAGTATGAATGCGATCGTGCCCACTGTGCCGTTTATGGCCTGAAGAATGAAAAGAGTAAGCATGTCATCTTTATAAATTACCCATAACATATGCAGGGCCATGTATACGAAAACAAGACGCTAGGTTCATGTTCGTATGTTCGTACAAACATACCATTCGTAGCAAGAGGTGGGGCGCAAGGATGGGCATCGCTGTCGTAAACAACCTAATATACCTCGATTTACTGCCCCTATTAAACGGTATCCTCCAACCCTATTATAGCCTACTTATCAACCTTAATATAACCTAACTCCCAACCTTATTATAGCCTACATATACTCCATAAATCGACGTATAACCCCATAATAACATACTAACCATTTGCACCTGTAATGTTCGTATGTTAGACATCACATGGCCATATATATCTGGGGAATTCTATCAAATGTAATTACTGCAAGTTACCGCCAAAGTAGTAGGCGAGATACGTGGGTTTACATTGTGTTCATCTGCTCTTGGGCCAATTTACATTCCGCTATATATAAACGTTAATGGGCTATATATAGGGGGTTGATGACATGTCATCGGAAGTTGTAGTAAAAGCTGTTTTGATTAGTGTAAACATCATTTTATTGCTTTTACATGATGTTTTGATTTTAATTTTTAAAGGTTTTAATCTATTTTTACAAGTTTTGAAACCAAAACTGCGCCCTATAGTTCCGCAGGCTGCAGTGAGCCAAAAAGTTAAAATACGCAAAATATTAATTAAAAAAGCATTTTTTAACCCAAATACAGTATTTTTACTATATAAAAAAGCTTTCTTTTATATACCAAGACAAAAAAAATTACCATTACTATGGTATGTTATGATATATGTGTACATATAATAACACAGCTTACCGTATCTTCCATAATATCACAATATTTTAGCTAAAAATATAACTCAAATTACAGTATGAAAGTAGTATTAGTCAAGTTTCAAGCTCACAAGTAGTACCACTTTACAGTAAATTAATAGCACCACTTTATAGTACTTTAGCAGTATTATTTTGTCCTTCTATAATATATACCAATACTACGATAACCTATACCGCTCAGTAAAGCTCAAATACAAAGTAAGCCCATTTTGGCATAAAATTAAAAAAACTTTGGAATACCGGAAACTTCAAGCAATGCCCTCGAAAACCGGTTTCCGCGGCCAATTTACATTCCAAACCATGGTGAGTAAGATGTTGGCCTTGTGACACGTTTAATGTCATACGAGATATAAATAACATGTTTGCACATATATATATATATGTTTTGCAATTTCGGAATGTAAACAGATACCAACGGGTTGTGGATGACGTGTTGTTTGGTGTAATATCCCGTAACATACACAGTGCAAAGACATAACACTTGGTATATGATGACTATTAGGATCATATACAATGACTAATAGTAGAAGATACGATAGCTATTAGTATAAAGCCCGGCGACTATTAGTATAAGATACGATGACTTGTTACAAGATATAAAGACTTGTTGATAAAAGGTACTACGACGTGTCTATACGATATGATGCTTAACATGATCGTTATGTGATAATATTAGAAGGTTCAAGTAAATCCGTGCCCCTTCTCAAAGCAAGTTTTCAGAGTTAGGAAGCACAGAATTATTTGAACAACCTAATATAACGTCATTTTAGAACCTGTAGCTCACAATACTACAAAACACAACAATACCTACCCTATAACATACGACCATAATATCCAAAAAGCCAAAATTTTGCCAGAGTAAAAAATTAAATTTCAAAAAAAAACTAAAAATAGATGCTAAAACACTGTATGTTGACTTAGAGACCTCATAAATGCACTTTTATTACCCAAACACCTACAACCCAACACCTAAAACAATATGCTTGATGTTCGACATAAAGTAAACATACTGAAAACTACAAAATGTGAAAAAAGTGCCAAAGCTGTAACTTTGCACCTGTCTGCCACTTAATCCTAAATCAAACACCAGTAGAAGAGCGATATAATCGTTGGGACGTGTTATAACTAACATCACTGATTAAATTTAGAGCTACGTTACAGTTACAGTTTATGAAACAAACCTCTTTAGTATGACACTTTATAAATTGAACCAAACCTGTCCTTACAACCAGGGTGTCATACCTAGCCACATTTCTTGTGGACATAGGTAGTACGGTGGCATAAAAGACATAGCTAGGCCTAGTAGCTATACATAAAAAGAATTTGTGAACCGGACCGTGCAAAAAATTTAAAAAAAATCAAGTCTCTAATTCTTTTTTGAGAGAAGAAGGTGAATATTACTAAAAACCTCAATTTAGGTTCCAAAAGCCAAATTTTCCAAAAAATTTTCAAAAATTTTAAGAATATTCAAAATTGTGAAACACTGAAGTTTCGAAAACTCTTTTGAACCCTCAAGCAGTTATGCAATAAAAGAAGAAAGACATTTGAGACGGTTTCAAACCTTAAAATATTCGAGGAAATTTGAATTTTTATTACCTAAAAGTTTGAAATTTAAGAAAAAACTGAATAGATAAGCTATATTATACTTTTTTGTGCAAAAGCTTTATTTTTTACTGTATATCAGCTAGAATTGTATAATTATGCTCAATTCAAAAGTAAATATTTTTTCAAAAAGTAACGAAAAAAGTTTTGTCGTTTTTTACTGTGCTAAATATAACAAATTTACGACAAAACTTTTGCGGTAATTTTAAACTTTTTAATTTTACTTATTTTACCCTAAATTTACTGTTTTAGCCTAAAAACTATTTTTAAATTACTCAAAACAAAAACAACAGTAACTCCCAAGCAATACTCAAAACTAAAACAATATTACCCTAGAGCCTCCTTGTGACACTTTCAAAAGCACCCCTCGAAAAGAGTAAAACACTTCCTGGAGACAAACTTGTAGATGATATGTATTTATGGCATTAAATCCTCTCATAACACGTCGAGTTCACATAAAACGCCGTCTGGAGATGTTTTTCGGGCATGACATCACGAATCCCCTCCGGGCATTTCGCTCGCTTCGAACGGTTTAATGCAAAAAATAAATTCGAGAGCAAAAGATTATCGCCCAAGTTTGATACACTTACTATTAGGTTGTTCGAGTAATTTTGTGCCCTTAAACCAAAAAATTTGAAGAGGGCTCAGAATTATTTGAACAACTTAAACTTAATATTAATTATTTTAGGTATCAAAAGCCTTTTTGGAACCCCCAAAATGTAGCCTTTAAATTAACAAAAAAATTTTTTAAAAATTTTTTTGAGACCGCCCCTTGTTTACATTACTTATTTACCCCTCCGGAGTCCTAAATGAAAACTAAAAATAACCACAACAATATTATTCATCCAAATTCCTACCAAAATCTCGAAAAACCGGCCGTTTATCTCAAAAACAGACTAAAATAAGCCTAAAATATTGAGAAAACAACAAGTTTATAAGAGCAGGATCCCCCAACCCAGCCAAGACCTGCATCCCAATTAAGGGCGGACTTTAAAACAGTGAAATGAGGTTAGTTCGAACTGTTTGCAAACCCCAATTGAGGATTTAAAAGTGACGAATGCTGCGGAATCTGATTAGGAAATGGCAGTAACACAATATAGTTTGAAGCAAAATACGAATTTTAAGTTGTGTTTTGAAGGAAGTGGCTACATTTCTTGTTGATGTAGGTAAGGCAGTAGTTTAACAGACATAGCTAGGTTTAGTAGCTAAATTTAAAAAATATTTGTGAACCGGTCCGTGCTAAAAATGGTTTTAAATGAAAATTGTTTCAAATCGAAAAATGTATTTTACAAAAAAAGTCTAATAAAAACCGTAAAATGTTACTTTAAAGATAATCTAGATATAGTTTATTAAACGTTTTTGAAAAGAAAATGCTACCCTAGCTCTTCCCTGCCTTTCCAAACCTTGCCCTACTCAGACTTACGTTAACCTTAGCCTAGCTAAGCCCAGCCCTCGCTCTAACCTTGTCCCTGCCCTACCCAGGCCTTCTGGTAACTTTGCTCTACTCTAAATCTAGTCCCTACTTTAACCTTATCCTAGCTATTATAAAAACAACCCAAGCTCCACCCTAACTTTCGGAACCTTACACCTGTCCTACCCTAGCCTTTTCCTACCCCTAGATTTGCTTTACCTTACATTGTCCCTACTTTACCCTTATATCTACTAGCTAAGCCCAACTCTTCTCTACCCTACCCAAGACAAAATGCCAAAATTTTATATTATATGTTGACATAAGCCGTAACGTATTTTACAAAAAAACTTCAAGTTACAATACATTGCTTTTAATACAATGACGTATTTTATAAAAAACTACTGTAACACTTATAACCCCAAAAAATTTAAAAACTTAATCCCCCTAATATCAGATAATACATTGCCATATTTGGCCAAACCTAATGCATAGTGAGAGATCAATCACAACAAGTGTGGGTAAGCCTGAGATTAACATGTTTACTCTCCAAATTTTTTCGTTTACTCCAGCTTCAGTTCGAAAAGAATTGAAGCCGGAAATTGGCCGACTAAAACAAGATTTATTGTCGCTCATTAAGTGCAAACACATAATGCTGAGACAGTACGAAAGTATAGGGACTGTCGAGAGTATTAAAAAGGTATAAATGACTAAAAGTTTTTAAAATACAAAAGATAACATTTCTGGTAGGTACCTACTTATAAGACGTAACTTTGAATAAAAATGTTTACTATGTTATTTATTACAACATATGTATATTATATAATTACACATACCGTATGCATACAGCATATCTAGTCATACCAAACACCTATAACACCTATGATACCTCAAACCTGTCATTATCAGCCCAAAACCCACCCCACCCCCAAACATACCGCCAAGATACGACAAGGTGACTGTAAAACTTACAATTCCAAACTTTTGTTTAATAAGCGCCTTGGACATGGTGGAGGAACACTATTATCTGTTTGCAAAACGCTTTTTTGGGATTTGGTTTAAAGAGCGGAATCTGGTGACTGCCGAGAAAACAATCAGCGCTTCTTTATGCCCGAGGCCCTAACAAAACTTGTTAAATATTTTATAAAGTGGGTCAATGGAAGACGCCTCAGGGCGCTTAACTCTCATGACATTCAAGGACAAAAATAATGCACACAAAGATGTGAAAGGACGGTTGGGGAGATGCTATGGTAAGATTGTTATACTAGGTAGCATACCTTGTAATACTGTATAGCTCTGTTGTATAAGATAGTAGTACCCATAACAAAGAATATAATAATAGTTAGTACCATGTGCTATAACTTAAATATAATACTAAATATATAGCTCAAACAAGATAGTCATAAGAAAGTGTATTCAGAACAAAGACTATAATACCAAGTAGTATAAGATATAATACCAGGTAACGCTATGATCTAAATATAATACTATATTGCTCTATTGTGAAAGATACTAATACCCATAACAAACAATATAATACTAGATAGTAAGCCATGTTTGGATAGTGCTGAATTAACGCTCTAAATTAAACTGGAGCTTAAGACCTCGTATTTTACAAAAACAAATATTGTTCAAATTTTTACAAAATTCAAATTCCAGAACAAAAAAAGCTGAACGACAACAGACCTCCAATATATTTTACCTTTTCTCTCCAATTTTCTTTGTTTATACTCAAGCGAACCGAAGCAAGATGGCCAGACTAAAGGTTGTAGTCACCATCATCTTCGTCATACTCAACAGCATATGAAAGTAACACTGCCTCATAGTAAGTTTTTAAGTATTAGGTTGTTCAAATAATTATGTGCCCCTATACTTAATTAAATGCCCTAATATTAAACCAGCCCATTGTTGACCTCAGGGCCGGGCGCGAGGGGGAGGGGGGGGGGGGGGGGGTGTACCCCCCCCCCCCCCCCCCCAAAAAAAAATTTTTTGAAAAAAATTGAACGTGGTCCCCCTGTGGATTTTCGGAAAAAAAATTTTGCAAAAAATCGGCACAGGTAGCTTTTCAAAGTTAGAAGCACAGAATTATTTTAACAATCTAATATAACTATTTTAATTTGAAAAGATCAGTCTAGAGCCTGGAGCGCAAGGTTTCACAAGATATGATGCCTTAACTTTTAGCCTACGATAAGATGCAATAACTAGCCAAAGTACAATACCTCTTGTTATGATCTACGATTAGTTTATGAAACATGCCCGCCCAATATATCCTGTGGTATTTCAAAAAACTTAGCAATCTAGACAGTATTTTTTAAATATTACAATTAAGAAATGTATTTTTAAGACTAATGCCAATAATTATGTTTTCCTAACATAAAGTTTTCAAAATTACTATGCTTAGACGATGTCTTACCTATAAATACAAATTAAGACCATTATTTCCAAGAAAATAGTCAAAAATAAGAAGAAAAACCTCAAAAATAACTCTGATAAGCTTTTTAAGACTCTATACCTTCTATACCACCAAACCATTAGATTGCTCAAATAATTATGCGCCCTCTAAACTTAAAAATTTGCTTTCAAAAAGAGCACAGAATTATTTGAACAACCTAAATAATAAATTAATTTTGTAAGAACCTACCCCTCTGACGTCGAGCGACCTCCTCCCCTGACTCATCCTCTCGATTCCCCATTCCTCGGCGAAGTCGGCGGCCGAAAGCGGTCGTTGTGGGGCTGAATCTGACAGTTTCGACCGAACATGGTGTCGACTGTGCCGGTGTGCTATATGTGTCTCTGATACAGAGTGCTCGTTACCCATTCAATCTGAAATAGGATGAGTAAAGTACAGTAAAGACTCGTTATAAGCGATACGGTATGTTGTGACAAAGTCAAATGTAAATGTAAAAAAACTCATCGCTATAGTAAAAATAGAATGGCAGTGGTATAAAAAACAAAAAAAAAGTTACATAATACATTTTACATTACTATATAACTAGAAAGTTATACATATGTAATATATTTACATATATGAGTATATAACAACGCATATTACCCTCAATACCTATACAACCCGACACTACACTTCAATTACCAATAATTACAACTTATTATTTGAACTCTACTATAATATAATAAACAAAAAAGCCTTTCCTCACGTGTAATTACACCTCCACACCTACATACATCCAACTATGTTATGTAGCTACATGCACATTTATGTTATGTATCCCCAAACATGTGCTATGTACCCAAACCTACCTCCAAACCCAAGTTATGTACCTCTATATACACATTTTATGTATACCTATGTTATGTTGTGTCTGTATTATTCATGGGAAAACACAAATAATAAGCATTAAATTAGCGAAATTGAATCAAATATGCCATTTGTAAAGAGCAGTCGAACCCAAAACGTCCAAAACACTCTTGCAAGATACGAGCATGTCCCTACGTTTAATACGAAGATTTATAATGGAAGGTACGTGCTACATCACAGTAAATCTGATTATTGTAAAGCTGGTATTCATGTTAATGTAAACGACCTTACTTTAAGCATATTGAAGTACATAAAAGATGTAAATCCAATTGTTATGTTACATTATGCTGTCCTACCCTACCCTACCCTACCCTACCCTACCCTACCCTACCCTACCCTACCCTACCCTACCCTACCCTACCCTACCCTACCCTACCCTACCCTACCCTACCCTACCCTACCCTACCCTACCCTACCCTACCCTACCCTACCCTACTCTACTCTACCCTACCTTACTCTACCCTACCCTATATATAACACAATAAACAGCAACAACACCAAACCTCTTCTTGCTACAAAAAACTAACCCAATATTCAAGTTACAACAATGTAATTCCCAAAAACCGCGTCGTATGTTACACCCAACTACCGCGGTTATTTTCAATTTACAGTTGTTTGTTCACAACAAACAATGTAATCAAATATTTTACGCTGTAAATATCTGTAAATATGCGCCGTAAATACGGAGCTAAGTAACCGCGTGACGTATCATATCAATTATGCAGCCAGTCATACGAACAAGACATTACACAAACTCAACTACTTGACACTCAGAATATTAATTTTAGACAATATGCACTTACTGCATACTTGATAACAATATAGAGCAGCAGGAGGTAATATAAAGAAGGGCCTTATAGGTATATTAGCTTTTTAATTGTTTTTCTCTAAATGGTCTACTTTAATATTTGCCGTACTGTAATTAGAAAAAATGACAAAAAGTATTAACCCCATCCCCCCTCTCTCACCTACAAATAAAAAAATGTCACTGGTCTTATCTGTAGCTTCCCCTCTAAACTTGTCTTCGAAAATCAACAGGAAGGTAAGGGTGAGAAATAACGATCAGGTCAGACCGACTTTAGGCTAAAGTTGAAACGGGCCAAGCCTAAAAGTTGAGCCCAGGGGATTGAAAAGTGAAGCCGGGCTGATCTGAGAAAAAAATAAAAACAGGTCGGGCCAAAACGTTGGCCCGTTTCTCACTCTTACAAGTGGGCCTCTATAAAAAGGTTTCTTCCCCCTCACCCCAGCTTCTAGGAAGACAGGTACCCTTACCCCAAAAATCAAAACCTCCCGCCCAATTTTTTTTTTCAATTGAAATTGAGCAAACAAATTTCAAGTTTTGGCGCTAAAAGTGTAGTACATACCTTTTAGTCATTTCAAAGTCATGTTACTTAAGGTTTTGAAAGTTGGAGCGAGTAGAAAACTGTGTGTTGTCAGAATAAAACAATGGCGAAAATATTGGTTTAATCAAATAATTTTGTGCCCCTTCTCAAGCAAATGTTTGATGTTAAGAAGCACAGAATTATTTGAACAACCTAATACATTTTACAAAGAACAAATAGCACATTTTAAAGCTTTCAAAACCTTTTTTATGATAAAATTTATAAAAGAATCAAGCTACCTTTCTCCATGTGACCATTATTATCATAAGAAAAAATTTTTTTGCCACCCCATAATAAAACAACCCGCCCGACGATAAAAAAAGCTATCTAAAAAGTACACTCTTCTTAAAATTCACTTTTTTATTAAGTTGTTCAATTAATTCTACGCCCCATTCCAAAAAAAATTCCGGAGTTAAGGAGCGCAGAATTATTTGAACAACCTAACACAATATCTTCCATTCAAAAACTAAAACACAATTGCAAACTGTTGATGTTTGTAAACTAAATGTTAAAAGTCGAGCTTCAAACGGCATCTGGAAGTCAATGTAAACCTAATAAACTTGTATATATATAGGCGCATCGAATATCGACCAAATTAGTTTTGACCAAACATAATTATAGAACATACGACGACATTGTCAAGTAATTGGGTAAAGTGCGTCGTACTATTCGTAAATTCAATGATATTGCTATTGTAATGAATATATTATCAGTGCCATACAACATCAAAAAGAGGATGGAATACCTACATAACATACCATATACAAAAATCTTTAAAATTTAAATATATTTAAACTTTAAAAGGCTCTATATTTTCTATACCACCTAACCATTGAATTGTTCAAACAATTCTGTGCCCCTAAACCCAAAAAATTACCTTAAAACATGTTCTTACAAGAGGCCGTCACCACTTACTATACATATTTAGAGTTAATGAACACCAATTACAATGTAAAAAACAGCCACCACAAGCAGTTATTACATCTACAATAACAAGAAAGTAACAAGAAACAGTAATTACCTCTAGAATGTGTAATTTACTGCCAAAAACAAGCTTGTGTAACATTGTATTTACAAAAATATCTCGGTTAATAAATATTTAAAAAGTTATTATTAGGTTGTTCAAATAATTCTGTACTCCCTCTCCAATCAATTTTTTGTATTAGAAGGCACAGAATTATTCGAACAACCTAATAATAAATATTGAAAACAAGATATACTATTAAAAACGTGGTAGATGTAATATTATGATATTAGATAAGCAATAAGCCCCTTAGTACGCTACTACACCAACTAATGTAAAATAATTTATAGTAAAGCTACTTTTGACATTTTAAGAGTACAACATCTGCTCAAAAATGTCACCTTGCTTGATTTACGGTATTGTAAAAAATGTTTTCAAAAATACTTTAAAATTATCCTTAATTTTGCCAGAAAAATTGTAAAGCAACATGTAAAAAGATGGATAATATATTAGGTTGTTCGAATAAATCTACTCTACACTTCGTATCTTATAGTATAAAAACGTCGTATCTTGTGATATCTTAATCTAAGGCTCTAAAAAAGAGTTTAAAAGTTATATTAGATTGTTCAAATAATTCTGCGCCTTTTAACCTTAAAAATTTTCTTTGAGAAGAGGCACAGAACTATTTGAACAACTTACTACTACAAAAACGTACAAAACTGTACACATGCACGTGTACGTTAATCAGACGTCTGTCTACGTATAAAAGTCACTACCATACTTTACTGAGCCTACAAATATATATTTTTTTATAGTTTTGTATGCTCAAATACCTAAAATAAGATACATAAAGGTGGACAAATTTACTTTTCTTTAGCTATAAATAACATCACTTCCACAAAATACAATTCGAAATTTAAAAATAGTTAAATACGTCACACAAAATATATTTATATCCAATGTAAAGACTAATTAAGACGTTCGAAGGAAAAATTTGCACGTAACTATATTGTACATCTTACATAAGGCCCATAACCGCTTAGTAACCGGGGGTTCAATGACACCGCCGTATCTATGTCCCATCTCGAACAATGACAATGTAATTAATCGCCATAATAGTCTGAACATAGCACGTTTACTGTGAAAGACCACTGAAGGAAGTAAATGGAAGTAGAATATACCTTCACTGTTCCTTTATGAAAGTGTTATAGCAATAAGATAGTATAAAAGTTTTTAGAAGTATGTTTTATATAAAAAGTTGTACTTTTGGGCTTTTCTATAGACTTTTTGACCACACATTAATACTAAATTTATTACCAACTCAGTCCGAAAGTTTGTGCTAACAGCAATACATTTATTATTAAGTTGTTCAATTAATTCTGTGCCCCTCCTCAAAGCAAATTTTCAAGGTTAGAGGGTGCACAATTATTTGAACAGCCTAATATAACTAAAGTCATTTTAGAGCCTGTAGCTTAAGATAACGCAAGAAAAGACACCGTAATTTTTAGCCTACGATAAGATGATAGCTAACCAAATGGGCACAGAATTATTTGAACAACCTATTTAACAATAAATATATAAAGTAATAAAGTAAGGTAAATATAAAGTAATTTTAGCCATTTGCATATTAAAAAACCATAAAAATAAGCGACATACCCATTTCCAGTCGTATTTTACAATTAAACCTTTAATTCACACTTAAATTTTAAAAAATTAATTTAAAAAATCCCCAGCCGAAGCCATTAAAAACATATGGACAACTACATCCTCTCGACCATCTTTCGAATCCCATTTTAGCTGAAGCCATTAGGCTATCAGTCCATATTACGCTCTCAACCCAACTATTAGATAAAGACCACGTCCTTTGTTTACCAACACAGTAATTTAATCGTATGTCAAGTGTTTAAACTCAACAAATATTGTTGTTTATGAGTTATTGAGCTTTCATGAATTAGAAGAATCTGTAATACAGTATACTAAAATACAAAGAAAACTCCTTTATAACAAACAAAGTTAAAATTTCGTTCCTTATACATGTGTTCTTACATAAACTCTCTTCGGTATACAGGAGTTAGAATAACCCCCCCCAGAAAAAAATTTCGAGTTGAACGTGGTCTCCCATGTAAATTTTTTTGACCCCCGCCCCCAGACCGAAAGTCCCCGCCCGGCCCTGACCATAGCTATCTATACATGAGCATAGTTATTAAGCTAGCCATATTTTAAACTTTCAAACTTGACTAA
This sequence comes from Bursaphelenchus okinawaensis, assembly GCA_904066225.2. Lineage (NCBI taxonomy): Eukaryota > Metazoa > Nematoda > Chromadorea > Rhabditida > Aphelenchoididae > Bursaphelenchus > Bursaphelenchus okinawaensis. The sequence goes on along the minus strand of CAJFCW020000005.1, from coordinate 4,642,052 downwards.
GCCTTCAGAATCAAAAGGAACAATCTGAATTTGTCATGATAATCTTTTATTTTTCGAATGTTTTTGTTTTTTGAAATTGCATGGGAATCACTTTCATGCACAACTCTATTATTACCAAGACAACTACATCAACAAACAAATACACAGTATCGGTAGTTCTTAGTAAAAAAGACACAAATTAAAAACCGGTTCACAAAGTTGTGGCATTTCTAGTTTTTCAGAATTCAAAAAGCACAATTCTTTACCTAAAACTGAAAAAAATCTTCGTTTTATCAAGTTGTTAAACTAATTCTGTGCCCCTATACTTAATCACCCGCCATAACCTTTACAATTGTTGACCTACTACAATATCAAAAGTACCTTTCCTACTATTAGGCTGTTCAAATAACTCTGTGCCTTTCCTCAACGCAAATCTTTGGAGTTAAGGAGCACAGAATTACGTGAACAACCTAATAACTAAAAAATGAATAAAAGCTGTCACGTAAGCCATATTGCTCACATCAAGACAGCTTGAACATGATATATTAACTTGTAATACATAATTACTGTTTACCAGCGACCGCTTCCTCGTTACTATTAGATTAGTCATTTCTGTCGCATTTACAATAAATTTATTTAAAAATTTCACACGTCAAAAACAGTAAGGACATATACTAAAAATAACTTTCAAAACACTCACGATGTGTGCTAAAGAATAGCAGAAAATTCAAAATTTAGGCTTATAATTCCTCTTTTATTTTTTTAAATATCAGGTTGTTCAAATAATTCTGCGCCCCTAAAAGCCAATTTTTGACGCTAGGGAGCACAGAATTAATTGAACAACCTATACTGTCCAAAACTTAAAAATGAAGTCCCATTTTTAGAGATGGCATACCTACAACCCTTTTAAAATTAAATATTACAGTACACCAATCCTCAAAATACCCATAAAACCTCAAAAAATAAAGGCAAAATAACTAAGGACATGGTTGCCCATGAATAACATGTTTTGAAGACGGGTTAAGCAGTAAATAAAAGTTTTCAATTTTAAGCCCTTTTATTTATTATTTATCGCTGTGGAAGTAATATTTAAATACGTTGTGACGAACTCGAAATGACTTCTAATAATACATATAATAGCATGTTTTTAATTACCGCCAATTTCTAATGACGGTTTTTTGCCAAAAACCTAATCCATCAACGTGCAAAGTTATGTTATCAATAATTTGAGTAGAAAGCTTTAGATATGTAATGGATCAAAAAACGTCGACATAACTATAATATTAAATGTAGCTTTAGATTAGGCAATAAAATTTGTGTGCTTTTTCGTAAAGCAAAAGATAATGCTAGAGAAAGAGCTTGTCAGACAATCAGAGACGCGGAATCCCAATCAAAAGGTAATGAGTGCTTTAAAGACCTTTGAGAGTATGAACCTATCTATAGGATTAATATCCACAAACAAGGTTAGCTTGTGGTTCTGGATCTCAAAAGTGGCTAGCAATTAATAATTTTGGAATGTTTGACTGATTAGTTGAACTAATATAAACGTTTGACAAACAAATGTAGCTTTTAAACTTGTTTTATTAAAAAATGTATTCTTAAAAGTAAAATTCTAACTATATTAAATTTTACGTAACATGGTAATAAGACTAACGTGCCACCGCCGTGCCCATTCAAAAAATATAATATAATGTGAATTTAAGTTTTAAAAACTGTCATACCTCTTACCATAAACATTTAATAGCACTTAAATGTGTGCAAGTCAGCCCCCTAGGGGTCAGCAATAATTAATACATTGAACTATATATATTATCGTCTATATTATTTTTGTTTAAATGTATTAATAGATGCAATAAACAATAAAAAAAAATTATAAAAAATTTAAATGTGTGCAGGTTATGGTATAACTAGAGAAAGTGAGAATAAAGAGCGCGTAAGGTTAGAGGAGTAAAACTAACCCAATCGAAAGGTAATGAGCGTTTTTAAGACCTTTTAGAGTGCTATGAGAGCTATAGGATTAATATCCACAAAAAAGGTTAGCTTGTGGTTCTGGCTCTCCAAAGTGGCTAGAAAACATTAATTTTGGAATGTTTGGCTGAAAGTCAAACTAATATTCATTTAAAACAATCTTGTATTAACAAAAATTAAAAACCTTGTAAAACATTTTAGGTAACAATAGTAACACAACTAAAGTAAATTCAAAAGTAAAACAACGTCCATTATAACAATTTACTCATGTTAAATCAGTAAAATCAAGTTGGATCCTTGTCATTCATCATTTGTGCGGGTTTTCTTCACAATTCTGGGTGCCCTTCCCTTGCCATTCTTTTTATGAGGTACTTTCTTCGATGACTTGCACGACCTTCTTGATAGTCGGTCCTTCTTGGACTCCTTGTCGGCTTGAGTACGATCCATTACTCTTCGCCGATCTGAATTCACTGAAACCGTGGAAGGGCTGGTGTATGGGCTACGAGATGAGATCCTCCTGTCTTCTGGCGTTGCTGCTGTTCCTGGTCGGTGCATGCCCGTTACCTTTTCCAGCCATTCAGAGATCTGGGCCATTGTGAGTCGACGATGAACGTCATGTTGCCATACATAATCGTGTACAATACGTCCAATAGCAGCAGGGGTGCTCTCGGGGAATGTCATTCTGTAACCGGATCTTACCTGAAATTACAAGGTTAAATTAGAAGAAATATATCAAAAATATTGATAACAAGGCATCAAAAACCTTTAACAAGTTTAAAAAAAATATAGTTTTTGGAAAATGAAGTTTTCAAAACAACATACCTGCTCGACGACTGTTTGTGGTGGTAGCGTGTTATATGGCATTTGTCCGTCGCTAAAAATCTCCCAGCAGAGTATACCATAAGCCCAGACATCGCACTTGGGCGTGTACTTAAAAGTTGCCATCACTCCTGGAGCCATCCTGCAATAAACCATTACTTTTTAAAACTATTCACTAGTAAAACTCACCATCTTACTGGTACCTTCTTCTTCGGATCAATTGAAACTTCTGTTCCCTTTGATGTTAAACCAAAGTCGCTGATCTTCAACTTGCCTGCATTGACCAGACAGTTTCTAGCAGCGATATCTCGATGCATTAATCCGATTGAGTGAAGATACTCAATGCCCCAGGATGCTTGGACACAAAACTCGGTTTTCGTCTTCATAGTAAGATGTTTTTTGATCAAGATCTTATCCAGCGACCCTTCGTCGACAAGTTCCATCACTAGAAGCAAGGGGTCCTGGAAGGCAGCGACTCCATAGAATTTGACCACATAAGGATGATTCATACCTCTCATTACTCTGGCTTCCATCATGAATTCCCTGATCTGTTCCTTTGTGATAGATCCCATCTTGGCTAGCTTTATTGCCACTTTCATGATCTCGCCACTAACAAAAGCTTTACCTGCTTGAACCTCTCCAAAGGCACCTTCACCTAGCTTCTTCTCCGGATGGATTAACTCGTGCTTCAGCTGCCAAAGACGTCGAGTGACAGCAGTGCTTAATGGACAGGAGTATCGTTTGGTAATAGATGTTTTGGTGCTCAAGTAATGGTTGACCATAGGAACCACACTGTCGAATGCTGGGCCATCTTCGATCATGTAACCGCCTACAGAAACTTGAATGCAAAAGTGTCGTATCTAAAACCAAAATTTTAGTTTTAATCTACAATAACGACACTTTGAATACTTTAAACATTTTAAAAAATATATTAGTTTAAAAAGTATAAAAATATAGTAAAAACATGAACTTACACCTTCCTGCTTGACAGATTCATCATGCATGACAGATAGAACGAACTGTCTCGGCTGGTCTGGCTCTGGAATGCTCATGCGAACTAAAAAGTCGCCATTCTTTTCCAACATCTCCACTATATCTTCACGTGGCAGAAGGCCTAAAATACAAAGTTTCATTCAATTTATACAGTAACCACCTCTTTCTATGCATGAAAACCAACCAAAGACAATAATATCTACCTTAGAAAACATGTCTACATAAGAAAGCAAACTCTCGTAAAACCACAACTTACCGTGATAGTAGTCTTCAGTCATCAACTGACTATCAAATGGATCACCGTCAGTTCGAGGCCAACTGTGAGGGAAGAGAGACATTCTTTGTGAAAAGTCCACAAGTTCCGAGCTGACCGACCGCTGTCAATGGTGACAAGTATCAGAAACTGAAAAAACTTTGATGAGAGAGAAAACCGTCATTAAATGCAAATTTTAAGTGAATTTTATCATTTTTCCAAAGAAAAAACGTACCAAACATATTGTTTTTGAGAGCTTTTTATTTTTAGGTAACAAACTAGTAAAATTATGTTGCAGGTCTCCTTTACGTCAAAAATTCTGTTTTTTAATGATGTACAAGTAAAAAAGTTAATATATTTAACAAAAAATACTATCGGAAATCTTTTCAGCATATTTTAAGCAACAATACGAATTTCTAACCATAAACAACACCCTTAATAAACCAACTCATACTTTTATAACTCAAAAATACAAAAAAAACTTACAAATTCTAGTCCTTTTTCCTTAACTTCAATCATTTAGTGCCTTTATTAACCATATTCGCCAACAAATATAATAGCCAGGTATATTATCCATAACGTCGTAAGAATATTGTTCATGAGAAATTTAAAAATTCCGTTGCTAAACCTTTCTGAAAGTTAAAAATTACGCAATAAAAATACAGATAACAATAAGATTCAGAATCCAAGATTTATCAAGTTGAGAAGAAATTGAGTCCAAACTATCAGAATATGGACAAAGATGTCAAAAAATCAACCGAAAATTCGTTTTTCAAGGTTTGACATTTCGTTTTTGACATTCCGTTTCACAATTATTTTTCATCGACGAGAAATTTTATATGTTAAAATTCACAACCTCATATCTTTAGATACGATTCATTAATCTTGTTGTGTCGCTTTTGGGAAATCTCTTGCGATCGTCGTATCTGAATAAACAAAGTTTAATTGATTAGTTTTGTCAGACTTTATAAGATCAAAAGTTATTTCAACATAGGTAATTTGAAGTTATCTTGATTTTATCATTACCAACACGCTTTTACCATGGTAAAACAGTTATATTGTGCGATGTTATTGTTTATACTATTGGCATCAACGCTGGCATCTCCACCGTGCCGTGTTGGAACGGTGAGCAGAGAAATGAGGGCTTCTGGTCGAGTTTTGAATTACAGAGAATGTACTTATAATGTAAGTTGAAGGTTGGGTTTTTAGTAGGGATATTGTTGCGAATATTATAGTAAAATGGTCTTGACATAATAAGTGTTGTCAATCGAACGTATATACAAATATTATACTTTTTCTACTTTAGAACGGCATCATAACGGAATGTGATGGCTCTACTCATAAGGGAAAGTTTGTCACATCAGCTGATGACTGTAAGGTTGTATGTTGGCCACAGTTTAAAGGATAATATGGTTATAGCTCAAAAGAAGTACATTTTAAAACAAACGACATTTAAATACAAACAATATTAACATTTATTTCTTCAGATTAAAACAATATTACAATAATAATAAAGTCGAGACTCAAATTAGTGCTTTATTTAACCAGTTAAACGAATGTTCATGATTGTATGACGTTCAAGATGAGTTGGGAGCTGCGGTACTAGTACTGGAATTGCTGGGAGCTGCCGGACTGCCTGAGGCACTGAAATGACGATATTAGTATAAGGATTAGTGTAGACTAACATTTTATACATACTATTTGTTAAGCTTAGTTTGACTAATTCTTGGCATAGCTTTATGGAATTTCAAAAAAAAAGTTTTTCTGGAGTTACAAGATGTTACGTCGTATTTTACAAACTCTATAAATACCGTAACTTAATAAAGAAAATATACTAAAACCTTACTTTAGCGACAAACGGACACAACGAATGGTAGCTCCAGCGACGCCGACCAGGATCAAGATTGGCACAAAGTGGTGGGAGAAGAAGTGGGTACAGCTGGAGAACATGCAATGGCCGTGCGCAGAGGACACGCCGATGGCCGCTCCCGACCGCTGGGCTCCGCTGCTGGGGTTGGGTCCGACCGTCATCACGAACTCGTTTGTCATCACAATGAACCACGAAATGGCACCTTTGTTGGATGTGGCTTTTCCAAAGGACACATTTGGGTATGCAAATTTTTTTAAATTTGAAAATTTTGTTTTTGAAATTTCAAGAAAGGATTTTTTGATTTTTTGAAAAATTTTGATTTGAAGAAATATTTTTTTTAATTCTGATTAGTATTTTAAATTATCTTTTTATTATGGTTCATTAAAATTTAAAAAGCTATTTACAAAATGTACATGATATTGCAGTAGACACCTAAAACTCGGTTTTCTCGTGTTCATCAACATAGTAACCGAAGTGGATGTTTCGAACGACAATGTCGCCAAAGTCTTCCCTCATCTTGAGCCAGAAGTCAACCAGTTTCTGGTCGAATGTGTCTTTGACTTCAGCTTTGGCTTCAAGATGAACATGTTTGAAAGGATTCTGCTTCGAGATGCTTGGCCAGGAAATTTGGTCGGTTGAAGGGTTTCTGAAGGTAATATGGTTAAAGATAAGATAGTATTGTCATGGAAAAAGTTTTCAAAAAATTATCGTAGGTGTATCGTAATGTAACATCACGGTTTTGGCTTAAAAGTTCTACTTTTTCAATCTAAAAAAATATAATAGAACCTTAAAAGCATCAAAACGCTATGTTTTAGGTAACAGTTCGTTAATGTTCCATAAATTGGGCCCCCGCTGGCCTGGTAGTTCCATAAATATACTACTTACCCAGTCTTTACAAACTTTTCAATTGCCGTGATCAGTCGTTCTTTATGTTCCAGATCTTCCAGAGTATGTTCATAATTGTCAGGAATAGGAAAGTCGAACATTGCCTTCATTTCGGCCGCATGAATGGCAGCTCTAAACGGTGCTTCGGCTGGAAAGTGGTGATCAGCATAGTAATTGTTGTGATAGACATATACCGGCACATCATACTTTGACCGTTCCATTAGTTCGTAGAGCATTGGGACAAAGAATTGCATGTGAGTTTGGATTTTGGCGTAGATTTCAGTCAATTCCAAAGGGTCTTCTTGGTTTTTGAGGTTTTCCAGGTAATAGTTGATTACTCGGTTTTGGATTTGCTTTGCTCTTTTGCCATATTCATGAGCAGGAAATAGGTTGTCGCGGATTCTTCGCTTGAGATCACTCACTGTTAATGTTGGAATTTCTTCCGGTTTCAGGCCGAGACCGTTTATCGAGCTCATCGCATTGAAAACAGCTAAAAATTTGCTTTATAAGGCCTGAATGTTAAAAACAGAAATTTTAAAAACGATTTCAAATGAAAAGGCAACTTTAAAAAATATTTTGATAAAAACTTACCAAAAAGGATACTTTCATCGTTGGCCGAGCCAACAAAAGTTGTTATTCTGCTCTCAGCCAGTAACTCAACATAATCTCGAGGAAAGAAGTCGCCATCGAGTCGAGGCTGATATAATGCCAAGTTCAGTGACTGTCTGTTAATGCCAATATGATGAGAAGCATCCAGAAGGTGTCTGTAGCTCTTATTCTTCAAACATTGCTTCACTTCTGTAGTCGAATCTCTGTCACATCCAACGGCTGTCACTAACTTCCAGGTTTCATTGATGACTTGATCAGAAGTCGTCCACGATGCAAAGAAACTGCCTGACATCTGAATCGACTTGGAAACGAATTGTCGAGAGTACGGTGAGACACTTAATTGAGCTGCACTGGCACTGCCAGCACTTAGACCCCATACTGTAATGGCTCGTGAGTCACCGTTGAAGGATTTTATGTTGTTGTAGACCCATTCTAAGGCCAAGGTTTGGTCAAAAAGACCATTGTTTCCGGAGAAGGTGGAGTCTCCGGTTGCCGCGAATCCTGAAATATTAAGTTTCAAAAAATTTGCAATTTATATTTTTAAAATAAGCTGGCTTCGTTTTAAAAGGAAATCAATAAAATTGATTATCAATTATAAAAAGAACAAAAAAAAGCCGTATTTTACCTACCCAAGAACCCTAATCTGTAGTTGACCGTGACCACAATGATGCCTCTGGAAACAAAGTTTTCGGCAATCGATTCGTACGAAAACCAGCTGGCAGACCCAATACAGTATCCCCCAGGATGAATCCAAAACAAAACTGGGTACCCTTTGTCTGGTACTGGTATTTCTTTTGGCTTTGGCGCCATAATATTAAGGGTAAGACAGTCTTCATTCTCTGGAGATAGGGCATCAACATCAGCGTGGGATGGGCAGCCTGCTGAGTACTTTTTGGCCCTGAGGGTATGGGTAAAGGGTTCGTGGGGTTGAGGACGCTGAAAAGTTGTACGACTGTTATTTATGTCATAAAGTATGTTGATATATATATTTAGGATTGAAAACTTGTCATTATTATCAAAATTTTCAATAAAACTTCAAAATTTAAAAAATTTTTAATTTTATCAGTACTTTATAACTATGATACTATAACATACCTCAAACCTCAGCTCTCCAACGGGTGGTTTTGCATAAGGAATACCCAAGAATATGTCAACAGATTGGCCATTTATTACTTTATGTTCAAATCCTTCTATCGTACCAACCTTAGTTTCTACTACGGGACTGGCAGTCGTATATAAACATAGTAATGAGATACATATTAACCTAGGCAGCATTTTCTGAAACAGTACTTTACTATAATTTGTTGTTTATTGAATACTACCTTCAATAGTAATACGCGGTATTAATTGACTGTTTTATTAACACGACCATAACCTTACGCGGTATTAAAAAATCACTGTATATCAATTACAGAAACCACCACGCTACAGTCACGTTGTTCACAAGCTGCAGAATTGTAACCTTTTATAACGATGTAATTTAAAAACACATAAAATAGTGATACGATGTGTACGTACATGTGAATAGACACCTATTTTTCCAAGCTTTTTACTACTTTATCATAAATCAGTGTTTGGTCTATCAAAACTCCGCCCATTTTACAACATATGTTTAGTAACAAAGTCAATTGGTTTAGGGGTAATAAAACAACATAATACTGTAAGTGTTTACAAAGAAGTTGCAAGAAAGTGGTTTGGTATATAAGGCCTAATATATCAGGACATCTATGACAGTTATAACATTGAGAGCCAAGTTTTAAAATAGTTGTGTTTCTACCTAAAGATTAGATTTACATTTATCTTCAACATATATCCTTACAAAGTAACATTGAAGTTTAAAACATCTTTCAATTTTAATTCAAAAGGTCACAACAGTGTTAACACATCTCATAACCAATGCCATAAAAATGATAAAACAAAATTTTACTGCGATTTTTATTACTACGACCTTCGACAGCTGATATTTGTCGAATTAATAGCTGTTTTTTGTCATTTATCAAGTATACCATGCTTCGTATAACCACTTTTCAATAACAGGCAAACCTATTATTTGTTTTCGATACGTATATAAACGGCTTGAAAAGACTTTGTAAACACTGTAAGAACAAAGAATTACTGTATCTACTGGAGACTAAGTTTTTATTTTTTTTTCGATTTTATGCTGCTTTTATGAAAAACTAATATTAATATATTTGAACCTTACTCTACTCTTGACTTTACATCAATAAACCTAGCAAAAACCTAATTAATTACACAGTAAACCTTCATTCCCTATTTGAATACACTTCTTGTTGTCATAGCCGATCAGTTACTTATCAGCAACATCTTGGGAGGTCTAGCTTTTTGTAATAAAATTTTTTTTTCAAACCAAATGTATCTTAACGTAATTTTGGTAATTTTAATTGATTGGTTACACAAAAGTACAAGTTGTAAGTTTTGAATGCTTAAAAACACGTTTTATCATTCAGAAGCTGGAGGTTATCATAGAACTGCTAAAAGTGCATTTTAGCCACTTTATATAGACAGTTTTACTAAACATTTAACATTAAAAAGCGTCGTATTGTAATGTTTGATAGCTAAAAACAATCTTATTGTAAAAACGATGTTCTTCTGGGTTCATTGAGTACCAGACCAACAGAGGCCCTTCGGGCCTCCTATGGTCTGGAGAGGGCCCTTCGGGCCCTCCACTTTTACTTTTACTTATGCTTTACTTTATTATAGATTATTGTATTTCAAATGTGCCAATTTTAATACAGTTTATAATATTCAAACTAATCGCTTGGGCCTGCGGCCCTCGCACCACATTTTCACTTAAATATTGTAAATGACCCAAACCCATACCAAAACCGATACCCACCCATATCCGTACCCATGCCAATATCCATATCCACACACGTACCCGTACTAAAACCCCATATCCGTACCCATGCCAATATCCATATCCACCCCCGTACCCATACCCGTACCCATTCCACACCCAAACCCATACCCGTGCCCACCCGCATCCAAACCCATGCCATACCCGTACCCACACCCACAACCATACCCATACCTGTAGCCGTGCCAAACCCATACCCGTACCCATTTCATACCCAAATCCATGGCATACCCATACCCGTAACCATTCCATACCATACCCGTACCCACCCGCACCCAACCCATACCCATGCCAATATATTCATATCCACCCCCGTTCCCATACCCGTACCCATCCCACACCCACAACCCTACCCATGCCATACCAATAGCCATACCCGTACCCACACCCATACCCATGCCATACCCATACCTGTAGCCGTGCCAAACCCATACCCGTACCCATTTCATACCCAAATCCATGGCATACCCATACCCGTACCCATTTCATACCCAAATCCATGGCATACCCACACCCGTACCCATGCCATACCCATACCTGTAGTCGTGCCAAACCCATACCCGTACCCATGCCACATCCATACCATACCCGTACCCACCCGCACCCAACCCATACCCATGCCAATATATTCATATCCACCCCCGTTCCCATACCCGTACCCATTCAACACCCACAACCCTACCCATGCCATATCAATAGCCATACCCGTACCCATTCCATAACCATGCCATTCCCATACCCGCACTTAACCCGCATCTAACCCATACCCATGCCAATATCCATATCCACCCCCGTACCCATACCCATGCCATACCCAAAACAATAATATCCACCCCCGTACCCATACCCATGCCTACCCAATCACAATAAATAGTACTGTACTCAAAATAGTATCAAAAAACGTACTTACATCTCCTTACCAAAAACAATTTAAAACACGGCCGCTCTGTGCCAAAAAATTCATAAAACTGACCGATTTCTTTTTTCAAAATTTTTACAAATTTTTTTATTCTTTACCGATTTTCCCACAAATTTGCATGACCCTCTCACTTGCCCTTTACCGATCTTCACTTTTTCTGGACATAGTGACACGGCTCTGCATTTGAATTATATCTTTGGTTTGTAGTAATATAAGCGACGTTTCCTGGTAAAACTTTAAGAGAGCACAAGAACAAGTTCGGTTACTGTCCTTTACATTCGTCATACGTTTTTACTGGATGATATACGTATATGTGCTCACAGTTCTCACTACCCTTTTCTTTGTTCCCCCTCCAGATAAAAGTTACTATTCTGTAAACTTTTTTATTTACAGTGCTTTACTATATATTCTAGTACAATTCAAACTATACCTAAATTATCACACTTCAGCATAATAGCTACCATAAAAAGTAGTGATAAGAATTCTTGATTTCTTGGGCGAAGAACACGGAAGTAATGTGAACTGGATATTGTTCTTATCTTTCATAACGTTGAATACTATGTCTAAAAAGTATTAGAGAATCTCGGCAAGTGGTCGAATTCAACGAAATTTTAATCAAAAGTGTATTCTGAACGTTTTTTTCAAATTTGAAGTTTAAAGAAGTAACTGATAACTTACAAGGGAAAGTACTTTAATCGCAGATGGACTTTGAGATGAGACTAACATATTCTGAAAGCTGAATTCACAGGGAGTACGGATCTGAAAACCGTTTTTCTGTGCGGCTCTTAGTTTTTGAGAAAATCGCCTTTAAAATATGGCGAAAAATAGGGTTCTTGAATTGGTGATAGACAAGATTTTAGACATTGAGGATATTTTCACTTTTGTTTTATTCAGTTTGTTGAAATTAAGCATATTTCTTGTTAATAAATCGAGTTTTAATGAAAATTGAAATTTTTGTTATTTTATAATTTTTAGTTATAAAATACTGTAAAAATTTTAAGTTAAAAGTAATTTTAAGTCGCTGCAAAACTGTTGCACAAGGCCGAGATCGAACTCCCCCACCGACGTCCGGAAGAAAACTGACTCACCACTTGGCCACGCCGCCACTTGTTTTCTTCGAATTAATTGCGCGCTTGTTTTCGCCTTTTGCCATATTTTAACGGTGATTTTCTCAAAAACTAAGAGCCGCACAGAAAAACGGTTTTCAGATCGGTACTCCCTGTGAATTCAGCTTTCAGAATATATAGATCTCATCTCAAAGTCCATCTGTGATTAAAGTACCTTCCCTTGTTAATATTAAAAAAGAGGCTCAAACACCAATAAGTAATGTGGTGTTGGTTTGGTTTGTGACTAACAAAAAATTGCTTAAGGAAATGCTGTTTTGGAAACGGTTGTCCATAAATAGTTGTTGTTGTTGCGCAAAAAATTTTTTTGGTTACACAATTTGATAGCTCATTACTTCTTGAACCACTTAACGCTATGTTTTGATGACATAAAATCGCAATACTTTTTAATACAAACTTCACTTTTTTGAAAAAAATCTACTTTTATTCTTCCTCGTCCTTCTTTAGTAAAACATTAAATTTATTGCGTTGCTACTGTACAATACTTAGACCATATATGAAACCCGAGAAACAGGATCGTTTGAATAGAGCTAAATTGGGAACAGCTACAATGAATTGCTCTGACGGTCTTCACAAAACCCTCACCACTTCCCCCCACGTATTAAATTATATATATATTGTATTGAAAAAAACCAATACAACTTTTTTAATATACGAAAAAACAACGCAAGCCAAATCAAAACTTCAGACAATACATAACTGAAACTAACAAACTTGTCAAAAAAGGAAAACCCAAATTACAGTTCTTATTACAGTTATTACAAGAAACTCATCTGGAACATATTAATAAATTTGGGCTGTTTATTTTATTACACTGACTTACTCGGTATTGTTTTGACATCAAGAAGGAAGTTGTTTTGTGGTTAAAAGATGAAAGTAACAGCTCAAGTTTTAAAGGAAACACTACAATGCCCTACTTCAATAAAAAAATTTTTGAAAAATTGAAATAAGATTTACACCTTAATGATTTTCGAAATAACGTTATAATTTATAAATATTTGTGCAAAAAATTTTTGCTTCTCTTACATATAAACATACTGCCTAGCAATACGAATTACTATTAACACTTATACTTCTAATTTAAAAAAATCTATCCGCCAGACAACCTGATCATTGATTTAAAACAGTTTTCATTACTTTTATCACTTGTTTTTAGGTATCAAACTGACTTTAGTACCCTTTAAACTTCAAACAAAGTCATTAAATTACCGAATTTAACGAGACATACAAGTTGCAACTGACCAGGAAGTAATACTATTTATGTTTAGATAATAATCTATTTATAGACTTAGATAGTAAATATAGATTTGTACTTATTTACTGCTTTCTTAGGTATCAAACACCAAAAAGATCGTCGTATTTAAATTTAATGCACTCAAAACAAAGTTAAAACTAGTTTACAAACCGTTATTATAACATAATCTACCGTAAACAAAGTATTTCTACAATATACTAACTAGAAGTACCTTTAAAAAACGTGATCAACACATTGTAGCAGTAATTTGTAACCCCAAAAAAGTAACTTTGTCAATACTAAACCCTTCCTCTCGCAGTTCCAAAGTAATCTTTGAAAGTTGTTTTACCTCCGACTACCTTTTCATTAACCTCAAACGAAATGTCAGCCCTCAAGTTAAAAGTACATTACAAAAAACAAAAATCGACTGCCAAATGGCAACATTTCTTATATACCGTGTTAAGGCAACACAAACTACCGCCGAGTCAAGGTCGAGTAATCAGGTAATGGGATAAGCAAGAGGAAAGCCCATTTCATGTTACTCAGTGATTACTCGAGTTCGTGGTAAATGCAGAATGGCAAGAAGCAGTAGGGTAAAGTGTTGTAATAGCTTCATGGTTCTTCTACTGATAGCATTATCAGCATAGGGTTTGTTTACTAAAGCAATAACAATATAATGTTACCTACTATTTATTACTATATACAGCAACATATCGCTCCTTGCAGTGGTAAAAGCTACGTGCTATTGTATTTTCTACCATGGTAAGATCAACAGTGCTCTTTAATGTTCACTACTACAAAACAGCCAACTTTTGTTGTAATAGGCTACAACGTAAGCGGTAATCTACTTTGCGCGACTTAAATGTTACCAAAGTTAAGTTGCTAATGTCGTCAACAAAAATTAACCAATTGTGGTTTGTATTGAGACTACGGAACGTGATTAAAGTATAAAGTTGGTCATCATTGAAATCTGTGGATGATAATATTTAAAAACTTTTAATGATGTAGATGGTGCAAATATATGATTGAATTATCAATATATATATAGGTAAAACACGAAGTCAGCTCAAGTTACTGTTAAATTCAAATACAGCTGTAGAATTTTATTATATTAGACATAAACTTTATTTTTTACAAATTTTTAGGAAGATTTGCAAAGTAAATAACGTTTATTTTACATTTTCTAAACTTAACTTACAGTCGCTTTTGTTGTACTTGATAATAATGAGTTTATGGTCGTTTCTTGTTCCTTCAACCTTGTGGTCGGTAAGTTGAGATATAGTTATATAAATATATATATTGAGATGTACTATTGTGTTTACTATTTTTAGTATTATGATATACTAATACAGTTAGCTTTCAGCTTCTAGTTTGTGAACTTCCGAGAGCCTTCTGCACGATAAAGGATGACACATGTGAAGAAGTTACCCTATGTCAATATATCGTCATGATGGCTATTGCATTGTTTGCCTTTATGTTGTTGGTTATGGTAAAGTTGAGTATCTGGTTGATCGATGAAATTTATTCTGTAGGTACAATTCTATATAATATATACGATATAAACATTATTTTATGTTTACAATTTTTTAAAAATATTTTTAAAATTTTAAGAGATTTTGTGTATTATACTGAAGTTGGAATTGTTTCAGATGTCCGATGATCAATATTACGATAAATGTATTCGAGAAGAGATGAACGAGCTTATGAAAATGGAACGTGGCCACATTGGAGACGATGATGAAGTACAATTTTCTCATAATCTGGTATTCAAATCAGCGTTCAATGATTTGAAACGACATTTCATAAAAGATTTGTGAAACAATAAACAACTATCTATCACGATCTTGTTTGTCTTATGTTCGAAATTAACTTAAGTCACTATTTTTACTTTTTAGTAAACATGAGGAACGAGCCAGGCGGACCTAAATGTTAGGCCCGGCCCGATCAAAATTTTGCTCAGGCTCGGCCTGGCCCGATTTTTTTTACGTGGAAACGGGCCCGGGACTTGATTTCAGGCCCGGGCCATTCCTTATGTCTGCTTTTTAAAAATTTACGAACACCAAACTCTTACAAGGGCCAAGACTTATCAACGTACAGTCCCACCACGGAAACAAACAAGAGCCAAAACTTATTGGCTTTCCGCATTTTTGCTAATATTTATTAAAACAACTGCGCAGCAGCTGTATATAAGCACATTATGGGTATATATGCAATGTTCGGCTAATGTCAAAGCGATAGTGTCTATCGCTGACGAATTTATGGATATTCGCAACTTTTAAGCAATGATTTAAGTGTTTATAAAGGATATAAATCACTAATTTCTTCGTTCTTTTAACGGAAACTCAATTCGAATGGCAATTTCGGTGTTGAAGCAAAACTTTTTAACTCCACAAGGGTATGAAATGTTCATGTTTTACTACATGGGAGCGTATATAGACTTCATCACCAAGCAGATTGCAATGAGGACACGAATGAGGAGAAGGATGTGTAACACCGCTGTTTGGAGGATAATGGTAGGTTTTTTGGGTTATGGTTATATGTTTAGGTATTTAAGATCCGCGAAGTTTGTAGATACGTTAAAATTTCTGGACTAAAGGAATACGTCAGGTTAAGTTTATGAAATCATTGGTTTATTTTAAAGATTAACGTTTATACCCGTTTTTACTGTTGTTAAAGAAAAAATAATATCTTTTGGCTGGCAAGAAAGTATCAAAAGATTATAGGTTTTTATAAGGTTTTTTTAGTTTATTGGACCGAGATCAAGGCGAACTTTCAAGAACCTTTCACGACCATTTCTGATGTCTGATGTAGATCATTCTATCATTGGACAGTTTGCTAGACTAATGGTTAGAGGATGTAAGTTTACCTTATGTTTTTATGTATGAAAAATTAAGGTATTTAGCTGGAATGTGATTATAGTGTTGATTGTGTTATTTTTCAGCCACGTGGACAGCAAAAAGACTTTTTAAAGCATCGATGATTAACTCCTTAACCGTTCAAAACTTCTTCGGATGTCAAACAACATTGTCGCCTGATGTCTTTAAGTTGTGCTGTGAAAAGGGAACATTGCCAGTTTTGTTCACTGTTCTTTTTGACAATCGGAAATGTAAGGAATATTTATTGATCATATATTGGAACGTACTTATGTTGCTACGTATAATATCATAATTGTCTATTTTAAGTATGTATTAACGATATTTTGCGTATTGATGCCGTATCGACCAGTGTAACATTGATCAGACGAATACCTCCATATACTGAAACTTTCGATTACATAAAGTTCTATCAAGAAACTTTGGAGCTCAACTTTTGCACACCGAATCTCAGGTACATTCTGATGTTCATGAAGAAGGTCGATCAAGTGTATCCTAATTTGAAGAACTTGACATTGGTGTGGACATTGACTCACTTTGTGGAACCGGCAGCTATAAGGGACAACAAAGTTGACCAGTTAATTCGAGATGTACAATCTGGAATCACAGTTGACTTTCTGTTTGCGTTAAGAATGGCTCTTTTGATGCCTTCTTCTAGACAAGTTCATAAAAGGTTTATCATCATCGTTGATCCAAAAGCTCACGAACTGAATATAGATGCGGTAAGATTGGTTTTAAAGGTTTTTTTATATTGACGGTTACTGTAATTTCTTGTTCTATAAAGACTTTTACTACTGCTATATATAGTGAGTTTATACTTATTTCTGTTCTAGAAATCAACGGTAAAACCAATCTTTGATGATCATTGTCTCAATACGGCTGTATATTTCACCACCGAAAGTTTTCTACCTCTACTGAAAAGTCGAAACGGAGATGAATGTCGCGGGTCGAAGAAAAGTTCAGTTGTAAAAAGTGAGAGAGCAATTCAAATTTAATACTATGTCCAGATCATAGGACGTTTGTTGGTATGGTAAAATAATTAGTTTTTCATATACGTCACTTATATTTTTATTTTCCTCATTTTTATCTTTGAAATTTCTGTAGCATATTGTAG
Source organism: Bursaphelenchus okinawaensis (assembly GCA_904066225.2). NCBI lineage: Eukaryota > Metazoa > Nematoda > Chromadorea > Rhabditida > Aphelenchoididae > Bursaphelenchus > Bursaphelenchus okinawaensis. The sequence goes on along the minus strand of CAJFCW020000005.1, from coordinate 4,624,534 downwards.
GGTCTTATGATACGGGTATGTCATATTGTTATACGGTATGTATAGTATTATTTTTGTCGCTAATTTTAATTTATATTATTTTAAAATAAATCGTTGCTGTAAACAGTGTTATCAGTTTTGAAGTTTAGATTTTCCAGGAAATAAAATCTCTCGCGCGGAAAACAAAGTATGCTATACGGGTTGGCATTCTGTTGCAAGAGAAAATTAATTTGCAAAATTTTGTTTTTTGTTTAAGTTACTGTAAAATTTGTAGTTTATTAATACTATTTTTTAGGAAGGTTTATATTTATAAAATACACGTTCTGAAGTATTTTAGAGTTTAATTGTTATATAGAGTTGCAAAGCAGGTTTTTAAAGTCTTATTTTAGGCCTTAAATGCCTCAAAAGTACGTTCAGAGCCAGGTATTTACTGGTGTGTTATCATGTCAAGTGCAGGGACACCCTACTGAAGACACAGTAGTTGCTACCAGTGGGGAAAGTCAAATTGTGGTATCTAGGTTTGATGGAGCTGAAAATGGGCATAATTCAGGTAATATTTTACGTTTTTTAGTTATTTAAATATATTAAAGTCGTTTAAAAATTGTTTAACAGTGAAACTAAGGACTATCTGTACTATTTGTTAATTTTTTACTAGTTATCAGAGTATGTTAGTACAAAATACATTTTTTAAAACGCCAAAAAGACGTTTGATCTCGGGCGGGCTCGAACCGCCGGCCTTCTGTGTGTTAGACAGATGTGATAACCACTACACCACGAGATCACTGGGCTTTCCCCTCTTCGTTTCGTCTCTATTCCCTTCGTTTTTAGTTTGTGAAATAAAAAGATTTTTTAGACTGAAAAGGTAACATTATACCTTAAATAAAATTAAGTTATAATGTCTAAAAATAATGGTGGAATATATGAAATACATTGATAGCTTATATAATAGAAAACATATTTTCAGTTGGAACAACGATAAGAAACGACTTGTTTGACCAAATTGGAGCATTTACGTTTGGTCCGGGTGGAAATGGATTATATTGCTTATCATCGTCTTGTTTATACTCTCTGGATACTGAAAGGTTACAAGGGGTTTCAGCCCAAATCTTTGATGTTCCGCCAACTGAAGTACTGCCTTTTGGTACTGGAGAGTCACCGTTTTCGTTAATTGTAGCTGATGAAGATGGGGAAGTATGTTTATGACTTTGGAATGCGTTGTTATAAGAGGATCTAGTTGCTTTTTTATATAAAAAGGATGCAAAAAAACCTCTTTAATATGTTTATGGTTGTAGGTTCATTTACTGGATACTCGACAAAGCCCAGCTGAGAATGTTCACACTTTGGAAACACAATCAGAGAAGAATGAGATTAAAGGAATGACGATTAAAGACCATACGTTGTATACGATAACTGAAAATGGTGTTATAGGAGCTTACGATTTAAAGAAACGAGCTTTCAGTCGAAAGTTGGAGTTTGATGACAAGTTCTTTACTTCTATTATCATGGATGAGGAGTAAGTCTATGTTATATTTATGTTCTTTTAATGGGTCAATCTAAGTTTTTAGCTTAAATTAGCATAATTTTAATAATTGGTTTATACAGGAGATAACATAATTATGATCATTGTTTAGTTTGGTATTGGTGACGACGGATAAGAACGACTTTCAATGGGTAGATATGAAAGAAGGCTATGTCAAGTACAACATGAAACGAACTCAGTTTTTGGTGGAGAAACTTCAGATTTTAAATGATGAATTACTCTTGGCTAAACCTTTCATTGGGCAGGATCTAGTGTAAGTTTTTATTGGTTAATTTTGAAATTTGGTGTCATGTTATGTAATTTAAAAAAATTGAATTTCGTGTTCTACAGTTTTAAAATGACATTTTGAAAGGTCCTATTGGTCTTATGTATGATTTTATAGTTATTATTTTCATTTTAGAGTTATTGACCGAGAATCCCGACGAGTAAAGAATTTGGTCAGCGACCGTCGTGACATACACGATGTTTCTATCACTCGACCAGGTGGAAACCTATTCTATGCGTTAGAGAACGGTATTCACGTTGATTTGTCTATGATTTCTTCATCTGACTTTGTTCAAGCTATTGATGACAAGAAGAATCAGCCAGATAACAAGGTCGATCCTGACTTCTTTGACGGTCTATAACGTTTGATTTAAAGGTAATTATCTTGTTATTGTTAATTGTTAAAATAAAATTGTTAATGTTGTTAAGACAACTTCTGGCGTATTGATTTTAGTGGGAATTTTTAACTTTTTTATTTTGAAGTTTTGTTTTTAAGAGTTTAAAATCTTTAAAGCTTTAAAATTGGGAAAGAAAGTTTTAAAATGCAAATTATTTGCAAAACCAACCTTATTTACATCAATAAAGTCATTATTTTAAACGAAATCTTTAAATTGTAAGCCTTTTATCATAAACAACATAGACCCATATTATATAACGAATGGTAATTAGCAAGGGCTGGAGATTGACCTGGCTGTCACCCCTTTCTTTTTACTCTCTGATTCTGAACGAACTTTTGTTCGGCAAAGTGGAGGCGGAGGACTGCACAGACCCTCAGGGTTTGGCACATATGTTCTGATTTTATTTCATATCAAAGGCTTCTAAATCTCAACGCGGTTTACCAACTTTTTATTTGATTAACTAACTGTTTGCAACATTTTGTGATAATATAATAAAAAATTGTGTTAACATTTGTTATCAAATTTAAATTTCATTTTTAAAAATTAATTTTTTTGTCTTACTCCAATTGATTGTACTTTACACAGTCTTTTTGGTACAATTAGGCTTTTCATTATAATTCAACTTTTTTGCTTTAAGTTTTTGTTGTTTTAGCATTAGTTATGTCAGCCTAGCACGTTTTTTAGAGTAAAGCTTTCACAATACTCATTATATGCGATTAGTAGCAAAAAAAGGAGCATTTTGTAACATATAGTATGGTACTAACTTTGATAATTTTTTGTATGCTTTTTTCAGTTGAAAAGCTTGCTTACACAAATGTCTGACCAGTAAAAGTTAACACCTTATTACATAATAAATTTCTCACATTTTCTGCCATTTCTATGCCATTTCCAACCTTACAATAACAAAAACTTCCTGTAAAGTACAAGGCCAAGGATCGTCGCCGTCAATGTCAGGTTTGTCATTGTTTTTTGGACATGTGCATTCCAATCAAAGCCTGTTTTTTCATGGATCACCCTGGCCTGACGTTCTCCCTCCGTTTGTGCCTTGGCCTCGGCGATTGTGGGGGCGGGTCGCTGTCTCGGCTGTTTCTGGTTATGCCCTGAGGTGCTTTCTTTTTCGGATTCAAGATCAGTCGAAAGGGGGCTTTTCCGACCCGGCTTTATCGCGATTCGATGGGCCCCGCCGGCTTTCCCGGGCCTTTCCTGCCGTTTCCTTCTTTTGTGCCATCATTTTCTATTTCGAGCTGTTTTGATTTGACTGTATGACTGTGTGTTTAACAGTACTGTGTTTGATTAATATTGAAAAATTGATTATCTTAAATTGTTTATCTGATCCATTAGATTTGAAAGACAACTTAAGAGCCAGTTAGTCACTTTCAGACAACTTTATTTTTTCATAACTCTTACCTAATCAGTACTTTATCATGTTATTACAATAAAACGTTTACACTTAATAAAACTCTCCATTATTTTCAAATTTTAATGTTTTTCTCTGCCGCTCTCTTTTTTTAACCTTGTCTTTAGCGTGACTGATTGGGTCTTTTGGCTGATTTTTTTTCTTTTTTGTTGATTTGCCAGAAACGCGTGGGTTAAGCATGTAGTGGCATTGAGCTACAAGTTCAAACGTGAGCTTTTACCTTACTATTGTATCTTATTTTATTTACATTTTTTGATGTTTTTTTGTATTTTTAATGACAGTGTGGTACGTCTAAGACCGTTTTGGTATAACGTGTTATAATTTTATTAAAAATGTTAAAAATTAGTTTTGGCTATATGGCTATATTGTTTATAAATTTTCTATAGTTTTATGCCAAAAAAATTTAAAAATAAAATTTTTTTTTCAAAAGTTATGATTTGATGATTTTTTTATTTCTTACGTCGCACAAGTTTACGTCGTATTTTGATTCGAAAACAGTTAATTTGCATAATATGTTAGGTTAATCCATTTGCCTAACCCCTACCAACAACCATGTCACGTGTCGAAGACGAGATTGCCGAAGACGAGGAGGAGTGGGAAGACGAGGAAGAAGGCGAAGAAGAATCTGAAGCCCCAGAGCCAGTAAAGAAGGAAGAACCCAAGCCAGCCGCTCCTGAACCAGCCAAGGAAGAGCCAGCTGTAAGTCTTTCTATGGTGCTATATTATAGTGCTCGCTTGTATATAACACCTTCCAACATGATTTTTTAAACAGTATAACTTATAATATAACTTCTGTTTAACCAGCCAAAAATAATTTTTAAAAATATATCAAAATATTGATTTCAGAGCAACGGTGACGCCGTCGCCAAGCCAGAAAGCCCCAAGGCCGACGAGCTTAAATCGCCTGGAATCGGAGCCGGCCTCAAGAGTCCTACTCCATCAGCTCAAGTCAACTATGTCCCATCTATCCCCAAGTCCGTGCAACGCCGTCAAGAGTTGTACTCTGGTGGTAAACCATCCAAGTTCGACAAGGCTAAGTTGATGAAATCCGAGGGAATCATCCCAATTCAAGCCGGATCCAACAAGTATGCCTCCCAGAAGGGAATGACTGGTAAGACTACTAGAAATGTTTTTTGAATTCAATTTTTACACAAAAATTTTAAAATTTTGAATTTTTAGTTATTAAAATTTTTTTAATTATTGTTTTTCAAAGTTTTCGCTATTTTTAACTTTCTTGTTACCGTTCACCCATTCCAGGATTTGGTGTACCTCGTGACGTCATCGACAAGGTCAAGTCCGAAAACTTGAAGGAAATCACCGACGAAGCCAAGATCGCCTCTCTGAAGAGCTCCACCTGGCTCCAGTCCGGTACCAACAAGTTCGCCTCACAGAAGGGACAAACCGGCTTCGGTTGTCCTCGTGACGTCAACTACCGCCCCAAAGGTACCGGTGGTGCTAGCGAGGTGCCCGAAGAGAAGGCTCGCCTCACCGACGGTATCGTGCCCCTCCAGTCCGGTACCAACAAACTGGCTTCCCAGGCCGGTATGACCGGTATCGGTATGCCACGTATCGTCGACGTGCGCAAGACCGACGACCAGAACCGTGACTCTCAGGGCTTCATCCATCTGCAAATGGGAACCAACAGATTCGCCAACCAGTCCGGTATGACCGGTTTCGGTATGCCTCGCCACAACATCACCAAGTACAAGGATGAGGTGCGCGGAGAAATGCCCCATGATGAATCCAGCACCTCCAGACAGACCTCCGGATGGAGAGAGGGTAAGATATAAGTTTATAATGTTTGAGTTTTTGTGTTAGTATTGGCAAACGTTTTGTCGTTTTTTATTTTGTAAAACATACGATTTGACGACAAGACTTTTTGTGCTACCCTTATCACTAAGAAAGGGGTTAGTTAAGATCATGGATAGATATTAAAGTACGGAGAAGCTATTTTAGTAATATTATACTCAAACAAAACCTTTAACGATCATTCCAGGAGCTTCCCAAGCCGGTATGACCGGATTCGGTGCCTTCCGTAACAACACCATCTTCCTGCTCCAGAACCAAGACCAACGCTCCCAAGGCATGATCCCCTACCAGATGGGTGTCAACTTCCTCGACTCCCAATCCGGCAAGACCGCCTTCGGTATGCCCCGCCGCACATTCACTGCCTTCGTGGACGACTCGCACGAGGACCTGCCCGCTGACATTGCCAGACGACCAGAGGTACCATTCTGGTCGGGTCAAGAGGACTCGTTTGCTAACCAGACCGGTATGACCTCGTTCGGTACCCCACGTGACGTGCGCGGCGAGTACGTGCGAAGAATGTGGTAAACAACAATCCTACTACTGATACCGTAATACTACTACTGTAAACGCTTCATACGATCAACTCTTCTCATGTTTCGAAAATATTTTCAGTAAACCAATTTCAGCGGCGATTCTATGAATGTAATAAATGATAAAACACAATACTTAGATTGTCATTAGATTCAGAGACTTGTCCTCACACTACATCGTCATTCTACTCTTATGTATCTTTTGTTATACGTTGTCTCCGCAAGAGGTAATAAACCATTGAATTGAGTTTGACACTTGAGTTTTTAAATCAAGCTAATTTGTTCAAACACCTGATGAATGTTAGCTAAACTTATCATTCGCGACGCCAGATAAGCCTACTTAAGTATAAACCCAGACGTATTTAGGTTTGGATTTAAACTCAGATGGACATATTGGAAAGTTAAATCTATTTCAATATCACTCGAAATAACCTATTCGTCAAGTTAATTTTATGCGTCTGGGAGCAGTTGTCACCCCTTTTGCAATATTTTTGTTTATTTGATCCCAAACTTTAAAACCAGTACTTGTTCGCCACCTGTAACCTTCCGGAACAACTGTTCTGCTGCAAATTTCCTGGAACAATAACAAACATATAATACTAATAACTCTACAATTAATGTAAACCTGTAAAGACTAATTATTTAGTTCACCTACAATTAAACTTTATAATACCAAAAGTCGACCTAACGATTAGTATTCAAAAAAAAATCATTTGATAAACGACAGCTCAGCTTTATTCAACAAAATATTTACCGACTGTTGAGGTTCAGCAATTATTAAACGAAAACGATAAACCCCAACATTCTCTCCACGAAACAAAATTCAACAAAGTATGTACAATAACAATATATATACTACCCGCAAAGGTCAATAATTACTAGAAAAGACCCGTGAGGATACAAATTAAGACATAAAACTGCCCCCAATATATATTGTAATCCAGTTATATGCGACAAACGTTTAGACTGAACTACCAAGAGAACAGATATAGTAATTAGATTACAAATGAAAAGAGTACATACCTTGAAATATAAGGAGAGGTATTAATATAAAAGTATTAACAGCCAGTATAAGTGTAAACTAAAATCTGAGATCTGACAATAACGTAAAGCTTTAAGTCAACAAATTCAACTTCAAAGGCAACAAATCTCAGACCAGAGACCAATAGAAAGACTACAGAGACAATATAATTTGTCAACAGCCATTTAAAATAACCTAAGACACTTATCCAATATCCCAATGAAGCAAAACCGAGTATCGTTATAAAGAGCAACTACAATAAAATTTAATTAAGATAACATTTTATAAAGAAAATAAGACACAATAAAAACATCTCTCTGCTCAGTAACGACCTCCGTAGCCGCCACCGCCGTATCCACGGTTTCCACCACTGCCATATCCACCTCCGTAGCCACCACCTCCAGATGGAGGACCTGGACGACGACCGAAGGAAGACTTGAAGGAACCTCCACCAGATCCCATCTCTCTCAACTCGTCAGGAACGTTCTGACTGGCTTCTTCCAATACCTTGATCAAGTCCTTGGCTTTTGGAGCATCAGTCTGAGTGAAGAAGGTATAGGCAGTTCCCTTGTTGTCTCTTCTTCCAGTACGTCCAATTCTGTGCACATAATCCTCAGAGTTGTTGGGATAGTCGTAGTTGATGACAAACTTAATGTCACTGACATCAAGTCCACGTGAAGCCACATCAGTAGCCAGAAGAATTGGAGCATTTCCAGTCTTGAACTCGCTCATTACCCAATCACGTTCACCTTGAGACTTGTCACCGTGAATGCACAAAGCTGGCCATCCGTCTCTGCGCATAGCACTGGTCAGGTCATCGGCCTTTCTCTTGGTTTGTGTGAAAATAAGGGTTTTGTTTTCCTTCTGAAAATAATAAATGTAATAAGAGCTAAAACAAGTCCAATGTAAAATACAACAGACCAAAAAATCAAAAAGATTTAAAAAGTAACTCACCTCTTGGGCAATTTGAGTAAGAACCTGGAACAATCTTTGAGGCTTGCTGTATTCCTGGACAACTTCGACGTATTGGGTGATGTTGTGGTTGGCACTCAATTCCAAGGATCCAACGTTCAAAAAGACTGGTTCGGTCTGGAAGTCCATAGCCAAAGTTCTGACTTCACGCGGCCATGTAGCACTGAACATCAAAGTCTGACGATCAGGACGAATTTGACCAACAATCTTTCTGATCTGAGGTTCAAAACCCATGTCCAACATACGATCAGCTTCATCCAAAACCAAGTAACTGCATCTTTGCATGTTAGTGGCACCAGCTTCCAAGAAGTCCAAAAGACGACCAGGCGTAGCAATGACGATGTCAACACCACGACGCAAATCGTTCAATTGAGAAGTCTTTGGAGCTCCACCAAACAGACAGGTTACATCAAGGCCCATGAGCGGACAGTAAACTCTCGCAACTTCTTCGACTTGTTGCGCCAATTCACGAGTTGGAAGCATGACAAGAGCTCCTGGACCTCCACGTGGTGAACGTCTTTCCTGGCGCAGAATGTGCATGATAGCCGGCAACAAAAACTAAAAAAAAATTAATTAATATATGAAAAACGCAAATTAAAAAATTAAAAAGATTACATTAACTTACTCCAAGAGTCTTTCCACTACCAGTCTTGGCGATAGACACGATGTCACGACCAGACATAGCCACAGGCCATGAGATAGATTGAATGACGGTTGGTTGCTGATAGTTCTGCAACAAACTTCGCTCAATCTCCGGGGTAAATCCAGCTTCGTCAAAGTTGAAGACAGGTCGAGGAATGTTCTTTCCGCTCAATGTTACCTAAAGCAACCAAATATAAGATAATTCAAAAATACTTCACACACACATAATGCCTAAAAATAAGAAGACCAGAGGATTAACTAACCTGGTTGTTTTCAATCCAACCCTGAAGTTCCTCGCCAGATCTTTGGGTAACAGCCGGACTTTCGGTGTAAAAGTCCTTGTCAATCTTGGCCAGTTCTTGGGTGTTGTACGGAACTTCTCTCAAACCTTGTCCAGGAAATCCTCCAGCGCCAAACGCACGTGAAGCTCCGCCGTAGCCACTAACTCCGAATCCACCAGCAGGTCCGCCGCCATATCCTGGACCGCTATAGGTGTTGCTATAGCTTCCGAACCCTTGGTTGTAAGCACCACTAAAAAAGTAAAGTAAAATTTCTAAAATACCGATAAAAGCTGTTTATATAGAAAATCAATTCATATTACTTGTAAAAAATGTAGTCATTATCAGTAATGAAAATTGCATAGAGACAAGTCCCAAGTTGCAAATGACGTTAATTTTAGCGCTGTGAAAGTAATCACAAGTAAGAAATCCGCTTGCAATCGTGGATTGATTAACGCTAAACCCTAGTAATCAAAAAATACAACATTGCATATAAAACTAAATTTCAACCCAAGATACCACCTATACTAAAAATATTTAAAACCTCAAAACTTACAATCGAGTGTCGCCTGATGATCTCATTTTGTGCTTTTGATGTCGCAAGTACAAAGTCTTTTGATCACCTAATGGAGCACGATCTGTTGTTTTCACTTCTTTATGAGCTTCGAATCGTTCCTGTCGACTTGATTTCGCTTCCCCAAGCGAAGTTGAACAATATCGGTGGAATCGGATCAGAAACTGACGCCTAAATCCGGTGGTCAGCATTTTATGAGCAAGGGTAAGAAGGTGCAACTGTCTAAATTCATCATCGACGGTTTCGAAAAAAGCATTGCAATTTTAGAGTCGCGAATTTATTGAGACAGAAGAACGTTCAGACCAGAGCGGATAATAAGACAAGTTATCTAGTGCTACCTATCACTCAACAAACTTTAGATATCAAAAAGTAGAAAAAGTCAAGACTTGACAATGCTAAAGTAACATCTCAAGAAGCATAAATTCAACTTACAAGAGCTATAGTAACAGACCCACCACACACAACCGTTCGAACAGTTTATGAAAAAGTCCCAAACCCCACGACGCTTTTATACCCGAAAAAACGTGGCAAAAATTTGCATAGAAATTTGAATAATCGAATGAAAAATATCCTTTTGTCCAAAAAACCATATGTTTCAACAAAAATAATTTCAGCTTATTATTCCGTTTCATACCTTTCACCCGCTCACCTATTTTCGACTAAAATGACGAGACACCTCTGGCCCAATATAACATTTCTTCAGACGTCCCTAAACCGAGAAATCAAAAGCAAATTTTTAAACTCACTGTTAAGTGTGATGGAGAACCCAAACTGTCCTGTTCTTTCGTCGCTTCGATCTCTCGGACTAGACGGAAAAGCCGAGAGCAGAGAGAAGACGAGAAACTAAAATGATATTTCAATTAGACCCGATAAAAAGCTACAATAATACATTGACACGAAGAAATAGGCAAAGTGATATAAAATAAGGTCAGGCGGCTGGTTGTGTCTTGGAAATGGTCAGGATACACCAAAAAAGCTGGGAAAGAAGTCAAAGTACGGCGAAAAAAGCGCAGACGACGAGAGAAAATAAAAGCAGTTGTTGCGCTGCGCCAAAATACGGTAATTTTCGTTGTGGGGTGTAGTGAATATGCACTTGTATTTTCGAAATGCAAAAATTCCGGAAAAAATTAAGACACAAACATTTTAAAAGTCTAGACTAGTGTTTCTAAATTTGATTAAAGCAATATAGCTTTTGAATAACAACAACATAATGGAAATATAGAAAATCAGCATTATTATACGTTGACCAAAAATCATACAGTTTTGCAAATGTGTTTAAATTTAGAACTGCTTTTCCTAACGTTATATAAAACTAAAATACTATTGTAAAATACGAAAACGCTAGCTACTAAATCTTTAAAATAAGACAACATAAATATTTTAACAAATCTAAAATACTTTAATGTTTCCGTTGTGCCAATAAGCCAAATTTTTCACATAAACTAACTTGTTCTCACATTCATCACCTTAAAAAGCGCTAGTTTTCACATGTTTTGTGGTTATTGCTTCGTGTTCTGAACGTTTCTCCAAAAAGAAATAAAATCTTTTTACGTGACGTCGTTTGCCCAAAATGGAGGGAAAACGGTTGGAAGAAGGACGTTGGGACGATGGGGGTGAGGATAGACATCAGAATTCGTGATGTCCTTCAAGTGGAACACTAGAAGTCTTTTTGAACTTGGAGTTGGGGGAGTTGAAGCATGAGTAATATCGGAAAATGGGTATTACTTTCTTTTGGGTAATTGTAAAGATATTGCCCAGGGCCCTAACACCCCCTGCAGGGGTCTCTTAGGTTGCTATTGGAATATTTTGAACACAGAAGTGTTTTGGAAGTTTTATTTTGATTTACTTTGTGGTTTTTCATAATGGAAGTTATAAAACTTTTTTTTCATTGTTTACAAGCATTTTTCAAGCTTTAGCGATGATTTATGGCCAATATCTCCAGAGAAAGTGACGCGATCTTAACAAAAATACATTGTGTAGCAAAGCATAGTATCTATTCTAACATTGTTGTAGAGTCTTAAAAAAATGCCATTAAAAAGTATTTATAATTCAAAACAACCCACATTAAACCCAATTTTTCACATTAAACTCAAATTTCATAACGAATAACAATACCCGCTCATCATGAATAGAAGCTTTATCTCTGTAGACAGCTATACAAGAAATCTCGGCAGTAGACATGGCTATTTTTACTCGGCAGTAATTTTTTGCAAAGTCTTTTTGCGTTCCTTCGAGGGAATGAGAAGGTTGGCCGTCTTTTCGGCCGCGAATTCCTTTCTTTTTCTGAATTTTACTATTTGCAGTGTTTTTTCCTTTTCCGATATTACTAAATTATAAAAAGTGAGGTGGGTTGGCTATTAATAGGCATGGAAGATACGAACTTTTACCCCTTTTTTGTGTAATGTGTTGCCAGGAACGATTATTAACAATGGCACATTTTTAAACGGTTTTGGAATGAGGAGGGAGGGTTAGGGTTCATTTAGGTTTTTTAAACTGATGTCATGGTTCTTTGAGCTTGAAAACGTACATTAATGGAGTACTATCGTTAACTCATGATATGGTAAAAGCCTATATAATTTATTTTAAAATTGAACGTTCGTTGATGATTAAAACGTTTAAAAACTAAGTTCTAGACAATTTCCTTGACAATTAGTTTTAACATAAATGTTTAATCAACTGTCGATAATTTGCAAAGAAATTGATAGTTTTTAATTACTTCTTTACATTTACTTTTTTGTTCTGTGTAAACCGTCGCGCGTTAAAAAAGTTTGAAATAGCTTACATTCGTTGTATTAGAATGGCGGATTTTAAGAGAAATTAGTTTAAGTTTGATTACATAGTTTATATTAGATCAGTTCAACTTATCAGTCAAACATTCCAAAATTTCTCTTTTCTAGCCACTTTTGAGAGCCAGAACCACAAGCTAACCTTGTTTGTGGATATTAATCCTATAGATCTGTTCATGCTCTAAAAGGTCTTTAATGCGATCATTACCTTTTGATTGGTTTCGGTTTACTTCTGTAACCTTACGCGCTCTTTATTCTTTATACTCTCTAATCTTTGTAAATTCAGCAGAAATTTTTACTGATGTATTGTAAATTTTTAGTGTGGTTAATAATATTGAACACCGTCCTATTTGTAGTAATAAACAAATGCAGTTATTGTAAAAATGTATCTTACAATGTTAGCTTACTATTGTTAATGTTAAAAGGATCAGGCAAAACAGTCTTTGTAAGTTCGGAACGAGGAGAACAGGCAACGTGTACGTTCATAGCCCGTTGAACGCACGTCATCCCGTCCGATCTGGCAAGGCAAGCAACGGTGCGCTTGATTAGTACTTGGATCGGAGACATCCTTGGAATCTCAAGTGGCGTACGCTTTTTTCGTACTTTTTACTAATTTTAACTATTGAAATTTACGAAATATTTAAAATTTTTGTTAGTTCTACACTAATATATTGATTTTATAATATAATATTAGTTTGATATACTAGCCAAACATTCCAAAATTTGTTGTATCTAGCCATTTTTGAGAGCCACAACCACAAGCTAACCTTGTTTGTGGATATTAATCCTATTGACCTCTTCATACTCTAAAAGGTCTTAAAAGCTTTGCTTATCATACGATTGGGTTTACATTTCTCTGACTGTCTAACGCACTCTCTCTTTTGTAGTGTCTTATGGCATTTTTATTTTGTTTCTAAACTTTCTTTTTTATCTTGTTTGGTGTTCGGATACGTTGCATTTACTATAATGAAATACCAAATTCAAAAGAATTCAAAAACATTGCTTCGAGCGCTAGACTGTTCGGGTATTAGCTACATTATCATAATTTGCTGGAAAGCTTTTAAACTGTTTTTTGATTTTATCGGAAAAGGAAAAAAGTGAAAAAGGGACCCTAAAGGTGTCCCTTGACTTCCACCGTTTATTATTCTTTTCGAATTTCGATTTGGATACTTCGAGAAGGTTTTTGTATTTTGGTTTGTTACTTTTTGCGATTTTAAAATTTTAATTTTAAATGTAAAATACGGTATGAAGAACTAAGTTTTTTTGGGCGGGTATTTTTGGCTTAGATAGGTAATTTTTTTTTGATTACGACTATACCTCTATGAATTTTCGAGAACGTGGGATTGTTAGGGAGGGGGGGGATGGATTTTTTACCTCTGCATGACCTTTCAACATGACAATATTTGTAGCCTCCAGATCTTTTTAATCTTTGTTCTTTTTAAATTTACCTACAGCACAATAGTAATTCGAGCGGCCTGTAACATAAACGGCCAGACGACGTATGAGAATGGTTCAAACAGAAAAACAAACAAATTCGATCGCTATACGAAGGTCGAAAATTGACTTGAAATCCAAGATAAGTGAACCGAAAAATCAAAGTTTTACGTAATTCTACGTATTTTAAGGGGGGTATATATATGGTTGGGTGGGATGACAATAGGGGTTTGTAGGGACTGGTAGGAGAGAATAGGGGCGATTTTTGGTGTTGTAATTTTGAAAACTTCTACCTCTTACTTTAATAATGTTTTTCTTTCCTTGTAAGCTATAAATGACATGATTTTCCATTTTTTGTACTTTTTACAATAATATTATATAACAAAGAGTTGTCTTTTATTTATTATTTTTAGTTAAACTTATATGATGTAATGTCCGTATTTTACAATTACCAAAGTTTCAACCTACATTTAAAAAAGAGTTCAACGACTAACTCTGTTTAACTTTCTCTTTTTACTCGGGTAATTTTATTCCTCTCGAGTACATTCCATACCCGCAAGTTCATTTCCGGCCCTTGAAAAGTCTCTTTTCCTTGGTCATATCTCTTCTTTAATCACTCAATATGCCTTTTATGGTAAACAATATTAAGCATGCATAACTTTGGAGTTATGCCTTTGCATTATTTATCGTATTTTTAAAATTCTGTTTTATTGTTGCAACTCTGGACTTATTGTAGTTATGATAAGATTCGTCTTAGTTGACCTTGTTTTGGCTTGTAGTGCTTATACAGTCTGTGTAAGGTTAAGCATGACCTTAAACAAACTTTATAAGCTCTACAGCATAATTTCGTTAGTTGTAACTCACAGTACTAATACATCCTCTGTACTGTTAAACAAGAGCTTAAGAGAAAGGACTTTTTCGCAATTTTTTAGTTTTTCCAGCCAATTTAACCTAAAAGTTCATCCCAATTTTCTCAAAAAAAAAACCAGGTAAATATACAGCCAAGCCCTCCAATCTCAAACATCGTGCCGAATCCCAGACGCTCCACAAATGGCGGAGCTTTTCGTAATGTTCGAAGACGTTTTTTCTTTGTTTTTCCGGAATAAAGGACAAATTCGGGGACGAAAAACGAAGAAATTGGTTGCAAAAACTGCCTTCTGGGAATTGAAATGCCTCCGGGCACAAAAAGAGGGATGAGTAAAGTATTAAAACTTTGTTTTTGGCACGGGTTTGGGGGGTGGGGGGTGGGGGGGGCCAAGAGAATCTGAATAAATTAATTAAACGGAAGTCTGTTTTTGGATAAACAGTCAATTGCTATTTACAGCCGTTTTTTGACAGTTTTGGGCGGTGTTTTTTGTTCGTCTTTTTAAAATTTTAAAAAATTTAAATTTTTTGAGATTTTACTTCCGTTTTCCTTTAACTTTGTTCATTTAAAAAGCTTTAAATAAAGATTTTTCAGCATCAAAAATAGTTTTTTTTAAGTTAAGATTACTTTTTAGCCTAATAACAACTTATTTTTGACTAATGCCTAAAGCCATTTTTTGTTTTGGCCTATTTTTGTCACATTTTTTGAAATTTGAAGTTCTAATGACTGACAGTCGGCTAGCCATAAACAAGAACCGCCTTGAGGTAATCCGAATGTCCTTTACGCTTCTTGACCATTCGTACTATTTGATCTAATTCTTTCCCCCATCTTACCTTGACTTAACTTGCTAATGTGATTAAACTGTTTCACTGGTTATTGTAATGTAGTTACCTTTTACTGTAAATTGTTTCTTTGTTGTTTTAGCTTAAAATGGGCGTAGGTTATTTTAGTTTTGTAAATTTTATGGATCTGGAAACCATTTTAGAAAAAATCTGAAGTTTTTAAGCTTTATATTCATCTTGTAAATTATAAAATAACTGTGTTGACTAACAATATCACCTTCTAAACTCTCAAAATCATATTTTTCAGATTGTTTTTTTCACAATTTCCACAGATATCCGAATGATTCAGTGAATAATTTAAATTTCCGTTTGGAGCCGTGTTTTTCCCCTTCTCCCATCTGCCATCAGAAAGAGATCCGAAGCCAAATTCAGCCCTCAAACGACCTTTACTGCTCCGAAAGACGCAGCCGGGTGAGCAAAAAACCCTTTCGGCTATTATTGTATTTGTTTTTTCGTAACAGATCATAACTTTTTGAGACGAGCGTTTTAAGCCTTAAAAACGCGGATTCTGAAAGGGGGTTGGGAGTGGGTGTTGTGATACGTTATATTATACTAGATATAGCAATAATAAGGATTTGGTATAATAAAAATTTGAAATTTTTGTGATAAAACCTGATTTACATCTTGTTACGAAACTAAAAACTAATATTACAATCGATTTTTATAATTTTACCATATATTTTGGAGATGTTTTTAGATTTGTTCTTTTGGCGCGAAATTTGGCCGTTTGAATCTGATAAAACAAAATTTTGTCGATTTTTTTCCGCAAAAATATAAATTCGAACCTTTGATGAAGATTTTAGGTAATATTGTAAAGGGCTTTAAACAATATTACCTAAAACATTTTTTTGGAAACTTTATTTTTTTTCTGTTAGCTTTGTTTTAAAAATAAAGATTTTAGGTAATATGTTGTAAAATTTATCAATAAAATGTTACCTAAATCTTCATTTTTAATAAAAGTTTTTCTTAAACTTACATTTCATACCAACACGGTAGAAATGATAACAATCAAAGGCATTTAATGTTTCTGGAAATGTAATTTACTGCCTTCTGAAATTGTTTTACGACCGTCTTCCTCAACGTTTTTTCAGTTTAAGTTTATTTTTATTCGAATTGACATTTACGCGATTATCCGACGTTTTTCTCGGATCTTGTTAATCTTACAATGTTTCAGATGATGCTCAAGAACTGATATTACACTAACCCCCATTGCATATTGTACATGGAACCCGGTGATTTAGGAACATTTTTTATTTAGAATTCTTGGTTCGGTAAGAGTTTTCGATTATTTTAGTTTAATTTTTTTTATCAGAAATTTGTGACTTCTGAATTAAAATAGTTGAAAATGGCATTTATTACTTTAGTTTAGACCTTACCTTGATACTTTTGTCCTTAAATGCGTCATAATGACGTTCTTATTAAACCTAAAAATATGCTGTGTAAAATACGAGCAAGTAAAGTAACAATATATTTTACCTTCAGATGGCCAAGCCCACCTCAGAAAATGACCTCCAACTTGATTCCGGCGTCATTAATCGAGTCCGGTTCGAATGCACTACCAGCTCTGTTTCTCGAGGCCAGGATTCATGGCCAACCCGACCAGTTGATCACACAATTGGGCCTGTCACTAACTTCAAACAATGTTGATGTAGCTGTCTTCAGTAAGTTGTTTTGTATAGTTTATTTGGATTTAGGGTAAGACGAGGCGAGAAAATGAAAATTTTGTGTGTGTACAAGGTTTGTGGCTGTTGTTTTAGATAAACCTAAAAAAGCAGAATTTTAAAACGTTATACACAACATATTAGGTAACAAATGGAATTATAGAATGATTATTTTAAAGTACAGTAGCTTTCATGGGTTAGTATCGAGGCTAAAGACGCAATTTTAAGTATTATAAGTTACATTACTATAGTATATTTACCGTTCCATTTACAAAGATTAAAAACTATGTCTATATTCACAACCATGTCATTTAATATATATTTATTTTATTTATTTATTTATTGCACATGTAACTATATAAAAAAAATACACACAAAAAACGAAAACTTCACGTAGAAACACCAATCTTGATTATAATTAAAAAGATCACACGTTTTTTCTCATGTTGAACATGACTAAAGGGATGGAAAGTAATAAAAGAACGTACGATGAGAAGCCATGAGAAAGCTATTTTGATTCACTCTGACAATTCCGCGTTTACTGTAAAAGAAACTAGTGATAGTATGTTGTTAATCGGTAGAGGCTGATATTGTTGTTTATTGGTCTTTGGAATGGACAAGGTTAGAGAGTGTAAAATGGACTGTTCTTTAAATAGGGTAGAGGGAGGAGAAGAGCATGGTCATTTTTAAGTTGATTTTTTGGTTGATATTGATGAAAGCACTTAAAAAAGTTTGCATAATTGGGTAAAATAGGTTAACTTTGAGATTGTATAGACAATAACAATTTTTTTACAAAATTTAGCTTATATACTGTATTATTTGGCATCTTACACAAACGTGTAAAACCTGTTAACATTACAATACCTTCTAAAAGTCATAAGCTTCTTTAGTTCCTGATCCAGCACTGAAAATGTGTTGTTAACCTTCTTAATCGCTCATTGAAAATGGATTATTTATTTGTGTTTCCAGTGTTTTTATATTTTGCATGTATACAATGAGCACGGAACGTTGAATAGATGGCCAAGGGCTGATTAAAATGATTAATTGGCAGTTTTTGCAATTCTTTGATCTTGGCGGGGTTATTTAAGGGAGGTGGTTTGGTATGTTGCGTTAGTTTATATAAGTTAGCTTTTATTGTGGTAGTTATTATGAGCTCGTTTATATTGTGTTTGTTAACATGAATAATGGGTTTACTTATAAGCCTATAGACTAGTCTACGCCAATTTGATTAGTTATATTTAATGAGGAACTTGAGATGATTTTGAGAGATGGCCTCAGGTCACAATAACAATATTAAGTTACTGCGAAAGCAAATATGTTCATTGAGAGCTTGTGTAATCGAGAGATATATTGGTAGTCAAAAAACACTGTGCAATAACTTTAAGAAGGCTTTCATCTTTAATACTGGTTGTTTTCACTTCTTCCTGATTCATTTCTGAATCAATTTCACAAAAAACATAGTTATGTCATGTTTTTGTTTGTATTTACTCCGTATTCTAAGCCAAAACAATTTTTGTCGCGCAAAGGTCATACACGGACATTCCTCTCGATTTTACCGTGGTAAACGAGGGTGGCGCTGCAGATTCTACTTGAATTTCGAGGATTAGTATAGAAACACATGGTTTATATTTTTTGTAATGACACAACTTGGTTCACAGTTTTTTTGTAGTTTGGTAGTTGTTCAACACGAGATTTTTAATGTTTATTAGTTAAAGATGGTCATTGAGGCTTTATGGGGCGATACGATGATATTCTGCTTGGGATATGTTGTTTTTTATATGGGAATTTTGAGCATCTACCGATTTTTGATAGAGGTTTGAAACTATAACTTTATATAACTTGCTGGTTGTTGTCGTATACGGGCTTTTACGGAGCTAATTTAGGGTAAAATTGACCTTGACTATCTCCAAGATGACATTGTTTCCTAGTTTGTCTAACTTTTCTTTAATTTTTTATATTATTGGACTTTTTAATAGTATTTCTGTTATATATTCTTTCTTTCTAATCAATCTTGAGGTAACAAATGCCTTTTTTTTAACTATAATTCTTTAAAAAAAGATGTTGTTGTAGTCTCAAATCATGGTTAAGATAAGTTAATTCAATATTTTGAAGCAAATTTTAAAATAAATTCAAGTTTTTGAGGCCAATTGTTCTAACTTGTACCTGTTTCGTCTCTTTTACAAAGTTTAAAACACCTGATCCGAAGTGATTCAGAAAAAACCTTTCTCGTAGGCCAAGTTATAACTGGCTTCTCTCCCTTTTCCTCTAATATTCTCTTATTTAAAGTCGGAATCGCTATTCGATTTGAGCTTTAAGTCATTACTATTATTCATCTAGAGCTCTAAAAACTTTTTTAAATAGTCCAAACTAAAATATAGATTTCTACGTTGATATTACAGATTTTTTACCAATTAGCCAAGTTAGAGCGTATTTTACATTTCTAAAGGTTTCTGAATATGCCCGAGGGCTTTGAATTCAATTTTGACTGTAAAAGTGGAGGCCATTTGTCTATTATTCTCACTCCGACAGGTAATTTCGGTAAATTTTTATTGATTTTGGGGTATTTTAGGCTATAAAAGTAACTTTAAGTTAGGTTCATCTAACTTAAAGTTACTTTTATAATCAAAAATTATCTACTTTAGGCAAATTTTACAAAATCAAATTATTTTAAACTCGTATTTTACTTTTAAAACCTTATTAAAATTACTGGCTCATAAAAGCTCAAGATTACCAAGTACTACAAAATCTTGTTGACTAACATACCTATATTTACCTTCGTATTTATAATATTGCCTATAATAATACGAGGATTCGCTCGAGATTTGAGGTCGGTCACGTATCGAAAGCAAACAGAGCCGGCTAGCGGAATAAAATTATTTAAAATATAGGTTTTTGTTGCTGACATCTTCGTTCTTTACACAAATTTACAAAAATCACGGAGTTTTTACTTTGATACAATGGTATTGTATCCTTAAATAGTATTGATGATTACTCAGGTAGGAAGGATGGGGTTTGGGGAAGGGTGGTATTCTGTTTTTAATCTTGGACGGTGGATCTGGTTGATTTTTAAAATCGTTGGAGTAGAGGTAAATATTAGGGTACTAGGCTTAGGTAAAAGGTCTTAGTTATATCTTTAGAGTCTTAAAGTAGATGAACTCAGTTTTATATTGTAGTAGATGTAAAAACTGAAGTTTTATTTTTGCAAAGCTAGAATGGGCAATGAAGTGTTATATTAGGTCATCATATGTCTAAATGACTTGTTTGACACAATTCACTGTGATTTTCCGAATCTAGAGATCAGTTTTTTGTTTACCAGTCGAGTGTAACAAGATCTGAAACCTCAGATTTTTGACATTTTTGCGAACAAAAATTGTGTCAGTTCTTGGTTTTTTTCTTGATCACGCTGCATTTTGGGTTTGGACGAGAAACTAGAATGTCACAATGATATGTAAGCTTAATATACATCAGTATGTCCTTTATCTTTTTTTTTAAGTTTAAACATGTTCTTTAATTAGGATTTTCTTCGGATTTTTCAATTTATTTAATTTTTTTTAATGTTTAAGTCTAGAGCCACGGGTTTCTTGTTGAATAATATGTATTTTCTAGAAAAACGTCATTTCTTCTAATTTTTGAAATATGGCCAAAAATTAATCTGAAAACATCTCTGCGAAGATACCACGCTTATATGAGAGCGCGTAGAGAACGTTGAATCCAAATCAGAACAAAAAACGATTCGGAACGTCTCGTTTTCACTTTTAAGCTCTAAAAACCTCTTTTCAATCTTTTACTCGCAATCGCTAGTCTGTATTTGTCTATACTACTAAGATAACACTGTTTTCTACGTACTACTTTTATCGTACTGATCTTCTTATACTTGTATAACTTGTTCTTCTTTTAACTTTCTGCTTATGATGCTAGATTCATTAAGTAAATGCTGCAATGTGTTAGGCTATGGAGAAATCGTTTTGTTGGCATATATGGCTTGAAGTCTGAGGTGACAAGTTTAAATGTGGTATGAAATTGGTAGGTTTGTTCTAGAATTGTTATGGGTTTAACAAATGTTTGAAGGATGTTATTTTGATATAGGTATAGGTTAAAGAAAAATGTATTGGAGACGCGATAGATAGAATAAAAAGCTTTGTATTTACTGTTGGAAAAAGTAAGATATGTTGAAAAAGTTCTCACTAGGTCATAAGAAAACAAAGATTTAAAAAAGAAGGATATAAAGTATGAAATACTTACGATTTTACAGTGTCGTATGTAATTGAATAGGAAGGTTTTTACATTTTTGTACTATATTTACGCTATTTTTTTTGTTTTTTAGCTAAAGCTTTAATATATCTTGTTATACATGCTAAGAACGATATTTTTGTAATCGTTTGCTGTCACAACTCTCGAACCGGTTCCGTGTTTTGTCATAGCAAGTGTTTGTTGTCCATTATGCACGTAGCTCGACCTGAATGTTGCTAATTACGAGCAGTTCGTCAAGGTTAAAGGTCTCTGAATGAGGCTGTATTCACTGTTTTTTTATAAACGAGGCTAAATTCACTGTTTCGATTGGGCTGAAGTCACTGTTCCGATTTGAGGAAACGTGAATTCTGAAGGATTTTATTCATTTTTATAATATGATGATTTGATTTGGGAATGGCTTTTTATAGGAAAGACGATAGTTATGGTGGTATTGATTTGAAGGACAGTAAGTTCAAGAATGGCGGGGTTAAGATCAGTTTTGAGGGGTGATTTTCTTTTGGGACAGTTAAAAGTTTGTGGATTAAGGATTTTTTAGATTTTTTTTTATTTGGGCGGGAGGTCGTCATGATTATAAGGTATAATACTCATTGTCGTAGCTTAAAATTGGAACGTTGGTTATCAAAGAAAAGACGCTTCTGAATTAATCTTACCGCCTTTCTTGGTCTTCTTACTCTAACTTTGCTCTGATAGTACTACTCTGCTTATACTCGAGTATGAGTCTGATTGAGTACTATTAGTACGAACCTCTAAATTTTTTTGTCAAAATCTTGCGGAACCACCATTCTTCACACATATTATCATTAGTCGTAAAGCCTTCGTAATGTTATTTTCTTTGGTATAAAAGCGGCGGAACTCTTTTGCCGATCGGGATGGCTAGGATAACATTATCCGATATTAATTTCAAGGAAAGGCAAGGTTAAAGGGTTAGATTTAAGGTTGAGATTGCGGTTATTAATATTCGAAATGAAGGGTTTAGTTTACCGGTCATTAAGTTAGGAGAAATTAGGATAATCTTGGTGTTAAATATGTGTTAATACTTTTAAAAGGTTGAGAGTTACTTTAGTGTCTGCTGGGTAAAAGGTTGATTTAGTTAAAGTAGCAAACAACTTTTAAAGTTTGATCGAATTTTATGTTCAAAATTGGTCTTTACAGTGATTTTGGGTATTTTGGATAAAAGTTAGACATAACTTTGGTTCATTTTGTATATTTCCGGAAGGGTATTTTGTAAAAGCCGTATTTTACATTTGTAAAATACTTAATTGGTCTGATATTGTGAAAAAATTATTTAATTTTAATATTTGATCTGCAAAATTGACATTTGCAGTTGCAGAATGTCATTACGTAACATTTATGTCAAAAATTGGTGTCTTGATATGTACTGGGCTATTAGTGGAAGACGGCTGTCACAATCCTTGATATGTCTAATTAGATCATCTTTGACAAGATTTGTACTCTCAGTTCGAAAACGATGAGTTCTTTGTACTATTCAATGGTTAGTAAACTTGAGTGGGTTTAGAGGAAAGTTTTAAATTAGCTTTACAGGTTTAGCAAATAAAGTAAATTGGAAGATACTCCAGCTAAACATTGGACTATATAAGGCTGTAGGGCCATATGCCTTTCATTTTGCTTTTACCTTGCTCAAAAAACTACAGTAATTTGAAATCCTGTATTATGAATCCTAAAGTCATCTCAAGACTAGTAATATGAAGACGTAGGTATTGAATTGTTCTTTGTCGCTTTAATAAAAAAACTTTTGTTTCGAGGGAAACTTTGCAAAACTCACGGAACATTCGGCCTTTCGGAGCGATATGTCAGAACAATCGCTTTCATTTGTCATAACAGTAACCATGAGGGATTGTAATAGAATCGACTTCCGGAGATTGATTTGGACTCATGAACTGACTTGATCTGATTTGATTATTTAAGGTGTGATGGTTTAGGTTCGGCAGGTATTTGTTGGTAGGGTTTGAACTAGGAAAAACATGACAAAATGTATGGTATAGATTACTGTAAGGAGAAAGTTTTTGGTAGCTAGTAATGTGGGGTAACATCTGTTTGAGCTGTGATAGTTGTCAACTTAAAAATCAATGTTTTTTACAGGAAAATTCATGGTTTAGCTATCTTTAATTCATCTGAAAATAGATATTTAGAAGTCTTTTTGGCCTAGTTTTTAGATTTTAAAAGTGTATACATATCTTTACTACTGCTTCAGTAACTCAAAATCATTCGTATTTCTTGACAATTCAACTTTATATTGTTTTGTTGTTTTTGGTGGTTAAGTGGTTTTTAAGTGCACAAAGAGTTTGTCGTTCCATTAGTTTTGTTTACTTCACGGTAAAATCGTCTAATATTGTCTGAACTTTGACATAAGCTGTAGTTTTGTAAAGTTGTGATCTTTAAATAGACTTGGCCTTCGATCTAGGCTAGTTTGAAGTGTTAGTTTGTTTTAAAAAGTTAGTTTTAGCAGAATTTTTTTGACGTTTTAATGTTATTTTTGTCTACGGCTTGACAATATATGGTCGTATTTTACATGTGTTATTGTCGCGACAATTACCGTACAATATAACTATTAATTCTTGTACTATAAAGCTTACAATGCTGATATTACCTTTTATAGAACACTCACTGCCAAATCTTCTAAAACATTATCAGTTATTTAGCTTTTTCTAAAATACGACAAGTTTTTTTTTCAATTTGAAATGTGAACAAATTTCGAAAATTTTTGGAATTTGTAAATAAAATTATTCTAAAGCGAACGTGAGAAACGACCGGGCGAAAGAATGTCGAAAACGTTCGTCGACTTTCTGCCAAATGCTTTTATGGCTGGCATTGGGGCTTTCCTGGATTCGTCCATCGACGACTTTTTCGTCTCAGTCTTTGGGGCCGAAAGTAGATGGAAATGGAACGGTAAATATATTGAGGTTACTGTATTTTTGCTATGGTTTTACTTATATTGTACTTGATGTACTTGGGTCAAAATTCATTTTTTTTCGAAAAATGAAAATAAAATTTAAAAAATTGTAGCAAAATTCGGAATTTAAAAATTTTTTGGAATTTAAAATTTTTAGTGGGTATGTTATCTGTAAACGTATTTTACAGTAACCTTTTATTTTTCAGCACGAACAAGTGGTATAGTACTGGTAGCTTCAGTAGGATCGTATTGTGCCTATAGGATATGTAGTAAATACTTTGGCAATGGCTTTGTATGGACATTGCTGGATTCGACCAGACTTGATCAGATCCCCAGAGCTGACAGCCGGCTTCTTCATCCTGCTGCTGAGGTAAGGCATTTGTTGATATTCTTAATGGTTAGAGGGGGTTTTTATTAGGTTGTTCACGTAATTCTGTGCCTTTTACTTCCTAAAATTTGCTTTGAGAGAGGGTACAGAATTTGGTAAACAAACTATTACATTAATACGTGATCTTAAGTTGTAGAACACCGTTGAAGATTGTTATAGGTGGTTTAATATAAGGTTAAGCTTAGGAATAGTGCTTTATACCCTAAAAGAAGCCTATTTATGTCACGGTATACGATGAAACTAAAGTAAACACAAAAACATGATTGTACAACACATTTCCTTTTAATTTTATTGTTATACGAAAAGAGAAACGACCGTAAACGAAACTTTGATTAAAGTGTCAACCAGAATATCGCTTATTTTATGGCGACAAGGAACCGTTTCAAGCTTCTGAGTCTAAAATACGTTGGACTCAACTCTGAATCTTGAATACCTTCAACTCAAGTTATTTTTGTCTTGGGTTTTCTATAGTGCTACCAAATTTTAATGAGTAGATTCATTGGTACAAGTTTTTTATGAGTTTTTTAATTTTTTTTATGATGGGAGGGCAAGTTTGTTACCTAAAATAATAATATTACAAATTTTTATTACGCATTTGTATTCTGAATCCTGAAGAAAAGCTGTAGCTGCGACAGATGATCTGTAGCTGTTGTTAAAGCCAATGTTAGCTAGTTTTCATAAAGAAAGGTGAAAACCCATTTGAAGGTATATGTAGTTTACTAGGAATGACTTATAAGATATTGTTTGTATTACTTTCCTCTTTCTATTAGGTTGTTCAATTAATCCGGTTCTTCCTTTCAAAACAATTCTTCAAGGCACAGAATTTGAACAACCTAATATTACTCTAATATTAAGTTGCTCAAGTTTTACTACAAGCTTCTGTACATTGTTGACCTTGAAGTTCAGCTTAATTTGCATATTCGTATCAAAGCTCAGAAGCTTAGCGATGTCACTTGCTCGATGACACGATGTCACTCGAACTTTATGGATAATATCCAAAGCTAAAAGAAAGGGCTTATTTAGTATAGTTACAAAAGGAATGTCTCTTCTGAAGCTCATCGTTTCTAGATTCCTCTTTCAAATAGCGATCGTATACGATGACTTACGTATATAATGCATCTTCCGCCTTTGCATAACGAATTCTCACTTTTGTCGCTCTTTAAGAGGGTTTTTAGTAAAGTGAGGTGATTGTGGGGTGGTATTGTTGTGGGAGTACGGTGATCGAAATGGTATAGAGTGGGAAGGAGTAATGGGGGTTAAAGGAGGATGATATATTCTTGTAACGTCTTTTTGGTGCCAGTAAGTATTTTTATGTACTGTTATAGTGTTTCCGCAGTTTATAATAGCAATAGGATACATTTAGTTTTTTTTAACGTTATTACTATGTAAAGACCTATATTATAGTACTTGTAGGCTGTGAAGAGTAAAGATATTTTAGAAAAATCTTAACCACAAGGAATGTCTCGTATTTTACGCTTCTTAAAGATAAATTTAGATAAAATTTTGTTTTTAAAAGACGAATAAAGTCAAGTTGAAAATATGCTTTTATATAATAACACAATACAGCCTACGGCAGTTCTTCAATGATGACATAAGCGGCACAGTAGGCTTTTTTCGTGGAAAAACCGGTAAAACTTGAAACGAAATAGGTGAATTCTCAAACACTGTTCCCAATTCTGAACCCAGTTTATATTGAAATGGTGTATTTTGGTCTACAGAACTTGGAGTCGAAAAGCTTACTTTAGATTTTAGTGTTAAAGAGGCTTACAATTAGGTTTTTGCAAGGTTAACACCTTTTTTGCTGCAAAATTAGGGTAAAAGCTGTGTAAAATGACAAAATTTTGTCGAAAAGTAGCTACAATAAGGTTCTTTTTTGATTTATCTTTTTGGTCTTTGAACGACATAGTTTAAAAAGCTTTTTTAATATGATATATACCAGTATTTACTATAATATACACCAGTTTTACACTCAAATTTCTGACCATACCGGTTCAACATCCACGCTCACTTTGCCGTGTCGCTTCATGTCACTCAAAGTGCAAACAGTTTTAACCGTTTGAGAATAAGGTCACCACACCTGTTTGTCGAACGTCGTGACTACAACCTCATGTTATGGTAGGGATCATAACCGTTTTGTCAAGTTCGAAGCGAAAAGGGTCATGTTCAAGTGGTTGAGGAAGGGAGCTGAACTCTGGTTTTGGGTTTCTGTTTAATGGCCTTGTTTTATTTACAGACTCTGGTGTTTGAATGTGTTTTTGCAATATAATGTCGTTTTTTGAACTTTGGATATTTTTAAAATTTGAAATAAGATTGGACGGATCAAGTGCAATATCAAGTTGTTAGACTTTTGTTCTATGCCATTTTTATTTCAACAAATTTAAGATTTTAAATTTTATATTACCTTTTTACCACTCTTGCGCGATTGCCCTAAAAATTAATTTAAATTTTGATTTTTGGCGCCAAAGTAGCATCGGCCGAACGGAATGCCAGAGGATTTCTCCTGTTTCCCGAGAAATTGCCCAAATGGGTGTAGATTTCACGAAATGGGTGTCCAATTATGTCAATCTTGTTTGATACGAACATATTATAGGTTGTATAAGGTTTTAAAGGTTTGTTAAACACTTAAAATTATATTACTATAGGTAATAAATGGTGTTTTTGCATT
Source organism: Bursaphelenchus okinawaensis (assembly GCA_904066225.2). NCBI lineage: Eukaryota > Metazoa > Nematoda > Chromadorea > Rhabditida > Aphelenchoididae > Bursaphelenchus > Bursaphelenchus okinawaensis. The sequence goes on along the minus strand of CAJFCW020000005.1, from coordinate 4,597,307 downwards.
AAAATAGACGAAAACTTGTAGAAATAGGTATAGAATGTGTATAAAAAGGGTTTAGCAAGTTAGACATAGGGTTTTAGTGTATTTTAACAACAGTTTTACTTAATTTTATCAATCATTTTCTTTTTCAGGGCTTTTTCTATCCAAGGAGGTCAGGAGATTCAGAAGACGAACCACACAAGAAATTAGCTTCGTTGAAGCCGATTCAAGCTGAATCAGGTAGAAAGTACAAGATCTCGGCTACACGGTCAGGATCACCGATTAGGATATTGTGTGATGGCGAAGGATTGAGGAAACGGCCATCTAAAAAGGGATTAGAAGGTATAAGTCAAGATGCAAGTGTTAAGAAGAGCATTACCACACGGATTGCTGGACTGGGAGATGATTTGGATAATATTGAGTAAGTTTTTTGTCTTTTTGTTGTGTTTTTGTTGATTTTAGGTAACAAAATTGTGCTAACGTTTAGAAATTGTCATTTTGTCTAGTATAATGTAGGGAAATTGAAGAAAAATTGTTGAAATGTGGCAAAATTTGTACCTTTTGGTAAAGAAGAAGCTGTAATAGGTATTTTTTAAGATGATAAAAATAAAAAATCTTAGTTTTTATTAATAATTCTTTAAAATTGCAAAAATATTACGTTTTTAGTGCGAAATCAGACCTAACATCGATAAGTCGAGTCGTCCCAGCATCGATTGTTTCCAATGCCATTTATGATGTAGATGGAGATCTATTAGACGATCTTCCGGATGAGTATCCGTCTTCCCAATGCAGTGTCAAGTACACGGAATCAGAAGCTGGCTGGGAGGAGGATTCGTTCACTCACGGATTCTCTGCCATGAATCCATGCTTTTCTGGATCGCCTACACCTTCAGACATTAGTAATCTGTCTTGTGTGAAGAATCTGAAGAGGCTACTGCAAGAAAAAGGAGATGTGTCGACTTCGGCATCTGTTGTATTGGAAAAAGTGAGTTTATGACGTGGTTTGTATTATTTTAGGTAGATTATGTGATCAAAAGGTTTTTTATTTGAGTACAAGATGCGTTTTAATGTGGTATAGTTGACTATATTAATATTTTGATAAATTTTGAAGCAAATAGCATTAAAAACATCTCATATAACGTATTTCAGCTGAACACATCCAACATGTCTACAATATCGGATATGGAGGACAATTGTTCAGGTCTTCACAACATTGCCGAGATGATTCAATCTAAATGTTCAGCACAGAATGTTCAGTATATGTATGAAAGTGTACACCTTGGCGATGCCAGCACGTCTTTTGATACGATGTCAGTTATGAGCTTCCAAAGCACATCTAGTTTCAGACGAATGGCAAAGCCTAAAGGGTAAGTTTTTTGGAAGTTTATTACAACATTTATTACAATTGTGAGGTTTTATATTGAAGTAAAGGTAATTATGAATGTTATTACAATAAATTTTTTCATTTTTAAATTGATAAACGATTATTTTATGCTAATATCTTATTTTTTAAACCTATTTTAACGATATTATTTTAGATTGTATGACTTAACTACAAGGCCTTCTCTCTCCCCAACGCCTTCAACGTTCTCTCGTCGTTCTTCGATCAAGGTCCGATCTCCATTGGCCGTGTCTTCTCAGAATGTCGAGAAGTCATTTCAGGTCAAGCCAACGATTGTGACCATAACTGACGAGGGCGATGTGAAGAATGTGATGACAGATTCGTGTTTTAGCAGGAGTTCATTCAGCTCCAATCCGGGGTAAGAGATTTTAAATTTCTTTAAAAGTATTTTAAAAAGTTTTATAAAAGTGCACTATAAATCTGCACTTTTATGACGTTTTAAAGTTTCTGCATAGTATGAGGTCTTTATGTTGTTTAACATGTTATAATCGTTATTGTAATGTAAAAGTAATTTAAATGGCTGTAATAATTGAATAAATGTGTTTTAGGGTATTTCGACGATCAACAATGTTTGATTCAGGACTATCGACGGATTTCACATCAGAAGACGACAGGTCGAGCATAGGTGGATGTTCCAGAGCTAATGGAATGTCATATGAAGGCGCAACGGGTAATAAGTAAGCTTTTAAAGTGTAAAACGAGGGTGTAAAAAGTCTCGGCGATTTTGGACCGGAAAATTAATATAGATTGGCGACAAGACTTTTTATATTTATAGTTGTGGACTAATATTGACATTGGAGCGTCAGTTTTTTGTTCAAATAGTTATGTACCTTCTTTCAAAGCAAATTGTAGGGGGTGGGAGCACAGAATTATATGAACAACCTAATATTTATGGTTTTAAGTATTGAAGTCTTAATTGAAGGTAATAGAGCTACCTATACCTATTTGAAAGGTTAGTACAAGTCTACTTTTTCCAGAATGACATGGCTAGACAAGATCCTCGAGCAGAACACTCCACAAAGCTCTCCCAAACACACTCCACGATCGGTTACAGGCTCAGTAGCCTCGATCAACATCTCTGCCCCCGACTTTGAATGGGAAGACGACCCTACCCTTACTGTAGATGGAACCGAAGTTTGAATTCTCAATCTGAAAGTGTCTTACTAATTTTGTTACATTTGCAATAACCTATTATGTAGAATATGTATATAGAATAATTTTGACGAATTTGGTTGATTTACGTGTATTCTTGATTCGAAATCGAAATAAATATATATTTTTGGGTATGTTGGTGTTATTGTTGGTCATGTTCGTTCTTGTTAATTACTTGGTATTTTTTAAATATGTTTTTTAGATATTATAAGATGAATGGGGCGTACACTATTAAACGTGTAGCAAATTTCAAGTTGATAAATACTTGTTAGGTATAATATGTTGTTTTATCTTTAAAATACGACTATTTACTGCGTAATGTTATAAAATATTGGGTTTTCCAAATAATTTTGCGCCCCTAATCCCGAAAGTTTGCTTCGAGGGGCGCATAATTATTTGAACAACCCAATAATATAATTCACGATGTGTATAACAAGATAATCCCGAGTAGCAAAAGTAAAAACAAGTTACCGAACCTTAATTGTAAAACAATCGTTGATATAGTAGCATTTAATAATACTCGATGATATAGTAGCATGTAATAATTTATATCGGAAATATACAGACAATTGAAGCACGATGAGATTCTAGTACCCAGGCTGAGTACGTGGTAAAGCACAATGGTCGCAGCCGCCCTCAGGGCCTTTTGGTCCGGGCCCTCCGGTTTCGCCGGGCTGTCCTGGATTGCCGCCTGGACCTTCACGACCTTGACGTCCTGACTCGCCTAGAACAATATTTTTTAGTTACCTTTAACCTATTTTTAACAAATTTGATCATGAACAGACTATTAATAGGTATAGATCTTAAAATGACAAAGCTCATTGACTTACCAGGTTTTCCTTCCTCGCCCTCCTCACCACCTTCTCCTTTCTCTCCTCGAGGTCCTGGCCTTCCAGGTGGTCCAGGAGGTCCTGGTGGTCCAACTCTGCTTGGTCCAGCATGAACAACTCCAGGTTTACCTCGCTTACCTGGTCTACCAAGATCACCTTCACGACCTGGCTTACCAGGAGGACCAGGTGGACCATTCTCTCCCATTTCTGCGACTGGTCCCGGTTCTCCAGGTGGTCCTTCTGGTCCCGATGGTCCTTTTGGCCCAGGCTTTCCTGGCTGACCTTCTGGAGCTTCGGGACAGTCGAAGCAGAACTCGACTGGTTGATGGACTGGGTTGGGAGCGTCGTCTCCTGGTAGACCGTCTGGTCCTGGTAGTCCTTCGTCACCTGGTGCACCTTCAGCGCCTTTTGGTCCTGGAGCGCCGCGAGGTGACACTCCACAGCCACAGCAGCCACCTGTTGGTTGAGGATGGAGGTCGGGCCATAGGTCTTTGCGGCTGGGCTTGGATGGAGCAGGTGCTGGAGCGTAGTCCGAGTTGACTTCTGGAGCGCCGTAACTATCCTGACGGGGCAAACGGCTGGCGCGTGGGTTCGAGGGGCTAACTTTGGCTATTACCTGCAATATCAAGTATGGTTTTTTGAAATTCACCCTTTATTTACCTCTCCCACCCTTTAAAACTAAAAATATCCATACCTGTGTCCTAGCCACCTCTCTCCACACGTTCGTACTCCTCAGCCGACAAAAGTCCACTTCGTCCAGCATCATCGTGTGCAGGTGCTGCATGTAGTTGTAGACCATTGGCACGGCCACAACACAGCACATCGCGGCCACCGTCGTCAACGTGACTCCTACGAAGGCGACGGCTCTGAGGCCGCGGGCTTCGGCGCTCTTGTCCGAATGCATCGGTGCAATCAATCGATTCCGCCACCTCGCATCGCTTTTATACCGCGCACGACAAAGAATGGCCACACAGCCGGCTGACAAACCCCCATTGTCTCCACAACAATGTCGTGATTATACTTTTTATGGCGCGCTTATCACTGAATTCATCATGGGAGCGATCAGATTCGAATTCAGCGTGCGAGAAGCGAGGTGACGAAGCGCTTCGTGAGCTCAGGCCGAGAATCGGGATGGATAATATACAAGATGGAGGTGTAGATGAGGGGGATGGTAGTTTATGTGTTTCGTGAGATAGAGGAAGTAAAAATAGAGTAAGATTCAGAAGAAAAAACAAAGATATAGAGACAGTTTGAAGCCTAGAAGGATAATATAGACAATATACGAGATGTCGTTATAGATTGAGGTGAGGAAGGTAATTTAGATATAGCTTGACAATCCAAAGATAAAAACATTGATTTAGAGATCATAGTATATCTAGTTAGACCATGAGAGAACAAAAAATATTGTAGATACTCAAGAAAAACAAAAAAAGCGATATTATGTTAGGTGCGGGTGATCAAAGCAAGATTTTTTATGAAAATTAGCGGTCCTTGGTAAAACAATTAAGAGACAATGAAATTAATAGAGATACTATGTTGTTTATCAAAAAAAACATCAAGAGAGTTCGTCGACGAAAAGAAAATAAAGAAAGGCGGGTTTCTGAACGAAATTCCAAACTTTTTTAATCAAAATTTCAAGGATTTATGGCTTCGAAACGCAATAAAATGTATCAAAATCATCAGTTTCTAATAAAGAATAACATCGTCAGCCTTCTGCTAAAACAGTTTTGGTATATTCGAAGTAAGAACAACACTTTTGAGGAGATAAACCTTGGAATTTAACAAAAATTAGCCAGAAAACAAAGAGCTCGTCTGGAAAAAAAAAGGTAAAACATAATTCTAACCCACAAAATAGACAATATTAATCAAAGCAAAATCTAGAAAAATAATTTATCTAATTAAAAACACTTTAAAATTAAAAAAATTGTGGAAGAAACCATCTATTTTTTGCAAAAACATCTAGAAGTTGGCTGTTTTTCGCGCAAATTTTTCGAATTTCGCGGGCAAAAAAAGAAAAGTGAGGTCCGAACACTTTTTGTCACATCAGATTATGAAATAGCGGCGACACAATGTCTCAAGTTTTTGTTTTATTAATTTTCAACGTGTCATCGGCGTTCAGCGACCTCATTTTAGATTTCGTTGGTGGATAAGTTTCATTAGTGGCTTTTAAGTTTCATTGGTCGATAACTTGAGGTAATGTCTTTGAAATTGACAAATTTTAGCTTAAAATATTCATGTTTACGTTGTCAACAATTAATATGACAATTTAGCTCATAAATTCATCAAAAAATGCCATGTTTTGAAGAGTTAAGCTCACCCATGTCTATAACAATATGTTTATTAATAAATAGCTACCCGTTGGAATAAAAATTTGATAAGTGAAAGAAACCGATGACAATATGTGAACATGATTGAGAGAGGTAGAAAAAATGGCAATAAATGGCTAGCTACAACTGGTCGATATGTGATACAATTGACTAGGTGATATTGTAGTTGTCATAGGAGGGTTTTCAATGTTAGACATTCGATATAAAGGACGATATAACGGTCTTTGTAATGTTAAAGAGCATGTAATTTAAAAAAATACTGTAGTATCATGGACAGTACTGTAACATTGAAAATACAGTACATACAGGGACGTCGTCAGGTAGCTCTACTTGTGGACGAAAAAATTTTTTCGGCCTCCCCCAGAGAAAATCTGTAGCGACGTCCCTGAGTAAATAATATCAAGCCAACCAATTCTTGACCTACTACAATATCAAAGAAATACCTTACCTACTATTAGATTGTTCAAATAATTCAGTGCGCCTCTAAAAGCAAATTTTCGAAGTTAGGAACATGATTATTTGAACAACCTAATATAAACAGTATACTGCACCAAAAAAGATATACTGTACTAGAGCCCGAATACTATATAGTATGACTATACCTGACTGATTCTGCCTCGACCGCCGTAAGTGGGTGGAGAGTCATTGTTGAAGTCTCGAGGTAGATTCATACTGTTACTCCGCATCTCCGCGTTATATGGGCGCAGGGCGCGCTGATTGTGAGGCATTCGGAAGGCGGCTTGTGACAAACTGTGGGAATCTGGGGATTCTGAAGTCAATATTTTGTAAACGGAGCTACTCTTCGATGTAAATATTAGTTCTTTAGAGATAAAACACTGAGCTACAGTAAGCCCAAATAAAAACAAAAAGCTAGAGTACACCCTATACAAAACAAAAAAGCTACCGTAATCACTATCGTGCCTGAAGGCATTGTTCCGATAAGCAAATCCATCGTTCGGTCTGTCCGTTCCGTAGCCGCTGGCGTTCCTCGAGTGTGATGTTGAAGTAGAGCTGGACCTGGGCTTCTCGTAGTCGGTATTGGTGGTTCTGGTTTCGCCCGAGATTCCTGAGAACGGACGATACGAGGAGCTGTCGTCACCTCCCAGGTAGTACCTATTCTGCTCCGGGAAGAGGTTTCTGTTGGCACTTCGGTTAAAGGAGGAGCTGGACCCATTCGAATTGTCAAAACCAATGTTATACTCGCCGTCGAAACGCTGAAACGGTCGATTTTAGAAAGTTTTTAGAAAATCAATAATAGCATAACGCTATACGTAATGTCGAATCAGTTATTCTATTCAAATTGGTCAATAAATACCCACAAACCAGCTCATAACACGATATTTTTACGTTTTTAAAATTTTTTTGGTCCTAAAAGCCCTAAAATCGTACTGCAACTTCGAAATCTTACGGTATTTTCCTTGACGCGTATACTGTAGGGATCACCATGGAACATGTGGTGATTACAGCGCAGTAATTCTAGGTCTGGTAATAGTTCTGCGAAGGTGGGGCGCTTTTCAATGTCCACGATCCAGCAGCGTTGCATCACTCGGAAGCTGAAATAGATTAAAATTATATAGAACAAGGTATACTCTATCTACTACAATATATTAATTGATGCACAAAATGCTAAAAGAAGTATAAATAATAATGTTTTTATGCTTATTTGGTCAAAAATGATGTATTAGTGTTCATATGTGCCCCTTAACTCCGAAAACTTGATTTCAGAGAGAGCGCATAATTATTTGAACAATTTAATAGAACGCCTTCTATGTCACTACAAAGCAACAAATATGGTTTTTAGGTAACATTTGGCTTCTTCATTGCTCTTTCTATTTACTTTTTGACAGATAGACCCCTACAAATCATGATAGGTCACTAAAAACTACATATATCAACCTACATTTCCTCAGGGCAATTGATAGGGCATTTAGGATGATTGCCATTCTTGATCTCCATTAGTACCACCGGATTGTCCATATGACCAAATGGCTTTTCGGCCATTGTCATAATCTCCCACATCAAGATACCAAACGCCCACACATCTGATTTACAGCTGAAGACGCCGGAGGAAGCGGATTCTGGAGCCAGCCACCGAAGCGGCAGGAGATCGTTCCCATTCAAGCGATAGTAATCATCTTTGTAGATGTCTCTCGCCATTCCGAAGTCGGCTGAAAAGTAGGTTTATATAGTAAAAGTGATTTAGAGTACTGGTACTATTTAGTACTAGTACTGTATAGGACTTAATGAAATAGAAATTGAGATTACATTCAATTTTATGATATAAAACGGAACTTTGATGATATTATAGTAGCTGTATACAGGGCCGGGCGCTGGGGAGAAAAAAATTTTTGAAAAAAGTTGAACGTGATCCCCTCTGTTGATTTTTCGAAAAAAAATTTTCGCGAAAAATCGGCACAGGTAGCATGTGAAGATTTTTTCGACCCCCGCCCCAGACCAAAAGTCCCCGCCCGCCCTTGGCTGTATCTAATATAAAGTAATATTGTAGTAGCCGTAACTACTTTTTTCATCATACTATACTGTTACCACTACCTATACCTCTATCTTTACCTATTTTAGTAGTCCTGGGAGCCTCCTTCGCCGTGAGCAAACAGTTCCTGGTCGCATAGTCTCTATGGACAAAGTGGTGCATCTCCAGATGAGCACATCCCCTGCCAATATCAACAATCATACTGATCAGTTCAGCGAATGTCAGCTCGATACTACCAGTATGATTGTGTGATACTCTGCACTCTCTCAGGAACACATTCAGATCCCCACCCTCCATGAACTCCATCACCAGCATATGATCGTTGGGGTCATCCAGACACACCCCCAACAGCTTGATCATGTTGGGGTGGTCGAAGTTGTTCATGAGGATGGCCTCCTTCAGGAAGTGGGATCGTTGCTTCTGGTCGCGACAACAGCCCTTCATCACCTTGATCGCCACATATACTCCCTTAGGGCCATAGACGTCCCAGTTCTGGAGCAGGCCCTTGTTGACGACGCCGAAGCTGCCCTTGCCCAGCTCCTGCTGAATCCGGAGGCTCGACTTCGGGATCTTGGGCAGGTTCTGGATCTCGTTCTGCAGCTCGGGAGGGATCTGGGAGGGGGCGGTAGGGAACTCGATGTCGCCGATGTTCTGGAGATTAATCTGCTTGTTGATCCGCTGCTTCCGCTTCTTGGCCTTCTGATTCTTGTGCCGAAAGTACAGTAATCCGCTGAGAAAGAGTATTACCATCATCATGACGAGTACCACCAGTACGAACAGGGGCCAGAACCAGATGCTATTCGGCTCGACTGGAGACTGGTCTGGTTCCATGACTGACTTCAGTGATGCATATGCACCAAGACCTTCATCGTTACCTGCTCGTACTCGGAACTCGGCAATCTTGGGTTCCGGTACTATAGTGGGTAGTACTCGCCACTGCAAAAAGTCTGGCTGGTTCTTGACCTCGGCGATCTCCCACTCACTGGTCGAGTTCCTTCTGAAGTCGAGAGCGTACCGTGTGATCGGACTTCCACCGTCGTTCTCTGGAGGATTCCACTTGAGTACGAAGCCGTCTCGTACTGGACTTATACTCATGTCGAGTGGTGCTGATGGAGTGCCAGGCTTGGTACGAGCTTGTTGAGATTGCTGGTAGAATCTCTCCGTGAACTGTCGCTCAATGCCATCGTAGTCGAACTTGTCGGAGTATTCGGCGACAAAGCGATAGTCGTATGTTGTGCACGACCTGAGGTCGGTGATGCTCATGTTGAGGACTGGGTTCTGACCTTGGTCGAAGGTGGAGTTCTGGACGTCCAGCCAGGAGGCATCTACTCCGCTCTGTAAGGTAAGGTTAATATAATTATAGCTTAATTTTTATTGTATTAGCTTTGCAAAATACGTTGTTTGTAGAGGTTTCAGAATATTACAAGACTAATAAGTTTAATCTTGTGTAAAAATATGCAACATACCTGTCTATACTGTAGAAATATGTCATCAGGAAGGAACTGAGGCTCGAGAGAGTTGAATCTGAGTAAAAGCGACGAACTTGTCGCGTTTTCTGCCCTCAGGGTACCAGGTACATCCTTGGTTTTAGTCTGGGTTTCAATTGAAATGGCTTCGTTTTCCTCGACCAGCTGGAAGTTCAGTCGGTTGACGTGAATCGCCGTGATCTAAAAGGTAAAATACGACGTAGAATGATGTGTATTAGCCTAATATATAATACATACTATACACAAAGAAAAATCATTTATCAAAAAATTTTTGATCTTACTCTAATATACACTGACAAGTAAGAAAATTTAACACAAACTAAATTTTAAGAGTGCTTCGGCATTTTACAGTATATTATAGTAGCTAAAGGCAAACTCACATAGAACTCGTAGTTACTGGAAGTCCTCAAATTGCTGATCTTGGCTTGACATGGGTTCAATGAACAAGATACAATGTCGCTTAACTGTCCAAAATCTCCATTCACAAAAGGTTTGGCTCCAACAACTACAGGCAATGTTGTTTTAGTCTTCTGGGTAATCTGAAGTATAAAAATTATTAAAATTATACATAATAATATACATGTTATAGTATGAGATGTCATTTATAGTGTTATTTTACTATTTTTTATGAAACATTTCTTTTTTCAGCCTCTCGAATATTTTATGCCCAACTCTATGACCTAATTATGCATGTTTCTCCTTTTCAACAATATATCATTAGATAGAGAGTGCGTAAGACAGTCATGGCATACCTAACCGAACCAAAAGGTAATGCGCGCGTTTGATATCTTTCAGAATATGAACAGATCTACAGGATTAATATCCACAAACAAGGTTAGCTTGTGGTTCTGGCTCTCAAAAGGGGCTAGAAATTACTATTTTGGAAGATTCGACTGATAAGTTGAACTAATATAAAATTTTAACTAAGTAATGTCGTTTTTAAACTTATTTCACTAAAACGTAATCTTAAAAAGTAAAGTTTTCATTTATGATATGTAATAAAAATTGTGTTTCTTATAATACAAACAAGATAATAAGGCTAACGTGCCATCACCGTGCACAAAAAATATCAAAAAGTATGCTTTTAAATTTCTTAGTTTAAAAACAATCATAGCTTTTACCATAAACTTTTTATAGCAGCTACATGTCGTTCAATTATGGTATAAATAGAGAGAGAGTGTAGAGTAAAAAGAACGCAATACAAGCAGAGATATCCAATCCCAATCAAAAGGTGACGAACGCTTTTGATATATTTAGAAAATGGACAGATCTACAGGATTAATATCCATAAACAAGGTTAGCTTGTAGTCTGGCTCTCAAAAGTGGCCAGGAAAGAGAAATTTTGGAAAGTTTGACTGAAAAGTTGAACGCATATTCCTAAAAAAATTGAAAAATTTTCTTTTTTTTGAAGTTCACAAATGATTAGAGGCAGAAACTAATCTCTACACATTCTTAACAATTTCAGATATCCACAAAATAACTTTTCTTTAAATAAATATATTAACTTTATCCATACGATGATTACGCGTAATTAAAAGTACTAACACCAGTTCAACATTTCAGTCGAACTTTTCAAAATTAGTAATTTCTAGCCACTTTTGAGAGCCAGGACCACAAGCCAACCTTGTTTGTGGATATTAATCCTATAGATCACTTCTTACTCTCAAAGGTCTTAAAATCGCTCATCACTTTTTGATTGGGTTCAGTTTTCTTCTCTAGCCTTACGCACACTTTCAATATAATAGTCTCTAGTTTGGCACAAATTTTGTACGTATTATAATAGTCCTTTTTCAATAAAGAAAAGCCTACCTAAAACCCTTAACCTTTAAAAATTTTGTTTAGGTATTAACATTAAGAAAAGCACTGTTATTACTTCTAAAATTTAAAAATAACTCTAAAAATACAGTATCCCACACCAATCCGAATATATCCTCTTACCCTGTACTTGATTTCAGAAGGTGGTGCATTAAGTGTTGATGGTAACTTCCAGTAAACGACTACAGTATCTGGCGTTAGAGCAAACACTTTTGGATCTTGTGGTGCTGTTGGGTACCCATAACTGGTTCTCAAGTGATGGCTTTCCGACTGACCAGCTGGTGGGAAATAGCGGTTGAAGGTTGAGATTGACACATCATAGCTGGAATAAGTCGAAATAACGGTATAGATTTACTTTTCTAGGTACTTTTTGACCTGAATTCTTTATCAATATGACTCTTATGCGTAGGTTAATATTGATAATACCTCTACTATAATATTTATAAAATAAATCTGTACTTACTCCGTTTCCTTGTCCAATATGCCATTCTCAACATGAGTCGATGTCTGAATCGTGGTAATATGCTTCACCTTCTCGCTGTCTCTCCTTTTAAAGTGTATCTCGTACTGAGTTGGAGGATTGGAAAGATGCCGACAGCCGGTTGGCACCACCGCTTCTCCCACATTCACTAACGCTCCTGACCGTCCTTCGTTGATGACATTGAACTGAATACCCTCACTTGACGGCAAAGTGAAGCAACTTCTGTCAGGGTAAGGTTGAGAAGCCTGTGAAGCAGCCAGAATCTGCTTCAAAGGTGGATTTATGATAGGAATCGGTGTGACATTGTTGTTCGACCGGTCGTAAATGAACAATTGAGACGATGTGACAAAAATGATGAAGGTCTTGTCAGCCAACGTGAACAGATTAACACTTTTGAGACCTTTTTCTCCAAACTTCGTCCAATCAATGTTAATATCAGAACACTTTCGACTGATCGGATCAATTGTGATCAGACCGTTCCATGTCAAAGCGTAGATCAAGGGAGAAGCCGGCTTATTCCACACAAACTCACCGACCACAGAAGTCACGGTCTGCGACTTCAGACAGTCAACGTGAAGACCAATGTTAACCTCTGTCTGTTTGGTCAGGTCGAGAGAGAAAAGGGAGCCATTCTTGGACAAAAGATATGCTGTGCTAAAAGGAAACAACATTATTGACAGAATAAACCTAATTATCTTTCACATAAGTAATATTTAATACCTAAAACCAATAAAAATATTGTATTAACCATCCTTACTTGGTAAACGGATCGACAATCATTTGTTTGGCATCTTGAGCTCCGGCCGAAAGTGAAAAAAGTTTCTTCGGAGTTACGGCTACAAGATTCTCAAAGTTTTCCAGTTGAATCTCAAGAAGATCGTGGTTCCCAACAAGAAGAAGGCGATTCCCCACCCAATCGCTTCCCATCGCACTGATCTGGCTGAATTCTCCAGTTACCGGGATCTAAAACATTATCGACAACGTTCTAACTCGAAGAATACATTGCAGAACTTGATTTTTAAAGCATTTATTTTAAATTTATTTTTTCAAAATTTGAAAATTGCGGTAAAATGGCATCTTTGGCATTCTATGGCAGGTTTTTCTCGTAAAATTACTTATTTTTCCAAACTTCCATTTTTCTGGACAAAATTTTGCGCTATCCATTGAGGAACTTGTTGAATATGTTCATCATGGTAAGACAAAGCATTTTTCCTTATTTTAGATATGAAACTAACCTTGTGCAACACATTTCCAACGTCATTAATATCCAAACTGCTGAGGAATGGTTGAGTGGTCTCCTGTTCCCTTCTAATGGCATATAAATCATTACCGATGAAGGCTACTGACTGATATTTTACAGAATCTCCTTCTCGTTTCTTTCTTGTGGTTTCAGAAGCTGGAGGTTTCGTGTTCGACCAGTCGTTTATGTTCAGGAGTTGATCAGTGGAATCGATGGCAAACAGACGGACAAGAGGTTTGAACTCTGAAAATTATAGGTTTCCGGTATAGAATAAGATTCTCCAGCTATCTGGGTATGTTTTTTAAGTTTTTTATGGTATTTTAGATATAAAAACATAATTTTTGTTCGACTTTTGTCATGGATAATATAAATTTTTGATTAATCGTCCTTAAAGACGATAAATCAACTGTTTCTTTAAAACTTGGACAAAACCTTACCTCCACTGTCAATTTCCACTTGTTCGCTGAACTTTCCGACAATATTCTGCTCGTTCCGTGCTGCTACAGCACATCGTACTTTGCCAGATTTCACTTCCAACGAATAAGCTCTGGAGAATCTAGCACTGACATTTTCCGAAAATACTTGTTCTGGACGTCCATCAGCTTCATTAGTGCAATTTACAACATAACCGAGCATGTCGCCGTTCCATTCTGTTGGTTCATCCCAGAAAAGGTCGATTACAGCGCGTGGACCATCTACTGTCTTCTGAAAACATTGTTTTTTGAAGAAATATGATGAGTAATTGACTTGAATTAGAGTCAGAGTTAAAAAAAATAAATGTAGAAGTGTTTTTTCGAGTAAAATACGTAATTTCCAGCGTCAAGTTCATTTTAAAAATGCAAAAAAGTTTACTTCCCATGCCGGGAATCGAACCCGGGCCGCGTGGGTGAAAGCCACGAATCCTAACCACTAGACCACATGGGAGTCGAGAGAGGCTCTCTTTAAAGTCGTCTCTATTGCAATTGCTCTCGCAAAAGATTGAAATCAGCTCGCAGTAAAAAACGGACAGCTGTCTATCACTTTTCTTTTATATTATACATCATTTTATACACTCAAGATAAACTTTTAGTATTTTATAAGATATATAAGACATGTTTTAGGTATAAAACCTTCTGAATCTTGTCAGGCCATAAAGATGCTAATTGGATCTTTGTAGACCTTATATATGATTTCGTTTAGGCTGTATAACAATGTTGTTGTACTCTTTTTCCCCCAAATAACTCTAAAAATTACAAACCTGTGTAGTAGCGAAGATCTTCAGTCCAACAGGCGGATTAGGAGGCTTGGTTGGAGCGGTCAAGTCAGTCTTGTTCTGCTCAGTTTCAGTCCAAGCTGTGATAACACTAATCTGGGCATCAAACTGTTGTTTGCTGTTCCATTTGTCCAAAACCTGGCCTGGAATGGTATAACTCGGACTCAAACTGTAGTCTACTGTAGGTTTGGCGTCTAATCCACTCGGATACAGTAGTATCTTATATAGAGCGTGTCCTTTGATCAGATTGGGTTGAATTGACCATGAGATAAGGTTTCTATTGTCTCCGCCGAATTCAATGCCCTGAGGGAATAGGAACTGAGCGCGGTCTGGGGCAGGTTTGTCTTTGGACCAGTTAGAGTAGGAGATAAGATGCTGGACGTCCTTTAAGGCATAGTTAAGGTTCATATTGCGTAGGTTGGTGTCACAAATTCCGAGGAGGCTGTCTGTTGTTATGAACACGAACTTCTTTGCGAGAACGGCGATTTGGCGGATTCTAAAGGCAAATTTAAAGTAAAATGATATTTATCGTTATCATTTAGGTCTATTTTCCAAGATAAACGACTTTTTTTACATCAAGTTATCTTTTAAAGATATCCTTGTTTGGTTCCACAACAAAAACCCTGATTTTTGAGAAATTTCGGGAATGTAATGAATTTGATCGCTTTATAAAGTATTGTCATAAAACTTACTTAGGGAATGTTTTGAGGCTAGCCACGACCTGACTGCCTTGTTCATCACCTCCAATCTTGTACGAGTGCTTCTCCACGACTCCATCCTCCTTCTGAAGGAAGAACACGATCATATTGTTCACATCATCTCCGGCAACTCCAACAACCTCTGCTCCTCCTTCCTCAGCATTGTAAATCGACTTGTAAAATGAGCCGGTCAGGCGGTATGCCGTGATCTGATACGACGATGCTACTGTTAGGATAGCCGTCCTTGACAGTACTACCATGTACTTTACTTTTAAAAAGTCGAGAAACTTCTTTTTGCGTTCGGAGTGGAAGATTCTGTAGATGCTGGAGTCGGCTTCGGATACTGAGTAGAGATTGTCAGAGAAGGATTCGTAAGATACGAGGCCTGAGGTTGGGAGGTTCTTGGGGACGGAACGCTCGATCTCTTCGCCTGCCTGAATGGTGATGATTTTAGGTATTAAAAAGCGATGATTAGTCTATTTTTAGGGCTATATTGTCATTAAAAGTTGTTTTTCTAGCTAGTTAAGGTCATTTTATATTACTTTAGACTACAATTCCCTTAAACAGATAAACATTGACTTCAACGCTCCTAAAATAAGGTAAGCCATCTACTATAACATCCCTAAATCACTTACCAGATCAAAAGCCCCAAGTTTATCGATTTGTTTAGCAAAAACGGCCAAAGCTTCAGTTTCGTTCTCATTGAAGGCCGAGTTTAAGGTGGAGGTCCATTCAGAACAAGTCCCATCCTTGGCACAAGCTCTCACCATGGCTTCGTAGGCCTTACTCGCATCGGCTTCGAATTGATACTCGTGTATTTCGATCCCACTCTTCTCGGATACTGTAGAATTCTTTACTGTATCTTTGATCTGACAGTCAAAGGTGAGGCGACGCCAGTTCGAACCGTGAGCTATTGGGGCTGAAAGGGGGTAGATAATATTGTTATAGGTATTGGGCTGGGTTTATTAAGAGATCAAAATGAAGTCAAGATTTCAAAAAAATGTAAAATACGGCACTCATAACAATGTAAAATATATAAAGTTACCTTGAAAAGGCATAGGCTTGGGAGGTCGCCAAGACACCTTGCCAGAAGTGTCGGTAACCATGAGGCCAATCTCAGTTAGAGGACTCAAACTCAGAGGTTTAGGTAGATCCCTCATTATGGCAAAGTCCACCACCTTCCCATTGTACAGGTACCTATTCAGGTTCAGAGAGTTGGATTCTGGATTCTTTTCCTCACTGAACAGGCACGGTGTGTTCTCGTGTTCACACTGGTTCGAGGTCCAGAAGAGGCGGTTCTCGTAGTAGTGGGACCTGACCACGTTATGGTACTTGCCATTGATTTCGAACTCTTCTCGTTCGTCTGTTACCTAAAATAATGATTGTTGGCTTGATATTGTAGTAGGTGGAAGGGTGTTTGGTTTATATTGTAGTAGGTTGAAAGGGTCATATTGTAATAGCTGGGGAGGGCCTTAGATTTATATCGTATTAGGTAAGAATCCCTTACCTCCTGATCAATCAAATTCATCCCAATAAGGGATCCATTCCTCAGCAACGCCAGTAGCCTCTGGCTCTTGTATTCAATATCCAAGGTATAAACAGGTGCCAACTCAGGTATCCTCCTCGTGATCTGAAGCTTGTACTCCTTCGGTGAATCCACCATGAACAGCGGGGTAGAAAAGGCATCGCCAGCATTGGTAATGTAGTAGAGGTACCCATTCCACGCGTCTACTACGATATTCTGGATGTAGCTCAACGACGATGTGATCAGGTTCGTGTAGTCGCGACAGTCCGGCATGAAGCAGCGAGTTAGTCCAGTCTGTTCGCGAACTATGTAAAAGCATTCCTGGACTTGGTCTACGGCGATTTGGGTGATGGGAATGGCATCTGGCTCTCGGAGCTTCTTCTGAATCGTAGTCAGGTTCTCTCCCCGCATATCAATCAGATGGACCGAGCCATCTGATAAGCCTATTAGAAGCTCGTCTGATGACATTGAGCTTACGGCTGGAAAAGGTGTCATATTTTAATATTAACATCGATTTTTAAGTTTAAAATTTGAAAAAAAATAAAAGTTTTTAAAAATTTCGAACTTCAAAAAAAAAATTTTTAATTTCAAAAAATGTTAAAAATTCAAAATTAAACCAAGAAACCCACCAGTGATCTTCTGGTCTCCTTCCAATAAAAACGGTACAACCATCGGCTCAGACTGTATCAGATAGTCGTCCCAATCGTGTAGTCGGAACAAGGTGGTGCCATTCGTGAATACTATGTATGGTTCTGCCGCTTCTAATGGGTCTTCTAAAAAAATCACAATTCTACTTATTTTTTGACCTCTATTCTAGTCTCACTTCCCCACCCCTCCCATCGCCCAGTTCGGTCACAAATTAAACAGAATAGGTATAGAAAGGCTGAGTTTGGCTTTTCCTATTCACATATTAGATTGTTCAAAGAAGCCCGCGTTACTAACCCTAACAATTTGCTTTGAGAAGTAGCTCAGGATTATTTAAACAAACTAATAAAAAATCTGCCTTTTTATACCTATTCTACTTCCTCTTTAGCCAAAAAACATAAAGAATAATACAGTAAAAGTCAGTAACTAACAAAATATTACCTTGAGAATGCTTCAAGTCCAATTTGACATTAAGTTTAGGGCTGTCCTTGCCTGCAGCGATCTCTTCGATCTGCACAGTGCAACAGTTTTCGGTCGATAAATTTTTGAAAAAATGACATTTTCCAGCTTTCTCGATGATTTCAATTGGAGTTTCGGATTCATCTGTCTGTTTCAGTGTTAATCTGAAAATATTTTAAATTTTAATTTTTTTATTTTGAAAAAGTAGAAAATTTTTTAATTTTTAGATAACAACAGCAACATAAAGTTACTTTCTTTATTAAAATATTTTTATTTAGGTATAAAAATCCCAACTGAAAATCATTTTTTAATTAAAAAACGTGATATTATTAGGTTGTTCAAATAATTCTGTGCCCCTTCCCAAAGCAAATCTTCGGGATTAAGGGGCGCAGTATTATTTGAAAAACCTAGTAAATTTTCAAAAATATAAAAATTACAGTATGTAAAATGGAAAGAATTTCAAAAATCGTCCAAAACTCAAGAAATGTCATTATTTTCTGTTACCTTTTTGTTACCGGTCGGTATGAAAAATAATGTTGAGAGTTACTACGATATTGTTACTATGTTCATCTACAATGGCACAGCGAGCTATTTACAAGAGTGCTGCGGATTACGCAGACTATAGTCATCCTATTTAAGTTATTCTAATGCGTCTAATAAAGGTCCAAAAGTTCGGAGAAAAAAATTTTTTTTTTTTCAAAATTTGTTATTTTTAAAATTTTGATTTTTTAAAAATTTAACATTAAAAAATGGCATAAAATGTCAAATTTTAGTCATTTTTGAACAAAAAAAAGCGGTCAAAAAGTCTTTGGAAATCATTTTAAAAATTTTAAATTTTCAAAAAAGTTTGAAAATAAATACCTACTGACATTGTTTTAGGGTTCTAAACATAGCAAAGGATGAGTTTGACACTGAATTTCGTATATCAATACACTACCCTCAATTTCAAGAAATGGTACTCCTGGTGCACAAAACACAAGAAAACGAAGAACAAATCACGGAGTAAAGTTTCAATTACTATGGTATCACATTATTCTACCCTACCCTATCCCATCCTACCCAGCTCATACAGTAACCTACTACAAACAAAATGTAAACGTACAGTAATACCATACCTTTTAGAGAGTTCTCAATAGAACCTTTTGGCAAGTTTGGCGTTATACATAATCGACCGTTTCAAACGTATTACATTGTGGTAGACGACGATCATTACCTTGGTATGTTTACATTTGAAACCCTTTTACTTCATATAAGTCGATTAGAAAGGAATGACGCATTAAAACTTTTTAAAAACGTATTATTGCTCCCCCTCTTAAAAAATTTTACCCCCTCCCCTCTGCTACCCTCTCCCCTACTCCAAAAAATGTAAACAAAGTTGTTTCAGAAGTATCACAGCTACCACAAGATCTACCATGTCAACTAGAGAACCAAACAAGAACCGAAACTACAGTATACCTGCCACCATCCGAGTTCCTTCGTATCATACTGACACGTACTGGCCAAGTATTTGGAAACGAGAACTACATTGGTCGACTACGACCGGTCGTAGTGAGAAAAGACAAGAACAAGTACGATGTGGTCGATGTTACAATAGGAGTGACGAGGAGTATGAGGGTATGGTTTCCGGACGATGGGTACGTAGAAGGCGTGGGTAATGCACAACTGTTTTTGGACATTATCAATGACATGGCACAACACAGAGAGAACATGAAGAGGGATGTGGACTTTGATCTGACTATCATCATCAATGCTCTGCTGTTTTTAATGTGAGTGAAACGTTACTTTCGTAGTTTACAGTATTTTACTCAAAAATGTAATGAATAGAAAAATCAATACAAACGCGACGAAATGTCAAAAATAAAATTTTGCATAATTAGTGTCAAAACTTCAAAAAATGACATATTGTGATGTATTTTTAAATTAAAAAAAATATAATTTTGAGATTTCGTCACACTTGTATTGATTTTCGCTCTTATTGATTAATTATGCTAGTTTTCAGAGGATTCATTATAAGCGCTATAACAGTGACCGGATCTTCATGTTATTTTATGGAAAAGTCGTATATAAAAGGGGTAAGACTTTTTTAAATTTTAAATTCAAGAAAATTTCATTAAAATTTGCAAATTTCAAAAAAAAATTATGTCATTCTTATCTAACTTATTGGATCTATAATATCTCAAATGTAATTTCTTTCAGATCCGCAACATTCAATCCAAAAACATCCCTCCAGGCGTACTCTATGCCATGGGGCGACGAAAAGTGACAATAACCAAGGTACGAAAGCCAAAACCGAAGAAGGAAAAGAAAAAAGTTAAAGTACCCAAGCCGAAAGTAACCAAAAAGAAAAAGTCATCAAAGAAGTTGAAAAAACTAAAGCCAGAGAAGAGGAAACGACCGGTCGACCCGGAAAGTGTGACAGACAAGAGTAAGAGTAGTGGTCAGAAGAATGCCAAACACGACACCTCTAATGCTACAGTAATCAGTAGAACCAGGAAACAAATTTCTGAAGAGAAATCCGTCTATGAAACCGAAGTTACTCAAAGCGAAACTGACATAATTGATGTGAGATTTATGAAATTTCAAAATTTAAAATTTTTAAAATTCAAAAAAAATTAAATTAATTTAAAAAAATATATGATTTTTGTCTTTTTAGTAATAAAATGTAAAAAAAAACCATTTTATAGTACTAAAACTTGAAATTTCAGCAAGTTAGTAACCCGTCAGACTCCACAGCACTAGAAGCCAAAGCCTCTGATTATGCCACAGACTTTAAGGATTCACCAGTAGAAAACCAAACACAAATGGGATAAAAAGTGTCTCTTGTTCATAATATTTGAATAAACTGCTTTATTATTCGTTTTAAACTTATTTCAAAGCAAAAACACTAGTTGTTCTCGTATTTTGCTCTTAAATCAGCTCGAAACATTGATATTCATTAATTTCTGCCATTGTTTCTGTTGATTTTACCTCATAAAAATGTTGTTTTGCGTTAAAAATACTTAAATTTCTAAAAATTAGTATTGTTTAATTTAATGACATTAACTTTAAAAGACAAAATCAAGTTTAAAAGCGTAAAAAGTATTTTGATCTCGGGCGGGCTCGAACCGCCGGCCTTCTGTGTGTTAGACAGATGTGATAACCACTACACCACGAGATCACACTCCCTTCTTTTCCAAAAGAGAAAGGGAATTTGGCGCGAAAAGGCGGGAATGATGAATTCAAATACGAAAAATTGAAGTTAAATCAAAAAATATTTTAATATTTGCAAAAATAGAATAAAAATCTATAAAAATATTAGACTTTTGACAACGAAATACTTACTTTTAAAAAATTTTCAAAAATATTGTTTTACCTTATAAAATATGGTTATATAGTGATACTTTTTATGGTCATTATGCCAAAAGCACAAAAAATTATTGGTTTTGTAACAATTTTTCTCTCTACTTCAATTTTTACTGTTTTTGTACCTTAGAAGCGAGCGGTCGTTTTGAATGACAGAATTAGGTAATGCATTATCGTATGCTCATCCTATTCCTTTTGATACCCACCATACTCTGTAGTACTCTACAGTACGGAGAAGATGATTACGAAGATTTTATGCATCCATTGTAGGTTCTTTTAAAACGTTACTTATTTTTAAAAATGGCCGAATTTTTCTAAATGTTGGCTTTAAAATTACGGTAATTATAAGGTACTGTAATTCATTTTAAGATACTGTAATTTATTTTATGCTAAATTACTTAAAGAAGTATAGTTTAGAACCCTGAATGTAAATGATCTTCTACAAGACGAAAGATATAATGGATCCGAGTTCAAAATGGCTGTCGTCTACCCTGTCTTTCACAATTTTACTGTTTTTATTACAGTAGGTAGAGATACCGTAAGACAAACTGATCATGAAATTACAAAGTAAGTTTGTTTTTTTCTGCAGACTGTTATCAACCTATGTCACGCTAGCTTTGAAAGTTACCGTAGATTTTACAAGCAAAATTTCGATTTTTAGCTGTTTTTCGGTCGATACTGTGCCAGAAATCTGTATGGTACTAAACATCAACAGCCAAACGACACTGGCTTCAGAATGCACATACTACTTCAATATTGAAAAGGGTTATCTTAGTATGTTTTGTAGCTTTACCTTATCTATAACACATTCTATACCATTTTTCAGTAGCAAATATTTTACAGTAGCTTACACCTGCAGTTACGGTATAATATTAACCTATACAATACTACTTTTAGAAAAAAACGCTAAGACAGCAACCTGGCAAGGGAAAGAGACAATCAAGGTACAGATACCATCCCGCCCAGACGCTCCTTACTTCACTCTAAAAATAACAGTAACCCGCGAAGGCATGGTATACGGTAACGACATATGGATAGGAGAGCTACAAAATCGTACAGTAATCATTCAAGACGAAAAAAGATTCGACGTTTACAGAACAAAGCTAACCAACTTGGCTTACTGTATTGTGAACTTCCCTTTGGAAGGATATGTGGTATCAACTCAAGGCAGCATAGCTTTTTTGACTCATCAGATGGCCGAGAATCAAGAATACAAAAGTAAAGTGGCTTGGAATGAACCTGATTTGGCTGTTCAAGGATCTTGTCTGCCTATTTTTATGGTTTTCTACGTTTTGTAAGTTTAAATTTTAAAGTTTTAGGCCAAAAAAAGTAAATTTTTTACAATATTATAGTAAATTGACATTTTTTTGTATATGATAGGTAACATTAAAAAATTTATTTTTAACAAAAGTGTAAAACTATCCTTTTACAATTCCTGCAGAAGATCATGCAGCAGCTCCAAGTCAACAAACCCAACTTCAGTCGCTTCCTCCAGCACCAACAGTGGTTCCAACTCAAGGAACAACGGTACCAACTCAAGGAGGAACGGTACAAACCCAAGGGACTCTGGGTACCACTCAAGGGACAGTTGGACCAACTCAAAGTGACGCTCCCAAGGTTTTGGGCGACGATCCAGGATTCTACGAACCCATCGGAACACCGTGCGATATGAAACCACCACCGAAAACACC
Source organism: Bursaphelenchus okinawaensis (assembly GCA_904066225.2). Taxonomy (NCBI): domain Eukaryota; kingdom Metazoa; phylum Nematoda; class Chromadorea; order Rhabditida; family Aphelenchoididae; genus Bursaphelenchus; species Bursaphelenchus okinawaensis. The sequence continues at coordinate 4,574,497 of CAJFCW020000005.1, read as the reverse complement.
GCTTGAACAGCCTGATACTGAGAAATTGTACGAAAACATGGATATTCAGAATTGAGATATGGATATAAAGATATATATAATACTATCATTTCATGCTTTTTACTGAGAATAAATATAAATTATTTTGTTACAAAGAGTTTCAAACTAAAAGACATATTAACCTAGATAAAAGCTTTTTTATCTAGTTTTTGAGCTTCAAATTTCAAAAATTAAAAGTTAAAATTAAAGTGGCAACAAAAACTTATATTATACTACCCATTTCTACCTCCAAAATACAGTTTTTTATCTCTTTATATTGCCATTTCTTACCCAAAGAATTAAATAGGTTATTTTAAACCTACCTGAACTTGACAGGTTCAGCACTTTCAGCTGCGTGCTTCTCAGAATGCCAACACACCGCCCAGCTATTCTCTGTGACTTGAAGTGAAGATGTCAGTTCAGGTAGACTTGGTTCTTGACTTGGTGGTAGTGGGATGGCTTGAGAGAACTCAGCTGATGTCACTATAATATCACGCCAAATAGCTACCAATCTTGTCTTAAACTCATTGGCTACGGCTTCTATTGGGAGATATACGGTTGCTGTTAGCATTGAGTCTCGGAAGGCCTACAATAATATACGTTGATATAATTTTTTTCTTTTTTTATGTAAAACTCTTAGAATTTAGACTGCTTTTTTAAAGAAAGTTTATAGAAAATATACCTGAAATCCCATAGGAGTCCACAGCCATCCACTGGTCGACTTCTTTGACTGGGCGAACCATTTCAGATTAGCGGCCGAGACTTCTTGTAGTTGAACTAGATGAGATTCGTCGAAAAACCAATTCAATTTCACTCCTTGTGTCGTATCTAATGTTGCTTCTACATTTACTTGGTTCAGTAGATCTGAAACGGTTTTTGCGATAATATTTTAGGTATTTGTTCCAAGTTTATTTAAAAAAATAAGATTTTAGGTAATAAAAATAAAAAAAACTGGTTTCTTATATACTTTTTTATAGAAATTAACACACTATTCATTGAAATTTAACGTTTTCTAATATTAATATTGTTATATATGTACTTGATAAAGAGAAAAGTATTCACTATTGTTACCTAAATTTCCAATAATGAATTGGTTTTAACTTACTCTGAATTTGATTAGTAAAGAGATCTGATATGGCACGACAACCTTGAAAACAACTTAATGGAGAACTAGTGTTAGAGCAGCGGTTCGTGCACGTTGAATTTACGGCTTCTAGATCTGTACATCCGACGTTACACTAAAATATAAAAAATTAAAATTTTTTAATATGGCGTTCCCAAAATCGTATTTTACATCAAAATCTGTTTTTTAGTGTTAAAATAACAATGGCACTTTAATTTTTAAACTTAAAAATTGGGAAACTTCAATTGGAGCTCGGCCCGCTCATTTTTTTTGAGAAAAATAATTTCAACTGAAATTTCCTGATTTTGAACGCTTTTTGCGACAGAATGCCAACCATTTGCAAGGACGTTTCGTGGCCCTTTAAAACTAAAAATAGAATCAATTGCTTACCGAAGACACATGACAATTGTAGTCACACGCTGTCATCGTACTTTCAGGCCAATCCAGGTCATTTGAAGGCAAGGGGTATGCCTGAAAATTGTTTTTATAAAATTATTAACAATAAGAGCCTACATGGTATTAAATCTATTTTGAAAAAATAAATAAAATATTGCTAAATAATATATTTACGAATTAAAAATTAAAAAGTCTAATTTTTGAAATACCACCTACAATATTCTTGTCCACACAATTTTCTTGACACAGCTGATAAGAATTTGAAGTTATGGTGCTGTCTACTGTTGATGTGATGATTAATAAAGGTATTAAGAGTTGGCCACAAAATGGCGGCCATTTTTGCCGCATTTTTGGAAAATTGCGGCAAAAAACGTGTTCTGAAAGTTGTTAAAGGTAAAATACGTAAGAACAAGGTATTATTCTATGATAAACTGCAAGAACATGGTAAAAAAGCGTCGCTGAATAAGAGTCTATTACAAAATATTAAATTGAAGTTGTGACAAAGTTTAAACTCGAGCGACTTATTCCGTTAGTGACCTTCCACAAGACGCTTTATACATCGCTAATGAGAAGAACCTTTAATTCCTAAAATGACGGTTTTTTTCGTTTTTTTTATTTTACAATGATAATAATCATAACTTCGAGTTTTAAAATCTGTATCCCCCTCTAGGCCTGTAAAGGGGCTGGGCCTAGTTTTTCAGCCCTGCCTTGGGGTCCACATGTCTCGGCCCGGCCCCTTTTCAAATTTGCTTCAGCACAGCCCCTGCTGGGCCGAGCTGAATAAACCCTCTTTCAGGTCTATCTTTACTCCCCCTCCTCCTCCCTTTCCTCAAATTGCAAAAAAAAATTTTAAATCTTAAAAATTTTTTAAAAAATCGCAAAATAAACCTACAAAAATGATCAAACCACCCCAAACCGCAAAAAAAAATCGTCGCAAATACAAATTTTGATTAATCGAAGTAATTGTAAAGTGATAACAAATAAACTACATAGTTATCGCGTTGGAATTTCGATTCGAATTAAAATAATCCCAATATGTCACTCCACATTACCATCCAATGTAACTGTTTTGAAAGGAGACGACGATGAGGGGGAGTAAGGATAATAGAAGTTATTGGGGATTAGTAAAATACGATTTTAAAATTAATACGCTGATTTAAAAACAATAAAATTGGTGATTGAAACACCCCTCCGTTGTTCACAGAGAACCACTTCTAATCCAAGCTATCCCCCCGTCCCCCGTCCCCCCTCCCCCCCCTCCCAGAATTTAAGTTTCTAAAAGCAAAATTTAAAAAAACCGAAAATATACACCTTGAAACGTAAAAATCATGGAAAAATCAAAATAATCAAAACAGTTTTAAGAAAAACATTTTCAATTCGTATTTCATGCAAACCGAGATCGAGACTTTAAGCGCGCATTTTTGTGACGTGAAACAGCGCCGGAGGGTCAAAGCAAGAAATATCAAACGAAAAAGAGAGGTGAACCGAAATACAGGCCGAGGAACAAAGGTAAAGAAAATACTGACCGAAACATGGAGGTAAACGAGGTAGACGGTCATTTCGACCGCAGGGAAATGAATATGCAAATTTTCAAGTTCCCTTTGAATTATCGCCGTTTCCTCTCGTTCTCTCGCGTCTCTCACGTCACTGTGGTCTTGCTCGCATATTTGCATATAAAGACCTTCAAGTGCAAGACGAGTAAAGGTGAAAAGACGAAAGGTTAGGAACATGTTACTCAAATAAAGGGCGACTATCTACTGTTAGGGTAGCATGTTCTACTGTTATAAGAATACCTTCCACTGTTAGACCAATACCTTCTACTTTTAAAGTAATATTCACTACCTTTGAGTAAAATCAGAGTAATAATGAGGTTGAGAAGGTAATTTCACTGTTCAATATTTATGAGCTTTCAAATGATTTTTAAGCATGATAATGACGTTTTCTCTAAATTCTTTTAATAATTGCATTGTTACGTTTAAACTTTGAAAAACATCTTATAATTGTTAGATTACTAAAATTAAGACCCATAGTATAATTTCACATTTAATATCTATAATTATAAACCGTTTTTCACGTTTTTAACTTCACCTTACACTACTTTTTTATTAACTTTAGCGATTCTAATACATATAACATTGAACACTATACACCCAAATTTTTCGAAAATTACCGTAAGTTTTCTCCTATCTATTGGTAAATAAGATCAATTAAAGTCATGTTCAATAAACAAATAAATAATAATAACACTGTAAAATACTAAAAATAGACCAAAATTCAAAAGAAACCACTGTGAACCGAGTGCTAATTCCTTGACGCAATCAGAGAGCGCTTTAATGGCACAATACGTGAGATGACCTCCAAAACAATGCCACTCTCGATCGGAACGGGAATCAGAGGCGGAAAACCCACAAAAGTAGACATCTTACCATGGTTTAGAGCTGTAAAATTTATTGACAGTGGTGGCGGCTCATTTTATAACAAAACTCCAACTTTTAAAAAATTTTTTGTAAATTTTGAAAAAAAATTATTCTGAATTCTTTTAAATTGGTCAACACAGTCAATAAAGACAAGAATGTTTTACACATCTTACTACAACTCTAACAGTATTATCATTACCATAACAATATCAAGTTAAATTCAAAAGAATACCGCACAAACACAATAACTTTTATAAAAATCCAGTAAAGATCAGTTTATTCCCATTCAAAAAACCTTCTGAACAGTCTATACCATCTTCGACTCATCTCCATCGTCGGCCGTCTTGTACTCACTCTTCTCACTCTTTTGATCGTCTGCGGCCGTGACATATTTATTCTTCCCTTCGCCGGCACCCTTGCTCTTCTTGTTCTTGGCTCCCTTCTTGCTCTTAGTGTCCTTACTGCTCTTGGTCCCCTTAATGTTCTTGGTGCCCTTCTTGTTCGAGTCCTTGGTCGCCTTGTCCTTCTTATTCTTCTTGTCGCGACGTCCATTATCTTTTCCACGGTTTGGAGTTTTAGCCGCCAGCGCCTTCTTGACCTTTTCTTTGTCCGCATTCTGGGCAAACTCCTCTTCATCTTCAAGTTGTTCTTTCTAGAACAAGCAGTTTAATTTAAAATCATTAAAAGATCAAAAAAATAATACGTAAAATAAACTTACGCCTTCTATTAAAGCTCCTTTTAGCAACTTGATGACGATGATGCTGGCAATGGAACTAGCGATGAGTGCTCCTCTAAAAAAATGATTATACAGAAGTTAAAAGTCATTTACTAGCTCTGTAAGTCTACTACAATATATCCAAAGGCCTTCAGACCGAATCTATCCATTATAACATTAACAGTCGATAAACTTACACCAGCCAGAATACAAATGCCAAGATATAGCCCATGATTTTATGTTCATAAATGTCTTCATCGGATGGGCACGGTGTAGTAGTGGTCGTCCTGTGAGTCAAAGTGTAGTTGATCATTTCTTCTTCACCAATAACACCCCTGACAAAACCATCTGGTTGGAAGAACACCTTAACGTAGGCCAAGTCTTTAAATCCAATGTCAAAGACATCCATCACGTTCTGATCTTTTGTCACCAGTGGGGTCACCGAGTCAACCGTGGCAACATATCGACCATTTCCGAACACACGGCCCTTTCTAGTAATGACCAAGTTGAGGTAGACCATGTCATGGATATCGGCAGGGTCGTGAGGAACATCGACAACCAGTTCATAGTCTTCACCGTCTATTTTTTGTTTGTGCGCGTGCACGAGATTGTATTCTGCAAAAGATATGTAAATAAGCCAAAGCGAAGAATTATAAAGCTAAAACTCGCTAAATGTAAAAACTTTCTTACCACAGTAGGTCGTGTCAATGATAAAGTAATATGTAGTGATAAGACGTAAGTCGACCATCTTAGACTGGACACAAATTTTTGAAGCCGGAAGCACGGTAAAACATCTGAAAGTCGATAATAGTCATAACAATATACTTTAAACTGCTTCTGTAGATTAAAATGTGCTAAAATAGTCTAAATTACAGCATTTTATACCATAACACATTAACTTACAATGGTAATTCTCTCACGAGCTCGGCACTGTGCCTAAACGTGATTTGTAACTCGGCTAAGTTTTCGTGAACAAATTCCAACTGAAACTCTGGCTTATCCAATGACCCTGAATTTAAATTTTTTAAATTTTAAAACTTAAAAGACTTGATTTTTAAAAGAAATTAAAAACTTACAACGATAGTCAATGTCTAGAATCCTAAAAGCAGAATATTTAGTACAATATCAAAATTTGAAATCTTTTTTTAACTAAATTTAAAAAAATAAAAAAATCCGAATGTAAAAGTACAACAAGTTCAAATCACAATCACCTACAGGGGATGTTCATAACCGTTCTCCCGGATGAAATCGGCCCTGTGAATGCCTCGGTTTTGTCCAATTACCGCTGTCCTCAATATCACTAGAATGGTAAGATACTGCAAGAGCCCCATCTCTCACACGCGACCACTTTGAGCTCGCCACTACGGGAAAAATGAAATTTGTCAAAACTCGGCCAAAATTTGAATAAAATCACATTTTTGGACTTTCGTAAAATTTTACAATTGTTTATGAGAGTTTAGGTAACATATTGGTAGAAAAGTTAGTCTTTAAGCCTATTATTGGCGGACAAAACAGATTTTCATAGTTTTAAAAGTTTTTTTTTATTTTTCGCGAACTTTTTGACATGGTGTTGCTAATATTGAGCCATGTCTCACAACGAATTTTCAAAAAATCAGGAAAAAATAATTAAATAGTGTAATTTTATAATTTTTTGTCATTTCATAGTTTAATACCTAAATTTTCATAAAATGTAAGTTTCAGCACTTTTGTTCTTTTGGTTTTGGTTTTTTAGTCGTTTGAATAATGTAGACAAATCACGGCTTTAGGCAGTGTTTGAGAATCCCCTCAAAGCAGTTAGTAGCGCAAACTCAGCAAGTCAAATGATCAATAGAACGAATGAAGAAGGTATTATGAGCTATTCTACAGCAAAACGCTAGTTCCAGGAATTCCATTCTGGAGGTACAATGAAAGAAGGTCATGAAGGCCTAAAACAATATACGAAGATTGCCTGAAACAGCGGACTAAAATTGAACAGTGAATTTAAGTTAGAGAGTTAGCAAAAGACCTACAATTTTATATTAGAACATTTTTCAAACATTTGAAGTCGATAGGATACGTAAAACATTTGAAATGTTGGGTGCCTAATTACCAGAAAAGTCAATAAAAATAAAGTGAAACCAGGCTGAAAATAAACTGTTGCTACGAGCCAGGAATCCGAAATTTATGGACTAAATTGTTACCAACACCAAGAAATGGGTTTGCTACGACATTACAAGAAGATCAAAGGTATGGATTCATCGTGGTTAATCTGCTAGCCAGCTTCTGAAGCCAGAATTGCAACAAAAGGACGTAATGGTGAATGTTTGGTGATGTAGCCGTGGACTGATTCTACTCAATTTCTTGAAACGTGGTCAAACCATGACTGTTAAGACGTATTGTGACAATATCGAACAAATGCGTCGCCATCTACCATCAAAGATGAGAAACGGAGGTTCGAATATTGTTCATGACGATGTCCGTCCGCACGGGGCAAAGATGACCTCAGAAAAACAGAACGAGTTTGGATACGAAGTTCTTGACCATCATACGTATTTACCCGACATGACAGCTACATATTACCATAGTTTCAAATTTTCGACAGCATTTATATGTAAGTGGCTATCCACTGAAGATAAAGATTTCACTGAGGCCACCAAAACTTTACTAGGCTCCAGAAATTCTGAATCCTATGCTACTAGTACAAAACTTTTAACATACGTTAGACGGATTGTATTAATGTTGGTGATAGTTATTTGATATAATAAATAGTTGTTTTTGTTGCGCAAAAAATTTTTTTCTGATATGGGGTTCAGTGGCTCAATATTGAGTATTCAACCTAATAAAATTTTTGAGTTTGTTCTTGAAGGCATTTGAAGGAAAAAACTCGTCAATCCCGCTGGTTTTAACGAAACAAACGTCATTGTCATGATTTTATAGCATAATAATAATGTTTTGATTAAAATGCCGAATTCAATATAACAATATTAACCTTATATTATGTTTCTCCGACTCTACGCAAACATTGTGTTAACCATCATCATTTCTAAATTTAAATTCCTAAGTAAATGCCGACAAGAATTTTCTACACACCACTTCTTTAATAGTTTTATCAGTATCCAACATTTTTTACAAAAATCCAGTAAAATCAGTTTATTTCCACTTCCAAAAAGCCCTCTGCACAGTCTAGACCAGCTTCGACTCATCTCCATCATCGGCCGTGACATAGGCGCTCTTGGCCGACTTCTCATCTCCGTCGTCGGCCGTCTTGTACTGACTCTTCTCACTCTTCTGATCGTCTTCGGCCGTGACATATTTACTCTTCTCTTCGGAGGAGCCCTTGCCCTTCTTGTTCGAGTCCTTGATCGCTTTGTCCTTCTTCTTCTTCTTGCCGCGACGTCCATTATCATTGCCACCTTTGGGTGTTTTAGCCGCCAACGCCTCCTTGACCTTATCTTTGTCAGCATTCTTGGCAAAGTCCTCATCATCGTCAACTTGATCTTGCTAGAACGAGCAATTTGATTCAAAAGCATTAAAAATCATAAAATTAAAGTGTGTAAACCAAACTTACTCCCTCACTAAAAGCCGCTTTTAGCAAAATGATGGCAATAATGCTAGCAAGAGAACAAGCAATGAGTGCTCCTCTAAAAAATTGAATTAAAATACTTTGAGTCATTTACAAGGTATGCGAGGCTACTGCAATATATCCAAACTCCTTCAAACCAAAGCTATTCATTGTAACATTAACAGTCTATAAACTTACACCAGCCAGAACAGCAATGCCAAGATGATGCCCATGACGTCATGTTCATAAATGTCTTCATCGGATGGGCACGGTGTAGTAGTGGTCGTCCTGTGAGTCAAAGTGTAGTTGATCATTTCTTCTTCACCAATAACACCCCTGACAAAACCATCTGGTTGGAAGAACACCTTAACAAAGGCCAAGTCTTTAAGTCCAATATCAAAGACATCCATCATTTTCTCGTCTTTTGTCACCAGTGGAGTCACCGAGTCAATCGTGGCAACATATCGACCATTTCCGAACACACGGCCTTTTCTGGTGATGACCAAGTTGAGGTAGACCATGTCATGGAGATCGGCAGGATCGTGTGGAACATCGATGACCAGATTGTACTCTACGCCGCCAATTGTTTGTTTATGTGCGTAGTCTTGGTTGTATTCTAAAAACAGGTTAATATGAGAAAAACAAGCCTAAAGTGTTAGTTCAAACTATTTTTATTGAAAAAGTTTCTTACCACAGTAAGTCGTGTCGATTATAAAGTAATATGTAGTGACGAGGTTTGATTGGACCTGCTGACTCTCCGCACAAATTTTCGAAGCCGGAACTACCGTGAAGCATCTAAAATATAATATCACTAAATAATTTGCACAGGTTAATCAAAAGCTGATAGCTGCGCTTTCGTATGTTAAAAAAGATTAAAACTACATCAAAGTAATCTAAAACAAAAGCCTGATATAGCATAAGACAATAACTTACAATGGTTTTTTCAACAAGAACTCGGCACTGTGCCTAAACGTGATTTGTAACTCGGCAAAGTTTTCGTGAACAAATTCCAATTGAAACTCTGGCTTATCCAATGACCCTGAATTTAAATTTTTTAAATTTTAAAACTTAAAAGACTTGATTTTTAAAAGAAATTAAAAACTTACAACGATAGTCAATGTCTAGAATCCTGAAAGCAGAATATTTAGTACAATATTAAGATTTAAAATCTTTTTTTAACTTTAAAATTTAAAAGTGAAAAGATCTGAAAGTAAAAGTACAAGTTCAAATCACAACGACTTACAGAGGATGTTCATAACCGTTCTCCCGGATGAAATCGGCCCTGTGGATGCCTCGGTTCTGTCCAATTACCGTTGTCCTCAATATCACTAGAATGGTAAGATACTGCAAGAGCCCCATCTCTCACCACTTTGAGCTCGCCACTACGGGAAAAATGAAATTTGTCAAAACTCGACCGAAATTTGAATAAAATCTCATTTTTGACCTTTTTGATTTTTTTGATTTGAAACTAGGTAACATGTTGATAAAAGCATTATCAGCGTAATATTACGCAAAAAGTCTACTGCCTTTTTTTTCCAAATTTTAAAGGTTTAATTTAAGCTTTTCAGTTTTTTGAATATCTTTTTATTCATATATAATAAAATTGGCAAGTATAACATATTGAAAGTTAATTTAAGATTGATTAATCGTAACATGGGAAGAAAGCGCTTTTCTTGAGATGAGGGTAGATGAACAGTCGAACATCATCCTTGATTTCGTCAAACTTCTTGACGTCTTCTTCTGATAAATCAAAGTCGAAAACGTCAAAGTTCTCGTGGATTCTGGATGGCGTCAAACTCTTTGGAATCACGCTGATTTTGAGGTGGATCAGGTGGCGGAGCAGGATCTACAACGAGATTATTAAAATTTTGAAAAGACCAACGTCGACTCCTTTCTTTTTTACTTAGAATGGTAATTTTAGCTACAAAACGATATGTCCTACCTGAGCTGGAGTTTTGTTGTACTTCTTGCTCAACTCCTGAACGATCGGATGATTCAAACAATCGGCTTCGGGCCATTTCTCATCGTAGCTCTTTATAAATCCGTTCTTTCTAGCCGGAGATCCGAGTGTAGCATAAGACGTTACAGTGATGTTGTGTTTGTTACAGAAGTCGACCAAAGCGCGACGACGAGAAAAGATATGAAGTTCGATTTGAAGATTCATTGGCTTCACTTTGGCTTTGTTGTAGAGGTCTTCTAGTTGAGGCACGGTGAAGTTAGACACTCCAATGGCTTTGAAGACACCTTCTTTGTAGTACTTCTCGAGTACCCTCCAGGTGTCAATATGGGGAACATCACTTGGTTCTAGAATATCTGGCTCGGCTTCGATTGGCTCTTTAGTCTGTGGATCCATCTGTAAGATTAAGTAATGTAGATCAAGGTAATGATGGAAAATAGTAGAAAGCCCATCAAAAAGTTACTTGATTATGAGAAAGCTCATAAGTAAGAGTACAGGTTAAAATATATAGAAATTGAGTTATTTTGAGTATAAAATGTGTTGTTAAAGTAAGATAAAATCATTACCTTGGCAGAGCAAGCATTATGGATAATGAAAAGATCAATGTATTCAGTCTTCAGAGCCTTCAGAGAGTATTGGACGAACCATTCAGCATCTTCGGGTTTGTGGCCTTGAAGTGGCAACTAAATTCATATCTTACATAAAATTAAACTCTAACATTCGCTACTTTTCAATGTTTAGTACTTACTTTGTGCCGTAGTGACATTACTTCTAATTCATTTGATGTCAGCACTTTTAATATTAGGTTGTTCGAATAATTATGTGCCCCTAACCCCAAAAACCCTTGGCTTTGAGAGGGGACACAGAATGCTTTGAACAACCTACTAATTGTTGCTTTAGTGAAAGCCCCTAATAGTGTAATGAGATCGTACCTTAGTAGTCAAGAATATGTCCTCCCTCTTGAACTTTCCAGCTTGATAGTACTCTTCCAGCACTTCTCCAATAATATGTTCGTTCTTGTACAAGTAAGCGGTGTCAATGTATCTGTAACCAGCGTCCAAAGCAATTCTCAGACACTTCTTCAAGGATTCAGAATCGTCACATTGCCAAGTACCGTAACCGATCAGTGGAAAAGTAACGCCATTGGAGAACTTGGTATGGTACTTCTCGTTAGATGTCATTTTACTAAAATTTACATTACCATGGTAAACGTTACATTACTGTGGTAAAATTGACATTACCGTAAATGTTTTAAAATGTAAAGTTGTCTGTTATAATACACTGCTTTTACCATACAATTAAAGGAATCATGATAAATGTAAAATACGGAGTACATAAATTTGAAAGGTATAGTACTAACAATCAGTATCACGTTATACTATATTATATAACTCCTAAAGTAATGTAATACCCCTAAAAACGTTTTGAATACCTAAAAAGCAACAAAACACTCTGTACGATAACAAAAAGCGTGTCCTTTATATACTACTCAAAAAAGAATTACAATGCGAAAAATGCTGACAAACAAGTTAGCAAGCCTTATATAAATATGATAATGATAGGTTGGCGACCTTTAAAGATCAGTCAATACTGATTAGATAGTTTAAAGATCAGTCAATACTGATTAGATATAGCAATAAGCCAAACATTAACAAACACCATTAGTCTGATTACAAAGTCCACCATCAACGTTTTACAATCGAAAACTTCGAGTTAAAATATTGAATTTTTAAAACGAGGTCCTTTTTGATTGTTGATAAAATGAGACAATATTTTTTGACTGCCCTTTTTTATAAACAAAAAGGCCATATTGATTGTGTATGATAATATAACAATTGCCTCCATTCGGCCCACCAATGTGTGGCCGAAACTCTTTTTGATAAACAATTTGAACTTTTGTTTATTTTCGAACATTCAAAGTGAACAGAACAAAGATCAAGTTGTTCGGTCTACAGTTCTGTTAAAGTACAGACTACTGTAACATCGGTAGTACTATAAAAAATGAACATTTTACTGTAATGCCGATGTACTAAAGTCAATGTACTGCCTACTGTAAAGCCGCTGTAATAAGAGAAACAATGGTTGAAAATGTAACAACAACGATAAAATGTTTGTATTTATAGCTTCAGACTGATAATCAAAAGTGTTTGCTGTAAAGAAGATTTTCACAAAAAACGCTGATAAAAGTAAAAAGCGATGCATCAATATGAAAGTATTGAAAGTTTTTAAAGCTTTATTTTGTAACCAAGTCAAATAGCAGCTTTAATTTAACAAAAAAAGCGAATTGATATCGCAGTCAGTCTCTAAAATATTACTAAAAATCGTATTTAAATTTATTTTATCATTTTGCCAAAAATTAGATTAAACCATCGTAACTTACTTAAGAAAACATTATTTTTTAAATACTAATACCGTGTTTGACACACTTTTGTGTTATACATTAAGTTTGAAAGGTTCAACTTGATCTCCACATTTATATACAGCTAACTATGCGTACATTACCTGTTCTTTTTATTATATGTTATAGTAAACAATTTTACTTTTGAACAAAAGCATTAGCTTCTGTATCGTTTTTGGTTTTACTCGTAACGAAAAACAACCTGGTTATACGAAACAACGAAAAGTCTTATATTAACCTAGTTTTTACAAATTTTAAACATTACATTTTTACTATTGTTTCAATATTTTAACCTTACCATGTCTCGTCGTTGGATTACTCAACATTATTATATTTTTCTTTATGCAACATTACTATGCATATATAATAGCCATTTTTCAAAAGGACAAATCTTTCAAAAAATATTTTATGGCCATTTGCATATCAATATATAAGGACAAAATGATAGGAAATAGCATATAATCACCATGAAAGGTATCGTATTACTGTGTTTATGTGTCGTTGTCGTATCTTCCGCTGAACCGGAAATTAAAAAAGCTTGCCTCAAAGAAGATTCTGAACTTTTGAAGCATTTTGAAAACAAACTAGAAGGTGAAAAAGACAAAGAAGCCTTCAAGAAGTTGGTCAAGTTCATCAAGGAGTAGGTTGTTTTAACATAGAGGTTTTGAGCAGTATAATATCACTTTTTATACCCATTTTTGATTTAAAATTCAAAGTAATATCATAATATGTTGTGTCCAAACCATACATCGCAGTATTCAGCTTCCACAAGTGCTACGTAGATGAAGAAGAGTTGAAATCCCGTTTCGAAGCCTTCAAATCTTCATTAGACAAAGCCGAAGAACTACACAAAAAGAATCCCAAAGCCAGCGTTGATGTCACTCAATACTCAGATCTGAGCAAAGATGAATTGAAACATCTGAAAAAGGTGGGTAATGTGTAAAAATACCACTTCACTGACTATGAGCTTTATTCAAATTAATATTTTTTGTCCTTTAACATTTTAAATCGACCCAAATTTTTCAATATCAAAATATTCACATAAAACTTTCAACAAATATACTACGCTTTATCCTTTACAAACTTCAATTTTTTATTTTTTATAAAGCGACCATAACTTTAAAGGTATTCATGTTGCAGTAGAACCAATAGCTCGGAAAAAGTTATAATTTTAGTTTCTTATGTTTCAATTCAAACTTTGATGTGAACAATCTAACTTTCAGAACGGTCATCTCGGCAAGCCAATTCCAGCCCATGAACAACGTGAGAAGCATGAAAAACATTAAATATCTTTAAATTTTTGTTATTTTCCGCTGTAATATCAACTATACTAATCTAAAATACACAATGAACACATTTCTTATATCTATAAAGTGTCGAAAATTGTAGTGTTTCACACGTAAAGTATGGTGGCATTTTCAGTATATCATGCATGACGCCATGGCATAAATTGTCCGACAAAAATTTGTCGTAAAATTAAGAAATAGCGTCAGACTTGACGCGTAAACAAGCATAGACTTGACACCAGCGCGAGGAAAATATAATTTTTTTTCGAGATTATTTCGTCTCGCGCCTCGGAATTGATTTCTTGAGCCGAGAATGCCGTCCGCCGAGCACGACAAGGCATTGAAGCAGTTCATCGAGTGTTCGATATGCTGCAATTTGATGAAGGATCCGCGAATGTTACCTTGTGGCCATAGATTGTGTTTCGAATGTTGTAAAAGTTGTTGTGAGAACGATGGTGGATCAACCTTGATGTGTCCGGAATGTCGGAGTCGTTTTGGAATGGACGAGCTGATCAAGGACTACTCTTTAATGCGTAAGTTTTTTATATTTTGTTAGGTTTTTTAGTTGATGTTGTTTTAATTCAATGGTTGTATCCGTTTATGTACATGTAGTGATCTTATCAGAAGTAACGTAATTTTTTAAAGATTTTGCTGAAAAGATGGCAAGAATGAGTACAGAAAGCGAGCACGAAGAACCAGAGAAAGAAGAGCCAAAGGAGGAGTTTAACGATACCTGCAGCTTGTGTAAGAAAGTGATTCGATCAGATAAAGTATATTGTTGCCCAAAATGCCCGAGACACGACGCCCATTTAGTTGTAAGTTTTTTATATTTTTTTATGTTTAGGATGCTTATTGACTTTTTAAAATAGACTTTCGGAAATTTAAATCTGCCTATATCTACCTTATTTTAGGAGAAGTTATGTTCCGAGTGTGTTGCGCAGTGCCATCAATACCACGATTACGTTACGAGAGATAAAGCTCAGGCGACGGCTACCGAAAGTTTAGAAAATGCAGAAAGTGATCTCAGAGATCTCATGAGTCGATTCTACGAGTATAGAGACCGTTGTTACGATAAAGGTGATGAACTGAACGCTGTGGGTTTATTTTAATATTTTTTAAGATTTTTTGTGATCTATATGTGCTATTTTCAACATTTAAAACGATTTGTCGAAAATTTTTAAAAATTTTTTCTTTTAGTTATTGACCGATCTCCACGAACGATGTAAAAACTCTCAAGATATAGTGAAGAACGACTTCAAAGCCGAACAAATCGAACACATTGACAACTTCAAGGCTTGTCTGGCTAGTTTGGCAACTGAGATATCAGAATTCTTTAATTCGTCAGAAGAGAAATGGAGACAGATATGTGATAAGACCAGAGCATTAATGCTCTCTAAATTTGGTCCTACGACTTCGTCTGGATTGAATAGCAGCCAAGGATCGACCACTAACTTGAATAGTGCTGGAACTTCGGTTGGGACGGTCGCACCGCCTCACAATGTGTAAGTTTTGTTGCTGTCAAAAATTTCCAATACTTTTAAAGCTCGTATTCCAATTGTCAATACTTAATTCACTTTTTTCAGATTTTCTTCATCAACTGGAACAGCTAGTCGAGTATCATACGGGACAAAAAAGTATCAACAAGCAAGAAAACGTGGCCAAATGACTTAAAAGCATAACTAGTACAGATATATCTCGATTTTGTATTTTGTTACCTAAAAGGTTGAATAAAGCCATTGACCTTATCCTTGGCGTTTGATTTTAATTGTAGTGTCAAAGAGTAATCTGTATATTTATTTGATTTGTATTGTTTTGTTTTGTAATTTGAAGGTTTTGGATATATCATAGCGTAAATTACTGAGAATTAGAATCGGTGATATTACTTTTTCTTGTTGATCTGTATATTGTTGTAGATGGACGATTACGAAGTAAGGAGGAACACATGGGAGGCGACGATACCGATTGAATTCAAACTGGGACCTGATATTGTACATTCTGTTAAGCCTGCATTTGTGAGTTTGTTACCTAAAATTACTTTTTATTACAGTTTTGTGTTTTTTTTGGTTTTTATTAGGTACTGTAATATAATTTTAGTTGATGTTGAAACGGGTCGAGTATTTTCCTCTAGTCATTAACAAAGTTTTACAAAATTTCACAAACATTAGTAGTACTGTAAGAGAAACGGAAGACATATGGTTGGAATGTAATGGTCAACCTTTAAAGTGGTAAGCCTTTGAGCATATTATCTGTTGTAGTTTATATTCTTAAAGAATAATGATCTGGCAAATACCTTGATACCAAATTATTTGTAAATTAATATTGAATTGTAAGCTAATTAATTTCAAAGTTTTCAAATTGTTATACATGACTTTACTTGTTTTAGGCATTATCCTATAGGAGTCTTATACGATTTACACTCAGGACCCGAGCAGTTGCCATGGTCAGTTACTGTTAGGCTAAAGGTAAGTTATATTGATCTATTTCTGACAATATATAATTGAAAATGGATTTTTTCAATTGTTAATGATTATAACATGTTGTTTTAGGCATTTCCAGACGAATTAGTGCGCAAAGAAGAAATGAGAAATTTGTTTTTACAAAATGTGAAAGAAGCTGACCAGCTGAAGCACCGAGGTAACATAATATCGGATATGAAGGCCGAAGAACATAACAAACTCTTCGAGTCGATAGCTCAAGGTAATTTTAGGTTTGAAGTTATTAGATAGTATAGTAATGTCAATTTTGGAAGTATCAGCTAGTTTTGAGTTAAGCAAAAACCAAAACTATGGTTATTGAGCTTTTCTTTGAGACATAGATTGCATTTTTTGAAATGTTAAAGTTTTAAAATATTTTTAACAAAAATTGATCTTTTTATGATTATTGCTGTCCATCTGTTAAAAAATTTTTTTACGTGAAACATTGCCCATATGGTTATTTCTCACCTTTCTATAGAAAAATATGAATTATATTACCTTTTGATGATTTGAAAGGCATATGTTAAGTTGGTTATCACATCTGGTCAAAATGGTCAATTTGTTTTTATTGGCTTACTGTATCTTTTTTTATCTTTTTGTGAAATTTAAAAATTTAATTTCTTAAATTTGTTTTTTCAAAATTTTCAAGACAGAAGTTAATAGTGTTATAATAGGTACAGTCTACTTATATTATTTTATCATATCTATGTCAAGTTTATATTAAATTTACATTGTGTTAGGTTAAGCTTTATAAAAAATAACTTTCAGGAAGGTTTGATGATTTTTGGTCGATAAATTCAAAGCTCATGGACGAGAATATTATCAACGTACCTATCAAAGTTTATTTTGTACGTTTTTACATTTTTTAAGGCGCTAGGGCAAATGCGGTTTTTGGACGCTTGCGGATTTTTTAAAGGGGGTGGGGGTTTTTGTTTAGTTAATTTAGTGAGTAGTATGGTACTAAATGGTACTAAAGTTTAAATTGGTACAGTTTTAATGTTTTTTAGTGCTAAATAGTACTAAATTTTAAATTGCTAATGTTTTATATTTTTTGGTACTAAATGGTACTAAAAGCCCAAAATGGTACTATTATGTGAAAACCGTACCAACTTAAATTTTAGTACCATACTACAACTAAATTAACTGAAAAATTTTAAAAAAACCCTTTAAAAAATCTGCAATTGTCAAAAAACCGAAGATCCGCAAATGTCCAGAAACCGCATTTGTCCTAGCGCCATTTTTTAATTTTAAATTATTTTTGGTCAAGAAGTGAGAAGAAAAACGATTTTTAAAAACATTGTATTTTAGCCAAGGCAAATCATGAAACAACTTCTAATCGGTCTCAAAAACGACGAAAACGAAGATAATACTCTAGAGAAGGTGCTCGAATTGGACAAAGAATATAATGTCATTTCTCATGGAGTACCTCTGCCATTACAAACACCTCTGCTTTGGTTGGCCAGAAACATGGCCTACCCAGACAATTTCATACATATTATTGTTAAGGATAAATAATATTGTCACTTTTTGTAAAATACGGGCTCTAGGAGTACGGGAATTAAAAACTTTTTGTTTAAAAAATGGTATTTTTGGGTTTCCGAAATAGGTATAGAGGTTTATGATATGAAAAAAATTGTCGTCTTTAGTTATTTTAAAAGAGCCTGTCAAGATGAATAATGGACTTATTATTATGAAAAGGCTTTCTTTTGCAAACCACAACCTCGTACTTGACAGCTGCGCCTAATCTTTTGTTTTTAGCACTACTTTTCATACCTAAAATGAGGTAAGGCGGGCCTAATAGAACGATATCGGACATGAAAAAAAAAGACTACAATGATGTATTTTACCATAAATTTAAACCTTTAGTTTTTGAGAAAACATGAAAGCCTATCGAAAATCAGCTTTGAACACTAAAATCTGGCCTAAAACAACACCAAACCTCTAAACTTTGGTCATAAAACGGAAAACACCTTGAACCGGTCGTAAAGATTGTGAACATGTTCATGCATCAATAATACAAGAACATGTTTCAACACGTTAATTAATGGCCGCCCTTGCTTGTCTGTGCATCCGAAGGGCCAAAGAGCAGCCGCCCTCAGGCCGATCGCTCCTTTTATCAGTTCCGGAAAGTGCAGCTTCAGCTCATTTCGAAAAACTGGCTGAATGTGAGGTCAGACAATGTGGCATTGGGCTGTAGTACTGGTTACAGTACTAGTGAATGTTGTGGATGGGTATGGACGACAAGCTGGGGGACAGTATGAGGTAAGAGGGGGTGGTTTGAGTTGATCTTTGGTTTTGAAGCGAATTTAGTTTTTTTTAAATTTTGAATAATTTTTCAAAATTTACAATTTCTACAGTAAATTATGTACTGATTTTATCTTAAAAACCTCCTTCCAGCCCAACTCCTTCAGCAAGTATATTGAGTACGCTGAAACCCCGTACCGTCGTCCGTCGTACTTCTCCGTGCCTTACCGAGCTCCTCCACTCTTCAACCTCAACTACATCTCGAACGACATGTTTGCTCATCTAATCAGAGAACATATGCGACATCAACAACGTCTCAAACTGGCTCATCTCCAACAAATGCAACAACAACAGAATCTGTTTGGCGACGAACCGATTCTGAAGGGCGTTTCTCATATCACGGAGCTGCGACAAACCCCGTTCAGAAGATGGTCTCACAACGCTACAGCTTTGTCGTACGAAGAAAAGAGGAAACAGTGGAAGGAGGGGATCAAGAAGAAGCTCAGGAATGGTAAAATACCTGCTCGACCGGTCGGTAATGGAGAGGCGGCTGATCCGATCAACACGGCTGGACGGTACTATATTACGTTTAGTCCAACGAACAGAGTGTACCAGGTCTCTAGACGGCCGCCACCTTTAGTTTTCAGTGGAGGATCAAGCGGAGTTTTGTGAGTTTTATGAGTTATATTGATGTAGGTATAGACATAAAATAAAATTTTTTTAAATAATTTGGCACGGTTGCAAAAACGTTATCACTTTGTTATTTAGGTAACATATATTATTTTTGAACTAATTTTTACTTTTAGAGAAACAACAACAACCTCAACTACCACCACAACGACTACAACAACAACTCCACCGCCTCCAGTAATCGTTACTCATCAAGCTGAGCCAATTGATGTTGGCATCAAAGAGACGATAAGAGTAAAAGCAGTAAAGCCTACAATTCCGGATGTAATAGCTAGACAAATGTTGAATCTGGATTACTACGATGATAACAACATGAGTAGTGAGGAGGAAGAAGAGACTACTACAACGACAACCACAACTACTACGACTACTCCTACACCTACTACTACAACCACCACTACAACGACTACAACAAGGCCACCAAGCTTGGTTTATCCGGTTTCTACGAGATGTAAGTTAGATTTTGTACTTTAGGTTGTGGGTACTGTAATAGCGATTGTTCTACATACTTTTTGATCACAAAAGACAAAAACAATGCTTTTTTTAAATTTTAAAATTTATTTTATAGGAGATCCACATACTATTGCAAAATTAATATTTTTAGTACCAGTACCATACGGTCGTCCAGATCCTCGCCAGCCTCGACCAACTACAACAACACCAGCTCCCACGGTGAAAGGAAAGTCTTTGTTCGATATGGATGATGACTATGATGAGGATGAGGACGAAGGTGAAGACAGCGATGAATTCTTCTTCTTTAAGCCAAAAGGCTTCGAACCAAGCAATCAGCCTTCTGAAGATCCGTTCAAGATCGTGGTCCACGATCCTAGGAGAAGATGAGCTTGAAAAGAAGAAGTTTAAGATTTGAATCTCTTGATTTATCAAATATTCTGATGTCTGATATCGTACTATAATATTTTGATATTTCAATGTTAACGTTGTTGTTTTTTTAGTTTTTTAACGTTTTTTGGAGTTTTTTTTTGTTTATTTACGACCTTCAAAGTCATTTATTATGGGTATTTTTTAAACTTTTAGAAGTCATCTACACTTATGTTGTAGTACTAGACGTTGTTATAATAAAATAATCTAATTCTTAGTTTGTATAATATTTGAAACGATATTATAGTATATGCAGTACGTATCAGGTAAGCTAGGGTGAAAAAAAAAGAAAAAAATTTTTTGAACGATTTTGAAAATATTTTTTTGATCAAGCTCAACATTTTTTTCAATTTACCTTTATGCAAATTTTTTGTCATTCAAAAATCAAAAGTGTTCGTTTTGCAAATCTTCATTTCTAACCATTTTTACCGTGACGAACTGGTGGCAGTCAACTCTGAAAGTGGTTTACGTGACATAACACGCGACAGTCGACATGGGAGACAAGAAACCGCGACAAAAGATCTCGAATCACCGTGCCAAGCCTATGAGTAGGCGGAAGAAGAACACGTCCGAGGATTTATGTGAGTTTGTTTTGGTTAATTCTACTATAGTAACTAGAGAATATTGTTCTGAAATCAGTGGTTTTTGGGTTGTAAAGAAAGTTTTCGTCATATTTTGCTTTGGAAAGAAAGTTTTCATCATTTTTTAGCAGTGGAAAGTAACTTTTTGCCATTTATTGGATAAGAAATGAAATTTCTTGCGATTCTTTAGTTGTAAAATACGTTTTTCATACTTTATACCATAAAAATTGATTTTTACTATATATTTTGATATCCACCTTGCTCATACCTACATATATAACAATGTTTTTGTACTTTCAGCTCACGAAAAGACGCTCAGTAAAGATGAAGAGTAAGTTGATATATCTGAGCTTAGAACTTACATTTTTTCATATTTTTAAATACGTTTCTAAGTTTAAAAATAAACTAGTACTGTAAATTACTGTATGTTTTTAGTTTAAAAGACGAGAAGAAAGACGACAAAGAGAAGGAGAAAGAGAAGGAAAAGGAAAAAGACAAAGAAAAGGAGAAAGAAAAGGAAAAGAAGAAGGATACAAAGTGAATCAACGCCATCGTGTTCATCTGTTTTTGTGCCAATAAACTGTTTTAGAAATGATTTTGTATTTTTTTATATTTTCTAACTTGTTTTTGATATGTATTTTGTTAACTTTTTAATGTTTTTTATGTTAATATTAGGTGCCGGCAAAAGTTTTTCCACAATTTTTCAAAAATTTACCAAAAAATTATAGACAGTTCTAGAAGTTTCTGTTGATAACCTATATAAAGAGTTGTCCAAGGACTAAAAACTATTGCATGTTCAAGCATTCTGTTGTTTACGATGGTTCAGGAAATCAAGGTGAAACATGACCATGTTTGGGCAGTGTTGCTTCTCAAATTCCGCAATCCCGGCAACGCAACAAGAGCGACGAAGGAAATATGCAGTGCTGTAAGGCCTTCAGTTGTCTCTTACGACACCACAAAAGTTTGGTTCCACAAGTTCAAAAACGGTGACTTTGACCTGTCCGAAAAGTTCGATATGGTAGACCATCAGCGTTGAAGAAACCCCACTTTCTGAAGCTGATTGAAGAAGACCCCAGACAAACCTGTACTCATTTGACTGTAGAGCTTCAGTGTGATCCTTCTACCATATTAACTAGACTTCACGCCCTTTAGAAGATCATGGAAATATGGTCAAGGGGTTCCACATGATTTGAACAGCGGCCAGCTGAAACGCTAAGTGGAAGTTGCACTTATTTGTTGATGTTCCCAAGGACCTTTGCATGGCTTGGCAATTTGGTTACTGGGGATGAGAAGTGGGTACTGTATGTTAATCACACCAGGAAGAAACAATGGCGTGGACGTAGAGAACAGAGTGTATCAACTCCAAAACCTGATCTACAACCGCTGCAGTGGCCACTGGAGGAGATGATCAGATAAGTTAGCTGGAACTCAACAGGTATTGTACTAGGAAATGGTACCACATGGAAATACGATTCCTGTAGTTGTCGACTGTAGACAAATTAAATCTGTTGCGGCGGCATTGCATGGTGAACAGGATAAAACCTTCTTCATTCATGATACTGCTCGCGCCTATGTGACAAAGTTGACCCACCACAAGCTGAAAAGCTTCGGCTGGGCTGTGATGCTATATGCACAGTACTCAACTGATGTTGTGCCTACAGATTATAATATGTTCCACTCTCTTCAAAACCACCTGAACGCAACACACTTTAACAATCGAGAGTACCTCAAGAGGTGATGGGCTAACTTTTTCAGTTCTCAAACTCCAGGTTTCTATAGAAGTTGAATCCAAATGCTGCCGAAGGAATGGCAACAGGTCGTTGATAATAATGGTACATATATTTGTTCATTAGTTGATGTTCTTTTTTTTAAATATTAAATTTTGGTAAAAACAAAAATTGTGGAAAAACTTTTGCCGGCACCTAATATAATGTAGTGTAGTAGCTTTTGCATATATTCTCTTACCTGTCACATTATTTGTCAAATAAAGTTAGTTACGCAGAACAAACCAAGCTTCCTTCGACAAGAACATAGTATAACAATCGTGCTATAGTCTAGTACATTTTCTTTAAAATGTATAGAACTAGAGTTTCTCCAGAGCCAGTACCTACGGCAAGTCATCATGAAAACTCATTTGAAAAGTTTATCAATAAGCATTTGCACTTACAGTACCTACTTTTACTGTACTTTTTAGTCGGAATCTACTTTTCTGCTTTGTTAACTGACTACTTGAATAGAAATGAGTAGGTTTGGTAATTTAAATTGTATTTGGTTATAATTTTGTTGTAGATAAAAAAATCACCGTATTTTACATTGATAGTGAATGTGTTTTTGAAAGTAACTTTAAAGCTATTACGTTACAGTACGAACGCACTTCTTGTGTTCTTGATCATCTTGTTCTGCTTCGCGATCATCATGTTGTTATTGAATGTATGGTGCTATTCTGAAAGATCTGATCATGGAAGCTTGACAAATCATACAATACATCCTTCTAATACTACTACTCAACATCCCACAACGGTAGTTACCCCAGTCACTAGTAAATAAATAGTGTTTATATTATCTTTAGTCATATAAACCTCCACCTTGTAAGTAGTTGGTACCTTTATTGTTTTTAAAATTTTGAGATCTTGGTCAAAAAGTGCGTAGAATTTCATGATGTTTATAGATCTTATGAGTTGTTATAGTCACTATGAGCTTTAAATTTGAAAAATGAAGTTTTAAAAATATAATTTGTGTTCTTCACCTTTGCTTCTTTCCAGGAAACTCATTGTGGCCAAGTCGTGCATTTTTAAGTGTATTGCTTTTATACCTTTGAGTGCTAAGTAAACCTCCTCGATTTACCTTTATCTCAACTGCTGTTCTGTCACAATATTATCTTACTTTCTGTTCTATTACAATATTGTCTTCATAATACCGTTTCTTCTATCTCAATAGTAACTTCTTTTTAGTTTTGTCACCATATTATTATATGTTTTCTCCTATCACAATATTACCTTCATAATACTCTTTCTTCTATCATAATATGCTTCTTACGCTCCCAGTGTAATAAACTTTAAACCTATTGTAAACCGAATAAACTGCCAATCATTTTAGGATTATAATTTGGGTCGATTTTGGCGCGCAACTAATTCGACCGCGTTTTCTTACTCTCGAGAGAAATGGCGGGAATGAAGCGTTAAGCGAAAGAAGGGTAAGAGTACACAAACAAGAGGAGGGGAAAGGTTATAGTGTCAATAAAATCGGGGAAGATATACCAATAATAACATAGGAAAAAGGAAAAACACAGTTTATATCAACAAGAACAATAAATCGAGAGAGAATAACAAGAAGAACATAAAAAGCATAGTTTACACTATTTAACAATAATATAAAGAAAAGCATAGTGTATGCCAACAAGAACATAAAGAAAGAAATAGTTTTAATCGAGAGAAGAGTAAAACGGTAGAAGGCTCGGCAACGTGATGAAAGAGACTGTTTCACGGAGAGATGCGGTCAGAGAAAGAAGAGTGGTCATTCAGGAAACAAAGAAACACATGACAACCAGCTAAGTGTGCCATAGTTTCAAAATGTTGTTCGAAATATGCAAACAACTTGACGTAGTATACAATAGCTACATAAAAGTACAAAAACATAAATTTCGAAAAAAAACTTAAAAGTAATGTACTATGTATACTTATAATTGGTCTTATGGGAATAAGCCAAATAATTGGCAATTTGACTATTTTATATACGCCGATACGATCTAACATAATACATGAAGTGTTTGAATTTTTAATACAATAAATTTTCATGCTTGATCTCGTCATAATATCATGTTCTTTATGTCTATTTTCATCTCATTCTCTCTTACAAATCTCGGCTTGGCCCTCATTCTTGGCGCGGTCACTTTTGGGCGCGCTGGTCGAAAAGCCGCGGACATCTGGACATTTGGAACGAGCCCGACAAAGGTCGGGAAGATACGACCACGAGGCCCGATACGAACGAAAGTGGCGCCAAAAATCGTGACTGGCGTCGCAATATTTTGGCGCTAAATTAGGACAACAGGCCGAGGTCAAGATTAAGGAAGCATTGCGACGCGATCGAGGGAATCAGCGGATTTACGGTGGTTTATGGAGTGGCTGTGGCGGACGATGAACTTAAAAAAAGGACAGTGGCGGGCGATGAAGTTAGGAAAGTCATAAGACATAATTAAAGTAATAAAAATTTAAAGTTCGGTAAAAAATGAAGAAATATTTAAATTGCCACTTGAAAACAATAAAATTGTATATAAAAGTGCTCGAGGCTATGAAAACTAGTCAAACATTGTTGTTTCACTTCAAAAATAACAAAAAAGGCTGTTAAACTTACAAATAATATCTTTAACAACTATACCTATTACATTCTAAGTATACCTTAACATTTTTTCACATTTTAACACTTTATCTCGGTCGAAAAGTCCATAAAAACGCTTTTTTAATCCTTCCAACAGCATTTTTTTAAAATTTACTACCACTTTTATGACTAATTTTTTAAAAAATTTAAAAAAAGTATATTTAGTTATGAAAATGCCGCCTTATACTTCATATAGAGTATCGCCTTGGCGGTATTGACCAAGACATTGCCCTCACCTCATCTTACCCATATAGCGACATAATACGTTGCGCAACTTTCTCAGATACTATCTTAAATCATAAAAAGTGGTCAAATAGCCTTTCATATGTTTTACGTGGTTTTGGTGTGTAAAACAGTTTTGGGAATACTATATATTCGTAGAATAAAACTTTATTAAATGTGACAGTACAATAACATAACAAACAGGTATCATAATATTGTAGTATAAGTGCGGTAAAGTAATGAGGTTTAAAGTTAGGTTCTTGATGAATACAGGGTGTCCCGAGAAATTTCGTCGCTAGAAATAAAGCTGATTTTTAAAAATTCACAATGACCGTAATTTGCACTTTTAAAACTCAAAATTTTCCATAAAAAAATGTACAAGTCTGTTCTACAACTGTGCCAAATTGGACATTTTTAGGATGCATAGTTGCCAAGTTATGAATTATTTCTAGCGACGAAATTTCTCGGGACACCCTGTATATAAAAAAGTAAGTTTAAAAAATTAGCTCAATGTATGTTCTTATTTTACAAAGAAAATTAAAGTAGTCTTCTTTTATGTTATAACACCAAGTTTTATCAAATTAAGTTACTATAGGACGTTTACAAGCTTTTAGCACCAGTATATTGTACTTAAAAACTAAAGAAAAATACAAATTGAAACTTAAAAATATTAGAACTCTATCAAAAAGACATTAATCCAACCGAAAATTTCTTAAAACAACTAACATAAATAATATCATAAAAAAGAATTTTACTCCAAATACTTTTTCCATCAGTTCCAGTAGCACCATTCCATCAGCACCAACAGCACCATTTCATTTAGTGATCCTTATTGGTTGAATATTAGTTTTGTAAGTTGACACAAACACCGTAGTCGTTTTAACCGGCGGCTCCGTCCCCAACAACGACAACAACCACAACCTCAGTGGCCGAAAAACGTGTCGCCGCAACTTTGTCGAAGTTGCCAGCAACAAAACAGCCGGCGCCAGTGTCGTCAGATCACAAAAGTAAGGATATTTGGTTGTGATCGCACTGATCCATGGTAGTTTCTCGACATAACCAGCGTAAACATAT
The DNA here is from genome assembly GCA_904066225.2 of Bursaphelenchus okinawaensis. Lineage (NCBI taxonomy): Eukaryota > Metazoa > Nematoda > Chromadorea > Rhabditida > Aphelenchoididae > Bursaphelenchus > Bursaphelenchus okinawaensis. Next base: position 4,548,108 of record CAJFCW020000005.1, on the reverse strand, counting down.
AGACATTGCTCTATGACCAGTAGTATGTGACAGCCAAACAAAGCTATAGTAAATATGAACAGTCGAGTTTGAGTATCTTGAGTTAGTTTCATGGCCTTTTGTCTGTAAATCAGGTAGAGGAAGCTGGTGAGGTTGATGAGTAATGTGAATGAAGATGTGGTCAGGAAGAAGGCTAGCGAGCGGACTCTCATCGACATCTAAAATGTTATGCTTTGAGGGTTACATAGTTATATCTTAGCTTTTTGAATTGTTTTTGACATTTTTTGTTAATGTAGTCTTAACTTTTCTGTTATTTAAAGTCATTTTATAGGTATTATAAGTCAATCTAGATAACAGTAAGTGTCGATGACCGAAGTTTAGTAAAACTCCATATTTGAATTAGTCATCATCACTAACATCAATTCACTTTACTTCCCTTCTCCTGCCCTTACACCTTACAAACCACTTCCCTCTGCTTACAGTAACCTTTTTACAGTGCAACACCCCTTCTATTCAGTAATGTTTTTCTTTTCATTTTTTGTTTTTTTCCTCCCAAAAACACTAAAAAGTCATACTGCCCTTTCCCCACCTCAACCCCAACATTCATCGACAAAACTCAAAATTCATCGATAAATTACAGTACCCTATCACCCCATCCACACCTTCATACACATTACAGTACCCCCTTCTACTGTCGAGTACAACGGTAACATGTGTGGAGCATTAAGCGGGTCAGAAAGAGAATATCGATTGGTTTTGGGCTGGCATTGGAATCAAAAACAACCTCCAATACCCCCAAAAGAGTTAGTAAACAAGATGGCATGAACACAGGGTCGAGTACGGTAGTATTCCCCATCTACAGCCCTAAAATTGTAACCTTTACAGTACATTTGCATATGTAAATACCATGAACATGTACAACTGCTATCTCACATTCTCTTCCCGTTTCTCCCCTTTTTCCCATTTGACTCAAAATCCTTTAAGCCCAAATTTAACAAGGTTACAGTACACCAAAATTCACAAAATTACATTTAAAAAATTGCAAATTACTCAAGGATCATTTTTATGTATAATTTTTATAGTTTACTGTTATTGTAACTCTACAATCGACCATGTTTGTTCTACCACTTATATTCCATTTCATAGCTTTTCCACTTTTTTGGGGCGTGACGCTTTTGCGTTTGGTTACCGTAACCCATGTTAATAACATCGGATAAAAATGAAACTAGTATCAAAAGATAGAAAATTACAATACCTTTACAGTAATGTAAATCTCATTTCAAACCCTTTCGTACTTTTCGAGATACTGGTACTTTTGTATATCACATGACAGAGTCAGTGTAGTTGGTAGTGGTAACTTTTTGCTCTCTAGCAAATTGGTATGATATTAAAAATATGTCAATATATACACCATTCGAAAGCTCATCTATTTTCTAACAATTTTGCAGCTTCGAATTGTGCTTTTTTATTTGTCTTGGTACTGTAACTAATTAGTAAACAACACCTACTTGGAAGAAAAACACAAAATGTTTAGTTTTGCGTTGGAGAAAAAGTTATGAAAAAACATTTTGATAGCAAACTGTAGCTTAAAATGGAGCTTATTGTATTGGCTACACAATGCGCTTACAGCGAAGCCAATCGGTGCTATTGGTGCTGCGTTATCGGCGTATTTCGCTAGCCCCCTTCGAATTTCGGACATTCCCTTTTGGTGGAAAAAGAGGCGGGCGTTAGAGGTCCACTCGCGGTTGAGGCGCGAGGTATAAAACGCGAAAAATTGGCTCTGCACATACCATTTTGCATTTTGCAAGTTGCTATAATCCGCTACAATGTCCGACACTGCTCCAGTTGCTGCTCCATCTTCGCCCAAGGCCCCAGCTTCGCCCAAGGCTAGCCCAAAGGCCACCAAGAAGGCCAAGGCCCCTAAAGCCAAGGGAGCCGCCAAGCCTAAGGTCCCAGCTTCTCACCCAACCTACATTGAGATGATCAAGAAGGCCGTCGGTGAATTGAAGGAGAAGAAGGGCTCCAGCCGTGCTGCTATCCTCAAGTACATCGTTCAACACTACAAAGTTGGAGACAACCTTGTTCAGGTATGTTTCGGGATGTATAGTAGATAGATTAGATGGTTTTGTGGAGTTAGATAGTTAGTTTTGATATTTAATAGTTAATTTTTGTATTCTAGTTGCATTTTAAAGAATTTTTGGGTTTAAACTTTAAAAAAAATATTTTTGTTGCCTAATTTAAAAATTATTTGTAGAATGGCTAAGATTAGGTAACACTTTTCTTAAAGTTCAATTACAAGCCAATTTAATTTTAAAATTACATATTCTTATTATTGAAATTTCAGATCAACGCTCACCTCCGCCTGGGATTGAAGCGTGGTGTTGCCAGTGGCTCGTTGAAGCAAGTTAAGGGAGTTGGTGCCTCCGGCTCGTTCCGTCTGGCTGATGCCCCCAAGAAGGCCGCTTCACCCAAGAAGAAGGCCGCGGTCAAGAAGTCCCCAGCCTCGCCCAAGCCAAAGAAGACTGCCGCTAAGAAGGCCGCCAAGCCCAAGAGCCCCGCTAAGCCTAAAGCCCCTAAGGCTAAGAAGACCGCCGTCGCTAAGAAGCCAGCCACGAAGAAGGCCGCCTCGCCCAAAAAGCCAGCCGCCGCCAAGAAAGCACCAGCCAAGAAAGCCGCGCCCAAGAAGAAGGCTGCCCCCAAGGCCAAAGCCTAATAAGTGTCCTTAATAATTTTCACTTTTTATTTTGGTAGTCTATCACATAGTTGTACATACTCATGACCTCTTGCGGAGATGAAAGTCTCGACTGATCTCTATTGTAAATCATTCAAATACCAATGAATATTTATACATTACTTCTCGGATGTTGGCTTCTTAATTATATTATAGTAGATATAAGTTGAGTTTTATATTTGCGCTACATTATTTTGGGTAAGCTTTGAATGATATGATAGTAGTTCAAGAATAAGTTAGTCAAAATGGAAGTTAAGACTAAGAACTTGTTACATCAGGTCAGCTTTCTAAAGTTGATCATTGCGGTCCTCTTGTGAGCTATATTAAATATGGCAGGCTTTAATACATTGGGAAAGCTATCGTATCTTATAACACTAACTTTCTCAGAATTAGTAGGTTAGTGCTGTGAATGTTATCAAAACTAAGATATAGTGGCTACACCGTGCAGATGGTCTGAGGACTTCAATAGAAGCCTATTTAGACGTTCTAAGAACTTTTGACCAGATTAGTAATATTAAATAATGCGTAGTAATACCACGACATTACTATGGTCAAAAAATTGGCATTACAGATCATATTAGTAAAAATGAATTTGGTTGTTTCGGTCAAAAAGTACGTAGAATTCAGTTCATTATGAGCTTTTATGTTCCTTAATTAATACCCTAGTGATTTGAGAATCGTATTTTACCAACAGCTTTATAAGAAAGTAAAAAATTTTACTAACAACATAACAAAAATATAGTATAGTAGATATAACGAAGGTATATTAGTCTTGTATCACAAATAAAAGAAGGAAAACGACATTACATTGAACTGAAATGATCCCAAAACTTTTGCGACAGAAATCAAAGTTGTTTCTTGCAATGAGCGGTTGGGAAATGAGGTTCTTCTTGCTTGAAAAAGCCCAACGACCAGGTTACTACAACATTTACATTACATTACTACACCTTTTACATTAAATTTACATTTAGTACAAAATACAAGTTTACAGTATTTACATTTATAAGTTCGTTACATCAACGTAGACTAGCTTTAGTTACCTTACCATAGAGAGCGAAACCGATCAAAGCCGTGATAATCAAGCCTACTGCCAAGATACCAGACATTATTCTAAATTTACTATGGATAGATGTAGGTTATTATATTATTTTAGTGGCTTAAAGATGTATATAGATGTAGTAATTCGCAGGTAAAGTAGATATAGATGCAGTAAGATAATGTAAATAGAAGTATCCTATTGTAAACAGCTCGTATATAGATGTAGTTCAATGTAATTCAAAGTTATCGATAGGAATTTGAATCGAAGCGAATATAATCAAGGGTTGAGAGACGGGCGCGGCTGGCTGAGTGAGTAATGTGGGGGTAATTACTTTGGAGACGACGCTACGTTACAGTAAGATTTGGAAATATTATGACAAAAGACATACGGTGATAGTAATGGTAATGTTTGAGATACTGGAGTACGAATTGAGCCTTTGGATATTGAACCTTGATAAACGTTAAAAGGTTCATTTTATACGATGAAACGTGTACTGTAACTTCTATTGGAAGGTTTGCCTTTTGTATGTTTTTGTTAATACAGTTTTGTGGTTATATTATTAATGAGTATAGTTTGTCGCAAACTTTATATTTTTTGTTAGGCGACATATTAGATAGTTTTTCAGACCGTAAGACCAATTTTTGTAGATATACCCTATGTTATTACCTAATCCCACAGAATCCATCGCTTTCGTAGGATTCTGAATTCACGTTCCTTCTTGACATCGTAGCATGAATGTGTATTGTTGTTTTTCTCTCAAAATGCACTTTTATAACAACGCTTCGCTCAGAAAGCTTCGTTTTCTCTCCGACGCCGCAGCCGTCTCCTCAACGGGCGGAGAGAGCGAAGGCGAAGTGAGAGACGGTCGACAGTCAGCTGACTGTAACGGCCTTTTCCTTCGCTTCGAAACCCCACTCACAGCCAGCCTCCCTCCGATCTCGAATTCAAATTTTTGAAAAAATGGCTTCGCAGCGTGGGTTGAGGCTTCAGGTTTTACGGTACCAGCATACTGTAGTTATGGTAAGACATAGCGTGGAAAGAGGAAAGAAAGATAAAGACAAATAAAACTATATGAAAAATCGAATTTTTCCAAATTATCGTATCGGAAAAAAGTAAGAAAAAATGGTACATAAGCGACCATTATGTCCCAAAGAAGTTAATGGTATGATAAGAATGCGCTCAAAGAAACTGTTGTAACTTTTGTAAAAATTTTTGTAATTTTTTGAAAATCGGTACTCATAAGCGCAAATAGTATATCTATATTGTGTAAAAATATTGGGCCCTACGTAAATTTTTAAAATATTTTAAAAATTAAAACTTAATTTTTTTAAAATTTTTTGAAATTCACAGTATATTGCTTGAAATTACAGTTAAAATACTAAAATATACTCTGTGTTTGAATTTGAAATTCTTTGCGTCATAAAAATTAAAAAGCGTGACATATGTGTCATCTTTGATTATTATTTTTACCACTAATATATACGCTCACAGTATTTTTGACGTACTTGAATAATATTGTGACCTTGTTGAGCTGTTTTTTGTTTACAAACTCCTTATCAGTTGCTTTGTGCTTATAATACAATATTTTTAATTTTTAGCTACTAATCGTACTTTTATGCAACAAAAAAGAGTGTTTTCCTCATTAAGTTAGTACTTATAAAATGAATAAAAAATACAGTATGTTTGTCACAAAATTGAGAACTTGACCTACCCCAAAGAATGCTCCAGTGAGTACGGCTTTGTAAGTGAAGAAGTGATCCACAGATTCAGTTGAAACAAAGACTGGAGATGCTAATAGGTGGAAGCAAAAAAAGAATGGCACAGCAAAGTAAAACAGTAATACCCATGCAAAGTACTCTCGCCATACCTAAAAATCTACAGTAGCAAAAGAACGAATCAACTGTCGCTGCCATGCCGTATTTTACAAAATATTAAAATTTTTTTAAATTATAAACTTTTTTACCGTAACAGAATTAAGATTGATTCATAGTCTTATCATAAACTTTTTTTAGCCTACATAGCTTTATCCTAGCTCTACTTTAGCCCCTGTCTCAGCTTTACATTAACTTACTTTAAAACCTACCCTTCCCCTATCCTAGCTCTTTTTTAGTCCTTGCCCAAGCATTGTTTTAGCCCATGTTCTAAACTTACTCTAGCCTTACCTTAGCTTTACTTTAGGCCCTACTCTACCCTCTATCCTATCCTAACCTTACAAGATTTATTGCTAACATTAATCACTACTACATGTCCTAACCGTCATCCTCTTACCTTTTCATAAGACAAAGGCATGAACAGAGAGCTGATCCTGTTTATGGCCAATAACAAGGCACTCATGTGTACCAAGTACATCGAGTAAAACGTGCACATGTATGGTAGAGTAAAGTAGTATGTTGGTGACCCAAATAAATGTAACAGAAGGTCTCCGAACAAAGGAGAGGCTGGCCAACGATTGAAGATCTGATTTAACCAGTAGCCACAACAATCCTAAAATTTGTTAGCTTTGTCACTGTGTAAAACATTATAACTTTCATTTTACTGTAGTTTGGCACTTTGAAAAAAAACTTTACTGTAGTTCGAAACTTGAGTTATACACAAATTTAAAATATATTATAGTATATTCAGCATTTTATTTGATTTAATTTTATGTATTTTACAAAACTATTAGGTTGTTCAAATAATTCTGCCCCCCCCCTCTCAAAGCAAATTTTCAGAATTAGGGAGCACAGAATTATTTGAACAGCCTAATGCTAACTTTGTATCCAAAACTCTAAATTTTATACATTTAAGCTTAATATTATTTGTCACAATTTTGTCCACCGTTGACACCTGTTAAAATTAACGCCTACATTCTGCCAGAATTCAAACTAATTTAATAATTATAATATGACAATGCTTTCAAGAGGTTTTCTTTTTTTTTGAGTCCAGTTTTGTGACTCTTTGGCCTACGCATTTTTGTAGTATGTGCATGTAAAATAGTATATATGATAGATAAGTGGATGTGCATGATAGTTAATACAAAATTTACTTCCTTTTCAAGGTGATTTTTTTAATTTGCAGCGGTACTAAATGCATATAATGAAGAATACAATTTTAACAAGGAAAGTGTCAAAAGGTGTACCTAATGCCCACCCATCCGATGTAGCTCAAAAAAATTCTGTGGTCGTCCTGATTAAAGAACAAAAACCAATTTCAAAATTAAAAAATTTTTTTTCTAACAATAAAGCCTAAAAACTCTTTAAAATGCATTTTTCAATCAAAGAAACCCTAAATTTTTTTTTTAAAAATTGAAAATTACCACAGTCCCGCTGACGATAATAAACCTATAAAAGGCAGACGAATATACTTGTCGATTTGTCTGTAGCACGTAGATGATCCTGGCATACAGTAAAAACAATGGTATGCCATACAGATTGCATAGGATGAATTCAGTCCAATCCATTATCTTGTGTCATATCATCTACCACAGCATTCTCAAATCTACTGTAATTACATGTTTTGAAAGATTTAAACATAGTATGAGGTTACACAATATATATTCAAATGTAGCATTAAGTAATTATCAGTTGTATCTTTGAGACCAACTGTATCACATATATATAAATATATACACAAGACAATAGCAAATGAAATTTTAGGTAATATTAAAATTATAAATAGCTGACCAAAATACAAATTACCTTGCCATAAGTTAAAGGAAGACCTTTTTTGATGCGTAATATAAAGGAAACAGTATAGTAATTTCAGCTATGACATAAGTAATCGCTTCCTTATGAACATTTGGCATCGTATGTTCTCACAAAACATAAAACACGTTAAAAGGAAAAAACAATATTAAATTATAGGTAACGTCGTTATTATATTGAGACAAAGGTGTAAAAGGTTATAATTACTCACAACATAAACATCAAGATACAATTTACATTATATTAGAGTGAAACAAAAGTCTTGTCGTTTTTAATAATGAAAAACAATATAAATTGACGACAAGACTTTTGAAAACTTAAAATATTTTAACTCAACAATATTATCCCAGTATGTTAGAGCCCAGTATGTTCTTTTTCAAAAAATTATCTAAAAATCTACTGTGACCCTATTAAAAATATTATTTTAGTTTACATTATACACAGTAATACAAAAACCAATGTTATGTTAATTATGTCAACAAATGTAAACTTTATCATTTAAAAACACCTCAAAGTTACAAAATGAAGATGTACAAGGTAGGAAAATAAGCACTTATAAGGACTCAACTTCCTTTCTGGTAATTACAACTCGGTAAAGTTGTATATGTTCCTTGTGATACAAGCTATTAGATGGTTCAACTAATTCTGCGCCCTCTCTCAAACAAATTTTTGAATTGAAGAAGCACAGAATTATTTAAACAATCTAATACTTTTGGCAGCATACATTGTTAAAACTATTAAGTTTCGAACTGTAACCACAATAAATAATAGTATTGTACTCTTAGAAGAGTGTAATACCCAAAACTAGAGAGCGTAGGCCCAAAAAACTCACTATTTCAAAACTAACAAATCTTGCACAGTTCGTATACAAATTAACGTAGGGAAATTGACATTCAGAAGTAATGTGATGCTTTTGACATCTAACCTACTATAATATAGCTTTAGGCAATATGTATTGTTAAATTTATACTTTAACACTTAAAACCTTGTCATATAAAGAAAGAACTAGGAACAAAATCTGTTCAAATCACAGAGTACGCTAAATCATAAAATAAGATATAAAACTTACTGTAGGATTGTGCAAATTGTACGTATTTTGTAATCATATGTTAGATACTTCAAAAATTGATACATTGAGTTCAAAATTAAAAATAATATCTTAATTTTGAAATATAGCATAAAGATTTTTTGGTTAAAATATACTATATTTTCAATACAGTACATTTGAACACTAACTACTTGAGTCCCACCACGAAAACAAGCAGCGCCAATCTTTTTGACCTTCCGCTTCATATTTCACAATATTTTTTTTCTTTCAAACTTTTTTGGAGCGTTCGAGTTCTAAAACAACTCTTCGCTATATTTTTGCATTTGTTCAGTATTCTACACTGACATAAGGTAAAGATGGCAACTCTCGCTTGTCCTATGCATCCAACAGCACACCTGATCGAGGATCACCGTGCTGGAGACGTGATTTGCTCTGAATGCGGACTTGTAGTGGGAGATCGATTGGTGGATGTGGGCACAGAATGGAGATCGTTCAGTAACGAAAGAAGTGGCAATGATCCCAGTCGTGTTGGCGCGCCAGAGAATCCGCTTCTTGGCGGATCTGATCTGTCAACCACGATTGCTGTTGGATTTGGAGGTACTGAGTCGGATCAGAGGTAAGGAAACAGTCAATATGGTTTTTTATTTTAATTTTAAAATTTTAATCAATATATAAAAGAGTTATATTTTTAGCGTATATTTTACGCTTAACATACCATTTTCTGCTTTTTAACATACTATAATATTTTTTATGTTTTGTATGGTAGTTTGTCCACTAATACATTATTTTCAGTTTGGCCAATGCTCAACGAAAGAACATGAACAACACGGATCGTCAGATGACCCAAGCCATCAGTGTGATCCGAGAAATGTCCGAACGTATTCACTTAACCAGAGGAATTCAAGATCAAGCTGCCGAAATATTCAAGAATGTTTTGGATTCGCGAGCTCTTAGAGGAAGGAACAATGAAGCACAAGCAGCTGCCTGTTTATATATTGCTTGTAGGAAAGAAGGAGTGCCTCGTACTTTTAAAGGTAGGTTGATTGTTTCACTTTTTTAAAATTTAGGTAACAAATTTCATCCTTTTTGGATAAAATAAGTCTAAAAATATATTTTAGGGTTTTCTTTGTTGTTTTGTATTGTTTGTAAGCCTTTATTAGTCAAAATAGGTAAAAACGGCTAGGGAATTATCATATGTAAAGTTATTGTCTTGGTTTCAAAGTTTATTATCTTTAATTTCAGAAATCTGTGCCGTTTCTCGCGTATCCAAGAAGGAGATAGGAAGATGTTTCAAGCTAATCATCAAATCCTTGGAAACCAACCTGGAACAAATCACTTCGGCCGACTTCATGGTAAGCTGTTGTATGTATCACAACATACCCGTTTCAGAGTCGATTCTGCGGAAACCTCGGTCTGACGATACAGATACAAGCAGCAGCGACGAGGATCGCGAAGAAGGCGGTCGACTTGGATCTGGTGGCTGGGTAAGCAGTCCAGTCCATGCTAATATTCCTTTAGGCGAAGTCCCATTTCCATCGCAGCTGCCGCCATCTACATGGCCTCTCAAGCATCTCGCGACAAGCGAACGGCCAAGGAAATTGGGGAGATCGCTGGAGCGGCCGAAGTTACCGTACGCCAGACCTATCGGTTACTGTATCCCAAAGCCAAGGAATTGTTCCCCGAAGACTTCAGGTTCGACACTCCTGTAGAAAATCTGCCAATGTCATAGATCTCATAACGTCGTGGTATTACACCGTTATTATCTGGAATCGTAGCTCTTCATCATGTACACCACCGATGTCAATATCAACAGTTCAAAACGAGTCAAAATGTAAAAAAAATAAAATATTTATTCTAGAATTTGAGCACCGGTATTCTTACCACTTATAACAAAAGTTTGAAGTCATTCGCCTCAGGGAATTCGGGAAATGTGTCTAGATACATACCTACAAAGGATGTAGTATAAGAGTTTAAACTTTGAGGAATGAGATGTGTTAAACCCATATATTGAGTTTCTAAATTAGTTTTTTTATTGTTTTAAAAGTTTGGAAATGGTAAGAAATACTATAAATATAACATTCTAATCTTAAAACTAAAACAATGTTCTTACCCCTGCACATTCTGTTGTATAAATAGGTACTGCCTATTTTCAACGTATCGCTGATTTTAGGGCCTCTGGCAACAGTTATATTAGAGTAGGGGTCGTACATTAATAACCTCGTGTCTCCTGGCAGTTGTCGCCTGAAAATATTCTTTAATAGAAATACAGTTTACGACATAATTAAGTCATACCTCAATAAGCAATAACCAGTGTTTGCATGGGCTCCGGAGTCGGAGCCGGAGCTAAAATTCGAAAATGGTCGGAGCCGGAGCTGGAGCCGGAGCTTGATTTTTTTTGGCACGGCTCCAGCTCCGCACATTTTTTTTTTTCTTTTTTATTTTTTTTGCTGGGAGAAGAGAAGGGCGGGGCGGGGCTTGCGCCTTTCTCCCGAAAAGTGCTTTTTCTTCTCCTTTTCAAAAAGAAGGGCGGAGCTTACGGGTGCTTTTTCGGGGAAAAAGAGGACAAAAACCTTTTTTTTGCGATTTGTTGTGATATATTTCCCAAAAAGAAGAGAAACGAAAGAAAAGGAGAGCGTGATCATATAGCGGAATGGATAAAGCGTTATCCATCGGTGTTGCACTCGCAGGTTCGAACCTCGCTGCGTGCAAACGCTTATTGCTTTTTGTTTGATTACAAAAAATGCTCTAAAAACACCACTAATAATATACTAAAACTTAATTACGACGCGACTTTAGGCAGGCCAGGTTGAAGAAAAATTACAAACTTTTAGCTAGATTTACATTCAATCCTTTTACTTTAGCTACTAGATTCAGCCAGCATGAACAATTCTTTAGCAGATTGCAAGCAGTAGCTCTGTCGAAGTTTTGAAAATCTAAACGTGTTGGTCAGGCAAAAGAGGCTAATAGGGTTTAATAGTTCGTACACAAAGTAAAGTTTAACTTTGTTTTGTTAAATTATATATTTTTTGTTACATCTTTCAATTTCTTATAATAAATGTTGTTATATATGGCAAAACACGTCAATAACACCAAATTTAACGGTTTTTAACCATTTTTTAAAAAATCTGACCCGGAGCCGGAGCGGACTAAAATGAGGCTCCGGAGCCCGGAGCCGGAGCCCACTTTGAAAAAAGGTCGGAGCCGGAGCTGGAGCCAAAAATTTCAAAAATGCAAACACTGGCAATAACTCACACCAAATAAAAAAATTATAATATATAAAGCCTAAAAAGGCCCTTTTCGTTAGCCAAACCTACTTCTTGACCGTCCGACCATATCTTATTTGAATGGCGGTCGTCTGGGTATCCAGTGTACTGTAATACTCCATGAATTCGACTGCCAATTCTCCGACCGAACTCTTGTTTTCACTTTTCCAGTCGATTAGTTGGTTACTCGGTAACTCTATTCGTTCTATTAGTACATCTAGCGGTAGCTTACTCCCAACTTTATCGTTGTGGGTTATGTTCAAGACTGGTAGGACTGGAGGGGCCTAAATTTGTACTTTTCATATCACTTGCAACTTCTTATACTGCACTATAGTTTTTTTACAAAAATAGGTATAAAACAAGAAAAAATTTATGAAACGTTCGAATAAGCAGTATCTTACCGTCCTAGACTGTAGGAAATGCACAACAAGTAGTAGAATATGATAACTTGATAACAATCCATCTTTACTATTCCTTACTCCAAGTCGGTTGAATACTGTTCTTACATACATATACAACAACCCGAATCGTGGATCTGCCTAAAATAGTATGATCAGAATTGATTTATAGGGAATTATCGGATTTTTTAGGTAAAAATTACTAAAGATATCACACTAATAAACGATTATTCAAGGTACACTACTAAGCTAAAACTCTTACAGCACAGTAATGTCGAATAAGATTTGTGTTCCTAATGGCGTGAAAGTTCTCGTCAGGGAATTGTACATCAATACTTAGTCCACTGATAAAGTAACAACAAATTAGTGGCACTCGCGCTCTGTACAAAGGGAAGGGGTCTTGACTATAAGCAAGATCAGGGTCATGGCGATGTAGTTGAGCCAGTAACTCCATGACGGAGTCCATAAATACCCTAAACACTCAAGTTATTCATATAAACTTTTTTCAAATAAAGATAAATAAATTTACGTTAGTTTTTTCAAGCAAACATGCACATACCGTTTAAAATTGTGGTTATGAAAGAAATCCTTGTAAAATTCGGCATCTTTAGGTATCAAACAAAAGTCAAAGTCGGAGGAATCTCCCATCGACAAGCCAGTAGCCAGACTTCCCACAGGAATCAATCTACTCCTCCCAGAATCTCCACAAACTACATTTTCTATCAGATTCTTGACTCTAGTCTGATGTTCCATCTGATCTTTGATCAACTTCTTCCTCTTCTTTTCTGCCAACCACAAACCCTTGTCCAGCCTACGTATCTCCTTGTTGTATTCAAGACGAATTTGCTAAACAATGTTTTTCTATTATCTATCGTATTTTCATGTAACAGATCAAAAAGATATTAAATATCTAAACCATAAATACAAAAACAAAGTAAACTTACTTGTGGAGTCAGAAATGGCAACATTACAGGCTTTTCTTCAGCTGAAATTTAAAAATTATTAATAACTATGTATGTCAGAAAGTATTATTTTAACAAATTCATATTTACCAAAAACTTACAATACGGTGCTGAGACCGCAGGATTTTGAATTATCACATGTTTTGACGTGCTAGCAGTTCTTTTAGCGAAAATTCTAGTAGCAGTACCTGCCATTTACATAGTTATAAACACATTTACAACAACATTTTCAGAAATTGTTTTGTAAAAAAAATATTTTGATTTAGGGCGCGAGTTTGGGTCTTTTTTATACGATCTGTGTACAAAACCTGTCATTATGACACTTTTTATATTTAAAGTTAAAAACATTAAACAACTTATAATATATGTTTGTATATTATCCATATACTTCGCAATTTTTGCTAACTTTAAATTTTGGTTTAGTTTCATATTTTGTTATCTTATTGACGCCATTTTTGGACGAAAATAAAATAATTTACAAAAATTTGTCGCGCTGATGTTGAAAGGCGTTCGTTTGGTCTCCTTGGATGTAACGAACACCTTGCTTGGTCTACGAGAAGCGCCAGGCTCAACTTATTCACGATTAGCTGCCAAATATGGGATAAATTGTTATTCTGAACTTATTACCCGAAGATTTCCAGCGGCCTTTAAACGCTTGGAGCTGGAAAAGCCAGCTTATGACTTCGCCGGAAATGGGAGCTTGGGATGGTGGAGACAGTTGTTGGATGAAGTTTGTGTTGAACAGAAGGATCACGCCAAGTTTGGAGACTTTTATATTGAGTTATATAGACATTACTATGTCGATTGTACTGCTTGGACTCTGCTGGACGGAAAGGTGTGTTAATTGTCTTCTTTTTGTTTTAGGGTTTATTTTTTGGTTTCATATGTTATTATTATTTGATTCTTCAGCTTTAGAGGCTTCTAAATTGGCAGACATAAGCTTAATATCTTCTAAGTATACCTTTAACATATTTTCTAGATCTACGGATATTTCGACCAACTTCATGAACTCAACATTGGCGTGGGAGTTATATCCAACTTTGACGAACGTCTTCGCATAATTTTACAAAGCTTTAACCTTATGGATAAGATAGATTACTTGATTTTGAGTGGAGAAGTCGGGGTTCAGAAGCCTAATAAAAAGATCTTCAAAATGCTACACGACATGTCTGGAATAGCTGACAATTCTGAGATTGTACACATTGGAGACAACATGGAGAAAGACTACATTGCTGCGAAGAATTGTGGATTCAGAAGCATTTTGTACGATCCGAAAAAGAAACATGTTGATAACAAAGAAGTCGTTAGGGTTACCAACTTTCAAGAAATTTTTGAATGTTAATTTATAGTGTCGTTCATAGATATTAGCATAATAGAGATATATTTGGATTTCGATACTTATTGCAATAATTATAGTTGCTTTACACATGATTGTCAAGTTATTTTCTAATAAACAGTGCAATAGAAACGTTTGTTTTATTGAATTAATGGTTTTAAACCTTATTCTATTATTTATTATTACAATTTTTATCATTTAATATAGTTTTTTAAATATTATATGGCTTTAAAGTTAATTTATAAATAGTATTGTTAGGATGGCTTCAAACCAACCTGAATCCAATCCAAGCACGTCCAAGTATGCCATTGAATGTCCTCCTGAATGCCCAATAGACTTCTTTGATTATGATGGTACAGAACATTCGATTCCGTAAGTTTTTAAATTTTTGGCGTTGGTTTTTAGGTATACTTCCTAACATTTTTAGGTTTTTTCCTTACCAATAGGACTAAAACAATACATTATTTAAGTATATTGAAACCTGTTTTCTAAATATTGTCTTTTACCTTTAAAAAACACACTTTTAGCTTTCAAAAACGTATTTTTAGAAAAGCCAAGTTTTCGGATGTGATATCAAGGAATGCGGAGAAGATCCAGTGGCGGAATATTGTTGGCCAAATGACATTACTCGACTTGTACGATGATCAAGACAGCCCCGCGGTGAAGGAGGCTAAAAAAGTGATACAGACGGCTCAAGCCGTGAAGGAACAGGTCAAGGAGAAGGTCGAACCAACGGCTGGACCATGGGCTTCTGTGGCCAAGTGTCTGTAGTATGTTTGTTGATGTTATTATGAATGTTTTTTAATATGGTATTTTATATTAACTATGAGTTAAATAAGGCTATATTAACCATAAATAAAATAGAGTTTCAAATTTTAGTCAATCAATGCAAGAGGTAGATGTACTGCTGGATGTATTACGGATTTCGAAAACAAAGTATTTGAAACCAGAACAACTGGCAGCTTTCATACCTGAAGATATTCCGGCTGAAACTGCTCAAAAAGTCAAGGCTTTTAACCTTGTATCAAGACGAAAGGTAGGGTAACATAAAAAATAAAAACAGGTAACAAGGTAGTATTCTAAACTGAAAATCTTGTCAAAAAATACTAAAATCGAGAGTATTATGTTAATTAAAGACATTTGTTTAAAATTTCGATGTTTAGGCTTTCGACGAAGCGAAGAAGCTGCTGGAAATGTTCAAAGCCAACAGCAAGGACACGCATTTCAACACGGAAAAGTCTCAATTCTTTGATGAATTGAAAAGAATGAGAGAAAACTGGAGGATACGAAAGGTTAACGAACTTATTTTTGGCGATCTTGGATACCGGATATGTAAGTTAATATAACAATGACATTTTGAATATAAGTTACAAAAAACGAGATATTACCATATATTTTAGTCCTATTAAGTTATTCACATAATGCTGTGCCCTTTAAAAGTAAAATATACGGGGTTTGGGGGCACAGATTTATGTGAACAACCTAATATAATATAAGCTAAAGGTATACATTTAGCTTTATATAAAATTTGTTTCAGACGGTCCCAAGTTCCAACAAGCGGAAATGTTTGACATTCTTTGGAGCCCAAAGTTGGCCAATCAGTCTGGCAAAGGCTGTATGCAAATTCAGGTACCTAAGAACCTGCAACGAAGGACCAAGTTGGCGGTTTCTATAGTGAAAGGTAAACAACTTCAAATATTCAATTAACGATGTAGTTATAAAATTATGTAGTCATAAGTTTGTGGTTTTTAGATGACCAAGAAAACCATGACTTGATCTTCTCAAAGGACTCCTTCAACGCCTATGACTCGAACTCGATGGATGTACCATGGGAAGACGCATTGGAATGGGCTCAAGAAAGTCTGATATGCAAGGATATCTTTACTCAGGTAACATGTTATAATATTTTAAGTTTTTAATGCTACACGTCAATGTAGTTCTTAAACTGCTTTACGCCAAGATAGTGATTTGATTAAAATTCTGTGCCCTTCAACTCCGAAAATTTGCTTTGAGAAGAAGCACAAAATTATTTGAACAACTTACAAGGAAAGTACCCTACCTGCTCAGAATCAGCTAAAAATTTTTATATGAATACTTCGTACTACCAATAGTACCCATAAAAAATTTTGGCTCGCGCTTTTGAGTTTCAAATTTAAGTTATTTGGGTTTTCCGCCAATTTGCCATTGTGTTTCAAGCACTTTTTTCGACTTTCCAGCCAATCTACACTTACAAATTTAAAAATGTAGGTTCATTTAAAGGTTTTCTATTAGTATATCAAAGAAAAATTATTAAAAGTCAGAAAATGACAAAGTTACAAGCTTGAAACACAATGCCAAGTTGGCGGGAAATTCAAAACGTAATTTTTTAATCTTTATTTTCTCGGGATTTCCTGGAAAGCGCGATTTAGTACTTTGCTGAACATCTTATATTTACATGTTGTTTCTATATAAAAAGTTTGAAGTCAATTAGAGCGGGGCAGGTGGGGCACTTTCTTTGTTAATAGTTTTGAATTATCTGGAAATGGTTAAAATTGAAACTCACTTTTTATGTGATGAAGATAAGGACCGTATTTTAACGAATTTCACTTTAGCTGATCAAAGAAGCGGTGACCGAAAGTCATATTTGTATTGTCACGGACAAGACGCTTATTGTATGTTTATCGGATGGAATGTTGCTGAAGTTTGGGATGCATTACTTTCCGTTTCAAGTAAGTACAACATCAAATAAAATATTTATTTTAGATGAGTAGCAAGTTTTATGGTTTAATCATGTAGCTGTAAATGGACTTTAATATAAAATTTTTTAGACATGACCTATCATATTTTATATACATGATTTGTCTTATTTAAATAAAAAGAAACGTTAACTGGTGATCTAAAATAATATTTTTAAGGCCGGTGACTTACCAGAACTGGGTGATCCATATCTTAACGTCAATCTTCGTGAGTTGTTTGTGTCAGATTTGGTTAAACCAAGATATCGGCCTCAAAGGTTCGTCGGAGCTCCGTTGTCACAACTTCAAGACGCATTGGACCTTCGAGGATCTCAAGGTGTAGCTTCCGATGAGGTAAATAATATGTGTCTAACTTATTAAAAAC
This sequence comes from Bursaphelenchus okinawaensis, assembly GCA_904066225.2. Lineage (NCBI taxonomy): Eukaryota > Metazoa > Nematoda > Chromadorea > Rhabditida > Aphelenchoididae > Bursaphelenchus > Bursaphelenchus okinawaensis. Next base: position 4,530,570 of record CAJFCW020000005.1, on the reverse strand, counting down.
GTATCTTTGATAATGAAATTATTGTAATTACTTTTGAACAAAGAATAATTTTTCAATTAAAGTTCATCAAAGCATATTATTATAGATAAAGACCCGCACTTTTCCCCCGATACCCCTACTCGCTCGCATGATTAGGCGAGCTGAACACTACATGTTGGTCGACAGAGTGGTGGAAGTGCTGAACATGCACATGCTGACTCGAGATGACCCAGCACTAACGTGGAGATGGCTGAGAACGACGCCAACTTACTCTGTCATCCTCGGTCATTTGCAGAATCGACCAGACAGTCACGGTAAAATGCTATTCAACATTAGAATTGGCAGTCACGACGTTGTGGTAACGACCAAAGAAAACATGGTGATACAGTGCTACAGACAGTCAAATCTACTGGCGCAAGCTATTCATACTTTGGTAAGCGGATTTCGAGTTTATATTCATCATAATGAATGTTTTACAGAACTTTTGAGCTTCCATGTTTAATATAATGTTGTATTTTAGGCGTCAAACTGCCAGTTATACTCCACATCAAATTTTGCTCGCCAATTTGGATGGCAAGTGCTTCATGCCAATAGTAACGCGTACAACTCTGAAGGAGTACCTTCACCCACCTTATATTGTTGTAACCAGAGCTCTACAAAGTAAGATTTTTGTAAAACACGTGTATATCATATAAATATTAAAACTTAATCTTTAATCTACAAGTACACCATAAAATTTTATGCTAATTTTTTAGACGTCTATTCATCGAATTCTCGGCCGACTATAGATCACCAAAGGTCTTCATAATGACAGAACCAGTCCTCGAAGACGATCAAAGAGCCTTGGATGAGATGGACACGGAAGAGTTCCTCAAACTGTTCAAGATAGTCAACTTGAACAGGGTCCCCGGCTCGAACTTCATGAAAAAGATCGAAGGAATTCTCACAATGTTCCGAATTTAATACCTTTTCTAACGTGATATTACAATACTAGTAAATTATTGATAATTTTGAGGTTAAATCGGGTTCTGTAATATATTAACTAGGTTTATAAACCAAGCCTATATTGCTAAGTAGCTTTAGGTTTTAATTTTAGGTAATAAGTGAAATATTCAAAACTGTTACGATTTGCAAACACAACAATGACTCCAATAAAGTTTATTTCGGATATGACAGACTTTATATTGGCTCCTTCTCGCTGATCGGCCCATCGTCCTTGTCGGTCTCTTTGTTCTTCTTTGAGGAAGTTGGAGTCTTGGCTACTACGTCTTCGCCCTCTATGTTATCTTTCTTGTCCTGCTTGACTTCTTCCACCTTCTCTGGAGCTTTTTCTTCTTCCGACCGGTCGGATGCCGCGTTCTCATTAGACTTTTTCTTTGTTTTTCGCTTTGAATCCGTCTTTCTGACACTCTTCTTAAAGCTTTTATCCTTCTTGTCCTTGATCTTCTCGTTATCCTTCTCCACTTCCTTGATCTTCTCCTTTGAATTGGGCTTCTTCTCTTTTACCTTCTCATTGCTCGCTTCGTTGTCTTTACTGCCGCCGCCTTTAACTGTTTCTTTGGAGTTTATCTTTGGCTTACGCTTCTTTATCACCGGCATCACGTAGTCCGGGTTTTCGTTCTGAAAAAAATATTTAAGTAAAACGATGCTCGAGACCAGTGCTAAACAGAGTTCCCACGGGCTCCGGAGCCGGCTCCGGGGCAGCTCCGGCTCCAGAGCTGGAGCCGGAGCTCATTTTTGAAAGTGGTCGGAGCCGGAGCTGGAGCCGGAGCCGAGTTTTTCTAGGATGGCTCCACATTTTAATTTTTATTATTCGAGTAGTGTAAAAAGGTCTCGAAAAGAAAACTATCCACGGCCAATTCAAAAGGTTGGCATTGCGATAAAATAGTTTTTTGGACAAATTTTTGTGTTATTTTCAAATGGAAGCAAAAAAGCGCCGGAAGTTAGATGTTTCAAAATCGTTTGACAAAAGCGATGTGCAAGAAAATGTAATTGATGGTAAATGCAAATACTGCGGTGAAGAACTAGGGACAAAAACATTTAACGTCAACAGGCACTTTGAGCGGAAACACAAAGAAATTCACGTTAAGTTTATCGATGAAAAGTCTTCGAAACAGCCTACAATTTTTGCCTCGTTTACACAAAAGTCAGCATCAGAAGTTGCCATGAAAAGGCTTGTTTATTATGCCGGTTCCACAAGCTTTCCATTAAATCACCTGCGAAACCCACATTTTAAGGTATGGTTTTAAAAATTGAATGTTTATGTTTTTTTAGAGCTTATTGTCACTAATTCCTGGATTTAAAATACCTCATCCGCAGGCATTAAAGAACAGTATGGAAGAGGAAATCAAGAAGTTCGAAAAAACAATAAAACATATTATTGGTGACCGGCATTACGCTATTTCGTGTGATATAGCAACAGCAATTGCAAACTCACATGCAGCTATGGGCATACTAGTGCATTTTATCGATGAAAAACGACCCGGTATACACCGTTGGAATAATGGGAGATATACGAGGATTTCAACAAATTGCAGCCAGAAGAGACCAGACTTTGTCTTCATTAAAGTTACTTGTAAGTTTTTGAATAAGTCTACATTTTCTTTAGGCTCAACAAATCAATTTGCTAGACATTGATGACATCCCTCAAAGACCATCGTCACAGATGGCACAAGCAAAAGGATTCGGTTTGTCGTTTCTTCATGTTAAAGATTCCCCTGACGTCGCAAACGCAAGAGGAGAGCTGTCGTTAGAAACGGAACTAGACGATTTCCTTATCGAAGTTGCCAAAGGGTCATACTCAAACTGGGACAACTCAATTGCATATTGGATCGATAACGAAAAGGTATGGCTATTATATGAAAAGTAATCTCAGTTATGTTTAGAAATGGCCTAGACTCACGGCAATATGTTTGGCAGCATTAACAGTACCCGCGGCTTCGGCAAATGTAGAGCAATTCTTTAGCCGTCTTCAAGCTGTAACCGCCTCAAAGCTCTGCAACTCTCAGCATGCCTTAATCAGACAAAAAATGTTAATGTCTTTTAATTCCCCATACTCTGAATAAGTTACATGTACTTTTTTATTGTTTTAATAGTTAAAAATTGTTGTTGTATTAAATTTAGAAAAGATAAAGCTTATTTTTGGTTGTTTTTGCGTTTTTTTATAAAAAATACGATTTTTATTGATTTTGTGCCCTCGGAGCCAAAGCCGGAGCCGGAGCTTGCGAAAATGTCGGCTCCGGAGCCCGGAGCCGGAGCTAAAATTTGAAAATGGCCGGAGCCGGAGCTAGGATTTCTAAATTTGGGAACTCTGGTGCTAAATACAACAAATTTTTAAAATTAAACAAATAAACAAGTAAACTAAATTCTAAATATTTACCACCTTTTTCTTGATGGTGTCCTTTGAACCTTTCTTCGGTTTCCGGTCTTTCCTTGATGTTTTTGACACTTCATCGTCTGATTCTAAAATAATATTGTGATGTAAAGTTTAAAGACTAACAAATAATATAAAACAAGTCACGATAAACAAATTGATAAAAACAACGATAAGTTACACTGGAGAAAATAAACTTGCCGCGAAAAATAAAAAATTCGAGAAAATAATTTTTGAATGTTGAAATGCGCGCTCGTTTCAATTGTCAATTTTAAGTGTCTTTAAAAAATTATAATTTATAAAAAATGTAAAAAACGTACCTTTAACAGACTTTTTGGGCCGCGAAGTTGACTTGGACCTCTTAGTTCTGCCTTGTCTATTCGCGGATTCCGCTGAATTAATCGACTCTTTTTTACGAAGCTGAAAATTAAAACTCAAGAAAAGTTTGAAAATTTTATTATAGGTCAGAAAAGAATCGATTAGTAGACTAATAATCCTTTAGATCTTCTTTATAACCAACCAAAATAAGTTTACTGTTTTACCGAGTTTCTTTGAATTATAACAGAGTAAAACATCGGATCAAAACTTACCTTGTTATCGTCGCTTTCTCTAGACATAGTAGGAAAACTTTCCACCGCTCCTCAGATTGAAAACAACAAATATGAAACCATTTTCCCATGAAATCAAAATTTTGTCTCAATTTATGCAAATTTTGGACGTGATTTTTAAGAAAAGTCATTTTTCTTTTTTGTACTTTAATTACAGTTTCGACCGGTTGTTTTAGGAAGTGTAGAAGAGGTAAGTTAAAGAGCAACCCCATTTTGTACATTTAATGTTGTAGTAGATGGTGGTATTGCTAGAACAAGCATAACAAGCACGTTTCTGGCCTTTCATAAACAATTTCGTTAATGTGACCCATTTAGTTTATTATAAGGTCAGTACTTACTGTTAAAGTCATCAAAAATATTGTCCTTATGGGGTAGGACACCCCGCTGAATTGGTCACCTCTAGATAGGTCTCTTCCGGGAATAGGTCATCTTGAAAAATGGATAACCTTACTGAATAGGTAACCCCCAATTAAAACCAAAGATTAACTTTTTCTAGACGAAGTTTACTCGTGTCTATTCTTACCCAAGCCTACCCTTGCCTATTGTTTTCATATCTAACAATTGTAAGCCTATCTCTGCCCATTTTAACCCTAACTCTACTCTACCTTGGTTTATTGTACCTTTAATTATAACCTCATACTGACGATACATATATGTCTTTTTTTAGTCAGAATGAAGCAGTATGACACAAAGTTTTGTTGTAGAAGATATCGGGGTGAAAGGTTGAGCTTAACATGCATTTAAAAAGCTTTTTTTGTAACTTTGTGGCTTTTTTTTAAACACCCGGGACTTAAGAAGGTTGTTGTAAGTTGTAGATGTTATAATTTGAAATCTAAAATCACAAAAACAAAGAATTCGTAGCTTGAATAACATTTTACCAAAACCATCGAGTTCTATAATATTTTGGACCGGAAAAACTTTTCATAAATCCATAATAAATTTGAGGCCTAATTAAGTAAATAATTCGTTTTTACGTGGAGCGTGCCGTGCTTCTGTGCGTTCTGTTTCCCCGAACACCACCCTTTCATCCCCTATTTGGGCGCAAAAACGGCAAAAGCCGGCTGTGCGTGCTCGAGGGCATGCGAGACGGGGGGAGAGGGAAAAGTAATCAATAAAGCCCCAAAGGCCTTATCAGGGCAGCCACTCTCGTCCCGCTATTCCGTGTTCATGTGTTGCGCTTAATTTGAATACGTTGCCCGAGGGTTTGGAGACTTGAAATTTGAATATTTTCGTTGGGCAAGGTAGAATTAGTTTTTAGGTATGAAATTTGTGGTTTTGAGGTATGAAGGCAAAAGACAAAGTGTGAGGGATTTTATGACGTGTTAGGTCTGAAATTTGTTTTAAAATTAAAATTTTGAGCTTTTTCAATCAATTTTCTTATGAAAATATTTTTTTTAAATTTAAATTTTAAAATATTTTTTGTAATGAAATAATGCTTTAACAACACTTTTATGTTTATTTTTACAACAAAAATATTTTTAAAATTAATTTTAAAAAACGCGTTTTAAATTTAAAACAAAATCTTACACTAATGCCTTCAGGGGTTCAGAATGTTTAAAATTATTGGCCTACTCGGCTTGGTCGGCGTGTTAAACGCCCAAAACCTGGAATTTGGAGATAAAGTAAGTTGTTTTTAAAACAACGTCCGCGTAAGAATCGAACATTGGTCAGACAGGGGCGATGAAAAATTTCAAACTATTTTAAAACCGCTCATTTTTTGATAAGAGGTAGCACTTGGGTATAGAAATGCAAAAATATAAAAAAATTTTAAAAATTTTGGTTACGGTAGGATTACGGTAGGTTTTAAGATTTTTTTGTAACTGTTGTACTAAATGTCAGAAAGGAATGGGACTTTTTTTAAATTGTTTTTTATTATAAGGCAATCATTTTATCTGTTGACAACTTTTTTTTATTATGCCCGGAAGGCATTGAAAAAAATTAAAATTTTCAAAAAAACCATCAAAATTTTGAAAAATTTAAAATTTCTCGGAAAAAATTCACTATGTAACAAACTTTTGACAACAGATAATGAAAATACATGCTCTTACGGTTCTAATGACACCACGCATGGGTCATCTTAGCGGGGCCTGCGGTAGCTACGAATTTTCAAAGTTGACACCCTAAGGTCATTTAGCACAGAATTTGACTGTAATGTGGTTACAAATGGTTAAAAAAGATGCATGGCACATATTGCAAGTTTTATAAGTGTTTACAAACAATTTCTTGTGTATTGCCTCAGGGAATTTGTAATTTAAAAAAAAAATTTTTTTTTGAATTTTAATTTTAAAAAATTTTTAAAGATTGGAAATCAAAATAAATGCCTCGGCTTTTGGTAAGTGACATATACAAGATTTTTACGCAAAAAAAACAAAAAAAAAATTAACCTGTGGACGAAAAAAATTTTTTCAACCTTCCCTTCCCTAGAGAAAATCCGTAGCGACGTCTCTGTATAGGTCATTTATTAAAAGCCAAGTCATATTATTTTAATTTCCGAGCTTTAAAAATTTTTTAAAATTTAAATTTAAAAAAAAATCAATTTTTTAAAATTACAAATTCCCTGAGACAATAGAAAGGAAATTGTTTAAAAGTCTTATAAAACGCTCAAAATGTGTCAAACACCTATTTTAACCATTTGTAACCACATTACAGTCAAATTCTGTGCTAATTGACCTTAGGATGTCAACTTTGAAAATTCGTAGCTACCGCAGGCCCCGCTAAGATGACCCATGCGCGGTGTCATTAGAACTGTAAGAGCATGTAGTTTCATTATCTGTTGTCAAAAGTTTGTTACATAGTGACTTTTTTTCGAGAAATTTTAAATTTTTCAAAATTTTCATGGTTTTTTTGAAAAATTTAATTTTTTCAATGCCTTCCGGGCATAATAAAAAAAAGTTGTCAACAAATAAAATGATTGTCTTATAGTGACAAACAATTTTAAAAAAGTCCCATTCCTTTCTGACATTTAGTACAACAGTTACAAAAAAATCTTAAAACCTACCGTAATCCTACCGTAACCCGAATTTTTTTAAAAAATTTTTTATATTTTTGCATTTCTATACCCAAGTGCTACCTCTTATCAAAAAATGAGCGGTTTTCAAATAGTTTGAAATTTTTCATCGCCTATGTCTGATCCTTGGGCGAACCTTGTTTTAAACTGTAAAATAAGGTTTTTTATTTTAAATTATTGATTATTTTATGTTTAAAAATTTTCGTTTTTACTTTATAAAATACAGGATAAACACCGTACTTTCAAGACAAAATTTTAAATTTTTATTGAAATTTATTGATTTTTAGGCCAAAATTAAAAAATTTTGGTTTTATTTATCGATTTTCAAGCCAAAATTTTAATTTCTAACTTGTAACTTAAGATTGTTCTCAAATCTGACATTGCTTTAAAGTTATGACAAATTGTTAAGCTGTTAATACATAACCAGATATTAATCCAGCTCGCAAGATGTGTCCTTGTTCAACAATTTAATTAATACTTTTTTACTAGTAAAACGACGACTTTTTGTATTTCTAAAACTAGGAAGCTGAAAAACCATTTAAATTTATATTATACTGGCCATAAAATTGCATTTTTTCCTGTTTTTTTAACATTAGGCCTAAAACTTTGAGTTGTTCAAATAACTCTGCGCTTCCTGTCAAAGCAAGTTTTTGGAGTCATGGGGCACAGGATTATTTGAAATCTAGTAATAAAAATTTTTTAAAAATAGGCCTAATATGGACATCTTAGTTGTACATTTAATCATTTTTATGTCATCAACTGTCATATTTTAGCTGTACCCCGACTCGCCATACATTGATTTGATCTCCAGAGACATCGAAAGCTTTCCAGGACCTCTAGGATACGGCAACAAGTTCATTACAGGTAAATATAAGATCTAGAGTTTTAAAATGATTTTTTATAAAAAAGGTACAAAATATTTATTCTCTTATATTAGGCTTTTCAAGTAGTTCTGTGCCCCATAACACCAGAAAAAAGGCGTTGAAAAGAGGCACAGAAGTATTTGGACAACCTAATGTGATTTTCTTGGCTGTCTCAAAGGTTTCTGACTTCCTTTTGTTGATATATCCACCCTTCTGAAGCCCTCATTACCTTTTAAACTTGCAGGTGGAGCCGGTGAAGGTGATCAACAACTTCGACCAGAAGACTCGTTCGAGCACCGTGAACAGGTGAAGAGCGACAACGTTCTGCCCGCTTACTGCGAGCCCCCGAACCCATGCCCGGTCGGTTACACCGCCGAGCACGGGTGTTTGGAAGAGTTCGACAATAGTGCCGAGTTCTCGCGCAACTACCAAGCTCAACAACAATGTCTGTGTGATCAGGAGCACATGTTCAAGTGGGTTTATTTTTGAGGGAATTGGGGTTCAAAAAGTGCATAGAATTAGGTGTGTAGGTAAAAAAGTACGTGGAAGTAGGCTTATAGGCCAAAACGTACGGGGTGTAAGAAATATGGGTCAAAAAGTAAATATAACTAGATATAATGGTCAAAAAGTATATAGAATAAGATAGCTTGGTCGAAACTTTGTAGAACGAGGTAAACTGGTCCAAAATTGGACACCAAAACACAAATAATCACCCCAATAGCACACACAATCTATTTATTGGATTAAACTGATCAAGCAACCAAATAGGCAGAGTTCTGATCATGCTCCTTCTCGTTCATCTTACTCTTGTCTTTGGCCTTGGAATTGGTCGACACGTTCACCACGGCCGACGCCATCTCCGATGGTTCCTTCTTCTGTGTCTTCGCTATGGATGTTATTCTTTGTGTAGTCTTGGCACTCGATGTCAACTTCTGGGTCGGCTGCATGTATGCACTTGCACCTGCACCTGCGCCATAACCACAAGCCTCGGAGCCACCGACTGGAGCTGCCGTTCTGGCTGACTGTCTGTTGGTTCTCGGCTTCTCGTTGGATCCCTTGCTGGACTTGTTCTTCTTTCGACCTGATTTCGACTTTTCTTTCTTCGTTCTGTTCAGGGTTCCTTTGGAGCTGAAATTAGCTTGTTGCTGACAAGTATTGAGCTGAATTTACATAAAATTACTTCAAGATGTAATTATTATCAAATTAGAAACTATGTTGATTACAGAGTAAAACTAAACTCACGCTCGGTACTGTTTAATATTTTCTTTGAGGACTTCGGACTTGATTTCGGTCGATTCTTCTTCTTCCTCTTCTTCGTGTTCTAAATTTACATTTGTGGTAAAGCTTTATACATATACAGTGAACTTTCGTTATAACAAATCGCCAGGAGATTGAAGAAGCTTTTGCTGTAGCGGGGTTTCGTTATATCCGGAGTTGTTATATTAGGTGCCGACATAAAGAGCCCGCCATTTTTAACGGAAATTACAGGCAAAGTATGGCGGGTTGTTTATGTCGGCACCTAATACTTAAAAATCAGTCCAAAATTTTTTCTAGGGTATTTAAAAAAATCCTTTATAGCTGGGGTTTTATTGTAAGCGGAATTCAATTAGCGAGTTTACACTGCATATAGCGAGAAAGGCCTGGTTAATAACTTACGATTTGCTTTACCGTCTGGTTGCTTTATGGCGGATTTCTCTTTGTCGCCTGGGCCTAAAAAGGTTTAGTTTAAAAAGTATAGATAGTAATGATATTATTGGTCTTTTTTGGAATTGTGCTATTATTTATAGCTGGGCGGTAAGTTTGGAAAATGGGGGTGGACTTTCCCAAAAAAAATTTTTTTTTTAAAAAGTTGAATTTGGCTTATAATTTTTCAAAAAAAATCACCCCCCTCTATACTGATAAAATATCCCTCTAACTAGTATCTTCTCCTACTCAAACTCACTTTTCATCGAGCTCTTCTTCATCTCGCTCTGTTGCTTCGACTTCTGCGACTCCTGAGCCAGGGGTGATCCATCCAAAAGCTTTGATTTGCTGCTGCTGCCGATGGGTGTTCTTGATCTTGGCGTGCCAATGTTAATGATGGGCGGGGTCGGCGGGTTTTGTTTGCCCTTCTTTGAGCAGTATATCAGCAGGAAATTGAACGGTAGCAGTAGTAAATAAATTATCATATTATGTCAACCGGACTGCTGACAGGGATACGCAATGAATGAAAGTTTGGGGGAGGGTTTGCGGGTTGGAAACGTTATGCAAATTTTGAAAAAAATTTTTTTGAGGGAAAATGAGACGTTTTCTAGGCTTGTACATCAAATGGAAGTTTTTTAAAACTGGGTTTTTATCGGGTTTTTCAAAAATTCTGTGCCCCCAAGACAGAAAACTTGCCTTGAGAGGGGGCACAGAATTATTTGAACAATTTCATTTTTGATAAAAGTCACTTATCCTGCACTGATATCTATGCTTTAGTTGCCCATCAAAGAACAGCGAATTCGGTGACAATCTGGATGATATGTTAGAGAAGAACGGTCTGCACAAGTCCATGATCGCCAAGAAGTTCCACGAAAAGAGATCTATGGTAAGATATAGGGCTGTTTTAACTCGTTAACTTTGAAATTTTGAAAAAAAAAATTTTAAAGGTTTTTTTTTATTTTTTTTAGGCTGTCCAATTAATTCTGAGCTATTTTTTAAAGCAAATTGTTTGGATTAGGGGCTCAGAGTTATTTGAACAACCTAATACAGTTTTGCAGCTTGTTTACCATGGTATTTATATAGTAACGGAAAAGAAAAATTTAAATGTTTATGTTGTACATGACGTAATTTCTCATTTTTTACTGAAAAAGCTATATTTACGTTCGTATTTTACTTAACCTTGATATTGTTGTAGTTCGAAGAGCCCCGCCGTCGCAAGCGCTCTATCGCCGGCTTCAAGCCCAACCCATATCTACAAGGCGAGGTTCTGCGAAGCGTCTCCAAGAAGGATGGTCATGGTATCTAAATGGTCGTATCTTACATCGGGCCTGTCGTCTCTCTGTTACGCTGTCTATCTTCCGACATACGAACGTTTACTGTGAGCATTTTAGTACGATTCTACTGTATTTTCGAGCGTTTTTTACAGTTTTTTAGTCTAAAAGTATCAAATTTTACTTTTGAAGCCTAAAGTTCAGTAAAAAACGGCATTTGTTACCTAAAAATTCTTAAAATTTGGTATTTTATGGTACTTTATACCTATTTTTAACCTAAAACAAGATCGTACTTGAATATTCACAGTCCGAAAGGCAAACACGACGTTTCCGAGCCCACCATCGTGCTCACGGAACGTCGTAGCGGTATCACAGTCATCTATAATGCGGTGTTTCTTTTGTTTTTTTCTCTGTCGACTCTCCTCTCTTTGCGTGTTCTCTCAGAGTAGTCATCTCATTAATTATTGCGGACCCAGTGATTTAAATAAACTTCATGTTAACATGAATTGTATCATACTCTGTTTAAATAAAAGTTATCCTTTCTAGTCGATTCGAAATGGGCTCATATTAATATTGGCATGGGTGATATTGGGTTGTTAAGTTTTATATGAATAAGACTTATATTGTGGTGTAAACGGTTAAATGTTAATGTAATAAGCATTTTTTAGAAAACAGTTAGCATTTTTATTCATAATATTACCTAAAAAATTAATTTTTAAATTTAAAAAAAAATTTCAAAGAATTTGAAAAAATTTGAATATCGAAAATTCGAGAAAAACAGTGACAAAAATGTCGTGGCAACATTGTCACTTTGCTTTCAACCATCTCTGGTAAGGCTGCGACAACATGAGCGACGTGGTCGATATCTCCAACCTCGAACCCGAAGAGCGACAGAAAAGACTGGCAGAGAAACCTTTGGACTACTTCAAGCTGCTCAAGAACTGTCCTGATGTGGTCGCGGCTCCGATTTATGAAGTAAGCCTTGCTTTTTTTCAAATTTTAAAAGTTTTTTTTGGTTTTTTGTTTTAAAATCTCTATTTCCTTGCACCGTGCAAAATTATTAGCTCTGCACCGTGCAGTGCTTTAAGGTTTGCACGGTGCAATATCTTTTTAAACCAAAAAATAAAAAAGCTTAAAAATAGTAGTTAAACTGATAAAATTTAAAATTTGTAGGAAGTGAAACGACGATGGGAACGTGCTGAAGAACGTGTCAAGGAGCTGGAAGCTCTGGTGAAGGACGTGAAGTGGGAAGACGGCTCCATCGAGGAAGATCGCTACGAAATTGTGAGTGAAGTCATGGATAAGGCCATGCAAGGCTTCGAAATCAACGAAGAACATATTGTAAGTCGATGTTTTAAAAAGTATAGTGTATAGTCTAGTAAATAATATTAATATTTTATATATTTTTTAGTTTAGTCTAACGAAAAATGGCATTTTTGTTAGAAAAATGTGAATTTTTGTCCAAAACACTACCAAATTTGGGGATTTTTTTAGCAAAAATGAAATAAAAAATCAATTTTTAATAAAAACTAGTACCAATATTGACTTTCAGGAGCGCAAAGTAAAGCTAGGCCATCGTATCGTGCTAGAAACCAAAATGTTGATAGCCATGGGCCGTGCCTTCGACAGAGTAAAGTCGATTCTCAAGGATTTCTACGCTTTCCACGACGACAAGAACGCTGCCATGTATGAACGTGATGATCTTCGTCAAGAAATCCGCCTTCTGGATGCCTCTTTTACCGAAGCTCACACTGGATTCCTGAAAAGCTATTTGGACATGGACTGGTGATAATGGTGAATATGATTTTGATAGGAAACTTTGAGATAGATGGATATTGTTGTTTAAATTAAATAAAGTAATTATCATAACTGTATAGCAAATATGTTTATTTACAAAATGAGATCAAAGTAAACTCATACGATGATATAATCTCTTACTATGACAGTGCTAAAGCTTTGAACACTAGAATGTGTCAAGATGTATTAAAGTTATTAAAAATCTAAGCAAATCTATGTTTTACAACTCAAAAGTAATGTCACAACATATTAAAAACGTATAATGTCATTGGCACTTTTTCCAATAATTTTTGTGACACTTCGTCTTTTTTCGAAAAACAATGTGACATTTCGTAGTGTTTTTTAATAATCTATTAAAATCTGAAAATACAATCTCAGATGCATTTAAATATATTTTAAAAATCACAAAAATGTTGACAATATAAAATACTGCCAAACACCTTGTGTTACCTAAAGGATACCTAAAAACCGGAAACAGCAAAGATACGAAGATATGCGTTGGAAACTCATGGTAATCTCGAGGTACTCAATCGTCGTTGAATGGCTGTAGCGTGTGCCACATGGCAACAGACCGTCTGGGCGTGGCCAACATGTCAGTCCAATGTTTTAAGCCAGCTCCAGAAGCCTGGGTGCCAATCAGAACTTGGCCGATCCTTTCATTAGATCCGACTCGGTCATAGTCAGATACGATGACATGTAGATGGACACGCTGCATCTTCTCGGGGGTGACATCGTAACTGAACGACTCGTTGTAGTAGGGGTTCAGGGTTTTCATCTTGATGGTCGTTTTCTTCTTTTCTAGTCGCTTGTTCTGCGCCATTAGGTATACTTTGACATACGGATCTGGAAAAATTATAATTAAATTAAAAATATTATTTACAGTGGAACTCCTGTATAACGAATCGCTCGGGGACTTGAAATTTGTTCGTTATATAGGAGTTTCGTTATACAGGAGTTTTAAATGCACTGTGTAGTGGTAGACGGGGATTCAAAAGTCGTTCGTTATACGGGATTTTCGTTATAGAGGAGTTCGTTATACAGGAGTTCCTCTGTATTACAATTTTTCTGCATCGTATTTTACAGATAATAAGCATATATTTAAAAATCCAATAAAATTGTGACACTTTGATACATTTTCCAATAATTTCTGTGGTATTTCGTCCAAAAACAAAATTTTGTCAAAAATTATAACATTGCACGTCTGTCTGAAATAAAACAAAAATTGGAAATGGAATTTTCTGGCTTTTCGTTACATTTCAGCGCTAAAATTAAAATAAAATTTAAAAACAATTCGCAACGAACGAAAAGCCACTATTGGTCATTTCCCATTTCAGACAGACGTGCATTGCCCTTACATATAGACATGAGAAACGGGCCGGGCCGGCCTTGAGCAAAATTCCGATCGGGCCGGGCCTGAAAATTGGGCCCGGCCCGTTTCTCATGTCTACTTACATAAACCCTTGAAACTCACCAGACAATCCGAGCACGTCCATCTTCTTCAAGTTTTTGCATTCCATCACTACTACCGTGAGTTTGTTTTTGTTCGGCACATACCTCAAGGCCAAACAAACCTCGCCCAGTCGGTTTTCCTAAACATAATATACGAAACTTGATGTTAACTTACTGGTGGAGCTTCTATTTCGGCACGTTTTTCGATTGTCATGGCCAAATCTATTTTTCCCAGAGGTATGGATACTTGTCCTATCTGAAATGGGCGTGTATTTACATTTTTTGGAGTTTATTTATTTTATAATTGAAGTTAGATGAAGGAAAATGAAAGTTTAGGTGGAAGAAGTTCAATTGAAGGTAAAATACGGAAATTAGATCGTTATCTTTATAGATAAGATACCGGTATTGGACAATTTTGAAGGTAAGATTTTGACTTTTTAGTTTAGTTTTTAGGTAACAAACTCACTTGATCATGTTTTCCGAAGCGATCAAAGTCAAAGACGTTCAGGACTAATGTTTGACCGCCGATTTCACTGTATGGCACCTGAAATTTATAATTATGATCTAATTTTATCTTCTGTACATCTTGAGTGTCAAATTGTTGGCTTCGAAATGTTGCTTTTATCAAGTTGGGTTTACTTTGACTTGTTTTATAAAACAAGAGCTGTAAACTATAGTTTCAATGTAAAATATTTTGTAACAGATAGTTCTTATAGTGATTATCTTTTTTAAAACTTACTTTAAAGGTAAATGACTCGTTGAAGACGGGATTCAATGATTTTCGTTGAACTTTTGTTTGGAATTTCTTTTTCTTATCAGGCAGTAGGTATACTTTCACATAAGGATCTGAAGTGCCACCCAGGTCCATTGCCGGTAGGGATTCGGCACTTATGACTAGCACGGTCAACTGAAAAGTTTAATTTTATTTTTTTTTATTATTTTTGATATGAAATTTAAAATTTTGGGTTTAATTTTAATCGAAAAGTAAATTGTACGGTGCAGTTTTTGTAGTTATTGCACTGTGCAAAGCTGAAAATGAGCCTTTTTTGCACAAAATTGATAAAAAATTCGTTTGATATGAATGTTGTGATAACGTTTTATGTATAGAACTTACGGCATTTTTGTCGAAGTCGTAGTCGAGTTTGAAGGAGAGGTACCCTAGGAACTTTTTCTCTTTTTCTTCTTCCTTCTCTTTCTTTTTGGTCGTTGGAGTGCCGACTGCCGACATTTGGGGCTGAAATTGCATTTTAAGTCGTATTTTAGATCAAAATAAATTTTTCAAATGATTTTCTTATTTTACAGTACGCTATGTAATACTTTCAACTAAAATTCGAGTCAAAATAAGGTTACTATTAGTATAAGCATGTCAGTTTTACAATGAAATGACGTTTGTTTAACTAAAATACGACTCTAAATTATTAATATGTAATTATAAAAACATAAAAAAAAACTATATTATAGTAGACAAATCTACAATATCAGCCTTGCACGACTTTCCCCACGCCCAGACAAGTCCAATATGGTGTTTATCTGATATCGAATAATCTATTATAGTTTGATGACACCCCCTTAAAAGCGGTTTAATAAACTGCTAGCCAAATCCCCGCGGCGCTTTGGAATCTGGCCATAAAAAGCGGCGGCCGAAAAAAGTTTTATCCATTGTGAGCGGGCCCGACGGCCTGAGGGGGGCCCGCTCTCTGTATCGAAGACATCCGAAAAGAGGACGAGGACGCTCATAATTCTATTCGAACATATTCCAACAGATTCCTTCACGGTTATTATCGCTTTGTTGGTATTACTGTAGCGCCTAAACCGCTTAACGCTAAATGTGTTTACTTTTAAAATATGCTCAAGTACAACAACACGGAACTGTAGGCATAACAAGAATAAAGAAAGTTGTACGACGTAGTAGAATTTTAATATAATAAACACCTTGAGGTATGGCTCTAAAAATTTAAAAAAGTTTAAAATTAGCCAAGTAGCGGACTATAAAAGCTAATGCAATTACAGGACTGGACCAAAGAGTCTGGAGCTGTCATAATGTATAAAATGGTGGCACACTATTGAGGGTCATACTAAAGATGTTTCCTTGTAGTCATTATTAACGTTATACGTTCAACTTATCAGTCGAACATTCCAAAATTATTAATTTCTAGCCAC
Source organism: Bursaphelenchus okinawaensis (assembly GCA_904066225.2). Lineage (NCBI taxonomy): Eukaryota > Metazoa > Nematoda > Chromadorea > Rhabditida > Aphelenchoididae > Bursaphelenchus > Bursaphelenchus okinawaensis. The sequence goes on along the minus strand of CAJFCW020000005.1, from coordinate 4,514,380 downwards.
TTTTGAGAGCTAGAACCACACGCTAACCTTGTTTGTGGATATTAATCCTATAGCTATAGTCACACTCTAAAAGGTCTTAAAAGCGCTCATTACCTTTTGGTTGGGTTTTAATTTCTCTAACTGTCTCTTGGACTCTCGCTTTGCTGAATACTCTTTGGTGAAACAAACCAGCACAAATTTTTTAAAATCTTCTTGAGTTGAATAATCCTTTAACCAATACCGTTTTTAGTTACAGTGGAACTCCTGTATAACGAACTCTTCTATAACGAAACTCCCGTATAACGAACAACTTTTGAATCCCCGTCTATCAATACACAGTGCATTTAAAACTCCTGTATAACGAAACTCCTTTATAACGAATAAATTTCAAGTCCCCGAGCGATTCGTTATACAGGAGTTCCACTGTATCGTAATATTGATAAACCTGCGAGTTTCGTAACTAACGGTATATATTTTCAACTAACATTGTGAGATCAAGTTCTGGCCAGAAAATATAAATTGTAAAATACGATTGCTGCAAATAAATTTAAAAATTAGTTCAACTTATCAGCCAAACATTCCAAAATTATTAATTTCTAGCCACTGTGCAGAGCCAGAACCACAAGCTAACCTTGTTTGTGGATATTAATCCTATAGGTCTGTTCATACTCTAAAAGGTCTTTAAAGCGCTCATTACCTTATGATTGGGTTAGGTTTACCCTAACCGTCTTACGAACTCTCTATCAAACTACGTCTTCGTCTTACGAACTCTCTATCAAACTACGTCTTATTAGGGAGGAAATAAAATGCATAATAAAATCATAGCGCTAGGCATAAAGTAACAAGAGACTAAAAAAATAAAGGGAGGGTAAGACTGTCAGAGAAAATCAAACCCAATCAAAAAGTAATGAGCGATTTAAAGACCTTTGACAGTATGAACAAAGCAATAGGATTAAATCCACAAACAAGGTTAGCTTGTAGTTCTAGCTCTCAAAAGTGGCTAGAAATTACTAATTTTGGAATGTTCGGCTGATATGTTGGACTAATGTTAACTTTTGACAAGCTAATGTTGTTTTTTAAACTTGTTTTATTTACCTTTTGATTGGCGTTGGTTTTCTCTGACTGTCTTACGCGCTCTTTCTCTGTTATTATTCTTCGTCTTATAGTCTATTAAAGTAAGTTATTACAGCTATGTTATACGCTATCTATACCTTTATATACTTTACTATCCATACTCTTATTACTTATGTGGATTCTTCAAAAAAAATAACCATATCAAGAACAATATTTGAGTATTTTGCGTACTTTTCTCTTCTCCTTATGTACTAACAACAGTGTGAGTACTTTGAAATTCAAATTTTGAACCCAATGCACTTTTAAATCTAAAAGAACACTTAAGAGCATTTAGAATTACGTAGTAAGCGTACGTAGAAAGAAAGGAAGGTAAAATGATAGAGAAGTAAAACTGTAATACTCAAAGTTCAAAATACTCTTTACGTTATGTGAATTGAGTACTTTTGGAAGCTCAAAATATAAGTTGCTTTATATATCAAATATGATATGATATGATAGTAAGAAAAAGATCATATCAGAAACAGAGCGCGTAAAACAGTCAGACAAAACCAAATCCAATCAAAAGGTAATGAGCGCTTTAAAGACCTTTTAGAGTATGAACAGACCTATAGGATTAATATCCACAAACAAGGTTATCTTGTGGTTCCGGCTCTCAAAAGCGGCTAGAACGACTAATTTTGGAATGTTTGACTGATAAGTTGAACGAATATCAATACTGTGAGATTGTTAACATTCGATTAATGTAAGCCAATTTTTTTTACTATTTAAAAAGATAAAATATACCAAAATTTATTATTAAGTCTAAATCAATTGCTAAAGTCAATAATTTTACAATAAAAAATTAAAACAATAATAGCTATATAAAGACATGTTATTTCAAATAAATTTGTTTCACTTTTTTCATGTTTCGTATCTTGTGACCTTTTACTGCGGTCGAAGAGAGACGGTTTTTATGGGCTTTTCTCTGGCCACAAAGCCATTTTTTGCAAAAGTAATTGAAATGAATTCGAATACTGAAAAGGCTTCAAATTATTGACACTAATTATCGTATCTTGTCAGTGAAATACGATTAGACTGATTTGGTTGTCTTCAAGGTTTGGTCATTTTAGTAGATGTTGTGTAAAAAAAAGTTTGAAAATTAAAATAAATTTAAAAAAATGATCGAAAATTAAAGGTAAATGGCAAAAAAGATCTTCCGTAATATTGAAACGAACATAATTTTCAATTAAAATTTATAGAGTACAATGCAAAACAACACTAAAAGTAAAAGGCGAAGACCACCCAAGATACGAAAAAACACCATAAATTATACGGTCGCTACGTTACTAAACAAACATACATATACTTGTATTGTTACATAGTATTTGGATAATTTTGATTGGGCTTTGAGTGAATTTACTAGAAAAGAACTACTGTGAATGAAAAATCATATTTTAACTTATGTTATATGTAACATAGTACTAAATAGTACCTCCAGAAATAAAAAAGCCAAAACCAAAAGGAAGCGTATGTTGTGGTTAGTAAAAAAAGCTGTTAACAGAGTCAATAACAACAAACACATACATCTATCTCCAAGTGCACACATCGTACTCAAAGGACATCCTTTAAGTACTTGGCCAAAAGTCTTTCATACGTAATTATGGGCTGGCTCACAAGTTTGAGCTTTTCTAAGACAAAAAGTTGTAGAGTGTAACTACAACGATTTTTTAGCCAATCGCCCCCCCCCCCCCTCCAAGCTGAAAATGTTAAAAATAAAAAACTCGGAAACTATAACATTATAAAGCGAGCAAGTTAAAGTAAGAGCACGTGTTTGCGTACTCGACAAAGCCAAAGAGTGTAAGTTTTTTGGTCATGAGAGACGTATATCCGATACCCGTACTAGAATTATATTTACAAAAACAACATACACAAGAACAGAATCTGTACGAAGGCCTAAAATACTATAGATTTGGGGTGATTTACACAGTAAACAGTCATGGTGAAGGGAATCTTACAATAGACGGATTAACAAGGATGTCATCAAAACAAAAGTCTTTCAACACGTATATAAATAGTACTACAGCAGTATACTAGTAGTAAAAACGTAAACTTAAAGAAAGTGTGTTACTATCGATAAGTAAATAAACGGTTTAATAAAAGGTCAAAATGTTTGGCCGCCAGCATGCACGCTGAGCTTCAACGAATTTAAACGGTTTCACTGTACTGATATTCGTTCAACTTATTAGTCAAACATTCCAAAATTTATTTTTTCTAGCCACTTATGAGAGCCAGAACGACAGGCTAACCTTGTTTGTGGATATTAATCCTATAGATCTGTTCATACTCTAAAAGGTCTTTAAAGCGTTCATTACCTTTTGATTGAGTTTGGTTTTGTATGACTGTCTTACGGTCTCTTTATTATACGCTCTCCCTAGTTATATTCTAATCTGCACACATCTAGATGCAAAGTTTATTTTATGATTGTTTTTAACCTAAAAAAGTTTAAGACGCACTATATATATGATAGTTTTTGGAAGTGTACAGCCAGGTTAGCCATATTATCTTGCTTTTAAGATAAAAAAGTTAAAAAACTTACTGTTGTAACTTCGAATTTTACTTTTTCAGAAATTTATAAAACAATTTGAAAAATGCATTAGTTAGTTATAACTTTATATTAGTTTAACTTATCAGCCAAACATTCCAAAATTAGTAATTTCTAGCTACTTATGAGAGCCAGAACGACAGGCTAACCTTGTTTGTGGATATTAATCCTATAGATCTCTTCATACACCAATATATCTTGAAAGCGCTCGTTACCATTGGATTGGGCTTGATTTATCTGACTGTCTTACGCGCTCTTCCTTTTAATACTATCTCGCAATTTTTGGAGAAATATAGCTATATTTCCGCCTTTTACTAACATTTAGCCACAAAAGCAAAGAAACAACGTTGAATAACCTTAAATATATATTTTCTTCATCAAAATCTATAAATATAGGTTTAAAATTAACAAAAGTCAATTTTGAAAATTTCAAAACATAAGAAATAGCATTTGAAAGGAACAAAGTAAAGATCTGCTACTAATCTCTAATCCCCTCAGGCTAATGCAATATCCTGGAATGTTTTAGGTCAAATCCAGGTCTGATTAGCCTCCCCTCCCGCTTCCTTCCGTCTCGGTTTCCTTTTTGGCCATTTAAAGCCCTTAAGACTTTTGGCCAAAAAAAAACCAAGAATTCGTCTTTTTCTCTCAAAAATGCAAATTTATGCGCGAAATGTGTGTGCACAACAACATGACATACGACGAGGGGGATGAAGGTTGTTTTTTGGGTAATGTAATGTAAAATACGATGAAATCTTTGTAGTAATGTTCTATATTAAGTTGTTCAAATAATTCTGCGCCTCCTCTCAAAGCAAATTTCTGGGGTTAGAGGGCGCAGAATTATTTGAACAAACATATGCTTTACAAAAAAAATTTAAAAAAAGCTAAAAATGTCCTCCCCTTTGCCGATTAAAAAAATTTTCAAAAATTTTTCACTCACTCCTCCACTAGGCCAAAAACACCTGCCCGTCACAAACTATGGAAAAATTTTACTGTCAAAAATGCATAGTAAATAATGGTTATCTTAAAGTCATTATTCAAATCCACAAGAACGCTTTTTAATTTAAATTTTTAAAAAATGCCTCAGGCTAACATAAGATAAATGAATTCAAAAACAGTTTTTTGTTGTTGCCCATCGTCTTTACTGCGCATTTTTTACTAGAGTGGAACATTACCTGCCCTAATATTCATTTACAATCCATTTTTACAGCACTATGACAGTCAAAAGGTTGATGCAAAAAGCATGGCGTAAATTTGAATTTTTTGAAACAAAATGCCATTTTCTAACGAAAAAGTCATTTTTTTTTAACGCAATTTGGCCTAAAGATAAAAATGTTCAAAATCAACATTGTAGTATATCTATTTTATGTTTCCGACATGATTTATACGTTCGTTTACATTATGACGAATGTAGTAACATAAATGTGACATAAAATGGCCATTACTTTTAAATGCAATGTCAAAAGTCATAGAGAAACACATTAATTTTGAACAAATTACACTGAATTGCCTAAGGCAATATACAGTTTACTTATCTATTATATTTACTAGATTGTTCAAATAATTCTGTGCCCCCCGTCAAAGAAACTTTTCGGGGCTAGTAGGCACAGATGTATTTGAACAACCTAATATAGACTATTATAAGCTTTACTTTATGTTTTAATATTGTATGTCTATAACAATATGTAAGGTGGACAGCGGTACTTAAGCCGTAGTTTACAAAAAATTTTAAAATCTTATTAAAATTTGATGTAAAGAGGCCAATTGAAGCTAACGGACCGTATTTTACCCAAAAACAGTTGAAATATTCCAAAACATTGTGAAATATGATACATGGAAAGTAGTGTTACCATGGCAAAACCCAAAAAGTTAGTAAACACGGTAAATTGCGTGATGACAAATCATTTTAGAACTACTTTTTCAATTTCAGTTATGAGCAGTAAATAACTGTCAACAAGCTATGAGTTTTACTTTATAGTATATATACGTATCTGTTTGTGTATATATATATATATGTATATACGTTAGGTTGTTCAAATAATTCTGTGTCACCTTTCTAAGCAAATTTTTGAGGTTAAGGAGCACAATTATTAAAACAATCTAATGTTACAAACCTTGTTGACAATATTAAGAAAATAAGTACTTTGTACTAATGTAAAGAACATTTACGTATCTTTTGTTCCCTAAACAGTATTAATTGTATTCTTTTTGTCATATTACAATGTTTCAAATTGAATTTCAATACTATTACTACGTATCACAGAAAAGCCATTATAGTAATGTATTGTAAAGACTCCAATCCTATTACTTTAAACATAATGTATTCATAAAAGCATTATGAATACGTTATCGATGACATTTTAATAAAAAAAATTTAAAAAAAAATTTTTTTTAAATGTAAAAATTCAAAAAATATTTTAAAAATTAAAATTTGAACTAAAAAAGCCATTTTTTCAAACTCCAGTATATACTATAACATGCGCATTATACATTTAGGAATTAAAACTTATTATCATACTTACAACTAATTTACCATCCATTTTACAGTCAATGTTACCGCAAAAACTGCAAAAGTAACCTACCTGACTCTTGAAGAGCCAGCTCATCGTGCTATCGTTGTCGCTCCGTTTTTAATGAGTAGAATAAGGTAGAGCAACCAAACTTTGTAGTAATTGTTTACTGGTAGATTATCAACTTAATGTAAGAAGTGTCATGAAGTTTTGGAGGGTTATTGGTGGTATCTACCTAAAAATAGATCAAAATGTACAGGCAAGTAAGTAATAAAAACGAGAAAAAAAAGTTTAAAAAAATCCCGGTAAAATACCACCCCTCCCTCTTTTTATCCCCCCCCCCTCTTCAACTTTTTTCACAAATCAAGCCATTATCTCCTACATCAACGTAATCTCAATCTTATACAACCCTTCACATTCCCAAACCCGCCAACCCCAGCTACATTACACATCCACTCGGGCTACGTAGATAATGAAGATGTGAGTGCCTTTGTTGGCAGAATGAATTCCACACCGGAATCGAGGCCGGCCTTAAGGAGCCTTTTTAAGGAAGGGCTGTGGCCAAAACAAAAAAAATTAGATATTTCCCCCAAACTTCTTCGCCAAGGATATTAGTTCCAGAATGGGGCGGGCCCAAAGTAATTTCGAATTTTTTCGAAATTCTGACCTCAGGGCATGAGGAAAGGGCTAAAACAATGAAACGTTTTATAGCTACAAAGGGCTGTAATTTGACGAGAATAGAGGTTTTTGAGCTTAAATTTATAGGTATGAGATTAATTAACAGAATGTAGCGATATTTGGCAGAAAATACAAAAGTAATTACTATAACTATATTATAATAGTCCGTAAGTGTACAGCTTACTATGGCAACACACTTTTTTCATAAAATACTGCCGAAAAAAACATTTTTAGATTAAAAAGGTAGCACAACTTTAAATAAGCAAAAAGTGTTGATTTTAATATCAATTTGTTTGTTTTCGAGGTTATAACACCTGCAGGCTTTGTTTACCTTGCCTTTAACCCTGAATTTTTAATTTTAAAATAATTTAAAATAATGTTTTTGGACCAATATTAACACTAACACACCACTAGATAAGCACGCTTATAATGTGCTGATAGTGTTCTTATAATGTGCTTATGATGTGTAGTAACAAAGAAACTCTAAAGTAATAGTCAGATAGCATAACGGTAAAGTAAAGCTGCAGTATAGCATATGTTAAATAAGGGTAGGATTAAAGTAGGACTATGATATGGCTAAATTAGAGCCGCGATAAAGCTAGCCGGTGGCCTAGAAAAAGCCATAGAGTAAAGCTATGGTAAAGTTATGATAAGGCCAGGGTAGATGTATGGTCAGACTAACAAAATTTTAAGATGGAGTTATAGTACGGCTACGGCCTAGTATAAGTCATAGGGTAGAGTTAAGGTAAAGTTATAGTGAGGCTAAGGTACGGTTATGATAGGACTAACTGAATAGGTCTAAGGGAAAGTAACAGTAGGCTTCAAAAGGCTATAAAAGGCCTATAATAAACAAAACGGCCTCTAATAACTACAACAAAGCTACCGTAAGACTATGATAAACTTATGCATCAATAAATAGTAAAACACACGTTTTCAAAATGATTTATCCTTTAAGTACTAGTATAAACCTTGTTGACATGATTAATATTAAACAACCTCACGTATATAAAAGTACAGAGACCAAACTTTTAAAACTTTTGCAATTCTCTGACATCAAACACTGAGTTTGCAGCAAAAACATAAACATGACACGACCATATTTGAATAGTTGATTGACAAACATTAAGGTAATTGCATCTGAATTGGTATTTTTAGAACTAAACTTATACTTATAACAAAAGTACAGCCTTTTACTCTACTAAAGATCATATATTACTTCTTTAGCTGCATATAATCTACTATTTTGGTAAATATACAACAATTTTTTATCAAAAGTTACAGTAAGACCTTCACAGAACAAAAAATTCAAAAAATATTTTTTTATTTTACAAGGATTATCTTTCCTTATACTACGGTAAAGTAGCTTAAACTACAGACTAACTATAATATAAGCCTACAAAAGAATAGAACAACTCATCGAAGAACGAGAAAAGTTATGGCTAAACACTGAAAATGAGCTAGCCTGAGGGGATTAAAGCTGTCCCATGAATATTAAAACGACTTTCGAGTGCCGACACTTCCATTACGTCTGTCATTTTCACGCATAGTTTATTTTTGTTTTTGAAACAACCATAACATACAACAACTTGAGCTTACTTTCAGACTTATTAGATAAGGTTTAGGTTGTTTAAATTGACTTTTATGACAAAATTTTTAATACAGTTATAAGCAAGATTAGAAAAAAAGGGGGGGGAGGGGTTAAATGTAACGCATTCCCCCTTAAATATATTTTTGAAATTAAAAAAATTTCATTTTCTCCACTCCCCACCTGCCGCATTCCCCACCACAACCACGGCCTAGGCCAAAACCGTCCGCCAGACACCGATTTCTTTTTAGTTTAAGAAACCCTGCCTTTTTAGCTATCCTTACTTCTCCCTATCTAACCTCGCCCTCCCCCCCCAACAATCAATCAAAAATACCCCTCCCCAAAGTCCGGCATCCACATTCTCCATAGCCTACATTCCCGAGCAGCAAGAACAATGTGATCAACGGACAATTAAAGGGCCGTAACAGAAGTGGCATCCCTTTTTGGGTTTAATGGCCAAACCAAAAAGCGAAAAACAAAAACAAGAAATACTCTCATCCCCTGCGGGCCCGAAACGCACACGTGAGAGGAGAAATAAATTTTAAATTATTTCCAGTCAAAGAAACCATAAACCTCCTGCATTATAATCACGGTCGCTCGGTTCGAAAAAGACATTCCAATTTCAATAAATTTTAAAATTGAAAAAGGTGGGGGCACAGAGTAGAGTAGGGTAAAGAAAGATGAGTTAGGGCATTGTAAGACATTGTAGGATAGGGTAGAGTTGAATAGAACGTGGTAAGGTTGGGAATGATAGAAAAAGGTGAGGTAAGGTAAATAGAGTAAGGTAGGGCCAAATAGAGTAGACCATAATAGGGCAGGGTTGGGTAAAATAGGATAGAGTAGGGTAAGGTAGGGTAGGGTAGCGTAGGATAGGGTAGGGTACGGTACGGTAGAGTAAGGTAAAGTAGGGTAAAAAAACAAAATTTTGAACTTCCAAATCTTTTTTTTTTTTCAATTTTCAAGATAATTTTTCAAATTCTTTTCACTTTTCTTAATTTTTTCCTCATCCACCAGTCGAAACTAAAGAAATGACCGAGCCGCAGACTTCGTATGTTGTCGATCATACGGCCGTCTACCATGGTATGGTTGTATTCGCAGCTTGTCTCAGTACGGGTTTGATGATCATTTCGGTCGTTACTGCGTGTAAAGTGCGAAAGTTTAATCAGGAGGTGAACTTGAAGTCGGTGATGTCCAAATTGGTGGAGAGAATTCGAAAAGAGCGGAGGGTTTTGGAAAAGGACAAGTAGGTTTATGTGGTTTATAATATTAATATATAAAGTTTTGGTCGAAGTTTTCCTCCATGAAATAAATTTTAGATAAGGTTTAGGTATCATTTGTAACTTTTTAAGTCCTTTTAACTTAATTTGTACTCTAAATAACGTAACTTTGTTTCAGTGTGGCATGATGAACATAACATAGCCAGCCGACTGCCAATTCGACCACTTTATCCGTCATTTTTTGCTTAATAAACTCGTTTTATACCCAATTCGTATAAAAAATTTCATTTTTTAATTTTTTACTCTTACTATTCTGTACCTTATAAGCTTTTTTTCTAATTTTTATATTTATTGTAACCACGTGAACATAAAACAACCTACTATAATATGCGCCTACTGAGATCCGTGATGTTCTATCCAGCCGATTCGACTTGGCGGCCAAACTCTGGCAGATAGCTTTACTTGAACTAGGCCTACTGGTACTGGTCCAATGTGTCGAGAGTCTTGAGATTCGGCTGAGTTGTCTCCTAGCAGATAACAATGGCCTAGAGGTACTCTCTTTAATGGGGCTTCGTATTCTTGGTCTACCTCGATCTGAAGGTGGATATGAGTATTATAAGAAGATTACTTCAGTATATCAATGAATATGAATGTCAGTGATAAAACAATAAAATACTTTTAAAAGAGACCTCAATCACAAAACTGCCAAGTACTGCAATATTAGACTAGATACTATAATATAAAAGCCACCTACCTTATCAGCGCCCATAAAAGCTATTCTTTTACAGAGTAAAACTCTTGGGTCTACTGGACTTAATGAACATACGATATCCCCGATCTTGAGCTGTCCTTTGGCTACAGTAAACCTCTCTCCGATCACCCAATCGCCGTCCTTTAAGGTTGGTAACATAGAGTTGCCGCGACAAATAATCAGCTCTCCGAAGTGCTTATTGATAACATAACAGGTAGAGTAGAAGTAGACTAGGAACTTGGCTCGTTTTAACGTAAACTGAGATCGAATTTTAGACCAGGCTGACATAAATCTAAAGATACGGTAGTATATTATAATTAGAAAATGTAAAATTGATCAAGTTTGCAGTATAAGATTGTTATAAATTAAAATTTTGACCATTTATTAAACTCTTCAAGGCTATATTACAATATAAACAAGTTTAAAGTCGATTTAACATAAATATAAAACATACACCTTGCCCACAAACTATACTTTAACTATATGTCAACAAGCAGGGCCAGGCGCGAGGGGGGGACGGGGGGGTACCCCCAGAAAAAAAATTTTCGAAAAAATTTGAACGTGGTTCCCCCTGTAAATTTTTGGAAAAAAAATTCGGACCCCCGCCCGGCCCTATCAACAACAATTTGTAGTTTAATGTATAAAAAAACGTAAAATAACTAAAATATTGAGTAAAACAACATAATGACATTATCTCTCCATAATATTATTAGTTTATTTGCAACAAAACAATATAACAACAAAATAAATAATACCCGTTTAATTTAAAGTTAAATCTACTATGATATAAATGCAAATAGCAAAACAACTTGTTATCTTTGAAACAGCCAAAATGCGTTTCGTGGACAAATGCATATCTGCTGTAATTTTAGGTCTGATATGTCTAAAATATGAAAAATTCAGCCCGTAATGGAAGATGATCTGATCCAAAATGGTGATTAGGCATTGGCCCAACTGTACTGTCGATGTCACTCAGAGAAGGTAAGGGTATTCTTCTCAATAATCTGATTCTGGTTTCTATGTTTGAAGCACACTGAAAGTACTTTTATAATTTTGTGAGCAAAAAACATTAAAACTGTTATTATTATAGAATTACTACAAAGAAAAAAAAAATAAAATATCAAAGTCTTTTCAGCAATTTATTTATCTGTACCTTCAAAAACTCCAATACTTTCTGAGCACTTTATAACTTCAACAAACCGTTTGATTAAGTGCAGCCCTTCGTTAGACATATTACTTATCAAGTTCGTTAAAAACCTATCTTTTTCAAATTCTTGTATATACTACTCAAGCTCAGTAATCATTACCTGTTTGTCAGTTTGGTAAAAGATAAAGTCCGGGCATCCGTAGTCAAGGTGTCTAGTTGATATTTCTGGCTTTCCATCTAAGGTCACATGAGAATAAGCTGACAAGAACTTTAGTGGGTGAGTAAACGTCGATTTTATGTTTGCTAAACCTGAAAATTCAACTTTTATAATATTATACATATACGAATGATAGTAATGTCTAGAAAGTACATTCCTTTCTCAAAAATTTCCCAACTGGACCCGCCCGTTTCAAATCGATATTGCCCAAAACCTTACCCTTAGCCTTCCGTATCGAGCAATCGTAGTCCAGTCCCACCGCAACCGGCCTGATGTTAATCCTCTTTTTGTCATCCCTAACCTGAGGCGCCTTCTGTTTGTTCACACAGACGTCTGGAGATGTGAAGCTGCTCACGTTGATATTACCCTCCCTCACAAAGTGATATAATGGAGACTTTGGGTCCATGTTGAAGTCGCCGCACAAAAAGTTGCCAACAAAATTAGAGCCGCGCAGAGATATTGTGTTGTTTATGACATTAGACATCATCAATATCAACTGCCCTAGCTTCAAATCGCCTCGGTTCATGTTGAACAAGATGTGGGTGTTGAAAACATTAAAAACAAGACCTGATTGAATGTGTCGTAGAGATAATAATTGGCCTAAAATTGAAGGTATCAATGTGCATACCTTTTTTACGTCCTTTTTCTTCAAAACATACCTAAAATCCAACGAAATTTCAAAAAACTCACCAACATTGTCCTTGTTAAAGCCTTCAGCTCCCCTATTGTAGCAGATCTCTTGATAATTCAGCTGTTGATAAACCTTTTTGTTGTATGCGATTAGACATCCATCTGGGTTGCCATTTCTTCGCGGTAAGTAAAAGTAATCGTAGTTTACTGAAATCAGTCATTTTAGTGTTTTACACGCCCAAAAGATAAAATATTGTAGTAGGCAGTAGGAATGCAAGAAAATAGATCAAAAAAGAAAGAAAGCAAGTCCAACCTTTAGGTACGAAAGGTAACGTAAGATCAGACCACCAACACATTAATTTAAAACTCACTCCTCTCAAAGAACGGCCTAAAATACGCGATGACATGTTTGTCCTCGACCTCCTGGAGACAAAACACATCAGAGTAGCTGTTGGTCAAGAAAGCCTCGATCTTCTTCCATCTTTCGGACCATTTCAAGGCTTTCTGATCACATGCACGATACAAATGTGAACATCTGATTCTGGTGGTCTCGCATAACACATTGTATGTGCATATCGTCACAACTATACCGTTAGTGTTTGGTGAGAACACGTTCATCTAGAATTGGAAGAAATATATGTAAATATAAGAAAATATAAAATTTTAGTGACATATCAGTTGTTTTTTAAATGATACCGGTCCCACATAATCTATAATGCTTTTGTCAAGACCCCTATCTATGATGCCCTTTAACTTTGTCACAATAATAAGCTTTTACTAAAAAAAGTAATAACTAAAGTTGTAATCGTAATAATTTGTAATTGTAAAAATTAAAATCGTAATATAATTCAAAATTAATCTTATACAATAGTTAATAATGCTTTTCGAAACAAGTAAAATCGAAAAAAGTCCCGTTTAAAAATAAAAAACGAGTTGAATCGCGATAAAAATCCCTGAAAACTAGCAAAAGCAAAAAATAAAGCGTCTTTTTCCTAATAAAACACAACAACAACATAAAACTTAGCCAGAAAATGCACTTAAACATCTAAAAAAATATAATATTAATGTTAGTAATAGATGCATCTTCTCTATAGATCAAAAGGTAAACTTGATACGCCCAGAATTTACCTTTATCATAACAAATTTCTTAACCCCCAGTCTAAAATTTCTAAACCGGCAGCCATTAAATACACAGTATATATCAGTTTACGTATGTTTTCGACTGTTTTAACTACTTTTCACCGTAATAATATCCAAACTCACTGGTTTCTTCGGTACCATAACCAACTCCGATGTCCACTTCACTTCCTTATTTTTAGCCAATTTCTTTGACCTTGTTGGTAACGATGGCAATTCCTTTTTGATAATTTGATCAATTACAACAATATCTTCATCCACATTAACTTCATTTTTCACCTGACCTTCTTCTTTCACCTGAACTTCCCCTTTCACCTGACCTTCTCCTTTCACCTCGTCTTCATTGTCAACTTCCATTGGTTCTTGAGATAGGCTCTTAACTTCAGATTTAACAAATAAACTAGTTTTACTAGCTTGAGCTGATACAGCGCCCATGGTAACATCAGTAGAGACAAAAGCTAATTTAGGTATGACTGACGTAGAAGCCACATTAACAGTAGATGCCGTGCTCCATGATGGTTGATTACTCTTGGCCAAATTCTGTTTTGTTTTCTGTTTCTTTGCAGTTTCCACATTGCTTTGATTGCTTTCGGCAGCCTTTGTGTTACCTTTCTGTTTCTTCTTCTTGTTTTCCTCTTTCTGCTTCTTGTCCATCTTATATACTTCTGTTTGAGCAAGACTAAGGTGCTGATGAAACATTCTTTTCTGACTGCTGTTTGCTTCTACAACAGCTTCCGATTCAAAAGATTCTTCAACTAGAACAATTGACGAATTCCTTGACTTTCCCTTTTTACCCTGGTTAGGTTCTGAAGCTGCTGCAGATTTTTGAGGTTCCTGGGTTTTGTTCGCTAATCTAGCACTTTTCCTTGGTGTAGAAGTACTGGACGATGGCTGAAATAAAGGTCAATCATTTTAAGGCATCAAACTTCGCAAAAAACAATCAAAAAAAAACAAAAGTAAATTATAGAATGATTCTTAACAAGAAACTTACAATATTTGAGTCTTTTTGACTAAACTTGTTGGCTTTTTTCGTCGGAGAATTGTTTCCTTTATTCATTGGAACTAAAACACCTTGTTTAACATTAAAATCATAACCAAAAGTACTATAAAAACAAAACAACGCTTTTTAAAACAACAACCTTAATACTACCTATTTATTCTCCAATAATGTTAAAATTATTAAAACTCTTTATTTAAAATACTCTTTATAACATCAGTTAAAAACGTACCTTTAGCCTTTGGAATTGCAGGTAAATTCATAGGAGCCAACGACCAATGAGCTTTCTTTTCCGGTATTGGATTTTGGTTTTTAGGCGCAACACCACCATCTGGCAGCCTATTGCTGACTATAAAAGATTTTCAGTGAGCTCTTTATCAATTAAAACCAGTAGAAACGTACATTTAGCCTTTGGGATTTTAGGTAATATCAAAGGACCAGAAAGCGACATCCAATTAGCTTCCTTTTCTGGTATTGGAATTTGGTTTTTTGGCGCGACGGAACCATCTGGCAGTACCTCATTAACTATAAAAAATTTTAAATAAGTGTTATCAAAATATACACCCACCTATCATAACCTCATCTTCTGGGTCCGAATAATCACTGAGCATAATCCTAAAACACAAAATACCATAAACAGAGAGTGAAAAGACGTACAATTCAATGTAAACTATAACTTTACAAAATCTATTTCAATAGTGACACTACAATAATTAAGTTTAGTGTTACAGACCATTTATAAAGTAAGATAATGTTCGCAGTAGCCAAAGTAAGAGAAAATACTTGAACCAAAGAACTAATACATACTTAAATGCATCTATCTTGCTTTGGTCAAGTCATTTTACAAGTATTAATGTACTAATACTTCTTACAATGCTTTTGCAACAATCAATAAGTGACACAATCAATAACTTGCTCTCTTCATCAATCCCGAGCAATATTAAAGCTTGCACCTAAAATTAAAAACAAAAATTAAAAAAAAACGTACGTATCATGATCATCATCAATCGTCTGACATCTTTTGGCCATGGTTTTTGCCCGATCTTCAGCCGTAATTGGCTTTCGAACTACTACAACATCGTTCAAACCATCTTCCCCTTCATCGTTCAAGTTCTGTAGCGCGCTAAAGTCAATATCCCCAAAAGCTGCAAAAGCATCTTCAAAATGTTCTTCGTTTAATGGTCTGGAAACATCTTACATTAGTTTCGTTTTTAAATTCAATCTTGAAAAGAAGTGATACAACAATATAACATACTGATTAGCTGGATCTACAATCTCTTTTCTTGTAGTAGATACGTGTGCATTTCGATGCTCTGTTCTATTACTTTGAGACCGTCGTTCAGAAGACCGTGAGCTATTTCCGTAATGTGTTGATTTACTTCTTTTGGCCGGAGGACTCGATGATGGTTGATCGGAAGATTCGAAGAAACGTCGAGCTTTAGACCTAGCGTCCATGTTTGTTCTGAAAATTAACAAAAATCTTCTATAGAAGCATAATTTTATAACAAGAATTTGGAAAAAATATAAAATTTTTACAAAATTTTGTTATACATCTAGCATTATGTTAGGTCCCAACACGAAAACGACTTTAGCAAACTTTTTTGGTGTTGTGTTGCTCGTAAAAAATAAAATATTTAAAAAATTAAGGAAATCACGGCGAGCCCACTTTTATTTATTTTCGAGACGAAAGTGGTTTTGGGCGCAGGTCGGAAAGAAAAACGCAAATTCGGGTCACTTCAAGGTTTACTGCAATATACCCGTTAAACGGCAAGAAGTTTTACAGTGATAACAACATTACAAGATTAGTTAGATATTAGAGTTTAAATTTTGTTAAAAGTTCATTTACTTGGCTGCATTCTTAAAAGAGTTATGGGCTTTCGAATAAAATTAGGGCAAATTGTCAAAAATAAGATAAATCAATATAGCGTTTTTAATATAACAGTAATTTGTGAAACAAACATGCTATACACACCGAAATTAGTTTTTCTTCATTTTTGAAAAGTTTCAGCTCAAGAGGTGGTTCACTTTTTGAGTTACGATTTGAAAACTTTTTTAAGGCAAATTAGCACTAGAATAACATAATTTCGTAACATAACTTTTCTAGAAAGCAAATAATTTGCAAAAAAATCATGCTATACACACCGAAATTAACTTGTCTTGATATGTAAGAAATTTCAGATCTAAAAACAGCATATTTTTTGAGTTACACTTTGAAAACCTTATTTTAGTCATCAGCACCCACACCAAATATTATAAAATAAATTGCTAGATAGGTAAACAATTGCCGAAAAAAGATTTCTACATATATTATAATTACTATTTGCTTATTTTTGAAAAGTTTCAGCTCCTCTGAGTTCTTATTTTTCGGGATATATTTTTAAGCCATATTAGCAGTACCTTAACATAATTTCTCGGAAGAACTTTACGGATTAGTGAGAAAATGATAGTTAAATTATATCATACACATTAAACTCGTTTTGTGATTATTATTGATAGGTTTGAGACCTAAATGGAATATATTCTTTAAGCTACGTCTCGATGACTTTTTAAAGCGTACTACCATTAGCATAAGTTTGTTACATAACTTTTCTGTAAAACAAATAATTTTTTAAAAAATCATGCTATACACATCTAAATTGACTTTTTTTGGTTTTTATGAAGTTTCAGATCCAAAAACGACCTACTTTTTGAGGTACAATTTGAAAACCTTATGTTAGTCATTATCAGGTAAAGTAAATATTTTGACACAAACAAGTTCATAAGTAAATAATTGCTAACAAAACCATGCTATACGTGCTAAAACTAGTTATTCTCCATTCATGAAAAGGTTTAGATGCAAAGAGTGGCTATTTCTTCAGGTACACCTTGAATAACCTTTTTAATGCATATAAATATTACTTCAACATAATAATGAAAAAAGTTGATCTTAAATAATTAAATTGTTTATAAAATTATGTTATGGACGTCGAAAAGAGTTTGTCTATAGGTAGACAGTTTGAACTTTAAGAATGGTGATTTAAGCACGATAATACATTTACCGCTCTAATCACATAACAAAAATCCTATGCTATATATCAACACCTGGAAGTTGTGACACGGTATAGATGATAACTTAGGTGTTGTACAGCTACAAATAAATGTCACGGTAATATAATCTGACAGTTGTATTACGTATTAAAAACATCAACGTTGGAAAAATTATGCGATACCCAACATGAGGTCTTCAAACAGAGACGTGTAATCTCTTGCCGGTCGTATGATCAAGACTTCATATTTAAAAAAACTGAAAATTTTAGGTTTTAGCACGGGTTAAAATAAAAAATTTACCGTTTTAACGGAGTCAAAAATGATATGCTTTGCGTTACGATAATTTTTTGCGCTTTCGTGTATATTATTTAAATGTTAAGATAACTATCGATATAATTCCAGTTTTTACATCGTTTTGCTTAAAAAATACAGCGAATCAGTAGAATCTCTCCTTGAGGTATGTTACAATTTGCTTGCATGGGATAATTAATTTTAGATTTAACAGTGAATGACGGCAACAACGGTGATCGTCCTAATTTCAAACAAAGGTAATATAATATATAATTTTTTAATTACCAGTTTAGTAATAAATAATGAAAAAGAGTTTTAAACCTTATAATATAATTTTAGACGAAACCAGATAAGCAGTAATGCCATTAACACGTAGAAAAGGTGATAGTCGAGCTTCAAAGAAACATCCTAAAGTGATAGCACTTTTAGCACAACGCCGAAAACGAGGTAAGTAAAACCTTTCCAATCACGTTGACTCGTAAAATCTCATCCAGTAATTATCGTTCTTTTATGCCTGGTTTGGCAATTTTTTACAATAATTTCCAATTCCAAAGCACGATCATATACATCAGCTAAGAAACTAACAGACGATGAATGTACAAAGGTTATTGCCTTAATCGGCGAATTTGGACACGATCTTAAGACTGTGATGCCTCTTGAACACACCGGCCAAAAATTACATATGTTTCTGTTGCACGGAATCCAGAAAATTCCCAAAAAAAACGATATCGGACATTTGTGTGAGCAAGGACTTGAAGCAGGCCATAAACACTACAATCGCTTGAGTCAACGTATATTTACAAAAGATCCGTCTAAGAAGTTACAATAGTTGCTATTGGAATCAGCAAGAAAGACGTTTGTTAATGATAAACCGGACTGTATTTTGATTATGAAGACACACAATTATAAATTAATCAATTACTATTAAATAAACTTATAATATTGACTTGTAAATACAAAACTTACTTCAGTTATTGACGCACCGAATTATAAATAGCAAGAATAAATTTTAGCCACCATTTACAACAATGTAAATATTGCGAATGCCTAGTTTATTCTTATATTTACACATTGGTCCAATTTGCAACAATATTTTGCGTTAATTCTTTAAAAAAGTTATAAAACTCTTCAAAAACCACAAAACTACATTTTTCTATAATATTACAAAAATAAAAATAAAGAATAAAACTTGGCGCAAAATGAAACAGTTGACCTAGGATTTTTTTCTTTCTGCAGCCTGCGCAAAAATCGAAAAAGCCATTTATTTCTCGCTTTGGGCTCGCCGTGAAATAACAGAAATAAATTGTGTAACTTACTGATTAGCTGAAAAAGAGAACATATAAAATTGTATAACTTACTGTTTAGCTGAATCTGCGATCTCCTTCCTTGTAGTAGATCTGTCACTTCTATGATCTGTTATATGATTTTGAGACCTCCGTTCAGAAGATCGTGAACTATTCCTGTAATGTTCGATTTATAACCAAAAACTAAAAGAGATTGTATAAATAAAACTGCTTAACTTACTGTTTAGCTGAATCTGCTATCTCTTTTCTTGTAGTAGATCTGTGAGCATTTGGGCGCTCTGTTCTATGACTTCGAGACAGTCATTCAGAAG
Organism: Bursaphelenchus okinawaensis; assembly: GCA_904066225.2. NCBI lineage: Eukaryota > Metazoa > Nematoda > Chromadorea > Rhabditida > Aphelenchoididae > Bursaphelenchus > Bursaphelenchus okinawaensis. The sequence goes on along the minus strand of CAJFCW020000005.1, from coordinate 4,494,947 downwards.
ACCGGGAACAACTAGAAGAAAACATAAAACAAGATGACATGATGACTTACTGATTAGCTGAAGCTACAGTCTCCTTTCATGTAGTACTTTTCTGAGTATTTCTATGCTCTGTTCTATGAATTTGAGACCGCCGTTCAGAAGATCGGGAACTATTCCTGTAATGTTTGATTTATAATCAAAAACTTGAAAATAACATATAATAAAATTCTATAACTTACAGCTTAGCTGAAACTACAATCTCTTTTCTTGTATTAGGTCTGTGAACACTTCGATGCTCTGTGCTATGATTTTGAGGCAGCCGTGCAGAACACCGTGAACTATTCCTATAATCTGCCGATTTACTTCTTTTGGCCGGAGGACCTGACGTTAAATGACCAAAAGATTCGTAGAAAAGTCTAACTTTAGACATAGAGTCCATGCTGTTGCTGCAATGTGTCGATTTACTCCCTTTGGCCCGAGGGTCTGACTGCAAATGACGAAAAGATTCGTAGAAAGCCGGGCTTTACAACTAGCGGCCATGTTGTGCTAAAATTAAACAAAAATTAAACGTTTCTGTAGACCATAATTTAAAAAAAAACTAAAAATTTACAAAATTTTGCTACATTTGACATTAATTTTGGTCCCACCACGAAAACGAATTTTGCAAACTTTGTTGGTGTTGTGTTCCTTGTTAAAAATAAAACAAAATTTTATTAAAATTGACGAAATGAAGTATTCTTGTAGTTAACTAATCTTTATACAACTTTAGAGGAAAATGTTACTTAAAAATATAAACATTTTGCCAGCAAAGATATTGATCAGGAGTTATGCGTAAGTTAATATTGTTGCTTTTTTACGTTTTTAGGGCCGAAAATAGAATGAACACTAGATATATCACAGATGGACGCGATATGTTTAAGTTGGCTAATAGAATACTGCATAGGCAGATGAGTGGACGAGCTGTTTTGAGAGTAACGAGGAAGTTTGTGGGAGGTCGTGGGTACGAGAAGAAGTTTCACTTTATTTTACTGCAAACTTTGTTGATGAATACGGAAGTATCTTGTTCTTATCGTTTTGACTTGTTCAAAGTGTTGGTGGATAATGTGGACTTGGAGAGAGAACGATCACATTTGATAATGCCGTTTATTGCCAGGTATTTTTTGTTTTAGTTTATCTTATAGTAGGTAAACTAGGTTTTTTGAAAATTATGGGCTTTAAAGTGTTGTTAAAGCATGTTGTCGTTTATATTTCAATAGAGTAATGTTTTTTTGTACATTTTACTTTTAGTGGCACTTCATTTGAAAAGCTTTCAATATTGTTCAGAGCCAAGCTGATGGGATACAAAGATCTTGTTCAAGATAACCTTGAATTTCTGGCTAAACATATTGTTTTACCTGAATTAGGTAGCCTTTATGTTTTGTCTTTGTATTTAAGTTTTTTTTCATTTATTTAAATTAAATTATGTTTAACAATCAAAATATATAGCTAACAATATGTTATAGTAGACTACTTGTTAATAATAGATAATACCTTATTTTTAATATTTTTAAATTTGTACTTATGTATTCGTAGAAATGATTTAATTATGAGTTTTTTTAATTTCAGAACATCGTCTATACAATGATTTGAAAGATACGGACATTGGAAGGTTAGACAAATTGTTTGACCGTTTGAAAAGTTTTGGTATTCGAGAAGTTGAGATTCTCGATTTATTTAAAACTATTCATCGTTTTTCACAACGAGAAACGATATATGTTTCTTCTGTCAATTTGACACGGTAGGTATAGCTCAGTCTGTATACTACAATATCATGGTTAATATATTTTTAATGTTTGATGCTGTATTTTAAAATACTGTCAAATCTATACAAAGTAAAAGATTTTTTTACTAATATTGGGTAATATTCAATTTCAGATGGATAGAAATCAAAAGCCGGACAGTGACATTAGATGATGAATATTGTAAAGGTATTGTGATACCTCTGACCAACCAACGACTACGAGGTTTGATAGCAGCTGATAACGTGCAAAAATTGCATGTTGAATTGATAAAGAATGGAGGATTTCCGAAGGATACAGACTTTTCAAAGGTAGTTGATGAGATCATTGTGTTATACTTGGAACAGGCCAACTTTGGGTATCTTCATAAGCTTCTGCACATGTTGTAAGGCTTTTATTTACTGTAGTAGAGTATTATTTATGAAATTGTAAGATTTTTTAACAAGTTAATGAGGTTTAAAATCGAGTTTAATTTGAAAAAGTCGTCTAACTGGCAATAATATTATAGAAGGTAGAAATTTTAACGCATAATACGTGTAATTTCAAAGCCACAAAGTTGATTGTTTCAGAAGCCAAGCAACAGAACCAGAAGCATATAACGATGTAGAAGAATCATCTAAAAACCCTCACAATTTCGTGGAAAACTTTCATTTACTTCACATTTTACATCGAAAATTCATAGAAATTGGTTACAGTGGAGACTTAAGTGTTTTAGATGAGTATGCCAAAGAGTTAAGGCTGCTTTTTCCAAGAGGTAAGGTCAATATGTTGTATTTTAATTTGTCATAGCCAGGCTAGGGATGGAGAGTGGTGGTTTAGATTTGTTACGTAAAAACTGTAGTATTCTTTTCAAATTTGGTCTTCATTATTATATATAGAGATTAATAATATATGTGTATGCTGTAAGCTTTGTATTTCAGCCACAGCAGATCCTTCAACTTTATACCAAACTGTTGGAGCCTACCGTACTCTCTTCAAAGCTTTGCTACATGAAAAAACATTGACGAAGGAACTGTTGGACAAGGTGATAAACTTCTTTGATGGTTTAGTCAGACAAAGTTACCTAAACTTACATACGAATGAAACTATCAGTCCGTATATTGTGAGGCGTGTACTTAATATGTGAGTTTATCTTATACCACTTATCTCGCTTTTCTTTCAGCGAATTATAATTATGATAATATAATTGAAGCTTTAGTATAATATAAGATACAAGTTTGTGATCAACTGGTCTTTTATATACTTTTTGACTTTATAGTACGCATGAATGATATATACTATAATTTTACTACAACTTTAGCCTTGGCTGGAACACGGCAGTAGAAACCTGGCTGAAACTGCAAGAAAAGTACCATCTCTCGAATGGAATGCTCGAACTCTTGATCGACGTCCTGACTCGACAACCGGTCGATTGTCATCGCAAGAACTTTATCCTCCAGAAGGCGAGGTCAGATCTGTCAGAGTCGAGAGTGAACGCCTTTTTGGCCATTGCCTACGTCCAGCTTCAGAAGTACGACGAAGCCGAAGCCGTGCTAAGCGAAAACAAACTGAATCCAATGGATTTGGCACAACTTTTCAGGCTTAACAATTCAATCCAAACGGCCAAAATGGGGCATGAGGCTGATGTTACCTACGAGTTTCTGAAGATTTGTCTAAATTCGACCAATTTGAAAAACGACCAGAATGCGCTCAAGGTTTGTCATGCTGATTGGATTAGGATGTGCAGTAAGTTTTGAAGGTTTATATAATTTTGAGATTTTTATGTCAAATAAATGATCGGGCAGGGCTTTTGTTGACAGGGGTATCACGGTATACCACGTTTAATTTTTTTTAAAAAAAAAGTTTTGAAAAAGGGTCAGTAAAAGTTATTTACCTATTGTACCATACTGATTGAAAGATTAAAACGGGTAAACATACACACACTGTAGTTACTGATAACATGGTATTTCAGCTCGAAACGACCTTGGAGTTCACGCTATGAGGATAAAGGAACTACTAGATGACTATGGAGTCAAGCTGGATGATGAATTTTTGAATCGGGTCAAGACACTGGCTAGGAAACATAATCAGCTGGTCGAGTAGGTTGTTTTTACAGTATATATAATATCTTGTATGTTTACAACTTGGGGTGCTGTGGCAGCTGTGTTATACAGTAAATCATTACTTTTTGAGTAAACGTTTCTCACTACAATAGTGGCCATAAAAACGAGACTTTTTACATTATATTGTGTTAGTTGTTCCTAAATTGAAAGAAATAGCGTTTGATTTAAATAAATATTGTAGTAAGTGGATCCTGGACCCGAAGACGAACTTACTGAACAGTAAATTACTTGATGGCTCAAAAGTAATTGAACACATCAATGAATTCAAAAAACGAACGGAAGAAGTTCATCCAGAAGTGGAATTAAACACGGTGATGACATAACGTGTGGTGATGACATTATCACTACGAACATGTTGTAGTAGATAGGGTTTGTTAAGTTTACATTGTTATTGTTGTTTTTTATAAATTTAATGAATTTTACCATGAAATATTGGAGGTATGGATGTCTTTTTGTTTAATTTTATGATTTTGAGTCATACAGTACATTAGTGTAACTAGTATAGTATGTTAAAGATAGTTTTTAGCAAAAACTAAATTTACAAAAGGGAAAATACGGTAGCTCAAAGCTAATACGGTTATGAAATGGCCATTCTTTGTTTTTTGACTTTTAAAACATAAATAACTAAAGAAGCCTCTACTACAACTCTAGGCCTTCATATGTTACTATTATTCTAAATTTCAAAAGAACAGTACCCAACTACATCATGCTACAGTATCCAAAGCCTTTCTAACTTCATATTTTACATTTTATTGCTTTGGAAACTGCATTTAACAGTAATGTAAACTGTTAATCTGGCAGTGTTACGTAGTGACATAATAACCAGGGAAATACGTGACGTAGCAGCTATTACCAGATTAATGGCAATTACTATTAAGGGATGTATGTTTGTAGGATTTTATAAAAAGTAATAGGTATTAAAAGATGTGGATATAGTTAGTAAAAGATGTAGATATAAAGGTATGTGTATCTGTTGCAAAAAGAAGTAAAGGTAAATTACAGAGCTTTCAAAGGATTTACTGCGGTATTAAGCTGCTCGGTAAAACACTTTGGTATTTTTTTACATTACTATTGTTAAAATGCCGCGTTTTATAGATAAAAAGGTTTGTTTTTGTTGTCCTATACTACAAGTAGGACCAACTAGTAACAAAGATGATCCTTGTCCCAGCTCGAGACTCTCGAAGAACAATGGCCCAATTAGGCCATAAAATAAATACTTAAAATGCGCTTTTCGAATCTCCATAATGAATCATTTGACATTTCCGAACAAGCCTCGGATGAACATTGTGTTATTATACTTTGATGTCTCTATACATTGAACGGTTTGTATGTTGTTTATATAATATATTTTTATAATATAAAATTTTTATGGGCAACTGTTTTTTAGCGTTGTAATAGTCTTTAGCGTGCTTTTAAATTAATATAATAGTTTTTAAAATAAAGAACGTAAAAATTTGTAATAGGGTATCCTTGAATGTGCACGGGGATGGCACGTTAGTTTTGCTACCTTGTTTGTAACGTAAAAAATATAAAAATTACTATTTTAAACTAGAATTTTACTTTTTAAAAATGCATGTTTTAATAGAAAAATCAAAAACTAAATTAGTTCTTTAAAAGCTTATATTAGTTCAACTTACCAGTTGAACATTCCAAAATTAGTAATTTCTAGCCACTTTTGAGAGCCAGAACCACAAGTAACCTTGTTTGTAGATATTAATCCTATAGATCTCGTCACACTCTAAAAGTTCTATAAAGCGATCGTTACCTTTTGATTGGGTTTACTTTCTATGACTGTCTATTGCACTCTTGTTTGCATTATTTCTTTATCAAATTTTTCATTGTCGACATATAAATTTCGTGTTTTACATTTCAGTTACGTGGAATACAAAAAAAATTTAAACAAAATTTAAATCAAAATTAGTAAAAATTGTTAAAAATAAAATCAAAATTAAAATTTTGTTTGTTTAAAAAAAATATTAAAATTTATGCAAATCCATGTCTTTATGATCGTTCTGAGATATACGACCATCTGTTACCGGTCGCGCAATGCTATTGTAGTAGTTGTCGGGGCTATTTACTTACAGTTTGTTGACTCGTCTTCCGTAAACAGTAGTGTTTTTTTGCTCTCTACTTTGTTTTGTTACATCATACTGTTTTTTATTGTACTGTAACTTCTTTTTTTAGTATGTCCTTTGTCTTACTGTAATTTGTTTAGCTTTTTCTTCTTACTGTATTTTTTTACTTTGTGGGTTACCGTAATTATATCCTACTGTAATCATATTTCCTTTTAATATTCTTACTGCATCTTGAAGTATTGCTAGGATAATATTATGTTAATTATCCAAACATACAGTAAATAAATGTACTTTTAATGCCCAAACTTAATTACGGGGTACCCGCCCTCCTTGGCCCGTTTTAATCCAATTTTCTTGAATTAGCTCTTGTTTCGAGGCCGGAAAACGAAGCCGAGGCCAATGTTTGGTCTTGTTTCTTGACATTATTTATCATCTCATACATCTGATCTTACCTAATATTTCATTTTTATTGGCTTTTTTGAAAAACAGCTTAATTTAGTGTTTAAATTTTTTAAAAAAGGGAAAAGTATCAAGAATGACAAAATAAGGTAAAATATTTTACCTCACTTACAAGGCCGGGTTCGTCACAGAGTAGGTCAACAAGAAACTTGTTTACTTGAACAATTTTATTTAGTTGGCCACTGATTATTAGTTCAACATCAGTCGAACATTCCAAAATTTCTCTTTTCTAGCCACTTTTGAGAGCCAGAACCACAAGCTAACCTTGTTTGTGGATATTAATCCTATAGATCCGTTAGTGTTCTAAAAGATATCAAAAGCATCGATTACCTTTTGATTGGGACTCGATATCTCTGCTTGTCTTACGTTCTTTGATTCAGCGCTCTCTCTAGTTATCGCAAAATCTGCCCACATTTTAATGTTGCAAAAGCTTTATTATTGTAAAAGTTATGAAAATTTTTAACCTAAAGAACTTAAAAACACAACAAATTATTCTTTGAACGTGCACGGCGAGTTTTGTTAAATTTAAACGTTAAAAAGCTCATGAAATTTACAATTTAACGTTAAAAAAAAATAATTTAAGAATAGAATTTTAAGATTACCTTCTTTAGTTTGTTAAAAAATTATATTAGTTCAACTTATCAGTTAAACATTCCGAAATTATTAATTTCTAGCCACTGTTGAGAGCCAGAACCACAAGCTAACCTTGTTTGTGGATATTAATCCTATAGGTCTGTTCATACTCTAAAAGGTCTTTAAAGCGCTCATTACCTTATGATTGGGTTAGGTTTACCCTAACCGTCTTACGAACTCTCTATCAAACTACGTCTTATTAGGGAGGAAATAAAATGCATAATAAAATCATAGCGCTAGGCATAAAGTAGTTCGTATCTCAAAACATATCAAAAGCGTCGATTACCTTTTGATTAGGTTTGAGTTTGTTTTCTTGTCTTACGCACTCTTTGAACCTTATGCTCTCTATATCTTGCGAACTATCTTTTCTATATAACGTCTTGCTAGTCCCCACTCAAAATATAATATCTTACAGACTTTAGAGGTCAATAAAGTTTGGTATTTAATAAAAAAATTTAAAAAACTTACCAAGCTTTTGTTGAATGAGCCGTGATTACCCATCGCTCCAGCTACAGTGTAAAGTGATAGTTTTTTTTAAATTTTTTTGTTTGTAAACTCAAAAACTTTAAACCCGAGTTATTAAAGTGCAATAAATTAGAATTGTGACCTCTGCTAAGCCTCAAAACAGCGAGGGCAGGCCCTTTTGATTGAGGATGACAACTGTCGGCCCAAGAGCATATTTGCACACCTTTCGTTATAAATAAACGCATTAAACCCGGTCCAATATGTCATCTGTGTTTTGTGACGGCAAAGGCTCAGTTGTATATTTTACAGGGTTAAAAAGATTATATTTTGATTTACTATAGCTTTGGGACCTTTTCACAAAATTGGGTTTTTATTTAGAGCTTGATGAATGTGTTATAGTAGTTTTAGAGCAAATAATCTTTTTTTTTATTTTCCAAAATAATTTTTTAAATAATTTTAAAGTTAATATCCCCTTTGCATGTAACTATGTCATTATGGCCAAACGTTTGTCCTCAACTTCGCTTTATTTTAATTTTTGTTTCCGTTTACATTTCGTTCGATGTAATTTAATATTAGTACATACTTGAAAGGGTTTCATGCGGATCGAATTCGCTCTAATGGGGCATAACACTTGTATTCATTTTGGCATTCATTTTTTGCAAATTGCTACAATTAAAGGCCATGATAAGTTCCGCAAGGGCATTTTTTGTTACAAAAAAGGGGGGAGTGGTCTTAAATTTTAGTACTTCTTTTTATTTTTTAAGAGCGGGAGGCTTAAGATGAAATTTTAAAAGTTTTACCGTTAGGCAAGCATTTTAAAAAAGACTAGCAAATTGTAACTCTAGGGCTGGACAAGACCTAAGGCTAGGCAGTGGCCAGACAAGAGCTGTTAAGACAAAGCATAAGGCCTGGGCTAAAGCTAAGGATAGGGCTGGGAAAGAGCTGAGACTCGGGGTAGGGCTAGAGTATCCAAGCTTTTTGTATACTTGAGTTTCCTATAGAGATTTTATAGTACATTGAGCTCGCAGTACTCTACAGTACCGTACTACTAATACGTATCAAAACACAGCTAAAAATTTTCATTTTTCAAATTAAAAATCAAGTTTTTGTGCAAAATCCAAAAAAATCTCATAAAATCCGTCTTTGTTTTAATTCCAACCCTTAATTTCCTTAATTAAAGCTTCTATCGAAAAGTGGCGTAAAATCGTATTTTACACCAAAAGCCAAACCAAAGCGATACCATTTGTGGAGCTAAGCGGATTCTTGGCCATTTTCTGCTTTTCCCCTGGGAAAGGAATTTAAAGACATTTCTTAAAGCGGAAAAAATAAAATATGCAAATTTTGCGAACAGCCGGCTTTATGCCCAAGTGCAGCGAGCTGCCGGTCATTTTGATTATTTTGTCATTTGGCGGAAGTATTTTCGGGTTTATTATGATTTTATGGTAAATATGTCATAATGACATAGTTTTCTTTCATTTTTAAAAATGTGTCATCATGACATGTTTTAACTGAAAAAGGTGTCAGGATGACATGTTTTCAAACATTTTTTTATATATGATATTTATAACATTTTTAGTTTTAAAATACGTCATAAATACAATATTTAAAAAACGTGTCATTACAACACATTTGATATAAAAAGTGTCACGATGACATATTTTCTTTTAAATTTTTTGTCTGGTGTCTTGGCAATGTCAAAACCAAAAGAATGACAAAATTCCTTTGTATTCTTTTTTTCGAAACCCATAAATTTAAAAATTTTAAAAATAACAAAGCCAATTTTTTAATATTTTTTTTTCAATTTATTCAGAAAATTTCTTTGATTATGTTGAATGCCATCGAAGGCATGAGTGTAACATGGCCAAGATGACATGTAATAAAGACAGTAGTGAGAATCCCATTAAACTACACTCGAAACGCTCGAGAATTCTCGACTTTCGACCAATTTTAATCTCTTTTTTCAATTTTCAAGCTTTTCACTTTGGGCCGTTTTTAGTTTTTTTGGCTTGGTACGGTAGAAAATGATAGTGAGTAGATGTCAACTTTGGTTTTTTATTGGTGTGGATAGAAAATTTTCAACTTTTTGTAAAACAAAAATTAAATTTTCAAAAAAAAATCTTTTTTTATGACAAAATATATTAGGGTACTTTCATTCACAATATCATCTCATAAAGACCATTTTCAAGTAACCAAAGCTCATAAAAAAGGTCATGAATATCTTAACATTATGTATTATACTTCTTCCTCTCTCTTCTCTATGGCCATGAATAATGGCGACATTTCTCATGATCAAAAGAGAAGAATAATATGCGAAACCAACTTAGTTCTTTTGCAAAAAGTAGACTAGTATCACTCTATAACTATTAGAATAATGGACGTGGGCAACCAACGGGCCGAATTTTAAAATTAGGTCCAGCTCGCGGGCTGGGCTCGAAAAGTAAGCCCAAGCCGAGAATTCTTTTTGACCGGGCCTGGCTGATCTAGTCGGAGAAAGAATGAAAACAGCCGATCCTAAATATTCTGCCCGAGTCGGCCCGGCCTCAATAGTAGCCCTACTCTTTTTTTAACCCTTACTACTTATAATTGCATATCAATCTCTACCTATAACCAAATATATACAACCCCATACCAATCGTATTAAACTGAGGATCCCTTTTGTTACAATAACAATGTCAGCTAAACACCCACCTAGTTCAAACCCTCCGGCTACCTTTTAATTGTTTGTATATCTGTCATCTAAACAGTTCTGAAACGAAATTCGGATTATAATTCAGTTTTTTAAACGGTCTTTTTCAATAGCAATATGAACGTATGATGGTTTTTTATTATACTTTTTTGATTTTTTTGTTATTTCGCCTGAGGGTTGTTTTTTGGAAATTCAAAAAACTTTTATTTTTGTTACTAAAATTTAAATTTTTATAAGATAAACTTTCAAATTCGACCACAAAAGTAGATTCTAAAAACTTTTTGGCCAATAATTTTCCAACCTTGGCCTTGCTAACCGCCGAGAACTGTAGTGACATCAACTGTGACCTTTTCTGTATTCATCTGTATTTTAAATAGTTTGAAATGCCATTCTTTTTTCAAATCCACTCGAAAATTAATGTAAACCTTGATTTAACGTTCTTCAAAGTGAATAAATTATGGTGGCCGAAGCGGGGGATTAATGAAGTTTTTCCGCTACGTAATGCTATACACAACTGTCACTTTTTTGGTCGAAAAATACGTAGAATCGACTAGTTACGTCTAGACTTCTAAAAGGACTGGACCGGCCTAGTGGGCTCCTTTTAAGACCCATTCTTTGTTACGCGTAATACAGTCTATATTTATGCGGTTGGGGTCAAAAAATAGATAGAAAAACGTAGGATAATGTTAATTTTTGTAAATTGCGTAGAATTTGTTAATTCTTTATAATAGAAACATGATACTTTAGAACTCTCTTAAAGCTAAAATCCGAATCGAAAACCAAGATAGTTCCCCAAAATATTATTCACAAATATCAAAGCGAAAGGTCTCGTTCCCTTATTATAATGTAAATTTATTGTTAAAACGGAAAAACTATCGAAAATATACTTTTAGCAGTGTGTTACGCAGTTGCAACGTGTTCATCGTGTATATATTCGGATTCTCACTGAGAATCAGATCTTTAATGTTCTTATAGCGGGGTATAATATTGTAGACAGCAAGTTGTAGAGACATTAATGCTGAAAAAAGGGAAAAAAAAAGTTTGGCCTGTCCCGCGGGCTTGAAAAGTAAGCCCGGGTCCATTGTCAAGCCCCCTCCGTTGGAATACGTAAAAAAATTTTTACCCCCCCCCCTGGGCCTTCAAAGTAAAAATTTTTAAAAATTTAAAAAACGTTATCCCTTTTTCTTCCTACTCTGACCCAATAAAGCGTCATTTCTTGAAGGAATCCCATGTAAAATGGCGTTACAGATCCCTTGAGTATGGCTTCGTATTATACACGTCATTTGACGTACCTTCGGATACCATACAAAAACTACGGTAAACGTTGAATAAATATAAAAATTTTCTCAAAAATTGTCAAAATGTTAGTCATTTAAATTTTTAGAGATTATACTGCGCCAAAAGTCATGTCGTTTTTTGCGGTTGAAAGTAAAGTAAATTGACGACAATACTTTTTTGACTGCTTAGAAAATTGATTACAGCGAATTTTTTTCAATCAAAATTTACTTCAAATTTCCTTCCAAAATTTCTAAAAAAAGAAAAATTTTCGTTTGCAACCCCCGATTTAAAAAATTTTTTTAAAAATTCGCTAGAAATTGGCCTGCCGTCTCCGTGCCCTCAACACTCTCTCGCCCCAATATTTTATCTCGAGTTTTATCAAAAAGCGAGAGAATTTGAGCCCAAAAAATGGCCGTGGCCATGAGGAATGGCCACAAAAAAGCGCCGCCAAAAACTTGGAGTAAAACCGCTTTATATAAGACATTTGGCCATTTCGCTGTTGTGGCCAAATATTCAAGTTTTTGTGGGGAATAGGAGGTGATACTGTATTTTAGGATTTGATATTACTGTATTTTTGTTTTATGTTTGAATTTTGATTTATTTTTTAATATTTTTGATTTTTTAAAATTTTTAAATTTCAAAAGTTTTTTTAATTTCAAATGCCACAATGTACCAATAGTCCTATTTTTAAATGCTAGTTAAACATTCTCAATCCTTCCGGACACTTTCGAGTTTAACATTGTAAATAACAATGAAAGACGAAGTCACAAAGCTTTGTCGTATCTTTGTTTTTTAAACATGTTACTTTACTTTTGAGCCTGACTTTGTTACTATGTTTGGCTAATATAATCTTATTGGACTTTTCGGCCTTTTTTTGAATTTCTAATGATTTTTTAGTAACATGCTATCACAGATATTGTACAGTAGAAGCTAGTGATAAGAAAGTCAAAGTTACAGTCTTTTTTGACTTGCCGTTTACAGTAAATGCCCGTTGACAATAGTATAGACTCATATAGCATATCCATACTAAAGAGTAAAGCCTTCAAAAACTGTTTACACCAGCACCATGCTATATTATATTCTTATAATATCTTGTTGTGTACATATATTTAGCATCACAAGTTATTTCGTGCCAAAACGAGTAATTAGTAGTCGTTTAAAGCGGTTATGTTATTTGTGCCAGCCTCTAACATCCATAACAAGCCTAGTCAAAGATCTTGCCAATTACACCTAAATGTATCTAAACATACGTTTTTAATGATCTGATGCTGCAAGTCTTAAATTTTTTTACCAAGTTTACCCGTTTCTTATAACTAAAGCTTTACTTCGGTCAAAAAGTACGTAAAATCTCCTTTCGTGCTAAAAATTAGTGATTATAGATGTTTTTCTATAAATTTTTAGACCATCCTTAATTTTATCCCAATTTTTATTCCTGGAGACCCGAATGTTGATGTCTAGTATTTACACTACAGTATTTCCGGTATTACACTAAATTAATCTGTTAATAAGATGCCATGCGTGATATCGTAATTGTAAAGTAACTTTTAGCACAAATATCAAACTTTATATTTTCCTTATCAAAAAAGTTCATTTTTCAAAATTATGCAAATTTCCCATCCCAAAATATGATTTTTTTTCGAAATTTTTCAAAATAATCGGTGGATGTGAGCGTGCTTTGTCTCAAAACATTGCTTATGTTACCCTAACTTACTGACTTACCATGCCATTGCCATACTACGTACAATTCCAGAAACAAAATGCGATGAGACAGTGCCAACTAACACCGTTGCTGCTCTGGTGCTGTGGGGCCGCCGTGGTGCTATGGCTCATCATGGTGATCAAACTCTCGAACCGGGTCGAAAATCCACAGTATGGTAGGTTCTTGAGTCTAAAACTATGATATTATAGATTTTTCTATGCTTTTTATTGTATTTAAAGTAATTTCAAGCGTTTTTTATCCAAAAAACATTAAAGAAATCAAAGATTTTACATAAGGGGAAAGCTTTGCTCGGGATGAGTAATATTTTAGCGAAAAGAATGTTTTTTCAATAGTTCTCAAAAAGTAAACATTTAGCAACAATATAAAAACAAGATAAGATCTCATTACACATGTTAGAATAGGTTTCTGATCAATTTTCCGATATTACACTAGGCAAAATGCTCACATTACTAAAAATTATTTAAAAAATGACAATATCCCCAATATATTTACAAAAATTTCGTTCCTTAATATCAAGTTTTATTCCAGACATAGCTCAAAAACAAGAACTGAACACAGCCCTCGCCGAACTGGATCGACTGCGACAAGAAACGGCCGAACTTCGTCAAAAACTGGCGGCCCAAGACGAAGTTCCCAAAAATGACCAGAAACTAGAGCCAATGCCAGTTTTGCCCGAACCTAAGCTCAAGTATAACATTGATAATGGAAAACTGTACACTAAAGAACATGAAGTCGAGCGACGGGAGCTGGACAACCAGATTCGGGAACTTTTCTACTACCTCAGGTTTCAGATGGATTCAGACGACGGAAGTGTCAAAGATAAAGCCAATTTCAAGGAACGGGTACTTAATCAGGTAAGAACAGTTTAAGTAGATTCTCATAAACCAGTTTCAATTACTTTTCAGAAAATTAATACCTAAATTAGACTAAAATTATATTGTAATAGAAAAACATACCTTAATCACATCAAAACGACGAAAAAAACGACATCTTAAAGATCGAAACATTGATAACATATTTTTAATTCCAGACTATCTCTCTGATGGCCTTATCGACCAACTTCGGTTCATTAGTCGACCAGTCGGCCGCGTGGCATAAACAAGAGCTTCAGAAAGTAACAGATCATATCCAAAAACGTATCTACGATCTTCAGCATCCTGAATCTTGTTCAGCCGCAAGGTAAGTCAATATCCATAGCTAAACTTGCAACATTTTTGCCGAATTTTCTTTAAATTTTGTAAAATTCGGCCGAAAAAACGAGATTTTGTTTGAGAAGAAATATTGACTCATAACTTGAAAACGTGTCAAGTTTTTTTCTGATTTTTCTACTTATGCTAACTTTTATCAATTACATTTTTCTTGCATTTTACAAGTGTAAATTAACCTTTTATTGCATTTTAGGATACTAGTTTGTGACCTGAACAAAGGATGTGGATTTGGATGTCAGTTACACCATGTGGCATATTGTCTAACTGTAGCTACCGCTTCAAATCGCACCATGGTGCTTGAGGGTGATGGTGCTGGCTGGAGGTACTCGAAACAAGGCTGGACCGCTGTGTTTGAAGATGTTTCCGGGTGCACTTATGCCAATTCTGTATCTGTAAGTCTTTATGAGAAGTTTATGTAGGTAGCTATACCTTTATTTCGATCATTTAATACCTAATTTTTAAAATAATTTTAAAAAACCTGTCTAAAATGAGTTTGTTTAGAAGTCTTCAAAAGCTGAAAGCTGGCGATCTATCGACCAGACCGAACGGGTATTGTTCTTGACCATCGTCGACGCTCTACATCAACGTCCAGCTCAGCTACCGTTGAGTTTTCCGAAGCAATTGGAAGACGAGTTGCTGACACATCACTCGAATCCCCCAGTGTTCTTTCAATCTCAATTCATTTGGTATTTGATGAGATCGAACGACCACATGAGGGAGATTCTGGACAAAGCTGCGGCCAAGATTCCATTCGACGAAGGTACGTTGTAGTAGACTTGGGGCTGTTTTGTTTGATTTTTGATGGTTTAGAGGGTAGTATTTACGGTTTTTTAATAGAAAATAAATGGTCTTACAGGACTTTTAATTTTTTTGAAAAAAGCATGCAGATTGACAAGGTCTTTTTAATAAAAATGGCAGAAAATACTATGCCAACGCGCGCGAATTTTAAATTCGAATTTTAAAATGAATTTAATTTTGATTATTATCCAAATTTTCTAAACTTATATCAAATTTCATGTCGTTTTTAAAAATTAAGACGGTTTTTTAAAAAGTTACAACAGTAGTTTTTGATAACGCATGTTTTCGTTACAGGACCAGTAGTAGGGTTACAAATCAGGAGAACTGACAAGATTGGGTTGGAAGCGGCATTTCACGGGGTCGATGAGTATATGAAATGGGCCGAGATTTGGTTCCAAGTTCAAGAAAAACGACATTCACCTGAACGGTCACTGAAACGACGGGTTTACATTGCTACAGATGATCCCAAGGCTGTGGATGAGACGAGGACAAAGTAGGTCATACTATAACTTCTTACTATACTCTCTGCTTTATTTTGATAACTCAACTTACCTAATTCAAAATGTTTTAGATACCCCCACTATGAAGTGTACGCGGATGTAGGTATAGCCCAGTCAGCCCAGCTAGCCAATCGTTATACGGACGTATCTTTGTACGGAGTGGTAACAGATGTGCATATGTTATCTCGCTGCGACTACTTGGTATGTACGTTCAGTTCGCAAGTCTGTCGGGTCGGCTACGAACTGAAGCAGGTCAAGGATGGAGATGTGGCCGAGAAGTACCATTCTCTCGACGACATTTACTACTACGGAGGACAACATGGTATGTTTTGGAGATTTAAAGGGTTGTGTAGGAAAATTTATGTTTCGGCAAGGTGGTGAAGAAATTTTAGATAACATATATTTACTATAAAATTATAAATTTTATGTTATAGTAGGTTGTATAACACTGAAACTGATATTATTGTACTGAAACTATTGTCATTGTACTCTTTTTAGCACACGAACAAACCGCCTTCGAACGTCACGTCAAAAAGGCTTCTAATGAGATCTCGATGGAGGTAGGGGATACTGTAGGCATAGCGGGTAACCATTGGGATGGCTACAGTAAAGGCACCAACCGTCGTACCGGAGAAACGGGTCTGTATCCGAGCTACAAGGTCAGAGAGAAATGGAGAATCGTCGACTTTCCTTGGTTTGGACTATAACTGGCATACTGTAGTCCAGGCTTTGGTTAATTGGCATACTGTCGTCCAGGCTTAGACTAATTGGCACGCTGTAGTCTAATTCGTATTTTGTTACTTTATCAGATATTACACTTACACTAACTTTACATAAGGAAATACTGACGTTTTACATTAGTTTAGGTATACTAGCATGATTTTATTTCAGATTTTTGTCGTATTTTAGCAACTTTTATATTGTAATCTTATTTTTGTTGTTTATAAGTTACTGTAACTTAATTTTAATTGTTTTTAAATGATTTTTAAGTTTTTTACATTATAATAGTTCACTATTTCTTTCGTATTTACGCTATTTTACGAAAGCGAAAGAATTAATAGACAAACTTTTAAATATCTTATTTTCTGTACATTTTTGAGTCATAAAAGGTCATATGAAACTACCGGTCTTGTCATGTTATTCATGCTTTATCTTCACATCCAATACCTTATCGTATGTTATTTTATATAATAGGTCAGGGGAATTGGTCAGTATTTTGGGTCATAATGATCTTTTTCTTTCTCGAAAACAGTCGTAATGACTTATTTTTTATAAAGAATGTTGTTCTGACACCTGTCTAAAAAATGTGTCATGATGACACTTTTTCATCACAAAGTATGTCAAGGTGATGTCTTTTTGTGAAAAATGTGTCATAATGACATCTTTTAAAAATGTTATCAGAATGAAACTTTTAAAGTTTAAAAATATGTTTGCTGACCAATTTTCCACAAAACAGTTGTTTGAGATTACTGTAATTTGATGCTTTACTTTGCCCGGTATAAAACGCCCAATCTTGTCTTCGTCCACATCTCAGACTCGTTAATAATATAATAAACAGAATTTTATTTATTTTTTGGATTTTTTTTAAGAAAAAAATGTTTTTGAGGTTGGTAAATGTTTTAGATATGTAACTAGGGTGGGATTTCTAACAAGGAGGGTGCTACCCTGAATTTCTGATTGACTTCGAACTTTTTATATAGAAAGATGATGTAAATATAATATCTTTAGCAGTGTACTAAATCACACCTTCCACTCAAGCTGAAGAAAATAAAAAAAAAGTTTTGAATTTTTCGCTAACATAAATTGGCATTGTGTTTCAAGCTTATAGCTTTGTCAATTTTTAAATTTTAATTGTTTTTCTTTGATATACCGGTAGAAAACCGTTAGATGGACCACCATTTATAAAATTGTAAGCGTAGCTTGTCTGAAACATCAAAAAAACTGCTTGAAACACAATGCCAAAGTGGCGGGAAACTCAAATGTTTAAAATTTAAAACTTAAAAGTGCAATTTAAAATTTTTTATGGGTACTATTGGTGGTACAAAGAATTTGTATATAAAGTTTTGAGATGATTCTGAGTGGGGCAGATCGAGTACTTTCTTCGTAAGATCTTTCTAGTGTAAGATAATCTAATTGTATAGTTTTACTACCGAAAATGATAGCCGACATTGAAATAACTAGGTTCACTTTCAAATTTAAACTCTTTAAAACTTATCAAAAGTTATTGTTTTAAAACATTAACTTTAGAAACGTAATCATTGGTCAAGCCCAAAAACTTTTGGCTCGAGTTTTAAAAGCTTTTAGGAGTTGTTGTTGGCAGACGTCTATTAGCCTCTTTAAGTGGAGTCAAGAGGCGTAAATTATTCTGTTTTTTCCTCGATAATTAAGCCTGATTTTGGCCACACGTGGCCCACCTAATTTGCAGTAATTGGCTTTTCCAGAGTTTAGTACAGTCAGCTGATGTTGTAGGTGAAAGGGGGTTAATTTGGTTGTTGTTTTAGCGAAAAACTGTTAATTTATCTGGGATTTTAGGTAACATAGTATTTTCGTTGATATTTTTCGTAAAAATAGTAGTTCAGTTAGCTTTTTTAAGTAAAAATTTTGAGCTCGACTGATATTTTAGGTGACAGTCAAAGATACTTTACTTTGTGCAGTAATTTTTACCATTTTTTTACATTTTTGCATATATATACAGTTTCTACTATACTTCACATTATCTACATTATCATCACAACATATTTTATTATTTACCGTAACTTTACTGCAACTTCCTCTATTTTCTACTATGTAAACCATCTACGTAATAGGATGATTAGCCCCATCTTAAACCCAGTTTCAAATTTAGTCCGGCTAATCCCCAAAAATACAAAACAAATGTTTTTTGGAGATTTCCACGTTCACGACACGGTCATCACAGAGACTGTCACATCTTGTTTTTGGGGCCACGTGAGAGCAATTAACTGATTTTAAAAGTTATGGCGAATTAGCGTCAACTTGGGTGATTTTTAAAGCACATTTTGGCAAAGGGAACGTGACTTAAAGTTTTTGTTTTTAAATTTAGGGCTGAAAATGAAATGTTTTTAAAAATATTTTTGGGGATTTTACAGTGATTTTTTACTGTAAAACAGCACTTGAAAGTACTATCACCCCAATATTTTTACAAATTTTGTAGTTCCACCCCCTTATTTCATAAATTCGTAGTTTGCCACCTCTAAACTAACACAAAAACCTCAAATTATGTCAGAATCCTCCTCAAAAGTCTCCAGAATCCGGGATTGAATTTCATTTTTGGCCCAACTCCATAATTACTCTCTGCCGTTTCTCACCCCGCCCACACTCTCTCCCCCAAATATTATTTTAATTCTGTGCAGCTAACGTTTTAATGCGAAATTGAATCGGCCGAATGTTTGGGCTTATCTTCATGGAAACATTCCTCCAAACGTCATTCAATTAATTAATTTGACTCTAATTCCGATTGGCAGTAAATTGGCATTGTTTATAGGTTATTGAGGGCCAAATAGACTGATATATATATAGTAGGCATGTGTGTACATGTCGATCTGGTGGGGAATGGGTATTACTGTAGAGGGGAAACACTGTAGTTTCGAAATTACAGTGTTTTGAGAGTTTTTACTCTATGTTAAAAAAACTTTTGCTTGTTGACATGAAATTAGGTATTAGAAAACCATTTTAACGACTATTTTACATAAAATTTCACTTTGCCAACTTTATTTACAAAACACATGTAGTCTTACTCATTTTGTTGCTCGAACTGCCATTCCTTTTGTTATGCAAATACTAAAAGTTAAAAAACAGCCAAAAAAAGCATGAGTACGTGTTTGACCATGATAAACATTTTTGTAATGATAAACTTTTTGATTGGATTACTATAACGTAGTGAATTTGAGTCTTTCCGTCTAGATGGCTAAATGTTAATACTCAAAATTTTTTAGTTGAGGAATTTGGAGCTAAGACTTGTTTTTTACTTTGTACATATTCTAAATTTACATAAAATTCGGAATAGATTTGATTAAATTATCACGTTATTAACTGCTATTTTGGGGGTTTATTCTGCATTTCATTTCGCGTTGAGCGCTTATCTTATCTACTTCTCAAATCCAAACGGGTTCGAATCCGCTTGGATGCAAAAGACTTTAAAATTGTTTTTTTAGGTAAATATTAGGAAATAAAAATACGTTTGTTTACTTTTTTTAAAACTTTTTAAAAGACAGAAAATATTATTTTTTAAAAATATTTCGATTTTCACATTTTAGCCTGTTTTATCGACTAATAATAATTTTTTTATCGACCAAAAACCTCCTGTTTCAGCCTTAAAAATACATTTTTTCTTACTTTTTTTTCTAAAATACGACTTAAATGTAGATGTAGTGTTAATCTCCGTGTTCCGAAGTTTCACCCAACGCACATAGTAACATACTTTGCTCGCGCAGTAACTCAGTTTTATTCGAAAAACTAATCAAATTTTTGTTTTTCGGCCGAAGTAAAAGTTATCTTTTGGGATATAAAGCATAATAAGCAGCTCATTTGACTTTCGTGCCTCAGGTGAGGTTTATGGCTTTCGTGTTATGACAGTGGACTAATGGGGAGTGTTTAGTGCTTTATGTTGAGGTATTTTTTAAATTATTTTGAATTTTCTAAATTTGCGAAATTTTTGGTCAAAAAGTGAGTAGAAGAGATAAAAATGGAAAGTTTTTAGTTAAAGTGACATTTCTATAGACTTTTTGACCAGAAAAATAAATATTTATTGTTTTGGTCAATAAGGGTTCGAAACCTTGTCTATTGGTCAAAAAGTTTATAGAATAACACAAATTTTTGCAAATAATAACGATTTATAGTTTTTTTACGTACTTTTTGACCAAGAACTCTAAATTACCATAAGCAGTAAGAGAAAAACATAAAATTGTATTGTGTTTACATATTAATCATCGTATGTCGTGTTGTGATGATGCATGCTTGTTGATCACTGTTATATCAAAATGTAAACATTTCTTTGACGTAAATCCAAAATAACCGTAGTTTAACAGATTTTAGTATGTAAGTATTATCAACAGAGATATAAGCTCAATTTTTTCATAAAAGATTAGTGATTGGGACTATCTCTTAGTATTATACTTATCCTTTTATTAGATTGTTCAAATAATTCTGCGCCACCATTTAATAAAATTTTTTTGAGGGCACAGAATTATTTGAACAACCTAGTATTATCAGGGTTTCTTTTAAATTTGTATTTCTTTAATTTATGTGCTATTATAAGTTATATTGATGTTGATTACCATTACATTTTCCTGTACGATGATATTTAAATTTTACTTTGACCAATTAAAAAATAATTAAAATTTCGTATTTTATTTTATAGCTTTTTCAGATTCTTTTTTATTAACAATCAATAAAAAGCACTACAACAACACGAACCAATACTGTACATAGCCGATCACTTTACACTGTAGCTGGAGCGATGGGTAATCACGGCTCATTCAACAAAAGTTTGGTAAGTTTTTTAATTTTTTTATTAAATACCAAACTTTATTGACCTCTAAAGTCTGTAAGATATTATATTTTGTGTGGGGACTAGCAAGAAGTTAAGTTATAGAAAAGATAGTTCGCAAGGTAACTATAGAGCATAAGGTTCAAAGAGTGCGTAAGACAAGAAAAGAAACCCGAACCTAATCAAAAGGTAATCGACGCTTTTGATGTTTTGGGATACGAAAAGGTCTACAGGATTAATATCCACAAACAAGGTTAGCTTGTGGTTCTGGCTCTCAACAGTGGCTAGAAATTAATAATTTTGGAACGTTTGACTACATAGTTGAACTAATGTAAACGTTTAACAAACTGATATGGTTTTTAACACTTTCTTATTTAAACATGTATCTTTAAAAAGCAAAACCTTAAATGATAAATCTTATGTTGTTTACCTCACAAAAAAATAATAAGTCGAATGTGCCTTTTCGACGTGCACATTCAAAGAGAATCATATCGTATGTTTTTCGGATTTGTAGTTTAAAAACTGTCATAGCTCTTACAATAAATATTTTATAGTATATAAATTTGTGCAGATTTTGGTATGACTAGAGAGAATTTAGAATAAAGAGAGCGCAAGACAAGTAGAGATATCGAGTCCCAATCAAAAGGTAATTGATGCTTTTGATACCTTTTAGAACACTAGGAGGTCTATAGGATTAATATCCACAAACAAGGTTAGCTTGCGGTTCTGGCTCTCAAAAGTGGCTAGAAATTACTAATTTTGGAAGGTTTGGCTAGCTAGTCAAACAAATATCACTATTGGCAAGTTAATGTTGTTTTTGGACTAAGTTACTATTTTTAAATCAAAAAATTTTAATTTGTTTCCAATTAAATGAGTCATTCAATCAAATGGCATGTGCAATTCTAAAAACATTAATTTAGGACCAAAACGATGAAAACCTGCTTCGTCGCAACGTGCGCACCTTTTCCCCAATGACCTCAGTAGAAGAAGCACGTCAGATCAGAAGCCGGAGTCTGGAGCCACGTGCTACACAAGAGATTCACATGGTAGAGCACAGTAAATCAGCGCGATACAATAGGAAGAAGAACACATGCCCCAGGCTATGGGATCCGAATGATCCTCGATTATTTGCATTGGCACGACAAGAAGAACAGAAGAGGAAACAACAGATCAACGAGGACCGGCCTAGAAGTCCTAGTCCTGTGCCGGGATTGGGTAAGGGTTATATTATTATTGGGGAGGAGGATTTGAAAACAAATCTTGATTTTAAAAATTTTCAGTTCATTTTCAAACCAAAAATGTTAAAATATTTTCAGAAAAAAGCTGTATAACAGGCATGACACGACACCACAAGATGATTCTCCAGAAGATTTGGATGCGCGCTTCAGAAGCCGACATCAACGAATGTTCGCGAAGTATGATGTCGCATTTGCTACGGTCGAATCAGCAGTTGTATCAGATGTTCAATTTAGTCGGGATGACGGACAAAGAGATTCAACAGAGCACGGTATTCAATCGACAGGCAGCCAACTTTGCCATGGTATTTGATTTTGTCATCACCAACATGGCTGACGACTTGAATCGGGTGGCTTTTGCTTTGGAGGTATGGGGTTTTAAAGCGATTTTTTAAGTGCTGGTTTTGTGAATTTTATGATAAGATAGGGCGTGGTAAAGTAAGATAGAATTTTGGTATAAAAAATCAAGAGGCGGATGTTGTAGTTGATTATGAGGGTCATTTTTATAGGGTAAATACTTTGAACCGCTTAAAACATAAGTATTTTATCTAAAAAACAATTCATTACCTACATTCTGACATCCAATTTAAACTTTCAGTTCCTCGGCCAACACCACGCGGGCCTCGGTTTCACCATGGAGCCCCAGTTATGGGCCTTATTTAATCGCGTCTTCGAAGATAACCCGCCCAAATTGGTGTTCCAGAACCCTGAAGGACATCAGGTATGGAAGCTGATGGCCAACTTTGTGGTACGACAAGTCAAGAACGGCTATGTCAAGGAGATGGAGAGTCCACAACGAAAAACCTCAAATACATTGCATGTTGATCGACCTTATTGATCATTGATCTTTTGATTTTAATATTCGATTGAGAAGTTTGAGCCCAATGCAAAACTTCAAAGAACATTTGAAAATGGAATCTGGCCAAGCTTTTTCAATCTATGTTCATATTGTGTACATCTTGCGATTTTACAGTGAATAATATGTAAATTTACATCTAAAACAAGTAAAACTTAGAGGTTTTACTCAAAATTGCTTAAAGATGACTTCGTAGGTCTTTGATCAAGAATAGAAAACTAAAAAATTTAATGATAATCAATATTGTATGTACCCAACAACCAGATAATAGTCAATATTATACTAAAAAGCCATCACAACTATTTATTTACAACAAATAGCACCAACCAGTCGTGTCAATCATCATTGGTGTGGGTTTTCTTGTGGACAATCTTAGGAGCCTTCTTGTTATACTTTTTTTGAGGAACCACTTTCTTCGATGACTTGGCTGACCGTTTCGAGAGTCTTTCGTTCCTGGCATACTTGTCTACATGAACTCGTTCTGGGGTCCTCCTTCCATCTGAATTCACTGTACTGGCAGTGGAAGGGCTGGTGAATGATCCACGTTTCCTTCTGTCCTCGGTTGTTGTACCTGCTCTGTGAATGCCCGTTACCTTCTCCAGCCATAAGACGACTTCCACCATCGTGAAGCGGTGTTTTTCCTCCTTGAGCCATATATAATCGTGTGTAAGTTTTGTAAAGCAGGTAGGTGTTCCTTGAGGGAAATCCATCTTGAAGCCGGCTTTGATCTGAATTTATGAGGTTAAGCTTATAAATTAATATAAAAAATCTTACAAGATATTAACCAAGAGATAGATCATGAAAGCTGAGAGTAGACTTGACTTTCAAACTCAATTGGGAAGCAAATCAAAATTTTTAAAATGCAATCAAATTAACAAACCTTTTCAACAACCGCTTGTGGTGGTAACATGTTATATGGCATCTGCCCGTCGCTGAAAATCTCCCAGCACAGTATACCATAAGCCCAGACGTCACATTTAGTTGTGTATTTAAAGGATTCCATCGCTTCTGGAGCCATCCTGAAAGCAAAAACAATATTTTAGCGCCATTCCCGATGCATTTCAAATCCTCTACCTTAATTTTCTAACTTTTAAAGGTATTTTACTCTGTTATTATCAATATAAAAATCGCTTTTTATAAATTTACAAATTTTTAAAACCATTTTTAAAGTAAAATCACTTACCACCTGACTGGCACCTTCTTCTTCGGGTCCATTGCCACCTCTGTGCCCTTCGATGTTAATCCAAAGTCACTGATCTTCAACTTCCCTGCATTCACAAGACAGTTCCTGGCCGCGATGTCTCTGTGCATTAACTGAATCGAGTGAAGATACTCAATCGCCCAGGCAGCTTGAACACAAAACTCAGTCTTTGTCTTCATGTTCAGCTGCTTTTTAATCAGGATCTTATCCAGCGACCCTTCGTCTACAAGCTCCATCACCAGAAGCAAGGGATCCTGAAAGGCGGCAACTCCATAGAACTTGACTACATGGGGATGATTCATACCTCTCATTACACGGGCTTCCATCATGAATTCCCTGATCTGTTCCTTCGTGATCGACCGCATCTTAGCTAGCTTTATGGCCACTTTCTTAATATCGCCGTTGACAAACGCCTGACCTGCTTGAACCTCTCCAAATGCACCTTCACCTAGCTTCTTCTCTGGATGTATGAACTCGTGTTTGAGTTGCCAGAGACGTCGAGTGATAGCGTTTTGCAATGAGCATGGGTAGCGTTTAGTAATCGACTCTTTAGAGTTTAGGAAGTGGTTTACCATGGTCACTATGCTGTTGAATGGTGGACTTTCTTCAAGCATGAAGCCAGCTACTGAGACTTGGATGCAAAAGTGTCGTATCTGTAAACAAAATTTTTTTAAATTTTTAGAAAATTTAAATACTTAAAAACACTATAACTCCTATATTAGGTTGAAAAATATATAAATATTATCAAAACTTACACCCTCGTGTTTCGTAGATTCATCCTGCATTACTGACAGGATGAACTGTCTAGGCTGGTTTGGCTCAGGGATGCTTACACGAACTAGAAAGTCGCCATTCTTTTCCAACATCTCCACTATGTCTTCGCGAGGCAATAGGCCTGAAATACAAAACTTTATTCTATTTATACAATAACTACCTCTTTTTAACAATTTGAGGTTGTAGACTTTCCTTCCAACCTTGAAAACCAACATAAAACAAGAATATCTACATTAGAACGCCTATTTTATAGAAACAACAACTTACCGTGATAGTAGTCCTCGGTCATCAACTGACTATCAAATGGATCGCCTTCAGATCGAGGCCAAGCGTGAGGGAAGAGTGCCATTCTTAGCGAAAAGTCGACTATTTCGCTGACCGACCGCTGTCAATGGTGACAAGTATCAGAAACTAAAAAAAAACTTTTTGAAAAATTAAAAATCTTTTAAACCAATTTATGCAAATTCTGATATAAAATTTGAAGTATTTTCAGTTGATGACCTACTTATGAAACTCTTACGCAAATTTTAAGAACTTTTTTCAAAAGTTTTTCCAAACTTTTATGCAAATTTCCTCCCCCAACCCAAATTTCCACATTTTTCCATAAAAATTTTCAAAAACTCACTATTACCCATTACTTTGCCATATTCTGTTCAACGATTACGCCGCGACCGGCCGCAAATGGAGGTGTACGAATGGACGCCGAAGAACATTGACACGATCGAGTTTGCCACTCTGAAAGCACCGTATTATCATGGGTTGTTGTCGCGCGAAGATACCTCCGAAATGCTAAAAGAAAGCGGGGATTACCTGGTGAGATACACGGAAAACGAAAAAGAGAAAAAGTTCCAGCTGGTACTGTCTGTTTTGGCATCTCATGCTGGTGGATTGACAAAGGTAAGCTAGTTTAACAATTTAAGGCCTATAAAAGATAAAATAATGTGTATATTGCGATACTTTTATTAAGTTACGTTATATGGTAACAAAGTTATAAAGCATTTAAAAAGACCGAAACTTCACAAAAAATGACAATTGCTCCCAAAAAATTTGATTTCCAGATATTAAACTTCAAGATAGACGCATCAGATCAAGGATTAATGCTCATAGGCACCCAGAAATCCTATCCCACGTTAGAAAAATTGATCTCAGCTCTGGTTCTCATCAGAACAACCAACCCCAACATCTTGACATCCACCATCCCCTATCTCCTGAATCCGGTACTGATAAAACCATGGGAAGTTCACCACGAAGAGATAACACAAAACAACAGGATTTGTGAAGGTCAGTTTGGTGACATCTACTCTGGCACATTGAACTTGCCGAAGAAAGAGCCCCAGAATGTGATTGTCAAAGTGATCAACTTGGATGGAAAAGCTAAACTACAGGTCAGAGAGTTCTTGAACAATGTAAGTTTTGACTTTTATCCCATCGTATATTAAAATAGTGACCAAAAGCATCTAATTTTCAAACAATACCCGGCTAACTACAATTAAAACTGTTATTTTTATATCATACTCTTGTTACCTACTACAATATCACTAGAATGCGCTCAATTTCAGGCCAGAATGATGCGCATCCTCAACCACAATAACATTCTCAAGTGCTACGCTGTAGCTCCTTTCTACAGTCCCTATCTGATGGCATTGGAAATCGCTGGAGATGGAGGTTTAAAGACTTGTCTCAGAGCTTCTGAAGTCGATAACAGACAGAAAATTATGTTTATGACCCATGCTGCTTGTGGCCTCGATCATATACACAAGAACAGAATCCTACATCGATATATAGCGGCTACAAACTGCTTGGTTCATGGAGATTGTCTGAAGCTGTCCGGGTTCTCTTTAGCCATCAAAGCAGAAGCCTTCAAGATCAAAGTCGATCACAAACTGCCTTTCAAATGGTGAGCCATCTTTTTTTAGCAAAAGTTTAGATCTTTACTAGATTTTTCATTACACCCTGTATTGACATGAAATAAAATTCCCTTTACTGCCAAAATCAATAAATTGAAGTAAAATATAACTTCAGGTGCTCTCCTGAAAGCTTGATAACCACTACCTGGACTCAAAAATGTGATGTTTGGTCCTTTGGAGTTTTATGTTGGGAGATCTTCTCAAATGGAGCAGAACCGTATGGATACCTCACGTCAGTCGAACTTATTAAAAAGGTGAGTTAATGATCTTACTCTAACAATGAGATTTCAAGCTGAAAAGTCTTCAAAAACTATTAGAAACAGCTAACTTGAAAGCCAATACTCTTAAAACCCTAAATTTAGATTCTAAGAGGCGACAGACTAACGTTCCCCGACAACACACCATCAGAAATGGTGGAATTCATCAACAAGAATATCTGGTCAAAAGACAAGGAACGTTTCACAGCCGCGGAAGTGCTCCAATCTCTGGAAGAAATGGTCAGAACCATCACTGACAAGGACAAGAAAGCAAACTCGTCCCCGGAAAAGAATGCTATCAGTCCAGTAGAGATAAAAGCGGAAAGCCCAGTAGAAAAGGCAGAAAAGAATGCCATAAGCCCGATAAGTCCAGCCGAGAAGGACAAGAAGCTAGAAAAGAATCCCGTCAGTCCAATAAGTCCAGCCGAGAAGGATAAGAAGCCAGAAAAGAATGCTGTTAGCCCAATGGAAAAGGAAAGGAGGGACAGGACAGTGGAGAAAAAAGAAAGGACGGTGGAAACTGATCTAAATGCTCCAATAAAACCAGAAAAGAAAGTATCAGAAGCCTCGTCGAAGAACAAGAACCTGTCGTCAAAGAAATACAAAAAGGAGTCGAAGACGGACCCGTCCACGAAGGTATCCATGAAGGTGAACAAGAAAAAGAAGAAGAAAGACCTGAAAGAACTAACTCACGTAACACGCGAAAAATAAACATCTCACAACACAACTACGACCCTTTCAAAGGCATATTAACGTTGATTTCATTAGAAAATAAACGTAAATACTACTTCTAAGACTTGGATTTTAAGTATATTGAGTTTCTTGTAGTAAAAACTTACTAAAACAAGTATACTTCGTTGAGAACATTGATAAAATTTATCATAAACTAAAAAATTCCCAAAAAATATTTTTTTGCATCTCCAAGTTGCGCCCATGACAACGCAACCTTCGTGAACAACAAGATATTAGTTCCGAATTGGAAAAATATTTTTGTAATTTCGTTCAATTTCGTAAATTTTTTTTTCAAATTTCTATTAGAAAATGTCGTTTTTTGGAATTGATCTGAACGATGTTGAGAACTTCAGAAGAAAACCTTGGCTCTACCTTGTTATGGTGGTGCTCTATTACATTCCAGTCTGCTACTTTATGGCTTTTTCGAACATGTTGGCCCACGTTTTCCGTCACATCTCTTCACCGTATAACTCTATCTACGATTGTAAGTTTTTTTGTTATTTTATTGGTTTTTAGGTATTAATTTCTTGATGTTGAAGTTTTTTGCTGAAATAACTGGTGTTGATACCTAAAGACTCCTTTTTTGCTAGTATCTTTGCCAGTGTTACCTAAAGGTAGTTTTGGCTTGAAGTTTGAAGTTTTTTGGATGAGTTGATAAACTTTTTTGTTATTTAAAGCTATAAAGCATTGAGACAACACCAATATCAATTTAGGTCTGCTGTTGATCATGGGAACGATGGTAGCTGGATCGCAACAAGTCTTGGCTTTGTTTTTGGATCCATCAGCCAGAGGCTATTCGAGGGCCAATTCCTATGGTTGTATTTGGATTGCAGTTGGACTAACCGTAGGACACGCAATAGTTCGAAACGGAATCATGGAGCCAGATGATGACGATGATTACTAGTCAATCAACATTACGTGGATGTGGCGAAAAAGAACCTCCAGACTGAAGATCCTTTACATGCTACACTTATTGAAATCACATAGTCTTATATTTAACCATTTTCGTATAATAATTGTTATTAACCTTATATTCATCTTAAAATTTGTAGTCTAATTAGTTTGCTCATTTTGCATTATTTGTATATATGTACATATACGTGTTACTATAACTTACATTTGTATCAATTTAGCAATTTTAAAGCTCATTTGGGTTAGTTTACCAATAAACTTTGATATTATATTTGGTTACTTGACCTAGCTGCCTAAAATGTTTCTCTTGTCAATTTTGGTCATTTTAAAAATTGTAGTTGTCATAATCTTATTTTATATGGTATTACTTATGCTACAGATAAAAAACTACTGATTTTACGCTAAATTAGCTGAAAGAACAGTAATTTTTTATATTATTTTAGCTGTTCAAGGTCTTTTTGACCTTTATTGATGTAAAGATCATTAAAAGGGCTGATAACTGTTAGACTTTAAAAATTTATGGCAGAAAAGACCTCCAGGTGTATTAAACTTTCTTTTTTATTTAAGAATTGGTCAAAGTTTTGATTTACTGACCACGATGACATGTACGGAGATATACGATTCCTAAGTGTCTGTTGTGTAAAAGTGACCCATTAAGTTATTGTTGAGTAAATACACGTAAAAAATAACTTGTTTGGTCAGTTTGGTTATTAAAAGGAAGTTTACTGCGGAAAGGTAAATAATTACGGGATGGTTTGTTTGAGCTGACCTACTATAATATAACTCTACTTTGATAAGTTTTTGTATTTTTTCCGTTAATTTCTAAGGATAAGATAATATAAATAAGGTTTTGCTTTACAAAATATTTTTTTACCTTTCAGCAACGGTAAATATTACTTTACAGCACTGATAAGATGACTTCCTTTTTCTTTAAATTTAAATGACAAAACCTACTATGAAACATACTTGTAGACCGCTGAAAGTCATTCAGGACGAGGGTTGACGTCCGATTGTTATCCTTTACTCATCTCCGATAGGAGAGGGCTTTTCACTTTCTAAAAACAGGTATACGGATGTCCACTACACGGTCGTATTACTTATCTTCAGACATTTTTTAAGCTCTGACTTTAAAAGAAACATTACTTTAGTTTGAACAACGTTTTATAAATTTTTAAGATTTTGAATACTTGTTTTATACCTTTTTCTTATTTCTTACCGTTTTATCATTTTTGGGGCAGGGTACCTTGTAGTAAGTAGGTGGTTTGAGTGCATTATTGTTGAATAAATCAAGACGTTGTCATTTTTTTACAAATATTTTTAAATATAAGCCTACTTTAATAAATTTTACACTATTTAGCTGAGATATTTTCGTTTACAATATTATTTTTATGTTATATTGTTATTGAATCACCGTGCGAACGCGTTATGACAATTTACAGTGATGACCTGCTGTGGAGATACATGGAAGCGACTGAAGAATACCATGGATTACTTGTAATCAAATTCGCATCCTCTTTTTGAATCTGTCACTTTCACCGCCTTTCCCTTTTCGTTGGAACTGGTATTGGTAACATGACAATATCCATAATAGGTACTTAAGTCGTCTTTACTCGGCATTTTATGCCTTTTTTTGTGAAAAATAATAGATTTTAGTCAAAACTTTTTGATTTTGTTATAAGCAACTTTTTTCTTAGCTAATGGCTTTACAATTGTAGGCATAGGACCGTAGAATTAGAGCCCTAACTAGAGTAACCTTCTTGGTACCGCAGAGTAATCATTTACTGCTATATTTTACATTTTTTGGAGACTTTTAGGCTTAAGAACTTAAAATAATATTTTTTATTCAAATGTCAAAACATTTTTGCAGCAAATGTTTCAAAATTAAATTGAATTTCGAAAAATTGAAGAATCGCTGTTCCCGCGGCTTCAAATTAGAGCGCGGAAGCGGATAAAACAAACAAAAATGGAATCAAACAGACTAATTGATGATAAAAAACGATTTTTACCGACTACTTACAAGGTTTTAATGACTTACAATAGCAAGGGTGGTGGGAAATTAAATATCTATAGATAGCTAGAAAATTGATGGCTATAGATAGCTTTGGGGATGTTAACATCAACTCGATGGTTCATGTTTATATCAACATTTATAGCTGTAATAATTCTTTGGTATATCTCGATTTTAAAGTCAATTTTTAAGTTTTATATTGGATGTTATTTTACATTTTTTACATTTGTTTTGCGAAGATATTGCTGTAAAATGACTTTCAGGAAGAAACATTCGATTTTGAGCTAAAAATCCAATAAAATATTAATGTTTTTGCAAGTAGGTCAAAGTAAAATTATAATATTCATCATGAGAATTTATTGTTTGACACTCTTCTTTATTGTAATTCAAAAAACTAGCCCTTGATTTAAAAAAAAACCCCTAACAGGGTAATTTTTTAATTCAAAAGGGATTTTAACCAAAAATTTTTATTTTTAAGATCCAAATCAACGTCATTTTCAAAAATTTTTTTTTGCTTAAATCTTTCCTTGCATGACTAAAATGATCTAATATTCACCCCCTTATCCCCTTGACTTTTCATTAGCTACAATAAGCACTCTGTGAAAGTAAAAATAATTACTGTAGGAGTGTAACTTATGAAGAAGCCGGGCTAATTCGACCGTGAACTGATTCAGGGGATGAGAAGCGGTTACCTTCGCTTTTAATCGTGACAATGTTTCCGCATCTTTGCGATAAAAGTTTGAAGGCGGCTTTCGGGATGTACAACATTAATCATTTCTTTTACAAATGAGACAATAATGTGGAGGGGGAGGTAAACTAAAATGGGCAAGGGCAAAATACGACGAATTCACGAAACCTTGTACGTACGTGCTATTTCTTATACCGAGGTCAACTATTAGGTTGTTAAAATAATCATGTGCCCCATTTCAAGACAAATTTCCGATAGTATGGGGCACAGAAATATTTGAACAACCTAATATGATAAGTTTTCTTCAATAAAACCATATCATAGTTAACCAAATAATTTGCCTTTTCATTAGGTTGAAACATCTATATGTCATTTCTAATGTTACAGGTTAATATCTTAACTCTATGTCTGCATAAATTGTAATTTATCTCCACAAGTAAGTCATGGTATCACATTGGCCGCCAAAGAATGTATCTCCACAGTCATCACTCGACCTGTCATATCACAACACCTACCCTCCTAAAGAACGACATTGCCTCAGGAGGTATACTATAATGTTGTTGTACAGTTTATGAAATGTACATACAAGTATAGTTTTGTTGTTATACACACAATATAGCCCATATTTTTTGTAAAAAATTGTTAACCACGAAATTTTGTGTTTTTAAAACTTAATTTCAGGTTATTTATTCGAATAGGGGTCGGTATGGCGTTTGTAGCCACGTTTCTATTAGTTCTGTTCACCATGATAGGTATGTCCATGTTCTCGGACTCACATCCTATACCTAAAACTATAGTAAGTTGCGTTATCAGTGGTATATCGTATTGGTAAACCAGTATGTGACTAGGTGAATCTAGAAAATGATTTTTTTAGAAAATCGTTTTTTATTCTTATCCCCCCTTATACCCCAATACATATATCAACCCTACTACCATCGCCTATTCTTGATCTTTAATAGCTTCATACCTCTGTTCTTATTACCTACTATCATAAATTTGTTTTTATACAGCTGCTATTATAACTTTTTGTTTATCACCTATTATCATATCTTTCACTTCCAGTGGCCAGACAACGCAAAACATAGGTATGATTGGCCATTACCTGCCAATTCTTTATTAGGAAAGTTTGAAAAAGCGGCCGTAACTTGTGATCATGGCTTTTGTAACGAAATCGGACGTGATATATTGATAAAGGGTGGCAATGCTATTGATTCTTCGATAGCTTCCATGTTCTGTCTTGGTATTACGAATCCACAAAGCTCCGGACTTGGAGGCGGCTTCATCATGACCTTTTACAATAGGTAGGTTGGGTATACTTATACCCGCAAAAAAGTGTAAAAAGAGCGGTTAATTTATCTGTTTAGACCCTTTTAAAAACCAGAAACATAGTTTAGGATCAGTAATTCAAAAAGTCATCAAGAATATTAATTTCAGAACCCTTGGCCGTTGCTTGGCTTTAGACGCTCGTGAAACAGCCCCAGGCAAAGCGACTGAAGACATGTTTGTGAAGAACTCTAACAACTCAAAGTACGGATGGGAAGCCATCGCTACGCCTGGAGAACTATACGGCTACAGGTTCGCTTGGGAAAACTGGGGCAGTGGCCAAATTTCATGGAGGGAACTGATCCAGCCATCTATTGATTTGGCCAGAAATGGTGTTCCAGTCTCGGAGTACCTATCGTATGTACTGGAAAAGAAAGAATGGCACTTTAATTTGACTACACCTAACATGGAGTAAGTTTTACAATTGCTAATACAGTACTTGTGACCATTTTAGTGACTGGATCAACCCTGAGACTGGCCGCGTATGGAAGTTCGGAGATGTACTGAAAAGAACAAAGTTAGCTGACACATTGGAAAAGATTGCAGCTTCAGAAGACCCAATTAAGTTGTTCTATGAAGGTGTCATGGCAGATGCTATTGTAAGAGAAGTCCAAGAAGCCGGTAAGATTTTATAACAAGCTGAATAACAATATTTAGTAACCTTAGAGAGCAAAAAACGTATGGCTATGAATACTCTGCTGTAAACCCTTAAAAATAAAGTTATATACCATTACCTAAAACCTTATTCCAGGCGGTATCCTGACCAAAGAAGACCTCAAAAACTATCGTCCAAAACTGTACGAAACCCCCCTAATCAGATCTAAATTCTACGAAAACTTGACCATGTGTGGACCTCCACCACCGTCCTCATTTGCCATTACCCAAAACATCATATCGGTCATGACTTCCAAGTTCTACAACTATTCCGGTGACGGCCGACCAGTCGACGGACATTTATCCGATACCTACTTCTACCACGCCTTAATTGAAGCCGAGAAGTTTGCCTACGCGAAAAGAACATTGATGGGAGATGTGGACTTTGAAGAGGGATCCAAGAAGTTGGCTGAGAACATGACGACAGCTGAGTATAATAGGTGGATCGCTGATATCCTACCTTATGCAGCTCAAAACACCTCGTTTTATGGTCAGAATGACACGGCACAGGTGAGTAAAGTAGATTGACAGATGAATCCTGTTAAAAGAATTAGTAAAGGACTTACTTTTGGTGTTGACTATAACGGGTATTTCATTTTTACTGCGTTTTTAAATGGAAATAGAGTTAGCAAGACAAAAACCTTGGGGTCTATGACAAGATGTTTCCCATAATAAGCTTGCTCTAGTTTCATAGTAATCGCATATTTTAGAAAGAAGACCACGGCACGTCGCACGTTAGTGTATTGGATCAGTACGGTAACGGTGTAGCTGCAACATCAACCGTGAACAGATGGTTCGGAGCTGGGATTCAATCTCCATCGCTTGGAATCGTTTGGAACGATGAGATGGACGACTTCAGCACGCCTGGACAGGACAATGGCTTTGGGTAAGAAGTCGTACTTTAATTTTCCATATGCCAATTTGACTTGTTTTCAGTAATTTTCTGCCTTCTAAAGCTAAAAGTAACCTAAAAACCAAGAAATGTCATACCTTCATTATAGATTCGCACCATCGCCGGAAAACTTTATTAAACCAGGCAAACGTCCAATGTCCTCAATGTCACCCATGGTCATATACGATGAAGAGACCTTGGATGTAAAAATGGTCATCGGAGCTTCCGGTGGTTCTAAAATCATATCTGCTGTCGCTAAACCAGTAATCCGGGTTTTGTGCTTCAACGAAACCATCAAAGAAGCTATTGACGCTCCAACGCTGCACAATCAGTACACTCCCGACATCACACAGTACGAAGAAACTGTACCCAAAGTAAGTTTAACAACTATAAAATGAAAATTTAAAGCATAACATAACAATTTTAAAGTATAACATCTATGGTATTACCTTAAAAATGATGTTAATCAAATGCTATACTCTACTTATTTTACAAAACCAGACCTTATTATTTGGACTGAAAAACGTATTTTAGGAGCTGATCCAAGATCTCGAACAAAAATTTGGCCAAAAGTTCAAACCTACCGTAGGCTTCGAAGGCATCGCACAAGGTATTGTGATTGGGAATGACGGTAAACTCTACGCCAACGGAGATTATCGCCGAAAAACACAACAACACCCTGAGGGCTTTTAATTTGTAAATTTAATAATAATTCGTTATCCTAGCCATAATAAATAAAATTACGGTAGTCTTGCGGTATTTTTTATAAATTTAATGACACATTAGGGTGATAGAACGGCTTTTGAACATTATTCTCAATATAAACTAGCGCCAAAACAACTCTATTTCCAGTAAGCAGATCCACTATATTACATTTTCATTAACTATGATGGTCAAAACTTTACCAAAATAACTCGAAAACATGTAAAAGATATTGGAATTGCAATGTAACATTGAAATAGCCGACGATTGCATTATTATAACATTTATTTCAAAAATATTATATTAAAACAAAGACAGTGAGAAATCAAAAAATGTAAAATACAAAACAACTTACCAAAGGTTTAAATTTCAACAAATAACCATGTTATCATTATCAACATACGACGAAAGTCCAAAGTTCCATAAAAAACTAGAATGCCCAACCAAAACAATAACAATATCCACCCTCAAAACGAGTCAAATTGATCTGCCCCAAACTTGAAGCACTTCTTCAACAAGTTACTCGCCCTCAAATTGTAAGCCAAAGAAATTCTGTCCTCAAGATTGTCCAACTTCAATGTGCTCCCCAGTTTGATCTCACATTGATCTTTCAATTCACTCATCTGATACTTGTCGGCCAGCAGCATTACGTCTCGAGCCAGATCTTCATCAACCGACTTCTTCTCAAACATGTAAAACAACATGGCTTCGACAGCCGCCGGCTCACAATCCTGCATAACCATAAAGCCGGCATCCACTTCGTTACAATCCGTCATAAACATACGATGAAATACTTTGGAGTTTGCGGCCAACACCATTTTTGATACCTAAATAAAGAAAGATTTTGATATTTAATAGATTGGAAAGAAAGTTTAAGATTTTAAGTATAAAATAAAGTTAAAAGATAAAGTAATATTTAAAATAACATTGTTTTTAACTTTAAAAAGCAAATTTACATAATAACATTAAAACACTTTAAAATACATCATTTATGCCTTCAATACCTCAAATAATATCGAATTCAGAATAAATAAAATCAAATTTACTAATAAAACTTACATAAAACGTTCTCGTCCCAACTTTGATTTGAAAATCGCTCAACTTCGGCTCATTGAAAGCCTGCCCTTTTACATTCAACGCCGAACTTCTTGACGACAAATAGGTGTTAGGGTTAACCGAAAAAGAAGTGGGAAATTTGGGCTGACTCAAAACAGACCCAAAGGTAAAACCAGAATCAACTGAGCTTGTATCCAGAACACTAACTTCAGGTGCTTTCGACGTCTTGTGGATCTGGACCTTCCTCCCAACAGCCACTGGTTGACTTGAAGTCGGTGGAGTTGCCTCCTCGTCCACCTTCCAACTTCTCTTCGGTTCCCACCTAGAAATAAGAAACGCGTCCTTCCTTCCGGGCCGTTCCTTATCTCTTTTTTCTCCGTCAAATTGGAGTCTTGATGCTCGGCCCTTTAGATACTCGAAATTCATGTCGAACTGAAATAAACATTGATTTAGATATTATAAATATTTAACCTTGATATTTCATTACAAGGTAATTTTAAAATAAATAAATAACTGATCAACTCAGAGACTACTTATTCTTATTTATTCAATCTTCTACCCAAAATTATTTCCTACAAAACTAAAAAAAATATAAAATAAATTATTTTCGAAATTATTCGGCCCGCAAAATCTTGCAGCCTGCGCTTCCATTTTATACGCGAGCGCGTTTCAAAAAGATATAATAAAAATATTTAGATAACAAAATACATTAAAAATAATTTAACATACGTAAACTCGATACATGAATAGCATGTTATTGTTCCACCAACAAATGGGAAAAATTTTTAACCTTTTCACAAGGTCCATCTTCTTGAACATACCTAAAACATAGAAAGCTTAAACTTTAGCTTTATAACGATATAACGTGTAACAGACGACTTAACCGTACATAAGAACACGTAAAATTTTGCTTTAACTAACAAGAAATACAATATTGACTGATAAAAATAGCAAAATAGTATGTTATTGAAGTCTGCAGAATCTGAAAAGGACGACTGCGCCCTGCTTTCCTCAAATCACTGATTATTTTGTTTCCCAGAGCTATGGCCAAACAGTTCTTATGAATGCTAGAGGATGTTAAACGATTTCCTTGATTCCTCAAGACTTTTTCTCTAATTTTCTTGAGTTTGACACAATTTACATTAAGTTTCACTGTGTTGCGAAGCTTTGAACCAGTCTATTTATCTTGACATTGCTTTCTGAAAACATAGTTTACCTTCTGATCTACTAAATAGAAGAAGCATTCTGTTCTGATGGTGTTGTGTAGCTGTTTAGCTAGTGCACCTGAGGACGAGGCGGTTGGTTTTACTTTTATTAAAATTATTTTGCAAATTATTTTCGTTTTAGAGGTGTAATATAATTAAACCCATTGTAATATTATAGATATGTTATATTATAATGCAAATTCATTTGTATTATCGGTGTAAGCAAGCAGTGGCTGACGTTTTTTGGTTTGGGGCGGGGTGATAACTGTATTAGGTAACTGCACAATTTAAAAAAAAAACTTCACAGTCTCATTACAAGCAGTTGTAATTTCAGGGCCTCCATGATATGGACAGTCCAACGCCACGGCCTCCACCGACAATCGCTGACTATTTTTCGCAAAGGAAAGTACAAAAATCTCCGAAAGAACCTCGTCCAAGTAAGTTTTCTCATTTTTTGTCTTTGTTTTAGGTGATTGTTAGCAGTATTAATCCAATCAAGCTTATTATGTACTTACCAAGAAGAGATAGAAGATTGTCTACTTGTTATGTAACATTTTTTTTGCCAGAAGTAATTTTTTCTTTTCAGAAGACGATGATCCTGTCTTCAAGTACATTCAGCAACTTATGCCAGATGTAAACAAACCAGATGTATGCACCGATCATTTGTTCAACATATCTGGTTATGACGTGTCAATGTTTTGTGAATTCATACGACATTGTGCTGACCGTGGAGCGCCTGTCGTCTTCTTTGATCTTGTCGAAAAACATCAGGTAAACGACCAGGTAACCTATGTGAACGAAGTATTGCAATATCTACACGAGGCTGATGACTGCAAAGATTTTTGTGGAATTGTTCTGCTCTACAGCATGGGTAAGCTATAGTGTGCGAATTGAAAAAAAGAAATGTTTTGGGTTTTAAAAATCGGGGAGGGTTGGGCTGATGGTTTTGGTCTTTTAGGGAGAAGGTAAACATTTTTTGGCTAAAGGTATCGGGATTTTTCAATTTTTTTTGTAATTTAAAAGACCCTCAAATTAAAAAACGTTTTTTTGGTACTCAACGCTTTCCACTTGGCTTTGTTAACAATGTTACTTTGTATATTCTAACCATATTCAATTACTTTGAACATAATTAACGATTTTAGGCGACTACATATCTCTTGAAACGACAAACAAAGTTGAGGATGATACGGCAGAAAGATTTAATGAACTTTTTGCCAAAGTTAAAGAAAAGTTTCAACATAACGTGAACATTTGGTACCTGTTGAGGCACGCAAGTTTACCGTTCCACCATGTTTAAAATTACTTCGTGAATATAATATACCCGTAGTAGATCAACCCCAACCTTCTCATCATGGTACTGTGCGAAATTACAATGAAGGGGTCGGTGAGGATGAACCAAGTTCAGTTTGTTGATATTGTTAAGTTTAGTGTTAAATTGTGATTTCTTAGCAGTAAGTACAATATTGTTGTTGTTTGCACTGTTAATATTATGTCTCGAATATTTTAATGATACCTCAAGTCTGGTTTTTATCGTTTTTTGACATATTTTCCATTTTTAACTATTTGTTATCATGTCTCAACCTATTATATATTACAAGCGTAGCCGTTTTGCCTGCAAGGTATTACAATTTAGTACATATTGAGATTAATTATACCTTTTGGAGAATAAACTATTACTGATCTTTAATGTAATCTAATGGTACATGACAGGATTGGTATAAAACTAGTTTCGATAAAAATAATTGTCATAATGTGGTTTTTATTACCTAAAAGTGTACTGTTATTTTAAAAAATCATATAGTATATATATATCTATTTACTTAACTGTAGGGTGATGTAAACTTAAATAAATGGATAAGTTTATCCTTATTCTACTCACTGATCATATTGGTTTGTCTATTTACTATATATTAATATGTTTTGGACAATAAACCCTTATTAATAAGGTTTGCTTTTAGAGACTGCTTTGCTCTGATTTTTTGGGATTAGCTATGGCGATGTATTGCCATTTTGTGACGCGTTGCTTGATCGCTTCTTTCTGCCAACTCGCTTGGTAACGTTTGTTCTAGGGAAACTTCTGTTCTCCTAGTAAATTCCCTAGTTCGTTTTGTAAATTTAGTTTTTACAAAATTAAACTTATTGAAACGACTAATTTTCTAAAAGTTGTAATGGGGAAGTTGTCTAACGCAGGCTGCGCTGTATCTTTTTAGAAAGCTGCGCCCGAGGTTGCGCAGATCCGCTGACTTTTTACTTTCTCATGCATCTGCTGAACTTTTTCGACCAAAATTGCTCGCGATTTTCTAATTTTCTGGCTACTGGGGACAACATGTGCTTCAAATTAAAGGGACGATGCTTTCGTAAGGCAGAGGATGTAAGTTTGTTTTTGAATCTTATCTTTACAGTTTTTAGATCTATTAAACTTGGTTCTTGGTTGAAAATGAAAATTTTAAAGATTTTTTTAAAGTTGTCGGGCTTTGTGAAGCTTCTTTTGGACGCCATGTCTTGCAAACTTTTGGTTAATACATTATAGTTAATTAAATTTACATTTTTATGTTGTTTTTTATAAGTTTCTTCGTTTCAGCTTGTTGAGGAATATAAACTTTCCTTTATGACAGATGGAGCTACAGAAGGAGCGGGTATGTTTTAGTTTTGTGTTTGTTGTGCTAGAACTATCTTGGGTTTATACATGTTTGTAAATATTGTAGTTTAGTTCAAAAAGGAAGGATAAATGGTTTCTTTTGATAGAACTGACAGTTTTTGTTGTTTTTGTTTTTTTAGACTTTAGATCCAATTTTATTATAATATTCTCTTTAGAAGTTAATATTCTCTAGTTTAAATTATTTAATTTGTTTCAGAGGTACGGCTCAGCAGAGAAATCTTCTATATCATAGTTCAGCGCAAGGAAAACAAACCATCCAGCTGCATTTTCAACAACCCTCAAGGTTGCAAGTGTCAGTTTGTAGCACAGATGAAGGCTTACGAGAAGATTTCCAGGGTTATCACCTTTGACCATGATTATAATGGATCAACCGACGAACGATTTGAGAGTACCATCCACAACATGAAGAGATTCATGAAGTATCGGCCAGATTTTGAGGGTTACATTCTATTTACAGGACCGGGTGGGTTTTGTATTATTGTTTTAGCTTGTAACGTTAAGAAAGTAGGTGTCTTAAGGTTCAGCATGACTGAAATTTATATTGTTTTTGATTAAAAATGAATATAGGAAGGAACTGGCTGTTGTTTTGTCTAGTAAAGCATTAGAAATTGGCGTTTTAAAAACACTTTTAAATATGTTAATGTCCTAAAAGTTTTGGTAACAATGTTTGTAAATGTTTTACTTATTTTAGGTATTAATCCCGACATCAGAAGACAAGGTAATCCGAGCGATGAAGTCCAAAGGGAGTTCCTGAAAACGTTTGCCGAATTCACGGAATTCTTTGGCGGCAAAGTGGCGCTGCTGTTCTTGCTTTGTGGGTCTAGGGACAGAAGAGTGACACCACAGGTACTC
Source organism: Bursaphelenchus okinawaensis (assembly GCA_904066225.2). Taxonomy (NCBI): domain Eukaryota; kingdom Metazoa; phylum Nematoda; class Chromadorea; order Rhabditida; family Aphelenchoididae; genus Bursaphelenchus; species Bursaphelenchus okinawaensis. The sequence goes on along the minus strand of CAJFCW020000005.1, from coordinate 4,453,847 downwards.
CTCGACGTCCTTCCTCAGGTCGACGCTGCAGGTCATAGACGTGAAGCTGGTCGTAGGGTTCCTAATGGACGTCTCGAAGCTGTCAGCAGCGGAAACCTTGCCAATCAGGTTGACAGAAGTCCGAATCCTAATTTGTATTTTAATGTTCGGCAGGGTACCTGATCTTATGTTATTTACTATAACCTGCTCTTCTTTATTATAACTGCATATCGTATGCTCCTTACTGTGAATGTCTACTTAGTTAAGGTTAAGAGTGCTTCTCGGGTATAACTCTGAACTCATGGATTGAGAGGCGAGAGAACATTAGGTAGACTGGTTGATTCGTTAGTTTAAATTAAAAGGATTGACCGGTTTACTTATTCTCGTTTCTTTTGTCCTACCTTTTGCAGTCTTTCATTCTTCTACCTAACATTTTTACAAACTTACAGTCATTTCTTAAGTCTTTAACTTACTATTAATATTATTGGGCTATAATCGATCGATCATTTCTGCTACTGATGTTGTTTGACAGTAGGTCAGAATCAATCTGCTTTACTAATTTCTTAACACAACTTTTCATTCTCCCATCTCACAGTTGTGTATCCTTACATTCACCGTGTCCGCGTATCATTAATATTGTAATTTATTGGACAATAAACTCGATCAAACTTCTTTGTCATCGTTAATATTTGGGAATGGGTAAGATCATCGGCCGATGTATCTTATTAAAATGGTACTTTTGTTTCTTTGCAGTTCTTTATTGCCTTTGGTATCCTAAACTCATCCTTGTAGCCCTAAAAATTGTCGATATTTACTAAAACATTATAAAAAATGTTACTGGCTCTTTATAAATTATAAAATATCTAGTTTCACATAGATTTTTTTTTATCTGAACTTAAGTTAATATAAAGGTGATATGTTACAAATGATACGTCAATTTTTATACAAAGGCAGTTAGAAAAATGTCGTTCTTCACAGATAAAGAGAGTATAATGTACAAGTTAGTAACACGTTAGTATAAAAAGACGTTAAAGATAATAAAAAACAAGTTAAAACCGAAAAACATCGTTAAAAATAAAGTAAAAGTATTAATTTATAATGTTGAGAAAGCGACATCCTCGTCGAATGTGTTGTCAATTTGCTTTCGTGTCTGGAACTCGCGCAGTACCTTGAGCTTGGTGTTGTTAGTGCCACAATTGCTGTTATAACAATGTAAATTTTGAAAGTTTAGGGATAACGCTTCAATGTTCACACAATTATTGCACGATTCAAAAGCTTTGGCTAGTTTTCTTTCGTATAACATGTTCTTTGTGAGGATGATGCGAAGTTTGTGGGGATTGGAGCAACAGTCATCACAATATTCGTCGGATTTTCCGTTTTTGCCACATCTGAAGAGAGTTTTATGAAATATTGTGTTGATAACAATGAAAACAACGTATAATAGACATATAATGTTACAGCATATAATATGTGTTTATTACTCAAACAAACCTACCCTGGACAATGATCAAAGTGTAGAGCATGGTATCGTAGCCGACATGGTACCAAATCGAAGAATCGTTTCATGGCTGCCATCAGATGTTTGCCAATGTAGTAGTTGTAGTGAAGTTGAAGTGAAGAATTGTTCTGGAAGTCCTCCCAACTGACCACACAGTCGATCAGGTTCTTCTTGACGTGAGCTTCTGGTCGTACTATAACAAAAGATAGTCGTTCTCCTCGTACTGGTTCAAACCGTTCGCAAATCGCTTTTCTTTCACTGAAAACATTGATCTATTAGGTTGTTCAAATAATGCCCCAGTTCAAAGCAAATTTAGGGATTAGAGGGCACAGGACTATTTGAACAAACTAATACATTGTTTTTATTCTTCTTATAAAACTCTTACGCTGCCAATTTCTTTGCTGGAACCTGAGCTCTCTCTGAATATTCTCCACGGTATTCCGCGTTGATGATGAAGTCGGATAGTGGATATTTTTGAGGATGAGAAAGGTTCGTACGCAGGTATTGAATTACGGCGTAGTGATCGTAATCGAACAGTATATTCAAACATTTTTCGACCATCTGAACGTAAAAATGGCATTACTTTACACTTGAAATATATAAACTATCATCTACAATCACCTAGAACCTAATTCTAAAGACTTTCTGACCGTGTTTGAGGTTTAAGTTTAGCTAGTTTCTAATAATAAACTGTGCATTTTCTTCGCTTATTCATCCAATTACTTTTCAATACTTACCTGCGAAACAAAAACCGATCCATCTCTTCTAACAGTTTCGATGCCTTTGGCGTCAAACTCCCCAGGACATCCTTCTTTCTCGTATGACATGCCAACATACCGTTTCTTTGTGACCAACACACAAGGTTGCATCACCTTTTCAAATTTTAGTTTCATTGGCTTTGGATTCCCTTGTGTAGCGTCATCGGCAATCAGATTCCCCAACTTGAATGCTTCTTTCTTCGTGCAACCTACAACAATACAGCTATAATACTTTCGCAATATACTGAGCCCCAGTAAAACCAACATAGCAATTTCGTGACAAAAAAAACTTCAAAATACTAATATGATGCAGTCAAATTACCGTTACTGTACAAAAGACCCCCAAATCCCCACAGTTTTACCTTCAAACAAGACGAAAACACTATCAGTATCCCCATATATAACTCTTGCACCATGATAACGCTGTGAGTTGTCCTTTATCATCTGAATCACTCGCTCTAGAGCTTCTCGACCTTTGGAAACAATGGCATCTGCTACTTCTTCACAAGGCATTCGCCCACTCCAATTGGCGGCCGTGTAGCCGTAGGTAACATTGGCTACCAGCTTCAAAGCCAGCTGTTGAGCATCTAGAGTTCTTTTCAAAATCTGAAAATGTAACAGTAAGCAATGTCATCGAAAACTGCATAAGCAATGTCATCACAGCAAACCAAAGACATCAACATTTCTTGTCAACCCTCCTCCCAAGAACCTCCCCGCCCCAACAAAAGAAACCCTTTCAACACCACCATAAACAACCTACATAGTCACCACTGTACTTCTTCATAGAATCCTTGACCATAACTCTCGTATCTAGCAGCTCCATCAACATCTCTGCCAATATACTCTTCCTCACAATCTCTTTCACAAAAACTCCGCCCGTCGGAGAAATGTGGATCTGATCCCTCTTCAACAGCTTGTACATGGCTTCTGGTTCCAAGGTCGTGTACCGTAACGCGCCCAACTTTATATCCTGTTCATGATCTTGTAGTAGACGACTCATCTTTCCCAAACAAGTAGAGAAACAGTAATTGTAGGCGATACAAACTGATGGATACAGGCTTTGAAAGTCGAGCACAACTACTGGATCACGATAGATTCCGGATTCTGGTTCTAGGTTCAAAGGTATCGTCTCTGGAGATCCCATACTGAAATTTTACATTACTTTAACTTTATGTTTCGAATCAAAACCATAGTACTCTGTAGCATTAGTCGCTGATCTAGCCAGTTGCTACAGTCCTGCCATGTATCACTCGTTGAGCGGTGACCAGGCTTGGATACTTAGTCTGACTCATCTATACTGTACTATTACATAACATTAAACAGTTCCAAAATACCTACAGAGCACGTTGTTTGACCCCGACAGCTGGTGGAATCATGGCTCGTTTCTTTGCCAATCTTAACAGCATTGACTCGACCCTGAACTGAGAACCTCTGGTTAAGACTTCGCTGAATTGAATACCGTATACTCGGGCCATCTGACATGTTTTTACAAATATATCCAGTTCTTCCAGTATCCGAATGTTGTATTTGGCCTTCTTCAATGCTAATTCGACCAGTAATAGCCTAAAATAAAGTCATTCAACATAAAAAACACTCCGTTTTACTATTTATCATAAGTTTAATAGTTGATTAAACAACATGTAAAAGCATTATCAACGTATTACAGTACCTAATTCCTTAAAAAGACTGCTTTTATTAAACAAGAAACTACTTAAAACCTTTTAGAAGTGAAAGCAATATGAAGCCCTTACCTAGAATCCGAATCCTCAGAATCCGCCAAATCTGTAAACTGTTCATGACCAATCTCCATCACAGGCACATCAAGTACTTCACTAACAACATACGAATAACTGTAGGATCGTAGAGGATGATCCCTTCTTACTATTCTCCACACTTCCAACATAATTCTGCCTTTGTCTATCGAGTTGTTCATTTTGTCAAACATCGATGTGGCTTAAAAAATATGTTTAAAGTAAGAAAAGTATTCAAAAACAATGTCTAGTAGATTCTTAATCAAAATCGATTGTTTTTTAGTCTAAAAATATCGGTTTTAGAGCTGAAACATGTAATTTCAAGTTTTAAAAATGTACCTTTAAGTCTGGAGATCAAAGAGCATAAAGGATACTTGATGAATTCGGCTCGTTTAGCCAAATAAGTCCATGATTCACGATGCAAATCATAACCAATCATAATATCCGGGTCATACCTAAAAACACTACCCGTTATACATAACCTTGTTCAAACTATTATATAAATAACAATTAATATTTAGATATTATTCCAAAATATGTAATAAAAACAAAATGTTTAATAAAAAACCATGACAACCCTCTAAAACACCAAGCTGGTGAAACCAAGACTTGTTAGTACTACTCACTTTTGCACGATACCACAAAAAACTTGTAGCATCTCCATTTCACAGCTGACCAATTGAACTCCCTCATTTTTACGATAAGCTAAGCCTCCTGCAACCACAATTGACTTGACAAAACTAAAAGGTCTTCTTCCACTCCAATTACAAATGTCAGTACATATTGCACACGATATTGCCATTATAGGGTCTGAAGATGGGTTTGGTACTCTTGCTTTTGAGACCGGATCTATCACTAATTCAATGGACATGACACAAAGACTGTTTACTGTAGACAGAGATGGTATTCGTTTGAGTGGTTTGATTGGTGATACGCTCTTTCTTTTTCGTTTTATTAGTCGGGAATGGATTGTTACCTAAAAATATGTGTATAATAAACAAGTAAAACAAGATACATTTGCAAATGCATTTGTAGAATAGTTAGTTAAAATTGTAGAATATCTAATTAAAGACAGTTTATAACACAAACAACAGTAAAATTACATCATTGAGATTGGCACAGTATCTAAAGGTTTTTTCTTTTGAACTCCCTTGAGATGTTGATTCTGTTCCATCTTGCTTCTTTCTATCCTTAGCACGTTTAGCCGCATCTCGCTTCAGTTTCTCAGGATACTTCTCACTCAAATCATGTCTCTTCGGTTTGAAAACTGGCAGATCCCTAAAAATAAGATAAAACCAATTCCAAGCCAAAATTTGCATTTTTCATGTCTCTACCTTTGCCTAGACCCCTTTATGCTTAAAACATAGTCCCGAGCCCTTACAAATCCACTTTAACCAAAGAATCCCTATGACTAGTTCCTTACCAGCCAGAATGTTGAAAATCATCCAAATTCTGAGGTCTTACAATCTCAACATTCCCTTCCATTTCTTCATCTGAAGATGAAAAACGTTGCTCCATGTCTGACAGTCCTTCATTCTAAATCAAGCCATCTTATTTGTTAGAACGACAACTTACTTCACTTGATCCACCAAGAGAATCGTCATCTTCTGGTTCGCTGTCAAGATTTAAGGCTGTTGTATCGTTATTGCCATCTGGAATTGAAAAAACTTTAAATTTAATCACTCTGCAGTGCATGAGTAAGTCTACATCATATATATAAAGATGAGATTTTAAATGCGCTATAGCGAATACAGTTTCAAAGTAATTTGTTTGTATTATGATTCTTACTTTGACTTCCCAAATCTCCATCAAATATCGTCGAATTCAAAAGCTGCTGCGATGGTGTGACATTCTTACTGGTGCTGGCCAACTTCCTCCGTAGCTTCAGAAGATTCTCCTTTTCTGCTTCTGTTACCGTCACATTTCTTTCAGTATCTTTTGGGGGTATAAATGATGGTATTTTCATGTGTTTCCTTCTGGTTTTTTCATCTTCCCAAATGTACTGAAGCCCACTGTTGACATAATCAGACTTTTCTTCTTCTATCGGGTTCAAAATGTCATCTACATGAGCGTCGAATTCCACCGCAACGTTGGTTACCGGCGGCAGAGGTGAACTGTAATTGATGACTTTAGATGGTAAACATTAATATTGCAGTACAGGGTTACAAATCAATCTTATGAATAGTTGACAAGACATTTCTGTATTTAGTGTAATTCAAAATTCATCTACAACATATTAAACCATATATAATAGCTAAAGTCGGTAAAAGTTAAATCATATAGCTAAAGTTAGTGAACTTACACTTGAAGGGTTGTAGCTGAAGATGGTGGCTTTCTGAACAATACTTTTTTGAACTTTATCATGCCCATGCCAAAGATAGAATACTCGATGAAAAATTGTAAAATAAAAGGAATGTGAGATAAGTAAGGTTGAAAGTTAGAATCGTTAATGGCTTCATCTTGAAGCAGTTTGGTGATTCTGCAAAGTGCTGGCTTTATATATTACTCTTAAATATTTATATATGATAAAAACCAAAAAAGAAACACATACATCTTGACGTATTTGATATGGCGAAAGGAAATGCGGACGAAGTAACATTTATTCTCATAATACCCGTAAATCGATCTTAATAACAAGAATATTAGTTATAGTAATTAATATAGTAACACAATAGTTTAACTTTATAAGTTTATTGCATTAAAAAACTACAATATTAAGTTATCTTACAATAGAAAATACAAAAAGTTGATACTAAACTGCTAAATTGAAATAAAACTTTTTACAAAATATAATATTGAAACTTTTTTCGAGTTACTACAGTTTTGGATGTTACCTTGCATTAAATTCGGATATTTCAGTGATTGGGTCCGTTGGTATTGCCATTCCCGCTTGCCGGAGGCGTTGGGACAGGGTTTGAGAGAGCTGAAGTTTTTGGGACGAGCTCAGTCGGCAATTCGTCCGCATCCAGATGCATGGGGAAGTGCCGTGGATATGAGCACAACATTTTTCACCTAAAATATTATTTTTAGAAGTTAATAGACATATAGTTAACCTCTAGTTCACAATTGTTTTAAGCTTGTATACTTTTACTACATTTTCATCCTCATAAACAATTTTTACAACGATATTTTACCAGTAATTACCTAAAACCTTAAAAACAACATGCAAAGACTTACCGGTACCAGTTATACCAAAGACTCTGACTACAGGTAATTCAGAGTTATCGTTCTGAACAAACGGACGCTTATCAGTTGTGTATGAGTCGCACGAGATGTTAGTGATGCTATACTCGCTTATCATAAACTGCAACAAGCATCTATTAGAAATTGCAATCATTATTACATTCGCATATGTTAATACACGCGTAAACAGTTAGCAAGCATGTTAAATGGTAGCATATCGCAATATTAAAGGTAAGACTACCAACTCCAGCCCAAAATTCAAAATATAGTCGCTCAAAACTTTATTAAACTCAAATCTAATAAACAATGACAGTCCTGACAACATAATGCTCCATTAATTCAATTAATGCTCATTACAAACCCTATCAAACTCAACAAGTTGCTTCAAGAATCCAGCATTTGGCTGTAAGGCTGGCCTGACAACTTTCAAACCGTCAAAAGCTTGAGTGAAAGACATTTTCTGATACTTGATTAGATATGCTAACACAATAGTCCCTGCTCTAGACACTCCGGCATTACAATGGACAAGAACATATTGACCAGAAGTAGCATTTTCATGCATAAAACTTAAGATATCAGGCAATTCAGACAAGATATCAGTTTCAGGTAGGTCTAGTAAGTCCACTTTTAGATAATTAAAGTTTTTCGGATAAAGGTTCCCCACTCCTGCAGCTGCATTCACAATTGCCTTTATATTGTGCTGTTTCAGAAGTTGGAAGTCGGCAGCTACGTCCTGGCTACTAAAAACATCAAAATAGTCTCTTACCAACTTAAACTAACAATATAATCTAACTATCAAAAGTAACGACAAGTCCAGCTATTCAAGTAACATCACTCTACCTCAAATACACGCCTTCACAAGCCTTGGCGACCTGTAGATCCGGCTTCAGATCAATAACAAAACCCATTTTCTTGGCACGTTCCACCTTTTTCATCCTTCGTTTAGAAACACCCAGTTCTAAAAACGTAAAAATATAAGAAATTGACAGTTACCCTGCTCCTGACCATCTTCGGAATCACTTTTGTCACAAACTACGGCAAATTCGCCGTTTTCAGCTCGTTTTTCTTCACTTTCAACTCCATCTATCGATATAACTTTAGTTGTAACACTCTTCAGACCATTTTTCTTGTTCTTCAAGGCTTCGGCCAAGTCAAATGGCATCTACATAAGGCAGAATTAACGAAAAATGAAGTATTTATACCAAAATTTCTTCAAAAATCACGAAAAAATTTCAGAAAAAACAAAATTTTGTTCGCGCGCAAAACAATGTGAGACTTGGCTCAACGGGTTAGTTCTTCTTCTATAGGTGAAGTTAGTGGAAAAATTTGATTGCCATTCTTATTGCAACTTTCAACTGGTTAAAAAATAAAGTTTTGGTTCATAAATGACCTTTTTAGTAACCTTAAAGCTGAAAATTTGTCTTTTTTAATTGGAATTTTAAAAATTTCGCTTTAATAAATCGTGTCAAAAGTTCTGATCGGATAGAAACAAAGCCGATTTTTAAAAGTTAAAAGTGCTTGAGGGTCAAAAGCGGCCGATATTTTAAATGCCATCCGTTTAAAACTAGTCTTTTTTGAGTATTTTTACAGCAGGTTAGATATGGCATGTGGAATATAAATAATTTTTACTGTACATCAACAGTTTTTATCAACTCTTGATAGCTTTTCAATATTGGCTGGCATCTGTTGCTTTAAAATTTGTTTCTAAGATTTTCATAAAGGTTTCATTATTGTAAATCTGAAGTACTAAACGTTCCAGACCAGTTGATAATGGTTTACCCGGGCCTTATGTACAATGTTGCCCTCCATTCAGAAGACCGGTCGAACAATAGTTGAAAGCACTTCGAAATGACCACTAATTAAACAACCGAAGTGATCAATTGACCAGAAAAGGTAATAGTCATTCAAGACATGTTTGTTGTGTAAATATACCACGCTGTACGTGTTGTTCAACCAGCGCATAAAATGGACCATGGTGTTTATTTCTATTAGACGCTGCGGGCCGCCACCGGGAACTCGTCACGGTATTCAGGGGGTTTCCGGCGGTAAGAAACGGTAGTTTAGGTAACATGGGGTTCTACTAGGTAACATGGGGTTTAATGGCACTTTTAAAAGGAGTTATCATGTAAATAATGGCAGTTTCTTTTTATTTTAAGTGCTATTCATAATTCTTTGTATTTTTTATATCCTTGTACTTTTATTTCAACGTTACCCATAATACAAGAGCCTAAAACAACTGACATTACTGTTTAAGAGATGGCCAGGTACCACGTACTTCTAATACTAGGCCTAAGCGCTTACTATAGCCATGCAGCGTCTAACCGTATGACTTACTGTGAGTACATGGACAAGATCGGAGTAAAGGATGATAGATGTACCAGGAAAGTGCGACAGATCGAGGAAGCAGAAGACGGAAACGGTAAGCCAACCAAGTGGACGGAGTCGGCGGACGGGCCGGTCAAGAAGTTTAAGCCTCGTTTCCTGATAGCTACCATCTGGAAACGGGTTGATAACGATAACGAAGGCATTCAGGCAAGGCTTCAGCGTGATCGTGTCATGAGACAACAGAACGAAGCCCAGCACGGTGGACCTTGGACGCCAGACACTGATAACAATGGTTTCAGCTACAGAAACGGTAATAATGGGGACAACAACGGAATGAACCTTGTATTTGATAACAAGATACAAGACTCCCAGATCTTTCCACCAAACAATGACGACACGGTACGTGAAGTTCGGAGAAAGAAGATTTTGTTTAACAACAATAATATTAATGATAACATAGTCAACCGTGAGACGTCAGTGTTCGATCCTCTACCAACAAAACCAATCTTCCAGAGAACTGATTTCGATACCAAAGTAGCTCAACGCAGAATTCAGAATTCCGATGCTCAGCCAGAACAACCAACCAATCCTGACGCCATTCCCAACCCGACAGTCCAGCTAACCAATCAGCTGAACCAATTCCTTCACCACGAGAACAGTCTGCTCAAGATCAAGATCTTCAAGTTGAAGCGCAAACAGCGTCGCCTCAGGTCCAAGATCCGTGTCCTGAAGTGGGCGGTGGCGTTGCTTCAGAAGCGCGTAGCCGATCAGAAGGCCGAACGGAAGCGGCGGCCGAAAATGTTGGTCGCCAAGTCGGAACGCCTAACCACCGCCGTTCTCGCGGCTCCGGAGCGGCCCATCGTCGCCGACTCCGCTCACTTGGAGCATTATTCTTCTGGATTTAGGCGTTCAAGGGACTCTGCCGAGCGTGCCACCCGTTTACAAACAATGCTACTTAAAGTACAATCCAAGAAACTGTTTGCGTACGCCGTCCTGCGAAAGTAACATGGTATGTGCTTGAGGAAGTTTTGATAAGGGAGTAAAAAATGTTTTAAAATAGGTAATAGCGAAAAAATTAAAGGTTATTTCTAAAGAAAACAAAAAAACGTTTAAAAATAGGTAACACCAAGAATTTAACAGGTTTTTATTATAAAAACAAGCCAAAAATATTGAAAAATAGGTAATATTAGTAGGGTAAAGGTCTTTTTAAAGCCGAAAGTTGTGTTTCTTTTGAATAATGTGATTTATTATTGGATCATTTAAACAAATTTACATTTTAATGTAAATTTTAAAAAAGTCCAATATTTTAGTTTTTCTAAAGCTCTAAAGTTAAAACAACGCGTTTTCAGTATAATATCGAAGAGCAGATTCAGAGTTTTTTGATTTTGATTTAGCGAAGAGGGCAGTTCTTTTGTATTTTATACATTGGGATGGTTTTACACTGTCCATAACTGGAAGAAAGACTGTTTTTACTGCACAAATTTTGCAAAAAGGGGACATGATCATGCCAGAAGGCTGGAATTTGTATGGAAAACATAAATCATATTGCTTTTAAAGGTCAAAGAACATTGTAATTTTTCAGTCGAAGGTGTCAGTGGTCACAAATTAAAGTTTTACTGTCTTTATTACAATAATTACTGCAGTAAAACATAGATACGATAGTAAAAGATCTGCAACAACCACAAACTCTAATATTTCAGTTATGCATTGACGTTGTGGGAAGTCCGTGTTGTGTTCAACCTCGCGGAGTGTGTCCAACGACTCAACAACTTGACATCAAGTGTATCAAACATCGCTCCACCAACTGGTGCAACTCTAATCGAGACTGTGCCAAGGATTCTCTGTGCTGTGACACTGGTTGCGGCTACAATATGTGTATTCCGAATGAGTTCCGTATAGCGTAGTAATACGAAAAAGCTACTAGGTTGTTTAAATAGTTCTGTGCTCTCTTTCCAAGCAAGTTTTTGTGGTTAGCGGCCTAGAATTCTTTGAACAAACTAATACTATAGATTTCTATTTATTACATTCGTATAATAAAGTCGTCGTATGTTTGGGTGAGAGGTTTGAAGATTCTGATTCAGCTCTTTGGGGTCAATAATCTTACTGTAATAACATTATTTCGTATATTTGGCACATGTCAAGTTTTTCCTTACAGTGGGAGATTTACAGTATTCTATAGTAATATAAGATAGATGGTTTTACAGTATTTTATTAGTCAAATATAGTTAAAATGTCATTATGTACACTATCTAACGTCCTTTCAAGAAGCCAAGAAGGTCGGGTTCTTGAGCACCACCACCACCACCACCTTGTTGGTTGTTGTTGGGCAACTGTAACATACGTTGGAGGCCGTCTAACACCTCATCGGAATACACCATGGAGATCAGGGTGAAGATGGCTGAAATTGAAAAATTACAAATGATTTTAAAATTACTGTAGTATTTTGAAAAACACTTTATTATTGATGATATGAATAAGATAAGTTGATTGTGGAGAGAGAACCCTACCCCCTTTCTAAACCAAAATTACCACGCCCGCTACTAACTATATTACAAAAAGTAATTAGCATAACATAATCGGTACAATAACACGATATGTCATCACAACTCGATACTTACCGAACAAAACAATAAGTCCCTTGAACATCGTGGCTGACAGACTGTTCTTCTCCAGCTCCACCCAATATTATATATACCTGAGCTCTAGCAACAAGATGAATGACACTTTACAACCATGGGTGGCTTTGCAGTAATCATATACATTACGAAAGTCTTTGCCACCCCTCTGATCTGTCGATAATGTAAAAAGAACGCTCAACGTTCGTACGTTTACTTTACACCGTTCCTGTTTTCTTAATATGCTACAAACTACAAATAGTTTACTGTGTTTCAGGAAGTAGACGCGTTTGTGGAATACGTATCTCGTATGACAATGTTTGATGTCTGTTTTTTGAGTTTTGAATTTGTAAGAATTGTCTTTAATCTCAGAATGATTCCTTTGATTTGCACTATTTCGTACTTATTGGGAAACGATCTTGTTATTCATAATCAAGTTTTCGTGTTGTTTTCGATTATTTTAAAGTGTTTTAAAACTATTATTAAACACAGACATGTCAGTTACGTAACCCGCGACCTTTTAAAATCATTTCAGCCTTTTTAAAATTGATAATCGTCACTTAACATTACAAAAACCATATTGTAGTAGGCGTTTCTATTAATTTACATTATTGTATACCGCTTTTAGAGCCTCTAAACCAATACAAATTACAAAAAACGAATTTACAGTGTACATGTTACATAATATGTATAAGATAATAGTGTACATAAATCAGCAAATAGTTATTATAAAACCGTTTATTATTGAACTGATAACCGATTTTTAGAAAAGACACTAAGGATTGTTTCAAGAATGATGTAGTTAGAGAAGTTTTAAGGTACCCGAAACTTTGTCAACGTCTTCGACCGGTCCGAACAGCCCAAGGATAGTTCTAGAGCCAGGGGGAATCTGAGTGTAGCCAGCATCTTGAACCAGGTAGGCGTGTAGTCCGAGGTCTTTGGCTTGCTTGAACATATCAATCAACTGCTCGGTCGATTGTCCCTTCACGACCACCTTCACTGCTCCGTGACCTTGCCATGCGTCGAGAGCGGCCTTGCCCTAAAACAAAATTGTTATCATTTTGCAACAACTTTTAAAAATCATTTGTTTTCGCGGTTTTTACATTGCTATTGCAAGCCCAAGGTCAACTAAATTTGAACCTATATAGAGGATAGAACTTTGAACCTTATTTTAAAATATTTAAGTTATAAACTGACCTCTTCGCTCCTTTGAGCATATTTGTACACTCCCAATGTAGCGTGGCCAACCTGTGCTGCCAGTTTACCAGCGCCCATTTTAAGTGACATGTTTGCGACGAATACCATTTTGTGGGTACGAGCTGGACGAAGAGCCTTCATGATACTAACCAGCTCCTGGCGTGCCATGGCCGATGTGCCGGCAGCTTCTGCTTGACCTGACAGTACTCCTGTAAAGAAATACAAAATTAGTCTTTCAAAGTATAACATCAACCTTCAAACTATAAATAAATTTTTTGCTTAAAGCGTCAATAAAAAAATTACAAGTTTTTAATACTCACATATTGCACTTACTAAAAAATAATTTTTATCACAATTGTCTCACCATTCTTAAAACTTTGCCCTTCTTAACATCCCATAACACATTCAAAACCTTACCTCCCATAGCTGCCTGTAATTCCTCAGCACTAACACGTGGAACTGCAACTGATTTCTCTACGACTCCACTGATTCCTTCGTCTCCAGATTCTTCACCCGAGTCTTCAGAATCGTCCTCTAAATCCGACTGATTCGAATGATCAACGATCCAGTCAATAGTTGCGTCCAAACACTTTCCTTTGGTTCTCTTTAGTGCCAATTCAGATATCAACTCGTCGAAGCCGAGTTCAAGGAGTTGAGCCAACTTTTCTGAATCTACTTCAAGCTCCTGAAGTGATGGATCGTTGGGATGAGAAGTTGAGCTGGACGGTTGTTGAGATAGCTGAACTGAGGCTGAAGACGGAACTGGTGCAGCTGGTACTGAAGATGATGCTGCACTTGGAACAGATGGCACTGAAGGTAAATTAGCTGGTACTTCTGATGGTGCACCTGGTACTTCTGGAGCAGACGATGCAGTTGGCGGCAAAGGTTCTTGAGGATCTGAAAGACTGGCTCCAGGCTCCACAGGAATATCGTTTGGCTCTACAATTGGGTCCGGAAGAACGTCACGGTTCGGCCGGGGCTCCGGAGGATTCTCGTTTTCTGGACTAAACAAAAGATTAAAAATAAACGCAAAACTACTTGATGAAAAGAATAAATAAATTTATAAAGTAAAAACCTACTTTTCAGGATGGAAATCATTCATAACTTTTGAGCTTCGTCCATCAACTTCGTTATCTCGCCTCGTCTCTTCTCACGTCGTTCGTTCGCTTCGGTTTGTTGTTTAGATCGAGCTTGTAAGTACTCACGGCTGTCTTCTTCAGCACGAGGACCTCTAATGTTACTCCAGTTTTCGGTGTCAAGCTTTGTGATTTCCTATAAGAGAAGACTTATTAAGAATAGACCAAAGATCTGTTAAAAATCTATTAAAAATATGTTCTAAGTTTTAATACCTAAAATCAAAACAAATAGTTAAAATACTTACGTCGTACACTTCTTCCAGCGAAACAGGCTTCTCTTTGACTCTGATACCTTCTTCTGAGAGTTTAGCTTTCTGAAAGAAGTTTGATATAAAAAAGTAATTTATCCAACTTAAAACGAGATCAACAATTACAACGACAAAAATTACATTATAAGAACCCAAAATCAGCAACAACTTACAAATTCCTTTAGGTTTTCCTGTTCTTTTTTCACCTTTCTAAAATCGTACCGCACTTGTTGAAAATGTTTCAAAAAGTAGGCTGATCCGAGAACGATAGCGAAGAACGGTAATCCCACTCGAGTTAGCTGAAGGCCACTTTTGCCTCCACCAACTTTGTAAGACATAAACTGTATAACAAGAGTATGACTTCAGTTTTTCTAAAAAATAAAAAATTATCCTTATAATTCCCTTTGACGGGATGCCACAATTGATTTTTCAAGATGATTGTAATGTATTTTATACAATACAGCTGTATAAGAAACGTAGAAGCATAGTCTGTAAAGGTAACGGGGTAAGCTATATAATTATTATAATTTTTTACTAAATATCTGCTGAAATTAGGTATTCAAACAGCGTTGGTATCAGAAATCCTTCTCAAAACAAGGCCTTTCCCATTTTGTCTTTCATTAAAAATTTTTAAAGAACAGATAACTTATAATATATATTTATTAAATAGCACAGAGATCACATGTTTTCTATTAGGTATTACAAGATAATTTAGTTGGCTTCGACTTCTACTTGTTGAGGTTGATCACTGGTTCCTTCGCCTGCATCAGCATCATCGATTCTGTTGCTCTTCTCGGCTTCTTCCATCTTGGACAGCTTGTCAAACAGTCCGGAGTACTTCTTTTTTTCCTTCTGGATGATCTCGTTGACCAGCTTCTTGCAGACCAATATCTGTTGGGCTGCGGCTTT
Organism: Bursaphelenchus okinawaensis; assembly: GCA_904066225.2. Classification (NCBI taxonomy): domain Eukaryota; kingdom Metazoa; phylum Nematoda; class Chromadorea; order Rhabditida; family Aphelenchoididae; genus Bursaphelenchus; species Bursaphelenchus okinawaensis. The sequence continues at coordinate 4,438,248 of CAJFCW020000005.1, read as the reverse complement.
GTTCTCGGGTTCAAGTTCAATCACTCGGTTGTAGATCTTCATGGCTTCTTCCAGTTCGGTTCTTTGTTGTAGAGCTTGAGCTTTACGGTACAGTGCCTTGACGTGATCGGGGTTCTTCGCCAGCACTTTGTCGCAGTATTTTATGGCTTCGGCGGTCAAGTTTTGTTTTACATTGACCAAGGCACAGTTCAAACAAGCGGCGATCAGAACAGCTTCCAAGTCTTCTTTCAGCTTATCTTCGGTTGGGTTCACATGCTCCAGAATCGTGACGATGGCTTCGTATTTGTTCAAGGCAAGATGAAGTTTGTCCAGTTTCAAGAACTTGGTACCCTTGTCCTTAAGGACTCGACTATGCTCTACTTTTTCCTCATCAGTCATCTCCCAGCTGGCTTTGACCTTTTCGAAGTCGGTCAAGAAGATTGTGAATTCTAATTCAGCGTTGATGGGGAATTCGAAGCCTTCTGGAGATTTGGAGCCATACGTGAATCGATTTCCTTTCAAAACGATGCGACACTTCTCGCCCTTGGCAATACGACGAAGAGCACGGTCAACACCTTCTGGAAGGCCGACTTCCGAAGCTTCCCCGAGTTCGTATGTGACAGTTTTGTCGTAGAACACCGTGCCTTGGTAGTTTCCAACAGCGTGAACTGAAAAATAAATCATTAACGTCTTACCATTCAAACGTAAAGTGAAAAGACATATTAAATATTATTGAAAATCATAAAAAACACGTATCATGTGGTTTTACTTCACCCCAAATTTATCATAATTACTTACTTGTTACAGGAGCAAACTCGCTGGGATAGTTGTAACGTTCTCCTTCAGCGATAACACTCTTGATAATAGTTCCATCACGGTCTGGAGAAATATCTTCCCCTTCAAACTTGATCAATTCAACTTCGAACTTCAAGGTCGCTTTTCCAGGTATCTTTGGAGGAGATCCACTGTCTCCATAAGCATAATCAGATCGACATTCAAAGACGGCAACTTCCCCGATGTTCATAGTGGCAATTCCAATGTCCCATGCTTTGATTACCTGAGACTTGGCCAAAGAAAAGTGGAAAGGTTCATTCCGGTCTTTGGAAGAATCGAATTTCTCACCAGTTACCAAAGTACCTGTATAATGAACATAGACGGTATCTCCTGGAGATGGCTTCTTTCCTGCGGTTCCTTCTTTCAAAATTGTCTTTAATACTCCTCCATCCTTAGAATAAAAGTTTACTATCGCTTGCACCAATAATTATAACAAAACTATATAAATTCAGTAGAACAGAGAAAGAAAGGACAAGTTAATTATTCAAAATAATATTTACATCGTAAGGTCGTAAAAGCAGTTTTTAGTCACAAGAAGCCGTATAATACTCTATAGACGTCCTTTACCAATTCTAAACACTAAACAATTAAAACTACAACTTACTCCGCTAAGATCAACAGCTTCGGTCATGATGATTGAAGAATAACTGGTGCTAAAAACGTCAAAATTAAGAAAATTTGGCAAAACAAAATCAAACAAAGAGTCACGAGACGATAAATATATTATTAAAAACACTAATTATCCAAATGACAACACTATTCCACTACTACAAAGTAAAGTTTGTAAAAATTCGGAAATTTTCGAGAAACGTCTTGAAAAAATCCGTCCTGTCACGATATTATTAAGTTGGCGTAATGTCATAAGACAAAAATTTTATTATTTTTTCGCAATTTTATTTTTTCTGAAAAAATTACTCTTAGGAATTGAAATTTCTATAAAATTTCGTAGATCTTACCTCTTTGAAGTTATTCATGGTCAAACAGAGGTATCACAATGAAGATGCAGCTGCAGTTATGGTTAAAACGCGTCATTTCAAGACGAACAAGGACCAGATCAAACTAGGCGATTACGTGAATGCGACTGTGGTTATTGCTGGGCAGAAACTCGAGCTGCCAGCTGAGGTTTTGGACGTTAGGCAACAAGGTAACTTGTTTTTATTTTTTAGTGTTTAGATATGAAACTTGAGTTCTGGCAAATCGGGAGGATAAACTACTTGAAAAAGGGTATTTAAAAGCGAAGTGCATGAAATATTCTTCATTTTCGTCTATTTTTAAGATAATTATTTTGTTCTTTTAGTTTGTGACGACGGATCTAACCAAACACAATATTATGTACATTATGAGAACAGAGATCGACGTTTGGACGAATGGATAGGGCTTGACAGAGTTCTCGATCGAAGTCCAATTAGTATTAAAGCTATCACAAGGAAACGAGAGATCGAACAGCCTTTAACCAGAAGTCAGCGAAGGATTCAAGAAGAATTTTCACATATACCTAAAAGCATCAACGATTTGGATGCAACCACAGCTAAATTGGAGAAGCAGCACGAAGAGAGGACCAAGATCAAGAATGTTCAGAGAGTTGTGATAGGCTCATGGGAAGCGGACGCTTGGTATTACTCGCCTTATCCCACAGCCATTGTTGATGGATTTGTGGAGACACTTTACATATGTGAATATTGTTTGTTCTACTACTCGGATTATCAGAAGTACAACAGACATATTGTAAGTTTATTTGAAGTTCAAAGTTGAGGTATTTGTTTTACTATGTTAAAAAATTTTTTTACAGTATCTCGAGTTTTTAAATTTAAAAATCATGGTTTTTTCTATTGAATATGTCGCTTTAACGGTTTATGAAGGGAAGGAAGGTAGCTAATTGATCCGTTTTTAGTCACAAGGATGCGTGAGGACACAACCTCCAGGTCAATGTATATATAGGAACAAAAACCTTGCAGTACACGAAGTTTTTGGCAATGTTTACAAGGTAATCAATTTTATTATGATCTTTGATAGAGAAAATTTAAACTTTTAAAAGTTTCTTCTAAAATTTTAAAAATTTTTACTAAAGTATTATTTTGTGTGTAATATTGTAATATATAATACAAAATAAAATCAACTAATTTCAGTTGTACTGCCAATGTCTGTGCCTCTTATCAAAGCTGTTCCTCGACCACAAGACCTTATATTACGAAGTGGAGAACTTTCGATTCTATGTGTTATGTGAAGTAGATGAACATGGATCTCATCTTGTTGGTCACTTCTCTAAAGAGTTTGGTACCAACAACAACTTGGCTTGTATTATGGTACTGCCATGTCATCAACGCAAAGGCTATGGTAAACTGTTGATTCAGTTGAGCTACGCACTGTCTACGTTGGAAAACAGCATTGGAACGCCGGAGAAACCGTTGTCAGATCTGGGCAAGGTCAGTTACAGAAGCTACTGGTGGTGGATATTGTTGAATGCGATTGAAAGGAATGGATGGATCAACGGCTGTCTAGTCAGCGAGTTGAGTGCAGCTACACATGTGCATCCGGATGACATCATTAGCACGTTGTCGGCGCTTCAAATGGTCAAATATGCTAAACGTAGGTTAATATTGGCAACTTTTTGATTCTCTATTGTAATTTTAAAGCATTTTTTTTTGTATACTCTGCAGTAAATTTAGCTTACAAAGTCATTTCTCTTGACCATTTATATCATTTTTAACATTTTCTAAAATTCAACTTATTTCAGCATCCTACGGTGATGATATTGTGTTATGTTCACCTCAGATCTTGAATCACTGTAAAAAGCTGCCATTCTGCAAAGCACCGAAGCTGGAACTGGTCGAGAAGAACATTACCTGGTCGCAGAAGGAAGAGATTGTGCCATTGTTTTTGAGAGAGAAAGAAGTCTTTAGACATTTACAAGATCATTCCCCTTCCTTAACACCTTCGAATGATACTGATGCTGCTTCACAATCAGATGACTGTAGGTCGGAAAAGAGGAAACGATTGGTCAAGAAGGTGTCGTCAGCCAGTCGGGATTGAATACTTGGACTGATTGGGAGACGGGATTGATCAAATCAACAGATCAGCAAATTAAGATCGATCAAGTCGATTGACAGCTTTAAGGGTTTATATTGTTCTATGAGATCTCTCACTTATAACGACCTCAAGTTAATGTATGTACTTAACTATTTGCCGTAGAAGTTATATTTTAATATGTTTTGCAAGTTATTATGGCAATAAATATGTAAATTGTTACCCAAATTTCAATTTTTGTAAAATTTGAAAAGTAAGTTACTTAATTTACCTAAAACTTTAGCTTTTAAGTTTATTTACTTCAAATGTCATTGTAATAGCTTTCATGTACGACAAAGTTGTTTATCACGTCATCTTTGACCGACTGGATATCCGAATAACCAGCTGCTGTTAATTCATCGACCAGTTCTTGTTTTAAAATGTCAAACACATGGATAATACCCGCTTTTCCCTAAAAGTAAGTAGAGTTACTTCAATACTTTCTAAAGTTAGTGTAATATTAGGTTGTTCAAATAATTCTGTGCCCCCTAGCAAAGCAAATTTTGTGGATTAAGGAGCATAGAATTTTTTGAACAACCTAATAATTTGAGATTTACCTAGTACTATCACGAAATAGACTTTTTATTACATTCAAAAGTGGTGTAAAAGATCACTAATGTTTTTGAGATCTTAAACTACATTATTCTAGTACTCGTCTTCCAATGCAAATGACATTTGGGTAATACTTTAGGTTTTAAAAATATAAACTTACACTTAATGAAAGACCATAAAGATAAGGACGTCCAATAAAAACAAAATCAGCACCCAGCCCGAGGGCTTTGAGTATGTCGGCTCCAGACCGTACTCCACAGTCCATTAGAATTGGCACTCTTTTGTTCACTAATTTCACAATTTCCCTCAGGCATTCTATCTGAAAATATGGATTTATAAGTATCATACCGATTATTTTTATAGGAATCATACTTATGATTATCATTTTATAGGTATACTCATGATTAATTATTTTTATAAACAGTTCTACGCTTTCTAATCCCAAAAAAGTTTCTTTCAAAAAAGCTTTCTATTACCATTTAAACCCTGCGGCGGGAGGGGGGGGGTGGTAAAAAGGCTATTTTCGGAGTTAACTCACAGTAGCTGGAACATGATCTAGTTGTCTTCCACCGTGATTAGAGACAAAAATACCGTGACAACCGGCTTCTATAGCTCGTTCGGCGTCGTCTCCACGAAGAATGCCTTTGGCAATAACCTGAAAACTAATTGTATGATGTTTACATTATAATGTAAAAATACCTTACATAACAATAAATATACATAAAAGAAGCAAGACCAGCCAGGAAATCTCTCTACCTTAACTTACCGGCATATCACTCTTCTGTATGATGTCCTTCAGGTTTTCCCACTGAAAGGTCTGACTGACATACTGACTGATATGTTCTGAATGTAAAAGTGGGGCGGGGTGTTTGTGTGGTGAGCTGCGAACATGGGGAAAGTTACCGTAGCGAAGGTGTGCTGGCAAGGAAAACTGATTTCTCTCGTCGTTCCGTCTTCGGCCTGAGATTGGGCAGCCTATTGATACTACTAGTGCCTAAAACGATATGAAATTGAAACTGATTTTTTAGAATTATATTTTGTAAAAAACTTGTAATTGTAGGGGTAGGGAGCAAGTATAGGATGTTGTATTCGATAGGGTAGGGTGTAGACTACAAGATAGTTTAAGGCAGGGTAGGGTATTTTAAAGTAACTCAACAGAAGGCTTACTGTATAGAAGTTTAATAACTTACCTTGTAATCTAATTTGTGAATGAGTTCGATAGAGCGAAACATATGTTTCTCATTGGCTGGTATATACATCTGAATCCAAGCATTGTTTTCTTTAGAAACTGTGGCAATCTTATCAAAGGGCAAGTTGGATAAAGAACTGGCAATTGCTGGCACGTTTAGTGTATTTGAAGCTGAAAATAAAAAAAGAGTCAAATTACAGTAACTAATACAACTCACCAGTAATCATAGGTTCCTCGGCTTTGGCGTGGACTAGTCCATGCAGAGAGATTGGTGACATTCCGATTGGCAAATCATACTCAAGCTTTGTATTCTTGATTTGCAGTTCTGTTTTTAAACAAACTTCTGTCCTTATTTTATCAGGTATTCGTTTGCGAATCAAGAATCTAAAATGAGGTTACTACAATGTAGATTCTGTAGAAAGTGTATTACATTGCATTTTTTACCTAACAATAAGTTGCTGTGAAAGCAAAAAATACCACCAAAACCTTTACTTTTTGTTGATATTCTTGGATACTGTACTAAACAAAACCCTACTTTTCGAACTGTCTGACATTCCTCTCCAAAGTCCATTGTCCCTCAGCACCGCCACAGACAAAGTCTTTGACATTGACGGCCAATCGAAGTTTGGCCAGCTTCTCTACATCTGCTATCGTCGAACAACTTTTTAGTGCGCTGACTCGCTGAAACTTATAAAATTACTATACAGTAATTTTTATATAATAACGTATACAGTGGCCTCTTGTAACTTTATATAATAGTAAAGTATAAAGGGGAACTCTTGTATAACGAACTCTTCTATAACAACTACTTCATAGCTAAAATCTTTTAAATTCCTGATTTTTTATACAATATGAATCCTACTGTAATTTTTTATGCTATTGATATAAATTTTTTCTACAAAACGAGTGTAATATGACAAAAAAATGACATTTTACCGTAAAAAATAACGATTTTTGAAGTTTGAAAGCTACATTTAAAATTTTTTGAAGTTTTTCAAATTTTAGGTAAGATATACTTTACTAAAACAAGCGTTATACCAAGTAAAATTAATTAAAGTCAGAGTTATGAAAAAATGGAAAACTTGCCGCGATCGTGGTCATTTGTCACAACAAACCGCCTTTTCGAGTAAAAAACCTAAAATGAGATAAAACAACAAAGTTCACATGGTTTGTTCATATTGTAGGTCTTGAAAAAATAACAGAAACCAAAGTATAATATTTTACACAAAATGTTAAAAGATTATAGTTATAAAATGTAAGATACACTGTGACGTAAGTGTGTTAGACTGGCAACCAGGGCCGGGCGCGAGGGGGGGGGACGGGGGGGGTACCCCATTCGGATCTCAAGAGGAGGGTTGATCGCTGGCTGGTCCTACTCCCCCCCCAGAAAAAAATTTTTGAAAAAAAAGTTGAACGTGGTCCCCCCCCTGTGGATTTTCGGGAAAAAAAAATTTGCAAAAAATCGGCACAGGTAGCTAAGTCCCCGCCCGGCCCTGCTGGCAACTTCAGTTTTTTTAAATCGACATATATGTCTAATTTCAACTTTTATCAATTCTTCCAGAGATAAAGATTTCTTTTAGTTCCATGCCCTAATTTATGATACAATAATGTTATACTTTTTAGTACTACTGATAACTTACTGATCCTGTAGGAATTTGAAAGTTTTTATATCTTTTGAGTTTTTTTAAATTTAATATAAAAAACGTCATTTTGATAATTTTTACTCTATCAAACCGGTTCTAAATGAACCATGTTTTGTGGGCAGTTTTATATCATTTGGCAACGGGATTCCTTTTCGCACTAGCTATGACAACATGTTCAAGGTTTCGTAGAAATAACGGTAAGGAAACTTTAGGGTTGACTTGAAAAGGTGCCACCTCTCTCCTCTTACTAGCTCTAAGATATTACTTTACAATGTTATAGTTTATAGAATTCTAAATAGTAATGTAATAACACGTACTAAAATTTTAGCGGACGTAAATGAAAGTGCTACAGATATCCCATGCCGACCAACCTACAGCATAGCTAGCCCGGCTTGTATAAAAAGTTGTTCCGAAGAAAGACTCAAGTCGGTAGGTACCTTATCATAACGTTTTTAAGTTTACTCTGTTACGTTTACATGCTTATTACTAAAATACAAGGGGGAGAGAGAGTTTAACATCTGTCTTGTTAAATGAGTTCAACTTATCAGTCGAACATTCCAAAATTAGTAATTTCTAGCCACTTTTGAGAGCTAGAACTACAAGCTAACCTTTTTTGTGGATATAATCCTATTGCTTTGTTCATACTGTCAAAGGTTTTTAAATTGCTCATTGCCTTTTGATTGGGTTTGATTTTCTCTGACAGTCTTACCCTCCCTTTATTTTTTTAGTCTCTTGTTACTTTATGCCAAGCGCTATGATTTTATTATGCATGTTATTTCCTCCCTAATAAGACGTAGTTTGATAGAGAGTGCGTAAGACGGTTAGGGTAAACCTAACCCAATCAAAAGAAAAATGCTTTAAAGACCTTTTAGAGTTTGAGGAGATCTATAGGATTAACATCCACAAACAAGGTTAGCTTGTGGTTCTGGCTCTGCACAGTGGCTAGAAATTACTAATTTTGGAATGTTTGGCTGATAAGTTGAACGCATAATCTCAAAGAAATTTGAAAAATTTTCATAAAAATTTTTTTAAAGTTTCAGAAAATAGAAGCTGAAACTAATCTTTCCGCAACCTTAACAGCTTCAACTACTGACATTTACAAAATAACCAATTTTTTAAATAAATATATATTTACATTATTAACTTTATTCGTACGTTTGCTCCGTGTAAGTAAAAGTATTAATATTAGTTTAACTTATCAGCCAAACATTCCAAAATTAGTAATTTCTAGCCACTTTTGAGAGCCGGAACCACAAGCTAACCTTGTTTGTGGATGTTAATCCTATAGATCTGTTCATACTCTAAAAGGTCTTAAAAGCGCGCATTACCTTTTGACTGGGTTTGATTTTCTTTGCTTGTCTCAAGCTCTCTTTTTTTAACACAGTTTCTTATTATACCTAAACTTGCACAAATTTTTGGATAATTTACATGCATGGTAATTGAAATTTAAAATTATTTTTTATAGTAAAGACATGTTTATAAATATTTTTTGTTTCTAGAATTCGATTATAAACCCACCTCAAAGTAAAGGAAAAGTCAAACCGGCAATGGAACCGACTGAGCGAATCTCCATGCACGGATCTGAATTGGACGATACTCAACAGAGCTACAAGTCATTGTAAGTTTGACAATTTTTTGACGGGGTATAGTTGTGGGTTAGGTGTATTGAAGACGATAGAGGGGGAGGAGTAGACTATACGTAAGATAAATAGGCGTAAAGTGGAGTAGGTTAGAAGAGGGTACAGTAGATGGGAATAGGATAGAGTAGGGGAGCGTGGAGTAACTTTGTCCTAAAATGTGTCGTAATTTTTAAATGTTTTAGGTCATTAAAGCATACCCAACCATTAAGTTCGGATGGTGTAAAAACAGAATCAGTAAGTTTTTATCGTTTGATTGGCTATTAAAAGATGTCACTCTTGATTTGTGCTATTTTCTATTTCTAATACATAGATACAATGATATAACCTTTGATTTTAGAGCGGCGAAGCAATGTCACTAACATCACAGTTATCATTATCAGTCTGTAGCACCCAACGACCAACAGAACGAGAAGAAGCCGTCGTACTCTGAATCTGACTAATATTTTTGAATAAACTTTTGTCATATTCGTTTTTTGGTATTGTTTTACTATTTAAGAATATAGTTTGTGCTATGTAGCATTATCTTTTAATATTTTACAGTTTTTTTGGTACTATGTAACGTGTTGTTTGTACTATGTAGTGTTGTTGGTACTATGTACGTTTTGAGATTCCATACAGTAGGCTTTGCTTTATTTTGTAGTATATGCGCTGTTACTGACAGTATGTTATGTGTCATATTGCAGTATGACTTCTCTTACTATTTAGTAAATTTCTTTGCTTTTACTATAGGTTATGTACATATAGTAAGTTTCGAATTATTTAAAAATATCTTTTGCGTTATTTTACAGTGTATTTAGCCTTACTTTACTGTGTGTTCTCTTAATTTTTGATGAGCTACTTTACAGTAGCTTCTCATGTTTTGATGAAGCGAATTAATCACGATTATGACATTATTCATAATTCCAATTCGCAGGTGAGATGCGAGGGACTGGTGCCAACTCGTGCTTTTCTCGAGCGATCTTGTCGCGGCATCACTTCGTATTGCTCACTATCTGAGGTCGTATTCGCTCGCGTCTTTTTCTTTAGCTAGCGTTTAGAATATGTGTATTAGAAGGCTGAAAAGGAAGCGATTGGAAAAGGGTAGGGCAAAATGGGGGGGGAGTGGATATTTCTATTAGCGGAAAGTTAGTTCCTAAGCCAATGTATAGTCAAAATGACAGTATAATAACCCCCATACCCTGGCTAACCTAAAAGCCTTTGTGGCTGTTCCAGGAACTTGTAAATAGATTATTTATCAGTTGTGATAAAAACAATAAAAGTGCATTTCCTGAGGCGTTATAAAAAAAATTCCAGAAGTTTTTTAAGTGATAGAGAGGTCAGAGAATAGATTTTTTTTAATACCTCTATTTCTTATGGTTTTTAGGCTTGAAAAATGACATTGGAATGTTAGGGATAGCCTAGACTTTGGTGGTTATACGGTATGGGTAATGTAGGATAAGATAGGTTAAGATAAGGCAGAGTAGGGTAAGGTAGGGTAGGGTAGGGTAGGATAGGGTGTTTTAAATTGGCAAATATAGCGTATGTATATTAGAATATTGTTTGTAGTATCGCTTCTATACGATAATATTTACATTTTTTGTTTATTAACTACAATATGTATAACTTCAGTAACATGTATGTGTATACCTGAAGAATATCTAAATTTAGTTTACTAATCTTTTTAACATTCTTTTTATAATAGCTGCCAAAAAGTAATCCAGGTACGACGTCTATATTCGTATCTGTTCGTATGTGTAATATGTGTGTCTGATGAAGTCTGACGAGTTTTTTTTTACATTTTTATTGAACGTGTTGCAATACAAAATTGCGTTATAAGTAACTCTGTAGGAACTTAAGGCTATAAAGAGCGTTTTCTAAAATTTTTTTCAGTATGTGTTGTATAGTACTAGTCCTAAATTATCATTTTTTTAGATAATGTTTGCAGACGTCACTTTTTATTGTCTGATGATCAGTTTTTGTATCTGATCTGTCAACGTTCCATTTGAAATGATCAAATTTTTTATTTTGGTCATTACAGATGGAACGGTGATCTTAATTGGTTGGAGCTGATAAGAAAGATAAGGTGATCACATCGTTCTTTTCAATTCTTACAATTTTATGTACTACGTAGCTTATTATATACAACGTTGATTGTCTTATTATGTATATATATATATCTTTTACTTTGTAATTTTGTGCCTTTAGGGCATTTTTTGTATTTAATGTAGATTTTTTCATTTTTTTCCAAAACCCTCCCCCTCCTCTAATCATAAAAAGTAAGCCGAAAACAGCTAGCTATTAAAAGTTGAACTGTTCTTTGTCGCAAAGGTTTTGTCGCGAGCGTTGGAGACGGTTTGAAACCCTCGAAACTTGTTGACAATCCACTTGTAGCTCATCTTCTGGAGACTTGTCTGTCGTCTCTTTAGTCTAAAGTTCTCTAGGTGATACTTTCGTCTTTTCTAGTGTATCGTTTTCTATGTGATAATGTAGTCTCTGCCAGTATTCATGTAATGTGTGAATATGATCTCTCAGCTTATCATAGAGTCTGAACATGATTTCTCGATCTGTTACAGTGTCTGAACATGATCTCTGACTCTTCTGCGAATTGATATACATCTTGTTCTGATAATTGGCAGCAGTTATGAGTGTGTATCAAGATGTATCGTATTGCCTTTAGTATTGTTTGTTATAGAAATGTAAAATTTGATAATATTATGGATATACAGTACTGTAACGAAAGTGTTTTCCGTAGTTTTATACTAAAGTCAACTTGGTAGCATTGACTACAGTATCAGCTCAATATCTTCCCCACTGTATTAGATATGTATAATATTATATTTTTGTCGCACAGTCTTTCTTTTGTCGCAACATTACCACCTTTCATAAACGTTTCGCAACTTTTTTCATTGACTTTTCAATGTGTCGCAAGTCGTTTAAACATATCTATTCAAAGCGCCATTTCTGACGCAAATCGTTTCCGAAAAACGACAAAAGTTTGATCGCCAAAGGAATTTTGTAGGCCGAAAATCAGAAACCGACGACTAGCGACGACTTTTGGAGGGATTTAAGACGGCTAAAGATATGAAGGAATGTAATAGATAAGGTTATAGATGTAGAGGGTTGTAATAGATAATTGAAATGGAAACAGAAGTGAATAAGAGAGGAAAATACAGTGAGAAAGTTGAGAGACGGTTAGAGAAAGAGAGTAATGAAGAAGAAGTTTTAGATGTTGTGAACAAGGGAAGACTTTTAGGTGCTCGGACAAAGTTAGTGAGTACTCTAGGTCAGCCGACAGCGCAACAGAAGCTGACAGGTTATTGAAAGAAGTTAGAGAAGGCTTCAGGTCTTTAAACAAAGCTAGACCCAACCTCCAGACCAACATACAAAACCAGAACATACCATAAACAATCAGACAACATTAGATAGTATTCCAGACGAACAAACAAACCTAGAACCCCCTCTAAACAGTCAGACAACCCTAGAGACCACAGCCACAGAGAAAGCGACAAAACTGTGCAATGCGAATGCATTTGTGTGGGTCAGCCCCACTTTGCTTTGGCGAGCCGGAGGCGGGTGGCTGGCTGTAAGGAGTGGGTAAAGAAAAAAAAGGCGATCGGCGGAGAGTGTGCACGCTTCAAGGCGGTGGCAGAGGGCGCAGACGTCGCACACCGTCGAAATTCAATGGTCGAAATCGCTGTCGAAAAAATTGTGAGAAGGGGGTTTGGAGGCGGCTGGCTCGAATCCTCCACACCCGCCCAAACAAAGTTTTTTCGGAATCGTGAAAAGGGGGGGAGGGAGTGCTCGCCGCGAGTCCGTAGCCAAAATTCGTGCTCTGATTGTCTGGCCGTCTCCCACTTGCCCCCACTCTCTCTGCTGGCAGCCGAACCGAGCGCACGGTGCGGTTCTCAGTCGGACCCGGGGCAGGGCCTGTTTTCGGCTGTGTCGCACTCTCGACTCGGACCTTTTTTCGTTCAAGTCCTCGTCCTTTCCCACTCGCCAACTATACGAATTTTTTTGGAACAAAAAGCCAGCGGCAACCGTTTTTTCGCGTTTGGGGTTTGGTTGCGGGGATTGCGGGTCAAAGAACGTGGGCTGGGTTCGGGGGGGTGGTTATGGGTTGGGGGTGTGGGGGTGTGTTTTGAGGATGTGGAGGGTTAATTGGGGAATGGTTTTGGGCGATTACGAAAGGATGCCGGAGGGGTTTTGAGGGTTAAACGGGCTGAAATTGAGCGTTTTTTGAGGCGGGCGGGGTACGTTTATGTATTTTAAAATATTTTTGGTATTTCAATGTATTTATTGTTATTTTAAACTACTTTTTATTAGTTTTTAATCAAATATCAGCTTAAAAAACGCCTTGTATTATCCATACTCAAAATTAGGTAACAAAAATTTTTAATGATTTTTGTTAATTTTGAAGTTTTTTTTAAAATTTTAACTATTTCAAACCACTTTTAGCGTCATTATTAACGTCTACAATCTTTTCCAAACCCATATTATCATCCCCTTTGCTTTTACGACATAAAAACCCCCAAAAACACCTTAAAATTGCGGAGATTCGAGCGAGCAGTTCACGCTAGATTAGAAATTAGTTCGAGGCGTGGTCGGAAAAGTTTTGAGATTCCGTCGGATTCAGCGGGAAAAGAGCGTCGCCCTCTTTTCTTGCTCCAATTTCGCGACGACCGGACCGTGCAACGAGCCGCAGGGCCGGTTGGCTTTTCCGACGCGTTGTCCATTGTGTTTTGGAAGCGGTTTCTGCGATCAAATTTGAATTTTTTGCAGTTTTGGTCGGGTTTTGTGGGGGTTTTGGGGTTTAAAAGTTTAGAATATTGTGGGGAATTGTGGATATTACGAAATGCCTTGAGGGATTTTATTGATTTTTTGAGGATTTGGGTTTTTAAATTGCTTTTTGCTATATTATCATAAGTTCAGGACCTTAAAATTAATTTTAAAGCTTAAAAACTTTTGATCAAGGCCAAGGAAGTTAATTTTATGACTTGCCATTTAAAATATAACTCTTTACTTTACTAAAGATGACTTTCCACTTTAACACCAATTAAAATTTCCGTCATAGTGACAATCACAACACAGTTATGCCTACTACAATAAGCCAGCCTTCTGACGCCACGTCTTCTTTTGTATCTCCTATTTCGGCATCATCGTATGACATCATGCCTGCCCTCTGGCCACTTGTCCTTTTTCCCTTTCCATTTTTGGCTGTTTTGGCGGGAAAACGGGGAATTTGAATCAGACGTTTTTTGCTGCACCGTGCTGTTCTTGTTTTGTTTCGTGCAAAGCAAGGGTGAGAGAGTACGAGGAAGGAGCGGCGGGTTAGAGACTTGATAAAGGTGCTAGAGGTTACTTATTGAGTACATTAGAGGGTACTGTTGGTCGGCTTTTAAAAGTGGTACTAGGAAAAATAGTGGTACAATATTAGCAGTACTTTAGCCTAGTGCTGTAATAAGAGCCTCTGTACTTATTACAGTATGTAACACTACCCCAACTACTAGTAATTAGTTATACCTCACTTAGTACTTAATTTTACCCCACCTACTAGTACTTAGTACTACCCCAACTCATAGTACCTACTAATAACCCACGTCCCCGTACCTAGTACTACCCTATCTACTAGTACCTACTACTATTCTCACCTTCTATAAAACGTCACAGTACTGTACTATAAGAACCTCAAAAACAGTACAGTACTATGACCACCTCAAAAACCAAAACCCGGGAGAGAGTACGCGGAGAAATGGCAGTAAATTAGAGAAAAAACGGCCTGTGGGCACTAATTGGTCAGTCTTGGCCACTGATTAAAATTAAAAAAGGCCTGTCATTATTTATAAAGGGATATTGTTTTCGTATAGTCGACCAGATAAATACACCGGAAATGGAGTTATTCCGAGTGCGTTTTATCATTTTAATCTTTTCCTTACGTTCTCTTCTCGAATTCGGGCGTAAAATTACGTTTTTGAGGTGTTTTTTGGGGGTTTTGTATATTGTAGTAGGGAAAGGTTAAGGTTTTTGGGCATTTTAGGTAACACTTTTACAAGAAATGGTATAAACAGTTACTAGTTTTGTTAAAATAACAGATTTTGTATATTGTAGTAGACAAAAATTTTAGTTTTTGAGGTGTTTTTGGGGTTTTGGTAGACAAAAATTATGTATTTTGTGCATTTCTAGGTAATATTTTTTTGAAATGGTTGTTAACTTTAGTAAAGTGACAGTTTTTTTTGTATATTGTAGTAGGCAAAAATCAAGGTTTTTGTGGCTGTTTTTGAAGTTTAAATGGTTTTTTTAAATTTTTTTGCAAAAAATCAACAGAGGGGATCACATTCAAAATTTTTCAAAGACATTATTTTTTAAAGTGGTCAAAAAGTTTATAGAATCAACCTTCATTTACTAATTTTTGTCTCTCACAGTCATTTTTTACCTTGTCCTTTCCCTTCAACACTTATATTCTACTAAAACGTACTAAAACCGTCACTACAGTACCCCGCTCGGCCATCGTAACGGCCTCACTTTTTATCGTAATTTGGGGCTTTAAAGAATTTCAATTTTGGCAATTTTTGGCCATAAAATTGCGCTCCAAATTTATGTTTTTCGCTTCGAACCCTGAGGGGAAAACCGTCGAAACTGGAGGGGTATAAATTTTGTTTTGGCTCGTTACCATACCCCGCCCCAATTCATGGCCACACGTGTCCCGGTTTGATGGCATATGAGCGGGTCAGGTCGTGGGCATGATGGTGGGGATCATGGTAGTTGGGTGGGGTGTGGTTGAGGTGTAATAACTGAGATCATGTTTGTCCTCTGGCTCTTGTCGGTAGGGTACGGTAACGTAAAGTAGGGTGGGGTACGGTACGGTACGATAGCGTACGATAGGGGAAGAAAAGGTTAATTTAAAAGTTTAAGCTAGGCCTTGTAGGTATAAGTTAGTGCTCTTCACATGTCATTTTACCTTACTTCTAAGCTGCAAAACAAGAAATGAACTATATCAGTTTAAAGACCATTCGATTATGTTGTTGTACTTGGAAAGCGGAGGCGATCAAAGTCTTTTTGAGATAAAAACCAGCTCAAAAGTCTTTGAAATCATGAAATTTGGGGCCATTAAAGCCATATGATTTGACTTTGGGTTGTTTTAGTAGTCATTTCTGGGGGTTTCATGAGCTAGTAGTCATCATTTTGTGTGTTTTCATGGCCTAGTAGTCATGTTTTATGACAATTGATGTTAGTATTGATGGTTTTTTGATCTTAGTAGTTATTTTTATTATTTTTATAGTATAGTATGTTGTCTTTTTTTGTTTTTGTGCTGCAGTACGTGGCCTGTTTTATTTTTTGTCTTTGTTTTACTACTTATTCTCTATTTTTACTAGCCATCCTTTATGTTTTGCTGATTTTAGTGCTCTTCCTTGATATCTATTGACGTTGTTTTACTATAAAAAGGCTATAAAACTCTGCTCTTGACCTTAAAATTTGTAGTTTTTGGAAGAGCGATCAAAACTTGACGACTTTAGGCTAGTTTTTTGTATTTTTTCAGCTTTAGCTAGCGATATTTTAGGCAACTTGCTAGCGATTTTGTTGGTTATTCTTGTGAGTTTACTATATTATACTTGATTGAATATAAAGTGACTTTAAAATAGTGCATACTAGGTTATAGTAAACTTATATAGAAGCTTTTGGTAATAATAGACCCTCTGGTTACGTTTTGTCATTATGACCTTAAGGTTTTAAATTCAAATTTTAAAATATCGTTTTTGATGCTTGATATAGCCATTATATTATTGTAGAAACTGCTCCTTTGCAGTCCAAACCCCTACTGATAAGAATGTCATAACATTCCTGTTTACGGTCAAAAAGTTTCTGCATTTTTGTTGAGTTTGTCATCGGAATTCCCATTTTTGTTTTTGCGTGAATCACGAGCTCTTAAAGGACAGTCGAGAGCTGTGACTCACTTTTATTACTTTTATTTGCTCTGACGTATGTTGGAGGTTTGTGTCAACATTGAATTACTTTAACATGATCTTACATCCTTTATACTTTGACATGGTCTTTTATATTATACATGACATGAACTTAGATTTTTTATATTGTACTTGACGTGGTATGTTGATCTTTGTTTGATACATGACCTTTTTGGTCAATTGTCTCGTTGGTAGAAAATAGAAAGTTGTTTAAGATGCTTAAAGTATTGTAAGGCATGGTAGGGTAGGATACTTTGTACGGCTCAATCATCATTTTTGTAAATTTACATTACTCAGTAAAGCTTAAACTTTACATGTTTCGCAAGATTGTACTATGTAGTATAACCGACGTACTGCATTGTAGTATAAAGTGAAATTTAACACAACCTTATGCTACAAGTTATACTTCAAACTAAATCCAAATCAAACCGTATAGTATAATATAGCTGATGTATGAACCAAAACAAGTTTTTTACAGCGTAAAGAATGTGTTCCGAGTAGTTTTGTTTACAGCCACATTTGCTACAGCTTCACTATAAACTTTTTGACTTTTCTCGTATCAAAGTAGAAGGTATAATCGAGGTATTAATAAGATATTGACTTATAGGAACACGTATATATATACCTCTCAGTAATTATGCCTATTTTTGTTCATATTTTACCTATAGTATTGAACGGTACAGTATTTGGCTATAAACTTCCTGACCGGTTGAAATTTATTATTTCCTTGTCTTTTCGTGTCATAAAACTATAGAATATATTATGTATATGCTGCAAACATACGATATTAACTGTGACGTGAAGATACGACAATGACTAATGTTACTGCTGTTTCATGACGTGGTAAACGTAGTACTATAGTGGCTGAAAATATGCCAAAATCTTTACTTTATAGTACTGTAAACTAATAAATACTACTGTTTGTGTAAAGTAATCATAGTATGCACATTACAGTGTTTGGTATTATATTATAATACGGTTTATAGTTTTACATAGTAAAAATGTTTATGTTAATAGGCTGTTCAAGTACTTCTGTGCTCCCTTTCAAACAAAATTTTCAGAGTTAGAGGGCACATAATTATTTGAACAACCTAATACCGCGTATATTATCCGTGTTTTGTAATGATGTTGTATGATATGATAAGGTTTGTATGATATTATAGTAGGCCTTCTACTGCGCGAAGACTCTTTCACAACGTGTATATAAACATGATTTTTCAAATGCCTGAGGCTCTATATTTAGACATCAATTTAATTTCTTAATTTTACCATTTTCAGGTTTGGCTTGGGTTTAAAGAACATCAACGTCATCGATGTTCCCACATTTTCATCGACTGAAAATGTCACGAAACCAGAATGGTATGTTCGATGATTAACATAATGACACTACAGATGGATCACGCAACATGAAAGCTTAGTGAGTTTTACATTTTTATTTTGATGTTTAAAATTTGAAAAAAATTTCAAATTTCAACATCTTAAAATTTTAATTTAAATTTTAAAAAAATTTTAAACCTGCCATTCCAGGCCACATACCCATCAATACAGTAGGCGCTTACTGTAACTTCTTCAAACCTCGACTCTGCTTATATTTTTTTCGAATTTTATGCCCTCAGGACGTGCTGAAGGAGCGTGAGTACAACGTGAATGTGTTCGAGGTGGTGCGACGTCAAATTGGTGCATTTGGGACCTCAAAATCAACAGAAAAACCTCATTTTGCGTCTTTCGAATCGGCGAAGATCTCTTCTTGTAGTTGCTGAGGCTGGACTAGCTGGTCGTCGACATCTCAGGAACATTTGTCTTTGGGTTTCAGTAGGAGTGGTTGCAGTATGCTAAGGGCTTATAACTAGTGGCTAAAGTATGCTAGTGACTTATACATATGTATAAGAGTGGTGGTGTTCACAGTACCGTACAATGATAAATACAGTACCCGACGAACATAGTTATATCTACAGTACCGTACTATTTTGGCTACAGTACTTTATGAATACGGTGTTATCTACAATATAGTACTCTGGTGAAATAGTATTACCAACAGTATACCAACTAACGTATTTTACCTACCGTATACCAAACTACCGTATATTGCAATCATCGTTCCTGAAGCTACAGTATACTTGATGATCTATTATCATCACTACAGTATCGTAAATTACAGTACTACTTCATGTACCATACACCGTACCACAAAATCTACCGTTTACCATCCTACTATAACAAAAGTTCTACCGTATTCCACCATACTGTAACGAAACCCTACCGTATCTCGGCCTACTGTACCCTCAAAGACAAACAATTTGTGACCAGATTTAAGCCCTCAGGACGGGTCAAATTTTAGTTTTTCGGCAAAATGGGACAATTAGAATGGATAGTACTGTAACTTCTCAATCAATCATGTTCGGGTTACCCAGTACGTCGTACTTCAACCAACACACAACCATCGTATTTCACCGCCTTTTACCGTATTTTACTTTATTTTTGGCTTTTCGTGTTTTCGAGGTTACTGTAGGTATTTTTGGGGTTACTGTACTTTTTTATTTTGATTACTGCATGTTTTTGGAATTACTGTAATCTTATAGTTACAGTAATCAAACGTTTTAAAGTATTATTGTAATCAACACATCTTACTGTATATCTTTTATAAAATTCGTACCCAAAGTACCATTATTGATACCTACAGTATCTTGAAAATACCGTACCTTTAACTGACCGTATCTTGTGCAATTTGCTTCAATTATTTATTTTTAACTAATCACCGCATGGTCCTGGACATTTGAGTCCGTATCTTATCCAGGTTATACCATCTTTCAAATTATGTTACAGTAACCGGGCTGTCTTGAAGACGAGGTCATTGAAGTGTACAAGGGTTTATATAGGTTACTGTAATGATAAAATAACAAAAAATTTTATTTTTTACAGGGGACTGTAGTCGTATTGTAATGTACCGTAAATTACAGTAAATTTATCGTAAGGCGCTGTGTGTTACTGTAAGCTTACTGTAAAGAACATAACTTACTGTAGAGTAACAGAACTAACTGTATTCTTACTGTAAGCTACTTTGCTGTAGTCTTACTTAATCTACTGTAATTACAGTAGACTTACCGTATGCCAAAACTTTTTCTCCTACCCAAAGTTACAGTATTTGAAACCTCTTAAACTTCAAAAACCTTGCCTTCATACAGTCCCAAGCGTACTGTAGAACCCGTTTGATGCCCGTAATCGAATCCCAGTTAAATCGTGCCCTCAGGGCGTTTCTTTCATTTAAGCAAATCTTGTTTTATGCAAATTAATTGTCCGGTTTTGTGGAACCGTCTTTCAATGCTTATCATTCTCCACATCAGCTGGGAGTCCGAGGGTTCTAATGGCCCCATTTTCCGTAACATGGCTCCATTTCGTTCATTTCGTTTTTCGAAATGCCTTAGGGTCTATATTCAATTTTCCCTCAAAAATCGATATTATCCGTGGCATTTCGTCGAACTTTAAACACAGCAACTGTCTCTGACGTCTCTCCAACGACTATGTCTTCATGTACTATAACATACGACTATATACTTATGTATAGCACCTATTTAGGTCTATATAGGTGTATCATCTTGTGTTCCTATCTTTTAGTATAAGTATAACATCTCTTCAGACCTCATACTATCGTATAATGTCTTTAGGCCTTATAAAGTTAGTTGTTCAAAAAATCATGAGCCACCACTCAAAGAAAATTCTTGTGTTCAGTGGCTCAGCCTTAGTTGAACAATCTAACACATAAAGCCCTACAACCTAATACGACAATGTCATTTCCAAGGTCTGTAGTACCATGTAGAAGATAGCCGTTCGAAAAGTCTTGGCAGTTATGGCCGTTCGCTTACCGCTGCACACGGGTTTATGCAATCAACTGGTCGAGTCCACTCTATTGTAAGGCGAAATCGACCAACGGGGAAGCGGCCGACCCTGTGTTTCTAATGAACATCATACTGTATTTGTTGTCTCTTACAGGCAATCTGTTGTCAATGAGGTTACTGTAGGATTTTGGGTTCGGGTTTTGTGAATCATACTGTAACTAAAATTTTACAGTAAGAATTTTGGCTTTTCTAGTGATTACTGTAGGCTTTAAAGGCCTGTAGCCTCTTACAGTGCTTTGAGACTTGCTGTAACATTTATCTTACAGTAGGCTCAAAAACCTACTGTACTGTACAGTACTCCCCTCATAACCAAAAATCCTACCGTAACCTTACCGTAATCTCATGCATAATCTCAAAACAAACTTGTCAATATTGAATGGTAACACCCCCTCCCCGAAATTCGATTTTACCCCGCCCAAATTACTGTTTTTAGTCATAGCTCAAGTTACTGTAGATCCTGTTTCGTATAGTAAGTTATTTAGTTGTAAGCATAGAAATCAGCATAAAACTGCCCGAATGTCATTTTAAATGTGGCAGTCGACGAATTTCGAACATCCACCCCCAGCTTTTACCACTGCCATGTCGGCGGACTATCGTAGGATGGAAGGGGGTTACTGTAGGTGGGAGTTTGGCTTACTGTATGTTAGGATTTATGAGGTATAGGCTTAGATGGGTATAAGATGTTACTGTAGGTATGATAAAGTAAAATATACTACTGTAGAGACAATTATAGTACTACGGATTACTGTAGATCAAGTATTGTACTAAAAGATACCGTACACTGAAAAGTTTTACAAATACTGTAGCCTACATACGTCATCGTACCTTACCTTACATTTCTACAGTATCTTTTCCATCTTTGCATACTGTAACTGTCTTTCTCATCTATTTACCGTAATCCTCATATACCCTTCCATCTTTGTATACCGTACTCCTATTTTCTTCACTCTACAGTACCCCATACATCTATAGCTTATCGTAGCCTCTCCAGCCTCCACCGACATGAATCTACCAGTTTTGTCCTATATTATTATTAATATTAATTAACCTCTCGTATGCCTCGTATACTGTAATTTCTTTGGATAAATGGTGACATTTTGAATATTTTTAATAAAAATACGAAACAAAACTTGCTTCGGATTATATTTTATTTATGGTTGGTTAACTTAGAAACTTGAATCATCTTCAAACCTAAAGTACTATTAGAAATGGCAGCTTAGTGAATTGTCAAACAAAATTGTCGTATCTAACCATATCATTAAGTATAAACTGACGCCAAAAAGTGTTTAACATTCTATTATAAAGCTTTGGCCTTTTTTTCTCTTGTTATCAACTTGACTATCATCAATAGCTAGCATGAAAATGAAGAACGTAAAAATTTACTAAAAAAAAGCACAAGCCAGCTCGATCTTTCTACAAAAAAGTTTGAATTCAATCCGGGTCACGTTCCTTGTTAGTTTCGAAGCTGAGGTCACCTGAATATTAGATAAAAATATATATGTACAATATAGTAGAAAAACAGTTAAAAACGTCATTCCCAATATTAAAATCACAAATTTATTATATAAACAGTGTCGTTATATCTTTCAAAGGCTTAAATATAACAAGAATTCACCATAATCAAGCTCAAATGTGGCTGATATCAAACCAAAATAAAACAAATGTCATTGAAATCAAACTAAAACCAGAACAAATGTGATCCAAATCAAGCTTAAACATTGTTTCAACCATCTAAACACCAACATCATCAACTCCTCAATCCCTGAGCCTCAATTCTGACCAGTCGATTCTTGATTTTGATAAGTTTTCGTTCCCTTTTGATGTCTTCATTCACCTCCAGCTCTTTCTCTGCTGCTACAACACCAGCTTTACACAGTTTTAACGTTCTATCATCTGAATCCCCGGCTTCTAGCATGATCTGTGAAAGTTTGTCCATAACAGTAAGAAGAGATCGATCTGAGGCTGCCAGATGAAGTTGGGCCTTCTGGAGTAGACGAGCGTAGATTTGAACTGCTAGATGGTACCAGGAGGTTTGGAGAGATCGGTCTAAAGAAGGTTGGTGTATATAGTAGAAAAGAGGATGTATATTGATAAAACTAATAAATATAATGGTAAAATAAAAATTAAATCATACTAATACCAACATACGATACATACAAAAAAGTAACATCAACATATAATCAGCTACCCATACCCCTGTCAAAGTAAAGCAACCAACCTACCAGCACAAACCCTAGCCCCATACCAATAGCTTTCGGCTTGCATGATCATATATGCCAGTTGAGTGTATAACTCGTCTATTACCAAGCACCTCTCCAGTATATCTTGATATAATGTGTATGAATGTCGTAGTTCTGCCCCGATTTGTCGCCACTTCTGTTCTGAATCCGGCTTCACGG
Organism: Bursaphelenchus okinawaensis; assembly: GCA_904066225.2. Lineage (NCBI taxonomy): Eukaryota > Metazoa > Nematoda > Chromadorea > Rhabditida > Aphelenchoididae > Bursaphelenchus > Bursaphelenchus okinawaensis. The sequence continues at coordinate 4,415,119 of CAJFCW020000005.1, read as the reverse complement.
AGAGTTGACGATACAACCGCTCCAATGGCATTACATGACGACAATGAGAGTTTTTAAGAAGAAACAGCTCTGGCCATTCTATAACAATATGTCCAACACAACATTTTTCAAAAAAATTTTTTACCCATAAAACATTTTTTCCTTCAGAATTTTTCTCCGTCCAGCAATAAAAACATCATCTTACCCAACATGACTCCTTTGGCTATCTTTTTGTGAACCAGTAACAACATATCACTCTCTGAGATCGTATTCCCATCACTGAATCCGTCTTGAGATTCAGAAGATCTGAATCCTGAAGACGACCCTGACGACGAAACCTTACGATGACTTCTGGAGCTTGATTGAGAATCTTCCATCGGATCCTTCTCTATTGTCAGCCGATTCTCCAGCTTTATTGTGGCTGCCTGTAGTAAAATATATGATATAAAAAATGCCAAGACAAAGTAATGTAAGGTCAAGTAGAGTAGAGTAAGGTAAAATAAAAAATTAAATTCCAAAATTTTAACCACATTCCACTAAAATCCCCCCCCCCATTCCAATTCGAATATGATTTATGCAATCCTTCAGAAGGCGGCAATCGACCTCGCCCTGGGTTATAATTACCCATCCGCCCTTTGTGACCTTTGCTTCCAAAAACAATACAAAAGTAAACATAGCGAGGGTTGTGACCATTGTCAACCGATATTGTCGTTGCTATCAGTTGCGGATTAAGAAGGTAAACAAACGTGTTAATGCAATCATAAAATAGTTTTAGGTATTTTGTGATTAAAAATTACAATTTTGAAGAGGTGTTTTAGAAAAAAATCTTTTTCAGCCAAGAATGCTAAATAAAATATTTTTATCCCGCCCAGAATATAAAAAAAATCGGGAAAGCCCTTTCCATTTACTTTTCAACTAAAATTAAAAAGGATTACCCCGCCCGAACATAAAAAATCAGAATACTTCCTCTCTATTCATTTTTAATTAAAAGTTTGAAAAAAAAACATTTTATTCAACCCGCTCCCCCACCATAAAATTAAAATGACCCCCCCCCCCTAAAACCAGAAAAAGTTGAAAATTTCAAAAATTATTACCTTTTTTCCGTCGGAAACGCGGAAAACCCTCTCCCAAGAATGTTTCAGAGGAATATCGGAGTGGGAAAAGCTGGAGATGTCCAAGGTTTTGTGGGGACTAGCCTCTGCGAACTGCGAACGAAGGAAGCGCTCCACCATCGGAATCACAACATCTTCGGTCTGAAAGCAAACGATACTGTCATTCGATACCCGGTCAACTTTAAACTGTCATTTCGTAAATTGATTTGAAAAAACATGTGATATTGTTATACCAAGTGTTAATAAGCTTTGAAAAATTTAATACTTCATCATTTTGCAGTATAACATAATTGATATTATCAATATCATTACAATAGCACTCAACTAGACCTGAAAGAAGGCCCACTAGAACCAACCCAAAACAAATTTAAAAGAGGACGGGCTACACGTGTGAGCCCAAAACCGGGACCCACACCAAAGCATTATCACTAAAATAGAACAAGAATTAACTGACCGAACCGTATTTTTGAAAAAAAATCTACTACAACACCAAAAACAGATTAAAAATATTAAAATCCAGTTTTGACAGGCGTTTTTTACAAGATCAGACCTTAAATCCCTGTGGCGATTCACAAAAAACGCTTAAAATCGAATTCAAAGTCAAAAAGCGAAACGGTCGCCCTCTGATTCTGCCACACTACTGTAAACAACTACAATATTTTAGTTGTACTTAAATGATTTACAACTATATTCAGCCAAATTAATAATTTTAATGTTCTTGCACGGTGCAAGGCCCTACTTTTTAGGCTGCTCGGTGCAAAACACAAAATTCGTTTGTTGATGCAAAAGGGGCGGGGTCACACTTGCGGACAAACCTTTGCGGACAGACAGTTGCGGACAATATTTCAGTGTCCGCAAAAGTTTGAAAAAACCCCTGTCCGCAAAAAACATAAAGAATGACACTTGCGGACACCAGAAGTCTTGTCGCTGTCCGCAAGTGTCGATGATACAGACATTTGCGGACACTGCACTGCATATACTATACTATACTACCCTATCCCTATCTTACTGTACTGTACCGTGCTACCCAATAATTAAATAGTGTCCGCAACTGTGATTTTTTCAAACTTTTGCGGACACTGAAATATTGTCCGCAACTGTCTGTCCGCAAAGTTTTGTCCGCAAAAGTCGCACCGCCGCAAAAGGTATAGCGCAATTTCAAAATAAACTTGTAATATTGTTCTAAAAGTTCACAGAATTCAGTAGTTTATGCTAAATGAACTTTTTTTTATTCAGCAATTTGTTTTTTTGACCGTTTTTTAGTCTGCACAGTGCAAAATACAAAACTAATTAACTGATGCAAAAATAATGGTGCGTTTAAAGGCACACCTAACTCTAACAATAAAATCCTCTACAACTGTCAATTACACTCAAAATCACCTGTTTTCTACTTAATCTTTACCCAAATTCTTGTCAATTTCAAATTGCACCGTGCAATCCTCCAGTAAACCTTTAAAGTAATGAAATTACCTGCAATAACTTGTGAATCTGATCATAATTCTGCGCTTTGAAATCCTTGTTTGAAACCATTGAAAAGTCAGAAGTGTTAGACAATTTTCTCGTTTTCGGTGGTAGCGGCGGAGGAATCGGCGGAGGTTCGGGAATTGTCATAGCCAAAAAGTCTTGATGAGTTGGTGCTTCTGTCGACATTTCTAAAATATTAAGCGTATTTTAGGTATAAACTGCTTGTAAAATAAAGTAAACGTAAAAAAAAGAATTTTAGACTTCCAATTTCTTATCATTCATCTTCAATTAAGAAATTCAAAAAATTAAAGAGAAACGGCTTGAAATTCCATAAAATCGTTGAAATTCCTCAAATTTTAAGAATGGCGATACTAAATTAAAGGTAATCAAGTAAGACGTGAAACAATATTCGCTTCTGAAGAAGAAGAAGCTGTTAATTGAGATGGCGAACGTTTTACCCCTCCAAATTACCGTTAAAACCAGCGCTTTCACTTTCCGAAAATCCAGTTCAAAAGTTTGCGGTTCGATGCCTTCAGCTAAAGATAAGCACTGGATTACCTGGAATTCCAGTTAACAGAGCTGGTTTTTGGCTTCGAATCACATTAAAGATAGGTGTTTTGAGATTTTTAGCAAAAATATTGATAGACGGCGTCAAGAATGTTGTTTTGGATAAAGAAATAGGAATAAAAATGTGAGTTTTAGTTAAAAATGACAAAAAAAATTTTTTTTTATTAAAAAATCATAAAATTTAATAAATGCTCATGATTTATATAAAACATCCATAACACAATTGTTAAAGAAGTTATATAAACCATCATACTTGTTAGAGAAATTTACCTCGCTTCCTACCCAGATACTTGACGTCATTACGCCATGGATAATGTCGAATAGGCTCCGATATTGTTGTGAATTGCTTTTTAGGCTTAGATTCGCTTAGTGAATAAGCCTGACGTTCATTCTTCGGTGGATATGATGGTAAATCTAAAAAATGTGCTTTAAAACAGCGTGTCACAATTAAAACATACAACAAATTGCCCTAAAATCATATAAAATTATCTTAAAGTAGCATAAAACTACTATGAACTCAAATTTTAAGCTCAAAAACATAACTTTAAACCTTTTGAAAATAATCAAACCTCTCTTACTATAATCTTCCCTCCCCCTATGTGCCAATTTCAAATCACTTTTGTTGAAAATTCCATCAAACTCAGAAGGATAATCGTAGAATCTTCTGATTCTCTTCGACTTTGATATCTCTTGTTCCGTGGAAATGTCATCCAAAGTGTTTGGCGAGCCGTTGTTGGTTATTATGGGCACCAGACGTTCATTCGGGCTCGTATGGTACGATGGTTCCGTATAAGATGGTGATGTAAACGTAGTTTTAGATACTGGATCTGATACTATGACGTTTGATCTGAAAAATAGCTTTTTTACTATTTATCCTATCTATTGATAAAGATCATTTTATGACTTTATTAGGTTGTTCAAGTAATTATGTGCCCCTATCCCCAAAAATTTGCTTTGACAATGGTCACAGAATTATCTAAACAACCTAATACAATTATAAAAAATTTAACTCTTTTAAAAGTTTACCCCTTCCCAATGTCTAAATTGTGAGGGCGTGCTCTGAGGGGTGTTCTCCATTCAGTAACACGTTCAAACCGTTCCGATCTTATCCTTTCCATCGGCTTCAGAGCATCTTTTTGCAAAGGAAACGTTGTTGAAGGCAAGGACTTACTTATGCTCTAAAAAATAAGCTCTTAAATCATACAGATCGACCTTGCTCAAGCAAGGTAATGCTTATTTTTATTTTTAGCATTAATTTGCTATAAAGTATTAGATACACATTACATACTTATATGGCAGCTTTTTTAATTCAAACTCTTTAAAATTGACTTGTAGATAATAATTTGACCCATTTTAAAAATCTAAATTTAATTTTTTACAAAAAAATGATATTATACGTACCTCATTAGCATTACCTTATTTTACAGGCCTTTTCATGAATACTATTATACAAAACAAAAAAATATTAACTCAACTTTTATAATACACGACATTCCCTTCACCAAATTATTTTCCCTACGGCAGTATTTTCAAGACATAACCTCTACTACAATATCAGATCAAATATCGCTAATTTCCAAAACCTACCGTATAGTAGGGCTTATCAGAGAAGGTCGTACTCATCTTTTATCAAACTGAATAGCCGTGCCCTTTTTTGGAATGTGAACGAGACAAAACTCGTAAACTGTCATTGAGTAAACATATTCACCTTGTTAACAACACCTCGTTTGTTGCGTAAATCGTTTTTCATGAAAGAAATCGAAATCACAACAATAAATCCTTCTACATTACTAAACAGTTCGAGTTGTATAAAGTTCGTGCTATAAATAAGCGCAATATTTTATTATATTTAAAAAAAGATAATTACCTAAAGTTTAGATAAAATTCAGATAAATACTGTTAATGACACAAAACCAAGTAAATTTTAAAGATATTATATTACTACACATTACATTAAAATAAAATCAAAATGAGTTGATATGAAATTGAGAATCCAAATGAAAAGTTGAGATTACTCGATATTGTAGTAGGTTCAGTGTGAATACTTAAAATGGCGTCTGAAAACACAAAATTGAATTAAAAATACAATAAAATGCAGTGTATTACCTTACTCTGATCATCACAAACCCTATTTCCACTAATTTTTTACCTAAAACAACAAAAAAAACCAACAAAATCCGTTACCTACATGATGTAAAATGTTAGAAAACCGCCAAACAGCTTCATACAAATCCAACACTCTTCAGAAGCATCGAAATAACTACGATGCTGGTGGCTCCTGGGAATACGATCATAAACAACAAGACTTTCAACAAGAACAACATTCCAATGCAACTGTATTCGTAGAGCAATCTCCCAGCAGCGTATGTCAAGAATTTGATGCTGAACATCTTGTCCAATGGAATCAGAGGCCGGTGAAGAACTTGAACTCGGAATCTGGTTGGTCTTGGCTTCAGAGATACCTTGAGGGTTGCCATTTCAATGAATTTTGTTGCGAAATCCGCCAATTCTTTCGACTTTGTGACACTTTGATGTTGCGGAATGTCACGATTGACTTTTTGGAATGTAAAACATCTGTTTTATGCTGTTTTACAGCTAGTTCCAGCTACTATTTTTTAAAATTTTTTGTTTTTATTGTTTTTAGTTTTTCTACATTGTTTTTCAAACAACAGAATATTGTTTTAGATTTATATAACTATTCCTTTTCTTGTTTTTATCCGGCGAAGTCTTTTACACTGTAAAAGTTGATGAAATCACTATCAAAAGTTAATCTAGGATATGAGCTTTAATTTAGATCTAAATTTTATTATTTTCTCGCTGTTTATCAATGTTAAAGTTGCTATCATATTAGAATAAAACGGGTCTGCACAATATTGTAATTGCAGGCAATTTAACCTTTTTGAAATTTTTTTTTTTCAGCAATTTTTAAATATGTACTTGGGTTTCAGGTTTTTTACTTTTTAGTATAATCTCTTACGCCTTCAAAACTTCTTTAGTTAGCATATACAAAGCACAAGGTATTATAACATAATATTATTCTCAAGCTGAATGTTCATATTTATTCAGTTGGTTTACACGACAACACAATTGTGAAATGTGATAAAAAGTTTGGGATTATCAACATTGTCATTGTACTTAAAATAAGCCTTGACGAATGTGAGGAAGTAGTAAGACGATTCACGTGCAGCAATACCACCAACGTCTTCGTACGCTGACTGAAGTTGTTCCACACTGACTGTAGCATTGCGTTGTGACTTCAAATTCTCTACGATCTCCTGGTAAGTATCCGAATATTTTGATTTTATGTACAGCTTTAGAAGTGCATAGTCTTCTTTGGTGACTTCAACTTGTGGTTTACCTCGGTTGATGGCCATCATAACAAGACGCTTTACGAATCGCATTAATCCGTTCAACAGCTTTAGAACCAAGCTCTCGTCTGGATTGACTTCATCGAATCTCAAAGTTCTTATACCCATTTCGTTATCTACAGCATGAATGATTTTGGATTCTGGGTCCATGTATTCCATGAAAACACGATTCTTCAAATCTTCGTGAACTTCGTTGATCATGGTGTCAATCGGAACGCTGTAGTTGGTCATTAAGGGCCAGAGACGATAAAACGCAAATAATAAGGCCTGTTCGGACCAATAGCTTTCCAACGGAATGGTACAGTTGGTGGCTTCTGTTTCTTCTTCTGGGGCTTCAGATTCTTTAAGTGTTGTTTCCGTAGGTAGTAATTGACCTTCTCCATCTTCTTCTGGAGCTTCAGCTTTTTCAACTGGAGTTTCGGTAGGTATTACTTGGCCTTCTTCATCTTCTTCTGACATTTCTGCTGAATCTTCTACAGGAATCATTGGCTTTTGTTCCTTGGTAATGGCATCAGGAAAGTCTTTTATTGAAGGGTCTACAACAGTAAAAGATAACAAAACATATATGTTTAAATCGGATTAAAAAATGGTAACTTAAGTTAAGACTGGTTTAGATTCAAAAAAAGAAAATTTTTTAAAAGTACTTCAACCTACTATCAAGTAGTACGTATTCCTCATAGTTGTACGATGGTCTACAATTGATTGACTGCACTAAACAGCAGAGCAGTAAAGCAATATACCACTTCATATCGACAGAACGCTTCGAATGAAAACCTACGAGACACTCAACCCTTTTATACTGCATTATCGACGCATATGCGACATAGCTGTATGTGTAGTCTTAAGGTAGACAAGTGAGTTGTTAGAATGGTTCAGATATTTGGTGAAAGCAAGATGAGAGGCGGCAAAACATAGGGACTACGTAAAACAACTCTGGTTTATCTACATATATTATGTCGAGGATAGCCGAGAGTAACGTAAACTTATGTTTTTGAAAGCTATGTTATGATTGATCGATAGCTGATCTATGGTGCAAAGAAATTTAAAAAAATTTCTGAATCCCCCGACTTATAGTCAAACGTTCCAAAATTAGTAATTTCTAGCCACTTTTGAGAGCCAGAACCACAAGCTAATTTTGTTTGTGGATATTAATCCTATAGATCCCATCACACTTTTGGCTAGGTTTGGTTTTTTTTGACTGTCTCTTGCACTCTCTTTTCGTTGCGATTTTTTTGCCTTTTTTAGAAATCAAGAGACATTTTTGAGCATCAGGACCGTGGTTCAAATGAACGCGCACAAGTATAAAAGGTGGTGGTATGCGTTGATGAACACTCAGTAAGTGATCATGAAGTTGAACCTTGTGTTAGCACTGAGCAGCGTTCTTGTTTATTTGGAATTTGTTGAGTGTAGGCCAATTAACTATTATGGTGTTGTTAAGTTTTTTCATGGTATGTTTGTTTTTATAATCTTTAAATAGCAAAAATATTTTTACTACATGTGTACTATAATTTGAAGCCCCATTCCAATCCTCAACAATAGAAGGTGTCTTCAGTGACAAACTAAGCCCATGGGATCTGGTCATGGCTATGCCAAACTCGATAACTCTGGAAAACAATACTATCTCTATAGATAAGCTGCTAAACTATGCTATCAACAACATCAAGAACCAAGTTATCTACGACTACTGGGACTCTTACTATCTTCGGCTCTACGGATACCCCTTTTCTACTTTAACATACAATCACAAACCTGCTCACGAAAGCTTTCTCTCTCAGCTTACAACGTATCTTCGTGACTCGTACCAAAGAGTTCTTATGGTAGGGGTCACGTTCTTCACCGGAAGCAACTCAGAAGCCGAGTTCTTTGTGTGGAGAAAAGACATCAGTATTCTGGAAGAATTTTTGGTTAGCAGATACCCTAATCTTAAGAATGGCATCATAGGAATATTGAAGGAGTACGATACTAATGGACTGAACTTTCATCTCTTTGAGGATTCTTATAACGCTGTCACTTCTGAATTGAATTGGGAGTTGCTTGAACTAACTTCGAACTTTGCCAAGGCTTATTTGGAGAAAGTTTACTCTCCCTTTGGTCTTGAATATCTCAATCAACTTTGGATAAATTTTATTTTTTTAAATTTACTTTGACTTTTTTTTTAATTTTATTAATTTACTTTATGAATAAAAGTAGAAAGACATGGTAAAATGATGTCTAAAATACTAAACTTTGATTAAAACTCCCCACCCAACACACATTATGATACAAAAAGCCAAGCCAATCAAGTTTAAACTGTTTATAACGACCAGTCCAGAATTTGAAGAGTACTGCAGTAAAACGAGCATCAAGTTGGAGGTTTCTGTGTCATGAGGTAGGCGTTGTATTCGTTTATAAATAGCCCCACTTGTGCTGTTTTTTCCGGAATTTTGATTTTGATATAGTCGCATAGCACGCGGTGAATGTAAATGTACTGTAGATCGGTTTGGACGGCGTTGTAACGGCGGCCACGCAACTCTTTGACAGTTTCGAATACCTAAAGTAATGTCTTGATTCTTATTCACTTGAAGCTTTATCTGATTCTGATCTAGACTAGTTAGTACAACGTATTATGTCTCGCCTGATAAAACTCGTAGTAAATCACCCCTTTTCTCTGTACACCCTCAGGCCACAACATAAACTCTCTATGCTTCCTCAACCTAGTTTGAGGAATTACATAGAGTACACTCAGCAACTCATAAACTTACATTAAAAGGTTGTTTGGCATATATCTTCTGCATGATGGCAGCGAGTGCTACTACCGTACCCGTACGACCGACGCCCGCACTACAATGTACCACGACTGGATTAGTTTTGGCATCAGAGTTCACGGTTCTCAACATCCGCAGTACTGAAACGCACGTTCGTGGTACAAACTTGTCCTGCCAGTCCTTCCAAATATAAAGTTTTGTCGAATGTTCGGCCTTGAAGGGCGTGCCGTTCTTGCCTATCTCCAGTTTGATGATTTTAAAGTGCGGGTCTTCTAGTACTGTCTAAAAAATACTGTACATAGTACAAATTTTAAAAAGTTTAGAAAAATTTTAAGATATTTTTTGATCGCAACAAAATTTTTAAAAAATTAGGTAACCGACATATTATCAATGAAAAAATAAGTAAAAAATAAAAACTTACAGCAGCATTCTTGACTGTAAGCGTATTATAGGTCGATACACCACCCACTGCCTCTGGATAGTATTGTTCACACTTTACCTTTTTCAACTCGACCGTCTTACACAACATTATGATGCCAGCACACTTCTCTTGGTATATCATCCTCCAAAAGTCGCCTACGGTGTCTGGCAACGGGCCCTAAAACCTTTTTTTAAAAGTTTTTGAATTGTAAAAGAATAATTTAACGTATTTTAAAATAAATAAGCTATAACATAACAAGGTTTTGTAAAATGATAATGAAAAGTATACCCAACTTCACCTGACCTGCGTTAAAATAATAGGATGACCGACTTCCTTGAACTGAATCACATTGGCATGGATATAATCTGTCTCTGGTGGCACATTGTAAGTCAACTTGACTCGAGAATGATCGTAACAATACTGGTCGCTATACCGATTCCTCGACCGATTCGCGCTACATATAGCGTGACTATGTTGTGGAGGAACGTAGGCCTTCAACTCAGCGTACTCCTTCTTCAAACCTTCGATATTCGACTTCATGAGGCGCTCCAGGAAGGCTAACAAATGGTTCTGAATCTCTGGCTCACAAGGTTTTGGCTTCGGTGTGGCTTGAGCTGGTGTGCTAACCTCGCCAGGTGCTTGATACTTCGAGGCGGGCCGGTACGAGCTTCTTTCCTCACTCTCCTGGTCCAACGTGGTCGGTTCCTCACGACTGATCGTTTGAGTTCGAAGCCCTCGGCTACGGTTTCGGACGGTGCGCTTCTTTTTCATGATATCAACCAAGGTACTGAACCGACCGGTAGTTAAGTTACAAACGAAATCAAGTGAGCCTTTTCGAAAGATGGCAATGAAAATGTTTTGAAAATGAAAATTTTCGAAAAATTTTTTGAAAAAGTTTTTAAAAATTATTTTTCAAAACTTTTTTGAATTTTTGTTTGTTTGAACAGTGCCGGGAGAGTTAATTTTTTACTTGAGAATGTAAAAAACTATTTTTTTTGTTTTATATCTACCTTTATGAATATTTTAATTCCATTATCCAAAATTTTAATTTTTTTGTAAAAAGTAGTTGAAATGCACTTCAGTTCAACCATTGATACCAAGTAAACATAAAGTGGCCGTAGCACTGATAACGTTTGAACATTAATGTGTATTTAGTCTACAAAACTTTAATTTTCAAACACTAATTGGCTGGTCTTCCTGAGGGCAACTAAATAATTTTTTTGATTTTTTAAGCTTTTTGTGATCAAAAAGGTCTATTTTTTGAAATTAAAAGGTATGCAGTCAAACCTCTTTAGTATGGCACTCAAGATATTGAATTAAAGTGCCATTATATCTAAGGTGTCGCACTATATAGCCGCTTTTTTACAGAGGTTCTATTACATAGGACATTTAGAAAGCTGACAATATAAGAATAGTGAAACACTATTGAAAGTACTATGTTATTTTAATGAATTGTAGGCTCGAATCAATTTTGAAAGGGCCAAACCAACACACTTGGGCAATGAAACCAAGCTTCTAAAAGTTGAGTTTTTTGGCTTCCTTGAATGGCGTGGCTCCTTTACACGTCTACTGCCAAAAAAAATTTTTAAGTTTTTTAAAATCAAAATTGCTAGGCGCGGACAACGGACTACAAAAAGTTTTTAAAAATATTTTTTTTTCAAAAAAGTTTAAAATTTAGATGTTAAGCTTTTATTCTTATGTTAATTACCTATTTTCAATAATCAGTTTAATTTGAATGTAATAAGAGATCACAAGATGTGAGAACAGAAAGTAATGTTAATATTTCCGCCAATGTTCAAAATACGCGGCTTATCAGTCTTTGCTGATTAAATCATTTGATTGGCATTTGAATAAGGAAATTGCACTGACTTTTATCACCTTGTCACTAGAGTTTGTATTATAGTACTTTTCACACATTTTTGATACTTTAAATCAGTCATAAACATGATTAGAGGGTCAATATCTACTACAATATAATTTTTTGTTAGTGTTATATAAATAAAATTTTAAATAGTTTATCAATTTCTAATTTTAAATTTTTAGATTTATAGTGTACAGTAATTTTGCAAGCTTAGGGTAGCGTAAGTCAAATTATACGTTGTGGTAAAAGTGCGTAAATGACCTATGACGTAGTAAAATGAATATATTGTCTTATGATTTGATCTCTTGGTTTTCCTTAAACGTTATTTGATCTTTTCGACACTCCAAAACCAGAAAAGATCACTAAAACAAGGCGATTCTAGATACGAAATGTTACATTTACCAGATTTCAGCATGACGCATCTTCGGCAGGCTACATTTCAGACTTCTATATAACCCTAGGTAGTGGACAGGGCAGCTTAAGCTCGTTTTTGGGGCACTAAGGGTGGTTTTTTATAATTTCTTAAACTTTTTTATAATATATTATACATGAAATTACCATATAAACTATATCATGTTGTGGTACTGATACTACCCAGTATCATACTGCTCGTACTGTACAGTACAAAAAAAATATTAGTTTAATAGTACATGTAAATTACCGTATATTACGCGTAAAGTAGTTTTTATACCATTTACAATATAACAATACCTATTTGTAGGGTCGAACCCATTGTGTTTGGGTTTTGACCGCTCTCTTTGCTCGATCCACGCCCAAAATTAACCCACCCCAACCAGTCGAGAAATCCCATTCCGTGTGGGTCGGTGGTAACGAGATTTCCTCAGCCGCCGCGTTTGAAGCCTCTCTACCCTCAGGCAACTCCGATCGACGACCCAAACCTCCGTGGGAGTGAAGTTACTGTAAGTGGTTGTATTACAGTATATTAATAAATATTATAATAATAATCTGTAACTTAATATTACTATTATACTTAGTAAATATTGATGTAATGACAAGATTTTTAATTGTGTTTAATATTTTTAGTGTAATTGAGAATGGACAACGTTAAAATGATATCGCAAATCGACCGGAAAGTCACTGTAACTGAGAATATCTACAGTACAACAAAACTGGCTCAAGAATTGGCTTTGGCAAAGACTTTGAAGGTATACCTATTTAGTTCTGGAATTCCTCTTTCTTTTCAAAACATCAGAAAACATTTCTTTCACCGTAGTACTGGCTTATTGTTTAGCTGACAAGAACAATATTCAACCTGCCCCACGTAGAATATAAAAAAATTTTGTTCGCGCTTTTGAGTTTTAAAATTTAAATATGTGTTTTCCGTAAATTTGGCGCACTTGGCATTGTGTTTCAAGGGATTTTTTTCTACTTTTCAGAGAAGCTACTTACAACTTTAAAATCTGGATTCATTTAAAGGTTTTCTACTAGTATAATATATCAAAAAATTATTAAAATTTAACAAAGTTATGAGCTTGAAACAGAATGCCAAAGTTATATATAACAGCCATTTTACCTTCAAATTTTAGGTAATTTTACTGCCGTTTCATAGAATATTAATGTCGAATTTTTAGGACGATGACAGCCCATTTATGGTGCTCAATCTGACAGAAGTTTTGAATCGTTACACAGAATGGACAAAGAGGTTAGCCCGAGTTGAAGTAAGGCTTTTTGATATAACATTTGTAAAAAAATATTAATTTATACACATATTTTTGCGACTTTGTAAACTATAAATTTCTGTATTTTAGCCATACTACGCTGTAAAATGCAACAACGACCCAGTATTACTATGGTTTTTGTCCAAGCTAGGCTGTGGATTTGATTGTGCCAGTAAAGCTGAAATGGAAATGGTAAGCGTGATGTTATAGTAATGTAGATTTACATATAACCCCCAAAAACAACTTACATGTAAAATACGCACAATTCAAGATGTCTCTCGAAACATATTGTCTCTAATCAAAAAAATTAAATTTAAAAATTTTGGTTACACTTTTGACTAAAACTAAATGTTTTAGATTTTAAACAACAAGTTGGCAGACCCGAAACATGTGATCTACGCCAATCCATGCAAAACTAGGTCCTATGTTCAGCATGCGAACGATGTTGGTGTTAAGAAGATGACTTTTGACAATAAAGAAGAGTTGTACAAGATAAAGAGTTTGCATGCTAGTCCACAGTAAGTTGTTATCAATTTATACCTAATTTAAAAAAATATCGTTTTTTACTTGCTGAAAGTAGACAGTTAAAGGGACCGGGCCATGTCAATCGTTTTTTAGGTCTAGCTGACTGAGACTATTATATTATAATAAGGTTTTTGATATCCTTGCTTAAAGCATATTAAAATTCAAAATCTCTCTTAATCCATGAGTTATAGACTATTGTTACGAATTGGAGTATCCGACTCTACTGCGGTATGTCAATTGAGTGTAAAGTTTGGTTGTGATCCTGAAGTCGGTCCAGAATTATTAAAGTTGGCCAAGGAAATGGATATTGAAGTTTTTGGAATCGCGTAAGAATCACGTTTTTAACGTTGTTAACATAGCCAAGGTCCAAAAAAGGATAACAAAAGAGTTGGGAGGCGATGTAGTTTAAGAGGAAATATAGTTCAGGAGTAGGTATAGATGATTGTCCTTGAGCTAACAACAATCTTTAAACTATTGTTCTAGGTTCCACGTTGGGAGTGGCTGTAGGGATCCAGTGTCATTTAGAAGAGCTCTGAAGGCGGCCAAAGACCTGTTCGATGTTGGAAACAGCTATGGACATACGATGAATCTGTTGGACATTGGGGGTGGATTTCCTGGCTATGACAGTGAAGAAATCACATTTAAACAGGTATTTCACTCAGTAAATTAGTGGAATCGTTTTGAATGTTTTGAATTTAAATATTTAATTCGTATGAGCTGTATCATAAACTACACTATAGTAGCATGAATAATTATTTTATGAACAGAATTTTAAAATAATCTTATCTATAATAATACTAGTAAAAATTTAATGTGCTCTACCTTATATTATAGTAATATCAACCATAATTTAAGATAGCCGACGTGATCAACCCCTCCCTAGACATCTACTTCCCTCCATCATCTCATGTTCGTATCATAGCCGAACCAGGACGGTTCTTCGCCACTCATCCCGTCTCTCTCGTGGCTAACATAATATCAGCGGTGGAAGTCCCAATCGAGAAGATAACTTCTCAAAAAGGTGCTGACAAGTCTGGTATGGCCTATTATATAAACGATGGTGTATATGGGTCGTTTAATTGTATCTTATTCGACCATTACCATCCGAAAGGAGGGAGTTTGTTCGAGATGGAGACGGAAAAGACAAAGTGTAATGTGTGGGGCCCTACTTGTGACGGACTGGACTTGGTTGAGGTAGGTAAATGGCTAAAACTAGAGGTTGAAAGAGGCAAAATTATTTAAAATACGGTTTTTTAATGAAAAATACGATAAGTTCATTGTTGAATTCACTGTTTTGAGTTAGTTAGGTTCAAAAATCTATGTTTTTAGTTCTATCCTATCAAAAATTTTTTAATAAATCGTTTTAGACAAATGTAGAGCTGTCTAAAATGACTGTAGGGGACTGGATTCTTTATCCGAATATGGGAGCTTATACTAATGTAGCTTCAAGCCGATTCAATGGCTTTGAACCGCCAAAGGTGTACCATTTTGTGGACAAAAACACGTGGCAAGTCTTGTTTTCTTATTTAAAAGTAGTGTAGTTTATAATTTCCTTATGCTACAGTGTCATCAATGGTTAGAAACAAAGTTAATAGTAAAATACGTACTGACTAATATTTTTATTTTAAGGAATTTGCTAGACCACAAAGCTCGGTTCGGTGCTTAATAATATTATTACTTTGAAAAACTATCGACTTGTGACAAACCATAGCTACAAATGACAATATTAAACTAATACAACTATCATTTGAACTTGCTTATCTTTACATTTAAAAATACTTAAAAGTAAGTTAAAGTTCTATAGCAATACAAATTTCTCCATGTAAAGGTTACCGAAAACTTTATTAATCAGAAATTCTTAAAATTAGGTATAATAAGATCAGGTTACGTGATTAAAGTAAATAAATACATAATTGCAACAACTATCGGTTGGCGTACTTGTTGTGTAGTCCGGTTAGTATTTCGACGGCGTTCGCATTCAGCGGTTTGTCGTGCTTAATTTGGCGCGCCGTTTTCAGGACTTCCGGTAACTCGCGGCCATAATCTACAATACGTGAATCTTAACGTAAACATAAATGTAATTATAAAACACAAATATAGTTAACTTGTTTCTAACATCGACTTTTATCCATTTAACGTAAAAAAGCTTTACCTCAATGTAAAATACGAATAGTTTTCTTGATGCCCAAAAAATAGGCAAAAATGTAAATTAAAAAAAGCAAAATACATACAATAATTGTAAACCGCGTTGAAATCAATTGGAATTTGTGGAGATCGTGCTGATTTTCGTACGTTAAACATGTCTTTCGGTGCCATTCTGAAAACAAGTTTATTATAAGTGTAAAACACACAAACTCTAACTATTCTTGGACCTGTTTGCGATATGAAAGCTTTAAGTTACCCCTCTCCAATAAGAATTTGTTTTCAAAACTTTTTACCTAGCCCAATATATACGTATATAATATATATGCATGCAGTTTTTACAGCACAAAATATTATAAACAATATTCCACACTTACCTTCTCGCCACTCTAGCATGGAAGTTGGTATTCAAATAGAAAGCCCCTCGACCTTTGGCCGTCTGGAATACGTGCTGGCTGACCTTGGCCGGGACTCCATTCCTGTTCTTGGCCAGTCCTTTCCTGTCCCCAGACCCATCCAAATCGTATGTTTCGAACTCGTGAGGTCTCTTGAGTCCACCGTGCTTCTTCCAGATTTGCCAGCAGTCTTGGCAAATCTTGAGTTGAGCTGATTGTGGCCCCCACGAGTACCACGACGCCGAGTTGTCGGCCTTACAACTCTCGCAAGGATGTTCGTATTTGGGTACTTGGCTTTCGTTCAGGAGGTTGACGTGAGGCTTACTGTAGTTGGGAATGTAGACCTGCTTAAGTTTGGACTCCTTTTCTGCCATCTTCACCTTTTCGTGGTCCGCGTAACGTGAGGTCGTCTTCCACATGTAATAGTACTCGATGATGTCTTTCAGTGACTTCCACGGTAGACAATCGTTTCGTATGTCATGGAAGTCTTTGCCACACTTCTCGATGGCTTCTTCAAAGAGCGTGGCTTCAGAAGCCGACCATTCTTCTAGTTGATCTCTACAGAGGATTGGGCCTCCAAGGGATACAGTATGATGTCCCGTAGCTTCGTCAGCCAACAAAGGATAGTGTTGTCGGCTTGGTGGAGGTACCAAATACCTGACAGCTTGGCCAATATCATACTTGGCTTGGTGTAGCACGGCCATGGCATGGAAGAGGGTTACATCTCGTGAAGCCGCAGCTGCTGTCATGTGAAGTGAAGGTAGCTTCATGGTGCTGGAGGTGTCCAGAGCTCGGGAAAATGTACCAACAGCTCTGAAAAGCAATTCCTACAGTTACTGTGTCTCATAAACCTTATGTTGTAACACATATTTTTTGTGTATTTAAAATCAAAACCCAAAAAGCAATGATATTAATCTTCTTACCTAGCAATGATCAAGAACTGGTCGATATCCCGACCTCCCAGATTGTGATGTGGATGATAGACAATCTGTTCGTATCTTGTCTCATATACACCATCACATGTCTGACTGTGCCTTCTCTTCCGTCCTTGTTGTCTGTCAGGCTTTTCCTCGTCGTTCTCATCGATGGTGAGATCTCCGTTCTCTCTCGTTTCCTCTTCATCATCACCTTCTTTTAGTCCCCTTTCTTTGTCTATTACGTCTTGTGACAGTATATCCGGTATGTCAGCTTGATGTCGTTCTCCAACATCAATCTTACCCTTATCAGCTAGTAACGTCTGATTCGAAGCATCATATACCAAAGAGTAGAAGAAGGCATCTTCTCGGTCCAAGTAGGAATCACAGGTTTCTACTTCATTCAACATAACTACCGTACACTTTCCTCTTATCATTGTCGCTTGAAGAGTATCGTGTTGACGAGACAGGAACAGTTCATGTTGTCGTAGTTGATGAATCTGCTCTGTGTTTAAGTCTTCGGCGCCCAACGGAAGGCCAGCCAAACCGTAGCCTTGCTCTTTCTCGTCTTTGTTTGCATCTGATTCTGAAAGATTCAAAAAATGAATAAATTCATATTGTTAACATTAACGTAAAACGTATGCCATACTCTAAAACTGTTACCTAAATTTATAAGAATTCAAAACAAAACCTTACCTTCTGCTTTTACTTCCGGTTGTGCGCCATTACCATTCGTTTGAGCTTCAGAAGTCTCTTCTCCATTTGTCTTTACTTTTTTAGATAACAAACTTCGGCGTGGTCGAAATTCTAAAAGTAACAGGGTGAAACACACAACCTATCATTATATAATCAACTTTCTTAGCTTATTTATGACCAAAAATTAGAAAAATGTGTAAATAACATTATGTATTAAAGATACGACAATTCATGTCTTAAACACTTACGAATCTCGTTTTGTCGTTCAGCTCTATCAGCAATTTTCAATAATTGGGCGGGAAGATCTCTGCGCCGATAAAAAGCTACTACTTTAGCTTCGACTGTGCCACTGGATGTCTAAAACAACTCGAAATTAAACTAATGGTTTATATATTTGTCATACAAAGTGTTACCTAGCAAAAATTAACAATTTTGTTACTAATATCCTTCTAAAATAGTTTAATTAGATTATTTCAAAATCGATTTCTTTCTATTATCTAAAACAATGCTAAACCAAGTTAAAAGCCATAATGAATTTTATGAAGACACAAAAAACCTTAATTTATCATTAAAAACAATATTTGGCCCGTACCTATTGTACTGAATACTAGGTACCCCTTCCTTAACATAAAACCCACCTTATTCAGCTCTTCTATCCTCCTGATGGCATAAGGTTGGTTGGCATGAAGATCAATGTATACATAATCTAAAAACAGAATGAATCAAAAATAAATGACACTTACCTCCAACTCTGTACATGTTTTGGGCCATGGAGGCCAACTGCAGTGAGCCGCTCCTCGATTCGGCTTGCATCCCCAAGGTAGCTTCTGAAATAGGTATAGGTTGAGGAAAATGCAAATAACATTAACAACTTTAACAATACGAAATCAAAATGAAAAGTACAACAATATTTCGAATTTAAATTTTTTAAAAATTAGAAACACTGTTTTAGGTTAATAACATTCTAAATTCCATTTAACTTCTTGATTTAGATAGAAGTATAAAAAATTGCTCAAAATTTTAAGTTTCAGCTTAAAAAACAGAAAAATTAGTTTAACATAGTAAGTTATAACATAGACGCAGCTATTTTTTCACAAATAAATTGCCGGCTTCAAAAATTATCACAAAGTGGCAATCAACTGGTCTAAAATAATATTGCTAGTAACTGATAGTTCCGTCGAAAAAACATAGATATTCTACAAACGCATAAGAATACTACAAACCAAACAGGCTCGTAAAAATTAAAAAAGACGCATCTCGCGAACCCACAAAGATTTGACCACGAATATGTTACACATCACATATTCCGATGTCAACTTCAACAAAACCTATCACGATAGCTATCAAAATGACATAAAATTCAAAGATCGTGTTGGATCAAAATTTCTTGGCTGCCAGCAAAGCCGTTATGGACGCGAGACAAAAGGTAAAGAAACGCCCGCCATCCGAAGAGAAAGAAATTATTTTTGGGAAACGGAGTCGCGGCCTCGGAGCGGAGCCATCGCGCACTCGCTCCCGGAGCAGATGGACATGCAATTTGGAATGTTTTACATTCACATTATCGGCTATTCACTTTTCAAGGCTGGGGCCGTAAGTTTATCAGCAAACAGTTTTTTTAGACGATATTGTAGTAGACCAAATTGCTGGTGAATAAAATAAAATTTTTACAATTTAAAAATGGAAAACCAGTGTGAAGTGGATGAATAAAGGGTAAACACTGTAACGCACGGGACATTTGATGAAAAAATAGACTTCTAACAACGTTCTGGGAGGTTTATATCAAATAGTAGAAATTTTCCTTGTTACCTAAAATAATAAACCACTTTGTAAAACTTTATACAGTCAAAAACAAGACAAAAAATAAAAAATATTTTATGCCCAAGGACAAATTTTGAAAAAACAAAATTTTGTTGCGCAGATTTTGATATTCATTTTAATGGCGACATGTTATACGACGAAACATGTTCGAAATTTATTTGAAATCCAAATAAAAGTAGTGTAAATCAACAATAATTCTCCATTCTGTACAACAACACAAGTTTCTACAAACAATATCAGATTATTCTTAATATACCATGTGTAACACACCTACTATAATATTATTTTACACTAGCTGCTCCAACTTATGGCCGCCTATTGGCCAACAATCTTCTGCGTCTGTAGTTGTTGTTAGTGTTAGTTGGGGTTGGGAAGTAAGGCTCTTCAGTAGCTGTGGCTACGGGAGCAGGAGCGGGAGCTTTGGCTACTGGAGCATCATAACCGGAGCTTGGAGCTGGAGCGTCTGGAGCTGGGCCATAGCCAGCATTACTTTGGACTGGAGCAGCTGTAGCAGGAGAAGGAGTATTCTGAGATGGAGCAGGACTGTCGTAACCAGAACTTGGAGCCGGAGCTGGAGCAGCGGCACCGTAGCCAGTGTCTTGGGCTGAAACCGGAGCTGGAGGTGGGATGGCTGGTCTGGCCACAGAGACTGGAGCTTCATAGCCACCGTTGCCTCCCGACGCCCCTCCAGATGAGCCTCCTCGAGAGTTGGAGTTGGACTGTGGAGGGCATGGGCAGTAGGCTGAGTCTTCTCCTGGGTTTCCTGGCTTGCCTGGGGTACCTGGTCTACCATCATGACCTGGGTGTCCTGGATGACCAATCTTTCCTTCTGGTCCTGGTGGTCCAGGCTCGGCTGGAGTAACTTCTCCTGGGGATCCAGCATGACCTCGGGGTCCTTGTTGGCCTGGATGTCCAGGTGGGCCAGGAATGCGTTCGGCCATCTTCCGGCCGTCCATTCCCTTTCTTCCGGGCTGACCTTCTGATCCAGGCTCACCATCTTCTCCACGATCTCCCAATGGGCCTGGTGGGCCTGGGTATCCGTCATTTCCTGGATGTCCTGATAGTCCAGGATAGCCATCATGGCCCTTCTCTCCGACTGGTCCCAATGGTCCAGGTGGTCCTTGTCTACCTGGAGGGCATTGGATGCACTTGACGTTGGTGTGGTACAAGGCTTTGATCTGAGCAATTCCAGCCAAGCCAGGCGATCCATTTGGACCGTCGATTCCTGGCTCTCCGTTTGGTCCAGCGTAGCCTTTGGGACCGGGCCGACCTCTGGGGCAGTTTCTGGCTTGGGCGCGGCATCTGCATTCCGAAGCCTGACGTTTGTTTCTTCCGATCAGTTCGGCGAAAGTCTTCTTCTGGGCATCTCTTACTTTGTCCAGGTTCATTAGACTGGACCAGGCTCCGTTAGCCATGTACTTGAACTCTCCCATGTCTTCAATAACATCGTCACGGATCTTGTTGATCTCGCTGTAGATGTTGAAGGCTGTGAAGAGCATTGTGAAGATCACGATCGCTGCTCCAAAGCACGCCGCTTGGGCTATCCGCCGGGTTTGGACTCCCATCTAAAAGGGGACATGTTATACGATGAAAGATTTTTTTAAAATTTAAAGCTTTTAAAAGTGAAATTTTGAATTTTTGAGTTTTTAAAAATGGAAAAGAACATTTAAAACATATTTAAAATAACACTTGCAATTCAAAAACATCTTAAAAGAAAATGGAAACCAGAAGCCTACCGTAGCCTGATCCGAATCCGAAGCCACCACAGACTAGCCATGAGGTGGAAAGCAACCTTTTATAGTGACAAACCCTCAATTACGCGAGTTAATTTCCATTGTCTCCATCACTTTTTGTCGCAGTAACCCTTACTGACATTCTTTCTATTGTTTTATCATTTTTTGTTCGCTTTGACCTCGTTATTTCGCAAAGTTTCGAGATTCTGATTCCCGAAATCGCACTAGCTATCTTGCTATGTTACTTTGAACTTGGCAGAGGTAGAAATACAAAAGTAGCAATGCAATGCGCGGCATTTGGAGCAGCTTATGCTGTGTGATATTCCAAGATTTGAATATCATGTTGTCCGAAAATGGATGAGCCATTCAAAACGCCTAACTTTGAAAATTTTTGGCTCAACTATCTTCGGACAACCTGACATAAAACCTGATATGCAGTCCTATCAGAGACGTCGCCTGGTACTAACGCTACAATTCATACATCAACGACTATGTTGTACCAAACAACTACAATATTGTGTTTACGAATTTCACTTACAATATGGTTCAAAATTGGGTAAACAGTTGGCAACTGGAAACCGGAAACTTTTGAACAATTAAAAAGTGAGAATTGCGGGCAAACAAACTCAAGGGGAGGGGTTAAGCCTAAGCGAGATCTTCTGGGTATTAACTCCTGGGAAACTCAAACAAAAATCATAAAAACGAGGTTAAAATCACAAAACGCGTTTCGATTCGTACAGTCTGAACGTGAAAACGTGGAACGGGCTTTGGGTTACTGTAACTTTTTTTTGTTTTTAACTTTGGATTTATTTTGTTAACTTTTTTGGAATTTCTTTAAATTTGCCTTTGCATCTATGAATATTGATTAAAAAGTTTTTAGCACAATGTCAATTCAATCTCCTGTAAATGCAAGATCTTCATCAACTGTCACAATCCTTTTATTAGCCCTAATGAACACAGTATACAGCCAAGAATGTGAAGTTGGTATGATAAAACTTTACAATGGAGTAAACTGCCAAACAGACCAATCTTGCCAACGATTATCGACCGGTTTCTTCTGTTACAATGGAAAATGTTGCTCTAATGCTGTTTGTAAGTTTTCTACTTTAGTTTACTTTAACTTGCCTTACCTTACCTTATCTACCTTACTCTACCCTAATCTAGCCTACCATACCTTTTACATTGTAAAAATTATTGCAACGATCAATAACTCTTTTAGCCTTAGCAAACGGGTACGGTTCATCTTGTACAACAGCAAATCAATGTGCCTTTGCCAACTCACAATGTACAGGAAATGTCTGTTACTGTCAGTTTGGCTACAATTTCAATGGACAAACTTGTCTTCCCAATAACGGAATACAAAGAGATGACAATAGTAAGATATATAAAGATATGCCAAAATTTATCTTTAGCTATAAATGGCTTTTGTCAGCCAAATGAAGTATCAGTCAACCAAATATGTTACCCATTGCGGTCCTATTACGGCAACTGTGACTACAATGAACAATGTGCCT
The DNA here is from genome assembly GCA_904066225.2 of Bursaphelenchus okinawaensis. Classification (NCBI taxonomy): domain Eukaryota; kingdom Metazoa; phylum Nematoda; class Chromadorea; order Rhabditida; family Aphelenchoididae; genus Bursaphelenchus; species Bursaphelenchus okinawaensis. The sequence continues at coordinate 4,392,187 of CAJFCW020000005.1, read as the reverse complement.
TCCCTGGTGGGATTTGTGATCAAAGACAGTGCAAATGCAATTTTGGCCAAATTTTCAATGGATTTCAATGCATTCAAGACAGGGCTATTCCAGTACCCAGTAAGATATTTTTTTTCAAAGTTAATTAAAAAAAAATATTTCTTTGAGATTCACTTCAATTGAAGTGTTTACAAAACATAAAAATCCTTATCCATTGAAAGAATTAATATTTTGTTATGAAATAACAGTATAGTACAGTAGTTTTATCAAAAATCTCGCATATTGACATATGACAATTATACATAGGTACGTGTCCCGCAAACCAAATCCTAATCAACAACCAATGTCTTCAACGAGCTGGTCTCGGAGAACGTTGTATGTACGATGAACAATGCGAGGGAACGTTTACTGACAGCGGATACAAATGTCAAAATGGCATCTGTACTAGAGTAAACGGATGGACTCCTCAACCACGACCAGGTAGATCTCTAGTTTACATGTTTAGCAGTCTTGAATTGTGATTACTTTAAAATGAGCACACAAAATTTTAAGTATCTTAAAATACCCATTTATAGCCCAATGTAGGAACCCGAATGCCAGAGTAGAAATGAGTGGATCAACACCAAAGAACTGCATCTCCCAGACGTGTTCAAATGGCTTCCATTGTGAGTACAGCCCCTCAATTCTACAATACATTTGTTGTGGACCAATCGATGGAGAATCCGGAGAGATCAAAATGTACCCAGGATACTCAAACCTTCCACTACAATGCTTCGGCATCAACAGCTGCACTTTCGTTGATTACCCTTACTGCGTTTACTCTCAAAGTTACAGACACAATGTTTGTTGCTCAAAACCTGACTGCATTTGAGTAAATACTCAAGCTAACTATATAAACAATGACTCACTATTATTATGAAACTTTCGTAGCTTATTAAAGTTGTTATCACAAGGTTCTGAGCTGGCTTAAGCTTATATTACAAAGGATTTGATTAAAATTAGTCAACTATACTTCTTTCCTTTTAAGATTTTGATCAAACTATATTGAAACAGTTACTTACAATAACATAGAACAACAGCAACAAGAACTAAAAACCTCAACTTGCAAAATTAGTATGTAAATATATTAGATTTGAACTAATACCTCCCTAGTCATATCACTAATACTTTAAAACATAAACATACCCAAAAACATTTTTTTAAAATTTATAACATAAAGAAAACAATATAGCCAACAAAAAACGCTGAAACCATAAACTTATGGAACCTTTTTACGGAAAGCACATCCTTCGATGAGTCGGGCCTTTCCACCGGTCGGTTGGCAGAGAACTGTCGAACATCCCACGCAGACAACAACGGTTTGAGCATGTGAGAAGACGGTGGTGATCTTGTAGCATCCGGGGCACTTGACATCCATGAAGAAAGAGTTGGGGTGCTGAACCAATCGCTTCAGCTTGTGCTTCTGGCGTTCCTTTTCCGGGTCAGGGTGCAGTAAATCACGAGCCAAAGGCATTTTTGTGTAATTAGCCCTGAAATCATGTACAATATAAACAAGATACTATAAAATACTCGAACTTCATAAATCGGTAAAGACGAAAAGAAGCACGTGTTCTTCTTTACTTTTATAAGTTTTAAACGTATCTAAACTCAAATTAGTGTGTAAAGAATAGATACACATTTTTCAAATCTTTATCCACAAACTTTACTAAAGATCAATAGATATACATTGTAATAGAAAACTGTAAGACCTTCTCAAATAATAAACGCTAAAAGCTATTGAAGGCTTCCAATATCAAAACTTTAAATAATTTGAAAATGTACAGTTCGACCATTTCGTAATAAATGAGTAACAATATAAATACTAGAGGCATATAAAACCATTCCTAATACTATTTCAAAACAATTTCGTAACTATTTATATCCAAAACAACATCCTTTACTCGAATTAGAAGTATTGAAAATATGAAAAACAAATTTCCCCAAAATTCCGTATAAAAAATCGACGAATTCGTTGAACATCCCTTCTAGATCCTAAAAGCAAAACAAAGAAACAAAATAAACTTACAATCACCCAGAAATCGAACCAAAACGACGGAATTTACCCAAAATTTTAAAAAATCTTTTTATTTCGCTGAAAAAGGCTGTTTTCTCTTTTTCTACCGTAGCTGCAAGTTTTGGCGAAACGTTTCGTTTTCGTGACGGGACGCAGCACGTTTAGCAATGTTTTACGAAAATAAATATATTTTTCGAAAATTCGAAGAAAGTCATCGAACTTTTAATTTTTATGTCATCGAGGACGAATATTTCTATCCGAAAATTAGAAAAATGTATAACATAAGGTATAAACTAAAGCATTATGATGAATAGTGTGTTTTGGTGTTTTTGGGGGTATTTTATTTATGAAAGTTAATTTTATTGCTGTTTTACATGCTATTCGCTTTTTTTGCATCGAGTAGTTTTAGAATAATTATAATATTTTAAATTTTTGCAGGATTACAGGTATCACATTTTATCCGTTACGTTATGCTATCATAATACTTTTATCCTGTTACGGCTGTGATTTGAATTGATTTGACAGTATGGTTAAGCCACTCGTTGCTATTGGCAGGTTTACAGCTGTCTCAGAAACTAACACTTACAACGTTGGTGAATCTGTCGGTGGGGGCAGTTACTGTAAGTTGTTTTACGTTTTATTGTTTATTTTTAGGTCGGGTTTATTTGGCGGTATATAATACGATTCCAGCTGTTGTAAAGATCTATATACATGACACTGGGTTTGAAAGAGAGGTACGACTCGTGGGTTGATCGTTTCTTGTAAGATTTTCATAAGTTTGTTAGATATGACTAAAAGTAGCGTTTAATTTACAATTAATGATGCTTGTGACGTTGCAACGAATATAACATTGATTTTAATGCTTTTTTTCAGAAATTTGCTTTAACACGTATCACGGCTTATCAACGACAACATGGTCTTAGCTTGTGCCCGGAATTGTTTGATGTTGGGATTGCCAAAGATAGAGCGAATACCTTGAACTTCTTATTGGTTGCACGGCTGGGGCCTACGTTAAGCGCAGTAACCCAAAAGATTGTTCAATTTACTGAGCACACAGTGTTGAAGATTGCTTTAAGAGTAAGACTTTTGTATGTTTTTCTGGTTTTGTACATCATACAACAGCAATGTACATTGTGTTGTTTTAGTCGCTAGAGAACCTCAGAGGGATTCACCAAGTCATGATGGTGATTAAAGACGTCAAGGCCGACAACTATTGCTTCACCGAGCTTTACGCGGATCGACTATTTGAAGTCATGTGTTGTGATTATAGTCTTTCTGCTGCATACGAAGCTGAGGACTTTATAGGTGCTCCTGATGTGCCACAGCTAGAGACGTATGTTACTAAAAGGGTCAGCGGAACATTTCAATTCTCTCCGAGAGCTTCTCATTTTGAGGTAAGGGTCTATATGTTTTATTTCTGTAGAAATAAATGTATGTTTTATTCAATTTAGAGGATGTTAACAACTATTTTTAAAAAAATATGTTTAGATTGGTTCACAGTTACCTTACGATGACATGGAATCGTGGTTTTACATGATCTACCACTTGGCACGTGAACCTCGTTATTTGGAGGATAAAGGTTTTCACACTGTTAATGACAAGTATCATTTTTGGAGTCCTGATCATCTCCATATAAATTTGTAAGTTAAAAAGAAAAAAATTTAAAATTTTTTTCAATTTGCGAAGTTTAATACGGTGATTTTTATATTTACTTTAAAGCCTATTTAGTTGATTATTTTATTTTAGATTAGACGAGATGTTTGTGTTCATGAAGAAGATACGAAGGAACCAACTTTTTCCCTACGATGAGATGATAAAGATTATAAATGACAAAATAAATTCGCTTTCTTATAAGGATCCTACGAATTTACCGTATGCTATACACCACGATGTAAGTCTTTTGTCAAATATATCATGTATTCAAAATATTGCGTTTATGTTTGCACCATAACAGTTTTTGCAGTTTGCATATTTACTTTTTTTAATTTTTAGTCTTTTTCAGTTTAAATATGAAAACCAAGTTATAGCGATTACAGAGGTATTTCCCAAATACAATGAAGTCTTTCGGCCGCAACTTAACGATGTGCTTGAGGCGATAACGTAATTGATGGTGTGGTACTAACTTATTTTAGATATTATTAACTTTTTACGTTTAGTTTTGTTAATTTTTAATTTTGCATTACTTTCACTACTTTTATCTTATGCTTTACTTGATGTTTATTGGTTTGGAGCTTGTATTTTGTGGCCGAGTGCTGATGTTTGGTTATATGTTAAGTTTAACTACTACTATTGTACGTTTTGTTCTTGTAATATTTTTTGTTCAAATAGTTTTTATGGTATGCCAACAAGTGTTGTAGTACAACTACTTGTGAATAAATTGTGTGTTGTATGTGCTTGTTGTGTTGCTTAGCTATGTTGACGTTGTTACGTCTTTGTACCGCTCTTTTTTATTTTTGCTGTTTTTTATTTATTAATATTTATATGATACTAATCATTACATATTAAGCATGTTTTGTATATAATCTTTGATTTAGGTAAGTATCTTTATTTTTAGGTATTGGTACTAACCAGCGAACTCAACTTTACTAACTTTCATCTTTTACGAGGAGTGCCACTTTAATTGTACCGATTTGATAACAATATCGTAACTCTCAAAGAGTTTAAACAGAACTGAAGTTTTAAGAATCGATAGAGGACGAAGCGATAAAACTAGAAAAATGAGCAGAAGGCCTTGTAGTAGTAAATACGATAGTAATGGAAACAAGAAGTTGGAAGACGTAGCCATGAGTGATATTAGCAAAACTTTCTATTCTCTTAATCATCATTTTGCAAATGGGGGACAATGTGAGTTTAGATTCTTGATGGGATTAAGTTGACATGTTTTAGATAGTTTTTGTCATATTTTACTATAGCATTTATTTATTGAACTAAGTTATGTGTTTATTTTATATATTTTTACTGACGTTGTTGCAGGCCAAGTGTATCATTGTCGTTTCAATGAGGAGACAGCTGTAATAAAGGTCTACAAACAACGTCGATCTAACGCAGTTGATCGAGAGGTAGGCTGTTTTGAGTTAGTATTCTTTTTTGAAGTTTAAGAGCTCAGGTTTTGTTGATTATGAGGAGTTGAACAAAGTAAAATAAGTTATATTTTTGGAAATATTATTTGTAATGCTTTTTGAAAAGTAAAATACGTTGTGTTTTATGTCGAATTGTATGAGTAATAGTAAATCGAATCAATTAGGTGGGTTTTGTAGTTTTTATTGAGGATGACTTTTAATATTTATTATAGCTGTTCGCAGTGAAACACTTGACACAATTCTTCAATAAGTGTGGGCTAAAGTTCAGTCCACAATACTATGACGAAGGTTTTACTCGACAAAGGTATCCATTCATTGTGTCCGAACGACTGGGAAGATGTATTCGGGAAATCAACGATTACAATCGAATTTACACGGTCGGTACTGTCCTGAGGATTGCCATGAAGGTCGGTTTTACATTGCAATATGGTCTTAGCTTGTTGCTATACCTTTATTAAGAGACAATTTGAATATTTTTCAATTATTGTGCAAAAGAAATGTATTTTTATAGTGTAAATTAAAGTTTTAGTCGCTGAACAACCTTCGACTCATTCACGCCGCAGGATTCGTGGTCAGAGATGTCAAGTCGGCCAACTTTTGTTTCCAAAGAGGATTCCATGAACGAGACTACAATGTCGTTTGTTGTGACTTTGGCTACGCAACCCAAGCGGCACAAGTTGGACTAGACATTAATGTTATCAATTCGATGGAAAAATATAGAAGAGGATACGTGTTTGGCACTTATGCTTACGCTCCAATAGCCGCTCATTATATAGTAGGTATTTTGATATATTAACTGCGAATTTAACAGCGTTAGGTTGAATTAAAAATGCAGCTTATTAAGGGTATAAGGTTAGAGTCCTGAACCGTGATGGTTTAATTTTGGTTTATTAATGCCTTTATAGTTGTATCTTAATGTCTAATTAACTGTGTTTTTCCAGAACGTTGATCAAGTTCCATTTGACGATATGGAATCTTGGTTTTACATGGTTCTTCACCTACTTAAGTTCAGAAGAGGATTTGACAGTCTTGAGGAGAAGTATGACTTCTGGCTGAATCCAACGCCAAATCTTGGAATGTAAGTGACATTCTTTTTAATCTTTTTTTTGAAAAATGGATAATATATTTTTAATGATTTATTGAATTCTTCAGCTTGGACGAGTTGTTCTTCTTCATGAGAAATCTAAGAAGGTCCCAGCCTTTTCCATACGAAGAAGTTATGCACATATTAAGGCGTGCTCAAGCGATTTTGCCCTTCAAAGATCCAACTGAAGAACCGTATTTGGTGACTCCGGTAAGTAAAAGATGGCTTTTTACTGTACCAATTGTGAAATGGGTTTTAAGGAATAAAAAGTTTAAAGTCAGTAGAATTTTTGATTTTTAAACTGAACATGATGTACTTTTGATTTGTTACCTTGTATATAAGCCATTGATATAGTACCTTAATACCTTAACTATGTGTTTTTTAGGAAGACAAGGCGCACATTCGCACATTGTTCCCCGACTACAACATGGTCTACGAGAAACGACAGACTAGCGAAAAGTGATTTTTAACCTACGGTAGCTTTATTCAGTATTTCTTACATTGTATATAATTTTGTGTATTATTAACCTCAATTTTTGTTATTCATCCCGAAAATTTCGATGTTGATATACCTCAATTATTTTATTTGACCTCGATTTTGATGTTGATTTACTTTCAATTTAAATTCACGTTAAATTTGATGTAGATTTACCTAATTTTCTATCATTTTTCATATTCTATTTAAACCATAATTAATAACTTACGTTAATAATAATAATATTATCCTTCACATTTTTGTACCTCACCTTTTTCTAGTCGGTCTACTTTTTATAACATTCCATATTGTACATTACATTTGTTGAAATACTTACAAGTAGTAAAGTTGTTATGAATTGATAACGAGATTTTGGTTTTTTGGTGGAAAAATGTTATTGCGTTTTTATCTATTAAAAATAAATTAATTTATATAAAAAAGAATATTAAAAAATAAGGTTTATTATAGTAAATGCTCCTGATTATATCATAATTGCTTTCAAAATTACATAAAAATACCATAAAGTAAAGATAAGTGAACGATACGTACATAACACTACATTAAAACCTCTAGGTGCAGTAAGTGAACCTTCACAGAGTGAAATGTCATAAGGAAAACAAAATAATTTTACTAGATTCTACTGATATTTAACATAGTAAAAAGCAAAGTAAACAATGATATGTTTTTTGTTAAAAAATTAAGTATATTACTAATAAAAAGTAAGTTACTGTAAAACGACAACATACTGTAAACATTAGATGTGGATTACTTAATGGTCCAAAAGTTCGTCGACCACATGTCTAACCATCTTTTCGTGTCGATGTAGGTCCTGGTTGATGGCTGCCTGAACTTCGCTCATCTTTTCCACGGTAAATTGAGATCGTAGGAAGCCTTCCAAGCCTAATTCGATCGTATCTCCAGCCTTACAGTAGTTATCTCCATCAACCATGAACAGGACAAGGTCTCCTGGCTGTAGCTTTCCCCATTTCAAAGCTTCGAACACCAAAGAGACTGGGTCATGAGGGAGATCAGCGATATTGATCTTCTTCTGTACCTTGTCGTTTACTGAGTACCATACCTAAAGTATAACAATGCATATATCAATGTTAAGTATAAGATAGATTAATTTTAATTCAGATCAATGTTATAATCGATATTAAACCGTATATTGGATTACTTGAACTAATTATCAAATTTCGAAAGCTTTTTAAACACTCTTTGATCGATTCTTCTAATATTAACAATAAAATGTCTAGAACAAGGAAACGGGACTTGTCAGCCGGTTTCAAACCTCGTGGACACCTTTTTGTAATATCAATTTGTACTTTGACTTTCTTTGACATTTTAAAATAAAAATGATTTTTATTAATTTGTGATTTCCTTTTTAGGCCAAAAAGTAAGCAAAATAAACCCACAGTTCAGCTTGAAATTATATCGCTTAACCAACCCGCTTAACCTACTTAACAAGTCTAATACAAATTTTTGCTACAAAATGCCATTCTTTTTGCGTCGACATAAAAAATTAATGTCACAAAAAGAAGAGTTGTAAACTTACAGAGCTTTGCTCGATTCCAGTGGCATATTGAGTGTTAACCAAGGTGGAGAGAGCAGTTCCATCCGAAAACTCGTGGATTTTGTGAAGTCCAGTGCCTTCTGGGTCTTCGTATTCAGAATCCCTAAAATTTCAAACCGATTTATATTGGTTATTTAAAAAAGTTGTGAAACCATCATGTCCCGTATTTTACATTAAAATCTACTTTTCAAACCTTCAAACTATGTAAAGAAGAAACAAAATATTAGGTTTTTCAAATAGTTCTATGGCCCTTAACCCCAAAAATTTGCTTTGAAAGAAGCACAGAATTATTTGAATAACCTAATAGTTTAAAACCGGTTTTAAAACCTACTTTGTCCTAGCAGCCAACACAGCTCCATAGCCATTGATAGCGTTCTTAATGTCACCTCGGCCTGAATTATGGTCTAATTCAGCTCCAATAACAATGGCCAAGGCCAGGTCACAGATTACACCCAAGTGGCCGATTGGGATTGGAATGTGATTGTCTTTTGCATCGATCAAGCTAAAATTTTAAGCTTAAAATGTTTACGTTTTCATTTAGGTTATTATACTTCTGTAACCACGTTTTACAAACTGTAGAATTCATTTTTACAGTGTTATTTCAATCAAACGTATATAAAGTAAGAATTTTTCTTTTAGCATACAAAATTGTCAATTAATCATTGATAGAATTGATAAATTATGTTGTAACGTGATGATAAATAGGTTTCAAAAAGATCTCACAATTATATTTTTACTTGTACTTTGAGCAACTTCCCTTTCAACAAATCTGTAATTTTACAGACTACAAATTGAATTTTATTCTTTCAAAAACCTTTTTCAAGACAAAAATAACATATTTTTTACGTGTATTTTCAGGATATCGAAAAACTTGTTGAACCGTCTGCTAGCGTCATAGTAAACGTTAATTACTGTGCAAACAATGCCAAAACTGTTTTAGCTTCTCGACAGATAGTTTTCACAATTTGTGTCAAAATAAAATCAACTTTCTTAGTTAAACCTCATGGAGCATATAATAAATTCCATATATTAAGAAATTATTGTCATTTTCTCTGTATAAGAAACAATGAACTTACAACTCAGGAGTTCTGACAAACCAAAAGTTGACTTGCTTTCCGTTAAACATTCCAATCACTTTTTTACATTGTTGAATGACATCGCTGTCTTCTAGTTGAGGACCAGACATTGTTAACTGCAAGAAAATAGTTTATAAGTAAATAGAAATGAAAACACGAAAATGACAGTAAATTGTAAATAAATCGTACTGTTATATAACCAGTCTTGAACGCGAACAATCGTGCTACATAACCTTTACAGATTGTTAGTCTGTCAGAGGCAAATATATAACAAGAAATACTACAAGGCATGGCAAGGATTTGAACTGCAATGCCCTGCCTTATCTCAAAAATGACAGAGTAAAAGTAAAGAACACAAAATTACCCTATCTTAGACCTGTAAGATCCCAGGCCGGGCTGAGCCAGGTCTGAACATGTGGGCGCGAAGACTGCAGCTCAAACCAAGGCCCCAAGTTAAAAAAATTGAGTTTGACAAATTTATAGGTAAACCCTTCCTTGCGTCCAAGATTTACTACGACCTATGACAAAAAAAACTAATTCACAGACCTATTTTAAAATTTAAAACTAAATATGAAGATATAATCATTAATAGACGATTTTTTAGTAATTTAAACGCAAAACTAAATCATCTGAATCACAAAAAGTCATTAATATTTAATCATTTGTAATTAGAAACATTAAAAAAATCTAAAATTTCTCAAAAGCTCCAAAGTAAAATACGAAAATGAATCATCTAGACTAAATCTCAATTTTATTTTTTACATTTTACTAACAAGGTTGCCAACTATTGAAAACCACATTTTATTAAACTTTTTTAAACAGCGCTGTTTAAAACAAAAAAGATACAAAACGTAAGTGATGGTTTACCAAAAAAGAGCGATTAATACGTTGGAAATGTGATCTACAACCACATGAAGCTTGTAAATGACACGGAAATGTGTGTGGATAACATTCACATGATCAAGTACAAGTTAGAAGATAAATCTCATGAAATGTACAAAAGAAAATTTGAAAAAAAAATATATTCTTCATAATTATGTTAAAATACGGTCCTTTTTCCCTTGTTCAATATTAGTTGTTAAAATGATTCTGCGCCCTCTCCCAAAGCAAACTTTTGGGGTTCTGAATTATTTGAACAATCTAATAGATCTTAAAATGAATGAAAAATCATCAAAAATTAATAAAAAACAAGCTTTTCTTTAACAATTCATCCCTTAAAATCATCAAAAATCATATTCATATGAAATTATTTTGTTTACAATCACCAAATCAATACAAAATGACAAAACTTTTTGAAACAAAGAAACAAACAAAATTCATTCCTCATGTAAAATATGATAAAACGTTTGTTGTAATGAGCAGAAACTAATAATACAAGATTACAAGTTCACAAACTGAAGCCCAAAACCTTTGAGCAAACAGACCACGCCTCTCCACTTTATTGCTCAAGATTAACAAGGCTCGAAATATAGCGTTAATAAGATGAAACTAGTGATAATGGCTTGGAAAATAGTGATAAGGGCTTGGAACATTGTGTCAAAAGCATAAAATATTGTGTCAAAGACTTAAAATATTGTGTTAATGAAGGGTTCTTATCACTTTGGCACCATTTTATTGCAAAAAGCGAAATGTTATCACCTTAATAAAGTGTTCTGACGCGTTCTTAATTAAATCAGACGTGATTTGAAGACATATTTCATAAAACAAATACCTATACATAAAAATACTAACTTTTATTACTTAAAACATCAGTTTACAATAGTAGAAAACTCAAAAAATAGTGTTTCAACCCTCGCAGCATTAAAATAACCCTAGTAGTGGCTCCATACTTCCAAGAAACATCTTTAATCCATCAATAAATGTTAAAACTTGGTTTACAGGCGAGCGCAAACAAAGTTTTTGCAAACCCAACCAAGATGAATATAGCGAACATTAATGAAAAATACTGAAACAAACAATAACATCCCTTAAAGAAAACAATAACATGTTAACAGTGCAAATTATCCGTTTCTTTGGCCAAATAAACAGCTCTTTCTTTCTTTTTTCAGTAGCCAAATTCGAAATGCAAAAAATGGAAATTGGCGTGTGAAACAGGAGAAAGTGTTTGCCACTTTGGAGGTACGAGTATATAATTGTGGTGCAAAAAAGAGGGAAAGGAAGTTCTAGGAAAAAGTCTTTGTTTAGGGTCTTATAACGGATGAATAAGCAAAAAAGGGTAAGTTAAGACGGAAATTTATATTTTTAGGTATGAAGTAAACCAAATATGAAAAATATATTTCTCCAAAAATCAAAGAAGAATAAAACACAATCAAGAAAAAACTACTGAAATTACAAAAATGTTACTAAAACTTCAAATAAAATTTTATTTTTTACAAAATCTGTAATTATTCCGGCGTTTCGCGCCCAGAGCAAAGAATTGTTTGCAGGCTGCAAACAAGAAAATTTTAAGCTAGAACCATTCCCTGCAGCTGCAGGGCAAAATTAGAGGTCTAGAACAAAGCTAGTGCAGAGTTGTATACGTAAGAACATATATATTGCTAAAAGTCTATATAATACGAGGTACCACTACAGTAAAGAATTATTTTTAAAATTTTTATTTTTCTATTTCTTACATAATTAAAGATTAAAAATTACACAATAACTATTAATACATCTTAAAATAATTCAAAAATAAAAAGAGACAAAAGTTTTGGAAATGATTTCAGTGATGATCAGTCGGACTGATAACACTATCTGAAGTAGCCTTTAGATACGTTCGAATGTTATCATGAGTGAGACGTCTTTCATGTATTCAATAGCTGTTATAAAACTTTATTTTAATGTGTTATTCAATCACTGTTTTTTGGTCATACAGTCGTATATAATCCTTAAATTTATATATCAAGTTTTATACCATTAATCTCAAATATAACATACAACAATACCCATAACAACAAAAAATTACTTCTCCCTTCCTTTACTGTCAATCTGGTCGATTCTGTACAAAACTTTGGCTGGACTAAAATACCCTTCGAATTCGGCAGTTTCCGGATCTAAATCAATATAGTAATGACCAACGTCGCCGTGATCACTATAACAATGTGTGTGTTCTAGCCTGAGATCAATTCCTGGGTTTACGGAGTGAATTACTGAGCAACATATTAATGGTGAGGTGGCTTTGAAGTGGCGGAGCCAGGCCCTTTCCTAAAATATTGTATATGAAATTAAGAAAAAGGTGGATTCAGACCTGATATTTAGGCTAAAAAAGTTGATAATTTAGTTTTATAATCTTTACATTGCATAAAATAGCAAGTATATGGAAGAAATTTTGTATTGTATCGTTTAGATAGACATTTTAGACATTTTAAAGCTTCATTTAAACCTAAAAACTTTGTCCTACCTCATCCCAACAACTGAAATCTCTCTCGGGAAAGTCTGGCATCACATGAATCTTGGCATCTCCACTTTTCTGAACAAAAACCCCAGCCATCGACACCAATTTGGCTCTGTAGTGATTAAACAAAGCTTGTTGAATCGCATGTGGAAAGGAATAGTCAGTCAGTCGATTCCTGGCCACAATTTTCAAAACCTGATTGGTTTGGCCAGAAGAAACAGCTAAATTGGCCAGCAATCCAAAGCAAGGATCACAGGTCGTCTCTTGAACAAAGGAATCACCACTGATCTTGCCAATCCTTGTGTTCACCGTGCCTTGACTGAAATTAGCATCAGCCACCATTTCACAGTTCACACCGACCGATGTACGAGGACCCGCGCCTGGGCCAAAGACTGAGCCGTTTGGGAGGTCGCATAGGTCACATATTGACTAGAATGGCATAAAATTAGTAAAATATTAATGGAAAAACAAATAAGATAACATATCAAATAAAATGTCAAAAACTAATCAAAGATAGACTAATACCACTAAAAATGTGGATTGACTAACAATTGTAAAATAAATGAAAAAAAGTCTTTTTTTGACATTTCGAAGCGTTACGATTGAATTTTGAAAAAAATGAAATAAAGAATATAAACAAACCTTGAGGTTATACAACTTGTCCCTTCGTATCCTGGGATATAGGTTTCCAACTCCACCAACTTCAGCGATTCTGAGGTCTGGTCCAAAGCCTTTACTTGTCATTTTGAATGGGGGTCTTGTTAGGTCTAAAGTTCATTTTTATTATCTTATTAATGACTAAATTTTTAAAGTGTTTGTGAAAACACAATTTTATTACATTTTTTTGATTGGAAAAAAACCTACTACAATATAACAAAACCCTACTACAATATAAAAAATTTACTACAATATACCAAACCATCCATAAATGCCCATAAAAGTACTGTAACTTACCAGGACAATCCACAATTTCAATTTCGTAGTCTCCAAAGTAGGCTTCGAGCTCTGCACTTAATATTGGAGCCAATTCATCGACTTCTGGATTCAAAAGGTCTAACTTGACGTCCAGCTTCCTAGAGGCCTCCATGTTTATCATTCTCCTCTAAAAGTGTTTTTTCTAGTACTAAACTTAATTAAAAATGTGTTGTAAGTCAATTTTTATAATTATTTTAGCCTAGCTTTCGTAGTATTGTAAGAGCAAAGAGTAATTGTATTACTGTAAGTTTAATTTTGGGCGTATGAAGGGTTAATAATCAGCCTAAGCTTAAAGTAGAGCATATAGCTTTAATAATTTACTAATAGAACTAGTAGTAAACCTTTTTATTGTCAGTTACCTATACATTACATACAAACTAGCCCTATTACTATATTAAGTACTGTATAATGTAAAATCCCTCAAACCCCCAAATTCATTTTTACCTATAACAATATAAAAACGAGGAAATTTGATATGAAAATAGGTTTTTAATCCGTCACTTTAACAGTTTAAGCGGAAAACAACAAACGGAAGCGCCGTAAAAGAGTAATAAAAGAGCGGTAAAGCAGTAATATTACAAGAAAAAGAGTCGAAAAAGCCAAAAATCCCTGAGGCAAAGGGTGTTAAGCTCGAATAACACGTTTTTAATCTTTCTCATAATTACTCGTTTCACACTTTTCAAACAATAAAAATGCACTTTTCGCCACTTTTTTGCAGTTTTTAATGCACTTTTACACATTTCAACAGTTTTTTTGAAAACTTGGCTATGTTATATGAGAAATGTAAAAATAATGTTGAAAAAATAAAGTAATGGCGTAGTAGGAATACTGAAATTGCTATTTAGCATATTCGACAAGAGTTACTTACAATTAGAAGGCGAAGGGAAGAAGCATACAGCTGCATACGTTATAATACTAATAACAAAAAGCAACAAAACACCAACCGGAAATTTTATTTTTTATTTTTGTTTCTGTTTTATACGAAGAAAGGGATGTCAATTATAATGATATTTGGCGAAGTATTATTTATTGGGTAGGACAGGGTAAGGCAAAGGCAAAAAAAAAGGCAAGGCAAGGCAAGGCAAGGCAAGGCAAGGCAAGGCAAGGCAAGGCAAGGCAAGGCAAGGCAAGGCAAGGCAAGGCAAGGCAAGGCAAGGCAAGGCAAGGCAAGGTAAGGCAAGGCAAGGCAAGGCAAGGCAAGGCAAGGCAAGGCAAGGCAAGGCAAGGCAAGGCAAGGCAAGGCAAGGCAAGGCAAGGCAAGGCAAGGCAAGGCAAGGCAAGGCAAGGCAAGGCAAACAGTAGGTACATGATCCCCATCCACTGTATATTTTCTTACCACTTGGCCTAGCTTACCAATAATTGTGCTTCTAACCGCCATTCAGCTAGTCAATTCACATGTTTGATCCGAGCGAGCAAAGTAGCTGATCTAAATTGACGTTTTTGTGTGTTACTTAACCTAATTCATCAATCCGTCTTTTTTCGCTTTTCTCAAAAAACTTAATATGGAATTGTTCGAAATTCGAGAAATGTCTTGAAAGTTACACCTTGACAATGTTTCTGTTTATAGTAATAGCCTCGATTTGTGGAGTGGTTGGTGGCAATTTAGACTTTGGCAATGGCATCTTTGATGGTAAGTCGAATGTCAATAACAATATCAATTTTTCTCATATTTTATACGTTTAAAAGCACTTAAAATTGATTTTTTAAACTTGAAAGTTTTGTTTTTTATCAGAAATTTAAAAGAATAAGCTTATTTTTTAACCATATTTTACCAGAAACAACCTTTAGATACCGTATACGCTACGAAACACAATAATCAAATAAGTTTGGAAGAGTTTTACGACAACAATCATTTACATTTACCTCGACCAGACCTCTCTAATCAACTCTATATTGAACTGAACATGCAAGGAGTTCAAGATAAGAATGTTAGTAATAAAGCATTTTACAAAAAAGTGGCCAAGAACTTGAGGATGGCCAACCCTTTAGTTAATGTCATCAAACTGAATGGAGGTTACAATGTCTGCTTTAAGAATGGAGTAAGTTGGTGTGTTATACCTTGTAATTCCCTTTACTATTACTTTAGACCTTAATGTCTTATATAAAAGTTCATTTACAGACAGCCAACTCCGTAGTGACAGAATACAAAAAACTGAGGAAAACCTTTAATTATGTCATTAAGTATCTCAGAAGGCTTGATGTTAAGATTGATAGCATTGTGTTTTCCGTCAATTTGATCAATGTAAGTTACATATTGTAGATAATGAACAGTGTAATACATTTAATGTAAGACAAGTAATTTTTTTATTATAGGCCAACATATCAGACACCGAACTTGATGAAATCCGAGAGCAATACTTGGTACGGCGATCTAACAATGATTTTGTTCATATTGAAATACGAGGTGTTCCAATTGTTTTTGTGTAAGTTCTAATAATAATTTTAAATCAAAAAAACTACTTTTTAACTGTTTTTTCGATAAAGAAATACAGTAGTAGAACCCCTGTATGACAAATTCCTCTATGACGGAAATCCCGTATAACAAACAAATTTCAAATCCTCTGTTATACAGGAGTTCCACTGTACAAGTTTAGATATTGCAATATGTAAAACAAGCTACAGTATCACTCCCCAACAAGTTACAGTATCTCTACTCCCCCATAAAATTTTTTACTTTTAGAGATGAACTAGTAACTCAAATTGAATGTGAAGCTACATCACGATGGCCACAGAAGACGCGAAAGCCACCAGAGATCATTGACAACCTTCTCAAATAAACTTAACTCAATTTGAGTCATTTTGTAATCTCATCTTAGTTAGATGTTGTTGTAAGCTCTTTATAACAACATTCAAAAATAAATATATTAAAAATCAAATCTTTTTGGCTTTAACAATTTTATTTATTATAACGGGTTAAAATAAAAATTTTTTTTTGCTTTCCTAAAGATGCTGCTTGTTATCCCTGAACCTGTAATATTCGCCGGTGAAAATTCTACAGACCCCCTTACATTGACACAAAACCTACTCAGAATTGTCAGATACCTTAACATGTATTTTTGTATTTATTTTAAAATTATATTGTTTTTGGTTTCAGATCCTCAAATCTTCAAACCCAATCCTCATTCATCAATCAACAGAAGCCACCCAAAGAGGTATAGTATTACCAAGTTGCTTTATCATCATCCCAATCTGATCACTATGCAGATTTGTTTAAACAAACCAAAAGAATTTTTTTGCAACCATCGCCCACACAGTTCGAAACGCCCTAAGGCAATAAAACGACCGTCTTCCGGCGTTCTTCATTTTTTAGCCCGATCGGCTTCACGATGCGACGCGAAACGGCCGTTCTTCTGGCCGTTCTCCTACTCCAATCGACACGTGAGTAAAGGGTTTCTATTGTAACTGATTAAAATTATCATTTTTTAAAAGCTTTAATATAAATTCGTCTTGAAACTCAAAATTACGGTAACTTTACAGTACTTTCTACATGATTTCTCAAAAAAATCAAAATTACAGTAACCTTAAACTACTTTTAAAATAATTTTTTTTTATTTTAGAGTCCCTAACTTACCGCCAGATAGCAGCCCAAGAAGATGCTGCCATCTCAGCCGTATCCTTGTTGAACCTCGACTGTACAGGCAAAGATGACGACATATATCCAGCCAGAAGTAACACTTGCCAACGTTACTTCTTCCATTGTGTAAATGGTAAGGCACACAAGCAAAAGTGTCCAGCCGGTCTGTTCTACTCTGAACAACACAAGAGTTGTGAATACAGAAGCAATGTGGCTGCTTGTAGTGGGTAAGGCTCAGAATTCTTTTTTCAGATTTCTTAAAACTTAAATTTTTTAAAAATCGTCAAAAATTCAAATTACTTGTTTTAAAAATTTTAAAATAATCAAAAATATTATCTTAGATCTCCTTCCGGACCTGTCCAACCAGCTCCAGTATCACCACCTCCAGCTCCGCCACCACAACATAAACCAGCACCAGTAGCACCAGGCGCAGCACCCCAACACCAACCAGCGCCATCTCCACCTAGACCAAACTCTCCACCTCCACCAGGTCCAGCACAACAGCCTCAACCAGTACCACCAAGACCATCCCCACAAGCTCCAGCAGCCCCACCTTCTTCTCAAGGCTCTCCACCAGCTCCTCCACCGTCTCACGGTCAAGCTCCAAGCTCTCGTCCCAACTCTCCAGTTGGAATCGTTGGAAACGAAGACTCCAGAAGCCCAAAGCCACGATCAGAATGGAGTCCAGAAGACCGTACTAAAGAAGCTCCAGTCGTTGGTGGAATCTCAGGTCGTGGGGTCTACAGTCAACCGGAAGTTGTTATCCAGCAAGTGCAAGATATTCACAAGTGGAATTCAAAGCCTGAATCTCAGAGCTGGGCATCAAACTCAGAAGCTCAGCAATGGTTGCCAAACTCAGATAGATGGGCACAGAAACATCAAGAGTACAAGCCCCAGTCACCGCAAGGTTACCAACCACAACAACATGAATACCAACAACATCATCAAGGTAGCTACGGACAAGCAGCTTCAAAATATCCAGCTCCATCTTATACTGAATACCCACAAGTACCAGCTTACGACCAGCCACAATACCCACAAGGTCCTGCGCCAGCTTACGGTCAACCAGAAGCTCCAAGGTACGATGTGCCAGCCTATGAAGCCCAACGCTACCCCGCTCCAGAATATGGTAACTATCCATCATACGGTCGAAGATACGAGGGTTCATATGATCAACCTCAACAACCTTACCCTGCTCCAGAATATGGATATCCACAAGAACCATACAGACAAGTAAGACCATACGAAGGGTACCAACCAGAACCAGCTTATGGAGCTCCGCCACCACCTTATGGTGCTCCACCTCCAACCTACGGACCTCAACCCCAAGAGCCAGCCTATGGAGCCCCAGTGCCACCTTATAGTGCTCCAGGACCAGCTTATGGCCCTCAACCTCAAGGACCTGCCTATGGTGCTCCAGTAGCACCTTACAGCCAACCACAAGGTCCAGTCTACGGCCAACCACCTCCAGCTTATGGTGAGTATCCAGGGTACGACGATGGCAGACAAGATGACTACTTCCAAGCACCACAAGGATACCCACAAGGCTACGATGGTGATGTCTATGGGGGCTACGATCAAGCTTATGGACAAGATCAATATGGTGCTGAATACGGTAGTGCTCCAACAGCTCCACGAGGATACGGTAACTCTGGTGCTAACGATTTGTTCTTGTCTTCTAACAAGAAAGAGAAAAGTAAGTTACATAATATAATGTACTATAACATATTACAAGGCGTTATTAAGTCCAAAACCAAGGCATTACTTTAGTTGAAACTAATATCAGCCTTTTTAGTCGATGAAGCTAAAACAGAATCCAAAAAGCCAGCCGAAGAAACTGAAGGTAAAGTAGAATCAGCCGATGAAGAAGAAGTTGAAGGTTCAGGTCAAGACGAAGCTGAAGAACGACCAAAACGATCAGCTTTCGACACTGATGAAGGTAGCATATAACATGTTTATGTCATTTATTAAGTTATTCACATAATTCTGGCCCACTAAAAGCAAATTTTTGGGTTTAAGAGCACAGGATTATTTGAACAATCTAATATCAATTAATTCTTTATTTGGTCACTTTACGTTGCTTCAAAAATTGATCTACAGCATCATAATATCACTCTTTTAGACAAAGTAAAATACGGCCGCTACCGTCGTTCCACCGTTCCTAAACTTCATCAAAAGATTGTCCACAGAGCCGAGCCAGAGCCTTATCAACATGCTGGTAAAGCCGTATATCCACAAGGCTCAATTCAGTTTCCTCAACGGCAGAACGGACCTCCGTAGGTTTCTTTCATATCATAATATTTTTAAATGTCATTTTTAAAAACTCAAAAAATCAATTTAAAAAAATCGTCCAAGTATACTTTTAAAATTTTAAAAACCCTTTTCATGACAGATAAATATATATGACGTATTTTAACAAAACCCATTCAGAGCCCCAGCAAGTGACTGGAACCAACACGGCCGTTCAGCCAATATCACTCCTGGAAGCCCCGAATACACTGTACCCGGTCCATTGCCAAAGAACGGTCCAGCCGAGAAGCGAACACCACCACGAGCATACGAAATCATTGCCGAGTAATGTTAACCCGTAATAAAGTATTGTATTGTACATCAGAGTATTAAACTAACATAACTTTGCCGAGTTTTGTATAGAAAGTGCTGTACAGCACAGTTATTACATGTTATAGTAGATATTCTTCATATTACAGGGAGAGGATCGTGTGTAAATGTAATATCCAAACTTCAAAAAACAAAATACACAAATGAAAATAGTAGCTACTCTGTAAAATTCAAAGATTATACTTATCAAACCCCCTGAAACACAAGTAAAACAGTTTATTCAATCAAAAAGGATCAGTGATATCACAAAAGTAGAACTATGTTCTAAAACAGGTTAAAACAATGTGCTGAAAACTGTCAAATACAAATCTCAACACCAGACTACAACGTTAAGACAAAAAAGTAACCGAAACAACAAGACACATAAACAATCACAAAGTTAAAGTAAACAACAACCTGTAGTACAAAATTTTGTTGAATACTCTTAAAATATTGCAAAATTAAGAAAAATACAATAAATAACGTTAAAATTTGCAAAATGCTAAAACAAATTAAAAATCAATCTTAACAATACTCTAAAATTTCAGAATTAATGTGAAGAGTATTAAGTAAAAAACCAAACATAATGGTAATCTTCACATCAAAAGTTATTTAAAAAACAATAAAAATTTAAAAAATGTAAAGTTAATACCCATAGTCAGTAAAAATGACTATAAACTACTCAAATAACACTCATAAGTTCACATAATTCCACTCAACAACCCTACTCTTCGTCCTCTTCCCCATCCAACAGACCAACAACATCTTCTTGTTCTCTGTTCGCTCTGAGCCGTTGATAGTGATAGTACTGCGCAATAACAATGGCATCGAAGAAGCAACATCCAAGAGACCCAGCTAGCCATGGCAGATGTCTCAACAAGTAGATCCAACCGGTCGATTCGAGAAGAACGGAAAGACCGTAAGTCAGGTTGGCCAACACAATAATGTAAAACATAGCTAGAGACAGGCCATCGCAGGATTTGCGGTAGTAATTTCTCAAGAGTTGAGGAATTCGACCAGAAAAGTAGCAGACCGCGGCTACTGAGCCAATCGCGTAACCGAGCTGAAAATATTGTTTTAAGTTGATCAATAAGGCGTAAAATACTACAGTAGTGGATTGATACTCAGCATTTAAAAAGGAAAAAAGCAAGGTTTTCTATACCACAACATCATCTACAACAACATATGTATATATTAACCTGATCTACAATGATATGTATTATATTAAAACTTACAGCATCAGAATAGCTTTCAAAAATTGGTGGAAATTCAACTGCTGATTGATCAGCATATCTTTTGCCAACTTCTTTCACCAATTCTACTGTATTTGGGCCAGGGGTTGATGATAACAAGGTCATTCCTCCAAACATACCAAATACCATCGCTGGTACTACAACTGCACTTCCTGTCATGCTCTCTGAAACAGCAAAAGTATACTTTTAATGCCTTAAAAAATCATAAAAATTATTTTTTACATTTTTTTAAGTTTGTGGAATTTTAAATGATGTTACAGCTTTCTTATCCCTCAACAGCTCAAAATTATAAAGAAAAAAAGCAAACCTAACCTTTTTTCAACTATAAAGCTATACTATAGGCTTGAAAACGTAAATTTAATAAAAACTTTTAAAACAACTTACTAAAAAATCTAAAAATTCAAACTTGTTACCATTTTTAAAAACCTAAAATCCAAAAACAAAATCCTTACGCCTGCTAGATTGATAAATTTTTGTGTAGTATACATATTGCGACAGTAAAATTACATCTTGAAAGATATAATACACACCAATAATTTGTTGTAGAGGCTGTTGATGAGTTAAGACAGCTCCAATCATATTGCACGTATCTCCTGTTATCCTAAAACAATATTTTCATTAAAAAGATGTTTCCGGTTGTTAAAAAAACTATGTGGTAATTTATCTTTGCAAAATAAGCTACGGAGTAATTTATTTTTACAGCAATGCTTTAATTTGCTTTTGTTTACTTGAATCTTCATCCAGGTAACGACTTGTTGCCTAAAATCATAAAACAAATTAAAATCCTACCAAAACAATAAAAAGAAAATTGACAATCCTTCACATCTTTTAGTTCTGTAGTTTTCATATAACTGTGGAAACAAAGGAACCAACCATAATACTAATGAGATCAATCCAATGATAAAGCCTGTCAATTTCAATGGTGTATCTACACAATCTCCAAATACCTGTAAAATAAACAATCAAATAACAAATTAAACAAAAAGTTACATTTTCAAATATAGATCATAAAGAAAATTAATTTAGTTCATTAACATCAATCATACCACAATAAACTCTATGTCAACATACGTTCAAGATCCAGCCAACTCCATTAGTACAATTCATTTGATCCGTCAGATCCCACGCTAGATTCGGAGTCGAAGCCGCTCCCAACAAAGCCGTGTCCAACGTGACGGGAACACGTTGAGCGAGTGGGGGGAAGAGAGGGGTATAGCGCGAGAGTAACCACATTTCTTGTTATTCTTCCAAAAATTCCCGTCTCTCACGGGTTTCCCTCTAATTCGAGTGTTTTTTGCGTGAGATACCTGCAAAAAACAACATAAAGTAACAAAGGAATATTTATGTTATATAAATAAACATTTCACGGCCATGAACTTGGCAAAAATATCAAAATAAGAAAGCTTACGCGCCTAAAACAACAAAAAACAGATGTTATTGAGAAAGAAAGTCTGTTATTATGCTAATAATCAATTCAAAAATCAATAAAATGTTTGTTAAATATTAATGAATCACTAAACGGTTCCAAAATAACATTTGGTAGACTTCATATGACTAATTCTTCTGTGTTACAGCGTCAGAAAGTTGAGAATCCATCAAAATCGAAGGAATAATAAAGCAGAGAAAAACTTGACCGGTCATATTGGCGCGAGCCAAGTGGGTCACCATCGTAAAATACGGCACGTTTTACAACATTGTATATATAAAGTGTTTATACAAAGCAGATATCATTTTTGCTATTTTATAAAAAATTCACTTTCAATTTCTAATAAAATATTTGAGATCTAAAAAATATTGAGGTAGGTCATTAAAATCGTCGAACTAAATTTGTAACTGTACTTCCTGCCTTCCATTACCCGATAGATAACGTTATCAGACGTCAAGAAGATGGTTTTGATAAAATATCCAATTTGGCGCAATTTCATTAGGATTTCAAAGGTTTAGCAAACCAAAAATCATCATTCCTTATCTAAACATAGTTTTAAATCAAGATAAACGATATAATTTACAAAAACAGCTTAAAGAAAACCATTAATAATGTTAAGAGCTTTAATTTATGTTAATTTACGCCATATATAAACAGCCTTCATCGCATGATAACCTTTTTCGTTGCTTTTTCATTCTAATGGAGAAAATGAGTCAAGTCTTCCCTTGACTTTAAGGCAAAAAGAAAACTTGACTCATTTTGTTCTTCATTATATTTTTTATCAATAAACTACAAATCTCTAATTTATGGGTGTCGTATAGGTTCAATGTCGATGTGAAATAGTTTCTGATAAAGTTTATTACCATTTCAAACTTATTTTAGGTTATTTTTCATAAATTGTAGCTTGAAATACCGAAAATCTGAAGTTGTTTATGTTCGTGCGGTCGAAATAACATGACAACACGCTATGTTTTCTGTTTACACACTCTAATTATCAAAAATAGCAGGTTGAGCACGAAGATTCAAAAGATATTGTACTTATGGCTTGACGTTTTGTACGAATTTAAAAAAAAAACAAAATTTTTTGCCGCTCTTGCCCGCTGATTAGGCATTGATCAGCAGTTTTCATCGATTTTTTTGCAAAATATTGTAAAGTGGAAAGTAAGGACATTTAAAATTGGAGTAGTTATGTAAAGGCATGTCTTGGCTGTGGAGAGTTTTATAAGCCAGATACAGAGATGATCATAACATGAAACTTTAAGGCTTAGTAACTTTTAAAAAAGAAGTATAAATTTTACTAAATTTTGTAGTTCAAATTTACCTAGTAGTGGAAGTTTAATTGTGTAAAAATTTTATTTTTTGTTTTTTTTTCTTTTTGTAACATTCAAATTTTAAAATTTGGTTATTTTTAATGGTCTTTTTTCAAACTTTTCCATTTTTCGGTGCAAGTAGATAAATAATAATTAATTCATTTTTTGGTAGTAGATGGTAGATATTTTACTGAATCAGCAAACTTAATTTTGTGCAATTTGCACTTTTAATTCATTAGTTGTAAGACTTTGAACTACCCGAACTTAAAACTGCACTGTGCACTCTTCTTGTTGGCTTTCCCTACCCAAATTGATGCTTCTTTTCTATTGGAATTCAGAGTATCGACATTATACTTTTGAGGCATATTTATTACATATTTTAAATATGCATATTTATACTTTTTCTTATCTCTTCCTTCTCCTCTTTCTCTAACTCTCTCTCCTCCCACCTAATTTCTCACAACTCTCTAACCTACGGGCTGAATTAATGGATTCGCGGCTTTCAACTGCATCCAGGAGCCGTCTAAAAGGGATATCAACTGACAAACGAAAAGAGTGTGCGGAGGCCAGAGAGTGCAGAGACGGAGAAGGCAGAAAGCCTGAGGGGTTTTGGCCTTTTTTCGCTGCTCGAGTCCCCACTGTTTCCAATAATTTTTTACACTTTCAAGGCCTATTACATTACTTTTGGAGTAACTTTCATCCACATTTAATTTGAATACATTGCAATCGAGTTTGTGCTACTACTTTAATTTATTGTTTGGAGTTGTATATTGTAATCGCGATATTGTTTTAGAGGTTTTGGTATAGTTTTTAGTTGTTTTCAGGTCGAAACCTCGTTTCTTTTCTTGTTGTTTAGTCAGACGAGCTTTTTCGGACAACAAAAATGGTAAGTGTAATATAAATTTTTTGAAAAATGATTGTTTTTTGAGGTTAAATGTAGGTATAGGTCACTTTTGGTGCAAAAAATAAGTCGAAAAAAGCAAAAAGATGAAAAAAAAATGTTGAAAAATTTTAACTTTAAGCCATTTTCACTCGATATTTTACTCAAAAAACCTAAAACTTTAAACTGTTGAACTAACAAGAGCTAGGAATACTCGTTCAACTACAATATTCTATGAAAGTAAACACAAAAACTGCGCTTTTACATTGTCACTTGTGGCTGAAAATGTCATGACAACAACAGAAATGCAATTACAGTCGCGAGTCGACGTCTACAATAATCACGTTAGTGACAGAATAATGAAATTAAACGCCTCGACCAGTTTTTGATAATAAAACGAAGCTATTCCGAGATAACAATATTTACATTCGCTGCGGTTTGGGGGACTGGTTCGTATTGTAACAGTGACAATTAGTTTGATTACATTGGCAAGAGGAATGTGGGGACATACGATGGTGTTTGTTATGGGAGAGATAGTATCATAACATTGGGTAGAGGAATTGTTTATGTTGTTGTAGGGTCATATGACGATTATAGTGATAGGATATGACTGTTAGGACGAAAAAATGTGTTGGGGACATACGATGGTGTCTGTTATGGGGAGCTACTATCATAACATTAGGAACTGAGGGATATTATGTTGTTGTAGGGTAATACGACGATTATATGTAGTGACAGAATATGTTGGGGACATACGATGAGGGTGTGGAAAGATGTCTTGTGGACAAATTGGGTGATATTACACTAGGGTTTTGATTGGGAAAAGAAGTTTACGTGGAATTATAGGCAATTATTGTGGTTATAACAAGCTTTCATTACGTTTTTAATGTTAGCATAAGTCTTAAAAAGATTTTTGGGTATTAACATTGGTATTACAAACATTTTAAGCCGATGTTACAATCTGTAGGCAAGATACTTTACTATGAAAAGTGGTATATAGTTGTTATATTAGGTTGTTCAAACAATTGTGTGCTTGTAAGTATAAAAAATTGTTTAAGAGGGGCACAATTATTTGAACAACCTAATAGTGGCCATGGTACGGAATAGTAAGCCCAAAACTTTTTTGCCAATGTTTGTAACAAATTGACCATAAAACACCTAGTTTAATACCTAAAGCAGTCTATAATAGCACCACCTAAACCAAAATTGGTACTAACATACTTTCTATAAGACAGTTTTCTTTAATCTTGTACCAAACTGACTAAGTTTTCCATGCCTGGTGCAAGGTCACAAACTTTGGTTTGTCAGTTGAAAGGTTAGTAACGGTTGATCGTATGACGTGCTTATTGCGTCATTCAAATCAGCCGGATAATTTCAACAATGATTTGATTAACATACGAGGTATAAATGGCTACTTTCAACTCGATCAAAGGCTTCTTGGCGGTTCATTAGCGGGTTCAATTTGTAGATTTGTTTTGCAAAAACAGTAGTCGTGGTTGTAAAGACGCGTTCTTTAAAGGTATTTTTGGAATGAGGTGGTAGAATAGACGAAATAGACGTTACATGATATGGTAATACTAAAAAGGTTTTACGTTTTGGGTCCAAGTATTCAAAATTTAGCATTGTATGGGTTTTACGTATTTTTTGGTAATTGGACTTTGCGAAAAACACGAAATTTGGCTTATTAGATAAAGTAAGAGTTAGAGAATATAGGGCAGTGTATAGTAATGGTATATAGAAAGCTAACTAGTGGTGAGAAAGGGGCCGTTTAGTCATGGCTTGGGTCAGTCCGTCCCTACGATCGGGCCGGCCTTGAGCTAAAGTTGAAACGGAACGGGCTTGAAAAGTAGGCCTGGTCCGTTTCTCATCTCTAAAGGGAACTAAAGGTTTTAAAAATTAGAGATAGACAGCCTTCGCCAAACAGTGAATATACTTGTCTGGCGAACGAATTGAGCAAGTTTTCATTTATGGTACGCGATAGTAGGAGGCAGCGTATATTTATTGCAGCGTATATTTAAGAAGCGTATATCTAAGATAACTGGTATACATAACAAGGTGTACATAACAAAATTTTAGTTTAAACGTAAGGTTTTAGACGATAGGAAGTATTTTAACTGGGGAGGCAATATCTTTGGTTTAAATTAGTTTTTTTTAAATGTGATTTTGGCTGATATACGCTACGTTTTACATCAAAAACTAAGCCAAACATCACTGCCAAATTAGCCTAATTTTGAAAAGCAAAGATTTTAACACTAAATATCCTAATTTATCGATTGGGCACATCTTGAAGCATATTTTAAACGCAAAATAAATTTCTAATGATAGGTTAAATAACGTTGATTGTAATTGACATAAAAATACCTTACGTTACATTATAATAGCAGCATTCTTAGCGTATCCAATTACATTTGAAGAGCTAGGTGCTTAGTGTAGCCGGTTACGTCGTAATAGCATGAAACTTAGCGTAGCAGGTTACATTATAATAGCCCTTATAAGAATAGGCTTACAGGGATAGGCACGAAAAGAAATGGCCGGTTTCCGCCGTTTGTTTATGGTTATTGTCATTTGCATGGATAAACAAACACGAACTGATTTTAAAGCACTTCGTTTCTGTTTTTTCCTAATTTGGTCCTGAAGCCCCATTAAGAAGTCTGCTAAGTTGGCTAAATAAACTTGGCCCAGGAAGCGGCCAAGATTGGGTCAGGCAAACATTCTTTTAGCAAAAGACATTACATACCATCACTATGTTGAGTGTGTTTGTTTGAGTATGGTATTATGTATAGAGTAGGGTAGGGTAGGGTAGGGTAGAGTAGGGTGGGGGTAGGGTAGGGTAGGGTAGGGTAGGGTAGGGGAGGGGGAGGGTAGGGGGAGGGTAGGGTAGGGTAGGGTAGGGTAGGGTAGGGTAGGGTAGGGTAGGGTAGGGTAGGGTAGGGTAGGGTAGGGTAGGGTAGGGTAGGGTAGGGTAGGGTAGGGTAGGGTAGGGGAGGGTAGGGGAGGGTAGGGGAGGGTAGGGGAGGGTAGGGGAGGGTAGGGGAGGGTAGGGTAGGGTAGGGTAGGGTAGGGTATAGTAAAAAATACTCAAAAAAGTACGCTTTGATATCACAAAGACAGTAATCAGTTGTACAGGTGATAGAAAATATTTGTTTTGTCTACCTGTAATTACTTTGATATTATGTTTACAGCCTAGCATAACACAAAGAATAGGTAGTATTCTTAAAATGGGCATATTTTCGAGCCATAATTGCTGGTTTTTCATATTTCTGGCTAGTTTTGTTTATGCTTTTTTAAACTTCGAAGCGTAGCAGTACCATGATGACACATAGTCAACAAACATATTTTTTATATTTCAGGGTGATTTAACAGTCATTTCGTGTGTAATATCTCAATATTTTCTGTATAGTATTAGCTAGGTCAATAAATAAATGGATAAATAAGCTGAAATTATTAGTTAAAATTTTAAAAATATTGATCTTTAGAACTAAAATGGCATTTTATTTACAAAACTTTTTTAAATTTAAATGTTTGAATTTCCAGGGTAACGAAGCGTCTTTGCCTCTGGAGATGTGCTCCAACTTTGATGCTTATGAACTTCGACGTTTGGCTCGCCGCTTCAAGAAGCTCGACCTGGATGGGTCGGGTTCGTTGTCCGTGGAGGAGTTCATGTCCCTGCCCGAACTTCAACAGAACCCTCTAGTTCAACGAGTCATCGACATTTTCGATGAGGATGGTAATGGCGAAGTGGACTTTAAAGGTAACTTGTTACAGTATGTTACAGTAACTTTTGAGTTTAGAATTCATTCAAGGAATCTCACAGTTCTCGGTGAAGGGAGACAAGAATACCAAATTAAATTGTAAGTTTAATTGGGTTTGGTATGGGTAGAATTGGCTGTTTGGGGGAGCTCCGGGGAGGGGTAGAGGAAAACTTTAAAAACTCTGAATAGTTGTTATAAGAAGGGTACGGAAGAGTAAGGTAGGGTATTTAAAATAGATTTAGGATAAAATATACTAGAGTAGAAAAGGGTATAGTAGGGTAGGGAAGGGTGAGGTAAGTGAAAGTACGGTATGGTAGAGTTGGTACGGCAAGGTAAGACAAAATAGGATAGTGAAGGATCGGGTATAATATGGTATGATAAGGCAAAGTATTTGACGTTGAACTAGGAAAGCCACGAGCTTCAGTTTCTTTTACAAAAATATTTGGGGCGGCTTTTAGAAGGCATGGGAGGTGGTTGACTTTGCCTTCATCCTGATACCTCAGTCTCGATAATCATCTATATATTTAACAAAATATTGTTTTAGTTGCTTTCAAAATCTACGACATGGACAGAGACGGCTTCATTTCGAACGGCGAACTGTTCCAGGTTCTAAAAATGATGGTCGGATCAAACCTGAAGGATACTCAACTACAACAAATCGTTGATAAGACCATCTTGTTTCACGACAAGGATGGCGACGGAAAGATCTCATTCAAAGAATTCTGTGATGTAAGTTATGCTAGGCTTTTTTTAATATTATGACTTCAAGCGCAACCTCATATTGTAATATAGAGCTTTTTATGTTTATATACTAACATTTTTTGACACTTTGTAAAAGGTTTTTGTTTAAAATGGCAGTATAATATTGTATTTTTGACTTACTGACAATTTATATTTACGATATTGCACAGATTTCTTATGTTTTTAAGTTTGTATATTAACCATGCTATGTCACAGGCAATAAGTAACTATATTACTACAAAACTACCTTGTTTTAGCTCAAACCTGCTTTAACTCACATTATTATTACACTATAAAATTTTTTAATTTTTGTTAAAACTAACTAAAGTTTATTTTAAATTTACCTTATTAGAACAACACAGTAACATATTTTACGGAGTCTGTAATATCATACACAATAAATGTTAATTTTAGATCGTTGAACATACGGAAGTGCACAAGAAGATGGTCCTCGAGAATATTTAAATATCCTTTTGTTCGCTGTAATTAATTACTTTTGGTTCTGGCTTTCATTCCTTTCATTTTTTAACAAATAAATGTACAAAGGTTACTGTAACATTTGGCTGTTTATATTTATTTAGGATCAACGCTTTTTTTGTTTTATATATGAAAGTAAAGTCAAAGTTTTTGAGGTTTAATTTTAAAGTTTGGGGGCTTTGAGAAGGCTTATAAGGCTTACAAGGAAGATGATTGACCTGCCCCGCTCTGATTGACTTCATACTTTTTAAGAGTATGTAAATATAAGATATACAGCAAATTATAAAACTACATACATTGCGCCTTTCAGGAAACCTCGAGAAAATTGAGATCACAAAATTACGTTTTAAATTTCTCGCCAAATTGGCATTGTGTTGCAAGCTTATAACTTTGCTATTGTTAGACTTTATCATTTTTCTTTGATATACTAGTAAAAAACCTTCAAATGGATCTACATTTTTAAACTTGAAAAGGTAGCTTGTCGGGAAAGTCGAAAAAGTGCTTGAAACACAATGCCAAACTTGTCAAATTGGCGGCAAACTCGAAGATTTCAAATTTAAAACTCAAAAGCGCGAGCTAAAGATTTTTATGGGTACTACTGATGGTACCAACAATAATTAATATAAAAATTTGGGGCCGATTCTAAGTGGAGCAGGTTGGGTACTTGTCTTGTTAGAAACACGATATAGGTAGTGTATGTAACAGTAAGGGCGCAATATGTTTTAAGAGAAGTGTCATTGACAAAGGTGTTCTAGGGTGTAGAAAGCCATAGCTTTGGTCGCCAAGTTAAGTAAAGATGATTTAACATCTCTTGCTCTGTGATTTATTTTACAACTTTGTTTAATAGTTTAGCTATAGGCTAATATTACTATAGGATTAATATTGCTTTTTTACTAACAATCTACAGGTTTGCCTAACCTTACTCTTACTATCGACTTTTAACTTCTAAGCCTAACTTTTCTGCTGCTAATTTTCCTCGTATTTTAGGTTGTTGGCAATTTGGATGTTCATGAGAAGATGGTCGTAAAGCCTTGATTACATCACAAAATGAATTTTATCTTTACATATCTTTTGCATTTAACAAAATTTGAAACGTTTTCTTTGATTATTTTGAAAATTTTTAGTATATATGGTAATAAATTACAGTAAAAAAGTTGCGAAAGTAAAAACTAGTGTAATATTTTATTTAATAGGGTCATAAAAGTATATTTTGTAGCAAGGTAAAGTAGAATTTATATGTTATAATAATATTATGGTAGGATGATTATGTTGAAAGATAGTATTAGCTTTTTAGAAGTCAATATCAGCTCGATAACGTCGAAGATAGCAATTGTCCTTCAACTTATACTCAGCCATGGTCACATTCTCCTTCTTGTAGTAGTCATGAATGACATCTTCCATCTTGTTCAATATGATGCCTTGATACTGGACAGAATGTTTTGTCATGGCTCTGTATGACTTTTCGAACTTTTCTTGATCTACTGGCATTGGCAGTCTCAATGACGTCAAAAACATTGGTCGAAAACCTCCAAACCTGTTGATAATGTACTTCTTCATAATCTCAACATCAAATGCTTCTACCTTCACCTTGTCTTTAATATATTCAGGTAGATTTTGTAGACAACCTAGATACAAAGCATAGTCATCGGTCTCA
Source organism: Bursaphelenchus okinawaensis (assembly GCA_904066225.2). Classification (NCBI taxonomy): domain Eukaryota; kingdom Metazoa; phylum Nematoda; class Chromadorea; order Rhabditida; family Aphelenchoididae; genus Bursaphelenchus; species Bursaphelenchus okinawaensis. The sequence goes on along the minus strand of CAJFCW020000005.1, from coordinate 4,360,854 downwards.
CCATCAAGTGTAATATTTTGTTTTTTGCCAAACAAAATAAACGAACTTTTGAAATTGTCGTCGTATTTTAGAGTAAGGTTAGTCGAGTTTTCGAATGATGTCCAGTAGTCGACAATAATTTGATTTTTCAAGTTGTTAAATACCGTAGTAAACAGGAATGGCCAAAAGACATCGACGTTATCAATCGACAAGTTGGCTAGTCTTGGAATAGAGTTTTGAGCTTCACCGAATTCGAAAGTTTGATTCTTTGCATTTTGAATCAGACCGTAGATCAGAATGTCAGCAATGTTCTCGTTGAGAAGCTTCATTATGTCTAGAGCTAAAGGTTTTGAAGTTAGTGAAATAGATTTTTAAATTTAAGAAAAAGGAGCCGGGAGGAGGAGGGAGGTAATGCGACGTTTTTAACTACACCCCCTGTATTTAAAACTGTAAAAAGGCCGAGCTAGACCTTGATTTGGCATCAGCAGAAACACATTAAAAAAGCTTAAAAATACGTTTAGCCTAGACTTGTAAAGAGGCCGGGCCAGAATATTTGGAATTTTTTGGCCCAGTATCCTCCTTCGCCCTCCTATCAAATTTGCTTTGGCTCGGCCTTGTAGACTTCTTTCAGGTTATGCCTGTATTAGATCACTCATAATGTGAACTTACGTTTTCCTGCCAATTCTGGAAAGTCCAGTTCCGGATTTTTGAATTCTGTTACATTTGCCAAAGCTCCTCCAAACAATAATATCAGTAATAGACTTGGCAACATGCCAAAATTATTAAAAAATTACTGTTTAAAAGAGTATTTGTTGTATTGTTAAATTTATATAGATATATTTGATATAAATCAAATTAGATTTAAAGACAATAATATAGACTTACGAGCCTGTCTAAAGAAATTATTAAAACTATTCAAAAGATAAAGATAGGCCTTTATAGAGATAAAGATAGGCCATTATAGATGGTGTGTAATGTTGGCTAAGTGATGATTCTTTGGGAATTTGTCGCATTATGAAAATCTTGTTTGGCTTTTTGCTAGTTGGGTAATACCTAAATGAGTAATGTGAATAAAGATGATAATACAAATTAAAAATAACGGATTTCAAATTTATTTTAACTTTTAATTAAAATAACATTGAAATAAGTTTAACACCTAAAAACGCTTGCGTTAGCACGTTTTAGCCTTTCAAGCCATATAACTTTGTATGGTTAGGTAGATTTACTTTTAAATAAATTTAAAAAAAACGTTTTTATCAAATTAATCTAAACTATGTTCATAAAGAACACTAGTTACAAAATACAAGTTGTTTTGTTTGTGCTTGACAGCCGGTTGTCAGTAGTTTCCCTTGAGATTTGTCTGAAAACAGATAGATTTCAGTCACATTAAAGTACACTAATCAGGTTCAAAGTTGTTTACCCTAATCTCTCATACGTTATGGCGTCTACGTATACCTAAACAGCCAAGTTTTTCTGTTTGCATGTGCGTCTGAAGTTGAACGTTATGTTCTTGGGTTTGTTCAAAGTTGAAGTTTCTGACGTTATGAATGTAAAGTTTAGCTGGCAATTGATGATTCTGCCTACTATGGACCTTGATGTTAAAGATTATGTCCATTCCGGCCCCTAATGATGAAGATTCTTCCTATACCTACTCCTAATGTTAAAGTTTCTGTTTATATGTATGTCTGAAGACATGGCAATTATGTCAGGAACAAAACACAAAACATTTATTGACTGAACACATGTGCTTTTACTTTTAAAAGCAGGTAAACTCGGTTATTAATGGGCGTTGACAAGAGTGTAATCAACTTAAAAAAACCATCAACATACGTTTTCTCTACATTTAAACTCAAAATATTGCTTAAAAAACAATTTCTGGTTTGAGGAGAAGGTATTACAGTGTAGAATGTGGAAGAATATTGTTGTTTTTGGGTTGGCAACAGCGTTATGTGCTCATGGTAAGAATGATTTTGGACGTTTTTGATAATTAAGCGGTCAAACAATGCTTATAAAGTCTAATTTTAGTGTTTTAGTTCAACTTTTTGATGTCTTGAACTTAATTTTCAAATTTCTAATAATTTTTTAAAGTAAATGTTACCTAAATTCTATATATATATAATAAAACCCCTCATCTTTCAGCCGACTTCCCCACCAAAGAAGAAAACATTGCTTTAGCTGAACAAGCCTTCAAAGAGCTGACTGAACTGATCTCTTCAGAATGGACAAACCTTGATACAGAAGAAGGTGATCTTAAGATCTACGAAAAGGAAAGTCCATTCCCTGATCTCAAAGAAAACGTTTTGTACGCTAAAACCAAATTGAAATGTAAAGTAGCCAAGGCTCATGCTTTGATGAAGCCTTATGGTGAATATCGTGCCAAATGGGATGGCATGTTCGACTTTAACAAAGTTGTTCAGAATTTGACTGATAAGGTAAGTTGTATTGCTTTTAAAAGGTACGCACTAACTTGTAATCAAGAAATATTATGTTTACTTTAATATTATCGTTTACTAATGCCACTAAAGTTTAACTTATTTTACTGTCGCTTAGATTTGAATTACAAAGTAATGCTTATGCGTTCAACTTATCAGTCAAACATTTCAAAATTTCTCTTTTCTAGCCACTTTCGAGAGCCAGAGCCACAAGCTAACCTTGTTTGTGGATATTAATCCTATAGATCTGATCATTCTCTAAATGGTATTAAAAGCTATCATTACCTTTCGATTGGGTTGCATTTCTTTCTTTGTCTTACGCACTCTTTTTTTGCGTTTTTACCTTTCTATGTAAAATAATTGCCTAATATCGTCTTTTCAATTCAGCAGTGCACATAATGAAAAAACAAGATTGATACTAGCTCTTTTATTATAATTACTTCTTACTGCTGTGTTATACTGTAAAAATTTATCAATCCCAATAGAATGTTTTTTAATTGATCAACATTTTGAACCTTGAAATGTTTATTGTTTTTGAGTTTAGGTTGTGTCTTGACTGTTCACTTAGTGAGTTAAAAACAGACTTGTCAAAGAGGCATAGAACAAAATAAAAAATAATATATAATTGGACGCGGTAAAAGTTATACTGTAGCTTGTTCTGTGTGAAATCATTCTGGGAACCGGTTAGAAAAAAATATTCACAGAGTTTTCTTACTGTGGGCTTAAATTAATCTTTTTTGAACTTTTTAAAATTAAAACCATAAATTCCAGATTCACATTTACCACGAGGCCATTCACGGTAAACTATTTCTGTCGGCGCGTGATGCGGTTGTGGTCTGTAAGGAAGTGATATCGGATACCAAGGTCATCTTTGCTTGTCATAACACCACCAGTGCGGACGTTCCAGAAAGCGATGATTACGTGAGAACTTCGAAGAGAATCAATGGATTCCAGCTCGAGGCTGATGAGAAGAATCCTGATGTCACTCAGTTGAAGGTATGACATTGTTTCAAGGCGTTTAGTCAAAAAAGCTTTTAAGTTGTTCAAATAATTGTGTGCCCTTTCACGCTGAACATTTTCTTTAAAATGGGGCACATAATTATATGAACAATCTAATATAAGCTTATAGTAGCTATTAATACTGTAAGGTTCATATTAACCGTAACCCACCAACTTTCACAACCTTATCCTATGACAATGTCAGGATAAGGTTGTTCTTTCAACACTTTCACGTCTGACTCGGCTTGTTATCGTGATATCGGATATCACGGTATATAACCTCATGTTTTCAGGTTGTTGTCGGCGTGGATCTGAACTTGTCCGTGGGTTTCTTCAACAGTATTGCTGCCAAGTTCAAGCCCACGTCTATCGAGAAGTTTGTAGAGAATTTGAATGGGGCCATCGATGAGTACGACATTTGAGTGGGGTTATCGACGAGCACTTTTGAATGGATTTCGTGTTTAGATAACGATTTCTTGTAATTAATTTATATATCTGATGATCTTACTGATAATATATTATATTTGATTATTGATAAATTGAATTTTTGAGTTTTTGATGTAACCTTATGTACCAAAGCTTGCAGATTAAGAAGAAAGTTTATCAGTTTTTCAGCCTAAGACAATAAAAATATAATTTTTCGATCTTTTTTGTTTTTAACAGTTGTAAAGAATTTTTAATGACAAAAAAGTATGTAGTAAAATAATAAAGGTAACAGTAATTAATTATATGCATTACCTTTGTAGTTTTGGTATGAAGGTTCACATGTTTTGCAAACCAAAAATCGTTTATTTGTTTGACGAAACCCTTTTTACTACAACAATATAAAAAACTTGTGACATTTCAAATCAACGATTATTTTTGCAAAAATGTAAAGAATTTTGATAAAAATAAGTTTTTTTAATGCTTGTGACGTAGATAAAGTTAGTAAACGCAAAAAATTTGAAATATAGGTTTAGATTAAGCCTAATTGTAAAAAATAAAGATATAGGTTTAGTTTTACATAATTTAAAAAAATTAAAAATAAATCTTCAGTTTAAGCCTAACGGCTTTGCGTGATGTGTAAACTTTACTGTTTAAAATATTAACTGTGACTAACTGTCATTGTCATTTTAAATAATTTTAAAAAAAGTCTAGGAATTAACTTTCACATTATTTTTACTGTAAAAGTCTAGTAGAGTTTAAGGTCTACTACAATACATAGCGAGCGCAATTGCGAATTTCTTAGAGTTCCTTACTTTAACAGTAAAATAACAGTTGTAAAGGCATAAAAATACAAAATTTTTTTTATCAGAAATCAAAAATAGCCTAAATACTATTATTTAGACTAGCAAAAGGGGAGTACTAGGCTTTACTGAATCTGTTAACGGGTCGGGCAAGCGAGTTTCATTTTCAGTCTACAGAGGGCATAATGAATTATTGTACAAGTTTACTATAATATTTGCAAAGGGAAATTTTTTTTACTATTGTCTTCTTTATTAGGGCTCGCTTATGCCTAAATCATGTGCAAGGTTTTGGACCGTGTATTAAAAACTGTAACAATTAGCAAGAATATCATTTTTTGTACTGTAAAAACTTGAAGTTTACAACCAGAGTTACTAAGGGCCTCAAACTATAAGCGAGAATTTATAAAAATACGAAGCCAGAGCAGGAGCCGGCGCTAGGAAACGTTAAATTACAGTACTAAAAGCCCACAAAGCGGCTCTTGCTCTGAAGCCTAGACCAAACCTGATATTTTACCAAAGTTGGAACCGAAAATTTTAAGCTTGCGAACTCCGTTTAAAACCTTAAAACCTAAGTTATCTTTTACAACTCTTTTCAAACCCAAAGAATCAAAATGACTTTAGACTTTACTGTCAAACCTTGCAGTATCCTACTACGTTTTACGATTTTGTTTTTATTTCATCAACGATCAGGGCGTTCGCTTGCTCTTGACTTTATTGTAAAGCAGTTTTCGCGTAATGTAATTGTTGTGGCATCTGATGACACAATCGATCAGAAACTTACTCCTCTCACGTTGTAACGCTTCTTTCACTTCCAGCCGGGCTATAAAAACTCTGCGCTTTGTTTTCTTTGGCAACCGTGGTATCTTGATCGTATTGGCTTGTCTATAAACGTATCTGTCATTATTGTTCGTATATCGGCGTATATTTGAGGTTTGCTCGTATATTGAGGTATACTTTGTTTTTGCTCGTATATAAAAGTTTGGTCAGCGCTATCTTTATATTACTTAAGCAATATCTTGTGTTACATAAGGCTTTACATCTTAAAACAGTCTTTATTTAATCTCTACCTCATACTCTTAACGCGTACTATCTCGTATTTCTTTTATACAAAGATCACTCAACGCCACACGATTCTAGAATTTTCTCCATATACGATTGTAAGGTAGATCCAAAGATCACTTGCAAAACTCAGTATATACGTGATCTTCGATCCCAGATACGACGCTGAATCCGCGTGCTACGTTATTTGTGCAGATTCGACTTCTTAAATAGCACGTAGCTTTGGAAGAATCACGCATTCAATTTAGTTCATCAACTTCGTTCAACATGAAGTGGTCGATTCTTTTTGTGATCTTCTCCTGTGCTTATGGTAAGTTGTTTTACTGTGGAGTTAGTGTTCGTACTAGTAACTTTCATTTGTTTTAATCCTATCTTTTAGTGTTTTTGTTTACTCTAACCCTACATAAACGTTGATTATGCAGTGGTTTATAACAGTACCATCTTACTAAGACTTCTAATAACTTTGATTTGAGCTTTACCTTTACATAGTAATCTTTTATAGTAAAACCATAGTAAAAATAGTAAACTAGAATTAAAATCTGACCCATTTTGATGATTTTCTAACTTCCTCTCCTATCATGATTAATAACTTTTATCACTTTCTTAAACCCAAAGAACCTTATGGTTAATAACGGTCATTCCTGCTGTGATATCTTTGATCAGTCAGGTATTTGTTATGCTGTGAAGCCTAGAACAATTAGATATTTGTCGTGCTGTGACGCCTAAAAATACGTCAAGTACATTAAGGTTTCTTCAGCTAGACCAGAATTGACAGATCTACTACAAGCTGAACCAAACGAGATCTTGTCTCAGTTTGTACCATCTTGTAAAGCTCTGCTACAGAATGGTTAGTTATAGTGATTAATGCAAAATCTAGAGTTTTATTAGGTTTTTCAATTAATTCTGTGCTCTCTAATTTAGAAAGTTTTCTTTGAATGAAGGCGCAGAATTATTGATCTACCTATTAGTTACAGTATAGCCTCTTCATGACAAGTATTTCGAAAAAAAAACTTTGTGACAAAGGTTTTACTTTACCTTCTTTAGCTGATGGTTGTTTTGAAATTGTACTTTATTACAATATGAAAATTCTTGGCGTTTTTTGACGGTCAATATACCGTACTTTGACGCTAAGACTTTTGCGAAACTTTAGTACATTACAAAAAAGAAGTCCTGACTTTAGACTTTTTCATTTTCGAACGAATTCAATCAACAGAAGTAATTGTTTAAAGTCTGAGTAATACGTAAAACTAGCGACGTATGTTATGTTGTCATCAATCACAAACAATTTAGTCAGTAAAATTGGTCTTTTTATAGCAAAAGTAAAAAAAACGAGGCAGGATAATTACAATTTTTTTTATTATTATTTTTAAATGTCATTTTATAATAATCAAAATCAAAACTCAAACATATTTTAAAATTATCACAACTTTTTAAAAATATTATATTGTTGTAAGTCAAATAATAATATTGCCATAAGCCATACAATATAGAACTCGTATCTTTTTAGCCTCTCCTCTCCTACCACAACTCCCACCATCCCCATTCCCATCAAAACAAGAGTACCTTAGACTAGGCAATAAAGCTGTTCAAGAGATGAAGAGCTTGGTGGAGTCAGATGTAGAGACAACATGGCCAGAAGTGGAAAGAGAAGATGATGATTACAAGATCTACTCCAAGAAAAGTCCTTTCAAAGAGCTGAAAGAGGACCTGTTGATGTTGGAGACTACTGCCAAGGCTAATATCTCGAAGGTGGCTACACTGATGGCTCCATTCAGAGGCTACAGAGCGAAGTGGGACGACCTGTACGAGTTTAACAATGTCATCGAGAACTTGGGCAATGAGGTAGGTTAATATAGGTTTTATGGTTCATATAGACCTTCTGCTCAATTTAAAAGATATTGGCGGAAAAAAACTAGTGAGACCTTGTGAAATATTACAGTACTACCTTTTTAAAACCAGATATTCAAATTCAAATCACCAAAATATCTCATTTTAAATATAAATGTCAATTTTTTCAGACCTATATTATCCATGAAGCTGTGCACTCAGTGTTCGTCCTCTCAGCTCGTGATGCTGTTTTAGTATGTAAAGAGGAACACTTCGGCACAACCTTGATCTTGGGATGTCACAACACTACCCATGTCAACGTACCAGAGAAGGAAGACTATGTTCGCACCGTGCAGAGATTGGTCGGATATTACCTTACTCCAGATGAGAAAAACCCTCATTGGACCAAGATTCATGTAAGTCATACTACTTTTATAGGCTCTAATATATGTTGGAAAGTGAAGAATACTGTACTTTAATTACACTATCTGTTTCATAACTATTTTTACCTAAAAATATTACTTTATCGTTGTTTTAAGATCGTTTCTGAGCTAAATTAGCCTAAAATTTTGCCATTTTGTAAATATTTTACACCTTCAGCAGTATCATAAAAGTCATACTGTAGCTTAAAATTTTAATTACTGTCTATAAACTATCAATACATGTCAAAAAACCTTCAAAAACTATATATAATCGTATGTTTTCAGGCCATTATTGGAGTAGATCTGAACCTGAAGGTGGGCTTCTTCTCAAGCTTGGTCAACCGATTCAAACCAGGCCAACTGGTCGATTTCGTTGGTCGGTTAAACGACGCGGTCAAAAACTACAAATTCTGATCTTGTTCATCAGCTTTACATTTGCAATACCTACTATCTCATTTTGTAAATGAACCTTAATAAACTAATAATGCTCATCAGTTGGTTAGGGTAATATAAGGAAGGGCTTAATGCAGGATAGTTTTAGGAAGGAGGGGGGAGGGAGTAAGGAAAGACAGTTTTAAAAAAGAGGAGAGTATTATTTAGACAAAAATCACATCGACCTTACTATTATTAAGCTGTTCAAATAATTCTGTCCCCCCTCTAAGTAAATACTCACGATTAAGAAGCACATAATTATTTGAACAACCTACTACAACATCCTCCAACCTAAAAACCAAAAAAAAAAACTTTATAAAATCTCACAGTCTACTGTAACATAACAAAAACAATAAAATCGATTACTCAGCTTCGAGTCTCCAGATGACAGTCCTAATCGAACTGGGCACCAATTCCAATGACAAAAATCGACTAGTCTTTTCGGTCGATGCATCAATCGTCAGTCGATGAGTCTTCTCGGTGTCTTTGTTGTGCAGAATGAGTACCACATTATATTCTGGGGTTTGTACTGCCAAACATTCAATTGGGCCCTCAGGGAATTTAGTTTGACCTTCTGGAGTTCCAATCTGGATTGGTAGGACTTTGGAGCCTGCGGGTATGAAGTGGCTAAAATTATATTGTTATAGGGGTAAAGTGATAACATATGGCTTAAACGTTGTAGTAAACAACCGTCTTTTAAAAAATGTTACCTAAAAAAGTAAAATATTACCTAAAATACCAAAATTTAACTTAAAAATGTTAACTGTTACCTAAAATCATAAAACCTCGTAAAATACAAAATTTTTTTTCAAACCCCCAACCTCAAAATCATACCTAAAATGCCCCAAAACATAGAAAGTAGGTTGCTTGTAGAACTCGGTAGCTCCTTTCGAGTTCACGATGATCGAAGCGGCAGCCGTCTGCCAATTCAGCGACGGTCCTCCTTGTTCGTTCAACGCCAAATTGTAATCGACATAGCCGTTCACGTAGTTGTTCAACGATGTTATTATGTCGGACGCATAATCGGCCGCGTATTTCCAACTTCCTTGTGCTACACGGTCTCGGTGAATCGCCTAGAATCAGATTTTTTGTAGTATAGAGTAGGTACACTGGCGTACAAAGGTCTATTAGATCGTTCAAATAATTCTGAGCCTATATCAAAGGAAATTTTAGGAGTTAAAAGGCTCAGACTTACCTGAACAACCTAAAATACCATAAAGTGAAAAAAATAGTTATAAAAATCAAAGTAATACGAAGTAATGACAGTAAATGAGCTATTTTCCACTATAAAACAAAATTCTGTTCTATTGCCAATTTACAGCATTTCATACTTTAACATTATATTGTAGTAGGTAATATATCAACTACTATATCGATACAAACAATATAAACTTACTTGAGTAGTAAGAATGAACTTGTTTGGCAAAAAGTTGTGAGTCTGAACAAGATTGTTAATAGACTTGTTATTGTTAGTAAAGTAGGTATGTACAGCAAATCCATCCACAAAACCATCACCATCTTGGAAAAGCTAAAACAATATTACTATAGACAATATATTTTACTTTATCACAAGCTGCATTTAGAGAGAACTTATTTTACGTAACAAAATTAAAGTAACCTTGTATCCAGCGACTATAGCCCTAAACGTCGTTTAATATAGTGTGTTATGTCTAAAACAATGCGATACTATGAGGCAACTTACCGTATTAATATTGCCAAGTAAAGACTCTTTGGTATCTTCATGAAACACAATATTAACATCTTTTGTTCCTGAATTTCCCTTCAAAGCTGGGCCAAATTCATCGTTGATAAAAGCTCTAAATTTGCAAAGTTACAGTAATAAACACTATTTATTGAAACAAAAATAACTTTTTTTCTTGTTTTTGTAAATGTAACATACTCTTTTAAATATCTGAAACACAAAAAGTACTTTCCAAAGCTTACCGTTGATGTTCTGGAGCCATCGATAACCTAGGTGAACTTGTGTCGTTCGTAGTTAAGCCTGTCAAAGGCTCATTCAATGGTGATATTCCCCAAAATTTTAGGCCTAATTTATGAGCATCTTCCAAATATCTAAAGATAACATTATTTAGCAATCGTATTTTACATAAATTCGAACTAGTTCATACATTCGCATGTTATAATGTCAATATTAAGTACTGTACTCAATGTTTAACTCATTTTTGATAAACCTACCTAATCAAACCTTTAATCTTAATATTAGGTTGTTCAAATAATTCCTTGCCTCTTGACGCCAAAAATATGCTTTGAAAAGGAACACAGAATTATTTAAACGACCTAATATTATCCATTAATATTATACAGACCTACCTTATCAGATATTCAGCATACAAAGTGTAATATATCTCCACTGCTCGACCGATCATTCTCAATTCAGCTGGCCCTATTATCTTATGAGTATCCTTCATCCAACCTGGTGCCGTATGAGCAACGGCCAATAGCTTAATATCTTTATTCAACTCCAAAATGTCTTTGATGAAGGGTAACTAAAATGTGGTCAAATTAGTATTTTTTAGGCTTAAAAATCGTTTTTGAGTAATCTTCTAGGCTTAAAGTCATTTCTGAAATTTCAAATATTTTTTTTAATTATCAAATTGTTCAAATAATTCTGTCCCCCTACTAAAAGCAAATTTTTAAATTGCAAAGAATTATGTGGACAACTTATTATGTAAAAAGCTTTACCTTGTGATCATTATCCAATGAGAACATCTGAAGGCCATAGTCATATGATTTGTCATCCAATGTGTAGCATTCACTAGAGAATTCTGTAGCTCCGATTGGCACTCTTAATATATTGTAACGTAATCCTGAAATGAAAATATAAGTTTATCACCATGTAAGAACACGGCAAAATAAAAAACAAGATTATTCGACAAACTTTTAGACCAAAACACAATAAAGTGAGTATTAGCTACCAAACTCGAAGACAAGTCGCGGTATGTTGCCCACCTTGAGATTAAAATTGACTTACCTTGAGATCCAAAGTATTGATGAAGTATTTCTTTCGTTAAATTCTGATACTTGACAATATTGACAAAGGCTGAGTCTGATAAAGTTCCACCAAAGCCCATAATCGTATGTTTGGGATGAAGAAGATCTACTCTTATTACATGGTCGTGCTCTAAACATGTTACAGTTAATATAAAAGCAGTACCATTATTATAGATACTTTTATATGTAAATAAAAAACCATGTTAACCAAAGCGTACTTTAAAAATAACCCCAAAGCTCAGGTTCATATTATTACCAAATATATTACTCACCGGACTGATCAGTTTTGAACCGATGATACAGCCTTCGAAGCCGAGATTCCTCAGCCGACGTCTCATAGATAATGGCTTCGTTCCTCTCTAAATGTCCGACTGGTCTCACCGTGTCACAGTAAGTCGCGTTACATACACAAGCAAACGAATCTTCTCCAAAATACCTTCTAACACAACCATCTTCAAACGTATGATGACCTAGGTACGTAGATCTGTCTGATAACTCTGAAATTAATAAAATTTGACTTGAAAAGACTTTAATTAACATATTTATCCCAAAATGTCACTAAATTATGGCGTTAACACATTTTTTTTAATTTTAGGTGATATTGATGTTAACATACCTATCCATATTAGTAATCCTATTAAAACGAGTACAAACAGGCCTCCAAATATCTTCAGAGGCGTCTTTAGTTTTTCAGGGATTTGAAAATCTAAAAATAAACATAATCATAACATTATGAAAGCATTAAGGCTCAGTTTGATATTATATACACCATTATAAAAACTTTCAAAATTTTTAAAACAGGTCAAAAAGTGTGTCAAAAGTAAAAAAAAATCACAAATTACAATAAAAAGACAATTCTACTGACTTTTCAACCATTAAAACACTATTTTTTTAAAATTCGTATAATGTTACCTAAAATATAATTTTTTAATTTTTCAAAACTAGTTTTCAAAAAAATCACCATTTCTGCTTTTCAAATCCTGTGAATCCTCAGTAGACGTGGATATAGCGTCCGCCATCTCTGCTACTCTACTAACCCATGAAACAGTAAAAGTTATGATAATGTAAAATCGAAAACAAAAGATCGATTTCAGCTACCAACATTATGCAAATCCAGCCAGTAGAACATCAGAAAGGACGATGGTGAGTAAGCAGCGAATTGGCTTTCCATCGTACATTGAATATACGACTTTTGTTTTGAAGCGGACATCTAAAAACTGACATTTTTCATAATGAAAAGAAAGAAATTAGTAATTAGACATGAATAACAAAAAAATAAGCTTCAAAAGCAGTTGAAACATAAAACACCTTAATCTTACATTATATAACAAAACTTTAAAATATTTTAATGTAGCTCATCCTGATTTATTGACAAAAGTAACATTTTCTTTTCAAAACAACTATTTTTTCGCCGAATTCTCTTCTCTTGGCATTTCGCACCAGGCGCGAAAATTTCACAATATTTTTCCTTTTTTCCGCAAATTTTGTAGATTTTGTTTTTTTGTCGTATAATCTTGTTGATGTATTGAAATTTGCTAAAAAATGGCTAGAGGAAGAGTAGGACGTCAGGCCAAGAAATCTCTGGCATCTAAACCATCTTCAGCCAAGACTACAGCTTCATCTTCTAAGGAATCCCCGGTAAAACTACCTCCAAAACAAAGGATCGACATCAAAAAAGGACTGAATTTGGACGAAGTAAGTTGAGTTATAACAAGATTTGGGTTGAGTAAGTTGTTTTTATTATATTTTATGTTTTTAGTGGTCTCGACAACACTGGAATTACTTCTTTGATTCGTCTGTAGTGGATAAGATCTACAACGAGCTTGTCTTGAAGTCGTTCAATGTTAAGGAGGTGAATAAATATGAGTTTTCACAGTATTTGGAGCGATATTTGTGGCCGAATTTAGATGTGAAGAAAGCGAACAAAGCCCATATTTTATCTATAGTAGTCTTGATAAATGCTAAGTTTAGAGAGAGGGTTAATCCATGGAATGTAAGTTTTTGCTTTACTTACTTGTTGTTGTAGCTAAAAATACGTTTTTTCTTTGAATATACGTTAACATATAGTTAAAACTAAACTTTTAATACAAAGAAGTATCTTTTCTAATGTTTTAATTAACTTTATTTCAGTGTGTCGTCCAATCGCCAGAAAGTTTTCCAGCTTTCTTCAGGAAGGTATTGGAATACTCGTTACAGAACAGTTTGCCATTCTTGGAACAAAATGTGTTGATTACTTTCATTTCTCATTGTGTAAACTCTTTGGAAATTGACTGTGTGCGAGCTGAAACGGTCAAGTTGGCTTCTCTGGCTTGTTGGCAATGTTTAGGAGAGGTAAGGATGTTATAGTTGATCAAATGTACAATTTTAATAGTTTTTTGTAAGATATGTTTATTTTTGTAAAGTAAAAGTAAAATACGTTCATCATTACAAAGTGATGCTAAAATAGTTATAAGAATGAATTATAACTTTTTATAAAGGGTTAGAAGCTTTTTACATTTTATACGGTTTATATTATACTTAATATTCGGGATTTTAGAAATACCGAGAGAAATTGCTTGGAGCCAGCACTAAATTCCGAAAATATTGGAACAAAATGAATAAAGCTTTCGATACGATGCCTGCGGAGAAAAGAGCAGAAAATGAATTTTATGCAAATGTAATTTGGAAGTTAATTCGACATTTTAAGCTTATTATCACTGAATTGGACGATGAAAATATCAGTAAGTCGTTTGGTCATTTTTTTTGGATTTTAGGTATTAGATGAGGAATTGAATTTGATGGTATACGCTTTACTACTCTTACTTTCAGCATTCGACCCAGACGCTGCGATGTACTGTGAAAAGTTTGTCCTACTATTAATCGACTTAGAATGTCAACTTACAACTCGTCGGTTCCTTCATGCTCTGATCGTCTACTCTCACTGTATTATCCATGCCATCACTTCTCAGTTCTACCTAAGTGAACCAGGAACATTGTTCTTCAAGCTGATGAGGTTACTGTTGTTTTATGTCAAATTCGAAGTTGAGAATTGGAACGGATATCCATTATCATTGGCCGAGATTCAGAGGAATCACTACGACTTTGTGAATCGACTTCAAGTCATTGCTTTTAGGTATTTTAAGGAGAAATCTTCTGATTTCTGTCTTTTGAATGTTGGAAGTATTGACACGAGGGCATTTTTTGGAAAAGGAGTTGAAGAAGTATAGGTAAGTAGATGTGTTATATTGAGGATGATATGTTTTGGGTTCTATTAGTTTTCATTGTCTTTTTTAATAATTTTAATTGATAATATTGTCGTTTTAGCAAAGAAGAGCTATTTAAAATGGCATATGAGATGGATTTGATTGGTAAGCTTGAAGAAGGTGACGATGAAAGACTGAAGGATTCTGAATATCTCAAAGAAATTCTTGTAAGTTTGTTTTTAAACAATTTGTAGCTTTAAAATTTTTTAAAAGCTTTTTGCTATTATTATATTATGTAAAAAAGTCAAAAATATTTAACTTTTTATTATTCAACGTTGTTATTAAAAATACTATTATAGATCTTCCACACAACCAGACCAATCTCTCAGCTTGACAAAATCAACGCTCAACCTTTATATCCGAATGAACAAGTTATTTGGGATGAGAATCTGGTCCCGTACGATGAGTATAATGGTGAAGGTGTACTTCCTCTCAACCGTCTTAACCTACAGTTCCTAACTCTACATGATTACCTACTGAGAAACTTTAACTTGTTCCAAATGGAGTCAACATACGAAATACGATCGGATCTTGAGGATGTACTCTTCAGAATGAGACCGTACAAACACGAGATGCTGGATAACGTAGTGTGGGGAGGTTGGGCCAGAATGGCACTGCCAATTACTACTACTAGAATTGTTCATGTTGGAAAACCGTTTGTAGGCTACGATTGTCCTTCTGAAGTCAAGGCTGATGTCACGGTGAATTTGCCAAAAAGAACTGATTTGAGAAGGGAATGGGAAGGGCTGAGACAGAACGACGTGCTGTTCCTGGTCACGGTGGTACCAATATTCCCGGTTGGTAGCAGGTTTGATGTCAGAAGGCCATTTAAGGAGCAGTTTAGGGTAAGTTTTGTGCTTTTCTGATGGATAATATAGTTTTAAATGTTTTTTAGGCATATTTATAAAGATATTGTGTAAATTTTTAAAATTTTTAGGCATATTAAAAATGAAAACCGATAAAGATTTGATTATAATATTTTTAGATTGAAGCTGTCAGAGGATGTGAAGTCGAAGGAATCCTAAACAATGAAAAAGAAGTCATCGACGAACAGAACATGAACATGCTCCGAGCTCTTCACGGTGATGCCAGAACGTTCAGAGTACGATTGGACCCGAATCAGTACAAAGCAGACACCGAACGAACTGACATCTACTTCAAGTTCAACCTAATGATCAGAAGAGATGCTAAATCAAACAATTTTAAAGCTGTGCTAGCTACAATCAGACAGTTGTTGAACACGGAATGTGTCGTACCAGACTGGATCCACGATGTGCTACTGGGCTACGGTGAGCCAGATGCTGCTCACTACAAAAAGCTACCAAATGCGGTTACTTCACTCAACTTTAACGATACCTTTTTGGATATAGAGCATCTGAAGAAAAGTTTTGAAGGAGAAGAACTGAAGATCGCCGAGTATGTTACAGTACCTCCATTCAAGCTCACATTCAATGAACTGAACCCACAACACGATAAAGAAGTTCAGGACAAGAGCATCGTGGTCGAAGCAGAAGCCTTGGATGCCGTGCAAAGGGAGTTGAAGATCGAAACCAGGAAAAACGCTGTTCCGTTCACGGCTGCTCAGATCGAAGCCATCAAATCTGGAATGGAGCCAGGCCTGACGATGGTAGTCGGACCTCCAGGTACAGGTAAAACCGATGTGGCAGTACAAATCATCTCCAACATCTACCACAACTGGCCAGAAGAACGAACTCTGATTGTCACTCACTCCAATCAGGCATTGAACCAGTTATTCGAGAAGATCATGGCATTAGACATCGATGAAAGACATCTACTACGTTTAGGTCATGGTGAAGAAGAACTAGAGACTACTAAGGATTTCAGTAGAAATGGCAGAGTCAACTACGTTCTCAATGAAAGGGTCAAACTACTAAAACAGGTAGCCAGACTAAGATTGTCACTGAACGAACAAGGAGAGGTCGAGAGTTCATGTGAAAATGCAGGCTACTTCTTCAGGTATACTGTAACAAGAACATGGGAGAACTTTTTGGAGGAAATCGAGGCTGTAAAGGAGAAGGAGAAAGACTTTGTCAAGAACAAGTTCCCCTTCACAAAGTATTTTGTGGAAGGAGAACAAGAGTTGTTTAAGGCCGAGAGCTTTGATGAGGATCTGGAAAAGGCGAACGCTTGTTGGGAGTTTATCAGAAGAATATTTATGAAGTTGGACGAGTTCAGGGCGTTTGAGCTGCTGAGGAATGGTAAGATATACAATTTTTTGAGACTTTTTGATGTTATAGCAGATTTATGGTAGATTTAAAGGTTTAGTCACACATTACATGAAATTTCTTCAGGAAAAGAAAGAGCTGATTACCTGTTGACCAGAGAAGCCAAGATTATCGCCATGACCTGTACTCACGCCGCATTAAAGCGCAAAGATCTGGTCGAACTAGGATTCCACTATGATAACATCTTGATGGAAGAGTCGGCCCAAATCCTTGAAGTCGAGACCTTCATCCCTCTACTGCTACAAGAATCCAACGACGGAATCAACCGTCTGAAGCGATGGATCATGATTGGAGACCACCACCAGTTACCTCCAGTCGTCCAGAACCCAGCCTATCAGAAGTATAGTAACATGGAGCAGTCTTTGTTCGCCAGGTTCATCAGATTGGGAGTACCAAGTGTACAGCTCGATGCTCAAGGTCGTGCTCGACCAGAGATTGCAGAGTTGTATAACTGGAGGTATAAGACCTTGGGTAATCTACCACATGTTCTTAACCATGACATGTTCATCAAGTGTAACCCTGGCTTCCAGTTCACGTATCAGTTCATTGATGTACCTGACTTTAATGGAGCTGGAGAGACTACGCCTTCTGCTTACTTTTATCAGGTATTTTTGGGTTTTTTTGTGATATAGGGTTTAAAATGGCATTTTCACATTAAGTGCGTTTTTTAATTTTTAGGTAACAAATTGGCTGTTTAGCTCGTATTGATTTGAAAATAAGCTTTTTTGATTATTTTTAAATATGTTTTGTTGTTCTAGCTAACAAAACTCTTTGCAGAATCTTGGAGAAGCCGAATACGCTGCCCAACTTTACATTTACATGAGGATATTGGGGTATCCGGCTGATAAAATCACTATTCTCACGACTTACAACGGTCAACGATCACTGTTGTACGATATATTTGACAGAAGATGCAAAGAGAACCCGCTACTCGGAATGCCACATATCATCTCGACTGTGGACAAGTATCAAGGTCAACAGAACGACTACGTGATATTGTCATTGGTTAGAACGAGGAACATTGGTCATTTGAGAGACATCAGACGTCTGGTTGTAGCCATGTCTCGTGCCAGATTGGGGCTTTACATCTTGGGAAGAAAGACGTTGTTCAACCGATGTTTGGAGTTGCAGCCGGTTTTTAGAAAAGTAAGCTTATATAGGATGACTTAATGTTTTAGGCACATTTTTTGACGAAAATGTTCAATTTATTATGTAAAACATAGTTATGTTTTTCATACAAACAATAAAGCTACTTTTTACTTAACAAACAATGATATTTTAGCTAGAAGAACGCCCCACCAACCTATGTCTATTCCCATCAGAATCATTTGATGAAACCACGAGAAAAGCTGACGAGAAGCCGGGGCTAAGGATCACTCAAATTAAGGATACTGTCCATATGGCTAACTTTGTCACAGAATTCTACAAGGCTAATCTGGAGCTGCTACAAAGCAAGTACGAAGCTACTATGGCAAAGGACGAAACGGTTGAGGTTATGGAGGTAGGTTTTTAAGATTTACATTGATATTTTGGATGGATAAAACAATGTTTTTGTGTTCTAAAAGCTGGATTTTTATAAGAAAAGCTATAGGATATACTATTTGCGGTCAAAAAGTAAATGAAAAATTGAATAATGTAGAGTTTTAGATGAATTTTACAGTTTTCTTTGTGAAAAATGCCTTTATTAAAGCAAATTTTGATGTTATTATAGGTTGAAGAAGAAAAGAAAGAAGAAGAAAAAGCTCCAGAAGTCCCAATTCCATTACAATCGACCAAAAAAGACAAGGAATCCACCGAAGGCAACATTATGTTTGAGGAAATTGACTTTGAACGACTGGAGAAGCCTCCAACTTATGGTTAGAAATTGATCTTGTTTTATATCTTTTGAATTGTTGTTGACGGTTTTAAATTATTTGTTAACTTAACTATCTCGGAATAATAAATTTGAATATTATTATCATTTAACTAGACGTATTTTACAATCAGACTATTTTTTCAAATCCTATTTTTAGGGGTTTTGTGACAGTTTTTGTTATAACTTACTTTAAAGGTTAGGTATATACGTGAAACTCTGTGTATTTGTAGGTTGTTCTTTTAGCTAACTAAGAGATAAAACAAGTTTTTGAAATTTACGATATTTTTTACGTTACAGTGAGTTTACCGTACCCCACTTTCACAAAAATAAAGCCAATAAAATCGCCCTTAAATCCTCGGAAATCCCGATTAGCCTTCACCAAACATTGTGACATATTGGCAGCGTTTCGGACTGACACTAACTCACCTGCCCATCAATGGCCACACTGACTCGAGTAGCCACTTGTGAATTGCGTAACAAATCGGGCCGTGGCCTGACTGTCGGCCCAATCAAAGGCTCTCGAGAGTCGAGACAATCGAAAGAAATGGCTGGATCGGCACGGTTGGGGCTCAAATTGACAACAAATATTTGACATGGTAATATTTGCATATTTAAGGTTAAACGGTTTTCGTGGGGAGTGAGAAAAATGTTATTTTAGGTTGTAAATGATGATTTTTAAGATTTTGGTAACAAAAAGTAAATATTTGTAGTAATAGATTTTGGGATCAATAGTACATGATATCAACGATTTATAAGATGGGATACGTTTTACCAAGCCCTAAAATCACCCCCTAAACATAATTTTTTTGGATATAGTGACGAATCTTAACCATGCTCTTGCTACACCTTCTAATCCAGTATCGCTCAAGGCTATACCTGTTCTTTAATGCGCAAAGAAGAACACCTTGCTAGCCGGATGTGTCAAAGCTTTCGACACGCGGTATATCAATCAGATACAAGAGGAAATAGGCTTACACGGATTAAGCAAACAATAATAAGGTTAATTGCTCAAAGCGTAACCACCTTACTGTCACATTATTGGGGTTACCTATCACTTTGACATTAATATCTAATAAATAACTTTTAAATTTAAAAAATCATGATTTGTAGCAAAATGGCAACTTTTTTGAGAAAAAATTTATTTTTTAAAATTTAAAAAAATTTAAATTTAACAAAATACAAATAAAAAAGGTAAAAGATATGTAAAACAATATAAATTAAGTTTGAATGACCCGGATCTCTTTTGAAACTGTTGAATTTGTAAAAATGTTGTAGTACGAGTAACTATAGTACTGAATTAGGGTTTGAGTAGTAGTACGAGTAATTACAGTACTGAACTAGTACTTGAGTTGCAATACGAGTAACTTTAGTACTGAATTAGTACTTGAGCTAAAATACGACTTGATACTTTTTCTACTGTAAAGTTAGTACTAACCTTGTACCTTAGTACTACTAAATTTCGAGGTATGACTTTTGAGACGAATGTGATAAGCGGCATTACAACTGATCCGTAAGCGAACTTTGGAACTGATTT
Organism: Bursaphelenchus okinawaensis; assembly: GCA_904066225.2. NCBI lineage: Eukaryota > Metazoa > Nematoda > Chromadorea > Rhabditida > Aphelenchoididae > Bursaphelenchus > Bursaphelenchus okinawaensis. The sequence continues at coordinate 4,340,589 of CAJFCW020000005.1, read as the reverse complement.
GTCATTGGCGTGGGTTCCGTGAAGCCATTGTAAAAGGCAGGGAAGGTAGGTGGGTATACTGTAGATTGTGGAGGTGGAGTCCAGTTGTTCATAAACTGATGGTTGTTGTACTGAAAATGGCAACGATTAATGTTGACAGTACTGGTATAGTATGTTATGATATTTTGAGTAGTTTATTCAATGTTGAAACCTTGATAGTACTGTAATAGTACTAGTACTGTTACTGAAAAAAGAAAAAAAAATTTACGGTTGAGTACTATTTTTAGTACTACTTCTAAATATTATAGTACCATATTTGTCTTACAGTACCACTTTAAGATAGTACTATACTTTTTAGTATCATAGTATCATTGGTTATACTAGAAAAGAGTGCTATACGTAGAATCCTATAAAGATGAAACTCACAAAAAAGTTGTCCTGCTGCATATTCATCATGTTATTGACAGCCGTGTTGTTGAAGTTCATATTTTGGTCGAAAACGGTTGGCAACTCTTCTTCATCGTCCTTAACTCTTGGTGATACTGATGCTGAAGTCTTTGCCTGCAGGCCTTTCTTTTCTTTGTAACGACGGTTTTGGAACCAGATTTTTATCTGAAAATTTATACTGTAACTTTATTCTTACGTAACCTGTCTTACCGTAAATTACCTCAACTGTTTTTAGTAAAAACTTGTCAGTAGGCTACTTATCACTTATCACACCATTCTTACCTGTTTCTTGGTCAATCTTGTGACCGCCTGTAGGCGTGTCAAAGTTTCCATTTTTGGATTTGTTTCTCGCTTAAAGACTTCATTCATGGCGTCCAATTGAGATTTCTGGAACAGATTCCGAGGCTTCTTCTTCTTTGGCCGTTTTTGGTCAATACTGACTGGTGATGTGTAGTTTGAAGATGTATTGTATGGAGAATCAGGACTTAAGGGGTTTACTGGATGTAGTGGTACTTGGGGAAAGTTGGCGACTAAAATTAGGTTGTTTTAGGGGGTGCTTGTAGTGTTACCTTACTCTAACCTATCTTACCCCACCCTACCTCTATTTTCTTCCTTTTACTATTTATTTATTACCCTATCTCCCCCCCCCCCTAAAAAAACTACTAACCATAACTTACAGTAACCCTCAGGCGTGTACCCATTCAAAAAGTGCGGATTCATCGTTCCAAACCCATTAATGTAGCTTGTATTCACCGTATTCGTCATGGTTGTTGGTGTGGGCACAGTCGATGGACACGCCTCGCTCTGCTGGAAATAGGGCTGGAAGGTGTCGCTGAAATACATCGGCAGGGGGTCTGAAAACAATAAAATTAATTAAGCGAACAGATCGGGCCATCTCGGGTCGTGAGAACTCGTGTAATAGCATGAGGGAAAGCAAGGTGGCAGTGGGTGAGGTATAGTGATGACATTTTTAATAGTATGTAGTGATGACATTGTAAATGGTATACAGTGATAAAATTTTAAATTCAAATATGAGGCTTGATTATGAAAATTTGAAAAAATAGTAAAAATTTACTATGGTTAGAGCAATCTTAGTCTGGGTGGGAAAAGATGAAAATTCTTTAACCCCAGATAATTTAAATTTTTTTAATCCTAAAGCGGATAATTTCATAAAAAGTTCCATTTACACGCAAACAAAGTTCAGTCAAACCTCTTCAACATGACACTCATTGAACTGGTCTAAACCTGTCCTTATAACCAGAGCGCCATACTGTCCAGGTACTTTTTAATAGTAATTCCATTACAAAAAGCGGCCAAAAAGCTGTCATTATAATAAAAATGTCGCCCTATTGAGAGGCATACTAAGGAGATTTTATTGTATAACAAGAGAAAGCCAAAAGTAGTGTATCAGAACTGCAACTGAGACTTATACTATGTCAACAAGTGTAAAAAGCAATGGCAAAAACAAAATTTTTGCTGACTTAAACTCATATTGGTACTTTTAATGTAACTTAACTTACAAGGCACCAAAGTATTGAATATTCTAAATACTAGGTTCAATACTTTACGTTTGTCTTTTCTTGATTAAAAAACTTTTGTTATAGACAACAAATTCTATTGCAGAGAGAGGGAAAGAAACGTTAAAAAAAACTTAAAGGTGAAACAGGAGGACGTTAAACCTTTTCACACAAAATAAAAAAAAATTACTTTTATCTTAAACTGGCAAAATCAGGAAGATGGAGTCACTTATCGACTGTGACACTTTGTGTCACAGAGGGACTAGACTATAAATAGAATTTAAAAAGTTAATATTACCCAAAAATATAAAAAAAGTAAAACAAAAATGTAATAAAAAGAAACGAATCCACAAAAACAACAAAAAAACACAAAAGTAAACAAAACCTCACTCTTAACCTTAACAATACCACACTTAACAGTTGTAAGTAGACTTAAAAGTTCAAGTTAAACATGCATTAACAGTACATTAGTGAGCCCATGATATCATCTTCGAAACGCTCTTCACTTCAAGTGTGCAGCACGAATGAATAGAGGTATTCCGGCTAGCCAACGCTTCAGCCAATCGGCGTGCAGGGATGGGATGGGGCGGAGGGTGGGTTGCGCAATCAGTTGCCGGAATATTTCTAGGAAATTTTGGAGGGGGGGGGGGGATATAGCATTGAAATGGAATATTTATGAGCTTGAGGTAAGAAGTTACAGTAAGGATGTTTGCTTTGGTACTTTTGGTACATTGTAGTCTAGTTATGGTTGTCTTGTTATACGGTTCGCTATCGTTAAAGTCGTATTTTACCTTAGTAACTCACACTAGTTGTCTGAATTTAATCAAAAATTTTTATAGACAAGACAATACTTTTTAAAGTTACTTATAATAAAAGCTTACTGTAGATTACTGTACTATAACAACTATTAAATCAATAGTACTAAGAGATCTAAAAACGAAAATACAAAAAAACTACAGTAACTCTCTAAATATGCAGATGTTTCATGATGCTCGCTCTTTATTCTCGCACTTGAGCGACCAATTTTATCGACCGATTCGCTCAAATCCGTTGTACATTTTAAGTGGATTTAACCTTATAATCAGGTGCACAATATGAGAATTTGCATTTGCATAAATTATATTGTGTCAAAACTTTTTGGGGGTTTAGAGAACGAAAAGGTAAAATACGTTGTATTAGATTGAATCAAAAGTAGCGGGACAATTTTCTCTTATTTTTCAACTAAAAGTTGTCCCACTACTTCTGATCCAACCTTTAGATTTTCAATATCATAGTCAGGACTACTCAGTATGACTTTAGAACTAAAAAATGTCATTTTAATCATAAATCTTACTAAAACTGCAATTTTTGTCGTATTTTAGGCCTGTCATAGAAAAATTTGTAAGATACTGTAACATAACACTGATTCCTAGAAGACCAGCACATTTGTCATAAAGGAATCTTATGTTTTGGCATCGAAAACAAGGTGTCTTTAGGCATGGCTCAAGTGATCCACGCTCCTTTGAAACGTAACTGCACTTGAAGCCGAAGAGCGTGTTAAGGATATCTTACGGTTATGTTAAGGATATATATTTGGTCAACATTGCCGTTAACAAAAGTATAGGTTGAGTGTATGAAAGCATAGCTAAAAAAACTTTAAAAAAAGAAAAAATTGAGATTTTCTGGTAAACTAGTTACAAGAAAAGAAAGACCTGTTATAAAAAAATTATTAGAAAAAGTTAATTAAATTAAAAAACTATTATACTGTTTTATTTTACAAAAGTTTGAAGTATGGTAAAAATAGCAATTGAAAAGAAAGACTTGTCATATCAACCATAAATATCTTGTTATAGTGAACACATATAGTAGGTTCTACAAGTCTTTATATTAGTAATACAGAACTAAAGAGCAAATAATGTTTTATATCAAATGTCTAAAAACAGTAAAGTAAAAATAAATTTACAGTTTAAAAATTATTACAATGTAAAATACGTCCAACCCAGCTAGCTGAGCATTTAAAAATAACAAAAATTAAAAAATAGTTTTATTGTCAAAAATAAATGGAAAAGTAAGCGAGTAAAGCATAAAAGTCAACTTCTACTTATATGAGCTTAACAGCTTCCTTCTACAAGTTTGATGCCAAATGAAGCTGTCGATGAAATAGCACGATCATGCTGGAATTAAGCACAAGCATTATGTGTAAATTTACATTGGAAGGGAGCAGTAATATGATGTATAAATCTTCCTTGAACGCCAAAAATCATGTTGAATATAGGTTTACATTAGTAAAAAATAATGTTATGTTTAGGTTTACATTAAAAAAGATGATATTATGTATACGTTTACATTACAGGAAGCTGCTGATTTGAAATTTAAAGTAAAATAAAAGTGCAAGAAGGAATCGACTGGTTCCTGCCAGTCTTTTTATAACCCCTCGATGGGAAGTGGATTGTGTTGTTGGTGTAAATATATTGGATTTGGTTACGCAATTTTCTCTTAAGGTGGAAGCAATTAGCCAATATATGTTAATATTTGACCCGGGCAACTTGTAATTCAGCCTAATTTGCATATTTTTGTTGTATGAATCATATGTTGTAAGGATTTATTGACAACATACATTACTTGTGTTTGTGTTTTTGAATTTTAGCTTGTATTGGGGAGAGGGGGGGGTCGAATTCTGGAGGAAGAAGATAGGTTGCTTACCTGAATAGGGTAATGTAGATACTCATTTCCCTTTTTTTTCCCTTGCCTGGCTCTAACAAAGTTGACTTGTTAAAAAAAATTTGGAAGTATTAGGCTGTTAAAATAATTATGTGCCCCTTGATATCAAAAATTAGTTTTGAAATGGGCCGATTATTAATTGAAAAACCTCATACTGTAGTAAATTTAGCTACAAGATGTTACCCTACCTTTTGACTCGTCAATCCACTAATTTTTAGTCCAATAGATATTGTGACATACTAAACTGACATCTACTCACCTTCCCATCAATGGCCACGCTTACTCGAGTAGCCACTTGTGAATTGCGTAACAAATCGGGCCGTGGCCTGACTGTCGGCCCAATCAAAGGCTCTCGAGAGTCGAGACAATCGAAAGAAATGGCTGGATCGGCACGGTTGGGGCTCAAATTGACAACAAATATTTGGCATGGTAATATTTGCATATTTAAGGTTAAATTGAGACTTAAAGTCAATTTTTATGATTTTATAGTAAGCTGATATACGACTCTTACTGATATACATTTTTTACATGTTATATATGGCTACAATAAAGTTTAAAATAATTTTTTAAATTTAATAGTACCTATACTCTTACCTAATTAACAAATTTGCTGTAATTATTCCGTGGCCCTAATTCTGCCACTTTCCTGCAACTTCCTTCCGTTTAACAGGTTAATACCTCGTATCTCTCGGCCATCTTTACTCTTTAATGCGCAATGTATAACACCTTTCATGTTGGATAGAAGGAAGCTTCCGGCGCGCGGTATAACATACTAACACAAAAGACAAAATCAACTTAACCGGATTAAACAAACACAACGGTTGTTGCTACAAGCATACCTACTTAGAAACGGAGTTGTAGCTACAAGGGGATCTACTTAGAACCTAGTTTTTTGGCTTATTGTAATAGCGTTCTACATAGTATTACATTTTTGGCATAAACGATAAAAAAGTTGAACGACAAAGCAAAACAGTAATATGATAAAAAAAAGACCGTTTCACAAAAATAGTTTAAAACAATAAAAAATTTTAGTCATTGTATATCGCGTATATCGTATATCATTTAGAATTTTGTTAAAATAAAACCTTATAGCGTTCACAGTACAAGTACTTTTTACTTTAATAAAAGTAAGCTAGTGTCTATGTTTATATTATATTTCGTAGGTAAAATAAGAGATACAATACAGCACAGAGTGCGAAAGAAAGACAGGAAAACTTGTTGTAACTAGAGAGTGTGTCGCATAAAGGAAGCGTAAGATAGTCAGAGAAAACCAAACCTAGTCAAAAGGTAACGAACACTTTCAATATCTTTTAGAGCATCATCATATCTATAGGATTAATATCCACAAACAAGGTTAGCTTGTGGTTCTGGCTCTTAAAAGTGGCTAGAAATTACTAATTTTGGAATGTTTGACTGATAAGTTGAACTAATAATAATATTGGCTCTGTACCCAAATTTTTTTTATTTTAAAATGCCACGAAAAATGTAGAAACAAAAAATATTTTTTTTTGACCAGGGTTACCCGGCTAACACTGAAAAAAACTTTTTTTTTCAATTACAGTTTACTTGTTTTTGACTTGTAAACAATATATATATAAGCCAAAAGTTTCTAACATTCAAAACGATTAAACTTTCCCATTGAAGGATGGCCTAGGATGAGCCCTAATTGATGACGTAAGTGACACTTAATTTAATTCCCATCACGATTCTATTACTTTCCTACAATATCAGCAGGTAGCCGCGTAGCCAGGTGTTACGCACATTTGGATTGACCTTTTATAGCAAAATATCAATAACAATATGCTTAGGATTACTGTAAGTTCAAAAATTGAATTGGGGTTACTGTAAGTTCCAACATAAAATCTTCGTTACTGTAAGTTCTAATATCAAATTGGGGTTACTGTAAATTCAAAAATTAAAGTTGGGTTACTGTATGTTTAAAAATCAAATTGAGTTACTGTAAACTACTATATAAAGTAAAAAAATACTTAAAAAATAAAAGCTACTATCATAAATAAGACAATAAAGCTTGATATCATATCAACATACCCATACGCCAAAACTAAAACAATTTTTAAAACTTTATTCAAACTTATTATTGTTATTACATAGCTAAGTAGTAATTATACAACTTTACAGTAATTTAAATACAATGATAGCACTTCACAGTAAACAAACGTAATAATAAAGAGGTGTAATAAGTTAGTTTTGACACATAGCCTTGGCTTTGCAACATTACTTTAACAGTACTGGCGTGTGTAGTCCACATCAGTACGTATAAATACATGTTGTAGATACAAAAGTACCATCTGTTCGCGATAGTACCATCCAGACTGTCATACATACATCAGTACCATCTATCCACATACATACAACAGTACCCTCCGTCCGCGTTAGTACAGTCCAGACTTGTGTAAGTTGGATTGAATTATCATAGAGATCACTGAATCCAGAATCAGCTGAACTTGATTCGTGTCTGTAGCACATGTTTGATGAACGTAGACTGTTTTGCGTGGATTCGAGTTTAAGGCTTCGAACTTTGACCTTATGAATGATATACAATCGTCATATGTTTGGGGTCCTGGAATGAGTAAAAGTTTGTATAAAAGTTAATGTAGATATAAAGTTGAAACCGCTCTTAAAAAATGTAAATTTAGGTAACAATATATTTTAATAATTAATGAAAATTAAGTTTAAAAACAATAATCAAGATAAGCTATATAACTTAATATTTACAAAAAGTATTGTACTCACCTTTATAGTCAGGAAAGGCAGATCGTATAGAGATATTTTGTATTTTCTCGGCAAACAAATCTTTTTTATTCAAGAACAATATCATAGATGTGTTGATGAACCATCGTGAGTTACATACTGATTCAAACAACCTCATGGATTCTATTATTCGATTCTGAAACATAACGTCAGTTACATGATAGGATGTAGTTCAAAGATAAAAAATTAATCATTAACATGAACATAAGAGCCTTAACAAAAAAAGATCTACTATACTATAAACTTTAGGCTATATTAACTTAAAACTATAATAAGTCTTAGGTTTTCAAACTAAATTTCAATAAAAATACCAAAAAGTATAAAGTATATAAAGTGCAATGACATTACACAAAACTTACCGTTGATTCATCCTCAAATAGCACCTCGTCGTACTCACTAACAGCACATACGAATATAACCGCATTTACATTTTCAAAACAATGAATCCACTTTTTCCGCTCCGATCGCTGACCTCCGACGTCAAATACTCTGTAAAAACAAAATTAGAATACAAAGCAATATTTTGAAACAAGATAGTATCGCATCTTCCCACCAGTACTTATATAGCACCATCCTATCAGCACTAGTATAGCACCTTCCCAACAGCACAAACGTCTCTGCCCCTCCCCCATCCTGACCAAAATATTCGACTTGGCCAGACCCTAGTATAATAATAGGTAATAATAACTTACCTAAACTCAACATTTTTGATATTGAACTGGACTTCCACGATACCCGTAGTCTTGATTCTTGTGAGTAGAATGTCCTGTTCGTTTGGAACGTAATTCGGATTGGCTAGTCGATCGAGATTGTCCAAGAAACTAAAAATATTAATTTATTGGTACTAAATGTACTATTATTTTTTTTTAAAAGTTCGCTTACCGTATTTTACAATTCTTATAATTATGAAGAAACAATAATAAAGTAAAAGTATTGATTTGATAAAAAATAATACGAAACTCACTCTTTTCTCTTTACCAGAGAAGCAAAGAAACGCTCTCTAACTTTTGAAGAAACCCAATCAAAAAGAAAGCCTTGTTTTTATAAATATCTTTGCTTGATTATCTTTCTTTGAACTTACTAGTTCCAAAGAAGGTTGGTAACTAATTCAGCTCGCTTTTCAGTGTGGCTGGACTAAAAATTTTGGAATGTCTTGCTAATTCTAGACTTATAAATCCTTAATTACTATCCCAGTTGGCGTTTGTAAAGTTAGCGGTATACCTTTAAACGGTCCGGACCCAATTGTCCAGTCGACTTCTTTCAAATCTGCTTTGCAAGATCTGAAGCTGAGCCAGGGCTAGCAGGCTTCCTTTCAGATCTAGTTAGCAGTCATATCACAAGCTTAATGAGATTACCCCTGCTCTGTTTAGAAAAGCATTGGATTTAAAGTACCTTGCCAACTTTAATTAATTTAAAAAAATTTTTAGAGACTTGTATTCAATAACAATACAATTTATAAGCCCAGCACTAGCTAGACATTCCAAAATTTTCAGTTCAGCCACACTGCTAAGTGAGCTGGGTTAGTTACCAACCTTTTTTGGAACTATCAAGTCCGAAGAAAGGTTATAGAGCGATGGTATTTATTAAAACTAGGCTTTATTTTTGGTTGGGTTCTTTCGAAAGTGAGAGAGGGTTTTTCTTTGTTTCTCTAGTTTAATATTAACAAGGAAGATACCCGACCTGCAACGCTCAGATTTCGTTCAAATTTATTTTATTGAAAGATCATTTAACTGTAAGATCATATGCAAAATTCTAAGTTGCGGTTTGCGGACAGTCTTGAGAAAATCAAGATCAAAAAATTGCGTTTTGAATTTCCTGCCAAATTGGCATAGTGTTTCAAGCTTTTAACTTTGTCATTTTTGACTTTTAACTAGTTTTCTTTAATATAATGATAGAAAAGCTTCATATGAACCTGCAGTTTTAAATTTGTAAGCCTATCTTGTCTGAAACATCAAAAAAAGTGCTTGCAACAGAATGCCAAATTTGCCAAATTAGCGGGAAATTTAAATATATTAATTTTAAAACTTAAAACCGCAAGCTAAGATTTTTTATATGTGCTACTGGTACTACAAAGAATCTGTATTAAAATTTTTAGCTAATTCTGAAAGTTGCAGGTTGGGTACTTTCCTTGTTAAGTAAAAAATTGAAGCAAAATAAAACAAAGCAAAGTTGACGTCAAGACTTTTAAAGAACAACCATGATACGTTATTACTACTAAAAATACAAAATTATTCTGTTCAAGTAATTCTGCGCCCCTAACCACAAACATTCTCTTTACAAAGGAGGCGCACAATTATTAGAAAAACAATAATATATAGTATTATAAAAACACTTTTTCAAATTTTTCACATAATTTTAAAAGTTGTTACCTAAAGATAAACCTTTAAAACCTACTGTTTGGCTGACTCGTGTAGATGAAAGTCCAATCGTTGTGAATATGTTTTGTCATGTATTACTGGGTCACTCCATAAGCGCTTTAGAGCTAGGGCAAGCTGAGGACTGAAGGGTTCCATCTCATCGCCAGCCTTTATCACTTCCATTATTAGTTGGGCGTCGTCCTGTAAGCACAACAACTTATTTTCTTTTTAAATGTTTTGAATTTTTTGAATTAGGCCATTTTATCATAGAATTACTAATCAATTTACGAATATCTTCGAAAAGACACGTCCTTCAACTTTAAACAGTAAATACATATTCAATGACAAACAACAAAATTAAAATTTTAATTGAAAAAACAAAAAATATATTAACTACAGGTGGTAAAGCCTGGTGAAAAACTAAAAGTGCAAAAAAATGAAGTTTAAGATTTCGAACTAAGCTTTTGTAACCGAATTATCATGAAGAGATCCGAAAAAGGTATCCACTAGTCTCGTTCAAAGTAAATTTAATAAGGGCCAAAGCGTCAGAAAAGTCTTGTCGCTTTTGCACGTGAAATTGAGAAGAAATTCGCGCCAAGACTTTTCTGATCACCCTATTTACAAAAAAAAATTAAAATTTTTGTAAAACTAAAAATAATAAAGCTAACATAGCCATTCCCTACCTGTCGACTCGCATCCAACGTGAGTTTGTACCTGGGCATGGCTTTGATAAGATCGTGCATGGCGTGCACGGTATTACTGTAGACAACTGCTCGTTGCTGATTCATTTCGTCCGCCGAAAAGCCGGAACTGTGCAGAATCCGCATCTGCTTCATTAACGTTGATTTCCCGCATTCTCCAGCACCTAAAATAATTTTATTAGTGATGAGAGGTACTGAATAGTACTAAATTTCATAATTTTGTGTAATACTGAATAGTACTAAATTTCATAATTTTGTGTAATACTGAATAGTACTGAATTTTAAAATTGAAAAAACCAATGTTTGTGCAGAACACTAAAATAAACAAAAACTCAAAAAATGGGTTTTTTGTATATAGCACTACATAGTATTATATAGTATTAAATCTACACCTGATAACAACTCACCCAACAACAACAACTTGATGACACGCTCCTCCTTGGCGTACGAATCCTTGAGTTTTTTGTCGATTTGTTTGCTCACGGACAGGCCCTGCTTCTCCTCTTCGCTGTGACACAAACCCATCGTTCTGCAATGTGAACGTTCTTCAGATCCCTACTCCAAACTTGTCATCACGGCCGAATCTGTAAACATGTTATGTGTCAAGGTATGTACGATGAATGGCGCAAATTAATACGCGGAAGGTAGCACGATTTTGTTTTACATACATGCACGATATTATTCTTGATGTTAGTCCAAAATGAGGTAGATATTAAGGTATTTCAGAGAAATTACGTTATTTTAAGTTGATATTGAGGATTTGAAGTAAAGATTTGATATTTTAGGTATAAGGTGAATAGGTGATGAAGCAAAAGTAAAAAATTGAGCTACTTGTTACAGTAAAATTAAGAGTAAATCAAAAATGTTATAGATATGCATAAGATGTGTCATTTAGCCCATTTAGAACAATAACAATTTGAAAATTAATACCTAAAATTGTAAAAAATTCAAAACACGACACAAATACAAGGTTAAAAATGTAAAAATACACCAAAATATAAGCCAAAACTACACAATATTGTGTACGTTACCTTGTTTTTCACCTGTAACTTACTACAGTTAAACCCGAATACGATTACAAGCCAGCGAACATGAATTTAACTTTGCATAACACGGTAAACACATAAAAAGTAAATAAAATATTAAAATGGCAACATATTGACGTCGTATCTTGTGTATATTAAAGTAAAGGTTTTGCAAAAGTAATGTAAATATTTTAGGGTTAGAAGAGTAATATTATATTAGATTGGTAAAATAATTCTAAGAAAAGTTACAATGATGTTATACATATAGTTATATAACTGTAAATATACTATTACAATATAAGTGTAGTATTAGGTTGTTCAAATAATTCTGAGCCACCTCAAAGCAAATTTTTGAAGTTAGAGAGCACAGAATTATTTGAAAATTCAAAAAATCTTTTAAAACCCCAAAAATACCCTGCCCAAGACACATACACAGGTACATTAACATAACCCTACCTCAACCTACCTCGGCCCTTTCAAATTTTCTAAAGGCCAGGCCAAGCCGAGTGGACTTTAATTCAAGCCTACCTAGCCTTTCTGTGTACGTACAACAATAATAATCGTGTGTCCGTATACCTAAACAACTCTCCATACACTTTAAATACTTTAACAACATTGTATAAGCATACCTTAACAGCCATGTACATTACCATGTATAATAGTGCATGTTGTTATGTAAATATGCCCTTTTCAGAATTAAAAACCTGGTACCAATGGTAGCTAATTACTGCCAGCCGGTTGTTGCAAAAACTTTTCAAAAATGTTTTTTGGATTCTGAATTCGAGGAAATAGACCATAGAATATGACAAACAAAAGATGTCTCAAGAAATGTTTCATAAGTTGTGTCTAAAGTAACTATTGGAAATTGGCATTGAATAGAGGTTTAGGTAAAAAAATTAAGAAAATTTGTGGATTTTTGGAATTTTATGTGATGTGTTAGACGATATAGATGTGACATTTTTAAGAATAAACGTATATGTGACATTTTAAAATGTAAGCAGTTACGTATAAATAAAAGATACAGTAGAACACATGTATAACAAATAGAATCGCTTGGAAATTTAAAAGCTGTTCGTTATGAAAGACTTTCGTTAAAGGGAAGGTCTTTGTTTTAATTTATAAAAATTAAATTCTATTACTCCCCCCTCCCTAAACCAGGCTATCAAAGAAATTGAGCCCAATTTTTTGGTCCGGTTCCTTTCAGATCTGCTCACGTTAGGTTTATATACTTCATATACACCAAGAAGGCTCGAGACATAACTGAGCCAAAGCGTGGGCTCCCTTTCAGGTCTATCCTCTCCGCAAGATTTTTTTTTCAAAAATGTTAAACACTCTCCCCTCATTGGTTTTCAAAAAAAAAGTTTCTAAAAAATGGTACAGTTACTACTTGTGCCAATTTTATAAATATTTAAAAAACGCAACGAATTTCATTCAAAAAACAAATTTTAATAACTTCCAAATAAGTAAAGTAAATAACTTCCAACTACAATTAAGTTTGTTTTCTGTTTTGTTATTCCAAGAACGAAATGTGAGCGTATGATACATTTGAAGGTGTCATACACATACTACATATCATACCTTTACTACATTAACACTTTGAAGGTTCCATACCTATAATACATTAAGACTTTGCAAATGTCATACCTATAATACATCATACTCATACTACTATTCATTAAGACTTTACATATCTTTAAGTAGATACTCGACCAGCTTATTTAGCATGAACATGCAAATATTATATTTAAGATGTGAACAAAGCTAACGACGTAAAAAGTAGGAACTAAATAGAAAAAATACTGTGAAAAAGACCCCTACCCTACCCTACTCTAATCCATTTTATAGCATGACAAACCAATAGATACTACCAAAGTAATAATATACAAAAACTCACGTAACATAGAAATGTCAATATACTAAATGCCTTTCTTTATCACGTATAAAAACAATCTAATACTGCCACAAAACTATCACGTACGTACAGTAGGAAGACTAACCTTTAACGTCCGAAACGGCTAGCTTTAATGGCACGGCGTCAGTTTAATTAAATCTTTGTGTAAACAGTCCAAATGTAAACATAAAACACTATCGAAATACATTAAATAGAGTTTATTACCAATCTTAATGCAACAATGCCACTAAAATCAATTTTTTAAATCAAAATTTAAAATAAAAAAAATATTTAAAAAAAACTTAAATTTGAAAAAAATAGTTTTAAAGTTCAAAAACTACTAAAAAACAAAAAACTATGTTAATACTATTAGTCTAGTCTAGATTTAGATGGCTTTTAACATAGTATGACGTACTCAAAAAGCAAAATAAGAAAATTAGCTATAAACAAGCTTAATGGTAATGCCATTTTATAGCGTATACTTAAAACAAAAAACAATGTTATTTGTAATGTAGTAGATGTTACTAAAAACCCCTTTACTAACTATGTATACAAGAACTCTCTACTATCTATATACGTAGCTTTAAAATATTAAGTTGTTCAATTAGTTTTGTGCCCATCTTAATGCAAATTTTTGAAAATATAAAGCACAGAGTTATATGAACAACCTAATACATAGCAATGACACCTTACTTTAGTTCAGTTGTAAATCAGAAAAGTTATGTTTGAGTAATAGAAAGGTTGTCATAGCCACTGTAAATTGAGCAACATGTTGTTTGCTTCATCATAACAAATGATTTTAGGCCGGAAGCGATAAGAAGTATTAAAAAATTGTATTCCCCACCCCCTATCTCCCCTACAGCCCCCACCCCCTACCTCCCCTACTTCCCTCATCCTCCTTTCCACTTCATTGACAAAATTATAAACGGCAACATAACAATTTGTCTAGATACTACAATGTCCTTAAAGCTAGTAATAATCACTAACAATTAAACCCATTTTCAAATGCAGTTCACTTCCATTGTAGGCAACTAAATCACAGTAAAATTACATTTTAAAAGCTTTTTTTAACGAGTGGCATACTAGAGCTTGAAGTGCAGAACCGATTGACGTACTACAGTTGTTTACTATGCAATAAGACCCATATAATTATAATATCAAAAAAAATTAAAAAAGGTACGACAAATACAGAAGATATAAACCTGCACTAAAACTATTATATAGCAATTTAAGATATGCAAATTAATATAATCGTATAAACATAGTTTATATGGTTAATGTTACAAAGTAAACAATCATGCCAGTGATATACCACAAAAGTCTCAACATGTCATAAAGTAAAAGCTATGACATCGACATACTACAACAAAATGAATAAATAAGAAGTGTAATACGTGTACAATAAGTAGAACTTTAATGCATTACACAGTGTAATTGGAGTAAGAAAATAGAAGTCATTTCGGTTTATTGCCTCTAATTAATAGGTGTCCAACAAAAATGGCTATACACTGTAAATAAAAAGTCATAGTGAACCACTATATAATTTGTTACAGTAAAAATAGTTGACTAAAGCCTGACGCACTAGCAAATATTTTGAAAATTAACAGAAAAACCAAAAAATCAAAAAAAAATTTTGACATTTTTACCCCAGCCTGAAAATGATAAAAGCAACCAAAAACTTAATGTAGATCGTATATGTAGGCCTCTGGTTTTTTTCACAAAAAAATCGATTTACCAGTAAAATCACAAACTCAAATATGCACCCCTTCAAAGTCTAATGCCCTGTGTATTGCCATGCCCCGTACACTTTACCTCAACTACATAATTTTTGACCAAACCGGTTTCTGACTACTGACCCTTAGAATCACACAAATAATTCTTTGCCTCCTCTCACAGCTTATTTTTGAAGTTAGAAGGCACAGAATTATTTGAACAACTAAATAATTTTTTTTAAAGTTTTGATAATTTTCAAGTAAATATGGCAAAAAATATTTGGAACTTTTCAACCAAAAGCCGTATTTTACAAAAAATATTGAAGATTCCACATATAAAAAGGTACATAGTAAAATTTATAAAAGAGGTAATTGTACTGCACTCTTTACGTTTAAACACCAACTTCAATAACATAACACGTTTTTCAAATTAAAGACACAAAATTATCATAACCCTCCCCCCCCCTTCTTTTGTAAACTTAAGTAAATCCAAAATATAACCCTACGAACATAGTTGTGTGTTATGATAGACCCACAGCACCATAATACACAAATACCCAAGCGGAAATAAAAGTTCGAAAGTGGCAAGCAAAGACAAAAACTATAATTACAGAGTGAAATGACAAATCTACTACATAGTTACAGTTCGAGTAACGGCCGGCGGTTGTCTCGGCAACAAAGTCAAAGGCTGAGTAAGTGTGACAACAACTGTAAACGGACGATAACTGTTCATCAACTTACAGTTAATTAAGTGCGGTAATCAATAATATTAATTTGTTAATGACATGTCGCTACAGTACAGTATTAATAATATCTCGTTACATTATGGTAAAACAAAGTATGATGGGTCAAAAATATTATAGTTTTAAGTTTTGGTATTGTGAATATCAACATGGTTTTTGATAAATTTCAATGTTAACATCTATTAAGAGCAGATCTCGAGTCTTTTATAAGTTCGGGCAAGCAATAAATCAGGCCAGAAAAATACGATGTAATTCAGAGGGCCGAGACCCAAAACAAGACCTGGCTTGTAAGCCGAACCAAAAAATTGAGCCCAGTTCAATCTTGTTACTAGTCAAATCTCCAAAAAAATTGAAAAAAATCTACAATTTAAAAAAAGCGTTTTTTACTCTACCCTCCTCCTCAAATCTAAATTAACCGTTCTCAGTACTGATCGCAATATAAATAAAAGTAGATAGTAAGCCTACACTCAAAAACAATGAATAACTTCAAAAAACCTTAAAAAGGAAGTGAAAGTCAAATAAGTGTTTACGTTTTATGTAAACCCCAGCTGGTTTTACTGTGGTAATGCTGACAAAGTCATGTAAATTGCACGTACTAGACATGTCATCGAGGGAAAACGTTCTACACAACTTGTAGTAAAGACTATATACATTATAATGTACTGCTGTTCAAGTCTATTCACAGCCATTTTTACTATAACAACATATTAGGTTGTTCATATAATTTTGCGCCCCCGTATACCACAAATTAACTTTGAGAAGAGGCGCAGAATTAAGTGATAAACCTAATAGATTCTCAAAATAAAAATAGTTTTTAAAAAATTATATTTTAAAATGTCATTTTAGGTATGTTAACCTAAAATGACGTATGCCACTAAATAACAAAGCAAGTTCAATATGAATAAAGACAATGTTCCGTTTTAGTGTTCGTAGAGTAACGTTACGTCCATTCCAAGTAATTTACACTTTTTCCCCAGCCAAATGTTACCTAATTACCATTTCGACGTGTAAAATTTACATTTTGAAAGGTATATTTTTAATCTTCAAAAAACTGACATCCGCTATGACATATGTCAGTGTTTTTTGCTAATTTATGTTACTGTACTTTAGAAATCTATGTTAAACACAAAGGAAATTCCCCTACATTTAATTTTTTACGCTCTACCCTACCCTAAAAACATGGTTTGTTATATCTCATCCAGGTATCAATAAATAGTCGGACACACTTCAGTACTAAAACCCGTTATTATTACATATATGATGTTATATATAATAGAATTATATATATGTTGTCATATATACTACAGGTTATTCTAGTTAACTATTAACATTAACTAATATTCCCGTTTGTTATCTATACTATAAAATAAAAAGCTTGAGAATAAGGTGTTATTAGTACAACGTCAAACAAATGTCACATTACAGTAATCTATAGCATTAAAAATGTCAAAAAAAGTATGTTGCCAATTTATGCTTTACAACTGAAAAACGACAATTCTTTTTACCATTTCAGTATGATAACACAAACCATAGTAACCACTAGAAACACTATTGTAATGCTCTAAACACACTACTGTAATTACTACAGAGCTCATCAGACAAATGACATTAATTACAGAACCATCTCTTGTCTAAAGTAAGGTAAATTGTTGCGTTAAAGTTCCCCAGCGAATAAATTAACAAAAAACAAAGTTTAATCTGACCAATGAATAAGACAGACTGTCTAATTGCCAATAATCAGTCTAGAAAACAGTTATCTTACCTAAGCTAATGCTACTGCTCAGCATCAAAGCAAACGTTTTTACAGTGTGAATAGTTAGTGGTTATGTATCTTGTGACTACACAGCTAATAGAAACAAATAATTTTTTTAAATTTAATTTTTGAAAATCAACGTCAACATACGTTCAATCTTTTGGAGAAAAAAATTTTGCAGGGTTACCCCCTTCGTCTCCCTCTCTCCCCAACACCTGGTTGAGAAGTAAAGGAAGTATATTTGTCTTGTCTGTTCTTAAATATTAATACTTGTAACAAGAAACTAAGAAAAGCAATTAATAAAAAATAAGTCATGTAAAAGCCAAACAGATCAGACACGTACACAAGTCTGAACATAACAAACGTTGCTATATTTTTGAAAGTTTAAACTAAATTTCAAATTTTATTGAACTTTTGTTGTTAGCAGTACCAGTCGAAAACAAAGCTAAGCGCTAAAAAGCCTACGCCAAATCGTACCATGACGGGCATCATCAACACAGCACATTTACACGCATTTAACCAGTTTTTTTGAGCGCCCTAAAACCAGGCAAGGCAGGGAACTGTAAAAAACACTCTCTGTATACATCGATTCTACGGTAAGATAGAAAAACAGTTACTAACTTTATTTAGTAACTAAAAAATAGATAATTTTATGTAAAAGCTTAACTTTTGTTTGTTTTTTTTACAATTATTACTACCAAAAAACAACAGCAAGTACCGTCCCACACACTTTTGTACTATCGACAATTTAATCATAGTATAATCGGTGTGTTTTGAATGTAATAGTCTAATCACAATTTGTTTTCCTCCATATATATACTGTAAAATATACTGTAAAGTTATGAATAATATACATACAGTAAAGTCAAGTGCACTATATTGCTCATAAACCATGAATTTTGCTAATATGGTAATGTTTACAATTATAATTATACCAAGCCTATAACAACATTATAAACTTTCCGGTAAAACAGATGCTTCCGTGTTTCTTGTTTCCTTAAACGCCTGAGGGCACAAAACGAAAGTATTCGAATAAAAACAAACATTACGCAACAATAGAAGGTAGTTAACATACTTCAAGTGCTATTAGTATACTATAGACAACATTGTTACCTTATGAGTTATTTCTCAATATAACCTTCATATTTGTTACCTAAAATAATTTTTTGGGTCGGTTCGGGTTTAACCTTACTATGATTTTTTTTATTTTAAAAAATATTTTTAAATTTCAAAAATTTTAATTTGAAAAATTTGCATTTTTGAGCCAAACGCCTACGGCAAATATTACAGTATTCGTGCTTTTACAGAACCACACAACCACTTTTTACTACAGTCAACCATATTTCAACAACATACTACAATCTATGGCCCTACCTATCACAATATCCCTATACCTATACTATCTCCATTAACATGCACCTCATCCTACTACCAACTATCATAACCATCACTACATCTATAAATGCTCAAATGACTTCACTTTGTGTCCAAACAGTATCAGATATAGTCAAAAATCTACACAACATACCAACCCAACATGGTATACCAACAAAACATACTACGGTACCTTTGATGGTATTCAAACGACGCTTCAGAGATGTGATTAGTCAAGAAAAGTATGTCAAAAGGTTGATGAATGCCTATCAGAGCGATCGACTGAAGAATCGACTGAGAATACGACGGAAACGAGATAGTGGTATATTGGGAGATTGTGTCAAAAGTGTGTGTATGCAAAAGAGAAGTGGCATGGAGAGGTAAGTGCAATATATTAGGCTATGTTACATATATATATTAGTAAAGCAAAGTACCCTACGCTACCCTACATTGCGCTATAGCGCGCTACCTTATTATGCTTTACCCTACCACATCTTACTCTACTCTATCCTACCCTACTCTTTCTTTGCCCCATCCTACCCTATCTTTCTCTATTGTACTGCACCTTATCCTTGATCTATTTTAATTCCCCCCCCCCAGCCCACGGCATCCTATCTTACTTTATTCTATTATTTTCTATTCTATCATATAATACTCCTCCAAATATTTTACCCATGCCACATATAAAAACATACGAAAAGTAACTTTGCCCATAAACATAACTTGTCTTATGTTTTCCGCGGATGCATAAGTCAATTACTATGGCGCATAAAAAACAAGACATAAAGCAGTGTTTTGAGTACATTTGAAATGTTCTAAGTAGCCAAATAATCTTTTTACTTTGTGATTAGCATGAGCTTACTATGACATTTACTGTTCTTAATTCCTTGAGTTAGCCATGACTAACCTCATGACTCTTAAGTACTAGGTTTTTTAGCTATAAAATGACGTTTTAAGGTTATGGCGATGCTAATTTTGAAAAAAAAATGTTTTCCCTTGCTTTTTTTTTAAAGTTAGGCCTTCTTCTACCCTCATTACCCTTATCCCCCCCCCCCTTCTCTGTCTTATGAAAAAAGTAAGACCTCAAACTCAGCCGGCTCTACATTAATGTATCTTTATAAAGAAGTACTATAATATATCGTACATAAATGCCTAAATATTTAAGCACTAATTAGTCTTACATCGCCTTAAAATGTGACATTTGATACGCAAAACAAAGATTTTCTAAAATGATAGAGTAAAAACATTGCCAAACTATGAAAAAGTAAAGAAAACATGTTCAAATGTACATAACACGATTGCATGCTATGTTGAAATGAAGTAAATATCATTCATTATTGTGAGCACAATTTCATGATGTCTACTACAACATGTAAAGATGTTTTGTATTAGAAAAATCTTATAATTAATAGGCTTTATAAAAAAAATTAAATTTCTTAAGCCTATAGTATTAAATCGTTCAAAATGACGTTTCGTATACCTCTCCCCTCCCTACATAGTGCCATTTCTTATACACGCCCTCCCCTTTCAACATAATGTCATTTGCTCTATCTGTAATTTAACCAAACATAACTCATCCGCGTGCCCCTAGCTATAAATTTACTGAATTCAAAATGTAAACAACCATATAAGGTTTTTCTGGCCAAGCTCAAAACCGACATTAAATCTGAGCCTTACACGCCTCGAGTAATTTAAATTCTAATGAGTTTTCAGAGCAAACCACGAGCAGCTAAAAGCCTTCTATCGAAAACTAATTGGACAATGTATAATATCAGGTGGCGGTGGAACGGTTCAACGAAACGCCAGACAAGGTAAAGCATGTTTGAGTGGTTGTATGTTTAATATAAGGAAGACACTATAATGTGAATATGTGTATAGTTATATAGCTATAAATATACTACAATATAAGTAGAAAACCTACCATAATATAGATGTAGGTATAGGCGTAAACTTCCTCCATAAAGCGGTAGTTTAGGTATTAAATATATCTTATGTCGACCTTTACACTACTATAATAATATTAAAAAACACTCTACTAAATAACGTAAATTACTTCAACATACCCTATAGTAAATTACTACAACATACCCCATAGTAAAAAACTACAACATCTCTTATCATAACACCGTAATTAGCTACGTGATTACCCAAACTTTGTACTTCGTCGTATGTTAGCTGACTTCGTATGATATATTAATAATTGCATGCAATTAAAATAAGTCCATGTTAATAGCATACTAATCAGAGCCTATGTCAGTAAAGGAAGTAAAAGTAAAACAAGAGTTAACTTTCGAAAAAACAGCTGTCATACAAAGAAAGGTAATGACTGGCAGCTACAAACGTTAATACTTATGTACCATGTTATTAAAAGAGTACTCTCGCATCACATGCAGTTGTAGTTGGGGTTAATTATCATTGTGCTAATAGAGGTGGTTGTATTGTACTTTATAAGTGGTACCATTTAAAAATAGGCATAATAATGTATTAAAATTATGGAATAGATCTATTAAAGTTATTTTCGATTGTAGGATGAGGACGAATAGAGAAAAGATAGTGATAAATACTTCCTAAAGTCAAGCAGGCAACCATAGTTTAGAAGGTAGATAAGAAGAAAAAATATCTCATCAAAAAACATTAACCTTTACCTAAATTAACTCTAAAACTTCAGAACCCCGCCTAAAAGATGACTGTTTTGAAAGAACAGAAGGCAAGGTTTTGATTGGAATATCAGACCAAGATATCAAGGATGTATCATCTCCTCAAGTATGCGAGCGATTATGTGCTACAGCCAAGAAAGACCTCGACTTTACATGCAAATCGGCCATGTTCTACAAGAAAGAACAGGTAAATTTCATTTATTTTGCAGTAGAAATGGTAAACTAATTTGTAAAATTAAAAAAATAAATTGCTTTAGATGATTAGATGTAGTAAAACACAATAAGACTGGTCGTTTTGGTTAGAGGGGGATAATATGTAGGCATAAGTATAGCCTACCCTACCCTGCTCTACTGTACCTTACCCTAGGCCTATATAGCCTTACACTAAGTCTATTTTACCTTAACTTACTCTACGTAACCTTACTTTAGGTCTCGTTTACAGTACCATAACTTGTCCTAAATACAACGCCATTTTGTCATGTGTAGTACTTTACCAACTATAACATAAGATATAAAAAAACAACAAAATTTTTCCCAAATTTTCCTCAAAACCTCAAATTAGCCCAAAATAATTACAGCGCTGTAAACGTAACCCAAGACTTTAAGTAAACAATGGCATTTGAATTCGAAATTAACTAAATTAGTTTTCAAAAATTTAACTATTAATATTAAAGTAGCACATGTGCAAAACATAATGTTGAATATTATATACACAGAGTAGCCTACATACGTTGTAGCGGACATATATACATATTAATAGTTTTAAAAAAAGATAAAAACTTTTGTCGCTTTTCAACGAAGAAATAAATATAAAGTAACGCCAAGACTTTTTTACAATCTTACAACGCATTTTAAAGTAAAAAATGCCATTATATACCAAACAATGCCAATATATATCAAAAAAATGTCAAAATATACCAGACATACCCA
The DNA here is from genome assembly GCA_904066225.2 of Bursaphelenchus okinawaensis. NCBI lineage: Eukaryota > Metazoa > Nematoda > Chromadorea > Rhabditida > Aphelenchoididae > Bursaphelenchus > Bursaphelenchus okinawaensis. The sequence goes on along the minus strand of CAJFCW020000005.1, from coordinate 4,318,031 downwards.
AAAAAGCCAAAATAAACTTTGTGTTTTATTAATTACTACGGAAGAACATGTGCAACAATGTAAGCGCTAATTACCGTGCTGTAATATTAAACGGTTTCTGTTCTAGGAATGTATATTAGCATCAGAGAACAGAGATACCATGCCAGAACTGTACGTAGACGATGAAAACTCTATCTACATTCATAACAAATGTGTCGACAAAGGTAAGGACAGTTACTGTAGTTCATATATACAAAGCAAAGTTACAGGTAGTAAAAGTTACAGTAAGAAAAAGTTACAGTAAGAACAAATTACGGTAAGAACAGTTACAGTAGTCCATGTTATAAGTACTGTAGTTTTAAAGCTATTTATTGTAAAATACGCCTCATTTTCTTCACGTGCTAATACTACTAACTGTTCTATCACTATCAATCCAAATTAGGATTACTGTAACTTTTATCAATTACCAAAAAATTTTAAATTTTAAAACTAAATCAATTTGAATTACAGAACCCCCACCCCAGACAACCCAACAAACACCTCAAATTCCTTTTACGACCACACTGCCACTAATTACAACACAAAATGTAAACCTCACGAAACCCAAACATGTAAATATTCAGCCCTCCGGCTACGATAGTAAGTAATTCGGCAGACATTCACAGACAATTCAAAACGTATTGGCATGCAATGTACAAATGAATTTTCATTTTTTACACAAAAAGTTGAAATTTTAGTTGAAAAATCATTTTAAAAGTACATTTTTTACAATGTAACAGCTTGAACATATGAATGTAATCATAACTTTTAGAGAAGACAAAAGAAGAAACTGAGGAACAACCATTCGAAGCTGATCCTGACAACCTTTTTTGTAAGTTTTTAACTAATTTGCCCTACCCTACCCAACACTACTCCATTCTACCCTACCTTACTCTATCTTACCCTACCCTACTTTATTATACCCTATTATGCCCTACACTATCATATCCTATCTTGCGACATTCTACTCTACGCTATCCTTTTCTATCCTACCCTACCCAACCCTTTCGCAAAAAAAAATTAATTGTAAAACTCCATTTTTAGACGGTATTCAGCCACCAAAGCCAAAAGCGGTAATACCAGATGAAGTTATTGACAGTTATGGTATGACGAACACTTCTACCGACACAAAAGATGACAATTATAAGCAAACACCTGTAATTCCAGACAAATATGGCCATAGGCGGTTCTTAGACGAAGCTCCTATTATCGCTCCAAAGTGCTTCACGTAAAAGCTTTAAAATTTAAAAAAATACCCCTACCAGTTTTTAAAAACCTTTTTTCTTACCAAAGCCTTCTACCCTATCTGCCCCTCTCAAGCTCACCCCTCCGCACCCATTTCGAAAAAAAACTTGAAATTTCAGTCGCTTCCAACCCCTGCACGTGCGTTCGATTCGCTCGCGTAACGCCACGTCTCTCGAAGAGTGTGCCAATTTGTGTTTGAAATGTTACAGTTGCCTTAAGGGCCTTAAGTGCGGCGTCGTCGGCTTTTCAAAGTGAGTTAATTCAACGGAATTACCTTAATATACACCACGACGTAGATGCCAAATTAAGAAACATTCGCAAGAGATTTCTGATGTCTTTCGTGATGACATAACTTTTTTATTTAAAAAAAAGTCTTAAAAGTTTAATAACGGAATTAAGTAGGGTAAGATAGAGTAGGTTAAAGTTGGGTAAAGTAGGGTAGAGGTTAGGGTAACGTATACTAGGGTAGAGTATGGTAGGATATGGTAGAGCTGGGTAGAACAGAATAACTTGGAAACAGAGCAAAGTGAACAATAAATAAAAGTAAATTTTTAAAAATTGTAAAATACGAATTCCTATCAAATACTAGTCATATTTTCAGACATTTTGGCCAATGTGTCCTAGCACAGACCGACCTGCGTTGGCAGATCAAGAGTACGGCCAAGTTGAGCGAGTTTGTCTATTTTAAACGTGATGATTGTTAAAATTTTATTAAATATTACACTCTACTCATAAATATTAAACTGGCAGGGGGCCGAGGCGTATTTTACCTGTTTTAACATTTTAAAACAAGAAAGCATATTATCTATCACATACACAGCTACAACAATATTAAAAGATATTTAAAGTACTATAACAATAAGATGAGCCATACTATAGTAGTTACAAGCTATCTTACTACATATAAACCTAGTAACTGCCATATTAATTCAGTAAAGTACATGCAAAGTAGTACATTATAGTAAATTCCATAAAAATTCAGTATAATACATGCCATAGTAATACAGTATAACATCTATAAACCCTCCATTCTCAACAGTCTGTTTCGAATCTGTACTACAGCATGAATAGTACGACCCAAAGTACGACAACCATACAAAGATACGACCAAAGCGGCAGCGAACTGAAACAACGGTAAATGAGATGTTTGGTACGGAATCGTGGATTACATGGTAATTACTGTGGAAACACAAAGTAATTGTATCGTGAGCAAAGTAATTTAAAAATGTTTTTAAGTACATTTTAAACTGACATTTTAGTTTTGGAATTGTAGTTGATACCTTTGGACTGCACGACCTTAGCTAGTGGTTGTAATATAACATCAGCTATAGTAACATATCCCCTCCCAACTTTCTCAATAGTACCTTATTTTACTACCAAAACATATCAAATCTGATATCTTTCTTACTACCACAATCTACTATAATGTAAAAATATTAACCCACCTCAACGCCACTCAAAATGATCAAAGAAAAGTCAACTTCAATTGGCTCAGTAGCCGTACCAACAGCCCTATTACCACCATTGTTGTAGATCTGAAGTAATGGCACCATACCACTAAATAATGGCACAAAAGCAAAGATGGCGTTCATTAAACTGTGAGCGAAATACCACATAACCATGGTAAAAGACTGGCTTCTGGATGAGAAATAACCAAAGATTCCCGCTACCATCACCGAGATACCATAGAAGAGTTCTTGTCCTTTGGCATATTCGGCTCTCATCAACATTCTCGAGGCTCCAACAGCGAAGATGGCCATTCCGAAGAGGATCTGGAGTTGATAAGAAAAATTTTACTTTTCAAAATTTAAATATTTGAATTTCCCGCCAAATTGGCAAATTTGGAATTATGTTTCAAGCCCTTTTTTCAACTTTGTAAACATGCATCGCTTACAAATTTCCAAAACCCATACCTGCAAACAACTGCTCAACCTGAGCGCATCCCAACTGACAATCTCTTTCGTAGGTATTTGGCACTCATCAACCGGGTATTTACTGTTGGTCACGATGAACGGAGGCTGTATCTGAATCCCACTCATCGCTGAAGCTGGCCTCTTATATTCGTAAGCAAAGGAGAGTTTACTTCCTGGCCGAGCAGCATCAATACTATGATTATGTTCATGTAGATAAGGCTGAGGTGGTGGCGGACCGTAGAGACTCTCCACATCAAGATAGTCTGGTCGAGGTAGGGTTGTGAAGGACTGGAATCTGGAGGCTGGGCGGTCTAGAATGAAAATAAAATTGATTATTTTGTAAAATACGACCTGCAATCCTAATAGTCTTTGAAATACTTACAAGTTCCCATCTCACTTGGTGGCCGAAAATGAACATTCGGTTGATTACCATTACCCATAGCTGCTCCTGGACGACTTATTGAAACTAAAATACGATTTTATACCTAACAAAATTAAAAATTTCAAAAAACTTTTAAAAACTAGCTAAAGGCAACTCCTGTCTGTAAATTTTTTATAACAATTTCCCCTACCATTTAGAAATTCTCTTTAGCTAAAAAATCTAAAATACCTTCTGTAAACCCCCAAGCTCAAAACCTTAAAACCTACCTGAATTAACCAAGCTGGCTTTAGCTTGAGGCCTAACTTCGTAGATTGGAGTTGGTGGGGCTTTGAATGGCACGTATCCATACAATTGTTTCTGTTTTGTCTCCTGCTCCTTCTTCGCTTTCTCTTGTTGTTCTTTCAGCAATTGCTTTTGCTTCTCCTCCAGAAGTTTTTGTGTTTGCCGTTCCTCAAACTTTTTCCACGATGAAGTCTTTGGAGATCGTGGTTCTGGAAGTCTTGTCGGCTTCTGGGTCTCTTCTGCTGATAGTTCTGGCGTTGCAGCTGGTTTTTGGTCCATTTTAGGTATCTAAATTAATATTTTAAATATGGTAAGTAAAAGACAAATATGGTCACTAAAACACAATAAATAGATTGGAATTTGTTTATTAAGTTAAAGCGGGTAAATAGAATCTCGTTTTGCATCAAGATATTATCTTATTTTCCCTCAAACCCAATATTATTCTTGATAAAACCCAAAAAAAAACTGCCAGAATTAACAATACATCAACACTAACATCCTGAAAAGTACAAAATTTTGTAGACTTACTCAACTGTAGCTTAAAGGTCAGTGAAATTAACAAAATTTTAATTAAAAACCGCAGAGAGCGGGGTTGATCTCGAAGTGGCAGCCGTCTTCTCGTCTTCGGCGGGGTTTCATTTAGATCCAAGATGATAAAACCGGTCCGGCTAAAACAAACTCACGCAAAATAAATCATATACAAGCAGCTGGAGGCAGTAACTCCACCGTTCTGGAACGATCAGCCCGTAAAATTCGAAATATTTGGAGCTAGAGATGTTCGCAGAAGCAAGGATAATATCCACTGTTTTATGGTCAACATAGTCAAATAAAAAAGATTTTTAAAATTTCTGTCAAATGAATAAAAAATGTTGTTTATAATGCTGCAAAATCTCGCTGAACTAGCGACAAGTTATACAAACAAACATGCTTGATCGTATAACTTGGCACTGTGAAAAAAGTTGAAATTCCGTTGAAATCGAAATCGAAGGAATTCGATGGCATTCTGAAGGTCGTTTTCTCTTTTTTTCACGGATTCACCAGCAAATTTGTTCGCAGTTAATTACGATGCCATTAATATTAACCACCTTATCATAATATCGTAAGTTATTCTGTTTTTTAATTGAAAGTGTGAAGGATAAGTAAAAGTTGAGGTCTAAAATGTAAAAGGGAGCATGATGTTGCCTATTGGATGTTGTTTTACATGTTTTAGCTAAGGGGGACATTTTATAAAATGAATATGCTTCATAGAATAACTTGGTACCTTTTCGTCCATTTTTTGATTTTTTTACTAAAATTATAAGTGTTACCTAAAAAGCATATCTTCTGTTAACTACAAATCTTATTCTGGGTGTTTCAAGTTCATTTTTGAGCCTATAACAACATAAAATGCTTAGTAAAACTAAAGAAAACAAAGTTTATTTAGTCTACTGTAATATAACAATCGATACGAAATTGAGAAAGATCAAAAAAGATCGGCAAATGACTCGTATTTGAAATAAATTAAACTAATCAGCTTCAAATGTGGATGTCGATCCTCCATTCGCGCGATACGAAGGCGTTAGGCTTGCGAATCACGACTTCGCGAAGCTCACGGTCGTGCGTAAACTCGAGGTCTTCTGGGTTGTAGTCTGAAAAGGTGGGATTAAAGGACCAGTTCGCCCATTCAAATATCATTGGCATTCTGTCGCAAAAATTCGATGTTCATTTTTTTCGCAAAAAACCTGAGCAGGTCGGTCCCAAATTGGAAAATTCATTTCGACACCGACCCACTTACGTTTTTTGAGAAAAATGATTTTGATTGAAATTGCCTGATTTTCGACGCTTTTTGCGACAGAATGCCAATGATATTTGAATGGGCGAACTGGTCCTTTAAGTTTTTTAAAAGGCACTATTGTGGCCATATTAATGTAGAATTGACAAGGTATTTAAGAACAGATCAACCTTAACACTTAAAAAATAAAAAAAGCTTTAAAATTACCTATAACAACATCAAAAAGGTAAAATATAGGTAAAGATTAATTAAAATATTAAAAACTTACCATCATAGTACAAGTGAACGTTGCGTGGGTAATATCTGACGCCTCTGATAATAATCTTCTCGATGTACACATCTGGGTCGAACTGACCGTTCTTGTCTAAGTTCTTGCTAGTAATGGTGTACAAGAAGTCAGTGTTCTTCTTGTAGGTATAGCTCCAGAACATGTAATCACCATCCTTGTAACCATAAGATTCTCCGTCATCCAGATACAAGGTTCCGTTGGCAAAGTCACGGTTTAATTCACTGGCAATGTACAACGTGATTGGATCGTTCCTCATCAAAGCGGCCGATCGGCGGATTCTGGTACGGACTGGTACAATAGTACCACCGCGTTGGTACACTGGGATCTTGGACATTGGAGTGTCGGTGTAGATGGCGCCAGGAGAGACGTGCATCTTGCCAGTGTCCCAGTCGTACCAGACCTGTTGGTATCCAGGAATGTAAAGTGATACAGACTTGACTTCAGGGTCAGTAACTGGCCGTACTAACAGAGCATTACCCAGCATGTACTCTCTTTCCTCGTCGAATCCATTCTCATCTCCGGGGAATTCGGACCAAATTGGTCTCATAATAGGCTTGCCGTTCTTGGAATGTTCGTAGAACAAGGTGTACCAGTAAGGCAACAGCTGGTACCGACGAATCACAGCATCACGGATGTTGTTTCTGGTCTCATCACTGAACAACCATGGTTCACGTCGCTTACTGTCCAAGTGGGCGTGAGCTCGGAAGAAGGGTTGGAAGGCACCAGCTTGGTACCATCTGACCAACAGTTCTTCAGTTGGGTTTCCGAAGAAGCCTCCCACATCAGCACCGACATTTGGGAAGCCAGCAATTGAAAGCGACAGTAACATTGGGATGGTAGCCTTGAGATGAATCCATTCGGCAGCGTTATCACCTGTCCAGATGGCTGAGGTACGTTGAGTACCAGTGAAGAAGGAACGGGTAAGGATGAAGGGGCGGAGCTTGTTGTTGGAACGGCGGAGGTGACCAAAGTAGGTGGAGTTGTGCTGAAAAAGGGATGATTATATTATGATAGGTTACTCAATTCTATTTTTGAAGTTTTGAAGCCATTGCACTATTGTGAAGCCGTTTACAACTTTAACAGCTGTTTACGATAAAATGTTATTCATGCTAACTATCACCCAAAGAACCTACGTATAACATTCCGTAGATGTTGTGAATCTCTCTGTTCTCCCATCCACCATGGTGAATATTATCTCTCGGCATACTCATCTCAGGTCCACTGAACACTGATGGCTCATTCATATCGTTCCACGTCCACAAACGTTCCGTGGAGCCGTGATAGTTCTCCAACAGATATCTGTCGGCTAGATACTCACGTACTTGAGGATTTAGCAAGTCAAGATACGATGATCGACCAGGCCAACAGTCACCCTCGTAGTCGCTTTGACCTCCGGCGTTCTTTACATAGTAATCACGTTCCTTGGCCAACTGGTACGTTGGGTAGTTCTCGTCCTTCTTGACGTGAGGATCAACGATCGTGACCACTGATCGACTCTTGGTCTCGATCTTCTTGATCATCTCCTGAGGGTTGGGGAAACGGTCAGGGTCCCAGGTGAAGTAGCGTTTGCCATCGGTGTGCTCAATGTCAAGCCAGATGGTGTCGTAAGGAATGTCGTATTTGTCAAAGTTTTTGTCTACATCTAGGACATCTTTCTCGTCATTGTAGTTCCAACGGCATTGATGGTAGGCGATTCCGGTGATCTAAAAAAAGGGGTTTTGTATATTGTAGTAGGGTTCAGCTTGAAGGATGGCTTATAATTTTGTTAGGAAAGGTAAGAAACTTTAAATATAAGCATAAAAGTTTAAAAAGTAGTATCTAGCTAACTTACTGGAGGAAGAGGATGAGTACCAGCAAGGTTGGCCTCTTGTCTGTAGATGTCATTTGGAGTTGGACCCAAGAACAGGAAAAGGTCGGCTACACCAGCTTCTGACATGAAGTGAGCTCCAGCGTGATCTTGACCTTCATTGAACGTGAACTTGTCTACTAGTTTGTTCACGATACCCTATAACAAAGTTTTTGCTAAAATGGTATTATCCAGTGTTAGCCTATGTAGGTGTTTGTAAAAAGTAATGTAACATACGATTTTGCATATTGATCAAGAAAGTTTTAAAAATTTTTTAAAATTTGGAATATTAGACTGTTCAATTAATCCTGTGCTCTACCTCAAAGCGATTTTTTGGGATTAGTGGGCAACTGATTTTTTGAACAACTTTATATGATTTTGATAGTAATGTAAGGCAAAATAAGGTAACATAATTCAGTTTTACAAGTAAGATCGATATATTATACTTGATATATATAGATGTACATAAAGACATATCTTGTAAAATACGTAGCTTCTATTCTGTTTTGTTAAAGCTCCAAAAGTTACCTTATCAAGAGCAGATGAATGCACATCCACCCAGGTGTCAGCGACGTTGAACCAGTAAGCTCCAACCGTCTTGTACTTGTTATGAGCAATGACCAATGGAGATCCACCGTACAATGACATGGGAGAGTTCATTTCGTATTCGAAAATGTCTACATTGTAGATACGGTAGGGGTCGATTTGGTTTGGTCTTAAAATACGTTTTTGCTTTTGTTGTTAAGAATCTTGTCTTGTCATATTGAGCAAGGAAGGGGGTAGATTGGGTTTTAAATATTAGGTGCCGACATAAAGAACCCGCCATTTTTTACAGGAAATTACAGTCAAAATATGGTGGGCTCTTTATGTCGGCACCTAATATATTAGGTTGTTCAACTCATTCTGAGCTACTTAACTTTTATTCTTGTTATGAAAAGCCTTTATGTAACTTACAAAGTGCTCTTAAGCGCCAATGACATGGCATGTTCAGGTAGACCATAAAGGTACTTGAAGCCAAAGAACTCTACATCCAATCCGACGGCTGACGAACCGAAAGGCTTACTGTCAGTCCAGCTACTGAACTTCTCTTCCCAGAAGCCCTCACCGTCTTTTTCAGGCTCAGAACCTTGGTTACGGAAATGTTCAAATTTAAATAATCCGTTTGAGTTCACGGCTATTAACAAGTCTTCCTTGTCGTAGACTTCAACCCAGAAGGGGTTATAGTTGACCACGACTTTCTTGTTTTTAAATGGTACGAAAGTGGCTTTGGTGTCTTCGATCTTTACTTCTGAGATTCTGAAAAGTATTTTTGAAGGTTTTGGTTATAGATTTGAAGACCGGGCTTATATACTTGAAGATTGTGGTGATTATTGATAGGTAAAGTGTTAAATGTTGTTTTATATTGATAAGTATATCAATAAGATTAAGTAAATACTGTATTGATGGTTTTTGTTAGTTACAACGGCTGTTATTGCGCTGTATATCTTCTTTTTGTCCGAGCTTTTCATTGTACAGCAGTACTTTTTAGTATCGTACGCCTTAGCAATACTTTTAAGTACCGTACTCTCTAATTATCACCGTGCCATTCCCTAAAAGTCAATAAAAAACCAGTACTCCCTTACTTTTCCTGAGTAGGTAACCCGACGAAAGCATCATATGGAATGTATCGTGCCCGTTGTCGTTCGCCGCTTTCGTCGGCGAAGATTCGCAGCGTGCTATCTTTGAGTACGATGACAGCCAACTCTAAAGTGTTTTCTTTAGATTTTAGCTGGGCTAACAAAGCTGTCTCATTGGCCTTTACTGAGCTTGGAATGATTGAGTACGGTACACGTTCTTGTCCTTGGCGGTGTCTTCTGAAAAGGAATCGGTGTTGTTATTGGGGTTTATTAAAAGATTGATATTGTAAATAGGTTTTACTTTAAGTTTTTAGGTTTTGTTGAAAGTACGGGTTATAGTTTGACAAGATTGGATGTGAGAGCTTCTGGAAGACATAGGTATTTGATTTGTACAGGTTTTTGTTAGACAGAAGGGTACTTCTTTCGTTATATCATGGTTAAACAGTACCTTTATAAGACATTTTATGCATTTAGTGCCCCTAAAAGCTATTGTTACGGTATCTAAAAGAAGTCAGCTTAGTATGACGGGCTTCAGAACCCTTATCGAAGTGTACAAACTTGTATAAACAATATTAACACCACCATGAGAATTTTTCACGTTTGATTCTATCACGAGAACCTTTGACAGTACGAACTGATAGTAGCCCCTACTGCAGTAACAACAATCATAAACAAACTTACTTGCAAAACCCAACCTGTTCACAAGTCTTGAACTTGGACTTGTCGGCTGCGTAGGCCAAGCACACGGCCAACGCCAGGAGAAGCCACCGCATCTGAAACCAGGTGTAATCTCTGTTATGGGAAGCGACGCGCGAATTGTTTGAAGGGCATCCAAAGACACGTCAGCGAACCGAACAAATTGTCAAAATTTCGAGAAACTTCGGGAGACAGGTTAAAAGTTATTAATATCAGATATAGTGTTGGGATAGTTATTTGATTTTACAGTAGTAGTTAGCTTTATGACGTAAAGTATGGTCAGATTTTGGTTAAAACGGTCTTTTTTTAAATTGAGTCAGGTCTTAAAAAAGCTAAAAAAGAGTCGGTTTAACGCCGTTTAAAGTACGAAAGCGACTGAATAATGTACTTTTAAAAATATTTATTTCAATTTAAATTGATTACAAATACATTTTTTAAATGAAAAGTCATAACATTTCTTAAAACGACAAATAACCTTTAACAACATAACGCAAAATATGATACATGCTCTTTGAAGATGCAAATACTGAGTGCTTTAAAGAAAAAAAAATATTTTTTGGCTTAACGCTATCTTTTAACGTAAAAATAAAAAAAAACTAAAGAACTTTTTTTTATACATTAATATATAATTACAATACCTACAAATTAAAATGAAAAAAAAATATAAAAAAGCAAGCCTTTGCGATTACCACCATAAATAGACTGACATTTTATTTACATTAATATCTTTTTCTCTTTGGTCCGCAGACCAACGCTGAAAACATTTTTTATTTGTTAAAGCTAAGCGAAAGCGTTGTTCCATAGAAACAAATAGATTATGTGTTAACACACACTTAATGTTGTATGATTTACATTTTTCTTCAGATTATAGCTTTAAACAGGGTAGGGCGTGGTAAAAAGTAAAACGAGGATGGGGGGGGAGAGGGGGAAGAGTAAAGGAAACACATATATAGACACTAGGTTTGGACGCAGGAAAATATGACATAACTTAACGCTTCTTTGTAGTACTGAGAAATTTTGAAAATTAGTAACAGTGCATTATCATCAGAAATGCCAGGGTGTTCATGAAGAAATAGTAGTGGGACAGAGTAACAGACAGAGAAGGGCATACTGTGAAAAAAGGTGCAATTCAGGGCGTGTTTTCTGGCTTTGTTATAATGCTGAACGCCATATCCTATTGTAATTCGACTTGAAAGGGGGCTCGCTAGACTCAACACAAACCAGTCCGAATCAAACTGAAATTAGGCCGAGGATACCAGGATCCCAGCTGAGGTCCATCAACAAATGGTTTGACTTGCAAAATGTGTAAGCACAGAAGCATTACAATACAAGTTTTCTCAATTATTACAATATTTTAATTAGTTTATATAAAGGGCCGGGCTGAAGCATATTTGAAAGGGCCGGGATGATAAATTAGGCCTGGTTTGGCTTATTTACAGGGTAATTGCAAGTCATTACAGGGCAAAAGGTGGGGGAGTTACACAGTAGCACTGAATATTCATGTCATGTCTTGAGATTTTTAAGTCTTAATTCAGAAACTCATTTTTAAGCCTAAACTTTATTTTACAGTGGTTAATAAGAGTTTCTATAATATTTTATTTTAAAAAATTAATAAATAGATATTCCTAACCTATAAAGACGCATATTTTTTACCTTTTTCGTAAACTTTAACCCTTTTTTTTACCCCCCTCCACCCCTTAAAAATCACCCATTCAGAACTAAATCTTTCGAGTCAAAAATTAATTTCCAGCTTTCTAAAAATAGATATTTAAAACAACCTGTTTACTTAAAAAGCGTCGTTCCCTTGACCTTCTTTGCATTGATATTCACTGTTAAAACAATCAACAAAGCTTAGGAAATGCAGACTGATCAAAAGTATTTTGAAAAGTTTATATATACACAAACATTACTACAAAACATAGCAAGCTTTGAGATTAATACATATTATCAAGTAGTAATTGCTATCTCTCACGTTGTAATGGCCCATATCCGGACCTAGCTTTTATAATTGATTAAATCTTAGTTCATATGGATACTCTTATATATAGCAGTCCATATATGTCCTTTTTTATATTTATTTTCGCAAAATGCTATCGTAGTACTCCATTTCCCATATATAGGCTCTAATTAGAGTTATTTCTTTTGAATCACATTCATCCTGCATCAGATCCATAGCGTCCACAACTTCTTTTACCTCCTTCGTATCTTGTTCAGAAAGTATCATTATCTTCCACAAGAACAGTTGGTAGTTCGTTAGATGTTGATATGGCTTGTCCAACAATGACTGTACATTGAAAGTTGGAGGAAGGTTGTAACGTACTCGGATCGCCTAAAGCAATAATTAACTCTTATGGTATGATAAAACTATTATCTTATGATGAACGTCATTTTGATCACAAAAAGGCTAGACGACGTCATTTGGATCACAGTAATACTATAAGAATAAAATGTAGCTATGAAAAGCTTTACTTTCATAGTGACGATGATCTAGTTTTATCTAGACTTGAAAAGGGGTATACTAGACCCGGCCCCTTTATAAATTTAGTTTGTACCCAATATGACCCTATTTTTACGTAAAACCAAGAAATAGTCAAGAAATTTCATTTTATAAATTGACATACCTCAAGCATTGTTTTAGTCGTCTCATCCTCGTGGAAGACATCAAAGTAGACCTTATTCAAGCAATATTCCGAGTAAAGTTCCATCAACTTGTTCTTGAATTGAGAAAAGCAAGCTCCAACGTCTTCTGGATGTTTCTCGTACTCTGTCAGTTGTGGCAAGACTTCTTTTTGATGAAACTCGTAGATGGCTTCAATATTACCAAATACATCGTACGTCTTCTGTGGTGAAACCTCAAGTCGGTAAGACTTCAAGTAATAATCAACGCACTTTCCTAGATCCGCGATGTAGTCGAATTCAGAATCGAGTAGGTCTTTGTATTCTGCTCTAAATTGCAAAATTACTGTATAAAAATTTAGTTCATGTGTATTAACATACCTCAGATTGTCGGCGGCATCATACTTGCTGTAGCTGTCCACGGAAAACTCCTTGAACTTGGTTTCTAAGAAATATGTCTGATTGGCCAATTCAAGTAATTCCTCAGATGCATCTTCAAGTTCAATGAAAATTCTTTCAAGTTTTTCAAGTTGGTCGATTACCGGCTCGTCGTTGGAAAGGATTAGCTGAATTCCGTGTTTTTTGATTTCTGCTACCAATTTTTGTTTTTCCTTCTGAAGATTGAGTAAGGTACTAGTGAGTAATTCTTGGTTCTCTTGGTCAGCCCTATCTTGATATAAATGTGCTTCCAAATTCTTTTTCCAAACCTAAAAAAATATATATGGTAGGGTAGGATAGGGTGAGGTAGGGAAAAATAAGATAAAGTAGGGCAGGATAGGGTAGTGTAAAGTAGAGCGGGGTAGAGTAGGGAAGGGTAGAGTAGGATACGGTAAAGTACGTTAGGGTAAGATAACAATAAATAGGAAAAGATACAAGTGAGATAGGATAGTTAAAGTTAGAGAAGGGTAGTTTAAAGTGGTATATTGTTAGGTAACGTACGGTAGGGTAGGTTATAATTGTCTATAAAATTAAAAACTTACACTTATTTCATTAAAGAGTTCCTTAGACTTTGCGATAAAGTAAGACGCATCTGTAGCCAATTTCAATCCCATGATGTGTCTCGGCGAACGTGTAGTTTCACTGATGTTATCGTTAGAACACATTGTAGAAAATTTTAAACGTGATTTAAAATTCCTCAGAAAAGTCTTGCTTTCCAATAACTACTCGCAGTGTAGGTATAGCTGTGTGAAGCAACGGTTTGTGAATAGCTAAATCAAATCGGCATACGCGTTGGCTGCGTTGTCTTACTGACGCTTTTATTAATTTTTGCGTTCCTTTGCTTCTCTCACCCATCCCTCTTAAAACCTTGTTATAACGCGATAAGGGTAAAATCGCGTTATAAAAAAGTTTAAAAGTTAATCAATAGAGTGTACACATGCACTCTATTGATTTTGCAGTATGAAAAAACGGTATAATGGTAAAATTCAACAACTTTATTTCAAAAACATAAAAATTTGCAAACACTACTAATCGACATATGTATACGTAGAGTACCATTGACTGTAAAGTTAGGCTGGCATTACCTCCCTGAAAAATATAAAAAGTATAATACAGTAAAAATATAGCAACTTACAATACAAAAACTCAATAAGAATACGGTAACATATCATAAAAGTAAAAAAAATAAATAGCTATCAAAATAAAGATAACAAATGAGGCTGAACCACAGTAACCTACCATAAGTTGGAAACAAAAGCAGCCTTCTGTCTGATAACTCTCTTCTTGGATTCTGTAGCCTTCCTGATCGCCAATACAGTCTGATCCCATCTAAAGAAGCGGCTGAATGATTGTACCCTTCTGCCCACAGCTTCTAGTCCTTCCAATGAATGATATGTTGCAGTAGCCGTGGCATCCTGGTCTGTCAATACCTTTTCGAATTCGTATGCAACTTCACTCAGCTGATCCACTGCCAGGTCCTGTTTGTTGGTCAACTTCAACAGGTTTACGATGGCTTTTATCAGTAGGGTAAAGTCTGGCGATGACATTGGTGTTTCGTTTAGGGAGGTAATGAGGATTGGGAACAGCTGAAAGCAGAATAACATTAACAATCTTACTACAATATGTCATCATTTTTTGCATAATAGAATTTTTACTACAGTACTAGGTTACTGTAACAAAAATCATCATCGTCAATGCCTCATAAAAAGATACAAAAGCTCCGTAAAGATTGACAAGCTCAACTTACAGCCATGAGCTCATTAGTCATGGGTATTTTGACTCTATTGGACAACTGTAATATAGCTGGGATCAGTTTGATAAGTCCATTGAGCTTTTTCTTATCAGTCGTTTTCTTATATTCATCGGTGAAGATAGGTACGAATTGGGTTAATATCCTCTGAGCCCAAATAAAAGTCTTACTGTAGTTGTTTTTGTCCGGATCTGTCAAGGTCGAATCGAAGTTTAAGAGTTGAGTTAGCTGCCTTTGGTCCGCTTCTTGTAATACCTAAAAATTTTAAAATTCAAATTAATAATTGCTCTATCTTGTTCAAATATACCCTCAAAACTACCCTGCCCAAACCGAAACAACCGGGCAAAATATATAAGTAAAAAATCACAAAAAAACGTATATTAACCATGCCAAAACTCCTTACCTTTCTAAGTTTCTCGCCCGGAAACGCTCTGTTGGTTAATATTTCGTTCCTCAAGACAACTGAATCCAATTCCTGCTGTAATCCTTCATCTACTTCAATATCCGCCACATTTTCAAACGAACCTCCCCTATTGTATAAAGCAAATACCACATCCAAGAAAGCTGGCTTGGTATCTTCATTCTTTTCGTTTTGGTATAAGTTGTAAAGTCGTGTCGTTAATTGTGTGATAGTATTGACATCTTTACATTGTAAACAGGTTGCAAGTAGTACTTTTAGTTGGGCTTGTTTTTGACTGGTTGATATTGAAGTATCTTGTAGTAGTTGAAGGGTTTTTGATATAAACCATTGTAGGAGAAGAGATTTTTGACTAAAAATAGGTTTTTAGGTAACAATTTGAATATTATTTACTTTTAAAAGCTTTAAAAACAACAATTATTATATCAAAAATGTTTAAAACTTGAAAAATTATACTATATAGTATATCTAGTAGCTACTAAAGTAAATATTGTCTTTTCAGAATCAAAATATGCCAAAATACTTACCTTTCATTCAATTTCAATGTCATTTCCTGCAACATTTCACCAAGTTTTCTCAATTTCTCACCATCTTCTTTATTTTGTTCTAATAGTACTTCTAACACTTTACAAAATGGTGCTAACAGCTTGTCTTGGACAACATTAACATCCTTGTCTTGGTTACTTTTCAGTACTTTGCCAAATTCAATTATGGCCAGGTTGACGTCACTACCTGAAGAGTTATTCGGTAAAAAATTTTAAAACCGTTGTTCAGAGCTTCAGAATTCTGAGCTATGTAGAGTATGTCTTTGAAGCCCTTTAACGATAAAACTGTAAAAATCAAACTAAATATCTTTCCAACGGTCTATGTCTCATTTCGCAACTCCAACCTTAAGAAAGCCACTCCCCTAGTATATAGTACTACATAAAGTCACAAAACATTATAACTAATTTCACCTTACCTTTATTGATCATCCGTTCCAAAAACAAGGGATAACAAGATTCGAAGCCGGCTTCAGTACTCACAAGAGCTCCGCAAAACAAAAATTCTTTGGCCGACCCTCAAAAAGAAATTTAAAATTATCAGACACACTTAATTCTGGGCCCCTCTTAAAGCCAAGTTAAAAGTTCAAAAAATATTTACTCAAATTAACACTTACAGTTATCAACGGTCTTAAAATTCGATTCCACTTTGTTCCAAACTGATTCAAAGTCCTTCTTGACATATTCGTCCAAAAATTGTGACACTGCTTCCCTATAACCATTCAAATATTATATAATACTCACTTTTATCCAAAATAATGCCATAATTTTGGAAAAAACTACCAAAAACATAACAAAAATTAAATTCATAAACTTACCGCAATTTTTCATTGTCCTCATACTTCAATTCCAGTACTTTATGCAGCACAATCTCAATTTCTTTCTTCAAATTATCTCCAAGTTCTTCATTTTTAAGCAAAATTGAGCCAATTTCGGCCAAAACTTGTTGTAATAAAGCAGGCTCAACATCTTGCAAGTTCTTTATAGCACTCTGAAGCGATGGCACAGCCTCTTGAACATGTTTTGCTACAAAGGTTTGATTAAAAGTGGCAAAAAGTATGTTAGGGGGCACCCGGATTTGAACCAGGGACCTATCGATCTGCAGTCGATTGCTCTGCCACTGAGCTATACCCCCACGGACACTCTCTCGCCAAACGAACGTCCATTTGTTTTTCTTTTCGGAAAAGAGGGAGCGAGCAGCGTTCGGACAAGAGTTTTTACACTTTTTAGTGTTTTTTTTGGAAGAAAGTGCAAGAAAAGTTGTGAATTTAACGTACAAAATTGTATTATTTAAAATTTCGGAGAAGCTTTACAAGTTAAAAGCAACTTTTCAAGCTATAACTCGCTTGTTTTGTTCCAAAAACACAAAAACAGCCTCTTTTCTATCAAAAATTCAACTTTCAAACTATTTTAAGAAAGCTTCTTACAAATCCTTACTTTTTCCAGTTTTCAGTCCAATTTCCAGCCATTCCGGTATCAAAGGTAACGTTTCTTCTAGGATTTCCTTCTTGTTTTCCACATTTTTGATCGTAATACCCGTAATCAAAGCAGTTAGCCAGTACAAAACTTTGGGTAATGCCAATTCTGCTGCAATGTTATGGGCCAGAACCACGTATTCAAAAGTTTTTAGAGCTTTAGCTGCCAACCCCATTTCAGCTTGGAGGACAAATGGTTCACAATCTGAAAAAAATTAAGTTTATATTGTAGTTGCTGCCTATATTTAGTAAAAAATCAAAAGATGTTAGGTGGTTCAAATAATTCTTTGTCCCCTCACACTAATAGTAAAACTTTGATTCTTTTTCTACAAACAGAAAAAAATAAAAAACACGTATTTTACACAAAAAAACCTTATTACCTAAACTATCTCAATAGTAATGTAATAAAACCTTACTTTCAATCATTTGCTGAGTAGCTCTTTCAATTTCATCTTCATTCCTAGGAGAATCAAGTTGATTTAGACAGTTGATTAAGGCTTGTAACGTGTTTCCTACTGTAGTTACAGTTTCTTCTTCAAATGACTTCCTTCTCGGATTAAAAGAAATCATTCTGAATGCAGCCAGGAATTCATCTGTCAAGGCTAGTAAGGATCCTGGGCCAAACTTTGACATAACTGTCATCTGAAGTAAAGATTTTATTAAATCAAGTAGCGTATTTTACATTTAAAATGTCGTTGTTTTAACAAACGTTATTTAAATAAGTAGTACATTTTTCCAATTTTTTTGAAAATAAGATTTAAAACCTTACCAAAAACCGGCATATTTTTAATTTGGTTTCATGAACAACACTTTCATCGTCTTCTAACAGTTTATCTAATAGTAGTTGATATGTATATAAAGAAAATCCTCTATTCGCGACTAAACAAGACTCACAGCCGGCTGACAAAGCTTCTGGACTCAGGGGATTCTTATCTGTTTCTCGCTGAAATTTTGAAAAATTAATTTAGTTTTTCACAAGACTAGTAAAGCTAAATATACTTTAAGGTTAGTAATATTCACGACTAGTATGCTTCTTATTTTACAATACAAAACCTGGATAATCTTGATTAAGGTATAGTTATAATTTTTATGATTTAGAATTACCGGTTGATACTCAATCGGATAGTAACAGGCAATAAGATCAAACATGTCCTCCATGAATGGACCAACATCCATTTGTCTCATAACTTTAATAAAGATCCCAAAAACCTTCATCAAACATCTTGGATCTCGCTCTCCGCCAGCCGTGTTCGAAAAGATGTTGTAGTACTGAACTCCCAACTCTTCTATCACTAAAATTTTGCCCTTTATTAGTAAATTACTTTTTTATTTGTAAAAGGAAAATCCCAATAAAATTTTAAAAACTGAAGAGTTTGGGACCAATTATACCTAAAATTATAAACATTTGAATTCAAAAACATACCATAAAAGTGATTGTCCACAACATGCTGCATGATCTCCAAAAACAGCATTCGATCAACTTGAGCGTACGCTTGAACTCCATTTTCAGCGAAAATATTGTGGAAAACTTCAAAAATGTCAGCTTTTTCAAAGCTTTGAATCGAAAAATACTAAAAATAGACTTTAAACTTAATTATTTCACTATAAATAACATTTTTAACGTTAATCAATCAAAAACTCTTATCCGCAGCTTTTTGTAACTAAGGCTTGTCCAAAAAACCTACCAAACTGTGTACCACCTTCACCAGAAGCTCAGCTGAATGCCCACAATCGTCAAATCTGGCTGACAAAAATTTCAACAAAAACATAGCTAAAACAAAATTATAAAAAAAACCTCCAATCCATTATTCAAAACCTTCATAAGCTTTAAAATTACTCTATCCTCCAGCACCCAAACTTACCTTCATTTTGATTCAGAAACCCTTTCGGCAAGTTCAACACCACATAAGACAGTTGATTTAGCCCAGCAGATCTGTTATTTCTCTCTTTCGACGTCACTTTGTCTCTAAACACCAATCTAAACCAATAAGACACAACTTACTTTATGTTTTGACAATAATCCGAGAAGATGAGTTTGTTGCCCAAGATGTCTTTCACTGTTTTTTGTAAACTTTCCTGTTCTTCCTTGGAGAATATATCTGGAGGATTCATTTTCCGACTTTCTTCTACAATATTTTCTGTTACAGCTTCAAAACAAACGTTGAAACAAGAAAACTCAAAAACAATTTTTTTAAATCTATTTTTATTTATTTGCAGCGGGATGCCAAATTGTCTTGGCAAGTCAATGTTTTCGTTGCGGGACTAGTTCTTTTCAGTGTAAACTTTAATAGTGCAAGGTAGGCCTGGCCTATTCACTTTCAAAAATATTTTTAAAAATATGTATTTTTAAATATGGTATACTGTTTGAAAAAACAAATAATTCTTTTGTTTTTTTACCTACAGTTATATTTCACGTGTTCAAAACCTAACCAAATTAGAATGGAACACCGACTAAAAGTACCAGAACAGTAATAGCATTAGGGTTGTTTTGTAATAGATAATAACAGTATGGCTCGGTTATAAATAAATTATGGTGTAATTACGTTTACTTTCCTTTCTTTTTCTGCCATTTCTAACGTGCTATTCGCGATGGAGTGTGATTATAGCATTTACAACGTGCCAATTGGTCTTCGGATTCTTGCTGTTTTTGAGATTTTGATTTTGTTTGTTGCCTTATTTACTACGGTCGTGTTTACTGTAGCTTTGATACGGTATCGGTTGTTGACCAACTTGTGTAGGGTAATATTGTTGAATGAGATTGCTTGTTCGTTGGGGTATATGAGTGTACGGTGAGTTGTATGGTTGATGTTAGGTTGCTCAAACTGTTACTTTCTATGCGAAAAATGTTTTCTTTTCAGATCAGTAGTGTTATACTACGTAGCTTTTAAGGGTATTCACGACTACGAGTCAGATACGTTGATAAGACTCGTACATGACACTTTTATCAGAGCAAAGTATGTTAGTATAGGGCTGTCAGGGATGATATTATACATATTTTCTCTTAAAGTCAGCTTCAACTTTGGTAATTGTGGTTTAATTAATGGGCTAATCTGTGCTTTTTGGACTTGGATGATACCTATATATCTACATTTTTTGAAACTGCCGGGGAGTAAGTTTATTGTTTTTTACAGATCTTAAGGCAAGATGATGTATAGTATTGTAATTTTTGCATTAAAAGCATTTTAATGCAATTTATTTCATATTGTCGCAAGAATTATATATGTTATAGTAAAATATTGTCTTTGATACATTTCTTTTTACTATAGGAACAGGTCGGCCCCTTCTTTGTAAAATTTTTGGCGCTCATGCAAAATCGTTCCCACAAAATCGAAGAATCGTTCCCCACTCATAAAGGCATAATCGTTCCCCACGGTGAGAATAAATAAAACTATGCAAATTTTTGCTTCACATATTTTTTCATTTTCATTATGGCTTTTCATTCTTTCTTTCTATTTGATCTTGGATGGTCGAAAAATGGAACACGGTGCAAGAGGAGCAAGCATATAACACTGCTATTCAGATCATGATAGACAACTCTCTTCTCCCACCGGCTTATTCGTGCCAGCAATGTTCGTCGATTATGAAGTTGTCGAAAAAGTCTGAACTGGCCGGTAAATACATGGTAAGTTAGTTGTTTATATTTATCATATGTTGTTTTAGTGGAGATGTCGAAACGGAAGTACTGATTGCTGAACCCGCTCTACTCGTCATGGTACCTACTTTTCGAACTCTAACCTTTCGGTCTCGACACAGATGGCGTACAATGGGCTCAAGGATCCTGGTTTTGGCCACCGAACTTTACGCCATAAAACACAGTATTCGAGGTAATTGACTACGTATTCTAATTTACTATTATTTGCAAACGCTTTACTACCGTTCCCCAACGCTTTACTATCATTCCCCAACGCTTTACTACCGTTCCCCAACGCTTTACTATCATTCCCCAACGCTTTACTACCGTTCCCCAACGCTTTACTATCATTCCTCAACGCTTTACTATCATTCCCCAACGCTTTACTATTGTTCCCCAACGCTTTACTACCGTTCCCCAACGCTTTACTATCATTCCCCAACGCTTTACTACCGTTCCCCAACGCTTTACTATCGTTCCCCAACGCTTTACTACCGTTCCCCAACGCTTTACTATCATTCCCCAACGCTTTACTACCGTTCCCCAACGCTTTACTATCATTCCTCAACGCTTTACTATCATTCCCCAACGCTTTACTACCGTTCCTCAACGCTTTACTATCATTCCCCAACGCTTTACTACCGTTCCCCAACGCTTTACTATCGTTCCCCAACGCTTTACTACCGTTCCCCAACGCTTTACTATCATTCCCCAACGCTTTACTACCGTTCCCCAACGCTTTACTATCATTCCTCAACGCTTTACTATCATTCCCCAACGCTTTACTATTGTTCCCCAACGCTTTACTATCATTCCCCAACGCTTTACTACCGTTCCCCAACGCTTTACTACCGTTCCCCAACGGTTTACTATCGTTCCCCAACGCTTTATACCGTTTCCTAACGCTTTACTATCGTTCCCCAACGCTTTACTATTGTTCCTTAACCCTTTACTATGTATCTCTCCCCAACGCACCACCGCTCAAATTTTATTTCTAAATTGAAGATGTTAAAATATAAATATAAATAATTGGGGGAACGGTTATGCACCGTTGGGAACTATAATGCACTGGGTAACGATTCTTCATTGGCCCCAAATTTTTTACTTTATAGTAATGATCAATCTTTTCCAGGTGGATTTGCTGCCAAGTATTCAATGTTTGTTTATATTGGAGTTACTGTAATCAGTTTTTTAGTAAGTTTGTTTCAAATTATGATTTGTGATATAGGTATACACATTTTACGGAACTTTTTTTTTGAAAATACGATTACGACTAATAGTATAATATTGTTTTAGCTTACAATTCCATTTAAGAGGAACTTGGCTGTTATGTACAACGGGAATAAATTCAATTTACACAGTAAAACTATGGTACGTTCAATGAGAAGCTTTTTGTTATTCATTAAGTTTAGATATCAATCCAACTTCGTTCCTTATCAATCTTAAAGTCAACCTTATGGATATCTCTTCTTCGTATGGCCTTATGCCTTCCTTTAATAATATATATGATTCAATTTATGATACCAGCATGTCAGATTACAGAATCAAGATACGCTGGGCTTACTCATGACATTATTTTT
Organism: Bursaphelenchus okinawaensis; assembly: GCA_904066225.2. NCBI lineage: Eukaryota > Metazoa > Nematoda > Chromadorea > Rhabditida > Aphelenchoididae > Bursaphelenchus > Bursaphelenchus okinawaensis. The sequence continues at coordinate 4,295,523 of CAJFCW020000005.1, read as the reverse complement.
GAATTTTGCGACATTTTGGTTAATATCTGGATCATGAAAGAAGAACCGATGTTAAAGAAGCAGATATCATGGTTAAATAATCGTACTGTAACTCCTATGAGAAATGCGTTGGGACAAGATATTACAATTGAAAATGGAGGTGATAAACACTTTGAGGATCTGATGAGGATGTGGGAACATCGAACTTTGAAACATTTGAAATGAAATTTAATTTTGAGTTTATGACTTTAGTATTTTCGTGATAAGTCATTTTTAAGAGTTTTTTTATTTAATAAAGGTAAAAAAATTAAGTCAATTTATGGTATATTGGGAATTTTTATACGATTTTCATACCTAAATTACGAAAGCTTAATTGAAATCTAAATCAATTTTTTGACAAAAGATGGTACGTTTTACCATTTACTAATTGTTCTTTTACACTAAGATAAGTAAATTTAAAAGTAATAATTAACAGCTGTGTTCTATATAATTTACTCAATAAGGTAACACATAGTTATACGTCATAAAAGCAAGGCAGTAATTAATTAGGTTGAAGATTATAGACTTGCAAAGCACGTTTATATGGTTTTGTGTTTCGGTGAACAAAAAAATAAAAAAAATTTGTAAAACTTTAAAAAATGACAAATAACATTAGTAACCAAAACTTAGTTTAAAGTTTTATTAAAACGCCTGAAGACAGATGTTTGTGGTTAATTATGAGGACAAGTTGATCTCTTTTTACAACTCTTAAGAACTGCCATTAGCACAGAATTTCGCAAATGAAAAGCAAACGATTCGGCCGATTTGAATACGACCGCTTATTCTTTGATACGACATTCTCAAGATACGACGAGCTTTACCTTTCTTTTACTCTCTGCTTTGGATTTGGTCTATGGGGGATGCTACACTAGGTGGTGAACTCTGATTTTCTTTTGTTTCTAACGTTTATTGAGGTATAGTTAAAAGGTTTTGCATCTTATTGGAAAAAAGCCTTTTTCTCTGTTGTGTCTTTGTTTTATAGGATGTTCTATATCTGTTCCGTCTCTCTCTTCTAGAAGGTTACTCTTGCGTTGGGAGGTTACTCTTGCTCTTTCGTCTCTTTGTTTTATAAAATCTTATTCTATCTCTTCCGTCTCACCGATATCTGTGCTATATCGCCTGTATAACTTATTCAAATCCGAACGCTTAATAAAATACTCAAAGTGATCGAATGCCGCGGCCTTAAGTTTAATGTTTAACGTGGTTGGCCGAACTCCTTAGGCAAAGGGAGCAAAATTTAAATTAAAGAGAGCTTTGTGATATGCAAATTCTATTCTCTTGCTTCTTAAACTTTAATTTCCACCAGTTGTAAGCTGGTAGAAATTTGGACCTTGTACTTGACTAATCATAACTTGCACTAAACTTGATTACTCTAAAAATCAAATTTTAATAAAACCGTCTACTATATATCAGTGCAACACCTATAAAGCCAGTCCTTTTAGACACTTGTTTTCGGCCGCATATTAATTTAATAAGCCCAAGGGGCATTGAACAACAAGTGAACCTTGAATGAGGATCGATCTCTGAATTGCCTGTTATTATGAAGGGTCTTTACGAAGAGATTAAAAACTTCAAAAAGAGAATGACCGAAGGCAGAGCGGTCGCCCAGAGTCAGCCAAGCCTAGTCACCGGTCGATATTTGTTTCCGTTAAGGAAAACTCAATCTAGAGATCGGGAGAGTGTGGCCAATTGGAGAGAAAAGGTATGATTTAAAGTTCATATTGATTTTAATTTTTTTAAATGAATGTTTGTAACTAAAATTGGCTAAAATTTTTTTATAAGTTTTTACCTCGCTCAAAGTAAAAAATTTTAAAAGTTGAAAAAATTCCGTTTTCAGAATTGCTGCTGCCAACAACGTGCCATAGAAGCCGAATCCGCCCAACGCAAACTGATTGAAGAGAACGTTGAACTTCGTCGCTTATGTTTATACCTAGACAAACAACGAATCCAAAAACAACGTCAGCTACGAGATATTCAACAAAGTAATCAGATATACGACCAAGCTCACACTCTACATCGACAACAACAATGTTGTTATGCTCCGCCATGTTGTTCTCAATGTAATTACCAAGAAGCTTGTTGTCAGGTAGACGATCACAATAATGGAAGTTTGAAATGGAGTGAGAGTCCACAAGAAAATAGAAGTACAGAGAGTCCGAAGAGGGATGAGAGCTTGTTGGCTTATATTAAAGCGTTGGAGGAGAGGATATTATTGCTGGAGGCTGAGAAAACTTCGAAAGATGGTAGTCGATATCAGGTATGTTATCCGTTGCAACGTTGTTCTCTTATTTTAGCCTTACTCTAGTCCTAGTAAATCTCTGCTCTAGCCTTTCTTAGGTTTACCTTGCCTTGCTCTAATCCTGCTCCATCCTTGCCCTAGCTTTGTCATAGCTTTGCCTAGCCTTGCTTTAGCCTTTCTCTAGCTTTGCCCTAGCTTTGTTCTAGCTTTGCCATTGTATTACTCTAGCATTGACCGAGCCTTATTCTCGTTTTGCTCCAATTTTGATCTAACCCTGCTCTAGCCGTATACTATCCGTGCTCAAGTCGTGCGTTAGCCAGGCCGTAGCACTGCCTTAGCCCTACCCTAGTCCTACTCTAGTCCTAGTCTCGTTCTAACTCTACCTACTCTTACTGTATCCTTGATCTATCTTCTAGACATAGGTCTACATTATATTGCTTTTGTTTTACCTTGCATAATTATAGAGTCAAGACAAGCTACCAAAAGCAAACGTGAACATTCAAACGTCATTCGTCGAGTCAGCAAGGTTCACATGTTCAACACCTCAATCAGAATTGTCCGAAGAAAGCTACACACCTCAAGCTGCCACAGAAAACGACTTACAACATCTACAAGTTAGCATGAAAACTAGCAGTGAGTATACTATAAGTTATCCAAGCTTTTAAAAGTTCAAAATTTGAAAATTTTTTACTTTTTTTTCAAAAAAAATACTTTAGGTTCAGGCACTACCTACACCAGTAGCTCGTTTGACGAAGCTGAGGACGATCTTTCAGTAGCCACGACTGTCTACCGGCCGTTGGCGGAAACTAAATTAACAACCGAACAGCAAAAAGAACTTCAGAATACTCAAACTGCTTCTACTATTGTACGAAAGTTCATGTCGACTAGGGAAAAGTTTTTACAAAGTATCAGAAAACGAGTAGAGAGTCCGGAATATGCTCAGATCCAAAGGAATTTAGGTACGGCTAAAGACAGAAGACGTATGTATGCTTATGGACAACATTCATTTGATGTGGCAGGTCATTATGACTACAATCATCCGGAAGATTACGATGAGAATAGTGATAACGACGATTTGCCTCCTAAACTTAATTTGATTTCGGTGAGTTTTATCTGTAGGCTATAGTTTGATTTTAGGTTTAGTTTAATTAAACGTTATGAAAATTATTTTCAGACGTCCGGCCGCCGTAACCCAGCTCGTCTTTCAGCGTGAAACCCTTAAAGTCATCGAAAACAAGTATTACTCATAATATTAATAAATAATTTTAAAACGTCGTCAGACAAGGTCGCGATATAATCACTCGTTTTTCTCGTTTTTTGTTTATTTTGTCGAACATGCTTTTACTGACAGCTACAATCGTATGTCTTGTTGGCGTTGTCAACTCGGAATCACAAGGTATTACAGCATCTGGAGGGTTGACGTGCAATGGAGAACCATTGACTGGCGCTAATGTCAAGTTCATCGAAAGGGATAGGTTTGTATGTAAGTTTGGTGGCATAAAATAAGCTTAAAATGTCAAACACATGATGTTGAAATGACATTTATGATTACATGAGTTTGTGTTTTGTGACAAAAATGATGTTAAAATGACTTGGCTGGTTACATAAATTTAATTTTTTTTGGTTTTTAGTCGACCCAGATGATTTGGTGGCTAATGTAAAAACTGACAGTGAAGGCATGTTTCATATAACTGGCAGAACTGAAGAGATTACATCAATTGAACCATACCTACATTTTTACTATCGTTGTGGATCTACTGTAAGTGAAAAATAGACAAAAAATGTTTTTGAAAAGATAAAAAAAGTTTGAAATTGAGAAATTATATTTTTGATTATTTACAGTAGCCTTGCATCTACACATTGTCACAAGGTAACTAATGTAAATTTTAGGACTGTCAACACTTTTCCATTCGGATAGATGACAAATTTATTGAAACGGGAGACGACCAGCGGCCGTATGATTTTGGAATTAGAGAAGTATCCAACATCACCGGAGTATACATGCATGAAAACTGTTAGTGCAAAACGTTTTGTAAACTAATTTTTTTATAAAATAAAGCTTTTTAATTTAAATTTTTTAAATAGAAAACTCATAAACTACGAATAATAATATGCTAGGCAGTTTATTCATCATAGAAATTGTACTGTAAAAACATTAGATATCAATTTACGACTCGATAGTTACTGGGACTCTAGTGGCACGAGAGATGGCTACAGTAGAAGTTTCATCTCCCAAACCTTCAAAGAAGTCCTTGATCTTTTGAATCAGCTCTTCGAAGATGTTGGAAGAAGATTCAGAAGAGCTAGAGTCAGAAGAACCAGAGTCAACGTCACGCTTGGCACGTCCAACAGTAGTCACATCAGTAACGGCTTCTGGGTTGACGGTAGGAAGGTTGAGAGCTTCCAAAATGGCGTTCAAGAACTCGACCAGTTCAGTCACAGATGGCTCTCCAGTTGGCAGTCCAGTGATTCCAGCAAGGACGTCACGCTTCTTTCTTCCAGCAGTAGTAGCATCTGGCACGGTGACGGATTCTGGGCTGATTGTTGGCAGACTCAAGGCTTCCAAGAGTTGGTTGAGCAAGTCGACCAGTTCAGTCACAGCTGGTTCACCAGTTGGGAGGCCAGTAACATCAACAGCACGCTTCTTTCTTCCGGCAGCAGTAGTATCTGGCACGGTAACGGATTCTGGGTCGACAGTTGGGAGACTGAGAGCTTCAAGATTTGGTTCAGAACATCAACCAGTTCAGTCAAAGAAGGAGCTCCAGTTGGCAGACCAGTAACTTCAGAGACAACATCACGCTTTTTGCGACCAGCAGTAGTAACATCAGAAACGGTGACAGATTCTGGGTTCACGGTAGGAAGGTTAAGAGCTTCCAAGAGTTGGTTCAGCAAATCAACCAGTTCAGTGACAGATGGCTCTCCAGTTGGCAGTCCGGTCAGTCCAGATAGGTCACGTTTCTTTCTTCCAGCAGTAGTCGCGTCAACGTTGGGAAGAGTGATGGATTCAGGGTTGACGGTAGGAAGTCCCAAACGCTCGAGAAGATCATTGAGTATCTCTGTCAGAGCCTCCAAAGATGATTCTTGTGGCTGAGACGTGGTTACAGTAGCAAGGGAAAGTGTTTCTTGAGCCAATGCTAAGGCCAAGAACGTCACGAATAGGACACACTTCATGGTTTTAGAGGTTTTCGGATGCTTTCGAATGGACTCGAAATGACAATGTTGATCATGATTTAGTTATTGCTTTTATAGTAACTTTTAAGCCTTTTGGTGATTGATCGCGCTTGTTTTGGTACGTTTTAAGCTTAGTTTAGTTTCATATTAAACTATCCAAAAAGGTTTTAGATAAATTATGAAAATCTTTGAGTTTCAATAACTTTGGCTACAAACCTAACCTTACTAAACATAAAGTAATATTACGAAAACATAAAGCTTTGCATAATCGATTAGCCTTTTTTGATTTCTGATTTGTAAAACTTTAGAAATAAAGCTAAAGATACAGAAAATCAATCACCAAAAAGCTTAAAAGTTACTATAAAAGCGATGGCTTAATCATGATCAACATTGTCATTTCGAGTCCATTCGAAAGCATCCGAAAACCTCTAAAACCATGAAGTGTGTCCTATTCGTGACGTTCTTGGCCTTAGCATTGGCTCAAGAAACACTTTCCCTTGCTACTGTAACTACGTCTCAGCCACAAGAATCATCTTTGGAGGCTCTGACAGAGATACTCAATGATCTTCTCGAGCGTTTGGGACTTCCTACCGTCAACCCTGAATCCATCACTCTTCCCAACGTTGACGCGACTACTGCTGGAAGAAAGAAACGTGACCTATCTGGACTGACCGGACTGCCAACTGGAGAGCCATCTGTCACTGAACTGGTTGATTTGCTGAACCAACTCTTGGAAGCTCTTAACCTTCCTACCGTGAACCCAGAATCTGTCACCGTTTCTGATGTTACTACTGCTGGTCGCAAAAAGCGTGATGTTGTCTCTGAAGTTACTGGTCTGCCAACTGGAGCTCCTTCTTTGACTGAACTGGTTGATGTTCTGAACCAAATCTTGGAAGCTCTCAGTCTCCCAACTGTCGACCCAGAATCCGTTACCGTGCCAGATACTACTGCTGCCGGAAGAAAGAAGCGTGCTGTTGATGTTACTGGCCTCCCAACTGGTGAACCAGCTGTGACTGAACTGGTCGACTTGCTCAACCAACTCTTGGAAGCCTTGAGTCTGCCAACAATCAGCCCAGAATCCGTCACCGTGCCAGATGCTACTACTGCTGGAAGAAAGAAGCGTGACGTCCTTGCTGGAATCACTGGACTGCCAACTGGAGAGCCATCTGTGACTGAACTGGTCGAGTTCTTGAACGCCATTTTGGAAGCTCTCAACCTTCCTACCGTCAACCCAGAAGCCGTTACTGATGTGACTACTGTTGGACGTGCCAAGCGTGACGTTGACTCTGGTTCTTCTGACTCTACCTCTTCTGAATCTTCTTCCAACATCTTCGAAGAGCTGATTCAAAAGATCAAGGACTTCTTTGAAGGTTTGGGAGATGAAACTTCTACTGTAGCCATCTCTCGTGCCACTAGAGTCCCAGTAACTCTCGAATCGTAAATTGATATCTAATGTTTTTACAGTACAATTTCTATGATGAATAAACTGCATAGCATACTGACTTAGGAAATTATAATAATACAAATACTAAATAATTCAAAGTCTTATTTCTTGTGTTAAATTTAGGCGTATATAACCACATAAAATGTAAAAACTAAGTGTTACCATTAAGATAACTGTAAATTCATACAAAAATTTCGTTTTATTGTATAAAGTATCCATTTGCCTTTTCTTAGAGAATTCTCAGATATTTGAATAATTTCCTTATTTCACAATTTTGAAATTCTTTTCGAGTGTCATACTTTTCCAAAAAAGACCATTTGGTTGCGCGTACGTCTCTAAAATGGCTCATCCTATCAAATTCATGAAGGAGTTGCTGGTCGGCAGCTATGTGTACCATGTCGCGAAACCAGTCAATCTTCATGCTCTGGCCAAAACTGATTGGGGAGGTAAGACTATTAGTACGAAAAGTAGATTTGAACTTCTTGTACACAAATATAGTGTTAAAAGCCTCTGATTAAAAGGGCCAGAAGCCTACAAAGCCAGCCCACTTGATTTACTACCTAAAAAACGACGTTGTAATAGTATTTTAGCCGTCACCGGCTGTACTCATGGAATTGGAAGAGCGTACGCCGAGGAGATGGCCAAGAAAGGCTTCAACGTGTTGCTGATTGGCCGTACTCCATCAAAGTTGGAGAAGACACAAACCGAACTGTCCCAAAAGTACCCTCACCTCAAGTTTGATGTAGCTGAGATCGACCTCACAACTTCAAAACAAGAAGATTACGAGAAGAAGATGAAAGGAAAACTGGAGGAGGTTGGGTTCTTGGGTATGGTTTGTTTATCAACTCAATCATACTACTATTTTTATAAAGTTCAGTACCATTCTAATTTAATAGCTCTAAGTCAATTACCTTCTAGTACTCATTTATACGTATTTTCTTGTAGTAAATAATGCTGGCTATGCAACCGACTTCCCAGACAAATTGTTGGACCAAGCATGCGGGTTAAAAGACGCCTGGGATACAATCAACGTCAACATCAAAGGCATGGTAGCCATGACCTACTTGAGCCTGCAGAGTATGCTACCTAGAAATGGAGGTATTATTGTCAATGTCACATCAGGTGTGGGCGGATTTGCGTTCCCTTACATCACTATGTACTCAATGTCAAAGGTATTAGTTTGTTTTTGGGTTATTTGTAGTCATTACTTTTTAAGAAGTGATACTTTGCTAATAGTTTAGTGTAATTTGCATATTTTATAATTCAGTTCCAAAAGAACATTGTTTTATACTTCCAGAGAGCCGGACATCACTTCACAAGTGCGTTGATGAGAGAATACCCCCAGATCTACATCCAAAACCTCGCTCCAGGCTGGGTAATGACTGATTTGGCCAAGATCCGAGAGAAGAGCTGGCATTCCGTCACGACGGATGAGTTCGCCGCTTCAGCCATCAATACGGTCGGGTTAGCCAGAGAAACCCGAGGAAACTGGAGAAATCAGCTCTACTTTGACTTTTTGTTGTATGTCCTGCCAGAAGAGGTGGCACAGAAGTTCTTTGCCGAAGGAATGAAGGCCAAGAAGCAAGAGAGTATTCTCTACAAACAAGACGTTCGAGATGGGAAGAAGAACAAATTAGCAAAATGAGTTTAGCGGTTATGACAATAAATACTGGTCATTCTTATAAATGCTTTGTTTGACTATATATATGATATACTACGAATGACACAGGCATATAGAAAGTAAATTTTTCAAAAAAGTATAAAAACCAATACAGTTTTTCACTTATGTGTGTTTTTTCTGTAATGGCCATGTCAAAACATAAATTTAAACAAAACATTTCTCTTTGTTCTCTGATAGCAGCATTAAAGTCAAAAGATGTTTTGACTTTTATCACTTACCCTATTAAATTTGAGAAGAGCATCTACTTATAAAAAACTTCAAAATAATATATAAAACAGTTGATAACATGGCCACACAACGCGTTTTATATGCTACATGTTCCGCCTAATCTAGTGCAAAGCCATTTGTCATTTTTTGATGCTTTTTCTCAATATAAATACTGATCTTTTGTGTTACAGTAATTTTCGCGTTTTAACAATGTTAAAAAAGGAAAAGTACATAACCTGCCCCGCTCAGAATCAACAAAAATGTTTATACGATTTTTGTACCACCAGTAGTACTTATAAAAAATTATAGCTCGCGCAATTGAGTTTTAAGATCGAAATATTTGAGTTTTCCATTAATTTGGCATTGTGTTTCATGTACTTTTTTTACTTTTCAGACAAGCTACGCTTACATATTTAAAAATGTCGGTTCATTTAAAGGTTTCTACTATCAAAGAAAAATGCAAAAAAGTCAAAAAAAAATGACAAAGTTATAAACTTGAAACGATATGCCAAAAAAGGCACTTTTCTTGTAAATTAATTTTATCAACTTCGATTTACGGTAATTGTAAAAATGATCTTTTTCAGAATGTTTAATAATAACTTTGACCTTATCAACGTCTAATTTTTATTGTCCAAACAAACTAATGACAAAGATCAAAGTTATCGTATGCCTACAGTGAATTTAACGACAGGAACTGTCTGACTCCTTAATGTTCCTTATTACCCTTTTTAAGTATAGCAATAAAAAATTTCTGTATCTAGACAAACAATGTTATAGGACAATTACCGCAACTTATCATGTTATCTTTCTCAACTTCTTAATTGATGACTATAAAAAGCGTTCGAAAAAACTAATAAGGAACAGTTTCGATAAATCGAAACATTTTTAAAAGTGATTCGAAACATTTTTGTGTGAATTTCGTTGTATATTGTAACAATCAACTTATGTAAATCAAAGTAATAACGACCACATTTAGCTAATCCAACGAGTTGTTCATCTCAAACGACGACTTCTGAGAAAAAGGCCGATTACCTATGAACTAAAGAACTAAAGTAAAAGTAAGTATGACCAAACTACCTAGTGAACAGTAAGTATGAGCTATGCATTTTGAATTTGTATTTAAAATTATAATGTTTAAAAAAATACAAACTAAATTCAGTTATTGCCATTGGTGTAAAGCAGTACTACGTCCCCGAAAATGGCTCATCCTATCAAATTCATGAAGGATCTTCTGATCCACAGCTACGTGTATCATGTCGCCAAACCGATAGATCTTCATGCTTTAGCCAAAACAGATTGGGGAGGTAAGAATATTAAAGTACAAAAAATAAATTTGAATTTTTTAGACGAAAATATTGTATTAGAAGCCTTTGATTAAAAGAAGCAAAAGCTTACAAAACTAGCCTATTTGCTTTACTACCTAAAATTTTGTTGTAATTTAGCGGTCACCGGCTGTACTCATGGAATCGGAAGAGCGTACGCCGAGGAAATGGCCAAAAAAGGCTTCAACGTGCTGTTGATTGGCCGTACTCCGTCAAAGTTGGAGAAGACACAAACTGAACTGTCCCAAGAGTACCCTCACCTCAAGTTTGATGTAGCCGAGATTGACTTCACAACTTCAAAACAAGAAGATTACGAAAAGGCAATGAAGGGAAAGCTAGAAAAAGTTGGGTTTTTGGGTACGTTAATATTACCAATTCTATGACTTTTCACAAAGCTTAAATTACCAAAAATCGCCCCGCCATATACACCTTTAAAAATATAATTTTTTTAAAAAAACCTAATGCCTTAAAATTTAAAACCATATTTTGAAGTGAACAACGTCGGCTACGTCACCAACTACCCAGATACCTTGTTGAACCAAGAATATGGCCTAAAAGACGCTTGGGACACAATTAATGTCAACATCAAAGGAATGGTGGCCATGACCTACTTGGGTTTACAAGGCATGTTACCAAGAAATGGAGGTATCATTGTCAACGTTACATCAGCCGCTGGAGGCATGGCTTTTCCTTATATGGCTATCTACTCCATGACAAAGGTATGACGAACTTTGATACTTAAAATTTAAATTTTTAAAAATCGGCCATAGAGCCAATATACTTTAATATTATCATATACATATTATCAACGTATTGTCAATTTCAGAAAGCTGGAGTTCATTTCACAAGTGCCATGATGAGAGAATACCCCCAAATCTACTTCCAAAACCTAGTCCCAGGATGGGTAATGACAGAAATGGCAAAGATCAGAGAAAAAAGATGGCACTCCGTCACTACAGATGAATACGCTGCTTCGGCTATCAACACTGTTGGGCTGATTAAAGAAACCCGAGGAAACTGGAAGAATCAGCTATATTTCAACCTGTTCTTCAACGGTCTTCCAGAAGAAATGGCACAAAAGTTCTGGGAGAAAGGGATGAAAGAAAAGAAGCAAGAGAACATACTGTACCAACAAGATCTACTAAACGGAATCAAAAACAAACTGGTCAAGTGATTAGAACTTTCAGAATGAACCACATAGCTTTCTTCTCAATAGCATCAATCATTTTAAAGTATTTTTTATTCAGTATTATATGTCATTTAAATAGGACGATACCTAGAAATTTTCGTAAAACAAAGAATTAAAACAATTACTATTGTCCTATGCATTATTTACTTGAAAAACATTTCGAGATAAAATGACAAGACTAATATAGCTGCAATAATCAATTTGATGCCTTTTTATACAGTTTATTTTTGATTTTTAACGACCAGTTTATGATAATCAGAATGATAAAAAGAGTTCAAATTCAATTAAAAAGACCAGTCCGAAACCAAAGAAACCATTATTGATGTATTAAACAAGGTAAGTAATGCACTATGTGTTTTTGTTGTTCTATGCAAATTTCGTTATTGCAAAATCGTAGGTATGGGTCGCTTTCAGCTCAAATTCACTTTGTTGCCATTTGCTGGTGTAGAGTGGGACGTCCTCGACGATGGCTCATCCTATCAGATTGATGCGAGAGCTGCTGACCCACAGCTACGTCTACCATGTCGCCAAGCCGGTCGATGTTCATGCTTTGGCTAAATCGGATTGGGGAGGTAAGAACAATACAGTACGACAAGTAATTTTAAACTTTAGTACAAAAATATTGTATTGAGAGTCTATGGTTAAAAGAAACAAAGGCTACAATGCTAGCCTATTTACTTTATTGCCTAAAATTTAGTACCAAAAAGTTATAATTTTATTTTAGCTGTCACCGGCTGTACTCATGGAATCGGAAGAGCGTACGCCGAGGAAATGGCCAAGAAAGGCTTCAACGTGCTGTTGATTGGCCGTACTCCCTCAAAGTTGGAGAAAACTCAAACCGAACTCTCCCAAAAGTACCCTCACCTCAAGTTTGACGTAGCCGAGATCGACTTTTCAACTCCATATCAAGAAGAATATGAGAAGAGAATGAAGGGCAAACTGGACAAGGTCGGATTCTTGGGTATGTTATTATTTACTACCAGGTTTAAGTGTTAACAACTGTATATTATCTTAAGAATCCATAACAACTACCGACTTTACTTTCAGTAAACAACGTCGGGTATGTGGCCGACATCCCAGACAAACTGTTGGACCAAAAGAAAGGTCTAGGTGACGCTTGGCACACCATAAATGTCAATTTGAAAAGCATGGTAGCCATGACCTATCTGGGTATACAAAATATGTTACCAAGAAATGGAGGTATCATCGTCAATGTAAACTCCACTGCCGGAGAACTGCCTTTTACTTATTACTCTACTTACTCAATGACGAAGGTAATTTTATGTCAAAGACCATAAACTAACATATGTGGTATCATAAATTAAGATACAACTGCGAAATATGTAATTACTATGAAAACTGTAATGTTTAAGGCATGATAAATATACCTACCAATCTAAAACATCAAAAAAACCATTTCAGAAAGCCGGAACTCACTTCACCGAATCCATGATGCAAGAATACCCCCAGATCTACTTCCAGAACCTCCTGCCCGGCTGGGTAATGACAGAAATGGCCAAGTTGCGCGAAAAGAAATGGCACGCCGTCACCACGGATGAATACGCGGCTTCCGCCATCAACACGGTCGGTTTGATCCATGAAACTCGTGGAAACTGGAGGAATCAGCTCTACTTCAACTTCTTCTTGAATGGACTTCCACGTGAAATGGCCAAAAAGGCATGGGCTGACGCTATGGTTGAAAAGAGAAAGGAGAACATTCTGTACCAACAAGACGCTCAAAAAGGTATCAAAAGCACCTTGACAAAGTGATTAGAATATGGTTTAGAATAAACTATTCTCAGATTGTTCGTTTTTGATTTTCTAGTTATTATTGAGTTTAATTTGCCTAACAAAACAAACCGTTTGTTACCTAAAATTATCAAAGAAGATTAGAATATAAAACATAATGTTATAACTTCAAAAAAAACTCCAACAAACACTTCAAGATCAAGCCAAATAATTACAAAATCCACCCCAAACCTCAGAAAAAATAAAAAAAATCTTGCAAAAAATCTAGCACGAGGCAGAAAAAACACCCAAAAAATAGTTTTGGCGGCCTTTTTTTGATTTTTTCGACTCGCACGAGTTTGGTTGGCAGATCGCGGCGGACAACTTGGAATTTTTGCATAAATTTCTGTATTTTTTAACAAATTTTATATTTGAGTTTAATATTTGGTATCTTTGTTAGGCTAGTCCTGGCTCTCCTTGAGCTTGTGTTGCCAAATGGGTTTATATTGAATGTGGTTATCGATAGATTTGTTGCTTATTTTACCGTTTGGACAATAGTCTTTGTGATATATTATGACAACTTGTATTTTTCGTTTAAATTTTAGGTAACAAGCATAATTTTTGTATTATTAACTTTATAATCTATCCGTTTTTACTTGTTATTTCTACCGAAATTATTTCTACCGAACGTCTCTTGCTTCCCGAATTTTAGGTAACAAACGTTTTCTTTCTATCATATTTTGGCTTTACTTTTGGTAACCTTTGTATATTGCATTGTTGCGTGGTTGGCTTATAGATAATTTTGTGCGCATTTTACATTTTCAGCTTCTTTTACACTTGATGCTCGTTTTTCATTATAACGTTCAGTCTTTGTGCGAACAGTATGAGCGAGATGGCGGACATGGTAAAAAGTAAGTGGTTTTTATAATACTTTGGATTAGTTATAGATATAATCTATAAAACAGGAGTATTTAAGATTGTTATGAGTGTTTTTAATTTCCACGTTATAGTAGGCAATATAAAGGTAGATCTGGCTTTAGGTTGTCTTTATAATATATTATGGTTTAGCATTTTAATTTTTAAAGTTAAGAACGAAACTTAACTATATAAAAAGACGGTTTAAATCTAAAATTTCAGTTATTGAGCAGCGTCTGCACTTGATGATATCAAAATACGAAGAACGCAATCAGAAGGACAAGGCCGTTGCACTGATGCTAGTGCTCAAAGACATGACGGACTTCACGGTTGGAGCAGTGTGTCATTTCATGAATACAATGGAGAAAGTACAAAATGTAAAAAAGTCGATTGACCCCCCAAACCCATCGGATAAACGTGTTTTGCTGAGAGATGCATCTACTCAAAGCTTGTCCAATACATCTGTATTGCCGCTACAAGACTCAAAGGCCGATTCACTCGACAATACGGATGGGTCTTCGTCAAATGGTTTGTTACACACTTCAACTGAGATGTCTCAATCTACCAAAGAAGATTGTGGTGAAATGATCAAAGTACCTTTACCAACTGAAAATATGGATAAGAAAGTGTCATCTACCGAAAAGTTAAACAACACATCTGTTTCTTCACTAAACTCATCTACTTCATTGCTGAATTGTACTGGAATATCAGTTGACTCAATTTCAAATTTATCAGATATTCTGTCACCTATTTCAGCTACGGCTTTAGCATCTACTCCACTTTCTGGTATGGAAGTTACTTCACGTGTGGCACCCGTAGCCATTTCACCTGCTAATTCTTTATCGGATTTATCAACTGCATCACTACCTACTTCTGCCTTATCATCTGTTTCAGTATGTGATATGGAACTTGCTGTAGGTGATATTCCATTACCTACTACAGCTGCTGATAATATGCCGAATTTCTACGCTGAGGCTCTACCTAATTCAAACTTATCTGAATCGACTTCATCATCTGTTGTGGGTAATGCCTCGTCTTATGCTCACTTGTCCACTTCTCTAGTCGATATGTTACCTGATTTGTCTACTCACAACGTGGGTCTAGAAGCTGAAGTTATGTTAAATGAATCAGATGATTTTGAGATTATTTTTGAAGGTGAGCTAATCAGAAATCCGCCCGTCGATAAGGAAAACAATGCTGTTAAAGGTGAAGATGAAGATGAGGTCATGGTGATAGACAACGTTTCAGATGATGCAAAGCATGAAGTAAAAAAGGATAATTTTGACGAAAATGGATCAGTTAAAAGCTTTAACGATGGTTCTGAAGGAGTGAAAGCCTACAGATTGCCTTGCAAAGTGTCACAAGGGTGAGTTTGTTTAGGATTTTGCATTTGAAAGAGGATTTTTGACTTTTAAAATTTACTTTTGAGGTTATAATATATAATACACATGTTTAGCTTCTAAGTATATAAAATATACAATATTATCTTAGCAAAAAATATATTTATAGAAATCTTATATGGTTTTACCTTGATAATTTCAGAACTGACGTTGTGAACTTGACTATGAAGCAGCCCAATGATAATGTCATCTTGCTTACTACTGATGTCAAAGGCAAAAATGAAAAAGCTGCTGCGAACTTGTTACGAATGAACGGTTCTTCACTTGGAATGCTGAGAACAAGGATTTTGGATATCAACTTCCCGTCTTATGTGTCCAATCTTATCATTACTTCCAATGACGAATGGTTGAAGGAAACGCCCAAAGAACTTACGGTAAGCCTTTAAACTGGTGTCTTCTTGGAACTTTAAAGTTTATGGTTCTTTTTAACTTATAAAACAATTTAATACTGGTAAAAGGTTTGTAGAGAATTAAAGAGAGCTATTTGCATCTGTCATCTACAATATTATCTTACTTTTTATATTTCAGAGACTATTCGAAGCCATCAAATCTAGAATTCCGAACGTGAAGATCTTCTTTGTTCCTTATGCTGAAGGCCAGAATCTGTACAAGATGATTCACCTAGCCAAGAATGCAGCATCATCCATGCCAGGCATCAATATTATCCATCCGAACCAGTTTTACCAAGATTATGTGGCTTTGTTCCATTCGAAACACCACAGTAAAGATGTCAAAGTCTTTTTCCGAAATTTGAACGACTTCGTGATCAGATGTAGAAAACATCCGGAGGCGGTTCAATTGCTCTAGTCACCTTAAAGGTCCATTAACTGTATTAATCTCATCTTAATTGTTATTTGTGTGTCTATTAATGTATATGTCATACCCCAATCTTTGTGATATAGTATATCTTAACATGTGGTACAAAGATTGTTTATTTTGTGGTGTTATACCGAATGATCTGAAATTAACTTATATTCTTTTTTTAAACCTACCTTAATAATATTTCCTCTCTTCTGAATAATAACTTGTTTTATGTTATATGCAAGCATGTATTAATAATCTTATTTTCTTCCTGCTAATTGCTGTTTTTTTATTGATTGACTTTGAGTAATAAAAACAGAGCTGAAAGTGAACTTGTTCAAAATTTTAAAGGACAAAGGCTTATATTACATGTATTAAAAGTTACAGAAGATTCTATGTGTATTCTTCCTAAAATTAAAATCAAACCAGACCAACGGGGCCCAAAGGGCCCCCTGTTGGCCTGGTCGCTATTGCTGTCTCTTTTCAAGACTTTAAAAATTAATAAAAATGAAATTTAAAAATATTTTTTTCGCGGGAAATTTCAGACAAAAACGTAATGTTTTGTCTGATATATTAGCCAAACATTTTTATTCAATGCTTTATATGCCAAAGTAAGATCTTAACGGATTGTTTGGATTTCATCAGGTAGAATGATGTAGTGGGACACGGCCAAATTTTCATATTCATTCTTTATTTCCATGAAAATCATTTCTGCAATCTCCAAGTTCAACATTGACATCTAGTTCCAGTTGGCATCTGTAGTTTTCATCAATAACAAACAGTTCCAGTCACTTTGTTGGGGCTTCAAATTGAGTCAATATGAAAGTATGCGATGAGATAAGTTGTTGTGCATCAACGACAGTGGCATTAGGATTGTGTTTGGAGCTTTTTCGTATCCGTGAACACTAAAAATGTATATTTATAACCCATAAACAAAAAAAAAACATAATAATACTAAACAAAATACTTACCATTTTTTTGGAGTAGAGTGACTTAATGGCTGGATCAGGGTCGAAATTGTTGATGTTGAAGATCCAGAAGGTTGAGGTTTTGGGGAATCCGTTGAGAAAGGGGCTGATGTTGACGTAGAGTCGAAGAAGGTAGGGCAAAACCCACCTTCCGCCCAAAATAATTGCGACAAAAATAAATATTTTTAAAAAAAGGTCTAAAACAATTCAAATAAAACATTTTTAAAAAGAATAAAACGGAAGCGGTAGTTCACGAAATAAAAATTGAAAAAAAGACAAATAATAATGAACAAAAAATGGTTATAAATACTAAAACTAAAACGATTGTTTTTAAAAAATTAATAAAAAACTAAATATTTACAAATTTAAAACATCTTTGAAAACAATGTTGGTGACTTCAGGGACTTGATCATTTTCTATTCTTACTTTCAAACATGACCAATTTGGCACTCGTGAAAGCGCTACATACAATTGCCCATGTGTAAAGACTTGCTTTTCGTTTAGTTTTAAGCCTATCTTTTCAAAAGTTTGGCCTTGCGACTTATTGATAGTCATTGCGAATGCTAATCTTACTGGAAATTGTGTACGATAGAAAGGTATTGGCAAGTTTTTAGTGTTTTCCAGTGTTATACGTGGGAAGAATACTATTTTCCCTTTTTGTTCTCCGGTTAGGCATTCACATTTCAGTACATTTCTTTGCAGATCCATGATTCTTAATCTGGTACCGTTACACAACCCTTCTTTAATATCCAAATTTCTTAAGACCATAACTATAGCGTTAACTTTCAATTTTAGTTCAAATTTGGGGAAGTTTGAGTCACCTAACGTGTTCAAATATTCAATCATATACTTGTATTTTTCATTTCCATCTTCTTTAATCTCATCAATGCCAAAATATGTTTTTTCTTCGCCTCCCACAATATCTAATGCTTCTTCATTCAGCTTATCAACTTCTATGTTCAAAGGGGCTAATATTGATCTTCGGGTCAGCATATCTTTGTTTTGAGTATTTATTTTCTCACCGAAAAGTTCAGAGACCAAACTTTGAGTAGTAATGCAGTCTAAAGGTAGAATAATTTTGTCATCTTGTGAATTAGAATTGCCACTACCTATGTTCAAAATATCTTCCGCAAATTTAATGTTTTTTTCTCCAGCTCTCATATTCTTTGTTAATTTTTTGATTTCAAATTTTGGCCACAATCTACTGCCTTTTATGCTGAGTCGTACAGTTTGTGCCGACGTTGCGTTTTCTTTAATAGGCAAGATTTGGCGAAAGTCTCCTCCTAATAACATTATTTTTCCACCGAATAATGAGTTAGATTTGGTAAATTCTTTCAATGTTCGATCAATAGCTTCCAGTAAATGACCACTTATCATAGATGCCTCGTCAATAATAAAAACGTCTGTGTTTTGTATTTCTAGGCATTGTTTCGAGTTTTTACTAAGGTTAGATGTGGTATTTTGGTCAATGTCTAGAGGAAATTTGAAAGTGCTATGTACAGTGTTACCATTTGGGAGTAACGTAGCCGCTATTCCGGTAAAAGCCATACAAATAACGTTTTTTCCCATGCCTCTTACTATATTGTATATTGTTTTATAAACAAAAGTTTTGCCTGTACCTCCGGGGCCATCAAGAAATATGCATTTGTTTTGGTTGGGGTCTTCAAACATATTCATAATACTATCAACTACGTTTTTCTGGTCAGAATTACATGTCTCCAGCATATTTTTGCCTTCATTTTCAAAATGTTTCAAGTTTTCATTTTCGATTTCCATTTCTAACAAATTTTCGAAGTTTTGCAGCTGTTCATGTGAATAATCAAATGAAGATTCCATACCGAAATCACTAAATGTTTTACCGTTCCTTTGTAATATTTTTTCGATTAAATTGTACGCGATTTTAAAACCTTCATCACCAAATTTTAATATGCAATCATCGGAGAGCTCTTTTGTGAATTTTTCGTATAGTTCAGCAGGATTTGTTGGCGAGCAATGGATAAAAAGCATGGCAAATAAAAATTGTAATTGTTGGGGCATTTTGTAAAAAGCAGCTTCTTGCATTGCATTGATATATTCCTCATCATCTTTTATAAAACCTCGTGCTAAACACGCTTTTTTATATGTTGTGTGCAAAACGCCATCGAATGTTTTTAACTCTTCGAATGATTTGGGGCCACGAACTCTCAAAAGAAGTAATCGAAGATGAAATACTTCGGCATTTCTGGGACTGATATTGAAGATTCTTCCTACAGTATTAAAATGGGCTTTTCTTGGGGTCCATTCCATGTTTTTTCGATTCCAAGTGTAATTTTGAGGCACTTCATGATATAGTAAATTTGTCTGCTCTTTTTGGTTTAGTTCAAAAAACGCCATTACTTTTGATTTTTTGTTTTGTTTTAATTCAGAAATTTTTTCAATACTGTCTGTATTTTTGAAAAAAACTGATTGTTTTCCTATGTCATGTATCTCTAATCGTTCTACAGCATGACTTTTTACTATAATCTCATTTCCTAATATTCTCCATGCTGCTTCTGGTGCGCTTAAGTATCTGCATTCAATATATCGCTTAATTTCATCATAATTTATACTATTTTGCCCATCGTTGCTTACCCTTTCAACCAATGCTTGGTCTACACCTTTGAAAACATACTTATGTAAGTATTTTACTGCTTCGATATCGGCAACATGTTCAACATTTATGTGGCAATTAAACTTTTTAGAAAGGTGGGGAGAATATGATACTACATGTCTGTTATCTAATACTTGTCCATCGGGAGCTTCAAATGTAACCCCGTTATTTCTACGTCTGTAGTTAGCGTAGCCTCCAGTTTTGAGTTCTGTTTCTTCAAGTTTTTTGGGAATTTTTTTGAGCACTTTTCAGAATTTTCTAAACATGGGAATTTTTTCTAAATTTTACCTGTTGCTTTAATCATTTTTTTGCATTGATGCATGTTATTTCTTGTAATAATTTTGTACAACTCGGGTTCAATATTTTTATCAGGAATTTCAGCCCAAATTAGTTTGTCTATCTCTTGTGGGTCATTTATTTTTGAATTTTGAGCCAGTGTGAACAGCATATGTACATGAGGTAATCCTCTTTTTTGAAACTCAATTGAGCCCATATACGCTATCACTTTTTGAAAAACTTTACTTTTCGTTACGTTATTTATCATTTCTTTATATTTTATTTTAAAAACACGAGCGACTAATTCCGGTCTGTCAGCTGAGACTTGGCCAGGCAATAAGTTATTTTTAATTTCAGGCCAATCAGGGTTGCAAGTCATCGTTATAAATAAATGGGGTTTACCGTAAATGCGGGTCAATGTCATAGCATCATCGTAAGCATTGGTCATGTACCTAGGCGATCCTATGTAGCTTGAGGGTAATACAAATTTTTTTCCTATTTCCAAACCGGTTTCTTCTGCTTTTTGGGCCATATATTCTTCAATATAATCATAAGATTCTGCTAATTTTTCGCTAACATTATGTTTTATATAATCAAGTCTTTCGCGGTCTATGTTGATATATTGGGTCGTTAACCATTCTTGATATGCCTTTCCTCCATAAAGAATAGGTGAAAATGCAAAGTCAGATTCATCTCTGTAAAAAATTTTAAATTTAACATGTTCTGCATTTGTTATTTTAACGTCATTATAGGTAAAATTTGGATGCCATCCAAGTTGACCGGTAGGATAAAACAATGTAAATAAAAGAGG
Source organism: Bursaphelenchus okinawaensis (assembly GCA_904066225.2). NCBI lineage: Eukaryota > Metazoa > Nematoda > Chromadorea > Rhabditida > Aphelenchoididae > Bursaphelenchus > Bursaphelenchus okinawaensis. Next base: position 4,274,724 of record CAJFCW020000005.1, on the reverse strand, counting down.
GTCTGCTGATTGGTGAGTAGGTTTCATCGTTACCAATTTTTTTCCACGCTCGTTGACACACAGTTCATAGCGAGGGACTTCTCCATCAACTCCTTGTTCATAAAGAACGGCGACTTCATTTACTCTAGGTGGATTAAACCTTCTTTTATCAAGGTGGTCTTTTAGGCAAAACAATAATTTAAATTCGGGGGCAGATGGGTTGTTTTTTGATTTTTCTTCTTCTTCTTTTAGCATCGTATAGGCTTTTGAAAAGGGATTTACATTTCGTATAATACCGTCTAATTCAGCAAGAAGATCTTTATTTAACTGGGACATAATATTGTGACGGATACCACATGCTTCGTCAGCTTCAATCATGAATAGTTGGCCGAAGCTGGGCAGTTCATTAGGGTCTGGATGTGCTGAAACGTTGAATTTTTTTTGAAAATCACCGTGCTGTCGATAGGTATAGGGTCCACCGCCATTAAACCTAATTTCTTTTGTGATGATGCTAGCAAATGAAAATGTTCTCATATATCCTCTAATGTTGTGTAAAAACTCTTTTGAAAACTTGTGTTCATTTTTAAACAATTTTTCTAAAATAACTGGAAAATCGTTAACCGGTGAGACATAAACTCTGCCTTTTTCGCAACAACCGCTAAATTTCATGTTCTTGTCGTGGGTCTCTTCAATAAAATGTTTTGCATGGCAACAATTACATTTTAAATTCATTTCACCTAAATAGTGGGACTTAACTTTGGTTAAATCTGTAGTATAGTTAATATCTTTTTCAATTTTTTCGGCTTTTTTGGCTTGTATTTGGAACAGTCTAGAAGCTCTTTCTTCTTCTGTTTCGTTTTGGCGGGACATACGACGAAATTGCATGTTCAAACGATTTTTGCTTCGTTTAAAGCCTCGATGTTTCGTTGATTACTGTGAGATGAAGATGGTTGTTCACTGAGATTTACTTGAGTTCTGTTACGTCTTTCTCGCTGTTGGTCTATTTTACGCTTTTTCTGTTCTTCAATAAATTTTTTTTCTTCTGATGGGGTCCTACGGGTGCGTGAACGTTTCATTATGTGGAATTTTTGAGTGTAGCAGGTATTTATAGGTTATCAGGTAAGATTCTGGGTTTGTTTCTGAGTAGGTAATAAGATTCTGAGTTTGGGTCTGAGCAGGTATTTTCTAAGCAGGTTTTTTTTGAGCAGGTATGTTTGAGCAGGTATTTTTGAGCAGGTATTCACTGAGCAGGTATTTTTGAGCAGGTATTTTTGAGCAGGTATGTTTTTGGCAGGTATGTTTTAGCAGGTAACAACACAAAAAATTTTAGTCGCAATGCGACCGCTCGTTGCCAGAAAAATTGGGCGAATGACCGCTCTCTTTTTTGAAAATTTATAAAATTTTCTCACCAATTTTCGCAAAATTTTATTTTTAAAAATGATATTTTATTGAAAATTTGCATGGCTCTCTCAATTGCACTTTTCTTTGGCTTCACAAAGGTCACACAATTCTTCTGCATTTATATAGGGGACTAACAAATTTTCGAAAAATCATTGATTTCTGATTGTATCGACTGGTTCGGTCGCAATGAGACTGACAATACTGATTTTCGGGCTTTTTGTTATCTGCAGCTATGGAATGCCGTACTTGGCCGCTCGTGCCATCATGGAATCGGGCGAGCCAATCGGCAACATATCTACTGATCTTTTGAAGCCACAAGTCGACGGTCAGAGGAATGCGAGCGCTGTGGAGGAGTAAGTTATCTAAGATCTGTGTGTACCATTAAATTGATTTTTTCGAGAAATCAGGGTTTCTACAATCTTTGAATGGCCAAAACAGATAGTCCAAGAACTGAAAAAACTTCAAAATCATTTAAAAAATTTTTTTGCCATTTTCGACCTAATAACAACAACTTTCAGCTTGAAAACCTTGGTTAACGATGTCGGAGGATTCATGCAAAGCACCGCAAGCAAGGTCTGGTCCCTGGTCGCGTTGACCGGCCGTGATTCCTTTCACGTTCGGACAGCCAGCATTGATCCGGCTTTGATGGATCTTCAGCATAATCCGGACAATGAACCTCCAGTGGATGGTGGGCTGAATCGACCCGACTCGTACGACCAATGGCTCATCATTAATGCTCCACTCGCCGTTTGGTTCATCTTTATCATTGGCATCATCTTCTGTCTCTGTTGCATTTGCAAATCTTGCTTCTGATTGAATAAACACTGATTTTGACGAAATTTAATTTAATTTTGGTTAATATGAAGTAAAATATTTAAAAGTTAACAAACATTCAATTTAGCCCATTTTATCTCATTTTATAACGCTAGTTACTAGCCCTACTGGTCCAGGATCAATGGCTGCGAAAAACGTGTCAAGTTTGTCGTTTTGCGTCAAGTGTTATTCTGTGTTTTTATTTTTTACCGAAAAATTACCGCGCGAAATATTTTTAGGCAATTGTTCTACGAATTTTTAGCGCCGAAATTGCAAATTAAAATATTGTAATGAAGGGCGTAAGCTTTTGAACACAACAACATTAGATTTTGTGGCCATACTTTCAGTTTTGGCCTTTGGATTGATGAAACATGTCGTTTCGTGAAAAAGATGGTAAGAATTTGTTTATTTTATTTTTAGGTTTGAAAAGTGCTCAATGGATGTCATAGAACATTTGGAATAGTTCTATGTTACTATTTGCTTGATAATTGTAAAAACTATTTTTTGTAAACTAACTTCATATTGTTTTAGAAATTCGGACTAGGTTGAACGCCTTGGCCGCTCATTATGAAACAAGTGGTCAACACAACAAAAAGCAAGCACTAGCTATGGTAATGCACGATGTTATCGAAAGTGAAGTTGGGGCTATTTCTGTGTTGGCTAGAGCTCAAGCTTCTCAGCAGATGCACAACGTTAGTCTACCCGGCAATCAAGTGGAGAATGTTGCTAGTTCAAGTAGTGTTGCAAAAGGCTAAGAATGATCTTTACCAATGCCTTCTGCCTTGTTCCGTGCCTGTTGAGTAAGTTATTTCTTATGTTTTCGGATTTAGGATTTTACGAAGCGAAGGCATTACCTATATCAATACTGTCTTTTGATAACTACATTTAAACTTTAGTTATTCTAATTTAAGTTTTATTGGGTGGCTTTAGAGCTATCTTGTAAGGCATTATTTTTTAAGTTTGTTATTATAGTAATTATTGAATTGCTTTACTTATAAAATTACTTTAGTTCATCTGTTGTGAATGTTCTAAGCAACACACCAGTTGAGACCTTGATAATTCTTTCTGGAAAACCAAACGGGAACTACAAGAAGGCGACGGAAAATATTTTACACATTAATCTGAGCTTATTGAAGTTGTACAAAGATAGGATAGACCTCATCAACTTTCCTCAAGGTATCAGAAATGTTGTCTTGATTGCCAGTCCTCGATGGTTGGTTGAGCCGGCTTATGAACTTGAAGTGAGTTGTTTTTATTGATGGTTTGATGAGTTTTGAGACTATCAGGATTATTGTTTTTTAAATATTTTATATCATATATTGGTTGTCATGTTTTATGGTTTTTAGCTAATATTATTGTAGCAAATGATGTTATTTTTATTTAAAAAACAATTTCAGAAGTTCTTTCGGTTCCTGTTGAACAAGATTCCAAATAGTCGAATTTTTTTTCTTTGTATTTGGAGATATGAAGAACATGGACAAGCTTTATTCACTGGCACACAGAGCTAAAGCCAACATGGAAGATGTACACTTGCTGCATTTTGAACAATTTTACAGTAACTATATTGAACTATACAATCAAAAAACATTCCGAAGAAGAGATGTGAGAGGATTATTTTTGTCTTTGAACAGTTTTGTCGAAAGTCATCGTTGATTTCTTATGACTTATTGAAAATGAGATGAGAGTTTTTAGTTGATATAAGCTTTACGGTCAAATTTGGGTTTAAAGTTCTTGTTTTTGTCCATTTTTAGAGCTGTCAGTTTTGATTATAGCATTTTTGAAGTATTTTTTGTTTTATTATATTAATTTGTTATCTTTACGCCTTACTGTGCGTTAAAATAAATATGGTATATATATTTTTGGTGTTTTTTTCCTTTAGGAGTATTTTTACTCTACCCTTTACTTCTTTTACTATAACAATATTTTTTTTATATCTTAAGTTTGTTTTTAGGTTTTACTTTTACAGATTTTTATTTTTTAACTTGATTTGACTATCCTGGGACGTATATAATTTTGTCATGATGCTGGAGGGTAAGTTTTGTTTACTTTTTGTCATAAATTCAATTCTTTTTAAATGAGGGTTTGATTAAGTGCTAGAAATTCAAAAAAATTAAATCCGAAGAAGAGATGAAATTTAAAAAATTTAACGGATTTTATGACTTCATACTCATAATATAGCTAATTTTTCCAGAAATCCGCTATCGCTTGAGTTTTTTGCTTGAGAAATACGAAGCGACTGGAAAACAAGAGAAAGCCACTGCTTTGACGTTGCTTTTGGAAGACGTGGCTGACTTTACGGCTGGAGCAGTATGGCATTTTATGAAACAGAACGATACTAATGTTACCCGCATTCCGACTGAAGTTCAAGTCTCTGAAGCAGAACAAGTTGGAGATTCAGTGGATTCCACAGCTGTCAATAGAAGCAATTCAGGGCCTACTACACCTGCTTTAAGAAGCGATTTAGTAGCTTCTACAGCTGATAGTAGATCTGATTCAACAGGTACTGTAGCAGATATTAGACGAGTTAAACGAGAACAAGTTGAGCCTTCGGAAACTACTGGAACACCTGAGCCAACGGTGGTAGAATCTACGGTAACTTCAGAAGTGAATGGAAATTTACAGTCGGGTGGGAATGTAGCCTCAGTCGATTCACTATTGGTTGATAACGCAAAGTCAACTGCGATTGCACAACCACCCATTACTAGGTATTCTTATGGAGAAGTTAATGGAGTTTACGGGTTAATTGGGACTTCAGAAGCGGCTGCTAATTCAAGATTGGATGATACTCCTCAGTTTTTTAACCCAAGACCTAATCGTACTTCATCAACTAACAGTCATAACAGAAGGTCAGGAGCTCGAGAATCTAGTTTTGATATCAGAAGGTCGAGAATCTGGGTTTGATAGCAGAAGGTCAGGAGCTAGAGAATCTAGTTTTGATAACGGAAGGTCAGAAGCTCGAGAATCTAGCTATAATAACCGAAGGCCAGGAGTTCCCGACTATACTAATAACCAAAAAAGACCTAGAGATTCAGAATCAGCAGATAGACGAAGAGAAGGATCTCGATCAAGAATCCCAGAGTTTGCTCCGCCAGCTTATGGATCTGAAACTGTTGACCACAGGGATAATAAGTTTGCTAATCAGTCGTTTGGTAGCCGAAATGATGACAATGAAGCTCATGTTATAGACTGTGAGTTGCCTGGCGAAGTATTTCATGGGCAAGTTTTAAATTTGCTTTAATTTAAATTTTTTTAAATTTAATGTAGGCTTTCTATTGAAATTTAAAGTTTACACTTAACGTAATGTGTACTATAAGTCTTTTTATATTGTTTGTTACTATAATATACTTATTTTTCAGAAAATCTATTTTAAACATCAGAACAAGGGCTGTGGAAAAGAATATTATCATATTTACTACCAAAGTTACTGGTCCTAACAAAAGAACAGTCCATAATTTGTTGCGAATCATTGGAGCACCAATCTACGTGTTCAAAAGAAAAATATTGGACATGCACTTCCCTGGCTACGTGGAGAACATCATCATCACTGGGAGTAAAGAGTGGTTGAAGAGCCCGGTTAAAGAACTTGAGGTAGGTGATAAGTGAAATGATTTTACGGAGTAAAGGTCTCAAAAATTCTATTTTCAATGACAGATTTATGATTTTAGGAGGTATTCCAAGCGGTGAAATCAAGAATTGCACATGCAGAGATCTACTTCGTTGTGTATGGTGATCTCAGAAACCTGGACAAATTGAACCGTTTGGCTGTAGCTGCTTCTAAAAACATGTCGGATGTTCATGTTATTCATCCCAATCAATTCTACGAAGATTACGCCGCTCTTTTCGAATCACAGTTCAAACGTGCTCATGTTAGGTTTCTATTGAATTTGAATCAGTTTGTCATCAGCTGTAGAGCCAATCCAAAATTGTTGGAGCGGCCTTGGGATTAGGAGTTAAGAAGTAATGGTACTGGGAGGAGAGGGAAAAAATAGTGGCTCTAATGGTACTGAGGAATATTGGCACTAATGGTATTGAGGAGGATATTGTAAAAGCAATGGCGCTCAGGATACTGTCGCTTAAATTAAAATTAAAAACAATATTTTGTGAATGAAATGTTTGTTCATCAATTTGTTCAGTTTTAAACCTTGTTATTTGTTATCGCGTTACTGTTGCTATAGATTTAATAAAAGAACTTTATGCAAGGGTTTACTTTATACAGAAGTTTAATAATCTTTTAGCTCTAGGCCTTTTTTTGAACTTTTAGGATTGCAATGGCTAACTCTACATTTGAACCGTGCAGAAATAAATAGTTTCATTTCGTTAATTGAGAACGGTCGAAAAAAAAATATTTGAAAATTTGCGAAAAAGGATTTTTGTTGCAAATTAGAATATCGTTGTTTCGACTGCTCTTTCATTTCTTTTTAACACCAAAGTAAAAAAATCGAAAATATTGTTGTTAATTTATTATTATTTTTAGTTTTGTTATTTTGCATTCTTCAAACGTCTACATTACAATTCGGGAGATTTAGATTAGATTAGTAGTTGAATAAAATAATTTTATACAAAAGCCGAGGTAATGTAATCCTTATGTTATTGTGACATTTATTACTGCTATATTTACTGTCAATTCACATATTTACCTTGTTCTAGAGCTTCAAATGGGGTAGTCTGGGGATGAAAACTGAGAAAGGTTTATTTTTTGAAGCCTTGATCTCAAATTTTGCTGCCAACTTTTTACCATTAGTTTATGAAACTCTGATCTTGGTGAGAAAGCCTTAAAAATTTAATTACCGAAGTTATTGATTGTTAGCCATATTGTTTATGATTGTTTTACGTGGCCGCTAGTGCTAATTTTTAATACTACGCTTGTTTTATTTTTGCTACGTGTAAATTATGTTACCTATTGTATGAACTGACCTTTGTACATAAACTTGGACTATTTTTAATATTAAATTTACCAAATTTGTTTAAATAGCGGAATTTTCTCGAACTACTGATAAGATTAGTAAGTTTGAGTTTATTTGTAATTATGAAAGCTCAAACAAGGTTTTTTAAGGGTGACATGAGTCAAGTAAACAGGACTATGACTTTATGGTATTTTGGATACAAAACTCAAAAAATGAAAAAAAAGAGGTCTATATTATACATGATTTAAAACAAATATGTTTTAACAAAAACGTTTATATTCTGAATATAAGTTAAGTGGGAGTAATGATAGTTAAGGGAGTATAATATTAAAGCTTGAACACTAAAAGTACAGGACGAATGAATCGACCGGAAGTCTAAATTTTTTTGTTGTTGTAATCATTGGTTACCTTGTTTTTTGTGTGTTTTAACCATGGTCAAAAGTGACTCAAGGTAAGTGTTGTTCTCGAGTTATTACAAACAACTTTTATGTTGATTTGGCTCTTATCAAATGCTTACCAGTACTTTCTTCTCGTTACTGATTAGACTGATAAGCGGCGGGCCCCATCTCGGGGTTGTTAATTTTGTTTTCAGTCGGGTCGATGGAAATGAATCGCGGCCAAAGGGCCTTAATTTTATTGCTCGCCTTAGCGGCGGGCCCATCGTTTGCATAGTAAGTTCTTATGTTGTTGTAGGCTTTGTAAATGGCATATTTTAAGTTTATAATTTATATTTTTCGGGTAGTCTCATATATTTTTGCCCACTAAACCTTTAGGTATATGAGTATCTTCTCGCTACAGATGTAGACCTTTAAATAGTAATAATTGATCTCAATTACAGTGACGATGTGAACGATCTGCCATTCGTTACAACATGGCTGAACGAACAAGCTAGAACCACATTCACTGAAAAGTCAAACGCTGAACGTGGTGAATACTTAAAGTCAGTCTACGAAAACCTTGACACCGCTACAAAGAACGAAGTGCACGACAACTTGTTGCCAGAATGTTACTCATGGTTCTTGACTGAGTCTCAGAAGGAAGAATTGGAAGCTTTACATCAGTCTGGAGATCATGAGAGATGTCATTCAAGAATCGCGGAAATCAAGAAGGGATTGACAACAAAACAACAAGAAAACATTGACAGTTATTGGGCTCTGTGTGAACATGCTTGGTATCACGAGAACCACGAAGGAGAAGGTCATCATGATCATCACGCTCATCATCATCACAGAAGAAGCTTGGTGAGTTTTTTTACAATTGTATATTTAAATCGAGTTTATTATGTAAAATTGGCTGCATAATGCCATTTTTAATAATATAGTAAACCCTCGATTAATTTCAAATTTATTAAGTAAAACGCTTTTCAGCACCGCCACGTCCGTCCAGTCAGACACGTCCACACCTCCTTCGATGACTTTGCTTCCGAACACTTGACTTGGCTTTCTGATGCCGAGAAAACTGATGTCAAGGCTCTCCACGAAGGAAATGATCCACACAAGTCTGGAACCAAGATCATCGAACTCTTCAAGGAAGCTACAGGAGAGAAGAAAGAGAAGGCAACGGCTCAACTTCAATCTGCCTGCAAAGAACTCATCATGAACACAGTCGGAGAAGAAGCCACTCAAGAATTGAAGAAGTTGAAGGAATCTGGAGCTAACCACGAAGATATGAGCAAGAAAGTTGACGAACTCATCGGTTCTGTCACTGATGAGGCCAAGAAGACCAAGGCTCAACGCTTTAAGCCTTTGTGCGAACAAGTCTACCTTATCAGTGGAAAGAGCCGCAAAGTCAGACACAGTCACGGAGGCAAGTTGAACCACAAAGGTCATCATGGAGAACATGGTTTGGACGACTACCTTCATACCTACTTGAACTGGCTTACCGAAGCCCAGAAGGAGACTTTGAGAGAAATGAAGTTTGCCGGCAGCTCTGAAGAAGACCTCAGAAATCAAGTTTTGGACTTTTACGATCACACAACTGGAGATACTAGAGCCGAAGCACAAGAAGCCCTCCAAGACGGATGCCGCACCTTAATTCAAGGAGCTATTGGAGAAACCAACGCTGAGTTGCTGAAGAACATGAAGAAGGAAGGAAGCTCAAACTCTGAAATCTACGAAAAGATTCAAGAGATGTTGGGTCAAATCTCGGACAAGAACAAGGTCGAAAGAGCTCGAAAGTATGCCCCAACATGCAAGAAGGCTTTCGAAATTGCTTCTCGTAAACGACGTGATCACCATCATCATGAACTTGAATCCAAATTGAAAGGAGTCTGGAGCTGGTTGACGGCCGAACAAAAGGACGCAATCAGAGAGCTACAGAAGCAAGGAAAGAAGGAGGATGCTCTTTTGAACAAAGTATTTGAATACTTCAAGGCCTTGACTGGAAAGGAAAAGTCTGAAGCTGAAGACGGTCTTCAATCTAGCTGTGGAGGACCAATCTTGGCTATTTTGGGACCACAAAAGGCCGAAGACTTGAAGAAGTTTATGGAAACTGGAAGTACTCCAGCTGCCTACGAAGCCAAGGTCAAGGAACTGTTGAACGCTAACCCATCAGCCAGAAAGCTTTCTCAAACTGAAGAAAACTGTAAATTGGTATTCACACAAGCTAATACACGTAGACGCCGACATGAACATCTTGACCATCACGGCAAACACAGTTTGGAAGACTACTTGAAGACCCACTTAAGCTGGTTGACTGATGACCAAAAGGAAAACATTAGAAAGCTGAAGACCGAAGGCAAGTCTCGTGATGAGATTCAGACTGAAGTCATGAAGTACTACAAGGAATCTTCTGGTGATCAAAAAGAAAAAGCTACGGCCCAACTGCAAGCTGGTTGCAGGGAACTTTTGGTTGCCGTTATTGGTAAGGAGAAGGCCGAAGAACTGAAGAAGCTGAAGGAAGGTGGTGCTACCGTAGCCGACGTACTCTCCAAGGCCGAAGAATTGTTCAAATCTGCCGGAGAAAGCGAGATCTCAAAACAAGCACAACACTATCAAGCTCATTGTAAGGAAGTGTTTGGTCTGAACAGAAAGCGAAGAAGTCATGGTGACTCCGGACATGATCATCACCATCATGAACTTGAATCCAAGTTGAAGGGTGTGTGGAGTTGGCTGACTGAAGAACAGAAGTCTGAGATCAGACAGTTGAAGAATCAAGGCAAGAAGGACGATGCTCTTCTGAACAAGGTATTTGAATACTTCAAAGCTTTGACCGGCAAAGAAAGAGATGAAGCTGAAGATGGTCTTCAGTCTAGCTGTGGTGGTCCAATCTTGACTATTTTGGGTCCCCAAAAAGCCGAAGATTTGAAGAAGTTCATGGAGATGGGTAGCAAGCCAGAAGCCTATGAAGCTAAGGTGAAGGAACTTCTGAACGCCAATCCATCATCACGCAAACTTTCTCAAACCGAAGAGAACTGCAAGCTTGTATTCACACAAGCCAAGCGTAGACGGCGCCACGATCACCATGCTAACCACAACCTCGAAGACTACTTCAAGACTCATTTGTCCTGGCTGACTGATGCCCAGAAAGACGAGTTGAGAGCTTTGAAGAAGGATGGCAAAGGAAAAGACGAGATTCAAGCTAAAGTAATGGAGTTCTACGGAGCGGCTACTGGTGAAACTAAAGAGAAGGCTACCTCACAACTTCAGGCTGGTTGTCGCGAACTTTTGCAACATGTTATTGGAGCTGAGAAGATGGTCGAGTTGAAGAAGTACAGAGAGAGCGGCAAGACCTTGGAAGAGGTTTCGGCCAAGGCTTACGAGTTCGCGGCCGCTGTTGAGGAAAACGAGCACAAGAAGGAGGCCCAGAAGTATACAACTCAATGTAAATCATTGTTCGGTCTTTCTTCTAGACGCCGTAGACACGATCTGTCATTTATCGCTTTCTAAAGCCTAGTATAACATTTTAACCAACTATTATAATTTAGTGACCTAAACGTTCTTTTTTTTATATTACCATAACTATCTACTTTTATTAAATAATCATATTATAAGCTTGTCAACAGTAATCTTTTATATATTATCAGACCCTTATTACCTACTTACTTGATTGTATGTTCGCAGTTTCGTATAATAAAGTTTGGGATGACGAGCAAAGTGTTTCGCAGATGATGACCATTAGTTTACGTTCCTTCAGCGGTGATTCTTATCTTCAGTAGTTATGAAAAAGAAAACTCGTGAAGCAGAACAAGGGTGTTTTAAGTCAAGATTTTTATGGTCAAGCTTGATAAAACAGATCCGGTCAAGCTCGAGAATTGGCGGCGAACGTGGAAAAATATTGTCATCTTGTGTTTGTTGTTTGAGCATTGAAATTACAGTACGTTTTAGGGCTGTAAAAGAATATTTTCTTAACAAAAGTGGTAGTTTAAAGACTATTTTGTTAAAAAAGCTGATAATTTAAAGAAAGCATGACTTGAAAACTTTTTTATGGAGTTAGGTGCACTGCAAACCTATTAATTTCGTGACGTAGCTCCCGTTACAAACGTGGTCACGGTCGTCTTCATAAACGGTCTTCATTTTGAAGCGAGTAAAGTTTTTTAATTGGCGCTGAACTTTTGGGTTTCCAGTTCAATGCGTTTCTAAAATGACCATCTGATTGCGCAATAACCGATTATGTAACTTTATTTTTTTAAACTTGAACGTCGGGCTCTCATCGCGGCGCCTGATCTCGTAAGAACAAGCTTTTCGAAGATAAAAAAACCTGGGGGAGATGAGCAGCGTTTAAGCGCGAAATACTTTGAAACATTGCGGACGAGGGCGCGTATGTCAAGATGAACTTTTTTTCGCGGGGCCTGAGGCAAAATCCGGCTCGTGCAACGGCTGGAATGCGAATTTCTGCCCACGCCCGCAACACTCCGCCGAACAACGCTCCTTTTCACGTCTGTTTCACGCTGGAATTCAGCGACGATGAGTCGTTTTGCACTTGGAAACGCGTCTCTTGCGCTGACTTTGTCCACCCACCTACCTCATGGATCGCGGCGCCTTCAGCCAGCGTTTGACACATCCCTCAACACTGTAGCCATCAGTCCGCCGTTCTCTCGAGGGCGGTACCCCCAACGTTGTGGAAACGCTAAGCTTTAAATATGCCATGGATCCGTGACAAAGGCATCAGTCGATCATTGCATCTTAACAATGCAATCCAAGGTTTTTATTCTCTCAGCTGTCCTTTTGGGCTCGGCTAGCGCCTTCTTGTTCCCACCAGCCCCAACCGGCGGCGGCTGCTGCCCACCACCAGCCCCATCATGCGGTTGTGCCCCACCACCACCACCATGCCCACCTCCACCACCACCACCCCCACCATGCCCACCACCACCAGCCTGTGCCCCACCTCCACCACCATCTCCATGCGGAGGCGGCATCGGCGGAGGTGCCGGATACGCCGTGTCAGGAGGTAGCGGAGGATACGCTGTTGCCCCAGGTAAATTTCAACTTTTTGTTTTATTATAATTGTTTACTTTTCTTTAGTTTAGCTCTTGAATTATATAGCTTTTTCAATTTTTTTGATTAAAATATCATTTTTAAATTCATATGTTTTATAGCCGCCGGAGGATCTTATGCTTCACCACCAGTTGCCCCAGCTTACGGAGGTGCCGGAGGATACGCCACTGGACCAGTCGGAGGATTCGGAGGAGCTCAAGGTGGATATGCCGCTCCAGCCGGAGGCTACAGCGCCGGACCAGCTGCCGGAGGATACGCCGGAGCTCAAGGAGGAGGATACGCCGGATCTCAAGGAGGCTACAGCGCTGGACCAGCTGCTGGAGGATACGCCGGAGCCCAAGGAGGCTACGCCGGATCTCAAGGAGGTTACAGTGCCCCAGCTCAAGGAGGCTACAACGCTGCCCCAGCCGGTGGATCTTATCAACAAGCCCCAGCCCCACTCCCAGTTGCCGCTCCTCAACCAGCCCCTGCTGCTTCAGTAGCCCCACTCCCACCTCCACCACCACCAGCTCCAGTCAGCGGCCAACAACAAGGCCAATACGAAGAGGACTCTAGCGACGGATACGAAGAGGAAGCTGCCGCTCCAGGCTCCAACTACCAAGAAACCCAAACTTCTGCCCCAGCCCCAGCTGCTTACCAAGAACAGACCGCCGCTCCCGCTGCCGCTCCAGCCTACCAAGAGCAACAAACCGCTGCTCCAACCCAAGCTCCAGTTTACCAAGAGCAGCAAACCGCCGCTCCAGCTCCAGCCGTCGCTCAAACCTACCAAGCAGAAACCCCAGCTCCAGCTGCTGCTCCAGCTTACCAAGAAACTCAAACTGCCGCTCCAGCCGCCCCAGCCCAACAGAGCTACAACCAACAAGAGGTCGGAAACACCGAAGAAGGCCAAGAATACGAAGAAGAAGGAGCCGAATACGCCGATGACCAAGCCCAAGAAGGCGAAGGACAAGAAGAACGTCAAGGCTACAGAAAGAGAGTCGCTCGCAGACGCGCCCGCGTCCACGCCGCCTCCACAGTCAAGCTGAACCCTAAGTGTAACAGCGAGAAGTTGCACGATATCTTGGAAAAGGTGGGTATTATTTAGTTGTAATGAAAATTACTGACTACGTTATCTATATGCAAAGGACGATGTTACCTACTTTAAAGAAAAAAACAAGAAAGTTCAAGTTTTAGTCCTGCAAATGTCTTATAATAGGTACCTAGAAGCCTAAAAATGCCTTTGAAATTAATATCTAAATCTTCTTATCTTTAGAACATCGCTGAATCCACCTCCCACTCCAAGCGCGCCATCGCCAAGGCCGCCAAAAAGGAATTCGGAAGCAACTTTGACGTCGTCTGCTCGATCGGCGACTTCTCCTACTTGGCCAACACCAGACTATTCTGCGAACACAAGGTCCAAGACATTACCTGCTTCGCTTTCGAGCACTAAGTAATATTAATCATCGGGTGATAATAACTCTCTGCTTTATATTGTCTTGGTACTGTTTGGTATTGCTCTCAGTACTAACTCGTACTGTAATTAGTACTAACTCCGTATTGTTATCAGTACTAACTTAGTACTGAAAGTAATACTAACCATACCAACTCAATATCACATTCAGAAGTACTAACCACTACTAGATAATATTAACTAAGTTCTCTTGAGTAATATTAACCACTACTAATACTTTGGTGAAGGTCATGGTTACGGTGTCCATCTACTAACACTTTATTCGGGTCAGGTGCTATATCTAATATTACCTAAGTTGCAATATTTAGACTTATACGTATAGTTTCTCTTTCTAAACATACCACCACATGTGACAATGTGTATGACAAATCCAGCGGACATGAGTATTGATAAGTGCTCAATCGTTCCGATCGTATCTCTCTCTACCTTGTTGTAAATTTACCTGTTGTTTTGATTCGCTGCCATAATAAACAATTTTGAACGTATTTTGGGATATTATATTGGATAGTATATTTCTTATAATTGGTTGTTTAAAAAGTAATGAGCCATTGATGAAACATGGCTCATTACTTTTTGAACAAACTAATAATGAATTTTAACAAAACCTTTAGTCAAAAATGGTAGGGTATTACCTAAATACAATTTGGGAACTGTCAGAGTAAGGCTAGGATAGGGTATTGATAAGATTGAATAAGGCTGGCTAACTCTGCGGTGTAAGCCTAGTTAAGAATATAGTATAGCTAGGATATGGAGGTAAGGTATGGTAGGTCCATATTAAACTATAAATTATGTAACGCTTGAGAAATGTTATCTTAGGGTAAGGTAGGACGGACAGGATAAGATAAAGTAAAGTAGGGCATGGCAAGGTAGGGCAGGGTACTGTTTGCTATGCCTATGTTAACATAATTTCATTTGATATGTTTTCGAAATATATATCTAAAGAAAAGTAGTCTTAAAACATGGAATTTGTTTTCAAGTCCATATGAAAGTAGGCAGGTGATTTGCTCAAATGCCGTAAATTGTAAAAACACAGAGTTACAAAGTATAAACACATTTAAATAGCGAAGAAACATGTGAGAAAAGTTGGCATAGTCAATTCAAACTTGTATTTTTAATTGAGCAGCTGACTCAAAAGGCTAGAAGAATATACAAAATTCATTTTTAATTATTAAAGTTCAGAAATCAAAAATAAAAAAATAAAATTATATCATTGAAAATAATATTTTTGATTTTTTTTGGCAAAAATTTCTTTTGTACGATTGGTGAACGAAATGCCACAATTGATTTTGGCCGATACTGATTTCTTTAACAATTAGACTTTTGATGAAGGTACTGTAATTTACTAAGGAACTGTTAATACAAAAATGACATAAACTGAAAAAACAGCTGTATTTCAGTATTTCCAGCAATTCATGACGCATTTTCTACTACACAGTACAAAGTAATAGAACACGGTACTCGAACAGCACTACGTCAATTACAATAATATTTCATGGTTTTGTATTACACTTGTTGTTAACTTTGTCAGCCATTTCGAAAGTATTCTTTCTCAAGACGTCGCTTTTCAGCTGGCCTATAGTGAAGCCCTACGGTTAGTAGCTATGGAGACATCCTTCGCCTATAATCAGTTATACTCGGCTGTGGTTACATTGTGTCGCCGTTCTCACGTCGTTCTGTTCTTTAAAATTTAATTTTTGGCTTTAATTGGGAAAGTGTTTGTTATAGTTTATATTAGTATAAGGAAGACAGTAGAAATGACGATTTGGTTTGGATTATGTAGTAGGGAGAGGTGTAGTCATTACAATTCTTAACTTACTATATTGTGTGAAAAAGGGCATTGTGAAGCATGCTATAGGTATAACTTAGTTTGCGGTGCTTTTTATTATTAAAATGGTATTAATGGTACAATATGTGTCTTGTTTCACTTTAATTTTCCCACTACTATGTTATGCTTTACTTTACATTACTATAACTTCATTCATACTTCGTATTCTAACACAATTACAAGCTCAACAAGTTTAACAACAAACTGTTACTTCTGCCATGCCTTCTCACACTCATTTCATATAACTTTTGGTTTCTCAATTAGAGCCAGCCGGCTTCACGTTAATGAAAGGCTGCAAGTTTTGAGGTTTTTGTTAGTTGTCGTGGCAACCGGGTTACTATCGCCTGTACATTCCCAGATGCATGCAGTTAAATGGCTCACCGCGCCAACTGTCAGCCGGTTCTCCTTTTCGCCGTGCCCGACCTACCGTAACCCCGCCCGAACGTGAATGGCGAATAATATTTTTGTTTTCGGCGTTGTGGCTTCGGTTGTGGTTTCACTGTTTTTCTGAGGTTGATGGAATTAATTGAGTTAGGGATGTAGAATATATAGTGATTGTGATTTTGAAAATTGTTTGAGAAGAACAAGAATAAACTTGATTAAGGGATGATTAGGCAACCTTAGGCTACAAAAGGAGAGGTTTTTTAATCCGAAAAAAGCGAGAAGTTTCTTATATTTAACTCTGTATTTTCAAAGATTAGTCTTGTCGTCTACCTACTATAAGAAGTTGTTTTAACTATTAATAGTAAAGGATCTCTTGTGTTCTTATCCATGCCCTTTACCTGGTACAGTAGTTCTGCCAAGAAATGTAATTAAAAATATTAGTCATTGCACTGAGCAATAATGAAAGTCTTATGTTATCAAAAATTAATATCAGTCTTTCCCAAAACGAATGTCCCTCTCCGAAATTTCCCATTTGAAAGAATCGCTGTCGCGCCGAGAATTGGAAGAAATCGCGCGACAAGCGGCGCGCTCTGCGACAGTCGCTTGCACCTTGCGACGTTCCAATGGGGATCGCAATGTCGCAGGGTGCAAGCTTTGCGACAAACTGTCGCGTCGCGATTTGAAAGGCGATGCGACAGCGTGTCGCGGTTGTCGCAACGCACAAGCCACCACTGTGTTCAGTAGAAGGCTTGCGACAAGATTTTTTTGACTGTCGCAAGTCCCCTGACTCCTGCGACAACCGACCAGTGCGACAATTGGGGGTTTGCACTGTGCATTCTTTCTCCCATCGTTTGGGATTGCAAGCGATCGCGGAGGGATTTGCACGGTGCAGTGGGATAAAAAAGGGCGCGATTTTCCCATGGACTGCACTGTGCAGTTGTGTAATTCTTTAGTGGAACGACTGATACATATCAGTCTTTCCCGAAAATAATGGGAGGTCTGCACAGTGCAATCCCTGAGAAAATCGCAGCCCCATTGCACCGTGCAGCTTCCCCGCGACCTCTTTCGACCCCAAACGATAATGGAAAGACTGCACAGTGCAGGCCCCCAATTGTCGCACCGGTCCGTTGTCGCGACAGTCAGGGGACTTGCGACAGTCAAAAGAAATTTGTCGCAAGCCTTCTACTGAACACAGTGGTGGCTTGTGCGTTGCGACAACCGCGACACGCTGTCGCATCGCCTTTCAAATCGCGACGCGACAGTTTGTCGCAAAGCTTGCACCCTGCGACATTGCGATCCCCATTGGAACGTCGCAAGGTGCAAGCGACTGTCGCAAGCCTTGTCGCTTGTCGCCCAATTCTCGGCGCGACAGCGATTCCTTCAAATTGGGTTTTGCGATTTTATCCCATTCTTTTCCGGAAAGACTGATATCAGTCTTTCCACTAAAGAATTTGACAAAATCGCAAACCCCAATTTGGAGGAATCGCTGTCGCGCCCATCATCGGGAGAAGTCGCGCGGCATTCAGCGAGTCGTGCGACATTCGCTTGCACCCTGCGACATCGAAAGGGGAATCGCAATGTCGCAAGGCGCAAAACCTTGCGACAAGTTGTCGCATCGCGGTTTAAAGGGCGATGCGACAGCGTGTCGCGATTGTCGCAACGCTCAAGCCACCACTGTGTTCAATGGAAGGTTTGCGACAAGATTTTTTTGATTGTCGCAAGTCCCCTGACTCCTGCGACAACCGACCAGTGCGACAATTGGGGGCTTGCACTGTGCATCCTTTCTCTTATCGTTTAGGGTTGCAAGCGATCGCGGAGGAATCTGTACGGTGCAGTGGTATAAAAAAGGGCGCGATTTTCCCAGGGACTGCACAGTGCAGTTGTCAAATTCTTTAGTGGAATGACTGATAGTAAAGGTATAACAGGCAATTTTATTTAAAAAATGCCTATTATAATAGTGTTTTCAAGTGAGTTCATTTTGTCCCTAAAAGGTACAATACTCTGAATATGCACTTTTTAAGTTCAACAGTATAAAAAGCGTATGAAGTTTTCTCAAAATCAGTCTTGTTACGGAAAAACTTGTCTTATAATATTAAACTCGATATGAAGCAAGGCTCATAACTTTTTGAACAGCATATTATAATAATTGAGAGGAGTAGTCGACAATTTTTGTCATTTTTTAATTGAATTTATTTCATTCCTGTCTAGAAGTATTGTCTTGTATAAGGTTTTATATAAAAGAAACAGTATTCTTACCGGTAACGTCATAGAATATATACAGGTTAAACAATTGAAAGTATATAAAACAACAAAAGCTTCTAATCAAACATTAAGCCAAAACAAACTTAACTGTATCATTTGTTTTTGCTCTCATGGCCAAGGCTTAAAGTTCACTGAGCCGCTACCTTTTTTTAAGCTTTTCGTAGTCTATGTTAAGGTTCTTGGCAACTCTTATATGTTCTTTTTGATTTCTAAATAAACGTGACATATTTCCACAGTTTTTTGAAACTTTCTTCGTGTGTTTTTTATTCTTTTTTATAATAATGTTTTTGCTTTTGAGCTTCATGCTGTGTCTAAAATTTAGTGTTATAGGACGTACTCTTTATATACTAATTCATAGGTTGTGTCTACTATAGACTACATTTCTATTACACTATCTCAAAACTTCTCTTACGTACTATCCCCAGCCTCTTATATAGTGTTGTGACTGTCTTTTCCTTCAATTTTGTCACAGTTCACCGGAGCGCTCTTGGATAGAAAAACGTTGGCCCGAAGTCTACGTCTAACCCCTTGGCCCTCAACTCGAGTTCACCTTTTTAAATGCTTAAATAGTGTTTGTTTGCAGTGTTCAAGTATCATATTATTCATTGTTCATTGCAGAACGCTTGATCTGTCCAAGATGAGCAAGTTGTTGGTTATTGTTCTGGTCCAAATTGGTGCCACACTAGCGTTGGAGTGCTACCAAGGCCAACAGAACAACTCGGTGGCTGTGGTGGGTTCGGCAATGACTTGTCCCCAGAATGCGATGAGTTGTATCAAGAGTGTGGACAATGCCACTGGGATTGCCACCAGAGCTTGCCAACAGACTACTTGCGCTGTAAGTTTGGCTAACGTTCGGGGAGAGTGATGTGATTATGTGGTAGTTAGGGTAATATAACTAGAGTTAATACAAACAGATTTTTGCTTACAATTTTAAAAATTATACGTTGTTCATATAATTTTGAGCTTATCTCATGGCAAATGTTTGGGATTAGGGGGCTCAGAATTATTTGAACAATCTAATGCTTTTTTTCAATTATATAGTATATGAGTGTTAGACACACACTAATAAGGTTTCAAATTGAATCAAATTTGGTATTGTTTTTCGACAGTCTGACTGCATTGTGTACTATATCATATGATATGTCACATAATGCATTACTACGATATTTAGGGGCTTTATAAACTAATATGGATTCTTTTGGGAAATGACTATCTTTTATTGGTAAAGCATTGTTATGTTGTCATAAAAGATCTTTTTTTCTTTTATTTTTCAGAAAAAATTTGAATTTTTTAAATTTTAAAAAAATTTTTTTAAAATTTTTAAATAATTTTCAAAAAATGATATAACAATGTCTTACCCCTCTACCTCTCCTCGGGATGACCAACAGGGTCAATACTAACACCCTTCCAAATTTCAAATTAACCTTTCCTTTCTCATGGCTAGCCTAGTTGTGATTCCAACTTTTTGTTCAGCAATTGTTCCAGTATGCAAATAACGGTTATCAGCAGACCACCACCGCCAACACCACCACCACTGCTTGCATGCCCACCAGTACCGGCGTGATGTGTTGTTGTACTGGAGATGGATGTAACGCCGCGACTGGTACTCAAGTGTCGCTGAATGCCATTGGCTTGACCTTGTTCGGCTTCTTCATGGCTTTTGTCCTCAAATTTTAATTTTTTTTTAAATTTAAATTTTTTGAAATTTTATTTTTTAATTTTTCTTTTATTTTGATTTTGGTAATGGGCATTCTTTAGGTTTATTTTTAATACATTTGTCTAAAAAATAAGCTTAAATAGTGTTTATTACCTTTAAATAAACTCAGTGTTTAAATGTTTTTATAGCTAGGTCTACTGTAGAGTAAGGCATAAAGTTATGGGAGATTAAAATACACCTTTATACCTATTTTAAAGGCGTTTTCTTTGAATTTTAAATCTTGATAATTTATCTAATGCACCTGTTTTAATACCTAATTTAACATACTTAGAACAACACACCTAAAAACCAAGTTAAACATAGTAAAAGTTCTTAATATTACGTTACAGTAATCTTTTTTCATTTTTCATAGTATATAAACATACTACTGTAACTTTTTTTTACTTTTCTACTTTTACTAATCGTTACAGTAAGCTTTTATATATAAAAATGACTCTGCAGTAATTTTTTGCTTATACTAGTACTTAAACTTTACTCTACAGTAACCTTTCTTTTTCCTTCTCAACGTATCGTATTATATCTCGATGTAAATTATAATAATTATACTTACTCTTTCCTACTTTGTATAGTAACTCTACATTCTCTAATGAGCCCACTAGCATATTGTTACTCAAATTAGTCTCTCCAAGGCTCGTATTATGGTATGTATCTCATTGTAGTCAACTTACATTTACTACCCTGTGTAAGTTGTTGTAGCTTTTTTTTTACATTTTCAAAGTTTTATTAAATACTTTTTTGTAGTGTGTGGGATAATTTATATGATGGTTTATATAATGTGATGTATTAAAAATATAAAGTTAGGTATAAAGTTGCGAAACATATAAAGTTAGGTACAATGCTATACAATAGTAACTCCTCACAGTATAAGAATACTATAGTACTACTACATTACATTATACTACGGAAAGTTCAACTAATAAAACAGCAGGTGAAATTAAATCCAAAGAACTAAAAGTTTTAGTTTCTGTTTGAGTCGTATTACTTTCTACCATGTTATAGTAAGGACATGTGAGAATAATACTAATTAAAAATTACAAAAAGATGTTGAGCCCAAACCTTGTGTTCAACCTGTCTATATACCATAATCTAATGACTGTTTGAGTACAATATATAAGAAAAAATACAAAAAAAGTATATTAAATTGAAGTGTAACTTCCTCAATGTCGTGGTGTGGCATAATAAGTAACGTCAATAGTATATATGTACGAAATAAGCCTAAGAAGACCACGTCAAGCCATATAAACGCCCTTTTTTTTACCATTTCAAGCAATATAAATGCCTTATTAAATACAGACAGTTTTAAAAAGACTAGTATACCACACACCTCAACAACCTATGTAAATCATAAAAAGTAAGTCAAGTCAAATACTCTCTGTAAGATATTATAAGATATCAAAGTCAAGACCACAGGCCACAAGTTTATTTCTTTTTGTCGTGATTATCTTCTGTCTTCGTTGTGCTGCCACTTGCCGAACTACATGAAGAAGAAGAGCTAGAAGACGATGTGCCAGTCCTGGTTTGGCTTCGTCGACTAATACGGCTTCTGCGCTTACTCTTGGAGCTTCTGGTGGTACGATGACGAGAAGAAGCTTGGGTCTTGTCCACATCTTTATAACGGCGCTGAAAGCATATTTATATTAATATATATATTTTCAAATTTTGTCATAATTTAAATATTTTATCATATTTTTAAAAATTAATCAAAAAATAGTCAAATAGCATTTTCAAAAAATATTTATCAAAATTTTAGAAAAATCGCCTTTAAAACCTATGACCTACCTTTGCTCCACGTTCCTCCAGCTCCTCAGCCGTTCGCATCTGTCTATGTTCACTATCTGACCCAGAAGACTGTGTATTATCCATGTAGCCACTAGAGGTACTGAAAGTCTTGGCTGCAATCTCCATAGCTCGTCGTTTCTCAGACAATGTCATTCTTTTCGAAGCATGAGTCTTACTCAAGGCTTTGGCTGTACCACAAACTACCGAGCCAATGTGAGGAGTGCCTGAGGCAATATTATCGGTTTTCGAATTGTCGATAATCTTCGAACCCGACATTTGACTTGAGTCTTGGTTACTCTGTAAAAGTTATAGATACGAATGTTGTACATGCCAAATAAAGGCACACGGTTATACAAATTAGTATATAAATAAAGATATAAGTTATGTCATAGTAAGCCTAGTTAAGATATAAGTCAAATTATAGTAAGAAAAGCTAAGGTATAAGCCAAGTTATATTAGAAAGATCAACTTACTCCTCTGCCTCTTTTCTTCTTGCTGCCCTTCTTCTTAACCACGACCTTTTTGCCATCTGTAGGCAATGTTCGACGACGATTTTGAAGATCAAACCAGCAAGCAATAATAGTACCAATCGCTATTAAACAGGCTATTGTTGCGACAATTATAAAACCAACAAGTCTAAAATAATACAAATTATGAGTTGAAAAAAAACCTCCTTTCTTACCAATATTTAAACGCCCAACCTTGGTATATTAATATAGGTCAAAAATATACTTTAAAATTAAAAAAAGAAATTACAGCTAAAACACCAAAATAAGGCTACAATTGAAAGTTTTATCAAATCTTACGTGAAATGTTCTAGAATAAGATCTTTAGTGTTGGAATCTGTTTCACCCATAATGTCAAGACCATTCGACCAGTAAATAGATAGAAAAACATAGAAAGTAAAACGAAATGCTCTTGTTCTCAAGATCTTTATTCAAATTAAAGCTTGAAGAAGTTTTAAAAAATCAAATCAAATTTCCAAAAAAATCAAAATTTCAGTAAAAAACCAAAAATCTTCTATTTTGTCTCACTTTTTGAAGTGAATATTCAAATTTTTCAAATTTGAAATGTTTTCAAAATCCCCAACAAAATCGTGTTTCATCCCATTTTACATAAAAAGGTGTCTTTTCCACCTCAAATGTAGTCATTGTTGCCATTTGTGCGGTCGATGGCTCGGTTCAGCGCCTTCAAACCGAACGAAACGCAGAAGAAGAAGAGCCGGCTGAATGGGTTTGGGAGGGCCATGGTCAGGGCCAAGAAGGCCTTCCTCAATGTTTTCAGTCCAAAAACTGCGCCTCAACTCACAACACTGAGACACCGAGACCTTTTCCATCCATCAATCCACAGGACCAGGGTAAGTTGAAGTTTTTTGTGCACGTTACCTAATTTAGCATGACTATTGGATACGTTTTGAAATTATTGGGTAGTTCTGGGTCTATTTTATCATTTTCTTTTAAAATTAAAAATAAAGTTAGTTTTTGGAGACCTTGGCTGTTTTTTGCCAAAAATTATATTGTTTTAGGTTGATTTTAATGGTTTTCCAAGTCCTTTTGCTGCTTTTTCGACATATTTAGGTATAAAAACTTCCTTATAAGTAAATTTTAACAGTTTTACGCATGGAAGATCCATTTTTAGCTAAATATTGAACGTTACAACTAAATTTAAATGAAATTTTAGGATCTTAAGCGTTTTTAGGAATAATCTTACTTTCAGTACCCCCGATCACGATCAGATTCATCGTCCTCGATGTCGTCGCTCGTGTCCGAGTCCTCATCAGCATACCCATCGTGCAGAAAGCGAAAAGCCAATGTCGAGTCGCCGAAATGTCAACACAGTTCGGTGGCACAAATGTCGCCAAGTGTGTCATCGGCAAAGCCATTCTTTCTGGAAGAATCAAAGCCGATCTTTACTGATGGTGTGGGCGATGAGACCGAGGATGGTTCTGGCTACTCTTCTGTCTACCTGCCTCATGACCACCGAAAACCAACTGACTTCCGATCGGAGACTAGGCTACATCAACAAGAATTGAAGTTGACTCCTTTCTTGACGAGTTCGCCGGCTAAATCGAATCCACCTGTGAAGAAGAGACGTGTAGGGAACATCAACAAAAATAAGTTAAAGTAAGTTTTGTAAAATGACCTTTGTTGGTGTAGGCAAAAAGGTGGTATTTGCGCAACTCTATGTTTTAGATGTATAAATTTCATGTTATATAATTTTTAGGTTTAAAACAATAGACATTTAAAAATCATTTTAATATATTATATATATTCTAACCTTACTATTATTTTTCAGTGAATTCACCGACCTCGATGATACCATTCATAATATCACCATGACAATGCCAACCGTAGATGCCCAAGAGGATCCATCGTCTATTTGAACAAGTGTTATTCAATTTAGTTATCCCGATATTTTCTAGTATATAAAATATTTGAAAACTCGATCTGGCTTGTAAATTAATGATTGCATAAAGAAGTAACTAATCAAAGTTGAATGTTTGAAAGGGCAAGAAACTTTCCCTATTAGACGAAAATGACATGTAAGGCGTATATAGACAATTTAATTTGTAATATTGTTGTATTGTTCTAGTACCATGTTTTCATAACTAACTTAATGTGGTCCCACCACGAAAACTCCTGTGTGGAACTTTTTATTTATAAATCGCGAAAACGATTAATCGCAGAATTCTGAATTTTTGCGATTTCTTGTCGAATTTTCATGTAGGTTATAGAAGATGTCAGTTGTCGACGCGTTATGTACCCCACAACGGATCCATCGTCGGATGCCGATGTTCAGAAGGCCAGAATACCAAGTACCTGAAGAACGGCCAGATGTTTACAGATTCCAATGCTTCGATCAGGATTCTTCTTATTCTTTTCCTAATAATGTAAGTCATTTTTGCTTTTTTTGTTATTTTTGTGTTTAGGAGCTTTGAATGGAGTTTGGTTGACTGATATTTGTGTTTGAACAGGCGTTTTTGGGGTGGATAATATAATTTTCTGTGAATTTCGACGATTTTTGTGTGGGGTTGGGGTGAATAGATACGGAAATGGTTTGATTTCGGTGTGAAGGGATTTCTCAAAGTATTGTAGTTGTTTATTTTATGATTTTTTTTTGTTTTTACGGATTTTTGGGATTTAGGTATCAATTATAAGTTTCGTCGTTTTCTTTATGCTGCCTTGGACTCATTTTCATTATATTTGGTGCTCAAGGTGTATCTTTATGTTTTTAATACCTAAAATTATATTATTAACTTTAAATTTATAAAAACCGATCTGTGGTAAGACGTTCTCATAAGTATGACCTAGGAGATGGATAACATTCTCATTTTTTGCACTTTGCTTGGTGTTCTATCTTGAGCTATTGTTTACACAACGCACATCAGAAGGCTATTATATTCTTGTTCTGACCTCACTAATTCCGCCTTCTCGCCCGCTTTTTCGGCTCGATTCCGCAGGGAAAATGAAAAAATTTTGGAATTTGCTGTTCTCTCAAGTTCCATAAAGGTTTTTCGTTGTTTTAAAGCCGCTAACTGTGGAGTAATTGCGGTTTCCGCTATTTGTAATTACATTTTTGAGTTATGAAGGGTTGGAGTTCATTAAGAATGTACTAGTTCGGACGAAAACATGACTTTCTGATGTTTTAGGTATGAATGACGTTTTTTTGCGAGTTTTTAAAAGTTTTTGGTAGTATTTTGAATCTTGCTGGGATTTTAATGATGTATTGGGTATTTTGTATCTAATTTAAATGTTTTACAATAAAATTTATATAAAATGCTTAAGAAATAGTGGCAGAAAACAAAAGGTATCACCAAGAAATTTTGATACCTACAAGAAGATCAAAACATTTAAAAAAATGGATTTTTTTTTGTGATATCAACTTGAAGATTAGATAATTTTTAACTGTTTCTGAACGTTTACGAAAAGTTTTGTTTGGTCAGTGTAATAGAGATGATTAATATGAGTAGACTGAAGCTTCTGGAATGTTTAGTGGTCACACGTTGCAAAATGAGCCTTAATTGTTTTAGCTGACGGTTATAGCTTACAGAAGGGATAATTAATGTGTTCTTTACGATGTTTTGATTAAATTTATAGTCATATTTAAGACCTTAAGGTCCAATTATGTTTAAGACTTCAAGGTTGGTCAACCAGTGGTTATATAGGAAAAATTTATGGCCTAAAAGATTTTAGAATTGAATGTTTTGACCAGTAGTCTTTAAAAATTTTAATTTTATAACATTTTTGATTGCTATTTTGGAATTTTTTGATCAAACGAACTATCTATTGTCTTATTGTTATGAGGACACTTGACATAAGTCTCTGATCTGTCATGTTCTCACACTCTTTACCTTCGTAACTTGAAGAGCCTCGAATAATACCGCTATTCATAAGAAGTGACCGCCAGCTTTTCGGATCAGCTGTCTGGAAGATCTTTTTTTTGTCAAAGCTGCGTAAGTAGTAGTGGTTGTTAGTGGGTTTGTAACTTGAGTATTGAACTTGGAGTATTCTGGTGGACTGTATAGTAATGGTATTTTTGTACGAAAGGTTAGGTAGTTTTCGAAATTGTTTTGAAAAATAAATGTAAAGAAATACTTTAGAATAGCTACTTATTCATATGTTATGAAATATGAAGATTGTTTGGTATAAACAAAGCGATGCGAACAGTTAAAGTAAGAGGGAATAATGGCCAAGAATGGGCCAAATATGAGCTATTGACGCGTAAAAGTTTGTCATAAGGCGTTTTCGGCCTAAAATTGACATTAAAACAATGTTTTTAAGGACCAAACTATATTTTTCTTTACATAAAAATGAATAGTATAATACTGACCACTATTTAACTCCAGAAAAGTAATTTTAGACCGAACGTTAACCCTTTTACTCAGGCATTTCTCGGCCAAATCCCGCTGCTTAGTGTCTTTTGGGCCAAAGGTCTTTTCCTCTGGCCAAGTCTCGTTTTTTCCTTCAGTTTCAGGGGCTTTTTCTGCCTTTTTATGGCGACAAAATCTGAAATTTTGATTTGGGAGCAAATTCAGTAGGGATTTGTGTCTGTTTTGGCTTCGATTTTAATTTGATTTTGATAAGATTCTGGTGGAAACACGGTTAATCGATGAATTTAGGGGAAAATGGAAATAATTAGGGCTATTTTAGGGGAAAGTATTGAAATTTAGGAATGTATCGGGGAAAAACTTTGGATTTAAAAGGATGGCAGGATAGGATATGTTAATTTGAACAATTTTCAGCTGTAATTTGTTAGCTTGATTAGATAAATAGGTTGTAAAATTGTTTAAAATTTGTGTAAAAAGTAATGATAAACGGATATCTTAAATTGAAATTAGGATATTTGGATATAACGACGGTTATATGTCGAAATCGTTGTTTTAAATGACCTTTTAATGGGGTTTTTTGTTTTTTTGGTTACGTAGAAACGAAAATGCTCGCTTTTACTTCTTGAATAGGTTTATATAGGGTTTTTATAAGAGCTTTAAGAATATTATAGGCTTATTTTGAAGATTATTACGACTTAAAATTTAAGCTAATGTATCTAAAAACAACTTTATTTCAGTAGAAACCGAATTGGTTTAACTGTTATTGCCTATAGAATGATTATGATATCGATAGGTGCCTATGGAATTGGTATAATGTTCATACTTATCACACCAATCAAAATATTGACACTAGCTTATTATAATAACAATAATAAGGACTGTTTTGAAATGAAACCGTATAGTAATTTTGGTATTCGAACTTTGAATGTTGTTGCGAGGATCTATGAATTCTGTTTTTGAGTGTATAGTCGATTTCTGTATTAAGTCGAAGAACGTTATTCTTCATCGTACGGGATTTCTAAGCGATTTGCGGGATAAACGGAGGTGTTTATGGAGCGTTTACAGGAAGGAAGCGTTTAGGAACGATCCCTTTTTGTTTTATTCCGGACACGAATCGAATCCTTTTTAATTTTAAAGTGGAACACGTATATTATGGTAGCAATAAAGACAAGACTTTACATTTGTTTTATTATTACCATAACATTCTATTAGATCAATGGAGGTCCTAATATTAGGTTGTGCAAATAATTCTGGGCCTTTTTGGAAATTTGCGTTGAAAGTGGGCACAGAATTATCTGAACAATCTAATACTAAATGATTAGAATAACGTTAGGGCTTGAATTTTTTTGGAATTTAGAAAATTGTTATGTTAACAAGGGTAATTTGAAGTAGGTTTAGTTTTTTTTGACGGAAATTACAGACTTTGAAGGCTGTATTCACTTCTTCCTTCAAACAACATCTCTTTGGATATTTAAGCCTTATTTTACGCGAATTACCAAGTTTAATTAAACTTTTTTGCCCCACTTTTTGCAAACAAACCACAAAACCAACGAGAATTCACGTGAATCTCTTCCGATCAGAATACACCATTTGATATACATCAAGAGATGCATCAAATTCGAACGAACTAGGAATGTTCGCAAGCCTTTTGATAAGCGCCATGTTATTGTAACGTCTATTTGTGGACACGGTTTTGAGTGAGGGAATTGGGGTTAGATGGACGCTGGAGATAACTAATTTGTAAGGGCAGTTAGTTCGTTTTTCCCGAATTAAACTGACAGCCAGTTCAAGGTCGGTGGTTCGTTTTGTTCGATTTTAATGTTGTCATGGAGACGGATATGAATATATATATTTATTCTGAGTGATAAACGGGAGTTTGATGGGATTTTGATTAGCGTGGAAGAATATATGTAAAGAAAGGTAAAAATAGCATAATGGATAATTGGATGGGTTTGTGAAATTGCGACATAGAGCTTTTTTAAAGTATTACGTTGTTCAACTAATTCTGTGCTCTCTCTTAATCTTCATGGTTAGTGGCACAGAATCATTTGAGCGTCTGAGTAGATTATTCATAAAGTAAAAAAACTGTTTAAAAAAAGCCTTTTCTATTGTAAAACATTTGGTTCATATATACCTAAATTTCAAAATTCAACTTTCTGTTTTTACTCAAAATTCTGTAAAACCCTAATTCGGTCAGCAAATCGAACACCTTTATGCTTCAATGATCAAAAATCGGTTTATTCTTGCTCAAATACCTATATCTACATTGACTTTCCGAATAATTTATATAAAACAAGATTTTTAAATGAAGTATCAATGAGTTATGTTTTAATAGGTGGATTTATTTGTTTTTGATCTTTGAATCAGTTCAATATTCTGACCAATTTAGGGTTTTCTGAATTTTGAATAAAGTTAAAAGGCAAAAAAATGGTTTTCGAAATTTACGTTTAAATCGAATGTTCTACAAAAAGACTTATTTTTAAAATTTTTTTTAAATTCATTTTAATATAATTTAAAAAAAGCTCTATTTTACATTGAAACATTCATACAATCACGCAATATGCCATTCTTTTACTTTCTTTACATAATATTTCCCCGCTAATCAAGATCCCATCTAACTTCCGTTTATCACTCGTTTCTACAATATTAACTGATTTTACATTGTTTTTATAGATTTACGTCTGGTTTTTTACAGAATTCTTTCTAACTTGGTCTCCACAAAGTTAATCTCTTGTTTTTGCAGTTTAAAAAATATTTTTCACAGCTTTTTCGAATCAAACATTAGTTTTTTAATGCGCTTTTGTTATGCACAAGATTGCAATAGAACTTCTAAAACTTTACCTCTCATGACCATCTTCAACCTCAGAATCCCGCACTTTCGTAGAGAAGAATGCACGAACTCGTTCATTCGATCTCGAGTTCGATTAAAGGTTCTTTTCTTTTTTTTGTTTAAAGGCGCGTAAACCCATTTCCGAATACTTTGCTTTAAAGCGTTAGCGGGCGGATGAGTCAACTCGTGAGGTCGCTTACTTTTGGTGGCGAGGAATTAACGCAAGCGGTTTTATTGAAATTTTGAGAATTTTTTAAAAAATTTGTGTAAAATTGATTTTTTTTTAATTTTAAAATATTGTTATAAAATATGCAAAAAAGTTTTAGTTTTTTACAGAGAACAGAGTTTTAAGTTTTTTATGCTGTTTTGAACCCTATTTTACTATTGCATACCTTTATTTATTTATAGTTTTACATTGCCATTTAATTACTAAGCGTGTTGTTACCTAAAATTATAAAAAAACAAAATTCTGTATGTTTTAGGATAAAATGACCATGCTTGATGAGAACATCGAGCAAACACGGCAGTGTTGTCAAGGTCTAGAAGCGTTGAGGAAGGATATTGAACTTTCGAAAGATCAAACGGCTCAAGATTCGTCGATCGACGACGAATTGAGACGAGAAAAGTTGAACAAATACAATGAAGAGCTGGCTAGGCTGGATACTGGAATATTCGATGCTAAAGTAGGTGTTTTGGTTAGATTTTTTATGATTTTAGAGTTGAAACTTATGGAAGAACCGAAGCTTTGCCTTATTGAGTTGTCTTAACTAGTTTTGGAGGTCATCTTTATTTTTTAAAAGTATTTCTGGACCTAAAATTGTTAGGGTTTTTGTTGTTTTAGGTTATATCTATTTTTTTTGATTTTCTATACAACATGATAGTTTTTTACTACTTAAAAATATGCTATTTCAGTTCAACATGGACTTGTTTATCTACATAAAAGCTCTAGAAGCTGACAAACACAAGAGCGCAGCCTTGAACAAACGCCTAAGGGAAGAGAACGCTTGGCTACTTGAAGAGCTGACCGCTTCTCAGAAGAAATCCCAGAAGTTGGACCTAGAAATAATAGACTTAAAGCAAGATCTTGAAAACTTTAAATATCTTCATTCGCTGGAGAAGTTTGACGATTCTAAAGATGACTTTGACTCTGGTAGAGGCACCGATATCTTCGAAAGTCGACCGCTTAGTCACACAAGGACAATGCAAGAGCTGGGCTTTGATCCGGAGGAAGAAGAAGGCCAGGAGAATTCGAATCAGCTCAACGTACACTCTCCAACTAATTCTTTGACTACAAGAAGCTCACAAAACGATCTTATGCTACATTCCGGAGTGACGTCGGCTTCGATTAGTGCTTTGGACGATGCTCCAACCGACTTGAAGAACTTGTACTTTATGGTAGGTTTTACATTTTATTGTAGATGGCATTTAAAGCGTTTTTGTTGTTAAGAATGTTAATATTTTAGTTTTTTTTATGAATTAAAAAAAGTGATTATTTTTAGGTAAATCAACTATTGGCACAAGGAAACTTTGATTCAGCAACCCTGGCTACTAAGAAGTATATGGAGAGAGTAAAGAAGGACAAAGGAGATAAGAGTGCTGATTACGCTTCTATTCTCAACCTGTTTGCTACAATTTATAAGTAAGTTTTTGTGGATTTTGTTTTTTTTTTATTTTTAGCTAACACTTTTTGGTCAATTATAGATTCAAATATTAATTTTAACTTAAAAAACTGTATTTCCATGTCGTTTTGGAAATGTAATCAGGTGCTACACGTCATGCCAAAAGAGGAAATAAAGACAGAGTGACATTTCGTGTAAAAAACGATGCGAAGTGTGAAATTCTATTTTTTGTAAAAAATTGTTTGAAATTAAGCGGTCGGAATTTTGAAAATGAAATTCGTTTGTAGTAAACTTGTAGTGTGATATCTGGACGATTCTTTGACGGATCAAGACCAGTTTGGCCTTCAAAGAACCGCCGCAACATAGCGATTTTTTTAATATTTGTTACAGCTCAAAATTTGATTTATTTTAACTATTATTTGATAATTTCACACGTTTCGTTCAACATTTTAAATATTTATTTTATTTTTTGAATCAATATTTGAGACTTTTGAGTTAACGAAATGCCACGGCCACCTTAGTTTCATTTTTCTTTTATTTCGGCATGATGTGTGCTACGACATTGAAATTATTTTTTTTATTTTTAGAGAACAAAAGAAGTTCAAAGAAGCTGTGATTTTCCTAAAACAAGCTCTAGCAATCCGCGAAGCGATATATGGAGAAGAATCAGCAGCAGTCGCTTGTACTCACAGCACCATTGCAGTATTATTCGGACGAATGAATCGATTTGCTGATAGTGAAAAGCACGCTCAGAAGACAGTCGATTTGAGGAAAAAGATCCAAGGAGCAGATCACACGGACGTGGCCAAATTCTTGACGACTTTGGGAACGGCACAGCTGAATCTCAAGAAATACAAAGAAGCTGAAGCCAGTTTTCAACAAGCGACTGACGTTTACGAAAAGAAGACTGGGCCAATTGAGACATTGACGTTGAAAAGCAAAACTCAACTTTGTCAGGCGTTGATCAAGCAAGGAAGGGTTCAGGTTGGTTTTTGCATTTGTGTGTACTAAAAATGAGTTTTTAAAGATTTTAGGTAACAAAAAGAAATTTTTTTGGAATTTTAAGTAACAGAAATACTTTTTTTTAGTTTTATGTATTGAAATAGTTTCTTTGAATTTTAGGTAACAAAAATCTTTTTTTTTAATTTTAGGTAACAAGTGGTTTTTTTTCGAAATTTTTTACTCGAAGTTTGATTTTTAAGTCTTACTTTTATTTTTTTCAGGAAGCCGAGGTCAAGTACCGTGAAATGATAAGCACGGCTCATCAACGAAAGTACGGCGCTTCGACTTCAACGCAAATGATTCTGAACGTAGCTGAAGATCGTGAAGTGAATAAACGAAAAGATCCTTCAATTGATGACGAACATGTGAAACGATGTGTACAAGTTGTGAAGGAAGCTCCAGGAATACTACCGGCTATTAAAGCAATGGCCAGTATTTACAGAAGGGAGAAGAAGTTCGACGCTGCTTCATTACTAGATGATGTGGCACATAGGGCTAGTAAAGAGGTAAGGGTTTTTGAGATTGGATGTGGGGGCTAATAATAAGGCAGAATCATAACGTTAAAGTCATATGAGTAATTTGAGAGTCATCATGAATTATATAAGTGTTTATATTTGTATTTTTGAAATTGAAGTTTGAAACGTCAATTTAAATTTTTTTTATTTATTTTTCAAAATTCACTCGTAAAGTCAATTTAAATTAAAGGTTTTGAAAATATGTATAGATAAGTATTGTATATTTAGGTAACAAATTGTTTGCTCTTTAATTTTTGGAACTTAAGTTATAAGTTTAGATAACATTTTAAAAGTTTTAAAGCCTTGAAGCAAAGATTTTTGATTTTTTATCAGAAAAACTTGAACCTACATGTAGGGAAAGCTGAGATAGTTATAGCAAAAGTGATATTTTACTTTGAAAAATATTGCAATTTTAAAAGTTTGGTGTGTGAAACAAAACGTCCTTTTCTAGTTGTTAATTTGACTCAACTTGCGTGATTGAATTTGATTTGCAGTTATCAAATGTGAACGAGGAAGCACGTTTGAATCGTTTGATGGACATTGAGAATATGATTATGAATAGTTATGACTCATAAAGGTAGACATAAGTGTAGTGAAAGTACACGTAGATGTAGTAAAGTTTTTAGGTGTGGTAAAGTGCAGGTAGATGTTTTAGGTTGTTCAAATAATTCTTTGTTTCTTAAGCCTGAAAATTTGCTTTGAGAGGGGGCACAGAATTAGTTGAATAACTTAATAGTAAACTTGATTACATATGTAGTGAAGCTGAGGTAGACGTAGTAAATGTGGCATTTTTGCTTTTTGATATTAAAAGTTTGGTGTGATATATACAATATGGCATAGACTGCAGCACGGTACATACGTGGTAGGTATACTGCTTATTTATATCGTATCAAACTTTGCTACAGTAAATTTTGGTAGGATATTCTGTAGTATCTTATAAAAGTGTGAGTGCGTATGGCTTGAAATGCGTGTTGTGGAGCTATTTTAATATTGTTTTTGGTTATGTAGGTATTATTTTGTGATATATCAAACAGTAATTTCAATGTTATCGTAATCAACTCTGTCTTTTGTAGCATGAAAGTGAATATTTCAGACCAAGAACAACTATCAAGTGGCATCAATGGAGACTTCAACCATCTCAGACGCGAGTAATGGACAGTAGATCTGTAGCTATTCTCGTTTTACTTTTCTTTGTGGTTGTTATGTTCTTTACGGTATAAGTACAGTGAGAAGGTTCAGTAGGATTACTGTATTTTTTAATAGTACGGATATAGCTAATTCCTGCTGTTGTTTATTATGGTATTGATACTGTAATCTGATACAGTGTTAGTTGTACTGCAGGTTTTGTACTATAAATACTGTCGTATACATTGAATTACTATAGTAATACATTTGGCTGTTTCCTATGGTAAAATACTGTATTTCTTCACTGCACTTATATCTCTAACTATTCTCTTAACTATCTTATCCCCTTCCGAATCTTGATAAACCGATAAGCCTATTTTGTTACATAATTTTGAAAGTTTGTTTTGTCAGCTTTACTTTACTGAGGATTTAACGTTGTAAACTACTATCTGTGTCTAGAATGGCTTTTGCGAAAATTTTAATGTTGTAATTGCTAATACGGGTCCATTTCTTTCATCTTCTGATTTTATACAGTACGATGCTTCTTTTGCTATAATAAAGTGAAAATAAAGTATTCTTGTGGATTCGGATTTTTATATTGAAGTTGGTTACCTAGTTTTTTTAAATTTAAAAGTATTTTGATTGAACTCGTATTTTATATATTTTTTTGAAATTCGAGTTTAAGGTTTAATTTTTATTTCGAAATTGATAAAGAATGTAAGATTTGTTGGTTTAAAATCTTGAAATTAAGAAAGACAGACAATACATGAAAGTGTGTTCTTTGACATCCTAAAATGCCATAGAAACAAGTGAATAAACTGTAAATTTCATAGTATATTTATAAGTTTAAATGTCATAACAGATTATGTATCAATGACTGCTTTCTGACCTTTTAGACATGAGTTTTTGTAGATTTTTAGAATTTTGTAGCTGATATTTTTAGTGACGGGTGATATCGGTTGTAATCTTCTTTGAGAAAGCTTCTCTGTTTATACCGAGAAACCTCTAGCCTATTACGACCCTCGGTAGTGTAACACTCTCTTAATAATGACAGCTTCTTGACCGCTTTTTGTTATTAAATTCTATTATCTAAAAGTACCTAGGTAGTGTGACACCCTGTTTAAAAAGACAGGTCTGGACTAGTCTTTTGAATTTCATAGTAAAGGGGTTTCGTTGTAGGTGTTTTGCTTTTATATTAGTTTTTTTAAGTGTTAACAGAGGTAATTTTTAAAGGTTTGGGAATTGTTTCTTTCTCCCTTTGCTTATATTTTTTAAATTGAGCTTTGTCATCTCAACTTTACAATTTTAACATTTATTTCTTTTCAAAAAACTGTCATTGTCTACTGCCAAAAACTGTAGACGTTGGTGTCTAATCCGCCGTTCTTGTAACGTCACTTTTTAATACGATAAGGACGTCATCACGACGTGGCATTAAAGACTAATTTCCGAACATACGAAAGAGAACGGTGTCAAAATTGATTCTTTGTTAATCGCACTTTTCATGCTTTCTTTGTCTTCGTATCTTGTCACTTTTCATTTGTTTCTGGTGTAGTGAAGCTCGGGGATGGTAAAAAAAAGTTTAGGACAGAGTAAGATAGGATAAAGTAGCGTAGGGCAGAGCATGACGAACTGGGGCAGGGTAGGATAGGGTAGGGTAGTCTAATGTAGAGTAGGGTAAGATAGGTCTATCTTTACTAGTTCTTAAAGTGAAAAGTCATTTTTATGGAAGTAAAATTTGTTGTTACTGTGTGTTGCCGTAGATTGTTTACTAAACTTCTGATTAAAAGCCTTGGGTCGTATTTGATTACTTTTTTTTCTTCCGAGTAGAACACCAACTTAAGAGTTCTTCACGATGATATATTATGTATTGCGTCTTCCTCTTACTTTATTGTGCCTTCAATGTTTCGTTTCTTCTTAGCACGGACATTCATTTTGAAACGTTTAATATTAAATGTTTGTAAAAATCTTTCCAAAATTTTACTAAATTGTTTTTTTACATAAAGTTATGCCTCAACATGCTCAAAATGCCATTAAAATTAAAGCTACATGTCTAGTCTAGTAAGTCTAGTAATACAATGACCAATATAGTTATACGATATGTAACACTTAGCGTATACGTACTATTGATGTAGTTCTCTGACATTTTTGGTATTACCTTTAGATTACATGTCTTCCTATAAGCTTTCAGTTCTATCACAACACCCAAAATGTAATGTGAAATGTGTTTACCTTCATTTGCGCTGTAATTACGCATACCATTATTTTTGTGTAATTACAGTTTTGGTGCTTTAGTTACAGTATTTCGGGTTGTTTTTGAGAATTTTAAGATTTTAAACTATATAAAGGGTAAAAATATTGTTATTACTGATATAAAAACTTACTGTACCGTTTGACTGTACTATATTTTTCAATATATGTAACACTTAATGTTTACACTCTTTTACTAAGGCAATGCTTATGTATAATATATGTACTCACACATCACCACCATAACATAGAAACAGACTGTTATCCTGTTGACAGTCTCTTCTCTCAAGTAAAGTGCGTTGTAGCCTACAATGGTATTTCGTCGTGAATAACATGTAATTTGGCGGTATAATAAGTGCTCGTGCCCAAATTACCGCTTCCCCACATACCTGTTTTTACTCCGTAGACCTCGAGGCAGAGTAGATTAGGCCGACAGTAATCCATCAAGTAACTGTTATTGGTATTACCTTTTCTTTTCGAGGCTTTTATTGTTTTAGAAGGCATTGAATTTGGAGATTATCGTATTGAAATTTAAAATTTATTTTTTTTTAGTTTTGGTATGAGCACATTGTTGTACCATGAAGGTACTAGGCTTGTAGGGATCATAAATGGGTAAAGTATTTTAAATTTTTACTTTACTTTACATTATATTCTAGCCTACTACTATAATTCTAGCCTCTACAAACAAAAAATCAAAAACCATTCCAAATACTGTAGCCTCCGTAGCAACAGACGACAAAATCCTTAACAAAAAGTGTCGGAATGGTTAGTATGTGTTTGTTATTAGTATTGTCGGTTGTCTGGAAACAAAACCCTCGCCTTTTTGACAGGATTAATGACACAAATCTAATTTCGGATAATTAGTTCAACATGAGTGCTCTAACGTGCCCTAATGTGATTCAACTGTATATAGTAAGGTCAATGATCGGTGACATGTAGAGGATTAAAGTAAAATGTCAAGATGTCTAGAGAACGGCGTAGAAAGATTGGCTACTTCAAAATAAGGCTTTTTTGAAAATGGGTTTAATCGAAAATTTGAATTCTTCAAAACAGTATATTACTTACTTCACTTTGATACGACTGTAAAAATAGAGTAGGTTAAGATATCATAGGATAGTTTTATATGGGTTAGTAGTGCATGGGTATTGTACATTTATTGTTTTTTTTAAATGTTGGCAATTTTAACTTTCGTCTACATTCACACTCATTAAACGTCTAATGTCTGTTGCGTGTTATGTATTATTTAAAACACGAGGCTTTTATCAAAGGGCATTTGTTTTTAGAGTTGAAAACAGGAAAAAGTAATGTTTATATTAACAATACCTACTTGTTTTTGTGTGTTATTTATACACAATAGATGTTAGTACTTACTTACTGGTACTTACTTATTATAACAAAGGTTGTAATATATTTTTCTTTAAAGGATTGATATATGGCGTGTCAAGTACAAAATCTAAAATATATTTCTTAATAATACCTTTTCTCTAGGGTGCTTTTTATCTCTTCCCTTCTATTTTTTTTTCTTTTTTGTTTTTGACCAACCATGACAATGTTATGACATTTTATGAATTGTAGGACATTTTTTATTTGTATCAATTAAGTAAAAGTTTTCTTTCTTGATAACGAGCTTGTTTACCATGCTTACTAAACCATTTTTACCTTGTAAATATAACAATATGCGGTTAATTATTGACACAAAGTCAGGTTGGAGGTTAACCGTCTAGACTCTCAAATTGTCACATTTTATGGTTTGGCACAACTTTTTAAAATTTTTTAAATTTGGAGACCCTTTCGCGTGAATATACGTTTGGGCATAGGGTTTTTAGCTGTAAGAAGGTGGGGGAGGGGTGAAGAATTTTAAATATTAGTAGAGGGCCTTATCCTACCCTATTTTACACCATTTCATCCTACCTTACCCTAATCTACTCTACTTTATTCCACTCTATTCTGCCTTACTCTAGCTTGCTCTACCCTACTGTACTTTACCCTGCCTTTCTTTATTCTACCCTGCATTGCTCTTTCCCTGCATCATTAAATAAACTTATACAGTAGACTTTAAGATATATAACTTGATAATAAAGTCTGTTGTTCTATGGAAAACACAAATCAACCGCCTCTCAAACCGTTCCAACTAAACCCTCAGTTTATGCCCAATTTTGAAGCACCTGTAAAACCCAATAGACCCTGAATTGCATTACCGATCTTTTCGTCAAACACCCGTCCGAAGTCGTTACCTTCTAAAACCGACGTTGTCATGGCGGCTTTCTTGCCGGGCTTCCTAATAGCCCACCTTAATTTACTTTCACATTGGTTAACTTTCCGGAAAAACGCTTTGGATTTGGGAAAACGCTTTACATTTAATAATTGCGAGGTATTACGAACACCTTGTTGGCAGTAAATGGTTTGCTACGTTCGTAGGCGAACGTTTATTGCTTTAGGGTTTG
Source organism: Bursaphelenchus okinawaensis (assembly GCA_904066225.2). Taxonomy (NCBI): domain Eukaryota; kingdom Metazoa; phylum Nematoda; class Chromadorea; order Rhabditida; family Aphelenchoididae; genus Bursaphelenchus; species Bursaphelenchus okinawaensis. Next base: position 4,236,165 of record CAJFCW020000005.1, on the reverse strand, counting down.
AATGTAGAAAGGGTGGCATATATTTGTTTGTGATGAAAAGCTTATGTCATTGTTAATGAAAAGTCTTGACATGTTAGTTGTAGAACGTAGTAATAAAGAATTTGACATAGTATTAACTAGGGAATTCAGCAAAATACCTTTCGAAGTTTAGAACGAGACCTTTACATGATGAAAGAGCATAAAAAGTTACCAAAAAACTATTTTCAAAAACAGCTAAATGGCCTTGGCTAGCGAGTGACACTACGCTCAATATCTCGCTAGTCCAGACCATTGAGCAGTTATTGGAAATGGTTTTTTGATAAATTTTTATGTTCTTTCATCTTATATAGCTTTCGTTCTATAAGACAAAAATTTTTTTATTCCTACTATAATATCATGACAAACCCTTAACTCTTTATGTATTAAAGACCTTATTACTTGGATAGTAGACTTTTTCAAATTTTAATTGCCATTTCTTAACTAGTTTCGCAAAGAAGAAACGCTTGTACTCTAAAAGGAGAGGGTTAAAATACTCATGAAAACGTCATCAGTACAATGTGATGTACAAGATGTCGGCATGATTACAGTGTTATTATTCATTTAGTTTACTCAAGATATTAGACTTGAATAGAAAGTAATTATGGTTGTAAAATAATTATTTTAGAACAGGTTAAAAGTTTTATTAGTAGAAATGACGTGGTGGAAGTGGTATGCTTATAAAGAAATCATGGGACTTTTATTGCTATAGGTATTTTCAGGTTTATGATCTGTAATAGCGGTTTATGAGTTGTTAAACTCTTTAGGACAATGTTTTTCTTTACATGCCATTAACTATGACATCTTTTGTCTTGAGCGAGGGGGGGGGTAAAATGGAAGAAAAGGCAATTTTTATATTAGATTGTTCAGGTGATTATGTGCCCCCTAACCCAGAAAATTTGCTTTGAGGAGAGCACAGAATAATTTGAACTACCCAATAAGGCCAATAAGACTCTAAGTAAGTTTTTTTATTGTAGTTTATTACCAGTCGGTTTTTACAATTTTTCTCACAACCATTTTTAAATATGACCTTCAGTAATTTATATTGTATATAAATATGGCGTTTAGTATTGTTTTCATAACTAAAATTGAAAAATATTCAAATTTCTCGTACTCCCGGAAGCAGTTCAGACGAACGACGTTATTTATGGGTGCCATATTTTATGTAGCGAATGTAAACCTATATCGAATTTCGCCATTAACAGGAAAATATTTTGAAATTCCAAAGGTTTCGGCTATTTTTGGCTAGATTTCAAGGCCAAATGCTAAATTTGTTACACTTGTTTCTTTTTATTTTTTAAATATTTTTGGTATATAAGGTTGGGACTTGGTGAAGAAGGTTGTTTTAGGTAGTGTTCTTGCTTTTATTTTGTACTGCATTGTGCTTTAGACCTTTCATACTATTTTGTACTTTAAGTACTATTTTGTACCTTAGATACTATTTTGTACCTTATATGCTCAAGAATAGTACTTTAAAATTTTAATTTTTGTATTTTCATCACACATCCCTAATACCCAATAGAACGTTCCTTTTTACCTTTTATATGACCTACACCCATGCCTTACCTCAATATAAATATAATACTATCCCACCCTCATAATTCACGGCCATTTACTCACAAAATGATTACATTTTCTCAGGCTTTTAAGAAATAGAACATAATTGTATGTAACAATATATGACAATGTATATTAGAACATAATATGACAACGTGTGACAAATGACGTTACCAAACATCATTTTGTGTTGTACCTTGTTCAGAATCATAGTTTCGCTTATTTCAGTTTTTCTTTCAATTTGAAGCTTTTGAAAGTTTTTTGCCTTTTATTTGCGTTTACTTTGCTATTTTGTTTCGTATGTAGACGAATCAGGATATCTTATTTATTTTCCTGGCCTTAACTTGAGCTCTAGCTCTCCTCCTAGCCTCAGCCCTAGCCTTAGCTCTAGTCTTAGTCTTATCATTTTCTACCATACCGTAACTTTACTGTAGTGTTAACTCATTATATATCTAGTACAAGCACCTGTCGTATTTTGCAACAAACTCATATATTTTCCTCATTTAACTAATCCACCCCAAATTTTAGTACCTTCACCCATACCCACATACACACCATCATCAACAAAATCTTTTCCCTGAACCGACTGGTCACAAAGTTATGTTGAAATAATGCAGAATGACAGTGCATACGAGTCCTTTGTTATCACTCAAGTCCAACCCCCACTCATCACAGTCAGCCACCACCCCCAATCGCTACACCTTCCCATTCAAAGCATGTGTTCAAGGAGTGATCGTACTCATCATGCTGATCACTCTGGTCTACATGTTCGTCGTACGACATTACTCAAAAAGCCAGTTTAAAATTCATAGTAATGATGAGTTTAAGAGGTGGGTTGTTGGATTTTAAATGATTTTTTTGATGTTTTAAGTGATTTTTGATAAGCCCTGTCTTGTTCATATAACAAAAATTTTTAGACTTTTTGTTACCTAAAAACTCTTTAGTGTCTCTAACTAACCTATTATACGTTCAGATTTCTACATTATATTTCGACAGTGCCAATAGAATCAACACAGCTTGGCTACACGGCCAACCGAGGGTTTTTGGGTTGTTATGTAAATACAGACGAAACATTTTCAAAAGTAAGTAAATTCATTACCAAATTGGCTCCAAGATGAATGACCCTGTAATTGCGTTGGGTTTTAATTGATCTTTGGCCTAATGGTAGACCTATAAAAGACCGAACCTGATTTGTCGACCTAGCCCTTTTCAAATTTACTGCAAATCAGCTCAGCCAGGGGCGCGCCGGGCCAAGTGGCTTTTTTTCAGCTGTACCTAATGGCATAAAACAGCTTTGAATGAATTCAAAGAAGCGTAGTTAAGGCTACTCTGTACACTACCCTGAACTGTCCTACTTGGCCCTGCACGGCCTTGCCTGGCTTCGCCTTACCATTTTTATTACCATACCATTCCCTAGCTTGTCTCTACAGTACCATTACCCTACTCTAACCCAACTGTAAAACAACATACCAAAATTAAGAACCAAACCTTTCAGCACGACTACGAAACGCTCAACGATACGTGGCTGTACGAGTGCGATCGTACCGAACTGCACCTGAACAAAGCTTTGGAGTTCGAAGCGCCTTACCTCACCATTTTTAATCATTTTGATCGGATCGTCAACCCGGGTTTCTGGCGATTCGTGCAGGTCGTGAAGCGGGTAAACGACCTCAACGTGGAGTGGAATCTCATCTCTGAACCGACTGTGTTCATCAGCGTGCCACTGTTACGAGGCGTGCTGTCACAGTTGGACTCACGCAAACCTTACTTCATACGGTTCGATTCTAATAATGTGAGTTACTAGTTTACCTTACTTTACTTTAACTTACTTTACCCTATATATTTCTAAATTTTGTTACCTAAAGTTCAAAATTTTCTTAAATTTTAAAATTTCAAAGAAATTTTATTGTGCCATGTTACCGCATAGTATACATTATAAACCACTGTAAACAAACCCAAATTCCGATGCTTTTGAAATTCATAATTGCACAGGTTTCTCTCTTTAATCTGTTGTCATTATGCACGTGTTAAGAGATTAGCGTTTCGTAAAAGTGAGCAAAGTGCAGTTTAGCATGTTTAATGTGCATTTTCAAGTGCTCAAGGTTAGAAAACTGTACAACATGACATAAAATAAAGTTTATAAGTTCTTCTATGCCAAAACGATATACGTAGCACTAGAAACCAAGCTAAAACTAACAAAAATAGTAGCCGACGGCAAATACCAAAGTGTGTCTAACATAAGGTAATACAGACAACCTTCTTTTCAGCCCAATACAGACGAAATACTGGTAGTGTCAAAAGCGGCGGCAAAACTTTTTGTAAAACACAGTTATCTCAACAATACCATCTGTCCATATCAGCAGGATATTCCACCAGCAATACTACTCAGCAAGTAAGTTGTTATTACCCTACCCTGGTTTAACGTACTATTTCATGCCTTTTCCTCTACGGCAGAGTATAATAGTTTGGTCAAACAATTCTGTGCCCTTATTCAAAGCAAATTTTTGAGGTCAAGGGCCCATAATTATTTGAACAATCTAATAGTACTACTTTAACCTACCCTACCTTACCATACTCAACCATACTTTACCCTACCCTACCTTACCCTACCCTATCTATCATACTTCACCATATTCTACTCTACCTACCCTACCCTAATGCAAAGTGTTAATAACAACCTCCCCACCTTCAGATGCATGATAGAAGCCAAAGTGACGGTGCTTACCTCAACGGCGTTGGAGTTGACGATGCTTCCGATGAGCACGATCGCCTCCAACTTCCTGCCCATGCCCAAACGACTGGTCGGCTTTACGGGAATCACGGGTCGAGAAGCGCGTCTGATTCGGTATCTGAAGAGTCCCGCGGTTCATGGTTAACATATCAGTTAACATAGGCAATATAAATTATATTTATACACATAATGTACAGTATACGATTAGGCCTTGATTTTTATGGGGGATTTGGCAGGGAAACGGTATCTTTTAGGTAACATTATTAAAAAAAGGTTGATTTTAAGCTTTTAGGTAACATTTTATAGCCAAAAAGGGTAATACTTCGTTAATTTTAAACTTTCAAAGGTTTCTACGAACTTTTCGACCAAAAGCCGTCATAAATTCCATTTTTGCAGCCTTATTTCAGGTATTATATGCCTTTGTTAAACCAATAATCCGAGATTTTAATAGCTTTCTCAGCTTATGCCGTGTGCTTCCGGTAACAAATTATAAAAGTATTCTTAATCGTATTAAACGAAACTCTTTAATCCGTTTACTGCCAAATTGCCCACATGATCTCAAATTGAATTATTTCAAACAATTTTATTCGAAATTTCAACAAAATAAACAAATTTTACATTTGGACATAAATTATGTAAAATATTATTAATACATAATGTAAAACAATACATTATATTTATTACACACATGTCTTTAAAACAATGTAACTAAAAAGACATTAAGCGTTATGAATACACGTCTAAATATCACTATATCTCGGTCAAAAAGTTCATAGAATTTTCGATTTCATAAAAATTAACCCATACTTTAAAACCAACTTTTAACATTCTCAACAAACTTTTGACCAAATACGTATCAAAATACGTTACACGCCTTTTCGAAAGCTTTTCTACTGTACAAAGCAACAAAGCCAAGTAGCTATCAGCATGTTAACCATTATAAACATAAAGTTTTCATGAAAATTTCATTATAATGCTGTCGATTGCCCTGCCTTCTCAACGTTTTCAGCCGACTTTTCAGCTTTTTCATTGTCATTACCATCTAATTTCCCCGTTTTATCAAGTTTTCCATCACATTTCCCAATCTTATCACCTTTTCCAGTCGATATCTCCACTTTTGCCACATCCTCAGTCGATTTTGGGGCTTGATTTGACTTCTCCGTGGCTTTTCTGTCAATCTTTTCATGCTCCTTCTGAATTAGATGGTGAAGTTCGTCTTTTAAGCCCAACAGTTCAGCCAGTTCGAAAATTCCCTCATCAGCACAGCCCTTCCAGAAGACGTCTCTGAAACATTTAAATTAATCCTCATGAGGCTTCTTCGGTCAAAAAAAGCGGAAAGAGTTAAGGAAGTTGAGATACAGACAAAAAACAAATTTAATTTACAAAGAAACGGTAATTTGAATGACGTTGATGTTGTTATAGTCCTCTTTCAAAGTAAATGAGAAAACTCATCGATTGAAACCAAGAACTTAAAACTTACCTAAAATTGTCCTTGTCCTCATAAGTTAGGCCTTGATATCCTTGCGCTCGTTCCCTTTTGCTTATTTTACCCGCTGACGTTAAATTAATCAGTAACCTAGGCGTCTCTTCCGCTACTTCATGAACCATTGAAGCAAACGGCTGGACAACAAGACTCGTGCCAATTATAATCAACAAGTCACACTTGGGGAAGTCCTGAAATCAACTCAAAAACAGTTTTAAATCGTATTGTCTCCCTAATGTTATAATACATACTGCCAACTAATTATAAACATAGTTTTAGATACGACAGTACCATTTAAAGCCTTAATGTGTCAGAAAATAAAAATTGAAGTAACATAGACAATCATGAAACCTTATAGATAGTTATAAAACTTACATTAACAGCTGAAGTAAAGAACTTAGAAGGCAAGTTCTCTCCAAAAAAGACAATGTCAGGCTTTATCAGCCCTTTGCACGAACAATATGGAACTAACGGTTCTTTTTTATTTAGAAAATCAGTAATCCAGTCCAAATCGTACTTCTTTTTACATTTTAAACATGAGCTGGTCTGATGTGAGCCATGTGCATATATAACCTTATCTTTGTTTATGCCTGCTATCCATTCTAGACTGTCAATGTTCTGAAAACGACAGCTTTTAAACACTTTTTTGCCAATTCAAACTCCTTTTTGGCTAATTTAATATCCTAAAAACAAAAAAAAACAATAAACTAAAATCGTACCTGAGTGTAGATACGGCGTAGGTAACCTTTTTCGTCCAGTAATCTCATAAAGTAATGGCATGGTGTTGGCTGAAAATGAGGAACTATAGCTATTTTATATAAACACAAAATATAGGTAACAAGATGTTAAGTATTATTCAAAAAAAAGTTAGAAGGGTTACAATTTCCTCTAAATCACACCTAGTTTGTTATCATAATTATAACATCATCGCAAATTCATAAAACTACAAAAAATAAATTTTAGATAACACGAATACAAAACTCAAAAAAATCATAATCATAGCAAAAACAATATTGTAAATTAATCTTACTACAATTTAAGATACAAAATTTGAGACGCCAAAGATTAATAGCACAAAGATTTATCAAAAAATAAAGATTCGAAAAAAATTGCTGAAAAGGTTATCCATTTATCTCAAAAACCTGCTAAAACAGTTTACAGAATCTTCAAAAAACCGTAAATATTACCTTAAGATGTTCAGGAAATAATTCCCTGGCCAATTGATAGAAAGGCACGGGATTATCCTTGAAAAAGTCCAAGTCGAAAATCGCTTGTGGGTCAGGTAACTTGTACTTGTCTAAATTCGAATATAGACCAGTCTTTGGTGATCTAAAGTCTGGAACACCGGCAGAAGTCGATATTCCAGCTCCGACCATAAAAACAATATTCCTAGCTTTCCTGGCTTGAATAAACTGGGCCACACCCTCCAAATCGAACGATTTTAACGGACATTTTGGCTCTGGCTCGGCTGAAATGTGACATTTTTAGAAGGTGACATCAAAATTAAGACTTATGAAGCAGTATTTTAATGTTTTAAACATTTATATAAAATTTAATACCCTTCTGAATAAGTTCTATTCGTTTAGAAATCAATCTTCGACCACCACACATCGCTTTCCATAAATTTTTGCGAAAAAGTGCCATTTTTTGTAACTCGAAAATAAAATTTCATAAAACGAACTTTTTAATAAGAAACTATGTTAAATTCTGCTAATTTTTCAACAAGAAACATAACGTTTCGAACTATCTATAACCTTTAAGATATCAATTTTAAACAACAAACACCTCTTTTTCGCAAACAAACAACGAGAATCTTTCTTCTAAAATACAAACACAAACAATAACAACTTACTGGTCAATGTATTCAAAGCATTCTCAAAGCTCTGCACGAATTTATTGTAGAGATTGGGTATTTTTCCAGGCATTTCTTCCTTTTGTTCGAATTCAGCCGGATTCTCTTGTTTCGGCTTTTCCCCGCCCTGCTCCGGCTGTTTTTTTGGAGCTGTGGAAGACGTCGGCAGTAGTTCGTCCTTGTCCGCCATGTTTTGCAATTTGGTATTCTATCAAAAGCACATGAGATAAACAATTCCTAACTTATTCCGAAAAAGTTGACGAGATCAGGCGAGAGAGCGAGACTTGACACAGACAATATTGGGTCATGTTTTGCATTTTACAAGAAATTGTTTAGACATGAGAAACGGGCCGGGCCTTGGAAAGTCGGGCCGGGCCTGGAAAAAAAATTTCTAAATTTTTTAAAATTTTTTATTTCAATCCCCGTTTATATTTTTAGATTTTATTGGGGGGTTCTATGATCCATAAATGATCTAAAAAAACAATTTAAAGCCAATTTTCCGTTTAGTTTTTAAGTTTTAAAATTTTTAAAATTTTTTAAAACGGGCCGGGCCGGGCCTAGAAATTTTCTGATCGGGCCGGGCCGGGCCTGACCAAAATAAAAAACCGGCCGGGCCTAAAAGTTAGGCCCGGCCCGTTTCTCATGTCTAAAATTGTTATCAGTTTGCAAACGTTTGAAGCTGTAAAAGAATGGTAAATGACGAAGTCGAAGGAAGATGAGCTTATTGTGATATCATTATCAAAGTATGTCATGTATTAATCAAGTTGTTTCAGTTTTAAATATGAAAACTGTGATTCAACTGATCAAATTTGTGATTTTTTCATTGTAAATCACTGTATAATAAAGTTTAAACGATCTGGGAAGCAGATAATATCACAAGTTTTACGTTTATCATCCAAAAATCAAGGGAATGCAAACAGAACTGTTTTATTTTTGTAAATATCCTTGAATTCACCCCCAAACTGACTTTATCCTTGAAACTGTCAATTTTTCCTCGAATTTTGTAGTTTGTAGTGTGATTGTCTGCAGGCTATAAAATAGGCGTATAACACTGTTTATCAATTATGATTAAACAAAGAATCTGATAAGAGAATTAGCAATTTGCTATAAGTTTGTTCTGCTTCGACCGTATGGTTCTAGTTGACATAGTTTATATTACTCATAATGGTCTCTAATATTGTTTTGATAGTTGTTAGTGCTTTAGTTACTTTCTTGGCTACTAGTTCTGTTTGGATTGCTGTAAGATTTTGAATATTTTAGATTGAAAAGAGAGTTAAACACAAAAGCAATGTAGTTCTTTCGTTTTTTTTAATTTTGAAGTTTAAGGTTACCTAAAGTATCTTTAAATATTTTAGGCCTATTACATTGGAGTAGAACCTAACATACATCATGGGCATGAGTCTAACAAGACAAATCCTCCAGACGATTCTAATCAAACGTCTCCCACAACACCAGCTAGTCCAATATGGCCATATAAACCTTGTGGAGATCAATGCACTTACGAATTAGTGGAATCAATGCCGATCGGCTTGTACGTAGACAAGGATGTTAAGAGGCTAAAGTCAACATACGATTCATGGATGGAATTGATGTATTCGGCCGAAGAAAGTATCGAGATCGGGGCCATGTATTGGTCGTTATTGGCCAGGAATACTGATTCTAGAAAGGAGTTTCCGTGGGATCCGAGTTGTCAGGAGGTAGGTTAGTGAATACGACGTTGAGATAAGGTACTACAGCTAGACATGAGAAACGGGCCGGGCCGGGCCCAATTCTCAAGCCCGGCCCGGCCCGTTTTAAAAAATTTTAAAAACTTAAAAACTAAACGGAAAATTGGCTTTAAATTGTTTTTTTAGATCATTTATGGATCATAGAACCCAATAAAATCTAAAAATATAAACGGGGATTGAAATAAAAAATTTTAAAAAATTTAGAACTTTTTTTTCCAGGCCCGGCCCGACTTTCCAAGGCCCGGCCCGATCTAAATTTTGCTCAAGGCCGGCCCGGCCCGTTTCTCATGTCTAACTACAGCTACTAAAGTCTAAATTTTCAAACCATATTTACTACTTTCCAACTTATTACACTGTCTATGTTAAATTATAGGGCACAAACGTGTATAACAAGTTGAAAGAAGTTGCCAAGTCTGGCGTAAAAATTCGTATAGCACAAGACGGTACCAGAAACACTTATCCAGAATCAGATGAACTTGTTAGGGAAGGGCTGGCGGAAGTACGATCGTTAAACTTTACTATCCTCGAGAATTATGGTATCTTACACAGCAAGTTTTGGATAGTAGATGGAAAACATTTGTACATTGGATCTGCTAATCATGATTGGAGGTCATTGACTCAGGTAGGTGTTTTATGTTAAAAAATGAAGAAGTGTTTGAAAAATATTGTAAAGCCATGTTTTTAGGTAAAAGAAATGGGTGTTTTGGTCAAAAACTGCCCTTGTTTGGCTAGTGACTTGGGTAATATCTTCGAAACATATTGGAAAGTTGGAATTCCAAATGCCAAAGTACCAGAGGTTTGGTCGTCTGAATACACTTCAAAATATAACAGCGAGAATCCTATCAGTACTAAGATTTCTGATGACAATTCGCTTGTTTATCTTACGGTAAGTTTTTGTTCATCTAGGTATCTTACTGTAGCTTTTTAGTATTGTTTTTGAACGATTTTTAATCTTTAAGGATTTGAGTTAGAGTAAGCTCAAGTTTATGAAATTATTTTATGATTTTATGTATCACAATATCATGCTATTATCTGAGAAAAATTTTGTAAAACTCAATATTTTCAGACTTCTCCTCCTAGTTTTGCCCCAGCTGGTCGAGAACACGATGGTCTAACGATAATTAACAACATCAATAATGCCAAAAAGTACATTTACATCTCTGTTATGGACTATTCACCATCTACATTCTACCGAAACAACGAAAATGTGTAAGTTTTGTTATGGCCAAGGCCGAAAAATGTTATTTTCGAAATATCAGCTTTATTTTGATCTACTCTAGCTTTATCTACGTCTTGCTATAGCTCTAACTTACTCTACTTAGTCTTGATATATCCGTACACTAGAGCTACCTTAACTTGATTATGTGTTATTCTTACTCTACATACAAACATGTCTTGTATGTTTTTATCAAGTCTTGTCTTAGCACTTCCTTACTTTAACTTTGCTGTGGCTTTAACTGCTCTTATTTTAGCTTTACTTTACCCTTACTATAATTTTATATTTTGTTTTCTATTTTAATGTTATACTCTATTTTAATTTTTAGCTATTGGCCAGACATTGATGACGCTCTACGTAGCGCTGCTTACGGTCGTCGTGTTCATGTTCGTCTACTGGTCAGTAAATGGCAATCTACAAGAAAGGAAGTGTTACTTCATTTGAAGTCACTTCAAGATATAAACAGTATTCTGCCATGTGTATACGATCGTGTTCAAAAGAAGTGTGTTCAGGAAAAGGGATCGGTTGAAGTGAAGATATTCGAAGTGCCAAAGTATAATGTTACTATACCATATGGTAGAGTTAACCATGCTAAGTACATGGTTAGTGATTATACTGCTACTATGTGTAAGTTTGTTGTTATACATTTAGTTATTTACTTTAATAGCAGGTGGTCGAAAAAGTTTTGTCGTTTTTTACTTGGTTAAACAATGTGTTTTGGCGACAAGACTTTCATTTGGCACTTAAACAAACCTTACTGATACACTGGTTACTGTAGTTTTTAAAAAAATTCAAAATTTTTACAATGCGTATCTAATGTCATTCTTTCAGGCACATCCAACTGGTCGGCCGACTACTTCTTGAACTCAGCTGGAGTGTCATTTGTTGTTCAAGATGAAGATGCTGCTAAAGAAGCGACATTGGTCAAAGATCTGCGAGAGATATTCGAAAGAGATTGGAATTCTGAGTACGCTACGGAGTTGGATAAAGTTTTGTCATAAATTTATTGATATTTGTATAGTTTTTTGTTTACTGAGAGATATTTGGTGCAGTTGTCTTGTAAGTTAAACTACTGTAACTTCACTCCAGTAAATTTGGTTATGAGCAAACCTAAGATTCACAAAACATTGTAGACAATGACGACGGTTTCCTATAACATCAGTTTTTGAACAAAAATAAGATGATAAACACAATAACGTCTGTTAGCTACGAATATTAGCGTACTGTAACTCGCTAGCCAAGGCCATTCAGTAGTCTTGCAAACAGCTTTTATGCTAATTTTCTGTTTCATTCTATATAGGTCTCGTTTTACACCTACGGCAGTAAATTTACAATAATTTTGATTAGACAACACAACATTGCAATGTTACAGTAGTTTTTATAGCTAATTTTCGAAATTTCAATTTTTGAACTGGCCAGTTAACTGGAGCAAATTCCTTTGAACAAAGCTCAGAAAGACAAAACAACAGGTAAGGAAGGGTTTGTGTTTTGGCAAGATACGATTAATCCGCCGTTCCGCCGTGATGGATGGGAACGTGGCCTCGAGGACAAACTTTAGTCTCGAGGCGAATTCCGTTTAATTGGCTCTTATTTTTGATATTGATCCGCCCTCAACTTGATTCCTTCTTGTTTTCCGCCAACATTGCCACTTACATTGAATGGGAATTGTTGTTAGTGCAACAGTAGACGTGATTACTTTGCTTTCTCGGAGTTATCTCAACTTTTACTTTTTTTTCTTGTTATATTGTTATTGTTTAAGGGCTGAAAAAGCTTTCGTTTATTAAAGAAAGGTGTTTTCTATTTTTTAATCTACTATAATATTGAATTTTATAGCTTCTAAAGTTAATTTTTATAATTTTTGCTACCTAAAATTGGTTTAATTTATTTGGTTTAAGTGTTTTACACCTTTCTGTCTACTATAATATCCAAATTTTTGCATTTTAAAGCTAACTTTTTGGTTTTTGTTACATGAACTTATCTTTAATGTAAGCCTATACGTATTACAATATTATTATTTGGACTTGCTACAACATCTAATATTTTTGGGTATTTTATAAAATATATTTTCAATACCTACTACAATATATTTATAAATGGATGTATTTCTAACCAAATTCACATCCCTGGCCTACATTTACAACATAATCTCGATACCAGGATGCCTACTAGAAGCTCTCTTCACTTTGCTGGTCTACTTCCACACCCCCAAAGACATGGTGATATATAAACATACCATGCTCAACACCTCAGTATGGTCCTTGTTAATCATAGTACATCTCACTTTGTTCTTTCGACCGGTCACTTTCCTACCTCTGCCCATTTGTGCTGTAACCGGCTTGGCACAGTACTTTGGTCGAACGTTCGCGTCGTGTCAGCTCTTGGTGGGCTTGTTTCTGATAGCCAACAAGAGTATATCACTGTTCTTGTGTGTGGCGTCGAACTATGTCAGTCTGACATTTCCACTTTACATTCGAATGATGACATACAGGAAGGGCATCACGATATTCGTGGTGTTTCATAGTATCGTGTCGTTTCTGATGTTGCTATCGGCTTATTTGTCGTATGCTGATAGGGAGGTATTGAATACGGTAAGGTTTTTTGGAGTTTTAAGAATTGATATTAAGTCAGTTTTCCCATTCCTGTGTCATACTAAAGAAGTTTGACTGCAAAATAAATAACTTCGCCAGACACTAAAACAATATATTTTCAGAGCGAGATAGTGAACCGCTTACAAGAAATGTACCCTCACAACTACGATGACATCCTCACCATCACCAACAACTCTGTAGTGATCGGAGTAAAGAAGAACTCTCTCGTCTCCTTCTCTTCCGGCTTCTTTCTCTTTCTCTCGTGTTTATGTGTCATTCTCTCCATCACGATGACAGCTCTCTCTGTCCAAACCATCAACCGGTCGTTATCTCGTCGTTCCTCGCATTCCTTCACTTCAATTAGACGTCGCCTCAGATACATGTTGATAGAACGATCAGTGTTACCTATAGTAACATACTCTCTGCCAATTACTATCGCTGTAGCTATTGTGCACTTTAATATATTGAGGTTCCATGGATGGATACAATGGTTGATATTACTGTCAATAAACTCGCCAATCATTTGTAATCTGGTGGTTATTGGTACACTGGAGCCGTTTCGGAAAGTGATCAAAAGTCTGTTCAAGTTAGAGATCAAAGAGTTGTTTAAAGAAAATTCAGGTGGGTTTAAAGTTGAAAACAACTAAATTATGTTAGGGTTGAGGAGGTGATTTGAGTGAAGAAGGAAAAATACCATGGAAATTTTTTTAGCGCAACCCGGGTTTTAGAACGACACCTATACAAAATGAGAGAACATGAAAATTTACCACTTTTTATGCTCTTTCACCCTATATAAGTCTCATTCTAAAGCTTGAAGGATATGTGGTGCAACTTTCTTTTAAGGCTCATATTTATATTTATATGCGTAAGGAAGAGATAGGGAAAGAAAAAGAAGTCAATAATTTTTAAGTTTTTTTTTCAGATTCAGATATCAAAAACACTGTCAGTATAATATGGCCGATTTCACCATTACCAAAACGAATGCGGATTACTGTAGTCAAATAGAAATCTTCACTTTCAAACCTATTGTTAAAATTTATGAGTAGCGATAACCTTTATTGTTATGAATATAAAGCTAATGTTAAAATAAAATTGTTTTTCTTTTTTTCAAAAAATTTTAACAAGAAACAAGATTATCTTTTTAAACTTATTTATTGTCTGAATTTCATAAAAAGCCTTCATCATGTTACGATCAAGCGCGATCTGATCGAATAGTCTAGTGGCGAAACCAATGACCTTGCGTTTTGCCCAAAGCAAGAGCTCACGGGTTCGATTCCGCTCCATTCTAATAAAAGATTTGAAGCTTTGTTTGTGGGCTTTTAGGTATTCGTTGAATGGAACATCGACTACTTTCACGAAAATAACGGTCGGTAAGGCTATTACTGGGCGTTAGATCCGATTGTGACACTTTTAACGTTTTAACTGTTGAAATAATTTGGTTTTTATCTCAAATTTTTGGTCGAAAATAGCTTTTTTATGATTTTTAATCATGCTTTTAAGTCTTTGAAGACGAAGTAAGTTTGTAAAGTAGTAGTAAAATAGTAATTACATATCATACTGATTCTCAAAGCTTATAATTACAGCTTCAGTTACGTTTTCTCTTTCTTACATTCAGTAAAAGTTAGGCCTTTATTTATATTACGCTAGTCCTTACTAACTTATTTTAAAATACCTACAATTTGACCCAATTTTTCAAAATCTTGCTTATGTTTGCTACAACTACACGATAAAGAAGTTCATTTTCATTGCTACAAGTATCCTATAAAGAACAATATTTTTCACTCCACTAATGGTCACTAACCCATTCTATCCACCGACAGACAACGAAGGTGTAGTTGAAAGTTCGATCGACGTTTTTCTTGTTTTTGTCATATCTTTTGTGACTCTAATGACACTATTGACACTATATGAAGTATACCACTTTGTGTGCAACTTTAGAAATGCCCATTTTAAATAAGTATAGCTGGTACATTTTATAAGTAATCCGTAAAAAAGCCTGGCCAAATTTTTTGTCCTGGCCCACAAGCTGGGCTTTGGTTTGGACCCACATGTGCAGGCCAAGCCCGGCCCTGTTCAAAGGCGCTTCAGCCCGGCCCATCCGAAATGAGATATTGAAGTACCATATTACCACACATATTTATTGTAAATAAAGCTTTGAATTATTAAGGTGATTAAATTTTAACATTTTGAATTTTTGGCAGGGCTTTTAATCGTAAAAATCGTCGACTTCTGTGAATTTTGTAGCCGTATGGAGCTGATGAATCAATGTTATCATCCTTTTCTACTGCCACTTCTAAAGAACGAGCATGTTTTTCTTTCAATTTGTCATAATGTTTAGGTTCTGGACTTGGCGCAGGTGGTTGAATATCTGCTGAAAAGCAAGTTTAGTTAGTTTTTCTATAAAGGTAGCGTAAGACGAGCAATTTTGCCTTGAGGGTGATAAAAAATAACTTTTTAAAAATTTTTAAATTTATCACTACAGGTTTAACTTTAAAAACTTGTTTTGTGATAGAATCAACAGCCGCTTCTATTATGTTTTTCAAATAATTCTGTGCCCCTTCTCAAAGCAAGTTTTTGCTCTTAAGGGGCGCATAACTATTTGAACAACCTAACAGTTATATAAAGTAATATATAATATATTCTAACTAACCTGCCGGCGGTCTGATGGAGCTACTGTCTACCACATGGTATTGTGGAGATGGTGGTAAAGGCATTTCCCCTACCGGCTTCGTTTGTTGTTTAGAACCAGATATAAAGTCAAACATATCCTCTGGGTCATCTAGCTTTTCATTGTCCACCAACGTGTTGTTACTCTTCTCTATAGTACCTTTGTTTGTAGTAAATACAGTCTCGTTTTTACTGTCAGCAATACCTACATCCTCACTTTTTGAGTCAGCACTCTTAGTGGTGCTGGCTTTAGTAATTGTAGTACTATTCTTACCATCACTACTGCTTGTAGCAATATTTTTTCTTTGATTAGTATGATCACTATCAGTAGAATCATCAACAACATTATCATCATTTTTTTTTACCATACTTTTGACACCTGATACGACAGCTAAAGATTCAGTCGACTTTTCTTCTTCAGAAATAGCTATCGTATCTTTTCTACGTTGTTTATCGACCAAGGTTATGTCCCTTCTGGCTTCTTTTTCCATATTTCTTCGGCCGAATCTTTCGTTTACAAAACTGACACTATTTTTACTCTTCGGTACTGTTTCTTTTAATTTGTCGTCCTTCGTACTCACTTGTGTACTTTTCGTGCCATTCCTAATAATTTCATCTTCTTTGATATTATTTTTTACATTTTTGTGGTTTGCATTGCTGTCTCTTACAGTCTTACTACTATTACTGCCAAACGACGTTCTACGACTAGACAGTCCGCTTTTCATCATCTTCATCTTCTCCATATTCTGATTTTTCGCTTTTTCAGATGACTTGTCATCGTTTTTGTTGCTTGAGATGTCTTCAAACTCATCGTAGACGTCGTCAGTTGTTTCATCTAATGGGAACTGCAATTCTGTTGCATCATCTCTATGCTTCACCGTCTTATCATTGTCTTTAGGGTTTTTCTCGTTGTCTTTACTACTGTCTTTGGCTGAGACATCAGAGTTAGTGCCACGTTTAGTTGAACTATTGGTATCATCTCTGAATGTTAAGTTTTTTCTTTTGATTTTGAGGTAGTTTGATAGCTATATTCTTTCGATATTTTGTAGAATTTCTAAAGCTTCTGTTAGATAACGTCTGTCTGACCTTGTTTGGTAATAAAGTAGAAGACAGTAAGTCCTGATCCTCACTATCACCATCAATTTCTTTGTTTAATGATGATAGTTGTTCCGTAGATTCTATTGATGTATCTTGATCTACTATTACACTTTTGGCAGTAAGTTTTGATTTCTGGTTTTGATTATGAATCAGCTTATTAGGTATAGCCATATCTCTGTGCTTCTGCTTTTCTAGCTTCTCTTCTTCTAATTTTTCTTGGTTAACATCTTTAATGTTCATGTTAACTAATTCTTCATTGTTTTTTTCATCTTTTGATAAAACATCTTGTTGAAGATGAGGTCCTTTACTTTCCTTGTTGTTATATTTTACCTTGACCACCGTAGCCTTCTTCAATTCTTTCTCAGAAACTTCTACAGAATCATCTGAAGCCGACTCTTCATCTTCATGCCTTTCACCTCCATTATTATCTACATCTTCGTTTTCTTTGTCTTCATCGTTATTTTTATCATGTTCATGCTTGTCACCATCATCATTGTCATCTTTATGAACGTCTTTCCTATTTCTATCTACACCCATTTGCTCTTTATGATGAGCTTTACTCAATATCTTGTTCTGCCTGTTAGCATTAGGCTTTTCATCATGAAAACGCTTCAGAGAAGCTTGATCACTATCATAACCTGATTCTTTGTCTTCTGAAACGTCTGGATTGTCACCCTCCATGTGAACAACATCAGCTGAATACAGTTCATGGTTATTGTCAGTTTCGGAATCAAAACTGTCTTCAGAATTACTATGCTCAGATGTTGCTTTAGATGCTCCAACTCCAGAATTACCTTCAGCCTCTCCATATTGTCCTTGCTTTTCATCACTGAACTTCTGAGGCCCTTCATCACCATATTGTTGGGTTTGACCAGCTGGTACTTCTGCCATGAGACTAGAAGTACCAGCTGGTTGGCCGTTTTTTGGCTGAGCACTAGGGCGACCAACCTGGTCAATTTGGCTAGCTGGAGGCAAACCTTGATATCTGTTTCTTTCCAATCCGACCGGTCGCTTATTGCCCATTCCAAAACGTCCATAATTGGTACTGGTTGGTCCTTGTAGAACCGGTTGTTTTCGATTTTGGTTAGTACTAGGTGATGGCGCATTAGGTAGAGTAACGTTCTGATCAGGCAACCTCTGTGGCTTCATGGGTCGTTGACTAGGCATACTACCAGAATGGATATAGTATGGCATTTGGTCTGGCATTTTGTGGTTTTGTTCATTCCGGCCTTTCAAAGTGACGTGAGGTCGAGTTAGCAGTTGACGAGCGTCCATTTTATAAGGTGGAATGTAGGTTTCACAATCAGTCAGTCGGATACAAGCTCCATCGTGAGCTCTCACGAAGCCGGTCTGTGCTTGACATTCACATCGAGGTGGGCGACAGACTGTGGAGCAGTTTAGCTGAAAGAGTAGAGTTTTAGTTAAGCTAAAATAAGATTAACGGATAAAAATAGCTGTGAAATGAGGTATAATATGATTGTCTTATTAATTTAAAAAACATTTCTGTCTTACCACAATAGGCATGTTACAAGTGCCTTCACAGAACCCACATTCCACGAAAACTTCATTCGTTTGACAGTCATCTTGACTCCAGTCGGCTATGGTACTCTCAAGTATCTAAAATAATTTTTTTTGAATTTTAGTATATTTCAAAAAGCGTTTTGGCCTAATTTTTAAGAACATTCAGATATCTTTTAAGCCTAATGAGAAACATTCAAAGATCCTTCTAGGCCTAATTAAACAAACATTTAAGCTAAAGCGACTTACATATAATAGTAATGATAATCTCAGAAGCTTCATATCAAAACAATAAAAAGCTGTCACCAAAATTTAATTTTAATTCTCCATAAGTTAGTTCAAGATGACACTATGAACTGATGTGAATCAAGGTGACAATATAGTTCCAAAACGGGTCTTCTAGCAAGAGGTACACCTTCTAGGTTTTGTATCAGATGCCGCCTAAAAATAAAATTAATATTTACTATATTACTTTACTCAAACCTTATTAAAATGGCAATATGAGCAACAATGACAACAAACGAGCTAAATTAATAAAAAAATTAAAAATATTATCGAAATGGGTTATTAGGTTCTTTAATTAATTCTGTATTCCTCTCAAAGCAAATTTTCGTAGTTAGCGAGCACAGAATTATTTGAAAAACCTAATGTTAAGAAAGATCATTTAAAAACCCTTGGTGTTTAAATCATCTTTAATAACAATATACGACGTGTTGATGATGAAACCTGTATTCGTAAGAATGTTGAATTAAAGACGCATTGCTAAAATGGCATTTCAACACGAGTAATGCAAACATTACCATAACTGTTACAAAACAAACAAAAACATTCAGATCAAGTTGTTCTTATGCTGTATATACGAAAGACATAACATAACGTAATTTCAGTTGGAATCTTTAAGTATAGTAAAAACTGTTGTCCAAAAACCAAAGTTTTTTATCAAATTTTATGAAAAAAGTAAAACTACTTCCGGAGGACATCGTATTTTACAATCAAATGCTTCGGCAAAACGTACAATTAGAAACCATTTAGCCCTGAGGACAATTACAAAACTTGTTACAATCTTAATACCTCTAAAAAGCAAAAACCCTAGACAAGGTTCAATTACTAATTAAACTCTTTTTCTCCTAACAACTTAACTCGTAAAACAGTAATAAAACACGAAGAAGCAATCGGTAAATGTACAATTTCTACAACCACAAGAACCAAGTAGTGAGGAAAAGAGAGGCAATATATCCTACCCACCAACTCAAAAAAATTCTTCTTGAAAAAATCTACCCCACCTAGACCTAAAACAGAGCTATACTGTCAAAAATGGCAAAGAGAAAAAGTCTTGTCGTTTTTTAACAGTAAAAACATTGCAAATTGACGATAAAACGTTTGTAAACCCTAATAACGTTACTTTCATACAAGTCTCAAAAATTAATATACGCTAACTACCCTAAAAGACGTCATAAATCCATAACGGTGACGAACATTACCGAGCAATCATAAAACATAACCATTACATGTTCGTTACTGCACTTTTAATTAAAAAACCTCCCAAAGAGCAAAAAATCAGAAAATAACAAAAGTCAAACCACAAAGTCTAGTTAATTGACAAAGTTTAAATAAACATTTTGTCACTTCCGAACTCCAAATTAAAAGTTACTGCCTTACCTCTTCTTACTGTTCTACTGACAATAAACAACAAAATTGCTGAGTTACAGTCTTCTAGAACTTATAATAGTTTTTTAAATTCATTTTTTACTTTTTGATCTGCCTATAATATCGTAAAGCCAACATTAATAACTATACCCATTACAAAAGTTATTTTACACAATATCTACAGTTTATTTGAGTAATTCTCAGCTTAAAATATCTAAAATTCTAGGCCGAATTTCTTAACCCAATCAGCATTATCTCTGACGTTAAAATACTCTCCGCCAATCACCCAATCTCTCTCAAAGCCATTGATCACATTGAAAATGTACCCATAATCAAGCTCTCCATCTGTGTCTGGCTCGTTTCGGTTTGGTGGTTGACTTACTTGAATGTGACCTTAAAGTAAGCATTTTTAAATTAAAAAATTTTTAAATTTAAAAAACAATAAATTTTCAAGCCTAGCCATCATATAAAAAAAAATGTCATCAATTTCATACCTATAATCCCTTGAAGCCGATTTAATTGATATGTAATTTGACCACAGATGAGTTGACAGTGAAACACGTCCTGTTAAAATACAGTTTAATTGCGTAAAATACGAAATATCTTCAATGTTTCATAAAAAAATAGTTCAAAAAACGTTTTAAAACTAAAAAACTTACAAATAGAAGTTTCAAATTAGGTTCCTTTAGGTCTTCTATAATATTCTTAGCCTGATCAAATGAGTTCAAGAAGTATGTTGATCGAAAGTGCTTATTAATAGGCTCAATAACACAAAGAATTCCTTTCTTAGCCAGCTCACGTGCAGCATACTGTATGTTGTTCTTGTATGTGTCCAAGTCTTTTACTGGATCTCCATCTCCGGCCATTACGTGTACTCTACAACAATATAATTTTACATTTTAAGCCATATTTTACATTTTTTTGCTATTTAGTAAAACTTGACTTCTTCCTTATATTGCATTACTAATTGTACTGCCATTAACTGTAGCTGATAAAATAACTAATGCCTTCAAAAACTTACACTTTAACCCCCAATATGTCAGCATATCGTATCGTTTCAGTCATGTTTACCTTAAACAACTCTTCAGCACCTTTGACAGCGGCCAAGCCAAGCTTTCCTTTATCGTCATCGTTCTTGGCATTGATCAAAATATGATTCAAATTATGCTTATCAGCAGCTGCTTTTAAGTCTTCTGGCTTCTCCGTGAACCCAAATGGCAGTTCAACTAGTTTAAAACCCATTTGAGCAGCTTTAGAATAGCGTTCAAGTAAAGGAATGTCCTTGAACATGGTGGATATGTTTGCTGCTACTCTCATTTTGACTATATACTAAAATGCCGTCTTTTTAGTATTGCGAATAACTTAAAAATGCATTTTACACCTTTTAAACGTACGTTTACCATAATAAAGTATAAAAACTAATGGAAATCGACCAAAACAGCCTTCAATAACAGAAAACGTCATGTCTAATTTAACAAATTTAATAAATTATAAATAACAATCGTAAAGAATTCAAAAATCACGTAACGGATTACGGCATTAAATCAAGCTACAACAATATTCTTTTCAGAACTGTCAGCTAACAATGCATCCATGTAAGCGCCTTCAATCAAATCTTCCTTTCGAACGCCCAAGTTGTTCATCAACTCTTCAGCAATAGCTTGACCTTGTTCCAAAGTCTGTTCGGGCTTCAAGCACACTTCCAGCTCCATAAAGTTTCCAAGGTTGTCTACTTTGTCAGCATGAATTCGGGTTTGACCCACCAAAAACAAGTAACGAATCTTCGAAACTTCGCCGAGAACTCCGTTTGATAGCGATAGAACTTGCTGGAAATTAATATTATGGTAATTTAACTATCAAGTATTCGTAAAACTTAACATTTTAAAGATAGGTGAGACTTCTAGATGCCTTTTAAGACCAATTTCATCAGTTTTAGCAGTAGAACTTACTTTAATTTTACTAAAAACAAAGACCCACCAAACTGCTAGATGAATATAAGTATTTAAGTCCATTATGTAACCCCTTTTCTAAATCTTTACACTTCTATATTTACTACAAAATAACAAAACAAAGCTCTATCATCACTTACCCCTAAAGTTTTCGGGTCCTGAACATTGATCTTGTAGAATCCGGAGATTTTAGGACCAGAAACATCAGGTCGATCATATTGGATCAATTCTGCTGGTTTCTAAAAACAAAAACTAATAAAAACAAGATTAAACTTACGTTAAAGCCTGGAAACTCTCTCAACTTCAGTCGACCTTGCTTCGAATGGAAGAATGTATCTTTTTGTGGGATCAAGATCGGTTTTTGGCCAGAGATTTGTTCAGCACGGGCCAAGAATTGGGTAAAGTCCACAACCTTGGCTTTGATCTCAACGTTTCGGTTCATTGTTGATGTTGATAAGGTCAGAAACCACTTTTTGTTTTCGAAGTTTCATTTTTTCTAATTTTTCACTTTTCGAAAATTTTTTGGCGCTTTCTCAAGGTGCGACATGTTATACGATGAAAGTAGATCATTAGTTGATAAAATAATAAAAAACTTTTTGAAGACGTAGTTTTACGCAAGTATGAAGTTTAAAATACTTTACAATATTCGTATTTTTGTGTGTTGTTAAAGGTATTAGTACATTTGAATGCTTTTTGGAACTCTGGACTATTTTGTAAAGTTCCCAAGACCCGAAGTTCGCCTGGAGGATAACGGTCGAACATGGTTGATTTAGAGGTCGATGAGGGTAAGTATTCACAAATCGTTTAACCAAAAGCAATAAAAAATAGTTGGTGTGGATTGAATTTTGAAAAAGGTGCTAATGGCAGCTTTTTAAAAGCATTGATGTTATAGTAGGTTTTAAAAGCTTCAAAGGCTATTTGTAGGCCTGAAAAGGTAAATGTTAGTGAGAGTTTAATTGTAAATTATTTTGCAGCTTAGCAGAAACTTGAGGTAATATTTCATATGTGATAAAGATTAAAAATTATGTTTTTTTAGGTACAATATGAGGGTTGTTACCTAAATTATCGGCGAAATTCTCCCTCAATGTTGATTTCGAATTCAGAGACCTTTCTCCAACCTTATATTCGCCATACTGCTTCACCAAACAATCATAAAGCTTTTTAAAGTAACTTTTTGTCTCTTCGTTGACCCAAGGATTATAATCTTCATCAACATCATAGTCAATGCCTAGACTGTCAAAGGCATGGCCAAGTTCATGTCCAATGATGAAGCCTAATGCTCCATAGTTCACGGCTTTTGGATAGTTGTTGTCATACATTGGTTGGTTCAGCAAGGTCTCGAAAATACTTATTGAGTTGGTATTGACATTGTAATCGGCGGTAGGCGAGTGTAAGACATCTGTGAATTCTTTATGGTTCTTTTTTGTATTCAGCAATAGTTTTAGGCCATCTTTGAATTGTAAGGCCTTGATGTTTTCTAATTCTTCGTCGAAGGGTCTGTTGTCATCTAATATGAAGTCAACGTATCTTTGGTTGATTATTGTGTCTGTCAAGTCTTCTGGCCAACCAATGTTGATCTGGACATTGCTAATCTTGTTCATAATTTGGCTTTTGGACGTTCCTGATAGTGGTAGTATTGATACTCTTTTCTAAAATTAATATAGAGACTATAAATTTACAGGCAGGGTATACCTATGGCATGACGTGGGGTAGGGTAAGATAGAGTAGGGTAGGATAGGGTAAGGTAGAGAAACAAGGCAGCGTAGAGGTCACACTAACTTTAAATTCATCTTTAATCACTTCTACAATATTTTTGGCTTCTTCAAATGTCTTATCATTATTCTTCATACTCTTTACTTTATTAATGTACATCTTCCGTAGCATCATATCCAAATACCTTATGTTTGACATAATATAAAGACAATTTCCGCTTGATGAAGATGATTCTAACAGTAGCGTCAACATAACTTGATGGTAGAACACATTAGAAATCTGGCTGTTAGTTAACTCATTAAGTGTTTTCGAAAACTGTCCAAATGATTTGTGTACAAACAAAGTGAGCTTATCACTTAGTAAATGTTGTTGTAGATCAGCATTTTTATCTTCAGCTATGTTATGAAAAAATCTTGTGAAATTCATAAATTTGAAGGTTTGTGTAGCTTCTGCAGATGTGTACGGTATCAAGTTCCTAAAAGGTCAAATTTTATCACACGAGTTTGTTAATAGTGGTTCATAACTTATAGTAACTTGCTTCTAATGAAACCCTATGCAACACTTACTTCATATGAGGCAAGTTTTGAGCATTGAGGCCATATTGTTCATAGTAAGCTTGTTGAAGCATCTGTACCTTCTTATTACTGAATTGCATATTTTCTTCTCCAATAAAGTCCCTAAACATCAGTCATTCATAAAACCCAGTAAAAGTGAATGCATGTGTATACTTGTAGCCTTTTAACGGCGACTTTACAATCGTAATACCAAATCTGTCGCCCCAGCCTTTGTTAACAACATAAGCTAACATGTCTGCCATTGTATCTTGTTTAGTAGGTTTATATTCTTCTGCAGAAGATGGTTTAGAGGTATCTGAGGGTTTGGTTGATTCAAAAACTTGGGATATGTGTGTTAGGACTTGATCAAATTTATGTTTTTGGCTAGCCTTTGGTCGTGTCAAGCATTTCTTGTGCAAATCATATAGTCTTCTCATGTGTCTAAAATAAGAAATTAAGGATTTTTATCTTTAGCTTTAGGGGGAGAAGGAGCGGATCCACCTTATCCTTAATTACTACTTCGTCTCCCAAACAATGGCCTTACTTGTTAGAGTTTAGACAACAGGTAATCCAATATAAACTACTCTATTTGCAAGTAAAAAAGATTGGAAAAGTTGTATATGCAGTAATAATTATACATGTATTACCAACTCTTCCATTTCATGCTTGACAATCTGATATGCTCGTGAACTCAAGACACTAAAAATGTCGAGATCCTTGTTTGATTTGGCACTTTCACATACAAAACTGTAAAAGTCATCACATGGATTTACAGATAAATTCATTGAAGCTTGAAGTCTTCTTGAATAAGACAAGTATGCGTCGTATTCTGGAGACGTTTTTTCGATTATATTGCCGTTGTCATCCTTAAGGTCTGAAATATTTTTATTAACAGAGAAGGTGTTTGAAACATATTCTTACATTTTAGGTGTTGTTTGGTATCTTTATCCGTACAATCTTCTTTCGTACAAGTTTCTTGATCGTAATCTTGATTCAAATTTTCCTTGATGTCTATTTGATCTACTGATGACGTATAAACAATAATCACAAATAAAAGAAACAAAAACAAAGACTTAAAAGTCATTAATTTGGTAAGAAACATTTGAATTTGAAGAGTTCGAGAATCATTCTCAATAGTATTATCAATTGAAATAAACAAAATTTTTTTGTACTTTAAATTTCAAGTAATTATTATAGAAAAAGAACAACCACAATCACATAAAATATATTTTATATTGTTTGTGGAATAAAATCATAGAAAAAGAAAACAGTTTTCATGGCTTTTCGGATTTATACGATGAAACGTATACTTTCCTACTGGTTTTTCATACATAAATTATATAAGTCGAACCAGTATGTTCATAATAAACCTTCAAATTGATACAGTTAAACCTCTTTAGTATGGTACACAAAAAACTCGGCCAAAGTGCCATTATAACCAAGGTGCCACACTGTTATAACTTTACGTACCAAAACCAACCATGTACGAAGCACTTCATCACGTCCCACCGTTCTGACGTGGATGACATCACTCGCTGTTTTAAATTTATGACTTTAGGTCGTGAACTATTTTATCAGTTCAGGTGGTCGTTAAAACGTTAAATTGGGTCGTTTTTGAGAGGATAAACAAATGTTTTTGATTCAAGAAGCCGATAACTAATTTAGCTGCCTAAGGGTGTACTATAAGTTATTTTTAATGTGGTAGTGTTCATCTATTGTTTTTACTGCAAAAGTTCCAGTTTTGGTTTGAATGGTTCATGATATCATTCTAAATGGCACGGAAATATGATTTGATTGATGGGCGGGTTATTTTTGGTTTGGGAAGGGTGGGTAGGGTGGTTTGTTGTCAGTTGGGGGTAGCTCTTTTTTATATATTCTCTGTCAAAGCCATACTATGACTATGATAATTAATATTATTAAATAAAAATTTATAAAATACGTTTTTATGTTTGGAAATTTTTAAAATACTGTTTTCGATTTCTAAAATACGGTTTTAGTTTTTAAAATACGATTTAAGGTTCAAAAACAGTAGCCGCCATAATAGTACACCTTGTGATAAGCCTGCAGATAGGTTTTGTTTTCGAATGTATTTGATTAAATTCCGTTCTGATAACGGCTTACTTTACGGTTCAAAATTTTATTTTTCTTTTTGGAAAAAATATTGTCACAGCTTTTTGCGGATTTTTAGTTTTTTTACAGTATGACAAAAAAATTATTACCGTAAATAGGGCTGAAGGGGGTTAAGGTGGAACACTTTTTTAAGTTTTGGGGCGAGTTTTAAGACAATAGATAGGGGCGGAAAAGAAAAAAATGGCAAAAACTGTTTTAAAGTTTTTAAGGATACTGTAACATAAAAATGTCTTAGTAATATTAATATTACTGTACAATACTATTATATAAGTTATTATAAATGCCACTTCATATGTTTTCGAATGACAATCTTGCTTGTTTGTTATTCCTTTAGCGTGACAATTGTTTTATCAAGTTTTGTTCGAATCTTTTTGACTTTTGATTAATTACTTTGGTACTTGACCCAGTTTTATTTTTAGGTTGGTCGTATTTTGGGATGAGGAGTCTTTTTATCACTTGACATTAGGCCAATCTTAAATTGACTTTGATCATGGTAATTTTAAGGCATGGTATTGTTGAACTTTCACTTATTGTTGGGTTATGTCAGGTAAGTATGTTACAACGCAAGGTAGATGTACATTGTTATGTTGACGTAAAAAGGGTCTGACGGGGTAGATAGTAAAAGGAGAAAAAAATTTTAAAAAATCATATGTTTTTGAAACTAAACTACATTTTTCAGGCTGTTAATATTATGGTATGCCATAAAATAAACTGTACAAAATATGGCGTGGATTGGGTTTGTGGATCAGATGGCAACGACTATCTAAACAGATGTGAACTTAATAGAATGAGGTGCTTTGGAATGGCTGTAGAAGAGGTTAAAGCTGGAAAATGTAAAGGTAAGTATCAAGGCTTTCAATACATAATTTTTTGATTTATTTTAAAATATTGCCACTGTGAATTTTCTATGCTCGATCGATATATTTATAACTTTGTCCCGTATCAAAAAAATCTCAAAAAAGATTTCGACACGATATTTTCTGCTCAAAATGGGTTCGATTGGCATTTATCGAAAGCCTAAGTAACTAAATATGAAACAGTGCAACTCCTGTATAACCAATGGCTATGGAATTCAAAAGCTATTCGTTGTTCAGGAGTTTCACTGTATAACTAAGGGTGAATAAGAGGTCGTAAAAGGCTGCTTAAAGCAGATGGTTTTGACCTAAGAGTGGCATTCTTTGATGGTGTTTTGTATCGTACGTAAATTTTTTTTTACACCATATTATTTTAGAGGCTAATTCGCATACTTCAACATCAATACAGACATGTAGCGACTATAAAATGGATTCTACACAGCAAATTTTATTAAAATATTGGAAAGTCAAGTATTTTAATCAGTTTGGAGGTACGTTTTTATGATATTTTATTTTTTAGCACTATTTTTTGCACGGCGGGTAAATCCTAGTTCATTTTTATCATTATGAAAACCGTTTTGGCTAGCCAAACAATAATTTTATTAAAAAATATTTTTAGCGCCAATTTATATAACTATAAGTTTTTAAAAATAAACCATTTTCAGTCTTTTCCGGCTATCCCAACGTCCTGGACTATATGTTTTCTTTGATCGATCTCAACATAGATAATAGGATCTCGTTCAGTGAATGGAATCATGGTATCTTGGAGGAGAAGCAAGTAAAAGTAATGAAATTGGAACCAAAATGTATTCAAAGAATCGTAAAGTACTGTGACTTTGATTACAGTAGGGCGATTGAGAGGAAAGAGTGGTTGGAGTGCTTTGAAGATACCATCAACAGCTTCAAAAAGTTGGATATTAGTAAGTTAACATGGTTTATATTTGTAGGGGGGGGAGTAGGTAGGGTGGGTAGTTTAGGGTAGGGTAATAATTTTTTGACTTTTTATGATATAGATAACTCTGTACAATGTAAAATACGCTTTTTAAAGAATTGTTGAAAAAATCAACTGCAAAAACTTTGTTTACACTCTATGTAAAGCCGAGTTTTGCAGCATAGACAAACACTGTAGTTTAATTTAAAATTAAAATTAAATTTTCATTTTTGGAAGCTTAATTTCAAATGTTGTTGTAGCATTTGAAAGTGATATAATATTTATAAAGTAGTTAACTATTTATAAAGTAAAGGTTTTGAGCTGCGTATCTTGTACGTATTTGTCAAGGTACGAAGGTTGAGTGGCAGTAAAGTACGTTGTCATAATGTAACACCTATTTTGCTTTTATATTATAGTAGTTAAAGTAGTTTAAGTAAAGTTTTAGCGATGTTATATCATTTAAAATACCTACAAGACTATTTTAGATATTATAGTAACAGAAAATGCCTAAAGTCTAGTAACTTTTAACTCTATATCTTTATAAAATATGCCTCATATAAATTCGTGAATTTTATTCAAGTGTTTTTGATGTCTCGAGCAGTAAATAATAATAGACAGGCGGGATAAACACTCCATATACTATATTATGCCATTATTAATTGTAATTTCGAGGAAGAAAACAAAATTTTAGACAATTTTAATTTAATGAAATTTAAGTTTTTTAGTTTTTAAATATTTTTAAACGGTTTTTTTTACTTTTAAACGGTCAAAAAGTTTGTAGAATCTTAGTCTTATTGAGATTTTTGTGGCATTTTTTGTTAAATACCGTTTAAGTAAAGTAAGGTAATCTTGATAGTACATGTTCAAAAATACCTAGATAAATTCTCAATGACCAACGCTTGTTTTTGGCAATAACAATGTGGAATTGGTACAACATATAAGCACGTATATTAAGAGTACTAACACTTGTTTGTCTTTGTATTTAACGACTTTACTTTAGGGTAATTTATTATTAGGTAGTCACATAATTCTGTGCCTTTTTTCAAAGATAATTTTTTGGACAAAGGGGCACAAAACTATATGACAATTTAACAACATCTTAAATGGGAATGGTCAGGTGATTTTTTTAGAGGGTGGGGATGGAGTGAGGAAGGAATTAATTTTTTTTTAGTTTGGTTACAATTAATTGCGGACTTTTTCACATTTTTTAAACAAGAAGTGTAAAATACGCGTTGTTATAAGTTCCTTTTAATTCTTCAATTCTGTAGTATAAAACTTGATGGGAGGTAATTGGTAATTAAACTTCTCTAGGTGGCTAAACTATAGTAGACTATATTAAATTATTATGCTACAAAAGCAAAACTAAATTATATCGCGATAATTACGTTACAGACATAGAGTAATATAAAGGTAGGTAAACAAGCTTATAACTAAGTCTGCTTGCTAGGTAATAGACAAGTAAAAATTTACGATTATTTTTTTTACAATCATACGTGTCATTTACAGTTGTGGCACTGTATTTTATTAATTTAGCATATAAACTCACATGGGTAATCTAAGGCGATTATTTTATTTTATTTTTCAATATTCACTCGTAAATTCATAATATAACATAAAATCATAATATAATATAAAATATAAAGTTTTAACGATAAATGACAGTACAGTGATGACTGTAGTATAGACCTATAAGTGGTCTACTAGGCGATAACCAGTACGATACAAGTTCATGAGCTCGATGGCTTGGGCTATTAAGGCTGCATCATTTACAGGTTTACTGTAATGTGGTAATGCCTATCTTGTAACAAATCCTTGAATTTAGGGCTGGATTGAAGGTGAGCTCTGGGGGATTCAGTAATAGAGGAGGGGAGGCTTTTGAGCGTACCTCTTGCAACTCTCGCCAGCGCCTGACCTAGCTTGAAAATCTTGGCTTTTGCTACCTTTTTTCACAAAGCAAGGCACTTTACGGTAGTTTATGTCACAACTAAATTTTTAAAAAAATTCCTAGGAAAATGAGGTAAAAGAATTTAAAAAAGCAACATTTAAACCCCACTTTCACATCAATTATTCCTTGTCACAACTTGTTTTGACCCAACCCTCCATTACGCAGGCGATTGGCATGCTCATGACGTTGTTTCCGAGGTTTTGGTTTGCAATTTACAGTAAACTTTTTGCTCGTGCATAACATAATGAGGGGTTTATTTTGGTAATCGTTAGCTATTCTGAGGACATTTAATGGGCATCGTATGTTTATTCTTTACTCTGTAGCACGCTCTTCTCGCTTCGCAGTAGTAGCCGGAGGGTTGCTAATTAAAAAGGGCTTAAGTGCAAATTTCGAAAGTTTTCAAAACTTTTTTTAAACTTTTTTGGACAATTAATGACCTATTTTATACAGAGATGGCTTATCGTATAAAGCGATGACTTATTTTATAGAGAGATGACTTATTTTGTGTAGAAAATTTTCATAAATTGATGACATATTTTATGGAAGGATGATTTATTCTATGTAGGAATGACTTGTTTTATGGAAAGATGACTTATTTTGTAGACACAAAAGTTTTTGTGAAAAGGTCCGGGTGTTGGAAAGGTGAAGGAAGAGTATTGAAAAGGAGAAGGGGCAGGGAGAACATGTGAAGATGAAGGGGAGGGGTAAAGCATCGACAAAATTTCAAGGATGGACAGGGTAAAAAAGAGTGAAAGACCTAAATTTAGATGAACTACTTCAAGACATAATGATCTGGTTTTTGGACACAATGCCATGGCAGTAAATTACTGTAAAATTATGTTGTTTACGGAAACATGTTGATATGATGTCGATTTACCGGGAAACGTACATGTTTTTGTGTAGTAAACAATAAAAAATTAATTGTTTTTGGGATTATCAGTATCGGAATGCACTATTACTTTGTGGCATTGAACTAAACCTTTTGCTTTAGACTTTTATTGTTTTTAGTATTAGCAGGACTTTCAAATGAGATAACTTTAATATCATATAAATGATGTTAACATCAAAATTCTACCTATGGGCGGGTAAGGTTTTGCAGGGTAATATGGGTAGAGTAAGGGTAGGGGTAAAGTAGGGCAAGATAGGGTAGGGTTTTTAATTTGTCTATTTTTTCACCGTTTACGCTGTAATGGTATTATATATAATTTGTAGGCTTTGGACTCTATAATTTCATTTTTTAACGTACACGTGCATACAGAATATGCTGTTTTTACATTGTTAAGTACTATTTATTACGAGTTTGTATTATCATTTCATTGCTTTTGAGAAAGATTAATATATTGGGTTGTTCAAAAAATTCTGTGCTCCCCAAACGTCCAAAATATGATTTGAAAGGGGACACAGCATTATTTGAACAACTTAATTGTTCATGAAAGATGATATTCTATTTTATGCAGTTACTTGTATCAATTCTCGCTTTTAAACTTCAAAATTTTTATTGTTATAGGAATGGTAAGGGGTTTGATATACACAGTAACACTCCTTTTTGTGGGATTATTTTGTTTGACAGTTGTTGTGACAAAGAGAAAGAGGTTACTTCCGGTTATATACGTTCATAAATGGCCAAATGTTACTGAAGATCAAAGTACGATTGGTTTATAGGTAGTAGTGTCGTGTTGTGGTTAGTATTAATAGAATGTTGTTGTTGCGCAAAAAATTATTTTCTGATATGAAGTTTAGTAGCTCATTACTTTTTGAACAAACGTGTACAAGTCAGTTATATTTTGCTTCAGCTTATGATTTGAAATTGTATATAGTATCACTTTGGCATTGGCATCAACATAAAGACTTAAAACATAACCAGGGACGTCGCTACGGATTTTCTCTGGGGGAGGGGGGAGCTCAAAAAAAATTTTTTCGTCCACAGGTCCTGTGGTCCGATTTTCCAAAAAAATTTTTTTTTCGTTTTTTGCGCGTACAGGTGTTGTGGAATTTTTTTCGGATCGGCTCTGGGGGAGGGGGCACCCCCTTACCCCCTCCCCCAAACGACGTCCCTGAACATAACATATAAGGTATAACATGTAAAATATAAAGCCCAAGTTATATGTGTTGTGCCAAGTAATACTTTCCAAGTAATACGCTTTGGCGCCATTATTTTACTGTGCCAAATCCTGAGAATGTAATCTAATTGATTATGCAGCATATTAAAGTTGTTTCCTTTACAGATACGCCCAAGAGTTCATTGATATCAACGTTGGTCCCATTGAAACACAGTAAACTCTTCTCCAGTATATCAGGTCAGAGTTTGATGAATAATTCAATATAGATCATAGATTAACATAAGTTATATTAACCTTCAGGCTTCGTATTTCAAAATGAGTAGATAGACAATAGATAGTACCTATAATTTGTTATATTAGGTTGTTCAAATAGTTTGGTGCCTTTTCTCAAAACAAGTGTTTGGGGCTAGGGGGCGCATAATTTTTTGAAAAACCTAATATCACAAATACTAGGTAATATTTACTGTATAGACATTCTAAAGCACAATATAATATTACTCTACCCCTCCACACTTAACTATAATATATGTATTTTAACCCTGCCAAAAGAACCCTTGCCAAATTCCGTCCTAAAAGTACAAGAAAACAAACCCTGGACTAGTGGTACCACTTGGTCCAAACACAACTCTACCTCAACATACGAAGTAGCTCACAAGATACGATCTGAAGTCTGTCATGGTGAGAAGCGACGTCGCTTCTTACAATTACTATTTACTCAGTTTCGAGCTGAATTACAGTCATTTGGAGTGGTACTGGATGGTACTCTTAGTGCCAATCGAAGGCATAGTGCTGAATGGAAGTTTCGGCAGATGGATGGGAACAAGGATAATGTAGGTTCGGGGAAGGATAGTAAAGGGAGGGGGTAGGTATAGGTAAGTATAGGAGAGGAGAATAAAAATATGGTTTTAGAACAAAGGGCGGGGTAGAAATGAATTTTTGAGGGGATGGTTAAAAATAAAATAAAGAATTCTTATATTACAGTATCTGACCCATCATGAGTACCAACCCTTCCGCAAGGTGATACGACATTGGGAGGGGGTGAAAAGATGTGGTCGATCTTTTATACGAATATGTGATTCAAACAATGATAAGAAGATATCATTTCAAGAATGGACGGAGTGTACTGTTGTTGGTAAGTTACCTACCCTACCTTACTCTATCCTATCATTCTTTACTTTACCTTACTTTACTCTACTCTACCCTACTCTACCCTATCTTTACATAAACTTACATTTGCTTTTCAGCCTTTGACCAGACAAAGATCATGCCAAAATCAAACCCATTACTGTACCTTCTGAACTTTGGTTGATTCTGCATTACAGTATTTTTAATGTAGAATCAAATTAAATCTAGTATTGTTACTTATTACCATGGTACTTGGCCGTGCCATATTCTTGTATATGACCTGAAATTGTTTGTATATTGGTGCTTTTCTTGTAAATCTACCTGTTTTTACTTTAATGTAATAATAATATAATTCGATTTTTATTTGGCAGAATTGCTATTCATATATACATAGGTATAGACCTACATATGTACATAAACCTATAAATGACATCCTATATACTTATATTAGTTTATTGTGATAATACGGTAATATACAGACAAATGGAATTTAGTTCGGAATAACAAACAGCTCGATATTATACTAGTTATGAAAGACTACTAAATGGTATATACGACGCCGTATACATAGGTAGAGATATGTTCTGAGGAAAACATACAATATAACTACTAAAGCTTCTAATGACATTACATACAAATACTACTCCATTTTGAAACTACTGTTACAGTACTCTTTAGATGAAATTATGAGAGTACTGTAACAAGGTTAGTAAGTATTAAAGAAATATTACGGTAAAACAATTTAAGCTACAGTAAGATACGAACAAAAAATCGGACGCAAAGTACTGTGACAGAAAAAAAATGTACAGTAACTTAAGGAAAAAATATTATAAGGTTACTGTAACAAGATTGCTAAAAATAAACAGAATTACTGTAGCATAGCAGGTATTACTACAAAAACAAAAATTACTGTAACAAGACGAGATTCCCAGTTTAGTTTACAGTACCTCAGAGGTTACTGTAGAATTTACATCTTGGCTTTGCGTACGCGTCGGCGGAGACAGCAGACGCCAGGGTTACACTGAACATAGCCTTGACCACACGAACAACCTTGACTTGAAGATACCATGGGAGGGTTGATGGTCAAGCATATTGTAGTAGGGGCCTGTTGACGCTGACTATCAAATTGCTGCATACATTGAGGACTACACGATGGCTGACATTGAGGCATACATTGCATTACTGGCATAGGCTAAAAGTATGTTGTTATAGAAGGGTGTAGGTAATGGTATCGGTGATCTTACAGTTAAATATTAAAGTAAAATTTTAAAAAATTGCCAATTTATACTGTAACATTCACTACCATAACTATAGTAACTCCTTTCATGATATAAAACCTGCCATAAAACCCAAATTTTCAAATTTTTCCTAAAATTTTACGTTTTGGCAACCATACAGCGTATTTTACAAAATAACTGTCCTAGAATACAGAAGCCGTACTAATCATTGATAAGATACGACATACACAACTCTAGCAACTCTTTGCCCACCCTGTTTCGGCGTTACATTTCGAAATAAATGTAAAACCTCAAATGAAATGGACTCTACTCGCGCGACAACCGAACCACAGGCCTTCTGAACGGTGCGCGAGAAATCTCCCACTATACTAATGACACACGATGCGGCGAGGGCAATATTAAGGTAGTTTTCCATAGAGATTTGTATTATTTTAGACATTGTAAGGCTTTCCTTTGCTTAAAATTTTAAAATATCTCTATAAAATTAAAATTTTGATAAGAAATCTATATTTTAAGAATTTTAATTTTTTTTTAAATTTTAGGTAACAGTTTACACGCCTATTTAAAAAACTAATACTAGTAGTTAAAATAACTATAAAGCAGCTATATAACCTCCACATATATATCAATACTTACCGCGCACATTTGCAAACATGGTGCTTGAGTGGTAGTGACAACCGGCTGCAGAATCACCGGAGGCATTTCACTGGTCGTCATTGGCGGAGCACACAACTGAATACAATTCGTGTTACACGACTGCATGCACATCTGGTTGTTGTTGCACGACTGTTGACATTGTTGTTGACATGGCTGCATACAAACGTACTGTGGCTGCTGTTGAGTACAGGATGGTGCACAAGCTGGCTGACATTGTTGAGGACACGACGAGGCTGGTATGATGGGTTGGATCTGAATGACACAAGCAGGGTTACAGGCTGGTTGACATTGCTGAGGACATTGTTGGACTTGGACTTGTTGTTGAATGCACTGAGGTTGGCAAGATGGCTGACATTGTTGCGGACATTGCTGCACAAGTTGCATACATTGCGGTTGGCAGGAGGGTTGGCATTGTTGTGGGCAGTATTGTTGTTTGTTCTTGTCATTGGCCATGATTACTACCTAAAAAAGAGGGAATAATGACATTATAGTGGCGTTTTAAAAACCCTACTTTGCCTACTCTACATTACTATTGCATAACCCTAACATACCCCCACTTTACCCGCGTTTTTCCCGCGCTCTCTTTTTTTCCCCTGATTTGTTGCGGAAGGTCAGGACATAAATTTATATTGAATGGTCCTTTAAAAATTGTAAAATTTTGATACCTGAATACTCAGCTCCTTAGCCTGCTCCATACAAGCATTCTCACAGCTTGGCTGACATTGTTGTACACATTTGCTGTTGTCTCTACACGTACTCTGACACGATGGTTGACATGCAGCCTGGCAGATTTGTTGTTGTTGAACACATTGGCTTGAACAAGCCGGCTGGCACATCTGAGGGCATTGCTGTTGCGCTGGCATGTAGTTGCGCTAAAAGTTATAGCTTTTTAGTACTGTTAGTGCCATTTTCAAACCACTCTTTAACTAGCACAATTTTTAAAATAAATTTTGAAAAAAATGTAAAATACGCATCAAGACCTTTCCTTTTTTAAATCTTGCGAAAATTAAGCCTAAAAACCATAAAAACCGCAATGCCAATTTTGGCGCCAAAACAGAAATTCAAATTTCCTAGTTTTTTTCAAAAACATACCTGAACAGCTTGTTGTACACAAGATTGTACACATGCTGGTTGACACATGGCTACGCATTGTTGATCATTCTGGCAGTTATTCTGGCACGATGGCTGACAAGCTTGGGCACACATCTGTTGTTGTTGTAGGCATTGGGATGAGCAGCTAGGCTGGCAGGCTGGCATGCATTGGGAAAACTAAAAGTTTTAAATTTTGTTTTTTACTTTGATTATGACATTTTTATTAAAGTTTAAAATTGCAAAAATTTGAATTTTATTTTTTCCTCGCGCTTTTTGGCATTCTGTTTCAAGGCCTTTAAAAATGCCATTTCAATATTATACGATTTTTCAATGAATGAATGGAGTACCGTATTTTATAACCCAAAACCCAAAGTTTTTACCTGTTGTTGCGGCTGTTGCTGAATGTAGATATTGACACACTGTGGATCACAAGATGGCTGACATTGTGGTACACACTGTTGTTGTTGTTGAGGCTGTTGCACTACAATAATCTGCGCTTTCTGAGCTTGAATACATTGTTGATCACAACTGGGTTGACAAGCTGGTGCACATTGTTGCGTTTGTTGCGGCAACACAATCATCTGCGGTTGTTGCTGTTGTTGCTGACACGAATTACATTGTACTTGGTACTGCAGAGGTCCACAGCCACATTGGTCAGCTTGTTGTTGCATTAGTTGGCAGTTGCAGGAGTTTTGTTGCTGCGAACTGCAACCACATTGAGATTGTTGCATTCCAGCACAATCACATTGTTGTACCTCGATTCTGAGGCGGATACAGTCACATGATGGCTTCTCGGTTACGGGTATGATAGGTAATGGCATTGGGATCATGGGTTGAGCTTGGCAACACACCATGGGGGTGGGGTAGCAGCAAGCCATTTGGCGTTTGGCTCGGACGACTACTGAGGTTTCATTGCGGGATTCTGGAGTTGTCTACAAGAAAGAATGGTAAATATTTGTGGTTTTATGGTAATTACAAAGGTTATTAAATAAAGAAGGTAGAAAGCAGAAGAATAATATAGTTAAACACTTACTTCTGTAGCATTATCAGCACTGTAAACTAGCAATGTAGTGCATAACAGCATATATAGTAACCTCAGCATGGCTGTAAAGCTGAAAACAGGCCTTTATTACTGTGGTATTCTACTTATAAATGTAAAAAACTTCTATAAGCATCAAAATGTATATATTACACAGTAAAACATCAAGCATTCAATAACATATACAAGATAAAATACGTACTTATTAACCCATATACAGGAAAACCAATTTTACCGCTAAACTTTAGATGACAAAGCAATAAAGACACACTACTATACTATTTAAGTATCCCAAATACTATGGTTTGTTTGCCTCTGATTAACCATCAATCATGTGGAGTATCTGTTTAAACAGTAGAGTAATAGTTGCAGAAAGTAACTTGAGTATCCTACACTAGCGTATCATAAAAACAAACTCGCAGGACGTTTAGCCAGTGCTTTGTAGAGTTTACGTTTGTAACATGTTTTAAACAAAAAGTTTCTAAATTTTGAGGTAAAATACAAGCTTGTAAATTTCAGTAAGATTAAGTGCTTGGCAATGGAGGAAAAATGAAATTATTGTACAATAGTTGATTTTAAGAGCCCTACCCTACACTCTATGTCTCAAAGCAGAATGTCTTATCATCGACAGTTGTCTCTCTATATAGTGAACAATCTGTATATGCAACACTCCTTATAGTAAACAAGACATTTAGCTTCGCCAAGTCAATTTAGACTAAAAATAACTCTGTAAAGACAACACCCCTTATAGTAAACTCAAAATGTCGTCCCGTTCGGGTTGCTTATATATAAAAAGTACTGTATGGAGTTGTTCAAATAATTCTGAGCTTCTTAACTCAAAAATTTGTTTTGTGAGAGAACACAGGATTACTTGAATCACCTTAAATAAAAAGCAACGTACAGAGCATGATTTTAATTCAAGCAAAGTCACGTTTTGACACGGTATATCATCCTAAAAACCTAAACATACAAAAGCTGATTTATCCTTTAATTTTTTAAATTGAAACTTTTTATATTTTGGACAAAAATAGCTTTATTAATATTATAATATGTAGTTAAACACACTGGTAAAATTAAAAAAAAATTCCCCGTATTTTATCACAAATCCCCCGTATTTTAACAAAAAATTCCAAAAGTGCGGGTTCAAGTCAGCACGCAACGAGGAAGAAGCAAAAGTGGCCAGAGGTCATTCAAAAATTGGCCGAGCGCGCGACAATAAGGGCCTCAAAAGTGTAAGCTTAAACAAATCGAGGAGATCATGAACAAAACGACGCGGAATCGGGCCGCCCGAGGGGATCCGATTTCCGTACAGTGATCTTCACGTTGGGTCAAGAAAACACTCTTTTTTAAACTCCAAAATAAAGCGAAGACAATGCAAGAGTAAACGATAAAAGTGTCTTCAACGAGCTGTCTTTTCAAAGGGTTTAGGGTGAGGTACTCTAAATGGGGTGGGGATTTTTACAAGAAAGACCTATTGTTAGTCAAATTATAAAGTAATTTATAATTTCTAAAATAATTTTACGCCAATTTGTTCAAATAATTCTGTACCTCCAAACCTCAAAAATTAGCTTTGAGAGAAAACCCAGAACTATTTGATCAACCAGATAGTAAAGTTGTAGTTTAGTCTTACAAGTAGATCTGTAAATGGGCCGAGCCGGGCCAATTTTTCTGCTCGGCCTGAACTTTATATATATAAATTTAATAAACAATAACTGCAACCACTATTATATTTGTAATTTGCGTCGTACTACTTCTCTGCCAATTCAAAAATTATTCTCAAGTAAACAACTTTAAAATCAGATTCGTTTTACACGTCAAACCTTTTTTTCAACATGTGCCAACCTGTTCACTTTTAAATTTGCTTTGGTCCGGCCTGGGCTAGACCTAGTAGGCCCGTTTTTAAGTCTACTTACAAGCTCTGCGCTGTAGAAAATTTTTTATAGAAAACAGCACATTGTAAATATAATAGTAAGTCAACACAACTAGAGGTAGCGAATTGGAAAAAAGTAAACCCCAAAAACTTAAAAAATCAAAACAATTTATCGCTTTTAAATTTAAAAAATTTTTTTTATTCACAGCGAACTACAGAATATTTTTTGGACTTTGATTCATTACCTAGCCTTTTTATTCCTCCTTGGCAGCAGTTGCGGATTTTTTGATCACAAATCAACCACGATTTATGTTAATCAATCGTATACAAACAAAAATGGAAAAAATAAAAATTTTAAAAAACTTGAAAGGTTATATAAATCAACTTCTCTTTAGCAGGCACCTTCTTCTTTAAAAGAATTACTCTTTCTGGCCTCCAGCCTATATTGTACAGCAAGTTAAGTGCACTTATCCTACCTTATCCCACCACACTTTACACCATCTTATCCTATTCTACCTTACCTAACACTGCCTTACCGTATTCTGCCCTACCTTACTTTACCCTATTCACTCTAACTTTCCACTCCCATTTACTGTGTAATACCCATTTACCGTACAATACCCAAAAAATAATTTTACCCAACGAAAAAACGCGGTAAGCCAACAGTTTCAGTTGAATGAAAAAATTCGAAACTCAAACAAAACGATAATTATATTACTAATGCGACGTCCATTATTTGATCAACTCGAAACCGCCCTTAGGGCCGGCCACAATTCGAGTGGCCGATAAACGGGTCAGAAAGCGGATTGTTTGAAGACAAAAAACGGAAGTTATTAACTCTGAGCAAGGAGGAAATGTGCTCGGAGATACGGTTTACCGTGTCTGGCCGCTCATCAAACATATTAATGACCGGAGGGCTGATTAACATGGTCTGGGATGTCATAACTTGTGGTAGATTGAGGCAGCGAGTTTTTGAAGTCTAAAGCAAATAAAAGGATGGGCTTTGGGTCCAATTAGTCATAACTTGTGGTAGGTATTCTCTACCGTCTTCTACTTGTCCAAAAAGTTATTTTAACTTTAATCTTCATAAAGTAAGATATACTTTTTAACAGTGTAAGATAAAATAAATAATATTTCTGACTTTTCAATCGAACTTATATGCTATATTAAGAAAACACATGTTCCAGAGCCGTATTTTACATAACTCACGATATCAATTCTACCCCCTGCTAGTACCCCTTGTATAACCCTTATAAAACAACATGTCCTTCTTAACTTCTACTCTTTATTAAGTATAAGAGTATAAAGATAAAACAGCGCATTACCTACAAAAAAGTAAAGTTAAACTCAATAAAACAAAACGTAAATCTAATCAAAATCATTGAAAATCATTAACATCAATACAGTAGTTAACTGTAAGTCCCAAGAACAAAGAAAATAAATTTACTGAACATCTATGCACGAAATATTAAGCTGTGTACAATATTCTTCACCATCGCTAGTATACAAGCTATAATGTTACTGTATCAAGTTGTCCGAATATGAATGAGCCAAAAACTATTAAGCTTAAAAGACCAAACGAAAAAATAAAAAAATGGTGAAGAACCTCGTCCACAACCTATGAAGCTCAACTGAACAGCTAAAGTAACAGTAAGACAACATACCGGTTGTTAGGTTAATAAGAGACAAGAAAAGCCGTTTATGTCAACATAAATTAATCTTATTTAACCATAACACAAGAAGAACAATATAAAATACAATTTCAAAAAAGTGAGATTTACCATCCTATACGAATAGTCATCACAATATTGATCATTCCTTCAATAATATACCATTCCTTATGAGAATATGAGGTAGTTCAAATAATTCTGACCCCATAACCCCGAAAATTTGCTTTACAAAGGGCGCAGAATTATTTGAACAACCTAATAATACATGCTTCTTTATGGTAATATAGTAATTTCATCTCATCATAACATACACTCCACCATGACAATAGCCCTTCTACCCCAAAACATAAGAATGCCCTTCTATTCAGTCCAGATCCACCACATCGACCGGTGGCGTCTTCTGAGTAATGGTCTTGTACATTGCATTCACATCACTCTCGAGATCGACCTGCTTCTTGATTTTCTCCACCTCTTCCTTTATACAAGACTCGTATTTCTTATACAATGCCTCCACATTCTCCACGGTTTTTGTGCCCAATATCCTCGCCGTCTTCTCACAGTTCC
The DNA here is from genome assembly GCA_904066225.2 of Bursaphelenchus okinawaensis. Taxonomy (NCBI): domain Eukaryota; kingdom Metazoa; phylum Nematoda; class Chromadorea; order Rhabditida; family Aphelenchoididae; genus Bursaphelenchus; species Bursaphelenchus okinawaensis. The sequence continues at coordinate 4,194,675 of CAJFCW020000005.1, read as the reverse complement.
CCGAATATCTGACCAACACTGTAAACATATAGATTTACTTTAAATAAAAGTGAAATACGACAAAATTTAATAACAGTATTATTGCTGCTGATTACTTTAAGCCTAACTTTTCAAAAAATTTACATGAATATTGAACCAAAAAGTTGATAAAGATGTAAAACTCACATCCAATCGCAATCTTCTGTTCGGTTTTGTTCCAGGCATCGATTGGCTTTGGCTTATGCTTCTTCTTGTTCATGTACTTCTTTTGAGCTTGCAGTTCCAATGTCACAGCCAAATGTTTCACAGCTCTCAACGAGGCTTGTTCTTGTTGAGCTGATTTCATTTTAATCTCACGGGCATCGGCTTGGCGTTTTCTATAACAACAAAATTAAACATTATTACCTACTTGCCTATTGAAGTAAATTCAATTGATCTTTGTTATTTATAGCCCATTAGACAAAAAAATTTAAATCACCCCACCCAAACAAAAAAAAGTAGCCTTACCCTCTCATATTCACAAAACTAGGCCTCGATTTATCGACAGGAGCATTGAAGAAGATTTGAGTGAACTTATCAGCTAAAATCTGAGCTTCTTCATCGTACTTTAATAGAGCCCGTTTATCACTTCTGTCTACTGGTCGATTGTAATTGAATTCTCTGAAAAACCAAAACTATGTAAAATTAAAAAATCAATCGTAAACCCATGATGGCTCATGTTTTGATAGTGCATTTGATAAAACTAATAAAAATGTCATTTCAATTCACTTCTTCATTTTAATACCTAAAAATCAAAATTTTAAATCAAAACCTAAAAAAGTACTGAATCTTTCAAAAAATAAGCTTAGAAACGTACTCAAAAAACCGTTTACAACTCAAACACTGCATTTCGTTGTTGATCTGATGCAGAATAGCTGTTGCACCACAATTGTCACAAACCGACTCAGTTTTATCTAGATCATATTCATCATCTTCCTCTTCAAACCCATTCAATGCTGGTACATTCGGCTGTTTCGTGGCTTCTATCAGACCTCCAACCTTGTAACTGACCATTTTTACCTTGTAGTAGTGCTCGATCAGACTTCGCATCGATTTGTATGACATCTGAAATGAATTGGTTAATACATTCGTATTTTACAAAATAATAATTATTTGAAAAAATAAAAATTAAATTATATTAAGCATTTGATTGAATAACCCTTTTTCAACTTTAGGTGTAAAATAGTGTATATACAGCTTACCATTTTATGAATCTTCCTGAAATCTTTGCCGTAGGTAGCAAAAAGCCCATTAAAAGCAAAACAATCATTATCTGACCATTGTTCTTGTAACAACGCTGATTCCTCCGCCTGCACCATCGCCTTCTTCTTATCAAAATCGTTGTTATATAAAGCGTACATGGCCTAAACATATTAATCTTAGTCTTTAGGCCCTTGAACTGCTTCTTTATTACTACATTTTAAAATATACAATTATAAAGTTTAAAAATTACTCAAAAAATAAAGAATAACAACGACCGTGCTAAATTTAAGCTTGATATACCACCTTTATAGTAAAAACAGTCGTTCTTTAAAGCAAATTAAAAATACTTACTCGTTCACAAGGAAGCCCATATTTCTCGTAGGTATCACAACAAAACTCTTCTAATTCTTCAGCTTTCATTTCACTGCCGTCCATCTTCCACACACAAACTTCTCTTTCAGGACTATGAGAAGGTCCTTGATGTGGACCTTCTTTCGGCATCGTTACCTGACATCTTTCGCCGAGTTGAATAAATCTATGTGTAACTTTGTTCTTTGTAGCATCTGCAATATCAGTTTGTTAAAAACCTTGGGCAGATTACTTCCGTTTTTTGATTTTTAGGTATGAAATCAAAATTGTTGTAATCGAAGTAGTTTACTTCTTTTTATATAGTAAAAGTTACCAAAAAATAATATCTAATAAAAATTAACTTTTGCAAACCTTATATAAAACACCATCCTCCAAACTCAACGTTTGTTACCTAAAAATTAAAAAACCAATTATAATATGCTTACCATCGTTAACCAACGGTCTCCTGCGTTCATTGTTCGACCTCAAGTTCCTCGAGTTTCCATTCTTGTTGCTGGTGGAAGGTTTGGACTGTACTCGAGCTACAGGTTTCTTTATTTGAGGTAACGACACTTTCTTCGGCGGAGGTGGCGGAGGATTCTTGGCCGTGCGCTGAGGTTGACGTCGAAGTGACGAAGACCGAGTCACAGTAGACATTTGAGGAAGTTAGGTTGTCTACAAGTGTTCGCAAAGTAAAGATTCGCGGGCGTTTATATCAGAAAAAGCCGCGAGATATTTTTAGACACTTCGTTATTGTGTAAGGCGAAGTGTCACTATTGACTTTTAGCGAAAGCGTAGTTTTTTGTTCATTTACTTGCTCTCCAATACATATTGCCATTTGAAAGGTAAACTTTAAATCTGTATTTTACATATTTTTGCTATGATAATGATTTTTTTTACTAGGAATTTCACTTTGAAACAAAAAGTACTTAAAACTTATGATATTATTTATTAGAAACGGAGGGAATGTTATTAATTTGTACATTATTAAATCAAAAATTATCCAAGAATCAATATTTGTACATCCATGAGGTTATTACCAGTCTTTCCAGTTTTAACTAGTCGTTCTCCGTTCAGAAAATCGCTCCAGAATCCGTAAGAATTCTTGTTAACCAACGAGAACTCGATCTTATTTGAGTTCTCATCATTAACATCCAAGTCTTCTGAACAGATGAAGGCTCCAGTAGCATCAGTAGGACCATCTTGACCGTCTGATCCTAAGCTCATGAAGACAAACCGTTTGTTGTTGTAGATTTTGGACCTTTTGAGGTAGTTGAAGAAGGCCAACACCATTTCCTGGTTTCTTCCGCCCTTAGGGTGCTTGACTTCCAATACTTTCGGGAATGCTACAGTAGTTTCCCCACCGTATATCAATGCCAAACAGGCTCCACCTTGTTGTACTTTGAGGTTGAACTGGCCGAATGGAGGTCTGATTTCCGAGTTTTTGTCCCAATTTTCCACAAATTCCGCGAATTTCTCGCCGATTTCTCGAGCATTTCCCTCGAGGCTGTTGTTGACAATGACTGTTGGGATGCCTTCAAGCTCCAGGTTGTTCTTGACCGACTGTAGAAGGAGCTGATTGTCAGCTATAAGTTCATTTTGTACATTAACATTGTTATCCGAAGATATGGTTTCTGGTTTCTGAAGAGCTTCACGAACATTCGATGGTAACTGATCCCATAAGCCTTTCGTCTCCAGAAGTCTGGCAGCGTCGGTTAGGTTTCGGGGTTGTAGTACGGTGGGGCCGCTTCCAACTTTGGCCATTTGACCACCAACAATGTCCGACATGATGAGGGAAATTCCCTGTAAATAGGTAACGTAACAAGGGAACTAGCAAATAGGGGGGTATCGGACCTAGAACTGAGACCTATATTATGTGAAAGAACATGAAAAGTTATGTAGAAATCAAAATTTTTAGCGGCCCAAAGTCATATACTAAAAAGTTACAGTAATTCAATGTTTACGACTTTCCAAGATTCCAAAGGGTCTCCCCCCTGTGGATTTTTTTGGAAAAAATTAAAAAAATTTTTTTTTCTGTGCTTTGTTCTGAAACTTTAAAATAATCTTTTTAATGGTTGTTAATGTTCTTTTTGATAAAAAGAACTGTTACTTTATTAAAATTAAAGCGTTAATAAATGTTTAAACTAACACTGTATAGTAAAACGAATATAATTTGACTGCCTAATTTTGCCATTCAAATAAACTAAAAATAAATAAAAATCTTTAAAAACGCTTATTAGTCTTTTTTTGCCAAAATAAAAAAATTACAACATTTTTGCAAACCTGCAGGGATTAAAATAAAACGATAGCAAAAGTGCGACCGCAGTGGGATTCGAACTCTCAGCCTTTTGGAATGCAAGGCTAGGCTTCGACCCACTGGGCCACCAGAACACACAGTGCTTTGCTCTCGTTTTCGGCGCTTTCATCCAGAGTGTTCTCTAATAAGAAATCTCATAGGAAAAACTTTATATTACTGTAACTTTTTAGTATATGACTTTGGGCCGCTAAAAATTTTGATTTCTACATAACTTTTCACGCTCTTTCAAATGATATAGGTATCAGTTCTAGGTCCGATACCCCCTATTTGCCTTTCCCTTGTAAGTCATAAGTTTAGTACTAATGAGTAATATAGGGAGTATTTGGTCAGAAAATCTATAGAACCACCTTAAAATGAATCTTGATGTCACTAACTTTAAAAAAAGTATTAAGTAGTTCAAATAATTCTGTGCCCCAACTTCAAAAACCAATCCGCTTTGAGAGGGGGTACAGAATTCAAAGTCATAGTGAAATATGATGTTAGCCTACCTTCGCTTTGCCCAGATTTCTAGCCAGTCCGCCTCCTTTGACTTCAGACAATGCTATTCTTACTGTGTTCATCTCTTTGATGTCAAGACCATTTGAAGCCATCAACTTGATTGTAGCCAACTTGTCTTCCAATAATACTCCACTTACTGGTGCTGTTAACAAGGCTGATGCACCACCTTAAAGTAAATCTTGCTTTTGTTAGTTTATACAGTACCTATTAGTTTATGTTTACGGTACCTATTGATCTATACAATAACTATTAGCTTATTCAGTACCTAAAAGTCTTATGGCCAGTATTTGATATAATATTGGCATAACTAGGTAGTTCAAATAATTCTGTGACCCAGACCCCGAGAATGAGCATTGACAGAAGGCACAGAATTATTTGAACAACCTGATAGTTTGAATCCTTACCTGATATCAAGAACAAAACTAAGCTATCTTCACCACGATTATTTTGTTTCAAGTACTGTAAGATCTCCTTTGTATTTTTAACTGCAGCTTCATCAGGTAAATTGTCCTTGGCACCTTGAAGAAACTTCGTCTTGAGATTAGCTGATACTCTAAAATATTGTTTTACGTTTGCATTTCGTATTATGCAAATAACACAATAACCATGTACTAGTTTTGTTTTATAAATCTTCAAAAACTAACCTTGTGCCAACAGGAACAGCAGCAACGCCATCCTTAACATGACCTCCAAGCACTTCTTCAGCACCAACAATCATTTCATGTGCTGCCTTGCCTATCCCGACCAGCTTTACATTGTTCTCCAACTGATAACATTGGTTCTTGACTTGTAAAACATTCCCATTCAATATCAATGCCTAAAAAGTGTCACAAGCTTTGCAGAAAATATAGAAAAAACTCAAAATTGATATTATTTTGCAAGTTTTGTAAAGTAATTCGAAGAAACTGTAAAAAACTTGAAGGAAATAAGTTCATGATTAATATAAAGGAGAAGATCACGTTTTGTGCTCTAAATTACAACAGAAACGCTTATCAACATTCTCCATCACATTACCATCATAAAAAATCTATTTTCGACTATAAAAATGTCAAATTCCATAAAAATATAAACTTTGTTACCTAAATTACCTAAACTAGCAAAAATACTTCAAATTCCCTCAAATTTTAGCTAAAACCCTTACTTTCTTGACGACATTGACCGGTGAAATGTCCACCAACACCTGCTTAAAGCCATGCAAACAATTCACGGCCATTTGGTGCATCATTGCTGGCCGTTTCTTCTCCAATCGCACCGAAATCGACATGATTTTAGATCAATTTTTGGCGAAAACGCACGAAATGAGCAGTTTTTCGATTTTACTGTCGATTTTATCAACGATGTTTACATTATCACCTTTCATGTAACTATATTAAGCCTTGTTTACTGCGATTGCTTGTTTTTATTTCGTATGATAAGATCTATTGCAATATTCCGTGAACTCCGGGGTGAGAGAGTGGGATTTTCGGGGAGGGTGTGTAGGGAAACGAGAGAAATTTTGTTTTTTGGAAAGGGTGAAGAGAGATTGCGGGAACGAGAGAGGGTGTTTAGAGAAGGCAGAAAATGGCGCCTTTTGGAAAGAAGGGGGGGGAGAGTACGGTCACGTGTAAGCGGCTAGAGAAATTTGGAGAAATAAGGCCTTCCGGAGAGGAAAGGAGCGAGAGAGTGCAGCTTTGAAGGAGAGCGAGCAGAGAAAGGGAGATAAAGCGAGAGAGAAGGCCAATAAGAGAGGCGACGAGAAAAAATGCCAATAGAATGGAGTTTAGAGTAAAGAAACTGATGCAAATAATAAAATATATAAAAAGTAGTTTAAATATATTTTTTATAGTCTAATGATGTATGTCGTACAATATCATCATTTTAAAAAAAATTGGAAAGATTAAAATACATTGTAAAAATCATCAAAAACTGTTAAGAACTTGATAAGACTGTTTGCAAATGACAAGAAACATATAGATAAGTAAAATAACAAGATATGACTAGAAACTCGAAAATACAAAACAGCTTGAATAGAGTGCCATACAATAAGCTAAAGTGAAAGCCAGAGAAAGGACAATACAACTTGAAGAGAGTTCATACAATAGCTAGTACACCTTGAAGTGAGAGTCGGAGAAAAGACAATAAGCTTCAAAGAGACGGCCAGACAGTCAAAGCAAGGACGAGAACATTAAGATTGGCAGATGGTTTGATGATAATGAGATGATTGCATCATCTCGATGCCGACCATCTACTCGTATCATACGTATAGTAATGGGGCTGGACTTGGAGCTTCGACACGATCTCGGTCTTCCAGCGACGCATCGACAGTGAGCTGCGCTTGGGGTCATGGGCGGGTGCGTCTGAAATAATAAGGGTTTGGGGGTGTTTTTGTGTTTAATCATGGGCTGATTAAGCTGTTTTTTTTTATTTTTTTTTGTGTTTCTGGGTAAATAAAGAGACATTTTTTGATTTGAAGGTCAATATATGTGAGGTTTGGTGGGGTAGGTGTAGGTATAGGTGTAGATGTAATTACTTTAAAGTAAGGTTATAAGAGCGTCTGTATGACGAGTATTGTTAGTTTTTGAAATTTATTATTTTACAGTACTACTTTTCAACCTTACTGTATCTCAAAATACAGTAATCCAATTTTTGCAAAATTGAATTTTATTGATAAAACATTCCAAATCTCTTAACATTTGATAATTACTCCATTAATTAAGCGCTTGGTGATTTATGTCACTTACTTTTATTCTTTTTTACTCCGTTTGTCAACGAGAACTTGCGACGTGCATTTTCTGCATTTCTCTTCGTCTGACCAGCTTGAATTCGTTCCTAAAAGTTGACGGCTTATTTATGTCGTAAACATTTGTTTTGTTTTATATAATACCTTTGAAGTTTTTTTTAATTTTGGGGGATAAACTGATAAAACATTGAAAGAGAGAGGGGATTTTTCAATTTTTTTTTTGTTTGAAAAGGCGAAAGGAACGTCCATGTTCAACATTTTTTAAATTTTTTTTGGAATGAGCCAGGCCTGTAGAGGTGCTCACCCTAATTGTAAGTTCTTGGGTTGGTCAGCAACTTTTAATGTTTTCTTCGGCCTGACCCAGAACTGGGGTTGTTGCTGGGCCTAGTGGGTCTCTTTTCAGGTGGGTGGTGTAATGAAAAAATATTTTTCGGGGGGGAGGCTAGGCTTATACACATGAGAATGAGTTCAAATTTTCGGCTTGCTCTGGACCGTTTCAAATTTTGGTTTGTCTGGCCCAGCCTGCCCCAAAGGTGTGTCTTGTAGGTCACCTTTCGGCTAGGTAAAAAATAATTTTTTTTGAATTGGCCATTAAAAAAATTTTTTTCACTACTACTCATACGTTCGCTAAATTTCTCTCTTACCTGACACTTCCTAATAGGCGACAACATCTGTACTAACTCTTCATTCCTCTGAATTTGTGCCATTTGAATATCTTCTACAGTCTTTAACACTTTGCTGGCCATTTTGTCTTCAGTAGCTTTCTTATCTTTTTGTTGAGATTGATAGTAAAATGCATTGAGGTTAACATCAGCGTAGTTGTAGGTACTGGTGTGAGGTTCCCAGTAGTTCAGTAAGGCATTTTCATTGTAGTAGGTGTAGGTTGTTGTCATCGTTAAATAATGTGAATTAACAGCGTTACAGTAAGGAAATAACGAGTTTACAGTAATATAAATTATAATTTATGGACTGTATTTTCCAATAAATGACGGTTAAGTACTATAAGATTAGTGTAAAGTCCAACAACCACCTTATGATAGCCTCAGGCAAAATGTTGCCTTTTTAATAACCACTTCCTTTTAATTACCTTGCGGCCGAACGGCGCCACCGCCACTTTTTGCACCATTAGGGTATCATAAAAGCGATAAGGGTAGTTTTTGTCAATGTAAATTTAGAAACATGGCAGTGATAACTGCGATTACAAAGTTTACAATTCGATTATTATACGTTTTTATACTATACGTTTCTGAAATTGTAGAGCGAATGGTGGTTACAGTAGGTATTGAGGTCTTTTGATCACAGTTAGGGCTAGGCGGATTATTCGATTACGGTCAGGGATAGGCGGGTGATTTGGTTACAGTCAGGAATAGGCGGGTTATTAGGCTCTGAGAAAGGTGTGGAGATAGGAGTTATAAAGCTAGGGGATGGTCTCTTACAAACATTTTTCTAGTGAAGAGGGTAGGGTATGGTAGGGTAGGGTAGGGTAGGGTAGGGTAGGGTAGGGTAGGGCAGGGTAGGGTAGTTTAAAAAGTTTAAAAATGCCTGAAAAGTACTTTTAATTGTCAATAGTATATCAAGGTTGTTTTCAAAAAACTAATTGCGGAAGTTGTAGTAAAACTTAGTTTTGACAAGATTGGATTGACAGTTTTTGGGTGTCAACAGTATCAGATTGACAATAGAATGATGTTAGAAAGTTTTGTCGTTAGTAGTAAGGGTTTCCTGAGCAACAGTAGACTTTGTGGTGGCGTTTTCTATTTTAAGTTTTAATTTGTGAATCTAGATGTAGTGTTTTATATTAAAGGCCGTTTTGTATAATACCTAAACCTGAAAGGGGACCAGCGTTTTCATGCTGGGCTGGTCAGGCCGAAGCAAATTTGAAAGGAACCGCGCTGACAAATTAGACTTGGCTTGGCCCTCTTACAGGTGCCTTAATTTATATATTTACAATTTTGATTATGAAAAAAATGTTGTTTTATCTTTTTACTTATAGAAGGTAAACGTGCTCTGTTATTTTATATTTTTCGGCCATTTCTTTTTGCAATAGTTACAGTCTTTAAATTTTTCAGGTACATATTGATCTAGTCAAACTTATTATACTATTTATATATCTTTTGTTTTTAATAATATGTTTATGGTATTTGTATACATATGATTAAAGTGCATGTAATGTCCACGTGAAGAGACAGTTAATTGAGATAAGTCCTTTTGCAAGTTTTAATTGATCCCTTTAGTGTAATATTCGATCAGTCCATTTTTAAAACATTTTAAAAACACTTTTTAAAACAAAGTCATTGTTTTGTGAAAACTGAATATCTTGTTTTGAAAGGGCGCGTTCTGTCCTGTTTTTTAAGGTTTTTTGGGTTTTACTGTAGTTTGAGGATACGATAGGGCACATTAAAATTTTTTTTGTGAGTGGTGAGGATTGAATATGACACTTTAAATGTTGTATATTAAGCTAATGTTTCTTGCTGAAGGTCTTTTTTCTATCAAATTTGTTGTAATCTTTACTGTTTCTTGGAAAGTGACCTTTCAATCATTTACAAGTTCAGATTGGACTTGTACTACTATTGTTTCATTGAATTCTTGTTATCAAACTAAAAAGAGCAATAAAAAGCTAGAAGATATATTTTTGTAAAATACGAAACAGTACAGGCACTTTTGAAAGTTAAGGCTACAGTAAAATTAGGATTATAAGAAGTGTAATGAGTAGTGCTTGAACTGGACAAGGCTAAGTTTAAAGCTAAAAAAATCACGAGGGTAGTTTACTTCAATCTTTACTTACAGTGGCGGCAAGAAAAAATGGTCCGACAAAGCAGTAGTTATTGTTTGTTAGTTAAACGTATTTTTAGTTGTTTTAGTTAGGTTGTTTAATAAAAATGTCTTTGATATTGAAGTGTCCCACTTTTTTTGCCAAGCAAAATTTTTCTAAAATTTTTTAAAAATGTTTAAAACTCAAATTTAAAAATTTTTTTTGGTTGAATATGTTAAACTTACCCTACATTTTCATAATAGCTAGATACAAATTTATAAACGTCCGAAAAAAATTAAAATTGACGAAAAACCGACTGTCCCATTTTTTCTTGCCGCCACTGTATAAAAAGCCTTACAGTGCATAAAAACTTTAATTTTGAGTCCAGAATTTATGCAAAGCCCGGCTCTTTTCAAACAAAGAACGCTCAGTCCAAACACCGTGCCAGCTACACAAACATTCGAAATTGGAAATTCTTTGTACTTTCGATAACGTTCTGTGCACGTGATCGCTTCACGTGCCACGAACAACTGTTCATGACATTTGCCGTAAAGTGCTGATCTTATCACCGTCACATGAGATTTTACTTTATTGGCGTGTGTTTGAATTAAGATAACTTTAAAGCCGACAAAAGAACTTCAAAATAAAGGCTACCAAAGCAAAGAACGTTGAAAGAACTTAAGTTTTGCATTGTTAAGGCTAAGGCTAGTGCTAAGGCAAAGGCTCAGTCTTTGGCTTGAGCTTTGTTTCAAGCTCCGGCTCAGGTTCAAGGTCAGGCTCAGGCTATTAAAAGTAAGCTTAAGGTTTAGGCACAGTGTCAAGCTCAGGTTTAGGCTTAGACTACTAAGAGCAAGGTTAAAACACAGGCTCCGATGCAGGACTAAGCTCAAATTCAGGTTCAGGCTCAGACTTCTAAAGACTAAGGAGAAATCTCAAGCTCAGGTTTAGGTTCAAACTAATGCTGCGACTACAACTGTATGATTAAAGCTAAGGTTTAGGATAAAGTTAAGGCTAACACTAAAGTATAAATTTTATCTTTAAAATTTTCAATGGTTTTTGTATTAACTTTTAAAGCCAAAAACACTATTTCAAGATTGATATGCATTTGTACTTTGATAATGTAAACAAAAACATGATGGCTTTCTATGTGGAAGTCATCAAATGATACGTTTTGATAAGATGACCTTAACACAAGCACATTGGCAATGTTTGTCATGGTCGACCGCTAGTTTTCAAATGTTTAATCAAACGTTTTTAGGCTTTTATTGACTCTGCGTAGCTTGAAGATGTTGATAAAAAATGATTTTTGGTATATAGCTTGGTACTGTTAGTACTGTGCGTTTAAAAAGTTATATTGTAGTAGATCAAAGGTTGAAAAATATAAAAATCTTTTAAAATTTTAACAAAATCTGGGGTTATTGTTTTAAAATCTACATTAAAATTTGGATTTAAAGTTCTAACAAAGTTTTTTAATGATCCAAAGGACCTTTTTTCGAATTCAATCAAAAGAAAAGAATGTCCGGGTACTGCCTTGAAGTCAACTGTTTATAGTGCAAGTCGAAGAAAGAGACAACAATCTGGACACTCAATTCATTTGCAAAACTTTTTGTGATTAAAGTACATAGAGTGTTTGTTCGGGTTGCATTCAATGCGGTTTTAATGCTTATGTTTCAAACTGTAGCGTTTTAAAAGAGGAAAAGCACAAAAATCGTTTGGAAGGTAAAGGTTCATTATATTTACTATTTGTGGGGTAAAAATGGACATAACTACAGTGGAATTTTAAGGCCGAAACTAAGATTTTAAAAGAAGATCAGGCTCAAAAACCATAAAAAAGCAATAACAGTTCAAAGAACATTCAAATATCAGATTAAGTACAACTTAATAAAACATTTTCTGAGTGCGTCAAAATGCCAAATTATATGTAGTATGCAATAGTATAATATAACAGTAAAATACAGTCTATTAGAATAGTAAAGTCCCAAAGTTTTGATAAAACATTACATTAAACTATGTTTACTATTATAGTACAATCACATGTCTTGATGATTATATTTTTAACTGCCTACATAATTTAAAGTATAATCATTGTCTGTTTGAATAGCGGTTTCTAGTATACACTTCCTATGTTATGTCTTATCTGAAAAATAAAAAAACGACTACTACATGAATCGCAAAGTCTTTTGTCTATAATAATAAAAGTGTATATGTATACTTTATAGTTTATTCTTTATGATTTTTATAATTTTTTCTCTACGAAAGCGAGTTACAATATCTTTTTACTATTCTTTTCATACTGAAATTGTTTTTTATTTACTATCACTTTTACTGCATTTTCGCTTTTTTCTATAAAAATTTGAATAATTTCTGTAGCTTATAAAATGTAAGATAAAAGGTTCATTTTTGCAAAATTTGCATAATAGTGTCAACTTTGAGCGTACAGAAAAATTCTCTAAGAACAAAAACTTCACTTTTGAGTATTGGGCAGTATAATACGTGCTGAATGAAATACTTATCATTATTTCTCCGTTTTGATCATGGTTTCTTGGTAGTTATTAATCATTTTAAAGTTAAATTAATTTGGCTTTTTGATTAATTAAAAAGTTTAGCATCTGTCTTCCGCATTCACGCATCCTTATCTTTAAAAATGTGTTTTAATTGCTACAACAGTCTGCTGAAGGCTGCAGCTGTTGGCTATGTGTTTTAGATATCAAATGATGTCCTTTGCTTCTTTATCGTCTTTGGCTTCTTGATTATCTCTATTTTCTTTTGATAGTCTTTATTTGGCTTGTCAATAATTTATATTTGGTTTCATGTTTCTTTCCTGTTCCTTATTGTTCATAATCTTTATATCTTTGATGATATTTTAGTCTTCTAGTTTGTATCAAGACCTATTCTTGGTACGTTGAAGACTGTCTAGCTTCTTTGCCATTTTAAAGGCCTGTCTAACGTTTTTAAAGATACGTATCTCTTTGACAATGTTTTCTAAAGACATATTTATCAAAATATGTTTTTCTTGTTTGTATGTTTAGCTGTCTAAACTGTATACGTAGATGCAGTTATGTCTTTAATCCTCTCCGTTTTCGTCTTCTGGTTTCTATGACTTTTCTCAGTACTTTGACTAGTCTCTATGATAATAATAGTCTTTAGGATACCTGCTAATAAACTTCTGTCTCTTTTTGGTATATCATTTTCTTACAGTTACATCACTATCTCTTTTTCTCGCTATAACTAAACCGATAGCCTATCACTGACTCTTCTCTATGCTCAAACACTATCTCTACTTTCTTCTATCCTCAATCTCTATCTGTAACCCACTATCCTTCCAAAACCAGCCAGCTATCACTCACCCGACCCTTTGTCTTCTCTGATTCTGAAGGCGGTGCCCACTCTTTCAACCCGCCCCCTGCCATCGCCATATAAAAAGCCGGCCGCACGACGCCTGCTCTTCAGCCGTAAGGCTTTTTGGGAAGACCATGACCTGGTGAGTAGATCGTGGAATTCTCTCTTTGCGAACTTTCAAAAAAAAATCACTTTAAATTCGCTTTTACGCACAAATTTCGAAAATTAAACTTGGCAAACTTGTACACAGAACAATTTAATTTTTTTGGCAAAACTGAAATTTTTAAAACTTGTTTAAAAAATTTTTATTTTGTTAGAAAAAAATTAATATAAAAAATTTTTTTGAATTTTTTTAAAATTTACGATTTTAAGTTCAAAATTTTAAAAAATTAAAGATAAAGTTGAAAGTTGAATGAATTGCAAGGTCAAAGTGCGGCAGGCGGCTTATTTGAACTAATATAGTAAAGTACACGTTAGGCAGAAGACTTCTAGGCAAAACATCACTATAAACTTTAAGCTAGCTACACAATAATTGTAGATACCTTCAGGTCACTGTAAACTAAATATTAGGTTAGAAAAGTACAGTATCTTTACTCTTAATAGTGCTTTTAGTACTAGTTAGCTTGCTAGACATACACATTACTTGGCATACTCAGTTTTGTCTTTCACTAGGCATTGTACAGTTAGGGTCTTCTTGTTCATAGTCTTATATCAATCTTAATAGCAGTCTTTAAAATAAATGTTGTATTAGTACTCTTGTCTATGTCAACATAGTCTTAAAAATTGTTTTTTCAATCTTTTAATTTTGTGGTATGACACTGTAACGTTACAATGATCATAGTTCTCTTTAATTCAGACGTACGGCCTTTAGTACTCTTTTTTTAAATTGTTATACGTTTTTACATTTTGAATCATATTATACTGTACCAAGTAAGATAGTTACTTAAAACGTGTTATACTGTCTTTTTTATATCATCAATGTGCTTCAATTTCATGTTTAGAATCTCGAACTTACCTTGCTCTTTTTGCTATCAACCGCTCTTCTGCTACTTCAACGCTACAAACAGCTACTGATTCATCGTCAATTAACTACACTACTGCTACTTACTGTAAAACGTTCAACGTTCTACAAATTTACTGATACAAGCAACTTACTGTTTCTTGTTACTACATACCACTACCTTCAACAACAAGTACCACTACTTGTTCATCAACTGCCACTCTAACTTTTACTGTTTCCTGATTACTCAGTAAACAGTCCTACCGTCGTATTAACGAACGGCCCAGTTACTTTATCTTTGACCAGCTTCTTCGTCTTATCTTCAACATGTTGTCCGATCGTCAATTGTCCGAAACCCTCTGCTTCTACTACGGCTTCGACGCCGAGAACGGTCGGATATTGGCGCTGCCGATAGTGAGAGAGTGTTGTTGTGGGCAGCCGGATTGTCAGGCCAAGCCTGTAGCTGGCAAGTCTTCCGTTTGGCGCCCGTCCGCTCGTCTGGCGGCTAACGCCTCCGCCGCTTTGCGCCTCGTCAGTTTTTCTTTGATTTGTTGTGTTAGGGTTGAGATTAGGGCTTTAGGTTAGATAAAGTTAGAACATAAAAGAAATTGAGTTTTTTTAATTATTATAGTTATTTTAGGTAGTTTTAATTGTTTTGGTAGGCTTTTTAAACGATGTAGTACTAAAATCATATCAAGAGTGAAAGCACAATAATATTTATAGTATTCTAAAGCTTCTGCAAGACTTTTAGATAACAAAAAGTTAAGAAAACCCCTTAGAATAGACAAGATATCTTTCTATCAGTTCATTAGCTAAAAGAAAAGAGCTTTACTAAGCCCTTAAACGTGTATTTTAAGCCTATAAAAGGCGTAGAATATGCCATAAGCAAGGTACCAAGTTAGAGTAAGAAGTCAAAACTCAATGTCATTTTAAATTAGGTTTGAAAATTTCAGCGCGCTCCACGCTCCGCTTGCAGCGTTTTGCCAACTCAGTGCTGTACCACCGAGGCCTACACGAGCAAGTGCTGCTTTAAGCGACGCTCCTTTAAACCAAAGTCATCGTTTATGCGGAAGGTGAGGGTTAGGATGACCTTGCAGTTCATTGAATGTAAAATTTAGAAAAATGGTAAATTTTGAAAACTTGAAGTTTCAAATTTCAAAAAAAATTCAAAAAAATTTAAATTTGATTTTACTAACAAAAAAACGAAAAAAAAGTTTTGGAAGCTTAATTTAAGTAAAATAATTAAAATGCCTGGGGCATCTTTTAAAAATTTTAATATTTTATAAAATGAATGATAAATTTTTTACAAAATTTAACAATTTTTCCATTTTTAAAAACGTAAAAAGTAAATTTAAATTCATTTTTCAATGCCATTTCCAAATAACAGCAAAGTCAATTTAACTTTTTAAAATTTTTGAATCAAATCAATGTTTTGTGTACAAGTTGTCAAGTAAACCTTTTAAGACTATATTTTCTTTTCCGCGTGTTATACTTGCCATATATTAATATTTTGCCATTTCAGTGTACTTCAAGCGTCGCACAACACTCACCGTGCTGCTTTGTTACCTCCGGCAGAAAGCCGAGATTTATTAGACGAGCAATTAATGTAAGTTACTTTGCTTTGATATTTAGGTGTTTACCGTGTATTCTATGGTTTATTGTGACTTTACTTTGAGTTTTACTTTAAAATATCTACTGCAATATGATTTTTTACCTTAAGATACCTACTATAATATAATTTTTTACTTTTAAATTTTATTTTTTATCAAAAAATCTAAAAAATGCCATTTCAGTGCCCACAGTCCATTCAGCAGCGTCTTTTACAACATTGACTCCTGTTCCGTGTCACCATCCTCATCCACATACTCCACCAGCTCTAACCCCACATCCCCTCAGGCAGTTCCATGTTCAGCATCGACCAGTATCCCCAGCCCGCCCTTCCTCCACGTCCTATGCCCCGCCGAAACCGTCGATTGGCGCGAGTGGATCGACCAACTTATCGATGAAGTCCGAAGCGAAATTCACAACGAAACTGTAAGGTTGGGGTGATTTGAGCGGGGAGAAGGGGGGGTGGGGGGGGAGAGCTTTATTTAAGCTTGAAGCTGATTGAAGTAGAGGGGGGGGGGCTTGATTAGTACAGGGGTACTGTAATAGTGTTTATAAAAAGGTCGAACAAATTTATTAATTTTTGTTGTTTTAGATCTTTAACAATGCTTCATCTCCATCTGGATCCACCACGTCGTCGTCGAGTAGGAAGCGAAAGGTGAGTTTGGCCCTAAAATACTTTAAAGAACTTTTTGAAATTGTGGTTTTTACTAATTTGTTCAAATAATTATGTGCCCCTTAAATTCGTAAGTTTGCTTTGTAAGGAGCACAGAATTATTTGAACTACCTAACAAAAAAGTTTTTAACTTTATTGTATAACCTAACTAAGCTCAATGATTTTCTAGCATCCTTCCTCCGACTCACCGTGCTCAGACTCGGGAATCGGCTCAGCCGCCTCCACCGGCTCCGCCACCCCTCCACCCCTAACCAAACGTGCCAAAAAGTACTCGCTAGCCTCGTTGTCGCACGAACAAATCGCGGAACGCAAAAAAGAGCAGAATCGCATCGCTGCTCAACGTTACCGCTCCCGAAAGACCCACACCCTGGAGGAGGGTCGGGTCGAGATCCAGCATCTCGAGTCCCGCAACTCCAGCCTCCGCTCCGAGATCGAAGCCATGAAGAAGGAGATTCAACAACTCAAGGGCGTTCTGGTCGGCGCTAACTCCTCATAACTAATTATTTGTTTGTTTATCATATTACTCTGCTTTTGTAAATGAACTGCTATATACCTTAAGGTTTTGAGGGTTTCGCATATTGGTTTATAAAAAGAAAATGTTTTATTTCAAAATTAAAAAAAAAAATTTGGTTGTAGTTAGAGTGCCATTTACGGCGCTAGGACAAATGCGGATTTTGGACATTTGCAGATTTTTTAAAGGTTTTTTTTTTTATTTTTTAGTTAATTTAGTTGTATTATGGTACTAAATTGTACTAAAGTTTAAATTGGTGCGGTTTTAACATAACAGTACCTTTTTGGGCTTTTAGTACTATTCAGTACCAAAAAATATAAAACAGTACCAATTTAAAATTTAGTACTATTTAGCACTAAAACATATTAAAACAGTACCAATTTAAACTTTAGTACCATTTAGTACCATACTACAACTAAATTAAATAAAAAATAAAAAAAACTTTTAAAAAATCCGCAAATGTCCAAAATCTGCAAGTGTCCAAAAACCGCATTTGTCCTAGCGCCCCATTTACTCTAGGTGAGGAAACAGAGAAAAAACTTGAATTTTTCAAAATAGAGGTAAATTCAGTTTTTTATTTTTTGAGGCAGGGCGAAGTGTAAAAATATTTTAAGGCAAGAAGGGGTAGGGTGTGGGGTTCTTTTACTTAAAAATGCTGTACTAGATGCATAAAAGCATAAAAAAGTAAAATTTTGCAGCAAAAACAAAAAGGTACGTCACAGTTATATAGAGATTACAATAGTTGTAATCAACATAAAGTTACTTTGTAATTCTAAATTTTACAGACTTGTAAATAACAGAAAATACTTTCATAATGTAATGTTTTCGTTCCGTTTTAACTTTGAAATTTCTGATTTTTTAGTTTTTTTTAGTTTTAAAAAGCTTTTTTATTAGTACTCGGCGAGTAGTTTTGTTATGGGAGGGGAAATGTTTATTTTTTTCTACATTAGGAACTTAGCGATTGTCAATTAAAAAAAAAGATTTGTGTTTTGTCCATCTCTTCTCAGCACTCTACTCAAATTCGTGCCCAATACCGTGCCAAGATCTTGCCCTACGTCAAAGCAAAGCTGAAAACTGAAATTTTCTTTACCGGGCAAAGCATGGTACAAAACTGATATTCTATTTACCGGGAAAGGCATATGAGGAAACAAGGCAAAACAAGAAAAATTGTTAATGTGTTGCCTTGTGTTTAAGCTTGCTAGGTGGTTAATACACTTTTAAAATCATTGGTAACAACTTTTGTCTTTTTTAGTTTTTTTCTAGGAAGGGGGAGGGGAGGAATAGAAAGAAGAGGGTAAAGCAAAAAAAATTGAGATTTTAGGTTGCTTTTGTGCATTTATATTTTTTGAATTTTTTTCAGTTTTTTCACGTACAGGTATCACTTGTAAAATTTTTTTCGGGTTTGCACTGATAGAGTGTTGAATCCACTCTTATTCACCCTTTCCTACTCTCCCATTTCCTAGCTAGCCCCTGACTTTTGACAAAACTTGTTGTCATAATATAATATTTTGATGTGTTTTTTGATATTATCCCGCTAAACGCATTCAGCTGTTTTTGCATGCCACTATAATGAAATTGTAAGATTAAAGCAAACACTGAGAGTTGCAGCTTGTGTTGACTTTCTCTCGGCCCAAATTGAGGCAATAACTTGACGTCTTCTTCGCCAACGGCGTTCTTTTCGAGGATTTGCGTACTAAGAATCTCTTCGGATGGGTAAATACTCGCTTAAAAGTGCTTTCAATACGCGTCGTATTTTGACGAGGATTATGATAAGCGGTGTGGGTTGCTTACAGTAGGGTTGGGCGTGGGTTTTGAGGAAGTATAGTTATTTGTCGTTAACATATTGAAGAGCTGAATATTTTAGGTAATATACTAATAATTAAAGTCAAAAATTAGTTTTTTTACAATTTTTGCTTTTACATTCATAATATGTTAAAGTACTGCATATACTTTTACTTTTTAAGTTAAATACAACTGAACCATACAGCCTGTTTAAGTATTACTATTGTTTGTTTGGTCCATCTTCAAGTACTTTACTTGTTTTTCATAAGTTGGCAAATCTTCTTGAAGCTATTTTTGAGTCAAACCTTACGATAAGTAGGCTGATAACAACTTCCGTATAATCGCTTTCAAGTAGTATTCTATGTTATGTTTACCGTAATATCCTTGGCTTATTTCTAGGTATCGGCAAAACTTATTTCAAGCTACCTTGTCTTTGTGTTAACGCATTTTTATAAAGTCAACGGGGTTTTTTAAAAGCTAGATTAAAGGTAATTAAACGTACTAAAGAACGGTATTGGTACTTTTATAAATAATACTGATAAAGTCTATAACAACTTCTTTTTTAGGTTTTAGTGATTAGGTAGTACGTACTAAAAAGAGCCTGGAAAAGTAGTAACACGTATGCTAAAAATAGCTAAAAACGTAGTAGAACACAAATTTTATTGACCAAGTTTACGTATGCTTTTTTTTCACTGTAACGACCAGTTTTTATTAAATTATCATAACATGGTCTTCTCTTTTCGCATTTATTTTGTTGAGTAACCACTGTTCATCGACACGTACATCCTCTGTAACTCATTTTACACGTACATTATATTTTGTCTTTAGCCTTGTGTAAGTCGCTACTAACATTGTTAACATTGGGCTATGGTTATGTTGCCTTTTGGACTCTTTACTTTTTAACGGCTCATAGCCCTGCCTTTCTTTCTGCCTATTTTTTACTACCCTACTCTACCCTTCCTTGCCCTACCCTACCCCAGTCCACTTTAGCCTACCTTATCATGCTTTACTCTCTTATACCCTTATCCTATTGCATTCTGCTTTACTTTATCCTATGCTACTGTACTCTATCTATCCTATCCTTCTTTATCGTTTTCTTTTCTATCTCTTCCTTTTGTCTTGTCTCTCATCCTTGTCTTACCTTACATCTCCCTCTTCCCTCTCTTACTATCTTTGCACATCATAACTCCCCCACACCGACTAATAGACAAGTTTACACCCAAACATGGTCGGTTACCACTATTACGCAAACGGTTTTACTTTTACGTTATCCCAGCCATAACAAATGTGATTATCTCCAGAATAAAAAGCAGTCGTTTTCGTTGTTTTTGATGATTCTCGATTTCCGGTAAATTACATCACCGTCAACTTTTTGACTTTTTTTTCGGTTATGATTACTTGTGTGGTAAAAGTTAACACACTTTATACCAGTGTAACTAAAAGTCATGTTGTTTTTTAACACACTTTTTGTGATAAGCGACAAGTCTTTTTGAAACTCTTAACAATGAAACTTTAAAAAAACGTTTTACTGTACACACACGTATTTATGGTTATCGTAATGTTATGATTTACTACTAAAATTATTTTAATATTGACCTTATGGCTCAATACTATGTTGTCTTTGTCTTTCATGTCATACTACTGTATATTTTTAATATTATGTTGTACTAATATATCTCCTATATACTAGCATGTTGCACTTAAAATTTTAATAGATGTATAAGGAATCTAGTGAAGAGGTGTAAAAGATTTATGAACACAGGAAATAACAAGATGTAAAATACTTAAATAAAGTGTTTTACAACCCAAGTGACATTGACATATCTGGCTTTATATTCTTTATTTTTTCTCCACATAAATATCAATTTCCTTTGCTTTTTCTATGTCATTTTTTACTTTTTCTTGTTAATTTATACATTTTATTAAATATGTGTTAATATTACATGGTATTATAACTTTAATACTGCTGTAATACTTATTATATTGTTTTTTTTTGTAATACTGTAAATTTTAGAATTATTGTGCCATTTTTTGTACTATTACACTCGATTTGTGACTAATGTTTGACTACAATATATGGCGGTTGATTTACATTTGTCATAACACTTGTTGTACAAATTTATGACATTTTACAAGTACTTCATGGTCGTAAAAGAAATTAGTCATACAGATTTGTATTATAATTGTTTGCTTCCGTCAAAACATTGCTATAAAACACTGTCTTGTCTTGTTTTATCGTCATACTTTACACTTGCTGCCTTACTCATCCGATTTGGAAGTGGTAACTAACTCAGATAGGCCGGCCTTTTTACAATGGAAAAAAAAAGATTCAAAATATTTTTTTCAGTTAAGTTTTAGGTGCTTTTTGAGTTCAGTTTCAACTCAGTACAAGACACTCAATTTTAAATTCTGAAACGTTAACTTTGCGTTTTAAAAATACGTGCTAAAGCCGAACTTGGTTTTTGAAGACTAACGGACTATTAGCCAGGGTGAGCTCTAAAATAAGGAGGTTAACCTGTTAAAGAGCCGGATCTGGCCTGGTGGTCTTTCGTTCAGATCTAGAGAGGGGTGGTTGTAGGGGGTAGAAAGAAAAAAAAGCCTAAAAAATTCAATATCTTGAGTGTAACTGGCAAAACGTTCTTCCTTACTTCTCAGAGTCAAATTGCACTCTCCCCCCCCCCGACAATCTTTCTTAACTAAATTTTAGTTCACTTTCACTACTTACAATAACATGACGATCTCAACCTTAAAAGTGCGTCTAAAACTCAATTTACCCTTCTCAATCTCAAACTTCATGTTAACATCGTGAGCGTTCACGTTGTCAACAAGCTCTATTGTTTTTCCATTCTCTGATTACTCCCGCTTCAAAATTTGATTTGCATTTCCTCAGGGTCTGATTACCTTTTGCTGCTTCACTTTATCGCACTTCGACCACGCAAAGTGATGTCGCCGAGATTCTGGAGATAAATCCGCGTCTGGGAATTCTTCAGCATCGTGCAAAGGTTTTTAGTATTTGATGACGACATTCGGATTAGACTAATGTAGGTGGGGGCATTCAAGTGGGTAACAAATATTTATGTGTATATCTTGCTGTAGGTATGATAATCGACTGTTTTTTGAAGTTTTTTGTAAAAAAGGAGGATTTTAGAAGTTTTGGTCGTTGTGAGGTCCAAAATTAATTTTAAAAGTAGTTTTTTTGAGAGGCGGATAATTTTTATTAGTCATCTAGGTTTTGCTAAAGATGAGAAAAGGGCCCTGTAGGCGCGGCACGGTCTGACCTTGCAATTGGATCAACTTGGCATTGAGGTAAAGTTGAAACGAACTAGGCTTAAGAGTTGTGCTCAACTTGCTAGCCTGGCTTTGAAAAACTCAAAAAATTTTTAAAAAGTGACAATGCCTTTACGAGTGGAGAACGATTATTTGGCTTTGGAGGAACGATTTTGCATAAGCGCCCAATTTTTTCACTTTCTTTAAAATTTTTATGTTGGCGATTTAGTCAGGTGTTATCGTTTTCGGAAGAGGTTACATCAAAGACTATTTTGGAATCTGACGTTTTGTTTTGCCATTGCACTTGATGTACTCATAAATACCGTATTTTATTATAATTAATGTATTCATGGGTAATAAGAAACCGTTCGCCACCTTTAACTACCTCATTTCCGAATTTTTAATCTAAAAACAACTTTTTACGTCAATATGTAGTCCAGTTTCAGTAGATTTATTTTTTGCTACAGTGCTATCAAAATAGTATTTCAGATAGCGTTGTAGCACTCTGTACTTTGCCTGGTATGATCTTTTATCGTACACTTTATGTAAAAGTTATATTAAGTTGTTCAAATAATTCTGAGCCCCTGAAATCCAATAATTTGCTTTGAGTGGTGGCTCAGAATTATTTGAACAAGAGTTTTGTCTTCTAGTATGTCACAAGCCTTTGAGATCTTCGATTTGTGTCTTAATTATCGTACAAGATAGTTCTCAATATTGTTGTAGTACATACACTTCTTTCAATGTCATAACTACAATTTTTTCATTATTCACGGTCATTGGCACTTCATATTGTCCTAATGACTACACTATAGTATAATATTAAGTAAAATCTTCATAGTAATATTGTATTATGAGCTCAAAGAACTTAGAAAATACCAATATTTTGAGAAAAATGTACGTTGTTTAAATTTGATAGTAGAATTGTATCTTTCTGAACATGTTTATTACTTTCGCATCGTCTAGGATTACGTGTAAGACCATACTTAATTAGCTACAAACCGCTTTTGTTCACGTTGTCATCTTTTTAGTCGTTTTTATACGTTTTGATACGTCGAGATAGGTATTGTATTTTTATATGGTTAAACGTTTTGTATATTAAGGTAAATTTACTTTTTGGTATCGTACTATAGTAATAAGTAAGAGAAAGTAAAGCACATAAAGGTAGGATAGGGTAGGGTAGGGTAGGGTAGGGTAGGGTAGGGTAGGGTAGGGTAGGGTAGGGTAGGGTAGGGTAGGGTAGGGTAGGGTAGGGTAGAGTAGGGTAGGGTAGAGTAAGGTAGGGTAGGGTAGGGTAGGGTAGGTTAGGGTAGGGTAGGTTAGGGTAGGGTAGGGTAGGGAGGGTAGGGTAGGGTAGGGTAGGGTAGGGTAGGGTAGGGTAGGGTAGGGTAGGGTAGGGTAGGGTAGGGTAGGGTAGGGTAGGGTAGGGTAGGGTAGGGTAGGGTAGGGTAGGGTAGGGTAGGGTAGGGTAGGGTAGGGTAGGGTAGGGTAGGGTAGGGTAGGGTAGGGTAGGGTAGGGTAAGGTAGGGTAGGGTAGGGTAAAATAGGGCAGGGTAGGGTAGGGTAGGGTAGGGTAGGGTAGGGTAGGGTAGGGTAGGGTAGGGTATGGTATGGTAGGGTAGGGTAGGGTAAGGTAAGGTAGGGTAGGGTAGGGTAGGGTAGGATCACTAAAAAACCAAAAAAAAATTCTGGTTATTACCCCTCCCCCCTAAAAAACGATATTAAAGTTCTCGCTCTCGGGCTAAATTTCAAAAATTTAAATTTCTCAAACTTTCCCCATTCCTAAAATACGCAATTTCGCCCCATACATAATTGATAAATTTCCGTCGACATAAAGTTTATTAAAAATTCGACCAACTTTATGCAAATTCATACTATGAACGCTGCTTTTTTTTTGAGGCGGACGTACATCAATATTCAGATGAACGACATTTTTAAACTTTTCTGTTCATATTTTGTAATATTTTGTACACTTTTGTGAGTATTTTTGTAATTCTTTTGCAATTTTAGAAAAGGGAATGCTGCCGACGTATTTTACAATAAAATTTTGTCTTGCAAACCTATTATATTAGGTTGAACTAAAAGTAGCGGGACACTTTTCATATATTTGTCAACTAAAAAGTGTCCCGCTACTTTTGTTTCAACCCAATAATTTATATGACATTTGAAGATCATACTCAAAAAAGGACGAACTGTTTACAAATCATTAAAACTTGAAATTTACATTAGTTATGTTATAAAACTGACCACGCTGTAAATTCAAAATTAAAAATTCTTTTATATTTTGCAGACGTTTTTTATCTTATTCATGCATCATAATATGTAGTGGGTATATCCTAGTTTTATGTGTGGATATTATGTAGTTAACTATTCTACATATCATAAAGTTACCTACTTTATCTACCCCAACATATCTTTAAACTAGAAAATGACAAAACGTTTGACGTATTTCTTATGTTTTTCTTCATAACACTATCCTTCGGACCGAATTTAAATCACGTATTTTACAATTCAAAGTTTTTGGCACCTTGATGCCGATTTTAACTTTCATGTTTATTCAGATCACATAACTGATAAAAAGTTTTTAAATTACATTTTTTATCCAATTTTAAACCTAACCTTGTTTGCCATTATTTATGTTTACAACAAAAAAAAATTTTTGATCTCAGTAACACAGTAAAACCGTTTTAGTATGGCCCTCGATAGTGTGAAACCCTCTTTATAATGACATATTCTTAAGTGCCTTTTGTAGTAGAACCTTGAAGAGCCGTTATTAAAAAGTACCTAGGTATTTTGACGTCCTGTTTGTAAGGACAGATTTGGACCAGTTCCTTGACTGCCACACTAAAGGGGTTTGACTGTAGTACTAAACAGAATTGTTTACATAGTTTGCTTACATTTACTTTCAATTTACATATTCACATTGGTTAGACAGGTGCATTTCCTCCAAATCATAACATTTACACTTTACACTTTTATTGGGTTTAAAACACACATTTATTTCATTAACTTACTGTTTACTACTTACAAATCTCGTACTATGTTATAGTACTTACACTAAGATATGACTTATACTTTATAATATTTGTTATGGCTTATGTTTTGTAACCTTCACTATAGCTTATGATTTACAATCTTACTTTACCTTTATTTTATTAACATTTATCTTGTTGTTGATATTCTGGATTGTTGTACTATAAGTCATGTTGCTTAAATTCTTGCCTAAAATAACAAATTTAAGGCCGTTTTTGACACTTTTCTAGTCATTTTTGACCCAAAAATTTAAAATTAAAAAATTTAGGTACCAAACTCAATTTAAATTTGAAAAAATCAATGTAAAACTTAGAAATACCCCCAAAGTCTCTTTTTTCGACCCTAAAACAATGTTTTTGGCCAAAAAACTGTTATTTATAATGCGTTCCGCCAACCTGACTCTGAAAAATGTTGTCGCTTTAATGTCTATTTTAAATGTAACCCCCAAAATTTCATTTTCAGTTTCAAAAACCATCTTTTCTTAATGTTTTCATTGGCATTCCCTGCGGGCGGCACGTGTCATTTCGAAAAATGCAAATATAGGCTTTTGTTTCAGGAATTTTGGGACCAAAATGCAGTTCGGAGACTGGGACCTAAGGCCGCTCGTCGTGTTAGGACTGCTGGGACTATTACTAATTGCAGGTGGGTTGAAAACTTATAAACATATAATGAAAGGTTTTCCTATAGTATGTTGTTTAAGGTAAGGTAGAGTAGAGTAGGAGAGCGTAGGGTAGGGGAGAGTAGGGTAGGATAAAGTAGGGTAAGCTAGGGTATAAAAGTTTCTCCAAAAAAAGCAAGACTTGTCGTACTATACTATTAAGGCTAAATAGAGAGTTGAATAGGTTTATCAATTTAAGGTAACGTTCGTTTCCACGTATTTTACCTTTTCAGAAACAAACGCCCAAGAAGAAAGACCAGACGCCTGCTCATCGCAACAGATTCTAACCTCACCGTGCCGTTGTTGTAAAATGGATTGTTGGTACGCGATATCAAAGGTAATTTATGTTAAATTGTCATGTATATGTTACTAAAACATTGTCACCATTGTTTCAGTAACGTATACAATCAACTTGGGTTTAAGGTGGTACTGTATAGTACTGCAAGTCGTTATGTTTAAAAGTTTGAATGTTTGGCCATTTTTCAAAGAACCAATTCATACCATAACCCCTATAATACTGTTTTTGATTACTACCATCCTTTTCCTATGCTCACGTAATTGCAATCCAGGAAGATTCAAGTGCAATATTGACGTCTTACCGCTCCTCGCTTTAAAGATCTTCCGCCTACACCTTGTTGAAATTTAAAAATAGACAAAATTGAATTACCGTATTGTGCCAAACTTAATAAGACGTAAAACGTTACTAGATTTAAAACAAGTTTCGGTAACAAATTGGCTTAGATTTTTAGGAAAATTGGTATAAGTCATCATAATGATCATTGATACCCACAAAAAAATTGAAAAAAATTTTTTTGAGAATCTCCCCCCTCCCCTCCCCTCTCAAAAAAAATATGCTAAGGAAGTCTAATTCAATAATAATCAAAAAATATTTATTATGTTGTTCAAATAATTCTGTGCCCCGCCCTAAAAAACAAAGTTTCGCAGTTAGACAGCACGGAATTATTTGAACATAACATAATTTTAAAAATTTTACCTAAAATCATATTCGCAAAACTGTTACCTAAACTAAACAATTTTGCCATTTTCAGACCGCCACACACGAACTAGGCCACGTGCCCGGCCAGGCGGGCGAGAACGAGGCCTTGGCCACGCTAAAACTGATCCGCGCCTGTATGATTGAGGAATGCGCCGAACTGTGTCCGGCGCAGCGTACGCCGTTCCGGCCTCGGCGGCTGGCGCAGGACAAGTGAAATGAGAACGCGAACGATGGAGACCACAGACACTGAATTACTCGCGCCTCTCCGAACAAAAAAAAACAAAAAACACAAAACTTTCTCGTTTGATCTCATTAAAATTTGATTAAGTTTCTAATGCCATTTCATACCTAGTAATGAATTGTTGGCCAATGCCATTACACCATTGGTCGCTTTTTGGCCAATTTATACCTAATAGTCGCTTGTTATTATGTTTCTTTGCTATGCAGTGTAAAGTGTAATCAACATGCTGGAAGAGTTTTGATTTCGAAAATGTCTTCGTACTGAATAGGTCGGTCAAAAAGTTTGTAGAAAGTAAAATTTTGAAAAGTTTGAGGCAATTAAAATACAAAAAATAGTTATTACTTCAACAACCCTAAATTCCAATCATCTCTAACACCTAAGAACCCTGAAATTTTAACTCAAAGTCAAAAACTATTGTGTTGTTCAAATAATTATGTGCCCCTAACCCTGAAAAGTTGCTTTGAGAAAGAGCGCAGAATTATATGAACACCATAAAACACTTAAAAATTACAAAATTCAGAGATTAAGGGTCCTACCAGGGGCGTCGCTACAGATTTTTTCTGAGGGGGGGGTTAATCCACCCCCCCCTAGCGACGCCCCTGGGTCCTACAACCATTTCTTTCCTTCCTCATAATCTTAACAGCCAACATTACCTTCATATTACACCTGTATTATCGACCATATAAATAGAATTTACAAAATTATGTTGACAGTTTAGTTTTCCATGTTCTCATCCACATCATCATCATGTTCTTCATCCATTGCGTTCTCCGGAGCTTGTGGATGAATACGATTCGAAGCAGCGTTGAAGAATCGCTGAACTGAAGCCAAGACTCGATGGCCAGTAGAAGCTGACGGGTTTTGATGTCCATCAAAGTCTTCAAAGCCCTGTTGTCGGCGGTAGCCGCCTCTGTTACCTTCGTTTCCAATGAAAACCCCTTGTTGCTGAAGGGCGGATCGGAGAATGATGGCGTGGACGGTCTCTTCCAGATCTGCGTTAGTTTTTAGAATTCTAAAAATGAAAGATTTAGAATATATTGCCATAAAGCGTTTCTTGTAGCAATCACAATAAAAAAAAGCAAAAAAAACTTTGTGATACATCACAAATTATATTGAAGTATTTATATTTTAGTTTTTTTGAAAATAGAATACAATTTCAAGACAAACTTACTTATCAAAAATCTCGTTTTGCTTGTTACCAATCTTGAGATGCAAGATCTTGTTGTAGTTATCAATACGGCCGCTTAACTCCTTCGATTTGATGAGATAAACAAGTTCCATCTCCAACTGAAAAAAGCTTATTATTTTTGTAAAAAATTTTTAAAAACCTTTCTGATGCAAAAATAATGGCGCAAAACCAAAGCTAGTTAACCCATTCCTTCCTCTCAAAAAAAAACAAATACCGACCGAAAACAAGAAGCCCTACCTCTTCCACCGAAGTCCTGAACTCGACTGCCATTCCTTTCAAATCGGCACTGTAATATGGCTCAAAGTACTGTATGATCGCCCTCTTCCTGATCAATGCATACAGTTCGTCCAACATTGGAGCAAGATACACATTCAGCAGCAACCCATCCTTAATATCGTTCAGAATATCCAATGCTACACCGAATTGATTCGACGTGAACTTCTGAAGCAGATTCACAAACTTGGGTTCGGATTCTAAGAACTTTCGGAACGATGCTGAGCCCAAAACTTTCTCTTTTAGTTCTGAACGTTCGTATGTTGCTAAGGATGTTACTGTGCCGTAGGCAGCAATATCGTGATTCGAGAGAAGTTCGGGGTATTCTAGGGAGTCAAGGTCGACCTAAAACATTATGAAATGTAAGTATATTAGATTGCACACTCAAAGTGACAGTATTTTTTTTACAAAAATTTTTAACTTCAAAAACAATTTTTCATGTTATAAAGCTCTATAAAAGTGTTTTTTTTAACCTAAAAAAATAATTTTTCGTCTCCAAACCTACATTAACATGCTCTTACCTGCATGAACTTATTAGCCGCTTCCTTGAACTTCCCAGTTTGCATCGCTGTCAGTCCAGAAACGGCATTCAGCTTGGTCTTTGACACCTGGATCAACTTCTTGTTGCCTTCAGCTTCTCGTGATCTAATAGTACGAGTATGCGTGGGTCCATTCTCTCGTTCTACAGTCTCAGCGACAGCCCTTTCGGCTTGTGGAATCAGAACATTGAGTTTGGCCCATTGCCCAGCATAAACCGATGCATCAATCCAGTTCAACAACATTTGAATCAAAAAGTTTGGCGCAGTGCAGTACTCCCTGATGCCTCGAGCATATAGCTTTAAGGCGTCTTGTACATTACCCATAGACAAATGATGTTTGAAGACATCATCCATCGCTCTTCTGATGGATTCTTTCACTCCGTCGTCCTTCTGATGTCTGAACTCGGTGTTAAGAAGATCCAAACGTGCCTGGGCTTTGTTTGTAGTAGTATCAAGCCAATGTTGATCTGGTGGAGGTATGATTTCACTGTCAGACAACGCGTTCTTCCGTTTGAATATGTCAATCTTGTGGTAGATGTGAGTGTAGGCATTCACGTTTTGGGTTTTCTAAAACAATATTTTTTAAATTCATGTCATTCTTTTGATCAAAACTAATAAAACTTTTAAATGAGTTTATTTTAAAACACTTACATTCTTAATATGTTCGAGCAAAATCTTAAAAGCTTGTGCTCTAAGTGGAGGACAAACATCAGCAATGAACATTAACCGAATAATCAAAGCTTCTGATGTAAAGGAAGCCACAATCATGTCCAAATCAACTTGTGGACGATACACCAAAACTTCAGCTAAAAACCAATACGATTATTGTTACTCAAAGGCTCATTTTATACCTAAATATTAAAAACAAAGTAAGACTTACGGGCTTCCTTTCCATGAACTTCTTCTGGATTATCAATTTGCATATCAAAGTCATTTCTCGCTGGTTCTGGATCTTCTTCGTCGAAATTCGGCACATTGGCCTCAAGCGACTGTAGGTCATCCAGGTTCCCACGAACTACGAAATACTCTTCGTCCATGCTACAAAATTAACATTAATAACCGAACATAACATACGAAAATCTATTTTGATAAAAACTTATAATATTAGCAAAAAACAAGATCTTAGGCAGTAAAGTTAAAATTCAAAAAACAATAATTATGGTTCGAAACCACTAAACTATCAAACGCAAACAAAAAAGTTCAAAACTTATTCATTAACAACAATAGTAAATTCAACAATTGAGAGAATGTAATAAAAATCATGCTGAGATTTTCTTGATTAACAAATACAAGTTCTTGTCCACGTCCAAGCCACTCAAACTCGTGGCATCACCTTGTAGCCTCATCAGAAGTCCGCCGAACGATGCGTAAACTGATAATCTCGCATTTTCTGATCCTGTATCGTCTCCTTCAACTCTGTATATCTTGCCGTACATTACATAGTGAAATATCTTCATCAAAGCGCTTTGGAACTAAAAACTCGTAGTTAATATCGTATTAGTCAATAATAAACGTAAAATAAATCCAAATATTTACTAAAAAGCTAAACCAACAAAATAAATCTATGTTTGACTATAGAAAAACCTATTTCGACCTTCCAACATCAATCTCAATATTACCTAAAACAATAAACAAACAAATAAAAACTTACATGTTGATCATATTCTCCTTCATCTGCCAATCCATCATCTCTGAGTGTGAAACTCAATGCCATTCTGAACTTCTCGCCCATTGCCATTGGATATATTTGTGTATTTACATCAAGAATCAAGTCTGTTTTGAAAGATTCGGAATCTCCAAAGATTCTGCTCACACGATCAAATTTCTTGCCATCTGGATCAATATTCTTCACAACAAACATGTCGTCGAAGATAATAGACTTACTCATGATTAATAACAACTAATGCCAAGTGAGGAAGAGGCTAAAGGTCTAATTTAGAAAAATACGCGTATATACGCCGACAATTTTTTGAGAAACAAAATTCCCTTTTCGTGGCTTGCGCCCGGGTTTTTGCGAACTGCGCACGTCTTTTTATACGGAATTACGTTCGAAAATATTTTGTGGCTTGAAAAATAATGTATGTAACTCTTCTTATAAGGGCAAAAGATGTAAATTTTAGAATTTAATTTTATTTGTTAAATGTATATCTTATACTTTTTAGTTTTTTAGGTATGAATTAGAATTTGTGATCGTTATCTGACGTTTTAAAATACCGTTCCGCCTTTATTTCGACCATCGACCACATAATGAAGTAAATTTAATAATCCGCTTATTCCAGGACAGTTTCTATTCCACTTTGAAACAAAAAACATTATGTAACTTGATGTGAATATTCATAAAGTCTGGACCAGCACAATATGTCAGATTCTAGTGATGTGTTTGTGCAATCGAGAGATTAAACTTGTTTTTACAGAAGAGTAAAGCTTATAATCAGTTTTTTACAGAATACATTACCTTCTCCGGACAGAGTATATAAGCACGGTATGCTCACCGTTCTACATCCAAGTCTTCGACCGCGAAGCCGAAGACAATCATGCAAAAGTTCACTTTGCTTCTCTTGGCCGCCATTGTCGGAGCTGCTGCTGGCAACTACTGTACTTCTGGCAGCGACTTCAGCGACGACTGCGACAACCGTCAGAACAACCGAGGATGTCTGACTTCTGGAGGTCGTACTCACCCACGATCTTCTGAATCCTCATCTTCATCCTCTTCATCATCTTCTTCTGAATCCGCTGAAGGTACTACTGAAGCTGTCCCTACCACAACTGACTTTATCTTGTCCACTTCTACGCACGGTCAATGCTACTGCAGCTGTGAAGCTTCTGGATCTGACGAGTCTTCTGGCTCCGGATCTTTCGAATCTTCTGGCTCTTCTGAAGCTTCTGGATCATCAGAATCTTCTGGTTCTTCTGAATCCTCCGGCTCTGATGAATCTTCTGGATCTTCTGAAGGCTCAGGCTTCGACTACGATGACTACTGCCTCTTGTTGCAATAATTCTACAACATCAGCATCGAGATCACCGACGTCACGATCCGTGAAGCCTGGATTGAATTCATCGAAGAGATCCAGACCACCATCATCTACGATCAGTCTCTGACCTCTGACGAGAAGTTGGTAGCCATCTGGGCCAAGTTGGAGATCTTCCTCAGCTCCTACTCCGAGATCACCGAGCTCGTTCTCTATACCTACATCGAGGAATGGGACGGCTACATCTTTGACATCCAGACCGTGGTACTGTACATCCAATGGAGCTACACTTCTACCGTCGTCGAGATTGATGCTTCTGGAGACTGCATCTTGTTCGAAGCCCTCCGCAACTGCACCGCCGTCGATGCTGAATTCAGCGCCAGAATCGAGATTCTGATTGAAGAGCTGACCGTCATCTTGGAATCTACCACCTACAGCTACAGCTACCAGATGGTACTTGTCTACGAGAAATTCGTCGCCTTCTTCGCTGAATACAGCCAATACACTACAGTAATCCTGGAGGTCGAGATCGAGGGATACGGTTCCTTCTCTTCCTTCTACGAAGTCGTCTACAACGTGAGTTTATATAATCACAGTAACCATACAATAATCAACACTGTTTTGACCTATATCTGATATTGTTTTAGTACTGGCTCGTCTTCAACTTCGAAGTTGCTGTTGGAGGATCGGCTTCCGAATGTGAACTCATCCAAACCCTCACCACCTGCTACGAGAACGCCTCTTCCGGATCCACTTCTGAACGTGCCCAGATCAAGGAACTCGTGGAGAAGCTGACCACTTACTACGAATCCAACACCGAAGTAGAAGTCCGTGTAGAATACTTTGTAGCCCAATTCTACGAATGGCTGATCATCCAGGAATGGTCGGTTGAAATCATCTTCAGCTTGGAGATCCAAGGCTACGGCACCGTCTACGACCTGATCATCGCTTATGTTTGGGTAGGTTAATATCATAATTTATATTGTTATAGGAATCAGATATACTTTTACTATAATACTGATTTCAGGAACACCACTGTGGATGTATTGACTTTGGAGAATCGACCACCACTGAAGCCCTTGAATCTACCACTGTCGAAGTCGAAACCTCAACTGTCCCAGTAGAAACCACCACCCACGCCACCGGAGACTGCTCAACCGTCCTCGACCTGGTCATCTTCCAGAACAACATCACCGACTTGTCCTGGTCTATCGACCAAGCCCAAGAGAGCTGGAACTCGACCGAGATCCAGAGATTCGCCGCCTACGAGAAGAGAATCTTCGTCGTCGAAAGCAACACCACAGCCACTCGTGAACAAGTCTTCACCAACGTAGCCAACGTTTTCAACGTGTGGACCACCAACGAGTTCTACTTGGACTTGGTCTACTCCATCAACGTCTACATCTACCACGAGACTGCCACCCAATACCTCTGGGGTACTGTCAAGCAGTTCTGCGCGTGTGCCTAAACTCTTGCATCGAATGACTATTTAGTCGACTGAAATCGTTTATTCAAATAAACTTACTGGCATTAATATTGGACTTCTGAACAACCTTTTTTGTTTTCATCATCTATCAAATGGTAGTTTAAAAAAATATTTTTAAGGTTTTTCAAAATTGACTAGCCAGATCATAATGTTGTCATCTCAATGTAACGAATAGGTTCTCCCGCAAAGTGAGCACCCCCGAATAGGTTCTCCCGCAAAGTGAGCTCCCCGTAAGTTCTTCCCCAAAATGAGCTCCCCCAATGTTCAGTCACTCCTTTTGAGGGGGTTTTGATTTTTTAACTTTGATCTTTCTCTCCGGAATTACACAGATTTTCAGTAAAAAATGTTTTTTTGGTGATTTGCGAAGCAAATTCTTGGTAGAAGTTGGTTATTATTAAACTAAATTTTTCTTTTGTTCGGCCTAGTCCGGCTTTGAATACTTTATCTTAAACGTAAAATTGTAGGATAGACAATTTTGCACCAAGGTAGTGCTCCGCCCCATTTTTATACACCGGGGCGAGAGTATCTCAACGAGAAATTCCGCGGCCGTTGGATAGACTAAACGAAATAGCAAATCTGCAACAAATGGTCCACCTGTTGTATAACCTCCGTATAGTTCGGACCTAACTCCGATGTACTATGTTATGTGGGTGTACCTAAAAACCGTCGTTTTCAGTTACTCTGGCAGAGTTAGAACAACGAATTAGGATCGCGATGGCATCTATTATTCCTTCAATCTATGATTGATAGAGCTATGGATTGTTTCGTTTCCCGGCTGCGCATTTGTCGGGCTAATCATGGTGATAATGTTGAAGTTTGTTTATTATATGTAACTTAATAAAGCTTACTTATAATTTAGATGTCGTAGAACACATTTTTAAATTTAAAATTTTTATAACTTTAAAAGTTGGAACGACAATTAAAATGATAAATCATAAAATTTAAAAAATTTTGCTTTTGTTTTATATTTTGAAGTAAAGTTTGAAGCGAGTTAAGGCCTACGCCTTGTTTATATCTGGCTAGTCAATTTTGAAAAACCTTAAAAATATTTTTTTAAACTACCATTTGATAGATGATGAAAACAAAAAAGGTTGTTCAGAAGTCCAATATTAATGCCAGTAAGTTTATTTGAATAAACGATTTCAGTCGACTAAATAGTCATTCGATGCAAGAGTTTAGGCACACGCGCAGAACTGCTTGACAGTACCCCAGAGGTATTGGGTGGCAGTCTCGTGGTAGATGTAGACGTTGATGGAGTAGACCAAGTCCAAGTAGAACTCGTTGGTGGTCCACACGTTGAAAACGTTGGCTACGTTGGTGAAGACTTGTTCACGAGTGGCTGTGGTGTTGCTTTCGACGACGAAGATTCTCTTCTCGTAGGCGGCGAATCTCTGGATCTCGGTCGAGTTCCAGCTCTCTTGGGCTTGGTCGATAGACCAGGACAAGTCGGTGATGTTGTTCTGGAAGATGACCAGGTCGAGGACGGTTGAGCAGTCTCCGGTGGCGTGGGTGGTGGTTTCTACTGGGACAGTTGAGGTTTCGACTTCGACAGTGGTAGATTCAAGGGCTTCAGTGGTGGTCGATTCTCCAAAGTCAATACATCCACAGTGGTGTTCCTGAAATCAGTATTATAGTAAAAGTATATCTGATTCCTATAACAATATAAATTATGATATTAACCTACCCAAACATAAGCGATGATCAGGTCGTAGACGGTGCCGTAGCCTTGGATCTCCAAGCTGAAGATGATTTCAACCGACCATTCCTGGATGATCAGCCATTCGTAGAATTGGGCTACAAAGTATTCTACACGGACTTCTACTTCGGTGTTGGATTCGTAGTAAGTGGTCAGCTTCTCCACGAGTTCCTTGATCTGGGCACGTTCAGAAGTGGATCCGGAAGAGGCGTTCTCGTAGCAGGTGGTGAGGGTTTGGATGAGTTCACATTCGGAAGCCGATCCTCCAACAGCAACTTCGAAGTTGAAGACGAGCCAGTACTAAAACAATATCAGATATAGGTCAAAACAGTGTTGATTATTGTATGGTTACTGTGATTATATAAACTCACGTTGTAGACGACTTCGTAGAAGGAAGAGAAGGAACCGTATCCCTCGATCTCGACCTCCAGGATTACTGTAGTGTATTGGCTGTATTCAGCGAAGAAGGCGACGAATTTCTCGTAGACAAGTACCATCTGGTAGCTGTAGCTGTAGGTGGTAGATTCCAAGATGACGGTCAGCTCTTCAATCAGAATCTCGATTCTGGCGCTGAATTCAGCATCGACGGCGGTGCAGTTGCGGAGGGCTTCGAACAAGATGCAGTCTCCAGAAGCATCAATCTCGACGACGGTAGAAGTGTAGCTCCATTGGATGTACAGTACCACGGTCTGGATGTCAAAGATGTAGCCGTCCCATTCCTCGATGTAGGTATAGAGAACGAGCTCGGTGATCTCGGAGTAGGAGCTGAGGAAGATCTCCAACTTGGCCCAGATGGCTACCAACTTCTCGTCAGAGGTCAGAGACTGATCGTAGATGATGGTGGTCTGGATCTCTTCGATGAATTCAATCCAGGCTTCACGGATCGTGACGTCGGTGATCTCGATGCTGATGTTGTAGAAGTATTGCAACAAGAGGCAGTAGTCATCGTAGTCGAAGCCTGAGCCTTCAGAAGATCCAGAAGATTCATCAGAGCCGGAGGATTCAGAAGAACCAGAAGATTCTGATGATCCAGAAGCTTCAGAAGAGCCAGAAGATTCGAAAGATCCGGAGCCAGAAGACTCGTCAGATCCAGAAGCTTCACAGCTGCAGTAGCATTGACCGTGCGTAGAAGTGGACAAGATAAAGTCAGTTGTGGTAGGGACAGCTTCAGTAGTACCTTCAGCGGATTCAGAAGAAGATGATGAAGAGGATGAAGATGAGGATTCAGAAGATCGTGGGTGAGTACGACCTCCAGAAGTCAGACATCCTCGGTTGTTCTGACGGTTGTCGCAGTCGTCGCTGAAGTCGCTGCCAGAAGTACAGTAGTTGCCAGCAGCAGCTCCGACAATGGCGGCCAAGAGAAGCAAAGTGAACTTTTGCATGATTGTCTTCGGCTTCGCGGTCGAAGACTTGGATGTAGAACGGTGAGCATACCGTGCTTATATACTCTGTCCGGAGAAGGTAATGTATTCTGTAAAAAACTGATTATAAGCTTTACTCTTCTGTAAAAACAAGTTTAATCTCTCGATTGCACAAACACATCACTAGAATCTGACATATTGTGGTCCAGACTTTATGAATATTCACATTAAGTTACATAATGTTTTTTGTTTCAAAGCGGAGTTGATATTAACATGAACACATGAACCCTGTCTAACGTAGAGTTTAGTCTTTCCGTGGATTAAAAACTGACGTTAGCAGTAGTATCGTACGTGTTCTGATTGACTTGTGAAGTTAATATATGCAAATCTGATAAAGTTTCAATAAAAAATAAACGATCAGCTAATCTGTCCAGCTAAACCCACTTGTTTTGGGTATAAAATCATTGTCGAACTAGAGTTTAGTACCAGATCAGTGCTTCGACCTCGAAGTTGAAGTAACTAAAAATGCAATTGTCTTTTGTTCTTCTTGTAGCCTTGGTTGGTGCTGCTACCAGCAACTACTGCAACTCTGGCAGTTCTTTCCCCAAAGATTGTGAAGACCGCCAGAAAAACCGTGGATGTTTGTTGGCTGGAGGCGACACCTCTGGTGAATTCACCACGACGACAGAAATCAGTGTAACCAGCTCCACCTACGGTCAATGCACTTGCAGTTGTGAGAGTTCCGGCAGCGACGAGGACTTGAGCTCCGGCATTGAAGATCACTCCTCATCTCAAGAATCCGGCTCGGGATCAGGTTTCGGCTACGACGACTACTGCTTGCTCTTCCAATACTTCTACAACATCAGCATCGAGATCACCGACGTCACCGTGCGCGAAGCTTGGATTGAATTCATTGAAGAGCTCCAAGTAACCGTCATCTACGATCAATCCTTGACTTATGACGAGAAGTTGGTGGCTGTTTGGTCCAAATTGGAAATCTTCTTGACCACCTACTCCGAAATCAGCGAACTCGTTCTCTATACCTACATCGAAGAATGGAGTGGATACGTTTTCGACATCCAGACGGTTGTTGTCTTCATCCAGTACCAATACACTTCCACCATCATTGAATTGGATGCTTCTGAAGACTGTGCTTTGTTCGATGCTCTCCGCAACTGCACTGCCGTTGATGCAGAATTCAGCGCCAGAATCGAAGTATTGATTCAAGAAATTACCGTCATTTTGGAATCCACCAGCTACTCTTACAGCTACCAATTGGTGTTGGTCTACCAAAAGTTCGAAGCCTTCTTCGCTGAATACTCTCAATACGAATCGACGGTCTTGCAGATTGAAATCGAAGGATATGGATCGTTCGCTTCGTTCTACAAAGTCTCTGTTACCGTAAGTTGATGAATATGGCATTTGTGACATGATTGCTATTTTAAGCCTTATCGGATTTCTAGTTTTTGTACTATATTGTATTAGGCTTGTTTTGTATAAATAGCCGTTATATTCTTTTTAGTACTGGCAAATCTACAACTTTGACATTGCCGTCGGAGGATCCGCTTCTGACTGTGCTCTGATCCAAACCCTCACCACCTGCTACGAGAACGTCTCTTCCGGATCCACTTCTGAACGTGCCCAGATCAAGGAACTCGTGGAGAAGCTAACCACTTACTACGAATCCAACACCGGAGTGGAAGTTCGTGTAGAATACTTTGTAGCCCAATTCTACGAATGGCTGATCATCCAAGAATGGTCGGTAGAAATCATCTTCAGTTTGGAGATCCAAAGCTATGGCACCATCTACGAACTCATCGTCTCTTACGCTTTCGTGAGTTTACTTTTTTATTTTACCATTACCATAGCCAGATATTTGAGCCAAATATCCATTCTCTTTAACCCAAAAAAATCAAAAAATAAAAGAACACAACAATAAAACGAAATATTGTACTGACCATAAAAACTCCTTGTTTCAGTCCAGCGACTGCGGATGCGTTGACTTCACCGCCCCAACCACCATAGCCGGAATCGATGTCTCCACTTCTGAATACTCCAGCGGTGGTTCTTCGGTTGAGGCTTCCACCATCATTGTTAGCTAAATTACGAGAAGAACACAGACTACTAGCGACAACTTAATGAAGTAATAATAATAAGAAAAGTACACTGTACTATAATAATGTTTTCCGTAATAAATTAATCATGGCATCAATGAAGGAAGACTTACTGTACAAAAACAAAAAAAAGATCGAATAACAATATTAAAAAAAACGTATTCCCGCTTATAAGCTTATTTTTTCAAATTTAAAATTTAGTTTTTTAAAAATATTAACTAAAGGTAAAGCTTACCAGCTTGGTCCATACCTGATACTCATAATTGCATAAAATTCAATAAAATTTCAGCACGATATTTGAATTTATTTAAAAGTAAACTATAAAATAATAAAATTTAAAAAATACAACTTTCACAGACAACATTAGCATTAAAAACCCGTAGAACAATACAAAATGTATAAACCTATACCTAAAACAATATGTTTTACAAATTAAAAGTTAGACAAACTTACAAAGCCAAAATATACTGCTGGAAATACCTCTTGGAACAAACTCGATCTTTAAAGTGTCCTACTCAAAGTAAATTGCCAGCAGGTACAGCACGTTAGATAATTTTATAATTTAAACTTCTAACAACCTTTTACCTTAATGACGCTATTTGAACAATATATATCAAATAAATTCGACTACCGCGTCGTCAGCAATCGGAACCCAAGCTGGAATGTCTTCCTTGACGTAGAACCCAGTATAACCCTCAAATCCCGTGTACATGGCTTGGTTTAGGAACGTGTCACAATCAGCAGCAATAGTTTGTTCCAAAAATTCTGGTACTTGTTGATCTGTACTCATCATAATCTGAAAGGCATCAATTCAATGTAAGGTATTTAAACCAGCAGTCTGCAAGAGGATATGAAAATTACCTTCTCCACCATAGTAGCCATCATAAAATCCGTCATTGGATCGTAAAACGAAATAGCTCTTCCAATGTTACCCATACGTCCAGTACGCCCAATCCTATGAACATATTCTTCCATTCTCATTACAGGCAAGTCGTAATTTACAACCACATCCACGTTAGGGACGTTCAACCCTCTCGATATTACGTCCGTGCCTACTATAATATCCACTTTGTCCATTTTCAGCGCATTCACAGTACTCTGGCGTTGGATCAACGAGTTATTGCCATTCATGGACAAAGCTTTGAAGCCTTCTTTGATCAGTCGAGCTGCCACAACTTCTGATTTCCGTTTCGTATTCACAAAAACAATGCATTTGGGGAATTGAGTGTAGCGTGTACGGTAGTCTTTGAACAGTTTTATTAAAAAGTCAATCTTGTGAGACTTCCAGGTCATTCCTGGCTGCACTAAACGATGCTCATTAGGAACGTTGGCTGGGACGTGGCCGCACTGAAAAATGTTAATTACGCAAATTAAAACAATCTCAATATGAAGTATAATATATAACATAGAACTTAACTAATAACATAAAACAGTTTGTATTAATAATAAACTTACCACGTTAACAAACCGTTGAACTACAGTATCCACTGGCATATTCGAACCAACAGTAATAGCCATAGGCAAAAAGAGAAACCTTTCGTCGTACACGTTAAGATTTAAGGTAGCACTGTTCATAATCACTTGATAAGTTGAATTTAGGCTCTAAAACAAAAAAAAAATAACATGCCAGACATACAGTTATCAATTACTTAATAAAATTACAAATGTAAGCTTAATAATAGTTTTTAAATTCTTAAAAGATTTCTTATGTAAAATAAGCTTACAAGAACATTCCTAATACCTTCAATCAATTTTGCTGCTTCGTCATTATCCAACAAACGATCAGATTCATCCAAAACCATATATTTCATGTTGTCCGGCCTTAGAAACGGCTAAAATTAAATTTAAAATTATTTTACTAGCCAACAAAAACTATGTCCCTACCTCTTCTCAACATTTCAATAAACATTCACTTACCTCTTTTTGATCAAACGAGCTCTCATTCCCAACAAAAAATTGATGAACTTTTCCAATAGTACCTACTACAATATCACACCCGTTCTTTTCCATGTTAATCCTACAATCCGACAAGCAAATCGATCCAATCAAGAAGGATATCTTCACTGAAGTCCCCTTAGCAATCCTAGCACCTTCTTTAGCCACCTGAATAGCCAGTTCTTTCGTCGGAACTAAAATTACCGCATATGGACTAAACCTGACACCAGTTT
This sequence comes from Bursaphelenchus okinawaensis, assembly GCA_904066225.2. Taxonomy (NCBI): domain Eukaryota; kingdom Metazoa; phylum Nematoda; class Chromadorea; order Rhabditida; family Aphelenchoididae; genus Bursaphelenchus; species Bursaphelenchus okinawaensis. The sequence goes on along the minus strand of CAJFCW020000005.1, from coordinate 4,153,922 downwards.
CTGACTTCTCCTTCTTCAACTTCATGATGTTCATGATGATTGGAACCAGATAGGCCGCAGTCTTCCCTGATCCAGTATGAGAACGTAGCAAAATGTCTCCGGAATCGTCATCAATTATATATGGAATGGCATAACTTTGAATAACAGTAGGACCGTCACGGTAAGTGTTCTCGAGGTTTTTGAGGAAGTTTTCGTTTGTTACAATGTCTCTAAAGGCTCTGAAAACAAAATTTAAAATCAAAAAATATTATAATTTGTCGAAAACGAACAAAAGTTACCTAAAACTCATTGAAAAACAAAAAATTACATGATTTATATTGTCTTTTCTCGTAATTTATTGGCATTACCCACAAAAAACTGAACTTTCTACTCTCAACCACATTTTTTTCGAAAAAATAATACTTCGAAAACATACACCATAGGTTTCTTCTCATTCTTAGCTCCAATAACCATAACACTGAGTTCATCTATCTTCTTCTGGAGGTTGAATTGTTCTCCACGACGAATCACATCCGTTGGATCGGTTGTTCCTTTGGCAACTTTGTCAGATGTGTCGAAAAAGTTTCTATTTCGAGCTAAAAATATTACACTTCAATAGAGTAACATTATTATTTAAAATTACTTTGTGTTACAACATTTTGAGGTTTCAAGCAGATTTATTAAAATTAGGTAACAAAATAGTTAAAAATTGGCTTTAATCAATGTAAAACCACATGTAAAATAGTCAAAGCGACCCAAAAACTTTTCTAAAGTTAAAGTTAAATCTAAAAAGGCGAAACAACATAATATTAACCAACTTACTGTACCCAGCGCTCTTTGGAATACTATTTTCGCGTGCTCTACCTCCAAGAGAGTTGATAAGTCTCCCGAATCCAGCTTTCTTCTGATAGGGCACATCTCCAGTTGACAATGGCATCTTATAGCTTCATTCAAGTCAAAAAGTCTTTAAATTCTGACAAAAAATTGTAAAAATATTTTCTGTTTTAATTTTTCGTATAAAATGTCGCCGAAGTTCGAGCGCAGCTCAATTATCTGTTTGACAAAATTTCGTTTTGATAAGCGCGAAAGTCGAATGGTTTGATGTTCTTGTAAGTTAAGTTACTTTTTTCCATGAGTTTATTCAATAGTAATTTATCATTAAAACTAGTTTTCTTTTTATATCAATCATGTTTTAGTAATACTACAGCTACTTTAATAAAAAACTTAAAATTTTTAGTTTCCAAACTAAAAAAAGTCCGATAAATTATATTGTAATGAGATTTATTTGATCCCTTCATTAAATTGTTAAAGTAATAAACAAAATTAGACTAGTTGGCTGGGCCAAAAATGCAAAATAGTTCAAAATATACACGTATTGCAAGGTTTAAGTACAAAATTAAGACTATACAATAGTCAAACTACTTGAAAAAGAAGTTATAAAAGAAAACAATAATAATTTGACCATAACAACGTGAATTCAGACTGGGTCTGACAATGAATTACAAAGATACAAAATGTTAATGAATATTCGAGAGTAATGAAGCTAACAACACATTAGCTAGTCCAAAATGTAGTGTACGATAATATTTAGAGATTTCGGAATGATGAAAGACCAACGATTATGTTCTGTGGTTTAGTAGTAGGCCTGTGCCGGCTTCTTTGGCACCAGAGAGCCGAGGTTCTTGGCGTAGAAATCGGGCACCATGTCCATGCGCTCGTTGTCGAAGTTATCACGGATATCTTCAACTTGATGGCATCCGGAGAGGACCAACATCGTGCGAAGACCGTGGTCGCGACCAAACTTGACGTCGGTGTTGGTGCGGTCACCAATCATCATGGTGCGGGTGGGGTCCACGTTCCAGCGGCGTTGGATGTACTCGAAGGCTGGAGTGTTTGGTTTGCCAACAACAAGTGGCTCGCGACCAGCGGCTGTCTTGACGGCTGCCACCAATGGTCCGGCGTCTGGGATGATTGTGTTGGGGTTTGGTCCGGGACAGGTCTCGTCCTCGTTTGTGGCCACAAAGAGACATTCCTCCTCTTGCAAGTAGTTGGCGGCCTTCATGAGCTTCAAATAGTTGAAGTGCTTTTCGTATCCAACAACAACAGCTCCGACTTGGTTCAGGTCTTCTTCGAGTTCAATGTCGTACAAGAAGGCGGCTCCTTGGGCAGATTCCTGGTTCTCAACTGGGTCTGGGCCATCACCAAAGTATTCAATGTCCAGCTCAGTGAGTTCATCCTTGACTCCTTGGCCGCCGATCAGGTAGACCTTCTTGTTGTTGTCTTTGATGCCGGAGCGGTGGAGGGTGTCGGCAACGACGGCAGCTGGGTTCACAATGGAGTGCTTGTTGCTGACAGCATCGTTGTAGCCGAGCTTGGCCAACTTCTTAGCGTAGACGGCTCTGGACTTGGTGGCATTGTTGGTGAGGATGATGATTCTCTTGTTGAGTCTGATCAAGTATTCGATGAATGATGGGGAACCAGGAATAGCTTCTTCTCCAAGCCATAGAACACCTGTAAATTGAAAAAGTAAGTAAATTATTGTTAAATACTAAAATAATGCCTACTATAAAATAATTATCCAGAAACTGATCTTTTGGTCGCTGAACCCCTAACTATCATGTTGTTATAGCTATATTGTTATCAGACCTTTTTTGTTACAGTCCGAAAAACCTATTAATCTTATCAGTCTATCGTTAAAGTTAGTGTTACAATGTAAACAAGTTATGTTCTCTGAACCCGCTATCTTTTTATGTTCCCAGACGGGCTTGTTTACTTCTTTTCATAAACAATTTCCTTTTATATTTACGGGGAATTAGACTTTGGCCCAAAAAACAAAACAAAATTTCGAAATTTTTGCGAAATCTTCGAAATTTCAAAATTTGGTACCTAAAGTTAGGCCTAAACGTCAAAAAAATAGATTATAACTAAAGATAAACCTTTGAATTTTACGTTAAAAGTTAGGGCATTTTTTCCTCTTTAATATAAAACTAATTTAGGTAATATTTTCTTATATTCAAAAAGATTTGAGCTAAATTTTAAAAACACCGTGGATAATATCGAAAACCAGTGAATTTTATAGAATTTCTGATTCTAAAAGACAATCTAGATTCTAGCGGCTACAAGAAAAGATAGATTAATACCTATTCTCTCAAATTCAAAAGAATTCTTCCCAAAAACCTAAACAAAACCAACAAAAACAAGGATAACTTACCATCAGCATCGAAGATGAATGTGTCGATGTCCTTAACGATATTCTTGAAAGCATTGGAATCGACGAATCTGCTCAGCGGCTTCTTGACGATCTCGGTTTCGAACTCGTCGATGACACGAGCCTTCATCTGTTCGCATTGGGCAATAGACAATCCGATTGGAGGCATGGTGAATATCCGCTTTACTCTTCGAAACTGATAAAAGTGTGAATGGTTGGAGTTGATGAGTTGAATGCCGAAATCGAATCGTATTTATACTCGTGGCGACAAGTGGGAGGGCCACCAGCAATTTGATGAGATTTTTCCTCTTCCCCGCCTTTCGGTTCGGGGCTCGCGCCCAGCTCGCCCCGTTCCCCGCCCCGCTCGCTCCGCCGTCTCTCTGTTTCGCGTGCTCTTTCGCCGTTTTCTAGCCGGGTGGATCATTGGTCGTAAGTGGGGCGTATGTTTGTGGACTATCATCGTACGCTGTAGTGTCTGAGTTTCAATGAAAATAACTAAGGTACGGAATTTTTTGTTACAACAACAACTTTTTATAGTAGTAACTGTTACATCTTTGATTGTTTTTACTGTAACTGGTGCAAGTCGGGCTTGGAGTTCTAGTAACTTTTAGTAACGGTATTGTACTTTATAAAAAAATAAATTTAGTCAAAAAGTACGTGGAATTGTCTTTTTTGTTATGTTTGCCCAGTTTTGTTCAGTTTTGATCAATTTTGGGCAAAATGACATTTTATGTTACAGGTTTAATGATTTTTGTGCTAAAACATACAAGTTTATATTTTTGAGATGTTAAAGGTTACTATAAAAAACAGCTGACACTATAAAATTTAGAAGAAAACATCGAAAAACATGTTGTCTGTTCAATTATAATATTAACGTATCCTCAACTTTTTTGGCTTTTGTAGTATCTTAAAAGTTACTATGGTCATAAGTGTTGTATAATACTAATTTTTCTTACTCGAACGTATTTTAAGGGTTTCAACTTTCTCACTGTTACATTTGTTATCATTTTGATCATTAGTGTTTTTGTGATATTTCTCTGTCGTCCCTCCCTTCACAGTATTATTTTTCCTTTTATTATCAGATAGTTAATGATCTTAAACACTCTCGTTTTTGAACAAATTTTGGGTTTGATAATTAAAAGATAAACATACAAGACAACTTTCTATGTAAACATCTCAAAGATGACGGTAACAGACACCCAAACACGTAAATACCATAACTAATGATCTTGGAATCGAACTCTACGTACTTTAGGTAATAAATTTGTTTTTGGTACGTGAAGTTGGAATGAAGTAGTACTGAATTGACGTTTGGAGTTAGATTGAAGTGGTACTGAAGAGGCAATGATGGTGTTGTTTAAGGTTGCTGAGATTTTAGGTTTATAGGTATACCTTTATCAAGCTTTGTATGGAATGTTGATATGACAAAGATATTTTGGTTAAAATAACCATTCTCTATCTTAATCTTGGTCTTGTTTAACATATAATCAAATTTTATTACTGTCAACTAGTTTTTTCTAAAAGTAGTTTTTTTGATCTTTACAGTAGTATCTTCGATCCTTTCCACGTACTGTAATATCTCCCACATTATCCATAGAACCCAACTTTCCATTTTTCAGAAGCCAAAAAAAAAGAGATTCTGATGTCTATCCTTTTGCTAGCATGTCTAGTTTGTGAAAATCACGAAAAGTAGAACATCCGTTCGTTATCAGTTGATTGATTTTCAGTGTCATGAACTGTCACTGGGCGATTTTTAAAAGCGGCGAAAAATAACTTTTAAAAGTTATTGATAAGAAGGATGTAAGGTCACGGAGCGTGTAGTCAGAGAGGTTAAGGTACAAGTTGTTATTCTTTGCATGAAAATACATTTCATGTTTCAAAATGAATTTTTGCGAAGATTGGGTCTTATTAGTTTTGTCACTGTTAAAGGGTTTCAAAGGATGTTTCTTTTAAAAATAATTTTTTTAGGTTAAAATAAGGCTTTTTTAGTCAAAACTATTACCTAAAATCACTCTCTAATACATTATCAATATACTATTATATTACAACACCCACACCATTCCTATAACGAGCTATCATTCCATCAAACGGCACAGTAATAAATTATACCACAATGGCTACTATATTTAGCGTCGTCTACATATCACTTTAACTTTGGTTTAACGACGAAGATATATTGTGGTTTATTTTGAGACGGTACGACGTTTATTCTACGCACTTTACGGTAAACTTTTGGTTTTTCATAGACAAAGTTGTGACTAAAAAGTCTTTCTTGATAAGTAAGCATTGAAACAATGGCGTTCACGTGAACGACGTCATCAGTTTGTTTGTTCTTTAGTGTTGTCTGAGGCACAGTATAGTGTTTTTATGTCTTTTGAGGGTTATTGTGTGTTGTTGAAAATTTAGAGGGCCTTAACTTTGTAATAATGTTCTGGCCATACAGTGGTATCTTGTTCAGTAGCTCATTAGTTTTTGAACATAATAATTTTACTGTAGTATACTATGATTTGCTTTATCATAGTAAAGAGCTTCTTTATCATAGTATACTTTACCCTTTATCACCGTTTATTCCTCTATGAATCAGAATAGCCAAAAGTAGCCTTGGTTACTACAAATCCAGTTCCAGTCTGATTCCGGTAATGTTTCATTTCATTGACAGTAACTATTACTACATATGATGAGAGCGGTATACTATGGTCACAAGATGGCTATTATACTCTGATCTTACTTTTTTATTGACTTTTAAAAGTTTACTCTTTACTATCAGAAGACTATATTCTATCACAATATCATTATGTCTATTCCCTATCTTGATTCATCGTCTTCATCTGATATATTACTCTCTCTCTTACATTACACTCTCTCGCATTAAACCGTCTCCCATTTTTAGATTAGACTAAAAGAAGTGCAATCATTGATAACCTCTCAAAAACGACGAAAAGTATTTTTATCACGGTTTTATTGAAAACCGCTTTTTAAAAGAGAATTCGGTCGTTTTTAAAGGCTTTCCGATCGTCTTTAAAGAGCACAAACTTTTATTTAGCAACAGGAGGGGTTTCACGTGAAGGCGGCATGGGAAGGGGTCTGTTTGAAAGGATAAAGTGGGTAATGAGAAGGTTTGGGAATGGTGATAAGGAGTGAGAGGAAGATGTAAACGATGATAGTTAATAAGAGCATCTGGTAAATAATAATAGAATGATGTTTACAAAAAAGTACATACAGTAGACTCTCGTTATAGGAAACAATTCTATATTATAGTACATTGTTATAATCAATATGCTCACTGGGTCTGATACTGTTTTCATTTAAGAAAACGGCCTATAGAGAATACTCTCGTTTTATTCAACAAAATCTTTTAAAATTTGTTTTCCGCTATGTACTACAACATGCTTTTTGTGTCTTTTTTCAGCAACTTATTTTATCTTTACCGGCTTTTCCAAGGCACGACTTTTTGCTTATTATGCCTAAAAGTATCTTGAAGCCTTCATAAAGCCTTTTAATCCAAAATCACAGATGCATAAACCATAGTCATATCATTAATACGTGCCATCATTCGCCTATGCCAGTTACGAAGAGAGCATGATATTCTTATGAAAAGGCCTCTTAGGTTTGAGAGACTTTTATTGCCATTTATATTTGAGATTAATTATGTTCTGAGGAGTCACGAGGGAAGGCGAATCAAAGTACACTAGAGATAAGAGGGAAATGATCTGATAGGTAAGGGAAACAAATCGTACAGTAGGATAGGTGGATTGGTGTTATCATTGAAACCAGAGGAAGGTTTATTGATAGGAAGGCTTTGTTGACAATAAGGGTTCTGTACTGATATACGGTGATGATTATTATGTTTCATCCTACTGTATATAGTACAAGAAAGTAATGTAATAATAAGTATTGTTTTAAAAATTAAAACTTCAGTTGCAACTAAAAATGCTCAATAAAGAAAACTCTTGTTACAGTAAACAAGATTAATATGCTTTATTGCAATGCGCGTATTTTACAAAATGTTAATTTTCTACGGTATTTTTTGCAAAGTAATTTAAAAAAAAGTATTTCTAAACAAAAAAAGTAATCTTTCTAAACAACAAGTAACCTTTGTACAGCTACCACGCGTATTCCATTTACTTGAACAGCTTTACAGTCAAAGTTCCAGACAAGTTGATAACACTGTAATCTTACGAAAGATATTATTTTTACCGCCAAATAGTTTTAGTTTTACCTTTTAATAGTTTTTTTTTGCAAAAGCCACCTAATTCGAATGGCACAAAGCAAAACACAAGGTAAAAGGCAACGTTGCAAGGTTGATACTTTTCTTTGAAATTCTTGAAAATTGTTTTAAAATTATGGTTTTCTCTACATGTTTTACTGTAACTAGTAAATTAAATAAATTTAATTTTATAAAAAACTCATTAAAAATTTAAATATCAGTGCATCAAAAAAGACTTGTCGCTGTGATCTCTAGAAATCAGTGAAAATTGACGACAAGACTTCTTTTTAACTTTAATCACATACAAACGAAAATATATCATTCAAAGGGTACAGTCAAGTGATAATAACAAAGTTATACAAATGACAGTATAGCAAAGTTATGTGATCATAGTTATCCATATGTCTTCAATATCACGTATCATCAATGACAAAGAGTAGAACAACTTTTTTTAGTCGAGGAACGTCACCGGATGTTATACTTTGTCCTCTGTGAACAGCTAAAGTATAATAACGTATTGTTTGTTCACAAAGCGACAAATGGCCGTGATCAGTGATCAGCACAGTGTTTTGGCCATAAATTCGTCTGATACGGCCTGGTTTTTTAAAAGTTTCATTTCACGTGAATAAAAAATGAATTTGATTTGAATTTAGAGGCAAATGGGTTCTTGGACTTTGACATCATAAAATTTTAAAAATTTTTAGAAAAATATGATTGTTGAAGTAAATAAAGTTTTATTCAAGCCTACTATAACATAGCGAAAACTATAACAAAATTTTTTAAATTTTAAAAAGCGGCTTCACTCTGTTAAACTACAACTACAGTACTCAAACTCAATATTTACAAAAAAAAATCCAAAATCTTCAAAAAAAAACTATCAAAACTTCCTACGTCAACCCGATTAGAATGTCTCCGAAAACCTTTAAAGTTCACTTGTGTGTTCTTTTTTAAAATCTAAAGTACAAACAGCTTGCCAAAAAAGTGAAAAGTGGCAGACTAATACAATAAAAAAACCGAGGAATTTTTTAAAAATCATTGAAATGAAACGCCTGTGGTTTTCAGCTGAAGATTCTGCTCCAGAAGCCAACTTCCGATTGTTCTGTGCTCGGGTGATTAACTTGCGCTTTGTTTCGACACTACTGTAGTTTATCAATTCAATTTTTAGAAAATATTTTAAAAGTTTGTAGCTTGAGAAGTAAAATTTAATGTGGATTACTGTAATTTTGTATTACAGCTTTTGATTCAGACTGTATTAGCAGAGTCGGGCAGTAAGAGAGAGAGGGGTTTAATGACAAGGATTCACCATAGGTATCGTAAGATAAGGTAAAGTAGAGTAACGTTGGGGGTACGGTAGGGTAAGGTAGGAGTATCGTAGGATAGAATAAGATAGAGAAAAGCAAATTAGTGTAAGGTATTTTGCATCATAATTACCGTACTTTTCTCCTTTCTTAGACGGCCAAAGTAGACCCTCCCCTATCTAAATATATTCATTACTATACCTTCGAGAACCTTTCCCCTATAATATTGTTGTTTTGTTTCCAAGTACATCAACTTTAAACTCGTTAAACAGAGACATAAACAAACATCTTGTTTACGAATGTTCTGAAGACCAATTTTAAAGAACCGTTTGGACAGTCAAGACTTGAAAGCTGTTATTGTAACAAAATGCTTATAATAACAAGATTCCGAACGTTTGATAAGTGATAAGTGAGAGAAATGATTCGAACATCGAAAAGATGAACATTCAGAGAGTAAACATGAAGACAGACTTATATTAAATTTTGAAAATTAATTTTTTCAAAAATTAAGAAAATTACACAATTTTAAATTACAGTAAAGTCCGTTACAGAAAACACTGGTTATGTTCTGTATTTCATGTATACGTCGTACCATTTTAAGAGTAGTAACTGCATTTCTTAAAAGTTTACCACGCTCTATGTTACAGTAATGTAAAGTTTCTTGAACCTTCTATAATAATATTTTTTAATTGGTTGATGCATCTTTGTAACGTATTTTACATTCAAACCCATTTACCTTCGCTTCTCAATATCTTATATTTAAAAGACTTGACCTATGTCATCTTATACCAAAGCCTTGTCTTCTCATACCCAAACATAATAACTCAAACCATATTGTCTTATACCCAAAAGATCTTGTCTTTTACGCGATAAACCTTAATTGGCGCATAAGTAAGCGCGTACATATAAAAGGATCACATGACTTTCACGGTCCAGTCCAAAGTACACTCCTCTTCAATCAAAGGGGGCTTTATCTCCAAATGTCGTAAAACAAACAAATCTCAACGCTAAAGATCACCGTCCTCTTAAACGATAGCTTTTTAGAAAATATTTACAAAAAACGGTTACGGTAACTTCGAGAAACTTTGAGAAAAATTTATGAGTTTGGGAAAATACAGTAGGAATGTAAAATATGGTAAGATATGTTAAAGCATAGTAATTTATGGTAAGGTAAAGGTATGGTAAGGTATGGTAAGGTATAGTAAGGTATGGTAAAGTATGGTACGGTATGGTAAGGTATGGTAAGGTATGGTACGGTATGTTAAAGTATGGCAAAGTATGGTAAGGTATGGTACGGTATGTTAAGGTAGGATAGAGTAGAATCGAGATGGGTAGGGTACTACCTGTAGTGCTATGATTCTACAGTATGTTCTGTAGCAACTTATTCACGATAAAAATGCCTTTCATTAACACCAAAGTACATTTTCAATTCAAACAAAAATTTTACGCAAAATACTATTACAACAACTACCATTTAACTACAACTATAATTGACTTTACGTGATACTCCGACTATTAAGTCATGCTCTGATAATATTACTATCACTCTGTAACCTCTAATGTTATGACTATCATCATCTAACACATGAAATTCCTACTACTCTGTAACCCACTCATAGTATTCCAACTACTATGTTAGGTATGCCTTGTAGCCGTATGACAAATTAGATTTCGCGGGGGTTCTATTTTTAAACCGACCGCAATTCTCGACTGAACTGGCTAAAAATAGCAGAACTCGTTTCCGGCGCTATACTTTGGTGTCAATGATAATATGAGAAAGGTGTCAATGATAACATCATTGTTAAGAGTAAAATAATGAAAAAACAATTTTTGGTTTCTAGTTCAACCATTGTTTTTAAATAGATACGAAGCAGTTAAAGTTGTTTTCAAGTAACAAGTGTATTCGTCTAAACTTAAAATGTTCTTTGATGGCGTGTAAATCAAGTGCAAATTTCAAAAGTAATTTTTTGAAAAATAAGTTTTTTAATACAAAGTCTACATACTATAACTACCTATACCCTCAATGCTTGTTGATAAAACAAAAAATAAAAAATTAAAGTAAACCTTAAAAATGACATTCAGTACTATTTTGTATCATATACAGTAAAGTCCACTACTTTTAAAACTTGCTGGTATTCAGCATGATAAGCAGGACTTTTCTCGGTTTTTAGATCAAAGAATGCATCACAATACGGTACTCGAGGCTGGCGATTTCACTATAATATATACATGAAAAAGCCCGGCCCAGCCGCTTTACAGGTCTACTATAATTGTGTTTTTGATGATTTACTTTTTGTGTTATAAGAAACACAATTTTACTTTTACTGTACCTTTTTTTTACAAAGTTCGACATATAACAGGGCAGGGCATTGAGCATTTTTGGTCGGTTATATAATAATTCAAGGCAGGGTATTCTGGCAGGGCATAGCAAGGCACAAAATGTTGTCAATGCCCTGTGTTCAACTCTGTCTTTTTAACACGCCTATGTTTGTCTTTATGTTTTACCATACCACACCTAAACTTTGACCGTTGTATTTACTATACCTTAACGTTGACTGGCTAATAAGTCATTGTGTATGCGATACCCCGTTCTTTGAGTGTGAACATTCTGTTTTCGACAAAAACAACTTTTCGTCCTCGATAAACCGAAAGTAAACCGAGCCCAGACCCGCCATGTAAAAAGTTGGTCGTTGATCGGCGACAAGACGAATGTTATCAAATGAAAATATCGTGGATCTTTGATTTCATAACATGTAAACTTCTAAAAAGTAGTGTATTACTATTGCACAGTAATCACCAATACTCAAGACCACACAGTAATCATTAATGCTTACTTTAGGTATCAAAGGGTTAAACATATGATTTTATAATAGTTACATGTCAACAAAACCTTGTCAACAAGGTTTATTTTAACCTTTAAAAAGCTTATTGTTTATGATACTTGAAGTCAAAAGTTCAAAAAAGCAACGACTTAAACTTAAAGTTACAATAATGTAAGATACTATGACAGTCATCGTAACTACAAAACTTAAAAATTTTACAAAAAATAATGCAAATGCACTTTTTATTTTTAACTTTCTGACCTAGAATTCCGGTAATGTTAAAGATCAGCGTTTTTTAAAAGCAAGGTCAATTAATTTTAGCAAAATTTTTTACAAAAATAACCCTCCCACAAAGTCTATGATAATACAGAACTTGAACAACTTACAACTGGCAGCTACAGATATTTAAAAATTCAGAAAACATCTTACGAAAATCCGCAACAATTTTTCGAAAAAATCCGTCATTACGTTTAGAAACTGTCCAGAAAAGTCGTCATCGGCCAAGTTTCCGACAAATTTTTGTTTTTTTTAATAAATATTCAAGTATGTTATCAGTGTACTTTAAATTGGAGGTGATCAACATTATGTGTTATATTCTTACCTTTTCAATGTTTTTGTGGACAAACAAGGCCAATTAATTGACCAGGACAAGTTGAAGAACGGGAACAGCTGATTCAGCCACGAATTCGGTATTTTACTCGTAAGTTTTTGGTTTATCTTTGCCGTTTTATGTTTCATATGAAATTTGGATATTTATCCATTGTTTTTTACGTTTTCTTACTATTTTTAGGGCGCATTTTTGGTGCTAAATAGCACTAAATTTTAAATTGTTACGGTTTTTATATTTTTGGTACTAAATGGTACTAAAAGTCAAAAATGGTATTGTTATGTTAAAACAGCACCAATTTAAACTTTAGTACTATTTAGTACCATACTACAAATAAACTAAAAAATTTAAAAAACCCTTAAAAAAATCCGCAAGTGTCCAAAAACCGAAGATCCGCAATTGTCCAAAAACCGCATTTGTCCTAGCGCCATTTTTAGCAATAGTTTAAATGTTATAAAGATACAATACTATTTAGAACTGGAGTGGAAAATCGTTCACTATTCAACGACAAAGTGATTTCCAGATTAAAATAGACAAGTCGAATATTTTAGTAAGTCTTTTGTATTTTTGATTTTAGGTACCTGACAAATATAAAATCGGTATCAAGCGCTTGGAACCTTTATTTGATCAAAAAGATCAACCCCCTTTAGTAGGTTATCTTTTGGACATGTGGCCACCTTCCTCTTCCTCGTGCTCATTCTCTTTCCCAACCTTGAGGTCGATTCTCTTGTCGCGGTCTTGCACTGAGGGGCCATGGTACTTGTGTTCCGGGTCCCAGTCCAGAGGTTCGTTGGGTTTGATGTTGTTAGCCTGAAAATGCTTTTCTTTGACCAAATTTATATCATCCATGATTTTAAGCTGAAGAATGGAACTTTTTGTGGTTAAAACAAGGAATTTTTGTGTTTTTAATGCACTTTTACGTTAAATCTGTCAATTCTTGCGTTTTTTTTTGTTTTATTTTTTAAAACAAAAATACGAAGGATGCGGGATCAAATAATGAAGTCAGCTTACCTTGGCCGCATGTTGGAGACAGTAATAGACGTAACTATAGTCAGGAATACTTTGATAGACCAATGAATCCAGATACTGCATGATGGCCAAAAACTGTCTCTTGGGACAGTCGGTGAGAAAGTCTTCTAAGGCATCGCCGGCGCGAACAGCTTCTTTCCAGCGGAGAACTTCTTCCTTTTCTGGTCCTTTTAGCTTTCTCCACGGTAATTGCCCTGCCGTCCATTCCACAACCATGTATAGCCAGGCTTCAATGTCATCTTTTCGAGACTGTTCCATTTGTTTGAGGGCAGCCATTGGAGCATAACGAGTGGTACCACGGAAAGGAGCTGATGCTCTTGGCATTCGGAGGTCTTTCGAGTCGGCATCACTGAACGTTTGGCAATAAACAGTGGGGGTTTGATAAGGGGTGGTTAAGTAACATTAAACTGTTTTTAAAATGTTAATTTGTGTAAAACAGTTGGGTAAAAAACCAATATTTACAACAAACACATCAAATTTCATGTCTAAACTCGCTAAAACTTACCCAATAAACTTGCGGCACAGTCCAAAGTCAAGCATGAACACGATCTGCTGCTCATTGCTTTCCGGCCGCCCGATGGCAAAGTTACCGGGCTTGATGTCACGGTGAAGATACCCAATACGATGAAGATCTTCGATCGACATCAGACATTGTTCCGCCGACTTCAAGGCTGTGTTTAGGGTGAAACGTGCTCTATCTCGCTCGATTCTCAGCTCCCATAGGTTTCGACCGACCTAGAAGGTTGATATTATAGTATGCTAGTGAGTGTGGCCAATTTGGCGTTTTGGACTGATGTGAGTAAATAAAAATTTTTTTCAAAAGTTCAAGCTTTAGAATTTTTTTGTATTGTCTCCCCCTTGTCAAAAATTATTAAAAACCTACCAATTTCATGACCAAATACCGAAATCGATTATCGACTTTACCACGGTCGATAATCGTACAAAAGTGGGGTGATTTGATCATGAAAGCTCCTCTCAGCACGCGGCAATCCATCGACAAAACTTGTTTCTTAACATCTGCTGTTTCGCATTTGACGGCGTACAGTTCAGTATCAGCCTTGTTCTTAACTTCGTAAACTGCGCCGAATCCGCCTTTGCCCAGGAGCTTAATTATCTGAAAAGTGGTAGTGTTTGGACAAAAGAAACGGTGGCATGGATGAATTAGTACTGTAAAATGAATATTAGTACTTTAATTTAAAACTAAAATAGAACCATAAAAGCTGGAATGGCACTGTCGTTTTGAAAGTAGCACTAGAGGAACCAAATTAGTACTAAAAACTAAGAAGCTCAAAAACAGTACTGAAAAACCCACCTCGTACTCATTCCGACGAGTACGCAGGACTTCGCCTGCCTGGGGCAGTTTATCGTTCAGTTCTTCAGCCATTTCCCTTGTAATTCAAGCGCAGTTTTGGCGAACCACCTGTTGTGACCAAGAATGAAAGTAAGAGTAACCACATTTTTTATATTTCGTTTCTGTGAGAAATTTACATAATTATTAAATGTTACAAAATGAAAATTAAAAAACAAATTTATGGTATTAAAATAAGCGTGGTATATAAAAAAGCTTGCAAAATTATCAAATCCTTTACCTCTATTATCATTAAAAATATACTCATCAAAAATAACAATTTTATCATTTTTTAAATTTGAATATTGTTTTAGGTATCAAATTGCACAATAAATTTTTGTAGGTTTTAAATTTTTATAAACTTTATTTAGAACAACTCAACAAGAAAAAAAAAACAATAAGGATTTGAATGTCAAACATATGTTATGTTAACCAATGTAACCATTGTTTGGTCAAGAAGACCCGTTTAGAATTTGTGAGGATTGTAGCAATTGTACTGTGGTATGTTCTTGCCATGAAAGTGTAAAGTCGTATGTCATAAGAATATATTTCAAAAGATTAACATGAATTTTTGAATTGTAAAAGTGATGTTTTCCTACAAATCTACCTACTATAATATCGCTATCGACTGAAATCTCTAGATATAGTAGCCGTTTTCAACAAGGCACGATAAATAATCATAAATCTGATAGAACTCCTTATGTAGTAGGCGTATTGTTCATGTAGTAGTCATGATACACTTGACTGTCTCTTTAAATGCACTTGTAGCCTTGGGGGAGATGTTGAAGAATGTCAAGATAAACAAAAATAATGTTTTTCTCATCGAATTCAATGGCAATGAGTAGACGTAGTATGATTTGAGTAGTTTTTCCAACGCTAATGCGGCTGATTGTTCACATCGTATCATCTTGTCCATCACCACGATACGATACTCGATATTGTCGGTAAAGATGACTGGTCCTGCATCTTGCCTTTCTCTCATTGAGCGAAGCATTACCGTAACGTCGAGCTCCTAAATGACATTTTTAGTATATGTAATGGCAATCCAAGGCATAAGTTAGAGTAGGTCTACGGAATTAAATAGGGTAGGACGAAGGGACGGTATGGTAAGGTAGATTAGGATAAGGTAAAATAGAGTATGGTAGGGAAAGACAAGATCAACTCAAAATTTTTAAATCCCAAAACTTACCTTGACATTAAAAATGACATAGCTCAATTTACTATGGTCCTTGTAAACTCTTCTAACCAAAAAAGGTACCAACTTCAAAGCTATTAGTCCATGTTGTTCTTCTTTGACCGCAATGCCTTCTGATGCCTTGTTGTAGAATTCAAAGTTGATTTTCTTGACGTACTTCACAATCTTTGGTGCTATGTCATATTGCCATCGGTCTGCCAAACGTTCGGTCAATGAGAAGTTAGGATAGTCTCTAATTATGACTTCAACAAAGCGGTTTTCAAACTGAAATACTCAAGTTTCTATTCAAAATTTTTCCGTTTTTTTGGATTTTATGGCTTCCTATCAGGTTGTCCGATTATGGATGAGCCAAAATGTTCAAAGTTTGGCGCGTTCAATGGCTCATCCATATTCGGACAACCTGACATTAGGTTGTTCACATAATCCTGCGCCTCATCTTAAAGCAAATTTTTAGGGCTAGGGGACACTGAATTATTTGAATAACTTAATACTTTGTAAAGATGTTGTCACCAGATTATTTGGCATAAGGGTGGCATTATTACTATATTAAGATTTATAAGCAAAAAACATACTGCAACGAGATCTTCTTCAAGGTATGTCAGCTGGTTGACCTCTTCTGGCGGTACTGATAACTCGTTGGGAAATGGACCTCTGAAAAGTTTATGTTAACATAATATTCTTTAAAGTATCGTATTATCAGTTATTACATTGCATGTACTGTTCCGTATAGACCTCTTGACTCATACTCATCTTGATTAATAACCTCTTTATAAAATGTTACAGTAATGGATGATCGACTATTAAAATCAAATTAAAAGATCAGCTCAATCAAAGTGCATAAACTTTGTAAACAGTAATTGTTCACATGAAATAGTGATGAAAAACAAGTTTTTTATGAACTGATGTACTGTTATCATAACATTAAAAGGTCAAAGATGTTTTGTCATCATAATCTTATTAAAGGATCAAAGTGATATCATATTATAAGAAGACGTGCTCTAATAGTATTGTGCTGTATAGTTAAATAGAAAAATAAATAAAGTAAAGGAAAGAACTTTTATAAAATATTTTTTTGGCCTTCCCCCTCCTTTCTTCCCAATATCACCCCTCTCGTCTCGTACTGTAATATAAAAAATAGACTGATACACTATAGTACAAAAAAACTTTTTTTTTGATTTTATTATAGAGAAGAGACCAACAGTCACTAAAATTGATAAGAGTTTGATGTGACAAACGTTATCAGTAATTAATCTTTTCTTCTTTACTATACGTTTTACTTTGTACTTTATTCTTTTACTTTCACAAGTTTTTTTGTTTGTTTCAAAATACCTTTACATACAAAAAACTAACCCTCTTGTCAGTAAAAGTGATTAATTACTCAAAATTATGGAAAATGTAAGGAATCATTATATAAATAATCACAACATGGTCAATCAAAACGACGGCTAAAACCTTTTGTAGTAAAAAAAATTGTTTTTGCAACACGTACGTTACCATGCTCGTGCAAATTTTACATTTTTTAAAGTTTTTTTTCGGTATACCCAACCCTACTGTACTATACCATCTACTTGAGCTCTGCTATAATCCTGACTTTCCTTATTCAACCGTATTCCTCTCACCCTATCCTATCCTTACCATAAAAATGTCCTACTGACGTTCGTCCTACCCTAACTTATCCTATTTTACCCTAACTTATCCTACCCTACTCTACCGTACGATACTATAAATCTGATCCTACTAGAGCCTAACTTACCAAATGAAATAATATAATTTAATAACATCAACTTACACATTGAGTTCATCAAATCTGTTGCCACTTCCATCGCTGACTTTACTGAACTTTCTCTTTAGCGTTTTGACCAAAGCGTCGGTCGGAATAAATGGTCGATTTAGTTCACCAGCTCGACTCTTTCGATCCCTCTCATTGTAAATGAAAACGTCCAAAAAACCACGACTTTGACTGTTATGGAAGTCTTTCTGGAATTTAGTAAAATAATGTTACAGCTTAAATTTTGGCTCTGTAAATAACAGTAAAATTTTTAAAATTTAAAATTTAAATTTGAAAAAAACTTACTACTTCGTATTGAAAATTTGGTAATTTACCAAAAAAATGTTTGGCAAAGTAGGCTCGTTCAGCTGAGGTTGGCTTCATTCTACTAAAAATTTAAAACTGTCCGTTTTTTTTCAAAAATTCAGATTTTTTTAAATTTGCATTTTGTTAGGCAGGGCCTGACGGTCCGTTCGAAAATCCTTTCTCTACCCAAAAAAATGAAAAACTTTTACCGTGCTCCCCTTGTAAATTTAAAAAAAACCGAAAATTTTCTTCCGTACCTTTTTCCCACCCTAGCCCTGAAAGGTGGCACAAAAACAGGGGCCCAAATCAAGGTCCGACCCCTTTACATGCCTAAAGTTTCCACCTCATTAAAAAAAGAAAAAAATATTATAACCAATAAAAAATTTAGTCTTTAGAAGCCTCATATTAATGATAGTTCCTACTAACCCAACTTACATAGCACAACAATCCATGAGCCACCTTCCAGCAGTTCTGACCAACAACTGTCTCTCCGCTGGCAGTATTGTTTCTGCTCGTTTCAACTTCTCAAACACAACTTCTGCCTTCTTACAGCCTTCAAGAACCTTCTCCACCGTCATAGAAGCCAAAGCATTCGTCATATGATTGGAGGTCTCTACATAACAATCTGATGACGATATGACATTAGGAGCCGTGTACTGTGGTGTAGAATGTGATGGAGTCGAGTGGGCTGGAGTAGTGTGTTGTGGAGTTGTAGAGGATGATTCTGAGTATGGGTTACTGTAGTTTGATTGAGGTTCTTCGAGTAAAACTGGCATTATTGGAGACTTCTTCTCACAATAGGTGCTCTCGACTGGTTGACATTGCTGCGGAGGGGTGGAGGTGGTTGGACTGGGGCGGTTGAATAGCCTGGCCTGAAATGGTGGTTGGAAGTTGAAGATTTATAAGATGATATGATGTTGTTGTTTAAAAAAGCCTCATAATTACTTTAGAGTCAATAAGTAAAAATTTAAGACATGTTTAAGGCTAAAATCAAAAAATCGTCTACTACAACATAATTTAAGCCTATAAACCAGAGCTTATAAGCCTCCAAATAAAGCCTGCAGACTTATATTCTCAAACCTACAAACCTAACCCTTCTTTTCAACCGTACACTACAATACCATCTTCTAAGCTTCTAAAAAAGAAAAAAAAATAAAAACTCTTACCTCAACCTGTTCAAATCCAAAGAAGAATTCATCTACAGCCTCCACAGGTTCGTCGAAGAACAGAATGTGAGCAGGTTCATTATTAACTCTGTCGTTTCTTTGAATACGGGTTAAAGGCTGCTGGAAACGGCTCTGAATCCGATCTACAAGTTGTTGAACCGTCGAGCTTTCCTCAATCTTCACCGTGTATCGACGTGTAGCGCCAGATGGATCAGTCAAATGGCACGATATGTTTATTAAAGGCATGGTGAAGTAGGTTTTGTTACAGTAGCAATGAATTTAGCTTTTGAAGCAAGCTTTAGTTATATTGTAGTAGATCTGGAAAGGTCGTTAGATGAAAAAAAGATTTTTAGGATAAATGGATGGTCTTATAGCTAAAAAAACTTACTTTTTGATGGTGGTGCAATGGTAAAATTACAATCAGTAGAATCAGCTTTCCATCAAGGTGTTAAAATCAACCTTTTTCCTCAATTTTAGGTAACAAAACAGTAGAAAAATACCTCGAAACCCTTCCAAATCCGAATATTTTCACTTGAAATCACAGCTCACCGTCGAATCGCACTTCAATTGACCAAACACAAGTCTCACTTGGCATCCAGCCCTAATTTAACTAGATATTCTATCAATTACAGCCTCTTCCACCCCAAATTCAGGCAATTTGCACCACTCTGAGATCAATAATAATGTTTTACGTCGAGTCGAGTCGACCGATCCTTCTTCGGCGGCGCAATGTCTTCCCTTGGTAGTGATAACAAGAAAGTGGCGTCCTTCTTATATTTAAGTGGAGAGACTATGAAAGACGGGAAGGTTCGCAGAGACCACCACGGATCTCCGTCTGCTGCAAAGATCGCAAAAACACACACACTGATTACGGGTTCAGACAATCAAAAGTGCAAATGCAAAGTGATTAATTTAGTAGTGGTGGTAATAAACGAGTAATGGGAAGGGTAAAACGCGAGTAATAAACGAGTAAAGTTAAAGTTAGAACACGCAATGTTAAGTTAGGTTTGTACAGGTTTTTTTAAAAATCAAGCCAACATTTTTTTCGACCGGTCGATTTTTTGATGCTAAACGATAAGCACTGTTTATCTATACAAGATGAAAACGTTTTCACTTTTTACAAGCTCGATATGCTTAAAGTTCGTGCAAAAAAGTGAAATCAAAGCTTAAAATATGGGTTACGGTAAAACTACAGTAACTACAAGGTACCGTCTTTTTTTTTAATCATTTTAGATTTTAGTAGGTAAAACTATAATCTATAATCAAAGAATGTCTCCCCTCACATTGCAACGTTGTTTAAAGTCGGAGAATGCTCTTTAAAGATCGTGTACGGAGAAAGTTTGTGAGATAACCACCCAGTTTCGACATTCCCGATGAGAAGAGTTTGATAAGCGATGACTTTTAAAAGTCAAGGTTCCATGATTTTCAAATTGTCATTAACTCTTATCGTGTCATAGCTAAACCTGTCGTATACGACGATATGTTTGCGCTTACCGTATGCTTTTTTGACAAATTTTTTATTTTGAAATAATGAAAGTCAAACTTTTGGAAATATTTCAATGAAAACAAAAGATTATTGTTTATAAACTGTTGATTAATAAGGTGAAAACTGGTTTGAATCACCGGTAAACCGTCTGTCAAGCTGTGCTTTCAATTTTTTCTCAGAAATCCTGATATTTTTAAACTTCTATGTACTTTTTGACCAAGCTACATCTTAAAAACATATATTACTGTACCATTTTCATTCATAAAACCCTTTCTAAAGTACTTTAACCTTCAATTTACTGTAGTTTGTTAGTAATTAACCTTCGAAAACCACCTTACCATAAACAAGTATTTTTATTTCAGAACAATGACACGTGTGTAACATTTGAGCTAAATATATTATAAACACCTTCTTGGGCCGAAAATAAATATAAGAGATCTGGAGAAAATATAGAAGTCCAAAGGCTACGAAATGATAAAAAAGAACCGTACAAACAAACAAAAATAGAAGAAATATCAAGGAAAATACATAAAATTTACATTTTCTAAGCATTTGCATTTGCGATATGGACCTAAAATACGGTTTTACGTGCTTGTAGAAGCCTGAAAAACACTATGTACGTCAAACTGAGATAATACAGAAGTCAATTTCAGTGTTTTTCAATGAAAATCGACTTCACCGCTCAGTTTAACGTGCCCTACCTTAAAATCAAAGTCTTTCAAATTAGAAGAACTATATTTCATACTTTCTTAACATAGCCAAAAATATAAATTTACACATCCAAAAACATCTCAAACAAACTCCAAAACCGCTCTTAATCAGTAAAAATTTACATTTCGTAAAACCGGTTTATCTTAAATACTACATGGACCGTAGGTGAGCCGGCCATATACTCGACTTGACTTTCTTATCGTCGACAAAGGTCTGTGGATGAAAGAACTCGTCCGTGTCCTCAAGCAGTGACTGGATAAAGGTCTCGTTGCTCCTGTAGATGGGCCCAAAGTTGATCTTATTCATGTCGAGGAACCCTTGTGTCAGTACGGATCGAATGCTGATAGATTTGAGTGCGTCTGAGATCGAATCGGCCGGTGCTTTGTTCTCGTCGCTTTCAAATGTTGTGTATGACACATCAGAGTAGGATGGAGAAGCTGGCAGTCGAGATGATTGAGACAAGACCGAGGGTGTGAAGCGAGATGGATCGGGCGATGCTGATATTAAATCGCGTGCTAGGCCTGGTATTGGCCCGGTTTGGTAGAATTCTGATTGTGATTTACCCTGAATCAAATTCTTATAAAAGATTTTAAAGATTGTAGTATCTAATACAATTTTAAAAGATTTAGAAAGCAAAGATAATCAATTTAGAAGCAAAAAACCGAACACATCCCAAAATAATATAAAAATCCCCATCAAAACCTACAATAAAGCTTAAACCAACCTTAGTATCCTGATCACTAACCACTGACATCTTATCAAAGGCACTACATTCACTCTCAGCATAAGTGGTGGTCATGTTCTCCTTGTTCTCTGCCCTGCTCGACACACTGTGTTCACTTTCGCTTGGCTCAGCCGGCTTCCTGAAGCCTGGAAGCCTTCGAACTTCAATGTCTTTTCTGCTTAAGACCTTGTACACATTCACTTCGACCGGCTTCTTCACGACCTTAGGCTTGAACTGCTGAGTGACTTCTGAGAAGGTCTTTTTGGGTTTGGGTAGTATAACATTCAGTGAGGCTGTTTTGTCAGACGTGCCATCCAGTGCGGGCCATTCAGTCGACGGAGGTACGGGTTTTGTCGGTTCAGGTTTTACTTTTGTCGCGTAATTCAGTTTCGTATCTTCTTTGGCTGGTGATGACTTTAGTTTGGCTCTTGGAGACATGTTATCAGATGTGTGGAACTGAAATGTAAAATAATAAAGAGGGACCTTTATATACATCATGAATGCCAACTCAAGGCGTTACAGCTGATTCTATACTTAAATTTATAAAAAAAAATAATTTACTGACAAATACGCAAAAAAACGTTAAACATCGTTTGGTTTTCGGTTTAAAAAACAGACATAATACCTCTTCGAACGTAGACAAGCCTACTTACTTTAGGTATGCTATCTTCCTCATCGTCACTATGCGTTTCCATAAAGTGTGGATTAAATTTACCCAACTTTTTAGCTCTAAAACAATATCAGAAATAAAGATCAATAAAAAGTTACAGAAAACGGTTTGCACGGTGCAAATTCTTGAATATTTTATTGCACCATGAAACAGCCAAAACACAAAAACCAAAAACATAGTAAAAATGCTGAAAAAAAAACTTACAGTAGTCCACTTTTCAGTAATCCAGGCGGTTTCGTACTCGTATTTAGTGTAGGTAGTTCTCGTTTCTTCTTTATCGTATGATTATGCTCTGTTTTAGGAAATACGTCAACAATTATAGGTTTGTCGGGCTGAAATCATGAAAATCAACGTAAAATAAATTAAAAAACACATAAAGTTAAAGCTATCATACCTACCACAAGCAAAAGCCCTCGCCTTGAACATTTAAACCATTTACAATAAAATAAACAAGCCCATCAAACCTAAAACAATATAACTCACCATTCTAAAATCCTCTCGTTTATCTAATATACCTTTCGAGCATTTACACCTAAGAAACCTGGCCAGTATATTCATGCCCTTTTTAGTCCATAAGTTACTCATTCGTTGGTCTTCCGTCCACCTCCTTGCCGAACCTAAACACGAACAATATTATTATCGAAACCGACGAACCTTTATTTTGCAACATCTTTATAAGGCCACATTCTAACTCTTCAAAGCATTCTTTATGTAAAATATTTAATATCGTACAGTCTTTGCTCGAGCAAAACATTTTAACGCCATTTTCTTCTGTTATCGGTGTACCTAAAAGAACCAAGATGAAAAGATTGATATATTTGACCAAATAAATAATATAACTGTTCAATTATTATTTTAAACACCCATTTTTATTAAAAAAAGTAAAAACAATAAATTTTTTGCAAAAAAAACAGCAACTACCTTTTAAACATCACAGTATAATATATTGATATACTTCCTAACAGACAGTTTTCACTCAAAACCTCAATTTATAAAACTAAAACTATAAAATGATAAATAATAAAATCTTAAATCTATAAAATACCTTTCGAAAAAATTAAAGAAAATCAAACTCTACGAAAAACAATACGTTTAATTATTTTTAAAACAATAAATTACATTATCCTACCCATGAGAAAACTGATCAAATGTCTTCTTAATTTTCGTTTTTAAGCTGACGTGTTGCTAATAAAAAATTAAGATACACGACAAAATTTCCGTCTTTTTTATTAAAAAAACCAAGTAAAAACGATAGACTAAAATATTGTTTTAGCTATTTTATATATTCGTAAACAATCTGATCTTAACTATGCTCTTTTCTGTAGAAAAATAACTTCTTTTAACAAAGAATGTAAAATTTTGATAAAAAGTAACATAGCTCAAAGCCTAGAGAAGCTTTTTACATCAAAACTTCCCAGTCAATCATCAACCTAAAACAGAGAACACAACAAGCAAAACCTTACCTTTTTTACAACAAGTTATCATAGGAACAGGACAGGTGCCCGCCTGTTGCCCAGATATGGGCACCTCGTCTAGTTTAACATCGTCGCTTGTGCTCAAACGTTGTCTTATGTTCTTAGTCTTCTTAACCATTAGAAGAGGATGGAATCAAACACGTCGAATGATGGGCTCGTTCGAACCGAGTGAAATCGCTTTTTCTCAAAAAATCTTCAAATTTTAATTTAAATATTTGGAGCGTCCTTCGCGGTTGTGGTTGGCCGAAATCTGTATAAAATTCTGGAATTTGTTCTTTTCGTAAAAATTTTCGAAATATTTTGTTCAAAATTAATATTTTGAAGAAACAAAGTTTTCGTGGCGGGATACTGAGAAGTAGGTAATGGAAGGCAAGATAATGTAAAAGTGTAAATAACTTTGAAGATAAAACCTGGAAAAATAATACATTATAAATGAAGTAACAAGTGAATTGAACTGTTTTAAAAAGTAAAATCTCACAATTTTTAAATATTTTACCAAAAATTACGATTTGAATAAAGTCGGTTTGAATTTGGCGGGGTTTTGGCATAGTGTTGCAACCAAAGTGCAATTATAAAATAAAATATTACAAAAGGCAAATAATGTCTTTCCACAATTTAAATATTATTACCGTTCAAAAAACGACACTATAAAAATGATATTAACTAGTAAGCCTGAAAATGGCAATCCATTTTAATTTCGTTTTTTTAAATTTTAAATAATAATTTCGTTTTTTAAAATTTAAATCTCTAACAAAATTATTTACAAACACAGCTAGAAAACACTGTTCTTTATAAAAAAAAAGTGTAAAGGCGTGAAAAATATTTTTGTCGCTACAAAAAAGCCTTATTAAAGACATGTTGTATACTGCCAAGCGTATGATTAATTGCAAAACCGTGATAAAAAATAATCATTTGACACCAAATATGTCTTTATTGTTAGGCTGTGTAACTAGCCTTGTACATTTCATCATGTTTTACAGTTGGTATTTGTAGTTGGGGACAGGTAGGACAGGCAATTGAAAATTAGGGTAGTGGGGGACAATCCTAAAAATTTTGAAAAAAAGGGGGGGGGGGGATCAGGAACCTCTGTTACAAAAGGTTTTTCTAGCGTTACAGCTTTTTTCTGTAAACAGTAAATAGATAAAAGTAATATTAGTACAATTATAAATATAGTACTAGAATACTATTAAAAATTAAGTCGGTAATCTCCAATTACCACACTTAATGAATAGGTATGTAAAGGGCATATAAGCACCAAAAAACACAAAAAAGCCTCTATAAACATAAATATTAAATTATACTTGCCCATAAGGCAAATCATAACCAATTTTATTAAAATTTTACAATTATAAGATTTTTCAAATAGTTATGTGCTCCTCTCAAAGCTAATTTTTAAAGTTAAAGAGCACAGAATTATTTGAACATCCTAATACAACGCAAACTTCACTATTTACAATAAGACATGCTCTGCCAAGGCATTTACCACGCCCTGCTCAAATAAATTTATTTTGTCTTCTCTGCCTCGCCTTTTACCCCTCGCACCTCCATTTGTCCTAATATAAACTGCTCATCCAATAAACAACATAAAAAGCTCCTTTGAAACATAAAAAGACGCTACTTAAACAGATGGATATCAGAACAGTAAGATACGATCGATATGTGAAAGGGGATCGTTCCGGAATGATCGGCTTCTTCCGCCTCTCATTAGGCCACGTGTGGCTGGTACAAAAACATGTGGATAATAAGATGGCATTATGTTATGAACGTCTGTTTTACGACAACGGATCTGTTTTGATCGAGGCCTTTCGTATACATTTGCATAAATCATTTTTGGGTAATGACGACAATTCTCATTGCAAATTGATTTTCTAAAATAGTTTTTAATTTATTCAACAAGATTGTTTAATACATTCAATAAAACAAGATTTTTCTTATATTAGATTTTCTAAATAATTCTGTGCCCCCTAGCCCCAAAAACTTTCCTTTAAAGAAAGCACAGAATTAATTGAACAACCTAATGGTTTGTTGTCTAAAACCTTGTAAAATGAGCTTCTTCAGTCATAAAATGCCACTTGTATCATCTCAAAAAGTCGATCCCCGGCTCTAAATGTAGAGCCGTATGTTCGTGAAGCCAAAATAAGAGTACATCCGAACTTAGTGAGAGAGTCATGCAAATTTTTGTGAAATTCAGTAAAAAATAAAATTTTTGAAAAAATTTTGAAAAAAGAAATCGGTCAGTTTTATGGATTTTTTGGCTGAGAGCGGTCGTGGTTTCAAATGTTTTGATACGTAGTGTACAATTTTCGAAATTTTTAAGTTTTGTTTTTTGAAATGAAAGATGTGCGAGGGCCGGAGGCCCGAGTCAAATGTGTGTTTCGGTATTTACAATATTTGAATGAAAATTATTGACGTGCGAGGGCCGCAGGCCCGAGCCAATAATTTTAGATTAATAAAGTAAAGTAAAAGCAAAAGTAAAAGTAGAGGGCCCGAAGGGACGCCCGGAGGGCGTCCGTTGATCTGGTTCCCCTTACTAAACGGAGAGCGGGTGGCTGTCCGAAGCCGCTGTAAGAGTGCATCTGTACTAAGTGAGAGAGCCATGCAAATTTTCAAAATAAATCATTTTCAAAATGAAAATTTTATGAAATTAAAAAAAAGAAACCGGTCAGTCGCATGAAAATTTTTGGTGGAGAGCGGTCGGGTTGGAAATGGATTTTTGAGGAAGATACGATGGTAATGTAAGTATGTTTTCTGATACTATTTTGAGTATGATACTAAATATTATGTTAGATTTGAAATTTATTTTAAAATTGTTGATTTTGTGGTAAAAGGTATGGGCATGGGTATAAATATGGGTATGGGTGTGGGTATAAATATGGGCAGGGTGTGGGTATAAATATGGGCGCGGGTAGGGGTGTAAATATGCGTATGGGTGCGGGTATGGCTACAAATATGGGCATGGGTACGGGTGAGGGTATGGCTACAAATATGGGCATGGGTAGGGGTGTAAATATGGGTACGGGTGAGGGTATGGCTACAAATATGGGCATGGGTAGAGGTGTAAATATGGGTATGGGTGCGGGTATAAATATGGGCAGGGTGTGGGTATAAATATGGGCGCGGGTAGGGGTGTAAATATGCGTATGGGTGCGGGTATGGCTACAAATATGGGCATGGGTACGGGTGAGGGTATGGCTACAAATATGGGCATGGGTAGGGGTGTAAATATGGGTACGGGTGAGGGTATGGCTACAAATATGGGCATGGGTAGGGGTGTAAATATGGGTACGGGTGAGGGTATGGCTACAAATATGGGCATGGGTAGAGGTGTAAATATGGGTATGGGTGCGGGTATAAATATGGGCAGGGGTGTGGGTATGGGTATAAATATGGGCGTGGGTAGGGGTGTAAATATGGGCAGGGGTGTGGGTATGGGTATAAATATGGGCGTGGGTAGGGGTGTAAATATGGGTACGGGTGTGGGTATGAATATGGGCAGAGGTGTGGGTATAAATGTAGCAGAGGTGTGGGTACAAATGTGGACAGGGGTGTGGGTATGGGTATAAATATGGGCATGGGTGTGGGTATAAATGTCGGGAGGGGTGTGAGTATGGGTATAAATATGGGCATGGGTGTGGGTATAAATGTCGGTAGGGGTGTGAATATGGGTATAAATATGGGTACGGGTATGAATACAGATATTGATAAGGGTAAGGTCAATTCAAAAAAGTACCGGGTTTTTAAAATATTTTTTACAAACGGGTGTTAAGCGTAACAATTTAAAAAACAAAATGAATCATAATGTATCATACTCAAAATAGTTTCAGATTCATACTGCATTGAAATAGCAAAATATTAGATTGATTCAAAATAAAGTCGATTTTAAAGTTGGAATTTAAAGCTCCGACGGCCGCAGGCCAGCGCCTTTTTCAACAAATTCTAACGTTTTATGTTATTATAACATAATTTACTTTATAAAAATTCATAAATATTGTATAAAAATGAAATACAACAAAAATGCACAGACCATAGCGGGCCCGTAGGGCCCGCGTTGGTCTGGTTCTTTATTATGCCAATAAATTATGCTCAAATATCTCTCAAAAATATCTAAAAACTGTTAAAAAATAACAAAAATCCCTAAAAAAATAAAAGAAAGTGAAAAAGAAACAATAACATCACAGCTGTATAAGTGAATAGTTCGTAGTGTAGGTTGAGGTTATATAGTGCAAAAGTTGTCTGTCGATTGTATTATTTATATTATATCTGTTAAGTTTTCCATTTGTTCGCCTAAAAAGTTCAAAACATGTAGCTTGTCTGATCTGTTCATCATGATCTAGTTTAGTCTTTTCGACAATCGAAAGTATTAGGATAGTCAAATAATTCTGTGCCCCCTAAACCAACAAATTGCTTTGATAGGGAGCACACAATTATGTGAACAACCTAATACTTCATTCTGATCTTATAAAGTACCTACTTGGTAAAACTCGGAACACCTAATACAATATAATCCCTAAAGCTGATAACAAGAAAACTCACTGTGTTAGCCAATATTAACTGAGCTTTGTTGTATTCTACTGACTTTGGGTTTAGTTTGTTCATCAAATTGACCAGTTTCTGTTTGTCCTTCAAAGATATTATGGCATCGATCTGTACTGCAGCCGTTAAGTCACCAAATTGTTCAGAAATGTTTAGTCGTTCATCGACATCCCCTACAGCATTCAGCCATTTTGATAGAATCTCCTTGCTAGGTGGACCATATTTGACGACCAATTGAAAGAATACCGTCCAAGGGAATGGACAGACCAGCTTTTGCGCTACAATCATCTTCTTACATATTAACAGCTTCTCTAATTCTGTGAACTGTTTCTTCCGTGACAATGCTGAAGCCGCCATCCAGAAGTAGGCCTTCTCGTTTATGTTAAAAGTGGCTTTAAATGACAGTGGAGATGCGTACACGTTCTGAAAGTCATGTTTTCAGGTATAAACGACACATTCGAAGGTCATTTTGAATAGAAAAAACATTTTGACAGTCATATAACATAAGACAGCTAAATTATAATGACAATGAATAAAAAGTTAACATACGATGGGCAAATTGTAATGATACAAACAGCAGTAATACAAAGTAGTAAGTAATGGCTGTCCAATAAGCGTTGCTTTCTTTGGGTATTGTTTGAATATCTCGTTGCTTCCTGACTTTGACTCTTCTTCATCAGCTGCCTACAATAACATTAAAGCTTAGATGCCAACCATGAAAGCAAATCATAGATGACGAAAAGTAATTAAAAATACGTTTTTTGAAATTAAGCAAACTACATTCAGTGCCTTACATCAATAGGAACTTGTCGTTCGATCAAACGAATATATTCATCGACGAATTTGGCTTCCGAATTCAAGGTTGGATCACTAAAGCCACTGATTAAACACTTCTTCAAACTGTTTATCTTCGACGTCGTGTGACATTTCTTAATCGCACACGAAAACTCGACCATTGCTGCTTCATCACTTCGTCCTAATGAGCTGAAATGACAATATTCAACCAAATAATAACTTTTACCTTGAAAAAGTTTTAAAGAATATACTGTTTTGTAAAATACGGACTAACGTACAATGACCTTTACTAAGCATTATATAATATTACCAAAAAAAAGTAAAAGATTAAAACATAAGCTTACAATAACGTGTCAATCAACTCATTTGTGTCATTAGACTCCCGTAGATAAGTAATATAAACTTCGGCTGCCTCTGGTTTAAAAATCAAGATTTCCCGAAATATCGAAACAATTAAAGTCTTCTTCAAGAACAACACCACCTAAAACAACAACACTAATATAGTTTTGGCATTTTATAACACGTAAATTAACTACAGTTCAAAGCTTCATAAATATCTGCATTTGTCTAAAGCTTTATCGAAATATTTTCAAAAATAGTCCCACTATATCCTAACTGTGATCCACCAAATATGATAAAACCTTACCGTTAGTATAACATCATTATCCCTGGAGTTTATTGCTTCGTCTAACAATTCTACTTTATCCTGTTTACTCTTATAAAAATCTAATGCAACAGGATCACAGCGTTTCAATCGTTTTATTGTTGTTTCCACCGATGGAGGTTCGAATCTTTCTGCTCTGACTTTCTAAAACAATATCAATATTATCCTACAAAAACCCAGTTTTTAAATATATTTTGTATTTAAAAATTAGTTTAAAGTATAACCTACATCCAAGTACTTTTGCAGCTTATGGTGTTCACTTTTGAGACGAGAATAGTCCAAATGAACAGTAGCATCACTTGAAAAAGAAGTGAAACTACAATCAGATATCATAGACGAGCTTCCCAGAGCTCTTCTTGGTCGCGGACTTTCGTTCTAAACACATAAAACTATAAGGAATCTTGACTCACTACAGGTTTTCCAGCTAATTGAGGTTTTTGTAGCCTTTCATTAAAGTTTATTTTAGGTATATCGTCAAAAACTTCTTCATTTTGTTTGATCGTTATCCCATTAGAAGCATTGTCTTCAACATCAGGCGCTTCTTCTTCTGGTATGTCAAAGTCGGCTTCATACAAATCATCCAAGACTTGCCTTGCTACGCTCTAAATTAAAAAAGTATAGAGTAAATAGTGAATTGATGGGTGATACACCAATGTTAACTTACGGCATTTCGATGATCTTCAAAGAAAGAGTTTTGACTATCATTGTCGTTCCAATAACTGTCTTCTGGATCATCAAACGTAAACTTACGATGCAACTCCATAAATATTCATTTCACAAAAAAGAAATTTTATTTTATTCATATAGGGCGCGAAAATGAAATATCGAAGCAAAAAAGCAGGAGCGCAAGCTGCTGCACAACTTTATACGATGAAATTAAATAAACGTTGAAGTTTCAACGAAGGATAGGTAATAAAAACATTAAAGAAAAGTATGTTTGTTTCAATCTTTTCTTGAACTTTCAACAAATATATTACCGTTGTAAAGTTGAAAACATTCGAACGACGACCTTGATATCGATATTTACTTTGATTTTGTCTTCCTTTACTTTATTACCTTGTTTTTCTTACGAAAACTAATTATGCTAGACACAAATAGACTGTTTTAATGTATTTTTAATATAAACTTCTATTTTTCATACCTAAATTTAGATTTATGGGAAAGATATCAGCCATTACAGTAAAGTTTCCGCCGTTTTACAACAATAATGTTCCTGATGTTTATTAGATTATAATTACCATCGATTAAAAAACTGGTCAGAGATCATAATGTTTTGAGATGACGAGGCTTCTATCTTGTTCCTGGTGGTCCGCTTTTGAAGTTCTGAGTAGGTACATTCAGGTCTTCCTCTCGACTGATCTTTCGTGGACCTTGTTGTTGGCCTCCGGACTGTTGTTGACCTCCAGATTGTTGTTGGCCTTGTTGTCCGCCCCATTGGCCTTGGCCACCTTGCTGACTTTGACCACCCCATTGACCATCTTGACCTCCTTGTTGGCTTTGACCGCCCCATTGACCGCCTTGTTGGCCGCCCGGTTGACCTTGTCCACCCCATTGGCCTTGTCCACCTTCTTGACCTCCCCATTGACCTCCTTGGCCGCCTTGACCTCCAAATTGACCGCCTTGACTTTCGAAGCCTTCGCCACGTTGGCCTTCCCAGCCTCCACGTGGACCGTCCCAGCCTCCTCCTCGGCCGCCGAATTCGTTACCCCAACGATGACGATGACGTCCTGGAATTGGTGATAAAATAAATTTTAAAAATCTCAGTTGATTTGATCTATTATATTTAGATTCAAAAAAAATAAAAAAAGTTTTTTAAACAAAAAAAGAAAAACCACCTCTAAAAAAACTTACCCATGCCGGGTCCTCCCCACGGTCCGCCCCACGGCGATCCCCAGCCCCATTGGGCTTCGATTTCAATCACCAAAACGGTGAGAACGACGAAAGCGAGCAGTTTGATCATTCTTATTCAACTGCCTACCTTCTGGCGTCGTTTTAAATACCTTGTCATAGGCGTTTCTTACACTGCGCACGTCAAACTGGGTTAGAAAGGGAACGTTCGATAAGCAAAAAGTTCGCCAAAGTTGACTTACTTAACCCGTTTGGGTAATTATCATAATTGTCGACTCATTTCGTTTTTTGGTCAATTTTCAAGTGACTCAGCTTGTAGACGTCATTTT
Source organism: Bursaphelenchus okinawaensis (assembly GCA_904066225.2). NCBI lineage: Eukaryota > Metazoa > Nematoda > Chromadorea > Rhabditida > Aphelenchoididae > Bursaphelenchus > Bursaphelenchus okinawaensis. Next base: position 4,121,754 of record CAJFCW020000005.1, on the reverse strand, counting down.
GTCAAAATTTTATATAATTATATTATTATTCTTTACATATATTATTACAAAATTTTTGGTTTTTACGGTTTTTGAAAGTTACACGTAAGTTAATTTAAAAAAAAAATTGTTAGAACCCGTTGTGATAAGAACGCAGTAGTTGTTATTATATTCTAGTGTGACAAGAATGAGTGTAAATAGAGAGAAAATGTAGAAAAGGCTGAACAGGACTATTCTAGGCCAGAACAAGAGTAGAGACCTTTTTTTTTATTCGTTAACTTTTTCGAATTTTCTTTTTTTTTGCTTCTTATTACAGTACTGATAACAATATCTTCCAAATAATAAATAATGATTTATTAAAACACCCGTGTTGTAATATGATGTTCCTAAGTATTAGGTTTACAGTCTACAATAATAAATTATTTTTTTTTGGCATTTTAGTTGCTTCGTTTAGCACATAGAGTTGTTTTACATGTTATAGGTGACATAGGCACATCTTAATAGGATTGATAGGGTCGGACATTCGTTTGACCATATTTTATGTACTTCTGTGGGTAGATCTTAGTAATTTTGACATCTTTAGCTTATGGTATTACTGTAGTTATAGTTGTACCGTAGTTTAAAAGGTAGGCTAAAGGTGGTACTGTAACTTGTCTTTCAGTTGTATATGACTCGTCGTATGTTTTAGCCTTCATCGTATGTTATAGCCAATACCATCTTCATTAGTAGTCCAAAATTTTTCAAACTGTCGCCAAAATGTCACAATATGTCCAATAAGTACTGTCACACTTCCGGTCGATCCGTCTGTTCCGTCCATTTTGGCACGGGCGCCCGGAATGTCATCGGTGGAGGACTCAGCAGCTCTGTTGATGGCTGAACCTCCAGTGACAACCTCGATGACGTCTTCTCCTTCTTCGAATGCGACGACACCCGATAGCCATTTGACTTGTTGTTCTTGGAATCACGTTTTATTTTGTCGGAAATGATGGAGCTGACGTGCTTTCTGATGCGATCGTCGCATTCTGAATTTGAACGGTTCGAGCGGCTTTGCAGGGTCCTGTAAACGATCAGTTTAGGTAACAAACTTTTTTTTCAATATGAAAATGAAAATCCTATTTTTACATCAAAATCTTATTTAAAAGACACATATATACTAATTTAATAAATTTGACGAAATGCCACAAAATTTATTGGAAATTTTGACGAAGTGTCACAAAAATATTGGTTTCTATTTTCACTTTAAGGTAGTTTTTTGCTCATTCTGACAACATATAATGTATTTTTTGTGTTTTTGGTTGATTATTATAGAACTATCAAAAATGTTGACGAAGTGTCACAAAAATATTGAATTTTTGTCTTTATAAGAAAATGACAGCTCATTGAAAATAAAAACCAGAACCGGCTTAAAATTTAAATTTTTGAATCGCTATATGTTTTTTCATTGAATTACAGTAATACTTACCGTATGCTCTCGGTAGTACAACTCGTAACTGGTCCACCCTTCCTCATGGCCGAACTAGCCCTCATTGAGTGGGTTCTACTCAAACTATTGTACTTAACATCCTTTTCATACACCGTGTTGCATCTCCAAAGAATCCTCATCGCCGTCTCACGGTATTTGGCACTAAATATAATGTACACAATCCAGGTGGTCGAACTATTCAGTACGACCAGCAGGTTCGAGAGGTCATTCAGTTGATATGCAATCCAAGCCGTGGACTCGGCTTCAAACAAGTCCCTTTTCATGCATTCGGCCAGATTCAGAAGGAATGGTAAGGTGTTACACACCGCGAACACCAACGTGACCACCAACAACATCAAGGTGGTGCTCTGTTCACGTTGTTGTTGACGGGTGAGCATCAGGCGAGCACGGCGGAGTTGAATAATTTGCTTGCAAACGTGCCCATTCATGATGATAATGACTGAGAAGGGGATCAGAAAGTGGGTGAGGAGGTAGAGGCCGGTGTAGTAGAAGATGACGTAGTAGGGGTGTTCGTGAATGTCGCGCAAATTGCGTTGGTAGTCTAGGCCCTCGGGAGTTTCGCTGAAATAGATAGCAATTAGTAAGACATTGTAAGGTGAATGTACTTGAAGGTTTACTTCAATATGCACTTAGAATTGTCATACTTGAACATTGAGACACGCTTAAATTGCTTTTAAAATAGAGTGTAGTTCCGTCTAGTACAAAAAATAAAAAAAAATTGACAGAATGGCACATAATATAGATTTTAACAAAATGCCACAAAAATTATTGGAAAAAACTAAAACAACCAATATGCCAAAATTTGACAATTTCAAACAAATTACAAAACTTAAGAACAAAAAAACTTACATTATTGTGTACTCCCAGAACCGAATCAAGTTGTATGATATGGCAAAGATTAAAATACATAAAAGTGCCCATCTTGACGTCCTCGCCGTGCACCATATTCGTACTTGTAACGGTTTACATACGGCTGTCCATCGTTCAATTGTAATTAGCACCATAATATAGATAGAACAGGTTTGGAACATCAAGTTCACTGGATATACAAACTTGAGGACACATGATAAAAAATTGAAGAGGGATGTCCGGTCTGGCCTAAAACAATATGTTATGATACGTTGGTTACAATTTTATCATTTTTTTAGTTTTTAACATATAAACTTATTTTTTTATGTTTTTAAGCCATTAAAGACACTTTATAGATTTTGATGAAATGCCATAAAAATTATTAGGAAATTTGACGGAATGTCACTACTTTATTGGATTTAAATTTATTGTCTAAAGTACATAATTTTTTCTCCAGTATCATTTTTAAAGATCAAAATTTATTTTTATGATGCAAAACGCTTACTTTTACATTGCGTCTTACTTAGGTATATTACACTAGACTAATCTCAAGACAATCTAAGACTTGAACTTTCTTAACCGATAATCCTATCAACATGTACATATAATAAGCTACCAAATGTTTATTTTAGAACTAAAAATGGCATTGTCTTGACTTGAGAAAATTTACTGCGATATTGTTTTAGGTAACAATTAGTCAAAACTGTTACCTAAAAAATAAATTCCTGTTACAAATAATATTTTCTATCAAAGGTAACGTAACCATAGCATAGTCAATACTATAAACAACCTCCTTACCATATATCCAAGCTGGGCATAACAAAAACCGGCACCGCCAGCAACAGCAGACACAAATCGACCAGTGACAGCGCTGCCAACAACGTATTGACTGAACTCGAATGTCTCAAAAACAGAATAAGCGACAGAAAGTTTCCCAAACACCCGATGACAACAATCATCAGCGTCGCCGACGCCAGATATTGTTGTAGATTATCGTCCTCCATGCCACAATTTCCTTGTTTTGTTCACATGAGAGTTGGTTGTCGCTGAAAAAAAAGGATAATTTATTCCGAAATCTGACGTGGGAATCTGCGTTTTTATAAATCGGTATGGTCGCGACTCCGGAACTTCGGACTTGAAATCAAACAGCACGGTGCGATAAAAAATTTTAAATTTTGAGCCTTGTGAATTAGCCCTGGCCCATATAACCCTAGCCCTAGACATAGCCCTAGCTTAGCTCTACCTTTGCACTCCCCATGCCATGTAGTGGCCACTGCACTGGTCTTGTCTTTACTTGACCCTAAACATACCCTACCTTACTAGTTAGATAAAAGTAAAAAAAGTAAAATTAGTCATGTCATTACCCGTAAAGTACAAATTTGAAAAGTGCACTTTTAGTTATTTAAACGGCTTCATTTAATCAAAAAGCAATTGAAAGTATAATAATTAAAAACTAATTTAGTATCTTAAGCTACAAAAAGTAACGAAATATACGATATAATGCAGTAGATAATACAAAAACTGTTACAAAGCCACCCCTTCATAAAAAAAAATTAAAAAATTAGCTATTCCAAGCCAAAATTAATAAAAAGCTAGCCCCATCCAAGTTAAAATATATCAAAAAAATTTAAAAAAGTCTCTTGCCCACCCTCTATTCTCTTTTTTAGAAGAAGATTGCACACAATGGTACTATGATTTAAGAACGATACTTATCTAGTACGAAATAGCGTAAAAAGTTATGGCAAAGATACTATTTCTTTGCTGAGAGCCCTTGGCTAGCCTGGCTTTATGCAACTTCAATGTTAAATGACAGTGTTATCCCAAAAGCAAGTAAAATAAAAACGGCTGTAAAAATGGACCCACAGTAAACAAAAATAAAGTCTGACGCTGGAACGACAGGTACTCAATAGAACCAATAAAGAGTGTCAATAGAGATTTAATCACGCCACATTCTTGCAACTTTGTCATTTTAATTGTAGCATATATGTGCTAGGGCATTTAGCAAATGATATATTCAATTTTTTGAGATATTAAGCTACCGTAGACTGTACTACAGCACGGTTACTTATGAGTCTACTTTGAGATAAAAACGAGGCGCAAAATGTAAAAAAAAATAAAAAAAAATGACAAAATGAAATTTTAGGTAATAAAGTCAACAAAACTTATTTTTAAGCGTAACAAAAATTTTTTTTTAATTTTTAAAAACTGAAACATACTTTTTGAAAGCTTAAAACTATATAAATAACGTTAGACTATACAGCTCTACATAGAAATGGCACAACAAACCTTTTAAAACCTAAAAGCCAAATCTCAGACATGACCATGAATAAACTGCCATAACTTCTTGACCCTATTATCAAAATCTCCAAAACTTTCGCTATTAGTAACCAAACCCTAAACTCTCACACCATCAAAACCAATGTGTATTGCTGGATTAATTACTACCACATTACACAAAACAAACAACGTAACGTGAAGCACGTGCTTCTGGAGCACGGAAGTCGAAAAAGATTATCGAAGTTCATGGAAATTAAAAAATAATTTCAAAGCAAAAAAGTTCATTAATATTAATGATTACCGCGGTTTTAATCGTCGGCGACAGACATCAAAACACAACGATGTAACAGTTGTTTGCTCTATGATAATATATGCAGAGTTTGGTCGACGTCAAAAGTGCAAAAAGTTTTTGGTTTTAAAAAAGTTTTTTTTTGAAATTGTAAAAAATACAAAATCGTATTTTATATTCTTAAAATACTCACAAAAGGCTAAAAAATACAAAAGAAACGCTTTTAATCAAAAAAAGTTGTTTTTACGCGCTGCGCCCTAAGTTTCGCAGGCTGCTGCTTCTAAAATATCTCATTTTATACCTTTTCAAAACCTTTTTCACAGAAATTTTGGCTGTAAAATACAAAAAAAAATACTTTTTTTTAATTTCAAAAAAATGCTTAAATTTAAAAAAAATTTTGAAACCCAGCCAAAATTTCGAAAACCCATAATTTCATTTTTTTTGTTCCCAAACTGTCTCATGTAGCACAATATAGAGTTATACTTCCCGTTCGCCGCAAGAAAGCTGGTAATCGAATTAGAATGGCAATTCATGAAATCTACACAAATAATTATATTATTCATACCCAAATATTCGAATTAATCACTGTGAAAGCGGATTGGCGGCCTTAAAATTGTCATATCTTACATTAAAACTGTCATTTCTAGTTACATTACTGTTGGAAAGTGTTGTAAAATAGTAATAAGTGAGGGTTCTGAGAAGAGAAAGAGGTGTTAAAAGCACTTAGAGAAGGGTTCATATTATAAGATGGAGTTGTATACATGTATGTTACGGTAGGTGCCTATGGTGACAAAGTGTTGTTCTGTAAGATATGATATTCAAAATGTCATATAATATAAAAAATTTGCAGTAGAACTAATTACAGTATCTCATAACCGCAGTTTTTTAACCACTGGCTCCCCTCCTCTCCCCCCCCCCAGCTTCAAATTTAGTTACAAATTCCCTGCTCAAGATACCAACACCTACCAAAGGAAAATATCAATATACCAATTCTATGTTAAAGTAAAATATCAAAGCACCAATGCCTTGTCAAAATAACATATCAAGACCGACTAAAATAAAATGGCAGAGTAAGAGTGTAATAAAGAAAAACGAAAAATGGCTTCACGAAGTATTGTCACACCATGTCACAATAATTTAATATTCGGTATAAACGACATTCTACCTTCAAACCATTCGAAGAACAACAGTAATCGACCAAGTTTACTATCAACAGTACGTAAACTTTTATTGCACGGTATTTTTTTTAAATTTTTTGTAGGTTGTTGTACTGTAACAGTAGTAATACTTGAAATAAGTCTACTGCAAGACATCAATAGGTTTTTTCCTTAGTCTTACCCTAGCGCTAATCCTAGCTTTAGCCCTAGCCCACAGCCCAAGCCGAGCCTTAGTCTTAACTTTAACCATAAAACTTACAATAACCTACACAAATTTAAGGACGCAATATACTACAGTAAAATCTCTTCTAATTGCAACAGGTCAAGCTACAGAGTAATCTTTGTAGCAAAATAAGACCCAGACTATTTGCCCTGCCCCAATCCCACAAATAAATGCAAAAGTAGTTTATGACAAACCTTTTCAATGCCTTCACAATACTTTTCGACCACGCATTTCGGCCGAATTGAATATTAATAAGTATTTAAATAAAAGTGGCCTTAATCTAGACATCAAGGTTTTTGTTCGAATTTTGCTGACAAATATTTATAGACAAGGTATACGTAACGTACTATGACTATGGCAATATTAACAAACAGTCTATACCTATGATAATATGCCACATAAACGTTTGTATGCAAATTTTGAAACTTTATAAACATTTTAAGTTTTAAAAATGAGTCCCAAAGTTTCAAATTGACCATATAACAAATAGGCCAAACTTTCACCTTACGCAAGCTGCGCCCTATGTAGCTGCAGCCTGCGAACCCAAAAATTGCTTTTCTTTAAAAAATCACTCAAAAAATCTAAAAGTATGTTGTTCAGACTCGTTCACCATCTTAATGTATACATAAAGATTTATATAGATTTGAACATTCCAAAACCAATCACTAAAATATCTTAATATTGACTGAAACCTCTAATAGACAGCCGGCTGTCAAAAGTCCTAATACTTACATGAAAAAACAAAAACGTAACAGACCAAAGTATTGTAAAATTGTACACGATCTAAAATTACCGAAAAGTAATGACAACATACTACGACACAATGGTATGTACTAGTGACATAAGCCCAATTAGCAATGTACGAAAATAATGCGTAAAACCGACGTCGTATCTTGGGTATACGGTAAAAGCTACTAATATTGTTTTTGGGTATGATTTTTCTATAGCATGGTATGTCGAACTAGTACAAAGAGCATACCACAGTATACAGTGGTATCTTGAACTACAGAAGTTATATCGTGGCGTACGATGGTATGTCGAGCTAGTAAAAAATCATACAATGAATAACATAAGTATTTAAAAACCCTTATTTTCGGAATTTTCAAAAATTTTGGAAACCTTTTAAAATTTTTAAAAAATGACTAAACCTTAAGGCACTTTCACTTAAAATTTGAATTTTGAAACAAATGTTGTCATACCTAATCAAAAACATTTGGTTGTGCTTCTTTGTCTTAATGTTAATATATATCAGCTGTGTCTAACACGAGTGTAACAAAGAAACATGGCACATATTGTAAGAGTTCACTCTTTAGTCATATAAGTTTAGAAGAAAAGCTCCCAGAGGCTCCAGAGTCTGCTCCAAAGACATTCCTGGTTCCGGAGCTGGAGCTAATGTCAGAAAATGATATGTTCTAGAACATGTATATGATAAGATTCAAAAAAAATGCATGTAAAGTTATAAAATGTGCAAAAAAGGTAATATCTTGTGAAATTTAAATATTCAGAGAACCGTCGCTGACAGCCCTCAGACCACTTATAGACAAGTACATAGACAAGCAGTAGCTATATTATCTAAGCGACACTATTTAAAATTTTTAAGTTGGAGGTACTTTTAAAGAGCTTCTGGTCGACTAAACTTTGAAATTCACTATGAAAAACTGTAGTGGTAGAGTACAATAGAACTAAAGTAAAATAAAGCTATAATAGTCTGAAGACAAGGCTGGAGAAAAAAAAAAAGACCCACTAGGTCAACGGGGGCCCAATCTAAGCCACAGAAAATTTAAAAAACAGCTAAACCGACATATATACCCCTGATGGCCGGAATCTAAACCAAAACCCTTAAGGCGCAGCTTATGTCTCGCAACGAAAGATTTGACTTGCTAAAAATGTAATACAAACTTGATCTTACAGACGAGATTAAGTCTAGTATAAGACTAAAGTACAGCTAAAGTAAATATTACCCAAAGTTACAAAAATGAAAATTTAAATTGCCTGATTTTTGACACAGAACGCCAAAGTTTTGCTAAAAGGTTTCGTATCCCCAACAATGCCATTCCTTTTTGACTACACTCCCCCGAACAGTTTGGACCAAACATTGAAGTTGTTCAAGACTTAATTAGATGACAAAAAGCTCACAGTAAATTTACTAGCCCATAGTTAAGGGCCAAATAGGATTAGCAAGAGACATAAAGACGGGATAACGAACGTCATATTATTTTATGTTGAGACAATTAAACGAATTGTGCAAAATAGTACTCGGTACTTATTGTTTAAAGTTTCTTAATTATGACAAGAAAGGTCAAGGAGGTGGTGATAAAGAGCGTCAGTGATAAGTATAAGAATTGGCAAATAGGTAGTGATAAGAAAAGACAAACTGGTACGAAAAAGAAACAGTATAGTACAAACCAAAAATAGCGTAGTACTTAAAAAATGACATAGTGGTACTAATGGTACTGATTATCAACTTCAATATACAGCCAAACTTAGTGATCAACTAGATATTGTTCATAGTCGTATCTTTAAGAGCTATTATAAATATTGTAAATAAAACATATTTTATACTAAAATTTAATGCCATTGTACTTTAAAATTTTACCATAGTAAATAAATGCAGTTTCTTCGAATTACATTGTTGTGCTATTACACTTTACCATGTAATATGTAATCGATCTGACGTAAAATGTAAATTTAAAAAATAAAAACAAAGTCTAAGTACTACAATGTATCAAACATAACGGTAAAAAACTATAACTATCACGGTAAAAAACTTTTTTACTACTACTATATATAAAAATAACATTACCTAATGTAAAAAAGTATTACCGTGATTCCAACGTGCACACAAATTTTATACCATAAATATAGAAACCACACACAAAGTGACATGTATAAAATATAAAATATTGAAATGACATACGAAATGCGGTAAGACTTGTCAAAACTAAAAAATAAGATTGACGCAAGAATGGCATTAGTAAGGTAAAGCTAGACTTGGCAAAGTTAAGCTGAGAGGTTGAAGCAAAAAGCAAGACTAGTGTAGAGCTAGGATAAAGCTAGAGAAAAAAAGAGTTAGTTAGGGTAGGGTAGGGTATGATAAGGTATAGTATGGTAGGGTAGGATAGGGTAGGGTGGGGTAGGGTAGGGTAGGGTAGAGTAGGGTAGGGTAGAGTAGGGTAGAGTAGGGTAGAGTAGGGTAGGGTAGGGTAGGATAGGGTAGGATAGGGTAGGGTAGGGTAGGGTAGGGTAGGGTAGGGTAGGGTAGGGTAGGGTAGGGTAGGGTAGGGTAGGGTAGGGTAGGGTAGGGTAGGGTTAATTTTCAAAAATCTTAAGCTTAAGACGGCTTTACTTACAGTACTCAACTGACCTACCCAATCCCATAAATATGGGTATGTTATAGGTACGTTAAGAAAACAAACGGAAGTCGTCATAGCTGAAAAGGAAACCTCCAACACCGTTGTATTGTAATCTCAATGAGGATCCGGTTGAGTACAATACAATTCTTAGTCATTAATCAGTAACGTAAAGAAGAGAGCTTTCTCTCATTGTAAATAAATATTGTGTTTTGAAGTATTATAGTTAAGGTATAATAAGATAAATAAGTAAAAGTACATCAATTACAGTAAAAAAGGCTTTCAAGAAACATATTGTACGTATGGAATAGGGTAACGTAAGTCATTAAAGCAAATTTAAAAAATTTAAAAAAATAAAAATCTTCAAAAAAACACCCTTACCTCGTTTAAAAAACCCTTCTCCCAAGCCATATCTGTTTCCAAAACCTACTTAAAACACTTTTTTCCGCCAAACCATAAACTTCAGTAACATTTTTTACTACACACAGTATGTAAATACACAAACCATAGAAAAAAATAAAATGTTGTTGTGCCAACCAAATGATATCTACAAGAACAAACAGTTGTCACAAAACGTTTTCAATGTGAAGAAATGTGCACGACATGATACTTACAAATAAAACCATATTTGTACATAACAAAGCCGCTAAAATCAAAAAGGAAGTAACAAAGCTAGCCAAATTGGGACAACAATAAAATGACTTTATATTCGTAAGACTTTGAAATCAAAATTTTGCAAAAAATACAAAAATAGAGGAAAATGACATAGTAGAGGAAGCTACGATAAAGCAAACTAAGGCTAAGGCTCAGACTCAGACTCGAAACCAAACACAAGTTCAGGCTCAGACTCAAGCTGAGGCTAAGGCTAACCCACAAACAACGCTATTTTAGGACTAGAGTAGTACTAATGCCACAACATGAACCTTAATCATAGGACTTTTCAATTCACCTTTAAGATTATGTTGTGGTATATGTATCCGAGTCAGACGCAGTAACGTTGTAAATTACAATTAATGAAAAAGTCGGAAGCCCTAAAAACGTTTTTTATTAAAATATATGGCGTTAAGACACCTAAAAGTGCATTATTCAGTTCAACATACATCATTATAAAATACGTTCACGTACGTTTTCATAGCATAATATTGAGTAACTGTACTAGGTTCTATTATAGCTTGACACAAAGATTCAAAGTTTGCTTTAGTCAAGCTTTATACAGTGAAACAGTCTTAGTATGATCAGTGTGAATCTCAAAAAGTAACCGAGTAATGTGACACCTTGGTTATAAAGACACGTTCAGATCAGTCCGTTCAGTGTCATAATAAAGCGGTTTGACTGTAGATAAGAAAAACTTATTTATAGAGTTTCTTATAAGGAGGCTATATTGTAAATGATTAAAAAGTTATTTTGGTGATCAGACATGATTTTTAAAATAAGTTACATTTCAAAGATCGTCTATAGTAATGTTGTTTTATGTTCTTAAAAGAACTTAAAACAACATTGAAACAAATCTCACGGAATATATAATCAGATTGCATGTCATCACAGACAATCTTGAAATCGTACTTGTAGTAAGAAAAAAAATAATTTTGATACTATAATGTAATCAAAAAGTACAAAAATACCTAAACAATCTACTCCTATATACAAAAAATGTATTTTACCTCTACCCCTCCTTCCTTTCTACCTTCGCTCAAACTAAAATTTCCCCTCCCCTTCACCGGCACAAGCCAAAAAAAAACCTCTCACAAGCTATGGTTGTATGTGTAAAACTAGCTATAGTTATACATCTAAAATAATCTTGTACATATCCAAGTGCCATTTATATTAACCATGTGGAAATACGAGGCACATCAACGTTTCACTAATCTATTAATCTGGGAAATACCACATATTTAGTTATATATACATGTATGGTCAGCATACATATTAGCTTCATGTGTATACATATATTACACACTTTTCTTGACAAAGGAGTACACAACCTTGTAAGTGTAAGATGTAAAGAGTTGTGATGACTAATGGTAAGGTAAAAAGTTATGTTGACTCAGAGAAAAGTGTCAAAACCAAGATCTTACTATGCCATATGTAATATATTACTCACTATAATATAAAGCAAAAGTTAAAGAATGGCATTACTGAGTTTTTAAAAATTTTAAAGCCAAAAAATAACTCAGTAAAAGTCCAGAACTCTCTCGATATCCTTGTTAATGTACCCTACTCTACTCTAATATAAAGCTTTGAAACACGCGTGACAAAACTTTTTTTACTTTTTCCGTTTACTGTTTCAAACGTGAATAGTAAGCTGATTATGTAAACATTAATACCAAACATATAATGTTATAGAACATACGATGCCACGCAATTTAGTACGTTTACTTTAGTTATCAAGGGAAACGTCTTTGGCTGGTATACGGTATCAAATAGGGTTAAAAACAAAATTTTTTATTTTAAAAAAAGTAGGTTAAAGTAAATCAAAGTAAAGTAAGATAAATAGATATTGTTTTACTCAACTATGATCATACGTTTAAATGTAAATTACATTTATATAACAGGAACTTTATGAAAATTAGTGACAACATGTAACAACATGTTCGTATTTGTTTTCACAATTGAATGCACAAACATGTTATTCGTTTTGTCAAGTTAATTGAACGAAAAATTTTCAAAAACAAACAAATAAGGTTACAATGAACTTGGCAACAATATTTTTGCATGTTTAGCGGAACAATTGGTTATAAAGTTCATAAAAGTCAATTAGTAAGGAAAAAAAATGTCATAGAAGTCATGTAGGTTAAAAAATTCATAGAACTCAATTAGGTAGTCAAAAAATTTACAGAATTTAGTTTGTACTTTATTTTAAAAAATGTTTTAGGTCCCGCCACGAAAACTTTCAAATCCCAAAAACGAGCTTAATTTGCTTGAAAAACGTTATTTGAAGAATATCTTTTTATTTTTAAACATAAAATATTGAAAAAAAAACCTAAGTAACAGCAAAAAACCATAGTAAACTTTACATATAAACCATAGTAATATAAGTAATATAAAGACGCTTAAAAGTGCAAGTTGTCAATATATAATAAAATGAAGGAAATATGCATCCGCATTGAATATTAATATCTTTGATATAAATGTTTGTGGGAAAATAAAAGTTTTACCAAAAGTTTTTTATATCGCTTCATCAAATATTATATTATAGTAGAGTGAAGTGACGATGATTTGTGGAGTTAGGCAGAAAAGAAGTTATAAATTAAAATTTTTTTATGAGGAAGGCTTCCTCTGTTCAATCGCAAACAAAATTTTTTCCTCGCCCAACTATCAGCTCAAAATCACCCATCCCTCCCCCTTACAACAGATGCTACTACGCTGAAGTCAACGTTGGATACTCTGATAACAAGTCACTATCCTCAACTAAAAGGTCGTGTCCATGTTCAACGGGTTACTTGTGGTCAAGAACTATGTCAAACAGTGTTGTCTTTAAACGGAATTTGTCCTTCTTTCGGTTCCTTTCATCCTTCACTTGCTTTACTTCTGGCGTCAAGTCAACAAGCTTTCTTCGAAGTATGTACAAAATCACCCCTCACTCTCTCCTCACTCTAAGGTGAAAAGCACCCCACCCATCCTCCTTACTTGGAGATTCTCTCCTACCTCAGCAATAAATCTCCTAACCAAGAATAAGCCTTAAAGATCTTAAACATCTGCAAACGATATTGTTGTCAATTATCACTCATTTCTGTTCCAAGACAATTATCAGAAAAAGCAAAAGTTGTATGTTGACAGTCATTTGATATTCAAACAACGCCAGAAATGAAAACACTTTCAGTTTCTAATGCAAAGACATTCAAGTTTTGAAAAACAAATATTTTTAAATTTTTTGAAAATTACAAAATAAAAGTCAGTAGATACTTTTGCTAAATAATTTTATTTACATTTACTCTATTATCATAACAACAGTGATACAAGGTGCGCCAAAAGTCCCCGGACTCATTGTTTTAATCACATATTTATTAAAACAATGAATATACTTAAAACAACGACTAACAATATTAACATATAGTACTAGTTATATATAACATAGTCAAGCGGTTTCGAAGTGGCCCCCTTTTGCCGCCTCGCAGAAACGAAGTTAGTCCGAGGACTTTTGGCGCACCCTGTAAGGATCTTATGACTAGATCTGTAAAGTTTTGGGTAGTGCCGAAAAACTAGGAATGCCTTAACCCAGTTTAAACATTCAATCAGCCTAGACTAATAAGAAAACAATTTTCGCCTCGGCCCGACCCTTATAAAACTTGCTTCTGCCCGGCCCGGTCCGTATAAGACAATATTTTTCAAATAAATTATAAAAAACCTAAGTAAAAAAGTAAATTTGTTTTTGAGAAACTATCTAATCATAAGATAACACGCAAGATAAGTTTAGTCAATGTTAGTTTGACTGTTTTTCTAAATCAAAGATCGACGAGGAAGTGAGAGTAAGTACAGAAAGGAACAGTAAGTCTACTACTGAATATATTTTCAAAGTTTGATAGAAGAGATTAGGTTTTGTTTTTATATGAGTAATCAGATTAAGAGAGAAGTGATGTATAGAAAAAGTTTATGGAAATGAAAATTCAATTTAAATTTATGTAAAGTCTTAAAAATTAAAAAAAAAACACAATAATTAAAAGAAAACTTTGTCATAGCCATAAGGTTAACCTTAGTTTTAGCATTGGTCTTAGTCTTGTCCTTAGTCTTAGCCTTAGCCTTAGCCTTAGCCTTAGCCTTAGCCTTAGCCTTAACCTTAGTTTTAGCATTGGTCTTAGTCTTGTCCTTAGCCTTAGCCTTAGCCTTAGTGAAGCGTCAGTGTTTTCCTAACCGTATGTCTGTACCACCCCCTCCTTTTATATAGTTGGTGTTTAATGATAACAAAGGAAAATTACTATGTTTATACGTGACATAGTAAAAAATAAAATTTCCTACCGAAAATAAAGAGATACACGCTATTTAAAAGTTGTTTTACCTACGCCACCGAACACGCAAATGTAAAAAGTGGCAATTACCTTATAAGGATGTAAAACAAAATGTAAATTAAGAAGCTACAGTAAACAAACACGCTAAAAGTCATGAATCAAAACAAGTTTTCACTAGTAAAATCTGAATAAGTTTAAAAAAAAATTTCATTAAAATTTTAAAAGCTCAACCCCCACAAAAGATAATTTCTTCAAAGTCTATAAACTTTTTTTTTATTTCCACCCCTCCCTCAAGTTTTTCTGACATTTACCAAACAGACTGGTTGATTAAAGTTCCAGTGTAATTGCAATTGAATTAAGAAGGAACTTGTGGCTTACAGACCAGGAAATACTTGAAAAACATGACGATAAATTAAGAATTTTAACAGCTGAAAGTGAAATGTTTACAAAATAAAAAGAAATGGAAAACAGTCAAGTAACAGTCGAACAGAGTGACAAATTTGTAGACAAATGGTTACATTCTGGTTGGGATGAACTGTCGTTGTTGAAGGCTGGTTATGGGGGGTTCAAGTTTTGTGGGGTTGGGTTTAAACTTGATGAGGTAGAGCACGGATAAGGCTATAGTAAGGTCGGGTACCGCTAAGGTACCACTATAATAACGCTATGATTAAGCTAGGTAAGCTTAGAGTAAAACTAGATTAGAGCTACATAGCCTAAGACGCATGTAGTGCTATAGTCATGCTATGGCTAAGCTAGGTAAAGTAACAGTAAGGCAAAAGTAGAGCTAGATACGATAAGGATAAGGTAAAACTAGTAAAAATAATTTGGTTATATACCATGGTAAAACAAATTGAAAAAATTAAAGATGATCTTACTGTGTTCAAGCTTATCAAGTTATGTAATCATTGCTTTCTTAAATCTTTCAAAACCATGAGATACTTTTGATATCATGCTTACTGAGAGGTCTTCTTCCGTCTTAGAACATCACATCTCTTACCTCACAGCTCTCCTTAAGACAAGCTTAAAACTTTTTTAAAATTTTAATTTTTTAAAAAAAACTTTAAACTTTTACAATTAGCCATAATGTATTTGACCTTTAACAGTTAAAACTTTTAGTACAATAAGCCCTTTTATCAATAAATGCATTAAGAAAAACAAAAGTTCGTAAACTGTTAGAAAACATGTTGTTTACATTGTCATAATCTACGTAACCTCAAGTCATATAACGGATCTAAGAAACTGTCAAGGATTAGGCTTTAGAAGGGCTTAACCTTAAGATTTCTTTATGATTTGAGGCTTCTAAATGTTATGGTAGTGTCTCTGTTTGTTTTTGGTGTAAAGGGCAGTAGTAAAGCGTTAAGTATAGGTTGGGGATAGTAATAAAAGGCATTAAAATTTTTAAATTTGAGCTAGCAGAAAAAATTTTTCAACAAACCATTTTTGATGTTAAAAAAGCCCTTAAAGCCCTAAATTTTAAATTTTAAAAAGTTTTAAAAAATTTTAAAATTATAAAAAACGATGACTTTTTGAACTCGCGACCTCTCCAAAACTCTAAAAAACTCCAAAATCCCTACCGTAACCAGCAAACCTGCCCATCCCGGTCCCAAAGAAACTTAAATTAAAAGTCGCCTCAGGCACGCGGAAAGACATTTGTCAGCCCAAAACCCTAATAAAATGTAACTTTAAATTCTGTCAACACCCCCACCCATCCCCCCCCCCTCTCCCAAAATAATGTGGACTTGTTGGGCCTTTGAATTCGGCCCCTCGGGGGGTCCCGTCTCGCCGGAGGGGCCGCAGATTTTGTTTTCAGATCCATAACAAAAACAGATTAAATACTTAGAAAAAACAGATTATAATCGGTTTAAACGACCGTTACGGACGATTTGAATATTGTGATAGGCGAGTGAACGGAAGATGTGGTGTAAAGTGGCATAATGGAAAAAGATGACAATATTTTTATATGTTATGTAGTTGTAAATGCTTTTGAAAAAATTTTGTAGTTGCAAAAAAGGGATGTAAATATTGCGATAAAGGTTACCATAAAACAACAGTTATGCAACGGTATGCACAGAGTAAAGTTACAGCTAGAAAAGGAAACAACAACATTATGAAAGATGAGGCTAAAGCTAAGGCCAAGGCTCGGGCTCAAGCTCAACTTCAAGCTTATGTTCTGGATAAACTCTAGATCAAGATCAAGCGCAAACAAGCTCAACCTCAAGCTCAAGCGTAAGCTTGGGCTTTGGCTGAAGCTTTGTGTCAGGCATAAGCTCAAACTGAACCAAGAATAAAATTACCGCAAGGCACTCTACGCTTGAAAAAGCACAAAGTTCTCAACCATCATTACCACAAAATAACTGTTGAGTCGAACTTAATATAATATGTTAAGAGCCATGCTTATTGCCATATACTTGAATTTTAAAAAGTTTAATGCAGTATATGTTCTCCCACTATGACAGCATTCTTTTTGTCATCTACGTGACATTTCTAAGTTTAACAGAAAGAGTTAAAGCCAAGGTGTAAAATGAACATATTTACACAACTATCAGTACCATTACGTTACAGAAGATATATAAATGAAAATTTACTGTAACAGCACTTATAAAGAAGATCTCCTTTTTATATACAAGGACAATTTCCTGAATTGTTCTTCAGTACAATACAGTACTAAATACTACCTTAAACAATCAAGATACAAAATTAACTTCATAACAACACAATTTAGTATTATATGGTACATTAAGATACGTTGAGGTACATTATAATATACTACAACAGTACAGTATAATATAGCAATACATTATAGTAAACTAAAACATAGTACGTACATAAAAACAATCCAGTGTAACCCTAGGTATAATAAAACGAATTTGAATAATATATTTTCACTTAACCCACGCCGGAAACAATTGTTTTGAGTACGTGACGTTCTAATGGCCAGTACCAGTAAAAAGGTAAGACAGTTTAAATAGGAGGCAAAACTTCCTTGTTAAGATATATATATTCAAAAGGGAAGACAACATCATGGAACTCACCTTTACCGCGACAACAACAAAATGTAAATTTGCAATTTTAAACGTAGTGAACTCATATATACATATATATATTTAGGTCACTTTAATTTATGTGAAGAGGTAGTAAAATCTTATATAAAGCATGCATGCTTAAAATGTATTTTGTAGTTCAACAAACATTTATGTAAACCTTTTCTATGTTGCTATGGTTTAGTACGCCTTACAGTAAAAATATACAGTTATGTAGTTAATACATAGCATCAAAACGTCATGCTATACTCGACAACACTATGATTAAGTAAAAAATTAGAGTCATCTACTTAACAAATTAAAATTTGCATTTTTAAATTAATTTTTCTTAAATTTTACAACTGTATACAGAAGTTTAAAAAAAGTTGATTAACAAAACAAAAACTTCACATATAATAACTTTTTACAATCTACAATAACGTATGTGTAAATTTAACAATTTACAACCACACATGTCTATCAGCTACAGTGCCACAACAGTAACACACAAAAAATGTAAGATATTCATACCAAAAACTAAAAAAACCTTTGTCAAAACAAAATTACATTCCAAATTTAAACGGTGTTTTTGTGTTCGAAAGCGTTTTCAAAGTTCAAGATATTTATGAGGTCCACTTAAAAGGATATAACAATAACAGTGTTGTCTGGAAGATACGAATTAAACTTGTTTATTCGAATATATACTGCCTTACTAAGAACTTCGAAGATATACTAAGTTACTTGGAAGAAGTTGCAAAAATTGTATGTTAGGTAGTCTGAGACACAATATATTATATGATATACATAGGTATCAACAACTGTGAGTATCAGAAATCGTATCGTATCAAAAGCCTGATAATATGAAGAGAAATGATAAAGGAAAGCTACAAAAATAGCCATTTTTTATTTTGCAATAGCCTAAAAACTGTAGACGACATGTCGCTTATCCTGTATTTTACAGACTACATAAAAATTGATTACATTGTTATTTGGTTGTGTTTATGACAGTTTTCGTGCGGTTTCCAAGCTTTATATTATTCACACAACCGGATAACAATATCACAATGTATCATTTTATAAACACTATCCTACCCTACCCAATCTCTCCCTACCATTCCTACTTTTCCCTTCTCTACCCTACCCTACCCTACTCTACCCTAATCATACCAGCTCTTCTAATAATTTTTAGTTTACAGCTTTAATTATGCAAAGTATAATACTATAGAGAGCACGTCAAAAGCAGTTTGCAAAGTTCATCGGACGAATTATGTTAATTTAAGAACAACAAAAGTCAGACGTCAGCTTTAATTATCTAAAACCATATAAAGCAAAAACTTTGTTTACAAGCACTTTGAAATTACCGTGAACTGAGTATGGGTAAGTTTAATGCTAAGACTAAGTGTAAGAGTAAAGCTAAGACTAAAGCCTAGGCTAAGACCAAAGTCAAGATTAAGGCTAAGACTACGACTAACATTAAAGCGTAGGCTAAAACTTAAGCTAAAATAAAACAAATTCATATAAAATTTTTAAAAAATATCAAGATTTAAAACTATTTTTCAATATAAAAAATCCTCAAAACAGGCCAATTGTCGACCAGCCTCTCCCCCACCCGACCCCATAATCAGTTATATTGAATAAATAATATAACCCCATTGAAAGTCTTCCGGGCCTCTGAACGCAATCAAAGTCTTTTTAATGTTGTCATCGTCTTGTTCGTTAGGATCCGAGTCTGGAGCCAAAAAATGCCCTAAAGACTTTAATTTGCATTTTCCTCCTTCTTTTCGGAACTTTTGAATACAACAGAGTTTTGTTGAACAGACCGTTTGCCTCTAATTGGCTAAAACAAAAACAGCTTGGCCTTTGAAAGTTGACCAATCTTTGAAGTTTGATAGTACTGAGTACAAGTACGGTACTATACGCAAAATGCGAAAAAATTGAATTTTATTTACCCACTGGCAAGAGTACTTGGTATATTCTGGAAAATTCTCGACTATATATATTTCCACTTTACTACCTTAGTTGACTTGTACCCCAGCTCTATCTTTCTGCCTTGCCTTATTTAAATCTTACTATAATACTTCACTCAGCTGCAATATTTAGAAATATTTTTTTTGTTTTATCACTCCTTTCTTTTGCCACGCAAAAACCAAAACTCTAGCTGAACCTTGTCTCAACATAAGCATGCCCTATCCTTCTTCTACTTCATACAATAATTTTCAACCCATAGCCTACCATAAAATAGCTTTGTTCTATCTTAGTCATATGTATACTTGTCTGTCTCTAGAAATACCGTACGCTTATTAACTATAACCCTACGCTACCTTACACTACTATAGTTCGTTTAGTACTGACGCTAGGTCTATGCTAAATCACCTTCTGCACATCCATCTCATGATCATAATAACAAAAACTCAAAAAAGCGTTCTCTTTGCACTTCAATTAGCACTTTTGACGTTAAGAAATTGCCATAAAAATAAGCAAAATTCATATATTATGTTTATATCCTCGCTTTAATGCGTTTCCACTTCTTTGTCGTCTCACTTCTCAGCGTTCTATATTGTTATTCTTATTCGTATGTCATAATTTCAGTCATATTTTCAGCTTTTCTTATGCTTCTGCCATTCTTTCTTAACATTCCCTCTGCTTTTTAGAATGTTCTCTCTTTCCCTCGCCGCTCTTTCACTAACATAGACTATTTCCCAGAAGTCAGTGTAGTTTCAAAAGAAGAACCGGTTCAATGCCTTTTGGCCAATTTTAATATTATTCTCACGCGCTGAATAAAATCTGCCATTATCTTTTAATGTTTCGGAATTATTTATTACCCAAATTTGCCACATTATGAATGGTTTTAAAAGGACATGTAAAAATAGGGTAGACAAATGGAATGTGGATGAAAAGAATATATATGCACATTAGTTTAATAAACTTTATACATTGTGTAAAAATTATTGGTAAAGATACCCAAACTTGTTTTACCTTACTCCACCTAACAATAAGTTAAGGTTGGCTCCCTTTAATAATTTTTTCTATTGAAGCCCTGTGAGGCAATAAAAGGTTATAAGACTTACCTTCAACAAACAATCAACAATAATACGAATATGAAACCGATTGTAAGCGGATTCGACCGCTTTATCGCATTTTCCACTAGAAAAATTTACATATTTGGTTTTTTTGGTCAAAACTCGGCCGTTTTTACGTCAGTAGCCTCAATTTGAAACCCGGCGATCGGTCGGTCAAGTGTCAAGTAGATTGGTTGTAATTTATCTTTGGTTTTGAATAAAGTTTGTGGTATTGTTTTGATTCGTTATACTATTTGATTAACTCTTTGATTGATACTTGTTGGTTGATTTGGTAGTTCATTGATACCCGTTGAGGCTCTGTAGCTTGGTCTGTGAATATCTCACACCAAAAAGCTTTATACCGATATAAACATACATAGATCGTGATACAGAGTCTGACGTCCTTCAAAATTACTGACAGTTCAACTTGCCCGCTGTACTGCTACTGTTTGTGTTCTCTTCTCCAACCTCACCGAACGTATGTGGTGCAGAAAGCCAAGAGCTATGTTTTTGTTGCAAAGTACGGCTCTGCCTCAAGCAATGTATTTGAATAGATAGCCTAAGAATTCAGAAAACAGATGCCGGGCGCAACCAAGAAAAACCAAGTTATACGAAGAGTAGTGTCAATTGAAAATTTGCAAAGTATTTTTCGCTTCTTTCACAATATTAAAGGTACGTGATGTCTGTAGCTTGTAACATGAATTTATATTGTTGAGGGTTTCAAAAGTTAATCTAAATTCAAGTTTTTTGTGATGTTTTCTAGTCTACACATTTTGATGTTGTGTCGAATCTATTTTTAGGTAATAATTGTGGATTCTTGCTTGTTTTGGAGCTAAAAATCTAAAGAGTCAATGGATAAGTATTTTTATTGTTTGTACGAAATTTAGGTTAGTTTTTAGATTAGTTGGTTTTACCGAGTCTAATTAATTAACATCGACCTTGTCTTACTATTAGTTTGTTATTCATAAACTTTTCGCTTTTTTCGTCTTATACCTTATTTTTGGGACGTGATTTTACAATTTGAAGTGGAAGAACTAAGCTCGATTTCTCTGGTAATAGCTTGTTTTGTATTTTTTAAAACTTTTAAAGTTTACTTCGTTTTAATCATGCCCACTTTTGCCGCCATTCCAAATCAAAACTCACACTTCCAATTACACTACTGATATGATAAATTCCATCCATTCTGAGAGATTACCGGTTTCCAGTCTTGACTTTCGCCGACTTTCCGGAAGAAAGCCGGATCCATAAGAAAAAGAGCTTGTCGACTTTTGTTCGTCTCAATTTTCACTTTCGATTGTTTCAATTTCATCGATAAAATGAAGCTCTTCCCTTTGGCATTGATATTCTTTAGTGGGGTAAGTTTGAGGCTTTTAGGTATTAATATTTTGATTTTTATTATTCTTTTATAATTATTATAAAAGCCAATTAAAATTTTTTAGAAATTTGATTTTATTTCATATTATTAGGTTGTTCAAATAATTCTGTGCCTCAAAGCAAATTTTTTAAATTTTTGAGTTATGGGGCTCAGAATTATTTGCACAGCGTGATATTAGGCTGTTCAAAAACTCCTGTGCCCTATTTCTCCAAAAAATTGCTTTGAGATGGGGCACAGAATTATTTAAACAACCTAATTTATTCAAAAGTGTGGATTTTAAACTTTTTTAAAATTTTTCAGGCAGTTGCTCAAATAATCAGAGAAATTGAGCATGGACCTGATGGAAACCTCATCATCAATTTGGGCGGGTTACCTGAAAATCGGTTTGTTTATCAACAGGAAAATGCTTTCAGAGCGGTATGTTGACACTGTAAATTTTAGTGCCGGGCGGGTATTTTTTGTTTTTTTTGGACGGGGGAGGCTAAAAAATTAAATCTTTTTTTTTGGAAATTGACAGGGAGGACCAATTAAATTATTCAAAATTTTTTTTTGGAAAAATTTTTTATTTTTTACAAAGTGACAATTGGTTAATTTTGCTACGTATACGGTAGAGGGGTAAAGGTCAAAAAAATTTTCAGTAAAAATATTTTTCAAAATTAATTTTTAGCGTGCCCGAGGAGTCTTAAACCAAGAAAACCGACTTCAAATCAACGTAGACACAAACAAAAACCCTCAACCATCTCCAGAAGACTATGACTACGATCTGTTCGGCCAAATCACGGAAATCAACTCAAAAGACGGGAACAAACAGAACAAGAAAGCCAAGTCTAACAGAGATGGTGTGTTAGGCCTGTTGATGCCAAGAGACGACCAGCCTCAAAACAATCGACCAGTCGCCAAACCGTATATTGATGTTGATGTGCCTGATTATGGAATGAACCATGAAGCTTTCATGGGACCTAGAGACAGTTTTTTGAATGAATTTGCATCGGCTACGGTGAGACATGGTGGATGTAACTTCAAGGATCAGCCGAAGAGTAATGGTGCTAAGAATGTGGCTCGCAGTGGTGGTAGGACTGTGGTAGGTTTGGGTCGTATTTTTGTTACAATGGCTCATTATTTTTTGAACAGTTTTGTAAGTGTAAAATACGCTTTTTTGCTCTGCAGTACATATAAAAAGTATAATTTACTTTTTAGAGACAAAACTTCCTCAATTCCGTGGTATCTCCAGCCAGTTTAAGTGCAACATACGAAAGGAATGGGCAACTTGTAGCCCGAAATGATGACCTGCCACTTCCTGAATGCTACAGAACTCAACAAGGCATGCTATGTTGTAATAGAATCTTGGAAGAGCTGATCTACAGAGCCAGTGACATTATGATCAACAAGAACCAAAACAAGTGCAACATTGACATCTACAGCGAGACTTTGAAGGTACGGAGTTTTGAGCGGGCTGTTTATTTATTAAATTTTTTGAATTTAAATTTTTGAATTTTTTATTTTTTCAAAATTTTTATGTTGAAAAAAGTTTAAAATTTAATTTTTTTTTTGAATTTCAGAATTTGGCCGAGCAAGAGTTCCAAACAAGTTTCGAAGTGATTTCGGCTAATGGTGACTTTGCTGCCAAGGCCAACTTCAGAGATAACTTATTATGCAAATCTTTGGTCAATTCCAAGTTTGTTCTTATCTATGCCACACCTGAATCATACGATATTCGGCCTGAAAACGTCAAACTGCCTTTGAGACAGTAGATGAATTTAATTTTGTTTTATGTTCTTGAAGGTTTAGTGTCGTTTTTGATGTTAATAATGTAATATAAGGTAATAAAGTGTTTTAAAAAAAAACTTCGAGTAGATTTAAAAATTTTTTTTCTCAAAAAAGTTTATATTACTGGCTACAACAAGGTAATTTTCATACCAAAAGAAACTGTCTACAATTCGGATGACATAACTTTCAAAATTCCATTACTATCCTGCTGTGCTTTTGATTGTATTATGTATATATGACACGTTTAATTAGACATATCCCGTTTTACTTACCTAATCGCCATTTTAATGTTCGCTAACGATTTGCAAGCGGATGTTCAGCGATAAACTCAATAACAAAAAGAGAAGCAAAGACTTCCTTTTTCAAGGTAAGAAGGTACTAATCATTGTTTTAGGTATAATATAATATATGTAATATATATATATGTATATAAATATTTGTTACAGAAACGATATTTATTATACAGTACACCTCTTTAGTATGACCCTCGATAGTGTGACACCTTCTTTATACTGACAGCTTACTGCTTCTTTTCGAATAGAACTTTTATAAAAAAATGTGACACTTTGTTGTTAATGACACTTTTGTTGGGTCAAGTGTTTTCTTCTTAAAAAACTTCCTTTTTTGCAAAATTTTGAATTTTGTGCTTATATAGGAGTGTTATATTAAGTTTTTTTTCAAATAATTTTGTGCTCCTTCTTAAAGAAAATTTTTGAAATAAAGGAGCACAGAATTACTTGAACAACCTTATATAAAGCCTTCTTTACAAGTATCAGCAGGCTTTTTATAAATTATATAAATATGTTTGTATGCCTTATGTAACGTTAATAGCTACGTTAATTTCTTCCAAAAAACTAAACATCAAGTTCGAGAAGACTTGCTGGATCAGCGAAAGAGAAGAACTTGTTTTGGGGGCGGAGTCGACGCAAAATAAACTTAAAAATCGGTTGAAAAGGCCTACTGACCGCCAACTCAAAGTCCATTCCGAGGATTTGTTTTTCTTTTACCTGTTTTTAGCTTTTGAGATATATATCATTGTTAAGATGACCAGCTTCAAACTGGTTTTTAAACATTGGATTTTGTTGCGTTTTCAGTTAGGAAATGTTGTCTTTTATCATTTTTTAAAAGTTTAAAATTTTTGTTTTAATTTTTTACTTTGTACTGTACTTTTGTAGCTTTTTGGCAAATCTTGGATTTTTTTTATTGAAAAAATATTGTTGTAGCTAGACTTAAGCCATGACTAAATGAAAGCTTTAACAGCTCAGCTTAGGTTCTGCGACGAAAGATTTAGTTTGCAAAAAGTGTAAAACAAAAAAAGCCGAGCCGGCACATTTGATCTTGTGAGGGCAGAAGCCCAAGCCAATACCCTCCCGGCCTTTTTATAAGTCTAGTTGTAACAAAAACTTTTATGATTTAGCCATAATAGGTCTGATTGCTCTTACTGCTTTAAGTAACATGCTACTTCCTTGACCGACCAATTTTGTTGTTTTAATAGGTACTAATAAAAAACTTTATTTTATTTAGAATTAGTTTTAGAAAAGGTTGGACTAATGGTCATAGTAAAAGCATGTCACTACTTATTGAGAAAGGTAAGGACATGGCACTACTTAGTACAAAATAGCGCCATAAATTTATATTGTCAATAAAAATATAAAAGGGCAAACTAAAGTGATCTACTTCATGAATTTGACCTTTTTGTCTAAATTTACATTTTTATGTTTACAGAGTAAAAAACTAGTAATTGTAATTAGTAAGTAGGTAGAGGAAAGAGCAGGAGGGGTAAAATCAAAAAATTTTTCAATGCCTAAGACTTTAAAATTTTTTTGTTGAAATTGAATGATAGAAAGCCATTGTAACGTTTTTTAGAAACTTATTATAAACTTTAGCACCTACCTTCTAATGTAAGATTAGTAGGGCATAAGGGGTGCTTCTTCTTTTATCATCTCCCCAAACTTTTCCCCCTTACTGCCCTTCCCTTCACACAGTACTTTTTGAGTTCTAATATTATAATTGCCTTTTCTAATGTACTCTTCTCCTCGCCAAGACCATTCTTCGACCACCGATTCCTTGAACACCCTTGAAATCATTAAAAACTGATCGAAAAACATCTTTATATAATCGTCAATTACATGAAAATGTTGTTTGGGAGGGGTAGATAATTGCCGCGACCCATCCCACAATGGATGGGTTCATACAATAGGGTTAACACTACATCGTCGTATGTTCGTACGTTGACTATACGACTTTTTGTTCCGTTCGAAGCGACGCCGAAAAGCCGCTAGCCATTGTTCTGGGCGGCGGTATCCGGAATTCGCGATCAAGCCGGATAACCATCAGTACGGGGTGTCATGTCATCATTAGCTGGTGTCATGTCATAATGGCGGGTTGGGCGTTTGTTTCACGAGTTTTGTTGTGACATTATTCAGAAGTAGTGATAAGGAGTAACCGTGGTCAATTTTTGTTGTTTTTGGTTTTAGTTTGGGAGAGGGGGGGGAGAGTTGAAAAACTGTTTGGAAAAGGGAGTTTCTTTTGGCATGAAATATATTGTTTTATGATAATATGTCATTATTAAAAAAAATTAACTATAAAAGTTATAGACAAAAAACAGTTATATAAAGAAAAAAGCTGTAATTACTATATACATTAAAACTTCTTTAGTATGATACTCAAGCGACTGGTCCAAAGTGCTATTATAACCAGGATGTCCCATTATCCAAGTACTTTTAGTTAGGAGTTATATTACAAAGAGCGGTCATAAACTGTCATTATAACGAGGGTTTAATACTGCCGAGGTCGTACTAAAAAATTTTTACTGTAACTATTTTAGAAGTAACAAAGATAAGATAATCATAATTTTTATGCTTTTTTACATTGGTGGGTGAAGAATCGGGCCGATTTGATCGAGAATGAGCTGAGATATGGGCATTTTTTACTTTCCTCACTCTTCAATATGAGCCATATCACCGGTAAGAAGGTTTTCATGACAAGGTTGAGCTTGGGGCATGGCTATAGGCTTTTGAAAACCCTTAGATTTTTAAATAAATTTTTAAAAACTGAAAAAAAAATTTTTTGTTTTTTACGCCAGACCATAATCGCCAACCCAACACTTATTACTATATTTTTCGCTCAATTAGGTTTAAAATTTTTTAACCATTTTGTGACATATCTGAACCTCTTTGACTTATTGTCTTAGATTCACCATTCATCCGCTTGATCGTGTTTTATTTTCGTATCTTTTGAGTAATAAACGATCGAAAAACGGCATTTCTCTTTAGTCGCCAATTCAACTCAATTCTGGCTATTACTCGTTTATTGCTTCTCAAATAGTATCAAAGACACGTGCTGCTAGAGTTATGTTATATTTGCATATGGGTTTCGATTTTTATAAGCTTTGCAAAGGTTTCTTATTGTTGTATGTTAGATCTACTGAGGGGTTCTTCGTATAACAAACTTTTTTATAGCAAACTGCCTTTCTAACGAACAAGCTTAAAATTCTCAAGCAATTGGTTATACAGAAATTAAACGTATTGTTATAATGCTACTTTTCTATTGTAATACGTGAAGCATTGTCTATAATGTTTGTTTCTCAAGTGTGAACACAGTTGACGGTTTTCCTATGCCTTGCTTTTGCACTGACGTGCCCTGCAGCAGTGCATACCTGGGGTTACTTCTAACCGAATTTGGTTTGAAGTAAAATAGGGTAAGATAAGATAGGATAAAATAAGATAGGGTAAGGTAGGATAGGATGGGGACCTGTAGGATATATTAGGGTGCAGTAGAATAAGGTAGGGAAGGTACGATATGTTTTGTCCCAGCATGTCGATTTTTTTACATTTTTTACTTTAACAAGTAAAGTTGGTTAAGTTTTTATAATTTTTTTCTGTAGGTGAGGGTTTTTGTCATTTTTTGCTAAAAAACCTACTTCCTGAAAAAAAAGCTTTTAGCTGTGGACGATATTTACCATACTCTTCCTCTCCTCCTGCTCTATCAAATCGACTGTCTCAGCACTTAGTTTAGGTTCAAGAGGATCTAGCGACGCATTAGGTACTGCTTTATCACTTTTCTATGCGCGATCTTTGCTAACTTTTATAATTTTTGGTTTATTATAATGATTTATGTAATGTAACCATTTGTTCTAACTTCTGTACCATAACCTGTATGTTTCCCAAACTTTCCTAACAAATCGACCGGACATCTGCAAACACCTTGAGCATGAATAATTGACTCTGGTTTGTTATCTCCGCCGTTCAACAATTAAACCTCCTTCTTATTTTTTTGTCGCGAACAAACCCCAGGCCCTGTGGCAGTGTAGGGAGCCGGTTGGCGCGGATCGTAAACGCATCTCTCGACCCATCCCTTAATTTGGCGCTGTAAAAAAACTTGCCTCCGGGGTGTCTTGCTTAATTCGCCTCCTCCGCATTCTTCGTGACGATGAAGAGAGGGATGGATTCTAAAAGTCCATTCAAAAAGGCGAGAAGCTCGTTCGCCTTAATGAATCCGTCATTCCGCGATGACATTTCGGCTTATATAACATGCAAAAGTTGTTGCGTCGGCAGCGAGGTTTGTTGCTTACTGTATGCGGCGAGGATTCTTGTTTACCGTACAGTATGGAGTTGAACGTGAGATAGACGGTTTGTGGCATTTTGGTGTCATATTTATTTGGAGCTGGACGAGTTGTCAACGTTTATACTGGTTTTGGTGGTTATCTGGTATCGTATCTTGGTTTTTGTTGATTTATTAATATTTTGAGCTTTTTTAAATGTCATCATAGGTACTGTAACATAAAAAGATTTAAAAGTTTACGCAAAATTCTACGTGATATGTTGTACTATCACCAAACATCAGATAAGAAATATTTTAGTAAGGTAATAGATGCATCCTTGAAGATTATCAACCACGTTCTTCCTTGTTGAAATCAGTTTCGGTAGATTTGTTTACTGTGTTTGACCAAATAGCCGATGGTCTTTTTAATAATTGCAACCAGTTATCGTATCTTGCTTTTACCTCTCTTAATTAGATTTGTCACACTGAACACGAATGTAATTTAAAAGTTTTGCTTCTTCTGTATTTCTTCATGTTGAGTATCGTACTCACGCTGAGTACGTAAACAAATAATTTTTTTTTATCAAAAAGGACAGATGATTCAGAAACTCTGCCTCCTTCTCGCCCTAACAACTTTTTTGAAAAGTTGGGCATGATCCTCTCAGCATTCAAAAAAATTTTTTAATTGACATGCTTTTATAAGCACAAAAATGTATCTTCTCATACCCAATTATAACTTTGCCTGTGTACTCATGCAATTAATAAAATATATACAATGTTTTAATACAGTGAAACCTCTTAAGTTTGACCCTCGATAGTATGACACCCTATTTATAATGACAGTTCATTGAGCAACCTTCGTAATAGAACCCTTATCAAAAGTACCTGGGAAGTGCAACACGCTGATTATAAGGACAAATGTGAACCGGTTCTTTTAGTGCCACACTAAAGAGGTTTGACTGTAGTATATTGGCGAGCAGTATATTATAATGATATTAAAAACGCGCGTTCTTTTGACATTTTTCAGGTTTGTTTTTTATATTGTGTTGTTGTAGATTAATTGTACGTTATTGTAGATAAAGAATGAACCGATTAGTGATTGCCGCCCTCGCCCTCATCGCCGTCTCGGTCTATGCCCAAGACGATTCATGCTACATCAACGACTCTGGATTCACATGCTGTAACAGAGACTTGGGTAAGTTTTCTAAAACAGTATTTTTACTAAATCTTCTTCGTATATTACATATGATCTAAAACATAACTTCACTAGAAAATACCCTCTAATTACCTAATCTTATTCAGAAAACGCCATGAAGCAAGCCATGACCGCCTCCGACCTTTTGGGCTCCGCCGACACCATCCAAGGCGCGGCCGAGAAGATGTTGGGCGGTAAGTTCGAGACCGTGGTCGCCACCGACGACTTTGCCTACAAATCCCACTTCAAAGACGGAAAATCGTGCAAAGTGGAGAAGAACGGCCAGTACGCTTTGGCCTGGCAACCATAAGTTGACCATGTAGTGGTCCCTTATTTTATTACCGGTAGAAGTGGCAATCGTTTGGGATGGATGTAAAGGCTTGTATTGTAATATATCTTCGTATATTGATCAACATGTAAGAATATTGTCATAGTATGATGCTCTTTTCATATTGTGAAAATATGCTACCTTTCAACTAGAACCTACTACAACATTTTACATCCTCCCATAAAACATCTTAGCACCGTCGTCTAACATATTATTATCGTATGTTAGCGTATTCGCCTTATACGTTAACAACCCTATCATACGTTAACATAAAAGTCTCCTACGTTAACATATTCCCTAACGTGCTTTCCTTATCGTCAAACTATGAATATCACCGAACAAATCTCCGTTTTCTCGTTTTGTTACCGTGCAATACTTTTATTATCATATTACCCAATAAATATTTTTGTCTATAGAACAAGTTCTACCCCAAAGTTTGTTTTACCATCGGTAAAACAGCTTTCGACGATTATCTTGATGGTAAAATCGGGCTGTTACTGACGCCTTTCTAAGTGAAAACTGTAGAAAAGTGACTTATTTTTCACAATAATGGCACTTTTAATGATAAAAATGCCATTTCTAACCATATAAAAGAATTTTTTTAATAATTTAAAACTCCATAGGTATTAAATTATGATTGTGTTTGAACATGAATACCACTTGAATAATACGTCTTTAATCTCCAAAACAAATCACAATAAAAAAAAACTCTTGCAAACACGCTCAAGAGAGTTGAATATGAAGGAGAAGATGTGCAGATCAATGCTAATCAAAAGTAAACACCTTCCCTATCACCTACAATTAAAGAAAACAATCTGTCCTGTTATCTAAACCTAAACTAATTTAAAGAATTGATCAAAACTCCAATATAAACCCTTCAAAAGCCGAAAAATATAAATTTAGGTAACAAAAATCAAAATTGTTCAAAAACTTAAAAATTAGGTAACAAAATTGATCAAAAACTATTGCTTTCGCCAAACCAAACTTAATTCTTATTAAATCTATTCTAATTTCACAAAATTTTCCCTATTTTTTTAAAATTTTTGTTCAAAACGCTACCAAATTTAGGCCAAAAACTAGTCGCCTACCCTGACTTATCATTTAAAATTTATTTGAAGTAGGAAATTATTCGTTTTACGTTGTTACAACTCAAGATGGGTTTAAAAAATAACAATACGTTACAAATAACAAAATATATACAATGTGTTAATAGTATAGTATACTGATATGTAGCTACAATAAATGCGAAGAAAAACAAGGATTGTTGAAAGCAGACGCTTGTTTTGAACACAGCAGGTAATGGGGAATTCAAACTAAGTTTAAAGAAGTTAAAGTGTGCCTTAAAGTGACTAAACACTGCTTTAACAGAGTCGTATTCGAACTTAAAGGTAAACTACTCTTAAAAATGGCACAAACTATCTTTAAAAGATAAAATCCACCTTAAAAGTAGGCAAACTACTATTAAAAGCAGTCAAAATCAACTTTGATAACAACTAAAACTCATAAAACACAGCTTTTGGCCCTCCAACCTGCCCTACTACCGCCAACTAATACGATTTCATTTTGTGATAAGAATGGATATAAACATTAACTCTTCCTTCTCCTAATAGCTACTGACTCGACATCTTCTACAACATACTCAACTGCTCCGACCGTGTTTTAGAGACATCTATGAAAGATAACATAATATTGTCCGTCCGAAAAAGTGTTGCTAATCAATGATAATAACTTAAAACAGTGGCAATTCTTTTTACATCAATCGATTTTTTGCGCCTTATAACAACAAAACAATCAAACTTGTGCCGTTCTTTAGTTCGCTGTTATCGAGACTGGCGAGCCGTTCTCTTCGTCGTTCTCGAGGGGTGGCGAGGACGAGTCCAACCGGTCTCGCACTTTTATCAATATTTTTCTGTTGGATGAGGTAATAGGAGGTGATAGAGATCCGCCAAAGATCGAGGCTACGCCTTCGTCGTCTGAGTTCACTGAAGATGAACAATATTAGTTATCAGTAGTGTTTTAGCGTTAAAAAAATAAACTATTGCGTTGATCGTTTAAAACCTTCATAAACAGCCCAAACCCTTAATAAAACCAAAACCTACACTTTCGTTTGGCTACAGACGGATACATTGGTTCGATGCCACTTTTCCTTTTGGGAGATCGTCTTGTGAAGTCGGATTCTTCTTCCTCCTCCTCTTCGTCGGCGTCATCTTTAGGGAAGAACAGCTCGTCGTTGTCGTAATCCGGCTCCTTCGCCCATTGACTAGGTAGACGACGTACTGGAGATTCTGGAGCGCGAACTGAACTGCTATTACTAATGTCGGCTTTACAGTTCTCCATCGCCTCGTGACGTAGCTTCATCTGCTTAAATAACTGTACATATTCGATTTGTTTCAACGTCTCGAAATGATTTTCTATTGTGTAGTGGAGCAAGAGTCCAATCGCTTCCTGAAAAGGGTCAAAAATAAATTATAGAAGATTTATGTATTGATATAAAAAAACAAGATGTGTAGTTCATACATAGACTCTGAACATTAAAAAATGAAATAACTTACATGTCTAACAAACTCGAAGAACTCGAGAATAGCTGAATTCATGAGATTGTATCGGTTTCCGTTGTCCATCAAAGCTCCGACAATAGGATCAACCACTTTCTTGTCCACGAGATACTTAATATAAGCTTCGTCCTTCTGTTGTATCACTTTTCGAATCAGCCTCAAAGCACACAAAGCCATGAACTGATGTTTCGACTTGAGAAAGACTGCCACTGTAGACAACAAATCTTTTGCAATCACAAAGTTTCGCATTGAATGCATGTGATTCTCAACGCAAAAGCTTAGTAATTCCAAAATTAAGGCCATCTGATTCGCTCGGTAGTAATCATCTAAAATATTTTTGATAAAGATTATCAAAATTTTAGGTTAAAATAGATAGAAAACCTTATTTTCAACCAGATTAACAACAATTAAATAAAATAAAAATATCATAAAGTACCAACAAATCCACAACATAATATTAAAAGTAAAAAACCAACCTCTTATAATGTTGCCATCCTTGATGTTAACAAACAAAGGTTGAACCAATGTGTCGATTACTCGTTGATAAAACATGGCAAAGAAATCCGTTTTCTCTGACTTTGAGCCTTGTTTCTCCAGTAACGCGCGGGGGGAAGTCCGTGCTACAGCTGCCAATGTAACAATACTTTCAGCATCTAACAGGTTTCTAATCAAAAGTGAAATATTGTTGGCAGTGGTAAGCTCGGGATCTCTATCCAACATGATCAACTTGACAATCTTGTTCAGCAACACACCATCCTAAAATGGCAGAAATATCAATTTGTGCATTTTGATATCTGTTGAACCAATTTTGGTACTACAACAGATTCCAAAATTCATATACAAAAATAAAAAAACCCCGATTTGTTACCTAAAATATAAACAAAACAATATAAAAAACATACCGGTCGATCCTCTGGAATACTTTTAGCTTGTTTGTACAGAAAGTCCCTCATGAATATAGGATTATAGTCAACAATCATAGAAATCACATCGATGGATGCTACTCTTGTTGTGGGTAAGGGCGAAGAGATACAAAGATCAATGCCAGATAGCATGTCTTGGTTCAGAATGGTTTTGAAGAACTGTTCCCTGCCACCGCCCGACGCTTGTAGAGAATGAACAAACGAACAAAACTCTTTCAAGAATTTGGTCAGGTCCCGGCGTCGAAGTTGAGGTGTTTTTGGGTCCTTGAGCTCGTCGAAAAGTTGCTTCATCAATTCTTTGTCATTCTAAAAATAAGGTTTTAATGCTTTGATGATTATTCTTAGTCAAGAGGAAAAACAGAGTTAACATGCTGATTAATATAACGAAATGTTGAAGAATAACATACCAACAAAGAAGATACGATTTCCGCCCTTGAGAAGAAAAGATGGCTGTTTAAGCATGTCAAGAAGTTTTCTTCGAACAATGATGGGGCTGGCAGACAAACGTCCTGAAAATTTCACATAATTTATTTAAATTACTCTTACTCTTGTTAAATCTCATTTTAAAACAAAAAACTTTGAAAACCCCTTAAAAACATCAAGCATTAGCAAAAACCAACCTGAACATATTGTGCCCTGTAGGTCATCTGAATCTTTTTCTTCAAATCCTCCGTTTTAATTGGCAAAACTTCCCGGAATTTTGATTTTTCGAACAAGAACTCCCGATGTTTCTTCCGACCATTCGTTGGATCATACTCTAACATACCAACAATGTCTGTGAAATGTTTTTCTTCCAGTAACTCGTTCAGTATCATGTTACTGTTTAGCAAAAACATATTCTTGGCAATGTTGTAGAAGGAATGTAGGTGTTTTTCGTTCTCAGAGTCTTCGCAGAGTTTGAATAGATCGCATAGTTTTGAAATGTATCTAAAAATTGCGTTTTAAGTGAAATAACATTAAAAATAATGCCTACAGTTACTGAGCCTAATCTTAACTCAAGTAACAGTATCTAAAGCCTTATAAAAACCAGTATTTATATTACGTGTTACCTAAAAATCAAAAACAAGCAAGTGTAAAGAGACTCACCCCTGACTTTGTAAGCTGCTAGCCATTCTTTCCCTCATAGATGGTGTGGCCATATGATTAGTCAACAATCCCTCAATATCCGCCAAGTTCCCCACCGTACAAGCAGGAATAGCAATGCTCGGTCCAGCCGACAAAGAAGCGTTGGAATTGCTGGAATCGCTTTGCTGATCGTCCATATCAGCCTCCTCATCTGCGTCCGGATCTTTTCCTTGAATCTGACAAATCCTGTCCCAAATCGCCGTACAACCGTTCTTTTCTTGGAACGACAGAGCCAGATCACAGGATTCAGACTCTGACCACACTATCAGCGTGCCTTGTTGTCGTTGATATACTGTGTCTCGTTGGACCGGCGATTCCAACACGTTTTTTTCTTTAAAGAGTTCAGAATTTGACTCTTCAGCATTACCTGAAGCTTCCAGTCGTACCACTATGCACCATGTGTTCGGATCATCTGGGTATTGTACGCATGCGACATGCCCCGTCCCTCGA
Organism: Bursaphelenchus okinawaensis; assembly: GCA_904066225.2. Classification (NCBI taxonomy): domain Eukaryota; kingdom Metazoa; phylum Nematoda; class Chromadorea; order Rhabditida; family Aphelenchoididae; genus Bursaphelenchus; species Bursaphelenchus okinawaensis. Next base: position 4,086,865 of record CAJFCW020000005.1, on the reverse strand, counting down.
TCGTCCCAAATGCGTTGGTCGCATAGAACGTAAAGTTTGACTCGGTTTGTGCTGTTCTAAAAAAAGATGAACTTGCTTACAATTTTAGCTTTGAAAAATGTCAAACAACTGTTTTTCAATAAAATTTACAAACAGCAAAAAAAAGGTACAGCAATAACACCTTTTTCAAGTCAAACCAATATTAACTACCAAAAATTTTCCTAAAAATAAAAAAAAAACAAAAATTCCACTTACTCGACCAATCTGAACTCCATTTAATCTGTCAGCACTCAACTCCGACGTCGAGGGAAGTACACCATCCCCAGAACCCGATGAATTTGAGCTGTCACTACTACCTTCTTCTCCATTCTCAGCCGGTTCATTCCCAGTTTCCTGATGAATGGAATCTGCTTTGACCAACTTCTTGGTTTTGACCTTCTCGGTCTTTACTTCATCTTCGCGGACGGCCATTTCTTCTTTTTCCTCCGACATCCGGCACAGAATGATTTTGAAATCTGATCGAAGTTCAAGCTGTTTTAGAATTTAGAAGATAAAAATCATAGCAAGCTGAGCCCCAAAATTTTCTAAAATACAGATTTTAGGTAACAAATTGAAAAAAATTAAAAATAACTTTTAAAAATAACAAAGATCAAAATATCAATTTAAATAACAATAATATTGTAATTAACGGCTGTATTATAGTAAAAAACAAAATCAAACGCAAATAACTTGTTAACACTTTTTTAAAAATGTGGAAAACAAGTAAAAAAAGACATCAAAAAGTATAAAAACTACAATAAACAAAGATACAAATAATAAAACTACATTTCTTATAAAAAACATAATATTATACATTCAAACCCACTCCATTTAAAAAAAAACGTTACAGTTAAAGAAATCTTTAAGAAACGCTTTAAAACAAAAGTCTATCAAAGAAACCTTCCTTTACCAGCTAGCAGAGTACCCATCTAAACCATTTCAAAACAATATCTTACCAAATATGTAAATAAAGCTTTAGCAAGAACAAACTAATTATGGTAACAAACATTTCCAAAAAGAATATCAATCGAAAAACCCCGCCAACGGACCCCACAAAGTGCAAAAAGAGACCAAAACAAGCAGCACAACAGGTCAGCTAAAACATTCAGATCCGGCTTCGGTTGGCACTACATTAACCTAATGTTACACTGGAATTGATGCCAATTTACATGAACAGTCGCCTAGTGTTATCTTATAACGCGATTTTTCCTTGTTTTTAAAAATCTTTTTTCGCAAAAATATTTTTTCGTTTTAGCGCGCGGCGGCCACAAGTGACGCATATAACAAGTTTTTGGTCGGGTCTCGCAACGAAAAGTGCGACCTGACGGTAGAATTTAAATAACTTGGCATTGTGCTTTAAGCGAATTTTATGGAAAATATTTAAGAAATTGTTATCACAGACTCGTTTGATGAGTAATTTTCTTGAAAGAGTGTGTTAACGCTGGATTTTTTGTTATATTAAGAATTGAGTTTTATATGCAACTGTTTATCAGGTGTAATATAATGATATTTGACGATTTGGAATATTAAAACAACATTAAACTTTTCGAGCGACAAATTTATTTGTTTTCTTGTTTATTTCACTCTTTTTCACGCGCTTTTTCAATTCTTTTGCTCTTTTTACAAACTTTTTCAACACTTATTTTGATTTAGCTTCAGAATGCGTCGAGTATTCGGATCTTCGAAGCCCAAAGCTCCTCCACCAAACCTCAGCGATGCTATTGCTAACGTAGATGCTCGTGCAGATACTATAGAGAAGAAGATAGCCAAACTCGATGCAGATTTGGTCAAAATGAAGGATCAGATGAAAGGAATGCGCGAAGGACCGTCGAAGAATTTGGTTAAACAACGAGCTTTAAGGTAAGTTATTTATGTTTCTTCTTATTCTGTGTTTAGATTGCTGAAGCAGAAGAGACAGTACGAGAACCAGAGTGCCCAACTAGGAACTCAGAGCTTTAACATGGAGCAATCTAACTTTGCCATTCAATCGATGAAAGATAATCAGGTTGGTTTTGGAGATTTTAAATTTTTCTTTTGAAGAATTACGGAGATGCGTTACCTTCATCTTTACGAGAATTTACTAGTCTATTTTTACTATTTTAGCGACTTTTAAGTTATTAATTCTAATATTCTCAGCAATGTATTAAAATGTTGGTTTTAATGATAATATCAATTTAGGTAACGTTCAACGCTATGAAAGACGGTCTTAAAGTGATGCAAAAAGAATACAAGAAGATGAATATTGATGCTATTGATAACCTAAACGATGAAATGGAGGATATGCTGGAAATGAACAATGAGGTCCAAGATGCTCTTTCAAGGCAGTATGATTGTGCTGATGTAAGTACAGTTTTTACTATATTTACATAAAAGGAGGTTTTTGAGCCTTGAGATTTTGTGGTATGACGGTTGACATATAACGATTTTGTAAATAATGTAGATTACAATACTCTTTACCTTTGAATTAATATATTAAATTTCAGATCGACGAAACAGAGCTGGAAGCAGAGTTAGAAGCTTTGGGTAACGAACTCGATTTCGATGCTGACAGTTCATACCTGGACGAAGCCATAAACGCTCCAGGCGTTCCAACCAAGGACCCTGGAGCTCCATCGGCGTCGAAAACGGAAAATGGAGTTTTGGTGGACGAATTTGGGCTTCCCAAGCTTCCTGCTTAAATATTTTGTATTTTACTGGTCTAAAATACATTTTTTTGTATAAAATTATTCAGTTTTTGTCTAAAGCTAGTTCTAAGAATTTTTTTTTGAATTACTTTAAGAATACCCTTTTTTGGCATTGTAAAAGTTTTAATTTAGCTTTTTAAAATAACTTTCTGGGTTTAATCTTGTATGATACGACGAATGTAATAGTATTGATTCTTAATTGCACAAATTTTTATGACAAAAAATGTAAATAAAACTGTATAACGATAACGATGCTTTTTACTATTATTATTTATATATTTTTTGACGTTTCGGGTTAGAAATGCGAGTTATAAAGTGTTAGCATTAAGTAAACTTCAAGAAATTGAATTGAGAAACTAAAACTTTTTTAAAATCCGAAATTTGTAACAATAATGTAAGAGGAATAACAACCTTTTATTGTTATAAGTTACACGAGAAAAAGAAAATCAGAATAAAAACCGCGAGTAATCGATATTGTTGTTTCGTTTGGCACCGCTCCAAGAGATGTTCTGACTCAAATAATAAAAGCGGCTGTTTTGAGTGTTTAAATGCGTAGGCAGTGGAAGCCAGAAGGGCCCAGCAATCAGTTTGGAACAATTTTTCTTTATTTCGAATCAATAAGAAAATTCACGCTTTTTTGGGGTTTTAAGCGTTTTCGTAATGTATTCGTTTGTTTTCTTTGATAAAATAGTTTGGAAACGAAAATAAATTTACTAAAAGTGTTTAAAATTTAAAAACGTTGCTTCTGGCTAATTATTAAAGGTAAAATACGGGTTTGAACTATTTCCTTTTCTTTATCTATTGTCTTTGGACTAATTATTAACGTTTCCAAGGTCTTGTTAAGGCTTTAAAATGATCAAGTGCTAAGAACTTAAGGCTGTAAGAGCATAAAAAGATTTCTAAAATACGGGTGGATTTGCTATTATAAATTTCACATAACGTGGTACGTAAATATTCGAATTTTAGTAAAATGGGTCGAGAAAAGTCGGTAGAACCAGGTCATGAAGACAGTGAGGTCGAAGTGGTTGATCGTGGAATCACTTCTTTCAACCAAATTAAAGTAAATTGTAAGTTTTCAAAAATAGAGAGTTCATATGCTAAATAAATCTTGGCATAAATTTATGTAAAATACGTAAATCGTAATTCAGTATTTACATTGGTATGATGCGTAATATATATTTTTGTAATATGTATTATATTGTAAAACTTAATGTATTTTAAAGGCCTTAATTTGACTTTTTTAGTCCAAAACGAGAACCTGACCCGTCTGACCTTGTCCCACAACAAGATCTCGGTCGTTCCTCCAAACATCAGTGATCTCGTGAATCTGGAAAATCTGAATCTGTGGAACAATCACATCGAAGAGCTCCCGACCACGATCTCAGCTCTTCCCAATTTGAAAATCTTGAATGTGGGTATGAACCGACTCTACAAACTGCCTCGAGGCTTTGGTTCTTTCCCTCGGCTCGAGATCCTCGACTTGACCTACAACAACTTGAGAGAGACCAGTTTGCCTGGTAACTTCTTCTTTATTCCCACCCTCAGGGCATTGTACTTGGGTGACAATGATTTCGAGAGCTTCCCTGAGGATGTGGCTCACCTTATCAATTTGCAAATTTTGGTTTTGAGAGAAAATGATTTGATTGATCTGCCAAGGCAATTGGGAGCGTTGAGTAAACTGAAAGAGCTTCATATTCAGGTAATACAAAATTTTTTATGGTCCTTTAAGTAATTCTGTGCTCCGTAACTTCGAAAATTTTCTTTGAAACGGGATTAGAATCATTTGAACAAGCTAATAAAAACTTCTTAAGCATTTATTTTTCCCAGTTTTGTAAAATAAACCTTTTCTTTAACAATAATTTCTAATTCCAGGGTAACCGCCTTCAAGTGATACCTCCAGAACTGGGCAATCTCGATCTGATTGACAAAAAGCCAAAACAGGTAACTCGAGTGCTGAGAGTGGAGAACAATCCCTGGATTGGCCCATTGAGAGATGCTTTATATCAAAATGGCGTGTCTGGATTCTGGAGTTATGTACGATCCGACAATTATCATCGACTATACAGTGGCCATCCACGAGGTGTGGGTTCACCACCCCCTAAGAGGAACAAGGACAAGAAGATCAGTCGGATTGGTGGTCATAAGGAATGAGAGGAGAGTTCAATTTTTGTATAAAAATTTGACATTTCAACTTTTAAAATTTTAAACTTTTTAACCTTGAAAAGCCTTAACTTTAACTTTTTTGAAATTAAAAAAATTTTTAAATTGCCACAGGCTAAAATCTAGTCGAAAAGGTTTATTATTCACGTTTAAACATTGTCTTAACTTGTTTGTATTATCAGCCATAATAAGTGCCATTAATCGCTAATAAATATATTGATAAAAGCATATTGGTTATATCGTGTTATAAATATAGATTTTAATATTAAAATTTTATATTTTGCACTGTGTAGTCATATAAATGGTTTATTGTAATAGGTACATCTAGTGCTTAAGTTTTTGGTTGGTAATATCGCCCGAATCTTTTCATCTATGCAGTACCTGACTTTGAAGCTCAGAGCATTGAAGAAGCTGGCTAAAGGTTAATATTTTTTCAAAAATAAGTTTTTTTGCCTGCGGTTTTTTAAGTTTTAAATTGCCTCGAGTTGAGATCTATTCGAAAAGGTTTGTTTTTTTTTGTCTCAGACATTTGACACTACCTTTTCACTAGTTTTTACCCGTAGTAGTAATGCTACTACTGGGTCGTGATAAGGTAGAAACTGTTGTTTATGGCACTGGGGTGGATGGGTAAATTTATGCCTAGAAAAATAACTCTTTTACTCAACAAGAGTGCAATTTTATCATATTTCAAAGTTTAAACCAATTTTAACTTTAACCTATTCAAATTAGCACGCCTTTCGAAAAACAATTTTGAGTATTCTTGTTTTGGCTCGCTTTTTCTGGTTATTTCTTGTTGTTTTCTCTTTACCGGTCGATATTTTTGGTTGGAAAATGGTCAACTGTAATCGTTGTGGTCCCTCCATCTCGTGTGAACATTGCACAGTAACGACTTTCAAGAAGAACAAGCGAAACAACAAGAACATCAACGTGAACGATGTCAAGGGTGAGACTTACCTTTTGAATTTTGAGTTTAGGACAAAAACTGGAGTTTTTAATCTAAAAACTTTTCTATAACGGGTTTTAAGGCTTCTATATTAGTTTTAGTTTGCTTTTTAACATTTTTGACATTATCTTCGTTATGGAAATCTATTTTTGGGTTTCAGCGTTCATAAAGGACCAGAAACCGGCCAACGGAGACATAGATGCAAACCTGGTGGCAGCACGTTCGTAACATCGTCCGATTCTACTAATTTGATATTGTTTTATGAAGCAATAAAGGTTCCTTTAAAAGTGTTTGGCTTTATTTTGTAGTTATTGTCATCTTGGCGGCCCACGGGGCTTGGTCTAGGTTCGGCTCTTTTTAGGTTTAATTCTTTCCTATATCCGTGACACTATCTTCATCGTCCACTACTGAGAAAATAATATGGTAAATGTTGGGATACGATTTATTCCAACCGTTTCTAGTTATTTGTCTATTGTGAAATGTCTTTCCTCGGCCCTATAAAAGGCCGAGATTCACTGAATAAAGTAACTTCGGTTTTCTCGTGATAGTGGTGAGCGGTTGATTGAGTCGCTGACTTCAACAACGATAAAGTGGCGATCAGGCACTTCGATTTCGCACGGATTCAGGATTAGACGGTCTTGTTTGGTACCAATAGACCATGTCTAATGCTTCATCGGCTTGCGGCCATCGAGGGCCAGGCAGCTTCGACCCTGCTTCTATGTCGTGGACTTCATACTCCGGCCTTCTGAATACGTACATTCAGATTGCCAATTTGACGACGGACGAGAGTAAAAAGCTGTTTTTATTACAGCAGATTGGTTCCAAGGTATTCCACCAGCTCACGGTCGCTCTGAATGGGCAGAATGCTATGGATAAGACTTTTGAGGAACTGTGTTATACTTTGAAAGGGATTTACGATCCCCCGGCTATGTTAGCGCCAATCAGGCACAAGATCTTTTCTTGTCGCCAAAAGGCGTCCCAGACTTCGGAGGAGTTCATTATGGAGATCCTGTCGTTGTCAATGAAAGCCGATCTCGATTCGATAACTAATCCTCGAGAATTTGTTCAAGTCCAGGCCATTATTGCCGGCGTTCGAGATGATAAGACCAGGGTACGGCTTCTGGAGGAAGAAAATCCGTCGTTGGAACGGATTCGAGCTTTGGTACGGACTTCGGAGCAAGCACGGTCGGCTGCACAAGCCATGAAACCGGATTCTGAACATCAAGGAGTTGTCTCTTACGTCGATCGTCGTAAACCGAAGAAAGCTTTCCAAGGAGGAAAGCAGAATGGAAATCAGAGAAGATGTTATAACTGTGGATCCACCGAACATCTGGTTTCAAACTGTCCGAAGAAGAAAGGACAAGGAAGTCATCGTCAAGGAGGTTCACGTCAAAATGGACGGAATCAGCGTCGTTTCAACAAGAAGGAACGAATCAACGACACAGAATGGGTTGATCCTGACGGTGACAGTGACAGCGATCCTCCTCTTCACCTGCTACATATGCACGTCGATGAAGTTGATCTGCACGCTGTCTGCCCGCCCACAAAGCTAGCAGTTCAAATAAATGGCCAAAATTTCGAAATGGAACTGGATAGTGGAGCGGCTGTTTCGGTTATCCCTGAAGGGGTGTGGGATAACGTTGGAAAACCGCAGTTGACGCCAACTTTGGGGCGTCTGAAGGCATATGGGGGCACACCATTGCCGTTAAAAGGAAGCTGTACAGTGGAAATGAAGTTTGAAGGTCAAACAACATGTGCCAAGCTGGTGGTTCTTGAAGGCGATGGACACCTTCTCTTTGGTAGAGATCTTATCGCCAGTTCAAGCTCGATATGGGACCGTATTTTGTGCACCAAGTCGTCCCACCAATGCCAGCATTCGGTCTAACGGTAGACCAGATCAAGGAAAAGTTCGCGGTGCTTTTTGATGATTCTTTGGGTACTTATAAAGGCCCGGACGTGGAGCTCAAATTCAAGAAACCCCCTACTCCCGTCTTCTTCCGCTCTCGACAAATTCCCTTTGCTTTACGGGACAAGGTCGATCAAGAGTTGGACAAGTTGGAAAAGTCCGGTGAATGGAAGAAAGTACGACATACTGACTTTGCCTCGCCATTGGTCATTGTTCCAAAGCCAGGCGACAAAATTCGACTTTGTGTCGATTTCAAAAGGACTATAAACCCACAGTTGGACGTAGATGAACATCCAATACCTACTGTAGAGTCAGTATTCCAGTCGTTAAATGGAGGCAAAACTTTCTCCAAGATCGATCTGAAGGCGGCCTTTACTCAGTTAAAGCTTTCGCCAGATTCTCAGAAGATCTGCACGGTCAGCACACCAAGAGGATTGTACCAGTGTACTAGATTACCATTTGGTATCGCATCGGCTCCAGCAATCTTCCAATCAACAATTGAGAAGATATTGCAAAGTATACCTAATGTCGCCGTCTATCTGGACGATATTACGGTAACGGGACAAGATGACAACAAACATGCTGAAAATTTGTTCGCCGTGCTGACACGGTTGCAAAACGCTGGATTGAAGGTGAAGGCCTCAAAATGTCAATTCTTTGAGCCAAAAATCATGCTTCTGGGTCATATTTTGACTTCTGAAGGCATCAAGGCTATTCCTGAGAAGGTTGAAGCCATTAGGAAGATGCCGGCTCCAAGAAACATTAAAGAATTGTCCTCCGTTTTGGGTATGATACAATACTACGCAAAGTTTGTCAAAGGACTGTCTTCTGTAGCAGCCCCTTTGAACAAGTTAAGGAAGAAGGCTTGTCAATGGGAATGGGGATCTGAGCAACAATTTGCTTTCCAAGAACTGAAGAAACTATTGACGAGTTCAGAGGTCCTGGTACACTACAACCCACAGCTACCAGTCAGACTGTCTACAGATGCTTCTGATTACGGTATTGGAGCTCAATTGGAACATATATTTCCAAATGGTAACATTAAAGTAATTGGATATGCCAGTAGAACCTTGACCCCGGCCGAAAGAAACTACTCGCAGATCGAGAAGGAGGGGTTAGGGATCATCTATGGAGTTACTAAGTTCAACCAGTACTTGTATGGCAGGCGTTTTACATTGTTGACCGACCATCAGCCACTGGTTCGTATTTTTGGTCCTAAAATGGGTTTGCCAACGGTTGCAGCTCGTCGGCTGCAAAGATGGGCTACATTTTTGATGTCATACTCGTTTGACATCGAATATGTTCCAACAGACAAATTTGGGAACGCTGACGGTCTCTCTAGGCTTCCTAATCCGGACGAGAAGCCAGACAGAGCTACGAAAGTCGAAGATCTTACGGTGAACGCCGTGCAAGATGTCATACAGTATCCTATTGGTCTTGGTCAAGTTCGGAAGGCAGAAAAAGACAAGATAATGTCTCAGGTCAAGAAATACGTACAGACGGGCTGGCTAGACAAATGCCCTTCTGATCAGTTGGTTCAGTTCTATCGTAAACGCCACTCGTTGACATTGTTCCGAGGCGCTTTACTAAAAGGTAATTAGGTGGTTTTACCGCCAGTGATTCAACCAATGGTACTGAAACAACTACATGTTGCTCACATGGGGGCTACAAGAATGATTGCTTTAGCCCACCAATACTATTGGTTTCCCGGGATGGTGGAGAAAATTCGGCTTCTAGCCAAGGATTGTAAATTTGTGCGGTTGTTTCCAATGACCCGCCAAAAGCACCATTGCACCTTTGGGAAAGACCTCGAAACCCATGGTCTCGCTTGCATTTGGATTTTTGTGGGCCGTTCATGGGTAATTATTGGCTGGTAGTGGTCGATTCTTACACAAAATGGTGTGAAATTCACCCTATGACCAAGATAACATCAAAAGCTTTGATTACCAAGTTGCGCCAGCTATTTGCTACCTTTGGTATCCCAGAACAAGTGGTGTCGGATAACGGTCGTCAGTTCACATCCACTGAATTCAAGAATTTTTGCCTTTCTAATGGCATTCAACACTTGTTTTCGCCTCCAGACAAACAAAGTTGCAACGGCCAAGCTGAGCGGTTTGTTGGTTCGTTCAAAATGGCCATGAACAAAGCTGTCGGTGAGTCTGGGTCGGCGTTGGACAAAGCGAACAGATGGTTATTTCAATATCGGCTTACTCCACACCCAGCTACAGGGATGGCGCCAGCAAACTTGATGTTTGGCCGACAGATTCGGTCACGATTAGACTTGCTGCCGCGAACCCCACGAAAAGTACCGAGGGAAGAACAAATTCAAGTTCAAAAGTACACAGCTACGGCGCTAAAGAACGCCAACAAGGCAACGAAACCCCGACAATTCAACGTCGACGACTTCGTTTATGCCAGAATGTACAATTCGGGCACAGTGAAATGGATTGAAGGTCGGATTGACAGTTTTGACGGTACTAAGATTGCCTTAGTGGTTACCGACTCCGGCATCATTCGCAGACACGTCGATCAACTCAAGCATCGTCATGGTCCATCTGGTGATGCTGATTCTTCTCCTCAGATTCCAATGTTCATACCTCAGAACAATGGAGGAGGAGGGAATAATGAGGTGCCAGATATACCAGAGGGTTCAGATTCTTTGCCAGGCTCTGTGAACGGGGATGTTCTCAATGGAGGAGGAGCGGCAGAAAATAACACACGAGAATTGAACCCGGAGGCCGGAAATTTGTCAGGAAATTCAGCAAGAAGGTCGTCGTTGGGAAGGTTATTAGAAGGGACTTCGGCTGGGCGCATCAAACGCCATGTAGCACCACCGGTCCGTTTGTCTTACGACAAGGACGGTAAGCAAATTTCAACAGCCGCTAACCTTCATTACCTCAAAATTGAAAACGAAGTCAGCATAAACCCTCATTCGGTCGATCCATTTGAGAAAAGTGTGTCTCTCTCGAACGGTCAATTCGTTGTGAACATGCGGTGTAATTGCTGCAAAAAAGTGCTGAAATGCACGAATGTCGAGGGTTGCCGTAAGGCAAAGCAGAATCAAGCCAAGGAGGAAGAGCCCCGTCGACTACTGTCACTGTCCCCGCTTCGTGGAGATTGTTCAACAAACTCTCGTGACTCTGGACGTCGGTATTCTTCTGGCTTTTTCTTCTGGTTCTCAATGTTCTGAGCGCCGCCGTTACGACTCTCCGAAACGAGAAAACCGGTTCAGGTCTCGGTCGCGGTTAGGAAGGCTGAATAAGCCAGATTCCTCGGAGACTTCCCCTAAGCGATACGTTATTGTGCCACGCACCTCAGTTTCGCTGGTACACGACGCCAAGATTCCAGTTAGCGCTGAATCGGCGGAGCAGATTTCGGATTCGAAGGCTGCTAAAAGCCAGATTGAGCTGTTGCAACAACAGTTGGACGCTCTCAAGACCCAACTTCAGGACCAGGAGATCAAACCGGCCAGACCTCGCATCGTGTTCGAAGACCGCCCGGGATGTTCTCGCCAGTAAACGTGTTCAACACGTTGGAGGAGGTGTTGGGATACGATTTATTCCAACCGTTTCTAGTTATTTGTCTATTGTGAAATGTCTTTCCTCGGCCCTATAAAAGGCCGAGATTCACTGAATAAAGTAACTTCGGTTTTCTCGTGATAGTGGTGAGCGGTTGATTGAGTCGCTGACTTCAACAGTAAACAAAAAAAATTAAAACTCACAATCCGACCTTAATGATTTTTAAATCTATCATATATAACAAAAGTAATTAAAACTCAAAAATAATGGCTTTGAAACTTAATCAAAGATCGAGTGTAATATAAAAGTTGAGATATCTTCAAGTTTGTGGTGAACAAACAAATCCAGGAAGCGGACTTGACTCGATATTAATAAAGATAAACTGTGATCTCATTGGGATAGCTGGCTTTTTTCAAAAATAAAAAATTTTTGTTTTTGTTACTACAGTATTGACACAGTACAGATACTAGTTTGTACGAACTGGAGACTACCTAAATATTTAAATAGTACTTGACAGAAAATATTAATCTTCAAGTATTCAGACGTTTAAGAGTTGTAGTATTACAATTCTGACGTTTACGATATTATTTTAGTTTAGAAATACTTTGACGTATTTTACCATGAAAAACCTATCGAATATGCATTTTGTGACCGAAGAGGAAATTGAAAATACGGAAGCCAAGGTGGAGTTGTGTTGTTTGCACTGTCATCGTATCTTCTTCGGTTCTCATGATTTGACACAAGTTGGCATTCTACATGGCAATTTCACATTCTTCCGCAAGGTGGGTTTGTGTCATATGTAATGCTTGGTTTGTGTGTGTAACGTTATATACATATGGATGTTTGATTTAGTATACAAAGAAGAGTGGACTAAGGTAGGGATGTACGGCAAGGTAATGTTAAGTAGGGTATAGCAGAGTAGGGTAGGGTAGGGTAGGGTAGGGTAGGGTAGGGTAGGGTAGAGTAGGGTAGGGTAGGGTAGGGTAGGGTAGGGTAGGGTAGGGTAGGGTAGGGTAGGGTAGGGTAGGGTAGGGTAGGGTAGGGTAGGGTAGGGTAGGGTAGGGTAGGGTAGGGTAGGGTAGGGTAGGGTAGGGTAGGGTAGGGTAGGGTAGGGTAGGGTAGGGAGGGTAGGGTAGGGTAGGGTTAATATAGAAATACTATTTTCTTCACTATAGTCTAGCATACTTTTTATGTATATCTTGTACTATTTCTCAATTTTATCCATTTACCATACTAATATAGGTATTAATATGTAGTACACATCCGGATTGAGGTATAATTTGTTTGAATTTAAGATTTTTATTTACTTCTTAATGTCTACAACTTAATCTTTGTCAATTTAATCCATTTTTAATTATTAAATTTAACTTTTGAAATATTAGCTCATCTGAACGTGGGATTAGGTATTCAGAAAATGTATATAAAAACAGGCTGAGAGATTAGGTTTATATTTTAGAAGTTTCTGTTGGTTGTACTTTATTTTTATACTCTTTATGTATTTTATTATGTGACACCTAATATCTAAAAACAGTTTTCAAACATATAAAACTTGATGTTTACCCTAGTAAATCAACACTTTGAATGGTAAAATACGTCAAAGGAATAGTAGCCTACAAAGTTCTTTTTTAATTTAAGTTACAAATTTTTACAGAGAAATGTCTAGCTATTTCTACATTAAAATTGTTGTCATAACACGCAAAACAAGATGTTTGTCTGGATTAAATTAAGATAAGTAAGGTGTTGTGGGTTAGACATCACTTTGTTGTTTGGGCAAGAAAGTTGTTTTGGTTTCTTATACTTTTGTATTATATAATTATAAAGTTAAAAATTTCTAATCAGTTTTTTTAACGTGTTAATTGAACCAAAAGTAGCGGGACACGTTTAATTTACTTTTCAATAAAAATTGTCCCGCTACTGTTGATTTAACCTAATAATATATATTTAACTTGAAGAAAAGAGAAAGGGATGTTTTTAAAAATATCTTACTTAAAAAATAATAAAAAACAGTTTGAAAAATTTTATACATATAAGATTGACTTTTTTTTCGGTCCGATTTTTTTCCAAGTTATATTTGGCTTGACCTTTTAGATATAAGCGTACCGGACTGGGACATAGTCTAGTAGAACCTCTTTTAAACCTACCCCCGCCCCCTTTCTAACCTAATTAAAATTTCTTTCCTATTTTGCTCTGCACATGCTCAAAAAACTATTTCATATTGTTTTTGCAATTTCCCTGCAACATTAATTCTGCCCCATTTGAACGATATTTTTGACACGTTTATTAGCCTATTATGATGATTAGCTTGCAATTATGTTAAACAGGACCTTTCCTGTTTTTTTGTTCTTTAATGCGCGAAAATTGGGTTCGTAAGGGACCTCCTACTCGAGATTCGAGAGGACTAAAGACTAGTCTCGAGTGTTAACAAGGTTTACACTTGACATTGCTGGTTTTCACGGATTTTAAGGGTACGGTTAAATGTTTACTGTCTGGGGTAAAGCTGATCGGGGTTAACTATGCTAGGCTAAAGCAAATTTGAAAAAAGTCAGCTGAAAAAGTGGGCTTGGAATCTTTACAGGCCTAGTCTAAAGGGAAGGGATAGGGAAGATTTGCTGATTTTTAATTTTTTGGTCACTGATAACTTAATTTTTTTTACTTTTTCATTTATATTTACACTAATTATGAAAAACAAAGATAAAGTTTACAATCAACCTAATTGACGCTTAGTTTGATGACTTAAATCTGTGTGGATTTCGAAGAAAACAGCCGTGTAAAGCGAGTGCCGGAGGGCTTTAGGTGAAAAGTGCATTCTTAACATTCCAATCGTTTCAATTAATTTTTGAACTCTTTGAAAAACTATGAAACGTAGACAATGCACTACCACAAATCAATTTATGTTTTCTTGGCACATTTTTTTTGTAATTTTCATTATAATATACGGTTTAGTAATATACAGTGCTAACGGGGCAATTGTGTTCCACCTTTCTTGAGGCCCAGTTTTCATAATACATAATATGTATAAGTTTGGAAGAAGGCTAGTCTAATAGAGGTGTTAAGAGGGCTATGGTTTAAATATGGTAAGGGTGAGGTATGACAGGGTGTTAGAGCAAAGGTGAGTGAAGGAGCAGTATGTAAATGACCTTTATTTTAGGAGAACGGGGTAAATTGAAAAAGTTTTATAGGAGGAGTACATTTTAAAAATGTGTTTTTACTTTTATTGTTAAAAAATTTGTAAATTTTTTCCTGCTTTACTTTCTGACCTTTCCAATACCAAAAGCCATTTTATACCTACCCTTACCAAGCCATACTTTAATCCCTAATAGTGCACTTACTTCAGTGAAATCAAACTGATCTTGTTCCTGTTAACCTTTAAAATCAGACTGATCTTTGTTGTGTTTAGTCTAGAATCGACTCAAATTTGTTATTTGTTATCAAAACTTTATAACTGATCTATCGTACACATGTTTTACGTGGGTTTTGAGGTTTTGTTTTTGAGAAAAGATGTGATGGATTGGCAGGGATGACATTCCTTTTGTTATAGAATAACATTTGATTTGATTAACATTAGATGAGGTTTTGAGATCAAAAAAGTTGATTTTGTTGGACTAGGAAGTAGTGTTTAGATCTATTTTTAGTTGATAATGAGATGGTTGATTAAGTTTTATAGGTTTTATAGGTTTATAACGTAATACGATGTCTTAAGAATTACATTTTGAAGAAGTAATGGTGATTTACAAGTAAAGGCGGGTTATCTAATACAAAAAAAGTTTAAAAAATGTTTTTGCACGTATTTTGTCAGTATCTTTACTTCCCGTATTTTACATAAAAACTACTGTACTATAACTAACCCTAAGTAAAATATCAAAATTTCTTCATTAGAAGTCTAGCCTAAAACTGCGTAGTCTTACCAACCTTGACGTAGCTGTTTTTTCTGTTAAAAGATGACAAATCAAATGGAAAAGTGAACATATGTGGCAAGAAATAGGGCCAGATGTTCACGTTAAGGGCCGTCCTCAGGGTCAGACCGTTAACTTTTTAGTGATAAATAAAAGTTTAGCGAGAGAAAGCAGATGTCGTTGTAGATGGAGAGAGAAAGGGAAATGGTACAGAAGATGAAAAGGGAAAGAGAATAGAACAGTAGATGGAGAGAGAAAAAGAAACAGTACAGCAGATAGAGAGAGTAAGCAAAATAGTAATAAATGGCATGAAGATGAAGAAAAGTATAGTGGAAGTGATATATCATAGCATAAAACGCAGTTTTTTTGGAAATATCGAGAAATAGAAAGGGTACGATAAAGAATGGCAGATAAAGAAATAGAAAAAAAGGCGAGCAGGGGGCTTATAGAGAAATCGCAAAGAGATGATAAAAAGAAAAGACATACGGACCTAGGATCAGATCAAGACGAGTAATGAAAAGTCCAAAATATCACTACTTGTCTTGAGACCAACCTACTATAACATACGATAAACAAAAGCGAAAAACAAGTCATAGAAACAGAGAAAAAGCAGAAAAAGATAAGTTGAAAACAATGATTTCCAAGCAATTTATCAGAAACTACTGTTGAGACATTGCTTGTTTGACAACAAGTATAAGGTTTGATCGAGCAACTGATTGACAATACAATTGGCAGTAGTGTCTGGCAACTAACAGTTGCGATTTGTAGTCTGATTTCGAAACAATCGACCGGTATATAAGGGCAGAGTTGCTTGGCTTCTTCTTTTTCTTTTTGCCTTTCTGGAGGGGTGGGAAAGGGTGGGTGTGATGGGTTGTGTTTTTAAAGGGTTGGAGAGGGGTAAATTGTATTTTTATGAGGATGGGGAGAGGTGAGTAGTATTTCTAGAGAGAAAGAGGAATGGAGAGGGGTTAAATTGTATTTTTAAAGAGGAGAGGGGTGAATATTAAAAATTTTTAATATTTTTAAAATTTATTTGGTACAAAAAGCTCTATATATATGACTGACGGCTGTTTATGCATTTTAAGTTGACATTGGTATTTTGGAAGTAGTAGTAAATGTCACGTAGAAATATTATAAATATGTATTAGTCTTATGAACTGTACTGCGCGGTAATATAGTAATATATGCATAATAACAAGAAAATCTAAATGATAGTAAACAGGAAATAAACTAAAGGACTTTTATATAGTCAACACTGCTGAATTCGCTTATTTTATTATGTTAAACAAGAGCGTGGGGGAAAGGAAAGCCAAGTTTTTTTAAAATTTTTTTGGGCAGAGACGATTATCTTCTTCTATTTACCAGTACTTTTGATACAGTGGAATTACGGTATAACGAACTTTTCTGTAATGAAAGTTTTGTTTAACAAACAACTGTTAGTCTCCAGCGAACACTGCACAGTGCATTTAAAATTTTATTACAGCAAAATTCCTTTATAACAAACAAATTCAAAATTCCCAAGCAATTTTTTATACAGAAGTCCCACTGTACATATAAAATAACGTTAAACTTGAGAACCACAGTTACTTTTATTTACAAATAAAATACGTTTGATGCCATATGTTTTGAATCTTACCTAATTTATTTCTTTTGCCAAAAGCCTTGTTCAGATCTAAACTTTCTTCATTGTTTTGGGGGTGTTTTTAGAAGGTTTGTTAAGTTTCTGATTTCAAAAATTGGATTTCAAAAGCTTTGCAGTACAGTAAAAATTTAAGATTATATTACAGTAGATTCGCAGTCAACATTCTTTATCTTTATTGATAAGTAAGGGCACTTTTTGTAGCCAATAATTGCACTTTGTGTGATAAAGAAGGGTACTCTTTGTGATAAGGGGGGTACTTTTAGTTAAGATAATTTAATGATAAGAAATGGTACTTTTATGATAAGAAAAGACACATTTTTGATTGGTTTTTGTTATTCTATGTTACTATTTCAAGCTTTTTAAATATATTTTTGTTTACTTAAAAAGATTAAATCAAGATTTCAATATCAACTTTACTCTGTTGAACTTGTTTTTGTTTTTGGCACTAAAAAGGGCGATGATAGGTCAGTAAAGTTTAATTAATTCATTAAATTGCTAAAAGAAGAAAAGACCCGGAACAGAAATCCGGCTATAAATGGGCTTGGTCACGCTCAGTATAATTATATTTTGGCACTGGCAATTTGTACAGTATAGTCTATATTGTATTGTGATTGTGAGTAGTAGACAACATGACTTACTGAAAAGAAGTGACTTTTCTGGCTAGGTCTGAGTAGGTATGAGTAGGTGTAGAACGGACTATGCCTGGCTGCCTGGCTAGGTAAGATTAGGTATAGAACGGTGCTGGGACTTCCGTTAGGATAGAAAAGCCAAAGAAGCTGTAAGACCTTAACATATTCTAACAAAATTTTTTTAACTTAACGTTTTTTAGCCTATTTACTTTATTTTGTCACCTACTCCTTCATTTTTTCTAACTTCCGGTTTATGTCATCATTCCTCATATATTACGGTACCCCTCTCCCTTTACATTATCGTTTTTGTTCGTAATTTGAAGCCGTTTTGACAAGTTTTGCCAAAAGTGTTCAACAATTCCCGCGACACCTGTTTGTCTGTCAATATTTCATTTGAACTCTTGACCCTGCGGCCCGAAACTCTCGTCAAGAGTGAGGACAAATATTGGCTGCAGAAAGTGAAAGTTTCGAACCATTGAACCAAATTGATAAATTGTAAAGAAAAAAGTGGGAAGATTGAGCAGAAAATGCAAAAAAATTGATGTTACAGTAAGAACATTGTTGGAGAAAAAAATGTTTTGCTAGGAAAGTTTTAAGCTCATACCTACTAGATCGTTCAAATAACTATGTGCTCTCTTTCAAAAAATTTTTTTGAGGTTTGGGTCACAGAATTATTTGAACAAAGTGTTAGGTATGTATGAGCGGTGACAGATGGATCAGTTAGGTTTAGCATGAGTAAAGTTTGCGTGGGGAAAGGGGGTGAGGCGTAGAAAAAGATAAAGGTTTATCTGAAAGGGGGAGGGGGGAGAGTAAAAATTTTTTAAATTAAGAAAAAGTTGGTTGTTGCCTTCGGGTAGCTTATTTTACTAAAAACGTTTGTTGATTGAAAGGTATCAAACAGTTTTAGCACCCATCATTATGTTTGTTTAGGCAGTATTAAAGTGGGAATTAATAAAAGTCAAAAGCCAACTTCGCGGTAAATAAAATAATTGGGTATAGCTTTACTGTCATTCTTCTAAAAATTCTATACGTTCATTAAATTGTGAGCTAGTATTAAAAAACTAAAAAAAGTAGCACAAGATGGAGCGTCGCATGAGATTTAAAGGCAGTAGCATGGTTAATGGCTGGAAGAACTGGATCAAGGTAAAATACGGAAGTTGAATAGCTCTATTAATATTGTCGTATTATAAGCTACCTTGGCATGGTTTTATTTACCCATACAGGCAAGGAATACTATGTTAGCTGCAAAATAAATGGCATTTACAAAAGTAATGCCATTTTGAGTACTATCTGCAACTTTTTTTCTCAAATGTATACTTAATGATGCAAATTTTTACTTTTCACCAGTTACTACGCAGTAGAAACGTAAACGGTTTAATCCCATCAAATAACGTATGAAAAGCGTATTAAAAGTTATTGTGGTACAGCAGCTAAAGATTAGGAAAATGTACATATTAGGTAGATTACATTCGGATTAAGTGGGTACATAGGATATATTTACGTAGGCTTAATATGTTAGTTACATAGATCTAAAACTTAAAGGCTTGGCTGTTAAGTTTTTAAACTGATATGGGCTAAGGGGCACAGAATTATTTTAACAACCTAACAATTTTTTAAAAACAGTGTGATATATGTAAAATACAAATTAATAAATCAATGATAAGAAGTTGTATAATAGCGTATGTACTACAACGTATAACGTCATTGCGTATTGTCATGTGCAACATAAATGCCTGCCAATCAACTGCAGATTGTCATGCGGAAGTTTTGGGAATGTTGTCAAGCATATAACCTTATTGTCATAGGCATTACTGAGCAACCATAGCGCTTATTGCAACTATTTTTGCATATAAACTGTGGTTGACGTTGGTACTTTTAGATATTGCTGTATATGTATCTATACTTTGGTGTAAGAGCATAGCTTTATCTTGATCTATGACACAGGTTTTTTAATGTTTTTAAGGTAGACAGAGTTATATTAGTACAATATAAACTTTGTATGTACTTACACCAGCTGTGTACACTCTTATACTATTTATTATATGATCTTACACTAGCTGAACATATTTTATATAAACCTAATTAGCTATGTAAACCCTTATGTTATCTATTACATGATCTTTAACTAACTAAACACTTCTTTTATAACCCCAACCAGCTATGTATACCTTGGCTGTATCATAACCGTTCTCAATATACGTTTGATTATGTATTCACCTGTTGTCAACATACTATTGACTCATATACACGGCTGTGTAATTACTTCCGCTTTTTGACTATATTTTAAATGACATTAATAATAGGAATACATTAGCATAGCCATTAAGTATCCAAGTCTTTGGAAACGTGAATTTTTTCATTTTATGTTCAGGTTATTGTAGGTGTAGGATTAGAGGAATTTATGTCGAATTGTAAAGAATTATGGTATGGTACTGTAGGTTTTTGTTTTATAGGTAGTAAAAGAATAGTGTTTTTGAATTGTAAGCTTGAAAACAAGATTAATATACTACAACCATATATAGGTAACATACTACTACAGCTAACGTATTACGCTTTTGCCTTAAAATTTGTTACAGTAATATCTAGATAAGCATAGTCTTATTATGAAAAGATAAATGAAACGCTTCTCATAAGCAGCAAAAGGCCAAAAATGTTTATAACATAAAATATACTGAACAATTTTCTTTGAGGATTAAGCTGGCCTACAAACTTGGGTTTTCCTGACCTAACGTTATATATATATATTACTAATGTAGTTAAGTTCACCACAAAAATATAACAAAATTTATGGATTATACCGCGATAAAGTTATGCTTAAATACTGATGTTCTGTACAGGCGTAACTGTTCGATACATATATGAGACATCTAACTCAAATAATAAAAAGTCATGTTGAACTTCAGGTTTACGTAAAAAGGAAAGCTAACTAGCATTTGCAACATTTTCTTTTGCAAATTTAGCTTTTTGTTCCTTATTTTTTTTCAAATTTTGTCATTGTTTCTTTGCCTTCTTTCTTATGCAGTAAGTACCTAGACAATTGCCTTTAGCCCCTCCTTTAAAAAATTAAACAGAAGTTTTGAGCTTTTGTTATTAGGGTTTATCTCAATATCACTAGAAGTGTGAAACCGGCTAGGATCAATTTTGTGGTTAGGTTTAGTCCCGAGGCCTAACTTTTAGGCTGAGCTTAGGTTTTGTTCAACTTTTAAGGTCTGGAGCGTTTCAACTTTCGCTCAGGGTGACCT
The DNA here is from genome assembly GCA_904066225.2 of Bursaphelenchus okinawaensis. Classification (NCBI taxonomy): domain Eukaryota; kingdom Metazoa; phylum Nematoda; class Chromadorea; order Rhabditida; family Aphelenchoididae; genus Bursaphelenchus; species Bursaphelenchus okinawaensis. The sequence continues at coordinate 4,066,230 of CAJFCW020000005.1, read as the reverse complement.
AGCCCAATGGTAGGACTGATTTATGTTTACATGACTCGCTTCTTCCTCTTATATATCTCTATTATTTTACTTCTTATCACTATGTATGTTTCATACTGGCGATATCTAAAAATTCAAATTATGTTTTAAATTTTCGAAATCTTATATTTTTTAAAATTTACAGTTTCATTAGGTTCAAACCTGTGTCATTTAGATTTTCTTATTAACCTCACTGACCCATCTTTCCCACTCTCATTAATAATATGTTGTTCATGAGTCTTGACTCATACAGATTGCATAACTTCCTGTTTAAAACCGATTCGGCGTTTTGTTGAACGGCGTTTCCGGTGGAAAAGAGATGGGCCACCTGTTCGAGAGGGCACGGCCTCGTCAAGTCATTATCTTCTTGTTTTCTGTCATTCCGACGTGAAAGCCAGTTCAAAGGTTAGGCGTTTAAACCGAGGCTTGTGCGGAATTAATGAATTTTAAAATTTTTGCTTAAAATTTTTTGTTTATATTGTGTTAGAGGAGCGCAGAATTAAGTGAACGATAAGAGTTTTTGAAAATTTTGGTTTTGATTATTTAAGAGGTGATGGTGGTATGATACGATTGCTTTATGTTATAGTAGAAAGTTTAAAACTAGCTTTTTTGGTTTCAAGGATAAGGTAGTGTTAAAAAATGGCAGTCGCTTATTTGTTTGATCTACAGTTCAGTAGAAACTGCTTCTTTTTGGTTATCGATCAGTAGAACCCCATATAGCTTTGACAGACTAATAGCCTCAAAAATGATACCATAGCTAAAAATAAACTTACTTTGTAGCCGTATTTTTACTTTAGTAATCACGAACAGACTATTTTTATATTTGTAGTCGAAACCACGTCAAATTTTTGAATATTTCATAAATAAATTACTATATAAAGTAATTACTATGCGGTAAACACGTTATACACAAAAAAAGTTAGGTTTTGTTTATGAGCCACCCGTTCGATGTATTGTGTATAACATATTATGTTGATATGCCTCTCCTACGCTTTCACAATCTGCCTTTCAGTTTATGTTGTTGTGTACAATTACTTTGTCTAATAGAATACTTAACTACGTCTTTGTGGGTTAGTATAATAATAATGCTTATATATAATAAGTTGGGACAAACAATGTGTTGTGTATTGGGCTGTAGTAAGAACAAACAACGTATCATATCTTGAGCTGCAAGCCTTGCCGCTTCATACCTGTGGCAATGTCAATTATTAAAAAATGTAACAAAAAAGTATTGTTTCTTTAAGTAAAATGGCTTTTACAGTAACTGTACAGTGTTTTCGGCATGTACTTTGACGAGATCTAGTCACCTTTGGCCAAAAACTGGTTCTTAACAAATTTTAATATTTTAAATTGGCTTTTTTTACTGTGAAACAGCACTTAAAACATTTTTTAATTATATGTAAAGCTGGCTACATGTTTTTACTTTTATGTATCATCATTTGTACTTCTATAGTCACTAATATAACATGTCAAACTATGAGTATTTGTATTGTGGCCTCTATATCTGCCTATGTTAATATAAGTAATTCTTTATCTAAGTGTCATATTAAATCTTGAACTTAAAACTAAGAAGATACTACTCTTATCATTTATTATACCTAGAAAGGTCGTATAGTTTACCTACTCTAAGAGACTATACGACCACTTCTTTCGCCCTAAAGCGACTAAACGACCATTACTTCGCCTTAGAACAACTATACAACCCCTTCCTTACAACCCTTTCTTTGACATGTTGTCATAGTTTGCAAAACTTCAGTACGATAACGACTGTTTATGCCCAATTTAACATTTCCCTTTCTTTTGCCGATTACTTCTCGTTACTGTCGCTCAACTGCGGTTCCATAAACGTAACATATCCGCCGCTTTCAGGTATACGAAACAGCCATGGCGTTGGGTGCAGGTGCTCCACAAACTTCGGCATCTGTGATGCAGTTCAGTGAGGAAATCATCAAACAAGTAAGGCATTTGAAAGGAAATTCAGATAAAAAATTTAAAAATACACATTTAAAGGTATATCAAGGTTATGTAAAAATAAACAGAGAATAGTTTAAAGTACAGTAATACAAGTTCAACATAGTAAACCTACTAAAAAATGTTATAAATGACTCTGGGACAGCCTCAAAATCTTATTTTTCTTTTTAAAACACAATGCCAAGAACATTCATGTTTTCGTGGTGGGACCCAAAAAATACAACTTTATTATCTTTCGTAAGTTTAAAAATCTTCACAAATGTTCATTTTTTATGCAAAATGCGGGGTTTCCTTTCTTGCATTGGCTTTTAAATAATGTTTCAATTTTTACATTTAAAAACGCCGAAATTAGCGTTTCTGAAGTCATCTTCTGAAGATGTTGTTTGCAGTTTCACCAAATTTATTATGCAATTGGGAAAGTCAGAATAAAAAAAGCTTAAGAGCCCTTTAGCCGTTCCGCGAACGCCGTGCAACGTTCTCGGAAACAACGTGAACGGCGAAAGTAAATGACTTTTGGAGAGAACTTTGCTTACACTGACCATACATTAAAATGTTTAACTCTGATGCTTTTAGATAAGGAGTAATATTTTAAAAGTTTAAAGTTTAAAAATTAAATTTTTTAAAAAAGTTTTTTACAATAAATTGCAAAAACTTTCTTTCCAACCCGAGTTTTAATATTAAAAACTTTTGTTTTTGCAAAAACTTCTTTTCCAGCGGCTTTTTTAAAAGAATGTGAGGTATGCCATAGTTAAAAAGTGATAAAATTAAACGTGTTTAAAAGCAAATTAAGTTGAGGTCCAGCTGACGCTATAGCCAATACTTTAATGTCCTAAAATTAGATATTACGTCACAAAAGTTTTATAAATAAACAAGAAATAAAAACAAACATCTGTTTGATATTAACTAGGAAAGTACCCAACCTGTTCTGTTCCGATTGACTTCAAATTTTAGCATTTTTCTTTAGTATACTTACTAGTAGAAAACCTTTAAATAAACCAATATTTTTAAAGTTATAAGCGTAACTTGTCTGGAAAGTCAAAAAAAGTGCTTGAAACACAATGCCAAATTTGTCAAATCGGCGCGAAACCGGTATAATTTAAATTTAAAACTCAAAAGCGCGAGCTAAAATTTTTTATGCGTACTATTGGTGGTATAATATAATTTTTAACTAACTTTCTTTATGCCTTCTTTAGTTACATGTCATTCTTTTTGCATCAAAAAAAAAGTTGGTCATAAAAGACAAACTAGACATAAACACTACTTTTTTACAATAGCATAACCCTCTTTAACATCATTCCTTCAAAATTACCATTCTATTATAAAGCAGTATATAATATGCCCCATTATGTCACGACTTTTCTTCACTTTTGCTTTACATTATACACAAGTTGTATACATCATAACAGGTGTCAGATACATGTGTATAATATAGTTTAATCAAATCTTCAAGTAGCCGTAATCAACCTCCGTATTTACTGCCCGAAGCGAAAGGAGCGAGAACAGATTATCTACTCTAATATAACTGAAAGCACGACTATTATACTCTCGGCTCTACGTCCGGGTAGGGTCGTACATATTGTAAAGGTTGAAGTGCTACTATATTTTGAGGTTTCTACTGAAGTTACAGTAGTTTAAATTTTTTCTAGAGAGTACTGTATTATAAAACTTTGTGGAGGAAGATTACTGTATTACAAGAAACTTTGAGAAAGATTACTGTATTTGTAAGTTTTCTAAGAAGAATTACAGTAATTCTTTACTACTGTGTTAAAGTTACTTTTGTTTGGCGTACTGTACTATAGTACTTAATAGTCTCTAAAGGTCAATGTACTAGCCCCTACAGACCACGGAAATACCTCGGCTTTAAGACGCTTGTTATTGCCAATATATTAATTAATATTCAGGCTACTAGACCTATAAATACATTGTAAAAGCTAATAAGATTCAAAAAGCTTGCTATAGATCTTTCATAATAAGCTACGAAATATTTTACCTATTTTCACTACTTTAAAACTGCAAAATTAATTCTAAACCATAAAATTTTTGACAAAAACTAAACTTACTGTACTTTAAATTATACTTTGCAATCATTTTTAACTTTACACTGTATTTTACAGTAGTTCTAAATAACTTAAAAGGCAAATTTCAAAAAGTTACTGAAGACCTAGTACAATATTGAAAAAATATATAGTACAATATTGCCAACGTAATGTCTTCATCAGACGATTTGCAGTTGACTCCAGAAGAGATTGATGAATTCCGTGAGGCTTTCATGATGTTTGATAAAGATGGCAACGGTACTATCTCGACCAAGGAATTGGGTGTGGCAATGCGATCGTTGGGACAAAACCCCACTGAACAGGTATGTTGTACCACTTTGATAGACCATATTCAAAAAGTTAGTGTAAATCTTGATTTTCCCTGTTATTAATATGTAAAACAATCTGTTTTATAGTTTTTACCACATTTTAAAATAGCAGTCAAGCCTTTTAAAAAAGAAAAGTTACTTTATGATAAGAATTTACGCCCAAAAGCAAAAATTTTAAAAACTTCAAATTACTGTAATTGCTGCAGACATTATTTTGTTAGTTTTATGTACAAAACAAAAGTAAATCTGTTGTTTATTTTGGCAGTTTTTTGAAATTTTACATTAACGTACGTCAGAGTTATGACACTTTTAACTGACCAAAGTCACTTTTTTGCTACGAAATTGGTTTAGAAATCACAAAATTGAGAAAAAGAATGTAGCAATTGTAATATAATCTTACTAGTACTATAGTCATAAGCCTAGTAGTACTATAGTCTCAATAACTAGTAAAAGAATCCTATATCGTATTTTACCATGCCATTTCAGGAAATCCTAGAAATGATCAATGAAGTAGACATAGACGGTAACGGCCAAATTGAGTTTCCCGAGTTCTGTGTGATGATGAAGCGAATGATGAAGGAAACGGATTCAGAAATGATACGAGAAGCCTTCAGGGTGTTCGACAAGGATGGCAATGGAGTAATCACGGCCCAAGAGTTCCGCTACTTCATGGTGCATATGGGTATGCAGTTCAGTGAGCAGGAAGTCGACGAAATGATCAAAGAAGTCGATGCTGATGGTGATGGTGAGATTGACTACGAGGAGTTCGTCAAGATGATGAGTAATCCTTGAAAAGGTTGAAGGTGGTGCATGGCTTATGATATTACGCATAATGGTGTCAATTGAACACTGTGTAGAACGATGTCTGATAAGCAATGTAAAGCACTGTATTCAATGTATTGTGCTCCTACAGCCTAAGGAGCACAATAATAAGCTAGGCTGACTATATAATAGTATCATACTGACTTCACTGCAGTACGACGTATTACCTTTTACATCTATGCCTTTTCTGGAAGAAAAATGTTGATGTTAGAAGGCACAGAATTATTTAAACGTCTAAATAAGAAGTATAGTACATTGCACTACCTTGAAGATCTTTGGCGAGGCACAAACTTATCAAAACCTTTTTGTAAATACCTTCCTTTCTAGTTTTGCTTAGGCAATATCCTTATGTTTCCCAACTTATACCTAATCAAATATGTTGTTTCTGGCTTATACCTAAACATCAACACCTTTGTAGCCTTGTAGATTAGACTATATTAGCCTTATCTCCCTTTATTGGGGTATCTCTCTCCTATTATTGTAGTTACTTCTACTTTAAAAACCATTTTTTAGTTTAAAATGTAAAACATATTGTTCACAATTCTTATGTCATACACTACATAATAATAGTTTCCGGGTTGTATTTTGCCTCCTAGAATTTGTAATATTGTACAATAATTATGTTAAGCACATTCCTGCAACATTCCTCTAGAAAATGCGTCATTATGACTAATTTTTCAAAATTTTCTTGTAAATTTTTTTTTACTTTGAATATTTTAAACTTAAAATTTGAAGCGCTTTAAAAATTTATTTTAACAGCGTAAAACAGATCATAATGACACATTTTCTAGAATTTCGTCTACATTTTACTAAATTTGAATTAAACTTTTAAAACTTATATTATTGTATGTTTTTTATATTATAACTCAATAAATCGCAATAAATATAATATCATCGTATGAAAGACATAGTTAAAGTTAAAACCGTGATAAAAACTATTATATAATAAATAGGTATAACTAGCAGTTTAGCCATGAAATCAGCATAAAAGCTATAAAAAACTCAGCGCAAACTTATATATAATACAGTAAGCATTCGTATGATACAGACAAAGGGCGTTATACAGTAAAAAATTGTGATTTACAGTAGGAAATGGTGAGTTAAGGTAAAAGATAATAGAGTTACGCTAAAGAATGGTTAGTTACGGTAAAGAATTGTGGGTTACAGTAGACAATAGTAGAAAATGACGAATTACGGTAAGTGCCGACGCAAACATAAATTAAAATTTTCAAAACAAAGCGCCATTCTTTTTGCATTAAAATAACAACCAGCGACGTCAGTAGAAGAAGGAGTATGGGCGTGAATGAGAGTCAATCAACCCCCTACGCCCTTACCCCTTAAAAAATCAGTAACGACGTCCCTGATAACAACATATAAGACAGGAAGAAGAGACAAAACGGCAAGTTAAGTATTAGGTTGTTCACATAATTCTGTGCCCTTATTTCACAGCAAATTTGCAAGGTTAAATTATTTAAACAACCAAACAACAACCAAAAATGAAATTCAAATTTCTCTAAAAATGTTTTAAAATAAAAGACAGTAGAGACAGTGCCAACTATCATATAAACAGACGGTAGCCAAAAGGCAATCAATAATAGTAAAGAAAAACTATTAACAAACACCTTCACAATGAGGACAACACAGCTTTTCGTTCCAGAAGATGGTACAATACCTTCGCAGATGTAGCAATCGCTCAGCCATCATACCAACACATCTCTGTGGAATGGGACCATCTTGTTGTTTTACAGCTGGTGCTTTGGTACTGAAATTTAGATGTTATTCATGAAATTTTATTAAACAAGCCTATAATGTTAAAACCACAAGTGTTTTGCAAAAAGTGTCAAAAATGTAACAAAAAGAAGAGGTAATCCGTAATTGGAGATTAAATCTACGGTATTTACATTAACATTGATTATCCGCTTACTAATACCTTTATCTAATTTTAAAGCGTCTGAATTAATCTCGACTTCAAATTATTTTTTGACTTTTTAGGTAATAAAACGAGTTTTTAAATTGTTTTCTACCCTTTCTACCCTACCCTGTTTTGCCACACCCTACCCTATCATACCTACCCTGCTTTACCTTATCTTACTTTAACTTAACTTATCCTACCCTACTCTAAAATAACCTACACTGCCTTATCCTATTTTACCCTACCCTACCCTTACTTTCCATTCAAAACAATCAATATAAAAAGCAAACCTACGTTGGAGGTCCCTCAGTGACCACATCCTGATTAGGGTAGTTGTTTTCCTTCAAAAACTTGACAACTTCACCGTAATCCGTGGTCATACGATAGTTGAACTCTACCGTATAACAAGCGACAATCTTGGCCGAATTGTGAAGGCATTGTTGAGCCCATGCACTCTTACAGTCTTCTGAATTACAGTACAAGAAGTTGAATGAGCTACGACACGAGGCGTCTGGTGTTGGGCTACAGCATCGGCACTGAAGATATGATATTGAGAAAAGTAAAATAATAATAATAAAATAAAGTTTTTTATTGTCTTTTAAAAGTAAAAAGAATAGTATTTTAACTGAAATAAACTAAAAAGACCTACCTGTTCAGAACCCTCAAACCAAGCCTTTTGGCTGATTGGCTTTTGTTCAGCGCTGATCAAGTTCAAGAACACTTGGAAACGGCCACGCTGAAAACATATTAATAAATCAAGAATACTTTATAACTATGCTCTGTAAATCCTTAGGGCTTTAGAACCATAGGTAATCTACAGCTCCAAGTCAAGCAGCTCATCTACTACAACATTGAATATCTATGTCTATATCTTAAAAGTTATTGTACCAATTTCAGCAAGAATTAATATCAAAGTTGTACTTTTTGATAGGAATTTCATTACGAAGGACGGTCAAAAAGCTGCCATTATAAAGAGTGTGTCACACTATCAAACATCTTATACTAAAGAGGTTTCATTGAACAGCCAAAGTAAATAAAAAAGAACATCCACGTGAGCAAGAGATTTATACCTTATTTTTGCTATTGTAATATATACTTTTTCAAATTGACACTTTTCAAAAAACAAAAAAAAATTTTTGTCGCATAACCCTAACCCAACAAGAACCTCCTTCAACGTTCAAAGCCTACCCCCTTATTCAATCTTTTTTTGATCTCCTCATCAACACCGTTGATTTTGTTCTTGATCTTGTCCTCAAGTTCAGATCGGCTTGGCAGGCTAATCGACCTCTTGAATTCATAAGTTTTGGCGTCGATTTGACCGCACTTTGGTGAGAATGAACTTTCTTGGCCTTTGGCAACGGCTGGCAAAAACTTGTGTTCTCCTTGGTTCAGACCCTTCTCAATCTTCTCGCTGAGGCCACAGAGCTCACAGTAGCGGCTGAAATTCAAAAATTTTTTTTTGAAAAAAAAAAATTATAAAATAAAATTTTTTCTATAAACTTTTTTTTATTGTTACGTTACGTTTCATGTAGAAAAGTTTCATAATAATAACTGACCAGTATTGTCTCTTGTCACGCTCGACAATCCCACTGAATTCATCGCACTGCTGGTTCAGTAATCCTGTTTCCGGAATCATCGTGTACGGCACATCGAAGCGGATTCCTAAACGTATTTCATTACAAAAAGAAAGGTATTGATGTACTTTCAATTAAAAAAAATATGCATTGATAAATTTTTATTATAAGGAATATTGTTATAGGTTAGTGAGCCCAGAAAGACGATAAAGTACTACAACTAGTTCAAAAATAAGTGTTTTACGTTGAAAAAACACTCTGATTTTGGATTTAAATAGATGTTACGTTGTTCAAATAATTTTGTGCCTCCTCTCAAAACACATTTTTAAGGTTACGGGGCACAAAATTATTTGAACGACCTAATAAAACTTGCTTTTTTTATATAAAATTGTAGCTAAAAACAAAGCTTAATGCTTTTTTCTTACCCCCAAACAGCCCCATATCCCTACTTTTTAAACCCCCGCCTCCCTCTTCAAACCTACCAGCCGGCCCCTCCAACAACGGCACCTGCAACGTCACTCCAATCTCTCCAGTCAGATACCCAAAATCATTCAGAACATTGATACGCCTAAAGTGTAGCGAATAGTTTCCCGGAGCCTTGATGTAATAGACTCGGTTGCCCTTCTCATTCACGATATTAACATCGTCCTCGGTCATTTTGATCTCGTTCTTCACGCCACGGCACGAGAACATGTTGATCTCATCGAGGAGAATGTAGAGATCATCATTCGGCTTTTTGGCCGCCACAAAGACTGATGTTAATATCAGCGAGACCAGGAGTGGCCTCATTTTGATAATTGGTCGCTAACCTGAAAGTGTTGGGTTAGTATTCGTGCTGTGGTATAAAATAAAGTTTTACGGACAAACGTGGCTCAGGAGTTTGAAAATTACTTTAAAAAAGTTTTAGCAAAGTCCCACTCCCCCCCCCCGTTATATATCAAAAAAGCAAAAAATTAACTTTTAAAAGCTAAAATACAATAAAAAAACAAAAAAAATCGCCATATGTATAAAAGCTACTACAATCTTACACCCATTACAACCCCCAATACAAAAGAAAAAACAGTGCGTTACTTCAATAAAAATTCGAAATTAAAGCCCATAAAACAAAAAATAACTCTCAGCTTTAAAAAATAACGTTAAAACAAGTTAACTCAACACATAACTATGCCTTTCTGATCCGAAAGTAAAATTGTAGGTCATAAAAGAGAAACACATTAAATGAAAACGAACGCCATCAATAAAACGGAAGAAACATAACGGATAACAGTCCGTCAATAGTCTTTCAACACATTTTTAGGTATATTAAAAAAGGATATTATCATAGAAATTATTGTACTGGCTTTTATCGGTACTGGACTTTAAAAAACAGTGCAATGTGGTCTTGTACTGATCTAGGGAGATCATAGAGATTGGCTGACGGTCCGACAAGACCGGTGCATCGGTTCGGTGCGTTAGAATGCACTTTCAAACTCGGTTCTGTTAAAAACTTCAGATCCGTGGTCCCGGTCCTGGTTTTAAGACCAGACCGAACCGATAGCCACACCCAGAAGGTCAGAAAAGAGTAAAAACTAAGTTTAAACAGACAAGAACTTTAACCAAAAGTTTCTTTTTTAAATCTCAACAGGAGACCCCCACCCAACTTGTTTCCAAAATTTTTCACTACTCCCCCCCCCCTCCTCCCAGTACGATACTTGTACAAAAGGTACAAAAGTCTCTTATCAGCTATAACATATTGAGTTATTATAGAAGCACGATGACACATAGGCTGCGCCAAGATGTCTGATGACTAGAAACGTATAATATAAGCTTGCTCGCCATCTAATCCCACCCAATACTTTTTAAAAAACCCGTCCTTATGTCATCGTTTCATCATCAACCACGTTTTTCACAGATCTTGATTAAAACTTCCTACTTCAATTTTATGAATATCTAATTTTGGTAAGTACGGCAAAGTGGTCAAGTCAAACCTAATAATACCTCAACATTTAGAAAAATTAAATTACTCTTAAAGTACAGGTAGCTTTGAGCACAAACTGTACTTTAAGGCTTTCCTATTATGATGACTTAAAATTTAAACGCTGTACTACCCTATATCAACTCTTTATAACTCCCAAACATCACTCCATGACAATCCCCACCACTACCCTTCACAACTTCCCTCGCCCCCACCCTGAAAAGTGAGGAAAACGTTTTTTTGGGATTTCCATTCCACCAGCCTGAACTGATGACAGACTTCGAGAACAGCGCCGCAGGGTATCGGCTGGAAAAAGTGTTGTGAAGAGTGAGAGAGAAACCAGAATATCTCTTCGCTTCGGATGACACAAATATTCCTAAAAACTTTGTCGGAGATTTTCGAAGAGAGCGCGCTTCATCAGTCGACGGCATTAATAACCCCCGCTTGCTGATTTGCTCGCAAATCTCTCCAACGGAATGCCCTTAAAGGTGTGTGTTTAAAAAAATTTTTCCACCATGAAGAAGGAAGGGAATGGAAAGCGAACACGTCCGAAGAAGATACGAAAACGCTGAAACGTTGATTCGGATGGACACAAGGTTCTGTAGGTGCAAACATTTTTTGATGGCTTAGGAGTTCAGGTCAATAAATAATTTGTGAAATTCAGTTTACAAACTTATAATTAAACCGTACGCATAATTCTAATAGTATGACTTTTTAAATTAACTAATAAAAATCGAAAAGAAATTGAAAGAAAAGTAAAAATGATTATCGCCGTCGTGGTAATTACAATGCCATTACTTTCCATGATCCCGATTCTTTACTTTCACTTTTTACTCAACAAAAACATATAGAATACAAAAGGAATCAAGCCTTAGTAGCTGATGAGTTCAAGCTTTGAATTTAAATATAAAACTGTGATAACAAACAATAAGTTTCGAATGTTTTAAATACCACTAAAAATGCCCTAATAACATACTATTTTTGTTTACAAAATTATGTTTCTGAATCATTTTTTAAATATTGTTATTTTCAATATTTAATCAAATCAAATAAGTCGTGGTAAAGCTTACAAAGACGCATAAAACAATACCAATACAAAGTTGACACTCCGCAACATTTTTCCGATAAAACAGTGAAGTTCCGTTCTTAAGAAAAGATATTTTTATTCTTGATGCGCGCGCGTTCCAATCTTTCTTTTCCTTGCAGCTCAAAATGGAGAAACGCTTGGGGTAAAAGACTTTATTCTATATTATTAGTTAGTTTAACATAATTTTTAACTACTTATTTAACTATGTCCGGACCATCTACCTCTCAGACTGATCAAGTAAGTTCTTTTTCTGATGTTTATTGAATTTTTAGGCAAACTAGAACCAAACCTTATCAGAGTTTTGTGGAAAAATCTTTGACTTGTTTTCAAAAGTTAGTAATTAATCGTTTAAGTTCTAAACTTAATGTTAAATAGTATTTCAATTGTAGTATTTTATTAATAAAACAAATTTAGGCGCAAACCTTACAAATATTGGCCGATGAAGTCGGCAGTTGTGATAGATGCTATCAAAGATATTACAATATTCTCCAAACCAAATCAACCTCAACCGACAATAAGAAGAAAAAGAATAAGACCAAAACTAACCAACCTAACACCTTTACTAACCACCCCTTATTTCGAAACTTCGATTTTACTGGTGGGGGATTGATTGAGCCAGGACCGTTAGGGAAAAACATTTTTGATCTCTCAACTGCCATTTCCAAGGCCGCTACATTAAGTCCGAAGCGGAAAGAAAAACAATTGGAGCAAAGCTGCAAGAACATTCAGTTATGTGAGAGCAACTTGGAGAACTTGAAGAAAAAACTGGTTGATGTCATGAATAAGAAGGTAAATTTAGTGTTCCACTTCTTAGTAACTTTGTTTAACGTTTAGGTAGAACTGAGGATCGATGGTATTATGAATGGGACGTCTGCTGAGGGAAAGAAGGTTGAGTCGTCCATAAAAGAGAAATACAGGATACGAAAAGAAGTACGTTGTAAAACTTATTTTATGTTATACGAATGAAGAATAAGATTTTAAACAATTTTACAGCTAGTTGTATTTATTACTATACAAAAAATCACAACACAAGTAGTTGAATACTTTGTCTTATATTCAATCTAACAATGATTGTTTCAGCAACTGAATGAGAAGTGTCGGCTTCAGATGGATGCTTTAAGAAAGCAGTTGGAAGCCGATATTGATTTTGAAGAGAAAAACGCAAAAATAACGATTGAAAAAGCAAAACAAAAACGCCTTAAACAGATTGACGATGAATTAACAAAAATTGGTTGTTCCGGTGACGGTAAGTATATTTTATCCACTAAAAATACAATATCACATTTAATCAAAATTTAAAAATAATTTATTAATTTCTATTTTAACGTTCCGTCACTAACAATAAGCCGTCTCCTTCTTTATTTATTTGTTTTCAGATTTCTTAGTGAATGGGCCAAAGTTGGAAGTACTGGAGTCCGAAATCGTGGAAGTAGATTCTGCCGCTTTTAAAGGGCAAGTAGTACTACCATTAAATAAAAAAGTTGACAAACGAATGCGAGAATTGGAGAGAAAAGAGCTCCAAAACTTTTGTTTGTATGCCAGAGCGCCAGCACGTGTGGGTAAAGTGCTGAAGAAGAAGAACGCTGCACTGAGGTTGAGTAATGTACAGTTAAACGGCAGTTTTTGGGCGCCACTTACTGAAGTAGAGTAATTTTATAACATCTATTTGGTTTATTTAATAAATGCTAACAAATGTCTTGATTTTGATGACTTTCATGATTACTGTAGCGTTTTTTTTCTTTTAATTTCTTGTAAACAGTCATGATAGAAAACTTGGCATGCCATGTTTTTCAAAATTCTTTAAAATTTCTGAAAGTGAAAATTCATTTCATAACTTTTCTTTTTACTTTACCTTCAAAAGTCCTACTTTGTATACCATGGAAGCGGTCGGTTTTCTAATTTCTTTTGTTTGTGGCATTCTGTTCTGGTTAATGGTAACATGTGCAAAAAGCAAAACCCCTCCAAAGAACTGCGAAAATTCGATGAAAGGAAAACTAGCCAAGGGTGCTGTAAGTAAACTTTTATTGTAATTTATAGAAAATTTAATTTATACTGTTTCAAAAAAAAATTTTTTAATATTATTTATATTGTACTAGGCCATGGTTCGCACTGTGCAACGATATTTACAGTTTGAAAAAGAATTGAATAAATAAAGTAAAGAAAAGTTGCCGGTTTAAGATAATAAAATTTATGCAGAACTGCTGACCTGTAAGCTTTCTTTGTAACACTTGTAACGGTGGGGTTTTGCAGAAAGCCTCCGATCCCCCAAAAGATGCCAAATCGGAACACGCGGCCGCCAAGAAACAGAACGAGGCCGCGAAGCCAAACGACGAAGCCAAACAATCCAACCAACAACCCGGTGGAAACAAAGGCGAGCCGGTGGGCGAGGCTAAGCGGGAAAAGACTAAGATCATCACTTTGGACCATCAGATCGACGAGAAACATGATGAGACTGGCGACCAACCGCAGACTCAAGAGACCCTGGACAGCGAAAACAGCGACCAGAAGCAGGTGGGAGTTGAAAAGACACAGGACGTGGAAGAGGATGATGCTGCCCAAAAGACACAGACATCGGAAAAGTCGGGCAAAGTCAAGAACTCCGTTAAGAAAGCGCGAGATGTGGACAAGTCTTTGGTAGAAAAGACACAGGACGTCGAGTAGGGTCATTTGGTGAGAGGTGGTCACATCTGGGTGTACAGAAATGTCCCTAAAATCATATTTTTACTGGTGAATAAATTTTTTAACATAATGATAATTGCATTCCATTTTCCAAGAATAATCATCATTTATGAAAACTGTCATAATCTGATCTTCATTTTTAAATATTATAGATCATAAAAGCTGATTCCCAGCGTATTACCGGTCAAAAGTAAACTGAAAAATAAAAATTAAGATCATTTTTATATACTATAACTCAAAGCTAATGCAGTAGCCCCTTAAGAGCCATTTAATTTCAAAAAATATGGTCCAAATAAGCAACGTCAAACCAAGAAATATAGTTCAAAGTAGTAACTTCAATAAAAATAATCAAAATTCCGAACATACGTTCAAATTCATTTATTCAGATTGATACAAGTAAGATAGTTAAGTTAAATAAAAAATAGTTACGGTTATAAAATAAAAAAAACTCATGAGACCTTTAGAGATGTGAATAATGTAATGATCAATCAGACTAGATTTAGACGGGAAAAATAAATAAAAGTTGCTATAAAGTGCTGCAAGTAGTCTTAAAATCAAGTAGACAAAGCCTTTGTAGTGAATTAGGCATAACATGTAGTAAAGAGGAACAACGTTTTAGTAGGATGACCATAAATAATGAAGGTACGGCACACATAAAGTAGTGTAAAGTAACTTTAATCACATTTTCGACCATATTTTAAAAGAAAACGTGTTCAAAGTCAAATCACACTACATAACTTTAAAAAGTTGAGCAGAGCGTCTACAGAGATGCTACAGTAATAAACAGTACAAGACAAGGACGAGTTTGACAATGATATAAAACTAGATAAGACTACAGACCTATATCATGTTATAAAAATCAAAAACCTAGGTAAAATCATACCTGCAGATCTAACATAAGTTACACTGATTTGCTCAACTTTTTGGCTTCGTCCAAGAACCTTTGATCTCCTTCATCAGCTGGAGTGATCTCTGACATTCGTAGCAAGACATTCTTGGCAGCCAACTTGTCGCCTTTGGACACATAGGCTTCAGCAAGATGGAAGAGGTTTTCTGGCCAGTTTGGACGGTATTGGTCAACCTGAAATTGAATTTTCAAATTTTTATGTCTTCTACAGAAGTTTTACTGCATTATATTGTACTAGGCCATGTTTGAGTAGACGAGTAAATTTATGCGGATCGGTACGGGCAAAACTGAATATATTAGGTTGTTCAAATGCCCTTAACCCCAAAAAGTCGCTTTGAAAGAGAGCACAGAATTATTTGAACAACCTAATATCAATATTGAACCCCAGTCACATTTTGAAAGGAAAAGCTGTAAAACCTTGTAAAATCCTATTGCTTACCGCCAGAAAGTCTTCGATGGCTTCCTCAACAGTTGCTTTAGGTGGATCTGATGAGAGTGCAGCCGCAGCCTTTCTCTCGACCCACGTCAAGTTGGCAATGTTGAATCGGAGTCGCGCTCGCATGTACAGTACGTTAGCATCATGAGGTCTTATCGCGAGGGCTTCTTCTATGTATTTCTACAAATAGCAATGATAATTCTTAATTCTGGATATTAAACCGGCCCCTTAACGCTTCAAAAAGCAGTTTAATATCTTTTTGGCTTTTACATTCACATTAAGAGGTATAAAGAGTCATTAAAATGAAGGTTTTGGTTACAATATGACAAATATTAGCCCATAATAATCCTTTTTCCAACAAATCTTACCTTAAAGTTGTTCCCCTCCTTGATCCTCTCCCTAGCTCCAACAAATTCTGTCATCGATCCACTAAGAGCTGCCATCCAATGAATAACCTCAAAATCAGTCTTATCACTCAAAGTATAGGCTTTCGTGGCATATGCATGCCCTTCTTGAACCAACTCCTTGTTCTTGCCATATTTGTAGCCTAAAGCATGACAAGCTCTGGCCATGCGCCATAGTAACTCAACATCATCAGGTTTTGATTCGAGAAGCACCTTCAACTCGTCGTAGCTCTTCTGATTCTCATGGTTTTCGAACATTTTGTCAATTCTCTGAATTGGGGTCTAAAAGTAATGTCATATTTCAAATTTTGTTTAAAAAATTCTTCATCTACATTAATATCACCCAGTAAATCAAACTCAATATCAACCATTAAATCAACTTCACTATCAAAAAAAACATTAAAATTTAGAAATTCAGCTTCAAACTGACCTCATGAACCTCAGCAATGATAACACTTTTCTTCCTTGGCAAAGGTCTCGGATTGTCACCATGTGGAACCAATATCAACTCATCAGTAGCATCATGAAACACCAAACTTGATGTGGTAGAAGCTGCTCGGATCACTCTGTGTCCCCAATTATGTTCAATTTCATTCACTCGACAAGCTACTGCACCATTTGGCATTTTAGATGGCTTGGGTGTTTGAGGTTTGTCTTTGTTCACAACAACATCAAATTGATACCTAAAATGTTAAAACTTAACGTCATAGATTAAAGTTATATAAAGTTATCCTCAAGTTTCAACTTTATACCTAAAAACATGCAAAATATTCAAGATTAAAAGTAAAATTTCGAAAAATATTATTTTAGATAACAAAATTGTAAAAATCGCTCACTGTTCACGATTCAACAAGCCAGAAACGTCTTTGTTCAACTTCCCAATTCGTTTGTACAACTTCCATAAGAAGCCCATCAATATCAAAATCAAAAGGCATTGAACGCTGCAAGTTATCCAGAACGTTACCTTCAGTTGATAAACGTAAAGTTCGAAATTCTAAAAAAGTTTTTTTTTCAATCAAGATAGACGTAAATCTCACATAGGTACCTAGAAAAAACAAAAATGACATTAAAATCGCTAAAAATATAAAATTGACCTTTACAATATTGTCTAGGCTTACCTCTCGACCTCTTTCTGATAAAACCATTTTGATTCAGGAATCGTTGACCAAAAATGATAGATATAAGCAGTAACTTCACTGTAATTCAACACTGCACAACTTTGACTTCGAAAACCTTCAGTAAGCTCTGGAAAACCTTCTGTCTTCCAAAAAACCCGTCAACAAGACAAAACACTGAAAAAATACGTCAACGCGATGAAATAACTAAAATATTCGTCCAAAAAATGCGTCACCAGACGAAAAAATGAAAACATTCGAGGAACTGGGTAAAAAATAATTAGAAACAATGTTTATCTTATCAATATTGGTGTTGCACAAGCCCGAACATGTGGGACTTTGATCAGAAGGTCAAATTTCAGGAAAATCGACTGATTTCCAAGCTTTTTTTTATCGGATTCGACGTAAATTGACTGATCTTCGTGAGTTTGGGTCAAGCATGAAACTTAGCGTTTATCAAGCGGTTACCGACTGTAAGTTACTTTATCTTTATGTTATCTACGTTTAGAATCCAGAAGTTAATGTTTTTGTTCTTTGAAATTCCTGCAATGCTTTGATAATCAAACACAACATCAAAACACAAGAATCCAATGATAGTTTTAGCGTTTTATTGAAAGAAAATGGCAAAATATTCGAAATTTACAAAAATCTATACATAAATCACAAAAAAATGAATATAATCTACAAGATTCTAAACCGAAATGTCAAAATATTGAAACAATATCAGGCTTGCAAAGGCTAGAAATTATTTATGAGACCTTTATTGTCAAATGCTGATGATTCAGAGAGATTTCAGCAGTTTCTTCGCTTCTTCAATGTGTTCGCGGTCGGCTTCGTCTTCCGATTCCATTTTGACAAGCCTGTTCAGGCAGGCTTTAGCCTTGTCTTTTTGGCCTTTGGCAATGTAGGACTTGGCCAAGTAGATGAGGTTTTCCACCCATTCCGGCTTCAGTTTGTCAACCTGAAAAGTGGAGGAGATTGATGAACAGTGCACGGATGACAATTCTGGTTTAAGGGGGGCAGAGGAGGTCGAGAACTATTTTTATTATCCATAAGTTATGGACTATTCATAGGAGAAGCATGTTTAAAACTTTATGAGGGATATGAAAAACTAACTTACCTCAGCAAAATCGACGATAGCTTCATCAAAGGTGGCTGTTGGTGGAGTGGCGAAGAAGGCGGCGGCTGCTTTTCGTTCGAGCCAGCCCAGATTGGCAACGTTGTACGAAAACCGACCTCTCATGTGTAGAAGTGAGTACTCTGTGGGGTTGATGGCCAGACCTTTGTCTAGGTATTCCTGAAGTATTTTTTTTTTATAGTAGTGGCAAAATTGGCAGAAGATATCTCTTGCTCATAAAAAGACGAGTTTTAGTAACTCAAAATAATATTTTATATTAATTTAAATTCTCAAACATTATATTAAAGTACTAACAAGTCTAATATAAACCTACTTTGAAGGTGAATCCCTCCTTGATCTTCTCTTTTGTCCCCAAAAAATCTGTCAACGCTCCACTGAGAACGGCAGCCCATTTCACAGCATTAAAGTTCTTGTCATCAATCTTGTAGGCGGCTACAGCGTACTTGTAACCTTCCTGAATGAGATTCTTCCTTTTTGGACTCTTCTGATCAACTGTGTTACTCAACGAGTGACATGTCCTGGCAGTTCGCCATAAAGTTTCAATATCCTCTTTTCCTGATGCTGCTTCTTTCAGCAAATCGTAACACTTTTGGTGATCACCATTTCCGTGTAATTCGTCTGCTTTCTTCAAGGAACTCTGCAAATAATGGTTGTTAATGATTTTTAAATGATTTTTTGATATTTTTGATAAAGTTTTCACACTTCTTTAAAAAATCATAAAATTTTAATTTATTTAAAGATTTTTTAAAAGATGATTAGCACTGCCTATAACATTTATAATATAACTCTTTAAGCCAAAAATATAATTAAAATTTTGAAATCCTTACCATAATTCAACAAATACCGACCGTATATTGACCCGTTACTAATAATGACTGATTCTAGAAACAAAAAAACATAGTTGAGATTGATATGCAAATTTAGCGAACTAACTTAACACGCATGCACGAATTTCATCAGATAACTAGCATAAAATTTCAAAAGTACGTAAAATTTTTTAAAAAAATTTTAGGTTGTACACATAATTCAGTGCCCCCAAATTCGAAAAATTGCTTTGAAAAGGGGCACAGAATTATTTGAACACACTAATAGTAAAAAATCAAATAATTTGCTTGCCTTCACTAACAACCCGGCCAACGCCATCTACCCTTTTCATTCCCTCCCACCTAGCGACGTTTTTAAGGTCTGCCATTGTAAAAGCTACCCTAACTTATCATATAAGAGGTTCTAAATCCAGTTTTTTTGTGTCCAAAGTCCACTCTTAATTTAACTTATTTTTCTCAACGGAAAAAAGTCTGGCCAGCTTTTTCTCATTTTTTAGGTCAGCGCTCGCTGCTTATATACGCGCTTTACACTGCTTATGTTAATATAGCATTTTTTGGATTTCCGATGAGTTTTTGAGATTTTTTATTGAAAAATATCAAATACTTTTAGTATTGAATAATATCTTTTGTAGCTTTAAAATTAAAAAATAAATTCTTTGGTCTTAAGCTAACAATACCATGTAGTTTACCATAACATTCTAAAAAACAACCAAAACCTTGAATCAAAATATCAATCAGCCCTCTCAATCAGCTATTTATTTTTGCATTAAAACCACTAATTAGTCTTAACAACCATTTAGGTCTAAAACACGAAATTCTCCTCAATTTCGACGTTATCTTTCGCTCCCAACCACAAAAAAGCCTTAATTTTTAATGCGTAAACGTTGGAACGTTTACTTTTCGGTTCCTGTTGAAATAACAACATTCTAGTCACACGTGGCTTAAAGAATTCAATTTGAAGGGAATTGAAGACCTAGTTTAATAATTATTTATAATACAATAAGGCTAATTTGGTTTTATGATTGAATCCTTATAAGGGAATTTTTATTAAACAGAAATGAATCATTTTTAAAATTATACAAAACATTAGCCGACTTTGACAAGATATGGCCATTACATCAAGATTTAAGAGGTTTTGGCCCTTATGTATAATATAATATTATACTCTTTTTCATACCCCCCACTATTTATGTTAAACAATCAGCTGTGGAAAAGCAAAAGGTTCAAACCATACTTTTACCTACAATACTGAGGATTAATAGTGCTTACAATAATTTACCCTCCACTTACAATAAGTTTTTTAATCCAAACTATATTTTTAAACACTTTTTTGAACCTAACACAACAAAAACCATCAGAAAAAACATCGAAAAGTTAACATTTTAAATGGTTTTTATAGAAGCAAAAGCAAAGTAAATAGATTTCATGTGGAAACAGCCATTTCATGTTTGTAAAACGTACAGTAACGTTGTTCTTTGATATACCATTTCGTATGTAAAAAGCTTGGTATTAGCATAGATTAATCTTTTAAAAGTTTTTTGATTAAATTTAAAAGATTTTTGGTTTAACACGTAGTCACTAAAAGTGCATACAATCTTATAAACCTTAATAAAAGTCCAAGAAGTAGGCCTATACCTTACTAAAAGCCCAAAAATGGCTTATAACTTACTAAACTAGTCCAAAAGGAAAGCCTATACCAATGCCAATAAAGAAAACGTTTTGTAAATCCTTACCGTTCCAACCCCACCGTTTCCAAAGTCATTCTTATCCAAAGTAAACCGATCAGATGTTGGATTGCCAAAGGTTGTGTCATTGGTTCGATTCAATAGTGCTGTCGAGTCACCTGAAGTCGCCCATTCATCGTAGGCATCTTGGAAGTCGCTACTCGACGTGACTGATGCTACACGACTGATAGGACTCAAAACGGCCGCGTCTCCGGCCGATGATTGAGGAATTGATGGTGAGAATGTCACATTGTAATGAGGTTTCTGTGGGATGGGTTGGGAGTCTTCGATGAAGCGGATCTTGAGCTTCAGGTCTTGGACTTCGTCTCTGAAATCATACAGTTAAAACTTCTTAAAGTTCTGTTTCCTACTGAACACAGAAGCTATCATATTCACTAATGTACGACAATACTAACTGTGAGTATATTAATTAACTTCCGACAAGATTAATTAAAATTTCTGTATTAGGCCATGTTACAGTAATATAATGAAAAATAGCTTCTTAAATGTACCGTAACATACCGCAATTGATTGGTTTCTGCAATAACCTCATCACATTGGTACTTCAGTCGCTTCAACTTCCTATACAAGTACAATAAGGTACCAGACTGTATGAGTATTGCACTTGCCCATACTGCATTGCTCACGCCCAACGCTGTGCCAAACCCAGCCATATTATACTGTACACAAAGGCTTTCCTATATAATTTAAAACATAAAAAATGTTACTGAAATCTTGCGAAAACTCCAAAAAAGATCAACATTAGAGCTATAAAACGAGATGACGTAGTATTTCTCGTCTAGAATCAGAAAACGAAAAGAGAAAAATAAGTTTTGTGATCAAAAGCGACTTTCACTCCGCCAAGACAACCATTATTGTATCTTTATCTTTTATAAACAACCTCTAGGAAATATTGTTGACGTCTACTACAATATTTTCCAAGATACTGATTGTTACTTCGAAAGTGAATGTTTAGAAGATAAGTCATCTTTAATATTAGGCCGTTCGCTTAATTTTGTGCCCCCTTTCTGAGCAAATTTTCAAAAAATCACAAAAAACAAATGTCTTTGATAATTTCACTAATAGTTATCACTGTCTTGAAGTTTTTGAAATATAATGTTAGTGCAAACATAAATATTAATCAGAGTGAGAACTGTTACACGTTAGTTAGTAATCAGTATTATACCTTGTTTAGCCCAGTTTATTCAACAAAAACAATCAACAACATATTACACTAGATAACAAGATAGTTATAGTATAAGATAAAAGATCATTTAACTGCTTTTTCTTTAATAATGTGTGTCAATAACACTTATTGTGCAGTAAAACCTATTTATAAGCAACCTTATTGTAAAAAATATTATATTTTTATAAGACTTATCATTTTATAACGTAATCAAACTTAAAAAACCGTATTTAAGCCTAAAAAGGCCTGTTAAACAAAACATTTGTTACAATATAACAAATATTCCCTTCCCTTTAGTTTCTTATATCAAGACTTTACTGCACCCTCACTATCACCAAGATCAAGGCAGCCTAGGCATTTTGAAAGCCTTATCAGCCATAAGAATAGCAGCTTCCTTCGTTTTGGCACCTCCAATAAAACCAGTAGCATGAACAAAGCTCGCCGTCTTAATTCCAATCTTCTCTGCCAACGCATTGTCTCTCACACCTCTCCAGTCTTGAGGTAATGGCCATCTGTTGTCAAATTCTGTGTTCTCTGACACTGGAACTGATTGGATTCTCCATGAATTACCATCCTTATCTCCTGGATATATGGCGTATACAATTTTGCCTCCAATCGATTGTTCTTCCTCTATCATGAAGAAATGCTGTTTCCATGGACAACATTGTTCTAGGACTATCACTCGACCACTCTCGTGAACCTAAGACAATGTCAGTTATATTTTTGCAATAGAAACCAATTTTGAACCAAATTTGTAATGTAACTATGTAACAAATTACCAGTTTTAAACAATGTATACTCATTTTAAACATAAAATTAAAAAATATTGTAGTAGCCTTACATCAAATCGACTGTTAACAGCATCTTCCACGATTTTTCTAGCTGGCATCCAACTTTTGTGAATGTATAGTACTTTGTCCCTGAAAATTGTACCCACAACCTTCATGGCTTCCTCAAACTTCACATCAGGAGACTCATCTTCATTCCATGGAGGGTTCAGATCTTCTACAAGACCTTCGAGTGACACCGGAATAATGTACCTAAAATTTCGCATCTTTTAGTTAAATTCAAATTATTTAAAAAGATAATAAAAGACAAAGCATTTTACAACATTAAATATACGTTACATTCTAAAGCTCAATTATTACTTAAAAACATACTTTGAAGGCTCATCGTGACTCTTAATGCCATTGTCAATAGCATCAACAGATTCCACAAAATGTTTGTATAGACGATCGTAGTAAAAGTCAACAGTCTCATCATCCACCTTTTCATCATTCAAAATCGCCTTAATGACTTCCTTACCATAAAAAGCGTAGATCAATCCGGCTGAACTCAATTTAGTGTTATATTGTAAAGTCTTCCTCGTCACCATCTTTCCATCTTCAATCGTACAAGACAACGTAGCCATTGTTTCACAGAATTCACTAAAAAGTATACATAATTAAGTAAATTTAAGTTCAAGCAGTACTTTATCTTAAGATTAATTCCTTCAAAAATTCAACATTTAAATGCCAATATGTACCTAAACCTAGAACGAACAATAAAAACAAGCTTACCGTTGATGGTGATCGTACCTCTTCGCCTTATGATCAAACACTCCTCCAACATCAAGTACAATATCGCACGTGCTCAAAACCTCAGGATCTCTAGTCCTAAAACAAATCAATAAACCATAAAACAAATATAAAAACTCATTACAATGTCCAAGACAGAGTAAACTACTCATAAACACAAGAAAACAAAATTAAATTACCTAAGGATAATGTGATCCTTGAACTGAGGTAACTGCTGTAACATCCAACAGCCAAACACCTCGTCACAATGGAATTTACCATTGTGAGTGCCAATATACTTGTCCGAAGATGTCATTATGTTTCGAAAAGGCAAAAACCGATAAAGCCCACTTCGGAGAATATTCATTTTCTAAAAAAACAAAAAAGACAAGGATCAATAGTGACACTTCGTCACTTCTACAATTAATTTTTGCGCATAAATTTTTGGAAAATAGAAGTTTTTTTAGAAAAATCGTCAGTTTGGTATGTTTGAGGGCTTGGGGTAGGTTGGTTTTTGGGTTTACGGGGTTTTTAGGGGCTTTAGAATGTTTTGGCGTTGTTTTTATCGTGTTTTTCAGGTTTTTGACGTTACTTCGAGTATTTTTAGGTAGATGTCGTCGTATTTACAAGATCAGGCCGAAGAGTCGGAAAATGAAGGATCTGTAAGTTCGGTGGAGTCTGATGCTCCAAAATCTAAGAAACGAAAGGTCGAGGACCAGAAGAAGAAACGAAAAATTGAGTAAGTTGAGGTTTTTGATGAAAATTTAAGTTTTAGGCATGAATTTGAGGGTTTTGGCAAAAAATTGGCGTTATTTTAGCGTCTTACCAAATTTTTTGAATTTTAGTGGTGAATATAATTAGAAGTTTAGTGTTGAATATAAAATTTAACATGTGTATGGAAAATTTGGGTATATTTTGATAGGCTTGGTTCATTTTCTAACATAGCTTTACGTTTAGGAGTTCTGACGAAGACGACGATGAAGAAGACGATGATGCCAGAGCTCGAGAAGAGATGAAAGGTTTTGTCGTTGACGAAGAAGAAGACGATAATGAGGATGAGGATGGTAGTGACGATGATAAGGTGTGTAAATTTTTATTTGTTTGTTTTGAAGTTTAGATATTTTGATCAACATTTTTGGGTAGAGAACATATAAAAATTTAGTGAAAAATTTACTGTTTATTATATTTTTTGTTGTCTGTTTACGTTTTCTGAAGATTAAATGAAAAATTTGGTTTTAGAAGTCAGAAAAGAGCGAGTCAGACGCTGATGATCTACTTGACGATGATTTGGACCTGGTAAATGAAAATATTGGCGTCAAAGTAGGAGGAAGAGTTCAAATTAGTGATGATGAAGATGATCGAGAGAAGATTCAACGAGAATTGTTTAATGGTGCTGCGAATGATTATGATGATGAAGATGACTTTGTTGAACGTCGACCGTCCAGAAGAGAAAGATCTCGTTCTAGGTCAGAAAGCTCCCATGAAAGTGAAGAAGGTAATAAAATTATTTTAAGGAGTTTTTTTTTTATTTTTAGCTGTCTTTCATTATTTTTTAGTTTATAGTGCTTATATGTTTTATTTTTAGACGATCGTTTTATTGTTGAGGACGATGAAGGGTCAAGAAGACGTCGACATCGCGGCGGTGCTTCAAATAGAGCGTAAGTTGCTATACTATTACTTGTTTTTAAGTCAGTTACTAATAATTTTTGAGCTATTATATTGTTATTTACTATGTCAAACTAGATTAATATTTTTAGTGAGCTCCGAGAAGCCCAAGACATTTTTGGTTTTGAAGATGAAGACATTTTGGGTATTAATGATATCCTAGGCGAAGGAGATGATTATGATGAAGAAGGAGGAGAAGAATCACGTCAAGAGAAAACCTTACTTAATGTGTTAGAGCCTGAAGATCTTGAGCTACACAAATCAGAAGATCACAAAATCATCTATGCTGATATTCCAGAACGCTTTCAAGTTCGGCCGATTCCAGTTCAAAAAGCCGAAGAAGATGAACTTAAAATGGAAGCTCAGTGGATAATGAAGAGAGCTTTTGATAATTCAAATCTAGTGTCACATCAGGAAGGCTATGCCTTAGTTAAACAGAATATGTCAAACGAAGATAAACTGAGGAACGAGGCTCCAGAAAAGATTCAAGAAGCCCTGAATTTCATTAGAAACTCGAATTTGGAGGTATTATTTATTGCTTTCTACCGAAAAGAACATGTTGATGAAGTGCTGAGTATTCAAGACTTGTGGGCGATATACGAGTACGATGAAAGATGGTTACACCTGAGAGATAGGCAGAACAGATTGAAGGAGCTCATGAGGAGAATGGAGACTTTTGTTAGTGAAGTGCCGGAAAGTGAAGGATTGGTACGACCGGTCAAGCCGGATGATTATGCAAAGTAAGGTCTTTTGTAAGACGTTTAGGACTTATTTTTGTTGGCTTACATGTTAACTGACTCTTTCTTAAGGTTTTTGTTTATATTATTGTAGCAGTCTGTATTAAAAAATTTATTTTAAGGTTAACTAAAGGGTAATTTCACTATCGTTTTAGGATCGAAATAGCAGAAACCAACGAAGAAGTGAACGACTGCTTCGAACACTTCCAACTCTACTACTCTAACTTCTTAACTCGTATGGTACAACATGAAATCGAGAAGAACCAAGACCCAGATCATCAAGCTCAAGCAGTGCCAAAAACAACGGCCAAAAACGATAAATACTGGAGCTGTGCTTTCAATGGACCTGGTGATGTGGTAAAACACTTTGGCTTGACGTCAGAACAAGTTGCTGAGAATTTTGAGTTTCCTCGACACATTGCTCAGTCCAGCGAGTATGCACCAATGGATGTGGCACAATCGCTGGTTAATCAGCTGTTTGAGAATCCGGAAATGATTATCAAAGGAGCGAAGTACGTTTTTGCATACCAGTTGAGCAGAGAACCGGCTGTCAGAAGGAGGATTAGATTGGTAGGTTTAGTATGAAGTTATTTTTTGGTATTTGAATTTATTTTATGAGGGGAATAAAACTTTTTTGACATTTTTGTTTTTGAGGTTTTTTGGTTCTAATTATTGTTCAAATATTTTTTTTGGATTTTTTAAAGTTATTTTCAATAACTCTTAGATGTATCGCAACTATGCAAAGCTTCGAGTCTACCCAACAAGGCGAGGCATAGTCGATATCGACGAGTCAAACCCGATATACCCCAGACGATACCTCACAAACAAGTCGGTGCGAACCCTAAAGCACGCTGAATTCCTAGAGTATCATGCTGCAAAACAACAAGGTCTTTTGAATGTGGAAATCTATGTTGATCCTGAGGGATCAGACACCAACATTGCTGAAGACTTCATGAGAAACGAAGACATTTTTGGAGAAATGACAGAGACTAGCTTTGCCGCTATGGAATGGAAGAGGTTAAGGGAAGAGAGTCTTAAACAATGTATTATGGAGATGTTGTGTCCTTACTTTGCTAAGGAAACGTACGAGGTTTTGCTTGATGAGGCTAAGAAGCATGTCATGAGGGTAGGTTTGAAGTTTGAAGGAAAGCAATAGATCTTTGTTTGGTATAAAAATGAATTTTCTAGGAATGTCGATCAAAACTGGAAACAACCTTGATGGTAGGAAGATACCAAAAGACAGTCAGATACGATCATGATGACGATGAAGAGCGAGAACATACTCGAGATGTACGCATTGTTTGTATCGCACCAACGGCCGAATTCAGCGGAGAAAGTCAAGCTGTATGTCTGGATGAGAATGGACTAATGGTCGATCATTGTCCAGTCACGTTTCATTCAAAGTTCAGGAATGAGGGGGTACGTTTATAATTTGTTGCGGATGTATGGGCAATTGTAACTTAAATTTGAAAACTGCTTTGACTTTTCATGAAAAGGTTTGCCTTGATAAGTTTTTTTGGTTCTTGGCAAATTTTAAAATTTTAGGTAATAAATTTTATTTTCAGGTCAATTGGGACGTGTCATTGAGGGCATTTGTAGCGATGGTCCGAAAACATCGACCTCATGTGATAGCTATAGCTGGCACCGACTTGCGAAGTATTGGCTTAAAACGAGATCTGGAACGACATATAGATGAAGCAGTTAACGATGATCGTCTCGATGTGAAAGTGCCAGTCGAAATAGTATCAACTGAAACTGCGAAAATCTACTGCAACAGCAAAACTGGCAGGGTAAGGCGATTTAAATGGTATTTTTAAAGCTTTGTTTTAAGTCAAAAAGTGTATTAATGATCTTTCTGTGTTGCTAATATACTTTTCTTCTATAAAGCTGTTTTTTTCAAATAAATTGATATTAAGCATACTTTTTTTCAGGAAGAATTCCCACACCAACACCCGAACACCCGCTTAGCTATCTCAGCAGGCAGATGTCTACTAGACCCTCTACTCGAATATGCAAGGCTATTCAACAAAGAAAACGACTATCTCAGCATAAAACTACACCCATTACAAGGCGAACTACCTGAACGTGATCTCAGCTGGGCGTTCCAACGAGAATTTGTAAACCGAGTCAATGAAGTAGGAGTAGACATCAACTACTGTATCGAATTCCCACATACGAATGGTGTAATGCAATTTGTTTGTGGATTCGGGCCAAGGAAAGCCGAACATGTCATGCAGCTTTTGGAACATCAGGGATTAGTACTGGACGCGAGGTGGGTTTTTGGATAATATTGTAGTACTTACCTGAATTTTTGGTTGATTTAAGGAGGTTTTTTGTTGTTCTAAATCTGTTTTTGCTGTTGTATCAATTGAAAGAGAAGTATCTAACAAGAGTTTTATAATTTTCATTTTTTAGGTCTAAACTGGTCACGTTATGCTCGCTAGGACCAACAATATTTATCAATTCAGCCGGTTTCATCAAGATTGATATCGAGAAAGTCCGCGACACGGCTGATGATTACGTCGAGCAGCTGGACGGTTCTAGAGTACATCCAGAAACGTACGAATGGGCTAGGAAAATGGCCATGGATGCGTTAGAGTACGACGAAACAAATGATCCAGCAAATGCTATTGATGATGTTATTCAACAACCTGACCGATTAAAAGAATTAGATTTGGATGCGTTCGCTGAAGAATTGGCTAGACAAGGCTTTGGAGACAAACAAGTCACCTTGTATGACATCAGAGCCGAATTGAACAACAGATATGCCGATTTGAGAGAACAATACCAGTCGTTACAGGGAATGGACTTGTTCAAGATCTTGGTCCTTAATCCAGAATACTATGCCGAAGGTAGGATTTGAAAAAAATATGTTTTAATTGCTCTTACAGCACTAGAAAGTTTAAAAATACAAACATTCGTAATTTAGGTAACAAAAATAGTTTTTTAACCATATTTTAATTTTTCAGGCAAGCTGGTGTCAGGCCGAGTCCAACGTGTCCAAATGAAGAGGGGAGACCCGGATCGACCAGAACTCGACCCAACAGATCCTCGAAATCAAGTTGGAGTACGAGTAATGTTGGACGAAGGAGTCAGTGGCTTCATTAGACGCAAAGACTGCTCGGATGATCCGGATTCGATACGAGACCTTAATGATGTCTTCAAACCTCAGATGCCGATCATTTGCAAAGTCATCCAATTCAATGACAACAACTTTTCGTGCAACTTGAGCTGCAAAGGCTCTGATCTAAAGTCGGCCCAACCAGTCATGGACGAATGTTTCGACCAAGAACGATGTGATGCTGATAACAAGAAGTTGGAGATGAAGAAGAGCATGAATACCTTTAAAACAAGGTTTGTGAAAAGAGTCATCTCACATCAGGCTTTTCACAATGTCACACATGCTGATGCTGAACGCATGTTGAAGACCATGAATCAAGGAGAAGCGATCATCAGACCATCCTCGAAGAGTATGAATCACTTGACGGTAACATGGAAAGTGGCAGAAGGTGTATATCAACATGTTAACATTGAAGAAAGCAAGAAAAAGCATTACTTCAACTTGGGAAAGGTGTTGACGATCAACGGTGAGGTAGGTATTTTTGTTTTTTAAACATAGACGTCGTTGTGATTTAGTTTTAAGATGCAAACAAGATTTTTTTGCGTTTATCTGTAGCTATCACGTAATCTATACTTTACTTCAGTCATACGAAGATCTGGATGAAATCCTGGCCCGTTTTGTCACACCAATGGCAGAATACGCACGTGAAGTCCTGAACCACAAATACGCGTTGGACTGTATCTTTGAAGACAGTAAAGCCGAGATCGAAGCCAATATCAAGGCCCAAAGAGAACAGGCTCCATCAAGAATCCCATACGTCTTCACAGTGTCCAGAGAATACCCAGGAAAGTTTGTCATATCGTACCAACTAAGGAAGTCTCTACACGAATACTTTACTGTAATGCCGGAAGGGATACGATTCAGAAAGCTGAGGTTCCCACAGTTCGAATCCATGATCAACTGGTTCAAGCTGCACTATAGAGAACCACCACCGAGGTAATGCAGCTCAGGATAAGAGAGGTTGGGCTGCGGAATGGTATTGGGTTGAAGAAGGTGGCTACGGAACGGTTGAAGTTTTGGGCTTCAATATTATTGGTATTTGAGATACAGTAACATTGGAGTAATGTAGCTTTTCGTGAATTCACTCCAAGTACTTTAGCCTTCCGTAAATCCACTGAATTTGTTTCAAAGTCTTATTTATTACTTATTTGTTCTCAGTTGATTTGTTGATCTATCTCATCTTTATTT
Source organism: Bursaphelenchus okinawaensis (assembly GCA_904066225.2). Classification (NCBI taxonomy): domain Eukaryota; kingdom Metazoa; phylum Nematoda; class Chromadorea; order Rhabditida; family Aphelenchoididae; genus Bursaphelenchus; species Bursaphelenchus okinawaensis. The sequence continues at coordinate 4,035,847 of CAJFCW020000005.1, read as the reverse complement.
ACGTTTTCTTATTCTTTGTTATACTCATTTGTAGATACAGTTAAATTAATATGCACTTGCTCGTTGAACTAAATATTTTTTGTTTAAAACAACGTTAATAAACTTTGTAATAATAATTTTGAGTTTATTTGTTTTACAGTGATTTGAGCTTGCTTAACATAAAATAAACTTAGGACTACATACTATGATATACAAATATATAAAAAATACTATATTACTATAAAAATGAAAATAGTTATACCGACTACAATATAATGAAACAATTTTGATTTACCGCAAACTTATGTAAAAAATTTATTTATTAATTGGTTTTATTATCAGAAGTCACATTATTATAGCCTAGAATAAGTAAAATTAGTTAAATTTACCGGTTTGAGCCTCCTCTATGGCCTTGCTCAATTTGGCTTCTATTAGACTGATGTCATACTCATTTTGGCTTGTTCTCTTGTGAACTACAATATAACGATCCAGATGAAGTCGAGCATCTTGTAAATACAACATTCGTTGATTCAAGCTACTACTGGCTTCTCGCGCTCGTTCTATCATGTAATCAATACGAAGCAGAGGTGTTACTGTTGGATTTGATTGGCCTTTCATGCCTAAAAAAGTCGTCATAATATCAAATGATTTTGAAGAAATAATAATCTATAGTAGACCCTTAAAAAATTTTAAACAACAACTTACTGATAACTAACGTTTCTTTTAATTTACCTTGACATCGAAGAATTTCTTCAAAAAATTTTCTTTAGTTTACTGACAGCCGGATGTTGGTTTAGCTTTGTAAAAACAACTAAAAGTGTCACAAAATAACTTAGAATTCCGTGACACTTATGCTTAAATTAATTAAATTATTTTTAATTTCCTATTGCGTCAGTGCCACGCAAAAAACGTTTTTTGGAGTTGTGTTTCTTCCCATTTGCGTGTATTACATCTGTTTTTTTTTGTATTTTCTTATATATGTCACTATTATTAAATCTTAATTTACTTTTCTTTATCACTGTAAAAAAGTTGTATGTAAAGATAAAAGTTTTTGCCATGTCAGCCGGAGAAGAAGGGAACAGGACCTTCGTCCCGAAAAATTACAAAAAATTTAAGCAAAGATTCAAAAGTGACAAGAACAATTACTTGACATTCACTATTAAACTATGTTATATGGAGCCTTGGAAAGAAAATTTACGGTTAGAAGCAGCACCTTGTATTATATTTCAGCGGCTGAACTCCATCACTCATTATTATTAGATTATGATAATATGTTTCACCAAAAACAATCAATACTGTAACCTAACACCCTAGTTTTGTGTGTATATAGTAAACAATATCTCTATCAAATAACAAAGATTTGAATAATTTTCCAATTTTGTGTTATCAGACACTCTAATCCTGTCATAATCAAACCTTAATCAATAACTTTATCAAAATATGCATAAATGGTTTGCCTACAAGTCCCATAAATCCTAATCAATTGGCTTTGATCAGTAATCAGACAGATTAAAACATTACTATATAAACCAATCACTGAGACAGTAAACTTCGTCATTTCGATTCATTCGAAAGCCTAAACCTAAAAATGAAGTGTGTTCTGATGCTGAGCTTCTTGGCCCTTTGTTCTGGCCAAGATGTCACCCTTCCATCTGGTAATCCACTCGCCCCAGTGATCGCTACACTCAACGACATTCTATCTGGAGCTAGTCTTCCAACGATCGACCCAGAAGCCATCACTTTGCCAGCTGGAGTATCCCTGCCTGCTGGAATATCTCTGCCAGCCGGAATATCCCTCCCAAGTGGACTTGGTGCCGTTTCAGACCTACCTCTGTCAGCTGTGTCACTTCCAGCTGGAATGTCAGCTCCAAGCCTTGGCGGTGTATCTCTTCCAGTATCGGCTCCAAGCATCCCTGGAGTGTCAGATCTTCCAACCTTGGGCAGAAAGAAGCGTCAAGCAGATCCATCAGTGGCCTCGATTATCGCTGAACTGAACTCCATTTTGAGTGCGATCAGTCTGCCAACCATCGATCCTAACGCTGTGACCCTGCCAGTATCTCTTCCAGCTGGTATTACCCTCCCAAGCATCAGTGGAGCCTCTTTTCCAGTATCTCTACCTGGCCTTGATGGAGTATCGCTTCCAAGTGTTAATGGAGTATCTCTCCCAGTGACAGTACCAAGCGTTGGCGATGTATCTCTTCCAGTTTCAGCTCCAAGCCTCCCTGGAGTCTCCGATCTTCCTCTCCGTGCCAAGCGTCACTTTTAAAGTGGCCAAGAGCTTTACCATCAAGCATCAGCCTTTGCATCCACAACATTGTTTGGATCTTTTGATGTTGCACTTTGTTTTTACGCTTTGTAATTTGAAAGCCCTCTTTATTATATTGTAAGCGGCTTGTGCAATTTTTAATTGAAATAAATTCAGCATCAAAACATTGAGAAATTAAATTATAAAACTAAAAAACAATTGTTCCAAATGATGGAACTATATGAAAAACATGCACAATATAATATATACCATCAAAAATCTTGTACAAAGCCTTGTATTATAAAGTATTTATTAATCAATCAAGTCCTAACCAGGCTTTCAATTAAACTGCCCAAATTTTTCGATAAACCAGCCTACAATAATATAAAACTGACCTATTCTCCAAACGTAAAAGCCATAGCATGAAACCAAAAAATAACACTGTTGGCAATTTTTATATGATAACATAATGAAACATATATCTGATCCAAAAACGAAGAGAATTTTTTTCAGACTGTCGATTAACGTGCTCGAGGCGGGTTTGGGCGAAAAGCCAGAGTGTTCAGGGTCTTCGTGGCGGGAGACAAAGCTGGGCAACGTGCCAATGTACAGAAACGGAATGTGATTAGTTGGCAGATTGAATCCTTATACAAAGATAAAAAAGCTTGACTTTGTAGTTATTTATCTACTTTTTTAATTTTACAAACATTTTTGTTGTTTTCTAAAAACTCCACAAAAAAATACGCAGCTTGATTTATTCCAATAAAAATTAACAATGAGGCCACTTCCATTAAAAATATGAGGGCCTGAACTAAACAAAACTGTCTTAATTACAACATTGAATTTTTATGGAAGAGGGATTAGAGGGATGATGCCGAAACTTCTTAGACGTGACGCGCGGCACGAAGAGGAACGTCTGATACTCCAGGAAGGCTTGGAGCTGATACTGGAGCAGATACTCCGCCAACGCCTGGCAGAGACACTGGAAGAGATACTCCACCAATGCTCGGAAGTGTGATGCCGGCTGGTAGAGATACTCCGGCTGGCAAAGTGACACTGTTTGGATCAATGTTTGGTAGACCCAAAGCACTCAAAAGGTAGTTGATCTCAGCAAGAATCTCCTCGAGGGTTGACTCAGCCTGACGCTTCTTTCGGCCGCCAACTGGAAGGTCGGACACTCCTGGAAGGCTTGGGGCTGAAACTCCACCTGGGAGTGACACACCACCTGGTAGAGATACTCCGTCAACTGTAGGTATACTAGGAATAGATACTCCTTGTGGCAGGGTGATTGGGTCGACAGCTGGAATACCTAGGATGGCCAAGATTCTGTTCAGATCGGCAATCACTTGGCTGAGTAGATCAGCCGATGGAAGGGTGACAGGCAGTTCTTGGCTAGCACAGACGGCCAAGAAGCTCAACACTAGAATAAACTTCATTTTCGTTGTTTTTTGCTTTCGAATGAATCGAAATGACGAAGTTTACTGTGTCAAAGTTTGGCTTATATACTAAAAACTTAAGCTGGTTAAATCGTTGATCAGGGCATAGTTAGGTTGATTATGCAAGAAAGTTGAAAAACAAGTTGCGAAAATGACAGTTGATGTCGACAAAGTATGTCAGATAAGCATAATTTAGGAGCAGGAGGCGTGTATTGTGACAGGATTTTTATTATGTTGTTTAAATAATTTTGTTCCCTTTCATAAAGCAAGTTTTTTGGAATTAGGGAGCACAGAATTATTTGAACAACCAAGTAGAAAAAACTAAAAAAAATAGTTAGAAAAACAGCTTATGAGTATGCTTGTTTCCAAATAACTGTATAGTGTTTAAAAATATCTAACTGACAATTTGTGAGTAAAAAACATTAATGTGTAATTCAATCTGCCAACTAAACACATTCCGTTTCTTTACATTAGCACGTTGCCCAGCTTTGTCTCCCGCCACGAAGACCCTGAACACTCTGGCTTTTCGCCCAAACCCGCCTCGAGCACGTTAATCGACAGTCTGAAAAGATTTCTCTTCAGTGACCCGTTGTTTTTGGATCAGATATATATTTCATTATGTTATCATATAAAAATTGCCAACAGTGTTATCTTTTTGTTTCATGCAGTGTTTGCATGGGCTCCGGAGCTAAAACTTGAAAATGGGTCGGAGCCGGAGCTGGAGCTCAGTTTTTTTGGCACGGCTTCGAACATTTTTTTATTTGTTAAAATATTTTGAATTGATAAATATATGAGTCTCACAGCGAAAACTAATAATCGCTAAAAGTATTGGCATTGTACAAAAACAATATTTTTTATTTCAAAAATTTGTTTTTCCCCAAAATTCAAAACACGGAGAGTCGGAAAAGGAAACTTGACAATGAATTTACTTTCAACAAAGAAGACGTTAAGAAGTACATTGTTAACGGGAAATGCAAGCTCTGCAATGTCGAACTGGGATCAAAGACGTCAAACGTAAATCGTCATTTCAATCGAAAACACTTGGAAGAATTCAGTGAAATCATAAAAGGAAAAACTGCAATACAGCCTACGATTACCACCGCATTTTCTCAAAAAGGAGCATCAGATCGTGCATTGAAAGCCTTAACGTACTATGCAGGAACTACAGGCTTTCCATTAAACCATTTGCAAGATCCACACTTTAAAGTAAGTTACATATAAAGTTTAATAAGGTGAATTTTTAGGCACTTATGAGTTTAATTCCTAATTTTAAATTGCCGAGTAGGCTTACTCTTAAAAATTTAATGGAAGATGAGGTAACGAAATTCTCGACAAAGATAAGGACACTGGTTGGAGACAGACATTTTTCAATTTCTTGTGTCATTGCTACCGCCATTTCAAACTCCCATTCGGTCATGGGAATATTGATACATGAAAAGAAAAAATCCTTAAGGGTTGCTGCACTTGATGTTGTGCACTTTGCCGTAAAACATACAGCCAAAAATATCAGAGAGTGCATAATAAACAGCATCACAAATTTTGGTTTGAGCCCACAAAGGGTATGAGAATGGTTTCTGATGGAGCGTCGAGCATGAGAGCGGCTTTTAGGTATATTTTAAAACATTAATAACATTATAATTAAATTTGACTTCCATACTTTGTGTAAATGTATATTATGTTATGTTAATTTACGTAGTTTAGAGAAAATTTCGACGAAGGTGAAATTATGGTTGTTGATTCCGGAGAGGAAAATGTAGATAATGAAGACAATCTATCAGTAGAGACATTAGCTACGAATGAAGATACTGACTACGGCATAGAAGAAAGATCTATTGATAATGCTTCAGATGGTGCAGAAAACTTTAATTTATGGTGCGCTTGCCATAGACTTAATTTGGTGGTTAAGGAACTTTTGAAAGAGAAAAATGTAGAGTCGATGAGAATGGTAAAATTTTCTGTAGTTTTATTGTTTATTATGCTTTAGAGGGTATTCAGAGTGGTCAACAAGTTTTCTCGCTCTCCAGCTGTATGTTATGCGTTAAAGCAGAGAGCTGGAAAAGGACTTTTATTTCCTGTTAATACTCGATGGCTGTCTATGATTTTGTCAATGGAACGGATCTGTCAGATCGTAAGGTACGTGAACGAGATTGCCGAACTAGAAGGATACGATACAATTTCTGATAAAGACGTTAAACTCATGACAGAACTTGTTAATCTGCTCGGTCCTATTCGGGAGCTCATTTTACAACTCCAAACAAAACCGAATGGAATCCCACGACAATCTGATCTTACTATATCAGTCCTTGCTGTTGCTATACCAGCTTTAGTAGAAACGTACCAGGTACTTAATATTGCTTAAAATATACTTATTTTTTTGTAATTTTTAATGAAACTGCATTCAGAGATGGACTAACCAAAAAGTACTAGCCAAGAAATTAGTTCAATTTATACAGAGTCGTTTTGACGACATACTACACAAAAACGACCCTGTTTATATTGTCGGAAGAACTGCCGACATTCGCGGATTCCACACAGCTACGACAGACAAAGATAGGACGTTAACATCAATCAAGCAATTTGTATGTTTTCTTTAATGTTTTGTATTATTATACATATACCATGTCATTTTAAATGTATTTTTAGGCTACACAAATTAAATTGTTAGAAATTGACGACATACCACAACGACCGTCTTCACAAATGACAAATGCTCAAGGATTTGGTCTATCCTTTGTTACGGATGTTGATGAAGACACCGTGACCACAGAACGACACGAAGGCACGACAATTGATGCTGAGTTTGAAAGCTTTTTGATAGAAGTAGTGAAAGGTTCTTACAACAATTGGGATAGTTCAATATCGTTTTGGATTGATAATGAACAAGTATGCATAAATTTGATGTTTATATAATTTTAGAAATGGCCGAGACTATCTGCCATTTCACTTGCTGCACTCACCGTACCAGCAGCTTCAGTCAATGTGGAGCAATTCTTTAGCAGATTGCAAGCCGTAACTCAGTCAAATTTCTGCAACTCAAAACATGCGTTGATCCGACAAAAAATGTTGATGGGATTCAACAGTCCGTACTCAGAGTAAAGTTTCTCTTTGTTTTGTTACATTTTTTTGTTATAATGATATATTTTTTATAATAAATATAGTTAAATTTTACAAAAGACGTCAATAACTCCAAATTTAAAGGTTTTTAATAATTTTTTGTTGAAAATCTGACCCGGAGCCGGAGCTGGCAAAAATAAGGGCTCCGGAGCCCGGAGCCGAGCTCACTTTGAATAAAAGGTCGGAGCCGGAGCCGGAGCTGGAGCCAAAAATTTAAAAAATGCAAACACTGGTTTCATGCTATGGTTTTTACGTTTAGAGAATAGGTCAGTTTTATATTATTGTAGGCTGGTTTATCGAAAAAGTTGGGCAGTTTAATTGAAAGCCTGGTTAGGACTTGATTGATTAATAAATACTTTATAATACAAGGCTTTGTACAAGATTTTTGATGGTGTATATTATATTGTGAATGTTTTTCATATAGTTCCATCATTTGGAACAATAGTTTTTTAGTTTTATAATTTAATTTCTCAATGTTTTGCTGCTGAATTTATTTCAATTAAAAATTGCACAAGCCGCTTACAATATAATAAAGAGGGCTTTCAAATTACAAAGCGTAAAAACAAAGTGCAACATCAAAAGATCCAAACAATGTTGTGGATGCAAAGGCTGATGCTTGATGGTAAAGCTCTTGGCCACTTTAAATGTGACGCTTGGCACGGAGAGGAAGATCGGAGACTCCAGGGAGGCTTGGAGCTGAAACTGGAAGAGATACATCGCCAACGCTTGGTACTGTCACTGGGAGAGATACTCCATTAACACTTGGAAGCGATACTCCATCAAGGCCAGGTAGAGATACTGGAAGAGAGGCTCCACTGATGCTTGGGAGGGTAATACCAGCTGGAAGAGATACTGGCAGGGTCACAGCGTTAGGATCGATGGTTGGCAGACTGATCGCACTCAAAATGGAGTTCAGTTCAGCGATAATCGAGGCCACTGATGGATCTGCTTGACGCTTCTTTCTGCCCAAGGTTGGAAGATCTGACACTCCAGGGATGCTTGGAGCCGATACTGGAAGAGATACACCGCCAAGGCTTGGAGCTGACATTCCAGCTGGAAGTGACACAGCTGACAGAGGTAGGTCTGAAACGGCACCAAGTCCACTTGGGAGGGATATTCCGGCTGGCAGAGATATTCCAGCAGGCAGGGATACTCCAGCTGGCAAAGTGATGGCTTCTGGGTCGATCGTTGGAAGACTAGCTCCAGATAGAATGTCGTTGAGTGTAGCGATCACTGGGGCGAGTGGATTACCAGATGGAAGGGTGACATCTTGGCCAGAACAAAGGGCCAAGAAGCTCAGCATCAGAACACACTTCATTTTTAGGTTTAGGCTTTCGAATGAATCGAAATGACGAAGTTTACTGTCTCAGTGATTGGTTTATATAGTAATGTTTTAATCTGTCTGATTACTGATCAATGCCAATTGATTAGGATTTGTGGGACTGTAGACAAACAAATTATGCATATTTTTGTTATTGTCGACAGTATTTTGTAGATTTACATAAATTTGTAAAAACAAAGCCTGGCGGACATTTATTTTTAAAAACCATATTATGGGTAGGAGAAAGTCTATTTTTATCCTTCTTCATCTCCTTCTCCAGCAGAAACATAATTCTCAAGAACGCTGAACGTTACTTTTCTGTTAATTTTTGTGAAAAACGTTTTAAAAAATTGGCACAAACAGCTAAACCGTTAGCGTAACTAAAAGTTAGTGTAAGATCAAATTCGTTCGCCCGACTATGATAAAGTTACGTTTCTTACAATTAGCGTGCTAATTATAGGCCTGCTAAGTAGGTTTAAAAGGGTGCCTACTCAACAGGATCAAAGCAAATTTGAAAAGGGACGGGCCGTTACGTACCCGTGACCCCCCCCCCCGCCCCCGCGGGGGCGAGCAAAATACCCGCGCTCGGGTACGGGTATTCCAAAAGGTTAAAAAAGGGGTTAGTGATTTTTCGGGGAATGCAGTTTCGGTGAATGCATTTTCGGGGAAGACTTTTGGAGAAAGACTTTTCGGGGAATGGTGTCATAGAAACGTTCATGGTACGATCGATGTTAACGTTAACAATACTTAATAAAGGCAAATGTGATTCAGTCAGTGAGTGTAATGTGATTCGGTCATATTAAAATTTTTATATTATTTAAAAAAATTGATAAAATTTAAAAAATTCAGAAAAAAAAATTAAATTTTACTCTAGGACGTCTTTTTTTAAAAATGATTTCAAAGATGACGAGGAAACAGACGAATTTGCAGACGAAGATTAAGTAAACTTACTTTTTTGTGTTTTAAATGTTTTGATTTATAAAGTGGTTATTTGTTTATGAAAATTGTTTAGTGCGTTAAACGTTTTGACGAAAAATACTTTTTTTTTAAAAAAAATAGTAAAAATTCTGGCATTTATGTATATTTTGGCGAAATTATATTCACACCCGTACCCCCCCCGCGGGTACGGGGTGTGAGTCTCATCCTCGCCTCATACCCGCGGGTATTAAAATTTGGATTTTTTCGCGGGGGCGACGGGTGCTGGTATGGCAAATACCCGCACCCGCAGAACACTACCTGTTACACTACTAATTGAAATGAAAGCAAGTGGTCTTGGTCAGTAACTGAAGGGTTTTCAGATTGCCTTACTTTCTACAGCGGCTTCTAATAGTTTTCATATACATATTACTAATTGTTGAAAGAAAATAAAGTTTTTGCCATTTCGTGTTTTTCCTTGGCATTGACTATTGTTTGCTTTTTAATAGAAGATCAGCTGATGCAACAATAATTTATGAGTTTGAGTTGTCAAAGGTCTGGCAACTTAAAAGTCTGACAGTGAATTAATATGCACTTTAAAGTTTTCTTATTATTAGTAAGTTTTGTCTCTGGTGAACTCCGTAACGGCATAAAAAGTTTGCTTTTTTAAATGCATAACGTTTTGCTTTTTTTACAGACTTACTTATTTATCGTTTTATCATGTCATATGATTCTAGTATTAAATGTTAATGTTTTTACGTAGTTAAGATAAATTTGCTTAATCAACATAGTTCACATATATAACTCATAAATTTATGCTGCTCGTTTTATTCCAATAAAAATTGACAATGTAGCCGCTCACGTTAAAAACATAAGGGCTTTAAATTAAACAAACTAACAGTAAATTGTAACACTCATTAAAATAAAGAGTTACAACACTGTAAATCTATTCATGATTACAATATTGGATTTTCATGGAATAGTGATTAGAAGGCTGATTCTTGATGACAAAGCTCTTGACCATTTTAAATGTGACGCTTGGCACGAAGAGGAAGATCGGAGACTCCAGGGAGGCTTGGTGCTGAAACTGGAAGAGATACATCACCAACGCTTGGTACTGTCACTGGGAGAGATACTCCACCAACACTTGGAAGCGATACTCCATCAAGACCAGGTAGAGATACTGGAAGAGAGGCTCCACTGATGCTTGGGAGGGTAATACCAGCTGGAAGAGATACTGGCAGGGTCACAGCGTTAGGATCGATGGTTGGCAGACTGATCGCACTCAAAATGGAGTTCAGTTCAGCGATAATCGAGGCCACTGATGGATCTGCTTGACGCTTCTTTCTGCCCAAGGTTGGAAGATCTGACACTCCAGGGATGCTTGGAGCCGATACTGGAAGAGATACACCGCCAAGGCTTGGAGCTGACACTCCAGCTGGAAGTGACACAGCTGACAGAGGTAGGTCTGAAACGGCACCAAGTCCACTTGGGAGGGATATTCCGGCTGGCAGAGATATTCCAGCAGGCAGGGATACTCCAGCTGGCAAAGTGATGGCTTCTGGGTCGATCGTTGGAAGACTAGCTCCAGATAGAATGTCGTTGAGTGTAGCGATCACTGGGGCGAGTGGATTACCAGATGGAAGGGTGACATCTTGGCCAGAACAAAGGGCCAAGAAGCTCAGCATCAGAACACACTTCATTTTTAGGTTTAGGCTTTCGAATGAATCGAAATGACGAAGTTTACTGTCTCAGTGATTGGTTTATATAATAATGTTTTAATCCGATAAGATTGTTAATCAACCCAATTTATTAAAATTTATGTGTTATAGGAAAAACAGTGATTAGTATAGACAGAAATAACGTTTTTTTTGTCTACAGCGTTACTTGGATATACATAAATTTGTAATATCTGTATAGTATATATACAGACAAGGCCATAGTTTGCTTTAGTTTAAAAAAGAAAAGTATGGGATGCTGAAAAATAGAGGTAAAGGATTGAAAACTACTTGTACATATACGTTGGGTTATTTATTTTTTGCTCATTGTAAAGGAGTTTTGTTATAGAGGAGTTTTAAATTAACATACAGTGCCACAAATCTTTATTTAGTTAAAATATTATGGTTTATGAAAGAGTAACTGGAAGGTCTGATGGTACTTCAACACTCGGTGTTGAAACGCTCGGTTCATTATTGTCATTTAATCCAAGCAATGACTTCAAAAGGTCTATAATTTCTTGTAAAAACGTGCCAAGTGAAGGTACTGGACCGCCAGTCACATGACGTTTAGCACGAAGAGGAACTTCAGATACTCCAGGAAGGCTTGGAGCTGATACTGGAGCAGATACTCCGCCAACGCCTGGCAGAGACACTGGAAGAGATACTCCACCAATGCTCGGAAGTGTGATGCCGGCTGGTACAGATACTCCGGCTGGCAAAGTGACACTGTTTGGATCAATGTTTGGTAGACCCAAAGCACTCAAAAGGTAGTTGATCTCAGCAAGAATCTCCTCGAGGGTTGACTCAGCCTGACGCTTCTTTCGGCCGCCAACTGGAAGGTCGGACACTCCTGGAAGGCTTGGGGCTGAAACTCCACCTGGGAGTGACACACCACCTGGTAGAGATACTCCGTCAACTGTAGGTATACTAGGAATAGATACTCCTTGTGGCAGGGTGATTGGGTCGACAGCTGGAATACCTAGGATGGCCAAGATTCTGTTCAGATCGGCAATCACTTGGCTGAGTAGATCAGCCGATGGAAGGGTGACAGGCAGTTCTTGGCTAGCACAGACGGCCAAGAAGCTCAACACTAGAATAAACTTCATTTTCGTTGTTTTTTGCTTTCGAATGAATCGAAATGACGAAGTTTACTGTGTCAAAGTTTGGATTATATACTAACCGGTTCGCGTGATAAGCTTGTTGATAAGAGTTCCTTTACTGTAGAATGATGTTAAGTGGCAAAATGAATGGAAAAGTTATTCAAATCTGTTATTTGATGTCAATTTTGTTTTTATATAAACACAAGCAATTTATTTCATCAAGTTACAAAGTCAAACATATTTACTAGCGACCTTCTGCATGATATCGATAAGACCGGTGTATAACTCGAAACAGTCCAAAGCACCGTATCTTTGGTAACGTAGCTGACGAATGGATTCACTAAAGCGGATTCTCTTTTTGGTTTCCAAACGTTCCGTTTCAGTTTCCATAATGTACCAGACTCCACTACGTTTGGCACCATTTTTGCAAATCACAAGGGAAGCGGCTTCTCTGGCTGGTACGGTGGGACATTTCTTTTGGACCTAAGATTGTAAAATGTCATTTTTTAAAAGAGTAGAACAAGGCAAAGTAAATAAGAGTAGGTTAGTGTAAGATAGGATACAGTAAGATAAGGTAAAGCAGGATAAGGCAGAGTAGGGTACAGTAAAGAAGAGTGAATTAGGATAAAGTAGGGTAAAGAAAGATTGGGTAAGACACATGATGATGACCTATATTAACTTACAAACTCTTTGAATTCCATTAAATCACCCGGTAGTTTCTTGTCATCAGTCCATGTTGACATGTAGAACACATTGGCCTTCGAAACTCCGCTTTTGCCTCCAGACACCGCCAGTTTAACGTGACGATACTTGGACTTGTTTTCTTCTTCGACTTTAAACTTGATACCACCACAAGTCTTTTCCCCTTTGCCTTCTGGACAAACGGACCTAGAGACGTTAAATTGTATTATAAAAAGCAAGATCAATATCTTTAGTTTATCATACAAAACCACTTACTTTCCCTCATTCGATTCCTCATTCATAAGCATGACAATGACTTCTGGCTTCAGTTGTGACACCAATCGATGAAAATCGGCTTCAGTTTCCTTCGAAAATGGAGCTTGTGCCAAAACGTACTGTTTCGGCGTACTGAGACCGTCGACATAGCTGGCATGATAATAATCACCACCAGAAGGTTCAGTCAGCACAACACGACTGTAGTCATTCAGTAAAGTCTTCTGATTCCGATTTCTGGTAGTATTTTTGTCGTTGAAGAACTCGAAGTACGTTGGAGATTCACGGCAAATGTCGACAAACGCTGCTTGAATACCTTCGTGAATTGGCTTTTTGTTCTCGGTCAACTAAAAAATTATGCTATAGTATGTTATAAATACCCTAACCTACTCTACCCTACCTTATCCTACATTACCTTACAATAAATATCAAAAACTGTTTAAATTACCCATTCTTTAACCTTATTTTACCTCATAACCTATTAAATATCGACTTACATACTGAACCAGCATCATGGGATGAAAGAATCTGGACTTTTGTTTTCGCATTGATCGTTGAGAGATTTTGCCAGCATTGACAACAGAAGTTGTCCCGTCCTTCTTCTTGATAACATCCATCTCTATTTGAATCACAAAGTCCTATCTGACAGTTGTAGAAAAATACCGACCAGACGGTTGAGACAGTTAAAAAAATACCGAAAAAATTTTGAAATTATTTTTTAAAAATTAAAATTTAACTTTGTTATCTTTATTTTGTGTGAAATAATCTCAAATTTGCATAATTTAAAAAATTTTTTTTTAAATTGTACTCCCTACTGTAACAAAAAATATAAGGTCATCAAACCATGTTCAATGTCATCAAAGTAAAGAAAAGCTAACATGAATACAAATAGTTTATTGTCAATGTCTTTCAGATGTTACACATCCCTGAATTGGCTTTAATTTCTTCTAAGTTCGTTGTTCAAGTCCAGTACGATGTGGGTCTTGTCTGTGAGAGCGGCATCTTTTACCGTCTTTTTGGCCAAAGTCTTCAAGTTCATGTACTCAAACTTGATTTTGGATTTTTCTGGAAATAACAAAAGTAATACCGTATTATGGTTTTACCTTAACATACTTTATAGCATGTATAATAAGTAATAGCTCTTCATTTTTCCACAACCTTAAGCTAAAAAAAGTTAAAAAAACAGTACTTGTTTGGTACTTCAATTAGAACCATCTATGTAAATCAATTAAAAAATCGGGTTACTGTATTCTTAGAGGAGAAACTAAAAATATTACTATCTGGAAAACAATTTGCTATCAAACATACCACTTTCAACTCTGATAAAGATACCAATCGACGACGGAGTTCTGTTTTTGTCCACTTTCAAAATTTGCATAATGGCGTTAATCATATCTGGCAAAACACAGACTTTAGGTATGTTGATGGACTTGGTGATCGAGTTTGCGCCGTAAATCGAACAAAACAGTCGGATCTCGTCCTTCATCTTAAAATTGTGGTAATAGATTGGGCATAACATTAATCTATGTAGCGTTAGGTATTGTTTTAGGCTTGATGAAACAAAAATTTAAAAAAATATTCAAATTTTAAAAACACAAAAATTTAAGGCTGTGCTTTATATAATATAAAACACATACTGCTGGTTTGCTATCGTCTGTGATATCAGGAAGTTTTGAAGACATTCGTTTGAAAACCGGAAACAAATTGATAACCTTTTCACTAACATGAGCAACTTCAGCACGAGTTAACAAATTGGCACATCTTGACATCGGGCATCTTGGCACATCATCTAAAATTCAACAGTATTTGAAAACACCACTTAATTTTTTAATTTTCTTAGTTTTTTTTAACAATAAAAAAATCATAAGGTCCCTTACTCAAAGAATCAGCTGATGACACACTTTTGGCTACACAGTCAAAACAAACACGATGTTGACAGTCAATCATTGTCATCCTGGCTACATTTACACATTGAAACATTCCTCTGACTACTTCACAACTAAAAAAGAAAATTTTATTCAAGAAACCACAAAATTTTATATTAAAAATATTGTACTAGACTAAATACGCAAATTAAAAAAACTAAAACTAATATATTATCTAAAATACTATACAACCCACAAAAATCCCCTACCGCTGCCTTTCCTCTAACTGTAACATATTCGGTGCAAACAGAACCCGTTTATGTCGATCACCATCATCGTCACCACCGGCCGATTCATCGTTATCATCCACCTCGTCCACCATTACCTCCAAATTCCTCATTGTCCCACAACCAGGCACAGGACATGTCCCCAGGTTACTTGACAAACTCAGGCATGTCAAACAGAAACGGTGCTCACAACTCAACTGTTGCGAATCCTGAATTGCGTAGCGCTCCAAACAGATAGGACACTTGACTTGGGTCAGTTGAGCCAGGGACGATGACATTCTACACAATGCTTCTTGACCAATAAAATTTGAAAACTTATAACTGCCAATTTGGGTGCCGGAAACGACTGCTCGGCGTTTGAAAAAGGGTTGAAACTGATTAAAAATGGCAAAGTTTGAGTTGAAATTTTTTAAACTGAAATTTCTCAATAATTTTAGACAAAATTCATGTAAAATTTGAAATTTATAAAGCAAACATGCTTTACAATGTTAGTATCGTCCTCGTATATCCATAATACTCTCGAAATAAATTTACAAGAAGATTCAACTTTAAATTCCGTTCAAAACTTTCACTTTTCCGCGATATTCTCTCTCTTTGGCCTTCCATCGCAAGTAAAATTTATTTATTTCGAAAAATATTTTTGTTTTTGTTGTCGCGCACTTTCTTGGCCTTCAACATGAAGTAAGTGAATAAAATTAACTTATTAACGTAAATTTTAGGCTTAACATAAATGGGCTCAACGTATATTTTCCATATGAACATATCTATCCGGAACAGATATTGTACATGGGGGAAATCAAGAAATCTCTGGATGCGAAGGTATTTTATCAACTTTTATAAGTTTAGTTTGATTTTTAGGGCCACTGTTTGTTGGAGATGCCTTCTGGAACTGGAAAAACAGTATCTTTGTTATCTGTTGTCTTGGCATACATGACACAGTATCCAGACAAGTTGGACAAGTTGATCTACTGTTCTAGAACTATTCCAGAGATTGAGAAATGTGTCGAGGAGTTGAGGAATTTGTTCAGATATTATAAAACAGTTAAAGGGGTAAGTTGAAGGTTTAAATTGATGAATTATAAACTTAACTATGTTACGCAGCTGATGGATAATATTAATTTTGTTATAACTCGTGTTTTTTTTGTATTGAAAGTTACTTTAATGGTTGGAAAAGTTTTTAGAGTACTTTTTATTTTTTGTAATTTATTTTGTTTTTAGAAAGTCCCAGATTTCTTGTGTTTAGCCTTATCAGCAAGAAAGAACTTGTGTATAAAGGAGCCCGTTGCCTCTTTGAGGAATGGATCAGCTGTCGATGGAGCTTGTCAAAATCTTACAGCTTCTTTTATGAGAGCAAAAGCTAAAGTTGATCCAAACGCGCCGTCTTGTGAATTTTTTGAGACATTCAACGAGAACCGAGAGTTGACTTTGCCTAATGGTGTATATAATTTGGTAAGATCTTATTTTATAGTTTTTGTTTTTGTTTTTAGGTAACACTTTATAAATTATTTGAAGCTTTAGATTTGATTAGTATACTGGGTTTAACTACGTTTTCTCGGTCAAATTTTAGTTTACGTTTTTATAGCTAAATTTTTCTGGTTTTAGGCAGATCTCCGCGACTACGGCCGTGAAAAATGTTTATGTCCTTATTTTGTGGCCAGAAAAGCAGTCGCTCAAGCTCAGATCGTCATTTACTCTTACCATTATGTTCTTGATCCAAAAATCGCTGAACTGATTTCCCGAGATTTGAGTCCGAAAAGTTGTGTCGTATTCGACGAAGCCCACAATATTGACAACGTTTGTATCGAGAGTATGAGTGTGACATTGAGTAAGAAACTGATGGACCGATGTGCCAAGAATTTGGATGAATTAGAAACGCATGTCAACAAGATCAAGTAAGTTTAATATCTTATTTTGTGTTTACTGTTTAGGAGAGAGAACAAACAGCGATTGGATGAAGAATATGAAGCATTGGTGAAGAACTTGAAAAGAGTTCACGAAGAACGTAGTATGGAGAATGCTTGGGCAAATCCAGTGCTGCCTGATGCTATTTTGGACGAGGCTATTCCAGGAAGCATTCGGACAGCCGACTACTTTTTGGTATTCTTGAGGAGATTGATGGAATATTTGAGGTGAGGCTTGTTTTCGGATGTTTCAAATGGAACAACTTGTTATGACTTATTACTGAAGCTTTCGAAAAGTTTGTTAAGGAACATTTTATTGTTGTTAACATCAGGGACGTCGCTACGGTTTTTCTCTGGGGGGGGGGAGGTCGAAAAAAATTTTTTTTGGTCCACAGGTAGCTACCTCTGGACCGATTTTTCAAAAAATTTTTTTTTGTTTTTCCGCGTACAGGTACTTACCTGTGGAATTTTTTTCGGATCGGCTCTTAACATCGTTTTTTGCGTTTAAAATCTTGATTTACATCAATTTCAGACACCGAATGAACGCCAGAGCAGTCCAACTCGAAAGTCCGGCTGCTTTCCTTCGTGACATCAAGCAACGAGTCTTAATCGACCGAAAACCTCTTCGATTCTGTGCCGAACGCTTTGCTACACTTGTCAGAACGTTAGAATTGGCAGATGTTTCTGAACTCTCCGCTCTGGTCAAGATGACAAGTTTCGCGACGTTAGTCTCAACGTACGCACGAGGATTCTCGGTTATCGTGGAGCCAGGGGATTTAACCAAAAGCGAAGGTGGAGATGACAAAAAGAAGAATGAAAAGGGCAAAGAGACCAAGGCGCAAATCAGACAAAGGAAGAACAACAGGACACATTACGATTGTTATATTCACCTGAACTGCATGGATGCGTCTGTGGCTATTAAGCCGGTTTTGGATCGGTTTCAAACGGTCATTATTACTTCTGGTGTAAGATTTTTGACTTTTTCGTTCTAAAAGCAATTTTTATTTAAAAAACCTCAATTTAAAAGAAATTTGAAATTAATTTTTGAAAAATATTTTGAAATTTGAATTTTTTAAAATAATTTGCTTTTTCAGACCTTATCACCCTTGGAAATCTACCCAAAAATTCTGGACTTTGATCCAGTGGTTATGGCTTCACTTACCATGACATTGGCTCGACCTTGTATATCCCCATTGATTGTATCTCGAGGCAATGATCAAGTTGAAATGACATCTCGCTTTGAAAGCCGATCTGATCCTTCTGTAATCCGAAACTACGGTAGCTTGATTCTGGAAATGGCTTCGATTATTCCTGATGGAATTGTTGTTTTCTTTACGTCATATACTTTCATGGAGGATATTGTGGCTACGTGGTATGAACAGGTGGGTTTTTGGGGCATAGTATAGCTTTAACATACTATAATGAAGTATTGGGTTGTTCAAATAATTCTGTGATTTTTTCGGATAAAAAAATTTCTGGGGTTAAGGTCTCAGAATTATGTAAACACTCTAATATATTGTACTTTATCTTTTTTTCTAGAGATTCATCGACGTTCTGTTGAAGAAAAAGCTTCTATTCATCGAAACCCGTGATGCTACGGAAACCTCGATTGCTCTACAAAGATACGTTAATGCTTGTGAAACAGGTCGTGGAGCAATTTTGTTTTGTGTGGCCAGAGGCAAAGTCAGCGAAGGAATTGATTTTGCACATCACTTGGGGAGAGCCGTCATCATGGTCGGAATACCATATCAATACACGGAAAGCAGAGTGTTACGAGCACGATTGGAGTATTTGAGGGATCAATTCGATATCAAGTAAGGAGGGTTGGGGTCTTGTACTATGGGCCTTCTATGTTTAACTTAAAATGATGAATATGGCTAGCAGAATTTTAAAAGACTTATATGGGTAATATAATGAACTTTTGGTTTATAAACTAGTGTTGGATAATTTTTACGTTTTTTAATTACAGAGAGAATGATTTCCTGACTTTTGATGCCATGAGGCACGCTGCTCAATGTGCTGGACGAGGCTTGAGAGGAAAGACCGATTATGGACTGATGATCTTTGCTGACAAGGTAATTTAAAGTCATTTTTATTTTTTTTTATTTTAAACGAAGCTTAACTATGAGATATATTATATATTTATAAGTTTAAACGTTTAGGTATAATATAGCTTTTTGTCTACTTCTTCTTTAAAAGATACTAATATCTATATTCATACTATACCGTTAATATAAATTGCTTTACAGAGATACGCCCGTCGCGACAAACGTGAAAAGCTGCCACGCTGGATTCAAGAAAACATCAAAGAATCGGCGGTGAACATCACGGTGGAAGAAGCTACATCAGCAGCCAGAGCCTGGCTTCCGAAAATGGCACAGCCTTTCACAATGGAACATCAGAAAGGAGTGTCATTACTGACACAGGACATGTTGAACGAAGAGGATGGAGTTATGGAAAAGTTCAAATATGTGATTCACGAGATTGAGTAGATGAGTACGTTAATCACGACATTGAGTAGATGTTGGATTTTACGGATTCTTTCTTAATTTTTATGTTTTTTGATTCTATCTTGGTGTTTGGATGGGTTTGTTTTACTTCTAAAAAGGTCTTTGAAGGTTACCGTATCAAGTGGCACAGTATTTTTGACTACCATATTCTCTTACAGTAAAAAATTGTTAAGTTTGAAGGTTTTTGTTGATTTGATTGCTTATATCACTTTTATATTGTAATACTAATTTAAACCTATTGATAATCTATGTAATATTTTATTTTTTGAATATTTGTTGTTATATTGAATAAAGATCTCTATACTATTGTTACTGGATATAAAGTAATAGTTTATTCTACATTGTATTCAGATCAATACAGGGTTATCATTACATTATGTATAAATAAAAATTTTCTAATTATTATGAGTATTTACATACACGTGTTGGAATGAAATGTAAGTTGCATAAATACCATCCTAGATCTACTCACTGGTTATTTTTTTACTACTGTGTAGTAATCAGTAGCGAATTATGGGAAAAGATCACCGAAGTGTTCAGAACTCGGTGGCTTTTCAGACAACCTTTTGAATTGAATTGTTGTGCGATCCATTTCGCTTTTCTTCTAACATTTGTTGTTGTTTCTTTGTCCATCTTGATTGTAGGTGCATGGTTTTTATGTGAAAGAACTCTTTGATCTTATCTTCAACGTCAGTACTTTCATTATTTTGGAAGAATTTTTGTATCGAGTTGATTATGTCCCTGAAGTCACAGTATTTGACATCATCGTTCACGAACGGTCGTGGAAATGGATTTTCTAAAATTTTAAAATTATATCTGCTTCCTATAGATAACGTTCCACTTTGTATCCCTACTTTAACCATGTTCTTCATTTTCCCTCTAACAATGAGTAAATCAGAAGCACTTACTTTCCTCCCAATCTACAAACACAAGGTCATCAACACAACAATTGATGTACTCGATCAAGTTTCCCCACGATGAGCTTGCTCTAGCCCAGCCCTTATAAACATCTTTCGTCTCGGGTATTTTGGTAGGGTAATATTTGTCCAGAATTAGTGGTTCCCATGATAGTGTTCGTTTTTTGTACACAATAAACTAAAACATATTTTTAGACGTATAACTTACACCATCTTTTAGTACTTCGAAACATAATATATTAAAGCAATGTAAAGACAATATGTTGTTACAAAAACGTGTTGTACTATGAAGGACTTACCTCGGCTGTCGTTGGTGTGTACAATGCGTAGTTTGACACAAGTTGCCACTTGCCGCCACCGTGGTGCTCAAATATAAGGTTTTTGTTTTTGATGTCGTAAATTTTGATAAGGTCAGGGCCTGAAACATTACATTTCTAATATTGTAAAGCTTAAATTTAAAGGTAAAACTGAGTTTTTATAAATAACGGCGTTAAAATTGTAAGCAACAAAGGATTAAAAACTTACTTAATAACAACACAAAGTTTAACTTGTCAATAATGTATAAATTTTGCGTAGTTTCAACCTTGCATATAACGTTCTGTTCCGTTGTATTGTTATCCAGCAGTATTAAGTTGTTGTCATTGCTCACAACTCCAAAATACCGTCGGATATCACATTCACTGACGTTGTATACTTTCTTTTGTTTGACGTGCACGTCTAGTTTAAATGTTTTCTTCGTACATAAATCCGTGACAATATTATCCTTGATTAACAACAAGTTGGTGTCTCTAGTGTCACCATCGATCTTTTCAATTTTTCCTGTAGCAAAGTCGTACAGTAGAAAGGCATTGGTTGCTACCACTATCATTGTTTTGCCTCGATTGACCAGTCGCACGCTCAAAAGGCGGCCAGAATTAGTACCAAAGTTGATTACTTTTAGTTTTACATCTGTCAAGTCGATGTTAGAGATGGCTACAATCGTGTCGTTAACGATCCAAGCAATCCGGCCGGTAAATAGACAACATTTCTCTGTTTCGTAGTAGCTCTTGTAATGGTCAAGGCATCGTTTTGTACTACTAAAAAAGGTTTGGTGTAAATTAATATTATAAAAATAGTTAATTTTAAATAATTAAATTTGAAATCGGCCGGTCAAGAATTTTTGAAAACTAAAAGTAAAAAAACTAACAATTGAAAAGCTTCTGCCCAAGTTTCATTTTTGACACGATAAACCATGTTTTGGTAGCATAGTTTTTTGAAATTGTAGTTTACAATTTTGTAAAATTGTTTGTTTACTCTGGCAAAAGAGCAAACGTCGTCCATATACGGCACGTTGTCGATGATGTGCATTAAGACCTAAAAATACACTTTTAAGCATGGTTCACTAAACATATCGTACTTTTTGTTGTTGTATACTGTATCAGCGTTTGGAAATTAATATTTACTCAATTTTAAAAATAATCGTTGTCAGTTTGACTTTTACTTACCAAGTTTGGGAATTGGTTTTGAAACATTTCAAAATTATTGTAGTTTATAGATACAAAGAAAGCAACGTAACAAATAAAGCAACAACGCCTAGACGTATGCCGTTTAAGAAAAGAAGCAAACGCGGTGGGTCCCTAGCAATGTAACAGTCTAAGAAACGCAAACGCAGAGGAAAACACCGATTGATTAAGATGGTAAAGCATTAATGTTATGCAACCTTTTATGGCAATTCCAAGACATATTTTACGTTATAATATGACTGCAGAAGCGCACGGGTCAAAATCGTCTTTTTACTAGAGACATATGTTGACTTTTTAAACCGGCAAAAAAATCTAAGAAATATGGTGATAAGATTAGCTATTAACTCTTTATGGAGTTACTATATCTAAGAGACATTTACAATATGTCAAGTTTTAAGCGTTTTTGAACTACTATCGCTTGAGTTATCATTAACATTTTGCAACAGTGTAAAATGTAATTCTTGGTGCCTTTTCATCAGAATTTATCACTATATTTTTATAATTGTTGTTGATGAAAACGGTTTATGCCACTAAAAGTCTATTTCTACTCGTACGGTTCTCTCGTATGAGTAGAAACTACAGTTATTACCTTGACGATTTGATTATACAAGAACGTACTTTTTTGATTTTTAAAATTTTTAAATGAATTTTTGGCTTTTTTAAACGTTTTAATGATTGTTTTTATAAGTACATTTATTTATATATTAACCGTATGTTTAAGTAAAGTACAACAACTTAATTCTACTGTAAGTTATTTTCAAAAAATTTCACAATGAGCTACAGTATGCATGTTTACGTGATTGGCAATATCACAGGTGTAATTTTCAAAGATCCGTGGGGTGGGCCATGTCACGGTCTTTACATGTACGTAACATCCGGACCGTACAATAGGGCTTCATGAAATTGTTTACCGAAAAAGATTAAAAATTAGGACGCCATGTTGTATCTGGAAATAGAACTTCATCTCGAACCTTCGTAACCAACACTAATCCGTTGAAGATGCAAAAATGCTGATTTTTGAGTTCTTACCAAGTTTATGTAAATATTTCCGAGTGGGTGACGTACTAAGGAGATGGAGAAAATACTGTAGTATCTTGTGCCTATTGGGGGCTTAAGTCTATAAGAGAAGTAAAAAAAATGACCTTGCTATACAATAACGAATCTAGTACGTTATCTATGTTACCTTAGTTGTCCAACCAGTGACACCCACCCACACTACCAATACGAAAAACAAATAATATCTTTGGCCAAATTTTGATGGCCAACTTTAGCTTTTTTATTGGCCTTCGATGACTAAGCCTACTGTAATCACGGGTGCTAATGTCTTAACTGATTAAGCTGTAATTACCAGTTTGTGGAGATAATCGTTTTTAAATTTGCCTTTTTGAAACTTTGGCATTTTGAGTAACTTAATCTGAGGGCGTTTTTAACTAGAATGGAATTGTAAATGATGATTACATAGTAATTTAGCACTAGGTTTTATAAACAACGGGGATTAAGCGGGGCTAACTTATAAACGACTGGTAAATACTGATTTAACATTTTGTAACTAATAAGGAAGGTACCCGGCTCACAACATTCAGATATTTTCTTGTGCAAAATAATAGTTTAGAAATAGTTTTTCCCATACCGTATCATTTATACAGGCCAAAACGGTAGTCGGATACAAAGAAAGTGAGAGAGGTTAGGTATTTACAAAAGCAATAAGGTATAAGAAACAAGTAACGTATATTGTTATTAAGTTCTTATGCAAAATAATAGTTCGGGGTTTACTGCAAACGTTTCCTACGAAGTGCACGTAACGAGCTGAGCTTCGATGCGTTAAGAGTTATTACAAGCCATAAAATGTTTAAAAAGGAAATTGACCTTATTGTAATCAGTGGTCCCTCCAATTTATTGTTCTTGCTCAGTTTGTGTAGCCTTTTTGTGTTTCGCTAAAACTTGTTGGAGCAAATTTTGTTGTTGTGAGGAGCTCCACATAAATCAGTTTTGGTATTTCGCCTTAGGAAATATTTTTAAAAACTTGAGAAGTTCTATGTTTTGAAAAGTTTTTACTTCAAAACTACTATTGCCTTAAGAAACATAAGGTTTACTATGTTGTGAAGGACTATGTCATTTTTGAGATGGTCATGTGATGTGAATCGTCCATTTGTTTTAAATGTTAGTGTTGTACGGCATAAGGCAGTTTAAAGAAAGCTATGGCACGGTAAGTTTTCTATTTTTTATCAGTTTAAAGGCTGGACAAGAGGGTCATTTTATAAAAGTAAAGAAAGGTACAATACTCGGTATACTCTTATTGATTAAAGTGAAAAAAATTTTAACCCCTCTTTTAAAAAATGGCATTTTTAAGCCCTTAAAGTTTAAAAATGACGTTTGCATGTTCATTTTTTAAATAGTGTTGTATTTACAAATTTGATAAGTACGTACTCTAAGCTTAAAACAGAAATTTAAGCGTTATTTCAAAAGTCTTGCCAAATGTTATTGTAAGCTTATATTCTTGCGACAGGATTACTGTTTATTTTGACTTTTTGTAAGCAGTTACAAAAGTATTTCAACTCAAAGACGTCAATACTATCAATAAGCAGGTATGATTACAAAAGTAATACAAATTTTCAGTTTTTACTTTACTTTAAACTTTTTTAACTGTTTGTTAGAAAAATGTTTACAGCAAGGTTAAAAATAAAAATATTTTAAAATGATTACAGTAGGATTAATATTACAGTAAAAAACGTTGTTTTAAAGGAAAGTAGACTCAATGCTGAATTTTCTTTTTAAATATTTTACTACTTTGGCTTAAGTATGGTAAAGAATTAGATACGCTTTTAGTACTAAACAGATATGTATTGGTACTTCCATCGATATCGCTCTAAGCTGCTTTGTCGTTAAATTCAGATGCAGCAATGATCTTATACTAAAGTATACTGTAAGTAATCAAAGATTACCAAAACATCCCTGACTAATCTAAAGATGATTCAAAATTAAATTGTTTAATTATGACACTATCGGTATAGTACAATTTTGAGCTGCGTAAATTTTTACAATGCATTGTAAAACAAAATCACTATGAGATGTTTAATTTGATATGCATGTCAGATATCGTGGGTTTAAGTATTTTTACTTGATAGGAAGCCGTATAAGGCATTACAACAAGAAAGTAGAGTAGGATTTTGTATGGTAGGGTAGGTTACAGTCTTCTGCGTTTACTTCAAAAACAGCTATAATTTGATGATATATAACTTATAACATATCATAAATGACACATATTTCATACAAAATAGTTAGTACATAATCAGTGACAGTATAGTGATTACTGAATTTACAACTTTTGTTGAAAGGACAGTAGATAACTGTGGTATGTAGGTGACAAACAAGATCTCTGAACTTAATATCTCACTTAAATTGGATTTTCAAGTTTGTGTTTGTTCTAAAGGATTATGATTGACGTACTATTAATAACAGCATTCTAAGCCATATCAAATTGTTTTAATAGTGTTAGCTATTGATTACTTTATGTATATGTTTCAGTTAGCTACATTATTATTGTGAACCTCTTACATAACGATTTTTAACATACGGTTGATTTTTTAGGTTGGGGATTCTGTCGGTAGGTAGTACAAGATGTTTTTATGCAAAGTTCCTTGTAATAAGCTCTTACTGTAACGTTCCCTTCAGAAAAACTAATATAGATAAGTGTGGTTTAAGCTTGACATTTTGTTATACATAACCGTTTTATAAATGTGTACAGACGATTGTAAAACACAGTCACTTTATAGTTTTTACGGTCAGCGATGATCGATTGTTTTGAACAGCATTTTGTTGTCAAAACCCTAAAATTCGACAAGTGATTCTGGTTATACCATTATACTAATTGATAGTGGTTTTGAACCTTGAGTTTTTGAGGTTTTATGAAATAAGGAAGTTGGGGGTACTGTACGTTCAAGCAATTGTGGGTACTGCAAGTTAACAGAAGTTGATAGTATTGTGTTTTATGAGGCATATCTTTTTTACTGTGAAATTTTGTACCTTTTTTTGGAAGTATTATAGTTGTAATTAATTATATGGGCTAAGGTAGACTAGACTAGATCAGATGGCCCTACCTGGCCTAGCGTGTCCTTAACTCAAGCCGAAACAAATTTAACAAGAGCCCGGCCGGCATATTTGGGCCCAAGGACCGGGCGAAAATTGGCTCGTGCCCAACTTTCTTGCAGGTCCAGGCTAAGCTAAACTGATAATATTGAAAAAATGTTAGTATAGCTAAACATTTTATCTAAACTGTTAAAGATACTATAAAAAGAAGTCTGATAAGCTAAATAAACAAAATTCTTTTATAGATACGTTAACAATTTTTATGACGTTAGGACAAAATTCATACGAGCTTATTGTCTTTAATGGCAGTGACTGCTAAACGTTAATACGGTAGTCTTCCTATAAAATTCTTTCTGTAGAAGCAATGGAAGGAGATGCTTTATTATAAGATATAAGGCTAAGGAGATATGAAAATATTGTAAAAAAATTTTCAAAAAAATCTAATTATACAAAAATCAAAGATAACATATTAACATAACACACAATACCATTACATTACAGTAAATTTACACTGATTTCTGCAATCAATGGTCTAAAAGCTTCTAAAATAAGATTTTGCAAGTGAGCTCTGATCTACTGTTTTCATGTTTCTATTGTAAAATTTAAAGACATTAAGGCAGCGTCACGACCTCGCCTTTTGTTTTCTTTGTAATATATTGGGCAAGATGTGGCGAAAAAGTTATCATGTTTACACAAACATCGGCTTATCACGTTGGTGAACATTAATTGTTGGAAAAACAACAAAATTTAATGATATGGCTGAGAATTTCGTATTTTATTGAAATTTAATATTATTAAGCATATATTTTGAATTTTAAAATTTTAATGTTTGAAGTTTGTAGATGATTATTGTTTTTTATGAGGTGGGGTAGAATAGGTGAGAGTTGATAAAAGTAGGTAAGGGTAGGTGACGGTAGCTGAGAGTAGGTGAGGTTTGCGTGAAGGTAAGTGAGAGTAGATGAAGTTAGATGAAGATATGTGAGGGTAAGTGAAGGCAGACGAGGTTAGATGAGATTTACGTGACAGCACGTGAGAGAAGGGTATGCTAAAGAAGGGTAGGGTAGGGTTGGTGTAATGGTGGGTTGGGGCAGAAGACTGTAGATGAGGGTAGATGAGAGCAGGTGAGAGTAGGGCTAGAGTACGTGAGAGTAGAATAGGATAACAAAGGTTATGATAGGGCAAAAAAGTCAGATCTAGTACAGGGTACGGTAGAAAAGAGCATAAATAGGGTAAGCACTGCCAAGTCACTTTAACACCATTTTTTTTACTTTGACGTTTTTATAACTTGTAGACAATACCATTACCGTACACACATGCTCTCTAAAGTTTTATTTCAATAAGTTTATGGCTTGGTATGGCAAGCATAATTTGGTTAATTGATGAGTTTTAAAATTTAAACCGTTTGGTTTTTCCAAACGATGCATTATAGTAACGGTTCACAGCTTGATTTAGCAATATTGTTTTTTGAATTAAACGTCAAAATGATATTTACGGATTTATAAAGGTTTGTTTTGATTTGACAACAGATCTGTGATTAGTACAGTAAAACATATTACAAGAATCCTAATAAGTACTTTAATTCAAAGGGATGTCTTATAAGTAAAGGTTGTGAAGATATTATAGAATTGTAAGCAAAGTAGAGGTAGTTAATAGCTGCTTTATTATTGTCAAATGACAGTAAATTATAAGAAAGCTTCTTGACCTGTCTCGATCTGATTGACTTTGGACTTTTTATTTAGAAATATCATGTAAATATAAGATCTTCAGAAAAGTAATACTAAATCGCGTATGAAAGAAAATTTTGAGAAAATTGAGATTAAAAAATTACGTTTTGAACACTAACTTTGCCATTTTTTGACTTTTAGTAATTTTTTTCATATATACTAGCAGAACACCTTTAAATGAACCTACATTTTTAAAGTTGTCAGTGAAGTTGGCTGGAAAGTTGATAAAAATGCTTGAAACACCATGCCAAATTTGTTAAATTGGCTGAAAACTCAAATATATTAAAAAAAGAAAACTTTAAAACTCAAAAGTCTGAGCTAAGGCTTTTTATATGTACTATTACAAAGAATACATTTAAAAACTTTGAGCATTTTACGGGTCAGGTAGGTTAGGTACCTTTCTTGTTAATTTTTTCACAGTTTTTCTTAAACTGCTCTATACAAAAAACAACATAACGATTTAAAGAGCAGTTTTTTATATTCACATCAAACTGAGTAACATTTGCAATTGACACGCAAATTTTGTTTCTTTGTATTTTACGTAGTAAGGGTACAACAACACCCACCTACGACATTTTACATTCTACATTGTCTGGAAGAGTTGTAACGTATTTTTTGGGGCACGTTTAACATCATGTAGGTATTGAGCATAGTATTATTATGCATGTTTATGCAGTTGTTATCGTTCTTATTTTGAATCTTTAAACTTTTACCCTATAGCTTTATATCAGGTTGTTCAAATAATGCAGTACCCTTTCTCAAAGAAAAGTTTTGAGATTAAGGGGCACAGAATGATTTTAACAACCACAAACAGAGTTTTACTTTTACAAATATAATTATTACACTACAGCTCTTACAAACTTCTAAATATAACTTATCATCTTCACACATCCTACAGTAACCCTTGCTACTGAAAGGCTTCTCAAAGGGTTTCATTAGCAAGCTAATCGTATCTGACAGCCATACAACACCTTTTAAAATAGCCACATTAAACCTGTTTACAATTAATTTTTTCGAGAAGTGTGATGACATACGTTGATGACATTAGCTTACTAATGTGTTGATAAAATTTTGCTTAATCGCTGATTCCGAAACCGTTCAAGTTCGTCAACATGTTCGTATTTTGGGATAGTAAACACGAGTGTTCATACACTTAATTGTGTATTAATTACATGTACATGGATATTATTTAAGTTTATTTTTAGTTAAACTACTACGTTCAGGTTACTGTGGCTATGTTTTTTTAAATAAGTTTTTTTTGTATAAAGCGATATGACAAGGTAGCCCTTCACCTGACATTTTTTTGCATGATACTGTGCAATCACTAAAAACTTTTAATTAATGCCATTCCTTGAAGAACTCGTCACTCAACGCGCCTACCATATCATTATTGAGTAATTAAAACAGTTTACTCCCTTACACTGTCATCTACAAGTGTAACCACAAACATGTTTGTTATTCACGCATTTAAAACTTGTAGTAATCTTTAATCAAAAATGTACAACTCATTAAAATGTTACTTACAAAGATCTTCGTCGTAGTAACTTGTAATTTAGTTGCAAATGTTTATACGTATTTTACAAAGTTTTAGGGGAAGTTAGGGTCGGGTAGGGACGGGTAAAGTAGAGATGGTAGGCATACACAAAGCGAAGTATGGCTAGGTATTAGGTGATTGCGAAATTATCCCGCCAATTTTTAAAAAATTTTTTTTTAAATTCTGGGCTGTTCTAGAACTTTCTGTTAATAACCTATATAAAGAGATGTCCAAGCACTAAAAAATATTGCAAGTTCAAGCTTTTTGTTGTTTACGGTGGTTCAAGAAATCAAGGTAAAACATAGTCATGTTAGGGCAACGTTGCTTCGCAACTTCTGTGAGAACGGTAACGCAACAAGAGCAACGAAAAAAATATGCAGTGCTGTAGGGCCTTCAGTTGTCTCTCACGACACTACAAAAATTTGTTTCCACAAGTTCAAAAACGGTGGCTTCGACATGTCCGAAAACCGCGATCAGGTAGACCGTCACTGCTTGAGAAACCCTATCTTCTGAAGCTGATCGAAAAAGACCCCAGACGAACCTGCACTCGTTTGAATGTAGAGCTTCAGTGTGATCCTTTTTCCATATTAACTAGACTTCAGACCCTTGGAAGATCATGGAAATATGGCTAAGAGGTTCTACATGATTTCAACAGCGACCAGCTGAAACGCTAAGTGGAAGTTGCGCTTATTTGTTGATGTTCCCAAGGACTTTTGCATGGCTTGATAATTTAGTTACTGGGGACGAGGAGTGGGTACTGTATGTTAATCACACCAAGAAGAAACATTGGCTTTTACGTGGAGAACAGGGTGGTCAACTCCAAAACCTGATCTTCACCAACTAGAGGAGGTGACCAGCGTTAGCTGGAACTCAACATGTATTGTGTACTGGGAAATGGTACCAGATGGAATTACGATCCCTGTGGATGTCTACTGTAGACAAATTAAATCTGTTGCCGTTGCATTGCATGGTAAAAAAGACCGCGTCTTCTTCATTCACAATACTGCTCGCGCCTATGTCACAAAGTTAACCCAACACAAGCTAAAAAGTTTCGGCTAGGCTGAGATGCCACATGCGCTGTACTCCACTGATGTTGTGTCTTCAGATTATAATATGTTCCACTCTCTTCAAAACAATCTGAATGCAACACGCTTTGACAACCGAGACGACCTCAAGCGATGGTGGACTAACTTTTTCAATTCTAAAACTCCAGGTTTCTGCAGAAGTTGAATTCAAATGCTACCAAAGGGATGGCAACAGGTCGTTGATAATAATGGTACATATATTTGTTAATTAGTTTTTGTTGTTTTTTTAAATATTAAATTTTGGTAAAAATAAAAATTGGCGGGATAATTTTGCAATCACCTAATAAAATACGGTGCATCACTTTTTCTATATCTTGACTCGCGCGATCCTGACCCAAGTATCAATGTTAAGAGCAATATTTAAACTTATAATTATACGAGTATTGCTGTTTACTGCGCTCATCAAACCCTACAACAAATTTTAATTTGATTAAATCACCTTGTACTTTAATTGTACGCATATTATCTTACAAGAAACCTTTGAATAATTTATCCTGCTTACGCAGCCTTTACCTTACGTTTAATACAAAATTAGTAATTTATTGCGATTTTTATTAAAATAACCTTACATATTTCTTTTGCGTAGTTTAAATTATTTATACAAGTTTCACTCAGTACTGACTTTAACACTTCACTGAAAGTACGCAAAAACCTATTGTTACTTATTTATACAAGGTTTAAAAATAGTACCTTGAAACTAATAAGACTTTCATTATGTATTCAAGGTTTTTATCTTAGTTTGCACGTACGCTTAAAGTACTTAAGCGTTTTACTGTACCAAGCTGCCATTTTTAAATATTGTTTCGAAGCACAAAGTAAATGTCTTATAATCATCTGTCGGGTGTAATGAATTCAGTAGTTCCATGAGTTAAATGTATGCAATATAAACTCGGTCAGGTGATATGTAAAAATACCATTATTTGCTATTTACAGTGCCATTTACTATTTTACACCCACGTTCTTCTGACACTTTGGACTTTACTATTGTAAAATGAGTCTAACAAAACCAAAAAATACCACAAAATATGTAAAAACTGTAAAATTAGGAGATTACAGAAGATTACTACTGTAACACAACCACGCGTCTTCGTTTACAATTGTTTATTCACTTCAATTTGTCTTAAATTGGGTATGTTACGAAGGTGTGGTATAAGCGGGCGTTTAAGTCGTTCGCAGAGGGTTTAAAGCCATTTATTGAAATGTTTTATAGATTTTTGGTGTCATTAAAGTAATTTGTTATATTTGGGCTAATTAAATTGTGGTTGACAGGATAAGCTGAACAGTAATTGTAATAAGGTTTTGTAGGATGCCACACAATCGTATTAGCATATTTTTGATGTTATTGTTGTTCAAAACAAAACTTAATTTGATAATCGACTCAGAGTAATCATTAAAAAGGACTATCTTTTTCATGGAAGAGATCAATATTTGTTATTTTACAATAAGAATCCCTCATAAGGTTAAATTTAAACTTTATTTATTTCTAAACTTATTTTGGTACGTGGTCATCAAAATATATAGAAGTTTTTTTTTCATCTAGCACCAAAAACACAGAATAGGTTTAGATAATTTATCTAACAATGTAAAATTTTTTCCTATTTTCCAAACTGATAGGTTCTGGAAGCGCTTCTGATCCTCAATTTTAAATTGATGCTAAATATATGTGCGGTCTAGAATTGTCGGTGTTCAGTAGTTGCAGTTGTACCTAAATATTTGGCAGAAATTACAATAAAAGCACGAAAATACAATAGAAGTTTTAAAAATAAACTTGAAAACGAAAACGTTTTCTAAGATTTAACACTAAAAAATTAAATCGATTAAAAATCAATAAACGAGTAATTGTCTAATGACTATAAGAACTGTAAGCAAAAAATAGTTTGAAAAACTGAAATTCAAGATCCTTTAAAAAAATGATGGGCGTGAGAGCGGTAGTGTGGCAGAATGCCAAAGAACAGGCATATCGTTGTGAGAGAGGTTGGTCTGATGCGATTGCTCTGTTGATTAATTGTCAAAAGAGTTAAAGATACTTTATTGATAAAGTGCGCATAGATTATTATTTTTTTCTGAGTTTAATCCGTTAGTTTAAAAAACATTATATATTATAAGTCACTTTGATAATACGAGCTTTGATGAAAATTCTAAATATACATGACTATTTGTTAGACAAAAATACCATACCGGAAGGTGGTGCGTCAAAATAATGTAGAAATATGCGTAATACCACAGGAAATTGCAATATCATCTATACAATTCGTGGTGATAATCTACGTTTTAAGAATGCGTAACTGGCTTTTGTCACTGTTTATAGGCATTAAATCTTAAACGCTTATTTTATTCTATTTGTTTTTTGAGCATTATGTAATACAGTAGGCCGTCATCTAAAAATTTATACTGTCGCGCATTTACGGTACAAACTTTAAGTGCTTATGTAGCAAATAGTACAGTAGAAATGTTAATATGAAATTAAAAATCCAAAGAGTATAAGCATCTTGATAGATTATTCACCTACACATACTACAACGAATTAGGTATGAATAAAAGCGGTTGGGCTGACATACTATAAGCAGGTATACTATAATTCCTCATTTAATTTTACCATAAGCTGATCTTGGCTAATACTATGTTAATACCGTTTACTGGGGTTTGTTACTCATTGAATTGTAAATTAACATACTAAGGCTTATATTTTGGTTATACGGAACTTCTTTGTTGTATTTTATGGCTATATTAATATTTTTTGTTCTATGTTCTGGTAATAGAAATAGTCTTTTAATATGTTATGGTTATAGGGGTCTTCCTTGTCCTAGTTTACGTTCATAGTGGTGTTCCTTGTCATTAAAGCAATATATTTCATTGTCTATTTTGCTCTATAGATAACATATCTTGTCGTACCAGTAGTAAATGTTGATGGCAGTGAAACTTTACAAAGTTGTAATATGCCTAATTTAGCCGTGGTAACCCCCGACTGACAATGGAATGTTGGCTTAATAAATTGGGCTTTTAGATTGATTAATTTAATCGAAATCACAATTTGATTACGGTGCTTATGGCTTTGTTTGTGTCACTTTTGGTTCATAAATCAATTATTAAGACAAACTTAAGAAAACCATAAAGTTATGACACAGGAGGCTAAGAGTTGCGACACAGGCGGCTAGGGGTTATGGCACAGGCGGCTTATGTCTAAATTCTTCTGCTGTGTTTGGATTTGTCTAAAGATTAGGCTATTTATGGTTTGAAAATTTACCACGAGTTTTTCTGGTATGTCGAAAGTTGTGTTTTTGAAGATAGAGGGAGGTAATAAAACTTTAGTTAAACTGTAGTTTCTTAAAGGTTGGAAGGGTGATTGGAAACCTTGGACAGAAGAAATTGGTTTACAGAGAGGAGAGAGATAGGTGATTTTTTGTTCTGGGTAAAGGACAGGTTTTGAAAATTGACATGGTTGAGCAGGTTTAATTTTTTCCAAAAAAAAACTTTGAAGTTTTAAAGCTTGTGTGGGGACGATGATACATACTTTTGAACATTAAAAAGTATTAGGCTGTTTGTATAATTCTGTGCCCTCACTCTCTCTCTCTCTGCATTCTACTACACCATTATTCTTGTATAGTCACCACAAGATACACCTAAAATAACACTTGCATGAAGATATATCTAAAATACCAGCTGCATCAAGATATACATTAGATACGTTTTCTTACAAATCTACAATACAAAAACGATGCCAATTACACTTAAAATTACTCGCAAATTTTCCTGAAAAGACTAGAAGGTTAGTGGAATTTGAATATTTTTACTTTTTCACTCATTAACGACCATCTAATCCCGCTTACTTTTACCCAAAGTAATCTCCAGGAATTATTATGTTTTTCCGTGTTAATGTACTCACCTAATTTTACTTCGCTAATCCGTTTGTTTAGCTGCTTTGGGGCCGTAGATTAAACCGTCACGGCCGCGTATTTTACATGTAAATAGGCCACCAATGGATTTGTGGCAATCTTGTTTGCGTATTATACAACAATGAGTTTTTCAATTTTTTTTTATTTTTTAATTTGGAGTTGTCATTGTCTGATGGTGTAATTGATTCTTGGTACATATGTGTGCAAAAGTAATCAGTACAATGCATTATAGTATAATTGAGTAAAAGCAAAAGTTGAAATTTCGTAGGATGTGGTAGCCTAAATGATAAAGTATGCTAGATACGGCTAGATAGAGTAAAGTAGTGTTTTGTTCATGATAGAGCAGGTTAGGGTATGGTCAGACAGTTCAGATATTGTTTTGTAGGGTAAAGCTTCATTAAAGTAGGGCAGGGGTAAAGTAGGGTAGGGTAGGGTAGTATTTTTTTTGTAATGTATAAAAAATACAGTACTCTAATCAAGTTAGTATACTAATTTTTTGTTCCGGCACAGTATCTAAAGTATATGCTTAATATATAACCAAGTTTACATAACCAGGTGTTCCAAATACCGTCCAAAATAAGGGCACATTTTTAATTGTAAATTAATGTTTGTAACTTTGTTATCAGTCGATTAACCTCATTTCAAACATGTTTAATGTAATTTCGATTGTCTTGTGATATGAGGGTGTTTAAATGGTATAATACAATTTGCATAAAGTAATAGAGTTTGCACATAAATTGACAATCACATTACACTGTTTATATTGTATTGATTAAAGTAACACAATTTGGCATTCAAAAGGTTTTGGTACAGTTCCTGATTGGAGCGATCTTTAATGCAGGGACGTCGTTTGGGGGAGGGGGTAAGGGGGGGGTACCCCCTTCCCCAGAGCCTCTGACAAAAATTCCACAGGTACCTGTACGCGAAAAAACAAAAAAAAATTTTTTTTGATTTTTCCCTCCCCCAGAGAAAATCCGTAGCGACGTCCCTGGTCTTTGGCTAGTGGGGAAGTTTAAATTTTTTTTTCAATTACTTATTTTTCATTATCATCTACAGTAACCTATAAAAACTTTTCTCCCCATATACAGTACCCAACGTAACATTAACAGCCCAATCTTACAGTATCTTTAATTTTGTGCGAACGTGTACAAACGAAGCCATACAACGAAAAACCTTGGTATCTTGGGATTTTCTAATTTTTAGTGTGTAATAACAATAGGGAGCGGAAATGTAGGGCTTGCGTGATATATATAGGGCTATGTAATGGGCTACGTACGTTGTGAATTGAGCGTAATTAGTGCGTAGGGTATGTAGAAGAAGTTGAAGTAATATATATGTGGAATATGTTAAGGTAGTATGAGTTATACTTGGCATAGCGTTTTTTTTACTATGACAATCTATAAGGTCCACATACTGTGAGGAACTGAAAAGTCATAACACTATAACATACTATAGGTATTGTACTACAACATAGTACATAGAAGCAATCAAAACCTTCCATAATTAGATCGTTTGAAACATACGATGACAAAAGCATAGTAATTGAGCTCAATTTTATAAAACGATGACGAATCGGATGTCATGTTGATGTACATCACCGCACTGTGTCATACGGTGGCCTGAAACACGTTTAATGAAGTATTTTGTGCGTGGAATTACATCAACATACAACATGAACGTATAGTTCAAAGTTTTTCTATAGGTACATGTACATGTGCTTTTCACACGTATACACGTGGGTATAGTTGTGGTACTATAAGCCATATAACAGTTTGTTATTGTAGGGTTTAAAACGTTGAGATTTGCAATGTTACTACATAAATTAAAGATGTACTAAGTTAAAATATACATGTAAAACTGTATTTATACCGTGACACACCGACTTAATATTATGTATAAATATACCTTTTTGTTGATTATTTTGATAGTGAAAACATGGTTTAAATTTCTGTAGAACTTTTTATTACACTAATCTTAGAATACAGTTTCCACCCCTTTTCCTTCGCATTTTCAGCATTTCTAGCCTACTTTTTACCCTACACTAGCATTCCCTACAGAACACTAATTCAGTTCATTAAGTTTCTATGAAGCCTAATTAAAAGACTTCTTAAAGTTATAAAACTATTCAAAAATAGCTTCAATTTGCATATCACGCAAGGTAGACAGGTAAAGAGCCGTTTACTGTGATGTAAAAACTTAAAAAACAGGGTTTTTAATCATAAGCCTGATTACTGCTCATTACTCTTATTGTACTCAACTGCACTTTTACTGTTCTTTGTAAAGAAATTAATTGTAGTTTGTTTTTCAATTGAAAGTATTCGAATTGTCTGTCTTTTTATTTACAGTTTTAATTAGGATACTGGGAAAGAATACTTTAAAGTTATTGTTTCTATATAGGTCTCTATGTAGAGATAGTGAAGATAATCGTCAACAACAACAAGTTTGTAGCAATTTGGGGTTTAGTTTTGTAGTTTAACTTTATATTTTATTACAGTACTTT
Organism: Bursaphelenchus okinawaensis; assembly: GCA_904066225.2. NCBI lineage: Eukaryota > Metazoa > Nematoda > Chromadorea > Rhabditida > Aphelenchoididae > Bursaphelenchus > Bursaphelenchus okinawaensis. The sequence continues at coordinate 3,999,261 of CAJFCW020000005.1, read as the reverse complement.
TTAGCTTATAGACTATTCTTAAGATAGATACACTCTTAGGGTGCGCCAAAAGTTCTAATATTGTAACAAAACTTTTGGCGCACCCAGTATTCTGTTACCCGTTATAAGCAGGTTTATAGTAAAACTTGTTATAGAGAATATAAACAAATTCAGTTCTGATGTACTTATACGTATAAGCAAAAACCGCTGACTAAAATTAAAAATAGCGTAAACCATATGCTCGAAAATACAAAGTAAATTTTAGAACGCTTGATTTAATATACGTATGTACAACACAGATAAACAACAAATGTCACACTGGAAGTAAATTTAAAGCACATTTGAAGTACTGAACCATAAAACCAGCGTTCCGGTGCAAACTTGTTGCCGTTCACATTTCATTCACATGCTCATTGCGAGATATACATTGAAATGTCATATATTAAAGTACACTGGAACTCCTGTATAACGAATAGGAATTAAAAATTTGTTCGTTATAAAGGAGTTTCAGTATACAAAAGTTCTAAATGCACTGTGTAGAGTTGTTCGTTATACAGGTTTTTTGTTAAAGAGAAGTTTGTTATACAGGGAGTTTTGATTGTCATTTTAAAAAGATAAAAAGGACAGACAAAAAACACATACTATGTAAATTGATATGCAAAATCACGTGAGTACAAACCTGAGTTTAGTGATGTCTTAAAAGTGTCTTGCTGTTCAGCCGTCTGACATTTATATAGACAATTGAACCATAGTTCTTCTGAGCATACAACTTAATTATCGTGTTTACAATGCAAGTTTGAAATAAAAAAATTTTTTTATTATCTTTTAGGAAAGTACACTACTTAATCAAAAGTTTAAACATAAAATGGCAAATATATGTATGCTAACGTGGTGTTATTTCCTCTTTATGAAAGACACTACAATGCTGTAGCTATTGTACAACACTTGAAGTTTTATGGTTGTAAACAGTTATTGTATCAAATTGCTGTAACATTGTACAGAGTACTGTATTTAATTTTGCACGTACTCAATCAACACTTATGACAATTTTTTCAAAATTCGTTTGGTTTTTTGAAAACAAACAAAGATATTGGGCTAATATATTCTGGGTTTTTATAGTAGTACCGTGGTGACTTATCGCTGTGGAACCAAAAATAAATTTGAAAATGCTACAATGCGCAAGTTGAGGCTTTAGCGTGCTATAACACTCCAATAAGAGAAAACGGGACAAACAAAGCGAGTATTATGGTACTATTTAGCATGTTCGACAACTTAATAGTACTTTACTTTTTGATTAGACCAAATCTTTGCGTCGAAAAATGGCTAAATTTTCAAAATTTTTCGAAAAAAAATATTTAAAAAATGCTGACTGTATAGCAACTTTAAACTAAATAATACAAACGAAACGTCTTTACTATGCTGTAACACACTAGTCCAACTTTTATTTTTAGCATAATACCTATTCAATGTCGAGACTAACTACAAGATACACGACAAACCTCTTGAGTCTTAATATAAACAATATGCGACACAATAGGAAGACGGCACGTTTTGTACCACATCTTGTTGATATTGACATTAGCTAACATTGTTGACATTCTCCAAAGTTGTAGTAAGCGTATTGAGAAAACTTATTGTAGTTAGTATGGTAAGAAGGTAACGTAGTTTACATGAAGTATTCTAAAAAATATTGTATTTGTGTTTTGAGGTAGATAAGAGATTGTTTTAACGAATAGGTAAAAAAACGAAGAAACATTCAGAAATTTAGCATTGATAAGGTACTATTGTCGATACGATACGACTAGAGCTAAAATATTATTGTAGTGAGCATAATAATGGTATAAAAAATATTTTTTTACTAGTATTTTTATCGTTTTTACATCACTATAGAAATCATCTAGAAACCTCGCAAATGTAACATTTTCATTCAATATAATAGTGAGATTGATGTACAGTGAAATACTTGTAAGTACAAGACATTTTGTAAGAAAGGATTGTTACAAAATTTGGTTTACTGTACCTTATGTTATGTCTTTTGTAACATGCAAAAACATAGCCTTCAAGAATTAAAAAAAATTCTAAAGTTTTACAATGTTTACATATAGTATAGAAGATGTAGAGGGTTGTAGTAAAAACAAATCCTAAGGCTCTGGAGCCGGCTCCAGCCTCAATTTGATGCTTCGGCTTCGGAGCTGGAGTCAAAACTAACACTAATATAAAAAAGGCAAATTAGGATTTTTAGTACTGAAGGCCAACAACTACGGCTTGACTCCGGCTCCGAAACGCCTTCTGCTCCAGAGAGCTGACTATTGATGACAGATAACATCATTTTGCATAAAGGACCTTTTACATTTTAAAAAACGTTACGTTTTGTAAACTAAGCATAGGGAGTGGAGTATCTTCCTGTAAAAATAAACTTTTTATTTTTTTTACTGCTGTCGCCTTCTTGAATTTTTTTATGTAATAAGGTCAGCGTAGTCTTCTGATTGCCCTTAAATTTTTTTAAAATTTTCAATTTTTTTACAGTAACATTGATTTTTTAGCTTTTCAAACCTAAGCCTATTATGATTTTTGTTTTATCTAATTGTTTATTTTACCAACTTTTTTGAAACATTAACAATCGACCGACCAAAACCTTGTCATTAATGTTGTAAAAGCTGGTCATCAAACTTTGCCCGTGATTAAATGTCATCATTATAATCATATCGATTAATGCGTTGTGTTGTTATTGTCAATAACACTTTTGCAATGTTCTGCCATTTTTCGTATAAAACGCGGTGCCAAATCTACTTTCGGCCGTGATGAAACTGGTGATTATTTTAGCGTTTGATGCTCCAAACTTTCGCGGATTAAACGGATTTATTCGCAAATAATTTGAGAAATGCGCCTGAACGTCAGGAAAGCGCCTTAGGCCCAAATACAAACAACAATAATTTCTGAACCAATAAGAATTTTCGAGAAATTAGCATAAACAGCCTTCTGGAAGTAGCCAGAGGGCTGTTTAATTGCTAGAAAAAGGCTGACTCTAAAAAAAACGACTGGTAAAGTAAAAAAAATTAAAAAATCGTCTTTTACCCTCTAGTCTAAAATTTTTCGAAAGTCCCAGTTAAGGTCTTGCAACGAAAGATATAACTTATAAAAAGCTTAAAATAAACCTAAAACAAAAAAAATTTGATTATTTTGAAAAACAACACTGCTTGTACAGGGAGCGCCAAAAGTTCTGTTACACGGTTCTTTAATCAAATACTTGTTTTAACAACAAATATAACTAAAACAACAACTAACAATAGTAACATATAGTACTAGTTATAAAATAGTCAATCGGTTAAGCAGATGTTTGATGCGACAATTAACCACTCGATTGTAATTTTGTGTATCGAAAAAGTGTTTGAAAAGGCATTTGTTCTAAGATCAGATTAGTTCAAGTGCCCTTATTAACAATACTTCATGAGGTATAATTAACAATTCAGAGTTATTTGGCAATTTGTTTGTATGCAGTTTTAAGTACCCTAATGGTAATTAACTCCTGAATTTTTTTCCAATTTTTGGGACTTTTGAGTCATAATCTAGTACTATACTAGATGGTTCTAGGATTACACCAGAGTTTATATAACTAATTTTTAATTTTAGGCAATTTTAGAAAGCTTTGATGAGTTGTACTAATTAAAATGAAATCTCAGTAAAAGACATGGATACTATTAATTTACAACTTTATGGCTTGCCAATTAGTTTTTTTTAGAGTTTTCTTTGTGAGGTAAAGTAATAGTAGATCAACCATCTTCTAATAAGTAGAACTACTACGTTGCTACAGTATGATAGAGGTTGTATATAATAGAAAAACAATATAGAAATCCTAGAATAGTGTATGCAAATTATAGGTAGGGTAGAGCTAAAATACAACAAGGGGATGACTAGGGCAGAGCTGAAGCTGGGAAAAACAATGACTAGCGTAGGGCTAGGCTACGGTTAGAGTAAGGCTGGGTAAAAATACAATAGGGCTAGCTCAGAGCTAGGTAGGGCTAGAATTGGGCAGGGATAGAACTAAAGATAGGTGAAGGAATGTTATTACTAGAGCTAAAGTAAGGCAAGAGAATGGCTAGGATTGACCAAACGCAAGGCTATGGTAATTCCAACCGAAAATTAACGTAAAGCAGCAGTAGAGGTTTTCCAAAAAGAATGGCCAATTTCAGCAGACAAATCAAGATTAAAATCGGCCACTCTTTTTAAAAAAACCTAATATTAAAAACAGTTTTGAACATCTACCGGCAAAACTTTTTTAAAACAAAAGGTTGTTTCTATCTTCTCAGCCCCCATTCCTTCTCAAGCTAATGACCATGAATAACACAAAACACATGTAGTAAAAAACAAAAAACTTGAATTTTGTATTGTGCCGAATTTTTATAACAATACAAAATTCTAGTAATTTACAGGAAATACCATAAAAATTGCAAAAAGTAACTACGATCTGCTGATACTTTATTTCTTTTTTATTGTACCGTTACTCCTACAACATAAATACTCAAGTTGTTTTTGTACTTGTAACACTTTTCAATTAGTAACTTCTCAAGATTTCCGAATACGTGGAAGTAGTTAATTGTCACATACAGTAGTTGAAGTTCAATTTCAAAAATATTGTAATAAATTAGCGGAGTTTTACAAGCATACCACAAGATATTTTGTTGTAGTTCTTGATTAGGAAACTTTCTTTATGGCTAATTTTAAATGTTTAACATTAGATTACTATATGTTACTATCATAAAGCCAGTACTACGAAGTTGCTATTGCTAGTACTGAAGAGCCGCGTAACAAAAATATCAAGAAGTTACAGTATACTAGTACTATAAAGTTAATTTCGCTAGTACTTAAACGGTTTATAACAGTGATAACAAAGAGTTACAGTAAGGTAGTACTGAAGTTTGATCCTACGTTATTACAAAAACATACTGTTTTTACGTTCAGACAGAATATCACAAACTTTACTCTCTACTGTCGTATCATCTCGTACAGTGAATTCTCCGCTTCCTTGCAAAATGTACAGTAAGATTAATCTATGACAACTTAGCAGATTAAGAGTGTTATGTCATCGCCAAATATCTCAAATATTTGAGTAATAGAAGCCTCAAAGTTGTAATTTTCTTGTAATTGTAAACATTTTGGTCAAAATTAGTGAATAAGATGGACGACCAGTCTCGGAAGATTATATACAACGTCTTCTAGAACATTAACATTGGGATGACAATGTACGTTGCTATTGTGATAAAAAAGTGTTTACGTTGGATTATAGAGAAAGGGTTCAGGTCTAATGTGTAACGTATGTTGCAGACACAAAGAATATAGATAAAAATAGTTCTAAAATGGTCCTAAACAGCTCTAACAATTATTTGCGCAACAAACATAGCAACAAAAAGTGTCTTTTTTGGCAACTTTGGCAACATGTTTTAACTTATTATAGTTTGATTTATAAGTCAAAATAGTAAAGATTTTCTACAAAGTTTTACAAAGCCGGATATGACTAAGATACATTACAAACCACGTACCAAAATAGTTACTGTAAAAATAGTAGTGTTTACGTCGTATGTTCTTACGACACAACTTTTCACTGAAAGGTTAATACGCATACTAATAGTCATGGTATTTTCTAATAGCTGTGATATCTTCAACAAATTTTTTGTGCGCTCTACCTCTGTCATAATTTTAAGTTTTAAAACAATTTTTTTTGATTTTTGTCATATTCTATTCAAGCTGTTTATGTTTTTTCGAGGAGAATATTCAATCCCAATTTAAACAGTCTAATTACGCAAATAGGAAGTCTCAATTGGCTTTCGAATAATTTCATAGAACGGATGTTACAAAGCCGGCTTCGTTGGCTAAAGGTTACGAAACGCTGATTAAACTATTTCGGTGCTTACAATAGAGTGTGGATGTCATGGATAAGGACGCATGAATGTTGTGTTCTTAATTAAAAATGTTTACGTGGGGCTTACAGTAGCGGTTTTTGACGTTGTTACTGTATCGTGTAAAACAAACTTCTAAAAAAAAGATTTGCAGAAGAGTACAAAACTGTGCTTTTTAATCAAGTTAAAAATTCACGTTTTGAATTTCCCGCCAAATTGGCATTGTGTTTCAAGATTATAACTTTGCCATTTTTTGACTTTTAACAATTTTTCCTTGATGTACTAGTAAAAAACCTCTAAATAGACCTGCATTTCTGAATTTGTAAGCATAGCTTGTCTGAAGAGTCGAAAAAAGTGTTTTAAACAAAATACCAAATTTGCCAAATTGGCAGAGAACTCAAAAAACATTTAAACTTTAAAACTGAAAAGCGCGATTTAAATTTTTGATGTGTACTAGTAGCAGTACAAAGAATTTATATAAAACTTTGGGCTGCTTCTGAGTGGGGCATGTTGAGTACTTTGTTTGTAAGACTTCAAAAAATCAAAGATGACTTCCGGAAAAAGAACATAATATATAGTTGCAACACGTCAATGCATCTCCAGTTTGTACAAAATTATTGTAAAACTGAAAAATAAGAGATACCATAGTTTGACATAAATTTTTTATGAAATTGTGAGCTAACACATCATTGACTTGGTCTTCCGAGGATAATATACTAGACCTGTAAAGGGGACAAGGCGTACGCTCTTTTTCAGATCTGTAACATACACTATTGACTTGACTTATAACATGACGTAAACTATAATATGTTAAATAGTTTACATTGACGATCTTTAACTATTAATAAAACAAACAGTTTAATTCTTGTTTGTTCTTATATATTATTAATATTCAGGTCAGTTTAACTAATGCTAAAATAACAACACAACTTATAATAATATAATATCTTTATGAAGTAATAACAAGACATCATTACGATTAACCGCTCAAAGGTCAAGCTGTAAACTTTTGTAATTCAAAAAGTTACAAAATCATATTGTTTATTATTTGATGACATTTTACAATATTACGTAGGATATCAATGACATGCTCAATAACAAAAACTTTGTTTCCAAGAAACTTAAAAAGGTGACGTGAGAAGATGTTGAAGGTTTTAAGTAGAATCTGTTGAAGATCTTAAGTAAAATCTGCTGTTTTTGGTTGTTAATTAAGTTTCAACATTGTAAAGTGTAATCTTGCTGTTCTTTCTGTGGGATTAAGTTTGTAAAAGTAGGCTTGAGATGGTCAAACAGCAAGTGAATCTTGTATCAATAAGTTACAAGCTTTTTTTGTCACACTATGTTTATCGGTAATACTAACTTTAAATTAGAAAAATACAAAAATTTATAATAAATTTTACTGCTAAATTACTTTTTAATGTTTTTTAAAACCAATCTATAACCTATGAAACAACAAGTTATGAAAAACTAACCCTAATAGAATAGGTACATGTTAATATAACTTCCGAACAATTAGCAAGATTACCCACTATGAGCAGTTACTTCGACGTACTTAAAAAGTACTCGTAACAATTTGCACGAGATTAATCTTAAACATTCGTGACATTAACGCATACACAGAGATTTACTATGTGCAATGTTTAACGACCGCTAATACAATTTTGGAAAAAGTAGTTAATTGCTAGACATTTCAAGATTGTAAAGCAAAAAGATGTCATTTAGGTTTGAACCTTGCTTTGAGCATCATATTAGTAGCTTCATAGGTATAAATTGTATCGTAGTATGCATCTGAAGAGTTGTTCAAGACAATCTTTGACCAAAAACACTATAAAATGTAGTTTGAAACTATAGTTAAGAGCTAATGTTTACGATGCTAAGAAGCTAATTAATGTACCCAAACATGTAAATATTAAGTTTATTTGCAAATCAACGAGCAAAAAAAACGGATAAAAATGTATGCGTTGTAGACCATGCACCCAACGATTCGTAGATAAGATTATTTAATCAAAATACGACAGTGACCGTTTACTCTAGTTTGATCGCAATTCTGATCATGAATGTGTAATGATAAATTCTGGCAAAGGTTTTTCCTTTCTGAAACTAACTGTAGGTTTTGAAAGTAAAAGACTTACGGTAAAGACTCGACCGATTTATTGGCAAAGGATAAGGTAAATAAAAATACTTTTTAATTTTTTAAAAAAAAATTTTTATCTTTTTATTTTTATTCTTTTCCTCTCTTTGTATTAAGATGGATAAAAAGTTTCGGACCCCCAAACATCATAAAATTTTTTTGCATAATAAGAACGAATAGTAATTATCATCAACATTAATAAAGTTATTCATCACTATAAGTTTTAACGTGGTCTCTTCTGCTGATTTTTTACAAAACAAGTAGCTGTACTGATTTTTTGGCCTTTTTTTAATCGAGGTTATCCTTCTTCCATTGCTAGAATATTGTTTGTCTAGTTACCATAAGCTTTTCTTTCCAAATCAAGCTTTCTCCAATCACTGTTCTTTTGCCTCTTACCATCCCGTTCAACTTCCCGCTTAACTGATAAACAAAACACAACCAAACTCAAAGAGAGCGCAAGGACACAACTGTGAGAGTACACGAATGACATAGACTACGGCGATACGGTAGAGATGGAGATTGTAACAGTATTACAGCTGGATTCAGTTCTTTTTGTTTGTTGGTGTTTGATGCCAACACCGTGCTTATTGGGCCCGGATTTGGCAAAAGCAAAAAACAGGGGCGTGGCCGTTTATGGCACTCTCCAACAAACCGGGGCCAAGGTCAAAAGGGGCGGCCGTTTCGCACATTTAAATTAATGTCTTCCGAATAATTTGCTATCAGTTATTGTTAACACAACGTTCACAGTAGGCCACAATTACGGGCAACATGTGTTTTACATGTTTGTCGTTTGGTAGTTCCAGTATAAGGTTTTGCCACAGGGTTATTTTGCTAAACGTTATGTTGTAGTAGGCTGCCAATTATTAAGTGGTAGTAGGCTACTACGCATGATTTTGTATTTAGCTAATAAACATGATGTTATAGTAGGTTGTAGATGGCTTTGGCAGTGTAGTAGGCTGAGGCTTCGGTTGGGCCTAAATTTTTATTTTTTATGACATTTCTACTTTTTTTATCATAATTGTCATAACATTTTAAAAAATTGATAATTAGGCTAGTATTCTCGACCATTTTTAATTATGATGTAAATCTTTCTCTTATATACGTTGCAAAAAAGCAACATTATCTGATTTTACCGCGACCGATAAGGCGTTTATTTGTCTTTAATTTTTGATCACCATCGTACTTTCAAAAGTCTTTTAAAGAACACTTTCCGTAAAACTTTTAAACTACCCAAACCTGCATTGCCATTTCGATATCAGCTATTTCTGAAAAATAATTGATATAGCTGGCTACTATTACAACGCCATCTTTAATACTGCCCCTTATGTTTTGATGTATACAATGATATTTTCTGATCAACGAAAGTGATTTTGTAATTCTTTGGCTACTTGTTTACTTTACTAATTGCTCAAAACAAGTTTATAAGCATTAAAAGTTTTGGCAGCCGCTTTGCGATTACTGTAGTTTCATGGAATTGTTTCGAAACTTCTTATTGTAAGCTTTTTTTAAAAGTTGTTTGATCTCTTTTAAAGATGTGCAAGCTGTTTTAAAGTTGTAAGGCTACTGTAGTTTTATAATTAAATGATCTGACAACTAAAATTTAAACTTTTCTATAAAAACATTAAAAAATGACGGGATGTTCATCTACTAGGGTATTTAAATAACAGTAATTACGTATTGACGATAGCGCGCAAATTTTTAAAAATTGCTTTAAGAAGAGATTTTAGTCTTATTGTACTATATACGTCTGTTCATCTACAGTAACATTGCTGTCTTGTAGATTACAGAATTTTTATTTTTTTACTTTACCATTACCGTAATCTCACTTTCAGACATAACAAAACACGCAAATCAGACAAGAGTTTTTGTCGCAAGTCCACGCACCAACGTTCTCAACCAACGCACACTGTATCAGACTTAATGTGGACAAAACGCGCGTTTGCGGCGCTTGCCGTGCTTACAGCATGTGTAATATCAGTACCCACAAGTTCAAATCACGCCCGAAATCACATCGGTGCCACGCCGGAACGACCGAACATCGTTGTGCTGATGGTGGACGATTTAGGATACGGTGATTTGAACGGGTACGGTAACCCAACACAGGAATGGACGCCGGTAGATGACATGATCAGCGAGGGTACGAGGTTCACGAATGTGTACTCGGCTGATTCAATGTGCTCGCCTTCTCGTGCCGGTTTCATGACAGGTGAGTTGATGAGATTTTTAAAAAATCCTAAATTTTCGAAAATTAGTTTCTTAACTGCTATAGGTTAATAATAACTTTTTATACTCTATTGTAGCATAACAAATCTGATTTTAGGCCGTCTGCCAATCAGACTCGGCGTAACTGGCGGAGCTCGAGTTTTTGTAGCTGCTGATTCTGGTGGTTTACCAAAGCACGAACCTACAATGGCTGAGATGCTCAAAAATGCAGGTATGTTTACTTTTTTCAACAGTGTGTTACCTAAACTATAAAAACTTTTAAAGTTGTTTGTTACCTAAAACATTAAAATATAATTTTCTTATCACTTTTGCTAGTAGTTTCCAATAATTTTTTTTAATTTTAAGATTTTTTAAAACTTTTTGCATAATTAATACGAGCTAAAAGTGCGTAAGACATGGTTGGCATTAAATTGTCATACGCATTAAACATGACATTAAACATTAATGTATAGTATAATATTTTATTCCAGCACGCAGATTTTAATAAATTAGGTAATTTATAAATAACTTGACATTATCCTTGACATTAGACAATTACTGCGCTTGAATTTGATATTAAATGTTTTGGTTTAGTTAGAGGGTTAGGCTTCTCGCACTAAAAGTAGAGCAAAAATACCGATATGCATTATATATTATAATATTGTCCTATTTCTAGGCTATCACACCGGTATGATCGGAAAATGGCACTTGGGCATCAACAAACACAACCGAACAGATGGAGCATACCTACCATCGAAACGTGGCTTCGACTATGTCGGTATCAACCTCCCATTCACCAACGTATACGAATGTGATGAAAGTGGAGATTTTGTACCAAATGGACCAGAACCAGCCAAGTGTTTCCTATACTATAAAGACGAAATTGTTCAGCAACCAATTCGCTTCGAGAATTTGACAGAAGATCTGGTCAACGACTGGAGAATGTTCTTGGAAGAGTGGGAGATGACCAAGAAGGCCGAACACCCCTTCTTCTTCTACTTCTCATTCCCTCACGTTCACTCAGCACAGTTTGCCAACAGGATATTCAGAGGACGGTCGAGGAGAGGTAAGAGTACTATATAATAGCATAATTCTTTATTTTTTAAAACTCCACTTAGAACTTAAAAATGAGTTTAAATTTCATAAAAACAACGCAAAATGCTTTTTTGGTTCTTTTATATTCATAAGCAATGACTTTTTGACCTTTTTCTTTTTATTTCGAACTTGTACTTGACGTCCACTTTTTAGGTCTGTTCGGAGACAACGTAAACGAAATGGCGTGGGCAGTGGGCGAAGTAATCAGTGACTTGAAAGCACGTGGAATCGACCGTGAAACACTTGTCGTATTCATGTCCGACCACGGCCCGCACCAAGAACTGTGCAATAACGGTGGAAGCACGGCCGGCTTGAAAGGCGGCAAGTCCAACTCGTTCGAAGGCGGCTTCAGAATCCCGTTCGTAACATGGATGCCAGGTACCGTGAGTGCAGGCCACGTATCACATGAGGTTTTGTGGAGTTTGGACCTGTTCCCGACCTTCAAAAAGCTAGCCGAACTAGGCGAGAGCAATACGGAAGTGAACGGGCAATTGGACGGAACTGACGTTTGGTACGAGCTAAGGGGCTCGCCCGTCGACCCACACACCAAAAAACAGAAACGCAAGGATTTGGCCAAGAAACGGCCCATCTTCTTCTACTGTAACACCCATCTGATGGCGATACGATATGGTGAATACAAAGTGCACTACATGACCTCACCCATCTTCCGAAACTACACGACTAATGCCAACTTGAAGGAGAATTGCCCGGGAGGAAAGCCGGTTGATGACTGGTAAGATTTTAAAGACTTTGTAAAATGCCTTTTAATTTTGATATTTTTGGTCTTTATCTTAATAAGAAAAAAGTTGAGAGCATATTGAGGACAAATATGACATATAAAATTACTTTGAGGAAAAACGTGGAAAACAATTATGCCACCATTTATATACGTAAAATGAAAGTTAAGAATAGGCTTTTTGGAAAATGACAGATTTTTGTCAATATTGACATTTGCTATAATATAGGCGAGATGACGTTTTTTATGTAAACTATGCCAATTTTCTCAAATTACATAGACAAAGCTTTTTTGCAAAAGTCTTGACAATAAGACAACCTGGGTTACCGTAGACTCATGGAAACTTTATAAAGCCACGTACTATAATTTGCAAGTGCATTGAATAAACGCTTAATTTAGTCCGCCTCCATCTTTTGGCCTATTTTTAGGTCTAGTTATAAACGGCTTTAAATATGATCTATTGAGCTGGAAAGTTTACGGTAGGATGTACTGTGGGAGGAGGGGGTAGGGTTATACTCTCGATATAGTTACGGTCTGGTACTAGGGTACAAGTTATTAGTGTTATATCATGATGTAAAAGAATAAGCAAATAAAAGTGATCAAAATTTTATCAATATACGACCCTTTACTTACTCTTTCAATTTGCAGGTACATATCCCAAACGTGCCCTGAGGACCAACTGGAAAAGCACGATCCTCCACTTGTGTACGATCTGTCACGTGATCCCTTCGAAATGTACGAACTACCAGGCAATCAAGTACCACCAACCCTATTAGAGACTGTTGACGTAATCAGAGAACAACACAAAGCGACAATAGAAGATGTACCTCAACAATTGGGTGACTGGCAAAAACATCTAGTACCGTGCTGCAACTACCCTACTTGTAAATGCGACTACTTCAACGAGGATATGGAGTTGGTACGGAGGAGGATAAACCACTTGTATACCCCACTTAGACTAGTTAACTCCAGCTCGTACGATTACTAATTTGGTACTGTTCCTGTTAGGTAGTAGTACAAACTTTTCTCTACGTACCATACTAGTTAATAGTACCTTACTAAATACTCAAATCGAGCGCTATACCCATTAGGTTTTATATGTCAGGCTATGAGCGTTGTATTTTAACTTATTATATTAGCCATGTTACACAGAACTTCCACTTCTTGCCTTTCGCTCATGGCCTTTGTAAATTAAGTTCCTGAATTATTCTGAAAACATGTTACAAAAAACAAACATAAACACTGTCTTTATTGTTAGAACCTTGTTATTGTAGCCTTCAACATATGTATTTTGTTACAGAAGCCTTCATTTTGTTAACCTACATCTTGTTTTATCTTAGTTATTATTATGTATCTTATTGTAAGTTGACCATTACTCACTGTTTAGCCATTAATATCTTACTGTAACCTAGCCATTAATATTTTGTTTCAATTTAGCCACTATTATATATTGTTGTTGTGTCCCTAAACGTATTTTAGTTACCTTATCACTATGGTCTGCTTTAACTATATACAAATTAGTCAAATCCAAATCAAAACGGGTCTTATTCATTATCTTATTTAATCCACCATTGTTAAGTAATAGTTGTAATTGTATAGTTGTAATAAAAAATTAAATTAAATCTTGTAATTGAATGGCTTTTGGTCGATTGCGGTAATGGCATTAGGGCACAGGGTAAACACTTGTAAATTATATAAAATTTATAAAATATGATTCAATTGCCACCGATTTATAACAAGGTTAAGTTCTGCACCAAAGACTTTAAACATTAATTAGTTGTTTGTGCATGTTCAGGACAAACAACTGTATGCGACTTAAAGTAAATACACGTCAACTGTAGTATGAAAAATTTTAAATTGTAGTCAGACTAGCGTGAAAGCAATTATAAACTTTTATTTTAGATTTAGACTTTGACTTTAAAATAAAAATTTTGATTTTTACAAATTAACAAAAAATATTCTAAAAAGCATTTTTTTCTTAACATTACTTTGCCAAACGTAAAAAACAACAAGTAAAAATATAAAAAGTAAAAAAATTTCTTTACATCCGCTTCCTCTCTGGGTCTCGCAACGATCAACTTAGATTTTCCGCCCCAAGCAAGAAATGGCCAAGAAAGAAAAATCTAAAAATGGGTCAATATTTTTTTCGCATGGAATTTTTTGTGTTCGATACTATATATTTGTAGCTTCGATTGAAAAAGTTACATAAAATTATCAGCTTGGGAAGATATTATGGAGACCTAGCCAGGGGTGTCGCTACGGATTTTTTCTGGGGGGGGGGGGAGGTGGTGGAGACCTAAAGAATTTTTTTTTGGTCCACAGGTACCCTGTGGACCAATTTTTCAAAAAAATTTTTTTCGATTTTTCGTGTACTGGTACCTAACTGTGGAATTTTTTTCGGATCAGCTCTGGGGGGGGTGGATCCATCTATTTTTATTATTTTCTAAACGTTTATGTAAAAATATAAATATTTGCGTTACACTTCAATATTGTTTTAGTTTAGGTTTTTGAAAAATAAGTCTAGGTTTTAAATTTAAAAAAAAGCGGAATATTACCAATCAAATATAGCACGTCAATAAAGCTGGAAGAAAGATGAACAAAGTGCAAAAAGTTCTATCAAAACGTTTACTTCAAAAATCTTGTAAATTTAAAAAATGCGTTTAGAATAGAATATCTGTTATAAGAACTATGAAATCTTCTTTTTTTAAATAAATATATTAGAATTGCAGAAAGCTTCTTTGGTATAAACTCATTTCCTTCTTCATCTTCTTTACAGTTCATAATAATTACGTAGTGTATTGTCTTATATGTGCGTCACAAAAACGTTACCTATTGTCATTACAGTACTATTGTACGTTTACTTCAAAAGCAATTCATTAATAACTTTAATTGCCCCAACTTCTCACATATTGTTGTCTTTGAAACAGTGATTACGACAGAGATCTCATACACCACATCCGATGCCACCTTCTACACATTCCATTATAGAAATTAATAAAAATTTATTAGAACGAACAAACATCTACATTGTAAACAGATTACACAAAACACAATCTCGATTTCACAAAATGACAGTAAATTACCTGAAGTGTCATAAAAGTGAATTGATCGAGGGTTTAATCTCGCTTTCAGACGGTTTGTTGTAAAACGATAAGTCGATTACAATTAGTGAACCATTTGTCCTGATGACTGTGTTAGGACCGTGAAGATAGAAAAAGAATCAATTTCCTTATGGATGTGGTATAAGTTTCGTAACGTAGAATTGAAAAAAAAATCAAAGTTACCTTTTCGATAATTAAAAAAAGCTTTACCTTGATATTAAACACATCTCTAGCAATAAAAACTATGTGTTATCTAATATCTGTACTAAAACGTGTTAGAAACATTCTTAAAAGCTAGCAAAAACAAAAATCTTAACTAAAAAACCATAACTGCAGTATATCAATGTTACCCTTTACTTTTTGCAACCTCACTATTGCTCAAAATAGCTCTTGCTCTTTTAATAAGGCTCGTTAAACTGTTTAATGTTTCCGGTTCCGTGCAATATCAGTTCCACAGTCGAAACGTGGAAATACTAACAATTAGTCGCTGTTTCCAAGTATAACATCGGCCGTCTATTATAAACTCCATAAACTCGGAATGAGTGGGTTTTTGCCGGTGCTAATGTCATTTTGTTGAACTATGATCGCATAAGACTCAATGGACTTTCAGAGACAATAATTTTGGCTTTGGGAATAGAAACCTCAGCTCTGCGGTCGAAAAGCTTGGTTAGTGCACTTTGCTCAGATTTTAATCGTTTTTACTCACACTTTAATTGTTATGGCGCATGCAAATTTTGCACAACATAAAACGTTGAGTACGTATTTGGTCGGAGACGTTGTAAGAAAGTAATAGATGTTTAACACTGCCAAAACTAGGGTAGAAGCTACTGCCGCCAAACAAACTTAAACATAATATCTACCCCTTTTCATCCCAAATCAAATCCACCGTTCTACATTAACCACTTCCCAATTTTCAGCAATAAAACCTTTATTGAGTGCAAATTCAGCATAATACATCATTTACTAGAGGCACAGAACTTGCAAGTGCAACGTTTCGAGTTTCTTCCTTCCTGAACCGCCTCAAACATTAGCCTATGAGCTCTCTTGTAGAGGGAAATGAACTTGGTGGCTTCGATTGCAATATACAGTCGCGGTTTGAAACCTTGCAAAGTCAGCTCCGTAGTGTTAGTAAGGGTTTTATCGTATGAAGCCTTGTTGTCATCAGCTGTTTTCTTTCGAGTAATGCGCACCTCTTCGTTCTTTGCATTCTTGAGATCGTGGTTAGCTGTGTCCAGTTTGAAGCGAGCTGTATCCAAGTCTGAATTATTTAAAAATTGTAATAAGAGTTCAATTAGGGTAGGATAGGGTAAGGATGAGTGAGGTCCGGTAGGGAAGGATAAGGCAGGGTATAACAAGGCAGACTAGAGTGAAGCTGGGCAAAGTAGGGTAGGGTAAAAAACATGACTTACCTTTGAAAGCTGTGTTGATCGCAGGATATGTTTCAACCAAAAACTCGCGACTTTTAGTGAAGTCATTCTTGACCATCGTATGAAACGACTTATGTGTAGTAGTCAGCTTTGACCACATTGTTTTGATTCTTTCTGCATTGTCAAGAAAAGCCTAAAAGTAAATTTTAACTACTATTTTATGACTCTAACACTTCAGGGCTATGAGCTAATACTAAATGTTTTTGCTAAAAAATCAAAATTTAATATAAAAATTGGTTTATTTCAATAACTTAACAAAAAAATTTTAAATTTTTAAGCCTAAAATTCTTACCGGGAAATCGTAATGAACTTGGGCTTCTTTGAAAAGTTCATGAACCTCCTTGAACGGACTCCTACCTTCAGGATATTCAAAGTGCATTCTTTCAACATCAGTTATGAACTCGGAGCTTGGTTGAATGGACGAACAAACGTTGATGAGCATATCCAACAACGCCTTCTGGAAGCCTTCGAGGAAGTCACGGTCGGACACCAACAAGTGCGGATACTCGGTAGTCTTTATGTTTTTATACCGAAAAAGAGCAAATATACCCTTCTTGGCTCCTGATTCTTTGGTTTGTAGTGCTCTAGAATGGCCAGATTTTTTAATTAATTGTTTTTAATAAAAATGTTTGTTTAATGACAATTTTTAAAACTCGTATAAAATTTCAACAGTAAGTAAACCTATAAACTTACGTGGGCTTGCTTCCCGGCTTGGAGCTCTGGCTTCGTTCATTTGAACTTGACATAATGGCAAACTAGTACTGCGAATCAAAACGGACACACCGCCGACTGCTGAGGTAAAAAGATGAATGGCTGAAGGAAGAAAATGGCAAATTTGAAGTTTTGGTTTTGCAATTTATGCAAATTTTTTAAATTTGTACTTTTTAAAAATATTTTTTGGCATGTGAGTATTTTTGCAATTGGTTATCTCGATGAGTTTTTTCATACAACGATAATGATTTGGCTCGAGTAGAAGAGGATGTAGTTTGAAGGTGATACCCTCACTACTCTGTTCTTCCTCCACCACTCCAAAAAAAATTTTTTTTAAAGTTGAACAATGGCCTGTAGATCTGCAAAGAGGATAGGCCGGGCCCAATTTTCCGCCCAGATTTAAGCTGGGCTCCTGGAGAGTTGGTTTGGGCCTCGGGCCTCGAGTCTACGTGTGCCGGGCCGGACCGGCCTTTTTTTAAATTTGCTTCGGCTTGTCTTGGCTTAGCCCGAGACCGGGCCAAAGTATAGCCGGACCTAGTAGGTCCCTTTTAGGTCTAAGGGTCTGTTGATTTTTAAAATTTATAAAGGAACCGGGCCTAGTGGGCCTTTGTTCACGTTTATTTGCCCGTCTATCTTGACTGTGATTTAACAACAAAAAGTATTGCGTTTGTAAGTGATTCATAAAGAAATAAACCTTCACTTTTCAGCTAAAAAAATTAATAATTAAATTTACATTAAAATGCTATTTAAAATTTTCTGTTCAATACTATTAACAAGATGTAACAAAAGATCTATTCAATTGTAATTTAAAACTTTACTTTACATTGTCCTTTTCATTTTCATATTACATTGTATCGACGCTGTTTATAATACTTTATACAAACCTTGTCATACTACTACACATAAATTTTGTCATATTACAAGATGACAGGAACTGATTTTGCCTACACTGCCATTCTTTTCCTACAATTAAAGTTTGAAAAATGCTGCCAAGATATTTTTTGATCATGCATATCGTGTTACTTACTGCGTCTTGTAGCCCATACTCTGAAGAATGTGAAAGTGCAAAAAGAAACACGGAAGCTGATTTTCAACTTTATCCAGACCAAAATGAAAGAGATTTGGTTCTACAAGAACAAGCTTTTATTTATGGCGGAGAGGCAAAAAAGTGTGTAAGTGTAGTTGATGTAGCAGCCAAGTATAAAAGAGATAGAATAGGGTAAATATATTATTATGCCATACCGTGTAAGAGAAGAATTTCACTGTTATACTCTAGCCTAAAAAAAGACTCACTAGGCTTGGCTTAGGCGGGTCAGGTAAGCGCGAAGACCGGCCTAAACAAAGGCCCCAAAAGCCGACCTTAGGTCCCGCGACGAAAAATTTGATTCGCGGAAAGTGTAAAACAAACCAAATTAAAAAAATGCTGGTCAGTTAAATGCTATAGTCTGACTGGTTCATGTTTAATGAAATGTAACTCTTAATTATTTTTTAGAAGTCAGAAAACAACACTTTCTGTTCCAAATGTTATGATACTATTCAAAACGGTATAAACCTCAATATTGCCCAGCAAAGTTATGTCCCATTACAATGTGAAGAAAAATGCACAGAAGAACCAGAATCTACTAATCTGCCAAATACAACTTCAACTCAAGTTTATACTACGGCAATTATTAGTAGTTCAAAGACATTTTAAATATCTATCTCATTAAAAGTTGAACTAAACTTTTAATAAGACATGCTGAAGCACGATTGTTAAAATACCTTCTCCGAAAAAAAATTTAATAAAGTAAAAAAACAAAAGAAAAATTTTTATTTTTCAAAAATACAATTATTATATACTGCCTATTTTGTACATTTAATTTTAAGCCAGTTGTGATTGTCAGCCTTGATAAAGTCCAGCTTTTGAGTCCACCCATCGAACAAACTGTTGTACTTCTTCTCTGACCAGTTCTAAAACATTAAAGTTAATTTTAAAGTAAAGTTGACATACATACCAAAATTTAAAAATTTGTAAAACAATTAAAAACGTTCACATAAAAGTGGCACAAAAGTCTTGTCGTCAATCTTCATAGCTTTAAACAGGAAAAAACGCCAAAACTTTTTTAATATCTTAACCACCTTCAATCATTTTTAGGATAGTTACCGTACCTTCAAAAACTCGTCCTTGTACATGATAGCTCTGTTCCGTTCCTTCTCCAGCCATTCCTTGAACATTGGAGTAATATTCGTGGCTTCGACTTCTGAGAATCCAGCATTCTTGGCTTTCTCTTCCATCTCTTCTACCGTATTCAAATAGTACCGCCTTGAGTTGACAAACTCCTTAAATTCTTCAGTGAACGGTCCGTAGCCTCTACCATACATCGTGATGATTAGTTGACCACCTGGCTTTAGGATTTCCTGAAAATTAAGATACAGTAAGAAAACAAAAGTCAAAAAGATAGAATAAATCTACCACATTCTACTCTGCGTATTACCCAACTTACCCTACCCTGCCCTCCCGCCCTCTCTTATCCCAATCGAATGACTTCGTATTATAATATCATACTCACCCTGATCTTGGTCAGAAGCGCAGGCAGATCAAAAATGTGATGTATACAATCCTTGGTATACACATAATCAAAGCTCTCCGGCTTGAACTTGTACCTCATGACATCAGCCAACATATATGTCACTCCATCAACCGGTCGTTGTCTATGCCTCAGAATTCCCAATGCCATCATGTTAGCACTGATATCACACGCTGTTACCTTCAAGCCGACATCTCTCGCGATCTGTCTGACACTGCCACCCAGTCCACTGCCAATGTCTAACATCTTCTTTCCAGGTTCAAGATCGTCGAATTCAGAAAACACACGACGATTCATGTTCACGCCACCAGGACTAATGAATTCACGGCCGAAGATCCATTCGTAGGCTTCAATGTTCTCGGGTACATATTGAGTATGGTCTAGGAATGAACGAAATACCATGTTTTCGTCATCTGAAGCTGTGTATTTGGTCATTATCCAGTAGACACCTTCTGAAGTTTGCTCCTGAAAATTGTTTAAAAATTTATAAAATGAAAAAGTATTTGAAAAAAGTATACTGTAAGATATTCTCAACAGCTTCAAAACAAGAAATTTTAAACTTGGAAACTGTATAATATAAGTAACTTAAATCCATAAAATTTCAAAAATGTGCCATTTAGACCTACCGAAGTCTGATTCATAGCCAATAACTTGAAGCTAGCTGAATTTCCATTTTCCTTGCTCTCGAAACTGTCAAATAAAGTTGATAGGCTTCCAACTTCTTGGTATGTCACATTTTCTGAAGATATCCATAACTATTTTCTTATAAAACTTATAAATCAACCGAGTATCACGTTGTAAAAGGTAAAAGCCTAAAACTAACAGCAAAGTAAAAAAAACTTACCAAAGTCTTCGTAAGCTACAACAACACCGTCAGTTTTAAGAATTCTCAACGAATTTTGAAGAATTTTATCCAGATTTTGCTTGTGTGTCTAAAAAAAATTTTTTTAAATACTGTATTATATGGCAGAACTCCTGTATAACAAATTTTTATGAAATTTTAAATTTTTTCCTTATATAAGGTTTTCGTTATACAGAATTTGTAGATGCACTTTGTAGTGTTAACCAGAGATTTAAAAGTTGTTCGCTTCACAGACATTTTTTTATAGAGAATTTTTAATGTAACATATGTCGTAACACAATATGTACATAGTATCTCAATAAGAGGAAGACTACTCACCTCACCAGCAGATAGCCGGTTAATAATGACGAGTTCATGTGAATCGGCTTCTACATTCTTCAACTCTTCGACTGTAACTCCACGTACTTTCGCGGCTTCTGGTACGTTTCTGGAAGGATTACTGTTTAAATCCTTTTAAAATAAAAAAATTAAGTTAAAAATCCCCTAGTAGGCCCGGAACAAGACCCACAAGCCCTACCCAGCACTTTTACAAAAACCTCTCCCAAGACCAAAGCAATCAGCTCTACTATTAACTGTGATGCAATTTAAATTTCTTTGAAAAATTACTTACGGTATCGAAACGTCATCCTCACTTATTAACAAAGCATTAGTTATCTTAAGCTCTGGAAGTTGATATGACACGGTTTCAATGACTTCCGAAGGGATTGCCATTACGCTAACAATAAAAAGTTTACTTTTAAAATATTTTTGTAAACATGAACACGATATTATAATCTATACAAATTAAAAATTTGTTATTCCTACAGTTCCACCTTTCCCCCAATACTATCTAGAAGCTAAATTTACATTACTGCCAAATGCCTATCCTTATCTCCTGAAATAACCTCCCCAGACTAGACTTGTAAAGAAACCGGGCCTAGTAGTAAGCCCCCAGTTCAGATCTAGCCCCCACTGATTCCGCCACTTTTTTAAAGATTTTATTTTTAAATATTCAAAATGGATCAAACTGTAAAATAGCCAGCCGTCTAATACAATAAACAAGCAGAATATGAAGGCGCTAATTCAGTTTAATAACCACACGTGATCCGCCCAAGTTATTGTAACAAGACTAAAGCTCGATTATTAAAGCAGTTTTCATTGACAAATTGCAACGATTCGTCAATAATTTTGAGTTCAATCGTTTATTTCCAATAAACAAACACTAAAAACATTTTTTCTACCTTACTTTACCCTGCTGCCCTACTCTACTCTACATTATTTTACCTTACTGTACCATACCTTATCTTATCCTACAATGCTCTACCTACATTAAATTTGGTTCATCAAATAGAATATAACTTAACCTCTGCTCTTTACCTAAATATCAAAAACCACCAAAGTCCAGGCTCAATTTCATCGCTAAAAACCCAACTTTCAACGCCATTAATAACACCTGAGCTACGGTCAAACTATGCTCGTAGCCATGTTATTGTTCACTTATATAGAAACCAAAAGCCGTTTGTCAAACCACAAAGTAGAGATCTCGTTTCAATCGAAAAACAAACGAAATTCGTCGTCGAATTGCATCAAAACTATAATAATATCATCAAACCTTGATGAAAGGGAAGGATAACATTGCAATATAACTTCATTCTTTATATTGCAATTCACTTTCTAGTTGACTGTATTTTGTATCTACAATACATCATACAGTTACAATATGTCATAATCAATCTATCGCTCTTCTGACCTAAGGTCTTTTTCTGTTTTTCACGGTTTTTATCACGATTTCCGTGAAAACTGTTAATAAGAATTGACTTTTGGGATACTTCCGATCAGTTTTTTTCTATAATGGGCATGATATTGTAAAGCTAACAGAGCTAGCAGTTAAAAATGAAAGAAAATAGGTAAAAAATAATACGGAATAAGGTTATGGATAAGAAAGTACCTAGTAAGACTGCCCTTGCAGAAGCCAAAGGTTACGCTACTCGGATAGACCTACAAGTCCATTTTATACATGCTACTTTAAGCTAACCACGATAATGTTACCAGGCTAAAAAACGATAAAATCAAAAAGTTTATCCACATATATCAAGAGAAAACA
Source organism: Bursaphelenchus okinawaensis (assembly GCA_904066225.2). NCBI lineage: Eukaryota > Metazoa > Nematoda > Chromadorea > Rhabditida > Aphelenchoididae > Bursaphelenchus > Bursaphelenchus okinawaensis. Next base: position 3,976,473 of record CAJFCW020000005.1, on the reverse strand, counting down.
AATTCAAGTTGAACTTTTGGTGTCGGCCGTTTTGTCGCCTTTCTCCACTTTGACCACCTTGCCGTCCTTCAGATACACGGTCTTGTCTCCGACTGTTTTCACTTCAATCGCTTCTTCTGGATTCTCATTCTCTTCGTATTCACCATCATCGTTTCCCTGAAAAGCAAATGTTACACGAATACGAAGCTCCAGAATCACTACATATCAATAAAAATACTAAATACAATAATATTAAAGTCCTACTACAAAATCAAGCTTACAATAAATATTTTATAGCTGATACTACCGACTACAACATCAGTTGTTACCTACTATAATATAAGGTCAATATTATCGAATACAACCTCAAACTTACTCGTTTACTACCTGGAGTACCCTCAACAGGTGTAGCAATGCTTGCCTTCTTCTTCTTGGGACCGTCTTCTTCCGTCTTATCGTCCGCCTTCTTCATCGTCGACTTCTCTTTGTTAGATTTCTTCGCCGATGGCTTTGCGGCCGCTTCTTTCGCACAAAAATACAAAACTCCACTGATAACGAACAGATGGGTTAGTAGTACCACACATATCATCATCCTGTGCTGACAATTAGATAAAGTTCGAAGGGATCCAAACGAAACAGTAAATGCGACCACACGGATTCGTAGTGGAATTTAGAAATGAGCATGAATAACAGAAAACTGCCAAATTGGCAACTTGACAAAGTAATTTTTTTTGAAAATAGTTTTAAAAGTTATTAATTTTACTTTTTGGCCGTTTTACTATTCGAAAACAAGAGTTTTCGCAATATCTTGTGAACACTCCTTTGTCTAATTGGTACCATCACGAAAACAAATGCTTGTGGCATAACGAAATAAACACGTTCACGGAAAAATATTGCAAATTATAGAAAGAAAAGATAAAATAATTGTTTTTTGTTGTAAATAATGGATCAATTGGCTATTGACATACACAGTAACAAGCTTTTAGGTAATATCTTATGTATTTTACATTATTATTGATGTTTCACTTTGTTTTTGGGCTTATTTTGATGGTTTTCTGATAGCAATTGATAAAATAATGTTTTAGACTGGCTTATCAGTCGAAGACATGGTCAAAACGACTGGATAAAGAAGAGTACGGACATCAGGGAGAAGATTAAACATGCTATTTTGGATATGCCTGAGAATGAGAGGATTCTGGAGCTATTACGAGGTGGAAGTGAGTGTTTTGCTTTGTTTTTCTTGCTTTAGGTTTCAAGATGATGAAACTTTGAACATTGTTTAACGAGGTGAATGTTTAGCTTCTTTTTTTGTTATGTTTAGTACTATATACTTACAATAATAAAGTTATGTCAATAATATATCGAATTCAGGTATAAACTATTTCCATTGCAAAGAGATTGTCGACATACTAAAAGAAACCGAAAAAGACTCCAAAAATGTTTTTGGATTCTATTCTTCTCAGCGTATGAAGGATTGGCAAGAAATTGTTGACCTCTACTCCAAAAACAACGTGTATTTAGCTGAATCCGCTCAGATTCTTCAACGTCTTGTACAATATGAAATCCCAGCGCTAAGGAGGAGTAATCAAAAAGCCGAGAATCAGATCAAAGAAGCTCAGAAAAGGGAAACCGACGCTGCTAAACAAGCTGAAGATGCTCGAAACGCTTATCACAGAGAGCTGAAGAGGTTTAATATAAAGGGAGACAAGGTGAAGAAGGAACTACTGGACTTGGCTAAGGATTTGCCAGCTAAATTTAATAGTTTGGCAAAGGAATCGAGTCAATTTTTGAAGGCAATTGAATATTTTGAGAGTCTACAACAATATAATGAAGTTGGGGATGTTCAGAAGATGGATTTGTTGAAGAAACTGGCTGAAAAAGGTGCTGATTTTACTGTTTATGAATGGAAAAATGGGAAAGAACCTACGGAGATCAAGAGGATTGACTTGGATGAAGATGAAAAGGTAAGCCTTTGTGTTTTAAAGTGTAGATTTATAGTTTTATGTTATACTGAAATCAATTAAGAAAGTTGTAAGCAAGTTAAATTGTTTTTGTAACTATATTGTTTCAGGAGTTAGATGATGACGAGATTGACTTTGGAGATGACATTGATTTTGGCGGAGATTCAGGAGAAATAGACTATGGAGACGGCATAGATATAGAGGTTGTTGGTGATGACACAGGTGCGATATGATTTTAAAAAAATTGTTTAAAGTTTTATTCTTTTATAACTAAATTACTTACTTTAAAACGAAGTTATTGTTAAAAAGTATTGTTTTTATAGTGTAATATAAATCAAAACATAAGTTATTTTTAATAAATATAGAAGTAATTTTAGGTATTATACAAGATCTGCCTCAAGAAGTAGATGATGGTATAGCTAGATTCGAGAACGCGTTTTCTATTTTCGAACATCAAGAAGTTTTTCAGATTCTTCAAGGGAACGTTGAAGAGGTAAGGAGATAATAATTTGCTATATTAGTTAGATCAGTCTTAACTTTATGTATTTTAGATTTTTTGTTTTTATCTTTTGGTACGGGTCTCTTTCAGTTTTAAAATTTAATTTTTTAAAAAAAATCTGATTCTTCTTGTTTTAGCTGCTTGTATTCCTGCAGTTTCGAATCCAAGATGAAGATGCATCGGATCCAGCTCAAGTTTACATTGCCAGTCTAATAAACAAGCCTAATGATATAGAGTCGGTAACTGTGGAACAGTTAATTAAATGGAAAACGGCATTAGAAGGGTTCAGGAAACAAGTTAACGACCCGCTGACGCGGCATCTGGCTAAAATACGAGCTGCTCCAGGGTAAGTTTTGTGTTAGGGTATGATATGGTTGGGTTAAGCTATAAATGAGTTAAACTACGGTTAGAGTATGGTGAAGATAGAGTAGTGTATTAAACGGGACGATTGTTGAAAGAAAGGCTTTGGTATATATGACGATTAATGCACTACTCGATTTTTGTTATCTAAAAACGATATTTTTTAGCTACGTGGACAACCTGGTCAACCAATTGGATCAAAAACGGAAACAAGAAGGCAAATACAAGCAGATCGAGCGCTTATCAAACGAAAAACAAACAGAATTGGTCGAACAAATTGCCAGGGATTCAGAAGCCGTGGAAACATTATGCGATTCAGCCAGAGAACTTCAATCACAAGTAGAAGATGCCATATCAGAGTTGTACAAAGGTCGCGAGGTCAACATTGTCGGAGAGATATCAGCTGTTTTGTATGATTAGTAGTGATATCACCTACTTTTTTTGGTTATAGTGATATCTACTTTGTATGATTAAGTGAACTATTGGATTGTTCAAATAATTATGTGCTCCATAACTCCAAAAATTTGTTTGTGGGAGGGGACACAGAACTAATTGAACAATCTAATATTACTTAGACTGAACTATATCTAGAGTATCCATATTTATATTATTTTAAGTTATTTCAAAGTATCTGGTCATTTTCAAAATAAATTATATTGTTATCAGTTTTAAAATTAATCTTTCGAACTTTGGGTTATATGGTAAGATACCACAATATTAACAGTTTTTATATGAGCTTTTTACTTTGTTTGTATTAGGTTGTTCAAAAAATAATGAGCCATGACTCAGCAAATTTTCAAAAATCAGACGAAGATTGAAATTCAAAAATGTTTTTTATTTCTGTCGTCTGATATCTAAATGTTCATAAAATGAAATGTAATATAAACTTTAATGTGTAAAAAAAAGTCATATTTTACATTTTACGATGCCATAACAAACCTCAATTTTTCGAAAAGTTTATTACCATAAAATTTGTTACAGATAAGCAAAAAAAAAGTTTTCTAAACCAGAGACTGATAAGCTTTTGTTGATTATTAGAGGATGTAGGTAATTACATCGATGTTTCGTTTACAGATTCAGGGCAGATTAATAGGAAAGAGGATTTAAAACAGTTTTGTTTCGCGTTTTTGCAGATTTTCCGCTTTAATGAGGTAAAAACGCAAAAAAAACTAACGGTTTTCACAGTAGTTTGGGCTGGGTACTGTATTGGGTTTTTGGACAAAAAAGATTACTGTAATCATAGCCTGTACCAAAAAAACGGTACTGGTTAGTGAGGCTACTCCTTGACCATTAGTCAGATTGTTTGAGAAGAAAGTACAGTAAAATCAACCCAAAACATACTACGAAAATACGAGTAAAATACTGTAAAGTTAGCTGACAAGAACACAAAATACTGTAGAGGGTAGTGCAAAGGTAAAAATACTTAAAAAGTTGTAAAAAAGTAACAATAGCGTTACTTTTACAAGTAGTACTGTAACGTAAAGTAAATAGTATTAATGCTGAACAGTACGGTAGATGACAGAGTATTGTAGAATACGGCGGAAAACGTTAATCGTGAAGTTTAATGTACAAAATATAATGTACTCTACTCTGTACATCACATTACTACTGTAATCTACCGTAATAAACAGCACTACTGACTACTGTAACATCACTACTACTGTAAAAAATCACTGACTACTGTAAAAACTAGTAAAACTGGTCGAAGATTACGCGGTTTTTGAAAGTTTTGTCTCGGCTCGACTCCAAATTAAGACTATCGTAGAGTTGGCTAGACTAACATACCCAGACCAAAGGCCTCAGGCTATGCTTAACCCTACGTTTCGAAGGTTGAAAGAATGGGGACATTTTTAACCGGTTCGAAGCGAATTCAAAACTTTGAACTCAAAAACTCGCCCAAATGCATTAATAAGGGGAAGCGGCGTTTAAAGCTTAAGGGGGGTTTAGTTGGTGTATTCGTTGTTGGTGAGCTTGGTGCGCTCGGTGTGTTCGGTCAGTTCGACGCGCTCAATGTGGCTGGTCACCTGAAGATTTTTAATTATAAAAAAACATTGTGTTAGAAATGTTAGGTTGTTCAAATAATTCTGCGTTTCAAAGCAAATTTGGGGTGGGGCGCAGAATTTTTTGAACATCCCAATATTTAAACGTTTTTTGACAAAGTTGGTCATATTTAGGTCAATAAATATATCCAACTTTTCTAATCTTCATTGTTGCAAGAAAACTTTTTAAGCAAAGAATATATTGATCATGCCAAAAAGTCCTTCAAGATTGATTCACTTACCCTGGTGGTGAAGTCAAAGTCTTCTGGGACATCGAAGAAGTCGGTGTCGCTGTAGTTCTCTTTTTCACGGACTTGGCGCCAGATTTTCAAACGGAGAATCACGCCTAAAAAGGGTACAGAATTATTTGAAAATCTTAAAAATGAGGTAAGTTATATGACAACTTATATTAATATCCTGCTCATGAGCATCCTCAAACCAACATTAACTTACCAGTGATGACACCAGTGACCAAAGCGAACAGAATGGTAATTCCAAGACCGGCCAACTGGAAGAGGGCTTGTTCGGCGGGAGTACGACCGTCCTTGGAGTCGGTCTTATGGAAGGGGTAGATGTTGCGGATGGTTTCTCCAAACACTTCAGTTGGAGTCAAGAACAACAGAATGACTGAGGCCAGTCCACCGACAATTCCGGGGAGACCGTGAAGCGAGAAGACGCCACGAGTGTCGTGCACTCCGAGTTTGTGGGCGAGGAGGGGCTGAAATTTGAATTTTAGGTATAAAAGTACTAACTTCAAGGTATTTAAAGCAAGTATAGTCTATTGTTGTGAAAGAAGTTGAGATATTTTATATTGAGTTATAGGTATCAACTTACAGTGATGATATTGAAGCCGAGAACGGATATGATGGCAGCGACAACACCGATCAACAGAGCAGCCAATGGGGACAATACCAAAGTGGCAACGGCTCCAGTAGCAACACCGCCAGACAACGTGGCACTGGCAATGTGTTTGAAGTTGAAGCGCTTCTGAAAGTATGTAGAAGTTAGTTTTTTTGGAATTTGTTACCTACAAATATTTTACCTAGCTCTATTAAGCCTTTCTAATGACTTTCAGAGGTTGCTATGACTATAGCCAGTAGGTAGTATTACTCCTATAGGCAATTGCTACTATTATGACTATGCCAGTAGTTACTACTACGACTATATCTAAGTAATCTAGCTCTAATATATTAAATTTAAAAGTTGTGGTTTACTTTAACATGATGTTTTTGTTATTTTCGAAACATTTCATAATGATTATCACATCTATTCTAATTTGCTGAAACTTTTTGTTGACTTTGAAGGTTACGTTAAGGTCAGGCGGTAGCTATTTAAGCAGTAATTACCCACTGTGTGCGGTAAAACAGGTTTTACCGTGGCATAAAATTAGTTTTGAACCCGTGAAGAGAATTTCGTTTTATTAGCCATGATTTGACGTCTTTTAGGCTACTTTTGCTACAGTTTAAATGTTTTTTTTAGTTGTTGCAACGATATGAAGGTAGCTACTATTGTTTTATAGGTAACATGTAAAAACACATAGTAAAGTAACACAACCATATAACTGATACCTACCTCTTTGTTCAACAACTGAGAGAACAAGAAAGTGGTGACAGTCGATCCCAACAAGGCCAAGAAGGTCGTGATGATGGCTCGTTGTTGTTCAGCGGCCGACAAAGCGAAGATGGAGTTGAAGCTAGGCCAGAACGCCCACAAGAACACCGTTCCCACGAAGGAGAAGATGTCGCTGTGGTAAATGGAGCCCTGATGCTCGGACTGGATTTGAGAAGGCTTGAACACGATTCTAGCCACAGCCAAACCAAACACAGCTCCGAATAGATGGACTACAATGGAGCCACCAACATCACCGACGCCAAGGAGACCGAAGAGGATGAACTCGTTGACAATAGAGAGAGGGGTCTCGAGGAAGGCCAGGAACAGGTATTGGATGGGGGAGAGTTTGCCCACCAAAGCTCCGTACGAGATGAGGACGGCGGCGGCGGTGTAGTCGGCCTTGGCGATTCTGAAAAATATTAAAATTTGGTTGTTAAATGAAAATTAAAGTCTTTTTAAGCCCAAATGTATTGGTAGAAAAACTCAAAAATAAAAAACTCGCTCAAAAATTTCTTTTTAGAGGTATAGACCTTTGTCTAAAACAAGGATAAACTTACTCCTTCAATCCCACGCTGAAGAACGAGTGTTGGCTGAATTCGGGGCTCAAGAATCCTCTGATGATCAGTCCCCATTCTAGGACAAAGGCAACCAACAACAAGTTGATGGCCAAAGCCGAGAATCCGTACCGTCTCAAGAAGGCTACCAGGAAACCCAATCCGATCAAAACAAAGCCGTGGGTATCGTGAAGAACTGAAAATGTTTATTGTAAAATGGCAGCTGAGAGTTTTAAGTTTTGAGTAAATAGAAGGTATTGTGTAGGGTAAGGTAAAGACGTTTAGGATAAGGTAAATTAGGGTAGGATAGGGTTTTTTTTAAATTTTTCTCTATAAAAGTTAAACTTAAAAAAATAAACTCAAACTCACGTGGATAGTCGCGCGAAACGCGAGCAAAGTCTGGAGTACCATTTGGCAGAGATTCACCGGAGTACCGTCCAAAGATACCGAACAGTACTAGGAACAGTACGGTGAATAACAATGCAAAGATTGTAAATTGATTTGAGGCGAACTTCGAAGCTGCCATGGCTGAAACAATATTCACATTAGGCTTTTGTTAACATACGTTTGTAAAGGCTATATAGAGAGCACGGTAGAAAATATCACGGTATAATCATGGTAGAACATAGTACGGTATAAGCACGGTAAAAAACAAAGATTTGTTTCAGTATGCGGCGGGTCATTTTGTATTAAAACACCCCCCCCCCTTAACCGTCCATTCCCACCCCTAGCCACACAAATAACAAACGTTCTGTCTAACCCTAGTAAATGATTTTACAAGCCCAAGAAACAACACCCAAACAGTAATAAATATCATACTGATGCCAAAACAGCCGCCCATGACATCAAACCAATGTGCCGCACGTTATAACACGGTTAAAAAAACATTTTATAGAAGAATGTTGTTGTCCAAAGATTGATGTACCAGCCAGAAGATCTAAAATCTACTTGGAATAACAAAAATAAAAACAAAAAGTGCAGGAATGGGCGTGGCGTTGGAGGGTCGTTAAATGGAGAACAAAATAGAATTAAAGGTAAACAAAAAAGGAAATCTGGTGGTATACCCACTGGAATTTGGTTAGCGTTTATGGGGTTCAAGTGAATTCAATGTTATAGGTAGGCTTGAAAGAGGTTCACTAAGACCGAAGGAAATTTGAAAGGGGCCAAGCCTAGAATCAAAAAATATTAAAAGGAACCGGGGTTTGCGCTGGCATCTATGATCCCAGGGCCGGGGCCCAAACCAAGACTCGGCCATAGATCTGTAAAGGGGCCGAGCCGGGTTGGACTTAGTAGGCTCCCTTTCAGCGGTACTCGGAGTAGTAAAATTTTGCAAAAAAACACAAAACATAAAGACCAATATAAAAATTTGCAAAAATACTGTTTTTGGTACTTTTTATTATTGAATAAGAAAAATGGTAAAAAGGTAATAAAAAGTAGTCAATAAACGCAATAAAGACCAAATAAAAACAAGAAAACAAACAAACAGTGTCCAAATATGGGGGGACTTATAGGTAAAATGAAAATGATGGGCCTAGCTTTATTTTTTACAGGGTTTCTTATTCAAAAGTTTTTTTGTTTAAAAAAGTATAATAAATAGATTTCTTTACCTTCCAATTATAAGCATTTAAAAATACCCAAATGATAAAAAATACTTTACACAAAATTTTAATTCAAATTTCATAAAATGTACAAGCTCCCTCCACCTTTCCGCATACCATCTTAATGACTCTCCCCCCCTCTCTCTCCTCCACTCTTTCCCTCCATACCCATTAGTTTCAATACCCCCTCTCCCCTTCATACGTTACAATGTCTCCCATACCCATTCCCCAACTACTATGACTTCAGACGAATCTGTAGTAAAGAAGAAAACTCAAAGTAAAAGCTGACATATGGCTGGGGAAATGTGGCTCCTATCATGACCAAATAATTTTATTCGAATTCGCGTAAAAGTTGTTGGCAAAACAAAAAACAAGTTTGTTTACCGTTTAGCGCTCGCATAGGTACCGCATAATGGTCTGGCATACACACTTCGTATGCGTGTTGTTTATGTTCGTATGTTTATTGTTATAGGGTTGAGAGGGGTATAGTATGTACATGGTATAATATATGAGATCTTACAGTATTTTATAGAGTAGGGTAGGGTAGGGTAGGGTAGGGTGGTTAAAGACTACATATACAGTGAAAAACCTCGTATTTTACCATAAAAATCCTAGTTTTTGCCTCAAAAACTCCCCCAAAATGCTATTTTCGAAAAGATGTCCTCATTTCAAGATACGATTATATCCGAAAAGTGTTTTCTCACCGCCTATTTATGTGTGTGCCTCATTTTGTTGATGTGAAAGCACCAAAAGACAATATAACCCGGCTATTTATTTTTGTTTTTATGCGATCCACCAAGAGGTTAAGCCAATAAAACGAAGAGTAAAGAGAGTTTTAGAGATCACAAGGTGAGAAGACATACCTCCAATAAAGTATGACATTAGGGGTAATCATAAGATGGAAAGAAAGGTGAGGTTTTTAAACTATAAGAGCTTTGAAGAGATTTTAAACGAACTTTTTGTAAATTTCAAGAATTTTTTGAAATTTTTAGCTATAGAGTACAATGTTTTTTGAAAAGTACCAGTACGTAGTCGCTAGTGCTAGAAATAAAAGACCAAAACAAATATAAAGTAGGTTAACGCTGTAAAATTTTTAAACTTTTTTTTTGAAGGCCCAGGTTCTACCTTACAATTTTTAATTGAACAGCCAAGCTCTTAAATTACAGTCTACAAAGACATACTTTAAAGAAGCATAAACAACAAAAACAAAACTAAATCCAGACAGAATAAAACAAAAATAATAAACAACAACAAAGTGTATAAAAACCTATGTTAAGGTCAGTACTGGTAGTCCAACCCACAAGAAAAGTGCTCAACCTGTCCCGCTCTGTTCGACTTCAAACTTTTTAAAAAGAAAGATCATGTAACTAAAAGACTTTCAGAAAAGTACTAAATTGTGCTTTCCAAGAAATCTCGAGAAAACCGGGATCCAAAAATTACGTTTTGAATTTCCCGCCAAATTGGCAAAAATTACCACAGGCTTTTTTAAACGACTTTAATGTAATTTTTACCGTACACAATATTATTTTTTTTCAAAATGTCTGGAAACACATTTTCATGTTGTTCACCTTTACAAACTGCTCGTCAAAACCACCATCACATGGCTAATGTACCCTTTTGCAAAACTTTTGTACCTTCTTTCATATGCCGCCAATATAAACGTAAAAAGCATCGTAATGGTGTGGGAAATAACGTATATGTTTTTAGTTACAACCGCTCATTTGATTAAAAAATGGAACCATAATGAATTCAGCCCCATAAACAAGCGCATAATTATCCAAAAATAACAAAAACAACCCCCCCCCCCCTACAATAAAAATAACTTTTTTGTTCGGAAAAGGGTCAGTGTGTTATCTGGAAGAGTTATTAATGAACAACATAAAAACAATTGTGGTTTATAAACAATTTGTTTTGTAACTTGTTAACTCTGATAAAAAAAAGTGTTAGGATAGTCAGGGTCTCTTTGTGTTAGGATTAGTAGGGTGTTTAGAAAACAGCAAAAATTTAAAAAACTAAAAAGTGAGACTGTTTTAAAAATTTATACTTTAGTAGTAGAACCATTTTAGCCTTTTAGTCAGCGAAAAAATGCTAAAAAAATAATTTTGGCCAAGAAGGTAGAAGAAAGAGGGTAAAAAACTCTTTCGACCAGGGAGAGAGACATATCTACCCCCAGTAAATTTTTAGATGTCCCTTTATCAATTAAAAAAAACATATACCAAAACTTCTTTAGTAAGACCCTTGATAGTCTCACAGTGCTTTTGGACTGCCTTTTGTAATAAAAGTCCATCAAAAATAATATGGATATTGTGCCACTCTGGACAGGTTTGGTTAAGTCTCTTGAGTATCGTACTACAGAAGTTTGACTGTTGTAAAACTCCTGTACAACTAATTGCTAGAGTATGTATTACTTTCCCGTCCTACTCAGCACAAGCCAAGCCTCACAAAACCCATCTACAAGTCAACAAAGCCCGCCCTCCCCAACCCTCTCCCTACAACAACAAACTAACATACCCTCCCAACCTTCTCCCTACAATAACAAACTAAAGTTTACAAAAGTGTTGTACAGAAAAAGACGATTTGAAAACAATTTTGTTGTTTTTGATTAAAAATAAATTAGCCAAAGTCGTTCGACTGGAAAAACAGTCCACTGCCGAAGACGGACAAAAACAAATTCAATTACTCTTTCACTTGAACTAACAAAGAGTCGCTTTAAGGAGAGATGTTCGTATCTTTCGTGACTTTTGGCCATAAAATTAATGTAGAATTGGTTTCTGAGTTATTAATAGCACAATGAAAATGAATATAGAATAGGCAGTGTTGCCAAATTTGAAAAAAAAGTCTTGTCGTTTTTAGATCTGCAAATGCGTGTGTATTGACGATAAGGCTTTTTTACATCTTGATGTTTATTAAAAAATGGTACATAACTTCAAAAAAGTCAATTTTAAATATAAAAAAGAGCCTTTAGAAGATTTATACTTCGAAAAATTTAATCGCCATTTAAGTAGCGTTTTCCAAAATAATCGTAAATAAGGTTTATTTACTGCATATCATTAAACCCGCAAAAGGCCATTAAATCAACCCTAAATGTTGCGATTCTTTTGGAAATTTGGAAAATAGCTTTTGATAGTAACTACATCATGTAGACCTGAAAGGGGGCCGGGGCACGTGGGCTAAAGAGCTAAGCCTAAACCAAAGCTTCAAGAACCCTGTGTTGGCCGCGCAACTAGAGATTGAGCCCGGCCCAGTTGTATTAGCCTCTTTTACGGGGCTAATACCACCTTTTGCCTAAGAGTATATTAACACAAGTTTCAATTCTACAGCTTTAAGCTATAAATAAAGTATTGTCGCAAATTTATACATAATTTCACGTTAAAAAGCGACAAAACTTCCTCCGCCCCCAAGATATAAAAAACTACCCATAGCATTTTTACTACGCAGTAAAAGCCCTAACTTTTCCCAAAAACATACCATGTTAACCCCAGTAACTCCACCAGTAGCTCACCAAATAAACAAACCACCATGAGAGGTAAAATCTTGTTTTTACACTTTCGAAAACCGATAAACAAGCCAATTTACTTTCGACCATTGTGGAGTCACGTGTTGTGCCCAAAGCCAATTTCCATTCCCAAAATGAATGGCTAGGCCCGCATTTGGCCAGGGAAAAAACAAAAAGCATTTTTCAAATTAGTATCTATAACTACTACGTACTACTGAATAGTTAAGCACATAAATCAGGGTGTTTATGGGTAAACAAATAAGCTTGTTCTCAAAGTGGCAGATTGACAAGGGTATGTTACAAAGTTCATATTTGACTGTGAAACAAAAACCATGGATTTTTGTTCTTCTAGGTTGTCCAAATAATTATGTGCTCCCAATTTTTTAATCTCTCCACCCTCGCAAAGCTAAATTACCTGCCCTACAATGGTTATTTTGACAAACTTTAGCCAAAGAATTTAAATTTAATGGCAAATTTATAAAGATTTAGTCAAAAATTTTAAATTTAATAGCTATTTTATATATTTCGAACAAAAAAAAACTAAAATTTCAAATAAATTTCAAAAAACCCCAAATTTTTAAACCAACCCAAACCCGCGCCAACCATGATATTAACCCCACCCAACCCAAATTTAGTCGGCGGCCCAAAATAGTGCTCCATAATAGCACATGCAAACTTTGAAAACGTTTGGCAAACAAAAAGGGAGGGAGAACGTTGGGTCGAAAACAAAAACACTCACAAACAAAAGCGGCGAATAAAATGAAAATAAGGGACAGCTGTCCTAGCCGAAGGGCCCCCCGAAACGTCCGGGGACACATAAATCTGCGCACAAAATGGGCCGTCATGTTCAGGGCCCATGTTCATGACATGCCGTGCCCGCGAGCGTTATCGAGACAAGTAATTTGGAATTAATGAAGCAAACTGAGGCCGTTTATGGCTGCAAAACTTAAAAAAAAGGGATTTTTGAGGGCAATTTTAGGGGTTTTGGTCTTTAAAATTGATTTAAAAGTTTTGAATTTTTAATTTCAAAATTGTAGAGTACGTCCACACTTAACTTTTTTTTAAAATTAAGTTTATATTCCCCCCCCCCTCTTCTATCCCCATTTTGTCATAAAAACCCTAAAAACCTCCCTCCCACCATAAAAAACTACAAAAGAAAGCAGTATAATAAATAATTTGAGGCGATAACTCGACTCAGAAAAGAAAAATTCTTATATTCAATTTTTGGCCCGCGGCCAATTTTTGGGGCGTTTTTATTTGGAAAAAGAGAAATTTGCATCTTTTGCCTTTTCGCTTCGGATCTTTAACGGCCTAAAGGGTCGTTTAATTGGGCAAAACGCTACTTTTGTTTTGAAAAAAGGGGTTGTCTTTACATTTTTTTGAATTTGTAAGCATATTTTTATTTTTTTTTAAAGTTTAAACATTTTTTAATTTTTTTAAAATTTTAATCACATTTTCAGTTTTTTTTTAATTTTTACGATATTTTTCAACTTTCCTCAATATTTCAAAACCTTTTCCGAACCCTTCACGCCTACATGCCTTCAAAACAACAACAGTTTGGTCCAGGTTTTGTTCATGAAGATTGGATATCACATAACGTACCAAATGTCATAACACTCTGCTTTCGCTTCTTTGACAACTGTAGAGGACGTTTAATCTGAAGATGATGTATGAAAAAACAATAGATAAGATAATCTACTGTGCTTAAAGTTTTGGCCGAGAAAATGCATTTTAGCGACGTTTTTGGTTGGAAACGTTCTGGGGAAGAAGCATCATATTAGTTAAAGTTATAATATTAGGTTGTTCAAAAAGTTTTGAGCCCTCTTTTTAACTTACAGTTAATAATATAAATCCACTAGCTAACATAATATTTTCAAAACTGCCTGTATTTCACCAAAACTCAACTCATATAAACCACGACTAACCGTACCCTACCCCGAAATGCATAATCAATATCCCCATTACAGTTATAACCTTCCGTGAGATCGTAAACATGTGCGCAGTAGATTTAAAACCTGCACTCCAAATCGAAAAACGTAGAAACAAAAGAAAGGGCTGGATATGGGCGCTGGCCTTGCATGGGATTTAACTGTACACTACCCTTTAATCCTGCCGACCAGCTATGTTAAATCATAACGATCAGGTTTGGTTTCTGATATTCTGATTTAAAACTGAATATTAGTAAGGTATGAAACTTAAAAGTATAAAAATAATTATAAAAAAGCTAGAAGAGCAAGAATTTAAAAGTAAAAAGTAAATTAAGACTAGTACATATAAACCTAAAGTAGGGCTAAAGTCAGTCAAAGGTACTCTTATCAAAAGTAAGACTAGATCATCACTAGGGTAAGGTAATGTAAAGGCTAATATAAATGCCAAGGCAAAAGCTAAAGTTCATGCTTGGGCTTAGGCTTCGGCGCAGAATCAGGCTCAGGCTTAGACTCAAGCTTAGGCTCAAGCTCAGGCTCAAGCTCAAGCTTAACCTCAGGCTCAGACTCAGGCTCGGGTTTGCGTTTAAGCTCAGGATCAGCAACTAACATTAAAAAACTGGACAAAGGTATATTAGTACGTTTTAAAATCAGTAAATAAACTCACAACATCGAAGACAAGATTAAAATAGAAAAATGTTGTTGTAGCCAAAAATACATGTCAAAACATCCCAAAGTTGTTATGGCAACATCTTTGTTTACCTTCTTAAACAAAAAGTGAAATTTGAGTTTTGACGCGTCTTTTTATGTATTCAAATAAAAACGAAATTTTACGCGAGGTCAAATTAAAACCGACGTAGTAAAAGGCGCCTTAAGGGGTTGGAAATAAAAGTTTTGCATTTTACAAAATTTTTTTTTTAATTTTGAAAATTTTAAAATTTATAATAAAACAAACTACTCAAATCTACCCTAACTTAACTTCTTCTATCTTACCTTCTTCGGCCTTACCGGCCTCTGTCTTACCCACCTTTAACATAATAATCAACCAGTAATGTTTCAGTAAACACCTGACTCAAACTTCGAAATCTTTAAAATAGCTAAAAACCTTTGAAACAATTGTCTGATCTTCTGAATATGTTGATCCGCCCCCTTTCCACGGTCATGATTAATGAGATTGGTTGTGTGCCAAAGTTAAAACAAAGAAAACGACTTTTCAAGTTGTAGGAGCCAGTTGTCGGCCATAATTGATACGAATGATATCATCAGCATATAAACATGAACGTTTTGTTGCGATTAGTCATTTTGTGCACGAGGGGGGATGTCTTCGCTTGTTTTTGGGAAAACAAGTATAAATAGTAATGGCATGGCATAAATGTTGTACTATTTAATGAAAAACACTTCTTTTAGCTAGTATGCCTTTAGGGTAAACCTAAAAAACGAAAAAAGGTAGAAGAGACCTATGGCTAAACATAAGGCTATGTTTAACAATTGTAAGGCTATAAAGTATAAAATTAATGCAAAGGCTAAACCTGGCTAAGCTAATAACACTAGCTAAAAATGAAAACCTTAAATATTTTTTAATCCCAATAAAACCAATAACAACATGTGTTTACAACTCGAAAAAAAAGTTTTACGTGTAAAATCGTTTTTGAGGGATTTTTCTAAAGCGTCAAGGTCAGAATGAAGTGAAAGGACTCAAGGCCGAAATTCGAGAAACACAACAAACATAGTAAAGGCACAAATAAACAAAGTAATCAAAATACATTTAACTGAATTTGCAAAAACATTGTTTTAGGTTCAAAAAATTTAACAAGATTTAAAATTCAAAAGGGCTTTTAGGTAATAAAATTGATTTCGGTTACAATCCTAATTTTCATCAAAAACCTATGATAGTAAAACAAAAGGTCAAAGCAGGCTAATTTTTCTGCTATGTTTAAATTTGCTTCTCAGCTCACAAATTGCCAGCACTTCCCAGTCAAGACCCACTCAAAGCCCAGCCAAGGACGCGCCAAGGACTTGCCAAGGCCCAGCCAAGATTCAGCCGAGATCCAGCTAAAGCTTCTCCAAGGCTCAGCTACGATCCAGCTAAAGCTTAGCCAAAACTCAGGCAAGGCCTGCCAAAGCCTGGCCAAAGCCAGGCCAAGGCTCAAACAAAACCCAGCCAACAAAAATCCTAAGGTTATAATATAATGTCATGTGAAATACAAAGTACTCTTTTATGTTTTCAAACAGACTACAACAAAAAACGTTAAAAGGTCAAGAAAATAAAGAGTAACAAAAAGAGTTTGGTACCTAATTAGCTTAACTTTGCCTTTCTGACTCATTAAACTCTTTTGAACTCTAAACAACTTTCTAAAGGTTACAATGTTTCTTACTTTCTAAAATATTTAAACATAGTTATGTCAATCCCATTATATTTTTAGGCAACAAACAATCAATAACAGAAACATTTGTTATAGTAAAACAACATATTTGTTTTATAAAGTATCGTATAATAAAATTCTACAGAGTAATGACAATATGCTTCTCACCTATACACTACAGTTGAACCACATTACACTACAAACTCAAGTATTACTCTTGTGAACCCTGTAATTATATTGTCGAGATTATTAACCGGCTTCGTATTTCATTCTGCCTTTCCCTCTAAAAGCCGGCTCCAAATACTCAAAATCGGCTTTCATCCGTCTCCATAACAACCTCCAAAATAGATACTCATTTAAAACAATATAGTCATTTATATATAGAAGACAATGTATTGTCCTTCAATATGAATATCATACAATTGTACTTTAAGGCTACATAAACAACTATGCTATCTTGTAAACTAACATATTTATAACAATATAGCCAATCCTAAACTACAAACTCATTTGTACATCCTCAACAAGACGTTCTTTCATAAAAATGCATCTAAATCAATATGCCTTCATTTATATATCTAAAACAATGCATTGCGGTATTCCTTTTGTAAAAACCCATTTTCCATAAAACTTCACATAAATCACAGTTTTTTCAAAAGTTTTCAGCTTTGAAAAGCGTTTGGTAACAAATGAATAACAGACTTCAACGTTACTTTTACAAGATAAATGTTATTCTTATTCAAAAATTATAAAAACTTGTTCAAATAAGTTGAAATTGTTGCCAAAAATAATGTTTGTACGATGAGTAATTTTAATATCATAGTTTTTTTTATATTTGAGTTAAAAATAAATCCTTTAACAAAAAAAAATTTGAAAGGTTAGGATACAGTTGACAAATGCTTAAAATTGTTGGCAGAAATTATAGTGTTACAAAAATTACAAAAAAGAGTAAATCTAAAGCTAGAATTAAGAGTAGAGTCGTACTAATTTTACGGGTAAAGCTAAGAGTCGGGCTGAAGCGAAGGCTAAGGATAAGACAAATTTAAAACTAGAGCTATAGTTAAGGCTAAAGCTAAACATACGACGGTATAGTTAGAGTATAGTTTTGTATTTTTTTAAACACACTTACGTTAATCAATGTATTATTCTATTATACAATAATATAACCTTGTAAGAGGCTTACTATTTTCGGGCCGAAACATCTTTGAACGAGTGCCGGATTATGCTGGCCTAACGGCAGGACTTGAATGAAAATTGTAGGGACTCAGCTCAGTCCTACAACGTAAGATTTTAGAATAAATTTTGAAATGGCTTTAAAAATTAAAATTTAAAAATTTTTTATTATTTAAGTGCAGAAGCAGTACAACACAAGTTGTCTTAGTTAAAACTTTAAAGATATTTTAATCAATTTATATAAGAGGCTGGGACAAAAAATAGAGATTGATCCGGAATCTTTATAGGCGTAATGTAGTACAGTTTTTCAAACATTGAATTTTTAATGTT
Organism: Bursaphelenchus okinawaensis; assembly: GCA_904066225.2. Taxonomy (NCBI): domain Eukaryota; kingdom Metazoa; phylum Nematoda; class Chromadorea; order Rhabditida; family Aphelenchoididae; genus Bursaphelenchus; species Bursaphelenchus okinawaensis. The sequence continues at coordinate 3,958,585 of CAJFCW020000005.1, read as the reverse complement.
TATGCAGTACTTCAAAAAGCTGGTGTTGTAACCATAATATTACACAATGTATAAAAAATGTTAAAAAATTGATTTTAATTTGCAGCCACTTATAATAGAGTTTTGCATCCAAATAGTTACAACCTTGTTCACCAAAAATACATTTTTAACAGTTTTTAAAAAAATTTATATGTACATTTATATTTATGTTACGTTAATTATAAATAAAATATTTTAAAATTTCAAAACCCTCAAGTTTACATTTCATTTGTGATGAGTAATGAGCACATGGAACAGCTGCTTCTCAAATGTCTTTAACCATATAAAAAAGAACGATTACCTGTAAAAAATAAAAGTAAAAACATTAAAAGTGTTTTCCTTCAACAACCTTTCTTCATTTTCTTTCCAAATGCTCCAGAAATTGATCTTTCTTTCCTTGTTTTCCTTTGCCATTTCGGCCGAAGTTTCTCATTATCAGCACGTCAAGGCGGAAGTGAGGGAGAATGGTGCTCCTGTCACTGTATCAGGCGGGGGAGAAGAACGTAAGTTTTAAAAATGTTTTTTAAAACTGAATTTAGACTTGAAAGGGTCCCACTTGAGCTTTTTGGCCTCGGGATTTAGCTCGACCTAGTCCCTTGCCGGGCCAGTACAAATTTAAAAACGGCCGGGCCTGGGCCGCACATGTAAGCTCAAGAGCTGGAGTCAAAATTAAGTTTTGGCTTCTATATAGATGATTTAAAATTTAGTTGATCTCAAAATAAAAAGATATTATTATAGAGCACACAGTCCAAACAGCCACAGTAGTAGGACCTACTACCACCCACACCGTCTTCAAGGGTCTTCGTGACCTTTTAGACGAAATGGAGAATCAATTTTCGAATTTCAAAGTACCATCCTTCTCTTTTTCATCCGACCACTACCCAGCATCAGTATCATCCGTCCATCCCAAGTACAGTACGTTCGGCCAATCTTCAAGCAGTCAAGGCATAATGCCCATGCCTGGCCAAAAATCCTTCAGTCAGATTATGATGCCATCTGCTAGCCAAAAATGCGATCGTATCGCTGGAGCCGATTCTCTGAAGTTCGAATGTGGTGTAGCCGACTTCAAACCAGAAGAAGTTCATGTCAAACTGAATGGTGAGACCTTGAAGTTGAGTGGATATCATGAACAAAAGATCGATGGAGGAGTGAGGAAGATTAGTTTTGAAGAAAGTGTTCTGGTACCTGCTGTTGATTACAATTTGGACGAGATCAAGAGCTTCATCGACCAGAATAATGTGCTGAATGTTGTTGTACCTAAAAAGAAAACGGCCAAAGGTGAAGGTGTTAGAGAAATTGCTGTTCAGAGAAGTTAAAATGGTAACAATGGTACTTTTTTATTTGTTTTAGTACTTTATATAGCATTGTATTGACGTTGTTTTCAACTTTATATATACTACTTGGATTCATTTGCTGTAAATTGATTAAAACTTTCTGAAAACACAATAAACTTATTCATAAGCTACATATTTATACTTAAAGATGATTTATAATAGCACTTATTAGTTAGAAAGTATATTTTTAATATGTAAAGTTAGTATAAAGAGTACTTGCTACAATATAAACTACGTATTGTACCAAAACCCCCTAATAAGCCGTCCTTTATTCACATGCCCTTTAACTTCTTTTGCTTCATTTACTTGATTGATCAAGAGCAACCTGCCAATCGGTTACTCATTTGGCGCTGTAATGCCCTTTCTCACCTTTTGACGCAAAGCTGCTGACATCTTTATTCTATGCTTATATTACTATCGTATTTCAAGATTTAGTACTAGAAAGAATGAAAAGTTTGGTTTCAATTTTGAAGTTTATACAGTGGATATCCTGTATAACAAATTGCTTGGAATTTTAAATTTTTTCGTTATAAAGAATTTTTAATAGACTTTAATAGTTTTAGATGCACTCTAATTTTTGTAAATTTTATTTGCCGTGGGCAAGCGCAGGTCTAAAACTTTTAATTTTGAAAATTTTTATAAAAAAAAGTAGTTGATATCATTAGTAATTTAATCTTGAAATATTAAATTTCTACTTTGTAGAAACAAAAATGTTCAATTTCAAACTTAACAAAGTGTTAGGCATCGTGCAAGCTCTTTTTATCACTAATAATTTTTTTTTACATTTGTAAAATTAAAATTTAAAATTTTTTCTCAAAAAATTTTTTTTTATTTTACGGTAAAACTACAAAGAACTTTTGTATAACAAAGATGCTGTATGATGAACAAATTTTAATTCTTTGACCAACATTACAGTTAATCTCAAACTTCTGTGCAACGAAACTCCTTTATAACGAACAAATTTTAGAGTTCAGTGCAATTCTTTATACACGAGTAGTACTGTAGTTTTACTTTTTATAATTTGTAAGTTATAGTTTCTTAGGTTTTTTAAAAATTATGTTCATAATACTATCAGGTTGTCCAAATAAGGTAGAGCCAAAAAATTTTTTTTGAAATTTGCAAATAATTTTTTTTTAAATTTTAGTAGTTTGTATAATTTTCGTTCTCAAAAATACATTTCCTCTTTTTCTTAACACTAACTTGATTAAGTTTCTCATCCGCCAACTGATTAACATTCAGCGAGATCCGTTTGCACATCGGCTGGCTGGCTACCTGTGCCGCGCGGACGGGGGAAATCAAAGAAAATGGTTTTCAAACTAATCGGCTTTGTTTGGCTTTCGAAAAAAGTCGGGTTGCGACTCCATTCAGTCCCCAAAACCTTATAGCACTTGAGTTGAAGTGAGGTGGTTCGAGTTTCAGAAGGCATTATGACGGTGATTCGGTCGATTCGCTTTGTTTATTTTTGCACTTTGGCGGGGTAATTTGTTGCGCAAGCCGGCTGTCTTTTTAGCGTAATTAGCTCAAAAGAATTTTGACGCAAATTTTTTAAATTTTAATATTTTTCGAAGATACAGTGGTCTCTCTATATAGTGAACCATCTGTATAAGCAACTCTCCTTATAGTAAACAAGAAATTTGGTCCCGCCAAGTCAATTTGCACTAAAACGTCTCTCTATAAAGACAACACCCCGTATAGCAAACACGAAATGTCGGTCCCTTCAGGTTGCTTATATAGAGAGAGTACTGTAGTAGGGTCTAGGGGTAAGCCAGTTATAAGGTAATAGGGTGGGGTCGGCCTTTTTAAAAATTTTTTTTGTGAAAAGGATCTCCCCCACCCACCTATATTTACTAGGTTAAAAAAGACTCTTCTGTGTACTGTATCCATCAATATACCTCTTGTCAGCCTATTTTTACCAATCATTATCATAAGCCATGACTAGCCATACCTTTTAGCTTAAAAAACCTAAAAATATAAGCGCTTTGTATGTAAATGAATACACTTTAATCACTTGCATTTGCTTGCTCATTATCATACATAAATCACCCCTTTTACAAAATTTTACGTTTCTGTAAATCGTATGTTAATATACAAAATTTTGAAAAATATTTTTTGTTTTTCTTTCTTTGTCTGTTGAGAAAATTAAATTTGGAGTAAGGAAGTATCGTTTGTTCGGAAATATACTATATTGCTGGTCTAATTTAGTCTGTATTTTACCTTCGGATTACTTTAAATTTACTTTTAGATTATCTTACATTAATTTTTTGCTTACTTCCCATATAATGTATGTTTCTTATCTACAGGAAGCTTTACCGCTTACTTTTTGTGTAATCGCTTTGACCCCAATGGCATTCCAACTCTAATTCCGGCGTTTCTAAAAAGACAATCCAATAAAATTTGTTAATTCCGTCAAATTTTACGGCTTAACAAAAACTGGTGTTAAGAAGGGCACAATGGGTTTAATTGGTGTTTCATTAGGGATCACGGTTCAGACAGAACTGTCCATTAAAGCTGAACGGAAGCTCACTAGGCACGGTTCCAGACCGCGCATTGCCGGGCCAAAGCAAATTTTAAAGGTCTGGTCATCATAGCACTAAAATCAACATTTTAATCGCTTTTCAATGTTCTTACCTATTTTTTTCAACATCACGCGTCTACAAGTCTACATAACGGAGGTCATTCTGTTCCGTGGCCTGTGGTGACCCCCCCCCCCTCGCCCCTCGATTGCTCCACTTTTTGTCTAAACCAAGAAAAGAGTATCGCGACGTCTGAGGGGTTTCCATTCCTTTTATTATGGGAAATCGCTGTTTTCAGCCAAAAAACTGTCGGATTCCAATTGTAGCCTGAGGCATCGACGCTCCGCCGCGTCCAGCTGGGACTGCACATTGGGACAGTGGTTGGCCAATGTGTCCGACAAGATGAGCCGCTACATTCGAAACCAGATTCCGTACGGCGAGAATCACAATGAAGTGCTGATCGTGTTGGTGATGATAGCCATGGTGTTGGTATTGTTGTGTTTCCTGATCGTTTGCAACTGTTTGTTACATTGTAACTGTCCGAAATGGAAGAAGAAGAGAGAGGAGAAGGTACGATGTGATTGTGAAGAAGATTACTTCCAACATGTCAATAGGTTGCTGGCAAAACATCAGGAAATCGAAGAGAAACGCCGGTTGGAGTTGGAGAATTTGAAGGAAAATGAATGTGTAAGTAGTTTTAAAATCTAAGTAATTCACAATATCGTATTTTACACTAAAATCTCAAAAAATAACGTCAGAAAAAACAAATATCTTTTACTTACCACCACAATTTCAGCCAGAATCCTATCTCCCTCTACTGGCCCGCTCATTGCCAGGATCTCGAGCATCTTCGCCAGCACGTCGCCGAGTACGTCACAGCTCAACTAGCTCAGCTCCAGTGAAACGAGAACTCAAAGATGACCTAGAACAGTTTAAAGTAGATCATCGAGTACAAATCAAAGCTCCAACATCTCCAGTAAATGATACTGAACTTTCACCACGATCTGTCATTGTCAGAAGACCTTCGCCAGCTCTAAAGCATGTTAGCAAGGCCGTCTCGACATCTAGTTTCAACGATGCTCAAACACAAACTATGTAAGTTGATATTTGTCAAAAAAGGTAACAAAAACTAAGCTTTGAACATACAAAAAATTAATATTATTCATAACAATCGATTTAAAGCCATTTTTTAAGCCTAAAGCAATATTTTTTGCAATTTTTATAATTTAAAATTTGAAAAACAATGCAAAATAACTTACTTTATCCAAATTTAATTCCAGAGTACCATTAATTGTCCTAAAACGACCGCCGAAACGCATAGAAACCACCGTCTGATATTACACTGGACATTGTAATTGACTGCCACACTTTTCAACAACTTTCAACGGGTGTTTAGCTTTATTCGTAGCAAACTTTACGTATTACCTCATTAATATGCATAATAAATTAATATTCTTACATTAATCTTGACTTTTTAATCGTATTTTATCGTTTCATTAGCAAATCAATTTGGTTTCAACACGAAAACGTTTTCAAAGAAAATTTCCGAAATTGAATAAAATTTTTCGAAATTATCAAATTTTACATTATTTTTTAGCATTTTAAAGGTTTTTTTAATAAAAATAGAAGATGTCGGTGCACTTTGTACACTGTAACATCTGCGGAACGATGCCATCCACTAATACTTCATATTTCGTGGCTTCTTGTGGACATATCGCTTGTCACGCTTGTGTAGGAAAAGGTAAAATAATTTTAATCTTTGGAGAAATATCTATTTTAATATATTTTTACTTGTATTAGTTAGATTTGATTTTATTTGCATGAAAGAGCTGTTTTTACAGCTATTGCATCTATTATAATATCAGTTGTTGATTTTGCAACGTCTGAACGTTTTTTTATTAGTTGTTTGACGTAAAATATTTCAGGATTGATGAACATATGTTACCTCTGTAAAAAGAGTGGCAAAATCACACGGTTAACTTCAAACATGGACGAAAAGGTATGAATTTTTTGCTTTTTCATTGTTTTAGGTAATATTTTGTAAATTGGAGTGAAAGTTGGAGGTAAATAACCAAGAAATTTATTGTTTCAGGTCAAACGTTACTTCATGGACCCAACTTCAATGATTAATAAAATGATTTCCGATGCTACCAACACCTCAGCGAAGAAACGGCAACGTGATGCTCGAGTTGACATGGAGAATAAGGGTCTGATCAGCGAGGTGGAGAAGTTAAATGCCCAGCTGGCTCTGAAAACCACTGAATTAGAGAATATGAGAGCTAATTCGACTGTTTGTGACATTTCCATCGAATCTAAGCGGAATTCCTCAATGATTTTGCCTGAAACAACTCATAAAACACCTCAAAAACTGTCGGAAAGCTTCACATCAACTCCGCTCAAGGCTCCAGAACGATATGCAACTACACCGAAGAACACGGAACGTTTTGTAACAACACCCACGAATGGAGAACGATTCGCGACAACACCAAAGACTGGGGAAAGGTATTCAGACCTGGGATCGGTGAATCGAGCCTTGAAACGAGCACATTTTACACCGAAGAATGAAGGTACATTAGATGAAGTCAATCTGAGTACTCAGTCAGTTCGATCTAATCTCTCCAGGACTTCAGCCAACAGTTCAGGCGGGTCGGGCATTGATTTGAGATTTCCCAACAAAAAGAAGGTAAGGTTTTCTATATTGATTTAGCCAAACTAAGCGGTAATGTTGTTATTAGTGAACAGAAAACGATTTTACTGTGTTATATTGTTTTGAAATTAGGTAGGAATTGTTCTCATAGCCAATTTTTTAGACCAAGAAGACGTTAGCCCAGGTTTTGTCAGCAACTTCTATTGATAAACATGTATTCAACACTGGCTCAGCCATCAACAAGTCCACATAGCATCTTTCTTTTACGTTATCACTGCTTTTCATAACGTTCTTTACTGTATTATCTTAGTTATTATTGTTATCCTTCTTCTGTTTATAAAGTTATTGTTGTTGTTAAATTTAGGTATTAGTTTGACCAGGCAGAAGCTGTAATACACGTTAAGACAGAATACTTAATATTATTTATAGTTTAGAGCCAAGACAGGCTTGGGTTGGTCAATTTATACTGTTTTAGCCAGATTTTTAATCACATCACGCCGTTTGTGCATCAAGTTAGAGATATCACAGTTTATGAGGTAGGTATAGATTGAAACAAGATGTATTTTGATGTTTATTTGTTGATTTTTCGTCTGAGAGATCACGGATATTATCGTAGACGGGTTTAGGTTTGAAAGTAAGGAAAAACCGGGCGAACTTGAGGTTTCGTTTAATTAAAACCCTTTTGATGTTATCTACTACTTTAGAAACATTTTTCAAAAAAAATGGTTTTTTTAATTTTTCACTATGAAATAGCAAAAAAACGGCATATTATGGTAGCTTAGGGGACTATTCAGTCACACTTTTTAAAGATCACTCGCAGACAGTTTCTAACAATAACTCATCGCATATCTGATCCTAACGTACAGTTGATATACACCCTTGTACGACGACTTCGTCGCAGATCAATGTGGAGATATTTGAGGGAAGATGCCCCTCATCGACCGGAAACCTGTTCTCTCAATTAGCTAGTCTATTAAAACAATTAGCCGCTCATCTAGTCCGCTTCACCACGTGATGCTGGCGTACAACAAGCTTCTGGAGGCAGAAGATGGCGCAATCACCGAAGATATTGTATACTCGGGTAGCTTGGATAACAATGTTGTAGTAGATGGTCGGGAGGTGATGTTTGGAAGCCAAACGTTTGCTTGTAGTGTTGATAGTGTGTCTTCTAGAATTACAGAAGATTATAAGTGTTATAACGTGACTTCTGAATCCTCTACATCGTTTTCTTACAAAGATTCATCGTTTCTGTCGGACGATTCTGGTTTTCCTTCTAAAGATTCAGAATTCCCATCAGAAGATTCTGAAAATTCAGAAAACCCTATCACCTCCAAGCTGCCAACCATTCTTTTAATATCTACCATAGCTGTATTGGCAGTAAAACTTAACACTCTGTCTCATTCAGTCAAATATTTTGATTCAAAACAGATCCAACATGTTGTTGACGACATGAAGAATCATGAGTTGAAGACCAAAAACGATTGGACTGGCTACTGCATTGCCAATCCAGGAGCGTGCGCTCAGTTGTACATGCCTATGAATGAAGCTTTTGTCAGGAAAATTGTTGTAAGTGCAAAGGAGTAAGTGACTTCCTCCTCAGATGAAGGATAAGTGTGATTTGTCATAGTATTTTCGAAACGAATTACTATTTAAAGGCGTATGATATGATCAGTGATAGGTTATCTTATACTCGTTTGCAGATAGCCCGCGACTACAAGACGCTGAACTGTATTCTGCCAAAATGCATGAGTACTATCACTACCATGGTCTACTCGTACTTGACTGATCCTGTACGATACAAAAGATTCAAATGGAATAACAGTAGAGGAGTAAGGTAAATTACTACATTACTTTTGTTTCTACGTTCTTTATTCATCATTTGACTACATTTGACTTACTTTGGTATTGTACTATTATATATTGTTTGTTCAAATAATTCCGCGCCCTTTTCAATGCAAATTTCCATGACTAACGAAGCGCACAATTAGTTGAACAACATAATATTGCCCACTTTGTCAGACCAAAGGTTACTTATACTTTTGTTTTTCAAAAAAGCACCATAAAAGTGGTATGTTACCCAGTAAAAGACTGTAGTCTTATATTTTAGTGCGACCCATCATAAGAATGACTTTGACAGTTTACAAACCTTCCAACACAACGAACATGTCTCTGATAAAGACCTCGAAAAATGGAGTATGAATGTAGCTATTCGTGACCCGATGGACAGGTTCATTAGTGCTTGGTTGAACAAATGTGTAGAGTAAGCAGTGCTTTGTCAATATGCATATCGTTCCTTATTTCAGCTCGTTGTAGCTTTTTAACCATTCTTAGTACCTCTTGCCTTATCGTACTTTTAAAACATACTATTAAGTTGTTTAAATAATTTCGCGCCCCCTGTCAAAGCAAATTTCGTGATGGGGCACAGAATTATTTGAACAACCTAATATAATATAATCCTATGATGTCAACGGTCTTTGATACCAAATACTTCAGAGAACGCCTCCTTCTAAGCCGAGACAACATCCTCTACGGCGGTGGCGAGCTATGTTATGGCTGTGGCGAAGACTTTGAATGTTTCCTCCGAGCACAGTACAAACGTGCCATTTTGTACTCCAAGGGAGCCATGACTACAGTGTCTTACGAAGATCAACACACATTCCCTCAAAACTGGTTTTGCGATTTCAGAAACCATCTACATCGATATAACGTTATCAAACATACCACAGATTACGAAGGTAAAGCAGCTTTTTACACATGGATGAGGAACCTAATGGAGAGACAAAAGGTGCCAAAGGAGAAGATCAAGTTCGTCTTCAAACACATACTCACACCATTGGACGGAAGAAAGACCAAAGCCAAAGATAAGAAACATAACATGTTAAAGTACAAAGCGGACGAAGCAAGAGAGAGGTTGTTGAGTGATAAGGACATGTACAACATCTTCATGGCTATGTTTGTATACGATTACGTGTTGTTTGACTATGAAATTCCTAAAAGAACAAGTGATGAGCCGTAAAGTGTAAATTAGAAGCTTTAAATTGTAAAAAGGTCAATTCTGTGATATTATTTTAGGTCTTCCAGCTGTAATAGGTAACCTTTAAGGATATATAATATTATTGTTGTAATATATTGGTGCACATATAAACACGGGTATCTTCTACTAATTTCATTACTAATACCAGTGCTTTGATTCACATAAAACACCTTACGCTCAATTTGAGAAAACCGTTAAAATTCAACCACAAGGTGCACTTGTAGTATATTAACTCGAGTTTTGACAGATAATAAATGTGATTTCCTCCCAGCAGGTAATAAAATACCATTCCGCTTTTAAAATTTCTTATTCCGAGCGAGCTCTTGATTATAATCGCCATTCAAGACGGGCGAGGTAAATAAATTCCCTTTTTCAGGTATCTAGCTTCCAACTTTCGCGCACAAAATCGCATAATTTTAATTGATTTCGATTGTTTTTGAAAAATTTTAATGTAAAATTGAATATTCTACATTTCATATAGTGCTTTGTATCATTTTTTAATAGTTCTGACCAGTTTTAACATTAGAAAAGCCGTGTTCCTCAAGAAACCTCCCTTTTCCCACATTTTCATGAGTGCCAAAAAAAAGGTCCGTTAAAACAAGTTTACAGCCATTTGTCACATAAATCTCTTGGCAAACGTTGCGGCATCGGTTCCCGACCCGATTCGACCTCCAACGAGTCGAGAGTTTGTCTTTGGGGTGAATCATAACAAAATTTTGTTTCCACAAAGTCGAGAGCGAGACTTGACGCCGTTTTGCGATTTGCGTCAAGTTTGGCGCGCATTTCCAAAACAATTTTGTAGCGATCTTTTTGTAGACGGCATATGACTCGTCCTCTTCCGCCCGTGTCCGAAATGGATGCTGATCCTGAATTGCGGGATATTCAGGCACGAGTACGAACAGAAATACTACATCGACATTTGGCACCCTATATTAACTCGGTATGTTGTGATTTTTGGGTATAATTATTGTTTTATGTTTAGATTTTGCAATTAAAACGAGACTTTAAACCGAATGGACCAACTGATGTGAGTGCAAAGACTTTGCTTCAAATTGTACACGATAAAACAATGTTTTTGCTCAAACATTCAGATCAGTTGATCAAGGAGAAGGCAAAACATATCACTGAAGAATCAGTTCAACAGCTCGATGTTGCTTTACAAGGTGTTCAAAACACTGGTGAGTATTTATAAATGGCTTTTTTAGTTTTGGGTTGAGTATGCCATTAATAAGGAGCTGGGTAAAATGTAAACTTTTTACTGTTGCTATCTAAAATAATGCCTAATTTTAGCAAATGATGTGTTGACTGTCGGCCAAGTGTTTGCCGAGAATACTAGTGAAACAGAGAGTAGATACAAGTTGATTGGTGCTGCTGAACTGTTTATCAAAGCCTTGGCTGAGCTTTTGTTAGCAGCAGATCTTGTTGAAGTTAACAATGTTAAAGAACGAGTCAATATTGTAAGTTATTTTATAATTTTGTTGAGTTTTAGATATGAATCATAATGCTGATGAACTTTTCGAAAGTTTTGTTTAATAGTTTAAACAATGCTTAGATACTTGTTACCTAAATTTATTTTTTTGCTTTTGCTTCTATAAGCATGGTTTTTGGATGTAATTTTGAATTATGATTGAAATTATAACGCTTTTTTTAAATGTTATTCCAGGTATTCCGACGTCTTGAGAATGCTCAAAAAGCTCCAACAAAAGAAACTTTTATTCAAACTACAAAGAAATTGGAAGTTGATATTGACGATTTGATTGAAGTAACTCGACGAAGACTCGAGAAGTCTAGGACTCCAGATGATCGTGATAATCTACAAGCTGCTTTACATCTGGTTAAGAGAAGTGTGCCAATTATGGTCACATCTACATTGGCTTCGTTTAGCAACAAGAATTCGGCTGAAGTGGAAGAAAACAAAAAGTTTGCTTTTGGGAATGTTCACTCTGGTCTTGAAGGTATTGTAGCGGTTTTGAATGGTCAACAACCGAATAGAAGAGTTGGGCTGAGCTTGGGGGCTAATCTGGACAAACTTATTAATGGATTGGAGAAGTTTAGAGTAGGTTTTTGGAGGTTTTATTAATATTTTTGTTGTGTTAGATTTTGTGATAGATCTAAAGCTTTGATTTTTTTTTTTGATTTTATAAATTTGATAAAAAAATATTATAGTATGAGAATTTACATAACTCTTGTGTCTTTTTACAGGCCAGTGTCTGCATTGACCCAAGTCAGTACCGAAAACATGAACATCGTACAAAACTGGAAGAATTACTTGAACGTATAGTAGTGATGTTGGCAGATGTAGCTGATCAACCTTTGACAAGTTCGAAACGTCGTCAAGAGATTGTTCAAGGAGCTAATAACCTTCGACAAGCTCTACAAGACTTACTGACAGAATATGAACGTTATCAACCGAATGGCAGAACAGAAGATTTGGATATGGCATCAGTACATCTTGATCACAACCTCAAGAACCTGCGAAGACATTTGAGACGAGCTATTGTTGACCAGGTCTCTAATACCTTTAGTGTACTAGATACACCACTTGAGTTACTGGTTAAGAGTGCTTTAGAAGGTCAAAGGCAGGAGACCATTAAGAATGCTGACATTTTCAAATCTTATTCAGAAGACATGGCAAGAGTAGCCGAGCTAGTATGTAAAATGTCACCCGATCCAGAAGGCGTGGGTATGTTAAAGTACTCAGCTTTCTTGCTACAAGATGTCACGCCACAGGTTGTGAATGCTGCTGTTTTGGTGTCTTTGAAGCCCAATAGAAGCAACGACGATCCAGCTGTTCAGAATCTTCATCAGTTTAAGGAATTGTGGAGGGAGAGAGCGAAAGCCTTGAAGATAGCTATGGACTCGCTAATTGCCATGGATGATATGGTGGCAGTTACGGAACAGCACATTATTGATGACTTGGGTAATGGATTCACGGTAGGTTTATAGTAATTGGCTTTTTTGGGATTTGAGGAATTGAATTTTAGGATTTTAAACCCTTTTTTAGAAATTGTTTGTGCCAGCCAGCTGTGTATTTTTAAACTTTTTATGAGGTTGCAGAATTGACGGACGCTATTTTTGCTTTGTATGCTATTTAAAATGGTAAATTTCAGGCGATTGAAACGGCCGACGCACAGTTATTGGACATCGCCGTAGGCACGATACGTGGACGCTGCGTCAGGTTGACAGATATGGTGGATTCAGCGTTGGAAGAACTGCCGATGGTACCTCATTCTTACACCGAAGCTTTGAAAAAAGCGTCGATACACTTGAAGAACGGTACGTTTTTTATTTTTTTACATCATTTCTTTTTTTACTGAGCGTTATAAAAGTAGGATATTAAGTTCGATATCAACTTCTAAATAATTTAGTTTATTATAATAAAGAAAGGAGTTATAAGGTGAAAATAGTCAAGAGGGACCTTTTTATACGGATTATAAGAAGATTTTCGCTTTTTAGTTTTGCCGACCTTCGAAGACAAGGCTGGCAATCTGATACATCGAGTGGACCAATTGGACCCAAGCAACGACGAAGAGAAGAACTCTTGTTATGAAGAGCTAACACAATGTGTGGACCTGGTTCATGGAGCTGTGGTCAACATCAGACATGCTCTTCTCATGAACAGGAATCTAGAAGATGTGGATTCGGATAATGAGTATGATGAAGGTAAGAGCTGAAAGTTTTGTTTTTAAGATTATATTTGTGAAGAATTGGTGAAAACATTCATTAGAATTTGAGCTTTTCAGGTAATATATTTATAATAATATTAAAAATTACTTTCAGATGGTGGAACAACCGCTGTTGGAGACCAAAGAAGCCAGGTATCAGATGGAGATGCCGACAATCAACAAAGAATCATGCGACATTTGCCAGAGGAAACGAAACGAGAAATCAAAAAACATTTGTCTATCTACAAGGTGGTACAACAGAACTTGGTATACGAAGTCTCGAAGTGGGATGAGGAAAGCAATGACCTCATTTTGTTAGCGAAACAAATGATCAAAATCATGAATGACATGACTGACTTTACTAATGGCCGAGGACCCTTCAGAACCACGATGGATGTCATCAATGCGGCCAAGGAGATCTCGGAGAAGGGCAAAGAGTTGGAGAAGATTGCCAGAAGTATTGGGGACGAGTCAGTGGAGAGTCAAACGAAACAGGACTTGTTTAGTTATATTGAGAAGAGCATTCTGTTTTGTCATCAATTGAGCTTGACTAGTCGGGTAGGTTAATGTTGAGGGTTTGGGGTTAAATGGAGTTTATTTTAAGCTTAAATTGAGTTTTTTTAAAAGAATTTTGGCTATTTGTGTCATTTTGTTTAATATTATACTAGGTTTTGATAGATCAATGCTTTTTTTAATCGGTTGTTCTTAAAATTTACAAAACCTCAATTTAGGTGAAAGCCGAGATCAAAATGGTCGAAAACGAAGCTCAAGTCAGTGGAATGGACTCGGTCTATTCCCTGATTCAAAACGCCAAAAACGTACTAGGAGCCGTACTGTCGATAGTAAAGCTCGCCTTCATTGCCAGTACTAAATACAGAAAGAAGGCCAACAACCAAAGTCAAATCAAAATGGAATGGAGAAGTGCCCGACCTCAAGCCTCCGCCTTCTCGGCCGAAGCCGTGCAACAGTCACGGCAAGCACAGATTGTCAGAAGACGATCGGACAGAAGATCACTGGCACCACTACGTCAGGTTGGAGGGGCTAGGATTTATTAAGGGGTGGTTTTGGATTTTTTAAAATTTTCTACTCCTTCACGTTGAAAGACACTATTTTAAAAATTTGATTTTTATTAGGTTGTTCAAAAAATTCTGCGCTCCTAACCTTGAAAATTTGCTTTGTCAGCGGGCACAGAATTATTTGAACAATTCAAGTTTTAAAATTGATTTTTTTATTTTTTGGATACCTAACGCAAGCTTTGTAATTTTACAGTATTTTTTATACAAAATTTATGCCAAAGAACAAATATACTACTATCTTGACTTACTATTACCTTTTCTATGCAACTTTTGGTAAACTGACTTTTTATCGTTTTTGTGCCAAAATTTAAAAAATATTACCTAAAAATTAAAAAAAAACGTCACAAAGTCAAATTCACAACTTGAATCTTGTTTATTCTATTAGATTGTTCAAATAATTCTGTGCCCCTTTTCAAAGCAAATTTTTAGGGTTTTGGAAATATAATAGAATTATTTGAAAAACCTAATAGTAAACGTTTATTGTACTTGGTCTCCAACATGACCTTTCTCAAAACCTGGTCAGTAACGTGACCTTTCTCATCAACTTGGTCAGTAACATGACTCAGAAGTGCCTATTGTATACTACTGCATTTACAACGATTTTAACTTATTTTGTCATAACATATAGATATCGAACGTTGCTTATCAGGCATTTACAACTACCATAGCTATGCATTGTAAAACCACCTCAGTCTTTACAAACTTATTTATTTTTACAATTTTTTAATTTAAAACTTTGCTTACTCTTTTATAACTTATTGCGTTAATAATATTATAATAAATTTATTTTATAAAAAGCCAAGGACGTTGTTTCAATGGTAAATGCACTTTTTTTATTTTTAAAATTTTGAAGGAACGTTACAGCTACGTTTATATCAATGTAGCAACAAATTTGAACACATCTTTAGCCATCAATAAAGGCTCTTCAAAGGCAGCAAAGTGACCAACGTCAGGTAATATCGTGTAGTGTTTGATATTGGCTACTTTCGCTGCTAATTCCTTGGGCAAAGCAGGTATAGGGTCGTTGAGACAAGCCGCGTAGCCAGTTGGTACTGTTATGTATTCTCTGGAAAAAACATTTATAGGTTTTGACAGTTAATTACTATGACATATACTATCTATATTAATCTATTTTCAAACCTTTTATGTCATACTATCTATATTAATCTATTTTCAAACCTTTTATGTCAAAAAAAAGTTTTGTCGTCAATTTTGCTTATCTTCTAACCTTAAAACGACAAGACTTTTTGACATTTTAGTAAAACATAGTCAAAAGTATGGGTTTTGTGAATGAGTACCTAAGAACTTTTGATTACTATACATAATAGGGATAGGGCCTAGTAGTCAAGATATCTACTCGACCCAGCCAGCAGCATATTTAATTGGAGCCGGACTGAAACATTAGGCCTAGACCCTTTACAGCTTTATGGATTACTCACTTGGTAAGAGCTTTGGTTTCAGGAGAAGCGGCCATTTCCTTGTAGTACCTCGAAGTCGAGACTCCAGTACCGTTGACCCAGTAGATCATCAGATTCGTTATGAGATCGTGCATCTTGTACTTCTTTTCCAAATTACCATCTGCACTCTTTTGCCATTCTAAATTGGTACCTCCAACGAATTTTTCCAATATCCAGGCCATCAGGGCTAATGGGGAGTCGTTCAGGGCAATACCTATATATAAGAATATGGTTCAATAAAGGTTTTTTTGAGTAGGATGTGGGGAGTGTGGGGTAAAGTTTGATGAAAGGAGAGTGTTTTATAGGGAAAAAGGGACAATAAACTCACCAATAGTATCAGGGGTGTTACTCTGTAACAAAAAGTAGCCGCCACTCTTGAAGAACAACGTTATCATGTTCTTAATGGTATATTTATGGAATTCAGAATCCGAAAAGTTGAGTTGAGGTGCAATAGTACCCAAAATGGCTTTGAAGAAGAAGGATTTGCTTGTTGATGTTAACATATTCAAATGACAGCCGATCACACGCTCTGGGAAGATACGAGACAGTAGACCGACTATAGTCGATGCCCAGTCTCCACCTTGAACAAAGTAGCGATTGTACTCTAGTCTTTGCATCAAAGTGTTGTAGATACGAGCTGTTGCTATTTGGGTGCATCCTGAAAGGGTTTAGTATAATATAATGATGCGTTTTTGCCAGAATGCGGGGGGGGAGGTTATACTTAGACCTGAAAAGAAGCCGAATTAAATTTGAGGAGTCCAGGCTAAAAAATTATACCTGGCTCTTTTACAGGTCTATTTATACCTGTTAACATATATGGCTTACGATAAAAACAGAAGGATATTTTCACCGTATTTTACCTTTCTTCGAAGCCGCATCCGAGAACCCATAGCCAGGAATGCTGGGACAAACCACATCAAAAGCAATGTCCGTTTCAATGCCATACTGTTTTGGATCATTCAAAATGGGTATCATGCTATGAAACTCATAAATACTTCCAGGCCAACCATGTGCTGCCAGTATTGGCACCACTCTGTCATATTTGCCTGGCGTCGGCTTCGAATGAATGAAATGAATCTTCAGACCTTCAATTTCAGTTTTGAAATGAGGAAACTGGTTCAGCTCCTTCTCTGCCGCTCTCCAGTCGTACTCATCTCTTCAGTACGTCAAGTATTTGTTCAAGATCGTGAGGTTGAATCCGTAGTCGAAATCGTTACATTCTTCGATCTTGGAATGAGTAATACGAGCGTTTCGAAGACGTTCCTTTAGGTCGTTGAGTACTGTGCTACTAATGTCGATTTTGAAGGGGTGGATGGTAAGGTCATCAGGATGGTAGTCACCTGGACCAAAGTAGGCTGGGGTGCGGTGCTAAAAATGGGTTTTAGATTTTAAAAATTATTCTTAGAGATTTCAAAAATAGCTAAAAATTTTTAAAAAGTGATTTTCACTTTCACTTTTATTTTATTTTTTAAAATTTTCTTTCAAAAGCTAACACATTTAACAAAAAATAGTTTTTTTTTAAATCTTGTTGCCCCTCCACCCTTCAAAAAAATTTTTTGGGTTTCTTTTCTCTTATATTATGGCTAAGCGAACATTGAAAAACAAAAAAAAAGGTTTTAAAAAACCAAAAAGGCTTTAAAAAGCCAAAATGTTACCTTTCCATTAGCCATAGCCAAAACTTTTCGCTCCAAAACACTTGAAACTTGAAAGAATAAAAAAGCGTTTCTTTTTATATCAGTCAGAAAGCAACGTTTTTGCTCCAAACGTTGTAACTAAAGTGCAGTTCAAAAAGTGTATTTTCAGTAAACAAAGAGTAATCTCTCTGATTCCCTCTCATTAGATAACGATTGGAGGTTGTGATTGAGGGAGATTGTGAGGGTAGGGGGCTACAAAACACATTTTTGAGTTTGACGTTTATTTTTTTACAGAAATTGCAAAAATTAAAAAATGAAAAATATGAAAACGGTGGAAAAATTGTACTGTAAGGTGCCTAGTTTATCGGCCCACTTTTTTTAAAGATTCCTTCGAACCGGCCTGGCTTTTATAAAAATTGAAACTACATCTGCGACAATTTGTATCGTACTGCTACTGTGCTCTAAATAAACAGTAGTTTAACAACATTTTTCTTTAAAATCAGATACTTTTTACGTTTTTTGCAAATTAAATATTTTGTTTCTAGACCAAGTCTTGTGGCGTCGACTAAGCCGTCCGTGCTGGTCCGGCACGTCCTTTTTCAAACTTGCTTTGAAGCCGAGATTATTACCTTGTTTTAGGTCTAATAGCGAGTAATTTTGATCTAGAAGGTCAGGCAGTTTAAACATTTTTTTTTGGCCTAAGCCTGTGTGCACAAAAAATTTTTCGGGTTGTGGGATTTTTTTAAATTTTTTAATGCTTTTTTTTATGAGAATTATAAAAACTTTTATCTGGATTAGCATAGCAAAATAATTTACCTGCGCCTCTTTTCAATCGTTTTCGGTATGCTTCTTTTTTGTAAAATGTAAACCAAATTCTTTTCTTATGGCTTTTTTCTGTTTCCTCCTACATTCTTGGTTTAATTGTAATCAATTCTCTCTCTCTTTTGATAAGAATAATTTTGTGTTACAATCAGTTAAGTTTTCGAGGTTGAAACAGTTGAACTTGATTTTATATTGACGTAGAAATGAGGCGATACAAAACACAACATTTATATGTATTTCGGGAACAAAATTTGACAATTTAGAAACGTTGACGTTTGTTTATGTTGTTTTTAAATTAAAAAAATGTGATAATATAGTATTACAAAACCATTTTTTATTTTTTAAACTACTCAAGACTTAAAATGTTCGCAATTTTCAATTTTGATGTTATGCTTTTAAATTTCATATAAACGAAACAGAACAGCTTTTTTTAATTAAAAAGTTTATATTTAAAGATTAAAAACAACTTCAATTTTTAATAAAACAATTTGTAATATATCATTTTACTCTGTGTGTAAACATGAACTTACTACCGATAATGTTTTGCTTGTTCTTAGCTTCTTGTGCCTATAGGAAAAAGCCCCCGTTAGAAAGATTTGACTGCAACTGCACCTATCCTTCTGATTGTTTCCTATGCTCAAACAGGCCTAAACATTTTTATTAATTTCCATTATATCTTTGTATTGATCATTACTGCCATTATTATGTTAAAGAAAATAGCACTACTGTGGCTCCAACTACATTGTAATGCATTTTCTATCTACTATCTCACACTCGTTAATTTTAAATTTGAAAACCAAAATTTGCATTACAATAAGCTCTGAATCAACACACACTTCTATATAAAACCTTACAAAACTGTAGATCTTTAGTACGTTCGTTGTAATAAATTATGAGACTATTTTTTGTCTTGTGTTGTCTGTTCTGTGTGGCATTTGCCATTAGAATGGACGGTTCTTTTCCTACAAACTGTGCGTGTAGCGCAGTAGAAGATTGTCAGACATGTCCAGAGTCAACAGATGGAACAACAGAGGTTACGTATCAATGTGTTCTTGGCCACTGTTGGTACAGTGTGAAGAAGTTCTATGATAGTTGATAATTGTAAATATAAATTTATAACTTTGTTTTATGGTACTTACTATGAACTTTATCGTAATTTGTATCTTTAAAAAGATTTGAATTGTAACACATTTGAATAATTTATATAAGAAATAAAAGCAAGAGTTAAATAAAGGTAACTGTAGGAGTATAATATTATAGTTGAGTGAACTTTTAGCTTTTTAAAAAACTTTTTAATCAAGCCATATGAAGTTTTGGTTATATTGTTTTTATAAATAACAACTAAATTTGTAAAAGGGCTAGATCAGGAACTACCGGCACGGACTGGCCTGGCCCGGCTTGTCTTGTTTTAGTTTTTTCTCCGGCCCATCAACTGAATTTGCTTCAGCCTGGCTTGGCCTTTTATAAAAAGTGCCCACATTACAAAGAAAAAAAAATTTTTGGTTGTCTTATTCTGCTAGGTCGAAATAAATCGCTATTACAATGTTAGACATGTAAACGAGTCGGCCAAGACCTCAGTTTAGGACTCGGACTTTTAATATTTTACACTTTTTGCAACTCAAATCTTTTGTTGCGAGACCTAAACTGAGCTCCTTGGGCTTTCATTTAGGCTCGGCCTTCGAGGCTACGTGTGTGCGCCCGGCTCTTTTATAATTTGCTTCTGATTGGCCTGGCCTATTGGGTTCTTTCTACAAAAATATTTTACTTGTATAGTAAAATTATATTCTGTATTATAAGTACAGTGGAACCCTTTTATAACGAATCGCTCGAAGACACTGTGTAGTGGTAGACGGGGATACAAAAGTTGTTCGTTGTACGGGATTTTTGTTATAGAGGAGTTTGTTATACAGGAGTTTTTCTGTACAATACTGTTAAAAAAGGTTTTGCAAAACTCATTAAGCTTTTGTTTTTTCAGTTGTACATATTAACTTTTTCATTTTTTAATTGACCATTTTTAATAAAATTTTTTAAATGTTAATCTATGCATACAATAAAATTTTTTCTCAAACCAATAAAACATTTAATATGTTTACTACAGTAATATATATAATTAAATATATTTACTAAGCTATATAAGCAAACATAAAAATGATGTTATCAGTGTATTGATCTGTAACAGCCATGAAACTAGTTGCTATTTTGTTCTGTCTTTTTTTGATTTCTCATGCTCATAGATATGACATAAGTTACTACACAACAAAGTGTATATGCGACACAAGAAAGGATTGTCTTGCATGTCCATATATACAGGAATTACTGAAACATAAAGATCATATTGTGTTCGAGTGCCGTGCCAGAACTTGTATGTATGGGACAGTACCTCAAAAATGAAGATCATGCCACTATATTTTTTGATTGTAAAATAAAGTTTTGATTTATAATAATGTTATAAATCTTATATTTTAGTTTAATTTTTTTGTGTTAAGTCTATGTAAAAGGTAAAAGCAATTATGAAAAACATTTTATTGTGCCGATACTTCTGACGCTTCTGTCAAGACCTACAGTAATACTAGCTGATCATTTGTACTAAAGAAAAGCTTCTTCAATAGCAATAGTCAATAAAACAGTCTTTCTTGAGTATGATGCTAATAAAAAAAGTATTCAAAAAATTTTAAGAACATTGCCTCAAGCTGCTATAGCTTTAAAATTTCCTGTATAACAAACTCCTCGTTGTTACAGGGGAGTTTGTTATACAGAACTTCCACAGTAGTTTGTTTAGTAAAATAATGTTATGTGAAAGCTTTGAATATAAAATTTTAAATTTTTAAGCAGTTTTTTAAATTAAAAAATTTTTTTAATTTGCTTGTTCACAATGTAACTCTTTCTCAAGTCAATTAAATTTTTAATACGCTACATCAATATAAAAGAAAACATAATTTTGAAAATTTTAGTGTGTTAATTTGTAACTAACGATGAGATTACTCGTTATTTTGCTCTGTTTCTTTGTCGTTTCTCATGCCATTAAAAGAGACGTCTGGACCTACCGCATTGCAAATTGCAGCTGCACTGACAGCGAAGATTGCATCTCATATAAAGGAAAGAATAGAAAAAGAACTATATGTTGATTACCTTTGTTTTCGTGGTGAAGGTTGTATTTATACTGACCACAAACAATAAACATCTTAATCATTAAAAGCTTAGCTACTAAGCATCTTAATCTGTTTTGTATGCTTACTAATGCTTTGATCATTATTTTTATTGTAGCCTGGTAGCAAAAGTGTCAAATAAAGTACGAGCATTGAGTTTGGAGATTACTTATATTCAAATTTAGAGTTTTCCAATAGCACAAAAAACCTTTATTTTTCAGCAATTTCGTATATCGAGGTTTTTTGTGGTTATCGGCCATAATCGAAATATGTTCACTGTATAAAATATAGCAAACAAACATTTAAATTATTGTTACTCGACGAGTAATGGAGCTACAATAAAATTCGTTACAGATTCTGAAAGCCCATAAAAAATGACATCGTGTGTTGTTTTTAAAGCGCTAATTTATAACGGCACTTTTTAGGGCACTCGACCGTATATTCACCCTATATAATATACCAAGAAAATTGTCAACTTACTGTAACTCAAAGAGTAATGCAGCTTCAATAACAGCTGATATAGATTCTAAAAGCCCTTGAGAAATGGCATCTTATATGGACTTATACTTCAAATTTTTTTCTCAGTGAAAATCAAAAATGGCGCAGAAAAGTACAAAACCCTGCGCCATTTGGAAAAAATATCGTTTGAAAGAGAGAGATTCTTTTCTCTAGTGTCTCTCGTTTTATTGTGCTCTTGTCAAAATGGCGCAGAATTTTGTATTTTCCTGCGCCATTTTTTGGTTTTCACTGAAAAAAAAAATTGAAGTTTAAGTCCCCAGCCACTTATGTTGGTTTTTGAGCGCTAAATTATAACGAGATTTTTTGTGGTACTCGATCGTATATTCACCATGTATAAGACAGCAAAAAAAATATTTATATTGATGTAACTCAACGAGTAATGGACCTACAATAACAGTTGATACAGATCCTGAAAGTTCTTGAAAAATGACATCTTATTTTAGGTTTAAAACCCTTTAGTATTGAAGGCTGATGAGAAGAATTGGTTATAATCTTTGATTCCTTTGTATTCTGAACTGGTTTTGCTATATTCATTCTATATAATATATTGTATATTCACTTTATATAATACAGCAAGAAAATATTTAAATTATTGTAACTCGACGAGTAATGGAGCTACAATAGCAGTCGATACGTTGCTGAGGATCTAATATTTACATTATCTTTGTATACAGGGTGCGTAAAAAGTGGTGTTACCAAACTTTACCGGTCGTTTTCTCTATGTTGCGGTTAAATTATTTAAAATTTTTTATTTTGTCTTATTCTCCGTGGTTTTTTAATTGTATAACCATAAAAGTTAAGTCTTCATTGTCTACCGTCTGTCTGTATTTAGATGTCAAACATGAGGGCTACCGCCATCAAATTAAATAATGAAGGAAAAAGTAACCCCAAAATCGCGAAATTGTTGAATATTTCAAGAATGACAGTCCACAGAGCCGTAAAACGTTTCGAAGAGCTTAGACATGACTGTGACAGACCTAGAAGTGGGCGTCCAGCATCTGTTAACACCGTGGCCAATCGTCAGATGATCAAGAAGCGCTTCAAGCGAAATCCACGGACCCCAGTACGAAAAATGGCCTGGGAGACGTTAATCAAAGAATCTACTTTGAAACGCATAGTGGAAAAGAAACTTAAGATGAAGCCGTACAAACTCAAAAAAGTTCAGAAGCTAACTGAAGAAAACAAGGCGGTACGTTTCGAAAGATGTAAACTGCTTCAGCAGCGGGCCGCTGGTCAAAAATGAGAATGAATTCTTTTCAATGATGAGAAGATATTTACGTTGTACAGAGGCCTAAAATCCCCAAAATGACAGATAATACTTAGCAGACCCTCCTAAAGCTGAAGCCATCGTGGCAAGTCGTCAACACCCTCGGGGCATTATGGTTTGGGCCGGTATCTGTGCTTCAGGCAAGATTTTTTTGATTTTTTTCGATGAAGGCGTGAAGATCAACAAAGAAGTGTATCAAAGGAACATTTTGGTAGCTGGGGTACTCCCTTGGGCCCGGAAGCTTCAAAGGTGCCGCATGGATCATTCAGCAAGAGTCTGCACCGGCCCATAAAGCAAAATCAACAAAAGAGTGGTGTCGAACCCATTTCCTTGACTTCATTACATCTACTGAATGGCCTCCATATTCTCCCGATCTCAATTCTATGGATTACAGTGTGTGGTCGATATTGAAGGCTAGGGTGTGTTGTAGAAGACACCAAACTTTGGAGTCTTTGAAACAAGCATTGATCGAAGAGTGGGACAAACTGTCACCGGAGGTACTGCGGCCCACCGCTGAAAACTGTTTGAAGCGTTTGCGCTTGTGCCAAGCCGCAAAGGGGGGACACATTGAAACCGATTGACTATGTTATAACTAGTATTAATACTACATGTTACTATTGTTAGTTGTTGTTTTAGTTATATTTGTTGTTAAAGTAAATATTTGATTAAAAAACCTGGTAACACCACTTTTCACGCACCCTGTATAAAAAGTTTGAAGTCAATCAAAGCAATGCACGTCGAGCACTTTCTTTGTAAATAAAAAAAAACATTAAAATTAGCTTATGAATTTTGATTAAAAAACTGAAATTGCTTTTTCAAATTCACTTAAAATTGTGAAAATTAGTAGCCATGAAATTGCTTTATTTATTATTGTTGTGCATATCTGTGATTTTGATTGGTATTGCTAATATGATTCTAATTGCTGGTACAGCAGCAAAACAACATGACACTTTTTGTCCTTGTGACAAAGTTGAAGATTGTGAACGCAATTGCTTTGAGCCAATATGTTCAGGACCTGATTTATGTGCTAGATACGAATGTGGTGAGGACAAGCTGTGCCTATTTGAATATGATGATTCTAATTTAAAATTTCAATTTTTAATGTGTTTCCCATGCCTTTTATGAAGAATTTTGGTTTTAAAAAATTAAAATTTATAAAATGTGTATATAAACCTTGCCTCCAAGCTCAATGTAATAGATATTTTGTTTTAACTATGAAGTTGCTAGCCATCTTTTTCTGTTTGTTCTTGGTTTCGTTTGCCATAAAACAACCTGATGATCTGCCTGATTGTAATTGTATGAACTATTACGACTGTGGTAATTGTACTGATGGACATATATTATCCGATCTTCACTGTGTTGACAACAAGTGCATCTTTATTAAGTAACAAGGAAGTGACAAGTTTTAAACCATGCTTTGATACCTTTATGTTGCTTTGTATGAAATGATAATATAAAGAAATTACATATAAACTAAATTTATGCCACAATATAAACAATAACTACGGTTGGGAGATCGTATTCTAGAGATCACGGTTTTTTAACAGATCAGAGTCTTCGGAACTGTTGAATCCACTACTGGTTAGCAAGTCGTTATCATCAGCCAAAACAAACTTTTCTGTCACTGGAGAGGCTTTATCAGTAATTTCGGGCTTAGTTGAGCCGTCTTTATATTGTAGTAGATCCAGGTCTTCAGTCACTTGAGAAGCTGGCTTTATCACTGATTGAGTTGTGGTTGGTTTTGGGACTAAAGTGATGTTATTATAAGCTTTTGATTATCAAGGAAAATTTTTTAAAAGTGACATTATTGAATATTGTTCATTCTTGTTAAGCCATCTTTATATTGTAGTAGATCACTGGTAAAGAGACAAAATCACCTGCCAAATTTTGATTTTTAAAAAACCTTACCATCCCTATATCCACCATTATGATCCTTCTGTATGTTATGAATAATGGGCTTGTATATCTCATCTGGTGCTCTTAGTCCCCACAAAAAGTCATTGTGATTAAAGTCTGGTAACTTATTGACTTGTGCCACAGTTTCTTTTGGTAAACGACGTAGAAGGTATTCTTCTACATCTTTTTCCGTAGCCAACCAGTCACTAGCACTGTAGTATAAGTAAATCGGTACTCCGCGGATTTTACGCAAGTCGTACTCGATTGGTACTACCTGTAAATGTGAAACAGTAAGATATAGTGTTACACTGAAGTAAGGTACCGTTAAGTTAAAAAAACTACAGTAAGACTCGTATGAAGTAAAGTTAAAGAAAGTAGTAAATTATATAATAACTTAAGTAAAAAACCAGTCTTACCATGCCATAATGTTTCATATTTTCATCCATACCATAGTCATAAGCTAGTAAACTTTTATGCCGTACCATTTGGCAGTAATGTAAAATATTTCGTATTGATGTCCCAGCCGGATTATGAGCTAGGTATATACCTATTCTAGTCTTAAACAGAAACTTTAGAAAATATAATATACGTTTATATTATGTTCTCACTACAGAGAGTACTTTAGTCATGATTTAGTTACTATAAGCAGTAATTTAGGTACTATATATTGTACCTTAAAATTTTTATATAGCTTTTTATGTACTACAGAGGTTACTTTATTAGAAATGATCTTTACCTTGTTCAACTGTTGACTATCTGGACCGCTGACCAAAAACA
Source organism: Bursaphelenchus okinawaensis (assembly GCA_904066225.2). Taxonomy (NCBI): domain Eukaryota; kingdom Metazoa; phylum Nematoda; class Chromadorea; order Rhabditida; family Aphelenchoididae; genus Bursaphelenchus; species Bursaphelenchus okinawaensis. Next base: position 3,932,780 of record CAJFCW020000005.1, on the reverse strand, counting down.
AAAAGTTCTCGCAGAGCGGGTTTGAAGTGGCTAATCCACAAACAAATTCAGTCAGCCAGCGAGAGAGGAACGTGTTGGGCAGGAACTCCTGATCTCCAAACAAAGCCGTGAACAGCTAAAAAGTAAAAATATAAAAACGTATAAATATACGGTAGAAGTCCTGTATAACGAATTACTCGAAAAAGTTTAATGTTTTTGGCTATGTGCAAAGTTTTTGATATAGAGGAGTTTGTTATACAGGGGTTTCACAGTAGTTATCGTTCAAATAATTCTGTGCCCTCTAAAAAAATTTTAAAAGTTGCTTTAAAAGGGGCACAGAGCTATTTGAACAACATTTATTATAGTAAAGAAAACAAACTCACAGCTAATTGTTCATAAGATCGTTCACCAAGATACCTAAACAAGCCTTTGACATAGCGAATTGTACCAACTGGTGCTATCGCAAAGAACTTTTTAATCTGAAAATATATCGTTAAACCCAAGGAATTTAACTTGCAACCACTGCTACTTCAAACATTATAATAGCTACTACCTTCATACTAAAGGTAATAGCTACCTATAACAACTCTTACCTTCCTCCCAAACCCATCATTGAAGCTAAGCTTGCTGAACATTGTCAACGTTCCTTGTGAATGCCCCATGTAGTACAAGCTCGGTTGTTTCGTCTCATTTAAAGCGTAATCAACCATCGCTTCCAAATCGTATTTTGCCATTTCGGCCCAACTAAAGTGCCAATACTCATCAGTAGGGATGTTTTTCTTCTGATGTCCTCTTGAATACGAATTACCTCTCATATTACCCAGCCAAACATCAAAGCCAGCATCAGCGAACATCATTCCAGCCGATTGGTGAGGAAGATTCATTAGCCATACTGATGAAGTGCAGAGAAGGCCGTGCTGTAGAAAGACGACTGGCTTGTTTGGGTCGTGAATTTGTTCTGAAAAGTAGAAGGTATTTTAACGTACTAGTCTGTTGAGTTGGTTTACGAAAAAAATACTTTATTGATAAGAAATATGAAAAAGTGAAAAAGAAACTGCTAAAATTAGAAAACGAAATGTCAAAATCAATAAATGAAGTGTCAAAACAAATAAATCAAAATTCAGAGTGAAAAAAACTGAAAAATAATTTAAAATTTAGAACTTTTTTACCATTTTTTCCATGTGGTATCCTGTGTAGCTCCAGTATATAGCCATCTTTCGTAGTAACTCTGTGTGTCTCTACTGGGTATCCCCAATGTCTGATTATTTGAGGCTAAAATACTAGTTTATATGTTTATGTATAGTCTTATGGTTTTACAAATAGTATAAAAGTTTACATATTATGTTATTTTAAATATTTAACGTAATTTTAAGAAGAATATAGAAATATATCAGGTTGTCCAAACATGGATCAAAAAAACAAATTTTTTTGAAAATTACAGAAAAGGCTCATTTATATATGAACAACATAATATAGCAGAGTCTTACCCAAAACGAATAAAACTACTTTTTTTTATTTTTTTAAGCACTGTAGAATCCTAAAATTAAAAAAAATGACCAAAACTTACAACAGTCATATCAGCTTCAGGATCACCAACATAATTTGTGATAAACCCAGGTATTTGAGATAAAACATGTGTTGGTAACAATTGTATGCAAACATAGAAAGTGAAAAATGATATGACATCTTTTGGTAACATACCTAAAATTTTTGGGGTAAAATACGAACAATATAACTATTTTATAAAATATAAAATTAATCCTTCCTAATGTCAAAGTTGTTTTTTTGCATCTAGCTATACCATTACAAAATCTTTTTTTAAACGCGAATCTACAACAATATCCACAAAGCACCTCTTTACGTGAGCCACAAAACCAAAACCAACAATAGTATTAATAAAAGAATACTAAGTCTAAATCTGACACAACCAGTTTGACCATCAATGACAACCGTTATAAGCCTGACGACAAAAGACTGTAAGCCGATCGCTCAACCTTTTTTCCCCTTTTTTTCGGATTTTCTCGCGTTTTCGCCACAATTTGTGGGTCATCTGTGAAGCGCTGCTCCAAGACGAATGTTTTGACTGCGCGGAAGGGGGAAAGGTAAACTGGATATTGTCATAATGCTTCACCTGTTGTCATGAACTTGTGATTTATTCGAGCTTAAGTGAAACGAAAAGTTAAGGAATTGGAAAAGGTTAAAGATTTTTCAAAATTTTAAAATATGTTTGTACCGTACGGACCCGTGAAGAAGTGGGGCCGATTTGTTGATCCGGCATTAGGTCCAATTTTTTGGCCCAGCCCGTGTGGCAGATCGGTCTCTTTCGAATTTGCTTTTTTCTGGCCCAGTCTCTTGTACAAATTCATTAAAACAATAACTGGGACAACTTGTATTACCAAAAAAACTGTTAAAAAACTTAAAAAGATATGAACACAAGTAAAAGTTTAACTTTTTATTATAAAAGTAACTCGTTATAATAGATCATGCACGAACGCACTCTTTTGGTTTCACCACGATAACGAACAACGTTTAGCATTCTGAATCGTCATTAAGTCTTATAACTTATATTGCAGATCTATTTTTTCAGACTTTATCTACATGACAATATACTTCGAATAAAGTCTGAATCTCTGTAAATTTTTGAAAAAAAATCAAAAAGAATGAAAAAAAAACAGTTGTATATAGCTCCAAGTGTTCTACTTTTTTACCTTTACGTTACCTCTCCAACACTATTTTTATAACTTAATGGTTTTTAAAGTCGAAGCCAGGCTTTATATTTTAATGTTTTTATTTCAAATATAGCAGATAATTATTGAAAATTCACAACAAAATGAACCCTTATGATAAGACCCGTATGATACAGCATATTATACATGGAAACGCAAATCGAAAAAAAATATTATCACAATAAAAGTATAAGTTTGTACCTATATGACAATAAAAATGTGTTAGTTTGTTCAAATAATTCTCTGCCCCCCCCCCCTTTCAAAGAAAATTTTGAGAGTGAGAAGGCACAGAACTAGTATATGCCAGTAAAAGTAAAGAAATGGTATGTAGGTATTGACACAATTGTATATAATAGGTATGGCCGCATAACGCAGTAGAATGTTGTAAAATGTAATGAGGATTGAAGTCAAGTGTAAAATCAGTATGAAAGTGATTTTATGTTAGACTGCAGAACAAGTATATATGTGATAATGGGAGTGTTTTTTGAATTTTTAGGTATTAATCAGTATAGAATAGTGGGGGAAGAAAGTATAAAATATATACGATCAATACAAGTATTGATAATGGCGTTATATGTAACAGTAGTATCATCAACATTGAAATTATATAATACAGTAGTGTTATCAACAGAGACATCATATGCAACAGTAGTGTCATCATCTCTACTTCAGTTTAGCTGAAGGCTTTGGAGGCAAAGGCGGAGCATCGTAGATCTGCTCCACCTTTGGCCTCACCTCACTGACCTTGTGTTTGTGGCCAGGCTTTGGCGGTAGAGGTGGGGCCTTCAGATCACTTTCCTCGTCCATTGGCGGCAATGGAGATCGTACCGAAGCTAACGATGGGAATCTGGACATGCCTGGAGGCTTTGGAGGTCGTGGAGGTACTGTATTCTCTCCACTCAATGATTTAGTTGGGGCTGGTGACTTGGGTGATGGGGAGCGATTGCGTTCACTGTGAGATGTTACACTATGTTGATAGAGGTTTTGGGACCCGTACTCGCGTGACGAGCGACGTGGAGGAACTTGAGGTGGAGCGTCATCGACTACTGAAGATGAGGTTGAAGGGCAAGGTGAGGCACGTTTTACTAGGTCTGAAAAAGAGGTCGTATTAATGGATATTTGAAAAAAAAGTTTTAAAATGGTAATTTGTAATACAAAATTTTGAATTTTTTAATTTTTTTTAAAATAAAATTGTTTTTTTGATTTTGTTTATTGCCTAAAAACTACTCTTACCTAAAGTAATTTGTGACTTTGGAGGCAGAGGCAGGGTTTTACTGGCAGGTTTAAGCTCGTCTTTCATCGAGTTTCTATGCAGCGTATCAATGCCTTCAGAAGCCTGTCTTCTTCTTGGCGGTGGTTGACTCAAAACAAAATTCGGATTTCCACTTTTACTAAATTCGGAAGACGAAGCTTCATTCTCCATTCTATCAGATACAACAACATTAGACGAAGCCTCAGCCAAAGCCTCAGCATCAGCCGAAGCCTTTGCCTCAGCTGTTGATGAAGTTGGTTGTTGAAGATTCTGATGAACGGCTGATGATTTGCGACTTGATTTCAGTTGCAGCTCATCATCGTGATCTTGTGGTTGACAATGTACGGCCAGATTGGCTAGTTGTTCTTCCAGGTCGTGGGCTGAAGGAATGTGACAGGGTGGAGACTTTTGGACCGGCGACGTGACCGCTGATTTCGGTGCCATAACGGGACAAACTTTGGAAGTCGTGATGGAGTCTTTGGTGAGATTAAACTGAAAATTTGAATTTTATATTTTGAGGACTGTAAAATACGATCTGGTTCGCAAAAAATCAAACATGTAACGCGAAATTTAAAAAAGAAAAAAAACAGAATTTTCAAATAATTCTGTGCCTACTCTAAAAGCTAGTTTTTGGATTTAGAAGGCACAGAATTATTTGAACAACCTAATATATCAAAAAAAGAAGTTTCTGATGAAAACAACTTAAGAAAAAAATAGTTTGAAGCCCCCTCTACCCAAAAAAACAGTTTTTAAAAATCAATACACTCTCTAACCCACCCCATACTCACAAGTTGCTTAACATAATTGAGAAATATCAAACGATCAACTGTGTTGAACCATTTATCAGATGTTTAATTATAACAGAGTAAAAAGGGGGCGTTGGGAAGTTGGGATCGTACTTTAAACACGTGGTGAGAGTATAATGAAATCGAATGTCATGGGTTTACTGTTGACCGGAAACCGAAGCGGTTTGTATAATTAGTACAGTAATAAAAAGCAATTTCTTTACTGGTCTTAAAATAGAAAGTAATGTTTTAGGTAATAGTGATAAAGACTGGGGAATTGAATGAAAGATGTGGAAAAAAGAGAGAGAGAAAGTAAGAGTAAATCACAATGTTCTAATGCCCTAAAAGCTACAGTTAAGACAACATTAACCATGCAATAGTCAAAAGAAAAGTTATTTTATATTACCTTACAAATATACATCTATAACAACAAAAATAGACATCTACATTCACAACAATATGCTATCAACACACAAAATTGAAGTAAAAAGCAAAAACCCTTACAACTTGTCAAAGTAGTTTAAACGTAATCACCACAGCCCGTGGTGATTACAAAAGCTATAAATGAAACCTCGGTGCATTCTGGCTACAAAAACAACCTTGAACTGCACAGAAGGCTGTAATGACCAAACAACGGTCATTAACTTTCTAGAACAACAATATCAAGTTTATTTACAAAGCTCATACAACAGATATAGTCTTGCAAGAACATAAACAGGTATTACGTTTGTCATCCCCCACCCCTCCCTCACATAAAAAATTTAAAGAAGTTGAACCCCCCTGTCGATATTGAGTAACAAATTGAAAAAATTGATAAACTTAACACTGTTCACATATAACAAACCCTACTACAATATGCTAATACTAGTTAAAAGTGCCCCTCTCATATCACCCTAGTCCCCATAAAACAATTTTTTAAACAAAACCCTTAACCGCAGCTTAACAGCTTCACTATGACCTACAATAAGTGAAGATCACGTGAACAACCACCGTGTCACATTTAATAAAGTAATGTACCGCCGTTTGCACTAACAGTAACAAAGAATTGACCTTTAAACGGTAATTCCTTCACCAACCACCTGCCCATCCCACACCTCCGCCCGACCCCCCACCACGCCAACAGTACCAAAAAAAAAGAATTGTAAACTCATTCACAACGTTTTTAAGACGTTTTTTGCGCCGGAAGCCGTGTTTTGATTCAAAGTCAAAACGACATCAATCGTCTCTCACACCCAACCCCCACCCTCCCCTTGGTGATACGATGGTGTCTGTGGTCTATGTTGATGTAGTGGTGTCTATAGATTTTGAAGTTATCAGTAGAGCCATTACTCTATACCAATTCCATTATGTCTATGTTATTTTAGTGGTGCGATTATGTCTACTGACTACAATAAGAAGGTCATATCTATGTTTTCTTAATATCTTTATCTCTTCATATGTTACAGTAGCGTCTAAGCTCTGATGTTTAATTTCTTTGTATAATATCATCATTATTACTTTATCTTTAAATTATGTTAAAAGCAATCTTCACTTTATGACAAAAAAAGCTTAGCCTAAGCCTTAACCTTAGCCTTAATCTTGGCTTTGCATTGGCCCTCGTCTTGGTCTTAGCCTTAGTAATTAGCCTTGTCTCTAGCCTGAACCATAGACTGAATCCCAGCTCGAGCCCTAAGCGGGGCTTTGACCTTAGCTTTGACCCTAGCCTTAGCCTTGGTTCTAGTCTTGCCCTCCCCTCGCTATAGATTTGTCCTAGCTTGGTGCTAGCTTTAGCTTTACTCTAACCTCTCTCTCTCCCCCCCCCCCCCACCTTTTCAATTTTTAGTTTACCACGTTAATAATAGCCTTACAAATTGCCTCTACCCCGCGCATCTCCACCACTAACCCTACCCCACGCCTTGTCACTTTTAGCTTCAGTTCCCCATGTCAACATCGTCTTGGTTGCTTCATTGTGCGACGAAGCACGATGTTGCTGGAGAGTCCAGACGGAAGTTGGGCGCCAAACAGAAAAAGAGAAAGAATTGGGTGCGCGGACTTCCGTTCGGTTCAAAATTTCATTTCATCAACAGATTCATCAATTAAACAAATGTTCGCTTTTCGATATTAACTACCACGGGTGCAGACGGTTTTTATGGCGTTTAATGGTAGTAAAAAATAATAATACAGAAACTGGCTTGTTTATGTTGAAAGCTTGAACAAAGTGCTATTATAGTTAAAATAAAAAAAAATTTTTAAATTTTCTGTTGATAAAAAAACATACACCACCCAAGCCGCTTAGCGTTAGCCTTAGTTTCAGCCTCAGCCTTATCTTCTCCCCAAGCCTAAGCCCAAACCCATGCCCAGGTTTATGCTTTATCCTAATCTATATCTCCAGCCTTATCCCTATATTAACCATCAAAAAACTCTAAAAAAATTTTAAAGCTCCCAAATTAAAAGTCCGATTAAAAACTTCTGGTCAAAGACGAACTACGATGTAACGATGTAATCCACGGTAATACACTGTAAAAGTGCATAAAGATCAATCAAAATTCTAACTAGAACGTATTCCAAGAATTCACATGATTAACCATTTATCAGTAATACAAATACGTATCATAACATTTAGTTTTTAGGAATGTAACGTTGATATAGAATTACAAATAAAAAAAATAGGTAATGCGTTATTTTTGTAGTAAACTTATCTCAAGTACTGTAAATTCAGCGACCGTGCAATAAAATAGTAAAGCAGACAAAATACCGCTTCCTAGACAACTTTTATTTCCCCTGCTTTGCAGATATACTACAGAATCCTTCAAAACTGCCCTTGATCAAGCTATATTCATAATAAAGATAAAAAATATGTTATATTGTATAAAACACAATATTATATTACAGTATATATAAATAAAAAAACGATTACCTAGACATATTATAGTATATAAAACGCAAAATTAAATTAAACATACAAAAACCAGTTTTATAGTCTTAACATTGAAAGTGAAAAACAAGCGACTTCCGTTTCTTAACTATGTTTATATACCTGTCACTGTAAAGTAATACCAAAGATATTACAGCGACATCAAGTATAATATTGTACTTTAGAAAAACATTTATTTGTAAATAGTTTTTAAAGATTGCCATTAACTATATGTTCTTTTAACTATACTGTTTTCTTGGTATTAGCCTTCTGCGCATAAGAAAGACTATGAAGTTGTACTTTATGTTATAGTAAGTATAGACCATTAAAAAATCTTTGTTGACTACTATAACATGACATACAATACAAAAAAAAGAAAAAAAAATCATTTTAGATCGCTAACTATTTTAAAACTTTACATTTTTTAAATTCACAGAGTAATATTAATAAACGAGTAATGTAAAACCCCGCAACTTCCTGACATTACGGTACGAATGTTTTGCAGCAACGCCCAATTTGTCGATTAGTGGCTGCAAAGTAGTCATAAAAAACAATCTTCAACGTCTTGCACCACGAATTTTCTGGAGGAGGACCGGAAGTGACAGTCACGCCTTTTTGGTCGCTTTACAACAACACTTTTCGAAAAAAAACGGAAATCGAAGACTGCGCGATTAAAACGATGATTAAGACGGCGGCTATTAGTGTTAAAACATTGTTCGGTTTAGCAGTTTTGGGTTATTGGGTTTAGAAGTGTAGTCGTGGTATTGGTTTGAAAAAGCAATATAAAAAAGTAAATGCAATAACTTTAAAAAATTACATTGCCCAACCTTATCACTGATCTCTCTCCCTAGGCTTAATACTGCTCCAGATCTATCCTGAGTCCTAGCCCTTTGCCGTAATCCTAACCATAGCCGTTTTCTTCGCCCTGGCCGAGAGCCTTAGCCCAGAGCCCTAGCCCAGAGCCCTAGCCGAGAGCCCTAGCCCAAAGTCCTAGTCCAGAGCCCTAGCCCAGAGCCCTAGCCCAGAGCCCTAGCCCAGAGCCCTAGCCCATAGCCTAGAACACTGGCCTTAGATCAAACTTTTGCCTACCTTGTCACTAATATTTTTTACCTAAGCTTAACAAAGCCCTATCCCAAACCCAAGCCTCATTCCAAACCCCAGCCCTGGCCTAGCCTGTGCCTTAAGTCTGCGCAAATCTTACCCTACCCTAGTGTTATTTCCACCCTATTGTAATCAGCTTTATCCAAGCTCTACACCTTCTTTCCACCCCTGCCCCACCCCCACCTAATGGGTGTAGAAGTGAAAGGTTGCTTGTCATCCTTTAGGTGGGGGACGCACTTTGTGATTGCATATGACAAAATTTTGAAAAGTTGAAGAAAGACAATAACAAATAAAAATAGAACTTGTTTATAGTCACCGGAAGTGAAACGGAAATCAAACTTCACAGGTAAACCAAGTAAAACAAGGTAGTCAACACATAAAACATTTAATAGCATAAACAACTTTTACAAATACCACCCTCTCTCTATGCTCTTTTTGACCCCTGCCTTCTTACACTCCCCCATCCCTATACACTTGGTTCAATTGAAGCTAAAATATCTTTGTTTTAAATTTGCATACTTTGAACAACATTCCACCTCTTCCCCCCTCCCCTTGTCACTACCTCAGCTGCAGCCTGCCAGTGTAAATAGAATAGGTATTTATAACAGCTTAATTACTGTCAATTACCTTCCTAATTGCCGTTCGTTTGAAACCCCGGGTAAACACCATGTGATATGTTTTTAAACTGAGTGACCTCTCACTGACAACCGTTACCGTAATTGGTCATGTGAAAGACAACGGTTTCTATAAACAAACAGCAATTGACAGGTATTGATTGAAACAGTAGGGGAAGACAATCAAAAATTAAAAAAAAGTTACAAACAAACGAGTATATTTACAAAACCAAAAGGTACAATAAGATGCTATAAAGTGGTCATCATACTGTAGTTAGTACACATACTTAAAAGGAAAGAACTATACACTGTAAAACAATGATGTAACTCAAAACCCCTAAAATACATTGTCGCAGAGACACAATGTATAAAAAGTTCGTCGATGACAGGTCATTTCATCGACGAGTCGATGGAAAACACACTCTCTCGACGTCTTCCGGCGCGTTATTTTTAGTAAGAACCGCTTTCCATCATCCCATTTAACTTATTTTAAAGTTGTAGGCTTTCGCAATTGCACAAGGAACGTTACTTGGAACGATAAATATAGAAACGTGCACGGTTGGTGAAAGGCTTACAGTGTGATTGACAAAATGTTGAATGAGGGACCCTAGTGGGTAATGACAATCAGAGTTCACTATTTTGAAATTCATGTTCTGACTTCAGCAACGGCGCCCTTATATTTAGGAATTCTGATAACAATATAAAGAGTATATTATTTTAGATAATAACATTATAAAACGTATAACCTTAGAAAGCTTATCAAAGACCTCACTGTATTGTAATGCTGAGACCACCCCTTTCTTAAACCACAAGCACAGCCTCAAGTGTGCTTACTAAATACTATAAGATACATAGAAACCACAATGTGATGAATGTGATTTCAATAGCAAGTTAAGCCCAATGCCTACAAAACAGAAACGTCTGAAAATGAAACTTTAGCAATAAAGGCAGAAACAGTTAGCTGTAACGTGACGTATTAGTCATCTTGAAAAGTCATAAAGTTGCGAAAAAAACTGCAATACCCAGGTTCTACCGTAATACTGAAAAAACTCTATGACAATTTTTTCTTTAGTCCTACTGTTTCTCTGTCATAGTCTTATCATATCATAACTCAACCATAACTCAATTAGCCAAAAATCCTACTCTACCTACAAACTCAAAATCACACTCGGTCTAAAAATCACTCTAAAATGTTATTGTAGCCAGTCATACAAAAACAAGATTCCAGTTTTTTTCGCCAAACAAATACAAATCACATTGAAATGGTGTTACAACTACACCGAGTGCACTTATTTTGATGCCTGCTGGTCAAACTGACCTTTAAAATCAGATACACAACATAATAAATTAACAGAGTAATTGGGAAGTTACAACTCGGTTTCTAAGAAAGCTGGTCAATGTTAATAACAGTTTAAAAAGCACTGGGTTTAATACCATAAGTTGCTTGGTATGACTGTTGTTTTGACAGTAATGTGTGAGTACCATATTCTTTTATAAAGATATCAGTGCATATGATTGATATTGTAGTAGTAAAAGATTGAAAGTTAGTGCATTTTTATTATATTAAAACGTCAAAAAAAGCTTTGTCGTTTTTTCACGTAGAAATGTACGTAGATTGACAACAAAACTTTTTTTACAACATTAAACATATTTTTTTAAAAATATTTTAAAAAAGAACGTAAATTAAACCCTATACTTCACATACTATATATCAATTTACCACAGTAATCTTTAAATTTTTCGCAATTTTATTTCGTATTTCAAAAATTTTTTTTTGTTTTGACATATGTCGCCACCACGTTATTTACTTTGTAGTATAAAATAAAAAACAAAAAAATAAAGGTTTATGATGCGATTCTTCACCCTAATTTCCCAAATCTCGCGAATCAAGCTGGCGACTTTACTGCATCACGTAACCATGTTTGGTTAACCCAGCGATCTTGATTTACGAGCTGACGGAAGTTGTACAATCATGTCAAGCCTTCACAGCCGTTTCCTTGAGGAAGCTTGTTAAGTCAATGTATTGAAAAAGGCATAATGAGAGTTATATTGTAGGGTTTTTGAGATTTTTTAGAATTTTATTTTAACATAGAAAGTACTGAACTTTAAACTGAAAATTCAGAAAAAATGTAAATTTTAAATTTAAAAATAGAAAAAATAAGCTAAAATTTTGGACGCACATTTAGCATTCTATGAGTATGTCTTATACAAAATTTTAGCCAAATCTACCAGCTTCATTTTGAGTTACAACACTTTTTATATTGTTCATTGGATCAAGACCTTCTTTGCTTATAAACCTCCAAAATCCTTTCTTTTCATCATTTACAATAATATTGCTATTCTAAATTATAGTATGCTACAATACCAGCCTCTTCAGCCACACTCCACCGCCAACTATACACCCAGCAACGCTCACGCGTGGCTAAAACCCATCAAGAAAAGTCGCATCAATCATCGCGCACCGCCAAAACGCCGCAAGCACCGAAAACCCCATAATAAAATAACCCGCAGATTTCGAGAAAAATGTCGAAAAACTTCTGGAAGACCTATACCTACATGACGAATAACATTATTAAGACTTCCGGCGTTCGCGCAGTAATCTGGTGCAAATCAACTGACCGTCACGCAGTTAGTTAAGTTTGTAGCTTCAATTCTATCGTGCAATCAATCAAAGCAAGGTTATAATGTTGTAGATTTGAATTGTAAAGGGCTTTACTTCAAATTTTTTAAATTTCAAAAAGTTAACTTCAAGTTACAGCTTTAAAAACTGATATTAACATTGTCAGTCCAACAGCTTCATTAACACTATTATAAATCTCATCAATAAAACAAAAAGTACATCAATTACTCTCAAAATGCATCAATTACACTCACAAAAGCATCAATTACATTACCGACCCCGCACTTGGCATACCCAACATTTTTGTCAATTCTCTTCAGCATTTCCGATATTATCCATCACATAACTGCTCAAACAATTTCCATTTCATAACGAATCTCTTCATAAAACCCTTTTTTAACCACTTACTCAGCACAGAGAGCAGAAGGTCAATTCAGATTCCTCTATAAATTACAAGAAATGTGGTTGTAATCGATTTTAGGTTCACGTCTTTGCTTTGAAATCTAAAATTTTTAAAATTTAAAAGTTTTACGTCCATTATCAATGTATTTTGTACTCCAGCACAATTGAAAACCAAAAACTTCTAAATATATATCATAGACAACACAATGAACTGTTTGTTGTAAATCTAAAACCGATTTAGGTTTACACAGAAGCCGATATTACACTAGACATTTGATAGTCGGCGGAAGTTTAATATCTAAAATTAGATTAATTAATAAAACTTTAGCAAAAAATAATTATAAATGTGAACTTATCAACACAAAACAACACTAACCAATAGCAGAAATCTCAAAATTCAATCAATATTTGAAAAAACGTCATAATGACGCATTTTCTAGACTTCACAACATTTTTCTTCGAAAAAACCAAATCATCGGAAGTTACCTGCCTTTCCCTTTTAACATTTAGATTGTGAATTATATAATTATTTGAATATTTAATTAACTGACATGAAGCGACAACGACGACCCGATCACAATAGACCTGGACAAGACCGGGATTGGCGGCTGGACGATATTGAAGTAGGTCGTCCGCTTGGAAAAGGAGCTTTTGGACGAGTCTACTTGGCCAGAGACAAGATGGAGCAGATTCCCTTTGCTTTAAAAGTAGGTTCTGACTTTTTTATGCTTTTTTTCGTATCAATTCGGTAGTTTATATTGTTTTAGGTTATACATTCATGCTTTATCGAGGTTATGTTAGTTTTTCTACGTTTGCAGTGATTGGTATCGTTTTAGATCATATTCAAAAGCAAATTGAAAACAAAAAACATGGAGGAGAACATTATTAGAGAAATTGTCAACCATACCCATCTAGTGTAAGTTTTTCTACGTTTTTCTCAAATTTTAGGTAATATCATTGGTTTTAGTCTGTTTGATTGGGATGAAAAAGGTATATAGGTTATTTTAGTAATTTTAGTAGATTTTCATTTAAATTTAAAAGTAATTTGACTTTTATTATCTGAAATATGTTGTTTTTGTGAAATAAAATTTGAAAACGGATAATTTACATTGTTTTTGATATATAAAACAATATTTTTGTTTGACTTCAGTAATTGTAATATTTTTTAGTCATCCGAACATAATAAGATTGTACAACTATTTTTACGACGACACCAAGATCTACATTATGTTAGAGTACGCATTGAATGGAGAAGTCTATAAAGTTTTGGGTGATTGTGGGCGATTTGTTGAGGAAGATGCAGCTAAAGTAAGCCTTACAGTTATTATTTTTGAAAGTTTAGGTTTTAAATGTTTAAAAACATTTACTTTTAGTATATTTATCAAGTAGCAGATGCGTTAGAATATTGTCATCAAAAGAAAGTCATTCATCGAGACTTGAAGCCAGAGAACCTGCTCTTTGACGATGAGTACAACATCAAATTAGCTGATTTTGGATGGTCAGTTCATTCGACAAAGCATAGGTAAGCAAAAACTTATTTTTATCACTATTTTTGGTTAATTTAGGTAACATTTTATTATTTAAATCGTCACCTTTTTTAATTTACCATTTATTATATATTATCTATCTTATCATCTTTTAAGCCTTAAGGTCGAAAATTTAAGCACATTTTGATCAAAACCTAACTTTTTCAGAGAAACCTTTTGTGGTACGTTAGATTACCTAGCTCCAGAGCTTGTGAACGCCGAAGCACATTCGTTCTACGTTGACTACTGGTGTGTTGGAGTATTGTTGTACGAGTTTCTGACTGGTGTTGCACCATTCATGGACAAGACTGAAGTTGGGACGTATAAACGAATCAAGACCGGTCTTTTCTCCATACCTGATCATGTCAGTAAAGGTGCTACGAATCTGCTTAATGAGGTATGTTGTTTTAGTTGAATTAGTTAAATTTGGCTTTGATTTGAGGTAACATGGCGTTGTGCGATATAATAATCTATGTGTGGGTTAGTAGTTACATTATTTTGAGCAGGGGTTTGTTTGCAAGGATTTTTGAGCGGGTTGGGGGTAGTTTTGTATGTCTGAAAAGTTTTTTTTTTCAATTATAGTATAATCTTACGGGTTGGAGATATTACATATTGCAATATTGTTCTATTCATGACGTATTGCATCAAGTACAAGATTGTTGTGAGCAAGTGTAACTAAAAGTAATCTAAAGCCTCTTTCTTGCTACTACACTTTAAGATTGACATTGACTATTTTACAGTTTTTATTACTTTTTAAGGCTTTTCTTTTCTTACGTAACGTTTGGTATGTTGTCCAGAGTGTTTGATGTATGCTTATACTGTGCGGTATAATAAGAGTTATTCTTTCTGGGGGGGGTGAAGACCCAAAAAATTTTTTTTGGTCCACAGTAGCTAGCTACCTGTGGACCTAGAGGGGGGGAGTCACCCCGAACCACCCCTCCCCCTCCCCCCCCCCTCCCCCCAAACGACGTCTCTGTGTTAAATGCATGATATATCGAAGTTTATGTTCCATGTTATAAGATTTGTTTTGCTTGTTTGTAACATATATTAAGCTAGAAAGAAGGGTGATATATCTTAAGTGGAGATAATAAAAGTTTAAATTATGGTTATAGAGAGAATGAAAAACATGAAATATTGACATAGATGGATAGAAAAAGTAAAAGTAGTGTTATAGAGGTGAAGAACCATGGAAAACATTGTTATAATGTTGAAGAAAAATGAAAAATGCTGATATAAAGCACGAAAAAGAGGTAAAATATGAAGATATGTTGAAAGAAAAACTATAATTTATGGGAGTTATCTCTAGCTATGAATCAGGCAAACTTTAGGATGGTTTTTCTTTTAGTGGAGATATTTTTATATTGTTATTTATGTTGATTTATCAAGTATATAATTAATGATATGATTTCGAGGAAGTCTTTGGAGAGCAAAGGTTAGATTTGAAACATCTATGTTAATATAAAGTTTTAAATATAGTTTGAGTTGAGTTTTGAAGTAATTTTAAATTTTTGATGACTTTTTGTTGCTCATGTCCAGTATCTTTCTTTACTTTTGTATCTTGTAGCTAGCTCCAAATTTATCCCCTCTCCTAGAAAAAAATCCGCAAAGACCTCACTAGTTACTCCAATGAACTACTGTAGCTTTACCATTCGAAGAGAGCTCTTCTCTGACATCACTGAAATGACATATCTTGATGTAGAATAGCACTTCTTGGCCTTTTGCTGCTATTTTTACAAAAAACGAAATTAAAAATGTCACAAAAAGTTGCTTATTTTAAGAAAAAGTTCTATTTTGGTCGAGATGGATGGGTTAATTGATGGTACTACTATGATATTTCTTGGGAACTCAGCTTTTGGTCTTTGGGCTAGTTTTTAAGGTGGGCTACTTTTTAGGCTACTTTGGCCAATTCGAATAAAAAATTTTTAAAAATGTGTGAACTTTGACTATTTTGTGGCCCCAAAACGTTAACTTTTATTGTTATGTGAATTCCAGGACCTTTGATGTAGTTTTATTCGAAACGTTATTGGACTTTTATTAAACAGAGGTCATCAACTTTTTGTTTTTGATATGTCTAGTCGAATTCTCTGGATTTTGTTTGGTACTCTTAGAATTTTGTCTTTTTTGGTTTTTTGAGGGTTTAAATCATTGGTATGATGTTACAGTAAAATTGGTAAAACATTTGCTATCTTGCAGTAGTTTGTAAAGTCAAATCTCTTTAGTGTAACGCTCGATAGTATGGCACTCTTGTTATTATGATATCTTTTTGGCGGCTTTTGTTATATATAGAACTTTTATCAAAAATTACCTGGGTATTGTGACACTGTGATTATAATGGCACTCTAATGCAGTTTTTTTCAAAAAACTGAAAGGTATAGGAGAGGGTAAAGCTTTTTAGGTTGGAGGTAGAATCCTTGTGTTTGTCTTTTTGTTTTGGGATGTTTTGACGATGTTTTAGGTTCTAGTTGTGATGTTAATGATGTTTTATGTTCTAATTGTCATGTTGATGGTGTTTTAGGTCCTAAAAGTGCAACCGGAAGAGCGTTTGGACCTGGTCGGAGTTATGAGTCATCCTTGGACCCAATCACATCTAAAGCAAGATGTAAATGCTAATCAAAACAAGTAGCTGGTGTGATTAAATGTCAATTGTGATTTATTAAAACTTATCACTATCTGTACGTTTTTTTAATTTTTTTATTTGTAACGGGGCAGGGTATGTAGCACTGAAACAGGGGATTCAACGGTGGCAGGCTTTGTTACTATGTTTTTTTACTCTGGCGGTTATCTTTATTCAGGTTATCTTTGAAAGAGATTTACGAAAGAATGGTATTCAGGGGCGTCGCTACGGATTTTTTTAGGGGGGGTGGATCCACCCCCCCTAGCGACGCCCCTGATGGTATTCTTCATCCTTCTTCTCTACTTTACCCTTCTTATGATCCTTATGTAATCTTGTCTTCTAAACTACCCTACTACCTACACCTAAAAGCGAGCCTACTAGACCCAGTTAGTGGGCTGGACCGAAAAATTCGACCCTGTCCTTTTACAAGTCAAACCCTAACCTTACTCCTTACTAACGGACAGCCACCTTAATGTATTGCCTTGATTGTTGTTGCCAAAAACGTCGATCATGTTGCCCGTTCCAGGAAGTAGTTTTTTGGTCCAATTCGTAGGAAAGCCCCCGAGGGCCGGGCGGCAGCTTTCACGGGCCTTTAACACGTTATTAGAAACACCAAATGACACTTGATTGAGGATTCGTCGCTCTTTTGTTCGGCACATTGTTTTTGGTTTTATCCGTCAAGTTGTTTTCCCCGGATTTTCATTTCCGATACCTTACCCTGTAAACCGAGTTTTAATGGTGTTTGAGGTGGCTGATGACGAGTAATGGGTGGCAGAGGGATAGTATGGGGGTAGGGAAGGGACAGTATGGTGTGGGAGAGGGATAGTACGATGGATACTGTGTCAAATTACAGGGTTTTTGGGTACTGTGGGGGCTTTTTTAGTGAACTTTTATATATTAGGTTGTTCAAATAATTCTTTGCTCTCATTCAAAACAAGTTTTTGGGATTAGGGTACATAATTATTTGAAAAAAATAATAGATCTATGGTTATAAAAGAAGTTAACATATCTTTTCATTACTAAAGTAGTTGATGAGTTTACAGTAGTACGCTATTATTACAATCTACATACTAAACTTTACTATAAATGACTGTCATACCATGGTATATCTCAGAATCAGAATATCTTTATCAAATAATACCTCAAAACCTAACCCAAGTTTGGCTGCCTTCAATATTTTTAAAAATCATAACTTATGCAAATCAGGCGGACATGTTGTTTACACTTTTTGATCTGAAAGATCACCGTAATGCATTAAATCGAAGTGTTTTTGGTGTCGATGAGGGTCTTGATGAAGATTTGCATAATTTGTCGCCGGAAATTTTGGTTTTTTCTTGTTTTTATAACTTTATTCCAGCCAAATGTGTTCAAATTTTGAAAAATTTTTATTTTTTTCTTGTGACACGTTACAGTAAGAATTTTTAAACAGTATGACATAAGCAGTGGGGGAAGGGTGGTTTTGGCTTATGAAGGGGAGGATTTTCTGAAGTTTTTGTAATTTTGAAAAAAAGTCTTTGGTCGTCTTTGCTTAAACTTGGTTGGCTTTGCTTAAGTTTTTTACTCAAAAAGTGTCATAAATTTGAAAAACAAAGCTTTGCCAATAAAAGGCTATGTACAATATACCATATATCATCAAATGCTGTAAAATAGAAATACTTCACTTTACTTTACTTTAACATATATCATCAAATGTAATAAAAAAGAAATACTTTAAAGCGCAATAAATTTCGAAAAAGTAACAAATCTCCCAATTCCTTGGCCTAAAATGAAAGAAACTTTGCGCTTTGAGATGTTTTTTTTTTCAAAATTTATCGAAAGTTTATTTTTGGTCAAGCATTCGGGGAAATAATATCTAAAAGAGTAAAATCTAAAGTGTTCCTCGTCAGCCAAAAGTATTACATTCAATCCGAGAGCAGCGAGTCAACAACGTTCGGTTTAAGCTAATTTCGGGCACTGAAATAGAACGTTCTTCAAGCGTTCGCATTGTTTTTTAAAGATTATGTGTTATATTTGAAAGGGGGAGGGGTAAGAGTTTTGATGATTATTTGGGAAATTACAGTAGATTTTGTTCAGAGCAAGGTGGTAGAGGGAGGGGGGGGATGATTTCAAACTATTTATTAGGTTGTTCATATAATTCTGTGCTTCCTCTCAATGCAAATTTTGAGGGTTAGGGACACAGAATTATTTGAAAAATCTAATAGAAAAAAGGTAAGGTAGGATAGGGTAGGGTAATGTAAAGTATGTTAGGGTAGAGTATGATAGAATCGCATTGAGTAGGCTGGGTCATATAGAGTAGGTTTTCTTTTATTTATCTTATCTCTAGTGAAAATTGGGATTTGTTCGTTGCTCATTACTATCTTGATTCCGAACTAGAAAACAATTCTTTAAAAAATTTGAACTTGATGGACTTTTGTTAGAAAAAAAATTTTTTTACAGTGATTACTTGCCACAATCAAATGTTTTAACATACTTTTGTTAAGAAAAGTCAAACATAAAATTTTAAAGTTCAGGCTTTACTATGTGTCATCAAGCTTTTCTATTAAATTTCATGACACATTTTGTCAAATAGAATGTAAAGTTTTTATCCTTATTTTATAAAGATTTTACGTTTTTATTATGTTAAAGCTTTGAAAAATGCGTGATAAGTGAAGGATATTGTTATAATATTCAAATGACCTACAATATTCCGTAAACAAATTTTAAAGTCTGGATGATGACGCGATTAGGAACGTGATAACGGCACGTGCTTGGACTGATAGAATAAAGAAAATCACGAAATTTAGTGGGTTTTTGATAAGACTATACTATTAAAGTAGGCTATTGTATAAGGGGTTTTTATACTTTGCTAAGAAATGGCATGAAAGTTAGTTTTAATTTATAGTTTTTGGATTTGGTACAAAAATATGGGGGACTACTTGTACTACTGGAGTTTCTTGAATTTTGTTTTCAAATTCAAAAACAAAGATTAAACTTTGATGACACTTGAATTCAGGGAAAAGTTAAGTCCACCAAGTCGTTCCTTTGTCGGCACGGTGTAAGATTGAAGGACGTTTTACTATCTTATTCTTTACTCTTTGTAAAATATGTGGCAACTAGTCTTGTACAGGGTATATAAGGGGATGGGTCTTGGTTTAGGCTTCTTTTCAGGTCTTGTGTTCTGTGGTATGTTTTTTAATTGAGACAGTGCTTTTGTACTTGGTAATGCCTGACTTTTCACTGATCGAAAGTTCAGTTTGATTCAAAAGTACGTATCATCGAACTTACAATAGGCACGTACAGTAGAACTTCTGTATAATAAATTTTTTTTTATATGGAGCGATTTTTAAAGTTCTGACTACTACTTCACTGTGAATTTACGTTTTTTTATGACAAAACTTCTTCATAACAAAAAGATTTATAATTCGCGAGCAATTCGCTATGTAGAAGTTCGTTACTGTATTTTCATGTATAGAGGCTATGATTTCAATTTTGACGTTGATTTTCTATAACAATAACAGTATATGGCTCTGTTGCGTAGATGAGGATGTTTGTTCAAACGTGTCGAGATTAAATAAATAAATTGTGAAGGGTCAGATAATTATGAGTTGTGTTTGCTCACTAGCCAAAGTTTAATCAGGGATCAAGTGGGATGCCTAGAGTCAGGAGGAAGAAAGTAGCCACGTTCAATTTTTTAAAATTTTTTCATTTTTTTAAATAATTTTATTGATAAGAATAAAATATAGTAGGTACAATGAAGCGGGGGTGGGCAATTTTGGGACTGGGGGAGGAAATGAAGCAGCAAAAAATTGCAGACAAAATTAGGTAATTAACCAGCAGGCTTTGACTGTCAATACGATAGTTAGGTTGTCAAGGTTGTTTTCGATGAACTCAACTATGGCCTTTAGATTCTGCATGTTAGTAAAAAAACTTTTGGTAGATATTATGGAAAGGTTTTATTTTGAGATAAGGGTAAGATATACCTAAAGCAAAGTTAAGCTAAAAAAGATTTTAAAGGCAGAATAAGATAACGGTAAGACTAGTATAAAAGTAGGGTATTAAAGGGTAAGGTAGGACAGGGTAGAGTAGCGTATGGAAATATAAGGCAGCGTAATCAAATAGGGTATGGTAGGGTACATTTTTTGAAAAGTGCATAGAATATCCCCCCCCCTCCCCCTCCACCTTCAAAACCCGCGTTTATCACACTCTACGTCATTTCATGACAAAGTCTCATACTGAACGTCACAATATCACCGTGATGGTCGGTAGGCTGCCAATTAATCTCGACTTTCATTGCGTCAGTTTGTGGTTATTTATCGACTGGCTTTTTGATTGATTCTCTATTGATTCGGAGGCTTGGCCTTGTGATAACCATGTGTCCAACTAACGTTTTATTGTTTTTATACCGCTCCCAAAGCCGTTTCTAACAATAATGGCGTCTTGAATGGTTATTACTTTGACAGTAAACAAATCTACCACAATTTATTATTATGTCGGTTTAGAGGGGGGGGAGGGGGGGGATTTTTTCTGTTAAGGGGTGGTATTGGTGATTTATAGATAAACCTAGGTATGGTTATATAAAATTTGCTATGGCATAATGTTTGGGAAGATTTTAATTTTTTTTGGATATTGACAACAAAATGGCGTAAATAATGGCATTTTATTGGCTTGTACTATTAAGTTGTTTTTTGGTTTCAAACAATGACGCCAATGTCAAACGTGATTGATTTTGGTTGGAATGCACTTTTGTTTCCATGTGTTTCGAATATTGTTACTTAAAAAACGCGTTTGAGACGTTTCTAGCTTATCAAACATCATATTGTACTGTAAAGTACATATGGTACTGTGTAGTACAATATCTCATATTTTACTGTAGAGAATGATAAGTTTATACCATTATAATAAGATGATATATTGCTGCAATTTTTGAAACCATTTGTTATTACCCTATATGATTATTAGTAACACCATACCTTCCAAGTAATTCATTACGTTATGCTTTAATTTCTGACGGTTTAATTCAGAATCCGGCCCCGAAACAATGTAAGGCGGGTCGGAAGTGGCATGTAATCAAATCAGATTCTATCTCTCTCTCTCTCAACGCGCTTTTCGGAATTGTTTTGGACCCAAAAATAGCTATTTAACCTAAAGAAGAGAATGATGACACTGCCTGGCAGACTGTTTTGGGCCTGCTTTAGCGTGAAAGTTTTATTCGATTATGGTAGAACATAGTATTGTAGCGTGTTTGTATTATAATACAAACGGTTGCTGAGGTGCGATGGGGCAGGGTATGGTAAAAAAAGATAGGGCGTGTTCAAAAATAGATATTAAAGGCAACGCATGTTTAATAATTGGTAGGGCAGGGTAGGGTAGGCAGGGTATGTTTAAGAATGGATAGGGCAGAGTAGGGTATGGCAGGATGATCAGGGCATTTCTAGTAAAAGATCAGGCCAGGTAGGCAACGCATCTTTAATAATTGGTAGGGCAGGGTAGGGTAAAGCATTTTTAAAAAGAGTTAGGGTGTTGTAAGCAGGGCCGTTTAGGAATGCATAGGGCATAGCAAGAAGGGAAAAAGGGTTGGGTAGAGTAGGGTATGGTAGGGTAGAGTAGAGTATGGTAGGGTAGGGTGGGGTGGGGCAAGATAGGGTAGGGCAGGGTAGGGTAAGGTTGGGTAGGGTAGGCTTTTATTTACTAATCTCTAGTATGCTAAAAACTTTAAATTTAAAATTTTTAACCCAAAAAGGGACATGATGTTGAGTAAACGCAATGTAATCGCTAATTCAAGATTGTGTTCGGTTTGGGCCTAAATGGTTGAATTCGATTAGATTAACGCTTCATCAAACTTATTGGCCTAAGGTCTTTTCTTTCTTCGGCCCGGAAATGGGATTATACTCTGTTTCATATTGGTTTAGGGAACGGTTATGGGATTTGGATACTATTTTGGATATGTGTTTTGAAATTGAGTCATGGGTTGGGGTTTTGGTGATAAGGTTGTAGCTAAATACCTACTTTAACTTACTTCATTTTTTTATATTGTTCTATTACGTTGTTAAGATAAGTCTGTGCGTCTTAACTTTGAAGAGTTTCTTCGAGAACGGGCAGATGATTATTTGAACAAAGTAGTACTTTTAAAATTAGTTTTAGTAGTTTATATGGATCCTTTTACTATCAACGTCACAGTAAACTATCCTTTTGTTTTAAAAAAATTAAAAAAGTAACGTTACAATGTCATTCTTTACATTTTAAGACTATTATAAGGATGTAAAATTATTTATAGTACTATTCTTGTGATGTTTTACTGCTTCGAAACACAGCGAAACAGTTTTACGACATATACGAAAAGATTGTTGTAACATGATGTATGTGTATCTTGTGCCTTCTTGTTTCTATGATATTTTCAGGAAGAAAAGTTCTGTACAATGTAATTGATGCAGTACTGTAGTTACTGCAGCTGGGAAAAATTGAAATATTACGGTTTTTACAGTATTATAGGGTAGGGTAGAATAGAGTAGGATAGATTAAAGCATGGTAAGATAGAGTAAATTAGGGTAGGTTGAGGTAGGTTACGGTGGGGTACGATACCATAGAGTAAAGCAGGGTCTTGTCGTCTCCTAAAGTGTCTCTACTGATCTAAAGACGACAAAACTTTTTTGACATGCTTGTGCTTACTTCTTGCCTTAAAAGTCAAATATGACATTGTAAAAGGATTGTTAGAGATAGTACAACACAAGGACAGCGCCAACGTTCCCAACCATAATTGACTTCAGACGGTAAACACTTAAAAACTTGAATGTCTGGAGAATGTTTTACTGTTATTACAAGTTACTTTTGTGTACTTTACTATGGGAATTTACTTTTGTTAAACAAAATGTAATGTTTTGTACTGTACTGTTGAAATTTTTGATTTGGGTGCTGTGAGGTTTAGGTAAAATACGGAGTTTCTCTGGTCTATTTAAATTAAATTTGTGACTGGATTTTTTATTTAACATTGTTTTACCATCTTCAATACAGTAATTTACCTCAGACGGAGTAAAGTAGCTGACTATCTTCTCTACATTAACTATAGTTTTATTCTCACACAGCATCTTACAGTAGTTTTATCATTTCAAGCGCAACACATACTATACTTTCCAAGCGAAAATACAAATCCTCCAATCCGAAAAAGGAACTTTAGGCTGATTTTGTGTCCTCAAAGTTGGCTTGCAGTTTCCTGGAATGGTTTTCGTTCTCTTAAATCTGAAGACTTATTTAGGACATAAGCTGGTTTTGGGTCAACGTTTCCTCAAACAATGTATTTACGGAGCTGTAAGGCGATTACGCGACTCTGTCTTCTGTCGTACTTGGCGTGAATTTGACAAAAACGTTTTTGTTCAGAATCAGTTGACGATGATGAATATACCTTGTCTTATCACAACCTACCGTACTTTACTTTTATCTAACCCTACACTACCTTATATACAACCCTATTTTACCCTACGTTACTTTACTCTTCTGTTCTCTACTGTACCTTAACGTATCATATTTTACTGTAACCTACCCTGACTTTACTCTACCTTACTCTATCTTAACAGGCCCTATTTTATCTTATGCTACTGCATCTTGTTTTACTCTACGTTTAGGATGGTTCTTACAGTAGAATTTTGCACGTGTTACAGTACGACTCTTTTCAGGGAATTGTAAGCATGATTTTTACAAGATACTGTAAGTTATTTTGTCTTGCGGATGAGTAACGTCTTCATTTACAAGGCATGAGCTTGGAATTTGAAAAAGTACCATATTTCTTGTTAAGGGGGTAGGGCAAAACTTTTTTAAATTACAATAAAGTGCGGGAAGGGAGGCTTTAATTTTTTTATTTAGCTTTTGACAATTTTTAAAAAAGTTGTCCAATGAGTTTAAAGAGTCAGTCGTACCGACTGACAATTATAATTTGAGGTCGTTTTTAAATATTTTCATAAGGAAGCTGTCAGCTTTATGACAGTTTTTGTTTGTTTTTTCCGGTTTCAGCCGGAAGGCATAATTCGTTTTTATCACCTGGACGAAAGATCTCTGTAGAAGGGGTTCTGAATTCAGTTTTTACATTTCCTTCATTATATGTATCGACTAAAAAATTTTTTTAATCAGTACTTACTTTCCATCAAAAAAATTTTTTTAAATTTTATATTGACTGACATTAATATAGATAATACCGTACACAATAGTGAAAATAGTACTATAGTGAAACTTCCGTATAACGAACAACTTTCATAACTTAGAGCGATTATTTATACAGGAGTTTTGTACTTTATCATGCTCTTAGACTACGGTGTTGACAGTCCAAGACTTAAATAATAGCTTTGCACTTTGGTTTACTTTTCTTTTTATAAATTAGTTTTGGGACACACTTTATATTATTATAGCTAATAGAAAAACGTTTTGAACAGATTTTTGGAATTCCATAGGATTTTACGGCATTACTTTGGCTTTACAGATCATACTTACTGTAATATAATCTTTTTGAATACTGTAATATGAATTTTAAAAAATATTGTCTCATACTAAAATTAGATCTCTAAACTAATGTTTTGACTATTTATTCTTAATTTTTTGGAAATACTGTAGGCTATTTACTACACTCTTTATGGCAACATTACTCAGCACGTGGGCTGGGGTAATTTCCTTTTGGCATGTTTTTTGGTGATTAAACGTCTTTTATATACTTTTACACTTTTGCTTATTTATGGGTTTGGAAACTGTTTTAATGTTGCAGAGAAGGCTGGCCTAGACCTCGTTTCAGTCCACGTATAGTTTTAGCTCTATTCTTAGTTTTAGCCATAGCCCTAGTTTTAGCACTAGTTCTAGCTCTAACTCTACTTGTAACTGTGGTTTAGTCTTAGCTTTATCCCTAGTTCTAGGTTTAGCCCTAGTCCTAGCCTTTATTAGTTCTAACTGTAATCATAGTCGTAGGCTCATACCTAATATTAACTGTGTGGTTCTCGTTTTAGCCTTAGTCTTACAAAGGAGTTGCACCAAATTTCCTTGTAGCATAAAAATTTTCCAGGAAAATGATTTTTATAAACTGCAAAATGGTTTTGGCTAGCGAGATACATACTAGCGACCAAAGCCTTTCAGAATACATAGTGAGTTTTTTTTTCAGCTTTAGTCTTGGCTTTAGGTGTAGTCCTAGTAATAAGCCTAGTCTAAGAAAAAAGTAGTCTTAACACTTCTGTTCTACGATCTAAATTTTTTTCTTATACCGTCTACAATATCTTGAAAGTAATTTTTACTTTAATGTTTTAGTAGTAATTTACCCAAACTCCTAGCTCTACTGTAACTCATCATCACTTTTAGCAGTAAACAATTTCATTGCCAAATAAATGACAATGAGTTAATCTCACGCGCCAAGATTGCCAGGTTCAAGTGTTAGCGATAGCGTCATTGTAATGTATAATTAATTGCACTATTACTAATTATTCTTTTTGGAACGGGAATGTTATTGTAGAAGCTGGGGAGTAGTTAATTAAGTAAAATTAACTGATTTATTTTACTGAATAGTCAATCTGGTATTATTTATATTGTTATTGGGGTTTGTTTACTGTAAGTTGTTGTATGGGCGGTCAAACGGCTTAAGATTTAGTAGAGAATGATCTTTGGTGTTTTTAATACGTTATGGTAAAGTTAAAGCTGTACTTGGTACCATTTTTGTTTTACAATAGTACTTTGGTACTTGTAGTCAGGGCCGGGCGCGAGGGGGGGGACTGGGGGGGGGGGGGGTACCTCCCGCCTGTGGATTTTTGGAAAAAATTTTTTGGACCCTCGCCCCCAGAGCAAAAGTCCCCGCCCGGCCCTGCTTGTAGTACAATACGATGAAGTCAAAGTAGTACTTTTATAGTTTTTGTTTTACGGTACTGTTTTGTTACTTTTATTACGATATGGTTTGACTATAGTGGCACATGGGTACTATTTGTGATCTAAGCTAGTACTTTGGTACCATTTTTTTTATCAATTTTATTTTATTTTTCTTGTTTTTTTTGATGTTTTTGAACTCCTTGTAGCCACCCATGCCAAAAACCATTAAAACAATCATATAATAGAGTTAACGGTCTTATCAGTTGTCATCTCCGACCATAAAAACCCCCAATCCCAAAGGCCTCATTTACATATCAAGACCAAGAAAACACTCGCATTAGAGCCATTCTGGCCGAATAATTGAACCAAATGATGAGGCCATAATTCGACTAATACGCCTCAAGACATTACTTACTATTTTTGGGCGAATTAGGCTTGGCGTTTATTGCGTAGAAGGTTAATTTTAGGAGGGATACGTAGGTTTAGAAGGGTGGTTTTGTGGGAAGAGATCAAGCTATAAATTGGCATTTTGGGGGACCATTTTCAAAACTAAAAAGAATTGTTTGGAGGTACACTTTAAAGCACGACAAATACTTGACGAAAATACTTTTTTGGACCGGTTAGACTTGAAAAGGAACCCAGTAGGCCTGGCTGAGATTGGGTTGAACCAAGCCGAAACAAATTTGAAAGTGGTCGGGCTGTATCATGAGGCCCAAGGGCCTGACCTATATTAATGTTTCAGAAGCTCAGCTTAGGTTTTGCAACGAAAGATTTTACTTGCAAAAGTGTGACAAGAATTTGATGGTTTGGCATAATGCATGAGTAAAAAGCATGTTGCTAGTTAAATGGGCTATTATATGAAATCTATCTTTCCTTACATTACCCTACTTTACCTTAGCTTACTTTCCTTTACTTTACCCTACATCACCTTACTCTATCCTACCCTATCTTACCCTACCCTACCCTACCCTCCCTATACCTTATTATATTCTGCTTTACCTTACCTTTACCTTAACTTGCCTTACCATATCGTACTTTATTCACTCCAATTTTCTTCTAAATTAGCCTTACCTTTGTCGTATCCTTACACTAGCTACGTTAGTCTTATTTTAGCCTTACCTTAAATTTACCTTATCTTATCTTACACCGTACTCTGTTCTACGTTACTCTACCTTACTCTATTTTACTCTACCTTGCCTTACTTTGCTCTACCTTACTTTATTTTATCTCTTCTTGTCTTACGCTGCTTTACTCATCTTTACCTTATGTTATTTACCCTAGCTTTTTATACAATACCCTACCTTATTTTACCCGGTCTTACTCTATCCTACCCTACTTTAACATGCTTTTGAACCAGCCTTGCCTTACTACTTTTTGTGTAACATTTTTTATCAGAAGCGGAAGATAACCTTTATCTATAAGTTAACTACATATAGTGTTCCTGTTGGTTTTAAGCTAAACCCCTAATATTACAGTATACCTTAATATCATTTTTTAATATAATATTATGTCATTATGTCATTTTTAATATAAATTAGGTAATACCACAAACTACCATACAATAACCTTAACCATTTAATAATATTGTAATAACTGTGAATGTTCTCATGTAGTTGGGTGGAAGTTACCATAGATATAAGAGTTGGTTCATGATATTGAATTCCTTTCTGTTTATTACTTTCTCGGTAGTAATACCGTGTTATTGTTGAGCACATAGTACGGTGGGAAGGGACTTTACGTTCTTGTGGTCAAAGGTTGATTTTATATTATTATTTTATCAGGGCGGGGATTTTATATTGTAGTAAGAAGTTGATACGGTAAAATAACTTTTTTGTTAAATTTACTGTGGTATATGACATAAACTTATAGTTTAATGGTCAAAAAGTTTGAAGAAGTGGTAACGACAAAACTTTTTTAAAGTTTGCGATATTGTAGTTCACATCCTCAGGGACGTCGTTTGGGGGGAGGGGGGGGGGGGGGGGTACTCCCTCTCCCAGAGAAAATCTGTAGCGACGTCCCTGCACATCCTTATATTATAAATATGTCGTTTTAGATTCAAAAATTTTGGGTTGTCACCTTTGTAATAGTCAAATTATGTTGATAGTGGTTATAAGATGACGTATTGTGAAGACGACCCAAAACTATTCGACCGGAACCTCGAGTCCACACAGGAGTTTTTGCGTACGATGGCCGCGTTTCAGGCGTAGGTTTTTGAATTTTCTGATTACTGTGATATAGATTACTGTAATTTTTTTCTTGATTTTACTCTACTCTACTTTACCCTACTTTACCCTACCCTACCCTACCCTACTCTACATTACTTTATCATACCTTGCTTTACCCTGCCCTAAATAATTTAAAAATTTTAGTTTCTACGCCCCGCTCCACGGGTATATATGTGTGGTACTGTGTGTTTTCGGCTTTTCCTCCAACTTTATCCACGTCATCGTTCTAACACGACAGTCGATGCGTGGAAGCGCCGTGAATTCCATAATGACGGCGGTAGCACTGTGTGATATGGGTACAATGGCATCGTATTTGATATACATTTGTCATTTTGTTTTAAAGGGGAAATCTGCCACTAATTGGTAAGTTTATCATGTTTTTTGGCTTTTAAAAATGTTTTTTTTTTTATTTAAAAAAACTTTTAAATTTAAATTATATTGTCATTTAAATTTTAAAAATTGTGGAGAAAAAGATGTTGATTACGTATTTTACTAAAGATACCATTCTTTACATTAGTTTACCTTATTTACTTTGTTTAAGCTCTTAAAACAGAATGCCGATCTTGGCGGAAAAATAAAAATTCAAATTTTTAAGCCTACAATAATATAACTTTACCTAACCAAACCCTTTCAGTTCAAACGGGTTAACGTATCTTTCAATGTCATTTCTCTTGTTCCACATGTTCTTAAGTATAACACTACATACGACGACTTTGTGGCTAGCTGTAGCTATGGCCTTCCTTCGTCGTATGACACTACACACTACCGTACTCCATTCTCAATGGCAACGAAGTCGACTGGCAAAGAAAATCAGTTTGGTTGTGTTTTTTACTGTCATGTTATTTAGTCTGCCAACTTTGCTTGTGCATCGGATAGTGGAGTACGAAGCAGATGTATGGCGGCCGAAGCCGAGTTGCGTTCAGTTTTATGAAGCCAACTACAGTGAGACCATCTTTACTATGGCTGTAAGTTTTTTTGAGGAAGGTCAAGTACTAATTTTATTGAAATTTAACAATTTAAAATCAAAAAAAAATTTTTTTTGGTCTAAAAAAAGTCTTGTTGTCATTTTATATATATTTCAAGGGTAAAAAACGACAAGACTTTTTGATGGTATATCAATAAAATTTTTTTATATACTAACTTCACCTCATTCAGATAGCCCCAGCGGCCATGCAAAATGGTTGTATGTGGTTCAAGGCCAACCTCTGGCTGACTGGCACCCTCTTCAAAGTGATACCCTGTGTCCTCTTAATAGTGCTCATCTCTTCCTTATTGCTCAAACTAAAGAATGCTGAACAAAAACGACGTTTACTACTGCTAAACGGTGGTGTAGGTAATGACACCAACAAAAGAATTACCTCGGACAAGACTACGGTCATGTTGTTGGCCATCTTGGGGGTGTTCTTGATCACTGAGTTTCCTCAGGGCATTTTGTCGATCCTCAGTGCTGTTTATACGAACGACGTGCACAACTTGATCTACTTCATGCTGGGTGATGTGCTCGATCTACTGTCGTTGATGAATAGTTCGGTCAACTTTGTACTGTACTGCCTGATGTCGTCGAGGTAGGCTAATATCTTTTTTGGGTTGATTTAATTTTTTTGAAATTTCAAAGTTTAAAATGAATTTTTTAAAAGTTTGAGAATTCAATATTTGTAAAAACTTTATATTATTATATGATTGTAGGTACCGACACACATTCTGCAAGACAGTACTACCGTTGGCTTGGTTCCGTTGTTGTCGCCGTCGCCAAACTCGACCTAACGTTGCCCTCTTCACGAATACCGATTTACCGTCGCGGATTCAGAATGTGGAAGTTTGTTTGACGCCGGACGGGCGCAGAAGGTAAATTTCTTTTTTACTTTTTAAAAAATATGAAATAAAGGTTGTAGATGTAGAAGAATAGGGTATTATATGGTAGGATACAACAAGACACCTAGGGCAGAGCAGATTATTATGGTAAAAAAAGCATTGTAGAGTGCTTTTAGTTTAATGGTTGGGGTTTGCTAGGCCAGGACATGGTAAAAAACTATAAGTCAAGGTAGGTTAGAATATATTAGGGTAGGGGAAGTTTAGGTATGGTAGGATAGTGTAGAGTATGTAAATTTTGAAATACAATTTTTTTACAATATTATAGTAGCCACTGTTTCTAAATTTAAAATTTTAGATCCAGCCCAGCTTTTAGGACAGTACGCGAGCCGTTACTGTCGCAGGTGCGGCTACCTTTGTCAGCCCGAGCATCAAGGACGTAATAACTTCTGTAAACATGCCTATCTTACCTGTATATCTTGTGTCAACATGTACATATATATGCCCTTACCCCCTCTTCCTACACTCTTCTCCTTTCTTCATAAGTTTTCTTTGGCGGCGATACAAATTCGTACCCTCCATGCCAACAATATATATGTACATATGCATCCCTACACCAATACCTACAAGATGTAAACGTCTCCTTAGCCCGTGTGTCTCATCAGCATTTCAAATCTCAATTGTGATACTCTTTTGGTGTAATTCTATTTATTCAATTACAGTGTAATTACAGTGTTCTCTACGATTATTAAATGTATAAATAAAAGGATTAACAACAAGGTAAAGGTATGGTCAGGTACGTTCAGGAGATTGCGGGTCAACAAAAAGTTACGGTAAGAAGTTATAAGTATAGTACTACATCTATGACCGAAAGTCATAGCACTAGTACTAAGGTAGGAATATGAAGCATAAGACTGTAATCACTACAGTACTTATACTTACAGTACTACACTACGCAAGATATCATACAAAGTCCTAAGGCTTTAGCTCATGAGAACAAAAAGCTTCGCATTGCTCTTTCGTACTCAATATCAACACTTCTGGATCATACTCTTCAGGGCAATACCCATATGGATATGACTCACATTTACCGTTTAGCACAACCCACCGTACCGTGAAATGAGATGGCCTCATCGTTTTGTGGCACATGGCTTTAAATGGAAGGAATTGAACACATGCATCTGGATTCTTGAATTCTGAAGAATATAAGGTATAAAATGGCAATCAGGCTGCTTTACCTTGCCCTACCCTACCACACCTTACTCTACCCTATCTTACTATGCCCTGTTCTAACTTGTTTTACTTTCCCTTACCTTATATACCCTACCTTGCCACATCCTACCCTACCCCAACCCGTCGTCCCCCTATCGTAAGATAAACTAACTTAACGTACCTTACCCTATTCTCTCCTACCCTATCTGTAAGTACTATAAAATAAACCTTTTAAAAACACCACTCTCAAAACAAAAACTTACTTTCCAATGTCTTCTCCGCTTTCTGTTCTTCCAAAATCTGTGTAGCCGTCTCCAACTCAACAGCAGCTTCATTAGACGGTAGCTCATCTAAAGCTTCAAATTCTGGCTGTTGTGTGATCGCTCCTTCAGCTGTAGCCAAGAAGTCAAACAAATCTGAATGTCTAAACTCTTCTGGAGTCAAACAAAGTAATTCACAATCATCTTTGGTCCTCATGGTCCTATCATGATCCACTCTAGTACCAGGGCAGAAGCCGAATGGGTATGAATGACATTTACCATTCTGAACATACCATCGTAGTACAAATTGTGTTGATTTGATGAAACCATTAGATTCACAAGTTGTTTTGAACTTTTGGCGTTCACAAATTATACCGGTCGGTTTTTGGGGTTGATCTGATGGTGTTGATGTTGTTGGTTGTGATAGTAGAGATGATGATGAGAGGGGTAATGGTGATGGTTGTGGAGCTAATGGTAGAGGGACTGAAGAATAGCTTCAGTAATTTTAGCCACGGGCAAGATTTTTTAAATTCAAATTTAAAAAAAAATATTTTAGACACCTCCCCCCCCCCTCTCCTATTTTCCCTTTTTTATCCCTTCATATAACCTACCCCTCTGAGCCCGTCCAGGAGACCTTCTAATCTCCTTCTTGTCCTTTTCTTCCACGTTTTTATGAACCGCAGCTTTTTGAAAATCAACTTTGGCGGTTTCATTTTGATCTCCATATAATTCACTCAATTCTTTTAGGTTGGGGCAACAAACTCCAACTTCATCTCCTTCCTCCTTCTCACAAGCAAAGCCATCAGGACAGTCTGTGTCACACGCGTAGATGTCACCTTTACCTTCGAGTAATGGCAAGGTTTTTTGGTCTGAGCAGATTGTCGTGATTTGGGCCGCTGGAATTGAATTTTAAATTTAAAAAAAAAGTTGTAAAAATTTTTCTTAAAAAGGATTTGAATATTTTCTTTGTTAAAATATTGTCCTATTGCTCTCTAGCATCTAAAAAAACTTGAATTTAAACTTCTTTGAAACCTCATTTTAATACTATCAAAACTTTAGTATGACCCTCGGTAGTTGTATAACACCCTCATTATAACGACAGCGTTTTGACCACGTTTTGTCATAGAACCCTTATCAACAAGTCCCTAGCTAGTGTAACACCCTGATTATAAAGACAGGCTTAAAATAGTCCCAAGAGTATCATATGAAAGAGGTTTGATTGTGATTTCGCAAAAAAAATATAATTCCCCGTGTCATTTTTACCCCGCCCAAAATTTTTTTTAGAAGTAAAACTGTAAAATTGTGCTTTAAAAATATTTTTTCGTTTACTCATGCCAAAATTTTATAAAAAAAAGTCCGACCATTCCCTACCCTTTTCATATCACCCTTTTCGTGCTATATGGTTAATAAGTAGTCGTTAGTGTTACTTCTCAAAAAAGATTTAGGGGTCCGAAACGTTTTATACAGCCTAATATAAACTAGAGGACATACTTTGTTCATAAATACTTTTTAAATTTAGTAAAATACTCAAACTACAAGCACCTACCTGCCAAACCGGCCAGCACCGCCGCAATGAAGCCGGACCGCATATTAGCGTTGCTACCGCAATAGAAACAATAAATTACTTTTTTGCAGAACACCGAGAAGTAGTAGGAGGTTTGTGCAGATGCGGCTGAAGATTGTAATCAAATTAAAACAACATTCATAATCGAGATTTACGACGTTTCCACATTCCTCGTGGCGCGCGAGGCGGATTCCTTTTTTTTAATTGAGGAATATGACAAGTTATGAGGAATGCCGTCCCTTATGACTATCACAAAAGGGTCTGTCACAAAGTATGTCTGATCTTCGAATGAGTTATTTATTTACAAAATTTGGAAAAATTATTAAGGAAGTAAATCTACAGTATTCGCAAAAAAAAACATTAATTTCAAAGTTTTGAAAAAATACCGCCAGGCATGGATATGGTATAAGGTATAACAGAGAGAAAATCTATAGTAATACCTTTAGAAAGACAAGCCTTACAAGAAGCAAGCGCAGTTTTTTGTCTCTTCTCAGTTATATTCCCTGCCCTTCCCTACTCTTACTTGCCTTGCCTTGCCTTGCCTTGCCTTGCCTTGCCTTGCCTTGCCTTGCCTTGCCTTGCCTTGCCTTGCCTTGCCTTGCCTTGCCTTGCCCTGCCCTGCACTGCCCTGCCTTGCCTTGCCTTGCCTTGCCCTGCCCTGCCTTGCCTTGCCTTGCCTTGCCTTGCCTTGCCTTGCCTTGCCTTGCCTTGCCTTGCCTTGCCTTGCCTTGCCTTGCCCTGCCCTAGCATCAACCCAGATCTACCCTAGCCTTGGACTTTGCCCTAGCTTTATCATTATATTTGAGTAGAATACAATGCCCTACCCGACTCTACTCTACGCTACTATGCTCTATTCTTTCTTACCTCATCTTACCTTAGCCTAGGCAACACTACTATAATATAATTTGTCGCGTCTTAACTTTTTTTGCCATTTTAGATTGACATGTCATATACACTGACTTAACTTTTGTGATTATACAATAAAGAATACAGAGAATAAGCTAAAATAAAAAATTTTAAATAATTTAACCGCAACATAGAGAAAACGACCGGTAAAATTTTGTAACAGAGGTTTTGGCGCACCCTGTAAAACACTTTTTACGTACATTATTTTGAAATAGTAAGAGTATTTACACTGGTTTGAAAACAATTATAATCAAAAACGCATAAATTTTCATCAACGTAAATCACAAAAGCACCCTTTATTTACCCCCCCCTGAAACTCTTCGCTCATTTATTACTAACACAACTAAAATAAAAATAAGTTTCTTTTTTACAAATCTCCGAATTATTAAGTCACAAGTAAGATATCAAAACTTTGCAAACCAGTCGACAGATGTTTTGTCATCTCGGTGACATATCAGTGACATGTTTACACAGATTCAGCGTGAACCGGAAGCGGCGACGCGAGATCCGGGCTTCTGATTCCAACCTCAAAGTTTTGACAGATTAATGTCAGTTTTTGTTTTAATTTTTGAAATTTTTATCAAAATTTCGAAAAGGCTTTGATCTTTTTATTATATATTAGGCGCCGGCATAAAGAAACCGCCATACTTTGCCCGTAATTTCCTGTAAAAAATGGCGGGTTCATTATGTCGGCACCTAATATGTGGGTTTTTACTTCCTTTCAAACTTTTATCTATCTTGTACTTTAGTTTGGGTTCGGTGTAGTGTTAGAATAGCGTATAATTAGTGTAACTCGTTTTACTCTACTTTACGTTACCCGATCCTAGCGTACCTTACTCTTCTCTACCCTACCCTATATTGGGTTTTTATGTATACAAAGTAATCATGTTTAAAAATTTAGAAAGTTTTTCTCTCCCCCCCCCCATTAAAATTAAATTTCATTATTGCACCAACCCTATCAGTTTTTTTTTCTTATCATTTCATAAAAAATGTTATGCCAAACGTCATATTCTATGTATTCCTGGTCAATATTAGTCACATGCTACACAAAACTGTATAATTTCTCTGCACAAACTATAAATCCGCTGAATGTGCTTGACTGTTTTACATTAATCATCGTTTGAAGCGGTTATTGCGGTTTGACCGACCTTTTCATAACCTTGACCATCAACCCAGTCGAGTCGTCTTTCTGATTCCGTTTACGTGTTTTTGTCAGGTTACTCTTTTGTAAACTAGCCTTTAACTATACGTTGAATCATATTTTTAACCTTTAACTGTCCTTCAGATCCTATTTTAACCATTAACTATATGAACCAGTTACAGTAGAACGACTGTATAACGAAAAATCTAAAAAATCTCCAAGCGAATCGTTGTAGAGAAGTTCCACTACTTTTTTAACTTTTTTAACCAATTATAAAATTATTTGAAATTTTTCATAATAGGGGTTACGAGGCTTTTTTGAAGTCCATTCTGTTGTTATATGCTTCTGAATAAAGAAATGCTTACACCACTTTATGTCTATGATAATATTCAAAATTTCAGTCTAGATGAACAATTATGACTTGGTTATTATTGGAGCTGGTCCTACGGCGTTTGGTGCTCTTCAAAGGTTTGAAGAACTAAAGAAAACTGGGCTTATCAGTGTAGGTTTAACAACATTTTATAACCACAGATACCAAGCGCTTCTAGGATGTTCATGTAATTCTGTGCCCGTTCTCAAAGCAAATTTTCATGACTAGCTGGTGCAGAATTATTTGAACGACCTAATATTTTAATGAGCAGTCTAAATTCGTAGCTTTCAAACTTTTGGTCTACTCTTTCATTTACAATTGTTGATACTTTCTAAATTCAAACTTTCAGAAAGCATCCCGAGTATTAGTGATAGAACGGGAAGACGAGCCAGGTGGATTGGCAAGAACAGTCCAAGATGAAAATGGATTTTTATGGGATTTGGGAGTTCATGTAACTGGCGCTTCTCGATTTACAGCGTTCTTAAACACAATCGACTCAGTTATCGAGGATTGGAACATTCTTCCCAGGCATGTTAGGGTAGGCTTTTCTTTAAAACTTTAGTATTTTTAAAATTGCTAAAATTTTCCTCTTGATTTTCATGATTATCAGCGTGTGTTTAAGCCAGTAAGAACGTATCCTTTATGTACAATATGCAAAAAGAATTCTGAAACCCTATCTCTAAACGTAACATAGGCTATGTCTATATCTAAGCCTTGCACCACGGACTGAAACCAAATTTTAGGCAGACATCAGCCATCTTGTGAAGAATCCAAAAACACCAGCTGACAACTATGCGCCATACCCAGTCCAGAACTACATAAACTATTTCCCAAAAGAACTCATGGAGCAGTGTATAAAAGAGCTGGAGGCGGCTGAATTGGCTAAAGATTGTAAGTTATTCATAATTTTATTTTACTTATTAGGTTGTACAAATAATTCTGTGCCCCCCTGAATATTTGCTTTTATAGGGTGCACAGAATTAATTGAGCAACCTAATATTTATCGCTTTATCTATTTTTTCATAAATTTTAGGTAAAATACGCATCTGCAACTGCTACTATAAAAACAATACTTTTTAAATTTAAAAACCTAAAAAAATCACCATTTTCTAAAAATATAAAACACCCCTCGTTCCAGCCTCCACCCACGCCTTCGACAATTTTGGTACGTTCAGCCTTAACCATTTCGGCCGCACCCTGCAGGACGTGTTCATTCGGCCGTACAACGAAAAGTAAGTGGATCACAAACACTAACCCCGCCTTCTTTTGGGTGTGGACTGTGAAGCTGGAGCAGATGAATATCGACTGGGTGGAGGGTCGTGTTCCCAAGATCGATCTGCCACGGCTGCGCAAGTTGTGTAGCGGTGAGTTAAAGGAAGAGGATGAGAGCAGGTTCTGTTTTCGTTACCCTAACAACTGTAAGGGCATGGGTGAGATTTGGTGTCGATTGGCAAAAAAGTTTGGCACAGAAGTTTTTGAACTGAATTGTGAAGTTGTTCAAGTGGCAGTGGGGGAGAAGAAGGTAAGAGTAATCTCAGCTTGTGTTTGAACGATTTTAGAGTTTTGAGGTTTAAAACAGTACTAAACTTTTATATATGGTACTAACTAGTACTATACTTAATAGTACTTGATTTGAAAAGTAGCCCGGCCCGTTTCGGCTAGCCCACGCCAAGATACTAAAGCCAAAACCACTTCCAGCTAACATACAAAAACTTACTTGACGACACCACCCATACCATCAGTTATGATCGCCTTTTGTCCACCATACCCATCACAGAGCTCAACAAACTCTCCAACCATATCATCCCATCCTTATCACTCTCTCATTCCAAAGTGATTCTCGTTGGTGTAGCCTTGCATCTGCCGCAGAACCAGCTGGCTTCACAGTTCAGTTGGGCCTACTATCCACGACCAGAGACCGTCTTCTACCGCAGTACCGTGATCTCCAACTTCTCCGACAATATGACACCGGACAACTCCAAGTACTGGTCGGTTTTGTGTGAGATCGGCCGAAAACCAGAGGATAATATTGATGAAGTAGTGATGATAAAAGATGTGATAAGGGATTTGATAGAAGTGGGGCTGGTTGATAGTGAAGATCAGGTTCATTCAACGTGGTTCCAGATCATACCATATGGGTATCCAATACCAACGATTAATAGGAAGGCTGAAATGGACAAATGTCATAAGACTTTGGAAAAACAGCAGGTTTACAGCAGGGGACGGTAAGTTAAATTTTGAAAATTAGTAATTTTTTGTCCCTATGATAACAGAGAGGGGGCAAAAAATAAAGGAAAAAAAACAATTTTAAAAAATATTAACCCGCCCTTTCTTATTGAGTTTTGAAAAAAATCGACGGGTATATCGTCGATCTTGACCAAAAGAATCTATAAATATAAAAACTTACACGAATAGTCCTCCTCTCCTATTAAAGGCTCAAATTTGCATTAAAAACGGCAATTCAGATTCGGATCGTGGCACTATGAAACTTCGAACCAGGACAATTGTTTTGAAATCGGTCGATGCTTGATTAATCGACTGTATTTAGACATTGCAGAGCCTCCATTCTAAACATATGACATTGCATGTTTGCCTTGAGAAACGGTTAGATAATAAATTAATCAATTTAGTACCAAACAGTTAGTTATTCATAGCAAAATTTCAAAAACCCTTTATAAGGTATAATGAACCACTACAACACATTCTAACCCAAAAAATCTCTAAAATACCCTTCCATTCCTCCCAATAGCCTTTATGAGACAGAACAACCTATCCTCAATGCCATACCGTACTTAAACCCAAAAAAATTATATATTACAAATTGCAACAACAAATAAAATCATCTCCAAATCCAACCAACAAACCTCAAAATGAAGTTATTTATTGATCGAATTACACAAAAATACTTAGGGCAACACATTCACATGCCATACATTAGCAGTAATAGGTCCACAACAATAATATGTACAGCCTTATTATTATATTGAGATTTCCGTTATACAAAATCTGATTTATAGGAAAAAGTCTCTGTATTGGGAGTGTACAAGGTCCATCTTATTTCTAATTACATTAAACATTTTCTAATTAGAGATACTTAAGTCTTGAACACTACCAAATACTATAAAATTGTGTATCATATTATGTATGATGGGCCCAAAAGTTGAGGCCTTTCACGTATGACTCCAGTGTTTTCAGCCATACATGTTGTTCTTCTTCTGTTACTGCAGCCAGTGTTAACCTAAAAGTAAACAAATTAGTAAAAAACCAAATATTTTAGACATAAAACTATCAAAAAATAACAAATAAAAGTATTTTAGACAAACAGTATTTTGTAGGTAACAACAACATAGTTTTCAAAGTTTAAACCGTATTCACAAAGTTACTTACGTCTCAATGGCTTCAGTGTCCAGATTCTTGTATTCAATGGCAAACGAATGGTTGTACGATGCCAAACTGTCCACTTCTTCCACTTTAAACGCGGACTTCAAGTTGACCACCTTGACTGGAGCCTTTTTCTCGTCGAAATCTCGTTTCGTCTCCCAGAAACTGAGGTGCCATTTCCCAAACACTGCGTATTCGTTGGCCCAATTAGCAACCCCAGCGATAATTTCGTGTCTTCTGACCATCCCTTCGCAATGTTGGTTGCTTTCCATCAGTTTGAAGTCGAATGAGACGTCGATTCGAGGTCCCAATGGTGGTACGGTCTCTGTTTTGAGGTGTCGGTTCCTCATATTGGTCGAGTCCAACTTGGTGGTACCTATTCTTTGAAAGGCACAGTTCATGTCTTTTAGATCGTTGCGTTGAGCGTGGCCTCTGAGGAGGGTACCCATGAATTCGGCTACAAAACTCTTCTTTTCTTCCGACTTTTTGGCTAGCTGAAACAGTATTATAAAGGATGAAACATTCTTCAGCTCGTCTTAAACAATACATCATTTCCTAACCAAAATAATATCTGTATACTCTATTGCAAACTCTACACTACTAAAAACAAATCCTTACCGTGAGATAGTAGACCTCAATAAAGATCTCAAATCCAGGTCCAACGCCATCAACGTTGGTGTACATGTCAACTGTCATCTTGCCTTTCTGATGCTTCCTCGCCGATATACAACTGGACCATTTGACTGTTTCTCTGTGTGTTATCACAATCGCAAAGTAACATGATATCGGCTCGATCAATATTCTTCTTTGGAACTCTGGATGAATATCAAATGTAACTCTGTTGAATGTGAAGGAAGCCTTCATTTCGGGTAACAATGCAGCTGATGGGTTCAACTCGATAATGTCCCTCATTCGACGGTTTGCTTCGACTGAAGCACGGCACTGTAGCATAACGTGATGAGCTGCTACTGTTTCTTCCTCGTCACTTTGTGACTTCGTGTTTATGAGCTGAAGAGCACGTTGGGCTTGCTTGAACTGGGCCAATGTGACGTTCTCGTCGCTGTTCAGCTTCCTCAGAATCTGCTTCACGTACTTCTTCTTGTCTTCGTCACTGGCTTCGTGGGTGACTGGTGCTGGTGAGGCACATTCCACTTCTGATCGTTTTAGGTACATCTTCTCCGACAGTTCTTTTCTGTATTCACTCATCGACCGGTATGGTGTGCCATCGGAATGATCTCCTCCATCTGACTTTTTAAAGCGTGGTAGTGAATTCTTTTGGTATTCTTGAAAGTCTGCATTGATTTCGTCGAATAAACCTAAAACTTCTTAAAATAATTAAAATTTATCAAAAATTAAAAAATTAGTTTGAAATAATAAAAAATCAAAATAAATTAAAATTTTAAAGATATATCTTACCAGACTTGCTAGGAGTTTCCAACACAGCCTTTTTCTTTTGTAAATCCTCTAGAACTGGAGTTGAATGTGTTTTTGGTGTTCCAAAAAATTTCAATGGCTTTTCTGTGCGAGCTGGTGTGACAATCGGTGATGGTAAAAGCTCTTCTTCTTTTACCTAAATTTTTTTAATTTAAATTATCCAAAGTCTTCTAGTCAAATTTTTAACTTTTTTGTAAAGTCATAACATTATCATCACAAAACATAAACCTACAGCTTCTTCTTCATCAACAAAAGGCACTTCTTCCTCTTTCTGTTCAGCTACATCTTCTACCTTTTCTTCTTCCTTTTGATGATGATCTTGTTCATCAAAAACCTCGTCAAATACTGTATGATTTCCAGCCTTATCATTCACATCTTGTTCTTCAAGATTCTCTTCTTCTGCTGACAAATATTGATCTTCTTGTGATATACTCTTATGTGGTGGTACTGGTGGTGGAAGTGTTTCCGACTGCTGACGGCTTCTCACTGTTCCTTCTGTATTATCTGTATTCAAATTCAATTCATTTTCGAAAATACTTTTAGCTTCTGAAGGCTGTCTCACACGGCTTATTGGTTCTGAATATTTAAGTATTAAGTAACATAAAAACTTATTTTTAAAAGTATAAATGTTCAGTCTAAAAAAAGTATCTTAATTTAAAAAAACATAAACAAAGTCAAAATTTAAACCATTCTAAACAAAAATACTAAAATTACCTGTGAATATATCTCGATCACTTCGTTTTGGCTCTCTTCTTGTCGGTGTAATAGCAAATGATTGTTTACTGCTTGTGGAAGTATCTGCATTCTCAAACTTAGCTCGTATGTTGCTAACCTTCTTGAACGGAACATCTTTGACCTTTGGAGACATTGGAAGACTTTCCAATTCAGTTACTCGTGACAATACTGACCTTTTTGGACTCTGAAAGAGAATATTGTTAATAAAATTAAAAAATGAATATTAGTCAGCTATAAAAACATTAAAAAAACAACATGTTAAAACAAAACGAATAGCTAAAAAGTCAAAGAAGAAAAAGTTATAACCAAAATAAAAGTATAATGCCTACCACAACATCGCTCTCTTCCCTTACCTCATGTCTTGACGATTTTGAGCTAGCTTGTGATTCTCTTCGTATAATCCTAGTCTCTCTACATTCAGTGACAGTAATTCGTTCTATATTATCATCATTTTCTCCAAAAGCTTCGCCATAAGTTCGTCTATTTTGAAGGTATTTGTCCAAGGATGTTGATGAATCATCATGGTTCTCTATCTAAAAAACAGTATTAAGTTGTTATTTCAAGTTCAATAAAAAATCTTTCTTCTCTTCTTCTATCTAAAAGTTGGAAACAATGTAAAGGCTAACTTACTTTCTTTCCAAAGGTCTGTAACATCCAAGAACTATCATCAAGATTCTCCTCGACTTCCGCTGTTCCATTGCTCGCGTTTTCGCATGACATTTTACAGGACTGTAAAAAAACCATTAGACTTTGTAAAATATGCCGTTTTTTAAAAAAATTTATAAAAAGTTAAAGTTTTACGTACTTATGCTTTATCCTGTCCAAAACAACTTCAAAAATATCTAAACATCAAAAATAAAGCACTTACATCAGTTTCAGAACCTCCCAATTGTGTATTCGGACCACTTTTCGTTGAACTTAGCGATTCTGTTGAGTCCTTCAACTTATCTACAAATAAACAAGATCAACCATAAAAGCTAACATAATATAAAAGAATATAATATAAAAACAACTATAATCTAAATCGAAACTAACTATTGACTTTCTCCTGAAGAGTTGACAAAATATTGCCTCGAAGTTGGTATTTCTTTTGTGCTTCTTCTATGAAATCGTCCATCGAAGTGTTTGCCATCTACCTATAATAATATTTATAAAGAAATTTAAATAAGTATACGTATAATAATGGCTTTCACAATCTAAAACACAAAAAATACAATTATTTTTTGGTTTTTTAGAGGTAAAACATTCGGATAAGTTGACTCTTTGAAGCGAATTCTTTTTTTTTCGAGGAAATTTTAGCGTTCAAACAAGTAACCGCGCGGGATTTGTTTTCGTGGTGGGACCAAATTATACTAGCCATGTTAATGAAAAAGTAAACAATAAACCTTGTAAACAGTTTTTTGCTTGGCAATGGTGTACTCGATTTGAAAATTATTTAATTTTTGAACAAAATTTTTTATTTATGCTTTATTTTTTATAATATCTGATAAAAATAAACTTTAATTTGCACGAAATTTCGAGCTATATTTATTTTTCACTTTTTGCCTTTATTTTTTACCTAAATTTTCAAATTTTTACTTTTAATAATATTTTATACAGATTAAGAGCGTTCTGATTATTGTTACATTATCTAACTTTACTTACCCCACCTTTTACTTCCGCAGTTATTGCGCAAGAATAATTAAGTCTGCTGTATGTCAATTAAGCTCACTTTCATCTTCAATAACCTCGAATGGAAAGTGAAACTGTTGGGTACAGATCCCCGTGTTGGATGGGCTCGTTCAACCGCTTACCGTGAAGATACCGTGAAAGAAGATACGACATCGTTTAATCGCATAATTGTCGACGCTAAGCGTTTTATACCGTCAGTTACGGTGAGAAGCGACAACGTGTAGCAATAGTATTTGCGTCGTTCAAGGGTCGGGCGACAATTTGAGCTGTTCTGGTGGATTTTGACTTCAACTTTGCCCTTTCTTTATTGTTTTATGGTAATTGAAAGGGGTGTTTTAGGTAATATTCTTGGAAGAAAGGTTTAATATTAGTTAATTTTTACATTATTGTGGAACTAAGCTTGTAAAACCTTTACCTACAAAGCTTTGTGATTCATCTATATCCAATTAAACCTAAAAAAGGCCTTTTGACTCAACTATCTCAGCATACCGACACACATTTATTGAAATAAGCGATGATTTGAAGAATGACCGTCCCTTATAACTACAATCTACCTGTTATATTGGTCTACTTTTTATATATCCACCCTACCCCAGTAAAATCATCATTTTTTCTACCCTCCTGTGGCTGTAGTGCTCCACCACCACCCCCACGTCAATGTGGTCCTCCACCTCCATGTAATCGCCCTCCACCTCAAGCTTGTCCACCATGTGATTGTAGTGGTATTCAACAAACGTCGTATCAAGTACCGTCGCTTCTTACCAACAATTACCGGGGAACCAGTGGAAATTATGTTAAAGCACCTATACCTCCACTCTTACCTCCGCCACCACCCCCTCCAGCAGCCAATTCGTATCTTGTGCCACAACTGACGAATGGTGTGTTACAGCCAAGTAGTAGCTTGATTGAGAGCTACACTTTGCCACCAAGACATGCTTCTACAAGCAGTTCTGGGCATGGACATGGTCATCATCACAGCAAGCTTTCTTGTGAGTTACGACTTTAAAATGCTGTTACGAAACCTAAGTATTATATATCACTATTCAAACCTATATAAATATACATTTTATAGCGAAATCTGTTGACGATGTATACGACGAAGTACTACCTAATGACAACAGTTTATCCGACATTTCTTTTGACTCAAAACGTCTGTCACCAAGCGACATCTTCATCAAAAGAAACAGGTTTTTGAAACAATTGAGGGTACGTTCGTGCTGTTTTTATTTGGTTTTTTTTTATTAGTACCTTGCGCAGCCTTGCCTTCAGATTTTAAAAACTAAAAACGTTTTTAAATTATTAAAATCCAAACTTTGTTTTTTTTCAGAATCGAGCTTTGCGACAATTTTCCGGCAACTCAAAAAGTTCTCTACCTCAGTT
The DNA here is from genome assembly GCA_904066225.2 of Bursaphelenchus okinawaensis. Classification (NCBI taxonomy): domain Eukaryota; kingdom Metazoa; phylum Nematoda; class Chromadorea; order Rhabditida; family Aphelenchoididae; genus Bursaphelenchus; species Bursaphelenchus okinawaensis. The sequence continues at coordinate 3,888,379 of CAJFCW020000005.1, read as the reverse complement.
GGACGAAAGAAGTTATTTACCATCTGTTTGTAACAACGAAAAGCTGGCCAAAGTTATGGTTAAGGTAAGGTATCAGTAGATACTACTGAAGTTCCAGTTGTAGCTGGAGTAGTCATGACTCATACTTTTTTGTAACAAAATTGTCATCAAGAACACTATCTTACTAAATGAGGCCGCAGGCATTTTTCACTTCATAACTTTCATTTCAGGCTATGACAAATGATATAACAGCTTCAAAAAAGTTGGTTCGTAAAGCAACAGAAATGGCTTTCGATGGCCAGAAGTTCGACGTTCTTTGTGCAAACGGTGACTTCAGCTACTCTGTCTACGCTAAACAGTACTGTGAAGCTACTCGTGGAAACATAACTTGTTTTGCTTTCATCTAACAGTAGCTGAGATTTATTTTGGTCGTTATTCAACTACCTACCACTATATTATTATAGGTTACCTTGTAACGAGGATCTTCCTTGTTTTGTTCTTGATACCCTCCACACATAAACCCTCCTCTTCTACCCGACATCTCCATTTCCAATGTCTTAGACTGAACACACCACTTTATCGACTAAACCAAAACAAAAATGACACTTTTTAAGAATAATTTTTAAAAAATCATAAAAAGGTATAGTTACAATTATTTATTACAAAATATCACAATGTTGATAACTTTACAAAAGTTGAAGCGATCATAATTTACAGATTATTCGAACTTGTATTCTTCGGTGTTTGTCCATGGTTGATGGAAGATGACGGCAGTGACAGTCTTGACGTTTGAAACGTCTTCGTCTCCGTTGATCTGCTCGTTGCCGTTCTATAACATTCGTATTACAGTTGGCGTTACTTCAACAAAGTCTACTAGATTTATAAATAAACTAATACTAACATATTACCCTTCATAAACTAACTTTTAAACTAGCAAATACCATCAGTTCTTCGGTCTCAATACAAAAATATAACTTACGTTCTTCTTGTTCGTCTCTCCGACGTCGAACTTGATCTTGTAGTTGGTTCCAGCAACAACTTGGGTGTGAAGACTGTGAACCTTGACCAACCGATGGAGATTGGCGTGGTTGGCCTGCTTGTTGTAGTTGTGAACGGCTTTTTCAACCCATGGCTAAAAAATAGAGTGTAACTTTACGAAATGTAAAGAACTATGTTGTAGTCCTCTATAACTATATCTAATCCAACCCAAAGATATAACTTCTTCTCTATTCCAATATAAGGCTTTTAATCCACTAAATAAAATAAGATAAATCCTTCAACAGTTTCTTATGAAAAAGCTGATTTACATAAAATAATATCTTTCCAACATAACGTCAAAAAAGCAGCTTGTTATCCAAAGATACATTGTCAAAATTCTTTAGCGTTTTAGACATACAAACGCTACTAAAAAAAACTAATTGCTCTACAAACACCTTTTTACCATACCTAAACTCATGGAAACAAACAAAAACTTGAAAATTTACCTTGAATTCAGCGCTGTTTGGGTCTTGTTCAGTGTATCCACCGCACATGGCTCCTCCGACCATCTTGTTCTTTTATATTCTGAAAGATTGTAAGACTATAAACGTTATTATAACATGAATATATTGAAATCGTCACGAGTTTCCAACGTTTTGCATTCAAAAAAAGCTCGCGAGCAGAAAAATAAAAACAAAACGCAAAAAATCAATACAAAATGAGCGGTAAACAACTCGAATTGGCAAAACAAAAGATGAATCACACAGACAATGATGTGTAGAAATTTTATAGTATTAACTGAAATAATTTTTTGACCTCATTATTTATAAAAACACAAAAATATGAGAGAGAAACCTTTGTCAAAAAAATTTTTTAGTAAAAAACTACTTGTTTACATGATGAAACATGATGTAAACAAGTAATTTTTATTCTCTTATCGTAAAAGAGAATCAAGTAAACAAATAAAGTAACTTGTAAACTCAAATTGCCTTTGTTTAGTAAAATACAATAAGTTCTCAAGTTAGAAAGGCTAGTATAAGAATGCTTAAAGCAAACCCTATAACCTTATTTTAACCTTCCCATTACCTCTATCAATGTTGAATTCAACAAATCCAAATTTTCAAGAACTAAAAAACCTTTAAAAAAATCAAAACTTGGGTCTGTAAACAACGTTCAGACTTCAGGCTACATTTATAAACAATCCAGAAGAGGCGTAGCGAGCAAAAACTTAACGACCTATGATAAGATAAATTAAAATTAATCATAATGAAAGTTGAATGATTTTAACCAAAACTTTGAAATGACAATCGTTAACCTTTCAATTTGGTTTTTTTTTGAAATGTGGCAATTACTGAACAGTCAAATGACAGTTTTATGTTATACCTATTTAACAAGAAGACTTTAAAAAACTCTTTATAAGCATTTTTTTAAGTTTAAAATTTAAAAAATTCTTTAAAAGTCGTTTTTATAAAAGAACAAAAACACTATTGAACTGCAATATGACTATCATAATTCCTAATGTTATACAACACAATACTACAGTTCTATCCAGCCTATAACAGTCTTTGTTCTATTTTCCGATTGATACGAATAGTTGGACGTGTATTTGGAGAGAGTTCTGTCACAACAATAACTAACAAAACATAAAAGTACACATTCTTTAGATAAAAAAAGAATTATACCATAACGATACAATCGCTTTGAAAGCCAATATAATTGAAAAACAATTATTATTCATTAGTTTTGGCTGAAAACGATCATCAATTATGAATAAAAAAAATCATTGTGACTACTTTTGTTTCGCGGCCAAATTGATATCGTTTCAAAAAATCTGTGACTAACCCAGAATTCTCAAAAACCACCAAAAATTTAAATTGAAAATTGACAAAAAAAGGTATGTTCAATATTTTTTGAAAACGCAATAGCCCCTCCCGTTTCATTTTACCCCTGCCTATCTCCTGGTCCTATTTCTTACCACACTGCCATCAGTAGAAGACAAAAAACATCATTGTTACTTTAAACTGCCCCAAAAATTGCCCAAAATAACAGAAGCGTGAATACTAATGAAGAAAATAACCAATTCAAACCAATTTATAGCCAGAATTTCGAAATTCCATTTGAAAATTCAAAATAGATCGCATATGTAATATTTTCGAGGAACGACAAACAAACAGCCAAAAAGCGATGAATCACGGTTTCCTCTGACAAAAACTAAAACGGGTCTTATTGTGAGTAACGTACAATAAAAAGTACCAATCTTCACGGAAACGACGGTTTTTATGACGTTCTGAAGTTCCGTATTCTGATTATTTTATGTCATTCAGAAGGATACATATCAGAAACGATAAAAAAAACTACATCAACACAGTATAAAGTTCAAAACATTATCACTGGTACAATATTAACTCTGGAAAATTTTTAAGCGTTTAAAAACTATAAAGAACGTAGAGAGCAAAAATAATGTGCACCCTTCCTAAGCCTACAAAAATATTCAAAAAAGCAGCCTCCAGGTACTAAAAACTGACCTCAAGGTAAATAGTCACGACCAAGAAACAAAAATTAAAGTTATACAAAATTTGCATAAATTTGCAAAAGATGATAAAATGACTACTAGAGCTCATTTTAGTCATTTTTCGAACAGAGAACCGGTCGACGGTTATTGTGACAAGAAGAAATGTCAGTACGCGAACATTCGCAATCAAGCGAAGACTTTCCGACCGACAAGAGCTCCAACCCATCCAATAGCAGTTCCATAATGTAAGTTCCTCCTTGATCATTATTTTCTTGATATTTCACCAAATTTTACATTCTCCCTCAAAATTTTTTTTCAATCATTGCCCTAACTTTTTGGAGTAAAATCATCCCAAATTCTGAATCTTCAAAAAATTTTTATATAAAGAAAAATATTTTGCCTTTATCACCTGATATGCCTAACCCTTTAGCATCGTAAAAAGAAAGCCAGGTGAGTTCCTACATGACTGTTCGCCAACAGATATGTCGTTGGAAGAGTTTACTCGGAGATTTTGTACCATGAACGTGTATCGAGTGTTCTTCGACTACACCACGATCCTACAATCGGACACAAAGCAACAATGTTTCCCGGACGATAAATACTACGAACTGAGTCGCTACGCCGATGTCAGATGCTTCGAGGAGACTAGAGTCAAAGTTCCGTGAGTTTTTGCTACCTAACCTTTATAACTATTATACTATACTAACTTAATATTACTCGTTTCAGCTGCAAAATCGGCAAAGAAACCCATGATTACATCCACGCAAACTTTGTGGATGGATATCGTGAAGACAAGAAGTTCATCCTAACTCAAGCCCCATTACAAGCAACCGTGGAACAGTTTTGGCACATGATATGGAACGAGAGAGTGACATTGGTAACGTGCTTGACCATTATTGATGGCGTCAAATGTCCACGATACCTACCAGTAAATTCGGCGGAAAAGATGACTCAAGGCCCCTTTACTATCACTCACGCTGGAACCAGACACATTCGGGAAATGTACGATGCCACTGTGTTGTTCGTAAGTTGAAACAAACCTTTAATTTTAAATAGTTGAAATATAACTAATCAAAAACGTAGAAGATCTGTTAAAAAATTATAAAATCTATTAAAAAAGCCAAAATATTGTCTAGTTTCGCTACCCATATATGTTAACTAGCCAAAACCTAAAAATGTACTGTGAAAAGTTAAATTGTTTAGCTATCCAAAGAGAATGAACCAGCAAGAAAGATTTTGCACATTGCATTTTACTGTTGGCCAGACAAGGGAACTCCAACTCGGCCGACTGAGATCTTGAATCTACTCGAAGATATGAACTACAACAGAAAATTGCTCAAAGAAGAAGCTATCAAAGCTAATTGGCTAAAAGAGAAAGAACCGTAAGTTGAGGATGCTTCAGATAATGGTGTGTCATAGTGAAAACACCAAAACGCAGACGTTGTTTTAGTAAAATTTCAATAAAACTACGTTTTTCAGGTCCCCAATCCTAGTTCATTGCCTAGCCGGAGTTGGTAGAAGTGGAGCCTTGGCTGCAATTGACATTTGCAGTCGAAAACTGGACGAAACCTTTGAAAAATCTTTTGGTCCCAAAGCTGATATCCGCGAAACCGTCACCAAGATCCGAACCCAACGTGAGATGGCCGTCCAGAAGCCGGAACAGTACATGCTGGTCAACATGGCCGTTCTCGAGTACGCGCTGAGACAAAGATACTTTAACAATGTCGATTTTATCGACATCAACTCGTTCCTGGCCATTGAAAAGTAAAACAAGATCTTCTACGATTAAGTGGCACAATGGTCTACATGTTATGTTCGAGTTTGATAAATGTATTTCATTGAATCACAATAAAGTTGTCTGTCTTGTAAAATTGAGTATTTTTTAGTTGACAAAGTCAAAAATGAAATGCCACAAGAATTTTCCAGGTCCTAACAACTCTATGAAGCAAGATATAACAAAAATAATGTCGCTCTTAGGACAAGTTTAATGTCTTTTCGCGAAATGAACTATATTATCCATGATAACCCAGCAAAATTCGAAGAAAATAATACAATACAAATATGAAATAATAAAATAACCCACAAAACATCAAATCTGCTCCATTGAGATCAATGGAAATGTCCAGGACAAAAATCTGTTTTTCCAGAAAACCACGTCTATAAAACATGTCATGATGACGGATTTTAAGTTTGTTCTAGATTTTCTGTTTTTGGGAAAAAGAGGTAAACGTGTACACGGTTTTTATTCAAATTATTGTTGATTAAACCCTGTCTTGAAGAGTTTTATCCATCAGCTTATGGGTTTAGTTTGAAAGAATGAAAAAAATTTACTAAATGAATTTTTCGTTAAGTTTTGGACAATATTTTGTTGGTTTACCTGATTAGATGAAGGTTATGATTTTGAAGCGTATCCTTTGGGATTTTATTCGATTATCAGTTAGTTCATTATTGTTTTGTTACTTCAACTTTTTTATTTATAAAGTGTTGTTATTGTTTTCATCTTGGTAATTTGACGTTTCTACTTGTATTTTTTAGTTTTTTCATGTTTTTATTGTTTTTAGGTAACATTATTTTGTTTGCTATCAACTGTGTGTAAATATAATGTTTGTAAATTGCTTTTTATAATGGTTCACTTATTTACGCTTTCTCTTTGATGAATATTTCGTTCCATCTATATTTTTGAACAAAAATGTTATTTTCAGGTGACATTTTCTTGTTACGTCGAATTTGGGACTCATTTCTACGCTTTCTAGCCGCCAAAGGTTGGTCGAAGCCTGTTCTATCTTGGGCTGGCCAATATTTGGTCAATGTTAATATATAAACTTGTTGATTGTATCATAATAGAGGACGTTTGTGGGCAATATGGTACTTCAAGGAGTGCCGCATGTTGTGAATTTTGCGTTAGGAACGCTAACTAAAGGAAACGTCGAGGAAAAGGTAATGATTTTTGATTTTTTGACTTAATTTTTAGGGGTTTGAAGAAATGGAGAAGTGAAGATGTATATTGGCTCTTTTGTTTTTTCCAGAAGTTTTCTAACAGTAGGGATGACGTACATTATTGCATTTTAATTGCTACAACATAATTTACGTATAAAAAATGTTGGAAAGTAATATAAATTGAAGAAAAGATATAAATTACAGTGATCATATTGTACACTCACTAAGACGACAATTTTACAAATTTCAGGCCGACATGTTAAGGCAGGTAATGCCTGACAGTTCGCCGGAAACTCGAAGCTGGTTTGTCTCTTTAATTGTTGGACGAATTACGAATGCGGACATACGGTCGATCGAAGTGTTATGTCATCTTATCCATCACATGAACTCGGATCTTTTATGGGAACAAGTTGTGGAAGAGACGGTGTTACAAGCTCGACAAATCATTAATGGTTTAGTTAATCCGCCTAGTGGAGGGCCTCAGAAGGCGCTACGAAATCTGGGTGGCTTCTTGGGATTGTTAACGATTGGAGCTGATAGGCCTATTCTATTGGACACGTTGGACTTAAAAAGGAGTTTAATTGACGCTATTGGAGAGAGCGATGATAAGATGGCGAGAGTTCTGCCTTTTTTAGTTCATTCTTTGAAGGCTAGCGCGAGGAGTACGGTAAGGACGGTTAATCGTTATTTTTGAATATTATTTTTGTGAACATTTAAATTTTAATGAGATATAGTTTTAGATTTTCCACCCAGCTTGTTCGTGGCTAGCCCCGATTTTTCACCTCCTAGAACAACTTCAAAACGAGCCAGAGCTAAAAATGGTGTTCAATTTAGAGATTCAGAGCTTGTTTACGGAACTTCGCGAGAATTCAGGGCCTTCACTAGTGGATGACATTGATAAACTACCTTCTAGAGCAACCCCAATCGAACAGGATTGCCCACCAAGACTGCCTTTACCTACTGCAGCTCAGGCATTTACGAATGCTTTTGGATTTCAATCAAACATGTATAACATGCATGCTTCTGATAGTCAAATGGTAGGGGTTTTGTGATAATAATTGAGTTTAAATAACGTGATTTTACTTTAAAATTTGCTTTTTAATACCCCATTTTCAGTCATCAGCGTTATGTCAATACTACCCTCAAGACCTAGCACCCGACTTGTACGATATGCCGTACTCGCCGACCGAATCGATGGGATCTCAGTTTAATACTAATTTCTTCAATCCTGCTTTTATGCAAGGGCCACCAAAGAGGAACATGTTTAATAAGTTGCATCATACCCACTCGGCGCCAAGTTTGGATCAGCTAGGAATGAGGGATTCTCCACAAGGAGTCGTGAACTTCAATTGTAACCCGAGCTACGGAATGCCGAGCACGCAGCGAACTGGTGTGTAGGAGTAACATTTTATTTTTATATTTTTTAAAAAAATCTTTGAAAAGCGATTTTTGATGATTGTTAAATAGGTTTATATACTATAACACGTGGTGTTTTAGTTTTCTGTATTATAATTTATGTTGTTTTAGTTAATATTCCATTTTCAAAGGACCAAAAGTACTTGTGGGATGTTATCCAACGACTAAACTTTAATTGTACTCAACTGTTCAAAGTGATTCCAAAGACGAAAGAATACGTCATTGAAGCTATTCAGCCTTTGATTAATGATGCGGAAAGTAAGGCCTAAACAATTTTTTTGTTGTTAATCTTTCCATCATTTGTAACACGCTCTTAATGGTTAACATACCTATGATAACCAACTCTACCTCTTCAATATAACTAACTTTACCCCTTCAGAAACCGTTTCTCAAATCCTGTCTCGTTTGAGTGACTCCGTGAAGCAAAGCGCTCTCACAATACTGTACCGTGACATGGTACTAGTGGAAGATCCGGTCGTTTTAACAATGGCATTTCAATCTACATTCCGAGTACTTTTGTACGCAATGTACGAACCACGAAGTGCGATCGAAGTTCTAAGAGATAGATACACGGAAGCAATTCGAAAAGCGATGGAGAAGACGTCGGAACAAGTTGGACAAAAGGTGGAGGCCATGAGGACGATCTTTGATCATGCTAGTCAGGAATTCATTATTGTAGGGATTTGTTTTGTTTTTGGATGGGCCTTATAGCATTTTTTTTTGATATTTGGGGGTTTTTAAGAATGCGAAATGTTTTTTTTGCATTTATATTTACAGGGTGTCCCAAGAAATTTGCAGGATTTTAAAAATTTGTAATTCATCTTTAAGTGATGGCTGAAATACCAAACTTGGTACGGTGGAAGTATGGCCAATGTATATTTTTTGTGAAGAATTTTGGGATTTTAGAGTGCATATGAAGGTCGTTATGAATTTTTGAAAAAACCCATCTTTACCCCGAAATACACATATTTTCAGTTGAAAATCACTTTTTTCATCAAAAATTTCTTTTTAGCTGTTTTGTGGTTGGAAATGCATTTTTGAGATGAAAATTTATGTTCTCCGCAATGGCGAAGAGTCGGCGGACGCTTTAAATCATCGGCGGAGGCCATAACTCGTTTCAAACTTTATGGATAAACTTGAAACTAAAACCGATTTTCTTAAAATTTTATGCGCTATCTTCCGATGTATGTATTCCATCGAAATGTTAGGTAAAAACAAAAGGTTACACAAAAGAGACAAATCAAACGCATATTAAGGTAAAATGTGTAATGTTGTTTATATGGGCATAGGTATAGAAAAAAAAGTTATAAGGTTTTTATTTAGGAAATTTAAGTTACTTATTTCACCTTTTTTAGTATTATATTGTAAAAACTACCCAAAACATAAACTGCAACTGAAAAATTCCACGAAGTTTTATTCTAATATTTATCTTTTTAAAATATAGACCAAAAATTAACTTTTTATGATGCTAATAACTTAAACTTTTAAGTTTCTGTTTTTGCCTTAACATTTCAACACAATTTATACACCGGAGGATAGCGCATAAAATTTTAGAAAGATCGGCTTTGGTTTCAAGTTTATCCATAAAGTTTGAAACGAGTTATGGCCTCCGCCGATGATTTAAAGCGTCCGCCGACTCTTCGCCATTGCGGAGAACATAAATTTTCATCTCAAAAATGCATTTCCAACCACAAAACAGCCAAAAAGAAATTTTTGATGAAAAAAGTGATTTTCAACTGAAAATATGTGTATTTCGGGGTAAAGATGGGTTTTTCAAAAATTCATAACGACCTTCATATGCACTCTAAAATCCCAAAATTCTTCACAAAAAATATACATTGGCCATACTTCCACCGTACCAAGTTTGGTATTTCAGCCATCACTCAAAGATGAATTACAAATTTTTAAAATCCTGCAAATTTCTTGGGACACCCTGTACTGTTTGCCTAAAATACATGATAAAACATTTAGGCGAACAAATTTGTGATTGTCGAGTTGATCAGTCAAACAATCGACCAATTCGCTTTCGATATGGCCCAAATGGAGTACGAAAAGATGATGTACGAGCGGTCGATCACACTACGAACGAACGCTCCACGACCAGAAATGGCTAGGTTCATAGGCCATCCACATTCAATGCACGTCCTAAATGCATCGTTACCTCCAAAGTTACGAAGACACGTCTTGTTAGAAGCCAAGGAGCATGTAATACTAGACAATTTTGAATCGATGGCGAAACAACTTCAATCTCATTTGTACACGTTGTTCACATTTAAACCTCCGAAGGAAGAAACGAAGACGGAATTGCCGGCTGTACTACCGAAGGTGTCAAGGGAAGATTTCCAATTGAAAGCATCGTTGGAGTCAACATTACCTGATTGTATTAGTGGGTAAGAATAAGGTCTTTTAAAATGGCATAAGGATACATAGCTATTTTTGAGTGCAATTGATATCTTCAAAACTAAAAAGCAAATTTTCAGATCGCCAGTAATAACCCCAACAGAAAAGAAGATGACCCTAGAGTCACGAGCTGTCGGTTCTCAACTTCTAAGCCAATCAACATCACAAGCCCAAGCCGAGAGAGTTTTTTTTGATGAATCGATCGAAAAACTGTTCAAAGATTGGTGTATTGCGTTGAAGAATGGTTTGTACGAAAACTCACGAGCTCATAGTACAGTAATCACTCAACTATACGAACTTGGCGTAACGCAAGATGAATCCAAAATCAGTCGATTTGTCTACGTTGGAATGCAGATTTGTTTGGAAGCGGCGAATTTGCTGGAAAAACAGGTGGGTTTTTGGATATTATACTAGTTTTTATAATATGTTTTTAGGTACAAAATTTGATTGTAAAATACGAAATTAAAAAACTTTGTAGTCGTGGTATAAAAGTTTGAAAAAATTAGCATGTACTTAGTGTCCGCGAAAAGCGGAGGCAACGGGCGTGGCCCGATACCCCCGACTTACTGCATTAACATAATGGTCAGTCGTCCACACAATCAAAAGGGGTATCGGGACCACGCTCGGTCGCCTGGTCTTTTAATAATTGTGTTTTTGGTAATATTATATTTTTTGATTGTTTTATCATCGTGCATATTGTCGAGTTATTGTATGTTTTCTGTTTCGGTTTATTAACCCAAGTTTGAGGGTGTAACAATAAATCCTATCAAGTGAAATTCTCGGATCGTCGGAATTCTTCACACTTAGCAAAATCACTCTGTTTTAGGATAGCAAGGACCGTATAGCCGCGTCGAGACAAATCCACAGCTACGTGACCGCCTTCTTGGCCATGATCGACTGTGTAGCGGAGTTGGAACAGGAAAAGAATGAGAAACGATTGCATTTTGTACAAACGGTTGGTGGCGCCATGGTCAAGTTGATCACGGAAAACTTTGCCGAAGACGTGGTAGCATCCGTAGGGTATCTTCAAAGAAGCGTATACTACTATGCCTTGAGGTCGTTGTCCATAAGCCAACTAAGGTCGGGGACAATGTGTGCTGTGCCGTTTGTCGAGTTTTTGTGGTAGGGTTTTTGGTTATTTTGAGGTTTTTCGATAGGAAAATTATTTTATATTGATTTTGTATGTGGAAAAATTTGTTTTTGAAAAATCAATGTGATTGCTGTATATTTTGGAGTAAACATGCCATTTCTGTTTTATAGTATGCAAATTTTTCAGCCGAGCATACGAAAAGCTGAACCCAGTGAACCTGCCCGCCTTCACCGAGTCCTACATCCTTCTCATCGTCCAGCCAACGTTTTTAAGCACGTTGTTTGATCCGGAACTGGTCTCGAAACAAACAGCATCGTCCCTCTTCATGCTACTTCATTCCCCGGTATTAACTGTACTGAAAGACCTAATGGAAAGTGGCGTCAGCAATGTAAAACCGGAGGTCCTGAGCTTATATTCGGCCAACTCGCAGATCATTAAGTTGTTGTACACATATTATCCACAAGTTTTACAAGATTTTCACTTTACATACGTGGAAATGCTGCCGAGGTTGTGCCTTCACTTGAGGAATTATGTGTTGGATGCGGCGGTGGAGTCAAACAGGTCGAGTTATGATCCCAAGAGAACGTTCGCTGATGTGAGTTTTGTTTTTGGGTTTTTTAGTTTATTTTAATCTTTTTCAATAATTATCCTTGTCATATAATCGTGTTTATTTTGTTTTTGGTTTTTCAAATAGTGATTTTATATTTTAACTACGATTTGTTGTTATTTTGTGAACGAGTCCTTCATTTTTCCCCAATTTCAGTACTGCAAAACGCCTCAAATGAACACGAATCCGCTGGTCCACGCCGACTTGGCCAATGTAATTTCGGAAGAGTTAAAAACAGCCGTCGATGACTACCTTCAACACCGCTCATCAATCGAATCCTTGTGCAATCTCTGCACCTTCCTAAAGCAACCGAGCGATGTGAACAGGACGACGCAGTACAACTTGACATTGATCAATAGTCTAGTGTTATATCTGGGTGTGAATGCAATCGACGAACTCAAGAAGACAAAGCAACAAGTCACGGTATTCAGCTCACAAAACACCGCCGAAGCCAATGTGTTTAGGTATTTGATGGTATCGTTGTGCAGTGAAGGTAGGTCGAGGTTTTGTTATGTGATATGGTATGATAGGTTGTTAAGGCTGTTTTGCAAAGTTTTTTTGAAATATATGAGGAAGAAGTAAAAACTATTAAAAATGTGATGAAGCCTTGAAGATTAGAAAAGTTATCATATAACTTTTTAGGCCTCTTCCGACTCTTCACCTCAATGACGGACCAACTCCGGAACGCCAGCACACATACCGCCTTCTTCGCGTCCCTGGTATTACACATGTTCCAAACAGCACACTCAGATACGATCCGAGAAATCATCACAAGGATATTGTTGGAACGACTACTTGCTAGCCGGCCGCATCCCTTCGGAGTGAAAGTTGTAATGGCAGAACTTCTCACAAACCAAGAGTACAAGTTCTTCGAACTACAGTTTGTTCACAGTTCGCCCATTGTGGAACGGTGAGTTTTGTGAAATGTTAGGTCAAATAATAATCAAATTGGTGCCTACCACAAGTTTTACAATTAAGAATGTGTAGATGTTTTAAAATAAATGTTAGGAGCTTATCTTGAGCTCATAAGCTAAATTCTCTCTTTTCAGAATCGTAGTGTCTTTGTCAAAGTACCTTGGTATCGAGCTGAATGCAGAAGTGATCAACGACACGTTCAAGTTCTTCCCCCTCAAGAAGAAGGAGGACAAACCAATAATGATGACGCGGATTCCAGAATCCATCAGCAATGAAGAAGCACAACGACAGCGAACTGCAGCCATGAGGTGATATGACGGGGAATAGAATAAATTATTGTTAAATTACCGCATGTCACTTTTGTTTTACTATAGATTGGGTTTTAAGAATTTGATGTGATTTTACAGTTAATGTAGGTTAAGCTCACTTTGCTTAACGTAAGATTTAATTTCTTTGTAATTGTGAATACAATGGTTTTTTTAATCTTAAGTGAATTAACCCTCTTACTGTAAAATTTTATGACACATACGGCTTTCATTTTACTGTAATATCACTAATTAAAGCTTTAATGTCATTTTATTGTAAACCTTTGTTAACATGTCGTCTTTTCTCAACGAATTTATTCGACCCCGAATGTACACTGACTACTGTATCATTTGTCATAGCTTTGTAGCGTTGTTAGGCCTCCTCTGTTGCTCCCCTTTCACCCCTCATTGTGTATTTAGTTCTGTCTTTTCCCTTATTGATCATAATAATATACACACCCCGGTTGAATTTTTTACCCATATTGAATATAGAAATAGTGTTCTTGTGTCGGTCCCCCCCCCTTTTTTTCCCTTTTGAATAGTCTAAATTTGTTTTGTGAATTGTATGCTAATTTAATTTTTCTTGTTATTTTCCTTATAAAGCCTTGTTAAAATACGAGAAATAAAAATTTCTATTGCATTTTGTGGGCTTTGAGTTCATTGGTTAAATACCTTTGTATGTATGCAAGGGTGAGGTCGGAATGATAAAAGATTATTTTTAAAATGTAGGTATACCTTACCTACTACAATATGTTTTTATCCCTCCCTAATGTTCTTCCAACGCAACAGATCTTAAGATGTCAAACAATCAAGTTAATTTAGGATGCTTTCAGTATTAATTTAATAACCACAAAAGATACACAGACAAAAATACAGTAATCATTAAGTGTTAGTAAAAAATAGTTAATTGGATTTGGTATGAGATATCATGTCGTACATGCCCTGGATTCCGTTTCGGAATGGGATCGGTTCCTCGTTGAAGGCTTCTTTTAGGTTTGTCATCATGAACTGAATCGTCGAATCCCAGTTGGGGAGGCGGGAACATGATGGTATGTTAAGGAATTGCTCTAGGATCTCGACGAATACGTTTCTGAAAATGGTTAAGATATTGAAACGTTAATGTAACTTTTCGACTTCAAAGATCGAAAAAAATAAAATTTGTATAAATCCAATAACAAAGAACCAACCTATTGACCAATCTTCGTTTAATCGCGACCGTAGGCTTGTATTTATCGCAGATTTTGGTGACTTCCATATAATTGTTCGTGATAAGCAGGTACAAACTGGCCGCAAAACCGTAGAAGTCGGTTTGATACGTCCATGGTCTGCCGTCAATCATCTCACAACAATCAAAGGCTTTGGTTTTGGCACGGCCGCGGAACTCTTTTCCTTTGAAGTACTTCATGTCGATGGCTCTGCCAAAATCGATCAGTTTTATTATTGGCCGTTCCATTAGAGTGGCGATCTCGATTGGACCGTCGATACTAAAACAACATAGCATTAGTGATAAAACTTTAACTTGATAAAACTATAACAATAATATGGCTTTAAAGTCAGGAAACGGATGAACTTCAACATCACAGTACAGAAAACCCCTTAACAATATAGTTCTTGATATCATCAACACTATTTGCAAATTAAAAATTTGAAAAAACTTACGGTGTGCACAACAACAAGTTATCAGGTTTGATATCAGCATGAATGATCTCAGCTTTGTGAATGTATTTCAGTACATTTGCCAGTTGAATTCCGATCACATTTACTGCAGCACCGTGCATTTCTCGTTTACTTTTTTTGTAAGTGTTGGCCAGGTCCTAAAATGCAAAAAAAGATATATCAAGCTGATTTAGTAAATAAAGTAAAGTTAGTGAGTATATCATGATATTCTGATAGGACTTCTAGTTATAAAACATACCAAACTTATCATTCATGCTATTATGATATAACATATTTTTTCAAAGTGATATAATATAATATCTACTCACAACTTTTTATTTAAGGCTATAACTCACCAAAGCGGTCCCGTGTTTACCATACGAATAGACAATGGCACTCGCATCTCTGAAGATAAAAGCATCTTGGATTTGCATTACAAATTCCTTCAATTTCTCTGGCATTGCTCGGCATACAGTGGCGATCATGTGAACTTCGTATGGACAGGCAGGCTTTTGAAACTGAAAATATTGACATTAAACTTTAAAATCCACAAAAATCCATTCAAAAAATGAACAAAAAATATTTAAAAAATTATAAAACTTGGTACGCAAACAAAAAAAATATTATACAAGAAATTAGGTAATAAGTGATTTTTCACCCTTACAATTAGCCCCATCTTCTTACCTTGATTGCATAGTACTTGTCCTCATCGTTAGCCGCTTTGAAGACCTTGGCAAATCCACCATGACCAAGTAACTGAGTAATGAAAAAGTTCTCTCCACCCAATGTTACTTTACAATTCACATCGAATTTGGGGGCTTTCTCTTTTGTAAAGTCATGTTGGTTTACAATAAGATGGGCTTTCCTGACCATTTCCATTCGAGCGTTCTCGTCCCATGGATTGATGTCGCCATTAAACTCGAGGCTAAAACAAGACACATTATTACCTAAAATCCAAAAAAAACATAAAAACCAGAAAGAAACGTATTATAAATGAATTTTGAGATCCAATATTTAGCTATTTTACAATACTTTAAAAAGCTAACGTACGATGCATTTATCGTGCTTTCCAACACTTCTTCCGAATTTCCTGGGCCACATAACGTTAGTTTGTTCAGTGCACTTTCCAAATGAGGGGATGGTGTCTACAACAATTTCATTACAAATCTTGTCTAAAATAACATAGAAAACCATATACATGCTTTAACACCCATTCAGTATAATAAATTAAACTATGTATAAACCTTATGGTAAGTTAAAAACCGTATTTTACCTTTCTCTTTTCTTCTGTCTTCTTAGTATTGAAATTCATGACATCTTTGCTCAAATCCAACGGTGATTCGACTCGATCAAACACTAGTGTTGGAAGGTTGATACTCATGTTACCTTTCGCTTTTGAAGCCGATTCTGGTGTACTTGAGAGCATATCGAAGTTGGAGGGGCGACCAAATCCACAAACAGTCGGACTGTTTACATCTAGGGACTTTCGCTTGTCCTGAAAATTAACTTTTTAAATTTTTTGGTTCATTTTTTAAATTTATTTCAAACTAAAATTCGATCTGACACTAACAAACTAAGATTTTTCTTTACAAACCCTAATCTTACAAAACAGTACTTACATTCTCCTTCTCATCACTCAAGTTTTCGAATGAAGCCGAATCTTGTAGACTAGTTTTAGGCTTCTTGTGTGCTGGCGAAGAGCAGGCCAACTTTGGTGGAGACTTGACCTTTTGAGGCTTCGGACTAGGCTGATCACAAAAAATTGAAAAATCATCCGTTTTCTTAGGCTGCGATTGGGTATTCACAACTAAAAATGAAAAATCATCAGTTTTTAGTCAATTAAGCACAAGTATTAATTATTAAGTTTAGCGTAAAGTCTTCTTTTGTCTGTTTTTAAACACCATCAAAGTTTTGTTGTAAAGATTACCTTGAGTAGTTTGAGAAGCCGGTAAAGTTTCGTAAAAGTCGCTTCGGCCAGCTGATCCTTTAGCTCCTTTATCATCTTCTAGTAACGAATTCTCAATGCTCTTCTCCATAACCATATCCAACTTTGGTGGAGCTCTAAACAATAATAATTTGATTATAATAAATTTTTATGTCCAACCACTTTTCATAAAAGAAGCCAAACACCCAATATAATAACCAAAGAGCTCAAGCCCAACTTCAACAAGTTAAACTAGATAAATAGTAACTTACAAGCTAGACCTACGTCTATGAATAGCAGCTTTTTCAGGCTTCGATGGAACTGACTTCCTAGGGTTATGTTTGACACTTTGAATCAACAGTAATGTCGTATCCGCTTCTTTGGGGAATATAGAATCAAACTTGTGCCTAAAATTAAAAAATTATAAAATACAAAGTTTATAGTTTATTTCAAGCAATGTAATATGAATATAAAGAAAAAAACATGTAAAACAAAAAAGAAGCATACCCAAACTTTTCCTTGATTTCATCCATTGTTAACCGACAATTTTCACAACATTTCTCCAACAAAGCCGGGATATCTTTTTCTTTACCGTGTTCAATTAAAATCTCTGCAAGATGTCGGTAATACTGCCAAAATTCGTTGTAATCCTTTTCGATATTCTTAAAAACTGTCAACGCTCCAAGATTTCGGCTGGTTTTCGACTAAAAACATTGATTCAACCTTTTAAAAAATTAATAAATTAATTTAAAAAATTAATTTAAAAACTGTAACAATATATTTTGTTGCTCTTAACGTGTAACTTGTGTTGTATCAAATCATTAATTTTTACAAAAAGTTGTTTCATTCTTTTGGCTTAATACCTAAAAGTAATGAAAAAATATTAAAAACGTACGAATTTGTGCCATAACTCCAAAATAAGTTCAAGTTCTTCATCTGAATCGAATTGAAGCGATCGTAAGAAGTGCAACAGCATCTTCTTTATTAAAACTTGTTGTAGATTAGGTTTCACATCTTGTTCTGCCGCTGTTACCATCCTAAAACAAATAAAGTCTAATACCTTTATGAACCGTACTTCAACTGAACAATTCTTTGTCCTAAAGCAAAAAAACATATAGAAAGAAAAAAACTTACTTATGTACAAAGCGAATTTGTTTGTCTTCATCGACGCATTTTTCAGTTAACCTGAAACAACAAGTTCAAGCAAATATTTAAAGTACAATAAAAATTTAGTCTTAAAAGTTGCTAAAGTACTCTCCAAAAAGCCAGTTAATTTACCTTCAAATCGTTAAACCTTCTTTTGATCAAAACAGTAAAAACTTTTTAAAAAAAAGTAAAAGAAACTCCTAGAACATATTTCAAAACTCATTATTTTCATTTGTAAATAGTAACTTACAAAAATAAACCTTTACAAAATACATCAAGTAGTTTATCTTCCTCTTTTGTAGCCATTTTTCTATGTTATGAACAGCAGGTTAGCGAGGAATCCGAACTTTTTTATGCGGCGAATTTCCTCTTTTCGAATATTTATTTTTCCGCGTCGCGGCGGGACTCAAACCTTGCCTTCTGTTCTTAAAGCTAACACAAGATTAGCTTTACTTTGACAATTTCTATAACAGAAATTAAAGTATTTGCTAATAAAACAGTATTCCAAGCATTTTTTATTAAATTTTATTATCCTAAGCTCTGTAAACGTTAAAAAATTATTATTTTCAATATTTACAATCCGAAGTTAATAAAAGTTTAAATTATCAATATGTACAACAAGAAATCGTTAAAAAATTAACATTATTAATATGTACAACAAACAAAAAATCGTTAATAAAACATAATGTTATCAATATGTAAAGTAAAAATTGTCAATACTCGTATTCATAATTATATACACTGTAAAATAAAAACTTTTGAATTGTCATTAATGATGTTCTTTAGGCTTCTCATTTTCTTTTCCTTCTGAATCCGCTTCGTTTTCTATACGCTTATCACCATCGTTTCCTTCTAAATCTACCTCCATATGATGTTCTGTACTTTTATAGTCTTCTTTTTCATCTAAATTCCCTTCTTCTTCACTACTCAATTCATCTGAATCTCCATCGCTTTCTTCATAGTTCCGACGCCCAAAATATAGTTTGGTACCTTTATCAAAACGGTAATATACGCCAGCATCGTAACACAAAGTAGTGCCATCACGTTTAAAAATGAATTTTGTATACGGTCTACCATCGCTGTCTGCTGTATACTCTACAGGTTCGTCTTCTAAATCGTTGTCAGGGACAATTCTATAATATCGCTCCCTGTATCGTCTGAACCATTCGTCATCATAATCTTCTGAAAACTGGCCATGTAAATTATGATTTTCATTATTATCATCACCTACGAGCTCGCTTTCTTCAAGCTCATAATCTGAATTCCTTTCATCTATCTCTCTATCCGAATTCGACTCTTCTAAACCATAACAAAGCTCTTCTTCAGATTCCTGTTCTTCTGAAATGTCCTCGGCCTCGTCAAACGAATTCTCTGAATCTTCAGCATCTGCCTCTTCCTCAACTTGCTCGTCAAAAACTTGTTCACTCTCGTCAAAGAATTCCGTTTGAAATGGATCCTCTACCTTATCAACCTGTTTCCACCTGGGACTGCAAATCCCTTCAGTTTGACGTTCGCGGATCATTCTATGTTTTCTGAACCAGTAGGGTTCCGGAACGTCGAAGGAATGATTCCAAACGTAGTCGCCAACTAGACCTTTCTTCGCCTCAGGTGGTCCTTCTGGTGCAATCCTTTGTCCAAACCGGTATTCTGGATTCGACAATAAGTTGTTGATCTCTCGTTCGCGTTCAAGCTCAAGATGCTTGTTGTAGATGATCGTTAAACGTTTGACAAGGTGTTTGTTGGCGCATTTCCGACATTTCCACTTCGATTTCTTCAACGAACGTTTGGCACAAGTTACGTGATAAAGGTCTGAACATGATGTGCATGGTCTTATTAAGGGTTCCTCGCCTTTTTCATGACATTTTGCACATATTTCAATGATTTCTTGAGGCATTTCATCGTGTTCTTCTGATTTATTTTCAGATCCTTCTGAACTTTTAGGTGATTGATTACTTCTAAAATTATATTATTATACCACTTTCTAAAATTTTGTCAAAACTGAACCAAAAACATAATCATACGTAGCTTTAGTCAAGAAATACAAAAACTTAATATTTTAGGTAAAAAAAACTTACTCAAGCCTTCTTCTTTTATGATTCCTCTCAACTTCGCTTTCGTGCTTTCTTTTTCTACTTATTATGTTTTCATTAATTCCGATTCTACTCCCAGCTCCGTATGGTAAATCCTTAAATTTGACTGTTTTTCCGAATTCTTTGGCATCTTCTTGTTTTTTCTTTCTTTTTACTCGAATCTGCGTCAAGATGGCACTCTAAGCAACAAATTAAAAAAATATTCCTTCACAAATGTTAACAGTAATAAAGTTTCAAAGGGCTTACTTCTGGATTGGTGATCAGCTTAACGTACGAACATCGCATGAACAATCTTTCCACCTGTTCATCAAGGTTTCTAACCGGTAAACTCGGTAGTTTATCCAAAGGAGTGTCTTCACTGATCAATTTTTGTTTTTTTAGATAACAAATCAAGTTGTATAAGCTTTGTACAGATCTGAAAATTCTCATTTCATTAATGTAATGCGCAATGTAACTTAAAATAGTTATTCTTGAATTTTGCTTACAATTTTCAGTCTCATCCATCTAAAACCCCGATTTTTAATGAGAAAAAAAGTAATTTTAATATTTAAAATAACAATTTATGACAAAAAGGCTTGAACACAATCTTTCGACCGAGGTAATATTACAAATATATCAAAATTAAAGTTTCAAAAATTATTCCGTAATAACATAACTAAAACTTGATCAATGCTTACATACCTAAAAACAAAAAATATATAATAAACGAGCTTACTTTACTTTCAAACTCCACGTCCGTTTCATGTTCTTACCATGCAATGTGTAGATTCTCATGTAATTATGCATGTCAACTTGGTAGTAATACTCGACTTTATTATAGTCCTTGCCCAACCTTTGCCATTTTGCGTCAGAGTATTTTGCAGAACATTCAATTGTCTGAAAGTTGAGGTCATTAACCTATGAACCTTAAAATTTTATTCACAATGACATTCACTTTGATTGTAAAAAGTATAGCCAATTTAAGAGCAAATGTTGTCTAAAATGACAGTTTTTAGTAAATCTCATAATTAAATATCAAGAAAATTGAAAGAAGACGTCCAAATTTCAATAAACTTCTCAAAATTCGTTTTCATCGATTCCAGTCCAGATAATTTAATTTGAGAACCCTAAAATACTATAAAACTCACCTTCAAAGCTAATTCAAAAGTCTCCAAAAGCAGTTCTATCCTCAGATCAAATGGAAGAAACCGATAATCATGATACGTATACACCTTTTTCAATTTACTCCTAATGAACATGAAAGACGCGATGGCAACAGTAGGTTTATCCATTGCCACAGACATCAACGGTTGTATTAAGTAAGCTTGGAAATTGATCATTCGTTCAGATGCTGAAAGGATGTTTGGATAAACTAACTTATTTTAAATTTAAAGTCACCATTTAACAATTCATGTTAATAAATAACAATATTTAGCTGTTGAAAGACATTCTCATGTGTCAAACACATTATCAAACTAAAACTCCTATATTTGTTACCTAAAAAATAAAAACTCACGTCCTCCATTATCGACAGGTCTTATCATATCCTCAAACTCTTCAAATCCAAGTTGAATATCCAGCAGAGCTCCAAAAGTGTTTAGAAAATGAAAAGTTAGAGCACATTGCGGGTTACAGTGAATTAGTTCATCCGCATCTTCTAATGACATCATGGTATGCCTTTAAATCTGCAAAAGGTATAGCTAAAATATATTTGTTTTAAAAGCTTAAGGTTTATTGGTAGTGCTGAACGGAAAATTATGGATAATATTCAACGAAAAAATCTGAAAAAGAGAAAAAAAGTAAAATTTTTCGAAAAAATTAAAATTATGTTTAAAAATAACTTAGCGAATCGTGCCGAGACTTACTTACCGCATTGTTGTTGAACTGATCAGGCAGGTTTGGGTAATAACGCGTCAATGTTTACGTAAATCTTGATCACACGACTAGACATGAGAAACGGGCCGGGCCGGCCTTGAGCAAAATTTAGATCGGGCCGGGTCTTGGAAAGTCGGGCCGGGCCAGGAAAAAAAGTTTCTAAAATTTTTTAAATTTTTTATTTCAACCCCCGTTTATGTTTTTAGATTTTATTGGGTTGTATGATCCATAAATGATCTAAAAAAACAATTTAAAGCCAATTTTCCGTTTAGTTTTTAAGTTTCAAAATTTTTAATATTTAAAACGGGCCGGGCCTGACCAAAATAAAAAACGGGCCGGGCTTGAAAATTGGGCCCGGCCCGTTTCTCATGTCTAACACGACAATTTATATTTTATAATTTTCAGAAAATAAAAGTTCAACAAAGGTATTTTTTCTATCAATTTATTATCCTTCGTTTTAGATTGTTATATACATAGATACACTAAAAACACAATAGAAGCGACTACGTTATTATGATATTCCAACATTGGTTCTAATAACTTTGTAGAAGTCTATAAAAATTATTAAAGGACATGATCGTTACAATCAACATAAATAACACGTTAAAATAGGCATATTAACATATATGTTGACATTGCCAAAACAAAATTTTAATAAACTATGACAGCTGGCATAATATCTTATAAAAATCAATTGAAACCACCACAAATGATCCAAAATTTTATTTTACATCACTAAATTAATACGATAATAAATGGTTAATAAATGTGAGAAATAATAACTACTGTAAATATTGTAAATCATCAAATAATAGTCAGATCGTTAATGTTCGGAGGACATGATCGTTACAATCAACATAAATACACGTTAAAATATACCTATGTTGAGATTGCTAAAACAAGATTTCAATAAACTATGATACCTGGCACATTGTCTTATAAAGATCTCCTGGTTCTCCATCCATCTCCATGTTTTCCTGATATTCTTGAATCTCAGAAGCTGACTCTGTAGTTACATCGACGTTTTCTTCTCCTGGCTCATAATAAAGTCCAGTCACGTCCATGTTTTCCTGGTTTTCCTCATAACCAAGAACAACTTCATCTGTTCTAACCACGTTTTCTTGGTCTTCTTTACGTAAATCAGATTCTCCAGGTATATCCACGTTTTCCTGTCCTTCTGTAGCATCGGGCACTTCAGATTCTGCAGTTACATCCTTCTTTTCTTGAACTTCCATCTTGTCACAAAGTGATTTACCAATTACATTCATCTTTCTTCGGCATTGTACCTCATCGTCAAAGAAGTTGTAACACTGGTCTTTTTTCACCACGAGCCGTTTTCGAAGCTTCATGTAGACCAATGTCAGACGGTCGATCAGTAACTTGTTATCGCATTCGTGACACACCCACCCATGAGTCTTCCACTTGGTATCAGAACATGTAAGATGAAATCGTTTACCACACTGTACACAAATATTCATATCGGCAGTACCGGTGACGCGTAAATTATATGACGTACCGCTTCCCTTGCAAAGCCAGCATTTTCTGAATGTTTTGTTTACTCCAAATAGTCTTCGCACTTTAAGTTTTGCCGCTTCTGGATTGCAATACTGACACAAAAAATCACGTAGCTTTCCATCACTGCCCACACAAACCAAATGGTAGTATCCATAACACTCCTCGCATACCACCATAGTTTTAACATGCCCTGGTTCTTCGCACTCCTCACAATAATATGTGACACCTTTTTTAAAGAAAGGTCTATTCACGGGCTTTGTTGGGTTAGAGAATTCATCAGAAGGTAGTTTCAAACTAAAAAAATGTCATTGTTTTTAAATTAAAATGCATAAAAACATTTTAATACTTTAATATAAATAATATCCTTTTGTAATGAATACCTTTTTAATTCCTCAACTTACGTGTTGTCCACTTCTCCTTTTGTCTCGTCTTCGCTTTCCTCTGTTTCCTCGTCTTTCTCTTCTTTGTCAACAGGTCCGACTGAAGGTGTTTCTATACTAAACAAACTTTTATTCTCTGAATTAAAATAACTAATACATTATACTTTGAAATACTTTATAAAAAATCCTAATTAGAATACTTACGTCTTCCTACGTTTTTTCCTAGTCCCGTCCTCTTCTTTCTCGTTTTCCTTACCTTTTTCTTCTTCTGTTTTCTTGTAACAATCAGGACACTTGCCAGTCTTTTCTTCAATGACAACACACGAAGTATGGAACTGTTCACGGCAAGATGTACAACAATTCATATCATCCAAGCCACCTTCTTCGTTGCACTTCTTACAGTTACGATTTAGTGCACTGCTTCTTCGCTTCTTCGGCTTTATCTCTTTTGAACTCGACGCCAAGTTGGCGTTTTTGTTGTGACATGACGGCGAGATCACACTAAAATATACATTTTTTCAATAAGTTTAGAAACTTTAAAAGAATATTTTTTTATAAATAAATCCTTTTTAATTGCTTAACTAACCTCCACCTATGCTTTGGCTGTGAATCGTCTTCTTTTTGCTCGCTTTCCATGCCTTTATCTTTATTCTTTACGTCATTTTGAGTTCCTTGATGACTGCCTGTTGAAGTGCGCTTGACACATGTTGACATAACAGCGGCTTCTTTTTGCAATGACAATCTCATACTAAAAACATGTCCTACTATGATACCCACTGGATTCAAAAAACTTCTAATAAAGTAATTTTCTGTAAATCAATCCTTTTTTAATTTTTTAACTCACCTCCTCCTAAGGTTTGGCTTCGTCTGGTCCTTTTCTTGCTCGCTTTCCTTGCCTTTCTCTTCCTTCTTTTTGTCGTTATCATTGACTAATTTCCCCCTATGGTTAGGCTTTGCCTCGTCCTTTTCTTGCTCCCTTGCCTTGTCTTTCTCATCCTTCTGTATGTTGTTATCATTCGGAATTCCTAGATGTCCGTCTGTTGAAGTGCGCTTAGCATTTGTCGAAATAAGGGTGGCTTCTTTATGCAATGCCTGCACACTGAAAAGGTTATACTATAATACTCGGAAAACGACTAATTAAATCATTTCGTATAAATAAAACTCTTTTTGATTCTTTAACTTACCAGTTCTTATGCTTTCCTTGTGCCTTCTGTACTCTTCGAGGTACGTCTAGAACAGGAAAACTAATATACATGTACTTATCGTCACGCAGTTTGCAAAACCGTTTGTCAACTACACCCAACTTTTCCAACTCTTTAACCGGTATTTTCTCATCGACTGGCCCAAGGCGTTTCAATTTATTAATAAAGTTGAGCAAGCCATGGATTGTCCTATAAAAATAATATTTGAAGGAGACAAAAA
The DNA here is from genome assembly GCA_904066225.2 of Bursaphelenchus okinawaensis. Classification (NCBI taxonomy): domain Eukaryota; kingdom Metazoa; phylum Nematoda; class Chromadorea; order Rhabditida; family Aphelenchoididae; genus Bursaphelenchus; species Bursaphelenchus okinawaensis. The sequence continues at coordinate 3,863,253 of CAJFCW020000005.1, read as the reverse complement.
ACTTTAAAACTTCAATATAGGAGCTAACTCACTAAATTTCTAAAATGATTTAAACAAAGAAAATTATACAACTTACGTCGTTACCAGCTTCCAATCGATTACTCCATCAACATTAGTAACACTATATAATCTAAAAGCCCAAGTATGATCAATTTGAAAAAAATATAAAGCTTCCTCGTAGACGCCTATAGGCTGCCTGCCAACTCCAGAGAAAAGATTTTTGTTGGAATGGACTCATCTAAAAACAGTTGATTGAAAAAATAATTACTATAAAAAGTAAATGAAACTACTGTAAGTAAGATAAAACAAATTACTTTTGTCGCATACGTGTTACGATTAATCCATAAGCAAATCTTAAAAAACAATAACAGCTTCTTATCCAAAGGAACGAAAAAGTAATTCTCAGACTCGGTTGAGCATTCAATGTCAGTGTCTTCTTTAATAAACTTGTTGAGAACTTCCGTTGTTGACGCTATATTAGCATATTCATCAGAATTCCGTAACAATTTGGCTTGCAGGTTGCGCAGCTTTTCAATACCTAAAAATATACAGTTGTCAAAACGTTAAATAACGCACTCAAACACTGAATTGAGTACTTTAAATGTATAAATAGGTAACAATTACAAAAAAAAGCTTACAAAATATAAAATAAAATTTGTAACGTTAGATTCCAAACAGTAAAAAACAGTTATCCAACACAACAACTACCTAAATAAACAAGAAAAGAATATAAAAACTTACCCTCTGTCCCATTGAACATGGCTTCAAATTCTTCAAAGCTTAGCTTAACATCAAAAAAACTTCCAAAATAATTGAAAAACTGATATAGTTGAGTATATCTTATATTTGACCGAAGAGCCTCACTGGTATCGGAAGACATCGCGAAGCTACAAGGTTGGAGAACCTGAAAACAATCAAAAGTAACACGTTAAACTAGTTACAGCAACTAAAACACTACAAAGGTCCCTGAAATCGGCGATCACAGCAAACAAGCGGTAGAAGACAAGACAGAATGAACAAAACCTCACAGGACGACGCTCACGGCACACTAACACAAACAATTCATCGATATTTGAGATTCGCGGTTGCACTTTTTTCCGATAAATTTTGTTTTATTTAGTTTTTTGTCGCAAAATTTCGTTTTTTTGCGATATAAATTGGCAGAAAATCGCGAAATGAACTACATAGTTGAAAATTTAAACAACGTTTGGCAAGGATAAGAAAATGGAAAATATCCAGAAACGTAAATTCTATTTTATGATGTTTAGGCAACAAATTTTGATTATCAAAAAGTTAGCCACTTTGAAGCAAAATGGAAAAAGCGTGGTTGTTGCTATTTTAGGAAAAAAATATTATTTTCAGGCTATTTTAGGTAACAAATATAATTTTCAGGCAGTAATTCACCAGTATTCGTTATTCATTGCACTACAGAGCTTCAGAACGTGGGATTTGTCGACTGATCGAAGCGTTTCTTCAAGTTTGTTCCAATGGATCTTTTTTAAGACTTAAGACCTGTTTCACCATTTTTTATTTCGTTTTCACTGGTTTAGTATATTTTATTCACTTTAATAGGTTTTGAAGTACGGAATTAGATATATTATAATTGGTATTAAAGTTCAACGACAAGATTGAAGGGTTAGAGTTAATTCATGCCCATCATTGAATAATATTGTTAGCAAATTTATTATCAAACAATTCAGATAAAAGTCAAAGCAGACGACTGAAATAAGTTCACATTTATTTAGTTTATCAGAACAATATTTACTTTTAGTATACATGTACATGGCATGAAAAAGCCAACGCAACTGTACCGTTTAAAGCTAAATACGACAATCAATTACTAGTGAGACCCTTCATTTGAAGCTTATATATTGTCATCCTCGGAATCTGAAGGTTCTTCGTTTTCATCCCCATCTTCTTCATTATCGCCCTCTTCTTCTTCCCCGTCATTGTCTTCATGATAACTGCTATCGACTTCTTCCTCCGATTCCACATCTGATCCTTCATCTATGAGCGCTTGTTCCAACTTCTCCAACGCCTGATACTTCCTGAGAGAATACCCGGACTTTACCACAATATTGTTCTTCTCCAGAAGCTGTTGTCGCTTCTTTTCTTTCAGTTCATTAAGCCGTATGTATACCATAGTTAAACGGCCCACCAAGTCTTTGTTGGTGCATTTGGGACAATTCCACATACGACTTTTCGTAGCACGATTGACACATGCAAAATGGTACCGTACGTCACAAGTTTTGCATACGTTCAAAGATGTAGCGTCTCCTTTTTCGTTGCACTTCTTACAGTTAAATTTGGCTTCGGTTGGGATGCGATTCAGCCAGCTTGACATCAAATTGGCTTCCTTGTTCTGAGTTGCCGACAATTTCACACTAAATGAGGTTTTGTCATTATTTTTTACGTTATAAAAATTAAATTTAAAAAAAATATAATTAAAATATTTGCTTTGTAAAAAAATGTTTTTTTCATATAACTCCTTTCTGGATTAACTAACTTACGCTTTCAAAATTACTCTGTTGGCCTTTTCCTCTACTTTTTTGGGTTCCTTTGCTTTCTGTTCTTTCACTTCACCTTCCACAGGTTTTTGAGTATTATCTCCTTTCCCTTTTATGTTCGATTTTCGTTTTTTGTCTTTCGTGGGTTTAGGCTAAAACAAGTATTTCATTCATTGTCAAAAAGCAATGTCACTATTATTATACCTACAAATTTGTAACGCTATCATAAACATGTACTATCAAATTGAATGAGTTTAAGTTCTATAAACATCTTAAAAACCCCGTTTCTTTCTTACCTTCTCCACGATTTGTCTAGGGACACCAATATACGAGTATTCCTTGTCGAACAACACGTAGAACTTTTTGTCAGCTCTTGACATATACAGTTCGGGTAGTTCAGCAACAGATATGCTCTCATCAATCGGCTCAGCACCTTTCAATTGATTAATTAACTTATACAAGCCTTGTGTTGTCCTGAACAAAACATTGTAATTTTATTATTTGATTAGTTGAGCCTTTTTGGTTTATGTTAAGGTATTATAGGATAGATAAAACTGACTTTTCGAATAAAAAGAGTTAAAAAATTAATAAATAAAGATTTAAAACTTACTTCGTTTTCAAACTCCAAACGTTTTTGTTGTTAACAGTTGAATTAGTGTATATCCTAATATTTAAATCTCTGTCTTCTTGATAGTAATATTCAGTTTGATCGTAATCTTTACCCAAAGGCTTCCAACGCATTTCCCAACGTCCCATTTTGCCTAATCGCATCTGAAAACATTTCAGTTAAACTTTAGTTCATAAATATAATATTTAGAATATTCGAAAATTAAAATACTACTTTAGCATAAAGTAAAATAATAAGCATAAACAAAAATTATGCTTGAAAAAAATGAAGTAAAATATTAGGTATAAAGCAACCTACTCCAAGTTGTATATTCTTTACATTAACTGCAGCCAAATCACAAATCTCCAGGAATAACTCCATCTTCAAATCCAAAGGAATGTCGAAGTAATCTTTGTATCCGTCCAAGTTTTGAAGTTCTGTGTGTTCTTCAATGAATCTTTCAATAACAACATTGGATTTATTCGTGTAGCGATAATTGTCAAAGGCTCGTCGTAGTAGTTTGGCTTGTAGCTCCAACAACTCTACTGATACTAAAATTAAATATACTATCAATTAAGCGCCACAAATCTACAAACTTGAAGAAAACAGGTAACATTTCGATAGAAATTATTACCATAATAAATAATAAACAAAAGATAGTTTATTTATGACTATGGACGAATTCTGATAAGAAAATACTTGTTAGCTCAATTTCTACAACTATCCAGTACTATGAAGAGTTATAAAAGCCTAGAACATCAAAAACACAAAATAATAAGACTCACTCCCATCGTTGTCTTTGCCCGTCAAGATGGATTCAAATTCTTCAAAGTTCGGTTTAATATCGATAAGTTCTCCAAAGTTATTAAAAAATTGAAATATTTGGGCGTATTTTATGTTTGATCGAACATCCTTGTTGATATCCAAAGCCATCGCGGATTTGCAAGGTTGTTGTAGTCTGAAAACAGTCAAAGATAAATCATAACATTTTTATAACTTTTAAATAAATACGATGTTATTGGAAAACTAAGTTTAAAAACATTAGAAAAGAAATTTTAAGCAACAAATTTTAATAACAACTTATAAAACGGAGACATTAGCAAAAAACAACCTGTAAAACAATGAATATCAAGTAAAACCATGGAAAACAAACAAAAATACAAATTTTAAACCTTTTAAATAAAAAAGGTTTAAATGGACTTTTAAAAAATAATATTTTAATTAATACAAGTTTTTTTAATTTGAAAAGCAGCTACGAAAAAATAATAAAATATTTTAGCGAGTTTGCGCGCAAATTTAAAGGAAATATTGGCGCTTCGTCGTGGGACCGACTTCTTTGGCTTTCAAAAGGTGGAAAGACAAACTTATGTGCATATATGTAACTGTCCGGGCCCGTAACGGCACTCGGTCCTGGTAATTATGTCAGAGTCTGGTAGGTCAAGATACATCTAATGTAGCAAACAGCGTTGTTATCATGGTATGAAAGGAATTTAGATTCTTTCATTTACATATTTTCTTGTCGATTCAACACGTTATCCATCTGTAAGTCGTTAGTAAAATGGTTATGCCAAGGTTCGAAGCTCTGCAAATCAGTGCTGAAAAGGACGATCAACAGCTTTTGATTGATTGTAAGTTTAAGAGTTTTAAGGTTTTGTTGGTATAGATTTAAAACATTTAGATTGTTATAAATTTTAAGTTGTAATAGTAGAATCTAGTTGTAAAAAACTAATGAACTAAATTTTTTGTTAGGTATAACAGGTTTTTACAAAAGTTAAAAAGTTTTAAACAATATAATTATAGGTGCCAAAGGGTTTGCCTACTCGACCTTTCCGCAAATTAATTTTAAGGATGAGAATGCGGACACATTTATCGAGTTTTATGTCTATTTCGCTAAAACTGTGTCCATGTTCCCGAATAGCGTTGATTGGGAGACGTTGATGGCGTTCAAAACTCGTCTTATTCACCTTGGAGCGCCATATCCAGCGTACATGGGTCAAAGAACGTTGCAGATCATGGCCGACTTCCGCAAAGTTTTGGAGAACGAAGACGAGAAGAAGAAGTACGCTGCTGTCTACAGACACTTGAGTGAGATTGATTTGGACTGTAGCTACATGTAGTAGAAGTTTGTTGTCAAAATAAAATGTTTTTTTTGCCTATTCTAAGGATTTACCACCAATGAGTTCTTTACACCATCATTAGTTATAAAACTAAACTATCCTCTAAAGAAGTTCTTACAACTTTATAAAATTCCCGTTTATTGTTATAAAGCTCATGATGCGTTTGAGGTATAAAATACTTTCTTTTTCGTCCATCACACAGAATCTCTTTTTTCGGAATCCCGCTTCTCCAGAGAGTACTTCATGAAGATGGGGATACTGCTGAATTGATGGCTATTTCGCACTAAACAGCGACGTGGCATGCTGGGGCTGATTGGCGGGGTTCCAGACATGAAAATGCCGGTCCGAAAGCGAAGTGCCTGAAATTTGATATTGTTGTGGTGACAAATGTATAATATACTTTCAAAATTTATATTTTTTCACGTATCGGGTTTCATTTTTGTGACCGTGATTTTGAAAATAATATTATAGTTCGATCTTTCGATAGAGTACTAATTGTTTTAATTGAATATTTTAGAGAAGACGGATTGTTTAAAATTGAATTTTTAGTAGTCTACCTCTACTGTACCCTACAATGCCTTGCTTTACCCTTAGCGTACGCTATAGCTTCTGTGCTATAACTCCCTCTAAGTTTATCCAATCTCACCTGTCTCAAGCAGTCCTCTCCAATAAACGTGGCAAAAACTGGCCAAATCGGAAGCAAATAGCTTTGAATCCATCCAGCATAAAACTTCGAAGCGACAGGCAGATACAGGTACTTTGATGGTACTGCTACGAAGTGAGAGTACAAGATGAGTAAAGCAAAAAGTAGATCCATGACCAAGCAAGAAGCTAGCCACATTAGGTCCTTCCTCAACTCTTTCTTCTCATCTTGTACCAACTCTTTTGTCGCGAAACGATGAATAACCATAATCGCAGCACCAATGTAAAGTATGGTCAGAAAGAATAGAGAAAAGCCAATTCCAGCAGCTAGATAAAAGTTCTCTTCACTGCTCGGCTGACTGTACATCCAACGCAGAGCTTCAATTTTGTAGTTCAGGGTGCTATAAGTTCAGTATAAAGAAATGTAAAGTAAATATATTTTGACGTACTGTAAGATAGTTCCAGAGATACAGTAAAAGAATTCAAGCAAGAGTACCGGAAAAAATATAGCTTTGTTCATAGTTAGAGTTTAATCGATAATTGAAAGACTTACCGCTTATCAAAGATGATGTTGATAAACCGCTTGGCTGACAGCAAAAAGGCGCATAACATGGCCAGAAAGCAAACTGATCGAATTGGCAGTTTTTGACTAAAAATGTCGTACATTATAAACCTTATAAACTAAGAAAATTACCTCAATTTAGGGCATGCATACTCCAAAATCCTTCTTCCACTCAAATACAACTGTAACGTAGCAATGGCTGTCATACAGAAGATGAACAAGTAGCCGGGAGAGTCGGTAACCGAATTATTGATAAATACATTGTTCTCGACTGCCAACGTATATGATAAAGCAATCGTATTCACGAATAACAACACCAATACGACGGCAAATTGAATGCTGAAGACACTCAACATATCTGGAGGCATATTTGAGCGACAGTCAGGCATTACAGTCAAGATCACCAACATGGCTACAAGGAACGCTACCCCAATGGCTACGCTGAAGGATGTTATGAAGAGTTGACTCCATTGTGTGTCTTCTAACATGTCTGGGGAAGAGTGGTACTTGAAGTATACTTGTAGTGATTTGATTTAGGCAGTGGTGGATTTGGAAAGGTGAAAGCAATTAATTAGTAAGCTTCTGAAATCCAAATCATCAAGACATTCTTACACTAATATATTGTAAAAATCACTTTAAAAACCTGTTAGAATATGTTATATTACTGTTAAAAATTAGATCGCAAGTTCAAAAGCAAGTATTTTTTAAAAAAATTATGGCTTTCTGAAAGTCTAGTCAAAAAAAGTGACAAGTAGGATATATAACTTGTACTGAAAACACGAATCATAGGGCTTGAAATGCCAGACCAAAGTATGACTTTTTTGATAAAATATTGTTGATAAGTAATAAGTAAAAGTACACAAAGAAAAGTACGGTCAAAATATTTTAAAATTTGAAAAAATACTACCTATAGACATTTTAGCTCTTGTTTAACCTTACCATAGCCTTATTCTGGCTCTAGCTTAGCTTTTTTGACAACCTTTTTTAACTATGTGGCTATATATAAATTACTCTTAACTAAATAAGCGCATTCTTCTAAGATAAATATATTTAGTTAATAGTGAACGTGTAAAAGAGCTAAGCCTAGCCTAGTAAGCTTCTTTTTAAGCCTTGTTAAGAGTGATGACTATAATCTTATTTAATTAAAACAAAAGTTTAGTTAGAGCGAGAGTAAGGCTATGGTCAAGTTATGTAAGAGTTATTAGGTTATTCAAATAATTTTGTGCCTTCTAATCCCGAAAAGTTAGATAGGATAGGGTCAAAGAATTATTTGAACAACATAATCTCTTTAATATATTTTCTAGATAAAAAGTAGATCTAATCAAAAGCACCTTTTCATCTGTTCTATACCCAAATTGACCGCCTAGTCTCAATTACCACAACCTTAAATTTTCTGACCTTAATTACCACAGTCCTATAATTTCAGACCAAATGCATATTAAGACGTTTTTGAAAAATCCGATTTAGCTACCCCTACCACTCACCCTAATCCTAGGCCTACAAGAATGTGACCAACACGATAAAAGGCTTCCAATAGTGTTGCACGTAAAGTGCACCAGGTACGTACCGAATCGAAATTTGAAATACCGCGAAACAGCAAAAGGCCAGCGACAATTGTTCCTCGCCTTGTCATAAATTAAAACCGGAAATTGTTGTTCACGTCCCAAAAATAACCTTTTAATGTGTTTAAAAACCCCTCCGGCTTGTCATTCGAAACGGTACTTTGTATTTTAAGTTATGAGTGTGGAGGGTAGGTAATTTTTGAATTTAATAAATTTGGTAAGGTAGGGTAGAGTAAAAATATTAGGTGATTGCAAAAGTTTCTGGCCGATTTTTGTTTTTACCAAAATTTAATATTTAAAAAAAACAACAATAGCTAATTAACAAATATATGTGTCATTATTATCAACAACCTGTTTCCATCCCTTCAGCAGCATTTGGATTCAACTTCTGTAGAAACTGGAGTTTGAGAATTGAAAAAGTTAGCCCACCATCTCTTGAGGTACTCTCGATTGTTAAAGTGTGTTGCGTTCAGGTGGTTTTGAAGAGAGTGGAACATATTATAATCTGTAGGCACAACATCAGTTGATTACAGTGCATATGACAACACAGTCCAGCCGAGGCTTTTGAGCTTGTGTTGGGTCAACCTTGTTACAAGGGCGCAAGCAGTATCATGAATGAAGAAGATCCGCTCCTGTTTACCATGCAATACCGCCAAAACAAATTTAATTTGTTTACAGTAGACATCCACAGGGATCGTAGTTCCATGTGGTACCATTTCCCAGAACACCATACCTGTTGAGTTCCGGCTAAAGCTGATCATCTTATCCAGTGGGTGAAGATCAGGTTTGAGGTTGATACACCCTGTTCTCCACGTTCAAGCCATTGTTTCTTACTGGTGTGATTAACATACAGTACCCACTCCTCATCCCCAGTAACCAAATTGTTAAGCCATTCGAAGTTCCTTGGGAGCATCAACAAACAAGTGCAAACTTCTACTCGACGTCCAGCTGGTCGCTGTTCAAATCATGTGGAACTTCTTGACCATATTTCCGTAATCTCCCAAGGGCGTGAAGTCTAATTAATGTGGTAGAAGGGTCACACTGAAGCTCTACAGTCAAATAAGTACAGGTTCGTCGGAGGTCTTCTTCGATCAGCTTCAGAAGCTGGGGTTTCTTCAACGCTGATGGTCTACCAGATCGAACTTTTCGGACATGTCAAAGTCACCGTTTTTGAACTTGTGGAGCCAAAATTTTGTGGTGTCGTAAGAGACAACTAAAGGCCCTACAGCACTGCATATTTTCTACGTCGCTCTTGTTGCGTTGCCGTGATTGCGGAATTTGAGAAACAACACTGGCCGAACATGATTGTGTTTCACCTTGATTTCTTGAACTACCGTAAACAACAGAAAGCTTGAACATGCAATAGTTTTTAGTTCTTGGACACCTCTTTATACAGGTTGCCAACAGAAAGTTCTAGAACAGTGCAAAATTTAAAAAAAAATTTTTGAAAAATCGGCCAGAAACTTTTGCAATCACCTAATATAATAAAAGTTATTGGTAAGTGTCGGGCGGGAAATATTGGTCTAGTGGAAGGTTGGAGGAGGGCAGGGCCATGAAAATGCAAAAATACATTTTTTCAAAATCTACCAAAAGTTAACAAATACATAAACAAGACAAAAAACGTGTAGGATCACTAACAACCAGCTGAAAGATTGATCAAGAAGACAGAGCAGTTTAAATTACGTTAATAAACAACACTAAAAACTATAATATACAACTTTGTTTTTAATCGTTTAAACACCCACTACCTAAATTTAAAGATTTTTAGACCTTGTTTTTAAAAATACAGAAGGCCCTCTATATACAGTATTTTGATATAATAAAATTATGGCCTATCATAATAACCTGAAAACAAGGCATATCACCTAATCGTTCAACTACGGTTACTTTAGACTTATATAAAGTAATCACATTAGAACTCCTGTATAACGAATCTTTCGAGATTTTACAATTTGCTCACTATGAATCAGTTTCGTTATAGAGGAGTTTAAATGCACTGTGCAATATTTCACCGGAGATTTAAAAAATGCTCGTTATACCCAACGTTCGTTATTGAAGGGTTCGTTACACAGGAGTTACACTGTAAAAAAGAAGAAGGGATAAGGGCAGTTACAAAAAATGAAGGCATAGGTATGATAACAGCTACCTGTAAACCAAAAAATTTTTCTTGACTTACACTCATCACTCCCCCCCCTAGAAAAATTTTTTTTAGCACGTCTCTGGTTTAGATATCAGCCCTCACAATCCTTTTTCTTACGACAAAACTACCGTTTTGTCATTAAAAAGTAACCAAAAATATTCAAAAGCTCAATATTATAACATAAAATTTTAATAACCATCATGTCTACAACCTTCCCCCTAACAGACCCATTTGTCTATCAAAACCGGCTGAAAAAGTAGTTAATAACAATTAACAATCATACTGCCAAAACGTCACTTGAAACAGGAAAACGGCCGATGAGATCACCTAGCCACGCCCTTTTGGCCAGCGGCATTCCATTGATATCCGAACACGCGACCTGCCATTCATACCTCGCTTTCCGAAAACTGGCCCATCACTTTTGAGAAAAAAGTCAACGCTAAAAATTTTGCAAATTATTTTTTTTTTGAATTTTAAACAACGTGATCTTTGAATAACAATGTCAAAAAGTGTGTTTGTTAGTGTCTTCAAGTTTACAATTTTATTATGATAGTGTGTTAGGTATAGACGGTTTTTGATATTTTAAGGTTGTACAAAGAGTATGGCAAACAATTATTTTTAAAAAGCATATAGAAGAGCATAATAAGTACGTTACAGAAAGGTAGAGTAAAAATAAAGTAGACCAAAATTAAGATATTTTTAAAACCAGGGTCGGATGAAGGTAAAGCAAAGTAAAGCAAAGATATGTCAAGAGTAAAGTGAGAACGGGGATATGATAAGAGCAGGACGAGAGCAAGGTAGAACTATATTTTTAAATGTGCTGGCCCAATTTTAAAAAAAATTTTTTCAATCCTTATATACAGGGCGCGCCAAAAGTTCTGTTACACATTTTTTAATCAAATATTTATTTTAACAACAAATAATATAACAAAAACAACAACTAAAAATAGTAACATATAGTACTAGTTATAACATAGCCAAGTTTATTTTTTGTCGTCCCGGTCCCATCTAGATTTTCTTCGACCCATTTAGCCCAACCCTTCAAACTCTAATCCGTTTGTTTTGCTGATCTCTTCAACTACAGTAATAAGCAGTTTCAACGAATTCGTTGCAAAATTCCTGACACTTTGTTCGAGTGTCAAAAACGTGACAAATTAAAACTGATTGATAAACGGAAATCAACGTTTGGTGAAGGTCGGGACACAAATCTTGACCATAAGTCAAACACCTTGTAGTACTTTGAACATTGCAAAAAATTTTGAAATTTAAAAGCACTTTAAAAACAATTTTTTTTTAAAACTTACGTTGAACATCCTTATCCTTGTAATGAACCATATGAAAGCTTGTTAGGGTTACAAAAATCCAATACTCTTTGTAACATCTCGTTACGTTTTCCAATAACTCTTACTGCCACTATATTTAAAAGGCTAACTTTTAAACAATATAACTCAATATAGTAATCGCATATTAAAAGCAAAATTAAAACAAAATCTTCAATAAAATAGTTTATTAGAAGTCTTATTAACAAAGAAAGCCGTGGTGTAGATAATGACAAATTTACAACGCAGTGATAACCGGGCATACACGTAATACAATTCAAGGATGAGCGGTAGATCTATTCAAATTGAGTATAATAAGTTAAATATGGCGGCCGGAGAGTTTCCAGACCAGAGATTGGCAGCGGATATATTCGGCAAGATGGGTTGTGAGCTGAAAATATATTATGTTAGTGTTAATGTGGTATGAAAACTTGTAAAATGACATTCTTTAGGCTTAAAACATCCTTTTCTTACAATAAAAAACTTTTGAACTCTATTTTATGACCTAAAACAGTATATGCAAGCTATAATTAAAGACTTTCCATAATTAAAATGATGATTTAAGCTTACCTGTTCAATAGAATCCTTTGACATTTCAAAAGTTAATCGTTCTCGTGGCGTTTCTTCTGGATGAGCATCTGGAGGTAGTATTCTAGACACAGAGATCATAAAATCTCCATGATATTCACCAAAGTTGACCAAGCGATGAAAAGGAAATGATCGGATTAGATCCTGAAAATAGTTATTAATAAACCACTAGACGAGAATCGTATTTTACAAAAAAATATCTTTATTATAGATAATGAAGATCATTATTAAACTAAAAAAACCTTAAAAATATTTCCAAACTTACCATTTGCTTCTCATTCAGCAGATGAACACCTTGATCAGTAAGAGCAATCAGGATCTGTTCTCCCTTTTGCATCTTCATTTTGGCTGTCTTGATGAAAGCTCCGAAGAATCTCCATCTTCTCAACACCGTCAACAACATCTTCACACACTCAGCTAGTCCAACTCCATTCAAATCCTTCCAATGGTGTTCTACTGAAGCCTTCAAACTCCTCATATTAACCACTTGAAGCATTTTGGCAGGGTAAAATCGTTCCAAAGATCGATTCAGCGGAGTTTCAGGATTCGGAGGTATGTCACCATAACATAATTGAGCGTATAAAGCTGTCATTTCCTCTGCCAACTCGTTTGACATAGGGACGTAGCCTTTGACGATTTCTTCCGCCATTCTGTAGCACAAGAAGATCTTCTCCATGGGGGTTTCTTCATCAATCAGATTCGACCAGTAATGGCGAAGACGGAGACGAAGTCGGATAGAGCAAGAATCGTCTGTTACGCGACCACAACGCATATCTTTTACTTGCTTTTCCCATGCTGTTAGGCAGTCGCATAGCTAAAATAAAGAAATTTAGATCGTCCTTAACATATATTATAAAATAAAATTAGTAAAAACTATGCTTTGCTATTTGAATATCAGAAAAAGCGTTTTTCCTATCAAAATATTTTAAAAATTTGAGTTTTCTACCTAATATTATAGCAAAACCTAAAGAAAACCTAACACAATATATGCATCTTCCCTAAAAATACATATTCTAGTCCAAAACATCTCCCTAAACCAAAAAACACAATACAAGAAAACTCTTACCTTTTGTTTGTTCTTCAACAATATGTAGTTGTCTTCATCGTTCAACTCCTGGGCATAAAGCGCGTATCCACTCAACAAAGCTGGCCTCAATCCCAACTTCAAACACAAAGAACTCAGACATTGCCCGATTTCGGTGCAACCATCGAATTCAATGACCTGAAAGTCTCCTGAAGGTAGTTGAATCGGTACTGAGAAAGGTAATGTTGTGCTTGTAGGATCTCGGGTCAATATTGATATAGCTTCGAGTTTTGAGGGTCCTTCGCGTCGGTCGCCAGCTTTCTGCTTCTTTACTATCAAGTTTTCACAAAATTCAGCTAGTTTGGAGTTTTCATCACTAAAATGACAGGTGATAACAAGATTAAACAAAAATCTGTAGATTCCGATAAAATTCCCAAAATATGTGACACTTCGTATGCTTTTCGGATACTGTTTGTTACACTTCGTCACAAATAAAAGATTTTGATGTAAACTATAAAAAAAGTGGTATAATTGTTATTTTGGTCGTAAACCAAAACAGTAAAACGTTCTTTTCTTATTTTAATTTAATTTTTTTTATTTTAGGTAATAATAATCGATCTTGACTTACCCCATGACCTTCCATCGCTGTAAATGAGTCCGTAGCAACCAGAAGATGCTGTATTTGCTTGGTAAATACAATGGAATAGCCATAGTCAACAACTTCCACGCCTGTACGGAGGTTTCCATCTTTGAGCAGGTGAGGCGGATCAATTGAGCGTATAATTCATCAATCAGAGGGGTGTTTTCGAGGGCGGTGGTTAATATGTTTTGGCTGAGATCAACGTGATATTGCATGGCAATTGGCCGCATCAGGACGGATGAAAACAGGTATATGGCCATGTCGTTTTCAAGAGCTTTCTTTTTCAGACGGGGTTCTTCAATGGTTATTAAGGTATCTGAAGGTTTTTCTTCTGGTTTCGTCATGAGAACATCGTTCCAAAGGTCGGATTCTGAATTCGTGTCTAACATGAGTCTTTGGACTAGAACTTCGAATGCCGTGCCACACATTGAGGGGTCTTTGGCTGCTAGTTTTAGATAATAAAGCCATTTGTCCTTCTCCTCTACGTTCTTCAACATAAGGTAGACTGGATCGGCGTTGGAGCCTTCGATGCAAACACTGTAGTCGGCTTTCTCCGGCTGACTGGAACTGGAAGACCTTGAAGCATTTGAAGTGCCAGGTATTTCAGGCATTAGTTCAGGATTGGCTTCGTCACTGGAACCACTGTATTCATCACTAGATCCCTTCGACTTCTCTGTGATGACACAACCTTGTAGTGCAATATGTGAACATGGTAACTTTTCATCAACCTTCTTAAAGAACAACAATTTATGACCAATCAGAGCAGCAAAGTATCTTCTCTGATGTCCATGCTTGACCTTTGTTACCCATCCAGAGAGGATGGCTTCAGTTCGTGTGGCTTTCTGACTCAGCTCGTTGATGGTGAGTTGTCGTATGTTCTGGCTGATTACTGTAAACCATTCTTCTGTCACTTTGTCGTTTTCAGCATGATACTTGAGCTTTTCATTCTCTGTGCTAATTTGAATACCATGAGTGCCAGTTTTGCTTGTTATTCGAGTAACAGCTGTGACATCCGTGAGTTGGATCGTTCTTGATGGTGGATCGTTCTTCATTTTGTCTTTTACTGTGCGGTAGAAATCGAGCTTATCGTTTTTAAGTACGATGTAGCGTCTTTTCAGTGAACGGAGGCGATTGTCTGACATTTGGGTGAGGTAACCTGCTTTTTCCATCTAAAATAGCATGGTTAATATAAAGTTTTGTTAAGTTTTCCAAATTTTTAGTTGGAGATTGATCAATAATAGCGTTTTTATCATAAGTTATTTGTAACTTATATCGAACATACATTTTCATGGGTAGGAATCAATGAAGTCCGCATTCCCAATGGCTGATGTAATGGTGAACATCCAGCACTACTCAGCACGACGGTGTCTCTATTCCTGGGCAATGTTAATACCCGATTCGAGTACGGTGAGTTGTGTCGTGATACGGGGGTAGAAGCATCCGGAGGTAACGCGTAGTCGTCGTTGTCAGTTGGTACTGCTGGAGCATGAGTTCGTGCCATACCTAATGGTGGAGATTCGGCGAGAGGTGCTAGTCCAGTAGCTGAGTTTCCGGAGCCTCTACCAAGCCCGGAATCTGAATCACGACCAGGTGGAGTGAGTTGTTTGTTGGATGGATTAGACGAGGAGGAGTGATGTTTTGATAGACGAAGGTCGCCATTGATCTGAAGGTGTATATGTTATGATTTGGTAAACAAAATGGTAGGGAAATTCATAATAAAGTGTGACAATACTATAAATCAGTTTATTTGTGATTAAAACCTTGTCCAATTTTATGATTTTTGACTAATTTTTGGCTAAAAAAGCTGTTTTGCCATGGATAATATAAATTTTTTTCAATAATTTCAAAATGAAATTAAAACTCACTGAATTTTTCGAAAACTTGGCAGGACTCCGATCCCTGATACTCGATAAATCACTGATCCTTTGACTATCTCGCGGTACTAACGGCGAGAACGAGCACGGTGAAGCAGAACAGTTACTTTCAACCACACTCAGACACTTTTCAGCATTTCTGTACAGCTTCTGCTCCCATTGTGAAGCCGGTTTGTGTTTAGGAGGTTGAGGTTGTGTTCTCAGGATGTCAGAGTAAAGATAAGGCAATGAAGCTCTGTTAACTTCTGTTTCTTCACTTGGCGTGTAGTCTTTTACCGTGCAAAAGTCAGATAGGTTGACATAATCAGCGTATCGTGCGTCTTTCTTCAGAGTTTTTGAGTTGAAATTGTCTGTATTGATAGCTGGTTCTTCTCCAATGGCGTGGAAATTGTCGTCAGTTTCATCGTACACAATTTCGTCAAAGATTTCGTCGTCAGAATCGCCGTCATCCTCTGCGTCGTACGAGTTCAGTGAATCTCGTTCGATCTGCTTCTTGATCTTAGACATGGAAATCATTTGGCCGCCCATAATCGGCCGCTGCTTCCTCGGCTGAGGCACAGGTTCGGGATGTTCGCTTGATGGTGAAGATTCTGTACTCGAACTCTGATGGTATTGGCTGTTGATGGAGCTTTGAATGCCCTGAGTCATGGTTAAGGTTGAGGTACCGGAAGAGTCCAGGGTTTTGCCAAGACTTTTGCGAGGACTTCGTTTGGCTCCAGATGAACTGATGGCTGAGGTGGATTGGGTCATCAACGTGCGGAAGGATTCGGAAACTATGTGAAGGTTGGGGTGTTGGAGGATGTGACGATCCCCGAGTGTGTCGTCTGAGGTCAAGCCACTGTCATCCGACGTTCGGGCTTGCGACTCCATCCACGTGGGGAGGGTACCCTGAAAATAGGATTTTAGAAGTTTTGGGGGTTGGAGAGACATAAGAGCGATAAGGTAGAGGTAATGCAAAAGAAGGAGGTGCTGTTGTATGTTGGGTATATAGGGTATGTAATGTAAAGTAAGGTAGGGTAGAATATGGTATGGTAAGGCAGGGCAGGGTAGGGTAGGGTAAAGTAGGGTAGGGTCGAGTGGAATACAGTAGGGCAAGGTCCAGTATCGTAAAAGAAACGTAGACGATGTTATTCAAAATCACCATGCCCTGATTCCAAACCCCCTTCCCTACTGTTTACACCAACCCAAATAAAACGGCTAGGTCATGATGAATAATATTTTCAAAAACACCACCTGCCCACTCGGTTTCACGCAGCTTATCATCGACGCAAAAAACAACCCCCCCCTTGAATGCGGTGTTAGAAATCCGGAAAGAAGATGGGCTGGTTAAAGAGGCGAAGGCGCGGGAATCCCGCTGGGAGAAAGTTCCGAACAATAGGGCCTCAAAACACTAGACACTGTTATCGTTCCGAATATCGCATCCCAAATTATTTATTCAAAGCCGATTGCGGCGGAAAACCGCCACAAATGGCCGGAGGGGTTTTTCGAGGGAAAAGTTCAAAGACTTTGACTTGGAAATGATAGGGAAGATTGACTTTGGAATTCGAAAAAAATGGTTTTTGGTGATTTGGAAAATGGTTTTGGTGTTGAGGATGATAAAAAAATTGGCATGCCATAGCATAATTTCAAAAAAAAATTTTTTTTTTGAAAAAATTGTTTGAGAAAATTTGAAAAACCTTCGGTATGATCAATACATGACGGGTAAACTTGGTCAGTAGAGGGGCCGGTCAATTTGTGTATAATTTTGCCATTGATTTAAAAAATTGAAAAACCCGTCGATTTTAAACAGTTTTTTTGGTTCCCAAACTTCAAAAACCGGTTTCTTTGAAGCCTTTGAACTTTTAGAAAAAAGAGGGTTTAACTAAATTTGGCTCAAAACTAAAATTTTTTTTGAATAGATTAGCTCAGAATTGTCATTTCTAGATGTAATCTATGGTATGTCAGAAAAGTGACATGAAGATGATGACTTTTTAAGCTCACAATTGACATAATCAACGTTTTAAGCTTTAAAATGTTTTTAAAAGTTTTAAATTTAAAATTATTACTTAAAGCTTAAAAATACTAGTTTACAAGTTAAAAGGATACTGTAACTACATTACAGTAAATTTTTTTTCCTTACGTCTCTCATAGTATAATATGTGAGAGAGTGAAGGGTAAAAAAGTATAAAGGTAGCATTTATTCTCCCAATGTTACCGTAATATTACTGTACTAAAAACAAAAACATAATACTTTAGTCATTTCCCTTTAGATCCGTCACTTTTCCGACCCACTCCAACAATAAATGTCATAAAAAAAAACCACTATTTCCCCACAGAAAGCGACTATGTCACCAAACAAGCGACTATGTCATCAAAACCCGACCTTGTCATAAAGAATATGGCCAAGAAAACGTGCCAAACTCCACAATTAAAAAACAATGACCATGAAAGTGTGGCCGCATGAATATTTTATGAAACAAAAAATGCCCGGTGAGCACGATACCCGCGCCCCGGTCAAAGGGAAACGAAAATAAAAAATGAGCTCGCCTGGGGGGTTTAAAATTTTTTTTGGAACAAAAAAAGAGAAAAATAAATGGATATTGGAGCCGGAATTGTGCGGAAAAAAAAATAGGAA
Source organism: Bursaphelenchus okinawaensis (assembly GCA_904066225.2). Classification (NCBI taxonomy): domain Eukaryota; kingdom Metazoa; phylum Nematoda; class Chromadorea; order Rhabditida; family Aphelenchoididae; genus Bursaphelenchus; species Bursaphelenchus okinawaensis. Next base: position 3,845,057 of record CAJFCW020000005.1, on the reverse strand, counting down.
ATAAAGGGAAATTTGCAAGATATTGACGTAGTGGTAATGCTTGGGGCATAAGATAGAATTATCTTAAAGGTTGAGTAATGATGCCATTAGGGTTGAATAGGTTGTAAAGAGAAATACCCTACCCTACCCTACCCTACTTTACCCTACCCTGATTTATCATATCTTATTCTACCCTTACCTCCTCCTGCCTTACTATACCATTCTCTGTCCTACCAATCCTGACGCTTTTAACTTACCAGACTGTTCCGTATACTGCTCTGTCCTAACCCACCTTATTCGTCTTAACCCTACGGTACTATTATCCTATTTCTACCCTCGTCTGACATCAGCTTCATCCTGCTCCTAACAAATCTTTCTTATTATCCCTATATTAGGCCTACAATCATAATTTCGAATGAAAAGTGAGTAAAAAAGTAAAAATCTATGTAAAAAATCATATTACAAAAAAACTTACAGAAACGCTCTGTGAAAACAATGTAGACTGTCGCCACTGTTTGGTCTTCTCGGCGTATGAAGCCAAGGCTTTTAGCTCATTCGCGCAACGTTGGTTCTGTTGCCGCAACCGTTCGTTTTGGGCTTCGAGCTGGAATTAAATAAATTACCTTGAATAATGGCGACAAAAAATATTTGAAAAATCGACACTTTCGAAACGTGATTGACATTACTTGACGTATAGCGGTAAAAAGATTGCGGTATTTTTTCAGTTTTAGTTTACTCAGAACATTTTAGGTTATTCAAATAATTCTGTGCCCCTAATTCTAAAAAATAGCTTTTAGAGAGGGCACAAGATTATTTGAACAAACTAATAATAAAAAAAGATTTTTTTGATCTTATGGTGCCTTGAAAGCCTGAAGTAATATTAGTACATTCATATAATCACTCCTAAATATTCGTAACTAAATATAGCCTCTAACCTTGTAGAGTCAATAAATTTAAGGAAATTTAGCGAAAAAACTGTTAGCATATTGCCATAGGGGCTAAGCGAGATATGATTAATGGGCGTATGACGCCAGGTGGGACCATCGTTATTATGAGTCCGCCTGAGAATATTACTCACTCGGGTTTACAGACTTCAAATTACAATTTATTGTTACAAAACACGGTTTTTACAAATTGTTTTGAATTTAAATATTAAAAAAAAATTTTAAAAAATGTTTTTTTAGAAATTTTAACAGGTTTCCCAACCGCATCTAGTCCTACTTACAATATAAATAATATAATAAATTGTTCAAATAATTCTGTGCCCCTAATTCCAAAAATTTTCTTAAATTATTTGAACGATTTAATAGTACCATTAAAGCACCACAATCACTATTAAAGGTACCGAACTTTCAAAAACCCAAAAATAGAAGTAAACTTCTAGAAATATAAAAAAATGGATTTCGTACTATAACATATTACGACGACATTACAGCCAAAAAGAGTAACCCAAAACTTCAAATGCCAACTTTCTAACATAATCCTAACCGCTTTATTGTCCTTCAGATGCTCGAATGTCCGACCGTTTTTGTTTTTTCACACCCAAAATAGCCAAAAGTTCTCATATTAGTCTAACAATAACAATTGAGGGTGGGGTGGGTAGAAATATTAAAAAATTTTTAAAGGTATTAACGAAATAAAAACTTACAAGCCCAACATTTAAAAAAATGTTCAGAGAATCACCTCTCCCTCACCGGGCTTTACAATTAACAAGGAAAGTGGCTGGTTCTGATCGAATTTATATTTTTAAGCCAATCAGAATTATACCCGCCCCCCTCAAAAAAAATTCGAAAAATGTTGAACCTGGTCCTCCCTGTGGAATTTTGGAAAAAAATTTTGCAAAAAATCGGTACATATAGCAGCTACCTGTGCCGATTTTATCGACCTCTGCCCTTAGACCAAAAGTTCCCCCCTGGCCCTGGTGGTACTATAAAGAACAATATCGATAGCACAAAGAATTTATTTCAAAAATTAGAGCTGATTCTGAGTGGGGCAGGTGGAGTACCTTTCTTATTAATTTTTTTTGGAATGGTGTGCGGGAGAAGAATGTTGCTACCCTCTTCTACCCTAAAGCCTTATCGGTAAGGCCCAAACCTAAAAAAATTTTCACCCTTCCCACTCAGTTCTTCTACTTTCCTTGAGAATTGTAAACGCCCAAAAACCCCCTAATAACCATATTACTCAAAAATAAATAACCATATTACTCAAAAAACAATACTAAACCCTTCCTCAACCTTCCCCTCCCTTGCCGCTTCACCCTCAAAATTATACAAATTATCCGAATGAACCCCTGTTTCTTTTCTCAAAAACAATACCAATTCCCGGAGCAGTGGCTACATAGTAACCGGGGAGTAAAAATCGACTGAAAGTCGTAAAAATTGAGTGCCGAAAAGAGCGGCGAGAAACATAAGCGCGGGTCGTATTAAACCGGCGGAGAAATGCCTCCGGTCTTCACATCTGGATGCCGTTCCCAAAAATTGAAAGCATCTGGGGGGAGGGAGGGTTCATGAGGATGGAGAAGATGGGTTTCAATTTTTATAAGTATTAAGGTTTATAAGATTAGGGAATGGTTTGCAAAAAAGGCATGGTTGGGGCTGGGAGTAAAATTAAAAGAAACCTACTCAACCTGCCTTACTAAGAGTTTGCTCAAAATTTTTACATGAATTCGTTGCACCACCAATAGTACCCATACTAAATTTTAGCTCGCACTTTTAAGTTTTAAAATTTAAACATTTAAGTTCCTAGCCTTGGCGATAGGAGCCTTCCTTGTTAAATGCATAATTGGGTAAAGAGGAGTTACGTTTTGCATTCTGATTTAAAACTTACAGTGTTATACCCTATGAATGAGTTTGCAAGCCAGTTATCCTTGAAAAAATACAATTTTTGGCCTACTGTCCTAGGTAATCGTTTAAAATTCATTTTTTTTAAATTTAGGCATAGCCTCCCTGTTTTTACCTGCAAGTTTTCAAAAAGTTTATGTATGAAAACCTCTCAACCCTTGTCCAAAAAATATACAATGTGTTTTTAAAAGTACGTTTACGTTAACTCATTAGCAGCTTTACAGCTTCATTTTACAGCCATTGAAACGCATGGATGATTACTTTTGTTTTTTTAAAGTAATTATTAGTACAGTTATTTTTAAACCAGCCTTACTGCGTTTTTGGAGTTCAAAGCTATTAGCTTGTTCAAATAATTCTGTGTTCCCTCTCGAAGCAAATTTTCATAAGTAGAAGACACAAAATTAACCCCCGCCCAGAAAAAAATCTTTCGAAAAAAAGTGAATGTGGTCCCGCCTGTGGATTCTTTCGACCCCCGCCCCCAGACCAAAAATTCGCGCTTGGCCCTGCCTGCAGGCTACAGGCTATTCTTATCTCAAAGACCAACCAATCCCAAAAACTTAGAAATAATACGAGTTTGAGCCACAAAACCAATTGGAATAAATTTAATGCGCAACTTGTTCCTTGCCCCTTAAATCTCATCTCCAAAGGCAATAAAAAACGACTGTCGTAACCACATTTCTCTTGTCGAGGTCCCATGTCCGATATGAGCGAAAAGAGAACAATCCCAAAATGGCTGGAATCAAAAAAAAGTTGAAGGCAGTGACAATGCTGATGGATACAAATCCTCACTTTTTTTGGTGAAAAAAAAACTAAAACCGATTTAAATTTGCATTTAAAAAAATTTTGAATATAGAAAAATTTTTAAAAACATAGAGAGGACCGTTTCACAAGAAAATAAGTTTAGCCATATTATAAACTGCCAAATTAAAAAAAAATTCTTTTCAATATATAAGACAAACAAAATTTTTCAAAATTTTTTGCATTTTTTAATTGAACGAAAGGAGGACTTTTTCACAAAAAATTAAAATTAAAAAAAAACTAGAAGGTAGAAGCTTCTGTTAGGATTAAAAAAGGTTTACTAGGCCAGGCTAAAGCAAATTTGAAAAAGATTGGGCCGAGTCAGCACACGTGGGCCAGAAAACCGGACATAAATTTGGGTTCAGCCCCAACCCTCTTTACAGGTCTAGCTTCTGTAAGTTAATAAACCTTGCCTCCGCCTTCTCTAAACTTTCTTATAAAAAATTTTCATCCAATGCTACCGATTACGTTTTTTAAATGATTCTGTGCCACAACCCCAAAGATTTGCTCTGAAAGAAGGCACAGAATTATTTGATTTATCTATGTTTCCTTCAACCCAAACTCTTATCCTTTCCTAAAAAACCCTCAATCACCTTGTCCATCTCTGCCAAATACCCATGCCTCTAACCTTTTTTACCCAAGCCTCTCCGTGCACCCCTCCCCCACCTCCCGCAGTGCCGTCAAAAATGGTTGGAGAAAGTTAACAACCAACAAAAAACGAAAAAGCTGTAGGAGGAATCAAGGCCGCGAGCATGAAGCCCATAAATGCGGCGGAAAAACATTTTCTTGGCGCACTCTCGCGCACCACGAAAATCAGCCTTGGAGGGGGGAGGAAGAGGAGGGGGGGAGGGCGATAAGGATCGGCCCGACGATGATTCACAGCCGTTTAACGCAGTTAGTATGCTAACGCGGAGAGCCGTGTAAATCAAAGTGGCAGGAAATGTAAAGTGATTGAGCGGGAGAAATTTACAGATGGCTATGGTAAAAATTAAAATTCCAAAATTTCCGTGGTGATAAAAATAAAAAGTTTAAAAAATTAAAAGTAGGCCATAATAGACCTGTAAAAAATAAGACTGTAACCTTGGTTTTAAGCCTCTGCCTCTGAGAAATGTGCCGGCCCGGCCCTTCCGAAGTTCCTTTGACCCAGCTCGGTCTTTTTCGAAATTTTTTCAGTATTGGGCCCCTTTTAAGGTTTGTACTATAGCAAAAACCGAATCTCAAAGGATTGGCTATGTTAAAATTAAATTTAAAAAATTTCGACTTTTACCACCCCCCCCCCTCCCCGAAAAATAGAAAACCCAAAGCCAATGTGTACCAACATGGTATCTTAAAAACTAAAAAGGCCTTGAACGTCAAAAATTTTAACATATTTTAGCCACACATCTTTTTAAAAACAATATTATGTGTACAAAACTGACAAAAGCGACTGATAGCTGACATTTGGAAAGAAACGCATAGAAAAGTGAGTTAAACAAATGCAAATTCCATGTAAATACAACACAAATATTAGCTGAAGAGGTGGTCATGGTCTATATCATTTGAAAAAGAGCAACAATCTTTTTGGAACAGTAGGTAGTTTTTGAATCTCAGCAAGATAAGTATGAACAACAAATTGTAAAAAATTTTAAAAGTGGTTTCAAAACCTTAAAAATGAGTTTTTAGGCTACAAAATCACAAAAATAAACCAGCTTATCACTAATTTTTATTATTTTTCAGCTTTTAAACCTCAAAATTTTAATAATACTTTTAACCTTACTGCTAAAAACCCTCCCCTCCCAACCAAAACACACAAAATGTTCGTATAATAAAAGTCATATGAAGGCCCCTTTACTATATACAAACACGAAAGTTATCATGAATAATATTCGAATAGCCTCTCTTTTATACAAAAAGTGACTTTAACCCAAACAATTGCAGAAAGTGACCCAAACTCTCGGTTTTTTTGTTTTTCCCCTCAGGCCAATGATAAATTGGCATCCGAAAAAGAACCAAAAACTGCTCAAGTTGGGCCTGACAGTCAATGCGCAATTAAATTGTTTGTTAGGGTAGGGTTGAGTAAAAAATTTTGTTAGGGTGAGGGTAGAATAAAGTTTTTTAAGGTAGAAGAAGCAGATTGGGTAAGGCAGGGTAAAAAATTTATAGTTGAGAATTGTAAACAGATAAAGCAGGCTAAGGTAATGTATTATTAGATAAGGTAGTGTAGGGTAGGGTAGGGTAGGGTAAGGTAGGGTAGGGTAGGGTAGGGTAGGGTAGGGTAGGGTAGGGTAGGGTAGGGTAGGGTAGGGTAGAGTAGGGTAGGGTAGGGTAGATAATTATTGCAAAACCTCATTTCCTGATACAGAAAGTCATCATTATCCCCTAAAATATTACACATCTTCCTCCCAACATCCCTATAAGATCATGTAATAACATAAACCATTACTATCTTCCCAAACCAGTCTCCTTTAAAAACAAGTTCATATAATACAATAAGCAAACGAAGAATTTGAATAGAAAATTTATGTCGCGGAAACGATTGCGCCAAATGTTTGCGCAAGCTCCAAGTCTTGACCTTTTCATGCCTAGTGTAATATAAATAATGGTGAAGAAGATGGAATAGATACTATTATATGCTCAAGAAGTGACAGGTTCTGTTGAAGAGGGTGTTTTTATAGAGATTTAAAGGCAGAGTAAGGTAAATTTTTGCAGAGTAGGATAGAGTAAATAAGCAGGGTATGGTAATTTTGAGATATTTCTAAAAAAAAGTAAAATACGGCACCAATAACTACAGAAAATAAATTTTCACCTAGCCACCCCTATCAAAATAGCCAAACAAAAGAAGCCAAAAGAAGACGAATTGGGTAATAAAAGGCCCCTTAATCAAAGAAAAACGCAAAAAACAGCTAGCCAATCGGTCAATATAAACAATTGTCAGTTTGAAACAAAAGTCAATTAACGTCATGACCATAGCCACTTTTTAATTTAAGATTGGAAAACTTTTAATGGGCTTTTAATCGGTTTAGATACATAACCAAAGACTAACAAAGCTTACTTACAATTTTGTTAGTAACTAGTACCTAAGGAGAGAAAGTTTTTTGACCAAAAGTAGGTCTGGCTCACAAACGTTTTTTAAAAATTCTTAAAAAACGTTGGCCAAAACTGCTTGTTATAACGTAACTTTGAATTTTTAAAAATTTTTCTTTCCTTGTCCTCCTTTCTTCCATCGTCCTAAAACTTATCAAAAAACCCCAAGCCAAAACCCAAAACTAAACCCACCCCAAAACCCAAAAAACTCCTAAAATCTCTAAAAAACTGTACGCAACTTGACCGTTACAAACCTCCCCCACTCGCTCACCCGCTTTTAAACCTTTAACTCTCAAAAGGCATTCGAAACGAACTCGCAGCTGTCCACATCAGAAAGGCCAAGCAAGAACGGCGAGAACAATGTCGTGCGGGAAAGTGTAATATGAATAGCGATAAATTGGGAAGAAACACAGATCGATTGCTTGGGCATTCATCAACATGTTATATGAGTAGGTAATGGTTGTAATGGAAGAGATAATGGATACTTAAGACTTTTAAACGTTTTAAAATTTTGAAATTTTTTGAATTTTGTCTTAGTCTAGACCTGTGAAGGGGGCCATGGTTTAGATCCTCTCAAGCCTACTTGTCCCGGCGTGGCCTCTTCAATGTTTTTATACCCGGCTCGTCCTGGGTCTAAGCTAAGCTTCGCTAGCTTCTTCACAGTTCCAGTGTAGTCCCATTGTAAACCCAAAACCTTTTAAAAATTAACTTTTAAAGCCCACATCTGCCCCTAAAATACCGAAAATCTTAGGAAATTTTAAAATACAGTAAACGAAGACTCCACAACGTTGTGACAAACAAAAATACCCATGAAGTCCCCATGCAGATCTAAAGGAATGAGCAAAGTGCAATTGGATCGGAAGACGTCCTTCAGAGACAATGAATGGACAAGGCTTCAATTAGACAATTGACCTTAATTCGGCTCCAAAAACATTACTCCAGATGAGTTTGTGCTTGGATTTGGGGTGAATTTGCATTTTTAAAAATAATTACAAATTAAATAATTATTTTTTTAATTTTTAAAAAAATTAAAATTTTGAATAAAAAATTCAAAACTTCATTTTTTATTTCAAAACCCCAAAAACATTTCACTTCCAAAAATATTTTCAAACCCACACCCACATCGACCGGTCAATTTTCTAGTCGATATTGTACTCGTTTCCAAAATGTCGACCATGTCCAAGACCAGTAGCATCATGACGAGCAAGAGCAGTGTGCCCAAAGACACCAAGATCAAGTTCGAAGCCCCTGAACAGACCAGGAAGACTAACGATGCTCCACCAGCACCAGGTCAAGTCACCGCGGAGAAGGTGAACTTTGAGATCAAGGATGAGGTGGAGTTGTTGCGTTCTGGAGTCATGAACAAGCACGGCGAGCACGTCAAAGCGATGGGAAAGTGATTTTACTAATTTTTTGTTGAGATTGGTGACAATAAACGTTGATTTTGACAGTTTTTAATTTCGTTACTTTGTTATTAGTTTGGTACTTATTATGTATTAGATGGTTAGTACTGTTTAAGAAATATTTGTATTTTTTACAATTTTTATGCCATTTTAAACCCTACTAGAACAAAAGCCATTCTTTTCATGTCAATTCACTTCAAAGTAAAGAAAATAAAAAAATTAAAAACTCGTAGCTTACCTCCTGAAGTCGTCGTTTGACCCATTTCTTGATTTTGTCCGATTTTTCACTCAATTGGATATCTTCAGGGCTTACTGGCTCACTTTTGGAAGCGGCTTTGGTCGATAATGTTGGCGTCCGAGCCGGGTTTTGGGCTGAATTTGAATGTGGCACTGGCATTAATTTGAAATAAAAGGTTTTATCATCTGAAAAGTATAATTTTAATACATATTTTGTTTAAAAAAATTTACAAACAAAGGAAAAATGACGCAAAGTAGGTTAATATCAGCAAAAAAATGTCACGAATGGCTTCGTATTGTTAAGTTAAGCTTAAAATATTAAGGATAATGTAAGCCTAGAACAATCAGAAAAGTTTAAGCCTAAAGAATAATTAAAATTTTTTTATGTAAAGAAAAACTACATAATTTTAAAATGAATGTGAAAGACTTTGCGCTGAAACGTTACAAATAAACACGAAGAGAAATAAACAATAAAGACGTATGGCCAGAACAGCCATAAATCTTTTGAAGTTTAGGAATCACCAGCTTTTTTTGAACTATCATGCTCTGTATCAAAAACTACATCGTATCTTAGCCCAAATATATACGTATAAAAAATTTTAAAAAAATAAAAAAAAATTGGTATTAGCAGGTTGTTCAAAAAATTCTGAACCCCTAACCCTAAATATTTGCTTTGAAAGAGAGCACAGAATTATTTAAACAATTTAGTAATATTATCCAAATTTAAAAAGAGAAAGTAAAAGTACGTTAACGTTTTGAAAAATGGTTTTGTTTCAAGTTTAGACTTACTGCCGAGAGTAAATGAGAGTCTCAAAGGCGTCCCGGAACCGTTTTCACGTTCCTCATTTGGAGTGCCTGTGGGGCTCGTTTTGTCCCCGAAATGAGTAATATCCCTCGGACATGCACTTCGAATTACACTAGTCGCGCATTTCGCATTTTCAACAACAAAATTTAGAATTAAAATGAAAAATTTTGAAAAAACCAAAAAAAATATAGGCTTATGCAGTAGAACTCCTGTATAACTAAACGATTGGAAATTTGAAATTAGAAAAGATTTTAAATTTGTATGTTAAACAGGGTTTTTGTTAGGTTAAATTGTTTAAATAATACTGTGCCTCCTAACCCCAAAAAACTATTAAAACGTAAAAAAAAGTTTTGTCGTTTTTCAACGTAAAGCGCTACGTTAAAAAGCGACAAGACTTTTTTGGCAATTAGGTATGATAACATAATTTAAAAATATAAATTACAGTGGAACTCCAACAACTTTTGAATTTTCGGCTAACACTAAAAAGTGCATTTAAAACTGCTCTATGACCAACTTCTTTATGACAAACAAAATTCAAACCTTAGAGCAATTCGTTATACAGTAGCTCCACTAGCCTACCCAAAACAAGCAAAAAACCAAAATTTTCAAATTCTCTTAATAAAAGGCTTAAAACCAGTTATTCCAAGACATTATAGCGCGGCTATAATACGGCTGCATAAAGAGGCCAGGTGCGAGACTGACCGCTGGCACTAAATCCGAAATTCGAAATTCAAGGTGAATGCGGATTTTTATGCAAATTTCATATTCCAACTGGGAAATTTAATCCGAATATTACGCTACAACAAATTTCGGAAAAAATTTTGAGTAAATTATAGCTTCAATTTGTTACTACTATTACTCGTCATGAGCAATGTATACAACCTTGTAAAGCTCTGTAGGCTACCCTATTTTTCAAATAGCATAGTTACAGTAAAAACTCCTGTATAAAAAACTCCATTATAACAAAAACGCCGTATAACAAACAATTTTTAAATCCCAGTGTCCCGCTACTTCTGGTTCAACGTAATACTGCGCCTTGTCTGCTCAAGCTGAAATTTCATTTCATAATACTAAACAGTATTTGTCATGCTCATTAAAATTACTATTTTAGACTCTATTTCATAACTCTTACAACTGTTATATTACTCATAAGTGTACCAGTAAGGGGCAGAGTCGGTCTCATTTTTTTCAGCCCTGCCTGTCCCTTTTTCAATTTGCTTGGACACAACCCAGGGCCGCAATAAGACTGAGCCTAGTTAAACTTGTAAATATAAAGGTCAAGCTAATTTTTTCTGGCCTAGCAAATATGTTTCTTTTGTTTGGACCTTGTTGCTTAGACTCACGAGTGCCGGCCTAGCCTGGCGCTTTTCAGAGTTTCTTTGGTCTGACCAATCCCGGTTTAAAGTCTAGCCTAGCGGTCTCCTTTTCAGAACTAAGTGAGCCTTTCAAGCCCACCCATAACTCAAATTATAAAATTCTCATTCTTCCCTTAAAATTTTCGCCTTTCCAAAAATGACCAAAACGTGAAAACGACAGGAAATTGGGGTGCAGATATTGGCTATCTGAAGAGGCTACTCCATGTCGGCAGCCGGCGAAAGGCATGATTTATTTCAATAATAAAGGAATGCGGCACCGAAGAAATGGCCATAAAATGGCTCCGACAAATATGCTTAATGTCAAACATAACACCATGACATATGGCTTTGTTTTACTAATTTTTATCACTATCTAACACTATTTTTTGGGTCGATTCGTCATGTTTTTTAATGTTTTTTGCTGGTTTTGAGCTAGGATGAAGTTTAAATAAGAAGAAAAGTAGACCATTTTAAAAAAATCATTTTAGGCTTAGTTTAAATTTGATATTCTTGAAATTTACCCCCGTAATAACGCATAAACTAAGCTGTATTTGTGCGAAGTGTAACTTTTTTACTTTTAAAAATGGCGCAGTTACAGCTTTGTTAATAACCAGCTATAAAAAGTGCGCCAAAAGTTCTGTTACTAAACTTTACCGATCGTTTTCTCTATGTTGCGGTTAAATTATTTAATTTCAAAATTAAAAATTTAAAAACTAAAAATCTATTTTGAATTCAGTTAAAACTATATTTTGAAATTTAACACAGTTGTACTCAATGGGCTACTCTTCATTACTACCAAACTTAACCCCCTCATCGTTAAAAATAGCAAAGTTATGACCTTTTTGTCAACTAGTTTTACAACAACAATATTAAGTTGTTCAAATAATTGTGAGCCCCGAACCATGAAAATTTGCTTTGAAAAGGGGCACAAAATTATTTAAACAACCTAATATAACAAAATAAAACGCAAAACAACAAAGATTTAAAAAAAGTATTTAACAAATCTGGAGAATATCAAGAATTCTATTCAGAAGTGTAATTAAATACCCAATGATTGATACAATAACAAATGACCCTAAAGAAGACGAATGACTCCCTAATCTTGTCTTGTCTCGGCCAGATGCATTCGTTTTGGCGCTTGCGCAAGAAGTCCGCCTAATTAGTGGCTTTAAAATTCGTGGCCAACTCAATCGAACGTTAAATTTGCATACGCGCATTCGGGACTGGTTTGAAAATTCAGTAGAACTTTTTTATAACGAAGTCCTGTATAAAAAGTCATGTATAACAAACTTTTGTATAACAAATCCGTATAGTGGTCTTCCGATGTAGCGAGCCATACGTAAATGCATCGTATCTTTTCTAAAATATGATATGGTAAAAAATCTAAGCGTTCCTTTTTTTCAAAATTTATATTTTATTTAAATTTTCAAAAAAAATTTTGTTTATCAATATTTAGGCAATCTGACATAAACCAGAAGATGGCTCATTTATTTTTAGACAAACTGATAACAACAAAGAAGCGCGATAAATTAATGAAAAAACCAGAAAAAATCATTAAAAGTTATCGTCTTTTTCATAAAATCAAAAAAAAAAAATAAAAAAATACCCCACCTTCTCAACTTACCACCGACCTAAACCCCTATCTTCCTCTACCATTCTTTCGCGCAAAACCCAAGAAATTTTCATTTTTTGCGCACTCCATTTTGCCGAGTTTTGCGCGATGCAAATTTCGAAATGGCTTGCGGCCGCAAAGCCAAACTCTTGTATCACTGGCCGTAAGAGCACTCTAAAGCCCCGAGGGCAGCGAAATGAGGCGAGCCGAATGCACCGGAAACCGACATTTGCATAAATCCCGCGCGAAAAGATGAACAAGATAAGGAGAACATTACAAATGCATATCATTCACTTACTGCTGCGATTACAAGCTGGCCAGGAGGAGGGTGAGGGTGAAGGAGCTTGAAAGAGAGGGTATGGTAATGGAGAGTAATCTATTCAAAGTATTAGGTTTAGTTTTTCAACTTTGAAGTAAATAAATGATAAAAAATAGCACAGTAAAGTACATACATAATATAAAAAATGTAAGAGTTATGTAACTTCTTCTTGTTTGTACAAATATAGATGAACTACAATAGTAAACTACAAATTTAAATACGTATTTTGAAAAAAACGTACAATGTATTCCAATCACATGATATGGTTATTGAATATAAGGTACAGTACTCTCTCTACACAGTGGTCTCTCTATGTAGTGATCCATCTGTATAAGCAACTCTCCTTATAGTAAGCAAAAAATTTGGTTTATAGAGAGAGTACTGTATAAGCAATCCAAAGGGACTAAGATTTTGTGTTTACTGTAGGAGATGTTGTTTTTACAGAGTGATTTTTAGTGCAAGTCAACTTGGCGGGGCAAAATAGCTTGTTCACTATAAGGTAGGTTGCTTATAGAGATAGTTCACTGTATAAATAAAAAGATCACTTTAGATAAAAAATCAAAGTTTTTTAAAGGCTCATATTTAGACAAAATAATTTTAACTCCTCTCCCCTTCTACTACCCTTCTCTTTCTTTTTCCATACCATACCTCTACAAGAATTTTTTTATCCCCCCCCCCCCCTCCCCCCCCCCTATCTTAAAGAACTAACCATTTCCTTCTCGCGGTTATACCATTCCTTCCTAAATTTTAACGTAAAAATCCCTTGCCCAGTTTAAAAATGCCACAAAAATATGTATTTCTTCTCCAAAATAAGACCTCCAGGCTTGTTGTTGGTCATCTTTGAGGCGGTTTTCGTTTAAATTTACCGCCTAAAATGATTAGCGAAGCCTCTTTTCTGGTCTTTCTTTGCTCGTAATCTGGCCCCCATGGAATGGTTTCTCGCAGATGGCCGCAGTAACTTGTTTAGTCCACGACTCCGGCTACAACAATAGTCGGGGCAAATTAAAAATGGCTTTTAAAATTATACAAGCTGACAAGGAAAGTACCCAACCTGCCTTACACAAAATTAGCTTAAAAGATGCTTGTATCTATTTACTTTATCATAAAAATAAGTTTTATTCATTTATTTCACAATAACGCTAAATACTCAGTAAATCAAGCAAGAATGTTCGTGATGAAACTCATCTCCCCCACTACTGTAGATATGCCGATTTGCACCAAAGTCAGCGTAGTTAAAACGTCGCTTTAACACCGTACACTCTCTGATATCTTCAGAAAACTTAGGTAAACATTTCCGTTGATTCACACATGTATATGGTACTGAACGAAGCTGTTGAATCCGTAAGCAAGCTTCCATTTGGGGTTGGAAATGTTTGTGTTGCGGTAGGGATTTGAAATGCTAGAAAATTTTAAAAACTTGTAAAATACGTGTTTTCCAAAAGATGTTTAATTATAAAATAAAAATGACACAAAGAGCTAGAAATTTTAAAATATTTTTATAAAAAATTATAAATTAAAGTAGGCTTACATTGTAAACTCTAGCACGTTTTTTGACTTTCAACTTGAAATCTTGCATCATTTTGAAATAAAATCCCGTTGGTGGTTGGAAATACAATGGTATTGATATCTAAATTCGTTTAGTCAAAAATTGCTAATCAACATATTTTTACTCCCTCTCTCTTCCCCTTCCTCCTCTTCAAAACAATGATCTTCACTTTGCCTTTGATGCCCCTAACTAAAGCCGGATCATGCCTAGTGGCTCAATTCCTGATCTATCTTTAACTCACTATTATGTACATATACAACTTACATTCCGAAGAGCAGGATTGTAAACAGGAAAGATGTACTTGACAACCCATGACTGGTTTCGATCAAGTGGAACGTGTTGATGTTGATCGTATATCCAATTGTTCATCGGAAAATGATCAAAAGCTTTATTGACTTTTTGTGGTATCACTACTGGTGTTCCAAACCCAATAACTTCTTTAACCAATACGTTTTTCAATGGCAAGGTAACGTCGTAGGAAGAGGGTAGTTGATCTGAAAAAACTTGCTTTACTATAATAATTAATGAATTAAAGGTAAATTACAGTATCTTATAGTACTAAATTACTGTATCTTGTACAATACTATATTGCAGTACTTTATACAGTCTTAAATTACAGTATCTTACCTTGAGGAGCAGCACTAACAGCCCAATTGAATTGAAAAGAACCCGCTTTTGGATATAAGCTAACTAGATGAGAAAACTCGTCATAGTAACTGCTCAACCTCGGAAGTAAAACTTCATTTAAATCAGAAAATATAACGTAATGAGCAGCATCTTTGTATGTATACAAACACTCGTTAGCTGAAAGTAACTTTCCAACGTTTTCAATTTCTTCATTTGGATTGTATGATAGTTGTTTCTATAATAATGTAATGAAAGATGTAAAGTAAATATAAATTCTATGAATGTGCCCTACTTGACCCAAAACCTACCAAAACAGGTAACAATGTTCCTTCAGACAGCTTAAGTTTGCCTTCTTTTTCATATATCTTCAATACTGCGTAGATGTTAGATAGCATAGTAACTACCGGCAAATGTAGATAATCTGCCCCCAAATTCAAATACATTTCAATCACATGAAAAGCCAACTGCCAGTTTTCAAGCAAATGAGCTTGGTTGAAACATACCACTATTTTGTAGGCTTTTGGTGGAGGTGGTATTAGGTTAATCTGAAAGAAGATACAAATTTTTTACCACAATGTCATACCTAGTTTTTTTATTGCATTTTGATTTATTAGCTTTACTGTTGATATTGCTTTTACCACAGTAACTTATTTTAACATTAAAATTGAAATTGAAACTCACATCAACATATTCACCATTGATAGAGCTGTAAAGTTTAACATTGCTACTTCTTTCTTTGAAAACACAATCCAAAAAGTATATTCTCCATTGGCAGTGGTCATTATGGCCAACTGTATTAAATGAAACGTTGATATCTTCATCGTCGTTGCTACAATACAACCAGCTATCATATATATTCTTTTCGCCTATCGCAATAATTCTTACTGTATTTTGGTTTTTTCTGCAAAATTATTTTAGTTATATAATACAGTAAGTCACCGAGCAATTTGTTATACAGAAGTTCCTTTGTACATATATAAACACAAGGCTTAATAGAGAATGCACTAAATATTATTCGGATCTTAAAACAAGACCTATGTAAGATGAAAGAGCATCAAGAGTTACCGATTTACTATACAACAAACTTTTACAACTTTTCATAGACATTACTTACGAATCATTGTAAAAGTATCCATTAGAAACGTATAAATGATAATTTTTAGGTTGATGCTCATTTATCTGATACAACACAAAAATACCGACTATGAATAATATAGTAAACTGTATTTGCTTTTTAGTGGCAAAAAGTTTAAAATTATTTTTGAAAAATAATTGAATTAGCGAAATAAAATACTCTTTCTTTTCCATTATTGTTATTGTCTTGTAAAACAAAAAAAAATTTGTATTGCGTTTTGTTATCACGCTTTCGTATCTTACCGGTTTTTTAAAATTGTTTTTTAATAAAAAATTAATTTTTAATAAAGTTTTATATAAAAATGTTCTTTTTAAAACATTTTTATAAAATATAATTTTTATGGAGTCAGTCAGGACTTTTGGGGCGGGGAACTTTTGGGGCGAGAAAGTTGGGAGCCCGAACATTTGAAGCAGGAAACTTTCGGGACGGGAACCTTCGGGGCCTGAACTTTTGGGGCAATTTTAAAAAATTACAATTTAATCAAATTTCCTTAGGCTAATTAATTCAAGCTTTAAAGTTTTTGTGAAAAATAATGATTTTTAATCAACATTCGAGCTGGGTAATATTATATATGTATTATATTTTTTTATCTAATAAACTAGCAAGGAAAGTACCTAACCTGCAACTCTCAGATTGGCTTAAAATTTTTCTACGGATTCTTTGTAGTACCAGTAGTAGTGTTCTGCGCGGGGGGGGTATACCCCCCGTGGCTAAAAGAACGTACCCGTGACCCCCCCGCGGGTTTTCAGTTGGAAATGCTTTTTTGGTAAAAAATTTTCTAAGTTTTTGACAAATTTTTGGTTGAAAATGACATTTTTGACAAACTTTTTGATTTTCAATCGTCGGCGGAGTGTCGGCGGAGATTCGGCGGCGCTTAAAATTGTCGGCGCAGGGCATAACTCGCTTGAAACATAACGTAAAGACATGAAACAAAAATTATTAGTTTTAGAATTATCAAGACTATCTTGACTGATGCTGAGCTTAAGTTCAATTCGTTAAAAGACAGGAATTTATAAAAGTGTACGTAAATGAATAAGTAAAACTGATTTTTAAGTTTATTATGTAAATTGCACAAATAACGTCAAAAGTTTAACGTATTTTCGTTTAAAAGCAAAAAAATTAAAAACGTGATAAATTTGTTTTGTCATAGTTTTTGAACATACGTACAATTTCCTGGAACATTATAAAAATTTTTGAACTTTATATTTTCTTTAATTTAACTTTTTTTGCATATTTTTATGTTAAAGCTATTGTTAGACCAGCTTAGCATCAGTCAAGATAGCCTTAATAATTCTAAAACTAATAATTTTTGTTTCATGTCTTTACGTTGTGTTTCAAGCGAGTTATGCCCTGCGCCAACAATTTTAAGCGTTCGCCGAATCTCCGCCGACAATTAAAAATTAAAAACTTTGTCAAAAAAAAGCATTTCCAACTGAAAACATGTGTAATTCGGGGGAAAATGACTAGTTTTAAAAAAATCATAGTGCCCTTAGTATGCACTTGAAAAATCTGAAATTTTGGGACAAAAAACCGCATGTGCTAATCTTTGACAATGCCAAGTTTGGCATTTTTAGCATTTTTTTCAACCAAAATATAACGTTTTAGTTTTTTTCGTTTTTCTTGGGACACCCACAGTAAACACAGTAAACATCTAGAAATTTAACACGAAAAGCATTTAAAAATCATAGTATTTTACTATGGATAAGTAGAAAAACATTGGTAAACTTTGAAAAGATTTATTTGTTTATCGATGGTTTTAGTTTTTTTCGTTTTTCTTGGGACACCCTGTATAAACTGTTTTCAAAGTTTATAATTTTCAGTAAAAAACCTTGTTAAAGGTAACAAGCTGCACAAAGTTAAACTTTTTGACTAAAAATACCTTTTTTCCAGAAAAAATAGTAAAAATTGTGGCATTTATGTATATTTTGGCAAAATTATATTCGCACCCGCAGGACACTAACCAGTAGCACATATAAAAAATCTTAGCTTGCGGTTTTAAGTTTTAAAATTAAGATATTTAAATTTTCCGCCAATTTGGCAAATTTGGCATTTATTTATTGCAAGCACTTTTTGATGTTCCAGCTTAGATAGACATACAAATTTAAAATTGCAGGTTTATTTGAAGCTTTTCTATCTTTATATTTAAGAAAAATAGTTAAAAGTCAAAAAATGACAAAGTTAAAAGCTTGAAACACTATGCCAATTTGGCGGGAAATTCAAAACGTGAATTTTTGATCTCGATTTTCTCAAGAGTGGCCGCAAACCTCAACTTAGAATTTTGCATAAATCTTACGTTTACATGACCTTTCAATAAAAAAAATTTGAACGAAATCTGAGCGTTGCAAGTCCGGTACCTTCCTTGTAAGAATCTTGTGTCTAGTGCCATCAGATCTAGTAATGTAAGGTAGTTCTTCAGGGATGTCAAGGTCAGCAAGTGTTCGCGGGTTTGCAAAACCTGAGGTTGACCCGCCCAATTTCTGTCTGATTTTATTGATATTTTGGCCGGAAAATTTTTTTTGTGGCATCTGACATAGTACTTCAACGTCGCTTGTTAATTGTACTGCTTTCCCAATCACATCTCTTGGAGCATCAGGCGACGTTGCAGCACTACGGTAATTCTTGGTTTTGATGAGATCGGCTTTTACTTTTTTAATTTTAGGTGCGCAAAACTGGCTATGATTGTTAATTACTATAACTGTTCTATTAACAACCTTAACCCGTCCTTTACACTCGTTCTTCTTGCTACAAACGTAGGCTGGTCTATCTTTTTCTGAAAGAAAGGATATAATTTTGTACGGTCTAATATCTTGTCGTTCAAATCTAAATATTGAAAAAAAAACATTTAAACTAACTTACCTGTTACATAGATGTGACCACCATATGTCACCTTCATGTTATATTCTATATTTTTGTTTTTCAGGTTGGAAAGAAAGTAAAACGATTCATTAGGATTATTTATTTATTTATTCGGCGTCAAATATAATTAATAAGCAATAGAATAATAAAGTAATAAAAAAACACAAATTGACGAGGTCTCTATTGAGACAGATTCCTATAAAGTTTGCAAGTACGAATTAAAAAGGAGTTTGCTTTAATCTTAGTCCTAGCAAAAGGTAAAATAATTTTACGAGAAGCATCTCGAGTACGAGATGTTTTGAACTTTGGAATTAAAGAGTTGTTTACAATAGTTTTACCGGTATATCCTATAGAAGCGTCAATTTTATCATAATTTACTTTAGAACTGCTGTATACCGAATCGTTCGGATAAGATGCTTCTTAAGACTTCAAGCTAAAATTTTTTTATTTTTTTGATTTTTAGGCTTACGATTGCAAGTCCGGCCTGGCACCTTTCAAAGTTGGCTTGATCTGGCTTCTTATGTGCATTTAATACTTATCTTCACCAAAACTTCTTTGATTTTTAAATCTCAGAGGATTTATTACACTGGATTTCGACAGTATACATTTTTTAACTTTCTTAAACTTTTCCAGCTTGGAACGTTGATTGTTAATCAACTCTGCTGCTAAAACGTAATTAACCCTATGACCTTTAATGCCACACTTGATGGCATTGTTGGCCTCCAAGAGCTCTCCTAACTTTTTTCAACTGCCTTCCGAAAAGGTCTGGAATCAAAGAGCACGTAATGGAATTTGTGTCACATTTGTTTGCAATTCCTCCATCAATGTGGCATATTTTTGGCAGTGACTCATTGGCACGAACTTTCGCCGTCGAACCAATGCCGGATGAATATTTGAGATCCTGGTGGATTGAATAGACGTAATGTGACATGTTTCCGGATAGGTCCGTAGATGTTGGTGTGTAATGTTTTGCAAAATAAAGTTAGTGTTTTTGGAGTTTGATTTTACGTATATAGTAGAACTTCTGTATAACTTGTATGGCAAGCAACTTTTAAATCCTCAGCCAATAACTCCACAGTTCATTTTAAACTTCTTTATAACAAAACTCTTCCGTAAACAATCAAATTTAAAATTTTAGAGCTAGTTGTTATACAGAGTTTTTACTGTAGTAAAAATTAGGCTGGAAGGTAAAGTGACAAGTCATAGGTAAGGCAAAGATAAGGGAAGAGAAAGGCAAAGACATCGCGAGGGTAGGGCAAGGGTAAAACAATAATAAGTCTTAGCAAAATCAGCAGTAGAGAAATCTATATAGCAAGGTTAACGTAAGCGTGGATTAAATAAGATTTTGCTTTAAAACTGACAATAAACAAAAATTTTCAAAGTTAAATTTTTTCCAAAACTTGGCCGAACGTTCAAAATGCTGCCAAAATTTTGATTTCCGTGGTTTAATTAAATTGGCCATCTTATGCGAGCACTTTACTGTTTTGTTCCAAAAAGGTTAAGGATGTAAATATTTACTTGACAGCCCCACAAGCTTAAAGTACTCATTTGAATAGATTTCGTCAAACTACACAATGAATAGCATCTTGATGATGTGGGTGTTATATTATTACTTATTTGTCATAAGAGTGTCTGTCTATTAAGCTCATAAATTTAAGAAAGACTGTCCGGGCCGGCACTTGCAAACCTAAGGACTAAAGCCTAAGCCAAGGCTTAGCCCGGCCTTTTCACAGGCCCAGATGTACCCTTTAGACCTACGCTACTTCACAAGAAATCAACCACGCAATTAAAGTAAAAAGAACGTATTTGTGACAGTTGAGCGTGTTGTTTTTGAACACCATTTTTATGTCAACTTTGACTATGAGGAAGTCGTCAATGTCCAAATTACTCCAGGGTACGTTGACAAAATTAAAGCTCGGCTTGACATGTTATATAAACTTTTACGAATAGTTTGTCTATTCTAAGCATTTATTAAATTAGACCTTTAAAATAGGTGGGCACAATTTTTTCATTTTTAAGTTTATCTTACGATCTTGGTTTGAGCTCCCGCTCTCGGGCCTCTATTTGAGCCCAGGCCCTCGTTCCCTTTTTGAATTTGCTTTGGCTTGGCCCGATGCCCGCTGCCGCGCCAGGGGGCCTTTTTAGGGCCTAGATACATCACTTTCGATAACAAAACTTACATTCAAAAATTTTTTAAATAAATTTTTAAAAGTTTTTAAAATTTATAATGCTCTTGACTACAGCAAGTACAAGTCACGTCTCCAAACTTTTGGTATTTAATGTGATGTTTGGAAGTGTTTGGCATTCTTCTCAGAACGCCAATAACAGTTTCGGGTCCTGTTTAAATTGCCCAATTTAGAAACTGAAAAAAGTAATTCGGCGCCGAATATATTTTTTTCAATTATTTAAAGACCAAACTTTGCGGAATGAAAACAAACTTTTCAAATTCAATTTTAAGCTTTCAGGAGGCTTGATCAGCTATTTTTATTCTCCTGCAATTTGCAGTATCTCTTCGTAGAATTCTTGTCAATAAGCTTTCGTAGATTCGATAGGCTTAAAATTAAAAAAAAAATAAATAAAAATTTTACGCAAAATTTTTAAAATGTTTCAAGATGTCTCATTCTTTCAAAAGGGGGTGCATAAGTTATGGGATAGTTAAAAATGTTTGACTTTTGTTCTTTGTAATTGCACTGCAACTTGCATATTTAATATAATTGGCGTTCTGTGTCGGTTACTATAGTTGGTGAGTAATTTGGCTGTCAAAGTTGTGCTTTTACATTTTAGGTTTATTTTTGGTATTATTAGGAGCTGACATAAAGAACCCGCCATTTTTTACAGGAAGTAACAGGAAAAGTATGGCGGATTCTTTATGTCGGCACCTAATATTATACTATTGGGTCATTTTGAGCTTACGCGGGCTGTAAATATTTTAACACTAGTGAACTGGATGAGTACTGTAAAAGAGTCAGATCGGGTTCAACTTTCTGCCTTAATTTGCATGCTGGGCCTTGGTTTGAATTTATGATAGGTTCTTTTGATTAACTGTGGTTTTTCATGCCTTTAAGTGAAAAAATAGATATATTTAGAAACAGCTTTAACTGTAATTTTTAAAAATATTCAAAAGTGCTTCACCCTCCCAATTACCTCGAAATTCTTTGATCATTTAACCGTACGACCATGACCTTTTTTCAACCTCAAAAACCGTTTTTTGTCATAAAATGTCAAAAAGCGGGCGGTTTCAGAAGGCTGAATTCATGGTTGAATTGGAAATCTTTGTTTAGACGAGGTGCACCTGAAGCCCACCTCCATTTGGCATAATTGGTCGGACTTTGGCCCTTTTGACTTTTTTCG
Organism: Bursaphelenchus okinawaensis; assembly: GCA_904066225.2. NCBI lineage: Eukaryota > Metazoa > Nematoda > Chromadorea > Rhabditida > Aphelenchoididae > Bursaphelenchus > Bursaphelenchus okinawaensis. The sequence goes on along the minus strand of CAJFCW020000005.1, from coordinate 3,823,131 downwards.
CTCTTCCTTCCGCCAGAACGTTGTGAAGGCTGGCGTGCCATGCCGTCGCTGTAATTAACAGTTAAATCGCCCGTTGCAAAAGAATTTTGTTTTGTTACAAAGATTTTTTTGGGAGTAGTATGGGAGGGCATCGTATAGTTAGGACGTGCATTTTGGAATTTTGATTTTAAGGTTGGACGGAAAATATAAAGTGGAGCTTCTGTATAACGAATCGCTTGGGAATTTAAAAGTTGTTTGTTATGAAGCAGTTTCGTTATAATGAGGTTTTAAATGCTCTGTGCATTACTGATCGGATACTTAAAAGTTGTTTGCTATACGGTATTTTTGTTATAAAGAAGTTTTTTATACAAGAGTTGCACTATTGTTTTAGTTTTATGATAAATTCATACAAGTCTGAGTAGTTTTCATGTTAAAAAGTACAATTAAAAAACTTTTAAAAAAACTTTAACTTTTGCTGATCTTTAAAAAATGTTATTTTTAATATAACTCTTGTATAACAAATAACAAACAAAACTGTAGTTCATATATATATAAGCCTGAAGCAATCATTAGTGAAAGTATATACAGGTCAAAGTGAATGGCCATATTTTTAGGTTATACTAGAGAAAAACTTTGTACGTTGCAGTTTAGTTTTGTAAAATTTTAAAATTACAGTGGAACTTCTGTATAATGAATTGCTCGGAGACTTAAAGTAGAATTTTTTCTTTATCAAGGAGTTTTGTTACACTGGAGTTTTAACAGCACAGTGATGGTACACGGGGATTCAAAAATTGTTCGTTATACAAGAGTTTTACTGTATAATTAAAATTATATTTTGAAAACTGACAAGGCAAACTAGACTTAATTTAAAAAATATATATTTTCGAGATGGAATTTCTTACCGTTTGAGCATAGTAACACTGTTTTTATAAGGGCCAAAATGGGTATTTCTTCAGTTTTATCAAAACTCACTGCGCGACTCTTGTATAGCAAAACACTTTTTTTTATTTTACAGGAGTTCCCCTGTGATGTTTTTTGTAAAATCAAAGAAAAATCAACCGGTAACATAATAAACCTTTATTTTTCTAATTTACTCATTTATATGACAATTGCACTTATCTAATTTGTATATTACCCTTGTCTTTTACAAAATCTGCTCTTACGTTAACTATTAGCATGGTTTTTGGCCTGCCCTTTGAGTGAAACGAAGAATACGGTTGGCTTTTTTGTTTTATGTCTAATTTGTTTAATCGAAGTTGTAATTTTAATCTACTTTGGCTCCATCGTTGGCAACGGAATGCAATTAGAATAAGGAACAAAAGTTCAGGTTTCGAATGACATTAATCTTGCAATTGTTTTCGTTTATTGTGATGGGTAGCGTCATGCTATACTCTTATCGATATTGGATATGAATTTTTGATACGAAAAATGCAGAAATTTGAAAATTGCACAGAAAAATGGTTTTTTGTTATTGAAACTATAATACGAAAAGCTTAATACTAAATAGTACCAGATCAGTAACAACAATAACACTTGCAAAACTTGCTTACACCTGCGGCGTTTCAAAAGTACTTTGAAGTGCTACATTACTCATGTATACACTTGATATTTTATGTATGTTTCCCATTTTCAAAATTATTGTGCAATAAAAATAACTCGAGTTAGCTTAATGTAGCAGAAATGGGTCGGCACCACAGCTGACCTCGCTTAGGGTTTTTTCTTTTGGCCATAGTTATAGAACTGAGATGATGTTTTTTTTAATTTTGTATTATATAGAGACTTTATATTGGATATGGTCAATCAGATTTGTTTTACATTTTTTCAAGACAAATTTTTTGTTGCGGCTTAGTCTAGGCTTCTGGGCTAGATTTGGGCTTTAGAAGCCTTGGTTAGGCATCGGCGCTTAGTGTTTGCACAATTTGGTCTAGTTTGGTGCGTTTCAAATTTTTTTGACCCGGCTTGTATAAGTGGGCTCCTTTTAGGTCTAATGACACTACGATCAGGTGCGGACGGAGACTTTTGGTCTGGTGGCGGGGGTATTTTTTGCAAAAATTTTTTTTTCAAAAATCCACAGGGGGGGGACCACCTTCAACTTTTTTCGAAAAATTTTTTTCCCGTCCCCCAGCGTCCGGCCCTGACTACGATACCCAACAAACCTTTAAAACATGAACATCTTAAACTTACATACGTAGTAAAAAGTATTTTTTGTATAAAAAAGACCAATAAGTGCAAAACGCCTTCTTAAGTACAAACAGGCTAACCAAAACATGTTTTTTGCACAAAATGAATTTTCAAGGAAAAGTTGTCACATTTGGGTATTTCGTGGTCATATTTTATACATTTCAGCCATGTTTTCAGTCTGCTTGAACACGAGAGATAAGGCCTGTCTTTTAGTGGATTAAAACACATGATATTGTCTATAATTGTTAATTTTTAAAGTTTTTTTTTAAATTTAAAAAGTTTTTTTGTATAACTGCTTGGCAAGGTTTGTTAGAAAGGTTTTTATTGGAAAAAGGGGGTAGATTTGTTACCTTTTCTAGTTTTAAATCTTAACATTAAGTTTATTTCAAACTTTAATACCATCTTTTGAATAGGTATAAAGTTGGACCATCCGAATATAGTAAAAGAAACATATTATTCTTTTAAACTTCATTGTTTTAAAGCTTAAAAATTTAGTTTTTTAACGTTTTCTTAATAACCGGTCTCACGCTTTAAATCTTTGGTTTACTGTCCCTACTTATAAATCTGTTCTCTAGGCTTTGGACTAAATTTTTGTTGAGAAACAATGCAAAACAAATTAAGCGTTAAGAGTTTTGTTTTTTTTTCACATAGAAATATGGGTTATTCTTGGTTCAATGGCAACATTTTTTAGACTAACCTTGATATTTTTATCTAAAAATTTTTAAAAGTAGCTCCAGTTCATTAGTTTCAATCAAGATATTAGTTGCTGACATGAAGAACCCGCGATTTTTTACAAGACATTACAGGAAAAGTATGGCGGGTTCTTTATGTCGGCGCCTAATAATAAGAAGGGTCAAACAATAGGTTGTTCAATTAATCCTGTGCACCATTTCAAAGCTAATTTTTGAAATCAGAAGGCACAGAACTATTTGAACAACCTACTATAACATCCTATGTAAATGCCCCCCATAAAAAATTTTCGAAAAAAGTTGAACGTGGTCCGCCCTGTGGATTTTTGGAAAAAATTTTTTCGACCCCCGTTCCCAGACCAAAAGTCTCCGCCCGCTCCTGGTTGGTGCAGCTCCTTAGTTAAAAAAAATTTTTCTAAATAAAAATTTTTATTTCTTAATATCGCTATTGACTTCAAGAAACTATTAAAATTTTCAAAATTTAAAAACGGTTTTGCCATGTTTACCGACCACTTTTTAATACCATTAATCTATGAATTTTGAGTTTTTGAATAACAAAACATTATGCAAGTTTCTGGGTAATATCAGCTGGTTTGGGCGCTCAGACGGTTCGAATTTTAATAACATATCTATGGTTTCTATGATAATACGTTTGTTTTCGAATAATTCTGGGGGTAAATTTAAAAAATCATTTTGAGTTTGAAAAATTATTGTAAAATACGAAAATGAAATCTCTGGTATCAAATAGTTTTTGTAATTTTAAAATTTTGGAAATTTATGGGTAACACCATTATGCTGGATAAGAAATTTTGGTCTGGGTGATAGATTTTAAAGGGTTTAAAATGAGCTGAAGTAATTTTAAAGGGCATTGGGCTACGCTGGTCTAAAAAAATAAAAACGGGTTTAGTCTAAAAATTGGGCCCGGCCGTGCCTATGTTTCACGCATAGCCTAAAACAAGGCCTTTATATATCAGGTCGCGTCAGTCCGAAGGAGCTTTGATTGAGATCGGACTGGCATGAATGGATTCGAAGGCAGGGGCCCAAAACAGTATAAGCGCTCTGGTTAAAACATTAAGGTTTAACTTTTACAAGTCTAGTCTGAGCCAATTTTTGTCGTTTTCTTTGCTAGCAAGTAAAGTTTTAACACTGTGTAGTTAGTTTAGCTATAACTTCTTCGAAAAACGTATTTAAAAAACGACTACATGCCGCTGAGCAGTCTATTAACGACGAACATGTTCTCAGAAACATACGAACATATGCTAATTAATTATGTACTCAGTTCGATACTGTTTCGTCTTAAGCATGTGGTGTGGATGAATATTGGATAGGGCGTAATTACTTTATCGCAGCTTTAACTCTGTGTGGGTGGTATGTGTCAATAGACTTTTGGGTACGTTAGACACTATTTTTTAAAGTTATGTAAGGGTTATGTAAAATTTATGTTATGTCAATGTAAACTCTTTAACTCGTCACTTTTTCCTTTTTTCAAACATTTTTTCCTTAACATCACGAGTAAATTTACTATTATACACTCCCGACGAAAACAACAAGTTTTTGGCCATTAAACCCATTTAAGCGGTTTTATTTTGGCCGCGCGAACACTTCTAGCTATCCTCCTGGGGCACCACGCCAACCTCGTTTTATGACATTCAGACAGTGGGACACTGATTCAGACCCAATTCCTCACTTTTATTTTTATTTTTTGAAAAAATTTTTCACTTTGATAAACAAAATTTTAAATTAGACGTCTGGGGGTAGGGTAAGGGTACAAGTAAAGCTTCAATAAGAAAGAGGGTCGATGAAGAGTTGAGAGAGTACGACTTATTAATTCTTTTAATAATTAAATATTTTGACACAATTGAAAATTTTCGATTTTGTACTTTGTACTGTACTATATTGTTTTTCATATTGATACAAAAGATAAAAGTAGTTCAAATTCAAAAACTAAAATAATAAACAAACAGATTGTAAACAAAATTTAGTTATAGACTGAAGAACCATTCGGTTTAATATTTATCCGATTAGGGTAGGTTGAATCTTACAGGGAAGGGAAGGGGTGCAAAAGGCCGCTCCCGCATTGGTAGTCTGTCTTTTTTTGCTAAAGTCGAATTGAGACCGACCCTCTCCGATTTTATAGTATTTTTTATTCAAATTTCCGTTGGGGTGTATTAAGGTAGAGCTAGAGTAGAACTAAGAGGTTGAGAAAAAGACATGCTAACTAGGGAGCTTAGACTAGAGTCATCATAAGTCTAAGAAGATAGTTAAGGATAGGGGTACTTTGTTGAAGTGAAACTCTTGTATCACTCTATTACGAAGTTTCTGTATAAAAAATTTTTAAATGTCTTACAAGTGCATTTACAACTACTGTGTAATAAAACTTCTTAATGAAAATCAAATTAAAAATTTACAAGCAATTCGTAATACAGAATTACTACTATAATCATATTTTCATTAGTATAAACCAAAAGAGCCAAAGTCTGCACGTCAACCCCAAAAAGTGTTTCCGAGTACATCGTTTAGTATGATGAATGTTTCTTCGGAACGTTTCGTGAATTTGATTTAAACTGATTATAAGAGATCAGAGTCAGTTGTCAGTATTGTTGGCTCTTTTTTGATTAGCTTTAGTTCGTTTTGTCTTCGCACGTGTTTTTGGCACTTGTTGCCAATTGATTGGCTTCTTTTTATAATCTTTTTGGAAGTTCTTCTCTCGAGATGTTTATATAATAAGTGTCACATTTTCATGCGTTTCATAGCGGCAGATTTTAATTTTTAGAAGGTTTTTGGAAGGCTTGTTTTGAACTGGCAGTAGAATTAAAAAACAAAAGATCTTTATCAAACTGCTCTTTGTTTTATCAAAAGCCTTGAAGGTGTCAGGGCTTGAATTTAACTTATTTTTATAAATGACCAGTATTATCTTATTAAAGTTGGCTTTTAGGAAGAAGATAGATATTTTTGAAAAATAAATGCTAGGAGGATTAAATTTTTTTGCAAAACTTAACAAGAAGGTTTAGCTTTTAAACTTTAAGGTGTATAAGAGCCAGGCTGGACTCGGTTTTCTGTCCTGGTTTGTCCTTTTATATTAAGTGAACCATCGTTAATATGATTCCGCTTAAAATGAAACCATTGTCATAGCAAATTTTAAAAGTTTTTCACTCATTTTCAACTGATAAAACTCCGGATATAACGAAGCTTTGCTACAGCGAATTATTTTTTAATTTCTTTGCGATTTGTTATTTATTATTAGGTTGGCCGGTTATGGATTTCGGAAACCTTTGGTAGTTAATTTATTTCGCACTTTGATTGACCCGTTGTTGATTCGTTTTGTAGAACATTTTATTGCGCGTCTTATGGTATATATCCTGTCTTTATTGCTTGTAGCAAAATTTTTAAATTTTTTTTAAAAAGTGTTTGTCTCAATATGTAATGAGCGAATGTATAGTATCTGTTGTACAACTTTAAAAAACTCAAATCAGCTGCAAAATGCTATCGATCGTTGATAAAAGCTTTTGGAGATGACACTATATCAGTACAGGTTTCAACGATTCAGGAGTGGCGTTGATTAAGTACATCAACGTCGACCTGAAGTTGTCACCGATGACGAACTGAAAGCTGCCGTCAAAGCAACTTCATATTCCACGACTCGGTGACACGCAGAATCTTTCTAATGTTTCCACAGTACCATTGAAATTCTTTTGCACAACAGATATCAGATTATTTCACAATAGTGAACGTTCATACGTAGCAAACGTGAACCAATTAAAAATTGAGAAAAGGAGATAGAAATTTTTACTTCACCTGTCTTACTCACCTGATTTGGCACCTTTAGATTATCACCTGTTCAGGTCTAAAAAAATTGAAAACCGTGATAAAGTGTACACATTAGTTGACAACTATAAAATTGTAGCCAACTCAATTCTTTTACGAAGGTTTTCATTTTTTGCGTGCACGTTGGAAAGAAGTCTTCTTCTGGTCTAAAACATACTAATTTTTTAAAATTATATGTACAAGAGTATTCATTTGATACCCTCTAATTACTGCAACATAATTTCTTTATGTTTCAGTAATTTAAATTTTCACCAAAACTTTCACTTTATATCATTATCTATTCTCTTCCCGACTGTTTTTTTAATCTCCAAAATGTTTGTAATGGCCATATAATGGCGTTTGGAAGCGTTCGCTTTGATTCTAAAGTGGTTTACATTTCCTGGTCCTTCTTTTATCAAGATGGCTGAAGATGTGCATGTAGCTATGTTCTTCTTGTTTGTAAACATATACGTGTGTTTGTGGTTAAATTGTGACATTTCTACAAAGTGATACATCACAGCGTAGACGTTTTGGTTATGTACGCAGATTTGGCATAGAAATTTAGATATACGTGTCTATGTTTGAAAATTAATGTTTATATATTGAAGGTTTACATATATATTAACATATTATGCTTTAGTTAATATATGTTTACTTAACTGTACAGTAAATGTTTTATCTTTACAGTAAAATATATATTTATTATTCTGGAAGCACATACTATATAGTACGTATATACTTGTGATAGTACAAACAAACATACTATGTAGTACGTATGTATACCCTCACTAGTAGTAACCTTGAATAGTAACTTATAATACCTTCATTAGTTCACATTTTGTTTACTCTTATATAACTTGAGACTGATCATGCCCTTTGTTTGAGTTTAAAATGATTTATTGTTTTGTTAACAATATTTTGAAAAGTTTATTACAGAGATCTGTCGTATGTTTGATGTCAAACATTTATTTTATCTTCTTATCTTGTTTTGAATGTTTTTGAATATAATTATATTATATTATAGGCTCGACTTTGGTTTAGAGATGGTTAAAAAATTCATTTTTAGATTTTTTATGAATAGACTAGATTGTAAAAAGTCTGAGACTGATCCAATGTTTTTGTCTGGTTTTGGCCTTTTCCCTTAACCTAGGTGTGCCGGTCCAGCTTTTTTTAAATTTACTTTGGTTTGGCATGGCCTCTTTTATAAACTTGTAAAAGTAATAACTATTACGTTGTTCATATAATTCTACGCCCTCTCAAACCAAATTTTTAGGTAGGGGGCACATAATTATTTAAACGATTTAATAGAACAACTTGTGTAAGCATAATAGCTTTAAAATCATATCCATTTTATACTTTTTGCAGATCAAGTATTTCGTTGTGGGACTTAAGTTTGTTCATTATGGCTTTAATTTGGGCCCGGCCTTCAATTTCCCAAAATCCCGGCTTCTTTCATATCTGCATGGGACCGACCTAGTTCGGGCCGGCTTTGGTTAGGCCTATGGGACTCTTCTTAGTTGTTGTATAAACTTGTAAAGGTCTTTCCTAATTTGTCACATTAAGACATTTTAGTGATTAGTTTTTTTTATTAAGAATTGCGAACGTTTGTAGCTAATTTAAGGTTAAAAACGTGTGTTTGTGGCTATTTTAAGACGTATAACGTATGTTTTTGTCTATTATGAGCTAAAAAGTAATGAGGCGATTATGCTTACGTACGGCTCTTGATCAAAAATGCCAGACGTTTAAATGTCATGGCTACTAATGGCTATTTTGGCACTTGGAACGCTTATATTGTACCGGGCATGACGTTTTTCTTCTAGTTTTTTGGTTTAAAATTCAATTATAAAAACTTTTTACAGCTGAAAATGTGCTAAAAATTCAAAATTGATTTTAATTTTAAATTTGAATTTCTTGAAATTTTAAAGTTTCAAGTTTTGTAAAAGTTTTAATTTTATATTGGATCAAACTCTTTGTTTTCACCTGCCCTCCACTCCAAAAACACTTGTTTTATAGTTTTTAACGTCTTTGAGGGCATTTCATTTTAATATTTATAAGATCCTTGTAATAAACAAATGTGTTTACATGATTTTGCAGGATTCATTATAAGGCCGCTTAAGTTAATCAAAAAAAAGAAATTGCTCGCGAAAGCCGTATCTTGTACTTGAGAATACGTTTTCTTTGTACCGACAGACCACTTGTACAGTACAGCTCTTCAAACTGATATAAGTATCTATCTTTTAGTTAATATAAGTTTTTTTGCTATATTTGGGTACTCGATGTTTGGTTTGATATTTTTTAAAATTTTTATATCTACATTACACTTGGCCTACATGGAACTTTAGGTTGAGTACTAATTTGAGTACTACTCTCAAAAAAGTTCCTTTCCCTACCCTACCCTACCCTACCCTACCCTACCCTACCCTACCCTACCCTACCCTACCCTACCCTACCCTACCCTACCCTACCTTACCCTACCCTACCCTACCCTACCGTACCGTACTCTACCCTACCCTACCTACCGTACCCTACCCTACCCTACCCTACCCTACCCTACCCTACCCTACCCTACCCTACCCTACCCTACCCTACTCTACCCTACCCTACCCCTACCCTACCCTACCGTACCGTACTCTACCCTACCCTACCTACCGTACCCTACCCTACCCTACCCTACCCTACCCTACCCTACCCTACCCTACCCTACCCTACCCTACCCTACCCTACCCTACCCTACCCTACTCTACCCTACCCTACCCTACCCTACCCTACCCTACCCCTACCCTACCCTACTCTACCCTACCCTACCCTACCCTACCCTACCGTACCCTACCCCTACCCTACCCTACCCTACCCTATTCTACCTTACCTTACCCTACCCTATCCTGCCCTATCCTATCTTATTCTATCTTGCTATAACCTACCCTACCCTACCCTACCCTACCCTACCCTACCCTACCCTACCCTACCCTACCCTACCCTACCCTACCCTACCCCTACCCTACTCTACCCTACCCTACCCTACCCTACCCTACCCTACCCTACCCTACCCTACCTTACCCTACCCTACCCTACCCTACCGTACCGTACTCTACCCTACCCTACCTACCGTACCCTACCCTACCCTACCCTACCCTACCCCTACCCTACCCTACCCTACCCTACCCTACCCTACTCTACCCTACCCTACCCTACCCTACCGTACTCTACCCTACCCTACCCTACCCTACCTTACCCTACCCTACCCTACCCTACCCTACCCTACCTTACCCTACCCTACCCTACCCTACCCTACCCTACCCTACCCTACCCTACCCTACTCTACTCTACCCTACCCTACCCCTACCGTACCCTACCGTACCCCTACCCTACCCTACCCTACCCTACCCTACCCTACCCTACCGTACCCTACCCTACCCTACCCTACCCTACCCTACCCTACTCTACCCCTACCCTACCCTACCCTACCCTACCCTACCCCTACCTTACCCTACCCTACCCTACCCTACCGTACCGTACTCTACCCTACCCTACCCTACCCTACCCTACCCTACCCTACCCTACCCTACCCCTACCCTACCCTACCCTACCCTACCCTACCCTACCCTACCCTACCCTACCCTACCCTACCCTACTCTACCCTACCCTACCCTACCCTACCCTACCCTACCGTACCCTACCCTACCCTACCCTACCCTACCCTATTCTACCTTACCTTACCCTACCCTATCCTGCCCTATCCTATCTTATTCTATCTTGCTATAACCTAACTTTGAACCCTACTACAATATAAAAACCAGCCAATGAACCCGAGTACACTGTGAAAACATGTTGTTTGTCTATATTCTAATGGTCAAATTATGTTGTTATTTCATGGCACGGTAATCAAATACTAGTGGTATGTCTACTTTCAGCTTGTGTGAATGTTATGTGGGTAGTACTAAGAGTGCACTCTTTTTTATTTTGATGCTTTAGGGTACAAAATTAGTTACTTTAGGTCGTTATGTAAGGAAGTTACATTGTGAGTTGACTTGTATTTTACATTTTTTGTATTTTTAAGTAGTTTTAAGATTTTTTTAGGCTTTTTAAGGCTTTTTGGAGGCTGTTTTAAGAGCATTTTCAAGCCTTCAGAAGTTATTTTAAGACTTCTGAAATTTGCTTTAAAGCCTTTCTCAAACCTTCAGATGTCATTACAAGCTTTCAGTAACGTTCTTATACCGTGATGTAACCAACTTTTATAAAAAAATCATTTTTAATTGTCATGCGATTTCAGAATGCGTCCCAATGTAAGTTTCGTGATCACAGCGACGGTTAAAGACCCTTTACAACAACTATGGAACAAGTGTTTAGATGACAAACAAATGCAGTTACATCGGAATGACTTAGAGAAGTATGTTCAACTATACCTATTCCCATGTCTAATTGTGTTTGGCATCTTGGGGAACGCTTTGAACCTGACTGTTTTGCTCAATAAACGCATGAGGAGCAGGTAAGGCAAGGTTTGTCATGTAACTTGATGGAAAATGATGTTTTGGACACGTTTGGTCGTATTATGATTTAAAAATTGATTTTTAAAAAAAAATTGGAAATTTTTAAATTTTTTCACTTTAAAAATTTAAATTTCTTTAAACTATTACCTATTGCAGAGCCAACACCTTCCTCTCCCTACTAGCCATCTCTGACATTGCCTTCCTGGTCTTCCTGACACCACATGTCCTAGCAACATATCACTTCCTCTACGTCAACTACTACTTTAGATGGTTTTACTTTAAAACCAAGATTCATTGGCTAGCCCTAGCCAACTGGATGTCAGCCGTGGCTATCTGGGTGGTGATAGCTGTATGTGCTGATAGGTTGATTGGGATACGAAAACCATTGTATATACGAAGTCATGTGGCGTCGTACAAGATGATGATGATACTGGTTATTATTGTGGTTGTGCCATTCTTATTGACACTGTTTAGACACTTTGAGCATTACTGTCCTGTAAATAATTTGTGTCACGATACTCAGGTCTACTCCAAGTGCTTTCCAATCACTCACGAGTAAGTTGGAATGGTTTTTTGTTGTTTTAGCGTGAAGTGTTATCTAAAATTTAAAAAAACTGAAATTTTTTAAAAATTAAATTTTTTGAAATTAATTTTTTTTTAAATTTGAATTTTTAAATTTTTAAAATTGATATATTTTAGTGTCTGGCAATCTCACATGTTCCAAAACACGTTTTCCTATGGCTACAGGAAGTTCATAAGGTTGTCGATACTGACGAACACCGTATTCATAGTAATGTGTCCAATTATATTGTTGGCCACTTTGAACATCTTGTTGTTGTGTGCGTTAAGGCAACGGTCATCTGAGATTTCACTTATGCAGGATGACAATGTCACTAAGTAAGCTTATTTTTTAACGCAGTATCTTTTTGTGCTATATTTTTTGGGGTACTGTGATATCTCCTTGTAGTACTGCAGTACTTCATTATGTACTTCTCTGTAGTACAGTAGGACCCCTTTATGGCACTGTAGTACTTTTTTTAGGACTGTGGTACCGTACTTCAGTACTTCTTCGGGGTGCTGCAGTACTTTTTTTGTGATACGGTAGTATTTCTTTGTAGTACTGTAGTATCTTTTTTTGCTACTGTGATACTCTATTGTGGTTCTGTGTTATCTCATTGTGTTACTGTGGTATTTTTTTTTGTGGTATTGTGTTGTCTTTTTGTGGGTCTGTGATACTTCTTTGTGATGCTGTTGACTTTTTTTGTGGTATTGGAATACCTTTTTTTAATACTGTATTTTTCAAATTTTTAAAATTTTTTCAAAAATTTGATTTTCAACTTTTCAGTCCAACAATGAACAACCACAAGCATCACAAAACGGAGCAACGAGTAACTCTAACAGTAACACTAATAGTCACTCTATTCACCTTCACCAATGGCCCTTCTGGCGTAGTCAGTTTCGTGGATTTGGTCGGAGAATCGAATCGAATGCCGGATTGGTGGTATAATGCTGGCGTGTTTGCTAACTCACTGGTCGTTGTTGGGAAAGCCAGCAACTTTATCATCTTCTGTCTGTTTTCTAAACATTTCCGCAAACGACTGTTCGGATTGGCACAGAAGAAAGTGCATGAAAAGATTGGTAAGGCTTACAGTAAACTACAACTTTAATGTAAAGTATTACAGTAAACGAAAAATAGCGGGACACTTTTTGGTTGAAAAATAACAGAAAAGTGTCCCGCTCCTTCTGGTTTAACCTAATATATTGATATTATTATAGTAGGGCCGATTGAAATAAGATAGAATAATATAGAGTAAGAATTTATACTGTAGAGTAAAAGAAAGAAGATGATAAGAAACGATAGAGTAGTGGAACTAACTGTATACGTTATATAAAGGTAGGAGAGAGTTGAGTAGGCTATGATACGATAAGACAAAGAACGGCAAAGTAAAAAAATAATATATGTTACTAAGATACTTTAAGATACCGAGATGTAAAGTAAGACTTTAGAGGTAAGATACGATAAGACAAAGAAACATAAAGTAGAGGTTATTACAGCTTATTGTTAAGTTACGGCAAGCGAAGATGAGGTAAAGTAAGGTACATTATTACGTGTTAATGTAAAGATACGACGAAGTAAAAAAAAAAGAAAAAAAGAAAATTAATATAGTTTAATCTTAAGATACGACAAGACAAATGGAGTAAAAGTACAAAGATTTACTATACATATGTTGGTGTAGAGGGTAGAATAAAGCAAAATTTTTTTAAATTTAAAAAAAATATTTCAAAAATGAAATTTTTCTTAATTTCAGACCTACTAGAATCCCGTCGTCGCTCATCAGTTCACAAAGCTTCGGGCTTATCACGTCGCGAAACAACCAACAGTCGAAAAGCTTCAACACAAGCCATGTTGTTCTGAAAACTACCTCAATTAAACATATTCAGAGTGGATATTCCGCCATGATCTCATCTACAACGCGATCTCTATCTCTCTCACATTCTTTCCTCAATCAATCTGATTTCTAACAAAATAAATTTCAATTTTGAAGTTGGTTTTAAATGTTTTATGCTTTTTTATTATTACTATAACATATATAATGAAACATTTGTCATATAACGTATAGAATATAAATTTTTACCGTATAACTTCTGTATAACAAACTCCTCTATAACGAAAAAACTGTATACAGATAACAGAACTTTTGGCGTACTCTGTAAAAAACAATTTTTGAACCCTAGCTAACACTACACAAAGCATTTAAAACTCGTATATAACTAACAAATTTACAAATTTTAAGCGATTCGTTATATTGAAGTTCTGCCGTACTATAACATATGTAAAAAGAAACATTTATGCTTTAGAAAATGCAACAAAATTCAACCTAAAAACGATTAATCTCAAAGTAAAACCTCGTTTATCATAAAACCTGATCAAACGTTCGATTTGAAGTGGGTTTTAGTATTTAGCAGTCGCGACACGACCTTCACTGCTAGATTAACCTTTCTGAAAAAACGCCTTCTTCCTACCTGTTAAGTAAAAGAACGGTTTATGGCGTATATTTCAACCTAGATTTCTAAGAAACAACTTTTTATTTGTTACTTTTAGTAAAGTGCGATTTAGATTTTAAATAGAAAGTACTTACCCTTGCTCGCTCAAAATTTTTAACTTGTATCTGGAAATTAGTGTATATTACTGTACACTAAGTTCCAGATACATACAAGCGCAACAAAAAGGAAGCAGTGTTAAATTATAAAGTATTCTAAAATACAGTGTATTACTTTATGTTGTTTGGTGACTATTTTTAGATTTTATACAGTTTGTTATTTTATAGTTTTTGGGGATTTTCTTACAGTTTAATGACTTTTAAGTGACGTTAGTAAGTTTTGCCTAAAAAAATTGATTTAGCTTTCATATTTGAGACTTTTTACTATTTATATACTACGTTAATATATATTTTGCGTATATATTATATATTAATTTTTATTTTTCATTTATTTCTTAAAGCATATATTATTATATCACGATTTATGATATATTACTATATAATAGCACCATATACTACAAGTCTATATGTATTACAATATTTTTATCTTTCTTTTATTTTTAAAAAGTTACCTACTTCCTTATAATTTAAATTCAAATTTCACTTGTTTTACATTTATATTGAAAGAAAATACAATTTTTCACATTCAAAACCGAATAACTAAATAAAATAGCATTTTTTAAATAAAAACCCATTCCCCCTTTTAACAAACTATTACATCACAGTCATACTCCATTTTTTACCTTCACTTACCTTTATAAATTTTACATTTATTCAAAAAAAAAACCACACAATTTTTTAAAATTGACCAATATATCATTAAAGGTTGGAGTTGGACGACTCGTACACCGTCAAAACCGTACCCAAACGGCAATTACCAACCGTAATCACCTAGTACCACAATACCTTATAAAATAATAAATTGTTTGGTAGTATAGTTGTTGCAGTGAATACAAGTATTTGAATAATATGGTATATCTAGACAACAATGAATAATAGGATTAAATAACAATCAAATTTACAATATCAAGTTAGAATAGAATTGGTATGTAGTAGAATACGGATAGTATTCTGATTTGGTGGGGTTCGTCAGTACGGTGCTCGGCAGCCCTTTTATACTTATGCTACTTTTAATTATACTCTTGTTCTATCATTTTATATTTGATAATAAATTGACTATGGACTAATTTTTTGGGTTGTAAAAACGCTACAATCCATTTAACCAGCTTGTAACCATCCGCGCTTTATTACCCACAACTATCAACACTTGGTCCTTGATTATCATGGAAGTAAAGGTTATATCTTTTGGGGTGCAGTCGAAGAAATAATATTTAATTTACTATGTTACTATGACTGAATTAACTTTGCATTCAATACAGTAACTAATGCTAATTGTAATTAAATTATACTAAATTAAATAGGGTAAAGTAGATGTAGCAGGTCCGATAACTCACTTATCGGTGTCGTAAGGAAATCTCTATGATAGAGGAAGGAATTAAGGATACCACAATACCACAATTTCCAAATTATCAGATGTACCAATTATGTACGTTCAAACCAAGCCGTTAACCCGTCCGCCCGCGTTGGCCAGCCTTACCAGGAACATCACAGTATTACCTACTGATCCACCCATCCTGTTCGGAGGTGTACAATACTCTCTCGATGACTATGCAGTCATGATGTTTACAAATGGTCCGTAGCAACATTTGCAAGCTGGGTGCTGTGAAAAGTGCACTGAAACCTATTTTTACTTTGAATGTTCTTTTACACAATGACCTTGTTATTGACAAATCAAATTACAATTTGTTAAGTGACCTTTTAATCAAACCGTTCGACTAACAAAAACCCGCCCTTTTTACAGCCATAAAAAACATCTGAAGTTACTATAAAAAGGGACGTTAGTTCCGGGTAAAGGCATCACTTCCAAAAGTTACATTTCTAACCACTACTTCTTTAATACTAAACTATTCTACTTTGTTGTACTACTATTCACTATATTACCGTACATTACTACTAAAATAAATATATATAATATTAATTTGGAATTTTTTATAATTGTGTCCTATGTTAATCTAATTTGTTGTTATTTCCTACAGTGCAACGTCGTCAACACACTGGCTTTCGGAGCCATACCTGTCGTAAGTCCAACGCAAATGGCTGGCTGAATGTTTCTCACCACCGGACTCTCTACTCGTGTTACAATAATATCCAAGTCGAAGAACATACAAACTAGAAAAACACTAAAGAAACAAATTCACGCTAAATTGTCAATCATTAAGATTGAAAATAGCTGAAAAGAACTTTTAAAGAACGTACCTATCAAAATAAGATTCGGAAGCGCGATGTTACTTTTCTTATTAAGGTAACCTGTCAATCAACGCAACACATACTAGATCACCGCTGTTCACCACCCTTACCATCACTAAGAGTGAACATACCCTTTTTACAATCACTCATTTGGGAACAGCGGGGATGCCAATCACTCTGATAAGACAGCGCGCTGTCTTATCTGCAGCGTACGGTGGCCTACCACTCCGTGCTCGACTGGTCCAACGGTTGATAGAAGCACCGGCGGCATTAATTCTCATCAACCACATGCCACGGATTCATACCACTAGTCGTACCATGTAGGTCCGTAGCTGAGTTCCACATAAATTTAAAAAAAACTTGTAATAAATAAATTAAAAAAGTGATAAACCAGTTCGGTTAATCTTATAAAAGGTCATACTTGTTGTTTTAAAAAATCTCTTCAAGGAGGCACTCTATGTAGGGGGTCTGCTGGAAAGGTTAGACTGTAACGCCCACCTCTTAGCCGTGTTATGATTGTATATTTAAACGGCGAAAATCGTTTTTTATTCAAGAGAGATATTACGGGAGAGCAGCTAGACGGCGGCGGCGCAATGCCCACCGCGGCGCTCTCTAGATATTTGACTACTGTTAATAAATTATTATAACTGTAATTATGGTATAATCTCTATTTAATATCCACGTAATTCATAATCAAGAATGCTGACCAATTGTTTTGCTGTGCTCCGGGACGAAGATGGCGTAAAACATGGCTTTATGGCCTACAATGCAGAAACATCTATTTTCTTGGGCGTAAACAGAGGATGCCAATTACGAATCCACAATCAGGAGTTTCTTTACTACGACGAACGTCGCTCGACTGACATTTACGTAAGCGCGCCTCAGACTAGGGCCGCACATGAGTAAGTAAATTTTTTCAAAAAGCTAATTTTTCACATAACGTAAAAAGAAATCAAAAATCATGTATAGAGTTAAAAATAGTACTTCCTAAATGTTCCGTAGTGTTAATTTAAAGTAGATTTGAAATTTCATTGTACAGGAAACATGGTTTTAATTTTATTAAAAATTAACTGGATTTGTTTCTGGGTTTTATGGATTTGGACTATTTGGATTGTAATATACAAATTTCGCCCCGGATACGCGTATGCACGTGATTTCCACTTCACAACCACGCAGCGCCCGTCAAACACCTTCACCGGCACCTTACTCATCAACCCCACCATTCCCGAATACTGTGACTATTCACTGATCGCACACTGCGATACCACTACGAGTTACGTTATATTATTATCAGTTGTACAAACGAATATTAAATTGAATAAATAAACTATAAGCGACATCCCGAATATACAATCTAATTAGGTCGACAATAGGATTACCTTTTGTGCGGCTTTACAAACATACGGAACCATGGGAGCCATAAAGGACTATTACAGAGCCAAAATTCAGAGCACAACCTCTGTAAGGTACAACGCACAAAACGAAACGGTAAGTTCGGATCTAATTAGACGTAGTCTGTTGTCCTATCTCCAGTCTAAAAACTTACCTCCCTACTTATAATTTAAATTCAAATTCATCTATTTTACATTTATATTGGAAAAAATACTATTTTCGCATTCCAAAACAAATAACTAAATAAAATAGTAAATTCTTTTTATATAAAAAACCCTTTTTTCCCTTTTTTAACAAAACATTACATCATAGTCATATACCATTCTTTCCCTTCACCTACTTTTATAAATTTTACATTTATTCAAAACAAAATTATTACATAATTTTTTTAAAATTGTGACCAATATATCATTAAAGGTTGGAGTGGACGACCATCGACTCGTACACCTTTAGAACCGTACGCAAACGGCCATTACCAACCATATTCATTTAATGCAATACCTTATAAAATAATTGTAAATACAGTCAAGTATACTCTATCCATCGCAATTGTTACGTCTCATTTAATTGTTCACTATAAAAAAGTTAATGATGAAAAAATAGTCAAATTATGCGGATCGAGTAAATTAAAACTAAAAAACCACATTTAGTTTAAAAATAAGGTTTGGAAAAATTACTTCGTGCTGCTAATCTAATCAAAACCATAAGATTGATGCCGACAAAACAAAATACGACCACAAGCATGCCAACAACATAACTTAATCCACAATATTGAACATATGGCGGTTTTTCGCTCAGCAAATCAATCTGCATATCCCATGAAGGATGAATACATTGTGAAGGCTCCAGATACCTGTAATAAGTTCTTACCAAATTGGAATGGAAAAAAACAAAACTCACGCCGCCGGGCGCATACATCGGCATGGTGCCTGACAAATTGGTAGACTGCCACACTTATCATTTTGGATCTCCGTTTCCACCCAGATAGACGTCTCCGCTACTTGTTCCCCACCGACAACATTGACAATCAACACACAAATAACCAAAAAGCTTATCTTCGACATAACACATCTATTCAATGAATCGCGAGACGCGATTTCTTTAGCCCGCGGATACTGTAATATCCGATAAAACCGACCCTAGCAAATCGCCCACATAATGCACGTGAGATGCACGTTAACAAATGCAGCACATTCCAAAGTCCACAAACTCGTGCTATCGTCAATCATACAGCCCAATCACAAGACCCCGCTCGCCGAACTCCTGCAACACACGTCAGTGGAAGTGATCAATCGATCACTATATCACTGCGCAGCACTAGTATAAAAGGGCTGCCGAGCACCGTACTGACGGACCCTACCGACTCAGAATACTATCTGTATTCTACTACATACCTTTAGACTTACCTTTATTTTTCTCGTAACAATTTGTTAATTAACCTTAGTTTAATATTAAAACATTTTATTCTAAATTGCATTTGATTTTCCCTTCAAGGGAAAAGCTTGGCATTCCGTTTGTGTTTGATGTGCTTAATTTAAAAAAATGTATCATCTTTTTTCGCATAAAACTGCGCAGCGATTTGCGCCCTAGTCGGCTGACCAAATGTCCCTCGGGCTGATTTTTTTGTATGTCTTTCTTCGAAAAGCTTTTCGGCCTTCTTTGTCGTAATTAAACAGAAAAAAGACTTGAAGATCTTCAAATTCAACTTCAACTAAAATCCGATGGCCTATTTTACATAATAACTTATCGGCCCGGAAAACTTACGGTGGTAACCTGACCTGTCCGTCTGGTTGGTGTTGCTTTTAACTAATTGGCTGGCCACTTTGGCATTGATTGGTTAGCTTTGTACTATTTCGGGCCTGTTCTAGAAAAGAATAGAGTAGGAGGAAATACTAAACTGGTCTTTTGGCCTAGGACAATTTTGGATCGAAGAAAAAAGACAGTTCGGGATCAGCGGTCGATGACAATGCCGGATCGATGAAAATATATGCTAAAATATACAGAAAAGCGTTGTCGTATGCTTTGAAAAGTTGTTCTCGCTATAAATGATTGTTTCTATGAAAATATACTGTTGTTGCCACTGCCACAACTTATTTTAGAATGACAAACATATTGTCTAAGAAGTTGATACATAAAAATAACCTTTATTTATTATCGAAAGCATGACATTTAATTATTCACAGTTGAAATATGTATTTTAAATATATTTTAATTCATTTGAAGATGCTCATAGTTCATGGGCTTGAGTAATTTCAACTGTATATGAGCGTAGATGGCTGTTCTCGGCCTTGTCAAGCAATGGTTGGTCGTACTGGACAAGCAAGGGGTCCTCAGTGGCATAGTCATCAGTCTCCAGATGTCTAAAATTGGAGTTTAAGTAAGTTGCTCATGTGCGCTATCATAACAAAGCAATCATCGAAAGTACCTTCAAAAGCAGCCTACCTCAAGTAAATACTTCTCAAGCTGGCCATAGACATTCTGCTGTAGTTGCCATCTCTCACATTCTGAACTGGACTGTATCTTTTGACCTGTGCGTAGCCATAATCATCTACTAGAGGTATCGGTGGATGCGGTAAGTCATGTTGAGTTTGAATACCGCGACTGATCATGATGACACATCTTTGTTCCGTTTCACTTATACTGATCTCTATGTCATCGCTTTCTTCGTGTGGTAAACTGACTTGACGCTCCTGTTCGCTGTATCTTCTGACATTATACGGTACTTCAGTAGTTGGTTCGTATTGGGTAGATCTGTTGTTTTCATGCTCAGTAGGTATAGCCAGTGGCGCTTTCTTGTCGTATTTAGTATGATAAAGATCAGAATCCGTCTTTAAGTTAATCTCTTCATAAATGTCATCGTACTTGTTGTATCTAGGTCTTTTACCTATCGGCCGCAAACTCAGTTCGGACATACGGCGAAGCAAGTCAGTATTGTTGAGAATGGGCTGTTTTGGCTGTAGATGAGATGGTGTTTGAGGAGCACTACCATAAGCTGAGGAATATGTTGATAACGGTCTTTTTGGCTTGTCATGTTCTGACGTTTGACCATTGTAGGCAGTGTGGTCATAGCAATGACAATGCTTTGGCACATAGTAAATGTAATTTGGCTCCGGAGATACTGGTAGTGCTTTTTGTGGGGCTACTAAAGCTTCTGAAGCTGTTTTTAGTGGTAGTACTTCTACACGACCATCTGGGATCTTCTGAAATTCAAAAATGTAAATGAGGGTCATTTTAACAATCAAATCTAAAAGCCGTATTTTACATAATAAATTTAAAATTCAAATTTCGAAAAAATTTTAAAAATTTTTTGAGATTTTTTGAAACAAAGTCTATGTCAATATAAAACGGTTTTACAGCCACCGCACCTTTTGTAATGTTGTCTTTTGGCGCAATAAAGGTGGCGATGGAGTTTCATTCTTTTCGTATTTGTGTGGTCTTACGATAGTTAACGGGTGTTTAGGCAGCTCTGACGCACGACGCAGAGAGTGAATCGGTATGTAGTGGTTGGAAATTGATCTGGAACTAACTTATTTTGTTATATTATATATTAGGTTGTTCAAATGATTTGTTCTCTAACACAATATAGAAAACAAAATTTTTGAGCGGTTCGTTATACAGTTTACTGTATTTTCAAAAAACTTGTAAAAAGTTCTTACTTTGCTGTGCTTGTAGTACTAGAGCTTCTTCTTCTTTGATCAATCGGCTTCACAGCAACTTTACTGGTACTGCTTACAGTTTTGCTTTTATTCGAAATTTCTGGAGTTTGATTGATAGCTTCTAGGCTTCTAAATAAATAAGTCACAATCAAAAACAACAAAACATTAAGAATTCCATAAGAAAATTGTAAATTTTACGCCATAGTAAAATACAATTTTTATAAATTAGTTTAGATTATAAACCTACTTTGTCAAAGCCCTAGCCAGCTCCAACGCGGACAAAAGCTTCGCTGGCGGAGGGTTTTCCCAAAAGCGTTCCCAGTTATTGGCTGGAGTGAGTAGATGAGGTTTGTACTTTGCCAAAGAATTGGGATCATTTACATCTGGATTTCTTGGTGGAGGCGGAATGTTCAGGTATGTTAGGCATGTGGCAAAGATCTATAAATGTTTGTTTTTACATTTTTATCTTTACAGAGCAGTTGTACCAAATATCTCTCGGGGTTTAAAATAAGAACACTATAGAATAAATAACATAAAACGTTACCACAAAAATCACTTTCAAAAACTGCTAATCAGTCATGGCTAACGAGATATTAGCGGCGAAAATCTTATGTGGTCAAGGGCTACTGCATTAGAGAAGTTGTGTTTGAATACCGTCGATTTCTTTTTGGCGTGAGGCTCAAAGTATACTTTTTCGAATAACTCGCTGACCAAGGCCATTTAGCAGTTTTTGAAAATGATTTTTTGGCTTTTTATGTCCTTTCATCTCATATAGTTCTTGTTTTAACACCGGAGTGATATTTAATACAACTAGAAATCATTTCGTGGCTAAAGCTAAAGCTAAACTAAAAATTTTATTTTTCTTAAAGATATTAAATTTTAAAACTTCAAGTTTTCACTTTTTAATTTCAGAAAATTATCAAAACTATACAATCTTTACCTTCAAGATGCCAAACATTTGTTTAGCCGATTCAGCACAGAGCCAAACCAGCTTTGGCTGGTGGTTCTTCTTAACAATTACTTCTACTTGAAAGACCATAAAGTTATCCGTATCCAGTCGATTATCTTTTTTAAATATAGGCAAGTTACCATAAGGTCTACATGTCGTACCAAAACGTATATTTTGGGCCGCTTTTTTTAGATCAATCGTTTGTAGTAGTTGTTTTTTGGCAGTGTTATCCTTGTAGAGAGTGAAAGAGGGGCCAGTAGAGTCGAATGATATCATCAGGTAACATTCTGAGAACTTGGTCTGGAATATAGTGGTATATTGTAGTAAGCTAAGATATATTTATAAAACTTAAAAAAAAAACTTTTTTTTTAAATTAGTGCTACATAGTACAGACGTACTATACATCTTCACAGCTTACACTTTCAAAAATTACAGTACCCCTTACCTTAGCGGTCTGGCAGAAGACTCGCTCCGTCCGCAGAATCACCATGATGCCAATAAAATGAGATTTGAGACAGAAACCAGCCGGTTTTATGAGCACCAAACATGTTTATCCAATGACAAACCGAGCAAATAATAAGGACATTCCAATCGACAATCGGCTCGATTATGCTGGTGTTAAATGGTCGTTACGATGGCTTCAATTGGCTTCAAATTTGTTGTGATAGAGGAAAAGTTTTGGAATTAAACATAAGTTTTTTGAGATTTACATTGAATGCATATTGCTTTAGTTTGCTTTGCTTTACTTACTCAACGTTATGTTAAAATAAACTTTTAATCAAAATGTGATCTAAATGACATTAAAATATAGAAGAAATTATGTATAACAAAACTGCATATCAAAAAAATCTGTATAAAGAACAAGTTTTGAACTCTCGGCTAACAATACAGTGTGTTTTTAAAACTCTTGCAAACCAAAACTCCTTTATAACGACAAATTTCAAATCATTGCACAGTTCGTTTACTGAAGATCGCTTGAAGTAGAAATCAGGCTATAAAGTAAAGTTATAAGGTAAGTTAAAGAGCAAACAAGCTCGACGTTAGATTATAGGGTGTGGTAGGGCCGAAAGCAACAAAGGCAAAGACAGCGTAAGGCAAAAGCTAAGCAAGACGAAGGCAAGGCAAGGTAGAAGGAAGGATAGAGCAGAATCTTCTTTTGGGTTTCGACCAGGCTTGGACACAAGGCAGGGCATTGAAAAATTTCCATGCCCTGCCCTGTGTCCTGCAATGCCCTGCCCTGTACAGGGCATTGCGGTTTCATGCCCTGCCCTGCCCTTGCCCTGCAGGGCATCAGGGCATTTACAGGGCATTACAGGGCATTAAGTATAATAGTACTAATAAATTCATTAAACATAATATAGTCACAAATAATGAATTACACAACTTAAAAACAAGTTATTTAACATTTAAATATTATTCTCTGTAAGTTCAAATTGATTGAGCAAGTAGCAGTAAGGTTTTCGTACTGTATGGAACTAATTTTTCTAAATTTGGTTCTTTTTGACATTGTATGATACCAAATTGTACGGTCGGCGGAGACTTTAGGGTATTCGGCGCAGGGTCGGCGGAGGCTTTGGGGAATTCTATTTATTCGACCTTACCCTTGACCTTTTAGTGGCCTTTTTAGCCTACCCGACCCTACTCTTGACCTTTTTAAACCTAACCTACTATACCATACCCATGTTGCCTAATATACATCACTTTACCATAAACTATCCTATCTATCATACCACATCTTAATATAACGTATCATATTATACCATACTATGCCAAACTATACTTGACTATATTATACCATTTTACTTACCTATTCTACCATACCCATGAATAGTACACGGTAGTGTTGTATAAGATTGAATAAGGTAAGGTATAGTACAGTTTGATATGGTATGGTATTGTAAGGTATGGTATGTTATGGTATGGTAGGGTATTGTAGGGTTTGGTATGGTAGATATGATAGGTTATGATAAGGTATGGTATGTTAGGTATGATATGCTTAGTGAGATGGGTATGGTAGTAACACAGGACATCGTATGGTATATTATTATATTATTATAAAGGACGAGTATGGTATAGTTGTGTAAGGTAACATATGCAAGGGTAAAGTGGGATAGGGTTAAACAGGTCAAGGGTAGGGTCGAGTTAATACCCTAAACTCTTCGACAAATTGCCTAAAGCCTCCGCCGACCCTCCGCCAAATACTAAAGTGTCCGCCAAATCAAAAAGAAAATTTTTGGAAAGAACAGGGTATTTGCAGGGCATTACAGGGCATATGGCATGCCCTGCTTTTAGGCCCATTATATCAGAGTTTCACTGATTTAAAAAATATATCTATAATTTATTCATTTTTAAAAACAAAACGGTCGATGAATTTACTTTTTCCATAAAAACCAAAAAGTGTCTCATCGACAGTTTTCCACCGACCAAATCAAGCTTTGAACGACAGATTGGTTGCGTTGAATACTATTTAGCCCCCGTTATCCATTCGCAATGCCGATTGACGACAATTTGAAAAGGAACTGGTGGCAAAGAGAATCGAACTCGGCCCTTCTAGCGTTAGAGACAAGCGCGCTAGCCACTCGACTATAAGAGCTTTATTAAGAAAAGGTTAAAAGAAGAGGTAGGCTTAGAAAGGCGAAGTTTTGGCTTTATAACTTTTTTTAAGACGTCATATGTAAATTTTGTTGCCTATTATGATTGAATTTTAAATTTTATCATAAAATTTAGTTTTTAGGATTAATTCCTAAGCTTTACGCCTTAACCTATTATTACCTTTTCTTAAAAAAATATATTTTCTTTGCAAACTATTTTCATCCTTTTTTATTTATCCAAGTTCGAATTACTGTCCAGGCGCAAAATATTGCAATTTGCCCTATAATAAGAGTAACTGTTTGTGGAACGCGTGAGACGTGTGTCTGCGCGTGTGTTTGAAACCGCCCCCACTCGATCTGATTCCAGTTTATCCGCGGGTTTACTTTCAGTCCTGTGCAAATAGTATTGTGTTGCGGGCTGGAGTTATTGGCTTTTACAATCGTAAAATGAGGAATTTACTTTGTGATAAGGATGGGCACGGGGGTCAGGAGAGGGGGGGGCAATTATATATAGTTTTTCAAATTTTGATATTTTTATTCATCATGTTTGACATTTTTTAAAACTTTTTTTTGGGAATGGCTGGGAATTTTGATCCTTCTTTTTATGCCTTTCAAAAGTACAGTAAAACCCCTGTATAACTAATGGCTCAGGAACATAAAATTTGTGCGTTAAACATAATTTTTGCTATACAGTTCTTCCACTATAACGGGATTGTCTTTTTTTCATCAATGTAAACCTTGATTTAAAAAAAAAAGTCATGTACCGCTCGATCTAATCGTCTTATTTGACTCTCCCCCCTATGATGACAATTTGTTGAGTTTTAAAAACGCGCGCTCCTGGTATTGTTTGCTTTTTCAATGTCCAAGAGGTCAATAATCACCTGTTTGTAAACTTTTTCTTGTCAGTGTAACAAAACACTATACAAAACAAAGAGCATAAGCGCAACAATTTTGAGGTTATTTTGATAATATTAAACTTAACAAAACGACAAAAAGGTAATTTAAATTAGGAAAATTTTGCAAATGCAGCGAAACTCCTTGTAGTGTTAAGCATGAATTCAAAAAATTGTTATACAGGACTTTTTGTTAGGAAACTCCCGTATAACGAACAACTTTTGAATTGCCGTCTACCACTACACAGTGCATTTAAAACTCCTGTATAACGAAACTCGTTTATAACGAACAAATTTCAAGTCCTCCAGTGATTCGTTATACAAGAGTTCCACTGTACAAGCGTTTTACTTTATATTGATTTAGCGATGAACGTGCCTTTTCTTCTACAGGTTTTAAAAAAGTTACATTAAAAGTGGTTTTTAAAATTTGAAATTTTAGTAATATAAGGAACTACTTTTTTTTAAATTTTGTGTTTAGAAAAATAACGAGTTTTTTCAATTTGTACACAGTGTTTTAAGCAGGCTTGGAAGAGAGCATTGACGATTTGTCGTGCATTACTCTATGCCCTGCCATCTTATACAGAAAATTTCATTTTTGTGCTTTGTTCTGTGTCCAAGCTTGAAAGCAAATCAACATTAAAAAACACTTAATTTTTAAAAATAGAATGTACAGTGACACTCCTGCATAACAAAAAACAATATTTTCGATCAACGCTCTACAGTGAATTTAAAATTTTTCTATACTAAAAGTTTTTTAAAACAAACAAATTTAAAATTTACGATCTATTCCTTATATAATACAAGAGTTCCACTGTACTTTCATTCATTCCCACAAAGGCCAGTATCGATTACAAATCGGCTTTGCAGAAAAACAGTTATTTGCGCATGAATGTCCATTTGCTTCCCCTGTGTTCTTTGCCTTGAGGCGTTTTGATTCGGGATTTTATTCGTAAGATTAACAAAAGAAAAGACGATCGACAAAGGCCAGAGGCAAACGAAGACGCTGCTCGAAGGGTTTTCCGCGCGCATCGCACAAGTGTATACGATTCTCGAGGAAATTAAAACAAAAAAGTTGGCTGTGTAGATTAACTTCAAGTGTTGTTCGGCCAGCGCTACTGTCCCAGTATTTGGCTACTATTTCGTTATTTGGACTGTGATTTGTATTGTCATGAACTAATTGAGTTAAATTGACTTAAAGTTGGTGTAGCTTTAGTAAAAAGTTAAGAATTTTTGCTTTTTAAAGTTTCTAACTAGGACCTTACTAAAAGGTAACATACTACAATAAACGGTTTTTTTTCACATTATACGCTACAAAGAAATACTGTGTTCTAAAGCTGTATATATTCAAAAAACTTCTTAGAAAGTGTATATTATCATACTAAAGTAATTTTCTTTTGTATTTAAACTACTTTTTTTTAAAATTTATTTATTACTAATGCGTGTACTAGCCTAAAACCTCAAGATATATAAGCTAAAATATCTAAATTATGAGTCGTTGGGAGCAGAACACTTTTGGTCGTACTAGGCCACCGTTACAGCCGGTGTAAGTTAACTTATCCATAAGTTTCTTTTTCTAATTTGTTAGTTTTTTTACCTTAAGTTAAGTGTCTTTTTAAAGTTAGGCCCGGCATAGCTCGGCACCAACCCCAGGTTGTCCCAAATAAATTTGAAAAGATTGGGCTGGTTGTTCTGGTACGAAGGCCTAGCCTGAATAAGGCCTTACACGGACAGGCCGAAGCAAGTTTGAAAGCCTGCAAACGCCGTTTTGAAGGTCTTGTCCGGTCTTTTTATAGGTCTAGTTTTTATATAAAACTGGCATTTTTAGTTGTTTTTTTGTTTTTATAACTTTTGTATGTGACGTTTTTTCTTTTGTTATAATGATATTAAAAAAAAAATTTTTTTATAATTATAGTATTAAATTGTGATTTTAGACGCAACGACGCCGTCTTGATGTCTCAGAATGTTTTGGGCCTCGAACGTGAGGTGTATCAACATGGAAGCGTCGGCGACTTTTTGGGGTCTTCATTAGAAGGTAGGGGTGTTTACAATTCTAATCAGTTGACCTAAAAAGCCCTACTAGGCCGAGTCAAAGAAAGTTTTCGAATCCTGAGGGCTTTAGGGGTTCAGGTTAGGTCTCGAAAGGAAATATTTGACTTGCAAGAAGCGTTTTTTAATTTTTAAAGTTACTTTCCCGTAAAATACGTTGATTTTTTACAGAAATTTCGATAAAGAAATATTTATAGTTTTGACACATTTAAATTTTAAATTTTTATTCAAATTCAGGTGTTCAATCCGGGTTTATCAAATGCGTCTACACAGCGAAACATCAACCGAACAATACGGTGACATTGTTATGTGAGAAGGCCGAAGGTTGTTGCGAAGCATGGTGTTGTCCTAAAGATCAGTTTTGGTAAGATTTTTTGCTTTTCGCCGCAGGAAAAAAGGTTTTAATTTTTTTCATAAAAAGGTTTTTCTTAATTGCATTTTGAAAATCTAATAAAATACTGGAAACCTCTGTATAACGAGTCGCTCAAAAAAAAGTAGATCTTTATACAGAGGTTTTTTGAAAGGGACCCTTTAGGTTCGGCCTGGGGCCGTTCCAAGACATATCGTGCAGGCCTGAAGGCCGGGCTGAAAAATTGGGTCTAGTAGTCCTTTTACAGGTCTATGTATGGGACAGACTAAAATCTTTTTTGATTGGTATTAAGTGCCGACATAAAGAACCCGTCATATCTTTCCTGTAAGTTGCTTTAAAAATCGCGGGTTCTTTATGTCGGCACCTAATAACTACCCTATAAGTCCTTTAAATCTTTTAAACTTTTTTATTTTTAGGATGACAGGAGTGTTTGTACTGTTAGCCTTTGTATTGTTAGTATTTATTATTGGCGCTTGTGCCATAATCATTTGTTATCAACGCTCCAAAGTGCGACAACGACGAGAGGAAAAAGAAGTTTATGAATATGTGGAGAATCAGGTAGGTTTGATATTTTAAAGCTTTGCAAAATACGTTGATTGTAAAGTAATATAAAAAAGTTTTTGTATAGAGGATAACAAAGCCTGGGCTTTTGTAAAATACGGGAATAGTACTTTGGACTAAAAATGATTGATCAAATAATTTAAAAAGGTCAAAGTTAATGTCGATATATAATACAAAATTAAGTTGTAATTTAAAATTACTGTACATTTTATTGTAGTTGGCTAGCTATCCCGGCTCCACTCAGTCGATAATCAACAACGAAGGTCCTACGATGGGTTACTCTACCTACAACAATCATGCACACCGATACTGACTGCTCAAATATTGTACTTTATGGTTTTGAACGCTTAAACATATAATGCTTATTTTATATTAATAAAACATATTATTGTAGCTAGGATCGGAAGGGTCAAAAAGTGAAAAAATTTATAAAAAACTGGTATGAAACTGTTTTTGAGCTTATAACTTTGTTTATAAACAAAACTTTGATATAAAATGTAAGATAATAGTGTAATCACGTCATATTGCTAAGTTTGTCATTCAGCTACTGTAGTTGGAGCTACAGTCGTAGTATTGTTGTTCTTCTTACTCTTTGGCTTTTTAGTTGTAGTGGTTGTCTTTTCTTCTTCTTCTTCTTTTTCATTTTCTTTCTTTTCATCTTTTTCATCATCTTTCTTTTCTTCCTTTTCCTTATTTTTTTCGTTGTTCTTGGCATCTTCCTTACCTGCTTTTCCAAATTTACCTTTTGCTAATTCCGCAAATTCTTCACCTGGAAAAACATTGTGTAATATGTTTTTAAAAAATGACATTTTTTATATTCTTAAGTCATATTTTATGATTTATATTTTGTATTTATATATCTAGAACATTTTTAAACATATCGGACTATTAAGCGTATTGTAACTCGCTAGCCAAGTCCAGTTTGCCGTTTTTGAAAATAGTTTACAGGGTAACTTTTTATGCTCTTCTATCCTATAAAAGCTTTGTTCTAAAACCCTGAAGAAAATTTGGTGCGACTCTGTTATAAAACTAATAACCATAACAAAAAAGCATACACTTACTGGTCAATGTGTCAAAAATGGTTGGGAACACAAATTGAAGCTCATCCTGATCTTCTGGACTCAGCTTTTTAAATTCTTTTTCTAACTTGCTAGCGGTTTCTGTCACTTCTTCATCTGACAACTTGCCTTCTTTGGCATCCAAAGCTTTCATGACCTAAAATAACATTAAAAATATTTTTTTGAAGCAAAAATTTTAAAAAAAGTTTAGTATTGTATATGTGAGTGTTAGCAAATTTAAAACAAAATCTTACTTTTCTAACAAAATCATGAGTAGCATTTGGCAAAGAATTCATCTTGGTAATGATGTTGGCTACTAGAATAGTAGCTCGTTGAGCTAAATCGGGGTTCTGTTTTTCAATATTATGCAAATATTCTTTGACTCCAGTTGAGTCATCAGCACTGTCAATTACTTTCTGTTCTTCTGGAGTAAAGGTGTCCAAAAAGTTCAAAATATTGCTTGGCAACAGGCCTAAAATAGTCAATATTGTCTTTGAACTATTACTTTTGTAAGTTGTTCAAATAATTATGTGCTCCCTCTCAAAGCACACTTTTGGCGTTAAGAGGCACATAACTATTTTAACAACCTAATATATATAACTCACTTCGTAAAGCCGGATGAACATCATGAAATTTACATTGGCACACACTTAATAGTAACAATATGAACAGTAAAACTCTCATTTCGTCGAATGAAAAAAAGTTTGTAAAATAACCAAGAAGTAAATATCGAAGCGAAAAAGCAAGGTAATAAGTCATTTTTTAAACATTACTTCTCGGTAAAACAATAATGATAAAGCCATTAGTCATGGTTTTAAAATTATTGATATTTATATCCAAAACGCAGTAGTAATTTGTATAACATTGTATTTTACCCTATTTTACTCTACTCTACATTATTTAAGTTTACCTTTGCTAATTTTAGCCCTCTGCTTACTTTACCCTTTGTAGTCGTTTCTAATCTTAATTTTACACTACCGTACCTTTCTTTAAACTTTCCTGAGGCTTCACTACTTATAGCTCTACCTCATCCTATCTATGCTCAATCAAAATACTGTAAATTAATTATTATTTGCTCAAACACAATACTGTAAACAAAAATTTATAAAACTCGGATTAAACTGGCCTACTGTATCCGTGTGTTGTTGCACGTCTTAAGAACGCTGTACATTTTACAAAGTGCGCAAAAAGTTCTGTTACAAAACTTCATTCGTTGTTTTCTCTATGTTGCGGTTAAATAATTTGAAATTTTTTATTTTAGCTATCCTCCGTGTTTTTTTATTGCATAATCATGTATAAGAAATTGTAGGTTTTTGTTACTATAACCTTATTTCAAATACTTTTCATGCTTGTTTGTATGCTTTTAAATTATTCACCAAAGATTTTCTTCTAATTCAAGTCTTTAAATTATAAAATAATCAATTTCTTCTGCCAGTTTTCGTTAAAAAAGTTTTTATCTTGCCTGTTATGTCAACTTTGAAATTGATACATATTAATCTTTGTTGAGACGACATTTCCATCACTTTTGACATTGTCAAAATAGGTTTTTGTTGTTTTTGGGGTCAAGTTTCGTCTGCTGACATGTTTTCTTTGTTAATGTTTTATGCGTTTATTATTGAAAAAAATAATACAGTAGAACTGCTGTATACCAAGAATTTTAAAAATTTAAAATTTTTTTTGGTATGAAGGATTTTCATAGTGAAGGAGTTTGTTATACAAGAGTTTCACTGTATTCCAAGTTGAAAACATTCATTTTATAGAACGCTAACCTTGTTAAAACCTCTCATTGTGAACAATGTCTTTGTCTGGCTAATTTTTTACGAATATTGAGTTAAGTTTGTCCTGAAAGTTAGGTTTTAGTGTTTTGCACGAGTCCTTCTATTAAATTTGTTTACGGAATTAACTCGGTTTCGGCGGTTTTTGGCCGGTTTTTTATTTTTTTTAGAATATTTTTTGAGATTTTAGGTAATTTTTTAGGGCAGGGTAAATTTTAAGTTTGGGTAGGGTAAAATTAAAAAAAAATTTTTAAAGGAAGGGTAGTTTCTTTATTTTTGCAAGAATAGACCTTAATGGGGCTTCACTAGGACGGGCTGGGCCAGAATTTAAGGGCTAGAAAGCCTGGGATAAAAAAAACGCATCAGGAGCTCAATTTAGCTCTCGCGGCGAAAGGCCAAGTCTGATCGAAGGAAATTTAAAAGGAGCCGGGCCGGCAAATGTAAGTGCAAAAGCCGAGCGCAAACTAAGAACTGACCCTAAGCAAAAAGCTAAGTAGAGTTTAAAAAATTTTTGCTTGGCCCGGTTCCTTTACAAAGTTTCAAAAAAAAATTTTTTACACTCCCCTTCCTCCCCCGCCCCCCCCCCTCCCTTTAAACTAAAATTTTAGCCTACAAGGCCCCTAAAATTACCCATTTCTTAATTTATCCAAAAATGCTTCAAGCCATATTAAAGCCTCATTAAAATAGGTTTGATACTCACCACATTCCAGGGAGCAAACGAGTGCCTCCAATCCATCAAAGTCGCTATTAAAAATAAGGCCGGCGGCGGGGTGAGGATTTGGGGAGGAAATGATCGCTTTTTTACCCCCAAAAGTTTGAAAAAAAAACCCTGGGGCCGAGTTGTTTTTCGGTTCCAAATTGATTGGATTTAGGTTGGGGTTTCGTGTTTGTACTAGGTAGGTTATCATGGGTCTGGACTTGAGATAAGTTGTTATGATCTTTGGGATTTATATTTTATTTTTAAACAGCTTAAAAGTGTAGCCAGGGAAATCACTATAAATTTTTTTCAGGCAGGGGGGGGAAGGAAGACGTCTTCCGGAAGAAGGGTTTAGCAGAAGAGGTATATCTACCTCATTCACTGTCTACCTTTCCTCTAGCGACCTCTCTGTGTGTAGTATTTACTTATCCTATAGATTTTAGAAGCAAAATTGAAAAGTTGATAATGGCTGAGAAATTGATTAACGAGGTTGATAAATTACTTTTTTTAAAGTTTTGTTATATTGAGTTTGCTTTGTTTCTATTATACACAATGCAATGAAGACTTAACTTTTATAATTATACAATAAAAAAACACGGAGCATAAGCTAAAATAAAAAATTTTAAATAATTTAAAATCATAACCGGTAAAGTTTTGTAACAGAACTTTTGGCGCACCTTGTAGTATTGGGTGAATGACTTTGATCTGAGCTAAAGAGGTTGGGTACCCCGTAAAGGGGAGACCTACTATAGTCCGATTTGTGGACTGGGTTAAAAAATTAGGAGCGGCGCCTTTACAGAGTAGATAAGAGGAGCATAAACAATTTTATAATTTCAAGAAAAAATGGCGGTGCTAAAAATTAATTTGGGCATAATAAATGGCACGTTTTAAAAAATTTTCCATGCTTTAACGTTTAGCCAAGGAGCGTAAGGTTAATACAATTTAATACCTCCAAGCTTGAACTTCTTTCTTCTCGACTACAAATTTAAAACTTTTGAAAAAAATGAATTCAAATAAAAAATTATAATTTTTTGTAACATTCAAGTGTATTGTATGCTTTTTTATATAGCAAAGCAAAAACTTTGAAGAACTTGAAGGCATGGCTTAACAAGGATTAGAATTGTGACAAATAGTAGTAAACCCTTTCAAGTTTTGAACGTTTCTTATTTTTTTTTGTTTATAAAGCAAATATTTTAAAGTTTTAAAATCTTTTTACAGCTACAATTTTAAATTTTATAATTTTTAAGTAAAACTTTATCAAAATTGTCTATTTTTTGGTAAAATACGACTGGTAGATCTCTTAACAAATATTTTATTTTTTTAAAAATATCATTTTTTTACATTGAAATTCCAAAAAAAATTTTTTTTTAAATTTTTGATAAAAATAATTGTTTTTAAAAAAGATTTTCAATATTTATATTATGGCTTATGTCGTGTTACCCAAACCTTATTTAATAGCCAACTTTACAATGTTTTTTCGGCCATCTGGAGCCCATCGTATCTCCTCATACTTCTTATGACTTTAGGGCACAAAACGCAGCGTTTTGAATTTCTAATCTGTTTTTGAGTGGTTGGGTTGGTCGGAATTTAGGAAAACATGACAAAATTTGTTTTATGAATTTTTATCAGAATGAATTGTGTTATAATCTAAAGATAATGTATAGTAATATAATAGATTTATAGTCTTGTCGCGTGCAATGTTAAACGTGACTCATGTTATATTGATTATAATGTACTGTAACTGCCTTTATAGCATCTGTGCCTAATTTTGAATTGTTGTAGGAAGCCTAAAATACGAATTTCTTGTATTGAAAACGTCTAAAATACGCTTTTTTTGGTTTCCGAAAACCTAAGATACGATTTTTTTAGTTTCAGAACGCGTAAAATACGATGTAAACTGTCAGGTAGAGGAAAATTTTTGGAAGCTCTAATCCTAGCATGTCAGAGCTCTTAAAACTTTTTACAAAAATGGCTCTACCTTTCAAATTGGCTACATTCCACATTATTTTCTCAACTTTTCTATACTGTACAGTAACATGTTCTCCGCCAGAAAACCGATTATTAGCTGATTTGCTAAGAGGTTACGTAAAGGAAGAACGACCGGTCGTAGACAGTTCCCAACCTGTCGTGGTTAAACTTGGCGTTTCTTTACAACAAATCATTGATTTGGTATGATTTTGGGATGTTTTTTTGTAATCTTCAACAATAAGTGTTATAATAAAATTAAAGTTTGAAAATTTTTTAAAAAATTAAAATTTTTTTTGAAATTAACTTTTTAATTTTATATGTTTTTTTAAATATCTTGTCGTATTTTACTTTTCAAATTGTTTAGAATGAACGGAATGAACAATTATCAGTGAATATGTGGCTTACCTTCTCTTGGAAAGATGTCAATTTACAATGGGATCCAAGGGAGTATGAGTACGTTTTTAAAACTTTTTCATTAACCCTATCGTAAATTTTACTATTCTAATGTAAAAAATAATTTCAGAAACGTCACCGACCTCCGCTACCCCTCTGACATGCTTTGGCGTCCAGATATTCTTCTCTACAATTCGGTCGATTCGGCTTTCGACTCGACCTACAAGGTAAACATGGTTGGAGACTCAAATGGTATGATAACATGGATTCCCCCAGGCATTTTTACAATATCATGTAAACTAGACATTTACTATTGGCCTTGGGATGATCAGATTTGTTTTTTCAAATTTGGGTCATGGTCCTTCTCCGACCGGTATATTAATCTACAACCGGGGGATTTCGACGTGAGTACGTACATTGAGAACGGCGAATGGGTACTGATGAAGTACTGGGTGAATCGGACTGAGAAGTTTTATGAAGCTCTGCCAAATGATCCTTTTCCTTATATTACCTTCTTTCTGCATATTAGGAGGCGGACGTTGTAAGTTTTTAAGCAGTAATGAAGTTGAAATTTTAAAAATTTTAAAAATGATGACTTTTGAGGTCATTTTCATTTTAAAGATCTTAATTTCATCTTCGTTTTAAGCCCCAAAACATCCAAAAACCTCATTTTAGATATTACGCTTTCAACCTAATAATGCCATGTGTACTAACCATGATCTTAGTAGTACTAGGCTTTACATTGAATCCATTTTCTTGTGAAAAGATTGGTCTACAGATCTCTGTATCTTTGGCCATTTGTATCTTTATGACAATTATGGCCGAAATGACTCCACAGACTTCTGAAGCCGTACCCTTATTAGGCATCTTCTTCCAAAGTTGTATGGTAATCAGTGTGTTGGCTACGGCATTCACTGTCTATGTACAGAGTGTTCACTTCAGGTGTCATGGTGGCGGGCAGAGAATGGGCTTTTGGGTGGGTTTAGGGGTTGATACTGAAATGTTTTTTTATATTTGGATTCACAGTAATTTTATTAAGTTGCTCAATTAATTTTGTGCTCCTAAACTTCAAAAAATTGATTGTTTAAATAATTCTGTGCCTACCTTACCTTGAAAATTAGCTTTAAAGGTAGCTCAAAATTACTTGAACAACATAATAAGTTAAAAACAAACAAGGAAATTGTCATGGTAAAATACGAGGTGGTATTCTTTTATAAAATTATTTAATTTATATTGAAAAGGAAGTACTTTTAGATGAGATACGTTCTTCTCGAGTTGATGCCATGGTTGTTGAGGATTCAGCGGCCAAAACAGAAAGTTAATTTAAACACTTTAAAGGCTAGTCTACGGAAACGTAAAGAAGAAACTTTACTATCGGATGAAGAAAGAGTAGGTTGAGGGAAGTTGTAACCATAACGTTTTTTCTATTTAAAAATTCTAAATTAAAAAAAATATTTTTGATTTGTGGAAAAATCGTTAGCATCTTAGGCTTGTCTTTATGTTTAGAAGACTAAGCTTTACACTTTCAATTACAATTCAACCTACTTCTTTCAGGACGATCCAGAAGAATTCAGCAAGCAAATCGATCATTATGCCTATTCAATCAAAGGATCGAATTCATTTTTGGCCGGAAAATTGTATTCTCTCAACAAAATCTACGGACATATTAGGGTAAGATCATTTATTAAGCCTTTATAATTACTTTCAACTTTACTAAGCCAAGCCCAACTATTTATCTGGCCGAAGCAAATCAGCAAGCTGGTTCAGCGCACGTAAGCTTGAGAGCATGAGCTTGAAGCCAGGTTTGGCCTTTGTGCTGAGCCTAAAAAATGACTTCGGCCTCTTTAAACATGTCTCCTCTCCCCCAATATAAAATTTAAAATTAAAAAAAAATTAATTTTATAAAAAATTCTGAATTTTCAGACGATTCGCTGTGCCAACGATGACGCAGCCGAAGAGAATGAAATTCGATCGGAATGGCAGTTTGGAGCTGTAATCGTAGATCGGATCTGCTTGATTGTGTTCACTTTGCTTATTGTCATTACGGGTACCACTATTGCTGTTCAGGCACCTTATTTGGTGGCTTGAATGTTTGAGAATAAACGTAAATATAAACTTTGAGAGTAAATATTAAATTGTATAAAAAGTATTGAGCTACTCAACTCTACATATATTGGGAAATTTTTGAATTTTTAATTTGTTTTAAAAATTTTAACAAACTTTTATAAAAAAAGCTCTGTTCTGCCTGTCATATCACTTGAATTTATCAGATACAATTTAGCACGTACAAGCCCAATTCTTGAGTATGTTTTTTGATTTCCTATCCTCAGGCATATAAAATTTAATTTAAAAAATAAAAAGATTAATAAATTTGATTTTAAAAAGTACGTAAGTTGCAAAAACTTTGTTGTTATCCTCCACAACAAATGCACTTATTTGGGTAACAATGAAACTGTGTCCCAGATGCGAAATTCAATTAAACAGAGGTGGAAACAATGCAAAAGCACAAGTACATTAACTAAAAATGGCAAATTTGGTGAAAATTTTTTAAAATCTCAAGGTTTTTACATTTTGTGGTGGGGGGGGGGGGGGGGAGTATTTTAGGCTGTCCTAATCTACCATGGAATGTAGTGTGAAATATTATGCTTTTTTTCGTTTGCCCTCTAATGTTTAATATTTTGTGACGGTATTAACATAGTATGGTGTTTTTTGAATGAATTATACCGTTTTTATTGCTTGTCATATCACTTTCGTCGTGTGGTTGATTAACATAACCTTATGGTACATGACTATTATTATGCTACAGTCATTTTGTAAAGAAAAAACTGCAAAAATTTTAAAAATTATACTTTTCTCAATCTTACCCCATCTTATCTTACCCTACTCTAAATCACAACCCTCTTTCCTTACCTAATTTCAAAAAACTGTCTATGAAATCCCTTCAGCCACCTTCTTATCACTTTTATGTGTTATTTTTTGGCCGAATTCCTCTCGGCATGGCCATTTATCAGCTGGACTGGGTCTCGAAGAAGCGTCACTTTCTCACAAAAACTTTGTTTGTTGATATAAAGAGATATATATTCTTTGCACCCTCCCCCCCCCCGCCAAGGTGATAATCGTTTATAAGTGGGGTCAGGGAAGACATTGTTATTGTTTGGCGCTTCATTGCCTTCAGGCTGTTTTTTTTTTGGTATTTCGGGTTTTGGACCGTGTGAGTTT
Source organism: Bursaphelenchus okinawaensis (assembly GCA_904066225.2). Classification (NCBI taxonomy): domain Eukaryota; kingdom Metazoa; phylum Nematoda; class Chromadorea; order Rhabditida; family Aphelenchoididae; genus Bursaphelenchus; species Bursaphelenchus okinawaensis. The sequence continues at coordinate 3,785,075 of CAJFCW020000005.1, read as the reverse complement.
TGAGCGAGAAAATGACGGTAGGGAGGGGTGGGTAGAGTAGTTTGTCAATAAGATAGGGGGGAATGAAGGACAGTGAGAGGTAGAATAAAGAAAGGGGGTGAGGCAAGGAAAAGCAAGGCAAGGCAAGGCAAGGCAAGGCAAGGAAAAGCAAGGCAAGGCAAGGCAAGGCAAGGCAAGGCAAGGCAAGGCAAGGCAAGGCAAGGCAAGGCAAGGCAAGGCAAGGCAAGGCAAGGCAAGGCAAGGCAAGGCAAGGCAAGGCAAGGCAAGGCAAGGCAAGGCAAGGCAAGGCAAGGCAAGGCAAGGCAAGGCAAGGCAAGGCAAGGCAAGGCAAGGCAAGGCAAGGCAAGGCAAGGCAAGGCAAGGCAAGGCAAGGCAAGGCAAGGCAAGGCATTACCTTGCCAGTACGTTCACTTCTCAAATTACAGTAATTTAACCAAAAATCACAATTTACTATAGTACTATTGACACTTTTTAAGTACTGTGCCACTTTAAAAAACTACCAATTCTCTTTTGTAACTATAGCTCAGCCAAACCTTAATGCTATACCAACTTAAATTATCTATAAATCACGTTTTTCTGGCCGAACAGCTACTTTATGTAAACTCTTTGTAATGCCATAAAGCCGTAAAAAGTTCAAACAAAACCCTCAGGCGGCAGCATTAATCAACCTTTGTGCCCAATATTTCATTTGATCCGGCTTTTTCAATCAAACCTCGTTCCAAATAGCTGTTACTTCCTAATTAAACCTGGGGGCTTTTGGGTTGGGTTTTGGGTTGATAAGGGGGGAGTTGATTTGTTAGGGTTTTTGGTTTTGGGGGTGTTAATAAAAAATGAAAACTATTTTTATAAAGGGCTGTAGGTTTGGTTAGAAAACGGTAGAGAAGAAAAAAGTTACATTTTTATGTTATTGGTTTAGCAATGGGGTTGCACCAACTATTATAAAAACGTATTTTTTAATCAATATATTGTTTGGCAAGCCAAAATTTTTTGTCATTATGACAAAACCCCCAGATTGGTGCTTTAATCTATTCATTTTGCTCAAGACGAATAAGAAAGTTCAACGTCCTATGTAAAGGCTTTAGCCGCTAATATCTTGCTAGACTAAACCAGTTAGTAGTTTTTGAAAGTGGCTTTCTTGGTAACTTGTAATGCTTTTTATATCGGTTTTGTTTACCTCCCCCTTCCCAGAAAAAAATTTTCGAAGAAAGTTGAACGTGGTCCCCCCTGTGAGTATTTGAAAAAAATTTTTTTGACCGCCGCTCCCAGACTAAAAGTTCCTGTCAGCCTCTGGTTGTGGGGGTGTTTATAAGACTTGAAAAGTTTTTTTTTGACAAGCAGGTAGTTTTGATTAGAAAACGATAAGGAAATGATTTTGTTTAAAACGTTTTTTGTTGTCGGTCTTATTTCAATACAGTAGAACTTCTATATAGCGAACAACTTTTGAAACTCCAGGTAACACAATAAACTATAACTCCTGTATACTAACAAGAAACTTTCAAGTCCTCGAGCAGTTCACGTGACTATACAGAAACTTCTTGTATTTTACTTTCTTTCCTTTTACCCTCCAAGTTTACCCTTTTCTAGCCAAAATTAACCCAAGTTAACCCTTCAGCCACACTCTTTAATAGCTATGCCAATGTTTTTCTAACCTACCAAGAATCGGTCTGTTTGTGCAAATATTTTTCAATCATTTTTTATCACACCAACTGTTGCCAGATGATTTTTATGTGCTTTAATTTGCTTTTTTGATACTTTTTCGACACTTTCTAACGAGGTGACATCAAGGGTATTAATCTTGGTAATAAAACAGTTTATTGGATTTGTATGATTCGGTCGATTTTTTGAGATTGATGGTGATTTTAGGTAACAAAGTGTTAAGATTTGTTGGTTTTAAGACTTAAAATGTTGGAAAAATTTAATTTTAGGCTTGTTATTGAGTATAAAATGATAGTTGTTAATTTTTAAAACTTTCTTTTAAAGATTTTCAATTTAAAATTGCTTTAAATTTATCAGAAATCAACCTTCAGTTGACCTTGTTATCTAAAATAACAAGATTTTGTTTGTAGAACATCAAAAACAGGTGTCGCATTGGGAAAGTTGTCAGTTTTTGAGGAAAAATCTTGTTTTTGCAATGAATTACTTGTCAACTTTTTGAAATTTAAGATGAATTTTACCGCAGACGTGTTCCACCTAAAAAGTCATGACATGGCAGTGGTAATTGACATCATTTACCGTTATTTGATGCACCAGATGGCCAGTTAAAGTAGTACGATCTTTAGTGCTCAAAAGTGGGTTTTTGAATTGCATCTGAGGTTTGAAGCTTTAAGAAGTGATTTTTGGTTAAATGTGGATTAATATTACCTGTTCTGAGATCCTTTTTTTTATTATGCCTATAGGCCAGAGCTTGGCTTGGGTCCCAGTCGTTGGCCTTATGTGTACCGACTTGGCCGGGCCCCTTTCAAAGTTTTTTTGGCTTGGGCCGAGCAGAGCTGGACTAGGTTAGGGTGGGTGCTGGGCTAAGCTGAGGTGGGCTGAGCTGAGCAGGACTTAGCTGGGCTGAGGTGTGCTAGGCAGGGCAGAGCAGGGCAGGGCTAATATAAGCTGCTCTGGGCTGCGCTAATCTAGGCTGATTGGGTTTGGCTGGACTTATGTGGACTAGGCCGGATCGAGCTTAGTAGGACCTCTTTAGGTCTGATGCTGAAGGGTTGGGCTGTATTGTAGGGTATAATAGAAGGCTAAGGTAAGTTAGGGTAGAGTAGAGTAGGGTAAGTCAGGGTGAGGGTAAGTGAGGGTTGATGAGAGAAAAAAGCAACTTTTTTTAAGTTGTTAAAATAATTTTGTGCCCTCTTTTAAAGCAATTTTTTTGTTGTTATAGGCAGTGTTTTGCCGGACCGGACGGACCGAAACAAAAATTTTTGCGGACCGGACTCAAAAACCTGCGGACCCGGACCGAAGAAAAAGCTCCGGACCGGTCCGGAAGAAAAATTTTTTTTTATTTTAATAGAAATGATTTAAAAATTGCAAATGAAATGTATTTTTAAGAGTTTTTAAGCAAAAAGAAAGCAGTTTTAGCGCTCCTTGCTTTTTTTAAAAATAAAAAAAATTTTTTTGCGGACCGGGCCCAAAAATTTTGGGTTTGGACCGGACCGGATCCGAAAATCGCCGGACCAGACCGGTGAAAAACGCTCCGGACCGGTCCGGGCAAAACACTGGTTATAGGGCACTGAATTATATGAACAACCCAAGATATACTTTTTTGCATTTGGTAAAAACTTGGCCATTTTAAATCCTGTGGCCTATCTACCCTAATATATCCAACCCACCCCCACAAATGTGTAAATATAAACTTGGCGGATGAAAAACCTTTGCGGAACTGTGACAAAAATTAGATTACCCGCATGCTAATATCTTATAAATAATATCATGTCCAACGGTTTGATTACCCGCCGTCGGACCGCACACGAAGAGTCCGCCGAAACGTTACGTACGGGCGAAATTTCAATTTTTCGAAGTTTTCAAATGTTTTTCGATTACAAAGTTATGGAGTTTGCGGTGAGTATCAAATAAACTTGATGTTTACATGATTAGATGCGAGGAGGAACGGCTATTCGGGGTTATATTATGTGCAGTGTATTGCAGTGTAATATATTTTAAAGTAGTAGCTTTGTATTATAGGAATGTTTTTAGAATTGTACTATTATATAAATTACAATAAGAAATTGTTTAATATTGTACAATGAGATACTATAGGAAAGTTATAGAAAAGCGTTTAGTACCATACTATAAGGTACAATAAGAGAATGGTTAGTATTGTTCTACAAAAGACTAAACATAATGCTTTTAGTATTGTACTGTAAAGTAGCACAGGAACGTTTTCAATATTGTGTTATAAGGTACAATAGGAAAGTTTTTAGTATTGTACTATTAGGTACAAGAAGAATGAGTTTAGTATTGTGATATAAGGTAACATAAGCCAATTTTTAGTATGGTGCTATAAGGTACAGTGAAAAAGTGTTTAGTATCGTGCTATAAAGTAACATAAGAAAGTTTTTGGTATCGTACTATAAGCGTTTATAAGGCAGTTTTTAGTATTGTACTGTAAAATACTATAAAGAAATTTTCAGTATTGTACTATAAAAAACTATAGAAAGTTTTTAGTGTTGTAGTGTCAGGTACAATAAGAACGTGTTTAGTGTCTTAGTATACGGTACTATAGGAAAATGCGTAGTATCGTTCTATAAAGTATTAGAAAAAAATGACAAGATAAAAGAAATGTTAAGACTAGTATCCTGGCTCTAAATAGTACGTTTTTAACATAGCTAAACTAAGAAGCCTCTGCAAATTTAACTACGGAATAAATGAATGATTTAGCAAAATAATTTGTTTACTTTTCGCTAACTACAATTCTCAAGGGGCTGCTTCATATGTAAATATATTTTTTGTTTTCTCTAACTTTTTGATTCTCAATTTGTTTTAGGGTCTTTCTAACCTTATTGTGGTAGTATGGTACTGAACATATAGGCTGCAATCAAGATTCGGTGGTTAGTTAAACTGTGGGTGTTAACATCATGATTCTTTGTTGTTTTAGAAGTTTGTTTATACCATTGATTACCTCAATACCCTAGACCTTACAATTAAAAGGAGTTTACTAGTCCTAGCTTTTTCCACCCAAAAACCTATCAAAACTTTTAGAAACATGTTTATTTGCATAAAAAGCGTAGGCGCTTCAAAGAAACCGGCCCTCGAAGGAGGATTCCCTAAGCTCGTTACAGGCCATAATGAGAAGGAATTGGTTGGAGGGTCGATTCCAACTCTTTGTGTAGTAAGTACATGGATCTCTTTTTTCAACACGCTTCTGATTTTGTCTACGCTAAAAATAGGATTTTAAATTGGAGAGGGTTGATGAGTACGTGAGGATTTGAAGTCTGGAAAGGTCTTGCAAATCGTTGATGAAACAGTGTTGAGGTGCTTTGGTTTGAGTTTGAAAGAGCAGAATCTTCTGTTGAGAAGGGGAGAGTAGGGTTATTTGTATATAAATGTTGAGCTATTTACATTTTTTTGCCTTAAAATTAGAATTTGTTTGGCCATCATACTCTCTTGCCGTTTAGTCGTGCTTCTTCGTTCAAAAAGCTATTGCACTTGTGTTTACTATAAAATATTGCGCCAGAAGTTTAGTTGCGATGTTTTCTATCAAAAAATTCTAGCTAGGGTAAGAAAAGGGCAGGACCAGGCATAGATTTTAAGCTTAGACTAGTTTCGAGGCCAAACTTTCTGTCGATCGTTTTCATATTTTTTTAGGCCGGGCCTAGACGGTCCGTTTCTTAAACATTAAATCTTGCTTTAAGAGTTTTTAGGTAACACCACTAGAACTGTAAAGGGGCTGGATTGAATTTTTTGCTCTGGTCCACGGGCTGAGTCTCCGTTTTTGTCCCCGGTCCCACATGTGCCAGTCCGACCCGGTCTTATTTAAATTTCCTTAAACCCGGCTCTCCCTGATCCAGTGCACCCTCTTTCAGGTCTACCACCTCACTTTTCCAAAAAATAGTTTTTTTCTCAATTTTAAGGTTGATTATTACCCACACTACCCTCGCTCATGAGTAATATGTAATGTCACTTTACATTTTGACAAAAACCAATCTGTCGGCCTTAGGGCAAAGAGAATAAAAGTGAAAACTTGCTCGTCCTAATCCCTCCGAACCAATCGGCACGCGTTTTGTTTTCTTTTTTTTGGTTGTTGTAAGTAAATTTAGGCACGGCCAAGAATGTTTAATGTGCAAACTTTTCTGTTCTTAGAGCGTCAAGAGTTTAAGATTTTTTAAAAATTTTTGGAAAAAGATATGGTTTTTATATTGTTATAGTAAGGGTAGATTGAATGCGGAAATTGTTGCAGAATTAATTTGAGTTGTCTGTTAGAGATATCAAATTTACTGTTGATTACATTTTACATGTTTTCAGTTACGGTAATATGATAAAATTTTAAAAAAAAAGTTATAAACTTTTTCAAATTGAATTATAAGGTAGGGAGGGGCGTGGGGAGAGGGGTGAGCTGGACTAGACTGACTCAGATAGGCTAAGGCAGGCTGATATCTACTGGGATAGGCTGAAGTATCCTGAGGTAGGCTGGGGTATGTTGTGGTAAAATGAGGTATGCAGGGAGGCTGATGTTGTCTTAGGTAGGCCAGGGTAGCTAAGAGTAATAAACGAGCTATGCCAGCTTTGATCTAAATTTCGGCTGGGCCTGTTAAACAAGGCCCCGCCTGTGCCGAGAAGCCCGACCCGTTTGCACGTAAAAAAATCTGAGCCGGGCTGGGCCGGCCTTACGTAAAGATGAAAACGGGCCGAGCCCAAACATGGGGTTCGGCCCGTTTCTCACCCCTAAGGGTAGCTCAAAACTCCTTTCCATAAACTGAAAGACCGGCTTCCAAAACTTGATTACTTAAAAATGCTACAACCGCGGCGCTAACAATATTTGAAACTTGAGCCGAATGGTTAAACAACTAGTGCCATTCTTTAATGCTGTTGCAGTTTTCGTCTTTTTTATGCGCTTACGAATGGGTAACACGTTTTTTGGTGTTTGGCCAGGTTTTTTGTCAAAATTTTGAAATTTCTATAGAATATGACAGAAATGATGTATATCATCATGGTGAACATATTGTACTTGGTACAATTATTGATTTTTCATGTTTTTTAGGATATTAAGAGCAAAAACTTTTTTACTTTTTACATTTTGCTATATCGTGCCACTTTACCGTTGATTATACCCAAACTTCAATCAATATCACCCCACCTCTTAACCAAATGCCATTCCAGACCCCACTCCATCCCTAAATGGTGCAGAAGGACGTGGGAAGTCGGGAGAATCACGTGTAACCGCCTTCTGATTCTCGCCATGAAGCTGGCACGTCATTCGCATCGTGCCAAACGTGTGGCCAAGAAGCCGAATGTAATCAGCTTTTGTTTGTGCTTGACTTTTAGTATATCACTCTCGATGATACTGTGTGTAGATGGATCATTCCACGAGAGAAGGCTTTATGAAGATCTGATGAGGGACTATAATATACTGGAACGACCGGTCGCTAACCATTCACAGCCTGTTGTTGTCAAGTTGAAGGTATCGTTGCAACAATTGATTGATGTAGACGAGAAGAATCAGGTCGTCTATGTTAATGCTTGGCTGGATTATGTGAGTTGAAATTTATAAGTTACAGTAACATCACTTTTAGGTATAAGATGTTAATAATACAACATGTACAGTAACTTCTTGTTTTAGGCTTGGAATGACTACAAATTACGGTGGGACATAGGAGAGTATGGTAACATAACGGACGTACGCTTTCCCGTAGGTAAAATATGGAAACCTGGTAAGTTATGTCACTATACTTTGCTCTACCCTATCTTGCCTTACCCTACTCTATCCTACTTTACCTTATCGTACATTACCTTGACCTACTTTATCCTACCCTACTTCACCCTATCGTACCTTACCCTACCCTACCTTCATATATAACACTAAACTTTACTCCGCCCTACCCTTCTCTACAATAATATACCGTACTTTCAGACGTCCTACTGTACAACAGTGTAGACTCCAACTTTGACTCAACGTATCCCTCAAACATGATTGTCTACAATACGGGTGATGTGTCGTGGATCCCTCCGGGTATATTTAAGATATCGTGCAAGATTGACATCAAATGGTTTCCCTTCGATGAGCAACGTTGCTTCTTCAAGTTTGGTTCGTGGACGTACGGGGGGAGGATGGTGGACCTACAGCCGGCTGAAGGGGGATTTGATATCAGTGAATATCTGCCTAATGGTGAATGGGCTTTGCCTAGTAAGTTTGTATATAATAGTACTATTTTTTGAATTTTTACTGTATTCAACCCTAGCTACGGCTGTGAGAGTTGATTTTAAGCCTAGACAGTACCATTTTGAGCATGTATAGCAGTATTTTAAGCCGCTATATTACTTTATTAGGCCTATAACATCAATATAGTGTCAATCTATGCTTTGGCAGTACTATACTAAACCTAAAAAGCACTATTTAGAACCTAAAAAGTACTATTTTAAGCCTAAGAAGTATCATTTTGAAACTAGAAGGTATCATTTTAAGGCTAAGCAGTTCATTTTAAACCTAACAGTACAATTTTAAGCCTAAAAGGTATCATCTTTAACCTAAACAGTACTATTGTGAACTTTAATAGTACCATTTTAAAGCTAAAAAGTACCATTTTAAACATAAAGAGTACCATTTTTAGTCTAAAAGGTACTATTATAGGCCTAAACAGTACCATTTTAAGTTTAAACAGTACCACTTAAAACCTAAACAGTACCATTTTAAACCTAAATAATATCATTTTAAACCCAAAAAGTACCATTTTAATTCTGAAAAGTACCATTTCAGTGACGAGTGTATCGCGAACGGAAAAGTTCTACGAATGTTGCCCCGAGGAGCCATACCCCGATGTGACATTCTTTTTGCATATGCGACGACGCACACTTTACTACGGGTTCAATCTAATCATGCCATGTATATTAACAACAATGATGACACTACTCGGGTTCACGTTGCCGCCTGATGCTGGAGAGAAAATCACATTACGTAAGAGCTGATTATATTGTCTTAGATGCTATAGTGACTTACCGCGACGTATTTTACATTAAGAAAGGCTATGATAGAGGATAATGTGCTAACTAATTCACATTTAGAAATCACGGTGTTGCTGTCGATCTGTTTCTTCTTGAGCATGTTATCGGAGATGTCTCCGCCGACATCAGAAGCTGTACCTCTGCTTGGTATCTTCTTCTCATCGTGTATGATTGTGGTAACAGCATCTACAGTGTTCACAGTATATGTGCTGAATCTTCATTATCGTACTCCTGAGACTCATGAAATGTCGCCTATGGTAAGGAGCGTAAAACTATAAACTCGCTAGAACTGAGGGAGGGGTGGAGATGGAAGCGTAGGGAGACCATGCCCGCAAAAAAAATTTTAAAAATTTTGCAAGAAGAAAAAAAAAGGCCGTATTTTACCATTTCACAACCATTTTTTGTTTGATGTTATATCACTCAGTACCGTATGCCACTCAGTACTATTTTATGGTTAACTGCCCTACTTTCAGGCAAGAACAATCCTACTGTATTGGTTACCGTACTTTTTGAGAATCGAACGACCTGGCATCTACTTGACTTGGGAAACACTACCTTCCATATTACCTTGGTCAAAGCCAAAAAGACACAGTGAATCATTGATAAGGAATATAAAACAAGTTGAGGATGGTACACGGTACGTCAGACAATCAAGTACTTCAAGATAGACAAATAGTACATTACTAAAACAATTTTTTTGATTCAGTTAGTACTATATAGTACTACTTTTTACCTGCTACTCTACAGTAAAACCTTATCACATTACCAACTGGCATTAGAAATACAGTGATAAACTCAGCTAATACATCTTGTATCTTGCTCTTTTCAGAAACTCAATAGACATAGAACGGCACGTTGTAACGCAATTTTTCAACGTTCTTAGCAACGGTGGAATCAATGGTATTAAACCGATGAAGAATGGAGCACCAAGTACTCAGTTGAGTATGGAGAGTACCGCACTATCTTCGTCCCCAATATCAGATCAAGGAAATGCTGCTGTATTACAGCTACTACAACGAATTCACTCGGAATTAAAGGTAAAATACGCCTACTTTGATTAAGAGTTGTTTAGGACTCTAGTGAGGTACTATATAGCACTAAATGATGAGCATAGTTAAACCCAAAAATTTTTTATGAGAAGGGGCACAGAATTAGTTGAACATCCTAATATATAATACTAAAGTATCAATTACCACACCTAATTTTAGGTAATAACAAAGCGAATGATGGAAGAAGAGCGAGAAGAGAACCAGGCCACGAATTGGAAGTTCGCCGCCATGGTGGTAGATCGGCTATGTCTATACATATTCACAATATTCATTATAGCTACGTGTGTTGGTGTCATGATGGCTGCGCCCTACTTGATTGCATAATATATTTCATAGGTCTATGTTGTTATCAGGACTGGCAAGCAGTGAGGAAGAGAGGAGAGGTGGTTAAGCCTCCGTTAGAAGACAAAACAGAAGAACGACCAACACACTTACGCCATATACATTGCTATTATACTTATTGTAATCTGAACAAACTTATGTCTTTTCACTTTCAACGGGTTGACATTTGCTTACAATAATAAAATAAACGGTTCTATTAGTATCCAACATTGTTTACTGTTACCATAATATCAAATCAACAATATAAACGATAATACGTAGTTTACATAGAAAGTCAAAAATTTTTCCTTAGATCTAGCCCACCACCTAGCCTTCGGATTTCAGGTCTTGTGGATTTGTTTTCACAAATGCTACTGCATATTGTTGTAATTTCACAAGATATATGTAACCGATTTAGGAGAAAATATCAAAAACATCAAAAGTTTTATTTTTAGCTGTATGTCATACAAGTAAAGTTTTGTAACAGAACTTTTGGCACAACCTGAACTATTTACTGTTTGGTAGTTATGTTATAAAGCTTTTAAAAATATTTGCGTAGTGAATGAATACCTACATTATTATACCTATACTTTGCTTTAAAGGTAAGCTTTCATACGATAATCACCTATTACCTACATATGATTAATACGCACCTATTACCTATATATGATTAATATTATGTATATACTGGGTTGTCCAAATATGGGTGAGCCTTTCGAACCAAAAAACTTTGATCTTTTTGAGTATCATACAATAGCTACATCGTATCATTGGAATGCATTGTATCCTCTACAAAATATTCAAAAAAATAAAGCAATCTCTTTTTCAAAATTTTTTTTAGCTCATCCATATTTGGACATACTGATAGTAACGTTAAACTTTAAAACTGTGAAACACTTCAAAATTTGAAACAAAATGAAAGTGCTATAACAATATAATTTTCGCTTTTGTTTGAACAGTTTTAGAAATAACGTAAATTTTATAATTGTGTAGTGTTTAGACATTCTCTTCTCACCCACGTAAAATTAAAATTATCAAATACTGATGTCCTACAGTGCTAAATTATAATACATGATCTAACGTGTTTATATCTCAGTGTTAAATTTATGCAAAACCTTATCAGTCTACACTACTATGAGTTGTTGAAACGAACATCAATCATTACGTTTTGAAAATTTCTTTTTTAAATTTAAAAAAAAGATTTAAAATTAGGGTTTTCCAAATTTTTGGTCGTTTAGCTAATGTTTAAGTGAAGATATTATTCTTGTATTACCTACTTTATCATTTATACTATACTCCAAATAGTCTGAACAAAAAAGTTGTATCAAATATCCCTGAGGGTTTTAGAACAAGTTTTTTATTTTAGGGTAAAATAAGCTAGCAGAAGCTTCGATGCTTCGTATAAAGTTCAGTCATGTGGTACTACTAGGTCTCAACTGTATATTAGCTCTACTATTCTTGTCCCAGTTCAGTGTGAAACCTGTTTTCAATGCCATAAGAGAGGTAAGTTGATATGATAGGTTGTTCAAATAATTCTGTTCCCCTAATTCCAAAAATTTATTTTGAAAGGCGGCGCAGAATTGTTTGAACAACCAAATACTACAGTTTTGTTAAAGGTACTATTAAAGCTACTAATGTAATATTTAACCCCCTTAAAGATAGCACTATTATTAATATAAACATCCTCAAATCAACCATTGATATACCAAGTAGACCAAACCATTACTTTCAGCAATCAAATGACTTGTTAATGAACTTCAACCAAGAAAATTATCAAAATAAGGCAGAAATAGAATCCCAGAATCCTCAAAGTCATCAAGTCAATCCAGCAATCTCACAAAACTACAATAATTTAGGTAACAATGTAAAACAAGAAGGTCATAAAGAACAACAGGACAACCCGGAAAAGCTCCAAGGATCTGAAATTCAACCAGCAAACCAAATAAACCACAAAGAAGACCTTGGTCGAGTTCAACATCAACAAAAAGCTGACCTAAATACACTAGTTCACCACCTTTCCGAACAGTTCAAAGCTTATCAGAACAGCAAGAACAATAGCATATCAGCGAAAAAGCCTTCAGATATTGTAATACCCGTCCATTTACCTAACCAATCTCAACCACTCAGTGCTCTAACTCAACCAAAAATAGCCAATCTACCAAATCAACCAGTCGATATTCCAAAGCAAGAGAAAACATCAGCAGGCTTTGACAAAAATAAAAGAACATTGAAGTCACATAACTACAAAGGAGGATATTGTGTTATGTTCGACCACTGGAAGGCTGACCCCAAGTACAACCAGTCGATTACCTATGTTATCCATGCTTCAATGCCTTTTATGCATTACATTGAACCATTGGCTGAGGTCTGGGATGGGCCCATCTCGGTTGGAGTATATGTACCAGCACCGGATTTTCAGTACGAAGCTGGTGCAGCACAGAACTATGGTTTTATGGTTGGTTTTTAATATTGAAAAAATTATTTGTTACCTAAAATTATAAAAAAAATAGTTTTTGTTACCTAAAATATCAAAAAACTCATTTTTATTACCTAAAATATCAAATAATTTATTTTTGTTACCTAAAATTATTAAAAAATAGTTTTTGTTACCTATAATATCAGAAAACTAATGTTTGTTACCTAAAAAACAAAACCCTCGATTCCAGGAATCCCTAGCCAAACTAGAAACCTTTAAAGCAGCCAAAGCCTCAGGCAAAGTTTCAATTCATCTATTATTCGACGAACCAGAACGAGGCTGCGAATACTTTGTTTACAACGAAAGTCAATTAACTACTGATTATGAATACCTCAAACACATGTACGATCACGCTAGCCATATCCCCAACTATCCCTGTCAACAATTGAGAAACCTGGCCAGAATTGCCATGAAGACGAGGTTATTTGTGGCTTCGGACATTGAAAACATTCCTAATGAGAGATACGTTGAGAGAATGTTACCTCTGGCTCAGAAGTTGTTGATTGAGTAAGTTATAGAAGGTAAAGTAGCTCAATATACCCATGAATAAGTTTTTAAAAGAGTTTTTGATATAAAGATAACTTTGCCATAACTAAAACACCAAAATACAGATAAACAACTTACGTTATAGAGAAGCAAGACCGATGGTTCTAGTTCATCGACGATTTGAAGTGTCCGAAGTTGTTCCTTTGCCAAAAACCAAAACTGAACTGAAGGTACGTTTAATTCAGTACCTGAAAAACATAATTTACCGCTATTTCATACCTAATTTTATCAACTTTTAGCCTATAATCACTGCAAAAGTCCTAAAATCGACCTTCCTCAATATTATCCTTCCCTTTTTTGTTAAAAAATAATGAAAAATACCATCTTGGATCTACTATAAGATAGAAAATAATATAGATAAATAGGTAAAATAAAAGATAAAGAACTTACTGATCATCTTCCAGGCCTTATACGACCAACAAAAAGCCGTCGAATTTCACAAAATATTCTACGCTGCAGGCCATAGTATACCATACCTGGACGAGTGGTTTAATGTACCTGAAGATCCAAAAAAAGCATCTGTGTTTAAAGTAAGTTAACTTTTTTACTTTTACCAATGTTGTTTTACTACAACTTTTCTAATATTTTTACTTTTTTTGTTGTATTTCAAGTTTTCGTTGTGGGACCCGACTGAGGACAAAGTTTTCGAGCAGTGAGTTGAATAAGAAGCCAAAAAAGGGTGGAAATAGTATAATGGTAACCAGATTTATATCTTTTTTCTATATGTTTACACTTTCATTTTTCAAATTTTTATTTCCAGACAGTACCATACACAAACGGTCAATGGGAACCTCAATTCGTGGCCGATTCTTACAGTATTCCATTGCACGACGAAACGTTTCCATACCCTCATCGTGGACATACTGAACTTGGTTATGAAGTTTGTAGAGCTGGGTTTGAGTTTGCGGTTGTAAACGACATGTTTACTATGCATAAAGGCATCAAAACGAAAGCTTCGAAAGGAGAAACTCAAGGAGTTGAAGAAGCTAGGAATAATTACAATACTGTAAGTTATTTTACTGGAGATTTCGTATTGTTTTTGGTATTTTTAGCTCTAGGCGGGTGTATAATAAATATAAACTAAGGTAGAGCAGGATAAGGAAGGTACAGTAGGGTAAGTTAGGGCAGGATAATTTAGAGTAGGGTAGAGTTGGGTATGGTAAAGTATGGTAGGGTAGGGCAGGTACATAAACATTCTAAACCCGAAATGGTTTTAGGTAGTGTATAACTACAAAAAGCGAATAGACTATACTTACTGGCAAACTCGAGGCAAATGTGGTACCTTTAGGCCGTAGAAGTTGGCCTACGGCTTGTTTACTTCAATATTTATATTACTGTAGCTATAATTTATAAGTTGTTGTTAATAGAGATAATTATTAAATTTTTTTTACTATTTGAAAAAAAAATTTTTTAACTTTTCCTTCTCCTCCCCCTCTCTTTTGTCTTAAAAGGTCATTTTTACTTTGGCTAAAGCCTCCAGGGCTCTAGTTTTGAGTTTGTTGTAGTAGTTTTTAAAATTCACATTTTTTCAAAATATTTCAAAAACTATTTGCCAAACATGACACACAACATCAAGAAACATGATGTTGTTATAGATGAAAAGCAATAATATTTGCGTTCAAAATACATTTTTCCAAATAATTGTGAGAATTAATGTACAGCTGGTTAAACAGTCACAATACGTCTGCTTTTACTTTGTTTTGTCCGTTCAATTCTTTATGTTTCATTTGTCAAACAAATCGAATTCTAATCTAAATTTTACGGGTTTTGGGCAGGGAGAAAGGTGTATTTTTACATTAGGGTTTGGTTTGAAATGGCAGTTATTAAACAGAAAATCATTAATAAAAACATTTATTAATATATTTTTGATCGTATTTTACCTAAATTTTTTAGATTTTTTGTTGTTTTTTTGTTATCACTAGCATCCCAAACAAAGTAGCCTCTGTTTACTATTCAAAATTAAGTGCAAACCATTTTTATGATGATATTAAACTGAATGTAAAAGAGCGGTTCTTCTTTACACTGTTATTGTAGTTTAGCTTGATGGAGTTATTGTGTATAAGCATTCTTCAAACTGTTATTGAGCAAAGAAGGCTTATAAATAACAAAAGCTTATTCGAATTTTATTTTTCTTTGAATTTTCTTTACAAAACGGTTTTTGAGTGATCAAAGTTGACACGATTCTATGGTCATGAAGTGAAATTTGAATTCCGTACACTGTTCGGTTTGAATTTTCTTGAAAATCTTGTAAAATAACTTTTGTTTTAGTAAAAATGACCTTAAAGGGCACAATAAATGTTGCGGTTTTTGAAAAATTCAAAAAAGTTCAAGAATTTTAATTTTAAGTAATGGTTACCTAAAAAGTAGTGTCTTTAAAAGGAAAATTAAATTTAAAAGCTGTGGTTTGATTTAAATTAAACTTAAACTTTTAAAAAATTGCTTTCTAACAAGTTTATGGTTATCAATGGTTACATTACTTTAAGTTTCTCTTGCTTATTCTGTCTTTAAATTAGGTAAACATGGTTATTTTACATTTGCATGAAGTAGAAGTTATCATTTTACTTTTTTCATTAGATAGCGATGCTTATTGTACCTTCATAATAGATAGAAATGCTTACTTTACCCTTACATTAGGCAGAAGTAGAGACGGAAGTTATGACTTTACAGCCGATCACTTTCAAATGTTAGCCTCGCTCCAATGATCCAGCCTTTTTTCAATCATTTTTCGAGGGAATTGTGAGTTACGACGGATATGACTTTTACAACTTTCGGGTTTCGAGCTGTTTTTTGTTTACTTTACCTCATATTTATGTTGTGGTTTGTAAGATCAAAAAATATGTTTCTATGAATTTGGTTTAAATAGAAGGTAAGTTGTAAAGGTGGCAGGGGTAGGTAAATTAGTGCAGGGTATCAGCTTAGGAGTAAAGTTAAGGAGCGAGCTTGGCCTAGGAAAGAGCTTAGGCTAGGGCTTAGGCTAAGGCAAGGGCTTAGGCTAGGGCTTAGGCTAGAGCTTAGGCTAGGGCTTAGGCTAGAGCTTAGGCTATGGCTTAGGCTAGGGCTTAGGCTATGGCTTAGGTTATGGCTTAGGCTAGGGCTTAGGCTAGGGTTTAGTCTAAGGCTTAGGCTAGGGTTTAAGCTAAGGATTAGGCTAGGGCTTTGGCTAGGGCTTTGGCTAGGGCTTTGGCTAGGGCTTTGGCTAGGGCTTAGGCTAGGGCTTAAACTGGGGCTAGGACTTACAACTTTTTGTTAGGTTAGGGCTTCGGGCAGGGTTAGAGTTAGAGCTAGGACTAAAGCTAGGGTTAAGGCTAAGGCGAGAGCAATGGCTACGCTGAGCCTGAGGCTACAGTTTAACCTAAGTCAACGCTAACGGTAAAACTAAGACCGCAGTTAAGGCTAGGTTTGGCTTTAGGCTAAACTGTAAGCTAAAGCAGGGCTGGTGCTAAGACTAACAGGCGAGTACGAAGGCTAAGCTAGTCTTTAGGCTAAAGGTTATAATCTAAGACAAAGTAACTTATATTAGAAGAGAGTATAAATGACTCTACCTCAAAGTACCTTTGCCCCAAAACAGTCAAAAGTATATTAATAACCTTGATAAATTGCTGACGTATAATTTATACAAACGTGTTATGTTGTTGTTAGACATAACAACACAATAGTTGAGATAATCCCGCCATGAATTTATATCAGATGAACTCGGGAGCGAAACTGTTCACTTACTTTTGAGACGGGTTCTGCCTGCGGATACCAACTTGCAGTTGTATTTTAATTGTGTACGCTAGCTGTACCTAATGGTTGTGTTGTGTTTTACAACGTAACTTTGCTAGTTGTATACATATTAAAGTAAATTTTAATTAATTTTTAAAATATCAAAGTGTACTTTACTATATTATATATTGATTGTTACTAGCTACTATTGTAGTTCTAAAATAGTGCTTATTGTTACCTAAAACAAAGTGTTTTGTTGAAAATTGTTGAAAATAATGGATGCCAACGTTGTAAGTTGAAGTTTAGACTAGTTGAGGGTTGTTTGAAAAGATTGGTGATTTAAAAAAAAAACGAATTGGACCAGTATTTGGGTTAGGTGGCTGTATGTTTCTCTTTATTGGCCGTAATCTTCAAATAGCAATGGTTACCTTACTATACTTTGCCTTAAATTATCTCGTAGCAGCTTTACTCTTACCCTATTTTGCCGTGCTTAACTTTACTCTGTTTTACCCTACCTTAACTCGCTCTACTTTACTCGATTCTAACTTACTTTATCCTATCTTACACTACTTTACTTTACCTTATATTTTCTTTCTTTACTCCACCCTGATATACCTTACTTTACCCTACCCGACTCTACCCTACTTTATCTTACCCTACTGACCTGATCTTTCTTGTTCTATTTTACAGTATCCTCTTTTACTCATATCTGTTCTATCTGAACTTGGTCTACTCTTCTCTATTCTATCTTGTACGTTAGCCTACTTCATCTTACCTCAGCTTGATCAAATTTTTTTTCTACTCAAGTCTACCTTAGCCCTAACCTAATCCACTTCTAAAAATAACCTACCGGCTCTCCCTATATGCTCAATTGTGATATTAATAAACACGATCTTTGGCATAATTCCTCGTGTGTTTAAACGATATCCGCATTATATTACAGTACTTTAAGGACACTCGATTTTTACAAAAAGTTCGTAAACCGATTATCGGAAAAAGACACACACCGGAAGTTGGCAATATATAAATTAAGCAAATTGATGTGCTAAATGTGTGCTATTAAAGAGTCGATTTAGGGATATAAACAAGTGCTATGATGTGATATGATATTGGGAAAAGGGGGTTGTAAAAGGCTTTAGAGTTTGCACGGGTTTTAGGAAGAGAAGGGGATTTGTAGTATTTTTTTTTATTTTTTCGAAAGTTGGGGTTACTGTAACATATAATGATTGACTATTTGAATTCAAAAAGCAGTGGCTTATCTTAATTGACTCTCTTCAGCCCAATTCTATCTTATCTTACCTTATCCTCCTCAACTTTATCCTTCTCTAATCTAGCATAGCTTATCCTACTCTACCGTATCTTACTCTACCCTACTATTTGAATACAATATAAAGGTAACGTTATTCTTAATTAAATAGTTTTAACAACAGAGTTGTTTTACACTTCTTGCAAGTCAAATCTTTCGTTGCGGGACCTACGCTAAGCTCATGGAAACTTGATTTTGACCCGGACTAGAGTTGCCGCCCAGTCACTTTCCATTTTGATTCAGTTTTGCCTTGTAGTCTATCTTTTAAGCTTATTTTGACACTAGATCCAAGACACTGCAACTCGGGCTAATTCTCACGCCCAGAAAACTGCATGAATTTGAACCTTGAAATCTGTCCTAGAAACATAATTAGCAGACAGAATAATCTTTTTAATCATTATTTGAATAGGTTATTCTTCAAGTTTTCGAACTGTGTTTAATCCCTTTGAGTCATACAGTCGTTTCCTCTCAGCGGGCCGGGTTCATGATAAAACGAGCGGCCGCCTGGTTTTGTACTCTATTGGCAGCGGGATTTGTGGCGTTGACGTGCTGCGTCTATACTTGACAAATGTCATTATATTTTTATTACTATGCATACAAGCTGTGATGCTATGCGTACATAGTGTAACATTTACTAGGCCTACAAGTTTTGATACTATCTAAAAGTGTAATACTATAAATATTCGTATTGCGTATCAAGCGGTAATGCTTTTACTGGGTAAAAGTTAATTGCTGACGTGTTTATGTACAAACTTGCTAATTGTAGGCACTAAGTTACGGTTATGCAGTTAATCGTTAATATGTACAATTTTACCGTAGTAAAAAACGTAGTGTAATACAAAAGCTTCTTACTGTAAAAGTAAAATTATTTTCTAAAGTAAAAAAAAGCGTTTACTGTAGTAAAAACCTTAACACACAATTGTTTACCCGTACTGGTTAATCTTGTTACTTTACACCACACAAAAGTCTTTTTCGTACAGTACGATGCTATTATAGTATGTTGATGTTACGCTACAAAACATATGCTGTTACAGTCATGTCAACTACATAAGATAAAAAACGTTCTACTTAGCATATTAATAACAGGTCACAAGTTACAGGCAAAAGATGTTTGTATATGTTTCTGACGGTAATTGCGACGTCATTAGCACAGGCTATAAAATGTTCGATTACTATGTGCTGTGACGTACAATAATTATAAGGTTGGTGCAAACAAAAGTATATAAACACGTCTGCAATACGAACGTACTGACTGTGCATTATTGTACTTGTTTTTAAGTTGATATTAGCACTAATAGCACTTTCTGCTAATTATGTGTACTTATTGTAAAGCATGAGCTTGTACTAACTATATTAGCTTATTTTTACTTTCTACTGTATTTAATATGTTACTGATAATATTTTATGATAGACGGCGTAAATCTCGAAGATTAGGCTGATTACAGTGGTTAATGTAGCTAATCAATTAGAAGTTACTTTAGCCATTGTAATTGAATTAATCTCAAGATAAAATGGCACTTGGTAAGGCTGTAATTATCTACGAAGAAGCTTAATTGGCATGTATAAAATCATGTGAAAAAGCAATTGCCTAAAACACAGACTACTACAGTAGTCAAGGGATCAGTAAATTCAGACTTAGTTTTAGTTGTCGTCTTTTTCATAGTTTACAGTTCTGTTTTTAGTACTTTAATGTTAAACTGCCTCTAGCTTAGAGCTCTAGCATACATCCCTAGCCTAGAACACTAGCTCAGACCCCTAGACCAGAGACCTAGCCTAGAGCCCTAGCCTAGAGCCTTAGCCCAGAGACCTAGCCCAGATCCCTATCTCTTGGGCTTGCTTTAGCCTTAACCTTATACTGAGCCTTAGCCTTAGACTTAGTCTTAAACTTATCCTGAGTTTTAGCTCTAGCCTTGGCCTTAACCTTAGTTTCATTTTTGTTCCTAACCCTTGTCCTTGCCCTGATATAGTCACAACTCGAGCCAATCATTGATTATATTGCCCATACTTTGATCCTAACATTAACTCAAACTCTAAATATAATAGTTGCAAAAAGTTCAAAAAGGAACTGCGCAGTTAAGTGAAGATAGTCATGCACTTGCAACTGATCGCACGTCACATTCCGTTAATGAGCGTTCTTTTTGGTTTTGAACTGACAAAAGGCGGGAATCGGTGACTAAGTTTAAGCAATTATTTACATTATTGTGTTCTTGAGACAGTAATTAATGAGACTAAAGAGTAAATTTGATATCAATCGTATTTCACGTACTAGTGTTTGTTTTATTTTGACGTATTTTAGCTACTAAACTAATTTTAAAATTTTTCCTTGGCTAGCGTTGGCTGCAGTACTACTTAGTACTTAAAAAATTTAAAAAAATTTTATTTTGTAGTACTAAGGATTCTACTACCTTATAATAGTACTATAAATTTTTTACTACTGTACTATAGTACCAAAAGCATAGCACTAACTTTTTATAGTACTCATAATATTACCATCTGTTAAGCATCAAAAACAAAGCTAATCCCACCGATTATTAGCTG
The DNA here is from genome assembly GCA_904066225.2 of Bursaphelenchus okinawaensis. NCBI lineage: Eukaryota > Metazoa > Nematoda > Chromadorea > Rhabditida > Aphelenchoididae > Bursaphelenchus > Bursaphelenchus okinawaensis. The sequence goes on along the minus strand of CAJFCW020000005.1, from coordinate 3,764,485 downwards.
TTGTTTTACAATTTAACACCCAAAAATACTTTGGCACTATTCTGCATTACAGAGTAACTTTGGTGTTTAAATGTGTGGTAAGGGAAGAGAGTTTAAACTCTTTACAAGTTTTTTCTAAATTTTAACGCCAAATGCTCATAAAATACATTTGCTTGGTATAGGGAAGTTAATACATATATTATATATATTATAGTTTAAGATAGGATGAGGAGAAGTATAGTAAGATAGGTATGGATAGATTAAAATTAGGCAATAGTAGAGCTGCAGTAAGATTAGAATAGAGTAAAGAAGCATGGTAGGCCTGTTTCCCATGGCTAACTAGAACTATAGAAAGCCTGGGGCAAGGCTAAAACAGAGCTAAAGAAGAGCTAGAGTGAAGCTGTCTGTTACATTTTTTTTAGTCTAAATTATTGTAAAATACTTATTTTAAAAGTCAAAAGCTTCCACTTTGTCGCAATGTCACAATGACCTCAAAAACACCAAAGTATTCTGAACTGCTTAGCAATAAAGCAAGGCTTTAATCGGGTAGTTTAAACAAACAATTAAAGCGGAATTGAACAAGAGCAAGAATAATATGTATTGTGTTGTTTGCTGAACCTTATCCCACTGCATGCAACCGCTCTTATGAGCCCTCAGGGTTTGGTGGGATTATAACATTAATTAGTTGGGTTTAGCTAATTTTACTTTACAACGTTTTAATGGTGGTAATGTAATGTTTTTTGAGCTTCAACTTAAGTTTGTGATGTCATACTTGAACTTTTTTGATATTTTTGAGTTTTTGAGGTAAAACAGATTATTTTTATTGACTACCATGAGTTTATATTTGTAAATATAGAATATAATAACACCTTGAAACATACGTCAACAGTGGTAAATATTTACTGTCTTCTGACGTAGTTAAAGATCAATGTAAAGCCATGTTTGTATCATATTTTAACCATTAAAAGTTGAGCTGATTTAAATCAGTTTAAAGTTTTTTAGTGCCTCTGGGGTTTGACTATTATAAAAATTGAAGTTTTTAGTATATTTTATTCATACTGTAAGGAAAAATATTTTTTAAGTCACATATTAAAAGATAATAAAAAGGTTCAACTGTAGTATTGCTTTGACAAACCTTTACTTTGAAAAAACATGACTTATTTTGTTTACTGAAACAGTAATGCGCTTACATGTTGTTTTTGTAAGCTTTGTCTGTAAAGGTCAAACTTAACTTATTGATATTTCTGATTTTAAAATGTAGAGTTCTGTAAACTGTATACTGTAAAAATTGGTAATTTATCATTTGTATATTGTAGTTAGTTTAAAAATTTTGTTGGACTAGGGTTACAGTAATATTACGGTAAAGTTAAGGTAGGACTTGGTTAGATACTACGGTGAAAAAAGTCTATAGAAGAGCTAAATTGAGGTTAGGGTAGGGCTAGGGTAGGGTTAGAGTGGGAATAGAATATGGCTAAGGTAAGACAAAGATAGACTTAGATAGAGCTTGAGTAGATCTAAGCAAAGGCTACAATAAGTCTCAAGCAAGATTAGAGTAGGGTTAAAGCACGGCTAGCGTAGAACAAGAGTAGGTTTAAAATAAGGCTAGGATAGACTGAGAGCAAAGCTAATGTAGGGTTAAGCATGGCTAAAGTTAGAAAAAAAAACCTTCATAAAGCGTTGAACTTTTAAAATTTTTTCTGTTTTTTAAACTTACTAACACCATTCTATAAAAACCTTTTTAACAGTATAAAACTATCACAAAACCAAAGACTGTTTTATGGTTTCAAACACTTGAAAGCCTGTGGGGATAGATCTCCGGCGCAATTCAAAAAACCTTTTTATGTGACTTTTTGGGGTCGCTCGTCAAATAACTTTATTTACTATCAGTTATTGTTAGCGGCGAGAAAGAACGTATTTGAAATATTGCTTGTAACATTTTCGAGCTTACAAATCTATCATCTGTTGCTCTAGCAACTGGATCCTAATATTTTGTAAAATACGGTATTTCAGATTAGGCTTTGAAAAATTGTACTAGGCTACTGTAATATTGTAAAATTAAGCTTAAACTTCTAAAAAGTATAAGCAACAAAGCTAAAATTTTTAATCATACTATGTCTAACAATAGTACCACGTGTACCAAGTGAATGTAAAAAAAGCAGTTGGCGTTAAAATTTGAAAAAAGATTGTGTTTACAGTTGAAGGTCGCAAATGATAATTGTACTAAAATATTAATGCTACTAAACAATGTTTTTATTGGCTTCAATTACTAATGATCTTCTACAGTATGGCCATGAACGGTCATGGAGAAGTGTAGGTTTGTTTGTCAATTGTATTGTCTTAATTTCAAAAAATTGTTTTATCTTTTGGATGTTGTGGTACCTGTTACATGTGACATTCGTTTAGGGTAGAGGTGTGGTAAGGCAAGGATAGGGAATAAAGCAAAAATGTGAAAAAGATAGATCCCGCATAAAAAGAGTAAAGCAAGGGTACGGCGGATATAAGACAATATTGAGAGAATGGCTGCAGCAACGTTAAGGTATGGCTAAGGTAGGACAAAGATTCGACAAGAATAGGTCCAGTATGACTAGGGTAAGGTAAAGGTAGACCAGAGACAATAAAAACTTATTATAGGTTTTGGATATGAAAAAGCTAGATAAGGCAAAGATAGGGAATGGTAAAGATAGGGCGAGTGTAAATTGACGATAGGGCAAAGGTACAGCAAGGAGATGGCAAAACAAAGCTAAAGCAAAGTAAAACAATGCCACAGTAAGGCTAGTATGAGACTAATGTATAAGCCTTAAAAAATCAGGTCACTTCAAATTCATCAAAAACATATTATTGATAAACATTTCTTATTGTAGCCTTGAAAACGCAATGTATTAATTTCTACATGACTTCTAAATCCAGGGTCATTTATTATGGGTTACGCGACAATAACATGAATCGGAACGCTATTCCAAAGACTTTCAGTTAACGGTTTGGTTCAGTCAGAACGGTTTCATGAGTTTTATTTGGTTTCAATTTTTATTAGAGTTTGAATTTGGTTAGACTAGCTTTTACATCACATTTGTTTTACCATTTTTGCAAGTCAATTCCTTCGTTGCGGGACCTAAAGTAGGCGTTGAAGGGTGAGACTTTGGCTGGGGCTGAAACAGGCTTAGTGCGTCTTCTTTTAGGTCTTATTGTAAGAACTAAGCTAATAAGGAAACAATAATGTAAAATACTATTTAATATGTAGTCTTTTCAAAATTATAGTAAAGCATTATTATAATAAGCCATTTTCAAACAACACTATAAATTTTAATGTGGTATATTATAGTTTTGAATTAGTCACGTGTAAATATTTACATTCTGGCCATTTGCTATGTTTTTACTTACAAACAAGACATGAGTTATTGCGTGTTAATAGTTCAATTACTTAACCAATTAACTGACTAGTAGATATTTCAATGAAAAGGTTAATTAAGTCTTATACTTCAACTGTTTTTTTCATTTTTATTTACAAATTTGACTTGCTTTTAAGTTAGGCGGGTTAAAGTTCTGGGCTTGAATATCAATATTACACCTGCAGTAATCGCTGAATCAAAAAGCCTTGAAAATATTTATTTTGAAATGTGAACGGTCTCAAAGTTGTCTTTGATCTCTCAACGCAGGTTACAAAGGAAAACGATCATGGTTTACTTGCAAGTTTGCGTTTGACCAATTTATAGCTATTTGTTTGGGAAATAAAGTCTTATTCAAGTTGTAAGGACAGGGAGATCACGTCAGTCAGATCAAGGTAAGAAGGGTAGGGTAGGGTAGGGTAGGGTAGGGTAGGGTAGGGTAGGGTAGGGTAGGGTAGGGTATAATTTAAAGAAACAACATCACTACTATCTAACTACCCAATTACTAACAATATAATCGTTTACTTTACAAATTACCAACTAGTAATAGTAAGCGATTGAAAACAAACCTTCTTCCCCTTCCGTTCGACTCAATAACATACATCAATGTTGTGTTTTTTTCGTCTAACCGTTGACGGAGTTTTAAAACATTCCCTAACATGAGTTTTGTCTTTAAAGGTATTTCGGTTTTACAATGTTTGCTTAACGAGTAGAACGACTTAGAGTTGAATTACGCAACAAATTGAGGGTTTTTGATAGGTTTTGTGTATTCTGTAGTAAATTGGTTGAAATTGAAGTTTTGAAACTTATTTTGACATTTTTATTATGTTTATATTATACTTATAATTTCATGACGTATGTATGATTTGTCATGGCACTAGAGTTTAAATGAGAAAATGAGGTTTAGGTAAGAGAGGGGTGGTCAGTACTGCTCGGAATGTAAGGGCAGGGTAGTCAGTGCTGTTTAGAAAGAGAAGTAACGGAAGGAATAAGTAACTGAAGACCTGTTCGAGGAATAGGTAAAGACATATTGTATTAATAATATAGTTTTAAAGTTAGGTTTTATTCGTTGAATTTGACGAAAAATAACTATATTGTTCAGCAAATAGGTTTGCATTTTTGTTATTTGTAGCTGGTATCGATTTTCTTATTAACATCAGTTTGACAATTTCTGTTAGATACAGGTCTGTTCAGCAAATATCTTTACATTTTTGCAAGCATCAAGTCCTTATAAGTTTTGAAATGTTATCTCTAACTTAATTAATGTCAGTCCTTAGTACTTAGGTATTTTTTAAAACTGCATTTATTCTTAGTATCTCTGAGCCATACCTCGTATTTTACATTTTCCTCTGAATTCAATTTTTATTTTCAAAAAAGACCTTTAATTTTTTCAGCTTGGCCGTCGCCATTCCGCCGTTGACTACGCGCCCTCCTGTTCCTGGTCCGAATTCACCGACGATCCCAATTGGCTAGTCCATCGAATGGAACCGCTGAAAAACTGGCATTCACAGCACTTGGATAACAATTCAAATATGAAGAGCACATCAAGTGTGTTGGCCAAACGAGCACAGAACTTGTTGGCCAATAGGGAGCTAGCCAAAACATACAGAGAAGTTTATGAAGATCACTGGAATCTGGAACAGAATCCTCAGGTAAAATACGGTGACAATAAGGTTGAAGAAGAGTCGGAACTATTAGGTTGTTCAAATAATCCTGAGCCTTCAAATTCCAAAAATTTGGTTTAAAAGGGAGCACAGAATTATTTGAACAACCCAATATAAACAGTTTAGTTAATTAGCAGTAGATTATTTAAAAATTTTTAAATTGTTTTTAGGGTAAAATCAACTTGTGCACGGCCGAGAACACGTTATGTGAAGATCTTTTGGTAGAAAAGGTAACAATTTTATTAATGTTTGAAATTGAAAAGAAACCCCTTGATTTTAAAAAGTATACATTATGATTTAAATTTTCAGATAAACGACCCAAAAATCTGGCACAACTTATTCCCCACAATACATCATTATCAGCCTTCGGGTGGACTGGAATGGTATGTCATAATGATTTTTATGTTTTAGTGTCAATTTGGTACCTTTGCTCCAGGAAGAGTTTCACTTTGAAATTTTAATATCTTGCCCTAGGACGAAAAATATTGTTAAGTTGTTCAAATAATAATGTGCCCCAAACCCCATAAATTTTTTGAGTGAGGGCACAGAATTATACTAACAACCAAATCATAAAAAAAATATTTTATAAATTTGAAAAGATGTGACGAAGTAGAAAAAAATTGCATTTTCAGGGTGAAAACGGCGGCGGCAGATTACATCGACAAGTTCGTGTCCATCAATGGGGACCCAAGTGTGGCCAAAGAGAACCTTGTCATTGTCCCTGGCTGCGCGGCGGCGTACGACATGATTGGATGTTGTTTATTCGAAGCGAACGGTAAGAATTAAATCAATTTTTGAATTTTTCCTTAATTTTTATTTGTATTTTCTTTAAAATTTGGATTGTTGAGATAAATACAGATATTTTTTAATTAAAATAGGATCTTGTTTGAGGTAAAATACGAATATTTATTAGTTTTGAGGTCATTTTAAGCTTGAAATTTAAAAAAAATTTTGTTTTTAAAATTTGAATATGTAAATGATTTCAGAAGCAGTATTGGCACCAGTGCCATTTTACGTACGATTGGCTGATAACTGGGGCGAGCGAGCTCATGTCAGGGTTATGCCAGTTTTATATGTAAGTGTTTTTTTTATTTTGATAAATGTATGTTCTATAGTGTATTGTACAACAATATATTGCTGTATTTCTATAACAATATACTACTGTGTTTCTAATAAAGATTTTTGTGATTTACGTTATTAAGTTATTCAAATAATTCTGTGCTCCCTCTCAAAGCAAATTTCCCGAGTTAGGAGGCACAGAATTATTTGAAAAAACTAATATTATATATTATTTACGTTTTATTGCTTTAGAACGATCTAAACAAGCCAACACTCCGGCCAGAGCTCTTTCAAGCGGCGTTAGGCGAAGCGACACTTAAGGCAAGTTAATACTTTTGTTATTTTAAAAACTTTAAATTACTGCTTTTGTAACTGGAGTAAGTTTAAAGGTTACTTTACCTATTTTTATTTGTAAAATACGACAGAATTGCAAATTCCCTTTTTTGACAGCATTAACAGTATAATTTCAGGGTATTAAAGTAAAAGCGATCTCATTAATTAATCCGAATAATCCATTAGGTCATGTCTTTCCGGAAAAAGACGTTTTCGACGTTTGTAAGTGGGCGGTCAGGTAAGTACTATTGTATTTTAACTATAAAATTTTTGTCAAAACACTAATATATTAGAAAAGTCACTGGAAATGTAAAATTTATCAGTAAAAAACCAAATTCTTACTAAAAAATAAAATTTAATAATTGTAAAATACGATGCATTCCTGTTTTTTTAATTTTAATCTTATTTTAAATTAAATATTTCAGCAATGATTTATTCATCATAGCGGATGAAGTCTTTGCTTCGACCACTGAATATGCTCAACGTTTCCGATCGATGCTTTCACTACGACATCAGCTAGGTGTCAAACATAGGAAAAAAGTCATATGGATGTGGGGCGTTTCTAAGGTAAGATCCAAAGTGGCAATGCAAAAAATAATGTCATTTTTTTAAATATAATGGCATACTTTTAATTTGAGTTTAAAAACCCAACCTTTTCATTTAAATTTATGTCCAAACTATAAGCTCTAAAGCTCAAGCTTAACCTTTTCAGGATCTCTGCCTACCAGGTGCCCGATTCGCAATAGTACACACAGAGCTAGAGGACCTACAAAAAGGTCTTCGTCGTCTCGAAATTCTTCAACCCTGTTCTCCAATAGCTCAACATTTAATAGGCCATCTGCTTCGTGACCACACCTGGATTCAGAAGTTTCATGTCACGAAGAATCAACGGTTAGAAGAGAATCGAAAGTTTGCTTGTAAAAAACTAGAAGACTACGGTATTCAATATCTGCCAACTGATTCTGGACTGTTTTTGTTCATCGACTTCAGGGAGTATATCAAGGATGACACATTTGAAGCCGAGAATGTGTTGTGGAAGAGGTTTACACGATCTGGAGTTTATATGAATCCAGGCAGCTTCATGGGCAGTGTGGAGCCGGGATGGTTCAGATTGGTTATTAGTTGTGCTAGAAGCGAGCTTGAAGAAGGTAAATTACTTTTATGATTTTTCACTTTACTGTGTATAGCTTTTTACGTATTTGCAATCTAAAAAAATTTCATTTTTTCTTCTAAAAAGACCTAAAAGTCAAAGTTTAACGCCTTTCATAGCCAATAATATTAACCATAAAACTAAAAAACATAAATTTTTAGGACTCCGACGTCTCCACGACATTCTTCTAATAATCGAAAAACGCCAAATCGATCGGCCAAAATCAGCTGTACCTACAGAATTAAAGAACGATCAATCATTCATCAGAATCCAATCAGGAGACGACCTTATGAGTAAAGTCTTCGGACTCCCTCTACCAGTATTCGGCGCATTAAGCACATCTACCGATCATATCGAAGCTGAATATCAAAAGATTGATAAAACTCACATCGACAATACACCATTCAACATCTTGGACTACGTGAAGCCACAGAAGAAGGACGACACGGCCGAAGCTTTCGGAGATTCGTTAAATTCCGAAGAAGAACCTGATTTTAATTCTGGTGATTTGAAGGAGAAAAATTCAGAAGGTTATGGAAAACATCATGAAGGCAAACATAATCACAGCCGAACATCAGAGCTGACGATTGACATTACTACAACATCGGAAAAACAAAAACCAGAACTTCTGTCAGACACAATCTACAACACTATCTTCGCCAGTCCGACCACTACCGTGCAAGGCGGTGTAGCCAAGTCAGACAATGTTGTACAACAAACCAGCTTTACCTCATCAACTAGTCCAGTCCAGAAGGAGCGCTTCTCCTTGTCTAAACAATACTTTATCAGTAAAGGAGTCACAGATCCGGAAATGAGTGAATCCACGGAATCCAAAGATACTGAAGACACGATGAATCAACTCTATAATGAGTTCCAGATTCCTATCCCAAAACAGAAGTCAACAGTCTCTGTACAACACAGTAAAGCGGTCAATTTGAGCGATGAACGGTCACCTAGCATAACCGAAGTTTTGGCTAGGATAAGCCCACCAGCTAGCGAGCCAACAAGTCTTGACTTTGAAGTAGATGGAGATAAGGCTTCAGAATTGACTGTAAATAAAAAGGATGAGAAAAGCATTGAAGATAATTATGGAAAACCTTCAAAAGAAGCTCATTATAATGAAGATCAAAATGAATATTCTGTGGAAGGTAAAGAACAAAGTAAATACTTTGTAGAAGAAGCTGATGACCAGAGTGAATATCCGTTAGAAACCCACGATAAATACGATAACGACCACCGAACCCATCAACATATCCAATACAGTAACTCTCTACTGTCCCCTACAATAACATCAAGCCAAGTATCACCATCAACATCGGTAATCACAGATGAAGAGTACGAAAGAATCTTCACGCCCCATGAAGCTCTACTACAACATAACGCAGTTAAAAAATCGTACAGTGCCAAGACAAACAACAATAATATTATAACAGACACATCTGTATTCTTGAAGCACCAAGATGCTAATGTACAACAAAAGATGGAAGCTACGTTAAGTAAAGAAATATATCAAAAGATATTTTCGCAACGTGTGTCTTCGGCTGATGAAGTAGAAGGTAGGGAAGAAAGTCTGGACGACATATTGGCTGATGGTTACAAAGATAAAGATGAAGATATTGATAAAGTAGAAGAAATTACAGACATTACAAAAGACGATGAAGACACTTCAGAGATTAAAAAAGACAGTGAAAAAATTGTTAAAGGAAACAATTTTGACTCTGTTGAATTGAAAGAACCACAAAAGGATAATCAACAACTAGAAGATAGCCAAGACAACAGTCTTGTCGAAGACGCGCAAGGTATTCCAGAAAAGCCATCAGAATCTTCAGAAGCCTCGAATGATCATAATGTTTCATCCTTACAAAACTCTGAAGCAAACCAGTCCAGCCTCAAAGAAATCCAGCCTAACGACCCCTACTACGTAGTAATCCACAACCAAAACCGTAGACACGAGATGGACCCAGAGCTGTGGGAAAACGTTTTTAACCCTCCCACAACCAGCATAACAACAACTCGGAAGGTTCAAAAAACAGCCGACGATTCGAAAATAACAACAGATTTGGCTGCCTTCTCTCGACAACAACATGAACAACATAAGAGAAACATCGGAAAACCAACGTTAACTGATGACCAGTTGGCCAAAGTGTTCGGCATTGATAAGAAGGAAAGTGATTACTATACCAGTGTAGTTAACCACAGTCTTGACGAGGCTAGTCTGGCACCAGATAATAAACCTGATTTGTCAGGTTTGGCAGTAGATGTAAGAGAAGAGAAAGAAAATAATGATAAAGTACAGCACGATGGATATCAAGCTAAACCGGAACCACAAAATTATCAAAATAAGTCTTCAGAAGACAAAAGCAATACTGAAGAAGCTGCAATTCTTACTGATGCCAAAGAAACTACTGTAACTACATACAGACAATTATCAGGCTTTACAGAAAGTCACGACTTGATCAAAGCAGTGTTTTCTCCAATACAGCATCAAAAATCAGAAGAACAACCTAAAAAGACGTATAAATTGGCGGACGATAGTAATATCTCCACCGATTTGTCAGCCTTTTCAAGAAGCCAGCACGAAAATGTCAAGCGACAAATTGGCTCACCAACGTTAACCGATCAAGAACTGTCTGCAGTTTTTGCTACACAAAGTGCTACTGATGATAAATTGAAACCTGAAGCTACAAAAGACCATGAAGAGCATCGAAACGATGCTAAAGTAGATTATCGAACTCATTATGAAGCCGAAGCTGTAAGAAAGGATGAAGACAAAGGAGAAAAAGAAGCCAACCCCAAAGATAGTAATAAAGAAAAACACAAACAGTCAGAAGTCGTCAGTGAAAACATAGAAAACGACCAACTTTTGCACCAAGTCTTCTCTCCTGTAGCTTCAACAAAAACCGAAGTTACAAGTAAAAAACTACAGAAACCGATCGACGATTCTAAGATCAGTACAGATTTATCAGCGTTTTCAAAACACAAAAACGAAGAGTCAAGGAAGGCGTTAGGACAGCCAACCTTCACTGATGAAGAAATTGACAGAATATTTAAAGATCAAGAAAGAGAAGGCCAACAAGTGGAGGTAACAGCAGAAAACAAAACTGTTGTTGAAGATACAGAAGCAGAAAAAGATATGATGCCCGTGGAACAAGAAACCCACGATGAGCATAAAAAGAAGAAGATAGAAAAAACGCCAGCACAGATTCAAGAATCAGAAAAGCCAAACGAACTTTTACATCAAGTCTTCTCACCTATTCCAACATCACACTCAGAGAGTACAACACAGGTTAAAAAGCTTCAAAAACCGGTTGATGACTCCAAAATAACCACTGATCTATCAGCTTTTTCGAAAAGACAACATGAAGATGTAAAACGATCGGTTGGATCACCAACTCTCACTGACCAACAACTTGCTGAAATTTTTGAACAAAAACAGGCAGGTCATGACCAATGCGATAGCAATGAGAAAGCAAAAGTGGCAAAAACAACATATAATTCTGAGAGAGATGTTATATCTGAAGATCACGTTGGTAAAGACCAAGAAGGTAAAGACACACGAGAAGTAAGTGAAGTTAGTGAAAGAATACCATCAGAAGAAGAAGCCGAATACAACCTTCAGAGAGGTCAAATAACTCCAGAAGAGAAAGTGGCTGAAGAAATTGTTAACCACGCCTTTTCTGAGAAACTAGAAGACAATTTGTCAACATTAGATAAGTCAAACGTTTCTACAGAAAACAATAAGACAAGTACAGAAGAATTACCAAAAGAAGAAGCTCACAAAGTTCCAATTCCAGAAGAATCACCCCTTTCTAAACCAAGTTATGTCCAATTAAGCCTGAACCTAGATGACGTGTTCAAACCAGAACAGTCTTATACATATGAAGAACTTAAAAAAGCCCAACAAATTGCCAAATACGATAGCACCAAAGATTCTGCCATAACATTAGACACAAGAGTATTTAACAGAAAAACTGAAGAAGAACATCACGCTCTTCAGCCTACTTTAAGCGATGACAAAATTCACGAAATTTTGTACCCAAGGTATGTACCGTTGGGTACAATTAAGGAATATTCTAAAGAAACCGACGACAGTAACGTCATTCATAAAGAAGACCAAAAATCGCAAGATGACATGGCATTTGGTTCATTTGAAAACCCAATATTAGATTCAAAAGAAAATCAATATTTGAAAGACGCTAACAAATCGTACTTCGAAGACCTGATAGCTCATCCACCGTTAACACTACCGAAGCACATACTACAACCAAAAGAATCCGTGTCCGATCGCCAGTCCGTCTCCTCCAACGAGCACTTCAAATCCGACGTTTCTGAAACTACGGAACACGTCCGTAACGAAGACTTTGAAGAGGCTCTAGAGCGGATTCACAAGCTCAGCGATTCAGAACAAAAACATCTGAACGAATACTCGAGCATTGATATTATGAACGAAGTGTTTGAGTACAAACCAGATCCGTATTTTGCTGAGCGCCACAACACCAGTATTCAGAAGACTGTCACGGCCAAAACCAATCCCGAGTTGAGTGATGGAACCAACTTCCCTCGACATGAAGTAAAGGAAGCCAGAGAGAAGGTCGTGTCACCAACACTGACCGACGATGAATACCGTTTGATTTTCGAAGAGCCGAATTTAGTTGTGGCGCCAAAAAGCGAGGCTCAATATTACGATAAAGTAAAGAAAGAAGAGGATTATAATCAAGAAAAAAATGAAAGAAATACCAGGCCTACAAATATATCAATACCAAGAACAATTGAAACACCAAAAGAAGAAAAAAATTATATAAAAGAAGACCAAACCCACAGCAACAAACAACAGAAGGATGAAGAAAAGGAAGATCAAAACAACAAGAAAGAAGAAAAACAAACCGTAACCTTCGGCGACGAAAAGATACACCATGATGACCTGCCTTTAACCCCCTTACCTGGCCGTCGGTATACCGACTCCATGTTTGATGACAACGTGTTCGAATTGTCTCAAGAAGATCTGGACAAGTACGGAAAATTCATAGATCACAATCAAGATAGTGATAATGACTTTGATTACCCGTACAGTCAAGAACTCACAGACATTGATGAAAAAGGTGAAAGTGACACTGAAGAACGCAAACTTTCCCCAAGCTTACAAAGCTTTGAAAAAACAGAATTGGCTGTACGACAATCTGTCATTTCTGACGATGTTTTCCATTCGGAACAACATGATCAAAAGGGTCATATTGATACCGTCACAGGCGAATTGAAGCCACATCCCAAATCGCCTCGTCGACACAAAATCGTTGGTTCTGAAGACATTCTTGATGACCGTACGAGCAAGCAAACAGAAAATGTTACAACAGAAGGTACAGAAAATAGTACAGAAGGTAAATCAGACGAATTGCCACAAAACAAGTCAGAAAACCCCACAGTAGATCAAAACACAGAAGTCAAACAAGAAGTTAACAATGCAAAACTTCAAAAACAAGACCAACCAAGTCCGTCAGAAAACAAAACTTTGTCCACAAAGCTAAAGGAAGGTCTGTCTAATATTTTTACGTCCAAAAAAGACAAGAAGCCTGACTCCGCAGAGGAAGATGACGACGTTACTTACAAGCGTATGGAATCAATTGATCGTACAGCTGTAATCGAAGAACAAAACTCCACGTCATCTGACGCTCAGTCACCGTCAGAATACATCGACAAGATTTTCGAGTCGACATTCCGAAATCAAGAATCACTTTCTGACGATGAAGCGTTGAATCATCAAAGCAAAGATATTGTAGATGAGGCTATAAGAAACGTTGAAGGAGAATATACAAGGCAAAGAGCAGAAAACAAGGACAATATGAGGCAAAACGTAGAGGAAAAAGAGAATAAGAGACAGAATCTTGATGAACAAGGCCATTTACATCTAGAAAGCCTCGTAGATTCAGAAAGTGAAGGCCGACAGTATAGAATTACTAACGTTATGCACAGTCCTTCACAAAACCGTGGCACAGTACACCAACATTCTAATGAAAATAGTTCCTCTGGTCAAGAAAGGTCCTCTGAAGCTTATCAAACTCATACACAAGGCGGTAATGGTCAAACTAGAGATCAAGACCCTAAAGAACTTAATTATCAAAGTAAAAACCAACGACAAAACCATAAAACTTCACAAGACGATTCCGAAGACCACAACGTGAGAGTAAAAGATGCTATAAAAAAGTTGAACAAGGCCGAAAAACACGCAACTTTCTCCGGAAACACAACGTCACATTACGTTAAGTCATCTAAACATCATCAATCAAGCCCCGCTAACAGTCAACAAAGCAATAACGTTAGTCGTATGTCTTCGCCTCCAATGTCGCCGCTTCACGTTGATACGAACTATCAACCGTTATCATCATCCACATTGAAGCGTCAAGACTACCGTGAACGCCGTCTCAATGATTCTGGAATTGGTATGGACAGCTATCATGCTCCTAACGCCATTACCGTAGAGTTTCCGCTAATTGTTACTAGTCCAAAAGAAGGTTTGGTTGATATTAAGGAAAGTAGAGAACAAGAACAAACTATTGATGATCAAACTGGACGATATGGAGATGATACACACCATGATAATGGCATTAAGATTGTGTCAAACAAAACTACCGAGTTTCTAAAGCCGAAGAACGAAGATTCAGCTTTCAGTACGTCGATGCATTCAGAGCTACGTGACCATCTAGATCACACAATGACTGATGATTCACTAGAGCATAAAAAGAGAAGGTACGTAAAGAAACGAGAGTACCACAAAGGCCAGTACCACTCACCAACTGATCGCTACTACTACAGAAATATGAATGAATACAGCGACAGTGACCATCTCTACACGGACGCCTCATTTGAACCATTAAGTCCAGAACAAACGAAACCAGTGTACCATTTCCGACCGGTCGACTTTGACGTAACCATTAGGTCCAATAGTCCTAAAGTGCGATCAAGATCTCAAGAAACAGTTAGTTTTAAAGATGATTCCCTCGGCAATTCGTTTGAAAATGAATTTGGCACGAAAGTCTTCCCTCAAAGGTCAAAAGAATACGACTTTTCTCATCGAGCACAAGCAGTACCAGTGTACCACCTTCGCCAATCCAAGTCATCTAGTGCTTTGGAGGGCAGCCACGACTTTGCCTCAATCATAGAAGACTATAATCAACATCTGAACAGAAAACGAGCCCATTCTCCAACAGTATCTGTCACTACACACAATCGACCGTACTCACAGAATCAACAATTCCATCAAGTACATCATGATTTGTATCTGGAGCGACGTCCAGGTACCTATTACTCAACTTCACGAGTCGGAAGTGTTGTAGTCGAGCATACAAACGTGACCGAGATTGTTCATGACAAGAAAGATGAAAGGAAAAGCCGAGCTGAGTTGGTCAAGACCAAGACGACTACACGAGTAGAGAGCTTGGAACCTCGAGAGCTTCTAGATACATTGGTGTTTGAGGGTGAACCTGGACTACATAGAAATGAGCGGGCTGAAAAGTATGTGGAATATAGACATAGAAGATCAAGGTAAGAACTTTGATTATTCATACCTATTATTGACCATTTTTCACCTTACTATATAATTTTCGAAACAATATAAAACTCTTTCATTTTCCAGGGCTCCAAACACAACAGCAACAAGAATCTCAAACTACGTTGTCCACCAACGGGACACGACAGAAGAATCCGATAGCGACATTACCGACTTTCAACGCACAAGCAGCGGCCGCTATCAACGAGGAGTTCAGACCAAAGAAACAATTGATTTGTGCTGTAGAATGAGACTGATTAAGGCTGTTCATCAAGGAGACAACGGCCCTGAGCAAGCTGAATATGTTATGTGTAGAAATCCCAATCACGCTGACAAACACGACCACTGTAATCCGAAAAGATTGTATGCTGTAAAACGTAGCACCATCCCTAGGACTCAAAAACGTATGTTAGACTTTAATTGCTTTTGATAAAATTTTAACTTTATTTGAAAATAATTACGGTGATTTTTTCAAAATTTTTGAAACCAAATTTACGAAAAAATAAAAATTTTCACTCTGGATACCTACTACAATATAATTCAATTTCAGCTAAACAATACACGATTGGAAATGGAAATGACAAAATTACAATCACCACAACCGCTGACTTTGGAAACTCAATCGACAGGATTTCAAGCAAGTTAATTTTCGAAAAAATTTTAACTTTTTCCACTACCCCTTCCTCAAAAACCTTATCATCGAGTCCTCAACCGAGGCCCAAAAAAATTGTCCAGCCCTCAAAATGCCCAAAAGTTGAAAAATATTAATTTTAAAATTTCAGTGAGAAGATCCCCGAATCAAACATGGTTAGTATCGTCTGTACAAACTACGAACAAGTACAATACGATAGAACGCGACCATTTTGCATCTAGTTCGGAAACTGATGCTTCTGTCGCTAAAATACGCTCGAAACTTTATTAGGATTGTTAAATTTGTCACCTTTTTTATCATACTATTAATAGCGCGCAACGATATACCGTATTTTACCTTACCGTAATATAACTAAACGTAACGTACAACGTTAAAAAGTATGGTACCTTTAAAGGCCTTTTCATGTCTACTTGAATTTTTCCCTTATCCATTTTGTATATAACCCTCTCTAGGTGCATATAAGTCTTTTATCGTACTTATTGCTATCAGAAAATGCATATATCTTTAGCAATGCATATTAAAGTCAATTGATTCATACGTGTTCTTTCTTATACTATATTGTGGCCTTTACATTACAATTAACATATGTTTATAGTTTTAACATTACAGTACCTTATTATCACATTTAATATCTTGTAAATTATATTTTTAGATCAGAAAGTGAATAAATATTTTTTAAAACTTCAGAAAAGTTACATTGATTTTTTAAAAAAATTTTAAATTAACATAGGTTAAGATATACAAACAAAGTTACAGTACAATAAACATAACAAAAAATTAAAAAAGCAAGTACAGCACACTACACAAGTAATACATGTTCAAAACACATTAATCACCAACCAAAAATATTCAATAAACTTTACTGATCTTCAAATATAACTATATTTTCTCAATATAACTGAATATTATTAACTTAATTAAGATATTTGTTGTAGTTGACCCAAGCAGACGTAGTAAAACGTCACAGAGTGTGCAATTGACCCAGTCAGTTGCAGTAAATATTCATCCACTGCGTTTGTACCTCAATCAGCCGTAGTACAACTTCGTATTAGCGTATTACCAGCAGATGAGAATAATCGACCGTTCTTTTGACTTTTCCGAAATCGAAACACGTTCTGGTCGAATGGAGTAAACTTTTCGATATGTAGTTGTGTGCTTTGTATTGTGCCTCTGATGTCATTGAGTAGTTGCTGTCGATCTGTGTTGGCTAGGTATACCTAAAACAAAAACATATTTTTTAGACCTTTAAAATAATAGTTTAAATTGAAAATAGTATGAAGGTAATTGGTTGTGTTAGTTGTAGTCTTTTTTATAGTTGAAAGCGCAAAATAAAATTTTTGTAACGCTTCTTAATAAGTTAAAGCAATTTTTCACACAACTGTTTCGCTTTTACCACATAAACCCCCCAATCATACCCCCTCCATCTCACCTGTACAATATTATCATCGATAAATTCCGCATCAATCATCTCCTCATTTTCATAAACCCTCCATGCCACCCTTTTAAAGCTTTTTTCCTTTGATATCGTCCCTTGATGTAAGATAATACCGGCTGTTGTCGGATAATTGACCACGGCATAATGCACCGGATCTTGTGGTACAACATCTGTCGTTGCTGTCGAGAATCCGTTCGGTGATGTTGGTTCTTTGACTGGAGTAAGAACGGTGTCGAAAATTGATTCTAAAATCACCGTTTCCCAACTTTTTTCCTTTATTGGCTTCGGCGAAAAAGAGAATTTAAAGTTTGGTTGTTCAGCTCCAAGGATAAGTTCATGAAGCGGATGTCGTTGTGACCCTGAAAAGAACAAACTTTATTTATAGAGTCCAAATATAACCTAATCATTAAAAATGAGTTTATAATACTACTGAGAAAACTAATTAAATGAGCAAACAAAACGTTATGCAATATCACTATATTGATCCCTCCTCCAGCCTTTATGATAACTTACCTTATAAACAGCCTTCAAAAACAATATTTCACTGTGATCAAATTGAAATATGGATTTCAAAGTTTGTGTTACAAAAGTTTCTAAACCAGGAAAAGTGTCCCGAGTTTGATCTGCATTCAAATACTCAATGGCATAAGGATCTCCACTTCTTGATGCTGTTAGAAAAGTATTACTCGGCTCCACAATCGCTAGCGTCGCTGAAATAAAAAGACGGGTGTGCTTGAAATGTTAACCAATTATTTTATATATCCCACTGACTTATTTGCATTAAAAACGTCCTTCAAACCTTCGTTTAACAACAAATTACAAGATTCATTACCAAAAACCGATTAAATTATTAATTTTTAATCTGCCACGTACCATAACTTTTTTAAATAAGCTTTTTCTAATTTTTTGTTACCTAAAATAACCAAAAACACATCAAATCCTTACCATAAAGACCAGTTTTTGTTGAGAACATAACCACAACTTCTTGGCCGTCTTGAATACATTCTTCCGCCAATATTTGAGCCGGTTTTATGTTTCCTCCAGTCTGTCTTACAACCATTTCCTAAAATTTCAAAACTCAAAGTTTTTAAAAGCCGTTATTGCCCTAAAAGCAGACTTTACCCAGACTAGCCCAGAAAAACACCTACAACAATATAAATCTTACTTATAAGACAAAATAAATCTAAAATAACAAATTAAATTTAAATAAACAAAAAATAAACCTACCTTAAGATACTCGTTGAACTCGTCTCCATTGTAGATAATTCTCAACCCGCTGTACCCGTAAAGCAGATTCTTTTGAGGTCGGACAACAATTGGGTATTTCCCCAAATTACTCGTAGCATGATCCACCCATTGCTCTAAATGAGCTTGAATTGAGCCTAATGAACATAGTCTGAAAGTAGTTACAAGTTTTTATGGTATATAAAGTCAGATTTTGGGTCGAATGGTAAATAAAACAAAGAAAAAGTCGAAAACAAGAAAATGATAAACAGGTTTTAGCGTATAATTTTGGCCCGCAGGCTGCAACACAGTAAATAAGGGCGCAGCTCATTTGATGAAATAGGTTTTACAAGCTCTAAAGTTGTTTTTTAGGTAATATAGGTCACGTTAGATATATTTAAACTTTTTTACTAATATTATCCTAATTTTTTAACTTTCTAACACTATATTATCCATGATATATACTACGCCTTACTTTGCGGACGGAACGCTTCCCTTTTTGCACAAGTTTTTGATTTCTTTCCGGTTGAACAGCGAGACGTATTCCTTGTGTTTGAGGCCCTCTAAACTGAGTTCCGTTCTTATTTGAGCAACTTCCTGTTGTAATGCCTTCTCGAACGTAATCAGACGACATCTTGTGGTACCTAAACTGGCACACAGCTCGAGGGTTTTTTGAATGATTGGCGAATAGTTGTTGTCTTGTTTGCCGATTGGTCCGTCTATGTAGTGAAATGTGTCAATACTAAAACAATTTTTCATTTTTTGAAAATTATAGTTGGTTAGGGTATGTTACGGGGGGGGGGGGGGGGGCGGTGTAAGGTTTCGTAGGGCAGAGTATGGTAAGGTAGGGTATGCTAGAGTAAAGTAAAAGCAATGAGGATGTGGTATATTTTAAAACCTACTTATTCTCCCCATGAATCATGGACTTCGGCCCAACCACAATCAGTCGCTGATCGAAGGGTTTGTGTAGCAGTGACAAGTCTAGTGGATGCTTCCATACGGCTATAATCGCGACGCACCTTGTCATCGAACTAAAAACATAACATTCGGCTTATGTGGAAAAACAGAACACGCTCAAAAACAACATGACATGACCCGGTTACTGGTGAAATACTTTTGCATAAAATGGCTTCGGAATAATATTTTAATTGGCATGGACGTTAGGTCTTCTTTTTGTGATACTACGTTAGAGTATACTCCGTGGTGTAATAAAAGAGAGCAGAAGAGTTTAATTGTCGTTGTTAGTAGTGCATATGTCATTGTAATTGACGTAAAATTTCAAAAGATTGTTGCAATAAAAATTTACTTTAAGCAGTAAAAGCTCGGTAAACAAAGCTTCGTTATAAAAGCCACGTTATAGTACATCGTCCAATAAGTAAGTCTAGTATGACTAATACAAAACATTTACAATGAAGTACACAAAGTATTACTCAGGTTACATAAAACACTTTCCTGTTACACATGAAGCCCCCTATTACACCCTCTTGTGAAACTGAACTCGCTCTACTCCTGCACGCAATTTAAATAGTTAAATTTGAAAGAAAATTAAACTAAATATGTCTAGTAGACAGAGTGTAAAGAATGAAAGTCAAAGTTGAACTTGGGTTATAAAAAACTTCCTTTGAAGTCGTACTAAAGTAGTTGAAAACAACCAACATAAACTGTCTACTCTACTTTACATTAACCTACCCTACCCTACACTTACCTATCCTACAATACCCAGCAATTTAACTTCGACACCTGCCCGGTTAATTGTAAAAAGTTGATATGTTAGATTTACTTTGCTCTAATAGTGCAGTAAAAAAACCAATTTCAAAAACGGTAACTTGTAAACTACGCCCTCTGTGATTTTTTAAAAGTTTGCACTTTACTTCCAAAAACACTCCTAAAACCATTTAAATTTTTAGCAATGTTTTCTTACATTAGGCTTTGTTATTATATTATCATAAGCACATAATCTGCTATTACAAGGAAAACCAATAAAATTTCAAAACAAAATTTTCTCTTCGGGATAAATGAAAAATAACACGTGAAAAGGAGCTTTGAACTTTCTTCAAAATTCATTTTCTTTCAAATTTTGAAAGTTTTTACTCATTCAAAACCCTACTCTACACAGTAAATAGTAAAATATTCACAAAAATTAATTCAATCCAAAAAAATAATTTCAATAACAGACCATTCGAACAAAACCCTCAGTCCGTGACATTTTATTGCTATGAAAGCGAGGGATCTTGACCACCCCCAAAACATTCCATTTGCAGTACTGCTGGAGGGGAAGAAAGCCGAAAAAGATTCCTTTTTGAAATAAAAACGGATTTGCACTCAGAATACTTTGGGGCGAATCTTCAACATGTCGCGAGTAATTATATGTGCTGCGAAACATGTTTATAACATAAGTCCTGGCGTTTCCAAGCAACAACATGACATTTTTTCATTTTTTTAAATTGTATTGGGTAATAGCTACAAATGTTTCTGCAATACACATGATACTTATGGTGTAGGGTATTGTACTTTGCTTTAAAATGTTCAAAAAGCAAGTGTTTTAAATTTATAAAGTTAAAACGAAGGAGGAGAGACTTGTAAAACCAAACTAGAACATCATAAGGATAGTGCCTGGCTTGCTTTGCATCAAGAATTATCCTGTTAGGCAATCCAGCCAGAAAAATAGAAAAGCAATCCTTAAAATCAACACAGTATCTGACCTTCCCCTAAAGATATCTTATTCTATCCTTAATCTTGAGAAAACTTACGTAAAAGTCTTTCATACCAAAATTTTACTCTCTTTTCATACTTTTTTTCAAAATATAATACGTTTTTTCATCAAAACCCATTTAACTTCTTTCAAAAATGTACCATAAATAAGCCGGAGTAACTTTAAAACAACACCCGATGCTGGCTTCTTAACCCGAAATTGAATTTTCGTTAATTCGAAGTAAGGAAATAACAAAAGTGGTCCTTCAAAGAGCCAATTTAATGCTCTTGTGGGAAATAAAAGTCATGCTAAAAGTGTGTACTAATTATTATAACCGAACAATATATGGTTTGTACTTAAAGAAAATTTTTTTAATCTTAAAGGTATTATAATAATATGAAAGGAGAGTATTATAGTTTGACAATAGGTAGTCTTTACGCGCATTTAATTTTAATGTACAACTCGAATGTTTATAAACGTAGTATTGCAATACCAACCCTACCTTACATACCATATTCTAACCCGCTCAACTTTATCGTAGCCTAACCTATCCTACACTGCCCTACCTTACCTTACTCTCCTCGTTATAGCCTAAAAGCACTTCCTGTGAATTTCTGTTAACGGGATTTGCTAAACTTGAAAACAACATTACAATAACATGTTATAACCGTTCACACCTACATATATACACCTACCAAACTCTTCCAACATCCAATATTTAAGGAAGTAAAATGCCAAATGTAATTTCCTTAATTTCATAAAGATACAGAACGTGGTGTCAACTTTCAATGATTTTGTATTCATTATCCCACCCACTAAAAACAATAAATTGACTATGCAAAACTACAAAAAATAGAAAAAAACGGCTTTGCAATTCACAAACGCCATAATTTTAAGACACAAACAACGAGTAAATTACTTTTAAAGCAGTTAAATCTTGATTTAGTGTTGTTGGTGACGTCAAATAAACGTGTCATGCTAAATGAACGTCCTAAATATGCGTGAAAAACAAGGTTTACATTGTGTTTAATGTTAAAAATATGTACATGAGTACGCGAGAATACAAGTTTGTGACGTATAATGACGCAGTAAGGGATGTTGATTAGTGTTACTTTACTACAAAGTTGGGTTCAAGTTAGAATAGGGTTGTAAGAAACATAAAAACTAGAGTTTACCGTAGTAAAATTTCCATTTTCTAAGAAAAAACCTTAAAATTATGCAGAAAATACACTTGCTAAACAATTTCTTTGACTATCCTATAATATTGTTTCCAACCTCCTGGCAAACAATATCACAGTTACAAACCTGATCGTATGCCACTTTAACATCACTATTTACATTTCCACATTTGCAACATATAAAGGAGCAAGAGCTCAAATCGTCATGAAATCTATTCCACATTAAGTGTAGCAAAGGCCATGTTTGCGAGTATCTCTTTACATTCAGGAAAACAAAAGGGCACGCTTTTTGTCTTTATCTATACATAAGTAATGGGTGCGAGACACTTTAAGCAGGATCATGCCAAGAATTAGGGCTAGCCGCCGGGTTATAGTTTGAAACCAAAGGGGTCAAAGTATAAGCTTCAAAAGCTAAGTAAAGTGTTGAAAAGTTAAAGTATAACATTGAAAATCTAAAAAAGTAATAGTGATATGCCAAAGTTTAATACCCGTTAACAGTATTTTTGAAAATTTTAAAAGTAATGTCGAAGAATAGTGAAGGAAACACCATATATAATTCTTTATATTACCTATCACACTTTCCTATTAAGAATTTATTACTAATAAACACATAATTACAGTCAAAGTTTTTTTTTAATACTAAACTAAAAAAATTTCATTTATTAAAAATCTTATTACAAAAAGACCAAAATATTTCGAAAAAGTATTAAAAACAAAATTTTAGGTAACAAAACAATATACCCGCATTGTTGTTTTATAAGGTAAAAAAATCAACAAAAAATGATTTAAAATTTTTAAAAGACAATATAGCCCACAATGTGAAGCTCTCTACGTAGCTAGGCCTTTTTTCAGCAAACTACAACAAAACAGCTATAATTCGTTGCAGCTGGGAGATTCAATACATCAATTTGATCCAACAAGGTCAAGCAATCTCTCAACAAACTAAAACCTACTGCTACTACTACAAAACCCGTCGATAACAGCTCGCATCTTCTCCCTATCAGTCACACAAGTCTCCTGTTCATCCTTCATATCCATGCCTCTGTCCATCGAGCGAACCAGTGGTCCCATTCCATCATCCATGTTTATCTCCGTTGCCAGTTCACGATACATTTTGTATTGCTTCAACTGTTTTTCGTCGAAATTGCCAGCTTCAATTTGTTGTTCCGCATTCTTCATATAATGTTGCGCTGCATCTCTGACCGACAATACCACTTTGCACGGCTCCAGATTGAGGTTTGAATTCGGCGCCAATTCAATACTTTCCAATCTGACACGACTAACATCCTTCACTTGTAGATTAAACATTTCACGAAGCCGAAAGATAGTCCAGTCTTGAAAACGCTTGATTTTCTCATCTCTTTTGTTCATAATTGCCATTACCTACAAAATTTATATTTAATGCTTTGATAAAAAAACTTTAATAATTTTTTAGGTTTTAATTAAACTGATAAAACTCCTAGTTCAACAAAAAGAACAAAACATGAACTGACCTTATTTTAGGTAACAAGCTTACCTTGACTGGACGATCATTAATCTTGAAGTTCCTCAATCTAGCCGATTTCATCAAAACCAGTTCAGCAAGCTTCTTACTAGAGAATTCAACCTTAGTAAACCGACCATGGGGCGTAATACGCCTAATATCGTCCGGTCTGATCGTATCCGCCAATCCCAAACCTTCATCAATAACTTGGTAGATCAAGACAAAAGAACTGGCTCCTCTCCGTTGAAATTTACCATTGAACAACACGGCATATGCGTTTGATTCATAATCATGACTGGCATAAAAATCATTCTTCAGAAAAGTGTCAGTCGGATTATATTCTCCTTGATTCGGCGGCTCCATTTCGTTGATATCTAAAATGTTCAAAAAACGATTTTAAAAAATTGCAAAGAAAAGCTAGCTAACTAATATAGACAAACTGTGTCTAAAATTCTATAATGTTCAGACTTTACACAAAAGTAAAAGGAAAAACATCAAAAAATGGCAAAAAGCGACAACGAAACATGACTAAAATAACGTAAACTTTTGATACAAACGTGCTATAGACGCTTTTGACGGTACTTTTAATATAACTGATCAAAAACATACCAAAATCACATAAAAAATAAAATTTGGCCGAATTTACAAAATTTCGAAATAATTTACCGCCAATTGCGGAAAATCTTATTTTTTGGCAACTGTTTGTTTTCGCTGTGGGACCCAATTACAAGTCAATGTTAAGGTATTTAATGCTGTATATCAGCTTATACTAATTGAATTTGACTAAAAATTTGTTTATGGATTGTTTATTTTATAGTCAACATTGGTGCAAAATTTTGATCACAATAATGCACTTTAAAAAAATTGCGTTTAACAATAAAATGAGTTGAGATTGTCAAAACGGTATTTTTAAAAGTTATTGTTTCAGATGTAAAGAAATAGTGCATCAAATTATAATCAAAATCAGTGTTTATTCAATCAGAAACAACATTTGCAAAGACAACAAAAGCAGAGCGTGATGGCAATGATGAAGATGCACCAGATGGCCAATGGAGCATTGATGATAAGCCATTGATCGTAGGAGTCAGGTCGATTCAATGCGCTCTCAACTGGAGCGTTATTGTCCGTGTTGTGCTGAAGATCCATTAGAGCGGTATCAATGCTGGCAGTGCGAATGTGGAAGGAATCGCGACCAGTAAATGTGACCAGTGACCAGACCTTGCTCGCGGTACTTTGCATGAATCCTCCGACATCGTTGACTATGGTTTTCAAACTGAAAATGTAGTTATATCTGGCTGGAAATTAGATTCATTTTAATTTTTTTAAATTTTAACTCTTTTGAGGTTTTCTGCCATTATTTTATAGATAAACTTACGATTTTTTAAACCGTTTTACGCAAAAATGAACTAATTACTAATTACTTTTAATTTTTGACCTTTAAAAGCCTTGATTTCTCGTGAATTCAACTCAAAAAGAAACTTTTAGATCTTGTGGTAGATCGCTTACTCCTCCACGGCGCTCTCATTCCTCTGACCATCTGGCTTCGTGGTTCTAATGGATGTGTTTCCAATGGGCTCGCCAGATTCCATGATGGCGCGAGCGGCCAAGTACGGCATTCCATAGCTACAGATGACTAGAAAACCGAAAATTAGTAAAGTCAATCTCATTGCAACCCCAACCAGTCGATTCAATCAGAAAATAACTAAAATTAAAAACTCATAAAAATAACGTTTTTATATTATAAAAATATTTATGGAAATTACGATGTATTTTCTTTATACTTTTGTAGTGTAAGCAGTAAACTTTTCTAATTATAAAATTATGTTTTTTACTCGTTTTTTTTTATTTGCATTACCACGTATCGATTCTATGTCAGTATGTCGGGGCGAAACGGGTTATCTCAATTTTAGCCATTAGTAATCTACGAAGTTTTAAAAGTGCGTTGAGGGAAATAGTCGAATTGTTGCAGTTGATAGTTATCTAAAACAACATCTTGGCATAATGGATATCTGCCGGACATCAGCAGAATGTATTATAGAATTTCTTGAACCGAAATTGCGTTTGTTGAAATATCTTACATCTTGACATTGTGTTTGCAAGTTTGTTTCTTTATTAAGGAAGTTGTTGCAAATAAAATAGTTTAGCTAAATAGGTTTGTGATTATTGTACTACTCGAATTTCTTACTATAACTTAATATTACATTTATACAATTAGAGTATAGTGCGTTCATTAGCACTAAGGTACAACTATACTAAAAATACTTATATTTTAAGCCTATCATAAGCCTGCATATACCTACATGTACATTCTGTGACACATAAGACAAATTTTATCAACCTTAATAACAACATATTTACACAAACCATGTTAGTAGAATACGAACCTCTAAATAAAATCTCTAAATATTCACAGTCAAGTGTCATATATGCTACAGTATCTGTAATCATTTTCACAGTGCTATTTTACACAACATTTATACAAGATCCTATACCTAATCCTCCAGTATCATATGGTAAATCACTTCTACCACAAGTTGTAGTTGAGAAAAAAGTGGACAACTTTGATCATAATAGGACTGATATACTGCCTAAAACAGGAGTAAATGCAATTAATGCTCTACCACCGTTCTTACAAAGCACGACACATTTACTGGTGAGATAAAACATTATTTTTTACTTTACTAAATTGGTAAAAAAGCTTATTCTGTTGCTTGTCCTTAATTTAAAAAAATAATTTTAGTTTGCACAACAGTTCAAAGTGGGAGCATGTTTACTGCCTAAGGTTATGTCAACCATCATGACTGGTGTGATGTGTTACCTACACAATCCAAACAATTTTACGTCTCATGGAAGAACAATTCCTACTGAAACTTATGTTACAAGGTATGCTAAACAACTAGAAGAAAAGATTAGAGAGTAAAAATAGAGAAGAAAAGGGGTAGTAAGTAAAAGCCAGCGTGAAGTAATAAGAAGAAAAACTAGTAAAAAAACTTTTTACTTTTCTAGGTTTTGTCGTGGAGATGTGGAAAGAGGCAACGTTACTTCATGGTACAACCAATTCAATAAAAACAACGACTACAGTGTCTTCACGGTTGTTCGAGACCCAATTGATCGGTTCATATCGGCCTATGTAGACAAGTGTTACATGTAAGTGACACTTTGATCACACGTCAAACCTTTTATGCCATAAAAAATCTATTCTAAAAATTTGTCTTTGTTTTTAAATACTTTGAGGTTGTGAAGTAAGGAGGAAAAATTTTCAGAGAACACCGCACAAAACCAAGAAACTTACACATTGGCTGTTATGGCTGTTCTGAAGATATGAATTGTTTCATACGAAGAATGAAGGATCGGTTATGGAAATACGTAGCCGATACTACAATAATATTGAGCATGATGGACATACACATTATTCCACAGACATGGTATGTAATATTTATATCTTATGCACTTTTTAATATATAAAATTAAGTTTTTTTTTAGTTTTTATTACAACTTTGTTTTTTAAAAACTTTTTATTTTATAACAATAGATTTAAATTTTAGGCACTGCGAGATGAAAGAATACATGAAAAGGTTTAAAATCTTCCGGTACGTGTCAAGTTCATCTCAAGAATACGAAATCTTCCTCACTGAACTCACTGATATGCTAAAATCACATAACGTGCCACAAGAGAATATTGATTATGTTCTTCATGGTCTTACTGGTGGTCATTCCCCTCATACAACCACCAACTCAACGATTAGAGCTAAATACAAAAAACAGTTAATGTCGGATCCAGAGCTGTTAAAAATAATAGTAGATTTGTATTACTATGACTATGTTACGTTCGGTTTTCCTTTTCCATCACTTGAGTAACTGTGTTTATGTAGTCTACCATTGTTCAGAAAACGTGTATATTACACCAGGATAACGTTGATCAACGTGTATTGTATTAGACTTGTCATTTTCTTTGTTTTATATTTATGTATTTACTTTCTTAATATTATAATATAATTTGGTAATATATCATTATCCTATAACTACAATGTAAAATGTAATTTTTTAAATTTAGACTTTCTATTAAAAATAGTGTGAAGCGGCAAATTTTTCTGTTAGATTAGCATAAATTTTTATTTATGATGTGTTTACAAGCTTAATACCTATGTTCCAAACGTGGCTTCAACAAAGATCAAATCGTCAGCCACTTTATAAGCTGTAGACCATAAAATCAGTTATTTTGCTCAGTGCTTTATAGTCAGTTCTTTCTGTTTTTACATCAGAATAAAAAGTTGTAATGTTGTAAAGTCTAAAACATTGTATTTTGAAAATTTTTTTCTACTCTAAACTAGTAACATCAACCTGTATACATTAATATTGCCGTAAAAACGCTGTCGTAGTATCTTCACTCAAAAATATAGAGAGATTAACATCAATTCACATAGTTCTACAGAAGTTATGAAAACTTATAACCCAGTAGAAAAAAGTAGTCGATCAAGTAAAGTAAAATATGTTTTTATTGCCATAGCTGTTTGTTTAATATTATTATATCTGAGCTTCGAAAACGTAGTAAAAAATCCGTTGGAAATTTACGGATTGTCGATGCCAAACTACGCTTGTTCACAAAAAGTAGCTTATTTCGAATCAAACAGAACTGACCTAATTCCCAAGACAGGTTATAATGGTCTTGCTGCTCTACCACCGTTTCTTAGCACTGACACTCATATGATCGTAAGTTGGAAGGGTTTGAATATTCCCTTCTAACTTTTAATAAATGTTACATACTATATAGTTTGAGTTCTCCTAATTTAAAAGCAAGTTTTAAAACATAACAATTTATTAATATTGTTTTAGTTTTCAACCCGCTATAAAATTGGAGCCTGTTTGATACCAAAAGTAATGTCGACTATAATGACTGCCGTTCTCTGTTACCTACAAGACTCTGAAGCGTTTATCAAAAATAATAGAACTATTCCCACAGAAACTTATGCTACAAGGTAAGCAATCGTTTTGCATAAAACCGACAGCCGCATATTGATCTGAAGTACTATTATCCAAACATTAAATTCAGATTTTGCCATGACAGTATCGAAAACCGGCACATGGACGAATGGACTAGACGATACAATCGACATGGTGAATATACGACTTTTACGTTTGTTAGAGAACCAATCGATCGTTTCCTTTCAGCTTTTGTTGATAAATGTGTTGTGTAAGTGCTTTACCTAATACTTTTAGTTACATAAAACATTAGAGAACACAGAGAAAAAGAAGAAAGATTTCATTTGGATTGTTATGGATGTAGTGAAGATGTCGCATGTTTTATTTACAAAATGAAAGATCGTATTTGGAAGTACGTAGAAGGGAAACATTCGTTGAGTGTCATGGATATACATGTCATTCCACAAACTTGGTAAGATAACTTTTTTAATCATTTTTAATTTTTTATATATATCCATATTTTCATTATGTTATAAAGACGTTGTACTTTTTTTTAAAAAACCTTTTATAAGACTACTCCTGAAATTTAGGCACTGCAAAATGAAGTACTACATGCACGACTTTACTATTTTCCGATATGTGTCTACTTCATCGGATGATTACAAAGTGTACCTGACGGAATTGACTGACATATTGATGAAACAAAATGTACCACAAGATCAGATATATTATGTTATGAGTGGCTTGACTGGAGGACATTCTCCACATTCAACTTCTAACTCATCTGTTAGGTCAGACTACAGAAAAAAATTAATGTCTCGACCAGATTTGTTAAAAATTTTAGTTGACTTATATTACTATGACTTTGTGACGTTTGGATTTCCATTTCCAAATTTGGAAAAGTAGCCTTTATAGTGTAATTTAAACTTTATAAAACTTAATAAAATGACAATACAATAAGGTTTATAAGAATTTTTTAAATAATAAAATTAATCAATTAAAACTACTGTTGCAGTGAAAACTTAGTCCACATGCTTTAGGCTACTTTACGTAGTAGTCTATGGGTTTAAAATCCCAACTTTGCTCTTTTCTAAAAGCTCAACATAAAATTTGCATTTTGCGTTGTTCACAGGTTTAATATCAGTTTGTCAGACTAAGTTCTATGAAAAATGATATGTCGGCTACTTTAAAAGCTAAACACAGTATTATTAACCTTTTTAGTGTTTGCTGTGATTACGTTTATCTAATACATTTTAATCCTTGACATTAGGTCTATAGTCTCGACAGATTTACCTACACTATATTGTAAATTTTGTTTTACAATTCTGATCGGAAAATATCACAAGGAAATTCCAGTATTCTATCTAGTAACATCGAACTATGAAAACACATAATCCTGTGGAAAAATCTAGTGCACCCACTAGGCTAAAATATGTTTTCATTTTTATAGCTATTTGTCTAATAATACTCTACCTCAGCTTTCAAAATATTGTACTAAACCCTCTAGAAATTTATGGGTTGTCATTGCCAAACTACGCTTGTTCAAAAAAAGTTGCTTATTTTGAAACAAACAGAACTGACCTTATACCTAAAACAGGGTACAATGGTTTGGCTGCTTTGCCACCGTTTGTTACCACTGATACGCGAGTAATCGTAAGTTTTATAAATTATCGTAGCTATTTTTATGACTATTATATACAACATTGGAAAAATTTATTTTTGTATTTGTATTGCTTTAGTTTACATCTCGCTACAAAATTGGATCTTGTTTAATTCCAAAAGTCATGTCAACCATAATGACCGCAGTTCTTTGTTACCTTCAAGATTCTGAAGCGTTTATCAAAAATAATAGAACAATTCCTACAGAAACTTACGATACAAGGTAAAATAAAACTGTGATCTTATTGTTTAGTGTAATAACATCTGAGACAAAAAAAATCATTACTTCAAATGACAATTTTTAATTATACATATATATATATATATTTAGATTTTGCAATGAAAGTATCGAACAATGGCGTATTGATGAATGGACAGAACAGCACAACCAACAAGGTGAATATACGTTGTTTACCTTTGTCAGGGAGCCAATTAACCGGTTTCTTTCTGCGTTTGTCAATAAATGTGTGGTGTAAGTCCTTACCTAGTAATTATTTTCAAAACAACTACAGTGGAACTCCTGTATAACGAACTCCTCTATAACGAAAATCCCGTATAACGAACAACTTTTGAATCCCCGTCTATCACTGCACAGTGCATTTAAAACTCCTGTATAACGAAGCTCCTTTATAACGAACAAATTTCTAATCCCCGAGCAATTCGTTATACGGAGTTCCACTGTATTTATTTATAAATTTTTGATCTTGTAAAAAATGCTGATTTACTTTTTAAACGCATAATTCTTATATTTTTTTTTCGTTACGGTTAAAAATTTTAGTGAAAAAATTTTGGACTGTTATGATTGTGGTGAAGATGTGGAGTGTTTTATCTATAAATTGAGAGATCGTATGTGGAAGTACCTTGAAGGAAAACATACGTTAAGTGTTATGGACAGACATGTTATTCCACAAACTTGGTAAGTCAACGTTTTTTACATTTTTTTGCAGTTTTATATCTTTAAAACCATCATTAAGACATCAAACACATTAAAATGTTCTAGTTTTTAAACATATCTCAAATTTAGGCACTGTAAAATGAGGTACTACTTAAACGAGTTTACAATCTTCCGATACGTATCTACATCCTCGACTGAATATAAAATTTACCTGACAGAATTGACTGACATTTTAATGAAACGGAACGTACCACAAGATCAGATATCGTATGTTATGAGAGGCCTGACTGGAGGACATTCTCCACATTCAACTTCTAACTCATCAGCTAGATCAGACTACAAGAGCCAACTGATGTCTCGACCGGATTTGTTAAAAATTTTAGTTGACTTATATTACTACGATTTTGTTACGTTTGGATTTCCGTTTCCCGACCAATTGTGGTTATAGACCCCTAAAGAATAATAAGCATATATGCGACCTACATTAATAGTAACGAAAAAGTCAAAAAATTAAAATTTGATTTTTAATTTAGTACCCTCGTTGTAGTAATTCATCAAATGCGCAATTTTTAATTTATATATATTAAAATTGCATGTCTGCCTTTTTAGACGATTCCTATCTCCAAAATGGGAATAGAAATACTTACGGCAAACATTCTAAATCATTAAATTCATTACCTAACTTTTCGAATTAAGGACTAGTAGGCGAGCTATGTCTGAAAATGTTCAAATTTAAAAATCTTAAACATTTATTAACTAATAATAAACTCTACAATGAAGCTAATAAAGCAAAGCCTTCCAAACAAGATAAATCACTACAAGCTAATCAAAGATATTAGTGCTATTCTTGTTGTTATTATCTTTACTGTATTAGTCTATATCAATAATATTCAAAACCCAGTTCAAATACCTATAAATTACAGTATACCTATAGTTTCTAAAACACCGTGTGAAAAACAGCCAGACAATTTCGACTAAGCGACCATAACCAAACAGATATTGTGCCAAAAACAGGAATAAACGCTATCAAGGCGTTACCTCCGTTTATTGACGTTGTTTCCCATATGATCGTAAGCTACCTAAAAAATTATTTTGTATTAAAGACTTTTATTAACAATATATCCCTAACGTTAACCATTTTTACAAATTTCCTTAAAGAAGAAATTCACGTCAATTTAAGAACTTTACGACATTTTAGTTTTCTACCCGGTACAAGTTCGGAGCTTGCATGATTCCAAAAGTAATGTCAACAATAATGACTGCTGTCATATGTTACCTACAAGAAGATAAAGCGTTTATTGAACATCACAGGACAATTCCTACAGAATCTTATACAACAAGGTAAGATTGTATATTATTAGTCGCAAATTAAAAACTAAAACAATATTAAAATGAGAAAGAAAAAACGATTTTTTTCAAAACTTTTTTTAAATTAAAAACCAATGCTCGAAGATTTAGGTTTTGTAAGCAAACAATTGAACGACGTAAGATGAGTAGCTGGACTAAAGAGTTCAATCAAGACAACGAATACAAGACATTTAGTTTCGTCAGAGAACCAATCGACCGTTTACTTTCTGCTTTTGTCGACAAGTGCGTCGTGTAAGTATAGAACATCATAAAACAATAAAGCTAAAAATGCAGTCTATTCTAATTCAGTCCTAAATCGCGATGTCTAAATTTTTTACCAAACTAAATGATAAGCACCAATAAAAAAATTGTTATATTATATGTATTTATCTTTTTGGTTCCGCAAATATCCAATTTTAGTGAACACCGAGAAAAACCAAAGAAGTTCCACTTGGATTGTTATGGTTGTAAAGAAGATATAGAATGTTTCATCTACAAAATGAAAAACCGTTTATGGAAATACATTGAGGGACAACATACCCTAAGCATCATGGATAAACATGTAATCCCTCAAACTTGGTAAGACATACCTTTCTTCAAAAACTTTAGAAGATATTTTAACTGTTGAGGACCAGACACCTTTCATTTAGGCTTTAAAAAACTTCATAAGACTCTTTATTTAACTTTCAAAGTCAATAAAAATATGATTACGTATAAAATAAAGTTTTAGGCACTGTGAAATGAAAGAAAACATCCAAAAATACAGAATATTTCGATATGTTTCAAGCTCTTCGACTGAATACCCCACTTTTCTTGACGATCTTTCGCTGATTCTAAAAGACCAGAATGTGCCACAAAAACACATTTCTTATGTTATTGATAGCCTTATTAGTGGAGTCTCTCCGCATTCAACTTCAACGTCCTATGTTAGACGACAATACAAGACAAAACTAACGTCAAGACCTGACTTGATCAAAATATTGGTCGACTTATACTATTACGATTTTGTGACTTTTGGATTTACTGTTCCGAATTTTAAAGGTTTATAAAAAGTGAAGAACATTATTTATGTTGTTTTGGCCCATTTTTATACAAAAATAAAACATCTTCAAAATACAGAACCAGAAATTGTTACCTAAATTAATAAAAACAAAAACCACAAAACAATAAAACGGGCCGAGCCTAGAAATTTTCTGACCGGGCCGGACCGTCCTGAGAAAGAAATGAAAACGGGCCGGGCCTAAACGTTGAGACCCGGGCCTAGACCGTAAAATG
This sequence comes from Bursaphelenchus okinawaensis, assembly GCA_904066225.2. NCBI lineage: Eukaryota > Metazoa > Nematoda > Chromadorea > Rhabditida > Aphelenchoididae > Bursaphelenchus > Bursaphelenchus okinawaensis. Next base: position 3,730,617 of record CAJFCW020000005.1, on the reverse strand, counting down.
TTAGCCCGGCCCGGCTCTTTTCTCACCCCTAGTTTTTGGGCCGTCGGTTATAGATGAGGAACGGGCCGGGCCTGAAATCTTTGAAATACAGTAACTTTGTTTTACATTAATTAAAGCTAAAAATTATCTTAACGTATCTTTTTGCTTTTGAAGAGGACATTCGGTCAGCAAGTTTGGCTTTGCACGGTGCTTTTCGAAAAAAAAACAGCCCGAAATTTAAATAATTTTATAGGAATTAAAGTATTTTTAGAAGTTTGGTCGTTTGTCTTGCTGTTGGTTCGGAATACTGAAGCATTTTACTCTAGAATTAAATTTGCTGTGTTACACCGACTTAAGATCTCTCTTCAGATAGCTAGTTTATTGGTTCATCCGCCTTTGAAACAATTGTGTTTATACCATTATGATCAGTTATAGAAACAGGTTAATAAAAACTGTTGGCAAATCACCGTATACAAAAACCCAAAAATTTATTTTATGAAAATTGATATTCATATACAGTTTTTCAAACACTTTGATATATATTTGATATGAACATTCATTACATTGAGTATAAAGTTTTGGTTCTTGAAATATTGTTGCAGTTAGGTGCCGCCTATGCAAATAGGCCAGCGCAAATATGATAAGATTATAATTTAGGCTCTAGCTCAAATGCCTCTGATCACCAGTTGAGTGAGAGTTCGAAGCTATGGACTAGTTGGTCTTTAGCACTAGGGTTTTTAGATAGGTCTTTATAACCGTCTGTATTTTTTATGATTTATATTGTAATGTCCCATAACAGTAACTAAGTTACATGTCAATTTTATATCTTAAGACGACAATAAATGTACGTGTAAAATTCAAGACGTTTTTAATATTTAACTTCTTAATTAATGATAGCAAGAAGTTTACTCTGCTTATTGCCTGATGCGGATGAATATAATGTTTAACATGGGGATCAGGAATTTTGTGGGTACACCTATTTGGGGGTGCTCACATTCGGGGAGGATAAATTTGGGGACGGGGATTTTGGGGGAGGTTACGTAATATTCCCAAAATAGTAAAAATCAATCCAGAAACAGTCCGAGAGCGCCAAGAATAATAAAAAATTTTGTAATTACTTTTTTTTTAACTTTATTTTCTACTTTTGGTTAAAAAACTTCTGTTTTGAAGAAACCCTGATTAAATCACAAACGGACTGAATCACATAATTATTAAAAATTTAGTTAATGTGATCGGGGTTGTAAATCGGTAAGCAATACTAAAAAACCAAATCTACGGGAAAAGTGTTTAAAAATATCTTTCTTACGCGGTGCTAAAAATGTAGTATTATAAACTCGTGAACGATGCGAAAAAAATATAATTAAAAGTTTCATTACTTAAACTGTTTCATGGGTAAATAAAACAGTTTAAGTAATGATGTAAATGTAAGGCCGTATGTTAGATAGAATACTGTGAATGTTATCGTACCGTGCCGTAAATATTTTAGTGTTACAGCTTTTGAGTTGAAAGCTCTATCTTCAGCTTTAATGAAGCAATATACTTTGGAACATATAATAATTTTCCCCAAGGGTTCAGATCCCAATTAAGATATAAAAGAGTTTCTTTGATTTATCTATTTTGAAACAAATAAGCATTTTTTGGCATATAAGATTATGATCAGCTCTAGGGGAAGTAAATAATTTAAAATAGGAAATTATAATTTGCTGACAGCATTGCTCAATTTGCAGCATTATTGAAGCTTTCTATTCATTACATCCATTTTTTAACCTAGACTATAAAAGGGTCCCTGTAGAAAAAACCTATTATGTTAACCACGTACCGGTTTAAGCCCAAACCTAAGTACGGTTTTTTGAATCTGAAATATCTAACATTTTTCTTGATATTGTTGCTACTGTACCAAATATTTTCACAAAAAAGAGTGTCGCTACTTTTTTCCAAGATTTTTAAAGACAAATGTAAAAGTAGTAGCGACAATTTTGACCATTGTAAAACGCATGTTGAACCTAAAACAGGAATAAATGGCATTAACGCTCTGCCACCGTTTGTTGATGTTGTTTCACATATGATTGCAAGTTTTTATCTCGTTCTGTGTATAAGCTTTTACATAAAAATATTGTATTAGGTTGTTCAAATAATTCTGCACTCTTAAACCAGAACATTTGCTTTAAGAGGGGGCACAGAATAATTAGAACGATCTAAACGTATCGTGTTCATAAAGCTCAAGAAAACCAGGAAGTTGCTATAGACTTTCAAATTCATTTTGTTTAGTATACTAGCCGCTATAAGGTAGGAACATGTTTATTACCAAAAGTAATGTCTACCATAATGACTGCAGTTATGTGCTACTTACAAAACCCTGAAGAATTTATACGTAATAACAAAACGATACCTACAGAGACTTTCACTACAAGGTAATATTTGTATTTGTTTACACTTTTTTGATAGAGGGACCAACTTTTTAAAATTTTTGGTTTTTTTTTGACAAAAATACAGGGTGTTCCGAGTAATAATTCATAACTTTGCAACTATGCATCTTAAAAATGCCAAATATGGCACAAATGTAGAACAGACTTATACATTTTTTGATGGAAAATTTTGAGTTTTAAAAGTAAAAATTACCGTCATCGTGAATTTTTAAAAATCAGCTTTTTACACCGAAATTCCACATATTTTGGTTGTAAATGAACAGTTTTCGTCAACTCTTGACATTTTTTGATTTTTTTTTGGAAAACCGCGTTTTCTGTGTCTGCGAAGACTCGGCGGAAGACCGGCGGACGTAGCCGAGTATCGGCGAAAGCTATAACTTGGTTCAAATTTGTCGTAGCGACATGAAAAAAAACTAACTTCCAAATTTAGAGGACTCTGTTTTTGAATTATATTTTAATTAAAAATGTACATAAATTGTATAAATAAAATAATTCAAATAATTTTCCATAAAAATGTACAGGTCTGTTCTACAAATGTGCTAAATTTGGCATTTTTAGGATGCATAGTTTGCAAAGTTATGAATTATTGCTAGCGACCAAATTTCTCGGAACACCCTGTAATAATGATATTTATATTATCAGTATATTATCTTATCCTATGTAACAGATTTTGTAACGATTCAATAGAAAGCAAAAATATGACGGAATGGACGAAACATCTGAATCCAGATGGTAGTTATACGACTTTTACCTTCGTCCGAGATCCAGTGCAACGTTTTCTCTCAGCCTATGTTGATAAATGTGTCATGTAAGTCATTTCAAGTTTTAGAACACACCTTTAAAATAAAAGAAAATCTAAGTAAGATTTTACTTTGTATTTTCGTTGGAAGTATTAAAATAAGTGCGATAATTATACAATAGTAAAAAAGAGTACATTTAGAGAACCTGCAAAAACCCATATTCAAGCGTTAGATTGCTACGATTGTGGTAGTAATATGGAATGCTTTATTCATACATTACATAATCGTTTATGGAAATTCATGAATGGAACTTATTCCTTAAGCGTTATGGACAAGCATGTTATTCCACAAACTTGGTATGTTCCAAAATGTTTTAAGTAAAGAAAGCAAGTTGTTACAAAAAATTATAATAATTTTAAAAACTTTTGCAAAGCAGTATTACTAACTCCAATTTAGGCATTGCCAAATGAAAGACTACATGCGTGCTTATAAAATCTTCCGCTATGTGTCAACAACTTCAGATGAGTACAATATTTTTGTTAAGGCATTGGCCGAGATTCTAGAGTCCCACAATGTTCCTCAAAAACATATTGCTTATGTTATAGACGGTTTAACCAGTGGTGAATCGCCGCACACAACATCTAAATCTACAGTTAGGTCAGAGTACGAAAAACAGCTTTTTGAAAGACCAGACTTACTCAAAATGCTGGTAGATTTCTATTATTATGATTATGTAATTTTTGGGTTTAGCATGCCTAGTTTTTAAAAATTTTATTTTATTAACAGAAAATAATAATAAACTAGTTAGTGTACACTGAATTGCTGTTAATTTAAAAGTAGGTTTAAAGAGAAATTATAGACTTGAATGTTTATAAGAAATAATTGATCGAAAGTCCATTATTGACTGTTATGTGTGTCATTTGGTGTATCTCAAGTTAAAAAATGACGAAAGCATTATTCTATGAGTTACAGAATCAAACCAACTCCAAATTCTTGTAAGATATAATGAGCTTTTTCAATTTATCTGCTTTTAAAAAAACCGTCTTTTCCTCGTTCATACGATAAAGATCAGTTATACGGGAAGCAATATTGTAAATTTTTAAAATTTCCTCTTATTTGTGCTAATTGAGGGTTAAAGTAATGTTAACAAACTACTTTTTTAAGGGCAATTATAGCAAGTACTTCCTTTATTTAAAGTATTTTATCATTTTTACGATAATATTTCTAATGTGTAAAATTGTCACACAAAACAAAATTCCAAATCTACTTGTGGTACATGAACCGGCGCCACCTGTTGAAGTAGACAAATGTAAACGAAACGGTGACAATTTCAATCACTGCAACCCATTTATTGACCCCAAGACGGGAATGAATGGTATCAATGCGCTGCCGCCGTTTGTAGATGCTCTATCACACATGATTGTTAGTTTTTTTTTAACTTTTTCTTACTTTTTGCCACTTTTGGCCTATCGTGATATTGTTTCTTAAAATCTTCATACTCTTGACTTGTAAGTGACACTCAAATGAGCTTTTTTAGTTTACTACCCGCTACAAAATAGGAGCATGCTTACTTCCAAAAGCAATGTCAACCATAATGACCGCAGTTATGTGTTATCTCCAAAAAGATGAAGAATTTATTCGTAATAACAGAACAATTTCTACTGAAATCTACGATACAAGGTAAGTCAATAGTTGGATATTGTTATAGCCTTTCAGTGCCTTCCATGGTTAACTACTGACTATCTGTTTGCTTTATTAAAGGTAAAATACAGTTTATGGTCAAGTTACCTATAATTAGTGAGTATACTACTCTCTTAGTTCCCCCATAGCTACCAACTCACTCGTACAGTCTAACGGGTGGTGTTCAAGATTTTTTTTACTAAAAAAACATCAAACTTTTTTTTAATTACTAATCAATTGTAATTTTAGATATTGCCAAGAAGAAATCGAGCGATTGAGTGTGGACGAATGGACTATACAATTTAATCAACCACATGATTATACCGTTTTTACTGTTGTCCGAGATCCAATCGAGCGTTTTATTTCGGCTTTTGTTGATAAGTGTGTCTTGTAAGTTCTAACTCCAGACCTGTTTTAGGTAATATTATTTTAAGTATTAAAACACACAATTTTAGATCTCAAGAACTAAATGGCGCTCCGTATATATGCTATGGCTGTGCAAACGATTTCAAATGTTTTATCCATAAAGTACATAAGCGTCTTTGGAGGTATCTTAAGGCACCTTATCAATTAACTTTCGTGGACGTGCACATCATACCGCAAACTTGGTAGGATACTAAAATACATTCGTCATATATGGCTGGGGACTTACACTTCAAATTTTTTTTCCTCAAAAATATTTTTTTTCTCAGTGAGAATTAAAAAATGGCGCAGAAAAATACAGAATCCTGCGCCATTTGAAAAAAATATCGTTTGAAAGAGAGAGAGTCTTTTCTCTAGTGTCTCTCGTTTTATTGTGCTCTCTTTTTAAAACGGCGCGCAATTTTGTATTTTCCTGCGCCATTTTTTGGTTTTCACTGAGAAAAAAAATATTTTTGAGAAAAAAAATTTGAAGTATCAGTCTCCAGCCATATATGCTGAATAGAATATTCATCATAACTTATTATTTTTGCTTTTTAAAAAGTTTTAAGACTTTTTCTTGTTTAGTAAAAAAATCCATTGGATTAACGTTAGCTGACTTTAGGAACTGCCAGATGAAAGACTACATGCATAACTACAAAATCCTCCGATATGTGTCTGCGTCTTCAGATGAATACAAAAATTTTGTTAAAGCATTAACAGAAATTTTAGAGTCCCAGAATGTTCCTGAAAAACATATTGCTTATGTTGTAGAGGGTCTAACTAGTGGCGAATCGCCACACACAACATCTAAATCTACAGTTAGGTCAAAATACGTAAAACAGCTTTTTGAAAGACCAGATCTGCTCAAAATGGTAGTTGACTTCTATTACTACGATTATGTCACGTTTGGTTTTACTTTGCCTAATGTATAAAATAGTTTAATATAAAATTTACAAATGATTTATGCATTTCATTTACATTGCGATTATATTGTAATTACAAGTAAAAACACTACGGACGGCACCAAAAGAGTACAGAAACAGAACACGTTTAATCGTTATTTTAATCGTTTTTAAGTTTTTGCATAAATATGAATAGGTATCTGAACAAACGAAATCACCAAACGTTTACTTTTAAAAATAAAATACTAATACTACCTCTCTTGTTACACAACTGCAGTATTAAAATTTCTTATTTTACGGCAAAATATTAGTATTATTAAGTTAATAAACTACTAGCTAAAGTTCACGTAAAAAATGACAACTTATCAACCCATGGACATTAACAGATGTGTCATAATTAACCGAAAGTACCTTATTGTCATTACAGTTGTGTGTCTTTTGTTGCTCTACCTGAGTTTTGTCCAAAATAAAACAATTTTAGAAGCTAATCGTACTAAAACAACATCAAATCAAACATTAATACAACCAAGTACGGGATATAACGCTTTGTATGCATTACCGCCGTTTCACAATGTTGATGCACATATGATAGTAAGTTATAAAATTATCGTGGCTTCGTTTTATTCCTGACGTGGAACTCTTGTCCAATCATAATTGTAAAGATCCTCAATGAGCGCGAATTACCAAAGGATTGAATTTCTAAACCATATTGTTTTAGTACGTTGACCGCTACAAATTAGGCGCATGTTTATTACCCAAATGTATGTCAACCATTATGACCGGCGTTCTATGTTACTTGTACGATGATAAAGCTTTTACAAACGCAAATCGATCAATTGCCACAGAAGCATTTGTAGACAGGTCAGTTAATTTTAATTAAAAATCAGTTTTACTCCACAAAAACCTAGCTCATTTTTAAAAACTACCAATAAAAGAATAAGGATAACCCAATAGCCTAATAAAGCTCCTATTAGAAATTCCAAAATAATAATTAAAAGAATTTCAGATTTTGTGGAGACACTATAGACAGCAGAGACATGAAACAATGGACATCAAGATACAATAGGCAGCGAGATTACACTGTTTTGACATTTGTTAGAGACCCAATCGACAGGTTTTTATCAGCTTTTGTCGATAAATGTGATATGTAAGTATTATTGAATCTAATCAGTGCTATGCCAGAATTTTTAAAAATTGTAGGCTTTATACTTGTTTTATTTTAGTGAACAAAACCATCCGGAAGAATGGCGTCATTTGGATTGTTATGGTTGTGAACGGAATGTTGAATGCTTTATTCGCAAACTCAAAGACAGGTTATGGAATCACCTTAACGGAAAACACGGTCTGACCATGATGGACATTCATGTCGTTCCTCAAACATGGTATGTTCCTTGAACATTGTCAATGATCCTTTACCTGTCACAAACAATTTCAAATAATCCATATAGGTGTTGGCTATTAAGTCACCTATTTTCGTAAAATAATACAATCATTTATTTGATTAACTTCAATTTTTTCAGGCACTGCAGTATGAAAACGTACATGTCTTATTACAAAGTGTTTCGTTACGTATCATCCAAATCTGATGAATATCAAGTGTTCCTCTCAGAACTCAAAGCCATATTCGAAGACCGCAACATACCACAAGAACAAATATCTTATGTTATGAAAGAACTGAACGTTGGTCATTCCCACCACAGTACTTCAAACTCGTCGGTCAGTTCGATATATAGGAATGAATTAATGTCAAAGCCGGAACTCATCAAAATATTGGTCGATCTTTATTACTATGACTATGTCACTTTCGGACTTCCTTTTCCAAAGTTTTAAATGAAGTTATATTTTTAATCGTTAAAACTTATTAGTTCATGAAGTTTTTAAGTAATAAAATCTATATATAGTAAATAAAAATAATCTTTCAAAAAGTGTTCCTTATGTTTCATCGAAAACGTTATTTTTTCGATTTAATTCTTCAATATAGGTATAACAATAACAGCCAACAATATAGATTTTAAAAGAATTTTAAATAAACTTATTTGATCCGCTTGAAGTTATCCATGATTTTTGATCCTGGGCCGTCTAACTGACTAAAATCTGCATCACTAAAGATCGATGAAAACTCTTCCTTCTTCTTCTTTTGTCCACCTCGTTTTATAACATCTAAAATAACATAAAACAAATATTAATTTATATTACACATTCACTAAAACTATACTTATTATAAAATCATTAAAAACAATTTAGAACTTTTAGGTACATTAAAATCAGTACAAATACTGTCAACATTAACAACAATTAAATTACTAATAATAGCAAATTAATAAAACTTACTTTTAAGGTCCCTTCGTTTAGCAATAGCTTCCTTCTTTTGCAGTGTCCTAACCCTGTCCTTTTCTGTAATTCTGTTGATGATTCCTTGATCAATTTGAGCTTGTTCAACAAACTCCAGGTATCTCAAATTCCTTGCTTCAATGTCTTTTGGTTTATTGTCACGGTATTGATCAACCAATGAGTATCCCTAAAAATCTCTTTATTTATCAAGCTGGGCATAAAATTAGTTGACAAAAAAATTGTTTGACAAACGAATATGTTAAAAAACAAAAATCTTTGTTTCAGAGTCACAAAGAACACCAAATTAATCGAAACTAATTTTAGCCAATATCAACATCCATAAATCCAAACCAACTTCTTAAATCTGTCGAAAACATCCTAGAAACCGAAGAAAAAGTTAAATCTTACTTTTTTAGCCATAGCTACGCTCATTTTCTCTTGTTTTATCTTCCTGGCCGCAATCCTCGCCTTTGTTGATTTCTTTTTCAGATCTCCAGACTCCCAATCTAGCTGATACAAATCTCCATTTGTCTTCAACATTTCCTTTTCCTGCTCAACGACATTGTGCCTCCGTTGCTTTGAGTTTAGTTTGAATTTGACGCTGTTTTCTGCAAAAAGTGTATAAAACAAAGTAAATCAACCAAATTAATTTGAAAAAATAATTTACAAACTATAACACACCATCTTCATCTAGTTTTAATGTCTTCTGAAGCAAAGCCGACGACATTTGTGCAAAAAATGTAGAAAAATCTTCAAATGGGAAAATAAATTATTTTTGTTAAGGTGCTTTATGCCACACAACTTAGCAGTTCATTGATTTCGTTTCGGGACGCAAAATAAAATACAATGTAATCATAAAAAATTTTATTTTTACAAAAAAATTAAAGCATTTTTGAAAGACTAGTTATTTCCGTGATCTTTGACTATACGAAATTCTTCTGGAGCAAAATTCGTTGTAGCCAAAGCGCGACGAAGATCCTTGAAAGCCGATTCGGCTTGGTCCCAGTTGATTATCTAAAACAATAGTTTTCGAGATGTGATTGGCCATTAAGAATTGGAAAAAAGGTGAGATTTTTGTTTTATTGTTAGTTTACTTGAAATATATTTTATTTATGTCAATTTTTTGAAATGTCAACCAACTTACCCTAAAAACGAACTTGGTGAAGGCGGCGTTGTCGTTGGCGTTCTTCAACGTCGCGTACGGCAGCGCCAGACGTAGAGAATGGACATGGTCGGGTGGTTCGATGGCGTGTGGTCCGCGTAGCAGCTCGGCCACGTCGGGCTTATCGGAGATGTCCACCAACTCATGGCTCTCGGTAAGAAAGTCTGGCTGAACTTTGGTGGTACTTGTTGTTTTTGTTTTCAGCTTTATCGCGATCTGGGTTTGATTGATTTTGGGACGTGGGATTAGACGAACGTACGTCTGGCGGTGATAATCGTTTGCAACTTGAAATTAAGCTTGTTTTTAAAGGTTTTATTGATAATGGCGTTCTTGATGGGTGATTGACACTAATGGAGAGTTATTTTTGGCAAAAAGTTAAGGAAAAGTGCATGGTTTATGACTTTGTTCTATAGTCAGGTTTATATTTTAAAGTTGTTATGATAATGAATAAGGCTAGTGAAAAGAAACTGAAAAGGTTGTTGAAACTGTGTTTACCTTCTTGTGATCCAGCTCCGGAAGATTCGTGTGATTCGGCGTTAACACTAACATATAGGATAGATGGTATAAGTAGTAACAAGCTCATTATTAAAAAAACTGACAATAATATTAAAAAGTGTGTTATAAAAATATTGTAAGAAAAAGGATGATTGCTGTTCAATTTATACGAACTTTTGATGGGTTTTCCAGTTTTGTGTTGATCAAACGGTTTTCTGGATTTTCGGATGATCCGATATGATTAACTTACTGTTTTTATCACGTATGATTACAATAGAAGAAACAGCGAAAGTTTTCAGCAAAGACTAAGAAAATTTTTGAGCTTAACATCTTTCATTCTGGAACTAGGTACTAAAACCTAATAAAACATGAAGGATGTTAAGAGATCAAACCACTTTTGATAACAACATGCACGTTTATTTTCTCGCGTTAATGGCACGGGAATCTTTTGACAAATGTCAATTACAAACCAAAAAACAGTTGATTTGGCGGCCGAAGATCCGCATTTGTCGAGATTTGCGGCGTTTTACGTGAACATTCCACGTTTAATGCCACTGGTCACTCGGCTCTGTTAATGGTTTTTTATGCGACTTCAAGCTATGTTTAAGGTTTTTTTGAAAATACCATGCATTTAGGATAGAAAATAAGTTTTGAGTATAGGATGGATGATTTAGGTATAAACTTTTACAAAATTATTTAAATTTTAAGTAAAATTTAGTCGAGATAAATTAAGTTTATTAGCAATAAATACTAATATCAGTTTTCAAATTATTTACATTAACATTCAATGTTTGTAGCTTTATCAGTAGTATTGTTGTCTAAACCCACCATAGTTAAAAAGTTTTAGTATAATAAAAAGATTTAACAATTTGATAACTAATAATTTTACTTTTTGACTCCACTTATTCCACTCATCATAGTATCAAAACCAGTAGGGTAATTTCTGTGAATATATCTTTGACCAAACTGGTTGTTGCTATCCATCTGACAGTTATTATTACAGTTGTTTTTGACTGTGTATGTAACTTTCTTGTCTGTAGGCTTACCGAATAAAGCACTTATGGGAATGTTTAAAGTTATTGGTTTTGAAAGAATAGTACCAATATCATTGTTAACATTGTTGTTGCTACATGGTAGACTGCTTGGACTCATCATGACTTTGTAGGTGTTGGGGCTGTTTGGAAATTGGTTAGAGTTTCCAAATGGCATTACAATGCTTTTGCTGATACCACCATTGAACTGGAATTTGTTGGTTTGGAAGGGATTCTTGAACTTTAGCGTAGGTAAATAGGCAGGGTGATCGTTGAGAATGTTTGATTGGAAGTTTGAGTAGCCTGAAGGATTTGAAAAGCTGTTCTGAGTATTTGAGTAGGACGACTGAGGATTGGTGTAGCTATTTTGTAAGTTACTGTAGCTGTTTTGACTAGTTGATAAGCTATTTTGACCGTTAGAGAACCCAAATTGGCTATTTCCGGTATTATAGTTGAAATTAGGAGCATTGTTCATAAAGTTTGATAACTGTTGATTAGCTTGGCCAATTTGGTTACTTTGGCTTATTTGAGACTGGCTTGGGTTGTAAGTTGTTGTTCTGGCCATTTGAGCAGCCGGAGTCTTTGGGCCTCCGTAGAACATAAATGGAGATTCTTGAGTCCACTGTTCGTTCATACCTGGATATCCTTCAGCTGACATGCTGGAGATGGGATGGTGATAGGCTGTGAAGTAGTTGGGTTCTTCTCTGAAATTTTATTTTTAATTGTGTTTTTTTAGTGATAACCTCAAGGTTTGATCACTATGTTCTACTGCCACCTTTCAATATTTTTAAAATTTATTAATTTTCAATTTATCTACAATAATATTATTAGGTTTATAAATACTACTACTATTCTACAATAAAATTAAAAAGAAAACTAATCTACAATAATATTATCAGTTGTGTCCTAGTCGCATTGCGGGATGGGTTTTGAGTTCGGGGATGGCCAGAGGGATTGTTCCCATTCGGCAGTGCAGGGAGCAGCTCGGATGGGTTGACTAGGTGGCAATGGGTGTAGGGCGCGGCGGAGGAGGCTTCTAAAAATAAATCATTATAGTTTTTGGCAGCGGGAAGCGGGGGACCTACTTGCAAGCGATTGGTGTTATTTTGGCACGGACTGATGTCCTAATGTTGTTTAAGCCGTTGTAACGTTAGCTGGCATTTGTAGCGCAGCTTTTTAAATTTTAAAGCTTTTTTAGTTGCAAAAAAGTAGGCTTATTTTCGTTAAATAAGTTATATTTAATTGTCAAATACGCCAAAATAAAGCGCTTTTTAAAATTTAAAAGTCAGTTTGTCGTTTTTAGGCACTTTAAAAGTGTAGATCAGACAGCTCATAGTTACACATCGTGGTTTTCTTCCAATGGTCGTTAGCTTTACAATATGCTCTTTATAAGTCTTCTTTCTCTGTATACTACCACTCTTAATCATTCCATTCTTGTTGTTATTATTACTTGTAGAAGTAGCTGATCGTTTTGTAGGCATGCCTAATACTAGCTTGTGTTTCATTGGCGGTTTATAATGTGAAGTCGCTGGAAGTTGTAAGGAACTTGTTGATGGTAGAGTAAGTATTATTCTTTTTGTTACTGTAGTTGTTTTGTTGGGTGTCAAGGGAACTAGTAGGTGAACTATATTTTGCGAGACATTTGTTAATTTTGCTGAAGTCAATTTTGGCGATTTCGGAGCCACATCTCTTTTCACTGTGTTGAACAAGTTTTGTGTTTCAAACATAGTTTTTCGTGTCTTCTGATTACTGATAGGCATAACAACGTAATGAAACGTTCTTGAAGCTCCAATTTTGTTCATAGTTAGTCCAGATCGTGTTGATCTACCGGTAAATGCATGAGATTGAAGGTTTAATGACTGTATCGTTGGTGATGACATTCTGTTAAAAATTGGAGTCGATCTTCGGTTGATTGTAGGCACAATTTTGAAGATAATTCCACTTTTTTTGTGAACATTTACTTTGTAAGGATCTTCCTTTTTCTGTTTTAAACTGTGAGATACTCTGGAAGTTTATAATGCACTGCAAAGTGTATTAGTATCGTTAAGCTTAATTTTATAGGTTTGTTAAATTCTTAATGCTTTGAAGTTGAAAGCTTAAATTTAAAAAAATGGTTTTTAAGTAGTATGTTTTAAAGTTAGTTGTATTATTGAAAGATGGCAGCAGGCATAGAAAAGCTGATATTACATTTTATAATATTAAATAAATTAAAAAAAGCATTAAATGCTGACAAAATATAAAGGAAGCAAGCAGAACTTACCCTGGGAAGCTTTGCACACTTTGTGGTACAGTACCATAAACATTGTACCTTCCATTGCCCCTGTTGGCAGTGTACTGATGATTAGTTAAAGTTTTCATTCGTCTTCTTGTAATCAATGTGCCTTTGTAGATTGATCTAACTGGCCGTTGAGCCATGGTCAATGTAATAAGCAGTAAAAACAAGGACACAATGAGAGAAAACTTCATTGTAAATGTAAATAAAATTAGACAAGGCTAGGCAAAATTATGAAAACCAAACAAAAAATTAATAAATAATCGAATAAACCCAATAAATACCGCTGAATGACGTGAAGCCCCCTCCGGCTATTCACTTTATATACCTATTGGTTATTCGGTGTTTGAACGGGTTGATCCGCTTATAACATAATTGTCTTGTCGCGTGAGAAAAATGGACACACAGTTAGCCAGAAGCGAGATTTTCATCGCGCAAAGACTATTTTTTCATACAATAGAAGGGATTAATGACAGTTGATAGGTGAAATGAATACAACCTTTGATAGGGTTGATTACAGGGGGTGTGTGGATTGATTTGGTACGTACTTAACTGTACTGATATACTGTTGTTTATAGTTATTATTGGAAAGAAAGGTGACTTGATTTGTAAAAAAATAAGAAACGGTTTAAGCGGATTACTCATGGAATTTAATGTAATTTTTGGCGACTGCGCAAGTGTTTTGAGGATTATGAGCGTTTACGTGAATATTTTTTGTTTGATTTTTTAAATTTTTACTTTTTTTTTAAATTCAAAAAAGTTAAACGCCGGAAAACATTTTTCTCAAACTGATAGCTTACAACGCACTAAAAATACAGACAAAAATTTAAAAAACAGAATTTTGAACGTGTTTTAAGTTTCATCCATCTTTGTTTACCCGTACTTTGAGACAAAAATGTTTTTAACAGTTTAACAACATTAAATGCTACTCTTATCAGCTGTAATTTCAAGTGTCTTCAACAGAAAACGTTCGAGTCATCACATTTCAAATGAAGAAAACAAAATTTTGGAACGGAAAAAACAGATGGAACGTTTTGAAAATCCGGGGCAAAAGCTGATTTTATAGACTTTCCTTTGGGTTTTTGGCCAAGTTTTTGTTTGTTTGCTTGGAAAAGTTATATAAAAGTTTGTTTCTGTGTTTAGAAAATTAATTTTTAATGTGATTTTTTGTTTTTTTTTATCTGTTTGGACTTGCTATTTTATCTAAAATTATAAGCTTATAATAAGTTATATATCTTACTCACTTAACTTAGTTTACTAGTAAAGTCAATATTATTTTAAAAGTTTTGGAATTGCTAAATTTAATTCCTAGATCCTGTTAATCATGTTGACTTTACACTATAAAGAAAAATTTTTTTTTCAGTTTTCAAAATGACCTTTTGTTTAAAACAATGGCCAAGATTTGTGTTTTTACATGTAATTAATCTAAAAAAAAAGTCAGCTATGTCTGAGAGACTTTACTTCCTTATCATCAAATCTTGCGTTGTGGAATCAGGTTGTACATAAATTCGTATTTTAGCATGACAATATATTTTTTTTAAATTTAATGGTCTTTTATGAAAACTTTTTCTGAAAAACTGAGGGTATCAGCTTTATTTATAAAATCCTTAGTCTTATATCACTGTCAAAGTCTTATATTACTATCTTTTATCATTAAATTGCAAATTCGTAGATCAACGACACTTTCCCATCCGAACATTGCAAATTAGTTATTTACGTGAAAACGGGCATTATATACTACTCAGTTTGTTCCGATCTCTCGCTTAATACCTTTGCGAACTTTTGGCCGGACGCCTGCCCTCGGGGCGAAAAAAAGTCGGAGGTTAAATAGTTGTGGCGCCACGGCTGTCGCCATTGTTCGGCGGATGTGATTACTTGTGTTTGATCGAGGGAAAGCCTCAAAAATATTATAGAACCCATTATTACTGCTCGAATTAGGCTAACTAGTGCTACTTAAATTGTTTTTTTTAAATTGTCTATTGAAAGTGGCAAGTATATTATAAGTTAGTTATTTTATAATTTATGTTTTTCTAAACATAAGATATCTACTGTATTTTTAATTGGCTGTAAATAAATTTTTTGCACAAAATGACTGCTGGACCACTTATTCATATTGACAGGCCAAGGTAAAAAATATTTTTGTCATTTTTTGAGCAGTTTCTTCTATTTCTTACAGTACTAATTTTAAGTAAGATGCTAGGTCATAGAAGGTTTTTTTATGTAAATATTAACTTTATTGAAAAATATCTTGTCTTACATGGCTACTTAAAAAGTCATTTCGCTGTTTTACACTAAAATATAAGTGAATTAAGGACAATAATTCTTTTGACATCCTAGCTTTATGAAGTAAGTTTTTTGTATGTACTATTGATTTTACTTACTCTTTGAAATTTTTTTGGTTTAAAACATGACTTTGAAACTTTTTTTCATTTTTCTGTGGCATTTCATAAATTTATAGTTCAGCTTCCTTGTCAAGACTTTTTGACAGGAAAAAGTGTTTTATGTAGGTGGGATTTTTCTTATAATGATTAGACTATCGTGATTAATGACATTTTTGAGAAACATTTCTTGAGTTTAGAACGGCCGTTTGTCTTTTTATAAAAACGTAGTCTTGGTTATGATATATGTGTAGTTTTTACTAATTCTTTTTTAGTTTAGTCTACGTTTCTATCTGTATCATTGTTTTGACATTTTTTCATATTTTAAGTTTATCGGTTATACTTTTTTCTATTACATATTATCTATAATTGAATACAAATATGGTCTTTAAACTTCAAACTTAAGCTTATAAATTTAGCCCGGTTGTAATCAGTAGAAAAGTTACTGTTCATCCCACTGTTAGTGTTACCGGTTTTCGTCGACGTCGCTTTTACATAAACAAATCTTGCTCAACATACCGCGAATCTTTCACGATAAGAATGTCCGGCACTGAAGAGATTCACGAACAGCCAAAGGTTGAAGAAATCACTCCAGAAGACCCACCTAAACCAGACCTGAGCGAAGGTAAGACTTATTTTATGGCAAAGTACGCTTTAACACTAACAGCTCATAATCATGTTTTCAAGTGATTATGAGCTGGTTTTTTTCAGTTCCTTAAGAACTTAGTTATACTGTACGATTTGGGAAAATAGGTAGTAAGAAAATAAGTAACATATGAATGCATGGTAATAGAAAATCTTAAATATAGTTTCTAAACCGCGTCGTCGTATAAAATTCGTTCCTGTTGTGAGTCCGCGAAGTATATTTACTTATTCTATTCAAATTCAGAATGGTGTGCAAAAAGGTAAATTTAATGCTAATATACATTGCGTATTTTTTTAAAACACGTTTTTTGTAAAGCTCGAGCCAGGGCCAATTGCACTGGCGACGTCAAATTTCAAACATTTTTTAAAAATCTGAAATTTTTATCATGAAGGTTTTAGACAATGCTGAGTACAAAAATACAACTTTTTTTATTTTTGGTTATTGTATTGTGGAGTACTGTAAGGTTACGGTAGAATTTATATCTCCATAACGAATAGTCGTAGAGACATGGCGTCTTCACTATCGTGTAGTACGACCACAATACAGTATTTCTTATGTTAGAATCAAAGTTCCATGTATAAGTTTACCATGGTAAAAATTCGTATCTTGTGTTGTAATTACAGTAACCCACAAATAATAAAAAAACGGTTTGAGATACCTCTCTTCTTTATTTTAAATTATTACTCTACATGTTATTGCGGTTCGAATGATAAATAATTCAAAAAAATTTTTTGACACATCTGGGGTCAAAGGTCAAGTTGAAGTTGGTCGACCCTATATGTATTTTGAAAAAAAAATTTAAAACTAAGTAAAAACTAACTGGTGAAAGGCACACCAGCAAAAAAAAACGGCTGCCCATACCTATGGGCGCGTTTTTTTCAAGTCCATCCCTGACCTTTTCACTCCTACCTGACCCTACTCCTGACCTTCTTGGCCCTATCCGACCCTACCCCTGGTCTTTTTGGCCCTACCTGACCATACCCTTGATCTTTTTGGCCCTACCTGACCATACCCTTGATCTTTTTGGCCCTACCCGACCCTACCCTTCACTTTTTTGGCCTTACCTGATGCTACCCCTGACCCTTTTAGCCCTACCCAACTTCACCCCTGACTCTATTAGCCTTACCCAAACCTGACTCCGCCTTTTTTAGCCTGCCCAATATTCAATACCGTACTCTATCCTACTTATTATGCTATACCATATCATATTATATCTTATGTTCTTTACTATTCTCTACCTTACCTACCATATCATACTCTATACTACATAATATATCGTACCCATCCTATGTGATATACCATACTCTACCATACCGTATTATATTATATCTATTATACCATATGCTCCCTACTATACCATAACTTACCTACCTACTATACCATGCCATACCATATTCTACCTACCACTTCATACCATACTATATCATACCATACTATACCCTATACTCAGGGCCGGGCGGGGACTTTTGGTCTGGGGGCAGGGGTCCAAAAAATCGGCACATGTATTAATAGCTAGCTACCTGTGCCGATTTTTTGCAACATTTTTTTTCCGAAAATCCACAGGGGGACCACGTTCAACTTTTTTCAAAAAAAATTTTTTTTGGGGGGGTACTCTCCCCCCCCTCGCGCCCGGCCCTGCCTATACTACCTACCATTCCGCACCATACTATATCATACCATGACATATCATACCCTATCTTACCTACAATACTATTCTATATTAGTTTATTAAACCACATATCTTGCCTTACTTACCCAACATGAACTTTTACCAATGGATAAATATTATAGTATACTATAATCAGTGGTAGAGTCAGGTAAGGCCAAAAAGGTAAAGGGTAGGGTCGGGTGGGGCCAAAAAGGTCAAGGGTGGACTTGAAAAAAAATCGCCCATAGGTATGGGCAGCCGTTTTTTTTGCTGGTGTGCCTTTCACCAGTTAGTTTTTACTTAGTTTTGAATTTTTTTTTCAAAATACATATAGGGTCGACCAACTTCAACTTGACCTTTGACCCCAGATGTGTCAAAAAATTTTTTTGAATTATATATCATTCGAACCGCAATAACATGTAGAGTAATAATTTAAAATAAAAAAGAGAGGTATCTCAAACCGTTTTTTTATTATTTGTGGGTTACTGTAATCACGACACAAGATACGTACTTTTACTACGGTAAGTGACAAAGTAAACTTAAAGTAATAATAAAAAATGCGTTTTAGTAACTCTACTACTTCACCAGTTAGTTTTTACTTAGTTTTAAATTTTTTTTTCAAAATACATATAGGGTCGACCAACTTCAACTTGACCTTTGACCCCAGATGTGTCAAAAAATTTTTTTGAATTATATATCATTCGAACCGCAATAACATGTAGAGTAATAATTTAAAATAAAGAAGAGAGGTATCTCAAACCGTTTTTTTATTATTTGTGGGTTACTGTAATTACAACACAAGATACGAATTTTTACCATGGTAAACTTATACATGGAACTTTGATCCTAACATAAGAAATACTGTATTGTGGTCGTACTACACGATAGTGAAGACGCCATGTCTCTACAACTATTCGTTATGGAGATATAAATTCTACCGTAACCTTACAGTACTCCACAATACAATAACCAAAAATAAAAAAGTTGTATTTTTGTACTCAGCATTGTCTAAAACCTTCATGATAAAAATTTCAGATTTTTAAAAAATGTTTGAAATTTGACGTCGCCAGTGGGATCACGATTTATAAAAAACGTGTTTTAAATGGTTTAGTAGTTGATGTTAATTTACTTTTAAATAAAACATAAGTTGATGTTATTGTTTTACATATAATTGAGCTTTTGACTTCACCTTGTGAACCTTGAGTATGTAATTTGAGCTTTTCAAGGTGCCAAACATCAGTTGGCGTGTCAAATTTTTTTATTTTCAATTAGGTTGAACTTAAAATATTAGAAACGTATGGTTATAGCATGTAGCTTGAAGTTGTTTTTAAATATTTTATCAATGTGAGTACCCTAGGTTGTACTACATAGCCTCAAAACTTGAAGAAAAAGCAATTTTAAAAAGCAAACAAAAATTAATAATAAATTTTGAAATGAAATTTAATCAATGTCTTGTAGAATCCGAGCCATTACTGCCAAACAAAACTGATTCCCACGAATCGTCAGAGACTGAAAACGACATTGTTCATGTTGACGATCAAGCCGAAACAGTTGACTCCCAGCCAAAAACAACTGAAGTAGTTGATCTTAAATTCGAAAACATTGAGCCAGCTGCCGACCAGTCGGAGGCTACGTTAAAGGTACTAAATTTTGCTTTATATTACACTTACGAATCCCAAACATGAAAAACTTACTTACTAATATTATTCAAACAGTCATAATTTTTCGTTTAAAAATTTAATCATGTAAACATACTTATCGAATTTTACGTTACAGTCGCCAGTCTTGGCTCCCACAACTCGTCGTGATTTCAAAGAAACCGACTATGACACTATTGAGCCTGCTATTCAGGTGGACGACACTACTATGCTCACTGAAAAAGACAAGGCATTTTACACCAAGAGAGCATTGTTCATCGGCGCAGTGGGTAGCGCCGTTGTTGGAGCTTTAATTTACTTGAAATTACATTAACTATGTATTGCTAAACATATTTGTATAAAACTAGAAATAAATACAGATTTTATTGTTGTAGCGTCATTAAAGTTTTTGCGGATTTTTGAATTGTTTTCCATTGAGGAAACACGCTAGGTTTTGGAATTGATGGTAGTCGGTTGGGGCAAAGTTCGGTAATTACGAAGGATGATTCAAGACAGCCCAACTACTTGAGCTTTGCCACAGTCTTTTTTGTAACGTGGAATGTTGTTTCGAATAATCATTGGACTCATCTTCTGATCATTATTGTAGGATTGTGTCTCAGCTTGTCTATCTGACAATAGTAGGTGTCAGCCATATTAGTTTGACCAAAATTTTATTGTAATAGCTATCAACTCTGTGATATTTTGACCAGGTTTCATAACCGCCTACATGATCACTTTTGCGCTAAACCACCAGGCAGTTACAATCAGCTTCTTTCTGCGCAATCCTTAGAGTTGTGACGTGCTTTGGAGCGGCACCACGCTTAAACCAACTTGATCTTCTTCTATTATTGTTAAAGAGATCCACTTCAACCGTAAAAATCCTGCTTATAACATCGTCGTTTTTGCTTTGTTGCAGAAGCTTTTCTGAAGCGCGTCGTCGCTTGGCCGTTTGATCATTGGTCAACTCACGAGGCATTCATTTGTCCAGTTTTTGACCATTCCCATTGCTTTCAAATGGTTTTTAATACAACGTTGGATGTCAAAGGAGTTCCTGAAATAAAAACAAAAATCCGACAGACTTTGTAGTACTTATCAACAAGTATTACTGTTTATTTCACAAAACATAAAAAAGTAATTGTTATATACGTTCAAATCAGGTTGTTTTGTTGTGTAATGTAGGCATAAGTGTGGAAAAGACGATGTAGATTTTGATCGTTAGTTTGACATCAGGTGTTTGACTTCAGATTTCGAGTTATTGAAGATTTGATAGTTTTATTTATTTTATAATTGCGGCTTAGCCATACTTTATTGTCATTATTGTTCCTAGTTGAAGTTGAAATCCAAGTATAGTTCCAAGTATATTACAATCCAATATTAATCTGTTGTCGCGATAGCACTAAATGTAGTTAATCTAAAAATAGAAATCCAGGCTTCTCGGCCCTTCAATATTATTTTATGGCAAGATTAAAACGATTAATAAAAAAAGTTAAAAATTACCTTCCACATAAGCTTGTTTCATTATGGAATGAGCTATTTCATATTGGTCGATCTTTAACGCAAATTACAATAAATTTTTGCAAAGTATAAAATTACGATCCATCATATCTAGCATTTGCATAAAACTTATAAAAATGTTTGAAAAAAAATAAAAATTTAATTTTTTTAATGTAAAAAATTAATTTGAAATAATCAAAAAAATTACGTTGGTTAAATTAAAACGATTAACATAATAAATTTTAAAAGAAGACCACATGTTAGAATAAACTTACGACAATGCAGGCATTTAGCTGAAACGGTCTCTTACGACAGTAACGTTACAAACGTACAAGGTTTTATTCTCTTGTACACAAGACAAAGATAAATAAACAAATTGATTACGCTTTATACGAATTCCCAGTCTGATCATAATTGACCCTCTTTATAAATCTTATACGGTAAATGTACTCCTAACTTTTTGAATATTTTGTGCAAATCGTCGGACTTTGTGCTCAAAAGTTTGTTTACTGTAAAATTGACAATTCTTGTATACATCGTCTTTTAACAGCTTGTAGAAAAGCTAACTACGTCTGGTAATGCAACTAACGAAGTTTTTGTAAAAAACTTAAACAGTAGCTAACTTACAAAACGGCAAAATATTATAAAACTTAGTTTTTACGCTGGAATAATCAAAAAGATCTATTTAAAAACATTAGCTTAGCTAAAATTTTTCAATTATTTTAACTTAAAGTTATTATTTTACACTTCTAAAAATAATAAATTAATAGACAGCATCAATAAAACAAAAACTCTATTTAGAACTGACTTGATCTTAAAAACGCTTTATTATAAACATGGTTTTGTGTGCGTACCTAATGACATTATTATACAGCATAATTTTTTGTGCGTATCTGACAAGACTTATTGGAAAAGAAGAGATAAAGGAGCGTCAACCAATGACGTCATTGTATCTACTTTTTAAAAATAGCGCCAAGTATAAATTTTTTAAAAGATCAAGTATTTATTTAAAACATCAAGAAAAATCAAGAAAGTTTGTACTGCAGAATGGCCAAAAACTACAGCCTTTTTTTACGTTACCTTACCAATTTTTATATTGCAAAATTCTAAATTTAAAAAAAATTAAATTTTCTTCAAAAATTTATAAAAACCAAATTCCTTCCTACTGCAATGTTTTTTGGGTAAAAATGAAAAATATTTCAAAGTTTCGAAAGACTTTTTCCGTTTTCTTTTCGCCGTTCGGTCAATCTTTTCCCTCTTTTTCTTTCGATTTGCTCTGTAATTCTTTTAACTGCGCTTTTAATCAAAGAAATCTTTGTTTTTTTTTGTAAATTTAAACAAATTTTACTTTAAAAATTGTTTTTAAAATTTGTTTTTTTCATATTTTTGGTGAGAAAAAATTAGAATTAAGCTTGACATTTAGACCCGGCCCGTTTTTAATTTTGGGCAGGCTCGGCCCGGCCGAAACAATTTTAAAAAAGGCTGGTCCAACTGACAAATCTGGGCCCGAGGGCCGGGGCTCAAACCAAGGTCTGGCCTTATTAAAGATTTATTTATAATGGGGTTTTAAGGTCCTATTCATAGAAAAACCTACATAAAGGGTTAAAATTTAATTATCAGGAATATTCTCGATATTTTTTGACCTCAGTCGTGAAAAAAAAATTTTTTAAATGAATTAAATTAAAAAATATTTAAATTAAATTAAAAAATATTTAAATATGTTCACTTCTAGTTAATCACGCGTCTTGCCGTTCAAACTCTTGATATTTTCAAAAATGTCATTTTTTATGTATCAAACTATATATTAAAAACGTGCCGTTCCAGATATTATGGGTTTGTTTCCGTCTAAAGACGACAGACGATTGTACGATGAAAATGGGTTCGAAATCTGGAGTGCTGAAGCAATGGAAGTCCGTGATCAAATAAAACGACGTCAACTTCGTCTTCTCTTCTTGACCTTGATTACTGTGGCTGGAATTGGTGTTGGAATCGCCTACCGTCAACGGATTCTGAATGCTTTGAGGTCACGACGATGAAATTGAATATAACTTGATTATATTAACCGCTCATGATGATTACGATGATTCAGGGATATCGCGATGTTTCTGGAGATTAGTTGGCATCATTTGGGTTTAGTCACAGTATGTTAGTGTTTCTTTTCATATATTAATAAATATGTTTTAGCTATTGATTTGTGTTTTCTGTCTTTTTTGGTTCTTATTGCTCTTATACTTCGTTGTTTGTAGCCTTTGTCTTATATTTTATTGACTTCCAACACTTTATCCTCTTAAGAGTGTCAAACGCAGTAGATTACCTTTAGAATCACCCTATATACAACCCAAATCACCACATGTATTATACTACCGAGCTCAAGAAAACGTAAAGCCATACTTCAAATTTAATAACCAAAATACCTCGCCTTGAAAGTTGCCATAATAAATAGCCTATCCTATGTTCGTGGGTGTGTTTTTTAATAAAAATTATCAAATGATATCATAAACAATTTGATTGTTTAATGAACGATTTAATTAGTCAATTAATTTTATCTTTTTTTAAACAATAGACTATTACAAAAACATTTTGACTACTTGTAATCATGGTTGACAATATGACTCGTAAATTGTATTCTTAGATTAAAGATTGATTTGGACTACAAATTTTGTCGTACATCTTCAGATATGTTGAAGGTTACATAGTCTTTATTCTTATTATGTTATAAAAGAAGTTAAACATAGTTATACAAGAAAGGTAAATTACCATTATAGTAAGCCTAAAAGCGGCTGTGGCTCAGTCGGATGAGGTGCCGACCAAAATACCACCGGACTCAGGTTTGACCGACTACTGTTCGACCCAAAGGCATTTGTAATTTACAAATGAATGAGATGTGCTAACAAGGGAATGTTACAAACTGTCCATTCGCTTTTTAAAAATAAATGGTACCATGTGAAAGAGCGTAAAAAGTTGACTAAAAATCTATTTTCAAAAACTGCCAAATTCGCCTACGTCCGCTTTCTTTTGAATTCTTTCGAAGAGAGGAACCGAGTGTGCTCGATTGGCCAAGTGGTTAAAGGCGCCGTGATTGCGCAATCATGCGGGTCCGGTTCGATTCTCTTTTGGGGTAATAAAGTTTATTTTTTTAAATTTAAATTAATTTTCATTAACAGAACTAAAATTTTTTTGTTGATAATTGTTTCTTATATTTATTAAAACATAAAACAATTAAAAAAAAATTTTTTTGAACATACAAAAATTGAAAATAAAGCATATGAACATAAAAGGCCCTTATAATAATGATTTTTAAAGCTCGCTAGCGGGCTTGTAAGGCGAAATTGGCAGTTTTTGAAAATAGATTTTTAGTCAACTTTTTACGCTCTTTCACATGGTACCATTCATTTTTAATAAGCGAATGGACAGTTTGTAACATTCCCTTGTAAGTGCACAAACACTATGGCCTACATATTTTGCTTGGCCTACACTGACTTCTACGGCCTGAAGTTTTGACGAGCATCACATCACGACCCGGTAGTTCGTGAAACAGGATCACCTGGATAGGCCTCAATTTGGAACAACTACAATCTGAAAGCCGTTGCCAAACCCTCACCATTTCCCCTCACTTCTCACATTGTCAGCCTGTATATCTTATGTTGAAAAGGGAATAAACTGCAAAACAAACTTTAAACTTTGATGTTATGAAGGACAATAAACACAGTCATACAACACAAATAACTTATCATTATAGAAAATCTACGAAGCATTTTATAATCAACTTTAGTACCCTTAGAGCTTTTATAACGAATTTACACGACACAAGTTTACTTTCTCATAATTTTAAAAAATTTCCAAACTTAAAAGTTGTAAAATAACCAAATTTACTTTTGTTACATCATAATATGTCCAGTTTTGTTAATTTGTAGTATAGATAAGCCTTTTTCCAATAAGCTTGCCTGATAAGGCGTTGAGAAACAAAGAACTCAACTGACTTAGCAAAAAGAATACAATACAGGTTATCGTCATCGGCCTTATCTTAATGACTAAATTAAATTGCTATTTAAACAATCAATCGAAAGAATTTGATCAGAAGCGGCTTCGCAATGGTTCGGGCTGTTTTCGCAGGGCTTTGCCTGATCGCGGCTGTGTTGGCATCGCCAATCGGTAAGGTATTTCATATTTATAAACAATATCTTTACAAAAACATCTTGTAAAAGCAATTTGCATTGCTCAGACATAATTTTTTCAGATTTCTGTTAAATTATAGGAACTCTAGGTAAATTATACCTTCTAAAAATCAATTTTTTCAGACACCAGATTTGCTGATAACGACCTCAACATCCCAGACCCGGTAGAAGTTCCAAAGTCCAACAGCAAGGTGTACGATGCCTACAACTACTTTGTTGAAACTTTGAAAGAAAGTGCTGGCTTAAAATCATCGCCATGTGACAACTTCTACAACTACACATGTCAAAACACCCCAGTCAACAACTACTTCGGCCCCATCGACGCCGCTAACACCGAGTCTACTATTCGTGGACTAAAAACTGAGAGAGTAAGCTTTTTAACCTTTCTTATAAATTTCGTATTCAAATTAAAATTTTATTCTTTGGCCTACTTTTACCACCTGCATATTTAAAAAAATTTTAAAAAATTAAAAATAATGCACTTTACCACAATGAAAATACATGTGATTCTTTTCCAGGATCTGAAATGGTACAAGACTATCAAAAAAACCTTTGACCAATGTGTCTCCAGACTCAGAACCCCAGGTGCTATGCATCAAAACGGCAAAACTTTGCAAAAGATTTATCAAAAGGTTGACACCGAATTCGGCCCCAGCTTCCCATTGTTTGACAAGACCTCAAACCTTAACGTTGACTCGAACAGCCTAGGAGAATTCGTTGGATACTTGGCCCAAAAGTTCAGACTTAACACTTTCTTGAGCTACACCATCCAAGGAAACCATCTAGTTTTGTCTGAACCTCAACTAGCCTTCCCAAACGTTTATTTTGTCCACTCTTTTGACATGTTTGAAGTTGAATACAAGGCTTCGATCAGAGACTACATGACTCAATTGGCTGAAGCTTTGAACGTTCAGTTAGATGAATCTGAACTGACTCAAACCATCGACGAAGTTGTCAATTTCGAAAAAGAGTTGGCCGAAGTTCTCAACACTGTTGAAGAAGAAACTCCAATCACATTGGAAGCTGCCGACCTTGCTACAGCTTCTTCATCAATCAACTTCAACGCCTTCTTCGCTAGAATCTCAAAGAACTCCAAGAAATCTAATCTGTTTGCTTCCAAAGACTTTGATATTCATGTTACAGCTCCAGCTCAACAAACGTTAGTCCAGATGTTCATCAGCCAATCCAACCCCAAGACCGTTCTCAACTACCTGAACGTCAGATTGGCCAGAAGCTTGAGACAATACTACATGAGAAAACCAAAAGAATGCAAGGCTGACCAATGGTTAAGAGAAGGCAAAGGAGTAAAGGCTTTTGGATTTGCTCCCCCACTCCCACAAGATGATGTTTACCCTACTTCCTCTGATGCCGAGAAGAGATGCATGAGCAATGTGGCTTACTACTACAGACAAGGTGTCGATAGAATCTACTTGGACGACCAACTGCCCGATCTTAAGGAAAGAAAGGAATTTGTTGCCAGAATTGGAGAAATCACGACTAACATCATCACCGGATTCAGAGTACGTTTAGGATTGTATCTTGTGTTACAAAAAAAATTAATACCTAGAAAATAAAGAAAATAATCCTTTTTATAACTAATATTTCAGTACCAAATCGATAAGCTCTCCTGGTTCAGCCCAGCCACCAAAGCCGCCGCTTACAAAAAGATTGACGCCATGTTGTACAACATTGTCTACGACGACTGGATTGAAAATGACGATCTCCTCAACGACATCTACAACGTCGTGGAAAACAACCCAGAAGACGATCACTTCACGGCTACTGATAAGATGAACGACTTTGCCCAAACATTGGAATGGGAAGGTCTCCACGATTCCGACCGTCGTCACGCTAACTTCTCCCAATCCATCAGAACCGTCAACGCCTGGTATATGCCAGCCTTGAACCACTTCTACATTCCTCTCGGTATCTTGCAACGTCCCTTCTTCGATATCAACTACCCCGCCGCTTTGCAATACAGTGCTGTCGGCTACGTTGTTGGCCACGAATTCACACACGGATTCGACTCTAACGGTGTCAACTACGACGACCAAGGCAACCGCAACCCATGGATGGACAACGCTTCCAAGAAAAGTTTCAACGATATGGCCACCTGTGTTATTAATGAGTACAACAAACTGCACGGCAGAGGTAGGAATACCCAAACTGAAGACATTGCTGACAACGGTGGAATCCGTGCCGCCTACAACGCCTTCAAATCCGAACAAGGCCTCAACGGACAGGACCCACAACTGCCAGGTGCGCCACTCAACCACTTAAGCCAAGACCAACTCTTCTTCACCGGCTTTGCTCATGTGTGGTGCTCAAACAAACCCAAGACTGACTACCAATGGGACCCTCACTCCGCATTGCTGTACCGTGTATGGGGTACCCTCCAGAACTTCCCGGCCTTCCAGACCGCTTACAACTGTCCAGTTGGATCAGTCTATGCTCCAAAAGAACATTGTAACGTTTGGGCTTGAGCCGAAACTTGTAAAAATTTAATTAATTTTTTGTTGTTAATAAATTTGCATTGCTATATGTATAAGCTTAAGTTGAGGATAGTAATACAACTAATGTTTGAATTTGATATATAAAGCCTAGTGTTTAAAGTTGAAATACAAACTACTAGACATTTCCACGGCTTATCGCTATAATTAATTGATCATTCAAAACAGACAAAAGTTTTCCAAATGTATGCGTTCTTATCAGTAAGGTAGCTACAATGCACAAGAAATTGTGATAAATGTTTTCTACCAAACTTAACAAACACTAATGACAAAACAAATGAAAGACTATATCAGCTTAAAAAGTCAAATTAATTAACAAGATAGTGCCTCTATTGTTTTTCTTATCAAGAATATAAAAGCCATGAATAAAAATGAGAAAACAAATATTATAATAACTTATAGAACCCACAAAGGTGAAATTTCTCTTGTAAAACTTTTTTATGCTTACAATTTGAAAAACCTTACAACTATGATACTACCTTTAGTCGGAGTTATTTATCTACATACTATAAGTTTAACCTTCGGTAAGTTCACAACTTATGCAACATCATTTATATATAAAAGTTGATAATATATAACACAATTTAGCTTACAACATCAAAACAAACGACTTGAACATCCCTGACCCTATAGAAGTACCAAAATCAAACTATAAACTCTATGAAGCTTACGATTACTACTCAAACGCTTTAAAAGCAACAGCTAACCTAAAGGCTTCGCCGTGCAATAACTTTTATAATTACACTTGTGAACATACGAACGTTGCTAGTTTTTTGGCTGTAATCAATGACGATAACACAGAAGCGATCTTACGTGGAATAAAAACTGAAAGAGTAAGCAAATCGCATAAGATTTTGTTTAAATTACAATGTAAGAACCTTCAAAAAGCTTTTTTTAGAACACAACATGGTACAAAACTTTCAAAGCTCGCTATGAGAATTGCCTAAAGTTATACGCAACTCCAGAAAATATGCATCAAAACGGAAAAATACTACAAAAAATCTACAAAGAAATTGACGATGAATTTGGATCTAGCTTTCCATTGTTTGACAAGACTTCAAACCTCAACTTTGGCTCTAACAGCCTAGGAGAATTGATTGGATACTTGGCCCAAAAGTTCAGACTCAACACTTTCTTGAGCTACGAGATCCAAGGAACCCATCTAGCTTTGTCTGAACCTCAACTAGCCTTCCCAAACGTTTACTTTGTCAACTCTTTTGACAAGTTTGAAGCTGAATACAAGGCTTCGGTCAGAGATTACTTGACTCAATTGGCTGAAGCTTTGAACGTTCAGTTAGATGAAGCTGAACTGACTCAGACCATCGACGAAGTTGTCAAGTTTGAAAAAGAGTTAGCCGAAGTTCTCAACACTGTTGAAGAAGAAACTCCAATCACATTGGAAGCTGCCGACCTTGCTACTGCTTCTTTATCAATCAACGTCAACGCCTTCTTTGCTAGAATCTCGAAAAACTTCAAAAAGTCTAAACTTTTGAATTCCAAAGACTTTGATATTCATGTTACAGCTCCAGCTCAACAGACTTTGGTCCAAATGTTCATCAGCCAATCCAACCCCAAGACCGTTCTGAACTACCTGAACATCAGGTTGGCCAGAAGCTTGAGACAATACTACATGAGAAAACCAAAAGAATGCAAGGCTGATCAATGGCTGAGAGAAGGCAAAGGAGTAAAAGCTACTGGATTCGCTCCTCCGCCACCAGAAGTTGACGTTTACCCCGAGGCAACGTATCCGGAAATACGTTGCGTTATATTTGCTAAGTCTTACCTTCAACCATTTACAGATAGAGTGTATTTAGATGATCGACTGCCTGATATGAAGTTACGGAGAGAATTTGTAGAGCGGATTTCAAACTTGACACATAACATAATCAATGGCTTTAAGGTAAGGAGAACTACCTTTATAACACACTTTTAGCATCTAAACATAATCATTAAAACTATATTTAATAACATACCAAAAAATTAAAAGTTTTACCTATTTCAGTACCAGATCGACCAACTTACTTGGTTCACTCAAAAGTCAAAACAAGGCGCATATAAAAAGATTGACGCCTTATTATACAACATTGTCTATGACAAGTGGTTAGAAGACGACAACCGTCTTGACGACATAGCAAAAGACCTTAACCTTGACGAACAAGACGATTTTTATACCCAAACTCAAAAGCTGAATAATATAATCCAAGCTAGACAATGGGCCAATCTTTTCAAAAAAGATCGCAACTCAGACTTTACAACGACAATCACGATGGTTAACGCATGGTACAACAGAAATATGAATCACTTTTTCATACCTTTAGGCATTCTACAGCGACCTTTGTTCGACATTAACTATCCAGCAGCTCTACAATACGATGGTATCTCCTATATCATTGGCCACGAACTTACCCATGGCTTTGACTCTAATGGAGTCAAATACGATGGTGAAGGAGAGATGAACCCTTGGATGGACAACGAATCGACCCTCAACTTTAATAAAATGGCAAATTGTGTTATCAATGAATATAACCGGCTTCACGGTAGAGGAAAGAACACTCAAACAGAAGATATAGCTGATAATGGAGGTATTAGAGCTGCATACAATGCCTTCAAGTCAGAACAAAGTCTTTATGGACAAGATTTACAGATTCCCGGAGCTCCTTTCAATCATCTAAATCAGGATCAACTATTCTTCTCTGGATTTGCTCATCTTATGTGCTCTAACAACCCAAAACCGTCGTACAGCTATGATGTACATTCACCATGGTTATACCGTGCATGGGGCACTCTACAAAACTTCCCAGCTTTCAGGACGGCCTATAACTGTCCAGCTGGATCAGAGTATTCTCCAGTCGAACACTGCAATGTCTGGGCTTAATAACTTATGAATATAACCCGTATTTGCATCAAATTTACAGAAATAAACGAGTAAATTACTCTAACATTCTACAAATATCGAAGGAAATCAATAAATGATGTTGTAAACGTTTAAAAAATACGACAAAAACGAAAAATTACATGGATAACATTAAGAAAAATAAAATAATAATAAAATAACATATTTTACTTACGATTCTGTCCATACTATCCAAAAACCTTCAATTCAGCACGAGCACGACAAAAATCTGTTAGTTTAGGAAAGACGCCTTCAATGACACAATTTTTGGACGACGCCTACCGATTTTCCGGACGTTCCTCGACAGTTTATCATTTTAGAAGTTTAATGTTGTAGAAGTAGTAAGTTTTGTGTGTTTTTCTTTGTTTTTAATCTATTTTTAAGTAATTTAGTTTTTAGTTATTATTTTAGAGTTTATTTTCAGTTTTACAACAAATCTACTATGTGTAATATCCAAATCAGGGAGATAACGGCCATTGCGGTGGAGGAAAGGTATGTTTTTGATTATTGTTTTCATGTTTAGGAATGCATAGATGATATTTTGCTAGTTTTCTATGTTATTTTGGCGTAGTAACGCGTATTTTTGACCGTTTGTTGGGCTTAGGTAACAAAGGCTTTGCAAAGGCAATGTTTTGAATTTTTTGTTAACAAAACACATTACTTTTGGACTTTAAAACTAATGATGGTTTAGCAAATGTGAAAGAGAGTTTAGTTTTAGTTATTGCAAGTTTATTCACAACGAAATTTTGTATATACATTAAAATTACATAACAATTGATATCTATGGAAAATCATTGGAGTTTTCAATGAAGAAACCCGGAAAATGGGATAAATAACCAATTAGTTGTTATAAATCATGAGATAATAATGAGAAGACTATTTGACAACATAAGATATTAAGTTTAGGTAACATAAATAGGTTTTACAAAAAGTTTAGTTGACAAGATAGGTTGGCGGCAATTAGAAGATAAACCTCGCGATCAAAAGATAAACCTTATCGTGAGTTCTTTTAATTAAAAAATCACCTTTCAAATGGCTGACTATTTGACAATATAATTATGTGTTAACTATTGGTAAATTCACTTTCCATCACTGACCAACTTGTCGTATGACACCAAGGACAAGAAGTCTGGGAATTCGCTGGACAGAACTGAGGCTTCTAACAATTCGGCGGCTTCTGGGATCCTGTTAACAACGGAGCCGGCTCTGATCAATCGTCGTTCAGTTTCAGCGTTGATGGTCTGCTTGATCAGGTTGGGGTCGACGGTTCTTCCGTCTTCTAACTTGGCATCGTGGTGAAGCCATTGCCACAACAAGGCTCTCGACACTTCACAAGTGGCATAGTCTTCCATCATATTGTACAATGGTACACATCCGACACCACGGAGGTACGAGTCCAAGTAACCTAAGGTGACGGATATGTTGCGTCTGAAGCCGAACTCGGTGCGAGTGCCTTCGGGGACTTCGGTCAAGGCCTTGGCATCAGTTTGGAAGCCGGTGAGCTGTTTCTCAATTTGGTTTGGTCCTGGCATGACATTGTTGTAGACTTCCATGGCCAATGGGATGAGGCCAGGGTGGGCTACCCAAGATCCGTCGTTACCGTCGGTAGCTTCACGTTCCTTGTCAGCGCGGACGGCGGCAAAAGCTTTGGCGTTGGCGGATTCATCGTGCTTGATTGGGATGTTGGCGGCCATTCCTCCAATGGCGAAGATGCCACGTTGATGGCAACGTTGGATCAGGTGGAGGGCACAGGTTCTCATGAATTGCGAGGTCATGGCTAAAAAGGTTACATCATATATTAATATTTTCATTTAACTTTGCTTAACGAATTATTGCCTTTTACAACTCTAAAAATGTCTTATTTTCAATACAGCAACTTACTCAATTGGAATCTGTCGGGCAGCAAGTGTTTTCTGTGGTTGCGCAAGACCTTGATGTAACTGAACAAGTAGTCCCAGCGGCCAAAGTTGACACCAATGATGTAGTCCTTCAAGGCGTGGATAATCTCGTCAGTTTGGAATGTAGCCAACAAGTGCTCGTTCAAAATGGTACATCTGATGGTACCGTGTGGAATGCCGAGTTTCTCTTCGGTGTAGGCGAACACTTCAGCCCACAACGCGGCTTCTTGAGCGTTCTCGAGCTTTGGCAAGTAGAAATATGGGGCCGAGCCCTTCTCTTGCAAGGCCTTGTGGTTGTGGAATATGTAGAGACCGAAATCGAACAACGAACCACTGATTGGCTCCTTGTTGATGATAACGTGCTTCTCAGGCAAGTGCCAACCTCTTGGGCGCACGTTCAGGACGGCTGTATTGTCTTCGAGGACGTAGCGTTTCTTGGTGGCTGGGTGAGTGTACTCAATGTTACCACGAACGGCATCGTACAAGTTGATT
This sequence comes from Bursaphelenchus okinawaensis, assembly GCA_904066225.2. Lineage (NCBI taxonomy): Eukaryota > Metazoa > Nematoda > Chromadorea > Rhabditida > Aphelenchoididae > Bursaphelenchus > Bursaphelenchus okinawaensis. The sequence continues at coordinate 3,697,426 of CAJFCW020000005.1, read as the reverse complement.
TGACCTTCAAGTTGGTTTCTCCAGGTTGGCGAGTTGGAGTCTTCGAAGTCGGCCATGAAGACGCGAGCTCCGGAGTTCAAGGCATTGATCACCATCTTACGGTCAGTTGGGCCGGTGATTTCAACACGACGGTCGCTCATATCTTGTGGGATTGAAGCGCCCTTCCATGACAGATCTTCGCGAAGAGCGGCTGTGGCTGGGTCGAAGTCTGGGAACCATTCTCCAGAGTCGATGCGGGCCTAAAACAAGGTAAAATGAGCAAAATTTTATTTTTGGTGAGGCTTCTTCAGTATAATAATGAATTTTTTTTAATTATAAAAAATTTGACAAAATAAAATAGTGAAATTTAGGCAAAAAGGCAAGTCAAAAGTAAAATAAATCAGAATATGTTATAAATACTTACTTGCAAGATCTTTCTTTGAGCCAACAACTTTCTTCTCTTTGGCTCGAACTTCTGGTGAAGATCCTTCAAGAAGCGAGTGGCATCTGGAGTCAAGATCTTCTCATCACCGGCTTCGGTTGGGGCAGTGATAGTGACAATTTCATCTTCATCAGCTGGAGCGGTAGCGGTGTGGAATTGAGATTCTTCTGTTGATCCCTTAAGGGCAGCAGTCGAAGAAATTCCACCTGAAGCCGCAGTACCGACGTAATCAAAGTATCCGGTACCGACTTCACGTTGATGTTTGACAGCCGTGTAGCCAACGTTTTCGGCGGCGAATTCCTTTTCTTGAAGCTCGGAGTAGGCGGCCATTCCACGCTCTTTGTAGTTCTTGGCCAAATCAAAGACGGCAAAGTTGTTGGCGTGGAAGCCGGCCAATGTGATGAATTGGTATTTGAAGCCCATGGCACCCAACTCACGTTGGAACTTCTCCATATCTGATTGGCGTAAATGCTTGCGCCAGTTGAACGATGGTGAGCAGTTGTAGGCGAACATCTGGTCAGGGTAGTCACGACGTACTCCTTCAGCGAATTCCTTGGCATCGGCGAGGGTAGGATGAGAAGTTTCCATCCAGATGAGATCAGTGTAGGGAGCGTAGGCTTTGGCACGTTGAATACAGGCTTGAAGGGCTGTTTCTTCTTTCAGTTGGAAGAAGCCTTCTGGAGTTCGTGGCTTTGAGCGGTCAATGTGGAAGTGATCGGCTTCATCAATGTCACTGGTCAACAAACGAGCTGATTCAGCGTCAGTACGGGCCACAATGATGGTTGGTACTCCACAGACATCAGCAGCAAGACGAGCAGCATTTAAGTGCTTGATGTGTTGTGAGGTTGGGATAAGTACTTTACCACCCATGTGACCACACTTCTTTTCTGATCCCAGTTGATCTTCAAAGTGAACACCAGCTACACCAGATTCAATGTAAGCCTTCATGAGTTCGAAACAGTTCAAAGCTCCACCAAAACCGGCTTCAGCGTCAGCCACGATTGGAGCGTACCAGTCACGTTGAGCCTGGTAATCTTCAGCCTCAACACACTCAATTTGATCAGCTCTTCTCAAGGCCTTGTTGATTCTCTTGGCCAATTCTGGGCCTGAGTTAGCCGGGTACAACGATTGGTCAGGGTACATGTCACCAACCGAGTTGGCATCAGCGGCCACTTGCCAACCGGACAAGTAAATGGCTTTGAGGCCAGCACGGACCATTTGAACGGCTTGGTTACCAGTAAGGGCACCTAAAGCTGGTACGAACGGCTCGGTGTGCAAAAGTTGCCATAGCTTGTTGGCACCGCGTGTAGCTAACGTATATTCAATATCGAAGGATCCGCGAAGCTTGAGGACATCTTCGACTTCGTAGTTACGCTTAATTCCCTTGTAGCGACCTTTTGGGGCGGATTTTACAACCTAAAATTATTATTTTTCAGTTTTTTGAGGTTTTAGTCAAATAATTTTCTTTGACAAATTACTTTTTCATTTTAATAAAGTGAATTATTTTACTGCTACTTTTTTATAAAATTAGTACTACTTCCTTCAAGCTTGATAAATAGTTAAATCCTTTAGCGACTAGAAATACGCTAAAGGAGATTTGGACAGATGCTATGGCCATTTATTTGATGGCCATTAATCAAACGGCTAAACTTATTTAGAAACTGATAAAAAGAACTTGATCTTTTATATATCCTTGGGTTAGTTTTTAAAACAAAAGGTCACTATACTATTCAAAAGTCTTTAAATCTTGTTATAATAGTACAAAAAGTCTAAAAAAAGTTGTCGTACTAGTATTAAACGACGTAGAACTTTGTCATGTTAATACTAAAAGGCTTGATAGATTTGGTACAAAAGGTGCTAAAAGCTTCTTTTAAGTGAAAAAAGGCTTATTATAGTTAATTTAATTTTATAATATGTTAACTATGACAATAAAGATAAAGGCTTACCTGATAAAAATTCTTTGAGACCTGGGACATTTCTGGTTATGTTAATATAGTTTGCAATTAAATGGGTTACCCGTCCTGCTATGGACTAGATGTGTTGTGGAGTCTTCTGAAATATTAAAAATGCAATATTACGTTTAGGGGAAACTGTAAAATACGAATATGTAATATCAAATGTAAAAATAAAGTAAAAATCTAAATCACCAAAATTTTTTAAACAATGAAGCAATAGTAAAATGCGAATATATTTCAAGCGTACAAGAATATTATAAGACAAACGTTAACTTTATGAACTTTTGTAACACAATATTTAAATTATGTTGCTTTTAAGCCTAATGTTTACTTGAAACAATTAAGACAACCCCAAAAACATTAAACCCTGTAACAAACAATGTACGTTTATACAACTGCCATTCAACTAAAAATGTTTACACGAACGCAGAAACGGTGTAATCACTTGCACGGCCTTTATATACCAAGAGTTTATCATCACTCTTATAAGGGCTTCCTCTCAACACGAGTAACCTACAGCTGGTCGAATCGAGAGACTGCTAGAACAATGATAGGCCTCTGATTCCTAGCAAATTAGATATTAATGAAACTCAAAGAGTTTGCTTGATAATAAGAGACGGAAGATAAAAAAATGGGCGGTGCTACGATATGGTGGAACCCCCTTCTTTAATTTGATGCGGCCTCGTGTTGTTTACAGCGGTCATTCTTTGTGGGACTGATCAACCCCCAATCAGTCTTTCGCCGATTTTTATCGCCTCCCGGCTTGTTTTTGATTCCACAGCACAAAGTCCATTATTAAAAGTTGGAGACATTGTGTTGGGTGATGACAGCTGGCTAGAGGGATGGACAGTTGAAGAGTGATAGAGTGGTAGAGTCGAAGAAGTTGTAAGAAATGTAGAAGGCTTCGGCATGAAGAAAGAGATACAGTAGAGTAAAGATAGATTAGAGTGAGATAAAGAGTGAAAAGATGACAATTGAAGGATCATTGTCAGAGGTTGAAGAGATCATTTGTACTTTAAAGGTTGACCAGACAAGAACTGAAAAATCAAAGAACTATAAACCTAAAAATAGCCGTTTTGACCTGTTTTAAGCTACAGTTCATGGTTTACAAATCAAAATATACTTTATCAGGTAGCTTAGAATTGAATTAAACGCAATGTTCTTCAAGTTTTTATCAAAAAATACGTTTTTTGAAACATTGAAACAATCAAATTTGATGTAAAAACTTCTAAAAACACACTGTTTATATACTGTAAAATCGCCAAAGTTATCGAAAACAAATAACCTTGACGGTCGTGCAAAAATGATAAAAACAACCCCCAAAACGGCTAGAAGTTATTTGTTTTGATATAAATGTCTGCAATATTACTCTTTACACTTGATTTTGACAAAAGATAACGTGTTTTTGAGAGGTATTTTTATTAATCAGCTGATGAAAAGCAGTTCAAACGGTTATGCAAAGTGAGATATTATTGAATTTGGATTGAGTTGCTTGAGAAATTTGGTAATTTACGGTGTATTTTTGAGGTGTAGAGTGCTGATAAAAAGTAAAACTAGGTATTGTGCATTTTGAAGAGATTTTAAACACGAAAAACGGTTTTCATACATGATTTTGTTTTTGAGGTTATATACTACATGTATAATATAGCGTTACGTACACTATAACATCAAAAATAACCCAAGGATAGATGCTGCACATTGTGAGAAATATAAAGTAATTTTAAGAGACTTTACAGATCAAAACAATTTTTACAAGATGTAAAAGACAATTTAAGCCAAAGATACACTATAGAGTGATACAAATTACGATTAACTCCGCCTTCTGAAAGCGAAGCGATTCGCTGCGTTATGAATCAAAGTCCAGTGGAGGCACGTGGGGACTGACTACAATCGTAAAAGGGCGATAAACAAGCCCGTTCTTTGATCAAGCCCAATATGTCAAGGCGGTTTCGAGCACTGTTTCGTTGCGTCGTACTCTGTGCTCAATCAGTAAACGTTGTTTTTTGATTTGAAGGCCTGAGAAGTGATTCAACGGGTTTGGAGGAGATTGTTATCTGAATGTGCGTTGAAAATTGAAGTATAGAAGTTTTGTTTTCATTAGACTAACGTTTTGGTCTGGGCTTAAAAATCGGTCCGAACTCATGCTTATGTTCAGTTTTATGTATAGGTCTCTATAGAAGTCTAGCTCAAGTTTTGAATAGTTTCTGGGGTTTTTAAAGCTTTTTGATTAGCCTTGGTTTATGGAGCTGGTCGCGCTAATGTTAGGCTTAGCTTATAAATTGCCCTCTTATGGTTCTTGACCAGTCTTACTCCTAAACTATGTCTACTTTTGATTTGTCTACCTAAAAACATTTTTGTTCTGACCATTGTTCTGGTCAAGTTCTTTAGTCTGTTCTTTAGTAAACCATGTTTTTCGTTTCTCCGCAATGTGATATGTTTCATTTTGGTGCAATATGCTTCGTTCTCTGGTCGTATTAACTGTTTCAAGCTGAATTATGGTTTCATTGGAGTTGATGAAGTGTTCTTTAGACTAGGAAATAATCACGTTTGATTGAATGAAGGTTTATAATAACGCTTTATGTGAGTGTAAAGAAGTTCAGCGGTTGATAATAAAAGGAAAATGTGAAAAGAATACAAGAAATAATATTGTAAAACAAGAATGGCAATTCAAAATACCAAAATATGAAGGACAAGTTGATAGTTTATTATTATGTTCTTCATACGGTTTATACAGACACAAGGTTTATGGCATGTCTAACGTAATAAGCATGATCACATAATAGCCTTTTACGATAATTTGTTTAAAGTTATCTGAATTTATGATTGGTCAGATCTGGTTTTGTAAAATACGGGCTAGCACAGATTAAGATAACATAAGAATTATATTTGGTATGATGAGAGCCGACTAGATTGTCATTTTTACCAAGTATGGCATGTTATTTTTGTCAAAATAAACTTTAAGAAAAAAGTTTAACATTACAATTGAAATTCACTTTGTTATGACAGGAGATGTGACCCCAAACTTGTGGAAGTGCCCTTCCACGTCTACCGACAAAATTAGTCATCGTGACAAAGTACAATGTCTGTAATACCACATCAACAGGTGTATAGCCAAACATCGCCGCACCTCGTGAGCTCAAAGAACGCGAGCAAAGAAGAACGGCGGAGAACGATTCTCCCAACGCCATGTGATTCGAAAAAATAGCAAAGTAAAATAGTGATAAGAATAACGCCGAAAAGAGCCATCAGTTATCGTTTCAATGATCAAAGTTTTACCCAAAAAAGCGTTTCGCTAAACAATTTGTTTGCTCCGAGGAAGTCGTACTTTGCGTCTTTGTTTTATATTGTGATAGAGATGGCTAGTAAAGATTTGTGGTAAAAAACGTCTGTGGCTCTACAATTTCATCCATGGTTATTAAAAAATTTTAAAAAGTATAAGAAAATCAACCTTGTAAAAGTAAAGAGGCCTTATTAGTATAACTTTACAAGAGAGTTGCACAAAATATCTCATGGATTTTAGAGCAAGACTTACTTTGGATAAAAAAGAATAAAAAGTTACCGGGAAAGCGATTTTCTTAAACATTAGAATTTCCTAGTTTCTAGTAGGTACACAATGTTTAATAGGTATAGATACTTACTATAAACTTTTTTTGATTTTTTAGATTTTTAGTTTACGATTGTAAGTCTGGGCTTGATGCAGATAAAAAACTTTAAATTTTCTTTAAATTACTGTATTTTTAAGCTTTTTTTTGTATTGAAAATTTTGATTTTAGCTTAAAATGTCATTATTTTTTTAAGTTTTATGGATGCACGGGCGGAGGTATGGCAACTTGGTATTTTTTCTTAAGCTTTTCCAACCTTACCCTAAATTTTTTAGACGAGGAACGGGCCGGGTTTTTCAGGCCAGGCCTTGATTTTCAAGCCCAGCTCGACCTAATTTTGGGCTAATGCCGGCCCGTCTCCAATTCTAAATTTTATAGAGGGTGCGCCAAAAGTTCTGTTACACGGTTTTTGAACTTTTGGCGGCTGTGATGTTGTTGTAATGAAAAACAATTTAGGAAGTTTTTAGTAAAAAGTTATTTTAAAGTAAAAAAGCTATTTTAGGCTTATTTGTAACAAAACTAGTTAAGTAGAGTACACTTTTGGTTTTTTAAACTTATTTTTACAATATCAAGCTTTTTTTTCATTTACATCAGTAATAGGTTTCTTTTCTGGGTTGTTGATTTGTTTACAAACCTTTAATCAGCGAAAAATTTCTTTTTGAAGACAAAACCAGATGATAAAAATGTATCATTTTCATTTCTATCATTATTACGTGATCTGATTCACAGACGTCAACTTTTACACGTTACGGTCATAAGCATAGTAAAATGAATACTTTGATTTACAATTGCCACGTAAACATATCAACTTACACTCGTAAAGCTCAAAGATATCGCATATGGTTTCGACGACATTGAACCACGCTTTTCTTGATTAAACGGCGATTGTTTACTTTATGATAGGTGCAAAGTCCATTGTAATTAATGAGCGAGAACATAATGAGAATAAGTTTGGTACACTTGGTGGGCTGTGATGTTGTTGTAATGAAAAACAATTTAGGAAGTTTTTAGTAAAAAGTTATTTTAAAGTAAAAAAGCTATTTTAGGCTTATTTGTAACAAAACTAGTTAAGTAGAAAGTGGTGTTTGTTGGCTTAAAATTAAAATGTATATAAAATCTTTAAATGTACTTATATTTTTTAATTTTTAAACGTAAATTTTATGGATCATCAAAAAAAGGGCTTGCAACGCAATGCCAAATATGCCAGATTGGTGCGAAACTTAAATATTTAAACTTTAAAACTCAAAAGCGCGAGCTAAATTTTTTATATGTACCATTTAATGATGGTGCAAACAATTTGTACAAAAACTTTTGGCTGGATTTTAGTGGGGCCCTTTTGGTACTTTCCTTGTTAGTCCTAATTTACCGTATTTGTTAGTAAATAACGTTTTCTACATATGATCTTTAGTTTCATGACAATATTATTATATAATATAATAATGTATGTACGTATTTGTTTATTATCAACTTATCATAAAATGAGATAATAATTACCAATTCTCTTTGCAATATATTGCAATACTCAAAACAAACTCTCTATGCACTTGAAAATTAAAATAGTTTTGGGCAGGCTTTGTTATGGTTATCATAAGTAATAAGCAAAAACGTATATAATATCAAGTGTAACAAGCAAAAACCAACATAATATCAAATACATTTATTAACCGACTAAAAAACAAAAAATATTTAAAAATATTTTTTAATTTAAAAAAAGCTAGAGATCATTGGCTAGACAGTTACGAAAAGAACAAGTGAGATTGTGAGTGAACCGCTGAGTTTTTTGATTGTTATTTTATAGTAAATCATGGGAATTATTGTAACATAACTTGTAAAAACATAAAAGTGACCAAAACGATACAGAAAAATATACAAATGGCATTTGAAGTAATGTTTAAAACAAAAAATACTATTGACTGGGTTACAATTATTACAAAATAAATGAATCAAAAATAAGTGAGCTTGTAGTATAATATAATATTTGCTTTTTCACATTATGGCACATGACAATATAGTAGTAACTGACATAGAAAGACAAGTTTATGACATTCTTTTTTTAGCTTTAATATTACAAGACTATTTTCTACTTTTTACTACTTATTTCAAACGATCTATTAGACTTATTGTGCTCTTATTAGACTATTAGTCTCGTTAGACCAGTATTCTTATCAGACTAATCCTATCAATCATATTGTAGTAGCTTCTACCGAACTTTACAAAGACACTATTTCGGTAACTTGTATTAGGTTCTTCAAATAATTCTGCCCTCTCTCAGAGCAAATTTAAAGCGCTAGGGGCACATAATTATTTGAGAAACCTAATACAATATCCTTTCTAAATATTTAATATCCGTACCCATATCCCTGCATGTCAATCTTGATTGTCGGGAACTTGCCATCTCCCTCGTCATCGCTACTCGAATTTTGTCGTGGAGGACCATTACCATTAGTACCACCACCACCTTGCATTGCGTAAGCAGCAAAGTCATCCGAAGCTGGCGCATTGTCAAAGGGATTGAAAGTTGAGGTAGGTTCTTGAGTTACGACTTCAGGCTCGTTCAGACGCCGTTCTTCCTCTTCTTGCTTCATTTTGGCTAGCTGTTCTTCTGTGTATTGGACTCCGTAGCTGAAAAATGAGGAAATTAGGTGGTTATTTTGGGGAATTAGAAGAGAAGGTGATTTTTGGGTAACAAAAAGTTCAGATTTTAACAAACTACGCTTATAAGTTTTTAAATTAGGGTGAAAAAAAATGCCAAAATGCTTACCCTTCATGTTGATCTTTCATTTCATCAGGCTTGAACATTGCCTCATGTTGTTTGGCTTGGTATCCGATATGAACATCAGTATCATCGTCCAATGTATTACACTGTACGTAGTCGATCTCCATCTAAAATACGATTATATTAATATGATTTATAAGAAAATCAATTTGATATTGAACACCATTTGCTTTACATTTGACTATCTCTAACTTTACCTAACCCATTTTACTTTACCTTATCTTCCTGTATCCTGACTATCTTACCCTGTCTTACTCTACTCCTCCCTGTCCTACTGTACCATACCTCTTACTTCCTTACCATTACCCTTCCCTAAATGGTAAATAAAAAAAAACTTGCATCGTATTTGCACTTAGCAACATATCGCACAAACTTCTCCACCCTATCGCTGTCTTCATGTTGTTCAACACTGACAGACCTAACCACAGTATTACTAATCGTAGCCAATGGCATGGTGAACTCCACATCACAGGTTTGTCGAAATTCTTCTGGCATCAAATCGAACGAACTCAGATCGAATCTACACTTGAGAAGATGTTGTTTATAGGCTTGATGATGCTTCTCTGGTAACCGTGGTATCCGCCACACCAAACTACGGTAAACATGTTCGTATTTGGCTTCACCTGTAGCCACTTCGATCAAAGTTTGCTCAGTATGTTGTACTGAACCTATCAGACGGTCTTTCAGGTTCTTCATCTTGCCAGTACGTCGAGTTTTGGAGTGTACTGACCCAACACCCCAGGTTCGTTCCTCTCTGAAGATGTAGATCCAGGCTTCTGGAATCGGGAAGCGAATCTGAATATCTTCACATGGAATCGTCCTGGCTGACTCCACAGTACCTCGAGCACGTTGTTGTTGAGCTGCTGCCATTACATCGATCTTGATCTCTATCTTGCTTCCGGCTATCTTCATGATGCTCTTGACTGACAATGGCTTTTCTCGATTCTTGGGAGGTCGGATTCTGAACCTGAGGATCTCGAAGAAACAGGAATCTGGTGGTGTAACTTTAACTACTTGCTCTTCTTCCCATTCCTTCTCGTCTACAGAATTATGAAACTCCATTCCTTCGAATCTTATCCATCTTTCTGTGTACATTGGCAATATATCCTTCCTTCTCACGATTTCTTTACCTTCCCTTCTTCGATCATTCAAACCAATCTCCAGGAAAGGTGATCCAGTCAAAAAGCTAAGGCAAAACATTCTCACTCTTGCACGTTGATTCGATACGTTACCCAGTTTATCAACGTGAGCAGCGTACTCATCGTGACAATGAATCTGAACTTCGTCTTGTTTGTACAAAGGAGTCGAATCCCGTTTTGATGGACAATGGAACAAAATGTCTTCAATGGTGTTGATGAATGTCTCCAGAACCTGCGCATCCAAAGCCGCAAACTTGGCCAGAACGTTGACTTGAGCAGCGTGCTCCAAGGGTAAACCATACTTTGTGATATGACCTTCCACAAGCCTCGATATTTGTCCAGCTCGAATACCAACCCTTTCTTTGTACAAAACGTGTTGTAGTTTCACCGTGTGAATCTTCCCATATGCATCATAGGCTTGTAGCACTGAATCCGACAAAGAATACGTAGCTTGAAGCAGAATCTCCAGCAACGGTGTCCGATCGGTCTTTGAGCTGAAGATACGAAGCATCTTGTCCTCGATAGTCACGAAACATGGCTTCCAACATCTTTCCTGCATAAAAGACTTCTTTTTCAGCGGATGTCGGACCATCATTTCCCAGCCTTCGCCCGCAAATCGAGGTACAAAGTCTTCCAACGGAGCTGAATCGTCTTCATCGTACAGTGGAGTTGGGGTATGGGAATATAAAGCTGGGTCCTGAAAGAAAAAAGTTTAAAATTGAAATTAGTTACGTTAAAGATGCCATTTGCTTGAGTTTTACAGCAAAAGATCGATATTTTTGTCAAAAATAAAAACCCTGATAAATTTTGTGACATTACGACTTTTATCACTGTTTTTTGACACTTCGTCGCAGTAAAAATAAAAATAAAATTTTCTAAATTTTGAAGAATAATATTTTTAAATTTCAGATCCCTTACAGCTTTGAAATCGTCTTCAAATCCAGCCGGACGATCAGGAACTGGACTAGCTCCTTCTGTTGGAGTCGACGCTCGGCTACTGAGTCTACCGTCAACAACTGCTACACTCTCCTCCAGCAAACCGCCACTCTTCTCTTCGGCCTTTCGTTTCGCTTCTTCCATTATCTCTTCAATGGGCCGAGTATCGAATGGATCCGTGTCGAAGACGTTGTTCGAGAAGGCAGATGGAGCAAATGGATCGGCCGCCGCTTCTGAAGCACCACCGAACGCGTCGTCAGGTTTGGATTCTGTTGTTTGAGCAAAGAAGTCGGATTCTGATGTGGGTAAGGTGGCCGCGAACTCTTTGCCGCCATCAGTGGAGAACGCGGCCCAACCTTCTGGAATGGCTTCAGGTTCTGGAGGCTTTTGTTTTTCTGGAGCTTCGGCCGCTGGAGATTCTGGTTTTGGCGGTGATGGGGCTCTGCAGGTGTTTTATTAATTTATCATTGACTTTTATTAGTAGTTATTAGTATAATATTTTTTATTTCTCCTATTACGGGTCTTGTATAGCTTATATTACAAGGTTCTTCACCATGTTAATCTTGATTTATGTTAATTTCTTACGCAAAATATTAAGTTAGGTATGAATTTTTAATTGAAGATTGTAAACTCACGGTTGTTCAGGCTCTTCTGGAGCTTCAGCTTCTTCTTCCTCTCCTTCAGATTCAGCTTCTTCTTGTTCTGGTTGTTGTTCGTCTTTTACGCTTGGGTCTGAGCTGTCAGTCGGTGGTTTATAACCCTGAAACAAGTTTTTACTCTATGTTATCTTATATTTTACAAGGGGGTATTACAACTTTGTTCTGAAAGAGCATTTAAAATGATGAAGAAAACATCACATCCCTTTGTAAAATGTCCTATTTTATGGGTAATTCTTATGAATAAACCATACCTGCAAATCAGCTCTAGTAGCAGCCATTTTGGCGACCAGTTCAGCAGCTTTTCGTTCCATTTCCTCTTCCTTTTTGGGATCAAACCCAATTTTGTCTCTTTTCTTCTTGGCCACAGCTTTGGTTGCTTTTTTGTCAGCTTTTGCCTTCTTCTTCTCCTCTTGCATCTTTAGAATCTGTTTCTGAGCTGTCGTCAATTCGAACTGTTGTGTACCTCCAATCTGTCCCACATATGTTTCATCCTTGATCTCTTTGGCAGCACTAGTTTCAGACAGGTCTTTCAGTTTGTTTTCGGTCGATTTTACCGCACTTCCCACGGCTTCTGTCATCTGTTTGAAGCGAGCCCATGGATCTTCTTCTTCTTTTGGTTCTTCGACTTTTGGCGAGGCCATAGCGGCTGGTCGAGGCGGTGGAGGAACGCCGGGTTTGGCAGGACTAGCCGGTGGGGGTGGTGGACGGGAAGGGGGTGTTTTGCCGGCTGCTGGGGGTGTTGGACGGGGTGGGGCAGGTTTGTTTGATTCTTCTACTTCTACGGATAATTCTTCTCTTTCTGGTTCGGGAGTTCGAGCGGGTGGAGGTCGTGGTGGGGGTAGGCCACCGCTAGCTTCTTGAGCATCCCATGAGAATGGGTCTGGAGTTTTTGGTGCAGCTTGTGGTAATAATGGTTTTGTAAACATTTGAGGTGCTGGTGCTGTTGATCCGTAAGCATTATAGTCGTATGATTGAGACCCATAAGCGTTGTAATCTGTGGCTTCAGTACCGTAAGCTGAAGGGCTGACTTCTGCTCCGTAAGCCGATGTATCACCATTATATGCTCCTTCAGCTCCATAAGCATCGTAGTTTGTTGTGTTATAGCTTCCATATTGGTCATAATTTCCTTCTGTTTTACCATACGTGTCAGCTGCTTTTCCGTAAGCATCCGAATCCTCTGTCGTTACTGTAACATTAGTCGCGCCTTGCCCATAATCTCCCGTTCCGTAGCTACTGTAATCGTAGTTAACAGCCGGCTTCTCGGCGCTTTCTGTCAGATCCAAAGCACTTCCTGAAGCAGATTCATCAGTAGTCCCTCCATCGTCAGCTCCAACAGCCGAGGTACGGAGTCCTTCTTGATCATAGCCAGCGGCGTATGCTTTAGCGACTTCTGTAGTTGTTTGCTCTGCCCCAACGGCTTCAGATTCCATTCCGGCTTGGTCGTAGCCAGCGTTACATGCGGCCGCTTGAGCCGTAGTAGTTTGTTCTTCGCCTACTGCTGAGCTCACCGCACCATACTGATCATACCCAGCATTGTAAGCAGTGGGATCGTATGCCCCGTATTCGTATGTAGCAGGGTCATAACCTTCTTGACCATACCCTGCTGCATCGTAGTTTTGGTACTGTTGGTTTGTGTCATAATTGTAGCCTTGGTACGCTGCTTGGTCATATGCGGTTTGATCATAGCTTTGGGCTGTTTGATCATAACCTTGAGCCGTTTGATCGTATCCTTGTTGATTATAGGCACTCTGATCGTATGTTGAAGGTGGGTAGCCTGACTGTTCAGTACCGTACGCTGTTTGATCATATGATGCTGTGTTGTAATTGTAGGCATTTTGATCATACGAAGTGTTATACGCGTCGTAGTCATAGTTTTGTCCGTAGTAAGCGTTGGGGTCATATGATTGGGATGCGTCGTATGTTCCGTATGAGTCTGGAAGTAAAAATAGTACTATTTATAAGAATCTGGATTCAAAAGGACTGAAGTTCAAAATTTTGAAATTCATTTCAATTTATGTCGTACCGTATTATTTATGTCATACTGTATTATTTCAAGTCATCTGATAAATCTAAACCTCAAGCTCAAAAAAAAGTCACATACCGGTTCCATAAGCACTTCCATAGGCGTTTTGGTCGTAGTATGTTGAGGCATCATACTCAGGTACAACTTGCTCTTCCGCCTTCTTTTTACCTGGAGGTGGTGGTGGCGCAGCCCGTACTGGTACTGCGCCACCTTCCTTCTTTTCTGCTTCTGTTGTTGTTGTTGTGTCTGTGGGTTTCGTGTCTTCAGAACTTGTGGGAACTTCTTCTTTTGACAATTCTGACGCAAATATCGGCTTGGATTCTTCTGCGAATTGGATTTTAATTTTTGAAATTTAAAGTTTTTGGAGACTGAACCCTAATTTACCATAGCAAGATTTTTCAACTTCCAAATCAAGTTTTTGGGCAAATTAAAAAAAATTTAAAAGCTCAAACTTACCAGTCGATTCCTCTTTCCCAATAGACTTTACTGGTATTTCTGTGGCTTCTTCGATCACAGGTGTACCAGCAACTTCTGGCTCGGGCTTGGGATCGAATGGCGATAGTTCGGAGCTCATGAAGGCTTCGGCTGTCTCTCCAGATTCTGGCGGCTTCTCTGTTGACATTGCTGAAATGCAAAGGTTAATTTTAGAGAAATTGAGTCAGGTTTATGCATGAGGAATAGGTATAGAGAAAGCTCGACTGTAGGTATAGACAAAGTGCGTATAGACTAACTAGTAAGGTCGATTTAGGGTGGTAAAATCAGGCAGGATACTCATCCCCAAAGAATTTTTTTTAAAAAAAGTTCACCGCCTCCTCCTGCTTTTTCAGTAGCGAAACTTAGCAAAGATTTCACAGTATGATATTAATATTTGCACTAACTTTCAAATAGTACGCTCAATCCATAACGTGCTCACGTTTCCTTTTCTCGCAATTTCTTTCTCTTATATATTACACCTGAGTCGAGTGTAATACTCGCTTTGCAATACTTGAAAAAAGTCTGTGAGTCAACCTAATATTACTTTAGCGAACGTAGTAATACTTTAGTTGAGCCTAGTAATACTTTATTCAAACGTAATAATACTTTCGTATTCGAAAATCTCCTACCTTCGTGTGCCTAGAACACTTTTACCCTGAGGGCATCTGAGGATCGCACGGTTTTTTCTTTCCAAAAAACGGAAAAAATAAAATAACGGAAATTAGCAAAGTTTTCTCCAAGACCGCGGCCTAAAATTAAAACGGCTTCGATCCGGAAAGCGGAGGGCTAATTTGCTTACATTCTTGGCTTAATAACACCATAGGATTAATTAAAACGGCTGAATTTGGGGGTGGAATTAGGGTATTTGGGGTAGGAAGGGGTGATAGTGAGTTTATGAGGGAAAGTTGGTTGTAAGCCTATAGTTATAGTAAGTCTACGGGGAAAGGGTGGTAATAATTTGTTCAAATAATTCTGTGCCTCCTTTTGAAATAAATCTTTGGGGGGGGGGGGGGTTTAGGGGCACAGAATTATTTGAACGACCTAATAGAAAGTCTAAAAGGGAGGACTGGTAGAAAAGCTATAGGGAGGGGTTGTAGTAAGTCTGTAAGGAAAGTAGCAAGCGTATATAACTGATAGAAGTATGGAGAACAGTTTGCACCTTAACATCAAACTTTGGTAGTTTTTGGCATTATTTAAAAAATTCTTTTTATATTAAAGCTCTAGACTTTAAGTTAAAAAATGGTATTTATGTTTCCAATGAGGGGCAAGTCAAGTAATTAGCATTAGTGTGAGAATATGCTTTAGTACTTTGATTTTCTCACTAGCTAAACTAAAATAATATAGTTTTCAGTGTGTGGGATAGCAAAAGGTATGTTTTGAATTAAGGAACTAGTCAATGTTGGGCAGGTCTTTTTTTTTGGGAGAAGACAATAAAAAAATTTTTTACAAGCAATAAGCTACCTAATATTTTGTTTTGTATTTTTATCTTTTGTTAATATGTTACTCCTCAAAGTAGAGGCTAAAAGTCATTTTTATCTTACACCCTGCGCTTTCACAAAATGTCAAACCCTACCCCAGCATGTTCGAAACGATACCCCAACATTCCGAAACCACCCCACCAACCCGCAATTTGATACACAACAACCTAATCTGTAAAAAACGAAAAAACACTGAAAACGGTCGTCATTTCACAACGCCTCGCCTCCTGAAATTCGCTTCCAAATCCGCAAAAACCTTGGCGAAAAGAAAACAAAGTAGGACATGTACATACAAGATATTGGGAAATGTTTTTGTCGTAGCCTAGGCACTATTATAAGCCGTCAGAGAGTTCTTTGCGCCCAACGAAAAAGCGTCGAAAGCCTCCGGACCGACCGTTTTCCAATACTTTTTTGGGCCGTTTTACTGCGTCGTACTCGCGGAAACGCCGCCGCCCGGGTTAGGGCGGGCAGAGGGGGGGGAGTTAAAGAGGGAGGGGGTTATGCGGCCGAATGAATACTAAATAGTTGGGGTTTATTTTTTAGTGAATACTTTAATGTCGGGATTACACATTGGGAACGGGTTGGCCAAACCGGGCTTTTTAACTAGGCCCGTGCCCAAAAAAATTTAAATTTTTAGTTTTAATTCACGTTTTTTAAACAAGTCGGACCTAAAAAAAATTTTAGCCGGCCCGGGCTTGAGTAAAATGAAAAACAGGCCGGCCTAACATTCAAGCCTTTCCATGTCTAGCCAGGCTTACATTAAAGGAGCGTTCTGTTCCAAACGTCTAGCCGGGCTTGAGGGAATGTTTTAAAGTTTATGGTAGAGGCATATGGATTGTCAAATTATGTGGTTCAATTGACTAAATGGCCAAGGGGTTTATGCTTGAAATTGGGTTTAAACTGATGTTGCTGACAAAAAATGACATTTTCAAGGAATATGAACAAAGACTAACAATAAGACTGGAAAGAAACAGCTGGAACATTTTTTTCAAATTGAAAAATTAAAAATTTGCCTTGGCTTTTTTAGACATATCTGGCTTCAGAGTTTATGTTTAGGTCTAATTGACCTCCTTCTCCTTCTCACACTATCCAGCTCACGTTAAAAATGGCTAAAACCTTACGACTAGCGAAAAGCAAGACTACCCACCGTTAAAATGGGAAAACTTAAGATTACCCACCCCACATGAAAAAATGCTAAAACTAAGACTACCCACCTCATAAAAAAATGGCGAGACTGTAAATAGCCATTCATCATTCTAAAATGAAAATTTTGAAAAAAAAACAAAATACAGTGCTTTCTCACAGTCAATTTGTTTGTTTTGGCATACGTCAAAAACAATAAATTAGTGTAATTGACACTTCAATTATCGTACAAAACAAAAAAATGTAAGGTCATTTTAATATTTTTGTTTTTCCGGAACTAGAAATTTGATAAAAGGCTGGCTCAAACATTTACAACAAATTTAAATTTTAAAAAACTGAAAATTTGCATATGTAGTAGAACACATTTCACCCTCCCTAATAAGTAAAAATTTTAAATTTTAAATTTGAACTTACCTGAAGTTTGACTTTGATTCTTGGCTGCCACCCAATCAGCGACCTTCTTCTCTGTTACTGAGTTCTGGCGTTCCCATTCTTGATCAAAATCAAAGTCTACACTACCTTGACGACTGCCAGATCGTGACCGATACTTTGGTTGCTCCATGGATTCATAGAAATCTGACCATGACATCGAGTTTCGACGTCGACCTGAACCTAAAAGTTGGATTGAGCAAAAAATTACAGTAGACTACTCGATTACTCCAATCTACTTTACACAAAACTACAGTAGCCTTACCGTTACTACTCTTAGCATTCGGGATAGAAACCCTGATCCTAGCCCCAGCATCTGGCGGTGGTTGGTCTCTGAGTTTTCGTTTCTTTGGTTCTTCATCTTCTTTTTGCTTTACATATTGATCTAACACGTTCCATGAGGTGGGTGTTGTCGCTCTAGGTCGTTGTACAGCTGCTTGAGCATAAGCTTGTCGTATCTCCGACTTTTCATTCGTATCCATATCAGATGGTCTTGTTCGGGGTGTTGAGGTTGAGGTACTGAAAGGATTTTTATATTTAAGCACGGTACTCATTTTTTTAATTTTTTTGAATTGAAAAAATTTTAATTGAAAAGGTAAAAAATTGACAGTTTTTAAAATGTTGGTGATGTCACAATTTTTGCAAATTCGACAGTAATTACCTTTGAATATTCATGATTTCCGTGTCCAAATCATCATCACCGTCCTTGAGTAAACTCTTGTGCATCTCAAACTCGGTATCGACGAATTCTGGGCCGGCGACGGTCATCTGATACTTTTGCGTCTCACCTAATCTGGGATCCACTTTTTCATCTTCTTTCAACTTCCCCACCTAAAGCATGATTATTATATTATAATATTTACAGAATTGCAGAGTAAAGCTTGGTGGGGTAAGGTAGAACAGGTCAGATTATGGTGAGATATAGCAGGGAAAAGCAGGACAGGACAGGTTAGGACAAGGCAAGACATGGTAGGGCAAAACACGGCACAGCAGCGCAAGACAAGAAAGGATAGGCCAGATTATGCAATAGGACAGTGCAGGGCAAGGAAAAACAGGTTAGGGAGGGGCAGGATAGCAAAGCAGGGCAAAACAGGGCGAGGCCAGGCAGAGCACGGCAAGGTAAAGCAGGGCAAGGCAAGGCAGATTAGGGCAATATACTGTATTATATACAGGGTAGAATTAAAAAAAGTAAAAATTAGTCTACCTCAATAATAGTCTCAATGGTACTGCTCTCCTTCATCCTCCCACCGTACGAGTGTTCGTAGCAGTCGATGTCCAAATTCGGTGGTAATTCGGGCATTGGAGGGAAATCCATTTCTACTGACTCGGTAAACGATCGTATCGCTTCTTGCTCTTTGCGTAGCATTTCTATGTCAAATTCATCTGAAAATGTGACATTTTTCGTTGTAAATTCTATAAGTTGTTATTTAAAATGGCATTTTTACCACTCAAAAGACAGATATTCGTATTTTACAAAAATTCAAGTCTATACCCTTTTCTCACAAGTTTTTTAAGACTTTTACCCCTCCCTCTCCCTCCTCCCTTCCACACTCATTTTACAATTTTTTTGTTAAAATTAATTTTAAAAAACAACCCCCAAAGCCCAAAATATAGCACAGAAAGTGAACTTCATACTACGGCTTCGGCACGGCCCGAACCGACTTGTCAAGAAAGAATGAAACCGAAACAGGGAAAACAAAAACTATACAACTTATCCTTTGGCAAGAAAAAAATTTTACTCTTACGGCTTCGGAATATTTGGCTTTTGAAAAGAAAATTGGCCTATTCCCGTTCGTGGCCCTAACATTTTATGATATGTAAAACAAGCATATAGATGTTCATCGTATGTTTGCTATGCGTAAGGTTAAAAATTAAAAATGCTAAGGCTGGAGCTAAGGTTTGGGTTAAAGCTTGGAGCTAAGGTTTAAGGCTAGAGCTCAGACTAGGGCTCAGGCTAGGGCTGAAGCTAAGGCTATAGGTAGAGTTAAGGCTAGGGCTAGGACTAGGGTTATGGCTTGGACAATGGCTAGGGCTAGAGCTCAGGCTGGGGCTAAAGCTATAGGTAGAGTTAAAGCTAGGGCCAGGGTTATGGCTAGGACAATGGCTAGGGGGAAGGCTGAGGCCAGGGCTTTGGCTAGGGCTAGCTTACTGTAAGCAAAGGCTGACTAGGGTTAGGGCCAAATCTGGGGCTAGGACTGAATTCAAAGATGCGACTTATCTGGAGCCAGGACTAATGCTAGACCAAAATTAGGTAACACTAGAAAAAACAAATCAAGAAATCCAAAAAAATTCAAAAATCAATGTAAGTTCATAGTATATACAACTAAAAACCCAAGTAAATCTAAAAGAACACAGTCTTTTAAAGAACGGAGACCGCCATCTGAATAAACGCAGAATAATATGTTGTTGACAAACATGTAAACAGAATATTGGCCATAGAATTGGGAAAATATATTTCACAAAGAATAGGGCAGTTAATTAACGATCATGAAAGGGTCCCTCTAACCATAGCACAAAAAAAATTTTTTTTATTTTACTTGCCCTGTACCCTTTTTTTCCTTCCCTCCCCCCTCTTTCAAAGGCATTTTGGCTTTAAAAAAGCTGTGAAAAGCGTTGAAATTTAAAGTTAACGATAAAATTTTATAATTTTTCAAAAATATCTTACTAGTTTAGATATTTACCTAAATTTAAAAACACAATTCAAAGCCAATACCCCTCAAAAACGATTCGAAAAACGATAACTCGGTTGAAACAAATCTTGCCAAAGGAAAAGTAACAAAGCCGAGAATTTACCCCTCCGTTTTTCTTTATCCCCGGTTCTTCCTTTTGGCCATTTCAGCCTCTTTGGCCATATTTGTAAAAAACGCCATTTTTGCTCTCTTCCTAATTTTAAGTTTTCCCCGCGGCCACAAATCCGACCAGTCCTTTAACGTGGCCAATTTTAGAGGTGGCGGTTAGTGTTTTTGGTAATTTTTGTTAATTTGGGTAGTTTTATTTCTTAAAAATTGAAATTTTTCCTTTACTCTACCTTATCTTGCCTTACTCTAAAATAAGCTGCCCTACCCTACATAACCCTACCCTACAATACCCTATCCTACCCTACATTACGGCTTTTAAACTATAGCAATAATTAAAAGTATATTCCCTGCCCTGCCCTTCCCTGCTATGTCTGGCCCTGTTTTGCCATACCTTACTCTACCCTACCCTAAAAAATGAAATTTTTTTTTAATTTTAGGTATAAAAAGAAATTTTATTTTCTCAAAAAATATTCCCCTACCTGAACTGTTATCAGTGGAGATACTAGCGACTCGCTTGAAGGCTTCGCGACCCGCATTCACGTTGAAACCAGCCGGTTGGACGCTAGCCGCTCTCGGTCTGTGTTCCATATCTTTGGCCGAAATCTTTTTCCAATAATTTCCACGAGATTTCGCGTCGGCAATGTCAAGATTTATTTGAATAACTAAATACACTTCTTAATTCATTCGCATTTTAAATCTGACATTCATACGATTTTGGGTTTGGAAAGGGTTTTCGAAAAGCTAGGTTTTTCGACCGGGCTGAGATAAAATTTTTAAAATATTGGCCGGGTTGGGCTTGATGTTAAACCGGTTTAAAATTTTCCAAAAAGTCAGGCCTATAATTATAGAGATAAAAAGTAAGTTTTAAAAAAACTTACCAGACAATAGTCAAGAAAACGCTTCCTTTCAGAGCCATACAGCCCTAAAACAGGATGTTTTTAATCAAAATATTAAGTACATTGCAATTAAGGCAATTAAAATTGAAAAACCGATTTTAATAATCTTTTTTAAACACGCTTTGTTCTACTAAAACACTAAAAAAATTTAAAAAAAGTTATTTTAGAACACATTTCTTACATCCCTTAAATCATACTTACCCCCCCCCCCCCTCCAAAGATTTGTAAAGCATTAAAATCTTCTTCTTTTCAACCCGAAATCACCCTGCTTGGCAGGGGCTTTCGATTTTTTACCGCCTATATTTTACAGTAGATCCTACCCCACCCGGTAACCCGGGGTCGGATCTATTGTAAAGCGCACTCTAACTCTAGGCCTAATTCTAGCCTTTACCTTGGCTTACCCTACCCTGCCCTACCCCACCCTACCCTACCCTACCCTACCCTACCCTACCCTACCCTACTATGCCCCTTACTCTTTCTTATCTACCCTAAACTACGACAAGTCAAGACCGTCATTAACAAGGCCCTATAGCAATAATAATACGACAATTACCCAAAAACTTCAAAAATATTCTCAACTCAAAAAATGGCCATTCAACTTGTTGTTATCGACCATCGTCCCTCCCTCGCTCCCTATCTCAATATCCGACCGTAAATAAACAAAAAAAGATTATTCGAAGCCGACGAATTAAGAATGCGAAAAGAACGAAAAATTGGAAATTTGATGACCAATAAAGGTTTTCGAGGAGGAAAGAAAAGAATTCTACCGCTGTTCCGTGCCCCCAGGAAATGTTTGGCCCTTGCGGCCAAGAGTGTTTTTTTTTTACTTTTTTAGCACCGAAGAAAGGGAACAAGGTTTCGAATTGCGCGGCGTTGGAAAGTTTTCAAACTCGATGACGTTTCTTATCGGAGTCGTGATGGGATGGAGATAAAAGAAGGGTTTTTTCAAATATATTCTAGTTTCAAAACTTAAAAGTTCATTTTAAGATGTATTAGTTTAGGATAGATAATATTAAAATTTTAAATATGTTTAATAATATACAGTGGAACCCCTTTAGTACGACCCTCAATACAACTATCGAGTCGATAGTATCCCAGCCTCTTTATAATGAAAGCTTTCTGACTGCCCTTTGTAATAAAGCTCCGATCAAAAACTACCTGGACATTGTTCCACTATGGTTATTTATCATGGCACTTTAGTCCAGTCCTCTTGAGTGTCATACTAACATAAATTTTTAGCACACTCATATTTGGAAAAAAATCAACTTTTAAAAATCGTATTTCCCCCTACATAACTTAACACAAGCATATAAGCAAAACACAAACCAAAAATTTTCCTATTACCTACTTGAACCATAAATCTGATAGACCACAACTAAACGACTCAATTCCCCCAAATCAAAGAATAAGGTTAAAATGCTGAAAGTAAAGACCACGAAAACACTTTTGGAAAAATTAAATTTCCAAGTATGAGCAAAAGTGTTTTGCTCGCAAAAAAACTTGTCTTCAAACTTTGATGGCATTATAACGAAACGTCGGGAATTCAATTTTTCGCCTGCAAAAAGCGGAACATAACTTTGGCATTTCTCGAGACATCTACAACAAGATTGCCCTTTTAAGACTTTAATGTGACATAGTTGGTCTAAACCCACCACAAAAAAAATATTAAAAGTTGTGTATACAGCTATAATAGGTTGACATCATGAGACATTTCCAAAAACTTCAAATTTTATAACAATTTTATTTGTCATTTACAAATTTCTTTTTGACAACTTTCTTTCCCTTCTTTTCTTTTTTTTCTTTTATTAGCCGTTCAGCTTGGGTCCCACCACGATAAATGTTGCCGTGGGCATCGCCTGCTAAAATGAATTAGAAAAAAATATTTTTATTGTGAGAGTGAAAATGGAGAGAAAATACGTTTTAATGTGGCAATGTTGATTATATTTTTTTAATAAAAAGGGTTTTAATATGTAAGTTTGAATACGTACGCGGATACAACGGAATTTATTAGTGCACAGTACATAATACTATAATAATAATAAAGTAACATATTGATTATTTTTAATAGTTAGAGTCAACACGAATATCAAGAATCGGTTTGCGGAGATCATCTTCCTGCTCTCCGGCCAAGAACTCCTGAATTGTCATCTTCATCAAATTCTTCTCTTTGTCATCGAGAGTTGAGATCATGTACTTCAAATCCAAATCAACCCAACTTGTATTTCTTTTACTGTACTGATCAAACTCCTCAATGTCGTATGTTAGAGAGCGATCTCTTCCCACTGAGTATAACGTAATAACTGTTTTGATCAAAGTAATAAGACACAAAGCACATCCAATTGCTACTCCACCAAAATACAAAACAAATGTTGTCAAGGTGAGGTAGAACGCTTTGTAATCAAAGTCAATGAAAACAACTGGCGTAGAGGTATCGTTGAGCATGGTATCGGTTACACACAACATTTCCTGTAACAATATGGTTTTTAACTTTACTTTAATCGTAGTTTTTGAGCTGGTTAAAACAAGATTTATAGATTAGATTGAAAATGGAAGCAAGGAAATGTAAAATCCCATAAAAATTACCTCAGAAAGTCGTTCGCGATTAGAAACCCATCTAGTTATCCATGGAATAACGTGGTAGATAGATTTGCCGAAGACAAAGTCCGCCATCAAATCCATGATGTGAACATTTGCAATTATTATGATCAAGTTCTCCCAAAAACACGAAGCATAGCAGGTTTTAAAACTTTTGTCTCCACATTTATTCTTCATTGCTTCAGTTCGATAGTTTTCCAAAAATTCAATAATATCGCTTTTTTTGTCAATTTATACCACATTACTGTTTCTCTAAACAGTACTTATAGGTTTAAGGCCATTTTACTACTACACATTGAAAGCAATAATTTTAACTTGAACATTTTTAATTTTAGGCCGTAATTTTGGGCTTAAGTTTAATTTTAAGCAGTACCTCTGAGCTTAAAAATATTTGATTTTCAGCCTTTAGTTTAATACAAATTCATAATTCTTATATATTATACAATGCTATACATTTCAAAAATGAGCATCAAAACTTACCAGTACAACAACTAAGTATCACAAAACAAATAAAAATCGGAAAATAGTACTCTCCTTTAGTTACTTTGAGGTATTCTGCAAAACTGAAGTTTGAAACAAAGGATGTGAAATTGGGGGGTTCGATGAACCTGATACAGTCCTCAGCAATGATGTTCGAATTTGACTAAAAGCTAACAAAATTTTAAAAAAATATTTTTTTTTCACTTTTTAAAAAAAAGAATTTTAAAATTATCCGTGTCCCACTGGACCTGTAAATGGACCAGGCTTATTCTTTTGGTCCGGCCCCGCCAAATCTGTCGTTGCATTTAGGCCTCAGCCCTATAAGAGCCCGTCCGGCTCCTTTCAATTTTGCTCCTTTTAAACTTACATTATTGAAAATCCCTGCAAGGTGCAGGCAGTCGTAGTTAGCTGACCAAAAAAATTCAATCATCAGAGAATACAATAGTAAAGCAGTATAAAGCAGAAGAGTGTACTTAGATGGAAGTGGAAACGCATATGACCATAACGTCCTTCGTTGCTCTGTTAGGGACTTTTCAGTCATTTTAATCGAAATTTACTTATTAAAATGGTATTTATATAAAATGTATAGATATATAATATATAAATTGAAAGAAGACCTAGAAAATATATTCAGTGCTGTGTAATATGGCAAATGGCGATCGACCGCTCTGTCTTTCGTAGGCAAACTAGAGCGTAAAACAGGCGCTAGGACAAATGCGGATTTTTTAAACAGTTTTTTAATTTTTTTAGTTAATTTAGTTGTAGTATGGGATTAAATGGTACTAAAGTTTGAATTGGTACTGTTTTAATATTTTTTAGTGCTAAATAGTACTAAATTTTAAATTGGTACTGTTATCTTGTCTGGTACTAAATGGTACTAAAAGCCCAAAGTGGTACTGTCATGTTAAAACCGTACCAATTTAAACCGTAGTACCAGGCCCGGGCGGGGATTGTTGGTCTGGGGGCAGGGGTCCAAAAAAACCGGCACAGGTAGCAGCTACCTTTTTTGCGAAATTTTTTTTCCGAAAATCCACAGGGGGGACCATGTTTAACTTTTTTCAAAAATTTTTTTCTGGGGGGGGTACCCCCCCCGTCCCCCCGCCCTCGCGCCCGGCCCTGCGTAGTACCATTTACCATACTACAGCTAAATTAACTAAAAAAAATTAAAAAAAAACTCTAAAAAATCCGCAAATGTCCAAAATCCGCATTTGTCCTAGCGCCGTTATGACAATAGAAGAAAATCAATGTCTAAGTACCTAGCTTAAAAACTACATATTACCATAACCAAATAGAAAGAAATGTACATAAAATGTTATTACGAACCACAAATTTTTCAATGAAACAAATTAAAAATCATATTGCTAATTTTTCTAATACTTGATCGTCTTTTAGTTATAACATGTGTATTCTTAGCATTACCTTGAGTACAACAGAAGGTACAGTGTTTCAAAATTTTCAACTAAAGCTTCAATAACGGCTGACAGTATTTTGTCGGGTAAACTTTCTCTTTTTTTGTTTTGCGCCAACTCTTATTCTATAAAATTATTTTTCTCCGCAAAGTATTTTCTGAAATCCTCGAAAAGCTTTATAGATTTGTCCTAGTTATCTGTTGTAAATAGTAAATATTAGTTTTTGTAGCTAAACATGAGTAGAAAAGTAAGTTTTATTATTATTTGCAGTTTTTAGATTATTTTCTTTGTTATAACTTATTTAAATTCTCGAAAAACCTACTTTAACATCAAAATTCTAAATAAACCTTTCAGATGTCGCCAGAAGAAGAGTTGGAGAAGCAGTACCGAGAATATAAAGCACAGTTTGAGCAATGGAGAGAAGCTAACAAGTATTTTTAGCAATTTTTTTAATTTTATTTTGGTGTTTAGGGGTTCAGAGGGTAGCGAAGGTTATATTCAGTACGTGAAGCAGTTCGAACAATGGGAAAGAGATGTTGAAGCTAGGAGAAAATCTGTTCGAGCTAAATCCGAGCAAGATCGACGACAACAAGCTTTGGAACTGCAGCAGAAACAACAAAATGATGAAGGTAACGACTTCTTTTGGCTTGCTTTCTTAGTTTTCATGTTTAATTAAATTTTTAAAGATTTTTGCTCTTTTTGACCATGATTAAGTTAAAATAGGTATTTTGATATAAATTTGGAGTGAAATTATTTTTTTTGAGTTATTTAAATGCTGGTTTTTAGTTTATATTGTTATAGGTTTATTTTTAAAAGTGAATAGCAGTTTTAGGGTTTTTTAAGATTTTAAAATTCATTTTAGGCAAAAGTTAAAACAATATTAATGTATTTATGATTTTAGACAGTAAATAATAGTTTGATATTGTTTTACAGTTAAAGGATAAATTATCTTGTTTTAGAAGCAGCAGCAAGATACGCTCAACAACAACAGAGTTATATGGCTATGCATCAAAAGGCCATGTTGGAGGAAGAAAGGATACGGCAGCAAAGGCAGAATCCCCAGCCAATTCCAGTGGAAGATAAAGGTAAGTTTTTGAAATTCAAAAGGTTGTAAAGGGGCTTTAAAATAGTTTGTCTTCAATGAACAAGTTAACTTTTAAAATTTTGGTTTGAGAAGAACATCAGATTTAAAAATTTTAATGAAAATTAAATTTTAAAATTTCAGCCAAACGAGGGCCTCACATTCAAGCAGAACCTCAGCCAACTCTTTCCTCTCAAAACCTTCAACGTACCGCGTTGTGGGGACCAGATGGAGCAGATTACACTCCAGCAGATCCAATGTTTGCTCGTTGGGGAGCTCGAGCAGCTCCACCCAATTACAATGTCACTTATCAGCCACCACCAAGTGAAGAACCTATCAATCCTTCGTGGTATTTGATGAAGAAGATGGAAGACAATGGATTGTTCTACAGTTACAATGTTAATATCAATGGTTTACCTGAGATCTCATTAGATGGAGTACCTGAAGGTGTGGTTAGTGCCAGTTTGAAGCCGGAGATGGCGGAGTTCAGGAATGATGTGTCATTACCTTCATCACAAGGGAGCTTGCCAGTACAACAGATGCCTATTGGGAGACCTGTGGCGTTGCCTTCGGACTTTTCTGTTCCCCCACCTTCTCTACTTTAAGATTTTGAGTAATAAATGTATTTATTTGGGATCTTGTTGGTGTTTGAGTTGTAATGACATTTTAATTGTTTTATCTATCTTACTGTTGGTTTTTAGGTATCTTGGTCTTTTATTTAATTTTTTTTGTTTTACATTACTTTTAAAGCTATATTTTTTATCAAAAGACAGATATGGAAATTTGAAAGATTTCTGTGATTTTTTAGCTTCAGTTTTATAATTTTCTAGCAAAATTATGACAATATTACCTTACAGAGTAATGTAATGGCCGTTTTTAAACAAATTCGATATGGAACACCATTTTTTCCGATGTATGCGGCTAAAGTTATGTCAGCCTTTCCTTCAAGCAGCAATTTCAAGCCAATTAATCCAGAATTGAACGATGTTCAGTCGTTTGATGTTGTGGTAGGTTATTGAAGGGTAATCTCTACTACAATATAGTATTTTTTTATGTTATGGTAAAACAATGTAAAACTATTATTGTCTTTAGCTTTTTTGAACTAACTCATCTTTGTTTCTAAATTACTTTCTTAAATTAATGTTAATTCAGGCTCCTCGAGCTTCCAATTCTGTCGTCAAAACCACCGGAGTACCTTCTGTAAGTCAAATCATAGGTTGTACAGATCCGATGGAGAACTTGTATCAATGGCAATTACAAATGATCAAAAAGCATGGTATTATGGGATTCAGACAGCATATGACGAGGAGAATGCAGGTTGGGACGTGCTTTCATAGTGTAGTAGAGCTGCTGTTGAAGGAACTGAAACAGAACGGAGAAATCGCGTCTACTCCTGAAAAAGTGTTGAGTATGGTAAGGATTTTTGAAGAGTTTTGGGATTTTTATGGATGTTTTAGGGCTTTTAGGTATTGCAATGACTTATTTATTGTATTTCCGATCAAAGTCTTAATGTGCTTATAAAAATTTAATTAAAAAAAATGATTGTTTTAGAAGCCAAATTGTGACCAATTCAAAGCTGAACTGAAAGGATATTTCAATGGGTTGTTGCCGTTCTTAAAAACATTGAAGAGCAATGACAATATCATACTAGAGGGGCGTGTTGATCATCCATACTTGTACTTCAGAGGCCGTTTTGATGCGATTGTAGAAATTGAGTAAGTTTTCTAGTCTTATTAGAGACTTTCATTTTAATTATGACATTTTTATGGTAATTTTATCATTTTCCACCACTTCGTTTCAGTGGAGACCTAACCCTAGTCGACTGGAAGACAATCAACAAAGAATCGGCCAAAAGTCAAGCTACAGAAGCCCAAACTCCGCAAGATCTCTTCTCAAATCCTCTACAATTGGCAGCCTATGTTTCGGCCGTGAATTGTTCATCTCTCTACCCAGAGTTACCAACAATTAAGAAAGCAGCCATAGTGTTGGCATACGAAGACAGAGACGATGTTGAGGTAGTCAAGATGGATCTGGAGAGTATTCAGGTGGGTTTAAAGTTTTGTTTTGGAAATTAAGTTAAAGTTTTTGCACAATTTATGGGCAGGGTAGGTGGTCGGTAAGGTTAAAAACTCAAAAACTATCCAAAAGTAATGTATAGATAAATTTTTAAAACAAAAAACTATGGAAATAGTAGTAAAACATCATGTTTTAGTTGCACTTTGACCACTTTCTCACCCGAATCAACAGATTTTGGTGGGGAGTTGAGAATAAAATGGAAAAAGGCGGTGTTGTCGACTTTCTCTACAACCCAGTGGCTAAAACTATCAACAAAATGAAAACTAAATCCGGTTGAAACACAACACTTGGTACAACAATATATTAAAATTCATGTGAAGTTTGATGGTTTTGTCTGTTACTAACTTGTATCATAGTTGGACCGCATTCAGGGTTGTTATGGCTCATACTTCATTAGGTCTAAAGAAGAATAATATTTATTACTGTGGAACTCCTGTATAACAAACTTCTCTATTTTGAAATTACCGTATAACGATCAAATTTTAACTTTTCGAACGATTTGTTATACTGGTGTTCAACTGTGTTATTGATCTGCTATTTCTTGCTCTAACTTAAATTTATATATTATGATGTGTTGTATCGCCTTTGTTATGAACATAGGGTCAAAAATACAGAAAGCAGGTTGGAAAACAATGTTTGAAAGAGCTATTATATTAACACAAAAAGTCAAAACTTTAAAAAAAGATGCAAAAATGGATTGTTTTTTGAATTTTTTAAAAAATTTGTAAAAGATTTTTTAATAGAAAGTGGCGGTAGTGTTGAGTTACTGACATGTAACTTTTTCAAATACACTAGCATTATTCTATCTGTTGGCTATAACATGATGGTTCTTATGAATGGGTAATTTTCTTTCTTTTTAGGTTTAGATTTAACGTATGTCAACGTACAAGAAGAACAAATATCCCAATTTTCAATATTAACATTTGTTTATTTCATTAACTCAACACAAAATACAACCAGAAAGACATAAGATGCTTATTACAATATTATTGTAAGAGTAACTGAACATGACCCGCCTCATCGAAGAAAAATAAAAATTAACAATACCGGCGGTAAAACAATTAAAAAAAAGGTAACAGAAGACCCGTAATTTATAAAAGATACGACAAATCTTTACTGTAACATCGGCTTTGATACAGTAATCCAGGAGTAGATCGTTATAGTCATCTAAGTGTAGACTGGTTACAGTAATGATGAATATCTAGATATACTGTAACTCTGTGAGTTGTTCTGTTAAAGATTTGCGTTATACAGAGTGATAAGAGAGAAAGTTTAGGTAAGAGAGTTGGATATTCACAATATTTGACAAATTATGTCATAATGACTGTCATCATGACAAAAAATAATAAAAAATCAAAAAATATGATCTGGCTGTGAGATCAACAATGATATTAAACATATTAATATTACTTATTATACATTAATATGTCATAAGTTATTATAAGAGCACTCGTAGTTTAGGTATTATTGACAGAATTCGACTTAATTTTCGGCGTCGAATGTGGTGGGATATACAACAAGATATACACAGTAATATGAAAGTAAATTAGGTACAAAAGGGTTATTGGTCCTGGTTTAAAGTAGTACTAGACGTTCTTAAAGTGGCTGAAATCATGGCACCGTACAGATGTTTTTTGATTTTGCCAAAACATATGGTATACTATACTACTGTAAAACCGCACTACTACAATATGAGAAATAAGGCGTCGATACAACATAGGAGAAAGATATTGTGTGCAAATTTGTACTAATATAGCATTATATTGCACATGGCAAACACGTATTCAAGATTGAATTGACTGATAAGAAATAAGATTTTAAAAGTAATGGCCAGTAAATGCTGGAAGACAAACGTAGTAAAAATCACAATATATTTGAATTTTGTCAAGAGTTGAATATCAAGCTTGAGGAAAGTGAAATTTAAAAAATTCAAATCCCCTTTTTGCTCTTCTTCCTCGAGCTCATGATGGTGAACCGGGACCGTTTCAGCAACGTATATCTCGGTCGCTCATCTTCACCATCACTGTCCGAATCCGACGACGATGAGGACGAAGCCGATGAGGAGGCCGGCGATGATCCACTGGAGCCGGCTGAAGTCGTGGGCTCGTCTTCATCGGAACTCTCATCCGATGTGTTGTTGAGGCGGAAGATCTTGTCTTCGAATTCCTCTTGGATTAGCACGCGCTTCAGGAGCGGAAGATCGTCTTGACGGCGGCGTTTCGTTTGCAGGAGCGCGATGTGACGTTGAAGCGCTTGACGAGTGGGCTTGCGCCATTTCGGTTTGCGCTGAAATTTTGAGATTATTTCGAATTGTTGAGAGTAAGCTCAGCATGAAGTATATTTTTGGTTTAAAACGTTTAGAATTTACAGTACAACATCTAAAGTACTTTGCTATTAGGAAGTGATAGTACTGAAAGTACTGAATGTGATACTTTAGAGAAAAAAGTGCACAACAGGACACTTCTAGTACTGTAAGGCCTAATTTAAAGCGCCCTTACCTGCTGAACGCCACCATTTTGAACACCGATTGAAGTGTTTGCTTCGGTCGTAAACTTGGTCATTTTCGAAAAGTTAAACCCGTTGCGATACTCACAAATGAAAGGAAAGGCCTGATTCTGAAGGTAGCTTGTTGAGCGACAAGTTTGGGATAAAGTCCTGAAGTTATATTAGGATCAGTAAAAGAAAAAAGCCGTTGAGATACAAGAAAATGTAAAACACGTTAATCACGCTTATGCATATGGTTAAAACGTCAAAATATTTAAAAAAAACGAATATATAAGGGAACCAAGAATAAAATACCGAGCGACAATAGTAACACGGAAAAATAATAATTTTAAAAACAGTAAGCTTATATGCTTATATATTGTTAAAACTGATGTAATTTTGTCCACAGTTTTAAAATATACACCATTTTAAAATGAAAATACAAATTCACATCATAAATAACCCGAAGATTGTAGTATAAACCCACTATAAATTTGGAAATACTAGTAAACATAACTTGTATAGGATATAAATTATGTCATTCAAATCGTTGTACATGCATATATGTAGTGCATGTTTAAAACACAAAACAAAACTTTTTGAAACTTCGAGTGGGGTGAGTAAATTCTAGAATTTATTTGAAAATTCTAAACGTAGCCTACTGTTGGTTTTGCGATTTTAGTTGGCTACTAATGGTTGTATATCAAATAAAAACATTTTAAAACGTCAAAATATAAAACAAGATGAAACAATCAATCCTAAAGCAAAGAACAATTTGTATAAAAATTACAGAAACTGCTTGGTTACAAAAACTAACAAAGATAAACCGAAAAAAAACAAAGATTCTGCAGAGATCACCTTCCCTTTTCACCACCAAAAACAAGGACGATATAGTTGCGTCTTGTGATTATTAAAACTTCACGTGGTTTGCAAATTTAATCAACGAAAAAAAAACAAAAAACAAACAGAAACCCGCTCCGGAGGCGATGTACTTGACATTGATATAATGCGCTATAAAACGGCATAAATCACTTGATAGAGGAAGTACAGTAAAGTAGTGATAAATAAGAAAAGATACTGGAATTTGAACGGATTTTAGGTAAAATACGGTTTGTTCTTATTCTATTTTTAAAAAATATATAAAGAAGGGACTAGCCATGTAAAGCATTTTATTATAAAGAACGATCTAGCTTTTTTTATAAAGGCTACTTCTATAAAGAACAGCCTAGTAATATAAAGAACGGCATAGCGTTCATAAAGAACAGTCTAGCCATACCCAATAGATAAAGGAAAGCAATATAGTCTTGGCTATATAGTCAGACCGATTTGCCATTTCTAATAAAGACAATTGAGCACCTAATCTGCACTTTCACACTGCCACACATATTATAACATTGGGAACGTGAAAGGACACAAAGAACACGCCCAACGAACAGACTGCTCTCTCTAGAACACTAACCATTTAAAACACCCCAAAGGCTACTTTGAAATGTTTTTTGGGATAAAGTAGGGGTCGAGGCAAGGAAAAATTACTTGTAAATTCATAAATTTTACATTAAGAAACTGGTATACAGACTCACGTTACACAATGTCAGCAACACAAAAATCACGTTACAAAGGATACTTAAATGAAAACACGAAAAAGTCATGTAAAACAACCCCACGTTAATAACAAATTAACCCCCTCTATCCGTTCCCTTTAAACATTTTTAAAATGCCAAACCCCTGCGGGGGAGAATTCGAAATTAAAAAGGGAATTTTAATTTGTAAGCAAAATTTATTTTTTGCATCCGGATTTTCGAAAAGGATAACATTATAAGATTAATTTTTTGCGGATTTGACAAAGTAGTTTAATGTGAGCCGTATTAGCCCTATTTCAGCTTTTTTTGGGTGTTAAGATATATATTGTTATGGAAAACCCAAGAGATATGTAGGTAAAACAAGATATAAAGAAGAAACGAGACATATAAGAGAAAAAAACTTTACAACAGATTAATACAATAACAAACAAGATCGTAAAACAATAGTAAACACCTTGAACAAGACGTAAATCAATTTGAGTGTAGATTTATCGCCGGTGTTGAAGATTACTGTTAGTTGGAGGAGGGTGATAAGCAGCTTGAAAGAGTTATAGTTTGTTTGGAATAGCGTTATAAGAGTTTGGAAGATTTAAAGAGCTAAAATTGGCACCATAAGTTGTAACATGTAGTTTATAAGAGAAACAAAGCAGAAACTTTGAGGTTTCCAAAAATTTAACCATAATTAGGATAAAAGGTACAAATTGGATTATACTTTGAACATAATCAGCTTAGTTAACATAATGCTCAATGAGCACGGTAAAACACCAGGTACAGGGTGTCCAAGGCTCAGTATAGATTTTGCAAGAGCAAGGATAGTACGCAAAATAATGTAACAAGATCAAATAGTTTGCAAATTTAAAGTTAGAAACTCATAGCCCACAAATTCCAAAACACTATAACCCCAAACGAATAATATCGGTCCGAGATAACGCATTACAAAGACTTGAAAAAGCGAAATAAAAGTTCAGAAGCAGGAGGTGGAGGGAACGTGTATATCACGAGAACGCTCTCCTGTTCTCTTCTGATTTTTGGAAAAAGCAAAAATAAACGAAGGGAACGGTGAATGGTAGTGTCAATTACAAGAGACCATAAAGTCTCATGTTATTTATTAGCACCCTGTTTCTTTTGTTTTGTATTTGGTTGTTCAATTAGTTCTGTGTTTCATATTAGGTTGTTCAGGTAATTCTGTGTCCCATATTAAGTTGTTTAAATGATTCTGTGCCCCTTGACCCCAAAAAATTTTTTTGAGTGAGGACACATTATTATTTGAACAACCTGATATTTAGGACTTTGGGTGGGCAAAATTTGATGAATAAAATCTTACTGTAGTTTTTTTTAACTTTACAAATTTTGATCAAAAATTTTATCTAATGATATAGTAAGCCACTTGAAGTTAAAAACCCTTAGGGAACAAAAAATTGAATTTAGTCATCATAAAATGCCTATTCCTTAAGGTTTTTTACAAGCACCGTGTTTCTTTTGTTTTTTATTTGGTTTTCCAATTATTCTCGACAATTTGCTTTGAGAGGGGCACAGGATTATTTGAACAACCTAATACAACAATATCCAAAAACATCTTTATATGATAATGCCCCAAACACCCCTATACGACAACACCCAAAAACACCCTTATAAACTATTCCACCTAGCCAATAGCCGGCAACATCGTATTATGTCAGCAGCCCCACTTAAGAGAGCAATTAGAGCCGTGTCTACCTCAAAAGAAAACAGCAGACATTCCGAGTGTTTGGAAAGGTTGACTGCACACACTAGCGACAAAAAAATTCTTTTAAAATTATTTCTCAAAAAAAATTGTCTCTCCCGGTTTAACGCCGAAAATCGCCGCTGGGAGTGGAAGAAAAATGGGGGAGAACCATTTAGGGGGTGGGTTTAAGCGCTTGACAGGGCTCGTTTCGCTTACATTACATTATAACATGACTTTGTAATGAAGTGGAGGATTGAAGACTTGTATAAGATACTGTAGAAAGAGGATAAGGTACTGTAAAAGGAGAAAAACTTGTAGATTTGATAAAGATACAGTAGGAAATTTAAAAAGTTTCTGAAATTTTATTTTACAGAAGCCATTGTAGAGAGGAGGATGATGATTTAAAGCTTTATTAAGGAGGGGTAATTTTTCGACCAAAATTTTAAAGGCTTTCAATAAAAATATACTTCCTCAATCGCAAGCTGCAAGCCCAACCTTCCCTACCCAAATTAGGCTAAATTAAGTAACAAACCACGCGTTTCAAAACCTCGACAATAACATTTGGCCTTTGTAACCGGCTTCCCTTTTTGTTTTTCCGAAAAAAAATTT
The DNA here is from genome assembly GCA_904066225.2 of Bursaphelenchus okinawaensis. Lineage (NCBI taxonomy): Eukaryota > Metazoa > Nematoda > Chromadorea > Rhabditida > Aphelenchoididae > Bursaphelenchus > Bursaphelenchus okinawaensis. Next base: position 3,662,678 of record CAJFCW020000005.1, on the reverse strand, counting down.
TTTTGCGGCCGCAGCAACAATTAATAGACGAAAACAGTCTGGTCTGTAAACAAATAAACTGCAGACAAGCGGATGGCTTAAGCCTGAATCTGAGAACTGGTGCAAAGCGAAACGGAATAACATTCACGATAAGTGGGTTAATTAGCTTAATGTATGATAATATGCGGGGAAATTCGGGAATATGGCTTGGCGGCTTGGAATTGGGATGGGATGAAAAAGTGTAGACTAAGCTAAACCTTTGTGAAAAAATGATAACGGCTACCATATGAAAAATGCTGATATTATAGAGAAGACCATAGTCTAGCTTAATATCCAGAACTCATTATGAGATCGCTTGTCAGAAATGTCCTCGGAGTGGATATTGTCAGTATATGAGGAATTATTAATTAGTTAATTATTAGATTAAGCTTGTAATAACAAGGAACAGAATCATGAGAAACAACATGACAACATATGATGTATATTAGTTGGTTAGCTATAAATAGCTTACTACTTGACACCAGAGTATTTTGAGGCTTAACCTTTGAAGAAGTATACTTTGCTTTGACTAGGCTTCAAACTCATTCTTTTAAGCTTGAAAGAAGACAAGTTTAAAGATAATATACAATATACTTTGTAGCCAAAGTTTACCGTATTAATAAGTCTACGATTAGTTTTAAATTCACACGTTACTATGTAATGTTTAAAACGCTAATTGCTCTAGAATAACGTACAAAAACAAAACCTACGCACGCCAAACATAAACGCCTTTGTAACTAATTAGAAATTCTACGTACGCCACTGTAAGTGATTACAAATATCACGTACTCCACTGTAACAAATTAACAAATAATACGTACGCTACTAACTACCAACTAGTATGTACAGCCTTATTTGAAGCTAAAAGTCTAACCGCACCAATTGACTTCCACTTGACAATAGTTCATGTTATGTGAACTTTTGGCGATAAACAAGAATACTAGAACTTGTCCTCTGAAAAACATAAAAGTTTATAATGGCCCATTAATATACGCGACAATCAACTATGCTGGTTATGCACACGACGTTTGAACTATCAAGGGAGTAAAACGCGATAAAAACGTATGACAGGTAATATACGCGACGTTATGGCTAACTGCAAGTCAAATAGTATTTAAGCAACAAACGAATACGTCAAACGATAGAAAGCTCAAGATGAGTAATAAAACGTCAGCCAATAACTATAAGTCAATTAAGATAACCACAAGGACAACAAGGTAATATACGCGATGCCATAGTAACATTAAAGCGACATACAGTATATAGATTGTTCAAAAAGTAATGCTCAAAAATTTTTTTATATACAGTTTAGTGGCTCATTACTTTTTGAACCACCAATCTACTCAAATGTCGCCTGTGTGTATAATTGACTTATTGACTCAACATATATTATAGTATTGACCAAACATATATTATAATAAACATAATAATAAAGTGACTAAAGCGAGCTATTAGTTACGTCACGAGGTCAGGGTTCCTTGGTTGGATCGAGTTTTTTTATGTGAAGTGTGTTTGGTAGATTAGAGAATAGACTTGATTCTTGAGATTTAACCAAGAATGGATCATTTAGCTTTTGTCAATGAATGAGAGAATTTTGTATTATGAAATTGGTTAAAGGCAGAACTCTGTGGCGACAATAAAGTCTACAGAAAGTAATGTAGAATTGTATTGAAACAAAAGACAAGACAAATGTCTTACTGGCTAAAATATTGTTTAGTAGCTACAGTTTTTAAAGAATCATATAAATTACTTCCTGAAAGTTAGGGAGTCGAACATTGTTAAAGCAACACGAAGATCAAATATCTAACAATAATATTTAAACACCAAAGGATAATTTGTGAAATATCATTAGACAAACAACAGTAACATCAAAGCGCGCATGGATACCCATGTTTAGACCTCAATTAATGTCAACTATCAAAAACACAAGCCAAGCCACTCATTCCTCATATTACTTATGTGACATAAGCTATGTTTTCCATTGTTGCAAGTGTATTACCAAACCAAGTCGGCGCCGATTTTTACACATCCGACCCGAATACGACCAACTACCTCAGTAAAACCTCGAATCTCGCTTCGCACCTTGAGAAGGGGCTGCTCCCGTTAATTCTTTACCCTTTATTTGCGCCCCGCTTTCTCCCGCTCATCTATCCATCTTCGCCTTGTCGTTCCTACAAGCGCGTTTTTGTAGCCCGCGTTTTAACGTAGATTCGAAAAAAAAACTGTTCTGGTCGACGGTTTCGAAATTTGGTGATAAAGAAACTTGAAAGGTGTTCTATGGTCTTGTTTCTGATAGTGGGTTGTAGACTTGTAAAGGAGCCGGGCATACTAGGCTCTCTTTCGGGACGGGCATACTGTACCCGCTTTCTGGACTTTTCTATGTTGTGATTGGTCTTTTACGGTACTAAAGAGTATAAAAAAATTGTCAGGGTACAAAGAGTCCCAAAAGGCATTGTCAGGGTACAAATATGATGAATTAAATAGTACAAACATAAAGAATTTACGAGATAAAAAGCACGACCATACCTATCACTAAACTCTCCACAGCCTACAAAACAAGCCTAAATGTATAAAAGAATGCCCAATTTAAAAACAACCAAGAAAGAGTTCATAAATGCAATATTGCAATGCCTCACACGCCAAACAGTTCCACTGATTCATTATACTGATTCGCAAACAAACTCTGTTTGTTCATCGTTTTTATCGCCTAACTGAGCTTATTACCATGAACTTTTGCGTAACCCGCATAAAGCCTTTTTTCTTATCTTTAACTTTAGTCTGAATGGAAAAATGAAAGATATTGGCATGTTATGTTAGTACTGTTTAGAATAGTTTTTTCGCAATTCTTATACTGTTAACTATTATAAGGTAACGGCTCCTTAGGAGGACTAATAGGCATTTTAAGGCTAGAGCTCCTCGTACTGACCTAGTTATCATAAGGCTATCTTAGGTATCGTAAAGCCCTATGAAGAATACCTGACTAGATTTCTATTGTAAAGCTTTTAATTGATTACTATAAGTTTTTCAATACCATGACCAATCTCGGTCAATTTCTTATTCATTTCGCCCCAAACAATCACATCCCTCATCCCCTACCACACCCCAAGAAAAGCCCCGGTCTCAAATTTCTCTCCCCTTTCACTTGTGTGATCCAACGGAACACCGAGTATAATATAATTCAACAATGATCATACCTCCTCGCCTTCTTCTTCCTTTCGCACCACAATGCGCTCCGTAAAAAGGGCGGATTTGTGGCGGGGTAATCGCAAGAAGTCGAGTTGTTTTCAGACCCCCAAAAAACAATGTTTTCACCGCCGATTATGCTAAAAATACAGCCAGAGATTTGCATTGGGGGGGGAGGGGGGAAGTTGATAGTCACACTTGAAAAGGTAAACAAGGAATTTGCAGGAAATTACTTGTTGATTATTGGGGGTGTGGCTATTTTGGGCTGGGTTGCAAGTTAGAGACAATAATTATTAAATTGAACTGGAGGTTCAAATTTAAAATGTCTGAAGCATTCCAATTGCCAGAACTACTCTAACCCTAAAAATTTGCTTTTAGAGGGGGCACAAAATTACTTGAACAACCTAGTATATTATACACTGTTGCCAACTATATCACACATGCTTTCCAGACATATTACCCTAACTACCGAATCCAAAAATAAGATAACAAACTTGAAAACCATGTACAAATTTACAATATTGCACAAGATACAAACCTCTGTTATGCTTTTTCTAGTAAAATGCAAGACTACAATTTCAAATTACCAAAAAAGACTTGACTACAATTAATTATTTTTTAAAAAACTACAAATCAAAATTCCTAAACCTTCAAAATAAAGACGAGTAGGTAGCTGTAGTTAAGAAAAGAAGCATATAATTGGCTGTTCAAATAATTCTTTGCCCTCTCTCAAAAGACATTTTGGGGTGAGGGGTAAAGGATCTTTTGAACAACCTATAATAATACGCAACAGTTGCCAAAAGACAAACAATTTTATATCAGTGATTAATAAACAATAACAGTAGCCAAGAAAGGCTTTCACAATTGTTGGCTAATTCTGTAGCCAAGAATTGTGAAACCCTTTGACCACATATCACTAGCCAAAAGCGCTCCCAAATTTCAAAATTAAAATCGAAAGCTTTCGAATTACAATTACGTTCCAAAAGCATGCTTTCGGTATACGAAATGTTTTTGGGAAAAGTAAATTTGGAACAATAAAGCGGAGAACTGGACAAACAAATTCAAATGAGGAAAGGAGAACTTCCGTTTATAGGACCTTTTAATATCGTTATTATTACAGACGAGGCAAGATTTTTAATCCCCCGAAAACGGTGTTTTAGTTTGCACGAATCGAGTTTGCATATTTTACAGAGATTTTTATGCATTATGCTAATCGTTTTTGAGTTTCTTAATATTAGGTTGTTCAAATAATTCTGTGCTTCTTCTCAAAGCAAATTTTCAGGGTTAGGGGTCTCAGAATTATTTGAACATCCTAATAATTTTGCATTTTCATATTCAAAGTTAGGCTATTGAAGAAAATAAAAAAGATTGGTAGTTTAGTTTAAGCAAGGCTATTGAAAACCAAAAAAGATAAAGATTATTAGTTCAGTTCAAAGATCCTTTTAATAAGCGCTAATAACATTTAATAATGAAAGATTAAACCAAAGAATTCCAATGTTAAAACAATTGCAAGATTACACAACCCACAACATCCGAAACCACCTTAATTCCAACTTGTAACACGACTAATTCCCCTGACCGCTCAAGTTCATAACAAATCAAAAATGTATAAACCGATTCGCCGGGCCACCTGACTTGGACTTTGAAAAAAAAACTCGAAACGCATTAATCTTAAAGGGGCCGAAAAGAGATAAAAATCAAAAAATAAATAAAAAATTTGGGCTGTTAAACGAACATGTGAGGTATATAATAAATTGGCGATTCACGAGGAGAACATAAGACAACCTTACGCAATTCACATAAAATTATTAACTACATGCAAATGAATGCAACTGGTTTTGGTTGGGGTTTAATAATGATCCAGGCTATGTAAAAGAGCTATTGTAAGAAGTAGAAGCGGTTGTCTACAATGGCTGTCATAAGCATTAAAATTTGGAGTAAATTTATGGTTTAAAATTGAAAAAATAGAAAAGACTGTTATCATAGGTTATGTATAAACTAATGGATAATAAATGCCCTTCAGCTTAAAACTATTTGCCCACAAGTTGTAAAACAATTTTCTGGATGGTCCAGAAAAAACTACCTACAACTTTCACATCAAGTATTATTGGTACAAATACTACTCATTAAAACCAATATCAAATAGAAACCCTATCAGCAGATTAGCTCCCCACATCTGCAGTACCACACAAATAACCCTAGCCGTAATGCTACGTTGTTTTAGCATGTCTACGTTTAGAAATGCTAAAACACCGTCTACCAGCTTACGAGCTAATCTATTCTTAACACCTCTTATCGTATCACAACCACGCTTACGCATTACTCTGTCGAAAGCCTCAGAATAACAAACTACACCACTTGAAAATGTTGATGCGACGAAACGTGTCGCTTTTCTTTTCGAACGATCACCTTGTTCTCGGCTTTATTAGAGGCCATTATAATCGTATGTTTGTCTGTCTATTCTTTGACGAAAATGGGTTAAAAATAGCTGATTGTAAGTAAAGTTGGTATGAAACTTGAGGTTGGCGCTTGGATGATATTATTAGGTCTGGTAATATGAACTTGCGTTTCTTTTTTGGCTAACAAAGCGGGAAACTTGTAGATGTTTCTTATCAAACGGGCTTTTAAGGTATCGTCTTCTTATCTAGACGACAATAGATTACCGTACCTTTGATTCGCTTCCTTATTTCTTCTAAAATACTTTTTAATCGCTTCCTTAACCTTTATAAAACTGTCTTACCTTTAGCTCCATCTCTTACCCCTACCCCCATCTAAAAAATCTTGTATTTCCTTCCCACTCATCCATCTGTTTGTTGCGCTCAAGTTCATGAATACAATAAAATCTCCCCGCCGCCGCTTTGCACGCGTCCCGTCTCCTACCCTTTCTGAATTTTGACGAAAAAAATCACAAAACAAAACTGTGACGAAAAAAACGGAAAGTCCGCAGCGCCTTAATGATTGCTAAAATGGGTTTGGAGGGGTGGAAAGAGACCGAGCATCCCGTCTGGTGCGGCGGCAAAAACATTAGAATGAATAAACATCCTAAACTGCTAATATGACGGGTTTACGATATCCAGGGGTTTCGTGGAAGGTTAGGAAGTTCCGAAAGATTAGGGCAGTTCCGGTACTAAGGAGTGCGGTTTCGGTGCTAAAGTCCTACTTCTGGTGTAGGCTACAGTATTAAGTAAAACAAGGTTTATATAGCTGTTACCGATTAAGTTCTAGCTTTTATCAGCCGAAATGGTAAAAGCTATCACGTTTTCCTGATACATAAGACTGCTTAAAGGCATCAATGTTCAATTAAGATTAACAGATTGTAAGGCGAAAAAACTTTGAAATCTTAAGGTTTAAAACCGCCATGTCCTCGACAAATCTTGTAAAACAAAACACCTAATTTCCCCGATTAACTCTCACTAATACCCAAAGAGAATGTAACACAAATATGTCAAAGCCAAATGATTTCACACGACCTTCTAAAGAGTCATTCTGTCATGCATAATCCCCCCCCCCGACCCAATTTGGCAAGAAAAGCCTGCGAAATGTCAGGTGGATCCAACTAAATGGTCAGTCGTAAAAACATTTTCGGCCACACTCTCGCCCAAACTAATCCCGAACATTAAAGTGAGAGAAATGGTCGCGCCAACCTTAATCTCCTACACATATGCAAATCAAAGGAAGGGGGGGGATGCGAGTGCGCGCGTTTTATTGGTCCACACTTGTTCGTTTGGGCTAGGATAATGTTGCCGTTGCGGGTTTTGAAGTTGACAAAGGGTAAGGCTGGTAAAATGACTTGATTTCGCAAGAGGTAAGATGATCAGTCTAGAGCTTCAGAAGGTGAATAGTCTGTAGCTTTAGGATATCACCATTCTATAGCTTCAGGCCTGGAGCTTTGTTTATAAAGTTAAAGACTTAATGGAGGTTTGACTTGACAAAGGTGAAGCTTCAGAAGTTGTGACTGTTAAGGCGATGACATAAAATAGAAAAAACGTCCAGCTTTGCCAATACCAGTTGGTTACAATAAGGCATGCTTTCAAAAACCTTTACAGCAGGACATGGCAGCATTAAAAACTTCCATAGTAATACTTGGCAGCATATCCAGGTCTAAAAACAAAAAATGAATTATGCTGAATGAAGGGAATAAAACCGAGCAAAAGTTGCAAAAATAAAACAATTGTGGAATACATTAGCGTCCAAACTGCATTTAAAACAATTTATGCAAAAAAAGTTCGAAATTTAAAAAACACGATAGGTAATGAAGGGTCAAAGAATACGTTTATATAACCGTAACTAGCATGTTTTTCTTACTAGAAAAGTCGGGTAGCTAGACTAAAGGTGACAGCTTAAACACTGGTTTTACAACGATAGTAGGAGTACGAAATGGGCCTGCACTTTTGCGGCACGGCTGGCTTATGGTCAAGATCCATTTTTTAGGCCCGGTTTGTTTCAATTTTAGCTCACAGCCGGCCTGTTTCGGTTGTAGGGCCGGCTTGGCCGGGTCATGCCTTTACGGCCTGTTTTTCACCTCTAACTTTTAGACATTACTTTACAACAAAAAGCCCCCCCCCCCCTTATTAATCTGGCGCCGTTTGCAACGGCGTTGAGCCATTTATGAGGCCTATTTGTGTTCGGAAACTCCTCAATCTAAATGCGGTGACCTTTCGATAATTACAGCTATTCAAGAGGGGCCTCAAAAGAAGTTGTACGCCCTTTTCCTATTATACAGTAAGCGGAAGGTTCAAATGGGCCGCAAAATTAGAATATTGGGCTGGCTTGAATATGTGCTGACTGGTAATGTATTCATATTTTATTCGCGCTTAAGTGAGTGTTTGGAAGTATAATGTGCAAAGGAATTAATGGTTAATAGGATGAGTGTTTGAGATAAAAGAGTCATCTTGTGGTATAGAAATGGCAAAACAATACTGAAAGAGCAACAAATCATATAGTACAATATTACCTTATGGTACACTTTTTATCAAAAAATGTTAAAACAAATGGCCCTAACGTGATATTTTTACAAAAACAGTAACCAAAATAAGCCTAAAAGAAAGAAAAATAACTAGTATAGTCCTAGAAAACAGAAAAGTAACTAATAAAAGTCTAAAAGTACCTAAAATAGCCCACAGATGCTTCATAGACTATACCACGATATACCCAATGAGATCTAATCATACCACAATATACCCCGTAACACAACGTAAACCCTGTCGTAATCCAACTCCTTTACGTCTGTGTTCAGCCACGAATCCTTTGTTTCTAAAATTACAAACCTTTTCGAATGGCCTTTCGCTTTGAACTCAGAGCCGAGTCAAATTATTGAGTTTAAAAGTTTGGCCCCAAGTTTATAGCCTCTTTTTACTATCGGTTTCACATACAATGAGCTGTCATTTCATGTATAGTGGGGTCGGAAATCCAATACAAGTTTAATCGCTTACTCATACAAATGAAATAGTCAGATTACTAAGGTTGTCATCTGTTTGAGGAGGGGTTAATCACCTTTGGAGCCGGTTTTCGATAAAAAATGTTAGGTATGGTAGTGTAGTATTGTTGGTATAATAAAATCATTATTATGATAATATTTTGCTTCTATCAAGAGCCTGCTTTCTAGATTACAAACTATGAAATTGTGGGGGCACAGAATTATGTGAACAACTTAATATAATTTACTTTAATTTATTTTTAAAAAAGTTACTTTAGCTTAAGAATCAAAAGTTAAGGATCAGTAAGACTTGAAGACTTTTACAACCCTATCAAGCCCGATTAGTTTAATGTCGGCGAATATAATCGGCTAAAAGACCAACAGACCAATCTAACACATGTTGAACAAATAAATTATAATTTCAAAGCGCATACGATTATAATTCAATAAGTTAGACATTAAACCCAGAAAGCATTTTTTAGTGTTTTTTAGCTAACTGGTACTCCTATACTATCAGGACTGGACTATTAGGGCTCCGGCGGGAAACTTTGACGTTGATTTTGATTCTACTGTATTTGCTTGTAAATATTTGGAGGGGGATACAGTGTATACTTGGACGGTGGTACAGTGACCTTCATAACATACGCATATACAGTAAAATCAAAACCAACGTCAACCCCACCATCTCCGACGTACGCCACAATATAAACAATTGAAACCCCCGACCACTTTACCAAACCAGAACAATTTACAAGCGATAAAAAACATCGAATGACCTTTTCTCTCCCCGCTTCGGAATGGAGAAAAAAAACTCCCCCCCCGTATGAACCCAAAGAGAGAAGGGAGCTTCCTCCACTTTACCCTCCGCCATCTCGACAGATTCAATTTGACGCAATTTCGTTTTGGAATCATTCCGAAATGTTATTTATTTGGAATTATTAATAACGTTTTCAATTGGAAGGAAACGAAATGAGCATAGGTTTTGAAGGGCATGGTGATTAAAACATAACATAGTATAAAAGTAAAGGTTAAATATGAACATTGAGGAATAAAAATGGGTATACAATACCAAAAGTATGTCAAAACAAGGCACAAGTCACGGTAACGTCAAGCAGGCGCAAGGCTAGTATAATGTGAAACCAAGAAGACAAAGATGATAAAAGTTGGTAAAAACTACAGTAATTTGCTTCGTACTGATCTAAGAAAAGATGACATATAACCTAATTCAATATCAAAGAAAATTTTACTGAGAACGTACTACAAAACTCAAGAAAACCTTGTCTATAACTTACTATGGCATTCAAGAAAAGCTTACCTATAACCTCATAGGATATCCAAAGAAAGCTTACCTATAACCTATTAAAAGATCTAAGAAAACTTTACCCATACCTACTAAAATATCCAAGAAAAAGCTTACCTTCAACCTACTACAATATCTAAGAAAACCTTAAATATAATTTGCTAAAATATCCTGCAAAACCTGCTCTATAATCTACTACGATTTACAACTTACTACAATATTCTACGAAACTTTATCTGTAGCTTACTACAATATCTAAAAAATTTTTACTTATTGCCTACTACAATATCGTACAAAACCCAAAAAAACCCTTTCTACAAAACAATAGCTCTAGTGCTTTAAAAACTCTGACATCTTTCATCCATGAAGGTCGCGCGAAAAACTCGTCTTCAAAATTTAAAAAAAAGTTCTTCATATAACGCTCTCCCGTCATTTCAATCTGTCATAAACCTCTTCGGAAACAAAACAAGGGCGGAGAGAGTGGTTAGAGAAAGAGAGACTGGTTAGAGAAAGAGGGAGTAGTTAGAGAAATAGATAGTGGTTAGAAAGAGAAAGAGAGCGCACAAAATCATGTGTACTGAAAGAGTCAGTCAGAGAAAGAAATGCGCAACGTATTATAAAGAAGGACCAATCTGTTGACTATGCCGCAAAAACCGGGGGTAGATCAAATTGAAAAGGTTAATACCGTAATTCTGGTTTGTCAACGTCAAATGGCAAGGTTTGGTGGTACAAACATGGAGTACTAGGTTGATGGGAAAGGGATGGAGTAGGCTTATACAAATTTTTAAAAATTATTTGTAAAACACTTGGCCAAAAAGGTTATGACATAATATATGATGTAACCACCTCTTTGAAGACTGTAAATCAATCGACCAGATGCGATAAACAATGTTGAGCCTATACGCAAGTGTCGTATAATAAGAAGGTCATCAAGAGCATAATTATGCATTATGCGACACCTGGCGGCGGCAACTGAAACCTTAAATAGATTAACGAACCCTAATACGATCTGACGCTACAAAAGCGTATCCAAAAGGTTGGATTAGTCGATTAAAGACGAGTGTGTAGCTTATTTTAGCTTGATCGTACATGAAAATTTGGGACGTGGTACGTGGTATATAGATATAGTGATTGAAAGATACATAAAAAGAATCTAGATCAATTCTAAGGTCTTTAAGCGTCTTTTATAAACTTTGAAGGCCCGTAACTTTCGACCGGTCGATTGTACAAGCATAATATTTGGAATTTACAATGCCCCTACACTGTCTTTATAAGGATCCCGATTTCAAACTTTTAGCTTTATTGCCACGCTTGCAACGAATTTTTAAAAAATATTGACATAGCCAAAAGAAAACAAAATTTTCAATGAATTTTTAAAAGCCTTGCCTCATCCTGGATAAGGAGATAAGGAAGTGAAGCTTTTACAAAAGTACAACTAAAAAACAACTAACCAAACTTTATTACCTAAAGGCATATAACAAGCCCAAACCTGATTGTCTACGCCCTTAACAATAACCACATCCGGGTGGAGCAATCTTGTTACACTAAGTGTATTTGAACAACTACATTAAAACAAATTGTATTCAGACTTTTCATGGCGCAGACAAGTGCCAATTCCCAGGCGTTCGGCTTTAAGTTCCTTTTGCAATTTGAGTGACATCCGAAGAAACGAAAAACGAACATAAAACAATCAAATACACTCGGAAATGGCATGGTTATGGGGCGATATTATGATTCCAGGATAGTGCGGTTTGTCAACTATTGTTTTAAAAGTCGTCGAAGGTAAATGGGCAGCAATTTGAGCAACAATCTTTTACAAAACTTATTGGTATAAAGGTAGGATAAGGTAGAACAAGACTGAGCAAGGTATTGCAGGGTAGGGCAGAGCAGAAGAAGGTAGAGCAGGGTAGGATAAGGCAAGGCAAGGTAGAACATATAATCTTATCTTTAGAACCTAGTCTTAGCTTTAGCCTTGTAGGGCAGGATAAAACAAGGTAGAGTAAAGTATAACAAGGTAGTGAAGAGTAGAACAAGGTAGGGTAAAATAGAAAAAAGGTAGGGCAGGGTAAACTAGAGTACAAATATGGTAAAATACGGGAATCTTGAGCAAGTTTTAAGGCTATGAAAAAACAGTAAAACGACAAATTGTTGTCCTTGGTAGTGAAGGCTTTCGAAACGCGTTAAAGAGGCTTACAAACGATTACGCAATCGATTAAACAGAGTGAAACGCTTGACCTTAATGACGACATTTCAAGTGTAAATAAGGATAAGATCGGGTACATACTGTAGCTGATACTCTGTAGATAATGTAGCCCACTGTGTATACAAGTTTGTAGCATAGCGCTAGAAGGACGAAAAGTACCTAATACTGGTGTAAACTACGGTAAACCCAACATATAGTTTTATAATTTTTGCCATCCTAAAAATCACCCCTCTCTAACCCCAAAAAACAGCGTTCTCAACACTTTTCGCAAGCCCCTCTAAACGGAAGTCCATTAAATTCTTTAGATTCAGCGAATTTTTAATTTGGACTTGGCCCATTTCAACTTGTCCATTATTCCCTCGCGGTCATCGCTCGCGAGAAAAATAAGCATTAAAAAAGACATTTTGTCCGAGGACCACTCATCCGGCGAGGTTTCTTCCCCACACCCGCCCTCCCAAACAGATGATCGTGTGTTTGCGGAGGATAAAAAAGGAGTACCATTAGACAATTGATTCAAGTTTGTGAACGTTCTTCGACGTTAGTAAGCGGGTTGGAATTGAGAAACATATAGCAATGAATTATACTAGCCGTTGCCTGGCTCTAGGTGTAAAACTAGCTGAAAGTCTAGCCTACGCTACTGCTTTTGGGCATATATCGCTGAGTTAGAGCTGAGCTCAAAAATCATACCAACTAGACCTGTAAAGAAACCGGTGTCAATTTCTTCCTGACAACTGGAAGCTGTTCTAGCCCTAGCTATAGGATGAGGCCTAGCCCATCTTTAGCCTTAGTCTTAGCCATAGCCATAGCCACAGCCATAGCCTTAGCCTTAGCATTAGCCATAACCCTAGCTTTAGCCCTAGCTTTAGTCCTAGCTTTAGCTCTAGCCTTAACGTGGCTCTAGTCCTATTATAATAGTCTATTTTTATTTCCACCTTGTCCTGCCTTTCATTTTTACTCTGCCTCACCTTAATTGACCCATAACAAGTCAATTCCAAACATAATCAATCAGGTCTCATCCCCTCACCATCAATCCGACCCCACCCTCATGAAGCCACCTCTGACTTCAAGGCTTCTGAAGTCACTTAATTTGGCAGTGACACGACGCTGACATATTAGATTAATTGCGCAAAAGCAACATAAACGCATTTACGGCGATTGTAAAGGCGAGGCAGCAGCTGTCTCGTTTTGGGACTCTAATTTCTCGCGCATCTCAGCGAAACGGCGACGGAAGGCGATCCGACAGAATTGTTTTATAACTGCGCCAAGATTTTCGACAACAAAAAGGCATTTCGGCCCCACGAGTTTCATATGCATAAGAAATGGCACGAAGAGAAAGAAACCGCTTAATTATAATATAATAGAAGCGAAGCGCAACGGCCGCCGTTTGACATTTGAAATGCACTCGGTGCGTGTTGTAAATGAGTTTGAATGTGTATGAAATGAATGAGGATGCGTATGAAAGGACGTACAATAATAGTGACGATTATCAAGTTGTCCGAATATGAATGAGCCTTCAAAGCGCTTAATTTTGAAAATTTTGGCTCATTCATAGTTGGACAACCTGATATATTAATATATGACAGAGGGCGGGCTCACTAGGTTTGGTCGAAATTTTGTTTCAATTCAATTTGGCCATGGCTGGGTTTCAAGTTTAAGCTCAGCCGGTTTTTTTGACGGGAAAGGTTTGGCTCGGCTATTGCTCTAAATCTAGTTAAAAGCTTAGCCTAAGCTACTATTTTTAGTCTTAGCTTGCTGAGTTAGCTGGGCTTAAAACTCGTCTTAACTAGACCTGTAAAGAAGCCGGGTACAATTTCTCTGCTCTTTCTACGGGCCGGGCCCAATATATTGGCCTAGCTCACAGGCCGGGCCTAACTTATTACTTCGGGTCTTGGACCGAACTTTGGTTTAGGCTCCGACCTTTGTGGCCACATGTGCCGACCCATACTGCTTCACACTTGTTTTGAACCGGCTCACTAGGCCTAGTTGGGCTTAGTCTAGTTGGCCCTTTTAGGTCTAATCTCAACTTTTTTCTCCGCATACTTATAGTCATCATTTTATTTGTAAAATGCTGACTATAAGGGGTGCGGATGTATGTATGTCTTTACCATCCTTATTATTGCCAACCAAAATGACAGTCGTCGAGCCATAATTAGTTTCGCATTATATTTTGACAAGATACCATCATCTCGTTGACCTCACGATACCTCGGTTTTCTCGAGAGGCTAATTATAGTGAAGCGATTGCAATTACTCGCGCTACCACGCTGTATTATCTTTCCGCCTCGATGTTTTCTCGAATTGAAACGCGACGGAAGTGCTTGAACCTGATTCTTGTTTGCTCAGTTTTTGACTGGCCTGGGTCAACTTTAATGTATAAGCAATGTTAATGTATAATATATCATGAGCTATGGTTTGGCATGTTTTTGTTGGTACTACAAGGTTATCAAATATGCTACTACGCTTAGGGTATACAATACAATGCTTTTATAATTAATCTTGATATAAGAAATCGTTGTTATTGTCAACTGAAGGACTGAAATACAGTAAGAGCATTATCAAAAAGTTTAAAATGTACAGTAACAAATGCAATACCAAGAAAATTAAAACAAAAATGAATTTTAAAACAATATTATTAACAATTCTCAAAAAACAGCTAGGATTCACATTTTTGTGTGACACATATAGTAACATACGTCAATGTTGAATCAAAATTCAAAAACAAAAATTTGAATAATCATGCCTCTATGATTATTTCCATATTTTTGGTTTTGATTATTTTGACATTTTTAATAGAAAGTCAAGTCATGCTTGTAAATCATGTTGAACATCATTACAGTCAGCTTTATATAACTGATGTTGGTTATGTTTGAGGAGTTGTTTTGCGATCAAGTACATACATTTGGAGGTACTGTAAGTTAACATGCTTGAGAATATTGTAAGATAATATAGTTGGAGGTACTGTAAGATACTATACTGGGAGTTACTGTAAGATATTATGGCTGGAGGTACTGTAAAGTAATATACTTGACGGTAGTGTACGATAATATAGTTCAAGGCTCTCTGTAAGATACTATAATTAGAGGTGCTGTAATTTAATATACTTGTAGATAGTGTACGGTGTAATACCCAAAGATACTATCATTCAGAATGATGTTTCGAAGCCTTGTATTGGTTTGCTTGTTCAGTACAGTATGGTCAAGATCAGTAAGTTATGATTTTTAAAATTATTTTAAAGTATTACCAAAGTTTTGAGAGCAGAATTATGTGAAAACCCTAGTATAAGGCAAAATTTTTTGAACTTTTTGAAATTTCGAAATTGAAGGTTACTGAAGATGATTTTGCTACAGTAATGGACGGAATTATCATGCATTCAACTTATCAACCAGTCGAATTCGAACAGTACCCTACTCATGATGGAGAACAGATCAGAAACTTCCCCGCCATGATGTAAGGGTATATGTTTATATTCTTGAAGTTTTAACGAGAATATTATTTTTAGTTGACTAGGTTAAATCGTGTAGACACTGTATTTTACAAAAAAAAATTTAGAGAAGATGAGCAAGGAATCTATTACTTTGGCCAAGCTTATCAAGATTCTGATAACAAATGGTGCGCTTTGTTCAATATCCGACAGACTATCAAAGAAACTTGTACTCGATTTCGTGTTCTGGTCAATATTCCCAGAAATGAGTAGGTTTGAACAGGTTTAGGTAACATTAAAGGCTATTTTAATGCATTTTAGGCTTTGAAGAAGGGATTTTATGCTATTTTAAATCTAAAAAAGTTTTTTTAATGTTTTTAGATTGAAAAACACGTTCTTAAACTATAGCTTCTAATTTTATAGGTATTTCCTTCGAAACCCATCAAATATAGAGCCAACCGATGAATTGGTCACCGTTACCGACAGCACTTTGGTGTTATTGAAAGACCAAAACAAAGAGGGTGATACTGTATTTGGGACGTTGGCCAAACACCCTGATGGATATTGGACCGTGTTGTACATTGATTACGAGAAGAATGCTCAACGACTCGAAATCGACCAAGTTTCCGGCAAGTACCTGTTGTACGTGGTCAAGGATCATATTTCTAAAGTTTAATGCTTTAGGATGAATAAAAATTATTTTACAATGAATGTGTACTTTATAAGATTGTTGATAAACAATTTATGATATCTGATCAGCTGTTTTTGATAAATCGGCCAATTTATCGTGAAAAACTGGCTGCGCAGATTGGGCGCAGCTCTGACTGTTTGTTCATCGTTTTGGAACGAAAAAACGTGGAAGACAAGTTTCCGACATTTTTATTGTGAATATCTACACATTTCGGCAATAGAATATAGTTGTTTTACTATCTATTGATTAAGACACAAATTCTAAAAGCTTTGCGACTTTAATTTCATAATGAAACTCAAGTTTTTGCCGTGTTTTCGCAAGAAAACCAAGGTTTTCGAGGGTCGGCCAATGTTTCTTGCAGATGAAAGTGATCCTCAGCCTATTGAAGGACAATGTTCTGTTGAAGTAAGTCTTTTCATATTTTACTTTATTGTTTTAGTTAAAAATTTTGATGGAATTATGTTTTTTGAGCGTAACACCGACGTATTACTCATAACGTTCGATGTTTTTGAATGTTACCTAATTTTAAATGATGTTACATCTAATTTCTGAGTTTTTTTAAAGAAATATTAAAATTTAATATATTTGCAATGAGTGTTTGTAATATTTTTAATGTTTTAGGAGTTTCAAGCAGCAATTGCGGCGATAGAACAGCAAGATACGTTAACATTGGAGCGAATGATTCGAAGTTATGGGTCGGACATGGTGAATTGGAAGTCAAGCACTTCTCAGTCGCTTTTACATTATGCTGTGAGACATGAGAAGTTGATCTCATTGAAGTTCTTGGTTGAGTAAGTGTTTTAGGTTATTGTTTTGGTTTTTAGGCGTTTATCAACATAGGCTACGTTAATATCAGAGTTCTTATTGAAATCATTAAATTAATGAATTTTAATGGATTGTATAACGTTATAGCGTAAAAGACCAACTTTTCATTAACATATTACACAATTTAGACAATTTCTTTCATGTGTTATATTGACAATGGCAAAAGCTACGTTCTTCATCCCAAAAGTTGTCTTTTTTAGAAACCGCGCGAATGTTCACGTTCATGATAAAGTTCTAAACTCAGTGTTTCATTATGGAGCCAGATTTCAGTCAGTAACGTGCATGAAGTATCTCTTGAAGTTGTTGAAACAGTTGGCCAAAAACGATCTCAATGACTTGACTTTGGAGAGGGGAGATCTTGAAGTCGGTAGGAGAGTTTTGGCATATTATATGATTATAAATGTTCTTGTAAAATGACTTTCATGGTGGTTTTATTAACTTTTTGGAAAAGTTATGCATATTTTTGAAGTTTTGTCTTATTTTAGTTATTTTTACGAGGGAAATGGCATTTCAAATGCATATTGATGATAATATTTTAGCTAGAAGTCTGTTAGATGATCCTGCGGTGGATGGACGTACACCTTTACATTATGCAGCTACTCATCGTGATCCTAAGGTTGTTATAGTAAGTTTTTATAGTTTTTTCTTTTTTATTTAGCTATTCTTTATGTTTAATGTAAAATAACTAATACAACACGTTCTTTTGCTTAACCAAGATTCATATTGTTCTTATTTTAACGATTTTTAGATGATTCTTCGAACCCTATACCTATTGTTCAGTCCAGAAGACTTTGTGACTGTTGCCAGCCGCTTGGACTGTCAATTTCATACAGCTGCTCACGTTGCTTGTCGTTATAAACGAGTGGATGTGCTTCGAGTCTTCATTGATCCACATGAATGTCATCGGGTGATCGGAGGACGTAAATCAGTGTGCAAAGCGTTGGTCAGAGAGATTCACAACAAACTACAGACTCCAGATTTGGTAGGCCGAAGCTTGAATCCGAACAGAAAGCCAGAAGTCAGGCCGAAGCTGGTGGAGAGAACTTCTTCTTTGAGGGTAGGGTAGATTTCAAATTGGGCCTACTAGGTTTGGCATCCGTTCACTGTATCAAATTTGAAAGGGGCCGGGCCGATACGCGGGCGCCAGAGGGCCGGGGTCTAAACCAAAACTTTGCCCATGGGCTGGGTCGAAAAAATTTGCCTTTGATAACTTAAAGAATTGTTGAAGGTACCAATGATGGCATTGAGGAAAGTAGTCTCCAAGACAAACAAAGAGACGGCAGATGTTATGATAAAGTTGCGACAAGAGAACGACTACCTGACCTATCAATTGGAAAGGCTAAGATTCGAGTTGGAAGACCAGAAAAAGTTGTTGAAAGCCAAGGAAGCTGAACACCAAAGCTGTTCAAAGGATGATAAAAAGCTTGTTCCAACAGAACAGCTTCCAGAGCCAGTACAAGAAAACATTCCAAAGAAGAAGTCTCATCAAGGATTTGAGTTTCCGGTCTGTAGAATCCAAGCCAGCATTCTGGAAGAGTATTGGCAGATTGGACCACCAGCTGATTTGTCAATCGTTTCGAAACAGTTCAACTCATCTGAACTCAAATCTATTCATAACTTTTCACCATTGTCATCTATCGTGAATTCGGATTCTTCTTTTCTGTCTGAACCTTGAAGATTCAGAGAAAAAAATCGAGAGTTAACTTTGAAGTTATATTATAATTGGCATCTAGTTTAGCTAGGCCTGTAAAGTGCTGAACGGAGCTTAAGTTTTTGGCCTATCAGTGTGTCGGGTCGAGACTGGGCCTAGTAGCCGTCTTTTGTTTAGCTTTCAATTGTTGTTTAGTTTCTACCTTCTTTACATTTAGTAGCTCATTCATTGTTGTACAGTTTTAAAGTTGTTATTGACGATCTTAATTCGTAAAGTTGTTAATGCTAGTTATACTTTGGTCTTTCTACCTTCAGCAAGTGTTATATAGTTAGATAGTTAGTTGGACCTTACCATCGTTAAACCAAGTGGCTTCTCTTATATCGTTACCTTTTGGACAAGCTGAACATTTTACGCAGTCTTTCATTTTTTTTGTTATAAATTTGATAACAAATAGTTCTCTAAATCCTAGCTATTGGACTTTTGTTTTTACCAATTGTTTGTATATATAAGATTAGATGATTTTAGTATGTTGTTCGTATTTATATCAGAGACGGTTACATTAAAGTTCTTTTACTGTTGACGAATTTTCAACCTTATAAACATGTTTAAAGCATGAGTGTTATATTATGTAAGCATGTATATTAATTGACTTTTATTGGGATGAACGGAAGGCTACGTGGATTTATGGAGAGGGTGCGAAGCACGATGTTGTTAATGTAAGTATTTTTATTGTTTTTGTTGTGATTTTTAGGTATTTGACGAAGATTTGAGGTTTGTCTTCGTACTGAAGCTGTTTTTGGAATGAGATGCTAGTCGAATAGAGTGAATTTGTATTTGTTAGAGGGATAATGTTTTGGTGTTAATTTTGAAGTAGTGTTATTAAAAGTTGTGGATTTTTCTGGAAGTAAGGACCTTTTCATGTTACACTTGAGAGTAACGTTTTTTCGTAATTTTAGGTATAATATATAGGTGTACCTAAGGAAATCAGATAATTACAGGATTGTATTTAGGTTATTGTGTGAATTAACATTAGAAAGGTTGAGTTCTACTTGGTTTTTGAGATCTGAATAGAGATTAGGATGTTATAGGTGATATTCGAGTATAGTTTTTAAAACTTTTAAATTTTCAGGGCTCGTTGGACTAAAGGCTGTTTTTGCCGGCCAGGAGAGAAGGTATAGAATATATGGGATCAAAGCTCAACGGAAGAGAACATTGGTTTGGTGCTCTACGAAGGATAATGGTCGAAGTTGCTGATGGATAATATAAAAGGTAGGTGTTTTTGGAAGATAGTTGGTGGTTTGAATATTTTTTACGTTGTCTATGATTTTGTGGACAACATATTGTTTTTTTTCCATTTATGTGGGTATTTATGTTATGATTGATGGGTTTATATAATTTTTTTTGGAAATTTAGTTATTATCTGTTGTTTTTTTATTATTAAGTCCAAAGAACCGACTTCATGAAGGTCATGGATAATATAAAAATAATTTAATTCAATATCTGACATTTTGATGACTGAATTAAATGTTTTAGAAGTTTCTAATCTACTACAACATCCGTCAAAGACCACAGGCCAATAGCGCTGGCCATTCGGCACCAGACGTGACCAAACATGGGTACCAGCGACAACAGCATTCGAACATCAGATGGAACCAGCCCGTGATCTGTAAGGGCATAAAGAAGAAACATAACCTATCATAATATTACTGTATTTTTATTGTTTTGAATTTTTAAAATTGTGTCATTTTTGACATTTGCAAAAAGTTAAACTTTTTGTTGATAATCATTGTCCATTTGTCCTTCTTTCCTCAACGAGGTGAAGCCGAGCCTGCTCTCCCTTCTGTTTCTTGTACTTTTAGCGAGGCTAAGCGGGAGGTTCAAGCACTCGTGTTCTTGGGGTGGCAAAGGCACAAGTTTGACCTAAAATAACTTCTTTTTCGAAATTAAAAAATGATTTTTAAGCTTTTTTATTTAATTTTTTCAAAATTTTGACTTTTTAGTCTTGCTTTAAAATCTCGGTCTTTTCAAATCAAAGGCTTTTTTTGGTAATGTTCATTTGTGCCGAGTCTGCTCCTCCACCTGTGGTATTATGCGCAAGGGACGCAAACAATCAATTTGTGATGCCTTGATAGCGATACACACTTGGATGTTGCTCTTTTCTTTCGCGGAGTAATCTGGATTCAGTTGGCAACCCGACGGTGACGAACCTTAAGAGCTGAAGGAACGAAGACCTCGCAAGGGGTGGATAATGCAAAATTTTTTTTTGATTTAAACATATCAGTTAAATTAAACAATCAAACAAAAAAGCTTTTGGATTCATAGAACCTGTACTCCTTCTTCACTAATATTATCCACCATTCCGAGTTGATAAAAATTTTATTTAATAAAATTTTGATAAGTAAATAAAAGATAAGAAAAAGTAAATAAAGGGTAATAAAAACAAGAAAACTAACAAGACAATACTGATTATGTACATAAGTAGAGATTTCGAGTTCATGAAAAAATGTCATAAAACTGAGAGAGGATTACTGTAACTCTTGTGGGAAGTGGAGGCAGACCATTTTTAGGCGTGAATCAAGTTGGTGTAGACGTATTTCTTTTATATTGTTGTGAGTTTTCGTTTACCTTACTGTATTTCTCAGCTACAGTAAAGTAAATGATCGTTTACATTACTGTGGGTAGTACATTATATTTTACATTACGTAATTTCATGTACGATAATGTAAAAGCCCTTGAACACTAATAAAAAAAAGAGGCTTTACATCTACTTGATCTAATACTGATTATTATAAAAGTAGTACCAACTACTGATAACTGTTAGGTTGTCCAAATAACTTTGAGCCCCTTAACCCCGAAACTTGCTTTGAGAGAAGGCTCAGAATTAGTTGAACAACCAGATACATAAATAAAAAACAAAATATTTTTCAAGAATTTACAGATATAAAGACTGCGTTTTGGCCTTGTTATACTAATTTAAGAAGGGTTATATTAGTTTTAAATTTGTGAAAAATCAAAAAAACCAAAAATGCAGTACCATTAGTACTATTTGAGCACCAAAAAGAGAATATTTGTGATATCAGCGATGATTAAGTATATATTTTTAATAACATTTCAAAGCAATGTTATCATAGGCTTGAGACAACCATTTTGTTTTTATGTTGTGCTATAGCTTCGTACTGTAACTCTGTTGGTACAGTAGTCGTATTTCAGTAAAGTTATAGTAAGAAAGCACAAAACATAAAGTAAATTGATAAAATGAGAATAGATAATATGACAATAATTATTATTTGAATCGTTATCACAGACTTAATCTTCTTCAAAGCTATCTTGTGATACTTTAACAGCATCTTATGGTATCTTTGAAGAATTTTGTAGTATCTTTAGTTATAGATAATGTATCTTTTGAGATGCAGAGGTATAAGTCATATGATAATATAAGATATAAGCAGCACAAGTATATATACGCCACTGAGGTCTTGACAAACAAGGCCTTAGCCAATGGCTGGCTGTTGTGTTGGCCGTTTCTTTGGATGGCGGACGGACATTCGAAGGCGGCTCAGGTCTTCGGAGAAGATTTCGCCTGTTTGTAGCGCGTCAATCAGACGCTCAAAGTCCTTGTTCTTGTCGTCTCGTTTTCCACGATTCACTGAAATTTTTAATTATCAACATTGTTGTAGTCCATATTTCCTCAAAACTCGAAAAATAAAAAAAATGCCAAAAAATTCGAATTTACCATAAATTTAATTGAAAGATACCAATATTCTTCCTATAAAAATTATCGAAAAACCCACCTTTTCTAGAAAACAATGTCCTCGATATTGTCTGCTTCTTTACTCTCTCCTGATCTTCGCGTTCTTTCAGTACCATCGCATAGCAATCGCTGAATTGGTTCAAGAATCTTGTGAAGACGCCGAAGAATTGATCTGGACTCGACTTTGAAGCATCTTCGGCAAAGAAACGAGCACATTCCGTGAACTAAAACCATATTATATTAAAGAAACATAAATTTATATTGTTTATGACTAAAGCAAATATGATTTTATACATTTTTAACTCTAAAAAATCTATTTCTTAATCAGTTTTCTTTGAAAAATGCCTAAAAATTCTAATTTCCACGCTTAAATTCCGCTTCAAAGTCCCAAAACTTTAAAAAAATATTTCGAAAAAGACTTTAAACTTCAACATTCGACAGCCAAAAACCTCTAAAAACTTTTTTTTTCTTTTTTAAAAAATTCAAAAAAACTCAAAATTTTCAAACAAACAAAAATCTTATCCCTACCTTTCCCTGCGTGTCCTCATGAGCCGTCTCCAATGCATTCA
The DNA here is from genome assembly GCA_904066225.2 of Bursaphelenchus okinawaensis. NCBI lineage: Eukaryota > Metazoa > Nematoda > Chromadorea > Rhabditida > Aphelenchoididae > Bursaphelenchus > Bursaphelenchus okinawaensis. The sequence continues at coordinate 3,639,651 of CAJFCW020000005.1, read as the reverse complement.
AAGCTTTGTTGGCTTCTCTCAAGAATCCAGACACCATGGCAATGAATTTGTCAGCTTTTTGTCGTTGGCTCTGTCTTTTGGGAGCTTCTCCAGTCTCCACACCTGAATCATGTCCATGATCTTGTTCATCGCTGCATTCTGGAGCTTTTTCCTCCGGCTCCGGGAGGTTGTTATTGTTGTTGTTAATGAAGGCTTGTTTCTTGGTTTCCATGAGTTTTTGTTGATGGATTCGGAGTTCGGCCGAAACGAAGCACAAGGCTGACTGAAGGGATTTGATTTCTTGCTCCATTTCGTTTTTGCTGAAAGAAAAAGGCTTAATAGTAGATGGAAAAGGCCTTGATTAGAGCGATACTACCTCAATATAAATCTTCTTATCCTTACACAGCTATTTACACTACAAAAACCTAAATATCCACCTTTTAATCACCAAAAATACCTAAACCACCCTCTGAAATCCACAAAAACCAAACTCACGTAAACTTTGTAGCCTCGAAAACGCATTGTAACTCTCGTTTTATCCTCAACAAATCTGGGAATTTGTTCTCGATGATCTCGGCAATGTAATGTAATAGGTTTCGATCAGCTTTCAGCGATGACCTCACGTTCGTGACTTGATTTATCGATCCTATCGTGAATCCCATCGCATTTCCCATACGTTTTCCGAAATTTAGATAGTTTCCAATAGCCAAAAGCAAGGCTAAGAGCTGCTTGAGACGTTTGGATGAGGTTAGTGTTGTGGAGGCTTTAGAGACCGCTGAAAAAGATAATGTTTTAGGTTCTATAAGCACTGAATTTTAGAAATAAACATATAAATGTCTTGTTTCTTATTTAAACTATACGAATAACGTTCATAAATAATCAAGAAAAAATAAAGAAAAGAGAAATAAACAAGAAGAACATAAAGATGAAAAAGAAGAAGCTAAAGAAGAAGAACAAAAAACAAAAAAAGAAAAACTAAACGAGGAACAAAACAAAGAATAAGAAGAAGAGCAAGAACAAAAATAAGAACAGAAAGAAGAAAATAAAAAACAAGAAAGAGAACGAGAGAAATAACAAGAAGAAGAACAACAATAAGAGCAAGAAGAAGAATAAGAAAAAAAAAGAAAAAAAATATTTTCCTCTCTCTCCCAACTTAAACACATCCCTTCTATGACCTCATGTCTACTACAATATAATCTACACCTTCTTACCATTTAAATACGGCACCAATTCCTCAACTCGTTCTTGGAACGTTCTCATCGTGTATAGACACTGAAGCCTCTGCTCGTACCTCTGAATCTGTCCGACTTCGTAGAAGAATCGATCAGCCAGCGGCAGAACAGCAGGAGTTTTGTTCTTTGACAGTGTTTCATCAATCAGTTGGAGCTCTTCCTTTGTCGGAATGTACTTCAACATCTGTTCGATCATGTCCTTTGGCAATTTCTGTTTTTCGTCCATACTTAAGAGGGCATTTCGTATTTCCTTGTGACTCAACTTGAGCTTCGACAACATAATGGTGCAGTTCTGAGATCGTCGTGGTTCGATCACAGATTGAACCGTTTCTGGTTTGAAGAATCTCTTGTGTAGTGTGGCTGTTGAGGCTTCTGATTCCGTTTTCGTTGCGGCGAATTGTTGGCAGAGGATTGTTAGGTCGAGTTGGTCGTAAAGTTTCTCTTCATTCACGTTCTCCCAGACCGTGCCTTTGACTTTGTCATTGGCGAGTTTTGTCCAATTGAGAGTGCGGACTGATGAAGCTGGTTTTGGGACCTATAATCATATTGTTTTAGAGGTAAAATCATTATTCTTTCACCAAGAGATCACCTTCTCAACTATATCCAAATTTTTACCTTCATCCTCTATATACATGCCTATAATACTCAAAAACCCACCTTTTTCTTAACAGTTTGAGCTAATGGATTTGCCCCGAACGGTGGCGGAGGAGGTGGTGGTGGAGGTATCATACGAGGAGGTTGTACTGGAGGTATTGAGGCGATTGAAGATATTGTAGGTGTTGGAGATTGGCGAGGATCAGAAGATGTTGTTGAGAGATCGGAAACTCGAGAGAACGATGATAACGACATGCCATCCTGAAAAGTACAAAATTTTAAAATTATTTCAAAAAAGTTTTTACAATGTTATCCATGTTATAGTAGGCTCTAGAAACATTATTATCCCCAAAAATTCACCAAAACACCTACTTGAATATCGCTGAGTCTGTTCTCCAATTCCATGACCTTCTTCCTCTCCTGATCCAGCTCATCCTTCGCCTCATTCAACTCCTTTTCCAGCCTTTCACATTCGTTTTGTGTCCTCAACCTTGTCAGCACCTCATCCATCTCAAAATCGTAACTTTTGTTAAAACTTGGATCAACATCACTGATGTTACTATCATCCAATGTCGTTTTGATACTCAGCTGTTGGATGATCAAGTCGAACAACCGCCAGATGTTGAGATGCCTCTCGTCCGTCGGTACCAAAATCAGATGTTGTAGAATACTCAAGAAGCGAGGAAACGCTACTGTATGCTCCAACCTTCGTTGTAGATACTCGACGACTTGAGATGGATTCTCCACATCAACGTTCAGGTCCATCGACTGGTCTGAAGTAGACGCTGAGGATTGTGTGAGGTCGAGTTCGTCTTCGTGTCGCATCATTTCGAACAGGTCAAGATGGTCCTCCAAGGCTTGGCCATGTTGTGTGCGGAGTTGGTCGATTACTTCGCCGATTCCCAGCATCAGCAGTTCATATCGTAAGTGGAGGCGGAATTCGAGAGAAGTCTGAAGATAGCGTCTTTTAAAACCGTGAATCGATTTTTCTTAATTTTAAAGATTTTTCACGTCTTATCACTAATATACCAGTACAAGTTGTATATTAGACCTAGAAAACTAAATCTTCTACTAGTTAAAATTCATCCCAAACTTAAGAACTCGAACTTTATGATGCCGTCATCTTATCCGAAACTAACAGCAGCTAAAACACTGATTAATGTTGTCAAAGATACGAGAAAAGCTTACGCAACTCAAAACTAGCTAATTACCGAAGAAAGGCGTGAAAAGTATAAAACAACAAATTAGATATACTCTTCGAGAAGATGTGTAATGTATTTCTAATCAACATCCGTCAAGAGCTAATTAAAAGTTGATAAACACGATTTCCTTTATTACTCTTCTATTAATCATATATCTCATATATTACTTCTTTCTTGTCTTTGACTCTTTTTTGATCTTTTCTAGTGATTTTCATATCTTATAGTAGCTGGGTCACATAACTTTAAAGACTTGTAGTATTGCTATCGTAATGTACCAATAAATCGGTACTTTAACATCATTACACAGCAATAACAATTCTGTAATACAAGCCTTTATAACAAATTTATTAAACTACTAAAACATATAAAAATCACTTCAAAATATTAACATAAACGCCGAAAACAAGAATAAATATTTGAGAAGTATGATTAAAAGAAAAGTAATACAGCAAATCATGTTTATCAAGTTTAATCAGCATCTGAAGAATTTTGATTAAAAAGTACATTATATATCTTCTTGAAAAATATATAGAATGTTTTGTTTTATGCTCTTCACGCGTTTATTCTGTAATTAGCTAGTTTTAGGTTATATAAGCATTTCTCGGATTTTTGATAACATTAATCAGGGGTTTAGATGCACTTAGTTTAGGATAAGATGACGGCCATCATAAACAATGTAAAGTTTTTTAAAACTCTAATTTTGAATTTTTCTGAAGGCCAGGTTCTCTCCCTCCCATAGACCGTCCATATACCACAAAAAACTTATTCCATACCGTATAAACTTAAAAAATTCAAAGTCATGCGACCAATTTTCTCCTCATCCCTAATTTCAACCAACCATACCATCCTATAAAGCTTTATTCAAATTTACCCACCCCAACATTCCAAACACAAGTTTAGTCTAGACTCTGAGCTAACAAAACCTCGGGCATCGCATTCCGCTGTTCCCGCGCTAAAGAAATTTGAATAAACTCTTCTTCCTTTTATTCACACCTTTGATGCGAGGGAGAGTGACCAAAAGGAACGTGTGAAATTCTTTCGCCCCGAGGGTCAGATAACTGAAGGTCCATTGTGGGTCGGAAGTTCAGTTTAATTTGAATTCTTTAGTTTTTGAGATTTGGAGCATTAAAGCTTTAAACAGCTTTTTTAAATAATATTCCTTGCAATTTTTGGCAAAATCAACAAAAAAATCATTTCAATGCTACAAAAATATGCTTAGGGGCTCGAAATCGTTAAAAACTAAAATCATGCATAAAGTACAATCCAAAAACTAAAACATCATTCCCAAGAAGCCAGTTTTAAATTAGAGCCCTGCAAATCTTTAAACGCATCCCGTTTTCGCACTTTTAACCCCAAAATTAGCATTCGACGCAAGAATTCCCTTAGAGTGACCAGTGCTTCAAAAAATTCCGCATTACATTTACTATGTAAATTTTGTGACCATGTTATGTACGAGTAAGTTTTTGAGTAAAAAATATTTTTTTGAGAAATTTTTTCAAAAAAACTTTACAAAAAAGAGGTAGGGTATTTTCCTTGTAAACGAAAGTTCACGTTAAAAAAAATATTTAAATAAAAGTTCATTTTCGACCCTAAGAACCCAAATATAGTAATCACTAATCCCCTTAAAAAACATTTTAATACCCAAAAAGGAAACATTTTCATTGAACCAATGCTATTTTTTTTAATTTCACAAATTAGCCAATCCAATCTCAAATGGCATTTTGCGAACGGATAAACTATAAAAGGAAATAGGCTCCAAAAACAACAAATAAACCGGATATCAGTAGACGAACAAAATAACATCAAAGTGGACTATACGAATAACTCAAAATATTTTATGAGTTTTTGCAAAAACTTTCAAAATTTTAATGTTACCTAAATTTTATTGATGGAATGGCAATAAAAATATCTTGAAATTGGCTTTTTGTGTCATTTAAAAGCACAGTCTGTTTATAAATATTCAAAAAGTATTGTTGTAAACAGTTTGAACTTACTATAACATTTTTAAAAATTTTGTTACTTAAAAATTTTTACGTAAAATAAATATTAAAATCAGCCTCTAATGCTCTGTTATGTTCCTAAGATCATCAATTCAGTTCTCTATTAGCCCAAGCACTAAAAAAAATAAAATTTTTCAAAATTTGTTACCTAAAACCGAAAATCAAACCGGAATTAACTTCAAATACTTAGTTATGTACCTAAGATCATCAACTCATAAATTTATTGACCCAAAATCATTTAAAAACCTAAAAATAAATTTTTTCCGAAATTTGTTACCTAAAATTTTTCTTCAAAACAAAATTATAAACAGCTTTTAATGTTCATTATCTACATCCACTGAATCCATCGTCCCCAAAACTAACTGAAAACCTTCAAAAATCAACCGAAAAGCCAAGTTTTTACAATCTTCTTACCTAATCTTATAAAAACGTTAAGAACTTGTCCAAAAACAGCCCTCACCAGCCCCTAAATCAATTGAAAATCAAATTCAAAACCTCAAATTAATCAAATCCTATCCTCTAAACACATCCAACTCTCTAAACATCCTCAACTTCTCGGTTGTATACCTAAAAAGCAACAAAAAAGCAGTTTATTTGCTCGTCGACGTCATTATCCTATTTATTTTATAAAAAGTTTAACGTTCGATCTTGTAAATACAAATATGTCGTCGAAAAAGAAACAAAACCCACTATTTTAGTACAGAAAACCCACCAAAAGTACGATAAAATTGTCAAAAAATAACAAAAAATAAAATTTAATTTCATAATTTGTTGTTGAAATTTTTCGTGGTGGGACCAAGTTAAAGTTCGCATGAAAAGTTTAAACCTCTATTTTTTAGTTTGTAAATGTTGAAACAAAGCCAAAATTCGCATTAGATAAACTTGTCATATCGAGAAGGCTCATGCAAAATTTTAGCTTCTAAAGTGAATTTTCAAAAAATCGTGGCGGGACCCAACTGAGACGCGCGGGAAAAGTTAAAACTTCTATATTTTAGCTTATAATTGTTAAGACAAAACCAAAATACGCATAACATACACTTATCATATAAAGAATGCTCTGCAAAAAATTCAGCTTACAACCTGCGCTTTCAAAAAGTCGTGGCAGGACCAAATTAAGGTGGACGTGAAAAATTTTAAATGCAATAAATTGGCATTAAAAGGTCATTTTTGAATAAAATTTTGTTTATAATCTCCTTTCTGATATGGAAATTCTACACAATAGATTCTATACTAAAGTTAGCTTTTAAAAACTGGCGGTTAAATTTGGCACTAATTGGCAGCTCGTTAACTTAAAAAAATAAAAATATTTGTGACAACTTATAAGTGTAAAGCTATTAAAATCACACATTTAAAAGTGTCCAACTATCAAAATCACCCATTTACAAGTGTCAAAACCAGTACTTATACCCTGATCCCGGCTAACAACTTAAGGCGAGCAAAGTTCGTCGAAAAAAACATAAAAGCGTTCCGCCAGTGGGGATCGGAAGCGCTGATCCTAGCCATTTATCACAGCTTAAAACGTATGTTTTTGGATTTGAATCGTAAAACAATTTCGACGAAATCATTTTGCAGTGAAAGGTGCCGCAGGGGGAGGGGGTTGTTATTAACAAAACTTTGGGTGCGCAAGCTTTTCTTTTCATTTTTTCGATTCTTGAACGAACGTTTATGCAACAAAAAATGCCTTTCGTGTTTGATGACATTGGCGTTCGAGAAAAATGGAAAGGAAATTATAATTGGTTTGGGGGCTAGCTGATTGCGTTCAAACAGGAAAAACATCTTGATATCTTATGTTATCCTGCCCTACTATAAAATACATTATCATGCTCTACCCTACCCAACTTTCTCCACCCTACTCTACCTTATCAAAATCTTCCAAAAAATCACCCCTGCCATCAAAAAAATAATTTTTGAAAAAGATTAGAACAAGCTTAAAATTTCCCAAAACCTTCCCATTACTTTCGAATCTTAACCCTGCCGTAACCAAATAGCCTCAAGAAATATTCGAAACAGATTCGAGGTCTGTTCGCCTCGAGCGCGAACAGGTAACGACGCTGTAACCCGACCCGTGCTCAGATTTCATCTCTTAATTTTTAATTCTGATGCAGGGCTACTGCGGTCGAAATGCTCGAAGGCTTAAATTTGGCTTTATATATGCTGTATTGCAAAACTATCACTTTTAATTTATAAAGGAATACAGTATTCTTTTATACATTACATAGAGATAGCATTACTTTTATCTCTGAACTAGCAAAGCAAAAGAAAGATTACGTATTTTACATTGCAATGCCTTTAATTTTTATGTCACAATCCAAAAATAAAAAATTTTCTGAATTTCGACAAGAAAACCTGAAAAGTCAACAAAATGCCAAACTTTAAATTACGCCTTTCTAAATCATCATCGTTTAAATTCTTATGTTGTTCAAATAATTATGGGCTCCATAAGCCCAAAAATTTGCTTTGAGAAAGAGCACAGGATTATTTGAACGACCTAATATATATAATAATATCACACTACTAAATCGACCTTAACATCTAACACAACCTTATCATCCAAAGCATCCTTATCATCTACAACAACTCTAACATGAACCACCATCTGAACATCATCATAACCCCACTAAAATCCGTCTGCCTTAACCTATTACCTATTCAAATCTATTCAATGAAACTTTTGGAACTTTGACGTTCTGCGCGGCTTCTGAAGAATGCAAAAAGTATCCATTACAGCTCTTAAATAATTCCCAACCTTAATGTATTTAATTTGGTGGACAAAAGGAAAAGTGTTGGAAGGCTTCCAAAAATGTTTCAATGGGCATTACTGTAGGTTTAACACGGCGTTAAGGCTATAATTTTTTTCTTAATTGCTATCTTGTTTTAGGTGATGGGATGGCTACTCGTTTGAGTTTTAAGCATGAGTTGAAATGTTTTTTAGGTATAACACCAGCTTTTGGTTTTATAAAATAAATGTGAAGCTACTGCATATTAACATAGATATTAGTTTATTCGAATAATTCTGTGCCCCTCACCCCAAAAATTTGGTTTGAGAAAAAGCTCAGAATTATTTGAACAATATCAATACTATAGTAAAGATGCCTAATGATCACGCTATACCACACTAAAATCCTCTCAAGCTCACTATAATATCAACCATCAGTCAAGCCTTACCTCAGCAGGTCCACTCTTCAACAGCGCATTAATCAACGACATCAATGCCACGCGTACTCGTTCAGTATCTCTCGGTTGGCCGTGCTGTCGATGCAGTTCATCTACGAGCTTTTGGAATCGAGTACGTTCGCCCAGTAGCGTGGTGGCATCAGTGAAGGCCTTGAGAACGGCCGAATGCCCGCCGTCCGTCGCTAAACACAAACCGGCCAGGATTTCCAATGCCAATAGCTGAAAGTAGAAAAGGTTAGGGGGGTTTATAAAGAAAAAGGTTAGAGAGCTGATAATAATGTGTAAAATACGAAAAAAGTAAGTTCATTTTTTTAAAGTGAGGTTAGAGCTATAATATTATAGTAAGCAGCGTTTTTTCGTTAAAAACTTCGTATCACGGTAAGTTAGCGCACAATAGGAAAGGTTAGATGATATTAAGGTAGAAAAGGACAAAGTTATGCTAATTTACATACTCATCACCGCACCGTTACAAAAAAAAATTACCACACCCAGTAGAACCGCTATCAAGCACCCCTTTATCTTCTACACCCTCCGCTGTCAAATAGACTTTTTTACCCGTCCTGTACTAAAGTATATTCTTTCCTACCAAAAATATCCAGCACCTCCCACCCTAAACGTCCTACCCCTCCTACTAATAACACTCTACCCCTCCCACCCTAAACGTCCTACCCCTCCCACCAAGAACACTCTACCCCTCTCACCTAAAAAAGCCCTACTCCTACCACATCAACCCATGCCCAACAAAACCAACGTCATGCCACCCTTATCATCTTTGCAAATCATCAAAGTGTAGGAGTGTTATGAACGCATGTTTCAGACAAAATTCGCAAAGTCTACAGCATGATTTGACGCCTAATAGATGAGTCAACAATGAGCAAACAAAGAAGATCGCTAATCCGGACGAGTCATACCTTACGGTTAAAACTTTCCTTATACGCTCCTAATTAGAAAAGCATTTTACAGGTAATGTGAGTAAAGATTGATCAAGATTTATTGATAGAAAGATTAGTGGGGTTATTGTATCCCCTATTTGAAATAGTATGACAAAAAAAGAATAATATAGCGAAAAATAAATCAGCCGTTTAAGCCCAGCCCAAAATAGCCGTGTAGGTTCGGCCATAAAATTGGGCCAAGCCGGGGCAAACTTGAGCTAAATTTAGGTCGGGGCTAGCCTGAAAATCAAAGCCCGGCCCGCTTGCCCGTAAAAAAATTCGGGCCGGGCCGGCCCGAGGTAAAACTGAAATCTCACCCAAAGGAGTGGCAAGGTAAAAGAGGTGAGTAGAATAAAAGGTAAGTTAAGGTAAAATAGGATACGGCAAAATAGGGTAGGATAAGGTAGAGTCAGCTAATTTAAGGTAAGGTAAAGCAGGTTAATGTAGAGTAGGATATACAGAGTAAGATAGAGTAAAGTAGAGCAAAGTAACGTAAGATATGGTAAAGTAAGTTAGCTTAGGGTAGGGTAGGTTACCGTAAAGTATTAAGTTTAGAGCAAAGCAATGAAGTTAATCTGACCTTATGTAACCTCAAAAAACATCTAGCCAAAACATTTTTATTTTTGAAACGCTTCAAAGACCATTTCAGCCATTGTTATAGAATTGAAAAGCAGATTATTATAAAGCCTCTTATGCACACGTTCCAAGGGTCATATATCACATGTTTTTACATAGTAAAGTCCAACATAAAAGTGGCTTTCAGCTTTAGCTGATAAGTTTCTACAATAAGATATTACTCATTTTACCTACTGTTACTGCAAGACAAGACAACAATTTTTGCATATTAAGTTGTTCAAATAATTCTGCGCCCCTAACCCAAAAATTTGATTTGAGAAAAGGCGCAGAATTATTTGAACAAACCAATAGTAACTAATGTTTTATATTCCAAAACTTTTTCAATAATCGAATCAATTTTATTTACTTCCAACTAACTTTTGACCCCCTTCACTGTTTAGAAAACAACATAATAGTACAGTTATGTCAGTAAAATTTGCAAAAAGTTTTGGAAATAAAGCAATCGACACGTATTGTATTGTGTTAGTTGCTGGAGATCAGGAAGTAAAGACTGAACTTCCAAAGACTAACATTTCGCAATTTTGAAATTTCAAAACTTTATACATAAGGTATTCGAAACGAAAAAGAAATGGCAAAGAACACGTTTTTAAAAGGGGTAAAGCTTTTAGTTTATGCACCGGACAACAGTAGCTTATAAATTTGAAGATTTATAGAAGATGATGTTACCCTGCCCAAAAATTTTTAAAAAAGAAAGGTTTACCACGCCCAACATGTTTTTATTTTAATTTAAACTTAGTTGTTATAAAGTTATATCAACCTAAAAATTTATTTAAAATTTTTTTTTGAGGAGGCAAAATTACACCGCCCAAAAAAAATTTACATTCTAAAAGAAACATTTAAATTAAAACGTTACCCCCGCCCAAAAATCCTAAGAAAGGCGCCAATCAACAGAACCCCCCCCGCCCTACAAAGACTAAAATAGCTTCAACTAGTACCTGGCGCCTCTGTATCAGTACAAAACTCATCGTTATAATGGCGCCATCCCATCCCCGCCCTTGTAGAATCGTGCTGGCGCCTATTCGTATTTGTTTTAAACCTAGTGATAAGACACTTATTTGCATAAAAACTTTGCAAAGTGTTCGTTTTGCATGTTAAGTCGCTTATTCTTGAACGCTTAAGTGCTTCGACAACTTGTTTCGAGGTGTTAAAAGTGCTGATAAGAGAGGTTAATCATTTGACAGCTCTTAATTGAGAGATTAAACATTAGAATTATTTGTTACAGAGAAATGGTAAGACCGTATTTTACAAACTAAGAGTGGTACACTAGTACTAGTGCTCGGCATGTTAATGCTATGGGTACTAGTACTAACAGCATTAGCACAGAGAGTTCAAATAATATTAAGCTGTTCAAATAATTCTCTGCCCTTCCTCGGAGAAAATTCTCACGGTTAGGGGCACAGAATTATTTGAACATCGTAATACAAATTTTAAAAAAATCTTTAAAATTTCGAAAATTTCAAATAAAATTTGAAAGATTTCAAAGCCCAGAGCGAATTTTATACTTTTCCCCAAGTTTCAGTAGCTTTTTATTGTCGTAAAAAGCTTGTTTAACAAGTAAAACGTGTCATAAATTAACGTCGAAACGGTTCGAAAGTGTGTCGGCAAACACTTTGACATTTTGATGACATCACAGTGAACTACGGAAGATGTTGAGAGTAATTAGGCAGCCTATAGTACTACCATATCATGAAAATCTTGAGAGATGCTAATATAATAGAGATTTTGATGTCTACGATAATATAAAGTAAAATACGCTCTAAAAGGTGTTTTTTAACTATAGCAGTGAATACAGTAAATTTCGAAACAATGAGTAAAATATTTCGAAATGCGAACGCTACAATAAATTCAGCAACACTTGACTCATCACGAAAAATCCAGTTACTCTTACTTTTGTTACCTTTCACGCCTACCGCAACATCCGCTAATACGAACGGCGAACGATTAACAAAAAGAATACCAAGTTCATTCGGGCATTAATACGAAAACAATTACTTTACTATAATACTTCCTTTTACGTTTTTTAGGATACCCTATCTTATGCTGCAACGCTCTTCCCTGAACCTACCCTACCCTAAACTACCCTACCCTACCTTACTCTACTATACATTACCCTGCCATATCATACCCTACCTTACCATACCCTGCACTGCCTTGAACTGCTGCTCACTGTTATACTGCCCGGTCCTTCCCTGTCCTACTCTAGCCTACCCTATATTGCATTAGCTCTGACACGCTTACTGTATTATAAAGAAGCTCTTTCTACCGTACCCAACCTAACCAAATCACAACCCTACCCAACCTTCTAATTTGTTTTACCAGATCCCATCTTATAAAAGTTCAAGCAGATTTTCACTTTCTAAACATTTTTTACCTACCCTACTTCCATCTTTTTTAAAAAAAATAAATAAAAAAACAAAATTTCGACAACTTCACAAAATTTCCAGCCATTTTGAAAATCAATTTTACTCAAAACAACCTTTTCCAGACAAATAAATTAGTCTGCTAGTCCCAGCCGCAACATCCACCAACCTTATTTTATGTCGAAACACAAAACGAAGGCTAATTTGAATATTCAGCCTAACATAAATACAAAAAACCCTTCAGAGCCATCACTTTTTGTAACATGGGCGGCGGAAAAAAGGGAAGCGGTCACTTCTGTAGCGAGTTTTACGGTCAAACGGGGATCGAAAATGTCTTGTAATTGAGCAAAAAAAGGAATAAATAAAAGAGAATGGGTAGACAGTGACTATCAAAGGAACAAGACATATTATTATAAAAAACAAGAGAATAAAAGTGAAAAAGTGAGAAGAAGATGATTACAGTAGGAAATCTGGTAACTACCTTATAACATCCTGGTAAAGAAAGTACCCCAACCTGTCTCGCTCAGAATCAGCTCAACATTTTTATATAAATTCTTTATATCACCAATAAAAATTTTAGCTCGCGCTTTTAAGTTTTAAATTTTAAATATTTGAGTTTTCCGTTAAACTGGCAAATGTGGCATTGTGTTTCAATTACTTTTTTCGAATTTCCAGACATAATACACTAACAGATTCAGAAATGTAAGTCCATTTAAAACCTTTCTACTAGTATAGCAAAGAAAAATAGTTATAAAGTTAAAAAATTACAAAGCTATAAGCTTGAAACACAAAGCCAATTTAGCGAGAAATTCAAAAAATAATTTTTTAATCTCAATTTTCTCGAGATTAACTAGAAAAAGCGATTTAGTAATATAGTTTAGATCTTTTATTTACATAATCTTCCTTTATAAAAAGTTTAAAGTTAAAGGCCAGTCGGGCACTTTACTTGATAAATTTTTTAAAAATTTCAATAAATGTACAATAACCTATGTTTTGGATAAAAAAATACATGAAAAATTCCATCCGCCATTCTTTTTTTAACTTTCAGCCCGTTAACAAAACAAAAACTAACCTTAATTTTGAAATTCCTCGGCGCGCAACGTTGCGCAATGTTTTTAGCATTTTATTACAACATAAACTTTGTCAAGTATAGTAGTAAAACAGAAGCGTAGATCAAATAGATCTACTGGTAGATAGGTTAATATTATCTTTTTTATACTATGACTTTAAATATAAAATATCTTGCGTTTACTGTAGTTATAGCTTACTATATTTTAATACTATAACCTTAGTGTATATAGTACTATAATCGTACTGTATTTAGTACCGTCCAGTTACAAAATAAAAGTTAGAACGCTTTGTTACAGTAATATCAATCCAACAATAAGGAATACCTAGTAGATACTAATAGACCAACGTCACTAAAGCTTATCAACCATAACCTACAATATCGGACGGCTAGGTGTAATAACAAATGAAAACTTGATAAGTAATTAAAGATTACAATCCTTTAACATACTCTGTGATTGCTAAACATCATATATAACGTCTGTAATTGTTTTGATAGTGACTAAGTTATTACAAGCCATTAAATCGCGACCACCCCCAAAGTTTGCAAACGGCTTCAAACAATCTGGAATCGTTAAAGGAAGCAGAGGTCAGCGTTCTGTGAATTTCGAAGGTTTGGGTTTGATATGATACGTAGGTAACATTAAATATATCTTAGAAAAATTTAAAAAACTTTTTTTATTAACTAGACGTGTCTTTTTCTATCTGTAAAAACTTTAAAGTACTATAACTTGCTTGTATCTTCACCTGACTATCTAAAAATTTCGTTACTACCATTACTTTAACCCTTTTTTTAAAGATAAAACAAGGAAAACTCTGACTAAATCTCATAAAAACAATATAAACAAAATTAGGCTTTTGCACTGTGAAGAAAACAGTATTACATCTTCCTCGTACTTTTCGTATGTCTACTAAAAAATAAAATAATCTTAACAACGTTCGAAAACAACCTAAGATTAGAAGTTCAACATCAAAATAAGTAAAGATAGTTGGACAAAGGCTCAATGAAAACAAAAAAATTTTATCATGTACCATACCAAGTGTATTAGGTTGTTCAAATAATTCTGTGTCCCCTCTCAAGAAATTCTTTTGAAGTGAGAAAGCACAGAATTATTTGAACACCCTCATATCAACTTTTCAAAAATACAACTTGTCGTGCCATGCCCACGTCTTTTTACAGCTACAAAAAATATTTGCCTACATCCCACGAGTTTGTTGTTTTGTGATTTGCGTCAAATGATAAGCTTTAATTATATTATTCTTGATGATTTTTTTAGATTTTTAGTTCACAATTTTGTAGCTATTCGTTTCAACACCATTTTTGTAGCTTTATAGGTCTTTTAAAAATATTTCTGTTTTTGAAAAGCCATTAAAATTAGAAATGTAGCCTAACAAGTGTCAGAACATAAAAATAAGTGGTTTCTCAGACCATAAAATGTTTACGATCAGAAGACTACTGTAAGACTATAAGGCTATGAATTTTGAGGGTATCAACAGTGGTTTTTAAAACTAAATAACCGCTAAAAAATCAAAAGTACAAAACAAAAAAATATTTTAAAAATTCGCTATAAGACATAGCTCATTACTTTTTAAACAATATTAAATATTGAGCGTGTAACTCGCTAGCCAATATTAATTAGCAGTTTTTAAAACAGTTTTCCTAGTAACTTTTTATGCTTTTTATTAATTTTTGTGAAAGAGACCGCTATCAAAATTTTAAAAAAATTCCTCAGTTACCCAAATTTTTTCAAAAAAGTACTACCACAATTAACCTGCCAACCCAACCCGCCATCAAAAGGCGGCTTACCAAAACTTTACTGTAATAATAACCACCGCCGTCCAAATATTTGCATTTTTTTACAAAAGCGCCGCCCAAAAAAGGCTTCTTGAAGAAAGGTCATGATCCCAAATTAAAGTTCGCTTCACTGTTGGAGGTATTATTAATAGGAGAGAGTAAATAAACAAATAAATCCGCCCCGTTACCCCAAATCGGTGAGTTATGCGACAAATGATTAATGGCGCGATAATCGAGGACATTTCTGATTTGAGTGCCTTAGGCGTGTTCTAAAGGTCAAGAGTTTAGTTATTAAAAAAATTGATTTTTCAATTACTGATCCTCACTGATACAATAAGACTTCAAAAATACTTTTTGATAGTAAAAAATTTCATTCTTTGGTCGAAAGTGGGCTAGCGAGCCCTTGTAAAGAAGCCGGACCGGGCCCAACTTTTCACTCCGGCCTAGAACGATAAAGCCATCAAGCTCAATTTTTTCGGTTTGGCCCAGTCACTTGTAAGTTTTTTCCGTCTCTTAAATTACTTTTCAAAAGTCAAATCTTCGTTGCGAGACCTAAACTGAGCCCCTTAGTCTAAGTCCCGGCCCTCAAACCCGACCAAATGTGCCGGCCCGGCCCTTTTTACATTTACTTCTGCCTAGCCTAAGGGAAGCCTTTCCGATCTACTAGCGAGCAATTTTGATCTAAAGAAGAGTAGAAGTAAAAAATATTTTTGCCCACAAGTGGTACCAACAAGATAATCTTTTTTTAAAAGATGACCACATTCAATTTTTAAAAACTATTAAATAAAGCCCAAAATTAACTTGACCGCTGGTCAAATAATTAAAATTAAAAAATGGCTGAGTGCCTTATTTAGCAAATTGTACTCAAATTTCCAAAAAAAGAAACATTAATTAAGGCGCTGGTCAAAGATTTTTCTAAACGGAAAAAACATTTTACTATCTACAAAGTTTTTTAAAAGCGCATCGTGGAAGAAAACCTCATTATACAGTAAAACCTCTTTAGTATGACTCTCAATAGTGTGCCACCCTCCTTATAATGACAAGTTTTTGGCCGCCCTTGAGCCATTTTTGTATTTAATACATCACTACAACTATGTAGAAGTCTCCACGCCTCTAAGTTTACTATACCATAACTTTGTCTAGTAACTTTATATAAAAAACCATATTTTCATTCCTCACTTACTACGTACCTTCAAACTAAACATATTACACATCCCTTCTAACCCTCTACCAGTACATTAACCTTTCATACCCTCTATTCCTCTACCTCTCATAATAATCTTGTATTTTCCAAATATCTCTGCCCCCTCCACGCTCAACCTCACTCAAAATCCATCCTCATTAAGCCCGTGGATATTCGCCATGATATTGACCTCGATGCGAAGTCTCAGAACGTCGTGGTATTCGAACGTCGTCGAAATCCCGTTCCAAAAACGTTCATTTCATACAAATGTTTGAACGGATTCCGCGCTCTCTCCACTTCGTAACAAGTGTTTTTTTTTCTCGTCTACAAACAAAATCAGCATAACAATCTGATTTCATAAAAAACGAATAACGGCGTCTTGAAACGTTGATGTCGTTAATGTTTTGTCATAAAAATGACCAAAACTTTTGGTGGAACAACAAGAAAGAAGTGGGGTAATGAAAGCTTTAGAGGCTACATTTTAAAATCAAATTTTGGTTGTTAGAAACTTTAAAAACTAGACATTTTGCTGACTATGATCAATAACATCTACCCAAATTACAGTAACATCTATTCCGGCTAAATTAACTTGTATTCGAGCTGCAGTAACCTGCATTCCAACTAAAGTAAACAGTATACAAGTTACAGTCACCTGTATACGATCTACAGCCCCTGTATTAAAGCTACAGCGACCTTTAATCGACCTACATTAACCAGTAGTCAATATACCTGCATTCGAGCTATAGTAACTTCTATCCGAGATACAGTAAGCTGTGTTCAAGCTAAAGTAGCATGTACTCAAGATAAAATAACCTGTATTCCAGCTACCGTAACATATATTCCAGCTACATTAAGCTTTATTCCAACTACAGTAGCTTGTACCTCAACAATAGTAACCTAGATTCATGCTATTGTGCACTGCACTTCAAATACAACCATCTTTGCTTATGAATTCACTAAACACTACAAATAACTATCCTACTATCAGTGTGTGCCCACAAAATCACCACAACGCCATGTGTTTGAAGCCAAGCCTTCCCTGTGACACTTCTTAAACGCTCATCACTCGAATGGCCATGAATGTTGTGTCAACAACGAACTGTTGTTTTTGCTTTGTCCATCTGTTCGAGAGATGTTTCGCGCATTGACAGAGTAAAAGCGCGGCCGTAAATCACTCGAATTGGTTTTTGTGCGGCGAAAGAAGAACAGGAAGATTTACATAAATTTGGGGACATTTGGTTTGGTCATTTGTTGCGCATGTTGCTTTGTTTCTACCGTGATTAGGGTGAGCTATACGGAATATTTAAAGACCTCATAGAAGGATTTTGCTCATTCATAATTAGACAACTTGATAAGACACGGCTTAAAAAAAGATATAATATTAAGTCAAACCAAAAGTAGCGGGACAATTTTTAGTTAAAAAATAAAAAAAAAATTGTCCCGCTACTCTTGGTTCAACCTTGTATAAAAAACCAAAAAATTAAATCCACCCAAAGACCCTAAAAAAGCCAAATATCTTAACACCTCGCCATTAAAACGATGTAAAAATAAGAAAAAATACCCCAAAAAGCGACCATACATTATTAAGCTCAAAAATATTTTTTAAAAAATAAAATTGTTAAAGAGCAATATGCTGTTATAATAAAAGCCCAAAATTACACTTTTACACTAGAGGGTTAAGGATAAACTGTTACAAAAAAGGGTTAAAAAGCAAAGCAAAAGCACCTTTTTTCTTGCACCAACCTGACAACGAGGATTGTGGAAGTCCAGCGATGCCACTATTGTCAACAGTATTCGAGGTTTCTCCAGAACACAGTTTCGTCCGGCCTAAAAATATAATATTAGTTTTGAAAAGTGACGTACGAGGAAAGTACTTAACCTGCCTTACTGAGAAAGTCAGACAATGCCCTCGTTAATCTTATAAAAAATTTTTAGTTTTTAAAAAAACTCCATTTTGCAGAGTATGGTATTATAGAGCAAAGTAAACTAAGTAAACACAATTTTTAAAAATTCACATCTTCCCCTTCTTATCCAAAAAAAATTTTTAATTTACTACTGTTTAAAAAAAAATTCATCCGTCAATCTCTTTCCCTTTTTTCGACAAAAATATCCTCCCCAGCAAAAAAATACAAAATTATTTTTACAATCTACCACTTATGCTACCCTACCCTACACGGCCATGCAATTTTCTGCACAGTCCTGCCCTAATCTTCTTAGAAAAATCAAATTAAAATGGCGAAAACCAGCCAAAGTTTCAAAAATTTCAAACAAAGCCCCCTTTTTCAAATATTTTTCAATTCCAAAATCAAAAATCCCTCAATTACTATCCCTCATATGTCTGGCCAGACATTTTTTTGTCTCATCGACAAATTTGCAAGAATTTATTTTATTCAGCGCTTCCGCCGAATCGCCTTTTGTCTAGCCGCCTGGTTGAATAATGGCCAAAGGCCAAGGTCATTTCGCACCGTCCATTTTTAGCGAAAACAACCGATAAACACGACATGAATATCATGTTACAGCATGTTTTGCATGTGATATGTTTGATACGTGTGTTGTGTATTATATATCTTATACTATGTATAATATTATATATCTCACACTGTGTATTATATGACCTGTATTTTGCTTTGTTACGTATATTATAGCTTTACAGCGTAGTTATTAAGCTTATACTGAAGCTGCCGTTTAAAATCCTTATAAAATCTACATAAACATATGTCACTATAATATACTATTGCATATGACCTTACTATATGACTACTTACGTCTTTACTATGACAAAAACTGATCAAAATACCCCTTAAAACCTTACCGATGAGTTCAACAAAGCTTTGAAACAGGTCAAAATAGGAAGTCCAAAGCTGTCCGCAGTGCATTTCCTTGACATATCCAACAAATCACTCAGTAATGTAACTCCATCTCGATCGATAAAAGCCTGCACATAGCTAAAGCTCTCCGTTCTTAATGCTACAGCCAATGCTTCAAGTTGTTGCACCACCAATGGAATCGAGTATTTGTCGGGAAAGTGTTTACACCATTCTGACAGCTGTCTTAAGGTAAAATCCAATGAGAATCCAGAATTCTGATTCTGTTTTCGACTCTTTTGCTCCATTATCATTAGCCATTTCTTCTCTGGGCTCTGGTTGGTCAGTTCTTTTGCTTTGGTCGGTCCTAGGTCTAGTTCTTCCTGAAAGAATTGAGGTTGATACCTTTGAAACCTTATGTAATTCTAAACACCCCTTCCCTACCTCGCCTCTAGCCCTAATCCAACCTTACTTGCAAGAACAAATTCACCATGCCCTAAAAATCATTTTTTAACCCACGCCCCCTCAACTTCACACTCAAACCTACCAACAAATCCTGAAACTCGGAGTCCAACTGCTGTCTATCAGGTAGTACTCCCGGGTCCAATGTCATCACCCCATGTATGTTCTGATGTTTCTTCAGGATCAAAGACGGCTCTTTGTCTGGCGGAATCTTGGGATTCTTATCCGCTTTTGTGAAACAGTTCCACGCCCGGTCGATCAAATCGTCTAACATTGTGGTTGCGAATTGTGGTTCATACAGTGATTGGGTTCTGAAAATTAAAAACTGAAATAGAAAAGAAAAATAATTAAAAATAAATTGAATGTTCGTATTTTACCATGAAATCAACGCCAAAAATTTCAAAAAAATTTAAAAAAAAACAAAATTTTTAAAAAATTTCAAAAACCACCTCAAAAATCTTAATTCATACGTTCACCATACCCTCGGGTTTCATAAAAGCCTAACATAACTAAAAAAAATAAAAATTGTGTTTACAGCTCTAGTTAATGTAGAATCCTTCGACAAACTAAGATCAGACCACAAACGATCATAAATATACTTGAAAACACTGTAAGTGAGGTTTCGACAAACAGTAGGAATACTTATTACTTTTGACTAATCAAGCAGCCTACAAGGTCAAATTCGTATCAAATTTTGAAACATCAAACACTTGTCTATTCAAGTATAAGATATATCAGTTTGTCCAGCTATGAATGAACCATAAAAAAGTTCAAAACTTTCTGAATTTTGGCTCATACATATTCGGACAACCGAAAATCTTTCTCGTTCTACTATAGCCTACCTAATTCATCATGCCTTTCCTACCAAAAGTACCGTATACCGAAAATCCTTATAAAGTTGTTCAAATTTCTTTGCTCTTTCTCAATTTTCAGGTTTAAAAAGCACATAATTATGTGAACAACCTAACATTTTATTACCCGCTGCTACAAGTTAAACTACTCTATCAAACCGACTAGCATCAAACACTCTTTAATCGACCAGAATAAACATATGCCCCTGCCAACCTTTAAAACCCCAAAATCCAGCCTTCTTATAATAATATAAACATTGACCATGACTAAATAATCAGACATGTTATCATACAAACAAAATCAAACAAAAGCCATCATTTTTAAAAATCAAAACATCATTCTCCAAAACTTTTCTAATTAAAAACGTCATTTTTACAAAAATTTAAAAATTCCACATAAAATGATTGTTTAAAGAATTAAAAATCAAAATTAAAAACAAAGTCAAAACTTCAAACGAAAAAAGAGATTCATTCAGCATGAGCAACACTTAGTCGGCCACAAAAACATTTCCTTGTGAGTAATATCCGAATGATCGCTATGACAAAACTCGCAAAAAATAAGGCTTTTCGAACTTGACAGAAGAGGTAGTGAGTTAAGTTTTTTTAAAATCAGGACATACATCTAGTAGTGACATTGGACCCGGGAGTACTATCTGATCGACAAAAATTGGACTCTGAGTTTCAGGATTTATTGGTTCGGTTGAGTAATGAGAATAAAAGAGTGCATTTTAACTATATTTTTTAAAAAACAAAAAAATCAGTTCTTAAATTTAATTTGAGATTTACCCTTCTCCCAGAGACGTATGTAGAAAATACACCTCTCCCCCAGATCCAATCATGTTGAAAACACGTTTAAGTCTTGTAAATTTCATACCCAAACTAAGCGTTATAAATTTCACTCAAGATATTTTTAAAGCGATTTGCATAAATTTCGTCAAAAAACAATGTTTTGTACGACATATTGTTAGTCAACTTGATTGACAACATCGCCAGATGGTAATATAAAAATGTATACTATTATTTTGATTCACTTTTTAGTTTGAATAGTAATAGTACTGTAAAATAACTTTGAATAGCAGTAAAATGTATTTTTTCCAAAAAATGTTTTTATAAAGTTAAACGTCACCCGCCTTATCAAGTTTGAGCAAATCATTAAAATTTTAAATTACCGACCATAGTTAAAAAAACACTTCCCCTCCCCTCCTAAACCAAAATAGCCGGTCAAGCATTAACCATACCCCTATCATAAATTTTTTTTCAAAACAAAATATTTTTTTATTCTATATTTTACCTTGAACCTAATCAAAACACAAAAAATGCTACAGTTTTTTCGCTTTCTTTTTTTATTGCCCTCAGGGTCACTTCAGAAGCGAAACAAACTTGTTAGCACTTAATGAAATCGCTCGGATATCTCAAAGTTTCTTCACTTTTGTTTCGTTTTTCATAAGTGTTCCCATCGTCATTTTCACGCTTTCTCACCGCCAAAAGCTCGAAGATCCATACGAAACTGTAACAATCTTAACGAGAACAGGGGGGTCGCTAGAGTCTTGTCTCATGTGATCGAGAATACAAGATTAAAGCTGATTTTTCAAAAGTTCGAGGCATTTTGAAGCGTAAACCTTCGGTGAAATTTCACAAACAAACAAAATTTTTAATTGCTTCATTCCCCAAACAAAGCTTAGAGTAAAAGCAGTAATACATAATATTTGACAGTAATACAAAAAAGACATTACTATTAATACAAGAATAATAAGAAAAACACGACCAGCCTATACAAGTTACATTGCCCCGTTAAGTAGGCCAAACTGCGTCAAGTACCCGTTATAAAAAGTGAACGTGAGGTCATAAAACTATAATAACGCAAGGTAAAACGTGACAACTTATAGCAATTTATAATCTTTATTTCCTCCTTCCTGTACCATCTTGGCCTCACCCCTCCCCTCAACTTATTTTTTTTCTTTAAATTTATCTTGCCCCCCCAAAAAAAAATTTTTTCAATATTGTCCGCCCTACCCAAAATTTCCACACCCCCCCCCCAACTATTCAAAAAATAAAAACAACAGCCATAGCTAAAAATAAGTACCGTACCACCTTACACTACTTCAATATTATGATAGACCAAAAATTAAAAAAGAATCACCCCACCCTCAAACCCATGCCCAAAATCCCAAAATTAATAAAAACGAATGCCAGATGAAACCATCAAATTATATTGTCATCGCCGCACGCGAGAAAACTGTAGACGAAACAAGTTAAAACAGCGTTAATTGATCGACGTCGCTTTTTTTGCTACAGAACGAAGCAAGAAAACACTTCGGAACCAGTCGGAAAAAACCGTTAGAAACGCGCGAAAATGGACAAAAGAACTGTGGAAACACACCTAGAATCATATCCCATAACTATTGCAGTCGAAATTAATAGGAAATTATGTAACTCATAAGTTTTGTGTCATAATAGTAAGAGGTAAGTCATCGGTTTTTGTTACTGTAAGGTTTTGTAGCTTTTATATAATCAATGTACAGTAAGTCAGACTAGCGTACTCTAGACTACAATACCTTTCACTGCTCTACCCTAACTTGCCCTACCATACCCTACCCTACCCTACCTTACACTAATTTACTCTACCTACTCTACCCTAGCCTGTTCTACTCTACCCTCCCCCCTTACTTTTCCCTCTTCCAACCGCTATCCTGATCTACCTTTCACTACCCTACCCTATCCTATCTTGCCTTACCCCACCATATCCTATTTCCTACTACCTGACAACGTAACATACCTTTTCCTTATATTACTTTACTCAACACTACCGTACCCTGCCCAAATTACCTCTAACCCTTTAAAACAATATTTTCAAAGTACCTTTTCTCAAGTGATTGAAGTTGAAATCTCGAATTTCGTTTCTCATCAAATGACATTTTAGCCTCTAATACCCATTCCAAGGTACCCCTTCAAATCCTTCCCACTAAAAAACACCCCTCTCCCCAAAAGTCCATGCCAGACATCCCCTTTCAATTACTTTTAATTCAACAAAACCCAATTGTGTAATGTTTGGGTTTATTTGAATTGCGCGCTCGAACCAAATCGAATATTATTATAGGCGAAAAAAGTCGAACAAGGGTCAAACCTCCAGAATCGGAACAGCACCGGAAGAGGGAGCGCGACCGTGTCTACCGCCGCTTGTACGCAACCGCTTCTGTGCTAATTACACGATACTTGTGGGGGTGTTCCTTTTCGAGAATCGGATAATTGTGGAGAAAGATTTTTTAAAATGTGATACTATCGATAAAAATTTTCATTTTCTGCGCCTGACTAAAAATTTCACCCCACCCAACATTGAAAATTCCGCAGAAGAAAAGTACTTAACCCGCCCCATTCAGAATCAGCTCAAAATCTTCACAGTTCGGTCATCTTCCACGTTATATTTCCTTAACCACTCACGTTTCAAAAAAACCAAAATCACCACGCCCGTTCTAGAATATTACTCAAAATTGTCCACTATTCCCTTACTCTATTATGCCCTTCTCAACTTGATAAATATTATTCTACAACATAAAGACAGTATAAGTCTAGGTAACAAGCAACTAACCTCGAGTCTACCACCGTCCCACATGTCTACCTACCTAAGGTTTCAGCGTTCACACCTTACATAATAAGCCAATCCCAAAGCAACAGTAGCCAATTTGAAAGTAGCGAAAACTTTCGACAATAAAAAACCATGTCATGTTGTTGATCAGATTTGAGAACGGAAACCAATGTAAACATAGCCAATTATTTATCTTACAAGGAAGTGTACTATTAACAAATCTTGTAAAACATATTACACTAGAGAGATATGGACAAGATAGTTGTGATAAAATATCATTTCTATTTTATTTCCAAAAAACATTTCCACTATCCTTTTCTGAGTTTTCCCAAGCATAGACTAGACTAGAAAGTAGACATACAAAAGTGCAAAAAGCTTGTCATAATGCCCAAAAAATAATCGTTATTCATAATCTCTGTAACCCAAAATAGCCACAAAATACCGTCGTTTGCGTCATTAAAAACTCTTCACACTGTGACAGTAGATGACCATTGAAGCGTCACCGTTCCGGAATTCGATGACCTCCATAAAAAACAACCCATTAAATCCAAGGTTCAAAACAACGAAAAAACGACTAGAAGACGTCATAATATAAGCGTTATTAGATCTAGATTGTAGAATTTAGGTCAGAAGCACCCTGCTCTACTCTATATTGTCCTATCCTGCATTACCGTAATTGCTCCAAGCCAGTTATTCTTTTCCCTATCTTATCCTGATATACCTGACCATACTCCGTCTTGCTCTGGTATGTCCTGCCCTGCTCTACTCTACCCTATCATACCTACTTTACCCTGCACTGCCATACCCCACCCTAGTATATTGCTTATAACAATAGTCACATTTTTAGTACTATAACCTTAAAAAAGCAAAAGACAGTTAATAAATATCCCAAACAACGTTGTAAATCAGTCAAAAATAGCCGTAAAAGTAAGCAAATCAACTGACTTCACACTGAACATTGCAAACAATCTTTGATATCACCAGTGCCACCCTGTTTTCTGTAAATTAACAGAGGAAACCACGTAAAACTTTTTCCAAACATATTTTTCTGTGAAAGATGGTACTCCTCAGTCCACCCCCTCAATGACGCCCGGCCCTAGATGTCACTAATTGTTTCAATTACAAAACAATACTTAACTTTTTACATTTCGACGAAATTCAAATCGCTAATTGTGAATAAAACCAAATTTGTATATTTCAAAAGTTGTTAATTGTAAATCAAGGTTACTGCTTGACTCCTTCCTTCAAATCATTCAAATTTAAATCAACTTTAACACTGTTTGATATACGATACAGCCTAAATACCTTATGATATACAATAAAGTGACTCCTACACAAAATTCCAAAAACTTTCAAGAATTTACAATACCAAACCTCAAACCATTCTAAACCTATTAAGAATGTGTCATAGATAAATTTCAAAAATATTCAAAACTCTTATACAATGACGCAAACTAAAATTCCACACCCACATTAAAAAAGTCAAGCTTGAAACATAAAAAAGTGCTCCTACTGTTTGCTCTACTAAAAGTAATAAAATGAAGTTTTATCACCTCTGAACTGTTAATGATAACGTCATTGTATGACATTTTTGTATATTGATTGTGAATTAAAGGGTCTTTTTTATCTTAACCACAAACAAAAGTTTGTCAAAAACATTTTCCGACTTTCTTTATCTTTTTATGCAAGCCTATGATACCTTATCGTACCACGCGCTTCCATTTCCTAACCTACACTACCCCTACTCAACACTGCCTTGTTCAACCCTACCCTACCCAATCCCACCCAATCATACCTTTTTCAAAAGTCACAACCTTGTTACCTAAAGTAAAATCATCCACCCAGTCCTGTACTGCACATACTGCACAGTGTTAGATATAAACATACATTTACAATATATGAAAATGTCATCCTATAGATCACAATAAAAACTAAGAACCCTCTCCCCAAAAAATATAATACGTTCACTGTAAAACCAAAAAACACAATTATAGGCTATTCATTGAAAGGTCCACCTAAAATCGTCTCTTAATCGTCCTCCAAGCTTCCGATGACAATAAAACCCAGCCATAAAGACGCCACACAATAGCACACAGTCTGCTTAAGCAAATTTTAATAGACAACAGTAAAATTTTCCGAATTTCAAAGGGTGACAATAAAAATTGTCAGCTTGACCAACCTTCAAATTCTTTGAAATGTTGTTTTAAGCTTCAGCAAATAAAGGAATCTCCTTCTGTAAACCTATAAAATCACAAGATATTCTTTAGAGCCTACTGTAAAAGCCATGTTTTCTAGGAACTTTTCTGTTTCATACTATTTTTTATTATTTTATTGTGTTTATCTAAAAGCTTCTTTCATTGTGATCAGCTTTTATTACTGTTATTGTAAAATTTTATGTATTTTTGTGAATTTTTGAAATAACCGACTACTGGGTGGGCTAGCATAAGACTAATAAAACGAAATGACATATTTTAGTCAACAAAATTGCATTGGTATTACAACAATAACAATATCAAAAACAGCTATGCCCTGTCCGTGAATGAGTTACCCTGTACTACCCCAGAATATTGCTTATACCCACTGTCACATTTTTGGTATTACAACCTTTAACAGACCAACAAAAGTTCATAAATATCCCAAACAATGTTGTAAATCAGTCAAAAATAGTAATAAAAGTAAGCAAATCAACTGACTTCACACCGAATATTGCAAACAATCGTTGATACCACCAGTTATCTAAAGATCCTATTTCAACCAATTCCATATATTACCCAAATCAGCTAAAATCAATTAAAAACAACCCCCAGCTTCCGTATTCAAAACAAAAGTAAAAGTACGTTAGAGAGAAACGGATATTCACACGTGAAAGTGCAAATCCCGGACAAAAAGGGCTCGAGATCAGCTCGCGGCGCCATTTCAAACCGTTCAAATCCCTAATCCAATCAATCCTGAAGACGTTTGACTGCGAAAAGGCTATTAAGCTTTTGTAAACATCGCCGAGGTGTTACGTTGTTGATTTAATTGAGAGTAGACGAGTTATTATGATAACAAAATATGCAGAAAAGTCAAAGACAGACTTATCTAAGGAGCTTCTGCTTCCAATATCGGTTATTCTTATGAGCCTACCCTTCAAAACAACCAAGAAAATCCAAAAAAAGATCAAAACTGCTACCAATCTCTAGAAAATACTGTCATCATATACACTTACTAAGACTTTTGCCTAACATCTATCAGTAGTATAGTACTAACCTTCAAAACCTACTTAAAACTTAAAAATAGTAAAAACTACCGTACACCATTTACCAAGTTCTTAAAAACAAGCCTATTCAACAACTTTTGGCCAATACCCTCAACTTTAAAACCCATAAAATACCAACTAAATAACTACAGTACACCACCACAAAAAATGTTAAAGCAATGTGAAAACAATAGATATCCTGAGTTCACTCGTTTTACGATGCAATTACTTGACACATTCCGAGGTGTAAACCTCAAGCACTCAATGATAACATTGTTGATAAGAATGCCCAATGTTGTGCTACACAGTTTTATTACCTTTTTAGTTATAAAGCTCATTTTTTGTCGGCTGAACACGCCACAAAATTCAAAAAAAGTCATTAACTATGGTTTTGTACTGAACTATGTTATCAAGTAGAAGGTTAAATTTTTAACTTATCTGAATAACTATCATTTTAAGCCTGGTCAGAGTTGTTTTAGGTATAAATCAAGAAATATTTTGCATATAAAGCAAAAAATCAAACAAATTTTTAAATTCTACAAAGTTGTAATCTTTTTCATATATTTTACATATATATTATCATCGCCTTTCAAATCAAGTTGTAAAACTCCTGTATAAAAAAATCTTGTATAAAAAACAACTATTAAATAGCAATTCGTTATACAGATGTTTCACCGTAGTATCTAAACCAGCAGTATCTTATAGCTAAAGTCGCAGAAAAAAAACTTTCTTTGTTAACCCAAATTTAGAGCAAAAATAATTAAAAACTAATCAAATCCAGCCTTCTGAATGAGGCTATAAATCGAGAATTGTCGAATCGGGCGGTTTCAAGCAGCGTTAACTACGAAATTTGCATAAATCAAAACAAATGTCCCCGCATTTTTAATTGAAAATTAACGCAAAAAGTTTTGCGAAAAAAATTTATTAAAATTCAAAGTTTAATACCTTGTAAGATAAATCAAATCCTCTATCATCATGATACGATGATGACAATTAATAATTTTAAAAAAATCAATAAGCAAAAAAAACCCTCCGCTTTCGTACCACGGCCCAAAAATTTTTACAATATTTGCTAATCCATACCAACAATAACATGCTCACCACCCCAAAAAGTTACCCAAAAGACCCCTCACCGACCCAACCAATGGTCATTCCTCCGCCATCACCTCGGCTCAATTACGGTCAGACCAGTTGGAAAAAAACGTAAAAAGTAGCCGTCTAATACCTCATTTATCTACGAATGAAAAAAAAAAACCGATCAACTGCCAAATGTAAACACGAATAAAATCAGACAAACAATTGCACCCGGTTTTTCACGTTGTTCCCTCCGGATTTAATGGACCGATTGCCTTTCTTGGCTTCGAAAAATGGAAGAGGATTTGAAGCGCCGGATTCGACGATTTAGACTCGTCTGACCTTTACCGAGGCATGATCCAGCGGATTAACTCAGCGTCGACAAAGTTGGAAGAGGTGAAGAAGATTTGGTGGTTGGAAAAGTTACAGTAGGATTTAGGTTAGTAGAAAAGATTTAGATTGCAAAGAAAGATTGCCTAGAATTAAGCCTAAAAAATTAATAATGATAAATCTAGAGTAATGTAAGTAAAGGTAGAGTAATATAGAATAATATAAGACAACATAATATAAGGTATTGTAAAGTACGATAAGGTAAAGTAAGGTAAGATAGATTAATGTAAGAGTAGAACATAGTAGAGTAAGGTATGGTAAAGTATGATAGAGTGTCTATGGCAAGTAGTGCAGGATATGGTAGTCTAGAGTATAGCAAGGGTAAGATGTAACAAGATAATTTATGTTAGGGTAGGGTAGAAAAGTTAAATACGAAGAATCCGTCTTCCGTCTTACAGAAAAAAAATTCAGTGCTTCAAAAAAAACCTACCTCGGACCAAAAGCACCCCTTCTGCTTCTGGACACCTTTCCCCACTAAGCCCAAAAGCTAAAACCAAAATGTAACCAAAACCATAATCAAATAAGTAATAATCATAAAAAAGTTATGACTTTCCTCTTGAAGACCGCCAAATTGCAAGTTTTATCAGTAAAAAAGGAACGTTATGGTCATTTGTTTATAACCCGACTCAAACGGTCACTCCAAAATAAACAAACTGATAGAGTGTACAAACAAGATTAACTTTATGATAAGCGTAAGATTAGCCAAAAACAACTGTAAAGTTGAGTTATTACAATTTTTTTGATAAAAGAAAGTTTAAAATTAAAAAAACCAAATTTTTAAAAAAAATTTTAAATATATTTCCTTCCAAAATTAAAAAACAATAATATTAAAACAATAGACCCAATTACCCATTTACAAAACCCTCCCTTCAAATCCAGTAGCCATATTCCAGTTTTACCACTCTTTCCAACCCCCCCCATCCCCAGTTGTCAATTACTGTGCAGTAAAAGCCCCGTTAGAAAAGGTATATTCTTCACGCTCGCTCCCATTGTTTACCTTTTCATTAATTGTAAGACTTTTACTCTCAAATTCACCCCCTAAAAATAATTGCGGCGATTTTTTTCAAAATTTCAAGAGTAAAAAATTTAAAAATCCGTTTTTTCCGAAAAAAATCATTGAGTTTCGGTGTGATTCTAATCAAAACTTGTAGCGAAAACAGGGAAACCCTGCTCCCGCGAACACTCAGCTCTTTAAACGCCAATAAACGTTGTAAATAAGTAAACAATGCACTTGGATTGAGCTGGATTTTAGTGGTTTTGTACTGTAGATAAAAGGACTTTTTAAACTTTTTAGTTTTTGTAGCTTCAATATTTTTTAAAATTTAGCTCTAATTTTACAAAATATTTTGAAATTATTCAACGCTGAACGTACTAGGCATATAAATTCCAAAAAAGTCAAAACATATTTTTAGGATCCTTATACAGTATATTGTTATATGATAAGCTTCAAAAAATGTTTTTTTGAATATAGCAAACATTATTTGTTGACTATAATGAGGGGGGTTCTTTACCAGACGTTTTTTACGTCAATTTATAATTATTGAGGCTAAAGCATCTATTAACAATATCAAGATGTTTCTTAAAACAAAATTGCTTGTAACTTTACTGTACATTGCTGTACAGCCTGTACATTACTGTAGAGTGAACACTACTTAATTACAGTACATACTATGCATTATATTTACATAGCCCAACTAAACAACATTTACTCTACTATAATTTACAGTATAATACTGTTTTATAAAGCCTTGTTATAAGAAACCTCTTGTTATCGTCAATAGGTGATCTAACTTCAACAATCCTATGTTCACGTAAAAAACGCCTGGTAAATAAAATCCAGTACAAAAAAGACAACTGTCACCACTACTAACTAAAGACTCCAACTCCAAATAGCAATGTTGTACTTCAAACCGAGAAGTTAAGCTCATTATCTATAGGAAAACAAAGAACGTGCCTAATCCTTGTTAACTAGACACACTGACTCGAAAACTAATAAATTTCCCTCGTATCACAATTTTACCGTCTTATCAGCTCATATATTCACTGTTTTTTACAACATAACATAAAAAATACAGAGCAAGCAGAATTCCGCTTTTTATAAATACACTTTAATTTCGAACCGAAAATTTGAATTTATAAAAAATGTGACGACGAAATGAGAAGAAAGGCCTTCTTATCAGTGTTGGTCAAAGAGCGAAATTCATGAAATTATAGAAGATGAGTATGGTACAAACGAGAGTTACCAGGAGCTCTGTATCCAGAAACAGTCAAATTTCAGTACTAAAGACCCCCGGAGTCCGCACGGCTCCAGGACTAAACCAATGCTAAAATTTAAAAAAGGCGGAGTCGTAGCTGAAACCGAAAGCTTTAAAACTGAAAAATTTGGTATAAATTAAGTACAAAATAGAAAGAATAGCTGAGACTTCTAAAACTAACAGATTTTAATTAAAATGTTCCTTATCTGCCCTGAAAACCAACTTAAAAACTTTTTTTTAATATTTGTGAAAGAGTCCTCCCTACATAAAGATTATAGCCAAAACTTGAACTACATAACAAATCTCGTCCAAAGTTAAGATAAGCTCAAAAGCATTACTTAAACCCCCTAATACCTTGCATTCCTGGCATAGACAAGGTACTTTCCCTTTCAGACCTTATCAAGTATAACATTTGTTTACAAGTCGGTTCCGTTCATTATTGCATTCTTCGTGGAATTACGCAATTATTAATAAAATTTGATGTTTTTCAGGTTGTAAATGGGGGTGTAACCAACAATGTTAACCAATGTCACAATGCTCGCTTCTTATCATAGCTACTGTTTTCGCGGAATAAACGTATTTTTGTATTTTGTATCAACACATGTGCCAAGAGATCACGTTTTTTTAAGAAAAACCCTGTGTTGTTTGGTGCTCAAACTGCTTTGTGGACATGAGAAATAGGCCGGGCCTAACATTCAGGCCCGGCCCGTTTCTCGTTTCTACTGCTTTGCCCTATGATAAAAGCTTAAAACTTGCCCTTCCCTCTAAGAAAATGGCACTACCCTACGCACAACCCCGAGATCCTTTAATATCAGCTAAATGGCGTGCCAAAACGTTCTTGACATAAATAATCCGTAACTCTTGAAGACTGACAATTAGTATGATAAGAATCTGTACTTAACTCAGTTGATTGAAATATCACCGTACTCGCGCAAATTTTTCGAAAATCTGATTGGTTTCAAGGTCAAGGTTTCAAATTTACCGCTATTTTTCGAAAAAAAACAGTAGTAGATCTAAACCCAAACAATCTACTGTACTATGAAATAAAAAGCCATTTTTAAGTTTTTTTAGAAAAAATAAATATGAAAAGAAAATAGAGGACCCTTTCACAAAAAAATTAGAAAAAATTTAATAAATGATTCCAAAGCCCAACAATCCAAAACTTTACAAAACTAGCTTATTTTACAATTAGCGTCGTATATTCGACACTTCCGACAATAAAAAACCAATGTGTCAAGGCCAAGCGCCGGTCACAAAAGGTATTTATTACAAGAGGGATTAAGGATGACCATTTGAATCTATTGTATTTAGCATGAGAATGGCGGCATTAAATTGACAAAAGGGTGGTGACACTTGGCTATTTGTGCCAAAATAGGTATTAGGCTACTTTTGGCAAAAAAAGTATAAACAAAGCATGCAAAAAGCATCAAAAAATAATTTTTTTTGTGAATCTACCTATAATAGCATTCTCAAAAAAATTTTTTCGCTTTTTTTTGTTAAAATCGCCAAAAACGAGCACAAAAATCGCGGCTAAACATCGGAACTAATCGTGAAAAGCACTTCACTTATTTCTGAAATGTCGCTGAGCCGATTATTGTTCTGAATTGAAACGAATTTCGAGTCGAAAAGTCTAGTGGCAATTTTCTAAAGCTCTATAAATCATGAACTACAAATTAGAAATGTTATTCATATTTCATTACAGTGAACCTCTTTAGTACGACACTCAGTAGTATGACACTCTCTTTATAATATAAGCTTTCTGACCGCGCTCCTTTCAAAAATAGCGTGACACCTTGGTTATAATGGCACTTTGGTCCAGTAACTTGAGTGTCACTAAAGAAGTTTGTTTGACAGTAATAGCAAGCAATAAGTTATACCTCGTTGTACTGGTTCTATGAAAAAGTGAAACTAAGTACCTGAAAATGAACATTACAGACCAAAAAAAGAACTATCAGACGCCCGTTTAGAAATGTCGCTACATGTTTATCTGAAGGAAGAGGAGAAAGAGCAACACAATTCTGAATTACCCAGGGACCACAAATAGTCAAAACTAATCATCAACTACCGTAATCTTCATCACAACACCATAAAATACCACGAAAAACACCTCATTCACCACGATAGTACCACACAACCACAAATCAACCTTACTTTAAAAGTATCTACCCGCCTTCCAAAAATACTCGCAACAATGACATAACAAACCGTAAAAACAGTACACAAACAAACATAATTGTCATCTCCACGAATGTGAAAGAAGCCGCTTGAATAGGGAGGGAGGATATAAAAACGCTAAACTGTAAATACAAAAGAAGCCATCTTGATCCATGGTTCAAGTTTCGGCGCTCATCTTAATTGGATTAGTTTTACAATGAAATCAGCTCAAACTTATGTGACGTTTGTTGTCATAGTTAAAAGCGCGGTTAAAATAAATTGCTATTGTTACAAGTTCAATTAAATAATGCTACAAAGACTTTCAATGAAATATTCAGGAAAGAATATACAGTCAAACTTCTTCAGTATGACACTCAAGAGACTGGAACAGAGTTCTATTATAACTAGGATGTAACACTAACCAAGTAATTTTTTCTAAGAATGCTATTACAAAAACACTCAAAAAGCTGTCATTATAAAGAAGGCCTCATACTCTCGAGGATCATACTAAATAGGTACCGTTGAGTCAACTTTCGGCCCTACGTAAACGTGCAGTAAAACAGACACTATGCACAGAGACGTCGTTTGAGAGAGGAGGAAGACCTGTAGACGAAAAATTATTTCCAGCCTCCCCCTCCCCCAGAGAAAACCTGTAGCGACGTCCCTGACTATACCCTTATGATAAAAATGACAGACTTTGTAAAACGCCTATTAATAATAAATATAAAATTATTTCTAAAAAAGTTACAGTACGCCCAAAGTCTGTTTACAGTACTCAAACTCAAGCGATTAAGAAAATTATTTGCAAAATTACCTACACCACATAAAACGTAGTAGTTAGTCTTCGTCCACTAATAAGTTCAAAAAGAATGTTTTATAAGCCTAAAATCCAAATTGGCAACAACGTTTAAAAAAGTATGACATAGCTAAACTTCTACGAACATTACGCCTAATTAATAAAGAATACCTTACTGATAACCCTCTCTACATTAGACCCGAAAAAGGGCTTACTAGAACAGCCCGCCCCGGTCCCTTGACAAGTCTACTTGACATACTTTCTAATAAACGAACGATGAAATTTATGACACTTCAAGCCTGATTAGATACTAAACCGTTTATCACCAGCAAAACTCACAAATCCCCTAGATTGTAAAAAATCAAAATGAATGACAAGTCAACAAACTACCGTAAAATAATCTTCAAACCTTGATCTAAAAACCTGAATCTACAAACTCGATTCGTAAACAGTTTGCGCAATGCACCGGCAACGTCAACATGAACTGTCAGCCTGCATAAACGTCGAAACCGTTTACCGCCTCCGGTAATGGTCGTCAGTTATTCAATCGCGCACAATGACTATGAATACACTATGATGAATACGAAATTTTTTTTTGTATTTCCTGCTGTCAATTCTTTTTTTCGACTACTTTGAAATTGGCTAAAATAATCGATCCACGTTGAATTACCTGAGATTGCAGAGAGCTGTTTTTAAGAGTTTCAAGGTTAGATAGAGGCGATTTTTAAACTTTTGTAGTGATTAGCAGTGATGAGAGAGGAATATTGATCAAAAGATTCTAAAAGCCCTAACTTTAAACATTCCACAATAACAGTAGATACTACAATTTTTGCCAAATCCAAAAAAAAAATAATATTGCAAAACAATATCTCCACCGAATCCAAAACAACACCTTCATCAAGGTAAACAACCGCAAACTCGATAAAAAAACCCGCCCGCACGCGTCGAAACATTAGCCACGAGATAAGGGTAATCGCTGATCAAATTAAACTCAAGAGCAACAACATTAACTCCACGAACCCAAATATTTGGATACGAACAACAGTAGTAGCAGTTCATTGTTTTGCTGAGATAATTTCTAATCGAGGAACGTTCTGTTATTCTTTGCCCCTTAATGAGCCATTATTGTTATTTATAGATGTGAGGGTTTATGGGGTTGTCGTTCTGGTTTGTGCGGTTTTGATGGGCTTTTGATTTCTGATAAAAAACTTAAAAGACTTTTGAATAAGAAATTTAATTTCAGATATGTTAAAGAAAGGGATGCTTAAACTCGGTCGTTAGTACGGCCCAAACAAAGGTTTATCCACTGTTGCTCACATTCCTATCAAAAATGTTTAAATTAAGCCGAATTCGGTTAAAACCTTTACCATTACAGACAGATATTCTACTTTTAAAACCTATTCATAGCTACTATCACAAATAACAATATCGCCTAGCCAGTATCCAAAGAGATACATAATTTTAGCACAAATCTTAAAATTTGTCATAAAGCCAAGCCTAATAACCACCTTATACATGTACAACAAATACCACAAACCTATTCCAATAACGTTCCTGCCCAATTACACTTCAATTTGTCCAACCTCACCCCTTATCAAAATATTGTGAATAAAACCTACCTGATATACCATAAGAGATTCATATCAATCCGGTCGATAATATACTTGCCATACCAATCTCTTGTTGACAATGTCAAGTTCATTCCAACATCTCCTGACGACATCACAGCGTATCTGCTCTACTGTACGGTTTTATACTAAAAAATCACAACAAACCATTTCTTTGTATTTTCCACTTGCTGTCGCAAAGAGTACAAAGCTCAATATTTTGGTAATACCTCTACCATAATTCAACAACTCCTTAACATTGTAAATTAAAAAATAGAAACTTTATTACGACAAAAATAAAAAAACATTCAATTGTAAGCCTAAACTCTTTCGAAAGCCAAGTTTTTGAATAAATATTATTAAAAGTAATTTTTTTAGATCATTAAGAATAAAATAGTTTTAAAATTTAAATCCAAAGAATATAAAGGAAGTCCCTTAAGATCCGTAAAGAAAATGAGTAAAAAATAAAACTTTCGCAACGAGATACAACAATATAATAAAAGTCAAAACAATTTCTACTAAAAGCAACATATAACAATAAATTTTTTCTTAAAATTACAACAAATAGTCGGAAATGATCAAAATATTAGTTGATTAGTCCTGTTCTTCCCTGTATCTCACTTCCAGTAGGTAGTTGATGCGTGCGTGGTTTGGGTCTTTGACACAGTAATCGTCGAAAAGACTTCTGGTCTTGATTACCTTGTCATCTGGTGGCATTTCGTCATATGGTCCCATCGGAATTCTAACGGCTCCATTCTCAAGCCCGAAATTGTATTTTTAAATATTTTAACTCAACTTTTATTCGAACATGATTAACAAAATTTTCAAAAATTTCTTCCCCGTGGCAGACCTCCAGCAGTATAAAGTAACAAAATAAGAAACTTGGGTTTTTTCTAGATGCTAATGGGAGAGTAGTTACCTTCTAACTATCATACGTCCCTGCAATCCACTCCCAAAACTTACTCCAGCTCCTTGCCCAACGGTGTACACAGTCCAACGCATCGCAATGAGTCGTACGCCTTCCACAAGTTGTTCAAGGTCCCATTCTTGATGGTTTCGTCCGATTCAAGAGCTCTACCCAAGGCTACGTTACACAACAAAAGATAGATGACTTCTCCATTTCTTGGCTTGATCTGTTCTCGATCCGCCTTCCTCTCGTACTTGTACGAGTTTTCGACCGTGTAGTTAGCAGCTTTGGTCGAACAAGATTGGAAATAAATTGCAGTTTTGAACACGGATTTGACCTGCAATAGAAAATTAAAAAATATTTTAATACAAATCAAAAATATTTTTTTTGGTAGTAACAAAACCATAAATCTAAAATCCACTTACGCCACCATAAGCTTCTTCACACTCAAAGCCAAACTTCAACAGCTTATAGACGTGATCCTTCTGAAGTCCGTGAAGCAAGAACATCCTATAAACTTTAAATTAACACAAAATTCATCCAATTTACTACAAAAGTTTGTAAAAATAATAACTATTCCAAAATCTTGAGAAAATCTTACTTGTTTGGAAGCTCTGATCTAAATCTTCGATCATACGGTCTATCGACAGTCCAAACATTGAGAATTTGAAAAGTATGAGGTGTGTAGACCATACCTCGATTTCTGCTCAGGTAATTATGGAACCACTAAAAAGTATTAATGTAAAGAAACAAAATATTCGTAAAAAAGTAATACTTATCATAAATAATAAAAAACGGCGCTCATCCAAAACAACCCCCCATTCCGTCTCACACCCCCAACCGGTTCGCACCCCAGTGAAACACCCAATCTCTAACTACAAGTGGATCCTACTTGGCCGAACCATATTGAAAATGTCCGAAGTTGAAGGTTGAGAATGGCGCGAGAGAGTGCTGATCGACTGACTGGCCAAAGCGGTGAATGACGGAGCAGAATGAAGAATTTGCAAAATTTGCTGCCTTTTAGACCCATTTTCATTGATTTCGTAAAGTTCAATTTAAAAAATGAATAATTTTTGAGTTTTTACGTGTCGGTTGTAAATTTCATTTTTTGAGAGTGTGAACTACAACGGTGGGGGGTGCGATCTACAGAGGGTGGGGTGCGATCTATTGCGTAGGAGGTGTAAACAACAATGATGGGAGTGCGAAGTAAAATAGAAACAGTAGTTCAAACTTTTAAGCAAATTGAAATTTATGATATTTGGGGGTATGTTCTGGACAAGATCGATGGGTGCTTAAAATGGTATGGGTGATAGGCTATTCTAGATGAAACTTTTTAAAAACCTTTGTAAATATGAAAAAAATCTTTTCAAAGTGCAAAAACCTCAAAATCTTTGCAATATTTTAAACCCATAACCCTAGCTTTTATATTTTTCATAAATTCTCTTCCCCAAACCATATACTACAATAAAAAGCCTTACATTCATAGACTTGTGGCTGTTGTGAGCGTACAAAAAAGTACGAACCATATTCGCATCCTCATCCTTCACTCCTAAACGGTCGAACAAGCCAGTGATCGACTCCTCATCGTCTCCTTTCCACAACGGGTGTTTCAATGTACGGGCACGTTCACGGAACAGTTCGTAACTATCCTTCTCTCGTCGTTCTTTGAGTTTATCACCAGACAAGCCCGTCAGTGGATCCACCGTCTCTGTAGTTATTCCGCTGGGTCCGCAATATTCGTCATCGCTGTCGTTTTCATACTCCGCATCCAGTCCAAAAAGATGCTCACGATCGCGAAGGTTCACATCGACCAGTCCCCTCTTGCGGTTCTTCTCGTAGTTCTTCCTGAACTGTCTGATGTAAGTGAAGTGATTAACGGATTCATTATTGATCTGGCATCGAGTACGTTCGTTCTCGGTCGCTTCCGGCAAATGACGGACTTCTGGCTCCTCGTTGATTTTGACTTTGGGCTAGAAATGACAATTATCCTTAGAATCTATTGTGAACGAGACATTTCAGTAATATTAATAAGCAATTTACAACTTTTATCAACATTAAAAGCTATTAAATGTCAATAATACTCACAATGTTCAAAAAATGTAAAATAACTGCTAATCTTACCTTTTTCTCCACCTCTTTTACGTTCATAACAGCATCACGATTTTCTGGAATTCCCTAAAAATCAATAAGATTAATAAAAATATTGATTTCTCTATTATAAAACTATTTTTATGTTTTTCCTGATTAATTTCGTATCTTCTCTTACTTTTTACAGTTAAAACATATTAAAACTAAAGTTCCAAGAGCCAAAACTTTTAAAAAATCAAAGAAAAAACCTTAAAACCTAACTTTCAGACAAATTTATAAATAAAAACGCTAAAAGAACCAAAAAACAAGATTAAAATCGAAGAGAATATTGCTTTTATACGAATGAAACTGTCCGAACCACAAATATAAATAAACACATGTCATTATCGCCATAACATTGCGCATATTACCTTAAAATCATATAAAACCAATACCAAAAGCAAATAATCCATTACACAAAATTCAACTTACTTCCAAAGTAGCTTCAGAAAAGCCGGCAACACTATTGGTATAAAACTTGTCGCTCAAGGATGAGTCAAAGTATTCGCACCAATACTTGTCCGTGTTCTCCAGCTCCGGCTTAAGTTTCCCCATTGGACGTACATAAGCTAAAATATCGTAATATTAATCAAAGCAGAAAGAATAGCAACAAAGATAAGGTTTTCTACAGCAAATATTTCAAAAAATTCAATTTTCAAACTGAAAATAAAATTTAACCAACAAAGCATCAAATTAACATAAATATTAACAATAAGCTCCACTAGGGCGTATTTTATAATCCGAATCAAACTTTCAAGCGCATACCGCTTAAACTTTTCTTCAACCTAGACCAAAAGTTAGGCCTTATCATCTCACTTTCTAATACAAAACATAATAACTTCAATATTACCTAAACACAAAACAATAATCAAAATCAATACTTACTGTCATTGGTAGAAGCTCCAAAGGATTTGTTGTCAAACTCCTCTCGAGTCTCATTGTTTCGGCCAAAACCTGCGGCCGAGGAGCTCAGATCCGAAATGATCGTTGAGTTAGGATTTTTCGAATCGTTAAAAGCGGCTGAAATTCGACGACTTTGATTAAAGAACGAGCTTTGATTCATAGTGTCATTGTTTAAAGGAAAATCCTGCTTCGAATCTTCTGTATTGTTGAATTGCATCGCAGATGGAAAACCCAACGCTGAAATGTAAATTTATAGTTTTAGCTCTGTTTCCGTGTAGTTTTACAGTATTTTAAACAATTTTTTATGTTAAATATTACACCAAAGAGATCACAATAACTGTAAACTCTGAAATATTATCTAACGCTTGTAAAAATACCATAACTTTAAAAAGACCATGTATAATATAATGTAAAATATGATTTTAAATTACTACTATTCCACAAACTTCGAAAAACTCAAGATATTACCTAAAAATGTTATCTCGACAAAGACTTACAGCTCTCATTAGCGGTATCGTTCTTTTTGAAGTCGTACATGGTATCATTTGGATCTAGTTCTTCGTTGATCGTTGTATTTTGCCACATTTTGTCTAAAATTACATTATTTACGATATTTTAAACAGTTTATAGCAATCACACCGTAACACGATCAAAAAGATAGAATAAAAAATCAAAATAACTGATAATTCAATAAAACTGTTCGACTAAAAGTTGCCACGTTTATTGCCACGAAAAACTGTAAAATCTGGAAAATTCGAAAAAACAAAATTTTGTCTAGAAAACCCGTCATCTTGACATTATTAATTAAAGTTTGCAAACCTTAATTTAAAACAATTGTACTCTAGAGCATAATAAAAAATAGGCAAATAAATTAATTTTACATTTTTAGATTGTTATTCCATTGGGCTCAATGACAAGAATATGCATTGAGATGACTTAATTTTTTAGAAATCCTCTATCGGTATTTCGCAAGTTTTGTGTTAGTTGATATAGGAAAATTTACTATTTATTCTGCTACTATAACTAATTGTAAATGTCACTATAACTAAAGCTAAAGAGCAATCATAATATGTATTATTCTCAAAAGCTTTTAAATTTGATTTTGTCCTGTACGTTATGTTTCCTAAAACGTTTTGTAACCTTATTTTACATCGTGTTCCTCTTTCTTTTTGACAAAAATTGCCTAAATATTATAACAAGTAAGTTATTACTCTGTAGTTCTCAACAACTTCTTTTCTTATTTTCATTTAAAACCTTAAGAAATTCAAGGTTTATATTGCACATCACAACTGATATTGGTCACAAAAGAGATCACAACACATTGAATCAAGTATGGTACTTTCATTTGGTCATGTCGATGGGCAACATCCAGGTTTTGCTGATTGGGTCGTCAAATTTGTTCATTTTGGATGACCAGTATCTTCCGTTTGGCAAGAAGAAGGTTTTACCGGTGGTATCGTTCTGGGGTTGGAACCACAATGGTTGATACCTTTGTAATCGTAGTTGCGCTGTCTGAAATTGTACTTTAATTAAAAATCTGTACAAAATATAAAAAAATGTTTTATCTTTTCACATTTTATTATGCAGGTTTACATCTTACAATGAAATTTCGCCCTAGCATCAGCTGTCGTTTATATTATAGTATATTATCTTTGACATTTTGCGTAAACTTGGTCTTGATGCACTGTAAATTTATATGCGTTTAAAAGTTAAAAAAGTACTCTTTGATTTACTATCTAAGACAGAGAATAGTTCGGTAGTTTTCAAATTACAATAATATTTCCCTATGCATCCGCCTATGTTGTTGTAGACAGTTTGCTCTAAATTTTTGCACAAAGTTGTGTTTTATACTTTGTAAATTCACAAACATATAAAAACTGACGGAACGGGCTTTAATATGAGGAATGACATCAGCTGAGCTTTCCCAGGTATATACTTTATAGCTTAACATCATGCTTTATAGATTAAACTCACCTCCGCACGTTTCTTGACTGCTTCTTCCACATGTTCCAATCTCCCTTCCTCCAGGTCCTTGATCTCCTTTCGAAGTCTGGTGTCAGTTGGTGGTATATAAGGTTTCATATGATCTTCTACTTGGTTCATTGTCATCGAAACTGCGTTCATACGGTAAAATGCAAACATGTCAGGGTCTGGCTTACTCGCCTCAAACAGACGTTCTTGAACATTCGATTTGGTGATTCTGAAGCTTGAGTTGTTATTAAAAAAACTATATAACACTAGATTCGCTAAAAGAAGCTACATAGGCCGGATACGATAAGGTATCATGGACGGGTAAGATAAGATAATGTTCAATAGGACAGAGCAAGTTAATGCAGAGGTTTAGGCACAGTAAAGTAAAAAGAGTTTCTTACCTATTCAAGCCTTTCGAAACGCAACCGACCAGTTTGTAAGCCATCTTTCCATCTTGAACAACCTCTCCTTTAACCGCATCTTTGTCCTCATAAAATGTCATTTTACATTTGACACCATTGCTGGACGTGATAGTCATATCACCGGCAGTCTTGACAGTTCTTTTTTCGGCTTCCCCTCGTATGTTGAGACATACAACTGTTACCTAAAATATTTTTATCAGTGACGGTGTCATTGCTATTATATAAGCGGGTGGGTGACTTCGACATGTTTTTATCTAGATAAAATTATGAAATCCCCCCCCACTAAAAATTATTCATCTAATCCGTCCTACCGGATTCCAAGAGTACTCTTCACCATTGTCCAACTTCAATTTCACCGAACCATGTGGTACAATCTTGACAGTTCCACTCAATGTTGGTTCTATTTTAGTCACAACACTTTGGTACATTTCCCACCGTTCTCCACTGGCATGAACGGCCGACATTTGAGGTTGGACCTGTTCCGCGTAGGCCTTCCATCCATCCGGACTAATGTAGTCGTAAGTTTCGCCCAAAATGGCACTGAATGGGCGTCGATTCTTCTCGATTGTTACGCAACAAACACTCACGACCATCGCTGCTACCATACACATACGATCGGCCGGCTCGGCAATCTTGTGGAGACGATTGAGGCAGGGCGCGGCGTAACGGAGGCCTTCGATTAGGACCTAGAAGTCAGATTATAGACTTATGTTAAGTACGTTGATGGTAGATTTTCAAGATTAAAATACATATTTATCTTTAATAAAAATTATGATTCAAAAACTTACCTGAAGCTTCCCTAAAGGCTGATACGCAAAGACAGGGTAAGATTGTCTAAAGATTGCTGATATTGGTATGGCTGATCCAAAGCATTCTCTTGCTGGCAATGACTTTCTTGGGTTTCTGATCGGTTCAAACGCTGGATGAAGCTTAAGTTCTAAATTTAAAAATTAAAAAAATTAAATTTTAATTTTTAATCTTTAAAAGAGAGAAATAATCAAAATGTTTAAGCAAAAGACATTAGATTACCACTTTCAGATGGTTCACATTCCACCACTTCTTCCGGTTCTTGACACTCCGATGGGCTAGGAGGAGGTACTAGTGTTGACTCATCTAAAAATAACCATATAAGAAGTTCGAAATTTAAA
Source organism: Bursaphelenchus okinawaensis (assembly GCA_904066225.2). Lineage (NCBI taxonomy): Eukaryota > Metazoa > Nematoda > Chromadorea > Rhabditida > Aphelenchoididae > Bursaphelenchus > Bursaphelenchus okinawaensis. Next base: position 3,596,804 of record CAJFCW020000005.1, on the reverse strand, counting down.
AACTGTAGGCCAATTTGAAGCAAAACGCCCTTTCCTGTCCTAGCTTATCATAAACTAACCTTCACTAGTTTATCTTACTTTGTCATATCCTAACATGCTTTATCTCTCCCTCCCCATCCTCTACATCACGGTGCAGCACCCTACCTTATTCTAACCAACCTTACGTTTACCATCTCATAAAATTTAAATTTAACTTTTTTACCTTTACCCTACTTAAAATGCCCCTCTATAAAAAATACTCATCCAACCACCACTTACCACATGACTCCACGATAACCTTTGTGTTGGTTTCTAGCACCTGAAGCAATTCTTTGCACTCTTTCGACTGTCTTTCAATTAAATTCAACAATAACTCGTTCGATCTCTGCTGCGATTTGTGATTCGCTTCCACAAAAACTTTGAATGCGTTAATACTCTCGTAAACCCTAAAAAAATTAATGTGTAAACTAGTTTTTCATGTACAACGTTAAAATACATATCAGAAATAGCCACAGTATCTCTATATTAACCATTCTTTATATTTCTTCAGCTTTTTAAAGCATTGAAATCTTTGAAATATAACCTAAAAATAGACTAACAACAATGTTTTCAATTTTACATGTTAATAAAAATGCATTTTAAAACGATTGTGATGTCACTTTATTACATGTAATAACTTACTTCGTGCCAAACTCGGTAAAATCTCCTTTCTTTAAGCAGTTTTGGTAAGCTTGGTCCAAATCCTTTAGTAAAAACTGAATTTTATTTTCAGAAGCTTCGATGGCAGTCTCCATTTCCCTCTCTTTGACAGACTTTGGCGTCTTCACTGACTCTTTTACACTTCTTAAAATTAGAAAATTTGAATGATTTTGAACTGCTTTATATCACTAGATATCTAGTAGATACTTGTTTTTAAAGCAAATGTTTCACCTCATCTTTCAAACCAAAGTAACTCGTTCTAACTACTAAAACAACTGTAAAAAACCTATAAACTCGACAATACCAATAATATTAACCAAGTAAAGATTTTACAAACCTCTCTCCTTCATTCTGATATTATGAACCTACCCTTCATTCCTTTGCTTTTGATTTCTGGCATAAACACGATGTTGTTGTAGAGCGATCTTCCACCTGCAATATTGGTCCTTCTCTACCGGTCGTAGTTGATAATTTCCATTTGGAAAACACAAAATGAACCTTTTGCTGACATCGTTGCACAAGATTTGATCTAGCTAAAATTTTGTCCGTATCAACCAAAACGTTATGGCATAGCCTACTCAAAACTAAAAATCGGTAGAAGCATCCGTATTTTGTAAAAAACAAACAAAACCATATTTTAGGGCGCTAGGACAAATGCACAGCCAAATGCGGTTTTTGGACATTTGCGGATCTGCGGTTTTTAGACACTTGCGGATCTTCGGTTTTTGGACACTTGCGGATTTTGGACATTTGCGGATTTTTTAAAGGTTTTTTTTTATTTTTTAGTTAATTTAGTAGTATTATGGTACTAAATTGTGCTAAAGTTTGAATTAGTACGGTTTTAACATAACAGTACCTTTTTGGGCTTTTAGTACTATTTAGTACCAAAAATATAAAAACAGTACCGATTAAAAATTTAGTACTACTTAACATTAAAAAATAGTAAGACAGTGCCAATTTAAACTTTAGTACCATTTAATACCAAACTACAACTAAATTAAATAAAAAATAAAAAAACCCCCTTTAAAAAATCCGCAAATGTCCAAAATCCGCAAGAGTCCAAAAACCGAAGATCCGCAAATGTTTAAAAACCGCAGATCCGCAAATGTCCAAAATCCGCATTTGTCCTAGTGCCTATTTTAGATATATCAAATATGCTAGGAGAAATCTTAAGATTGGCCTGGTCCCTTTCACTTGAAACTTTATATAAATTATCGTATAATAACCTACAGAATCTAGTTGCATATTGTATTCGGGAGTTAGATCATCCTTCAAGGAACCGTTAATTTCGCGCCATTTATAAAATTTCAAACAACCTTTTGAAGCTTTTGCAAAGTACCGACGAGTCAGTTGGAACTTTCCATCCGGTCGTACAATAAATATACCAGTCAGTTTTGCAGGCGAATCCTTCCATGTAGGTAACAAGACGGGGTCGTCTAGTAACGGTTGAAATTGCGATTTCTAAAACTCACATTACTTTGATTACATTGACACTGAAATACAGTTATACATATTAGGCTTTTCAAATAATTCTCTGTCCCCCCTTATAGCAAATTCTCGCGGTTATGGAGCACAGCATTATTATTCGAACAACCTAGTATTATAATGCAGTAGAAACAAGAAAAAAGAAAGTTCAAAAAAATTACAAAGTAGTGGAAATTAGTCATACCTTCCTTCTAGTAAACTTTGCAGTGAAGCGTTGCCAATGTTGTAGCGCCTTGTTTGTCTTAACAGCATTCGCATTTTCACCAACAACATGTTCGACAGCCTTTCGATTACCCCTCAACATTTATCGACCGTTCAATGTCTAAATTTTGAAAAGAATGCATTTTTAAACCAAAAACGTTATAAAGCTGCATTTATGTTGAAAGCTTTGTTTCCAATTCTAAGCGCTACTCTAAAGAAATAACCCAGTATTACTAATGAAAGCACCCAATTTTTATCCTATTTAAGGCACCCAAAAGTATTCAAATTTTGCATAATCTTGCAATTTCATTTTATTGTTTTTCCTTTTTTGAAAACGGTCATTCATATTTTATCGACTGCGTGAGACGGTCGGGTCAGCATGGAATCTGACCGTGGTGATCATGGATCCATCGACAACCTGACAACCTAGGCCAAGATCAACCACCTTCAAAGAAGTCATCTTCTATCGAGTTTATAAAGACTTTTACTATGCTATACAGATGGATAACAGGTAAGAATTTAGTATTTACTTAAAGAATACGTTTGATTTTACCATAGTATTAATGTTATCTTAGTTATAGTAGCCCATTGTTTAGTTATAGTAGCTTACTATTTAGTTACAGTAGCCAACTACCAACTAACTAGTTATAGTAGCCAACTATCTATTTATAGTGACCAACTATCTAGTTACAGTAGCCCATTATTTAGTTACAGTAGCCAACTACCAACTAACTAGTTATAGTAGCCAACTATCTATTTATAGTGACCAACTATCTAGTTACAGTAGCCCATTATTTAGTTACAGTAGCCAACTACCAACTAACTAGTTATAGTAGCCAACTATCAAGTTGTAGTGGCCAGCTATCTAGTTACAGTAGCCCATTATTTAGTTATAGTACCCAACCATCTAGTTACAGTAGCCCATTTTTTAGTTACAGTAGCCAAAAGCCAACTAACTAGTTATAGTAGCCAACTACCTAGTTGTAGTGGCCAACTATCTAGTTACAGTAGCCAACCATCTAGTTACAGTAACCAACTATCTAGTTATAGTAGCCCATTTCTTAGTTACAGTAGCCAACCATCTAGTTACAGTAACCCATTATTTAGTTACAGTAGCCAACTATCTAGTTATAGTGGTCAACTATCTAGTTACAGTAGCCGTGCACCTTCTTATATTTTTTTTCAGTTTTCGCTACAACAATCGCCATTCACGAATTGGACACTTCTACACCGCTCTTCAAAACCGCCACGTTTCATAATGATAAAATTTGAATAAAGATTGCTGGGTGCTTTAAACCATTAGTGGGTGCCTTTATTATGTTGGGTGCTTTCTCTAGTATGGCCCCGAAAATTTTAAAATTTCAAAAAATCAGACTACAAGGTTAGCATTAGTGTGACAAAATCAGTTTACTTGGTTAGCATTACAGTGATCGTTGCGCTGACAAAATCAAACCCACAATGAAAAAAAAACGTTTATTCTAACAATTACAACAATACTACTATAACATAGAACGTTAGACCGTGAGTTTGAATTGGCACTTATGGCAAAACATGTAAATTTGTGTGTAGATTCTACGCAACATATCGTCGAAATTTTTTACCTATAAATTGTTCATAACTTTCAGACTTTAATATTTTTTTTCGACAGCCTTTCATTTTTCAGTCTTCATTAGGTCATTTAAAAAGCTCGTTTCTAACAAAAACTTACTTTCCAAAGTTCTGGCAATATGCGAGAAAAATCGACGAATTTCCTTCTTAATATCAGCTGGTAATAGATCCCATTTTTCTGTTAACGAAGCAGCAATTTGTTTCAATTCTGTTTCATCCACATCTTCTTTGTCTTCTACTTCGTATATCACCTATAAAATGACAAAATACAAAGCACAATAAAATTCTTATAATTAGGCCTAATCAGATGATTACAGTCTAAAGCAAAGTTTTTTAATCATGTCTATCTTGTTTGCATTTAGAAAACCAAGGTAAATGTAAGCAGAAGGCAAAAAATGCGAACACAAAGGTCTAAAAACGATAAAAACAATTTAGAATGCCAAACTCGTTTATAAAGTAAAAAATCTTACACTTTCGATGAACTTCTGACCAGGTCCGCTGATTTTGTTGAATTTCTTCTGAAACGCCTCAATTCGATCGGCTGCTTTTTTGGCCAAACCTTCGTCTTTTGTTTTCAAATCCTCGATATAGGTAGCCGTGCCGTTCTTATCATTCACCGTCTTCACCACCTCACGTTCTTTGCTTGATAAACTATCCGCGAACTCGACCATCTCTCGTGGAAGTAAGGCTACAACATTCGGTTTCTTACGTTTTATTTGACGTGGTATTACAAGTTGTTTGACATAGTATTACAAACGTTTAAGTTTTGATGAAAAGCTATACTTTGTAGAGTATAGAGAATCACATTATACGTTATACAAAAATACTTTATACATTATAGAGTTGTAGTAAACAGCCCTTATATAGGCCATATTTTTGTTACATTCTGCAATTAATGGAAGCTTACCTTTGAGTTCTGGCGAGATAACTAAAAGTTGAGCTTGACAACAAGCCAAACATACAACTACTAGTGCTCCACGAAGCATTTGGACCCTAAACGTACATTTTCACTAGTTAAAAAAAAGATTCCAATGCTAACACGACATGATCTCACATAAACTTCGCACGATACTGTTCACAACGTAATTTTATGGATCCACATTACATATCAGGTTGTTTAACTAATTTTGTGCCCCATTCCAAAGCAAATTTTCGGTGTTAGAAAGCACAAAATCATTTGAAAAACAATACAAGTATTAAGAACCAAGGGTAAATAAAATTAAGTAAGCTGACGCTTTAAAAAACCAAATAAATATGATACCACATAAATAATTACGTTTACAACAATGTAAACCGAAAAAACACAAAAACATTTAAGATTCCAAACTTTCGTTTTAATTGTGTCATGAGACACAATTTCAAGTAAGATCATGGAACTAGCGACTGTTACAACAATTACAAACTTTACACATCAGCTCGTAATGAACCTTGCTATAAGTGCAAATGGATGCTAAAGATTTGTTTGATCTTTATAAAGCTCACAAGTTTTTAAGCTTAAAAATAAATTTTAGATATAAAATTTTAGTTTAAAAAATACGGTAGAGTTCTGTTACAAGCAATCTCGTAACAAGAAACTTCTCTTTATAGCCAACAAATGACCTTACCAAAATTATTTATACTCAAAAAACGTCTGATAACAAAATAGCTACAGTAATCAAAAAGTCATCCTTTATCGAGAGGTTTTTCTATGCAAATGAGACCTCCTATAATAGCAAAAATCACATATGAAATGTAAAAAAAGCTTTTCTTATAACAAAATCCCACAAGAATAAAATTACAGTGTAGCTACAATATTTCCAAAGATACGACATTTTATAGCCCCAAATCTATAAATTGCAAAGACACTACAGCATTATTTGACCCCCTAATTACCAACACGAAAACTCCAAATTTGACCAAAAAACAATTGTACTTCCTACTTTACTTTTGTCAACTTGATCAGAGTAAGAAAACGCCAAACCGAACGGAACGGTGAAAAGACAGGTTTGAAATTTGATTGGTTTCAGAAACGAATTTCCCTTCACAAAAACAAAAAATTAATGGCGCCAACCTTGAGCAAATTAATAATTACCTTGTGCAACTTTTGATGTAGAGAACTTGCAAAAACGGATAAAACCCTGTTTTTAAAAGGTCGAGATGACATGTCTCATCAATTATGAGTTGATTTTCAAAATATTATTACTGTAATGACCTAAAAGATGAATAATGATGGTAGGTGGACAAGTTTTCTCTCTTACCAATGTTTTTAAAAGTATTGTAAAGTTGTGTGAAATTAAACCGAATTACAAAAAAGGACCCATTAGATCAACGCCCACTCCTCAAAAGTCTTGAAAAGTCTAACGTCACCCTGTAAAATAAAAAAAGATGACTTCCCCCATAGACAAAACTAGCCCCCTAACCTCTGCTATTCTTTGTTTTCAAAGCAAAGCAAAAATTAAAACAGCAAAAACTTTAAAAAATTAATTTTTATTACATATAAGATTATTCAAGTAACGGTAATTTGAAAACGATGTGTTCCCGGTCTTCCAATGGGACCAAAAAGGGCTGCCTCCAACAAGTTTCCGGATTTCGATCTGGCGGTTCCATCCCAAGCCAAAAGTACACTAAAATGACTTTGGACGAGAATTTGGCTTTCGAAATGAACCTAGATAATGTTCCAGCTTTAACCTTCTCTTCGTCAACTTGATATGGGTGAGTGGATACTGTAACGTGAAACTGAAATAATTACAAATTGATTTTGAACAATATACAGGTTTGTTCAACCAAATGTCGTAGTAAGTAGAGTAATAGGTCAGTGTACAGTAGTAAATGTTAATGTCAACTTTAAAAACCTAAATCGAATAAAACATATCGCGTCTGTGGAACATAACACCGTTGACAAAAACACTACATACCGTGCTGCTCCGGTCCGGAGGCAGAATAAAGACATTTGGATAGAATTTAATTCTTTTCGACTTAGCCCCCAAACGTCCGGCTAGCCAATTGACTGGGTGATCATTTTGTATACGAAGACACAATTGTCCGTTACATTCCGTCAACAACTTGATTCGAATAAATGATTCATCGACGGCCGTATTCAAAGACGTTGATGAACTTGAAACCGATAACGATGACAACGAACTCTAAATATCTCGATAAAAATAACATAACATATAATATCGAATGAAAAAAAATAAAATTCAAAAATTACAATCATCGATAAAAATCTCATGAAAACAAGTTTAAAATCTACAACATTATAATAGGCCATGTATGGTAACATGTCATAATATATAACGCTACAAACGGGATATGGGAAGACCTACATTATCATTTGGCAAATCACGTCGACAACTCAAGCATCTCGCAAAAAACTTCCATCCTATCATTCGCCACACCCATTCCGGCACTTCGAACATCGCCCGACCGGTCAATAACAGGATTATCAAAATAATAATAAAAAAACAAAATTTTTAAGTTTTGACATTTCAAAACTGAACGTTTTTTATTATAAGCCTTACTATCAGAGCTCAAACGACTACAAAGCGAATCCTGAACATAACTTTTGAAATTACAACTAACCGAATAGATAAAACATCAAAGACAGAGCTCGAACGTTAAAACTTATACGCTCTACCAACCACGATATCAGTAAAATAAAGTAAATAAACCAAACATAAACATTTACAACCAATTTAAAATGCTTAACCTTGCAGTTGATATATATAACCCCACAGTTCAGTTTTCGAAAACTACTATAATACCTAAAAATTAAAGAAAAAAGAAACAACTTACTGAACACCATAATTATGAAGAGCTTTATTGTCCATTTAATACAGCATGCTAATAAAACCGTCTATAATCATTCATCGCCAAATCTACAATATTATACTGATCACATCTGTCCATCTGCTCCAATAAAGCTACTTTATGTTCTAAAAAATTTCATTTATACTTCTAAAAAGTCGAATCTTTAGTAAATAAAAGGAGAACACAACAAAATAACTTACATATTACAAATCACCAATAATTTCAAAAGCAAAGCGCACAATATTGCCCAAACATCCATAAAACCTTGTTTTTGTTACCTAAAAACCATATTTTTCATATTATTTCCATTATATAAAGCAAACTGTTACCTGAATAACAAGAGGCATATAAAAAAACATACCTAAACATAAGTTTGATCTTCATCTAACTAGGAAACACCTTTATCCACGAGAAATGCTGGCCGACTGCTCCTTTCCGTTCTCATCTCAACCTTACCTCTTCAATGAAAAACTGCATTTAGATCCTCTCTTCTTGAACTCTGATATCAAAATCTTAGCTCTCTTGTCGATTTGAGCTCTTACCTGTCCCATTTCAATAAGTTGCCTTTGTCCAAGAACTTGACGCTCAAAACAAGCTTGATATACTCTGTCCTCCTGAAAAAATTCTTTAAACATAAAAATTGTGCAAATTTAAGATTAAATTTAACATTTACATGTAAAAATTAAAAATTCTGCAATATTCCTACCAACATTCAATTTTTAATTTTTACTTTTAAAAAATAACTTTTTATAAAAAATTTTAAATTTATTTCATGCTTCAATCGGTGTAAAAATGCCGAAAGACGGTAAAAAGGTGAAGGCTGTAGCCAAGGTAAGTTCCTGTCATTTTTTGTTATTTAAAAATGTTTTTATTATTTAGAAAAGGCATTTTTTGTTTTGTAAAGAAAGTTTTTGCCATTTTTCCCACTGTAAACAAAGTTCTGGCCATTTTTCAGTTCAATTTTGACTTGTGTGCTTTTTTTAACTGACTGCGTACGCGTACGGCTAGAGTAAAATAAAACGGAACAAAAGAAGTTAAGTAAAACAAAGCAAAAATACAAAAGTAATTTTTCTATTTTCCAGGAGGACGACCCGACCGTCTTCGATGAGTCGTTGACGGCGTTGAGCAAACGCCGGCGGGAGGAACGAAGGGCGAGGTAAGATGAAGCTTTTTTTGTAAATTTAAAAAAAACGGACTAAACGAAGGCTGATGTAAAGACTTATCTTTTTCCATCGATTCCACTTTATTTTGACCATACCCTACTATAACCTATCCTATCTACCATACCACATCCTAATATAACGTACCATATGATACCATACTATGCCATACTATACTTGACTATATTATACCATTTATGTTGTTTTACTTACCTATTCTACCATACTCATGGATAGTACACGGTATTGCTGTATAAGATTGAATAAGGTAAGGCATGGTAAAGTTTGTTATGGTACGCTAAACTGTATAGGATATATCATGGTATGTTATGGTATGATAGGAGATGGTAGGGTATATCATGTTATAATATGGTAGGGTATTGTATATGTACAGGGCTAGAGCTCCCAGAAGCTATATGCAGGGTTGAACCACCCGGGGCGAATCGGGAATTACGTCCGTCTGGGAGAGAGAAGACTCTTCAACCAGAGATCTACGACAATATAAGTCGTAGTTAAACCAAAAATGAATAAAGAACTGCCAAAGACAGTTTTACCAACAAGTCAAGCAATAAGTAATGAGTTAACTTCTAATAACTTCAAACAATCAAAGCCAATTAAGATAATATAAAAGTTTATAACTCAAACCAAATCAAATCATGCAAAAAAAAACAAAGTAAATCAAAGCAAACAATATAATTAACTAAAAGGTTCAAACATAAACTCAGTATCAATCGTATATCAAACTTTACAAACAACAACGGCTCAGAACAAACACACTCGAGGCTCTCAACTGCCGAGAAAAAATCCGTGATTGCCACGAATTAGGCCGGCCAATTGGCACGAACGTTTTCGTGGTGGGATCCACGGACAGTATATTAGGTACAATATGGTAAAGATCTGTAGAACTACCTCGGCTGTGTCTTAAAGAAATTTTCACCCCAAATCATGACTTTAGCACCATTTTTGAAATGCATTCCAGCAATGCGACCTTTCAGGCTTCTGAATATATGATAATCGGAAGGAGCAATGTCGGGGCTGTAGGGCGGACTAGGCACTACAGTCTAGCTCAATTCACCAAGAGATTCTGGCGTCACCTTCGGACTGTGAGTTCGAGCGGCATCTTGTCAAAGTTTCACAGCGGAAATATCAACCCCCAGATTGTAGAGAGCATGGTTGATTTGTTTTAATTGTTCTTTGTAGACATCTGCCGTAATTATTTATCCAGGTTTCAGAAACCCGTAGTACACTATTCGCGTGGTAGACCACCATACGCAACGGAAGGTTTTGTTGTTTACCATGAAGGTCAGGTTTCGGAGTAGATACAGCTTTTGAGCCAATATCAATCTATTGTCTTTTAACCTTCTTTATATTGTACAGTATCCAGCTTTCATCCGAAGTAATAATTGGTTAAAAAAACCTCGAGTTTTGGACAAGCGAAACAAAATATCACAAGTATTGACCCTTGTCGCCATGTTGGAATCACTGAGATCGCGGAGCACCCGCCTGCCACTTTTGTTGAGCTTCACATCATGCCAAGATAAAAGAAAAATGGAACTAAGGTGGCCGTGGCATTTCGTTAACTCAAAAGTCTCAAATATTGATTCAAAAAATAAAATAAATATTTAAAATGTTGAACGAAACGTGTGAAATTATCAAATAATAGTTAAAATAAATCAAATTTTGAGCTGTAACAAATACTAAAAAATTCGCTATGTTTCGGCGGTTCTTTGAAGGCCAAACTAGTCTTGATCCTTCAAAGAATCGTCCAGATATGACACTACAAGTTTACCACAAACGAATTTCATTTTCAAAATTCCGACCGCTTAATTTCAAACAATTTTTTACAAAAAATAGAATTTCACACTTCATCGTTTTTTACACGAAATGTCACTCTGTCTTTAGTTCCTCTTTTGGCATGACGTGAGCTTTCCTAGTTTGTGAAGATGATTGGCGATGGTTTGCGAGGTACGGGGAAGAATATGCGACAACTCCTAAATTAGTATTTAACTCAATCAGTTGATGGCATCTGCCACTTCATGACCTCGTTTGTGTTGTTTGTCCACAAGGTCAAGGTTCACAGTATGAAACTTTGAAAACCACGTCTGCACATGTCTAACACTTATAACGTCTTCTCCAAAAACTTTTGCAAACGTACGATGGCATCCAATAGCACTTTTACCTTGTTTAAATTCATAGTCGCCTGCGATACCGCACCTCCAAACTGAGCTTAGTCAAGTTTTACCCAGATTTTTCTAAATAGACAAAGACAAACAGACAAGTCTTATATATCGTTCGATTTGCATTGCAACAAGCTACAAAACAAAACAAATCCCGTCAAATAATATTATTTTTAAAAAAAGTTATAACTTGTAAAAGTCCGCGGAAGTTTATAGTTAGGACTCTAATATAAATAAAAAAGCACCATAATAAGTATCATATCTGTAAAAATAACATTTTTTATGCTGATTTTGATAACTAAAAAATAAAATTTTAAAAAATCCAGTTTTTAACCGAGAAAAAACGCAAGTTCATATTTGTAGACCTAATACCAAAAATAGCAAAAACTTTGTTCAAATAAAAATTTGATTTAAAGCTTTCTATTCAACAATGTTAAAGATTATAACAAATTTTAGGGCTCTACGATCAGCCAGTTGCCCTGCCCTTAATCTTGAGGGATGCAATCTGGCAAATTGCCAGGTTGCGGTCGCCGCCGGAGGAGTCAGTAAGTTTTTTTTGTACAGCGAAAAAACATAAACTAAATGTTTTAAATGAAAAAATAATTTTTAAAAAATATCAGGTAATCCAAATGTGAATGATCGTTTTTAAATTATAAGTCCTGTTTCAGAAATAGTTTTGAGTTGTGTTCCAGAAAGAAAAAAATAAGCTTGTTGTTTTATTGTAAAAATTTTTATGTGCGAGGAATCAACAGCTTTTTTTTAAATTTTTTTGTTTTTTGACTAGTGATAGTACTCATTAAGTAGAATCAAAAAATACTTTCAAAAATATTTTTTTTCGGTAGCTGTAGGAGTACTGTAGATTTTACCCAAATTTTGTAACTTGTTTGTCTGGTAACCGATTTGGATAAAACTTTTTTTGTTTGATAGAGGGCTTAAGACTAAGAACTTTTGCTTTTGACAACGTTTTTCCATTATGCCCGCAAGCATTTAAAAATTTAAAAAACTTCAAAAAATAGTAAAAAATATTATAGTATGCCATTTTTCTCAAAAAAAAAGCACTTTGTGAAGACGTTTTCAATACAAGTTATTAAAGTAGAGGTAAGTACCGTTAAAATGAGTGTAGTCACATTTCCTGAAATTGGGGCAAGCGTGAGCTATGAGGCCGTGAACCTAAGGCAGTTACTCATTTTGGCTTGTCGTAATATTATAACTTGGCTCAAAATGCTTCTAAACGGTTCAAAATTTTTTTACATTCTTATTTTGACTTTATTTATTGATTTTAATTAATGTTTATTAATAAAGTTTTTTTTTGTTTTTGTATTTTTTAGACCCAGTGGGGACGCTAAATTTTAAAGATTTTTTTAAGATCCGAAATTAGTAACTTATGTTGAAGAAAAAGTTTTATCTATATTTTTACCGTAGTAAAATTTCGTATCTTGAGTCACGAGTACAGTAATTGAGCTATAATAAAAAAACCTCTATGCGTACCATTTTTGAATATAATACTACATTAAATAATACTATATAACGATACTATATCTTGTCCATACAACATGGTAAAGACCCCACCTCTCTACGACTCTTCGTTATAGAGATATTGAACCTACCGCACTCGTACAGTAATCTAGTATACAATAATCAAAAGAAAACCTCTATTTTAATAATTTGTAGAGAAAACGTCTTTCCAAAGTGCTTTTATTTTGAGAAAAATGGCATAATATAATATTTTTTACTATTTTTTGAAGTTTTTTAAATTTTTAAATACTTTCCGGGCATAATGAAAAAAAGTTGTCAAAAGCAAAAGTTCTTAGTATTAAGCCCTCTATCAAACAAAAAAAGTTTCATCCAAATCGGTTAACAGACAAACAAGTTACAAAATTTAGGTAAAATCTACAGTACTCCTACAGTAAACCAAAAAAAATTTTTTTGAAAATATTTTTTGATTCTAATTAATGAGTACTATCATTAGTCAAAAAACAAAAATATTTAAAAATGCTTTTCGTAAATTATAGTTATGTATTTTTCTTGAATTATCAACGTTTTGGTTTGGGCTTGAGGATAGGATAGTTTTTGGGTCTTGGTGTATTTTGTGCTCATATCCCGGGGTTGGTTCTGCTATTCCATCTTCGAATTGTGTTATGTTAAATGAAGGTCCGACGTGGTTTTTTATTGGGCCCAAAAACTTTTTAACTTGATTAACATGAACAACTCGTGGTTTCGCTCTGGGGTCATCGCAACTGACTATGGTAAAATTGGGTATATTTACGTCTATTACTCTAAAAGTCCCAGTCCAATAGGGTAAAAATTATATTTCTACCGGCCTTAAAACAAATAGAATTGTTTAAAATCAGTTTTTTAACCAATAATAGAAATTAAATTTTTTACATTTTTTTTAAAGTTAAGCTATCAAAAACGATCATTCATATTTGGCCAGTCTGATATAATATTAATAAACATACATTTGATGTTTCTAAAAAATTTTTTGCCATATCTACTTAAAAAAAACGTTTTGTACAGGGTGTCCCAAGAAATTTGCGAGATTTTAAAAATTTTTAATTCATCTTTTAGTGATGGCTAAAATACCACACTTGTTACGGCTGAAGTATGGTCAATGTATATTTTCTATAAACAAATTTTATTAGGTACTATGATCGATAAATGATCCGAAAAAACAATGTAAAGCCAAATTTACGTCTATTTTTTGTCTTAAAATTTTTTAAAACGAGCCGGGCTGGGCCGGGCCTAGAAATTTTCTGAACCGGCCGGGCCTGCCTGGGAAAGAATGAAAACGGCCGGGCCTAAAAAGTAGGCTTGGCCCGGCCTTTTCTCACCCCTAAAAGTGCATTTGAAATTTTTTATGAATTTTAAAAAAATGCATTTTTACCCCCATATACACATATTTTCAGTTGCACACGGCAAAAAAATTGGAAATAGAGAAAGATGAAAATTTCGCTTGCGCCCAATTTTAGTAAATTTCGACAAAAATTATATTTTTTGATATTGTAAAAACCGTGGTAATAAGCTTATATGGCATGATTTTGTATTTTTTAAATTTGGCAAATTTAGACACTTTACCCACAAACGATATGATATAACCAAAATAATATGAGAATAGGGGATTACACGGTTATTGAATTATATTGGCGATGCATGCCAAGTGACATAACTCTAAGCAGAACGCAGAGAGAGACATGCCAATGCACAGGAATGTAACTGCAGTTGGAAGTCATTTTTTTCATCAAGTTTTTGATTGTTTTTGGTTGGAAATGCATTTTTGAGATGAAAATTTATGTTCTCCGCGTTGGCGGCGAGTCGGTGGATGCTTTTAAATTACCGGCGGAGGCAAAAAAAACAATCAAAAACTTGATGAAAAAAGTTACTTTCAACTAAAAATATGTGTATTTCGGGGTAAAAATGCTTTTTTAAATTCATAAAAAAATTCAAATGCACTTTAAAAAACCAAAATTTTTTACAAAAGATATACATTGGCCATTCTTGGGGCACCCTGTAATTTTCATATTAAAACAAGTCGGTTTTTGTATTTCACATTTTTGAATATATTCTTATTTTCAGATCAACATGCCACTGTGAGCCGCGTAAGTATTTTTTCGGCATTTTAGACAAAACAATAAATCCTTACAAGGAAAGTATACAACCTCATACAGGGTGTTTCACCATATTTTGTTTGTAGAAACGAGTTATATCTTTGCAACTACGTGTGCTATAATTCTAAATTTTGGTACACTGGTAGTAGAGACTGGTACAATTTTTTGTGCAAAATTTTAGATTTTTTAAGTGCTTTTTAAGGTCGTCATTAATTTTTGAAAATGAGCATTTTCGCCAAAATACACATATTTTCGGTTGAAAATGCTTTTTTTACTCGAAATTTTTCTAAGTTTTCAATTGCACAACCTAATAATTCTAATTTTGAAATCAAATCATAAGAATCTAAATTTGAAAATTTTTTGAAACACCCTGTAATTGTGTTTTGATTTTCTGTTTACAAATCAAAACAATATGGCCAAAATTTATTTATCACCGACATAAACAGTCATATATGATCAATATTTAAAGCCAATCCCTAAACAAAACATTCATTGAATTTTTTGCAATGAAGACGACGTGTTTGTTGATAGCTCTGGTTGGTACTGTCCAATGTATGAGAGAACAGGCGGTCGGAGTAGAGGGCACTCTACTTTGCGGTGATAAGCCGGCTGCCAATGTTCGCGTTGCGCTGTGGGATGAAGATGATGGTAAGTTTTTGTTTTATCGCCAAAAGTTACACTACATATTAATTTAACCTAACATTGCTTTTCCTGCTAGAACTCTTACCTTTATATCTAAAAAGTAATGTTTTAGTCTGAAATTTCATTTGTCATTAGCAGGTTTCACATATAAGTCAAACATTACATTTGCAAGCTGAAACAAATTTGATAATTCTTTAATCTTAAGATTAGTTCCTAAGCCTAAAATTACACTTTACAAAATTCCAGGACCAGACCCAGATGACAAACTTCAAGAAGGCCGTACTGACTCCTCAGGCAAATTCAAGCTTTCCGGATCCACCAAGGAATTGACCAACATTGACCCCGTCTTCAAGGTATACCACGACTGTGACGATAGTATCAAGCCCGGTCAACGCAAAGTCAGATTCCGCATCCCATCCCAATACATCACTTCCGGTACCACCCCCAAGAAGTTCTTCAACATTGGTACTATCAACTTGGAAATCGGCTTTGCCAAGGAAGACCGAGAACTTTTGTCATAAATTTTTAATTGAAAAACTTTTTTAATAAATTTTTTGTGAAATATGTCCATAGTATCCACTACACTCATAAAGAGCTAAACTTTAAAATATCCTTGTACATATACTCCAGCAAAAAACAAATATAAAAAAGAAAACAACATAAAGTCATCCTTTCTCACTCGCGACAACCTTCATCACCTCATCGTATGACATTCCACCTATCTCCTGAAGTTGACCACAAAAGTTGGATTCAGGAAGTTTCTCCTCATAAAAGTACCCATTATCATTGGCAGGTTTTTTATAATCACCAAGACTTGTTCTACGGTGCCATACTAACAAAACATCGTTTTTGTAGCCAAAAACTTGAACTTCCGGCCAAGAGACCTTTACTTGAGATAGAAAACAGTCTTCCGGATAGGTACCAGCACAGTGATAGTTGAACGTAGCACTAAAAAGTTTACCTTCTTTTTTAATATAAAAAATATTTTAAGCCTAAAAATCTTCGAACTTAAAATTATATTTTTAAGCCCAAATTTCAACATAAAATTTATCAAACCTATATTTTAAAAAGTATAAACACAAATCTTACTTTTTCTTCAAAACAAGGTTCATATTTACAGCAAAACCACTCATATCTGTTGCATATTTTCTTTTCGGCTTGGCATACACACTCCAACCGATCAAACTACCATTCTTTGATATAGGACTTTCGACAAACGTTCCACCAGCTAAGCCTACAAATATTATTGTAATCCAAAAACAGTAGTTGACCACTTACCAACAGCCCATACTCCTAGCTTATCGACTTTTCTAATATAACCGAATAAACGAACATCATAAGCATTATCGTCATCAGCAAAGTAAATAACATCATGAATTGTAAAGTGATTTTTATGGTCACGTAAATATTTAAGTGCCAAGTTTCTCTGTGCCCAGCCTTTGCCTAAAAAACATATTTGAGATAATAACAGGGATTAACAATATACAGCACGCTTACATAAAGTAAATTTATGTAAAACAACATTAAATAAAATAAAGCAAATCAAAGATTCTTACAAGGAAGTTTCATATTAGTAGTATGCAAATAAGCATAGCCTTTTGTAGTCCTCTTTATGATTTGTTCAACTTTGTCTACAGTTTTGTTTCCGTCTTCTACCACTATCCAAAACATGTCTTTCACATAAGCCAAGGTTTGGGCCAACCTGTTATTACAAGTTTCAAAAAAGCACAAATTTTAGCTGACATTGTCGTAAAACTTCAAATCTAATGCCAAGAGAGAAAAATATCAAGACTTACATCGTGAAATCAGCCAGCCTTTCAGGTCGTTTATGAGTTGGAGTAATTACAATTATTCGCCTTTTTACACCTGATATCTTAACATTAGTCAAGTCCTTTTGATATTTCACTTGACCATATTGAAAAATACATAATAGTAAAAACAACAAGCCTATTATTACCTTGATTCTTGAGTCTATAAAATTAATCGTTCATACTACTTTGTTTTGACAAACTTTGATTTATATTAAAATTAACGAAAACCCTTTTTGTTAATTATGCTATGATAGAAATAGTAATTTCATCCATTTCAAAAACCTTTAAACCGTTTTTTAAAATCTAATTCGTAAGAAAATTTCAAAACAGAAACCTACGCACATCGCTGGCCAACATTTAGCATTTTAACTACATTACATTGTTTCATTTCTCAAGTCCATCTAATCACAACGTTTTTCAATTTATTATGCAGTTTTACGCTTTTTTATTAGCTTTAACATTTTATGAAATTTAAAGCTTTCGCGCCCCGACAATCCGGCCTATTTTAAATCCAGCCAATGAAAACCCGGCCAATTTTAAATCCGGCCTATTTTAATTCCGGCCTATTAAAATGTTAAATAATATCATTAAAAAACACTATAAATTGTTACTTTACAGTGTTTTACCATAGTAAAAAATCGTATGTTAACTTTAGTTTTACCCTACCTTACCTTTGCCAATCTTAGTCCTACCAACCCGACCCCTGACCTCTTTAGCCCTACCTGACCCTACCCCTGACCTCTTTAGCCCTACCTGACCCTACCCCTGACCTCTTTAGCCCTACCTGACTCTACCCTCGGCCCTTTCTTTGAGCCTTACCCAAGTCCACCCTTAACCTTCTTAGCCCTACCCGACCATACCAATCATACCTAATATACCATACCATAACATATCCTACCATAGCATACCATGCCATGTTATACTCTATACTATACCATACCATACCATACTATACCTGATTAATTGATCTTGCGTTACTTACCTACTCTACTCTACCCATGGATAGTACACGGTGGTGTTGTATAACATTGGATAAGGTAAGTTATGGTACAGTTTGGTATGGTATTGTAAGGTATGGTATGGTAGATAGTATAGGGTGTCGTGTAGTAATTTATGGTATGGTGGGGTATTGTAGGGTTTAGTATGGTAGATAGGGTAGTTTATGGTACGGTAGGGTATGTTATGGTACAGTAGGGTATCGTATATAATGGTATGTTATAATACAATATGGTATGGAAGGTATGTTATGGTAGCTAGTACAGGGTGTGTTATAGTATGTTATGGTACGGTAGGATATGGTATATTAAGTATGATGCGTATGGTTGGGTAGGACTAAGAAGGTTAAGGGTGGACTTGGATAGGGCTAAAATTGTCTGGGTAAAGGTAGGGTAAAACTAAAGTTAACATACGATTTTTTACTATGGTAAAACACTGTAAAGTGACAATTTATAGTGTTTTTTAATGATATTTACATTTTAATTGGCCGGATTTAAAATAGGCCGGATTGTCATAATTTTAACGACCAGAATTGACGGTCTAAGCCTATATGTTGGTGGTGAAGATGAATGGAATGGATTGGTAACGGTTTTTCCATGCCTAATGTAAGTCAATTTTATCGTTGATATCGTAGCTTATTATCTGTTTAAACTAAAAAAAGTTCTTTTGATGGAAAGAAAGCTGAAAACTTGAGATTTCGATTGATATTATCTTAGCCTTTATGTCATGGATAATATCAAAATATTTTTTTTTGCAAGTGAAAAAAATTGGAAGAATATTCAAATTTTGTTTAGAAGAATGATTTTCGAAAATTTTTAAAATTTCAGGTTTCATTTTGAGTTCTGTGCTACTGCTGGTTGGTGACATCACGTTGGAAATTGGTCGAAATGATGGACGATTGTTACCATGAAGAGTTGAAGCACAACACCAAAAACTTGGATCAGTTGGTAAGAGCTTCTTTGCTGAATGCTTTGAACTCACTGAAAGGAATAACAAGAAAAACCGCGTCAAAAAGAATTGGTCGGCTTTCAGTGTATTTATATAGTGAAAAAGTCGAATTCTTTTTGGCGCGGCTTAGATTTTTGGTCATAAATGTGACAAAATAATAAATTTTTTTTCAAGAAATAGTTAGAATAGTTCAAGAGCTTTACGTTGAATTAAGTTTTATTTTTTCCACAAACTTTTTGACCGATATATAACAGTTTTAAGTCGCGTCAAAAAGAATTGGTTATCTTTCAGTGTATTCATGTAGTAAAAGTGATCAATTCTTTTTGACGCGGACTAAAAACATTGCTTTATTGATGTTAAACTTAATCTTATGATTTTAACTTTCAATTTCATGAAAAGTGACATTTTTAATAAGTGATAAACGTTACATTGTAGTCAAATGCGACCTGCCCGGATGACTGTGAAGAGCTTGCTCAAGCTGTTTCTAATACCAACCTCCAGACCGGTCAATGCGACCCTGAGGTCCGACTACTACTGGAGGAGCAACGGAAGATCAACAAAGCAGTGATGGCGTTGGAGGAGGTGGATATTGAGGTACCAAAACGATTGGGCGTTTCTATCAATTGTGATGGTGAAAAGTTAGTGTACGATGATACCACGGCTTCGGAAAATGAATACAGTTACTTTTTCAAGGATCTGTACTTAAAGGTTACTCTGAAGTAGGTTTTTAGGTATAAAACTGCGGTTTTTTGTGAGCTGTTGGTTATATTACTTTGAATGTTGTGGTTTTGGATTCAAAATAGCAAGAATTTTTTTTACAAAACCAAAAATAACAAGGATTTTCTTACAAAAAATGGCAAGAATTTACTTTACAAATCAAAAAATTGCATGAGCTTTCTTTACAAACTATAAAATTTTAAATGTTCTACTTTTAGCGACGCCGAAGGCTATGTTGAAGTTCGAACCGACTACCCTACGTCATACACGGAATGGGAAGTGGTGGCTCAAGTCCGTTTCTCGACTTCGACCAATTTCACCAGCTTCAAAGTGGTCGATGGTGCTGTGTTTAGTTTTGGCAAGTACGACCGACCAGTCCGGCTTGAAATGGACCATTCCAAAGGCCAAATCAATTCTTCGATATGAGACTGATTAGATATGTGAGAGTTTTATTGAATGTTTTGATGTTCAGATAATTATGAGCCTCTTTTTAAAGAAAATTTTTGGTGTTAAAGAGCACAGTATTTTTTGAACAATTGAACACTTTTTGTTCTTTGTATAATTTGTGACTGGCTGCAGGACCAGGGTTTTGCTTGTTTTATTAAAAAAACGAAGGAACTTTCTTTACAAAACTAATTTTTTCGAAAAACCGCAATATTACAGAGGTTTAAAATGCTTTACAGAGGTCAAAAATGCTTTCGTTGTATAACTTGCCACTCGCAGGCTGCGGGATCTGATTTTTGTCAGTTTTTTAAAAATCGCAAAAACTTTTTTTACAAAATGCACTTTTTCGATAAACCGCAATAACTTTCTTTACAAAATACTTTTTTTTTCCGCAAGAAATTTCTTTACAAGACTTATTGAAAAATGGCAGGAACTTTTTTTTACAAAGTTCTGAACCTCGTTTATCGTATAAGTTGTCACTCGCAGGCTGCGAAACGGAAGTTTTGCTTGCTTTATACCAAAACGCAGAAAATTTTTCTTTACAAAATTTTGTGCAAACCGCAATAACTAGGTTGTCAGGTAGTCGATGTATCCATGATCACCACGGTCATATTCCATGCTGACCCGACCGTCTCACGCAGTCGATAAAATATGAATGACCGTTTTCAAAAAAGGAAAAACAATAAAATGAAATTGCAAGATTATGCAAAATTTGAATACCTTTGGGTGCCTTAAATAGGATAAAAATTGGGTGCTTTCATTAGTAATACTGGGTTATTTCTTTAGAGTAGCGCCGAACTTTCTTTACAAAACTTAATTTTTGAAAAACCGCAAAAAACTTTATGTACAATTTTTAAAACTTTTTGTAAAACGTGATCTATTTCGAAAGTTTAATTTTTTTTCAGAATTTTGAAAAAGTGTCGCCATCCTTCTTCCGCTACACCGATGTCACCATCACATTTGACGATGGCAAGGACGACATTTACAGTTACAAAAACTTTTTGCAATTGTACTCGTTTGGCTTGGCCAATATGATTAAGCAAAGCACCGAGTTTGATGCGTACGGTAACCCGATTATTCATCTACCGGCCGAAGATCGACCACTGGTCACGGAACTGCTGGTCTATCTGGAACCCAACATTCGACCCATCCACCCCCGATTTGTGAAATTATGCCATGCCGCCAAAAAGTACGCGTCTCATACGGTATTGATTGATGTGGCCAAGTACTTTTTACAGCATTGTTCGGTAAGTTTTTAGCTTTTTTGGGTGGAAGGGGAGGAAGGCAAGGTAATGTTAGGGGGTATGCTATTGTAGGGTAGGGTAGTTTAAGGTACAGTAGGGTAGTGTCGGGTATATAATTAACAGTTTTTCTGAAATTAGCATACTCGATTTAGTCGGAAAAGACACTTTACACGTTCATTTTGAACATCTTTTAATATAATAGTTGTTAACAATAAGTATTTACAACTGTAGGGTTGACTCGGTTATCGTAAAGTAAGGGAGGATACTGTAGAGTAGGCTACTGTAAGATAGGATACTGTAATCTATGCTAGGATACTGTTAGTGTAGACTGGTCGACTGTAAGGGTACTGTAAGTGAGGGCAGATTAGGCTATTCTAGGATAAAATACCCTGAATTTATCTTATTATTTTATGTAAACAAAGTTTCTTCCATTTTCAGCCCTACATGTCTTCTCTGACACAACGAGTCACAGAAGCAATTCACTGTAATCTTGGCGAAGAGGTCGTTCCCAAGTTCATGTTCGATGCCGTCAAGAACAAGGAGTGGTCGAAAGTGATTAGCCAAGTCAGTGAACCAAGCACCTTGTTCCCGGAAGACGTCTACAACGACTTTGTCGCTCCAGCCTGTATTCAAGCTCAGAAAAAGCGAAATTTCGAATTTCCGACCAAAGAACAGTTGATCTTGAGGTGAGTGGAAGGAAAGTTGTTTTGGAATTTGGAAACATTGGGTTTGGAAATAAAGTTTCTTCATATTAAAAGAATGGAGGTTGGAAAGAAAGTTATTGTTGTTTTTCGTAAAATTGTGATTTGTAAAGAAAGTTCTTGCAAATTTTTGTTTTGTAAATAAAGTTCTTGCCATTTTTTAGGGCTCGAACTGCAAGTGACCCAAATGTCGTCAAGTTGACCTACAGTGGAGTGACAGTACTGGCCCACAAAGGAATGCTACAAGCCCAAAGTATGGCTAAGTTCGGTACTAGTGCTGATTTGGAAGCTAGAGGTAAGGTTGTAAAGAAAGTTCTTGCTTTTTATTTGTAAAGAAAGTTTTTGCCATTTTTTGTTTTGGAAAGAAAGTTTTTGCGGTTTTTTGTTTTGTAAAGAAAGTTTTTTCCATTTTTTTGAAATTGAAATCTTCATTTTTAGAGTATTACCCAATCTTCAGTGTGGCCACTCGTGAATATCTCCAGAAGCTTCACATCAATCTAAAGCACTTTCTCAACGAATTCCTGGATTTTGCTTATTATGGGAAGGGCGTCTGCAACAAGTGCATCAAACCCATGCTGATCTTTGCTCATGACAATGAATTGAACTTTTTGAAGGCCAAAATGGAAGAGGTAAGCGATTGGATATGGGTTTTATCGCTTTGTAAAGAAAATTGGGAAATGGACGAAATGTCACAAAAAATCAATAGTCTTTGTGAAATTTCGTCTTAATATTTCGGGGTTTTTTTGGTTATTAAGCAAGTAGGAGTATTTTTTGTCGTCTACTTTTTGAAGAATTTTGAAATTTTTAAAAATCAATATTTTTTGTGACATTTCGTCATTTTTGACGTCGCTTTATGGTGCCTAGAAACAAAGCATAGGCATTTTATAAGTTAGTTTTACATAATTGAGTGATTTTGACTTTTTTAAATAATTTTGTGACATTTCGTCTTTTTTTGAAATTTTTTATAATACGACCATGGAAGGTGATAATAATGAAAGTCAATTAAATTTTAAATAGATTAAAGGAAGTTAAAATAGCTTTTTATTTTCAAAAAATTGATATTTGTGTAAAATTTCGTCTTTTCAGGCCATTATGGGTGAACCACCAATCACATCGACGATGCTAAAGGAGCATTTCGTACTGGCTTCGAAGTACAATTTGGAGAATCTGATGCGATTGAGTTTATTGCGAAGCGAAGGCCATTATCTGTCTGTGGCGCAGGCGCTGATTAACATGACTGGCGTGGTGAATGAGCTGAGTTTGCCAACCATGAGGAAGCTGGTTCATCGACTGTGCTCGGGATGGTCGTTGGTCGATCGGAAGATGGCTGAGCGGTAAGTTTTTGATGTTTTTTTGAAAGACTTTGTTTTGGAAAAGAAGTTCTTGCCATTTGATGTTTATTAAAGAAAGTTCTTGTCATTTTTTGGATTGTAAAGAACCTTTTTGTAGATTTAAAAAAAATGGTGTTTGGAAAGATGCGGTTTTAATTTGGTTACTTTCAGCAATGCCACCAGGAAAACCTGTCGTCGCTTGTTCGTGGGCCGCGAAAGGCCAATGGAGAGGTTCATCGACCCAACTCCGACCCAAGAAGTCACCCAAACCAACACTGTTGGGGTTGGCTTCGTGGGGAATAATAACAGGAAAATAAATGTAAGCTTTTTATTCTTATTTATTTCTCATTACAAAGTTACAACTGGTGACGAAAGATAAAAGCAATCTATAAGTATAAAATCAAATCAAGTTTCCATTCTGAGAAAAATAAAATTTGAAAATTGATCTCGCTATTTGCCAATGAAGGTAACCAAAGCAGTGTTCCATCCAGTTCCGTTTCCGCACCCATTCAGCCGGTCTCTTCCACAAATTTGAACGAACTCATCGTCCCATCTCATTCTAGGTTTCCTAATCTTTCTTTTTCTCTTCGTCTTCCACTTTAAAATCTTGCAGTCCAGCCGTTCAGTTCCAGCTCTAGCAATTTTTGCCGCCATCTTCCATTTCAATGTCATTTCAACTCCCACCACGTCCTTCAACTTAGTGCGTGCCCTGATTCGTCTGCTTCTTACTTCATCCATTAGTGTCAGGCCCAACATTGCTCGCTCCATTTTTCTTTGGCACCGTTTGACCTTCTAGTTGTTTGCCATCTTTAGCGCCCAACTTTCAACTCATCGCAATTAGTATAGGGTCAGGTAGGGCCAAATAAGTCAAGAATAGGATCAGGTAGGGCTAAATAAGTCAAGAATAGGGTCAGGTAGGGCTAAATAAGTCAAGAATAGGGTCAGGCAGGGCTAAGTAAGTCAAGAATAGGGTCAGGTAGGGCCAATTAAGGCAGGGGTAGGGTCAGGTAGGACCAAATAAGTCAAGAATAGGGTCAAGTAGGTCAAGAATAGGGTCAGGTAGGGCCAAATAAGTCAAGAATAGGGTCAGGTAGGGCTAAATAAGTCAATAATAGGGTCAGGTAGGGCCAAATAAGTCAAGAATAGGGTCAAGTAGGTCAAGAATAGGGTCAGTTAGGGCCAAATAAGTCAAGAATAAGGTCAGGTAGGTCAAGAATAGGGTCAGGTAGGGCCAAATAAGTCAGGGGTAGGGTCAAGTAGGTCAAGAATAGGGTCAGGTAGGGCCAAATGGGTCAGGGGTAGGGTCAGGGGTTAATTTTAAAAAATTTATTGGAGACCTTTTCTGATCGGGAGACCTTTTTTATTGGAGACCTTTTTTGCTTTGGAGACCTTTTCGGGTGGAATGCAAATCATCAACGAGTGATGTACACTTCGCGGGTGGACACTTCGCGGGGGCACCCGCGAGTTGGGATGTTCCACTTCGCGGGTGGAGATATATAGTAACTACTATGGAGTTGGCAATATTTATGTGAACTGTCAATATTAGTAGGGTCTATTTAAGCCTAAAATAACATCAAAGTAATAGAAAAATTTTTTTTATTAAATTTGGTTTTTTTTTAACTTTTACATTTTTATGGTTAAAAAAGAGTGTATTTTTCGAAAACCGTGTCAAATACTATAAGAAACTGACTTGGACTTATAAAAATTATAATTTTGGTAAAAATTGACCAACTTTAAAATAATTTCATATGCATTTTGACCTGAAAACTCCGAATACAAAATCCGTTTTGTTATATCATCACTTTAAATGGCAGAAAAACGCAATGCCAAGATTTGCCAATTTGGCGGGAATTCAAATTTTTGACAAAAGATTGTTTAAATGTTAATTGTGTTGGTTTTTGTATTGTATAAGAACTTTAACTCCAAATTTTAGTAAAATTTTACCAACCGATAACAAAGTTACTGCATGTCAAGTCAAAAGATACCACAGTAACCCAGTAAATACACACGATAAAAAAAGTTAAAATCAGAAATACGATTTTTGTTAGTGTTTATTTGTTAAGTTTTACAATACTGCAAAGTTTGAAGTAATTTGGATAAGTAGTTTTAAAGTTACAAGTTTTAGGTTCAAAAAATGAGGTAAAATTCTATAGGAAAGTGAGTTGGGCTTGAAAAAATAGTAATTTTGGTAAGAGTTGACCAATTTAAAAATTTTAAAATGCTATCATATGCAGTTTGGTCCAAACAAGCTAAATTTATACTTAATTTTGTTTTAGCTTCATTGTAAATGGCCGAAAAACACAATGCCAAGGTTTGCCAATTTGGCGGAAATTCAAATTTTTGTTAAAGTTTAACCAAAATGTTGTCACTACTGTTTTTTCCAGTGTATCAGTAGTATACATACGAAGTTTGGTGAATTTTTATCACCTGATAACAAAGTTACTGTATGTAAAGTCAAAAGATACCACAGTAACTGAGTATATACGGCTGATAACTAAAGTAAAAATTAAAACATTGTGTTTGTTTGTGTTTATGTGTCACGTTTTACAATTCTGCAAAGTTTGAAGTAATTTGGATAGTACGTTTTAAAGTTACAAGTTTTAGGTTCAAAAAATGAGGTAAAATTCTATATGAAAGTGAGTTGGGCTTGAAAAAATAGTAATTTTGGTAAAAGTTGACCAATTTAAAAATTTTAAAATGCTATCATATGCATTTTGACCTGAAAACGTCGAATCTAAAATTACTTTTTTTGATCTTAACTCTAAATGATAGAAAAACGCAATGCCAAGATTTGGCAATTTGGCGGGAATTTAACTTTTTGACAAAATTTTGTTTGAATGTTGATGGTATTGTTTTTTGTGTTGTATAAGTACTTTGATTTCAAATTTTAATACAATTTTACCAACTGAAAACAAAGTTACTATTTGGCATTGTGTTTTTCTACCATTTACAATGAAGCTGAAACAAAATGAAGTGTATATTTAGCTTGTTTGGACCAAACTGCATATGATAAGCATTTTAAAATTTTTAAATTGGTCAACTTTTACCAAAATTACTATTTTTTCAAGCCCAACTCACTTTCATATAGAATTTTACCTCATTTTTTGAACCTAAAACTTGTAACTTTAAAACTACTTATCCAAATTACTTCAAACTTTGCAGTATTGTAAAACTTAACAAATAAACACTAACAAAAATCGTATTT
Source organism: Bursaphelenchus okinawaensis (assembly GCA_904066225.2). Classification (NCBI taxonomy): domain Eukaryota; kingdom Metazoa; phylum Nematoda; class Chromadorea; order Rhabditida; family Aphelenchoididae; genus Bursaphelenchus; species Bursaphelenchus okinawaensis. Next base: position 3,570,062 of record CAJFCW020000005.1, on the reverse strand, counting down.
CTGATTTTAACTTTTTTTATCGTGTGTATTTACTGGGTTACTGTGGTATCTTTTGACTTGACATGCAGTAACTTTGTTATCGGTTGGTAAAATTTTACTAAAATTTGGAGTTAAAGTTCTTATACAATACAAAAACCAACACAATTAACATTTAAACAATCTTTTGTCAAAAATTTGAATTCCCGCCAAATTGGCAAATCTTGGCATTGCGTTTTTCTGCCATTTAAAGTGATGATATAACAAAACGGATTTTGTATTCGGAGTTTTCAGGTCAAAATGCATATGAAATTATTTTAAAGTTGGTCAATTTTTACCAAAATTATAATTTTTATAAGTCCAAGTCAGTTTCTTATAGTATTTGACACGGTTTTCGAAAAATACACTCTTTTTTAACCATAAAAATGTAAAAGTTAAAAAAAAAACCAAATTTAATAAAAAAAATTTTTCTATTACTTTGATGTTATTTTAGGCTTAAATAGACCCTACTAATATTGACAGTTCACATAAATATTGCCAACTCCATAGTAGTTACTATATATCTCCACCCGCGAAGTGTCCACCCGCGAAGTGTCCGTTCCCCATCATCAACTATACTTCCACGGTTTTCCAAGTGCGCGAATCCTACATAATACGGTAGGAGGGTCACACTGAAGCTCTACATTCAAAAAAGTTCGGGTTCGCCAAGGGTCTTCTTCGATCAGCTTCAGAAGGTGGAGTTTTTGTAACACTTATGGTCAACCAAATCGCGGTTTTTCAAAAATGTCAAAGCCACCGTTTTTGAACTTGTAGAACCCAACTTTTGCCGTGTCCTAGGAGACAATTGAACGCCCTACACTACATCTTTCTTTCGTCGACCTTGTTGCGTTTCCGTGCTGACGGAATTTAAGAACAGAGTACTTCCAGGACTGCACCCAATGCGAGAATCCGGAATTTGCATGTTGTTTTCCCGCGCTTTTTTTCTACCGGTCGGATTTCGGATTGGTCTGAAAGTTTTTCTACTCTCCCTCCCCCCCCTCCCCTAGTTGGAATGGTGCTGACCCTTCGAGATGCTGTTAGTTTTTTGTATTCTATCACAATTTTTGAGATAAGAGTTTGGCGGAAAAAAAAACACAAATCCGGGCCGCCGAATGCAAAATACAAAACTCTGTTGGGTCCGTAGCTTATTACAAATAAAAAAAATTTTAAATTGTCTTAATCAATTAAAAATTACAGTTTTACGTTACTAATTTGGTAATCATGAACCTTGGCTGTACAGAAGCACCGTTTGATGCATTGCTGAAAAAATGTGGCATCCTTCGCCGACAAGTACCAGTAAGTTGTAACACAATTCTAAGAAATTAACACTTTTCGTATTCCACTTTTTTAAAAACAACGTCCGCTTCAGAATCGAACATCGGTCAGACAAAATTTCAAAAAATTTTAAAACGTATTTTTTGTTAAGTTTTCATAGCGGCTTTTTTTCGAAATTTTTTAAAAATTTTCATGATGTTTTTGCAAATTTTAATTTTTTTAAATTTCTTCCAAACATAATAAAAAAGTTTTCAACAGATAAAATGATTGCCTTAAAGCGACAAAAAAAATTAAAAAGACTCATTCCATTTTGAAATTTACAAGGAAAGTCCCGACCTGCGCCGCTCTGATTGACTGCAAACTTTTTGCATAGGAAGATCATGTAAATATATAATAAAACTCAAAAAAGTACCAAACCGCGCTTTCCAGCCAATCTTGAGAAAATTGAAATCACAAAATTAAGTTTTGAATTTCCCCGCCAAAGTGGCGTTGTGTTTCAAGCTTAAAACTTTGCCATTTACAGAGCCCAGTTTTCAAGCACGGCCCGATCATAGGGCCGGGCCTAGACGGCCCATTTCTCACACCTAGCTCTTTTAAAACAAAAAAAATTTATCAAAAAAACTAATCTTCTTATATTTTACAGGTTGCTGAACTCAAAAAGTGGGACAAGCAATGTGTGCGGTACTGCTTTAAGTACAAAGCGGTTTGTATAAAACTTCGTGATCGGCTGCCGCAAAGAAAAGATGGCAACACCAAACAGAAGAAGATTCGCGGTTTACTGAACATGCTGTTGGCCATTCCGGAGGATGCCTACTTAACACCTTACAATTTTTATGCTGCGTTGGGATTTCTCTACTTCAAGGAACAGTTCGAACCGCTGCCGGCTGTCCAATTTTACAGCTTATACGAGATTAGACTTGAAAAAGGTCCGGTCCTAGCGTTGTCTGACCGGCCCGGACCGATTTCAGTTTGAGTTTGACCGGACCGTTTTAATATATTTTAATATTATGATAATTTAAAATAAGGTTTAAAAAATGAATTTATTTCACTAAACAACCTTAAAAATAAAATAATACAACTATGTATTTGTAATTATCAAAAATTATCCTTTACAAAAAACATCTGTATCCATTATATAATAATATAATCTATAACATTACAATAAAATCGTTAGTAGATTTGTAATTACAATCTCTTTTACCACCAAGGATGATGTCCGTGATGATCACCATGGTGTCCATCGTGGTGTCCCCATAATCCATGTCCAGTATGTCCATGTTCATCACCATGAGCATATCCGGCATCATGTCCATGATCATCTCCAGCTTCATGTCCATAGTTCGAGTGCCATTCATCTCCACTGTTATGAGCTTTGTGGCCACCGTAATCCAATCGAGCCCAGTCGGATTCGTCTCCTTTGATAAAGCCATGTTTACCATGATGATCATCACTATGATCGCCATCCCAACCATGGGAATTGTGATTATCGTTGTGCCAATCCGAACCATGTCCATGATGGTCATGGTGATGATCGTCATGATGATGAGGCTCCCATCCGTGATGTCCAAACAAGCCAGATGCAAGTGAGAAACCGCAGATCGAGGCTAACATCAAAAGAGTCAAAGGAGACATGTTGAAAAGAGACGACAAGGAAGAGCTGTTGATGAACAAAATTGATGTCCGATGATGAATAGCATCTTCCTCTTGATTATATACTAAAGAAAGTCTATCAGAAAGACAATGAAAGTCGTTAAAGTCATTGTAATCATAAAGAAAATTGTGTTTCCTGTATAAAAACATCAAAAAACCTGTGAAAAACGCCTACAAAATAAAAAGTACGTTTAGCTACCATAACGTAAAAAAATCAACATTAAAATTATAACAATGTAAAAAAACTTCAAAGAACATCAGAGAAGCATAAATAATAAAAATATATATAAAACATGTCGTTATGACATAACGAATTATTTATTTATCGCGCAATAATATTTTATTAGTCAGCGATATACAATAAGGTAGTCATATCTTGCTATAACATAATATTATATTATACTTCACCTTGAACGCAATATTCAGTATGTTTTAGCTATCAAAAAGGTAAAATCTTATAAAAAAACATTTATTAAAACTCATTTTTAGCAAAAACATATTATACAATTTTAACAAAAGTAATATTTTTAAATATTAAAATGATAAGCTCTTTATTTAAATTTTAAAAACCTACTTCTTATTTAAACTTTTAAAAATCTACTTAAAATCCAATGAAAACTTTAAACTTCCGAAAAAAACTTGGTTTAAAAGTTTCCTCCACTACCTTCCTTTGGTTCCAGCACGAAAACAAACCGTTGTTTCGGCTTCGTTTGATCCATGCAGTTTTTCGACGAAAAACGGTAAAAAAGGTATGAAAATGTGGGATTCGACACGTTTTCAACCAAAAACAGACGTGAGTTGGTGCATTATTACCTAAACTTGGTTCTGGTCCAATATGTCGGTCGTTGTTCCAAAAACTTTTAGCCAGCGCATGGAAAATGAGCGTGGCAAGCCGATGCGCAATCCAAATTCCGAAGAATGGTACTCGTAAGTCTTTTTACATTACTTTTTTTTATTTTTAGGTATCGTAATATGAATGGTTTGGCGAAGGTGTGCTAGCAGAAATTTTAGGTAACAAGCAAGGCTAGGTGAAAAGTTGCAAAGAGATATTACAAGATTTGTTACCTCAAATCTGTTTTGCTTTTGAATAAATGTACTTTTTGCGTTTTTATGTCAAAAACTTTGATTTTGCTGCGTTCAAAATTTTCGGTTTTTCAATTTATTTTAGCTGATTTTCATTTAAAAATGAGGTTTTTGAATAGCATACTTTTTTAAGTCGTTTGCAAAACCTGAAAACCTTTTTCGTGATAAGCCAATTTTTTAAATGTTTTAAATTATTTTTACAGATTCTTTATTCAGAAATTCTAATTTTAGGTAACAAATTTTTGCCTAGTGTAATATCGTTTATGTTTGAAATGAAAAACCTAAAAATTTGGAAGTTTTACATAATTTTTTTGCTTTAAAACTTGATTCTATTGCTATTTTTTGCAAAGTGTTAATTTATAGGTGATGAAAATAATTTAAGATCTATTTTTAAACTTTGCCGAGCTTGAAAGTTCGCTGATGCTACCTAAAACAATATATTATTCTAACCTTTAATGCTTCAGCCGCTCCGTGAACGAGAAATCCCGCGATGAGTTGGCCTGGGCTGCGCCGTACGATGCCCGTTTCCCGCAAGTCCGCAAGCAGCGCAAGTGTTTTGCTTACTACGTTGACTTCCATCGTTGTCAAGAATTGATGGGCAAAGACCACGAGCCGTGCCAGTTCTTCAAGAACGTCTACAAGGACACGTGCCCCAAGTTTTGGGTTAACAAGTGGGACGAACTTCGCGCCGACAATCGTTTTCCAGCTCGCTTCGATCGTTAAACTAACAAGATTGTGTATAGTATGTTGTAGTAGACATAAATTTTAGATTTTTTGACATTTTTGGGGTTTTTGAGGCATTAGGAGGTTGGATTTTAAATTTTTGTAGTTGTATCAAGATTAAAAAATCGTTCATTATTTTAGTATAATAATATTGACGTTATACTTCTTTTTAACTGCTTTGAGAGATTATAATTCACAGTTTATTAAGTTACTTGGCATGTTATGAAGATATGTACACGTGTCTAATCCGACAGACTTGTAATTTATAAAAAGAACCGTAACAATGAATTTTCTAACAAACAAACAAAGCTTTGGGTTTAAAATAGGTAACAATGGTGATTTCAAGAGGTTAAAACAACATTTTTTGAAATTTTTATATAATTTAGAAAGCACTATACTCTCTTGTGATTTTACAATAATATATTCAAGATATTGTAAAAAAATTTACATTTTAAAACATTGTTCATGAATCCGCGTCAAAAAGAATTGGCTACTTTTAAGGTTAAAATAATAGAAAAAGGGTTAATTCTTAGTTTTCAAAGTTGATAATGACTGAAAGTTTAGAAAAATTCTAACTGCAATGAAAGTGACAAGCATTTACAAATCCTCTCTCTATAAAGTAGAAGACCTTCTGACATGATGATGAACTAGGCATTTGGCCATTTCCACACCCAAAAGGGCAGGTGACGCCACTACTGAACAACCAGCTTCCTTCAGTGCTTCAACTTTCTCTTTGGCTCCACCTTTGCCCCCGGATATAATGGCACCAGCATGTCCCATTCGTCTGCCAGGTGGTGCTGTCATACCAGCAATAAATGTGACTACGGGCTTGGCATCTTCTCCAGAATTATGTTGTTTTAGGAAGTCGGCCGCGTCTTCTTCGGCTTGGCCGCCGATTTCGCCAATCATCACGATTCCTTTGGTCTGGGGGTCTTCGAGGAATACCTAAAATGAGGTTTTTAAATTTTTGCTAGCTGGGTAGGTAACATAAAGACCAAGATTTAAAATTGTAGTACTTTTTTTTCCTAAAACTTAAAATTTTGCCTTTTCTTTCAAAAATTCGTGGCTCCAAAACCCACCTTCAAACAGTCCACAAAGTCAGTTCCATTAAATGGATCACCTCCAATACCGACACATAATGTTTGACCCAGTCCAACATCTGTTGTTTGTTGTACAGCTTCATAAGTCAGGGTGCCAGACCTTGATACAATACCGATGTAGCCGGGTTTGTGAATGTCTCCAGGCATAATTCCCATTTTACATTCGCCTGGTTTGATCACACCTGGGCAGTTCGGGCCTAATAATCGAGTTTTGTTCTGTTTTAGGAGACGTGATTTGACTCTGACCATGTCCTGAAAGGCATGAGTTTAAGGTTTGCTTAAAGTGGAAATTAGGCTTAAAATCAAAAATTAGACTTCAAAATTAAATTACAGGCTTAAAAATTAATTTAAGGCTTAAAAAGTAAATTTCAACCTAAAAATAATCCTAAGCTGATCTTACCAACTGGGGAATGCCTTCAGTAATACAAACGACCAAAGGTATCTCCGCATCTATGGCCTCGTTAATTGCGGCTGCGGCGAACGGAGCTGGCACGTAAATCACCGAAGCGTCGGCTCCTGTCTTTTCTCTCGCTTCCTGCAATTACGTCCGTGTGTGACAATGTTTATGAAGTTTTTTGAACTTGTAAACATTCACAAAATTTATTTTATACAGAAAATCTTTGAATATATTTTTTAATACTTTAACATCCTGCTTTAGTACTTTATAATGAAATTTTGTTATCTATACCTTATACTGAAAAGTTGAGAGTTTATAGCATAAATTAAGGAATAAAGATCTGTTGCGTATTTTAAAACATAACGTTTTCACTGTTTAGTAAAATATAAGTATGGGCAATTGCTAAACCTTCGATAATAAGACAATACAGTACGTACTACCAAGTAAAAGCCCACAAAATTAAAAAACTTACCTTAACATCCCTAAAAACAGGCTTTCCCAAATGTTGATCACCGGCTTTTTTTGGTGATACTCCACCGACCACGTTTGTGCCATATTCAATCATTTGCATTCCATGGAACGTACCTTGACGGCCAGTAAAGCCTTGAATTATCACCTAAATTTTAAATTTAAACTTTAGTTTTAATTAGCGCAGTAATTGCCAATTAAGTCTTAGTTTGAGGTTTTGACGTAAAAGTTTAAAAATTTAAAAAAAAAATTTTTTTGAAATTTTTAATGTAATGTATGGTAAGGTAATGTATATGAATAATGAGGTAGAAGAAATATATTTAACATGATTTTCTAAACTTTCACACAACTTACTTTAGTATTCCTGTTGATTTTGAGATGATTATTTGTAGCACTATAAAACCTTTGGGCAAATAACGACACTTTTGACGTTGCCATATTATCTTTTGATTACTGGAATAAATAAATCTGAAAAAATATATTTTTTTAAAATTTAAATTGTTTCACGTGTGTTTCACACAATAAAATAGGTAACAACAGGTAGTAAGAAACGCAAAAAAAAACTTTTATAAGTTAGCATAAGTGAATATAAACAACTATTATATAATTTCAAGAAAGCAAAACATTTTTAGTGAAAATATGTAGAGTCATAACAAAGGTAAGAAGACTACGTACGTAATTCGAAAATTTTTCAAAAAATCGACAAGGAAAATCAAGTTCAACTTTCGTGAAGAAGATTTCATTTGTAATAACCCTTCCTTCAATTCGTATATCGTCCTAGATCCTAGTTGTCTACGTCAAAATTAAAATTGCTACAACCCGCAAACTAGACCTCAATATTCTCAGTTTTATTCTGGGATAACTGTTGTCAGTCAATCAATGCCGTAGCCTTGGATTGTTCCTTATTTCGCGTTTTTTGGTCGGCCTTTCAGCAATAAGGCATTAAAATCAAGCCCCGCCCCTAACCTCGTGGCTTTCAAATGGAAAAGAGCAATGAACGTTTCAAAGAACGATCAGCCAACGCAATAGAGCTTGCTGATTTGTATCGACAAAATATGATTTTGAATGATTTGAAGGTATTGTTGCTTACAAAAAGTGATTTTTATGGATATTTGTCACAAAAATACAGTATCGGCAAATACAATAGATTTTAGCTTTACAAATAAAATGCTAGACTTTAAAATGATTTTTAGGATTAAAAATAAATTTCAAACATAAAACTGAATTTTAGGATGAAAACTGAATTCAGGTTTAAAAATGAAAACGGCTTAGAAATGTAATTTTAAGCTTAAAATAAAATTTTAAATACAAGAACGAGTTATAGGTTTAAAAACAAATTTTAGGCTCAAAAATGAATTTTAAACTTATAAATGCACTTTAAGTTTAAAAAATGAAGCTTAGCTAAAAGTAATTCTTAGGCTTAAAACTGCACTTATACTTAAAATGAATCTTAGGCATAAACGTAAACCTTAACCTTGGAAACTAAGTTTAAGTCTAGAATTGAAACATTATGTTTAAAAACTGTATGAAACTTTAAAAAAGCATTTTTGGCTATAAAATCTATATTAATTTTACGAAATTTGTTTTTGTGAAAAATCTATAAGCTATAAGGCATAAAAAATATGATTGGTTATACAGGAGTGCAACTGTATTAAATTTTTTTCTTATTTATAAACATACACAAAATCCCTTTTTGTATAATATAATCTCCTCAACAATATTTACAACGAGAAACGGAGCGCCACGCGGTTTTGTTTTTCTGATGAACAATATTATTCTTGTATCGAAAATAGAAGCGATTCCTTTTGGAAGAGTTTTATCATTTTCCGCGTTGAATCGCAAAAATGCACGTTCTTGTTCAGAAAGTGCGCCGTTCTTTGAGGAATGTTCTGCTAGGACCAAAGTGTGCCCTCGAGGGAATGAGTTTTTGCATTTTGCAGTTGCTCTTTTATTAAGAGGGGAAAGAATACGTGGTTCTGGGACATTATTTGAATTTGGAAAGGGAAGGGGAGTTGAGATTAGGAAGTGACAATTAATGACATGCAGTGTATTTACAGCCGGAGGGTAGAATAGGGCAGTGTAAGATGGGCTATAAAGTTGAATAGAGTAAGTTATTGCAGGGTAGAATAAAGTAGGGTGAAAGTGAAAAGGTAAAATAAGGCAAAACAGGGTAGGGTAGGGTAGGTATTGCACAGTAGAGTTTGGTAATTAAATCAGGGTGTACTTTGAAAAATATTAAAAATAAAGTTGGGTCTAAGTACTTTTTACTTTGGAATTAACAAAAAGATAAGAGTATTGCATGCAAAAAGGGAACAACAAGTTGTACAGTAAACAAACAACATCAAAGAACTTAAAAGATATATTAAATTGATAACACACCATGGATGCTACTAACCAGAAATGCTTTGTGACTTTTGTCACAAGTTATTAACAAGGTTTGCAAAATACGCCTTTAACTCAATAGTCAGCTTTAATCAAAATTTACTTTTAAAACCTATAGATCTGCTAATATGCTACGCAAATTTAAAAATTAAAAAATTTCTGGAAAATCATAAAAAATAAAACACTTTGAATCATTTATAACACAAGATATGTTATATCAGATTGATTTATTACAAAAAATATACATAAATCAAAAGATTCTAATTTACTAGCATCTTCCGCAAGTCGCTCGACATTCTTTGTTGATCAAAGTTTGGTATTTGGCATCGTTACAGAATTTGCGCACTTTGTCACAAAACTGGCCTGAAAATGAAATTGTTTGGTAAATTAGTCTTCAATCCGTAACGTCTGTTTAATTTTAAAATTTTCTTATCACTTGCTATACTAAAAAAGTGTATCTCAAGTTTGTTTTTAAAAAATAGGCTTGAAAGTTTAGTTTTGAAAATAATTTTTTTAGAAAAGCAAATATTTTAGCCTGAAAGCAAAATCAGTAGTTCATTAAAACTTATAGGCCTTAAAAGTAAGCATTAAGCTTAAAAGTAACAATCAAGCTTAATGAAAGTAAAAATAAAAGATAAAACAGAAAGGTTTACCTCGATCGACACAAGCTTCCTGGCCATCCACAACCATTAGGACAAGGAACAAAGCGAATAGTACAGCAAATGTTTTCCAAAACATGCTTCCAATGTGAATGACGTTGAATAACAAACGTCACAGGGCCTCTAGGCAATAAAAAGATCGTCTTATAAAAAGTTACTTAGGAAAAACAATGTAAAGCAATTTTACTTTGATGTGGAGTGTAGTAAGACGTTAGATTAATACTATAGTAACTCGGTAGTTTTATACTACCGTCTAATATTAAGGTAGGCTAATGCTCTAAAAAAATATGAAAAGGCGAAACAAAGCTTTAAAATAATAACTGCTTTTTAAATGAAATGGCGTTAGTACTACAGCCAAGCCACAACGTACACTTTTAGTACTATAAGTTACACTTCAAGACCCGAAACAATAGCTCTAAACTATTTGACCAATACTTTGCGTTTCCAATTTCCCAGGAAATATTATAGCCCCCAATACGATAGCTCCACCTGCTGTCGTTGCAACGCAACTCGACCGCCCACCAAGTTATATAGGCCAAGAAAAGCGAAACGTCCGAAGAATCGCCTGCGGGCCCAGCGAAACAAAGAGAGCCGGCTCGCTTTCCTCGCGCGCGCTGATCCGTCCCAATCGGAGAGGACCAACAAAACGATTGTCTCCCTAATTATAGACCGCAGTTTAAAACACTTCATGATGACCTAGTTGAGCCGGAAGTATTTGCACTTCAACAATGAGTTTTGAGGAGGAAAAACCGTCTGACGTCGAAGCGGAATGACCTCTGCAAACAGTTTGGGAATAATCACAGAAAGTTAAGCAGGATGTAAAAAGTAAGCGAAAGCAAATAGGGAAAGAATAAAAAAGTAAAGTATTAAAGAAAAATATGGTTAGCAGTAAGAATATTACTTCAATTAAAGGTGATTATACATTTATAGAAGGTCATTACCTTTGAAATTTTATTTAAATTTTTCTTTTACTAGTTTATGACAATATAAAACAAATACCTATTTTAATACGATAACAGGATTAAGCACGAGCTCACTCTTTAGTTCCTTACGGCAACAAAGTACTAGCCATTCTCCACCACGGACCTTCGCCGATACAACAATAGTGAAGCGATCCATCGGTGAACAGAGAACACATCAGACAAGCAGAACGGTTAGGACGCCCAAATGAAGTTACACTCAGGATCTACTGTCATATCGGTTTTGTAATTATATTATTGTTGATTGTTTGTTGAAGGTGAACCTTATAATTTTACATTAGTTTTACCGTAGGCTTGTAAAACAACATACACACCATATAAAGTCCGGATCAATTTAAATGTTTGAAAGATGTTATTGTACTATAAATTTTGTCGTATTTGTTATAACTATACCTTCAAGCTTTAAACTCTGATTTATTTGACTTCTAACCTCAACTTGATAATGAAAAATCCCAATGCTTCAAAAATTTTTAAAATTACTGTGAATAGAAGTCACACCTAAAGACGGAAATGTAATTTTAAGCTTTTAGTATAGAGAGAAGAAGAGAGGTGATTTAGAGGCAGTACAAAAGTCTACAGCAAAGACTACTCTCAACTTAAAAAAAAATATCTGGATAGTCTAAAAATACCAAAGTAAAAATAACTTGTCTCACGTATAATATAATTTTTAATGAACTTAATAAAAGATTCGTTGTACTATTCGAGTACTTCTTGGAAAGTTGTTTAATGATTTAATAACTTAAAACACTCTTCGTTGTCTTTGAGTCACGTTTTTTAATTAAATTCTCAATGAAAAAAAGGCGAATCGAACTTTTATGGCTGATACTTTGGCATCGAGAGGCCAAAACAACAATGTCTGTTACTTTTTTTTGGCCGAAAAAAGCAACAAAAATGTAGGAAAATTGGTTCTTTGATATGTTGCATTTCATCGTATATGTAAATAGTTAAATGTTTTGAGTTGTCAATTTATACGTATGTTTACAGTGTTTGGAGCTTATAGTATATTTAGAAGACTGAAAAAGAGTAGGGTTTCTGGAATGGTGAAGAAAAAAATAAAGTAGAGTAGGGAAGGTAGAATAAGATAAGATAGGATAGCAAAGGGTAGAATAGAACAAGGTAAGGTAGGGTAGGGTAGGGTAGGGTAGGGTAGGGTAGGGTAGGGTAGGGTAGGGTAGGGTAGGGTAGGGTAGGGTAGGGTAGGGTAGGGTAGGGGTAGGGTAGGGTAGGGTAGGGTTGGGTAGGGTAGGGTAGAGTAGGGTAGGGTAGAGTAGGGTAGGGTAGGGTAGGGTAGGGTAGGGTAGGGTAGGGTAGGGTAGGGTAGGGTAGGGTAGGGTAGGGTAGGGTAGGGTAGGGTAGGGTAGGGTAGGGTAGGGTAAAATTAACGCTTTTTAATTATATACATAATAGCATACAAATCAGCACAGTACGTTTTTAGTGACAGTAAGAAAATTAGACGATGTTTAATGTATATTTAAGTATCTTGTGAATGCACTTAATTTCACATGTATTTAAACTTTGGTGCTCTCTAAAACTGTTGCACTTTAAATTACTTTACGATATGTTAAACAAGGCTATATGATAGTACCCCTAAAGCTGCGTTTGCTGGTTTTGCATTTTAACTTTTTGGCTTGAGTAAGGTCAAAAATAAGGGGTATATTTATTATAAGTATACTAACTGTTAAAATGACGTCATTTAAAAAGAAACTTTTGAATTTAAAAAAACTACTGCTTTTGACACTCTATGCTTTGTTGATTTAGGTACCATAGATGTTATGACTTTATAAGTTCTCATTTTTTCAAAATTTAAAGGTTCTATTCTTCAGTAAAATCTATTTTTCCAAACCCAAAAAATTTCTGGTCGATTTCTCGGTACGAACGACCTTTTAACGCCTCCAGGGGATTGGAAAGTTGTATTCGTTTTGACAAAGCACTTCGAAAGCAATGTTTTACGTTTTTTACACCAGGAAATGCAAAATAGATCGGATGTATCACAAGTTTGCTCTAAAAGCGTTTTCTATAAATAATTTTTTGTTGGCGGAACTTAATACAATTTTTAATTTGCAAAAAGTTACTTTAAGATTCGATGGGAGGGGGAGGGGGGAGAAAGTGGGAGGGGGGGGAGAAAGTGGGAGGGGGGGGAGAATATAATTTTAAAAGAGATAAGCTAAGCCTATTTCTTTTAGTTAAAGCCTCGGAACTCTGACTTATGTGTGACAACCCGGCCCCTTTCAAGGCCCAGACCTTCTCTTTGTAATTTGTTTCAGTTTGCAGCTGTAGCTATGGCCGTGACCGAGCCGGGCCTAGTAGTCTTTGTTTCAGATCAACGTTGCCAGAGTTGCCGCCTTTAAATTAAATTAAACTTAAATTCATATTTTAAGTCTAACGTTTCTTTTTCAAGCCTACAATACATTTTAAGCCTAGAATTACTTTTTTAAGTTGAAGACTGCATTTTTAAGCCTAAAATTAATTTTTAAACGTGAAATGCATTTTTAATCCTAAAATTTATCTTTAAGCCTAAAATTCCATTTTTGAACTCTAAGTCCAATTTTTAAGCCTAAAATTTGATTTTTGAACTTTAATTGTAATTTTTAAGCCTAAACTTCATTTTAAGCTTAAAAATAATTCCAACCCTAAAAAAAAATAATCATTAAACTTTGTACTTAATTTTATGTCAAAGATACACAAACTTAAAATACCTGTTTGCACCATAAACAAAGCTCTATAATGTTATAAAACATGTCATCTTTATGACATTTTAAACACATTTTCTTTTTCCTTTCACACTTTTACTAATGCCATTGCTTTTTTTGTAAAAACGGCAATATTTTATAATGTTTTCGAAACTGTTAAGCAGCCTTTTTTCAGGCTGAAGGTAACAAAAGTTTGTGAAAAATGTTTGTTTGCCACTTTGGCAGGGATTAATTACAAAAAAGAATGGCGACAGGTGAACTAAAGTATGATAATAAAAAGGAAAAGAAGTGATAGGGAAATGGAGGCTAGTACTAAATATTCAAGTTTTTGTTTTACTTTTTTGTCTATAGAAAAAAAGTTTTAAAATTTTTAAAAGTTGTTAAAAATTGTTCACTATTAAAGAAACAAAGTTTTTGGAATTCGTGACCTAAGACTTTAATTAGGCAAGTGCACTACCTGCTCCACTCAGAATCAGCTCAAATTTTTTATATGAATTTTGGCACCACTAGTAATTTTGAGTTTTAAAATTTTGATATTTGAATTTCCCGTCAGTTTCGCAAATTTGGCATTGTGTGTCAAGCACTTTTTCCGACTTTCCAGCCACGCTACACTTACAAATTAAAAAATGTAAGTTCATTTAAAGGTATTCTACTAGCATAACAGAGAAAAGTTCCTAAAAGTCAAAAATAACAGTTATAAGCTTAAAACACAATGCCAAATTGGCGAGAAGTAGTGAAGTTTATGCTAAAAGAGTATGTTTTGAGCCTAACTCAATCGTTTTTAGGCCAATTTCAATCATAAGTCAATATTGAGCTTAAAAATTAATGTTGAGTTTTAAAGTGGCACTTGATAAGCATGACAAATGTGATCAGATGACTACTCTTTTTCATCGTATTCTAGTAAATTCAACGGTTAGGCTTCTATTGATGATAATTAATTGTTCTGAATGATCATAAATTTCACAAAAAGATCAAGTATTGATTGTCTATGGGGTTTTGGCATAATATTGTGGGACTGAAACTGAAAACTTGTAAATTTAGGCTTAATTCTTTGTTTTTATATCTTAATTTTCTTATTTTTTGTTATATTTTTTATTTTTTTTTTAGTTTTTTTTTATAGTTTATGTCATATCATATGACATAAGATAAGATAAAATTAGAGCTTGATAAGAATAGCCAGCTAAAATCACAATTTCACAAAAGATGGATCATCACAGCAGTGGGATCAAATTAATTGATCAGACATTAAGAGAAATTTTAGATTTTCGCTTTTTATATCTGACAAGTGCTAACAGATTTATCAGCCAGAACGCTACTAAATGATACGGACAAAGTTTTTATGACGTTTTTTCGGATTTTAGTTTCGAATTTGTTGAAAATAGGCTTGGGTAGAGTAGTGTAGGGTAAATTATTAGTTTTAAGATCCGAAGTAGATTATGGCGTTAAGTATCAATTTTAGGTTTAAAAATGCAACTTTTAGTTAGAAAATGAATTTATAAGCATTTTCGGGTTAAAATCGAAACTTTAGGCTTAAAAATAAAATTTTGGGTTAAAAAATGAAATTTTAGGCTCATAAATATATACTTGACTTAAGAAATGGATGTTAGGACTAAAACTGGATTTTAAACTTAAAAACTGAATTTTATGCTTAAGAGTGCAATATTAAATTAAAAAAATTTTTTTTCATTTTTTAAAGTCGTAAAATGAATTTTACGTTTAAAAAATAATTTTTGTCTTGAAAATGAAGCTTCAATTCAAAAAAAATTTGGCTTAAAAATAAATTTTTAAAATCACATTTTAGGCTTAATTTTATTTTTACAATTTTAGGCTTAATTTTTTGCTAGCTAATTCAGACTCTCAAGACTTTTTTAAAAATTTTTCGAATTTTGTACATAAAAGCCCAAACTTTTACCTCTAGGTCGAGTTGCTTCCAAAACAACCGTAATAAAAGCCTCCAACTAGGCTCGTGCTGCATTAAAAATACGTCGTGCTGTATTTACGCAGTGTTATTTCGCCTCCCAATTTTATCAAAATTCCAACGCTTAACTCAATTTTGCACCGTCGTCAAAATATTTTGCCAAGCACTTACTTACCGTTGTCTTGCGTTTATAACTTCCAGAAATGGAAAATACAATATTGGCGCTATAATTTTTAGGCTAATATGGAACTTTATGGATAAGGAATAATAAGGAACTTTTTTTTCAGGAAAAGTAGGCTCTTTTTTATAGCATAACATAATGTTTTTATTTTAACTTGATAAAATTATAACATTTTAATTATTATTACATATGAATTTAACCTTAAAGATAAAAATTTAGGCTTAAAAACAGAAATTAGGTGTAGAAATGAATTTTTAGGTTTAAAAATGAAGTTTTTGGCTTAAAAATAAAATTTTTTGATTGATAATAAAAACGCATGTTTTAAAATAGTATCATGCTTAAAATTAAAATTTCAGGTTGAGATATGAAAGTTTAGGCCTAAAAATGCATTTTAGGCTTAAAACCTATTTTTGAGCAAAACAAGCATGTTTTGGATCAAACCATGATTTTAGGCTTATAGAAGAGCTTAGGACGTGACAAATCAGTTTTCAACCTTCTAGCCTTAAATTGAACCTCACTCTTTTTTACTAAATTATTAGCTGACTAGAGCGTAGTGAACTGTAATAAAACGATTAGTTTATTTGTCATTTATCTTGCAAAAGAAAATTTTTTGAAATAAGAAAGTTCAATGGTCTAATCTGTGCTACTGCATGAGTATTACTGTAACATAAAACAGAAAACATTTGATTTTTTTCTTTATTATTTAACTAGCAGGTAAACCCAAAAAATGAATTTTCAAGCTTAAAGATGTGTTTTAACGCTAATATTCTAATTTAAAATTTAATTTAAGTCTAAAATTCAGTTTTTAATTTAACATTGTAAATGTCATTTTAAGCCTAAAATGTTAAATTTAGAATTTTATGTTCAAGTCTAGCGTTAATTTTAAGCCTTTGATTCATTCTGATACCTAAAGTTGATTTTTAAGTCTAAAATTCATCTTGAAGCTTTAGATTCATTTTTAAGCCTAAAATTCATGTTTAAGCCTAAGATGCATTCTTAAGCCTAAAGTTTATATCTGAAGATTTAGATCTATTTTTAAGCCTAAATTTCATTTTTAAGGCTAAAATTTATTTTTAAGGCTAAAATTCGTTTTTAAGTTAAAAATTTAAATTTTTGCGTTTTTGACTTTATCTCCACCTCGTCAGCCAAAAATACCGGTTTATCGAAAATTCTGAAGTGATTTGGAAAAAACAACTTTGTGCCTTCCAACCCCGTAGGGTTTTATTTACTCTTGGCCGGATTTAATGTGGCCAAGTGGTAAAAAGTGTAAAACCTCTCTTCCATTGTTTTTAAAATATAATAGTCGGCTTTTATTGGCCTCCGGCTCCACTCAAGTGTTAAGACAAGAAAGTTTGTTTCGAAGAGGTTTTTTTCAAAATGATTATCAGTGTCATAATGGGCCGCAATTTGTGTGTCTGACATTTGAGAGGTACGGTGGGGGTGGGTATGAAGAAGTGTGAGTTACGGTGGCGGTGTGGGTGGGGTAAATCTGAGTTACGGTGGGGGTGTGTATGAAGGAGACTGAGTTACGGTGGCGGTGTGGGTAGGGTAAATCTGAGTTACGGTGGGGGTGTGGGTGAGGTAAATCTGAGTTACGGTGGGGGTGTGTATGAAGGAGTCTGAGTTACGGCGGGGGTAGAGTAGGGGTAAATGCGAACTACGGTGGGGGTAGGGTAAAATTGAAAATGATTTTTTATGTATTTTTATAAACTTTTGGATTTTATATTTTTTGCTTAAAAGTTTAGATTGTGTTTTAGTGTTAAGTTTAAATTTTAAGCCTAAAAATCACTTGTTAACCTAAAATTTATTTTCAGCCTAAATTTCATTTTTAAGCTCGCAACTTACTATAACACAAATTTTTTAAAATTATTTGACAATTTGACTTTCTGCTTCTTTTATGAATTTTTTTTGTCAACACAGTATGACATAACAGTGTTCCAAATTGCCTATATTCAAAAACATTCTACAATGAAACGTATTCTATATTATATTATAAGCGCGTAACTTTGTTCGGAAATACATTTGAACTTCCTGATTCAACTTTTTTCCTATGTCATCCTTCTCTATTCAATTTTTGACTTTGTAACATAAGTGGCCATCTTTGAGTTCTTGGCTTAAGATAAGCGTAGGCTTATATTATAGCTTAAAAACATTTTTTAGGCCTAAAAATGACTTATGAAATTAAAAATGAATTTTAGGCTTAAAAATAAATCTTAGGCTTAAAAATGAATTTCAGGCTTAAAAATGAATTTTAGGCTTGAAAATGAATTTTGGGTGTAAAATCAACTTTAGGCATTAACATTATTGTTGGATTAATTTAAAAGTACATTTTTAAGTTAAAAAATTGAATTTTTTAGGCACAAAAACCTAGTAAAAAGTACTTTTATTATGCTCAGAATAGTCATTTTTACTATGCAGCCTAAACGCCCGTTATAACCGAGTTTTCGTACGAACAATGCATGTATATGTCATTTGCTGTCACCTGCAGTTGGTGACAATGTTTTCTTTGGAACTGGGGAATTTGGACTTGTTCGATTATGTAAATGAGCGGACACCGGACGTTCTGGTTACAATTACTCAGCCATGTGTATGTCTACAACTTTGGCCAAGTACAAGTGTCCTAGGCTTGCTGGAGGGTGGTGTACTTGTTTGGGACGTTTTTAGTATATTTTTTTTAAAATTGGTCGTAAGATTTATGCTGAAAGTCTGTTTTAGAGCTATGTTTTACGTTTGTTAAAATGCAATTGGAGAGTGCGCCGTATTTTACCTAAAATCGTTTTTTTAACCCAAAGTTTTGTCTACAGTCTTATATCTCAGTAGGCGTGGTATTTTGTCCTTCACTTTCTAGCACTTTTACTAATTTTTATGTAAATTATCGTTGTTGATTAACATAAATTTTTGTCGTCTACCGAGTCACACCTTGGCCAGGCATTAAAGTTTTTAGTCTTCTTAGTATACAGTAGAACCCTTGTAGAACAAACACCTTTATAGCAAAATTTCTGTCTAACGAGTTACTTTTAATCAAAGATAATTTGTGGGGTACGGGGGCGCAGAATTATGTGAACAAACTAATACAAAGAGAGTACTCGAGCCTATTTTAGAATCAGCTTAAAATTTTATATGAACCTGTTCCAATAATGAAATATTTGAAATTCCCGCCAATTTGGCATTGTGTTTCAAGCACTTTTTTCACTTTCCAAACAAGCTAAGCATTCAACTTTAAAAATGTGGGTTTATTTAAAGGTGTTCTTCTAGTATATCAAAGAAAAATAGTTAACTGTCAAAAATTGACAAAGTTATAGGCTTGAAACACAATGCCAATATTGAGGGAAATTAAAAACGTAATTTTTTGTTCTGGATTTTCTTGAGATTTTCTAGAAAGCGCGATTGAATACGTTGCTGCAAATCCTATATTTACATGATTTTTCAATATAAAAATATTGAAGCAATTAGAGCGGAGCAGGTCAGGGACTTTCCAAGTAAGCCTATAAATTAAATTTTCACAAATTATAATTTTTTACCCAGACATGGCAATTTCAGCAAAAACAACAAAAACTGACACAACTTGTTTATGTAACTCTACTGTACATGTAACTTATTACACGTATCCCATAGTAAGGCGACGCGTTTTAATTGTGGTTAGACCTATTTGGCATTTGAAATAATTGAAACGAAAAAAAGTGTAAAAAGAAGAAGCTGTGAAGATGTTCACGGTCAGATAAACTTGAGTGATGTATCATTTAGTTTATGTGCAAAGTGCCGAATAGGCTTTTACGGTGTTCGAATTGAACTTTTTATTGAAAAACTATAGTGGAACGTCTGTGTTACGAATAGTTGAAGGATTTTGAATTTGTTTGTTATAAAGGAGTGTCGGTTTAGAGAAGAGTTTACAAAGTTCGTTATGCAGGAGTTTTTCTGTATTTCAATAATTGGCCAATTCTAGGCGTAAAAATTAATGTTGGAGCTAATATTTCTGCCTAAAAGTTGGCTGAATTTGTTTTTGGCTTACGAGGAAATCTCCCAACCTGCCCCATTCAGAATCAGCTTAAATATTTTTAAATGGTTTCTATGTATTATCAAAAGTGCCCATAAAACAGTTTAGCTCACGCTTGAGTTTTAAATTTGAAATGTTTGAACTTTTTTCCAATTTAGCAACTTTGGCTTTGTGTTTCAAGCTCAATTTTTAGACTTTTCAGACAGGTTAGGGTGACAAATTTAAAAATGTAGATTCATTTAAAGGTTTGCTACTATTATATCGAAGAAAAATGATTAAAAGTCAGCAAATGACAAAGTTATATGCTTGAAACACAATGCCAATTTGGTGAGAAATCCAAAACGTAATTTTCTGATCACGATTTTCTTGAGAATTCAAATGGTGATTTAGTATTTTTTGAAGGTTTTATATTTACATGATCATTCTATACAAGATGTCAATCAAGCGGGACAGTTCGGTCATTTTTTTTGTTAATATTTTAAATTTACCGTGTTCTATCCAATCCTATACTATCCTATACTCAAAATATTTTTGTATTCCATGCGCACAAAATTTTTGGTCAGTACAATGTACACGAACATCCACAAAGCTTAATTAAAAATATTCGCTTCGGACTGACTTGTCGCTGTTACAATGACATTCATTTATCACTCGAATGCAAACATTTATTCGAAGGCGTCGTTGTTAAATGAATTTTCATAATTTTTGCAAGCTGAGGGGGCTGATTCGCGCTAACTGCTTTATTATTTTGAAGAAAGGGAAGGATAATTTTAGGTCGTTGTAGTTTTGTCAATTTTTTTTTGAAGCTCGGTGACAACAAGTTTTTTTAAAACTTTTTATTTTAAGCCTAAGATTCATTTTAAGCCTAAAACTTAATTTTTAGCCTAAGCCTTGACTGTTGAGCCAAACACTCATTTTTAAGCTAAAAACTTAATTTTAAGTCTAATCTTTGATTGTTAAGCTTAAACTTCATTTTTAAGCTTAAAAGTTAATTTGAAATTAGAAAAATTAGCTTCTTCTAGACACTTGCATGTTCATCTACTAAAATATTCTAGAAATGACAAACCAAACAACTTATTTTAGTTTATATTGCTGACTTATAATAGATGGCTTCCTTGTCTTGCACTTCTTCTTTTCAACTTTGTTTTTGCACTTATATCTCACTTATTTTCGTTGTGTTGTACTTATGGTAAACATGATGACAAGACAAAATATCAATAGGATTTATAAAAGAAATAATGACATAAACAATGTCTTTTTTGTTAGAAGGGGCAGGCATTATATTTATAATAAGATGAATAGGATAATATAGAGTAAGATATGGTATTATGAGATATATATGTTATGCCTAGAAAACTTAATTTTGCCTATAAAGTAACATGAAAAACGACAATATTTTGATTTGTTTACTACCTTGTATTTATAAACCAAGAGTTTAAAGCTGTCATGCTTTGTCCGTTCGCCGAGTTTTTGACATTTTACCATCAGTTTTTGGGGCAAATCCCCCTGAGGGTGTTTTGTTGAGAAGAACGGCTGAAAAAATTATTCATAAAACCCTGAAGGCATTCGGCAAATATGGAACATTAGAAATTAGTTGAATTCTTGTTTCGTATGTTTTATTGAACTGAGGGGATTACGGTAATTATTTGTATTTTTATGAACTATTGCTTTTTCAACTTTTTTTTTAAAGTTTGGGACGCGTGACTTTAATGAATAATGTTAAGAGACTTATTCTTGGGAGGGGGATGCAACATTTACATATGAATTTAAATTTTTAGGGTAAAGAAAAGCAAGCGTAAAGCAAGGGTAGAGCAAACCGTAAAGCAAAGGTAGGGCAATGCTAGGGCAAGGGTAAAGCAATGGCAGAGCAAGGATAAATCATGACTAGGGCAATGCCGGGGTTAGGTTAGGGCAAAGGTGGGGCAAGAGTACGAATAGAGTAAGTCAAGGGTAGGACGCGGATAACGCAAGGGTAAGAAAAGAGTAGGAGTAGAGGAATGCAGGGGTAAGACAAGAGTAGGACGAGAGTAAGGCAATGGTAAAGCGGAAAAAAAAATGTTTGGAACTTTAAGAGGAGTTTTCATTTGAAACTTTTTTGTGGGTTTTTTTAAAGCTTAAAAGTACCTTTTTTCTTCCCAATTGAAATTTTCTATTTTATTAAAATGAATCTACTTAATCTTATTAAACAAAAGCCTAAAAATTCATTTCCCAACATCCTGGACCAAGTACAAAACCCGTTTCGAATGCGAACACGAACTTTGTTGTTGTTACCTAATGCGTATCCGGACTAATTATATTCATGCGCTCACGGATTCAGGACTCGAATTAATGAAAGAGAATAATAACTTCAAGGTCTGAAGTTCTTCTGTTTTCACAAAATAATGACACATTTCATGGCGTAATTGTCAGTGAATCTGTTCCTTGAGGTTTTGAAGGTTTAGGATTAAAAATAGAAGTAGGGTTTTAAGAGGGGGGGGGAGTAAAGTTTTATTTTTTTAAAACTAGAAAAACTAAGCTTGTTTTAAGCATAGCATTATATTAGGTCTTACTTTTACCTTAACGTTAGCTTACTTCTGGTTTTAACATGAAGCATGTCTCTAGCCTTAGCTCTGACTCTACTCTGTGCAATACTTTACTATCTTTCATACAATGACACTTAATACTAAGCTTTCTATCGCCCAATAAATTTCTTTTCTTACTTTTACAGTTTAAAACGTATATTCAATATAAATTTACATATGTTTATGTCTGCCACTCAGATCTTTGTCCGCATAAACTAAAATACCTTTTCGTATCACGAACACTGCACGTAGACGCACTCAAGGTGTAAATTTTAAATTAACCGATCTCTGAATAACCTCAATTTCCTTGTCTTTAAACTGTGAAATGTTATTTGAAAATTTAAAAAGAAACTGTTTCGTAGACTTAAACTGTAATAGTTGTTTATAAACCTCTTGTTCGTTTTTTGTACTA
Source organism: Bursaphelenchus okinawaensis (assembly GCA_904066225.2). Taxonomy (NCBI): domain Eukaryota; kingdom Metazoa; phylum Nematoda; class Chromadorea; order Rhabditida; family Aphelenchoididae; genus Bursaphelenchus; species Bursaphelenchus okinawaensis. Next base: position 3,547,574 of record CAJFCW020000005.1, on the reverse strand, counting down.
AGGTTTGCGTGTAAACCCACAACAACATTAATTGATTGACGTACTTTTACAATTTCTTAATTGATATTAAAAAAATACTAAATTGCGTTACGGTAAAGGGTATACAGGTACGTACTGGTGATAGTCATGATTTAATAAACCGAAGTATTTTGAGGTTTGTGGAAGTAAAGTTGGGTGTATTGTCAGGCGTTACATTTCCAAAAAACGTTTTTAAGGAGGTTTGTTTTCCTTGAAAACTGTCAAAAATTAACGTATTTTAAGTTTTGTCCATTGTCAAATGCTAGTTAGATCACTTAAACTAAGATTCAACTAAAATATTAGTCCAGCATTAGACTGGACATTCCAAAATTTATATTTGCAGCCACAGATTTACTGAGCTGGTTATTGCGCTAACCTTTTTTAGCTTTTATAGCTTGTTCTAATTCACAAAACAATAAAACTATATAAAACAGTCACTCGCGTTTCGATTGGGTTCCCACCGCAAAAAGAAGGAAAAAATTGTTTTGTTTGATTCCCAGCGCTCTCTCCTTTTGCACTCTCTCTTACCTTTTAAAAAGCAAAAAAGTATCTAATTGGTCAACTAAATGGCAAGAACTTTCTGTACTGTTCGAAAAACAGCATGAAATTTCTTTACAGTAAAAAAAATTGAAAGAACTTTCGTTACAATGAAAAAAATGACAAGAACTTTCTTTACAATGCAAAAAATAGCGAAAACTTTCTTTACAGTGCTATAAACGATAAGAATCAAAAGAAATAAATAAATGATAAAAAGAAAAAGCAAGAAGCTCATAAACGTGTACGCCCATAGCCCGTTGAACGCACGCCATCCCGTCCGATCTGGCAAGTTAAGCAACGATGCGCTTGATTAGTACTTGGATCGGAGACGTCTTTGGAATCTCAGGTGGCGTACACCTTTTTGGCTATTTTATTAGTTTTTAGGAACTGAAATTAGCCATCTTTAATATCTTATTAGTTCTTATTCATGATCAATGTTATGGTAGTTTATTATTTTATTTTTTTGGCTCTTTTAGGAAATAATTTTATTAAATTTGGTTTTGAATTGTCGTAATTTTTGTACATTTGTCTAGTTTGGATATATTAAAGATTACAAAAATTAAAAACTTTCTGAAAATGTCATAAAACAGAAATTAAAAAGTTTTTTTTTCAGTTTTTAATTATCCAAAAGTATTAATTAAAACGTCACAAAATTAATTTTTCTTTGACGTTTTATCACGAAAATATCTGATAATCCGTGAATGTCGTATCTGGCACTAATCCTAGACTTACAGTTCAGCTTATTTCAGGGTAATCTTCATCGTATGTGGGTAATTGATATATATGGTATGGGTTGATAATCTATATAAAGGTGTTTAACTACTTATACATGTTATTTTAGGTATTACATAGAATGATATAGTTAGGTAGAGCTGGGTAAGACAGACTAGGTTAAGAGAGGGTAGGATAAAGTGGGTTGGGTAGGGTAATGTAGGGTAGGGTAGGGTTTTTTTCTTTTTTAATACCTCTGTCGAACATCATATCCTTCGTATTTCACTGTAGCCGAGTAATCCGACATGTTTATCGTATGTTATAATCTCTTGAGGGGATTACTTTAGGTTTTTTGGAGTAATTTTGGGCGGGTGCGCTTGAGGGCAAACTAATTTTGAAAATTGTAAATAAACCCAAATTGTAAAATTTGTTTTCTTAAGTTGAGTTTCTGGGCTTATATGTTGAGTTTGTATGTCTGTACATACACAGAGATGATGAGTACGAACATGTTTGGTTAGAAAGATTAGGAGATACATTATAGATACTATAATATTTTGTTTTGTATGTAAGGGTGTACTTAAAATTAAGTACATATAGTCTTTTAAGACAGACGGATACAATTTTTTTTATTTATCTTTACTGATATATTATTAGTATAACAAAAGAGAGCAAGTACAATATGGTTTAAGTTTGATTATGATGTCCTTATGAGAAGATAGTGACGTAAAGACAAAATTTAATATAAAAGCATCACTTTTTGAGACTGTTTTGTTTTTGTGTAAATATAAGAGTTTGGTACTTATATTTCTTTATATTTTTGTGCAAAATACGGTGGATTTATTGTTGTTATCATAGCATTAATCATGCCATAGTCTAAAGCTAAGGTTTTACTGTGAATTAGAAATGCTTGGGCTAGGAGCAGTTTTTTAAAATTTTTGTTATTTTTAATTGTTTTTACTATAGTAAAAAGGTGTTTATTAACATAAAACATAAATTTTTAAAATTTTAAACTAAAAAAAATTAATTATCCACCCACATTCAATACTATTTCAACTTTTTCAAGTTTATTAATTCTTTCCAGCAAAGTGTAAAGTCTTAATTAGGATTTAGTCGCTCAACTTGTAAACATATCACTTTAAGGCTGAATGGATTACATTCTGTATTTGCTACAGTATTACTGCTAACTTTTTTTGATAAAAACTTTTAAAAAAACTTTATATTTTATTGATTTAAAAAATTTTTTAAGTTAAAAATTTTTTTGAATTCATGAAAATTATTAGTACTACCTAATTCTAAAGAGTATTTCTCTAAAGACCTTACTTTATAAAACATTATGTTAGATTTCAAGTAATCTTTTCAACTTTTTTTGATTTGTAAAAGGCCAAAATGCAGGATTAAAGTTTTATGGCCTGTAAAGTGATAACATAAAAGTTTTACGAGATGTTGCTGGGATTTACTTGAGATGAGAATGTTGGGAACAGGTTGTTCGACTTTGGGATTTGGCACTTTCTTTGAAAGTTAGAAAAAATAAAAATGTATTTTTTTACTTTTCATTTAAGGGGTGCTTTTTTAAAGGCATATAGGATAAGCCTGAGTCTGAGCCTGACCCTTAGCCATAGCTCTAGCCTGGGTCTAAACTTAGCTTTTGCGACAGCCTTAAAAAGTTAAAAAATCTATTTCAGTACTCAAAATCACTGCCAAAAATTTAAGTTCAGACCTAAATTTAGCTCTACAAACGCCCTTATACACGTTTCCAAACGTTTTTATAGTCAAAGTAAATTAGCTGTTCTGGTAATTACGTGCAAATATTTAAGGACATTCATTTGGGTAAATAAGGTCTAATTGAATTTTGAACGCGGTACAAGAAAACAAAAAATGTGCCTAGACAGTGATGAGGTCAAGAATTTAAAGGGGTTTTTAAATAGTTGTCATGTTTAATCTACTTTATTTTTATTATATATTATTAATTTTAACATTAGCCTTAGCGTTAGGTTTAGGTTTGGCCTTAGACTTAGCCACAGTTTTGGTCTTGGGTCTACCTTTCAATTTAGGTTTTGCCTAGAGATGAGAAACGCCGTGTAAGATCCAATTGTTCTAGCCCAGCCTTACAATCGAGCTAAAGTTGAAACAGGCCAGGCCGAAAAAGTTGGCTTGGCGAGATAGTCTTAAAAATTAAGCACGAGCATTAAAATATTTTTTTTTATTTTTTAAAAACGGGCTGGGCTAGGCTGAGCTTATTATTTTTTTGATCGGGCTGGCCTGAGATAGAATAAAAATGGGCCAGACTTTAACTGGGGGCCCCGGGCTTGAACTCTGTTAAAACTTGGCCATACCTAGTCGGCTTTTTGGCCCTAATCTTTCTCGTTTTTTTCATACACAATATTGCGATTCTGTATATACTAATGTAAGAAAGTTTGTTTGCTCAGCGTTCTCAACCTTCTTGAATAGTATTAAAGCAGAAGATTACTACTTTTCGTCAATAGACATTTCCTGTTTAAACCGATATCTTCTTATTTAATTCAATATACGTGAACTGCCTTTTTATATTGCATTTACTGCACAGTAGTAAAAATACGTATTACATATAACTTGAACATATTATATTGTACTATCGCTGGTATAAGATTATCGGTTTTTTGTTAGGAATGAACGACGAAGTGGACTGGTTACAACGTCGTACGTTTACGGCAGTAATCCCGTTTTTACCCGAGTAAGTATATGTATGAAAATGGGCATGATCTTATAAGTTTGTATAAGGATATGAGCTTATAATTTTTAATTTGGAGATGAGCTAATATTGTTTGGCTAGGATACGGAATTTGACTTTTTTCTTACTGGGCATGGTTTTTTGGGTTTTTTGGAATTTGTTACATATCACGATTACATTTATCATTTTCTTGTTTTGCTACTCTTTTTTAATACTGTTGGTACTCATTGGTACTCTTTCTGTAATACTTTCAGTGCACATAAGTATTAGCGTTTTCTTTTTTTGATTTTGAAATTACTTTTTATTTTAAAAAAAACTTCATTTTTAGGCTTAAATCTTAACTTTTGGTCCAGCTGGTCGATTTAGGACTAGTTTTGATCATATTTAGTCGAATATTATTATTGTACAGTGTATTTAAATCTCTGTTTTTTTTGCTTGTTTTTTGCACTCTGGGATGGGCTTTTTAAGCATTCTTTTAGACTGTCTCAATAGCTTTCTATTAGACTATCTCAGTTTACATGCTACTCTTATAGCAATAAACAAGCTATTTGAAAAAGTATGTATTCTATATTATATATATATGATATTTTTGAAATTTAGAGCTCATTGCTTTGTTTGAACGTAGAACTTTTTTTTTCGTTTTTTGAAAATTGGTGAAAGTGTCAAAAATAATATTACATTTTAACTGATTGTCATTAATACGTGCTAAAACTCTTTAACATTATAAAATTATCGTTCGAATCGTCTACAGACATAATTTGAATTTGTTATCGTATGTCAAAAAATAGACAGGTGTTAAGCATTTGAAATTCGTCAACAACCGGTGGTTTAAATGACTAAACTGTGCTTTATGATTAATAAGTAATGGCAAGTTTTTTTTTAGTTTTTTGTTCTTAATGAGATCGGTACTTTGTAGTAACTGTCGCACAGCTTTTTTTAAATAAAACCAGCTTATAAACTACTTTATTATCAAACTTTAGAAAATTAGTTCAGCACTAGGCCAAACATTCCAAAATTTCTACTTCCAGCCGCAGATTTACTGAGCTGGTTATTGCGCTAACCTTTTTTAGCTTTTATAGCTTGTTCTAATTCAAAAAAGAATAAAACTTTATAAAACAGTCAGTTGCGTCTTGATTGGGTTCCCATTGCGAAAACAAGAAAGAAACTGATTTTTTTTGACTCTCAACGCTCTCTTCTTTTTGCACTTTCTCTCCTTCCAAAAAAGGAGAAAAAAAATTGATCAACCAAATGACAAGAACTTTTGCTACAGTGCGAATAATAGCAAGAACTTTCTTTACAGCGCATAAAAATGCAAAAAAAAATTTTTACATTACAAAAAATGGCAAGAACTTTCTTTACAGTCAAAAAATAACTAAAACTTTTTGATAAAAAGAAAAATGGCAGTATTTTTTTTGAATTAAAAAATGGAAGAAATTTGTATACATTTTACATAATAGCAATAACTTTCTTTACAGTGCAAAAAATTATTTAAAAAAGATGATAAAGGTAAAAAGCAAAAGATAAACAAATGGGTACGCCCATAGCCTGTTAAACGCACGCCATCCCGTCCGATCTGGCAAGTTAAGCAACGGTGCGCTTGATTAGTACTTGGATCGGAGACGTCCTTGGAATCTCAGGTGGCGTACGCCTTTTTGGCTATGGGGTAGGTATGTGAGCATTTTTTTTTAATTATCGATATTTTGGATGAAGGTATAGGAAGTTCATTATTTTTTTGTTTTTTTATACAATTTTATATAATGTCATCAAAATTTGTCTGATTATGTGCCATATTTAACATTACCTTATGTATTGTATTCAACAAGTTTCAATCCTTCAAATCTTCTTGATCTCTTTTTTTTTAAACTTTCACATACATGTCTTATCACATATTTACATCTTCTACATACAAATATATCATAGTCTTCACAGCCAAGAAGATACATTAATATGCACTTTTCTCGATTCTTCATAAAATTTCGTTTTTTTTGTTGACTTATCGTGCAATTGCATCGAGTTCAAGATGTTGAACACATCATGAAGATGGATAGATAATATATCATATATATTGCGACCTTTCGATCGGGCCAAAGATAATGGCCAAGTGGAAGTTGTTTCCTCATTTTTTTGTTTTTATTTGCATTTTTTGGCTTACGGGCTATTTTTAGTACGGTGCACGAGGTTTTGGTACTTTTGTTTTTTGAATCTTATCACTTTTCAAAATGTTACAGAAGCTTGATACAGTGGTTTTTTGAGTAATGAGGATATTTTTAGTACAGTACTGAACTTGGGACAGTTTTGAAATTAAAAGTTTTAAAACTACTGTTTGATATGTGGTTTAGTAAAGTTAGTTTTAGCTCTAACCTTAACCTTGGCTTTAGCATATGCTTGAGTTTGGGCCGTGGGATTAACCCTTATTCGGCCTTATCTTTAAGCTTAGATTCATACTGTTTTTTTGAAGTTACTGTAACGTTTTTTTGAAATTAGCGAAATTATGCTGTATTTTTTAAGTTTTTTTATACGTTTTTCGGGCTACGGTATTATCATTATGTTTTTTTAAACTTTTTTCGTTTTTTGGTTAAAATACGACATTCTATGTTTTTACAGTAAATTTAACATTTTACAGAGTAATGTCAGTGATGGCAACCAATGACTCCAGCTTCGAATGTATATGTTCAGATTTGCAAAAAGACGAGTATTCCCCCTTCTATGCTTGGTTTAACTATATTGTCATCATTTGCCTGTTACCATGGCTGTCGATATTTGGTTTGTTGACGAATATCTGCAATGTGTACATATTTAGCAGGAAACGGTAAGGTTCAATGTTATATTGTACTGGGAGGATTTTAGAGAAAAAATTCATTTTTAAATACTTTTCGTATTTTACATTATTTTTACAGAATGCGCAACTCTGCCAACACGTATCTCTTCTTCTTGGCTTGCTCAGACTTTTTGGTCATTCTCACTGGTTTGTTCATATTCTGGATCGACTCGGCTCGAACCTACATTCAGGAGCTTTCACAAGCACCCTACACTACAGTATACGCACTACCGTTTGGCTATATGGCTCAAACCAGCTCGGTTTACTTTACTGTGGCGGCGGCTGTGGATTGTTATGTTTCGGTGGGTTGGGATTAGGTTTTAGGCTTAAAATGGGTTTTATGGTTGAAAAAATAAATTTCAGGTTTTTAAAATAATTTATGACTTAAAAGTTGTCGTTACGTTTAAGATTAGGCTAGAGTTTAGGCTAAAAAAAGGAAATTAAAACATAAAAATAAATTTTAGGTATAAAAGCTAAACTTTAGGTTTTAAAATTGACTTTAGGCTTATAAAACGAATTTTAGGCTTAAATAGTTAACCCCAAACCTAAAAATGTATATTAAGATTAAACTTTATGTTTAATTAGTAAAGTTTAAGCATAAAAAATGAATTTTAGGCTTAAAAAGAAAATAAGCCTTAAAAAACATTTTAGGTTAAAAAACAACATAGTATACTTAAAAAACCTTTTTTAGCCTTTGAAATCTTCTAAAAATTGTAATTTCAGGTATGTTGGAAGTCACGAACGCCGAATTACTGCACAGTGCGAAGAGCTCGGCAGATTTGTGGAGGCGTCGCGGCCTTATCAATCCTCTATAACTCAATGCGATTTCCGCAGTTTAATCTACGGAAGTGTGTGCCGGATGGAAGCGATGTGAGGTTTTATAATAATTCATAACAAGTTTTGAAAATTGATAATTTTTGTAAATTCAAGGCATAAGATAACATTTTAAGCTTAAAACTGTAGATCTGGTTAGGGTAGGGTAGGCCAGCTTCAAATGTGAATAAGCTGGTAAATAACTCTTAAAAGAAATTTTAATTTCGAAAATCAATTTTAACTTTAAAATTTCAGGAATTTGTGATTGAAATCTGCCCAACCACGCTATTCTACACGATCAACACCATCTACAACGTCTACATGTACATGGTCCTTATGACCCTAATGCCATTCTTTTTCCTACTTGTACTCAACACTTTCATCGTGGTAAAACAAAGTATTGAGACTCAGAAGATCAAGAAGATCAGCCGTGTGTCAATCAACAATGGCAGAGCTTCATCCCCTATACTATTTAAAAATGGCAATGAACCAATGTCACCTATACCTGTAGATGAAGTTGAGGCCGATGATACGATTACCATGATCATGGTGGTCGTCCTCTTCCTTTGTTGTAACACTTTGGCATTGATTGTGAATATCATCGAGACCTTCTTCGAGCCAGATCAGACGATATTACACACGCTATCGGATGCCTCCAATTTCTTGGTGGTACTTAATAGTAGTGTCAATTGTGTCATTTACTATGTGTTTAACAAGGAGTACCGAGAGTTGTTCCAGTATCATATTCTGTCAAAGATTGTGTGCTGTTCAAAGGAAGAAAGGCAACGACCGTCGCTTTACTTTGAAAATACGAAAAAGAAGTCGGAGGCTAATGGTTTGTACCCCAATTACATGAAGATGGCCAATCCTAGTGAGTTTGCAGATTAATAGACAACTAAAATTTGAATTTTAAGTTTAAATTCTGTTTAGGTTTAACTTTTTTTTGCTTTTATTTTGAAGCTTAGTATATCGTTTTTAAGCCTAAAATAATTTTTTTTAAACTTGAAATTGCTTACTAAGCCTAAAATTCAACCAACTAGCTTAAAAATTGTAATTTTAAGCTTAACATTATACTTTTAAGACTTAGATTGATTTTTACGATTAAAATTAAAATTTAAAATTGTGGTTTTAGCCCTAAAATTTTTCACTATTGTCAAAAAATTGAAAGTGGCCAAGCTGAACCAAAAAATGGGTTTTCCCGGCCCTTTTGGAGCCTAGTTTAAGCCTAAAATATTTTTCATAAGCATAAACCTTTAAAACTTAAAATTACAATTTACAATTTCAGGCCCAATCTGTAACCCAGCATCGCCAGTCTGGCGTCCCTTGAACTGGCCTTCCGAGTTCTCTTCAAATACGGCCGATTGGCCGTCGGAGAGCACTTTACCAAACACTGAGTTCACAAGAATACCACAATCACCTTGTCCTTCGTTCGTGCCATCAGTTAACAATGACATTCAGTTAATGGACGAAGACGAAAGTGACAGTGGCTTGGGGGTAGAAGGCAGTCATACGGTAGGATTTTATGTTTTTGTTAAGCCTAAAAAGCTTTTAAAAACTGTTTTTATTTTTAAAGTTGAAGTTGAAATTTTAAACCTTAAGTTCATTTTAAGCCTAAAATTAAGTTTATAAGCCTAAAACACATTCTTAAGCCTAAAACACATTCTTAAGCCTAAAACACATTTTTAAGCCTAAAACACATTTTTAAGCCTAAAACACATTTTAAACCTAAAATTCATTTTTAAGCCGAAAACACATTTTTAAACCTAAAACTTATTGTTTAAACCTAAAATTCATTTTTAAACTTAAACTCTAATTTTTAAGCCTAAAATTCATTTTTTATGTTTAATTTTTTAAGCCTAACAATATTTAATTTCAGATAATCCAAAACGAAGGACCCAAAAGCCTAGAAGTACGACTAGTCGGAGAAAAAGAAAAAGTATTCATCAAATCCGCGGACGGAACGGAACAGAACGTTTCAGTCACGGCCTTATAACCAAAAAAGTACAAAACCAACGAAAACGGGCTCTTTAATATAATATTGTAATAATACCGGTTACTATTGTAAACTCTTTTCACGCCAATAAATTTTTACAATAACTTTAGTAAAGCAAAATAAAGCAAAGTGTAGGGTAGGGCAGGCCAACTCGGATAGAGATTAGGCACAGTATATAGATGTTACAATATGATTAAACTAGAGCACAGCATGTAGTTGAAGGTGGAGTTAGGGCAAGTTTCGACAATAGCAAGGTCGAAAATGTAGTGTTAGATAGAGTTGGATAGGCAAGAGAATGCTGGAGCAGAGTTAAGTAAAGAAGGGTAGTAAGGTAGGGTAAGGATAAAGCAAAGTAGAACAATTTAGGATAGGGTAGGGTAGGGTAGGGTAGGGCAGGGTAGGGTAGGGTAGGGTAGGGTAGGGTAGAGTAGGGTAGGGTAGGGTAGGGTAGGGTAGGGTAGGGTAGGGTAGGGTAGGGTAGGGTAGGGTAGGGTAAGGTAGGGTAGGGTAGGGTAGGGTAGGGTACGGTAGGGTACGGTAGGGTAGGGTCAAAAAATATCTTTAGCGCTAAGTTTTTCAAAGATTTAAAAGTATTTTTTTTCAAAGTATTCAAATTATGCAAATTTCGAAAACCAGTGCAATTTGAAAAAAGTAATTTTGAAAATCGAAAAAGCTCATTATTCACTGAATGCTCACGCATCGGACGGCTGTCTTTTCCTTCCGCCACTGTTCGTACTGACCATGACTAGAATCGCCATCAAGTCCACCATCAAGAAGGTAGGTTGGAGTTGATATGCTGCTGATACTGTGATATAGCAGTTGTTATTGTTAATAGTTATGTTACAATGACTTTTGTAATTGTATTTTAGACTTAAAATTTGTGTTTTAGATCCAAAAGAAGGAACGTCGTGCGAGAAAGAACCACCGTCGTGCTCAGTCGACTCATCCAACCGAACGTGATGTTGTGGTAAGACCTCAAGTCGAGGAAGCCGATGATGTTGAGGTAAAGCACATTGGCGTTCAAGTAGACCATGCTGGTTTTGAGGCGGAACATGTTGAAGCCAATCACTTCAAGATTGTAGTAGATGAAGCTGATTTAGAGGTAGATGTTGAAGGTAAAGACTTGGATGTTGAAGTAGAACCCATGGAGCTAAAGCTTGAGGAATGTCCAGTGTTACCTACAGCTGAAGCGGCTGCCAAAGCTTCAGTTCATTTGGCTTCGAGCGTATTCCCGACTAACACCGAAGCTTCAGCCGAAGCCGCTTCTGTTCATCTAGCCTCGTCAATCTTCCCCACCAAGACTCAACCGAATCGTTCAGCTGAAGCTTCAGCCGAAGTGCTTTCACTTCACTTGGCTTCTTCAGTTTTCCCGACCACTTCTGGAACTTCAAAAAAGCCGGCTTCAGAAGAGGCGGCCTCAGTTCATCTGGCTACAAGCGTCTTCCCAACTGGAGGTTCGGTCGAACCAGTTACGGTGCTTCCAAGTACTTCTGGAACCTTGGCTGAAGCGGCTTCAGTTCATTTGGCTTCTTCAGTGTTTCCCACTGAAAGTGCTGAATCGACCGAGTCGAGTGAGTTGAAGAAAACCGTGGAGGAGTTGATTCACGACCTGAAGGCACTCACCACCATGAAGAAGTTGGTCAACAACAAGGTAAGCCTTATAAAGCTTTTTATGACTTTTAGGCTTAAAGATTAAGCCTAATGTTGAATTTAGGCTTAAAAATTAATTTTTAAGTGTAAAACTTTTGCTTTTGGCTTAAAAAATAAACCTAAAATACAAATGCTTGTTTTTAAAATTAAATTTCGAACCTTGAAACTATTTTTACTGTAGACAAATTTAAATTATAAATTTAAAAATTTTAGTCCAAGAGCGTGGAGTTGATCAAGTCTCGAGCAGTCGCCAAAAGAATCAGCGCCTCTACTGAGCACTTCAAACCGGAGACTCCATTGAATCTTCTGGGACAGTTGAGCCTCTCAATTCAACGTAGTAAGTTTTATAATGAAGTTTATTTTAGTTCATTACCGGATAGATCAAAAAAGAGGGCTTACTGGGTCTGGCCTAGTAGAGAAAAATCATTTTGTTGCGTTTTACTGCGGCTTTTAAGCTAAAAAATTTCAGACAAGGTCGTTCTCGACCAGCTGATGCGCTCTAAAGAAGCCTCAAAGGAAGAGGCGGACCTGGAGACGTGCTACTGCAACCTGACCAGCATCCTCCACCCCAACCCTAACCGCAGCTGTGTGGGCATGGACGAGGTTTCGAAGCGCGTTCATCTGAGCGAGAGCATCAGACATCGTTCGTGCTGCTTCACCACGAGTAGCGTGGTCACCACGGACGCTACGGATCAGGGCTCTCACTTCAATCTGCCTTCAATGGTCAGTGACAGTGCCATTTGTTCGAATTCATCGTTGACCAGGGTCACGACTGATGAAACCAGTGGAGCGTGTCCGGTTTTGAAGCGTCATGAAAACATCGGCAATCAAGGTAGGTTTTGAAGTTATGAAATTGAAAATTTAGAGCTTTGGCCGATTTTAGGCTTAAAAATAACATTTTGGGCTTAGAGATAACGCTTTTAAGCTTAAAATTGATTTTAAGCTTAAAAATGAAACTTTAGGCCTAAAATTAAAATTGTAGGCTTAAAAATAAAACGTTAGGCTTAAGAATGAAATTTAGGCTTAACTAAGAAATCTGCAGCATAATAATAAAAGTTAGGCCTAAAAGTGCAATTGTAGGCTTAAAAAGAGAGAAAGTTACTGTTTTACGAAGTGTATTAATTTTACTGCTTTAGGTCTTCGCTGCGTCGCTCTGGACTGTGACAATGTTGCTCAACTCATGCACCAACTCGGCGCGACCGGATCGATCTCGGATTACGTTCGCCGTCTGGAAGAGATTGTTGGTGACTACTTGCTGTTGGTCCGCAAGGTCTACTACCCATTTTCTGTCAGAAAATAAACTGACTTCTTGAATTTGTTGGCTTTTTTTATACTTGCTTTTGAAAAGTTAAATGCATATAAAGAATAAAGTAGGGTAACTTGTAGGCTGAATTAAGCTCAAGCTATCGTGAGACTGAGACGAGTTAGAAGAAGTTAAGTTTGTGTAGAACATTGTGATGAAGGTAAAGCTAGGCTAGAGCTAGGATAAGAAATAGTAAGTAAAGCTGAGATAACGATACGATTATTAGTCTAGCCCAAGGCCAAACATTCCAAAATTTTATTTTTCAGCCACAGATTTACTGAGCTAGTTATTGTGCTAACCTTTTTTTAGCTTTTACAGCTTGCTCTAACTCTCAAAAGAATAGAGCTTTATAAAACAGTCAAATGCGCTTTGATTGGGTTCCCGTTCAGAAAGAAAAGAGACTCTTTGTTTCTCAGCGCACTCTTTTTGAGCTTTTTCTCTTTGGCATTCATATTTTTAAAGGACGAAAGGGAAATTGATCAACAAAATGACAAGAACTTTCTTTACAATGCAAAAAATAGCGAAAACTTTCTTTACAGTGCTATAAACGATAAGAATCAAAAGAAATAAATAAATGATAAAAAGAAAAAGCAAGAAGCTCATAAACGTGTACGCCCATAGCCCGTTGAACGCACGCCATCCCGTCCGATCTGGCAAGTTAAGCAACGATGCGCTTGATTAGTACTTGGATCGGAGACGTCCTTGGAATCTCAGGTGGCGTACGCTTTTTTGGATTTTTTATCAGTTTTAAAAAATAGAACTGACATTTTTGACTTTTTTTACACTTTTTAAAAATTTGAAATTATCATTTTACTTTATTGTTAGTATTATATATTTATTTTATTGTTTGTTAAATATTTTTAATTACAATATTTTCTAAAATTCCAGACAAATCTACAGTTTATTCTGTAATTTTAATTACAGTAATATTATTTTGATTCAAATTACTGTTAATCACCCAAGAAAGTTACACTAAGTCTGATCGTATAATTACTGGTAAATTGTTGTCTGTAGGCTTGTCTTTGTTTTTGCATAACTTATTTATCAAAAACAAGCAAATTACAGTGATTAAAACACCACATCTCTGGCTGTATAAATACTGATTATCCTTTTTTTAAATTACATTTTTTTGATTTAAAAAATTTTTTTGAAAGAAAGTAAATTTGTTGTTACTTATGACACAAAATGGACTTTAATTTACATTTAAAGTTTACATTTTGTAATTTTTTTTACTTTCTATACCGTATTGTATTGTTGTTTCGGTAAAGGGCATCTTTCTATTAGAATATAGGTATAAAGCTTTATTAATCGTCTTAATATAGGTATAAAAACCTCATTATAAACCGGGTTATTAATGTTTTTGGTTTTTGACATGTACTATATATGATGCCGTGTTTTCTACCAACGTAATTTGATGTTTCTTGTAAATTTTATGCTTATTACATTAAGGTTGAGTTTGTAAGGTTAATTGTATTAAGTTAGAAAACCAATTTTGCACTTGAGTAATACAATGCAGTGGGACTTTCGTAGCGATTCGGTTTTAAAACTGGTTTGTCATGTAGGATTTTTGTCATATGTAGAGTGTTATACAGGAATTACAATGAATTATACATAATAAAAAGGCTTGTAGTTGCTGAACAAATGTGGTTTTTGAGTTTTAAAGCGTAGTACGTCTTGTTTTTTAGTTTAAAAATTCTAGATAACACAAAATTTTAAAATAAAATTTTAGGCTTAAGAGCTAATTCTAAGTTTCTAAAGCATTCTGGCTTACAAACTACATTTTAAGCTTAAAACTGTATTTTAGGCTTATTACTAATCTTTAAGCTTAAAAAACTTTACGATTATTTTACTAATTTTCGTGCTGTGTCGACTTATGCATATATTGTACCTTACTTCATACCACAATATAATATTCTTCATGTTTAGGCTAAAAGTAAAGAGCCAATGTTATACAACGCTGGTTGGAAGTATTGGTGTTTCGATGGTTATCAACCAGTTCTGGACGCTTTGAACATAACTGAAGAGCAAATTCCACAGAAAATGGATCAAATTGAGGTTGATCATTGTGAGTTTTTTAAATTTGAAAGATTATTTTGGATTGAAAATTTTAACTTTAGGCTTAAAAATACAATTTAGGCTTAGAAATGAAAGCTTTAGTTTTTAGGCTTGCTAATACACTGTTTAGCTTATAAATGAACCTTTAGGCTTAAAAATGTTACTAATATTAGGCTGTTCACATAATTCTGCGCTCTCTTACGCCAAAAATTTGCTTTTAGAAAGGGCGCAGAATTAAGTGAACAATTTAATATGTTCAATATAAAAATTATTTTCTAGTCGTATCCAACGTTCACATAGTATTCGAATTCATCATGGCAGCCACAGCCTTTAGTGCCAACACTGTTCTCTTTATCATTATGAATCGCCTCAAGAAACAATTTGCTTCATTCATTTTCATTTTGCGTTTGGCTATGGCAGTCGACTGTTTTATGGCATTATGCACTTTAACATGTCAACCAGTAGTTCATGTGTCATATGGTTACTTTACAGTATACTGTGAAAACCCATTGTTACCTAAAGCCATGATCGTCAAATGTATGGCTATGGTATTTCAAGGCACGGCGATTATAGCGACTGTAGTTTGGCTCCCGGTGCAGTTTGCTTATCGGTATCATGTTGTGGTGGAGTGAGTTGGTGATTAACACAGATTTAGCATAAGAGCTCTAGTTCAGACCCCTAGCCCAGAGCCTTAGCAGAGAGCCCTAGTCCAGAGCCCTAACCCAGGGCCCTAGTCCAGAGCTTTAGCTCAGAGCCCTAGCCTAAAGCCCTAGCTCAGAGCCGTAGCCCAGAGCCCTAGCCCAGAGCCGCAGCCCAAAGCCCTAGCTCAGAGCCCTAGCCTTACGCTTAACTTTTTTCAGAGGCCTAGAACCTCCCGAACACCGTAAAATCATCTACTTCTCCGCCACCCTAGTAGCCTTCGCATTGACTATCTACAACATGTGGGCAGTTCATCGACCATTGCCTGAGTACCAAGTGATATCTCGACTACTGTACCATCTTGATGGTTGGAATACCGAACCAGACCAAGTCTTTATGGGTGGTAATATAGCTGAACCGAGGATGTGGCTCTTCGCTGGATGGAATATGTTCTCGACGACTGTTAGCTACGCTATAGTAATATATATTGAACTGAGGATTTTGACAGCGTTAAACAAAATGGCAAAGAATAGTGGTACTAAACAGCACCAGGAGCTGAATCGAGCTTTGACGGCTTTAGTAAGAGGTTTTAGAAGAGCATGTTAGGTCGTTCAAATAATTCTGTGCTCTTTAACTCTGAAAATTTGCGTTGAAAAAAGCACAGAATTATTCGAACTACCGTGTAATAACTGAAACATAAATTTAAAATAGTTTTTAAAAAATAGTACTAGTGGTACCATTTTTAGCACCAAGTGCACCATTTTGTAAAACTTAAGGTTTTTAAAATTTTATAATCAATGTTTTGTAACAAATTCATTTTTTTCTAAATTGGTACTACTAGTACACTTAGTAGTACTAGTGGTACCATATATGGAAAAAGTTTTAAAAAGCTAATACTTCATTTTTCAGGCCGTAGTACCCCTACTAACCTCCGTAGTACCAATATCCATCTACATGACAGGCTTTTTCACCTGCTTCGACCCAGGAAGCTACTTTATCAAAATCACTTTTTCCTTATCATTGGCTTCGATTCTAAATCCAATTACTACCATCGGACTAATCAAACCGTATCGTCGTATGTTCTTCAGTATGATCGGAATGAAACATTTGGGTGTAAGCAAAACTGAGGCTTCTAAGACGGCTGGCGCTACTTCTGTTGTCAAGCCTTCACATTAATACCGCTTTTTATCATCTCAGAAGAATAATTTTAAAACTGTTGAAGTTTGACTAAAGGTTATAGAAAAATTAAAGTTGTAAATATTTTTTATAGTATTCGAATTTAGTACTATAAAAATATAAGGATTTTACAATAGAAATTAACTGTTTGTTTATAAAATAAAAAACACAGAATTGTTTTTTTTCCAAAAAAAACAAAAAATCAATAGTTGCAACCCGTCATATTAAATTACTTTTGTTTTTGCGGGAAAGTAAATATAACTGGCTTCTGTTTGAGGTATAGTTTACCAAGTTTCACGTTTGTATTAGTTGTGAAAAAAGCGAATTAAAAGTGAGATACCTATATTGTTGTATGTCAAATCAAGAAAAACTAAAAATCAATAGTTGTAAGCTGCCGAGTTAGAACAATTTTGCCACTATTGCAAAGCAGGTTTAACTTGCTTCTATTTGAGGTGTAGCTGAAGTACTGCAAGGCTGAGATGCATTATGACAAAATGGATTACAAGTAGGTAAACGAATATTATTGTAGACAACTTAACTCCACAATGCTTAAAATGTTTTTCAAACACTGAATCTGTGTTATTTTTAGTAGTGGGGCAATTAAACTTTAAAAAATGTTTAATTTACCTTTACTTTGATGTAAATTTCAAGTATTATAACTCTTGTTATTGGGCTCATAATTTTATGTTTACAAAACATTACTATGCTTTTTTAGTTTCGTATAGTACATGTTATCTAATGCCTCTATATACCACTTATAAACTTTTTACTACACTTTTTTACTTACAACCTGTAAAAACGTAAAAAGGTGTTTCATGTATGCTTTGTCCAAATAACGCGTCATCTTGATAAAGCGGGGAACGGCGAGGGAACGGTAGGCAAAGGCCAACGTTATCTCTTCGGCTGATCTCTGACAATACTTTTGCGAGTTCTACTTTGACCTTTTGCCGTGATTTTTGTTTACTCTGGTGAATCTTTGACACCTTTTGGGTTGAGAGTTCAGTATGTAAAAATTTAAACTTAAGATGTTGTTTTAGACTTGTTCTAGGCTTACAAAGAAACTTTTTGGTTCTTTATTTGTTAAGCAGAGTAACTTAAGGTAGAGAAAGATACGTTAGGGTAAGTTTGTCTATGGTAGGGTATTGTAAAAGAGGGTAAGATAGGACAAGTACAAAAAGATGGCAAGGCAGACAAGGCAAGGCAAGGCAAGGCAAGGCAAGGCAAGGCAAGGCAAGGCAAGGCAAGGCAAGGCAAGGCAAGGCAAGGCAAGGCAAGGCAAGGCAAGGCAAGGCAAGGCAAGGCAAGGCAAGGCAATGCAATGCAAGGCAAGGCAAGGCAAGGCAAGTTAGGGGAAGTTAGAGAAAATAAAAGTTATGTTCCCAGTTTAAAATTTTATTTTTAAAAAATACTGTTTCAAAAAAAATATTTTACTACGAAACATAGCACTATATAAAGGCCTAATGCGCGTCATTGAGTTCAAAGGATTCGAAACAAAATCCGAAAAATTACTTATTCCGCTGAAAAACGTCGCTAAAACAAGGTCTTTTATTGTCTGAAGAGGGCCCGACGCGTTTGGCCAAAAAATTTTTGCGTTTTTATTATCAAAAAACAGTTTTCAGACAGCCGGAAAGTTCTCGGCTGGCTACCAAAACGCTGTTTTTCATTTGATTTCGATATTCGGCCGCTACATGGACCGATTACTAATCGCTTTGTGGAGAAATTTATGATTTTTTTGGGGGCACTGTTTATATTTTTATGAACGGTGGGTGGTGTACGAGGGGATGGTAGAAAAAAGATAATTGACTTTGCTTTTTTTCGTTATGTGGGACATGGCTAATATTTTAAAGTTAAAAGTTTGGGTTAAGTTTAAAGCCTTTAGGCTTGAAGTTAGACTTAAAAATATTAAAATTTTGTGTTTTTATTATATTGTAAAATATAATTTTTGATTGCTTTTTTACTTGAAGGAATAAGAAAACATAGGTCATACATGTTTTGTCTCTTTCCCAACCAGATATTCAAGATTCACAAGATTTTGTTTTAAAATGTTTGGACGGAGAATTCTCAAATTTTGGAAAATGAATAACAATGTTTTTCAAATTGTATTAGACTTTGTTTCTTTAATTTTTTTGATTGTGTTGTATTATAACAAAAAGGATGTTACACCTGAAGTTTAGGCCAAATTAACATAGATTTAATAAAGAGTAAAGTATTGATAGAAGAAATTTTAAATAACAAAAAAAATTTTATTTTCAGCAAAATTAGAGGAGAATAGGATAGGGTGTTTATTGTTTATCTCGCTTTTTTAATTTTTTCGTTTTCTCATAGAATCAGTCTAAATAAAATGCGCGGGTTAGACCCTGTTTGGCCTAAAATTTAAAACAATTCGGATTTGGCCTTGTGTAATAAATGTAATGCGATTAACTAACTGGGCTCACCTGGGCCGGATGCAGGGGGGGGAGACAGAGGAGGTACCACCCTCCCCCCTCTCCTTCAAAGAAATAAAAAAAAGGATTTTTTTGACCCCCGCCGTAGACCAGAAGTACCCGTCCAGCTCTGGTCTCACCCTACCTTATTCTTCATGTAGCGTAAATTTGTAAAGTTTTAAAATCTGATTTGTTTCTCCAACAAAACATTTGACTACATTTTTCGCAAGTCAACTCTTCTATTGAGGGATCTAAGCTAAGCTACTAGTCCAGCCTGGCCTTTTCTAATTTGTTTCGGTCTGGCTTCAGTGTAGTGGGCCTTCATTCAGGTCTATCTAGTCGGGTCTAGCGCTTATGTTTGCTTGACTGTTCTTCAGAACAAGCTTACCTGCTTGAGCAAAAAATGGCAATAACTTTCTTTGCAGCGCAAGAATTGCAACAACTTTCTTTACAGAGCAAAAAACGGCAAAAGTTGGTTGAGACATATATTGTTTTGAAAAGTTGAACTTTGTATTTTAAAATTTTGCCTTACGGTTACTTTAATAAAAAGATATGCTTGAAATGGACTGGATTTGCATAAATTTCGAATTACAAAACGTTTTTTTTATAAAAAAGCTTATTTTTTATTTTGTTTTCATTTTTTTATGTAATTTTAAAATTTAAAAATTGGTTGTAATGTGTCGTATACTATAAAATCTTTTGATGGTAACTTACCGTGTTTTATATATTATATTTCTTTCTGTTTGTTGTTTACCAACACTACCAATTAACTATGCAAAGGTCTATAGAACGTTCATTACGTTCAGCTTCACATATATAACATTACTTTGTTTGTACATATATATTACTATGCACATGTATTATACTATGTATATGTGTATACCTTATTATTATAACGATCTCTCATATTCTCCTTTGTAGTCGCACAAAAATGGCAGTGGAAGTGCAGCCGGCGATGGATCCAACATTTGAAAGTAAGAAACGTGGCTCACGGTCTCATCGTATCTACAGTAGTGCCGTGCTGCTGGTAGTACTGGTCGGTTCAGTGTACTTTAAAGAGGTCAAGGAGTTCGTCAAATCGTAAGTTTTTGAAAATTTAAAATTTTAATTTGGTTTTTGTTTAAAATTTAGTGTTGAAATTTGAAAATATAGGAAAATATGTGACATTTTATACGTTGAAACGTGTTTGCTCGTCCACCATGCTTCAGACTATTCAGAATGGTTTTTTAAAAGATTTTCAAAAGCTAAAACGTTGTAGAATCATATTTTCAGACCAATTGCAATGTCAAAATTGCTTACTTTTATAAAAATTTGCAGGTTTGATCCATTTCTGGGCCAACGCTTGGTAATGTATCAAGGTGAAGGTGGACAGAAATGGCTGGTACCTCATTCAAATTACAATTACACGTAAGTCATTTTATTTTGACTACTTTAAAGTTTTTTGTGTACATAAGAAGGTATGATAAAGTAGTTTAATATAGTGAAGTGTTGGGGAAGGTAGTTTAGGGTAGGGTAAAATAAAGCAAATCGGGCACGGCAGGGTAACACATGTCCCAAAAATTATTGTTTTTAGATACAAAGCCTACTTCGAAGACTTTGTGTGGAACGAGTCGGCATTTGCATTTATCAACAAGTACTGGCTGATATGTCTTCCAATTGGGTATTTGTACTATTTTGGCATTCATCGCCTCGAGGCATTTATGAAAAACCGTGAGCCCATGAAACTGCAGACGACTTTGGTGCTTTGGAACTTGTTTTTGGGACTTTTCAGTATCGCTGGCTTTGTTAGGGTTGTTGAGGTAGGTTTGACTTAATGGTACTAGTGGTCCACTTTGGCACTTTTGGTTCTATTTTTTAACTGTACTAATAAATTGTAATTTTTGAGTTATATTGACTACATATGGAAATTTTTAACGTTTTGGTACAGATAGTTGGTACTAATGGTACTAATCTTGTAAAAGCTATCAGTTTTAGGAGTACTACTACGTAGTGTCAAACTTTGGCTTCTATAACGCCATTTGTAACATATTCAGTCCAAATGGTCCAGCTTTCTTCTGGAGTGTCATGTTTACAGTATCCAAAGTCCTGGAGCTCGGAGATACTGTATTTTTGGTGCTACGCAAAAAACCAGTTATATTTTTACATTCCTTTCATCATATGTTTGTTATGGTCATCGTATTTCATGCTGGTAGGTCAATATTTTAAATCGTTTTGGCCGAGCGACACGTTATACGACCAAACATGTTTTATTCGGCTTCATTGTATAAAATTCCTCTTTTCAGTGGCAGAAATGGGAGCACCGGCCATAACCTTCATGTTGATGAACTACTTTGCCCATTCCATCATGTATCCCTACTACGCGGCGATGGCGGCCGGTATTAGGGTACCAAGGCCGTTGGCCAAATGCATTACCGTAATCCAAATCACTCAAATGTTCTTGGGTGTTATGGTAACCACATTCACTGTCTATAAACGCGACATCCAAGGAGAATAGTAAGTTTTGGCATTATTTAATGTTGGTAGGTTAATTTGAGGAAAAACGGGTGAAAGGGGCATGTTATACGAAACATGTTTCATCGTATAACTTGTCTCTTTTTTATAAAAAATATGTTTTATGATCTGATTATCACTTTATAATAGTAAAAAATAATTTTTTACAGTTTTTATTACATTTTAAAATTTTCAGCTGCCAAACAACCAGATTCAGCACGCTTCTCAGCTACACAACCTACGTCGCCTTTGGCTGGTTGTTTGTCCAATTCTTCCTCAAAGCCTACGCGAAGAAACCCAGAACGGCGGAGAAGAAACACGACTGATACATAATATTTATTTTGCAAAACGGTTTTGTTGTTTATTTGTTGAGTAAATACGTGTAGATGATATTGTTATTCGTAGTACGGGATTTACAAAATTAAAAAAATTTGAGAAGTGGGGGAGGTTCAAAGCTGTAAATAAAGTTTCTGCGTACTCAAGATTTTAACTTTATAGTGAGCTTTTATCTTGAGTCTTAAATTTAGATTGAGCCTAAACGTGAGTCTGAGCTTAAGTTTGAGCTTAAAGGGCCTGTAAACCCCCGAAAAATCCATTTTTGAAATATCGCCATGAACCTGGCATTATGTCTTATCGTGGCGGGACCAAAAGGAAATTCTCGCGTAAAATATTTTTAGAAATTTTTTTCATGGATAATATTTCGATGAATCTCCTTGATTTCACTACAAATTGCTGTTCTAAATATTGTCTCTGTGCTGTAAAATGCTATTGCTGGCTCAAGTTTTCCAGGTTTTATCTGAATTTACACTTTTTTGTTATTATAGTGTATTTTCCGGTAACGTTTTGAGAACTTTGGCCAGATTCAAGTTAAAACAACTTTAAAAGTTGATTGGTGAGTATTTTATATAATATTTATGTTGTTTTAGATGAATAATCTATATTTAGACACCCACTATTAAGTTACAACTGTTTTGATGTAATTTCGCACTTCGATGTTGTTATAGCGCAATGTCGAGCTAAAAGATAAAAGCTTAAGCCGTTTTTGGACTTGAAAACTTACAGAATGGCTGGAGAATATGCTACAGGATGTTTTTAAACTGTTGTGGACGATTCTGGTTCAAAAAGCAGGCTAAGGAAGGATTTCTGCCGGATCCCAGCTAAAACAAGGTCAACAAGCGATTCGTAAGTATTTTATTGCCATTTTTGTTGTTTTAGGTAGAAATTGGCTAACTAAGCTAAATCCACAAGTGCATGTCCTCTTTCAACTGATTTCCGTCTGTCTTTACCAGAATATTCTGTTAATGCAGAATTTTTAGGTAACAACTGAGAATTGGGCAGTGTTTATGATATTAAAATAGCCGAAAGTCTATGACAAGTTATACAATTAGTTAAACTGGCCAATTTGATACCTAAAATAACAAAAATGGCAATAAAACACTTACGAATTGCTTGTTGACCTTGTTTTAGCTCGTATCCGGCAGAAATCCTTCCTTAGCCTGCTTTTTGAGCCAGAATTGTCCACGACAGTTTAAAAACATTCTTTAACGTCTTCTCCAGCCATTCTGTAAGTTTTCAAGTCCAAAAACGGCCAAAGCTTTCATCTTTTAGCTCAACATTGCGCTATAACAACATCGAAGTGCGAAGTTACATCAAAACAGTTGGAACTTAATAATGGGTGTCTAAAAATAGATTATTCATCTAAAACAACATAAATATTATAAAAAATACTCACCAATCAACTTTTAAAGTTTATTTAATTTGAATCTGGCCAAAGTTCTCAAAACGTTACCGGAAAATACACTATAATAACAAAAAAGTGTAAATTCAGATAAAACCTGGAAAACTTGAGCCAGCAATAGCATTTTACAGCACAGAGACAATATTTAGAACAGCAATTTGTAGTGAAATCAAGGAGATTCATCGAAATATTATCCATGAAAAAAATTTCTAAAAATATTTTACGCGAGAATTTCCTTTTGGTCCCGCCACGCTAAGACATTATGCCAGGTTCATGGCGATTTTTTAAACGCTATCTTTACAGGTCCTTTAAGTGTGAGTCATAGCCTGTGCTTGAGCTTTAATTTGAACCTGTCCTTGAGCTTGAAATGAGCTTGAGTTTAAGCTTGAGCTTTTACCTAAGCCAGAAGTTGAGCCAAGCCTGAGCTTAAGCCTAAGTTTGAAGTTGAGTCTGAGGCTGAGACTGAGACTGAGCATGAGCTTGAGCTTGAGCTTGAGTTTGAGCTTGAGCTTGAGCTTGAGCTTGAGTTTGAGCTTGAACTTGAGCTTGAGCTTGACCTTGAGTTTGAGCTTGAGCCGTAGCCTAAGGTTTGGTCTCAGCTTTAGCCTTAGTTTTAGCCAAGTCTCACTATACCATTACTGTACTATTTAAAATTCATGGGTTATTGCAAATGCAAATTGATATGTACACTTTATTATGTGGCTTGTTGTCTCTTTGAATATATAAAACTGGTTGAAGGTAGAATTATTAATGTTTCAGATAGCACATGCCTTGAATTTTCGAAAGTAACATTCTTGGTGTTCTTGTAGCTTCTTTTTATTTTTTTGGCAACAAACAGCACTAAGTGTTTTAAATTTTTCAAGTGATAAACTTTTAATGTGATATGAACTTGCCAAAGCTAATCTTTATCAGTTCTAAACATTGGCACACCTTGAAAAAGTTTTTTTTAAGAAGACTGTGATTTATAGTGCAAAGAATGATATAAATGACTGTTTTCAACTCAGTTTGTGGTTATAAATAACTTTTAAACAAGAGCTACTTTATTGTTTCTTAAAGGACCAGTTCGCCCATTCAAATATCATTGGCATTCTGTCGCAAAAAGCGTCGAAAATCAGGCAATTTCAATCAAAATTATTTTTCTGAAAAAATGTGAATGGGTCGGTGTCGAAATGAATTTTCCAATTTGGGACCGACCTGCTCAGGTTTTTTGCAAAAAAAATTAACGTCGAATCTACAAATTAGAGTCCTAATTCTTTACTATTACTGTTTTTTTTTTACTTTCCAGTCTAAAGAACCAGTCCAAACAGTTCGATTAGTCAACAAACGTTAATTCTTAACCTCTAATTGGCAAAAAGTAACAATTAAAGAGACTTTGGGCATTTTTTGGGACAAAACTCCTATGGAAACAGGAAAACACGATGGATCTTGACAACTTTTTAACTTTTAAAAATACTTTTTTCGTCTTTCTTGGCCAAAGATTTTTCGTAAAGATTTTGAAATTATTTGACAATTAGGGTTATAAAAAATTATTTAGTTTCGCCTAAAGTAATATTTTTTAAGCACTCAAGTTTTAGATTTAGCTAGCCTTGGTTTTGGCCTTTGCTTTAGTCGCCTTGCCAATTCCTACAACTTTAAAGTAAAACGAAAGCTTTTTATTTTATATTTTTGTTAGCCTAAAATCCCCTATCTTTAACAGAGTAGTTACCCTATCTGTCCACTCAGAATCAGCCCACATTTTTATGTGAATTCTTCGTACTACCAATAGTACTCATAAAAAATTTAGCTTGTTATTTTGACTTTTAAACCGTAATTATTTGGGATTCCCGCCAATTTGGCAAATTTAGCATGCTGTTTCAAGCCTTTTTTTGACATTCCAGTCAAGCTACGCTTAAAAATTTGAAAATGTAGGTTCATTTAATAGTATTCTAATATTATATCAAAAAAGACTTGCTAAAAGGCAAAAAATGGCAAAGTTATAAGCTTGAAACGCAATGCCAATTTACAAGGAAAGTGCCCGACCTGCCCCGCTCTGATTGACTTTAAACTTTTTATATAGAAAGATCATTTAAATATAACATGTTCAGCAAAGTACTAAATCGCGCTTTCCAGGAAATCTCAAGAAAATCGAGATTAAAAAATGACATTTTGAATTTCCCGCCAAGTTGGCATTGTGTTTCAAGCTTGTAACTTTGTCATTTTTTGACTTTTAATAGTTTTTCTTTCATATACTAGTAGAATACCTTTAAATGAACCTACATTTTCAAATTTGTAAGTGTATCTTGTCTGGAAAGCCGAAAAAAGTACTTGAAACACAATGCCAAATTTGTCAAATTGGCGGGAAACCCAAATAATTTAAATTTGAAACTAAAACGCGCGAGCTAAAATTTTTTATGGGTACTATTGGTGTTACAAGGAATTCATGTAAAAATTTTGAGCTGATTCTGAGCGGGGCAGGTAGGGTACTTTCCTTGTTAGCGTAATATTCAAAATGTATTTTTTATGTCGATTTTCTCGATGTTGACTGGAAAGCGCGATTTAGTACTTTGCTGATGATCTTATATTTGCATGATCTTTCTGTATAAAAAGTTTGAAGTCAATGAGAGCGGGGCAGGTCGAGTACTATTCCTCTCAATTTTTATTTGTAAATTCAGTTTCAAGCTTAAAACAAAAAAAAAGTTTTTAAAACGGTATTTTAAAAATTAAAAACTGTTGAATTTTCGATTTTTTGTTTTCCTAAAAATCTAATTTTTAGCTTAAAACAAGTTTTACGAACCCTAGCTATTTCTATTTTTGCCATTCGTTCACGCTTGAACTTTCTCAACACCAATTTATATCTGTTTTTATGCCTTTTTTATGATCAAAATAAGCGGCCGGAGGGGATTTTTTCACTTTATTTTGATGATTTATTAATGGGTTTATACGAAATGGCATAGTGCATCCAGGACTATTATATCTTACTATCTTGCGTTGCTGTCAAATTGAAATACTGTATATAATATGGGGTGGATTATTAGGCCTTGGGTGATTAAAATAGCAAGTACTTTCTTTACAGAGGCTAAAATGGCAAGAACTTTCTTTACAGAGGCTAAAATGGCAAGAACTTTCTTTACAGAGGCTAAAACGGCAAGAACTTTCCTTAGAAAACGAAAAATGACAAGAACTTTCTTTACAAAACAAAAAATGGCAAGAACTTAATTTACAAAACAAAAAATAGCAAGAACTTTCTTTACAGAATCAAATATAGCAAGACCATTCTTTACATTGAAAACAATGGCAAGAACTTTCTTTTCAGTGAAAACAATGGCAGGAACTTTCTTTACAAAGCAAAAAACTCGCAAAGGCATTCCTTTAAGCTGAATAGTCAAAAATATTTTCTAAATTTTAAAATGGCCAGAACTTTCTTTACAGAGCCTAGAACGGCAATAAATTTCTTTCCAACTCGAAAAAACCAAAATTTTGTAACTTTTTGAAAACAGAAAAAACTTTGTTTCCAAAGTGCAGACCCTTAACAACAAACAGACTATAGGACCAAGTCTGAGATTGTTGTTGACCCATTTAGATATGTAAAACAATTTTATTACCTAAAATGAAGTTACGAATTGACAACAAATTACGTGTTCAGACTTGGACAACAAAAGCCTCTTGCCTCAGGGGTTATTTTTCGCGAATTTCAAAAAGCATTTTTTGGTAGTGTCATATTGTTAGAATTGGCAGGTGTAGTAGGAAGTAAAATATCTTGTTTTAGAGTACATTTATTGATGGGTATCGTTAGTCTTTGTTTTACTTTAAAGAAGGTTGAGCAGTACTAGTAGATGGTACTTTACAAGAATTACAATTTTAAAAAATATTGTTTTCAACCTTTATTACTTATATTTTAAATGTTTTTGCTATTTTTTCTTCTGTCAGAAAGTTGTTACCATTTTTTTTGACTGTAAAAAGTTTTTTTATTTTCTAGTCTGAAAAGAAAGTCCTTGCAATTTCTTGTACTGTAAAGAAATTTCTTGCTTTCTTTTTTAACGTGTAGAATTTATTTGCGATTTTTCTGGTTTGTAACGTAGTTTTTGCAAATTTTTATACTGTAAAGAAAAATCTTGATATTTTTTATTTGTAAAGAAAGTTCTTGCAATTTCTTTTATTGTAAGCAAAGTTCTTGGCATTTTTCAATTTGTAAAGAAATTTTTTGTTTTTTTATTTTTTGCAAAAAAAGTTTTCGCAATTGCTTTTACTGTAAACAAAGTTTATAGTCTGATTTGTTATACAGTAGTTTCACTGTATATCTTATGTTTTTGAAGTATTTGTTGTGTCAACCCGGTAGTGCAATACAGCACGTTTTAATTTGTGCTCAGTCGACGTTTTTCATAAATAATGCGCGACAATCTTCTTTCTGCAAGTAATTGTCGTCCACAAAAATATTCCGTTCTTTGTCTCGCGTAATCTAACCACTTCTAGGCTTCCTGGTACGTTTATTACTGTTGGGGTAGGGTTTCTTTACGGTATTTATTATGTGGGGTGGGGGAGGGGTCTTTTATTTTACTACTACGAAACATATGGTCGCAAGAACTTTGTTTACAGAGTAAAAATGGCAAGGACTTTCTTTATAATAGAAAAAAATGGCAAGAACTTTGTTTACAGTACTTAAAATTCCAAAAACTTTCTTTACGAAACTTAATATGGCAAGAACTTTCTTTACAGTACAAAAATCACAAGAACTTTCTTTACAAAGCAACAAATGGCAAGAGCTTTCTTTACAGCACAAAAAATGACAAGAACTTTTGTTACAAATATTAAAACGGCAAGAACTTTCTTTACAGTATAAAAAATAGTGAGAAATTTCTTTACAGTGCAATAAATAGCAAGAACTTTCTTTACAAGTTAAGAATTAGCCAGAGTTTTTGTTACAGTACAAGAAATAACAAGTACTTTCTTTCCAAAACATATAATTTCAAAAACTTTCTTTACAGAGCAAGGAGTTCAGTACTTTAAATTTTTTATAAACTCAACTTTTTCGTTTAAATTAAAAATTTAATTTAAATGTTCTACTATGTTATCCTATAATACCTTAATTGACCATTAATTTTGACATTAATTAAAAACCGTTAGTTTTCTAATTATGACACTTTTTCTAAATTTCTTAAACTAATCATGCTTTTTGCAAACACTTAATTCAAACAGCTATTAATAGCAAATTAACTTTAATAGGTCAACTTTTGAGGGGGTTATCCGTTTATTAAAAGCTCATTAATTGAATGTCATATCTTGTGGACAAGCGGATAATACAATTAGGGCTTAGTGATGCTAAAATTAAGCGCCGAGATGCCAAAAATACTTGCAAATTGGTGTTTAATGATGAGATTTTGAATTTAAAATGAGATTTACATTACTGGTTTTTGTGTGTGGAGAGAGGGGTAAGTGCTTTGTGGAGGGTAGGTTGTTAGGTGTTAAGGCGTTGATAACTAGACCTGTAAGGGGTCGGGCCAAGAAAAATTTGAAGGCGACCATGTGGTTATACCCAGCAGCATTGTCTACAGAGGTTCTTCTTTCCTAACTTGCTCTGCGTATAAAAACTAATTTTTGGGTCAACTGGTACTCTTTATACAAACGTTTTTCTGTCTAAATATTTATGAGCATTGTAAATAGGAACGCTTAGGACATACCTTAATTCATTGTTTTATCTTTGTTGTCGTGTTTGAGGAATTTGTAAAAGTTTTTAATTTCTAAAAAAAGCATTTTTATGGCCCATCTTTAAACACACTAGTATTATATTAAGTATAGCAAATTTTAAGCGTCAAACTTTTATTTTTGAAAACAGTAAAACTTCCTTATAACAGACTTTTCAATCGAAAATCTCGTATAACAAATAGTTCTCGAACCTCTAGCCAGCACGACACAGTGCATTTCACACCTATGTATACCAAACTCATAATAACCATAAAACTTGAAATTCTTAAGCATTTCGTTGTACGAGGAGTTCTACTAATTTTGAATGATAACTTAGAATTTCCGGAGACGGATAAAGACCCTAAAGTCTTATCTCGAGTCCAGAAGATGAGATTTACATACGTTTTAAAGGTTAATACTTTAGATATACAACCAGACAACTGAGACCATATTAGACATGGCTAGTGGTATGCCTCGGGTTAGGGCTAAGTAATCTTGAAAAACTATATTAGTCATTGGCTAAGGCCAGAGTTTGGGTTAGGTCTAGGTAACCTTAAGAAAATATAGTAGACATTGGCTAAGACTAGGGCTTTGTTTATGTCTTGTAACCTTAATACTAAAAATAAACTATAGTACTAGAGAAAGTCGGGCGTACAAAGTTGGGTGGGATAGGAGCAGCGAAGAAATCAAAATTGTTTTTAGAAACAAAGAGGGTAGATCAGGCTATATTTTTTAAAAAAGTTTGCGTGGGATAGAGAGAGAGAGTATTAACATATTGATTAAAAGAAAATATAAAGATATCTATCCGTTTCAAAACTAATATTGGATGTTGTATACATCGTAATGGTATTCTAGGAAAGTACAAAAAAATCAATTTTTTGCAATAATAAACATGACTGGCTAAAGGCAGATTAGCAATATAAAAGATAAAGGCAATTATGTCTCAGAATTGGAGGAGATTTAACGTCTTAAACTTAATCATTTGTAAGAAAAAGTTAGATATTGACATCCTTAGACTTGCTTAACTAATTTTTACTTTTTATTTGTTCAAATTACGGAAATTCAAAAGTTGTTAATCATTTTCTGCAAAATTACGTTACATTTGTTTCTAATACGGAAGGTAGGGTAGGGTAGGGTAGGGTTGGGTTAAAAAGAGAAACGCCAGGTTCGGTCTTAGGTCGTATTGTGCCAGGCCAAAGCAAATTTTGCAAAAGCCAAGGCTAAGCTGACAAGTGCGGGTTCGAAAGCCGTGCGTGCCTAAACCAGTAGAAATGAGGAACGGGACGAGCCCACTTTTCACGCCCGGTTTGGGCTGGCTTGAAATTTTTTACGGGAAAACGGGCCGGACTGTTCAGGACAGACTAGGCTTTTTCGGGATGGCCAACCATTTTGCTCAAGCCCGGCCCGTTCCTCATGTCTACAAACCAAGACCCTAAAAGCTCAGCATAGGTTCCGCAACAAAAAATTTATTTTTTTATGTACTCTTTGTGCTGGGCTAGAGCTGTGGGCACAGAAGCAGGGCGATACAAGTTGTCCTAGTTCTAGGTAGGGCGAGTTTTATTTATCTATACATCATTTTCCTCTTTGTCCTTACAATTTCAAAAATAAAGATTTTTTGGACTAAAATTGAATTTAAACTTTTAAAATTATATTCGAAAAAACACGAAATGTTGCGTAGTATGACACTAATACGAACATGTCATTCAGTATGATTTTTGACTCTCTTCCCCAACTCGATTACACTAAACTGTTTCTATAACCCTATTTATATGGTTGTTAGCTTGTCCCCAAAGGGCTGCGAAGTTCGTGTCGGAAGCTGAGGATGTTTTAACAATCGTGCACAGCTTGAGAATCTCGTGCTGAGTTCAAGCCAATTTCCCGTTTGCTTTGTTTGCCATTAGTCGGTCGAATGGAACGGTCGATTCCTTGGATTGAGAGTGTTATGAATAATGTTTTGGTCAAATTTTGTGTTCGTTTTTTGATTTTTTGTAATTTTTTCTTTGAAATTCAAATTTTTTAAGGAAATAACAAAAATATTTAATAATAAGAAAATAGTGCTGGGCTTTGGTGTGTTGTATAAATTATTATAACTTTTTAAGGTAGAATAGAAAAAAGCTGGTGTAATGTTAAAGTACGGTGGCTTTGTTAGGTCTAAAGCTTGGGTTAGGAATAGGGCTATGACCAAAGATGAAAGAAAAAAATAGGTTGTTCACATAATTCTGCGCCCTCATACCTCACAAATTTGCCTGTTTTGGGAAATTTTTAGGAAAACAGTGCAAAGTTTAAACGACCATAACTCAGTCGAAACAAAAATTTAGCAACTTTCGAAAACGGATTCTTAATCAGGACGATTACAGAATTTTTTTGAGCTATACCACATGTTTGGGCGTTAGGTACACCTTTTGACACTTCCTTGTTAGAGATCAGGGTAAGGTTAGGGGAGGGTAAAAAATTAGCTTCCAAGTTTAAGGGGAGGACTAGGAGTAGCGCTAGATCTCAGGCTCAGAGCGAGAGCTCCGCGGTACGACTCTGGGCTAGGGCTCTGGGCTAGGGCTCTGGGCTAGGGTTCTGGGCTAGGGCTCTGGGCTAGGGCTCTGGGCTAGGGCTCTGGGCTAGGGCTCTGGGCTAGGGTTCTGGGCTAGGGCTCTGGGCTAGGGCTCTGGGCTATAGCTCTGCGCTAGGGCTCAGGGCTAGGGCTTTGGTCTGGGCTCTGGGTTAGGGCTTCGGGCTAGGGCTCTGAACTAAAGCTAGGTAATCTTAAATATAAAAAATTGTTTTTTTAGAAAACGTAGGTGAATATTAACATATGACGTTAATTCTGTCTGTATAGCATGTATTATATGTCGGATATGATGTTTATTGTTAATTTAGTAATTTTTAAGCTCTAAAATACATTAAGATGTTTTGATGTTATTAAGTGCAGCTTATGACTATTTCATAAGACTGAAGTTTATTTGAAATTTTTAAAGTTTTATTTAGGTCTTAAAACTGTTTAAAATTTTGATTTTAACTAACGAATATTTATAAAATAAAAAGCCTTGATAATGATCTTAATAGGAAGCTGAAGGATACAATTGGACGTTCATTAGCCTTTTGTCCTCTACTACAACGTTTAATACCTAAATACAGCAACAAAACGTTATTCTCTCTTAAACACCATTTTAAAGCAACAATTGCTAATGTCAACGTGTCATAAAGCCACGTTTTTCCGAGAAAACAAAAGGAAAGAACATTGAGTATGAATGATTAGCACGGTGAGATACGAAGCCGATACAAACACCAGGAAATCCTTCGAGACATGTCTGACAACTATAAATACATTGTCCAAAAAACAACTCCAAATAGTGGTTTTTACTGTATCTTAAGCTACTTTTTGTATTTTTTCTAACTTTATGTTTTTACTATTATAAAGCCTGTATTACGCCTCAGACTACACAGTTTTCGGTACAAGTATCTTATCCATCCAACCTTACGAAACGCCTAACTTGAGTGACAAAAGCCGAGGGATTAGGCCGGATTAGTTTTATTTTCAGTCTCTGGACTCCGGATGTGTTGTGATTACAATTGTTAACATCTTCTTGATGAGGCTTGAAGTTGTAGGTGGCTATTGAAAACATAGTATAATATTAAAATTACGCTTTTTCGAATCTTTGGTTTTGAATATTAAGTTTAAAGTTAGTTTTTGGTTTTAAGTTTTGACTTTATTTCAGTTAAAAATTCAACTTAAGACTAAAACTCATGCAGTGACAAGGGTTAGGTCTATCGCTCAAGCCAAGGTTTATAATGATAATATTATAAGGTTTAGTTTGGCTATGGCAGACTCCTCCTCGAAAAAAAATTTTTGAAAAAATTGAACGTGGTCCCCCCTGTGGATTTTTCAACCCGTCCTGAACTACCATATTTCAAGCCACCAGACTGTAGCTTTTAATCTGTTATTGTATTAAGAATTTGATTATATTGACGTTTTTCTTGTTTTCGTGCTTAGCGCCCAACACTATTCGTGACATATACCATTCAAAATTGTATTACAAGGACAGAACATCATACTATAGTGAATTATCAACAATGGTATTTTCCAAAAGGGCGTTGTTAAATGTTTAAATTTTATTTTTACGTATTTTATATTGCTGTCTATTCACGATCATATGCACTGTTTTGCTTGACTAACTATTATAAATTAGATGATCGTACTATTTTGCAAATTTAACTATTATATTTTAGAAATTGTATTTTTAATGACCTTACTTATTATATTATTTTATTTTTCGCACAAGTACTATCAAATAGTACAAGTTACTTTAAATGGTATTTTTCCCTTTTTTATGTCAAAAAGCCTACCTATGACCTGTGTCTTCATGCTCGGTTTGACAGCGACTCAAAGAACTTCCAAGAACTTAAGAGAGTTTTTAGTTCCAATATTTTGAACTTTATTAAAAAGAGTGAAAATATTTGAATTTACTTTTTAAAGTGTTATATGTATGTTCTTCTTTACAATATTTTTTACAATACGGCCGGGCGCAAGGGGGAGCTAAAAAAGTTCTCAAAAAAAATTGAAAAAAATTGAACATGGTCCCCCCGGTGAAATTTTAGAAAAAATTGAAAAAAAAATTTCAGAAAATGGCACAGGGTTGCCTTGCCTTTTTTTCCGCGGTCGCTCTCACAAGGCAATGTTACAAACTACTCCACGCCAATTATAAAACGAGTTATACCGTTGAAAAGAGCGTTAAAAGTTAGTCTATAATCAGCTTTTTTTTAGCTCCAGCCAAAACTTCTTGTCAAGATAGCTGATCGCCAAAATGAAATTGACAGGATTTGAACTCTCCGCCTTCTGCACCCCAGACTAACTTGTTAACCACTCGACCACACTGGATTGAAGCTTCAATCTATTGGTTTTGCTCAAGACGAATGAGAAGGATCAAATAGAAAACACTATGTAAATCCTTTGATCGCTTTGTAGCTGCCGTGCCACATGGTGTCGGCAGCTAAAAAAAGCTGATTCTAGACTAACTTATAACGCTCTTTCCAATGGTATAACTCGTTTTATAATTGCCGTGGGGTCGTTTGTAACATTGCCTTGTCAGACCAACAGTGCCTGCCCGGCTCTGACAACGGTTTGGTAGAGCATTTTAGGTGAGAAAAAGGTAGGGCAATTTTTTGGTAATCTGTGTGCGAAAAGGCGAAGAAAAGGGTAAGGGCGAAGTATATGTATAATTTTGACAAAGCTTTAGCCCATTAGTTTTGTAAAGAGAAGAGGTGATAGTGAGAGAGGGGAGGTGCAGTAAGTTACTAAAAAGGGGGTTTTATAATTTTAGAAATGGATATAAATTTTATACGTTAAAATACGTATCTAAAATTTAAAAAAAATTTAATAAATAATTCAAAATTAAGCTTTGAGGAGGAATAAATCTCTTTGTTCTTTAAAAGGGACCAATTATAATATAATTAAGGTTTGAGGGTAAACTTGGCAACGGGGTTTATCAAGCTATGAATAAAACATAAAACGTAGTCACAACTGTAGTACTGAACACTTTAGAACAAGGGTGTGACTATTCAAGGTGGGGCAAGGAATGGTAAAGGTAGAGCAGTGACTGATAGTTTATGGTATAGAATGTTATGATTAGAGTAGGGCATGGTATGTAAAGTAAAGTATACTAATGTAGGGCATGTTATGTAGGTAGAGTATGCTAATGAAAAGCAGGGTATCATTTATTTATGCCATAAGAAAGGCAAAGGTGTTTTTTAATTTACATCAATTTAAGTACAATGAGCCACTCAACATGGGTCTTACAAGTATTTAAATATCCGGCTAACAATGTAAGTGACAATAGAAAAAGTGCAAAATTACGTGTATCGTGAAATGCACTCGCTAAGTACATGTGATTTCTTGGTATGTTATTGTCATTAAGCATTTCTTTGCTATATAAAGATATAACATAAACAATATGTCTTGCATTATATACATTTTGATATAATACCATGTATTTTAATAAGTACTATAAACAACTTTAAAGATAAGTATAGGGGATTTTTTTACATGGTTAACTTTATAATTGTAAGAGTAGTCGCCATATAAAATTTTGATAATACAAAGCTTTACGTTACTGAGTAGAAAACAGCGTTTCTTGGCTTTTATTCTACTGTATATAACGTATATATTTATATATATACAGGTTGTGTTAGTGCTTACATAGACGTACTTTTTTCAACTACATTTTATCAAGCATTACTATCATTAAGCAAAGTATTGTAATTATTTTGGTCATCCACGGGCTGTTTTTTGTATCAGTACTCTTACTACCAGGCAGTAGACGTGTACACATGATAAGACATAGCAGTGCATTGGCAGGGCATTGGCAGGGAATCGGCAGGGCATTGGCAGAGCATGGGCAGGGCATTGGCAGGGCATTGGCAGGGCATTGGCAGGGCATTGGCAGGGCAGGTATACTACTTTGATACTATCTTATAAGTGTAGGAGTGTTCTTTCCTGTTGAATTTTAAAGTATTTGTGTGCCGAAGCTAAGATTTACTTCGTATGTTTACACGTGTACGATTAGTATTACAATTAGTGTCAACGTATGTTAATACCCTAGTACTTCTTCGTTTACACTTTTATTTACATTGTGTTTTGTGTAACAAGGAAGGTGTCAAAAATCGAATTGAGGGCTTAGACAAGTAGTAATAGCTAAAAAAAACTCTGGGATCGTCCTGCTTACCATGTCATTTACAAAAGAAGAACAAACCAAGTTTGAGCTGAGTCAGAGCCTTTGCCAAACCGAGGGGTCTCTGATACATCCTGTACATGTTCTTTGTTCCAAATGCTATTTTACGCTACTGCAAGACCTTTTTTAAGCAAGGTATTATACCCGAATACATGGTGGTCTCGGTTAAACCGTTTTTGGCGAATTATCGGATTAACTTTTGCTGTTACCGTGCCCACATCAGCGCGTAAAAATGCGTCGTATTTTGGAAGTTTTAACGAAATTTCACGCGAAATCCTATAATATGCGAGTAGTGTGATACAAAATTTACTTCTGTTTTGACAACTATCTTTCTCACATTTTATATTTTTGTTGGAAAGGCTCTTCTGTTCTTCGGAGAAAAGGGTTTTATACCTTGTTTTATTTACCCTACCCTGCCCTTTTGGTTGAAAGCCTTATTAATAATATAGAGAAGCAACTTTTTCCTTATTAACCTATTCCTTCCTTTTTCTTGTCCTCCTCTCCCACATCACCCCCTCCCCCAATTTCCTTTCCCTCCCTACACTCCCTCGCCTTGTAAAATAAAAAATTGATTTGAACTTTATGTTTCCTGCCTTCTATAGTAATAACAGTAGTAAATCTTAACCCTACATATGTACATTGAAATTACTGTAAAGTACATTTACTTTTTACTTTTCCGAGTACGACCACTTAGGTCTTTCCTGCAAGTCCAGCCAATCCTATTCGCTGCACTATAATACATCGTACTCTGTCCTATTTACCATGTAAAATCTTGTTTGAGTTTTACTCAGTAGCATCCTATAGAACGTCTTGAAATACTCAATCCTATTGGAGTAGTACAAAGTGTTTAGGTCTATAAAGCTTTACTATAAAGCTTTGCTAAACCTATATGGCATTACTGAGCTGGTGAAGCCGTATTAAGCCTATTAAACGTTCTTTTCATTTAAGCCTATAAAGCGTTTTTTGTTCTTGAATCTTTGATCCTATTAAGCATTGAACAGTACTATACCCTACTTTTTTAAGTATAAGCTTACTCAGCCTCGTACTCGATCTAATTGAGTCTAAATAAGACTATTTACCACCCGCATACTCAATATATCGTGACGTATCTTCGATTTGCATGCTTAATACCTCTTTGATTTACATGTTTAATATTCTTCAGGAGCTTTGTATCTTCTAGAAGGTATTCTTCGGCATTTTAAACAGCCGTGAATCCTCAACATAAATCTTCTACAAGCTACACGCTTTCAAATATAGCTTCTACAAGCTTACTACTACAACACTCTTTCGATCGGTTTTATTACCCTAATATAAGGGCTCTTCCACTGCTAATATAGCCTTTTCAACCCCTTTTTGTAAGCTTTTCAACTACTTCTTGCAAGCCTTTTAACTACTTCTGAAAAGTCTTGTTCTACCGCTTCTTCAGTGCCTCATCACATACCTTTTGCCCTTAGCGGCCCTGTTTAATAAGCGTTCAGAAGCGGAAATCCGCCAACAGAAAGGATATAACGACAAATCCCTTCGCTCGTGTAGTGCACGCGGCTACACCGCTCTATTGGCTGGTTAGCTGGAGAAATTTAACGTCAAGCAGAGACGGTTGGAGGGGAAGAAGCGGCTGAAAGGTAGGAAAATGCAAGAGATTGGAGTAGAAATCGGGCTGTAAAAGATGATTTTGTTTAAAAAAATGGAGTTTATTTAAGGTAAGGGGTAAAAAAACATTAGAAAAAAAAATCATTGTAAGGCTCGTTGAAGCAGTACTCTAACGTTTAAGTTAGGAAAGGGCTTTGCTAAAAGAAAAAAGGTCATCGTTACTGCAGTATTTTTATATATGCCTAATAATCACAGTAATTATTGTGTTTTCAGATCAACCCTGGCTTCTTGAACCTACCTAATACACGTAACAAATATAACTGAAACCAAGACAAGATAAAGAAGAAGAAAACAAGAGAAAACGAAGATACTACGCGTTAAACAGTCAGAGTACCAAAAACATTACTGCAAGCACACTCACACCACCAACAAAACATCACGTCCAAAACAGCCAGAGTACGACGAAAATATAACACTCAGCACGGCAAAGACATCAAGAAAACACCACACCGCGAAGACAGCACGACAAGCGACGAAACATCACGCCGCCGGATTAAAGTGGGGTGGGGCGGATGACGGCGCCCGACTGGAGCACCACTCCCCTCAATTCAACGACGACCATCGACGGCGTCTCGGTGCGCGCTCTCATGGCCGCCAACCGCCTCAATCTCACGGTCTGTCCGGAAGGCGTGTACTCGGACGATCAGAAGGGCTACCGCATCTACGCCAACATGCCCATCAGTATTTTTGGGATTGTGGCCAACATTTTGAATATTTTCATTTTCGCCGACGCTGAAATGCGAACGATGCTGGTGAATCACTTTTTGTTGGCGCTCAGTATTTCAGGTGAGTTGGGAAGATGGAAATGGTTTTATAATTTGGATTGATTTTGAAATTTTAAAGTTTTTAAAAATTTGTGATTTAAAATTTATTATACGTTGCGGTAGTAACCCTGTAAAAATCCGGACTGGGACTAATTTTACAGTTTGGTCTACGGCCGTTTTACATCTTTTGCCAATCAAATCTTTCGTTGCGGGACCTAAGCTGGGCCAGTGTAGTCTCAGTTTGAGTCTCAGCTTTTGGGCTCACATGTACTAGCCCAATCCTTTTAAATCTTGAATTGAACTAGCCTAGTCAACCTCTTTTCAACTAGAAAAAACATTTTAAATTATTAACAAACGATTACATTTCGCTATAAAATTAGAAAAAAGGTTTGTTATGATAATGCAATACGCAAAGCTAGGATGAGCACATTGCGAATTTTGGCTAGGCTCTGACCGTCAGGGAAGGCGGTTAAATTGTTTTTGATTAAATAGATTTTTTTTTATTTTAAATCTTATTAGAAAAGCAAATTTAAAATACTTAAATAGGAGGTTCTTCTTCGCTACAAAAACAAATAATATTACTGATTTACGATGCTTTCTGCAATATAATCGCATTAATGACACATTGTTGCGAACAAGCTGTATAAATTTGCAAATCCTATTATCTTATATAATTTTACAATGTATTTTTATATAATTTTTGTTATGACCACGCCGTTTTTCGTAAAATTACGTTTTTAACATAATTTTCAAATTTAATCATTTTAAATATTAAGTTTATTAAATAGACATAGTTCAAACAGAGACGGTTAGAGCTTCAAATTTGTTAGATATGGCAGTAAACTTTTTGTTGTTAGAATAGGCTAGGATTGCCTTATATAGGTAAGATTTACATTTGTATTTGAAGTGTTTTTGCGATTTGTCTGGTGAAGCCGTAACAAGAGTACGTACAATCGAGTATCGTTTTAGTTCCTCGTTATTAGTAATTGCAATGTAAAACATAAGTTGTGGGATTATCTTCACTGTAATCTTGAGCCAACTGAATTTGATAAACTTTTAGAATATACGATTTTTAAAATGCATTTTTAAAAATTTTAAAAAACTCTATTTTTCAAGCGGAACCGAACTTTTTTGGTTTTTGAACATCTTTAAATGCACAACTCATGAACAAAAAACTATTGAAAGATAAAACTTTCTGAACTTTTAGGACTTTTTATACTCTATAAAACGTACATCTTCGATTTTAAAACAAAATTTATGCTCACGCTTCGGAAGTATAGGTTACTGTAGAAATACTGTAACTTTTTTGAATCAACAAGAAAAAAAATTTTTTTTGCAGATTTGTTGACAAAAAGAATATGGTAAAATTACAAAAATTTTAATCCTCTCTTTTAGTTTCAAGACAATTATACATTACTCTCTTTCTATATAAGCAACCCAAAGGGACCGACATTTTGTGTTTACTATAAGGGGTGTTGTCTTTACAGAGGTTTTTTAGTGCAAATTGACTTGGCGGGGCCAAATTTCTTGTTTTCTATAAGGAGAGTTGCTGTTCACATGTATATAGAGAGACTACTGTACTCAAAATCGTTGTCTCCCATTTTTTATTGCCGCCACTGTTGGTTAGGGTAAATCTTGTTTTACTAACAAAATGGTTTGTAATGCTATCTACCTCAATTAAATTTAAAAATTTTTTTTAAAAATTTTAAATTTGTGTATTTAAGCGCAACCTCAATCTCGTACGTATAATTGGTTCGAGTAATCAAATATTTTGTTGTTTATGGCACGTGCTGATTGTTAACTCTTACTTCTTCGCGCCAAATACCAAAAATTACTCTGTTTTGGGGCAATTAAAATGTGCTGTTATTCGGTGAATCCGAAGTCGGCCGGGATAATCCCAAAAAGAAATAATAACCGTGCTACCATGATTAGCATGTGACATAAATTTACATAATTCATGTAAATGAATATTTCTTTGGCCGTGGCGATGTAGTGTTTTTGGCTTTACATTGTTAATGTAAGGCGTGTAAAATAGACTGACTGTGAATGGAATGGTAGATGAATGTGAAAGAGTGACATTAGAATGAATATATTGTGTTGATATAACACATTGTGTAGCAAAAGTTATTTTTAAACGGAGTTAAACAAAAAATACAATATAAAACGGCAATTTGTGTCGTTTTTCACAGTAGAAAGCTTTGTAAACTAAACACAAGGTTTTTTTTGTGAACTAACGAAAAAACGCTTTTCACATTCAATCAATATCGAAAAATTCAAGATCAAAAACTTACGTTTTGAATTTCCCGTCAATTTGGCATTGTGTTTCAAGCTTACAATTTCGTCATTTTTTGATTTTTATTAATTTTTCTTTGATATACTAGTAGAATACCTTTAAATGAACCTACATTTTTAAATTTGTAAGTGTAGCTTGGCTGGAAAGTCGAAAAAGATATTGAAACACAATGCCAAGTTTGCCAAATTGACGGAAAACTCAAATATATAAATTTTGAAAGTTAAAAGGCAAAACTTAAATTTGTTATGGGTATTAATGGTTAGTACCAGGAATTCATATGAAAGTTGTGAGGTGATTCTGAGCGTAGGTAGGGTACTTTACTTGTATAAATATCAAAGAAAACGTACAAAAATTTAAAAAAATATTGTTGAAT
Source organism: Bursaphelenchus okinawaensis (assembly GCA_904066225.2). Classification (NCBI taxonomy): domain Eukaryota; kingdom Metazoa; phylum Nematoda; class Chromadorea; order Rhabditida; family Aphelenchoididae; genus Bursaphelenchus; species Bursaphelenchus okinawaensis. Next base: position 3,507,046 of record CAJFCW020000005.1, on the reverse strand, counting down.
TAAAAAATTATTATAAAATAAGAAAATTAAACAAATTACACATAAAAAAGAGTTAAGGAGACATTTTTTCAGATTTACTACTATTAGCGTGCAATTTTTGTTTTTTGGTACTACCGGTGCTAGTGGTCGAATCCGACAACTTTTTCCTAAACAACTTGTTTCCTCAGGTTATTCGGTAAGGTTTTCACTTTTTTTAGGTCGTTCAAATAATTCTGTGCTTTATAAATATAATTATTTGTTTTGAAAGGGGCGCAGAATTATTTGAACTATATATTTATTTTTAAATTTTAAAAATTTTAACTTTTTTTATTTTTTTTATTTTGAGGTCATTTCTGTACTCTTATTACAAAGATTTAAACAGAATCTTCTAGAAGTTTGATTTTTGAACAAATTTTTCGAAAAAACGATTATTATATTAACCTGAAGCTTTGCTTCATCCGGTCTTCTTTATCCGATAATCATATTATTATTATTCAAATTCTAGTTAAAGCCTTCAAGTGGTACTAATCTAGTAGTTCGAACCTTGAAAAGTTTTAATTGTTTTCTATTAGTTTAATCCTGAAGAAGACTTATAACTACAAGTGGCATAGCCAAGCATAATCTGGCAAATAGTGGCTAATAAAAAAAAATTAATTTGTACTATATTGTATATGATAACATATATTTCATTGTACGTTTTTGATCATTAAGAACCCAAAGATAAGGCTAACAGTTTTAAGGTTAAAAAAGCTTAAGTTTAGGTAAGAAAACCAACTAAAATCACCATTTTAAGTAACAAAAATTAAAAAATATAAATTTAAGTAACACACCTTTAGAAAACACAAATTTAGGTAACAAATTCACTTTTCAGATACTCCTATCCTCTTGCCTTAACCGCCCAGACATGTGGCGTCTACCTGACAGTACTAGTCTCAGTACATCGCTTCCTCGGCGTATGTTACCCATTCAAAGCCAAACGATGGGTCACTCGCTCTCCAGTTCAATGGGCCATCTTTGGCTCGGTCGCCTTCAGCGTTCTCATCAACGTGCCAACATGGCTCGAACTGAGCGTAGTACCGTGCTATTCCGAGCGCTTTTCAGCACCATCACAACAAATAGCATTGGCACCATTTCACGAAATGACATATATTGTGATCAAGAAGACCATAGTGTATACGTTTGTCATGTTCGCCTTCCCATTTGCTGTGTTGATCACGGTGAACATAAAGATCATACAGGCGATGAGGTCGTCGTCCAAGTTGAGGAAGATGCATACTTATTCGACCAAAAGTGAATGTCAGAGTGAGAAAGAGGTTCAGATCAGTCAACATGAAGTGCTGTTGAAGCAGTTTCGACTATTAAAACATACCAAGTACAGTGAAATGTTTCAAACGTTTAGTAGACTTGGCAATAATAAGTAAGTTTTTTTTATATTGGTTTTTTACCAAAATATTGTTGTAAGTTAGGGCTCTGGGCTAGGGCCCTGGAATAGGGCTAGGGCTCTGGGCTAAAGCTTTGTGTTAAGGCTCAAGGCTATGGCTCTGGGCTAGGGCTCTGAGCTACCGCTTTGGGATAGGGTTCTAAGGTAAGGCTCAGGGCTCCGGGCTAGGGCTAAGCAATTATATAAAACTTCCGTCTTTTTTGCTTTGTCATTCTTTAACGTTACTTTCATTAATAGTACCAAAAAAGTGTTTTTGTTTTGGGACAATTAATTCAGTTTTGCAGAAAGCGGGATTATTGGTCGGAACTCAAATTATGACCTACTTTTTTATTGTTCATCAAAACGAGTAGTATAGCATAGTCAGAAATGTTACAAAAACAAATTTTGCTTTTCCAGGATTTGAAATTTTGGCATTTTTAATTAAAAATAAAAGAAAAAAAAATAAATAAAAAAATAGAAATAAAATACATTGTTTTAACATTGTTAAAACACAAGAAAATGTATATTTTGTTTAGAATTGATATTAAGTTGTATAAAAAGTAATGAGCTATGACTCATAACACGCATATCACATTCAGTAGGTCATATAGGTCTTAACGTTTTATACAATTGAAGATCATTTCTTCAGTTTTATATTGTCAAAATGTAAAGAAAGTTTTGCAAATTGGAAAATTTTAACTTTTCTATCATTTTTTATCAACAATCTAATTTTTTTTTCATTACAGTATTCTAAAACCCTCGACCGACCTCTTCAAGAACCGTTTCACAAATTCATGGCGTGACCGGTCTGTGACCTTAATGTTGTTAGCCATTGTGGCCTTATTCCTACTGTGTAATGGCCTCGCTTTTTGTAATGGGATAATGGAGTCGATAATGCTGCTACAGAATGCTCCAGAAAGCGAAGAGCCTTCCGAGGACGTGCAATTTTTCGAACGTGCCGTCGAGGTTTCTAACGTGCTAATCACGTTAAATTCGAGCACGTCGACGTTGGTTTATGTGATATTCTCCAGCAAGTACCGGTTCATCTTTTTGGCATTGCTGGGCATTAAGGAGAGAGTTAGGGTAAGTTTTTTTGATGGCTGAAGGAGGGAGGGGGGGGAGGGGGTGCATACCAAAAATTTCAAAAAAAATTTTAATTTTTAAATTTTTTTGAAAGTACAATGTTTAAAATGCCATTCTTTTTCAGGTAAACCGAGTAGCCCTAACAACTGGTCTAGCCTGTCAACGAGCGGTAGAGTTGTCTCTAATCCCAGATGAAGCTGGGTCAAGGTCGGCCAAAAATGAATTCTGTGCTCAATTGGATATGATAAAGAAGCGACGTGGTACTGATACTATATCATGTTCTTCAGTTCATAATGACAAGGAAAATCGAAAAAAGAAGTTGTTCAGATCATGTCAGACAACTTTGGCTAATTCGTTGACCAATTCAGAGAGCAATTTGAAGTAAGTGTTATAATGTACTGGTTTTTGGGCTTTAATAAGGATGGGTAGATTAAAGGATGGGTAGCTATAGGAAGGATTGTTTAGGTTATGCTAAGGATAAGCTAGAGCTAAGCTTGAGGTTTTCAAGGCAAAAATGACATTTTTAACAAGCTAGTGACAATTTCAAAAGAACAGTGACATTGTTAAGAAACAAGTGATATTTTTAAGACAAAAATGACGTTTTTAGAACATAATTGATATCTGTGGAGAAAGACGGCAGTTTTGTGAAATAATTCACTTTTTAAATAAAAAAATGACGTTTTAAGTTAAAGACCATTTTTTAATGAATCTGACCAAAAAAATGAAATCATATTAGATTTTTTAAAATACTAATTTTGACATTTTTCAGATTGATGGATTGCCAAGACTCCAAATTCCGAACCACCTCAATTAGCCAAATGACTGAACATGAACAACATAGTGAATAGTATCTATAACTACGCTTCTATATGAAAACATGCCATTTTGAAAATCTTAACTGATCATCCGAAGTTATGCATAGTTTCACAGGCTACTTTGCTTTAAATACGGTTTAATTTTTACTTTTTTATGACATTTTTTACCTTGTATGTGCACAAACTTGCTCAATTCATGTATCTCAATATATATTCTAATTTTGAAATTTTTTTGAATTAATAAACTTTTATGACACTATTTTTGAATTTTTCTTTAATTTAAGTGTTGAAGACATTTTTTTATTTAAAAAATTACATTTTGTTACCTAAAAATGGTACAAAATAGCCTTTTTTACTTAAAAAAGAGCCAAAAAATACCTTTTATTACCTAAAAACGCTACTGTTCTCCAAAAAACCGTAATAAATATTATTTAATCACACAAACGTTATGCCAAACTTTATGTCAGAAACTGTCGAAAATGTCAAAATCATTGTCATAGTTAAGTCTTCGTGGATAGTAATGATGTCGTCGGATCTTGGCGGATGGGACTTGTCGTTCTTCGTTGTGGAACTTAGTCTCCAAGTTTATCGTTCCCAATTCGAAGCGTTTGTGAGGCATGCCACGGAGGGTGACATAGCTGTATGGGATGGCGAAGGTAACTATTCTTCTGCCTTGGTGGTTCTGAAGAAGATGTCAGTTTAAAAATGTCATTTTAAATGAAAAGTGTCATCAATTTATAATAATTTTTTTAAATCTCATGATTTAGCCTAACACTAGCCCCAGCCCTACAATTCATACTTGTTTCCCACCACGAAAACTTGGCCTTGTGTAAGGGATCATAACCCACAAAATCCGCCTCAAATTAACGCAAGGCATCTTCAAACGAACCAATTTAGCCCAAAACCCCTATAACAACATGAAAAAACGCATTTTTCGTTGAAATTCGAAATTCTTACGTGATCTTTAAACAAACAAGTGCAAGCTTTTAGATATTTTTAGCAAAATTTCCATACAAAAAACAGACTGATAACCTCAAGAATCATCTTAACACTCGAAAAAGGTTATCAAAAAATCATCTTAACAGAAAAAACTAGAACAAAAACTAGCTTTAACGTGAAGAAGAAGCCGGAACATTGAAGAAAACAGCTTAAAATTGAAAGAATTTCAACGTGATTTCAAAAAAAAAATGATTTATAAGGTGCGCCAAAAGTTCTGTTACAAAACTTTACCGGTGGTTTTCTGTGTATAATCAAAGAGATTTTAAACAATTTTTGAAAAACACATTTTGAAGTCAATAAACTTGCTTAAAAATACCATTTCACCCTATATCAATCCTTACACTATCAAAAATGACACTACTTTATGTTGAACTTGGCACCCCCCCCCCTGCACCTTTTTTTTCAAAAAAAATTTTAACATAATTTTGTAACAAAAAGCATAAAATTGTAATCAGAATTACCTTGTTATCATCTTCACAATCATGTGTTACCTTCAGGATGGGCTCGATATCAGTGTCTTCGGCGGTTGAGCCTCTTACAACGAATTCGCCTTCAATGTCCGTAAACATTTCGTCGAGGAGATCATCGGGGTCGGGCGCTGCAAATAGCAAACATCAGACAATGTGACAATAAAAATTGTATTTTTAATGTTTTTTTACTTTGACAATCTTTTTTAACAAAAATAATATAAATTTATGACAACCAAAAGTGACACCTTTATCAAAGCCGTCAATTTGAAATTGAGCTTATAAAAATGGAATTTAAAAAATTTATAGCATTTTTAGTGTTACATTGTAAAGGTAATCAAAATTTATGCTTCTTAAACGCCATCCCACATTCTCTATTTTTTCTCCCCCCCCCCTCAAAAAAACCAACCCCTCCCCCTTACCTGTATCAATGTCATACAAACTGACGCGCACATTTACTGCTGGCGAACTTCCGCACATTAGCCGACCGTTCGCTATAACGTTCTGTTCTCTAGCCAAAATCTGTACAATGTTGAATGTGAACAAAGCAATCAATGTAAAGTGGCGCATTGTTAATATAAATGGTGTGGTACTACTATACAGACAAAAAAATCTAAAAAAAAACAAATGTTACCATAATAAACCAAATAAAAAATAACAATAAGTTAGCGGATATTAGTCATCAAGTTATGATTGACACGCAATTTTATAAAAAGTAAAAAATGAAAACACGGTTTAGCTTCTGTGTAACAGATGGCTCGAGAATATTAAATTTTTTCGTTATAACGGAGTTTTGTTATAGGAGACTTTGTTATACAATTCTACAGTATTTAAAACTTATAAGAATCATAAAACGACGGAAAATTGATTATTTCAATACATAAAGTTTTAAGTGACTCAAAAATGCTGTGTCAAACCCGTTAGTATAAAAAAGACTTTGACCATGTCGATAACGCTTCTCATTATAAAAATTTTGGTTTTTTTCTCAAATGTTATTGAAAATAAAAGAAAACAGTTAGAAAAAACAATGTAATTTAGTTAAAGTTGGCTTATTAACTGCCAATAAGTTAGGTTTAAACAAAGCATTGTAACTAAAAATACAGTTTTTTCTTGAACTTAGCCCTTTGGCTTACGACGTTGCTTCCTCTCATTCCTTCCCCTCCCCACTCTACCCATAAAAAAATAAAAGTTTTACTTTTTATCTCAAGTTCTTCTATTTAACTCTACCCTAACTTAGCATATCCTAACATACGCTACCCTTCTTGATCTTACAATACCCTATCTTATACTACCCTTTCTTCCCCTTCCATATAAACCAACCCCCCTTGTAATACTTTTAAAAAATTGTCAGTTAAAAAATTATTGCCTCTCAAAAACTCATTAGCACTAAAACTTCCACAGACAGAGCGACGCCTTAAATAATACGTATTAAGCTGAAGTGACCTAAACATGACTGGACCGTCCCACAAAACGTTTTTTTTTACAAAAACGTCGCAGTCTCAAAACTTAGCAGTCTTATCACTTCGCAAAATATCGCTTTTCTAAGTTTTAATGCAAATTCTTTTTGAAATTCTTATACAAATTAAAAAAGAGCTCACTTATGTAGCATTATACTGAAATAAAGTTTTCTGTCAAAATGAATGTGCTGTTCAGTACTGAATGAAAAAATGCAACAAAAAAAAATTTTTTTTAATTTGCTCTTGACTTATCCTTGTCTTACCCTTGCCGACCCTTGCTTTACCTTTACTCTACTTTGGTCCAATCTTGCTCTACTCTCGCTTTAAACTTGTTCTATTCTTGTCTTACTTTTGTTGTACCTTTGCCTGACCGTTGCCCTACCATTGCCCTACTCTTGCTCTTCTCTTGCTTTGCTTTTGCCCTACCCTTGCTTTACTTTTGCTTTACCATTGCCTTATCCTTGCCTTATTCTTGTGCTCCCCTTTTCCTACATTTGACTAGCCCTGTCCTAACATTGTGCTATCTAAACCTTACCCTTGCTCTATCCTTATCTTTGGTTTACTTTTGTCTTACCCTTGTCCTGTCTTTACCCTACCTTCGCCGTACGTTTGCCCTACAGCTGACCTTTGCACTTCCTAATAAGTCAACTATAATGAACAGAACCTTGAACTAAACTAACTATTCCAAAAAGAACGGTCACTTTTCGCGTTCCCAAAACAAGAAATGAATAAAACTGGAGACAGCTTGTTTGGCCACCAGTCGGGGGTATCCTTTTTCGACTGTTTGGCCAATGTTTTGGGAAACAAATGGCCTTGAATTCATTACAATGAAACTCAATGCCGAGTAAACAAAACTAATTGGAACTGCTTTCATTTCATATTAACTTTGGGTACTGTAACTAATATTACTGCCAAAATTAGAATGTATTAATACTCCCCCCCCCCTCTTACATCACAACATAGAAATATTTTCAGTTTTGTATCCTTGCCAACTACCAAAACAGTTCATATAACAAGATACGAAATTAATTCCGATCACAAGCCCTTAAGCAAATATAAATAGATACTAATGTCAACTTTGAAATTTATTTACTTGCAGGCTTACTGTATAGTTAAAGAGCTAGATGACCTAGCTGATAAGAAGTTCTAGAACGGTCAATTTATAAATTATTTTAAGCTGCCCTGCCTTGCCAATGCCTTGCCAATCCCTGTCAATGCCTTGCCAATGCCCTGCCAATGCTCTGCCAATGCCTTGCTAATGCTCTGCCAATGCTCTGTCAATGCCCTGTCCTGTCTTGTTTTGAACTAATCTATCCTACCCTGCCCTTTTTTCTTCTATTCTACTTCATTGTGCCCTGTCCCGCTTTGCAATTCCTCTGCCTTGCTTTGGCTTAGTCTACACTACTCGCCCCGTCAAAAAATACCTGTTTTCTCCATTTCTACGTCCTACCACCCCTGAAACCAATACCAGTCAGCAAATCAAAGATTTGTCACAAACCGCCTTTAAACTGTATCAAGCACCCGTAATCAACTGACCAGTATTTGCTTTGGCGCTGTCCGCAATATGTAAAATCACGTTATTTTGTAATGAATTTCGGTGCATTACGAGATAAGACCCTAAATAGACATACCCGATTAAACACCTTTGGAGAAAACATGTTGTTGATCATGGATTTCAACATTGCAAACATTTTTGATGAACTATATTACTGTAGTTTAGTTGGTGGTTTTTGAAAAGCAAAGTTTTAAATTTTAAACTTTTTATTTTTAAATGTTTAAAATTGAAAAAAAAATCAAAAATAATACAGTAACCTCTAGTTATGGCTTATTTCAATACACAAACAAAAGTGGCAAATTATACGATTAAAAAATGACAAGTTATACGATGAAATATGCCCAGAAGGCAACAAACTGCCAAATTTTTTACAATTCAAAATTTTTTTTTAAATCAAAAGAAATAAAATTGTAAACCGTCTAAAACCCTGTGTATGACTTACAAATAAAGAAGCAAATGTTTTATCAGTTCAGGAGGTCAAACGGTGAAACAAAAGCATTGTCTCACTATCATAAGCATGCATACCTTGAAGTCTTTAAAAATTGTTTGCTCTGAAAGCTTATTGTCAACAAATAAAAAAAAATTTATAAATTTAGTATTGATATTTACCTGACATCAAAATCATAAGCTTAGTAATGGAAAAAAAATTATAAACTTTAAAAATAATCTTCAAAATGACTTATATTATAGTAGATTAAAAAGAAATATGAGTCAGTTCTGGTTGTAAACGGTTTAATCTTAAAAAAAAATAAATTTCAGTCGTTACGAACATTTATTTTTAGTACCTACTCTACCCTTTATACACTACTCTACTTTATCTACCTCCTACTTTACCGTACTTAACTCAATCATGGCCTATCCTATTCTATAATAAATTTTTTCTACTCTGCTTCTCTACTTTTACTTTACCCTACATATGTCTAGCCTTCTCCTATTTATGTTAAAAAAATCTACCTTATCGTGCCCCTACTATACCGTGTTTTGTATTCTGTTGGGGAGTGAACGGGGGGGGAGGGGGGGAGGACCTCCCGAGAAAAAAAATTTTCGAAAAAAGTTGAACGTGGTCATCCTTGTGGATTTTTTGGAAAAAAAATTTTTGTAAAAAATCAGCACAGGTAGCCGATTTTTTCTACCCCCGCCCCCAAACCAAAAGTCCTCGCCCGGCGTCCAAACATCAAAACACTTTAGTTAAAACTAAAACTTCAAATTCTTTAGAACACCACCTCTCTATCAAAACTATAACGTATGTTTGAGCCCAGACCATAGCTGACTAACAATATCAACTTTACAACGTAAATCCCACGTTTCCGCCCAAAAACTTGAGATAATAAAAACATGTGTTTCCTGACGTTTTTTGTAAAATTATAATTTTAAAGGCTTCAGAAAGTAACGAATTTTGCGTCAAAGCTTATCATGCTTATCAGAACCGCTGCTTGAGGAAAGCATGTCAATACGCTGGTAACATTTGTTTGTTTACTTTTACTGGGTCAATGATCTTTAAAAGACAGAAAATCGGGTTTAGGGGGGTTTAGAGATGTTTTTGATTGAAATAGTTACAGTAAGGTATAGTGTAGTCGTATTTTTTACAAAATAAAAGATACACTTTTAAGCCTATAATTCATTTTTAGCTTTAAATTTCTCATAAAAAAGTCTAAGGTCTATTTCTAAGCCTAAATTAATTTTAAACGCCATAGTTAGGTCAATTGAATTTTTAACGTGAATTACATTTTCTACCACATATATCAACACATAGTACATAGCAAAATAAATAAATTTTATTGTCGTAAAAACCACAGATCAACGGGATTTCGAAGCTGATAAAAGTCATGGGTGATAAATTTTTATGAGACCATATAATCACATATCGATATTATAGTATTCTAATGAACTTTGAAGAAAAGTCAACGTTGTGATAAGCAGAGAATGTAATATAGTAAGGAAAACCGACAATAATTACAGATTGAAAATAAATTACAGTGGGACTTCTGTATAACAAGTCGCTTTAAATAAAGTTCGTTTTAAAACCTAAAATTCGTTTTTTTTAATTTTATACACAAAACAAAATCTTAAAACTTTAAAGAAAGACTAAAATAAGTAAATAAAATTATTAAACAATCAAATTACATTATATTAAACTTTAAAAAATAGAATAAGTTTAGAAACACATTGTACAAAAAAACATTAATTTTTACAATTAGTGCTAATGACAAGATATTAACCCAAACACCTTAAAAACCAAGCCCATAATGTTAACAAGCCACCTAGTAAAGCCCACACCCTTTAAGCTTTGAACTCAAAATTGTATCCATAACACTGTCCAACACGAACTGAACCTGTTCAGTATCCGTAGCACAAGTCTGATGACAATATATATTCTTGTTGGGCACTTCGTTGGCCATAAAGAACTTTTTCTCGATATACTTGACACAAGGTTCGTACTTGAGCTCACCACTATACTCGGGGAAGGTCTTCTTCAGCGGAATCTGATTTTCTTCTATTTTCTCACGAAACAAGTCTTTTTTGTTCAAGAATAATATAATTGAAGTCTCGATGAAATGTTTGTTGTTACAGACTTGCTTGAATAATTGGATGGATTCCAGCATCCGGTTCTGAAAATTGCAGAAAGCTTTTTTAATTTAGTAAGTTTTAAAAAAGAAATTTAACAAAATTAATTTACAGAAAAAACTCTAAGATTTTGGCTAGTTTAAGGCTCAGACTACAACTAAGACTAAGGTCAGCTTCAAGCTCACAATTGTTAGGCTGAAGCTCTGACTAAGGTTCAAGCTCAGGCTAAAGCTAAGGCAACAATTAATGCCAAAAGCTTAGGCTCAAACTCAGAATAAGGCTCAAACTCAAGCTTAAACTTAAGCTCAGGCTCAAGCTTAAGCTCAGGCTCAAACTCAAAAATAAGGCTCAAACTCAAGCTCAAGCTCAGGCTCACGTTCAGGCCCAGGCTCAAGCTCAGGCTCAAGCGCAGGCTCAAATCCAAGTCTAAGGTCAAGCTTAGGCTTAATCTAAAACTAAGGCTCAGGTTAAAGCTAAGTTTAAAGCCAAAACTTGGGTAGTGTAGAGATACCATCACACGTTACTATAGAGCTATAAACCTAAATCTACAAGTACAAACAATAAAGCACTTACAGTAGTATTGTCCTCAATCAACACCTGATCGTACTCGCTCAGAGCGACAACAAAGATCACAGCACGGGCATCGTCAAAGCAGTGAATCCACTTTTTTCGCTGTGAGCGCTGACCTCCAACATCAAATACTCTGAAATTTCAAATTTATTTAAAATGCCATTCCGAATATATCAATATAGTACAAAAACGATCTTTTTAAGACAAACATAGCTTTAGTATCTTGTTACAGGGTGCGTAAAAAGTGGTGTTACCAAACTTTACCGGTCGTTTTCTCTATGTTGCGGTTAAATTATTTAAAATTTTTCATTTTGTCTTATTCTCCGTGGTTTTTTTATTGTATAACCATAAAAGTTAAGTCTTCATTGTCTACCGTCTGTCCGTATTTAGATGTCAAACATGAGGGCTACCGTCATCAAATTAAATAATGAAGGAAAAAGTAACCCCAAAATCGCGAAATTGTTGAATATTTCAAGAATGACAGTCCACAGAGCCGTAAAACGTTTTGAAGAGCTTAGACATGACTGTGACAGACTTAGAAGTGGGCGTCCAGCATCTGTTAACACCCTGGCCGATCGTCAGATGATCATGAAGCGAAATCCACGGACCTCAGTACGAAAAATAGTCCGGGAGGCGGAAATCAAAGAAACTACTTTGGGGCGCATAGTGGGAAAGAAATTTAAGATGAAGCCGTACAAACTCAAAAAAAAATCAAAAACTAACTAAAGAAAACAAGGCGGTAGGTATCAAAAGATGTAAACTACTCCAGCAGCGGGCCGCTGGTCAAAAAAGATATTTCTATTGTACAGAAGTCTACAATCCCCAAAATGACAGATAATACTCAACAGAGCCTTCTGAACCTGAAGCCATCGTGGCAAGTCGTCAACACCCTCGGGGCAGTATGGTTTGGGCCGGTATCTGTGCTTCAGGCAAGATTCCTTTGATTTTTGTTAATGAAGGCGTGAAGAGCAACAGAAAAGTGTATCAAAGGGACATTTTGGAAGCTGTGGTACTCCCTTGGGCTCAGAAGCTTCAAAGGAGCCGCATGGATCCTTCAGCAAGACTCTGCACCGGCCCATAAAGCAAAATCAACGCAAGAGTGGTGTCGAACCCATTTCCCTGGCTTCATTGCATCGGCTGAATGGCCTCAATATTATCCCGATCTCAATCCTATGGATTACCGTGTGTGGTCGATATTGAAGGCTAGGGTGTGTTGTAGAAGACACCAAACTTTGGAGTCTTTGAAACAAGCATTGATCGAAGAGTGAGACAAACTGTCACCGGAGGTACTGCGGCCCATCGCTGAAACCTTTTTGAAGAGTTTGCGCTTGTGCCAAGCCGCAACGGGCGGACACTTCGAAACCGATTGACTATGTTATAACTAGTACTATATGTTACTATTGTTAGTTGTTGTTTTAGTTATATTTGTTGTTAAAATTTATATTTGATTATAAAACCGGGTAACACCACTTTTCACGCACCCTGTATTGCACAGCGATGAAATTTTAAAATATAACTGTATTAAGATACCAAAAACAAATTTAACATTGCCATAACTCTCGTATCTTTACCACAGTAACAAGCACTTACCGCCACATTTTGTCCTTAATCTTAAACGTCACTTCAATAACACCCATAGTCGAGATACGCAGTAGTAGAATGTCTTGTTGGCTGGGTATGTAGCTAGGATTGCATATTCGGTCTAGTGAGTCGATAAAACTAAATTTTGAGAAAGTTTAATTAAAAGGTCATTTTATGATTACAGATGTACTTGTATGACACAATTTGTAATTTAAAATGTCATTTGATGACATAAATCAAAATTGAAAATTTTTAAATGTAAGCTTACTGTACAGAAGAGTCTGGCATATAGAATTCAGTTTTCCGGTCCATGGCCTTTTTAAAAGCCTTATCCATGGTAAGCTCCTTAATTGCCATATAAACATTGTCGGCTATGGGGTCTCCTTCCTTGTTCTTCTTAATTACTGCGTCGATTAGACGAGCGTGTTCCTTAAACGTAAGCAATTTTAGGCTTAAAACTTATGTTTTTTCAATAAATACAAACTTATTTTGATATGTACAAAAAGAAATGGCATAATAAACTTATAATAAGCTTATAAAACCAAAACTAAGTACAACGAAACTTTTGTATATAACAAACTGCTTGCGCTTTTTAAAGTTGTTCGTTATACAGGACATACATAATAGCTGAGTTTCTTATACAGTTAAACTTAAGTTTACTTACAGCCGAGTTTGAATTCGAAAAGTTAAGGCCAAGCCTCTCGATGCCTTGTACAATATAGTGCATCGCCTGGATGACATTTGCATAAACCATGGACTTTTTTTGAATTGCGTCTGCTTCCGTGTACCCATTATCGTGTATAATTCTGAAAAAATTTTATTTTAAAAATTTTTGAAATTTTTAATATTTATTTATTTTTAAGCCTAAAATTCATCTTAAAGCATAAACTTCATTTTTAAACACAATTTTTTTTTAAGTTGCAAAATTAAATTGAAATAACCAAAAAAAAATATGTAATGATTTCAAAATGGCATGAACTTACTTCATTTGTTTTAAAATTGTACTTTTTCCGCTTTCACCAGCACCTGAAATTAAATATTTACACTAATTGAGAACAGAAAACTTTGAACAGTATTGAAATAGCTTCTTTTGTCACGCTATGGATAGCTCATAAGTTTTTTATAAGCAAACGTTACTAAATGGTAAACTGGCTAAGACAGACGCAGGCTCAGGGTTAGGCTTAAACTAAGGCTTTAGCTCAGGCTAAAGCTCAGGCTCAGGCTGAAGCTCAGGCCCAGGCTCAGGCTCAAGCTTAACTTCATGCTCAGGCTCAGGCTCAAGCTCTAGCTCTAGCCTTAGCTCTTGCTCTAGCCTTAGCTCTAGCTCTATCTCTAGCTCTAGCTCTAGGTCTAGCTCTAGCTCTAGCTCTAGCTCTAGCTCTAGCTCTAGCTCTAGCTCTAGCTCTAGCTCTCGCTCTAGTTCTAGCTCTAGTTCTAATTCTGGTTCTGGTTCTAGCTTACGCTCAGACAGGGCCAGTTCCAAGCTCAGACTCAAAGCTTTGGCTCTGGCCGTGGTTCTGGCGTATGCTCGGTCTCAGTCGCAGGCTTCGTCTCAAGCCCAGGCTCAAGGTCAGCGAAAGCCTTCTGACTAAAAACTGAAAAAACCATACCCAACAACAACAACTTGACAGTCGAATCATTGAGCCGTCGATCCTTTTCGATCTGATCGTTGATCTCCTTGTTGCGTCGTGCATCAACATTTGAGCTTTCGCAGACGCCCATTAATGTGAGGATACGTTTCTTGGCCGTTTTATCCATTCATTAATAACAACAGTACTTTTGTGCCTTTTTGGATGAGGAAGGACCAAGTTGTCGGTAGAAAAAGCAGATTTTTTTCGATCTGTTTATATTATAGTAGGTTTTTAGATAAAAAAAATGACACAAATTATGGTCGAAAAATGATAAAATTACAGTTTTTGGTGTTAGAAAAGTAAACTTATTACTTTAAAAAGGCGTAGTAGATGTAAATTTAGCGTTTACTACTGTTACAATTGTAGAATGGCAATATTCAAGCAAATAAGTGTTCTAAAATAAGTAATTTTATAGTTAAAGGTTGGTCGCGAGCAATTAAAAAATTTGTCACGAAATTTGCATTCAATAAACAGAGCAGCAAAAACAACAAAATTTTACATTGTAACGAGGAAAAACAACAGTATTTTACCTTTTATAGTTGAAAAAACACCAAATTTTCAGATTGTAAAAAAACGAAAAAAATTTTACTGAAAAAAATATTAACGTAACTTTGTATTGTATTATAGCAAAGCAATACAATTTTATATTATAATCGTGAAAATACAAAAAAAACAAGTCAAGAAGGAAAGCCTACATTTCATAACTCATTATTTCGAAATAGAAGATTTGAATCTACAACAATATAATTAAAGTATAACGTTGCATTATGAATTTTTGGAGTTCGCAGACAAACGTCATTTAAAATCTAAAAATTCTCACAAATAAAATCTTTAATTGATAAAAACTTCAACAATTAGAAATATTTAACAAACCGGGCTTATTTTTCATGCCCGGATCGATCTAAGTTTTGTGCAGGGTCGGTCCGATTTTGTCACGTTCGAACAGGCCGGGCCGGTCCTTTATTTCAAGCCAGGCTTGGCTTAAATTTGGAATAAGGCCGGCCCGTTCCTCATGGCCAGTGTCGGACGGAAACTTTTGGTCTGGGGGCGGGAGTCGAAAACGGGGGGGGGGGGGGGGTTCTAATTAAAATTACAAAATACAATTTAAAATAACAACAAAATGTTAACCAAGTAATAAATAAATCGCATGTTTTTAAAAAAAAACTGACAAAATACCCAAAAAAGCGTACGCCACCTGAGATTCCAAGGACGTCTCCGATCCAAGTACTAATCAAGCGCACCGTTGCTTAACTTGCCAGATCGGACGGGATGGCGTGCGTTCAACGGGCTATGGGCGTACACATTTAATTACTTCTTCTTTTCTATCTCTATTATCTGTTTTTTGCTTACGTACATACCACATACAGATAAACTGCTCGTTACAGTCAACACAAAGCTAATTTCAAAAAAATCACTGAAAGATATTAGCTCTGTTTATCCTTAAAACCCCCAAAAACAAAGTACATTTTTCTGAACAAGTCCGGTGATATGTTAATAACATAATCGCGTGTGGCATAAGCAACAAAAATGCCTTTTTTGTTTACAAATAGTTAAACAGTTTAAAAATCTGTGGCTTGTCAATTGTAGAAGAACAAGACGGAAGTGAGAACAGGCCAGTAGTAATATACATGCCATTTCATTTTAGCGTGTCAACAATCGTGAGAAAATTAAAAAATGGAATATATTCAAGTTTATGCTATGTATATGGAACATAAATAGTATGTAGTATTTCAACATTGATAAAAAAAAAATACAGTAGACGGTAGTTATTGTCACAAACTTCAACTTTTCTTGTTACATCTTACTATACTTCATCATACCTTACTATATTTCAGCATACCATACTATACCTTACCATACCTTACCATACCTTACCATACCTTACCATACCTTACCATATCTTACCATACCTTACCATACCTTACCATACCGTACCATACCTTACCATATCTTACCATATCTTACCATACCTTACTATAACTTACCATACCTTACTTTATCATAGTATACCAAGCCTTATCATACATTATGATGACAAACAAATGTCTAAAACAGTATCAACCACTGTAATAAACTACTTCATCCTATACACACAACAACTGTAACCTCAACCACTTAGACACGTACTGTGTGTAATCATCTACTCAAAGCTTTCACTACATTCACTCAACTACAACATTACCTCCCAAATGCCGCGAATAGCATGGCATGGTAACCCACGTATTACACACACGAGCGTAGACTCCTCAGTTGTACACATAGATGTGAGACAAAATAATTACGTTGTAATTACAATAATTGAAAGTAGTAGTTCTGTTACACAGACGTTATTATCGCTACGCACGGACTAACAAGCCACTACTATTGTTAACGATGGACTAACAAGCATCTCCGTAATCTGAATATTAGAGTAAGCAAGAGAAAGGTTAACAAGAGATACACGTAATGGTAAAACTTGTTACATAACGACTAATATTTGCAAAATAAAGGCATGCATAACGATTTATGTATGACCTTATGTAACATTTTATATATAAGTTTTTAAGCTAAGGTAACTACTTTAAAGTTAAGGTAAGAACTTTTAAAGCTAAGGAAAGTCTAATGTAAAACCAAGGCAGCAATAAAAAACACAGTAGAAAAAGCTTAGCTCGAAGTACAGCTAGAGCCGAGTAGGGCTACGTTTTCTTAGTGCCTAGGGTACATTTGCTAGTTTTAGACTAAGGTATGATAGGTTTGCTAACTCAGTATAAAACATACAAACCTATAGCCTACTGCCCTCAGATCTATAAACATTTTTCAAAAAAAAGTACAAATGTACCTTGTGATATGGCCTCAACCTACTATGTACGTAACCGTATATACTTGAAAAATAAGGAACTGACAAACCCATGTACATAAGGAGAACGAACTTGTCATTCCGTAATTATGTGAATAAGAAAACAGCTCGGGAGTACACACCTTGGAAATTGCTTATGCGAAAAACACCAAAAATGGTACAAAGAATAAGATACGTAAAGGCATTGGATAAGTTAGAAGTAGTCTACATGGTGATGAAGGGAGGAAGAGTAATAAAAAATACAAAAACGGGGTTTTGTCGGTTTCTACTAGGATAAAGCAAAGTGAAAAAAGCGGACATGGCATTTCCAGGTGGGCCCAAGGGCCAGGTCCAAACCAAGGCCCCAGTTGGTCCAGCCCCCCTCCCTACTTTTTCCTTCCTCTTTCCCTCCTCGCCTCCTCAACCCATCACCATCGGATTCCTATATTCCAATCTTTTGTACAACTCTAATTGCTGTTATTTATTTTAAAACCCAATGCCTGCCAAAATAAACCAAGTAATGCAACACTTAGACACGTCAATGCAGCGGTAAACACAAGTACATGCTATGTAATTTGGTCACTAAGGTATTTACGTTTACGTAACACTGCTTCAACTTAATTGGCACTTGCACCAAAGTTATGAAAAACTGTTTTAATTATGCTTAAATTACACTGTGCTTATATTGTAGTATGTGTACTAAAAATTGAAAATTAAAAAATTTGTACAAAATTGGTAACTTGTATCTTGGAAGTGCATCAACTAAAGCAATAAAAAATTCAACAAAAAAACTACCCTGCCCAATCCAACATTGAACATATATATAATGTATATGTTTATGAGTAACAAAATATTTTTCACGCTAATATAGTAAACATCCAGTTTATAATAAAAAGTATTTCATATATCATTCTAGCGCATTCATTGTCATTTCCGTTATAACAAATGCAGTATCAGTCTTTAAATGCAACAAGCTAAGCTTAAAATTTGTATATACTCATATTGGGTTTAGTTTTCCATAAAAACCCACTAAGCCCACTCAAGCTGGACTAAGGCCAAACAATTTTAAAAGACCGGACCAAATCATGCAGGTTTAAGAATCAGGCTTACGTGAATGGCCCAGAGGCTCAGCTTAAGTCTTGCAATCAAAGATTTAACTTTGAAAAGTGTAAAACAAATCTGATATAAAAAAAAAACATCAAAGCAAATCGGGCGGAATCGGGCCAGTACAGGTAAGTCCGAAAGCCAAAGCAACAACCAAAGCCCGGTCGTTGGCCAGGCTGAAAAATTGGCCCCGGTTTCTTCACAGCTTTGATCAGTAAATGAAAAAAGTTTTTTTAATCAACAGAAATTAAATTGTGTAGAAAATATTTTTCTTGGAAAGTAGACGAATCTCTTTCTTATCTTAAATTCTTACATGTTTCTACCCTCCCCCTACCTCCTTTCTCCCCTACCATATTCTTCTTTCGTTTTACCCACCCTCTTTGTCCTCCTTTACTTACTGAAACGCTCTGCTATCATTCTACTGTATTAAAGTTTCAATTTTTCGTTTTCAAAACTATTATTATACCTTCATACCATGCATGCCAAAAGAAAGTAAACATTATACCTCTATATCACGCTTGCCAAAAAAAGTAAAAAGATAATGAAAATGGCGCTTCCAACCCTCTAATTGTAACCCATCAAAAACATAACACCAATTTCAAACAACCCGTCTTCAGAGCACATCACAGCACGGCCAAGCGACATGCCAGTAAGGGAAGTGAATGACAAGTAAAAGAATACAAGTAAAACGACTTTGAAAGTAAAAGAAAAGCGTGAAGAGAAAACTCATTAAAAACCGACCAAAATTTAAATATTTTCCCGGAGGAAATTAAATAAAATTAAGTCATCACGGGCTGAAAAAACACAACAACAAAGGCGCTACCGGCCGGTAATTCAGCTGATTGGGGATAGGCCGACACGGAGTTACCTTGACAACCAATTATTACCCAACCCAAAACTTAAGCCGCCCGCGGAATCTACATTATATATAAACAGGGGTGAAGGAACAACACGGTAGTAATGGTTAGGTGAGTGAAGAGCTCGTGTACAGTACAAGGAACGAGCGAAAAGATTTCGAAACGTATTATATAATAACATGATATTTTGTCATTACAAAAACAAGGTACAAATTTTTCGTGATAATGAAGGATTTAAAGAGGTAGGGTTGGAAAAGGGTCTACTTATCTCTAAAGTAAGAGTTAACCAAGGTAAACGAAGTGTAGAGCAATTATAAATTGAAAACATGAGGTGATAAAACTTTGCACAATAAAGGTACAGCTAAGACAAAAATAGAATAAAGCTATGACAGACTAAGGTAAGGTTAGATTAGAGTTAGGATAGTTAGGAATGTAAATTAGAACTAGATTAAAGCTAAATTAAAGCTAAAGTAGATCAAAGCAACGATAGAGCTAGGGACTAAGCAGAAAGAAACAGTGTAAGGCTAGGGTAGGCTAAGATAATGGTAAGAGGTAGATACAAACTAAATAGATTCGAAAAGAATGTTACAGTAAACCGAAGACTAAAGAAAAACTAGGGTAGGCTACAACAAGGCCACATTAAGTCGGGTAAAGCTGTAGGCGGCTTAGAGTAAAGCTACGGTTGAGATACAGCAAAACTGGATAAAAAAACATTAAGATAGACTACGATAAAGCTAGGGATAAGAAAAGCTACAGTACGTCTAAATTAAAGATAAAGGGCAAAGGGTACCCCATCCGCAAAAAAACGTTTTTTCAAGTATAGAGCCAAAAGAAGATGAGAGTAAGAGTACAACTACAGTATCGTAGCAGTAGAGCATAATTTAAAAAAAAAAGTGTTTGAAACTTTCAATAAGATGTTGCTAAAAAAGATTCTTTCAATGTACTCAACCTTAAAATAATTTTTGTGATCTTTTGAAAGAAAAACTACTATTTCCGCCCACGCTTTACTAGTACCTACCATATAAGCAACACAATTCTTACTTAAAAATTCAGAAGCTTAACGAAAACTTAAATGAAAAACTAGGGCGCTTAATCCAAGTGACATTAAGAATGTAAGAAAAGTGTTAATGTTTGGAAAACACAGAAGAAAGTAATTCTTTCGGCCGAGAATAAGATATTTTTAATTAATTTGGGTATATTTTATATTAATTATTCTACTCCATCAAAATTGCACATAATTTAACTGTTTTTACTCTTCAAATTGCCCAAAGACTTTCAATAACAACGTAAGTATTTAACACATCTTTTGTCAATAATATCTTCAAATTACAACACATGTACAACAACATAACGTAGCAGTACTACATACTAATGATATTTTTAGAAGGTGACGAGGCTCAAATAATTATTTTATAAAAAACGTTATCTTACTCTGTTGTTCATAACATTCGTATTATTTCACTTTCACCGTTATGGTGGACATTAATGATGTGTACTTCACCATTTCTTGTACGTTACTATCCCAAAATTCGTTCATATTTTCATAATTTTCTGGCAATAAGATATCAGAGTCTCTCAACATTAACAACTTACTGTACAGAATTTGGAAAGAGGTCTCTTCTCTTCTAGTATCTTTAGAAATATCAGTAACTGACGTCAACTTGACCACCAATAATATTAATGTCCACCATAACGGTGAAAGTGAAATAATACAAATGTTATGAACAATTATTGTTGGAATTTTCTTTTTTTATGAATTATTTAGGTTTAAATTTTGTTATATTCTTTTTTCTTATGTTTAAAATGTTACTTATCTTTAGTTTTAAGACTGTAGTTATTAACTTTAAAATAGAAAAAAAAAACATTTTAAGGCGTTTTAGCCTTTGGAAGCCGACGGGAACCGAACCCTTGAGCTTCCGAGTCCAAGTCGGGCTCACTCGCTCGCTGCCATTGAAGAGCTTATGCTCTGCGCTCAAAAAGCGAACATGAGACAAAAGTATTTAAAAAACCAAACTTTGACCTGCCATATCTCAAAAACTAGAGATTGTTGGCAAAAAATTTTTACACCATAAGTCTTAAATTTTTTTGCTCTATGTTCGTATATATACCACTAGTTATAACTCGATTTTCATTATTTGCGGTTTCCTAGTTAAGCAAGAGTACGGCAGGCTACTTTAAGACGTTTTTTGAGCAAAGTAAAGTGTATTTTTTAGAACGGGGGAGGGGAGGGGAAGGAACGAAGGAAAAGACAAGGGTGAATATAGTTAACTTAAGGTAAAGCTGTAGTAAACTAAATAATGCTTAGAGAAAGGAATATAAGGTAAGATTAGGGTAAAGCCTGCGTAGTAAAACCTTATTTTAGCTTGGAGCAAGTAGTATCCTGTAAAATAGACATAATCATAGAATAAATCTAGGGCAAGCACCTAAACAACGTTGTTTTTTTGAAAGTCCCCAAATCCTAACATTTTTGGTTTCAACTCCGGCTTTGACTTTTTATAAATTTTAAATTTGGCATAGGCTCTAGCCCAAAATCCGAAGTTGCTTCGGGGGTATTTATGACTAAAATTTGACATTCTATAATTCCAACACCAACTTTGGCACCGGTGCCAAATCCGTAGCTGCCCCAAAACCGGAATGCGGAGCTTTTGAAATCTCTGTTCATAACCATACAAAACCATTAGCAAAACAACCCACAACTAACTAGGGACAATACTCTGGTTAATTGCAGATTGTCACTACACACTTCCTCAATTAAGTCATCGGATAACAATAGGAATAACATCTATTTGTACCCATTTTAGGTTGTTTACGCCTCACAAACGTAAGGGCAGTTTATTTTAAAACTAAAGCTTATATGAAAATGGCAAAATATAAAATTAGGCTCTAGGAAGTGTAATTGGAATAGACGTAGGATTGTTGACTTAACAAGCTATTTGGGCTGCACTTCCTTGTAGTAAACATATACATATAAAAATATATGTTTTGTCATTTTTTTTCTTTATTGTGTAAATAGAAAAAATCCAGTTTAAATTCAAATACAGAAGAGTCTGGCATGTAAAATTCGGTTTTTTGGCCCATGGCCTTTTTAAAAACCTTACCTATGGTAAGCGTCTTAATTTCCATATAAGCAATTTCAGCTATCATATCTCTTTCCCTTTTCTTTGTTAGGCTTAAAACTGATAGTTTTTAAAAACTTTCTAAAGCCATTCTAAAGAATAAACAAAAAAGTTGCATTCCTCACCCCCCCCCCTTCTCTCAACTCTCCGCCATCTTCACAGACACCCCATTTTTACCTTTTTTATGGTAGTTTACAAGCTCATAACGCCAGGCTTGTTTACATTAAAATAGTATGAAAAATAAACAAATTGGGCCATAAACAAAGTGAATATAAAGCCGAGTTTATTAATTAGAAACCCAGCCATACGAGAGCATTATGAGAGTGTTGTTCGGTGCACTTTTGTTATTCGCCATTAATGGTACGGTAAACTGTGTTCGACTACAGTCAGTTGGCTGTAAAGGTCAACTGATGTGTGGTGATAAGCCGGCGGCCGGCGTTAAGGTGGCCTTGTGGGACGAGGACGATGGTAGGTTGTCTATAGTTGGCAAGAACTTTCTTTACAAAGCCTATAATAGAAACAAATTTTGTTACAGTAATTAAAATTGCAAGAACTTTCTTTACAAAGATAAAACTCAACATGTAAAATCAGATGTTAATCAAAAATTGTACACTTTTCAGGACCCGACCCAGATGACAAGCTAAAAGAAGGCCAAACCGATTCAGAAGGCAAGTTCGAGTTGGTGGGAAACACTCACGAACTCACCAACATTGACCCAATTTGCAAAGTCTACCATGACTGTGATGATGGAATCAAGCCTGGCCAACGCAAACTCAAGTTCAAGATCCCATCCCAGTATATTTTTGGAGAATCCACCCCCAAAAAAATCTTCAACCTCGGCGTTTTGAATCTTGAAACTATTTTCCCAAGCGAGGAACGGAATTTATTGTAAACTTTAAATTTTTAAATTAAAAAAAGACAATAAACTGGTACTGCCTGCTTTTTTTTACTGTAAAGAAAGTTCTTGTTATTATTTGATCAAATTTTTTTGGGGCATTTTGGAAAGAAATAAGTCATGAAGTCAAAGCGGAGAAAGAAGAGAGCGCAGAGAAAGAAAGAAGATCAATTTGTCTTTTCTTTTTGAGCGGAAACCCAATCAAAACACATTTGACTGTTTTAAGACTCCGATTCCGCTCGATAAAGCGTCAGGTATAAAACCTAAACTTAAGGTTAGTACAAAAATCAGCTCGGTAAACCTGTGGCTGAGAATTGAAATTTTGGAATGTTTGGCCTTGGGCTGAACTGATAAGTTACTTGATTTGATTACATAAAACTTCTGTTGTTCAATTTTAAACCTCTATTTATAAACTGCCAATTGTTGCCTACTACTGGCAATCCTTATTTACCCATGACAAAAACGTTTTTAGTGCATTTTTAATCGACTGGTTCCATTAAAGATTAAACTCTAGTATAACATAAACAAATGCTGTTATCTAAAATTCCAATAAACATTATTGCAAAATCAGTTTCCAAATTTTTGTTTATGTGTTGTGCTCAGTGTCTATCTATATTGACCAAGGTCTATCTATTGTGCTCAGTCTCTCTCTATCTTGCTCACTGTCTATCACAACTTGCTTGATATCAATCGCTTGTGCTTGATGTCAGTTGCATTTGTGTTTGATATTAATCGCGATTAATATCAAACACAAATGCTATCGACCTTGGGACGTTCTTCATTACACAAACAATGGCTTTTTTGGGTCGGCTTTTGCCTTATTTCTTCAAAAAACCGAATTTTTGCGTAAACAACAACAATTTTTGGCTATTTCTCGTTAGCTTTTCCCAGTTTTACTTGAATTTATAGGTCTTTAGAATTGCTTTGATGTCGTTATTTAATTTTTAGGGCAGACTTAATAGTTTTCTGGTTTCATTTTTTAATTTTAAAACGGTTAGAAGTAGTTCTAGGCTTGTTTATTTAAAAAAAACTGAAGTTTGCGTAAGCAACAACAATTTTTGGATGTTTATCCTTGGCTTTTCGAAGTTTTATCTAAATTTATACGTTTTTAGGCTTATCTTTTTGTTGCTGATGATTTTTCTGACTTTGTAGAAGGTTTTGTGCTTTAGTTTTGAAGCTTAAGCAGTTGAATTTAGTTTTTGTCTTTATCTCGTTAGGTTTTTGTAGTATTACCTAAATTAATTTAGTTTCTATGTTATTCTTGCTGTTTTTAATCGCTTGTTAAGCATGATTTAAGGTTTTTAAGTCTATTTTTGAAATTTACATTACCTAAAGTCTTCTTGTTTCCAGCTACTATTATGTATAACTTTTCTTTTCGGCATTTTTTAGGTAACAATATCATGTTTATACATTATTTTCTATTCACAACATTCTTATCCGTGTTTTAAAGTAATTTTGTTATATTAAACTTGATTCTAAGTTAACTTTTTATCAGTTTGACATTTTTAGGTAACAATGTCATCAACAATTACTTTTCCGATGCACAATGGCGTCAAATTGCCGGCTCTTGGCTATGGAACTTGGCTTGTGAGTTTTTTTTATTTTTACTGTTCGAAGGTTATGAATTTTAGGTATAACTTTGATCAATATGAAGTTGAAATGGATATTACTTTATATAAAGCTGTCATCTTTGAAGTTTTAGCCATTTTTAAAATGTTATTCTTTAAAATTTTAGTCCACCGATCACGAACAGCTGAAGAAGTGCCTTCGTCACGCTTTGGATGTTGGCTATCGCTACATTGATACAGCTTATGCTTATGGCAATGAATCAGTGATTGGAGACGTGATCAAGGAGTATATTGATACTGGCAAACTGAAGAGAGAGGACTTGTTCGTGACTACCAAGCTTCCTCAATTTGCTACGAATCCAGAGAGATCTGAAGTTGTTATCAAGGCTTCGTTGGAGGCTTTGAAGTTGGATTATGTTGATCTTTACCTAATTCATACACCATTGTCTTTCAAGGTAAAGTTTTGTGGTTTTATGGGTAGTTTTTGGAGGTTTTTAGGATGTTGTATCGGCATTATATTAAGCTTAACACACTTTATTTTAGGCCAACAAAGAGGTGAACGGCTACGAAAAGGATGCGGATGGCAAATTCATTCCAGATCTTATTGACTTTAACCAAACCTGGAAGATCCTCGAGAAATACTACAAACAAGGCACCTTCAAAGCCATCGGAATCTCCAACTTCAACATCCAACAGATCCAGGATATATACGATCACTCTGAAATCAAACCAATGAATCTTCAGGTCGAACTTCATCTTCTCTTCCCCCAGATCGAGTTGGTCGATTACTGTAAAAAGATGAACATTACCGTAACCTCCTATGCTTCACTTGGCAGTCCAGGGCGCAATGCTGGGTTGAGCAAGTTCAAGGTGGAGGGTGATTGTCTGAACCATCCACTAACTCAAGAGCTGGCCAAGAAGTACAACAAGACGCCTGCTCAAGTCCTGCTACGTTACGTGATTCAGCGTGGAGCGTCGGTGATTCCAAAGAGTTTGAATGAGAAGAGAATCGAGGAGAACTTTAATGTTTTTGACTTTGAAATTTCGGATGAAGATCAAGCAAAGTTGAAGGGATTGGGCGAGAACAAAAGACTGTTGGTTTTCGATTTGTAAGTTGATTTATATTGATTTTGAGGGTATATACTTGACGTTTTGATACGTTTTTGAAGAGTAATGGGTATTTAAAATAGTTTTAATTAAATTTTTGAATTATAAGCCTAAGAAGTGTTTGTAAGCCTGAAATTCAACTTGTACTTAAAACACATTTTTTATTTAAAAACAACTTCAATTTTTGAAAAAAATGGCAAGACTCCCTGAAGTGTCTAAAACAATATAATAGGCTTACAATTGCCCCTCAAGCTGGAACTTGTTTCTTTAATCTTGATAATTTATTACACAAGGCCAGACGACCACACATACGGCAAATACGATTCGAAGAATGAACTGATTTTTCTAAAAGTGCATTTTTATGTAAATAACAAAGGGAAATGGAACAGACATTTTGTGAAGCTAAAAATAACAAAAGTTAAAAGTTCATGGCTTAAATTAGGGCTTTAGGGTTGAATTTCAATTTTTGAAGTTTATAAGTTTGGTAGGGTACGGTAATGTTGAGTAGGGTACGGTAGTGTAGAGTAGAGTAGGGTAAGGTTGAGTAAGGCAGTAGTAGCCAGGATAGGGTAAAGTATGGTAGAGTAGAGTACAGTCAGATAGGGTAGGGTACGATATTCCAAGGTAGGGTTGAGCAAGTTAGTAGTAGTCAGTTTAGGGTAAAGTACGGTAACTTAAGGTAAGGTGTATTACTGTAGGCTAGAGTAAAGTAAGATATGAGAGAGCAGGGCAGGGTAAAGTAGAGTAAAACAGGGCGAAGACATGGCTTTAATAACGAAAAATATGACGTTTTTAGGCTTCAAATCCTCATTTTTGAGGTTTAAAAACGAAAAAATACTAATAAAATATGATTTTAAACCTAAATCAAACACAAAAGCAAAAAATTCAAATTTTTAAAAAATTTTCATGTTTCAGCGGATTTGACCATCCAAACTACCCATGGAAAGACGAGTTGAAAAACTACAAAAAGTAGTTGTTTAAACATATCTAAACTGTGATGTTATTTTTTCACTTTTTGTTGATATTTTGTATCAATAAACTAATTATAAAATTTTTGAAAAATTGATTCTTAAATTTTATTTGGAAGTTAAAAATTCATTTTTAAGCAAATAAAAATATATAAAATACAGTAAACCTGGGTTGAAAAAAGACAAGCTACGGGTGATTTTTATATGACATGTTATTATAGTAAGCATGAGTCAAAAAAAGCGAAATAAGCTAAATATATATACAGTAAAATACAGTATATAAAAGCTTATGAAAAGAACAGTACGGTAAAGTAAAATGTAAAAAAATATAAAATACAGTAGTGTGAAGAGATAGGTCGATTATAAGACCCAATCAGTCCGGAGTGTTCTCTTTCAACGCTAAAGCAAGGTACTAACTAACAACACAACATGTACCTTGCCTTAACAGCCCTTTAACCTCTACAACAACTTTACACCGTTCAAACCGGATCTTACAATGAATAACATAGCGCAATATAATGCTTATTATTATTGTTATCTTAATGTTTTTCTTGCACTTTTTACTGCTACTGATACGTACCCTTTTTGAAAAAACGATTGCTGATTACATCTGGAGACTCATCAGGATGAAAACATATAAAACAGGGAATGTTTAATGTTCAGATGCAGTTCTGATAAAAATTGTCCGACCTTTGATTGCCCCATTATTCACATAGGGACAACGTTTCATTTTTAATGTCATTTGGGGTAAACACCTTGGCGAGGGGGGGGGGGATGGCTATTGCGGTCGGGCTCTCAGAGGTACGAATTTGATAATAGTTCAGGACGATGAGGGGGGGGTATTAAAACATAGCAAGGAATAGTAGTTTTTATGGTACATAATTTCATGGCTCAGATAGGGCATGGTACGTAGGGGAGGATAGGGTATAGTAGAGTAGGTTAGGTTAGGGCACGGTAAAGTAGGGGAGAGTATGGAAGGGCTGAACAGAGTAGGGCAGAGTAGGTCAGGGCAAAGTAAAGTACCGCATAGGATGATAGCTTATAGGACTTATGTTATACACATTGTTTTTATGTTTTTATTATGGGTTATGTTAAGATTTTTAGCTAAAAATGGTCGATGTTGGTCATGTTACTATGCACAATGGTGTCAAGTTGCCTTTGCTGGGTTACGGAACGTGGTTGGTATGTTTTAAAGGTTTAAACCTAAAAAGTTATGGCACAAAATGCATCCTAAAAGACATGGTGTTAGGTTTTACTGTGTTCAATAGCTAAAATTAAAGTTTTAAACTTGAAGTTAAAATAAATTTTTAACTTAAAAATTTTAAAAACTTTAAATTTTAAGGCCAGTGACCATGAACAGCTAAAAACTGCCTTAAGACACGCGTTGGACGCTGGTTACCGTTATATTGATACCGCTTTCGTCTATGGCAACGAAGCTCCAATTGGTGATGTGATCAAAGAGTATATTGATGCTGGCAAACTGAAGAGGTCAGACTTGTTTATCACTACTAAACTCCCAGCACAAGCTTTGAATCCTGAAAACGCTGAAGTTGCATTGAAGAGATCCTTGGAAAGTCTGAAGACTGATTACGTTGATTTGTATCTTATTCACACTCCTACGGCTTTTAAGGTGGGTAATTTTACTTTGCCCTACTTTACCCTACCCTATCCTACCCTACCTTAACCTACTCTACCCTGCCGTAATTTACCCTATCCTACCTTAACCTACTTTACCTTAGTTTACTTTACCGTGTTTTACCTTACCATACTAAAAATGATGTTTCAGCCTGAGAACAACTTAAATGGCATGCTAAAGGATTCAGAAGGCAAATTTGTAGTAGAAGATGTTGACCTGAACCAAACTTGGAAAGTTCTCGAGAAGTACTATAAGCAAGGCACTTTAAAATCCATTGGAATCTCCAACTTCAACCACAAACAGATTCAAGAACTGTACGATAACGCCGAGATTAAACCAATGAATCTCCAAATCGAACTTCATATCCTACTACCCCAAATCAAACTGGTCGATTTCTGCAAAGAAAAGAACATTACAGTAACTTCCTATTCAACCTTGGGTAGTCCAGGTCGTGGAGCAGCTGGAATTAGCAAGGTATGGGTCGAGGGTGACTGTCTCAACCATCCCTTGACTCAAGAATTGTCCAAGAAGTACAACAAGACTCCAGGTCAGATTCTGTTGAAGACCGTGGTGCAACGTGGCATTTCTGTGATTCCGAAGAGTGTGAATGAGGAAAGAATCAAGCAGAACATTGACATATTCGACTTTGAAATCTCGGAGGAAGATCAGAAGAGACTACTTGGTTTGGGAGAGAAGACCAGACTTTTGGTGTTCGACTTGTAAGTTGAGGGTTGTTTTGTCATTTTTGAAACAGTTTTTAACAACTTAGTTTAAAAAATTTGAAGTTTTAAGTACGGTAAGATATGGTCGAATAAAAAACGCTAAAGGTTAAGGCAGCATAAGGTAGGATATTGAAACGTAAAGAATAGTGTGCGCTAGGGCAAGATAGAGTTTCAGAACATGAATCTCTTTATTATAATATTGTAATAATACCGGTTACCAGGGCCGGGCGGGGACTTTTGGTCTGGGGGCAGGGGTCCAAAAAATCGGCACAGGTAAGTTACCTGTGCCGATTTTTTGCAAAATTTTTTTTCCGAAAATCCACAGGGGGACCACGTTCAACTTTTTTCAAAAAAAATTTTTTTAGGGGGTGGTACCCCCCCCCCTCGTCCCCCCCCCCTCCTCGCGTTCGGCCCTGCCGGTTACTATTGTAAATTCTTTTAACGCCAATAAATTTTTACAATAACTATGGCGAAAGCAAGATAACGATTGTAGGAAAGGGAGGATTGTGCCACGCAGAATCGAGCTTGGGCACGATATAAAGATGAGAGTTTACATTATGAATAACCTGAGCACAGCATGTACTTAAAGGTGGAGTTAGGACAAGTTCCGACATTAGCTAGGTCGAAAATGAAAGGTAGGGTAAGGTAAAGTAGGGTGATGTAGGGTAGGGTAGGGTAGTTAAAATAAATTAAAATTGGATTTTTTAGTGCATACCACCACCCAAAGTATCCCTTCAGTGAAGAATTCTAACTTTGATTAAACCATATTGTGGTATAGTACTTCTACTACTGTAATTTTATTGTAACTTCTTTGTAAATTTACTTTTTAAATAAACTTGAACAAGTTGTTGCTATTGTACTTTAAACTCTGTAAACAACGTTCTTGCTGTTTTTCGTTGTGTAAAGAAAGTTTTTGCTATTTTTTATTCTGTAAAGAAAGTTCTTGTTAACTAAACTCCCACTAACCTCTGACGTATGCACCTCACATTTTTCTAACAAGTTTATTACCTAAAACCTCACTTTCATCCACCTTAATCTCACTTTAAATCCCACTAATTACTCAGCAATAAATCGCACTCAAAAACAATGATAAAAACGTTCGAAAAGGCGGAACGTTATACCTAAAATGGCGGAAATCGGGCGACGTGAAAACACCTTGAGCGATCAACTGGTTTAGTTATTTTGCGTCGTATACGAAGACGGTGGACGCGAATATGCGGTTGAACATAATTTTGCTACTGAATATTTTTGTTGTAGTGTTAGTTTTGATCGAAAGGAGGTAGGTTTGAGAAAGATGTGGTTAATATAAAAAATTGTTCTGTAATGTTACAGTAGCTTTTTATAGTAGAATAAGACAAAGTAAAAAACGTACAAAAAATTAATTTTTAAAAAATTAAAATTTACAGTAATTCTGCGGTACTCGTGCTTTTTATAACTATTTTGTCACATAAAATTACTTCATTTTTCATTTGAAACGATTTTACTCTACCGTAACTGAGCCTCACTCTGCCCTCGCCTTATCATGTTTGCTTATTTTGCTTTTTCCTTACCCTGGCTTTAGAATGGTCTTACCCTAGTCATGTTTTGGTTTTGCTCTAGTCTTCTTTTGACCTTATCTTTACTATAGTCTTAGCTTTACCCTAGCCTTGTTTTAGCTTTGCTTAGCTATTCTCAGCTTGCTTTTACTCTAGTGCTGGCTCTACCCTAGCTATGCCCTCTTATCCTTACTATAGTCTAATCTTTGTCCTAGATTTGTTTTAGCGTTGCCTAGCTTTTCCCTACTTACCTTATTTGTTACTAGAAATTCTTACTCTGACCTTACTTTAAATTTACTCTAGCTTTAATTTAGGTTTTCTTAACTTCCTTAACTTAATTTTTATCTTATTTAAACACTAACTTTAACCTGGTACTTTACAACAGCCCTGCCTTAGTATAGTAAAATAACCCTACCCCAGCTCTACCTTAGCCAAATAAAATAACCCTACAACATAATCTACCCCAACCGAATAAAAAAACTTAAATTTTTAGTTCATCAGCACCACTAGAGACCCTAGTAATCCCAGGTGGTAAAACCACCACCGAGCTACGACGCTATAATGACAGTCCACTCTTTGTTGACGCTCCAGTAGCCAATATTCGAATCCTGAACCGTGGACGTCGCACCCCATCAAAAGAATTGCCGCATTCTGGAGAAGTTACATTTAGAAGACGAGCTAGAATCCTGCACGATGATAGTGCTAGAACAAACCGACTGAGAGACGCTGAAGAAGTTGAGCCTATGTTGATTAGAAAGTTGGCTACAATTGATGAAGAAGTGTCAGATCCGTTTGAAATTAAGACTGTTTCTTTGAAACGGCCGGCTTATCGACAGAGAATTATAAAGTGAAGATACCTTAATATACGTTGTAAATATAAGATCTAAGGGCACTGCAATATACAAATGTAATAAAATTTCGATAACATTAGAAGTGTAATTAAAAATTTTAAATTGTAAAGAAAATACTTGTCTTTTTTCTACTGTAAAGAAAGTTTTTGTCATTTTTTCCCATAAATTTCTTTTTCCTTTTCTTGAACAGAAAATAGGCCAAAAGAGACAAATAAAGAGAGAGAAGAAAAGAACGCATAGAAACAGTGTTTTGCCGGACCGGTCCGAATGAGAATTTTTTCGGTCCGGTCCGGTCCGGCTCTATTTTTTTTCGCTCAGGTCCGGTCCGGTCCGTACCAAAAGGTCAGGTCCGGAAAATTTTTTTTTTATTTTTAAAAAGAGCCAGGAGCGCTAAAACTGCTTTCTTTACGTTTAAAAACTCTTAAAAATATGTTTTATTTGCAATTTTTAAAACAGTTTTATTAAAATAAAAAAAAATTTTTTTCCGGACCGGTCCGGACCGCACGGGTCCGGCAAAACACTGCATAGAAACAAATAAAATCAGTTTTCTTTCTTTTGGAGCGCAACCCAATCAAAAAGCAAGTGTTGGTTTTATTACCTCCTTTCATTTGATAGTGTTCCTCGCTATTCGTAGCCTAATTTAGGTTAGCACAATAACCAGCTCGGTAAATCTGTGGCTGGAAATTAAAATTTTGGAATGTTTGGCCCTGGGCTGAACTTATATTTTAATTTTTGATTAATTTTCTCGACCTAATTTATTATATTAGTAAAATAGACTTTCTTGTTCTTCATTCCTCTCATTTCTGCTTTTTTATTTTTTTTTTTGAACTGTAAAGAAAGTTATTGCCGTTTTTTAAAATCAATTTATTTTTTTCGTCTTCAGGAAAGAAGATAGGAAAAAGGGAGAGCGGGAAAAGAAGAGAGCGCTGAGAAACAAAGAAAATCAGTTGGTCTTTTCTTCTTTTTAAAAAGAAACCCAATCAAAACACAAGTGATTGTTTTATTAAATCTTATTCCTTTGTCTTTTTGAGCAAGCTATAAAAGCTAAAAAAGGTTAGCACAATAACCAGCTCGGTAAATCTGTGGCTGAGAATTGAAATTTTGGAATGTTTGGCTTTGAGCTGGACTAATATTTTATATATCTATTGTAATATAGATGGTATGTAAAATTAATACTTTGTATAAGCTATAGAGTAAAATAGCTCTCTGACTCAAACTTCCTGGCTGTTAAGCAGAAAAATACAAAAATTTATCTTATACTCCTCGAAACTCAAAAGTAAAAACTTTGTTGAAGTTATCCGTATACATATATAACAACAAATATTGTAGTTTATTTATTAGTGCTTTTAACTATATTATCAATTTTTATCAATTTTTTTTATTTTTAAACTTTTTGATACATTTGACCTTATCTGCCTGAGTAAACAAAAACATTTGACTTTTTTTAAAAACTTTTGTTTAAAGCTAAATCAAACGTTAATACAGTGTGACAGATGGGCTAATAAAGCATACGTACAAGACAAACAAAGCAGTATAATATAAAACAGTAATGGGATGATAATCAATCATATCACGGCTTGACGATGAAGTTCCTATTTGCTTTGGGGTTGGTGGTCGTTACGGTCTATGTGCACGGCGACCAGGTTGGTACTACCACTGGTTATTGGTACGTTTAGAGGTTTTTTGCTGAAATTTGAAAAGTTTGTTTATATGTAAAATACGTATTTTTACGTTATGACGGTCTTTCATACCAATTAGTACTTAACATTCGTATTTCAGGGACTGCTGCAAACCTTCCTGTGCATGGCCAGGCAAGGCCAATGTCTCTCGTCCATCTTTGGCTTGTGACATCAACGATCAACC
This sequence comes from Bursaphelenchus okinawaensis, assembly GCA_904066225.2. NCBI lineage: Eukaryota > Metazoa > Nematoda > Chromadorea > Rhabditida > Aphelenchoididae > Bursaphelenchus > Bursaphelenchus okinawaensis. The sequence continues at coordinate 3,473,887 of CAJFCW020000005.1, read as the reverse complement.
AATCAACGACAGCAACGCTTACTCTGGCTGTGGAGACGACGGTGTAGCTTATATGTGTTCTCACGAACAACCATGGGCCATCGATGACAACCTATCGTATGGGTTTGCGGCCGTAAACATTGGCGGTCAAACCGAAGCTGACTGGTGTTGTGCTTGCTACGAGCTGACCTTCACTGACGATCCAATTAAGGGCAAAAAGTTTGTGGTACAAGCTACGAACACTGGTGGAGATTTGCAAGACAATCACTTTGATATGGCTATTCCTGGCTGTGGAGTGGGCTACTTGAATGGATGTACCGCCGAATACAATGCCCCAGCCGATGGATGGGGAGCTCGTTATGGTGGTATCTCTCAAGAGGAAGAGTGTAGTGAGCTGCCAGAGCTTCTTCAACCCGGATGTGAGTGGAGATGGAGTTGGTACTTGGGAGCTCAGATCCCAAATGTCACTTTCACTCGAGTCAAGTGTCCCACTGAGATCACTGATAAGAGTCAATGTATTCGTGACGATGAGAACACTTTTTCTGGTTAAACAAAGCTTTGTTTGAGTTTGTTACAGTATGATTGTGAAGCGTTGTAGATCATACTGAGTTTTATGATACTATAGTCTACACTTTTATTCTTACAATTAGTACTAAGTAGTAATTGTAGAACACTATTTTTAATTTATTAAATAAAAATGCAAGTTTAAAGTTGGAAAATAATGAAAGGCTAACATTAAGGCTACAAACAAAATTTTTTAAAATAATAAAATAAATTTTAAATTTTAAAGTTTGATCTCTGTTCTCTACGGTTTTAATTGCTGAGCATAAACTTAAATTTGTTGCAATTTTGAGCATTGATGATCAATGACACTTGAACGGTCATAAAGTCTGCAGTTTGAACTTTTATTTGTCTTGGAAGTCGTCTAGATCTAGACACTATAAAAGCTAACGTAGGCGAGTAAAAGCGCAAAGCCAGTTGAAATTTGTTGCATTTTTTCATAAACGATTGTTTTAGTTCTAGCTAGCGTAAGGCTAGGGCAGGGCTAGGATACCCTGTGGCTATTTTTGAGTAAAAGTTAGGCCGGAGTGGAGGCAGGACAAGACGGGTGGTTGAGTAAAGCCTTTAGGCTGAAGCAAGGCTAGCGCAGGCTATGACAGGGGTAGCAGAATAGTATTGTAAACTAGAGCAAGTTAGAATATTTTAAGACATAGTACGACTAAAAGGTGGAGTATATAAGCAAGTAGAGCAAGAAACTTTAGTTTAATAAAGTATTTTATGGTTTGTTGCTAGAGCTAAATTATAATTTGTGAGACTTAAATAAGCTTACCCAATTATAGCCCATAAACAAAATATTAAATTTTTAAAAATAATTTAGTTAACCAAAAAAATTTTTAAATTAAGTTTTTTACAATGTTAAAAGCCTAGTTTGCAACCTTACAACCTGCAAGATTGATGTCAGGTTGCAAAGATGACATTCTCCACAAAACAGAATAAATTTTCGGCAGTCTTTGTTTTGGTATTTGGCGCTAATGATCAAAAGGGGCGACCTTTTTTCGAACGTTCGAACAACAAAATCACAAATTAAAGCGATGCCTTTCTTAAAAAACCATTATTTTTGAATTTTAGTGGTAACTTTTTTTCATTTTTTGTTTTTAAAGTAGCTTTTTAAAAGAGAACGTATTTTACAAATGATAGGTTTTACATTTTTTAAATTTTTGTAATATAATATCATCTTAATATTATGTAAAAAAGTCTTGCCGTTTTTTGATTTTAGGGTATATGCAAAATGACGACAAGACTTTTTTTGATTTTATTAATTTTTTAAACCCTAATTTTGAGCTAATTGTGAATGACATTTCAAAATACAACCTTACATTTCCGAACATCTCATCGATCAAAGTATTTCGAGATTTTTCAAATTCTTGCCATTTTTTGTTTGTTTTGTTTTTTATTTCGAAAAAGTCATTTCTACGTCAAAGAAATGTCAAAAAATCACTTTTGCAGGTTACTAATGTCAACTTCTTCAACTTAAACGTCATCTCACACATCATGCAGGTATTTTTGTGCTTGAGGACACGTTTTTCAGAAAAGTTATGTCATTATTTATAAAAAATTTTGTAATTTTGTCTTTTTAAAGGGGAAAAACACTGTACTTATATTAAAGGGTGTACTAAAAGAAGGCAGGGCATTAACAGGGCATTGGCAGGGCATTGGCAGGGCATTGGCAGGGCATTGGCAGGGCATTGTCAGGGCATTGTCAGGGCATTGTCAGAACATTGGTAGGGGATTGGCAGGGCATTGGCAGGGCCGGGCAAAGCAAGGCAGGGCAAGGCAAGGCAGGGCAGAGCAGGACAGGGCAGGGCAGGGCAGGGCAGGGCAGGGCAGGGCAGGGCAGGGCAAAGCAGGGCAGGGCAGGGCAGGGCAGGGCAGGGCAGGGCAGGGCAGGGCAGGGCAGGGCAGGGCAGGGCAGGGCAGGGCAGGGCAGGGCAAAGCAGGGCAGGGCAGGGCAGGGCAGGGCAGGATATAATTCAATAAACAAAAAAAAATTTCATTTTGAAATTTAGAAAATTTTCAAAATGCAATACCAAAAAAAATTAAATTCCAATCGTTTTTTCGCAGAAAACCAATTTGTCACCACATTTGTTCATAATTTGAAAAAGCGAAAAAGTGCCAAAAAGTTATAAAAAGCTGACTAATTGTCTGCTCGTTAGGCCCAACGCTTTGGTGGTCTTCAATTTTAAGTGGGTGTTAATGGGTGATCAAGATTTATTTTTGACCGTATTTAAGCATTCTGGTGATGGCAGGGGAATTGAGTCGATATAGAGGACCTTTGGGATGTATAGAAAAAGAGTAAAGCAGAGAACTAGGCTTATAGTTTTTAAACTTAGGAGCTTTAGGCTTAGAGTTGTTCGGCTTAAGAGTTTTAGGCTTAACGACCGTAGGCTTTGGGGTTCTAGACTTCGGACTTTTAGGCTTAAGGGTTTTGGCTTAAGAGCTTTTAGCGTTAGGGCTTTAGGCTTAGCGGCTTTAGGATTAAAAGCTGCAGGTTTAGAGGCTTTAAGCTTAGAAGCTTGAGGCTTTAAACTTACGAGTTTTAGGCTTATTGTTAGGAAATTTAGTTTTAAGGACTATAGACTTATGTAAGAGTTTAGGTTTAAGAGCTTGTTAGGGATTTTAGGCGTAATAACTTTAATTTTAAAAGTTTTAGGCTAAGGGAGCTTAAACTAAAAGGTTTTTAGGCTTAGAGTTTATATACTCAATAGCTTTAGATTAAAAATTTTCAAGCTTGAAGGTGTTTGCTAATTTATTAGCATTAGGCTGAGAATAACGCATTTTAAGTTTTAAAACTTTAGGCTTAGAAAGTTTTAAGCATTGAAGCTTTAGTTTTAAAAGATTTAGGCGTAATTTCTTTAGAATCAAAAACTGGCAATAAATATTAGCTTCGAAGGCAAATTTATATAATAAACGCTTGACATCATTAAATTTCACCTTTTTTCTAATCATTTTCAAACCTTTTGCAAAGTCAAATTAACGCTTAAAATTTATTGTCTCGGACGATCAAGCGAAACTCTAAAAATAAATGATTTTGCCATTACAAACACCTTAAAATGTGCGTCAGAAATCATAGGTTCGGCTCAAATCAAGCCTTCCTCGATTAATTAGAGCTATTTTCGATACCGGAAACAAAGAACGTCAGTTTCCGGGGTTTATCAATATTGAGTGGGAAGGCCGGGTTTAATTGTATTAAGTTTTTCTAAATTACGTTGGCTTAAGTTAATTGGTAGTATTAAGTTATACATAGTTTTAATTAGGATTGATAAGGTTTTCTTAGCGGATTAGCTGAAAGTTTTTAATTACAGGGAGATATATTGATAACTACTGTAGTTACGTAGCAAGGAGACAAAGGCTAAAGCTAAACCTAAGGCACTTTTTTTTAAATACTGAAATTTTTAAAAAAATTTGTTACAGTAAGACTAATTTATTTATTGGCAGTTTTTCTATGTCTGCCAAATCACGTTTTATACGACTACAATCATATATTTACCATATTTATTGGAATTTGCTGACAAAGTTTAATCTTCGTTCTTCTTTTTCTCTGTCGTCTCGAATGTCATAGTAATCTCTGATTCAAACCTCGTGGTTACCGTAACCTTTAAACCTTCACCTCTTTAATTCACTTGTAAACACCAAACTCTACGTGATTTGACGAGACCCTCAGGCACATTCGCGAAATATATCACAAACTCAAGAGACGTTCGATAATGAATGGCATTTGAGGAATTTGATTTTTTTCTTTTCCAAATGCCCTGAGGGGCCGGTGTTTAAAAATAATTCGAACAAAAGCAAAGACAATTGTCCGGCCCTGAGGGTGTTTGTATTGGCCAGGCTTTGTGTGTCCAATTCTCAATCAAAAGAGAGAGCGAGAGAGATCGTGGGGATCGGAGAGAGGGTAGGGCATTGACGTCAATGCCAAATATTTTTGAATTTTTTATAAATTCCACTGATTTTTTATTCGAGATTTGGTTGATTAAGGCGGGATTGAGGGGAGGTTGATCAACGTGAAACATCACTGATATGATTCAGGATTTTGGGTTTTTGTTTTTACTGTTTTGGGCTTGTTTTGAAGAATTGGGGAGCTGGAGGGGTGGTTTGTAAAATCGGATGGGTAAATTAGAGTTTGGTTGTGGAAGGTTAAGGTGAAATTAGATAAGGGGTAGGGTAGAATTTGGGTAAAATTAGAGTAGGATTAGAGTAGGATTAATGTACGATCAGGGTTGGGTAGGGTAGAATTAAGATATGTTAGAGCAAAACCAAAGTAAAATTAAAGTAGGATAGGGCAGGGTATGGTAAGGTAGGGTAGGGTATTTTGTAAGTTCGAAAAAATTTTAAAAATGCTGCCTCAAAGAGATTTTTTTTGTTTAAAATTAATGTATAGGCAAGGTAAAATACGTGGTTTACTATATATTCACATCTTGTGTTTTTTACAATTATTTTTCAATTTAAATTTTAACTTTTTCCAATTTCAATTTAAAAATAATTTGCAATTTCTTGTTTTTCGTGTAAAATTTGAATTGCGGGACAAGTACGTAACGGAAGCTACGTGTTGTATACGTACTATTTGTTTATCCAAAATCTTGTACTCATGCCCCGGTGAAACACTTCCGTACTCTTTAATACTGTAAATCCCTTCCGCGCTCTTTATGTGTACGAAACACGGGGTTTCTGACGTGGGTTTTGAAATTGAAAATAATTTTTTTTGTTTTTATAATAAGTAGTGTGCTTTGGTACATGCTATAAGTCATGTAGATCAACATTGGTATGTTAAAGATAAATCAAAAAGATTTCGAGCTAGGGTTAGAGCAAAGCAAAGGCAGGGTAGAGTATGGTTAGAGTACGGAAAAGCAAAAGCAGAGCACAAGTGGGGCTAGGAGAGGTTTAGGCCACACCTAGGCTAGCTTAAAAAAGGCCATGTATATCTTCTTATACAGGGTGCGCCAAAAGTTCTGTTACACGGTTTTTTAATTAAATATTTATTTTAACATCAAATATAACTAAAACAACAACTAAAAATAGTAACATATAGTACTAGTTATAACATAGTCAAACGGTTTAGAAGTGTCTCCCTTTGCGGTTTGGCACAAGCCCAACATAGAGAAAACGACCGGTAAAGTTTTGTAACAGAATTTTTGGCGCACTTTGTATATATCTATATATATTAGTTTATGTATATCTTAAGGAAAGTAAAAACCGTATTGGATTAGACTTTAAGACGTTGATAATTGTAATATAGTATGATGCTATAGTATATAGTGTAACATGATATTATAGTATCAATGATGTTACACTTAGATTATAGTTCAACTATCACGGGATATATTAGTCAAAGATTAACACACACACACGTGTGCATATACAAATATATACTTATATGTATTACTCCTAATATCACGTGATATACCCAACTTATTCTATCTAATTTAACACTTTTTACTACTTTAAACACTATACTACACATCAACTTATACCTTGAAATCTAATAACAATGTCACGTATGTTTACCTAATCTTTAGTCGTTGTAACCAAGTACCACTCTCTACCACATACCTAAAATGCACATATAATTATAGTATTCATTTTATACATATAATACGATTACACAAATACGATAATCTCATCACAGTATTTCGAAACATTGCCACAACACTATTGTGTACGGATTTGCCATTCCAGCTATTATACCTTGAACTCTGAACATTGACTTTTTAAGCAGGTCAAATTTCTTGCCGAAAATACGTGCGTTATAGTAATAGCGTTCTAGCTTTTGAAAATTTTAAATTAAAATTTTTTTTGTAAGTTAGAGCTAGAGCTGTGGCTAAGACTAAGACTGAAGATAAGGCTAGACCTAAAGCTAAAACTTAAAAATTTTTGGTTTTTTTAAAATTTTTATAATTAAGTTTTTCTTTTTTAAAATCTGAAAAAGTTCTCAAATTTAAAAATTTTTTATGATTAATTTTATGACGTTATTCCGACGTCAACAAGTTCAAAGTAAAAACTTTGTTTACTGAGGCTTAAGATTATATCATAAGAAAGCGTGTCAATGTACTTATTGGTATTTCTAAGAACTTGTAAGCAGGGTTGGCAACAAGGCAGGGTGCCCTGTGCCCTACCCTGCCCTGCCCTAGGGCAGGGCAGATTGTCCGCCGACGCAAAGAAACACATTTTTTTGTTTCAAAACGTTTTGACAAATTAGTAGGAGTCATAGGAACAGAAAGTCACGGTTTTGCATTGGTCAAAGGAAAAAATAGCCTCCGCCGGTCTCCGCCGAATATCCAAAAACGAAGTATTAGTACCAAAATCGCCCCCAATTTGAAGTGTATCAAAATTGATAGGCTTTAACAACACTTTATTGTACGTATTTCATGATATTTACAAGTTCATTGACTTTTAGGCTCTATAATAGTAAATGCCGTGTAAAATGCCCTGTACCGGGCAGGGCATAGCAGGGCACAGGGCAGGGCATGGAAAATAGCCAATGCCCTGCCCTGTCGCCAACCCTGCTTGTAAGACATTTAGTACAAGCTTAAGTAGCTAGATATATCCTTCACTATTGCGTAGATTTAAAAAAAATTGCAAAATTTGACATTCATAGCCAATACGTTACGTTGATTAACAATACATATACAGTAAAGCTTGCTTTTAAACCTCGTTAGGCCTACATTTGCCAGCCTAGTTCTTTTTAAAATTTTTCTTTGGTTATTGTCACATAGGAATAGAGCCACTAAGGGTCTAGTGGACTCTTTTTTGGATCTACTCTCTACCACATACCCCTTGTATAAGGTAAAAATTTATTTTTTATTATTTATTAAGTTCTTATGTAAAAGTACAAATAGACAATATAAAAAAAAGCTAGCTAGTATACGGTAGATGGAAAGGTCATTAGGTTATTTTTATAATAAAGGATAGATCGACGTCTAGTTTAAAGATAAAGTTTTATGTTATTCAGTAGACCTAGAAGGAGGCCTATTAGAGGCGGCTTAACCTCTTTACAGGTATATTGTTTGGTTATGATATTACAAAAGTTTTCTAAATTTTTGCTTACAATTATCAGTTAATTTTTTACTATATATAACATTTAAGTCTGTTTTAACTTTAATTTTAAATTTTTTTTGTTGTAAATAATATTTAATTGCCTTCCGGTAATAATTTAACATTTTTTTGTAATTATATAATAGGTTTCACAGTTTGCATGTTGACTTTTGTTTTTGAATGCTTTTTGAGACTCAGTAATTAATTAGACAACTTGGTTTAATAACTCTTGGCATTTGTGTAATATCAAAAGATTTTTGGCCAAAAATCTTTTTTTTATTTAAGAATGGAAGAAACTTTCTTTACAAAGCATAAAATGGCAAGAACTTTCTTTACTAAGTTTAAAATTGCAAGAACTTTGTTTTCAAAAAAAAATGGCAAGAACTTTGTTTACAAAACAAAATGTATCTTTTTATTCTCAGCACCATTTACGTAGTAGAATTAAGCCTAAATGTTCAAAGCTATGACTTACATAAAATAAGCCTTCCATAGAATAAATAAGTCCTATCATAAGCCTTACATACAATAAGTGTACATGTTCCATGAAATAGATTAAACATAGGGATAATACACAGCAATCTACATGGATTTTCGTCAACAAAAATGTAGTGTGTCATCAAGGTGTTACACATAAAACAATGATTAATATCGTATTATACAAAGTTTTATCAATTTTACATTACTTTTTGGGGGTTTTGTATTAAAAACATACTATAATCTACTACTGATAACATCTTACGGGGATATTATATTGTATTAGAGGAGAGTGGATTTTATATTGTACTAGGTGAGTAAAGAAGAAATATTGAATGAGGCTTACTAATAATTTCAACGGGATTTTGAATTAAATTTGCATTAGATTTTTAATTTAAAACCAGGATGTAAACAGTCGGAAGTGAGGCAATTTTGATTAAAACATTAATACTATGTAAATTTTTACCGCAGTTATTCTTGAAACGGGTCCACTAGGCTTTTAATAACAATGTCACGTTTGTTTTGGCCTTAACCCAACCAAAAATTAAATTTTGTTACATTACTTGTTGTTTACGATACAAAAACAGTACGAATTCCATAAAAGAAGCCGAACTAGGTCGGGTCGAAGCAAATTTGGAAAGGACCGGGTCAAAAAATTAGCCCTGGCTTGTTTACAGGATATTAGTAATACAAAAACTACACTTTATACAATAATTTTATAATAACAATAAGCTAAGTAACGTACAATACATACATATTACTTCCAGAAGCTGTTATGTATACAAGAAAACATTTTTCGCACAAACACAATAATATCACTATGGTAGTATAATATATTGATAACAAAGCCAAAAGTCCTTTTTTTTACTTTTATGGTGATATAATGACAATAGTAGTAATATCAGAGCTAAAGGTCGTGGAATACTAATCAAAAAAAGTGAAGAAGAGAGGGGTATTGCATGATAGTATAATAAAAATTTGCTTTTTAATTTTATTGAAAAATACAAATTTCAAAGACTAATATTTAACTTTCATTCTACTGTACTTTGTCGTCATTTACTGTGAACTTTGTTTTCTTTTACAATGTACTGTGTTATATTATACTCCCCTGATCTACTTTCTTCAAAAACTTGAAATTGTTTTTAACTGTTCGTCTAGTCAGTAGCTAATATGAGTCATTTATTACCCTTTTACAATATCTTTTCTTCTGGAAAATGACAGAAAGTACTATGAACTCAATCAATGTCGGACGAGTTAATTTTGTCTATTTTTTAAGACGGAAGAAAGGGGGGGGAGGTCAGAGCTTTTACCTACACCAATAGAATAATATAACCCAAAATCAACTTTATATACTGTTATCTTTTCTTCGTCATTATCTTTCCAACTTTAATTTTCAAATCCTACTGTAGGAAGTAACGTAGCTGTATCTTCACGTTTCAATTCCTAATTATATCGTTAGTTTTAATTAAAATCGCTTAGAAGAATTTAAATTAATTACTGAGGGGGTTGTAAAGAAACGGATATATAGAAGAAACAGTGAGATTATAGTATAGTAGATAGAGTAGACTGGATTTGTTTGAAATTCATTCTAATTGAGTAATTGCAGTTGGCTGCAAAATTAATTTTTACTATGTTAAGGTAGGGTAAAAACAAAGATTTTTGAAATGTAAGATTGTAATTTTACCTTACCCTACTCTACCCTACCCAACCCTACTCTACCCTACCCTACCCTACCCTACCCTACCCTACCCTACCCTACCCTACCCTACCCTACCCTACCCTACCCTACCCTACCCTAACCTACCCTACTCTACCCTGCCCTACCCTACCCTACCCTACCCTACCCTACCCTACCCTATCCTACCCTATCCTACCCTATCCTACCCTATCCTACCCTATCCTACCCTATCCTACCCTACCCTACCCTATTCTACGCTATTTTACTCTGTCTTACTCTATTCTGGACTTATTATGTCTCACTTTGCTTTGCCTTATCTTACTCTATCCTACCAATTCCTACAATAACAACCTCAAAACTTTACATTTTTAATCTTTGTACATTACAGTTTAATAACAAGAACAGTGTTTTTGTCTAAGTAAGTATTTCAAACACTTACAGTATGATAAACATGCAACTGATGTTTATCAAGTAGTATTTACTTGTTTACACGTGATTCATTTCTTCTCTAACTTACAAATATCTCTGCGCTCTCTTCATGTTGTATTGTATTTTATTTTTGTTCAAATTGCTGTTTAACACTTTTAATTAATCCAATTTGGCAATGGCTTAACTGGTAACAAAGAATCCTTTCTACTGTATGTTTTTGAGGTTTTAGAGGCTTTTTTTCTCTATCGTCTCTCACATTTTTGGCTTGTTTTTTACTGTTTATTGCCGCTTTAGTATTTTTTTGATATTAATATTGCCTCTTCTTCAATATTTTTTTATTTGAAGTATTAGAAAAAGTCTTGTCGTTTTTGACCGTACAAATAATAACAATTTGGCGACAAGACTTTTTTTTAACATTTCAATACAAATTTAAAAATAAAATATTTATTCTTATGCAATTCTGTAGACTTTACTACACTTTTTTACATTAATTTTTGTTTTTACACCACTTTTTTTACCTTACTATAGCCGTATATCCGATTAATCGTTAAGTTGTTAGAAATGGGCGGGGCTTTACAAAGTAGTAGTCGGTGTAAAGATTTGTTTACTTCTCATGTATATAATGTTCAGGATGGATTTAGTATGATAGATTATCTTCACACACGTTGTGTTTTCTCGGCACGTGTGGTCGATGGGATGTTATAGTAGGTATATTTGGGGTCTATAAGGTGTATAAGGTGTTGGAGTAAGTGTAACTAAAGTCTGGATGTTGTAGTAAGTAAAGGTAGATGATACGGCCTGAGGTTGATTTTTTGAGTTATAAAAAAAGTAAAAAGAAGCAAAAAAAATTTATTTTTTAAATTTTTAAAATTTTTGGAAATTTGAATCACCGTGATCTTATTCCGAACGTGCTGTTTGTATACTCAACTTTCTAATTTTAAAATTTCCAGATGTTTCGACTACTGCTTCTGACGCTACTAGCCCTAGAATCAAACGCCCTGCCAGTCATTTTTAAATATCACAGCGACAAAACTGATTATGAAGTGGCAGGTCATTCCAAAGACTCAAGTGACAAAGTTTTGTTTGTTGCTGGCTTTAACAAACCATTAAAACGTAAGCTTTTTTACTAACAACGTAAATTTTTAAAATTAAATTTTAATTTTTAAAAATTTTCATAACACTCAAAAATCACTCCTAACTCCTCCCATTTCAGGCCCAATGTCAATTCACGGTGACGCTGTAGCCTACAATGTAGACGAGAAGGATCTGCCCAACTTTATTCCAGCCGACCCTAACCAAATCACTACCACACCCATGCCCATCAACGTGCATTCGTACTATCGTGAGGTGGTGACTCGCTCAACTCGTGGTCATGACTATCTGGTCAAGTCTTCTGAAGTCTCAGAAGATCAGAATTCTAATGATGTTAGTAAAAGATACCCATTGACCGAAAAAGTATCAACAGGTCAAAAAATGGAAGAATTGGATGAAAAAAGAATGGCATCCAAAGTTGGAAAATCGACCGGTAGTTCGATGGAGGGCAAGAAATCCACCGAAGACTTGATGGAAAACAAAAAGTCGACAGGTTTTTCAATGGAAGAGTCGAAATCGACCGAAAAGTTGGTGGAAGAGTGTTACGGTAATGTTCGTCTGCTACATCGTCGTACTGTTCGTAAGATGAACAAGAAGCGAAGAAAGTTGGCACAGGCCATCAGGAAGCTGAACAAGCTACAGCGAAGCTTCTGTTTGAAGAAACGGCTACACGAAGACAGTGGGAAGTGCTCTACATGGCGTACGGAGAAGATGGCGTTGTATGTCAAGTTGATGCAGCTTACTCATTGTATCCGCCCGACTGCTCAGCCAGTATTTTAAAAACTCGGAATACCGCAGTTAGCTTACTGTAGCATTTTTAATCTATCCTCCCTCCCCTCCCCCCCCCCTCTAAGTTTATTTCTTTTTTTTCTCATCCACCCTCCTCTTCCTCATTGTGTCTCAACGTATAATACTACCGTAACCGCCTTGTCTCGCCAAAACAATGTGTCTTGCTGTATCATCATGTGGCCTTAATCATTGTAGATCTCGCTGTAGTCTTGTGATAAGCTTTAAATAACGTTAGATTAACCGAACGGGTCTCTAATAATAGCCTAATTAATTAACGCCAAATTTGCAATGTGATATTAAAATAAATAATTGAATTATAATTGGAATGTCGGAAAGATTAATTAAGTCCTATATAGTACGAAAAAGAGAACAAATTTTGGTATTAAAATAGAAACATAATGTAAATAGTAATAACTTTACAAATTCGTAAAAATGTAAAGTAAAATCAAAAACAATTTGATAGTAGCGCTAAAAAGCTGATGTTCTATTAGCCTATACTAAGGTTAATAAAACTACAACACCATTAATAAAAAGCAAAAAGATCAGTTCAGCTTTAAGCCAAACATTCCAAAATTTCAATTCCCAGCTACAGATTTACCGAGCTGTTTATTGCGCTAACCTTTTTTTAGCTTTAGTAGCTTGATCAAAAACACAAAGAAATAGTATTTCACAAAACAATCACTTGAGTTTCGATTGGGTTTCTTTTCTATATTATTTTTGTTTAAATGTATTAATAGATGCAATAAACAAACGAATAGCGAAGAACACCACTAAATGAAAGGAGGTAATAAAACCAACACTTGCTTTTTAATTGGGTTGCGCTTCAAAAAAAAACTGATTTTATTTGTTTCTATATTTGTAGTCGTCGGATCATACGATATTATCTACTACAGTACGACCAGAGTAGCTTGTCATATTAGACATGGTCAAGAAGTTGTGTTTCAAAAGACCCGCGCTCTACAAGAACAATTATTTTTTGCAATGCGAATTCAAACCGCAGTACCAAGTTTCTTTTCGTTGGTACCGTTCTTGATTTCTGATGTTGCTTTTGTAACTCAATATTATCCAAATGAAGCTTTGTTCCTATTATACATTAGCTTGTTAAGCTTGAATTTCATCAATCCAATGTTGATCATCTTTACTGTGAAGGAAGTCAGAAGACAATTGTTTGCTAGATTTATACCTGGCTTGGACGTGAAAAGGGATATCCGTGTTGCTTCGTCTGTGCTCTGTAAGTTTGACTTTAATATTATACATCTATAGAATTTGGCTATACATAAAAATATTAGTCCAGCCCTAGGCCAAACATTCCAAAATTTCAATTTCCAGCCACAGATTTACCGAGCTGTTTATTGTGCTAACCTTAATTAGGCTATAAATAGCGAAGAGCACTACTAAATCAAAGGAGGTAATAAAACCAACACTTGCTTTTTGATTGGGTTGCGCTTCAAAAAGGAGAAAGGGAAGTGATTTTGTTTGTTTCTCAGCACTTTCTTCTTTTCGCAGTCTCTCTTTTTTGCCTATCTTTTTTCCGAAGGACGGAAAGAAAGAAATTAATTGAAAAAAATGGCAAGAAATTTCTTTACAGTTGAAAAAGAGCAAGAACTTTATCTCTAAAACCAAAATTTTTTAATAAAAAATTTATTTTTAAAAGTAAAGAATAACATAAATTATCAACTGATAAACATAAAAATTATATTATAATAGAATACAATAGATATTATAAGCTTTAATAGACCGTGACATAGAGATTGCACATGATAAACACGTCTTTTTGGTATGTTAATAAGCCTCAAGACCGCCATTTTCGTGTGAAATGCCATTTTTCAAAAACTTTTCGTTAAAATTCTCATCGATCACAGTGTTCTTGACCTGTGTGATCGTATATTCACTGTCGTCGTCGTATTCGATAGCAGTTTCCTTTACCGTAGTAGCTTTAGGTACCAGAGCTGGTGCCAGCTGAAGGCGGGGTAAAAAGGCCAAGATAAAGTCTTGGACGGCCGAGGGGAGGAAGCTGAGAGGCAGGAAGAGAAGTCTGGCATCTAGACCACAAACGTAGCGGGTTTTGGGGCGGGTTGATAGGATGGCATGCATGTAGGCGTTGATGACTTCTGTTAGGTTGGGGTTGGCTACGAGGTCGACTCCACTCATCCATTGAGAGATGACTGAAATAGTTTGATGATATCTTTTTTTAATAAGGTCGAATAATTAAGCCTAAAATTCATTTTTAAGCCTAAAATTCATTTTTAAGCCTGAAATTCATTTTTAAACCTAAAATTCATTTTTTAAGCCTAAACTAAAATTTTTTCTGCCAAAACTTATTCTCAAACTCAAACTTAACTTACAATTTTCCTTAAACTCCTCCCCATACTCATTCTGCACGTGTTTCGGCAACTTCATCCATGTCTTGTTCACCCTGTCCAACATGGCATTCTTGTTCAACAAAGTCGTCTTAAAAGCTCCAGGCTCAATGATATGAGCTGTCACGCCAAAAGGTCTCAACTCCAACCTCACAGAATCCATGAATCCCTCCAGACCGTACTTGGCCGTAACGTACGGTGCAGTGTAGAAGCCATGAATTCGACCGGAGATGGACACCATCGTTACTAATCTACCACGAGATCGTTTGAGTAGTGGAATAAACTTTTGGGACATTCGAATTGTGCCAAGAAGGTTGACGTCGATTGAGGTCTTGTATTCTTCGGTTGTTACCCAATCACTTGGGCCGTAGAAGGCACAGAAGCCAGCGTTGTTCACTAAAGACCAGAGCTTGGCTTTCTGAAAGTTACAAGTTTATTTTTAAGAACTTACATATTTATAAAAACAACTTTTCTATGCCTAAAGCACACACAACTTTAATGCCATGAGGTTAGTACTGTGTAGTACTCAAATTATTACTATATAGTACTAAATATCTAAAAAATTGTGTTGTACTGAACAGTATTTAATTATTCAAACTGATAATATTTTATAGTACTAAATAGTACAAAATAGCGTAAAATTTCAAAATTAAATGTTAATTTACTTTTTTAGTACTATATAGTACTAAATAGTAATAAATTTAGAAACTAACTGTAAATTTTATTTGCTAGTACTATATAGTACTGAATAGTAACCAATTTAGAAAATAACAGTAAATTTTCTTTGCTAGTACTATGTAGTACTAAATAGTATTAAAGTTCTAAAATAACTGTAAATTTTCTTTTTTTTACTATTTGGTACTAAATAGCACTGAGTTTCAAAATTCCCAGCAGACTTTTATTTACATTACTATATTGTACTAAATAGTGAAAATAGTAAAGTATAATACTGAAAATAAAAATTTTAACTTCAGAATTAACTTCATAAAAAGATGTTGTCAAAAACGTAGCTTACCTGTTTTTTCAAAGTAGAACTGACAGTTTTAAAACATTTATCGACCGACTCTTGGCTGGTAATGTCCAATCGAATAGTATGTACCCATCCTCCAAACTCCAGAGTTTCTCTTTTCATTTGTTCTTCACCCTAGAATGAACTTTTGTTAATATTTAAATTTGTTAATTTATCTTACCTCTGAGCTACCTTACCTTACTCTCTCTTAAAAGTCTTAATATAACTTACAGCCTCAGTTAAACAAGCAGCAAACACATTGACCCCACGTTCGGCCAAAGTAATAGCCAACTTTTGGCCGAATCCAGAGTCACATCCAGTGATCAGAACGTAGTTTCTTCTACATTCATTCACGATTCTGTTCGGATTCAGATGAAACCGACGTTCCCCATTGTTGTAGATAAAGTACAGGACAGCAAAAGCAAATAGTGTAACTAGTACAACGCTGATGTTAAGGTTAGCAATTTCTTGGTAAAAGGATATCACTTTCCAGTCTAACAAAAGGTCTGGCACTTCTTCGAACATTGCCATCACAATGTTGGGGAAGGTGGCTGACTAGGTGAAGATGAGTAATAAACAGTGCTGGAGATCAATATATTCTAAAATTAAAGTTAATTTTAAAAAATTGAAATTTGATTAAAAGTGTCATTCTTTTTGCAACAATTATGCAAATGATGACTAAAGTAATTACAATGATCACAAAAGCTGTTGATAACAAACCGAAATGTAAAGAAAACTTTGAAAAAAGCAACTTGACGATTTCACTAATCCGAAAAAGGTGAAACGCCACCAAAAAACAGCGGATTCGGGATGAAAAAACCGCAAAAGTGACCGAGTTCTTTTGCAATCTTCTTCATCGCTACTCGAAATCAAAATAAAACCTTTTAAGTACAAATAAGTTGCGCAATGTGTTCGTGCAGTCAAGGGTGAAACGTTTGAGCTCATGTTTGGTAAATATTAACTTGAAAATAACGCTGTAATAGTATATTTACCAAAGTTTAATTTCTTTTCAAATCAGCCCTAGCCCAAAGCCCTAGCCCAGAGTCCTAGCCCAGAGCCCTAGCCCAGAGCCCTAGCCCAGAGCCCTAGCCCAGAGCCCTAGCCCAGAGCCCTAGCCCAGAGCCCTAGCCCAGAGCCCTAGCCCAGAGCCCTAGCCCAGAGCCCTAGCCCAGAGCCCTAGCCCAGAGCCCAGAGCCTTAGCGCTTCAGCCAATCCTGCTCCACTTTGCTCTGTCATACCCTTAATTTACCAACACTGTAAATCCGTACAGTAAAGTCTCTACTTTTTGTATTCAATTGCAAGAACTTAGCATTGTGTATCAAGTAGTTCTAGCTCAAGCCCTATTACACCATAACTAGCTTAATCTCTTTGCGTTTAGTTTGTCCTATCTGTGCTCTGTTCTTGTGCTAACCCTACTGTACTAACTTTCCAAAACTATAGAAAATCGACCGTCAAAAAACTTTCATAAGAAATGGACTGTCTGCACTATAACATTATGAGCCAAATATACCGTCTAGACTTTTTTATTAATATATCCAGACAGTAATTTACCTCTTGTCCTGACTGCCGGATCAATTTATCCAAAATTTCAAAATTTGAAAAAAATTTTTTAATGTTCAAAAATTTTTAATTATAAAATAATTTTTGAATTATTTTTAAAAAACTAAGAAATTTTAAATTTCAAATCCAATTTTTAAAAACCCGCAGGATTTCTTTGAAATCCGTAAAATTTGTCTTTGAAAAGCATAAAATCGTTCGAAATATCCGTAAAATCATGGATTTCGAACAAATTAATCGGAATCTGGGGATGGCTGTACGCACGTAATGTCTTGTCGAGAGTCTTGATTGTCTATCGGATCATATTAGATTTGTCTGACAAATCAATTCATATGTTGTACTGTATTTTTTATGTAATTTTTTTACCGTAGGAGTAACTATCTGAATTTTACTTTAATGTAAGTTTAAGCATCTTCTTTGTTTTTGTTCTGTTGTATGTAATCATCCTTGTCTTAGAGCTGTCGTATGTGTATACCCTTTACTTTGTTCTATGACATGTATCTATCTTTGCCTTCGTTCTAGCGTATGTTATCTATCTTGTTTTCTGTTTCATACTTTATCTTTTTAATGTTCTTTGCTTGACGGTTCAATTTATTTTACTGCATCAAACCTCTTTCCATCTTTGTACAATATATATTGTAGTATCTTTAACTCGTCTATCACCATCTTTCCCATCCCTATTTTTCTCTCCACTCTCACCAAATCAAATAGACTTTTTGCATGTTTTGAACGCACCTTCGGCGGCGTCTTCAGAAGGTAGAAACATCGAAAATAAAACGTGGATAAAAAGGCCAAGGTCGTCGAGAAATCGACAAAATCTTCCTTCAGTTCCGCTTGATCTCGAGATTGTTTGTTGAAATGGGATTCGAACGGTTTTAAAAATGAAAAACCAAGCATAATTTTAAATAAACAATAGGTTTCGGTACCCTACCCTACCCTACCCTACCCTACCCTACCCTACCCTACCCTACCCTACCCTACCCTACCCTACCCTACCCTACCCTACCCTACCCTACCCTACCCTACCCTACCCTACCCTACCCTACCCTACCCTACCCTACCCTACCCTACCCTACCCTACCCTACCCTACCCTACCCTACCCTACTCTACCCTACCCTACCCTACCCTACCCTACCCTACCCTACCCTACCCTGCCCTACCTTACCCCACCCTACCCTACCCTACCCTACTGTACATTACCCTACGTGTACTTGCATGCCCTACTATGATGATCATCGCCTAAAAGTGCAAAACTAAGAAACATTTCAACTTATTCGCCATTTTAAATAAATTATCTTGATCTATTAACAAAATCTTATAATTATCTAAATAAAATCTTTAAAAAATTATCGAAAAGAGTAATCTGTAGATATTGTAATCGAGTTGTCGTATCAGCCACGTTGCAACGTTTTGCGACTCCATTTTCGTAATATGAGTTTTAAAATTCATTGAATTTGTTTAATTTATCTATTGTTTACAACATTATTCGGGTTTTAGGTGAGTTTTAAAATTTTTTAGCTAAAAGATTTTACAAAAAGAGTGCCTGATCTGCCCCGCTTTGATTGACTTCAAACTTTTTATACATAAAGATCTTGTAAACTTAAGATCTACAACAAGGTATATAATTGCACTTTTTGGAAGATTGAGCTTTTAAACTTTAAATTATAATTACATTTGAATTCTCCGCTAATTTGGCATTGTATTTCATGCTAATAACCGTCATTATTTGACTTTTAAAAATTTTTCTTTGACATCAGTGTAACAGAACTTTTGACTTACCCTGTATTAGTAGAAAACCTTTAACTAAACCTCCATTTTTAAACTTGGAAGCCTTTTAGCTTGTCTAAAAAGTTGAAAAAAGCGGTTAAAACACAATGCCAAATTTGCCAAAGTAACAGAAAACTTTAATATTCAAAATGTAAAACTCAAAAATGCCAGCTAAAATTTTTTATAGGTACTATTAGTGGTACAGCAAACTCACATAAAAATTTTGAGCTGATTCTGAGCGAGGCAGGTTAGGTTAGACATGGCAAACGGGCCGGGCCGAGGCCCGCGTCGGCCCGTTTTTTGAATTTTTTTTCCCGCCAAGTCCATATCTCAAAAACTGTAAGAGCTATCAAGATTTTAAGATCATTTGAATGGGGTAGCACCCAATAAAACATAGGGGTAGAAAAAGTTTCAGACTGATTTGATAAGTAGAAAAAAAGCGCGGAAAAAAAAATTCAAAAAACGGGCCGACGCGGGCCTCGGCCCGGCCCGTTTGCCATGTCTAGGTTAGGTACTATTTTTGTTAGCGAATTTTTGCAATTTTTAAATTTTTCTACTTTTTTTTGAAATGTTTTAAAACTTTGAAGCAGATTTTTTAGTTACACAAGTCATGACAAAGCGTCCATCAACTGATGATTCTTTGCCACTTCATCGACCAACCCCAATAGCTTTGTCAAGAAGCTATGAACCGGCAACTTTTACTTTTAATACAGTACAGACCAACAATGACTTTAACTCCAATGGTCAGAACAATTTAGGTATAGTTAATCATAAAAGCTCTCCTAGTACTAGCTCAATGTCGACTGGGCTTCAGTTCAACAACACTGCCCAATTCCAACATAATATGCAAATTTCTCAACTCAATAATGCTCAACTAGCCTCTACAGCTCTAAATTTGGGAGATAGCTCATTGAATAATAACTTGAATCAAGGTGCCAATTCAGTATACCAGCTACAAACCGGCAATACAAACTTGGCTAGCAACTTTAATCTAAATCAGCAAGGCAATACACAATCTTTGCAGCAACTACAGCAACATAATTTACAGAAACAACTCGTTAGCAACCAAAATAGTCTTCAGCTTCAAATAATGCCTAGTCAAGTCCATGATACTATAGGAACATTGCACAGTAACGGACTTATTGGTGCAATTCATAATGGTACCATTAGTGCGATCAATAATGGTTCAGTTGGTACTCCAATTTTGCTTAACAATAACAACTTTAAGCCACTAGACCATGCGAACATAAACAACAATATTATAAATGTTCACCAAGTTCAAGGCTTTAAATCAAATCAGATTCAGCTTCAGAATCCTTTGAATAATTCGCTACAAATTCAGAATTCTCTAATGAATCAACAGCAACTTCAACAACTTCAGCAACAGCAAAAATTAAACTGTTCTTCAAAGCAACAGATGTTTTTTAATCAACAAGGAAGTCTTCAAAACCAAAGTAATCAATTCTGTGTTCAACAATCTCAAGTAGTACTTCAACAAGCTTCTCTTCAGTCTCAAGTCACGCCGATAAACATTAACGTTGGCTCAACTGCCAACAACAACATGTTGCTTAACAACATCAACTTATCCACTAACAACATGTCATGCCAGTCAAACAACCTCGTTCTCAACAACGAAGCTATTACCAATGCCACAAGCTATACTAACAATGTCGACCAAAGCCAAGTCAGCCTCAAAAACGGACTGATAACAACTCAACCCGGCCAAATCATGACCCAAAACAAAGAGCTAATAACAAACCTTGGTGTACCAATAGTTAAGAAGGGCCAGATTGTAGGATTCGCACTAGACCCAACTGGCAAACTACGCCAAAACAAAACCAATATGATAAATGCTATCAGAGTAAACGGGCAGCCTTGTATGATTGGTCCAAACAACCAAGTTGTTCCTTTAATACCTACACATCAAAAAGTCAACTTGCAACCAAACAATGTCGCTTGTAGCAGTATGAACAGCAGCTTGGGTTTATCATTAAGTAGTAGAAACGATAATATTTTGATTACTACTGATGAAGGTACTGCAACGTCAAATTTTGCTGATGAACTTCATAATAGTAACAGTGAAGCCAATAATGAACTTCAAACATCGGTAGAAGAGGATAGTAACGAAGATTCTAGTAAGTAAATTTTACTTTGCCCTACCCTACCCTATCCTATAAAAATTTTTATGAAAACTTTAACTGTAAACGTTTTACAATTATAGGCATGATCAGTAACCAACCATCTTCAAATCAACTTTCATTTATCATGCCAAGTCAAAACGTTCCATCTGAAGAAGCAGCAGCACTGAACACATCTTCCAATCTTAATACTTCTATTAATGGTTCTAGCCCTGAAGACAATGAAATACAATGCAGTCCGTCTTTCAGTGGTACACTTAGTTTGCCTCCCGTACCGTCTTCTTTTGAATCAACTTCACAAGCTGATTCAGGATCAAAGGGAGTACCTGCTTCAGAATCATCTTTGCAATCTGCTTCAGACCCAAGTACACTACCTGCTACAGTATCCACTACTTTGTCTGCTCTAGAAGCGTATTCACAACTTGCTTCAGAATCAACCTTTCAATCTTGTGCAACTGGTCACAGTTCAACTTCAGAATCTTCACCAACAGCTGACCTGCCTCATTCATTACCTACATCAAGTCCAACTACAAACTTAAGCCCAGAATGCCCTATACTAACAGTTACAGCTCCTACTAATGCCCTAGAAAGCTTTTCAAAATTATTGGACTTAAAAGCACCATTAGCAGATGGCGAGAACAACAACACTGATGACTGTGCAGCCAAGGTTCAAGAAGAGCTAAGCCTATTGAACTGTGACAACTTCAATATTGATTGGAAGAACCCAAAAGATCTCATTCGTGTCATCCAGTGCCTATGTAACTATATTCACAGTCAAAATTGTACCATAGACGAGTTAAAAAAGGATTGTCATATTGATAAGTGTGAGCAGAATAATTAATAATATGTAGCGTATACGTTACGTGGAAAAAGTAAAGTTACCATACTATACCGTTCCCTATACAAATCATATAATGTTTATTTTGGCTTAACTTTACATTCTTTGATTTTACAGTAATAAAATTTATATTGCTCTTGTTAATATTATGGTAGACTGCATAATACACTATAGCTTCAAATATCATATCAATATTGTACCAACAATACCATATAAGCTTTGTATCTATTATAGTATAACATCAATCATATCTCGATAATTACTCTCTCATCTCCATAATACCGTGATATATCAACAATTACTCGCTCTCCTCTCCAGAATACCGTGTAACCTCATCCTCAACCAATGGTACTCTAGCAACTCCACAGCCCGCTCTAGCATCGTGCAAACAAGGTCCAGCCGTCCATTCGTCCTTAATTGGATCGTAGACTTCAGTCGACTTAAGGTAATGCCCATTATAGCCTCCAACAGCGTATAATCGACCACCCATAGCATCGACGGCGACACCACCTCGAGCAGTACGAAGTGATGCTATTTTGTGCCAGGTTTTGGTTATTGTGTCAAAGTATTCACAGTCTCTGAAATTAATGTGAGTTTAGGTATAAAAGTTTTAAATTTTTCACAAATCTTTAACTTTTTTTAAAATTTTTTACCTAAAATTAAAATTTCAAACATTTTTAATCAAATATTTAAAAAAATAAAATTTCCAAAAACTTTTGAACCAAAACCTCAAAACTTTCAAAACTCACCTCAATGCCCCATCATTGAACCCTCCAACCACATACAATCGATTCCCAATGGCCGCCGCCCCCGCCGAGAATCTAGCCACATTCATGGGCGGTGCCTCTTCCCACTGATTCTTCTCTGGATCGTAACATTCTACAGTATTCACATACGAAGTCTCCTCCTCCTGAGTACACCCTCCTATAGCATATACTCTATTGCCCACAGCCATGGCGTTCACATTGCGACGTGCCTTCAATAACGGCGCTATCATCTCCCACTCCCCCGTGTTCACATCGTATCTTTGAACGTGAGAGAAACTGGTAGATCTTGACTCATCTGTACCACCAATTGCGTATACATAGTGGGAGTCTAATTGAGTTACCCCCATACCACGGCATGGCTCTAGTAGTGGTGGTAAGAGGACGTATTCACCAGTTTTTACGTCGAGAACACCGCTGCAGGCGTCGCCATAACGTCCAGCGTGACCTCCAATCATGTAGACTTTACAGCCAATTACTGTAACTCCTACCTAAATAGTAAAAATTGACTTTAAAATTTTAAGTTTGATAAGATTTTGATCAAAAAGTTCACTACCTTACCTTGTCTTTCCTACTCTACCTTTCCCTACCCTTTTCTACCCTGATATTATATTGAAAAATACCGTACCTGTCGTCCAGCCACAGGCAGACTCTGTAGAAACTTCCACTTGTTGCTTTTTCCCCCAAATAACTCCACGAATTCACAAGGATTCGGCTTCGTTTTCCTGCCTCCCAAACACACCAACACTCCACTAGGATAATATCGCTCCAACTCGATTGGCTTCTGACTAGATGGGCACGGTAGATTTCTGGCTACAAACTCTGTGATCGCAAACTTGAGTTCCATTTCTTTGATGTTGTTGATTGTGTCATCGAGGTTTGACAGGTATGTAAAGCGAATAGAGCGGAGTAAGAAGTGAGTCATGTCGACGCGTTGTGAGATATCATATTGGAGCCAGTTCAAGGCGGCGATCAACACTTGATCTTCGTTTCGAACTTTTAAATCGTCGTGTTTTAGAAAGGCTTCGATGCCATCGTAGTCCAAGTAGCCAATGTCTGGAGAGTTGTAGAGGTCCTGAAGTTAATGAAAATTTAAAAAAGCAAAATTTAAAGTTTAAAAATAAAGTTTTTGATTAAAAAATAAAGTTTTAAGTTTAAAAATTAAAATTTAAGCTTAAAACAAAATTTTAGGCCTAAAATGGAATTTTAGACTTAAAAAGTAAATTTGAAGCTTATAAATATATTTTAAGTTTGAAAATTAATTTTACGCTTAAGAACAAATTCTAAGCTTAAAACAAAATTTTAGACTTCAAAATAAAGTTTAGGCTTACAAATAAAATTTTAAGCTTAAAAATGAAATTTAGGCTTATAAATAAATTTTGAACTTAAAAATGAAATTTTAGGCTTAAAACAAAATTTTAAGCTTGAAAATAAATTTTAGACTTTATTATAAAAATTAAAAAATTTAAACCTCAGGCTAAACAACTAAGCTAACATACCTAAATGTAGGCTTATAAACTATTTTCAAGCCTAAACAACAAATTTTAAGCCAAAAAAAAATTTTTTTAAATCACCTCAAAATGGTCGACCACAAACTCATCAACCACTTGCCGTAGCTGTGTAGACAACTTCAATTCCCTTTCGATTCTCCAGATTTTGAAACAATTTTCTCGATTCACGTTTGTCAAAAAGAAATGTACACAACGTTCTTGCAGCTCGTCGACCTGAAATCAATCATAATTCAAAGTTCATATTGAAAAGTACATTATTTGTTTTTGAAATTTCAAAATATAGTTTTGAAATTTGTTTCAAACGTACCATTAAGAAATTAGCGGCTAGGAGAATATCAGCAGCGTTCTCATTGTTCAGGGCGGAGATACCGGTGTAGACAAAGTCTACTATTGCTGCCAGAGCACGCGGGGTTACATTCTGAAAATGTTTAAGCTGCAGGTTCATAACTTGCTATCTTATCGTACCATGCTTTACCTTACCTTACCTTACCTTACCTTACCTTACCTTACCTTACCTTACCTTACACTGCCCTACACCATTGTGCTCCACCTCGCCTACCCTACCTCTATTATATCACACTATACTCTACTGTAGTGTGACCTACTCCTACTACCCTATTATACTCTACCGTACATCACCCTACTCTATTCATTAACTTTCTCTACAGTAACAAATAGAAAAAAAACTTACAGTCAATTCCACTCGATTATGAGTTGACTCCAACATGCCTGAACGTAGCATGTGTCTAAAATAGCTAACGCCAGCAGCCATCAACACTTTGTGAACATTGAATACTTGGTCTTCACACTGAAAAGGATATCTTTTATTCCTTGATTTCAATTTTTTCTATAGTAAGACCTCATAGTATTATGCCTCCTTGCAGTACTTACAGTAGCTTTATATTACTATAATAGAATAGTAAGTCAGAAAACGTACGCGTCCTTTACAGTGCTACAATTGTAAGCCCCAACAGTACTATTAACGTTAAAATATAAATAAAAGCCCTTTAAACATACCACAATTTCCAAATCACAGTAAAGACCTTCATCACGTAGCCTTGTTATATTCAATGCTACGTTGTGCCAATAACTTTCCTTACAACACATCTAAAACAAAAATAAATGCAACAATAGCTATCTATTAGGTTGTTCACATAATTCTGTGAACAAACATCAAAAAGTATATTATTTACAACTCAAACACGACGTATTACCAAGCTTTTCATCCTGAAAAACATATTAAAACAGTAGATAATATCTACCTAACAAAATTTTTATATTATAACAACAGAAGAACGACAACTATGTTAACATACAACAAAACAACAATCAAAAACACGTAAAAAATGCCCTAAAGTCACAGTTTCAAATGTGATTTCAAACCAAAATTCAAACGACCTCAAGCAAGATGAAACGAGAAAAGCAAGCTCATTTCGTTGTAAAAGTCCATCAATAAAAAGCACATCAAATTGCGAACGTATTTTGTTGTTTTTGTCAAAATTGATAAGGAAATATGACACCAGAATATGTGTTTTATGTCTATGGGAGAGAGGAGCAAAGTTAACTTTTTGTTAAAAAATTTTTTTTATTAAAAAAAATTTTTTTAAAACCTTTTATGTTACCCTACCCTAACTCACCCGATTTTGCATTAGTTTTGACAAGCTTATTGTATTTAAAAAAACTCTCTGTACCGCACCCTGCCAAACAACGACTACCCAGTCCTTTATAGTAATGTAAACAGCCCACACCACTACAACAACAACAACACCTTAAATTTCGAAATAAAACTAGACACTAAACCAAAGTACTCTTCCTTAAACCTTGACATCACTTTTCTAATCACACCACAAATAATAACGACTCATTAAACAATGTCATGCCCCTTCCAAACATTGCCATAGATCACCGCAACCTCCCTTCCTTACGATAACCTTTTAAATACCCAAAAATGACCGATCTATTGATAAAAAAGGGAACCCCCCTCCCCTCTCTTTAACCGCTTTCTCAGCGGCAACCCCACATACGAGGAAGCCAAAGTGTAACAAATAAAAACCCAAACAAAGTGATTTGATATTACATTGTAACCTTGACGATTACAATGTCATTATCAATTTATTTCAGTGGGAAAGTTGCAGAGTTCACAGCGAGAACGGTTGTTTGCAATGTGAATTTGGTGGAAATAAAGATGTTTGGAAAGCGGTCGTAGTAAAAATAGTGATGTTTGTAAAGTGGAAAAGTATAATGATAGCAGTTTAGTGTTTCTTGTGTAACAAAAGCAACCACAAGATAGTAAATGCATAGCAAAGCAACGGTAGACAACTCTACTTCCCCTTACTTTGTCCTATTCTACCCTACCCAATTCTACTCTATCCTACGCTACTTTAACTTATCCTACCTCACCCTACATCGCTCAACCACATTTTGAATTGCCCTGCCAATGCCCTGCCAATTCCCTGCCAATGCCTTGCCTTGCTCTGCCCTGCTATGCCCTGTCCTGTATAAAAACTAAATTTTTAAAGATATCATGTATCACTTATCAGCTTTCTCTTTCAATCACTACCCTACTCTCCGAAAACAATCCGAGAGATCCCCCGAACCAAAAACAAAGTCTAAAAACCGTTTACTATCATTGTCAATACATGTGACAGGAAATACGACCGACCTCCCTTCTAATATACTCCATGTGACAACGAATACGACGGACCTCCCCAACCTATAATTTTCCCCAATTTTACTGGTTTTACTTATTATTGACATGACGCAAGACAATGAAATCTACAATATTATTTACGATCAATGTTAACATCTATCATCAAAAGCAATATTTATTATTTACAGTGAGTAAACGAAGATATCGAAAACATTTCGAAAAGCACAAGGAAAAATGGGTAATGTCACAAATAACCGCAAAAACAACTTTTAAATAGGATACGCTACAACTCTACCCTACCCTATCATACCCTACCCTACCCTACCCTACCCTACCCTACCCTACCCTACCCTACCCTACCCTACCCTACCCTACCCTACCCTACCCTACCCTACCCTACCCTACCCTACCCTACCCTACCCTACCCTACCCTACCCTACCCTACCCTACCCTACCCTACCCTACCCTACCCTACCCTACCCTACCCTACCCTACCCTACCCTACCCTACCCTACCCTACTCTACCCTACCCTACCCTACCCTACCCTACCCTACCCTACCTACCCTACCCTACCCTACCCTACTCTATCCTACCCTGCCAGTATCAGTTTAAACAAAATTTATTACTAGTGCTTCTTGCACCTCAATAGTATCCGCTTTTTCATAAAAATACTCTCCAACTCATAATAGTATTATACAATCAATGTAATAATGGTCCCTAGAGGTAAAAAGACCCCATTAAAACAAAAAAAAATAATAAAAACGGCCATGACAAATCCTAAGTGTCATGGTAAGCCTGAAACAAACAAACATTCTGCAACCCTACCTTGCTTTTTCCTACTCTGTCCTACCCGACCCTATCCCGCTCTACAACCTTAATCTTTAATTTGAATTTTTTTAAAACAATTTTAAAATCGCTATCAAAAAATAAAAAAATAACCATAGGGGGCACCCGGATTTGAACCAGGGACCTATCGATCTGCAGTCGATTGCTCTACCACTGAGCTATACCCCCACACATCTCGACTCTCTCGACCAGAATCTATTAAATTCGCGAAATCTTCTCTCCCTCCCCCCCCTACCTTCGGGGAAAACGGAGATTCATTAATAAGCGGAAAAGTTATTGTTTACATTACACCGCTCCGTTTCACATATCCTACACAACGCGCGTTAACGAGTATGAAACCGTGCGGGGGTATAGCTCAGTGGTAGAGCAATCGACTGCAGATCGATAGGTCCCTGGTTCAAATCCGGGTGCCCCCTAGTCATGTTTTTGCTCGTTTTTGACGTGATTTCTTAAAAAATGAGCTTTAAAATCGTTATAAAATACAATATTTTGTTAACATTTATCAAAAAACATATTGTTTTTACATTTTACTGAGTTTTTAAGTATAAAAAGTTAACATTTCACAATTTTTTCTCGGTTTCATTGTTCTAACCAACTTTTCAAACTGTTTTAGTTATCTTACACTGTTCTCTATACTTAGTTATTTCAATTAAAGTCTCTTAATCACTTTTCCAACCATATTTCATTAAAAACAACCGTCTGTCGGCTTAATTATCACTCTTTTCGCATATTATCCATGCCAAAACACTCTTCAACTTGCTATTCTTTGACCTTTCCACGTCCAAAGTCCTTTCCCACTGTTCACCGCCATTCAAAAAGCATCCGGGATTAGAATAACAATAATCCCAGCTATAGGAAAGCTCGCTCCAGGCCAAAAGTTATTCACAACTTTCCAATAATAAATTTGCGCCAAGTTTTTCTCTCTCTTCTTTATTGAGTCAAGTGTTTCTTTTTGGTTTCCGATATTATTTTAGAAATTAATTATTGACTTTAAGAATTGGTAGATTTTACGGGTTTATAGTGTTAAAGTAAGAATATTAATTTTAAAATATTTTACTAATATTTTTTTATTTTAAATTTTGTGATTTTAGGTAATATTGATGCTTATTTTTTTTGCCACGTTTTAATAAAACGTAACCTCAAAGTTAGTCTGAAGTGTTCTTAAACTGACGTCGATTACGATAAGATTAACGTTCTGAAATGTTTTATACATCTTTATTTTAGTTTTTGAATATTAATTTATATTGTTTTAGTTGATGTGATGTCAGCGGGGGTTCCACCGGCCAAAGTCGCCGTGTTTTTAGGCTTATGTGTGTTTATGTTTATCAGCTTTACATTGTATACATTTGTGGATTCTAATGCTGCAGCACGAAGCAGTTTGCTTAACCAGAACGTAAGTTATTTTGTTTTTGTTTCTGATTTTAGGTTTTTCATGGATAACATCGGGAAATGTTTAAATTTTGCGTCTATTTGAGCTGAAACTTTGGTAAATGGTATTTATTATGATGGGCAGTAAATTCTGAAGGTTTTAACGTATAATTTGATGCATAGACATTGAGTTTATTTGCTAGAAAATTATTTTTCAGGGCGGATCAGTGGATTTATTGAAAGCAAAAGTGAAAGAACTTCAAAACAAATTAAATCATAATGAAGTGATTGTAAAAGATTTGAATAATCGTTTGAATGCTTACAATGTTCATCAACCGGATGTTAAGGATGGAAACAATGAGCCTAACATTGGTAACAATGAACCAAAACAAATTCCACAACCTAAAGACATTCCAGCCGGTGGAGAAAGTGTCGTGAAGAATATAGTTAACTCACAACAATGTCCAAACACTAATGCTAAGAGTGATATTCAAGTAAGACTTTTTTATTGTTTTAAATGTGAAAAGAAATGGTTTTGAAGCTTGTTGTTATTAAAAAAAGAAAGTTTTTTACTCAACATTTAAAAAAAAAACTTTTATAACCTAAAAGTTAAAAAATAGCTTCGACATTTAAATATTTAGATGCTGGACGTGTACGACGAACTAAAGTTTGACAATCCGGACGGTGGAGTTTGGAAACAAGGGTTTGATATAAAGTATGATAAGAAAAAGGTTCAAGAAGAAAAGAAACTTGAAGTTGTGGTTATACCTCATTCCCATTGTGACCCAGGTTGGCTACAGACGTTTGAAGGCTACTACAAGGCTCAGACTAAGAATATCTTGGATGGTATGGCCACTAATTTAGCCGAAAAGCCTGATATGAAGTTTATTTATGCTGAAATGTCATTCTTCGAACTTTGGTGGTCAGAACAGTCAGAAAGCACCAAAGAGGCGGTCAAAGGGTAGGATAACATTCTTTTTCGATATTCTTTACTTTACAGGTCAAAAAGTTGATGGAACATTTTTTGATCAAAAATATTTTAAATTTTGTAATTTTTTAAATTTTAGGTAACAAAATTATTTTTTTAGCTTTCTCAAGTCCGGCCAATTGGAAATAGTGACTGGAGGCTGGGTAATGACAGATGAGGCCAATGCTCATCTCTATTCAATGGTAATGGAGCTGTTTGAAGGTCACGAGTTCTTGGATACCCAAATGAATTACAAACCGCGATCTCATTGGAGTATTGATCCATTCGGTTTGAGCTCAGTCTTGGCTCAGGTAACGAAATCTGCCAACTTAACTCATATGGCAGTACAAAGGGTTCATTACTCTGTAAAACGCTATTTGGCCGAAAGGAAGCAACTCGAGTTCAGATGGCGACAACTTTATGCTGGTGAGTTCATATAGGGATTGTCTAAGTAAAATTTTAGGTTTAAAAATGAATTTTAGGCTTAAAAATGAAATTGTAGGTTTTAAACTACAGTTTAGGCTTAACAACTGAACTTTAAGTTTATAACTACATTATCATACTTCAGGCGACTCACCCCGCACAGACATCCGAACCCACATGTTTCCCTTCTACTCATACGATGTTCCACACACTTGTGGACCAGACCCATCAGTTTGTTGCACTTTCGACTTCAAACGACTATCAGCTCATGGCTGTCCATGGGACAAACAACCGAAGCGAATCAACAGTAAGAACGTTGCCTCGAGGGCAGAAATGTTATATGATCAGTACAGAAA
Source organism: Bursaphelenchus okinawaensis (assembly GCA_904066225.2). Classification (NCBI taxonomy): domain Eukaryota; kingdom Metazoa; phylum Nematoda; class Chromadorea; order Rhabditida; family Aphelenchoididae; genus Bursaphelenchus; species Bursaphelenchus okinawaensis. The sequence continues at coordinate 3,443,300 of CAJFCW020000005.1, read as the reverse complement.
GAAGGCTCAATTGTACGGACTAAATGTACTACTGGTACCACTTGGAGACGATTTTAGGTACGATACTGAAGTGGAATGGACTGAACAGTACGAAAACTACAAAAAACTGTTTGAGTACATGAATTCGAAGAGCGATTGGAATGTTCATGTGGGTTTTGAAGTTTTAAAATTATAAAAAAATTTAAAACAAAATTTTTGTTAAGTATTTCCCGGTGCAGACGCCCGTTTTGTGATAAAGCCATAGATAATAATTGAATTTTCATTTTCAGGCACGATTTGGAACACTGGCTGACTATTTCAAGCTGATGGACGAGCGTTTGGCTGAAGAAACTGACACTGATAAGCAAGACTTACCCATTTTAAGTGGAGATTTCTTTACTTATGCTGATCGAGATGATCATTATTGGAGCGGTAAGGCTTTTATAATTGAAAATTTGTTACCTAAAATGGTTTTAAAAAAATGAAAAGATAACTTTTGTTACCTAAAATAACATTAAAAGGCGTTTTTTTTACTTTTTGTTACCTAAATAATAATAAGAAAAAGACGTTTTTTGAAATTTTTGAGTTTGATTATATGGAAAATAACCTTTTTAAGACTTTTATTACCTAAAATAATCTAAAATTCAAAATTTAGGCTATTTCACCTCTAGACCCTTCTACAAGCACATGGATCGATCAGTAGGTCATTATGTAAGAGCAGCTGACGTTACCTATTCTCTGGCTGTATGGAAGGCCAAAACCAATAATGACTTACCTGAAGCACTGAAACAAGCTTATAATCGACTGGTCGATGCTAGGAGAGCCATGTCACTGTTCCAACATCACGATGGAGTTACCGGAACGGCCAGGGATAGTGTTGTCATTGATTATGGCAAAAAGTAAGTTTTATTTGAAAAATTGTATTTTAGGTAACAAATTGAGAAAAATATATATTTTAGGTAACAGGTTTACTTACTTTTTTATATTTTCAGAATGTTGGAAGCCATTGAAGACTGCAAAGCAATCATTCAACAATCAACTGCATACCTCCTAAAACTCCCATCCTCAGCCGGCCTAACTGTCGATACCAAACACTACCTCGACAAACTTCCAGAAAACATTGAAGTTGATATTGGCAATGTAATCATCCTTCAAAACTCATTGGCATTCAAAAGAAGCGAAGTCAATTGCATCACTGTCACCTCCAACAAGGCCAAAGTAACCAAATCAGACAGTTCAGAGGTGAAACAACAAATTCAACCGGTCGTTAAAGTCACAAATGGCAAGATAAGTGTTGTGGAAGGCATGTTTGAACTATGTTTTGTCGCAGAAGTACCAGCCTTGGGAGCTGCGAAGTACAGTGTGGAAGAGGGAGACCAGGTGGAGATGGTGAAGATCGAAGGGTCAAGTGGGGTGGATTTGAGGTGGGTTTTTGGACATTTTTGGGGGTGTCGATTGGATTTATGTAGCGTATGGTAGGAATTAATGCGAGGGTGTTTTTGGCCTTTGAAGGAGGGGTTAGACCCGAAAAAATGCTCACTAGGCCATGCCGAAGCAATTTTGGAAATAGACGGGCCTTGATCTGAGGTCTACTAGGGCCTAACTCAAGGTTTTATAGGCTATACAGTGGAACTTCTGTATAAAGATTCGCTTCATTTTTCTTTTATTGTATCGTTTCAAAAAAATTTTTTTGTTTAAACATATATTTTTATCTTTAGTGCTTTCCCAAGTGCCAATACAGTACAAGGAAGTGAAGTTTTGTTGTCGAACGCAGCCGTTACAGCCTCTTTTGACGCTGGAACTGGAATGTTAAGGTCAATAAAGACGAGGAATGGAGAAACAGTTGAAATGAACATGGAGTTTGTTCATTATGGAGCTAGGGGACGGCATTGGAGTGGGTCTTTCTATTTTAAAAAAAAATTTATTTTTTTACTTTATGACAATTTTTGTTATATAAATTTAAAATAACAAGCTATATTAAGTTTAAACAAAGTTTTGTTGCAATTTATAAGGTTAAAATTTTTAGCCAAAAACCAAGGCGGAGACTCCCTATCAGGAGCATACCTCTTCTTACCAGATGGCAATGCCAAGCCTTTGGCTCAACACAACAACAAGTTCATTAAAATGGCAGGACCAGTAAGGTCATCTCTCTTGATCCAAGGCCTGCAAGAAGCTCAATTACTGCAAGAAATTAGACTAGATGACAACACAGAGTACTTGGAGATCATCAACAGTGTCAATATCACAACGCAAAGCAATTTCGAATTGGCCATGAGGATAAAATCAAAAGATTTCGCTGATAACGACGAGTTCTACACTGATTTGAATGGGCAGCAGGTAAGGTTGAATAAGTTTTTACGGGGTCCTCTCTGTGGACTTTTTTCAATTTTTTTAATGTAGGGGGCACGCTACCCCAAGTCGACCGATCAGTCAAAGTAGAGATTCGTAATCGATTCCTTTTTCCGATAATTTGTTTCATTTCGTTTTTCGTTTTTTTTTTGTTTTTTGGTCGGTTTTTTCGCCTGATATTCAAACTTTTTCTACTATTTTGACCAAAATGTAGCAGAAAATAATGGTAAATTTCAACAGATAAAGGATGTACATTTAAAAAATATATGATTTTTGTTATTTCACAAATGAGAATTGTTTCATAAAAGTTTTTTTACATTTTAGCTTTTAATTTTAAAACCAACCGTGATGCGGCGAAATGTCAAAAAAGGAAATAATTCGTTTTCTATTGGTTCAGAGTGGCGTGGGGGGCAAAAAATGGTTTTTTTATTCAATTTTTATAACCACACCTGTAATTTTAAAATAATGTTTTAAACTACAGATGATCCGTCGCAAACGCTACGAAAAGCTGCCGATCCAAGCCCAGTTTTACCCAATGCCAGGCGCGGCCATGCTCCAAACCAAAACCAAAAAGTGGTCAGTGCTGGGCAGACAAGCTCTCGGCGTGGCTAGTCTTGAGCCAGGATGGATGGAAATCATGTTGGATAGGAGATTAGATCAGGATGATGACAGGGGACTGGTTCAGGTAGGATAATATCGGGGGTTTGGAAGTTTTTGGTCTAAAAATTAAGGACTTGGAAAAGGGTAATTTTATATTGGTTTTTAGGGCTTTTTGTGAAATTTTTTTGACTTTTAAGTTTGGAATTTTTGTTTAGTTTTGATTTTTTTTTAAATTTAAATTTTTTTTTGAAATTTGGATTTTTTTGAAAATATTTCAATTTTCAGGGCGTTCAAGACAACAAACGCACAGAATCAAGATTCCGCCTTCTGGTAGAGCCAACACAACTTACTGCTCCAGAATCTACAAGAAAATTGGGCTTCTTGTCACTCCAAGGCCACCAAAGCAGTCTAACACTACATTACCCACTAATAACCATGGTCACGAAGGAAGAAGCCACAAACTCATTGCCAGACACATATAGTCCTCTCAAGAAGAGCCTACCATGTGATGTACATATACTGGCGTTGAGGAATTACGGCGAAAAGACGACGTACTCAAGCAGTGGAAAGAGTACCGTGCCAAAGAATGAAGCTGCATTGATATTGCAGAGATTGGGCGTGGAATGTGGAGAAAGCAGGGTTGGAGGGGACTGTGAGGTCTATAATGGAAAGGTGGGTTTTTTGATTTTGGCATAAATCTCATAGTCTTAGTTTTTTTTAATTTTAAAATTTATTTTTTTTTTGAAATTACGAAAGTTTTTTATTTTTTTTAATTTGGAAAACATCTAAAACTATTTTTCAGCTCGATATAACCGAATACTTCGCCGACACCCCCACCCGCCTTAATCCCACCTCATTAACTAACCTAGACCAGCAGGAGTCTAAAACCCCTCACCTAGTCCAGCTGGAGCCATACGATTTAAAAACCATTAGTATCAAATACTAGAACCAATAATTGTTTTAACAGTCTTAACCCTAATTTATTGTTAGTTTTATCTTAACTTATTCTATTGATTTTTATACCGGGTTTATTGTCATAGATTATACAATAATAAGTTTTTAATTGACAATAAAAATGAAAATTGAGCTTTTGTACTATTTAGTACATTTTGTTAAGTTTTTTTTCATTTTCTTTAAATATAGAGTATAGGTTATGTTAAAACATGCTTGTTTCCTATCTAGTTTTTGTAGTTTAACTGATTACTGATAACAAAGAAAACGTTATCCTTTTTTTTAGATATACAATTTGAGGCGTGAGGGGATGATGAAGGTTTGCTGAAGACTGTCAGGGCCATTCATTGTAGATGTATTCAATTGGGTTCCATCTGGGTGATTCTCTTTCTTGAGCTATTTAAGGCTCATTCGTCATGAAGTGTTCCTCAAGAGTTCAGGACCTAGTCTGAAGAGCGGGACTATGTCATGAAGCCTGTGTTGGCCAAGCAACCAAATTGACATATTAGGTGTCGACATAAACAAACCGCCATATTTTTCTTGTAAAAAATGGCGGGTTCTTTATGTCGGCACCTATTAGTTCTTGGGCATTTATATAGTACTAGCCATTCAGTTGTAAATTACCTTGGCCAGGAGAGTAAAACTTGGGGCAATCCAAGCAGGTCGAACCTAATAGTAAGCAGATCAATATTATTGATTAGAACGTTAAAAGGTTGAGTATTGTTTTGTCCACTGGAAGCAGTGAGTCATACAGTTCTTGATAGAATTGTGACGTTAACGGTGATAAAAATGCAATATAAGGAGGCGGTTAAATTTCGAACGCCTCATTTTTTAAAACTTTCTGTAGCTTTAGTGGCGATATTAATCTACTCACTTCTTGTTTTTATGAGAAAATTACTTGATTTGGTTTGTTTTAGTGCTGTAAAGACCGATGCAGAAACTCAAACTGCGGATTGCTATGATGAAACAGAAGAACAGTCACTTAATCCAATAGAAAAACAACTAGATAGGCCAACAGAAGGACAAGCATGTATTCAGACAGATGAAGGGCCGTCTTATTATTGATGATCGTTCATTTAGGAGCACGTCAATAAATGAAGAATGGCATTGGAGTAACCGGTCGATAAATAAAGCAATGAAACCACATCCTGAAGTTGACAAAAGACTATGCACAAACGCATTAAATGCTTTTAGATTCTATTCGAATACGGCAGAACGTCAATATCAAGAAGTTGGCGAACACACACCCCTCAATGACAGTCTTCTTAAGCTTATCGTAAGTTAGTTCAAATCCTAGCCTTACTTTAACACAAATATTACAACATCTTAGTTTTAGTTATGTTCGAAACGCATCTTTGACACTCTGTGGAGTACTGATCACATCTCATTGTTAGACGGCGTTTTTTCATACATGGCCGGCAAATGGGATACTTTTTATCATACAGCGAATCTTACCATTTTGTCCTATTTATATTTGGTTTCGAATTGGAAACAGCAAAAACAAACAAGTTTGACACTTATAAGTAGGGTTCGGCACGGGGGGGGATGAGCCATCCCCGCAAGTTCGGGTACCCCCCCCCCGTTTTCGAAAATTTCATCCCCGCTTTTACGGGGGGGATGACGGGGACAACTGAAAATTTTAAAATACAACTTTTTAAAGTAAAAAGTAGTACTTTTTAAAGTAAAAAGTAGTGTAATGGTTGTAAAATCATCTTTAAAATGATGCTATAAAATTAGGAACCTTTTTTTAATTTCAAAAAAAAAATTAAAGCTATGTTTTGATAAAAATTTTTTTATTTTAAAGGAATATAAAGACAAATGTAACAACAACAAAGTTATTGAAAATTTAAAAGTTTTAACAATTAACAACAACAATATTAGTCAATACATTCATCAAGTGATTCTTCGATTTCTTGTTCTGCCGCAACTTCGTCTTGTATTTCTTTATCCAATATCTTTTGGCATCGTAAAAGTAGAATCTGCTCCGTTCGGTCGTTTCCCAAGTTTACCCTTAAATTATCGCTGAATAAGAGTGTTGTTTGACTGAAGAATCGTTCGCTGGCAACTGATGTTGGCGGTACTGACATCAATGCTCTCGCGCAGCTTGACAATAGTGGAAATCGATGTTTATTCTCCTTCCAGAACTTGTAGGGGTCAGCGTTGTCCTCGATGCGCTTTGACCGGAAGCTATTTAGTTCTTCTTAAAACACATAGATTAGCTTGTTAATAAAGTTTTAAATTAGCATATTATTAAATAAAAAATAAAACTTATTTGAAGATCGTTGTCTTGAGTCATGTGCAAATTCATGTCGGGAGTTTCAATCCTAAGTTGTTCATCAAGAAACGACAGATCATCTTCAAGCTCGTTCCTTTCTACATCAGTCTGTAATTCACCCTCAACCTCATTTCCACCGCTTGCGACGTGTTGATTAGCTGTTGTTTCCTTTATAAAACGTCGAAGATATCGCATTCCATCGACAACGTCATCTTCTGTAGAGAGGTGATTTTTACAATATAAAAACGATTAAAAAACTGTCACTAAAAGAGTGAATTTAGGTAACAATTAGATATATTCAACTAAAGATAATGAAACGGACATGTCCAAAGCAGTTCCAAAGCAAAAACAATACCTAAAAACAGACAATAATAATTTAAAAAGTTACAATACTTTTTGTAAATAAAGGCGGTGGTGTGGGGTCGATGAGCTGGTCGATTCTCCTTGTTTCCTACCAGAAAATAGAAAACAAAATCTTGTCTGGTTTCGAAACAAAAAAGCGCACGCAACCCAATTAGGGCGCGGTTCGAAAAAAACAAGAAATTGCGACCTGCCTGCGCTTTTTATACGCAATTTTATTTCCATGATAATAAACGTTTTTTACAAAAAATGAATATTTTTTTAAAAAATTTTATCCCCGTACCCGCGGGGATTTTTGCAAAAATCCCCGCGGGTACGGGGACCCGAAAAAAGAGTCATTTTTTATCCCCGCGGGTACGGGGATCCATCCCCCCCCCCGTACCCGCGGGGATCCCCCCCCGTGCCGAACCCTACTTTTAAGTTATGGAGATGACCGTCAGATTTCTGATAAACTTGTCATCAAGTTGTGTTACTTCTGCAAACGTAAGTGTTATTATACCTTACCTTACCCTACCCTACCATACCCTACTCTACTCTTGTTGACACTTTCTTAGGCCATGGTCTTAGACTACAACTACAAGGCCCTTTTTTTAACAAAATCGTGATGCAAGTGCAATATGATTTGGAATTGTTTACTGAAAATAATTTATTGCATTACTACGGAGTAGATTATACTTATGGATCACCAGATAAGCTGTATACTTATTATAGTCTGACTTTAAAGGATGATCGTGGAAACGTACAGAAAGAAGAAATACTAAGGCAGAATCCTGAATTGGAAGACTTCTTAAAATATCAAAAGTTGGTTTTGACAAAATATCCATGTAAGTGTCTAAACCAAATTCATCTACCTAGCTCTGATCATGACCTACTACATATACTGTAATCTTTTCAGATTTGACCGGTTTCTTTGATGAAAACTTGAATGAAGCAACTTTAAATGGCTTCAACGTACTCACAATTCACGAATATCTTCCGTAAGTCGAGCAATGGGTCTTGTAGGCTCGGCACGGCCCGGCCCTACAACCTTTGAGCAAAATTTGAAACGTGCTAGGCCCGAATGTTTACTCCTAACTTTAGAATTTCAGGCTTCCATCAATGCCAGAATTGGAAGTCTTAGTAGCAGATCTTCGAAATTTTGATATTTGCCCAAACTCTCTTCAAATTCTAAATGAAATCATATCTGAAGTTCATCGTGTCGCTCCCAGATGCAGAATTGTGCTCATATCACTAATTTGTATAAATTGACGGACTTTTGACAAACTATCACCACACTTACGTGCTATACTGCACCGCCTTTCATTGTTCAACGATTACTTCCGTCAGCATTTAGACAACCACATCTGTTTTCAAAGCTATGTTACTATCAATCTACCCGTATCAGAAAGTGCCTCAAGCCGCGGTAAATTGACAAAGCAAATGGGCAGGCTTACTGAGCAATACACTATAAGTTATAAGGGAAATCGTTGGAGTTACGAAACTCATTTAAACGATTTGACTGACGTTCTAGAATGTTTTCTTAATATCATCTGCAGATTCAACGACGATGTGCTACGGGTTTTGGGCAATAAGGATATTGACATTTTAGAGTAATGAGTAGTAAAGTAAAAAAAGTTTTATGAATGTTATTTATTAATATTATAGTTAAAAAATAAATTGTCAAATTATCGAAAAGGCCTGTAGTTTGTTATAATTAAAAATGGCTGTTTTTTCGCCACGACGCTCCACTGTGGCTACCGGTGAAAGCTAAAAAAGGGTAAAAAGATATAAGTATAATCTCTGAAATATTGTAATTCATAAAATTTTATACAAAGCTTTTGTACGGTAAAAAATGTCAAGGTATAGTTTATATGAAAAACACTTTTAAAAAATATATGTCTTCACAAGATTTTTTTAAATATTATTGTTAAGTATACAAAGTTAAGTGTAATATAGCAAAAAAATTTAAAAATAGTCATAGAAATACATTAAAAACATTTATAATAGTCAAAAATGTTATGTCTATGCATAAAAACTGTCAAAATACCCGAAAAAGCGTACGCTACTTGAGATTCCAAGGACGTCTCCGATCCAAGTACTAATCAAGCGCACCGTTGCTTAACTTGCCAGATCGGACGGGATGGCGTGCGTTCAACGGGCTATGATCGTACACATTTCTTTATTTATTGTTCTTCTACTCTATCATTTCTTCTTTTTGCTCCTGATCTTTTTATTTACTTTACTTTTTATTTTTTGCACTGTAAAGACAGTTATTGCGATTTTATGCGCTGTAAATAAAGTTTTTGTTATTTCACGCACTATAAAGACAGTTTTTGTTATTTTACGCCCTGTAAAGAAAGTTTTTGCAATTTCGTTTTTGTAAAGTAAGTTCTTGCCACTTGGTTCAATCAATTTCCTTTTTCGTTCCCTGGAAAACAAGAAAGATCAAAAAGAGAGAAAGTGCGCAAAGAAGAGGCGCAGAGAGAAAAAGAAAATTAGAGTTCTCTATTCTTTCAAAGGAGAACCCAATCAAAACGCAAGTGCTGATTTTATTACCCCCCCCTTCATTGGAGATTGTTCTCTGCTATTTATAGCCTAAATTGAGGTTAGCACAATAACCAGCTCGGTAATTCTGTGGCTGGGAATTGAATTTTTGGAATGTTTGGCCTAGGGCTGGACTAATATTTTTATGTATAGCCAAATTCTATAGATGTATAATATTAAAGTCAAACTTACAGAGCACAGACGAAGCAACACGGATATCCCTTTTCACGTCCAAGCCAGGTATAAATCTAGCAAACAATTGTCTTCTGACTTCCTTCACAGTAAAGATGATCAACATTGGATTGATGAAATTCAAGCTTAACAAGCTAATGTATAATAGGAACAAAGCTTCATTTGGATAATATTGAGTTACAAAAGCAACATCAGAAATCAAGAACGGTACCAACGAAAAGAAACTTGGTACTGCGGCTTGAATTCGCATTGCAAAAAGTAATTGTTCTTGTAGAGCGCGGGTCTTTTGAGACACAACTTCTTGACCATGTCTAATATGACAAGCTACTCTGGTCGTACAGTAGTAGATAATACCGTATGATCCGATGACTACAAACAGTAATGTCGAGGCTTTTAGTTGTTCTCCTACATGACTCTGAAACAGTTTTTATTTTTTGCACTTTATGATACAGTACTCTTGTTGTGAGGAACATAAAAAATTTCATCACTGCCGGGCTGCCAAGTTTAACCTAGACAAAAAAAAAACAAAAAAAAATATTTTAATTTTGAAATTTAAAAGTTCCGAGGAGAAGGAAGAAGAAAGAATAAAAAGTTAAAACTACCCCGAGCATGACCATAAAAGGTAATGCTGGATTAGGACAGCTTTGACTCAGTAACTCTCCATCTATGTCCATTGATTGGTACACTTGATTCATGCTAAAATAAGAGCTAATAGCTGGTAATCCACCAAAAAATGCGGCCATAAAAAGACCAAATCCTACTATCTTGTAGTAGTCGGCACATGATGGAATTCTGTTTCTGAAAAATGTTTAATTTAAAAGATTTTTTTTTTAAATTTTTAAATTAAAAATATTTTTTTTAATTTTAATAAAATGACTTACTTGACAACAATAATATATCGACAGAAAAACGGTATGACAGTGGTAAAAATGATAAAGTAGCAACCAATCTTATCTATCACAATGATAACGTATTGAAACAGAATTGGCACATGTTTCAGTAGACGGCGTATCAGTAACCCTTCTACTCTAGCGAACATCTTCATATCTTCGGTGTAAAAATGCTAAACTATTTGTAAAATTAAAACAGGTTTTAAATGAGGTAGAGCTAAGTTACAGTAATACATAAATTTAGGCAAATAACAGAATAAAGCTAAGAGTAGCCTTATGTAGAGCTTAGGGCTACGGCTGGGGCTAAAGCTAGGACTCTGGATTAAAAATCTGGGCTAAGTTTCTAGGTTAGGGCTCTGGGCTAGGGCTCTGGGCTAAGGCTCTGGGCTAAAGCTAGGGCTATAACTAAGAATAGGGCTAACCAAAGGTAAAAACAGATTCTCAAAAACTAACAAATGAAACTTACCACCCTAGTAACAGCTTTGAGTACCGAGTTTATAATCATAGCCCCACTGTTAAGCTGCAGCACACATCCATATCGATTATCATCAGTTAATATCTTTTTGAATACAATCAGAACAGCTACATTTGTAACGATACTTATCAAGAGTATACTGTACTCTAGCGGAAGGTTACCGTAGTCGTAATTGCAGTCAAAATTCATAGCAATATAGGCAATGTGTTGGGTAAGATAATAAAGAAAATTTTTAAAAATACTTTTTTGACTAATATTTTTGGCAACTAGCTTCCAAAAAAAGTAACAGTAGTGTCAACGTTCCAAAAATGCTTACAAGTTATGGTTTACCGTTATTTATCTAATAGTAAATCTCATTACAATCTTAATTCCACCTGCCATTAATATCAAGCTCAACCTTATGATACTGGAAATCTAATAATCGCCATGAAACAGCCACTTATTTACATTTATTTCCGCTACCATACCATTAATTTAATGATTTTTGGAGTGTTCGACCGTGACAAACTTTCCATACTATAAAGTATAATGCATGCTGAGTTTTTCTGATGACAAAGGCGTGTTAATCAAATTTTTGACATAAAATATGCCACTATAGTAAACTGTAATGAACCTGGTTACTATGGTAAATTGTGATGTATCTATAGTCTTCTAATTCTACTACAACAACATTTTCTAAGATTTTTTATTTTCTTGACTAGTTTCAATAAATTATTATAAATAAAGGCCACTTGTGTACACATAGGTATCGAGTTATAGTATTAACACATAAGAATATAAAAACTATTGCTGAAGGTAAGTGATAACAAATTATCTTACGTAGATAATACCAAACAATAATTCTCTATCCTTAAATAAAAGATAACATGCTACTAAAAGATAAAAAGCTATTACTACATAGTATTGTATAAGTGACACTAGGATATCACGTTTTGTTGGCCGATGAGTAATAAGTTATCACGCGCTGCACTTGATAACTATTATACTGATCTGACAACCAATAATGACTATATGAACCATGTTAATATTTGGGCGTCCATACCCATTTCTGGTTCGGGTCTCCTGGATTACAGTCTTCAGATATTAAATCTGAGCCTCCATCGTCTCTTACTGTGAGGCATTTGTCACGGTAGTTGTCTTTGATTTGTTGTGTATCCTGTAAAAAGAAGTAAAATACGATTACAATATCGGCGAATTCTTTTGTTTAAAAAATATTTAAAATTTTTAATTTCAAAAAAAATCAAAGTCTCACCTTATCATACTGGAATGGTCCATTAACAGTTCCTTTCGTGCAGTGACCAGTCTTTAGTACTCCAGCGACCGGTCGTATGCACCATTCTCCTTGAGCCATTTGGCCGGCTTTATTAATGCGTACCATCTGTAAAATTTTAAAGTTAAAAAATTAATATAATGAATTTAACATTTTTTCATAAAAAACATCTAAAAGGCCAAAAAAAAGCAACACCCCAAAAAAATTTTTGGGGCCATACTAGAGAAAGCACCCAACATAATAAAGGCACCCACTAATGGTTTAAAGCACCCAGCAATCTTTATTCAAATTTTATCATTATGAAACGTGGCGGTTTTGAAGAGCGGTGTAGAAGTGTCCAATTCGTGAATGGCGATTGTTGTAGCAAAAACTGAAAAAAAATATAATAAGGTGCACGGCTACTGTAACTAGATAGTTGGCCACTATAACTAGATAGTTGGCTACTGTAACTAAATAATAGGTTACTGTAAATAGACGGTTGGCTACTGTAACTAAGAAATGGGCTACTCTAACTAGGTAGTTGGTTACTGTAACTAGATGGTTGGCTACTGTAACTAGATAGTTGGCCACTACAAATAGATAGTTGGCTACTATAACTAGTTAGTTGGTAGTTGGCTACTGTAACTAAATAATGGGCTACTGTAACTAGATAGTTGGCCACTACAACTAGATAGTTGGCCACTATAAATAGATAGTTGGCTACTATAACTAGTTAGTTGGCTTTTGGCTACTGTAACTAAATAATGGGCTACTGTAACTAAATAATGGGCTACTGTAACTAAATAATGGGCTACTATAACTAGATAGTTGGCCACTACAACTAGATAGTTGGCTACTATAACTAGTTAGTTGGCTGTTGGCTACTGTAACTAGATAATGGGCTACTGTAACTAGATAATGGGCTACTGTAACTAAATAATGGGCTACTGTAACTAAATAATGGGCTACTATAACTAGATAGTTGGCCACTACAACTAGATAGTTGGCTACTATAACTAGTTAGTTGGCTGTTGGCTACTGTAACTAGATAATGGGCTACTGTAACTAGATAATGGGCTACTGTAACTAGATAGTTGGCCACTACAACTAGATAGTTGGCCACTATAAATAGATAGTTGGCTACTATAACTAGTTAGTTGGCTGTTGGCTACTGTAACTAGATAATGGGCTACTGTAACTAGATAATGGGCTACTGTAACTAGATAGTTGGCCACTACAACTAGATAGTTGGCTACTATAACTAGTTAGTTGGCTGTTGGCTACTGTAACTAGATAATGGGCTACTGTAACTAAATAATGGGCTACTGTAACTAGATAATGGGCTACTGTAACTAGATAGTTGGCCACTACAACTAGATAGTTGGCTACTATAACTAGTTAGTTGGCTGTTGGCTACTGTAACTAGATAATGGGCTACTGTAACTAGATAGTGGCTGCTACAACTAGATAGTTGGCTACTGTAACTAAATAGTAGGCTAAACAATGGGCTACTATAGCTAAGATAAAATTAATACTATGATAAAATCAAACGTATTCTTTAAGTAAATACTAAATTCTTACCTGTTATCCATCTGTATAGCATAGTAAAAGTCTTTATAAACTCGATAGAAGATGACTTCTTTGAAGGTGGTTGATCTTGGCCTAGGTTGTCAGGTAGTCGATGGATCCATGATCACCACGGTCAGATTCCATGCTGACCCGACCGTCTCACGCAGTCGATAAAATACGAATGACCGTTTTCAAAAAAGGAAAAACAATAAAATGAAATTGCAAGATTATGCAAAATTTGAATACTTTTGGATGCCTTAAATAGGATAAAAATTGGGTGCTTTCATTAGTAATACTGGGTTATTTCTTTAGATTAGCGCCAAAATGGGGCTTCACCCTCCTAAAAATTTTTTGAAAAATTCATGCTTATTAAAATTTTTTTGAAAACGAAACCCCCTCGTCAAAAATTCACCACTCCCTTTCCAGACCAATATCGCCCACCCCCATACATATCTTAACCCACTCATTAAAAAGCACCCCTTATATACCTGATTTCCACCATAACCATGACAAGGTGTAGCGCCCACTCTTCCAGGTACTCCTTGACCCATTGTGTCGATGCATTTACCAGTCGCTTTGTTCTTCGCCTCGCCCCAAACATCATTTTCAGGTAATAACGGATAAGATCGCTCCACATCGTAAGCCACTTTCTGCATGTACCATTTGAAAGATTTACATTGTAAATTCCTCTTCAGTTCCAGTTGTTCGGTGATGTCGCCCCATGTTCTTTTCACGGCCTGTGGCTCTCTTATGTAATAGTACTTGTCGTAGTCGTCCATCCATGTCTTGATCACTCGTAACATGTTCTAAAATCGTGTTTTATCAATTAATATTGTTGACAATCCTCTATTTAACTCATTTTTAACCCAGAGTTCTTAATTTTAAAATCAAAATCCATCATTAATTCATTTTAAAAAAGCTTTAAACACAATATTTGATTATCTTATAGTAGTCTAAACTTACTGTTGAAATCACTGGCTTTCCGCTCAATTTTCCAAAGCCATAAGGCATATGGCTTCTGTAGACATGTCCAACGTGACTGCAGGGTACAAACAAGATTCCTCCACCACATTGCCAGATCTACAAAAAATAATCATTTAGGTAACAATTTTTTTCAAAAAGTTAATAATGGATTAATTTACAAAAAATAAAACCGTTTGGTTTGAAATATATTTAAAGTAGCAAACAACATAAATCAAAAAACAGAATTTTAGGTAACAAATTTATAAATGTTCACACATTACCTTAAAAGAAAGCTCATACTGTTCTCCACCCCAAATCTGTAGTCCTGGATCATAGTAACCCAATGTCTTGAACCATTCCCTATCAATAGCAAACAATCCACCAGCATGAGTGGGACTTCTGAATGGTTCTGAATTATGAATCCTTCGTTCCTTCTCTTCTGCTGGCAACTCGGTTTCCTTGTACAGTAATCCCCACTCAAAGATGCCTCTGAAGTGACGATCCGCTCCACCGTACACTCTTCTGTATTCCCAGGTGTTCATGTCTATACCATCAATGATTGGCACGGTCATCACCTTCTTGTTGTAGCGGATTGGAGCCAACAGTGGTACTAGCCAGTTGTAGTTGACTTCACAATGAGCGTCTAAAAAGATTACTACGTCTCCTTCTGAAGCCTTTGCGCCGTTGGTCCTTGTTCTGATCAGTCCTTCACGTTCTTCGTTTCGAATCAACTTTACTTTGCCTTCAAACTGCTTTATGTAGTCTTCCAATGGTTGTTTTAGATGGTCTAAACAGATCAAATATAAAAGTTTATCAAAAACAAACATTTGTGCCTTAGAAGGAAACATTTCTTTACAAACTCACAAAAATTACATCAAAAATAATATATTATAAATTAAAATATTTAAAGTGTTTGAAAACGTATTTTACCTTTATCACTAAAATCATCGACCAAAATCACTTCTTTTAACAAATGTGAAGGACTTCTTAACAAAACTGAATGAACAGTTCTGAGCAACGGACTAAATCCTTCGTTATGGAAAGCTATAACAACTGATGCTGTGGGCAAGTCTTCTGGATAATGCCAGTACTTGCATCTGAAACAAAGAAAATGTATTAAACACGTTAAAGATCTTTTAAATCAAACCAAAAACATTGAAAAGAGCTCTTAGATGATTCCAAAAGTTGTTTTAGATCAATACAGAACCTTAGTTTAGATAATAATGAAATATATTAATAACCAACACTGAAAGACTTTAAAGATATATTAATTACACCTACTCATCCATTCTAACGTCAGGAACACTTCGAGTCATTGATACCATATCACTAACGTAAGTGTTAAAGCCAAACTCTGACATAGCCTTCCGTACCTCCTGCTTGTTCATGTCGACATTAATAGCTTCACCATAATCTCCTAAAAACATTTTTTATCCGTAAACCTGTAAAAAACATCCGAAAACTTCATGTTAACATCGCAAAACCTAACCTGGTTCGCCAGTTTTTGGTGGCATTTCTTTGGGTTCAAAATTTCCGAGCACTCTAAACTGTAATATAACTGCTGGATCATGATCTCCAGGCAAAACATCCTGTTCTTGCCGGTTTGAAGGCCGTCGAACTAATCTCTGCGATTCCAGAACCTCATTCTAAACTCAGAATAACAAAAAACAATTAAAGACTTACCTTGGTAATATTTCTTACTGTGTGAATGTAGGAGAGGAAAGTGAAGAAGCCAATCAGAAGGATGATCAACACAAAGGTCCTGAAAACTGACCTGTTTGATCAGAAATAATAAACCAAAGCCATTTAACATTAATATTATTATGAAAACCGTTTAATACCTTTAAAAATTAGCAAAAACATTAAAATATTAACTTACTGATGCCGAAAAAGCCGTTGAAACTCGAAAATCTTGCGCTTCACCGAAACCATCCCGTCTCCACTGATATTACACACCCGTGAATACTGTTTTAGCCCCGGACTTTCGTCCCGCTCGGCTTTCAAGTCGTTGCCACGTCAGAAAACTGTATAAATACCTTGGATCTCGGTTTTATTTTTGTTTTTTCGTTGTTTCGAACCCCCGCAATTTATAAAAAATATTTTTTTCCACGAATCTCTGGCATTGCGCTTCACGGCAGTCGGGTTTTTCGTTGCGGAACGTAGAAATAAATGTGTGTCCGACAACTTTCGTCCTAATTCCTCAAAAAATACGTACATTACATATAATTATTCACATAAGAACTAACAAATTTTATACAAGTTGAAAGCCAAAATTATTAAAAACAAGCTCAATATTTATTAAATAAGTATAAAAATAAGTTAAACTAGCGAACAAAAACAAAAGTATGACAACATAAGAGTATGACCAAATTGAGAGGATAAGTGAACAATTATGTACAATATTGACAAAGTTGGAATGTTGAAGATTATGCTGATTATATTAATCATGACTCCAATTGTACGTGTTTTTGTGCTGAAGCTTTGGCACTGAAATATTATTATAAAATACGTAATAGCCAGGGACGTCGCTACAGATTTTCTCTGGGGGAGGGGGAAGCCGAAAATTTTTTTTTCGTCCAGAGGTACCTGTGGACCGATTTTCCAAAAATTTTTTTTTCGTTTTTTTTTGCGTACCTACCTGTGGAATTTTTTTGGATCGGCTCTGAGGGGGGAAGGAGGGGCGGGCCGCCCCGCCACACCCCCCAAACGACGTCCCTGGTAGTAGCTACTAGCTATCAATAACAAATCCTTAATAATTAAGTTCTCCTAGATACTCTGACATCTTATAGTACTAAAAACAGCACTATTTCACTTAGTATCAGCATAATACTGTGATTTTTCAAATATTACACTCACTTTTTGTCCTGAAGCCTGTTGAGATCTCCATTCAGCGTTAAAGCTGACACAAAAAACGCTACGGCGCTGATGACCAGTAGTACATTGGGAATGTAGAATGATATGATAAGAGAGTGGAATTTGCCAGCAGGCGAGTCATCGCCGCTTCGCACCCAATCTGATACGATACCTATTATGTATGGCCCTGATGCATCACCCAAAGCATGCCCTATAAATACTTGGAAAGCGTTGGCTGCTCCTCTTTTTGATGGCGGTACTATATACATCAACATATCAACTACTATGGCCCAGTTTAAGCAAAGAGCTGTTACCATGAACAACATCAAGACCTGGAATGTATTGGTTTTCATTTTTTGTTAAAAAATAATGTTTATAATAAGTCATTAAAAAATAATAATGTGTTAATAAGTCATGTCAACCATTTACACGGACAAACATGTGAAGAAACGACAAGATTTTTCTTCAACCTTACCCAAGCCAACGCCATGTTCGAAGAAATGACAATGCATGTTATGAAGAACAATGGAGCAGCTACAGCTGATCCTATACCTGATACCAATGCATCGGCTTTGTTCGTTTTTAGACCACAAAAACAAGCCTTTCCAGACTTCCATAAAGCGGCCGTTACCGATCCTAATCCAACACCAACCAATCCAGATACACAAGTTATGGCACCAAAGTATAGACCGATCCTACAATGTTGGTAATCTATATGATTGTCTAAGTATTTAGGTAATAAAATTTGAAGTTATTTGGATTTAAGGTAACACTTAACATTTTCAGCGCTAGAATAAATACTAATTAGTATTATCTACAGTTTTAGGCACTAAATGCTCAAAGTTTAATTTTTTAAATAAAAAAAATTCAAAAATCCTTACGCTTCACTATCTTCATCAGCTAATAAACTGGTATCCGTGAGGTTCTGTTTGGCCGCTTCTGCGTGCTTAATCATCGTTGGAACCCACCATGACAGTGTTCCAGCCACAAACATGACAAACGTTACTCCCAACGTCGAAAAAACATAGGTTTTACTAAAAAAATAAACTTAGTTTTCATCAATAATATAAGCACTAAGTCACTGATAATTACAGAAAACTCTCAAAACCTTACTTTACAAGCAAAGCCATTATGTCTTTGAAGTAAGAAGAATCCAGATCTTCATCCTCATGCCCTGACTTTTCTCGTTTTGGTTCAGGAACAACCACAATCAAAGACAAAATACAGAAAATTCCAAAGAACAATGTAATTCTGATGCCCCACTGCCAAGATCCTGCCATTTCTGCTACAATACTACTTACCATATAGCCAAGACCACTGAAATTAGATAAAATATAGTTTTAGCTATATATATAAAATACATATAAAAATCATTCCTACCTTCCAAACGGTATGGCAAAATAAAAGAACATCAAAACATGACTTCGCACGTTACCCACAAACAAATCAGCAATTACTGTTGGAGCTACAATTGAATAACCAGCCATACCAATGCCCATAATGCCTCTTAACAGTAGAAACATGTAGAACGCCTAAATTTAGAAAACATAACTTTAGGAGACTACTACATTCTACTAACAATATATTATCCATGACAAACTCTTACGTTTTCCGGGCAAAATGAAGCTCCCAAAACTGAAGCTACCCATAATATTAATCCACCAGTCATCAGCCATTTCCTGTTGTATCTGTCTCCAAGATATCCCCATAGTGGAGCAAATAACATAAACACAACAATAAATATAGTCTGAATAAGACCTGCTTGAGTATCATTTAGGACATAGTAAGCTTGAATCGACGTTAGTATACCTAAAATAAGGTTGTTTAGAAGGAAAGAGTATAATTTTAATTGATCTATTCTAACGTTTTTAAAGTAAAATTATATTTAAAAAAGCTGTTTAATATTAAATATTCCACTAGGTTCAAAAGCCCAAATCTTATCGAAAACAAGCCATAACAACTCAATAACTGCAAAATAAACCTTAATTTAATATAAACCACAAAACACAGGTTAAAACACACCAGCTGTTGTAAGTCGGTCCATGTAATTAAGTAAATTGACAACAAAAAGCACCCCGATAACAGCATAATCCTTAACGACTAAAGGTTCGGCTCTAAAACAATAAAAATAAAAGGAAATGCAACTTACAATGGTTTAGACTCTTCTACAACCATCACTTCAGCCTTCTTCGATTCCAACAAAGGAATGTCATGCAACTTCTCGTCTACATCGTCTGTTTTCATCTAAAATGTCACATAATATTAACAAAGATGATTCAATGATAAGTTGGAACACGACGAAAAGTTATTAAACTGCCATAACAACAAGTATTTTATGTTAACGAAAGATTATTTTTTCAATTCTTTTAAAAATTTTTACAAGCACACAACCATTTACTATAATAAGAACCTATTTTGTTAGCTAAAACCATCAGCAATCCCACATTATAAACAAAAATCACTCGTTACGGTAAAAACATGTTTACTGTTACTTAACTTTCCAATCAAGAATGTGAAATAGAATGTGTAAAGCACGTTGATAACAAAAATATGCAACACTATCCATCAAACGCACTTTTGCAATCGAAAAACGTTTATCATAATATCAAAATCAGAACCTTTTTGTAAGTTTTCGGCTCGAATTCGGTTAAATGATATCATTTACATCCGAAATTAATCTGTGAACAAATAAAAAGCCTTTTCCGGACATAAAACACAATAAAACTGAATTTAAAAGCTAAAATTTTTGGATAACTTGATATTATCTATGATAAAACCCAAAATTTAATAGAAAAGATAAAATAACTTTGAATTGAAGTGTTTAACTGACCTTTTGCTACATAAAAGGGTAAATAAACACAGAATACATAATGTTTACTACCTATAAACAAAATTTTGTTTTGGAACAATATTTATTTTTGGAGAAATTCCAAAAAGAAAAAACGTTTTTCGAGGTTTTGCGAGCTGCGAGTGACCTCAAACAGCTCGTGTCGGCTATTCCATGAGCTGCTTGTAGTGAAAATGTCTCTTGCTTCATAGAAAATGATCATTAAGATCATTACGGAGTATCTTATCTTATAATTCGTCAGTAACTGAGGTCTTATGGAGCGCAAATTTCAATTATTCTGAAACAAGTTATACGCCGAAACATGTTCATGCACATTTCTTCGTATAAAGTGTCTCCGAAATTAAAAAATTACAAAAATTCCATAAAAAACATCATACTTTGTCATTTTTTATTAATTTAAATTTATTAAACAAATAATTTACAGTTCAAAATGCCATAATTATGACAAACAATCAGCTATTACAACAAAACTCATGACGTCGATATAAACCATCATATATACTGTAGTATTTCCGTTTCAATGAACTTCCACACAACCCAGAATTCCATTTGTAACTAGAGATCATTCTAACGCATTGTTGTGGCAGCAACTCCTCAATTTTATGTAAACCGAAGCTGTTACTGTAGGTTACTGTATACCATCTTTTGTCAATATTTAATGGCTGAGGTCTTGTAGAGAATTTTGATGATGAAGAAGTCGTTTCTGGTTGTAATTGAGTTGTTGACAAGTAAAAATGAATATGAATTGGAGCCCCGTTTAGTAGGTTACGATATTGAATACCGTTGGAGACTTCAGCTGATGTTACAGTATGACCAAACATTTTTGATATTAATATGGTGTCTAGGGGTATCTGAAACTGATTTTTATAAAAATTTCGTAAAATTTTTAAAAAGAATTAAGCCAAAAAATGAAAAAAAGCTTACATTACTTTGACTGATAACATCAATGCTTACATCCACAACCTTCAGGTACATGTTCTCAGTCTTGAAAGCCCAAGTTACTGCGTTCAGCTTGTTTTCAATCCTTTCTATCTCGTTTTTTATTGTTGTATAGTCCTAAAACACAAGAGTTTTGAAAGTTTTTATTTTAACATCTGTAAAGAAAGTCCTTGCAATTTTGTCTCCTTTAAAAAAAGTTCTTACTGTTTTCAGTATTTAAAGAAAGTTCATGCCATTTTTTGCTTTGTAAAGAAAGTTCTTGCCATTTTATGTTTTGTAAAGAAAGTTCTTGCCGCTTCTTGACATGTAAAGAGCGTTCTTGCCGTTTTTTGCTTTGTAAAGAAAGTTCTTGCAATTTTGTCTGCTGTAAATAAAATTTTTGCCACTTTAAGTTCCGTAAACACAGTTCTTATCAATTGTTCCTTGTAAACTAAGTTTTTGTCATATTTTAGTTTAATTTATCAAAAACTCTAAAAATGCCAAACTTACCACCTCTCTCAAATACATGACATAATGAGCCTTCAAATGACATAAGCTCAGTTTAGGTAACAACTTCCTTAAATTCCTCACAGCATTTACATAAAATCCTCCGGGTTTTACGTTTAAATCAGTTAAATTAACCATAACAGCCACATGATCAATGTAATCCGTCTCTTCAGCTTCGGCAATATTCGCGAATTCTTCGATATAAAGAGGCGTGGCAAATGTGGCAACAGGCGCAATTAATGATATCTCGGCCGATCCTTGGCCGTCGCTCACTTTGGAATAGGCAGCCGGCTCTCGAGGTGGGCGAATGTTTAAGGTCACTGCTGGGTGAGAAGTTACGGTAGAAAGTAAGGTGAAAATTGAAACGGCATGAAGAATATTTGGCATTGCTGTAATGTTGAGGTATAAAAAGGTTGTATGTGAGGTTCTAAAAATTGGTTTTTGAAAAAGTGCAGTTTTAATTTTTTATTGACAAAAAGTTTTAACAACGCGTTGCAACGATTTTTTAATAAAAATAAGCTTCAAAAAAAATTTTCCCGCCCTGCGATATAAAAAGTTTTAAAAAATTTTCTCCCTTGCCAAAGACTTTCATCTTCTAGCCAAAAAATGGCTTGTCAAATCTCTCAGCCCTGCCAAAACAAAAACACGCAATTTCCTCCAACGTGGCCAAAAGGTAGCCTGATAAATCCGCCCTACCCTGCCAATATGCAATAACCCGGCCCTACCCTGCCAAGATGCAACAACCCCACAAACAAGGTAACGAACGCCGCTAACATCTTTTTAAATCAGACGCCGCGCCGCCGTTCCGATTATTGATTACCGGAAATCCTGTCGTAAAGAAAGTGAGCAACTCGGTTTTTCTGCACGCGTCTTCGATGAAAAAAGTGCCGAGGAATTTACACTTTACAATGGATCTTATCTTCATCGTGTAAAACATTAAAGTCCGGTACAGTCGACGTATCTATCATAAAGTCATTGATGATGATTTTTTTCATACGGTATTGAAAGCGATGTTTGTATAATAGTATTATATTTTCAAACTCAGCAAAATACTCGACTTAAAAAAATTTTTAAAATCGAACTAAATTTAAAAAAAACTTCAAGTAAAAATTTAACAAAAAATAAGCCTGACTTAAATAAAAAATTTGAGATTAAAGTAACTTCTTTAGGAAACTTGTATAATGTTTTATGTTACCATAAACTTGGTTTTGAAACAGTTTTACTTTCGACCGTTCAGCTTTGGTTGTCGTAAAATGATTCACCGTACTTTTGCAGGAAAAACCAACTTCGAAGTTTAAAAATAAACTTCAAGATGCACTTTAGCGTTCAACTTTTGAATGAATCAAAAACGTAGTTTGTGTTGTGTGTAATTTATTTGAAGTATAGTCTACTGTGTGATAAAAAGCGTAATTTTTACCAAAAATGAGATTAAAAACTGTTACTTAGCATACTTTACATAAATAAATTACAAAAAAAAATAAAAATCATTCCAGCCATCAGCTGAACATTCCAAAATTTCAATTTCCAGCCACAGAATTACCGAGCTGGTTATTGTACTAACCTTAACTTTAGGTTTTATACCTGACTCTACACCTATAAGAACCCAAGTCATAAAACAGTCAAATGCGTTTTGATTGGGTTCCGACGCAAAAAGAAGAGAAAGCTGATTTTCTTTGTTTCACGGCGCTCTCTTCTTTTCGTGCTCTCTCTATTCCACCAGAAAAGCAATTAGCGTAACTACTCTATTCTATTTTACCCTATCTTATCATCCCTGTACCCTACCCTACCCTACCTTACCCTACCCTACCCTAACATATAAGCAAGAACAATTTATTTGTAGCTTCGAATAAATTAACAATAACAAAAAGATCAACAAAAATATTTTTACAATCAAAATAACCTTTTACCCTCCCTACTCCAAAACCTCAACCTCTTTTTCTCCCAAAACCTGTAGCACATGGTCATGGAACCTGCACCATACATTAATCTCAATACGGTTTCTTCCTTCAAACGGCGGTGGATCCACAAAATTACTGCCATAATTCCAACAATTTGGTTGATAATTCAAATTGTAGTACTCTGTAATGCTACTCATGTATTCAGTCCATTTACTCCTGCTTGAGGCATATTCTGATAGAGGTAGATTGATATCAACATGACACTCGAGGTAGAGTGGATAATCCCAAAGTTCGCGACAAAAGTCTTTGAACAATAAAACTCGTCGTATGATAGGCTCGAGGTGAGGTAATAGTTGGTCAAATGTCCGAGAATTTATGCAAATTTCAGATCTGAGCTCGGCTTTGCAAATCGGAGCTACACGATGAAGTTCTAACGTTATTTCCTTCAGAATCTGAAGAGAGTTTGAGCAGATGTCGTAGTTTCGAATATCCGCTTGCAGAGATGACAATTGTGGCATTGAAGGAAGCCTAAAGTTATTATTTTTGCTTATAAAATATATCATTTATCGTCAAAAAATGAAATTTTAATACCTAAAAATTAAAAAACTAAATAAAGTGCAAATTTTTTAAATATAAAAACAAAAAAAGTATATTATCTTTAATAAAAGTCTCCTTACGGAAGATATTCGTGTATTGTAAGGTAATTGAAGCCACTT
Source organism: Bursaphelenchus okinawaensis (assembly GCA_904066225.2). Lineage (NCBI taxonomy): Eukaryota > Metazoa > Nematoda > Chromadorea > Rhabditida > Aphelenchoididae > Bursaphelenchus > Bursaphelenchus okinawaensis. Next base: position 3,419,185 of record CAJFCW020000005.1, on the reverse strand, counting down.
AGACACGCTTCGTTTAAAGTTTTTTGAAAAAATCCAGCCAGATCTGAAAAGTATAGTTATTACCTTCAGAATTCATAATTTTTCACTTTTAACCATCCCCTTCCGCTCCAAGAGTAAAAGTTATAAACTTACATGGATCCTTGACCAAGACCAACTTCTGAAACGTAAAGAATTCTTCCAGTTCAGGGTTGCCTTGTCTTCTTTCCTCTTCCATTACTTCTCCTCTTTTATCGACCAAAGTCAGCTCATAATATTCTTCTGGGTCCTCGGGTGGCTTATAATCAACTCCATAGTAATGTCGTAGATGACGATCTGTATAAAGCCTTAATTCGTATTGTACTTGCAGCACTGTTTTCGTGTAAAAGTAATTGTTTAGTGTTAGATCTAAGCCATGGCCTAAAATTAAAAATTTTTTATTTTTAAAATTAAAAATTTTTGGTTTATAAGGTAAGATAGTTCATTTTGGCATAGTTAAAGTAAAGGTAAGTGTAGATAAGGATAGGAGAAGAATAAGAGTAGCAAAAATAAAGACTCACGTTTGCAAAAGTATGACAGTTTGATTATAGGCTTAACAGCTTTATGGTTAATATCTCCAAACTTCATAAGTGTCAAGAACCCTCGTTGCTTTTTCCAATTTGAAATCAAGAATAAATTAGTCAACAGTGTAATGTTGTGTGTATAATATGCAGTATTAAAGTCCCCGGCAACGTATCTAAAAGAGCTGTTGGTTGCAGCAAAGTCAGAAGCGCTCCAGAAGATGTCAAACATACGTTTTGAACATAACTGAAAGTAAAATGTAGTACAGTATAGTAATAATGAGACCTATAGCTAAAGTTTTCACTAAGATTTGAGCAAGAACTAAGTCTAACACTAAGCCTTACCACTTTATAAAGTTTGAAGTAAAGGTAGGCTCATGGCTAAGATTCAGCTTAAAGATAGGGCTACAGAAAAGATAAGAAACTCATAATCAATAAAATAAACTTACAATAAGCCTAAGAAGATTGTCATTGAGCTGTGAATTATTGCCAAACTCTTCATAATTGCGTTCCGGAGCGTTGGAATAGAATCGGAAATCATCCAACCCGTTTTTGCATAGTTTCTTTTTGCCCTCTGACTTTGATTCTGATTCGTCATTTATCCATTGGCTAGTACATGGCAGTTCTTCTAAACTATCGTCGGAATCAAAAGTTTGTGCTTCTATTTCAGTCACCATGACAAGAAAACTAAAACTTGATAGTTATATTAAAAAAGTAAGAGAACAACTATTGCTATTGATAACAATATTATAATTTCAGTATTACCAAAGTTTCAAAATACAAATGAAGAAATATGGTTTAATCGGTTTAAAAATGGCATTTTGAGTAGAAGTGAAAAACGGACCAGCCCTACGATCGGGCCGGGCCGCCTTGAGTTAAAGTTGAAACGAACTTGGCTTGAAAAGTAGACCTGCGCCCAAAATTTTAAATAAATAGGCCAAGCCAAAAATTTTTCGATCGGGCCGATCGGCCTGAAAAACATGAAAACGAGCCGGGCCTAAACTTTAAGCCCCAGACCTCCAAAGTCGGCCAGGTTGGTTTCTCACCTCTAATTAGCCAATCAAAAAAATAGACAATATAAATTAACAGTTTATAATATTAAATTAAACTTTCAAAAATATTACCCGCTATTTATTCTATTATTTTATCACTATCTACCTCAAAAACTTATCAAACATCCTAAAATGACTCACAAATAAAATATTTATTTTCTCTGTTTCTCAGCGCTCTCTTCTTTTCGGCAATTCTCTCTTTTTCTTTTTTTCGGAAGACTTTTAAAAGTAAATTGATAAGAATAAATCGCAAAAACTTTCTTTAAAACGCAGTTTTTTGTTGGTTTTTCAATAATTTAGTAAAATAGGCATTTTTTCTAGCTATTATAGTTATGACACAATCTAAAAAAATACTAAAACAATCAATAACAATATTTTCAAATCAAATTTCGATATTTTAATCATCCCCTAAAGCAGCTTGTTTTAAAATCTCTTCATAAGTAACATGGTTAATATTCATAAGCCTATCGCAAGATTTTGGCTGAAATTTTCGTTCCTCAATTGTGTAGCCATTAGTTGGCCAAGGAATGACATGAGCTGGACTGGTGCGACGATGCCAAACATATATAGACTTGTTCGTTTGTGGGCCATAACCAAATGGCTCCAACTTTTCATATGGCACATTGACTTGAGTTAGAAAGCATTCTTCTGGCACTGTGCCCGCACAGTGCAGATTGAATGTGGCACTAAAGTTTCAGTTTTAGGGTACAGTAGGGCAGAATAGGGTAGGGCAGGATAAATTTCAAAATTTTTTTTTAATTTTCGAAATTTTAAATTTTACCGTGAATTCAGCAGCACGTCAATATTGATAGCAAATCCAGCCATATCAGTGGCATATTTCCTCTCTGGTCGAAACATGACATGAAAACCGACCACTTTTCCGTCTTCGACCCTTGGGCTTTCGACAAAAGTTGACCCAGATGTTCCGACAGCCCAAACACCCATTGTAGTAACTTTTCGTATGTATTCGTCAAATATTCTGAAGTCATAAGCATTGTCATCGTCAGCAAAGTAAATTACATCGTTTTTGCCAAAGGCATAGCGATTTTGGCGTAAATATTCTAGGGCTAGGTTACGTTGGGCCCAGCCGCGACCTGAAGGGAAAGAATAAGTTTAGTTTTGACATAAAGTTAGAATTTTTTTAAAACATTAAAAAATTTTTAAATTAAAAAAAGACTTTTAATTTTAAACATTGTGAAATTTTGAAAATTTTAAAAGTTTTCTAAATAAAAAAATATTTTTGGCTTACAAGGTAATCCCTTGTTAGTAGTGTGAAGATATGTGTAAGAAATGCCAGTTCTTTTAAGAAACTGGTCGATTACTGGTAATGTTTGGTTAGCATCTTCTATTACAACCCAGTGTATCCTTTTTACGTGCATCAAAGTTTGTGATAACCTGAAATTTAAAAAATATTTTTTCTTTTATTTTAGTTAACAAACTCAAAATTTTTAAAAGTTTTCAAAGTATCGAAAGCTCTAAAGTTTAAAAACAGTTTTTACAAAATTTTTAAAAAATTTGCTAATTTATGATGTAGAACTCAAAAAAAGTATTATAAAATAGTACTTACATAGTAATATCCCCCAACCGTTCTGGATGCTGATAAGTAGGTGTGATGACAATAATCCTATTGTCTGGGTAATCCATTGATCCTCGTTCTGGTGGGTGCTCTAATCCATTATTTACAAAAATATACTGTTTTTCCGTATTTTTATTACCAATATATAAACCAATCAAAAATAGGGCTATGTACTTTAAGTAGTGACGTGCGATGGCTAAAAATGAAGTTTAAAATTTAAAAAATTAAGAAAGTAAAGTGCGTGTACTTAGAAAAGACGATAAATTCTATTGTGTTATAAAAAACCTACCAAATCCGTGATAATTTGTGTATTTATTTATGTTGATATAGCTGCCAAAATCAAACTGAGGTTTTACGAACCACATTATCTGTAAAGGTAAAAATGGGTTTAAATTGTAAAAATAAAAGTAGTATATAACACATAAAAATATTATATTTGACAAGCACGGTAAGAGAACAATTCGCACAGATATTGTCGGTGCTATGGAGAAGAAAATGAAAAAAAAAACAAAAAACCACCGTACCCTACCTTTTGTACTGTACCCTACCTTTTGTAAAACACCCTACGCTTTGTACTGTCTCCTACGCCTTGTTCCGTATTCTATCCTTTGTACCGTCCCTTACGCTTTATTCTGTACTTTACTCCTTGTACAGTACCTTATTTTTTGTACTGTACTCTACGGTTTGTATTGTACCGTACCCTTTGTAACATGCCTTACTCTTTGTACTTTTTTTTTTTTTTGAACTCGTATTGTTCGAAAACTGTAGTGTTCAGATAACTGTAGGCTTGAGAAATTTTGTGTTTTAATACTGTCAAAATTGTGAATTAAAATTAACAAAGAAAGTGTTTGACCTGTCTGAACTTGATCGACTTCAAACTTTTTACATAGAAAGGTCAGGTAAATACAAGACCTTCGGCAAAGTAATAAATCGCGCTTTCCAGGAAATCTCGAGAAAATCGAAATCAAAAAATGACATTTTGAATTTCCCGCCAAATTGGCATTGTGTTTCAAGCTTGTAACTTTGTCATTTTTTGACTTCTAATTATTTTTCTTTGATATACTAGTAGAATACCTTTAAATGAACCTACATTTTTTAATTTGTAAGCGTATCTTGTCTGGAAAGCCGAAAAAAGTGCTTGAAACACAAGGCCAAATTTGCCAAATAAACCCAAATAATTTAAGATTAAAACTCAAAAGCGCGAGCTAAAATTTTTTATGGGTACTATTGGTGATACAAAGAATTCATATAAAAATTTTGAGCTGGATCTGAGCGGGACAGGTTGGGCACTTTCATTAAAAAAAACTCCTGTATAATTTAATAAAAAACATCAAAAAAGAAAAATTAAAAGTTCATTTATTCAACGTTTCGCGCAGTTGTCTACTATAGCCTGCGACATGAAACCCGTGTTATCTGGATCTAAACCCAGATTCCGGTCTCAACTTAACTTTGAATAAAGGCTATTTTACTATGAATAAGAGCCTATTCTTAAAAAATGTTTTACTTTATAGTAATATTGTTAGACGACAAGTTTTTGCAAAGAAAAATCGAAATTACCTAAAACATGTTATTTTTCTGTACTTGGTTTACTATGTTGCTACGTGGTGGATGGACTATTCTAAGGTTCAGAATGTAGGTTGTTGGCTTTGAAAGTTTAGTCTAATGAAGTTTACGCTTTAAACGAAAAATTTAAAATTAAAATTTTAGGTCTTATTAAAAATTTTGAATTCTAAAATTTTTTGAAATCTGAAATTTAAAGTTTTTTTTTCAGATAGAAAGATATTTTATAATAAAATCCCAACCTTATCGTGATGACAAATACTGTGTTATATACGACTATTGGAAGTCAGATTCAATTTACAATGACACTATATCACTGACACTACATGCTACGTTACCTTTTGTAGCTTACTTGGAAGAACATGTATGTTTGACAATATTTTTGAAATTTAAATACAGTGTAACTTTTATGTAGCAAATACCGAAGTTACTTATATCCCCTCTGTAACAAAAAATCTGTTTTTTTTCGTATTTTACTTATTTTTGTATGTTTCACATTTCAGGCAGTAGTATGGGGCGGAGCAATTTCAGTTGGAGTCTTGATGCCGAATCCAGATCAAATTGGTACCAACCTGGCTTCGAAGATGTTTACGGTAAAAATAATTTTTTTAATTTTTTAAATTTCAATTTTTTAAATATATTTTTTAAAAACCTAAAATTCAAGTTTTAAGACTTAAACTTATTTTTAAAACAAAAATTTAAGCCGCAAGCTAATTCTTAAAATTTTTTATTAAAATTTGTTTTAGGATGGTTTATCAAAGATAGAACTGTTAGAAAAGTCAAGGTTGTCAGGCAAAGTTGGTCTTCACTTATTTTGGGAACGGTCGACTTTTGGGTCTTGTGGAGACATTATCGTAGATTCACAAGCCTTCACGAGAGATGAGGTGAGTATAAACAAGACTTTAAAAAGAACACAGTAGGCCAAATTTTTCGGCCCAAGCCGGGTTTTCAAAGTTGGGTCGACCTGGCGATGCCTTGGCTTAGTGAGCCCTTGTTGAGATCTATAATAGTATAACCAGTGGGGCGGGTATAACTATAAAAAATAAAAAATAATTTTGTTTTTTTGAATTCCTAACTCCGTCCACCGAATTCCGTATTTTACCTCCAAAATAAAAATTTTTGAACTAAAATAACGTCAAAATTCATTTTTCAGGATTACTTAACCTTTTTGTTCCCAAAATCCCGCCCAACTCCATACTACCCTGTCAATACAGCTAGAAACGTGGCACGATTAGGAGCAAAAACACGCTTATTTTTATCATGTGATACTGAAAACCTGCCTGTAGCAAACTATGAAGCAAAAATGAGGAAATTGGCTACACGAGAACTTATTCAGTAGGTTTGTTGAAGTAGTTTACTTCAATTAGGATGTTTATTTCACCATAATTGCTTTGCCTTTGAACTCAAAAGTTATCGATTTATAAAACTTTTGTTGCAAAGATATTAGTATAATATATTTTTTTTAAATCATGTTTTGTGGTTTAATTTGACTTGTTTATAGGAATGGAAAAAAGATGGTTATTGTACATAGACGATTTGAAATAGCAGACGCTGTAGAACTGCCCAAAAACAAAACTGAACTATTTGTAAGTACTTAACCTGCCCTACACCTACTTTAAGCTCTAGTTTTAGCCCTAACCCTAACTTTAGCCCTAGATCTAGCTCTGTCTCTGCCTTAGCTCTGGCCCTAGCTTTAGCCCTATCTATCCCTAGGCATAACCCTAGTTTACCCCGCGCTATTCTTTAAAATGTTGATCTGCCTTGCCTTACCTTAAATTTTTAATTCAGGAGTTGTTCAAGCTAGAATATGCCTTAGAATTTCATAAAAACTACTACCCAGAAGGACATTTGATTCCCTACGTTGACGAGTGGTTTCAAGTACCCGAGTATCCAGATGAAACTTCAATTTTCAAAGTAACGCTTTTTAAAATGACTTTTTGACTACATATACCTAATTTTAGTTCAAAACTAAATAATAAGCTAAAAGTAAATCTTGAAAATAGTTTGCAATTTGACAAAAATTTTTGGCTTCTCATATAATCCTAAGCTTAAAACTGATTTCTAGATAATCGACTACAACAATGGCGAGTGGGAGCCCCAATTTGTAGGCGATACAGAAGCTGTACCCCTGCACGATGAAACCTTCCCCTACCCAAACCGTGGCCATACTGAACTCGGCTATGAAACCTGTCGTGCTGGCTTTAAATTTGCAATTGTAAATAATCTATTTACTATGCATATTGGAGTAAAAACAGGCCAGTCTAATGCGGAAAAACGTGGCGTGGCATTTGATGACCCAAGTTACCTAAAGGTTGTCAGCAACTACTTGAAAAGGCTTTATGATGCATATCCGGAGACAGAAGCAACTTGTGGATTGTTTAAACCTTAAGTTATATTGCTGTTTATATATGTCTATTTGGATTTAAAATGTTGTTGTATAGGTTACTTATTGTGATTCTAATTATCATTACATTGATTACGTAAACAAAACCAAAATAAAAAAAATCAGCCCAGCCGTAAGCTGAACATTCCAAAATTTTAATTCCCAGCCACAGATTTACCGAGCTGGTTATTGCAATAACCTTGTTTAGGTTTAATACCTGACCCGATACCTAAAAAGAACACAGGTCTTAAAACAGTCAAATGAATTTTGATTGGGTTCCCACACAAGAAGAAGAGAAAATACTTATTTCCTCTGCTTCTCAGCGCTCTCTTCTTTTCGCATCTCTTCGACCTTGCTTAGTTTCAAGAGACAAAAAGGAAATCAACAGGAAGAAATTGCAAGAACTTTCTTTACAACATAAAAAATCATAAAATTAGAAAGAAGTTACTGTGCATGTTATGATAGAGACAAATAACAATAAGAAAAAGAAAGTGTACTCCCATGGCCCGTTGAACCCACGCCATCCAATCCGATCTGGCAAGTTAAGCAACGGTGCGCTTGATTAGTATTTGGATCGGAGACGTCCTTGGAATCTCAAGTGGCGTACGCTTTTTTGGGTGTTTTGACAGTTTTTATGCATAGACATGGCTTTTTTGGCTATTTTTACAAATTTTATTGATTACTTTGACTATTTTTGTATTTTTATACCCAATACCGCATAAATTTAGTTTACATAGTTATGAACGATAAATATTTATAAAAAAACATTCAAAATTTACATATAATTTTATAACATGCTATAAGATTGCCGTTTTAACAAAGTTTAAAAATTATACTTGACAGAAGAACATTTGACAACATTTTCAAACTTTCAATGTAATATTTGAAACAATCACACCGCTAAAAGTTGTTGAAAAACGTGTCAAACACCCCTTTTTGATAAGGTAATTAATTCAAGCCAACTGTTTTAATCTTGGCCTTGTTTCGAGCAAATCTTTTGGACAGTCTTTTCATATTGTTCAAATTTTTTGCACACTTTTAAATTTTGTTGTTATTACTTTGTTTTGAGCCCATGGTGACTTATTTTCTACTGTTACATTAAAAAGGTAAGATTTTAAATTATTTTTTGTATTTTAGATAATTAAGCCTATCAATAATTTTTAGAATTGTTTTGTTACATAATAAATTGAATTTAAAATTTTCAGTGCAATAGCTTAAGCCTAATATTGGGCTTGATAAGAATTATTATAAAAAACACAAATTAAGCCTAAATTTTCAATTTTAAGCACGATAACTTAAGTCTAATAATATCTTTTATAACCCTAAACGTCTTTTTAAGTTCAACAATAAAATCGTATTTTAGTCTTAAAAAGCCACCAAAAAGCCAACATTCAAATCGAGTTGAATACAACTTTTGAGCAAGTTTATATACGAAATAAAAATTGATTGGCCAATGAAAACACTAGTTATTGTCTATGAGGACCTTTCTTTTGCTCTATAAACTTCATTCCTCACGATTATTTTTGAAAGTTGTTGTAATTTGTATCGTCATCATGTTTTTTAATACTAAACGTAAGTAACGTTTTTGAAAAGGTTACCTACTGCACCTTACTTTAATCTAATCTTCCCATTTTACCCTACTTCTATCCTCCCAACCAATTCTACCCTTTCCTCTCTGTTCTTTCCTATCTAGTCTAGCGCAAACCAATGTCCATTGAGTTCAATATTATTGTTATTTGCCTTGTCACCTCATCAGTATTCAACTTTCTTCACCAAAAGATGACCTTTATAAGTTGATGTCATGAACACCCCCCGAAAGACCTACTTCCCTTTTCACACCGCCAAATGTCATGAATTGACCTGAAACCCCGAATGTTACTCCATCAAAATCACCCATTGTTTTGCCCTGCCACCTCCTCGATTGCCTCGAATTTTCGTTTCAAAAAGTTTTATCCGAAAACCAACTGATTCGAACGCTTTCGGCCGAAAAAATAAAAATCATACTTGACTAAAAATATTTTGCTTAATTGCCTCTTTGAAATATTACTCTTGGCATCTGATTTCTGTGGCCATATTGTTATCTAGAGTAATTGCTCCACTAAGCTTTGGCTATAACTCATATTGATAACCTGGTACTTGGCTACAGCTATTTATCACAAAGTCATAATCTTGTAAAAACTAATTTTTTTACTACTTGGTCACAGTAGATTTTACATTTTCGTTAGTGTCATAGTAACAAAGATACCGTTACAATGATTTTCAAGTACACTAGACACCCTAGGGTACAACGGAGGGTGGAAGGTAGGTTAACATAATGATTATTGCCTAATCATGCTATTGTTTTTACCATTGCGTATTCTACCATACCCGTTCAAACCAAGTCCTACTGTCCTATACTACGTTACTTTTGTATTATCTTTAGCTTTGTCTTTTCTTAACCTACTGTTACATAAATTACCGTACCTTTACTTGCACCCCTTTATATTACTTTAAGCTACCCCATCCCGCTCTACCCTGCTGTAGTCTACCCTACTTTATCCTACTTTACCATATTTTACTTTATCTACATTTTTGTTATCACTTTTAACATAATATGATATGAACTTAGCAGTCTAAGCCGCCCTGTTAGTCTGATCAATTACCCATTCGTTCTACAACAAATTGCAATAATTAAAAACTCATAAAAACCTCATTTCCAACACCTTTGCTTTGCCTCAAACACGATTTGTCAGCCCAACGTTATACTTTTGTTATTGCCTTCAAGCCACCATGGATAATATATTTTAAAGTGGCTAAACTATCTGATCTACTTCTTATCTATTTTATAATTGAAAGTAGAGTTGCTTCTTACTAATACAAACATATTTTCGATATTTATCTCTACAAGTCTTACCTAAACTTCCATTTTATTACCTAAAAACTAATATTTAAGCCCAAAAGCTCCAAAGTATTACTTAAAATATTCTGATAAAAGACAAATTAATACTATACGAAAAACGTTTAAAAATGTTCATATTTCGCCCCCTTCCAGCGGTCGAAATGTTTTGGAACTTGGTAACGGACAAATACCACAAATACCATGCCTCCCATATTGTGATGGCCTTGATTATAATATTGTACAGTTTGTTCGGAGCCGTTGTGTTTGTTGCTTTAGAAGACGGAAATGAGAAAGCTCACATCCAGGAGAGACATCGAACCGCAGTTGTGAAGCAGGACATTGCTCGGAATGGGCTGATCACTGAAATGCAGGTAACATATTAGTTTTATTGACAACGCTTTAAACTTTTAATGAAATTTTAATATTTATAAATTTATAACAGTAAAATATACAGTTCTGGGTGTAAAAATCAGGTTATAATCAACTTTAGTGAAATAGCCCAGAAATTTAAAAAAAAACCTTCTCTTCTTTCGTATAGAAAGTTTCCGCAGTCTGCAAGATAACGTTTGCGAGCTGCGTCTATATCATTCTGGTTTTTCAACTTTTTGTCGGTAAAAACAAGTAATACCCTTCAAAACATGGTAAAACTAGCTTCTCTGAACCTTTTTAGTCCTAAAATTTTAAAAAATTAACAACTTAACTTATAGTACATCTTCTTTCGTTATGTCAACATTACGGCACTTCATCAACGCCCGTTCCAAGAGATTCTGGACCGATACGATGCTCAAATGAACTTCAAATTGGAAGCGGATAAGAAGGATAGGATTGATATGATCTACGAAAAGTCGAGATGGGACATTTGGGGCGGATTATATTATTCTATTACACTTTACACGACGATCGGTAAGATTTTTGTTTTGTTTTTGGTGTTTTAGGTAAAATGTTGGTGAGAAGAAGGTAACAATGGTTTTATTCTTTTGCATAACGTTCTTCAAAGATTTTTATACCTTTAATTAAGTTTGTAATGATGTTTTATTGAATAAAAACCTTTCATTTCCTTAAAATATCTAAATTATTTCAGGTTATGGCGACATAGCGGCCAGAACCTTCTACGGCCGCTTATTCACCATCTTCTACGCCATCGGAGGTATCCCATTGGTTATTACTGTTCTCAACATATGGGGTGGTGGTCTATTCGAGCTAATGCAAAGCATTTGGAACAACTATATTATGAGATGTGTGAACATGTTCAAGTCAACAAAGAAACGAAAGCCAGTAGCCGAGTACGATGAATTCGACGGTGAATTTGGAGACGATGCATGTGTAGACTTGTTGGAAAAGAAGGATGAATTTGAGATTCAGAAGCCACAACTTCCTCTACAGTTGGCGTTATTTGTGTTTGTTCTGTGGATTGGACTGTGCACGGTGGTGTTTATGTTAATACAGAAATGGGACTTCTTTACTGCCCTTTACTACTGTGCTATTTCTTTGACTACTATTGGTAAGTTTTAAAAAAGATTAGAAAACATTGGTTTTTTACGTACATATTTAAAAAATATGGCTTCAAAAATTTTTCAGGCTTGGGGGACATTACCGTATCGCATCAAATTGGAGTTATTAGTGCTATATTGATCATGCTTGGCTTATCAGTGGTTAGCATGAGTATTAACATTATTCAGCTTCACATCGAGTACGTTTTTGCCAAAATCATCAAATCTATCGACAATGACTTCAAGAGAATTTTAGTCGGTAAGAATTTCGATATTTTTTGATTTTTAGGTAACAATTCACTGCGGATTGTCGTATTTTACTTTACACAAGAATGTTAGCTAATATCACCTTCTTAAGTTTATATTTAACAAATTTTAATTTTAGGACATATTTTTTATCTAAAGTTTAAGTTAGAAGGCTTTTGTTACCTAAATTTTAAAATAAACGTAAATATCATTTAAGAAAGTAAAAGTTGATTGATATTTTAGAAGAAAGACGAAAAATGTCAATAGCAACAAGCATGAGCGATCAAAATATCGTCAGAAAGAATACCAGCACTGTTCTTTCTATTCCAGTCCCAACATTAGAGGAGCAAGAAGATTATAGAAGGCGGAGCACGGCGGCCGAACTTAATCAAGGTGAATATTTTTGGAACTTTAATCCGTTTTAAGTTAAAAACAACAATCTGTCTTTCCAGAAGACGTTGACGCGATAAGAAAATACGCCTCATCCATGTCGGTCATGGATAAGATGCTAGTCCAACTCATGAGCTCTCATCAGAAAAAGATGTTAAACGAAAGAGTGGCAGAGAAGAATAAAATGCGAAACAAGTATACCCAAACGGATGAGAAGAAGATCTCAACCGCAGCCCAAACCGAAAATGGCAAGAATAATGAGTTGGGCGGATTCGTGAGGACTTCAATGATTTCGACGGATTCAGAAAGCGAAGAAGAAGATAACACACCAGTTGGAGCTAACTTGATGAGCAGTCCTAGTGCCATGGTTAATATTGGCGTAGCACGTCCAGGACAGAACATTCAACGACCGCAGAGGAAACGAGGATTGAGTAGGAAAAAGCTGTACATTTACAATATTGGGGACTAAAATGGAGGTCAAATGGTATGTTTTGGAGGATAAAAGATGTCTTTTTTGGACGAAAGTACTCATATTAACATTGTGAGTTGATTTCTTGAAAGATTTTTAATGAAAAATCAATTTATTCAATTTTGATTTTTTGAAAAAATCAACGAAAACAATAATATAAGGTCAATGACAACATAGTTTCAACATTGTTATACTCAAAAATTGTTAGTCTTATAACGGGGTCAAAGATAATAGTTATTGTTTTACATTCTCTCAAGCAAATCTAGTGTTTGTTTATGGATAATATTGTTGTATAACGGGTATAGATTTAAATCTTTATCTAAAGCCACATGGTGGAAAGATCTTTTAAAAAAGTTGTTGTTGTTCATTATGAAGCCCAAAATTGAGAATAAAGTAAACCTGTTTATTGAGATTCAAGTGATTATAAAGAATTTAAGAGGAAAAATAGTTTTAGGCATAGATTATATACAAAATCATTGATGAATCACATAATTCTTGAGTTTTTCTTAAAGTATCATTGATTGAAATTCAAGAATTAAGTGATTCATACCTTTAAATAGGGATTTATTACCTAAAAATTAAGAAAAAAAATGAAATATCAATGAAAAGTCAAGGAAAATACCGAAAATTCAAGGAATATTGCAAAATATTACCTTCAATTTCAATTATACTATAAATTATTACCTAAAAACAAAGGAGTTTATTCGAAAAACTCACAAAATAAATAAGAACATGCATTTGTGGCCCTAAAGAGGGCCGTTTGGGATCAGATTAGCTCGAGGCGAACACCAAGAATCGTGCAGACGACTTGATCAAATTAGGCTTGACTGTCGGCGGTCTTCTTGGGCAGAAGGATGGCGTTGATGTTAGGCAAGACACCACCTTGAGCGATGGTAACACCAGCCAACAGCTTGTTCAACTCCTCGTCGTTACGGACGGCCAATTGGAGATGGCGTGGGTTGATTCTCGACTTCTTGTTGTCACGAGCGGCGTTTCCGGCCAACTCCAACACTTCAGCGGCCAAGTATTCCAGCACGGCGGCCAGGTACACTGGGGCACCGGCTCCAACGCGTTGGGCGTAGTTGCCCTTGCGCAGGATACGATGAAGACGACCGACCGGGAACTGAAGTCCGGCCCGGGATGAGCGGGATTTGGCCTTTCCGCCGGTCTTGGCTTTGCCTCCTTTACCACGTCCAGACATTGTTGTAGTGAGCGAGTTGCTGATCGAACCAAAGAATTGGTATGGAGAGGACGGAGGAGAGAGATTTGCTTTTATACCGACTGTTGGTGTGGGCGGGGCTCACGGCGAAACGAGGGCAGTAGGAGAGAGTGTCAAGGAAGAAGAGAGTGAGAGACGAACAGAATTTTAGTAGGGGGGGAGTGGGGGGTTGTGAAGGCGCGAAAAAAATGGAGGGAATATCCTTCTGAAGAAGAGGGCTTGGAAAAATTTCCCCCTCCTGTTTCATTAGAATCCGTTTTGGCGGGAAATTCAAAAAAGAACGCCGAAAAATATTGATTTTTTTCCTTTTTACAAATACTTATAACTACAAATGTCATTTTGAACCGCAAATAATACTATAAAGTAATTTGCAAAAGCCAATGTTTCATAAAGTTGCCTTTTTGCTTACTAATTAATATTCTACTATCAATTAACTAATTACCGTGCCATTTTTTAAAAGAATCATTACAGTTAACTTACTCTCTAACAACGTTATTATATTTACCATTATAAAACAAATACATTTTTAAAAGCTTCAAACATTCTCAATTTTCCAATAATTACAAGTTTATTCAAATAAGTTATGTAAAGCAGCAATTTGTGGCCCTAAAGAGGGCCGTTTGGGATCAATGAAGTTGTCGTTGCGAAGAGACGAGGGACTCAAGATGTAGCCATCTTATCCACCGAAACCGTACAAAGTTCTGCCTTGACGCTTGAGGGCATAGACCACATCCATGGCGGTGACGGTCTTTCTCTTGGCGTGCTCACAGTAGGTGACGGCGTCACGGATCACGTTCTCCAGGAACACCTTCAACACACCGCGGGTCTCTTCGTAGATGAGGCCGGAGATACGTTTCACTCCACCACGACGAGCCAAACGGCGGATGGCCGGCTTGGTGATGCCTTGGATGTTATCACGGAGCACCTTACGATGCCGTTTGGCGCCTCCTTTACCGAGTCCTTTGCCTCCCTTTCCTCGTCCGGACATTGTTGGTTCACTTGATCTGGGTACGACGATGCGTATGAGGTGTTAGCGCGCCAGTCCTCTCCTTTTATACTGGCGAGGAGAAGGAGGGGCGGGGTTTAGATTTATGGTAAGGGAGTGGGGCAAAAGAAGAGACTGGCTTACCGCGGTATGTTTTTTTCTAAAGTATGGATCTTGTGGGCATGCACATGGCTTTTTTGTAAACTACGCACAGTATGAAAGTACTCAAGATGGCAAACAATAAAGAGGAATACAACTGCTACACTTTTCGCAATTTTATGTACATTATCAAAAATGTTATATACTCATTTGGTTATACAGGGGCCCAAATATAGATATTTTTGTGAAAAAATACCTTTTAAATTTTTTTTAATTCACAACTTTAAACAGCTTACTATACTTTATGTATTTTTAATGAATTTGCCTTTTTATTCTTTTGAAGAGCTTTTAATTTTAACTACAAATGATCTGCCCACAAGAAGAACAGAGCTACAATATGAGTACACAACATTATTCTATATGGTTACACTAACAGTATTATGCCTACAAGAACAACTAAAAGAATTATAATTTTTTTCAATGGTGTAGTTAACATTAATGTTTCAAATATAAAATATTCCAATACCGACAATAATATTCATAATAACTTATTTATTTACATTTAAATTAAATATAAAGCAAGTAATTTGTGGCCCTGAAGAGGGCCGTTTGGGATCAATACGGTTGGTCGGAAGTGCTAGTCCACACCAAATAAATCAAATTTACTTGGACGAGGTGTACTTGGTGACGGCCTTGGTACCTTCGGAGACGGCGTGCTTGGCCAACTCACCAGGCAGGATCAGACGGACCGAGGTCTGGATTTCGCGACTCGAGATGGTGGATCTCTTGTTGTACTGGGCCAATCGCGAAGCTTCGGCGGCGATTCTTTCGAAAACGTCGTTGACGAAGGAGTTCATGATGGACATGGCCTTGGATGAGATTCCAGTGTCGGGGTGGACCTGCTTCAAGACACGGTAGATGTAGACGGAGTAGGTCTCCTTTCTGGCCTTTCTGCGCTTCTTTCCATCGGTCTTGGCCACCTTGGTGGACTTGACAGCCTTCTTCGCGCCTTTGCCGGTTGGTTTTGGAACCATGATTTGATCTCAAGTTGGGTTGTGCGGACACAATGAGGAGAAAGAAGAAGGGGGTTTCCTTTTATACTTCGCGTTGAGCGGTCGTTGCGAAGGGGCGGGACTCACGGTTGGAGTAGGGCGAAAAGCGAGAGAATGAAGGGAACGGAGAGGTTGCCAGACGATGTAGAATGAGAGCGACAGAAGTCGAAGAGAGTAAAAGACGATGAAGAGTGAGTGAAAGGGAATTTGTGTTAGCTGAAGAAGAGAGTCTTAGGGTTACGACGTTCTCTTTCTTCTATCGTATACAGAATACGTAGCTGGGTTTTGTGGCGGGAAGAATATATTGAGGTCAACGTAAGGATAGCTTGGATTTTCCTTGGTTTTAAAGATCTATGTGATGTGGCACATGTTGTATTGGATCCAAAAAGTTTAAAATGGCAATGAAAAATCAATTACAATAACAAATAAATAAAGGACATTGATAAATAATCAAAAAACAATATTGAAATTCAAATTTGACCAATTTTTGCTACTATTTACAAATAGTAATCAAAATTTACAGGAGATGAAGTTGTCTAAAGCTTTTTATAAATCGACTCAATAAACATACTATCGTGTATTGTCACGGATGATGTGTTTTGAAAAAATTTCAGCCAAATAGGCAAAAGACGTCTTCAAATTTATTAATTTATGGCTACAGTACTATGTGGTACACTTTATTTTTGTTGTTATTTTACCTTTACAAATTATTGTGTTTTTTGTTACGATTTACTTTTTTGGCTCCATATTTCAGGCCTACCCCGACAACAAATATGGACTTTCTGCACCGGGTCTGATTTTAAGGCTCGGCCAGTCTTTTTTATGCCAGGCCCATTCCATTCCTCATGTCTATTTTGTGATCAAACTTTATATTTTTTGTAATTTTTAAATACCGCACAAGTCCAGGCCGCACGCTGCAAACCCCCGTTTGGCGCGCTTTTTCCGGAACGAATCGCCTTTCTCCAAGCTCCGCCTCTCTCCCACCAGAAAGGTATAAAAGGCCCACAGATCGACCGGCTTCTTCATCAGTCTTTCAGAATTCAGCTTTTCAAGCAATGGCTCGTACCAAGCAAACTGCCCGCAAGTCCACCGGAGGTAAGGCTCCACGAAAACAATTGGCTACCAAGGCTGCCCGCAAGTCGGCCCCAGCCACCGGCGGTGTCAAGAAGCCTCACCGTTACCGACCTGGAACCGTCGCTCTTCGTGAGATCCGTCGTTACCAAAAATCGACCGAACTGCTCATCCGCAAACTCCCCTTCCAACGGTTGGTTCGTGAGATCGCCCAGGACTTCAAGACCGACTTGAGATTCCAGTCCAGCGCTGTGTTGGCTCTCCAGGAGGCTTCTGAAGCCTACTTGGTTGGTTTGTTCGAAGACACCAACTTGTGCGCCATCCATGCCAAGCGTGTCACCATCATGCCAAAGGACATTCAATTGGCTCGTCGTATCCGTGGTGAACGTGCTTAAGTTGGTGAAGTGAGATGTTAATGGTTTGATTGATTTTTGAAGCTTTGACGGATTCAATTTGACTTAACTTCGAATGGACTTGTGCTGAAGCCCAACTGATCCCAAACGGCCCTCTTCAGGGCCACAAATGAACTGTACTGTAATATTTTGATCATAAATAAACTTGTTGCCTATTAGAATTTCGTTTGGGGCTTTTAACAAAGGAAGAAACGTATCTTTTTTACTTTAGTTAATGCCTTTAGGAAACTTTTGTAAGTTTTAATCTAATGGTATAGTCCAGTTTGACGCGAGTTATAAAATTCGCTGCTGAGTCTTCGCTAACTTTCTGCTGATCTCTCAATTTTAAAAACTACAAAATAGTATAAAATATCAACCGAAAAATTTTGAAATTACTTGAAATGCCAAAGGTCTTATTTTTAAGATGGATTTTTGGAAAGTTATGTAGCATTTCTAGCGACCAAGTTCGCTCTGAAATTCTGTATTTTTTCAATTTTTGTAGTATTAGGTGATTGCGAAATTATCCATTTTTCAAAAAATTTTTTAAAAATTCTGGATTGTTCTAGAAATTTCTGTTGTCAACTTATATAAAGAGATGTCCAAGCACTAAAAAATATTGCATGTTCAAGCTTTCTGTTGTTTACGGTGGTTCAAGAAATCAAGGTAAAACATGGTCATGTTAGGGCAATGTTGCTTCGCAACTTCCGTGAGAACGGCAACGCAACAAGAGCGACGAAAGAAATATGCAGTGCTGTAGGGCCTTCAGTTGTCTCTTACGACACCACAAAAGTTTAGCTCCACATGTTCAAAAACTGTGACTTTGACATGTCCGAAAATTTCGATATGGTAGACCATCAGCGTTGAAGAAACCCCACCTTCTGAAGCTGATCGAAGAAGACCCCAGACGAACTATTACTCATTGGACTGTAGAGGTTCAATGTGATCCTTCTTCCATATTAATTAGACTTCAGACCCTTGGAAGATTGGAAGATCATGGAAATATGGCCAAGAGGTTCCACATGATTTCAACAGCGACCAGCTGAAACGCTAAGTGGAAGTTGCACTTATTTGTTGATGTTCCCAAGGACCTTTGCATGATTTGACAATTTGGTTACTGGGGACGAGGAGTGGGTACTGTATGTTAGTCACACCAAGAAGAAACAATGGTTTGGACGTGGAGAAAAGGGTGGGTCAACTCCAAAAACTGGTCTTCACCAACTGGAGGAGGTGACCAGCGTTAGCTGGAACTCAACAAGTGTTGTGTACTGGGAAATGGTACCACATAAAACTACGATCCCTGTAGATGTCTTCTGTAGACAAATCAAATCTGTTGCCGCTGCATTTCATGGTAAAAAAGACCGGGTCTTCTTCATTCATGACAATGCTCGCGCCTATGTGACAATGTTGACCCAACACAAGCTGAAAAGTTGCGGCTGGACTGAGATGCCACATGCGCTGTACTCCACCGATGTTGTGCCTTCAGATTATAATATGTTCCACTTTCTTAAAAACCATCTGAATGCAATACGCTTTGACAACCGAGACGACCTCAAGCGATGGTGGACTAACTTTTTCAATTCTCAAACTCCAGGTTTCTACAGAAGTTGAATCCAAATGCTGCCGAAGGGATGGCAACAGGTTGTTGATAATAATGACACATATATTTGTTAATTAGTTGTTGTTGTTTTTTTAAATTTTAAATTTTGGTAAAAACAAAAATTGGCGGGATAATTTCGCAATCACCTAATAAAATTTTATTCCGAAAAATAATTTTCAAGTTTCAAAAATTTCCATCCAAAAAATAGTTTTCGAAATTTGAATAAAAAGATGCTCACTTTTGTTTTCAAATTCGTACAAGACCGGTCGAGAGGTTAGACGGTGTGTTGGCTTCGATGTCGGCGTTCAATCTCAACGATGAGCCGGATCAAAACAACAAAGTCAAGCACAGCACGTCGATGCCCAATATCGCTGTGACGACCGCCATTTCCGTAAGTGCTACATAGTACTGATACTATTTTCATTAAAGTTAAAAAACTTGGCTGTTGATTTTTGGGTTTTGATCGTGGAGGGAAGGGGAGTGGTCAATATTTTTGGTCTCAACTCAACAGGATAGGGGGGGGAGGGCTTGTTCAAATTTATGAAGAAAAAATTTTGGGGTATGATTAAAAATTTCATTTCAGGACAGCGACACAAAACTGACACAACAAGATCAACCGTCAGCAAATTTGCCCGTTCAACCGCCACCTCCAGCCGAGCCATCCACAGCAAAGAAGCTCGAATCACCAAAAGAGCCCCAGCAAATTCACCCCGCCCTTCAGCCAAACAAAAAACGAAGGGTGATATTGCCAGCGGAACAGATCTTCGGAAACAGTATACCAATAACGGCCATATTGAGGAAATGTCTACCTATTCATGCCTATGAGCCATTGGGGATTCTGCAGGTAGGGATTTGAAGTTCTTTGAATTAACATGACTTTCAATTTGAAAAAAATTTGGGGGTGGATTTTTTCTTCAAAAATTTTTTTGAAAGTTAACAGGAGGGACTGTTTCACAAAAAATAATTTGCAGAGTGCATGCGAAGAGCTCCGCTTCGCCGGACAATTCCTGGATCGCTTAAAGCGGATCGAAGATCCGGCCGATCGGATGTGCATTGTAGCCGGCTTCATAATCAGCGGCTACTCGGGCATGGCCTACCGCAACCGCAAACCCTTTAACCCTCTCCTGGGCGAGACATTCGACTACATATCGGACGACGGCTGGAAGTACCACGCCGAACAGGTGTCCCATCAACCCCCGATGTCGGCGTGCCATGCGGATGGCGATGGCTGGGAATGGGCACAAACCCTGCATGGTACAATTACTCCCAGTTTCGATGGCAGTACCAGTTTACGGTGTCTGCTGCCTGTGCGGTTATCGTTGAGTAATGGAGAGGAGTACACTTGGAATAAGGTAGGGTAATATTAACAAGATGAGATCCAGTATATAACTTTGCTATAATGTCCTAAAGCAATATAAACTAATTTCAAATTTTAGGTAACAACGATTATCCAAAACGCTCGATCAGAAGCGGCGAAACGTAGGGTCAAGAACGAGGGTGAGATGGTCGTGCAGTGTACGAACGGGTACGAGTGCCGTATGTTATTCACGGGTGACAAGAACATTCGAGGCGAGATCAAGAACGCCCAAACCATGGCTTATCGACTGGTCGGACAATGGGACAAGGGACTCAATAGGTAGGGTCAGGGGGTGAATTTGGTCAAAATTTTTACGCGGGGGGTGATTTAAAAAATATTTTCTTTGAAACTAAAATTTTTTTTCAGAATCCTCCTCCCCTCAAACGAGCAAGAACGCCTCTTCAAAGCCCCACCCGCATACGAGTTGTCCTCCAAGTACTACGGCTTCAACAAGTTCACGTTAGGCCTGAACGAACTCACCCCCGAACAGAAACCCTTCGTTCCCCCAACTGACAGCCGCCTACGCCCGGACCAGCGTTTCCTAGAGCACGGCGACAGCAAACGTGCCCACGAATCCAAAACTTTGCTGGAAGTGGCGCAACGCCAACGTGCCCACCTCCCACATACTCAAATGTGGTTCAGCGAACGGAACGACCCCATCACCCAGAAGATGTTGTGGTTCTCGAATGGCAAGTACTGGACCTCGAAGCAGAACAACTTCAAAGATGCGAATTCGCAAAAGATGCTACCATTGTTCTACACTGAGTAAACTTGGCTAGAAATTATGGCTTTTGGGGGAAAATGTGTTGTTATCGGTGAAACTGAGGTTTTTAGGTAGCAAAACGAATAAGAATTGGAGTTTCTTGTCAAAGACTCTTTACAAAACTCAACAATAACTACATAACAATAAAGTTATAACCAAAATTTTAAATTTTTATTTTGCCCTAGGGCATGCTCTCTCCTTTTTTTGATGAATTTGTGATTTCTTCCTCATCCCGATGCCTAAAAGGACAATCCACACTAGCCAACGGACAGCCATGCGGATGAACATGATCGAACCAGCACTTGGAGAACTTCTTTTTGTCCTCCTTGTCGAACTTCTTGTGATCCACTAGCCAGTTCCTTATCTTCACATTACCCTTCTTCACCTCAAACGCTTGATGAAAGTTCTTCAGGAAGGTCTGTATTCCTCCACATTGGGCTTTGAGTTGGGACTTCTCGTCGTTTGATAGGAATGGAACTAGTTCGTTGAGTTTTATTGAGTCTGTCAATGTTCTACAAATTTGTAAACAAACATAGTAACTTTAACCATCATTTTCATTACTTATTTTGACCAAACTCTATATAAATTTGTCAAAACATAAGAATGTGTCTAAACCCATAAAAGGTAAGGCCTAATAGATTAATGTTTAAAACACCAACTTACTCCTCAGTTTTACTCAGTATAATTTCAGCCAGCTTTCTAGACAATTTTTGCCTAAAGTCATAGTCCAATTTGGTACAATTCCTCACTTCCACCTTATTGGCAATAGGTATGAACTTTGGTCTCATTTTCGCCGCCTTTTCCAGGATTTCCTCTATAATATCTTCTAAACTGTCTGGCAAACCTGTCTTAGGTATTGTGCCTACGAAACATATCTAAAATCCCTTGTATACTTAGTGTTTTTCTATAAAAACCTGTTATACTGTTATAGTTACCATCGATTCCCGAATATGTAATGTTTTTGTAAATAGATTAAATAAAAATTACTTTTTTGGTGCTAGAAATCTTCAAACGATCAATCTTCACATCAAATCCAAGTTTCTGAATAACCGAGTGAATATATTTTAGATATTGGCCATAAGTTCCAATACCATTACCTCCATGTTTGGGGTTGGCTGGAATCGACGAGAACTTTGTGTAAAAATCATGCGGACAACACGGGAGCAAAAAGAAGTTGCACTTCTTCCTAAAAAGATCCATTATTACCTAGTCTTTATGCTCCACAGCAACAAATATCCATTTTAAAGGTAGAGAATGTTTACAACTAAAATTACCTTACCTCGCGGCCATAACAGGAATCCATGGCGTGAGTTCGTCGGAATGATTACCAATCAAGAAGTCGGCGTCTTCAGGCAATGTAGTGACTTCTCTTTCAGATGGATTTAAACTCTTTTCTACCAAATTACACTTGTTTTTGAACATTTCCCAAATATTTCGGCTTCTAGCATCAATACCAGCTCCATTCCACCCGTTTATGGCCAATAAATACGTCAATAACCCGTTTCCACAGCCAATATCAACAAAGAAATTTACCTTCCAGTCTTCTGCTTGTTTTAAAGACTGAAAGCTTCAAATAAATTTGGTTACAGAGCTTGAAAAGCATTATATTGCGATAGACATCAACTACCTCTAAAAATACAACAAAATTAATAAATTCTTACAATTAGGTAGGAGACAATGCCACAATCCTCGTAAACATACTTCTGAGGATCCGTACGTTCTGTCCAATTCTAAAATTTTAAAATAAAACAAGAACAACTTACTTTAACAAGCTCTCGACCTTGACTAGTCTTAATATGTTGATATGTAGTTGAATAAAATTTTTCGTCAATTAATTCATGACTACTGCGTGCTGTTAAGTCCATTATAATAATAACTTACCTTTATAAAAATTTATTTTTTCTACTTTATTTATTTTTGACTATCCATTTTATACGATCAAAGTTTTATAGCTTTATAAATTATATTGTGCGGATCAATAAATTTTATAAAGATTTTTAAACAATAATTCTTCTGCCAACTTTTAAACATTTCTTACCATTTATTTTACATTTTAATTTAGGTTAACAATAAATATGTTCTAATTAAATTCACGTTATGTTAATCTTGGCGTCCCACAACGAAAGTCACATTGTTGGCATACCGTGCCTTTCTTTTGTCTTGTGAAATTTAGCGCTCATTTTTCACGGGTTCAAATTTCAATAAAATTTTTTTTAAAAACATAATTTTCACTTAATTTTTCGTTCACTAAATTGTCAAAATGTCTCAAAGGCCGAAACGTGAAGTTAAACAACGATCTCGATATAGTCCAGGGCCGAATGATAACCAACCGTTTAAAGGAGTAAGTTGATATTGTTATTTTTTGAATTTTTAGGCATTTTTAATGGTGGAACCGCTGTAAGTGGATAGAAAATCTATTGTTTTTGCTTTGAATTTGAGTTTTATAATGTCATAGGTTTTTCTGGGGCTAAAATTTATGAAAAATGACGATTTTTTGGTGAAAACTTTGATTTATATAGGATTAGCAAAGGAAAAGAATTACTTTTGTAAATAAAAATGATAAATAAGTAATTTTTGGTATTTAGAGTAACGCAAGCAGGATTCTGACACCTGACTTACCAAGAGAAAAGTCACCTACACCTAAGGAAACCCCGAAAGCGAAAGAACCTGTTAAAGTCAAAGAAGAACCAGTTGAGCAGGTACGAACGCCTATTCCAAAGGCAGTGAAAGCTAAAACACGCGGGGATACGAGGGCTGAAGCTGCAAAGGTTAAAGAAGAACCAGATTCTCCAGAGGTTAAACCAGAAGTATCAGAAGTTGGTAGGCGGAAGAAGTCAAATGGAAATAATTCTGCTGGGAGAGGACGTACGTTTTTTACTTTTTATACTTGGTGGTGTTTTATAAACACCTAATTGTTTGTGTTTATAATTACCATTTATTCTAAATTTAGGCAGATCAGATAAGTTATCAACGCCAGAGGTTAGATCAACCACAATATCTGAAATTACGCCTCAACTTTCTCAAAGTTCGAAGGCAAAAGCTTCTGCAATAAAGGCAAAGACTCCTGAAGCAAAAACCAAATCTTCTGAATCCAGATCGAAGTCTTCCGAATCAAAATCAAAGCCTTCTAAATCAACCTCAGATGAACAAAGACCCAGATTGTCGTCGTTTTTAAAATGGGGACGAAAGTGTGTTGATGCTTTTAAGGAACGTCCGGAGAATTCTACACCATCTACTTCGTTATCACCGGCTCCAGCTGTTGCAGATTTTTCTTTTCAAGATTCAACAATGTCTTCTTCAGTGCTGGATGATTCTCAAGATTCTTTATCAAGTCAAGATTTCATTAAAGTAGAAAATGTCGATGAAGCATCAACATCTTTATTAGACGAAAGGGCATCACAAAATGGTAAGTTGATATTAAAAATATAAAAATTTAATTCTTAGTGGCTGAAGGTGATGGAACAAGCAAAGAACCATCAGAAGCACTTGTCAAAACTGAAGCAGAAGCTTCAGAATCAGCTGAACGTATTGCAGCAACAGTTAAAACAGAACCAGAAGCGTCTACATCAACAGCAGTTGGTCACGAAACGCCAGTTGATCAAGAAAAGAAGCCAGTGGCTAAGAAAAGAGCTCCAAGAATAGTGGATTTGAGTAGTTCAGAGCCCATGATGACTTCTAGAAAGCGTAGAATTAAACCTGTGGCCAAATTTTCACCTTCTCGTGATGACAGAAATCGTTCGTTAACATATGACACTCCACCTGTTAAGGTTCCTAAGGTCACTCCCTTGAAGGTAAGGCTGAAAAGATTGATTTTTTTAAATTATAGATAACATATTGGCTTTAAATGTAA
The DNA here is from genome assembly GCA_904066225.2 of Bursaphelenchus okinawaensis. Classification (NCBI taxonomy): domain Eukaryota; kingdom Metazoa; phylum Nematoda; class Chromadorea; order Rhabditida; family Aphelenchoididae; genus Bursaphelenchus; species Bursaphelenchus okinawaensis. Next base: position 3,394,220 of record CAJFCW020000005.1, on the reverse strand, counting down.
AAAATTGTGTTTTAAAACGGAAAAAGTGACAAAAATTTTATGGAAAAATGATGGTTTTCAACAATATTATCTATGTTTCACTTAATTTTTAGATCAACACTAATGTATCAGACGTCCAAACTCCATCAGGGCCTCCGCCAACTGCCCTATACCCATACACTCCAAACTTTTACATGCCAGATCACGATGCGCTTCAGTTGGCGTTGGAATCACAGAAGCGACAGTACGAGTTGGCTCAGATTCAGAGCCAAGAAGAAGCCGTGAAGCGAGATCTGAACACATCGTTGTTGGAAGGCCGAAAGCGACGAAACAAAGCTTTATCTATCTCTCAATTTGCTCCAGAATTGCTGAAGAACACGTCGGAAAGCTTGAAATCACCCACACCTGGAGCTAGAAGGGGAAGAGTGGCTAAGAACAGTGTTTGTGAGGCTAATGGTAAGGGTTTGGGAGTAAAAATGTTGCTTTGGGTAGAAAAATATAACATTTTATAGTGTATTTTTTGAATTTTTTTAAAAGGATGAATGCTACCTTCTTTAATATTTTTTTTACAAAAAGTCACTTCAGTATAACTTTCATCGAAAAATTTTGCCTACTTCAATATAATCAACCTTTCCAGCTCAAATCCCAACAACTAGTAGCGCATACCATCACAATTTGGAATTGGAACCGGAGGAATCACTTAATTTGGAGGAAACTCCACCCAAACCGAAGCCTGTAAAACGTTACCAGATGTACGGTACACAACGTGTTCATGGCTACGCTCATCGGCCGTTCTTCGAAGAAATGAAGCTTCGAAAACAGCTGAATCCAATGGCTTTGGGACTGAATTTTGAACGAAAGTGTCTTAGACCAGCTGACTATTTCTATCGAGAAGTTTTGGTTAGGTATGTCGGGGTTGAAGGGGGTACAGTTAGGCTATTTACATAATTCTGCTTCTTAACTCCGCAAGTTTGCTTTGAGATGGGGCTCAGAATTATTTGAAAAAGCTAATATTTTGAGGTATATTAGGTATGAGAAGAAAGTTTTTAAAATGAGGGTTTTGGGAATTTTGACTTAAAAAGTCTTGTCGTTTTTGAGTCTAGAAACGTATGTTTAAAGACGACAATACTTTCCTAATTTTACGTTATTGCGTTTTTTGATAATTTTTTTGACTTTTAGACATGAAGAACATCATATAACTAACAACAATGAAGATGTGGATGTTTTGGGCGGGGATTTTGAAGAAATGGTCAATATCGAAGACGAAGAGAATGAAGTTTTGGTCAAAAACCCAGCCATGGAATGTGTAGCTGACGTGCGAAAGGAGATACCATTGGAGGTTGCCGAAGACGAGGAAATGGATCCTATTGGTATCATTGAGGCTGAGTAAGAGTTTAATCTTTCTTTTAGTTTTAAAACATTTAAAAGTGAAAATTTTGAACAATTCTTGCTTTTGCGCTTTTTTATTGTTTTTGTGTTGTTCTTAAGATTTATCGAAAGATTTAAAAATGATAGGTGATAGAGCATGAAAAGGAGTATATATTCTGTAATTTTCATGTTTATATATTGTTTTTTTTAAATATGCTATTTTTTAAATTTGAAAGATCAAAATTTTCATTTTAACAGGAAAAATTAACAAAAAATAGCATTTTCAAACAATTTTGTATGTTTTAGAGTGCTAAACATGAAAGACAAGTACAAGAAGCAACACCTGAAAACAATGTTGTCATTTATCTCAACCCAACGTCTAATAGATCTCAACACTCTGCAAGTAAAGGGCGGATGTTCACTATTCTACACACAAACCCTGAAGAATGCGTCGAGAATGCGAGAAAACTTGTTGTTGTACACGATGGCAAGGATGGAAGCGTTAAGAGAAGCGCACGAATACCTTGTTAAGCAGTTGCCGGACGAATTTTTGGGCTCATATTTGAATTTGTTGAGATTCTTGAAGTGCACGGTGGGTTTTTAAATAATTTTTTGTTTTTTTAAACATGGAATTTTTGTTAGCGACTTCGGCTTTTTCAGGGGGAAAGGAAATTTATTTTTCTTGGTGGACAGGGTACATTTTTTGGGGGTGAAGTACAAATTTTTGACAGAGGGGTAGTCTTTATCAGAAAATTTCGATTGTATTAACTTGTTTTTAATGAATACCAGTTTAGGGAACTCAGTTGCCACTGTTCCTGACCGAAAAGGCATCAAGCCCAGAGATGGAAAAAGCCAATGTTCACATAACAGATTATTTGGACCACAAAATGGCCGACCCTGGGGTCAGATTTGGAAAAGTATTTGATGTAAGTTGATATTTTTTAAATTTAAAGGTTAAAAATAAATTTTTTGTTTCAAAAATTTTTAGAAGTAATTTTTAAAAATTGAGTTTGAGCACGAGAGGTAGCTTTAAAACATGGATTTTTTATTGAAATTATTTTGAAAATTTGGATTTTCAGTTAAAATTTAAGTTGAAAAACATGATTTTCAAGTTGAAAATATGTATTATCGACCCAAAACATCAAAAGCTAACGTAAATTTTTATCTTTTTAGATAAAACCAATCCCAGGAGTCAGTCTAGTCCTTGTCTATCCACAAATCACGGTCGGCGATCAGATCGTTCACAAACATGCTCATGAAAACATGTTCCGAAACTTGCTGCCAGCGGCTGTTAGATGCGTGGAGAAGGTGGAACTCAAGTTCCAGTCTCAAGTTGATGCAAAAGTATTGACACACATGTGTTTGGATCAGATTCGACAACGAGTGCGAGACATGACACGCCGACGACCTGACGATCATGTATTCTTGGCTGGATGGGGGACGAGCTGTTTGCTTAATTTTCAGGTAAAGAAATTTGCGATTGTTGTAATTCAAAGCTGGTATTATAGTAGGGTTAAGTTTAATGTTAATATCGATTGTTAATCAATGTTTTTTAGGCTATTCGAAAGACTCCTGGTGTGACTGGACTTTTGAACTTCTCTATACCTTTGAAGAATCATCTGGGAACTAGAGGGGTAAGTTTTTGTTGCAGAACGAAGTTTTACTATTTTTTAACTACTATGCTTTACTTAACTATTTTCAGTCTGTTGATGACAATATCTGCATTACCTACTGCCCATCGCTCTTTGTAATTGGCGAAAGCGCTTCGAATTGTGACCTCGTCGACATACAACAACTTCAACAGAACATGATCTGTGATTCAGGCGTCATTGTGGTCGGAAACGCGGACAAAAACCTCTTCGTATCACCGGTAGCACTATCAGTAGAACGTGTCAGTCAACATTGTGTGGACCGTCTGATCTTGGAGCATACTATCGACTTTATAAAACAAGTTGTAGTAGAAGGAGGACTGTCGGCCAAAGACAAACGGCCCTTCTTGCGACCGGTGAAGCTACCATCTCACTTTGAAGTAGATGTTAATACCCTGAAGGGACGAGCGAGTGGTGTTATTGGGAATAATAAGGGAAAACCGCTGAAAGCGTCAAAGGATGGGTGGGTTTTTAAAAAACTTTTTAATGATTTTTTAAATAACGGTGAGTAATGTGGCTAACAATGTGTCTTTTGCAACTTAAGAATTTCAATTTTTAGATCAGACCCCACTCCAACAGGACCAAAGGTCAAGTCTGGTGCTCCACGCGGCCGACCACCCAAGAATCTTCAACAACAGAAACCCATGCACAAGCCAACGATGACGCCAATTGTTGGTGTGGCCAGAAACACCTTCACACAAGCATTAAAACGCAGCACGGAATCCGCTCATCTCATGGATAACCGCATTCAAGCACCACTACCTCGAGTTTTACCTCCCGGAATTCACGGCCAAACTCAACGGATTCTGTTGCCTTCAGTACGACGAGACGATCGACAACAGCCAGGGATTCAAGGAGCAGCCACAGTGGCAGGTAGTTTAGTTGGCCATTCGACATTGGGACAAGCAGTTTACGGCCAAGGAGGTCAATACGTTAAAAGCACACAGCATGGAAGCCAATTTGGTCAAGGTCAACATGGCCAGTACGGTCAAGGTGGTCAGCATGGTCATCAGTTTGGTCAAACTCAACATGGAAGCCAATACGGTCAAAGACAACACGCTCAATATGGTGATACAACTCATACATTCGGACAGAGCGGTCAACAAGTACAGGGAACACAAAGATCTCATGCGCAACCTCAAGCCCAATCTCACCAACCCAGACCAATCCAAACCGACCCTGCCGAAGCCGCGCGCCTCCAGGCCCTTAGGGACGAAGCCGCCGCCGCTGCCGCTTCCTTGGAAAACCTGTTTGGCCAAGATGAACAAGAGTTTTGATTCTTGGTCGAAAGAAGTTGACCTTTCTTGACTTTTGTTGTACTACAGTTCAATTTTTGTTATGGTACAAGTGGACGTTTGTTATGGTACTATCGGATCTTTTCACAATTTCGGCTTTAATCGTTAATAATTTTTATTAAATTTTCAGTTAAAATAGAGTTAAAACCCGTTTGGACACGTTAGAATATCTCAGTAAGGATAAATATACAAATGTTTTGAATACATAATGTCAGCTATAATACGATGCTCTTTCGATTAGGCATGACTTTAGGGCCCAACGAAAATGGCCAAAAAGCAATGGCTGATTTTGTTACAGTAGAATACGTTTTTGTACCGCAATGAACATCTTGGCATAGAAATGTAGATTTTGTTATAATACATGTTGTTTTAGTAACGTAGATGTTGTTATAGCCGTTTGCATACAACCTCAATAACGTAGACGTTGTTGTAGTAGTGCACATATTTTTTTAGTAAAGTAGATGTTGTTATAGTAGGGTAGAACATACGTATGATGAAATTAGATCAAAAGTCCTCCTCTAACATTTCAATTTCGGTCGGATTCACACCACGCCCCCAGTTGGAAATGAACAACTTGCTAGCCGTGTTCTTTGTGCACAATATAGCCCAGCCAAATGAAAATAGTTGAGCTATTAGAAGGTACAAATGGCAAATCTAAAAACTCGTTTTTAGGCGAAAATTTTTAAAAGGCGGATTTTAATGATTAAAAATTGAATTTTTAAATTTAAAAAATATTTTATACCCAAAATATCCCCAATTTTTTAATTTTTTGAAAATTTGAAAAACAGCCTTTGCCAAAAATAATTTTTTAAAAAGTTTCACGTTTATTACATGTCTACTGCGACTTATTATGCTCTGTCTAGTACAACTTACAATAATGTAGAACAAATCGTTGGTCTTAACATCCTCACTAACAGACCCTGTCACAGCGATGCCGGCCAAAATGAAGACAATTGAGGTGAAACTGAACACAGCATCCTGAAATTGCAAGATTTTTAAATATTTTTTTACATTAAAAAGTAGCATCAAAAACCTCGACCTGGCTTCTAGAGAGCTTGACATAAATCTAGTGTAATATATTTGCCTTCAAAGTATATGAAGTAGAGATCAAAATAGCTTACCAACTTTACATAGTAGAATTTTTGTATCGTGAACCAGAAGGAGAGTAATATACATAAAAGACTGAGCAGATCAAACACCGCCACCAGCCGAAACCCGGAATCGTGGCTGAACTGGCGTTTCGCCGAATTCCAAATGATCAATGTGCATATTGAGCATAGCTGAAACTTGAACATATACTCTACACTCAACAGAAGCTAAATTTTCAAAAAATTTCAAATTTTGAAACAAAAAATTTTTAAAATTAATTTTTAAAAATCTAAAAAAATTTCAAATTTCAAATTTTAAGCAAAAAACTACATTTTTTCAATTTTAAAGTAAATTTTACTATAGTAGTATCAATGCCTTACCGTTGAAAAGACTCGTACCACGATAAGCACCGAATGTGGGTAGTTGAAAATGTAGCGAGGCAAACGACCGGGCTTCAAGAACCAGCCGGCTGTTGAAACCACCATAAGGGCATCTGGTCAACGTGTGGCCTAGCCCAGGCCCATTCCAAACCGTCTGAAATTTCAGCGCTTGAAAATGGTAGGAAATTTAATCTTTCACGGAGCGAAAAATAATTTAAAACAAGTGATTAGGTATGAAAATGTAAAAAAATGTAAATTTTTTCAACTTTTCTAATGATAAGTAATCTAGAATTATACCTAAAACTTAAAAATTAAAAAATTCCACCCCTAAAACGTAAAAAAAGTTTTTTTGCAAGTCTACACGACATAATGACATAACAATAGGACCCGAGATTGCGTCAAATTTGGCGCCCCGAGGCAATCGGTCGGAAATAGGTCAAAACAGAATCCCCCGAGGCCATTTGCCTCTAACTTTTTGCTCATTAAGTTTCGGCCGAACGTCCGAAATTCAATTTTGAATAGGGGGGGGCGCAAACGACACGATATTATAGTATGATAAAAAGGGATTATCAAGGGAGGTTTGAGGGTTATTGATATAGAAATAACCCACCTTGCCCTACCCTACCCTTCGCTTCTACAATAGCCTTAAGATGCCAGTTTTGAGCTGCCCCCGTTTTACCTCGCCATACCCTACCAAATTGGAAAAAAAAATGTTTCAAACACCCCCTTTCAACAGCCATAATCATACCTATTCACGTCACCCATCCCCTCATTTACCGAATCTTTTACCCTTTCACCGCACAGTAAACCCCTAACATAACACGATAACACGCGGACACTTAATGAAATAGGCACATTTCAAAAAGATGTGTAACATGGAGTCTGTGGATTCTATTGAGAAAGGACATACATCTACAGCCCCCCCCCCATTCAAATTGTATTATTTGAAAGGCCATAGTTGTTTGGATTGTTGCATCGGCCAAACTGACAGCCCATTAAAACAATTTTAGAGAAATTGTTTGGCCGTGCGAAGAGGTGGGACTAACACCTTTCTTAACTACGATAATATACTGTTCAAAGAGTGTAATGTTTAAAAATAGAGTAAATGAATTGTTAAAACAATGTGATAAAGCGATAGCAAAGTATATAGAATGTGGTAAAAGAATGCCTTGGTTCTATTAACCATGGAGAAAGGGCCGGGCCCATTTTTCAGGCTCGTCCCGACTTTTTTAGAGCAAGGATAATACGCTCGTTTGGCTTAATAGTAAGCCAGTGCTGGGGCTAGAACTAAGGCTAAGGCTAGATCTTGGGCTCGGGCTTTGGACCAGGGCTCTGGACTAGGGATCGGGCTATAGTTTTGGGCTAGGGCTGTGGGCTAGGGCTCTGGGCTAGGGCTCTGGGCTAGGGCTCTGGGCTAGGGCTCTGGGCTAGGGCTCTGGGCTAGGGCTCTGGGCTAGGGCTCTGGGCTAGGGCTCTGGGCTAGGGCTCTGGGCTAGGGCTCTGGGCTAGGGCTCTGGGCTAGAGCTTTGGGCTGTAGAGTAAAAAAACAAAAAATACAAAATAAAAAAAATCATCATTCCCAGGTCAAAATTACCTTTTCAGCCTTAGTAAAAACTAAAAAAAAATTAATTTAAAAATAATTTCGAATTTAAACGTTAAAGACCACGTGAAACGTAGAATTATAAGAGCCGAAAAGGCGGCTCTATTTTCAAGAGCAACATGAAAGGTGAAATGAGAACAAATTTTATGATTCATTTCGCATTCAAAAACAAAAAAACGTAATCGAATTTGAAACGGGAACGGATTTTGAGGAACTAGATTGATGAAAAAAAACTGAAACAAGGTTAGCCAAATCTTGTTTTATCTTCTTCAGCTAAAAAACTACACTAGTGTTCAGCTATAAGCAGTAAATAATCCGTATCAGTTCAGCCATCAGCCAAACATTCCAAAATTTCAATTCCCAGCCACAGATTCTACCGAGCTGGTTATTGTACTAACCTTAATTTAGGTTGTATACCTAACGCTTCACCTAAAAGAACGCAAGTCATAAAACAGTCAAATGCGTTTTGATTGGGTTCCCACGGAAAAAGAAAAGGAAGCTGCTTTTCTTTGTTTCTCGGCGCTCTCTTCTTCTCGCGCTCGCTCTTTTCGATCCCTACTTTACCTTATCCCAAAGGTTAAGAAACGGGCTGTGAGCCGTGTAGACCTGGCCCGGCCCGAAAAAAGCCGGCCCGTTGCAGGTAAAAAAGAAATTCGGGCCGAGCCGGCCTGAGTTAAAAACGAAAACGGGCCTTAAAAATGGGTCCGGCCCGTTTCTCACCCCTACTTTATCTTACACTGCCTTATCCCACCCTACCTTACTTTCTTTTACTCTGCCCCTAACCTAAAATAAAATAAAAGTAAAAACAAATTTAAATTTGAAGATACAAGATATATCGTGTAAAATTATGTCTATAATAAAACTCGCATTGCAACATAAATTGAAGACTAATTCATGCTGAACGAAAGCCAAAGTTCAATTTTTCCTGGTAATGAAAAGGTAAGAAAAAACCTCTGAAAACATATATATAAAACATATGTAAAATTTTAAATTAACACTAAATCAGTTCGCTTTTTTCTTTCAAGCGGAGAGGCGGCGCCTTTTTTGCGCTCTCTCTCGGAAAGGAGTCAAGTGTTTCTCCCGGCTACGAGATGGTGGCGCATCGAAGGACATTAATGGCCAGCCGGTTGCCAAATTCAACCGAGGTAGTGGAGACGACGAAGAACAACGGGAAGATGGAGCTCAGGATCGGCACACTAAACTGCCACGGATTGAGGACTGATGAAAGGAAATTGGAGCTGCTGGAAGAGCTGGAGAAGGTCAACATCAACATACTTGGCCTGACTGAGACAAGAAGCACGGGAAAGGGATGTGACAGCATAAATGGGCAATGGCTATACTACTACTCTGGACATAACTCGGAAGTGGGTGGAAGTGGCCGTGAAAACGCTGGTGTCGGAATATTGTTACCCAAAATAATGGAAAAGATGGTCATTGGCACGCGTTTCTACGATGAAAGAATCATGGAAATGGAGCTGGAAGTTGGAAGAAGAAGAATTAGCTTGGTAGTAGCCTATGCCCCTCATTCTGGCAAGACAGTTGAAGGATACAACCAGTTCATCGACAAGGTTACGGATCTGATTCAATTGGTGAAGATGGATGGAGTTAGAACAAAGAAACTTCTACTGGCGGGCGACTGGAATGGAAATGTTGGGTTTAAGCAGGATGATGCGGAGAAACTGGGGCAATATGGATATGGGGCCAGGAATAGAAATGGTCAACTACTCATGGACTTTGCCGTTGAACAGAACCTGTGGGTTTTGAACACCTGCTTCAGGAAGAGAATGGGTAGGAGGTGGACGTGGAAGTTGGCTGGAGCAAGGAACCCGACCAAAGTCATGATTGACATGTTCCTATCGGAAGACCTTGGGTGGATAAGGGACGTGAGAGCTATGGTGATGGGATTCAGTGATCATAAGCTGGTAATGGCTAAGCTGGAGGTTATGGCAATGGTCGGACGGAACGGAACGGTAAATAAGAAGGTTGGGGACAGAAGGAAGCTCAAAGTGGTGCTAGCGAACAAGAGGCAGGACCTGAACCGGATTGATGATTTTGGAGCCTTGGTGGAGGAACAGAAAGTAATATTCAACGAATGCGCTAAATCCAAGGAAGTCTCAGCTAAATTTGGGCCATCAACGATAGAATGGATGAGAATTAGGTACGAGAAGAGAATGCTGTACAATGAAGGTGAAATTGAAAAAAGGGGAGATGAAAAACATTGATAAGATGACAAGGAAGATGATTGAGAATGACTTGAGATGTTGGAAATTGGAGGTCATGGATAGGGCGATCAGGAATGGAAGATTAAGAGCAGGCAGGAGTGAGAAGTCGGTGGTCAGAAGCGTTGGGTTTCGTCTGCACAAAGAAGGAGGAGGCAGCACTAGCACATCGACGGAAGCCATTGGGACGATCGTGGATCACTTCCAAAGAATGTACGAGGATGTGAATGGTCCGATACTCACAGATGATCCAAGCACTGAGATTGACCAGGTTACTGGAGAGGAGGTGAAGGAAGCGCGACTAAGAAGATCAAAGGAGGTTGGAATGTGGGAGAAGATGGAACCAGGGCAATGGTGATCAAGGAAATAGCGAGGATGAGTCCGGAACTGATTGCAAGGATACTCAACAGGATGTTGGATGTCAAATTATTGGATGAAAAGATGGCTTCCTCAAGTCTGGTGTTGATTATGAAGAAGGGAGATGTGATGGACATTAACAACTACCGACCGATCAGCATGGCCACTACTATGTACAAAATTCTGTCCAGAATTGGGGAGCAGGAGTTTTCGGGTAGGGACATTTCGGGTAGCGACTTTTCGGGTAGGACATTTCGGGTGATGGATATTTCGGGCAATGGTAATTTCGGGTAGGGATTGTTCGGGTAGCTACTTTTCGGGTTATCGACATTTCGGGTAGGAACTTTTCGTAAAATTTAAAATATTAAGTTATGGATAATTACAATAAAATTTCCAGACTTAAAATTATGACTTGCAATGTTAAAAATTGTAACGTTCTAAAGTTATTGTTTTTGAACCCGATGATAACGATATCTTACGTTTACTATCATCTATTTTTGCAAAATCATTACAAAAACAGTAACACTAGAACGTTCACAGCACGGTACGATAACGTTCATAGTATTCTGGTAAGCATGCGACCTTGCATTAAAAATATACAAAAAAAGTATCATAGGAACGTTGACGGTACGATGTCAACGTTCACGGTGCCATGTCAACGTTAACGATAAAGGCACATGGCGCTAGGACAAATGCGGTTTTTTGGACATTTGCGGATCTGCGGTTTTTAGACACTTGCGGATCTTCGGTTTTTGGACACTTGCGGATTTTTTAAAGGTTTTTTTTATTTTTTACTTAATTTAGTTGTATTATGGTACTAAATTGTACTAAAGTTTGAATTGGTACGGTTTTAACATAACAGTACCTTTTTGGGATTTTAGTACTATTTAGTACCAAAAAATATAAAAACAGTACCGATTAAAAATTTAGTACTATTTAACATTAAGAAATATTAAGACAGTGCCAATTTAAACTTTTGTACCATTTAGTACCATACTACAACTAAATTAAATAAAAAATAAAAAAACCCCTTTAAAAAATCCGCAAATGTCCAAAATCCGCAAGTGTCCAAAAACCGAAGGTCCGCAAGTGTCTAAAAACCGCAGATCCGCAAATGTCCAAAAACCGCATTTGTCCTAGCGCCAGGCACATGTGGTTCAGTCACATGAGATTTAGTGACATGTGATTAGGCCAGGGTAAAAAAGGATATATGATTTAGTCAGGTTGTGATTCAGTCTTCTATCTTTTATAGCATAATAAATGAAAATTATATAATTCATGGTTTATGTATTATTAATTATTTAATTTTTTAGTTTTTTTAAAAAATTATAATTACGATTTTTAATATTGCAAGTCATAATTTTAAGTCTGGAAATTTTATTGTAATTATCCATAACTTAATATTTTAAATTTTACGAAAAGTTCCTACCCGAAATGTCGATAACCCGAAAAGTAGCTACCCGAAATTACCATTGCCCGAAATGTCCTACCCGAAAAGTCGCTACCCGAAATGTCCCTGCCCGAAAAGTCACTAACCCCCAGAATTGCACGGAGAAGAGTGGAAACCCAGATAGAAGGGAAACTGAAGCCGGACCAAGCTGCGTTCAGAAGAGGCTTCTCGGCAGCGAACCATTTGGTGGCACTGAATCTGATGTACCTTAACCGAAGAATGTTTGAAGATTGGTTTGGTGATTAACAAACAGAAGACCATGTGGATGGGAGAGGTTGATGGGGCACTGTATGTGAATGGTGAAGCAATTCAGAAGACAAGCTGGTACAAATACCTTGGACAACACTTCGAAATGCCGAGGAGAACGGACATTGAAGTTCAGAAGCGAATTCAGGCAGCCTGGGCCGCTTTCAGGGCGGAATATGATCTCCTGACCAGTAGAAGGACGGAGGTATGGATCAAAAGAAGGTACTTCAACATGTGTGTACTACCGGCGATGACTTATGGAGCTGAGAGTTGGGCACTGAGGCTGGCGGACAAATGGAAGCTCGAACGGTGTCAAAGAAGAATGGAGCGAGCGATGTTGGGACTGACACTACGGGATTTGAAGTGAGAAGCAGACAAATCAGGGCTCGGACTAAACTGAAGGATGTGGTTGAAGTGGCAATCACAATAAAATGGAAGATGGCGGCAAAAATTCCAAGAGCAGGAAATGAACGGCTGGACTGGAAGGTGCTAATCTGGATTCCTGAAGGAAAAAGAAGAGTTGGTCGACCTAGAATGAGATGGGAGGACGAGTTCGTGGAGCTGTGTGTTAGAGACTGGCTGAATAGGTGCAGACACGGAATTGGATGGAACACTGCCTTGGTTACCTCCATTGGCAACTGGCGAGAGCAATATCTCGGAGACAGAGATGGAGACATGATTTGATTTTATACTCTCTGATTACTTTTATCTTTTGTCAACAGTTGTAACTTTGAAAAGAGGAATAAATGAAATGAAATTATAAAATAGCAAATATACTAGCTGGTTCATCCCCAAAGTTCAGGCTTTGATAGGTGAAGGTTCGGGTCCTTATTTCACGGTAAAGGTAGGGTAGCGGCCTTTGTTAGGGTAAGGTAGGGTAGAGTAGAGTAGGATATTATAATGACGTTTGAAGAGAGTTCGAAGAAAGAGAGAAAGTGCGAAAAGAAGAGAGCGCCGGGAAACAAAGAAAAGCAGCTTTCTCTTTTATTTTTTCGTGGGAACCCAATCAAAACGCATTTGACTATTTTAAGGCTTCGGCTGCGTTCGGTAAAGGGTCAGGTATATAACCTAAACTTAAGGTTAGACATGAGCAACGGGCCGGGCCCGTTTTTGATTTTGGTCAGGCCCGGCCCGGCCCGATCAGAAAATTTTTAGGCCCGGCCCGTTTTAAAAAATTTTAAAACTTAAAAACTAAACGGAAATTTGGCTTTAAATTGTTTTTTTAGGTCATTTATGGATCATAGAATCCAATAAAATCGAAAAACATAAACGGTAATTAAAATAAAAAATTTTAAAAAATTTAAAATTTTTTTTTTCGGGCCCGGGCCCAATTTTCAAGCCCGGCCCGTTTTCGATTTTGCTCAGGCCCGGCCCGTTGCTCATGTCTACTTAAGGTTAGTACGACATAAAAATAATATAAAAAATCTGCGCAACTTCAAGATCCTTAAAAATTTCTAAATTTTCTTTAACTATGCAAATTTCAGCCCATTTTCCACCTTCTTTTGAGCACAAAAACTAAACCAAACCCATTTGTTGACCCGTCACAAATTCCCTATTTTTTGTCGCAAAATTTGCGCCGAATAACTTCCGGCAGAACGGGAAATAGTATGCAAAATAAGTATTCGAATACTATACTTCGTTAAACGCGTTCCGACAGAAACAATGAGGGGTTTTGAAAGAGGCGTGTAAGGTAAAAAATTTTTGGAAGGGGCTGTAAAATTTAAAATCTTGGTTGGGAGGGGTGTGTGGAGAGTAGGATAAGGTGTAAATAATCCAAATTTTTTTCGTCAGGATGGAAAAGTTTAAAAATTCAAATTTTCAAAAAAATCTTTTTTAAGTCTGATTTTTTTAAATTTTGAAATTTTTTTAAAACTTTTTTTTAATTTAGTTTTCGAGGCTAAAACTTCTATTTTTCAAAATTAAAATTCCAAGTTAAGCCTTTTAAGCCAAAGGCATGTGCGCTTTTCAAAAAACAATTGACCCATAATGGATTATCTTTATGGACAAAAGAAGACTTAATTACCCATTTTTTTTACTTTTTTTTGTTATGTTTTACAAAAGAGACTGTTATTTATAATGTTCATGAAGTAAACCAGTCGAAAAATATTTTTTTTAGATTTGAGAAAATGAAAAAATTTTGATGTAAACTAGACTGTACTATAAAAAGAGAAAAAAATTTTACCCCAAAATCAATTTTGAAAAAAGTTTATTACCCCTAAACCTGAAAGAAGGCTCGCTAGGCCCAGTCCGAGACCGGTCCGAGCTGAAGCAAATTTGAAAAAAAGCCGGGCTAAAAAATTAGAGCCAAGCTGGCTCTTTAACAGCTCGGATCTTCCCTCCCGATGTTTGAAAATGTTTGATAAAATTTTTAAATCCTCCCCTACCCCCTTAACACCAAAAGAACGAGCCCCACACTGATCTTTCATTAAAATTTAAAGAAAAATCTCTTTTTAATTTTTTAAAATTTTAAACAAAACAATATGTCAGACATGCCCAAACCCAGTATAGTCCAATGACAATACTTCATCGTGTAATTGCAATAATTACGACAAATTTCTTTGAGTTAATCGCGAAGCTTAATCAAACTTTGACAAACGATAACAAAGTGATTAGCTTAATCTTATTTACAAAGTGACATCAAAACAACATGTCATAGGATTCGGCCTGGAGATATATATATATAAAGTGAGAATGTCACGCAATGTTAGAAATATTAAAATTGGAGCAAGGCCCCTTATAAGCACCGCTACTATAAACATAATCACCTCTCTCTCTCTCGCCGCTTGTCTGTACATTGTAAAGACCCTAGAGAACCTGCCTCTTCCTACAAAAACCCGAAAATATGCCATCGCCAACAAAAAAACCACAAATTTCCAAGAATTTTGAAAGTGTAAACGTAACAAATTGGCCTCTATACCGATGCAGTAAACCCGTGCAGTAATGGGAGCGAAACAAGGAAACTCAAGTTCGAATTAGCCCTAAAACTTTATTGCCAGAGGACGAATTCTTTTGCAAAACGAATATTCCCACTGTCTGAAAACATGTCAACCTAGAGATGAGAAATAGAACCTAACTATCGCATAAATTAGTGTGAATATTAAAGATTTTTTTTGGTATTGTAGGCTTCGTAGTAAAAAACATTTTACCATAGGATAAAACTACGGTAAAGCAAAGGCAAAAGTAAGCTAATATAAAGCTGGAACTAGGTCTAAAACTAGGGCGAAGGCTAGTCCTAAGGTTAGGATAAGGCTAGTCCTAAGACTAAAACAAAGCTCGCCTTAAGGCTAGAGTAAGATTAATCCTAAGCTTAGGCTAAAGCTAGCATTAAAGTTAGGCCATGCTATATCCAATACTAGGTTAAGTCCAGCTCAAAAACTCAAGTTAAGCAAGCCATAAGATTAGAGCAAGGCTAGCCCCAAGGCCAAGATAAGACTAGTGGTAAAACTAAGCCAAAGGCTAGGGTTAAGGCTAGAGTTTGAGCTAGAGTAAGGAAATTGGACTATATTTACCATAAAACGTATAAAAGATCAACCATCCTCCCATAAAGGTATTTTACTTTAAAAAACCTTGAGAATTCAAAAAAATAATCAAAAATTTATAAAATTGGATGAAGGACCGGCTTCAGAAGGAGGAGGGATTAGGTTACAATTGAATGGAAAACGGCATTTCATATATTATGACAGAAGAAAATTAAAGCAAGGAATAAGTTTAAAAGTTTTAAGCCATCTTTTGACCAAAGCAGTAAAAAGTACCTTATCAGTCCAGCCATTAGCCGAACATTCCAAAATTTCAATTTACAGCCACAGATTTACCGAGCTGGTTATTGTACTAACCTTAAGTTTAGGTTATATACCTGACCCTACAACTAAAAGAAAGCAGGTATAAAAGCAGTCAAATGCATTTTGATTGGGTTCCCACGAAAAAGAAAAGGAAGCTGCTTTTCTTTGTTTCTCGGCGCTCTCTTCTTTTCACACTCTCTCCTTTCGACTGGAAAATCAAATGAACCCTACCCTACCCGATCCTACCATTAATCTATCCGGTTTTAATCCAGCATTCCCTAGTCACCACCTGCCCTAGATTTACCATACCCTACCCTACCCATGCCTCCTCTATTTTTTTAACGACTACCACCACCCAGCATACATTAACAACAATGCTACTTAAAATATAAGAAAAAACTAATTTTCTTTCATTCAGAAAACTAAAATTAACCCTCACTAAACGCCTTTAAAAATTCATTCATCTCTCAATTCCAAACACGCCCTTAGGGCAAGTGCGAAAACAATTGTGCCGAACACTTTGTCCTAATTGTCGGAAGGGATTTGAGCACTTGTCGAAGCAGTTTTACATTGTAATTCCCAAAATATACATACGTTTATGTGCGTGCGAAGGGAACATAAAGGGCATGCATCTGGTTTGGATGCTTATTTTAGAAGTGAATTCCTATAGTTAATATAAATACAAACTACATATTAATAAAAAAAGAAAAGCGAGAGCAAAGGCTAGAACTAGAGATAGAGACTAGGGCTAGGTATGAGGCTAGAGCAAGGAATAGGTAAGGTAAAACAATGTAATTCACTACTAAAGTAAATAAGCATATGTAACCTACAACATTCGTTTATTTACTATGGTAAAACTGGGCAAATCCCCATTTTTTTGCAAAAATATGGCAAAGGTAGGGTAGTGTAGAAAAAGATTTTTTACCTCCCTGCACTATTTTGCGCTGCCAAATTTTAAAAAATTTTACCCTGCTCTCCCCCTAAAAACAAAATTCCCCATTCGCCACCCATACCCGCACAAAAATCTTTATAATCTTACACAAAAGACTTACTTTGAAGTAACAAACACGCTCAATAACACGAGATTTGTGCTGAAATCCTTTTTTCATCGACCTCTCTCGTCCAGTTTCATTCCAAGTTTTATTTCACTCACAAAACGTCTTGGTTTCCCCGAAGTCTGTTGATAATTCGAAGCAAAATGACTTTTCCTGTATATGTTAGCGAAGCTGAAGCTAAAGTAAGTTATTATTTTTTAAAAATTTTTTTTGCTTTTAAAATTAATTTCAACCCGCGTAAGTTTATCTTTGATCTAAAATCTAAAAAAAACCTTTTTTATACCTAAAACTTTTGTTTTTAAACCTTAAGCTTGCTTCTTTGAACCTGATTTTATATCTAAAATATTATTTTCAAGCTCAAAATGAATTTCGAAGCCTAAAATTTCATTTTCAAGTTTGAAAACTTACTTTTATACCTAAATTTAGGCCTAAACATACGTTTTCTAAGCCTAAAACCAGTTTCTTTACCTAAAACTTAATCCAAAACGTAAATTTACTATTTCGATCAAAAAATTCATGGTACTCTATATAAAAACATTAAAAAGTAAAATATGTATTATAAACTTACTTTAGAGACTGAAAAAAGTACAGGCAGAAGCAGTCAGACGCCAGAGGACAACGGCAGAAATTGGCAAGATGAAGGAGTTATTGTACGAATTGAAGCCAGAGTTAAAGTTGATGGGAAAGAAGATGGACCAAGTTGAAGTTTTAAACAGATTTCTCGAACTTTACGATGAACTTGATCACCAACTTCTCATGGCTGAGCGTCGTAAGTTTTTCTTTATTTTTTGAGGCGAAGGGGTTGGTCAAGCCTTTTTCATTTTATGTTAAGGTATAATAAAAATTTTAAACAAATCTTTATCTTAAAACAAGGTTCGTATTTCCATTTTTTTCAGGAAAAACCGAGCTCGAGATCCTGATGAGCAATAACATAGAAGAAGAAGAGGTCATGAGAACACCTTTGTCCCGCAAGAGGAAGGTCGATCAATTTGAGCTGTCAGAACATGCCGCCTTTTCTACTACGACTTACAGGGCAAAGAAGCAAAAGATGAGTGGTTTTAGCATTGATTCACTGTTATCATAAGGTATGATCCAAAGGAGATTTATCATTGATTCACTATTATGATAAGGATGATCCAAAGCAGTAGTAACTTACTATTAGTCTACAGGTAATCACTTTTGTACATATATTAACCATGATTGTAGATTTGTAAGTAATAAATAATATAACTACATTTAGTCGTTTTCAATCTTCTCATAACCTTTATTATCAAAAAACATCTTTAACAATAGATAACGACCTAACTTAATGTACAAATACAGTTCGAACCAAACTTTTCCAATATGGCCTATCAAACTTCAATGATCAAACCAATTTGAAGCCTACCATGATCAGTGTTTTGCCGGACCCGTCCGGTCCGGACCGAACCGAAAAAAAGTTCCGGACCGGTCCGGAAAAATTTTTTTTTTTATTTTAATAAAACTGTTTTAAAAATTGCAAATAAAACATATTTTTAAGAGTTTTTAAGCAAAAAGAAAGGAGTTTGAGCGCTCCTGGCTCTTTTTAAAAATAAACAAAAAATTTTCCGGACCGGACCTGACCTTTTTGGTCCGGACCGGACCTGAGCGAAAAAAAATAGAGCCGGACCGGACAGAAAATTTTTCGGACCGGACCGAAAAAATTCTCATCCGGACCGGTCCGACAAAACACTGCTTATGATCGGCTATATATATCAGACTGTATTCATACAAAGCAACTGTACAATATCACCCTACGACTTTTGGACAAAGAGATCCTTGGTCTTGAACTGGCCTTTCAGATAATCTGTTTTTTGTTCTGCCTCCTCCACAGTCTTATGTAGCTCTTCTGGTTTGAATTTGTCGGTTAGAAGAACGTTCGTTTTCGTCTTGATCACCTGGAATTTAAAATTTTTTAATTTGTAATTCATTTTTGTTTTAAATTTGAAAGATACAGTATATATACACAAACTGCAGTATATCCTCAAGGCAACACCAGTTTTTGTTGTAAAAAAACTAAAAAAAACTTACGTAGTGATAAGCGATTACGTAGGCTAAAGCAAGGTTAACTCCATCTACCATGCCTTGGAATCGTTTCCAATACCATCCAACGAAGCCGAATGTTACTGTGGCTCGATCCTACAACAATATCCTTTTATCATATATTTTAAATCAAGAAAAAACTATAGTTGACCATAATATAATCGACCAAAAGCTCATTTACAACAGAAATACCATAGCCCTTTCACTAATAACAAATCCCATCTAAAGCTTGTCTACTCGTCGAGCCCTGGTTATAACATCAAGTTAGCCTAAACTTACCCAAACCAACATGTCTCCTGATATCCTATGTTCATAGCACAGTTGTTTCAGCTGTGGTTCCTTAACGCCACCAAAGTATGGTAAGAGATATCCAATAATCGGGCCTACTGCTAGTCCAGCCAGTAAAATACGACCCTAAAAGTAAGTTGTGTAATGTCGTATATTATCCTTTTTACTGACATATGTATTACTTATTATATTAGATTGCCCACATAATTCTGTGCCCTCTATCAAAGTAAATTTTCAAAAAATCGGAAAAATCGAATATAATGAATTTTTCACACCGCCAAATATTTTACTCTTCTCTTATAGCTTTTATAACATGGTTACCTGTAGTTTCCTTGAAGCATTTCGAATAATTTTGGTTGTGTTCGTCGTTTCTTTAGCCGGATCCCTCGTCACAAGCTTGTATATACGGTAGATTGGATGTACAATACATCCACCTAAAAATTATAAGGTCCATTCAAGCATCTACAGATATTCTCGCCTATCAGTCGTTAAAATTATATTTCTGGAGAAGGAGAGATAGATCCGCCTCCCCAGCTATAATACGTCCCTGCCGCCTATACCTAAATGTTTCTTAAGGTAAAAATCAACTAGGGAGTAAAAAGACCCAATAAGATAAATTTTGTCCCCTTTACCATAATATATTACCATTAATACAACTTTTAACCCCAAAAAAAACCGTTTATTCATACCTAAAAAGCTAGAAAATTGCACGCTCTTAAATGTTGTGTTCAAAGCATACTCCAACCTCGGATTGCTCACTGTTCCCACCGTTTCTGGCGTAATTGCAGTTCGCTGAAACTGGGTAAAGTTGAGGAACCATTCTTCCATTTGCAAGGTTCGCATCTTTGACCTAAAAAATTTAAATTAACATTGAATACAAGCTTTACAATGATCACATAGCTCAAACACAGCCGATTCTCTTGAGTAACAAGAGTTTAATCTCAATATACTTCTACCTATAGTATAAGAATATAACGTTTTAACTCCAGTAACACAAGATCACAAAACTACCGTATTATTAGTAAAAGGGCTATGAAATCCATTAATATATTGTACTTGGTCAATAACCATCCAAAATCCAAAAATCCCTCCAAGTTAAAACCTTTCTTTATAACAATTGAAAACAACAATGGATAACAATAACGATATGTAAAACAATATTCTTTTATCAATCGTCTCTGCGACCGCCTCGACCTTTGACAGCTTTCATCGACTTTCTCAATCTGGCAATTTCTTTTTTCGACAATTTGCGACAAATCTCCTCTTTGGTCTTCATCATCTTCTCTTTTCGCTTCGTGTCAATCTCGGCTACTTTCTGAAATTAAACCAATATAACTTCGTAAATACATATATAGAAATATACAAAGCGAGAGAGAACAACAAGAAAAGTTATTCATTTAAAAAAAAATTTTGATTTTGAGCTATATAGATAAGACTATCAAGATCAAACCTTCTCCATATACTTCACACATCACACCTCAAAGCCTTTCCTATCCCACTCAAAATAAAAAACCCCCAATATCATCATCTCCCTTACCTTTTGATGCAGTTTCTGTCTCCTATCCAAATCCTTTTTTTCTTGTTCCTGTCGATTTTCGTGAACTTTCTCCAGAATGCTCATGACCTTTCGTATTTTAGCTTCTCGTGGTTCCAAGATGACAGCAGTGTTCTTTTCGATTTGAGCTGTCCGCTTCCTTACCACTCTTTCCGTTTCGACTTTAGGCTTCAGGTTGTAGGGTAGCTCGGATTGGAGTTTCTTGGTTAGAGTGAGCTCGGTTGGAACGAAGGGCTTTCGTTTTATAGGCTGAAAATAGGTAGGGTAATATAAAAAAATTACTTTTCTTGGCTTGTATAACTTATCCCAATATAACTCTCACCTTACCCACCCTATCACAATATAACCCTTACCTTATACACTTCTATCCCAATATAAGTTTTATCTTACACACTCAAACCACAACACAACCCTTACCTTATACAAACTGTCTTTGTTAATCTCCGGCTTTGTGCCTTGTTCATTTCTCAGCCTTCCCACTGTCTTCATTCCCACCCATTGCTCTTCGTACGGTAACAATTTGTCTGTTACAGGAGCGAAGAATTGTGGAATAGGTACAGTGACCCATGACCTCAAGAATACGATATCACCCATTCTGATCATGTCCTCAAAAGTTGCTCTGAAGGCTCCTGGTTCATCATTCACGGCCTTCTTGACCAGACCACGGATTCCACTGACCGTTCGTATGGCGGCGCCTTGGAATCGTGCCACTTCCAGTTGACTGTTAAACATTCCTTTGATGAAGGCGGTTTTGTTGAAGATTTTTAAAGGTTCTCCAACCAACTTGAGCTTTTTGACCACTTTCATTGACTTGTCCATGTTGAGGACGACACCTGTAGCCGCGATTCGGAAGCCTTTCTGAAAATTTGATTTTTAAGTATAAGTTAGGTTTTAAAGGCTAAAGCTTCCCTATAAACCTAAAAATACCACAAAAACGCAACCCACGACCTTAACTTATCTAATCATCAACTTTTTTTTCAAAATTTCAAAAACTTACTGTCTTCTCATCCACACTTTGAACAGCCATAAATCCAGTATTCTGCGCAACCAACGGTCCCCAAAACGTTCCGTGACAGAACATGCTTTGTGGAATGTACTTCAAGAACCTCTGTCTCATATTATGGTCCTGAATACTGTAGATCATCATAGTTTGAAAACGTCTCCATCCGCACGAAATGATTAACGGATCCCGTGACTTCAGAAGCCGTTCAAAGTAACGATGTCTGTGGATTCTGACTTGGAGACAGCCCATGTTTTGTTCTCCTGGAAGGAGTCCGCCTACAATTAGTGGTCTTCGTGGATCGAAGTGGTCGATAAATTCCACTGGAATGCTCTGGAATTCTAGACGGACGTAGCGGCCGGGCCTGTAGCCTTCTAGAAGTTCACGCTCCGACTCGTCCATGTTTTCGAATTCACTTTTGTTGAGCTGAAAGTGAAAAAGTAATAAAAATAAGAATAAAAAATACAAAAAATTTAAAATATTAAATAGAAATAAAAAAAAACAATCAAAAATAAGTTTAAAAATCACCAAAAATAAATATAAATATGAAAAAATTGAAGAAAAACATAAAAGTAGATTAAAAATAGATAAAAAATAGAAAAATAAAGAAAAAGAAAAAAAAAATAACTTTTTCTTTGTCGTACCTTAGCTTGAGCATCTAATTCCTCCTTCAAAGCATTGTAATGTTCGTTAGTTTCGTCGTACTCAGCATTAAACTGTTCCTTCAGCTTGATCTTAGCCTTTTGTCTCAACTTTCGTCGTTCTTCGTCCTTTTCTAAATTTTAAAAACTTAGAATTATAAAACATATTACACTACCAATATAAGACCGTATAACATCTCATTAAACCTATGAAACCTCATAATAAAGCCAGTCACGTAAAAATTAGTCCAGCTGGAATCATAAACAAACTCTTAGCTAACCAGTTCCTATGTTCACTTATAAAACTTACCTTCTTCACTCTTCCCATCCTCTTTCTCTTCCTTCTCATCACCATCCTCTTCCTTAATATCCATTTCATCTTCATTCAAATCCAGATCTCCATATTCATCATCCGAACCTTCTAATCCATCACCTTCTTCCCATTTACCAGTAACAAAACAATTTCTGATAGATTCTCTGATATCTTCACTGCTCCAATCCAGGTTTCTAGCTTCAGAACTTGTAGTAGCTGGAGTGAAGAAACAGAATCCGTCTTCCAGGTCTTTGAAGGCTTTTTGGGACTCTGGAACCGAGGCTTTGGCTTTTTTGAGTAAACCACCGCCTAGTAGATCATCTTCTTCGTCTGAGTCTTCTTCTTTAATGTCTAGGGCATCTGAAAAACAGAATTTTTACCTATACTATAAGTTTTACCTCCATAAACCAGATCCTTCCATCTTATCCTTCCCGTTTCAAACTTGTAATTCAACTTTGACTTCTTTCTTAATCCAGAAAAGTCTCCAGAATGTTCAGAGATAACGTTCAACCCCTCTTTCGTCCTTCTAACTTTTCCCAACAGTTCATTGGTTTCTTCATCTGATTCCTCTTTAAAATCATCTTCACCGTAATCTTCCTCTTCATCCTCTAATTTCTCTTCTTCTTCGTCCACATCTTCATCATCATCCTCTTCGTCGTCTGACTCAACCGCAGTGTTATCTATAGCAGCGGAAGTTGACAAAAGCTTCAGAGAAGTGTTGTTGAGCTGTTCATCAAGAGTCATATTGTTGTCCGCAATGGCGTCGATAATAACATCTCTTTTTGACTGAAAATTTAGGTAAAAACAGTTAAAATTCGATTCTTTTGTATGAAAAAAAGGCTTAAATACCTTGTTTTATATAAAGAAAGTCCAATGCGGTTGTTTTAAGGCGTTTAGAGTTAAAAAGACCTTATTTTAGATCTACAAACTTCTCATACAAACGTTTACCCGTATTTCATCCACAACCCTTCCAATGCTATACATAAAACACCAAAAACAAAGTAAAAAATCTTACATTCTTCTGAAAATGTTGAGCACCTCCAGTCTCCACATAAATCGCGTCCTTATCGTATACAATGCCACCTAAACCAGAGAATGGTGCATATACAACTCTTTCCTTTTGATTCAGACTTCTTTTAGCTTCTTTTTCCGGAAAAGGACACGGATCTGGTAACACTGCAACGCTTTTTAACTGTAGATCACCAATTCCAGGCACATGTACAGCTGTGTGGTTTCTTAAGTAGGTTCCGCGCAACCAGCCGTAAAGGCATACCTAAAATAATATAATCGTTAAAGTAGATGTTATATTCGTAAAAATCCAGCTCTAAAATCTAAGCTAGCTAAATTTTATATACTAAAAAATCATTAACGTACCGACCGGTCGACTTTAGGATCACCTCGCACACTTTCCGCATCAGTAATATCTTCCATACGATCGCACAGTACAAATGGATGAGCATCACGCCATTGCATTGGCCTGAACTTCATAACCGATATAAATCTAGCCAGATTTCGAACTTCAACCTTTAGGTAAGTGTCATGAATCATGCCGGTCAAGAAAAACAGCTTGGCTCCAGCGTAAACCTCTTTCCAGAGTCTGTGTTTGATCATCTAAAAATAGATAATGTTATATTTTTTAAAGTCGTATTTTAGCATTTTCAATCAAAAATTAAAAAAAAAGTTTTTTACCAAAATTAAAAAAATTACCTTCTTTTGTTCCTTCAATTTCTCCTTCTTCTTGATCAAGTCCATGTGTGTCATAACAGCCATAAACTTTGGCATTCCATGAACTTGACAAATGTTAATAAACTCAAAATGCTCCATTTCAAATCCAAAAGAAGCGTCCAACAATAACAACGTCAAATCCGCCACCTTCGCAATGTCTATCATAGCATTCACATCGTTAGGCACTTCGATCAATGTTATCCTTCGTTTTTTACCCGTAACTAATGAAACAGGCCCTAAAACATCACATTAATTCATATTATCTTAGACTGTTCTAAATATAATGAAACTAAAGAATTACACTAAATCTTAAATAAACATCTAGATCAACAAAAATAAATATTACACTACCCACCTTTGATCTCAGTCAAGTTTTGCCTCAAATAATGCTTGACTAAAGCCTTAATCAATGTGCTTTTACCAACTTTAGACGGCCCAACAATTGCCACAACTATTGGCGGTGGTTCAAGAGGTGTACGATCAACTACCGGAATGTGCTTCTTCTTTTCGCTCAAATCAGCGGCTCTAAACGTAAAACAATATAAAAAATCTATTAATTAACTTACCGTTTAATTTTACGATGTGCCTTAACTGCTGAGTTAAAAGTAAAAGCTCTAGGGTTGTTTCCTTTCTGACTGGCGTCATTCTTCAACTTCTTGACGGCTTTTCCACCTTTCTTGTGAGCTGAAACAAAATTAAAATTAGAAATAACGTTTTGTGTCGTTATATATATGAAAAAATAAAAACTTACCCCTATGTGGCTTATTTGATTGATCTAATGTGTCCATTTTTGAACAATTTGCAGATCAAAAATAAACTTTCGAAGAAAAATTACCCCAACAAGAAAGAAAAACTTGACGCAATTTTACATTTGCGTCAAGTGTCTCCTTATTGTAAAGAAGCGAGTTATTTTGTAAAATAACTTGTTTGATCAAGTAAAATGTAAAGATTGGCCAATATTGGTAAACTTAAAACTTCTTTACTGACTTCTTCTTATGGTAAATGTATTTCTAGTTATGTTTTTCATGGTTTTAGATTTTTTTTTATTATACATCGTTTTACAACGCAAAGAAACATTAAAAAGTTGAGAATAGTATTATATTACATTGACTATGACCATGTCAAACATCTTCAGTAAGTTTGGCAACACTTGGTTGAATATTTGTGCCCTGCAGCGATTGTTTCCTTGATTTCCAGATCCGTTTGCTCTTGTCAGGCATATGATCTATCATGGATGATCCTTTGGTTTCTGGGATGAATACACCGAACATTATCGCGTTTATGGCCATGATTGTGAACATGAACACGAAGGGCAGGGGTTCCCAGATATTTGCCTAAAGGTTTGAAAGTTTATCATAAACGATGGCTTGAAAGTGTCAAATTTATATTGATATAGCGGATATTATAAGGATAAATTAACTTTTTGAAGATTGTTGAGAAAGGTATGTTTAATCATTGGCTAGGTTAGATGCTAAAGATATTAACCTACCAAATAAAACACATGAGGTGATATAACTCCGCCTAATCTGCTTGAAATTTGGACAAAACTGACGGCCAAGTTCCTTATGGCCGTAGGGAAGAGTTCGCTCGTTACGATCGCATTTACCATGAATAATTGTGAGCACATGGCAGCTGCGCTCATAGTAGTAATTCTAGTTAGATTGACGGATTGAATGCCAATAGATTTGATTGCAATAACTATGGCCAACATTGCTAATATGAAGCTCAAAGCTCCATTATGAATCGGTTTTCGGCCGGCTTTTGGAACAAAGTAGTCGATAGCTCCAACAGTGAGATTCACTGCCCATCTGAAGGCTCCGAAGAAGGCGGTTGAGACAAAGATGGAGCCACTCAAGTGTTCCATGTTGAAGATAAGGGCATATGATATTATGGATGTTGCTAGGAGAGCATACGAGATGATCGCTGTGTAGAGGCACATCTTCCAGGTGTAAAAGAGATGGTAAAAGTAGTACTTTCGTCTGGATTTTTTGGTTTCGTTTTGCTGAAAGGTAATTTGAAGTTTTTACATAATATTATACTAGCTTCATTTATTCAAAAAGTCATTTTCAGACGGTTTTTTTGATAAAAATGCCATTTTTCATCAACGTTTTGACGTTTTAAGGTTATCTTCGAAACATATTGACTCACGATAATTTCCTGTTCAATCAACCGGTCGATATTGCGTATCCTGATGGGCGTAGCGGTGCCATTTATCTTCTCCATCTTCATTAAGGTTGTTCTGGCCGAGTCCAAGTAGGCTTTTTGGATTAGCCAGCGGGGTGATTCGAAGGCGAATCTAGAAAACATTGAATCAAACTTAAAAATATACTACTTCCATGATTATGGCATTTTCATATCAGTTTTTGTGAAAGAGTCCGGCTTGCGGTTTTTCTACGTTTTTTTATGGTTTTGGGTCCCACAGGGGTTTAAAAACTATTTTACGACAGTTAAAATTTACTTACAATAACAAAAAGAAGGCCGGGATATTGAGTAAGCCGGCAATTCGAATCAACATCCTCCAGTCTTCAGCCAAATAAGCGATTCCGGCTACGATAATGTAGTTGGGAGAGTAGGATAACATACAAGATACCCAAACTCGATGCTTTTTGGGTATGTTCTCTAATAGGAACACGTGCATTATACTGAAAAATGATTTTTTATAGCGAAAATGGCGAATTAGTTTCGACTTTAACATACTATATAGTACTACTATTTTTGTAAAGACCGTTATTTTTTAGTACAGCAAGCCTTACGTGTTATGACCTCCAACAAATAAGCTAGTGAAGAACTGGATCAACGTAAAATGCTCTAAAGATGTTGCTCTTGAGGCGATCAGATCTAATGTTAACATTCCCAAATGTGTTATGATCATCATCTTCTTTCGGCCAAAGGAATCAGATAGTTGGCCGAAGATTATTGCCCCGAATAAAACACCTAGCATCATTATACTGATGGTTCGTTTCACATCGATTATGCGATCACAGTAGTAGTTGAACTGGAATTTTATTTTCAAATTGACTCTGTTGTACCCTACACTACCCTTGCCATACTCTTGCATTGCCTTACATATGCCTTTACCTTACTCTTGTTTTACCGTTGCCCTACTCTTGCTATAACCTTCCCCTATCTCGCAAAATAACAAAGACAAACACAAAACACTACCTCATAAGCCAATGAATTGAACTGTGTCTCCAGCACTGGACTACAATTACTAGCCGCCGTATCAGCCTTAAAAGCAGCACAACTTTTCACCGTACTCAAATTACGATAGTCATGATGACCACATTGCACTACTTTTGGCGCATAACCACCGTATATCATGAAGGTCATGTTGGCCATTTGAGGTAGTAGCATCAGTTCGTACAATATTATGATGAATATTGTGTAACGGCCAAACTTGATGAAGTCTCCCAAGTTTTTGAGCTCTTCGTTGTCATCGAAGGCTTCTCGAATGGCTTGTGGAGTGAGCTGGTCTACTTCGTCTTCATCGTCCTGTGCCGTGAATTTTACTTCTTTGTGCGGCATGGCTAATGTAATATTACTATTTATGTTGTAGTAGGTATAAAAAAAGAAAAAACAATAATATTTTATTTAAAAACCAAAAAAATAAAATATTTTTATCCAAAACTCAATTTCAAAACTCACTTTAAAGCCAACAAACAGTACCAACAACTCCAATACCAGTACCAAACTCTATAAATCAGCACTCTTTGGTCGATAATCGATATCTACATAGCATAAACAAAGTTCGTTGTGTCTGCACAGGAACAGATAAATCTTAATGATTGCTTTCATCATTCCCTTTACACAGTCCGTCATTCATGTGTTACCTTTTTGTCGACCCGTCAACTCTTTTTACGGTTTCAAAGTCTAAATTAGTTTGTGGCTTTAGCTATGAATTCGTTTTTTTTTACATTTTTGGTTTAATACTGGCAGTGTAAAGTGTGAAACGTTGATGTTGGGGGTGGGAGATAGGTTCCGGAAACAATGTTATTATTATACTATAGGTAGAAGTCTTGGTTAGGTCTTTCTGCACGTCCCTTTTCTTATTTTACACTTACCTTATCCAACCCTTTGCCTACTTTACTCTATCCTAACCGTACAGTACCCTAAATTACCTTTACCTTGTTCTACCTCCCTCCACTATTTACATTTTGTCTACATAATATTGATTTTTTGTCTTGCCCTTCCCTACTCTATCTCATTCTATCTTATCCTACCCTACCTTACCTTACCTCTCCTTACCTTATCTTAATCTATCCTAGCCTTATCGAATCGCCCCTTGCTTTAGCCTAACTTAACTTACAACTTCCCCTACCCCTCCACTGTTCCCTAAACCCACACTCTCTAAAAAATCAGCAAAGCCCCGATCATAATACAGTAATCAAAAATAGGTATTTATTATTTATTCTGTCAATTTGGTATCAGTGAGAGTAGTCGGCAAGGTCTGAGGCTTTCTATTCCATAACCTTTCACTTTTATGTGGCATATGATCAACCAAAGCGACGTTTTTAGTCTCGGGCATGAATAAGTTAACTAACAACAAGTTGATCACACATATTGTAAACATAGCAAAATATGGTAGAGGTTCCCAGAATTTACTCTAAAATAATTTTTTATTAAAGTTTTTGATTTTTTATGCTACAGTCTTAATGATCTTTTCTTAAATTTGGCCTTATCATAGCCAAGGATCAACGCTGAAAAGATAAGTTTTACCCGGGCGGGGTAAATGATCTATAAGCAAAGAGGTAGGGAGAGTATGAGAGGAACTTTCAAAGAGAAAAAACCAATGCATAAAGTAATACCTTACCATAGACACAACGTATCTTCAGCCTACCTCACTGAAACTTACTCTATGATACTGTTACCTATTTTACTTTAAATTAAAGAGCCCTCCCTACTCTAACCTAGCTTACCTTACTTTAACTTACCTTATCCTATCCTACCCAGCATCAATATGCTGTACTATGCCCTATCGGATAAATTTTTTGCTCAACCCTATCTTATCTTAGCCTACTTTACCGTATCCTACCTTGATCTACTCTACCCTCAACTACCTTTACCATGCTTCCTTTTTGGCACCATATACCCCTTACAAACGCAATACCACCTTCTTACAAGCTGTTATATCAAAACTTACAATTAAAAATAGATGTGGAGCCACAATACCTCCAAATCGACTGAAGAGCTGACTGAAAGAAGCTGCTTGATTCCGAATAGCGGTAGGGAATAGTTCAGCTGTTACCACAGCATTGACCATGTATAATTGACTTCCCATACCGGCGGCGAACAAAACACAGAATGTTATTATGTAGGGGTGGTTCATACCTAAAATTAAAAAATTTGTCTAAGCCTAAAAAGCTCGAATAGCAAAAAAAGCTTTCAAACCCTACCAATAACAGTCGACACCACCACCGTCCCCAGCATGAACAATATAAAGCCGAGAGTTGTGTTGTACAACAACTTTCTGCCCAGCCACAAAATCCTAAAGTCCAAGATACCAACCATAATGTTGATAACATAACGGAAGACGCCATACACAATTGTGTTTAGGTATACCGAGCCGGACAGGTACTCCATATTGAAGACTGTTGAGTAACCGAGAATTGAGGTACATACTCTGAAATGAATCGTCAATGTAAAGTAAGAAAGATATTTTTTTGATTCGAAATTTTATTTTTAAATTATAATAGGCATTTTTAAACCTAACGTAAGTAACAGTTGATTTAAAAGCCTATAGTTGGATTTTTTGATTTTAAAGATTTTTTGAGCTTAAAAATTCGTTTTTAAGCCTAAATATTTATTCCTAAGCCTGAAATTAAGCTTTAAAAATGAAATTTAATTTTCAAGCCGAAATTTGCATTCTTAAGCCTAAAACTTCATTAGAAAACTTAAACTTTCATTTTAAGCCCAAAGTTAATTTTTAAGAATGCTATTTCATTTTTAAGCCTAAATTTTCAGTTTAAGCCTAAAACTTCATTTTGAGCTCAAAATTTCATTTTAAGCCTAAAATTTTACTTTTATGCCTAAAATTCTATTTTTAAGGTACAATAACATTTTTATGCCTCGACTTTCACTTTTAAGCTTCAACTTCTATTTTCAAGCCTAAATTTTCCCTACTAAGCCTACACTTCTTTTTAAGCCTGAAAGTTCGTTTTTAAGTCTATAGTTTTATTTCTAAGCCTAAAGTTTGCTTTTCAAAAATTAAATTTTATTTTTAAAAACGGCTTTCAAACGTAAACCCAACAAAAACTTACAACGAAAATGATATGACACTAATGTAGATAGCAAACTTTGAGGTATAGAACAAGTGATAAACATAATATCTCCTTCGTCGCTTCTCTTGTGAAGTTGTCTAAAAATGAAGAATAATAAGGATAATATAACTTACAATAGCTTCGTTAGTAATCAATGTATCCAACAGCTCTAGCCTCTCTGGTGTAGCAGTTTTGTTGATGATATCTATCCGTTTTAATGTTACTCTAGCTGCCTCCAACTTTCCTTTTTGTATCATCCATCTTGGGGATTCGAAGGCTATCCTGAAGGATGTAAGATAGATATTGTTATAGCCGTATAGTAAGTACAAAAATCTTACTGTAATTAACATAAAATGTAAATTTCACAAAGAAGCTTATATAATGCCAAACTACTGTGTCAAACTTACTACAACATAGTTAAAAACTAACTTACATCAAGACAAAGAAGGCTGGAACGTTGATAGCACTGATGACCCTCAGCATAGTACGCCAATCTTCAGCGTAATAGGCAATAATTGACATTATGACATAGTTTGGAGAGTATGTCAGTACACTCGACACCCATAGTCGATGCTTCTTGGGCATGTTCTCCATGAGAAATACGTGGTTGATACTGAAAGTATAATAGTTATACCCAAATTTACATTTTTAGAGCTACCTTACCCTCCCTACCGTACCTTGCCTTATCTTACCCTCCCTACCGTACCTCGCCTTAGCCTACCCTACCCTACCTTAAGTCTAGGCCACCTTAATCCCTTTATATCGTTTCTTTACCCTCGCTCTACACTACCTTGCCCTTTCTAAACATACCCTACCAAAAAATCACTTTTGTTAAAAACTACCTCCCCCTTCCCAACAAACCCTCTCTAATTACTTATTAAATTAAGAAATAAACCTACGCTCCGCTGCCGCCAGCAAAGAACATTGCCATAGTTTGAAGTACTGTAAATTTGTAAAGATTTGGGCTTCCAGACGCCAAAAACGTCATTATTGCCATTCCAAAATGTGAAAACATTAAAAGTCTTTTTCGGCCAAGTAGATCGGAAAGTTGGCCAAAAACTATTGAACCAAGCAGGACACCACACATTAAGATACTGATCGTATTCTTGATTTTAACCGCATCTTCACAGTAGTATCTGAACTGAAAACTCGTTATTTGAATAGAAAAACGATTGATATAAGTAATGTAGGGTCAGAGCATAAGGTAGATTATGAAGTAAGGCATAGAGCAAAGTTTAAGATAGAGCGAAACGTAAAGAATATAGTAAACCATAAAGTAAAATACAAGGTAGACGAGTATGAGATACGGTATAGGATAGGTTATAATGTCAAACAAAGGAAAAGCCATGGAGTAGTACATAGAGCATAGTAAAGGGTAAAAAATGGGACACAGTATGAGGTAAGGTATAGAGTAAGATAGGTTGCGGTAGGGTAGTCTAGGATAAATAAGGGTTGAATAGGCTCCAGTAAGGGAAAGTAAGGTGAAGTAAAGTAGGATAGAATTGGGTAAGGCACACAAAAAGTTTAAAAACTATCCACCCCTACCTTAAAAACTATAGGTTTTTATCTCCTCTCCCTCCTCTGCCATATACCAAAAGTTGCCCTACCCCTCCTAGCTCTACTAACAATATAAAATATAAGAAACTCTTACATCAAACGCCAGACTCTTAAACTGAGCCTCCAGCTGACATCTAGTGTTATTCGAAAGCTGGTCTATACTCGCACAAACTTCTTTCTTAGTCCAGTTCCTCAAGTCCACATCTCCACATTGTACCACTTTTGGTCCCAAACCACCATAGATCATAAATGTCATGATTCCAGCTTGTGGTAACAACATCAACTCAAACAATATTATCATAAAGATTGAATAATGGCCAAACTTTTGGAATTCAGCCAAAGTTTTTGGGTTTTCATGAGGTACTATTAGGTTTGGTGCAGTGATGTCTGAGTTGGTTAGGTCTGTAGAAGTGGCGGCACTAGTAGATTCGGTCGATAATGGAGTCTGGTCTTCCGTGGTCGTCATTTTACATTTGAGTTATGTTGATGCAGGTAGATGTAGGACCTGAAAACAGCAAGTTTATAACAAAACATTAGTTTGTTCACATTATTCTGTGCCCCTCTCAAAGCAAATCATTTCATTGAGGTTAAGGGGCACAGAATTATTTTTTGTTGAACGTGATCTAACAAATTTAAGTCAATACAGAGCGGTATTATAGCAGTTTAAATGAATTTTAGGCCTTTATTCCAATAAACGGCGGTATTATAGTAGTTTACCTAAGGTTCAACACATTTTTCTATAATTCTCTTCAATTTAAAATCAAACTCAATCAAAAAAAGCTCAAAAACTTTAAATTTAAAATGTTTTTCGTCTGTAAAACAAAGTTACACATGTTTTGGAGGTGACAAAGTTAGTTTTACGTGAATGAAAGCGTAATGTATCAACTGACACGTTGCCTTTTTGGAAGTTCATAGTCTAAAAACACTATATATTGTTTATTTTTTTTCTAAACTTGTTCACGATTTCTAAAGCAAAAAGTATTTTTTCTTAATTTGTTACCTAAAAATTAACTTTTTCAAAACTTGATGCCTGAAGTCAAAATAATTTTGGTTTGTTACCTAAAATTTTTAATATAACCAATATTTTCGTAAAAAATACATTTTCTTTAAAATTTGATACCTAAACATCAAAATTTAAAAAATTTGACACTTAAAAATTAAAATTAATAAATATTTTCAAAAAATTCACGTTATTATTTAAAAATTGTTACCTAAAAACAAAAAATTTGAAAAGTATAAGGAAAAATCGATTTTTTCTAATATTTATTACATAAAAATAAAAAAAAATTTGATTTTGTTACCTAAAACCCACAAATCAAAAAAAAATCAAGAAAAAAATATAAATTTGTTACCTAAAATTACGAATATAGCCGAGTATTTTAAGAAAAAGCAAGTTTTTTCTTTTTTTTGTGACCTAAAATTTAAAATTTCCGAATTTAATACCTAAACTCACAAAAATATTTGTAAAAAACCTTACTTCCTCTAATTTCTTACCTAAAAATACAAATTTTTTGATTTTGATACCTAAAGCTCACAAAAATATTGTAAAAACCTATCTTCTCAAAGTTGTTACCTAAAAACCCAATAACTTTCAAACCACAAATATTGTCCAATATTATACTCCTATACCTACATGAAAAGCACCATTGTCCTATATATAGGTATACTACAATACCTATATCAAAAGACCCTAAAGCATTAGTTCCACCTGAATTTCAATTAAAAAATGCCCAATTTGGATGAATTTCGAGGAGCGGCGGGAGCTTTCTGCACGAATGGGAATCGCATCAAGATCAATCGACAGTTTTGTGTAAAGTTACACTTACCGCCGCCCATCCGTCATCGGTGAGACATTCGAGAGGCGAGAGGAAGTTGTTGATGAAACACGACTTCAGGCATGTGGCACGGTCGATCTCTGGTGGTGTAGGTGTTGGGAAATTGTGTAGTGGTGAGGAAATGGCTTGGCTGAAACGAAATTTCGTGATATTGTGTTATTGTAAGGGTCATATTTCAATTGTTTGTTTTATAGTTTAAAAAGATATGGCATTAGTCATCATTAGGGCTTTCAGTAGGGTAAGAAAAGGTAGCACAAGATAGGGCAGGATAGATCAAGGTAAGGAAGAATAGGGTAGGACAGGGTAAACTAGGGCAAGGTAGGGTAGGGTAGGATAATGTAGGGTAGGGTAAGGCAGAACAAGGTATGTTAGTGTATGGTAACGCGACTTGATTTTCCAGTCGAAAAGAGAGAGTGCGAAAAGAAGAGAGCGTCGCGAAACAAAGAAAATCGGCTTTCTCTACTTTTTGCGTGGGAACCCAATCAAAACGCAGTTGACTGTTTTAACACCTCTGTTCCTTTAGGTATGGAGTCAGGTATAAAACCTAAATTTAAGGTTAGTGAAATAACCAGCTCGGTAAATCTGTGGCTGGGAATTGAAATTTTGGAACGTTCGGCTGATGGCTGGACAGATGAGAATTCATTGCTGTTTTTGCCATGGTAGGGAAAAATAGGTAGGATAGGGTAGGTTTCTTTACTTTTTTCATTTTTTTTACAATTTTAGCTAGGGTAGGGTAAAAAAGGAGAATTTTTTTTTTAGTTTTGATTTAGTGACTCTTACCAGTCGTTTAAACTCGCAGTAATTCCTCGGAAACCACTGAAACCCGTGCCATTTTGGGTTGATAAAAGAATGAATTTAACAATTCGCTGATAAAATACTTATTCAGTGAGCTCAGCCCAAGAATAGTCAGGAATGTGGCCGTTCCATCAACGTGAATCACGTGATTTGCTGTCCATAATAACAAGCTGTAAAATACGAGATTTACACTTAACGTCAATTTTAAAAATAACAGATTTTTCTTGAAGTTTTAAAATGAAAAAAATGTGAAACTTAAAAACGAAAAACTTACGAATTTGATAAAAAGTTGTTGAAGATAAGCAAGAAATCCAAGTAGATGATAAAGTTATAGCTTTTGGTGATCTCCAGCTCGTATAACAAGATAATCAGTAGTAAATTTACCACAGTAAAGAGAGCAAAGAACAGTAAGTAATGTGGAGTGTTACCGTATACATTTTGGCCAAATGTGACAAACTAAAATGATCATATCGACAATAAAATACTCTATATGTTGTCGGAAAAGCCTTCTCAAGTTTTTTTTAAACCCCCCCCCCCTCTCTTTTTTTGAAAATTAGATATTAAGATGCTGTTTCGACTATGATCAAGGTAAGGAAGAATAGGGTAGGACAGGGTAAACTAGGGAAAGGTAGGGTAGGGTAGGATAATGTAGGGTAGGGTAGGGTAAGGCAGAAAAAGGTATGTTAATAACATAACTTACCAAAAACAAGAACCCAAAGGAAATACCAAAGTAGAACAGCTCAATATGTAATAGCAAGTTGAATGTTGTTTGGTATTTGCTTGAAGATCCTATTTTGTAGCAATTCACTTCTTCATGGGCCTAAAAACATAATAAAACATATTGTAGTACATTCCTCTAAACTGTTAGGTCAATATTAACTAGGTCTAGGCTGCGTTATAGAGCTAAGCTTAGTTATAAAATACCAAAAAAGTAAATCAGGTAAAGATAACTTATATCCTTAGTTTTTTAATCAATGCTATATCTGAACATGTATAATAGATTATCAGATAATAAAAGATACCTTACCTGCGGAATACAATAATCCACAGTCTTAAAAGCCATGTAAGACAAGATAGCTACAAATGAAGCACAAACACAAAAATGTAAGTTGGTATACTGAGTAAACAGCTTGTCCATAGCACTGTCCTTAACGTTTTCATGGTTGTTTAGTACTAAGCTAAGGAGATTGAACTGAAATTGTAAAGTAAAAGGTAGGTAGGGTATGAAATTGGAAGGTAGAGTAATTAAGCCTAGAAGTAACTTTTCAGTCGTAATATAAAGCCTAAGGCAACTTTTTAGACGAAAATATGTATTAAGCCTAAAGTTTTAAATATAGCACTAATTTTTATTGTCATCACTATATGCTCTACCCAAATATTACCGTAACAACTTCAAAAACCTTTCAAACTCCAATAATATCAAATTCTTACCGTAGTAAAGGTAGGCAACACAAACACTACACAGTACTTAAAAACAGCGACCAAGGCCAGAATTGTAGCCATGCTTGAGTGAAAAAAGCAAAGTGCCTTAGGTGCTTGAAACTCTCATCGAATCCATGGAGATCCACTCCAGCCACTCTTCAGAGGCTCTAATTAATTCACTATAACATTCATATGCATTATTCGTTTGACGTTGAACGAAAAAATTGCTGACAACCGGTTAGCACGAGGTTTGTGAAAACAATGGGACCAGGACTGATGGTTAGTATCCATGTCATTTTGTATTGTAAGTGACGTAGAATACAGAACTCATTGGTTTAGGGTCAAAAATAGAAAAAGGGTGCAAATAGTTAGAGCTAAAAATTGTAAGGGCAAGGCCAAAGCTAGAGATAAGTCTAGGGCTAGAACTCTAAGCTAGTACTCTGGGCTAGTACTCTGGGCTAGTACTCTGGGCTAGTACTCTGTACTAGAGCTCTGGGCTAGAGCTAGGAATACGACCTGGGCTCTTGTCTAAAGCTCTAGCTATAGCTGTGGGCTAGGACTGAACTAAAACTTTAGGCTCTGGGCTAGGGCTCTGGGCTAGGGCTCTGGGCTAGCGCTCTGGGCAGGGCTCTGGGCTAGGGCTCTGGACTAGGGCTCTGGGTTAAGGCTTTTTTCTAGGGCTCTGGGCTAGTTCTCTGGGATAGGGTTCTGGGCTAGGGCTTTGGGCTAGGGCTCTGGACTAGGACTTCAGACTAGAGCTCTGGGCTATGATTCTCAGTTAGAACTCTGGGCTAGGACTCTAAACTAAAGATTTAGGTTCTAGGCTAAAGTTCTAAGCTAAGACTTTGGCTACGAACTAGGACTATGATCTAGGGTCTAGGGCTAGAGCTAGGCTAATTTATATAGCCAGGTTATAAAATATTAATTTGTTCAAGAAGTAAGAAGCTATGTCTCATAGAAAATTTAAAAAAAATTTTTCGTGCAGTTTAGTAGCTTATTATTTTTTGAACAACTTAATATAATAGAACAATTTATAAAAACGTTTTCTGTCAAAAGTTCTACGATTGATTCGACTGACTTTTTAACCTTGAACTCCCCTGAACGTGCAGTAACACCTCTTTTAAATAATCCCAAAACAAGCAGTCGATTGCGCTGGAATGTATAACTTAAAGGTAAAAAAAACATGTAAAACGTATAAAGGACTATCTGAAAATGCTTTATTACCTAACTCTGTAGCTAAAAAATAGAACTAAGTAATTGACCATAAACTAAATTTTCAATTTTTAAAGCACCCCCTTTCTCCTCCTTCTCCTTCTTATTACTCTACTATTGCCCACACCCTTCTTTTATCCATACTATACAACACCTTGACTATTTCTATCAATTATTATATACCAAAAAAAGTATCAATTACCACATTTTTGATAGGTAACAAAAACACAGGTTGCAGCTTGCTTCCGGTTATGCTCGTTAACTATGGTGCCGGTTGTTTATTCGACGAAACGAAGAAAGTTCTTTTTGCAACATAAGCAAATACGAATGTGGTTTAAACAAACGAGTAATACACAAACAAACATCGTGTGATGGGAGCGCTATATATGGTACCAGGCAAAGGAAAAAAACGGTGTAGATCAATAAAAAAAATAAAGAGTTAACTATTGTTAAATATAAACAATGAAATTTTAACAAAGCAAACGTAAAACACAGGAAAGAACGACATGACGACAAAATGGAGCAGAATATGTAATGAGACTCGTTGAGGCAAAACACAGTAAAGTTTGTTCAACTACGACAAAATATGGTAAGACAGAGTGAGATGACTAATGTAAGGCAGAGTACAGTAGATGACAATATAATATAGTATGATTTAGTCAAAGAACAGTAAAGTACAGTGCGGAACGGCAAGTATAATAAGAGTAAGGAATCAAGGCAGAGTAAAGTAGAGTAAAGTAAGGACGTTAGAGTAGAGAAAGGTAGAGCGAAGCAGGGTAGAACAGGGCTGGGTAGGTTAAGACAAGGGAAGGCTGAGTGAAAGGTAGGGTAGGGTAGGGTAGGGTAGGGTAGGGTGGGGTAGGGTATGGTGGGGTAGGGTAGGGTAGGGTAGGGTAGGGTAGAGTGGGGTAGGGTAGGGTAGGGTAGGGTAGGGTAGGGTAGAAGGATGCTAGGATTGGGTAGAGTAGTATAGGGTTGTGAATGCGACTTGATTTTCCAGTCGAAAAGAGAGAGTGCGAGAAGAAGAGAGCGCTGAGAAACAAAGAAAAACAGTTTTTTCTGCTCTTTTTGCGTGGGAACCCAATCAAGACACATTTGACTGTCTTTATACTTGCTTTCTTTTGGGTGTAGGGTCAGGTATATAACCTAAATTTAAGGTTAGTAAAATAACCAGCTCGGTAAATCTGTGGCTGGGGATTGAAATTTTGGAACGTTCGGTTTATCGCTGGACAGATGAGTATATATTTTTGCTGTTTTGTTCAAAGTAAGGTAGAATAGCATAAAATAGTTTTATTCACTTTTTTTCATTTTTCTAGGCTTTTAGCTTCTGTATTTTGTGCAATCTTTCCGAACTATAACACCCATTGGTGACACATACTATTTTTGTCATCCACGGGTTGTCAAAAGGTAGTTAAATTTAGAAATGGAGGTTTGAAAACGCAGTTTGCTCATAAAACCGAGCAGTCATAATATGATTATTCGTGCTTGTTATCAGGCCGACGGCAGTCGACCGCGAATTTTCAATCAATTTAAAAGTTTATGTTTTGCATTTTTGTCATTAGGGTTATCTCATGACCTTCACACCTTTTGTCACCGAATTTATTGATCTTGGGGGGATAGGGTTTGGTCTATGCAGTTTTTTAAAATTTTGTTATTTGTGGGGTTGAGAATGAAGGGGGAAGGGAGAGGGAGGAAGACAGGGTAAAAGTCAAAAGGCAAGAACATATAGAGATATCACCAGCTGGCCGGTGTAGAACATATTTTATTTTTTTTTGTGAAAAAGTCCCTTTTGGATGCGCTTTTCCTCTAGCTGTTTTTTGAAGTTTTAATGATTAATGTTAAGTGTTGCCAACTTTGGTTAATTGAATTTTATTGTAGTTGATATTGTTGAGTTTGATATCTAGAGTAAGGTGGGTCATAGAAGAATAGTGCAAATTTTGGTAGAGTTAAGCAAAGTAAGAAAGTAGAGTAGAGTTATACAGGCCAAATAAAAAAGGGGTAATGTATGGTAAGGTACGATAAGTTAAGGAAAGGTATAATAAGATAAGTTATGGTAAAGTGCGAAAAGGTACGTTATAGTATGTCAGGGTTTGATAAGGTATGGTAAGGTAAAGTTAGATCAAGTTAGAGTTAAAATCTTTTTTTTGTGTGAAACAATCCGGTATGGACTGAAAGTTATATTGTAGCATACCTTACCGAAGTTTATAAAACATTTTTAAATTTATCAAACATTTTCATTTACTATCAAAGTATTGATTAACTTCTCTATAAGTTTCTTTTTTTCTAATCTTTGCAATTAAAAAAACTTAAAAATAGACCTCAATTTTCCTTTTTTATGTTGTTTATCAGTATCCAATTATGCCCGCTCTACCGCTTTAATATTCTATTCCGTGGTGATAAGAAAAACTTGTGAAGATTTTCACCTAATATTTCATTTTCTTTTCTTTTTCGACTTTTGTTTCTTGAGTTGAGCCTTTGTTTTCTTGATTTTTGCGTTTGGAGTGGGGTAATATGAGTAGGAGTTGTTTTTTTTTGTTGTTTTATTAACCGTGGCACTTTTTTATCATTTTTATTAAAGAATACAGGTAACTAAGGTCAATAATTCCTCAAAAAAATTTCTTAAAAGGGCAGGGTAAAAAAGCTAAATTTTGTAATTTTAAAAGTAAATATACCCTTTAAAATAACAGGCTGGATTTTTAGCCTACAAGGAAAGTACCCAATCTGCAACTCTCAGAATCAGCTCAAAATTTTAGTACAGATTCTTTGTAGTACCAGTAGCACATATAAAAAATCTTAGCTTGCGGTTTTAAGTTTTAAAATTAATATATTTAAATTTCCGCCAAGTTGGCAAATTTTGCATCGTGTTGCAAGCACTTTTTTGATGTTTCAAATAAGATAGGCTTACAAATTTAAAATTGCAGTTTCATTTGAAGTTCTTCTATCATTATATTAAAGAAAAATAGTGAAAAGTCAAAAAAATGAGGAAGTTATAAGCTTGAAACATTATGCCAATTTGGCGGGAAATTCA
Organism: Bursaphelenchus okinawaensis; assembly: GCA_904066225.2. NCBI lineage: Eukaryota > Metazoa > Nematoda > Chromadorea > Rhabditida > Aphelenchoididae > Bursaphelenchus > Bursaphelenchus okinawaensis. The sequence goes on along the minus strand of CAJFCW020000005.1, from coordinate 3,354,065 downwards.
AAACGCGATTTTTTGATTTCGATTTTCTCAAGTCTGGACGCAAACCGCAACTTAAAATTTTGCATAAGATCATACGTTTATATGATCTTTCAATTAAAAAAATTTGAACGAAATCTCAGCGTTGCAGGTCGGCTACCTTCTTTGTTAGCCCGAACAGCTTAAATTTAGGTTTGTGTCAGTACTGTTTGGCACTTATGGATTGGCAGGGGAGGAAGTTAAAAATATGATTTTTTTTTATTTTTGAAGTCCAAAACGTGAATATCTTTTTTCAAATGTGAATAATCGTTCAAAAATCAAGAATCCGGACAAAAAACTCAATAAGATCATAAAAACACGTTTTCCAAAATAAACACTGATTAACTATTTTTTATTGTGTTTGTAACTCCATATGATCATAAGTGACCTAAGTGCTTTAATGATTCACTAATTAGGCATTACCCTAGAATTCTTTTATGAATTCTTTATTTTTTGCTAGCTAAGACATTGTTTTTAAAAATCTTAATCAACTTCAATTTTTTTTACATTAATTTTAGCTCTTTAAACTGCGGGGGGGGGGGGGGGTGAGAAAAAGGAGGAAGGAATGAGGTAGGGACAAACTAGGCTACTTGGCTTTGTATCCGCTGTAGAGGTGAGATAGACCTGAAAATAGCTAGTCTGATAGTAAATTAAGGCTATATTACGTCAAAGCTAGGAGGATAGGGTAAGGCTAAAGCTAGAGCTAAAGCTAGAGCTAAAGCTTTAGACAAGGGCTTTGGGCTAGGGCTCTGGGCTAGGGCTCTGGGCTAGGGCTCTGGGCTAGGGCTCTGGGCTAGGGCTCTGGGCTAGGGCTCTGGGCTAGGGCTCTGGGCTAGGGCTCTGGGCTAGGGCTCTGGGCTAGGGCTCTGGGCTAGGGCTCTGGGCTAGGGCTCTGGGCTAGGGCTCTGGGCTAGGGCTCTGGGCTAGGGCTCTGGGCTAGGGCTCTGGGCTAGGGCTCTGGGCTAGGGCTCTGGGCTAGGGCTCTGGGCTAGGGCTCTGGGCTAGGGCTCTGGGCTAGGGCTCTGGGCTAGGGCTCTGGGCTAGGGCTCTGGGCTAGGGCTCTGGGCTAGGGCTCTGGGCTAGGGCTCTGGGCTAGGGCTCTGGGCTAGGGCTCTGGGCTAGGGCTCTGGGCTAGGGCTCTGGGCTAGGGCTCTGGGCTAGGGCTCTGGGCTAGGGCTCTGGGCTAGGGCTCTGGGCTAGGGCTCTGGGCTAGGGCTCTGGGCTAGGGCTCTGGGCTAGGGCTCTGGGCTAGGGGCTCTGGGCTAGGGCTCTGGGCTAGGGCTCTGGGCTAGGGCTCTGGGCTAGGGCTCTGGGCTAGGGCTCTGGGCTAGGGCTCTGGGCTAGGGCTCTGGGCTAGGGCTCTGGGCTAGGGCTCTGGGCTAGGGCTCTGGGCTAGGGCTCTGGGCTAGGGCTCTGGGCTAGGGCTCTGGGCTAGGGCTCTGGGCTAGGGCTCTGGGCTAGGGCTCTGGGCTAGGGCTCTGGGCTAGGGCTCTGGGCTAGGGCTCTGGGCTAGGGCTCTGGGCTAGGGGCTCTGGGCTAGGGCTCTGGGCTAGGGCTTTGGGCTAGAACTAAGGCTAAGGCTAGATCTTGGGCTCGGGCTTTGGACCAGGGCTCTGGACTAGGGATCGGGCTATAGTTTTGGGCTAGGGCTGTGGGCTAGGGCTCTGGGCTAGGGCTCTGGGCTAGGGCTCTGGGCTAGGGCTCTGGGCTAGGGCTCTGGGCTAGGGCTCTGGGCTAGGGCTCTGGGCTAGGGCTCTGGGCTAGGGCTCTGGGCTAGGGCTAGGTGTAAACACCGTAAAAATCATTTTTATTTGTTTGACAATTAACCCGAGGTTTTAATTCAAATATTTTTTTTCAAAATTTAAAACTTTACTTTTAGATTGCCACAAACTATACTGTCTGCACATCTCAACCTTAGCGGTCCCAATGCGGAGGAAAAAATGCGGCGCGTATGGCTGCCGAACTCGCTGTTAATTAGAGCATTGTACATTTGCCTCATGATCTCAATCGCCTTTTCTTTACCTTTAACTTTACCCAACCACAATACCACTTTGCGTGCCTTAAGCACCAACACTGAGGATAGTACTTGTTGTAAGTTTTTAAGAAAAATTTGGATTTCAAATTAAATTTTAGGCTTTGAAGGCTGGCTGTTCTTAAACAGTTAAATATGAAAATTCAATTTAAAAATTATAAAAATCAATCTTTTTAAATGTGATAAGTTAATATTATTGCTGTAATACTATTTTTTATTTGTATATATATCTAGAAAACAATTTTAAGGTTTAGATCTAGTTTTAAATGTTCTATATTTAGATAAAATTTGATATTTTAGGTAACAAAATAAAAAAATACTATAATAAAGCCAATTTTAGTTGCTTCATGGGAATACCTGGACATGATGGATGAACCGATCAACGCAAAAGACAAACAATGTAACATAGAACTTGACGATATTTTTGTAGAAGATTCTGAAGAAGAGGTAAGCTATATTTGGATTTTTAATCTCATTTTTTGCGAAAATTGGCTTTTTCTGGAAGAAGCATATATGAATATATAGGCGGGGGATTTTGATTAAAGTGGACCTAAAAGGGGGCTCACTATGCTTGTCCCAGCCTCTTTGGCTAAGCCGGGCTAGGCTACGCTAGGCTGGGTTAGGCTGGGCTGGGCTGGGCTAGGCTGAGCTGGGCTGGGATGTGCTGAGCTGGGATGTGCTGAGCTGGCCTGAGCTTTACTGCGCTAGAGCGGGCTGAAGCAAATTCAAAAGGAGCCGCGTCGGCGCGTGTGAGATCAAAGATCGGGCAGAAAAATCGGGCTCGGCCCCTTTATATGTCTGGGTTAGAGATAGGGAAGGGGAAAAGTAAAGGAAGAGTTATATATGAAAAATTAATTGTTTCATAATAGACACCTTGATATTTTGAACAAACAACTTTTTGGGCTTTGTTACACTGTCTGTCCATAGAGTAACAACTTGACGTCTACTCCAGTGCTTTATCAATACTAATATCGTTTTCGCATTAAGCTTTGTTTCCTAGGTTTATTTTGCGGCTAATTTGCTTCAACTGAAGAGTTCTGATATACTATATTTCTAGTTGGTGATATAAACCTAAACTATAATCAAATTTTCTTCAGGACACCGTAGGAATCCGCTACATCTACACCGATCTAGACGCACGATTCGCTCCAGACTTTGGCTTGTTCAAGGGCTTTCTACATGACTTGATCAACTCATGTAGCCATCAAATCATAGGAAACACATTCGTCTCTACTACCTTCGATCCAGACAACACTTCAGCTACACGAGCTTTCATTTGTTGTACGGATTCTGAATGTATTGGACATTTGACTGAAGTGCAGCAGGATCTATATTATCGACCATATCTACATGGTGATAGGTTGGTATATGACGATGAGGACGACGCTTCTTTTATTGGGAATTACACTATCACGTGGTATGATGAGGTAGGTATTTTAGGTAAAGTAGAGTAGGGTAGAGTGGAGTAGGTAGGGTAGTGAAAATTGAGATAGGGTAGTGTAGGAAACGGTAAGATACTTCTATAACCTTAAATTTCAGACCAAGAAGATCAAAACCCCATGTAACAAGAACAGTTTCATCTTCATTACCAGTCGAATCATGGATATTGCAGTTAGTGGTCTACCAACTGCCGTTCGTGACTTCAGAGATCGCTGGAGAAATCTCTGTATTCAGCCGACTATCATCCTTGTCGGCCGACCAGCCAAAGAGAAAGCAACGTTAGAGTACTACTATGGTAACATCACTGAGAATCTGTTTGTAGTACCAAACGCAAGCTGTTTGCATGTGATTGCCAAGTGTATTAAGCCTTGTATGGTGTCTAACGACTCTTGTAAAGACTTGGATTTGGAAAACTGCGAAATCCCACCGACTACGACTTCAACGAGTACTACTACTACAACAACTACGCCGACTACGCCTACTACGGTAAGAATTATTATAGCTGCCTTGTTTTACTTTGTTGTGCCCTACTGTTTCTTGCTTTGCCTTGCCTTGTGCTCTCTAGTAGACATGGAGAACGGACCGGGTCTGAGCAAAATTTTGGACGAGCTCGATCTGAAAATCGCGGCAAAGCCCGGTCCGAAAAGCCCAGCCCGTTTCCACGTAAAAAAATTCGGGCCAGGCAGGGCCTGAAAAAAAACTCATATCGGGGGGGTCGGGCCTCACATTCAGGCCCGGCCAATTCACCGTGTCATGTTCTTTCCTGTTGGCCTGTCCTGCCTTTGCCATGCCTTTTTTTCCTGCCTTTCTTAGCTTTGCCTTGTTTCACTTCATACTATATACTTTTTTTTTGTTTTAACGTATTCCAACATAATTTTTATAAACCTACTTTAACAATGTCGTACTTTTTTGCATGTATTCTTTTTTATTCTACTTTACCCTACTGTGGCCCACCACCCTATCATACTTGTTTTACATTGTTCATAATCATTTCTTTTTTTAGACAATTGAACCACCAGCTACCTCATTGCACATACTTTATGCTGTAGCGTTGAGTGATACGTTAAAGAACAAGTTTGAAAACATCAAGGAGAATATTGAAGAGGCCGTCAAACTTTACCTTGACGTAAGTATTAATATATATTTAGAATCATCGTGCTAGAACCGATAATTTTAATGTGGGCTTACAGTTAAGATAAGTAAATTTTTTTAAAAATTATTTTTTAAATTTCAAAAATTTTTTCAAATTTTTTAAAAATTTTAAATTTATTAGGAAACCCACAATAACGAGATAGCAGCCCAATTCTTCGCGACTCCAGAAGACACGTCCAAGCAATGGATATTGAATATCGACACTTTCCACGATCGACTTGACAACATGAATGATAGTGTGTTAGTCAAGAATGTAGAACACAATGATACCGACAATAAAACGACGATTGTAGTTGACAATGTTGAGCATGCGCTCAAGTACTACGATAACAATCACCAAACAAGAAAATCAACCGACGCTGCGCCACTATTGATTGTTATGACCGACTTTTATTCATGGGTGAGGCTGCAAAAGATTGTTTTATTAAGTTTTTCAAATAATTCTGTGCCCCTTAACCACAAAAATTTGCTTTAGAAAAGGCAGAGAATTAGTTGAACTATCTAATATATTAACAAAATATTTTTTTAAATTTGAAAAAATGCCTTTACTGTCGCTAAAGTACCTACTATAATATAAGATTTCCAGAAGTTTTGGAGATACATGCTTGATCACCCTATAACAACTCGGTTTGATGTGCACATGTACGTATACAATTATGCTGCGTATAACATATTCAAAAGTGCATCGAATCGAGTAGTTGATCTTCGTATGTTGCACTATTTGGATCCTGATCATCTTGTAGTAATACCATTGGATCCGACCGATCCTAAGGAAGATGACAATGGTAAGAGAGATAAAATTAGCCTTTTCTAGCCATGCCTTAGGCTTACTGAAGCTTACTTTAGTTTTTCTAGTCTCTACCCTACCCTAACCTACCCTACTCTACCCTGCCCTACCCTACCCTACCCTACCCTACCCTACCCTACCCTACCCTACCCTACCCTACCCTACCCTACCCCTACCCTACCCTACCCTACCCTATCCTATCCTATCCTACCCTACCCTACCCTACCCTACCCTACCCTACCCTACCCTACCCTACCCTACCCTACCCTACCCTATCCTACCTTACTCTTCTCTACTCTGCTCTAACTTACCCTAAACTGAAATACCTTACCCTACTCAAGCCTCAAAACTTGATTATTCTGCACTGCCCTAGCCTACTCTTTTCTACCTTACCCTAAAATGAATTACCCTACCCCGTCCTTCACGTTAAATTCGAAAAACAGCAAAAACTTTCTTTCCAATTGAAAAAAAAAATTAAAAAAGGTTAAAAATATCTAAAAAGTTCAAAATTAATGGAAAAAAGTAAAATTTCAAAAAACATTTCGAATTTCGAACTGAACAATGATCCGAACCCAGCCTCTAAATGACAAACAGATCTGACCACTCAAACCTAATATACCCTACCCTACCCTACCCCACCCCACCCTACTCTACCCTACCATGCCCTACCTTACCCTGCCTACTGTAGCCTCAGTACGATCCATACTTTTTATACTACTGATAACTTCTAACCCCTATCATTTCAGTAGGCCTATCAGAAACCGAGCTCATAGTGATCATAATCGGAAGTGTTATCTTTTTATTGGCCATCATGGCTTTGATGACATTTTTATACACGAAAAAGCTGTCATGGATGAGACGAATCGAAAACTTTAGCAAAACCCATGAAGATGTCACAGCCATCGTACAGGACTTCTGGGAACTGAGTTGGGATCGGCTGCTTATCAAGTCGGAAAAGATTGGATCTGGGGCTTATGGGCAGGTATGGAGGCTTTAAAAGTTTGGGTTTTGTTACCTAAAATTCAAAAAATTTTAACTTTTTAAAAATTTGCATATACTATCAAGCTACCTATAAAAAATTGAATATGGCATCAAATAAGCCCTTAAAACCCCTCTTTTACCATCATCTTCCAGGTATTTCGCGGCAAAGTTCACGGCAAACCCCCGTGTGTAGACCACGTGTACGTCAACTCCAGTCTACCGGTCGAAAACCAGTACGAAGACTGTGATGTAGCCATCAAAATGCTACCGCGGTATGCCAGCGAAATGGCAAAACGAGAGTTTTTGCACGAAATCGAGCTCATGAAGAAGATCAGCGGCCGCAACGACAACATCATCGACATGCTCGGCTGTATCACCGTGGGACATACCATATGTTTGGTACTTGAATACTGTCCAAACCGAGATCTACTTCATTATGTCAAGGCTGTTAATGTAGATGTACAGGAATCGACGTCGCTGGAGGCTAAACTGAATTTGACCAAGGAGTTTATGTTGTTCGCATGGCATGTCTGTGATGGTATGAGGTATTTGGCGTCACAGAACGTGATACACAGGGATCTGGCGGCCAGGAATATACTTATTGATCGACATAACTGTGCTAAAGTAAGGCCCATTTTTTTTTGATTTTTTTATACGTACGGTTAGAAATGGCAGTTACTTGACAACAAGTAACCTCAGAAATGTGAAAAAGCTCACAAAACTTGTTCTAATAATGCTCCCCTTTCCAGATCAGTGACTTTGGCCTATGTATCGAGTTGAGCAACAATGGCTACTCCAACTCCATCTACACCTCGAACTCTGGCCGATTGCCAATCAAATGGCTAGCCATCGAAGCGCTTCTGAAGCACGAATTCAGTACCAAAAGCGATGTGTGGTCCTTTGGCATTCTACTATTCGAAATGTACTCATTTGGTGAAACCCCCTTTGCCACAATACCTACAAAAGAGATTGGTGAACATCTGACAGCTGGTGGCAGACCCTATAAGCCTGAGTTGTGTCCTGAGGAAATGTTCAATATCATGAAGTTTTGTTGGCTTCAGAATCCGGATCAAAGGCCAGAGTTCAAGCTGCTGACTGAGAAAGTGGCAATTGTATTGGAGAGGGCTTCGGAGAGTTATGGGTATTTGGACCTGACAAGTGACATTTCTACTGCACCTAACTATATGAAGATCAAGAAGACTTTTAGGAACGCGGAGGGCATCGACGAGTAGGTTTTGAAGGTATTATCATGCACTACTCTTAACTTTTTAATCTTGAAATGACTGGTTTGAAAAAAAATGAAAAACTGAACAGGGGGTATCCATCCCCCCCCCCGTTCTAAAACCCTTACTAAAGTACCCCTACCTTCAATATAATATGCCTTTATATAACCCCCTATTCCCTTCAGAAAACAACGCTCAGCCTTCCGAAACCGAATCCTGACTCGCGAATCCACGGCATCTGATTCGAATCGTCCGCCGACGCCATCCTCACCTCCGCCGGTCTCTCCGCCAGCCAATTCGCAGGCAAAACGAATGAAGTTCTTCTTTTCGCGTGGACACAGCAAAGACCAGAGCAAGGATACCTATGATATGCCTCCGGTTACTTGAAAGTTTTGGGTTTTAAAACGGTTTAAAAGAATATTGTAGTAGACAATAGATAATATTTTGGTCAATTATAATATTTTTAGACCTTTTCTAGCTAAATTCAAAATGTGTTACCAAAGTCATTGTGGAGCCTTTTTAAGTCTAAAAAAGTAAAAAACTAGACCTAAATCATTATTAGAGCATCAACAAAGTCTTGTCGTTTTTGAACGTGCAAATACATGTAAATCGACCAAGACTTTTTGCCATTTTAATAACATTAAAGGCTATAAACGTCAAGTTTTTCTTGCTTTAACGTTTTGAAATTCGTTTGAAATCGACCATATTCTTCCTCATAAACGGGTAATCTCATCTTTTCTATCTACTTCTTCTATGATTATATTGTAGTTCCAAAAATTAATCATTAAATTAACTCTATCTATGCATTATAATGTTAGTAATGGTATTGCTGAGGTGTTTTATGTAAAATAAATTAGTTTTTTTTTATGTTTTACGTATTTTGTGGGCTAAAACATAGAGTTTAGAGCTCAGTAGGTATAGAAAAACTAAAAAATCAATCCAAAGCTCTCAAAAATCAGCTAAAAAAGTACCATAACATCCAAAAAAACGCAAAACATATTGAAAAATAGGCCTAAAATACAAAAAAAATCAATCAAAATGCCAACAAAAGCAATAAAACTGAACTAAAACAATATAAACCAAAAGAATGCCCAAACAATAAATGAATCAATATATTTTGAAGTCAAAATAAGTGGTTAGTATAACAATATTAGTTATTGGAAGTTGAGTCTCCTTGAGCGAGCTTCAAGTCGCTTCTGTCTGGCATCGAAGGCGCGGAGTTCTGCGTCGCTCATCTTGGTTGTGTCCACGTACTTGTACGGTGTGGTTTTCGGAGTATAGCTTCGGCGTTCCTTCGAGATTGATACCGCTGGAAAGGGAAGAGTAAGGTGGGATTCTATATTTAATATTACTTTGGTATTGTACTAGTATATGATTACATACCAAAAAAAAATTTAAATCCCAACCGCAGAAAAAAATCAAAAAAAGATACCCCACTAACATACACTACAAAAACCGAAACCTCCTTCCAATATATAACAATATATCAACTTACGTCCAGCCGACTTCGGAGTAGCTAACTGCTCAATCCGTTCTGAACAGTCTGGTACTGTCAATTTGATGTTGGTCCTCTTCTTTTGCATTGTCAACTTCTTTACATCAGTTTCAGGTTGTCGTACTTCCTTCGCTGCTCGTGTTAGCCTTGATGCTACAGCTTTTTCTTTGTCAAATGGCTTTTGAACTTGTTCAATGTTCTCTGGCCTAGTTTTACCAAACTTAAAGTTGGCACTGGTCGGAGTTTTTGGAGTTGAGAACTTTGGGGCTGATCTGTCACGTTTTGGAGTGGCTAGACGCTGAAAAATATGAAATTGAGGTTAAAACACTCAGGAATTGCGATTTATATAAATATAGGTATACAATTAAAATGGTAATTTTTACAAACTTAAGTTTAAAACGCTCAAAAGCCAAAATTACGACACTTCTTTGAAAGAGAAAACTACAAAAACTTACAACAGTAGCTTCAGAAGCGGCTTTGACGTATTTGGCACGCTGATTTTGAAGTTTCTTCTGTGCTTCTTCAATTGACTCCATTTTATCAAAGTTTTTCTTGTGAATCGAAGCAAAACGATCAGTAGCTGCAACATAGACTTTAAAAGCAAGAACAAACATCTAACACAGCTATATTTTAAAGGTAACACAAATATAAGAGATAAACATAAAATAAAAAAGGTTATAAAGCGGTGAAACAACTAAAACAACATCAATATAATCCTAAACAACATAAAATAACCGTAAAACCAACCTTTAGCCTTGGAAAATCCAGGTTTCAAAAGCTTTGATCCAGCGTTATTCCTTGTAGCTCTTGTAGGCCTAACTGACGCTTCCACAACCTTCTCCGTCTTCTTTTTAACCTCAAGAACAGGAGCTACAGCTGGACTTTCATCTGGAGTAAACAAATTTCCAGTAACATAACTCTCGTCCAGCGAAATGTCAGCATGAGCCTTCAGAACTTCCTTCGGAACAACCGACACTTCTCCTTCCTCCATGGTAAAAGTGTTGTTCCGGTTCTCCTTTTGTTCTTCAGTATCCATCGCTTCCTCTTCCATGTTAACATCTTGCTGTTGAACTGGAGTTTCGTCATGTCCTTGATCCATATTCTCGTCTTGTTCTGCAGCTACTGTCTCGTCCTTTTCAACCATCGTTTCTGACAAAGTCTCTACCATCTTTGCCTTCTAAAACAAAGCACGCATTAGAAGATGCTTCAAAGTTTAAAGCAAAATCATAAAAAAATATTACTCATAATAATATATAACACACGTCCGCTATTTTCATTGTATCATCTTAATTTCCATATAAAGACCTAAAAACCAACAAAATATTAAACTAACTTACAGTTCCAACTGCTTTGATGCCATTTGTTCGGCACAGAGCTCGAATCTCGTTGTATGTCATGGACAATAGTCTTTGCTTTCTTGCATCCATCTTTCTAAAAAGGAAAGTCATAATCCACAAGCAATATATACGAAAAACAATGTAAATAAATAAAGAAAAGTCTAAAAACAAGAATTTAAACCCCTTAAAACATCAATTTACCAAGCAACAAGACGTATATATATGTTATCCTTAATTTTTACAGTTTTAAACAACTTACCACTATGTTTAGAACACTAAATATGACAGCTGAACCTTATAAATACAGCTTGTTGCTCTTGGAAAGCAAAAAATAGAGGAAAATCGAAGAAAATTAAAATCACGCGTTCAAAAGAAAGGGCGCGCGGGCTTTCGTTTTCGTGGTGGGACTGAAAAAATAAACAATGTTTTACATAAAAACCAGGAATACTCATAGCTCATGTTATAACAGTATTGTTAGAGAAGACCATTTTACGTTTTATGCCGGTTTCTGATGTCTGATTGTTTTTATATGACCATGTTATGGCCGATCAAAGTGTTCATCTGAGCTCTTACGGAAAATTGAAGGTAAAGTATTTTTAAAAGCCTGTTACTCAAAAAGTAAAAATAATAGAAATCTAGTTTTTTCTGTAAAAGATACTCAGTAGTAAGTAGTAATACATTTTCATTTCTTTGGTTAGTTTCGGCAGAAGGTCGGCGAAGAAATGGCGGATGCGCAAAGCTAGTTAGATTAGGGTGTATAATATTGTTTTCCCATTTTTGGTGTAAATTTCAAAGATATAATGATAGCAAACGATAGTATAGCTAGATTTTAGTCTTACGATGCAAGGTTTATAAGAATATGTTATGTTATAGCTTATATTTCAAGTAATTATCGATTTGTAAAAATTTTATTCAATCAAGAGCTTCTTTCATAAAATATAGTCTTTGCTTTCATTTTAAGCTAAAATGTACAAAAACATAACTAGAAACAATATATTTTAACAGAAAGCCCATAATAATACCCGTAGTTCAATGTTTTTGAAAAATTATAAGTCGACCGGTGTGACAGGAGTGGTAGAAATGTAGTCCATGCTGGGAGCTTTGATAAAACCCCTGGGGCACAAATCCAGGGTGTTCATGACGTTTTGCCTTACAGCTGGGTTACATTTGCAGTAGATGAGGATACGAATGGCGCTAGTGAACATGTAGAGGAAGGAGATCATGTCGCCGAAGATGGTGTAGAAGATGGAAGCTTTGGTTGGATCGTCCAAGCTTTTTAGAAGATCAGAATCTGTTTTTTCCATTACTGTGAGAATCAGATGGAGTCCGGAGCAGATTAGGTATGAGGTTACGATGATGACTGTTGTGTAGACGGCGTGGCGGACTGATGGGGACATGGTGGGGCGTTTTAAGGTTAGCTTGAGCATTTTAAATGAAGGACGGCGTTTTTCGGCTGATGTGTCGTCTACGTAGATTGGGGGAACGTTCTGAAAGTAAAGAATTTTAAATTTATAAAAAAATTTGAAAAAATCGACTTTTTTAAGTTTTTTTAAATTAAAAGCTAAAAATGTAAATAAAAAGCCAAAAAACCTACCTTAAGAACCTCTTTATCAGAAGTTAAAAGTCTTCGAATGATGACAAAGTTGAGTACTACCAATATTAGAAAAGGTATCAAGATCTGTAGGATTCCGATCAGGTGAAGGTCGTAGAAGCTGAACCATTCACTTTCCTAAAACATGTTTTTTACTAAATGATAAGCTAGCTGATAACAAAATTTTGATTTTTTCAAAAAATTTTTTAATTTAAAAATTTTAATTTTTAAAATTTTTCGAAATTTAAAATTTTTGAAATTATTTTTTGAAATATTAGTATTTTAATCATAATATAGCCTTACCTTGGCCCAATCTCTCCAATCCACCGCCAATGTTCTGAATGAGTCTGTACAGTTTGGGTAGCTCGTTACAGTTAGTGCTAGTCCAGTAGGTAGGCGAATTATAGCTCCTAGTGTTAAGCATAGAACCAAGTTGACTACTCGTCCTACTCTGGAGAAGAGCCATTCGGAAAAACTGAAAAAAGTCATCAATTATACCTTGTTTTAGGTTTTTTTTTGGCTATTTTGTGCCTTTTATTACCTATTTTTTTAGCTTTTGTTACCCATTTTTCGTCGTTTATTAGCTATTTTTCAGCCTTCAGTAAGACTTTAGGTAAAAGTAAACCAGAACTTACCAATGCTTTGATATCCAAGCGTATCTCTCCATGGTAACGAAGATCAACATGTACGGTATGACAAGTTGAACGAACTTTACTGTTAAGAATACAGGCACAATATACGCATGATATAGTTGGAATAAGGCCTGAAATTGCAAAACAATTATTTTTGAAAAAATCTACCACGCCCAAATCTTTTTCGCGTTGATTTTTCAAAAATATTTTTTACCACGCCCAAAATTTTTTTAACCGCCCAGAAAATTTGTTTGAATAGGTTTTCTTACTCTTTTTTCAACATTTTTTTGTATTTTTATCCCGCGCTCCCCCCAAAAAAATTTAAAAAATTTACCCCGCCAAAAAAAACTCACCTCTATCCTCAAGAATAACATGGCTACATCAATGCCAAAGCACAGAAAGTATAATATACAAAGTGCGGCATCTAGTAGCGCCAGCACGGTGGGGTATAACGTTGGCGGGGTATTCTTTTTGGTTTTAAAAATAAAAATGTAAGCCAATAGTATGTTAGCACCAGCCCCGAGAACGGCCATTGACGATGCGAACGAGACGAACATGAAGCGGCCGAAGCCACAGTCTTCTGTGTAGCCACAAGTTGGGTTGGCGTCATCGACGGTCTCGTTCAACCGGTAGATTTCGGTCCAGTCTGTCATCTAAAATATTTTTAAATTTTTTAAAATTTCAAGAAATGTCACGCCTTAAAATAGAACGGATAAAAAATGAAAAACATCTACCCTACCTAATCCTACCATGCCCTACCCTATCCACCCTACCCTAACCTACCTTACCCAACCCTTCCATTCCCTACCTCACCATGCCGTACCCTACTCTACTCTTCTCTACTCAACATAAACTGAAATACCTTACCCTACTCAAACCTGAACTACTCTGCCCTGCTTCAGCTCTCTGCCCCGACTAACCTACTCGGAGCTAGATCACCCTACCCTACTCGAATCTGCAGTACCGGTCCTGCCCTACTTTACCCGTCTGCCCTGCCCTACTCGAACTCGATTACCCTGCCCTAGCCTACCCAACTCTTCTCTATTTTACTCTAAACTGAATTACCCTACCCTGTCCTTTAAATCGAATTTTAAAAACCGCAAAAACTTTCTTTCCAATCAAAAAAACAGAAAAAGTAAAAAAATATCTGAAAAAGTTCAAAATTAACAAAAAAAAGTAAAATTTCGAAAGAAATTTCAAATTTCGAACTGAACAATGATCCGAACCCAGCCTCTAAATGACAAACAGATGTGACCACTTAACCCTAATATATGAACCTGAATGAAATTGAATAAAATACTGAATTCTGCAATAATGACATTTCAATTCAACCTATAAATCAAGCAAGGCGAGGTTAATGGTTGGCATCAATTTCGAAAAGATTGACAAAAGAAACAATGACATATGTGGTTTGATGCACATGATGTATTTGTCTATAATGTACATAGGATTGACTAGCAGACGTATGGGTTACTGAGCTAGCTTATATGTATTGACAGAGTATTATGGTTGGGATAGTAGAGCTATATAGGACTAGAAGGTCTATATAGAGCTAGTAGACATGGGCTAGGGCCAAGGCCAGAGCTAGGAATAACACACAACATAATTAGGGCTATGAGACCTATATAAAGCTAGTAGACCTAGATGAGGCTAATATACCTATATAGATATAGTATTAAGTGGCAAAAAAAGTCTTGTCGTTTTTTAAACTGAAAACCAATGTTGAAAAACGACAAAACTTTTTTTTTGCTTTTTATAGCACGTACTATTGAAATAGTTAAACATTCCTACAAAAAATAATCTCAAAAAAAGTCTTGTCATCAATTTACTTTGATATACAAGTTAAAGTACGACAAAACTTTTTCAACCTCTTATTATACTACTACTTTTGGGCCAACTTAATATGTAGTACAATTATACACGGCCCGTCTATAACAAAACTCAGAAACTACAAAAAGTAAAATACAAAAGCCAGTGTAAAAATAACTCGATCGAAAAGTGCACAAAAGCTACCAATGATACCTTTCTCGACTACAATGACATGTAAGGTAAAAGTGTAAAAAGGGGCGGAGCAGAGAATTAACTGTGTTTTTTATGGAAAAATGTTTTTTTTTATAAAAAGAGGATTACAATATACGTTTAATACATTCTTTTACAATCGAAAAAATGTAATTTTAAAAAGTTTTTGGCTTAAAATGGCGAATGCAGCTTAGTTTAAGTTAGGATGGCAGTGAGTGGCAGGGGTGGGTTAAGAGCCATGGCTTTAGTTAGGACTAAATCTAGGGATAGAACCAAGACCTGAACTAGGGCTAAGAATAAAAATAGCGCTAAAGCTAGGGCTTGGGCTGAGAACTAGGCCTAGAGCTAAGACTAAGGTTAAGGCTAGGGCTCTAAGCTAGGGCTCTGGCCTAGGGCTCTGGGCTGGGGTCTGGGCTAGGGCTCTGAGCTAAGGCTCTGGGCTAGGGCTTTGATCTAGAGCTCTAGGCTAGGGCTCTGGGCTAGGGCTCTGGGCTAAGGTTCTGGGCTAGGGCTCTGGGCTAAGGCTCTGGACTAGGGATCTGGGCTAGGGCTCTCGGCTAGGGTTAAAGTTAGAGCTAGGGCTCTAAGCTAAGGCTAAAGTTAAAAGTAGATCTAAGGCTAGGGCGGGGTATCACCCATCTTAATTTTCTTATATTAAGAATCTACTACGATATAAAAAATTCAAAAAAATCTCCCACAATGTATAAAAAATACAATACCCCTCCCCACAACATGTTTCAACGCGCACTTTAACTATATAACCATGATGGTAATTATTCAAGTGCATTCGGCTCAATTATCACTGAAACAAGAGAGGAAACATGACGCCTTCCGGAGGCCAGAAAGACATTAATTCTCCTGCACCAACTTGCATTTTCAAGTACGTTCGAACATGTTCACGTTCGTTTAAAAGATAACATCATACTAAAGGTTAGGACAGCATAGCTAGTCATATATGAGAGTTATATTATACTAAGGTCCGATATTTTATATTATCTTTGGTTGTATAAAAAGTAATGAGCTATAGCTCGTAACAAATTTTCAAAAAAACACAATTTTTTTTTCTATTATGAAATTGAGTAGCTCATTACTTTATATACAACCTAATATTATAAAAAAGCCCTAAAAAAGTCTTGCGTTTTTTGATAATATAAACTAAAGCAAATTGACGACAAAACGTTTTTTTGACACTTTATAATAGACCCTTTAAACCACAAAAACTCTGTGATAGTAAAAAACATTAAATTTTCTAAAAATATTACCTAAATTTCAATATAAACGCCATTTATCTGACTTCTACTACACTAAATGCCCCACTATTAGCTCTACATAGCCACGAAACTGCACCTTGTTAATGCTACTTACCTTTTGTATAGTTTGAAAATAAGTTACTAGTAACAAATTACAAAAAAGATTGTAGATAAACAATACAATTAATTATTTACCAAGCCCGTTTTTTTAATAAAAACTTAAAGTACATTTTATTTTAATTAAAATATTTTCTCAAGCCACAAAATAAATAATTAAACTTGTGGGAAGTGGCTTAATATTAATGCTAATTATTTAACTTAAAAATTTATTATGACTTATGTAGCCAGAGCAAAACAAAGAGAAGTGCAAAAGAAGAAGAAAAAGGTAGGACAGGGCAAGAGTAAGAAAGGTTAAAGCAAGAGAAGGGCGAAGGATAAAAAACAATAAAGTAAAAGTAGAACAAGAGTAAGGCTAAAGGAGAAGCCATAAATAGCCTGGATAAAGCATAGCAAAGATAGACTAATGATAGCACAAGGATAAGGCAAGAGAAAGGCATAGGTAGATCATGAATACAACAAAGATAAAGCATAGACAAAGCAATAAAAGGTAGAGTGAGGTAGAGTAGGGCAATGTGAGACAGCGTAACGTAGAGTAGGGCAGCTTACAATATGGTACTGTAAGGCAGAGTAGGGTAGGATAGGGTAGGGTAGGGTAGGGTAGGATAGTGTAGGTTAGAATAGAGTAGAGTAGGGTAGAGTAGGGTAGGGTAAGATAGGGTAGGATAAGGTACGGTAAAGTAGAGTAGCAGAAATTAAGAAACAAGTGTCCAGTACTCAAAAATTAAAAACCCAAAAAAAAATTTTTTTCAAATTTAGAATTTCCAAAAATTTAAAATTATCTCAAAATTTAGTAGGTGTTGAAAATCCCCTGTCAAAAAACACACTTTTGCACCGACAAATGTAAATAAGACTTGAGGGTTTTGCAGACCGCGGATTTCCGCTAATCCCACTCACCCACAACATATCATGATTACCAGATATATTATGGTACGATGCACGGTAAACAGCCGAATAAATTAGACTCCTTTGAACCAGAAATTAGTTTAGCAATAGAGGAAAGAGCAAACATGGAGGTGTATACGGAAGTATTGTCATCAAATACTTAGCTGGGAATATGAGACAACAACGATAAGAAGTGACTGAAAATGTCTAATTCATATTTTTTAAAATAAAAAAATTATAAATATTACTTTAACCACGTCAAATAAAGTGCACCAGAATAAAAAAATTGACGTAATTTTCAACCCGGACCGTTTCACAAAAATAGCCCAAAAGCCAAGTCATCCCCATAAAAGAACAGACAACAAAAGAAAAAGCACGTTTGATACCTAAAAAATACAAAAAAATAAAATTTTAACATTTTTTAAAGCTTCAAATGTCATATATCAGTTGTTGTCCCAAAGACAAAAAACATATCATTATATTCAAGAAGGTAGACACAAATACATATGTTAAAGACAAAACTGTAATTGAGTGGTTCTTCAACTTTGAAAGGCAAAGCAAAATTATAAATGATTAAACAAAGGTACTGAAATTTAAATGCGACAAGCCTTTTTTCAACACAGCCTTAGCCTGACTCTGAGCCGTAGCTTTAGCCAGTCTCAGCTTCAACCTTAGTATCAAAGGCTTACGTTTATCCATAGCCGTAACCTTAGTCTTGGATTAGTCTTAACATTAGCCTTAGATTTAGCTTTAACTTAAACCTTAGCCTTAGTATTAGCCTTAGTATTAGCCTTAGCATTAGCTTTAGTCTTAGCCTTGGTCTTAGTCTTAGACTTAGTCTGAGTTTGGTCTTAGTCTTAGTCTTAGCCTTAGCCATAGCCATAGCCTTAGCGTTAGCGTTTGACCTAGCCTTAGCCTTAACTTTAGCCTTGACCTTTGATCCTGATCCCAAACCCTACCTTTACCTTCAGCCTTTACCTTGACTTTAGCATTAGTCTTAATATTCCTCTATCTCGAAGTTAAAATATGTTGCCAAAAACAATTGAAAAAGATTGGAAATCAAAAAACAATGCTTTCAAAAATTGATATATACACTTTTTCAAAACATAGTAACTTTTTAGAGGAAGTACGCTATATGCACGTCTAAATTGTACACAAACAAAATTAAGGTTTTTCTACATCATTGTCATGTTTATTACTATGTAGTAAGTACCAACTGTAAAAAGTTAAAAACAACCCTGTAATATTGAACATCCTATTATCTGAGATTGACAGTGAAGTGCCATTAAAACCTATAGTTGTATTTAAAAACGTCAAACAAAACAACGTTCGTGTTGGGCCACAAAAGCTTTAAAAAATTTATACAATTCATTGCGTCATAACTTCCTTCATCAAAAAAAAATTTAAATTTTAAAAACTGTCCGTACTAGCCTTAGTCCTTGCCCTAGTTCAAGCCATAGTCCTAGCCTTAGTCGTAGGGTTAGTTTTGCGTTTCAATCCTAACCTAGACCTCAGCCCTAGTTCTGGTCCTACCTGTAATCCTAGCCTTGCTATAGCCCTCGTCTTTGTCCACGCATAAACCCAATATTAACCTAAATCCCAAGCCTTACCCATGGCATTGGAACTAACCGTAGGACTCGACCTAGCCCTAATCTTAACTTTGGCCTTAGTAATAGTGCCATCTTTAGCCACAGTTTTAGCCTCAACCACAACCGCATTCTTAATCTTAGCCTTGACCTTAGCCTTAACACAACTCTTCCTAGCCCAGCTCTCCCCCCATTAACCATGAATACGCTAAAAAAGTTTAAAATAAAAACTAAAAAACAGAACCATAATTTATTTAACAAAAAATTTATACATACTATTTCAAAAACATAATTGCACCTGAAGCGTCTGCACTTAAACCTCCCTTACCTCTAAAAGAAACGTGCCATAGCCAAAAAGTAATCCCTAACTAACCGTTCTTTCAACATTCGAACCAAAGCCAAAACAATCACCTGTTGACAAGGTAAGACGTATGAATTATTTACAAAATTTTTGGTTTTATTAAAGTGCAGTTTTAGTATCATAAGTGCAATATCGTTGATATAGATACGTTTTTGCATTAGTAAAGGCTATTGATAGAACTTGAACATGAGACCAGTAGTAAATCGTATTTACCATCAAAGTTTGTACTATACTCACCGTATTTAGTTCCACAACTTGTACTATAGTATCATATCTAGTGCCAAAGCTTGTACTATACATATCGTATCTAATGCTATTGCATAGAATTTTCAAATATAGAACACTGAATTAGACAGTAGTAATTGTGTGTTAAACTATAATTAAATTAGACTTGTATAGACTAATTTGAGTTCATCGATAATAAAATTTAAAAAAAAATATGGTTTTTTCTGCAAGCATTTTCAAATACGACCAGCAAGTTCGTATAAAAAGGATATAGTAACCGCAAACAAATTTTCCTGCTTTGTGTATTACAAAAAAATCCTTTTTTAGCACACCCCTCCAAACCCTCTCTCTTTTCTCTACCCATGCCCTACCCTTTCCCTACTTTTGCCCTAACTTTTCCTATCCTTGTCCTACCTTGCCCCACCATAGTTTTAACGTTCTTACTTTACTACTGTTCTACTTTTCTCTACCCTTGCGCTACCGTTGCCAAACCTTGCCTTAGCCTTTAACCACCTATGCCCTGCTAAGTGGTTAAAGGTATGTCCTGCTCTTTCTCTACTCTTGCCCTTCCCTCGCTTTACCCTTGTTTTACCATTGCCCTACCCCTTTTCTACTTTTGCTACACCCTCGCCCTACTTTTTTCCTAATTTTCTCCTAATAGTACCTCCTGACATACCTTTTCCTTACTCATATCCTAACCTTAATCTACCCCTACCTTATCTCTGCCCACTTATTATAAATCCACCCCTCAAACATATGACAACACAAGTTCGTACATGTGCAACATTTCTGAAAGTTAATCCCAAAGTAGACATATACTTTCTGATGAACAATTAAATTTTGGTCGAAGTAAACATGAAACAATAAATTAAAATTTACCGCCTGTCTAGATATTTTTAAAAATTAATCAATTTTTTGCAATTTGTGTATTAAAACAAGCCTAATTAATAGCCCACGCTCTATTAACTATCCAACTGATATTAAACCAATAACTTAAAGTAAGTTTTACAATATCTTTAAGATTTTTTATAGGTTTAATCCTGTAATTAATAAAATCAACTTTTTGAATTTTTTATTAGAAAACTTAAAGGTTTGGCCTTATGCCGGCCTTAGTTTTAAGTTTAGCCTAAGTTTCAGACTTAAGCCTTAGTCATACGATTAGCTTCAGCCTTTGTCTAAACGTGAGCCTAAACCTTAATCTTATGGCCTAAAACACGTAATAATGTACTCTTCATGTACCAGTTTATTGTGAAACCTCAAACTTGGGTTAATAAACCAAATAAACAATACAAACAATAATACAAAAACGCGTATAAATTATAAATAAATACAATTAAAATACACAAAAAATAAGAAATAAAAATAACAAACCGTCTTTCTGACGGATGACCAAACAGAAGAAATGGCCACAACCGTTTCCCCAACCTTGAGTGGGAAGGAGCCGACGGCGACTCATCGCTGCCTTCCCAAGTATCTCGGGAAGGCAGCGATTCGTCGTGCCGACGACAATAAAAAATTTTTTAAAATTTAAAAAATTTGAAATTTTTTATAAATAAATAAAAATTTAAGCCTAATATTGCAACGTATCTCTAAAAATTTTAAAAAGAAAAAATAAGAACTAGACGTTTTCCCAATTTAAGTCGTCAATCAACACCATCCACGTACATATTTACCAAAATTACAGTGTTTTCTGTAGCAAAAACTGAAATTTAGAGAACGATTATAAAAGCTAATTACTGGCTGAGCCATGTAATTGAGGCAAATACAAAAATATGTTGATGGTGTAGATACGATACTGTCAAGTAACTTGCCACAACACTTGTCGTAGAGTGTTCTAGTATTTTTGCTGCTATGTGTCACAGTATTTTAAATAGAGTGTAGTACAGCACCTTGAATACAATGACATAATACCCAATACATTATAGCATCTTATATGAATGATACTACAACAAGGCTTATACTAATATAACAAAAAGGCTTATATAATACTATGCCAAAGACTTTTTCAAACGTGACAATCCGAATATATTATATCATTGCAAAAACAATGTATTTACTACACAAACATAGCATTAAGCGGAAGTAAAACCGTTTAATCCCACAACCTTAATTACTTTTTACACAATATGTGACAAGTTTCTATCAATAGTTCTATATTTACAATTACAACGGATCTTTGAAAAGTAATTTGGTACCGGAAATTGAAGATATAGCTAATGTTACTTTAGCCTTTTCAGTGTTGAAAGGTAAGATTAAAAATGTCGTGGGGTTTTTTCAAGCAAGATAAGTGGAAGTTTATCAAAACAAAATTTATATTTTACTATATCCTAAAGCCGAGCCAAGTCCTGATTCTGGCTTTAGTTTTAGTCCTAGACCTGGTCTTGATCCTGACTCTCGCATTGGCCCTTAACCTGGCCTTGGTTCCTGGCTCCAGCCCTAAACAAAGCCATGGCCATAGCCAATAGCTCCAGCAATAGCCCTGGCCCATAAATCATAACCCTAGTCAGACCTAGCCTTAGCTTTAGCCGTAGCTTTAGTCCTAGTATAAGCCGTAGCTTTATTGGCTGTAGCCTTAGCCGTAGACTTAGCCTTAGCCCTAACCCTAGCCTTAGCCGTAGTTTTAGCTTTAGCCTTAGCCTTAGCCGTAGCCGTAGCTGTAACCGTATCCTTAGCCGTAGCCTTAGCCATAGTTCTGGTCATAGCCTAGTCCTATCTCTAGCATTAGCCTCAGATTTAGTCTGAGTCTTAGCCCTATGTTAGTCATACCTATTTTGCCAATGTACTCTCCTACCCTAATACTATTTGCCATAAGATAAACTAAAAAACATTGAAAAATGCACGTTTCACAATGACATCCATACAACATATCAACAAAAACCTATGTCACAGACTCCAAATTCCGGCTCCCAAATACCCTACTCTAACATATCTCTTAAATACCCATCCAACATATTCACCTTTTCAGACCCTCAAATTGGCCATAGATAAGACACAGCTAAGAAGGAGAACCTAATCGGATAGATATCAGCCAGATTTACTTTGAAAACTGAAATCGAGACAAAGTTGTTGTGTGCAAAATAACTAATTAGTGATACCAAGCATATATTGTCCAGGTATGTTATGCCACATTACAGTGTTATTTTGGCATGTTACTTTGTGAATTCATTGTAAATAACCTTGAGGAGAAAACAATAAATAACGTGGTATTGGACGACTGGGATACAACAAGGATAATGTAAGGGAAAAACAGAGTAGGGCAAGGGTAGAGCAGTGGTATTTCAAGCGTAGAGCAATGTTAGTATATCATAAACATTTAGTACCGTTTTACCCGTTGTGTGGTATATCTGCATTTATCATGACATTATCAGTATCATCTCAACAATTTTAGAGTTCATTTAACGTACAGTGATAATCCTTAAATTTATTTACACATACTTGCCTATATCAGTGTCTAAGCTATTCAGGCTTTAACTAATCATTTCGCACTTTAAAAGTCTACCTACTATAACAAAAAAAGTGTTTGAGAACATTTTGAGTTTAATTTTGTGGACTTTGTGTTTGATTAAAGCTAGTGCAAACATAGACTGGTAACACTACACAGTACTTACAATGCTATATTTAGAAAACAGTATAAAAATACGTTTTGTTTACATTGGATTGCAGTACCAAAACCCACATACTTTACCGTATTAAACCTATAGTCTTACAGTTGTATCTTACGATAGCTGGCCTACATGCCTTACTGTACCTTATTGTATATAACCTACACGTCTTACTCTACCTTACCGTATCCAACCTACAAGCCTTATTGTACCCCAATCTTGTACTCCTGATCATAATCATCATACCTTGCTGTACTATTGCCATTATTTTAGAAGCTCAGTAATCGTACATTTACCACATTCTTTATAGTAAACATATACATGTCTTATCAACATGAACTAATAAACACAAAAATTAGCGTGTGTTTACGCTGATACTACATAAAAACAATGACACACATACAAATAGTCTACTGTACTTACAAACACAACACGCATGGTCTACACATAACAAAGAATGTGTACAGTAAAGTACAATATCAGACTGCTCAAGGTACACTAACGTATCCTTCTTTAATATAAAAAATTTTTAAAAACTCGGTATATTTTACTTTTTAATGACTACAGTCATATATATTATGCATAAATGAATAAGCAAATTGTAAATTTTACAAACTTCCTTTAAAAAAATCTTTACTATACTTTATGTGTCATTTTAAGACGATGTAATACCAAGAAGTTATTAGAAAATAAGCTTTTTATACCGAAAACAGCGCGTGCCTCACTTCCATAATACCTAAGATCCAATGGCATCATGAGCAAGAGCTCAAGAATACTAATAACCAGGGTTTACATGACAAAGCTATAAGTATATTTGAGATATTTTTAAAGTTTGTCCAAACTGTAAAGAAAAATACATTAAAATCTCGTTGTAAGGCCCATTAAAGGCATTTAAACTTTGGCAATTAAAGCACTTTTTAAAAAATGCTATTTAAATACCATATTAACATAAACAAGACCAAGAGGTCTTTTAAAACATTTACAATCTTAAGTGTAAAACACTTTGAATTATTAAAATTTCGCATGCTACACTGTAATTCGTCGTATTTATAGTGTAAAGTTGAACAATATGATGTTATAACTAATTCATATAACGTATTGGTACTTTGTAGTAGTAACATAATATAAATAATGGCATTTTGACCCTATCCTACCCAATTTTGATCTTAAGCAACCTTACTCGTGCTATGACCGCTTCCTTTACCCTACTCTTGCCCTACCATTCCTTGCCTTGTCTTTGCAATTGCGCTTGCCTTCCCTACCTTTGCCTTATCATTGCCCTACCCTTGCTTTACCCTTGTGCTAACTTTGTTCTACCCCTGTTTTACCCTACCGCATTTACATTACCCGACCTTTGGCCTACCCTTATCTAACCCTACCTTATCGTTGCCCTAGCCGTACACTACTTTTACCTTTCCGTAACCTACTCTAGCTTACTTAACCCTACCCTAATCTAATCCAACCTACTTTACTCTACCCTATCCTATCGTGCTTTACTACACCCTACCCTACTCTACCGTGCCTCACCTTACCCTATGCTGGCCTGTGCCTACAATAACGTATTTTACCCTACAACAACACTCATAGTTAAATATTAAAAAATGTATATACAGTAATTTCACATTTACGTAAGGCACTAAATATAAATAGTAATATAGATTTCGCATAATTACTGAATTAATCATCTAATCAAGTGTTTGTCGTAACGAGGATTACAGACAATATAATTGACTTCAAGTGAATGGATGCACATAAAATATTATTGCATTCTGGTGTTTGAAAGTAATTATTTACATGTTTTGACATAAATAACAGTAGCCTACGTGCATATTTTGATGTACAGTAACAGTAGGTGACAGTGCTTTTATAAAAAACTTTTTTCACCTTGTTGTACTCTTACTTTGCCTAAAAGATAATATATGCTATGACGAACAGGATTAGTACCTGGAAATGTTACGGTCAGGTAATAAATCCCAGTACCTAATTTAAAAGTCCATTTGTAATGTGATACTTACTAATCTAAATTAAAAACTCTTGAACAAGCTATTTTAAAATGTTAGCTTCAGTAAAGGTAAATCACGTAAGCCATGAATTTATGATTCTTTTGGTTTTTAACGCACTACAGTATACGTAATTTAGCTTTTAGCTTTCCTTACTGTATCCTTGCTCTACCCATCCTCTACTTTTGCCCTGTCCTTGCCATACTTTGCTTTAAGTTGCCTTACTTTTGCCCAACCCTTGTTCTACTCTTACTCTGAACTTCTTCTACTCTTGCCCTACAGTTGTCCTATCTTTGCTCTAGCCTTCCCTTACCCATGCCCTATGCATGTCCTGCGATTGCCCTATCCTAGTCTTGGTCTACCCTCGCCTTTCTTTTGCCCTACCACTGCTCTTCATTCTCGTGCTTTACTATAGCCCACCTCTTCCCCTACCCTTGCCTTTCTCTTACCCTAGGCTTGTTCTGCGGTGGCTCTATCCTAGCCTACCCTTGCCTGATCCCTACCCTCAACTTTCTCTACTCAGGCCTACCTTACCCTAGGCTTCATTAGCTTTAGCCATACCGTACTCCAACACTACTGTAGAAGTATTCAAGAAAATCTTACAGTCGATTTAAGCCAAAGATCGGTATCTAAATTAAGCTTTTTTCAAACATACCATGCTCCACGCAATTAGTAAATATTAAATTGTTTGAAATTAATCTTAAAATCTAATTTTTAAAAGTTTTTAAACTTTCAATTACTTTACAAAAACCAAAGTCAACATGCTTTTACATTACACTACTAGTTACATACTTTCATCGTACACAACGACAGTAACTAGCAGTGTAATGCACACCTAATACCGTATTAAACATGACACAAACTTGACACTAAAGATATTACACAAGCCCAAGCTGATGGTTGTAAAATTAATATTAACAAAGAGCGAACGTCACATACGATGTAAATACCACCATGTAAAGACATTAAACATTGTCACGAACGTTTTGAAGAACTAGCCATGAATAGCATCGGAGCTAAACACATAAAAAGTGATGAATAAGTACAAACATCTCAGCTACTGCGTCTACTAAGGATGTAGGCAATAACCATAATTCAGTAGTAAATTGACATAAACTTTTGAAATACATGTTTTTGTTGTAGTACTATTGAAATTATGTGTTTCCGGAAAAAGACGACAGCAGTATCATCAGTGCGCTGATGTTTGAGATTATTTACTGTACACTTCTTACCACGGCCTAAAAACTTTAACTTTCCCCCTACCTTACATACGTTATTGTACCGCAACTTATCCTACCCTATCCTACTTTACCCTACAATACCCTACCCTACCCTACCCTACCGCTACACCTACCCTACCCTACCCTACCCTACCCTACCGCTACACCTACCCTACCCTACCCTACCCTACCCTACCCTACCCTACCCTACCCTACCCTACCCTACCCTACCCTACCCTACCCTACCCTACCCTACCCTACCCTAACCTACCCTACTCTACCCTACCCTACCCTACCCTACCGCTATACCTACCCTACCCTACCCTATCCTACCCTACCCTACCCTATCCTATCTTACCGTAATATACCTTTCTCTACCTATCCTTTCTTACCATATCCAGCTTTTCCCTAGCCTACCCTACTCTACCATACCCCTCCCTACATTATCCAGTGTTTTGCCGGACTAACCCGCCTACCATTTTTTTTATGTCCGGCCCAGTCCAAGAAATTTGAAGGACCGGTCCAGTCCGCCGATAATTTTTTCGCAAATTTCCGGTCCGTACCGAACCAAACTGAGATTTTTCCAGTCCAAAATTTTTTCATCTAGAATCATTCAGATTAGGCCGGAAAAACTAGAAATGAGGAAAGAGCCGGGCCGGGCCAACCCGACTTTTATGCCTAGGAAAGACAAAGAACTTGCCCCCCCCCCCTTTTCTACCCCTTTATACCAAAACTGCCCACCCAAAGCCCTTCCGTCTCCCCCTGCCCAAAATCTAAAACGCAACTAGCCATGAACAAGATCTATATTACTTGCACTCTCCAGTTCAAACTAAGCTCACAGTAATTTATCTAGCCGTTTTAATCAACCCCGGTCCCTGGGGACGATGATGAAGATGCAAAAATGAAGCAAACAGTTTCTTCAAATTTCTTTAAATTTGTTTACCTTCAAACATTTTCAAATAATTCGTGGTCTTTACTCAGTAAAAATATTGCTGTTATAAACATACGAAATAGATGCCATAAGCTGAGATACGAAGTATAGAGAGGGAAAGGATAAACACTCAAAGTAGGGATTTGGTCAGTTTTAACATAGTAAATAAAGATATGTTGAAGATTATGTAGGTTTATTTACTTTTGTTGTAGCATACGTTACTTTACCTTCAGTCCTTCTTGCCTAATTAAGCACTGACCCTAGCTCTACCTTTTGCTTGCCTTTCAATGCGCTGTCTGTCCTGCCGTACACTGCCATGCCTTGCACTCCACTACCATATACTCCCCACAACCTTATCCTGCCCTGAAAACCCTAACCTACCCATACCCTACGCTACTATGATACATAAACAGTTTAACGTTCCTAAATCAGATAACAAAACACAACATTCTACGTACAATGCCTTAATTCAGTCACCTGTGACAACACATCTCTCATCAACAAGGAGTGCATGTTACTTTAGATACATCACCCTAAACCTCAAACATAGCGAAGGTCTTTAGTCCACATCACAATCGCCTTTCGACGTCACGTTCGAGTGTTGAGATGAATTAATGCTAATGCGTTCAAAAAGCAATATTCTTTGCGAAATGTGTAATTAGCAAGAGTAGTGGACACATCATCCCTCCAACGTTACTAAAATACCAAAATTTACTAAATTAAGACCGCGGGCTACTGTAGCAACAACAGAAATTAAAGCAGCGATCAATGATTAATAATGAGGTCAATACGCAGTTGGGTTTAGCCACGTGGTAGCGGTATAGTACTTTTTTAATCATAAGGTCAATTTTTAGTACTGAACAACATCAACCAGAAAGTTGGTACTGTAAACAAAGTGGCAAAAAAATTAAAATTTTAGGTAGCAAAACCGCATTTGTGATAGATTCTAGGTATCAAAAATAATTTTTTAATGCTTTTAGATAACAAAAATTAGTTTTATAAGTTTTTGGCAATTTTAGGTAACAAAATTAATTTTTTGATTATTTTAGGTAATAAAAAATATTTTTTTGATAAATTTAGGTATTGAAAAATAATTTTTTATGATAATTTTAGGTAACAAAATCAGTTTTTTCTTAAATTTAGGAAACAGAATCAAATTTTTGCTAATTTTAGATAACAAAAATCAGCTTTCTGATGCTTTTAGGTAACAAAATTATTTTTTAAGCATTTTTAAATCCTAAAATACAAAAATTGTTTTTTTTTGTAAATTTTAGGTAACACTTTCAAATTTTTTTTTAATTTTAGGGCTCTGACCGTATATTATATTAAATATTATAATTTAATATCTGCGCTACAAAAAGTTTTGTTTATTTTTAGAAATTTAAAAAGTTTTGATATTGATTATTTTGTTGTTAAGAGTAGAAGGTAAGGACGGATTGTTGATTACCACGAACGAATAGGGTTGGTGGCATATCTTGGGTCATAAGTTCAAGCCAGGCCAAATATAAAGCACCACTTTTAATGGCTTTTCGTGGTAGGGGCATGGAACTAGAATTGTTCGAATTTTAAAATTTAAAAAATTTTTTTTTTTAATTTTCAAAAATAATTTTTTTTTCATTTTTTAAAAATTTTCATTTTCTTAAATTTTGACTTTTTGATAACGCCAAAATTTTAAATTTAAACTCACACAACAACCAAGTCAGCTTCTGAAGAGTGTTCACGAAGCAGTTCGGCCACTCTCAATTGCCTGATTGTTCGTTCCTTTTGCAATTCCAATTCACTGTCGGTTATCATACCTTCACCATCGCCATAAAATGGTCGAATCGAGTGTAGGAAGTTGCGAACACTAAAAATTTAAATTACTAGCTAAGCCAGTAAAACAGCCTTTTCTACCCGTAAAACCTAAACCAACTTTAAACTACTTACGTATCCTGAGAAGGAGCCCTCTCGTGATCGTTGATAATGATCAGATCAGCCACATTGATTCGGAACTTGGCCAACAAAGCGGCCATGCTTTTCTGTTCTTGAGTGATGTCGTTAGAGGTGGAGATGGAGAAGACTCTCAGCTTGGCGTTCTCCAAATACGACTTGGGTTGGGTCAACAGGTATGGTATGAGTAGAGCTAGACCACCATCGTCGTAGAGCCACCAGACATCAATCACTGCCTTTTTGACTTTTTCACGGAATCTGGTCAAGGAGAAGGCCATCTGACGTTGTTTTGTGGTCATTCGGGAAGCTCTGAAAAAATTTGCATAAATTTAAAATCAAAAAAAATTTTTTTCATGATTTTAAGAGTTTTTTTAACAAATAAAAGGCATTAAAAACCGTATTTTACCATCAAAACCCATGTAAAACCAAAAAAGTTATCTTACGGCCTCTTCTGAAGAGCGTTCACATTCATAGACAGATCGAACTTGTCATAGTCTGGGCATGTTTCCTGTTCGCCATACATCGACGATTGTCGGTTACTTCCCATCGTTTGGTAGCCATCTTCAGACATGGTATTCATTCTCTTGATATCTTTCGATTTTGCTGCTCCCAATTGACTCAACATCGCCTCGAAATCAAATCCAAGTTCATCGGAACGTAGAAGGAGTAGTCCCATCTGGTTTTCAAAGGCTTCTCTAAAACATTTTTGAAAATGCATCCAAGATGACATAAAAAGCTACTTTACTTTATCGTACCTTACTCTAAAGTACCCTACCTCCCTACCTTACTGTACACTATCGCACCCTGCCCTAACTTTTTACTTCTTTAAACCAAAACCGCCCATTCAAAGAACTTCCTTCTCCTAAGTCAATATAAAACTTACTGTATAATATTGTAGTACTCATTCATCTCCTTCAACTTGTCTGCATTCTCCATCCAATCCTGTTTGAAGCCCATAGCCAAAATGTTTGGCCTTAGTTTGCCAAGCCCAACCGTTTGCATCATATTGGCCGCACCCGCCTTCAAACTCTTGTTCGCTGTAGCCGTGTAGAAGCCTTTGATGTGGCGTTTCTTTAGCCAACTTCTGATTTCATTCGCGAATTTCTTGTTTAATAATGTCACCATTTCACTCTTTTCGACCGGTACGATATAGCCACAAGTGAGGAGACAAGTGTCTTTGGTAATGTTGCTGAAGAAGTCGATCAATGATGGGCGTGACGCCGGGTTTCCAGTGAGAAGGAGGATTTGAGGACGGTAGTTCTTGATGTGCTCATCAGTACGTTCCAATTTGGTGACGCTTTGAAGGGCATTACGGTAGTTGTGGGCTTGGAGGGTAGATCCCCAGTTAACTTCTGAACAAATATTTTATAAAATGCTTAGTACTATATAGTACGTACTATTTAGTACTACAAAGTATGTACTTAATAGTACAATATAGTATGTACCATTCAGTACAAAGAAACAAGTACTAGCTATTATGATACGATACGTACTAATCACTACCAAACAGTACGTACTACACAGTACCAAAGAGTACATAATTATACAAACCAAAAAAGTACGTACTATTCAGTACCAATCTCCAAAATAAAAAAACTCACCGGGCTTCCGATGATGCATATAAAGGAACAGTAATCCGAAGAAGAAGAAGGTCAACAAGGCGGTGAACCAGTTCATGACAAACATAACTGATACACAAAGAATGGCACCAGCCAAGCTGACCCATTTGTTGTAGTACTTAAATGCGGGCCTAAAGCCTGGCGTTTTGGCCATAGAGCAGTCGAAGCAAGCGTAGTTGACCAAGGCATATGAACATAGGAAGAAGTTGGATATGATTGGGGCTATCAGGTTTAGGTCACCTGAAAGATTAGGTCAAATAAGACAAAAAAATATGGTTTTAAGTTTTAGAGTATGGAAGTCTTCCGTATTTTACCCAAATATAATACTTACCAATGCCAATGATAAAGCAACAGATGATAAAGGTCAAGGCATAAGCACGTCGAGGTTCCTCGTCCTTTCCGAACGTTTTGGCAAAATATTTTATGTATGGGAACAGTTTGTCGTTGCATACAGCCTAAAGTTACATTTTCAAAACAATTTTCAATTTTTTTAATTTTTTCAAAATTTCAAAAATTAAAATTTTCATTGCTCTTGATGTTACAAATATCCCTACCTGAAAAACCTTTGGCGCCCCGACCAAACTAGCCAAAGCCGAGCTCAGCGATGATGTTAAGATGCCGGCCGTGATCAATGGTCCCCACAAACTGCCCATTTCGATGATTTGAAAGTAATTCATCAACCCGTACGGGCACGTGCTGTTCTGAGCACATTGGGGTTCGAAGTACGCGGCCATTGGTCGTTTTGGTGCAAATAGTCCATTCTCTTGAGCTAGAGTTTGATTGGCTACGGCTGTCAGCAAGACTGGAACATGAACACCATCAGCATCGCGGACAACTGTAGCTCCTGTGGCAAATACGAGAAGCATGTAGACGATGGTTGTACTGAAGATGGACCAGAGGGTGCCTCGGGGAATGGCTTTCTAGAAGTTGATATTGGAGTACTAGCTTTTAAACTACGATAATAGTACCATACTGGCTTAGTAGTACTCATAAGTTAATGATAAAGAACAAAAAAGGTTATAATACAGACCATTACGTATCAAAACTTTAATGTCAGTACCATAATATACAAACTTTTTTCATTTTTAAAAAACAAAGTTAAAAGATATTACCTGTGGATCGGCCAGATCTCCGGATATGTTTGCTCCGGCCATGATGCCAGTAGCAGCTGGGAAGTAGATGGAAAACACTTGGAAGAATCCGTAGCCTTCTCGAAATACCGGCCAAAAGTTGTCCTTAATTGTGTTTACTAAAACCAAAAGTACTATTATAAAATACACCAAGCAGTTTTACTATCAGTTTAATCCCTATAAAACGTCAAAATAGCCTTGACGTCAATTTAAATCACTTTACACGTTCAAAAACGACAAAACTTTTTGGAAGCTCTAATATGAACATATAACTTCGTGTCATTTTGAGTGAACACCCTACTGTAACTTTCTTGTCGTTTCATTTAAAGGCCGTTCACTTAATTCTGCACCCCCTGACACAGTATGTATACAAAAAGTAATACTATATACCAACACTACAGTATGCAAAAAACTTTACCATTGTAGCCAGTCAGTCCACGAAGCCTTTGATCTTCCGATGGCGGCAAGAAGGTACCAATAAAGTAGTCGGCAATCGCTGTGAACTGTACTATTAAGAGTACCACTTGCATTTTGCTTTCAAATCCTGTGCCAATGAAGACGATCGTTATCAAAATGACTGCTGCTACTGAAACAAAACCCATTAAAGGTACAGGAAAGCTCAAATAAACAGAGAAGGACAAGATAAGGTAGGGAAAGATATTTCATCCCTTTCTCCTTAGGCTTAAATACCCGCCCAAGACTGATGACGATACTATAAAATATAAAGTCCAACACTTTAGACCCCACTTACACAATCCCATCAGTCGGACATCGTTCAGCCCTCCATCAATCAGCATAATACCGTACTCCTTCAGTAGGTCTCTCATCGTCTCAGCAAATCCCACAATGTACATAGCCGCTCCAACAGCATTAGCTAGCGAGAAAATCAGTCCAATTGATCCGCCGAATTCGGGGCCGAGCGATCTTGATATCAAGAAATACGCCCCGCCCCCTTTCACATCGCCATTCGTACAGATGGCACAAGTCGAGAGAGCAGTGATGGTTGTTACAACTGAAGCCAATAGAACGATCACATTACCCATTACGATTCCAGCCTGTCCCGCCACCCATGCCACACGAATGTAGAGAATGACACCGAAAATACTTTGAATACATCTGACTAGGACACCGACGATCCAGCCAAACTTTTGCGGACCGGTCCGGGACTTTGGGCCTGCGGCTGAAATAAGCTTTTAAATATCTTGTAAGAATAGTAAGGTAGAATAAAGTACTGTAGAGTAAGACAGCGGTAGAGTAAAATAAAGTAGAGTATGACAAAGTAAAGCAGGACAAGGCAGGATACGAAAGTAGGGTAAGGTAGAGTAAAGTAGGGTAAGGTAGGGTAAGATAGAGCAGCGTAGAGTAAGGTAAGTTAGGGAAGAGTAGGTTACAGTAGGGTACGGTAGCGTAGGGTAAAATAAAGTAGCCTAGCGTAGTAAAAAACAAGGTAAGATAGGTAAGAGTAATGTATGACAAAGTAAGACAGAGTCGAGTAAACTAGTGTAAACTATGGTAATATACTGTGAGATACGGTAGAGTATATACAAAATAAAAAAGTATACTTACGTAGAGTTACCGAAGGAGTACCAGTTGAAGCCGTGTACTTTCTTCCTTGTGGTCCTTTTAGTACCGAACTGACAAAGTTTTCCGTTCGAGAGACTTTCGACCTGTTTTCCGCCATTTCGGATTCTACTTGATGTTGGGCTTTCTAAACAGTATACTGTAGTATTTTGATCCTTTTAAAGACTTACAATAACTTAACTTTATACATTAAAGCCTATAACAATATCACAGACCAATAATAACATCTTTAGGACCACTAATATCTCCCTAATACAAACCTTTTCAAATTTACAGTATCCCAAGTCTACTACAATATCCAAATCTTTACCTCAAACTCCTCCAACGCATCCATAGTATCACCGTGCATTAGCTGCATCAAGGTTGGTCGAGTGCTGCCAATATCGACCGAATGCCGATAATTATCGACCACCGGCGGGCGATCCAATGAGTTTTGATTAGCATTGATAAGAATGTTGTTATCCCAAACGTTGGTAAATCTTCGATTATTTCTAATGTTTACAGTATCTGGAGTCATGTCATGACCGTAGGATGGGATTGATGAGAGGGGCTCAGTATTCTTGAGGTAGGATGATAGGGATGGGGAGAGTGGAAGCTAAAATAAAAAAATTTTTAAAAATTTAAAAATTTTTTGGAGGTGACGCAATGGAAGGGTAGGCCCCTATAGGGGTAAAAAGATAAGAACAGATAAGATACTTTTAAAACCAAAATAGAAATCATATTATTAATAACTTACATCCTGAGCTTCTCGTGTCTCATCAGCCACATCTATATGAATCGTGTGATTTTCACTGTCGTCTGCATCTTCTGGTATCATGGATGTGACCTAAACTTACACATTTAATTTTTCAAAATTTTTTTACAAATAAAATTTTTTTTAGCTTGTAAAAATTTACTGTACTCTACCGTGCCCTAAACTTTTTAAAAATAGTAATAACCACAGCCAAAAACAAATAATTGCTCAAACCTGCCCTAATTAAAGGCCCCTCCTTCTTAAATTTTTATTTTAATATACCCCCTGCCCTGCTTAAAAACCCGCCCAACCAAACACTGCTTGAAGTACCCTAACACAACCCATACCCTACCTCATTACGTAAACGTTACCATACCCCACTATAAAGCCCTGACCTTACCCACTATAGAACTCCTACCCTACCCCACAATGAAACCCTTAACCTGACCCATTACGTAAACCTTAGCCCACGCTAGTATCTGGCCATTACTCTATATCATTGTGTGATCCTTACCGTATCCTACCCTGCCAAACCTACGACGTAACCCTTACCCTACCCCATTATATAACCATTTCCCTACACCGCTATTTAAGCATTACCCAACTCTACTTACAAAAACCTACCGTAAACTTGTTGCAAACGGTCTCACTCTCATCGTCAGAGTGGGCCATAACTACCGACACCACCTTCACCGTTCTGTCACTATTTATACCCGCCGAGCTTTGTTAACCTGTTAGCCAGCCTGCCCAAGTTGTTTCTCTTTTTCTTTGCACACTCTCTCAATTTGGCATACTCTTTTCGCTTGACAATACCTAAAAAACGCTGCTGGAAAGTTATTGCGGCGGGTATTATGTTGATGATAATACGCTTATTTTCATGGTTGTCTCGACCTTCTACACAACGTCTTTTAACATGTAATTTGGAAAGAGTTACACATCGTGTGAAGAAAATGATAGTGAATATTAAAATAATACAGTTTGTTATGATCTGTATGACTCTGAACCGCTTTATCAGATCCTACCATACCATGCTCTACCCTACCGTACCCTACCATACTATACCCTACTCTATCCTACCCTACTTTACACTATCATATTATACTCAACTCTAGTCTACTCCACTCTCCGTTACTTATCCTACTGTAGCATAGGTTACCATACTAACGGTAAAATAATCCATTTTATAATAAGATCGTGCTTCTAAGAAATACTGACCGTACTTGAACGTCCAATGACCAAAACTTTAGTGTTTTGTCACATTTTTCGATTACTTTGTATATTGTTGTTGTATACAAATTCGTGAAATCTCTCCCACAGCGATGATTTTTTTGTTTCGATGACCTTCCGTTTCGTATAACAAATTTTGACAGGTTTTTATGCATGTAACAAATTCATACAAGCTTTGAGTTTAGCTTTCACCAATATTATTATACCAAAAAATTAAAATTTCCCAATTTTGAATGAACAACCCCCTCATTTTTTATGAAAAAGTTGAGTATACTTGCCCTTGTAAGTCTTTAAATTAATGTTAAAATAATATATTAGATTGATCAAATAATTCTGTGCCCCATCTCAAAGCGTATTTTCGAAATTAGAAAGCACAGAATTATTTGAACAACCTAATAGCACTGTAAATGGCAAGTTTAACAATAATGTCAAGGCCAAGCGCAACAGTACTGTAACTAAGCGTCAAAGAAACAACAAGCCTAACCTTACATGTTTATATTGTGTCTTTATTCAATTAGGCAGTCAAATTTAGGTGTAATATGAACAGATATACTTTAAACTCTAAGTCATTGCATGTAACAATAAGATATTCATATAAGTCCTCTATACTATAAAGATATATACCAAAATACTTTTGTACAATAAAAATATGAGATATTTTGAAAAAAGATAGACCGTATATTTTTAGATAAAAGCTTCAATCCCTATAACACTTTTAAAAACACTGTACTCAGTACAGTATAATGTAAAAGCTACACATATAAAATACTTGATATGTCATTTCGCTCAAAGATACGTCTGATTAAGAATAAAAGGTCAGAACCGATTGTTGATTGCCACGAACCAGCAAAGTCGGGGGTAGGTCTTTAGTCATCATGTCAAGCCAAGTCAGATACAAACAGCCAGAAGTGATGCCTTTTCTTGGGATAGGCATAGATAATATAACCAAGTCGGCTTCTTGAGAATGCTCGCGGAGCAGCTCTGATATACGAAGCTGTCGCATGGTGCGATCTCTCTGACTAACCAGCTCGTGTTCTGTTATTTGAGGAGGTTTATCACCACAGAAGGGTTCAATTCGGTTGTTAAATTCTTGAATACTGTAAGAAAGCTTGTTTATAGGATGTTTTGTTGTAGGGCAAAGCAAGGGTGACATTATAATAACCAAAACCAAGATAGAGTAATGTCAAGTAAAACAAAGTAAAGTAGATCGAGATAGAGCACAGTAAGGTCATAAAAGGTAATGTAGGTTAAGGTATGATAGGGTAGAGTGCGATAAGATATAATAGGGTAGAGTATTGTAAGGCAAAATAAGGTACGATAAGATAGAGTAGAGTAAAGTGAAGCAAGGCAAAGTAAGGTAGGTAAAGTAGAGTAGGACAAAGAAGAGTAAGATAGGGCATGTTAGGATAAGGTACGGTTGTGTAAACCAAGTAGAGTAAAGCAGATTTTGATAAGATGGAGTGGTATAAACGAAGGTAAAATAGAAAAAAGTAAGATGAGCTAGAGCAATCAAAAGCACAATAACTTTAACGTACGACGCCATAACAAAAGTGATGTAAAACTTCAACTTACGTTTCCTTCTTCGGTTTTCTTCCAACATCCGGGATTACAGTAATATCCGAGAACTGAATTCGAAATTTGCTCAGAAGTGAAACCATAGCACGATGTTCCAACTGCATTCCAGAAGCCGACGTTGAAATAGTGAATAACCTAAGTGTCGCATTCTCAAGATACGATTTAGGCTGAGTTAGAAGGTATGGTACCAGTAGAGAGAGACCTCCATCATCGTACAACCACCAAACATCTATCACACCTTTCTTTACTTTGCGTTGGAACTTGTTTATCGAGAAAAGAAGGTCCTTTTGAGCTGATGTTAGGCGCCGTGAACTAAAATTAAATAACAAAATATAAGGTAAAATACGATGGAATACAAAAAGCGTTTTTCTGTGACTTATTACAATAAAAAACGATAAAAGTATTAAACAGACTACCACACAATATTAATAAGGTTAAACATTTCATATCTCAAAAAGTAATTATTAAAAATAAATTTTTTATACCTAGAATAACGTCAATAGCCTTAGGCTGCACGCTAATGTCAGCTCACTTTACAATGTCAAATAAAAATCAAAATTTTCAACTTTTTAAAAAAATTTTGATGTTTTATTTATATTACACTAGAGACATTCAGATAATACTAAACTCTAAATTGTAGAAAATTGTAGGTAACTTCAACAGTCAAACCAAATTTGTCTTGCAGCTGACACTGTCAGCTTTCATTTACAATACCAAACTGTAAAATTTATATATGCACTTTTATAATTTCATCACATTTTCTCGGTCAGTACCTAATACAGTCAAGCCTTTTTGAAATGACACTCAAGGGAGTAGAACAAAGTACATTATAAGCACATCGTCACACTATCCAGGTAAGTTTTGAAAAGAGTTCTATTACAAAGAACAGTCAAAAAGCTGTAATTATAAAGAGGTACTATCGAAGGTCATACTAGAGAGGTTTTCATTGTATACATTAAGTCATGCAAAAGAGTTTAATATTATCACACTACATCACATTCCAAACAATAAGACTACATACATATAAACTACACATAATAGCACCTATACAAAAAGTACCACAACTTTTACTAACTAAAAACAAGGTTCACTACACCTCTACACATAACATACGTTCTTAATGTAAAGAGATGTCCATTATCAGCTGATTTCCTTCTAAAACCAATAAGAAAATAAAGAAATGTCAACCTTATACTATAATATACTGGTTATTCATAAATAGAAAAGTTAGTTTTAAAAAAATTAAAAATATTCCGGAAGATATGTATGATAGCAAAGTCAAAAAAAAGCTACGTTCTATAATACTTATAGCCTACATTAATTATTAGAATGTCTCAGTAAAATATACAAACTTACGTTTTCCTCCTCACATGTTTCCGCCTGTCATCTGAAGGTCCAAGGGTTTCAAAGTTGACTTTTCGAGCTTCTTCCATATCCTTCAACTCGTTCGAACTTGCATTATTCAACTTCTTTTCCTTGTCTTCTTCTTCACTTTCAGCTTCTTCTTCATATTCTTCTTGAGATGAGATATAGTCCTCGTCCAACTGGACATGACTTTCCCGGAATGAGCCTAAAAAGTATAGTATAATAGAATTAAGTAAAATATTCTAATTTTTAAATAGTTCAAGTCCTTTTTAGCCGACAATCCAATTTTTAGCTCGCGTTTTTGATTTTTAAAATTTAAATATTTGAAATTCCCGCCAACTTGGCAAATTTGGCATTGTGTTTCAAGCACTTTTCCAAACTTTCCACGCAAGCTACGCTTACAAATTTAAAAGTGTAGGTTAATTTAAAGGTTTTCTACTAGTATATCAAAGAAAATTTCTAAAAGTCAAAAAATGACAAAGTTATAAGCTTGAAACACAATGCCAATTTGGCAGGAAATTCAAAACTTCATTTTTTGATCTCGATTTTCAGACCTTATAGCTACATGATCTTCCTATATAAAACGTTTGATGTCAAACACCTACTATTGTTCGAGCTAAAAGCATTTGAAGACTCTTCAATCAATCCCAAGTTGGCTACAACATTCGTTGAATCAGTTTTCTGTTCACCCAACTTTGAGGTATTGACACTATTTACAGACGAATTGACTTGAGTTGCT
This sequence comes from Bursaphelenchus okinawaensis, assembly GCA_904066225.2. Lineage (NCBI taxonomy): Eukaryota > Metazoa > Nematoda > Chromadorea > Rhabditida > Aphelenchoididae > Bursaphelenchus > Bursaphelenchus okinawaensis. The sequence continues at coordinate 3,315,286 of CAJFCW020000005.1, read as the reverse complement.
AAGGCATTCGTTGCTGTCACATTCAGACTTTTATCCGAGACATTTGGCCTGATGGTTACGGTAGAAAGATCGGGTAGTTTGAGGCGATTTGTGTCTCCAATATTGTGAGCTCTCATCATTTCACTAAAGTCCAAGCCTCCAGAGTTTTCTCTCAAGATCATGATACCTAGATTGGCATCGAAGGCATCCCTGTAAGGGTTTGTAGTTACTGTAGCAAAAATTGTCTTATGGAGATAATCTTTTATAAAAACATAAAACACAAGAATATATTGAAATATTACTGTATTCCCAATAAAACGCCAAGAACTTACTGTATAATGCCAAAATACTCTTGAATGCCATAAAGCCCAGCCTTTCCCTTCTGTTGCCAGTCCTGTTTAAAACCCATAGCCAAGACATTTGGCCTTAAACGTCCTAAACCAGATGACTGAATTAGAGATTGTACGCCTGATCTGAAGCTGGTATTGGCGATGGAGATGTAAAATGATTTGACATGTCGTTTTCGTAGCCAGTAACGTAGCTGTTCGTTCAATTTGCGAAGCATTGCAAACACTTGATCTGATGGGTTGTACTGTAACATTAGATAAGTTATTGTTATTGAATACTGGTCTGACTAAGCAAAAACATTCTATTTTACTTTACCTTATCGTACTATATATAAGAAAAATTGTACTCTAAATAACTTGCCATACCACAAAGCATCTAAAGGTAAAAAAAACACGCAAAGGAATAAAAAAACTTACAGGAACAACATAGCCACAGATCATCAAACTCGTGTCCTTTGTGATATTACTGATAAAGTCAACCAAGCTTGGCCTTGCTGCCGGATTACCAGTTAGTACCATGATTTGTGGTCGATAATTCTTAACGTGCTCATCTGTATTCTCTAGCTTTGTCATGCCATGTAAAGCATTACGGTAGGAGTGGGCTTGAGTTGACGATCCCCAGTTTACATCTGGAAATATTAAATTTAAACTTCAAAGTCATCAACTTCATAATTATATAATTGTAGATAACAGTATGTTTTTTACATAATGTTATAACCTATTTTCTTTTTATACTGTTATACCACTGCTAATAACAAGATAATACTGTGATAAAAAACGAAAGTACGATATATATATGTCAGATTAAGCTTTACCTGGCTTCCTGTGAGATAGATACATGAACAATAGAGCAAAGAAGAAAAAGGTGAGTAAAGCTGTTAACCATGAAACAATAAACATAACGGTCACACACATAATGGCACCAACCAATGATACCCACATGTTGTAGTACTTAAAGGCTGGTCGGAAACCTAAAAAATAAAATTAAAAAAAATTTTTCAAAATTTCATAATAAAGCATAAAAAGTTCATTTTAAACCTAAAATACAAACTTCAAACCTTAACTCCCCAGCCAATTTTAAAAAATATCTTTAAAATTCTTATTATTATAGATAACAACCCTTAAACCTACCCGGGGAATGAGCAAAAGAATTGTCGAAACACGCATAGTTGATCAAGGCATATGAACATAAGAAGAAGTTTGATATGATTGGAGCGATAGCATTCAAATCTCCAACTAAAACAATCAGCATAGCCAGTACAAATCCCAAAAAGTATGCCCTTCTTGGTTCGTCATCTTTACCACTGCCGTGAGCAAAGTAGGTAATGTAGGGGAAAAGCCCATCCTTACATACAGCTTGGAATACCTTCGGCGCACTGATCAGAGATGCTAGAGCTGAGCTTAACGAGGCTGCAAAGATGCCTCCGGTGATTAAAGGGCCCCATAGAGAGCCGGTTTCCATTACTTGAAAGTAGTTCATCAATCCGTACGGACACGTGCTATTTAGTACGCAATTGGGCATCACGTATGAGGCTAATGGTTGAGGGTTTGGTAGGCCGTAAGAAGATGGATTTAGAAGACTGTAGGTTAAAGGAGTCTGGAGACTGTAGCTTGATGAAGACGCTGCGATAGCATCCGATCTCAAAGCTCCTGACCCTAAAGCACCTTCTCCAGAGCTTATACCAGCAACAGTAGAATTCAGTGTCTCCAAAAGAGCAGGTAAACGAATTCCATCAGCATCACGAAGCACTGTTGAGCCTGTTACAAAGATCAAGAAGATGTATATTACCGTGGTAAAAGCGATGGCAATTAAAGTGCCCAAAGGTATCGCCTTCTGAGGGTCTGTAAGGTCGCCAGAGATGTTTGCTCCAGCCATGATTCCTGTAGCTGCAGGGAAATATATAGAGAAGACTGTGAAGAAGTTGTAGCCATCTCGGAACTGAGGCAGAAGATTTTCTTTGAAGGTATAGACTGGAATAGAATATTAAAGTAGTTTTTAGTATACAACAACTAATTTTTAGCAAAAAAAAATCATTTTATATACAAAAAAAAAGTAAAACCCAAAAACCTACAACTAAATCCAGTAATTCCTCGAAGTTGTTGAGCTTCAGTAGGTTGTAAGACAGTACCAGCAAAATAGTTCAAAATTGACAGTAGTAGCACCACCAATAGTCCCATTTGCATCTTGCTTTCGAAATCAGTTCCAATGAAGATGATTCCCATCAATATTACACATGTCACTGAAATTTTCAACTTTAATCCATTAAAAAAATTTTTAAATCAAAATTTAAAAAAAAATTAAATTCAAAAAAAAATTTGAAGTTCATAAACTAAAACCTATTAAAAACTTAAAATTAAAATCCCTACCCAATCCAATCACTCTAACATCATTCATCTCTCCATCAATGATAACCACTCCATGCTCCTTCATCATGTCTCGCACTGTCTCCGCAAACCCAACCACATACATAGCAGCACCAACAGCATTGGCTACAGAGAATATTAGTCCAATTGAACCTCCAAACTCAGGTCCTAATGACCGGGAGATCAGGAAATATGCTCCTCCTCCTTTAACTTCACCATTCGTGCATATTGCACATGTTGATAAGGCTGTTATCGTTGTCACTGTTGACGCTAGAAGTACCACGGCTTGTCCCAAAGCTATACCAGCTTGACCACTGACCCATGCTACTCGGAGGTAGAGGATTACTCCAAAAATGTTTAGTACACATCTGAAAAAAATTGCTTTAATCAGTAAAAACAATATTTTTAACATTAAAAACATTATTTTAGGTAATATAATTACGGTTTTCCATTTTTAAATTGAAAAAAGCTTTATCTTCGCTTTTATACCCATAGAGAGGATCTCAAATAAAACAGTTTCCACCGGCTACAACAATATCACCATATTGTAGTAGATAACCCCACACCTACCTGAAGAAAACTCCCTCAATCCAGCCAAACTTTTTCCTTGGCGTACTGATCTTCGGATTGATCTTCACTGGCGACGCTGATTCCATTAAGGGTATAGTAAACTCTTTGTCTTCAACTTTGCTCTTTTTGCTCTTCTTCTTATCTTTATCATCTAGATCATCCTCCAATAGCTTACTATCACTCAAACATTCGTGCGAAAGATGTTGATCAACCAGATCTTCATTCTGTTTCTGAAAATTCTTAACTTCATCTGCTTTTTCACCGTGCAATAGCTCCAGCATCGACGGCCGATGAGCGGAAGGGCCGGTTTCGTCAGTGGAATTGCGATAAAAGTCCAACAAAGGTGGGTGGTCCAAGGTTTTCATGTACCTAAAATCAAAAAAACTATTCTATCAGTATATTCTTAATATTTTATAAAGTTACACAAGATAAACCAGGGTAATACAACTGGATAAGACAAGGTTTTGTGGTACAATAAAAGAAAAAAACCCAAAAAAGTAGTGTTACAAGGTTTATTTTTAATTTTAAACCCATAACATAACTTAAACTAATATAATTTTTAATCTAAAAGCAATAAAAGTATTTTCTCTATGTTCTACATTCATTTTCTATGCTTGACGTTTCTAAAATCAATCTGAAAAATCGAATCAAAGCAAAAAACCCGTCAAAAACAGGTACTATAATATCTTATCGCCTATTTATACTCAAACACGTTTGAAATATCTAAAACTATTTTTTTAAAACCTTAAAAAACGTTTAAAAAATATTTAAAAATTAGGTTAGACAACTTACTTTACGGTACCGAAAGGTTAACGCAAAAGTTCATCTGAGAAGACGAAACATAATGTTATTTAGAGAAACAAAAGATAGATTCATACAGTTCTGCCATCTTATATTGAAATAGATAATGAAATACGAATTTTAAGAGCCAAATGTATTTTAGACACTTGAAATACTTCAAAATACATCGAAACATCTAAAATAATATCGAAAAATAGCGAGAAATAAAATTATTTTAGTTTTTCTGACAGTTTTTGACACTTCGTCTAAGATTTTTGACATTTCGCGAATAGAAAAAGATAAATTGAAGTAAGAAGAAAGGTAAGACATTACATTTGTTTTACTAGCTTAATTGAAAATTTTCAAAAAATTCTTGCCGCTTCTGACCATGCAAAACAATGGTAGATGACGACAAGACTTTTGTAACACCCTAAAGGAACCACAGGTAAAATAAAATTCTATTCTCTTACCTCCAACTTTTCAAATTGGCGGTGATTGTATTCTCAGCCCCACTCCCACTTCCTATTGTCGTATTTACATCATGAACTTCAGGACCAACATCAAATTGAACGCCTTTGTGTGGATGCTCAGCTTGTTCATCATCCAGATTATTGTTTACTGGAGCACTGTTTTCTTTTTGTAGGATCTGAAAATGGCAACATGCATGCATACTTTATGCTACATAATGTAATACTATTCATTTTTCTTAAAATGTTATCGTATTTATTTACTTATTTTATATACCATCTTATTTTAAATACTAGGCTTTATATTATAGTAGATATGGCTTAAAAACGGGTTGTGGTTAAAAGCCTACATCATTATTGTTGGTATAATTACATCCAGTAGTGAATGCTGGAGCTGATGCTTTTCGTATCTGTGGACCAATTGTATCTTCATTATTTGGGTTGTCACCGCTTGTATCCAAGTTGACAATATTACTACTGGATGGTGTTACCTAAAAAAAACTTTTTTTTATAGACTTCAAAACGCTAATTAAACTTTTTTTAAAAGATATTTCAATATAAATTTTAAGAAAATTTTATTTTTGGAATTTTTAAAAGCCTTCCAGGGTAAAGAAGAGGAAGATAAGGGGGGAGGACTCGTTCACAAACCAGCTTTAAACTTTCCCCTTCTTCGTCTCTTATTTAGGACAAGAGATAACAAGTATTAACAATTGATTTTTGAAATTTATTAAGCTAAAATGTTACCTAAATTTAAAAATTTTGATTTTTAAAAAATTTAAATTTTTTAAAAATTTTTAATTTTAATTACGGTAACAACCTCTGAACACTCGTACATAAAATCGACCACTCAGCTTGCGCGTCCTGCCTTCTTCTCCTGGCACGAGCAACGAATTCGCCTTATCCGCCATAAGGTTCATTCGGTACAGTGTTGTTAACCACCTGCGAATGAAGAGACAAATTAAAGAGTCAGCACTTTAGCCAAAAATATGAATCAAGTGTCAAGATTTTGTAAATATTCGCGACGTCACGGCCTTTGAACTTTTTGAAACAATTTTTGAAAAACGATGGGACAGAGTGATGATATTGTCCTGGAATGAACGGTCTGTTTGATTAAACTTTTGCCAAATTTCAATTTAGTTTCATTGTGATAATGTGACAACAGAGGCAGTCTAATGTATAGGAAAAAAGGGGGGAGGAGAAGGGGAAAGATTGTAAAGGAGGAAGTAGAAGGGGTAGGGTGGGATGAGTATAATAAAATACAATAAGGCAGAGTAATACAGAAGGCAAAATTGGGTGGTAAGGTAGACTAGAGTAAGCTAGGGTAAGAAGGGATCGGTGGTGCGGGTAGATGAGGGTAGGTGAGGGTATAAGGGGATAGGTAAAGATAAGTGAGGGTAGGGTGGGGTCAAAAGTAAGCTTCTCAAATAAAAAATCTCCCCCTTCCCCAATTATTCTTTTTACCGTCTTTCCCATAATCAGCCGTTTAGCACTGATAACATTGATAAAATGTTTAAATTTTGCTCTCTTTTAGCCTTTTAAACTATATTTTGAAGTTTAAAAATCCCAAAAACTGTATTATACTTTTGAAAGTGCAAAAAGACCATTTTAATTAAATTTTGCCCCTGGATATTAAATATTGCGTGATGCTTTTTAAATTTGAAAATGTATTTTCCTAGTAAGTAGCAATGTTCTGCTTTCTGCACTTACAAACGTAAGCACCTAATACCTTACTAACTTTTTACCTACAACATTAAACGCTATAAAAATAATTTTCAAATTACAAATTTAAAAAGAAATTACATTGAATTAGCAAGCTTCAATAAAAATTTAAAAACTACCCCTAGGCGTAAAAACATGAGTGACCAGTGGTTACTGACCACTACTACAGTCGCAAAAGAACACTGTTCTTTATAGTTCTGCCCTTTGAAAAAAAGCTATAAAACTCTGAAGAACGATTATGAAAAACAAATTTGCGTATGAAGATCAACCATCATCTTCCCACCCTCCTTTCACCAAACAACAATCATCTTAGCACTTTAAAAAGTTTTTAAAAACATGATCTGTTTGAACTTTTACAAAAATTTGGGTTGATCTCTACTGTCGATCTTAAGGCAAAAAATTAGAAAAAAAGTTTGTGTCAGAAGCATAAAAGAGTCAGGCCCAATTTTTTTATTTTATCTTTTGTTGCAAGACCTTAGCTGAACCCCGGTGGCCTTTATCTAAACTCAGCCCTCAGACTAGCATGATCCGGCCCGGCCTGGCTACTAGTAGGCCTTTTCTACGGTTTAGCTGATATAGGATCAGGCTTTAGCTGAGTTGAGACTATAACGACGATTAACATAGGGCGAAAAAATGACTAGGGTAAGACTAATAATTGTAAAGTAGAGTTGAATAGTAAGACACGAAAAGACTAAAGAGCTTAGAACAGAAATAAAGATAAGGAAGGGGTAAAATAGTTTTTAAATTCTCAGCTAAAACCAGCATGATCCGGTTGGCACTTTCAAATCAGCTTCAGCCCGGCCCCGAGGGCTTTCTTTCAGTTATAGACTATAACTAATAGTCTGTGTCCTTACTTACAAGCAAAAAAATTGATTCACCCACCCCTTTAATACAAAAAATCTCCCTCATAACCCTGCGGTCCAATTTTCAATCAAAGATATTTTTTGCCAAAAAATAGCTGACTTTTAACCCTACGTAAGCCAAAACAACTCTCTGTAAATACGTTCGGAGGAACTGAATAATTACTTTCAATGTAATTAAATTTAACTTTAAAATAAGTCAGATAAAAAGGTTTACGTGACTGTTTTTTTGCATAAATCTGGCACTGTTCAACCTTAAATTGCAGTAGAAATGCTGTATAACTAATTGCTTGGGCATTTGATGCTTTTTTGTTATACAGCAGTTTATTATAAAGGATTTCGTTACAGAAAAGTTCGTTATAGAAGAGTTCCACTGCAAATAAAAAATTTTCTAAAAAATTGTTAAAAAACAGGAATTTTAAAATCCCAAAAAGAGTCTTCCAAAAACCAAGAACGTGCTCGAACAGCACGTACATTAATATCCTCCTCCTTACGAATTAACAAATTTGCAGTGGCGTGGAAAACCAACTTAACAAGTCTCCGACCGTGTATTAATCCGTCAGATGTTTTAACGCTAATTTTATTGTCTTTTTTTTTAATTTTCTTTCTTATTTTAACATTTTTCAGCACGAGATACAAAAGATTTTTAAAAATTTTGAAGATTTTTCAATTTTACATAAGATGGGCTTGTATACAGAGTGCGCCAAAAGTTCTGTTACAATAAATTTGTGTAACGGAACTTTTGCCGCACCCTATATAAAGCTAAAATCGAACTTTATAATAAGTTTTGATAAGGTATATTCATGCAAAGAAAGTTCTAATATATTGGTATTTAATGCGTGAGAATGATACTAAAACCCTGGGAATAGCAAGCAGCTCATTTTATAAAAAAATGTCATTGAAGAAAACTGTGACAGTTTGTAGACCAAAAACTACAAAAATAAAAAAAATTAAAAATAAAATTTTTTGAAAACTCACTTTGAACCTAGAAGTGTGTGTGTAGGCTGAATTCCTTCTTATAACGCCACTACTTGATGATAAGTTGCTTGGTTTAAACTGTGGCTCTTCTGAACGACTTACAGTCCGTGTTCGTTCGACAATCAGTCTGGCTGATTGACTACCGTCCATCCTGAAGTGAAATGCTTATAATAAAAAAAGTAACATACGTCAGCAAAAACTATCACAATAATTTTTTATATAATAGAACGTAATAGTATGTATATAACACGCTTCGTCTCCGTCCAACACCTCGGTTAAAAAAGCAATCTTCTTCTTACCTAACTCCTCAAGTAAAAAACATTCTTGTCGATGTTAAAATTACTTGTTATTTTTTTTAAGTTGACAAGCGCTACAAAACATTTTCCTTTTTAAAACCTAAAATGATCCACTAAACTCAGTAGACAATGTCCAGCTTTTGATGCTTCAAAATTTTGTAAAAGGACGAGGCGGAAGAGTGAGGCATTTCAACAAAATGTACTGCCTTGTAATAAAACCTGCTGTCTCTAGACCTGATAAGAGACAAGCAATCCAAGTCGTTTGTACAAGCCAAACCAATACCCTACCACTAGGTAAGGTAGGGTAAGTTAAAGCAAATTTAAAAATAGCCTAGCCGAAAATTCTCCCCGCTCCACAAAATTCCTACACCAAAAAAAACCTCTCCCTTGACCCAGCCTGCAGACAAACACATTCAACTGCCACAAGTATTACAATATAAATTGCCCTTTAAACTTTCTTCAGATTTCTGGAATCTAAACTTAAAAACCCCTCTAAAGTTCGTTTTAAAAAGCCACAAAAGTTCATTTTGAAAAGCCCATTTCCAAAAAAGAATATTTGGTCCGAAATTTCTTACTACCGCCCACTTTTTCGCCCGAGTCTCCATAGTAATAAGTCTGTGTTTGTTTTGTTGAAACACTGTAAAAACCGTTCATCACGGTGCGAGGTAGTAATCTTTGCGATATTAAACATTATCGTATTTTATGGAGATTTAAAGTTTAAAATATCTTAGCTTTTTTAATATTTTAGCTAAAAAAGGGTTTAAATGTGACAGAAATTAAAATTTAAAAAGAAAATAAGAACCAAAACGTTAAGTTAAAGCACTATGTCATAGCAAAGTAAAGTAAAATAAAGGAAGTTGTTATCTTCTTCAATTCTTAGTTTTCATTTCTCACACTTGTAATTATTTAAAACTTGGTGAATAAACAAAACAGTCCATGCAGTAATTAACTTTGCAATATCAGTAATTACCAAAAAGTAGAAAAAATTTCAAAAATAGAGTGGAACTTCCGAATGAAGAACCTCTTTATAACGAAACCCCTGTATAACAAACAACTGTTGAATCCCCGACTGTCATTGCACAGTTTATTTTTAATCTTTCTTTAACAAAACCTCTTCATTACTCTTGCCCTATCCTCGTCTTATCCTTGTCCTAACCTTTCTCTATCTTGCCTTACTCTTGCGTTACCCTTGATTAACCATTGTCCTACCATTACCTTGCTCTCACTCAACCCTTGTCCTACGTTTGCCCTACTTTTGCTCTATCCATGCCTTTAGTTTTTACCAAACATTGCCTTACTCTTTCGCTACTCTTGTCTTCTTATGTTTTACCTGCCCTTGTTTCTACTCTTGCCTTACTTTTGCTTTACCCTTTCCCTACCGTTGCCTTATCTTTTACTTCTCCTTGCTTTACGCTGAATATCATTTTTCTATCTTTGCTTTGCCTTTGTTCTAACCTTGCCTTACTCTTCCTTTACCTTTTCCCTACTGTATCTTTTACTTCTCCTTGTCTTGCTCTGGCCTTATCATTTTTCTACCTTTGCTTTGCCCCTGTTTTACCCTTGCCTTACTCTTGCTCTGCCAATGCCTTACCCTTGAAGAACGCTTGCCCTACTCCTTCTCTACACAGTTTACATTTGTTTTACCCTTATCCGATTTTTGCCCAAAGAGTAGTGTTGCCCTACTCTACCCTGCCTATCAATGTTCTGTCCTAGCCCAACCTCTGCCCCACTTCCTCCACCCACCTTTCCCCCAAAACCAGAAATTACATAAAAAAAATTAACATTGTTCCCAATAAGCCTATAAACCATATTGTTTTAGGCGCCAAAACGCTTCGATTCCGAGTTTAATTGGCCGTAAAAAGAAAAGTAACCGGAGGAGAGGGAAAAATTTCCGGCTTTTCCTCGATATCCCATGCCAAACACGGAAGGGAACGAGTCAAACACAACCCGAAATTCTTTCGGTCCTAGAGATTCTTCACACTGGTCATTCTTTTTGCTGCGAAATTCGGTTTTTTGGAGAAAACAAACCGCTTTCTGCAAGACGGCTGGATGACAATATAATTTGGAGGTATGAAGACAATAGGTTGAAAGTTAAAAATATTTCTTCTTCTGAATTACGAAAGTTAATTCTATGCTAAAAAAGCAAAATTTGTGTTTTCATAGTACGATACTGTAAACATGCTGCAAAAACTGCAACCAAATTTTAAAAGAATTAAGCTTGACTCAAATAAAAATGGAATTAAGTTCAAAGTACATATATAAACTAAATTAAACTCAGCTTTCTTTGGAATTCTTGTGAGTTTAATTTGTAGTTAAAGTCAATTCGGCTGCCAAAGATAACAGTAATTACGAAAAAAGCCACATCACGTCATCTCCTAATCTTCCTATTGACAATATACTATACCAAGGTCATTGAGATACAATATTCAGAGGTTAAAAAAAGTAGTTGAGGTACAATATTTTAAGTTTTACAAGGTTTTACTTTGATATCAATACCTATATTGATAACGAAATGTCGTCAAAATACTATTTTTAAAAATTTTCTAGGTTTTACTATAAGTTTATATCGTTATTAGGTTCTCTATTATTAAGTTGTTCAAATATTTCTGAGCCTTTTCTCAAAGCATTTTGGTCAGGTGGCTCAAAATTATTTGAACAGCCTAATATATTGATATTATAGTTTCAAAACAAAAATAAAAAAGTCTTGTCGTTTTTAAACTTGAAAATTATAGTAAGTTAACGACAATACTTTTCTTAAACAATAGAGTGTAGTTTCACAACCATAAAGTAAAGCTTTACAACCATAAACTACAATTTTACCCTAATATTAACGTATAAAAACCTCTTTCACTATGAAAAGCGATGTAATAAACCCTGAAGATTTACTCAAAAAGCCCAAAGAACAATTTCAAAAATTCTCACTCGAAATGCTAAGAATAATATCCGCCGCTTTGTCTCTGACCTTGAGGAGAATCTCTGCAAGCAGCTGGGCAAAAACGAACGGTTTCGGGCCGCAAGATTCGAAAAGAAAAAGACATAAAACAGATAAAATGTCGTCTTAATTGAAATTAAAATTTTAAATTTAAGATTATAGTGAATATACAGTGAAAGTAGGGAATAATTTATCGCTTGGAGAACCAGAAGTTGTTCGTTATAAGAGAGATTTACAGAGAAACTACCCTACCTGCCCGCTTATAACCAGCTTAAAATTTTTATATGAATTCCTTGTACCACCAATAGCATTCATAAAAAAATTTAGCTTGCGCTTTCAAATTTTAAATTTAAATTTTTTTAATTTCCCGTTAATTTGGCAAATTTGGCATTGTGTTGCAAGCACTTTTTATCAACTTTCCAGACAAGCTACGCTCACAAATATAATAATGTAAGTTTATTTAAAGCTATATTACTAGTAGTTAAAAGAAAAATTTATAAAAGCCAAAAAATGACAAAGTTATAAGCTTAAAACACAATGCCAATTTGGCAGAAGTTTCAAAACTAAATTTTTTGATCTTGATTTTCTCGAGATTTCTGGGAAACGCGATTTAGTAATTTGTTGAAAGTCTTAATTTACATGGTTTTTCTATATAAAAAGTTTGAAGTCAGTCAGAGCAGGACAGGTCGGGTACTTTCCTTGTAAGCCTATGTCGGCCTCTCTACAGGTCTAACTCCTATTCTTTCACAGTCTTACTCTCAAAAACAATATAATTACATATTACATAAAGGAAACTTCAAATTTTGTATTTTGTCAAAGAGGTAACGCATCATTGTTTTTAATGCCAAGTAAAAATAAATACAATTCTAAAAACTGCACGTATGATCATGTGCTATAATAAAAAGTCATTTTTGTTTCAAAATCCGGAAAAATTATTATTTTATTACGACTGTTAAGATTTATGGAAACCTTTTTTTATAGCTTTTATCATTACTCACGTCAGACTCTTGGAAATTGTCAACAATTTTAAAAAATATTTTTTAAATTCAAACATTATATTATTTAAAAATAGATTTTGTAGGGTTTTATTATACTGTACGACAGCGGAGGCAGAGGAAAGTAAAGTTCTTGCTAATCTGTAATTTGTAAACAAAATTCTTGCTATTTTTTACTTTGTAAAGAAAGTTCTTTTCATTTTTAATTTTGTGATCAAAGTTTTTGCTAGTTTTTAGTTTTTTAAGAAAGTTCTTGCTATTCCTTAGCTTGTAAACAAAGTTCTTGCTATTCCTTAGCTTGTAAACAAAGTTCTTGCTATTCCTTAGCTTGTAAACAAAGTTCTTGCTATTTTTTAGCTTGTAAAGAAAGTTTTTGCCATTTTTTGGTTTGTAAAGCAAGTTCTTGTCATTTTTTGGTTTGTAAAGGAAAATGTTGCCTTTTCTAAGTTTGTAAAGAAAGTTTTTGCCATTTCTTAGTTTATCTAGAAAGCTCTTGCCATTTTACGTTTTGTAAAAAATTCTATATATAATCTTGCGTTATAAATAAAGTTCTTGCCATTTTTGTTCTGTAAAGAAAGTTTTTGCTATTTTTTACAATTGTTAACAAGGACACAAGCCTTTAAACAGTTAAGAAGGATGACTATATATGTACAATATAAAAAAAGTTTTGTGTGGGGTTTCTTTCTTGCCTAGACTAAAAAAGCTTTCTACCAATAAATTCTTTAATAAAAATACTTTTAAAAAAATCAATATTTATATAATACAAATGTGTACAAGCTTACTAACTACAACAAGCCTACAACACAACCCCATTTGATGGTTTAGGTCCATTTTTAGTATTTGTCAACACAGATGCGCAAACTTTTGTCCCGAATTATATTAAAAGCGCTTCGAAGCAAGTTCAGTGTGGTCATTTAGAAGTAGTAACCGTTTCTTGGTTTCTAAAAATAGACATGACTATTCTAAAAAATAAAAGATCTATGGTATATTCTACAGTATATCTTTGTTTGATAGTGTTTACTATAGCTTTGTTTGACGGTACGGGGGTTACAGTAGCTTTGGCTGATAATAAAGTGATTTCGGCTGATACTACAGTACCACCTAGTGCTAATAATGATAAAAACGGACTTGGTAGAGCTAGTACTGTCAGTATACCTAGCTCTAAAGTTGACATAAGTACTGCTGAAGACAAAGGCAGTAAGAATACAATTCAACGTAATACTAACTCAACTACTTTACTTACTGTAATTAATGTACCAGCCGTAAATTCAGCTTTGATAAACGATAAGAAAGTCGTGACTTCACCAACCGAACAAAAAACAGCTGGAAACCGATCAAAATACTCTTCTTTCAAGCTAAAACCAACATCAACACCAGGTCAAAGCATTAGCTATGTTACGACAGCTCGTATGTCCTTTCAACCCAACAATGTTAAGGCTACGTCTTGGATGGCCAAACGGTATTCAATCAAAAACTCTAAGCCTTCTACCTCAACAATCCAATCTCAAGCTTTCAAGCTCTTAACAGCACGATATTCACCACCAAATGAGCAATATAAAAGCCAATATACCGGCCAATCTAATGTTCAGTACAATGCTCAACATAATTCTCAATTCAGTACAAGACATTTTATTAACGAGCCCCACAAAGATGACGTGGTAGCTACAACTACAGCGGCTAAAAAACCTTCGCAAAAAGTGCATATAAATACGAAAAAAGTTGTTACAAGTACTACAAGTGAGTATGCGTCGACTACTGAGTATGAGAAGAGAAGAAGATGCCAAGCTAAGGTTAGTACCGAGTTCTACCCAAGTGCAACCACTTGTGAGAACGACAGAAGTGATAGGATTTGTGCTTACCTTTTTGATGAACCTGATCCGATCACTGGACAACGAGACCCTAAATGTAACTTGGCTGGTGAGTTAGTTTTTTTTTAAATTTAAAACTTTAATTTTTAAGTTTTTGTTTACGCCAACTTTAATTTTCTGAAAAAGCTTTATTGATTATAAATTAAAACTTAATTTATTATTAAAAATAAAAATTTAGATAAAATTTGAAATGTAAATAAAGATGTAAGTAAAATAAATTGATTGATTTTGAAGGTATGGAAGACATAGCTGACTCATGTAGAAAACAATGTGCCATTTGTTGCGAGAAAATTGAATATGCTTGTGAAGATGACCACAGTAAGTTTGGAAGTTTCCTAATTTATATATTATGTTTAAAAAAAGTTAAAGTACTAATTTCAAATAGAAAACCCTTTTATTAGTCTTGTTGTTCATACAGCAGAACTACCGTATAAAGAATCGCTCGAAGACTTGAAATTTTTTCGCTATAAAGGAGTTTTGTTATACAGGAGTTTTAAATGCACTGTGTAGTGATAGACGAGGTAATTATACGTTATTTTTGTTATAAAGAAGTTCGTTACGCAAAAGGTCTACTCTTTTAAGCTCTGGAGCCGGCTGGAGCTGATAGCCAAAATAAAAAATTTAAAAAAAAACGGATTTTAACCAATCATTCTCAAGGACTGTTTAATACAGTAAAACTCTTGTTTAAAAAACTCCTTTATAACGAGAATTCTGTATAACAAACAGCCTTAAAATCTTCAACCCCGCCTGCATTTAAAACTTCTTTATAACGAACAAATTTCAAGTCGTGATTCTTTATACGGGAATCACTGTATTTTACTTGTAGTTGGCCACTCTAACTTACTCTGCTTTATACTCAAATATTGTCTTACATTAACTCTACCTTAGCTTTTACTTTATCCTAATTTTTTGCCTTCACCTAACAGCTTATCCAATATAAATTATAACACTTTCAGATGACATTATTTCCTGTTCAAAGCAATTAGACAAGTGTCATGTCTCTAAGTGGTTTGATGTGCTTACCAAGTTTTGTGCTGGAAGTTGTGGTCTTTGTACACGATCAGAATGCCGTGATTATGATGTGAATTGCCGTGAAATCAAAGATCAATGTCTTCAGAGTGACAAAATTGATGATATGAGGGAGAAATGCGCAAGAACTTGTGGATTCTGCGTTGTTGGAGGGCAGGGAATCAATGAAAGTAAGTAGAAAAGATTTTTTTAAATATTTGAGTATGGTATTTTTCAAAATTTTTTTTTCAGTGCCATTAAAAAAGCCCCCAGTGCCACAATGCATCGACACGGCCGAAAACTGTACGAAAAACGAGCACTTATGCGCCTCACCATTGCACGCCGAGTTCATGATCAAATACTGTGCCAAAACGTGCTTCAAATGCTCAGTCGGTCCAAATGTGATTGTACCGGTAATTGGAACGCCGCACGATATTAATGGAACAGCGGCTGTTTTGATGCCAGCTTCTGTGATCATGGAAGCGGCTGTTCATAATAGCAAGATTTGTGAAGATCGACATCCGAAATGTGCTATTTGGGTATCAAAAGGGTTTTGTACTCATGAAAAGTACACACTTCAGCAGAGGCAGGCTTTGTGTCCGAAAAGCTGTAAATTGTGTTGAGAGTGTGGTTATGTTTTGGCTTAAATATGTTTTATAATGTGGGTTCCCTTACTTCTAAATATGTTTATATATCCATATGTAAGTGTAATAGTAAAAGCCACCGCCAAAAGATAATGAAGGAAGAGGTGTAAACTAACTCTTCATGCTCTGATAAAAATTTGAAAAACGTTGTTATAAATAGTGGTGTTATGTTACCTTTTAAAATTCCTTTACCTATGTTATTCTCTACGCACTGATCTTATTTCTGTATTTTGTAAAAGTAAAACAAAGTCATCTATGTTAGACATCCTAAAATGTCATTGAATTCGGATCTCACTGAGAATTTGTTTTACCTTTTTAATATTCATCAAGTTTTTTGTTGTATTGCTATTGCTTTTTTTGACAAGTAAACTTGAAACAATTATTTTAAAAGAAATTAACTAACAGGAAAGATACACGACCTGCAACGCTCAAATTTCTTTGAAAATTGTTTTATCGAAAGATCATGTAAGTGTAAGACCTTATTCAAAACTCTAATTTGCGGTTTGCGGCCACATTTGAGAAAATAAAGACTGAAAAATCGCGTTTTGAATTTTCCGCCAAATTGGCATAGTGTGTCATTGTATAATTTTTGAAATTTTCAATTTTTTTTTTAATTTCCAAACTGCATTAAACCGAAAAAAGAAGCGAAAACTTCATGAAACATATTTTCTTTGATTCCGATGCAATGTTATTGTTTGTTTTGTCGGTCAAGTGCATCGAAGTTTTGGTTGAGATTCCGGCACTCTCTCGCCTCGCGGGGTTTTGGGCACTTTCGTTTGCACTTTCTCTTGTATGTTGCGTGAAATCGTGATCGCCATAGTTTTTTTAATCGGCATGATGATTTTGCAAATTTTTTTTAAATTTTTATTTTTATTTAATTTAAAGTTTTTTATCTTCCTTACCCTACCTTATCATTTTTAAATAATATCTACCCTACCCTACCCTACCCTACCCTACCCTACCCTACCATACCCTACCCTACCCTACTCTACTTTGCTCTACCTTACCTTACTCTACTCTACCCTACTTTACCTCACGCTGCTTTACCCGTATCTTACTTTATTTTACCTTTTGTTATACAGAAGTTCTACTGTATTCTATTTTTATAGCCACAGCTCTGCCCCTCCTTACTCATCTCTAATAGCATTTTTTTTCAATTTTTTGCAGCAACTTTCTTCTTTTAACCCTTTAGTTAAACCAGTCAATCTAAGCTACCAATATATCATATACCAATAAACAGCATGATATATTAGTAACTTTTAATCCACCCCAAAAGTACAATAACAATTTGCGGAAAGAAAGTAATTACCGTGCCCTTTACCTTGAGAAACGCTTTGATCCCATCTCTGACTGGATTTTCATTATTTAACTTTTTCAGTTTTCACTTTTCAATCGCCGAAATTGGCGTATAAAATTATTCTTTCTTTTCATAATTGGTTTCGAAGATTTGATGCTATAAAGTAAACGGGTATATGTTGGATGCATTTTTGGATCTTACATATAGACGTTTAGGGGATAGGGCAAGGTTTGGATGTTTTGTTTTTGGGTGGTTTGAAAAAAATGATTTACGGTAAAACTGTATATTTTTTGTCATCCAAGGCAACTTCTGTATATTGCTGCAAAGTTTTGCAATTGTTCGTTATGGAAAGGAGCTTTGCTACACAAGAGTCTTAAATGCACTGTGCAGTGATAGAAGTGGTTCAATGTACAGAAGTTAATTATGGAGTAGCTTAACAGTACTATCAAAGCCAACTTTAGCAGTGCTATCAAAGCGAAGTTTAATAGTACTGTAGAAGCCGAGCTTAATAGTACTGCCGAAGCCTATCTTCATGATACTGTCAAGGCTAAGCTTATTAGTAATGTCAAAGCCAAGATTATCAGTACTGGCAAAACCAAGCATTCTAGTACGGTTAAAGTGTCTATGCTGAGTTTAAGTACTGTTAGAAACAATTTTAACAGTGCAGTAAAACATTTTACTTTTTTTTAATTTTAACATGATCGCGCTTATAAATTTTAAAAAAAATATGGAAATTTGTAGTCAATTCGCAATCAAAGCTGTATATCGTACCTTTTTAAAAAATACATTTTACTAAGCATTTGAATACTTTTTATTCAAGCTGGTTAATTAATTTTCAAACGCCTTATAAGAATACAATTTTCAAGTTAAAGTGAAAAATTTTATTTTCTCACTTTCCAGATGCGCCACATATACCACCGCAAGTTTCTAGCCTACTTATTATCTCTTCTACTCTCTCTGAAATCCGTGTCCACTTTCTTTTTCCCTCCACTCGGCGGAGGCGGTGGCGGCGGAGGATGTGGCTGTGGTTGCGGATGTGCTCCAATGTGTGGCCCAAGCTGTGGTGGATTTGGCGGAGGCTTTCAACAACCCTGCCTAGCCCAGCCAGCTTTTGCTCAACCAATGGGGTGTGGATCGGGTTGTGGCGGAGGCTTTGGCGGACTTGGCGGTGGTCTCGGAGGTGGATGTGGCTACTCAGGCGGGTGCGGAGGACTTGGAATGCTTGGGGGATGTTCTGGAATGCCATTTCAAAGTGCGCCTTTTGGTAGTAATGGAATTTCTACTCAACCTACTCTGCAGACTACACCAGCGCTTCAGCCGTTTGTTCAAGGGCCAGCACCAACTCAGGTTCAAACACCTGTGGCGGCGGCTCAACCACCTCCACCCGCTCCACCTGATAACTATGTTAACAATCCTAGTCCTAGTTCAGAGCCGGTATGTTATTTAAAATTTATAGCATGATATATTATGTTAGTTATACAAAATGATTTTGATTTTTTAAGTTATACTTTTAGAGCGGTTACGAATATAAAAGTACAGAATACGATCATGATCAACATGAAACACATCCTCCACCACCTCCGCCGCCTCCTCCTAACCCACCTCCACATCCTTATCACAATCATCATACTACTCCTGGCTATACACCGCATTCAACAAGCGATTTCAATAGCTATGCCAATGATAATGTAGGTTCAGTTCAAAGTTTTTATGATTTTTTTAAAATTTTTAAAATTTTTGATACCTAATTTTATATAAAACTGAATTTTATTATGAAAAAATATGAATTTAGGTCGACAATCTAAAACCAAGTGACATAACTTCAGTAGAAACATTTGGCGACAAACTTGTTGTACCACCGTCTAGTACTGTTGGATTGGTAAGATTGGTCTTTTCAAAGGTTTTTGCTTTTAAAATTTTGTTACAGACAATGTTATAGTAAAAAATATTTTTTTAAAGAAGAACCATAATTTATATATATGATTTAAGCCCCTAACAGAAGACTTTTACGAAGACAAGGTGCCTGAAGGCGAGGAAGCCGACTCGAATTCAACTGGAAACAAAAAAGACGTCAAAAATGATGTAGGTTTATCCCAATGATGTTTTAATACCTATTTGTTAACTTTTTATTGAGACTTTAGAGTGATTGAAAAAATGATCTATTATATAAATTTTTAAAGGATAAATTTAAAAAAAAAACGATAAGAAGTAAATTTAAAAAAGGGCCTAGTAGACCCTTACACGCCACTCTGAACCAATAGAAAACGAATTATTTCTTTTTTTGACATTTCGCCGAATCACGGTTGGTTTTAAAATTAAAAGCTGAAAATGTAAGAAAACTTTTATGAAACAATTGCAATTGTGAAATAACAAAAATCATATATTTTTAAATTTACGTCTTTTATCTGTTGAAATTTGCCATTTACCATTAGTTTCTGCTACATTTTGGTCAAAATTGTATAAAAAGTTTGAATATCAGGCGAAAAAACCGACCGAAAAACAAAAAAAAACGAAAAACGAATATTATATAAAATTTTAAATTTAGTTGCTAAGCCCTGATTACTCGGAAAATTCATTCAAATCAAAGGTGTCTGGTGTACCCAGTGATCCAATGGCAGCCGATCCAGATGCTACTGGAGACCCAAAGTGTAGCAGTGAGACCCTACGGTTGATCATGCATGAGGTAGGATAACTTATTTTGACAAAACAATATTTTTTTAAATTTTTAATATGTTTTTAGCACAAATTTTGGAAAAAAAAATAATTTTTTTTTGTTTGAAAAATTTTAAATTTCAATTTTTTTTACATTTAAATTTTTACTGAAAGTTCAAAATTAACCAAAATTTTTGCAAAAATAGTCAAATTTCACAATTTTTTCAGAACATAGTATCAAGCCCCACCATATCAAAGCAGTTGATCTTCAGTGCAGGCCGACTAGCTTTCGGCCAGACCATTGATGTTATCTGTTCGAGAAACAAGTTCAGTTATACTGTAGTAAGCTCCAAGATATTCTGTGAAGCTTCGCGTGGTCGAATCACTTGTTTTGCGTTTTTGCAGCCTTAATCTTGTTAGTTTTAACTATTTTTAGCTAGCTGTAGTAATAATTTTATATTGTAGTATATTGAACTGTATATTTTACCAAAGTTAATGTATTTATAGTTGCCATGACATTACAAGTTTTTAAATGTAATATAATATTATTATAACACTGAGAATAAATGAGTTTAGAATAAGGAAAAATGTTTTATTTGGTCTTTAAATTATAAAAATGAAAAAATGTTCATGTTGGTTTGCACTGCTGGGCGGGTTATTTTTAGCCAAAAAAAGAAAAAAAATTTTTTAATTTGAAAATTTTTTTAAAACAGGGAAGCATTTTCAACTTTAAAAAGATGAGCAGTGTAAAGGTCCTACCTCCCAGCCCTGCCAACCAAAAAAACCCATATCAAACTACACTAACATAGCACATGTCTTTGCTGACTCGTATATTCTTTACATCAAATCCCTCTTCATCATATTCTTCATCATCATCATCATCATCGCTATCAAACCGCCTCAACATACTCATATCATAAATCGACCCAAAAGTAGTCGATCGTTTCCATACTGGCATCGAATGTCGTTTACATTTACTCAAATCACTACAAACATGGTTACGGTTGACAATGTAGGCATGTAAAGTACTCGGATCTGATACCTGGGCTACGTAGTGGTTCTTTTTGGCTGGTAGAAAGTAGTAGAAGAGCTGTTTTAGTTGGTTTAAGTATGAGACAATGCAACATATTAAGAGGGTTGAAGCGACAAATATTATGATGGCAAATGCTGCTTCTGCTGGGAATTTCACGTACATTTTGTTTACCATCAAGGACCACTGTTACGGTAAAGTAGGTATTGCCATCGTCATTAATATCTGAAAAAAAATTTAGTGTTTTGTTTGTTTTGTATACAGATAGTTAGTTATACGCAATAGTTTAATAAGAAACATATTGTCACGAAGACCCATCAACCAATCTAACAAGAAAAGTATTCAACCTGCCTCGCTCAGAATCAACTAAAAATTTTTATATGAATTCTTTGTACCACCAATAGTACCTATAAAAAATTTTAGCTTGCACTTTTGAGTTTTAACTTTGAAATATTTGAGTTGCCTACCAATTTAGCAAGTTTGGCATTGTGTTTCAAGCATTTTTTTGACTTTCCAGACAAACTACGCTTACAAATTTAAAAATGTAGGTTTATTTCAAGGTTTTCTACTAGTATATCAAATAAAAATAATCAAAAGCCAAAAAATGGCAAAGTTATAAGCTTGAAACGCAATGCCAATTTTGGCGAGAAATTCAAAACGTACTTTAATCTCGATGTTACAGTGATTTCCTAGAAAACACAATTTAAAATATTGCTGAATATGTTATACAGTGGTCTCTCTATATAGTGAACCATTTGTATAAGCAACTCTCTTTATAGTAAATAAGAAATTTGGCCTTGCCAAGTTAATTTGCACTAAAAAGACTCTCCGTAAAGACAACACCCATTGTAGTAAACACAAAATGCCGGTATCTTCCGGTTGCTTATATAGAGAGAGTACTGTATTAACATTATCTTTCTATAATAAAAAGCCCGAACTCAATCAGAGCGCGGGAAGTCGAGCACTTTTATTTTGAGCTAAAGCTATATGTCCCAAATGTGTAACTGAAAACGCTTGAATAATGATTAATAAATAAATAAATAGAAGATAATTTACAAACCATAATTTTTAGGCTAAAACAACGGCGTTTTCCCTTCCATTTCAAAGTCTGGTAATGTAAAAGTACATATGTGGCATTTAGCCAAGAATTAATTCGAATATAACGCCCGTTTTTTCATTTTTTAATTAAAATGCCTCAAGTAATTACATTAAATAAGCTCATTTTTACTTACATTTTTATCTACGTGTAAATGTTGCTTTAGGCTATATTTTTAAAATTTAAAATTTTAACTTTTATAAAATAAAAAATTTTAAAATAAAATTTCTAGTCCATTTCAAAAAACAAACTTAAAAAATTGAAAAACGCCCAAAAAACGACTAAACCCTTTTAATCCATCGACCATATAATAATATATGGGACGATTGTTTTTGACATAGCGTCAAATACGAAAAATGTTTATTTCTTATCTTTTTTGATGCATTTCGCTTCGCCATGCCTAATCCTCAGATGTTATTGTCGGCAATAAAAAATGTTAGGCCAAGGGAAAAAGTGGGGACTTGCGCGGAGGCTTCCGGTTGTCAATAATTTTGGGTAATCTTATTGTTTTACAAGGGAGAATAATGTAGTACGTGTACGAGGGGTTAGTTGGTTCTCATTTTGAAGTTGGTTATAAAATATTTTTATTACTGCAGTTATTTTCATAGTTATAATGAAAAATTAAGCTTTTCGAGTTGAAAAACGTTTTTTTTCGGTTCTTTGCGCCTAATTTTTTTTTACTTATTAAAAGTTTTAAAATCAATAACAAAAATAAGTGTTATACCGTTAGGTAATCCAGAATTTAATTTTACGTTTCTAGCGTTTAAAATGGTCGAGCTATGGCGTTCGCCAATTAGAAACGGGAAACGGGCCGGGCCTATTTTTTAAGCCCGTCCCTCGGGTGGGGCCTGAATGTTAGACCTGGTCAGATCTATCTTTTTTTCAGGCCCGGTCCGTTTCTTATGTCTACCGCCGATGACCTGACGCTCGGTGGACGCATTTACACTTTTGTGAAGCGGATCCTAAACTTTAGATATAATATTAATTCTCTATTCATACTAGGCTTCTTTTGACTATAACTACGTACCTTTTTCAATTCCTCCTTCTTGGACTAATAAAAAGACCGGACCAAGCCTAATTTTTTAGCTCGGTCTGTTAAATTTGCTTTAGTCCGCCTTGGGCCTAGTGGGACCACTTTCAAAGCCAGCCTTTCTCTGCTTTTAATTACAGTGAAATTCTTGTGTAACAAGCTCTTTTATAACGACGTCTTCTATAACAAAAATCCCGTATAACGAACAATTTTTAAATCTCTAGCTAGCACTACTGTTCTCCCACCCCCCCCCCTTTCTAGCCACAAATATTTTCCTAATTTGAAGCTGAATTATGTAATATCTCTTGATTTATAGCTCTTCCAGTATTGCCTGCAATTAAAATCTGCAAATAAAACATATTACTCATGAAAAAAGAACAAAAGTTAAAAAAAATGGCCAATAATTTGTAGAAAACAGAAACAAAACCTTGAAAAGTGTTGAATATGCCACTTTATCCACTTTGCGCAACATCCAAAAACCCTGTCGAAATTGAATGTCGGAAATCAATTTTGACATGAAAGGACAAATTTGCACTACTTTATACTTAAATTGCGTTACAAGAGTTTTGATTAGGTTTTATGAGTTTTATAGATACAGATGTTGTAAAAGTTCTTTTTTTTTGAATTTTTTTTGTATTTTTGTTTTTATTTGATTTTTTGAATTTGGGATTATGATAGTCTAGAAAAGAGGAGAATGTGGAGAAGATCTTTTATAAAAATTTTTTGATTCTAAATTCCTGTTGTTTCTCTACTTATTAAAAAATAAAAAAAAGAGATTTTTCTGTTAGTACTTCAATAAATTTATATAAAAATAGAAAAAAGAATCACAGTTGCAAAATTAGAATTGGCTCGGCCCCCTTACATGTCTAGTAAGAACATCTTTTTGTCTATGTGTTGATTTATTCTTGTTTTGATTTTTTTTTAAATACGGAAAAGGTTGTTTCCTCTTCTTATTGCCCAGCCTTGTAGAATATTTTGTTCCTTTCTACTTTACCTCTTTGTAACCTACCCTAACCTGTTCTATCGTATTATATACCGTCGCCGTCCCGTGCTGAAGACCATTAAAACTTGTTTTCTAGTAAAATCATGCTTTTACACTATTTTTACATAATGACGTTTTTTTCAATAAATTAGCTGAAAAATATTTTTTTTATAAAAATGCGTTAACAATACATCTACAATGCATTGTCATTTTTCACTGTACTTAATTGATACCGCGTTTTCTTTGAAATTATCGAACAAAAAGGACTATTAATTTATTCATGAAAAGACGAAAGTAGTAAAATGTGGTTGCATGTGAACATTGTAGCGTGTTTAGGCATTTTCTCAGTTTTTGTTGGGACAATACAAATGAAACCTGACTTTAATTTTTTGAATTTACTTTATCTTTCATTTGGATGTTCACTGAGTTCTGTGTTTTTCTCAATGCAAATTTTCGGTATTATGGGGAGCAGAATTATTTGAACCATCTAATTTTTCTATATGTTATCAATAGGCTTGAAAAGTGGCTCAGTGGGCTTCTTTCTTTGGCTTGGTCTTTTTACAAGCTTGGTTACTATTGCTGAGATAATAATCTTGGCAGGAAGAGGCGGGGGTAGATCAAGAATAATTTTTTTAGTAAGGGCGGATTTTTAATTTTTTTATGTTAGCAGGATCAACTAGGGCTAGTGTTTTTTGCATAGAAATGGGAAGTAGAGCTAAAACTTTTTTTGTATATACTTTATTGTATAGTAATTAAGTGTCTCCTGCTCAAAAAATGAAATTTTGCCGACAGGAAATTGATTGCCAACCGACTGATACTCTTTTTTTGAAACCCAATACTGTTTTTCTTTATAAAAACGCGGTTTTTGTTTTACTTGATAGGCCTTGAGGGCACGAAACTCTCTTAAATTTCCGAATGTTTCATAGTTTTTTTTGTTTTAAGGGAATTATTCTTGGTTCCAAATTGTGACCATTTCTCGCGTGTGGGAAATGCCTAAAAGCGGGTTTTAGGGATTATCTTTGCCTAAAACAGAATCGTTTGCTGCCGGAAGTCAAGAGTTTATTTGTGAGGTCAGGAACGATTCGGGAGCGATAGAATTTGCGGCTTGGAACGATAGGATTACACACGTTCAGAATGAGTACGTTTCAAGTTGAATTAGGTTGGGTTAGTACGAAAATGATATTTGGAGTAGATTTTTAGTAGTAAAGCGTTAAGGAAGAATTATTAAGTTGTTCACATAATTCTGTGCCCTACAATCTTAAAAATTTGCTTTGAAAATGGGCACAGAATTAGTTGAACAACCTGATAGTATTTACTCTACCCTACCCTACCCTACCCTACCCTACCCTACCCTACCGTACCCTACCGTACTCTACCGTACCCTACCGTACCCTACCCTACCCTACCCTACCCTACTTTTCCCTACCTTGCCCTACCTTGCTTTACCTTGCTCTGCCCTACCTTACCCTACCTTACCCTACGCTGTATTAATGTGTTTTACTCTAAATTTCCTTACTCGATCTTACTTCACATTATCATATCTTACCCTACCCTGCAGCCTTATCCCAGCCTAACCTGCCCTAACCTTTTTTAATATATGTCCAACCTTAACTTTCCTAATCCTACTCTGCTGTAAGCTATCTTATCTTAACCTACCCTATCGTCTTTCATCTTACTCTATCTTACGATATCTTTCTCTGCCCTACCTTGCCCCATTTACTTTATCTTATGCACGTATATATGTGTACTTTTATTTTTTTCGCAAAGTAATGAATGTAACATTGCTTCACTAAAACTATAAACTATATGAACCATGCGGCCCCAAATAATGGCTTTTTTAAATTAAATTTTGTTTTTTGTTTGTGTTTGATTTCGTTTTAGATTTTAGTTGTTTTAATTAAGCATTCCGTTGCCTCCGGGCCAGACTGGTATTATTTTGGCAGTCTTTAATTGCTTTGGCCAGTACTTGTACTTTATTCGAAATGTGAGAATTTGGGTTGCGGCTGGGATTTACTTTACTATCTTTTGGAAAGTAAAATTTTTACTAAGTTTATATTTTCTGATAGACTTTAAGGTACTTATACAGTATTCTCTCTATATAAGCAACCTGAAGGAACCGACATTTCGTGTTTACTATAAGGGGTGTTGTTTTTACAGAGAGGCTTTTTAGTGCAAATTGACTTGGCGGGGCTAAATTTATTGTTGACCAGTGTTTTGCCGGACCGGTCCGGTCCGGACCGAAACAAAATTTTTTGCGGACCAGACCGGACCCAAAATCCTGCGGACCCGGACCGAAGAAAAAGCTCCGGACCGGTCCGGAAGAAAATTTTTTTTTAATTTTATTAAAACTGCTTTAAAAATTGCAAAGAAAACATATTTTTAAGTGTTTTTAAACGTAGAGAAAGCAGTTTTAGCGCTCTTTGCTTTTTTTAAAAATAAAAAAAATTTTTTTGCGGACCGGACGCAAAAATTTTGGGTTTGGACCGGACCGGACCCGAAAATCGCCGGACCGGACCGATGAAAAACGCTCCGGACCGGTCCGGGCAAAACACTGTTGTTGACTATAAGGAGAGATGCTTATGCAGATGTTTACTATATAGAGAGACCACTTTAGTACTATTATTTAAAAAAGTCTTTTTTTTTATCTTTAAAATTCCCAAAGCCTAAAAAAATTAAAAAAAAACAAAAAAAATAAGAGTTTTTTTTATATATCACTGTAGCTCAAAACATTGTCATGTTGTGTCTGATTTTCTTTTGACAAATTATAATGGAGCTCTTCATTATTTTTAGGTTAGTTTATTGAGACAAAGCCGTGACATCTGTTTTTGTTTTTAATATAACAGGATTCAAAATAGCATTTCAAAACTCAACTAATATTTTCATTATTTAGTTTGTTAACACAATAAGTATCGCAGAAGCTAGTTGAACTCAGGGCGGGGTAAAAGGTGAGTGAGTAGATCTGAGGTTTTTCAAAAGGCAGGGGTAGGGAAGGAAAAAGTTAGTAAAGCGTAGGAGCGAAGGAATATGTTTAAAAATTTTTAACAAACGTCATACCCTTATTTATTTTAATGTACCCCTTCCTACTCTGCCCTTCCTTGTCATACTTTGCCATACTCTACCTTTACTCTACCTACCCTATTCTATCCTACGCCACATATAAGCCTTAACTTTTTTTAATTTTATCTTTTCATTCTTTCTCCCCCCCCCCTCTTATCACTCTTTTTCTTACCCTTCTTCTCTCCTCTACACCACAATTAAAACCTTTTAAATAAGATAGTCCAAAAAAGTAAAATTAGACATAGTACACAGTAATAAAAATCAATCACCAGACAAAGATAGTGTTGAAAACAAGTCCCAGCAGAGGAGCTGAGCGTTCTCTTAGCTTCATTTTACCGTCCAGACAAAATAAATCCTTGAGTTTAACTTGTTTTTGTCAAGAGTGTGGCATTGTTGGCGAGACAATTAGGTTACCTTTAATTCAATTGGTGTAAGGCTTGTACAATATATTTTAGTGTGTTGTAAGTCACATTGGGCTAGGTTGGGAGTGCTGTTGGAGGTTTTAAAGGGCAGAACTTAATTTTTCTATAAATCATGTCTAGAAAAGGGGAGTTATATTGAGCAATAGCTAGGCTTGAAAGAGGGCCCACTGATCCAGGCTGAAGGAAATGCGAAAAGGGTTGGTTCCGGCTGGCACACGTAGACCTGAGTACCGGGGTTTAAACCAAAGCACGGCTTGATTTCTTGGCAAGTTTAGTAAGTTCTGATTCTAAGGCTAAGACTTGAGTTAAAGGTACTTTTTATAACAGGCTGGATGGGGAGGGGGGAGGAGAGGAGGTGAAGGGGTTGGGTAAAACGTAAGTTATTATTTTTTCTCAAAGAAAAGACAGCCCACACAAAAAAAAATTTATGTTTTACTTTTACCCCTCTTGCACCTACCCTTGCCCTAATCACAGCCATAAAGCGAACCTTAAACTAGTAAAACAACTAAACCAAACTTTTAAAAACAAAGTTTAGATTGCTATTTTACGACCAAACTATAGGCGCATAAGTGTCACGAAAGTCCGTTACTGAGTAAAATTTAAGCTTTACATTCCGGGAATACGTTTTATTGCGCAGAAATGGTTCTCGTCTTTAATTTGTGGTTATGCAGTTGGAAAACAAAAGAAGCATGAAAAATGTTTATATCTCTCAGCAATTTATACATACGCTTCTCCGGGTTTCGTACTTTCAAAAGTGTTATGGAGGGGTGTGGGTTGTGTCTTGAAGAAAAATTAAAAATTGTTTTTTGTGTTTAAGTTAGACCAGTAAAAAGGTTAAGCCGGGCCCGTGTTTTTTATTTTATCTTTTGTTGCTAGACTTTAGCCAGGCCACGGGATCCTGGTTTGGCTCAAACCATTTCTGGCCTTAGTTTTGGCCCGGCTTTCAGGACCCTCACGGTCTTACCCAGCCCCTTTCAAATTTGTTTCGGTTTTGCCAAAAATTTAAAAATGTTATATTCTAGGTATTCAATAGGTATTAACAATTTGAAGTATAGTCAGTAATTTATAGTTCGTACTGTAAAAACATAGAACTAGAGGATTAACCTCGTTATTTGAATTTGTATTTATATGTACTTCAATCAAATAATAAGAATCGGTTTTTTTAATTATTAGTGACATAAAAACTATTATTAAGTTTTGACGTACTATACTTTTTTCTCTTAATGCAATAGTTGGCGTGTTTTATCAGTTTTACTGCTATCTTGTGCTGTAATTTTTGGAGATTTTAGATTTTAATGTTATTATAACATGACTTTATCTTTGTTTTATTGTTTACCGTTACAACACACTTGTGATAAACTATTTGGTTTGTATGAACAGTAAATTGCATTGTTTTCAATTAATGTTATTGTTATATTCGTACTTTACAAGATGACTTGTTATTTTTAAGATACTAACTTCTAGGATTGATGAAACAGTAAAGAACAAAATGATTTGGAAAGAAATCATCAGCAATATCGCATTAAGTTGCGTTATTGGCGTAGCATTACTTTTGGTTATAATGGTAGTGTTTCTATTCTTACTGGTACTTTCATTAACATTCGATTGTTGGTGGACTATTGGTAGGTTTTTAGTATGTTATATTAGGGTTTTAATAGAGTAACTTTTAGGTATAATTATCGTTGGGCTAGGTTAGGACTTGGAATAAGGCTTTGGGATAGGGCTCTGGGCTAGAGCTCTGGGATAGGGCTTTGCGATATGGGTCTGGGGTAGGGCTCTAGGCTAGGGCTCTGGGCTGCGGCTCTGGGCTACGGCTTTGGGCTAGGGCTCTGGGCTAGGGCTCTGGGCTAGGGCTCTGGGCTAGGGCTCTGGGCTAGGGTTCTGGGCTATCGTTCTGGATTAGGGCTCTGCGGTAGGGCAGAGTAGACGTATCGTTCTAATTTTTACATTACTATATATTATACATTTTACAATTATTTCTAGGCAAATTCTTCAACATAGAAGAAGATACCCAGGACTTGATTGCCGTTGATGCTGAAAATGACAGTCGTTTCAAGCGGCCATGGATGATACGTCTACAAAATGGCAAAGTTCATACTGTCAAACCGAGTACGGCAGCAGACTTGGAAATGGTCTAACTGTTCAATTTATTTAAATTATGCGGGTTGTAAATATACTTAATGGCTTTTTATTTTTTAATAAATTTTTAAAAATTATTGAAGACTTAATGTGTTGAAATTTAAGATTCATACTGTAATTTTAATCAAATTATTTTTCCTAAAAAAATTTTTGAATTTCCATTATTATTTTTCTCTACTACTTTTCTACCAGTCGGTGATGATTTTCCGTCGCATTTTGTCATTTTCTATTGTAACGCCACTTCTTTTGCAAGTGTTTTCAAACAATCATAGTCATGAACATCATTTTGACTATAGTTTAATCGACCCCATCGCGTATTGTATTGATATTGCTCGACACGAAGCCTTGTACACACTTCAGGAACTCGTTTATAATGGATTTGCGGATATTCCACGGTAAGAATTTTTTAGTTTTTGTTGTAATGTTATGTTACACAACATGTAGGTTAAAGTGTAGGTTTGTAAAGTAAAGTAAGGATTTGATGACAAATCTATATTTTGATTGTTTTTACGATTTGGGGAGACGGTAGAACAAGAAATTTGATAATAAAATTTTGATTTGTTTATTTTTGCTTTCATAAACTTATTTGGCACTATTTAGAGATGTCTACCGAATTGCTGGTTATATCGCAGATTGTACCAAATTTCCAAGTAAGTTTAAAGCAAGTCATATAAATTCCTATTGTAGGCAAAAACGGAATTTCACAACGTTATTTATGTTAGGTGCCGACATAAAGAACCCGCCACTTTTTACAGGAAATTACAAGAAACGTGTGGCGGGTTCTTTATGTCGGCACCTTAATTTATTGTTCAGCCTAGTACTCGACCATATATTGGGCTAACAATCTTAGTATATGAACATGTGCTAGGCCGCAAAACTTGGTGTTTAACCCTATGCTAGCTTAAACACTACATAGTTTCTCAGAATAACTTTTCATTTTGTAGGTGCATTCAAAAAACAATACGATGAAATACTACTACAAATGGAAGAAACGTTTGACAGATTTTATACAGGAGGCGCATGCATGCAGTACCTGATCGAAGATGTGAAGGAGATTTGTTTAATAAAGAGTAGTCTCAAAAAGTCAGACATAAATTCCACCAACATTCAAAAATTTTGTGGGTAAGTGTACTGGGCTAGAGGAAGAATCTGGGCTAGGTCTCTGCGGTAGGGCTCTGGACTAGGGCTATGAACTAGGCCTAAGGCTAGAAGTGGGGATGGGGCTAGAACAAGTCATTTCAATCCTAACAATAACGTACTTTTCAGCCCGTTAATGCACCTAATCCTGCCGTGCATCTTCTACCACGTCAATGAACTTTGTCCGTACAATGGTGAGATCATGAAGTTGGTCACTTATATGCCATTCTACTTTACCGAAGCCGTCACACCAAACACTGTATTCGAAGAAGCACCAAACTCAACCAACCAGTGTATGAATATTTTTGACAAAAGTTTGGTGCAAACCTTCAACATGCTGTATATGGACGAGGAAACAAGAGAGGAGAATAAGCATAGTGAATCCAAAATTATCTACGATTACTTGTTGAAGGATTTTATTAATTTTGCTAAAGGTGTGAGTAATGGGCAATAAATAGCTTTTCTTATCTTTAGATTTTTTAAATCTTTAGTGAAAGTAAAGAACTTATAGTAGAAGGTCGTTATACGAAGAGTAGAGGAAGGAGCTATTTTTCGATTTTTCAGGACATACCACCTGTCCCTAACCAATTTTCCGAATCTAGATCGGTTTAAATTTTGCTTATATCAAGATACCCTTTTTACAGTGTTTATATATAACACTACGGGATCTGTCGACCACGTATTTTAACAAAAAAAACTTAACTTTTAAATTGAAACAAAACTTTTAAAATTTTAAGATCCGCCCAATTCACAATAATATTTTATTCAACTCGTATGTTATACATAATGTTAATACGTTTAGAAATTGAAATCCTGTTAAAATAACACTCAAAAAGACAAGACTCGTTACAATAATACTCACAGAGGCATAACACGTGTTCAAAAAATTTTGAATTTTCAAAAATCCAAAAAAATCATAATATATAACGCCTTATATACCAACACAACTATAAAGTAAAATTTTGTATACTAAAACAAACATAACATAAAGGTATTTGTATAAGTGATGAAAAGGTTAAAGAAGCTACCCATTTGATATATCAAGTAAAGTGATATGAAGAAGACTTGGAATTCGTTGTTCAATCGAATGTATACCAAACAAGAAAAGAATGTATACTAAATGAAATGATACCTAAAAACAATGAATGTAAAGTGTGAAAAGAAAGATTCAATAATAATTCTATTAGATTGTTCAAATAATGATGTGCCCCGTAAGCCCAACAATAAGCTTTGAGAAGAAGCACAGAATTATGTGAACAAACTAATAATCTACTGATAATTACTCTAATCTTCATGTTAGTAAAGAAACTAATATCATAGTAACTCTTCCAAAAACTAAAAGAGCTAAAACAGTCATAGACAACTACTACAATATACCAAAGATAAAAAAAAGTCAAAAGAAGCTGCTGCTAAGATAATATCCTCAAAGATACTAGTAAAAAATCGCTTTCTCTTATCACAAGCTAATCTTTATCTTCCTCCCATCCCATCTTCAAAGCTAACAACCAACCAACGCTTCCGCCTATGATATTATCCTCAAAGCAACCAATAGATCAGTCGTTTTCTCGCTTAAATAACTATATATCCTCGTGACATAGGTCGCATTTTTAGTTTTATACAGTTCAGTATATGGTTGATAAGATTGTTTTGCATTCTCGTGATAGGAATTCAATAAATGGAAGCCAGCTCCCAGTGCCCATGACACTTCCATTGATTTTAACTTCTTTGAAACCTATAACAACATGTTTTTTTGTTTAATTTTATAAAAATAATACAAAACCTTTACAAAGTAAAAAAATAGATAGCATATTCAACATATTATACCAATAACATCATACTACATAAGTTACCACGCTTAATACACTGAATTTTATGCTATATTAACCATCTTTCCCCATAACAATATAAAAAATATCAAAAAACCCACATGAATCTTGACGTCATCCTGTAACCCATAGCCAGTAGACAACAGTGAGTATATGTAACTGAGATCCATACACTGGAACGGTCTCCAATGTTCAGTTCCCCATTCGTGCTCCTCTAACGCGCAGAACTTTTCGGCCGCATTTTTGAAATCTCCAACTTTAATCCATCGACCTTTTTGATCTTTTCCCGTCGTCAAACCAGCTTGCTCAGCTCGGTCGAAGAAGTAGGCAAACACGTAGATATCATATTTGTTGATGAGTCTTTCAACCGGTCGGATATTTGTGTTTTTGACGTATTTGTCGGCCAAAAGTTTGCAGGTTTTAAAGGATTTTGATGATGTTCCTCTGAAATTATATTTATTTTTATATTAGGCTTGATATCTAGAATAAATCCCAGTTTGAACAGCCCTAAACCTTCACAACCTTCAAAAGCATACCCATGCCTAAAAACCCCTGAAAACCAACCTTAAAGTCCAATTCTTTCCAGCATAATCCCAGTTTTTCATAACATAACCTTTAGGAAAGCAGTCTACATCCAAGTCAGTCTCCTTATCATTGTTTAACCTGGCCATTCCAAGTCTAGCAGCAATCAGTCCATTACCCAGATAACTATGAGTGTAGAGACGAAGTTTTTGGCCAAATATTTTGAGTTGATGTCCAAATTCATCTTCAACAGCACCTGCTGTAAAGGCTTCTTCTGGGTTTGTCGGCATAAAAGTAACTTGTGTTGATCCACCACCCAGATCCAGAGCTACAGCTGTTTTTTGAGCTAAAATAATGATTTTAGGTAATAACTTGACTCATCTTGTAACAAGTAGTCTCAAAATTTTAAAAACCTCTCTAGAAATCTAGTGTAAAACCAAAAAAAAATTAAATCCCTCATCTAAGCTTTAAACACCTAAAATAACAAAAAAAAACAAATATCTTACCATCGCCTCGAATAAACTGCATCTTATCAGTCAAAAAGTTTAATGTAAACCATCCGAATACTCCTTCGTCTATTCCAGACAAGATTCCAACACTTTCAGCTTCAGTTAACAGTCCACTCTTCTGAACTACAGCTTCAACTTCAAATAAGATACGATCGCTTTCATCTGACGGCAAAAGCCTTAATCCAGCTGTAGCTTTCATCACAATAGGCGTATGATTCCACAGCCCTTTTGGTACTTTCTTCCTGGCTTCGTCTATCAAATACTTTATACTGGCAGCTGCTTTTGATGGATCGGCTGCATAAGATGATAAGCCAGGGTTTGTCTATAAGTTTGATGTACATTAACTTTTAGAAAACCAAAATTAACTGCAAAAAATTCATCTAGCTTATAAAAAATTAATTTAGATACCAAAAAATATAGATTATCGATAATTTTTTCAAAACTGGAGCAATAAAGACATCAAACTCAATGACAAAACGTCAATCTTGTCTTACCTGTCTAAAAGTCTCTGATTCCAGTTTAAACGGGCTGTGCTCTTGAGCTGGATCATGTGAGAACTCAAATAAATGAAGCCGAGATCCAGTAGAACCAGCGTCGATTACCGCTGAATAAAATCGACACGTCTCATGTTCCTAAAAGTAAATTCTATTGTTTTACACATATTGTTATCAAATGTTGTCTTTTTTTTTAGGTTTTCCATTAACAATTCATCAAAAACAAAAGTTAAACAAGCATTTTTAAGTTATAATCAAATAACATCTTCAGTTTAATATTTAAAAAAAAGTCCAGGAGATTGTTTTTATGCAACTGAATATCAAATTCAAAGTAAACACGCCTAAAAACAAATAAAAAAGAAAAAACACTTACTTCATGTTCCAAATCCGGCGATAAACAAGACTTTATCTCCTTGGTCGGCGTTTCTATCCAATCTACTTGTTGTTCTCCCCATACCCATCCATTCGCCGCTAATACCAAGAAACACACTGTTAAAAAGCCCATGGTTAATATAAATTGGAATGTAATCCCGTCGTTTTAAGGAAAGTTGAGTTCGCTAAGATACAAGTTGAAATAGTGGAATAATTCTTGTCAAACCATTGAAAGCATGAAGAATAAGTGAAACCCTGGAAGCAAAGTTTTAGCTACAAAAACAAAAGAAATCCATCAAACGCGAGGTATATTAACGTAGACGGTGGAAGAAAATGGTGAGCAAAGTTCGCCTCGAACACATATTTACTCGGACTTCACGTATTTTTGGGTAAACTCCACGAATTTTTCGTTTCCGCGAAAAATAGTTTTTTGCGCGCGCGAAATGTCACAAATGTATCGGCTTTTTGACATTTCGTTGATTTTATGTAGAAATAGGTAAAATATTTAAAAAATGTGAGTCTAAGTAGGGATACTAATATTAAAAACCTAAAGTTAATATTTTAGTTTATTAAGATTTTTTTAATAGATTCAATACGAGATATTGGTCAAGCGATAGACTTTAAGGCCGATTTATAGGTAAATATGATACTTTTTAGAACGGTAATTTGAGTAATTTGATCTGCAAAAACGTTGAGCAAAGTTGAGAGAGCAAAAAACAGCTGAAAAGCTTTCATAATCTTGTTATGACGTATGAAAAGCAAAAGATTTATTGAATTCCAGAGACTTTAAAAAAATTTTTTTTTAATTTATAAAAACACATAATTAATATAAAAAATTTAGAATAATAAAATAATATTAGATTTTAATTCTTTTTCTAAAAACCGTGTGACTTTTACATATTTGGTTTCTAAAAACTAGGGAAATGGCATTTTCAAAGTGAGGAAACTTGCGAAAGCTAAAAAAAACAGACTTTCAAATAACAAAAAAGGAGCAGATTCAGACTGATAAGACGTATGTACGAGCCTCCCAGGGTGGCGTGGGTTTTACCTTGTGATTTTGTTTGATTAATACTTCAAAGTTTGTTAATTTTGATTGTAGTTTGTGTTAGGTTACTTACTGAAATGATTCCACAGGCCGGCCGGTGAATAAGAAACACAGGAAAGGCTTGGATAATTGTGTTGATTGTTTAAAATTAACAATAGGTTAAATTAAGGTACAGAAGGTAGAAAAACGATAGAGTGTAGCAAGGCAAGGAAAGGCAAGGCAAGGCAATGGCAATGCAAGGCAAGGTAGGGACGAGTAAGTTTAAGTAGGGTAGATTTTAAGTATTTTTAGCTTATAAGGAAAACATTTTTAGAAATTTCACTAAACAATTGATTGTGCCGGAAGTGTTTGAACAGGTTTCAAAAAACTGCGTGAAGAGTGAATAGTTTTTAACCAAGAGATTAACATAATATTTGCCCTTAAGCGCAAATTGTTTAGTCACCTTTCACAGTCAAAAATACTGCTTTTTTAATATTTGAACATACAGAATTACCAAGGTTAATATCGGGTATATAAAGGTTAGCTTGGCTAAAATTTTAATAATTTCACATTTGGCACGTTGGCTTTATCGTGCTTTGACTGTCAGATCACGCTTTAGGTTTAAAATCGTGGTTTAATATCTAAAATATAAAATGAAGGTTATATTGTTTATATCTAGTATAATATCAGTGGCTTCTGCGCTAACTGCCGATGAACAATCAAGTGTAGTTGGCTACCATAATGACTACAAACGGACAGTAGCTTTCGGAGAGCAAGAAGCGGCTAATGGCAAGTTGCCAGCTGCTGCTGATATGTTAGAGTACAGTTATGATACTGATGTGGAGTCGGCTGCTCAAGATTGGGCTGATAGTTGCAACTTCTCCCATAACGGATATGCTGGTGGTCAAAATCTGGCTGTGTTTGGAGGTAGTGGCATGAATAACACTGCTCTACTTCAACAAAGCGTCCAGATGTGGTTTAATGAGGTTGAGGACTTTGATGTGAATGATGTTAGCGACTTTGAGGTGGATTCTAGTGCTACTACTGGGCATTTTACTCAAGTAGGTTTTAAAGAGAAGCTCAAGTTTTAATTTTTAAGTCTAAAATATTAAATTTTAATCAAGTCCCTTGACTTAAAGCGCAAAAAAACTCAAATATTAGTCCAGAACCTACTATAATATAACGTTTTTTCTAATTTCAGGTGATTTGGGCCAAGTCATCTACCCTAGGTTGTGGTGTGCAGCAATGTGCTACAATTGAAAACCTTTCCTCTGATTTTGACAATGGCTACATCGTCGTATGTAACTATCAATCTGCTGGTAACTACCTTGGTCAACCTGTCTACACAGAAGGCGATGCTTGCTCCAAATGCCCTGACGGATACATTTGTGACAATGGGTTGTGCTCGCAATCTTCGTAGAGGTTTGTCTTGTGATATTAAACGGTTTTAGTGGCATAAACAATATTATTGTAAATTTGATAGTTTGGGCAGTATTAAGATAGGGCTAGGTATAATAAGGGAGCTTGAACAAAATTAATAACCATGCTTTAAAAATTCGAACAAGTTAGTTTAATCGCCGTTTGTAAGTGTAACGAAGCATCACTCCTTCATAACAATAGATTCATCAGGGTGGAGTCGGAGTTCGGGTTCGTCGGCAAAACTGCAAATTATTTGTAGTTCCAAGTGCTTGGCCAAAGCTATAAACTTCCAGCGGTCGGGCGAAATGCAAAAGTTGCGTCGTTCCGACAGCTCTCTCATGTCTGTGATAAAGTCCGCGTCATGGTGTTTTTGCTGAAAAATGAAAAATACAATAAGATGGCAACAACAGAGTTGTAGTATATGTAATGTAGGGTTTAAAAGTAGGGATGAGTAGAGTAAAACACAATATGGCAAGATAAGATAAAGCAGTGTCCCTCTATTGAAGATAATACCAAAACCCTTACCGATATAGGCATGTAAACCCTGAGAAACCCTTCAAACTTCATGAACCTGTACTCCAACTGTAACTGTTTCATTCGTAAAAACGCTTTCCGCGTCCGTTTCAGAATCAGCTTCAGCTGTTCGTATTCTCTACAATCAATGTACATCTTAGCATACAATTTGACTCGTTTTGCTTTGACTCTTTTAAAGTCGTCGAGGATGGTTCTGTAGAGATCAAAGGTTCGAATGTCGAAAATGTCATGGAATTTGACAGAAAAATGGAATTGCACGGCTTCGGCTTGTGGTGACAGACTGAAAATTCAAATATTGGGTTGTCCACAAAATTATTCTTGATCTTCCCTGCTTCTCCTTTTTAAGATTATCCTATCAGCACTGATAATAAGATTATTCTCCCAACGCTGATAACTAGGTCTGTAAAGGCACTGAGCCATGCCTAGTAGATCCCTTTCAGATCTACCAATAACATATAATTAGGTCGTTCAGTCGTTCACAAAATTCTGTGCCCCCTCTCAAAGTAAAAAACCTCCAAAAATTTGAGTTGAGAAAGAGCACAAAATTAATTGAATAACCTGATACTGTCATTTTAAAAACACAATTCAATGTTTTACGTATCTACAGTAGTAAAAAAATGTTTTGTAAAATAACGTTATACTTACGGGAGGTACTGGTAAACGCACAGAAAGTTAACACATGGTAGGAACAGTTTTCCACATGGATTATCTAACATATCTGCCAAATCTGAAACTCAAAAATTAAAAAAATAAAACGATGGCTATTTAAACTCAAAAATAGGCCTAACCCAGTAAAAAACTTTAAAAAATCCATCAAAAAATAAAATTTTAAAAAGCCATTAAACAATTTAAAAAATCGACCAACAAGTTAATACTTACACTCATCCGCCACACTCAAAAACTGAGGTTTCGAATTGATCCTCATGTCATAAGTCGAATAAAAGTAGGTCCGACTCTTCCACAAGTGATTCGCCATGTGTATTACAGCCACTTTTCGCCGACACTCGTCTGTTAGCACCGGAACGCCGTGATAATGCCACCCTTGAAAACCTTCACCACTCAAAATGTCCTTGGTCTTCGACAATTCCTTCTGCAAATCGACCAGTACTTGTTGAACGACACGGCTGTACAGAATGAATGGGATAACCAATTTGACGTTTAGTTCTGCACAAAATATAGGTAATAAAAATTGGTTTTATATAAGAGATAGGCTGGGCATGAATTCATATAAAGATTCATAAGGGTAAGGAAAAAAAGGTTTTAAAGAGGTAAAGCAAAACAAAAATTTTTTTTTCAGAAACCCCCCCCCTCACCATTTTTTTCAACCTCACCCAAACTCTAGTATAAATTCTAAAACCCCACTGTAATAAACATACTGATTCCCTTGTAAATGATCTCCACCGTATACTTCTCCGCAGGTCTCCGCTCCATATTTCCAATACCAATGATTGCTTGATTTGGATATAACACACCTTTGATAGCGACCAGAAGACTCGGTTTTCGTGTAGCAAATGAGATTTCCTTCTTGTACATACAAGCCTGGCCATTTTGAAGAGCACAAACACTTTGTTGACCTCCCATAAAATGCTTCAGAACTCGTTCGGATGTCATCTGGAAGTGGAATTTTAGGTATAACTTGACTAAAAGTTGGTATAAATTGGCTAATTTTAGGTATAACTTGAGTAAAAGTAGGTTATAGTAATATTTATAGCTAGAAATATCATAACTGGGACTAATGGTTATATGATGGTAGCAAAAGATCAAAGATAACAACACTTTTAAAAGGCCAAAAAAGAATTGTCAATATCAATAAATTGACGACAAGACTTTTTCACTCTTAATAAAAACACAGAATAACACTATCATCTCTCCATAATACATAAAATAACAAAACCTTCCCTTCACAAATTACAAAAATAAAGTTATATCATCGTATTATACTCACCAAGAACGTTAAAACATCCTCCGTCAAATCCGATACCCGTTGTGCCACTTCCACCGCAACCCCATTCAAAACATTCCTGTAGCTTAAAAAATAGTCCAAACACGTTTTTCTCAAAACTTTTGGCAACTTCTTCGTCTCTTCGACCGCCGTACTCTCGGTATCCGACTCGCTACAGAAGGTGGAGTCAGTACAATACGTATCCGAGTCCGATATCGTGTCAGTGTCGCTCATTTTGACAGTATGTGTAAGTTTTAGAGCGCGGGTAATTCAGAAATTGATGGACAATTTCAATTCAATAAGTCGGTGAACAAATTCAGTTCATAAAGTTAAAACAACATTAATCAACCGACCGGTAAATCGAGAACCGATTGGCAAGTGAGAAAATTTGTGAAGAAGGTAAGTTTGAGAAAAGTTACATTATTTTACATAGAAAAATTAAAATTTGGAAAAAGCAAGAAAAGGACGGCTATTTTATATCGAACCGTCGAGCTGTTCGAGTTGTCCTTTTGGCCTAAATCCTTCATTTTTTAAATTTAATAAAGAAAAAATAAAAACTATTTTTTTAATTTATACTCCGTTTTTAATATTCAAGAACGATTTGTTGCTGGTTTTGAAATAAACTTTTTTCGATAAAAAAACAACAACAATATCCTTTTTCGCAACCTGCGCTTTTATTCCCGCAGTTCGCGCCAAAATTCTCCCCTTTTGTTGATTTTTCTTCGAAGTCGACTGCAATCAGTTCTTTCTCTGAATTTCGATCCCTGTTTCGAAGTTAATTCGAGTTTGATGCTGAAGTAATGTTTGGAACGACGTTATTGTTCAAGGTATGTTTAAGATTTTTAAATTTTTGGGTTATTTTGGTTATATTATCAAATTTTTGGCAGCATCTCCGCCTCTTTTAGTCCAATTTTGGTTTTAGAGCCTATTTTATGATGTCTTTCTCTTGTTTTTTATAATTTTTATAGAAAAAACGTGGAGTATCATCAAAATAAATTAAAATTAATATCGATTTTTGCTTTGCGCTTTATTTCTCGTCTTTGAGACTTCCACTGTAATCGTCATCAATTTCATGGTGAGCATGAAGTGGGCGAGGTAATTTGGGGGGAGGGGCATTGTTGGATACAGTTTTGGTCTTCTTGGCCTTCTTTTCGGAT
Organism: Bursaphelenchus okinawaensis; assembly: GCA_904066225.2. NCBI lineage: Eukaryota > Metazoa > Nematoda > Chromadorea > Rhabditida > Aphelenchoididae > Bursaphelenchus > Bursaphelenchus okinawaensis. Next base: position 3,274,838 of record CAJFCW020000005.1, on the reverse strand, counting down.
TTATGGGTGGTGCTTTTCGAAGTTGCTTTTGATGTTACTGACTTCATTTGAGTTCTATCCAGCTTTTCTTGCGACTAAAACGATATTATTAGTCTTTAGTCTAATCTTATTTTAGGTAATATCGCTGTTAACCTAATATTGTTTTAGCTTTGGTGTTTTGAGAAAACAAAAAAGTCTTTTGAAGTCTAGACTAGCCAGTTATGCTTCATTTTTGCGGATTGATCTACACGAAAGCAATCTTTCCTATATATCAACTTACGTCGTCTTTAGGAGTTGAACAAGTAGTGTTGTTGGTGGTAGTATTGGTTGTGCTTCTGCTTGTCGCCGTCTTTTTAATTACCTTCTTCTTTTTCTCTACAGATTTTGCCGGTCCTCCTTTACGGATCCAAATTGCTTTGCTTCTGAGGTCGTTGAAAGCCTGAATCATCTGCTCGTGTTTCTGCTCAACCTGACTTGTTGTCAGCGGTTCTACACCACTTATCACTTTCAGGGCTTCCTAAAACGGCTTCTTCCTTTATAAGTTAGTTTTAGCGTTGATCTAGTTAGTTTTTTGAAGCCAAAAGGCTATCTAAACTTGATTTATTTTGGATATCAGCTTACCTGCGGTCCCTCATCGCCAGAAGAAGCCAAACTCTTCAATTGTTCTTCCAAAAATATTTTGATTTCGCCAATCTTTGCTCGACATTTTGGATCTTTCACCCAACACTTTGTTTCCACGAACTCTTTCGCTTCCTGAGGCATTTTTTGAGGTAACAGTGGCATCTGAACCTTGCGAATAGCTGTAGCAATTCGTTTTGGCTCCAAGTCTGGCCATGGGCTTTCACCATGGTAAAAGACTTCGTACATAAACACACCGAATGACCTGAAATATTTGGGTTAAGCAAATTGATAATATTACATTGTTCAAATAATTTTGTGCCCCCAACTCCAAAAAATTGCTTTGAGTAGGGGCAAAGAATTACTTGAACCTCCTCAATATATCAGATACTGTGATATATTAAGTACTTTGAGGTCTCAATACCTAATATAAAAGTTTATTCATTTGCTTAACCTACCATATGTCGCAGCTCAGCGAATACCACGGCTTGTTAGTCAAGCATTCTGGTGGCATTGCTCTGATTGGAATGTTTTGTTGTGTCAGGATCTCAGGCTTGGTATCATTTAGTTCTTCAGGAGTATTAGCTAGGCCAAACCCAGACAACTTCAAATGGCCATATATACTGACATAGCATTTGTCCACTACCACTTGTCGATGAACAATGTTTCTGTAAAAAGAATTGATTTCATGTTTTTTTAACGAAAAATGTGTAAAAATTAGCCCAAGTTATTCAACTTTTTGTAAATTATATTAATCATGACTTCAAAACCTACTGTTCATGAACATAGACCAACGCGTTTGTGATCTCCATGGCAAACTTGTATCGTTCGACGTCTGAACATGCTGAACCGTGCAGAATCAAGAACTCCTTCAGGGTTCTGCCTGGCGAACTTTCGAATACTAATTGAACTGGCAAATCAGTGCATACCAAGCCATATACCTACAATAATATTTTGTTTACTTATGTTTTTAAAGCCAAAGTTTATCATTTAGAAGTATAAAGTTGGATATAGTTTTTCTAATTATGGAATTAGATATAGTTTTACTAAATATGTCGAAACTTAATAATTTTATTTAGTCTTACCAATGTTAAGTTAGGATGTTTCAAATTGACCAATCGTTGGCATTCGTTGGACAAGACTCGATTTGTTTTTTCTATGGTTTGTCTGTTGTGATCATGGGATGTCATTTTGATTAACACATCGATTTTGTCAAACAGCTTGCCATCGTACACCTTGTGGTAATCTGAAAATAAAATACGTAAAACCATGACCCCGTTCGTGGGCCGGGCCGAAAACTGGGCTCGGTCGAAAATTGAGCTCGGCCGCTTTACAGGATTAGTTGTGATAAAAAATTTAGAAAATATGTGAAAAGTTTGTCTTACCAGTTTCACTTTCCAGTTTCTGCCCGATATTTACAAATTCTTTGCTCAGGATCCAAGGCGGAGTTTCCATTGGTCTTACTGGTCGAACCTTCTCGCCACTTTTAATCAGCTTGAATCTTCGTTTTGTCATCTCTGCGACCATCTTTTTCACGGAGTTAAAGGACTAAAATTTTGGCTTTAAGCATTATGATTTTAGGTATTCTAACATTAATATATTTAACTTTAAGTAATATGTTGTTTTAACACTAAAAATAATATTTTTTAATTAGTACTGACCTTTGAAATTGTGCTAATTTTTATTTCGCAGTTGTCGATCATGGCCGCAGTAATGTAGCTGGACGTGTCTCCTTTTACGATGATCTCTAGTTGGTCCATGTAACATACCGCAAAGTCGCCGGGTTGTTTTAGGTATGGCTAAAACGTTAAAAAATGAAAAATCGCTGTTTTCAAAAAAAAATTTTTGAAATTTATTAAAAAATGGGATTTTTAAACATTATCATAAACTATTATATTAGTTTATGCGAAAAAAAAGGTTATGAAGATGCCTACCATAAGCGCCTTTCCCTGAACATAGCCAAAAAACCATGGTTCATTGCAACATTCTTCGTATATCGTCTTCTGGTTGATTGGCACTGGTTCGACCGACGCCAATTCGGACGTTTCTTCTCTTTCTCTTGATGTCTTTCTTTGTTTCTTGCCTTTCATCACTATTTCTGGGCAAAACTAAAAAGTTTACAAGTTTAAAATGTAAAAAATAACAAAAATTTTAAAATTTAAAAAAGATTTTTAAACTGGCAATTTGACCTATAAAGTTTTTTTTAAATCTAACCTTGTTTTCAGGTCAACTTGTCGGAAAACCAGGCGAAAATTTCTTCACCGTGCAGATGGAACACTACTTCAGCTAGAAACCGACCAGAACCGAAAGCGTCGACCGTCTGTCAACGATTGTAAAATGTAAAATGACTGACCTTGTGTATGTTTTGCTTCTCACGGACTTGAGATTTCATAAATTGTCAGAAATTTGAATATTTTTGATACTTTTCAATTTTCAGCTTTTGGAAACTGGTGGTCTTTTCGCATTGGCCAAACTTCCTCAAGACTAACTTTGGCTACTTTTGTACTCTGCGGCTTATGTACTTCTGAATTCTAAAACATGACTGATGTTGATTTAGTCACCGCCAGAGAGTCCCTTACTGATGCTGTTTTAACTGCCCGTGACCCTACGGATGCTGGCTTCATTTCTACAACCACTGAAGCGGACGAACTTACGGCCAAGGATTCTTCTTCTCGTACTGAAGTAACTGCTGCTTGTGATAAGACCAGTTCCTGTGCCTGCACTCGTGAACCGAACAGAGCTTTGAGAAGGGATTGCTTGTTGTACTACATGGTCTTTTCGAATCTTTTAACTGGAATCGAAGTTAGATGGGCTCGGCATGGTACTTATACCTCAAATGAAATTTATCGGCTGCTGGTGTGTTGATTTTTAAAACATTTTTGTATGGGTGCGGGGATAAGAGGTGGAGTGGGCTTAATATTGTAGTTGGGAAGTTTTTAAAAGGTATTGTAAATAGCTGATAACTTATGTTTCTTTTTCAATGTTAGTGTTATAATGTTACGGTCAAATTATCGTTAATATTGTAAATCAAAGAGGCGACACGCGAAAAGCAGTCTCTAACGCAACGCCGATGCCTAAAGGCCGCGATATGACTCTTTCAAAAGAGAGAGAGAAATTCGGACCTTAGGGAGCGATCAGGTGTGTCTTGCGTTTATATATTTTATGTAATACAGTAACCTTTTAAATACTTTTCTTATAAATAAATCTTAACAAAATAATAAAAATAATTATCACTCGGACTGTATAATGTAAGGTATTAGGCGTACAGGGAATAGGTCTAGCGGGTCCGATGCGAACAGATCGGGGTAGCATGGGATTCTTATGGTAAAGTAGGAAGGAAGGAAATAACCCAAACACATAACCCTAACAATTCTACTTTATCAAAAATATTTTAAAAAATTAATTAAATTTTGGTTTCAGCTCTCATCAAACAGGATTCTTAAACATCTTGTAAACCATGCCGTTAGTTTTTGCTATTTCAGTGAGGGATGGCTTACATTCAGCGGCAGTGGGATTCGTTTTTTCACTCAAAGACCCGGAAGATTTGTCATCTTGTGGGCACTTGTTGACCGATTGAGAAACGTTGTTTTTGATGTTTACGTGCTATCGACCGAACAGACACCAATTCAGACATATTTGATTGAAATGATCTACAAGGCTTATCGTAAGTTTGACATAAAAATATATTAATTTTTGTATTGGGTTGTACAAAAATTAATGAGCTACTGAACACCAAACTAGAAAAATAGATGGTAACTTTCTAGTTTTTTGAATTTAAATTTTAAAAACTACTTTTTGCTTATTAGTTTACCGATGAACCTTTATTTTTAGGGCTGAAAGTTCAACTGCGTATTCCTCCTGAACGTCAGAGCCGCGTGATTCAGCAAGTTTTGGCAGACTTAAAAATGGACGTAAGTGACAGTTCTCACCACATGGTAGAAAAATTAAAGTTTTACGGAGTACCTATACTACAAACAGAAGGTGCGACGTCGACTGTAGTTATGGCGAATCAATTATGGAAAGGCCAAGATTTTCATGTTTCTCCGTTAGATCTGTATATCGACTACAGACCTCCCTACTTGACTGTTTCTGATGGATGTAGGTTTTTTAGTCAAGGATGAAGGTGGGGAAAGATCTTGACTTTTTCTAATAGTAACGTTTTAAAGACCGTTAAAACAAGTTTTTTATCTAGTAAGACCTAGCTAACTTGTTAATCTTTCAGACTTGGCTGAACTGTTTGACATCTCTTTTTATAGAGTATATTTGAATAGCATCAACTTTTTAGTTTTGTTCAACTACCTACCGTAAGTTTATAACATACAGTGAACTTTATATAACGAATCGCTAGGGGATTTAAAATTTGTTTTTTATGAAGAGGTTTTGTTATAGAGAGGTTTAAGATGCACTGTGTGATGATAGCTGGGATTCAAATGTTGTTCGTAATACTGGGTTTTGTTAAGTAGAGGTTTCTTATATAACTTTTTTTAATAATTTTAATATAAAAAAATTTCAGTTTGTCCCCAAAAGTGATAGGAACTTTATTTTACTGTTCTGCCAAGTTCCTGGACTTATTTGAAGATTCGACTTTTGAGATCTATAGACAAATCCTGGATGAATTCAGAAGAGTTCGTGTAGGTTCCGTAGAACTTTCTGCCATATTGTTCATTGATTGCATTGTATATGACAGACTGAAGCCGCTTTACAAGAAAGTGTTCAAAGTGATTGACAAGATAAAGGAACTGAACGCTGAATATGATTTTTTGGTGTTCAAAGGGAAACTTAGTATTCACTTACCAGTTGAGGTATGTCTGAAATAAAATATTTAAAAGAATGGTAAATTTTACTTTCATGCATAATATTTTTTGGTAGTAAGTACATTTAAGCTTTGTCGATCGAATCACTTTCTGATGGTGTCTTGACTGCTCGTGGCACCGCCTTAGCTCCTTGAACTTTTTGAGTGTAGTATAATAAGGTTCTACTGCACTTTTGATTTTAAAAACGTCAATTTCAGAACAACGACCGTGAGTACGAGTTCATCAGAGATTTTCGAGGATTCTCGGAACGCCGCGACTTCCAACTCTCCCCAGATAAATGGAGGTTTGTGGGGTACAGTGACGACGTCAATCTACAAGTTGTGTGCTATTTTGAAGAGGAAGTAGTGGAAAGATTGAGAGATGCCGTACAAATGCATGAGTAAATCGACAAACAAAATATTGGCTTGGCAAATAAACTGATTTTTTGTAGTTTTTGATTTGATGGGCATGCGAAATTACCTGATTGTTGACGCAGAATGCCAACGTTTTGCGAAGACCTTTTTTAGTCCTTTACTTTTTTTTAAAATTATTTGCTTTGGCTTTACGTTTAAGCGCCAAAAGTGCGCTTATGTTATAGTTTCAAAGCCGTGGTTTGTTGTAAGCAGTTGACTTAAACGTAATTCTCTTGGCTTTGATACAAAGCTTCAAACGATCTAAGAGCTTCAAAAAAGGTTGAAGATTTCTTTTTTCATTTACTAGTTTTATTAAAAATGGTGCCCAATGTTTACGCTCACGGCTCTCAAGAAGAATCTATGCCTTTTCATAAAAAAGGTACTGAAGTCAAAGTTCTGAATGAAAGCTGTTTGAATTATTATTTGATACATACTACTTTATTGTCAGGTTTGGAATTCAGAGATTCTGGAAAGCGTACTAGGTATAATGGCAAAGTTTGTCAACTTTTGGTGAGTACTTTTATTTCATTGTAGGATATTGCTCCCGGGCTCAAAAGCAATATCGTAAATTCTGTTACGATATTGCTTTAGCACAGGGCATTGCTAATTTTTCTTATATAAATAAAATTTTTTCACACCCCGCAGTGTACATTGCCTCGAGCATTTACAGTCAAACCTCTGCACTATGACACCAGGAGATTGCACTAAAGTGCGATTATAGCCTCCGTGTCACGGTGTAAATTTGACATTTTTAGTTGACATCTAGAAGAATACTGAACTGTTTCATGTGTGGTGCTGGACATTGCACAATTGTGGACGGTGAAGTCGCGTCGTATGGCCAAAAGTTTGTGTTTTATACTAAGAAACCTAGTCAAATTGTTGCCTTCAACGCGCTTTATGCTCCAAAGGATGCCTACCTGCAAATATCGGAACAAGTAAATTGTCCGGCACAAAGATATTTGATTGAGATGATTTACAAAGCAAAAAGTATGTTTTTTAAGTTAGCTTAAAACAAGGTTTGCCCAAGAATCAGACATGGGTGTCCAAAAATTTCAAACTATTTTAAAACCGTTTGTTTTGTGACATGAGGTAGTACTTAAGCATAGAAATGCAAAAAGATAAAAATTTTTTTAAAATTTGGATTACGACAGGATTTAAAATTTTTTTTCTTAACTTTTGTACTTTCCATAAGCCAAGGCATATAAGCACAAATATGTTAATTTCCAGGCTTTAAAATTTTTTTTTTAATTTAAAAAAAAATAATTTTTTTAAATTACAACTTCCCTAAGATAGTATAAAGGAAGTTGTTTGTAAACACTTATAAAACTTGCAATATGTGCCACGCACCTTTTTTAACTATTTTGGACCGAATTACATCCAAATCCTCTGCTAATGACCTTAGGGTTTCAACTTTAAAAATTCGTGGCTACTGCAGGCTCCGCTGAAATGACCCAAAATTAATGTCATTAGAACCACAATATCATGTAGTTATACTACCTATCGTCAAAAGTGTATCACATGTGAGGTGTTTTTGAGAAATTTTAAATTTAGTAAAATTTTGATGATTTTTTTTGCAAATTTTAATTTTTTTTTCAATGCCTTCCGGGCATAATAAAAAAAATTGTCAACAGGTAAAATGAATGCCTTATAGTGACAAACATTTTAAAAAAAGTCCCATTCAATTCTAACATTTAGTACAAAATTTACAAAAAAAAAGTTTAAATCCTACCGTAATCCTACCGTAACCTGAATTTTGAATTTTTTTACATTTTTGCATTTCTATTTCTAAGTACTACCTCTTGTCAAAAAATGAACGGTTTTAAAATAGTTTGAAATTTTTGAACACCCCCATTTGAGCCATGTTCGATTCTTAGGCGAACCTTGTTTTAAAAGTTAAAATACTTTCTGTTCAATTTTCCGTAGTCTTTTGTACCAATGTAAATTGTGGAATACAAAGCAATAATGAAAGTAATTTTAGAATTGAACGTTAAATTATGGTTTTCTGTTTGCCTTCACACTCGTATAGTACAGCAAGTTCTGGCCGAAGTCAATTATCAAATATATGATCAGTCGAGAGCTCCAGATACTGAAATGGGAGATGAATGGAAATTTTATGGAGTACCATTAGCAAAGCCGAAAAATTCTAATACTATCAATATAGCCGATCAATTGTGGAAGAACAAAGTGTTTCATCACGTAGTGTCAGAACTATGGTTTAGTAGAAAACCGCGTAATTTGGCAATTGCCGATGCCTGTAAGTCTTCACAAATGTTTGTGTTGGACTAAAGAAGTGTATATGATTAATGTTAGTACTATACTAAAGAATTGTTTAGAAGTTCTATTCATAACTCCTTAATTGTTGGTTACTTCGTTAAATTTTAGACTTGGCCGAATTATTTGACACTCAGTTTGCTACAGCGTCTTTGCATTCCATCAAATTTTTGACCTTTTATCATTACCATCCGTAAGTTTATTTTTTACTTTTGAGGAACTTGTTCTGAGAAAGTTACTGTAACAGCGTAAACTGTAAATTGTCGTTCTTACATACTACCGTATCTAACATAAGTCAAATTTTGCACAGTAACGGTTTTTGATCTGCATTTTCATCTGGTATATTTAATGTTTAACTTGAATGCTTAGGTGTTCAAAATTGCATGCCAATAAAAACTTTTAGGTTACCGTAAAGTTTTTGTTTCGAGATTTTTGGCAGCTTAGATCTCTTTACCACGTTTCTTAGAATTTTTTTCTCTCCAATTTGCTATATAACACTAGCCGTAAATCAATTTTCATTATGTGCCGAAACCTAGTTAAACATTCGATGTGATATTGTGTTTGTAAAAAACGACAACGATTTAACAGTTTTGTTAACAGATACATTGTTATAAAGTTATTAAAACTTTTTTAAAAAGAATAACGTAAACATTTTTAGACTACCTCCACAAGTTCAAGATAAAGAATTTTACTGTGTTCTTCGAATGTATGATATGCTTGATGATGCCATTTTTGACATCTACAGGACAATTCTAAGTGACTTTGAAAGAGTTTGTGTGAAGAAGCTAATTTTTAAAGCAAAATTGTACATAGATGCGATTGGGTACGACAAAATGAGACCTATCTTTCAAAAGCTTTGCAAAGCACTTAACAAAATGAAGCAGGTGGTGGCTGGTTATATGTTTGTGGAATTTACAGGGGACGTTTGAATCACACTACCAGTAGCGGTAAGTTTATAAACTATTATTAAAATTAAAATAATTCTGTGCTCTCTGATATCTTTATTTAAATTTAAATAATTCTGTGCCCCTTGACATCTTTATTGAACTTATTTAATTCTGTGCCCTCTGACATCTTTATTAAAATTTATTTAATTCTGTGCCCTCTGACATCTTTATTAAAATTTATTTAATTCTGTGCCCTCTGACATCTTTATTTAAATTTAAATAATTCGTTACCTTTCAAAACATTTCTTCGGAGTGAGATGGTATCTAGCGGTCAAAGATTTTCGTAACGATACGCGTACCAATTTTATTGTAGCATGCACATTCACCGATCAAATAGTCGACAGGTTAGGGCCAGACAACGAAATAAGAATAAATGAGTGAACGGGAATAACAACTGATTTCTATAATTAGCTATGAAATGGATTATAAGATGTAAATTGATAAATATCTCTTCGCTTATATTACTTTTAATAATAGAAGGCGCTAGGACAAATGCGGTTTTTGGACATTTTCTGATTTTTTAAAGAATTTTTTTTATTTTTTAGTTAATTTAGTTGTAGTTTGGTAACACATAGTACTAAAGTTTAAATTGGTACGGTTTTAACATAACAGTACCATTTTTGGCTTTTAGTACCATTTAGTATCAAAAATACAAAAACACTACCAATTTAAACTTTAGTATTTGGTAACATACTACAAATAAATTAACTAAAAAATAAAAAAAATTGGCATTATGTTTCAAGCTTATAACTCTGTTATTTTTTGACTTTTAGGAATTTTTCTTTAATATACAAGTAGAAAACCTTTATATAAATCTACGTTTTTTAACTTGTAAGCGTATCTTTTCCCGAAAGTGGAAAAGAGTGCTTGAAACACAATGCCAAACTTTGTCAAATTGGCAGAAAACTCAAATGTTTAAAAATTAAAACTCAAAAGCACAAGCTAACATTTTTTATGGGTACTATTGGTGGTACAACGAGTTCATATAAAAATTTTGAGCTGGTTCTGATCAGGGCATGTTGGGTACTTTACTTGAAACCTAAAATTCATTTTCTAAGCCTAAAATTAATTTCGAGACTAAAATTACTTTTTTAAATTTTAAAATGTACAGTGAAACCTCTATATAACCAATCGCTAGGGGATTTAACAAATTGTAAAATTTGGTTGTTATGAAGAGGTTTCGTTACACAGAGGTTTAAATGCACTGTGTAGTGCTCGCCGAGTATTCAATAGTTCTTTGTAATACAGGGGTTTTGTTATGTAGAGGTTCCACTGTATTAATATTTTTTACGCAAAGTTTTAAAACCTAAATTTTCAAAAAATTTTTAAATTTTTAGTTACTTTTGCTTCATTTTTAAAAGATTTAATTTTTTTCATTGACAAATTTGTCTAGATCAAGGTTCAGAAACCTAATGTACAAAATATTTGTGTTTACAATTCCAAAAATCTCTTGTTAATTCGATGGTCTCATAAAAAGGTCATTTTGCTTTCTAAAAATTCGTTTCCTTGATCATGCGCCAATCTTTTTCTACACTCATTTTGTTTCAATTTTAATACGATTTGATTGACATCTCGTCTGTTCATTTTTGGAAAAAATACCTTATTAATCATGTGAGTAACCCACAGTATAACCAAAAAGTGTGAAATATTGAACTGCTTGGTCTTGGAGAGGATGTACTTTTAAATTTTATGTGATTTTGAGGTAGGGTTGGGTAATGTAGGATAGGTTAGTGTAGGGCAGGGTAGAGTGGGATAGGCTGAAGCATAGCAAGCTGAAGTATGATAGGGGAATGTAAGGTAAGGTAGAGTAAAGCATGATAGAGCATAGTAAGGTAGGTTGGTGTAAAGTAGAGTAGGATAGTGTAGGGCATGGTAAGGTAAAGTGGTGTAGGGTAGGGTAATGTAGAGTAGGGTAATGTAGAGTAGTGTAGAGTGGGGTAGGAAGAAGTATAGCAAGCAAAAGTATGGTAGGGGAACGTAAGGTGAGGTAGAGAAGAGCATGATAAAGTATAGTAATTAAGGTTAGGGCAGGGTAGGGCAGGGTAGTGCAAGGCATGATAAGATAAGGTGGAGTAGGGTAGTGTATGTAACGTTTGAGTATAGTATGTTAGGTTGATAACTTTTAAAATTTTAATTTTTGATAAAAATTAGTATTTTTAAAATTTTAGTAATTACCATATCACTTTTACTGCAAATTAAACACCGCTTCAAGATTTTTGATTTTTTATATATTTTTTATTTTCTCGTCGCAAGCAGCTAAAGTGCAAATAATGCAAAACTGGTATGCGATTCAGATGGTTGAGGTTACATTACGGTGATTCGATTAATTCAAAGTGACAGATTTTTTAATTCGCAGACAAAAACAATAAAAAAAATAATTTTATTGTTTACAAATTTGCCTCGTTTCAATTTTTGCTTCACCAATAGTACCCATTCAATATTTCAACTTTTGCTTTTGAGTTTTAACTTTAAAATATTTGAGTTTTTCGCCAATTTGGTAAATTTTGGCATTGTGTTTCAAGCACTATTTTTAACTTTACAAACAAGCTACGTATACAAATTTAAAAATTTAGGTATATTTAAAGGTTTTCTACTAGTATATGAGAGAAAAATGATTAAAAGTCAAAAAATGACAAAGTTATTAGCTTGAAACACAATGCCAATTTGGCGGAAAATTTAAAATTTGATTTGTTGGCCTTGATTTTTTTGATATTTCCTGGTAATCACGATTTAGTAATTTTCTGAAGATCTTATATTTAGATGAACTTTCTATATAAAAAGTTTCAAGTCAATCAGAGCAGGGCAATTTGGGCACTTTTCTTGTAAAAGATCAGCTATAATCATAACATGCCTCTTGAGAGCGGAGGATGTTGTTACTATAAAGGATTACTCTACTGATTTTCTATGGTATATTATTAACTTTTTGATTTCAACACTTTTAAACGCTCTAAAAACCTTAATTATTTTCAAATTGCTTTTCCAAAATCACTACAACAAGATACTTACCGTGTCATGTAACCCCTGTCCTTTGGGCGTACGTTGCTTTTTAAGCGTTTCGTTGAAACGAGTTAAGGGCATCTGGAAGTCACGCGTCTAAACCAGTAACAACAACAATTAAAATTGTTGGTCACTTTGGGATAAAAAGTTTTATCGAAATAGTTTTGTCAATTCCACTATTGTAATCTTTAAAAATAATTAATAAAAGCGTAGACAACATCAAGTTTTTACAAATTACAGCAAAACATAAATACGAAAATAGAAAAGAATTGGGAAAGAGTTTGATGAAATTGCAAAGGTTAAGAGTTCAAAATTTATTTTTTTTTAATTTTAAAGAAACATGAACACAGAAAGAACGTTGAAATTTTGAAAAATGTTAAAATATGATATATATTAATTTTTTAATAAAACGTCATTTTTTTCAAAATAATTAAAGTCGAAAAGGTTTTTGTTACTGATCAGTATTTTAAAGCTACACTTTTCAATTATGTGAGAATATTGAGCGTACTGTAATTTTCTAACGATTTAATATAGCAGTTTTTGAAAATAATTTTCTCGTTATTTTTTATGTTCTTTTACTCTATATAGGTCTAGTACTAAAAGCCCATAGCTATTTGGTGCAAATTCCTTGATATTTTAAGGTGTTTATGTCAAAGTCCGGTTCTTCACTTCCACGGTAGAACAAGGTGGATTAGAGTATGAGAAGGTAAGGTAGCGTATTGTAAGATAAGAGAGTATTGTAAAGCTTGGTACATAGTGGATTAAATTTACGCAGAGTTGTTTTCTGAAGTTGTTTAAAGTTTTTGAATTTACTACTTTTTTTTCAATTGTGTCTTGTACAAATATTATCGTAATCTGCTCACTGATCTACTCCTTTCTTCCTCATTGTTATTTTTTGGCACTATTTTTTGTAAAGTGTGAATCGAACCTTTTGTTTCTTCATTACTCGCTAAATATCTTTACAATCAATTACCGAGAATTTCCCAATTAACAATCGTGGCAGTAGTTTTTAGTCTCTGAATGATAACGTAGATGAGTTTACACTTTTACTGGAATACTTTGACACGTGAAACGTGTCAACGGCTCTACTGAACACATGTTCTGTTGGGCTGGTTTAAAGGGAATGATAGTATGATCGAAGATGTACTACATTTACTTTTTTTTGACATTACTATGTAATATTGATTATTACTAATTTAAAGGCAAAGACAATCTGTTTATACAGGCTTTTAGGTTAGTAGTATGATAGCAAGCTGAATCTTTTGGTCTTCAAATAATTTTTTTTTAATTTTAAATTTACTTAAAAATTTGTATCGTACATGTCTTTTGAAAATAGAAAATAAATTTACAATTTTACAGTTCCAACTATCTAAATTGAAATTTATTATATTCTTTGAAGCCATTTGTCACTGTAGGATTCAAGTTCATTAGTCATTTATAGCCTGCGTCAGTCATTTGTTACAATTACTTTTTTACTCTTTTACTCTTTATTGTTGTAAACTTGGCGCATTACTGAATTCGACTTATTGTAATGTTAACTCTAAGTATTATAACCTAAAATTTTTAAGCTTGATTTGATTACGGTAATATAGTATAGAAAAATATAGTATGTTATCGCATAATACAAAGTAAGTTAGAGAACAAGGCAAAGGCAAAGGCAAAGCAATGGGGTAAGATAGGGTAGAGTATAAGATGGTAAAGCAATATAAGGTATGGTAATGCAAGTTGTGGTACAGTAGAGTACCACAAGATAGTGGAAGGCCTCAGAATGGCATCTACTTCTATTTTTAACTTAAACTTGATCAATAAAAAGTCACAATAGACGCCATTAATTCCTACTGTTGTAAAGTTGGCGTAGACCAATTAATTGTCCATCAAAATTAATCAATTTGAAACTTTGTTCCTGATAGGCTAACGAACTAAAAAGACGGTGCGTCAAAGGTCAGACGGTTTAAAGTGTACACGTTTAGACAAGGCTTACAACGTGTTCATTTGCTTTTGCAGGCTTTGTCTAGACATTTTGCAAATTAAAAAAAGTTTAACTCAAGTTTTAAAACTGTAATCAGTAGTTTAATATCAATGATGTTGCAAAGAAATGACCAATGATTAAAATGTAAAAAAGAAAAATTTTCGCGATTGGGTTTGGCAATACAACAAAAATAGCTGCCATGTTTTTTACAACAATATAAAAGTGTAAACAATGAAGGTTGTTTTTACGTAAAAAAAGTGATTTTTAAAGATTGAACTTTTGTCAGAAAATGATAAAGAATTTTTTATTTTAAAATCAGTTTTCAAGCCTAAAAACGATAATTCAGGGTTTAAAATGAATTATAGGCATAAATATAAAATCTAGGTTTAGAAATGGCTTTTCGCTTTCAAAGTGAATTTTAAGCTTTTAAAAAATGAGATCTCTAGGATTTTAGTAAATTTTAAGCTTAAAAATGAATTTTAGGCTAAAAAATGGAGTTTGGTCTTAAAAATTATTTTTAGGCTTATAAATCATTTTTTGGCTTAAAAATGATTTTTAGGTTTAAAAATTATTTTTAGGCTTAAAAACGTAGGTTGGGTTTTAAGAGCGAATTTTAGGCTAAAATGAATTTTTAGCTTAAAAATGCTTTCTAAGCTTAGAAATGTACTATGCTTGAAAAACAAATTAGGGGCTTAAAAATTTAATTTTAATTATAAAAATTAAACTTTATTTTACTGAATTTTCAAAAATAAATTTTAGGCTTGTTTTGATTAAAAGTGCATAATAGTGCATGCTTTCTTCTGCCATCCTTTATTCATGTGATTTTCAATAAGCATTTAGACAATTACACCCGGAAAAACAAGACCCCTGCCGCTTTCTGATTATGGACTTTACACCTTTTTATTGCTGTAAACTGAACGCCAAACCAAAACATCAGTAATTGATTTCTACTGTAATGTTGTTGTTTACTTTGTCACTGTGAACGGGGGGAAGAGGGAGGGGGGGGCGAGATGTGGTTTGCAAACTACAAATTTAAAAAAATTAGTGTTATGACATGTTTTTGTGTGTTGATGACATAAAGTGAACTTTTGTGACTATATGTATAGCTAAGACAAAAAAACTAAGATCTGCGGCTGACAAGTGTAGGGTAGCGTTATCAAAGAAGGAAAAGAGGGGAAGGGGAGGTCTTTTTAGACTTGTTGCTTACACTAAGCTCAAATTAATGATTAGTGTACCATCACCAAAACTATTGTGAATTGTTTACAAATGTACGTAAACAACGTATTTGCTAGATACGCTTGTGATAGTCAGTTGATTTCATAGTAAAAAAGTTACTGCAGAAAATGTAAACACAAAAACAACTTATGACAAATCTTGTTGCAACAAATCCATTATTGACTAAACTACAAAAAACGTACAGTATTATGAATGCAAAGTAAAAAAAGATGGTAGAGTAAGGTAATGTAATGTATGGAAAGATAAAGGAATGTAAGAAAAGGTAAAGTAGTAGAGTAGAATACAGTATAGTATGTTAGGGTAGGGGAGAGTAGAGTAGGGCAGAGTAGAGTAGGTTACAGTAGAGTATGGTAGGATAATTTTAATTAACTTATTTTAAAATAAAATATAGTTTTTGGGTAATTAAGATTTAGTTAAGATTAAAATTTTTTATTTTAATTTAAAATATTATTTTTACAAGATAAAGATTAAAAAATTTGTTTTTTTTTATTATAGTATTAAGATTTTTTTCTTTTGATCCTTTTAAATGTTGTTTATTGATTATTATAATTTTTTTAGTAATAATTTTATTATTAAGTTTTATAAGTAATTTATGATTTTGTTATTATGTTAGATTAAGGAAAGTAGAGTAGGGCAGGGTAGAGTATGCTAGGATAGAGTAAAGTGAAGTAGGGCAGAGTAGACTAAGTTACAATAGAGTAAAGTAGGAGAAGGTAGAGCAGAGTATCGCAGAGTAATGTAGAAAAGATAAAGCAAAATTTTTAATTCAAAAATCTGTTATCAGTTTAAGTGTCCCCATCGTTACACAGTAGCAGACAATAAATTGCATTAATACATTATTAAACTTTAGTAAACCGAATGTCCAAACCAGTAATAAATAACTCGAAACCGCTACTTCAACAATAAATTATTACAAAACGGAAAACCTCACTGAATAGGTTCATAAATCTTTTATCTCTCTCTTCGTATGTTGCAAAAATACGCGATTAATTTTAAACATTCTACTTTACAATGTAAAATTAACTAGCAAAGGTAATGGTAACTGTAATGTATGTATGTATATGTATATGCATATTTTTGTATTTATTTATTTTTATTTTATATGCAGCTTTGGTTATATCAACCCATATGTATTCGCATAGACGCCCTGGTCCAACGATAATACTTGTTTGCGGCAAAGCTTAACCCCCCCTCTTCCCAGAAAAAAAAATTTCGAAAAAGGTTAAACGTGTCCCCCCCCGTGAATTTTTTGACCCCCGCCGGCAGACCAAAAGTCGCCGCCCGGCCCTGGTGGCAGCTTAATTTCCAATTGTGATTTACTTTGAAGCAATATGTTGATAAAACGAAAAGTGCAACGTTTGCTTCCAAAGTGGCTTCTACCACAAGTCTCCGTATTTCTGACAAAACCAAAGCTCTCTTTGATTTGAGGACAAAGGTGAACAACGGCAACGAAACTTCTAAGCTGTTCAATACATCGAATTGTGTAAATTGGCACGTTGGGGCTTAAAGAACAACTTGATTGAACATTTGAAAGCTACGCTAAAGAATGCCATTACGAAGTTACGACAACTATTAGCTAGGTTTCAAAGAAAAACGACAGGCGAACCACCATTCTACCCTACCGTACTCTAACTTACTCTACCCTACATTAGCCTCTCCTACTCTACATTAAACTCCTCTTCCCTACTCTACCCTACTCTACATTACCTTAATATACCCTTACCTTACCTACCTTGTCTTACTCTATTTTACTCTACCTTACTTTACCCTACCCCAAAAGTCCGAAATAACTTTTAAAATTTAAATTTAAAAAAATCTGTTGCACATGTCGATTACAACAACAAATTAGTCAGCCGCTTGTCACGATGTTTTTACATTCGTATATATTGGCTAAATACTGTAAAGCGTGACATAAACGTATTTCACTTTTTTGCTAAAAAATCTTGCGCGTCAACAAGATTTATCACATGTTTAACTTGTTTCTCCTTCTGATATGTAATAGTGTGGAAATGTTGAAAACTTTCATGAGTTACGTGTAGCTGAGTTCAAGTGTTCATAAAGATTATATTGTTCATAAGCTTTGTCCTTCACACTAATTTTCAAAAGATTTCGAAGTTTAAAAACAAAATTCTCAAAAAAATCTAAAAAATTCAAGTTAACTTGACAGAGTGTTCTATGATAACATAATCGATACCGCTGAATTGACAGACGTCTTCTTCGCTCTTTCATCCGCGCGTGTTGTGCACGTGGATGACCCGAAAAGCTACGAAACAAGTCATCTGACGTGTGACTTATATCGTATAAAACTTGACTTGGTTTTTGCAATTGTTAAGGGATGACACAACTAGTGATAAAAGAAAAAGAGAGAGGGGTGATTTTAAGGCAGGAAAAAGCTAAAAATTTTAGAAAATTTAGAAGAACTAACAGAAAAACGACGTTGTACCAAATATCATACTTCGAGTTTTAGAAAAAGACCTATATAGAATGAAAGAGCATGAATTTTTACCAAGAAAGCCATCTTCAGAAACTGCTAAATTGCCTTGGCTGGCGAGATACAGTACGCTGAAACCACTCGACTTCTGTTGGATTGATGCTTCGCTTTGACCGCTAATATCTCGCTAACCAAGACCATTTAACATTTTTTAAAAATAATTTTCTTTGTAACTTTTATGCTCTTTCGTCCTACATTGGTCTCACTCTATAATAATACATAAATATATTTAATTCAATTATGATACTGTTTCCCAGTACTATCTCTAAAACCAGACTACACAAATTTGCTCTTTCAAAGCCAAATGTAGTTTCATAAAAAGATTACAACAAAGGTAAAGAGAAGAATTGTCTCTTAAAGTTAAATGGAGATGATAATTGTAATGTCTCTTCATCACCAACGACAGACTTTATACTTTGCAGCAATGAAAAATTTAGTCTGCCCTTTTAACTTCAGTTAGAGGCTTTACAATCATTTTTATGGTTCTTAAGCCTAAAATTTGGTTTTGAGCCTAAAATTTATTTTTAAGCTTAAATTTATTTTTTATGCTTAAAATGCATTTTTAAGCCTAAAATTCATTTTCAAACATAAAGTTTTAAGCAATAAATTAATTTTTAAGCCAAATTTATTTTTTAGCATAAAGTTTGATTTCTAAGCCTAAAATTCATTTTTTAGCCTAATATTTTAATTTTGATGTCAATAATTCATTTTTAAGCCTAAAATTCATTTTTAGCCTAAATTTCATTTTTTAAGCCTAAACTTTATTTTTTAGTCTGAAATTCAGTTTTAAGCCTAAAAATTTTCAAAGCGTGAACTTTTTAACTCAACTAATATTGGAAACCCCTAGCATGCGCTTTTCACTCGAATAATATTTTTTGTCTCAAAAAAGTTTTTTTTGCTGAAAAAAGAGTGTTTCAACGAAATTCGCCGATGGAAAAAAGCCCGATTCTTCGAGACAATAAACGTCGGAATGGAATTGCACGAAGATTCGTGTGAAAACGCAGACGGCTAGCCAACAAATCGTTAACCAATTCTGCAGGTAATGGTCGTTAATTATAGTATAAATGGGTGCGGTAGGTAACATAAATTATACAGTTTTGGGTGTGGATAAGTAGGTGGGTGATAAGGTGTGAAAAAGTAAGGTTAGGGCTGGAACTAGAGTTAAAACTAGGTTTAAGCCTACGACCACGGTTAAGGCTAAAGCTAAGGCCAAGGCTTTGTACTGATTTATATAAAACACTTTAATAAAGCTATGCCACACTGTTTTACATTACCAAAATTTGCTACAGGCAGAACGCACATGACAAAAACAACATCCAAAACTTGTTTCCCGGTTGTGAAAGGACATCACATTATTTACAACAGTTTAGTTGATCTGTAAGCTAAATACGTAGTCAAAACAACTGCCATTCCTGCTCGAATTACAAAATCGACTTTTCCATGATTTTTAAAGGTGGTTAGGCTAAAAATAACGGTAAAAATTGTCTAGAAAATTCATTGAAAGCTATGGGGGTTTCTTTGCCGTAATTGTCCGGTACGATAAGAAAGGTGAATTTAAAATAGTTTCGATCATTTTAAAACGGATCTTTAGGCAAAAAAGTTCATTTTTTCCGTAAAAATAAATCTTAGACTTAAAAAATCTATCTTAGGCTTAGAAAGTTAATTTTAAGCGTAAGAACTCAAATTTATACTTAAGAACTTAACTTTAGGCTTGAAAACGCAACTTTGGCTTCAGGAGCTCAATTTGAAGCTTAGAAATTTTATACAGGCTTAAAGACTAACCTTAACTTAAGAAACTCAATTTTAGGCTTAAATGTTTAATTTAGGTTTAAGAACGCAAGTTCAGGCTTGTGAACTTAACCTTAGGCTTAACAACTCAACTTTAGGCCCAAAAACACAATTTTAGGCTTAAGAACTCAAGTTTAAACTTAAATTTCATTTTTTATACCTATATCAAAATAAGCTTTTGTTGTTTTTTAAAAATCACATTCCTTTGAAAAACCCCATGGCAATTTTAAAACACTCCGCATGTATACTTTCACAATGAAAGTGCAGTTTACAACATGATCATATGTGGTATCATCATGTTATTTTTACATAGTAGCTTGTAAACCCATGTCTTGTGTTGTTTATGTTATTTGTCTGTTAAATTTGCTGACTTTAACCCCAAATTTTTAAAAAACAAGTGCAAGTACACAAGTGAGAGAGCGTGGGAAATACGGAGAGTGGTTAGTGAAAAGAAGCATAATATTTATAAAATGAAGAAAGTAGGTAAAGATAAAGAGATAAATGAAGAAAATAACTCAAGATAAAGAGAAAATACATATTGAAGAGAGTGCAGACAAGAGAGAAAGAGAGAGAGAGAGCGAGCGCGTCAACAAGAGACAGTAGACAGACAGTTAGACAAACTACGGTTTTCAATAAAAATCATCGATGGAAACGTCGTCTGCGATGATAAGGAAGTCTTTTTTATGTGAACTATAGGGTATCCCCTAAACTGATGATAACTGATAAGGTCAGTGTAACCTTACACTTTGCTTTTGAAAAAGATTTACGCCAAAACATGTTTACAATGATACAACAACACTTTACTTTGGTAAAAAACATCATATTATACAACCGACAATAAAATATGTAAATTTACTTTAGTTATTAAAGCAAGAAGTTAATAAACTATGTTATAGACTGTAAAAAATGTTGCAAGACCTAATGAAGACTGTAAAGTAAGGTACATGTAAGCTACTGACTAGATGTATAAAAGCAACAAATGTTCATACTAGACACTAAAAACAAGAAAAGTTATATTACAAAAGATACCAAGAGTAAAACGTGATTTATTTTACTGTTAAACTATGGTAAACCCTAGACATGAAATAGGTCAAAGATAGAAACACAATACACGTGATCACCGTGATAGACAAGTTTGTTCTTACCAAAGAACAAGAGTAACTATTACAACACACTTTTTGTTATATATGTAGCTATTACAGCGAAATCTTTGTCACATATGTAACCATTACTGTATTATTGTGATTGTAAACTTTGTTAGTGTTACAGCTTGATGCTTGTACTATTTTCCTGTTAGAAACTGTACTTTTGTTATTGAACTTATGAAAGTAATATAGTCATGCTTTATGTATAACGCAACGAGGGTATAGTAGGATGTTTTGTGGTCTGTATTTGTGTTTTGATTTAGTTTTTGTTGTAATGGTCATTTCATATAATACTATGCTCTATCACACGTCTGATCACTTATAAATCACAAAGGTAAGAAGTTCCAAGTCATCAAAAGGCTTAAAGCCATTATTTGATAAAGACCTTTTCCATAATTACTACCTAAACTTCACATGCTGTACCCAACAATCCCGTATATCCCCTACACGTCACATCTTCATTCGCCCGACCCATAAATCATACAAGGACAGTAGAATGATGTATGAACGTGTCTGCAAACGCCATCCGAATTTTTTGTTCTTTGTACTACTATTCATTATTACTACTCGCGCAGATGAGAGTATAATAATCATTTTTACAACGTTTCGCAGAGAGACTATAGTAATCAATCCTACTAGTAACGTAGAGAGTATAATAAATATTAGTTTAGCAGAAATATTACAAGTTTGTTCAATAGTTTCTTATAAACAAAGTTTTCCGTCAGACAACAAGAAAGTTTCCAAAGAACAAAGAGAACGCCAAAAAAAGAAATGTTTTACTTGTCAGAGAGCTAGAGCAAACTTTTGATAAGGAATTCCCTTGAATTTTTTGCATTTAACAATTACTCCCGCCTTTTTCGTCTCACTGCCTGACTTGTCTATTCATAAGGAATAATGTCGTTTGAATTTTTTTGAAAAAATTTCACCACGCCCGCTAAAAATGGCTACAAAAGCGTTGAAGCGGGCCCGGAGATTCCCACAATACATTTTTTGCTTGCATTGTTTCTACTGGTTTTTACTACTGTTCTACATGAGTTTTTAATAATGTTGCTAGTGTTATGAAGTTAGAGGTGTTGAAAAGTTTTTTGAAATGTATAACGACTTAAAATTTTTGAATAAAATTGAAATATTTTTAATTTTTTTATTAGGACTTTTTGCGAATTGTTGCATTTATTTAATTTGTACGCTTTGCTTTACTTTAAACGTCTCAAAGTATGATTAGTACGTCTATGAAGTTGTTCAAACTGTCTGAAAAAACGCTCAAAAACGGGCTGAAGTCTTTGACCAGTCCAGTAAGATGGTCAGTTTTTAAAAAGGACTACAAAGCTCTGGCCAACATTGAATTTAAAACGATAGTCAAACACAGAAAAAGCTGGTAAATGAGTAAATGCTTGTCTTTTTTTGGTCCAGTATAACGATCAGTGCTTACTAAAGCCTACAAAGGTATTATCTGATCCAGAACTAGTCTTACAAGCTTACTTGGCAATTAATGATTGAAAAAGTCTACAAAGCTCTGGCCAACATTGAATTCAAAAAAATACAGCAAATACTGGATGTAGCCAAGTGTACTTAGCCAAGTGTATTGCAACTTGGTTGTCTTAACGTTTGCTAAACCAATTTATCTTCTTGGCCTAATTTATCTTCCACTTTTGCAAGCTTATTATCTTTAACTTTATTAAAATCTAGCGTTAAAACTCTTCGAAATTAAAAAAGTCTAAGTCGTCAATAACTAAGTGAACATTTTTTAAAAAACCCAAAGCTGCCTCTCTAATCTTTAATGTCTCCACAAAACAAAAGACAATAAGTCAGACATGAGAATGTCATATACACAACAAATCATCTAATCATAACACTCTCCGCGACACAAAAAAAGAGGTTTTCGTGCAAAAGAAGCAGGAATCGTAGCTATTGCAACCATTCACATGAATTTATGTACTTTTTGCGGTTTTTTGGTATAGACTTGTTGTCTCTGTAGTTGGGGGAATCTGCTTGTGTCTGACTTTAGGTATTTTGTTTTACTATCTATTGTATGTTCTTTTAACTACTCTGTCATTTGCCTTTTTCTTTATACTCTTTCTTCTCTAATGATCTTTCGCTTACGTTTCTCTAACCGTCTCTCTATCTCTCCTTTCTCTCACTTTTTCATTACTTTCTTTCTCTCCCCCTTCTCCTTCCCCTTTCTCCGCCAATTGATTTGGGTGGAGGTTTCGTCGAATAACGGAACAGCCCAAAAATTATTAAAACCATGTGATTCGAAAAAACCAACCCATCGTATTTAATGGAGAGAGTAAATTAAATTGTAATCACTTTCAAAGATTTTGTAATTGGGCGTTATTGAGAAGAGATGTAGCTTTGTGCTGTTGATGTAACCTTTCTGTAATGGTGGGAAGTGATCTTAAGCATGTGTAATTTTTTATGATAAGGGGTGATTTGTAACTTTGTGTACACAAAATTGACCTGTAACGTCATATATGACGATGATATGACGTTCATGGGCAAAAGATCAGTTTACGGATATTATACTAGACGCAGAGCTTTAGTTCATAGCGTTTTTAGGTCATATCTTTTTTTTTCAAATATTTCCAAAATTTTAAAATTTTAACGTTACTACACAGTAATATGTTAAATTTTTTAATTTTGCTTGCTTAATTTTAAAATAATTGCTTTTCAATTTGATTTTGAAAGTATTTTTAAAAGTTTATCGTATATATTAATATGCAAATTTATTTCCGTGAAACTTCCTACGCGTTAAAGACATACCACAATATCTTATCAATTGATTTGTTTATTCAATTTTACATTTTCAGAACCAAAAATTGCTCCCCAAACCATTTAAGCGTAACGTGCCCGTGCAGGAAACATCGAAGTTGAACTAATCCTTCTACTTCGATATCAGAACGTACTGTTAAGTCACACCTAACGGGCCGTTCTTCAACTCACTACAACTACCACTACAACACTCTACATAGCTTTGCTATAACACTGTTTTTGCAGTGAAATTTCAAAATTTAAATTCAAAACAAATTTAAATTTTGCCAAGGTTTAAGACTCAAGATTTGAGGACCTACTACAATATATAACTGATACCGGTGATCAACATAAACTCAAATTTTAACTCAAAATGGTCCAATTCGAAATTCCTGAAGTCTCTACCTTAAAATCTTACACTGAGGAGGAAGTGGCCGACATGGCCAGCCCCGAACGCATTCTTGTTATCATCTACGATCTCGTCTACGATCTTACCAAATTTGTTGACGTACACCCCGGTGGTGCTGAAATTATTTATGAAATGGTAAGGGATTGTTCTTTAATGTTGTTAGGAATGTTTTGAAGTTACTTTTACTAGTATTACAGTTTAAATTGACTAGTAATTGAACGTTTTTTAACATTTTTTACAAATAGCGGGAACTTTGACTTGTTTTTCTTGAAAAGCTAGTTACAGTGTCTTTTATAGTACAATTTACCTAAAATTTTGTGAAAACATAGTCGAGACAATACACTAGCTAATTTCCAAAACAATTTTATAAAATTATTGAACGAAATTTAATTATTGATTATTTTCAGAACGGTCTTGATGCCACTTCGGTCTTTGAAGATGTGGGCCACTCCAAACTGGCTCGCACCATCCTTCTGCGCTACGTTGTTGGTCGTGTTGCTCGCAACAACATGGACAAAAAGCTCGAACAATACTCGGGTTTGGCTACTATGCAGAACATTAGATTCTGAACTAGTGTTTTTAAGTTTTAAAATTTATTTTTTCTACTTTTTTGGCGTTTTTTCTTAATTTTTTGTAATTTTTCACTCGTTTTTTAATTTTTTCTAATTTTTTTATTGAAAATAGAGTCAAAAATGTACTTTACATTACATTGTATTCTCCTGACCATGACATTTTATAATCTACCACAACTTTTGCCTTGAGCAACCATGACATGTAGAAAATCGATATCAAATCTCTTTGAAACGGGAAATCTGATTGATCTGACAATAGTGTCTTTTACATTGTTTATTTTACTGTACTGTATTATATTATCTACTCCTTCTTACAATTTGGAAATATAACTTAATCATCCGTATTTTACCTTTTCTTTAACAATGCTCTTGCCATTTCTTACTATTCTTAACTTTATTTTTAAAAATATTTGTTTATGTGACACTATTGGCCCTTCCAAGACCTCACTTACTACAATTGTAAATCAACATGTACATAAGTTATACAAACACAAAATAAAATCATTCAAAATTATGTTTCGAAATTTTAATTCAAAACGACTATGAACGTATTTATATATCAAACAATAAATACCGATGACTGATTTGCTTTTGTAAGATAATAGCGTTATTCACCTTTGTAAGCTAGATAGTTGTGTCGTACATTATACCATGGTTTCAAATGACTTTGGACCTCGTTTCAAGACTACTAGTGGTACGCTAAAAGTTAGTAAGTTTAAAAATGGTTTAAATTTAAAAACTTAAAAAACGCTTAAAATTGAATTTAAGTTTAAAATGAATTTTAGGCTTTAAATGAATTTTAAATAGAGCTATAATTTTTTTCTGCCCAAAATTTTTTAAAAACGTTTTAAGCATAAAGTGATATTAAGCCTTAAAAAATAAACTTCAAGCTTAAAATAATCTTTGTCCCATCTTGTTCTTTTTGAACAAAACGAATGTAATGAAGCATCAACATTAAAGCTTTGTCATTATAACAAAATGCCTTGGCTAGCCAAACAATATTTTGTTTTAAAAAAATATTTATCAAAAATATGATTTTTCAAATTTTAATGCTATACGTTATAACATAAGAATATTGAGCGTACTGTAACTTGCTAGCTACGGCCATGGCCGGGCGCGAGGGAGGGGGGGGACGGGGGGGGCTACCCCTTTCCCCCCCCAGAAAAAAAATTTTTTGAAAAAGGTTGAACGTGGTCCCTCTGTAAATTTTAAAAAAAAATTTTGCAAAAAATCGGCACAAGTAGCTGCCTGTGCCGATTTAATGGACTCCTGCCCCCAGACCAAAAGTCCCCGCCCGGTCCTGGCTACGGCCATTTGGCTGTCTTTGAAAATGATTTTGTTAATAACTTTTTATGCTTTTCTATAGTACATAGATTTCGTTTTAAAACCCAAGGAATATTTTTTGCAACTCCCTTGTAAGAACCTAAAACCTACGTTAATCTCAAAAAGTTAACTTGCTTGTTTTTAATATTCAAAAAAAACAAAATAATTATTTATCACCAACAAAAAGTATTTTAATTTTCAAAACTTACATAGTCTGAGTCTCAGTATCCTTTTTGAGAAAATTATCATCCAGTTTTCTTCTATATTCAACGTCCTTTTGAATCATATTGTTCATGGCAACTCTTCTTTGAAAGTTCATTCTTTTCAACTGTAGCTGTTCATCTGAAGTTAGTGGTGATAAATCATTATTTCTTGTATGACTAGTATAAGATGGCTTATAGTATTTAAATGAGCTAGTTTTATGTAGACTATTATCAAACTTTTGAGATCGTCTGGTTGAAGCTGACCGTGTTATAGGTACTGTGTCTGGTATAAGGTGTGGTTGAGGGGTAAAATCGTCGTATATTACGTCATTTTTATTATTACTATTATACCTAGTACCTGTCTTATCATTACTACTGTATCTAAGCTGCTCATTTACGGTATATCGACCACTTCTGTCATTCTTATCATTACTATTCATCCATCTCTCATCATTGTCATTGTAAACCTCTTTTACCGTATATCGTGAATGTCTCTTGAAGCATCTACATTGTAGTAGACAGTTACATACGATCAACAAGGTTATAATCGACAATATCACAGATATTGTCAGTAGCAATACAATGACAATGTTATGGTTATGTAGCTCAACGTAGCGTTTAATGTCTTCGAAGAGGTTCAGTAGCCATTGTAGAAGCGTACAGTAAGATTTTTGAGTTGTCATAATGTGAAAATTTACAGTATCTGTGCTGTAATATAAGTAAATATTTTTTAAAGCTGATGCATAAAGAATGGCGCGTTTAAATATATTTTAGGCTTGACGGCAACAGAATGGCGCATATTAACTATATTTTAGCTTTGATGCAAAATGAATGACGCATCTTGACAATATTAAACACATGGTGCAAACAAAATGGCGTGATTGACTATATTTTAGCTTTGATGCAAAAAGAATGGCGCACTTGACTATATTTTAGCTTTGATACAAAAAGAATGGCGTGCTTGACTATGTAAAATGAAAAGCACCAAGAATATTTATTAAATATTTTAAAAAATAAAAAATTTTTTGTTGAAATTTGAAAAATACCGGTCGATCGATTGACCACCTAAAATGGCCGAAAATAGGGAAGTTATGGCCGAGGAGGGTCAAGTTCAAGGTATAGAGTTCAATGGTGTCATGTAAGTTTATATACGCGCCATTCTTTTTGCACCAAATCTGTACTATGACCAAGTGCGCCATTATTTTTCTAGCAAGTCAATTTATATTCAAAAGCGCCATTCTTTTTGCATCAAATCTGTACTATGACCAAGTGCGCCATTATTTTTCTAGCAACTCAATTTATATTCAAAAGCGCCATTCTTTTTGCATCAAAGCTAAATTATGACCAAATGCGCGATCCTTTTTTCATCATAATAAAAATGAGCTCTCATATATCACTTTTTGCCCCAAATTTGAATTTTACTTTTCAGCCCCACGGAGTATGTCAGTTATTCTAAAATCGAAGATCGAAAAGCCCGCCAACGACGAAATTACTTCAAAACCTTGGTACGACAAAAGGATAACATCAACTTGTTCTCGTCCCGCGTCCTCATGAATGTTCAACAACGCGAAAAAGAAACCAAGGTGAGTATGGGATATTGGTTGAAAACGGTACAAATATGGATTTTTGTGAAATCGACCGGTCGATAAGTTTTTTCTCGAAATAGTTTAAAAACCATCCAGATTTTAAAATTTTAGGTAACAATGTCGGTAAAACAAGGCTTTTCATGTAAATCGTAAAACATGTTAAAATTTTTATCGACTGGTCAATATTTTTTTTCAAAAAAGTTTAAAAAAAACTTAAAATTTTAGAAATTTATGTAACAATTTAATTTAAAAAAAAGCCTTTTATGTTAAAAAAATGCCAAATTTTATCGACCGGTCGATATTTTTTCAAAAAATTTTTCAAAAAACAAAATTTTAGAACTTTTGGTAACAATATTATATAAAAAAGCCTTTCATGTTAAAAAAATATCAAAATTTTTATCGACCGGTCGATAACTTTTAAAATGTTTCTCAAAATTGAAAAATAAAATTTTAAAACCACAAAACCAAACCGCGAAACTATCGTTTTGCTCTTTTATGACACCTTATACACATATTCACATATACATATTACACTTTCCAGAGTGGCAAACAGTTCATGCGGAATGAGCGCAAAATCATGACCGAACGTTTGAATTTCCTGTTGGCAAAGAACGACCAAAACGATGCCTCGACCAAACCCGAAGTCGAATCGTTGTTGCGACGTTTCCGGCTCGACGACTTGGATCATTTTATTGTAGGTTTTTATAAATTTTTAGGGTTTAAATGAAATTTTAGGCTTGAAATGTAGTTTTTATACCTTAAAAGTATAAAAAATAAATTTTAGGCTTAAAAGTGAAATTTACGCTTAAAAATGAATTTTAGGCTTAAAAATGAATTTTAGGCTTGAAACACCAATTTTAGGCTTAAAAATGAATCTTAAACTTAAAAAATGAAATTCAGGCTTAAAATTTAAATTTAGCTTCAAAATGAATTTTGGAATTAAAAATGTATTTTAAACTCAAAAAAAATTTTTGGGATCAAAAACGAATTTTAGGCGTAATATTAAATTGCTATTTATAAAAATTATTTTTAGGCTTACACTTTGCAAGCCATTTACATTTTTAAAATAATTTTCAATTTTAGAAACCGCTAAAGCCAGTTGACATGAACAAGTTGTACACTTTGGAAACAGAGCTTCTTCATTATAAGCCGGAGGCACCGATGGATCCGATCAAGTACTCGATCGAAGAGTACCGCAAGGAACTGAAGCGAATTCATTTTAACCGAAGGGAATAAACTTTTGGACCGATTTTGTCACTTTATGGTTAAACACGCCATTCTTTTTGCATCAAATCTAAACTATAGTAAAACATGCCATTCTTTTTGCATCAAACTTAAAATATAGTCAAGCTTGTTGTAAACAAAGTTTTTGCAAGTTTTTTTAATTTTTAATGTTTAAAAGTTGACTTTTTAGTGTTGTAAACAAAGTTTCTGCACTTTGAATATTGTAAATAAAGTTTTTGCACTTTTAGCGTTGTAAACAAAGTTTCTACACTTCTGAGGTTGTAAACAAAGCTTCTGCCCTATATGATATTGTAAACAAAGTTTCTGCACTTTTTCTGATCCACCTTTATCCGAACAATGCCACCAATCTCAACAACAATCAAAGCCAAGTGAAGCCCAGTTGGTCATAACTCAAAGCATGACCGTGAGAAAACGGCCCAAATCAATATCAGAGCACAGCTGCTCGATCCGAAACTTTTGCTCTCCCGGGAAAAAAGTACGTGAAGAATGTCAATAACACGTGCTGAAGCTTTAAGTAAAACAAAAGTCGTCAATCAGCATTTGTTTTGAGTACAAGTTGAGTAAAAAAGTAGTAAAAAGTGGGCTTCGAAGAGCAAGAGAATACTGGGAATTGGAAAGATGGATAATATAAACTTTTTTCAATTTTTTAAAATCAAAATATTGTTTAAAAAAGAAAAATGAAGAAAATCTTGTGGGTATCCTTTGCTTCATAAGTTTTTACACCTTTTTTCATTTTTTCTAAAGAATTAAAAATTTTTGTAAGTTTGAATACATCTTCTTAAAACTTTTCATTAAAAAATGTTATTTTTAACTTTATTTTATTAAAAATCACCGAGTAAAACCTCAAAAACCCTCCAAAGTAACCCTTTCTATAGCGAGAGAGCGGGCGAAAATAAGAGATAACAGAAGTAAGGTTAGAGAAAGAAAGAGAGACCAAAAGAAACCTAAACCCTCAAATGTTTTTCGTCTGGCAGGCCGATAAACCCAGTCAAAAAACAAGTAAACGATTTTATTGGCTCGAGAAATGAGCTGAAAGCGTTAAGCTTTTGTAAAAATGGCGAGGAAGACGTGCTTAGGACACCTCTGATTGTCGGAGAAGAGTGTAGCCAAGATAACTGAGCCATTGTAAAATAAATTATAGTCCAAAATTGTAAATTTATTGAAATTCATATATTCATACTACCAGATTTATATATAAACATACATGTTGCATTAAAATCAGGAAAAGTTTTGTCATTTTTAAACAAAGTTCTGCGCGTATAAAGCGACAAGACTTTTAAACACATAATTTTTATTAGGTAGCTTGGAAACAAGCAATATTTTAAGGATATTGGTATTAAAAACTGTTAGAAAATTCATTTTTAATGATTAAATATCATATTTTTTAACAATGAACATTATGTTACAGTGGAACCCTGTATAACAAAAATTGAGTATAACGAGCAACTTTTAATCTCCAAGTGATTTGTTGTGCAGGGGTTCCACTGTATTTTCCATGAGTTGCAAAGGTACTTTATAGTACTTTTTAAAAGTTGCTCATAACCTTTTCAACAGAAACTTATATTTTTTGAAAAACAGGTTTGTGTCATAAAAACAAATTTGATGCGTTTGAAATGTCATCCGGCTTGAAAAGTTTCAAAAAACGTGCATAATGGCACGTGGTAAACAAATGAGATTTTTTTAAAAATTATATTTATCATGGCGTTGACAAAAAATATGACCTAACAATGAAAGTTCCCGACCTGCCTTCGTCTGATTGACTGCTGCTTCAGAGTGGGGCAGCTTATAAAATTACAAATAATTTTTTTTTATAAAAAATGTAAGGTTTTCAGATAAAAACGTGTATTTTAAGGTATTCGAACCCTTCCGGTTGGTTTTAAAACAACATATGATTTTAGAAAAAACAAAAGGTTTTGCACGAGGTCTTTGACAAATCATGAAGGGTTTAGGTCATCCGAAACAAGTTCGTAGAAACACAATTGTCACCTGTTACTGTGTTTGTAAATAACTTTTGAAAGTTTGTGAAAAAAGTACGCTACAGTAAGATATTTTGGGCTTCCTGGTACTAACAAAAAATATTTTTAAAAAATAAAAAACAACATTTTTTCAAAATTGTAAAATTTGATATAAATAAAATAAATTTTAAAATTTTAGCGTTCATGAATATATTTTATGTTCAAAAACAACGGTATAAACCTATTGGAAGCTTCTAAAACGATTGAGCTCGAAAAGGAAAGAGGA
The DNA here is from genome assembly GCA_904066225.2 of Bursaphelenchus okinawaensis. NCBI lineage: Eukaryota > Metazoa > Nematoda > Chromadorea > Rhabditida > Aphelenchoididae > Bursaphelenchus > Bursaphelenchus okinawaensis. The sequence goes on along the minus strand of CAJFCW020000005.1, from coordinate 3,243,864 downwards.
TGCAATGTGTACACCCATAGCCCGTTGAACGCACGCCATCCCGTCGGATCTGGCAAGTTAAGCAACGGTGCGCTTGATTAGTACTTGGATCGGAGACGTCCTTGGAATCTCAAGTGGCGTACGCATTGACTAATTTTATCAGTTTTTATGTATGAAAATGACATTTTGGAGTATTTTGATCTTTTTTATGAAGAAACGTTGTTAAAATACTACTTAAAATAGCTTTAAAATTTAGTTCTCAAATTAAAAATTACATTTTTTAGCTTTTATAAAAAAATGATCAATTTAAACTTTAATAAAATTAGTTTTTTAATTTTAAAAATGTAAAGAAAATGTTTTTCTTATTTTACATCCCCATGCTAAAGCACTTTTGTTTTTATTCCTTTTTCTTCAATGTTTTCAGGATTGACCTTCCGTTGAAACACATGTGTTTTTTCCTACAAATTAAGACATTTTTGCAACCTCGCGTGGGCCCACCTGCCTCACACTGATCTTCAAAAATTTTTTGGGAGAAAGAAAAACGATTTGGCCATTGTTCATGGAATCCGCCTACTCTTTCGAGCTTTTTTGATAGCAATTCGGGGGGGCCTTATATCGAATGGGGGCATCTTCTTGAGCAAGAGAATAAGGGGCATTATATTGGATATCATTGGAAAAAGTGGAAGTGATTCAGAAAATTTATTGTTTATATTTAGATAAGGTAGTAGAAAGGTGTTTTTTAGAGGAGGGTATATTGTCATCAAAACATGAAAAAGACACAAAAATTATGAGAAAAACCTGATTTTGATGATTTTTTTACTAAAATACGCCCTAAATGACTTTAAAACGCCATAACTTTTGTCTAGCCAAAAATAAAACAGTTTAATTTTGCCAATACAAAGCCTACAGTACTGCTTAAGTTATATAAACACCACTTTTTGAATTTTTTTTATACTAAGCCGTAATGGTTTCTTGAACATCTTTGACAAAGTTTTGCAAAATTTAACTTTTAAAGCTCATAACTTTGGGCTAATATAGTAAAAAATTGTAAGATTGTGCCAAAATTTCCTTCAGAACACTATTTTACAGCCCCAAAAGCATTTTTTTAAATTTTTGAAAATTGATTTTTAGCGATTTTTTAAAATTTTTTTGGCAGAATTTTTGGACAGTGCGCGTTTGAGCTTGCATAACTTTCGACTGGTCGATTATAATAATGCGAAATTTTGTGTATAGTCTGGGATGAATGTAATCTTTCTCTTATTATGTTTTTTTTATTTTGAGGTTTTAAGCCTTCAGGGGATTTTTGAAAAACTGCGTGCGAGGAAAAACATTTTCAGAAAAAAGGTTTTCTTGCTATAACTTTCAAATGCGGTAATTAAAATTTTATAGTTTGTGCATATCAAATGCTTGGTATATTTTCTTATTTTTGTTAAAATTTTTAATTTATACCCAAAAAATTGCGACCAATACTAGCTTTTTTCGATTATCCATGCGTCCTGCCAAAAAACCTGGAAAGGTGTGCCTATTGTGCCAGAAGGTGGGGCATTCGAACTTTCGTTGGGGGGAACCCCGATCTCGAAATGTGAAGGTTGTTATCTTTGGCAGGTGTCCCCGCCTCCTCCTCGGTTCGGTTGTGGCCACTCTCGATCACTCTTTAAAGGTCCGGCCCGATATCGGCCCGTTCTCAACATTTATTCGATTCAAATGTGCATCCGAAACATTTGAATGTGCTTTCGAAATGCTTGGGAATTCAATATTTTTTAATGTCAAATCGATTTTTGGGAGCCCTTAGGGTGTGGGGCTCAGACTTTATAAAAATTTGAGATCATAATGTGTGGTGGTGTATAGGGGTTACTGTAGTGTACTAGGGTCAGAAGTTGAGCCTTTGATTGAATCAAGTAGTAGGGTAATACTGAGGGAAATCCAGGACAAGGCAAGTCTTTTAACAAGTTTTTTTAATAATTTTTTCTTCGACCGGTCGAAAATTTTTTTGGTTGTAAAACATTTTCCTTTTTTAATTTCATTGTTTATCTTTTTAAGGCCTTGCATCTTTCAATTTTTCAAATTTTTTTGAATTTTGTGATTGGCTATCCATTTTTAGACCGTGTTGCATAATATGGTATCAGTAAATACATCGATCGTATTTTAACATTTAAAAATTTAAATTTTCAGAAATTTTGGGCGAATTTCTCATAACTTTTGATTTCGAACATGGCGGAATTTTCCGACTTTACTAAAGATGATGGATACCCATACTTGGCCGTATCCCAGGAGGAGAAGATCAGCTACACCGCGAAGCCGTTCGACTCCAAGAAGAACTGTTGGATCCCCGATGAGGAGGACGGTGAGTTAACATGGCTTTTAGAACATAACATTAGATTTAAACTGAAAAAATGTGGCAATATTAACACTAAAATTCTGTTTTTACACAAAAATTAAAAAATTAGGGTATAATTAGATGTTTTTGTAGATTGAGGGACCATAGCGGCTCGAATTAAGTGTAAAACAACAAAATATTGCCTTTGAAAAGTTAAGCCATCTTTTCTGAACATTACTACAATGATTTCTATGAAAAAAACACTAAAAATTTGGGGCAAAACATCAATTTTCCTCATGGTTAATATAGGGACTGGCTTAATCTTTCGAATTTTAAAGTTTTATAAATTTTGTTGCTTCAATATTGTAAAATACGAATCAAAGAAGTAGCGGAATCGTAATACGCACATTTTAACACCATAATCTCAGATTTTTATTGTTTATTGGTTTTGAGCAAAAAATTTTGCTGCGCTTCCAATGTTATTCATGGTATTGGTCAAACTTTTAATGTGTTTGGCGTTAATTATGACTCGTTGTAAAATATGGTTTTATTTGGTGGATAATCTAATTGTGATTGTTTTGATACCAAGGTCTTACATTTTATTGCATTAGACAGCACGTTTGCTTCAAAAGTTTAGCTTTGTTCCAAATATTGTCCATGGTATCGGTCAAATTCTGATGTTTCTTGGCTTTTAACCATAAGACATGTTGTAAAATATGGATACATTTGCTTCGTCATTAAATTTCGATCATTTCGATGCCAAAACCGCATGTTTTTGTAAACTTTTCACGCACCTTTGACCCAAAACCATCACCTCCACTCGGGCCGATATTATTTACGATTCGGGGCGAAGCGTGGGAGGCCGAAATGTTTCTGCCGGCTGAAATAAATAGAACAACTGTGCCAAGTCACCTTGCTTCCGCGAAACTTTTGACGCCTGTTCCTGATCTGTTTCTGCTCCAATCTTCAAAGAACAACAGGCCTTCGGGGCCGGATAAAAACGGCCAGGTGCTGCTCTCGACCCGCACTTTTGATGGTTGGATATTAATGGGCTTTCAGGATTAAAATGCATTAAAACAGAATCGGCACAAGAAGCTGAAGAATTTCGGATTAGGAAGAGCGTTGAGAAGGCTATAATAACATTATTTTTTAAAAGAAACAGTTTAAAAATTAGATTTGGTTCAATAACCAAGGATACTATTGTGTTAGGTAGCAGAAAAAGGTATTACAAGTAAGAAATCAATCAAAACACATCAAAATGCAGTAAAAACTCTAGCAAAACATAGAAGAACAATATGAAGCTTCTTATAAAGTCAGAATTTCTTTCAGAAGTAAAGAATCTCCAAGAAAATCAGGGTTTCATTGCTTGTCAGTTTTTTGTGGCATTCTGTTGCAAACGAAAATTCTTTTATTTTTCCTTGAAATTTTATAAAATTTAATATTGCCAAGATTTTTCGAAGATACTCATGTAAGTTTTTTTGGGTAAAATACGTTTCTTCACTTTGTAAAGTTGAATTTTAACCTAAAATGTTAAAACTTGAATTTTGGTTGAATTTTGAGTGTTTTGAAGTATAACATGGCAATATCGTTCTAGAAAATTTATAAAATTTAAATTTAGAGACGTCAGGAAACTTGAAAATTAAATTTAATGATTATATATGATCAGTAAAATTATTTATTACCTAAACTTCAATAAATATTTTGTTACTTAAAATTTTGAAAGTTTTTTTGTTATTTAAAATTCAAAAACATATTTCTTGCTACTTAAAGTTACGGAAAAAGTGTTTTGTTACCTAAAATTAACAAGCTATTTTTTGTTACCTAAAATTTGTATCTTGAAGGAATTTTAGGCGATTCTTGAAAACAATAAAATATTAAGTTAAGTTATCAAAAAAGTTGAAAATTTCAAATTTTAATCCCAAATTTTGCAGGTTTCGTTCGTGCCGAAATCAAGTCATCGACTGGCGACTCTGTGACCGTCGTCACCGAGAAGGGTAATGAAGTTACCGTGAAGAAGGAGGAAGCTCAGGAGATGAACCCTCCCAAGTTCACCAAGACCGAAGACATGGCCAACTTGACCTTCTTGAACGAGGCTTCCGTGTTGACCAACTTGAAGGACCGTTACTCGGCCATGATGATCTACACCTACTCCGGTCTTTTCTGTGTGGTAATCAACCCATACAAGAGATTGCCCATCTACACCGAGAGTGTCATCAAGCACTACATGGGCAAGAGACGTAACGAAATGCCACCCCATTTGTTCGCCGTCTCTGATGAGGCCTACCGTAACATGGTATGTTTTGCTGTTTTTAAGGTTTTGATGACCCATGTTTCATCGTATAACTTGTCACATAGAAAAATTTTTTAAAAAATTTCAAGAAACTTTGAAATTTTATGAACATTCTTTCCAGGTACAAGACCGTGAGAACCAGTCCATGTTGATTACCGGTGAATCCGGTGCCGGTAAGACTGAGAACACCAAGAAGGTAATCTCGTACTTCGCCATTGTTGGTGCCACTCAACAATCCAAGTCCGAGGAAGGCAAGAAGGGAGGTACCCTCGAAGAACAGATCGTACAAACCAACCCCGTATTGGAGGCCTTCGGTAACGCCAAGACCGTGCGTAACAACAACTCCTCCCGTTTCGGTAAATTCATCCGAACCCACTTCTCGGGCTCCGGAAAGCTGGCTGGTGGTGACATTGAGCACTGTAAGTTGAATTGCTGTACTTTGGGGAAGGTTTGTTGCGATTTTTGGTCGTTTTGAGGGATTTTAGGCTTTTTTTTGATCGAAAATCAAAAAAATTTTTTTTTTGAAAAAAGTTGAAATCTAAAAATTTAAAATTTAAAAAATCATAACTTTCCCAATTCCAGACCTGTTGGAGAAGTCTCGTGTCGTACGTCAAGCTCCAGGAGAGCGTGCCTACCACATCTTCTACCAAATCAACTCCGGCTTCAACCCCAACCTTCGTGCTCAACTCAACTTGACCAACGACATCAAGTACTACCACTTCTGTTCGCAGGCCGAGTTGACCATCGAAGGTGTGGACGATAAGGAGGAGATGGGTCTGACCCAAGAAGCCTTCGACATCATGGGCTTCGAAGACACCGAGACCGCCGACTTGTACAAGTGTGTGGCCGGTATCATGCACATGGGTGAGATGAAGTTCAAGCAACGTCCTCGCGAGGAACAGGCCGAAGTTGACACTGATGACGACGCCAAGAACGCTTGTCACTGCTTCAACATTGACCACGAAGCCTTCCTGAAGGCTTTGACCAAGCCCCGTGTACGTGTCGGTACTGAGTGGGTGAACAAGGGTCAGAACCTGGAACAGGTCTCATGGGCCGTCTCCGGTTTGGCCAAGGCCATCTACGCTCGTATGTTCGCCTGGTTGATCCGTCGTTGTAACAAGACCCTGGATGCCAAGGCCATCGAACGTAAATTCTTCATCGGTGTACTTGATATCGCCGGTTTCGAAATCTTCGATGTAAGTTTGGATTTTGTTACCTAAATATCCAAAAACAGATTTTTTAATGCATGAAACGCCAAAATTTATGATTTTTGTTACCTAAAATACCAAAAAATATGATTTTAACAAAAATAACATAAGTTTTATATTTTGTTACCTAAATTATTAAAATGTTGATTTAAGATGAAAAAATTTATAAAATTGAAATTTTGTTACCTAAAATAACATAAAACTCATTTGAATTCTAAAAAATACATAAAATTGACGTTTTGTTACCTAAAACAACGTTTTTTCAAATATTTCTTGAAAATTTCTATATAACCTTCTAACTTCTGCCATTCCAGTTGAACTCCTTCGAACAGTTGTGGATTAACTTCGTAAACGAACGTCTGCAACAATTCTTCAACCACCACATGTTCGTGTTGGAACAGGAAGAGTACAAGCGTGAAGGCATCCAATGGACCTTCATCGATTTCGGTCTCGATTTGCAAGCCTGTATCGAGCTGATCGAGAAGCCTTTGGGTATCATCTCCATGCTGGATGAAGAATGTATCGTCCCCAAGGCTACCGACATGACCTACGTCCAGAAGTTGTTGGATCAACACTTGGGCAAACACCCCAACTTCCAGAAGCCCAAGCCACCAAAGGGCAAACAGGCCGAGGCCCACTTTGCCATCGTCCACTACGCCGGAACTGTCAGATACAACTCCAACAACTTCCTCGAGAAGAACAAGGATCCTCTGAACGACTCGGCCGTCGCCATCCTCAAGACCTCCCAAGGCAACCAGCTCTTGTTGGACATCTTCTCTGACTACATCACTCAGGAAGAAGCCGCCGAACTCGCCAAGACTGGTGCTGGTGGCGGAAAGAAGAAGGGAAAATCTTCCTCCTTCATGACCGTCTCCATGATGTACCGTGAGTCCTTGAACAACCTCATGACCATGTTGTACACCACCCACCCCCACTTCATCCGTTGTATCATCCCCAACGAGAAGAAGACCTCCGGCCTGATCGACTCGGCCTTGGTACTCAACCAGCTGACCTGTAACGGTGTGTTGGAAGGTATCCGTATCTGTCGTAAGGGTTTCCCCAACAGAATGCTCTACGCCGACTTCAAGCAACGTTACAGTATCCTGGCCGCCGATGCCGCCAAGAACGGCGACGAGAAGGCCGCCTCCAAGGGCATCACCGACGTTCTCTGCAACGAGAACAACTTGACCGACGAAGAGTTCAAGTTGGGTCAGACCAAAGTCTTCTTCAAGGCCGGTATCCTGGCCAGACTCGAGGACTTGCGTGACGAAAAGCTCGGCAAGATCATCACTGCCTTCCAGCAATACGTCCGCTGGTACCTGGCCCAAACCGACGTCAAGAGACGTATCCAACAACGTGCCGGACTCCTCATCCTTCAACGCAACATCCGCTCCTGGTGCACTCTCCGCACCTGGGACTGGTTCAAGCTGTACGGTAAGGTGAAGCCTTTGTTGAAGGCCGGCAAGGAAACCGAAGAGCTCGCCAACCTCCAGGACAAGATCAAGGAGTTGGAGGAGAACCTGAAGAAGGAGGAGGGCAACCGCCAACAACTCGAGGGCGAAGTCGCCAAGCTCGTCGAGGAGAAGAACAAGATCTTCCTCGATCTCGAGAAGGAGAAGGGTGTCGCTGCCGAGAACGAGGAACGCGCCAACAAACTCGAGTCCATCAAGAAGGACCTCGACCGTCAGTTGGGCGAGCTCCAAGATCAACTCGGCGACCTCGAGGACCGCAACTCCGACCTGAACCGCCAAAAGAAGAAGGCCGAGCAGGACATCGAAAACTTCAAGAAGAACGTCCAAGACCTCGAACTGTCGTTGAGAAAAGCCGAAAGCGAGAAGCAAGCTCGCGAACACAACATCCGCTCACTTCAGGATGAGATGGCCCAACAAGACGAAAGCGTCGCCAAGTTGAACAAGGAGAAGAAACACCAAGAGGAGGTAAATTTGGTCTAATATTTTGTGAAAAAAATGAAAATTTAGTCATTTTGTTACCTAAAATAACACAAAAAGGATAGCTGGTGACTTAAACGATAGCAATAACTAAAAAATATTATTTTAGATCAACCGTAAGCTCCAAGAGGACCTCCAGGCCGAAGAAGACAAGGTCAACCACGTGAACAAGCTCAAGGCCAAGCTCGAACAACAACTCGACGATCTTGAGGACAACGTTGAACGTGAGAAGCGCTCTCGTCAAGAACTCGAGAAGGCCAAGAGAAAGTCCGAAGGTGAACTCAAGGTCGCCCAGGAGAACATTGACGAGCTGAACAAGCAGAAGCACGACATCGAAGTCAACTTGAACCGCAAGGAACAAGAACTCCATGCCGTCTCCTCCAAGCTAGAAGACGAACAATCCCTTGTAGCCAAGCTTCAGCGTCAAATCAAGGAGCTCCAATCCCGCATCTCCGAGCTCGAGGAAGAGCTGGAGAACGAGCGTGGCAGCCGTTCCAAGTCCGACCGCACCCGTGCCGAGCTCCAACGTGAACTCGAGGAGTTGTCCGAGCGCTTGGACGAGGCTGGTGGAGCCACAGCCGCCCAAATTGAGGTCAACAAGAAGCGTGAAGCCGAGTTGGCCAAACTTCGCCGTGACCTCGAGGAATCCAACCTCAACCACGAGACTCAGCTCGGTGCCTTGAGAAAGAAGCACAACGACGCTGTCGCTGAACTTTCCGACCAACTTGAACAAGTCCAGAAACTCAAGGTCAAGATCGAGAAGGACAAGCAACAAATCCAACGCGAGTTGGAAGACGCCACTCAAGCTGCTGACGCCGAATTGAGAGGCCGCCAAGAAGCCGAGAAGGTCATCAAGAACTTGGAACTCCAACTCTCTGAGCTCCAGTCCAAAGCTGACGAACAATCTCGCCAATTGGCCGACTTCTCCTCCTTGAAGTCTCGCCTCCAACACGAGAACTCTGACCTGTCCAACCAAGTCGAAGACCTCGAGAACCAATTGAACGGCCTCCACCGTCTCAAGTCCCAATTGGCCTCCCAATTGGACGAAGCCAAGCGTACCGCCGACGAAGAATCCCGCGAACGCCAGGCTTTGGCCGGACAATACAAGAACGCTCAGCACGAGAACGACTCGCTCCGCGAACAACTCGACGAGGAACAGGAAGGAAAGGCCGAGGCTTTGCGCCAAATCAGCAAACTCAACGCCGAAATCCAACAATGGAAGGCCCGCTTCGAAGGCGAAGGCCTCGTCCGCCTCGAAGAGATCGAGGAGGCCAAGAGGAAGCTCCAACAGAAGGTCCAAGACCTCACTGACGCCAACGAAGCCGCCAACACCAAGATCGTCTCGTTGGAGAAGACCCGTCACAAGCTCATGGGAGACTTGGACGACGCCCAAGTCGATGTCGAACGTGCCGCCGCCTACGCCGCCGCCCTGGAGAAGAAGCAGAAGGGCTTCGACAAGATCATCGACGAATGGAGAAAGAAGAACGACGACTTGTCCGCCGAGCTTGACGCCGCCCAACGCGACGCCCGCAACCTCGCCACCGACCTCTTCAAGGCCAAGACCGTCCAAGACGAGCTGGCCGAGGCCCTGGAAGGTACTCGCCGCGAGAACAAGAGCTTGGCCCAAGAGATCAAGGACCTCACCGACCAACTCAGCGAAGGCGGTCGCTCCGTCCACGAACTCCAAAAGATTGTCCGTCGTTTGGAGGTCGAGAAGGAGGAGATCCAACACGCTTTGGACGAAGCCGAAGCCGCCCTCGAAGCCGAAGAATCCAAGGTTCTCCGCGCCCAAGTCGAAGTCTCTCAGATCCGTTCCGAAATCGAGAAGCGCATCCAAGAGAAGGAGGAAGAGTTCGAGAACACTCGCAAGAACCACCAACGTGCCCTCGAATCCATGCAAGCCACCCTCGAAGCCGAATCCAAGGGCAAACAAGAAGCCCTTCGCATCAAGAAGAAGCTCGAACAAGACGTCAACGAACTCGAAATCGCTCTCGACCACGCCAACAAGGCCTACGCCGACGCCCAGAAGACCATCAAGAAGCACCAAGACCAAATCCGCGAGCTCCAACTCCAAGTCGAGGAAGAGCAACGCCTCCGCGACGACATCCGCGAACAATTCCTCAACTCCGAGAAGCGCAACGCCATCCTCCAATCCGAGAAGGAAGAGCTGTTGGTGCAAGCCGAAGCCGCCGAACGTGCCCGCCGTGCCGCCGAAGCCGACCTCATCGAGTTGCGCGAGGCCGTCAACGACCTCTCCACCCAAGTCAACAGCTTGGCCGGCATCAAGCGCAAGTTGGAAGGAGAACTCCAAGCCTTGCACGCCGAGTTGGACGAAGCCCTCACCGAGTTGCGCAACGCCGACGAGTTGGCCAAGAAGGCCTCCGCCGACGCCGCCCGCTTGGCCGAAGAACTGCGTCAAGAACAAGAACACTCACAGCACGTCGACCGTCTCCGCAAGGGACTCGAGCTCCAGATCAAGGAGATGCAAGTCCGCTTGGACGAGGCCGAAGCCGCCGCCCTCAAGGGAGGCAAGCGCATCATTGCCAAACTCGAGGAGAGAATCCGTGCCTTGGAACAGGAATTGGACGGAGAACAACGCCGCCACCAAGACACCGACAAGAACTTCCGTCGTGCCGAACGCCGCGTCAAGGAGCTCGACTTCCAAGTCGAAGAGGATAAGAAGAACGCCGAACGTCTCACCGACCTCATCGACAAACTCCAGTCGAAACTTAAGGTCTACAAACGTCAAGTTGAGGAAGCTGTAAGTTTAAAATTTGAAATTTGACAATATGGTACCAAAATTGAATTTTAGAGCCAAAATTAAAAGTTGGTACTAGAAATGAATTTTTGATCCTAAAAATAAATTTTGGAACTAAAAATTGATTTTTGGTACTAAAAATGAGTTTTGGTACTAAAAGATAATTTTGGTACTAAAAATTGATTTTTGGTATTAAAATGAATTTTGGTACTCAAAATGTCGAAAAAATGAAAATTCGATGTTTCAAACACTAAAAAACCTCCTAAAATAACATAAAACACTATAAAATACACCTATACCACAAAAATACCTAAACAATCCAAATACAGGAGGAAGTTGCCGCCACCAACCTCGGCAAGTACCGCCAACTCCAAGCCCAACTCGACGAGGCCGAAGAGCGCGCCGATTTGGCCGAGAACTCGTTGTCCAAGCTCCGCGCCAAGAACCGCTCCACCGCCTCGATCGCCCCAGCCGGTGGCCTGGCCACTTCCGCTTCGGCCGCCGTGTTGCGTTCGTCTTCTCGCAACTTTGACTTCTAATTTCATCCACCATCCCACATCGAAATCCCTCGTTAATTCTATTCTAATCTGAACATTTTTTTATTTTTAAAATTTTACTTTTTTCGGTCGAAAAGTTCGAAACCGAGATGATTTTACGCCCAATATAGTCATCGAGGTCTTTGAAGCCATATTCGACCCAAAATTTAAAATTTTTGAAATATTTTAAGCCAGCTTCGAAGACGATGACTTTACGCCCAATAAGGTCATCTCCCCTTCTGAAGCCGGATTCAAAGTCAATTTGAAGCCTTTTTGAATTTCATAATATCCATCTCTTTATCCAAAGCTAATTTAACGAAAAATTCGACCGGTCGAAAAGTCCACGCCCCAAGTTGAGCCAATCCACCGGTCGAAACAGCTTCCAAATGTTATATCCGATTCATTTTTGTTGTTTTGAGTGATTGTGTATATGCAGAAGAATAGAGTAAACCAAGCATTACCTAAATATGATAGTCGGCTTTTTTGAAAAAAATTTTAAAAAGGAAGTCTTATAATACTTAATGAGTGGTAAGGCATGATTTTTTAGTATCATACTGAAGTGATTGTTCAGTTGGTACTAAGAATTTTATTTCTGGTACAATATAGTACGGGAAAATATTATGGTGCTAGGTGGTACTATAAGATATAATTTTTTTTTGTATCATACTGGTAAGAAATGATTTTTTAGTATCGTATTGAAATTCTATTAAAAAGGTTATTCATGGTACTACATAGTACTAGAAAGTATTATAGTACTAAGCGGTAAAACATGCTTTTTAGTATCATACTGAAATTTTTGTTCAGTTGGTACTAAAAATGTTATCCTTGGTACTTTATAGTACTAGAAATATGATTTTTAAGCACAAAGTGATACTAAATTTAGGAAGGATCCCTTGGTAAAAAATAGTACTAAAGCTATGATTCAAGATACACAAGATATTTCATAGTACTAGAGCCAAATTTTTTGGTACAAAATGGTATTAAAGATGTGTTTCAAGGTACAATCTAGTATTAAAGATAAATTTTTTGATACAAAATGGTACTAAAAGTATGTTTTTTGGTACAAAATGGTACTAGAAGGTACGTTTTTTGGTACAAAATGATACTAAAGTTATGTTTTTTGGTGAAAAGGTGTACTAAACATATGTTTTTTACAAAACAGAGAGCTAACACTTCGAAAGTTTAGTATCTATAAGCCTTACAATTTGTTAAGGTCCAAGATGTGCTTATCAGTCGAATAAGCGGCTCAAAATAAGCTGCGAAAAAAGAAACGTCAAGTTTTGTTCTACAAAAAGATATGATAACATTTCAACAAACGAACTAAACTATGTCAAAACTATCCCTACTCTTTTTACTGTCCTACCTAGTGACATTCACCGAACAATGTCAACGAACATTGTACGTGGTGCCATTTTACATGACCACCAGTTTGCCGGAAGAACACGAATTTTTCCAAAACTTTCTTTCCAAGTGTTCTCAAAGGGCTAGCGAGGAGAATAGCGAAACTGAAATGGTGTATATGAGAGTGGAAGAGCCTAATATTGTGGAGAAATGTATAGTAGGCAAAGAGTGTAATGATAAGATCAAGGATTTTGTTCCTGATTTGGAAAGCATGACTGTTTTACCGTGAGTTTTGGTCTGGTTTTACGTTTTAAAGATATTGGTTTAGGCCTAAAATAACTTACATTCAACCATAAGTTTTATCTTCTAAACCTTTCAATTCCACCTTAAAATCAATATTTTCAGATACAAAGACTACAATTTTGTAAATTACTTCAAAACTCACCTAAAAGACAATGATTGCCTCAAGTACTCCAAAGTGATATTCATAACCAATGTTCGATGCCTTCATATGGACCGCTACAAAGACTTTAACAGTCTTGTCATGGAGATGAACTCGACCTTACTGGAGCTGATGAGTGAGTACGAACTCAAGTTTCATCTCATGTGGATTAATGCAAGTATTATAGATTTGAGTGCGGTACTGTAAGCTTTTATAGTACGGTACTGTATGCTTTTATAGTACGGTACTGTAAGCTTAATACCGTATCAAGGCTTTCAATAGCCAAAAAGTTACAGTAATTAGGTTGAAAGTACTAAAAAGGTACTGTATCAATGCTTATAGTACTAAACTTGGTACTGTAGAAATACCCATAGTACTCCCTTATACTGTGTAGAATTTACAGTACTAAATCTGGTACTGACAACAGAATTACAGTACGTAACTTATATACTAACTCAAATTACGCACTAATTCCTAGTAACTAAAACCCTACCTTTCAGTTCAACTACCTATCACCGGTCGATAATCGTGACTGCGAAATGGGACATTTGGCCAAACCTTACGATACCAAACTCTCAATATCTCATAGTAGACAAAGTGGTATGATGTTATACGATTATGTTCATGTATGCGAACAATACGACAATGACCTACACGGATCTGTCAACGTATGGCTGATTATTGGCCTCACCGTGCTGGGCGTGGTGATTTTGTGCCTAATTTGCTTTGGCATCCTGAGATATTGCGATTTTCCCGGCAAAAACATGCTTAGGGTTAGGTAGGGCTTAAAATGTTGATTTTTAGGTTTGCCCTGCTCTAGCAAGGTAATCCTGGACTAAAATTGAAAAATCATGGCTTTAAGGTTTAGCCAAGAGTCTAGGCTACGCATAAAAAGGGGTTTGCCTCACTTCATAACCATATTTTTAGGTTTAGGCTAGCTTGATACCTACTATAACATAAATTTCAGCTTCAAAGCCCACGATCAAGCCGAATGGAATAACTATGCCAACTTTGATTTCAAAAAGTAGGTTTTAGGCGTATCAGAAGTTCAAAAATCTGAAAATTTTTCAAAGTAAAACCCTTTCAGAAATCACTGGGAGATCCGCCCAAGCCAACTCGTCCTAAACAAGAACAAGATCCTGGGAAGTGGAGGCTTCGCTACAGTATATCTAGGCAGCTACTGTAAGGACGTCTCCATAAATGGCTCGGAAAAGTCGTCGAAACGACAAGTTTTCGTGAAACAAGAACAAAAAGTGGCCATAAAGGAGGTGAACGAGAACGCCGACGACAACAGCCGTGCCGAGTTTTGGAACGAGATCAACGTGATGAAGAAGCTGAATGAACATCAACATATCGTACGTATGATGGGATGTGTCAGCGATCCGATCAGTCCAATATTGGTCTTGGAGTACTGCGAACTTGGAGACCTACATGGCCTTCTCCAGGCCAAAACTCACAATCTAACGTTGAAGGACCTGATGTCAATTGCTTGGCAAATTGTGGATGCTATGAGTTATGTGGTGATGAAAGAGATCATCCACAGAGATCTGGCTGCCAGGAATGTGCTGTTGTCAAAGCCTTTGACTGCTAAAGTGAGTCTCTTTAGTCTAACATTAGAAAAGATGTACTTGCCTGCTAAATGGGTGGAGATTTGATATTGTAGTAGGTAGAGCTAGCCTTTCCAAAGTTTTTAGTCGATTTCGTTTCTCTAAAACACAAAAAATATTAACTTAAAGTTAACACAAGACATATGCTTTATGTTATAGTAAATAAAGCAAGTATTTCTGAAGCTTTCATGAACTCCCTATCCTAAACCTAAAAATTTAACGTTACCTTCACTTGAAAACGTTCCACAAGCTATAAACATAATAAAACGCACAAAATTCATTAGCAAATGCCAATATTATCAATAAAAATAAAATTTTACTTCAGATTTCCGACTTTGGATTAGCTATCAACGCTTCTCCTGAAACCAAAGCTTCATCAACCAAATTACCCATAAAATGGACAGCACTCGAAGCTCTGCACGGAACATTCTCAGAGAAATCAGATGTGTAAGTTCATTTACTAGCTTCTATGGTCTTCCACAAAATTATATCTTTAAAATTCATTTGGAGACCAGATGACATGTTTTCTTTATGAAGAAGTTAAAATTAGACGTTTCTTAATAATATTGTTGTAGCTGGTCGTTCGGAGTTCTTCTCTATGAAATCTACTCTGATGCTGCTGATCCTTATCCAAATATACCTGGAGAATCCTTATTAGGCCATTTGGAAAAAGGCACTCGACCAGATATTCCCGAAAAGACACCTGAAAACATGTAAGGATGTTATTCATGACTTGGTTAACAAAACGTGTTGCATCTCAAAGAATTTTCTTTTAATTTTTTAACATTTAGGCTTAAAAGAATCTACAGATATTGCAGAATCTTTCTGTCAAAAAATATTTTAAATTTAACATTACCTAAACGAGTTGCTGCGAGGTTCCAAAGACATTATCCATGAAACCTGTTGGTTAAAATTTTTGTTTCTCGCGTATCGTTGACCATTCTTAATTACCCTATTAAGAGTTCACCTTAAAAGCTCCTTAAATATCAGTAGAATCTTTTTCCTACAGCATAAGTTCATAAAAACGTCATTAATATATCTAAAATTTCAGAATCCCGATAATGACATCGTGTTGGGAAGAAAAGCCAGAAGATAGGCCAAATTTTGAAAAACTTCATGAAAAATTCACCGAAGTCCTGGATAATACCCAACAAGTGTATGGATATATTGATTTCCAGTCCGAAGACTAATGATTCCATGTGTAAATGACCATAATTATCGGGATCTCCATCGATTACCTACTACAATGTCCATATCCAATAAAATAAAGTAAATTTTTAGCAAGTATTGATGAAAAGCATTATGATCACAACTTAAATAATGTTATTGTTTGTTCTAAATGTACTAATCAATGTTGTTATCGATAACCTACCCAAGTCCGCCGACAAAATTTTGTCAAGGGAATAACTTGACGCAACTTAAAAAGAGCCAACACTTTCTCTTTTGGCGGCTGGTTTTTTGTTTGAACAGCGAGCGAATTTTGCGAAAAATAAGATTTCTCGTTCAACTCCTCGGATTTTGTTGGTTTCCATGACGTTTCGGGGTACCAGGTTAATCGGCACACCTGTCAAACACTTTCTTGCTTATTACATAAACGGTTTTCGGTCAATAGTTTAAGATCTTGGTCTATATAACATAGATTTAGCTGTTGAACGTATAAAATAGGTTTTTAACGCTTTTTGATGTTTGTTTTACACTTTTTTAAGTAGTGTTATGTTCTCTTGAGCTTAGGGTTAAAACAATTACGTAGTTACAGCGTGCAACTTAATTTAGCGTTAAATTTTGCGAATTTTAATTGACATTAACCATACAAATGTTTGTTAGATGAGCGCACGATGCCGAGACACTTCAGATGAAAGTGAAGATGATGAATTTACGCCAATTAGTATGGCATACCCGTTGCAAAAAGCTGGATCTCGAATAATTGACGTTGCGGAGTTGAACGAGAAGTAATATTTTGATGTCTACTGTAATATCGGTTTTTGGGGAAATGAGTTTTTGTAAATTTTTGAAACTTTCGTTACAGCAGCCCAGAGATCTTTTTAAGATTTTTGTAAATCTTTAGGTTATTTTGTCAACGAATAAAGTTTCTACATCAAAATTTATCTGACAAGGCCAACAACCATCTTCATTACCTTTAATCTTCATTTACTATTTTCAGTTTACAAACTCGGTCAAAGCAAGTGAGTCCAATTATTCAACGGTTTAACGCCCGTGCTACTATTGCTTCTGGCGCACCTAGGCTTACAGCTGACGAGCGAGTGAGATTAAGAGCAAAGACGCCACCTCCACCGCCAGTTAATCACAAAGTTATTCCTAAAACAGTGGCTTTTGGGCGGACTACAAAGCTTGAGGATACAGTTGAGGTAAGATTTTGTTATTTTGTTTTGTGTTTAGGTTAATATTGAAAGAAGGGAAGATGGACTTTTGATTTTATGGATAATAAGAATTTGATTTAGGTGACTAACATAAATTGAGGTTCTGAAGAAGAATTTTTGGGGTTGGCGACTAAAATACGTTTTAAAAGTTGGAGAAAGGATTTATCAAGCTTTTACGGGTCAAACGTTTTTGAATTTATTAATAGTTTACGTTTTGCATTGATTTTAAAATTATCCATGACATCAACTCTTTGATATTATTCTAAAAAGCTTAAGTATTATTTTTTGCTTGTAATTTTAAGCTAAGCTTTAGGCAAAAGCAAATAGATTCTATCCTCCCCCACTAAATCGGGCCAAATCAGCATCAACGTTGACCATGCAGAACACTGTCTCTCATACGGTTAGTGCTCAAGTTCAGACTCTTCAGCAAACGGTAGAAGAGTTGGTGAAGAAGGTTTCAAGTCAGGATAAGAAAATCGACGATTTGAATCGTACGGTTTCTCAATTGAAGGCTACTCAAGCTGTTACTTGCACTGATATTGTCAAAACGACTAAAACTTTGAGTGGACTTTCGAATAGATGTGTGCAGAATGAGAAGGATCTGGAGGAAATGAATGGATTGGTAAGGGAATTTGGCTTGATTAAGTTTGGAAATTGTGTATAAGTTTATTATTTTTTATACTAATATAGGTTTTCGATTAAAAAAGGGGTTTTTGATATTGTTTTAGTTTAAAAGTCAGTGATAAAGGCTAAACATGATGTGTTTGATAAATCAAACGCTAAAAGATTTTATTTTTGAAGTTTGAAAGTTAGTTTGATCTAATTTAAAATTTTTAAGATAAAGAAGCTTGAAAGGATTGTCAACAAAGAATCAGTGCCTTATATTAATATAGATGGAGATGATCTTCCAGTAATTGATTGTAAAGGATCTCTACGTGATTTGAGAGACGGAAGAAGTGATGGGCCTGAGGACAGCTTCTTGGCAGTAAGTTTTCAGATTTTTCACAAGAAATTTTTAATTTTAAAATAAAGTAATGGCTTTAAAATGATAAATTTCATACCTAGTATAACATTAGAGAGTTTAAATAATTTTGAGCCTTTTAAAGAAAGTTTCCGTAGTTAAAGAGCTCAAGATTATTCGAACAATTTTTATATAGGTTTATATCTATAATAGAATATGATAATTTAGATGGAAAGAAGAGTTCAAAGAGAAGGCAGAGTGTCTCGAACTGGCAGTTCAGGACAAGTTCAGGCTAGAAGGGAACAACATTTGTACGGTGAAAGACGGTTTGATATGGCCAAGGAGAATTTGTAAGTACAATTTTAAAGGCATTTTTGTGTTAATGATATAACATTGAGATGAAAAATTATGTTATAAAGGTATATTTTAGCTTTTTTTCTAAAAAATATATTTTTAGAGAGCCAGATTCAGCCAGATCCATCACCAAAGCCTACTACTATGTTCAACGTGAAGAAATCCGATCTCCAGGTCGTCAACAAGCTTCAACTCGACCACGCCTTCTCGATGAACCTCCACGAGCTGATCGTCCACGGCCAAGGCTATCTAGGAATGACAGAAGTCGCTACGACTACGGTGACACGTCGTTCCATGATGACAAAGAACGTCGCAATGACAGACAACGTTATGATGACAAACTTCGCATTGAAGACAAACCGCGTCACGATGACCGTCATGAGGAGAAAATTCGTCATGATGACAGAGGAGCCGTCGACTATACCCCGTCTATGAAACAATATTTAGACCGAACGTTTACGGTGAATAACGGTGATCAGGATGATTTGTTTGAATCATGCACACCAACTCCAGACAGAGTACGGTACAAGGAGGAGAACTTGGATGATGTTGAAGATCAAACTTTTGTCAGCACCGTTCCGAATAACGTGGATGCCAGAAGGAGAACCAAAACGAATCACAATAGACTTGTTGCTAGAAGGTCGACTAGGGGTCATGAAGGTAAGGTTTTCGATTTTGAATAGGTTCTCAATGGGTTTTTGACAGTTTTTTCTTGTTTTTTGGTTTTTTTTTATTTTTGAGGTATTTTCTGCTCTTCTTCAGGCATATTTTACTTTTTTTGTATTAGCTTTGAGTGTTATTCAGGCCTTTTTCGATGTTTTTTTGATCTTTTTTTTTTCTTGGTGTGTTTTTTTCGTGTTTTTGAGGTAATTTTTGGTGTTTTTGAGGCATTAGTTGCTGTTTTTTGTTCTATTTGCTGTTCTTGATTTATTTTTTCTTGTTTTTGAGGTACATTTTTTATTTTTAACTTACTTTTTGCACTTTTTAGGGGCTTTTCTTTGTGTTAAGGCGCTTTTTCTTTATTTAGATTTGCATATTGCTCTTCTTCAGGCATATTTTACGTTTCTTGAGTCAGTTTTTGTTGCTTTTCAAGTACTTTTTGTTCTTTTTGCAGTATTTTTCACTCTTTTTGAGTTACTTTTTGGTATTATTCATGCATTTTTTTCTGTTGTGTAATGTTTTTGTTTTTTTTTCAGACATATTTTACTATTTTATTTAGTTGTTGTTGCTTTTGAGCACTTTTTGCGGGTTTTAAGGATGCTTTTTGTACAATATCTTAATATCAAAAAAGTATTTTTTACATATGTTTTATGATTTTAAATTACTCTGTTTAATTTTAGAAACCTTGGACAGTGACATCCCGGAGAACTATCAAACCTACAAAAGCCAGTACCATCGCTGACCTCACCTGCCGGCTTGTTGAGTATTACAATAACCAAAGAGTATTAAAACATTTAAAAACATATTTATTTCGTATTCAATATTAATTAAATTTGAGCTTGATTTATATTTTGGTATAAATATAGTGGTATTATTCAAACATATTTAAATCTATTAATGATAATAAAACTGATGTCTTTGTTGAATTTTGAACAATATTGAAACTGCTTATACCTGGGTCGAACTGTGAAGTTAAAAATTGAAATTTTGATATATTTTTAAGGCTTTTGTTGAAGTTTGAAATTTTTGTGACAATTTGGCATAAAGTAAAGACAAAACCTTTGATAAATGTGGTATAAAGTTAAAGAAAAAAATGTCATTTGTATTTTTGTAAACAAAAAAAAATCAAATTTTTAATAAAAAATTTCAAAATTTACTTTACACTATACTTACTTTTATTAGCATTTTTTTAACCATAACTATAATTTTATATAATCAAAAAGGTGTAGAATGTTATTTTCTACCATTCCTGAAATTTTCGTAAATTTTTATCATCGCAAAACCGAGTTACAACAGTTTTTCCACCCTTCCGTATGCCTTCTCTGTTGTCTCTTCTTTCCCATTTTCTCGCGCGCATTTCTTGTCTCTTCTTAATCCCTCTCTCTAACACCTCTCTCTTTTTGCGCGCTCTCTTGCGCGCCGGTTCCTTTGATCAAGCCGCTCTCTACCCACCCTCCACTTTTTACGCGCTCTCTCTTTCCCTTCTTCGATTTTTTTGTCTGACCAAATCACTCTCTAACCAATAATAACGTCTCTCACCTTTATACGCTCTTTCTTGGGCTTTGACGCTGACCGGATTCGAACCTAAAAGGTTCGTAAAAATCCTGGATTTATAAGTCTAACACACTACCAATACACTAAAAATTGGAAAAAATAATTTTGGCCAAATTTCACGTTTTTTCCATAAAATTGTTATGGATTTTAGACGTGAAAAAACATTTGAAATCCGTCAAAAAATCAGCAAAATTTTCCGGTTTTTGGCTCCAAAAGCACCATTAATGGCTGAATTTCAACTTGGTTCATATACCATAGTAAAAGTAGGTATCTTGCGCACATTTTTAATCATGTCGCTTTTATCTTCTACGGTAACATGGAGATACGACGCTTTAAACACAACACAGTCATGCGGTCAAGACTTTGCGAGTACTTTTCGACCGGTCAATGATAATGAAATTCTGAAACACGATCATATTATCGTATTTTATGGTATTCTCCAGAGAGCGCTTTCAGGAATTTTTAAAATTTTGAGTTCGACATGGTAAAATACTATAGTAAAGTTTACATGTACATCTTTGACTATGCATAATTTAAAGTGCCATAACTTATTTCTCAATGACGTCTCCCTATATTGGAACATACTATAATGTAGAGCATAGACAACAGTATCATAATATGCCAAGCATGTATTTTACTAACTCAAGATACGACAGTTATGACACGACGAAAATGTACTGGATTTCAAGGGGTTTTTTTGAGAAACGTAAAGACTATGTCATATTTAAATGGCTGTAACATTCTTCACAGTAAAGTGTTGTACTAGTAAAAGATACCATCATGTAGAGAATAAATTACTCTATATCACTGTGTAAAAATTATTTTATTTCGGTAACGCATACATTAAAAAGCAGTCATATATAAGCTTTTTAACTTACATAACAAGACGATTATAAGTATAACGATCGTATCTTGACTTAGTAACGCAATCCGACTTACAGTTTTACAGAGTATAAGTTTCTCTACACGCTCGTATATTTGGCTGCGCGAAGGTGTAATTTTAAAGTATGTTATGATTAATCAAAGTTGGCCAACTGGATCAATTAATGATAATATAGACAGTTTTTGTTTAACGTTACATAACTGAATGTTATAGCCATTTAAATATGACACAGTCTCTACGTTTCTCATAAAAACCCCTTAAAATCCAGTACATTTTCATCGTGTCATAACTGTCGTATCTTGAGTCAGTAAAATACATGCTTGGCATATTATGATACTGTTGTCTATACTCTACATTATAGTATGTTCCAATATAAGAAGACGTCATTGAGAAATAAATTATGGCACAAAAATTATGCATAGTCAAAGATGTACATGTAAACTTTATTACAGTATTTTACCATGCCGAACTCAAAATTTTAAAAATTCCTGAAAGTGCTCTATGGAGAATACCATAAAATACGATAATATGATCGTATTTTAGAATTTCATCATCATCGACCGGTCGAAAAGTGACAGCAAAGTCGTGACCACTTGACTGTGTTGTGTTTGAAGCGTCGTATCTCCATGTTATTGTAGTAGAAGAGAAAAGTGACATGGTTAAAAATAAGCGCAAGATACCTAGCTTTACTATGGTATATGAACCAAGTTGAAATTCAGCCATTAATGGTGCTTTTGGAGCCAAAAACCGGAAAATTTTGCTGATTTTTTGACGGATTTCAAATGTTTTTTCACGTCTAAAATCCATAACAATTTTATGGAAAAACGTGAAATTTGACCAAAATTACTTTTTCCGATTTTTAGTGTAGTGGTAGTGTGTTAGACTTATAAATCCAGAATTTTTATAAAACTTCTAGGTTCGAATCCGGTCAGCGTCAAAGCCGAAAAAAAGAGCGTATAAAGGTGAGAGACCTTATTATTGGTTAGAGAGTGATCTGGTCAGACGAAAAATCGAAGAAGAAAAAGAGAGAGCGCGTAAAAAGTGGAGAGTGGGTAGAGAGCGGCTTGATCAAAGGAAGCGGCGCGTGAGAGAGCGCCGAAAAAGGAGAGAGGGGTTAGAGAGGGTGAGGAAGAAGAGAAAAGAAATGCGCGCGAGAAAAAGGGAAAGAAGAGGCGGCAGAGAAGGCATACAAATGGGTAGAAAAGCCGTTGTAACTCGGTTTTGCGGTGATAAAAATTTATGAAAATTTCAGGAATTGCTGATGATATTATTCTACACATTTTACATCAATGAATTTATTTTTTTTTATAATTAGAAAAATTTTTATTAATAAAAATTCACAGAAGCTTTCGATTCGTTATCCAAATACATAAAAAATCATTTTTGTTACCCATTTATTTTTTTTTCAAATTTCAATGATCAACAATTTTTTTAAATTTTAGATAATAAACTCCCACAAATTCATTTTTTGAACGTTTTATTTCGTTTTTCACATAAGATACGAAAATTATTATCATCATTTGGCGTTGGATGAGAGAAATAATATATATATTGCTACGAGAATATCGGATATGGTTGGACGTTTCATTTCGATTAATCGGCACTTTGAAATCGGGTTAAGGCACAACATTATACATGATTTACAGTTTGATACTATATAGTACTATGAGCTACAAGTAGTACAAAGTTTGGTACTGAATGGTACAAAATAGTACCAAGTTTAGTACTGTAAGAAATACGATAGTACCAAATTTAGTACTATCTGATAAAAAATGGTACAAAAAGTGATATAATTTAAAAAAACAAAAAAAAATAAGTGATTTCAGCTAAAATACAGTAAGATAATTAAGATTCTAAGTACCTAAAAACAATTAAAAAAAAATTTGAAAATTAAGCTAAAATACGATGGTAAAACTAATAAAACAGATAAAAATCAAATAAAAAAATTAAAATTAAAGTTAGAGGTGAACAAGTAAGGCTAACAAAATACAACGTAAAATTGTAGCACCATACGACGATAGTTATAGTTACATGACATACAACATAAGTCATTACATTCGAGGTTCGTTTAATAAAATGTCACCACTTATCATTAGATGACAAAAGTGACATTTCTAAACTGAACCTAAACATAATTTACAATATAAAAAATAATAAAAATTTAAAAAAATCAAAACTAATTGTTCAAAAAATTCTGAGCCACTAACACCGCAAATTTGCTTTGAAAAGTAGCACAGAATTATTTGAACAACCTAACTTACAATATATAATACAAGATGATAAAACTATAAAAATCAAAAATTGAGATGCGATGGTTAACAAGGTGACAAACTTCTAGGTTTCAGTTGCGACAACATTCGGTTTCCAAAGTTGCGACAACTTTCGAAACTTTCCAAAACTCGGCGATTTGAGCAATTTTTGTGGCGATCTAGACAACCTTTAAGCCATATTTGCTTTTGAAAAGCTAATTACTGCCAGCGGCGTACTTTTCCTGCATAAATTGCATTAGTTTGGCACCGTGCGTTTTAAAAAAGTCGTCGTTGATTTCGACCGGAGCTGATTGGTTCAGGTTGGTATGTTGGGTTTGGTGGGATGATCCATTAGATATGTTAGATGGGCGTCTGAAAGTCATTTTCATTATTATATTGTCCACGCATCACTCAAAAATGGCAATCAACAACTCAAAAACACTCTTTTTTTCAAGAAAAACACCAATTTTTGCACCAAAATCATCATTTCCCTTCCGGCAATCAAATTTTTACTATCTTAAAACCAACCAAAATGTAGCTCAATGTCTTCTCTAAACTTACCCAGATCCTTTAAAGCTTCCTGACTCCGCATTCGTGACGTTCGTCATGTCGGAGAAGGTTCGTCCCTCTGGCAGTGCTGTTTCCAGCCGGTTTTTGAACTGATTTATGGCCTTG
Organism: Bursaphelenchus okinawaensis; assembly: GCA_904066225.2. Lineage (NCBI taxonomy): Eukaryota > Metazoa > Nematoda > Chromadorea > Rhabditida > Aphelenchoididae > Bursaphelenchus > Bursaphelenchus okinawaensis. Next base: position 3,219,723 of record CAJFCW020000005.1, on the reverse strand, counting down.
TAGATGGGCCTCAAGATCTTTTCACGTTCCACATCCGTTATTGAGCCATCTTTTTCAATCTGCAAAAGGAAAGCATAAGTTAACTATTATATATGGCATCAAACCACAAATTTTATATTATATTATCTATAGCAATTCTAGTACCTAGGTCTCAAACTTTTGATCGTCCTGAACTTCCTGCCCTCTACTACACGTCATATTATATATCATTAGATAGCAAACATTCTGTAGAATCGTATAATATGTTTTTCAACCCAAATTTTTAGGTAAAGTATCCAAAAATCATGAAAAACTTCAAAATTTCTCAGACTATCAAGTACGATATAAAAAATTTTAAAAACCTTACCATTTGGCTAGCTTGGATCAGTTTGTCACAACAGGTAGTCATTTGTAAGATGCATTCTTGGGCATGTAGTGACATATCTGAAATTAAAAAATTAAAAATAAATAAAATTTTCTTTGCCTTTTCAAATGAAAAAATATTATTTTAGATAACTGGATGATATTTTTAGCCCAAAAAATTTTTGCTTGACTATATAAGCCAGAAACCATTTTTGTAAAACTACAGTAAATTAACTACTCTTTAACAAAGTTACAGTACCCTTATTCATAGCTTCAAGTTACAGTATCCAAACTAAAACCTTTACCAAAAAAGGTTTGAAAAACTTGATTCGACGCAATTTCGGTCGGTTTTTTCGAAATTTCCAACAAGTAATTGACATGTTGTTTTGGTTTAATCAAAAAGTTAATCAAGCATACCTTAACCTGATTATAATTAACGTCACTCTGTTTTTATAACAATTACTTTGTACCCGAAAAGAAAAACCCTCTCCACTACCTTCAGTTTCCCCGAAGTCCAAGTTATGTTCAGTATCCTCAACAGAAACCCTTGTAATACCATTCAAAGCCATTATCTGACCATAAAACCTTGGTTTTTGAGTTGGGCGGATCCTTCTATCCCTTTGACTTGAAGCACTCAGACTTCGGATCGTTACTGGAGCCGTGGGCTTCGTTGGAGCTGTTGGTGGTCTTCTTGAAGCCAAAGAATTGTGTTGTAGAGGTTGAGTTTTAGCGCATAATGACTTGCTGAACGTCGAGGTTGATGAGGACGATGAAGAAGATGATGGGGAAGAAGGTCGTTTGTATTGTGGTGAGATTGGGCTTTTGTTGAAGGGTGGTTCTTTGTAGAATGAGGTTGACATTGGCTCTTTGAATGAGGATTCTGATCTTGATTGCTTTAATAAAGTTGGCTGTGAGCTTGTGAAGGGTTTTTGCGTGGTTGATTTCAAAAGTTGGTTCTCAGGCTTGTTAGGTTGAGTACCAGATCGAGCACGATGAGTACCGGCCTTGTCTCTTAGAGCATCAATTCTTGCACGTAAGGTATCAGCCCTACTAGGTTGAGTATTACCTCCAAAACCTTGAGTATCCCCTGTAGCACCTTCAGCACCACCCCTATCACGCTGAGCCTCAAACCTCGAATCCCCCTTTAATTTAGGTATAAAATCAGCTTTGAACTCCGATTTACAGCTCTCAAAACTCTGAGCCTCGGGCATTTCCGCAAACTTGACCTGCCGACGCTGCGGTGAGGCGGTGGACGGTCGCAGATGGGTCAACATGGTCCTTAGGAATAGTTATTACTTTTGTGAACACGACCCACGACCTGATTCATTCTCACGCAAACAAACGCACCGGTTTTTACACTTTTAATGGGAAAAGAGAGGTTTTAATGCTCGGGAGGATCCGTGAACTCAAGGAAGAGAAGGCCATTTTCAATAAAAATATAAAGCAACGCCTAGAGCTTGAGTTTGGCAATAAAAATATTGATAAAAGTGAAAGAAGAGAAGAGTGGGGATACCCCAAAATTTTTTTTTAAATCAGGAAAAAAATTTTCCTCCCCCAAGACAAAACTTGCTTACCCAACCTTACCTCCGCCTATCAAAACTCCCAAAGCTTTGAAACAACACCTACATAAGCCATTAAACTTAAAATTTTATCTAAAACCGCTCCTAAATCTCAAGCAAAATCCAAAAAAAAAACAATTCAAATTATTTTAACTTGTTCAAATTAAAGCACAAAAAACCAGTAGCAATTACTAAAAATGACCGTTGCAAAACGAAAAAACAATCGTTTTTGAAAAGAACGGGAAACATCACAGCTGCATGCAAAATTGTAATTTGATGCGTCAATCACGTAGCAAAAAAGAAACATTATCCCTTTTTTTGTGCGATGAGAAAGTGGGTTTTGAACCGCGCGTTTGAGATGTTACTGTTTGTAACGATCTACCCTACCATGCTCTACCTTACAGTTTTACATTAGTAGTTGAGGAATACAAGAGTGTACGTTACTATCAGAGAGAAAAATAGGAGTACGAGAATATCAAAAATGGATTCAGACCTTACTGTTGCGAACGACTTAACCCTACGTTACTAGGTGCAAACTACATAATCGTATGTTACTATCAAAGTAAAAACCGTACTACCAGAAGGAAACTGACCCGTTATTCTTTAAATATAGTAACGTACCATAGCAATATGTTACGATCCGTAAAGAATAAAGTGTTATATTGCATTGCAATCTGTTTTTCATTGATTTTTATCTGTTTGCTCATGATAAGACGAGAGTTTTCGAGTGGTCAGAGGTTGTTGGTATCAAGGCCAAAAAGTGTGATTTTGAACAAAAAAATCAAATTTTTTTTAAAACCAAAATAATAATTAGAAGATGAATAGCGACTGGAAGAAGAAGAATTGACATTCAACATATAAAACAAGAAGAAAGCCCCAAACGACCAAATTAAAACGACAAATTCAAGAACAACAACTTCCCAAAACTTTACCAGATCAAAGCGGTAAAATCGCGTGGTAAAGGTTTTGGCTTCAAAGAGCCTTTGAAATGACTCCAGCTGCTCAAATAAATGGCAATGTGACATTACCAAGAGAAAAATCAAAAAGGAAAACGAAAAAAGGACAAACATTCAAATTACTTTGTTGACCTTGATCATGAGCTGGCGTGTTTTCGGCAGAGCCAGATTTACAATTATAGGTATACATTATAGATAATTTTTGTAAAAAGTGAAATTTTATGGCTACTCAGTTGGACTCTTGTTAAGAGACCATCTGAAGCATATTAGTTGTAGAATCAAAATTTGAAACTGATCCGCAAGTCTAAACTAGGCGTCATCCTCTTCATTTTAACAAAGATTCTTATCCGTAATATTCATGTAGCCAACTTTAAATTGATTTTTGTTTTTGCTAGTAAATAATCAACAATTGTATAATCACAGGCAAAACTGAATCGATTCAAAGATTGTTTACATTCAAAACCTAGCACAATATAATGTTTGTTCTACATATTTTGAACAAATTTAGAACGTAAAAAAACCTTTTTGATGGTCTTTATGGCAAAAAATAAATTATATTTATATTTTTGTATTTTTCAAGCAAAATCACATATGTCATTCAGATGTCACGGCTTTCAAGACCAGTTTTTGGGCTTGAACATACGTAAACTCAATCATAACATGACTCTTGACATTAAAGTTTTAATTAATCTTGAAAAAAGCTTATTTTGGCTTATAAATCCCGAAAACTATTATTAATTCCAAAAAAAATTGGCCAAATGTTTTTCCAAATTCATAATCATAATGTAAAGTTTTAATGTCACGACCCTCTCTGACTCAATTCGCTTGTGACCACGCCTAGAAATTAATCTTAAAAGCCGTGAATACTAAATGACATATGTGATTTTGCTTGACAAACATAAAAATATCAATAGTATTAATATCTGCCATAAAAAACCATTAAAAAAGATTCTTTTATGTCCTAAATCTCTTCAAAATTTATAGAACAAACATTATATTGTGCTAAATTTTTAATGTAAACATCTTTGAAACGATTCTGTTTTCCCTGTGGCTATAAAATTGTAGATTTTTTACTAATCAAAACAAAAACCAATTTTAAAGTGACTACACGAATATTACAAATGAGAAGCTTTGTCAGCATGAAGGAGATAACGTTAAGGTCAAGAATGCTCATCAGTTTCAATTTTTGATTCTACGATTAAAATGCTTCAGATGGTCTTAACAAGGTTACAAGCAATTCTAATAGTCAAACTATTATTACAAACTACTAAAAATGCAACTTACTAAGATCAATAAAATCAAGTGCAATATAAAACCAACGTCTTTGGCCTCCGGAAGTCCGTTGAAACGTTGGGATTACTTGTCAAAAACCTAATCAAAAGTGTTTGAAACACAAAGAACAATGAAGGGAAAGACAACTGGGCTTATCGGCATTAAATTAAGGCCAAAACCAAGAAAACACATCTTATGTCGAAATGAAAAAAAGAAGAAAATAAAGTAAAACCAAGTTTTTAAAATCAACTGGTTGATTACTAGAAGACTTTTGGATTGGTTTAGTTAAATATTTCATCAAAAAATAAAACTTTCTTAAGAAAAACTGCATTTCCATCAACTTTTAGACTAAAAGCAAAATTTATGTAAGATCAAATGAACAAACATGTAAGACTACCATCAGGAGGCCGGGCGGGGACTTTTGGTCTGGGAGCGGGGGTCCAAAAAATCAGCACAGGTGCCAATTTTTTGCGAAATTTTTTTTTCCGAAAATCCACAGGAGACCACGTTCAACCTTTTTCAAAATTTTTTTTCTGGGGGGGGAGGGAACCCGTCCCCCCCCCCTCGCACCCGGCCCTGACTACCACCTAAGAAGACTAAAAAGATCCATATGATCTACCGAAAATCAAGGCCCAGACGAAACTTTTTGAAAACTCATGCCGAAAAACCAATTGATCCTTAATCTTAACACATTTCGCAGCTTATCCGAAGGCTGTTTCTATGCAAAAGTGATTAATCAAAGCATGTGTTTAGTTCAGAGGGCTATTTCACGTTAATATTGACTCATTTTCGATCGCAAAATTTGATAAAAATAACTTTTATTCAACTTTTTTCCAAAATAAACATATCAATTTCAAACCTAATTATTTTCAAATTAAAATAATATCAAAGCCAAAACAGAAAAACCATCAAATGACTAGAATAATCACAAAGAATATAAAATTATATCCAAAAATCGTCAAAAATATAATTTTTTCACTAAAACCTATCCCAAAACACAAAGTTAAAAGAAAAGCCAGCTCAAAAACGTCCAGAATTTCAAGAAAAAACAACATAATGTGCTTTTAAAAGTACGAAGCAGCTATTACGGACTCTTTAAAATGGCTCAATCATGTCCAGCTTCAAACTTGTGGCACTTGAAAAACAATAACCGCTCCTGAGAACGTCATCTGGTACCATTCTGGCTTTTTATGATGGGAAAAATCAATGAGAAAGTGAAACTGACTTCGGTTTTACCTCTTGTTTTATGAAAAAATCGCTTATAAGAAAGTGTATATGAATATCAGGACCGGGCGCAAGGGGGGAGTATCACACCCCAGAAAAAAAATTTTCGAAAAAATTTGAATAATGTGCTTTTAAAAGTACCATGTAGATTTTTGGAAAAAAATTTTCGCAAAAAATCGGCACCTGTGCCGATTTTTTCGACCCCTGCCACCAGACCAAAAGTCCCCGCCCGGCCCTGATGAATATGGAAAGAAGATGAACAAAGGTAGAAACTGTTCTGCATCAAGGAAAGCCAAAACCTAGCTTTAAACAAGTACTATATTAACCTTTTCTAGCCCAGGTAGAGATTTTTAGCCTAGATAAGGCCGATGAACAAGAGAAAAAACCGTCATTTGCCAAGGAAAGCCGAAATCTAGCTTCAAACCAGTTCAATGTTAACTTTTTCTAGCCAAACAAAGCCTTTTTTCAAAATTATCATGTTATTCTAGTAATATAAAGCCATTCTAATCTACTACAACTAGTCACAACAAGCTAAAAAATCAAACAGTCTACCAAAAGCAACATAAACCTCATCTTCAAGACAAGAAAGTCCCCCATAACTACCAACAATCAAAAGAAAAACCATTTCAATGCCATCTACAGTCCGTTAAACCGCCCGTCTCCATTAAAACAATGTAAAATCTTTGAGACAAAAAAAGTCACATTAATCCCGTTTTCACAGACGTTTTTCCTCTTCAAAACGGAATATTGTCTTGGTTCAGCGGCAGCTGTTCCCATCCCACCATTTTATGAATCTGGAAGTAATTAAAAAACCATTTCCGGCTGGAGACAAACTTTATGCTTGTGAGATGTGAAAGGTTTCACAATTGTCATCTTATGTTAGGTAGAGTCATAAGTCATATGACTGTCATCGTTACGCTAGGAACACAGTTTTGCCCTTCGGGTCCAGTCCGGATTTTTGAATTTATTTTTCCCGCCAAACTCATATCTCGAAAACTATGATAGATATCAAAATACTAACAGCATCTAGAAGGGTCAGCACTATTCTAAATAGGGGGGTGAAAAAAGTTTCAGACCGATCCGACCGGTAGAAAAAAAGCGCGGGAAAAGAAAATTCAAATTCCGGACTCCCGCATTGGGTCCGGTCCGCGAAGAACTCTGGTTAGGAAAAATGATAACACGTCATTTAGAGATCGCTTGACCAGCAAGATCAGTTTATATGTGTTGGTAAATATTATTCCTTCACCTGATCCCTAGGTGCTATACCTATTTTTTTGTCCGAAACATAAAAAAATCAGTCTCCGCCGACCTCCGCCGAACCTCCACCAAATACTCAAAAACCATGTACCAATACCAAATCCGCAAGCAATTTTTAGTCTAGTGCAAAAAAATCGTCCAAATCGGACCAGTACTTTTTGAGAACGGAGCTTTTACTTTCCTTCAAAAAAGTTTGGACACCCTGTACAATATAATTACGTCCATTTTACAAATATTTTTCCCAAATGTTCACATCTCTATTTTTAAATTGTTCAAGCACATTGTTTCAGAGTTTCAAAAAAAATTTAAAAAATTTCATTTTTTTCTGCCTCCAGATATCTACTACAATATAATTAATGTTTTTGTAAAAAATATTACCCCAAAATTATTTCCTTTGCTTTAACATAAATTAAAAAGCGTTGATTTACTTTTTAAAACCAAAAAACCGAAACAAATCAAAAACTTTGACTAAACGTCAAGTTTTTCATCCAGATACCTACTACAATATCCTTTCCTCAGCCATTTATGAAGCAAGAACTCTCTCGAACACCCAACCAAGCTATTCTTAAATCTTGTAAACTTACTTTTAGCATTAGCCGAGACTCCATCAACATCATTCAGCTCCAGAATCGGGTTCTTTTCCTCCAATTCTCTCTGTTCTTCTGGCTGATTCAGTCTGGACAAGTAATTGCCGCCTTTTCTTTGAATAATACCACGAGGACTGGCAGCCACCGAACTCACTGATCTAAATTGAGTTCCGTTTGGCGTGGCACGTTGTTGAAAGAGTTGAGCACGCTGTTGAATGCTGCTATAAGGCGTGGCATCCGACGCGTTCGAATCGCTATCACCGCTGGTGGTTTGTTGGTCTAGCCGGTTGAAGACGCGAGGATTACTTCGTTCTAGCTGAAATTTTAAATATTTATATTATGTTTCGTTGATTTCAGTTGTGGGCCGTCGTTTTAGTCAAGAGGTGGAAAAAAAGGCCCTAAACAAGAAAAAAAAGGCACGTGCAGGCTGCGCAATCCCGGGCGCAGCTCAAAAACTTCCAAAATTGATTTTTTCGACAAAATCTCGTTTTTTCTTCAATTTCACTCAAATTTCAAACTTTTTTCCTTTTCTTCATTTTTAAAATTTTAAAATTTTAACTTTTGTCCAGATACATTAACCTACCCTCTTCTGGACCGCTCCTTTCCTCAAGTTTTTAGGTAACGTCGCTGAATAATATGCTCCATTGGAGTTGTTCATGTTCACCTTGTCCTCCTGTTCGAACACATCATCAGCCAGGTCTGGATTTGACATTTTGTGAAGGTTACGAACAGAAGCCGTCATTGCCGAGCGTCTTCGTTCGTTACCGTACTGACTTCTGAGGTTGTTTTCATCTGGATGTGGAGAGTCCGAGCTGTTGGGTGAAGTTGAGGTGTTGTGAAGTGAACTGACGGACCGAGTCATTTGTCTTTGACTTCCGTAATAGCCGTCGTCGACGTTCGTTGGGCGTGGAGCGTTGATTCTGAGGTTTCCGATGGATCGGCTTCTGGCCATGATACCTTCTGAAGTCGGCGATGCCGGATCGATCATCCCGTCGGCCGCCATTAACAGATTGTCCTGGCTTTTCTTCAGCTGATCCCTCATTTCGGTGAGCTTGTTTAGAGCTTGGCTAGAGTTACCGAGGTTGGATTGGGTTCGAAGGTTGGCACGGGACGATGAGGGTGTGGCACGGCCGCTTCTGGCGTCTGAATCTCTTCGTCTTTGAAGAGTTGCCGAGATTTTGCGGCTTTGTTGTTCGGCCAATTGAAGGGCCAGAGTTGATGGTGATTGAGAGCGGGATCTCAATGCCCTCAGGGTTTCGGCCGCGGTCATGTTGGACATGGAGGATTCATCTAAAAGAATATCGAGTTATAGCAAAAATGGCAATTTTAAATCAGAATAAAATAAATTTAAGACTAAAAACCCCATTTTCAAGCTAAGCTTTGAAGAAATTCGACAAAAAAAATTAATTTTAAGCCAAAAAAATCATTTTTCCACAAAATTCTTGACCAATAAAACACTTTTTTCGAAAAAAATCTAATCAAATTAAGCCGAAACAGTTGAGAAGAACATAAAACGTTAGAAAAACATGACGGAAAATACGTTCAACACATTACAAAACCGGCTGGAATTAATTAGAAAAACGTTTTTCAATCAATAGAAAAGCACAGTCAGATTAAAAAATTATCTTCTTCTTGAAGAATATTATGTTTTCTGATAGAAAAATCATGATTTTACTAAAAATGCCGCTCTAAATTATGAATTTTCAATTGTAGCATAAAATTTTTTGTCAATTTTGAACAGGAAATATCTTTTTTTGTAAAAATCGTCTACTACAATATTATTTTTTTAATCAAATTTTGCCTAAAAATGCCGTTTTTATTAAAAACTTCCTACTACAACATAAATTTTTCGCCAAATTTCGCTTAAAATTGCCATTTTTAACACACAACATTTTTTCCAATCGTATTTTACCAAAAATCTACTATAACATACAATAATCACTAGCCCTTCAAAAACTTAAAACATACATACAAAAATTGAAAAAGTTGTTGCAACAAAGATAAAAATACTCAAAACGTTACGAAAACCACAAAAATGAACGAAAAATCGACTGAAAATGGGTTAGAATCCACCAAACTCAAAGTAATCGAACCTTGTTCCGTTTGTCGTCGTTGTTTGAAGACACGGCTCGCTAGCCGGCTTGGCGATTCGTTGATATTGGGAGGTTGACTTAGGCGGGGTTGATACATACGGGAGGAGCTGGACCTTGAGGACGACGACGTTAGGGATTCTGAAGCACATAAAAACATAGGAAAAACAACGAAAAACGGTTAATGGTTACGATAAAAAGGTTAATATGAAATTATAGGGACTATATTAAGGGTTAACGGACCAGTTTTAAAAATATTATAGTAGAGAGAAGTGATTAATGTTAATTTTTTAATATTAGTCACAAAAAAGGTTGCCTGGATTAGTAAAAAATTTTAAAAACGAAAAAACGGATTAAAAACTTCAAGTGTAATATAAAAATCATGTTATTATAACCCATTTACCAAACCAACGATAAAAATTATCAAGCATAGTAAACATTCATAGCCACAGTAACAGATGTAGCATTTCTATGAGTTACTATACGCGGCATAGTAACATATTATACTTCAAGAAACAATGGCTGAACCAGAACAGATACTATGTAGGAAACATATGACAGTAAAAGTATATCACCATCACAAACATATACTACCATCTTTCAAGTTATTATCCCTTTCTCTTTGTTAAAATAATCAGTTGCAAATTATCTTTAATAGGTGGCTCAAAATTATTTGAACAACCTACTAGAACACCTTAATTTAAAAAAACAAACTCACGTCGTCTCGGTGACAAGTTGGACTGTCTGGTAGGACTGAACAGATTCGAAGGCCGTCGCTGCTTCAGTTGTGATGGTTTCCAAACTGTCATTCCTTCAGCGTTCTCAACTCCATTCAGGTATCGTTTTGAGATGGAGTTTCTCGACCGATGATTTCGGTCGAATTGAGCGTCGATCATCTGTTGTTGACTGTACGGAGAGCCATTAGGTGTTGAAGCCATTAAGTAGCTTTCTTCTGGAGGCAATGCTGATCGGATTCCATTCATTGACATCGAAGCCGGCATTTGGGCTGAAAATCAATTTTTAATGTCTATGACAATATTTTTAGTAAAAATAAAGACTCATTGTAAAATTTACAGTAAAATTACTTAGTAAAACATATAGTAATGTCAAATTCTTATCATTTTTAATAATGTTATTTATAAAAAAGTGATTTTTACAACAAAAACTGCTATTTCAGGCCCTATAACTCCTTTAAAATCGCTCTATTCAAACGCAAATTACTCCACACCTTCTCCATTATCTACATCTATAACAATGTAATTTGCTCTGTTTTCATACCTAAACTTAAGAAAAACAATAAAAAGTTCTTACCGAATCGGCTGACTGGACTCGAAAACTGTTGCTGTTGAGGCACTTGTGGCTGAGCATAGATCGAGTTCTGTTGTGTTGGGAATGGTAAGGTGCCGTTTGAGTAGTTGTACGTTTGACTGGGGTCTAAAAATATCCAGATATACAATAGGTATACAAAGGTTTGTATAACAAATTAAGAAAATCTTCTTCTTTAAAGCTTTCCACTCTATCTTTAAGCTTATTACGACATAAAACCAGCTCAAAATTTCATTTTCTGCCTATCCAAAATTGAAAAATGTTTTTAAAATAGATAGAAAATCAAAATTTGAACTTCAAAAAACCTGATGTCATGTTTACTAGAAAAATATAAAAAACATACTCATTATGTCACTTTACATACATTAATATACATGTTTTGTTTGTGAAAAATATACTTTTTGTCAAGAAAAGTGCTTTTTCAGTTATTCTAATGCGATTATCATGTAAACCACATTAAAAAAGTGTCAAAATCTAGACCAAAAACATCATTTAGCTAATGATTTTTTGAAATATAAAGCTAAATTTTTAAAAAATCTGCAAAAAATCTCACTACAAGTGTTTTCTATAGGTAAAACTATAAGAAAACTAATTTAAAATGTCAGTAAAGTCAATTTAAAACCCCAAAAAATCAGTTTGAAACCACCAAAAATCATTTTAAAATCTCAAAAAAACGAACCGAAAGTCTCGTTTGGAGGCACGTTCCAGCGGCGTCGCTGCCGTTGAGGCGACACCGCCGAACGATGAATGTTCGACATAGACCTTGAAGTAGTGTAGCCTTGTGGAGGCACCGGTTGGCTGATCACGCTTACGCCCGCGTTTTGGTACATTCCAAACTGATCGGCTGGAAAATTCATAATTATTTTTAGGCTTACCAAATTTTTAAGGCTTTTTTGAGAATTTCTAGGCTTGATAATCGTTTTAATCTAGATTTAACAAAAATTTTTGAATTAAAAATAAATTTGAGATGCCCCAGTCCTTAACAACCATTTACCCCACTAAAACCAGGAGATCTACACCTCGAATCTCCAAAAGTAATGTCGCTCTTGGGAAACGATTTCCAAAAATAATAAAAAAGAATCCGCTGACCCGCTAACAACTCATCCCTAAAAACTTTGTAGAGTTGTTCTTTTCAGAATACGGAAAGCGATCGCATTGTAATCAAAGTTTTAATCGAAATGAGAGCGCAAGCCATAAATCTTTGCGAATTTGCGACACTTTTGGGCGATTCGAATTGGAAAATGGCTTCGAAATCAGCTTTAGTTTTTAATTGTAGATTTCACCTTTAAGCCTAAAATACAACCTAGAATTACATTATGAATCCGAAGTTTCTTTTCTAAACGTAAAATTGAATTCTCAAGCCTAAAACTAATTTTTAAGTCAAAATTTCATTTTTAAATTTAAAGTTCTGTTTCTAGACTTAAAATTCATTTCTAAGCTTGAAATGCATTTTTAAACTAAAGGTTTCACTTTTAAGTCTAAATTTCGTTTTTCAGCTTTAAATACTCCTTCTAGGCCTAAAATTTATTTTTAAGCCTCAAGATCTTTTTTAAACTTAAAATATTATTTTTAAACCTAAAGCTCTATTTATAAGCCAAAAACCCAAAATTTCAAGCCAAAATTTTAATATTACACTATAAAATCCAAAAGTCTTGATACTATAAAGTTCAATGTTGTTAGTCACACGTAACCCCACGTTTCGTTGCCCTTTCCAAAAATAAATTTACAAAAGTTTGTTTCGTAAAGTGTATCAGGTTTCCTCACCTTCTTGTCTCAAATCCCCACTCGAGGTGGCTGCCAAGTTGCTGGTTGATCGGCGAACAACTTCGGTCGGTACACGGCTTATGCTGAACGTCCTGAAAGGTACTTTTATTAGATTGGTGTAATAATACACACGTCTTATTAGTACTTGTAGGTCAAATTTGGGTAACACATCATATTTTTTATAATTAAGAGTGGGGCGCTGAGAGGGTAGGGTAATCCACGCTAGAGAGAGGCAAAAAGGGTCTACTACAACATAAATGTCCAAGACCAAAGCCGAATGTAATAAAGACAAAATTTCTGATTAGTACCGCTAAATAAACAAAGCTTGTTCGAATTTTATGTTCAAACACAATTTTTCGGTAAATTCAACTGATAAGGAAGATGACAAACAAACGTTTTCGAACCGAATCAAAGCGTTAGCTTGGGAAAACTTTAAACTAAAAGGTCTAAATCAACGAAAAATTGAGAAAAATGAAGGTTTTGACTTCATTGTAACAATTTATTTTATCAGAAAATCATTTTTTTCCCCATTATTCAATTAGAACTCTCATTTTTTGGCTTAAATTTGGGCCAACCCTAACATCGGCTCAAATAGAAAAAATTACAAAAAAAAAATTTTCAAAATTTGAAATTTTTAAAAATTGTAAGCCGTCCAAAGCCCTCAAAGCCTAAATTTTAACCCCAGCTACCCCTTCCAAGACCTCAAATCCTCTAAAAACACCTTAAAACCGGCGAAACTTAGAGATTGATGGCGCGGTCATGACCTCGGCGCCACAACATTAAAATAATTTGAGAATAAAGATGAGGGCCCAAAGCAAACAGTCCACGAGAAAGAATATTCACACGCAAACCGAGCAAATACAACGATTCACAGAGAGGATTTGGTCAGGTTGGAATTGAGAGAGATAACTCATGTTTGGATAGGTGGGTAGAGAAGTAGGTCATACTGATTTGTAATAGCTAGGCATATGCTTAGATTTATAATAAGCTATTCTCGGCTTTAGATTTATAATAGGGTAGGCTTGGCTTAAAAATATAAAGTTGGTTTATCATACTTAGCCCTAGCGCTAAAATAACAAAAGTAAAACAAGCGCCGAGTAGACCTAAAAGAAAGCCTAGGCCCAAAAGAGTTGATATAGCTATACTTGGCTTAAATTTTGGCCTAAGATTTTATTTTAAACTTAGAACTAGTATATTAAAATGCCTTTTTAAACTTAAACACAACTTGAACCTAAAAATCATTCTAAGCCTAAAATTAATCCCTAATCCTGAACCTTCCATTCCGAGCCCATTTAATAAAGTTTTAAGCCTATCTAAACTAAAGATAAAAAAATCACTTTTTCTAAAACTCCAAAAAACAGTAAAAGTAAAGTTTTGTTTAGTTTCCGACGGCTTCTCAACGTCTTCAGTGAGGCAGAAGAAGCATCAGAAAAGAAAAAAAAATCGAATGCAAAAATAATAAAATGAAATCAAAACATGTCAAACATCCGGACGGAAAAAAATGTATAACACACATGTATAAGATCAAAAGAGTTGTTTTATCATGACACAAAAACTACCTTTAAATATAGCATAATGTCTGAAATATGTCTATATTTTGCAAAAAAAAAGATGCTAAAATATCGAATTTTGTCCAGAATTAGCAAGCTTTGAATTTATCTGAGCTTTATCATCCCCTCTACACATTTCTTTCATAAGAAAAGAAAAAACTAAAAAATTTTTTTTGATTTTAATCAAAGTTAAAAAGCCACATACACCCTTCCCCTTAGCAACGTCCCTGCTCTACAGTAAAACAAGAGTCAAACAGCTATAACAAATTCTGTTCTTGCTTGCAAAATCATCTTGAATCAAATCAAAAAATCGCTCGACCATCTTCTAATAACCTTCACAAAATCTGTATGAAAAACAGAAAAATCGAACTTGATAACATCTTCTTATATCCAGTTTTTCGCTTTCGTACAATAAAATTTAGACTTGAACATGAGTTTTACTGTATAAATATTAACATTAAAGTTAAAAAATTGCCGTTTGGCTAGGAAATTTTAAGCTAACAAGGAAAGTACCCTACCTGCCCCGCTCAGAATAAGCTCAAATTTTTTATATGTATTCCTTGTACCACCAATTAACTTTCCAGACAAGCTGCTCTTACAAATTTAAAATTGCAGGTTCATTTAAAGGTATTCTACTATATCAAAGAAAAATTTCTAAAAGTCAAAAAATGGCAAAGTTATAAGCTTGAAACACAATGCCAAGTTGGCGGGAAATTCAAAATGTCATTTTTTAATCTCGATTTTCTCGAGATTCCCTGGAAAGCGCGATTTAGTACTTTGCTGAAGAAATTATATTTACATGATCTTCTTATACAAAAAGTTTGAAGTCACTCAAAGCAGGGCAGGTGGGGTAGTTTCCTTGTATTATAAATCAAATTATAATTTCATACTAGTCCTAATGTCTACCCATTTTTGAACCAACTAAAATAATTAAACAAGAAATACTAAACTACAAAGATTAGCCAATATCCCCAAAACAAAAAAAAACTAATTGACCGGAAGCGCGGCCTTAAGAAAAACACTTGGAAAGTGTTGTCAACATCCTGGTCAGCGATTCGTTGGCCACTTGAACGGCCGAAAGTCTTGGTCAAGATGCGATTCAGAACAATATTTTCCTATTCGCCAAAGATCTTTTTTTTTCTTTAGGCTATTACAAGATTAAAATATTATTTTTCGTCAAGTCCAGAATGCTATTTCTCTTAGTGTTTTAAGCCTAACAAAGCCAAAAAATTTAAATTTTCTTCGTTTTCTAAGCCTAATAAGGTCAGAAACGCCATTTTTCTTTGCATCTTAAGCCTAATACAAGCCCAAAATGCAGCTTTTCAATTGTTTCTTACACATTCTAAACCTCCTACAAGTTTGAAATAAGACTTTTTACTAAACGAAAATCGGCAAGTACCGTATTTTAAAATACAAAACAACAAAGAAATCCCGTTTTTATTACTAAAACCTAATCTCTAAACCCAAAACCCCTCTATTTTCAAAAAAAAAGTGCCAAAAACCAGTCCAACACATTGATTTCTAACCGGTTTTAAACTGCTGGGCAATAAAAAACGGCCAAAAGATCGATGTTTTTTAAAAGAGAGGCGTCGAAAAGTCGGCTGTCAGTAGGGTCAGAGATAAATAGTGGATAGTGAAGATCAAGATGAATCGTTTTGATTAGGTTTGGGATTTTGGGACTGTTTTTTATACAAAATGATCAAAAATCAATAAGAAATTTATAAAAATTTTAAAAAAATTTCAAAATAAACTTAAAAAGCTTAAGAACCCTTTTAAAAACTAGCATAAACCCCCAAAAGTTATCAAAAATAGCCACAAAATAAGCAAAACCTACTGATTCTGATCCGATTTGACTTGGCACGGATTAGGTTGTCGTAGACCAACTCCAGAATCAAGATCGTCGTCCTGAGCAACGTTCAGACTGTTCAATGAGCCAAACTCTGAACCGTGATGTTCCTTCTTGCTGGCTACAGCTGATGCTGAATCCGAACCGCTCTCGATCAGACTGTCTGGGGTTGTGCTTCTGAAATTAAAATATGAAAAAAATGTTAATTTTTTTAATTTTAAAATATTAAAAATTTGATTTTTGTTTCATTTTAAGCCAATTTTCACCCATATTTTTTTTGCATTGCGCGCCATTCCTTTTGCATCAAAAATAAAATACGGAAAAGTTAGCCATTTTTTCGCATCAAAGCTAAAATATAGTTGAAAGTGCCATTCTTTTCGCATCAAAGCTAAAATATAGTCAAGCACGCCATTCTTTTAGCATCAAAGACAAAATATGGTCAAGCACGCCATTCTTTTCTCATCAAAGATAAAATATACACATTCTTTTCGTATCAAATGAAAAACGATCAAATGCAGCATTCCTTTTGGTTCGACTTAAAATACAACCCCCATGCCATTCTTTTTGCATCAGTTGTGAAATACAAAATCAGTCGTACCTTCAAAAAATTTAAAAAATTAAAATTTTCACCGAAAAAATCGAAAAACCTTCAAAAAGTCGCCAAAAACGTGTAAAACAACAGAATCTTCGGCCCTGCAGGCACAAATCTACATGGTGGCGGATCAGATAAACCAACAATGCCACACGGAAATCTGGGTTGCGCCTTTTTTTATTTTTATTTGTTTCATTTAGGGGATTTCGTGAGTGACGTTAAGGTCAACTGCTTCCGAAACCTTTAATTACAGGCGATTTGGCGGCAATTCAACGCCTAAATAGCCATGCATAAAGTGAAAATGAAGAGTTTTTTAAGTATAGGTATTAAAAAGTTTTTAAAACTAAATTTTTTTTAATAAAAAAAAACTAAAAAACTTCAAAATTTTTTCAAAATTTAAAACTTCAAAAACGCCTCAATTACCCACACAACCCCAATATCAAAGTTCAATGTGGCCATAAACCTCAAAAGGAGGCCAAAAGCGGTCATTTAGACAAATAACCTTTCATGTTCACCTACCCCACCATAATTCCGACCATTTGGGTTTCGTAGGCCATTACTCACTGTTCTCAAAACAAAAAAAAGAGAGAATGGTATCGGTTAGCAATAAAACGCGTGCAAATAACACAAATAACACGTTTTTAAATTTTGAAATTTTAGCCTAGTACAGTGGAACTGTATTAGGCTACTCATGTACAGCGAATGGCTCGCTGAATTGGAACTTGCACGTTAAAAATTATTTGTACACAGAGGTTTAAAATGCTTATACTTTGTGTCAAAACGTAAAGATCCAAGAACTTTTGAACCTAGAAACGTCGCTGAGAATTTTAGAACATAAAAATAAAAAAAAAATTTTAGCCCTCACGAAGCTAGCTTTTTTTCAACTTTTAGTGATGTAAAATGGCAATAGGGTAACTATCCACCCTCATGCACTAACCCCTTCCGCCCACGGTCAATAGCAACAACTCTATGTGAACCAAGATTCAAAAACAGTTTAAAAACCCCATATACCAAGTAATCAATACTATAATACAATCTGTAAAACGAAAAAAAAACAAAAATTCACATTGTAAATTTCCCTCTCTATCTGCAGGCTCTCTCCCCCTCCTCTACTTTCAACCATCAGTCCAGCCCTACCTTAAAAAAGAATTTTTTTCTCAACCCTCACAATCAGCCACTCCCTCCAAACACAAATTCCCTTTTGTTCTCACATTGTTTAGCCCAATC
Source organism: Bursaphelenchus okinawaensis (assembly GCA_904066225.2). Classification (NCBI taxonomy): domain Eukaryota; kingdom Metazoa; phylum Nematoda; class Chromadorea; order Rhabditida; family Aphelenchoididae; genus Bursaphelenchus; species Bursaphelenchus okinawaensis. The sequence goes on along the minus strand of CAJFCW020000005.1, from coordinate 3,202,131 downwards.
TGTATAAATTATAATCACATTATAATAGCTCGAGTGAAGCACTCACCGGTCTTGATCAAGTTTGGCGAGCATTCGCTTGGTCAGAAGATTGGAGAGGCGCCAAACGAACACACATCCGCTGAAGGACACTAGGATGAGGCGTCTGAAAAAGAGGAATAGTTATCAATTTGAAACATATGTAAGTCAGGGCTAAGATTCAAATATTTTGTCGCAGGACCTAAACAAATCTTTCGTTGCAGGACCTAAGCTAGCCCCTAACAATGTAAGGCCTTAATTTAGGTCTGGTTCTCTGGCCTTGAAGAATGTAATAAACCTACCGACAATCAGCTGTAAATGTCACAGAAGCTACAGTGTCCGATTGTCCTGACAAGACGGCCGCGCATTCGCCGGTAGCCACGTCAATGACATAAACATAACGATCTGAACAAATCGTTGCTGCATACGTGCCTGAGGGATCAAGAACAAGCTAAAAAATAAAACTTTTAGCTTAAATTTTTAGTTTAAAAAAATTTTTTTGATTTCCAACTTGACCTGAAAAAAATCCACTAACAATAAAGCCCAGCCCAAAAAAGCCAAAAAAATCGCCCCTCCAAAAAAATTTTAAAAAATTCAACTACCACATCCAACCTTACCTTGGTCAAATTGCCCTCCTCACACAACGTTCCTTTCACCGACTTTATCAGCTTTCCATTTAACGAGTACAAATGCAGTTTTCTGTCAGCACAAGCAGCCATTAGGTTATTCTCTGGCGTTGTTACCACGTAATTCGGCCCTCCAGTCACATTTAGCTGCTTCACACGATGAAACGTTGGACCGCCATCTGAATCTGGGTTCAGTTTTCGTACTACAATCAGTTTGTCATTAGAACAAGTGACCATTTCGAGACCGGTCGGTGATGGCATGAACAATATCCTGTAGACACTGCTTTGATGGTCGTCTATGATGGTTAAATGGCTGTAATCATTGTTGGCATCGAAGATATGAATGAGACGGTCTCTTGAGCCTGTAGCTAGATAGTGGCGACCATCACATTTTCGAGGATCAGTGTATTCCAGGCATCTGACTTCGTTATCGTGAGCTTCACATTCCCAGATTTTCGACATTTCTGGGGTTCGGATGTCTAGTACACTAAAAATATGTCGTTTTAGGTTAAATAAAACTAAAAAATTATATTTGCTAACATTTTTAAATATCAAAAAATATTTTTTCCTCAAAAATGATCAAAAATATTGTTTTAGATAAAATAAAGTCAAGAAACTATTGATCTAGATCTAAAACAATCAAAAGAAAATCATTTTAGATACAAAAATAATCAAAAACAAATACGTGTTACTTACCAAACATTGCCATTTTTCGACCCAACAGCCAAATGTTCGCCCAAGTGATTCAACTTTAGGCATCTGATGCCTGAAGTGGCTTCCAGCATATCCGACGCTATAGCTCCAAAATTTTCTGAAATACAAAAATAAGTTTTTAAAACAAAATTAAACTCTATAAAACCCCACAAAACACAAAATTCAAAAATTTACCAAATTTTTTACAAAAAATAATCGACCGGTCGATAATTCAAAGATTCAAAATTTAGACCAAAATAAATCTTTAGAGCCTCACAAATGCCATTCTAAACTATTTTATTACCTAAAAAGCCTTAAAGTCCTTCAAATACCCGTTTTTCCGTACCATTAGACTTATCTACCTCAATATAGCTTTTACTTCAATCATCTCTATAATTTTAAATTTAAAATTACCCAATAAAATTTTCACCCCAATATAAACCTTTATCAGAACTCTAAAATAATTTTCACTTTCTCTACTTTGATATAAGATAACCCTTAACTACCACGATATAACTTACTATCCGGTTGTTCAGTCAAACTTTCGCAGCCGGCTGCCCCCAAGTATACAATTTTCCTCAATTCGAATGAAAAACTGTTGGTGGGTAGAATGCCATCCCTCTGTTCTTTCTCCACATTCCAAACTCGTACTGTTTCGTCAGCACCGGCGGTAAAGAAAGTCCCTGCGGGGAAGTATGGTGAATTTGAGTTGACAACTTCTACGTCGTATACCGTGCCAACGTGAAACAGATGTGATGTGAGTTTGTAGACTTCGTCGTTTTCCGCAACTTGCCAGTGATAAATCGACCGGTCGCTGTAGAAGGCGGTTAGTGTGTTGGTTTTCTCGTGAAATACGATAGAGTGAACGTCTGGGTATCTAAAATTATATTTTATAGCGTGAATGTAAGCAAACAAAGGTAAAGTAAACCTAAACCTTAAAGATGTAACCCAAAAAACTGTAAAGACAATTAAAAACACATAAAATAAGATGAAAAGAAGCCTTGCTCGACGCTAAAACATAATCCCAAAGCCAAAATACCTAAAGATAAACTTCAAAGAACAAAAATAAACCTAAAACTAATCAAAAACCTAATGTACAAGCCAAAAATTAAGCCTACAACCTCAAATAACTTACTGAACCTCAAAAGTCTCGTCTGGATTCGCGTCACAAAGTTCAATCTTCAGGTTGTGAGGCTTTGGCATGACCTTGAACTGCTCAATGTTGTCCGGATTCAGCGCTCTTATTGTGCCATTATTAAAACCCATGTACAATAAGCTATTTCCCATGCAAATTGAGCGTGGAATTTCGCCGTGAAGCTCGTATGTTCCGACCAGCTTTTTGTCGTGTAACTCGAGTAAAAGCTTGGTTACAGTGATTGTAAAGGTACGGTTGTTTGGCGCTGAACAGACATCGACAAAAGTGTTGTTTCGGTTTTCGGCCAGAATGGCGGACCGACCCTAAAAGAAAAATTTCAATTTTAAGTCAAATTAAATTTTGGTAACTTAAGACTTCATGTTTAAGCCTAACGTTAAGTTTTTAAGCCTAAATTTTGCTTTTTAAGCCAAATATTTCATTTTAACTCTCAAACTCAATGTAAAATAATTTTTACCTGCAAAACCTTGTTTTCAGTGTCCAAATGCCAAAATTTAACATGCCGACTGCCAACCGTAACAATCACTTTGCCATTTTCATTCAAATCCATCGCATTCACTTGGGATGAAACTCGAGATTCGGCCATGGTTCGGCTATTCCGCCAGTCCCATACCGTGATAGACTTATCGTGTTGGTTGCCCACTGATATCACTTGATTACTGTCCGCGGTGAAGCGCTGAAATAAAAATGTTAAATTTATAGAAATATTATAACTTCACTTTTTTAACCCAAGCATGAGGTAACCCGTATTTTATCAAAAAATACAAATGTAAAAATCAATTCATAAGCCTAAAATTACATTTTTTAAGCCTAAATATCATTTATGAACTAAAACTAATTTTAAGCCTAAAAATTCATCCTTAAGCCTGATATTCCGTTTCAAGCCAATTTAATGAGTTTTTAAGGCTATCTAACCCAAAATTCAGTTTTAGTCCAAAATTTCATTTTTTCAATCCAAAATTCATTTTAAATCTCATTTTTAAGCCTAAATATCCTTTAAAAACCTTTTAAAAAAATCCACCCCCAACTTACCACACAACTAATCCCGAAGCTATGTCCTTTCAACTCCACTATCTGTTGTCCAAAGTTGTCCTTCTGGCCATCTTTGTGAATCTCCCATACCCTGACCATGGGTTCGTTGCCATACTCGCCGGTGACCAGGTATCGACCGTTCGGACTGAACGCCAAACAGGTAATGTTATTCTTTGAGCTGGAGATGAAATGAGCTTGTGCTTGAGCTCGAGGATTCTGGACGACAACAGTGGACGAGGCCGGATAGGCTACGAGGCCTGCGGTTGGGTCGACTGATATTGATGATGAGCATGCTGTTGAGCCGAGAACTCGTTCGAGTTTTGCCTAAAAGATAATTGAGTTTAAAGGGAGAACAAATTTGACAGTTTAAAGGACAGTGAGCTTAAAATTAATTTTTGAGCCTAAAATGACATTTTTAAGCTTAAACTCCATTTTTATGCCTAAAATTCATTTTTAAACCAAAAATTTCATTTGCAAGCCTACAATTCATTTGTAAGCCTAAACGAATCAATTATCACCAATTTTAATGCTTTAATTTGAATTGCCCAAACTTACCATAACTTTATCAACTTCAAACCTTGTTATTGTCAATTAGAAAACAATTTTAGCCCCAGACTTCCATAACCTTTAAAATAATCTTTAAATATGAACAATATTGATGGAAAACACGTTAGCAAAAAGTGCTGTAAACAGCGGAAATCAAAGCTCGTTTATAGGTAACGATGAGGGGTTAGATGGATCATATTTAAGTGATAAGTTAATTATTTCTAACTAATGACGCTTTAATTATCACAATTAAGAATTATGCTGCCTAGTACGAGTACTATATGGTAAATACTGGCTTTTGCAAGAGATCCAGTACTATAGAAACATCCTGGCATTTGTACAAGACCAAAAGGAAGCTTTAGCTAAAGAAATTAAGCCAAAACACAAATTTAACTAACTATCAGCCGGTAACACATCCATTAACAATAATGTAAGCTTAAAAATCTAATCCGTAAGGCAACGATTTGAAATTCAAAAAGTAGATTTTAACCCCAAGGTAGGCCTGCAAAAGAACTCAACCAGACCTAGTAGCCCCCTTTAAAGTCCATCCTATTTTTTAAATATACCAACCCTAAGGTTTAAAATGCTCAATCAAATATTATTCCCAAGGTAAACATTAAAAAGCGACGAGAAAAAGACACAGCCAGGTAAAAATTCGCAAAAAATGGCTTTCAAACACCCTTTTTGGATAGAAAATGTTGACATAAAGAAGAAAAAACCTACTAAAAACGTAAAAGTTTATCTCTATATTAAGAAGAACGTCTTTAAAATTAAGTACATCTAAACTTTGGCATTGAAAAGAAAGAGAATAAAATATCTTTTCATACTGAAAAGCCCAAATAAGCAACAATAATGTACCTGATATCAAGTTTACTCGAAGAGAAATGAGTCAAAGCTTGTGAAAGAACGTTGAAAATCGCGAAAAAGTAAAAGCAAAGTTATATTATTTTCTTCAGACCTCAATTACCGACTTCAAATAGCTTAATTCTATTTTTCAATCACGCATTTATTGCAAACTGAAGGCAAATATTAGGTTGCTCATATAATTCTGTGCCCCTAAGCCCAAAAAATTGCTTTGACAAAGCCACATAATTATTTGAACAACCTAATACTTCCAGACGGCTTCAAGAATCAAACTTCAAAGCCTGCTGGAAGTTCTTAAACCCTTTCCTAAACAAACTACTACTGCTTAAACATTTACTCAAAACTCAGCGAGTTTTAATCGTTTTCTTCTTAGAAATGCTCAAGATTACTCGTATTTTACAAAGTTAAAATGTAAAATAAAAAAACAAAACTAAAAAATAGCAGAAATTAAGCATAACATTCACTTTTAGCCCAAAATTCTTTTTGAAACCTAAAATTTCATTTTCAAGCCTAAATTTACTTTTTCAAACCTAAAATTCATTTTTAACTTGAATTTCATTTTAATCATAAAAACCTTTATTCAAAGCCTAAAACACAACTTTAGAAAAAACCACCCTAACCTAATCCCCCGCTCTTTAAAGACTTCCAACAATAGCCAGACGGCTAGAAGAATCAATTGCAAAAGTGAATGCTTGCGTCATCGAAACAGAACATGAACGTAGTAAAAAAGCGCGATGAAGAGCCAGCCGCTCCTTCAGCAACACGCACGTTGCTCTTTTGTCGAAAAAAATTGACTCGAAAGGAATTCGATTCATCCCGCAATACTTTTGCGACAAGATTAATGGCGATTCTGGCACCCCGTTGATTGCGTTGCGAGAGGTGATAGTATATCTTAGTACATATATAAAAGACGGAAAATATAAAAATTGTTTAGTCTTTACTGTACAGTTAGTAGCAATAAGAAAAGGATGATATACTGCTGACAGCCAGAACAAATACTACACTGTCTACGCAAAATTCTATTACTTGTTAGAAGAATACTTACTAAACACTAAGAAATGACTAAACCCATAGCCCAAAACTTAAGCCTATTCTTCTTTGCTCCCAACAACAAACAGCTCGCAACAAAATAAATGTGATCGTGAATCGTTGTAATGAGTTCGAAAACATTAAAGCGCATCGATTCAAATTGCTTGATCGTTTCCTAATTAAAACAACAACAGAAAACCGGTACTCTTAATCAACATGCAGCCTTCCTCATTTAGTAAAACAAGCAGATTAACTTTTGGAGAGAAACTAAAAGCTCAAAATAAATTTTTAAAGGGTTACCGTCTATCAAAAACCATTTTTACTGTTTTTGGAAAACTGTTTTTGGTAATTTATTTTTTCAATAAGCACATTCGTACCTAATTTTATTTTCAAAAAAAGTACCACTTCTAAAAAAACTATCCCAAATCTTACCATTTTCTTCACTTTCATTGATTAAAACTTTAATTTTCATCAATATCAATGGCTAAAACACTAATTTTCCTACGAAAATCACCGTTTTCACCGCCTAAACCAACTGTTTATACCTAACCCCACTAATTCACCGTCAAAAATGTCCTTCAAATCGCGCGTGTTAACAAATAAACTACAACTAATTAAGAGTAATTTGTGTTGGAAACTCTTAAAATGGCACTTAAAAGGTTCGTCGCCATATGACCTGGCCCGTGCTTGGCCCCACAATAAAAGCCTGACAAACAAAGGTGACCTCGGCGGATGTGAAAGCGGCTTTTTGAACTTGCGGCATAATATTTTAGAGACTTATGGTTAAGGAGTTAACATAAATAAAAAGAAAACAAAATTCAACATCTCTATCTTAACTTCTCAACCTTAAGGCACAAAAAATCTAAGCTGTAAAATCATACTAATGCAGTTGTAGGCTTAAATCAAAAAAGAACACTACGGCAAAACTATCAAAACTTTTTATGATTCAAAAAACAGCTTCAGTTAAAGTCAGAACAGTTGAGACTAAAGCAAACCGTCATTAAAAATAAACACAGTTTTACGATCCAACGATAACAAGGTAATTAAACACCTTTCTCGACTACAAGGAGTTGTCAAATGTCAATCTTGGGCAAGTAATCAAAACGTTTTGTTTTCATAGAATACTTCATGTCAAGAAAAACTTTTTATGTCAAGAAGATCGGCTTTAACCATACAAACTGATATATAAGCATAGTCAATAAACTAAAATACAATGTTAATCTTGTAAACTCTATGATGAATAACTAATCTTCCAGAGGTCAAAACAAGATTAAAATAACAATAAACAAGTTTTAAAACTATTATAGCTACCCAAAAACAACCCTCAAAAAATTCAAAAATCCACCCCAATCAAACCCCTCCCACCAGTGTTTTGCCGGACCGGGTCCGGTCCGGTCCGGATTTTCAAAAATTCCAAAATTGGAAACAACTTTTTAGCTTATAATTTGAAGTTTTAAAAAATAAATAACTTTTGTGAAAGTCCGTCTCATACAAGTGCCTCGCTAAACATTTCGACCGGCCGGACCGAATCGGTCTTGCCGGTCCGGGTGGTCCATTTCGGTAATAACTTGATAGCCAAAGACGGACCTTCACAAAAGTTGTTTATTTTTTAAAACTTCAAACCATAAGCTTAAAAGTTATTTTCAAGTTTGCATTTTTTTAAAATCCGGACCAGACCGGTCCGGCAAAACACTGCCTCCCACTGTTCCTCCCCGTCCCTACCTTAAAAGTTCGTTTAAACCCCCAAAACATTAGCACATTATTCAGGACAATGTACTTTGTTATAAACTGTCGGAAAAACAAAATGGTCAGAAGGAAGAGCTGACCAGAAAAGTGATTTCGCACTAACAAAAGCGAAAGGATTACAATATCAAGAGAGTTTTACGCTTACAAAGTTAGAGCGATTCTCTTTCGATATCCTGCAGGCTACAACAATATCTATCTCCAGCTCGGACGCTTGTTTTCTCTCTATATTACAGTGTTTAGAGTTGTTTTGTCTTTTTAGCAAAATTAGAGGATACTAGGAAGTTATACTGATATCTCCTTGAGCACAATCGACCAAGAAATAAACTGATATTAAGCGCGAACATTGAGATCAAAAAACTTATATGTTCCAACTTTATACCTACTAAAATAAAAGCTTAAAACCTAATTTATCTAAAACAATATCGTTTCAAAGTCCACTCTCTCTTCCTCACGATGACAAGAGTTAGCCAGTTATCTTGTTACAGATCAAAGACGTTTTTTATTCAAAACTAGCAAGAACAGTCGCAAAAAAGACGCTGTGCTTGTTATCAGTAATCAAAATTATACATGCCTGATAAATTTTTGCAGAACATTAAAGCATTAAGGTTCAAAAGTGCGCTCAAAACCCTGTTTCAAAAAAATATAATGACTACTGATTATGACACATTAAGAAAACTGAAATACAAAACTCTAAATAAAACTCAAATTCCAAAAATTAAAAAATAATGACTTCTCAAGCCTGAAAAAGCCTTGAATCCAATCCTAACTTCCCGAAAACATCGACAACCCTTAAACCAACATCTCGACCGTTAAACCATGACTAATCCGAACTCGTAAAACCCGCTCGAAAACCGTGGAACGATAAAACTGTTCGTCAACCTTCAGTCACCCGCCAAAAAACCCCACAACTTAGTCAGGTAATTTGCACTAGACGAATCCAAGAACGATTCCGGAATGCGAACGGCCTTTGCCTTCAAGGTCTTTGCTTTTTCTTTATTCCTATCCAATTAGGAATTTTTTTATTCGAATATATAAGATCGTAAAATGTTATTATAAGTCAGACCGATGGTATTTTCTTTTCGAAAGCCGCCTAATGATTTCCCAATCGCACGGAGCGTTATTCTTTTAGTAATAAGAGACGTTACTTTCTTAGTAGTAAGGATGAGAGATATTACTTTTATAGTAATAAGGATAAGACGTTGAGAGTTAAAAGATATATTTGAAAAGCTTATTCTCGTAGTAGTTAGCATGGATTCAAACAGAAATATTAGTAAAAACGATAAGCAACCTTATTCTTTTAGCAATCACAGAGAGGAACGTTATTTTTTTCGTAACAAGGAAGACCTATAGCTATAAAGCTAGCTATAACTCTTTACGAAATAGACGTTCGCGCATACTAAAAAACGCTAAAATTCCGATTGGGCTTAAAATGAGCAAACAACGATAACTTTAGTTTTAAGAGTAAACAACATACGATAAACTAACAATACAACAAAGAATCCTAATTGGTTAAAATTAACCTTTACGCTTGAATACGCCATATTGAATAAGATCTCCTTTTTGCTTTCAAAAAATTTTTATCAAGAATCTTTCCCTTAAATGTCATCACCAATCCCCTTAAACTAAAAAATACCATGCCCTCATCCCGCATTCCAGAAAACCGTGCACCGCATCGAAATTGGTCGCAAACGCCGGCCTAATTAAAGACCTCGCGCGACATAATTCCTGTTCGGTCGAGAGGGTCAGGTAGGAAAGGAGAGCGCGCAAGAATCCCCCAACGGTTGAGAAAAGACGAACCGGAAATGACTGAACTAAACCAATTTTCTTTCCCCACTCTCTTGTTTGCCAACACTGTCTGCGGGTCAGAACGGAGAGGTTTTCCGCATCACAATACAAAACACTCAACAAGTAATATTAGAATATTAGTACGAACGCGAGGGTAGATGTGATTAAAGATGTCTTGGACCCGGAGATGAGAACCAAACAAAATTTTAGGTTTGTGACCTCCCCTAGCGAAGTCCCGAGGCCCAACATGTCTGAAAAAAGATCGAGGAAGTATAACACGTTATTGATACAAAATTGGCTTCGGAAGTCGTCAGTATGTCAAACTGATTCAAACGGTCAAACGGTTCGAAATTAAAAAATTGTGAGCAAATTTCGAAATCAATAAAAGATTTTAAAATTAAAACACTTTATCTTAACAATATCATCCTTGACCTCTATTGAATCACAATTCATTCAATAAACCCACATACACAAGCAATAAGTCCTAATCGTTCATTATTCAATATCAACAAGACACTATCAACCCTTATTCAACAAAAACAAGGCAATATCAATCCATATTCAAGAAAAACAACCTAATTGATCAACAAAAATCAACCCAAAAGCCATATAAATCATTATAAATATCCGAACAACTAAATTTGATTAATCTTTAGCAAATGTGGGTAGCAAATGCTTCGCAAACTTGAAATAACCGCCTTTCGATGCCCAAGAATCCCGAATATTTTATGAATCAATCATAAATCGTTTTGTGTAAAACAACGTTATTAATGATTCTTGCAAAGTGTTTTAGGCTTAGTGTGAAGACTTAACAAGGATAGTACCTTAACTGCCCCGCTGAGAATCAGCTCAAAATTTTTATATGAATTCTTTGTACCACCAATAGTACCCATAAAAAAGTTTAGCTCGCGCTCTTGAGTTTTAAATTTAAATTATTTGGGTTTCCCGCCAATTTGGCAAATTTGGCATTGTGTTTCAAGCACTTTTTTCTGCTTTCCAGACAAGATACGCTTACAAATTTAAAAATGTAGGTTCATTTAAAGGTATTCTACTAGTATATTAAAGAAAAGTTATTAAAAGTCAAAAAATTACGAAGTTACAAGCTGAAAACACAACGCCAAGTCGGCGGGAAATTCAAAATGTCATTTTTCAATCTCGATTTTCTTGAGATTTCCTGGAAAGCGCGATTTAGTACCTTGCTGAACATGTTATATTTACATGATCTTTCTATGTAAAAAGTATGAAGTCAATCAGAGCGTGGCAGGTCGGGCACTTTCCTTGTAAGATAAATTTTTGAAATCTTCAAATTTTGTTATAAAAATTACTTTTAAGACTGATAGGCTTTATAATGGTGAAATACGACAATGGTGCTCCTTTTTTAAAACCTAACCAAGATAATATATCTCTGAGCATTTGTTAAAAATTTTAAAACCTTCCTACAATGTTTTAGTAACTACATCCATCCTTTAAATTCACCTCCATGCCATACCCCTACTTACCCTAAAGGGCACATTCGAATTAAGCATATTCTCATCACCTGAAGCAGCAGAATAGAAACTCGTGTCCATAGCCGAATATTTATCTCCAAACCCTTTCAAAAACCCCTACAGGAAGGGGAGAATTTTTGAAATGGATCCGATTTGATAAAAAAAAAGATCCGAAAAGCGGAAAGTCCGCTTCTCTGGCCTCGAAATCTCTTCGGCTAATAATCTCTACTTGTTTTCTGGCCTTAAAATAACAAAAAAATCAATGGGACATAAAAGCAGCGAAGGAAATTTGATCAAAGTTTTCGGCTTTTCAAAATCTTCTCCACTTTAAGATCGAAGGGTTGTGGTTTAGAGTTATTTTCTTTGGCCGGTTAAAAAATATGCCTATTGGCTTTAAAACATTGCCATTTTAACCTATTTTTTCTTTTATAAAACCCCCCTAACAATAACACTACTGTTATATTCAAATAGAACACAATGCCCAAAGTTCCAAGCCAAAGAACATCAACTTTCCATAAAAGTTCAAAGAAAAACGCCATTTTAATATTAAAAAATGTAAGACTAGCGACTAAAATGTCCCTTTAGGGTCATTTGGGTCAAGAGTACGACGGAAATGCCACTCAAAATAGCGCGGAAGTCAGGTATACATAAATAACATTGGCTACTTCAGCTCGTTTTTGTTACCAGACATTTTTTGAAGGCAACTGTTTTTAATTAGCACTATAAGTAATGTACTTGAAAAATTTGAAAGTAGCTTTTTTAAAACCACCCTAACAACAATTGTTTGATTTTTGTAGACTTCACCGTAGCAAAATAACATGTTAGACCAAGTTAAAGACACATATTCAAGAATCTTCTTTTCAAGAAGCCCTACTGAACCAAAATTTTTCAACATACTTGCTTCTAGCACTAAATCATACTTCTATTAAATTGTATAAAAAGGAATGAGCTACTTCTCTTTTAGAAAGGTGGAGTTCAGTAGCTCGCTACTTTTTATACAACCTAACAGTACAGGATTTTAAACTTACATTCCTGTTGGTCTGTACCATTTCCTCCAGAATCCATCGATTCTGCTCTTCGGCGTCGACAAACCGACGTCGATTTAACCTACGCTCCATGGCCTAGGCTTCACGAACCAGGGTCATAACACACCCTCAAAAAAGTCAAAAGTCCATTAAAAATTTATCGAAAAAATCTCGAGCGCTACAAAAGAACAAAGCAGTTTCAACGAAATTCTCGGCTTTATTGAGCTACAACAAAATGCATTTTTCAGCAATTTAGTAGAGAATATAAACGCTTATTTTATTGTAGAAAATCAAGTGTAAGATAGCTGATACTAAGCTTCTAAAGCAAGAACATCATCAATAATTTTAGCCCTCAATACCTAGTACATACATAAGCTAAACTTTGTAAAAATTAATCTAACTTAGACCTATAAAAGACCAATTGGTCCCGCTTTACAATCCACCTTCAGCACCTCAAAATTCAACCAAAAACTTTTGCAAAAAACGCAATAAAGTAACGCAGAAAAACTTGAGTGGTCAAAGAATACAACGGAATTATTAAGTTTTGCACTTAAAATGGGTAAAAAACGGTTTTCCCCAAAAATGTAAACCATTTTTTGTTTCGTGAAAAGCCCATCACAAATGCGCAAAATTCACGTCCAAAGACGAAATTTGTGGAAATTGGAAATGCATTGAAAAAAACTGGTAAATCCGCCGTCCGTTTTTTGATCACCACGTCCGGTTTCTATTCAAATTAGAGAAAACAAGGGCGTTGAGAGAGCAGTTTTATCAGAGTATTTTACTGTCAGAGGCTATTTTTGACCCATTCATTATAAAAAACTAATTTGCCGGTTAATATTGAACTATCTTCGTTTTCATTTTTTAATTTTTAGGCTAGCCAATGCCTCGAAATTCAACTTAAAGTCAAAAAATGCCATCCAAATCTCAAATTTTCAATAAAATCCCAACTTAACTTGTACAAAACCTCAAAAGACAATCGCAAAAAAATGGAAAAAGTTTTTGCGTCAAATGACGGGTCATTTAAGGTGGGGGATGAAAATCACAAAAGATCCCCTTTTTCGATTCCTTTTCTCCAAAAAACAACAAATCGAATCGATTGCAAAATTTGAATCCGCCATGTGGCCCAAAGTGTTCTTATTGTCAAAAGGGAGATTAATGTCACAAGCCACTTTATTGTAAAAAGCACTTTCAGCCTTTAGAGAGGGATGCATTTTTTCAAAGCAGAGTTCGTAAAAAAGTCATAAAATTTGTAATCCGGGATGATTTTTATATTCGAAATAAAGTGTGGCTATTCTGAATGGCGGGCTTTTACGAGTATAATTGTTATTTCGATGATTGTGAAAGGTAAGTTTTTGATAAATTTTAAAACATTTTTTGTAGTACTACTGTAAACTCATGTATAACCAATCACCCGGGTAATTTTTTTGCCAAAATTTATAAAAAAATCCTTATTTAACCGTACTTTTGGCATTTTTAAGGGGTACCTCTTAAAAATCTCTTCAAAAAGCGCCCCAAAATCCCTATATACAATATAAAAAATTCCGCAACGTATTCAAAATTACTGTAAACCAATACCCTCAAAATGCGACATTACAAACACAAAAGACAGCAACAGCCGTTGACCTATCCGATTTCAAACAATATGCGTTTCGAATCCTCTAATTTCATTAATTCCCGGGCTAATCTGCGCTTTGGATCAGAGAGGATCGATATTTCAAGGTATCGCGCGATTTTTTTGATTAATTTGCATTTATTTATGCGTAGTAGAAAAGTTTTGGCGTGAAAAGAGGTTCCTAATAATCAAATTGAAAAATTATTACCTAAAACATCAAGACAATAAAAAACCACCTCAAATCACATGAACATTACCCACCTCAGCCTCACGAACTTTAGCCTTTTCAGCATATAAAAAAAATTCGAACAGCTTTGTTAATTTTTTGATCCGACAAAAGTTAATTCTCGATGCCTTCAATAAATCAAATGGCTTTAGGTCACAAATTCCCAAGACAATAATATAAAACCAAAGGAATTGAATTAGGTATTCTTCGATCATATTATAATAGGTATTCAGATCATGAAAACGGTCAAATTTTAACGTAATTGGTGGTGCATTCTAACCTAATTCTATAAAGGCTTAGAATGTTCGTTATACAAGGTTTTCGTTATAAACGAGCTCGTTTTACAAGAGCTCCACCGTGTCAAAAAAAATTTTTAAAAAATCAAATTTTAAGCTCATTCCCGCAAGCTAAAAAATCATTTTTTAAATTCATGCCCTCAAGCTAAAAAAATTTTTAAACTTTTGATTCAACCCAAATATAAAAAATCAAAATGAAGGTTCAGAATAAGAGCAGATGCAAAAATTCGAGCTAATTCCAGCTGGATTTGTGCTGATTTATTCCGCCAAACGAGCGTTTATTACCGATTATAAAATTGGCCCAATTACCCACTGTTCCAGTATAGGAAAATTCGCAAAAATTTTTTTTTCTTAGCAAGCCTTGTTAAAATACAGCAGCGAATTTTTTAAAAATATTTGTAAAATACGCAGCGTTGAAAATTAGCGTTTTCAAAAATCACCCTAAACTTAAATCAGCTGTACTTCCGCCACTAGACTAAAAAACAACCACTAATTCCAAATTAACATCCCTAGTTACTTAATCAAGCCAATATTGATTCTACATTGAAACATCAACATTTACAATCAGGTCGCCATTAACAGTATAGTTAATTTTACAATCAAATCGCCATTAACATTACTGAGTTGCTTTAACATTACGTTACAAATTAGATAAACACCTCTTTCTTGAAGATTCTGTAGACTATGGTAAGGTTCTTCACGCAAAAATGTGATTACTAGTGTTTGTGAAGACTAGATATATTAGACTTTAAGACTATAAGAGATAGTCATGTAATGTTATGCCCCTCATAAGTTATGGAGACAAAAAAGAAGTGAAAACAACCAAAAATGTTGACATTCTCTATCAATCTTACCCTAAATTTTTAAAAACTTATGTATCTTCTATGTACAGTGGAACTCCTCTATAACGAATCGCTCGGGGACTTGAAATTTGTTCGTTATAAAGGAGTTTCGTTATACAGGAGTTTTAAATGCACTGTGTAGTGGTAGACGGGGATTTAAAACTTGTTCGTTATACGGGAGTTTCGTTATAGAGGAGTTCGTTATACAGGAGTTCCACTGTACTCCCATAGAAGATACGTATGTTTATTGACCTTCCAATATCTTTAACAAACTTTCAAGCCCATTAACACCTCTACCTCATTCCCAATAAAATTGCAACGTTCCTCAAAACATTCCCAAGATAAAAAGCGTTCTCGTCGTTCCAGAAACGTTCGCACAAAATGCAAACTCACCCTTTTAGGCAATCGGCGGCCCAATTGAGTCACACGAAGTTGATTGTAGCGCTGTGAACTCATTCCCGGCGACTTTTTGAAGCTTGAACGTGAAGACAATGTTCGAGACACCGTTCTTGGACTTTTGTAGTTGAGTTTAGTTGAACTAGAGTTTAGCTTTGATAAGCTTCGGTCAATCTTTGGTGACATTCCAATAACTTTTGATGGGTTTCGGTTGATTTTAGATGATAAACCAAGTTTTGAAGAAGTTCTAGTAAGTTTTACTGATAATCCGTTGGTTTTCGAATTGCTTCGATAAATTTTAGGTGAAGTTGTATTGACTTTCGATGTTTTTCGTAGAAAACTATTGATTTTGTTTTCCGAGCCTTCTGATTTTAAAGGCATACTCTCGCCAATACCTTCAAAATGAACTGGAGTTTTACTTCTTCCACAAACACCATTCCTCACTCCTGTAGATTCAAATCCATTACCATTTCCAATATCAAACCTTCCATTTTGACTACCTTCATTTACTTTAGATAACTTCTTGTCTTTGTATTTATCGTACAAATCCATCAAAGTTGCACGTTTCTTCACGGAATCTATCTTCTTCCTTGCTTCAACTTCCGATACTAAGCTCTTATCAGAATTCAGCGTCTTATCAGGTAGAAACACCTTTTTCCTCGCTTCACATTCATCATGGTTAACATCACCAAAGTTTTTGATGTTGTCGCTGAATTTTGGCCAAATTGATGGCTTTCTTGAAGGTAAAGTAATTACCATAATCCAAGGATAAAATCCAGTTCACAAAGAGCAATACAGAATACCAAGAAAGTTGATATAACACGCGTTACCTTATAGTAGTCAAAAAATTCAGCAAAAATTAGTAATCTTAACTTAATCTACGTCAATACTAGCAAATATTTAATTAGAATAGCCCAAATCACACGGAATATTACTGATAGAACCTTCGAATAAGCGCTTCTAATGCGCCGAGGATAGGTCGAGAGAAAATTCGCATAATGTGGGTCATAAAAGACGGAAAACGGATATTACAGTCCCGACTTGTAAACAAAATTGAAACATCAAGCAAGGTTATGGAAGTCATAAAGGTTACGTTTGCGTGCAAAACACAGTAAAGTCATAAAGCCAGCGTATGTTCAATGTAAATCGTTAAATTTCGATCGCCAACGGTGAAAAATTAGCTTTTTAAGGTTTATTTCATGGATAACATAATTTTTAGTCCCAAAAGTCACTTTACATTAAAAAAATAATTTTAGCATCTTTTAAAGATCGTTCTCAATCAAAAATACTCTTAAATTCCCCAAGAATTACCTAAAAACAATCAAAAAACATCAAAAACACTTACAGTTGTAGCTATATCAGTCCTTTTCTTGGGCAAACTCTTCAAACTGGCTGTAGACTGTGTCTTCTTGATTCCACCAATCGACAGTTTGTTCAAGCTACTGGTAGAACCAGTTCTGAACTTGGCGCTCAATGTCTGCCTCACTTGCGGCACTGTTGTTGGTGCCTTTGCCGAATTCAACCTCGCATTTCGCATCTAAAACAATATTTCTTTACAATTTCAAATCAATTTAAAACGTATTTTAAACATTGAAAAAATATCGCTTAATCACGTGACAAACAATCATTATTACAAAACAGCTTAATGACAAACAAAACATCACTTTCCGATATTATACATGACCTCTTGATCAAAAATTTTGTAAAAAACACGAAATTACAACAAAACGCGTGAAATTAGATAACAAAACCGCGCAATAGGTATAAGAGACATTGAGGAATTAAAAAAATACAAAATTTTCAGCAAATTTGATAAGGAGATCGAATTTTGACAAAATCCGCGAAAGATAAGCGAAACCGCGCGAAATTTCCAGAAAATCCGTCATTGAGACTACAAAATTCGTCATCGCGTCTGTGTTTTGTAGCATGGGTAAAATACGCCTACTGCATAGTTGTATTTATAAAACAATATAAAAAGTGAAAATAAAAACAAACTTTTTTAAATGTCATTAGCCTTCTGCAAGCACAAAATTAGACTAAAATGAATCCAATACCAAGCTTTTTGACAACAAAGTTATTATAAATCAAAAACAAAAATCTTTGCAGAACCCTTTTACTGTCACCGTATCACACACTTCAACAGAGAGACAACAATTTTAAATTAAAAATTCATCAAAAGTACAAAAAAAGGCTGCAAACTCGGCCGCCGAACCGGCTTGATGGGCGATAAATTTTATATTATTCTACCCTCGAATACTCAATTTTTCATCACGCAAATGAAGCATGAGTGATCGTGGAGCATCGTCTGGAATAGGGAATGTTCATGCGGCGAATTTTGAGTAAAAATTAGTCATAAACAATGTGTGTTTTGATCTTAATGTATGCCGTGATCGCGGAGTTTGGTCAAGGGTAATATCGAGGAAAATGCCATTTTTGATAGGTTGCAGTTGAGATATTGGGGTGGAATTTTGTGGAGAGGAGGCAGAGATATTGTAAAATGAAGTACACACGGTTTAAAAAAGTTTATGCAAAGTTTTAAAGTGATACGGTCAATTTACTTTTAGGCCTAAATTAAAGCCTAAAAATTAAGTTTATCAAAATGGCTTAAAATTTGGGTCCAAAATTACTAAATATGGTCCTGAAAAGTTAAGAAAAGATTTATGAAAATTTTAGTCGTAATTATTTCTGTTCTCAAACCCCTAAAACAAGTTTTCGTAAGCCTAAGGCTTTAATTTTATAAAATTTTATATAAATTTTAGAAAAATATTTTAAAATTTAAAAAATACATGCAAAAAATTGTCAAGAGTCCCC
Source organism: Bursaphelenchus okinawaensis (assembly GCA_904066225.2). Classification (NCBI taxonomy): domain Eukaryota; kingdom Metazoa; phylum Nematoda; class Chromadorea; order Rhabditida; family Aphelenchoididae; genus Bursaphelenchus; species Bursaphelenchus okinawaensis. Next base: position 3,183,947 of record CAJFCW020000005.1, on the reverse strand, counting down.
CAAAACATTAACCTTTTTTTGCAAACCACAATAAAAAATCCGTATTTTCCATAAAAATGACCCGAATACGTTCGTATGACATAAAATTGCAGAGATACGTTCATCACACGGTCTCCAGACAATACTCGGCCCCAAACAAACTGGGCAAAAAAGTCAAAAACATGCCGAAAAAAGGACATCTTCAAGTGAAGGAAGGGAGAAGAAAACCCGCTTACTGGAGGCGTTTGGGGAATCCGAGCCCGCGCACTTGCATAATTGCCGGAGGGAAACAATGCGGAATTCCGGAAATAGGATAAGCGTTTGGGATGTTTGGGGTCCGAAACAGTGCGAGGGGTTTATGGTTACTGAGTTATGCATCTGTTAATACTGAGTTATTCCGGTTATTAGGGCTGAATCAAAGGTTACAGGGTTTGACGTCAATGAGATTAATTGAAATTTAAACTGTACAAAAGTATGAACGCTGCTAAAGCCAAAAGAGCGTGATGCTAGGGCAAGGGCTCTGGGCTAGGACTCTGGACTTAGAGCTCTGGACTAGGGCCCTGGGCTAGGGCTCTGAGCTAGGGCTCTGGGCTAGGGTTCTGGAGTAGGGCTCTGGGCTAGGGCTCTGGGCTAGGGCTACGGGCTAGGGCTCTGAACTAGGGCTCTGGGCTAGGGCTCTAAACTAGGGCTCTGAGCTAGGGCTCTGGGCTAGGGTTCTGGGGTAGGGTCTGGGCTAGGGCTCTGGGCTAGGGCTCTAGACTAGGGCTCTGAGCTAGGGCTCTGGGCTAGGGTTCTGGGGTAGGGCTCTGGGCTAGGGCTCTGGGCTAGGGCTCTGAGCTAGGGCTCTGGGCTTGGGCTCTGGGCTAGGGATTTGGGCTAGGGCTTTGAACTAGGGCTCTAGACTAGGGCTATGGTGAAACTAGGGTAAAAATAAAATAAAAAGTCATTTTTTCCCTGTTTTTTGCTACATTCTAACCTCAAAAGCTATTACGGCATTGGTTTTAGGCTTATGATAGTATTAAAAAAACGTTTAAAATACAGTTTGTCATAACGTACTAACACTAAAAATAAAGATACGATGTAAAATTTGAATAAAACGCGTAGGATCTTGCAGAGCGCAAGAGTGCGAAGAAAATTAATCGCCTTAGGGATGGAAATTTAAATAAACTTAAAACCGACGGTTAAGGTCACCTACTGAAAACTAGTATAATTAAACTTTTAAAATTTTTTGAATACTGATAAAACATCAATAAAAAGAACAAAAAAACCAATTTTAAACTATTTTTAATCAAAAAATCTATAAAATTTAAAAAATTTCATAAAATTACACAAAGGTACCAAAAATGTCACAAAATCACAAAAAAAATACCAAAAATGCCATAAGATGTCATAAAATTACCAAAAATGTCATAAAATCAAAAAAAAATTACGAAAAATGCCATTTTTAACCTAAACTTAAAAATTTTGCACCAAAAACCAAAATTCCCAGATCTTTGTAAAACGAAAACGCTCCAAATTGATATCGTTTCTCTGATACGAATTACCCAGTTAATGTGGTATAAAATTAAGATCAATTGAGAACGCATCAAAGCGGATTCGACTACTTTATTTAGGAAAAGGCTGGGAATTGAGTTAGGAATTTGTTTTATAAAACCGAACTAGGTAAACAAATTTAAATGTGGTGTGCCTGTTTTTAGGTAATTCATTTTTCAAATTTTTTAAAAAAATGAATTTTTTGGATTTGAAATGACATTTTAGGCTTAAAGGTAAATTTTAAGCTTAAAAAAATAGAAGTTAGGCTTAAAAATAAATTTTAGGCTTAAATGAGAATCTTAGGGTTTACAAATGAAAAATGAAGATCAAAAATGAAATTTGACGCTTAAAAATTAAAATTCGAGTTTAAAGTAAAAGTTTAAGTTGAAGGACAAAATTGTAGGCTTAAAAATTAAATCTAGGGTTAAAGATGAATTTTAGGCCTAAAAATAGATTTTAAGCTTGCAAAACAACATTATAAACATAAAAATTAAAATTGTGCTTGAAAATAAAAATATAGGCTTAAAAGTAACATTTTGAACATAAAAATTAGTTTAGGCTTAAAAATTAAAATGAAGGCTTAAACGAGAATTTTTGGCCTAAAAACTATAAGTTCTAGGTTTAAACTTAAAATTAGGTTGTAAGGTGAAACAGACTTAAAAACTAACCTTAAGCCTAAAAATATGCTCATAATTTAAAAAAAATAAATTTTACGCCACTCTTTCACAAAATTTACCCTCGATATGCCATTCAGTCACAAAATCTACCCCAATATGCCATTCCCATACAAAGTGGATCACAATTGTCCAAAATGCAGAATAAAGTATGAGTCAAGAAGCTACAAACAAGGCCTTGTTTGTAGCAAGGTGATTCGTAAAACCTTTTTAACCTTCTTTTCACGTTAAACTCAGTATGCGGGCCATAAATCACAATCAATCTCGAGAGAAACGTGCGAAAGCACTTTTCCATGGCTTTTTGTAGTCTTGCATGGCTCCTTTGTTGCCATAACATATCAAAAGTATAATAATAAGTTGAAAAATTGGCAATATGGAAAAGTGAATTGATCGTCATATATTTATCGGCATCTGGAGTTTTTGATTTTAGAATTTATAGAATGTACACTTTTGTTTGCTATGGCAAAAACTCAACGATTTATGATTAAATATGAATTAAAAAATGAAACATAAATTTTAGTTTTCGTAATGAATTATAAAGATATAAATGAAAGGTAGGCTTAAGAATGCATTTCAAGCTTAAAAGTGCATTTTGAACTTAAAAATAAATTTTAGGCTTAAAAGTTAAGTTTAAGCCAAAAAAATCGAATTCATTATCTAAAAAAAGCATTAAAGTTAACTTTAGGAATAAATACGATATTCTAACTATAATACAAACAACATTTTAAGCTTAAAATTGCCACTACTGACAAAATACAAAAAAATTTAACGTAAAAGTAAAATTTGGGTTTAAACATGAATTTTAGGCTTAAAAATCATATTTCACACTTAAAAGAAAAGCTTTTAGCTTACCAATGAGTGTAAAGCTTCACAATTAACTTTAGGCTTAAATATGAAGTTTTAACTATGAAAAATTACACTTTTGGCTTAAAAATAAGCATAGTTTACGCTTAAAAATTTAACTTTTTAAGATTTAAGTTAGAAAATAAAACTATAGGCCTAAAAATAAAACTTTAAACTTAAAAATAAAATTTAAAAAATGCTAAACTGGATTAAAAAGCAAAAACACCGTTTTATGCTTATTAGATAAGCTAAATTTAAATAGGCGAACGTAAAAAACCGCCCAGATGATTACCTTTAATTTGAGGTCCCACACTTTATCCATAAACCTGACCTTTTGGTAGAAACATTTGCTTTTTATCTGTTGGGGACAGGAAATTGGGGAAGAACGCTCTCGAGGAAGAAAGGCCAAGCACCTTCACTACCCTTTGGCCCTGAGGTTCGGGAATTTAATTGCAAACCGTTCGAATTGAGATTAGTGTTTTGATTAGAAGGTAGAGTAATGTTATATTGTCCTGCTTATTGATATAAGGTTATTATATGCTATGTTGCCCACCTTTGTACTATTATATTACCCTACCTATTATTATAGGTCATTTTTGAAGATTAAATTTCAAATAATTCTGTGCCCCTTTCAAAACAAATTTTTGGGGATTAGAAATCTCAGAATTAGTTGAACATCCTAATAAAAAATTTAAAACAACCAAAAATTTTTTTTAAAAATCCCCCTCTTGCTTTAAAAGCCAAATTACCCCTCCGGAAACACTTTGAATGGCAGAGCATAAAAAACATTCAAAAAATAAAAAAAAATTGTTAAAATATAAAAACCCTAATCCAAATGTTATACCCGAACCCAAAAAAAAGTTAAAAAGTAAGTTTCTGACCAGTTATCAGTAATTCAAAAAGGCTTGGACAAAGATTTGAGAATTTGATATTCAAAAACTTTTTTTTTCGGACCACAGGAAATTATTCTTGTTTATGAGACGAAAAAGCGATATGAGTGATGAACGAGGCATTCGGTAAATAAACAGGCAAATAGGTACATATAACCTTAATCATCGTCTTTAATGATATGGCATCAAAAATGTAATTTTTTATAATTTTTTTTAAAAAAATGTAGCTCTACTCTGCCCTACCTAATTTATTCTACGTTTATTCTACTCTACCTTGCTTTAGCCGATCCTGCCGTGTCATGCCCAAACTTGTCTTGACTTGTCTTGCCATGTTCTGCCCTGCGCTACTTTGCAGTACCCTGCCCATCACCCTATCCCTACACTAGCCTACTCTGCCCTCTCTTGCCTTGCCCTGTCTTTTTTCTCTGCCCTGAGCTGGAATGCCTTGAAGCGCCGTGCCTTGCCCCTGCTATGGCCTGCCCTGAATTGCCCATCCTTGCTTTCCCTGTCCTGCTTCCGCTCTGATCTGCTCTGCAATGCTCTTTCATGCCTTGCCTTGCCATACTCTATCCTAATTTACCAAACCCTGCTCTGTCCTGATCTCTATTTCCCTAGCCCTACGCTACTCTGCTCTATCCTACTCTACCTCACCCTAACTATAATTTTAGCCCAAGCCTAACCTAGTATTAGTCCTAGCTTTAGACCTATCCCAACCCTACCCCACACATAAGAAACAATAAAATGTTTTATGGCCAAAAACATCACTTTTCCAAAACCACCCCTAATCAAAATAGAGCAAAAATGAATTGTCAATGAGTAAGCTTGAACGAACAAAATCGGCGCTCCATTCGAATGGCTAGCTGATTCGAGAAAATGAAATTGTAGCGAAAAGTTAATGGGGAAATCGGATTCGGTTCAGTTAATATCATGTAATTTGCTATTTTGGTTAATTACCGGGCGGTTTTTGGTGATTAGGATGAAAGGAGCGCAGCTGATTGTAAGATTAATGCCTTAAAGTTTGAGAATTAAAAAGATTTGCGGAATGGTTTGAAGGCAGTGATTTTACAGTAAAAAGACATTTTAAAATATAATTTTTATTCCTAAAATCCAACTTTTTGGGCTAAACTTAATTTTTAAGCCTAAAATTCATTTTTAAACCTAAACTTCATTTTTAAGCCTAAATTTCAATTTTTAAGCCTCAAGTTCAACGTTTAAGCCTACACTTTCACTTTAAACCAACAGTTCGATTTTTAAGCCTAAACTTCATTTTTAAGTCTTAAATTTCAGTTTAAAGCCTAAACTTTTATTATAAGCCAAAGTTTCATTATTAAGCCTAAAATTTCATTTTTATGCCTAAAGTTCAATTTTTAAACCTAAAATTCATTTTTAAGCCTAAAATCCATTTATTAACCTAAAATTCATTTTGAAGGCTAAATTTCATAGCATAATCATAAACTCCAAATTTCCTCATTCTATACCTATAAAAAAGTACTCGTTGTCTTTATTAATATATACATAAAACACCACTAAAACACTAAAAACATCTAAAATTTGTAAAATATAAAACTGAACAATATGTGTAGAATGATAGTTGTTTTGTACCGGTTGTAAATTGATACATAGTCAATAAAGTTTACATTTATGTGAGGCCCCACATAAACGTGTATATGAAGGTGAATTAAAATTCAGAACCACCAAACATGTACAAAGGTTCTGCTCGTTGTACACATTCGCATACCACATTACAATGCCCGCCATGTAGTCGACAACCCGAGTCGTGACAGGTGTTACCCATTGACACACATTGGGAATACACAGTTACTGTCAGTAAAAGCAGGGTGATAAAGAGTTGCTGTAAAAAATTGTGTTCGAAATGTAATGTAAGTTTAAAAAAACTACTGTTCTTAACTAAATGTTAGCTTACTCTGTCATATCCTAGCGTACCCTAGTCTACCTTACCTTACCTTGTCTTACCGTACCCTACATTACCCTACCCTTCTCTATCATACCCTACCTTATCTTACCTTACTTGACCCTAGATCTAACTCTAATCTTAGTTCTAGTAGACAAGTAATATTAGTCTTACCCTACCTCGACGCTAACCTACCCTACCTCCCCCTCTTTCCCACCATACTCTAAAAAAATAAGTCAACTTACCAATAATGTCCTGTTGACCATCTTTTGTCCTACACCAGCTCAAAATCAAAAAGTCCAATAACTTTACCAATAACCTAACAATAAAATTTCAAATCCAAGTTTGTAGCAATACTTTTCTAGGCTAACAAACAAAAAAATACAACTGAAAACAAAGAAAAGTTTATCAAACAGTAGAGCAGTAGTCAATCACTAAAATACGCGCATAAAAACAACTGATTGCTTATCAAAACCCATCTGTTTCTTTTTACAAATTTAGCAAAAAGCAGAGTTATATTTAAGAATAGTTTAAAGTTTGAAACAACAGTTTAAAAGGTCAAAAATGCAGAAAAGGAAAAACAGATGATTTATAAGGTAAAATAAGAAAGATAGCAAAGAAAAACTTCAAAACTACAAAAAATAGCAAAAGTTAACCCCTTAAGCCTATAACAAAATACTATGTATTTAAAACTAAAATTTTAAAGCTCTTTTCAATAAGCTAACATCTCAAAAATATCAACCTTAAAACAAGACCTCAAGTTCAAAATTCAAAACTTGACAGACGTTCAAAACTCCGTTTCAACCGCCCTAAACTCCGACCTAAAGATTATATTATCCATGGTCCTCGGGAATAAAAAACATTTTCGAAAAAGAAAGTTGAAGACAGATGTGTTACCCAACCATCCTCACAAGACAAGCTCTTTCCGTACGTAATCACAGAACGTTCTGAACGTGAAAAAGCCGGAGAACAAACATGAAAAGATCAAGAAATTAACAAATTCTTGGTCAAGTATCATAAGTTCGTAGGGTAAGCTTCATATGCTTGGAGGGTAAATATGAGATGGATGAAAGCTTGACAAGGTAGGAGAAAGAGGAAAAGAATCAGATAGAAAATATAATATAAGCCAAGTTATAACAGAATAAAGGAAGATAACTTAACGTAGAGTAAGATAGGATAAGGTAGAGCAAAATAAGGTAAAGTAGAGAGAAAATGCAAGATAATTTACGGTGAAGTAGAGTAAGAAAAGTAACACATGGTCGAGTAAAGTAGGATAGAGTAGGGTAAGGTTGAGCGTATTAAGATGGAGTAGAACGAGGGAGGGTGGGGTAAAGTACCATAAGCAGGGACGTCGCTACGATTTTTTTCTGCGGAGGGAAGTCACCCCAAACTCCCCCCCCTCCCACCAAACCACATCCCTCACTATGGTAGAGTGGAGTAGAGTAAGTCAAGCCTAAGAAACATTTTGACTATTACCACAAAAAGACCAGGGCTGACCCGAACGCCACCTTTTATAAAAGTTTAGGTAACACCCCAAAACTTGTCAATCTATTTCTTTATAATGAAAACAGTAAGAAATCAGTAACTCAAATCACGTGTAGCACTTACTCATCCGACTCATTTCGAACTAATAAACAGTTCGAAATGGGCCTTTTCATACCTCAATCAGATTAAGAAACTCAAAAAGATAATAGAAACGAATAATTTAACATCTGGACAGCAATTTACAAAGCATTAAACAGATAAAAAATACGGTTTTTGCAACATTATTTACAGAATTATTGACTAAAAAAACTTATTGTTCGATGATTCTTGATCTTTTCTAAACGTTTTTGATTTTTAAAGGTCGGTTTTGATTAATAACTCTTGATAAGGAAAACAAAAGATGATATGCCAAAATATTTTTTTGCTTAACTTTATAAAAAAGTTTTTAAATTTTTCTTCTCTACCTCTAGCCACCCCTTCATGCCCTCTTACTAAAGATCAGCCTAGCAATACATGAGGAATAGGCCAGGCCTGAAAAAAAAATAAAAAATTTTAAATTTTAATAAAAAAATCTAAAATTTTTTACGTGCAAACGGGACGGGCCTTGATTTTCAAGCCCCAATCTAGTTTTTAGTCAAGACCGACCCGATCCTCATGTTTAACATTGTAAAACTAACTTAAAAACGCAAAAAAATCGTATTTTACCTGTTTACAGTACAACGAATCACTCAGAGATTTTAACTTTAATGTTATAACAAACGTTTCGTTATACAGAGGTTTTATATACGCACTGTGTAGTATCGGCCGAGAATTTAAAAGTTGCTCGTTATGCAGAAATTACGTTATAGAAATGTTCATTATACAAAAAGCTCCACTGTATTCCTTAAAAATCCCCCAAAACCCTTTGGCAAAAGAATAAAAAATCGTTTTTAAACCTCCCATGCCAAGAGACCTTTTTCACTTTTTTCATATCAACTGACAGTTGAATGATGTAATTGTTTACGGCCAAATAGTTCGAAAGAGTATGTCTAGAAGTTCGAAACGTCAAAAAAATCTCGCCTGCCATTTATAAATGTTAAAAACACTTCCTTATAATTTGTCATCCCTTGGGTTAACTCAGAGCATATCTATTTTTCGATACCTATGTTTTAACGGACCTTTTCAAAATTTTTTTCTAACGATTGTTTTTCAATTTTATTGAAAATATACATTTAGATATCTAGGATAAGGACGATAATAGATGCGTATTTTACAAAATTTGAAATCCAAAAAAATTACAGCAATTCATAAGGCGTAATATAAGATATGACAGTACTTTAAGCACAACAGTTTCTTTGTAATACAGTGGAACTCCTGTATAAAAAACTCACCTACATCAAAACATCTTCATAACTAACAGCTTTGAAATTCCCATGCCATTTTTTATACAGAAGTCCCACTGCAGTTTACTGCATTATTGTATGCGTATTAGAGTAGAGTTTGCTTTCACTTTACAGTATCATTAGCTAAACAATGCGTTTTAACAAATCATTACCATATTAGGATTTCTACCAAATTAGTAAATAAAAGATAAAAACTTGATGATTAGGTATCAAAAATAATAATTAGATACCAAAATTGATATTAGGCAACATTTTGTGTAAAAGACATGGCTAAAACATCATAATTTGTAAAAATTAGCTCAATGGATCTAAGCGCTTCAGAGATTCTGATAACATAGCCCTAAGTTGAGGATACACCTCACTTATCATTAGGAGCAACGCTACACCCAGCATCGTTGCTCGTACTTGAGGGTCGCGGTTGTTTGACCTACAATAACAGTAGTACTAAACTCTTTACAAAGCTTCAATTATACCTATTTTTCATAATGTAAGTCTGAATTCGATAGTTTTTCTAGCTCTCGCTAAAATTCTCAATTTGTTACCTAAAAAAATTTTCCAGGCTCCGCCCAAGAAATGTAAAATTATCCAACTTACATAAACTTGACAATCAACGTACTGCCCTTCAGCACCAATTTCGGTCGAACATAACCCAAAACTCCTTGGTCTGTCAACTTTTTCAGCCAATACACACAGTCCGATCCCAAAAATCCGGTCAACTTCCCAACATGATACAATGAAACCGGCTCCTAAACAAACTTAATTAGTACACTGTTAACAACTTTTGGTATTTAAAAAAAACTTTTCGTTACTTAACTTACTCTTTCTGCATAAATATATTCATCTCGAGTTTGGTTTGCTTTATGAACAATGAAGGTCTTACCAACTGGGGTTAGTTTTGGTGTTACCTAAAATAATATAAATTAGAAAGATGATGTTAAATCTTTGAATAAAATAGTGGTTCAGATAGAATAACGTTTGTAAAACTCTAAAGATGCGTTGCTTAAAAATTGAAAAAGTTTTGAGGTCAATGTGTTACCTAAAAAATAAAAAAAAACAAAAATTCTACATTTTTAATCAAATTTTTGGCTCTCGCTAGCTCTAAAATCTCAAAAACATAACTTTTTCTTTAAAATTATACTTTTTTAATCAAGAGAATCCTTTCTTCTTTAATTCCCATCAAAATCAGAATCGTATTTTACCAAAAACCTTCAAATAATCAATTACAAACCACCTATACCTTGAACAATGTCGCAGGAGCCGGATGCATAAGCTTGCCGAAGCTACTTGGATCATTGTTCGGTAACCTGATAACCATAATCTGTTTTCCTGCCATATTTTTCAACACTATTCCATTACCACTAATCATTTCTGCGGTCATAAGGGTTTGTTTTCGATTATCTTCATCACGGATCAGGAAACCAACGTGCTCAAACTTTGTATTTGGTCCCCAATGAGTGAGCATTTCATTTCTAAAAAGTATGATAAGGTTAAAAATACTATATACAAATTATTTGTTTAGTTACAACACTTAAAAATATAATCTTTTCAAAAATGTGCTGATCTAAAGCAATACCTCCAAAATCTTCGCACAGTCAAAACAACTTTCAAGAAATTGGTCAGAACCTTCTCAAACTTAACTAAAATAACATGTAATAGTAAAATTAACTTACACGTGAGGATCAGCAAGCTTTATTGACACTCGGTCGATTGATCCAAGAATAGAGCATTCTGGGAATTCGTGGAACACTTGATTCTCCGTAGCTTTCTGTACCGCCTTCGCTATTCCTTGTCGCACTTGGCCAAACAAATCCATCTGTAAATTAAAATGCCCTTTAAGACGTCTGTACTGAAATATCGCAGCTTTTGATACCACATACGCTATGATTAGTTCCATTTTATATATAGTTTAGACGATTTTAGAGAATATTGTAGTAGGTTGTTAGAAGTAATAAAGAAACCAAAGTTAAATCGTATTTTATTCAATACTGATTAATAATATAACATTTTTATTCAAGGTTACAAATTTTTAGGTAACAAAACGTTAAGAAACCCAAAATATGATTAATATTGTTTTAGGTAACAATGTTGTAGATAACTTTGTAAAACGATTTTAAAAGCCAATAAAAACAATCTCAAAGCCAATTAGCAACAATATAACAATAGTATGTTAAACTTCAAAGAAATTCAAGTTCGACAGCGACAAGTTATCAAAGAAATCGCGGCAAAATAGTGAATAAAGTAGCTGTAAAGATAAGAAAGTCATAATCAAGTGGTTAATTATTTCAAAAAATTTTTTAAAATGAGTCAACTTTGAAAAATAAACATAACTTATCTTATTTTACCTTATTATTGTTATCTTATAACTAAAAAAACAAAAATTTGTCTAGAAAAGTTCTTTCTTAAGAGGTGCGCGAACTGCGGGTGACAAGTTATCCGAGAGAGAAGAAAATGCTTGCGAATAAACAAAAACACTTGTGTAAATAAATAAAGAGTGGTTATTTGAAAGTATTTTAAAAAAATAAAAATATTTTTAAAATTTTATTTTTTAATTTAAAAAATTCCGCCTTAAAGCCAATTTGAACAAAAAGTAAGCTAAAACCCCAAAAATGCTAGCTGTTTGCGCCGCAAATAAGTAAACTTTACAATTTAATGTTTACAAAAGCGGTCGACAGCTAGAAGGAAACAAAAGCCAGCAGAAATGTTTTGAATTCTCGTTAAATCGATCCAAAAAAGTCAAGTTCACGTAAAGGTAAAAGGGCCCTCGAGGCTTTTCCAAACTTTTAAGCCTTTTTCTCGGCCGTCTCCTCGATTCTAATTGACTTTTGTGCTTGATTCGGTTAGTTTTTATTTTGTTTTTACGTTTGATCATGAAGAAGAGACTACGAATTTCAAAGTTTTTAAGAAATTGCGGTTTTTTGAATTTTTGGGCTAAAGTTGGGCTTAAAAAAGTTAAAAATTAGGTTAAACATAAGCTTTCAACTTAAAGTAAAGATTAAAAGTACCTCATAAAGCGCTGATAAATAAAAAAAAATTAAAAAAATGGAAAAAAATTTAGGAAAAACGTAAACCAGCCCAAATTCCCTCCGTATATTGGTTCGAAACCATTCACTTGAACATGTATACAATGATATGATTAAGTTTGAATAATGATTAGGCGTTTCAGAGGAAATGTAATAGAGACTGTTGTGTTTGTTGATTGTTTTGATAAATTTTTAATTTTAAACGGTTGCAAAATACAATGAAAAACGATAAAGTTATTTTAAAACAAAACTCATTTTTAACCTGCCCTACCCTAGCCCAGAGCTCTAGCCCAGAGCCCTAGCCCAGAGCCCTAGCCCAGAGCCCTAGCCCAGAGCCCTAGCCCAGAGCCCAAAGCCCTAGCCCAAAGCCCTAGCCCAGAGCTCTAGCTCAGAGCCCTAGCTCAGAGTTCTAACCCAGAGTCCTAGCCCAGAGTCTTAGTCCAGGGCCCTAACCCACGGCCCTAGCCCAAGGCCCCAGCTCAGAGCCCTGGCTTAGAACCTTAGCGCAGAGCCCTAGCCTAGAGCTTTAGCCCAAGGCCCTAGTCCAAGGTCCTGGCTCAGAGCCCTAGCCTAGAGAGCTAGCCCAGAGCCCTAGCTCAGAGCCCGAGCTCTAAATTTTGTTTACCACTCTTTATATTTCTTCTACTAAATAGTAGTACTGTGCCCTAAAAGTGCAATTTATTGCAAATTTCAAAAACTTTTTTAATATCACAAATCCTTTTTTGTTTAACGTTTAACATTCAAAGTTAAGAGTAGTTTGATGACTCACAAAGCACGGAAACAAATCACATTTCAACATTGTTATTCACCTTCAAATTGTAATCGTTGGCTTTCACTTTTCGCTGGTCAGTTTACCATCATTCGCAGAGTAATGCAACGTTGTTTTTTGAGTTTTAAGAGGCTTTAGGGGTTTGAATTTGAAAATTTTTAGTTTTATTGTTAAAAAATTTCAAAATTTAATTTTTTTAAATTTTTTTAAAACTTCTAAAAAAATTTTTTTTTATTTGAAAATTTGAAAAAAAAATTAAGTTTTGCTAAGTAACTGCCATTTTACAATCAACACACCACAAACTTTCAAATCACAAAATTTGAAATATTAAATCGCATGACCGTAAAGCCCTTAGGGCTTAATGCTGCAACGGTTGTCTCAAACGAATTAAAATCCGATTCCTAAGACGATTACTGTTAATAACTTGTATATAAACATGTTGTGATAAGTTTTTGATAACATTTTTGGTTCTTAAAGTTGAAAAGAATTATTTATGTACCGCGTTTTTTACTATACAAACATTGTATTGTGATGAGAGGCTATCACAATACAAAAACAAGGTGCAATGGGTAATAATAGGAAGGTATGGAAAAAGAAAGGGAGGGGGAATGTTTATGGTAGTGTTATCTTTTCTTTATTGAGGGTAGAAATGGATATTAATAGATTGAAAATTATCTTTAAGACAAAATCTATTTGTAAGTCTAAAATTTCATTTTGAACAAGGAAAGTGCCCGACCTGCCCCGCTCTGATTGACTTCAAACTTTTTATAAAGAAAAATCATGTAAATATAAGATCTTCAGCAAAGTACTAAATCGCTTTCCCGGAATTCTCGAGAAAATCGAGATTAAAAAATGACATTTTGAATTTCCCGCCAACTTGGCATTGTGTTTCAAGCTTGTAACTTTGTCATTTTTTTGACTTTTAACTATTTTTCTTCGATACTAGTAGAAAACCTTTAAATGAACCTACATTTTAAAATTTGTAAGCGTATCTTGTCTGGAAAGCCAAAAAAGTGCTTGAAACACAATGCCAAATTTGCCAAATTAGCGGGAAACCCAAATAATTTAAATTTGGAACTCAAAAGCGCGAGCTAAAATTTTTTATGGGCACTATTGGTGGTACAAAGAATTCATATAAAAATTTTGAGCTGATTCTGAGCGGGGCAGGTAGGGTACTTTCCTTGTAAGCCTAATGTCTTTTTAAAGCCTCAACTTTCATTCTTAAGCTTAAAATTTCATTGTTAAGCCTAAAACGTTTTTTAAGTGTATAATTTCATTTTTAAGCCTAAAACTTTATTTTTAAGGCAAAAATTATTTTTTATTTCAAAAGCTTGTTTTGAAGCAACAAATCGCACTTTTAAACCTATTAAATGTGCATATTTAAGCCTACCTTATGTTTTAATCTCTCAAAAACCAACTTTCAACCTAATTTTTAATTTTTAAGCCTTAACTTCCGTTGTTAAGTCTAAAATTTAATTTTCAAAAAATTATCTGTAAAAATTTCTGCAAACAGTCAAAAAATTCTCAAAGTCAATATATATTGACGATTATATTTGCTCATGCTGCTCTGAAAAGCAAAACATACAAAAAGTCTTTGTATATCCGGTTTGTCTCTCTCCCTCTCTCTATTTACAACCTTTTGATTACTCGTGTTAAAGCCCTCTACTTTGGGTTCAAATAACGTTTAAAGTGCAGGTCATGATTTGGTTTAGTTTTGAGGGCTTGGAGTTTAAAAGGGGGTCATTAGTTGTAGGCAGGGCCGGGCGGGGACTTTTGGTCTGGGGGCAGGGGTCCAAAAAATCGGCACAGGTACCTGTGCCGATTTTTTGCAAAAATTTTTTTCCAAAAATCCACAAGGGGGACCGACCACGTTCAACTTTTTTCGAAAATTTTTTTTTCCGTCCCTCCCCCTGGTTGTAGGTTTAAATCTGTTTTTTTTTTAATTTTATTTTGAAGGTTTCGTTTTTGAAATACTATTTTTTTAGGCTAAGCAATGGTATGTCATAACTTTGAAGCTTAAAATAATACTTTATGTTTAAGTCTTGTTTTTAAGTTTAGATTTTACTGTTTAAGCCTAATTCTCATTTTTTAGCACAACAAACTAATCTCTTTGCTTAAAGTTGAACTGGAATGCCTAAAATCTCACTATTGGCCCTTAAGTCATCGTTAAGCCTAACTTCTTATTTTTAAGCCTACTTTCAAATTTGCAAGCCCAAATTATAATTATTAAACCTAGATGTTATTTTTAACCCTAAATTTTACTTATGAAGCCTAAATTTTAGTTTTAAGCCTACATTTTTATTTCAAACCTAAATTTTATTTTTAAGCCTAAAATCTCATTTTTATCCTAAAGTTTCATCTTTAGACCTGAAATTTCATTTTAAAGCCGAAACTTTAATTTTTAAGCCTAAAGTCATTTTTAATATTAAAATTTTATTTTTAGGTTTGAAATTTCATTTTTAAGCCTAAATTTTAACCTTATGCCTAAATTTTTATTTTAAACCTAAATTTTACTTTTTAAATCTAAAGTTTCATTTTTATGCTTAAAGGTCGTCACACGTCATGCCAAAAGAGGAAATAAAGACAGAGTGACATTTCGTGTAAAAAACGATGCGAAGTGTGAAATTCTATTTTTTGTAAAAAATTGTTTGAAATTAAGCGGTCGGAATTTCGAAAATGAAATTCGTTTGTAGTAAACTTGTAGTGTGATATCTGGACGATTCTTTGACGGATCAAGACCAGTTTGGCCTTCAAAGAACCGTCGCAACATAGCGATTTTTTTAATATTTGTTACAGCTCAAAATTTGATTTATTTTAACTATTATTTGATAATTTCACACGTTTCGTTCAACATTTTAAATATTTATTTTATTTTTTGAATCAATATTTGAGACTTTTGAGTTAACGAAATGCCACGGCCACCTTAGTTCCATTCTTTTATTTTGGCATGATGTGCGTCATCTTATTCAGAATCTGTTATAAGTCTAAAATTAATCTTTAATCTAATTTTAAGAGCCCAAGTAACTACTGAATAACGATGTCATTTCTTGTGTTTTGTGCAAATTTACAAGTGTTGTATTATAATTATTCTGTTATCAACCAAACTTGAAATGATTACAATGTCGTGTAGACTAGAAAAGGCTAAAAAGGAGTGCCTTGATTGATATATAAGCCATATGTTTAACACTTGGCTATTGTATGACTTTTTTTAGTCTTAACGTTAAAATTCTTTTTTAAGCTTTTAACTTCATTATTAAGCCTAAAACTCATTTTTAAGTTTAAATGTATTTTTAAGCCTAAAAATGTATTTTTAAGCCTAGAAATCATTTTTTAAGCTTAAAATTGATTTTTAAGCCTAAAATTGCTTTTTAAGCCTAAACTTAATTTTTAAGCACCCAATTACATTTTGGAGCCTACAATTTATACGTTTAAGCCTAAAATTTCATTTTTTAGCACGCAATTACATTTTTAAGCCTAAAATTCATTATTAAGTCTAAAAACAATTTTTTTATTTTGGCATGCATTTTTAAGCCTATAGTCGATTAGTAAGCCTATAATTCGATTTTAAGCCTGATATTCATTTTTAAGCTTACAATGCATTAAGCCAAAAATTTACTGCTTTAAATTCATTTTCAAGCCCATACTTTTAATTTTAAGCCTAAAAAGTCAATCTATTTTTCATAGCAACGATAGCTAATATTCTCTCTTCGCGAAATCTCCTTGAAAACAAATTGAAGTAGTGACCTTTTTCCCAATTTCTGCGGCGAATGTCGAACACCTTTTGGGTGCTTCTCTCTTCTACCTTTCTTAAAACCCCTCCGGCTGAGTTTATGCGCGAAAAATCTTCCAAAATATTTTCGATTTTGTCTTTCCCGAACTTATCTCACATTCCATCTTCGGATGTTCTGTTGAGTAAGGGATGTTTTGACCGGTTTTTATGGGAATTTAGGTATATTTTGTTGAGTTTTTGAGGGATTGTGTTCGATTTTAAATAATTTTTTTAAATTTTGGTTTTTAAGCCTAGTAGATTCGTTTTAAGCTTAAGTGTGATTTTTAAGCTTAACACTTACTTTTAGCTTATAATTTAAGCCGAAAATTAATTTTTAAGCCTAAATCTCATGTTTAAGCCTGAAACTCATTTTTCAAACTAAGATTGACTTTTAAGCCTAAATTTTCATTTTTGAGCTTAAAATCGATTCTAAGCCTAAAACTCACTTTTAACCTTAAAATACACTTTTAAGCCTAAAATGTATTTTCTAAGCTAAAATTTCAATTTTTAAGCCCAAATGTCATTTCTAATAATAAAAGATTGCTAGTTGAGCCTAAAAGTCGTCATTAAGATTTTTTTTTACTTTTAAGCCTAAAATTAATTTCTAAGCCTAAAAAAGCAATAAAATTTAAAAAAGCAAAAATTTATTTACCTTATTAAAACCATCATCACATTTATATGGCCATTAAAGCGTATTTATGTGACTTTTCACGCCTTCCAAAAAGTAATAAGCGCGTTTCCCTCAATTCGAATACAATTTTGCTTCCCCAAACAGTAAAATGTTTCTGTTTCCATTGAAATTCGACGAGATTTTTATGTTTTTCGGCTAAAAACGAAAAATCATTTGCATTTTTTGAAGGTTTTTATGCAGGAAATTTTTTTTTATTATATTATGAAGCTTTTTTATAGGTATAGTGTGAAACTCGTGTATAACGAACTTTTGTATAACGAGAGTTCTGTATAACAAAGGGCTTTAAATCCTCT
Organism: Bursaphelenchus okinawaensis; assembly: GCA_904066225.2. Lineage (NCBI taxonomy): Eukaryota > Metazoa > Nematoda > Chromadorea > Rhabditida > Aphelenchoididae > Bursaphelenchus > Bursaphelenchus okinawaensis. The sequence goes on along the minus strand of CAJFCW020000005.1, from coordinate 3,166,707 downwards.
GCTATTATGTATAATAGTGCATTTAAAACTGTTGTATAACGAAACAACCTCGCTAGGGATGGGAGGGGGAAATAGGGTTGACCTGTCCCCTCACAAAGCGAATTTTTTAAAAATTTTTACAATTAGGTACCTGTAGGCAAGAAAAAATTATTTTTACCTTACCCAGAGTGATTCATTATACAGGGGTTTTACTGTAATTACGTCTAGCTTTTAAATTTTTGGGTACGTTTTTATGAATTATGTATTTCTTTCGTCTTTATGGGTAATAATGTAACATAGAGGCCGCATAATATGCTCAAAGAACGACCAGAACAAACTATTTTGTAAAATAGTTTTTTTTGAAAAAAGTTGGTGGAGGGAGGGGTAAAAACAGAAAAAAAATTTCGAAAATTTGCTTTGAAGCCATTTTTTAAGGTCAGCCTTAGGACCATGTTTTAAAAATTAGTTTTGTAGACTTTTTTTAAAAACAGCCTTGGGCCTTTTTAAGCCACTTTTGAAATAAAAAATAGTTCTGCTTTTCTTCAACCCCCTAAACAAAAAAAACATCCACATACTTGGTTTGTGTTTTTTTGTATTTATGTTTCAAAATTTGTATTGTGTACTCATATGTTATTTCCGCATTGACAACAAATATTTTTTGGCAAAAACACATGCCTTTTTTTAATTTTGTTAGCATTGAAATTTTGTTGTTTTGTTGTATCGAATTGTAGTTTACATATCAAATGACTAATAAAAATTTATTTGTTATTTATAAATATAGTTATTTTGTTATTTATCGTTGATATACCATTCATATAAAATGCTTTTGAATTTGTAAAATTAAATGTCACTTTTTGAAAAACCACGTTTTTGAAATATTGTACATATTACAATTTGTTAAAGGTTTGTATTGTATAAGCCAAATCTTTCATTGTAAGACAAAAGCTGAGTTTTTGAGGCCTTCATTTAGATCTGGGTATTTGGTTCGCACAAACCGGCATGGCCCGATTCTTTAAAATTGTTTTTTTGACTTGGCTCCGGCTTGGATTGGGTCTAGTCGGCTACATTCAGTTCTAGGCTTTAATAACAACGTCATTTCTAAAGTCTTCTTAATCACTGTATCGTGTTTCTAGTACACCTCTTCAATTTCCGGATTTGTCACATTACTTTTAATCCTACAATCTTTTTATTAAACGCGTTTTGTAAATCGACACGTCCGGTGAGCCAAGTCCTATATTATGTTGAGCTTGTTTTGAGGGTTGCCTTGGAGAAGATACTGGTTGGATATTGAAACGTTTTTGGCTTAAAAAGATTTATAAAATTATGGGTAACTAATTTTAATCTGGAAAAGGAATTTTAAGCTTACAAATAGGTTTCAGGCCTAAAAATGGATTTTAGGCTTAAAAATAAAATTTTAAACTTGTAAATGAAATTTAAGCTTAAAAAAATGAATTTTATTCTTAAAAACTAATTTAACGTTGAAAAATGAATTTTCGGTTTGAAAATAAAACTGTCATAAAATGGAATTTTAAGCTTAAAAAAGAGAATAGGCTTAAAAACAAATTTTGTACTTAAAATTAAAATTTTAAGTTTAAAATAAATTTTCAGGCTTAAAACAAATTTTTAAGCTTAAACGTAAATTTAGGCTTAAAAATAACGTCTAGGCTACCCAAATTGCGCATAAAAGAGGATTTAAAGCTTAAAAGTAATATTTTGTTAGAAAATAAACTTTAGGCTTAAAAATTTAATTTTAGGCTTTAATTTTCACGTTTTCTTTTTAAAAATTTTAATTTGTTTTTAAAATTATCTAAACAAAACCTCCTGTTTTAAATTTGCAAACTGATAAAAACGACATCCTGAAAACCACATTTCACGTCGAAACATGCGGGTTTCAAGGCGTTCCTTGATAAGAGGCCTGTAAAACGATTAAAACACCTTTCCGGGTGTTTATCTTTCGACAGGCTTTTTTAAAATGTTTTTCTAACACGTGCTTCTTCAAGAGTGGGGTGGTTTTGACAACAAAGTTTTTCAAAAGTTTTGTTTTACGACTCATGTTGAGGTTTACAATAGGCTTATTTACGAGACTTTGAAACAGTGGATTTAGTTTTTTTAGTTTAGGGTTGAAAATGAAGTTTACGGCATACAAATCAATTTTAGGCTTAAAAATGAACCTTCAAGCATTAAAATAAACTATTAGGCTTATTTTCTCTTTTACTAAAGTTTAGGCTTAATAATGAAATTGTAGGCTTAAAACTGAAATTTTAGGTTTAATATATATTTTTAGGCTTAAAAATAAAATTTTAGGCTTAAAAATGAACTCAAGTTTTAGAATAAACTATTACGCTTATTTTTTCTTTTACTAAGGTTTAGACTTAAAACTTAAACTGTAGGCTTCTGAATACAAATTTTAAGTTTAAAGATAAAATTTTAGGTTTAAAAATCAAAGCTCAAAAAATTAAAATTTAGGCATAAAATTTTAATTTTAAGCTTCAAAGTCAAAATGTAGGCTTAATTGCAAACACAGCCTAAAAATAAACTTTTTTAAGCCTAAAGATTGGTGGTTTAACTCAATTGAATGAACGATATTAGCCCAAAAAGCGTGTTGTTTTTATTTTCAAAATAATTTATGCTTATCTCTTTATCATGTAAAATCATTTTCAGTAATGACTGAGGAATCTCACGGTGATGCTCCGCGGAAAGCCTCCTTTCACGATGTGTCGTTAGCCGCCGTTCCCGATCCTGTGATGACGGCGAAGAGGGTGCATAGTGAGGAGAATGGCAGTAAAACGTCAGTTGAATTTTTGGAAATTTTAGTTTTTTAAAGTTTTTTTTGAAAAGCAAAAATTTTTATATGAATTCTTTGTACCACCAATAGTACCCATAAACTTCCCATGTTATATTAGGTTGAATCAAAAATAGCGGGACACTTTTTATTTATTTTTGGCTTTCAAGGTTTTCAATAATAACATTGCTTCAGTGGCACCACTATCATACAATCGACTAATACTTACTCTTATATTACTACTGAAATTGATGACAAGATTACACCGAAAGGATATGCTATTATTACGATATTATTCACCATTAATTTGCTTAACTACATGGATCGATTAACGATATCTGGTAAGGTTTTTAGGGCTTTGGGACGTTTTATATGACCAAAGGTGTATTTTTGAAAAAGGGGGACATTTTATACGATCAAAGGTGTATTTTTGAAGTTTAAATATATTGTTTTAGCCGTTCTAACGGACGTAACAGCCTACTACAATCTCTCCAGCTCTCAAGGAGGCCTGCTTCAGACTGTTTTTATTGTCTTCTTCATGGCCGTAGCTCCAATTTGTGGGTATCTGGGCGATCGCTACAATAGAAAGTGGATCATGGTTGCTGGGCTAGTGATATGGATCGCTGCTGTACTGGCTTCAACTTTTGTTCCGAGGAATGTAAGTTGGTCTATATTAGTAGCTAGCTAGTTTTAGAGCATATTTCACTGATATTTAGGGGCTTTTGGATAATTTATAGTGATAAGAATTATCTGTTTGGCTGTAGGGACATGTTATAGTACAACGAAATGTGTATTTATAGATTTAAAATGTCATTTTATATCAATAACACCAATAATTTCTCTCTTTTCAGCTCTTCTACCTCTTTCTCTTCCTACGAGGAGTAGTAGGCACTGGTGAAGCCTCGTACTCAGTGATAGCACCAACCGTAATAGCCGACATGTTCAAAGCAACAGTACGAAGCAGAGTACTCATGGTGTTCTACCTGGCCATCCCCTTAGGCAGTGGATTGGGCTATATTATAGGATCAAACGTAGCCTCGGCTATGGGTGCATGGCAATGGGGATTGAGGGTTACGCCGATCTTCGGAGCACTATGTGTTGTTGTACTGGCAGTGTTTGTTGAAGAGCCAGAGAGGGAAGTGCTGGAGAAGATTCAGGATGAAGATGCTGGGAATATTATCGAGGATTGCTGGTATTTGTTGAAGAAGTAAGTAGTTTACAGATGGTTTTATATGTAAACGGGGGTCGAGGGGGGGGGGGTGTCAGTAAAGTTGTGATTAAGACCAGGAGTAAAGTAGGGCATGTTATGGTAACACATATATTATCGTAGGGTAGGGTAGGTCATGTTATTTTAAAACATACTATAGGTTAGGGTAGGGTAAGGTTAAAAAAAATTTTTTTTGATTTTGTTACTTAAAATACTAAAAAAAAATGTTTTTTTCAGCAAAACCTACGTTTTCTCGACCTGGGGCTACACGTTCGTGATCTTCACAGTAGGCACGTTGAGTTGGTGGGCTCCGTCAACGATCGAATACGCCAAAGCAGCTTCTGCCAATTTGTCCAGCACGTCAGAGTTGTCACCAGAAGATCAAAATTCGTAGGTTTTAAACTTTTTTTAACTTAAAGTTAAACTTTGGGCCTAAATCATGCCTTCAGGCTTTAAAATCAGCTTTAATTTTTTGTAAATTAAATTTGGAACAAAGAATTTACTTTACTTTACTACCTTACTTTAACATATTACAGAATCGGCACAATATTTGGTGGAATAACGTTGATATCAGGGCTAGTTGGCGTCATAACTGGCACGCTGGTGGCTACAATGTGGAAGAAGGGCTCGTTTTGCTTCAGAAACTGTCAGAGTAGAAGAGCTGACATCTTTGTATGCATATTTGGGTCAGCCATAGCTGTGCCATTTTTATATGTGGCCTTGCTGACCATTGGCGGTGTTATGACACTTTCATATGTAAGCGACAATTTATACGAAAGAATGAGTTTTTAACAGAACAATTAGGGTTTATATGATTCAAAATGGTAAAAAGTGACATTTCGTATCCTTACGATTGATTTTTTGTTAAAGAGACATTTTATACGATAAAAAACTTAGTTTTACTGTCAAAACGATGATAATTTAGTTCTTAAGAACAAATTTTATTTTTATTACCTAAAATGTCATTTTTTGACATTGTGGCATTTTGTTCCATTAGAATTGATTTTTAGCAAAAAAGCCGCCTTGTACGAAAAAACTATATTTTAGGGAAAACTGACATTTTATATTATACATAAACCAGACAATTTTAAAAACCTCTTTTCAGGTGTTCATATTCATCACAGTAACCGCCCTATCACTTAACTGGGCCTGCAACGTCGACCTCCTAATGTATATTGTCCCACCACGAAAGCGGAACATAGCCAGCGCTGTTCAAACCTCAGTAGGCCATGCCTTTGGCGATGCCTCAGGTCCTTGGATTGTGGGTCAGATTGCTGATTGGGCTGCAGCTGGTGATACCACTCCTCAAGCCAAGTTTGATTCTTTAAAATTGGCCTTTTGGCTGCCCAATGTACTACTAATACTATCGGTGGTGATGTACACGTTATCAGCGTTTACGTTACGAAGTGATCTGGGGAAGTTGCAGAAGTTGGATGTAGTTAGTAAGTTTTTTGATTGAGGTTTTTTTAGCCTATAGAGTGGTTTTGAAGCCTAGAATTTCATTTTTATGTTTAAAATTTACTTTTCAAGCCACAACTTTCATTTTAAACCTAAGGTTCAATTTTAAGCTCAAAATTTCATTATTAAGACTACAATTGATTTTCAAGCCTAAAGTTCAATTTTAAGCCTGAAATTTTATTTTTAAAGTTGAAAGTTTACTTTTTAAGCCTGTGATTTTATTTAATTTTTATCTTCCAGAATACGAAAAAAACTCCGACACCATAAACACCAAAAAGATGACCAGCGCCGTGGGCGACTCGACCAAAAACCATTTCAAATCACAGGAATATTAACCAGCTTGTGATCTCCTCATACCTTCCAAACTTCGAATACGGGCCGAAACTACGCAATGAATATCTTAAAGCCACTTGTTGTGCCATAAATATATTGTTTTAAGCGTTCGAAATGTTGTTAATGTTAATAAATTTATTTTTGCTTTATTATCAGTTAAATGTAATTTATAAGGTCAAAAGGTAAAGATTTGGAGACAATAGCTTAACTAGGAAATTGCACCAAACATCCCTCGAATCCATATAGCAGTTTCTGAAAACAGTTTTCCCGATAACTTTTTATGCTCTTTCATCCTATAGGTCTCGTTCAAAAAGCCGAGGGATATTTGGTTCAATTCCCTAGTAAGATGATTTGTCATTTCGTTACCGGGTCGAAAAATAACGGAATGTCACAAAAAATAAGATAATATTTTTTCGTTTGGAAATAATTCCGGTCTTTTGGTCGCTTGTTAGGTCGAAAAATAAGCTAGTTAGGTCGAAAAATAAGTAGAATTTTTGTATTTCTTAATTTGGTTCTCTTAACTGACTTTTCTATTTACTTTTTGACCGGAAAGTAGAAAATTATCCGCGAAAAAAGTCTTTTTCTTTTCGAAAACAACTATTCGCAACTATTGATTGCGAAGAAGTGTGAAAAAACTGCCAAGTCCGCGTCTTGAAGTGCGGTACCAATTTAAACTTTAAGTACCATCTGGTACCAAAAAATATGAAAACCGTACCAATTTAAGCTTTAGTACCATTTAGTACTGTACTACAACTAAATTTAGAAATTTGAATCAAATTTTGCATTTGCTTTGAACTTTGAAATTTGAATAAGCCAGCCCTATAAAAGGCGTGGAGATTTGAGAAATCTCTAATTTCAGCGGTTTTTGAGGTCGGAGTCAGTCTTTCTTCCTCAACTCCAACGTTTGCTCCGAAACTATGGGTCGTCGTTCGTCGTGCTCGTCTCAGTCTACCAAGTCGGTCGACAACGACAAGAAGGTCAAGTGCGCGCCCTATGGCAAAGTGCTGCCGAAGAAGATGGTTGAAGACGTCACGGTCACGTTCCAGGTTGACCCGGGACAAAGTGTAAGTTTAAGCTTTGTTTTTTTAATTTTGGGCTGATGCTGAGCTGGCTTAATATTTTAAGATCAAAGAATAGGTAAAAAAAGCTAAAATTAAATTTATTTCTGCTTTAGTGTGGTGTTACCCTGAACACCAAGACAATGATTGTCACCAAACTTGAGATGGAGGGCGCTGGCGTAACCAGGATCGAGTTCGGCGACGTCCTTCTGACATTGAACGGCGAAAGCTTGTGGAAAGGATCCAAGGCTAACTTCAGCAAGTTCACCAACTTGTACAAGAAGCTGGCGGCCAAAGGATTGACCGTAAGTTTTGTTTTGTGAAATTAAACTTTTTTTTTCGAAAAACGAAAAGGTGTGATTTTAGTGTGAAGTCACGTTGCTGCGACCGGTCAACGTTCTTCCTCTGGACACCAAGCGTCTTCCCATGGACCAGCGACGGGAAGGCTTCTCGTACAAGTTGGCCGTTCTGTACCACATCGAGGGACGGCCATTGAGTCTTCACGTTGGAACTACGGACAACAAAGTCTATGTGTTGGATCTGCACGAGTTCACGTGCGCAGCTCGTTGCTTGGAACTGGGCGATGCCATTCTCGATGTGGACGGCGAAACCGTTTCCAACTCGGCTGAGGTTGCGGAGAAGGTCACGGAACGTGCACAAAAAAAGCCGTTCGTGACTTTTCTCATCGAGCAGGCGGAGGGTCCCATTCAAAAGGCTCAAGTGCGCCAGATTCTGATGTTTTACAAAGGCAATCAGACCGAAGTTGATCCACCGATGGCGCCGGACGTGGTTGACATCTGCAATGGACAACTCGAGAAACTGAAGAAGTGCGATCCGAAACCCAAAAAGAGCATCTTGAAGGGAAGGTAGGTTAAAAAAGGTTGTTGATTTGAATTAACATGGTTGGAAACTTGGTAGATAAATTTAAATTTGTTTCTGTAACTTTCGAAATAGATTTTGGTTTAAAGACTACGAATTCGTTTCAACTTACTTTAGTTTTGAATTTTAGTGAGGAGCCCGGCGGTCACGTTTCGTTCGAGGAGACGGTCAGTGCCCACTCAATCGTGTCTGAGCGGAACATCAAGCTCATGGTCCCAATCCCTGCTGCCACTCCGGTCGTGAACAACTACCAAAGCTTGGCTGCCCTGGACAAGGGAAAGAACTAGAGATCTTGAATAAACGACTCTTTGAATTTTTTTGGGCTGTAGATTTGTTGATTGAGAAGTGTGAAGCTAAATTCTCTTTATCATTGCCCTACCCCTGCTTCTCAAGCGCTAGCAGTGCCTTACCTTACGTCTACCCTAACTTTTCCTAATTTACATTACTTTTAATTTTCAGGCATTTTTCTTTACATCGCAATCCATATATTTTGTGGCCCAAGTTCATGAACAAACTCAAGCCTAAAGTCTTCTTAAATTTGCTATTTTTTTGCAGGCTGCCAATTCCAATATGTCAGTGTCGAAATGGGCCAAAGGCATCGCTCCAGCACTGAAGAACCCGACTTTTCCCGAACCTTACTGTTAAATCAAGAGGGCCAGCAACAAGTTCAATATATGAAACCGGCTTCCATTTCCCAAGAAAACGAGGCCAAAAGTATGCGACCAAGATCGACAGCAATAGCACCATATCCTAAAGATAGCACTGTTTTGAATGGTATTCATGAGTAAAATAAAAATTTAATAAAGTTGATATCTTCATTTAACAAGAATCTGTGCATAATTAACTATAAGATGTTTTCACTTACTCTACATTGATCTAAACTGACTTTCGTTCCATTGGCCAAGTATAGAACGCCTAAAAATATAAGACTTGTTCCACACTAAACCATCCGTCGTTGAAGTAGACATTTGTTTCTTTGCCAAACCTTTGATTGAATTCTGGATGAAGTAAAATTATGTTATCCTAGAGTTTCGATTAACAAAAAGACGAAGAAATAAAACATTTAATAACTTTTGTGACACTTCGCTTTCCTATTGATTTTTTGAACGAACTCAGAATTTTTCTAAAAATCTCTAATTCATCGATGTTTTTCAATGTAAAATGAATGGAATAGTACATGTTAGAGTACGTTTAACTTTTTTTTAATTTATTTAACGTTTAGGACACCCTTTTCGATGAATGGAGCGACATTTAGCAAGTTTCGGGCTCAAATTTCGCGTTATCAACGCAATCACACGTTTCAAATTCTTCATGGATAACATCGCAGCTTGTAAAGATTAATTTTGAGTTGTTTGACAATTGGAAATCTTGCTTTAGGTTTTTGAAACATTTATGTATAGGTTTATATAATTGTTTAAAGGTTTTAGACTTATGTTTGCTTTAATTGTCGGTGATTTTCAGGTTACAGCAAGGTCGGTCAGAAAGATTATATTTTTCAGTTGGCATGATGAAAGTAATTAATTTGGCAACCGATGGTTTTATTTGGAGTAAGTTTGCGAAATTCGAGATCGAATTCGACTTATTCCAGACAATCATGTTTCAAGGCGCTCATGGATAACATTGAAGCAGGTCTGCTAGCAGATGAAGGTGGTGCTGAATAGTTTTGACAATTTCCGCTTGAATTCTCGAAAATTTAAATAAATTTTTGCATTTTCTTTGAACCTTGAAATTTGGATAAGCCATTCATATAAAAGGCGTAGAGATTTGGGAAATCCTTTCAGCGGTTTCTGCGGTCGGAGGCGGTCGTTATGAATTTGGCAAGCGCGTACGCGGCCATCAGCACCCTGTCCATACTCACGGTGGACGATGGCATGGAACTATGCGTGGACTTCTACCGATTCAAGGTGGAAGGTACCACTGCCAAAGCATCAAGGCACATCCATTGTCCAGACAATTCAACCGTCCAGGGGAATTTTGCGTAAGTTATTTTAGTCTTTTTTGAATTTCTCTGTTATACAGTCAAGTTTTTTCCAGTTGTGCACTGCATAATTTTGTGTATGCTTTTTTCTAGTTTTAAATTTTCTTCAGTGTGTACAAACTTGACCCGGGTTTGAAGTTTACAAAGCATATCATTGTGGCGCAAACTACAGAAATTGGCACTGTGGTTCACGCTGGGGAGGGCTTTGTTTCGTAAGTTTTATATGTTATCGATAATTTTTTTCAATTTGGAAAAATTTATCAACAAGCTTTGTTGAATAATTTTTAAAAAAGAAATACTTTTGAATTTTTAGTTAAAAGATTGTTAAAATAGAGTTAAAACAGAACAATTTTGTTACTTTGTAGACCGGTCACGTTAGTAGCATTCTCGTTGGTATCAGCGGAACGTGACTCAAAGTATTTTGGCAGTGCTATAAAACTGCTTGACGTAATCCAGATCAGCACTTCCAACGACTACGTGCTGTATCAAGAATGCCGAGATGGTGGGATCGCTTCATATAGACCGATTGTAGCACCTTCAGACTCTTCTTTCCAAACTTTGAATCTAAACAACCTTCAAGTCTGCGGCCTGACCTTTGGTCACACTCCAGATGGTCTGATTTGGGAAAGCGAAGGCCAGTGTCGGAAGTTGGTCGTCGAGGGGAAATCTGCCAGTTTGAAACAAGAGGCATGTCCGAAGGTAGAAAAGCTAGTGTTTTCGATGGTAAGTCTTTAAAGTGTTTTATTTTTGACCTGTAAAGGAGCTGTTAAATTATTTTCTTTACAATTTTCTTTCTTTTCAACTGTTAAAATTTTAGCTGAATAAATCAAAATGTTTCTCAGGCTGTCTTTGTATGGCTTGGTTGTTTTAACTTAACTGAAATTATGAATTTTAGACCGCGCTGAAGAACCGTGCTGCGTCGGCCAAAGGTGAACTGCCTGACGCCGAAGTCAACACAACTTTGGCAGTGCTGTACCTTAGGTAAGTTTTCTAAAATGTAATTTATTTTAATTTTGAAGATTTTAGAGATTACATGCAATTTTTATTTTTGTCGAGTTTTTTTTGCATTTTATCACAAAAGTTTTGCTGTCTAATTGAGGTTAGGTTTCTTTGTCAGTTTTATATTTTTATTTTATGTGTAGAATTCCTTAAATTGGAACGTTTTTTAAACATTTTTTTAGGCCTAAGCCAGTTACCACCACCACGCCCGAGCCTACCACAGAAGTCTCCGAAACGGCTGTTTCCAGTTCAACCACAGAAGGTGAAGTGTAAGTGTTTATGGCATTCTTTGGTCTATGCTTTGAAAATTCCACGCTGAGACGGAGTAGTTAACTTTTTTTTGACTTTTTTTTAGAAAATCTAGCATCAGAATATAATCTTTTTGTCATGAGTTAAACATTTAATTAAGGTTTAGTTTTACTCTGATATTTTCGTTTTAGCACCTCCACCGTACCTCTAGAACCTTGGGTGATTGTTTTCATTTGCGTTGTTGTTGGGATCGCCTTCGGAGTGCTGATTGGACTAGGAGTGTATTACAAGATAAAGGGCAAGAGAACTGGCAGAAAGAGCAAGAAAAGAGAGAGGAAACCGTGGATCCCATCGTCAAACACCAAGTCCAACATAACATCGAACATAAAATCGAACCTAACATCGAACATACCAGCGAACGTACCATCGAGCCCAACGCCGGAGGAAAAACCGCAGGTCATCATAACTCGCGGGGGCGACTTGGTTTCTCCAGAAAAAGTTGACGAAAATGGAAAGGTTATCCCTGGTCATGTTTCCCCAACCTATTATGCCAACTGGCCGGTGAAGGAACACCCGTCCCAACTAGGATCCGTCTAAACGACCGCAGAACCGACTGTTTTGCTCATTACTTGTTAGTTGACTAATATCGACCGACCAATAAATAACTGACCTTGATTTTGCGTTTTTGTTTATATGTTTTGGCAGTGTTTTACCGTTTTAAATTTTATATTTTCTACATTGAATTATAATTAGAAGACATTGTAGGCGCAGGTGATGATGTGGACCTTCATCTGGGTTTGCCATACTTGTTATGGTCGTATCGTTTATTCGTATTTCCTCAAAAGTGGATCTGTTGTGTCTACCCAATCTGTTCCAATCCTTTTCTTGACTAGACCATCGCATTCTTGTGTAGGTCCGGCCCTACGATCGGGCCGGTCTTGGCCTCATGTCGGAACGGGCAGGGCCTCCAAAGTGGTGCGGGCCGGTTTCTCGCCCTTAAGTAGGGTAAAAAAGGGTAGAGTAGGTTAAGGGTAGGGTAGCTTTATCATTGGCCACTAATATTGTAATTTTTAAACATAATGTTTTATTTGATAGCCTAAAATTTAGTTTTTAAGCATAAAGTTTTAAGCTTAAAATCTAGATTTTAAATAGAAAAAAAAAGTTTTAAACGTACCTTAAAATCCATTTAAAAGCCTAACAGGTGCGTTTTCAGGCCAAAATTTAAAGTTCTAGACCTTCAAGCCTTCATTTTTAGTTTTAAGCTTTACCATTCAGTTTTTAAGCCTAACTTATAACATTTTCAAAAATTTTGTATTTTCCAGAACAAGAAAAGACTACGGTAGCCACAAGCGACAACAAACCCATCAACACCGAAGGAGAACCGATGAAAAACGTTTCAAAGGACAACCTTTTTTTGTTTGCAATGTAGACTTTGAAGGACCAAATGTGATCTACATTTCTAAAAAAAAATTAATTTTGATAGATTGGGGTAGCTGAGCGGTCGATAAACTCATCTAGGTATGGCCGATGATCCTGCTGATGAACCAAAGGAACAAACATGTGAGGAACAGAAGTCAGTTGATGTTGCTGAACCTGGTCCAGAAGAAAAGACGGCACAGGATGGGGAGAATGGCAATCAAGTGTGAGTTCGTACCTAAAAAGGATAAAATTTTTTAAAATTTGAAAAAATGTTCAAAAATTTTAATTTTTTTTTATTCAAAAAATATGAAATTTTGCAATGAATGGCTTTTTTTAAATGTGTTACTATATTTTAGAAAAGTAATGTTTTAGGGCTGCAGCTGAACAACCTAAGGTCGATACTAAAATCACATGTAAAGAAATAATTGTTATTGGTATATTGTTCACCATTAATCTAGTCAACTATATGGACCGATTGACGATATCTGGTACATTTCTTAACCTTACCCTACTATACTCTCTTCCACCCTACTGTACCATTCTATACTGTAACTTACCCTCATATGATGTACCCTACTCTACTGTCACTACTTTACCCTACCCTGCCTTACAACACTATATCTTACACTACCCTACTATACTTTACCATACCCTACTACACTTTACCATATCCTACTATACAGTACCCTACGTTACGTTATCATATATAGTATTAACCTACTTTCAGTCGTTCTAACGGAAGTACAAGCCTACTTTGACATTGACAACGCTCAGGCAGGCTTCATTAAAACCATATTTCTTACATGTTTTCTGGGTGTGGCTCCGGTTTGCGGGTTTCTGGGTGATCGCTACAATAGAAAGTGGATTTTGGTATTTGGTTTAGTCATATGGATCGGTGGTGTCATGGCGTTGACGTTTGTTCCGGCTAATGTAAGTTACAATTACTGTAACTTAACATTCCCTTTTCAACTTCGAGATCAAATCTCTACATTAATATACTTACCTTTTCATTTCAAGCTCTTTTACCTATTCCTCGGCATATGCGTAATAGTAGGCGTTGGTGAAGCCTCGTACTCAATCATAGCACCAAGCATAAACATGTTCAAAGGAACAGTACGAAGCAAAGTGATCATGGTATTCTACTTGGCCATACCCATCGGAAGTGGCTTGGGTTATGTGGTCGGATCGAACGTGGCAGCGGCTATGGGGGCATGGCAATGGGGGCTGAGGATTACACCGATAATAGGTGCCATTTGTGTCATCGTATTGATTGTTTTTGTGGACGAACCGAAGAGAGAAGTGTTGGAGAAGATGCCAGAAGAAGAGGCTGGAAGTATTTTCAAAGATATTTGGTATTTGATGAAAAAGTAGGTGATTTAGGACCAATGTTATAAATCTATGCTAGAATTAAGGCCGTTTTTTGCTGTTTCAGCCTATTTGTTACCTAAAATAACATAAAATCTTTTAGCAAAACATACGTCTTCTCGACCTGGGGCTGCACTTTTATGATTTTCACAGTAGGCACGTTGAGCTGGTGGATACCATACACAATCGAATACGCCAAAGCGACCGCTGCCAAGTTGCCTAGTGTAGCTGACTTGCCCGAAGAGGAGCGGCAATCGTAGGTTTCTGAAAATTCGACTAAAAGTTAATTTTAGGCTTAAAAATTATATTTTTAGAATTAGAACACTTATTTTAGGCTTAAGATGCTTCTTTAGGCTAAAAAATTGCATTTTAGACTTAAAAATGAATTTTAGGCTAAAAAATTTAACTTTGGCTATAAACAACGGAACCACGTATTTTGCGAAACCATTTCAGAATTGGCACGGTATTTGGCATGGTAGTGTTATCAGCCGGCCTAGTCGGCGTTATAACTGGAACGGTGGTGGCTACAATGTGGAAGAAGGGCAGGTTCTGTTTCTCGAAAAGTAAAAAAGCTGACATTTTCGTATGCATAATCGGGTCAACCGGTGCTGTGCCATTTTTGTACATAGCAATGGCAGTGCTCCCCGGGGATTTCACTGTGTTTTACGTAAGTGACGTTTTATACGATCGAAAGAGTTTTTTAGGTCTTTGTGTTCCTCTCAATAACCCACCTCTCACTGAACTGGGCCGTCACCGTCGACCTCCTGATGTATATTGTTCCACCACGAAAACGTAACATTGCCAGTGCCTTCCAAATTACAGTGGGCCACGCGTTCGGAGATGCGGCTAGTCCGGCGATTGTGGGCAAGATCTCGGACTTGATCGCTGGTGATGATCACAGTCCACCGTCCAGATTAAGAGCCATCAAATTGGCGTTTTGGTTGCCTAATCTTGCAGCCATTCTGTCGGCGATCATGTTCATACTGTCAGCGTTCACATTGCATGGAGATTTTGGGAAACTGCAAAAGTTGGAGGATAGTAAGTTTAGGTTTATTTTGTGCTTGAAATTAAGTCTGAACTTTGGTTAAACTTAAAACTTATCTTTTTTTACAGTTTGTTTCTAAAGCCAAGTTTTCAGTTTAAAGTCTAGAATGTCGTTTATAAGCCTAAAGTTTCATTTTTAAAAGACACCCTTTTTAATCCGAACCTTGCTTGAGAAGCCTTAAATAAAATTTGAAAATAATTATATATTTTTCAGATAACGAAAAGAACCCGGACACCACAAACAACTTAAAAACGGCCGTAGCCAGCGATGTATAAAGCTTTTACCTTAAACGCCTATATATACCTCTTCGAACAAGAACCTAATTCCCTTTCAACTCACCAGAATAATGTTAATGGTTATTTTGGAATGTTAAAGTTTTAAATAAATACAGTGAACAATAAGTTACACTTCATAGCAATATATTGAGCTTTATATTGAAGTGCTAAAGCAAATATTTTTTTATATCAATATTTATTAGCTTAAACATGTTTTCAAGCATTGTTTTATAAGAAAAAGATATGAAAATTTAAGTTATAAAATAAATGAGATCAAAGATAATGCTTTGAACAAGATTTGATAATGTTAAAATGGCCTTTTTAACATGAAATGACAGTGTTATATTCAAGATTAGTTAAAATTTCACTAAAATAAGGTAAAACTTCAATATCAATAAAATCAAAAGCTTAGAATGCCGAATAATGTAAAAGGGGTACGTTATCAACAAGATTATAAAATGTTAAGATATAGATTGTAAAACACGAGACATACAGCCATAAGAAAGACTAGAAATAGACCATAAGACACTACATTGTAGTAGATATGTCAAGTTACAAATCTAAGTCCGAATTGTCCTGAACAGCCTGGTCGATAAGTTTGTTCAAATCAGCTTGGTCACGGCCCATAGCACGTCCACGGAGGTAGCGTTTCTGAGCACGACGACGAGTCCTCTGGCAAACTGATACACACACACACTTGAGCAATGGGTACACGATTAGGCCGAGAACGAAGGCAATAATGGCTGGCACAGTCGAGTTTCCATTCCGTACACATGGGTCGTTCTGCAATTTTTCAAGAAATCAGAAAAGCGCCTGAAATCCCACCTTCATCACCAATAGCATCCACTTTCTCTACAACTGTTACCTAAACATCAACAAAAAAGGAAAAGACTTACCACCATATCAGTAAAGACAATTGTAGTTTGGTTGTAGTAGAATTGAGTCGCATTCTCTAAATCCACCATCTCCTGGAACAAAGCATCTTGCAGTTCGGACAAAAACAAAATGGCAGTGTTCTCATCGTTAGTCAGATTCCGAGCCTGTTCGTCTTCCTTCACCACCGTCACTGACTTTGATTGATTTTGATGTCCATGTCGAAGGCGAGTTTCATTGGATTTGTCTTCTGCCAATGACTGAGACGCCAAAACGGCGATCAATATTACCCATGTCAGCTGATATTGAAGCATCCTGAAAAAGTGCCAAAATAAATTGAAAAAAAAATCGAATTTTTAGAAAACTATGTTAATAATAGACAGCATAATCATAAACCTGTATAAAACCTTATTAATTCATATAAAAAAATCAAAATCAAGTTCAAACCATCTAATTGATATTATAGTAGGTGATACGGCAAAAAAGCTTTTAAAATGAACTAAAACCAAACAACCAATACAAAACCGTTTCAGAATCTTTTTCACGATATCTGGAGAATTCAGAAAAATCGAATTTGAAAGAAGAAACATGTAATTTTGTGTGAACTCTCAAAGACGATATTATCCCACCCAAAGATTAGTGAAAAATCTCGTTTGCTCGTCAAGACACCATGATAACTAAACAAAGTATTGCTGTAAAGATATATTACAGTCCCAAAAAGGATATAAAAAGACCAGATATCCAAAGTTTTCAGGTATCTTGGATCCAAAACCTTGGCAAAGTCCCGTTTTTTTGCGAAAAAAAACGAAAAATTCGAGGTTTTCGCGGAATTTCCATCGATCCCATTTCCTTCAGGCAAACATCGATGATTTTGGAGCAAACATTGGCTTTTGGAGGCAAATAAAGGTAGGTTTAGATTGATTTTTATGTTTTTAACAATTAATTTTATATATTTGTGGGTTTATTTTTGAAAATTAGTCAATTATGAGCTTGAGGCACTGAGTCCATTGAAAATCCCTTGAAATAACTTATTTTTGGACCAGTTTAGCCAGTGTTTGATGGTTTTCGTAACAAAAAATTGTTTTTCAGGTAAATATGTTTATTTATAAGTGAGAATCTAAAATAATATGATAAGAAAAGGTCATATTGAGCTGCCACAAAAGTCTTGTCGTCAAAATGCGTTCACTTTACCGTAAAAAAGCGACAAGACTTTTTGGCACGAATAAAATGATATAAAAAGCAAAATTAAAGTTGGAAATGTAGCTTTGAGATCAGATTAATATGTAGAAAGTTGAAATGTTGTACTCTAAGCAGTAGAGAACGCCAATAATATTATTTTATAGGTGTATAGGTAACCAAGGCCATTTATGGTTTTCCCTTATTGAGAAGGTTCATTTGAAGTGGTCCAGTGTTTAACATTACTTGGTCGTGATTCATACCGGTTTTCTTAAATCAAAATTTTAGGTTTAGGAATTTGTTTTTAGGCTTAAAATGCACTTTAGGCTTAAAAATCACTTTTAAGTTTAAAAATGAGGTTGTAGGCTTAAAAAATATATTTAAGCTTAAAAATAACCTTTAGGCCATATAAAAATAAAGTCCCTTACCAAAAAAGACCTGTCTTGCCCATTAATATCACTAGCCACCCTTCCACAAGCATGATGACCAACTTTGTCATCGTTGGTCGAGTAGATTGTGAACACCTTCTCTCCTTCGTACCTTTGTTTAGAATTGATATCATTCAAAAACCTTGATCCACAGCCAAGCCCATTAATCAAATTACAACTGCCAAAAGGTAGGACACACAAAAATGAGCCGAAATTGGCACCGGCTACACCAATAAAGGTATGGACTAGTTTTGTCAAAGGTGGGCCCAGGTTTTCACCCGTGTCCACACATTTACCGCCTAAAATAGCTTTTCGAGCAACTGGCGATCCCATTGAATAGCCTATGACATTGACTTTGGAACTGGTGTAGTCGGCTACTACTTGGATTAGGGATCGGATCTAAAATAATATTGTAATTAGTTTAAAATTTTAAGAATTGTAGGGTAGAGTAGTGTAAGGTATAGTAATGTAGGGTAGGGTAGAGCAGGCTATACTAGAGCCAAGACTGAGCTCTATTATGGCAAGGGCAGGTTATGAGTAAGGTAGGGTAGGGTAGGGTAGGGTAGGGTAGGGTAGGGTAGGGTAGGGTAGGGTATGGTAGGGTAGGGTAGGGTAGGGTAGGGTAGGGTAGGGTAGAGTAACCTACAATCTTCATATGTTGACAGTTCATAGTAAACATGACGGCATTAGTTTTGCCACCATCGCCATAAGTTGTAGCATAAACTTCAAAGTCTCGGTAGCCGTGAGTATTGAAATATTGTCGAATTTGATGAAAATTTGAAGCTGTGTTTGTTATACCATGTACTAGGATTACTGGGCGGTGGCTGGATAAAATAAAATTTTTAAATGTAATTTTAGGCATAAAAATGGAATTCTAGGCTTAAAAATAAAAATTAAGATTTAAAGGGAAATTTTAGGCTTTAATTTAAATGTTAGGCTTAGAAATGAATTTTGGGCTAAAAATGAAATTTTAGGCTTAAAAATGAAACTTTAGGCTTAAGAATAAAATTTTAAGCTTACAAACGAAACTTTAGGCTTAAAAATGAAACTTTAAGCTTAAAGTCATAATTTTAGGCTTAAAGTTATTCTTAGGTTGATAAAAAAAATTGAACTGAAAATAGACCTTCGGACGTTTTATAAGTCTAAAAATGACTCAAAATCAAGATTTTTAAAATTACTTACGGTGTAGGTGTTCTAGGCTTGTGTCGATCTCCACCACCACCAAAACTGGCATGTGGTCCAATATCAGTACGACATAATAAATTTTCCATATTTTTACCATAATTTTTACGTATAAATTCTCGAAACTGATCCGAAAAGTAGCCACTTACTGTAGCTATACATAAACATAGGCATACTAACACAAACCACTGTGATGACATTCTAAAATGACAAAAATGAAAGTTGCAACCTATAATAATATCGCGCGACTCGACTGACTCACATTATCATTGACGTAGGCGAAAAACATTACTCAGGTGGAGAGAGAAACCTCAAAGACTCGTAAATTGACCTATGTCATCTGGAACAAAAGAAGTTCGTCATTCTTTACCTTGATTTTTGATTAATTATAAATTAGTAGGCTTAACAGGAAGTTTTGAGGAAAAAAGTTTTAAAATCTTAGGTTTTAAAAAGTTTCGCGGAAATTGAATGATAAAGCCTAGTCTTTTTTAAAGTTTTATGCTTAAGTTTTAGGCTTAAAATACACGTTTTAAACCTTAACTTCATTTTTAATCCTAAAATTTATTTTTAAGCCTAAAATTTATTTTTTTAATCATAAAATTTATTTTTAACCCTAAAATTCATTTTTAAGCCAAAATTTATTTATAAGCCTAAAAGCCACTTAGACCCTAAAAATAATTTTCTTGATTTAAAATTGGTTTTTTTGCCTTAAAAATTCATTTTCAAGCCTAAAATTAGTGTTTAAGCCTAAAAAATTGCTTTAGGTCCAATATTTATTTTAAAATGAATTTAACTCATAAATCTAAGATTTTAAGCCTAAAACCGCTCCTCCTACTACGTTTTTATGACTCCCACATACATTATACACTGGAGCTCCTCAATAAAGAACTCCACTACAGTACTGTTCATAATTGTGTCACAAAAACTCTATATGACCAAAAAATTTAAAATTCCCGAGCTATTCTTTATACAGGAGCTTCACTGTATAACGTATGTCAAGCTTTGATTTGTGAACTGTGTTAACCTTGGATTAAATTCGAACATGAAGTCCATTTGTGCAAACATTCCAATATTTTTATTATTTCAACTGTATAAGTTTGAGATTGTCACGACCTTGTTGTATGCATAGGTAACACGTTTTTGCAAAAAATGATAAGTTACAACGTTTTATCATCAGAAATGTTGAAAATTTGCTTTGATATTCATTATTAAACCTACATATCAGTTATAAGCCTAAAATTCATTTAAAGCCCAAAATTCATTTTAAGCCTAAAATTTATTTTTAGCCTAAACTTCATTTTAAACCCAAACTTCACTTATAAGCCTAAAATTCATTTAAAGCCCAAACTTTACTTTAAACCTAAACTTTTTAAGCCTAAACTTCATTTTTAAGCTCAAGCTTAATTTTTTTAACAAATTGTTGTTTTAAGCTTAGAATTTAGTGATATACCTCAAAATCCGTCTTTAAGCCTAAGCTAGACCTGAAAGAACGCCCATTAGGCCGAGTCGAGCTGAACTTGATTTGGCCCGGCCTGATTTTTTTACAGGTCTAGCTTAAACTTTAATTCCATGCTGATCACTCAAAATTCGTTATCATTAAATTATCTAAAACTATCAGTTTTACTACGCAATTCCTAATACTATGTAGATATATACTGATACTAGGTAGTTATACTGCCTTTATTAACCATATTGCCTGTGATCGTAAAACCTTTTTCAAAGTTCGAAAAAATTAGGGCCTGAGGCGAAAAGATGATTACGTCAATCAAACAATTCGAGGGTTTTATGTGGACATTTGGGCATTAAAAGCGGAAAAGACATTGTCGAAAAGGATCAAACAAGTTTTCCAAAGGCCGAAAATTATTGTTCTTTCCGAGTTAATTTTGAGTTCGACGGAAATTTATTGTTATGGACTGAGCTAAAGGGCAATGTTGTTGTAGGTGCTGAGTTTGCGTTTCTTTTTAAGCCTAGGTGATGTTTTTTAGGTTTAGTTTTTTTTGTTTTTGACCCTACATTATACTCAGTGTTTTGCCCGGACCGGTCCGGAGCGTTGTTCACCGGTCCGGCGATTCGGACCGGTCCGACAAAACATTGATTGTACTTTGAAAAATTTTGGTTTAGCTTAAAAATGGAAGTTTTAAAACCTAAAAATTAGTTGCCAAAGTACAAAATGAGTAATTGTTTAAGTCTGAATTATCCTTTTAAGTCTAAAATTTTTTTAGGCCTAAAATTCATTGTTAAGCCTAAAATAAAATTTCAAAGCCTGAAGTTCTATTTTTAATCTTAAAATTTTATTTTTAAACCTAAAGTTTTATTGTGAAGCCTAAAATGCAATTTTACTAATTTTTATGGTTATAAATAAAACTTCTCATAATTGAAAAAGTGCAAAATAAATTCAAGTAAAGTCAAAATTTGTTTAGAATAAACAAACAATTAGAAAATGAGCCCATCCCTTTATAAAGTACACAAAACATAAAAAGGGCAAAATGGGAGGAAAGATTGGGTTAGCCCAAGAAGTGATATTCTTAATTTTGGGAATGAGGGTTTTAGCCATGTTTAGATTTTGCTGAATTTGATTTTTTTTGGACTTAAATACGTATTTTCAGGCTTACCACATTAGGTTTGAAAATTATTTTGTTGTTTAGAAATAAATTTTAGGCTAAAAGATAAGTTTTAGGCTTAAAAGTGAACTTTAAGCTTAAAGTTTTAGGTTTAAAAATTAAATTTAAGGTTAAGCAATTAAGTTGTAGGCTTAAAAATGAATTTTAACTACCTTCTGTTTATCTTGTTTTCTATTTGTTTTTGTAATATGCAGTTACTTAATGTTATCCGTTTAACAAATTGGCAGTTACATAAAGTAATGTGAAAATTTTACATTACTATCGTGTTGTTTTTTCATTTGTTACTTTATGGTTTTTACACTACATGTCATAAATTTTACGTTTCTTTTAGTCACATTTGCTTTCCGGGTGGTTTGTGGGTTTTTGCGCTTGCATTAGGGTTGGCAAGGAATTTTTGGTACTCAAAATTGACTCAAATTTAGGTTAAAAATTAAATGAAAAATGAATGTTTACTTTAAAAATGAATTTTTGGCTTTAAAATGTGTTTTATGCTTTAAAATGTGTTTTAGGCTGAAAAATAAATTTTAGGCTTAAAATGAATTTTAAGTTAAAAAGCTAAAGTTTAGGTTTAACAAATTAAATTTAAACATAAAGAATAAATTTTAGGCTTGCGAACCTCATTTTAGGCTTGAAAGCCGCATGTTAGGCGTCCCAATGAATCTTAGCATTAAAAATTCCATTTTAGGTTTAAAAATGACTTTTAGGCTTTTAAATACTGAATTGTAGACTACATAATGGATTTCAGGCCGAACAATAAATTACTGGCTTAAACATGAATTCTAGGCTTAAAAACTGAATTTCCGGCTTAAACTGCATTTAGGCATAAAGCTGCATTTTAGGCTTAAAACAGAATTTTTGGCTTAAAATTTTAGTCTAAATGATATACCTACTAAATTTTGCCATAAAATCAGCCAAAAAAGCAAATTAACGGCTTTGTCCTTGTTTTTTACGTTTTGTTTCTCAAAACAAATAAATTAAATTTGTTGTTTTGCCAAAATTTATGACACTGATACTTTACTTAATGGTATCTGTTTGGAAGTAATGATAATGTGATTGGCTAATGAATGATTGGCAAACAAGTTGTAGTTTTTTATTGTGTAGTCTAGAAAATGCATCTTAAGTTACAAAAAAGTTTTGTTTAAGTTTGATGAATTTTGGGCTTAAAAAGAAAATTTTAGGCTTAAAAAATGAATTTTTGGCTTAAATGAATTTAAAGCTCTCAAACAAATTGTAGGCTTAAAGAATGAATTTTAGGCTTAAAAATGAATTTTAAGCTCTCAAATAAATTTTAGATTTAAAAATGCGTTTTAGGCTTATAAATGACTTTTCAAAACTGTCCAGACTAACAATGTCATTTCGTCATTTCTGAACCCCTAAACGTTTTTTTTTTCACTTTGAAAACCTTAGTAACATCGCGAAAAGTTTTGGTGACAGGACTTGCGGAAATTACGATTGATTGGCACTCAAGAGATGCTATGCTGATTAGTGCTTAAAATACACTTTTAACGAATTTGTCAGCCCATGTTGTGTTTGACATGACCGCGAAGCGACCAAATTGACTAATCATTTGGTTTTTTGTTAAAATTTTGATTATTATGTTGCCAATTGGAGGGGTAAATCTAAAGTTGTCTTTAGCGCTAAATTTAACTTTCACTGTAAACTTGGCTGAGTAGGATAATATAGGGTAGAGTAATATAGGTAGAGTAAGGTAGGGTAATAATATAATAATAAAAAGGTTGGGTATGGTAGGACTATAGCAGGGCTTGACTAGGGCTAGGGCTCGGCTAAGATAGAATTAGGGTAGGGATAGGGTAGATATAGGCTGCAGTAGAGCTAGGCTAGGGAAGAGCATGGGCTAAGATTAGGGATATTAGATAGGGTTGTAGGTGGGCTCCGGGCTAGGGCTCTGGGCTAGGGCTCTGGGCTAGGGCTCTGGGCTAGGGCTCTGGGCTAGGGCTCTGGGCTAGGGCTCTGAGCTAGGGCTCTGGGCTAGGGCTCTGGGCGAGGGCTTTGATCTAAGGCGCTGGGCTGGGGCTAGGGTAGGGTAAAGTTAATACTTTTAGGTGCAGTTTTTGTTTAGTTGGCCTAAGCCAAGTCATTTTTTTTTCTAGCGACTTATTACTCCCCCCTACCCCTAACCCACCCTATCCCCCCCCACTCTCCAAATCTTCGTCGCTGTTCCAAGCCCATATTCGGTAATTTGTAATGAATGTCGCTAATTTTGATTCGTCACGCGATGAACTTTCGGAAAAATCGCTGGAATTTGTTTGTTTTTTTTCCAATAATTATTTATGATAATATTCCTGACTTTTGACTTTTTTATGATTTTTGGCCAGATGTACGCTCTTTGCCACCTTTACATAAGAACCAGGAAATACTATTTTTAGAGGGATTGGCAGAAATGTCATCTTTAAATTTTTTATTTTTATTTTGGAAATATGTTGCTTTTTTGACGTTTTTGTTGTTTTGGTAAGCTTAAAAGTGGCACATGGTTTTGTTGCAAATGCAAAATGATAATAATATTTATAAAGCAAAGTGTTAGGTAGATCAGAAAAAAAGGTCGGGCTGGGTCTAGCGGGATTTTTTTTAGGTGTAGTGTTAGGTTAAGATTGTTTTAGGCCTAAAAATTACTTTTAGGCTTAAAAAAAAGGATTTTAGTTTTAAAACTGAATTTCAGGCTTAAAAAATAAATTTTAGGCTTAAAAATGAATTTTAGATTTAAAAATGAATTTTAGGCTTAAAAATGAATTTTAGGTTTAAAACTGAATTTTAGGCTTAAAAATTAATATTACGCTTAAAAATGAAAGTTAGGTTTAAAAATGAATTTTTAACAATAAAAAAGAAATTTAGGCTTACCGATAAGTGTTTAGGCTAAAATAAAAATTCATTATTGACTCAAAACAGAATTTTAAGCTTATAACCAAACCTCTACCAGAGTTCCCAAAGACTCCGGAGCAGTCTTTGTTTATGGAGCTTGAGCCGGAGCTTGAGCCGGAGCTTGAGCCGGAGCTTGAGCCGGAGCTTGAGCCGGAGCTTAAGCAGGAACTCGAGCCGGAGCTAGAAAAAATCTAGTTTGACAATTGTGTGTGCTAAATATCTTTGGTGGCGAACCTATAATAAAAAAAACCTATCCGCAGCTGTACTCAATGGGAGAACTTTTAAATTTGCAAACTCTGCTTATAATTGATCTCTTTAACCCGCAGTTCTATTCTGTTGTTATCAACCTTTAAACACCAAATTTCGTTTATGTTTGTTTTAAAATCTGTGTTTTCAGCTGATTTTCAAAGTTTTTTTGTTTGTATTAACGCCAAAAGAGTAGGAATTTGGCGGCCAGGCGGGGGAATTTGCATCATAAGATTGACTGTTTTTTATTTATTGTTGCTCTACTTTTTTGTGGGTTTTGGTGGAGAGTAGACATAGAAGGGAAGATCATTAGGTTGTGCTAGGTTCTTTTAGAGGTATAGTGGTGATGAGCAATTGCCTTTAAAGCTGAAAGCTGATTTTTAAATTTAAAATTTATTTTTAAATTCCTAACTTACTTTAAGCCTAAAAGTTATTTTTAAGCTTAAACTTCATTTTTAATTCTAAAACCCACTTTTAAGCCTAAAATTCATTTTTAAGCATAAAATTTATTTTTCATGCCTAAGAATCATTTTTAAGCCTAAATTACATTTTTAAGCATAAGATTTATTTTTGAGCGTAAAATTCATTTCTAAGCGTAAAGTTCATTTTTTAAGCCCAAAGTTTATTTTTTAAACCTAAAATGTCATTTTTAAGTCTAAATTACATTTTTAAGCCTAAAATTCATTTTTAAGCCTAAAATGTCATTTTTAAGCCTAACTTTTATCTTTTAAGCCTAAGAATCATTTTTTAGCCTAAACTTCATTTTTAGGCTTAAACTTCATTTTTTATTTAAATTTTATTCCTATTTTTTCGAAATTTTTTACTTTTTGTAAATGCATTTATATGCCATTCCTAACCCTCTCCGGCCTGATACAAGAATTGATATGTTTTTTCATGTTCCTGTTTACTTAAAAAACAATCGTTAAGTCAGTGAAGGAAAAAACGTATTGTTATATCCATCATTTTTATATCCGGTGGCGATTCGAGTGAGGAATTGCCCGAGGAACTTTTGCTTCGTTTTTTCTCCAAATTTTTGACATTGGTGCGCCTTAACTGCTTCTTGTGGGATATTGTAGGTAGGGGGGGGTAGGGGTAAACCAGAATTTTTTTTTTAAATTTGGGTCAAGGTGAGTTGGGGGTTTATCACTTCTTGTAATATTATAGGTACGACGGGCATAAATTACCTGTAAAGAGGCCGGTCGGGCTCAATTTTTTCCTGGACCACGACAAAGTCAATTTTAATCTAAAAATGAAATTTTAGGCTTAAAAATGACGTTTTAAGCTTAAAAATAATGTTTCAGACTCAGAAAGGAATTTCAGGCGTAAAGTCTAAGTCATACTTAAAAATAAAAAAGTCATAAAAATTCCAAACTTGGTTTAATTTTTTAAAACCTTAAAAGCTTCTAAGCCTAATTTACTAACTTTTTGAATTTAAAAGTATTATGGCACAATTATCCGTTATTTTATATGTCTAGCTAAGTAAAACGAGCAGACAAATAAAAATCTTTAAATGTACACATGTATATTATATGTTTGTTATCTTTATTGTTGTTCACTTTTGAATTTTTCGGTGCAATTAGTAGCTAGGGTGATTAATTACACTTTTTCTTATTTACTTTGAGCCCTCAGTTCAAACACTAACAAGGGAACAGCACGTGATTCAAATGCCTTCTCTTTTTACTTTTATATTATACAGTGGAACGGTTGTATAACGAAACTCTTTTATAGTGGAACTCTTGTACTGCTTTTGCCTTTGCCCTGCCTTTCCCTGCTTTTGCCCTGCCTTTTCCTTGCCTTTGCTCTGCCTTTGCTCTGCCATTGATCCACTTTTGCCTTGCCTTGCCTTGCCTTGCTTTTGCCCTGCCCTACTTTGCTCTTTAGTCAGCACTGATATACAGTACTCTCTCTATATAAGCAACCTGAAGTGACCGACATTTTGTGTTTAAAATAAGGGGTGTTGTCTTTACAAAGAGGCTTTTTAGTGCAAATTGACTTAACGGTGCAAAATTTCTTGTTTACTATAAGGAGAGTTGCTTATACAGATGGTTCACTATATAGAGAGACCACTGTATAACAAATTGCTCGGAAGTTTTAATTTTGTTACTTATAAAGGGATTTTGTTATACAGGAATTTTAAATGTAGGGCGCGCCAGAAGTTCTGTTACAAAACTTTACCGGTTGTTTTTCGATGCTCTTGTACAAAAGTTAAATCATTTAAAATTTTTTATTTTGTACTGGGAAGTGTTTTTTGGAGTTGTTTTTGTTTGCTATACAAGATTTGCGTTATATAGTACCTCGGCATGCAGTACATCCACTGTAGACGAAAACCCTTGTTTCCGGTAATACAGATGTTTGTTTTTCCGCAATTCTTTTTACAACTTTTAAGCGGTCCATATTTGTTGGAAATCTCGAAAAAGCATTTACACTAATTCGATTTGGCCGTTCATTTCCGTCGAGTTTCTGAAATTACTCTCGAGAGGGTCCATTTTTGAACACTCTCATAACATTCGTGTAATAGTTCGAATTTACTGTGTTGTTTTATGAGAATGAATCCATTTTGGACGTTTTTGAAAGTTTTTGGGGTTTCTTTGTTGTTCTGTTGTGGTTGGGAGTAAAGTTAAAATTTTGTTTTTGTATTTTTGGGATACATTTCTAAAATTTGGGTTTAAATATAAGATTTTTGGGTTAAAAATTATATTCTAGGTTTAAAAGTGAAATTTTAAGCTGCTCCGGCTAACAAAATAACTTATATGCACATTATTAGGCTTAAAATTGTAGTTTCAAGCTTAAAATGAATTTTCGGTTTAAAATTGAAGGTTTAGGTTTAAGAAGAAAGTTTTAGAGTTCAATTTGAAATTTTGGCTGAGAAATGAATTTTAGGCTTAAAACTGAATTGTAGGCTTAAAATTAAACTTAAGACTTAAAAATTGAAATTTAGGCTCAAAACAAAATTTTAGGCTTAAAAATAAATTTTTAGGGGTAGAAATGAATTTTAGGCTTAAAATGGTTAATTTGTTTGAAAAAAAAATTCTCCTTATTACAATATTAACCCACCTCCCCAACTCGAACCTTTTTTCCGTTTTTTAAAATTACCGCATGCATAAAGCCAAACATTTTCAAACATAATGTCATGCAATACATTTCTGAGTACAACTCGAATGTTCAAATTAATTTTTTTTCGCGAACGTTTCAAACCAAAGTGAGATCCCATCCCTCCCATGGCCAGACACATTTGGCCAGTCGTTTTACTATTATTATTATTCAGAGGGCAAATTAATTTTATTTCCTTTGCGCAATCTGAACCCGGATTTTGGTTGAAGCGGAAGCCTAATTTTTAGTTTTAGTTTTTTAAATTTTTTGTTTTTGGGCTTATTTTTCTTGATTTGGACTTTACGGGGCCTAAATGTCTATTTTAAACCAATTTTCATTATTAACAATGAAACTGCTCGATCTGTCCCGCTCTGCTTGACTTCATACTTTTTATATAGAAAGACAATGTTAATATGAAATCTTCAGCGAAGTACTAAATCGCGTTTTCCAGCCAATCTCAAGAAAATCGAGATTAAAAAATTACGTTTTGAAATTCCTGCCAAATTGGCATTGTGTTTCAAGCTTGTAACTTTGCCATTTTTTGACTTTGATGAATTTTTCTTTGATATAATAGTAGAATACCTTTAAATAAACCTACAATTTTCAGTTTGTAAGCGAATGAGGTTTGGAAAGTCGAAAAAAGTGCTTGAAACACAATGCCAAATTTGCCAAATTGGCGGAAAACCCAAATATTTCAAATTTAAAACTCAAAAGCGCGACCTAAAATTCTTTATGGGTACTATTGGTGGTACAAGGAATTCATAAAAAAATTTTGAGCTGATTCTGAGCGGGGCAGGTAGGGTACTTTTCTTGTAATTCTTATTTGTTATTGAACCAAAATTGGTTATTAAGCTTAAAAAATAGTATTATTTTTAGCCTAAAAATTATTTTTAGTTTAAAAATTTGTTTTAAGCCTAAATTTCATTCTTAAGCCTAAAATTTAGTTTTAATCCACAGCCTAAACTTCATTTTCATGTATAAAACCTTGTTTTTAATTCTAACCTATTATTTTTAAGCCTAAAACATTATTTTTTAAGCCTAAAGTTCCAATTTCAGCCAAAAAAGTCATTCTAACTCTAAATATCATTTTTTACATAGTAAAGTAGTTACTGCAAGCTATAAAGTAAGAACCTTGTCTGACTAGCCGCATTCAAGACAAGCAGTACGTAAAATAGACAATTTTAAGATAGACAGTACACAACAAGTATATTTATAAAAAGACGTTTCCTTCTTCTGGCCATCCCTTCTTATGGCCATACGAGAAATTTTTTTGACGTTGAGAAAATAAAATTTTTAAAGCACAATTTCCGCTTTACCGCGCCGCTTGTCAGTAATACCCGTTCTACTCTTTTCTCCCCCCCCCCAAAATGGGATTTACAGCGATGGAAATGAAAAGTTAGGGCCGTCTATAAAAAAGGCGTTTTGCTACATTTCGGCCGGTTTTTGTAGAAACCGGCTGTCAAGATGACATTCAGGGGCGGGCGGGGATTTTTGGTCTGGGACGGGGGTCAAAAAACCCAGAGGGGGGTCCACGTTCAATTTTTTTTGAAATTTTTTACCCTTAACACGGACAAAGGTAACTTGCAAAGTATGTTTTAGGCTTAAAACTAAAGTTCTAAACTTCTTCTTCTTTTTTTTTGAAAAAAAGAGAAAAATTTTAGGTTTAGAAGTCAAATTTAGAACCTACATCAATACTAGTGAATACAATACCTTTTGATTAATTCATAAGTTGTATTTTTACTTTGATAGCAAAAGGTTAAATAAAAAAAAAATTAAAATTAAGTATCAAAAATTTACCCTTTATCTTGCCAATAATATTTTTAGCTAGAAAGTGACTTTAAGGCTTAAAAATAAAATTTTAGGTTTAAAATTTGTTTTAAGTCTAAAAATCAAGTCGTAGGCTTAAAAATTAACTTTAGACTCAAAACAGAAGTTTAGGTTTAAAAACGAAAATCTATACTAAAAAATTAAATTTTAGGTTGAGAACATACATGTAGACTTAAAAACAAAATTTTCGGCTTTCAAGTGAATTTTATGCTTAAATCTTACAGTGGAACGAACATCTGTATAACCAATCAACCGGGGGGTTTAAATTTGTTTCGTTATACAGGAGTTTTAAAGGCACTGTGTAGTGGTAGACGGGGATTCAAAAGTTGTTCGTTATACGGAGGTTTCGTTATAGAGGAGTTTGTTATACAGGAGTTCCATTGTATTTTTACGTTTTTATAAGAGTTTTAGGCTTAAAAAATTGTAAAGTAGAACTCTTGTATACCAAACTCTTTTGAAACAAAAAACGCGGTATAACGAGCAACTTTTTAAATTCCTAGTTAATACTGCACAGTGCTTTTTAAAACTTCTTTGTACCAAATTTTTTTTACAATGAACAAATTTGAAACTTCCGAGTGTTTTGTTATGCAGTTCGTTATTTCTCTTGTACAAAAGTTCGTTATACAGGAGTTACGCTGTATATTATAATTTTTTTGTATTTTTTTTTCAAACTTTCTTTACCTAGACATTTTTTTCAAAAACTTCTGCCCATTCAAATTTGAAAAGAAGTGCGCGGAACATAATTTCGTGAACTCAACAACAAACATTTTTCATTTCACATTTTTTTTATTTCGCTGTGATTTTTGAAATGGCCGGATTCGTTTTGTTTCGCCATTCGTTTTTGGACACTGAAGATGAAGTGTAAGGCTTACGATGTAATGTTTACTATGGCCTGTGTCTTAACGTGACAAAGTGATGAATTTTGGACTTAACTTATATATACGAAAAATAGGCATGAAATGCTTATAGGAAGTAAAAAATGCTGACAATATGGCTGGGAGGGTTATTTTTTATATTTGGCGGGATTAATGGATCTTGTGGGTAATGTTGTGGTAGGGCATTGTTTTTGTCATAACTTTTTTTAAAACGGGTGCATATATGGAAATTTGTCATATTATACAGTGATCTTTCTTATTAGTTCCTTATGACCTTTGAGAGTGTTGACACCTTCATTATAATGACAGCTTTTTGACTGTCTTTTGTAATTGAACTCCTATCAAAAAGTATCTCTTGGGCAATGTGACATCCTGGTTAAAATGACAGGTTTCGACCACTTTTTTCAGTGTCATACTAAAGAGTTTTGATTATAGTTGCAGTAGAACTCTTGTACAGGATGCGCCAAAAGTTCTGTTACAAAACTTTACCGGTCTTTTTCTCTATGTTGAAAAGTTTGCGTATGTGCCAAGACGCAAACACTTTGAAACAGATTGACTATGTTATAACTAGTACTATATGTTGCTATTTTTAGTTGTTGTTTTAGTTATATTTGTTGTGAAAATAAATATTTGGTTAAAAAACCGCGTAACAGAACTTTTGGCGCGCCCTGTATAACGGAATTCATTATTATTAAGTTTAATTTTTTTATTAGATACAGTAAGACAGCTACAAATTAAAGTGTAATTCGTACAATCCAAAGTATAGTAAATACCACTATTTACATTAGTCATTACATTAAAGTATTAACTTGTATGTCTATTCAGAAACGTTAATCTGGCTAACTGTACCTATTAACAGCTGTTTATGAAAATTTAATCGCCGTCATTCTATTTTAATTAACTCTCGTTTATAAACTTTGAATTTTTAAACTCTATTTATCATTGTAAGTGCATGTTACAGCGTAGGGTAGGGTAGGGTAAGGTAGGGTAGGAGTTTAAATAGTTTAAAAAATTTCATATAAAGTTAGAAAAATGGATCAAATTTAGACAAAAATTTAAATTTCTAAGAACTTTTTGACCAAAACTTCAACAAATATTATTGTTATGTTTTAAGCCTTACCTCAGCTTTACAACTCTAAAATTTCGTGTCCAAATACACGCCTGATTTTCGAACAGCACTGTCGGAGAAAGAACGTCATTGAGTGAATTTCCGTTTTCGCAACTTTTTTGGTTGACGCGTTGAATGTTTTTGCATATATCGCCCCATTCATAAACGTTTTATAGGACAAACCTGTTTTCAACGAGTTCAAAAATAGATTTGAAGAGTGGTAAAAGTTTATTATCTACAAGTGTTGCTCGGGTTTAGTTGAGAGGAAGAGGTTAGGAGGTTTACTTAGGTTTTTAATAAATTTAAATTTATAAAAAGGTAATTTTAGTTAAATTTAGGCATTAAAAAATTAATTTTTAGATTTACTTTTGGCTGTCTGAAAACTTAATCTTATGCTTAAATTTAAATTTTCTTTTTAAGCCTAAAATTTTGTCTTTGAGCCTACTCAATTTTTAGTCTCAATACATTTTTAAGTCTAAATTTTCGTTTGTAAATTTAATTTTTTACTAACAAGCTTAAATTTTCACAAAAACCTTAAATTCTTTTTAAGCATAAAACTCATTTTAAAGATAAAATTTTTTTTTGTCGCAAACTCTAAAGTTTACGCTTAAAAATTCAACAAAAAGCCTAAAAGTCATTTTTAAGTTTAAAATTTTATTTTTAAGCCTAAATTTTTATTTTGAAGCTTAAAAATTTACTTTAAGCTTAAAATTTCATTTTTAAGTCTAGAAGTCTATAGTTATGCTTAAAATTGTATTTTTGGGTTAAAAAATGCATTTTCAAGTTAAAAAATGCATTTTCAAGCCTAAAGTTTCATTTTTAAACCTAAATTTTCATTATTAAGATTGAAAATTTATCTTTGGGCCTAAAATTTAATTTTTAATCCTTTAGGCCTACAGTTTTATTTTCAAGCTTAAAACCCGTTTCAAGCCTAAAAAACGCGTTTTAACTAAAAATTAGCTTGAGTTAGACCTTTTGAATCTAAAACTCTTCTTCTAACTCAAAATTTTTAAAATTTTTTGTTTTGGCTTTTATTTATAAATTTCTTAGTCTACGACACTTGCTATGATAATTTCTTGTGAGTTTAAAACTTTTTGTATTAAAAAAACAAATATTATTCTTTTAGCCAAATGATCTCTTCTACTTCCGTTTACTTTTCCTTCGATTAAACTTGTTGCGCTTCTCGATTGTTTTTCCTTTTAATTGCCCTTTTTTGACTCAACCTTCCTAATCCTCGGGTTTCGAACTGCGGCGACCAAAAAAGCAAAAAACGGCCAAATCTTTTCGAACTTAAGTGTTTGTGACGCGCAAAGGTTTAGAGATACTTTTTGAAGAGCGCTTCCTTGTTTTGCCATTTTGTATTCAACGTTTATTTGCTAATCAAATTGGCGTGTTCTGGCAGTGTTGCCAACATTTTTTCTAAATTAGCTGGACGGACGTGACGATTCAAAATTTTGGTCGATTTTTGGGTTTAGTGGCTAAACCAGTGCGGATTTAATGGTAAAGCTAGGGCAAAAGCTAAGACAAGAGTAAGCGGTAGAGCTGCAGCTAGAGCTAGAGCCAGAGCTAGAGCTAGAGCTAGAGCCAGAGCCAGAGCTAGAGCCAGAGCCAGAGCCAGAGCCAGGGCCAGAGCTAGAGCTACAGCTAGAGCCAGAGCTAGAGCCAGAGCTAGAGCTTGGGCTTGAATTTCTGGTCAAACAACAAAAGATAATTAGTACAAAGAAACGTCAAGTACAGGAAAAATAATTTTATTAATATATTCAGCAAATTAGCTATGTAAACTATTCTGTTTAACGTAGTATTTACGAGTTATCTTTGAATTGGATACTTTCTCGGACACAATTTTTATTATTTCGGGGTTATTTTTGATGTTATTTTTAAAATTTAAAGCTAGTGATAATTTTTCAGCTCGGAATTCGAAATTAGGTTCAAAGGTTTCAGGCTTATGAAAAAGCTTTTAGGCTCATTTTTGGTTTAAAAGTGAAGTTTAAGCTAAAAAATGAACTTTTAGGCTTAAAAATGAATTTTAGGCTTAAAAATGAATTTTAGGCTTAAAAATGAATTTTAGACTTAAAAATTAGTTTTAGGCTTAAAAATAAATTTTAGGCTTCAAAATGAAAAATTTTTTGAAATAAAAATAAATTTTAGACAATGTCACGTTGCCACTATTATGCGTATTGTTTTCAGAAATGATTTCTTCCGCTCTTGCGGAACTTGG
The DNA here is from genome assembly GCA_904066225.2 of Bursaphelenchus okinawaensis. Taxonomy (NCBI): domain Eukaryota; kingdom Metazoa; phylum Nematoda; class Chromadorea; order Rhabditida; family Aphelenchoididae; genus Bursaphelenchus; species Bursaphelenchus okinawaensis. Next base: position 3,133,160 of record CAJFCW020000005.1, on the reverse strand, counting down.
ATTATATTCATTATGAAAACACGGAAATTTTTAGTCACGTCAAGTTTTACATAGTTAATATTGTTTTATACGAATGCTGACGAATGTTTTGATGTTTTGTTTTATCTTGATTTTTTGTGTTTTTGATTTTTAAAATGAAATTTGAATTAAAAGCCTAAAAACTCTCAGTTTTTAAATTTATTTTTAAGCCTAAAAATTTAATTTTTAAGCCTAAAAGTGACTTAAACCTCAAAATTAGTGTTTAAGCCTAACAATTTTATTTCTATGTTAAAAGTAACTTTTGAGCTGAAATTTTTTATATGACTAAAATTTCATTTTTAAGCTTTAAAAATAAATTGTAAGCCTAAAAAATTGATTTTTAGACCTAAGTTTTCATTTTAAGTCTAAATTTGACTTCTTAGCCTAAAATTTTCAGTTCTAAGCTCTAATATTAAAAATTTTAAGCCTAAAGCTCATTTTTAATCTTAAAAATTCCTCTAATTTCCTCTTGAAGCCGAAACCCTTGCAAAAATTACAGTGATTAGATAATGAAATTGTTTTTTGGCCTCAGGCCGTTCTGGAAGAGTGTCAAAAACTTTTTTTTAATAAAAAGGAGCATTATGACGAAGCACTTTTCTTTTCGAGAATTCTTGATTTTATCCGTAATGACAGGTTTTTGGCCTAAAAACCGGCTGAAATCTCACTTTTGTTTTTGGGTTTTTGCAGGTTCTGATTTTTGAAACATTAGGGGTTTAGGCTTAAAAACATTAGGCCTGTAAAAGTGGCAGAGCAGGGAGTTTGGTTAGGGCTTTCTAGATCTGATTAAGGGGGGGGGGTGTGGTTTATACGTTTGAATAAGTTTAGGCTTAAAAATGAATTTTTGGTTTAAAAATGGCATTTAGGCTTAAAAATGAATATAAAAATTGACATCAAAACTTAAAAATTAATTTTAGGTTTGAGAATGGCATTTAAGCTTAAAAATGAATATAAATTGTCATTTAGGCTTAAAAGTTTAAAAAATGAATTTTAGGCTTGAGAATGAATCTTAGAGTTAAAAGTTATAGTTTAGTTTCATAAGTCAAATCTTAGGCTTAAAGGTAAAATATTGGGCTTAAGTTTAAAAGTTTGGTATTTACTTTAGACTTAAATATACCTTTTTTCTTTACAAAACGTGCCAATGTACATAAACATTTTTTATGTTTTTGTCTAGCTCTTTTAAAAAACATTTTTTGTTTTATAATTTTGTTAAACTTTTTATAAAACGACGTTTTTGTTCTTTTAAAATTTAACAAAGTTTCGGGACCTGTGACTGCGTGAGGGCTCTTAATTCATTTATTTACAATTGTTGAAGACAGTGGATTTTTGGTTTTTTGTCAGTATTTTTTAGGCTTATTTTCTGGTTACATTTTCCTTTTGAAGCCTAAATGTAATTTTTGAAACATAATACGTCAATTTTAAGCTTAAATTAGCTTAATGCTTTTGTAAGCCTAGAGTTTGTTTTAATCTTAAATTCAATTTTTAAACCTAAAGTTTAAGTTTAGGCCTAATATTTCATTTTTAAGTCCTAAATTCACATTTAAGCCTAAAATTTTTTTTTTGGTTTAAAATTTTATTTTTAAGCGTAAAACTCATTTTTAAGTCTAACATCCATTTTTAAGCCTAAAGTTCTTTTTTAAATCTTAAATTTACATTTATACCTAAAATTCATCATAAGCCTAAAATTGCTAATGTTTTTGTCGATTTTTGACGTTTTTTTCCTCCGTTTATAATGGCTTTTACTCGTTTCTGCGCAAAGAGAATACGACGACGGGCATTGTGTCATTTCAGAACAGAACGGTAATTTGGTTATATGCTCTAAAGGCCTGCGGCAAAACGAGCTGGAACGAACCGAAAAATTGTTTGCGATTTTCGAAAAAGATTCGACAAAAAATGCAATTTTATTAGGCTTTTGATATGGGACGGGGTGGTCGAGTTTGTTGCGGTTTGGGGAGGGTTTTGAGGCCTAACCATTATTTTTTTGATTTTTAATTGGTTTTTTAGGCTTATGTCTTGTTTTAAATTTAAAGTTTATTTTTCGCTTTAAATTCGTCTTTATGCTCAAGAGTTCTTTTTTAAGCATTTTTAAAACTAAAATTTATTTTTCAGTAGTAAAACCCATAAAAAGTTTATTTTAAAGAATAGAATTCATTTGTAAGTCTAAATTTTATTTTCTAAGCCTAAAATTTATTTGTAATCCTAAATTTTGTTTTTAAGCTTCAAATTCATTTTTTAGACCTAAAGTCCTTTTTAGGCCTAAATTTTATTTTAAAGCTTAGAATTCATTTGTAATGCTGAATTTCATTTTTAAGCGTAAACTCCCTTTTAAGTCTAAGATTGATTTTTGGCTCAAATTTTATTTTCTAAGCCCAAAATTCACTTGTAAGCCTAACTTTCACTTTAAAGTCTAAAAACGTTTATTTTAAAGCCTAAAATTATTTTTTAAGTCTAAAATTTATTTTTAGGCTTAAATTTCATTTTCAAGCTGAAAATTCATTTTTAAGCCTAAAATTAAGTTTTAAGCCTAAAAAATTTATTTTCTACTTAAAATTCATTCTTAAGCCTAAGAGTTACTTTTATGCCTAATTTTTACTTTTAATTTTAAAGTTTGTTTTTAGGTCTAATTTTCATTCTTAAGCCTATTATTGATTCTCAAGTTAAATTTTTTCTTTTTAGCTTACATTTTTGAGAATCTAACGAACAAATTTTAAACCCCCCAGCGATTCGTCATAGCGATTCGCATAGTTCCAATGTATGTTTTGTCGAACATAACTTACGTGTCCGTTTAATTTTTTGCACGTTTTGAAAACATTCTTTGCAGCCCGACTTATTTGGCATTCAGCTGCGCGAGGCCGTTTTGTTCAAATAAAAATGCGACATAATTCGTCAAGTTTACTCAACATTAAGTTAATCAACCGGACGTCAGCAAACTTCTGACCTTTGTTTTAGTTTTGATGAGGAAGTGGTAGCCCACTTTTAATCGCACTTCTAAGTATAGGTTTTTGAAAAAAAACGTGCTTTTAGCAATTGAAAATTTGAGGGATTGAGCTTGATACTATATATATACCGGAAGGAGAGGGTAGTAAAAAGAGGTTTAAGTAGTATTATAATTTTTTATTTTTTTAATTTCTTTTTAAACTGAATTTTTAAGTTTATTTCAAATTTTGAATTATAAAAATTTTAGTTTTGAATTTTAATTTTAAGATAAAAATAAAATTTTAGGCTTGTAAGAATGATTATCGACTTAAAGTTAGCCTTAGGCTTAAAAGTGAAGCTTAATAAAGCATTTTAGGCTTAAAAATAGTTTTAAGCTGAAAATGGAAAGCTTAAAATTATTTTTTGTTTAAAAGTGTATCCCTTGCTTTCAAGGAAATTTTAGGCCTAAAAATGGCTTTATAGGCTAGATAAGCAATTTTAAGTTTAAAGATTAACTTTAGGCTTAAAATGAAAATTATAAAAATATAAAAGCTGCTCTACCTGGCACGATGACATATTTTTCTTTTTGAAAGCCAGTCTTTAACGTCTGAAATTTAACGCATAGTATTTCGTTCTGGCACGCACAAGCTATAAAATATCATTTTGATCTGCTGCTGACGATTATGCAAACAAAATACATATATGTCATACGTATTACTACATTTAACAAGGGACTTGTGCTATACAGTGGAACTCATAACGAATCGTTTGAGGATTTTAATTTTGTTCGTTATAAAGGAGTTTTGTTACACAGGAGTTTTAAATGCACTGTGTAATGGTAGACGGGGATTTCAAAGTTGTTTGTCATAGAAGGGTTCGTTATACAGAAGCTCGATATAGAGGAGTTTGGTATAGGTTGTTATACAGGATTTTGTTATACAAAGGTTTCACTGTATTTTTTCCAATGACATACTGTGGAACTTCTGTATAACGAATCGCTTGGGAACTTGAAATTTGTTCGTTATAAAGGAGTTTTGTTATACAGGGGTTTTAAATGCACTGTGCAGTGGTAGATGGGGATTCAAAAGCTGTTCGCTATACAAGATTTTCGTTATATAGGAGTTTATTATACAAGAGTTCCACTGTATTATGAACATCTTTGTTACCCCCGTACCATCAGAAATACCACCTCCCACCAAACTCTACGTAAATGTCAAACGGCACGTACCGAGTTTTACTGTAACTGTTGACTTTTTGATATTTCAGCTCGGCTTCACTAACATAATTTTTATTTTGCTTTTTCGAAAACCTTTCAGATGCCCATTTTGTGGGATTCTGAATTTTGCCATCAAATTGGGCGTAAAATTGAAGTTTACACTTCTTTATAGTTGCGTAAATGTGTTTGAGGGTAGGTCGACCATGAAATAGGTTCAATTTTTTAGTATTTTTTCCTTATAGTACAGTACGTTTGGAGGGAGGAGGGGAGGGGGAGGTTGAGTTTTATTGAAAGTTTTGATAGTTAAGATTAGAAATGAATTTTAAGCTTAAAAGTAAAAGTTTTGTTTTAAAAATGAGTTTTTAAGCTTAGAATGGAAGCTTTAGGCTTAAGAATCACGTTGTAGGCTTAAAACTTAGACTTTTAGGTTTAAAATTAATATTAGGTTAAAAATGACTTTTTAGGCTTAAAAATTAAGCTTTAGGCTTACAAATGACACTATAAGTTTAAAAATTGACATTAGGTTACAAATGATCTTTTAAGCTTAAAAATTAAGCTTTAGGTTTAAAAATGACACCGTAAGCTTAAAATTAAACTTTAAGTTACAAAGTAAAACTTTTAGGCTTACAGACGACACTTTAAGTTTAAAAGTGACACTGTGTACTTAAAAATGAAGCTGCTGGTTTAAGAAATACACTTTAGGCTTAAAACTTAATATTAGGTTAAAAATGAAACTTTAAGCTTAAGAAAGACACTATATGCTTAGGGGCAGGCTTGGACACAGGGCAGGGCATTGGCAAATTTCCATGCCCTGCCCTGTGCCCTGCAATGCCCTTGCCCTGCAGGGCATCAGGGCATTTACAGGGTATTTACAGGGCATTTAAGTATATTTTGGCGGACGCTTCCGCCGAGTGGTCGATAATCGGCGGACGTCATAATCAACCGGTCGATAACAATACTACTTTTAAAATCTTAAAATTATGCTTTTACTTGTAGCGTATGACATATAATAACTTCTGAATTGAAATACATGTTTCTAGCTGCTAAACTAACCAAGTTATAGCGTCCGCCGATTATCGACCGCTCGCCGGAGGCGTCCGCCAAAACTTACCATGGCACAAACAGGGCATTTGCAGGGTAATGCAGGGCATAGGGCATTCCCTGCCCTGTTCCAAGCTATGCCCTGCCCTGTAAAAAAAATTCAAACCATGCCCTATGCCCTGCCCTGTAAAAAAAATTCAAACCATGCCCTATGCCCTGCCCTGTAACAGGACAGGGCACCCTGCCCTGTGTCCAAGCCTGCTTAGGGCTCAAAAATTGAAGTTAAAATTAAAAAATAAAATTTTAGGCTTAAGACGGAAACTTTAGGCTTAAAAATGAGATATTAGGCTTTAAATTTCAAATTTTAGTTTAAAGTCAAAATTATAGGTTGAAAAATCAATTTTCGGCATAATACCGTAGGTTTAAAATAGAAATTCAGGTTTATTTACTTTTCACGCCATTGTTGTGAAAACAATTTTTGTTTTTAAAATTTTGAATTTTCGGAAAATTTGCACTTTTTTAAATTTTTAGTAACTTTTTTTTGCAAAAGTATGTTAAAACTACAGGTAATTGTAGTCTACAAGAATTCACGTGCATCAGATGACAATGCACATGTTAATTAAAACGTTGTAAAAGTAGGTGGAGTAACGTTTTTCTTTCAAGAGATTTCATGGCAATTATGACTTCAATTTTTATTTTTAGCTGCTTTCTTTGTAGCTGATAGTAGTTTATTAAAAATGGAGATATACTATATTACGTTTCTTTTCAGTAAATTTAGGGTAGGGTAGGGTAGGGTAGGGTAGGGTAGGGTAGGGTAGGGTAGGGTAGGGTAGGGTAGGGTAGGGTAGGGTAGGGTAGGGTAGGATAGAGTAGGGTAGAAAAAGGGTAATTTCTACTCTACCTTCTCTCCCCTTACTACTACCACAAAGTGCACGTGCCCGTCTCACAAATAGTTGCGCATGCCACTTCAAACTGTGTGGAATGTTTAATTAGGCCATTAATGAGCAGATATGATGATTGCTTTGAAAAGAAACTTGGAGTAAAGAAAGAAAAAAACGTTATTCAACTCGAACGTTCTTTTATCATAATTTTTTCCGGCCTTTGATGGAGGACCTCTTTCATGATGAATATGACGGTCCTCGAGAGCTTCATCCCTTCCGATTTCTCGAGCACTCATTCAGACTTTATATTACATTATTTTTCGTCGTAATGCAGCTAAACGTGCACGTCCAAATTACGTTGTGCCGACGTTGTCGAGATCAAACATTTGTGTTGCTTATTGGTCGAGAAGTTTGTGGAAAGTGTGTAGTATAACGGTTGAAACGGTTGTAGTGTGTATGAGTGGGGATAATGAAAAGTGTGATAGGGCAAATCTAAAAGACAGGGTAGGTAAGGGCGAACAAGTAAGGTCGGGTAGGGTAAAAAAGTAGGATAGGATTTAGTAAAAAAAGTTGAGTACGGCAGGATAAAAAGTGAAGCAGGGCAGGATAAAAAGCAGGGTGATGACAAAAAGTAAAGTAGAGGCAAAAAACTAGGTTAGGACAGGGTAGAAAGTAAAACTGGCATGGATAGAAAAATAGGGTAGGGCAGGACAATCAAGCAGGTTAGGAAAGGGTAAAAAAGGTATGATAAGGAAATGGCAAGAAGTAGGGTAAGGCAAGGTAAAAAGTAGGGTAGAGCAGGTTAAAAAACAAAAGTAGGGGTTTGTTGAATGAATCTTTTGGTCGAAACGTTTATAGGATTTTCATATGATTTTAGAAACTAAAACTGCATTTTATGTTATAAGTTACACTTTAAAGCCTGAAATGTCATTTTAAAGCCTAAGAGCTGCAAAAAATAAATGTTAGGTTTAAAATTTTAATGAGTACAAAACTAACAGTTCTAGTACTGTAAATCTTTTTTAATTTTGTTGATAAAGGGCAATTGTGCACGTAATTTTAAAGATTTTGATAAAAATATTTAATTTAGCTAATGGATTTCCAATAAAAACATAAGTTGTATTAAACGGCTTATATTAATACTGTAACTGCACTTACAGTTCGTAGGGTCTGAGTTTAGTTAAAATATTGAAAATTGGGTAAATTTTATACAGTTTAAGTTTATGGAGGGATTGGAATTGTGTTGGATAATGTGAAATACCTTGTAGGGTAGGGTAGGGTAGAAAACAATCAAAATTTTAAAGTTTTTTAAGAGGGGCGGTGGAGTGGGGAGAGAAATAAAAATGTCTTTTAATGTAAAGCGGGGGAGAGATGAAAAGAAAAAATGGAATTTTTTTCTATTTACTACAACTTGTATAGAAAGTAACCAGCTCTATAATTTTTACACTTTTCGCGATGACGCTTCTAAATTACTAAATGTAAAAGCAAATACCGTGAAATTTATCCATATTTTATTAACTGAATGTCGGGTTTTAACATTTATAATTGTGTTAAAGTACAACTGTTTATTGATTTCGATACTTATTTCTGTGTTTTTTGCTCATATCATTGAGATGCGTTGAGTTTTGTTTTCATTTTCAGGGTTCTTTGATAAAACCTAGTGTGAAGTTTGTCTACCTCAATGTGGTCTATCTATAGCTAGCTCTACTCAAAATTTTAAAAAGTTTGGTAGGCTAGATGTAAGGTAATATAACGTTAAAGTGGCGCAAACACCATATGTTTTTACTTTTCTTTGCTAATGCCGAGAGGGTGATGCTAGTGCCAAAAAGGGGAGAGGAAGGGGGTAGAGGAAAGGTCTAGGTATAGTAGGATAGAGAGGGGGTTGGGTACTTTAAAAAAAATTTTTTTAAGGTTAACATTTGTTTTTTGAAAAAAAACCCTATCCTACGATACATTACCTAACCGTACCCTAACCTTCTCTATCCTACTCTACCTTCCTTTTTTACTACATCCCTTCAATGTTCTATCTCACCCCCACAACTTTTCATATACCAAGCCTTTTCCCTACCCCACTCTTTCTCCCCTCCCACCCAAGTTAAGGCCGGTGAAGACCCAAAAGCGGCATCATGCCTATATTATACACCGCGTACACTTTGCTATTCAGAAGTGCGACGATATCCGGTTGTTTGGCCCACAATTTCGAAGATACATTGAATGGAAATGTTTTTTTTTGTGAACAGGAACCGTCCTGCTTCTCGTATACAAAACTTCTATGGCCCCACTAAGCCAGAGCGTAGTATAGGTGGGGACAGCGTTTATACACCGCCGGCGGGCGGATATTTTCGGGGTTTGAGAGCGTTAAGATGGGTTGAAGTGAGTAGGGTTACGGTAAATGGGTACGAGATTATAGGTTTTCGAAGGTGTTAAGCTGTTTTTGATCTCAATTATTAACTTACTGATAGTTGTTAATCAATGTTGGGGTTTTGGGTTAGGTCTTAGTTGTGGATTTTAGGCTTAAAGTATAATTAAGGAAAGTGAAATTTTGGGTTTAAAAAAGAGTTTTAGGCTTAAACATGAATATCAGGCTTACAAATGGATTTTACGCTTAAAAATCATTTTTAAGCTTGAAAATTTAGGCTTAAAAGTGAATTTTAGGTTTAAAAATGAATTCTAGACTTAGAAATCAGTTTTAGGATTAAAGTAAATTCTTGGCTTAAAAATGAAATTTTAGGCTAAACATAAAACTATAGTTTTAAAAATTGAACTTTAAGCTAAAAACGAATTTTGATCCTTAGAATAAATTTCATGCCTAAAAATGAGCAGCAGGTTAAAAGCAATTCTATGACCTAAAAGCAAGATTTGGCTAAAAACGAAAATAGTGAGTGGTTTCAAAACTTGAATTTTAGAGCTTAAAAAATTACTTTGAAAACTCTTGTGAAACGTATAAATTTATATACTCTTAGGTATTTGTTATAAAAGGGTCCGGGGCAGGGCAGGGACTTTTGGCCTGGGGGCGGGGTCAAAAAAATCGGCACAGGTAGGTAGACCTGTGCCAATTTTTCTAAAAATTTTTTAAAAAATCTACAATAGGGACCACGTCCAACTTTTTTCAAGGTGTCCAACTGTACTGTTTTATGTTTTTACGTTAAAATCACGCCTTTTTTAAAAAAATCATTTTAAAAGTTCTCAAGAAACCCTACCTCCTTCCATCCCGACGAATTGCAACTTTTTTTTCTTTCATAACGCTTTTTTTCGTTAAAATCGATAAAAATCAAATTATTTTAACATTTACAATCGCGATTCTGGTAAACATGACATGACTTTTATTGCTTAAACCAAAAAGAACTTTTTTGTCATAAGATGACATGAAAATAGAGCTGAAGACATTAACACTGACGGTTGATTTAAAGCGATATAAATTAATTTACATCTCCGGCGCTAAATTTTATTGTTTTTTCGGCCGTTTTTATGCCTGTTTTTCTTTGCGCCTCAGAACATTTACCATCAGAAAATAGGCAAAAGCAACAGTGTTTTCATTAGACATCAAAGCGTACGAAAATAATTCTTTTTTGAATTTATTTTTAAGCCTAATTTCGATTTGAAGGTCTCTTAGTTTTTCTAATTTTTAAGCCTACTTTGCTTTGAACGCTTATTATTTTTTTCTTATCTTTTATTTCTAAGCCTAACTTTTTTAAGTTCACGGTTTTTTAGGCTAATAGTAAAAATTAAAAAGCTAGTTTAAGGATATGGTTAGGATTAATGTTAGGGTTAGAAATAGTGTTAGAATTAACAGGGTTAGGGCTTTTGTTAGGGCTAAGCTTAGAAAAAAAATTGGTTTTGAGTCTAAATTGTATCTGTTTTAGAAGTTTTTTTATAAATTAAAATGCTTTTTTAGGCTTAAGACCTCATTTTTACAATTTGATGCTTAACTTCATATTTTTAGACATAAAATGTAATTCTGAAGCTTAGGAATCATTTTAAGTATAAGTATTAATTTTTTAGCATTAGCATTTATTTTTAAACTTTAAACATCACTTTTAAGCCTAAAACTTCATTTTTAAGTTTAAGTTTATATTTTTAAGGCTAAGCGCCTAGTATTCTATTTATAAGCTTCAAAACTTATGTTAAAGCCTAAATGCTTATTTTTTATCATAAAATTCGGTTGTATACCCAGAATTCATTTGTAAGCCTAAAAGTATATTTTTAAGCCGAAAATTTATTTTTAATCTTAAAAGTTCCTTTTTAAACCTAAAATTCATTTTTATGTAAAAATTTAAGTCCTAGTTTTAAATTACTCTTACTTTATGGAAACTAGCTATACAAAAGTAACCATGCCTCCATTAGTAGCCAATCTGTTTGTTATAAAAATGTCATAATTCTTTCCGATGCCGTGCTGCGATGACATGAATATTTCAGGTCTGGCGCTGCTTTCCCTGAGAGATTACACTTATTTTGTGGGCTTAACTTGAAGTGACAATAATATTGTTTTGATATGTTCATTTTGCTTTACTATTGCAAATATACTCTTAGGTTTTTGCTTTTTCTTTGCCTGGTTTTTATATATTTTGACATTTTTTGGGACATTTTGGGTATAAAATTTTGTTTTTTAAATTTTCTGTTGTACTTGAGGTATATTTGAGTTGTTGAAGAAAAGAGATAAGTCAGAGTTTTGTTTTATAAAATTGTAAGGGCATAGTGAAGACAGGGTAAAAGCAGAAGTTTCGAAACTGGTAGGGGAAGATTTGGATAGAGGACGTGGCATAAAGTTAAAGCCATACTAGTCTCTAGCTAAACCTAGGCTATAGTAAAGCTTTTTTAAGAGTTAGAGCTAGAGCTAGAGCTAGAGCTAGAGCTAGAGCTAGAGCTAGAGCTAGAGCTAGAGCTAGAGCTAGAACTTGAACTTGAACTAGAGCTAGATCAAGGTCTAGAGCTAGAGCTAGGGCTCAGAAAATATTTGTAACGCGTTTATATTATCTATAAGTTTATCGTGATTACTTTTTTTACATTCAACATTATTTTAAACCCGATGTTAATAAAAAATGGCATTTTTTTTCAGGCCTCAACGACTATTTTTTCATTATTTTTTCTCTCTACGAACTTTCGAAAAACCACATTTTGATAATACTACAAGTATTACTACTGTAATCTACTTTTACATTCTAAATTTCTTCCTCTCTTGTTACCTACAACAATATCCTTCAAAACCCAAAATTTAAATTTTTGAAAATTTCAAAAAATTTCAAAAATTGGTGTCTTTAAATTCCGGTTTTCGCGCCTTTAAGGCAGCGCGGAAATGCTCGACCAAAGTGTGCATGTAGATCGACCGAGTACGTCGGCTGAACCAAATTTACCCTTAAACTGTACCAGAGTACCAGACCAACTAGTACTCACAAAAAGACGGTCAAGTCTTAGCGGCGGCGCTTTTTGCGCCACCCGTTTTGAACGATGGCACCAGGCGGTGGAATGGCCCCAAACTGGGGGAATCGAGTTAATAGTACCAGTCCGAGTACCATACTGGAGGACTACCATGAACTGGTTGGTACTGTGGCAAAAGTTATTACCTCAACATTATCTACTCAGGAAGGCTTTGGCAGTACGGGTTATGACAGTGGTACCAACTTGCCAAGTGGTACCAATTTGCAAACTGGTACCGGTTTTGATGCTGGTACCGATTTTGGCACTGGTGCAAAAAATGGTCTTAATATACCGACTTTTGGCTTTACTACACCAGGTTATGGTACAGACAACTTTGGTACTATTGATACACAAGCTTTTGACTTATCTACTCCTGGTTTCGAATTTACCACGCCCGGACCACCGGTGGTCGAACGCACTGCCGCAATGTTTGTCTATGCATTGTTTTTGGTGTTGATACCTACTGCCACTATTCTGGGCAATGTTCTGGTCATTTTGAGTGTTCTCAGGTTCAAAGCTCTACATTCTGCCATCAACTTCCTGATCTTGGGTCTGGCTGTGGCCGATCTGTTTGTGGCTGTTTTTGTTATGCCATACGCCGTTTATGTCTATGTAAGTGTCATTTTCCAAATTTAAAAAAAAATTTTTTATTTTTGTACCGTACCTACTCTACCTTACCCTACCCTATCCTACCATACCCTATAAAACAATTTTTTAGATCCAAGGTGGTAACTGGTTCCTGGGCAACTTGATGTGTGATATCTACAGTGCTTGTGATGTAGCCTGCAGTACAGCATCGATTTTCCTTCTCGCTGTGATTAGTTTTGATCGATATCGAGCTGTCAGTAAGCCTATCCAATACTCAAGACAATCTCAAAACATTCGGAGAGTTGTGCTCATATTGGTCATGATATGGGTGGCATCGTTGGCTTTGGCTAGTCCAATTGTTCTTGGTAAGTTGGTTGCTATAGGTTATTTTAGTCAGCGGGTTGAACTGAAATTTTAGGCTTGAATATAAGGTTTTAGGATTGGAAATAAAAGTTTAGGCTTAGATATGAAATTTTAGGCTGAAAATAAAGTTTTAGGCTTAAATATGAAGTTTTAGGCTTAAAAAGAAAGTTTAGGCGTAAGAATGAAATTTTAGGCTTAAAAATAAACTTGAGGTTTAAAAATGAACTTTAGCTTAAAAAGAAATTTTAGGCTTAAAAATGAGATTTAGACTTAAGAATATTAGGCTTAAATATAACCTTTAATCTCAAATTTTTTAATTATTATTATTATTATTTTAGGACTAAACCACCGGCCAGAAGACGCCTCCCCCTACGAATGTCGTTTCTACAACGCCGAGTTCACTTTGGTCTCATCAATAGTGTCATTCGTAATTCCTTGTTTTATTGTTTTATTTGTTTACATTCGAATTATGATGGCATTACGAAAGCGGGAAAAGGCGGCCAAATTACGACGACTGGCTAATCAACAACAAGATCAGTAAGTTCAACATGTTTTTTGTTAAAATTTTAAAGTTTGAGCTGAAAATTAAGGAAAAATGGTTGTTTTGTTATCTAAAACTATGGAAAAATGGACTTTTGTTACCTAAAAATAAGGAAAAGGGTTGTTTTGTTACCTAAAAGTAAGAAACCCAAAGATTTTTTGATAGTTTGTTACCTAAAAATTAATTTCTATCAAATTCCCTTTGGGCACTTAAACTTAAAAGGGGCCCAGTAGCCCCATTTCAAGCCTAGCTCACTGCCGTTTTTGATATTATCTTTATTTGAAAGTTAATGCCATTTTCAATGTTACATTACCTTCTTTCAGCAAACGAGACGGGTCCCTGGACGAAGTAGATGCTGGGCAAATTGTGGCTGCGCCAGGTAGGCCAAACTGTCCACGTTTTTTTTAATCATTTTTTTTCTCCTCTTGTTCGAACAGTTTTTGAAAATTTGAAGACCGTTTTGATTGTCTGAAGTGTCTTTTGATTGTTTTTTTCATTTTATGTCACTACAATGGCACTGTGATCATTAGTAGCACGTTTAGAGAAAAAATCATTTTTATGGCAAAAAACGCGATTTTCTAGGCTTTTTGTGTTAGCAAAATGATTTAATTGTATTTTGCTTTCATTTCAATATTTTTTTTTAAATTTCATATTTATAAAGGTTTAAAAATGGCAGTTACTTGCCGCGCGTCAAAAAGAATTAGGCGATTTCGCTATATAGCGTAATCGAAAAGAGGCCAATTCTTTCTGACGCGCTTTTTGAATTTATGTTTTTATTAGTCAATAACTATAAAAATAATTTAAACAATATTAATTTGTATTTTCAAACTGAAAAACAGATTTTTTTCAAAATTTTTCAAAAAATTTCGAAATTTTTTAAAAAATTTTGAAATTTCAAAAATTTTTAAAAACGACTTTTCCAATTAAAAAACTAAACACAACGTTATACTAACATCACGTCGCCATTGTTGTCCATTATTTTTTCGTTTTTTAATTGCCGTGTTTTACACGTTTTTCTGCACCATTTTGATTGAAGTAAGACCGTTTTATTGATAGCTTTTTACCCACAAACACCTATTTCTGCACCGTTTTTTGCATGTTCTATTGGTATTTAGGTAACAAATTGTGATTTTTTTGATATTTAGGTAACAAAATATTTGTTAAGATAGAAATTGCAGTGATAAGACATTAGCTTATGCAGTGCGCTCAATCTTGAGAAATTTCCAAGGCTTTGCAGTAATTTAGTTAAAAACGGTAATTTAGGTACAATTTTTTAAAAATCTTGTCTTATTAAGCCTAAAACATTTTACAAACTTAATCACAAGCTTTAAATTTTATAGACAATGCTTTAGCTTTATTATCCTTATATACACAAACTTGTAGTCTATGTCAAACTAACCCAAGTTATCCACCTTGAGCCAATGCCAGATATCAATATAGTCTCACTACTCATAACATCCATTAGGTTGTTCAAATAGTCGTGGCTTCCTCTTAAAGTCATTTTTAACGTCAAGGGGCACATAATTATTTGAACAACTTAATGTTAAAGCTATGATCTCACCACTCCTAACCCCATTATATCTATAGTCTCGGCACAATAAACGTTTTTCTAGCGGTGAACGTGTTGATGTTGGCCCTACCATCGATGCAACAGCGGATGCGTCGCTTCGAACGTCATCGGAATGCGCTACAACAAGCAGGCGAGTTGTTCAAGGTTCAGGCCTGGATGCGGCCAATGGGGCGTCGGCATAAAAAAGGCGATCTGCGTCATGCCGACGCGCCGTCGGTTGATATAGCTAGTCGGGCCGAGCCGCCCACTTTGTCTCTTCCGGCCCAAGTCCCAGTTAAAAAGTTGTCTAATCGCGCGATGGTACCGGCACGCGTTGGCTCCAATCGCGCGCCCAATTTGTCCAGCCAAAGTGCGCTGATGCAGATGGCGGAGATGTCGACGAATGCGGTGGGTGTAGCGACATTGGATCCGGAGGCTGCGAGTCAACAACACTCGATTCGAAGGTGTAGATTTGCTGAAGAACAAAGTGTTAAAGAGTACGAGGTCGAGGATGCGTATGAGCATGAAGAGAACGAAGAAGAGGAAACGGATGAGGATGAAGATACAGAATCCGACGATTCAAGTGAAGAGTTTCATGCTTCCGCCAAGAACTTGTTTGCTCGTGTCGGTTGTGGTGTTGCCAACATGTCTCGGTTGACAGATGCAGCGATTAGTGTGATTGGAGCACGTCCACGTCTATCACTGGCTGAGCCTACACTTCGGAAACTGTTACCTCCATCCAAGCGACCGGCTAATATACCGGACACTCCCAACCGAAGAAAGTCTGGTATACCACAATTGGAAACTGTTGAAGTGTGTAGCCCGCAGACGTTAGGTTTAGCTTCTTTGATGCCTCTGTTGGCTACAGGCTCTCTTCGACGATGTAGCGACTCAGTTTCACAAATGAGGACGAATTCTTGTCGGATGGCTAGCAATCAGTCTTTAAGCCCAAACGCCTTTGATGTGAAGAAACATTCATTAAGGCCGTCTAGTGCAAATATGATGGGTCAGACATTTGGTTCTCCGATGACACCACGTGCTACGCCTACAACAAGCTTCACATCTCCTGAAGGGTCGTGTAATGAACTGACTGATCGACCTTGTGTTGTTGATGAACATGTGGTTGATCATGAGAATTTTCATTTGTCTAGTAATCAGGAAAAAAGTCCAGAGTATTTGTGCTCTGACTATGTGCCTTTACAGGATTATGAAGAGGAATCAACCGATGTGACTGAGGTTTCAAAGGGTGAGGAAGGAGAAGCAAAGAGTGAGAAAGGTGAAGCTACGGCTAAGGAAGGTGATGCAAAGCAACAAGCTTTTATTAAAGAGTCTACAGACCTAGTACATTATAGTCAATCCAGTCCATTAGATGAAACACAACATGGGGAAAGCATATCAGCTAACTCCTTACTAAAAGACGCTCCAGAAGGTGAAGCACACAAGCTAGAAGCTACTGTGATGAAGGCTAACACTACTTTGGAAACGGCAATGGAAGGCATGACTGCTTCAGAAACTGCCCAACTGGAAGATGAAATAATGCGTTCATTCACCGACCCGAGGGTTAAACGACATATCGATGATGATAAGAAGAATAGTGTTAGTAGTCAGTCCAATCAACTCTACTTTTCAACTCCACAAACTCCAGTTGATACAAAGAAGTCTAGTCAGAGAACTGATAGAGTGTCTGATGAGGGGGAGAGACTTGGAGATGGCAACGAGCATAGTCAAGTAAGGACAATGACAAAGAAAAATGATGACAAAAAGGATGATGATGAGATGGATCATGATTGTGATGGTAAAGCAAAAGGTATGGCTGTGAAAGCGGAAACTAGAGTTGATAAGGCTAAGACTTCACTGAGTTCCTCCGAAGGTATCAACAGCAGCAATAATGCCCCAGTAAAAAGGCTCCACACGGAAGCAATACACGGTCAAGATCAACAAGCAATTAACCCTGACGATGCATCAACAACAGCTGTCAAAAACACACGTAGTATGTCAAATGAGATCCTCATGAGCTATCAACAACCCTCTTACACTATGTCCCACTCCACATCCAAAGATCCCCCAACCTCGGAAACCCACTCCGACTACGAATCCGACCGTAAAGAGATAATCGACGAAGAAACCGGCCTGAAGATAAGTGCCCGTTCCGCTCAAAAGCACCGTGAAGAGATCTGGGAAGCGCGGATGAAGTTCTTCCAGACCGGTCCTCAACCCGTACTCAGCTCGCGAAGCCCATTGATGCTGAGGCGTTTTGTGTGTGATCCAATCAACGATCCGGAGAATAAAACACTACAAACGATTGAACAGTTACCACCGTTCCGCGGCTCGGTGAAACGTCGTTCCAAACGACGTTACAAACGTATGTCCCGGCTTCATCGGCGTCTCGTATCATTCGTCATTTAACTGCCAACTGTAGCCTGTGCATAACATGAGTATTGTATTGAGGGTGCGTTTGTGGACTGTGTACTGGGAAGGGGGTTTATGGTGGGGGGGGGGGGGAATTATAGAAGATATGTGATGCTTACATAACGTTACAGTAGGGATTTTTTGGGTATGAGCTGTTTATGGTAGGGGGTGTTTAGTTATTAGATTACGAGTAGAGCGTTTTTCTTTATGATAAGGGTGTTTTCAAATGAGGAAGTACATTAGGGGGGGGTGTTTATGGTGAGATTTAGCTCTACGAATGTTTCGGATAGTAAAAGGCTTAGCGGTTGTTATGACAAGTATTTTTCGATAACTAAGTGTTTAAGAGGTTTTAGAGGTGGTGTTATAAAAAAATGGTCACATTGACCCCCCCCCCTTCCCTTCCACACTCAAAAATAGTTTTCCCTCCCTTTTTCCCCTTCTATCCCCCCCCCCTTCTTTCTCGCTTCAAACTACAAGATAACAGAACATTTTAAGCCCGTTTAAGCCTCCTTCCATTCAAAACAACATGTACACGGTACACAAACGCTCTTCTTATCGTATAAGCTTAACAGAAAAAACCAAAAACAATCCTAAGTTGTCGCTATTCTTATGAATCGTTGTCGCTTAACGCCTCAATAAATCAATGTTACTAAAACTGCGAATAAGCTTAACCTACATATAAAGCACATTGTGTAACGTGAACTACATTTTAAGCACATTGTGTAACGTGAAAGTCAGTTTGTGTTTTGTCGTACTAATTTCAAAAAATGAAGCACAAATTCAATAAGTTTGCTTGAAGGGGTTGTACAGTATGTTAATGTGAGATTACGATGTGTCAAGGCTATACGGTACGATTAAGGCATAACGTAAAGAGTTGTGGCTAAAGCATACTGTCAAGAGATAAGGATGATGGTAAAGCAAAAGTTAAAGATGGTGATCCAGAAAGACGTTCAAGAACAACGGTACTAGAATTGTATGGCTTTGTTTACGTAAAGGCTACCACGCATATAAACGCAAAACTACAGTACTCTTCATACTAAAGTTTTTTGCTTTAAATCTACAGTAGTGCCTTGTATGATAATGAAATCCCAATCTACAGTAACCCTTGTATTAAAAATCATGCTTTGGGACTACAACTTGTAGTAACATACAGTGCTTCAACATACCGATTGTAGTACTACGTATCAACTTTACAGTAATTCGTCCAACTATATAAGCGAAGCTTCAATGCTACAGTAGCCCGTCGTATTTGAATGGTTTGCTTGTTGTTTTTAACCCTGATTTTGCTCGTTTGTTCCCCCTATGTTGCGGTTTGGCGTGATTATCACTCACACAACTAACACACTGTGGCCAGATGTAATTGCGATGTAGTGTAGTTATATGAAAGTTTTTTTGATTTTAATACAAAAGTTTTAGATGATCATGACGCGAATTCATCAAGCCCAATCAGCTCGAGTGATTCATTGTCAGACAACCTTCATGTTGTCACCAACGACTTTGTTTCCGAGGCTCCTACTTCTATGTCACGGTAGGCTGTTATGCTTTTTGTAGGGCAGGGTAGGATAAAGTAGGATACAGTACAGTACTGTACAGTACGGTAGGGTAATTTACAGCAATGTATGAAAAGGTATGATGATATTAGAGTAGGGCATGTTAGGGTAATTTTTAATGATATTGATAAAAAAATTTTCAGTAAGTCAAGTGAATACGATTCTCAACAAACCAACGGTACTAACAATCCCACACAAACATATCATAGTCGTAACCGACGCTTGTCTAGGGAATCTTCTTTGCTCAGGTAGGCTTTAAAAATGAACATAAGGCTTAAGTAAAGTACTCTCTCCATATAAGTAATCTCCATGAATCGGCTTTTTGTGTATATATAAAATTTCTATGTACCGTAAGCTCTAATTATCATCCATTTTATTTCCATGACTTATTAAAATTCAAAAACTATTCATTTGAAACTCTTTTGAGTACCATATCACTCCTAAACATCCATTTTCCTTTCAGAAACCCAATGAAACGCTTCAAAAGTCTCCACGTTTCACCGCGCAACATTGCCCTGCCCAACATGGACATTGCCCGACCAGGTGACATCTGGAGACACTTTTCTCGTCGATCACCCAGAATCTTTGGTCCACCAACCATACCCAGTCCGAAACTCCAAAAGAAGTATTCGTATGCAGAAGAGGCGGTCTTCACCACAACAACTCCATTGTTAGACGCGAATCGACGCAAAAGTGACAGTTCTGCCTTTGCCACGACTCCACCTAATGAGTTACAACTTAAAGATGGCATTGATACATGGCCAGTTGATAGTGATATGCAGCAAGAACGAAATGACATTCAACAACTAATCACTGAGATCAATACGCATTCAAATCAGAAGCTGAATTTGATGGGGAATGAGATGAGAATGAAGAGTTTTGAGAATGATAAGATCAATGCTAAGGATGGCAGAAATATGGCTCAAAATGAAGTAAAAATGGCCCAAAATGAAATGAAAATGGCCCAAAATGAAATGAAAATGAACATATTAGAAAATGAAAGAAAGATCAGTATGATTGACAATGAAATGTCTCCAAAATCGCCCAGTCGAAGGTTTGAAGGCGCCTTAACATCGGCCGTCTTGGGCGAAGAGATGGACTATGTTGATGTAGATTCAATGCACGGAAGCCAAACCGCAAAACAAACGATTATCATCTATTCCGAAGAAAATACCTCATCCGTTACGGACCTCAGGTAAAAATGGTTTTCAATTTTTTGACATTTTTGGCGGGAAATTCAAAAATGTTTTGAAAAAAAGTGAATTATTGCTCAAAATGTTAAATTGGTCATAACTTTTTTAAACAAATAGGTAACAAAGCAAAAACTAGACATTATATAGACCATTATCTTGGCTATAATATCCAAAAAATAAATTTAAAAATTTTTAAAAACGTTAAAGTTACAGTAACTTTACTGTACCCACTTTCAGAGATGAAAAGTCTCCAAAACCGACGGAAGAAGAAGCCTTAAACCTGCAGACCTCGCTGAATATTATGACCGTGTCTAGTGATGATCACAGCGTGACCAATGAAGCCACAATTGCCACGGATTCTGGATTTGGTCCCGACTCCAAAGAACATAATGAGATTGTCATTACGAATCTTTGTGCCAAGGAGACCAGTGATACGCCGAGGAAGATCTCCAAGGGAAGGAGATGTGATGATGTAAGTTTGGGTTTTAGAGTAGTAATAGATAGAAAATAAAATAAAAAACATAGACTTTTTGACCGTATTGTAAAATTCTGTAATTTTTTCAATTTTAAAATTAAAAATTTTAAAATTTTCAAAAAAAAAAATTTTTAAATTTCCAAAACTTTTAGACCTTTTGCCCAAAATTAAAATTTTCTAAGAACTTATTGACCAAAATACAAAATTTTACATTTTCAGGCCGGTTCCCCAACTGTAACCTTTAAAATCCCTGGTAAAAAGCACGATAAACATCGACCAGACAGGCCCATCAAGCGACTCTCCTCAGCCGCTCAAATCTATGAGAACAAACGTGCTGTGGACAAAAATGGAGTTACAGGTAGGGTAATTTTAATTGTTTTTATTAATTTTATTATTATTTTTATATTTTTAAAATTTATAATGAAAAAAAAAATTTTTTTGAATTTTTGATACAAAATCGGAAATTAGATAACTACGGTAAAGTTACTGTAACTTTTGCATTTTTTATAATTTGAAAAAGGTTTAAAAATGGCTAGTTGAGAAAGGTTATTACCTAAATTCACTAAAAATTTCAAGTTTCTACCGACTTTTTAAAAAAAGTTACAAAGAAAAGAAAACAAAAGACTCATACCTACTACAACATCAAGTATTGAACAAAAAACAATTAAATTTATATACTATTTTCCCCAAACTAATTTCGAATACTCAAGAACCTCATTTCAGACCCAAATGACCCAAAACACAAGCGCAGCTTCTCTCAGCGTCTGCGTGGTTCACTTGGTGCTGTGGTAGGACCAACCAACTCGAGGTCAGAACACTCCATGGATAGTTGTTACTCCTCGGGTCAGTCACAAGGTACCAATACGACAGTTGGTGCTGGGAACTCAAGTGGTTCGAAAGACTCGAAAAAAGGTCGAATTTTATCGAATTCGAAGATTAATGGCAGTACAACTGAGCTGGCAGTTCGTATGGTAAAGAAGGCTATCAATCGAAAGGAGTCGAGCTTGAAAAGAAAGGTGAACAAGGCTCAACGGAAAGAGAAACGGGCTACTAAAACATTGGGGATTGTCGTTGGTGAGTTTTTTGAATACTTTAGGGCTTAACGTAGACCTGTGATGGCTCTACCTGATCCTAACCTAACGTAATGTACCGTACTCTATCCTATCCTAACCTACCGTATCATACCTTACTGTACCCTAACTTTTAATACCCTACCTTATCTTAACCTACCATTATACATCTTATTATACCAAAACCCAACTTCAGGTATCTTCCTGGTGTGCTGGGTCCCCTTCTTCTTCATCAACATCCTCACCGGCATCTGCACGAAACTGGACATAGAAGCGTGCCAAATTGGGTTTGGCCCCTTCTTCTACGCCACCTGGATCGGCTACATGAACTCGTTCATGAATCCGGTCATCTACACTATCTTCAACACCGAATTCCGTCGCGCCTTCAAGTCGTTGTTGTTGGGTAAAAGCACGAATCGCCGGAATCGCGGGCACCCGGTGTGAGGATGAAGGTGTAAACAAAGTTTTCGTCAAATTGTAAATAACTTTAATTGAAAAATTTAACCTTTCAGGCTTATTTTGAGTATGAATAAGCCGTTTTTTGTCTGACTTTATCAAAATTTTGTGGTTTTTATCATATTTTATCGATTTTTTGTAAATTTTTAGTGATTTTGGTCGCTTTTTTGATTGAAAAAGGTCATTTTTAAACTTGAAAATCATTTTTTAAAACTTTTAACTTGAAAATGATTTATGGTCATTTTGAATTAAAAAAGGCCTTTTTCTTTTTTGGTCCGTTTTTCTTTATCATTCACCTCTCTTTTTTACATACTTCCTATCCAAAACTGACCATTGCTTTCTCTCCATATTCTAATGGGTCTCAAGTCCGAATCGAAACAAAAAAACTCAGCTATTTAAAATGTGTTGAACAAAACATTACTATACGATGTCATTAATAAACTTTTATCATGTTTGTGGAGAGTTAAATACACCCTATATCTAAAAGCTACAGGTCCAAAACCATTCAAGAACATTAATATTTACTTTGACCAACGTTAACAATATCATTTCTAAAATACGGTAGGTTAATCTCTAGATTCTCTTTGAAGATACTGTTCATCGCCTGCGTGGGCTGTTGCTTCTCGACCGGTATTTTCTTCTTTTCGAATTGTAGTCATCTTCTGACGATGAGCTTCTGGATCGTTTTTCATATCGACTTCTTCTCCTTCTGTCGTACCTGGAACGGCTACTAGACCCCTCATCGTACCTGGACCGGCTACTAGATCTCTTATCGTACCTTGAACGACTGCTAGATCTCTTATCGTTCCGTAAACTGTTAGATCTTGACCTTCTTGAGCTCCTGTGAGTAGATGAGCTTCTTGATCTTCTCCTCGAGCCTCTTCTTCCACATGAACTTCTTGATCTACGTCTTCTACGTTCTACAGACCTCGAACGATGTATTCTGCCTTCCGAGCTTCTAGATCTATGCCTTCTTATTGAAGAACTTCGATCCCGATGCCTGCTTGTAGATGTACTTCCAGATCTTTCTCTTCTACCCGTACTTCTTGACCTATCTCTTCTTCTTTCTCTCCTTTTAGGCCTATCTTTCGTTATAGAAGACCTTGATCCTGGCCTTCTTTCGACGTCAGAAACTCTTTCAGAATCCTTTCCTTCAATTTTATGTTTTTCCACAGCTTCTACCATACCTAATCCTTCCGGTTTTTCGGTTAAAACAAGTTGTTCTACTTGGTTTTTGACCAAATTCGTAATCAATGAAGGTAAGACCTTTTCTGCTGGTATTAATGAAGAAGTTCTGTCATTGTCTTCTTGTGTTTGGTCTTCTACATCATAATTTTTAGCTTTACATCCACTTTTCATTGCTTCCACTTCATTATTCAGTCCTTCCTCACCAATTTGACCTTCCTCTTCTTCATCATCATCATTTGCAAAGACTTCTTTAACAGATTTTTCAATCTCGAGTCCTTTTCTACCTCCCTTTTCAGCTTCAAGCCCTTCTTTAACATCTCTTCCACCTTCCAACGCATCCTTAACGTTCTCAACCTTATCAACCGGTCGTTCTTCCTTATTTTCCCGTTTTCTTTTCAACAGATCCGCCATAAATTGTCTTGCCTTTTCTCGTCGAATTTGTTTCACCTTCTCATCGGCAATGACTTCGGCTTCGTCCGTCGGCCATTCCCGGGTTTCTGGAGGTTCTGGTGCTTTCGGTATTGTACTGGAAAACCCATTTTTCGATGAAAAATCTATAGAATTATTTTTCACACCACTGCCTATAGTGTTTTCCGTGTAATTTTGGTTTGAAACGTCATTTCTTAAACTTGAATTCAAATTTTGATACCCCTGATTATATGGTTCACCACGATACGTTGAGGTTGGACCATTACTGGATCCTTCATATTGTCCATGACGATTTACATTGCCATAATCTTGTTGTACATGAGCAGTCGTAACATTTTGTTGACCATAGTTGTCATTACCAGATGCTTCTGTAGGCGATTCCAAGGCTTCAAAGTACTTGCTTCTAACAAATGGTGATGCGTACGGATTAAGTTTATATTGACATTGGCGTATTCTGGTGTGATAAACAATGTTATATGGGTTGTCCGGGTAGAGGAACGTAAGTTTTGAACGGTTTTGCTCTGGAATGGAAAGGATTATATTATAGTAAACATAAAATATTTTTTTGATTTAAAATAATTAAAATATTTTTAAAAAATGACAAAAAATTAATAGTTTGGCCTGAGAGCCGAGCACAAACTAAAGCCTAGCCCAACCTCTTTACAGCTCCATCCCAATAACACCCACCCAACAATCTATTTTCGGCGAACGCTCCATTAGCTGCCACATATCTCGCTGCCAGATCAATCTGTTCCCATGTTTCTTGATCTGGCCTAACCGGCACTAGAGGTGGGTTCGGGCAGTTAGGCGTTGGTCTTTGAAAGAAGTTCTGATGCCAAGTGTTGTAATTATGAATCTCAGTCGGATCGGTTTCGTAGCTAAATTGAGGTTCTGAGGTTGAAGGTTCTGGCTTTGGTTCCGGCGGAGGTTCTGGGGGTTTTACCGCGTGAATCGCGTACAATGATGAATATGGATTGTCCTGAAGGTAGCAGGGTTTAGGAAAGTCAAAATGGTTTTAAAATGTCATAAAATTTCAAAAAATGTCAAAAATCCAAATTTTTTTTAAATTTCAAAAAATTCAAAAAAAAATTGCCTTCAAAACTCCTTACATTTCCATTCTTATTCAAACTACTAGGTAACGGTGGTAATTTAATCGGACTTTTTTCCGTCTTCTTGTCCACACTACTGCCTCCAGCCAATAGTGGATGCAGGTAATCACCATCACTGTCCGAATCCGACTCTTCCTCTTCCTTCACATAATTCTCCGGCTTTTGGTGAACAAACGATTCGCCTGGCTTTGGCTGATGCTTCGGCGGTGCCGGAGTGTACTTCTTTTCTCGGATCAGCTTGCACATAAACTTGTAGAAGGAGAATAAGATGTTGTCAAAATTGAGAAAGTCGAAGCTTTGATTTTGGTCTCGAGAATGTTTGGCTTTAATGATTACCTCCATTTGTGGGCCGTTTTGGACGACAAAGTTGGCTGTGCGCTCGATTAGGTGACCGTGCTTTTGGGTTTCTGGCTGAAATTGATTTTGTTAATGATGATATATTAGAAAAAGGAAGTCCAAGAAATAAAAAAAATCATTTTTAGGTAATGAAAACTTGACGAAACTTCAAAAAATTGCATTTTGTGGTCAAAATTTTAACTTAATTTTACCCTCCCCTAACCTATTTTAAACTTTACCCAGCCTACAACTTCCAATAACCTACCAAAACCAAACCAGTAGGCATCTTAATCCCTTCTGGCGACTGATAAGGCTGGTTTGCCTCCTCATCATCGCTCTCCTCCAACTCGTCCTCACTATTATTATTCTCTTCAGCATAATTGAAGGCAATCTCAGCTCTCTTCCTTCTCTCCTCCCTCTCGTCTTCTTTTATTCGTTTTTCTAGGTCTTTGTATCGTTCTTGTTCACACAGTTCCTCTTCTACTTTGTCATACTCTTCTTCCGCCAGTTTTCCCGCTTCACCGATGGTTTTTGAGCTCAAATCCAATAGATATAGACGGCAGTCGTATCTGAAATAAGTTTTAGTAAAGCAATGTTAAGTTATAGATTGCGGAAATGTCAAAGTTAATGAAATATTGTACATGATATTCATGTACCGCGCCAAGTTTACCCCAGTGACTTACGAATTGTAGAGTAAAACTTGTGTTTTGACAGAGTTTTTATAGCCAATCCATCATCTAAAATTGAGAAATTAGTGAATATAGCTAATTAATGAAATATTGCACATACTTTTTAAAAAATTCATTCTAAAATACGCCTTAAAAAAAAGTACATAAAAGACTTAAAATTTGCTTTTAAAACTTAAAAATTCAATTTTAAACGTCCTCGTTATTCCAAAAAAAAAAATAGTAAAAAACCTAAAATAGTAAAATAATATTAATAAAATTCCGTTTTAAAGTAATAACTATCAAAAAATAAACCTAGATCAATAATATTTTATAAACGTATAAAGCAATATTGTTAGCGGTAAAAAGGAAATCCAAATCTTTTCAGAAACGTGGGTATCTGACTATCCTGGTAAGTGTCACTGAATATTGATACACTTCTATACCTTGAAAAGCTATAAAATGCCCGTAGATCAACAAAAAATCACTATAGCCCTTTTATATCAGCTAAAACGATCAAAAAGTATCAAATATCAAAAAAATCCAAAAACTTCAAAACAAACTTACTCCGTAAACCAAAGCGATCACTGGCTCGTTGATCTAAAACATCGCGATACCCCATTAACATCCCATTAAAAGGCAATAAGTAATTAACAAAGTTAGCATTATAGCACATAGACAATACTAAGTCTATAGCAGATCATACTGTCTATATAAACTTTATACTAGAGCAAGTATAAAGTTTATACTAGGGCAAGTATAAAGTTTACACTAGAGCAAGTGTAATGTTTGTCCTATTGTCAAACCTTCGTACCGATCAATCAACAGCTCCTCATCGTCATTCCACGGAATTAGAAGGTCTTGATCCGACCGGAACTTGACTGAATCTTGAGGAAACAACCGCGATTCGTAGCCACGTACACACAAATCGTCGTTCTCCTAAAATTTTTATTTTATTCACCTTCAAAGAATACTTATAACGTTCGTAAGAAGCCAAGCCAAGTAAAGCGGCTAGTTTAAAAAATTATGCCCGGCTGCTTATATCTACTTATAAAATGTTGTGGTATTTTCTAAATATCAAAATAATGAAAGACAAACTTACTTCATCTGAAGACATTTATAACGACCAAACAAAGAGTTGTGCTCAAGCTCCGCCAACCAGTCTACAAACAGAACATCAGCAACAATATAATTACAGCAATAATAAAATCAAAAAAATTTCCAAAAAACGTTTCCACGATATTATAGTAGACTCAACTACAAGTC
This sequence comes from Bursaphelenchus okinawaensis, assembly GCA_904066225.2. Lineage (NCBI taxonomy): Eukaryota > Metazoa > Nematoda > Chromadorea > Rhabditida > Aphelenchoididae > Bursaphelenchus > Bursaphelenchus okinawaensis. Next base: position 3,106,492 of record CAJFCW020000005.1, on the reverse strand, counting down.
AATCACAAGTAAATGACTTTGAAAACCACAATATTCTTTATTTCGCATAATTAAACAGTAAAAGAGTTCAACAAATAAATTATTAACAGATCATTGAGTAAATTCAGTCTAAAAAATAGATAATTATCACCAGAAGACAGACTTCCAAAGATTAGTCGGCCCCAACAAACTTTGAGAGCAATGCTTGTTTCTTCCGTTCTACTATCATTTCTTCAATGTCCTTTTGAGAAGGTACCATAACATGTTTGATTATCATTTCACGACCATCGTCTCCTAATACCACTGATTCTTTTACATCAATTGGTTCGGCTTCTCCATCAGAATCCTGAAATAATTTTTTAAAAAGAATGTTAATATAAAATATCGGTTTGACATTAAAGTAGAATCTACTACAATATAAACACTCAATAGTTTCCGAATTGTGAACTTAAACTTTAGAAACTCAAAAGTATTAACTAATGTGTCATTTTATGTTGTAGTAGATGATATAATACCTAAAAATAAAACATCAAAAAAAATAAAAATTTACTTACATCTTCCACTTGGTAGATATTATCATCCAAATCCTTAATTTTATTCATTTCCGGCCCTTTTTTCTGAAACTCTTCTTCCAATTTCTGTTTAGCTATAACTTCTTCAGGTTTTTCCAATGGTATCAACCACCCATCGTCCTCATCCATGTATCCATAATAATGCGCATCTACATTCTTCAATAACTGTTTCCTTGTGGCTCGTTTCTGAACTTCTTCATCATCAATTTCACGTTGAAACAGCTCTCTAACACCGGGTAAATCCTTTGCTGCTCCAAAATATTTATATCCTCGGTTACTTTGAACTTCACGGCCGTCTTTGTCCAATTCTCGTGGTGCTACTTTCCTTAAAAAGTGAGTTATCAATGTTTAGACAAAAATAGGTAATAAATCGTTAAAATAGAACTATAGCCAGGTTTTTCAGTATAAATTATTAAGCAAAATAGTAAAACCATCAAAAGTTAAAGCTTGTTATATATTTCAAATAGTTCACGTCGTCTTACTTATAGTCAGGTCCTCCAAGTTCAAGTATCCTCCTCTCCCATGCGTTTTTCACTTTGAGCATCTTGTTTATGTCGTCATTGAGATCACGTATCTTAAACTCGCCTAATCCCGGATTCTAAAACAACAAATCAACGTTAACATTCATAAAAAGCTACTTTTAAAGTTTGAAATTTACGCATTCGGAAACGTAAAAGTTAAGCCAGTTTTAACAACACCATCTTTTGGATTGCCATTTTAGATCAATTCTAACATCTAAAACCAAAAGAAAAACAGTAAAAAACATACCTGAATATTGGCAATCTTTCTAGCCACATCTGCCAAAACTTCTCGACGATATCGCTCTGCATCGACAAGTTTATCACAAAGTCTAACATCGTTCGGCCGCTTCTCCATCGGCCCTTTTTCCTCTTCTTCCTTCATTCTTCGCCATCTAGCTAATGCTGTCATTGCTTTCTCTGAGTTTCTAGCCTGAAAATTGACATAGAAATAATAAAAAGTGTATTATATTATATATCTTACTTTTAACCATTTTTTTAGCTAACATATACTTTGAAACAGTTAAAAACGTTATTTACAACATTTAAAACACCAAAACCTTTAAAATCTTACCATTTTGATGAATTTTAATCCAAAATTGTACTAAAAACGAAGGTTATAAAGGTTATTCAAAAATATTTCTAAATTTATAGAAAGAAAAACAATTGCGCCAAAAATAATATTTTCTTTGGCATTTCGCCTTAGCTTTTTTGTTTTCGTGTCAGGACCTAATTGCTCTTACAATGTAATGACAACGGTAAGTAAACCCATAAAAAAAAAGTTATAAAAGTTAATAACCACCCTTGCTGTTATAAAATTGTTATTAAAAATCGTAGTGAAGCGGGTAATTACAGGTGGACTAATCTGTTTGTTAACTATTTACCTATAATGTCAACAAACAGTCGTATTCGACTCTAATTTGTATGCAAAACCACCTCAACTGCAGGTTTGTGTTATGAAAAACCTTTTTTTACATTATTGACTTGTGTCGGCTATGTTTCAAGTATAAATTAACATGGATTTTGACACCATTTACGGCGCTGGCTACAATAAATCAACGTTTTATGGTCTTCAGGTAGGGGTTTGGGTATTACGGAGAAGTTGTTTGTTGTTGAAGATAAGGGAAGGTATTTATTTGTTGTTGAAGATATCGAAAAGCTTGTTTTTGAAGTTATTGATTGTTGTTTTATTGGTTTTAATAATTTTTAACGTTTTATCTTCCAGTATCAAGCTCATGATGGAGCAGAACAAACTTTGTGTTACGAAAAATTTGGCATTTTTGTAAGTTTTTGCGATATTATCATAGGAAAACACAAGGAAATTACTCAACTTCTTGTACTTACATGATTTTTCTTAATAAAAAGTTTGAAATCAATCAGAGCAGGGCTGGTTGGGCACTTTCTTTGGTAGTGTATTACCTTTTTTAGCATAACTTTTTTTAAAATGAAGGTAGAAGCTTGGAAATTTGATAGATTGTAGACCATTTTGTATACCAGTTACTGGAAAAAACAAAGTTTTAATTTTTTTAAATTTGACAAAGTTACAGTAATTTTACTGTACCTTAGTTCTTGAAACTTACATAATTTTAAAGGTTAAAAGCTATAGCTCATGACTTTACAATAAAAAATAGGTTTTAGACCTCACAATTACACCTTAAAGCCATAATTATCATCTTTTTCAGATGTTTTCAATTTTAATTTTCAACTGCGTATTGGTACTCGTAAACATTGTATTTGTAGTAATTGTTGTCATTGCCTACAAAAAAGTATTCTGTAATTGGAGGATGGATGAGGACTTTGATATTGAAAGTTTGGGTAGTAGTTTTGTGTCAGATAAAGGCAGAGGATTTAGATCAAGCTGGTTTAACAGTTTGTTGAAGAAGCCGGTGGATAAGGTAAAAATTTTAAAGTTTAATATTAGGCTTGGAAGGCATTTTTAGTAGATTTTTGTCATTTCTATGAACTTTTAGACCGCAAAAAGTTTTTTTGATAAGTTTTTTAAAAATGTGTTCTTTTTATTATCTATAATTACATTTTTCAGCCCTATGACCCAACGGCTTCACAGCGTTCCCAGCTTCGAAAGACCGTGAGTCAAGACGAGCGGCACGATCTGATTCCGGCCGTAAAGCGTCGAAATTCAATGGAACAATTGCGTTTGAAGAAATGTGTTTCTTTTGAAGACGAACCCTCTCCACGAAGGTTCAATTTGAATGTGGAAGTGCACGATGAGTTTCAGTTTGCCGATGCTGATGCCATTAAGCCGGCCGATGAATCTTCTAAAACTGCTAAACGTAGTGATTTGTAACCAATAAGGAATGTTTTAAGTGTTTTAAGAGGGCGTGGTAATTTGTAATAAGTAGTGGTTTTTTGAGAGGGCGTGGTAAAAAAATTATTAGGCAGGATAAGAGTGGTTCCTTGGAAGGCGGGGTAATAAATATTTTTAATAGGTGGGGGAGGGGGGGGATATAACGTAAATTTAATTCTGCTTTATTTTCTCTTTAGCTATGCCTTTGAGGGCGTGGTAAACATTTATTTCATTGGGGGCGTACGTTTTTTTTGTAAGGCAGGTTTAAAAAAATTATTTTAAAATTTATATTGTCATTAACCATTTGTCATATTGTCATTCATCATAAAAAAATATTTATAATTCTGTAAAAATAAATCATATCATTGTACTATTCTGTACCGTACTATTTATATTATACGTAAATCTGCAAAACTCATCAAAAATGATAAACTGTAACATAACGCTTCAAACAGGTTTTATTGTTTTAGTTTTCAGTGTTTAAAGGTTCTACAAGACAAATGTTTTTCGAGGGTGGATATTGTCATGGCTACAATATTTTCTTGTTTTTTATAAATTGAGAAACGTCGGATGACTTAAGGCTAGGAAAGTGTGATACGTTTCCGGTTGCTATGTTTATTATTTTTGCAACTTTTTTGTATTAGTAAGAGACCTATTTAGGTCTAATAATGTTTTAGGCTTAAAATAGATCTGAAAAGGGTAGTCCGAGCCAAAGCAACTTTGAAAGGGGTCTCAGCGGCACAGGTGGGCTTAAGAGCCGGGCTCAAAGCATTAAACCGGGCCCAACGAAAGGCCTGGTTTGTGGGCTTACATGCCTAATGTTAAAAATAACCTTTTATTGATGAACGGGCTGTAAGCCTTATATATATATTTTTTTAAATTTGAGGTTTACCTTTCAAACCAAAAATTTATTTTTAAGCCTAAAGTTGTTAATTTCATTTTAAGGCCTAAAATTCATTTTTAAGCCTAGAAATTATTTTATATACCTAAAAATACATTTTTGACTTAAAATTCATTTTTGTGCTTAAAGTTCATGCTTTAAACTTTTTTACAGGCTAATATTTATTATTAGACTAAAATTTAAAAAAGTTTGTTTTTTGATGTTTACAATACGTGGTAACCGATAAACCAATAAAAGATTAAATACCAAGTAATAGGTTTCCCACGGACTTTGTAAATCTCTATAAAAAGGCAAAACTGAAATTTGAAACCATTTTTGCTTTATTTATTCTTGTCAAAAAAATAACCTTCAAATTCGATAATCCGCCATTTACAGACTTTTTTAATTTGAACATGATCTTTTGGTTTGAAAGCGATTTTTAAGCCTAACAGGTGTTGAGTTAGGGCTAAGAGTAGGGGTAATTATTCGTGCTGACAAATTTAATAATACGTGTAACATCTAAATTTGATTTTTCAGGTTAAAAAATATATTTTTTATTACATTTTATTTTCTATAATATTATTGTTGTCATGGCCATATCAATCAATCAACAACTGGTATCTGTTTCTAAAATCATCATAATATTCGGACTTCTTTATCTTATTATTAGTTTTTATAGTCAAGGTAAGTCATTTTATGCTTTTTCTTGCTGTACTTCACCCTAGCCTCATTTACCCTATCCTACTGTAACTTTCTTTGCCCTACTTTATTTCACTCTACTCTACAATTACCTGTTTTTCCTGCCCTGCTCTTCAATGACTTACTTTTATCTGTCCTGCACTGCAGTGCCGTGCTTTGCTATGCCCTTTCGGGCTCTGCTTTTCCTTGTCTGGTCGTCTCCTGCCTTGTCTTGGCCTGCCCTACCAGTTGAATTAATTAGAAATATTTTCAGATTACACACCAGATGCCATAGGACAAATAGAGCAAATATCAGTTAGACTAAAGTATGTTTTCTGATTTTTAACAATTGTAAAGAAACCTATCTACTTTAAGAAGATCAGCACCGGATAAGTACATAGGACTGGCATTTGGGTCTTGCAATGGATTGGCTAATCAGGTAAAGCTAATCTACTCTACTTTACTTAACCTTACTATACCTTACCTTACTCTTTGTAGTGAATAGGCAAAAGGGGGTATGTATAACGTTATATATTGTCATTCCAGATGCAACGCCACGCATCTCTACTAGGCATAGGCAAACAGATCAATCGAACGCCGTTTATCGATGATCGTAGTGCTTGTTCTCGAGCTGTGCTACCTGAATTAGTGGCTGCAATGCCAAACTTTTACAAAGGAATCTTATTGCTACGACCAAATCAACCTAAAAAGGCGGCTGTTCCTTTCAATGTTAACATCTGTCAGTTTGTCAACGCTTCAGTGTGAGTTTGGGTTTTTAATTATACTGTAGGATAAGATACGATACGGTAATGTGGGGTGGGTTAAAGCAGCGCAGAGTAAACAAAGGCAAGGAAAGCAAAGCACGGCACGGCAAGGCAAGCCAAGCCAAGCCAAGGCAAGACAAGACAAGGCAAGGCAAGAAATGCAAGGCAAGGCAAGGAAAGGCAAGGCTGGGTAAAGTAGATTAGGGTAAAGTAGGCTAAAATAGGGTAATTAGTTTCAGTTGCAACTTAGAACATTGTTTTAGGCTAGATGGCAAGTACGAATCAGAAAAGTATGTTAAACTTCGATCCTATCTTCTGCAATCTTACAAATATTTTCATTATATGAAACCTGAAATTCGAGAAGTTTTCAAGTTTTCGGTCGAACAAAACGATTTTGTGAATCGATTTGCAATGGAACTTATGGGGTACGCTTTTAACTTTATTTTTTTATTGATATCCTTGAATAAAACTCAATTTTCTACGGATTTTTTTGACCAAAAATTGTTTTTTTTGTCTGGTTTTAGATTAAAAATTAATGTTCTATAAAGTTTTTGACTAAAAAAATGATTTTTTTATAACTTTTTGAACTAAAAATGCGTTTTTCTATGAAACTATTGACCCAAAATTTTACAACTTCAGTAACTCAACATCCCATAAGGTATGTGTTCACAGTAGGAGAGGTGACTTTGTCCACCATCCCTTCTTGTTGGCATCTAAACATTCATTTACAAATCCAGCACTCCAATTCATAACGAATCGACTAAAGAAGGAACATAAGAACCTTGGCCTAATATTGATTGGCGAAGACAAGAAGTTCGATAAGGACGTGAAGTATGATAAAAATGTAGGTTTTTATAAGATACGAATGAGAGATCATGTAAGGTAGGTTAAAGACATAGTAGAAGTAGGGACAAAGGCAGGACTAAAGCTTTGGATTAGGGCTCTGGGCTAGGGCGATGGGTTAGGGCTCTGGGCTAGGGCTTTGAGCTAGGGCTCTGGGTTAGGGCTCTGGGTTAGGGCTCTGGGCTAGGGCTTTGAGCTAGGGCTCTGGGTTAGGGCTCAGGGTTAGGGCTCTGGGCTAGGGCTCTGGGCTCAAAATTTAGTACCAGGCATATTTTTTGGTACAATCCTACATGTCTACATGTAATGATTCCAGATTTTCAAAGAAGTGTACCACCCCTCCGGCCTGAGTCGTACTCAAGACATGCTCTTCTCCTCAAAATATTGTGATACCCTACTCATAACAGCCTCGGGCTCAACGTTTGGCTGGTGGATTGGCTACTTAATGGCAGAGGAAAAACAAAAAAATATTTTTTATAATTTTGTCGCAACTAAAAATGCCAAAGATTGCCGCGACAGATACGACTTTGACACATATCCTCCGGAATGGACTCGGCTACGGCTTCAAAATGGTACTAATGGTCATGTTGTAGTGGAAAAACGATGGCACAAGGAGATTGTACAGCAAGAAAAGGCTGAAGTTTATAGGAAATGGCTCAAATTTTAGAATTTTTGTTGGTTTTACGGGTAGCTTTTAATAAAAATTGATGGTTTAATGACATTTTTTATGAATTTGTACACCAAAATATTTTCTTTTAATTTTAGGTAAAGCCTTATATTTTAGGCCTAAAAATTTTGCAAAAATTTAATAATATAACCAAAAAAAGTACAAAAAAATGTAACATTAGGTAAAAAAAATAAGATCAAACACGTTTTACAGAGGAAAATTCTGAGATTTTCAAAGGTTTTTTGAGTAAAATAGAGTTGTGCTTCTTGAATTCAACCAAACACGCCACATAATCATTGATTGAGATTGGGTATTCTTGAACAATCTTGAACTTCTTCATATCATAAATCTGAAATTTTAAAATTTTATACTCTACTTTACTCTAATCCACTCTGCTCTGCCCTACCCTGCCCTACCCTACCCTACCATACCCTACTCTACCCTACTTTACCCTACCCTAACCTACCCTACTCTACCCTACCTTACCTTACCAAACCCTACGCAACCATACCCTATCCTGCCTTTCTTGCTTTATCTTGTCTTGCCCTGCCCTACTATACCTTAGGACATCGGAGTATCGGACTAATCGTACCCATATTCTATTCGGTACCTGCCCTACTCTACCCTCATAATACCATAAATTATCCTACCCAATCAATCCTGCTTTGTCACTCATCACTAATCAACCCTGATTTCTCAAGTCCAGTACAGTCCAGTCCTGCTTGATTTTTCCCCCTTAGGCGTTAAACTGAACTCACCTGGAGACCATTGTGCCAAGTCAGCAACAAAAAGGCGGAACGACCATTATGAGCTAGTCCAATCGCGTCTCTTGGGATATTCGGAAAGTAATCAGTGATATTACCCTTGAATGTGGCTACATTCCAATATGGATCGTATGTCACAAATTTCTGGCCCTAAACACATAACAATATGACAATGTTTATCTACATTTAATCCCTCTAACACTATTTTTTAACAAACTTACATCAGATATGATGATGTTTCCATCTTTCCATTGGAACGCCAGTCTAGGTACAAAAGTGATGTTCTGGTTCAATTGTTGTGGACTGTTCCTGGCTGGCTAAAATTTGTTTTTAAATTTCATTTTCATACTCTGCCCTTGTCGGCGTGTACATATCTAAAGAAGCCGAGCCCAACTTCTAGGCCTTGCTTTGGTTTGGACCTAAGCCTATAAGCCCACATGTCCCTGCCCTGTCCAGCCCCTTTTAAATTTGCTTTGGCCCGGCCCTGTAGACCAACGTTCACGCCTACATCTTGTCCTCTAGGCGTAACCAAAAGTACCTTAACATATTATAACTAAAAGTACCAAATCATAAACCCTATCTTACCCTGAATCGCTGCACCTTGTCGCTCCATCTGAATCGATACACCTTCCTATGATCGAAAAGAACTGTCACTCCGCTCTTCAGATTTGTCATGGCCGCGTTCACTCGTCTTGGCCCATCCAAGAACAAATCACTAATCTTGTAGCCGGCCCTCTGTTGCAAGCCCTTCTCTCTCCAAATCTGATAAACATATTCACCAGCGAATATGTAGGTACGATGGTTCCTACCCTCAGTGATGGCATCAAAATGTTCTGGACAATTGTGTGGATCAGCAGACATTAACGGAGCCTTCAGAAGAGGGAATTCATGCTTGGAAGGAGTGTTTTGAATTCGCCAGGGCTTGTCAGAAAGAAGATTGAGGTCCAGCAAGGAGCGACGGGGTTTTGAAGCTGAAATATGATGAAAAATTAAATTTTAGGTTAAAAATCAAAACTAAACATCACATTTTAGGCGTAAACCTAACTTTAGGCTAAAAACAAAATTTTAGGATTAAAAATAGAATTTTAGGTTTAAAAATGAATTTTTGATTTAAAAATGAAATTTTAAGCTTAAGAAAAGTGTAGGTTTACCAGTTCGTCGCTTTCTCAAATAAGGATCAATGCCTTCCTGTCGAAGTAAAGCGTACTTTTCAATTTTCGTCAATTTTGGCAGCTTTTTTGGCACAAAGATCCGCTCTCCATCAATAACAACACTCCTGTTCTCGTCCAGCTTGCTTTCATCAATGATCTGAAACAGTTTTTATATTCCTCAGACCTGAGGCTTTACTTATCTTAATAAAAAACACCAAGAAACATATTATTTTAGGCTGTTTGGACTGTTTAAAAAAAACTAGCTTTTTAGGTACATTTTTTATTGCCAAAAGTTAAAATTTGCGAAAGTTTTTAAAAGATTATAATAATTTAGGTAACAAAAATTCACAAACTTACAATTTTAGGATGTCTCAAGCCCGATACGGGCCGCACAAAGCAGTAGATTGCCAATAACAATATTGTTGTTGTCCAAGCAAGGTGGTTTAACATTTTTGAGATCAATTCGAGCTTATTTTGCCAGCTTTTTCTGAAAAATAAATTATTTTAAGTTTAAACATAGATGATCACAAAATAGGACAACAAACGGTCAAAAAGTTTATAGAAAACACGAAAATATCAATGCGCGTCAAAAAGAATTGGTCGCTTTTCATAAGGATTTGTTAAGAAAAGGGATCAGTTCTTTTTGACGCGGACAAAACAATTTGTGAATATTGGTCAAAAAGTTCATAGAAAACACGAAATTTTTAAAATAAATATTAGGAAGACTTGGTACTTTCTAAAAATTCTTAAATTTTGTTATTTTAGGTATGAGTTTAACAAAAAATGGCAGAGTTTAATATATACTTTATTATGGCCTGAAGCTTACAGTTTATAAGCCTTTTATAGTCCAAAAATATCAAATATTAATATAAAAATGATACAAAAGCCAAACCAAGCTGAAATTAGTAATCACGTCTAGGAACATTACCCTATCATGTTTCTTACGAACAAAAAAAACTTTTCCGAAATCAAAACAAATAAAAGGTCAATTCGAATAATTCGTATTTGCTAATTCCACGAAAATACACGCTTTCAATTTGAATGGACTAAGTTGACGATTAGCCGAGTTACGTTACCATGGGCTTAGGAGTGGTATTGGGAATACATACATTGGAGTAAAACATCAATTTTTTTTTAAAGTTGGTTATCATGCTTAAAATTGAAGTTTAGCCCTGAAATTTCATTTTTATGATTCAAGTTCATTTTTAAGACTAGAACTTATTATTAAGCCTAAAATTTTATTTTTAAGCTTAGAATTATTTTTTAGGTTCAAAATCTCATTTTTAAGCCTAGAAATTATTTGTAAGCCTAATATTTGAGTTTTAAGCCTAAAATTCATATTAAAGACTGAAATTCATTATCAAGCCAAAAATTCATATCTAAGCCTAAAATTCATGTTTAAGCCTATAAATATATGTGTATGCTTAAACTTCATTTTAAGCCTAGAATTCATTTTTATGCTTTAAATGTAATTTTAAGCCTAAAATTCCATTTTCATACCCTGCCCATATGTACCCAGTATACATATAAGAGCCTAAAACTTATTTTAAGCCTAGAATTCAGTTTTTTTCTAAACTTTATTTTTAAAATTCGAGCTAATTTTGAAGCTCAAAATCCATTTTAAGCCCTCACAAAGTAATATTGACCACAAACAAATGCAGGTACATTTCGATATTGACCACAACCAACTGCAGGTACAGTATAATATTCTGATTTAAAAATTAGTCACCGTTTTCCCCAAAATCTTTGTTTTTTCGGATTACACAATGAAAAACTTGATTTGAATTTCCGCTGCTTTATTTACAAAAATTCTGTTTTTAGATCAGGCGCTCTGCCAAATTTACGATTGTTTTTAGATTTTTGTAAAAACTTGGCTTTATCAATATTCAACATTACAACGTGAGAATTAAGAAAAATAGCAAAAAATACAAGTCATATTACAATTTACTAGATTTGAAAAAGACCCCACCCACTAGACCCAGCCCGGCCGGAACGGTTGACTGAAAATGAACAGTGACCGAGCTGGGCCGGATCGTGCGAACTTTAAAGACTGAGTACGGACTCGAGGGCCAAGCCTAAATAAAGGCCTCAGGAGTCCAGATTAGGTCTCGCAACAATATATTTGACTTAGAAAAAGTGCAAAACAAATTTGATGTTAAGGCTGTAAATTTGAAAAATTTATCTTTGTTTATTCTCTTTACAGATCTACTCCGTACTCGCTTGCCCAAATCCTTTTGCCCACTTCTATAAAAAAACCGTTGATACCCAAGAAATGACAATTCTGACTAACCCGGACCCAAAAATCAGTAAAAAATCAGGGTTGTACCATTCGATTTGAAACAATTACTTTTTATGTAAACTTTTTTAGATCAAAATTTGAATTGACTTGAAAAAAGGCAGTTCGTGGGAGAGATGAATTTAATCTTTTTATTTTACAAAACCAAACGTTCTGCATCAAACTTTTTGTTTCGAGTTTTAAATCGCATCAAATTTGAATTTTGTCATCATAAAACCAAATTAATGAAGAATACGTATTTTACTATGCCATCAACAGAGTTGCGTAGCATTGAAGGGTAAGAGGTGAAAAAAGGTATAATTAGAAAAGATCACCCAAAAGATAACACATAATACACAAGTATCGTAACAAAAAACATTAAAAAAATGACCAAGCTTGTTTACTTATGAAGTGTATATCATAATAGTCTCCAAATTTGAAACCATTTTTATTATGACTTTCTCGAAAAAATGCCTTTTGGCAATAAAACTACGCATAAAAACTCTATCAGAAAGCTCGCAGTGATAAAACTGTTTGACATAATATCAAAAAGATAGTCTAATTAACTTTTTTCTACCCTACCTTACCCTATCTTACTGTTTCTTCCTCAAAACTTGATGGGTAGGGTCCTCACTGTCCCTTAACATTCTGTAATTACAGTATTCCAAAGCATTCATACAATAACTCAAACTATCATAAAAATACCTCTACAGTAACCGAAAATGAATTATAAGAAAAAAGAGTAATTTCAATAAATTTTTGAGAACAAAATTAATTTCAATGAAATTTTGTGAAGAAAAAGATTTGCCAGGTTCTGGCCACAAAATTTTCGCAAAAATCGTCTGATCAAATATGCAAATGAATTTGTGCGGAAATCAAAAAAAGTAAAAAACGGTCGTCTTGTACCAACCGCCTTTCTTTAACTTTGATTTTGATAAAAAATAAATAGTAGTTTTATCTGGATTCAGTAGCTTGGTAAAAAAACAACGTTGTTTCAAAACATTTTTTAATCTTAAGTTTTTTAATTGTGCAATTTAGTTTTAAAAATTCAATTTTAGACTTAAAAATGAATTTAAAGCTTAAAATAGAAGTTCGAGTTCAAAAATGAAAGTCTACGACTTCAAAATACAACTTTGGGCTTAAAGCTAAATTTTAGGCATGAAACTAGTAATTTAGTCTTAAAAAACAATTAGAGGTCTAAAAATAGAAATTTAGGCTTAAAAATAAAAGTTTATTATATAAAATCAATTTTAGACTTAAAACGAAAATTTTGGGTTTAAAATTTGAAGTTTATCCTTTAAAGACAATTTATAACTAAAAAATTAATTTGAAGCTTGAAAATAGAATTTTAAGTTTAAACATAGAATATTAGGCTAAGAAATAAAATTTTTAATTAAAAATAAATTGTAAGCCTAAAAGTAAAGTTTCAGAGTTGAAAATGAAATTTTAAGCTTAAAAATAACAGTTTAGAATTAAAACTAGAATTCTAGACTGAAAAATCAATTTTAGGCTTAAAAACTAAATTTTAAGCATACAATTCAAATAAGGCCTAAAAATAGAACGTTAGGCTTAAAAGTATAAATTAGGCGTAAGAATGCAATTCTAAGCTGAAAAATAGAAGTTTTGCCCTAAAAGTTAAGTTAATGCTTAAAAATGAAATTGTATGCTTAGAGATCAATTTTTGTTTCAAATATTTAACTCCTTTTTTAAATAGGTTTGTGCTTACAAATAAGAATATATGTTTCTTCATCATCAAGCCGCTTTGTTAAGCCGGTTCCAATTTAAAAAACAGCGAAATCTCTCTTCTTTGTTTCATTATTTAGTCATTTTTTGCTGCGGCCAAAAACCCACTGAATTTCGAGTGAAGTGAGAGAAACGACAAAGAAGCAGACAAACAACAGCTTCCAATTCCAAGACCACACGCGTTTTTTGCATGAGAAACGGCCCCCAATTGGAACGTTCTGTGCCGTGCTTTGTGGGAATGACACGCCTCATGAGAGAGCCTGGCCAGCTCTTTACGAAAGATTAGTTTGAATCTTGTTTTTATAACTGAGAGTCTGCTGAAATAGCAGTTTTGATAGGATTTTCATGCAAATACAATGTATTTTTGATATCATTAAATAAACCGATCGTACGGTAGAACTCTTGTCCAACGAATTGCTTGAATTTAAAAGTTGTTCGTTATAAAAGGGTTTTGATATACAGGTTTTAAACTATCTTGTAGTGTTAGTTGGAGATTTATAATTTTTTTGTTATACAGCAGTTTTTTATAAAGTAATTTCGTAGCACTGTATCCAGCGTAAAGCTTCAAATAAAATAATACTGAAAAATATCCCCACCCTCCAGAAAAAAAATTTCGAAAAAAGTTGAACGTGGTCTCTTCTGTGGACTTTTGGAAAAAATTTTTTTGCAAAAAATCAGCACAGGTAGCAGACCAAAAGTCATCTCCCGTCCCTGGTTGTAAAAGAGTTTCGTTATACAGGACTTTAAAATGCACTTTTTATTGTTAGGCATTAGTTTAAAAGTTGTCCGTTATACTAGGTTTTCGTTGAGTAGTTCATTATAGAGCCGTTATGTTCTTTACCAAAAAATTTTTATCCAAACTAAAATTTGTAAGAAAAATTAAATGCTTTTAAAAAAAAAAATATTTTTTGATTTACTTAGTTTAGCTTAACGTATTTTAGACGTATAAAATCAACAATTAGAAATTTATTCTAGCTTAAAATTAAAACTGTTTGGCAAAGTTTAGAAATGATGTTGCAAAATACACTGCGGGTGGCCTTTAAACTGAACCTTTAGGTATCCAAAGCTAAAAAAATAAATTTTGACTTTAAAAGTTAATAATGTTTTAAAAATTAAAATCAAAAAATTAATTAATTTTAAAATTTAAAAATGTTTGTTAAAGTAAATCGTTGTTATTGACAAGGTATAAGTTATTTTAAGCTATCAAAATTAAGAAACTGCTTTACCAAGCGTTTTTTGTTCTTGAAACAGCGTTGTTTTTACAAGAGTTTGTTATTATATAAAGAGATTTGTTAGAAAGTACATTACTCGTCAATTTCAAAAAACTACTTTTTTACCTAAATATTGCTTTGAACACGATTTAAACATAAAAAACTCTAATATAACCTTTTTTCAGTTAAAGTCACAAACACCAATTGTGTCTACTTTTTTAATCACTTGTCTAATTAAACCTTTTTATTTTTATAATTACAAAAAAGCCATTTTACCCTTTTCGGAACACACGCAGAGTTCACGGTCAACACAACTGTGATGGGACGGTGTTTAATCACAATCCATTGTGAATTAGAGACTAAAAGTTAACATATATATCATATCATTAATGTACACAAGAAGAAACTCTCCAGTACTGTACTCACGAAAAGACTATAAAGTGCTGTACATATAAAGAAATTTCAGTACTAAGCGCTATTTTCAGAAAAACTTTACAGTACTAACTACTGTACTCAAACAGAGAGAACAGATCTACTTAAGAAGAGGCTACTGTACTAAATATGTTAGGCAGAAAAAAGGTACAGTACTAAATGTTGTACTCAAGAAGAGGCTACTATACTAATGTTGTATACTAGAAAAAACAAAATTACTAAATAGAGTGCTCAAAAAGCCAATGGAGTACTAAATAATGTCTCATAAAGAATCTACAGTACTAAATAATGTACTCATAAAGGATCTACAGTACTAAATACTGTAATCAAATAGAGGCTTTAGTATTATATAGTTCACCTACTCAGAGGCTACAGTAGTAAACACAGTACTCAAAATGAAGCTAGTATACTAAATATTGCAGTCAAGAAGAAGCTACGGTACTAATTGTTCTACTCATACAGAGACTACAGTACACTAACTATCTCACAATCTATACAGTTTTTAGTACAATCAAACTAATAGAAAATTCATTAAAAAAACAGTCAAATTACAGTAATTTTGGTTTCTTTCTACGCTTTAAAGCAAATCTTTTGCTAGCTAAACAAATGTTCTAAACAATATCTCTAAGCTGCTTATAAAGAGCGCTTCAACTATACCTAAATCCAAAAATACACCTACAATAAGGTGTTTAAAAACTTTTACTTTCCCAAGCCATTATTCCACCATTGTCAGCTAATCTTCATTAAACATTTACCGTAGTTTTTTCGTTCTTAACGAATGTCAAAATTAATCTTTAGTTATCGTAGTGTTGAGTCTTCGGCCCCTGAACGTTGCCAATAACTGCGGGTGGCCAGAGAAATGACTGTCTTTTTGAAAACAGCTCTTTTGTCAGGCTAAAACAACTGCATTCTGCTTGGCAAGAGCCTCTCAACGTGCGAAGAAACTCTCTGCTTCATGATAAATGCTCTCTCCTTGGCCAAAAAACTGTTGTCTTCATGCTAAACTGTCTCGCGTCGGTCTAAAACCCATTGTCTTTTTTAAAAAGACCTCTTTTGTCGGCTAAAAAAAAACGTTCTCCTTTTTATCACACGCTTTCTAACGATAAAAAAAAGTTGTTTTCTTGATAAGTAGTCTCTTCTCGTTCAAAGAAAACTGTTTTTTGTCTGATAAGTAGTCGAAAACCACAGGGCCAAAGAACTGTGGTTTTCTTGATAAACAGTCTATCGTCGCACGAAAAATGATTGTCTATTTGAAAAAGGCATTCTAACCACCTAAAAAACGTCTCTCTTTGTGACAAACGCTCTCTAACGTTCAAAAAATTCTGGCTTCTTATCCTTTTTGTATGTCTCTTACCATTAACATAAGTCTCTGAACAATACCATGCTTCTCTTACAACTGTTTTTGTTAACATCATATCACTGCCAAAGAACGTTTTCAAAGCCATTATATGTGCCTGAATATTTTGGACCAACGCATAGTCAAACGCACGTCAAAAGTGCATTTTGGAGCCGTTTTTTGCAGCAAATACGCAACACAGACAACTGCGTGTGGTCTTTGAAATTTTTGAAATTTTCTGTTTTTTTCTTTGCCTTACCTTCAAAATAGTATTGTCTGGCCATGCGTTGTCTAAATCTGTGTATCTCATGCAGTTTCTGTATAAAACATCTCTTACTTTGTATGTTTGTCTGCCGTATCAGCAAAAGCCACAGTCAATAGTTTATCTGACAGTTATCTCTTTAAAAACACAATATTATCTTTGTTGTATGCTGGTATAAAGTATGTTAATGTTAGTATAGTGTGCACATGCTCTCTCTCCTCTTTCTCTTGGTATTTGTTTTTTGCTGCTTGCGGCCGTTTTCAAGCCGAGTGGCTCGAAAGACTTGAAAACGGTTGGTTTTTTTGAACGAATGAAAAGAAACGAAAAACAGTCGGGGTAAGGTAGAAACGCTTGTACCTGCACGATTTTTAAGCCTAAACTTACCTTGAAAACGAAAATTTATTTTTAAGCTTAAAAGTTATTTTTAATCCGAAGATTGTATTTTAAGCCTAAAACAGTAAAAAACTTTAAAATTAGCAACCGTTTTTAAATGTTAAATTTATTTTTGAGTCAAATCTTGATTTTTTACTTTAAATTTCGAAAAGACGTGTTATATTACACTGCCCAAGTTTATTGCCACAGCAACACTTTCTTTTATTGTTATCAAAAAGCCTTTCAAGTTGTAGTAGTAGTGGTAGAAGTCGAAGCACAAACAAAGGCAGTGCCATTTGAAGTTGGTGAATACCCAGAACAACAGCTAGAGCGTGGGTACAGGCATACCATTGAGCCACAGGCTACATTTTCAAAGGCGGATCTTAAAATTAAAAAATATTTTTTTAAATCAGTTTTAGCTCAGTTTTAGTCCAGAGCCCGAACCCAAGGCTCTAGCTCAGAGCCCTAGCCCAGAGCCTTAGCTCAGAGCCTAACATACGCAGCCTTGTCTAATAAGAGTAATAACCTTACCCATCACAAGTACAATCAGTGCTTGAACATTGTCTAAATCTTTGTGTAGCTCCACACATGCCACACGTATCACTACAGCTACTATAACTTCCCCAATCACCCCATGTGCAAGTTGTAGCCAAATTTGATCCTGATGGTAATGTTAATGCAGCTGTTGTAGCTTCAGCAGTCGTAGAAGTTACAGTCAAAAGTGTTGTAGCTAGTGTGGTAGCTGCTTCTGTAACGACATCTACTATAGTAGGTACTGTGGTCAGTACGGTCGAGGTTTGGGAGGTTGGGTCCATTACAATTACAGTAGTTTTTGTTGATGCTGTAGCTGAAGCGGCTTCTGAAATTAAGTTTTTTAAAGGTTTTTAAAGGTAAAATACTATGAATTTTGTATCTTACTCTATTCTACTTTACGCGACCCTACTCTACACTACCCTGAAAAAAAACTTACCTGAACATGTTTCATCTGATGTGAATTCACCTCTAAAACAGTAAAAAAGATATAGATAATGAAAAACAAAAATGACTACAAAACAGTGGTATATTAGGTGCCAACATAAAGAATCCGCCATTTTTTACAGGAAATTACATGCAAAGATGGCGGATTCTTTATGTCGGCATCAAGTATTATACATGTGACTTACGTGCAAATGTAAGGCCCAGTAGCAATACATCCTAATGGTAGTGGATCACAATCCCGATATCGTACTTTCGCCAACGTTCCATCTGATTGATAAGCGCAATCTCCAAATAATTGCCATTCGGCCCAAACGCCAGTATTGTTACACTGCGACGTTACTGTTGGCAGTAAAAGCGTTGATATAATAAGGAAGATAAACCACATTATTGAAAACTAAAATTCTGTATAAATACACTATATACCTAGAGTTATCTTATCTCAGTGTAGCTATTTAACTCTGCTTACTATAATATAATATCAACATAAGAACGAAAAGTAAAGAAAACTAAGTTTTTTTCTTGCCTTATTACTATAAAGGTTATTATTACAATGCTATAAGTTTTAAATTAAATAATATAAGTTTGTAATTGTAAAGAATATTGTTTAAATGTTTGAAACAAAACGAAATAGCGATTTACCTAGATAATCCAGTTGAACATACCTTTTCCTTGTATTCCTATATTTTCATCACGTAAAATGTTGTAGGTAATAAATGTTTTGAAGTTTTAATGCTGATAATTGAGTTAGGCCGGTCAGAAAGAAAATAAGAGAAATATTAGTTGTGAAAAACAAGCCGGGCCAAGCCTATTTTTGCATTTTTTTAGCTCATTTATGTACCATCAATTCAAAATACCAATAAAACTTTATTAAACATTTTTGTTATATACAATGTCATCAATAGTCGGCGTAAAATGGCAGTAGGGTAGCACTGGTGACAGCACGACCAACTTCATTCTCACATAGTACTGTATAAGTACCATAGTGATAAGGTTGAACATATGGAATTGTAAGTCGACACAAATCCGAAGTATCTTCGATTACTACGTCTTCCACAGTAAGTTTTTCGTCATTGAACAGCCAAATTACCTAAAATATTAAAGCAGTACATAAAGTACGGTACAAAGAATAGTATATCTTTCTCTTACTATCTTACTCTCTCTTTCTCGTTACGTCTTTCACTCCCTCTCTCAACTTACCCTTGGTCTAGGTGACCCCAGTAGTACACAATCAAACACCGCCTTCCCACCCTCAGGTACTCTAACGTCAGTGAATACCTTAAGGAATTCTGGAGCGTAACTCCACGGATTCTTGGCATATTTGTTTTGTGGAATATGATATGCAAGTTGATCGACTTGCTTTGTTAATGGAGATCTTTGTGGAGTTGGATGATAAACGTATTTGGATGGGTCTACTGTGAGTTGAGAAAACGTGCGATCTGGGAAGGTGTTCATAGTTTATCTAAAAGCGATTTGCGATAATAGGCCTTGTAAGGCTAAAAATAAAATTTAAAATTAAAAGAACGGAAACGGCTAAAACTATAAAACTGTGTCAAAGTAATGTTTACAAAAATTAAAAAGATGGTTAAAGTTAAGGTAGGCAAAAGCTTACTTACATTTAGACTAGAGTTGAGCTAAATCAAATATTATTAAGATTAATTAAGGATAAGCCAAGCTAACACGTATTAGGACTAAAGATAAACTAGGGCAAAGCTTACATAGCCTAGAGTTAAACTAGATCAAAGCTTGTTAGAACTAGGAATAACCTTGAACAAAGCTTACCTACGCTAGATTAGCTTTTTACAAGCACTAAGGATAAGGTAGGCCAGAGCTTATTTAAAGGACCAGTTCGCCCATTCAAATATCATTGGCATTCTGTCGCAAAAATTCGACGTTCATTTTTTTTGCAAAAAACCTGAGAAGGTCGGTCCCAAATTGGAAAATTCATTTCGACATTGACCCACTCACGTTTTTTGAGAAAAATGATTTTGATTGAAATTGCCTGATTTTCGACGCTTTTTGCGACAGAATGCCAATGATATTTGAATGGGCGAACTGGTCCTTTAAGCTAAAGTTAAGCTAGACAAAAGCTTACTTTTTACTAACGTTAAAGAAGCTTATGGTAAATTAGTCTATAAAATGTTGTTGTAGAACAAGGAAGAAAGAGAAGCAGTAAAATGTACTAAAAAGACAGCTTGAATAGTGCTAGAACAGAGCTAGAGTATGGCAAAAGTAGGACTAAAGTTTAGCTGACATTTCGGGTGTAGTACTAAATTTTGGTTTTAAGTAGAGTAGAGTAGGATAGGTAAGAGTAGGCGAGGGTAAGTAAAAGTTGGGTTAAAGCTGAGAGGTGAGAGAATAAAGAACGGTAAGGTCAAGCTACGATCAAGCTAAAGTAAAGCTAGACCAAAATTTTTTTAAGAACAAATATAAAATTACCATAAGCTTTACAAAATATCAAAACAAAAAGAAAAAATATTTTCAAAACATTCTAGTTTTGCCCGAAAATGTCAAAATATATGTATATAATTTTTTAAAAAGTTCAAAATCCCTTCGAATTCACACAAAAATCAAGTCCATGTGTTCTCAAAACGTTGAAAAACAGCTAAAATTCTTAACTCGCGGGTCCCCGCAGAGATCAAGAAAAGTCAGATGAGGTCGCGCGTGGGTATAACAAACAAATCTCTCCGACGTCCCCAAAAGTTTTTGTTGTCCTAGCAAATAAGTTTGGATCAAATTGATGTTAGCTATATTGAAAAGGGAGCTATAGCTTAAAGAAATAGAGGAAGATGATGAGTAATTGTTGATATAACAAGATTTGATGACAAAAACATTTATAGACTACGACTAGGGCTTTGGGCTAGGACTCTGGGCTAGGACTCTGGGCTAGGATTCTGGGCTAGGGCTCTGGGCTAGGGCTCTGGGCTAGAGCTTTGGACTAGGGCTCTGAGCTAGGGTTCTGGGCTAGGGCTCTGGGCTAGGGCTCTGGGTTAGGGCTCTGGGCTAGGGCTCTGGGCTAGGGCTCCAGGCTAGGGCGCTGGGCTAGGGCGCTGGGCTAGGGCGCTGGGCTAGGGCGCTGGGCTAGAAAAATTAAAAAAATGTTTTTCAGTTTCAAGTGGCTTCAAAGTATCCAGTAAAATAAAAAAAGCAAGTCAAATGACTTTACAGTGTAAAAATCCAAGAGCTCTGCTTCAAGTGCTAATGGTCTTCCACTTCTAAACAAATGTCCTGATCACGTGTTAATAAACGCAGCTGAATCTTGTTATGCAAAGACTATTCTTTATGGATAACCGTTTTTTTAGTTTTGAATAAGTAGTGAAAAAGAAGATATTTATATTGTACAAGTATTGTTTATTGTAAATCATCAAAAAAAGTTATTGCTAATCAAAAATGAGCAAAGTTTTACATCTTCATATCAATACAGTTACAAATAATACCTTAATAACATACAAACCATCCCTACACAAACTGTTATTTACATACAATCAAAGTCGAGCAGAAGCTTTTTTTCTGGTATTAGTTCACTTAATTCTGCGCGCCTTCTGAAAGCTCATTTGTGGGGTACGGGAGCGCAGAATTATGTGAACAACCTAGATGAAATTAGGGACCGACTTTTAGTAGAGAGGTGTAAATTTCTGATGAGATGGAGTGGGATCAATTTCTGACCCGGGCGAATGGCGCCAGTTTCAGCTTTAATAGGAGGGGAGAGTCATCATATTGCACATGTAAAATTCATGTTATAATTTCTTGAAAAGATCATTTAAAGTCCGTTGCGTCTTTTTACCATTGATTCCCACAGTAGGGTACACCCAGACACCCCCCGGTCGAGTTTTGCCCTTGGCTATACAGTAGTCTGAGAAGAAATCAACTGCGTCTTTCTCTGATGAACCTGAAAACAAGTTTAGGCATAGAATGAGACTTTAGGCTTAAAAGTGAAATTTTAGATTAAAAATGAAATTTAGGCTTAAAAGAAAGTTTAGGCTTAAAAATAAAACATTAAGCAAAAAATTGAATTTGAAGTTATTAAACCTTGAAAGGCCTAAATTTAATCATCAAAATAAAGCATGAGTTAAAAAAATGTATAATAAGTTTAGGCTTACCATTATAATCAGGGAAGTAAGCCTTCAACTCCAGCCGCTCCATTTTCTCAGCCAAAACGTCAGTTTCATTTAAAAACACATAAATCGGCACGTTCTTAACCTTCTCCTCATTACAGACTTGTTCAAACATGTCCAACGCATACTGTAATTTTGAATGTTTTCCACTTGAATCTTCAAAACGCTGATCAAACTCCGATATGGCTATACTATAGAAAATGGCATCAAAAGTGTCATATAATGACAACCAACGCTTCCGCTCCATTAATCGACCAGAAAAGTCGTATATTCTGAAAAAATGTAAAAAAATTTTTAAATTTAAAATTTTACTCTTAAAAAATAAAAATTGAAACAATTTCTAAACCTAAGACTAAACACTAGGCTTAAGAAACATTTTCTAATAACAAAGCAAAATTATAAGCCTAAGGTTGTACAGTAGACTTAAAACTTTAAAATAAAAAAAATGAAATTGACTTACAAAAATGACTGGTTATTGACTTCTAGGCTTTCTTGTCGTACTCCAACTGTTGGCACGTATAACATAACTAAGTCTTCTTGTGATGGCACAAAATTTAAATCAGCAAATCTGTGAATGTTGTTAAAGAAGCTGAAAGTACGCTTTTTATTCAACATTGTTAATGGGATAGCTTTATATTTCTCATAGGATTAAAATAGTCATTTTCCTAGCCTTGTCATTCCTATACCACCAGTTTCCTAGCCTAGCTATGCCTATGCTATCACTTTATTAGCCTTAATGTAAACACCGTAGGCTAGCCATGTCTTTATCGTTCTTCAATCATCTTCTGACATATTTTTTTATCATGCACTATACCAAGTTTATGTATCGTAACTTACTACTTCACAGAGTCGTTCATATTGACTTCAGCCCTTCGAATGTAAGCATTCTGTATCGTTTCTTCTTGCCATAGCTTTTCAAACGCTTCTTTTTCTTCTTTTCGAATCAACAGTCCAGCACTGTTGTCATTGTTTTCTATTAAGTCAACGTACTTCTAAAAGTCATCCAATACTATTGTTATTTTTAACATGATGTACATATATACAAATTTAAAAATTTTTTTATTTTAAAAAATCGATCTCACCCTAAATTTCAAAAAAATAAAAGTTCAAGCTTACTTGACATTCCACTGGAATTGTGTACCCAATCTTTTTCGTGTGTTCCAATAAACATGTCATTGCAGTGAACAGTAGTTGTCGTATGTAAGCTGGCCTATGTCGTAGTTCCATTTCGTGAGGGGCTGCTTTTGTTAATAACCTGAAAGTTCAGTTTTTAATCGACATACGGCCCTAAATGCCAATTTGATGCTTAAAAATGAGCCAAAACATCAGTTTTGAGCCCAATATTACTATCATTTAAACTTAACACACAATAAGCTTTTAAGCCCTAAGTTTTTTAAGCCTAAATTTAGTTTTAATCCTAAAAAACTTAATAAAGCATTATAAAAGTGTATGCCTCTTACCGTGCTTGCTGACATATCGTGCTCTTTCCGCTTTCACAAGTACCTAAAAACCATTTATTAAACATAACTAATAATTAAATTCGCTTTTTTTTGTAAATTAATTTATAAATCCTGTAATTTGTAAACAAAGTTAATAACATAACATTAAAGTGCACAATAACACCCTACTTATTTTTTTACAAAAGACTACTGAAATTTCAAAAAAGTCAGCTAAATAAAAAAAACGCTAAAAAATTGAAAAAAATTAAAAAATGTTACCTAAAAATCCGATTTTGATAGTTTTTGGAATATTCGAAGCAGTGATAATGACATTATTTCCATTATTTTCACCATCTGGTCGTGTAGAATTCTTTAGGATTGGCGTTGGAGCTCTTATGGGTGCAACTGGCGCATTTTCTTTGTTTTCTGTTTGAGGCGTTTCGGTGGCTTTGATCTAAAATAATATAAGCCTTAATATTAAAAAAACTAAAATTTATTTTAAGCTTAAAATTTTATTTTTAAGCTTGATATTTTATATTTGTGCTTAAGTTTCATTCTAAGCAAAAAATCCAGTTTTAAGCCTAAAATTTTGTTTGTAAGTCTAAAATATAACTTTAAGTTTAAAATTTTATTTGTAAGCCTAAAGTTCAATTTTTAAGCATAAAATATAATTTTAAGCCCAAAATTTCGATTGTAAACCTAAAATTTTAGTTTTAAGCCTAAAATGTCATTTTGCACCTAAAATTCAATCCTAAAGCCTAAAATTTAGTTTTAGTTTTAAGCCTAAACTTCATTTTTAGGTCTATAATTTTTTTAGCCGTGATTTCCCTCTCATATAGTACTATCTTTGCACTTACCGGCTGTTTATCTTGTCCAATATTGTTATTCGCGTTATTATTAACGGGCGACACTTGGGCCGGCTTTTTCGATGTTTTCGAACAAACGAGACCCATATTAAGAGTGCTGTGGGAATTACCTTTTGGGTGTCTGCTTATTATGCCGTTTTCTTAGACAGACAATCAGAATAACCTGAAAATTAGAAGTTTAACTTAAAACATTTCAAAAATAAAAAAAATCATTTTTGTAATAGTTACGGCACACAGTAACATATCATACAATAATGTATTAGTACGTACACAAGAAATTGTAAAATAACCCTAGCCCTAGCTCACTGCGCCATAGCCCAGAGCACTAGCCCAGACCACTAGCCCAGAGCCCTAGCCCAGAGCCCTAGCCCAGAGCTTTAGCCCAGAGCCTCCGCTTTTCTAAGCAAAACTCTTACTTATTCCTCCTTTATTTTTCCTTAAGAAAATTGTACTTTACATTTATTTTTGACTAACCATAAATTTTTATATAACAATAAATCTGAAATGTACAATTTAAAAATACATGACTACATTTCGATTTCTTTACAATGTTAAAATATTAAAAACGGTTTGAATTTCAACAGAAACTTAGAAATTCTGAATTATTAAAATCGGCATGTGACCAAAGTAAAAAAAAACATTGGTTTCATAGCGTGTTATCATTTATCAATTTAAAATTTTGAAAATCATAATAATTGCTAAAAAAAATTAACATTTATTGGTTCTTATATGAACCAACAAGTACTATATAGTATCAGTTAAGTAAAAACGCAGCTAATAAGGAACTCTAAATATGATTAATACAAACCCAAAACAGTAACATTTAAAGTCACACCCCTAGCCAAAGATACCTTGCCCTAATTTATAAAATGGCACCAGTAAAAAATTAAAAATTGCTAATTTTTTTCAAAACTAAACGCCAAAAGTAAATAACAATATGTCATTGCTACAATTTAAAATGTAATTACCCTCATGACATGTTATCATGTCATAATAACAACGTTAGTGCAAGATGACAACAGAACATAAAAAAGAAAATATTATTGCAATTCCTTTTGTAAAGACCTTATATTATTCGGTAAAACAAGTATAATATAGCACGAAATTTGTGCCAAAATCCAGGTTTAGCGTAAAACACATTTATAAGCCTAAATTTAGTTTAACCTTAATACTCTGTTTTACATAAGCCTAAAATTTATTTTTTACTCAAAAATTACTGATAAGCCTAAAGTTCCTTTTTGAGTCGAATGTTATACTTTTAAGTCTGAAGTTTCTGTTTTAAGCTTAAAATTTATTTTTAAGCCTAAAATTCAGTTTTAAACCTAAAATTCATTATTCAGTGTAAATAACAGCTTTTAATCTTAAGTTTCATTTATATGCTTGTAACTCGGTTTTACGCCTAAAGGTACACATTTAAACCAAAAATTAATTTTTAAGCCTAAAATTCATTTTTAAACCTAAAATTCAATTATTCGCCCAAAACTTAATTTTAAGCCTAACACACATACCTCAAACCCCCAAAGTTTAAACAACGCCAAACGCCATAACTAGACAAAACTGTCACACTTTCTCAACCCTCAGGCATTGTGAGTTGAAAAAGCCACACCTCAAGGTAATATCGAACAAAACCGCGGTAAATAGCCAAGTGTGTGAAATGAGAATGTCTTGAAAGTAAGTGAAAAACACGAATCTAGCGTGCCCAAAGTGTGTAAATTTTTACATTTCCTATGAATGTGACGTTGTTTTTTTTTGCGTAAACGCCATTTTCAAACCGGTTTATTTTTGGAAGTTTACAGGGTTTTTAATTACACTGCAGTTGTAAAACCACATTTATTTGCGTAACATCAAATTTTGATTTGGAAACGGAAGTTCTATTTTTAGGCTTATACTTTACAAGGGGGTTGCAACAAATATCACCCCTCCCCCCGGGATTTAAAACAAGACTATATAAGATATAAGAGCATACAAAGTTACCAAACAAACCGTTTTTTAAAACTGCTAAAGGCCTTTAAATAGAAGTTTACAGTGAGCTTAATATTCTTATGTGATTAGAAGGTATAGCTTTAAAATTCGAAAAATGACATATTTTGACAAATATTTTTTTCTAAACTAGTTAAAGGCAGAAATTAGTACTAAAAACTATTTTTAATTAAAGTATTGTTTGGCTAGCCAAAACATCTTTTCATAATGGCAAAACGCCAATGTTAATGCCTTAATCCATTGATTTTGCTCAAGACGAATAAGAAGTGCCAAATAGAAAATCCCGTGTAAATTCTTCGGCTTTTAGTATCACGCTAGCCAAGGCTAAATAGCAGTTTTTAAAACGAGTTTTCATGGGGAATTGCATGCTTTCAATCCTATATAAGGATATTAAACCTTAATAATTTTTGGCGCAACTCCCTTAAACAATTTAAAACAACCAAAGTGTTTGATTACAAAAATGAATGAGAGGTTTTGACATTAAACTTTAGACTTAAAAGTAAAACTTTTTTGCTTAAAAATAAATTTTAGACTTAGAAACCCTCAAAGTGAAATTCAGTAATAATTACAAAAAAGCAGTAAAAAACTAAAATATGTGACAAATGGCACTAATATTCTTTTATTGAGTAAAAATTCCAATTCTCCTCAAGTACGGGCTAAATTAATCCGGTAACTACAAGACGATTACTTAATCGGTATTATATTCAGTAATCTTTTAATTTAACCGCCCTGCAGGTATGTTTTGTGGCTTTATCTTAACCCACATAGACATATTCCGGGCAATTAATATTCTGCTTTAGCCTACTCTACTTTATTCCTTCTTTAACCTTACGCCAGCTTCTCTTTTTTAGCCATTTTTATAATAAAAAATGATATTTTACCCTGCCCTTAAACCTCTTCTGCAGCTTTTTTCTACGACACGCTGACCAGCAAATAACAATATGACAATTAAAACCCACACAAACACACAAATGTCTCACTAGAGACAAATAACATAAGTTAAATTACTCAATAATATTACCTTTTATATTGCTATACTGCAAAAATTGCCCTTTATGCTAATAAAGGTAATGGCAAGGTTATATGCCTACCTTTTTGCCTTGCCTTGCCTTGCCTTGCCTTGCCTTGCCTTGCCTTGCCTTGCCTTGCCTTGCCTTGCCTTTTTATCCTACCCTACTTTATCATATCCTACCCAATCGACCCTTCATCACATTACTCGGTCATAAGCTATCTTAACCCTATCCTACCTACCCTGTCTTCTTCACCTGATTCTTCTGTACTCGATATTATGCCACGTTTTGTTACCCTATCTTACCCTACTCTGTACTAAAAGTAAAATAAAACAAAATTCCTATACCAAACGTATTATATTACCCCTGTAACAAAGATATTAAAATTTGAAAGTAAAGTCAAAAACTACTACAATCCTTTACTTTCAGGTACGAATGTGTAATCCTCTAATTGAAATTGCTTTTTCGAAAACGTTTTCGAATACGTTTAAATTACTTTTTATGTTGATTCTTTAAATAGAGGGTGAAATTATATGTCGCGTTGGTATTGAATGGAGCTAGCAAAAGTACTTTGCAGTAACAAAATCTAAAACACAAAGAGATTGTCAGGTTGAACCTTCAAATGCATTTTCTGAAACGAAAAAGAATATTGAATGGAAATAAGATTTTTAACAAAAAAAAATAAATGCTAGGCTTAAAAATAAAGTTTAGGCTTAAAAATGAAACTTTAGGTTTAAAGACAAAATTTAAGCTAAAAAATGAAATTATAGGCTTAAAAATCAAGCTTAGGCTTAAAAATATTATTACAGGTTTATAAATGAAATTTTAGGCTTAAAAACAAAATTTAGGCTCGAAACTCAATTTTAGTCTTAAGAACGCATTTTGGTATTAAGAAATTAATTTTAGGCTTAAAAATGGAGTTATGAAATTAAAAATGAACTTTAGCCTTAAAAATGAATTTTAGCTACAAAAATAGAGCCTTAGGCTTAAAATAAAAATTTAAGCACAAAGCTAAATTTTACGCTTAAAAACGAAATTTTAGGCTTAAAATGCAGTTTTAAACATAAAAATAAAATTTTAGGCTTTAAAATTGATATATAGGCTAAAAAACAAAACTTAAACTTAAAAATAAAATCTCAAAATTAAAACTAAAATTTTAGGCTTAAAAATTTAACTTTAGGCTTAACCAATCTAACCAGACATTTTCCAAAACTTCAAAAAACCGACCGATTTCCTCGTAAATTTTCACAATTTCCCTCTTTTTACGTCAAATTCTACCAATTTTATGCAAATTTTCGCCCTTTTTCACGTTCTCGAAATGGGCATATAAAAGCCGCCTTCCCAAGCGCAGATCCCATCATATTCGGCTGTGCTCGATTCAAGACTCGTCGTTCGTTCCGTTCCTCTCGTTCGTTCCGAAAACAATGTCAGGCGGATACACTGGTGCTGGTAGGTCATGATTTTTAGAGGTTTTTTTTGAGTTTTGGGAGTGTTTTTGAAAATTTTTTTGAAGTTTTGATAGATTTAAAAACTTCATAAAATTTTTTGGATCTTTTTTTGATTTATGAAATTTTGATCAAATTTTAAACTTTTTTTTTTAAATTTTTTAAAAGTTTTATAATGTTTTTTGGATATTTTTAAAAATTTTTTTGGATTTTTTGAACTTTTTTGATCTTAATTTATGAAATTTTCAATATTTTTAATTTTTGGAAATTTATAATTATTTTTTTATTTCAAATTTTAACTTCACCCTTTCAGGACTCGTTCCCTCCAATGGCGAATTCTACGGTTCAGGCTACGGTGAGCGCGTGTTGGCCCCACCAGAGATTCAACAGAAATATGCTGGCAAGCCCGCCTTCTTCGACGCTGACCATGGCGTTCTCTTCGATGGTGAATATGCCTACATTTACCAAGCCCAACCAGAGCAAGCTCAAGGTCTTTCGCTGGAGAATGAAGTCAACACCGGTCTCGAGAAGAGCTTCCATCTAGGCAATGGTACCGAAGGTGACGTAGAGGAGCACCGCAACGCCCTCTCTTCGACCTATCTGTTGGACTCGCCCGCTGGAGCCGTCTACCAATAAACCGATATCTAAGTCTAATCTAAGATAAATAAACTTTTTAAACTTTTTTTCTGGTTTATGTTTTTATTTTTTTTTTGATTTTTGTTGAGATGCTTTTTTGTATGAGAGTAGGACTAGAGAAAGGACTAGGCTTAGAGAAAAAGATAGGCTTAAAACTAGAGTTAAAACTCGGCCTAAAGTAAGGTTTCAAACTAGAGAAAGATCTAGAGTTAAGCCTCATTTAAGTATAGGCGTAGAGTTAAGGCTAGCGTAATTTCTAAGACTAGAGTTAAGGCTATGACTAGAGTTAGGGCTAGAACTAGAGTACTAGTGCATTAGGCTTATAATTAAGTAAGAGTTAAGCCTGAAATTAGGGGTAGGCTTAAAATGAAAATTATGAATAGAGTAAAAGCTAGAGCTAAGTTTAAGAATAAAGAGTGAGGGCTAAGCCGAAAATTAAAGATAGGCTGTTCGTTGTCGTGGCGGGAGCAAACGGGTGCAGTCGTGTTAAGTCCAACTAGTCAGGGCTAGAGTAATTTCTAAAACTAGAACAAAGATCAAAGTAAGAGTTAGGCTTAAGACTAAAGTAAGGGCTACGTCTAGAGAAAGAGTTAAGCTTAGGACTAGAGTGAGAACTAAGCTTAAATTAAAGGCTAAGACTAGAGTAAGGTCTAGGACAGAGTCAGGCTTAAGACTAGAGTAAAGGCTAAGACTAGACCAAGAGCTAGAGCTAGGCCAAAGACTAGATTAAGAGCTAAGGTTGGACTAGAGTTTTTAATCTCCAAGCGATTTCTTAAGCAATGGTTTTACTAAACAGTTCTCGTGAGTTTCAATTCATTTTTCGTTTGTAAAATACGCCTTCACTTCTTTATGGTTAACTTAAATTTTATTACTTTACCAAAACTATGAACTACCCATTTCAAAAAAACCGTTTTCTATTTATCTACGCATCCATGTAATCTGGCACGATACATGGGTTTTTGTTATCAATATTCTTCATGATATCACAGTGTCGTGCTGGTGCGTACTCGTACATCTGGTTGCCTTGTTGTAGACGTTGGAACATGACACAAGATGGGAAGCATTGTTCGTACTTCTCCAACGACTCTTCGATGCAGCCTTGAGGCCGCTGAGAGCGGACCTTCTTTCTCGAACATTCCATCGCTTTTTCGATTCGGATTTGAGGTGGAATGGCAATGGAGCGGAGCATTTTGACACATTGACGACGACAAGTTCGAGACTCTAGTAGCCAGCAACAGTTTTCAGCTGAAATATTTGAATATCATTTTTGTTAGGCTAGTTTTTCGTTAGCTGAAAAATTAATTTTAGGCTTAAAAATAAAATTTTAGACTTGAAAGTGAAAGGTTTAAAAAAACTTTTTGCTTAAAAATGAGTTTAAGACTAAAGGAGTTTTAAGCTACTTTTAAAGGTGTAACCTACTTTTCACAGCCAAAAGTGACTCTTTATGTAGCTCCATCTCCATGCATATCGTATGGTTTTTGAAAGCTTTACAGTCATCATTCGTTTCGCCCTTATTCAACTGTTGTAGGCAACATTGTTCTGATTCTGCCGTGCAACACTTTTTTACTACTGAAAAAAAGAGAGTTACAGAAAATTATTTTAAAAAAACTTTTAATCAGGATGAGGTAAAGGAAAGACAAATGTGATGTTAGGTTAAGTAAAGCAGGATAAGGTAAGACCAAGGCAGGCTACAGAGGTAAGAATAGGTTAAGACTAGTGTATGCCTGTGGTGGGACAAAAGCTGAAGCAAGTGTAAAGAAAGAGTAAGGCAAGAAGATAAAAGAGTTTGAGTAGGCCGCGCTGGAGTGAGAGCCAGAGCAAAAGTTAAGATTAAACTTAAGGCTATATTAAGAGCTGAGACTAGAAGAAAGGCTAAGAATTAAGATAAGACTAGGAGCTACAACTATAATTAAAAACTAGGGCTACAGAAAGAGCTAAGAATAGCGTTAGGACTATCTAGAGTAAGCAATGGGACTAGAGTAAAGGATACGTCTAGGATAAGAGTCAGGCATAGGGTAAAGGCTAGAGCCCAATCCATAACTCTAGCTGTAAGCCTAGAGTTAAAGATTGGGCTAGAGCAATGACTAGGGCAGGAGTATGAGCTAGCAGCAGAACTGGGGTTAAGACTAAAGTAAGGACTATCACTGCAGGTAAGACTAAGGCAATTGAGGAGAAAGGAACTTACATTGATCAGCATTGAAAGCCGTCGCATAACCCGTAAGAACAGCGCATCCAACCAACAGTGCGCTAATGTGTATACAGTACATGATCAAACGTTGATATCAAATTGACTGTTGAAAGACTAGAATGTTTTGACTCAACCACGACGTCAAACAAGCCAATTAAATTTTTTAAAAATTCAAATTCTATGGAATTTTTCTCGTTATCAATAAATCAATAGTAGACACTTCGTTCCAAAAACTCAGTTTTCCGAATAAGCAGTTCAATATTCAAATTGTTTCAAAAACGCCTCCAAAAAGTGTCAAATCTCCTTCAATCCACTTCCGCCGTCACCACCCAACACGAATCGACCTGAAAGAGGTTGAGTTGAAGGCTGTAGGAGGACCCGATATTTTTATGGACACTTTTTCATAACGCACTGTCACAAATTTTATGGGCAAAAGTTGCACATTCGAATGAGTGCAAACAGCTCGATACATTTGGGAAGGGAAAGTTAGTTTTTTTAGTTTGGTCAGAGATCTATATTGTTACACTGCAGAGCACTAGTAGATATAAATATGAATTGTTTGTTGGTCTTTAGACCTGAAACGGTGCATCAATAAGTCAAGCTTGGCTAAAGAAAATTTGAAAAGGGCCAAACTGGTATATATAAGCCCAAGGGGTGGGGCTCCAAACCAACCCCCGCCCCAGCCCTGTATAGGTCTACTTGCTTTTAAAAATTTTACCTGCTCTAACCCTATTTTATCCTGCTAAACTCTACTCTACTCTACTACACTGTACCTTACAGTGCACTCCTTTTCTGTACTCTACTGTACATTAATGTGCTGTACCTTACTCTGCTCTACTACACTGTGCCCAATTTACCCTAATATAATGTATCTTTCTCTACTTTACTATACTGCACCAAATCCCTTTATAATAAACCTTATTGTACTCTACTCTACTACAGTGTATCCTATCCTACCCTACTATACTGTACCCTAACCTACTATAATGTATTTTATTCTACTCTAATATACTGTACCCTACCATAGTATACTGTACCCTAACCTACTATAATGTATCTTATCCTGTTCTACTATACTATAACTTACCGTACTCTACGTTACTCTGTTTCAACCTAGCTTCACCCAGCCTAGCACTGCTTTGCTTTTAAAAAAAGTTTCCTTACCCAATCCTGCCTATTCCTCATTACAAGAATTATACAGTGCTTTACGATTCACTCGGTAAAACAATATGATATAAACCTATAAAATAAACTGAACTCCACAAATCAACCCAATACTTCTAGCTTTATATACCTTCCCAACTCCCACCCACCATATTATAATGTATAATGTTTCAAAATGTCAAAAATTGTAAATTTAGCAAAACCCTATTTCGAGGCGTGTAACTTATAATGTAAAAACAATTTCGGTATAAAATAAGACACGCCAACGCCCTTCATTAACATTAGACATCACGCAATGGTAACATCGGAACCGGACAACGCCTATTACTGTTCTTCAGCCTATGGTAATGTAAAAAAAGCAATGTGTACATGTGAAAGAAAATAAATTTACTGTAAAAAGTAGATTGATGTAAAAAGTGTTTAGTGTAAAGACAAAAAATTACATTTTAGATAAATAAAAACGACGGAATTAATCAAATCTGTACTCCTAACAGTGCATAAAAAACAAATTTTGAGACAGAAAAAACGAAAAAAGTTCACACCTACCTTCAGGATGTTACAACTTTTGTGGCGGACACTAATTTAGTAACCGCGATGAAAAAATGATTATTTTTGAAAATGGCAATTACTTTTTTTATGTTCTTCAGCAGGCTACAGTTTTGAGAATTGCACGTATGCAAGGAGGTCTCTAGGAGGGATGAGTGAGAAAAATGGGATAAGAAAGAGGAGCTAATGGTGGGGAATAGATAGGTACCATACTTGTAGAAAAGTTAAAAAAATTTTTTTTTGAAAAATAAGTTCTTACTAGGAAGTACCCTACCTGCCCCGCTCAGAATCATCTCAAAATTTTTATGTAAACTCCTTGTACCACCAATAGTACTCATAAAAAATTTTAGCTCGCGCTTTTGAGTTTTAAGTTTAAATTATGTGGGTTTCCCGCCAATTAGGCAAATTTGGCATTGTGTTTCAAGCACTTTTTTTGACTTTCCAGCCGAGCTACACTTACAATTTTAAAAATGTAGGTTCATTTAAAGATATTTTATTAGTGTATCAAAGAAAAATTTCTAATAGTGAAAAAATGACAGAGTTATAAGCTTGAAACACAATACCTTTTGTCTTTACAAGCGGGAAATTCAAAACGTAATTTTTTGATCTCGATTATCTTGAGATTTACTGTAAAGCGCAATTTAGTACTTTGCTGAAGATCTTATATTTACATGATCTTCCTAAATAAAACATTTCAAGTCTATGTAGTAATCTTTTTGCACGTATGGTAGAGTACAGTAAGATACTACTTTCTTGTCTAGCACTGCCTTGCTTTTCATAAATTTTTATGAGAAGTAGACCATTTTCTTTTATACTCACCATATCAATAATATACAAAAATGTTGCAAAGATGATTGTCAAGTCAAGCGCGCATAATTTAAATTCATAAGGATGTTGCTTAAAGATAAATTTTAGGCTAAAAAATGAATTTTCGGTTTAAACATCAATTTTAGGCTTAAAAATTTAATTTTTAAGATCAGAAACAGTTTTCAGGTTTAAAAATATTATAGTAAACTTAAAAACAAATTTTAAGCTTAAAAACTGAATTTTAAGCACAAAAAATGAACCTCAAGCTTCAATATAAAGTTGAAACTTAAAAATAAAACTTAGGCCTAAAAATGAATTTTAGGCTTAAAAATAAACTTTAAACGTATAATTGTACTTTGCACTTTAAAATAACTCCCAAGCTTATAAGACAAAACTATAATGACCTTTATTACTAACCCCCACTCAGACCTTGCTTGTTTGTATTCCAAATTCAAAATATTACACAGTTTGAAAAGAGCAACAATTTGGCCACATTTTATACCTAATTTGAAATTTCAAAAAAAATGTTTTAATTTCCGGAATTTTGAGAAGTGATCTTTAAATCGTCGTCCATTTCCATTTTTAGCCTTCAAACATTTCGAATCAAGATTTTTGTAATTTAAATTTAAACAAAAAGCTTAGAAATTTGGGAAATTTTAATTGTAAAGTAACCGTTCACAGATTATTTTTAAAGTAAAAAAAATTTTTTAAACATAAAAATTAAATTTTAGGCTTACTAAATACATTTTAGGCTTATAATGGAGTTTAGTTTTGGAAATTAACTTTCGACTTAAAATTGCAGTTTAGGCTTAAAAATTAAATTTTAAGCTTAAAAAATGTATTTTAGGTTTAAAAAATACCTTTTAGGCTTCAAAATAAATTTAGGCCTAAATAATGACCTTTAGACTCACAAAATACATTTTAAGTTTACAAAACGGATTTTTAGTTTTGAATGAACTTTTAGGCTTAAAAATGAAATTCAAGCTTAAAACTTAATTTTGAGCGTAGAAATGAACAGGCTTAAATAAGGGCCTTTAGACATACAAAATAAATTTTAGATTTAAAAAATAAATTTTAGGCTTGACTCTTAGTTTTAAGCTTAAAATAGAATTTTAGTTATAAAAAATCAACTTTTAGTTTTAAAATGTATTTTAGGTTTACGAAGCAAAACTTAGGCTTTAAAATGAACATCTGGCTTAAAACGTGAATTTCAAGCTGTTTAAATTTTAATCCACAAACTTTATAAAAAATATATTATGTAGATGAGTTAACCTTATTTTACAAAAGTAAATACAAACTGTAAAACACAGAGAGTAGAGAAATTCCAATGCTAGTCGAACTTGCATCATTACAGTTGTCCCCTCTACAACAATGAAAATGCAACCCTGTATGATAAACCAAGGTGAAGTGACCTTCTTCTGAACACATTTTTGGCGGTGCACATGCTCTGAAATTTTTTAATTTTTTTTTATATTTGTTTGGCTTTGACATGCAAGTCCTTAACACAAGCCCTAACTCTCGGCTTAGTCCTAGCTTTGCCTTAGTCATAGCCTTGACCGTAGACTGTTGTTAAGATGGGTTTCGTACCTATATATCTCTGGAGTTTGCTCTGTGTTATCATTTATCAGCTTTGCACAAAACTCTGAACTTTCTTCACAATCTCTTTCTTCATATCCACCTTCATCTGATAGTTTATCTAAAACAATATGATACTATATATGACATTATATATGTTCTTGTTACCTTTTCTAACATAAAGTTCAGAAAATAACTTCAAATTACTAAAAAATTACATTAAAATCTACCTTCATAGCATCGTAATCCATGACCAACAATTACCAGAATAAATAGTACAGTAAAGCAAAATATTTTGTTGATATTGTTCATTTTAAACCGCCAACAATGTATGATTAATGATTTTGAAGTTTTGAAAAGATTTCTCCTTCATAAAACTAGGAGTGTTACTGGGAGAAGCAACACTGATAAGCAAATAATGCACTTTATAACAGATTTAATGGTAAAAACTATGTTTTACGCATAATCTTTCTATTTTTTGAATTTTTAAAATTAACATGTTTAGAGTAAAACATTTTTAGGTTTTTTATTTTGTTTCATATTCTAACTAACTGTATTTTACATTAAAAACGCTAACAACAGTAAAGTCTTTAAGTCCCACCACGCAAACAAGTAATTGCCAAAACTACATGGCATTCCGCTGCAATTGAAAATAATAATTATTTGTTTATTCGAAATTGTGCTTTTATCAAAATCGGAAAGATTAGATAAGTTTAATGCTGAACTTTATTACAAATGCCACTAATTGACTCATCGGCGAATATAATTGGTCAAAATGACATTAGGTAAGAGGTATACATTGCTATTTTGCCTAAAATAAGGTAAAAAATGTTGTTTTTGTTCGAACTTTTGGCAGTTTTTAGATGGAAATGATAGTTTTTGATACAGTGCTTTGTGTTTTAGATTTTTTATGGTTAATAAATGTGTTTTATGATGTAAAAATAATTTTTATTGGTTTAGGAAGATCCAGATTTATTCAAATTGCAAGTTTCCATTCACTCCAGTGACAAAAGTAGCGATATGTCCGCTTGGAGGGCCGATTGGTATGCTTTTACTTTTTTTTTTGGTTTTTAGGTATTATGAAAGAATTTGCAAAAAAAATTTGTGTTTAAAGAACGAAATAGGCATTACAACTCCAGCAGCAAATACAATATCAGCTAAAACTCAAACTTTTTAGCGGTCGCCGGAGCAAAAGACTATCAAAATGAGAAGAATGTGTCAGTTCGTATTTTGAAAGCGAATGGCGAGTTTATATCTCAAGTTGAAGTCACCCATTTGCTGGATTTGTACTGGACAATGGCTCAAAAACTGGTACTGTTGTGCAAGAATGGTCGTGTTCTGGTGTATACAGCAGCTGGGTTGTCGCATAAAATATTTTTCATGGACAATAAGACCGAGTCGTTGGACATAGCAAGTGCACGGATTTTTCATACTCGAAATGCGATTACTGGGTTGGCTTGTCTTAAATCGACCGGTCAATTGTTTGCGGTTAATGATGTGGAATCACATTTGTTGTGGAGGATTTCGGATGTTTCTAGTAAGGTTTTTGATGGTTTTTAGGGGGAAACTTGAAGTTTATCACTTCTTTTTGGGCTAGATTTTAAAGTTTAGGTACTTTTTTGACCTTCTTTGGACAATAAATGATGTTTTATATTAAAAAATGTGTTATATTAAGAAATACAAGAACTTAAATTTAACGCTAAAGTTTTGTTGGTGGTTTAAAGTTCATCTTCAGAATCTCAAAACCTGCCAACCGTTTGGTTGATGGTACCGTCTTCGGAAGGACCTATGATGGTTTGGTATGCTGGGAAAGGAAGGTTCTTTACAGCTGGGCAAGGAAAACCGCCATTATTGAAGGTTCGTCTAATTTTAATTTTTTTTTTGAATTTTTAGGATTTTGGAAGATTGATTAACAAGATTTTGGACTTTAAGGCTTGATCAATAAGCTATTAAAAGTCGAAGGTCTGATCAATAAGTTTATGACTAACTTAGTTAATCTTACAAGGGAATGTTACAAACTGCCCATTCGATTTTTAAAAGTGAATGGTACCATTTGAAAGAGCGTAAAAAGTTGACCAGATTTCTATTTTCAAAAATTGCTAATTTTTCCTTACAAGCCCGCAAGCGAGATTTTAAAATTATTAGTGAAAGGGCCTTATAAGTTGTTATTCTTTCTTTTGGATTATTGTATTTTTAAAAACCTTAGGTTTTACTTTTTTTATGTTTTATTAGATGTAAGAAGCCATTATCAACAAAAAAAAATTTTTTTTTGAATATTATACTTAATTAACTTTTAAATAAAAAAGAATACCAATCAATTACCCAAAAGGAGAATCGAACCTAAAGTCCATTGATTGCGCAATCACGGCGCCTTTGACCACTCAGCCATCCGAACACGTTTACTTTCCCCTTTTTTGAAAGAAGCCAAAAGAAAGTGGGTTTAAAAAATCCGTTTTGATAGTAAAAATTTTAAAAGCTCGCTAGCGGGCTTGTAAAGCAAAATTAGCAGTTTTTGAAAATAGGTTTCTAGTCAACTTTTTACGCTCTTTCACATGGTACCATTCATTTTTAAAAAGCGAATGGGCAGTTTGTAACATTCCCTTGTTAGCCAACGTTTTGCTTAATTTTAAAGTTCTGATCTAAAATTTTTATTTAGCAATTAGAATGGGCGCAAGGAGATTATACTGACATTCAAATCGACTACAACAATGAAAAGCTGGCGATATTGAATAATCAGGGACATCTACAGATCGTTTCCACTGATTTGGAAGAAGAATATCTATCAATACAGCCGGAGGGCGCTACTTTAATCGATTCGGATATATTATGGTAAGAAAAATTTTTTTAATTTGAATAAAAAACTTAAAATTACTTTTTAAATTATATTTTTTTTAAACTATAATTTGAAAAAAACTCGATTAATAGTGATTTTTAAAGATTTTTTTTAGGTTTCAAGACGATATTATCTTGCTGAAGTCAGGTACTAACAAGATATATAGTGTTAACAAGGATGGTGAAACTAAAGAGTAAGTTAGTTTCAGTGGGTAGGAATAAAAAATTTATTTTAAGCTTACAATTCATTTTTAAGATTTTTTCTAATTTTAACTTTTTTTTGGCTTTAGTTTTCGTTTTTGAGCCTAAATCTTGTTTTCTAGGGATGCAATTATAATTTAACCTAATATAAGCAAGTATAATATAATATATGTTTTCAGCTTTGCCTTTTCATCAGAAGTCTACACAGTTCAAGAACCAGATGGAATCAATGTCTACACCACAGACGCGGTTCATTCTCTACATCCAGTATACAAATCAACACGAAAAGTCTTATCAATGGCATCACAAGCCCCAGGCGCTTTCCTCTACGAATCTCTATTGAAATTTCGCAAATCAGACCCTCAAGTAACTGAATATGTCCAACAGATTGGTGACAATGTAAACGAAGCTGTCAAAGATTGTTTCGAAGCTGCGAAGGAAGTTAGAACGGCTCAGGAGGAGGAAAACTTATTGGCCGCCGCCGCTTTCGGCCAATCGTTGAAGAGAATCACATTGGCCAGTGATAGGATCGAGTTTGCGGATCAGTGCACTATCTTTAGGGTGATAAGGTTCTTGTATGATCGAGGAATACCGCTGAGTTGTAAACAGTTGGACGTGCTGGGGATTAGGGCGGTAGGTGTTGTTTATAGAATTGGTAGCTGGCCAGCTTGAATTATAATTACCCTTTAGGCGTTGTAACTAGCCAAAAACGTGATTATAAGCCTTAGAATAACCTTAAACTTCCCTTGCATAAATAAAAACTAATTTTCAACTTTTCAGGTACTAGACCGCCTCATAGAGCTCCGACTTTTCGCAGCCGCCGACCTAATAGCAACTCAAATGTGCCCCGAAGCTAGGTCTCGAATCATCGCTCATTGGGCACTGGACTCGATGGATAAGGTATCAAATGGTCTAGCCGAAGAGAATGTGTTATGCGAAAGAATAATCAAACGTTTCAAAGGACAAAAACACGTGTCCTTTGCTGAAACGGCGTTAGTAGCACACGAAAAAGGCTTACAAAGATTGGCAACAAAGCTGCTGGACTTGGAGACGGATGTCAGCAAACAAGTCCAGACCTACTTGAAGCTGAAGAAACAGGAAAAAGCATTGGAGATTTGCTCCAAATGCAACGATCCCGATTTGTGTGGGTTTTTGAATTGAAGTATTAGTAGTTTGAGTAGATTTTTGAATTTTTCTTTTAATTTTTTTGGTTTTTAGTGTACCTGGTGATAAGACACTTGAAAACGGACAGAAATCCAAGAGAATTGGAACTGATTTTGCAAAAAGTACCAAATGTGTTTCAAATGTACAAGGTAAGAAAATAATGGAAGACTTAATAGGATTCTCACATCGTTAACCTTTTTTAGCTTGTAATTTCATTGATAGGCCTAAAAATTCATTTTTAAGCCTAAAATGAATTTTTAAGCTTAAATTTTATTTTTAAATCTAAAATTTAATTTCTAAACCTAAGATTCATTTTTAAGCCTAAATTTCATTTTTAAAACTACAATTAGTTTTTAAGCCTAAAATTGATTTTTTGAGCTTAAAATTTATTTTCATGTCTATAATTAATTTTTAAGCCTAAATTTTATTTTTAAGCCTAAACTTTAATTTCTAGACTTAAAATTTATTTTTAAACTTAAACTTTCATTTTTAAGCTTAAACTTTTATTTTTAAATTTAATATCAGGTTTAAGCCTAAAATTGATTTTTCACACTTTAATTTTTAGGAAATGACAAAAGACGAGAACCCAACCCGCCTATTAGCTTTATACAAACAAAGTGACGACTTCCGACGACAATCTCTATATTACCTACATTCCGCCGCCGATAACAGCGTTTTTGACGCCGAAAAGCTGGCCGAAAACTTATCAAAAGCTCAGGAAACTCTACAATCAGGTGGTCATACCTACTTAGCCGGCCTGACAAAACAACATCAACAATTAGTGGCGGATAATGCGGTTCTGGAAGAGAAATATCATACGAGTTTGGTGGACAAAAGCTTGAAACAAACCTTTCAATGGGCTGTTTTGGAGGTGAGAATGAGGGTTTTGAGTGGGGTATAGATAACGTGAAGTGTTGGTTTATTACAAATTTAGAAGTTGCTTTTTAAGACTAAATGAAGGTTTTTTTAGGCTTGTGTTTTATTTTTAGAGCATGTTTAGGAAACTTACTTTTAGGCTTGGATGGGCGTTTTATTTCCTTAAACGACATTTTTAAGCTTAAGATGAAATTTTTAGGCTTTAAAGCTAATTTTATACCTAAAAATCCAGTTAATTTGATTGCGGCCTACACTTTTATTTTTATGCATAAAGTGCCATTTTAAGCCTAGAATTTCGTTTTTAGCCTGGTATTTATTTTTAAGGCTAAACTTTATTTTTTAGTTCAAAATGAAGTTTTTAGGCTTAAAAGTTCATTTTTAATCTCAAAATTCACGGTAAAAATCATTTTGAGGCCTAAATTTTTATTTTGAATTTTTGGCATATGCTTCTTTTTGAGCATAAAATGACGTTTTTAGGTTTAAAGTTTCATTTTTAAGCGTAAGTTTCTTTTTTAGCTCAATGTTTTAAAATGTTAACGTTATTTTTAAGTTTAAAATGCTAATTTTAAATAATATTTTCATAAATAGCATTATTTTTAACCTCAAAATCATTTTAGCGCCCTCAACAAGCCGACGTTCTCCGCAAGAAACACAAACTCACAGACTTTCAATATTGGCTATGGACATTGGAAACATTGGCCGCTAACGATCAATGGCAGAGGTTCGAACACTTTGCCAGAGAACACAAACCGCCAAAGGGCTTCTTCCCTTTGATTGAGATCTTGGCCAAGTACAAGAGGAGCGACTTGGCCACAAAGTTTGTGGAAAGTGTTTCAGCTCAGGATAAGCCTAAAGCTTACGCTATTTTAGGGTAAGGAGGTTTGAATTGTTTTTTTTTGGGGAAGGGCTTACTTTTGAGTCAGAAGAGGGCAGGCGTACTTAGTGCTATACCTCAAAGCATACTTAGGCCTATGGTTCAAAGCAAGCCTAGTACTAAACCTCAAATCATGCTTCGTAATAAAACTCAATATTGATACCTAAAATTTCAGAATGTATGAAAAGTCATGTCGCGCCGCAATGGAACGTGAAGATTTCGAATTCCTACATCAGTTAAAGCTCCAACAGCCTGAGGAATCAAGTGAATATAGGGAAATTCAACGAATTGTCGATGGATTAACAGCTCAACCTTCAACTTCTGCCTAGAACAAAGTCATATCATATTGTCAGTAGGCCTGAAAGTGGGTGCACTAGGCTCGGTTGTGGGTCGAGCCTAAACAAGTTTTGAAAGGACGGACCGTCCGGGCCCGGCCCCTTTACTGGTCTAATTGTCAGGGTCATGTCAATATAAACAGGTTGATTTATAAGGAGTAAGTGCTTTTTGAAGTTTTTGGATCAAAAAAGCTTAGAAGGTGATTTAATTTGCGTAAAAAACAACAAATTAAGTCATGTTCTCTAGTCACTTTTTATCTGTTTTTATGTAATTCATCAAATTAATAGCGGGTTCTGTATATTTTTTGACTATTTTTGAAGTTTTGTGAAGCCTTAAAAGGCACGGAGCTTGTTTATATTGACCTGTAGAATTATTTATTGTGATTATCTTATCATATTTTGTCAATTTTTTAAATTATTTTAATTTGTTAATAAGAATAAATTATAAATTTTTAATACTATGGACTAAAAGTTCTTGGAATTTGGAAGCTTTGTTTTAAAAATTTTTAGAATTTTGAATTATGGTCTAAAAGTCCTTAGATTTTTATAGTTTGGCCAAAAATTTTGTGGAGTTTTTGAGTTTGGTCCAAAAGTCCTTGGAATTTTAATTTTTTTTGTCCAAAAGTTCTTGGAATTTTAAGATTTGGTCCAAAAGTTCTTAGAATTGTGAATAATGGTCCGTAATTTTTGGTATTTTAAAATTTGGTTTAGAAGTTCTTGGAATTTTAGCTTTTGCTCTAAAAGGTCTTAAAATTTTAAAATTTGGTCCAGACGTTCTTGGGATTTTAAACCTTTGGTCCAAAAGTTTATCGAATTTTGAAGTTTGGATCAAAAGTTTTTGGTATTTGGAATGTTGGTCCAAAAGTTCTTCAAATTTCAACGTTTGGCCCAAAAGCTTATGAAATTTTGAGTTATAGTCCAAAAGTTCCTAACGAAAATCCCGTATAACAAAAAACTTTTAAATCCCCGTCTACTATTACACAGTGCATTTAAAACTACTGTACAACGAAACTTCTTTATAACGAACAAATTTCAAGTCTCCAAGCGATTCGTTATACAGGAGATCTACTGTATTTAGTAATCTTTTTAACTTTTTTCTTTATGGCCAAAATTGGCGTTCTACCCTTCTTGACGGTTCTTTTGTATCTTAATGTCTGATTTCCATTTGAAAGCGGCTTTTACGTTATGGTTTCATTTTGAAGTTTTAATAGTCGTAGCAAAAACGGTTATGATTCATAACCGATTTCGCTTGTTTTTTTTTGTTTCAAACCGAAACTACATTATACATAATGGCTACAATAGCCGTGTGAACAATATGTTAATTTAGGATTGTATGATTGAAGAAAATAGAAAGTATTGTTTACAATTCCCTACGGAAGGAAATTTTGAGTGTAACGTTCATGGTTTAACATTGTTTAAGTACGAGAGTGACATATAGGCCTAAAATTCATTTCTAAGCATAAAATCACTTTATTGTGCTTAAATTTTAGTTTTAAGCCTAAAACTATTTTTAAGCTTAAGATCTAAGTTTTAAGGCTAAAGCTACATTTTTAAGCCTAAAATTCATTTTTAAACCTAAAATTCATTGCTAAGTCTAAAATTCATTGCTAAGCCTAAAATTTATTTCTAACCTTACAATTTTATTTTTAAGCCTAAAACTCTGTTTTTAATCTTAAAGCCTATTTCTAAGCCTAAAATTCTATTTTAAGTCTAAAATTCAATTCCTAAGCCTGAATTTTACTTCTAAGCCTAAAATTCCATTTTAAGCTTAAAATTTTATTTCAAGGCTTAACTTTTATTTTAAGGCAAAATTTACTTTTTTAAGCCTAAGCTTCTATTCTGAAGCCTAAAATTTGTTTCTAAGCCTACACTGCTATATTTAAGTCTAAAATCTAAAGCATTACTTAAAACTATATGTTTTTACACGTACAGTAAAAGACTATTTTTATTGTTAATGTTAAATTGTTAATGTATGTTAAAATGGCAGCTACAAGAGCCAAACGGCATATTTCGGTAAGGCTTTTTAATTTTTTTAGGTATTGGCAAAAGTTAAACAATAAAACTTCTGTATAACAAATTATTGGGAGAACTAATTTGAAAACCAGATTTAGGCCAAACATGAACCTTTAGGTCTTAAAATACATTTTAGGCTACAATTAAGCCTAAAATGAATTTTTAAACCCAAAGATTTTATTTTAGGCTTAAAACTTCCTTAAAAACTCAAAAATGCTCACTTAGGCTTAAAAAAAGTTGTTTCTTATACGGAGTTTTTGTTATAGAAAAGTTCGTTGTAATGTACAGGGGTGTCCCACTGTATTTAAAAACTTCTTTTGCTTAACATTTTTAAAAGAACAACCGATTCAATTGAAAATTATTTCCTTTCCCCTAAAATGACACATTGGATCTTCTTATTCCAAAAACGGCTCAGTTCTTATGAATTTGTACAACAGCTTATGTTATTCTTGGTGATAAAGCTGTCGAAAAATGAGCGTATATTTATGAATTTGTACTTTTTCACTTTCCTTTGTGCAGTCTCCTTATCTCACTTATGTTGCACGTTTTCTAAGGTTAATATTTTGTTGTGATGGCTAGAAAGTCAACTTATCAGGTATTATTATAAGCTATTAAAACATACATTTTTGGATTTTGTTTTGGTTTTTAAGTCAAATTGCTTTACTTTTAAGCTTACTTTTAGATTTTTAACCAAGTTTTATTTATTTTAACTACTGTGTGATACCTGTATAAAGAACAAAATTAAAGTCCCCAAGCGATTTGTTATGCAGAAGTTTCACTGTAGTTACTTTAAGCCAAGAATAAACTTTTTGTCGAACATTTTTAACTTTTTAATGTTTTAAATTTAAGCTTAAAACTTATATTTTATTTTTTAAGCCTAAAACTCTGTTTTTAATCTTAAAACCCTATTTTTAAGCTTAAAATTCATTTTTAAGCCTAAAATTTATTTTTAAGCTTAAAATACATTTTTAAGCCTAAAATTTAGTTTTAAGCCTTAAATTCGATTTTTAAGCCTAAAATTTATTTCTAAGCCT
The DNA here is from genome assembly GCA_904066225.2 of Bursaphelenchus okinawaensis. Taxonomy (NCBI): domain Eukaryota; kingdom Metazoa; phylum Nematoda; class Chromadorea; order Rhabditida; family Aphelenchoididae; genus Bursaphelenchus; species Bursaphelenchus okinawaensis. Next base: position 3,061,668 of record CAJFCW020000005.1, on the reverse strand, counting down.
AAAATTCATTTTTAACCCTAAAATTTGTTTTTAAACCTTAAATGTCATTTTTAAGCCTAAAATTTATTTGTAAGCTTCAAATTTCATTTTTATCCCTAAAATTAAGCTTTAAGCCTAAAATTCATTTTTAAATTTCAAATTTCATTTTTAAGCCTAACAATTGTAATATGTTGTAAAGCATATTTTAATAGTGCCTAAAATTTATCTTTTTCAGATACCCTACACCCAACTGAACCATTTGGTAGAACCAAGATCATTCTTGTCCCTCCTAAAATCTTTCTTTTTGGCCATATTTGGGATTGTTTTACTACTTGGCTGTACCTACCTAATACGGCCGAACGTTGTCACATTAGTACAGCCAGATGTGATCAAATACACGTTTCGAAACGAAGAGAACCCATTTGAATGGAAAAGATACAACAAGTCTATACTGGTGTCGGCAGGCGATTGTGCTGGGATGGGCAATGTGGTAAGTATAATAGTAACATTTTGTGGTAAGGCCATTTTTAAAGTTTTAAATTTTTTATTGACTTGAGGGTGGGATTTAAATTAAAAAATGAATTTTAGGCTTATAAAATGGAGTTAGGCTATTAAAATTCGGATTTAGGCTTAAAAATGAAATGTAGAATTAAAAGTAAAATTTAGGCTTAGAAACTATAATTTAGGCTTAAAAATGGAATTTAAACTTAAAAAATTAATATTAAGTTTAAAAATGAAATTTAGGTTTAAAAAATTAAATTAAGCTTAAAAACTTAATTTTAGCTTTGAAAAATGAAAAAAAATGAAATCGAGTAATAAAATTTAGGATTAAAAATAAAATATAGACTTAAAAAATTAATTTAAGCTTAAAAATTAAATTTTTTGGGTTTAAAGGTTAAATTGTAAGCTAAAAATTAATTTTTAAGCTCATTTTTTGATTTTAGATATTTCGCTTGGCTTTTGTGTACGCTATGGGTCGACGTTTCCATCGAACACCAATTATGTCCTATGGAAAGAACATTGAGTGCAAACGAAAAGACAAATTAGAGCTCTACTCTTACTTTCCTAACATTATAGGGCCGGCTTTTGACGTAAGTCTGACCTTTTTCTGTTTCAGAACTTTGAAATTTTTTAAGTTTAACAGTTGAAAATTAATGACAAATAAATTTTATGTTTTTGTAAATTAGGTATTAAAATGAAAGGCGCTAGAACAAATGCGGTTTTTAAAAACTTGCGGATCTTCGGTTTATGGACACTTGCGGATTTTTTAAAAGTTTTTTTTAAAATTTTTAGTTAATTTAGTTGTAGTATGGTACTAAATGGTACTAAAGCTTAAATTGGTACTGTTTTAATATGTTTTAGTGCTAAATAGTAATAAATTTTAAATTGGTACTGTTTTATATTTTTTTTGACTGAGTGGTACTAAAAGCCCAAAATGCTACTGTTATGTTAAAACCGTACCAATTTACATTTTAGTACTATTTAGTACCATACTACAACTAAATTAACTAAAAAAACCCTTTAAAAAATCCGCAAGTGTCCAAAAACCGCATTTGTTCTAGCGCCAAATGAAAAAATAAGGCTTAAAATAGATTTTTGTTTTAAATTTATTTGTATTGAAAATAAAGAGAATTAGATAGTAACGACAGTGTTATAGGAACCCGAGCCTGAAAGTTCCAAAGCGATCAATTTTGGCGGCGGAACTTGGAAATCAGACGATTTTTCAAAGTAAAAAAGTTAAACAAGTTATTATATGTACATACATACAGATAGATACAGAAAAGTTATGTAGGAGAGATTAGATTCAGTTCTTGTATATGAGCTTTGAAGCTGGGGGCGAAGTTTAATTTGATTAAGAATGTCGGAACTGGAGCTAGAATTTTCAAAAAAGCAAACGCTGCTTAGTAACTTATATTAAAGTATAGCATGGTATGATAGAGAAAAGTAGTGCAGGGTGGCATACAGTAAGGTTGGGATAAGTGAACTAGCGTTGAGTAGGAAAAAGTAACTTAAGGCACAGTAAGGTAAATAAGCCTAGGATAAGACAAAGTAGGGTGAGTAGAGCAAAGTTGGTACAGTATGGTAGGGTAGGGTAGGGTAGGGCAGGGTAGTGTGTGAAAAAGTATGTTATACTTTTAATTAGGCTAAAGCGATGAATGCTATAGACCTTGATAAGTAAACTAATATCACTTTTCTAGGCTAGACATACCAGATGCTGTAATACGTCCAACGGGTCTATATCTACAGTCTTTCTTGTACTTTAATGAATACCGCGATGAAATCCGAACCATGATGAAGCCATCGCCAGGTGTTGTGTCATTTGTCGACCGATATATCAAAAATGTATGGCCAGATCTGCCGAAGCACAAGATGTGTATTCATTTAAGGAGCTTTCCTAGTAATCATCCTACTGTTTCTACTAATATCACGTTTGCTACAGAATCCATTCGATTTGTGGCAAATTATTTGAGAGAAAGTGAAAATATCTCCGATATTGGACTGATCATCTTTACTGAAAAGAACGACTGGATTAAGACCGTTAAGGAGGCAATAAAAGTAAGAGTTTTGTTATCTTTTTTTTGAAATAAGTAAGGGTTTGAGTAGAGCTACGGCAGGGCTACGTGGAGCGTTAACCATGGTAGTTGCTTCAAATTAGAAGTGAGAAATGGGTTGGGCGGGGCTTACTTTTGAGGCCCGGTCCTGGCCCGGGGCTCAACGTTTAGGTCTGGCTTGGTCTTTGTTTTTCAGGATGTCTCGACCCGGTTGAAAAAATGCTAGGCTTGGTCAGGCCTGGCGCGTTTCTTACCCCTATTCCAAATATCTCAACCTTTGTTTAATTTATAATAGTTCACCAAATATCCTTCGGGTTCTATAGCAAGTCTTATATAGGATGAAAGAGCATAAAAAGTTGTCATGAAAGCCATCTTTAAAAACTGCTAAATTGCCTTGGCTAGCGAGTTATGTATAAGCAGCCAAAAATTTAAATATTATGTCTTTAGTGCAAATATCTTTTTTAAGCCTTAAATTATTGTTTTGTTGAGGTTAATTTAAAGTTAAGGTATTTTAAAGTAGGGCTAATGTGGGGCCAGTTTACTGTTGCGATAAGTCTAGTTTTTGGTTATAATAAAGCTAGGTTACGACTACAATAATTTAGAAGTTAATGAGGCAGAGCTATGCTATTTAAGCAAGTTCAAAAAACTGAGTTTTCAGAACGAAACAGATATTGAAAAGCACCACTCCCCTAGGCTGTTGGTTCGAGCTCAAGAATGGGCCTTAGCTCAACAACATTGTGATTCCTTTATCATAACTACGATCGGCTCAACTTATTCATGGTGGATGGCATACCTGATGAAGGAAGAAGCTCAAAAAAGAATATTTTACAAAGATGAGATGTTTCTTGTAAGTTGGTTTATATTAGGTTGTTCTAAAAAGAATGGCCAATTTTACCTTGGTCTCTCCGCCAAAATCGGCCACTTTTTTTGAAGCAAACTAATATTTCTTTAAAGTTGTCTTTTAAATTCAGTATTGAACTTTATTTTAAAATATTAGGTTGTTCAACTAACTCTGAGCTTCTCATACTCTAAAATGTGCTTTGAGAAGAGGCAAAAAATTTTTTGAATAACGTGTTAGGTTTAAAATTTAATTGTTCAGCCTTTTAAGTTTTGAATGACTTTTAAGTCTGTTAAGTCTAATTTAAATTCATTTTTAGCCTAACCACGAGAACAAGAAAACTAGTTTTGTAGCAAATGAATTTTTACCGCCAAATTGGAATGAACTTGATTGGGTTAATGGAACACTCCAACTGAAACCGAGATCTCTATAGCTTCTTCTACAGATATGCTTATACATATCTTTGTTAGGAAACTAAATAAAATTACTTTATATACATACATATGTTGACATTGGTTTTACTTGACCTTAGAGTACCAGCCCAATGCCCACATCCTTAGCCTAAAGCTTCAGCTCAGAGCCCTAACCCAAAAGTCCAGCCCCAGTCTTAGCCCTATTCAAGCCTTAGCTAACTATGATACGAAATACAAAATAGACGGCTAAAAAGTACATTAATAAGTAATATGACGCTTTTGTCTCTTGTTTTGAGTAGGTGAGATGAGTTCTTTTTTCACTTTGAAAGTTGCAAAGGAAACTGTTTCGAAAAGCCTGTATTGTTTTAGTTTGAAACACTCATTTTTGTGGTTTTTGGTGTTTCTTCTTTGTTGTTACCTACTTTTTTGAAACTATTTTGTGAAAATTTTGTTCAGAGCTGAATTTCATGCAAGACGGGCAGTTTTGGGCTAGGGGGTCAAAGTCAAAAAAAAAAATGAATTGAAAGGCTTGCAATTTTACATTTTTTTTATGTTTGACAGCAGGTCCGTTAGAGCCTAGTAAGCTTTGCTTTCAAGCCAGTCTAATTTTTTTTATCTTATCAGGTCATATCTGTAAAAATTCCTGGCTTAATCTTTCGTCTGGGTCTTTGGGCCCACGTGGGCCGGCTCGGTTTGGTCTTTTTCAAAACTTCTTTAGTCTTGGCCCACTAGGTCCTCTTGATTTCAAGTCCACATGAGGCTGATGATGTTTCAATATGTAAATTTGTTTTGTTTGAGTCGAATAAGAAGAGTCAATTAGGATATGAATTTTTTGGCCGCTAATTTAACGCTAGCCGAGGCAATTCAGCAGTTTTTGAAAATAGCGTTTAAAATTACAGTTTTTGAAAATAATGTTATAGGTTACTTTTTGTGCTGTTTCTGCCTTAATAGGTCTCGTTCTAAGACATAAGGGATGTAATTGACACAACTTGATTGTTAATGAATTGATAGGGTGCTTTGCTTGTTTTATCATCTTATTTTTATAAACTTTACTTTTAGCCTTAGCCTTCTTTCCAGTGTTTGACTTGTATAATGTTAATGTGTCGACGAAGATTTACATTGCCTACTTCTTTTCTACTGTTAACTTCTTTACTGCTTGTTACTGCTATTGTTATTCTTACTAGAGAGTCATATTGTAAGTTCAAACCAAGATTTAAAATATTTTTAAAATTTTTTAGAAAATTACGATTTTTTAAAATTTTTCGTATTTTAGCCGCGGTAGATCAAGATTTTTTCATTTTGGACAGCAATAGTAGTGTTCAAACTATAATCAGAGATAGTAAGACAGAAAATGATAGCAATAGTAGCGACAGCATGTGGAAGAATTTTACTAGAGAAGTTACTGTGGATTCAGATGCTTGTGGTGGATTGGCTAATATGGTATGTATGTACTTTTTAGTAGGCTAGTTTCTAAAATTGAGTAAAACTCTTGTATAACGAATTGCTGAAGGATTTCATCAATTTTTTAGATTTTTCGAATAGCGTCTTTGTATGGAATCAGTAGAAAATTAGAAAGAACTCCGTTCTTATGGAATGAATGTGCTCTCGAGTATCAATTGGAACTGAATGCGTATTTTCCTAACACAGCTGGGCTAGAATTCAGGGTAATATATTTGTTTTTTGGTTCTTATTTACTAAATTTTAGACTAGTTTAACAAATTTCACACCGGTTTCATTTGGAAATCAAGATTGGACTAAAGATAATTATAGAAAGTAAGTTTTCAAAATTAGGTTTTTTACCCTTTGCTTTGCCCTACCTTCCCTTACTTGAGTTATATTATTGCATTACTTTAGTCTTGCTAAGTTTTGATCTAGTCTTATCCTAGTTCACGTTTTAGCTCGTGATCTCGAGGTCTAGCCAGGCCTACACAGTCCATTTCTTACCATGCTTAGCAGTTTGTTTCCTACCTTAAGCCCTAGTTTGATCAAACTTGAAAATTTTAAGTCTACAGAATGTGTCATCAGAGCCTTCGATTCAAATATCCGGTATGTATCTACAGTCTTTCAAGTATTTCGACCAGTATAAAGACGAAATTCGAAAAATATTCGACGGATCAGAAGACATGAAGAACTTTTTAAAATCATATTTGGAAAAGGTGTTTCCAAACATAACGTCACATAAGTTATGTGTTCATGCAAGGCGAGGATTTGATGGTCACTATATGATTAGTACTGAACCTCATTTTACTTTACAGGTCGGTTTTGAAAACTTGAATTTGAGGTTTTAGGCCCAGAAAACTATGTATTTTAAAGCACATTTTAGAGTTTTTTAATATTTTTATTAAAAAAATAAAGTTTTGGCTTGGCGCTAAGACAAATGCGGTTTTTGGACATTTGCGGATCTGCGGTTTTTAAACACTTGCAGATCTTCGGTTTTTGGACACTTGCGGATTTTGGACATTTGCGGATTTTTTAAAGGTTTTTTTAAATTTTTTAATTAATTTAGTTGTATTATGGTACTAAAGTTTGAATTGGTACAGTTTTAACATAACAGTACCTTTTTGGGCTTTTAGTACTATTTAGTACCAAAAATATAAAACAGTACCGATTAAAAATTTAGTACTATTTAACATTAAGAAATATTAAGACAGTGCCAATTTAAACTTTAGTACAATTTCGTACCATACTACAACAAAATTAACTAAAAAATAAAAAAAAACCTCTTTAAAAAATCCGCAAATGTCCAAAAACCGCATTTGTAATTTTCAACAAAAAGTCTAAAAATTAAAATTTCAGGCTACAAAAAAGATATCAGAATACCTACTAGAATCTCTAAAACTCACCCAAATTGACGCTATTATATTCTCAGACGATAGAGACTTCGCAACATTGGCCAGCGACATTATTATGGCACGTTTTAGTTTTTTTTTTGAAATTTTTGAAAATTGGAGATTGAGTTAACTGTTTTTTGAGCCTTATATCTCATACATATTTTGTAAAGAAGTTGCATCAAATATTCCACTGGTTTTAGAACGAGATCTACGTAGGATAAAAGCATAAAAATTAACGAGAAAAATTTTCAAATACTGCTAAATGGCATTGGCTAGCGAGACAGTTATAAGTACATGTTTGAACCAGCTTCTTGAGTGTCATGCTACAGAGTTTTGACTGTAAAAGCAAAAAATATGCCCAAAAAATTTTATCAATAAATATTGTTTTGGCTAGCCAAAACATCTTGGCAAAATACAAAGACTGTTGTTTCAATTAATTTGTTTTGCTCAAGGCGAATAAAAAGCGTCAAATAGGACACCCTATATAAATTCTTTTGCTGCTAATATCTCGCTCGCCAAGGTGACTTAGCGGTTTCTGAAAACAGTGTTTTAGATAGCTTTTTATGCTGTTTTATCTTGTACAGATGGGGTTACAGAACCTGAAGGATATTTTGTGTAAATCGTTTTGTAAGCAGAAGGGTTAGAGAAGGATTAGAACGACAAGAATGAAGTAGATGGTAGTAAATCCTTTTTTTCTAACTTTATTTTTTGAAGAATCGAACAAGAATTGAGAAAGTCCACGCTTCTGTGCTACTAAACAGAGCTGAAGAGATGATAATGGCTCACAACTTTTGCGATTCGTTTATACTCACATCTACTGGCTCGACTTTTGGTTGGTGGATGGCTTACTTGATGAGAGAGAAGGCTCAAAAGAGGGTGTTCTACAATGGATTGATCTTTAAGGTAAGGTGCTTTTTCTAGCTTTTGGAACAGGGAAAAGCCATTTTTAAACAAAGGAGGGAGTAAGAAGGGGTGAGGGTAAAATTTTCAGTAAGTTGAGGATGAAGTAGACATGAAAGTGGTCGTCTTCCCTGTTAAAGTCATTGTTCTAGCCAGCAGCTCGCCATTATATGGAACAAAACTTCGTTGAACAAGACTATGTACCTCCTCATTGGACTAGAATACAAGAGTTCAATCATGAGGTCTACTTTTATGACAGACGATTGCCGTCAATATTGTTTTAGGCTTATTATCATCACTAGTTCACAAGGAAAGTGCTCGATCTGCCCTGCTTTGACTGAGTTCAAACTTGTTATGTAGTAAGATCATGTAAATATAAAACCTTTAGTAACGTACTAAATCGCACTTTTTAAGAAATCTTAAGAAAATTGAGATTAAGAAATTACGTTTGAATTTCCCGCCACATTGGCTTTGTGTTTCAATTGTTTCAAAGACAGGGATTCAAAAGTTGTTCGTTATACGGGGTTTATTGAGTTCCACTGTAATTTTCTTTGATATACTAGTAGAAAATCTCAAATTTTTTGAGTTAATTCCGAGCAGGCAATTTCTTTTCTTGTCAGTATAATATAGGGTTCTAACGTATCATAATAAATAGAGCTCGGACATATTATAGTCAAAACAGTTTTATAATGTCATAGTAGAAAGAGCTCAGACATATCACATTGTTCTTCAAGTATCATTGGTCTTCAGTATATCATGATAAATTGAATTTTTGTATTACTACTGTTTCTTCGTCACTTATCTTATCGACTGTACTTATATTTTTTAATGTACAGCATAATATTGTTTAATGTAATTATAAATTTTGTTTTACATGTTGTTTGTGGGACAAGTAAATTAAAATTTATTCAAAAAGCACGACAAACTTTTTGAAGCGTTTGCGCTTGTGCCAAACCGCAAAGGGGGAGGGGACAGTTTGAAACCGATTGACTATGTTATAACTGGTACTATATGTTAATATTGTTAGTTGTTTTTTTTATTTATACTTGTTGTTATGTAAAATAAATATTTGATTAAAAAACGGTATAACAGAACTTTTGGCGCACTTGCACAAAAAAGTTAAAAAATTTAGAAAATGTGTTTTAGGCTCGGGCTTACTTTTCAAACTCAGCCAGTTTCAAAATTTACCTCAAGGCCGGCCTGATCCGGCAAAGCGAGTTTTAAAAAGTCAGGCCGGTTTAATGAAGCCGGGCTAGTCTCTATACAGATTTATCCACAAAGAAAAAATCTTAAGGAACCCAAGCCAAATCAAATTTTAAAAGGCCAAGACAGGTTTGCACCGGTAATGCCTAAAGGCCGGGCTAAAAAATAGCTCGGTCGGCCCTTTACCGGCTTAATCAACATAAATACAGTGGAAGTCTAAAAGAACCGTGGTCGATACTCAAATTAGCTGAAGAGCTATTTTTTGCTTGTTTTCACAAGTTTTTTAATCTACTTTTTGCTCGAGGCCGGAAGGAAATGAGAGATGATGCGAGGGAGAAGAATTCGGGTCGCGAATCGGGAACGGTCATCTTCATCACACAAAGCCTATTTTTGTTTGTCCTCACTTTGTCGTGGTTCTGTTTTAATCAAATTGAAATTGTCACTTTTCATTTTTTCAAGTTTTTTAAAAAATTTTTTGTATTTTTGTGGTTTTTATTAACAAGGAAAGTAATTGCTCCGCTTGATTGACTTCAAACTTTTTATATAGGAAGATCATGTAAATATAAAACCTTCAGCAAAGTACTAAATCGCGCTTTCCAGTCAATTTCGAGAAAATCGAGGTCAAAAAACAGCGGTTTGAATTTCCCGCCAAATTGGCATTGTGTTTCAAGCTTATAACTCAACCATGTGACGTTTAAAAATTTTTCTTTGATATACTAGTAGAATACCTAAAACTAAACTTTTAGATTTGCAAGTGTAGCTTGTCTGGAAAGTCAAAAAAAGTGGTTGAAACACTATGCCAAATTTGCCAAATTGACGGAAACCAAAATAATTCAAATTTAAAACTCAAAAGCGCGAGCTAAAAATTTTTATAGGTGCTATTGATACTACAAAAAATTCATATAAAAAATTTGAGCTGGTTCAGGTAGGGTAGTTTTTCTGCAAGTATTACGTTTTAACTTACCAGGAAGGTACCAACCTGCAACTCTCATAATTAGCTCAAAAGTTTTATGCATCTTTTTTGTAGTAGCATATATAAAAAAATATTAGCTTGCTGTTTTAAATTTTAAAAATTAACATATTTACATTTCGCCAATTCGGCAAATTTGGCATTGTGTTGCAAGCACTTTTTTGATGTTCTAGATAAGATAGGCTTGCAACTTTAAAATTACAGGTTTGTTTGAAGTTTTTCTATCATTATTTAAAGACAAATAGTTAAAAGTCAAACAATGAGAAAGTTACAGTACTCTCTCTATATCAACCTGAAAGGACCGACAATTTGTGTTTACTATAAGAAGTGTTGTCTTTACAAAGAGACTTTTTAGTGCAAGTTGACTTGACGGGGCCAAATTTCTTGTTTACTATAAGGAGAGTTGCTTATACAGATGGTCCACTATTTACAAACCATTGCAAAAGCTTAAAACACTATGCCAATTTGGCGGGATTCAAAACGCAACTTTCTGATATTGATTTTCTCAAGTCTGGCCTCAAGCCGCAATTTAAAACTTTGGATAAGGTCTTACATTTACGTTCTCTTTCAATAAATAAAATTTGAAAGAAATCTGAGCGTTGCAGGTTGGGTATCTTCTTTGTTAATTTTATCATTTTTTAGGTTTAGCAAAATCGTTGACTTTGAAATACAGTATCCTCAATGTATCAATGTTACAGGTAAGGTCGGGCATACTACGGAAGTTTTGGAAAAGTGAATTTGAATTTATTCGTTTGATTATGAAACTTTCTTTTTAAGCCTTAAATTTTACTTTTAATCTTAAAATTTTGTTTTTAAACTGAAGTTTTTAAGCCTAAAACTTTGGTTTTTAGTCTAAATTTTTATATTTAAGCTTAAAATTTTACTTTCAAGTCTAAAGTTTCCGAAAATTCCCTTACACAATTATCGAACTGTTCACGATTCTCATACTAACCTTACAACTCTTATTACCTACTCAATACCTAACCCTATAACCCCTATCACATCAGTCATACCTACTCTTTTAGCCCTTATCACCTTGCTAATACCTACTCTTTTGGTCCTTATCCACATACTTAATCATATAACCCCTATCATCCTACTCATACCTACCCTTTTAGCCCCTATCACACCACTTATACCTACTCTTACAGGTTTTGCCATTTCTTTTGTTGACGCACAATATAAACCAAAACAATTGCATTGGTCCATGTTTTAACAGTGCGTGTCCGCCGAAGATGCAATGCATTAATGGGGAGTGTTGTGATGATCCATTCAATGTTACCCTGCCCAACATTGTCACCACCGACCGGTCGACAAGTTCCCTCACGGTCGATTACAACCGAAGCGGGGTGAAGCCGACCAGTGAAAAGCCCTTCATGACTTGTAAGTTGGGGTGAGAAATGGCATTTTTTAACGTTTCTTTAAACTGTTTAGCTGAAACTTGATTTTCTATGAACTTTTGGACCAAACACCACATTTTCTATAAACTTTCTAACCGTTTTTTAAAAATAATTACTTTAAATGAACGAAACATGGTACTAAAATATTATTTAAGGCGGTGACACAAGTTCCTCATGCCGAGTAATGATGCACTTGTGTGTGAATGCCGTTTACGAAGTGATGATGGAACGACATTGTACTAGAACTTGCAACAAATGCTCTCTAAAACCACGGACTCCAAAGCTACGTTCTCGACATTGTAAGCCTAATTGATTTTTAACTACTTAAGCCTAAATTAACCTTAAACTTAATTTTCTTTTTAAGCCTAAAATTCATTTTAAACTTAAAATTAATTTTTTAAGCCTGAATTTCATTTTCAAGCTTTTTTAAGCCTAGACCACCACTTTTTAATTTAGGCAGGGATTTGGGTTCAAATTGTCCACGACTTCAGCCATATTGCCAATCAACCGCGTATTCTGCGATGCTACGTACTTATTGCCCAAAAACATGTCATTTGTGTTAATAACTTTGAAAAATAAATTAATAATATTAGTGACTCATGATAAAGCTACCCTACCCTACCCTACCCTACGATATTTTGTCCAATTCCCTAGTTAGCTTTAGGCTACTATCATTAAATACTATCATTTACTTCCACTATACCAATAACATTAATTTTCACTTCCGTCAAGACTACATGAGATCCAAAAGTGTATAATTGTATTGTCCGCAGACAATAAAGCCCAACAAATTGGAAGTGCAAAACCATGAAACAAAGGCCTAGGCTTCGTAAATCTCTTTTTTGTCCGTGAGAATCCAGAATGATTTTGCGCCGTGTACGCAAATAAAGGCTGTTTAATCAGGCCACAACTGGGAGTGGACAAAATAACACGGGGATTTAAAAGGCCTGGGGGTTGGCGTATTGACCATCAGTTTTTTCTGGCTTGCCTTCAGGGGTTTTGGAGACAGGATACTGTATATTTAAAAGTTTTAGTAGATACATTGGGATTCAGCGGAAAGTTGGTGGAGAGTTAGGGAAGGGTCGGTGGAAGGTCGGCGGAGGGTCGGCAGAGAGTTGAAGAAGAGTTAGAGAAGAGTCAGTGAAGAGTCGGGAATCCGCAGGCGATTAGCAGAGCTTCGACAGAAGATCGGCGAACGGTTGGCAAAGCGTCGGCAGAGAATCAACGCAAAGTCAAAATGATTTAGCTAAAGTTTGGAAAAAATTTTGGCCTTTCAGTAGAAACTTGATCCAAAAAATTGCTTTTCTATGTACTTTTTGACCAAAACTTAAACTTTCTATGCACTTTTTGACCTAAATATTCTATTTTCTATACACTTTTTATCCTAACAATTCAATTTCCCATAAAGATTTTGCTACATTTATAGTTTTCAAAGCGCGTCAAAAAGAATTAAACTTTTTACATAGCAAATCATTAACAAAACAGTCCAATTCTTTTTGGCGCGGTTTAAAAACTTATTGCCATTATTAAATCAACGTGTATTACCATGTATAAGCTTGAACATTTGAGCTACACTAAACTTATTTTAACTGATACGGTAATTTGTAATAATTGTTTCAATCTAGATAGACAAAAGATGCTTGCCAACATTGTTGTTGTACTCATGATGACAATGTTTTATGTGGATGGCCAAGGAACTACAGCTCAATGTCCTCAACGTAAGTTTATATTCTAGTAAAATGAAAGTTAGAAAACCTCGAGTTTATTTTAAAATAGAAATTTTAACATTTAAGATTTTTTTGAAGTTACAGTAACCCTACAGTAACCCCAAAAAATATTTTTTTTGCAAGTTTATAAAATACGTTTTGTAAAGAATCAAAAATGATGATTTGTCCCAAAATTTTATGTTGATATGGTCAAAAATGGCAAAGTTACACTGCTTTGAAAATGTCAAAAATCAAAAAAGTTCGAATCCGCTTAGATGCTTTCGTAAAAAAATTGTAAAAAATAAAAGAAAACCACAGTAAAACGATTTTCAGAACCCTTAATGGTAAATGGAATGAACTTGTGTGGAGAAGGTCAAGTTTATGACGCCACACAACAATTATGTTGTTTTACCAACACTAATACCAACACCAATACTCAAACTACACAAGAGTACTGTGAAAGTACGTTTATTTATTTTATCATTAGGTGTCATTCTTTGACTGCTTTTTATTTGTTATCTAAAAATCAAAATTTGTAGTTATAATGGCTTTTTTGATCTTTTGTTACCTAAAAAAAATTTTTTTCAAAAAGTCAAATTCTTCCAAAAAAATTTCATTTTCAGCGCCCCTAATCGTGAACGGTATGTCAATCTGTCCGCCCACTCACCCGCTGAACCAGGCCAAGGGTCAGTGTTGTGGCTCCACGCCAATCAATGGTAATAGTGCCAATGGAAATTGTGTTGACCTGTCGATTACCGGTCGGCCGAACGATTGTGTTCAGAACGCCAATTTGTGTAACAATACCGTCTACTACGACTTGATGACACAACAATGCCCAAAGACTTGTAACCGGTGCTCGGCGAGTACGAGTACTCAGAATGGGAATGCCATTCCCGGCTGTGTGGACGGTACGAACGCGAAGGGAGTGTCGGAGTGTCCCGACAACAAGGCCAAGTGTGATTTGCCGTTGTGGCGTGAGTTCATGACCAAGGAGTGTCCTGCCACTTGTAATCGTTGCAACACTAATCCGGTACCAGTTATTCCACCCAGTGGTGGTGCTACGACTACTAGTACTACTACAACTACCACTACTACTACGGTTCCTCCTGGACGTTAAACTGGCACTGTTTTTGATCGGGCTTTAGTGGTACCACTGGGACTATTTTAAATGTTTTACGTAGTACTTATGGTACTATTTTTAAGTTTTCTTTAAGTATTACTTTTAGTACTGTTAGTACTAATTTTAAATATTTTATGAAAGTAATTTTAGTACTATTGGTAATATTTTATAAATAGCACTTTTAGTCCTTTTGGTACTATTTTACAGTATTTTATAAACGGTGCTACTGGTATCATTGGTACAATTTTTAATAATGAGCAAGTGGTACTACTAGTTATAAAATATTAAATATAGTACTAATATTAAAAAACGTTGTAAGATAGTACTACTGGTACTATTGGTACTGTTTTTAAATTTTGAGAGTAATGTTAATAGTACTATATAAATTATTTTAAAAATAGCTATGTAATAGTATTAGTACTAATAATTTTAGTACCATTACTATATTTTTTTGTCTTTAAACTTGCTCTAGACCCTATAATAATCTTGTACATACTTTTTTCTATATTTATAATCATTCAAAACGGATTCCATAACTGACACATGGCTTGGTGAAGGTGTATTACTATACTAATATCTTTGATAATATTCGAAATTTTTAATAAATTTATTATTATTAATATTATTAACAATTAATTTTAAAATAAAAAAAATTATTAAAATGAGGTTTTTTGAAGAAAAAAAAGCCAATATTGTACTATAATATACAACACAAACTATACTATAGTTCATAGTGTACTATAATAAGACTGTGATAATGTAATACACGCTCTATTGTAGTGTATATTGTACTACAACATAGAGACGATATAAGCGCTATATAGTACAATATTAGTACTGGAGGCTAAGACAATACTAATATGCCGTAGACAATACTAACACGACGTAGGACCATTAGGACAGCCATTACATGAAGCATAAGTGACTTGAGGATAACTTGGATCCGTGACCGGCTTGTAATCCAATGTTGTTGGATCGACTTGAGCTGAACCAGTTACTACTGGACCTCCATTCGAAGGCTGTAGTCCAGCCGAGTCGTCTTGGGTTACTATCATAACATAGACAGCACATGAGGCACCTATAACAACATTTTGTAAGTTTTAGGTGGAGTAGGGTAGGGTAGGGTAAAATATAATGTTTCAAAAACTCCTTACCATCACAGTAAGGATACAGTACCACATTGACGTTCTGAGTACTCCTAGTGTAACAAGTACCGTCAGCTGAGCATACGCACAAGTTGGCACAGTTAGCAGGACCATTACCCGAAGCACCAATGGCTTTCTGTTCACTGGCTACAATGTTCGGATCTCCGGAATCGGGATAGTACTTGGCAGTACCAGCGGCACAAGTAGTACACGTACTAATCGGTGCAACTTCACCATAGAACGACGACGAAGATACAAAGTCTCCAGCTAACAGTACTTCACCTGGCACTGCGGGACAACCGCTTGTTGAGCCACCACCTCCTCCAGACTGCATACAACCTGAGGTCAGAAGTGGTAGTATTAAGAAGAAAGCCAGGTGTTTGTTGGCCATGGTGCTGAATCTACTATTATATATATATTATACTGTATATAGTGAGATAGTATTTAAAATAACAGAGCAAAAATATTAAAAATCTTAATATAGGTGTAAAATGCTATAAAGTACGATTTAATGAAAATATTGATGACAAATTAAATACTTTGGTCGATAAAAACTGATAATTTCCTCAAATAAGCATGAACCTTGAGATTCCAAGAAAGTCTTTGATTCAAGTACTAATGCTGCTTTACCATAACTAGTCAAGCCAGACCGTAAATAATGCTGATCTACCCTATTTAGTGCTAATCTGCTTTATTTAAGTTGGCCTACTCTAGCTATAGGTGGCATGCCGTACTTAATGCTGACCTACTTTATCTTGTCGGACACGGCCGTATCTAATGCTGACTTGTTCTACGTAACGCTAGCCTAAACTGTCTAATGCTGATTTACTCAATTTAATGATGGTCTGCCATATCTTATGATATGCTTTGCGCTTCCTGCCTTGTCGCAGTTTTTTTAAATCTAAAAGCAGCTCTATTTTTTACAAAACAAAAAAAATCTCGTTTAATATCATTCAAATTTTTAAAAAAAATTAATTTAAAAATTATCTTCAGCGCTGAATGAAATTACCTCAAACATGACCCAAACACAAAAGTGCAAGCTACCAAAAACCCACGCCTATACTATAACAAAAATACGGAACCTATACCATTATGTTTTTCAAATACTTCTGCGCCCGCTAACTCCAAAGATTTGCTTAGAGAAGGACTACAGAGTTAATTGAACCATTTTCACACTGTGAAACTTCTGTACAAGAAAAATGTCTTATAACAATTTTAAAGGCTCCAAGCGATTCGTTATACAGAAGTTACACGGTATTATACTATTACAAAACAACATCTAAAAGGTAATTCGGTACTGAACTGCAACATTTTATCCTGAATTTATTTAAAATACAACCCCTACGCTGACCCTACATAAAATGTAACACCCTACGCAAATCCTGCCTTCACTACAACTTCATACGCAAATCCAGCGTAAAATGCAACAGCCAAACCCCCATCCCAGCCCACGCAACCTTTGAAACAGTTTTGACGAACAATAAAAATGTTTTAGCGAAGTATACATCCTGACATTAGCTTTTGAACTTTTCCTTCTTGATTCCGGAACGAAGCGGTAGTGGCGTTATCAGTGGGGCTGCCAGCGAAAAACCGGCTGATCCGCCCATCCTTCTTGCGATCATGTCGCGTGGAGGGTTCCGGGTTTCACTTTCGACAACCGGTTCCAATTAACCGGCAATTCTGGGGCTGAACTTGACTGTTTGTAAACATATTATACCATACTATACTTATATTCAAATTTTTTGTTAGGTAGGACAGGGTGAAGAAGGAAACAATAAAAAGAAGAAATGCAAAGTGAAGCCCAAAAAGATGATAAAAAGAGAAGAAAAGTAAAGAAGGATGACAAAGTGGAGGAAACGGGCATGTACAGAGGGAAGACAGGATATAGATGAGAACAAGGTAGAAAAGGAAGGTACGATGAAGAGAGAAATCAAGGTGGAAATAGAAGCCAAGGTGGAGAAGGCATGATGTAAAGTGAGGGCAGGGTAAAAGGCGTGAGCAAGGTGGAGGAGGCGGGCAGGGTCGAAAGACAGAGGACAAGATGCAGAAGAAGCACAGAGCAGAGAGTCCCCCAATCACCTTTCCTTTTTTTAGTACCAGCCCTATAGAAAAATACACAAAATTTTAACGGTAAAAAACAATTTATTTATCAATTCGAGATCATCAAAATATCAAACATATACAAATGTATCATCTAAAATGGCACAAACATAACTGTCAATCTCTTAACAACAACAACTTTTTAGTATTTTTGGCATTTTTAATTTCAAATTTCAACAAAATGACGTTTCTTAACTTTAACTTTCCAAAATCGTCCATTAGCTAACAACCAACATTATTCGTCATCCTGTTCAGTTTTGACATTCCACTCGTTACCTCCAATGATACCACTAGTACTCGGTGCGAGAGCATCTTCATTCACTGACGTTTCATCGACTTCTTGTTTAGGTAACAGTCGAAGCTCTTCTTCGTACTCGCTATTCGCCAGAATCGACTTTAAATACTCGTTGAATTCACCGGCCATTCCATTAACATCTGGGATGTTGTAGTCTTCTTCATCCATTTCTTCTTCTTGTTCGTCTTCTTGGTCTTCATTGTCTTCTTGATCATCTCGGTCGAAGCCGTCTTCTCGGGCTTTTGCTGCTTCTATCTCGAACATTTCTAAAAAACAGCAATAATGAAGCACGGTTCGGCACAGTAAGACACAGTAGAAACAAGAATAAGGATAGAAGTAGGCGATATCTAATAAAAACAAGTCAATGACTATAGTATAAGTTACTCTAACACAATCTCACCTTCAGTATATTCATCACCATCCCCTTGACCTTCATTATCCTCATCTTCGTCACCTTGATCATCACTCTCTTCCTCATAATAGTACCTCCGCCTTTTGTACCTGAACTTATCATTGTTTTTCATTCGAATTGAGTACTCCGGTGGGTCATGCATGCCAACATAATCATCATTTTTGCCATCAATATTACCCATCTCACCACTAGTACCCGGACCTCCACTACCATCAGCATATATCTCTCCAGTATCAATGTCTATATCACCAAGGGTACCAATAACATTCATAGCGCCAATGGCAGCCTCATTTTGTTCGAACTGATCTTGTAGTAGTAGTTTTCGCAGCTTCATGGCTTGTACGATAAGTTGTTTCCAAATGCGATGCCATCTCTTGATGGCGATACATTCATGTTGGGTTGGGAAGTAGGCCTGGACGATGCATTGAAGTTCGTGTATCTTGGCTGGGTCCCGCCATCTGGTTTTAGTGATTTTGTCTTTCGCCGATGGGAAGAGTTTGGCCCATAATTTCTTGGCAAAAACAAATGGATTTCGATGCTTTGATGCCAATTTGTCAACTTGATCTCGTGATACGTGATGAAACTTGGCTAAAAGATTATTATTAAGCCTTGAAAAATTAATATTTTTTGAGTTTAAGCCTAAAACTTAATCTTTAAGCTTAAATTTCATTTTTAAGCCTGAAACTTCATTTTTAAGTCTAAAACTTCATTTTTAAGCCTAAAATTCAGTTTTAAGCCTAAAATTCATTTTTAAACCTAATATTCTATTCATAAGCCTAAAATTTCATTTTTAAGACTAAAACCCTATTTAAAAACCCATATTTAATTCTAGCCCCAAAAACTCACGCTGGAACTTGTTGATAACGGGTTGAGGTGCAATATAGTACTGTTTGATCCTTCGATTCAACCTGCCAATCTGTGTCCACATGGCCTTCTTTTCTCTCCTTAACGTTGCCAATTCTGATGTGTTTCGATTCAAAACAGTGATTATTTGCTTCATGAGACATTGTTCACTTTGGCAACAGGAGCGGGCTTTTTGAATGACTAAAAAATCAACAAAAACTGAATTTTTGGTCGAAAAATGTATAGAAAAATTAATTTTTTACTCAAAAAGTCTTAGAAAAAACATATTTAATGTAAAACATCAATAGAGAAACTAATTTACAGCCTTACTTTCAGTTTCAGCCATGATTCGTTCCACTACATCCTCCGACAACAACTCCCCGTCCTCTTCCTCGATCTGTCTGTAGCATGCTGGCCGTTCTGGATTCACCAAAGGATAGTATGCATCTCCTTTCACATCCATATTGTAGTTCTTTTTTCTAAAAATTGTGTTTTTATCATTAGTTTTAACGGTGTTTATTCAATTTTGAAAGATTAAAAAAAAGTATTACGATAAAATTACTGTAACTTCTTTGTTTTTGCAAATTTTATAAATTCTTTTCGACGATATTTGGCAATATAAATCTACAATAACACAAATTTTAAATTTTCTACCTATTTTTTAAAACAAGTTACAATTAAAAGAAAAAACCTACTATAAGGTCCAAGCGCGTCAAAAAGAATTGGACATTTTGCACAGTGATTCACTATGAAAATCGTCCAATTCTTTTTGACCCGCTTCAACTTTCATCTAACTTCTAAAGTTGTTCACTATTATTTAGATATATTCACATCAAACATATAAACCCACATTTTTCTAGGCCTAAGCCTGGGTCTTCCTATTGGATTAGTCCTAGTCTTGGCATCCACATCCATGGCGGCTAGATCAATTTGATATTCTTCACAGAGCTTAATCATCAACTCGAGGGCTTCGTTTCGATCGTTGAATATTCCTTTTACAATTCCTTTTGTTTTTTCGTATACCAACGATGCAAATTCGCATTTTTCGTCGATTTTACACTTCCCTTCTCTGAATATTAAAGAAGATCTTACAAAAACTTT
The DNA here is from genome assembly GCA_904066225.2 of Bursaphelenchus okinawaensis. Classification (NCBI taxonomy): domain Eukaryota; kingdom Metazoa; phylum Nematoda; class Chromadorea; order Rhabditida; family Aphelenchoididae; genus Bursaphelenchus; species Bursaphelenchus okinawaensis. The sequence goes on along the minus strand of CAJFCW020000005.1, from coordinate 3,041,860 downwards.
GACGAATTCGTTGTTTACTTCTGCTACCACTATGTAGGATTGAGCCTAAATGATTATTTTAAACGTAAAATTGATTTTCAAGCCTAGAGTTAAACTTTAAGCTTAAATTTGCATTGTTATGCCTAAACATCATTGTTAAGCCTAAAACTTCATACTTAAACCTAAATAAAATGTTAAACATAAACCGTCATTCTTAACCTTAAAACATCTTTAACTTCAAATCTTACCGTTTCCGCATCCTCAACTTCAATCCTCGGATGATTATGTTGTTGTACTAGAATAAAATCCTTGCTTGTTCTTAATATCATCGCTCCTTCACAATCTTGCTGAATACAAGCAAATTTGATGTTTGGGCCGCTGCTCTCGACTCTTTCATATTGAAATCCGTAAAAATATTGGAAAGTTCCTTCCATTCAATATACCTACAACTTTTTTTAAAATTTAAAATCTGTATCTTAATTTAGGCATTGGAAGTATAAAATCAAGCATAAAATGAAATTTAAAACAAAGCATCATTAACTGTTCAGCTCAAAAATAGCATAAAAACCAAAATCTTTACGAGCGTCAAAAAGAATTGTACTTTTTCTTATTATTTACAATGATAATTCGTCCAATTCGTTTTGACGCATCTTAATCATCTTTTAATCTTCCTCTTTCATCATTTTTCTACCACAAAATATCAAAATATAGTCCGTTAAAACGTAAAATAAGCCAAAACACCATGTTATCCATGTTCAAATCATTATTTATTAAGTAAAACTGTTAAGTCTACTCGTCGTGGCCGGCACGTGAAATAAATACAGTAAATACAAAGACTTAAAACATTAAATGCGCAAAGTCTATTTGAAAAAAAAATTACAAAAAAGTCTAATCTAGCCAAAACTGTCATGAACAACATCGCTATGATTCTCTTCTTCTGCCAATAACATTACTGCTCCTTCCTAGCCAACAAAAATGTCATCAAGGCTGATTTGTCATCAACAGTGTCGCTACTGATTGTCATCCAACTCAAATTGTCACTGTTCGTCGAAAAAGTTTTTTCACAAATCGCTCAAAGCGTTCTGATGGCGCAGTAGATGGGAAGTAGTGGTTCAAGATGCTTTCGACCGCTGATTTCCGTTCTTCTGACCTGTCGGACCAATCCACATCCTTTTCTTCCTCAAAAACATATCTACATACTAGCTGGAAGAAGCCTAGAGGATTGTGGCTTGCGTTCATGTACAAAGAGTCCAGTTTGTGCTTTGTTATTCCAAGATCTACTGCTGAAATGTCGTTTTTTATTAGATAAAACATAGAAAAAGCTTTAAAACCATTGATAGTTAGTTGCAAAAATGTATTAGATATAATAATAACAACTGTCTAAGCTACTAGATTCATTATAACAAAAGTTATAGCATGTTCAACATAAATTAGACTAATATCTTCATGCTAAATTATAATTTTTGCCCTTTATTACCTAAAAATCAAGAAAAAACAACTAACTCCTTACCACTATAATCAAGCCTATCCGTATTTTTCTTGTTGATCAATCCAGACTGTTCCAGCTCTCCAAACAAGTCCACAACATCCGCTACAGACTTTTGAAGTCCATCATGTTCAGAGCGAAGATCTTCCACTATTCTCCCTTGTTTTTCGATTGTTGAAAGGATTTTAGGTAATAAAGCCATCGACATTGAACAAATATCACTCGAACTAAATGATGGATGTTCTTTTCGTTCGTAGTTTGGAGTTTCATCTAAAATAGCATTGTTTTCACATTTTTAATATTTTCTTTTAAAATTAGTAAAAAATGTTAGTTATAATGTAAAAAAATATTGAAAATGCGCAAAATATGTTCTTTTATCTTCATTTTTCACTAAACATACCATTAGAATTGTCTGAAACCCAATCAGGCGACGAATTCGAAGGGTTCGAAGCTTCAGATAGTCCTGAATCCAATTCTGTCAATCCACTCAAATCGTATGTCATTTCACGTCGTGGCTGGACTACTTTTTCTGGTGTTTTCGCTAAAATTAATACAAAGTAACATCAAAACTGTGAAAAACATCGAAGTAATTTTAAAAAATTTAAATTTTAGTAAAGTAGGGTTGCAACCGGGTTGAGTAAATCGACAGTACCATAGAAATTACGCAAAATTTTAAAAATCCCTTCTTTGGCCTAGTTAGCAAAAAGAGTAATCTACAAACAATAAAATTTTCAAGTGCCTAACTATCCTTTAAAAAAAAGTTACAATCAAAGCCATCCCACATACTCTTATATCATAATATCCGCATATATAATACCTAAAATAAAAAAAAACCAAAATCAAAATTTACCTTTAACAACCTTCTTCTTTGGCGGATTACTTTTCCTTCTAACTTTAACTTCTTTTTCATCTTCTTTTGTATCTCTTCCCAAGAGTTTTTGAAGATTTTCGCTAAAATCTTGGGTCATTTTCGTATTACTTCGCTTTCTTTCTTTAATAAGGACCGGAACTTGTCGATTATGAACTACTTTGACTAGGTTATCCATATTTGTACATATAATCGACTCGGAAAGACCTTTAGATTGGCAAATGTTGGTTCGATTTGGTGCTGAAGTAGACGCTTCAGAAGAAATCGTCGGAGGCTTTTCAACTACTCTCGTTGTTGTTGTGAATCCCCATGACTAAAATATGTTTTATTAAGTTGAAAAAGATGTTGAAGAACATGTTTAAGCTTTTTTACGAAAAGATATTCACGTTTCTGTATCAAAATCTTATTTCCTATCCGAAAAAGTAAAAATAACTAATTTCCAAGATTTTCCAAAGTTCATTGCCTCAAAACCCACGCCTAAACATTAAAAAGCTAAATAATTTCAAGCTTCTCACCTGTTTGGCAGTATTTATGTTGTTCAGATATGTTTTTGCGTCCGAACTTGTCGTAAATGTCCTCACAATCTTGGCATTCCTTGGACAACCATCATGAACAATCAATTTGCACGTTGCACCATTAGCAAAAGCGTTCATCCTTAATTGACGTTTCTTCACAATCTTTACTTCACTACCTTCTTCCAAACGAATTACCGCATAATTGTGCGGTACACACACTATCGACATACCTAAAATAATGTTTTAGCTGAGGTTGAATAGTTAATCTTTAAAATATACAAAAAATTGACAAAATAAAAGCAAATAAGTTAAATTAAAAGTTAGATAATGGTCTTATTTACCTAATCATCAAAACTATACGTCAGGTATGTGAAAAAACAACAAAATTCGGTCGAAAAATAAAACGACAAACAAAGAGAAACACCTCACCAATAAATTAATGGACGAGTCAAGTTTTTTCTTTCACTGTTCTTTGACGAAAAGTTAAACAGGAGACATTTTAGGTTTGAGTAGAGTAAAATACGTCGAAGGTAGCCGAGAAAATGGTTTAAAAACCTTGACTTTATTTAAAAATTTTATAGCTAGGTCTAATGTCAGAGTTTTTCGTCGGTTTTCTCCCAAAAATCATTGGGAAAGGCCGTTTCTAGGAGGTATACCTTGTTTTTTCCTCAAAAACGTAGATTTTTTAGTCGAAACAAGACAAGATTTAAGAAAATAGACTGTAATAATCTTTAAGTTTATGATAGATTAAAACAATGGTTCTCTTTGGATCTGCGCGAAGTCTGACATCGAAAAGAGTCGTTGTTTCAAAGATTTCATTAGTGAAAATCCGTCGGAAAAATCATTATTTGAAATATAAAAACCAGTCAATCGATGGTTTAATATCAACAAACAATTTACTACAAGATGGAGTTTTTTTTTTAAATTACAACACAATTTGTCATTTTTACTGAAAAAACGTAGAATAAGGTAAAAGGGCGCTACAAATGCGGTTTTTGGACATTTGCGGATCTGCGGTTTTTAGACACTTGCGGATCTTCGGTTTTTGGACACTTGCGGATTTTGGACATTTGCGGATTTTTTTAAAGGTTTTTTTTAAATTTTTTTAGTTAATTTAGTTGTAGTATGGTACTAAATTGTACTAAAGTTTAAATTGGTGCGGTTTTAACATAACAGTACCTTTTTGGGCTTTTAGTACCATTCAGTACCAAAAAATATAAAACAGTACCAATTTAAAATTTAGTACTATTTAGCACTAAAACATATTAAAACAGTACCAATTTACACTTTAGTACCATTTAGTACCATAATACAACTAAATTAACTAAAAAATAAAAAAAAACCCCCTTTAAAAAATCCGCAAATGTCCAAAATCCGCAAGTGTCCAAAAAACCGCAGATCCGCAAATGTCCAGAAACCGCATTTGTCCTAGCGCCGGTAAAAGGTCAGTAAACTTTTATTATTTTTTTTCTCATAACTTTTTTCAAGTGATTGCTAGGACTCTAAAAATCTGCGTTATTGTAGCTTGTTCATTTTTCTAACTAACGCAATTATGAAAATTTTTAAAATTCGAAAAAACGTCGAAGTTACAGTAATTTTACCGTAACACCCTCTGATAAAATCTGCTGTTTTCTTTGTTTTGTGAGTCAAAAATAAAAGTTTTAATGAAATTTTACGATTTTTTTATATGAATTATGTTTAGATCATAGAAAGTAATATATAAAATCAAAGTTTCGCATTGATACGATAAGTTTTGGCAGAGTTACAGTGGTTTGAAAAAGTCGAAAATCAAAAGAAGTTCGATTCCGGCGGGAAATTCGTAACAAAAGCTAATAAAACGTAACCAAGTCAACGCATTTATTTCCCACCATTATTGTGAGAGTTCGTATTTTACATCATGAAAACCAAATTTTAAATTAAAATTTTCAAGAAAATGATAAAAAACATTAATAAATTGTAAGAAGCGTCGTTTCTATGCAAAAAAGGGAAGAAATATGGCTTTTTCGGCTTCGATTCTAAAGGGAAAGGGCTGTGGGGAGAGAAAGCGACAGCGTGTTCGAATGGTCGAGTGGAAGTGGAGGTTGGGGAGCGGAGTTCTTTCGTGTCTGCTGCGTCACCCAAAATTCTCTCGGTTTTTTTTTCTGATTTTTCGCTGTTTTTCACAATGGATTTCGGCATTTTTCCGGTTGTTTCGAACTTTGCGTACGTTTCTAAACTATACTTTAAAGGCATGAAGATTTTAGGCTTAAAAATCACTTTTAGGCTTAAAAATGAATTTTAGTTTTAAAATTGAATTTTCGGCTTAAAAACGAATTTTGGGCTTAAAAATGAAATCTTAGCGTTTAAAAAATAATTTTAAGCTTAAAAAGTCAATTCTAGGCTCTAAAATTGAATTTAAGTTTAAAAAATGAATTTTACGCTCTCCCCTATAACGAAAATCCTGTATAGCTAACATCAAGTAAAGATCCAAAAAAGGTTAAAAAATCAGTTTATTCATTTCTTAACGTTGCCAATTTCATCAAAATCAGTTGTCGGACATGTAGAGCTTCAACCTTCCTCACCCCCGTTGTCTTCTCCTTCATCATCTAAAAAAATTACAGTTTTGATTAACTTAAAACTAACTTTTTTTAGTTTACAAAGTATCCCAAGTTAGAAAATTTTAAATTTCAAAAACAAAAAGTTGAAAAAGGCCTAACATTTCATAAAAATAGTGATAAAATTGCTAAAAATATAAAAAAATGTATTTACTGTACAACAATATTATGTAGCTGTATTGAAAACAATATACATATTATATAAACTTACTCTTTGCTTCTGATGTCGGTTGAGTGTTGTCAGTCTTCTCAGGAAACCGCTTTCGCATTTCCTGAAAAAAAACTGTACATTCGAAAATTTAAAGGTTTTTGTAAAAAGAGAATCAGTAGGACAAAAAATTTTTTAAAATTAAGTACCAGTAAGACCTTTATTAGTTTTTGACAACATTTTATCAATTTTGTCTCATTCAGGCGCGCCATATTTAAAATGTTTTAAAAATTTGAAAAAACTCAGCTTGCTCCCCCCTGTGGATTTTTTTTTCAAAAATTTTAAAACTTCAGAGCTTATTTTAAAATTTTGAAATTACAATCTCACCAATACCCAAAATACCTAAAAGCCTCCAAAAACTCACAGTGTACCAACATCGATACTCGCGGTCGGTGTTATTGATGGAGCTGGCCGGCTTAGACTGGGCCTTCTTTTCCTTTTCTTTCTTTGACTTGGAATTGGACTTTTTGTTGCCTGACTTGACGACCTTGTTGGAGTCTTTCGTAACCTTCAACGAGGCACGTTTGCTCGACTTTTTGGTCGATTTCGACTTCTCGACCTTGTCGTCGATTGGTTCGGCTGACAGTTTCTCGTTGGACCGCTTGGTCTCGGGGTCAGTTTGCTGCGTGGACTCGGTCTGAAAGTCTGGAGAAGCTTAAGGTACATAAAGATAACGTACATAAAAAAGGTATGGCAGTGTAAGATTTACCACATTTTACAAAAAAATTTAAAAAACGAGCAAAACTCACGTCCTCAGGGAATTTCTTTTTGTCCTTCTTAACCTCCAAAGGTACCATACCTTCCTTTATGCTCTCATCAGCACCCGTCGCCGGTTTGCTACAACAACACCCCATGCCAGTTTGAAATCAGTGTATCAGTGGGAATATCATTCAACAGCACCGACCGGTTCAGGTGAAAAGTGTTGACGAAAATAATTTTATTCATAGTTTGGGAAATAGTTTTTCAAATTGAATTTTTAGTTTGCGGACAAAAGTGCATTTTTAAATTTTGGATATGGCAGGGAAAGGAAGAAAAAGGTGAGTAGGATAGGGTAAAGTAAGCTATGGTAAAAAAGATGGCAAGTAGAGTAGGATAAGGAAAAGCAAGGTAGAAGAGGTCAGGGTAAGATAGATAAGATGAGGCATGGCAAGGTAGGGTAAAGTAGGGTAAGATAGTGTAAGGTAGAATAGAGTAGGGTATGGTAAGGTAAAATTAAGTAAGACAGGGTAGGAAAAGGCACATCAGGTATGGGTTAAAAGGGAAGCAAGGGGTAGGTCTAATGTAGAATAATCTAGAGTAAAGTAAGGCAATCTTAGGTAAAGTAGGGTATAGTGTGGTAAAGTAAAGTAAGTTCGGGTAAAGCAGGGTAGAATAAGGTAAGCTAGAGTAAAGTAAGGTAAATTAAGGTAGAATAGGGTAGGGTAAAGTACGGTAAAGTAGGGTATGGTCGGGTTAATCTACAATATAATCAATCGTTCGTAGAAACATTATGTTTATTGAGCTACAGTAAGTCTCATGTATCTTATAAGTATTTAGATATAAGACTCAACAAAGAGTAAGAAATTACACTTTTAACAATATACAATCAAAAGCCTTTCTTATACCTAAACTTTCATTACGAAACAAAAAAAACAAAATCAAAATTATTAAGTGAATTGTGACAGTTTGTAAGACACGTAACAATATTATAGTAAGTAAAACCTTTATAGAAATTTTCCTGATTTTTTAAATGCGTAAAAGTTAACAATTTTAAAATTAGATTCTGCTATAAAATTAAAATATAAAAAGTCATAATATTAGCTAGGTGATGACACTTGGTATCTCGAATACCGCAGCCAGTATACCATGTTGAATGTTAAGAAGAGACATGGAAACAACAGGCCTAAAATAAGGTTTATAATAGTAAAGTTTAAACAAAAGTACATATTTCGCCCTTTATTAAAAAATTTAGGCTTAAAATACATTGTAAGAACTCCCCCCCTCAGAAAAAAATTTTCAAAAAAAAGTTGAACGTCGTCCCCCCTGTGGATTTTTAGAAAAAAATTTTCGCAAAAAATTGGCACAAGTCCTGTGCCGATTTATTTGACCTCCGCCCCCAGACGAAAAGTCCCCGTCCAGTCCTGCTCCAAAAGATTCGTTATACAAGAGTTCACTGTTCCCAAAAAACGAAAAAATCAACTCACGTGACATATAATCCGCCCTCTTAGCCCTGTCATCAATTTGCATTTGTTTCAGAAACTTTTTAAACGGCGGAATTCGCTTCAACAAATTCAGAATCCAATTTCCTGATTTTTCGCTAAATCTTCGATTAAATGCGAAGTTGCCATTCGTATATGGCATGTCATGAGCTGCGTAATCGTGCACTCGGATCTGTCGTTCAACTCCTGTACCACGATAGTTCACGACGACATCAGTTAGCGGTGCTGGAGAAGATGGACGGCGACGCCATACCTCTTCGTGATATGGCTGAAAGTTTTTGGGATTAGTAGAAGTTTTAGGCTAAAAATTTAAGTTTAGGTTCGGGAAAATGAATTCTGAGATTTAAAAATTAAGTTTCAATAAAAAAAGTTTAAAATTAAAAACAAAACTTTAGGCTTAAAAATGAAATTTTAAACTTAAAAATAAAATTTTAGGCTTAAAAATAAAATTTTAGGCTTAAAATGATACTTTACACAAAAAAATAAATTTTCAGCTTATAAATATAATTTTAGGCCTTTAAAACTTAAAATTCAGACCCGCCTCGGGGTTACCTTTTAGACACCCTACCTTACCTTACCCTACACGAACCTACCATAGATACGCATAAAAATAGTAAACCTACTTTTTCAGCTCCAATCAGCGGTGTTGATGTTAGCCGTGGATTGCCTGACGGTGCTAAAGGCCTACTCAACTGTAGGTCAATTGGATTTCCTGCATTTGACTTTTTGTGTTTTTCTAAAATAACGATCATCATAAAGAAGCAATTTCTGTCTTGTAAAATACAAACTGTTTTCTGACATATCTATGATATTTAATTAATCGAAAAATAAATTCTAAAAATACATGGTAAAACATAGAACTTACTTCTAGCTTGATCCCTCGAAGCCATGTAAGTTACAAAAGCAAACTCTAACAGTGCCCCGAAAATGAATGTTAAACAAGCTGAAAAAAGCAAAAGTTGTGAACAAAAATAAATAGTGTTAAGCCTAAAATAAAAAAAAAGTTTTAAAAAAAATATTTTGGAGCTTGTTCATTATTGAGCCTAAACTTCATCTTTTGGCCTAAAATTCATTTTTAAGCCTAAAGTTCGTTTTTAAGCCTAAACTTTATCTTTTAGCCTAAAATTCATTTTTTAAGCCTAAAATTAATTTTTAAGCCTAAACTTCATTTTTAAGCATAAAAATTCAATTTTAAGCCTTAAGATCCCTTTCCAAAACAAAAGAAAATTCCGAAGTAAGAATGTTTTAAAATACGTCAATTCCACTTACATCCGGTCCAAATGTCAATAGCTTTACTGTATGATACAGGAGGTAGTTTTGCATTAATACCCGAGGCTTGTGTTGTCATAGTCAAAAGTGTTGTCACTCCAAGTGTAACTCTTGCTGGAACGGCAGTTCGTGGCAGCCAAAAACTTACCCAGCTTACTATTACTAACATAGTACTGAAAATGACAGTTTAAAAGATGTTCTTGATTTTACTTACCGTACCCTACCCTAGCACACTTTACTTTACCCTACCGTACCCTACTCTACATTACCCTACCCGACCCTATCCTACCATACCCCACCCTATCTTACTCTGCCTTCCCTTACCCTACCGTACCCTACCCTCCGTATCTTTTATTTACCCTGCCCTTACCTTGGTATGTACAACTGTAGCAAGTAGTAACTGAACTGTCTTTTCAATGTAAGTACCGTTCGTAGACATGAATAAGTACCAGTATTAGTCTTACTAGTACAGTATGTAGTACTAACGTTATTTAATTGAAAACTAGGTAAAGAAGATTCTAGTCCGGTTTTTAGCTGGACAGGGTCTGTAGCCTTCCATTTGTACTCTAAAATTTTAAATTTTGAAAGTTTTTTAAGCTCTTCTTAAATTTTTGGAAATTTTCCAAAAATAACAACTATAATATAAGCCTACCAATATCATCCGTAGTATAAGCATACGATGCCAAATCTATATGACAAGTCTGCACATCCATCGGGTAGTATTGTAAATGCATTGGACATGATAGTACCATACTAATCCTAACACTATACAGTATATTACCATCTTTATGTACTCGAATTAACACATTCGGCTTGTCAATCATATGCTTTTGAGCTTGCTTTTCATTTTGAAAAAACGAATCTGGCATCCAAATTTGCTGACCAGCTGATAAGATTAAAAAGTCTGGTTTACCATCCCCTGGTAGACCATAAGCTAGTCGGCCGTCTACCCAAGATTCACGGAATGTTAGTTGTACACTAGAATAATATGGCTTTTTTGTTGTTTTTTTTAAAGTTTATGTTTTTGACTTTTTTATTAATTTTTAAACTTTTTTTGGTGATTTTCAAGAATTTTTTGCGTGTTATAGAACATGAAGACCATTTTTGTAATTAAAAACGTTTTGATTTGATACTGTAACACATAATATTCAAGCTGTAACATTTTGATTGGGTTAATGTAGCCAGTGTTTTGCCGGACCGGTCCGGATGAGAATGATTTCGGTCCGGTCCAGACCAAAAAGGTCAGGTCCGGTCCGGTCCGGAAAAAAATTTTTTTTATTTTTAAAAAAAGCCAAGAGCGCTAAAACTGCTTTTTTTACGTTTAAAAACTCTTAAAAATATGTTTTATTTGCAATTTTTAAAACAGTTTTATTAAAATTAAAAAAATTTTTTTTCCGGACCGGTCCGGAACTTTTCTTTCGGTCCGGTCCGGACCTCGGTCCGTACCGGAAAGGTCCGGCAAAACACTGAATGTAACACAGTATTCAAGCTTTTTCTTCAAAAAAACCTATTTTTCAAATTCAAAGGCTCTGGTCGTTTTTGATTACATACCAAGATTCATTAAAACCATAACAATATGGAAATTTAGAAAAGTATGTTATATACCATAACAATCATTTTGTAAGTGGCATTTTCTGTTTGGATAACTGTAACACAACGTAAATTTAATTTTTTGTTAAAAAAGTTATTTTTTTGCAAAAACTTTGGTTTTTTAGTTTTTTTTTAAAAAGCGGGTATTTTTGGACTTATTACTTAACATATTGAAAATCCTCAGCAAATTTAGTATCATAAAGACTATTAGCTTTTGTCATATGCATTAGTTTTGGCAAAGGTATGGTGGTTTTTCCATAACCCACTCAGTTTACCTGGGGTCCGAGCGGGCCACGGTTTGGGCCTCCCAAAACCTGCGCGGACCTCCATCGGACCCACATGTGGCGGCCCAGACTTGACCTTTTCTATTTGCATCGGCCTAGCCCGAGCCTAGTAGGCCCTCTTTCAGGCTTAAATCAATACGTATTTCCAAAAATTTTTCAAAAACTCTAATACTAAGCGCATGCACGTACTTTTAAGAACCACTTGAACACTTTTCAAAACCCGAACTAACATGTCATATTGTTACTCTTTTTTGCTGTTATTAGTTTACTGTGTTCTTCAGACAAACATTCTTCAAAATGGGTCGTTTGCGTGTCAACTGCTTGTTTATCGCCGTTTAACAATAAGCCTTTTTAAATTGTCGTAACAAGATGACAAAAAGGAATATTTTCGTACTATTTTGAAAAAATGTTCGCTTGGTCAAGGGTTTTTAAATGGAATTCGCAAAATTTTGATATTTTTTGTGTTTTGGTGCAAAAGTTTTGAGAAAATGAAAAAAATTTGAAAGTTTTTTGGTTTTGAAGCTTCCGCCACCGTCATATTCTTATATCTAGTAATAGCTAAGATACCCTAGCATTACTACAATCCAGTCCTATTCTTAGTCTAACCTGCTTATCTCTATAATATATGACCACTACTTAACCAAATTCAAAAATTTTTAAATTTTCAAAAAAAAATTTTTTTAATTTTAATTTTTTTTGAAATTTTTACTTTTGACCCTTGAGAAAACAAGTACTTTGACTTGGCCCAAGACCAGAATGCCAGAATAATTCAAAACAATGACCTCTAGCAGATTCTCATTGTTTATGTTGCAAAGATGCAAGAGATAATGCTCACTCACCTGTACTCCATGTTGACGTCGTCGATCTTGGAAATACTAAAAAAATAAGGAAATTAGTATAGGTTTAAACCTAGAACTTTACCGTTAAGCCTAAAATTAAAGTTTTAGCCTAAACCTTCAGTTTTAAGTTTAAAACCTAATTTTTAAGCCTGGAACTTCATTTTAAAGCCTAAAATTTGATTGTAAGCCTAAAATATGTTTCTTAAGCTTAAAATTTCATTTTTTAGCAAAGATTTTATTTTTTGAGCCAAGAATTTCATCTTTAAGCCTAAATTTTATACTTAAGCCTAGAATTTTGTTTTAAGCCTCAACTTAATTTTAATCCGATACTTTTTTTCATAAGCCTAAAATTAAATTTTTAAACATAAAATTTGTTACCTAAATTTAAATCATTACGCCTAAAGATGAACTTTTATGCCTAAAGTTCACTTTTCATATCTAAAATTAGTTTTTTTCGTCGTCAAAAGCAGCATAATACTTTTGGTACGTCACATGCAAATGAGATATCAAAAAATATGTCGCGCATTGTGTCTCTAATGTATAAGTTCGTCCTCATTAGTAATGTCAGTTCCAAAATGACCTAATTCACTTCATTTTGAACCCTAAAGTATATTTTAAAAATTCTTTTTTAAAATAATTTTAAAATACGTCCACACACTCTAGCCTTGAAAAGTTGTCGGGCCCAAAAAATAGGTATAAAACGTGTCCCCGTAAGCCGGCCCGGCCCTTTTTAGCTTTAATATACTCTTTCCAAACTAAAAATTTCCCTTCAAAGTTAAAAACTTTAAAAATCTTACCTCCTAATCAGCATGTTGACATTGACAACCACAGGTCCATGAACACCTAAAGATGGAAAATATAAAAAAGATTCTTTAAACAAATTTCTTATTGCATTGTAAATAGACCTGTAAAAGAGCCATTCCTAGTAGGTCACTTTACATATCTAAAGCCTGTCCTAGTGATATACTTTACAAGTCTCATTTTAAACACAGTAAAACTCTTGCATAACGAATTCCTCTATAACAAGAACCCCGCATAAAAAAAGTGTTCTCTTACCTGGTAATGACAGATTAGTTCCGGGTGGTCGTACCCTCCAATCATAACCTCGATTCAACAATTTGTTGATGATTTCTGTGTCTGTGTTTGCTTCGGATCTAAAAGTATGGCTATACTGATAAAAATTGCATTTTTAAAACTTTTTTATCTGTGTCATTTTTTTATTAGCTACAGCAAGGGCGTCGCTAAAGACTTTTTCGGATTGAGGGAGGGGAAAGAGGTAAAAGATTTTTTTTGTCCACGGGTACGTTATTTCAGGAAAGTTGTCTTCTCATTTTTCAACTACAGGTATTTACCAGCCCCATTTAAACCCCACCCTTAGCGAAACCCCTGAGCTACAGTAATATTCACCAAAACTACTGTAATTCGTAATTTTTAAGTTTTATCTCATAATTATCATTTTGTTTTCATTTTACAGAATTTTTACAGAAACTCAGGATAACTTACTGTAAAATGACTGTCATTACAAAAACGACAGTAATGTATAACAATGGCATGGTAAAACAATAAACTTTTAAAAAGCCGATATGTGTGATTTCAAAGTGAAAAGAGCGGAATCGTTAGGTTGGAAAACGACGAAATTTGGTGTTCATGGACTAGCTGACAAATTTTTTAAATTTAGTATTTAGAAAAGCGGCAAAAGCACGAAAATATCAAAAGACATGAAGTAATACATATACCGTAATTATTTTTAAAATTAACGCTAAAAAATTGAATAATGAGCTTAAAAAAGAAATTGCAGGCTTAAAAAGAAATATTAGGCTTAAAACAAAACTTAGGCTTACAAATGAGATCTTAAGCCTTAAAATGAATTATTAGGCTAAAAAACTTTCGCCTTAGGCATGAAAATGAGTTTTAGGCTTAAAAAATAAACTTTAAATTAAAAATCAATTTTAGGCTTAAACAAAGAATTTTTCGCTTAAAAATAAAGTTTAGGCTTAAAAAGAAGATTTTAAACTTATAAATCAACCCTAAGGATTAAAATCAAACGTTTAATATTAAAATAGCTTTAAAATGCATTTTATATTCAAAAATAAGCCCCATAAACAAGTAAGTAAAAAATAAAACTTGGCTAAAAATTCAAATTTTAAGCAAAAAACATGTTGCCAAATCCAAGTGCATATTAGTACGAGTAAAAAAAGTGTGGTTATTAAAAAATGGAGCACAACTTCCGTACATTGATTTTCGGCGAAATGAAATTTAATTGGCTCAATTCTTGAAAGAAAAACTGGAAATGTTGTTTGGACTATTAATAATTCTAGACTGGAACTGGGGTACGTTCATTTGGTCAAAATACATGTTTTTTTAGACATTTTTTGCAAAATTTTAGTTTTAGGATTAAAGTTTGATTTTTTAAATTAAATTTACGTTTTTAAGCCTAAAATTCAATTTTAAACCTTGAACTCATTTTTAGGCGTAAAATTCAGTTTTAATTTTAAAATTCATTTTTCAATTTAAAGTTAATTTTTTAAACCTAGAAATCATTTTCATGCTTAAAATTTTAATTCTAAGCCTGAAATTCATTTTTAAACCTAAATTTGGTGTTTAAGCCTAAAATTCACATTTCAACGTAAAATTGTACTGTTATGCCTAAAATTATACTGTTATGCCTAAAATTCACCCTTTATGTTTAAAGTTCATTTTTAAGCCTAAACTTATGATTTTTAAATTAAAATTTTAAGCCTTTGCCAACTCTAAACCTTTTTAAAACCAAAATTTGCCATAAAAACGTGAAAATCATAATGACCTAACAAGTAACTACCACACCAAAAAATAAAAGTAAATGTCTAGCCATAGTGGGAAGCTCTACCCACGCCAGATTACTATATTTTATTGTTGACACATCAGAAAACGCTGTATTGGCACTGATATTACAGTTTTCACCAATTATTTTTTGTCACATAAACAACTCACGAGAACTTTATGTACTTATGTGACATGACCAGACTAGAAAACAAAGTTTAATCCAGTTTGTTACAGTACAATTTATTGGCTTTCAATTAAGCCTAAAGTTAGAAAGCAAACCTTAACTTTGTGTTTTAGGTAACTATTTATCTTCAGGCCTAAAAACCACTTTTAAGCCTAAAAACCGTTCTTAAAATTATTTTCTTTCGTTTTTGAGCTTAGGACTCATGCTAAAACTTAGAACTCATTTTGAGTTTAAAATTTATTTGCAAGCTTAAAATTTACTTTTTAAGACTAAAAGCTTTTTTTTCAAACCTAAAATCACATTTTATACCAAAAATTAAACTTTAAGCATAAAATTCATTTTTTAATCTTCAAATGCATTTTTAAGTCTCAAATTAAATTGTTAAACTTTAAATAGACGTTTAAGCCTAAAGTTGATTTTCAAGCCTAAAATTCATTTGCAAACTTAAAATTCAAATTTTTACTTATAAGCTTAAAAATCGTTAGCCCTGAACAGAAAGGTAAGTAGGCTTAAACTTTCGCGGGCACCTGAGGTCCTCATTTAAACCCAGGCTTAAGCCCCGCACAATCCGGACCGGCCCCTTTCAAATTTTTACGGCTGGCAGTCAACTTTTTAGTAGACATTGGTAATGGGTCGGGCCAGTCTTTTCCGGGACTTTCAGGCTTGGCCCGACTTAAATTTTGCTCAGGCCCGTTTACCATGTCTACCGTTCAGGTCTTGTTCCATCCCCCTTTTTCCCCACCTTTCAAATCAATTACGTAAACTTTCATTTTCAACTTATAATTAAAAATTTTGTCAAAAACCTCCCCCTTGTAAAATAGTCAAGCCTAGACTTGTAAAATTTTGACTACAACTGAAAAATTGAAAAGTGGGCGTGGCCAACCTTACGGCCAAACGTAAAAAATCTGGCGGTGAAAATTCGCGCTTTATTGTCTTTGGCGGCCCAAAACTTGGCCCCAAAAAGGGGCTTTATAAAGAAAAAATATTCTTTTCGTTACTTATATTCATTAAAATGTGGAATTCCGAATTTGTGTCTGGTTTTGACATATCAGCTCTTTTTTGACACGAATAAGGCAAAGTCAATTTGAAAAACGACAAAGAATAAACAAAATGGAACGAAATTACAAGTAACGTAATAAAAGTTGAAGCCAGACTATACGACAACGTGTTGATGTTTTATTGGGTTTAGAGCTACAGTGTTAAGCCTGAACTTTATTTTTAACATTGCAATTTAGGTGTTAAGCCTAACTTACACAACATAATTTTCATTTTTCTAAGCCTAAGATTACTTTCTAAGCCTAAAATACATTTTTCAGGCTAAATATGAGTTTTTAAACCAAAATTTCATTTCCAAGCCTAAAATTCATCTTTAACTCTAAAATTTAGTTTTTAAGCCTAAAGTTTCATTCTAAGCCTAAAACTTCATTTTTGAATCTGTAACCCCATTTTTAAGCCTAAAACTTTAGTTCCAATGTTAAACGTTCATGTTCAAGCTTAAAACTTCATTTTTGGGTCTGTAACTTCATGTTTAAGCCTACAACTTCATATTGTAGTATAAAACTTCATTTTATAATCTAAAACGTAATTTTGAACCTAAAACTTCATTTTCAAGCCTAAAATCATACAGTAACTTTACTAATCCAATAAAATTTACAACAGTAATCCCCCCTCGTCCTTTACCGTTCCCTACACCAACAACTTAAGCTCAAAAAAACAAACAAACGTGATGTTCATTTAGTGTTTCGCCAGGAAAACTTGCGCAGATTAATAATATGCTCAAACAAAAAACATTTGATACCGATATGTTTCTAGGCCAACTTTTTGTGGGCAAATATTGCGGCCAAGCCTTGAGTTTGTTTTTCAGGTAAGCTTTGTGCTTGTGTTCCCACGAATTAAGCAATGTCTATGATGCCAATGGCTACTTTTATTTTAAAAAGACAGAATGGCCAAAGTACTTTTTTAATTTTGAAAAAAATTTATGATAAGTTTGATCGCCTTAAGATAAGGTTAAATTTAAAAAGAAAAAATCTTGGTTTAAAAAATAGAAATTTAGACATAAAAATAAAATTTTAGGTTTAGTTATTCAATTTTAAGTTTAAAAATAATATTAAGATTTAAAATTAAAGTTTATGCTTAAAAATAAAGTTTAAAATTAAAAATAAATTCTTAACGTTTAGAAATGAAGTTCAGACATTAAAATGAAGTTTAACTTTCAAAAAGAAATTTTTAAGCGTAAACATGAACGTTAGAAAACTTAGAAACAAGCCTAACTGGCCATAAAAATTAGTTTAACAATAAAAAAAACCCAGTTTAAACCTTAACTTCTATTTTTATTCTCCCAAAAACTCCAAGTTAAGTGTTTTATTTTGCCCTTTAACTCCATTTTTCAAACTTTATAAACCTCTTTTCTCAAAAAAAAACTTACAACACTACCTTCACAGCCAACATGAATATAAGAAGCCAAATTTGCATAAGTTAAATACTAGGTCAGCATTGAAATAGCACTAGATCTCTGTCTACTAACAATAAGACGGTTTAAAAGCTTCGCTCAATCTAAATCCGATTTCCGCTAATGCCAAAACATGACGACGGCCGAAGGGGATTCTGGAGAAGAATTCAACAAGGGGAGAATTTGAAGAGGTTAAAGAGCAGGTTGTTACAAAAAAAGGTTTAAAGTGAGAAAATTTTAGTTTTTTGTTTGAAAAGTGAATTTTAAGGTTTAATGTGATACTTTAGGCTTGAGAATTTGCATAAATAATTTAATTTAAAGCTTGAGAACTAAATATTTGGCATAAAAATGAATTTTAGGCTTAAAAATCAATTCTAGGCTTAAAAATGAATCTTACAAAAATAAATCTTAAGCCTAAAACATTTCAAGGTTGAATTTAAATCAATCCTTAAGCCTAAAACATCAATCCTTAAGCTTAAAAATGTAGACAAAAAGAATGAGTATTAGGCTTACAAATAAGATTAAACTTACAAATAAAAATATATTTTGAACTAAAATACAACAGCGCATGCAAAATTGCACCAAAATTCGGTTCTAACCCTATATTTTTTATTTTAAATAAGCTTAACTTTACCGCCAGGACGAGTTGACATAAGACCTGAAAGGACCCAGTTCCAATTTTTAGCCTCTCTTTCGTAATGTGCTAGCCCGGCACAGGGTCATGCCTAATAGACCTAATAGGAAGGTCCAACTTCTCATTTATAGTACATTCCTTAGTTGTAAAATTATAAAAATATTTTTTTTCGCACTTTTTCCTATATTTTCCAATTATAAAAGAAAGAAAACACTCACAATTCCGGATCGACTGTGCTTTCTTCAGCATGCTCTTCTTCTGATAAAGCGCTGTCCTTTAGATAATTGTGATTTGGACGAACCTCTTCATTTTCGTAGTCGTTTTCGTAAGATTCCTAAAAATTTTAACGTTTTAAAATGTTCTATAATTCCATATTATCCTCCACCTTAACCCAAATACAGTGGAACTACTGTATACCAACGTTTTTTAACGCACAAAATTGAAATCCCCAGGCGATTCGTTATATAATAGTCCCGCTGTACATAAGTGTTTGATTAAACAACTAAGAATTATAAAACTTACATGCTCATTGCTACCAAAAATAGGTATCTTTGTGTTCAGATGTTTTTCGAATTCTTTGTTTGGAAATCGAAAAACGGCTGCTCGATCGGAAAACAACTCGGCTGAACCACGCAATTTCTCCCTAGATTTCCATCGTAATGGCGAGGTAGTTGTGCTGATGGCAAAACTGAAAAAACAACTAACGTTATTTTTAAAATGTCATTTTTATGTTTAAATTTGAATTTTATTGAAAAGCAAATATTTTTTTTTTGTTTAATGGTCCTTCCAGATCGGCTCCGGAGAGGAGGAAAGAGGGGGTGAGTCCACTCCTACCCATGTGTAACGGGCCGGCCCATTTTTCAAGCCCGGCCCGACAAAAACTTTGCTCAGAGCCGGTCCGCCCGTTCCTCATGCCTATCCATTCCCATCTAACCACCCCTTGTTGACCTTCCCCTAGCAAAATTGAGCATATATTTTTAAACCTAAAAAAATCATAAGCCTAGAAATCAACTTCCAAACCTAAAAATTCCCTTATTAGCCTAAAATATCGTTAACAACATAAAAAAAATAATTTACAACCTTAAAATTCATGCACAAGCCTAAAATCCCATTTTCAACTCTCAAAATGCACTATTAAGCCTAAAATCATTTTTAAAATCCCCGTCCTTGACCATCTCCAACAGAACATTTTGCTACTTTTTCGCCAAATTCGACATTTCGGCCTAGATTTGTTAAAGTAACTCTATTTCTCTTACCTCATATAACATCCGAGATTGAGAAGCAGCGCCAACCGCACGCCGTCTGGCATTGAAGCCGTGAAGCCGGTCGGATGCCTTTGAAAAGGCCCTATCTAAAAACAGTCGAAAAGTAAATTTGTATCACATATCCACAAGCGTCATTATTATTTGACACTTTTTAGCGAAGAAAAAATGATTATGTTATAAATAAAATAAAGTTAACTTTTGGAATGAACAATAGTGTAAAAAATAAAACTTTAGGCTTAAAAAAAGCTTAAGCCTAATATTTAATTATAAACCTAATATTCACTTCCCAACTAAAAATGCCTTATCTTCTGGCGACTATGCTTAACTAGGAAGTTGCACCAAATATCTCTCGGGTTGTAGAACGAAACCTATCTAGGATGAAATAGCATAAAAAATTACCAAAACAATTATTTTCAAAAACTGCTAAACAGTCAGGCCTAGCGAGTTACAGTAAGCTCAATTTTCTTATATTTTTTATTTATGGCTTCAAAATTCGAAAAATATAATTTTTTGATAAATATTTTTTTTCTAAAAGTGACTAAAACAAAAATTTTGATTAAAATATTTTTTAATCAAAATATCGTTTGGCTAGCCAAAACTCCAGGTCATAATAACATTTTTAAGGGATCTAACCTTAAGCCCAAAATCTAACCTCATTTTATAATAATAAGCCAGCCATACATTAAATTTAAAAAATAAAATACGTCTATATGTAAAGGTTTATTTTAAGCCCAAATTTCATTTTTAAGCCTAAATTTAGTTTTAAGCCTAAAAAACCTTTTAAAACTAAACATTTATTGTTAAGCCTAAAATTTATATAAGCTTGTATTTCATCCTTAAGCATAATTTTTAACAAAACAGTTGAATGCCTCATGCCAACATCTACATATTAGGATGAGCGAATATACACCAATAAAATTCCAAATACAAAATTCATTTTCAAAACCCAAAGAATAATGTTAACCATACAGTTGAACCCAAACCCCCTCTAACAATAACTCTCATTTGGAATTCTAGTGCTTCCTCAAAAGTACAAAACTAATCATAAAATTATTTTGTTTCGAGAAAAACGAAATTAATAACGAATATCAATGACACAAACCCACTAATTATAATCCAATGCACTGAAAAAAGACACGCAATGCGGCTTCAACTACTTTTCATTAAATTCTTTTGGCGTTTCAATCAAGTTATTTAGTATAACATAAGCGTATATGAGTATAAAAAGCAAATTTCGGCTTGCAAGTTAAATTTTTAGAACAAAAATGACTTTTAGGCTTAAAAGTAAAATTTAGGCTTATAACTAAAATTTTAGGCATAAAAATAAAAATTTAAACTCAAAAATTAAATTTTAAGCTTAAAAATGTAATTTGGGCTTATAACAAATTTTAAGCTTATATTAAGTGCCGACATAAAGAACCTGCCATTTTTTACAAGAAATCACAGGGAAAGTATGGCGGATTCTTTATGACGGCATCTAATATCTGAAACACTACTTAAAAATAAAGCTATAGGCTTGTGGCTAAAACTAGGCTTAAAAATAAAATTTGACTTAAAGATGAAATATTAAGCTTGCAAACGAAAGTTGGGCTTAAAAATGAAATTTATAGTTAAAAATGAAACTTAAGCTTAATAATGAAATTTAGGCTTAGAAATGAAATTTTAGCTTTAAACGCAAAGTCTAAGCATAAAAATCAAGATTTAGGCTTGAAAATAATCTTTACACTTAAAAATGACTTAATAGTTTATATTTCAACAAAAAATATATAAAAATAGATAAAACCGCTGCAAAAGGTAAGAATTATATCAATTTAACCCCAATAATAACATAGTAAACCCCTCATTTTTGACGTGGCCCAAAAACAACAAAATGATGAACAGAAGTAAATTGTGGCTTAACAAAATAACAGCGCTCAAGAAAAAGATTAAATCCCTATTTTTTAGCAATTTCCCTGAGGAGCTTTCGGATTATTTAAACTAAATTTTGGTCTACATACATTATGTTGTCGATTCGACGTCAACAGTGTATGAAAAGTAAAGTAAAAGACTTATTGTTTTATGGTGAATTCAAAAGATTTGTAAAAGACGAACAAATTCTTTACAGTTGATAACAAATGTGTAACGAATAGCTCGAGGATTTTAAATTCGTTAGTTACAGACAGGTTTCAATACACAAGAGCCTTAAATGCACTGTGAAACGTCGGCTGGGTATTTGAAAGTTGTTCGTTGTCCAGAAGTTTTACTGAATATTTATGCCAATGTGGCACGTAAAAAATAAAGCTTCAATTTTTAAAAAAAAATTTAGGCCTAAAGAAAAGTTCAAGCTTATAAATAAAATTTTAGGCTTAAAAATTGAGTGTTCGTTTCAAAAAATAGACTTTAAGCTTAAAATGAATTACCAGGCTTTTACCAAAAGTTTTAGACTAAATTTTGGTTTAAAAATAAAATTTATTCTTAAAAAGGAATTTAAAATTAAAGTTAGTTTAAAAATAAACCTTCAAGCCGACAAAACAAACTTAGAGCTTAATATAAAAAATTAAGCTTAGAACTAGCTTTAGGTTTAAAAATAAAATTTAAGGTCCAAAACTCAAAAATCAAACTTAAAAGCTACCTTGCAGACTTTAAAAATATTATTTAGCCTTAAAATAGCACAAGAAAACCCTTAAAAATGTCCAGAATATAAGATTCCTTCGAAACGTTTGATTTACGCAAAAAGAGAGTCCAAACAAATAATTAATGAGACTTTTCTGATCGAGCATCCAATTGTTTTTTATTACATACTTGTTTCATTAGTTCAGGAAGATGAAGATGACTGTCATTTTAAGTTTACCTTTATGCCTAAAAGTAATTTAAAAAACATTTTGCATTAAAAGTTAGTTTTAAACCTATAATTGCATATATACACCTAAAGTTCTGCTTAAAGCGTGAAGTTCTATTTTTAAGCCTAAAATTAAGTTCAAAGCTCAGAATTCTACGTTTAAGCCTAAAATTCATGTTTTTAGCTTAAACATAATTTTTTAATATAAAATTTATTTTTAAGCCTAAAATTCGTTTTAAACCTAAAAATCTTTTTTAAACCTAAAAATCATGTTTGCTTAAACTTCAACTTTTAAGCCTTTCAAATTTTAACCTTAACATTGAATCTTAAAACAAAAAACCCCGTTTTTAAGCCTAACATTCTTTTTTTAAACTTAAAATTGGATCTTAAAACCATAAGCCCCGTTATTAAGCCTAAAAACCCTCTACAAACATTTACATACGATAATGATACAAACCTAGTATCAAACCCAAAAAAAAACAAAAAGGACGGTTTAAAATTCTGTCTGAGACACATTAGTAAAAGAATTGCTGGTAAACAAGATTATTATTCGAATGATGCGGCTAATTGACTGATTAATGTCACTTAAACTGAAAACCTACTCCTAATTGACGGTCGACTGTGAAAACAACGGTAATTTATTCGTGAATTTTAATGAACAATATCATCGCTGCCAAATACAGTTTTTTAGACAAAAATACAGATGGTTAGATATACAGTGACCACTGCGGTGGAACCAGTGTTCTTAAGGGCTCCAGAGTTGGCCTCTGCTCCGAGGCAGCTCCGACTCTAGAGACATTTAGAATATAAAAAAAAGCTAAGCCGGAGCTAAAACCGGAGTAGGAGCTTATAATTTTGTGAACTCCGAGTGAAACTCTGTATAACGAATAACCCGAAGACTTAAAATTTGACCGTTATCCAGAGGTTTTTAATTCGCTGTGTAGAGTCAACCAGGTATTGAAAATTTTTTCGTTATACGAAGCTTTTGTTATGCAGGATTATCGTTACACTGTCATTCAATTATAACAGTAAAAAGCAATAAAAGACGTAAAAAAGTAATACATAATTTTTCAAAATAATACCATTTTTACGACAAAGATCATCAAGACCCAAGTTAGATTTTTAAGCATAAAAATTACTTTTTAAACCTCAGATTTGATTATTAAGTCTAGAATATGTTCTTGAGGCTTGAAATTTAATTAATAAACCTAGATTCATAATTAAGCCTAAAATTTCACTTTTTAAGCGTGATATTTCATTTTAATCCTAAAATTTCGCTTTAAGCATAAAATTTCAGTTTTTAACCTAATATTTCGTTTTTAAGCCTAAAATTTCAGATTAAGCTTAATATTTAATTTTAATTCTGAAATTTCAGTGTGAGCCTAATATTTCATTTTTAAGCCTAAAATTTCAGTTTTCAGCCTAAAATGTCATTTTTCAGGCCTATGGCTTAATTTTTAAGTTTTAATTTGGTTTTTAAGCCTGAACTATTATTTTTTAGAACAAAATGCATTTTCATGCTTAAAATTTATTTTAATTTCAATTGTTGTTTCCAAACCGAACTTTTTAATTTACAAACAAAATTCTTAAAAAATCTCAAAATTTAGCTAATAAAAGTTTGTTACAAAATCATTCCACTATCATTTAACCCATAAGCATCTACAGCAACAAGAACATTAGTTTATTAAGGATTTGTGTTCGTCCTAATGACGTCCACAGTAAAAACAATAAAAAACGATAATAAAGCAACAATAAAAACCATTGTCTTTTGAAGCCGTTCTTAAACAGTTTTCGAAAATAAAGAGTTGTAAACTCCGATTTCAAGTGGCCTTACTATCTATTTGACCAGACTTTGCAAAGGAAAACGTTTTTGCGTATGAAATTTGGAAAATGTATATTAGGCTTAAAAAATAAGGTATAACATTTTAAGCTTAAAAATGAATTTTGGGCTTAAAAACAATTTCAGAAATCAAAAGCAAAATTTTAGGCTTATGATCAAAAGATTCAGTAAATAAATAAAATTTAAGGCCTAAAAATGAATTTTAGGCTTTAAAAACAAATCTTAAATTTAAAAATGAATTTTAGGCTTAAAAACAAATATGAGGCTGAAAAATGAACTTCAGACTTAAAAAACGAAATTTAAGCAAAACTCAGGATTTTTGGCTTAAAACTAGAATTTTAAGCTTAAAAATGGCTTTTTAAGCGTAATCAATAACATTCAAAGTTTAAAAATAAATTTTAGGCTTAAAAATAAGTTTTAGGCTTAACATGATTTCAGTCTCAAAAATCAAAACTTATAGCCAAAAGTTCAATTTTAATTTAAAAAACAGCTCCTTTTAGCTGAAAAACGCCCAAACCCAAGTTAATTAGACATGAAAACGACACATTTTTCCGGTTTTGAAGACGTTCAGAACTCAACGGAATGAGGCTTATGAATTCTGAAACTGTTTTTCTATGACAACCAAGAAGTTTGCTTTTACTGTCATATGCAAGGTTTGAATTTTACAAAATTTGCATAAAAATAGCCTAAACTATGCAAAAAATCTTCTTTGTAGGTACCCCCATCGCCGAGAACGGACTTTACTGTTGAGTTTTGACAGTAAATAATTAACCTTGTCTATTACAACCTACATTTTAATTTCCAAAACAACCAAAAACTGTAACATATAACAACGGTCAAAAACCTTAGTTCAAAGAAAAGAAATCCCGATTATTACAATAAAATTTATCAAAACAGTCAATGAAAATATACAAAAATAAAAATAAGAATGATATCGGATATTATATTCACCATGATGAACTGAATTCCAAAATATGCCAATTATGAGATGACTAAACTGGAATGGAAGCATGCACATAAGTCTTCCATCTCTCTCAAACGGTCCTCAAATTCTGATCTCTTTGCCATAGGGTTATTGTCGAGCCATTCAAGTGTTCTGTGACATTTGCCCATAATCTCTCCGTTCTCCGATTGATCTCCAGCATCCTAAAAGTTTGGTTTTATCAACATTAAAAAACTATAATTGGGATTCAAAGATAGGATGTTCATTTCATGGACAATATGCATAGTTACGTTTAATATCAAAAAAACTAGACTTACACGAAGTTTTAGCTCCCTCAACTGATCAAAACAGAACTTCTCCAAGGTATGTCTTGCATCCTGGGTCTGACGCGATTCGTGCTTCTCTCGTTTGTAGATTTCTTCGTTGTCCTTCAACTTCTGAACCTCCTCTTTCGACAAAAACATATTGAAGTCAGTGATAGTGACACTAGCTGTAATGCCAGTTTTAGAATCAAAAGCAGTCACTTTCAATACTCCATCTTCGTTAATATCGAACGTGACAATAACAGGATAGCCACGAGGTACAGACGGAAGACCATCCAAGTCAAACGCTTTCAGAAGATGATTATCCTTTACCATAGCCCGTTCTCCTTCATACACAATAATGGACACCTTTGTGCAATTGTCCACTGGAGTATTAAAACAATGAGAAATTTTAACAGGAATTGGCGTATTTCCCTTGATTACAGTAGACATGTGTCCGCCCCGAACCTCAATACCCAAAGACATTGGTGTAACATCAATAATCTTGAACTTCTTCAGGTCCGCGGATTGATCCCCAGCCAGAATAGCCGCCTGAACCGCAGCTCCGTAAGCAACAGCTTCATCTGGATGGACGGATTTGTTCAGTTCCTTTCCTTCGAACATCCGGGACAACATTTGCTGTGACATTGGAATTCTTGAGGAGCCACCGACAAGGATCACATCATCAATCTCGCGCTTATTCATCTTGGCATCCCTCAAAACATTTTCAACGATCTTCATACTGTCTTCAAGTCGATTCACAATGAGATTTTCGAATTTGGCACGACTAATGGTAGTGTCGAGGTCTTCACCATCAAAAATTGAAGGAAGGTCAAATCTAAAACATGTTTTTTAAAGATAAATATTGTGCATGTATGAATAGAAAAGACAACTACAAAACAAAGTCTAACACAGTACTTTTTACTAATTTTTGACTATTCAGCTTCTATATTACTCAAAAATTCAATAATAACAGATTATAACTAACAACATACCCTACTTTAGTCGCGAAGGATAGTTGCCTCTTGGCACGTTCACATTCCCGTTTCAGACGGCTCATAGATCGTTTGTTCGGAGTCATGTCCATGTTGTATTTTGCTTTAAATTCATCAACCATGTAGTTCATCAAATCAATATCAAAGTCTTCCCCGCCTAGATGGGTGTGTCCACCCACCGCTCTCACTTGATAAGTCTTGTCTCTGATCGTCACAATAGAAACATCAAACGTTCCACCACCCAGATCATAAACCAGAACGTTCTTCGTGCCACTCACATTCTGTTCATGGCCAAAAGCAATCGCTGCAGCTGTCGGTTCGTTGATAATGCGGAGAACGTTCAATCCAGCAATCTCGGCCGCCGTCCTTGTGCATTCACGTTGAGCATCGTTGAAGTAGGCTGGTACTTTGATTACAACTCCAGTTAAAGCACCACCCAAGCAGTCTTCAGCTAATTGCTTCATTTCTCCCAAAACCATCGCTGAAATCTGTTCCGGAGAATATGTATTGATCTCGTTCTTGTACTTGACTTGGAACTTGGGATTGCCATTGTCATTGATCACCTTGTACGGCCAGTTTTTGATGTCTGATTGAACCGTGGAATCGGAGAATTTGCGGCCAATAAGACGTTTGGCATCTAAATATAAAAATAAGTAAAATAAACCTTCAAAAAGAATATAAACAGCCTAAAATAAAGTTCAATCTATCCAAAAAACAGAAAATAATATGAATTTTTAGACCAAATCGCCAAAATATTATACTTCTCCAACAAAAACTTACTGAACACAGTATTCTCATAATTCCGAGTAGTCATTTCATACGCCGCTTCTCCTGCTAAGCGATCGCTGTCCGTGAACGACGCACAAGATGGTAAAGTTTGGTTACCATAGCCGTTTGCCAAGATCTTGACTTTACCATGTTGGTACACACCGACGCACGAGTACGTGGTACCCAAATCGAACCCAGCAACACGTGCCATAAATATCCTGAAAAGTATAGATTAATATTGAAAATACATTTAAAAAACGTCAAAAAATGCAAATATAGGCTTGAAAATAGCTAAAACCTTTAGAAAACGTAAATATAAAAAGAAAAATCTTACAATTTTGTCAATTTTTGTAACTTTTGCAGGTTTTATACAGTTACGCGCAAAGTTGTTTCAAAAATATATTTAAAAATTCGGAATAGCCGCAAGCAGTCTTTTGCTTTTGAGTCCTGCCACGGAACCAAAAGGCGCTAAAGAATGGTTGGCATTTCGTTTCTTGCCGTCAAAAACCGAACGAACAGCTTTAAAAAAAGTTTTGTTTGGTATACATCTTTGCTTTTATTGAAAGGTTCATTGTTACTTTTTAAATACTGCTAAAGGTAGTATAATTTTAAATATTGTTATTTAATAAGTTGATTTTTTAATAAACTGTTGTTCAAAATGGAAGAACCATCTACTAAGAAGAACAGACTACCAAAGAAAGCCGTGAAGGTCCAGAACAAGGTAAGGATAAATCTATAAATTGTTTTGGTTTCAATATTTAGGCTGCCTCTTCAAATCACTGCAGAACAACTTTTGAGAGAAGCCAAAGAAGGAGAGTTGGAAATAATTCCACAACCACCCAATGTTAATGTCACAGATCCAGAGGAGTTGGCCGGGTCCCAGAGAAAAAAGAGGAAGGAGTTTGAGGATAATATTAGAAAGAATCGTATGCAAATTGCAAATTGGGTGAACTATGCAGAACGGGAAGAAAGTATTGGCGAGATTCAACGAAGACGATTCGTGTTTGAACGTGGGTTGGATGTAGATCATCGTAGTATCACTTTTTGGCTTCAATACGCTGAAATGGAAGTGCGGTAAAGATTTTATTGGTTTTTAATTTTTAGAACCAGTAACTTGCGTAGTGTTATGTTACCCAGGTGGCAGTAGTTGGCTGAAAAATTGTTAAAATACGAAACGCAGTTAATGTATGTTATAATGTAACATTTACTTTAGGAATCGCCAAATTAATCATGCAAGGAACATTTGGGATTGTGCTGTGACGATTCTGTCTCGAGCTACACAGTTCTGGCTTAAGTATTCTTATATGGAAGAGCTGGTGGAGAATATAACCGGAGCTAGACAAGTCTTCGATCGATGGATGGAATGGGTGCCGAACGAGCAGGGATGGAGAACATACATCAGCTTTGAGCAAAGACATAAGGAAGTTGACCGAGCCAATGACATCTATCTACGCTTTCTACATGGTCATGACTTTAACAACTGGATTGCTTATCCCAAGTTTGAAGAACGGTTTGACTACATCGAGAACTCTAGAAGTGTAAGTTATATTATTTTTGGTTTTGTATTTAGGCAGACAAGAAACTTTGTCTTTAACAAATTTATTACTTAAAGACTAAGTTTAAATGTGTTGTTAGTAGTGTACATTTATATATATATGGGCGAAGAATAATTATTATTTTACTGGTATTATTTTGTATTTTTAATGACTTAACAAGTGTAATTTTGGTTTTTTTAAGGAGATCATCAAAGGTTCTATGCAAGTCCAAACACATCGTAATCAACTGGCTTTACAAGGTTAATTATGTGTTACTGGAGCTCATTTAACCAGTTTTTGTTGATGATCTTCGATAGGCTGGGAAGTGCGATTTAGTGCTTTGCTGAAGGGGTTATATTTATATTTCTTTCTATATAAAAAGTTGGGAGTCAACCAGAGCGAGGCAGGTCGGGCACTTTCCTTGTAAGCCGGTTGGCATGACTACTTAATGATGAACATAAACAGTACTTTTCAGTGTAATTTAATAATTTTTTTAAGATATTAGGATAATTTGCTAAATTTCTTTTATTTAAAATAATATAAACAAAGAGATCGTATATTTATCAATTTACATCTTACAATCCATTTTATAAGCAATTATAGAAATCAGTTGTTATTCCCGTTCACTCATTTACTTCTATTTCGTTGTCTGGCCCTAATCTACCTACTATTTCATCGGTGAATGTGCATGATACATCCAAAGTGGTACGCGTATCGTTACGAACATCCTTGACCTCTAGGTTCCATGAATTCGGAAAAATGCTAAATTTGCGAGACTCTGATAAGCCACGCAAATCGTTAATAAAATCTCCTTCGCGAGTATTTTCCTAAAAGAAACGTTGAAATATGGCAGTTTAGTAAAAGTAAACCATAAAAAATATTTCTGTATTATATTAGGTTGTTTAAATAATCCTGTGCCCTCTCACCCCGAAAAAATAATTTGAGAGGTAAAGAATTATTTAAATTTAAATAAAGATGTCAAGGGGCACAGAGTTATTTTAATTTTAATAAGGGTTTATAAACTTACCGCTACTGGTAGTGTGATGTAAACGTCCCCTGTAAATTTCACAAACATATAAGCAGCCACCACCTGCTTCATTTTGTTAAGTGCTTTGCAAAGCTTTTGAAGGGTAGATCTTTGTCGTACTCAATTGCAACTATGTACAATTTTGCTTTAAAAATTAGCTTCTTCACACAAACTCTTTCAAAGTCACTTAGAATTGTCCTGTAGATGTCAAAAATGGCATCATCAAGCATATCGTACATTCGGAGAACACAGTAAAATTCTTTATCTTGAACTTGTGGAGGTAGTCTAAACATTTTCGGAATTTCAATAACTTTATAAAAACGTATCTGTTAACAAAACTGTTACACAATTGTCGTTTTTTACAAACACAATGCACTTGATAAACAGGATGCAATGCCACATCAAATGTTTAACTAAGTTTCGGCAAATAAAGAAAATTGGCTTATGGTTAGCGGTGTGCAGGGCAGGGCAGGGCAGGGCATAGGGCATGGTTTGAAATTTTTTTACAGGGCAGGGCATGCCATATGCCCTGTGATGCCCTGCAAATGCCCTGTTCTTTCCAAAAATTTTCTTTTTGATTCGGCGGAGACTTTAGAGGATTCGGCGGAGACTTTAGAGGGTTCTGCGGAGGGTCGGCGGAGACTTTAGTATTTGGCGGAGGATTGGCGGAGGCTTTAGGCAATTTGACGAAGAGTTTGAGGTATCAATTCGACCCTACCCTTGACCTGTTTAACCCTATCCCACTTTTATCTTAATATAACGTATCATATTATACCATACCATATCAAACTGTACTATACCTTACCTTATTCAATCTTATACGACACTACTGTGTACTATCCATGGGTATGGTAGAATAGGTAAGTAAAACGGTATAATAT
Source organism: Bursaphelenchus okinawaensis (assembly GCA_904066225.2). Lineage (NCBI taxonomy): Eukaryota > Metazoa > Nematoda > Chromadorea > Rhabditida > Aphelenchoididae > Bursaphelenchus > Bursaphelenchus okinawaensis. Next base: position 3,011,587 of record CAJFCW020000005.1, on the reverse strand, counting down.
AGTCAAGTATAGTTTGGCATAGTATGGTATAATATGATACGTTATATTAAGATGTGGTATGATAGATAGGATAGTTTATGGTAGGGTATGGTATATTAGGCAACATGGGTATGGTATAGTAGGTTAGGATTAAAAAGGTCAAAAGTAGGGTCGGGTAGGCTAAAAAGGCCAGGGGTAAGATGGGATAGCGCTAAAAGGTCAAGGGTGGGGTCGAATAAATAGAATTCCCTAAAGCCTCCGCCGACCCTCCGCCGAATACCCTAAAGTCTCTGCCGACCGTACAATTTAGCACCATACAATGTCAAAAAGAATAAAATTTAGAAAAATTAGTACCATACAGTACCAAAACCTTACTGCTACTTGCTAAATCAATTTGAAGTTACAGAGAACAGGAGAATTTAGGGTTACAGATTTATTACTTATAATTAATGTTTAAAATTTTAAAAAATTGTTGCTTTTTTTGTTATTAATAATATTTAAATGTTAAATAACTTGTTTTTAAGTTGTGTAATTCATTATTTGTGACTATATAATGTTTAATGAATTTATTAGTACTATTATACTTAATGCCCTGTAATGCCCTGTAAATGCCCTGATGCCCTGCAGGGCAAGGGCACAGGGCAGGGCATGGAAATTTGCCAATGCCCTGCCCTGTGTCCAAGCCTGGGTATATATCAAATTAAATAGCAGAAAATTCTAAGATATGTGGTCAAGTTACCTAAGCTGCCAACAATCTCGAAACCAAAATTTACAGTAACCTAAAGATTTTTAGTGGTATGCAATTTTGAACACCTGAGCATTTAAATTAAAATTTAAATATACCAGTTGAAAACGTAGATCAAAAAACGTTACTGTGAAAGTTTTGACACATATTGGATACAGTAGTGGGAACGATGATTTACAGGTTACACTGTTACAGTAATTTTCTCAGAACAAGTTCTTCAAAAGTAAAAAAAACTTACGGAAGGTAATGATAAAAGGTCAAAAAGTTGATGGAATGCAAAAACGCTGTAGCAAACTGAGTGTCAAATAATTCGGCCAAGTCTAAAATTTTTCGAATTAATCAACAATTAAAGAGTTACGAATAGAAAGCATGAACACGTTTTTAGTAAGCACCAATATTAATCATAAACACTTCTTATGTCTAACACCAACATTTGTAAAAACTTACAGGCATCGGCAATTGCCAAATCACGCGGTTTTCTACTAAACCATAGTTGCAACTCTACATTATAAAACACTTTGTTCTTCCACAATTGATCGGCTATATTGATAGTATTGGACTTTTTCTGCTTTACTAATGGTACTCCGTAAAATTTCCAGTCATCTCCCATTTCACACTCTGGTGTTGTAATCTGATAATGTATTTGATATTTGACTTCGGCTAGAACTTGCTGTACTACACGAGTGTGAAGGCAAACAGAAAACCATAATTTAACGTTCAATTCTAAAATTACTTTTATTATTGCAATAATGTACATTATTGCTTTGTATTCTAAAATTTACTTTAGTACAAAAGGCTACGGAAAATTGAACAGAACGTATTTTAACTTTAAACTACCTTAAAAAACATACTTTTTGCTTTGTAGATCATCTCAATCACATATCTTTGTGCCGGACCATTTATTTGTTCCGATATTTGCAGGTAGGCATCCTTTGGAGCATAAAGTTGAAGGCAACAATTTGACTAGGTTTCTTAGTATAAAACACAAACTTTCGGCCATACGACGCGACTTCACCGTCCACAATTCTGCAATGTCCAGCACCACACATGAAACAGTTCAGTATTCTTCTAGATGTCAACTAAAAATGTTAAATTTATACTGTGACAATGAATAAAATGCGATTATAGCCTCCGGGCTTTTTAGTTCAATCTCTTGGTTTCATAGTGCAGAGGTTTGACTGTAAATGCCCGAGGCTTTGCACAAGGCAGGACATGAAAATTAGCAATGCTCTATCCAAAACAATATCGTATCGAAATAAATGAAGCCCGAAAGCAATATCCCAAAATAAAATAAAAGTACTCACCAAAAGTTGACAAACTTTGCCATTATACCTAGTACGCTTTCCAGAAGTTCTGAATTCCAAACCTGTCAATAATGTAGTATGTGTCAAATAATAATTCAAACAGCTTTTATTCAAGACTTTGACTTCAGTACCTTTTTTATGAAAAAGCATAGATTCTTCTTGAGATTCGTGAGCATAAACATTGGACACCATTTTTAATAAAACTAGTAAAGGAAAAAAGAAATCTTCAAGCTTTTTTGAAGCTTTTAGACCGTTTGAAGATTTGTATCAAAGCCAAGAGGATTACGTTCAAGTCAACTGCGTACAAAACTTTCACGGCTTTGTAACTATTATAATATAAGCGCAGTTTTGGCGCTTAAACGTAAAGCCAAAGCTAATATTTTTAAAAAGATTCATGGACTACAAAAGGTCTTCGCAAAAGGTTGGCATTCTGCGTAAAAAAGCATGTCGCACGCACACCTAAAAATTACAAAAAAGCAGTTTATTTGACAAGCCAATATTTTGTTTATCTATTTACTCATGCATTGTACGGCATCTTTCAATCTTTCCACTACGTCTTCTTCAAAGTGGTACACAACCTGTAGATTGGCGTCGTCACTTTACCCGGCAAACCTCCATTCATATGGAGAGAGTTGGAAGTCGCGGCGTTCCGAGAATCCACAAAAATCTCTGATGAAATTGTACTCACCGTCATTGTTCTTTTCTTAATGAAACATATCATCTAGGACACAATTCGCGACATATTTTTTGGCATCTTATTTACGGCGCTAGGACAAATGCGGTTTTTGGACATTTGCGGATCTGCGGTTTTTAGACACTTGCGGATTTTGGACATTTGCGGATTTTTTAAAGGGGTTTTTTTTATTTTTTATTTAATTTAGTTATAGTATGGTACTTAATGGTACTAAAGTTTAAATTGGCACTGTCTGAATATTTCTTAATGTTAAATAGTACTAAATTTCTAATCGGTACTGTTTTTTATATTTTTGGTACTAAATAGTACTAAAAGCCCAAAAAGGTACTGTTATGTTAAAATCGTACCAATTCAAATTTTAATACAATTTAGTACCATACTACAACTAAATTAACTAAAAAATAAAAAAAACCTTTAAAAAATCCGCAAATGTCCAAAAACCGCATTTGTCCTAGCGCCCTTATTTACATGTGTGACGTATCAAATGTATTGTCAGTTTTTTGAAGAAAAATACTAATTTTAGATATGAAAAGAAAACGTTATTTAAGCTTAAAACAAAATTCTAGGCTTTAGGATAAAATTTAGGTTAAAAGATAAAATTTTGGCTTAAAAAATGGAATTTTTGCTTAAAAATGAAAATTTAAGCTTAAGAATCATATTTTAAGCTTTGAAGTGAAATTCTAGGCTTAAAAATTAGATTTTAAACTTAAAAATAAAAGTTTAGACTAAAACTTTACTTTTAGGCTTAAGATTGAATTGATAGGCTAAAACCTGTACTAATGTTCTTATTTTTCAGTATTTCCAAGAAATCAAAAAATCTCGTTTTGAATTTCCCGTTAAATTGGCATAGTGTTTCAAGCTTATAACTTCCTCATTGTTTAACTTTTAACTATTTTTCTTTAATATAATGACCAGACCAACGGAGGCCCTACGGGCCTCCTATGGTCTGGACATTGCAATTTTATTTTATTTACAATTTACTTTTATTTTATGATTTAAAAAAAGGCCTCGGGCCTTCGGCCCTCGGCATGGTACAGTCATACTTGCATCGTATCTTCACACACATCGTATCTATAAAATATTTCATAAAACCGACCGCTCTTTTTTCAAAAATGTTTTGATTTTTTCACCGATTTTCACATAATTTTCATTTTGAAAATGATTTATTTTGAAAATTTGCATGGCTCTCCCACTTAGTACAGATGCACTCTTACAGCGGCCTCAGACATCCACCGCGTCTCCGTTTATATACGGGGATAGAAAAGCTTCAAATAAACCTGCAATTTTAAAATTGCAAGTCTAACTTATCTGGAACATCAAAAAAGTGATTGAAACAGAATGCCAAATTTGTCAAATTGGCGGGAAATTTAAATATATTATTTTTAAAACTTAAAACCGCAAACTAAGATTTTTTATATTGCTACTGGTATTACACGAAATCCGTTTAAAAATTTTGAGCTAATTCTTGGAGTTGCAGGTTGGGTACTTTCCTGGTAAGGGTTTTGAAACGCCAGTTGGCAATAGCACAATGGTGTCCGTGGTCACGTTCGATATTAACGAAGATGGAGTATTGAAAGTAAATGCTTTTGATCCTAAAACTTTAAAAACGGCTGGTGTCACTACCACTGACTTTAACACGTTTTTGTCAAAGGAAGAGATTCAGAAGTTGAAGGATAATGAAGAAATCTACAAGCGAGAGAAGCAAGAATCGCGTCAGACCCAGAATGCAAAACATACCTTGGAGAAGTTCTGTTTTGATTAGTTGAGGGAGCTAAAACTTCGTGTAAGTCTTATTTTTTGACATTAAACGTTACTGAGAATATTGCTTATGATACGAATACTTATTTATGAAACAGTTCGTTTCTGAATAAACTTTTAACTGCCTATAAAACTAGGCTTCAGGATTCTGAAGATCAATGGGAGGACGATGAGAGCATGGCCAAATGTCGTGAAACACTCGAACGGCTGAAAAATAATCCTATGGCAAAGAGATCAGAATTCGAGGACCGTTTGAGAGAGATGGAGGACTTATGTGCATGCGTGAATTCGAGTTTAGTCATCGTATATTTGGCATATTTTGTAAAAAATCATCGACTAATGTAATCCATATATCCCGAATCGTAATTTTAGACACTTGAAGCATGTAAAGTAAGGGAATAAAAAAAAAAGTTTGTAATGGTGGATATACTAAATAATATAATTTGTCATTTATATTTTTGTATTGTTGTATATTGGAATATATGCTTTTTGTTGAATTTTGTTTTTACAGGGTGTCTCAATTTTAAATAGTCTGGTTTTTGTTTGAGGAAAAAATTTAAGAACAAAACGAGTTATGGCCTTAGCCGAAAAGACGTCTCTCTGCCGAATTTTTTTTAAAAAGAAATTTTTTTTAAGAATTAGTATCTTTGTAATGGCCTTAGCCGATAAAACGGTGGCGTCTGCCAGCGCGGAAAAAAACTGTATTTTGTAGTCTTGTGTTAATAAGTTTATTCTTTTTATAACTTAACAGTATGTACAAACAAACAGTACTGAGAGGACAATGTGCACCAATTATTACATAAAGATGAAATTTAGAATAAAATAAGTATAATAACATCTAGAGAGCGAAAAGCAACAAATCCGTTTTTAAACCGCAGTTTTGCCGTAAACCTGATGACGATACAAGGGAGCCAACTCGCGAATAGGCAGTTCGTCATCTTCATCATCACGTCTCAATGACTGGTAAGCAATAATGACACTCAATACGAACACAAAGAAGTGCAATATAACACCAGCAGAGTAGAAGTAGAATGCTGAGCCGATGGTTTGTTCGTATGTTGCTACCAAGCCTTGTACGAATCGTGAATCAACGCGATGGGCCGCGAAGAAGAAAATGCCGACGGCGCAGGCTCCGGTGAACCCTAAAATACGGTGTTTTAAAATTTTTAAGTTTATTTTGATCAAATTTTTCAAAATTTTTAAATTAATTTTAATTTTTTGACCAAAAAGTAATATTTAAAGTCAAAAAAAGTGATTTTAAACTAGTTTTAGGCCTTTAAAATGTGAAAAAATCAGAAAAATGTAACGATTTACTCTGTAAAACTAGAGTTTTACACTTACAAGTAGTAAAGTTCAAGAAAGCATAGATCATGGCATAAGCTGGTGCACAAGGAGAGCAAAACCCAACCATTACTGATAAGCAACCAGCTCCAAAAGAGAGGATGATGAACAGCAACACGGCCTTGTGCCAACCTAAAAAATCATTTTTATTTGGTGTATACAAAAATAATATTAGTTGATGTATCACATTGAGTAGTGCATAAGACATGCTTTAGTCTTGATTTAGTCTTGATAATACACTACGGTAAATAGTAGCTCAAAAATATATAATAGTTGTTACAAAATTACCATAGAAATGATGGTGTTCAGCCTCGGCGGCTGATGAGTGAGCATCTGCGTCCATTTGACTTTCATCCAAAACTTGAGCGGCGTTTTGATCAAACTTGTATGTACAGTGTAGGGGACTCTTGTCAACTAGTCGATTTGGAGATAAAAATGCTCTGTCTGCTCGGGTACAGTCCAGCCATAGGCCGTGCTGAAAGAAATTATAACCATTTTGGTTTTCATTTTAGTTTACAATGCGGTAGGATAAGGCAATGTAGGGTAGAGTAAGGTAGGATAGGGTAGGGCCAATCAGGTCAGGACAGTGTAGTATAAGGTATGTAGGTTAGGATAGGACACGATAAGTTAAAAAGCTCATGGGTATAGAAAGATAGTAAAAGGTCGGGAAAAATACGAATGGGCCAAGCTCAAGTAACATAGTTTTAGGCCAATATCAACCATATATCTGTTAACTTACATGATGCTCAGCTTGAAACTCTCTTATGTCCACCACCTGCCATGACGGGTTCAATCCTCCAATTGCATTCAAAATTAAACCAGTAACAAGTAGAAACAATGATACCACAACTATTATCACTCGTGTTAGTCGTGCTGCACTGCCCATTTCTGTATTATAATTCAGCTGTTATACTGTCTTGAACTTGATTTACAGCTGATTTCTATCAATAAGGTCTTGCACTTGATTTAGATCTATATTCTTGAAATGGCAACAACTTTACACTATAGTTTTAGGTAATAAATACTGTATTCAAACTGTTGACTGTAGACGGTGATTTACCAAAATAAGAATACGCTACTTGGCACCAACTTGAGATCAAAAGGCTATGACACTACCCTAAAATTTTTAATTTTGTTTTTATTTTAAATCGTAATGAATAGATGAAAAGAACATAAATATGTATTTTACAGTCAATTGAAAAGCACGGAAGTGTAATACATTCAACAAAATTTAAAAATAAACTAAGAATGGGGTTAGGACAAATGAATGTACATAAAGTAAAGACGAAGACTTGAAAAAGTCATCCTTTGATTAAAATATTCAAAATATGCCCAAGAAATGACTCTCTTAACAGACTTTGTTTTAAATCCCTACTCTTCTCTACTCTACTGTACTGTACTCTACCCTACCGTACTCTACCCTACCCTACCCTACCCTAACCTATACCCTATTCTGCCCTACATTACCCTAAACTATTCTACCATTGCAAAATATTATGTCTTAATTGCCTTTTTGGGGTAAATAGTAAAGAAAGACATAAGTCATTTTTAGGTATGGCAACTCATAAAAAGTAATTTTAAAAATAATGTACATTATTTATGACTGCGGTCAACAAGTCAATTCTCTGTTTTACTTACCTATCTATAACTATACTATTACCTACAACACGGTCAGATTTGTCTCTGTTTAACTCATAACGCTTGTAAAGCTAGATTAGAGTAGGGTAAGGTAAAATAGGGTAGAGTAGGATAGGATAGGATAGGATAAGGTAGGGTAGAGGAAGACTTGTGAAATTATTTTCAGAAAATGAACTTTAAGTCATTCACTTCATTTTTTAAATTTGTGCCATTCACGAAATCTTGTTTTTGTAACAAAAAGAGACAAAAACAGGCCAGACTACGCCTTTTTAGCTAGAAAACAAACCCGGCCAACTAAAAAACCTTTAATGAAATAAAACGTCTCATTACTTTTTGAAAGTACATAAGCAAAGCAGTACTCTTCACATTGCATGTAAACGTACGTTTTGAACTTAGAAAGTCGTAATTGAGATGTCTTAAAGTTTAGGCTTAAAAAGAAATTTTTGACTTTAATATAAATTTTAGGCTTAGTGAAAAATTGTCTGCTTAATATATAACTATTAGGCTTAAAAAATGACTTGTAGGCTTAATAACTAAATTTCAGGCAACAAAGTGAAAAGCGCAAAAACTTCATTTTAGGCTAACAATAGACATAAAAATCAAAATCTTAAGCTTAAAACAATGTTTTCACCTTCAAAATTTTAAAACAAAAACAAATTGTGAACCCTAAAAACAACAAACTAATCCCCCCCCTCCAATTTACTACAAAAACACAAAAAACGACAAACCCAAAAAGGGTATGTGTTTTTTCGACCGTTCGTTTTGGGAGCAGCAAAAGTATTGGTGTTGTCGCTAAAAGATTCGATCGGCATGAAGCTGTTCAAGGTCGTTTTGCGACGCCGCTGGAAAAAGGAGCCCTAGCTAGAGGAAGGTAGGAAAAGAAATGTCAGTTACGACGAGAGGAAAATAATTAGTTTACACAGAGGTTTGGGTAATGTTGTGATAGTTAAAAGTTTGTTAGTGTAGGCTTAAAAACAAATTTTAGGCTTAAAAATAGATCAATAGGCTTAAAAATGAATTTTAGGATCAGAAAATGGTCTTAGGCTTAAAAACAAATTTTAGGCTTAAAAACAGGACTTTAGGCTTAAAAATGAATTTTAGAGTTTAAACGTGAATTTTAGGCATAAAAAATGAATTTTAGGCTTAAAATTTAATTTTAAGCTTAAAACGAAACTCTAGGCTTAAACATAAATTTTAGGCTTTAAAAATGACTTTTAAGCTTAAGAATAAACAAAATCTTTTAAACAATTTAAATGATCATCTGAATGCCACTGAACACAAGAAAACACAGCCAACACACGTAACATTGCGTGGTTGTTGTTTTGTATCTAAATATTTTAATTAAATTTCGAAAAAAAACAAAATATTCCTAAAAAACAGATAAACAAGCATTCGAAAAACGTCGAAAGTATGACAATATCATTGTTTTGTTATTTCGGCAGTGGCGTCACAAAAAATAAGGATTTGAAGTAACTGCCTTTAGTTTGGCTCTAGGCTTAGTTTCAGCTCAGACACTAAGTCCTAGCCTCAGCCCAAGCCTAAGCTATAGTTTAAGCCATAGCCTAAGCTCTAGTCATTGTTATAACCATAGCTCTAGCCTAGCCCTCACATTCCTATAAAAACACAAAGTAAAGTAAAGTAAATCGCCAAAGTTTATATCCAGAAAGTTGATTTTGCGCACACGGAAATGCTCTTAAGTGACCATTCGAACCCTTCGCTTACAAAAAGAAAGACAAATCAAGGTCATCGAGTATAGGTCTTGGGAATATTCATATAGATCAGAAGTGCCCTCTTTCATGAGAAGTGGGCGTAGTATGCAAATGAGATATATCTTGAAATACCCTTCCTTGCCCTGTCCTACCCTACGTTACTTTACCTCACCTTACCTAAACTTATCTTACCTTACCCTGTCCTACCTTGCCCTACCCTACCTTACCCTGACTTACCTTACCATACCGTACCCTACTCTGCTATATCCAAACTTACCCTACACTACCCTACTATGCCTTAAAATATTTTACTTACCCTACCCATATTCCATTCGGTAAGCTATCCTAACCTACCCTACCCGACCCTGTCCTACTCAGCACTGATTTGTCAAGTACAGTACAGTCCAGTCCAGCCTTGTTTTGCCTTACCTTGCTTTGTCCTGCTTTGTTCCACCCTGCCCTGCTTTGCCTTACCCTTCCATACCGTACTTTATTCCACCCTATTATAAATTATCACACATATTTACCCTACCCAACCATATTCTATCCGGTCCCAGCTTCAAGCTTAAAAAATATAGGCTAAACCTTGTAATGACCTGCCTAAACCTGGTAATGCCCTTTTACCCTCCAAATATGTAATAAAACTGACATAGATTCGAGTTCGCCCTTTGTTTTCTCTTGAAAATCCATTATATTTGGTTGATTTTTTGCCGCTTTTCTCTTTTATTTATCCATAATTTCCTTTCTCGACCCCCCCCCACCGGTTTGACCTCGATTTGAAAATGGCATTGTTTTAATACAATTAACAAAAGACATGTGTTATATGGAAAACAATAACCACAATTTTCGGGGAAATTTCACAATTTTAGGACACAAGTTAAAAATTGCTTTTTGAACCAATGCTAAATTTGAAATTTGGGTAACAAAATTTCTTTAAAAAACGGCTACCCTGTTTTATGAGCGGCAGTTTTTCAGGATGCTTCAATATCAGCTGACATGGGTAATATAGATCGTCGTTTTGACGTCTCACTCATTGGCAGAAGACAAATCCAATGAAACCCGTCTTCGACATGGACTTCAGAAAACAAAGTCAGTGACGGTGGTGAAGGAAGACGACACGGCTCGGAATCTGACTAACGAGGAGAACACTGCCATTTTGTTTTGTCCGAACTGCAAGATGCTTTGTTCCAGGAGATGGTGGATTTAGAGAATGCGACTCAATTCTACTACAATCAAACTACAATTGTCTTTACTGATATGGTGGTAAGTCTTTTCCTTTTTTGTTGATGTTTAGGTAACAGATGTAGAGAAAGTGGATGCTATTGGTGATGAAGATGAGATTTCAGGCGCTTTTCTGATTTCTTGAAAAATTGCAGAACGACCCATGTGTACGGAATGGAAACTCGACTGTGCCAGCCATTATTGCCTTCGTTCTCGGCCTAATCGTGTACCCATTGCTCAAGTGTGTGTGTGTGTCAGTTTGCCAGAGGACTCGTCGTCGTGCTCAGAAACGCTACCTCCGTGGACGTGCTATGGGCCGTGACCAAGCTGATTTGAACAAACTTATCGACCAGGCTGTTCAAGACAATTCGGACTTGGATTTGTAACTTGACATTTCTACTACAATGTAGTGTCTTATTGTCTATTTCTAGTCTTTCTTATGGCTGTATATCTCGTGTTTTACAATCTATATCTTAACATTTTATAATCTTGTTGATAACGTACCCCTTATATATTATTCGGCATTCTACAGCTTTTGATTTTATTGATCTTAAAGTTTTACTTTATTTTAGTGAAATTTTAACTAATCTTGAATATAATACTATTATTTTTTATCTCATTTACTTATAACTTGCCTTTTCATATCTTTTTCATATAAAAAATGCTTGAAAACATGTTTAAGCTAATAAATATTGATATAACTAAATTTTTGCTCTATGGCTTTAATATAGTTCAATGTATTGCTGTGAAATGTAAATCATTGTTCACTAAATTTATTTAAAACATTAACGTTTCAAAATAACCATTAACATTATTCTGGTGAGTTGTACAATTTTTAAGCCTAAAAGTAACTTTTAGTCCAACTTTCAGAAACCTACGTTTGCCACTCCTCTTTGGGCAAGTCAGCTACACTAGGCTACTTGGCAGCGGTCGCTTTGGTGTATTCGATTGTGTATGGTATCCACCAGCTCAACGTGCCTACTGTGAAGATCATAAACGTGCAGCCCCAGGTCGAGAAAACGTAGGTTTTGCTAAAGATTTTATATTATTTTATATAAAATTTTCGGTTCGTCCACAAAATCAATCAGTACAATGACACAAATGGCACCTATTGTTGGTGTAATCCTCAACATCCATTGTCATGCCCCCATAGCCGCTGCCACGTTCGATCCGACCACATAACCCAAGCCACTTCCGATGGGTATGGCCAAGTAGAATACCATGATTACTTTGCTTCGTACTGTACCTTTAAACATCTTAGCTATTATGCTTGGTGCTATGACTGAGTACGAGGCTTCATCAATGCCTACTATTACTCGTATGCCGAGGAATAGGTAGAAGAGCTTGAAATGGAAAGGTAAGTATATTAATGTAGGGATTTGAAAAGGGAATGTTAACCGATCGTCCGCCAAACCGGACCGGTCCGAAAAAATTCTCATCCAGACCGGTCCGGCAAAACACTGCCTAAAAACACAAAAATTAGTTTCGTATTCTGAATAAAAATATCCTTTCAATTTGTCATAATTCAAAATTGAGAGCTAGGTTTAATTTTTTTTTCAATTTAATATCTAGATTTTAAGCTTAAAGGGCAGTTTAGGCTTAAGCTTGAAAATTCATGCTTAAAAACGAAATTTTCGACTTAAATATAAAAATTTAGGCTACAGAATAAAAGTTTGGTTTGACAAATAACATTGTAGGCTTGAAAGCGAAATTTTAGGCTAACAAACAAAACATTATGTATAAAATGATAATATTAGTGGACAATGATAAAGCTACCCTTCCCTACCCGACCTACCCTAACCTAACCTACCTTACCCTACCCTACCCTACCCTACCCTACCCTAACTTACTCTACCATATTTTACCCTACTTAGGGGCGAGAAACAGGGCCGCACCACTTTTGAGGCCTTGCCCGTTCCGATATGAGGCCAAGACAAAAGACTTATATTTTCTAAAGAAATTGAACTTCGAAGAAGTTAAGAATTATAAAATTAGTAAAAATCTATCTTTATTTCTTAATAAATTAAAATGAATATAAAATAAAACTAAAAAATAGCTTGAAATTCCTGATTTATTGATAAATAGGTTTTGAAAAATTTTTTTACCTATTTCTTTAATATTTTTTTTTTATTTTTCGGCCCGATCGTAGGGCCTGACCTACACAAGAATGCGATTGTCTAGTCAAGAAAAGGATTGGAACAGATTGGGTAGACACAACAGATCCACTTTTGAGGAAATACGAATAAACGATACGACCATAACAAGTATGGCAAACCCAGATGAAGGTCCACATCATCACCTGCGCCTACAATATCTTCTAATTGTAATTCAATGTAGAAAATATAAAATTTAAAACGGTAAAACACTGCCAAAACATAAAAACAAAAAAGCAAAATCAAGGTCAGTTATTTATTGGTCGGTCGATATTAGTCAACTAACAAGTAATGAGCAAAACAGTCGGTTCTGCGGTCATTTAGACGGATCCTAGTTGGGACGGGTGTTCCTTCACCGGCCAGTTGGCATAATAGGTTGGGGAAACATGACCAGGGATAACCTTTCCATTTTCGTCAACTTTTTCTGGAGAAACCAAGTCGCCCCCGCGAGTTATGATGACCTGCGGTTTTTCCTCCGGCGTTGGGCTCGATGGTACGTTCGCTGGTATGTTCGATGTTAGGTTCGATTTTATGTTCGATGTTATGTTGGACTTGGTGTTTGACGATGGGATCCACGGTTTCCTCTCTCTTTTCTTGCTCTTTCTGCCAGTTCTCTTGCCCTTTATCTTGTAATACACTCCTAGTCCAATCAGCACTCCGAAGGCGATCCCAACAACAACGCAAATGAAAACAATCACCCAAGGTTCTAGAGGTACGGTGGAGGTGCTAAAACGAAAATGTCAGAGTAAAACTAAACCTTAATTAAATGTTTAACAAAAAGATTATATTCTGATGCTAGATTTTCTAAAAAAATCAAAAAAAGTTAACTACTCCGTCTCAGCGTGGAATTTTCAAAGCATAGACCAAAGAATGCCATAAACACTTACACTTCACCTTCTGTGGTTGAACTGGAAACAGCCGTTTCGGAGACTTCTGTGGTAGGCTCGGGCGTGGTGGTGGTGGTAACTGGCTTAGGCCTATAAAATTTTTAAAAAACGTTCCAATTTAAGGAATTCTACACATAAAATAAAAATATAAAACTGACAAAGAAACCTAACCTCAGTTAGACAGTAAAACTTTTGTGATAAAATGCAAAAAAACTCGACAAAAATAAAAATTGCACGAAATCTCTAAAATCTTCAAAAGTAGAATAAATTACATCGTGGAAAACTTACCTAAGGTACAGCACTGCCGAAGTTGTGTTGACTTCGGCGTCAGGCAGTTCACCTTTCGCCGACGCAGCACGGTTCTTCAGCGCTGTCTAAAATTCAAAATTTCAAAAAAAGTTAAACCAACCAAGCCCTATAAAGACAACCTGAGGAAAATTTTGATTTATTCAGCTAAAATTTTATCAATTTACAAGAAAGAAAATAATTTAACAGCTCCTTTACAGGTCAAAAATAAAAAACTTTCAAGACTTACCATGGAAAACACTAGCTTTTCTACCTTCGGACATGCCTCTGGTTTCAAACTGGCAGATTTCCCCTCAACGACCAACTTCCGACACTGGCCCTGGCTTTCCCAAATCAGACCATCTGGAGTGTGACCAAAGGTCAGGCCGCAGAGTTGAAGGTTGTTTCGATTCAAAGTTCGGAAAGAATCGTCTGAAGGTGCTACAATAGGTCTATACGAAGCGACCCCATCATCTTGGCATACTTGATACAACACGTAGCCATTGGAAGTGCTGACCTGGATTACGCCAAGCGGTTTGACAAAATTAGTCACAAAAGTTGCGTCACGTCCGGATGTTATCAAAGACAATGCTACTTGTTTCTGCTTCCTGCAAAGTAACAAAATGGTTTTCTATTAATAATTATGTTTTGCGCTTTTTAAGGTTCCTAATTTCTATTAAAAACCATTCATAATAAAAGTCAAGTATTAATAATTCGAATGTTCTATACTCAAACATAAAACTTACGAAACCACGTGCTCGCCAGCGTGTATAACGGTGCCAATTTCTGTATTTTGCGGCATGATGACATGCTTTGCCAACTTCAATACCGGGTCAAGCTTGTACTCACTAAAAATCAAATTAAAATAAGAAAAGAAAAACGCATACACAAAATTATGCAGTAAACAACTAGAAAAACTGACAACACTCAATAATGAACAGGTCAAATAAACTCACAAAAAAGATTGACCAAAACAACTTACGCAAAATTCCCCTGGACGGTTGAGTTGTCTGGACAATGGACGTGCTTTGTTGCTTTGGCAGTGGTTCCCTCCACCTTGAAGCGGTAGAAGTCCACGCATAGTTCCATGCCATCGTCCACCGTGAGTATGGACAGGGTGCTGATGGCCGCGTACGCGCTTGCCAAATTCATAACGACCGCCTCCGACCGCAGAAACCGCTGAAATTAAGGATTAGTCTCAAATCTTTACGCCTTGTATGGGCTGGCTTATTCAAATTTCAAAGAAAACGCAAAATGTCAAATCCTATAAAAATTAATTACGTAACCCAGAAATGTCTTTAGTACTGGCACCACCTTTAGACATGAGAAATGGGCCGGGCCGACCTTGAGCAAAATTTCGATCGGGCCGCGTCCAATTTTCAGGCCCGGCCCGCTTTTCTCACGTCTAACCACCTTCATCTGCTTGCAAACAACCTGCTCCGATATTATCCATCAGCGACTTGAAACGTGACTGTCTTGAATAAATACTTACTCCACATAAAAACATCCGTGGTCAAGGTGATCACTTTCATCTTTGCCGAATAAAAAATATAATCTTTCTGGCCGATATTGTCGTAGCCTAAGAAACACCAATAATAAAAGCAAAAATCAAGCCCGAAACTTGCTGAATGTCGCTCCATTCATCGAAAAGGGTGTCCTAAACGTTAAATAAATTTTAAAAAAAGTTAAACGTACTCTAACATGTACTATTCCATTCATTTTACATTGAAAAACATCGATGAATTAGAGATTTTTAGAAAAATTCTGATTTCGTTCAAAAATCAATAGGAAAGCGAAGTGTCACAAAAGTTATTAAATGTTTTATTTCCTCGTCTTTTCGTCAATCGAAAATCTAGGATAACATACCTTTACTTCATCCAGAATTCAATCAAAGGTATAGATAATTATGCACAGATTCTTGTTAAATGAAGATATCAACTTTATTAAATTTTTATTTTACTCATGAATACCATTCAAAACAGTGCTGTCTTTAGGATATGGTGCTATTGCTGTCGATTCTTGGTCGCATACTTTTGGCCTCGTTTACTTGGGAAATGGAAGCCGGTTTCATATATTGAACTTGTTGCTGGCCCTCTTGATTTAACAGTAAGGTTCGGGAAAAGTCGGGTTCTTCAGTGCTGGAGCGATGCCTTTGGCCCATTTCGACACTGACATCTTGGAATTGGCAGCCTGCAAAAAAATAGCAAATTTAAGAAGACTTTAGGCTTGAGTTTGTTCATGAACTTGGGCCACAAAATGTATGGGTTGCGATGGTAAAGAAAAATGCCTGAAAATTAAAAGTAATGTAAATTAGGAAAAGTTAGGGTAGACGTAGGGTAAGGCACTGCTAGCGCTTGAGAAGCAGTGGTAGATCAATGATAAAGGCATGAGTATAATAAGGGTAGGGGCTAAAACAGGATTAATATAGAGCAAGAACAGAGCTAAAATACGGAAATAATAAGGCATGGGTAGAGCTAGACTAAGACAAGAGCAGGACTAGGATAAAGTAAAAGTACGTCAAAAGTAGGGTGATGTTGGGTAGATCAAGGAACACGTACCTGAACAACACCACAAAGACGCAGCGCAGTACCAATAGCAAAGCTGAGTTGAACAAATGCCACCACACTCCAAGTAACGTCAAGGATACGTAGCCCACCTTGCAAAATGAAGAAGGTTGCTCTGAAGCCCATGAGATCGTGCAAGATTCCCCAGAATTCAGGAATCAGGTAGAACAACTGAATTGTCACTACTTCTATGCCGCGAAGGGCTAGGAAGCCAGCATAAGAAACAAAGATCACGATTACACCAATGATCAGCAATAAGGCCACATAGTAAGTGTAGACGACACAATGTAGAGTTGAACGACCGGATGAACTAAGAAATGGCATTTATAGGGAAAGATAGGCCAGAAACTAAAATTTAGGCTTAACATAAAGCCTTAGCTTTAAAAATGAATATTAGGCTTATATAAATGAAGTCTTAGGTTCAAAACTAAAATTTAATTTAGAAATCAGCCCTTTGGCACAAAACTGAAATTTAGGCTTAATGGTAACGTTTTAGGCTTGAAATGAAGTTAAGGCTTAAAATGAAACTTTAGGCTTAAAAATAGAACACTAACATTAGAAATGCAAGATAGGCATTGAAATGACACTTTGCGCTTAAAATGAAACTTTGGGCTGAGAAATGAAATTTTAAGCTTAAAAATTAATAAAAAATTCTCATGATTAAATACCAAAGACGTCCGGGCTTTTGATCGCTTCGAGCCTTTTCCCATGATTCGAACACCAGAAGACAGTCTTTGAAAATAAAAAAAAATAAAATTCAAAAAATTAAAAATCACATTACACCTTTAAAAATAAAAAAATGAAAACCGAGAATTTAGCTTCACACTTCTCAATCAACAAATCTACAGCCCAAAAAAATTCAAAGAGTCGTTTATTCAAGATCTCTAGTTCTTTCCCTTGTCCAGGGCAGCCAAGCTTTGGTAGTTGTTCACGACCGGAGTGGCAGCAGGGATTGGGACCATGAGCTTGATGTTCCGCTCAGACACGATTGAGTGGGCACTGACCGTCTCCTCGAACGAAACGTGACCGCCGGGCTCCTCACTAAAATTCAAAACTAAAGTAAGTTGAAACGAATTCGTAGTCTTTAAACCAAAATCTATTTCGAAAGTTACAGAAACAAATTTAAATTTATCTACCAAGTTTCCAACCATGTTAACTCAAATCAACAACCTTTTTTAACCTACCTTCCCTTCAAGATGCTCTTTTTGGGTTTCGGATCGCACTTCTTCAGTTTCTCGAGTTGTCCATTGCAGATGTCAACCACGTCCGGCGCCATCGGTGGATCAACTTCGGTCTGATTGCCTTTGTAAAACATCAGAATCTGGCGCACTTGAGCCTTTTGAATGGGACCCTCCGCCTGCTCGATGAGTAAAGTCACAAACGGCTTTTTTGTGCACGTTCCGTGACCTTCTCCGCAACCTCTGCCGAGTTGGAAACGGTTTCGCCGTCCACATCGAGAATGGCATCGCCCAGTTCCAAGCAACGAGCTGCGCACGTGAACTCGTGCAGATCTAACACGTAGACTTTGTTGTCCGTAGTTCCAACGTGAAGACTCAATGGCCGTCCCTCGATGTGGTACAGAACGGCCAACTTGTACGAGAAGCCTTCATGTCGCTGGTCCATCGGAAGACGCTTGGTGTCCAGAGGAAGAACGTTGACCGGTCGCAGCAACGTGACTTCACACTAAAATCACACTTTTTCGTTTTTCGAAAAAAAAATTTAATTTCACAAAACAAAACTTACGGAGAATCCTTTGGCCGCCAGCTTCTTGTACAAGCTCCTGAACTTGCTGAAGTTAGGCTTGGAGCCCTTCCACAAGCTTTCGCCGTTCAATGTCAGAAGGACGTCGCCGAACTCGATCCTGGTTACGCCAGCGCCCTCCATCTCAACCTTGTTGACGACCATAGACTTGGTGCCCAGTTTAATGCCACACTAAAGCAGAAATAAGTTTATTTTATCTTTTCCCACCCATTCAATGCTTTAAAATAAACTTAACTTCCCCATACCATAGTTTACGCCAGCTCTTTATCAGCCCAAAATTAAAAAAATCAAATTTTAAACTTACACTTTGTCCCGGTTCAACCTGGAACGTGACCGTGACGTCTTCAACCATCTTCTTCGGCAGCTCTTTGCCATAGGGCGCGCACTTGACCTTCTTGTCGTTGTCGACCGACTTGGTAGACTGAGACGAGCACGACGAACGACGACCCATAGTTTCGGAGCAAACGTTGGATGTGAGGAAGAAAGTCTGACTCCGACCTCAAAAACCGCTGAAATTAGGGATTTCTCAAATCTCCACGCCTTTTATAGGGCTGACTTATTCTAATTTTAAAGTTCAAAGCAAATGCAAAATTTGATTTAAATTTCTGAGAATTCAAGCGAAAATTTGGAAAATTTATTAAATTTACCAAATTTTATTGCAAATTTTACGGCTTTTGTGAAATTGGTTGGATGCCAGAATATCGAAAATAAAATGCGGTTTTTGGACATTTGCGAATTTTTTAAAAATTAAAAAAAATTTTTTTAGTTCTTGGCAGTTTTTTCACACAACAATAGTTGCGAATAGTTATTTTCGAAAAGAAAAAGATTTTTTCGCGAATAATTTTCTACTTTCCGGTCAAAAAGTAAATAGAAAAGTCAGTTAAGAAAACCAATAAAAAAAATAAAAATTCTGCTTATTTTTTGACCTAACTAGCATCAATCAACGTTCTAAGCGTACCACACTTTAATATAACGTACCATATTATACCCTACTATGCCATAATATACTTTACTAGATTATAGCATTTATATTGTTTTACTTACCTATTCTACCCAACCCATGGATAGTACACGGGTGTGTTGTATAAGATTGAATAAAGTATAGTACAGTTTGGTGTGGTATGGTATTGTATTTAATTGTATGGTATAACATGATACGTTATATTAGGGTGTGGTATGGTAGATAGGATAGGTTATAATAAGGTATGGTATATAAGGTGAAATATGGTAGAGAATGGTATAGTTTTGCGTGATATGTTTGGTAAGATTAGGTATGGTATGGTATAGTAGGAAAACAGTACGTCGTATAATATATTATATAAGATGAGCATGGTATAGTTGAGTAGGGCTAAAGAGGTCAGATGTAAGATGGGGAGGGCTAAAAGGGTCAAGCGTAGGGTCACGTAGATGCCCTAAAACGTACGCCACATTAAGAAAAGCCTCCGCCGAACCCCCTAAAGTCTCCGTCGACCCTCCGCCGAATCCCCTAAAACCTCCGCCGAATGCTCTAAAGTCTCCGCCGAACTAACCAAAGTCTTCGCCAACCCTCCGCCGAATCTCTTAAAGGTATCTTACCTGTTACTATGGTAAACATGATACCAAAATTAATTTTATTATAACCGCCCAAGATCTGTTCCGCCCATAATTCATTCCGTCGATAATCCGGTGCTCCGTAAAAAACCACATTTTAGGTAACAAAATTCTAAAAATTCAATTTCAGTGAAAAATTAAAAAATATTTTTAGGTAACAAATAATAACTTCGAACTCAAAATTACACAAAAGTTTCAAAAACTTCAAAAAAATCAAACAGTCATTTTAAAATTTCAAAAAATCTTACATTAGTTTTCATTCTCAGCATTGAGACGGTTGTTTTTGAAAAGATGGTGAAGTTGTTCTTGATTAGCCTTATTCTCACCAGCATCACGTTGAATTGCTTTGGTGTGTGTCAGTACGAAGAACAGGACATGAAGTGCGCTGTAAGGTTTTGTTTTTAGCTTGAAGGTAGATGTCAGGCCTGCAAATGGGGTTTTAGGCTTAAATTCTGATGTTTTAAGCCTAAAAACGGTTTTTATGCTTAAAAACGAATGCTTTAGGCTTATTTTTAAGATTAAAAATCCATTTCGAACTCTCAAATGAATAGGCCTAAATTTTAAACATTAAATCAACCTTACAATTCCAGGGCTGGTGGGAGAACAATGCTATATTCGAGCTGAAGTCACAGATCTGCTTGATGTGCCATCAGCTTCGCGGTCACGGTGGCCCGAACTTTCGTGCTCGCTGTGCCCACAACTGTTTCCATAATCGAGATTTCCCGACTTGTATGAACGACGCCAAGAGCATGATTATCCAACACTGTGACCACGCCACTGATAAAGATGGTTGCCTGCAGAGGATGAAACAACTTCAACCTTATGAACGGACTTGAGTTCCATCGAAAAAATTTGAATCCTATTGGCACTATCGTTTTGATGCCCATTGTTTATGAAAATAAACTTTATTGTACGTATAGCATGAGGATAATATTCTTCGTCTTTTTTTATTTTAAACTTTAATTTCGCCGCTGTTTTCACTGTTCAAGCAGAATCTGTGGCATAGTGTTTTACTCTTGTTTTTATTATTTTTCGCCGGAGAAACCTTGTTTTTTATCAAAAAATCAGCACTACAATGTCTGACGATGCTGTTCAACAAGTGTCAGACACAATGCAGCACGGTAACTATGTTTTAATGAGGAAATTGACTGGAGTAAAGCCGACTTTGGCCAGACTGAGGAAAGGTGCTACAATTTGTGTGGATAACCTGACTTTTAAACCTGATCCGGTTTTGGGAAAAAAGTTTGGAGTATATACAGCACAAAATGGACAATTAGGACCGGATGAAGCTGATGTTGACAAAGGTAAGGGTTTGATTTTGATTGGCTTTTGTTTTTAGGTATTGGTTTGATTTGAGGGTTATAACTTGGCTGAAAGCTGTTTGATTTTTGTGAATTTTGGAAGGAACATAGTTAATAGTATCCAGAAAGTTTTTACAAATTACAAACTTTAAATGTAAAAGAAGATATATTTGTTGTAATTATCAAAAAATATCGTTATAGAAGATTTGTGGGTTCGAAAGTTCTTATTATAGTTCTTTAAACAATTTTAATGTTAATCTTCTATTTCTTCGTTTAGAGCTAGCCAAGATTCGTGAGTTATCTAAAGGAGAGAACGATGAAGGAGATGTGAACCAAGTTAATCTTGTCAAGGATAAAGTTCAGCTGAAGAAAGCCAACAAAGCGCAGTCCGCAATATTGGTTGAGAAGATCAATACACGACTCTTGGCGGAATTTTATTATTTTAGAAATCCCGAAACTGTCGGCTATTTTAGGTAATACTTTTTAATTTTTGTGTAATCTTGATGGTATAACATTGTTTTAGATTCAAAAGCTGATATTCTAACTTTATAACTGTTTTTAGCTGTAAATCAAAATAATCATTTCTTTATAACCTTATATTAAAGATTTAAACTTTTCAATTATCCAAAGACTTTCAGACCAGACTCAGCAGCTCAGATTCTACATAATTCTGGGATAAAAGCAGGAGAACGGGTTCTAATTTACGACCAATGTTTTGGAATCATGACGACTTATGTTGTTGAACGCCTTGGCGGTCAAGGGACGTGTGTTTGTATTCACAATGGAGCTTCTGCTTCCAATATTACTTGCTTTCACAACAGACAGTTTAGCAAAGAAGTACGTTTTTTATTTTTTTCTGTTTTTAGGTATTATTTTTGTGGAAAAATTGAAGAACATGATTTGGATTTGTTTGAAAATGCTAACATTTAATGTGAATATGCTAAAGTTTTTTCCGAAAATGGATGAAATTGGCTTATTTTGGTCAAAATATATTAACGCTTTATATTTAGTCGTAAAAGTTGAAACAATGACCAAGGTTTATTGAAAAGTTGAAAAGAGATTTCTTTCAAACAAACACTGTTAAAATTCAATTTTTAGGTTAAAGACACGTTGATAACATTACCATTAAAGATGTTGGTGAATACAGAAGAAGAGAAAATGGATTATAATGACGTGGAGAATGGCGAGAAACCAGTGGAAACAGTGAAAGAAGAAAAGGTTTTGGACGAAGAAGCCAAAAAGAAACAGGTATGACATTATTGTGATAGGTATTTTGTTGTAAATTGCTTAGCAGTATGCTTTATAGAAATTCAAGGGTTATTAGTTAAGCCGGGCCTCAGGCTATGAATTAGGTTATGGTTTAGTCTATGGCTAGGGATTAGGCTAGGGCTTGGGCTCGCGTTTAAGCTAGAGCTTAGGCTAGGATTAGGGCTAAAGTAAAGGTATTGGAATAAATTCAAATGAAGTTTTGCTCTTTCTACCCACTTTTTGACCTAAAACTTAAATATTTTCAGGAAGAAGCAATGATCAGAGCGGCTGAAAAGAAAGCCAGACAAGAAGAAGCAGTAACATGGTTCGATGGTGACATTCCAAACTTTGGTAGATATGATTCTCTACTAGTAATTTGCAAAAACGTCTCACCTGTGTCAGTTTTGGACTTGACTTTCAAAGCTGTGAGAACAAGTGGCACTGTGGTGGTGTATTCGCCTTTCGAAGAGGTAAGTTTTTGTTTTCAGTTCAGTTTATTTACTAGCTCAACCATCAAATACAAATAAAATCATAACATTGAAATTACATGTGACAATAATCTTTGATCAAAATTGAATTTTTAAGCTTTTTAATTGCAAGACTATTTTATATTGTTTTAGGTAGACTTGAAGGGGCCAGACTTTTTTGAAATTAAAAAATAATTTTAAAACTTTTTTAGGAAATGGTAAAGACAAAAGCATATCTAGACGATAAAAACTGTGTCCTAACCGAGATTCGGTCCACCAAGGTACGGGAAATCCAAGTACTTCCAAAGCGCACTCATCCTCTAATGCAACAACTTGTGGTAGGCGGGTATTATCTATCGACTGTTAAAGGTTATGACCCTACTTTGAAGGTGTGATCGATATCATGTTGGTTCCTTTTGGTTTTGTTTTCATTTTGTTGTTGATTTATATTGTTATACTGGTTACTGTTATGATAAATAAGCTTAGCGTTTAAGTATTATATTTAAAATGTTAATGTTATGCTACCGGTTGGGGGTAGATATGTAAGAGGGCCGGGTTTGGTTCGAGCTTCGGTCTTTGGGACCACATGTGCCAGCCCGGCCTTTTCCAAATTTGCTTCGAGACCTGAAGGTTGGGTTCCACTGTATGTGTAAGATAAGTTAACCAATTTTAATCATTAAAATGGAGAAATCTTTATTGAAAAACCCCTGAATTGTATAATTATGGCGGAAAGATCATGATTGAATGGAACAGAACATTACAATATTATCTATCTTAACATAAAAGACTAGAAAAACCATATTATCATCGGTAATTTTAAAAACAGTTGAAAAATGAAAAACTAAAAAATATTGTGAGGATGGCACATAAACCATATGGGAATAAAGACCATAATATATAAAAGAGGCCAAAATAGCTAAACTTTGTAGATTTTAAAATTTGAAAAAGTTAAAAAGACCCGTATACTGTAATAACAAACGATTATTTCGTAAAAAAATTTTTTAAATATTAAATAGACAAGATGTTAAATTTTAAAGCTTTTTTATAATATTATTGTCACAATGCTTGGGATTAGGCTTATTATAGGCTGCCATGAGAAAAAGAAATTTTAGGCGGGAAACCTCCCAAAAAAAGGTAGGTCTTTAAGCCTAAAAGTTCATTTTTAGAGCTAAAATTTGATTTCTAGCCTAAAATTCGTGCTTAAGCTAAAGTATTCCTTTTAAGCCTAAAATTTCATTTTTAAGCCCAAAGGTTTATTTTATGCCCAAAAATTTATTTTCAAAATTTTTATGATTTCGATACATCTCCCCAAGCATTGTGACCCAAAAAACTACGAAGGTAGTGCAAAAATGGCAGTAGTTCGATCACTCATCGATGGCCTATGATTACCATAAAGCAGTGTCTCGGTCGGAAGCGAATTCAGGTTGTTTTGTTGATGCAATCGACCGGAACCGCTCTGATTCCCGGCATTCTGATTCTGAAGCATTTGTGTGACACCAGGCGGCGGTTGAGACTGTTGCATCTGTTTACAGTAATGCATCAGAATTCGTTGATAATATTCGCGAGGAGTGAGTGTTCTGGCCGTTGAACATCGTGAGGTATTGAGGTCGAGTGACTCCATGGAGGCGAGGACACGCTCGGAGGCGTAGGAGAGGGTTCGGGGGTGCTCGATCCACTGGAAATTTGGGAATTAAATTTTTGGACAGTTTATTAAATTTTGTTACCTAAAATTTTAAAATTTCAAGAACTTTTAGACCAAAAATCAAAAAAAAACTTACCTTAAAGTAGTAGATGTCGGGAGGAATGAACGGTTTTCCTCCCACCCAATTCAGATCCGGTTGTTTTCCATTTATCATGCAATCCAGTAGATATTCGTCTGGTAGTTGCGCAAGTTTATCCAGCTGTTCTGGAGTCAAGCCATAATTCTTTTGTAGAAAGGCTACATAACTAAAAACTTCGCCCAAATGCACCACTTTTCCGCCGATGGTTAGGAAGGAACGGCCCAAACTGCGGCCGTAAAAGTGAATGTCTCGAATGTATTCGGTTCCTACTAGGTCTGAAATGACATTTAATGGTAATGCGAGTAGTAGAAACTTTATTTTTAAGCTTTTTATTCCACTTTTAAGCCTAAGATTATACTTTTTAGGTAAAGGCAATCTTTTTTCTTTTTAAAATGCAGTTTTAAGCCTAAAACAAACTTTTAATACTCATAAATGCTAGCCTTAACTTCAAATTTCAATTAAAAACAATTTTTGCCGTTCTAAACTCACCAATGCACATAGTCGTAATGATCAACCCAATAACAATATAAGTCAGCGTAGCCGGTAGAAAGTCGCTGTTCTGTGGCACAATATCCCCAAACCCGATCGTTGTTACAGTAACCGCGCAAAAATAAAACGCATCAACGAAGCTCCACTGTTCCCACAACTGCATCAGACAAGCACCGCCAGCAGTGTATCCGAGCATGATGAACAGTATGAACAGGACTGATACGCGACGTTCTTGTTGTAGCTCCGCAAACTCGTCGATCTCGTCGGCACGAGCGTGGGTATCCTCGCTTGATGTACCTTCTTGGGTCGGGATTTCTGAGACGTCTGAAAGTTGAGTTTGAAATGGCAAGAATTTTGTTTACAAGACAACAAATGACAAGAACTTTTTTTACAAAACCAAAAAAATGGCAAGAACTTTCTTTACAAACAACATCCTTGCAAAAACTTTCTTTACAAAACAAAAAATAGCGATAACTTCCTTTACAAAATTTAAATGGCAAGAACTTTGTTTACAAAGCATAAACTGGCAGGAACTTTGTTTACAAGACAAAAAATGACAAAAAGTTTGTTTAAAAAACAAAAAATAGCAAGAACTTTCTTTACAAAGCAAAAAAAACCCCGCTTACCTTCGAAAGTCCCAGCATCACTAACATTGTCAGGTTGTTGTAGCCTCGTCCTTACAAACCGTCCCCCTCCGAGATGGTTTTCAGCTCTGATAGTACCTCCATTACTCAATGATTTGTTCGCATTTTTGATTGTTCGATCAGTTTTACCTTTTTTCCTACGAAATCGAAAACAACAACAACAAAATCGACAGCAACGCTTTAGTCGCACGAAACACCCGATGCGCAACCGCCGCAACGCGTTGTGCACCCAGATGATGCCCGCTGAAAAGGGTGGGGTTAGAAATGGCAAGCATTTTTAAGCCTAAGATTAAAAATAAATCTTTGGCTTAAAAATAAACTTTGGACTTAAGAATAAAATTTGAAAGTGAAATTTATGCTTCAAAACGAATTTTAGGCTTAAAAATGAAGTTCAGGCTTAATAAATGCATTATAGGCTTAGAAAATAATTTTTAAGCTTAAAAAATAATTTTTATGTTTAAAGACAACCTTAGGCTTAAAAATAAACTTGGGACTGAAAAAATTAATTTCGAAAACATCTGTTAGGCTTAAAAGTTGATTTTTATTTTTAAAGATAAACTTTGTGCTTAACAAATGACTTTAGGATTAAAAATTCATATTATGCTTAAAAATAAATCTTATGCTTAAAAACTAAGCCTACAGCTTACATTTAAATTTAAAAACTTTAGAAATTTATTGTTAAACTTACTTGATAAAAAACGACCGATATCAGCGATGGTCACTAGGATTAGAGGAATTCCAAACAACGCGTACAACAAACAAGAAACACGGCCTGCTAACGTTCGTGGCACAATGTGACCTGAAATTAAATGTTTATTATAAAATTTTAGGGAAAGTAAGGTAAGGGAGGTTCAAAGTAAGATTGAGTAAAGTAATGCAAATCAAGGTAAGATACAGTAGGGTAAAGTAGGTCATGGTAAGGAAGAGCTAGAGTAGGGTAAAAGAGGGTAATTTACAGTAGGGATAGCAAGAGGTAGGACAGACAAAGCCAAAGTGAAAGTAAAATGATAAAGTAGGGTAGTGTAGGGTAGGGAAAGATAAGGGTAGGGTAGGGTATCTTACCATAACCTATCGTAGTAATGGCAGTCCAGGAAAAGAAAATGCTTGCACCAAATGACCACTTATTTGGACCCGTTCCGTTAATTATGTCTTCAGGCGTGAGGTAGTTTTTTGTGTAATCGATAAATACGTCTTTTATCACCAAGTTCATACTGAAAATAAAATTTGAAAAAGTTTAAATTTTAAAAATTAATTGAAATTTCGAAAATTTTAAAAAATTCACCCCAATTAAAAAAAATAAAAAACCCACCCCGTATTGGCGACTTCGGCCCACTGTTGAAAGCCCTCGTCTCCCGGCGGCCAAGGCAGTGTTGTGTTCTGACCGCTGTCCAAATGCGCTGCATGTGGAATCTCTTTGGCCATCGTCCACAACTGAGTTATTATCCGATTCTTGAGCAATTGAACTCGTGTCGCCGTCGCGTTTCTGATATGTAGTTCGAAGGGACCTTCTAACTAAAATTGGTGACAGTAAGAAGTTTAATTATATACAAAGTGGTAAATCAATAAATGTGAGGGAGGACCCTTTCACAAAAATTGAAAAAGTGGCTTTCTATATAACAATCTTTCAAAAAATTTGAAAAAAAACTTACATGATGAAAAATGGCAGCACCAAGAACAGTATAAACAGCTGATAGTACCACTAACCCAACGTGAGGATATATCATTTTGAATTTCTGTAAAAAATAACGTTTTAGGTAACAACTCATACCCTAGGAACTAAAAAAATTGATTTTGTAAAATTTTAAAACTGAAAAAAACTGAAGAATTAACATTTATATTAAGGGTAGAGTAACGTAAAGTAAATAATATCGAAATTGAAATTCTCGTACCTGTTTAAGTTTTTCGCGCGGAGTTTTGGGCTCCTCTGGGAAGGTAACACCCGGTGGAACGTCATCATCGGTGTTGTCGATCCCATGTGTGTTTGTGTCATTCCGGTCCACGTATAAGTTTAAGCGTTCGGCACTGAAATAAGCTTTGTTTTACAAACGTACTGGGTTCTTACTGACTTCATACTAAATAGTATGACTTTTTTAAATTTTGATTTTTTTTTTGAAAAAAATGATAATTTTTGCCTATATTAGGTTTAAGAAGGACTTTTTAGTTAAAATGGAGCTTAAAAAAATTTTTAGTTCAAATAATCCTAAATTTAAAAATTTTTTTTTTCAATTTTTTTAAATTTAAAAAAAATTTTTTTAAATTTTGTGAATTTCATGGTAAGCCTCTCTAACATCAAATATTGACCTGATTTCGGAGATTTCGTCGATAAAAGACCCGACTCGACTTCTTGGCAAGGAGTAATGTGCGTGATCCTGCGCGATCAGCGAACGCCGTTGGGCGTTGTACGAGGCAGGCAAGTGTAACATTTTTGCCCAAAGCGACCCTTTTTATATCAAAAAAGGGCTACTTTGATATTCAAAAGTTATCACTGATTCTATTTGTACGAACGTAGGCTATGTTACCATGTTTAGGTATAGTTAGAGGCCAAGTATTGTGACTTGGTATTTTTGGAATTTTGAAAAATAAGGTTTGGTGAAGTTAAAACAAGGTTTTTGAATAAAGGCACAATAACTTATGGTTATAACAAGCTACTGATCTATAAGTGGCAGTCACTTGGTGCACCTATAATTAAAAAATTCAATTTGTCATCAATATATATGCCATATAATAATAATGATCTCGAATTCAGATCAATCAGATATCCGTAATCGAGTAAACAAAGTTAAAACCGTTTTAAAATCAAATCGATAAAATAAACGAAATAGTCTCCTAGCCCTAAACCAGAGCCCTTGCCCAGAGACCTAGCCCTAGCCAGAGCCCTAGCCCAGAGCCCTAACCCAGAGCCCTAGTCCAGAGCCCTAGTCCAGAGCCCTAGCCAAGAGCCCTAGCCCAGAGCCCTAGCCCAGAGCCCTAGTCCAGAGCCCTAGCCCAGAGCCCTAGCCCAGAGCTTTAGTTCTTGTACAAGTTAAAACCTTAGCCTAATGCCAAGCCATCCCAGCTAAGCCAAGCTCCTTTATACTCAAGTCTTGCCCTATCTCGTCCTCATTTTTCATGCTCACCCTTATGAAACCACCCCTGCCCCTGCTGCCGCTCTTTTCCCCATACTTTGAAAAGTCATGTCTTACCGCACCCAAGATGCTTTTGCACTTTTAAAAAACCTGCCCTAGCCTATTCCTTGTGCTGCCTTCATTCAATTGATCTATCGCTACACTAACCAACAAAGATTTTATTTTTAAATTTAAAAATATTTTGATGCTCTATACCATAATTGCCCCAGTTCTAAAAATACATGACAAAACCATCTCACTGCAGCTAAATCGACAAAAAAACTATAAAATAGCATGTCAAACTTCAAAATGCCATATTAAAACCGCCTATACCCGAAAATATCAAAAAATCGCAAAGTTATTGCCTTTCCATATCACATCATATGATGAGTATGTAAAAACGCCACAAACCCAAAAAACATTTTTTGTGGTTGTTGTGTTTCTTTCGCTGTTCCATGCCCTACGGTTCGGGTTCTGTTGGCCGAGGTTCCGTGGGGAATCGGAACGCACAACTCTTCCGTTATTCTTTTTGTACATAACTTTTGAGTCATATTTAAAATATCGCTCAATGCTTACGGGGCAGATAGGAAAAGGATAAATGTATGCAAATTTTTGAACTGAAAAGTATGCGCAGCTTAGGAAGAGCGAGCGAAAAAGTCGAAAAAACGCATTTAAACTACCCTACCCTACCCTACCCTACTCTAGTCTAAGCTATCAAACCCTACCCTGTCGTTTTCTAATCTTAACCTACCGTTACTCTTAGTGACCCTACAACTGCATTACTGTAGCCTTAACTTTACCCAGCTTTACCCCACCGTAACCTGACGCGGTGTAAACATTACAATAGCCTTACCAAAACCTACCCTAGCCCATGTAGTCTCACCCAAACCAAGCTGTATTTTTTGCTTAAATTAACATTAATTACAAGCTTATACCAAACCAAACCAAACTAACCTAACTTATCATATCTTTCGCTTTAATATAGATTTTTACAGTTTTTTTTACCTTACCCGATTCGACCATTTACTTCCACGCCACAAACTTTTTTTATCCTAGCAAAATAATTTTCTTTATTCTACCCATCCTCCAAAAATATTTTACCGCCCCTGCTACACAATGATTTTTGCACCCCTCCCTCAACATCCCCCTTCATCTATTGCCCTATTCATCTTAATCTCGGCACAATCAATAAAACCCCCCTTCAACATGTATAGTTGCCATTTAAAAGTAAATAAAAGCCTTCTCGGACTTCTTAAACACTGTCCCACCATGATTTCCTCGTCCTTTTGCACCACTCATATCGAGCCAGCCCAAAAAACGAACTTGATATTCGATGGCCCCGAGGGATTTGGGGAGGGATTCAGGAAGAAAAGCTGCGGCGGTTCGAGACTGTGTTAAGCGTACAATAAGAATTCAAAAAAATGTTGGTTTCTGAACTTTTTTAGGCTTTGAAATGAATTTTAAGGTTAAAAATTAATTTTTAGGTATGAAAGTAAAATTTTTAACTCAAAAATAAAATTGAAGCTGAAAAATAAAATTTTAGGCTTATAAAATGAATTTCAGGTTTAGAATGAAGTTTAAAGTTACAAAAATAAAGCTTAAGCATAAATTTAAGGCTTAAAATGAATTTTAAGCTCAAACATAAAATTTTAGGTTTGAAAGTAAAATTTTACATTTAAAAATAAAATTTTAGACTTGAAGATCAATTGTAGGCTTATAAAAATAAATTTTAGGCTTACGGTAAAATTAGGCTTAAACATATACAAGTTTAAAATTAAAATTTTAAACTAAAAAATGGAATTTTAGGTTTAAAAATGAATTTTAAGCTTAAAAAACAAGCTTTATAGTCAAAAAATATTTTTAGGCTTAAAGATGAATTTCAGGCTTCGAACTGAAGCTTAAGCTTAATAGTTAATTTTGTTCTAAAAGTAAACATTAAGCTTAAAATGGCCATAAAATCGAATTTTAGGTTTAAAAAAGATTTTATACTTGAAGTTTAAACTTAAATTTAAGATTTTAGGCTTCAAAATTAATTTTAGACTTAAAATTTTTTTAAAGAAACTACTTTTTACGCCAAAAAATAAAAAATATAAACTTCACCTCGTCCCCTTTTCCCCTGCTCCAAAATATATTTTACCCCGCCCAATGTCAACCATTAGTCTATAAATTATAGTCCATGTAAAATATAAAAAACGTAGCACGAGCCTACTTCTTCCTCTGCCAAAAATAATTGCTCACCAGCCCTAAAGTTGAATTTAAATGACAGACCAATTAAAAGGAAACAAAAACAAGCCGATTTTCACGGAATATCCGAGAAATTCGACGTAATTACATTATGCACTATATTATTCCGGGCCGAGACGTATAGTTGCGGAGATATTAGGCTTGGAAGTATGAAACTTGGTTCTTCGCTGCGGCTTTGACAAAAGTTAATATTGGTGCAGACATAAAGAATCCGCCATTTTTTACAGGAAATTACAGGCAAAGTATGGCGGGTTTTTTATGTCGGCACCTAATATAAAGTAGAAAGAAAAGTAAAACACGTTTGAGCCACAGAAACTGAATTTTAGGCATATAGACAATGTTTTCGTTTAAATGAACTTTAAGGCTGAAGATGAATGTAAGGATTACAGAAAAATTGCACAAAATATCCATCAGGTGCTAATGTAAGACATAAATTAACTTTCCTTTGTCTTATCCTCAACTTTGCGCCTAGCCTTAGCCTTAGCAGTAGCTTAGCCTTAGTCTTAGCTCAAGCCAGCTCTGTCTAATCATTGTCTTAACTTGATATTCTTTTGTTTTAAAAGTAGTTGCATCAAACATCTTTTGGGTTTATGAACAAGATCTATGTAAGATAAAAGAGCATAAAAAGTTATCAAAAAAAAAACGTTTTCAAAAACTGCTAAATGGTATTGACTATTCATTTACAGTACGCTCAACATTCTTATACATATGTTAAAAGGTATAGCTTTAAAAGTTTGAAAAACAACATTTTTTGATAAATATTTATTTCTAAAAGTACCTTCAAGTGGAACATCTTTTATAATTTTTTTGCCCGCTAATATCTCGCTAGCCAAAATCATTAAGCAGTTTTTAAAAATGGGTTTCGTGGTTATCCTTTATGCTCTTTCATTGTATATCGGTCACGTTTTACTTCAAACTCGAGAGATATTTTGTGCTATTTGCTTATCGATTTTAGGCTTGAGAACTATTTTAGGCATAAAAATAAAATTTTGAGCTTAAAACTAAAGTTTTATGCTTAAAAATGACCTGTAAATAAATTTTATTTTTAAAAATGCTTCATTTTTTCTTATCAGTAAAACTTAAAAATCAAGTTGTTTTGGTGATTCTATAAATCTTAGGCTTAAAAATTATAGCTAAAGCTCACGGTCAAATTTTTGGCTGAATAACAAGAATTTAAAAAAATTTTTGCATTCGAGATTTGGGTTAAAATTTGAAATATTTTTCCCATTCCACAAAAAATTAATAAACCCTAAACACCTAAAGCAACATTTGTTTCCTTATTTGAAACAAAAAAACATCTCATCCTCCCCCCCCATTCCAGAAGTAATAAAGTATCCATAAGAGCGAGGAATCCGTCTCTTCGTAATTTACTTCTGGAGTTATAACAAAGATGCCAGTCATTCACAAATTGAATAAACCACTTATAAACATGCCCTTTCTGGCTGAAAAGACAAAAATATATTGAGGATGGTGTATAAATCATGTCGGGCAAATATTTCATCTTATACATGGTTTTTGTGGGCCTTACGGTGTAGTATGTTTACGTTTAACGTGATAATTGGATTTTTTGCTATGCTGGTTGTCATTAGTTTTGAAAGCATTAGTCATAGCCCAGAGCCCTAGCCCAGAGCCCTAGCCCAGAGCCTTAGCCCAGAGCCCTAGCCCAGAGCCTTAGCCCAGAGCCCTAGCCCAGAGCACTAGCCCAGAGCCTTAGCCCAGAGCCCTAGCCCAGAGCCCTAGCCCAGAGCCCTAGCCCGAAGTCCTAACCCAGAGTCCTAGTCCAGAGTCCTAGTCCAGAGTCCTAGCCCAGAGCCCTAGCCCAGAGCCCTAGCCCAGAGCTCTTGCCCAGTCTAGCTCGTTTCTATCTTTACCTGACCCTACCTCGTTCTGGTTTTTCATGCTCACCCTTATAAAAGAAATCCTGCCCTGTTGCGCTTCTGCTCCGTACCCCCTAAGAACCACTTCCCAAACTCAACCCCCCCCCCTCAACCCCCTGCCTTATTACACTCAATATCCTGTCTTCACCTTATTAAGTTACCCAAGCTTCTATTAATCTCTCCACTAATTGTCCATGCCCCAACAAACTTAACTGTATACATAGAGAAAACGACAGGTAAAGTTTTGTAACAGAACTTTTGGCGCACAGTGTAAATATTGGGTGTCGACATAAAGAACCCGCCATACTTTTCGTGTAATTTCTTGTAAAAAATTCACAAATTTGCTTTGAAAGGAGGCGCAGAATTAAGGGAACAACCTAATACTATCGACAGATCCAGTACAGTAGTTTTAAAACCACAGTAACCTTAGAAAAAAAAGTTTTTAAATATCTACATCATCTTTTTTTGTTTCAATAGCCTATTATAAGAAGAAGAACACAATGCCATAAAAAATGATTTATAAGAAATGTCAAAAACAGTAATAACCGTGACATAATGGTCAGTTTTTGACTCTTCGTACAAGTCATTTAAAATGTCATTTTTAAACAAATGTTGCAAGAAATTAAAAAAAAATATACCATGGTAAGTCACAGATACAACTCACTTCTTTAAGTCTAAAAATTTTAAAACAAAAATTTGTTTTCTGATGTTATAGTAGATAGATACCTACTACAACATAGTCACCAACTCCACTTACCGATAAATTTTGGCCGCAAACTTGGCCTTTGAAAACATGGCGGTCCTAGAGCTCTATCCGTCGTACTATAACATACTCAGTGCCGAGCATGTTGTTTTAGTTTGGGCTAGCTGCTAGAGTTACTTTAATAATTTACCATATGCAAACATAACATGACGCGGAGAAATATATATTGTCTTACTCAACCTGCCATTTTTTAAGTCGTACTAAATCTAGCATTTTCTATAAATGTCAGAAAAAGCCTTGTCGTCAAGTTGTATTGATTTGTATAGCCAAAAACGACAAGACTTTTTTTAATGGCTTATAAATTCATTTTTAGGTAACAAAACTGTGAATTATGACAAAATAATGATAATGTATAAGCAAAAATGTCATTTCTTGTCAAGTTTGTGTTAGAAAAAGCCTTGTCGTCAATTTGCATTGACTTGTATAGCCAAAAGCGACAAGACTTTTTTAAGAGCTTAGAACTTTATTTTTAGGTAACAAAAATGTGAATTATGACAAAATAGTGATAATGTATAAGCAAAAATGTCACAATTTACCTAAAATGTCATTATATGTTAAGATAGAGACAAGATATAGCCTAACTTGTCAAATTATCACCAAAAATGCCACAATTTCAAAAATTACGATAATATGAAAAACCGAACTTTAAGATCAAAATTAGTGCAAATTCCATTTTCAAAACCCCAAAAATCACCCCCACTGCCCTTTGCTGCTCAAATTACAAGCCAAAATGGCACTTTTGTTGAAATTTCAACCCGAAAAACGTTCGAATAACAGCTGATTTTGAGTGAAGGTATCACATAAAACACATATAAATCTGGTAATTAAGATCAATCAAGCTTAAAACGACTTACAAACCCAATAAAAAACAGGTAGTACCTTTGTTTTGACTAGGGAAAACAAGTGGTACACATTGGCAAATAATTGGGTTTTAGGCTTAAAAGTGAACTTTAGGCATAAAAATGAATTTTAAGCTTAAAAATGAATTTTAAGCTTAAAAATAAATTTTAGGCTTAAAAATTAATCTTAGGCTATAAAATAAATGTTATGCTTAAAACTGAATTTTAGGCTTAAAAATAGAATTTTGGTCTTAAAAATGAAGTTTAGGCTTGAAAAAGAAAACTTAGGCTTGAAAATGAACTTTAGGTTAAAAAATAAAAATTTAGGCTTAAAAATGAACCTTCAGCTTAAAAATGATATATAAGACTTAAACATGAAATTTTAGGCTTAAAAACCAATTTTAAACGTAAAATTAATGTTGAACCAAAAAATCATTTTCAGGCTTATAATCCCCATTTTACTTCGCAACACCCAAAATTGATGAAAAGTTTTTGCGACGTTCGAAAAACCTTGTCACCGCACTCATTTGGCCCAAAAAAGAATTATTTTAGAGGTCGTGGCCAAGTTTTATTCGAAAATCCCGCAGTGAAATCAAAAGACGAGGAACAATTGTCACTTTTACATTCACCTTGAGGCATTTTTTCGTTAAACTCTTCTCTACGTGGCATATACAAACGTTCTTTGGATGAAAAGAATGTGGAAATGATAGAACAGAATTTGAATTTGAAATTTAGGCATTAAAATTGATTTTTTTAAAAATTTTCTGTTTAAAAATCGAAAAATAATTTTAAAATTAGTCAAAAGACATTGATATACTAATCTACAATGCCAAAACTAAAAGTTATAATAATAAAAACTGATAAAATAGTCAAAAAAGCGTACGCCACTTGAGATTCCAAGGACGTCTCCGATCCAAGTACTAATCAAGCGCACCGTTGCTTAACTTGCCAGATCGGACGGGATGGCGTGCGTTCAACGGGCTATGGGCGTACACATTCGGTTGTCTGTTGTTTTTGGTCTCTATCGTTTCTTACTTTTATTTCTTATCATTTTTCACCATAAAAAGAAAGTTCTTGCCATTTTTAGTAATGTAAAGACCTTTTTGCCATTTTAGTTTTTTAAAAAAAGTTCCTGCCGTTTATTGCGATTTAAAGAGAGTTCTTGCTATTTTTTGCCTTGTAAAAAAAGGTAAACCCATTTTGTGAGTTGTAAAGAAAGTTTTTGTCATTTCTGACCTTTATCTTTTGTAAAATTAGAAAAGCCAAAAGATAGAGCGGGAAAAGAAGAGAGCGCACAGAAACCAAAAAGCGAGTTTGTTTCTGTTTTTTGGACGTAAAACCCTATCAAAAGACAAGTAATAACTTTATGATTTGTTTCTCAATAATAGTTACCTTCGGTATAAAATAGCCTTAATTAAGGTTAGTAAAATAAGCCGGCTCGGATAACCAAGTCCTGTGGCTGTATATTTAAAATTTTGGAATGTTCGGCCTAGGTTGAACTGATTTTGTAATACCTAGCCTGATTTTTATCTAGTCGTATCTAATAACTGTTATATAAACATAAAAACATTTCCATCTTACATTTTTAAATAACATATCCCTAATTTTTTATATAAAAGCTTTAAATTGTACTGTCATAAATGAAAAAACAGTAAATAAAAATCAAAACCGACCTGTTCTGTGAAGGTAGAAAGCTTTGCATGCTGCTACTCCGAGGTGCGCTGGATAGTCGACCAGTGTGTCGTAGTAGGCCTCGTGGCGGACAGACTCTGAAATTGTCATTTGTTACTTTGATACCCATCTTATATAAAGTGTTCTGTTAGGCTTTGCGCTCAATCTAACACTAAGGCTTAAGCTAAAGCTGGACTTGAAAGAGCTTGAAAGAGTGCGCTAGATTTAACTCGGCCCCAACTTGGCCTAGGATTGGACTAAATTAAAGTACAGTGTTATTCGAAATTCAAAAATTAGTATACTCACACATATTTACACTCAACAAGTTTTACAAACGACTAAAAATAAGCGTTTGCAGTCATTATCGGTAAAGCCATTCAAAAGTTTGTGTTTATGCGCAAAACAGACAAAAAAGTTCATAAAAAATTAAAATAAGCATTTGGGAAAATAGGCCAGCTTCAGCTGTTTTTGGGATTTTGTGTTATAGTTACTGGCTCTGTTAAATTGTTTAGTCTTAGGCTTAGCTTTTTAATTTTTAGGTCTTGATTTTTAAGTTTTCTGCTTAAGGTTGAAGTTTTAGGCTTAAAACGTAAATTTAAAATGTAATTTTGAAACTGAAGTAATAGGCTTAAATTTTTTTATATGACAGTTTATTTTGAAGCCTAACGTTTAATTTTAAGCCTAAAAATTAGTTAAAGACCTAAAATGTAATATTAGGCTTAAAATCTCATTTTTAACCCTAAACCTTCATTTTTAAGCTTAATATTTTTAAATTTAAAGTTTCATATTTAAGCCTAAAACTGCTAAAATTTTATTTTTAAGCCATAATTTGCGTCTTTAAACCTAAAATTTCATTTTTAAGCCCAAAATCCTACTTTTAAACCTAACCCTTCATTTTTATGTCTAAAAAGTCATATTTAAGCCTAAGATTTCATTTTTAAGGTTAAAATTTTCTTTCTAAACCTAAAAGTTCCTTTTTAAGCTTAAATCCTCATTTTTAAGCCTACATTTTAACTTTAAATCCAAAATTTTATTTTTAAGATTAAAACTCTATTTTTAAACCTAACGCTTCATTTTTAAGCCTAAACTGTCTTCTTAAACCCCAAAATTTATTTTACGTTTAAAATTTGATTTTAAACCTTCAATTTTATTTTTAAGCCTAAACTTTCATTTCTAAGCTTAAAATTTAATTTTTAGTCCCAAA
The DNA here is from genome assembly GCA_904066225.2 of Bursaphelenchus okinawaensis. NCBI lineage: Eukaryota > Metazoa > Nematoda > Chromadorea > Rhabditida > Aphelenchoididae > Bursaphelenchus > Bursaphelenchus okinawaensis. The sequence goes on along the minus strand of CAJFCW020000005.1, from coordinate 2,974,326 downwards.
CCTCATTTTTAGCCTAAAGTTATAATTTCAAAATTATTTCTAATAATCAAATTTTAACCCCAAATTTCACTTTACCACCCCACCAACTCACCCATTGAAAGGCAGTTCCCTAGCCGAGAATCGAGCTGTACTCAAATGTTGTGAGTCGTTCAATGAAATCCGTGACACCACCCCAGGCACTCGATGTCCAACTGTCGCCGAATGTCGATTCAAAACATTGCCGCGAACCTGCAAAAGTGGCACAAACGTCTCGGTTCGCTGACTGAATGACCCGGTCGAGTTATTATTCCTGTCCATTGTTATGCCAGAGTTTACTTGACACTTTTGCACTTTCTTCTATGGGTAGTGAAGGCCACAGGGTGGGGTTTTGCTGAAAATAGGGGAAATTAGGCTCTGCTTAAAAATTGAAATAAAAAATTTTTTTTTTTTAATGTACAGTGGAACTCCGGTATAACAAGTTGCTTGGAGTTATTGGTTCGTTATAGAATACTGTGTTTTAGAACAGTTTGTTATAGAAAAGTTCTAGTGTACTAAAACCTCAAAAAAAAAGTTTTGTCGTTTTTTACCACCCAAAACAATGTTAAAAACGCCAAGACCAACCTTTCCCCCTCGCCCTTTATTCACAGCTTCAGAAACCAATCAAAAATGACATTTTATAAGTCACGTAATTCAATATTACCCAAAATAAACCACAAAGTATACCTAAAAATAGAATAAAAGTACAACAAACGCATTCAAACTTACAATTAGCGACAAGAATAATGATTATCAGGTTGATTGATATTATCCGTCGAAGAATTTTTGTTCTTTCGAATTCTTCATCATTTTGCCGAATGTGGATCTGAAATATTTAAATCTAAGTGTTATATAATAAAAAAAGGCAGAAAACTAAAATACGAGTATGTATAAAACACGACATAACGCAATAAAAAGCAAGAAAATACAAATTAAACTCATTTTAAACCAAAAATTCATTTTTAAATCTGAAATTTATTTTTAAGCCTAAAATTTATTTTTATGCCTAAAAATTAATTTTTATACCTAAATTGTAAATGCCCAAGGATGAGTTTTAAGCCCAAAAATACCATTTTGTGCCTAAATTTCAATATTCAACACTAAAGTTTAAATTTAAACCTAAAATTTAATTTTATTACCAAAATTCTAACTCTATGTCTAAAAGTCGGTTTGACCCAAGAATATAATTTCTAAGCCTAAACTTCTACATATAATACTAAAACTTACTTTTAAATAAAAAAATTATTCTTAAACTTAAATTTATCCTTAAAAGCTTAACTTCATTTTAACCCTAAACTCTAACTGCAAGCCTAAAAGTGGGTTTTTAACTTAAGTATCATTTTTAAGCCTAAAATGTATATTTAACGCTCATTTTTAACTCAAACCTCATTTTAAGTCCAAATGCATTTTAACTCTGAAATTCATTTTTAAGCCAAAACTTCATTGTTAAGCTCACAATGAATTTTTAACTTAAAATTTGTAAGTCTAACATTAGTTAAAAATTAAAAACTATTTTATGATTAACTTTTAACCAACCATTTTTAAGCCTAAAATTACACCTCCACGCCTCAAAATCGTTTTTAAAAACTAAATTTTGGAATTCCCAATGATTAAAAACCTAAACACAGAAATCCTTCAGAAGTAACATTTTACATTTTATGGTTGTAATATGAACAGTGTAACAAACTTTTTCACTTTTCATATCACACACGAGCTAAAGCCATAATGAATGTAATAATGTGTACTAATATCTTTCGGCGAATAAAACGGCCATATTGTTTCAATGACAATCAAAAAACAAAAAGCATAAAAGCCCGAAGGGTCGGCGACCGCGTCCAGATTTTGAGGTCATTTTGAAAAAGGTCTGAAAATCGCCCCCAGGGAAATATTCGGCCTTATTTTCTTCGCACTTTCGTAAAATGCGGTTTTTGTACAATCGGTTTGAGGATCTTTAATACGTGACACGTCAATGTCACAGATCAAATTTTGGAAAAGATCGTAGTTAGTTTTGTCATCATTTTGGAGTTAGAAAAAAAATTTTATTTTTTGTTAAAAAATCAAGTTTTATAGTAGAAATTTGACTTAGAAATCTAATTATAAGCTTAATTTTAGGCTTAAAAGCAAATTTTAGGCTGAAAAATGAATTTTCAGCTTAATACAAATTTTTGGGCTTTAAAATGATTTTTAGGCTTAAAAATGAAAAATAGACTTGAAGATGAATTTTAGGCTTAAAAAATGAATTTTAAAATTCAAAGTAAAATTTTAGGCTTGAAACTTAGGTTTAGACTTAAAAATGAGTTTTGGGCTTAAAAATGAACTTTAAACTTAAAAAGTGAATATTAGGCTTACAAATAACATCTTACCTGTAAAAATAAATTTTAAATTTAAAAATAAAACTGTAGGCTTACAAGTGAATTTTAAAAATTGATTGCTTACCACAACTCTCAACTAGTTTTAATGTAGCTTTAATTTAACTAAGTCCTTTTCCTCTCCTAGCTATACCCTTCTACCCTAGTCTTAGCTCTAGTTTAGCCTTGTCCTAGCCTTATTTTAACGCTTTTGAAGTCCTATATAATCCTTAACTTATCTTGCACACAGTCCTATTAAATCCTTACTTTTGCCCGAGCATAGCCTAAAAAATTTTAACAAAAAAGTATGTTTTCCTGAATTTTAATTAGTACTACTTACAAAAGATTTATTATTAAGTATTGAAAACAGGCAAAGATAAATATTTTTCACTTGGTTACGTCCTTTCAGAGCATGAACATCTTACAACTGACAAATTATGCACAATTAGTAAAACAGAATTTTAAATTTGTATCCTACCTTACCTACCCAATCTAAATCGCTTCATTTTACCCTACTGTGTTTTACCCGTCTCTCTGTATTTTAATGAACCCAATCTTATACTAGCGTGTGCTACACTACTTTACGTTACCCTTAATTTTTGTTTGCCTTACTTGGTCTTATTCTGCTTTACTCTGCTTTATTCTGCCTTAATCTGTCGTGCTGTACCTTACCTTACCTTACTCTACTTTACCCTACCCCGTCTCACAAAACTTCAAAAAAAACTTTTGTTCCTCCCCTTGCTTTTCTTAAAACCGAGTGTTACCTTGTACCCTCTCCGTTCTAGCTTAAAACCTAAAACATATTGTCTATAACTTAAAATCTACAACCATATTGCCTGTAACTTGAAGCCCAAAACATATTGCGTGATTACCAGTATTTTTTAAGAAATCAACGGCTAAAATGAAATAACTCCGTTTCGTCATCAAAAAACCAATATCAAATTTGGTCATACAATGTCACCCTAACAAGATATGCCAGAAATAATAAAAAAAAACAGTTCCAAAAGGAAGACGCGGCCGTTAAAACGTTTTTTTATTGGAGGTCAATAAACGAGCTATGGCAATCATTGCCACAACAAAAAACACGGCGGCCGGGAAGAGAAAGTTGACTTATCTCCTTTTTCGCCCTTTCTTCGGCGACCCGCCGAGATTTCTTTAAGAAAGCCGGATTTCGTATTTTTGGGACGAAAAAAAACCCCGCCGGCAATAATAAATATTTGTGTTTATTGTTTGCGGTGCAAAGTTTTTGTAATGATAAAGCGGTTTTCATATGTAGGAAATGATTATTCGGCCAAGGGAATATTATACACATTGCTGGGCTTCTTGAGTACGTCATACTGAATTGACCGATTTTTCATTAAATATTAGGTTGTCCGGAAAGTTCTGCAATATTTGAGTAGGTAAACTTTGAAAAATCAGGAAAAATTTATTTCTTGACGGAAAGAAAAAATTCTTTTTTTGTTTATTTGTTTGTTACCTAAATTATTCAAAAAGGTAAGTTACATAACTTAATTTCATTTTTTTGTATTGTTTTAGGTATTAGAAAAAAAATGGAGAAATCTCGCCTGCGCGTGATTATATGGAATGAATTCAAACGCGGAAATACTGCGGCAGAAACCTTCAGAATCATAAACGAAAATGAGGGTAAGAATGTTGTGAGTTATTCTACGGTGACCCGATGGTTCGCAAAGTTTCGTGTGGACGATGAGAAGCTTGAAGACAAACCACGTGCAGGAAGACCCAGCAAACTTGACAAAGATGCCCTGAGGCGCAAGATTGAAGATGACCCACATATTACAATCCGGGAGTTAGAAGAGTTACTAAACTGTGGAAAAAGTACCATTGATGATCATTTGAAGGCAATGGGTATGGTCAAAAAGTTGGACAAATGGGTGCCTCACAATTTGACCGATCTGCAAAAAGCCAAGAGACGGTGTGCTTCCGAAAAGCTTCTGCAACGCTGCAAAAACGAAGAATTCTTGGATCGAATTGTAACTATTGACGAGAAGTGGATCTCGTTTAACAATACTAGAAGATCTACAAGTTGGTGTAAGCGTGGAGAAGCTCCTAAGCCCGTTCCGAAGCCAGAATTGCACGAAAAGAAGCTTATGGTGACTGTCTGGTGGTGTAGCTCTGGAGTGATCCAGTACGATTTCATGAAACCTGGCCAAAGTATTACGGCCGACACCTACTGTGCCCAGATTGACAAACTGCGACACAATCTTCCAACAATGGTCAGAAGGAGGGGTCCGATCATTCTGCAGGATAACGCACGGCCCCATGCTGCAAAGAAGACCGTGGCAAAATTCAGGGAACTGGGATACGAAGTCTTGGAGCACCCTCCTTATTCTCCAGACTTGGCTCCAACGGACTTTCACCTTTTTAAACACTTGTCTTCGTTTCTTAATGGAAGAATCTTCAAAACTCCGGACGATGCCAAGAATGCCTTCAAGAACTTCATCAACTCCAGAAACCCGGAATTCTACAATCGTGGAATAAAAAAGCTTTATCGTTGGCAAGACTGTATTGATTCAGACGGTAATTACTTTGATTGATTGTAGTTGTTAATTATATTGTTATTATTGTTAGTTCAAAAGTGAATAAATATTGCAGAACTTTCCGGACAACCTAATAGATATTGAACTATCATATCTTAAGGTAGTATGTAGCTCTTTTAGACTATAGAACGAGGTGTAGTAAAAAGAAAAAAAAATGCTAAAAAATAAGGAAAAAGATAAAAAAGATATGATTTCTATCCTTCGTAAATACTAGCCCTATCCTAGTCTTAACCTCTGCCTTAGCTCCATAATCATCATGCCCAACATTAAAGCAAGGCAAAAAAATATAAAAAGGGCAGGGTAAATCTAGGGCTCAAACTTCAGCGAGAGCTGTAGAGTGCAGTAGAAGGTTTAGCGTGTTTTACAAGGTTTACATTGTTAGGCTCAAGTATAGGTAAAGTAAGAGTTTGGGCTAAGGCTAGAGCTAGAGAGCAGATTAAAGATATAATAGAGCAAGATTAAGGCTAAGGCAAAACGCTAGGGCTAGGGCTAAAATTGGAGCTAAAAAAGCTAAGGCAAAGTTAGGGCTGGGCAAAGGAAAGACCAGAGATAAGACAAAGGCACAGTAATTAGACTGGGGTTCTGAACTAATTCTCTGCGCTAGTCCTCTGGGCTAGGACTCTGGGTTAGAGCTCTGGGCTAGGGCTCTGGGCTAGGGCTTTGAGCTAGGGCTCTGGGCTAGGGCTCTGGGCTAGGGCTCTGGGCTAGGGCTCTGGGCTAGGGCTCTAGGCTTAGGCACTGAGCTAGGGCTCTGGGCTAGGGCTCTAGACTAGGGCTCTGAGTAGGGCTCTGGACCAGGGCTCCGGATTAGGGCTCTGGGCTAGTACTCTGGGCTAGAGCTCTGGGCTAGGACTCTGGGCTAGAGCTCTGGGCTAGGACTCTGGGCTAGGGCTCTGGGCTAAAGCTAAGATAAAAAACGGCAATTTTACGAAACAATAAAATTTTAAAACGAACTTTTACGTCTGGACTTTTTTTTGTGGGCGGAAATACGGAACATATAATGGTATGAAACCGCCAAGATTTACTCAAGCAAACTGGAATTGTCTTGGTCAGTAAGGGCATGCACTTTTAAAGCTATTTTTAGAAATTTGTTTTAAATTAAAAATTAAAAAACGTCATTTTAAGTTTAAAAAAAGTCATTTTAACGAAAAAAAGTGAAAAAAAATTGAAAAATTGTAAAATACACCAAGATTCTTGCTCTTTCCGGACCAAATGAGCTATTAGAAAACACTGTGCTAATTTATTCAAACACTTGTTTCGAAGCTGGTGTTACCCAAACAACGAGACAAACAAAACAATGTCATCTTCGTTTCAAAAAACAATTGAAATTACGAAAGTCTGCACTTTTAAAGGTATTGGTCAGAAAGAGTACCATTGATAGGGAAATAGTGATCTTACAAGGGAATGTTACAAACTACTCCACGCCAATTACAAAACTACCGTTGGAAAGAGCGTTAAAAATTAGTCTAAAATCAACTTTTTTTAGCTGCCGAAACCATGTGGCACGGCAGCTACACCTCGTTATATATACTTATATGTTTAAAAGGTATACCTTTAAAGTTCAAAAAATACTATTTTTTGATAAATATTTTTTCTAAAAGTGACTAAAAGCAAAAAATAGGACTTAAAAAATATTTGTTTAACCAAAATATTGTTTGGCTAGCCAAAACTTCTTGTCATGATGGCTGGGCGCCAAAATGAAATCGACCGGATTCGAACTCCCCGCCTTTTGCACCCCAGACTAACTTGTTAACCACTCGACCACACTGGATCGAAGCTTCAATTCATTCGTTTTGCTCAAGACGAATGAGAAGAGTCAAATAGAAAACGCTATGTAAATCCTTTGATCGCTAATATATGCCGTGCCATATAGTTTCGGCAGCTAAAAAAAGCTGATTCTAGACTAATTTTTAACGCTCTTTCCAACGGTATAACTCGTTTTATAATTGGCGTGGAGTAGTTTGTAACATTCCCTTGTTAAGTGGTACCGTGTACATACTTAATACAAAACATACTCAATATAAAAATAAAAGACGTGTAACTTATTTTTGTACTAAACAATACCTAAATGAAGATATTTATGAATTCAAAAAAATCTTGTCGCCAATTTACTTTGGGTTTCATACTAAAAAACGACAAAACTTTTTAAACATGTTTAATACGCTTATTAATATAATATTATGACAATATTTAAGTAAATAAACCTATAGTTATAGTGATTCAGCCATAATAAACTAATATATCTATTAATAAACTAAAGTATCCATAAATAAGTTAATACACCTATAATCAAAGGGATATATCCATAAATAAATCAATACACCGGTTCGAATACCCATTTGTCCTTCATAACATCGCATGGCACGTAGACGGCAACATTGTTAGCATTGGCAGTACATAAGTTAAGATAGTTTGGTATGAACATTGTTTTACTGTCTTCCACCACGTATTTCCGTTCCTTTTCACTGTTCTTGTACAGAACATTCAGCACGACCTTCACGTTCTCTACTTCAATATTCATTTGCATTGAAGATTCGCGTTTACCGTAAACTTGGGTTACTATAAAATGCTGAGAGAAGTCGTGTTGTAGGTACTCGGAGAATTGTTCGGAGTTGATTCCGACGTTAATTTGTGATGGTAGAAGGCAGGTGTTGTACCATACTAAAAAATAAGGTTACAGTTAGTTATGGTTTTAGTGATATTGACTTTTTTTTTGTTATATTGTGTCCTAAATTACCTATTATATCTTGTTTAGTCTTATTTTTTGTCTATCTTACCCTACCTTACTCTACTCTACCTTGCTTTTCTTTGCCTTGTCTTGCTCTATTCTACGTTACTTTACTCTATCCTGCCCTCAGATAACTATCCTGCTCAGTCTGCACTATCGGACCTTACTTTACGCTCTAATCCTCTTACTATGCTCTGTCCTACCCGTGAGTCAAATTTCTAGCCTAGTTTCTGCTATAATGTAATTCTTAATCTAACAAGTAAGCCATCTCTGTCTTACACATGCCCTACCTCATCCGCACCTTAGTCTAATGTTCATCTATCTTATTATAGTACATCAACCCAAAAAAATTTACAAAATTTAAATAAGATTCAAATCTATAATACTATAACATACTTACGTTTAGAGGTATTAGCGATTATAAATATTTGAGCTCCAAAGAGGTCGCCTCGTTCCCGTAACTTCTCGTAGGCAAAACTAGAATCCTCCAAACCTGTATTAACTTGTTTACAATGAACCAAAGTCCCACAATTCCAAAATCTTTTAAATTGGTTGAAATCGGCCGGTAATGAAACGTCTACTGATTTTAAGGCTCCATCACGGTTAAAGAGAACATTTACATGATCCTTGATGACAAATCTGAAATGATATCTTATAATTTTTGTCATTCCCTACCCTACCCTACCCTACTTTCTTCTTCTATTTTAGCCAAACTTCCAATTACCATCCCCTACCCTTTCAGTCCCTAATTTACTATACCTTTCCTTATTTTTCAACTCAAGATAATATCCCGTACCTTATCAATCCTACCTTCCCGTACCTCTTATTCTACTCTTTAACGTATATCCCTACCACTTTGTACTAATATACCTATAGTACCAAAACGTTCAATTCAAGAAAAGCTTTATCGACTTACCGTGGCAGTAGTTTTGCAGAAATTTTCGAGTCAAAGCTATTCAGTCTAGGTTTGAACTCGATAATTGTTGAGAAGTCCTCGGCTGGATTCATAACGTAGTCAGCTTTAGTAAAAAGGTCTTCAATTGAGGTATTTTTGTGGATTAGTGCGACTGTCACTGGCGCTGCACATGGTAAGTTGCTTTCAATTTTCTTCAGACAATCTGGATCTACTATCAACCTGAAAGTACAGGGTGTTTCACGAAATTCCGTTGTCAGAAATAATTTATATCTTTGCAATTACGCATCTTGCAATTGTGATTTTTGGCACAGTTGCAGTCCAGACCTGTGCGTTTTTTGTGCAAATTTTTGCATTTTAAAGTTGCACTTTAAGGTCGTTAAGAATTTTCAAAAATCAGCATTTTCACCGAAATGACAGATATTTTGGTTGGGAATTGGTTCTTTTTAAACTTTACATTTTCTTCATTTTTTTGAAAAATTCGGGGTTTCAATGATTGCAAAGGTTTGGCGCAGCCCCTAATTTACATGTATAATGACTATGAATTTTTGGTTTTAAAAATGAATTTTAGACTTAAAAATTACTTTCCCACAAAAAAAATCAAATTTAGGCTTATAAAACTTACATTTTAAATTCTTGACGATTCATCAAAAATAGGTAGAACAATATTGTTACAGCACTGACTAGCACCAATACCCATCGTAGTTGTTTTGTTATTTTATACAGCTTTGACGCATACTGAAAATTCACAATATATTAAAGGATAGCACTAAATAACAGGTCAGAAAGTTTATGGAATTAAAAAGTTTGATCCAGAGGAAGCTGATGTTAAACCTACCTTACTCAACTTTTGCTTCAAATCGTTGCGAAGACTGATACGAACCATAAATAAACAGAACAATTGTTAAAAATTACACGTAGAAACCGTGAAAATGCAAAAAAAATAAGCTGAATGTAAAAATATTTTATAAGTTTTCAAAAATGAAAAAATCACGTACGCATAATATTTGAATAAAAAACCAAAGCCAAAATTTGTAAAAGTAGAAAAATACAAAAAATGTAATTTGAAATTTAAAAATAATTTTAAAATAGCATATTTCTACCCTTCAATTATTTTTTAATCCTATAATCTCTTTTTTAAGCCTAAAACTATTTTTAAAAGTAAAATTTTATTTTTAATTTTAAGATATCATTTCATCAAGCGCTCATTATGCCTAAACTATTAAGCCTAATATTCATATTTAAGTTTGAAACGTCTTTTTTAAGCTAAAATCCATAACTTTAGCCTGAAGGTACATTTTAAATTATCTTTTCAGCTTAAAACTTATGTTGAAGCTTAAAAGTTTATTTTTAAGCCAAAACTTCATTTTTCAGCGGAAAAAATAATTTTTAAACCTAAAACTTCATTTTAAGCCCACAACCTAAAAAACCTTAACTTTATTTATAATCGATTACAAATTTTGCCTCTTCTAATAATCTTCCATGCCTTTTAAGACAAGTTTTCCATGCCCTTTAAAACAAGTTTTCCATGCCCTTGAACCAGAGAAACTATTATAGTGAATAATACAAACTTCTTCCCTTCCTTGTTCCCATACAATTTTCAAAACAATTGTTTTTTGTTAGTTTCCTTATACTTTTTACAAACTTTTTTTTTAAATTTAGCCTTGTTATCTATCCTTTTCCCTCGCTTTACAAAAAACAAAAAAAAACTGAAATCATGGAATAAAATCAAAATCCGCAAAAAATGGCGCTCGAAACTCCATTTTATTTTTGGTTTTTTGTGTCAAGAGGAGCCACGTGAAAATTAAAAAATATAAATCTCTCATCTGAATATAAAACAAAAGGGTTAACACAGAGGTTATACTAGAAAAAGAATGACAGTTTTAGCTTTTTATAGCTATATATGACACTCAATCTTTAGGCCTAAATATGCCATTCTTTTTGCATCAAAAAACATTCTTCTCTAAAATAGATTTTTAAAGTATTTAATTTCGCGGCCTGAAACAACAACATAAAATTAATTTTTAAGTCTAAAATTTAGATCTAAGCTTAAAATTTAATTTTTAAGCGTAAACTTCATTTTTTTAATCTAAAATTTATTCCTAAGCCTAAGATTTAATTTTTTTGGGTAAACTGCGTTTTGTAAGCCTAAAAGTTAGTTCTAAGCCTAAGCTCCATTTTTTAGCCTGAAATTCTTTTTTAGATCTAAAAACTCATTTTTTAAGTCTAAAATTTAGTTCTAAGCCTAAAATTTAATTTTTAAGCTTAAGATTCGTTGTTTAAGCCTAAAAGTTAGTTCTAAGCTTAAGGTCTATTTTTTAGCCTGACATTCTTTCTTAGATCTAAAAACTCATTTTTTAAGCCTAAAAGTTAGTTCTGAGCCTAAGGTCTATTTTTTTAGCCTGACATTCTTTCTTAGATATAAAAATCCATTTTTTAAGCCTAAATTTAGTTCTAAGCCTAAAATTCATATTTAAGCTTGAAATTCTTTCTTAGATCTAAAAATTTATTTCTTAAGCTCAAAATTTATTCCTAAGCCGAAATTATATTCTTAAGCCTAAAATTCAGTTTTAGACCTAAACTTTATTTTTAAGTTATAAAATTTCCTTTTGGATTAAAAAACTCATTTTTAAGCCAAGTTCTAATCCAAAACATAAATTTTTTAAGCCCAAACTTAATTTAATGCCTAAACTAAAATTATTTTTAAAAAACATCGAATAAAAATATAACTGTAGTGAATAATTGTATGAAACAGCCTGAAGAAGCCTTCTAAAAAAGATTTTGATGCGAAAAGCGTGTGGCCACAGAAACCGGAGCCAATTGTTTCGGAATGGTTTTTGTGTTTTGATGAGTTTAAAATTGGTTTTATAAAGTCAACACTTACTTAATTATGCAGAGTGCAACATCATTTGCTTTTGCATGAAATAAAGTCACTTAGGTTTAGTATTAGCTTTAAGCGTAGTTCTAGTCCTAGCTCTAGCTCAGTCTCTGGCTCAGGCTTTGTCTCTGGCTCTAGCCTAATACGTAACTCTAGCTCTAGCCTTAGCTCTAGTTCTAGCTTTAGCTCTAGCTCAGTCTCTGGCTCAGGCTTTGTCTCTGGCTCTAGCCTAACACGTAACTCTGGGTCGAGCTATAACTCTAGCTCTGGCTATAGTTTTAGCCCAGCTATATGTAGTAGCAACTCAATTTTAAATTTAGCCTAAGTTTTAGTTAAAGGTCTAACCTTAGCCTTATCTCTAATCTAGCTATATTTTTAACATAAATTTCCTTAGTTTTCTCTCAAAATTTTATTACTGTACCTTCAATCAAATTAAGCAAGCAGAGTGTCATTTAAAAGCAGAAAAATCAATTAAAAATCTCCAAAATCTAGTTATAATTTATTGTAAATCATATTATTTCATAGTCAATAACGATATATACAACAAAGTAACAAAACCCTCACTACTTTGACATTTTTTCAGCTTTTATCTGTTTTAAAATTTTATTTGATCATTAAGTTCTTCTTTGAACAAGGTATCGACACAAAGAAGCACATTGGGTTCTTCTTCTTCAACTTCTTATCAATTTTTTGGTACGGTGATGACTCGTATAGGCCCATTTGATTCAAAATGTACGATTCTTCTCCTTTTGAAGGCTAAAGATGATAAGGTTAAAATTAAAAATGAATTAAATAGTTAATGCTATTGCGTGATCTAATCGTAATGCAAAAACTAAGCTATGCCAAGAGCCAAAATTAGAGCTAGGACTAGAGCTAACACTATAAATAGATTTAAAGCTAAAGCTAGAGCTTAAACTAGGGTGAGTTCAGGCTAAGATTAGAATTAGGTCTAGACCTGTAGCAATAGTTAGGACAATGAGCTGGGGCTCTGGGCTAGGACTTTGGGCTAGAGTTCTGGAGTACGGCTCTGGGATAGGACTCTGGGCTAGAGTTCTGGGCTAAAGCTCTGGAGTACGGCTCTGGGCTAGGACTCTGGGCTAGAGCTCTGGGCTAGGGCTCTGAGCTAAGGCACTGGACTAGGGCTCCAAGGTAGGGCTCTGGGCTAGGGCTCTGAGCTAGGGTTCTGGGCGAAGGCTTTGGGCTAGAGCTCTAGGCTAGGGCTCTGGGCTAGGGCTCTGAGCTAAGGCTCTGGGCTAAGGCTCTGAGCTAGGACTCTGGGCTAGGGTTAGGCTTACCGGTTCAACCACCTCATTCATATTCTGCTGTAGCTCCCGTAGATCTTTCATCATTACGACCCTGCATTGTGTTTCAATAGTAGACAACATTAGTATCAATGTGATTATGTATGCTGATGTGTTGAGCGGCATTATGCCAAAACGAAGTGTATAACGTATTCCCAAACTGAAAACACAAAGTAAAGTAAGAAAATTGTTATTACATTTCCAGACAGTAACACGTTAATTTTTAATAATATACGTGGTATTAAGCATGTTTGAGGAAAGACGTTTCTGAAGTGACTTTAGGCTTAAAATTGACATTTTAGGCTTAAAAATGAAATTTTAGGCTTAAAAATATACTGTAAACTTAAAATTGACATTTTAGGCTTAAAAATGACATTTTAAGCTTGAAAACAAATTTTAGAGCTTAAAAATATGTTTTAGGCCTGCAAATGAAATATTTTACATAAAAAACGACATTAAGCCTAAAATCCAATTTTATACTTATCGCCTTGTAGCTAGGATCTGGCTTCCAGGACCAAAACCGGCCTAGCCTGTAAGCCAGATCTACCTGTAGCCCTGAGAACTATTTAACTACGGAGCTTAAAAATCCAATTTTAGGCTTAATACCGCTATCAAGCATACTTTTAATAAGCCAAACTTCAAATACGTGACGAAACCAAAAAACAGTATTGTAAAACTGCATATGTAATACGAATTTACTTCCGATTATGGTATCACAAACAAGTTCGCAAATATTTTTCGTAGCATGACCTAATCGTAGTCTCCATACAGTGTCATAATATGTTATGACTCGTCTCGCGTTAGAGACATCTTACCTATCATACTGAGGAGTTGTATATTCACGTATAAGACAAAGTACAAAATGATTGAGGTTAATATAGTATTAGTCATTCAGTCAGTAATACTTACTGTAACCATAAAAGCCCAGATCCCTAGCCCAAAGCCCTAACCTAGAGCCCTAGCCCAGAGACCTAGCCCTTGCCCAGAGCCCTAACCCAGAGCCCTATCCCAGAGCCCTAGTCATAGCTCCAGCCCTACTTCTACCCTTACTTAGCTCTAAGCCTCAACCCAACCATACCCTAATACCTACATTCCACAAACCCACAAATTTCAAAAATTTAAAATTTAAAAAATTTTCAAAAATCATTAAAATTTAAATATATATTCAGAACAAACAAAGTTATGTTTAAGGTCATTTGCATATTATATTACATTTATAATACGTCAGTCAAACATCGCAAAAACGACATTTTAAAGTAAAGGTAAATGAGTTAGAAGTTTGATAAATTAAGTTTAAGTTTAGGTATCAAGAACATTAGATTAAAGTACATTTGTTTGACATTCAACACTTGAACTTCGAATTACGTCAAAAATACAGAAAATGTTGGGAGTTTCAAGTAAAAAATGGTAGTTATGTAGGTGAGTTTATTAGGCTTATTAAATGACATTTTAGTCTCAAAAATGAAGGCCAGGCTTACATAAAAAATTTTGGCTTAAAAATGAATTTCAAGCTTAAAAATAAAAGCTTAGGCTTATAAATAAAGTTTAGGCTTATAAATAAAGTTTAGGCTTATAAATAAAGCTTAGGCTTAAAAACAAAACCTCAGGTTTAAAAATAAATCTTTAAGCTTTAAAATAAAGTTTCGAGTTAAAATGAATTGTAGGCCTAAAATGTTGACCTTATGTTTTAGTCCCCCCCCCCTCCCCCCCCCCACACCCTTTCATGGCTCCTCCTACTGTAGCACTGACTACGTCAAATGGCAATTGAAACGTTTTAGTTTAAACGGCTATTCAATACGTATTTAATTGATTAACAAAATTAAACCTAGACAGTAAGTTTGCATTAAAATGTCCATAATGTCACAACTTTCCTTATTCGCCACGCTAACTACAAATGAGCAGGCAAACCCATAAAAGACACTAATTATGCTAATTGGAAACAAAAACTTAAAATTTTAAATTATTTTTAACTGGTGGAATGCCCTTCTCTACTGCAATTTTGTACAATATTCTAAACTACTGTACCCTACCTTAACCCACCGTTCCCTACCCTATTCTACCCTACCATCTCTTTCATTTTACTCTACCCTACTCTATGCTACTATATTTAACCCTACAGTACTCTACCTTACCTTACTTTACCTTAACGTACCATGCCCTATCCTGTTCTTACTTACTGTTGCTTTAGCGCAACCCTTCATGACCATACAGTAAGTTTGCTGTAGCTTTATCGTTTACCCACTTCTCCATACTGTCAAGAAAAGTCAAACTAGCCTTTCAGTAATCTCAAAACCTTACCGTAGTTTAACCTAAACCAAGCTACCATACCCTATCTTGTCATTGCCCTTACTCTACCCTATCGTGTATTATCCATGCCTTTACTCTACCCTGTCCTATAATATCCTTCCTTTTACTCAACCCTGACCTTTACTTTACCCCACCCTGACTTCAACATGATTAACCTCACCGCACCCCAAAAGTAGTATCTTAATTTTGCCTTACCATAACAGTTCCTTCATTATATCAAAATAATCAAATTTATATTTTAAAAATTGTTTAATTACATTATAACATAATATAAGATTGGTAAATAAACGGTAAAACGGTTTCTAACACCTCCCCCAGAAAACTAATAAATCAACCAAGGGCCCCATGTTGTCAGTAGTAAGAGTGCTGATTATTAAATTCCATTTTACTATTTACGACAAAACATATTAGACACTATTATGACGCAGTACAAACCGAATATGGCCATAGAACAGGCTTTTTGGCAAAAAAGTCATTAGGCTTTAGACTGAAACAATGCTTTGGGCTTAATGTTGTGTTTTGAAAAGGTTATGACCTTTTAATTCAACATGACGTTAAATTCAACCGTATTTTGACGTAGCTAAAGCGAATTTTTATAGAAAATGTTTCAAAGTTCATTAGGCAGATATGAACCCAGATCCGAACTAAAATAGATTTTATATCTTACAGTAAAGGACAAGCTAAGAAAATACATTTCTAAGCTTATAAATAAAATTTAGGCTTAACATAACACTTTTAAACTTCAAAAACAAAAATTAGACTAAAGAGATATATAGGGTAAGACAGAGTAGGATGAAGTAGGGTATAATGGGGTAGAAGGTTTTGTAGGGTAAAGTAACGTAAAGTAGAGTATGATAAGATAAAGTAAGGCACAGTAAAGTAAAATAGAGTAGAGTAGGGTAAGGTAGAGTAGGAGCAAGTAAAGTAGGGAGGGGTAGACTAGGGTATTGTAGGGTAGAGTAGGGTAGGGCAAAGTAGAGTAGGATAGAGAAGAGCAAGGTAGGGTAGAATAGGGTAGGGTGTGGTAGAGCATGGTAGAGTAGGGTATTGCAGGGTAGGATAGGGTAAAGCCGAGTAAGATAGAGTTAGATACACCAGAAAACCTAGTAAAACACAGTAACCATTCTTTATTGCATTGTAATTTCCAATTATCTGATAAAGCGTTGAGTATTTAGAAAATTTAAAACATGTTAGCAGATCCCATGGTATCTTTGCTCGTAAACGTAGTAGTTGGCGCTTTTATAGGCGCGGTAGCAGTTTTTACCCGCTTCGTAGCCAACAGCCACTTGGGGAAGAAGGTATTTCGGATCTCGGTCCTCATACTTTTATTCAAAAACAGGTAAATAAACACCGTTCCACCTAGAATCCTCGATTTTAAAGTGGCAACAAAGTTTGGTCTTTGAACTGTTTTCGAAATTCGAAAATATTGTAACTTAAAAAAAATTTTAATTTTTAAAAAATAAAAATTTTAAAAATTATTCAAAAAAAAGTTTACCGTGACTGCTTTGCCAAGTAATCTGGCCAACAATAACCATATAATTTGATGTTTCTGCAAATTGCATTCGAACATAAACACTAGCGGCTATCAATATTAACATGCATATTAATGTAGCTTGAGCTATGATCTGTAAATAGCAGCATAATTAAAATTCATTTCAAAACGTAAAATTTAATTTGTAAGCCTAAAACTTTATTTTAAGCGTATATTTTCATTTTTATTACTAAAAGCCTAGGTTTATTTTTAAGCTTACAACTTCATTATAAGCCTACAATAATAATTTTAACCCTAAAATTTAATTTTTAAACCTAAAATTATTCTTAAGCCTAAAATTTAATTTTTAAGCCTAATTTTATTTCCAAGCTTCAAATTTCATTTTTAAGCATAAAACTGCTATTTCAAATCTAAATTTTCATTTTTGTTTTAAAATTTCATTTTAAGCATAACTTTAATTTTTAAACTTAAAGTTCCGTTTTCGAAATTTAGTAAAGTTATAGCATTTACTGTTTATTGTAGTCGTAACATTTCAATTATTGAAGTCAGAAAAATATCAAAAAACAATGTTTTTCCTCTAAAAACGGTAGCATGACTGTTTCTGTACAATTCTAGATCAAAAATACCAAGTTACGCATAACAAGTATACTATAAAAGTTTAGTAATGCTAATACAATCCTACTCATACTCGTTTGCATTGTTAATATTGTAGTAAGTTTACAACAGTTATTAGTCAGTTAATAGTCAGCTACAGAATAAATATGCAATAAAATAACAGTACCTGCTTTTGTAGCATGCTCATGCCAGTGTTTCTTTGCCCACCCATTGTTGGTCGACTTTTAATGCAAACGAATATACAGATACAACTGTAGGCTGTGCATAACACCAAGATGACTATTACGTTGTTTATGGTGTGAGGCCAGCTTGTGTACTAGAAAAGTTACAATAACATGCCGTTTTTTAATTAAAAATGAAGTATTATACCTTTGGTTACCCTACCCTACTTTATCCAACCCTAGCTTACCTTGCCCTACCCTACCCTACATTACCCTACTTTACCTTACTTATCCCTGCCTTACCCTATCCTATCCTGCCATACATTACCGTAGCTTGCTATAGTCCTTACTACATCATTCACTACCCCATACCCTGCCCTACTCCCTACATTTTCCTTATTTTAATTAACTATGCCCTGTCCCATCTAACCCTGCTTTACCTGACCTTGTCGTGCCGTAGCCTTTAATACAGCCTTTATCCTTTATCATAGTCAACTATGCCCTTCGTTGTCATTACCTGACCTCTACGAATTTCCCCTCTAACTTTATTTTAAACCTACTGCATCTATCTTACTCTGGCCGTGCCCTACCCTATATGAAACCATCAGCATAATTATATATCTTTGTTCTAGCAGTATCTGGCTTTATGATAGTCTAACATACTTAATCTAAGTTCCATAAGCTTACTGCAAAATTTCTCCGCCCTACCTTCTCCTTATCAGACACCGGAGTGCCAACAAACGGATCAAAGAAGGCTCCATCATAAATCGAGGTGAATATTAATGGCGGTGTAAAAATAATAAAATAACTGCCATACAAAGTTGGTGCCAATAACCAAAAATAAGTTCTCCAGCCACTGAATAAGGTTTCCATCCAATCAGGCTTCAACAAATCACAACATCGATTCATAGCCAACATCATACAGGCCATACAGGCGGCACACCAAAGACCGGTCGATATACTGCCACTGATGTACATAACCGTCGGATGATCACAGAAGGTGTTACCATGCCAGGCAAAGTACCCAGACATAATCGAGTTTATGAAAATACAGGCCATGTCTATTATACCTGGAATGGGCATTAAACACATTTTTTACAGTTGAAAATGCATTTTGAAATCAAAAATGTATTTTAAGCTTAAATAATGAATGATAGGCTTAAAGAATGAACATTAAGCTTAAAAAATGAATTTTAGGCTCAAAAATAAAACTTAAAGCTTAAAAATGAATTTTTAGTTTAAAAATTGAATTTTAGGCTTAAAAATGAAACTTTAGACTTAATAATGAATTTTAGGCTTAAAAAATGAATCTTACGCTTAAAAATTAATTTTAAGCTGAAAAATTGATTTTGAGCCTAAAACCCTATTTTAAGCTCAATAACACCACTTACCAAGAAAAAACATAATTTTGTAGCAAGATAACTTCAAAAACTTGTTGGATGACATTGTGTATAAACATGGAAAGTACAGTACTTCATACATAACCCCAATCAAAGTGTAAACAAAGCCAATAATCTTATTCGGGACTCCAAATTGATGCCATTGATGTGGAGTGTAATAGGAGCAATTGTACATAATATCATAGTTCTCTTTGTCGAAGTAGTACTTTTCCATCTGAAATTTTAAAATTTGAAAATTTTGACGGTTACCCTACCGTACCCAACTTACCCTATCCTACCCTACTCGAAAGCCTACCGTAGCATCTACAGTGGTCTATACTATTCCCTTTTTGAATATTCTTAGAACGACCCTAGTAAAGTACCAATTTTCACCAGAACTACAAAAAAAATTAATAAGCCATCTCTCATACCTACGTAACCAAAAAACCCTAAAACACAAGCACCCATCTCCAGATACTCCAAGACCATATCAAGACTTTAATCCTCTTCGTCTAATCACGATAAAACATGTTGGCGAACAAAGTGTACGGTAATCCAAGAATAATGGCGGCCGTAGGTAATCCAGGTATAGAAATCTTCAAATTTCTCATTAGAATTGGTTTTTCTTATTCAAATGTAAAATTAAATAATTCAAACAATTATTCTAATAAGTTATTCAAATACGGAAGGTAACAGAAAGCAAATGCCGAAATAGTAACAATAATAAAGTACAGGAAAGGAGGTACGTGCCATTTATATAAAATTTAACAATTCAATGTACTAAGTCAATAGAAATGATGTAGGCGTCTATGGACTACAAGATATTGCCTTCTATATACTTACTGTCTACCTATAGCAATATTTTTTACCGCAAAAGTTGTAAAAAACAGCGCTTTTTCATCAAAACTTATATTACACTTGATAAAACACGCAAAACTTCAAAAAATTAAAGTTTAGGCCTTAAAATTAATATTAGACTACCTAAAATTTTAACTAAACATAATAGAAGGCCTTATTTTACCAATAACAGTTAGTTTAGTCCAAAAACCTACCAAAATCCCTAAGAAATACCTAAAATAATACACTCATCATCAGTAAATCAAGCAACAAAACTTTAAAAGACATATTACCTGATTTCTCCATGGCTTCGTTATCAAAAATACATGAAATTCAATAAAATATTGTAAAGAATTTATTTCGCGACAAAATTTTGTTTTCGTCGCCCAAAAATTCTGACATAATGACGAAATTTCTATGTTTTTCCATCAATGGTTTAGATTTATAAAGCTTTATTAACTAAAAACATTAATAGAGGAACTCGATGATCAGGAGTTCCGCACGAATTGTTGATTCAGCTGGAAGGAGATTCAGACACATCTTTTCAACCTCAACAAGTAGGATAATATAATATTTTTGTTGGTTTTTCGGTGTTTAGGTAATGAACATCACGAGTAGCTGTTCCAGTTGAAGAACAATTGAAAAACGACGTGATTAGAGCTCGTTCAGCCACGTTACATTGTGGTAGCGAATTTAGCAAAACCAACTTGTGTTCAGCATTCGAACAAGTCGATCATAATTGGGCCATCGAATTTCTTTTTAATAAAAGGTCTGGCAGGCATAACAAAGGATTTTTAAGATTAGGGAAGGTTTTAGCTGAAGTTTAAAAGCGGGGATTGAATTTAGAAGTCATGATATGTTTTCTAAAGTTTAGATATAAATTTATGTGAAGGATAGTAATTAAAATACGAATAAGGTTGTTATCTTGAAGAATAATCTTGAGAATTTCAGGCAGAAGGTTTGTATAATGACCAAGGATACCATTTTTTGATATTTTCGGAGTTTTTTAATGTTTAAGATAAACAAAACCTTATGAATGTGAATGTGAAGCATTGAAATCTTAGATAGATAAATATAAAGTATTAAAAGCTTGGATAGATCAATATGA
Organism: Bursaphelenchus okinawaensis; assembly: GCA_904066225.2. NCBI lineage: Eukaryota > Metazoa > Nematoda > Chromadorea > Rhabditida > Aphelenchoididae > Bursaphelenchus > Bursaphelenchus okinawaensis. Next base: position 2,953,686 of record CAJFCW020000005.1, on the reverse strand, counting down.
ACCATTAGAAACTTAGATATGTCATTATGAAGCATTGGTATCAGTGATTTATAACTATTTTTATTTTCTGCAAACTATGCCTATTTATTACCTAAAAACAATCCCAAGAATATCCTAATGATATTCTATTGAAAAGTTCAATTTAATCACGATATATATTTGCGCATTTGAGTCGCAGTTGGTGCTAAAGTGCATAATTGGCACAAATGCGTGACTTTGCCAACTGAAAACATGTTGTTGTACTGGTTATTGGAATTGTAACGTCTGGATAAGGTTTTGTTGCGTGTTCGCTTGCGAACACTATGTGTTCACATCGCATGTTGCTACAAACTGTATGGTAAACATACCGTGCTGTGAACTATGATAAACACGAAGCCGTGATGTTGAATCGCCTCCGGCTATGCGCACTTGGTTTGGAGGTTGTATACGGCTATGAGATTGTTATTGGTTTTGAAATAGTATTACAATAACATTTGTATTAAGCATTGCACTTCAGTTGTAATCAGGGCCGGGCGCGAGGGGGGGGGGGGTACCCCCCCCAGAAAAAAAATTTTTTGAAAAAAGTTGAACGTGTTTCCCCCTGTGGATTTTCGGAAAAAAAATTTCGAAAAAAAATCGGCACAGGATTTTTTCGGACCCCCGCCCCCAGACCAAAAGTCCCCGTCCGGCCCTGGTTGTAATATCGTGCTTCAGCCAAAGTTCGTACGTTTGGAGGCTGGACATTTAGGCCGTATATAAACAATTTTATTATTGGTCTAGACCCACTGTATTCATAAGTATTACATGTGAGTAATAATGTATTTCATATTGTTATTACGCTTTGATATTACTAGTTAATGTAACTTGATATTGTTATAGCTGAACACCTTGTTGCTATCAGTTATTATAACTCTATCAGTGAGAATAAATTTTATATTTTTACCGTTGTTAACTTGGTTATTTTTACAGTCAGTAGATAGTGGCTAATACCATTTATCTTTACGGTTTGTACGTAAAGGCTGATACTTGTTATCTCTACAGCTTTACTATACTAAAACTAACTCAACTCGACTAACCTAGCTTCTCTAACTTAAAATAATATGGAGCTACCCCTCTTTAACCCTGTGGAATTCGAAAAACTTTACAACTGCACCTTGTACGATGAAGGCTACTTTGATGAAGCTCGAAAGCCAAACACATTTGTCGGATTCATTTATATGTCTACCGGGATGATTTATGAACTACTGTACATACCATGCTTGATCACGATGACTAAACCAAAGTTTTTTAAGACTTCGTGCTACAAGCTGATGTTTTTTATTGGTAAGGTTAATATCTTTCGATTAAAACAAGCACTGAAATTAAAAAAAAAAGTTTTTACTACTATTCTATCTTATTTATCTTATCATTTAGATGTATTATTACTTTAGGCCTAATTGACATTCTGACGATTCCATTCAATGCCACCTTGTATGGTTATTTTGCTTGGAACGGCTATGTGTATTGCGACAGTCCAAAACTGATGTACTTTTCGGGCGCTTTTACTACCGGTAAGTTACATGTAAAAGTTTTAAGCCTGAAATTTATTTTTAAGCCTAAAAATGGGTTTCTAAGTTTATGTTTTATTTTTAGACATAAAATTTTATTTTAAGCCTAAGATTATATTTTTAAGTGTAAATGTGTCTTTTTAAACCTAAACTTTTATTTTTAAGCCTAAAGTTTCATTTTGAAGCCTAATGTTCTATGCTAGGTGTAAAATTTCGTTGTTAAGCCTAAAATGTCATTTTTAAGCGTAGGGTTTCTTTTTTAAGCCTAAGAATATATATTTAAGTTAAAATTTTATTGTTAAGCCTTCGAGCCTAAATTTAAAAAAAATTACCTATTTTTATAAATTTCAGCCCTCTGGTGCGCAGCCAGTATGACCTGTGTCCTGCTAGCCCTGAACCGTCTGTGTGACATGATGAATCGAGATTTGATGGAACTTTTGTTCGCTGACAAACGAACCTTCGTATGGTTCATATTCCCTTGTCTCTACTTCTGTTACTTCTTTCTGTTTACAAAACCATTCATGTTTACATCGGCATTTCATGCTGGGTTTAGTAATCCCTACGTTGGTACCAAGTTTCATGCACAAACCGAAAACACGGTAAGAACAGGCGCAATAACATTGGTTTCACAAGGTTGTATTTTGTATTTCAGTGTAATAATTGGGAGTGATTATAATGGGAAAGTTGAAGATTGTTACAGAGTAATGTTTGACAGTTATTACAATGTAATTTTTGAGGGTTATTACAATGTAACATGTGGTACTTATTACAATGTAATTTTTGAGATTTAAGCTTGTACTTAGCCAACAAGCTATTAGTTTAGACTTTTTCTTACAGTACAGAGAACAGACAAGAATCATAATATAAATACAGCGGAATCCCTGTATAACAAATTCTTATATAACAAAAGCCTCATATCACGAACAAATTATAAATATTTTAGTTAAACAGTACACAATTCATTTAAAACTCTACATATAATAGTATACTGAAACTTCTTTATAAAGAACAGATTTAACCTGAGCAACTTTTCATACTGAGTTCCACTGTATTTTATAAAATTTGTAACCTAAAAACCAAAATTAAATTCATAAAAATTGATTTTTCAGTACATGAACTTCTCATTGATTGTGCACAATATCTGCATTCCAATCTTGATGGTCCTTATCTACACAATCATTTGCATTTTCTTGTTGTACAAAACAATGAGACATCGTGAAGGAGAACGAGGGTTGAGCAAGTATCAGAAATCGGTAAGTATCAAGAACATTTTATTTGGCGGTTGTTTTTAGGCTTGACCTTATATTTTTTTCACTTAAAAGTCATTATTTAATTTCTAAACCTAATATTAATTTTTTACACTTAAAACGTCAGTTTTAGCCTAAAGTTCCATTTTTAGCCTAAAGTTTTATTTTTAAGTTTACGGTTGTTTTTTAAGCTTAAAAGTTGATTATTAAGCCTAAACTTTAATTTTGAAACCTAACATTTCATTTTAAGCCTAAAATTTTATTTTAAGCTTAAAATATTATCTTTAAGCCCAAAATGTTATCTTGAAGCCTAAAATTCACTTTTAAGCCCAAACTTTCATTATCAAGCCTAGCTTTTACTTTTAAGCCTAAAATGGCATTTTTATGCCTATAGTTATATTTTTAAGCTTAAAATTTTACTTTTCAACCCAAACTTTCCCAAAAAACGTTTTATTCTTCAGGCAGTAACTCAATCAAGCATGTTGTGCTCCGTATTCGTAATGGCTCCAATGATCTATGACTACATGAACTACTTTGGTGCACCACCTTTCATGGTCGTTATTGGACAAATCTGTTGGCAGGGGTGCCATGGTAGGTCAATTTGTATAGTTTCTAGCTTATTTTTGATTAAATAAGTCCCGCTCTATTTACTTTTTGACCATTAAAAGAGTTTATATTAGCTTATATTGTTTTACTGGCCAAATGAAGGCAGTTCTATTTACTTTTTGACTATTATTTGGAAATTTAAAAAAAATAATCAAAAAAAGATTTCTTGAAATTTCGAGTTATAAAATTTAGATGTAAGTCTAAAACTCAACATTTCAGGCAGCGCAGTTATCATTTATCTTGTGTTCAACAAGACCTTGCGCGACGAGATGTTCAAACTTTTTTTGGGCGGAAAATTGAAAATTTCAATGTCAATTTCGAACGGACAAACTAATACTCGAACAGCATCGATGGTGCCACAATCAGAAATTTGAAAATCAACCTATATATTGATTTTGTAAATGCTGTAAACATTTCAATAAAGCATATTATCTTGATGTATAGTAGTTTAGGTAACAACAATTGAAACAATGACATTCTAAGCATTTACATTACTTACAAAGAGAGTACCCTACCTGCCGCGCTCTGATTGACTTCAAACTTTTTATATAGAAACAACATGTAAATATAAGATGTTCAGCAAACTACTAAATCGCGCTTTCCAGGGAATCACGAGAAAATCGAGATCAAAAAATTACGCTGTGGAAATTCCCGCCAAATTGGCATAGCGTTTTTAGCTTATAAATTTGCCATTTTTTGACTTTCAACTATTCTCTTCAATATACTAGTAGAATACCTTAAAATAAAACTACAATGTTAAACTTGTAAGCGTAACCTGTCTGTAAAGTCGAAAACAGTGTTTCAAACATAATGCCAAATTTGCAAAATTTTCGCGAAACTCAAATGTCTAAAATTTAAAACTCAAAAGCGCGAGCTAAAATTTTTATAGGTACTACTGATAGTACAAAGAATTCATATAGAAATTTTGAGTTGACTCTGAGCGGGGCTAATAAGTTACGTTCCCCATAAGTACGGTACACAATAGAGAAATTATAAAATTTGTATTTTAAGGCTAGAATGAGGTCAAAAAACTTACATACAAAACTCCCTTTGGCTCACGGCTATACGTTTTGGCTTGCCAAACAATGATTGCAAACTTACTTAAAACGAAGGTTATGGAAATTAATCTATTTTATCTTACAAGCATATCGCAGCAAATATTCTTTTAGTTTATGTATAAGAATATTGAGTCTATTGTAACTCAGTAGCCAAAGCCATCTAGTTGTTTTTAAAAATGGTTTTCTTGGTAACTTTTAATGCTCTTTCCTCATATGTGTTATAGGTCACTTACCCAGAGCTCAGAGATATAGGAAAGTCCTAAGTAGAGTTAGTTTGTGCGTCATTGAAAGTACTGTATCCCAAGAAGTAACTGTTTATTGTTATTGACATGTATTCTGTTTTAAATCTGCATTTCCTATAACTGTAGTATGTTATTCCCTACATAGTAAGTTATAGGTAATAATTTAACGCCCATTATCGGCCGCTCTCTTATTATTGATAATCCGCTTACTATGTCAAACAACTGCCCATTATATTGGCGGAGGTTATGTTATTCATACTTATATCAAAGATTAAAACTTGTTTTTGAGAGTGCTATATAGTATTCTTTTAACGTCATTTACGGTCAGAACTCCTCTTTATATAAGGTTCTATTAATGTGTATATTAGATGGTATCTGCTTCTAAATTAGCCAGTATCATAGCCTTTTATTAGTTAATACTATAGCTCCTTTATTGGCTAGTATCATCTTTTGTAACAATTGGTATCTACGTGTTAAATGCTCAGTATTGAGCTCAATATTAGCTAATTTAATACTGATTGCTATAACAATAAGTATTAAAGTCTGTACTATTCAGTACCAGTGTCTCTACTTTTGATAGCAGTTGGTACCATCTGTACTACTCAGTATCAGTACCTGTGTTGACCAGTATCAACTCGAGTATTAGCTAATATAGGACTAATCGCCATAACAGTTAGTACTAAAGACAGTACTACTTAGTACTAGTAATAGTATTATTCATGGCAGTTGGTATCAAAGTCTGTACTATATAGTACTAGTTTCTGTATTAACTAGTACTACAACTTTTAATTTGGTTAGTACTAGTAGAGACGTATATACCAGTCGGTACTATCTTCTGTCAAGAAGTATCAAGTTTTAAACTACTCAGTAGTAGCCCTTACATCAACTGGTACCTATTAACATATAATTCAGTACCATCCCCTATATATATCACTCAGTACAAACCAACCCTTAAAGATGGAATTACCATTGTTTAACTCAGTAGAATTTGAAAAGCTCTACAACTGTAGCTTGTACGATGATGGCTACTTCAGCGAAGCCAGACGACCAAATCCGCTGGTAGGATTTGTCTACATGACCACTGGTATAACATATGAGCTATTGTACATACCATGCCTTATCACTATGGCAACACCAAAGTTCTTCAACAACTCGTGCTATAAGTTCATGTTTTTCATTGGTAAGTACTGTAAAGTAAAAAAGTCATTAAAACTGGTATCTAATTGGCAATAAAACATCAAAATAAATTAGACATTAAGCTGAAATGGCATTAATAACTGCTTTATTAAAATATAAATTACAATATATAAATATGATTTTTAATCTTTTTTGATTAAAATAAGATTTTAGGCTTGATTGACATATTGACGATCCCTTTCAATGCCATTTTGTATGGATACTTTGCTTGGAAAGGCTATGTTTATTGCGACACCCCTGGTTTAATGTACTTTGCTGCTGCTTTTACTACTGGTGAGTTATCTATATTCTTGTACACAGGGCAGGGCATTGGTATTGGCAGATTTTCATGCTCTGCCTTGTGCCCTGCAGTGCCCTGCGTTTAAACTTATCTAAAAAAGAAAGCACTCAACCTGCCCCACGCAGAATAATTTCAAAATTTTTATATGAATTCTGTGTACCACTAATAGTGCTCATAAGAAAATTTAACTTCTTTTTGAGTTCTGAAACTAAAACAGATGTGTTTTTCGCTAATTTAGCAAATTCGGAAACTAGTATGGTACTAAATCGTACTAAAGTTTAAATTGGTATGGTTTTAAAATAACAGTACCATTTTGAGAGTTTAGTACCGTTTAGTACCAAAAAATATAAAAAAGTACCAATTTAAACTTTAGTACTATTTAGTATCATACTACAACTAACCTAACTAAAAAATAAAAAAAAACCCTTTAAAAAATCTGAAAATGTTTAAAACCCGCATTTATTCTAGCTCCTCAATCAGACCAGGGCAGATCGAGCACTTTCCTTGTAAGCTAGGTTAGAGCTAATTTAAAAAGGGTTAAACCGACAGACACGCCGAGTCCTATAGCTGGAATTCAAACCAAGACTATGCCCAATTCTTTTAAAAGCCTAGCTTACCTTGATTTATCACATAAAATTGAATTTGAATTCAAATATAGCTTTAGGTTCAAAAACTCAAATACAAAAAATTTTTTTTCTAATTTCAGGCCTTTGGTGCGCAGCTAGTATGACGTGCGTTTTGCTAGCCCTCAGCCGTTTGTGTGATATGATAAATCAGGAGTGGATGGAGAAGTTGTTTGCAGGCAAAAGAACTTTTATATGGTTCATCCTTCCTTGCTTTCATTTTTGTTACTTCTTCTTGTTTACTAAACCTTTCATTTTTACTTCGACATTTAATGCTGGTTTCAGTAATCCCTACGTTGGAACGGAATTCTTTGCACAAAGCGAAAACACGGTAAGAACAGGCGCATTATAAGATAGTTTCAGGGCATTAAGGGACAGGACAAGAAGAACAGAATAGAGTAGGACAGGGCTAGGATAGACTAGACTGAATTGGATGTGCCAGGACAGGGCAAAGTAAGCCAGAGTTGAGTAAGATAAGTTATAGTAGGGGTAGGTATAGTAGGTCAGAATACCGAACTGAATATAAATATACATGTTGAAGGGGGGTTTTATTGATTGTGCCGAGATTAAGATGAATAGGGCGATAGATGAAGGGTTGAGGGAGGGGTGCAAAAATCATTTTGGAGCAGGAGTAGTAAAATCTTTTTGGAGGAGAAGTAAAATAAAGAAAATTATCTTGAAAGGGTAGAAAAAAAGTTTGTGGAGAGAAAGCAAGAGGGTCGTCCCGGGTAAGGTAGAAAAAGCGTAAAATTCTATAGTATGTAAAGTGAAAGATATGATAAGTTAGGTTAGTTTGGTTTGGTATAAGCTTGTAATTAATGTTGATGTTAGCGAAGAGTAGAGCTTAGTTTAGGTGAGACTACGTGGGCTAGGGTAGGTTTTGGTAAGGCTATTGTAATGCTAGGTTTACACTGCGTTACGTTACGGTAGGGTAAATCTGGGTAGCGTTAAGGCTACAGTAAAGCGGTTGTATGGTCATAAATGGTTACGGTAGAGTAAAACTAGGAAACGACAGGGTAGCGTATGATAACTTAGGTTTGATTAAGGTAGGGTAGCATACAGTAAGGTACAGTAAGGTCTGGTAAGTTAAAATAGCGTAGACTTACGCAAAGTAAAATAGGGCTCAATATAGGGTATGGTAACGCAGGATAACAAATAAAACATGAGTAGAGCAAGTAAGGAATCTTAAGGTAGGGAAGGGTATTGTAGGGTAGGGTAGGGTAGGGTAGGGTAGGGTAGGGTAGGGTAGGGTAGGGTAGGGTAGGGTAGGGTAGGGTAGGGTAGGGTAGGGTAGGGTGGTAGGGTGGTAGGGTGGTAGGGTGGTAGGGTAGGGTAGAGTGATAAAAGTTCAACAAACATTGTTACAGTACACAAACATGTCACTAATGGTGCACAATATGTTTATTACGGTGTTTATGATATTGATCTATACCTTTCTTTGCGCTTGCATCTTTTACAAAACCATGGGACTTCAAGAAGGCGAACGAGGACTGAGCAAGTACCAGAAATCAGTAAGATTTTATGGTGAAAACTTTGGTGAAACAGTCCTACTTTTCCTTTATTTTTAGTTTTAATTTTTTCAGACTTCATAAAAGCATTGTAATATCGATGATATCAATAAAAAAGCTTCTTTAGGCAGTAATTCAGTCGAGTATGTTGTGTTTTGTATTTGTAATGGCCTCGTTAATTTATGACTATATGAATTACTTTGGTGCACCACCTTTCATGGTAGTTATTGGGCAAATCTGTTGGCAGGGGTGTCACGGTATGTCATTTTTTCTCTAAAACCTTCATTTTAAACAAAAAATTTAAATAATTTTTAGTCTTAAAATTGGCTTATTTATTTTTTCCATTTTTAAGCTTTAGACTCATTTTAAGCTTAAAACCAGTTTGAAGCCTATAGTTTTGTTAAGCCTATTCATTTTAAGCTTAAAAGTTCATTTTTAAACTTAACGTTTTAATTTTCAGTCAAAATACGTTTTTAAGCTTAACACTTAATTTTAAGCCTAAAATTCATTTTTCAATCCTAAATTTTCATTTTATGCCTAAAATTTTAGTTTAAGCCTAAAAATGAATTAAATATAAGGTTAAATTTTTGAACTTCATTTCCATACAAAAGAAATTTTAAACGTTTTTATGCTTGATTTATTAAGCTAAATTTTCATTATAAACCTGATTTTTCATTTTTAAGTTAAACTTTTTATTTTTAAACCTAATAACCAATTTAAATCTAACAATACGACGCTAACCTTAAAAATATGCTGTAACTTAAATTTTTTTTAAAAAATCAATTTTTTTAGGTAGCGCCGTAATAATTTACCTTGGATTCAACAAAACCTTGAGAAAAGAGATATTGAAACGGTTTTTAAATAGAAACTTCAAAATCGTAATGACCATTTCACAAAATGGACAAACTAGTAGTCACGTAACGCCTGCTCAACCTAAAATATGACTGACTTAAAAAATATTATTTTAATAAAAAATTTTAAAAAATGATTTTTTTCAAAATGTTTAAAAATTCATTTTCTATTTTTTTACTTCCAATAACAGTCGATTTGTCTTCTGGTGGTCGAATTATGGGAAAAGGCTCAAAGCGATCAAAATTCTCGAGAACGTCTTCGGTATTCAATCATGAAAAGTAAGTCTTTTTATTCATTTTTAAGCCTAACGTTTCATTTTTAAGTCCTAGAGTTCACCTTAAGCCTAAATCTGTATTTCTAAGCCTGAATTTTCATTTTAAGCCTAAACTTTATTTCAACTTTAAATTTTCATCTCTAAGCCTAAATGTTTATTTATAAGCCTAAAGTTTCATTTTAAGCTTAAATTTTTATTTTAAACCTAGCTTTTCTTTTTTAAACCTAAAGCTTCTTTTCTAAATCCTAAAGTTCAATTTAAAACTAATTTTTCATTTCTAAACTTAAACTTTATACCAAGTTTAAATTTTCATTTTTAACCTTAAAATTTCATTTTAATGTCTATAATTTCATTTTAAGCCTAGATTTTCTTTTTAAGCCTAAGTTTTCATTTCTAAACTTGAATTTTCATTTTAAGCCTAGATTTTCTTTTTTAAGCCTAAAGCTTCATTTTTAAGCCTAAACTTCATTTGAAGTTTAAATTTTAATTTCTAAGCTTAGGGTTTCATTTTAAAGCCTATAATTTTATTATGAAGCCTAAAAGTTTAAATTGAATTGTTAAAATTGATGTCCTAGTTCAAGACCTAAAGTTCATTTTAAGCCTAACTTTTTAAACTAAATTATAAAAATTGCATTGCTAAGGTGAATATTCCATTTTTAAGCCTAATTTTAAGCCCAAACATAGTTTTTTCAATTTTTTACTAATGCCATTTCTTAGTTCATCCGGTCGTCCAACTCTACTTCGTGTCGTCTACACGTACTACGTGGCCTTATTGTTGATCATTGGTGCAAGCCTGATCTTTGTTTCTTATGCTGGCTTCCTAGCCCTTCATGGCATATCAGTAGTGGCAATTCAGTTGTTCTACCTGATTCCTGGATACTGGGGAATCTTGCACGATCTCATGGGCTTCAGAACAATCTTTTTCATTTTGCAAGGTGGACTATGTATCCCTGACATTGCTTGGAGTATCGTGGCATTTGTCCAACTCAACTTTGCTATTGGTACTGCGCTGTGTCTTTGTGGCCTTGTTCAGGTACGTGTTCTTTACCCTACCCTTCAGTTCTGATTATCATTGCCCTACCCCTGCTTCTCAAGCGCTGGCAGTGCCTTACTCTAAATCTATCCTATCTTTACCTAATGTACATTACTTTCAATTTTTAGGCATTTTTCTTTCTCGTCGCGTACTTTAACCCATACATTTTGTGGCCCAAATTCCTCAACAAACTGTTGATTAGTTCATTAAACAAGCAAGAAGACAAAGACAAGGAGACACGTGCTAGTACAAGTAGTGCCACTTTGAACACCAACAATTGGGTAGAAACCGAGTTTTCGGTGAATTACAACGAGGATGTTCCAAGTAAATTCATTTAATTGATGTTTTTGTTTAAAAAACGTGTTTTATGACTAAAGTTTTAAATTTTTGTTTAATGCTCGTTTTTAGGCTTAAAATTTGATTTTTGTGCTTAAAAGTTCGTTTTTGCGCCCTACCTTTTACATTAAAGCTTAAAGTTTTTTTAAGTCTAAAGACTTACTTTTAGCCTAAAATACAATTTTAAGTTAGCTTCATTTTTAAGCCTAAAGTTTTATTTTTAATTCTGAAGGTTTTTTTAAGCGTAAAATATTATGTTTAAGCAAAAAATTTTAGTTTTAAGCCTAAAGTTTTATTTAAAAAGTTCAGTATTAGCTAGCAATTTTACTTAGAAGCCTAAATTTTCATTTTTACGCTGAAACTTTCATTTTTATCCTTAAACTTTAATTTAAAACATAACCATTCATATTAAAGCCGTTTTAAACCCAAAATTTTATTATAAGTTTCATTAAGCCTAAAATTCTGTTTTTAAACCAAAAATTCCGCTTCTTAACCAAAATTTCATTTTTAAGCCTAATCTCTTCTTGATTTTACTAGTTTTTTCTTTAGGCTGCCAATTCCAAGACGTCAGTGTCGAAATGGGCCAAAGACACCGCTCCAGCACTGACGAACCTGACTTTCCCCAAACGATACTTTTAAATCAGGATGGCCAGCAACAAGTCCAATACATGAAACCGGCTTCCATTTCCCAAGAAAACGATGCCAAAAGTATGCGACCAAGAATCGACAGCAATAGCACAATATCCTGAAGACAGCACTGTTTTGAATAGTATTTATGAGTAAAACAAGGCTTTAATAAAGTTGAATTGTTTAATTTTACAAAAATATGTGTACAATCGTGTATTAGTTGTTTTTACTTACTTTATATTGATATAAACATTCGTTTCATTGGTCAAACATACGTATAGAACGCGTAACAATATTGAACTTGTTCTCAACTCACTTGTTCTAACCATCCGTCGTTGAAGTAGACATTTGTTTCCTTGCCAAACCTTTGATTCAATCCTTCGTAAAGTAAAATTATGTTATTCTAGAGTCTCGAGAAACAAAAAATAAAAGAAATCATAATTTTAATCATTTTGTGACATTTCGCTTTCTTATTGATTTTTGAATAGGATCTGGATTTTTCTGAAACTGCTTCATCGATGTTTTTCAATGTAAAATGAATGGAATAGTAAATTTACTATTCCATTCATTTTATTTGCGTAAATGTTAGAGTGAGTCTATTTTTTTAATTAATTTAATGTTTAGGACACTCTTCTCGATGAATCGAGCAAGATTCAGCGAATCCCAGGCTGAAGTTTCATGCTCTCAACGCAATCACACGTTTCAAACCGTTCATGGATAAAATCGCAGCTTGTAACCATTAAGTTTGAGCTATTTGACAATCGAAAATGTTACTTTAGGTCTTTGAAACGTTTTTGTATAGTTTTATATATTTTTTTAAGACTTTTAGGCTTATTTTTGTTTTTATTTTCGATGTTTCAGACTACAACAATATCGGCCTGAAATGTTGAATTTTTGAGCCGGCAGAGAAGAAAGTTATTATTATACTTTGACAAAGGATTTATTTAGAGTAAGCTTGCGAAATTCGAGCCCCAATTCAACTTATTCAAGACAATCATCTTTCAAGGCGCTCATGGATAATATCGAAGCAGGCCTGCAGATGAAGGTGGTGCTAGTTCTAAAGACGCATATGGGTTAGGTAATTAATTTTTTGATTGGATTTTGCATTTGGTCTGCCAAAGTATATTGTTTTAGGCATTCCTAGGTTTTAAAACAAACAAAATATATTGTTTTAGGCATTTAGAGGTTGCAAAACAAATAAAAACTAAATAAATTATGTTACCTTCGTTTTTCCCATCGCAGTAACTTTTTTTTGAATTCACCGAATAAAAAACAAGTAATTTGCAACGAAAAGCTTTAAACAGAGAGAGAGAGTGTGAAAGGAAGAGAGAGACGGAGTGGGAAAGAGACGATTTGACGAGAAATTAGCGGAAAAACAAGAAATTCCAACAAAGGCCAAAGGGAAATGACAACTACCTTTGTTGGAATTATTTTCATTTATTACCTAAAATTAGGTTGACACGCAAAATGCGGGTTTTGTTTGTGTTGAGTTTGTTTGTTGTTAGTGTTGGTGCTACTGAGTATGGAAGGTTCTTTCATGGGTTCGATGGTAAGTTAGGGAATGCTTTGTATTCTTTGAAATCTTACTGTTAGGATGGGATAGGGTAGAGTAGGAAAGGATAGGGTAGGGTAGGGTAAGGTAAGGTAAGGTAAGGTAACGTAAGGTAGGGTAGGATAGGGTAGGGTAGGATGGGGTAGGATAGGGTGTTAATGAACAATAAAACCTAATGTCATTCCAAACCAAATAAAAAATTTTAGAAAAAGCAGAATCCATGCTTCAAAACTTCACTAGTGGGCTGACAAAGAATGAAACAGCGATATTTCTGGACATTTTTGGAAGTCATAAAGATGATGACAGATTGGCTGAAAATGAAGACTTGTGGAATCAACCAGAAGTGGTCGATAGACTTGTTATGTTAACCGAAGAAATCTTGGAACAACTTAACGTTAGCAAGGACTTGAATACCTATTTTAGCAAGGTAGAACATTTCAAAATGAAAATTTAGTTTTTAAAAATTTTTTAATATTTTTTTAATTTCAAAATTTTTTGTATTAGTTTTAAATTTCAAAGCTTTAAGCCTAAATTAAGAAATTTGAAAAATTAAAAAAATTTTGGGGCTAATGAAGAAACGTTACCCAGTGCATTATCGTTCCCAACGGTGCATAATCGTTTTCCCAATTTTTATTCATTTTTACATTTCAACACCGAAAAAAAAAGGAATAAAAAGCCATCATGAAAGTTTTCACATGGGGGAATGATTATGCCTTTACGAGTGGGGAATGATTCTTCGGTTTTGGGGGAACGATTTTGCATGAGCACATTTAAATAAAAATATCTGAACAAATGCTGAATGACATTTTGCTCTTACAGAGTATTCCACCAACAATAGAAATGGCTAAAAACCAAATTGTAAACTCGCCAGTCGCTAGAGAAAAGACAAGAAAAGCTTTGTCATACATTATGGAACTTTATGACAAATTGAGCACAGAGGAGAAAGCTATTGTTAAGGAAGTTGATGAGATGACCGTACTTTTGCTTGAACGTGAGTCGATTTTTTTTAACTGACGTGGGCAATTGATAACATGAAAAAATGGGCTGTCTTTATACTTGGCCTCTTTTAAATTTGCATATTGCAGTTCCGAACCTGACATCCTTTTTTAAGTCCCTTAACCTCAACGTTCAGTCCCAAACGTTGGGCCCCGAAAGTTCCTAACTCTTTCAGGTCTAGAGTACTAAACTTGCTTGTCAAATTACTCACCCCTAAAATTCCTGACCTCTAGTATACTACTAGCTAGTATATAATACTAAAATTACTTGTCAAGACTGATAACAATAACAAAAATCTATTCTTAAATAAACGACTCAAACACTTGTAGATGAGGGCCTCCGTTCCCAACTGAAAGAAACCGAAGAACCTAGCACAACAATGGTTTCAACTACAGAAACAATGACAATGTTAAAAACAAACCGCGTTTCGAAGCCAAATTCTGCGTCTTCTATCAAATTGACATTGTTCATGCCTGTTTTGTCATACTTGATTGTCACTCATCTTTTATAAGTACGTTTATAGGTTTTCAGCTTTTGGTGTTAGTACAAATTAAGAAGGAAAGGACTCGATTTGCAGGTTGGGTACTTTGCTTATATCAACTATTTATTTAGTGTATGTACATTTTGCAATTTTTTCAAAAAATAAAGTTTAACTATTGAATTTGAGCTTTGTAAAGTAAGTTACAGAGAAGCGTTTTAGTTTAGACTTTTTGTTTCAAAAGGTTTTGTTAATCTCTAAAACTTTGTCATAATATAGTCGTTCACTATTGAAACGAAAGTGAAAGGTGAAATGATAATGTAAAGTAATATTTTTGAAAAAGGAGATATCTAAATAGGAAAACCGTTTTATTTAAATAGCAATCGTTTATTTTGATTATCGTATTTTACTATTGCTAAATAATGCCGCTAGATGCGTTATAATGTGATGTATTACATACCTAAGCGAATAAGAATAACTGTTCTTTTAATCATTGTTTTTTGCTTTGCTACTACAAATCTAAGGCATCTACCATCATCTAATGAAGATAATGTCTTATCACCTAATGAACTTAGCCAATCTTTTATCACAAAACATGTACTATCAGTTCATATAAAGAATGCTCAATCGGATATACACAATGTCAAATCAAATATACACAATGCCGAATTAAATATACAAAAAGTCCAATCAGCTAATATAGACCAAGTACTATCATTTAATAAAGACCAAGCAGTACGTTTAAATAGAGATTTTATATCAACATCAGAATCAAAGTATTTCTACTACAACCATTCCAAGTACTGCGTGTTCTACAATTACCTAGAAGCTGAAGGTTTGTCAGACGCTTCGAAGAAAGAAGAGATTACCCTAGCAGTACATTCTACTGTACATTATATGCATTTGTTACATAGTCAGGTAACAATGTTTAGTTATATTTTTGAAATTGAAAATTTTAGTATAAAAAAATTTTACAACTTGTTTAGACTGTCATAACATTATCAACTTTGTATCGAATAAATGCTATTTTAAAACCAATTTTAAGGTCAAAACTTTTGATGGTTTTATAAGCTATGCAGTTTATGTAGAACGATCTAATGTTTTACTTATTCGAAACTTAACATTATATTGGAATTGTGTCATGGAAGCTAACAAACGAGTGTCGGTTCATCTCGTATGGTCAAAAAGTTTATTCAATGAAAAATGTTTTGTACCATCAAAGTATAAAGTGCACCAACAAGAATGTGAAGGCTTTGATGTTAAGGAAAGTAAGTTAACTAACAAAATGGCAAGGATTTTCTTTGCAGAACAAACAATGGCAAGAACTTTCTTTACAAAACAAACAATGGCAAGAACTTTCTTTACAAAACAAAAAACGGCAAAAACTTTCCTTACAATCAAAAAAATGGCAAGAACTTTAATTACAAAGCACAAAATAGCAAGAACTTTCTTTGCAAAATAAAAAATGGCAAGAACTTTCTTTACAAGATCAAAACGGCAAAAACTTTCTTTACAAAACAAAAATAGCAAGAACTTTCTTTACAAAACAAAAAAAAACTCATTTCAATAACCTTTTAGTCCTACCAAAATGGTCGACCCCGATCATGTTGTATCCAATCAACTTTCTTCGTAACATAGCAAGAAAAGGTGCTCAAACAACCCTTCATATCGTTGCTGATATTGAAAACATCTTTTCTCAAAATTTCACGGCAATGGTAAAGAATGAAACACAAAAACTGTTGCAATCAAAAGAAAAATATGTTTTAGTCTACAGAAGGTTTGAAACATCAAGCAAAAGTCCGCCACAAAATGTTATGGAATTACAAAAGCTGCTGAGAACGAGAAGGTAAATTGTATACAGTTATGTACAGAGCTTTTACAAAAATTATCATATAATAAGCAACTTTTAAATCGTAACTTAACACCATACAATGCATTTAAAACTTTTATATAACAAAATTGTTTTATAAACTCTTAGCCGAAAAGCTAAAATACGGTATTTTTACAACATAAAATGAAGGTTTCCGCCCGACCAGGCCAACATTAAAGCTTTAGATACTGTTTTTTGTGTATCGTATCGTGAATAAAGGCCAAAACCAACGACGACAGAACACCAAGTGAGGTCTTATAAAGAAAGTGAGAAAGAGTAGACCTAGTACTAGGAACATAGGTGATAAGATATATAAAGAAAACGTAGTAAAATACAGTTATAATTCACTTGTAGTATTATTTTTAGAGCGAACATATTTCACAGTCATATCTTTCCTCGAGGCCATTCCATCCCAGAGCTCAAGAATTGGATTCAGTATTCTGTGGCTACAAACATTGTCACTAGCTGGCCATTGCAATATAAGTAAGGAAAATAAAAATCCAGTTTTTTGGTTTTGTAAAGAATGTTCTTGCCGTTTTTTGTTTTGTAAAGAAAATTCTTGCCATTTTAGTTTTGTAAACTAAGTTTTTGTCTTATTTTGCTTTGTAAAGAAAATTTTTGTTTTTTTTTGTTTTGTAAATAAAGTTTTTGCTTCTACGTTACGAAGAAACCTTTTTTTTATTTTTAATCCTATATTTGTAGACACAAATCGTGGGAACCGCAATTTATAATGAAAAGTGGTGCTCCATATCACTTTGAAATGCCCACTAGAGTATATGATCATCAAGTTTTGGTAAGATATAATTTTTTTAGAAACAACTAACATTTTGTAAACAAGTCCTTGTTTTGATTTTAAACCAATATTTCAGGTCCAAGAACTCTGTAGAGCTGGCTATACTTTTAGGCTTCTGACCCATGTTTTCAACACTCATTTAGGTATGAAAACGGAAATGTCGGATTTGGAAAAGGCTATCAAACGTAGTAGTAAATTGAAAGCGGCCGAAGCAGAAGAGCGCTTCAATCTTTACTTGAATACTACGTATGGTAATGACAGTATTGATAAGTGTCCTAAAACTTACTGATCTTGATTAGTTTTACAGTAACACACACTTATTACGCAATCCCTTTACTCTACCCTACCCTACCCTACTTAACCGTGTCTTATCATGCTCTATCTTACTCTAATTCTTAATATTCATTACCTGCCTAGTAACCTTATTAATTATTATACTATTGTACCTATTATATCTGTAATCTTACTGTCTTCAGATTCCCCAGATCATTAACTGACCTTTGTAATACCATTTTAAAATATTATTAATGAATTCATTATAATTGAGAAATCTATTGTGGTTACTGTTTACAAACAGCCTATTAAACTTTAATATTACTTTTAACTTGGCATTATAGTCATTATAGTTTACTATCAGTCTATAATAAGTCATTATAGTCAGTTAATATAGTAATTGTAGTCAACATATTGTAACTTTGTGATAATTTGTAACCAGTAATATTTTTATAATAAACCAAAAACAATAACACTGTTACAGTTTTTTGTTTATATTAACTTAATGCTAATGTAGTCTACAGTGTTGTATTTTCGTGTCTTTTTATATATTGTGATAAAGTTTTTAAATAATTTTTAAGGTTGTTGCTATAAGGTTGAGCCAAACGTAGCGGGATGCTTTTCATGTATTTTCAATTAAAATTGGCTGGTTTAAGCCTAGTTGAAAAGCCACGGCTTAAACGGTTTCTTTCGACGGCTCAAACGGTTGTCGGTTGGGCACACGTGACTCAAGAGCCAGGATGTACCTAAAGCCTGAGTCTGGAGGGTAGACTAGAAAATTGGGCTTGGCCCGACTTCTTTACATGTCTAAATATTATACAACGCGTTAAGTTTACATTCTGCCAGCGTCTACAATTATTATACAATTTGAAAGATCTATTAACTAGGTTAGGTTAGTTGATCATTTGACGCCGTAGATTGTCACGCACTATATTGATGTGCAAGGCGGTTTAAAGTTTCAAAGTCCAGATGAAGACCAATGGAGCTATCCTTGTGTCTGATGTTGCCCACAATTGGGTTTCGTCCAAGGTATTTCACTGTTTCTCGAGTTACTGACGTGTGAGCCGTGGATCAGGTGCTCCATAAGTCTACAATCACATACCCCGTGTAGGTCAAGTAAAGAGGTGTTTAATCTTTGCGCACTCAGCACTACCCATTCATTCATCATGGCGCCTGGGTTAGATTTAAAAAAAAACACTACCGTATACGCCAAAAATGCTTAACGTTTATTTCTAAACAACCAGCTTACTCTTTCTTAATATTATTCTGGTTTTACTATGTTAATAATAGTATTACATAATCGGAAGTAATCTAATTTCAAACATAATACTTAATCTATTTGTAGTTATTATAGCTTACTGTGTTTTATTCAGGTGTATACATGTAAAAACCCATTTTCTATGTTTCGAAATAAAGGTAACAACTTTAAACATAATACACAACACATTTTTAATCATGTACCTGAAAATTCTTAAGACGATTATTTATGGCATTTACTTAGTGCGATGTATTCTGGAAAAGTGATAATATGTTTGTACTAAACAAATGATCTTCTTAGTAACAACTATTTACGCATATGCTATTATAGTTGCAAGAAAGCTTAAAGGTTAAGTAGATAAGAATAATAGGGGTTACTTCACAGAATCTCACACTTGTTTAGTATAGTACCCTATGCGTAAGTAAGGATATTACTTCCTCGACTAAGAAGGACGGGATGACATAGTAATAATACTTCCTTGGCACAGACGCTCAACTTATGTTGGGATTAACTTAGTTTATTTAAAAGAAACATTCTTATAGTATCTTCTCAAAGTTATGTTTATGTCTTGTAGGCTTTGAACAGAATCTTTGTTGAGGTGACAATTGTCAGTGGAGTTCCCTCATAAGTGTTTCTAGTTATACCTAACTAAATGATAATATTCCTCAAGCTACCGAGGCGTATGAAGGTATTCACTTCTAGGATTGGCTACAAGGCAGTGTGCCTTGTGTCCTGTCTTGAAATAATATTCGGAGATCGTTTAAAGCTGCTGCAAAGAAGTTGTGTAACAAAAGGATACGTTTAATTAAAGTGGTTATACAAGCGGCTAATTGTTAGTGTATATATACAGTACTCTCTCTGTATAAGCAACCCAAACCGGTATTTTGTGTTTACTATAGGAAGTGTTATCTTTACAGAGTCACGTTTTAGTGTAAGTTGACTTGGCGAGACCTAATTTTTTGTTGTTTATGAGGAGAGTTGCTTATACAGATGGTTCACTTAGAGAGCCCACATTTCACTAGAGAGACCACCGTATATAAATAACTTCTCGAGAGAGACCACCGTATATAAATAACTAGAGAGACCACCGTATATAAATAACTTAAGCTTTTTTAATATTGACTGTGTAGATATTTAAAAATACTCAATAGTAATCATATTAGCATAGCTCACGTCTTTAGCTCTCAGAGACGATATGCAAACTTAACTTGATAATTATAGTGTTGCTATAATTAGAAAACGAATTTTACAAATAATAAATTATATTAAACTGCAGACACCTGCATAAATGATGGTTAAACTTTAACTTTTCCGAGAATGTTGTAGTAGTTACATTGTATATTTTAAGCATACTCAAAAGTCAAAGACTGTTGTTTTGTTTGTCATATTTGATTTGTCGTGGAGTATTATAGTGTCGGCCATTCTTTATTAAACAAATTAATACGTGTTACTTACATTGTTGTTTTATGCTACGTTTAGTCTAGTAAAGTAAAAATCACAGTTAGTTTGTTCCAGAAGATGGCACAATGGACAGACGTACTTATATTCATTATGAAAACTAATGATGCCTTTGCTATGACACTTGGTTTGATATTTAACTCATTATTGTTATACACGATTTGGCGACTACGGAAGACTTATCGCGGAAACTACAGTAAATTGTTCTTGATTAGTGCCGTTTTTGACTGGGTTTTGAGTTGGGAAGAACTATTGATCCAACATGTAAGTCTAAAGTTGTGTTGTCTTTGATATGAACGTAAGTTTGGGTTTGGATGAAGAAAGGGTAACATCGTAAAAATAATTTACAATAATGCTTATTATGTTTCAGGATTTGCACGTAAAAAACCGTGTCATGTATGTAATGGGACACGGTATCGAGCATTTGTTGCCTCACGACACCTTTCCAATTTTCATGTTACCGCATGCGTTTTTCACAATACATGGCGTATTCATACTGGCAGTTCAGTACCGCTATCGGTATATTGTGATGACTGAGTGGGTTTTTTGTTCATTAATAGGCTTGTCATTACTTATGAATTTAAAAGCGCCTTATCCTACCCTACTCTAACATACCCTATCATACATTACTCTGTCCTAACTTACTCTATCCTATCCTACTCTACCCAAATACTTTTTCTAACTAAAAAAGTTTAGTTCAACAGCCTCAGGCCGTCATCTAGCCAAAGATCTTGCGATATCAATATCATGTGGCATTATCGTAGCCTGTGGCCTATGTTACGGTACTCATCAAAGCCAAAGCATACCATGGCACGTTTGGAGGAATAACATCAAAGACGACTGGATTGGAGAGTATGGGGTCGAAGACTTTGTTTACGCTTCAGATTTGCGTTTCTCTGGCACAAAAATCTATTTCGCGTTAGGCTTGACCTTCTCTACAATAACCTTATCACTGGTGGCTTATTATGCTTATAAGGCGTGGAAGTTTGTAAATCCAGAAAATACAGTATCCAGTAGAACCAGACATCTACAACAACAATTTACTAGAACTTTGATAGTACAGACTTGTAATGCTTTTTGTTTTTCCATGTTCCCTATTACTATGAATGTCTGTTTGGTACTGTTTCGGCCTCCAGGTGATTTGTACTACTCAGCTTTTGTCATGCCATTAATTTCATGGCTACCGGCCGCTAATGGCTTTATGACATTACATGTTGTCAAAGAGTTTAGACGGTTTGTATTGAATATGTTTACTTGTGGTCAGTTGAAGAGGTTGGGCAAGATTAGTAGCTACAATTTTCATGGAACTACGTCTGGACATGGCTCTACTCATCTTAAAAATAGTCAGACTAATCGACATCACGTTATTTAAATAATCAAATAAATAATAAGATAAATAAAGTAATAATACCGTCTTGTAAAGTTCATTTTTTAATAGTTCCTAGCTCTAACTCTAGCTCTAGCCTTAGCTCTAGCTCTAGCTCTAGCTCTAGCTCTAGCTCTAGCTCTAGCTCTAGCTCTAGCTCTAGCTCTAGCTCTAGCTCTAGCTCTAGCTCTAGCTCTAGCCCTAGTCCTAGCTCTAGTTCTAGCTCTAGCTTTAGTTCTAGCTAGATATAGCTATAAAACATGTTTACTTGATGGTATCTCTTGTTTGGCCATAAACTTGAAAGTTACAAAAACAGGGTAGTTTATTATAAATTCAGCCACTTTTATTGGGATTCTGGATTTGGCATCCACTTTGTTTGATATGGTAAATAAAGCTTATGTGGTCAACAACAAACAGGATAATGGTCACTCAAAGGAATTGTTTATACTGCCACTTTGGCTAACAGTTTGGTTTTGTCAATCTTATTTTGGTTTAAATTTTAAAAATTTAAAGTTTTTTTAAAACTAATATTTTTTGTAGGTTGAACCAAAAAGAGCGGGACACTTTTTATTTACATATTTTTCAATCAAAAATTGTTTCGCTACTTTTGATTCAACTTCCTAATAGCTTATGTTTGACGTTAAAAACAGGTGAGGTAGGACTGAAGGGGTAGTGTAGGGTAAGGTTACATAAGTCTAAAGTAAAGTTGGTGGGGACTTTAAGGTAAAGTTTGAGCTAGGGTTAGTTCAAGAGCAAGTTTTGGGTAAAGCGAAAGGAAGATAGGGGCAGTGACTAGGGAAAAGTTTAAGGTAGGGCTAAAGAAACTAATTTTAGATTTTTTTGCAAAATTAACCTAAAATCACAAATATTATTGTTTTTACTTTGCAGGTTTATAGTAAAGTATGTGTTATATTATCGTACAATTAGCGTTTTGGTTTTACCATGTGATTTTGTAGCCTTGCGTGTAAGAATTTAGTACCAATTCCTTTTCCTTTTTCTCAAAATATTGTGAAAGATTTCAGAAAACAAGTTTCTCACGTATTACATATGTCATGATAACGATTACAATTGGTAGTGTTGTCATTCTACATAATTCAAACATCGGTTAAACTTGCATGGTTTTAGTAGATTTTTTCATTTTTTCTCAACTTTGTTATATTTTTAAGGCGGAGGGTAGCGTAAAGTGATTTAGGGTGATTTAGTAGGGTAGGAGGACTTTTGACTATAATAGCTGATGCTTAGCTCATCACAGTATAACATATTATGTGCCGTATGAAAAACATTTTTTTTTGTGTTGAGGCTTTTGTAATTAGTTATCTAAAAAAATGCCGGATTCTGTTAAACCATCTTTGGCTTTGTTTTGTTAATTAATCATACCATTGATATGCCCAAAAAATAAATTTTGGACAGACGGGTAGGATTAAACATGGTTAATTAAAACATAACATTACGTTTGATACGGTTTATATATTTGTTGAAAATTGGCAGTATTTTTTTTGTGTTGTATTAATGTGCTGATGAGGAGTAGACTGTAAGGTTGTTAGTGGTTTTCAAAAAGATACTGCTTATCACAGTCGGTGTACCGTACAAGACAGTTCGGTCTAATTTTAGTCCGATAGAGAAGAGGCAGGGTTTAATACATAGTTATTGTACAGTGCTGTTTGATGGTTGGATTCTTAGTTTCATTGAGAAGAGATACTGTTTAGTATAGCTTTTGTACTGTGCTAAGCAGTACGTAGAATTTTTAGGCGTATTCGGAAGGGATACTAGAATAATACTTAAAACGTTCTTTGTGTTGGTCTATCCAAAACCTCTACAATACAGTATGACAAAGGTGGATAATGAGTTTTACGTAAATATAGATTTGTAATAAGAAATGTAACATTCGGGTTTTGGTTTACAATTAAAGTACAAAAAATGACGTGGTCATCAAGTTCTAGTTGTAAAAAACAAAAAAAGACACGGAAGGCCTGTAGATGAAGTTAATCACGTTACACGGTCACGTTATATAGTACTATTGGTTAGTCTGTCAATTGTGTAGACAGACCTCGGTAATACAAATTATAAACCTAGCAGGAGGAAGAGAAAAAAACGACAAGTGGAATACAGAGAGAGAGTTAGGATAGAGTAAGGTAAAGTAGGGTAGAGTAAGGTAGAGGTACGGTAGGGTGGGCGAGTAAAAAAAATTAAGTTATAGTAAAGTAGAATAAGGATCTTGCTATTCTTCTTGTGTTTTATGTAATTTTACATTGGAAAATATACTGTGTCATAGCTTCTACAGTAGCCAATACTTGCAATTTTTATATATTTTGCATGTACCGCACAATAAAACGTAATACAGCACGTACTAGAGGCATTCCTGCAAAGACTTGTGACATTTGTTATATAATTTACGTAACTATTAAAAAGGGATCATACACACATAACTTGATTATTTTTATGCAACCTTATTAAAGCCCTCACACATCCAAAAGTTGAAAAAAACCTTTTATAATATTAATAGAACGTGAATTATTGACACATTTATGTTATACGTTTTCCTAGATTACTAACCATTTTATTACTATATAGTTTACATCAGTTGTGAAATACTATTTTTTAGCTAAAAGAGCAACATGTTTGGTCTAAAATGGACTGTTTTGGTGCTTTCTGTTGGTAAGTTTGATATTACTGTAAATCTCCTGTAATCAAGCTTCTTTATAACCAAAACCGCTTATATTAGTTTGAACCAAAAAAAGCGGGCCATCTTTCATTTGTTCTTCAACTAAAAACTGTCCCGCTACTTTTAGTTCAACCTAGTAACAAAAAGATTCAAAATTCTAGAGCAACTTGTCATACAGAAGTTCTACAGTACATATTTATTACTTTCAGTGTGGGCCCTAATATCATCAACCACAGCAAATCCGTTTCTGATGAGCCGTCTTCCATCAGCGTCAAACAGAATGGTCTATGCCCTACGGGTAAGCTTTGACGACAACATTTTTCTATATGTTCAACATTAGACCTGTTTAATGACTTTATGCCTAAAAATTTTTAATTTATTTTTTGAATCTTTATTTTAGACGGGAGAATACGAAAAAAGAGGAGCTCCTAACAACAACGAGCAGTTCTACAAACGTGGATTGGATTACGAGGATGACGTAGGTTTTTACTAGTGTTAGCAGTTGCACCAACTGTGCTTTAGGGTTTTACAACAAGACTTACTATTATATAGGATGAAACAGCATACGAAGTTACCTAGAAAATTATTTCAAAAACTGCAAAATGATTTATGCTTGCGAGTTACATTTGTATTCTTATATGTAGGTATAGCTTTAAAATTCGAAAAATATTATTTTTTAAAACACATTTTTTCTTAAAAGTAATTAAAAGCAAAAAGCGGGACTAAAAATGTTTTTTATTCTACATATTGTTTTGGCTTACTAAACTGTCTTGTTATAATGCCAAAACGCTATTATACATGTTTCAAGCGATTCGTTTTGCTTAAGACGAATAAGAAGCGTTTAATAGCACATGTAAATTCTTTGGCCGCTAATATTTTGCTTGCCATGAACATTTAGAGGTTTTTTAAATTGATTTTCTTAGTGAGTTTTTATGCTTTTTCATTTAATATAAGTCTCGTTCTAAACTCCTATGGATATTTTGTGCAACTCGCTTGTTAGGCTTAACATTTGCCTTTTATTAAATTTTTCGATTTTTAAAATTTCAAAATAAAAAAAAATTTTTTCAAATTTAAATTTTCAGAGCCTACTACGCTTCGGAAAGTAACAAAAAACTCAAGCCAAAGTAAAGTTTTTTGTATTTTGTACACATTTGGACACGTCCATAACAACTATCGACACAATCAATAGAGCATACCACTATTACCTTTATCATTGACTCATACTTGTGTTAAGATTGTACTTCCTCGTATAATAAATGTCATCCTAATAAATAAATTTTTCAAAAAAAACGTGAGAAAATGTTTTTTTAATTCATCATTTTTTATTAAAAATAGGCTTGTAAAAAGGGCTTGGTTGCAACTAGTGGGTCAACCTTTTGGTCTAATTTAAAGAGCTTGGAAAAGTGATAAAAAACAACATATTTGAGAAAGTAAAATGATTTGTCTAGCCAAAAAAACTTTTTTTATTTTAAAATTGGAAAACGTTTTTTTTGTTTTAAAATCTATATATTAAGCTTAAAAACAAAAAAAAATTGAGCTTAAATTTATGCTTAAAAATAAAAACTAAGACTTAAAAATGAAAATTTAGACTTAAAAATGCAACCTTAGGCTTAAAAATAAACTGTTAGAACTAAAAATAGACCTTTGGGCCCAAAAGTAATGTATTAAGTTTAAAAACAACCTTTTAAGCTTAAATATAAAATATTAGGTGTATAGGGAAACTTTAGACTTAGTAATGAAATTTTAGGTTTACAAACGATAATTTAGGCTTTAAAAGGAAAAAATGTAGTTGTTGGCTTAAAAACAAAATTTTAAGCCAAAAAATGAAACTAAGCATAAAGATAAAACTTGGGCTTAAAAATAGAATTTTAGGTTTAAGAACATGATCTTAACTCTAAAAGTTCATTTGGCCCCTCAGACGTAAGATTGAAGATTACTGTTTGACGTCATTTCCGCCCCACTGTTTAGCAGTTTCATTGTTATCAAAACTTTAAGCTTATTAAAAATTCGTGTCTTATCACACGCTTTTATGA
This sequence comes from Bursaphelenchus okinawaensis, assembly GCA_904066225.2. Taxonomy (NCBI): domain Eukaryota; kingdom Metazoa; phylum Nematoda; class Chromadorea; order Rhabditida; family Aphelenchoididae; genus Bursaphelenchus; species Bursaphelenchus okinawaensis. The sequence goes on along the minus strand of CAJFCW020000005.1, from coordinate 2,927,538 downwards.
CTGCTTTTTAAAATGCTTTTACTTTTGGGGCATGTATATGTTTATTGTTCTTGCAATATTCGTTCTTAGACCGACTGTTGGCCACAACATTTATGGTCGCTTCAACAAAACGGCTCTTCAATGTTATTATGGTGGGTCTTTTACAATTTTTACGTATTAGTTTGTTCATATAATTCTACGTTTGCTCACTACAAAAATTTGATTTAAAAAGAGTTCAGAATTATTTGAACAGACTAATAAACTTTTTTACATAATACATTACATAGCTGTTATTTATAAAACCTGAGAGTATGTGGTGTTTTAGTTTGCTCATTCTGTCTTGTCTTGTTCCCTGTCTTCTCCTCTCTTGTCTGTCCTGTCCTGTCCTGTCCTGCCCTATACTGTCCTGTCTTGTCCTGTCCTGTCCTGTCCTGTCCTGTCCTGTCCTGCCCTGCCCTGCCCTGCTTTGCCTTGCCCTATCCTGTCCCGCCCTGCTCTGCCCTGCTCCGCCTTTCCTTGCTCAGCCCTGTGTTACTCTACTTTGCCCTACCCTACCTGACCCGTCACTCTCGTTAATGTAATTTTTCTCATATTTTACTCTACTTTACTTGGCTTTACTTTGCTATTACATAGTCCCTTCTCATCCCTTTTAAAACCTTAATTTGCTACTGATTTAAATTTTTCTGAGAACGAGGGTATCTTATCTTAATTTTTTTATTTTACATTTAAGGTGAAGCAAAAGACATAGTGTTGTTGAAAGTACAAGCCTGTGAATCCAAATACTGTTTAAATGTGTTTGACGCTGATAAGCAATATCATATAAGGTAAATTGGATAACGACTTGTAGGTTCCCATTCAGACCTACCTTTTTAACACTAAACAAGGATCACTACAATAAGATTATTTTTTGTTTTGAATACCTATTCTTAAAGTTTTAGATCCTGTGACACAAATGAAGAATGTAAAGAACACGGCTGTCATAGAAGATTTAGGCATGATCCAGACTACAGAGAGACAATTTGTTGCTGCAGAACAGATCTGTGCAACTCTGCCACAAGCATAATAACACACTTTAATTTTTTTTTGTCTATTTTGGCGCTTACTTTTGTAAATAAACTTTTTAAATTTTAAAGTTTGTAAATAGTCAAAGCTATGAACTGCTGAGGTAAGGTATAAAATAGAGTAAAGTAAAGGGAACAGTAAGGGCTAACCAAGTTTAACGCTAGGATAAGAGATAAGCGAAAAGCTAGGGCTAGAGCGAGAGCTTAAGTTAAGGCTAGAGCTTAAACTTTTTTTAAAATTTTGTTTGTCCAATTTAAGCCTTTCCTAAAACTTTAAAGACTGAAATTACATACTTACATTTTGCAAAAGTTGATAAAAAAGTGATAAAGAACTTGTCAAAGTCAGAACAATGTGATAACAAAATTAAAAAATTTAAGTTAAAATGCTTTTTGTCTTTATTTCGATTGGTCTAAATTAGTTTTGCAGACAAATTAATTATTTTATTAGTTTTTGATAACAACCTTTAATTGTTCTTTAAAACTTCAAAACTTTTACTTGCTTTTTTCTATCTTTTAGGCTTAAAAATAAACTGCAGGTTTAAAAATGCATATTGAGCTTAAATTTTAAACTTAAAAAACACTATTGGTTAAAAAATAGTTAAGCCTTAAAAATGAATTTTAGGTAAAAAAATAATTTTAATTTAAAATAACAATTTAAGCTTAAAAAACTTGTTTTCAAAATAACCTAGGTTTGAAAGTGAAAAAAAAGTTTTAACTTTAGCTTTTATAGTTATAAACAGCACTGTAGGCTTTGACATTTTATGCTTAAAAATCCCATTTTTATAAAAAAAATCAAGTTTAAAGTGGGCAACTAACTTTTAGAATTATTAGGTTGTTTCAACAAAGACGGCCAATTTTAACTGTACTTTTTTGCAAAACATAACTAAACATTGATCAAAAATAAAAAACAAAAACCTTATGAAGCAACAAAAATTTGACTGCCAACATCGGCCATTCTTATTGAAACAACCTAATAAAACCAAAAATTTTAAAATGCAGCCCAAACAATGCGGTGATTTTAAAGTGCAAAAACATTAACTATAGTACAGCCTGTACAGATCCAAACAAATAACGTTTTTATTACTCACAAGGCCGTCTCTACCAAAAGCTATCGAACTACGCAATTGGATTATGTCATTGTATCTGATGTGTTTTTGTGTTACTCACAAAAGCGGGAAACAACGTTGTGACGGTTTGGAAAGGTGAACGTTACGGGGGGTTTTTTGATCAATCAGTGAGCTCTCAAACTGTCTCTTACTTTTGGCTCGACTAATAAGGAAAAGGTTAAAGTGGGAATCGTTAATATTTTTACTGCGTTCGGAAGACGGTTACTTGATTACTGTTTTTCGAGACTTTGTAACCTTGGCCTACGACTTTGTATATACAAAAAAATAAAATTAAATTTTTTAGGAAATTTTAGGGTTAAAAATTAATTAACTTTTAGGCTTAAATATAAAATTTTAAAGTTAAAAATTTAAAGTTTGGCTTAAAAATAACTTTTTTTAATTTTAGACAAAAGATTTAATTTGAAGCTTAAAATTAAATTTTAGGGTTTCAAGTCAATCTTAAGTTTAAAAATAAGTTCTAAGTTTGCAAATCAAAGAGGTTTAAAAAAAATTTAGTACCATTTAGCACCAAACTATATTGAAAACAGTACCACTTTAAACTTTGGTACCATTTAGTACTAAAAACTATAAAAATATTTTGGACTTTTAGTAAAGTTTTCCAAAAATTATTTAAACATTACCAATTTGCCCCTTTAGTAGCATTATGTACCATAGTACAAATAAATAAACTAAAAAATAAAAAAAAACCTCTTTAAAAAATCTGCAATTTCTAAAATTGGCAAGTGTCTGAAAACCGCAGTTGTCCTAGCGCTAAGAGATGTTACGCATACAAAAAAATTTTAAGTTAAAAACCTTTGTTTTAACTAAGTTTAGGCTTAATAACTTTTAGTACAGTGGACTCCCGACATAACGAATCTCAAGGGAATTGAAAAATCGTTTGCTGTAACGAGGCTTCCTTATAAGCGGAGTAGCGAGGTTTCACGGTATATAACTTAGTTCTTTAAAAGTTTAGGAAAGAAACTCATATAACTAAGCTATTTATCTGCGCAAACTTAGTGCAATATCCTTAGTATACAGTGGAACTCCTGTATACCAAACTACTCTATAACGAAAATCCTGTATAACGAACAACTTTTGAATTCCCGTCTAACACAACACAGTGCATTTAAAACTCCTGTATAACAAAACAGCTTTATAAAGAACAAATTTCAGCTCCCCGAGCGATTCGTTAACAGGCTACTGTAATTTTTATTTTACTTGCTATTTCCATGCAAAATTAAAACAAAAATTTAAGAACCCAAACGTAAGCATTGTTTACCAACAGTTTTTATAATTCCGCGTAGAAATGAAAACCCAAACAGTTTCTATATACGAATCTAAAGTCTAGGATGTTAAACGTTGAGTTGGTTTGAGCTTGCTAAACAGTATGTAAGAAAAAGTTTAAGATTTAAAACGTTGAAAAAGCCAGAAAGATAAAATTTTAAGACCAGGACTACATGTGTTTCATGTATCACAAAAGCTAGATTCCTCTGCATTTTACAAAAACGGGTGTTTTTTAGCCTAAAATTAGTCATTTAAAACACAGACTGGATGAGAGTGAAACACTCCTGTATAACAATACCTTTTTATTATACATATAATAAACAATTTTAAAATTCTCGAAAGATCCGTTATGCAGAAGCTCAGCCGTAGGATTGTAAAAATGTACCCTTCTTGTTACGCCTTCAGATAAAAATTAACTAATAGACGCTGCCAGCGATTTCTTTTGATTTATTTTCCCTTACCGTTCATTCACACGCCTTGCTGCAGCCACTATATCGATCTATAAAAACAGGCGGCTAACGTTGAAATGATAAAAGTTCATGCTGCTCCAAAATAAATTTATGCAAATTTGCAAATACAATTTTGAATATTATTCAAATTTAATTTGACAGCTTTTTATTTTTCGTTGAAATGAAAAATGTAAGCAAAAGTAAAATACTATAAGTTTGGAACAAAGAGCGATCAGGGTTGGGAATCGTAAAAAAAATAAAAAAAATTCAAAAATAGCCTGTTTTTTAAATTAAAAAAATTTAATTTGAGAAATTTAAAGCCAAAAACAAAAGTGGCTTTACATTAAACTTAAAAGCTCTTTTCATCCAAAAACTGAGCTCACTGCGGTCCCTTTACAGGTCTACTCTATCGCCAGTAGGCTTTTATATTGAGAGCCGGTCCGGCACATGTGGACACAATACTGGCTCAAACCATAGCCTACAAAATTAGGCTTAGTTTGGCCAGATGTACTTTACATACCACTACAGGATCAAATAATTTTTAAAAATTAAATTCAAAAACCTCATGAGATCTAACGGCAGTTCCATATCCATCAATATTAATACATTAGTCATCTAAAATTATCAAGACCGGAAGTTGTCAAGTGAAACAACAATATTACTCAGTATTATCGTAAACTTTTGGTTGCCATAGACGCCTGCGGCGTTGTAATCATTGACGCAGTCTGAGAGTTCACTGAGCTAGGTCAGACTAAAGAAAGGTTCACGTAAACTGTTACAGTTTAATAATGGTTTAAAGAAGGGTAAGGCATTTTTTTCAACAAACATCTTTTTGATTTTTGATGACGTTTTTATCGTATTCCTAATAGCTTGTTCATTTCATTATTCATGTAATGGCGTGTACAATATAAAACAAACAATTTTTGTAATTAGTGGGAAATGGAAATGTTGTTTAATTTTCAAAATTGTTAAAGATCATTAAGCATTATGTTACACACACAACAACAACGGTACGTATTAGATTAGACGAATGATACAATGTTTACAAGAATAAAAGTGGGAGGAGTAAATAAAGGAAGGAACATTATATAAATATTATCTTTACACCGTAGATCCCATGTATAGCGAATACTCTTTTTGTGTTTATTTTTCTCGGAAATTTTTAATTTGTTCGTTATAAAGGTGTTTTGTTATACAGGGTTATGTTTTAGGGGGCGCAGGTGTAGACTTAGCTCTTGTTAAAGGCTTTTGTGGATTCCGGTAAATCCTCTTGTTAAAAAAATTCCGCTCCTTAAATTACAAACTCTTACCCCTTCCCCCCTCCTTCACCCTCCACAAAACACAGCCGCCTACCCAGCCCTGCTCTTGTTGTTATAAGTTCCCTCGCTTAGCCTTGCTCTTCCTGAAAGATTGTAAAACCATTGTGCTTTATTGTTTATGTTTATCAGTTGTTGAATAACCCAAATATTTCAATGCACCTACCGTGAAATTCCGTGTCAGATAACATTTCACGTTCTGTGATGACAAAGTGTGTTCGCTTTTCGAAATTGGACGGGGCTTTTCTTGTTCTAACTTGATCTGTAGGTTTTATTACCGAACGTAGACTTCTATAAAATCAGCGGTAATGGGCCGTGTTTAATGGATTTGATTGTTTAGGTTTTTAAGAGTTTTTGAGAATTTATATTGTTTCATTTTAAAACTTAAATTTTATTTTATGTTAACTTAAGCTAATTTTATCATAACTTATTTAGCGTTAATTATAAAGTTTTCCCAAAAAAAATTATTTACAGAGTATTCTGATTAGTTAAAGCCATGTTTTTCTATTCTACCCTATCCTACCCTAAATTACCCTGCACTACCTAAGCACATCTTTCCCATGCTTCACATTTTCAATTTTCCTGCCTTTGCCTCTACTTAACTTACTTTTACCCATCTTTACCTTACTTCACATTACCAAGTTTGATCAGTATTTTGATCAGTTGAGGCTGGTACTTGTTAGCACAAAAAATCGGTCAAAAATTTTCTTCACTTCGGTTTGCAAATATTTGTAAAATGATAAACTTAAAACCGTCTAGACAAACAAATTTTGTAAAATGTCTTACTTTTTACGTTTCTTTAAACTTTTGCGACGTTTTTTTAAATTGAAAGGGTGTCTCAATGTTTGAAACAGCCGATCAGATCACTATTGTTTTGATAACGTCGCGCGTTTTCTGTAAATCTTTTTGTTTAGCTCGAACGACAAAACTTTTTAAAAGTTTTTGAAGCTTTTTTTATTTTTTTAACTTTTAGATGTCACATTGAAAAAAGCTTTAATTTTGAGATATAGAAAAATAATTTTTTTTTGATTTTTAAAAATACCCTATTTTTAAAAAAAAATAATTTTTCCGAGCTACGTCAAAAATTTTAGATTGTTTAAAAAGTACTGAGCTATAACTATTCTGGTCAAACTTCAAAACTGCTATACTATCCAAAAAATTTTTTTTTGTATTTTGGGAAACATTTTTTCATTTTTACCTTCAAACGAGATTTTAATAATATTTGTTAAAAAATCATATTTTTGATCCAAAGTATTTTTTAACATTGACATAATCCGTCCTGTCGCCGAAATTATACACTTTTATGCGTTTTTATGGAAAATATCCTAATCGCATTATGCTTTCAGTTGACGAGCCTTTGAGTTTGTTCTTGTGTCAAGAGAAAAAGATTTGACAATTGACTTTGATCATGGTGGACGTTGCTTCAACGATAGCTGGGCTTGTGACAACGACCATGAGCTCGTTGGACACTTTCCAAGTAAGGAATTGGATTTTTTTTTATCTCTGTTAACGTAGATTAGAAGGATAACATTTGATTTATGTTAACATTTGCCAAATGGAAAATATGTGATATGTTTTGGTTGTTTTATTAATTCTGGGCTCTTTCTGAAAGCGATTTTTTAACTTAAAGGGTCAGAACTTCTTGAAAAAACGCATATGTCACTATTGACCAATGATATTATGATTAAAATAACGGTGTTTATATACTAAATTTAATATGTAAGCTGTTAATAATCTCAATTTTGATAAAGTGTATTAAACACCTTATTTTAGTTTGTAAATTAACCATCTTATTTTAGTCCCACGCCCTATGGATCCTAATTGTCGGAGCTATCTTCGCCTTCTGTCTCGGCTTCTCTCTTGGAGCCAATGATGTCTCCAACGCCTTCGGAACCTCAGTTGGATCAAAAGTTTTGAAAATCCGTCAAGCCTACAGTTTGGCCACGGTTGTAGAGGCAGCTGGTGCTATTTTAATTGGATATAATGTGGTGGACACGATGCGAAAAGGCGTAGTTGATGTGAACATCTACGAAGGTGAAGAATATACTTTTTTGGTTGGTCAACTTGGAGTGTTGGCTGGATGTGCAACATGGCTAATGATTGCTACCGGCTTGGATTTGCCAGTATCTTCTTCACACTCAATTGTCGGATCTACTCTAGGCTTCTCATTGGTATTAAAAGGTACTCGCGGAATCGACTGGTCGGTTGTGTACCGTATTATGGCTTCATGGGTCATCTCACCAGTGTTGTCGGCCTGCATTTCTGGTGTGATGTATATCTTGCTTGATATCACAGTGTTAAGAAGGAAGGATGCCTTGAAGAATGGGTTGATCTTGTTGCCATTCTTCTATTTCTTCTGTATCGCCTTCAACACCTTCAACGTTGTTTTTCAAGGGTCAAAGATCTTGGGATTGGAGTCCGTTGACTTGGTTTGGGCTTTGATTATTTCGGCTATTGCTGGTGGTTTGGCTGCTTTGTTCTGCCAATTTGTTTTGAGACCAATGTTGCTCAATTACATCAACAAGGACGACAAGCCACAATCTAGTAAGTGGTTTATTTTTAAAAATTGGAAATTTTTTTTGAAAATTTGTTTGAAGTTTCAAAGAAGTTTATTATTGATTTTAAAGTTGAGCGGTTTTTTGCGTTTTAGCGTGGGGGTGGGGGACGAAAATAAAAAAACTTTTTTTAAATCAACAGTGGGGACCAAGTTTAACCTTTCCAAAAACTATTTTAAACTTTTTTCATTTTACTTTCAGAAGCCACTGTAGTCCCAATAGACAACGATATAGTAAAACCCACGCCCATTGACACTTCTGATGCCACCCTCCCAGTCAACGCCGTGCCAGAAGAGCAGAAGTTCAGTTTCTCTCCAAAAGGCTTCGTCAAATGGCTGTTGCCAGCTAAACATCGTGAAGAAGATCCACATGCTCTTCGTCTCTTCTCCACCATCCAAGTCTTCACAGCTTGCTTCGCTGGCTTTGCTCACGGTGCGAACGATGTAGCGAATGCTATTGCTCCGTTGGCTGCGATGTTATCCGTGTATCAGGAAGGAACGGTGAAGCAGGAGAACCCAGCCTCAATCTGGGTATTCGTCTTTGGTGTAACTGCGATTGTCATTGGCCTATGGGTATTGGGACATCGTATCATCAAAGTTGTGGGCACCAAAATGTCTCACGTACATCCGGCTTCTGGCTTTACGATCGAGTTTGGAGCAGCCGTGACCTCGATCTTGGCCTCAAAACTGGGACTGCCAATCTCAACCACACACTCACTTATCGGCTCAGTTGTGGCTGTTGGTACCATCAAATCGGGTAAGGGTGTGAACTGGCGTGTCTTCGGCTCCATTGCCTTGTCATGGCTACTGACTCTACCTGTCACTATCGGTATTTCTGCTCTTATCACGTATTTATTGACATTGGTTGCTTAATTCAACTCAAAATCTCAAAGCCTTATTACTACAAATGGGTATTTTTGTATCATTGATTATTACAGAATGTTCAGTTAAACTTTAATTTTGTATATCTTTTGACAGTTATTTTTAATATTTTTTAAAATGATGATATACATGAATAAACATGTACACAATAAAAGATTTGGCATGGTTTACAGTATAATATTTTTTAAATTAAAAAAAATTTCGTGTTTTTTACAATTTTTGCTAAATAAATACTGCTGTCCTACCTTATATTAGGTGTTTGCGAAGTTTCTGGCCGATTTTTGTTTTTACCAAAATTTAAAAATCCGTGATCTTCCAAGGTCTTGAAGTCTAATTAATATGGTAGAAGGGTCACACTAAAGCTCTACAGTCAAATGAGTACAGGTTCGTCGGAGGTCTTCTTCGATTAGCTTCAGAAGGTGGGGTTTCTTCAACGTTGGTGGTCTACCATATCTTACTTTTCGGACATGTCAAAGTCACCATTTTTGAACTTGTGGAACCAAACTTTTACTGTGTCGTAGGAGACAACTGAAGGCCCTACAGTACCGCATATTTCATTCGTCGCTCCTGTTGCGTTGCCGTGCTCGCGAAATTTGAGAAGCAACATTGTCCGACCATGGTCATGTTTTACCTTGTTTTCTTATACCACCGTAAACAACAGAAAGCTTTAACATGCAATAGTTTTTAGTCCTTGGACATCTCTTTATATAAGTTGTTAACAGAAAGTTCTAGAACCGTCCGGAATTTTTAAAAAATTTTTTGAAAAATCGGCCAGAAACTTTTGCAAACACCTAATAGTACCCCGTTATACAATGCCCTGCTTTCCCCTACCCTAACCTACCCTACTTCACCCTTCACTACTTTATCCTAACCTTCTATACCTTCCCCTTAGCACAATTGTGCCCTATGTTTACTTTTTACTTACCCTACCCTTGCCCTTTTCTTGTCTTTAACCTAATCTTCTCCTATTCACTTCCTGCTCATGCTCATTTTGTGTTCCACCTCAGCGTATTCTTACTTTAAACATGCTTTAACTATACCCTGCGTTTTTTCTTACTTCGCCATTCTCCTACTCATACGATATCTTACCATGTCCTACCCTACCTCCAGGCCCAGCATAAAAGTAAGGCTAGGCCTCAAAAGTGAGAACGGTCTAACACATTTCATATTCCTGCTATGTACTCTATGAACCTTCTTCAGTAATCTTCAACTTTCATTTTCAGCAATATGCAAATTTTACCACTGTTTTTACAACCTTGCCTGCCGTCTTCCGACTCATAAAACGCATTGTTCCAAAAGTGATAAAACAGAATACAAAACATGGGGAAATAATATATGTCGGTCGAACCGAGGGCAACCAACACACCGGGAAGAGGAGACCCGAAACCGACCACGGACCTCGATTTTTGGGAATTGAATTTGAGAGAAAAAAAAACGGAGGGCGGCGAGCCTTGGAGGCCGGCGAAAGAGCGCCGCGAAAGCGGAGCGCCCGCCAGACAGTCGCCAGTTCGACTGGTCGATGGTGGGTCTTTCGACGTGCTTTCCACCTCGCTTCCGACTGCTTTTTTTCGCCCAAAAAATTTTTGCTACGTTTCTACCTAAAATTTCCTGGTAAAAGCCCGATTTTCGAAGGGAAACGATTGGTTTGGCCTCGAAAATCGACCGAAATCGAGCTGAAACATTGGTCTTGCGACCTCATTTCGTTTCGAAAAACATTCAAAATCAACTGAAGCAGTTATCATTCACGTTGGGAGCGTTTGCGTCGTGGCAAGGTTTTGTTTTGAATATCGTCGGCTACAAAACAAGCTGTATATAGGTAAGGATAACTAACGAGGTTAATATAGATAGGCTTAAATATTAGCAAGCTTGATTTGGATGAGTTTTAGTATTATTAAAGTCATGTAGATAAACTTGATCATTCTATAAGTTTAATTAAGGTAAGATTGAGTATACTTGGTCTATATAAAGTACAATAAAATTACTATGGGTACCCATCGGGCTATTTTGGGCTTGGGGGCGGAAGGAGGGAGGGAAAAAAAGCAGGCCAGGCCCGTTTTTTTATTTTGCTCAAGCCCGGATCGTTCCCTATGTCTAGAACTACCCGTCCATAACTGGCAGTGCATGATCATTCACGATCAATTATGTAACATGGCCATTACCGGTCGATTTTGGCCGAATGCGTCGATTTGACCTTATAATCTGCCTTTCAGTCGATTAAAACAGTATTTTTTCTAATTTTATCTTTTTATAATAAAAAAAATGTTCTTATTAACAAAACTTGGCCTTCTGCACAGATTTTCCATGTTTTTTTTAAACCAATTTTTGTGCGGAAAAAGAGCTTTTTTTGGTCGATTCCTATAGGTCTCCACAATGCGTTATATCAATCTCAGGTCTCCGGATTTGGTAAATTTATCTTTGTTTTTGTTGTTTATAAGTTTATTACGTATTTATTTGAATGTAACACTTATATCTTTATTTTTTTATAGTTAAAATAAAGTTTAGGTATTAATTTTAAAATTACATATTTTTAAAATATTTTCTTCATTTTTCTCTAAGCTTTAGGTATCATTTGCAAAATTTAGGTATCATTTGCAAAAATTATAGATTTCACATCAAAAACTTCAGCTTCGTTCTTATATTTTAGGTAACAATAATTTTATTCTTTTGTAACAATGATCATATTTTTCTATTTTAGTTAACAAAACATTTGCTCTTCTATTTTAGGTAACAATGCCAGCGTTATCACCAAAGCTGAACGGAGGAGTTCAAAAAGCTCGAACAAAAACTCATCTACCGTTTATAAAATCATATTATGATCCACATCCCAGCAAGCCAATAACTTTTGTTTGTCGATTTTGCGGCGTTACCTACAGCGGAGGACATTCCTTCAGAATGTTAGCTCATCTATTACCTCCGAATCACCCGTATGGCAAAGTAAGTTTTCTATTATTGTCTTTGGTTTTTAGAGTGTTGTTGAAGAACCATCGTTAATATAGTTGAAAGGATGAGGTTAATATAGTTGAATAGAAGAAAACGTGGTTTATATAGCTAAACCACTTTCTTCTTGGTTTTTGTTAACTAAAACACATTGTTCTTTACTTTTTTTAACTAAAGAAACAATATTTTTGAAGTGATATACTTAAAACACTTTATGTAAGGTCTTTTATAGCTAAAAAAGAGTATTTTCAGCCTGTTATATCTTTTAAAATAAACCATTCTTGATTGTTTGTACCTAAACTGCATTGTGTCTGACTTTGTAACAGAAGACAAAGTCTTTTCTTACTTATTTTCTACGTAAAATACATGAAGAATTACGTTCTTAACCATTTCAGAAAAAGCCCTGCCAAAAAGTGGATCAGCAAACACGGAACGATGTTGTAGAGAACTGTCGTGTATACCTGCAAGCTCGTGAAGCGAAACAAAACCCAAATCTTGATGGACATTTCTCTCCAGCCTTTGAAACACCGTCTACTAGCTCCGATTTCTCAACCTTAATATCGGATTCGTTTTTGGGGAAAGACAAAGAAATTGAGGAAGTTGTGGAAGAACCAGTTGTAGAAAAGATGGTTGTTGAAGAGAAGATGAAGCGGATGCCGAAGGTGGAGAAGAGTTGTAACAATAACACGGATCCCAACGCTCTACAGACGATGTTGAACATGTTTTTGAATAAATGTAGTGATGGGGCTATGGATAAAGGAAAGAATTTGTTACTTTTGGTAGGTTAAGGTTCACATTTTATTTATTTTAAATTTAAAAGCCTAAAATTTCATTTTTATGCTTAAAATTTTAGTTTTAACCTTTGAAACCCCATTTTTTTGCCTAAAATTTCAGTTTTAAGCCTAAAGTTTTATGTTATAGCCTAAAAGTTTCTTATTTTTGTTTTTCAGGGCATAGCCAGTGGCGAAATACCCCTCACCACACTGGACAGTGAATACTTCAAAGCCTTTCTTCAAACCTTGTTCAAGGACTCACCTTTGCCTTCAAAATCCGAACTTTTGTCATCAGAATTCATCGAATCCGAATATTTGTCAAAGTTTGATGACATCAAATCACTCATCGATCAAGAAACACATCTTCACCTATCATTGGACAATTGGATCGACAAAAATGGTACTGAAGTCTACGGCATTCTGGTTCACACAACAGCACCCTACTTATATCGAGTTGTGGCGGCTGAAGATGATTTGGAGAATATTGTGATAGAAGAGATTAAAAGCGTGATTCAGGAATTGGGTGAAGACAGAGTTGTGTCGTTTGTCAATGAAAACAAAGCGATCAACAATGAAAAGATTGTCAGATCTTATCCATGGGTGCTGTCACCGCCAGTTTTGTTGTTTGACAGCTTGGAAATGGAAGGGATTTCACAGGTGAGAGATTAGTTTGAGCTTAGAATCAGAGTAAATTTTATCTTTGGCTTACAGTATGTACGATTTTTGGTAGGGTAGGTAATGAATTTTCTATTTATGATTTTGGGTTTAAAATTTTTAACTCATGTTTTAATTAGGCTTAAAATTTGGATCTTAGACTACTCTTAATTTTAACATTCCAGAACCTCCAAAGCTGTTTCCAAGTACCTTCCGAGCTAGTACAAGCCGACGCCATCGTCCAACTCCTCGACCCAACCAACATCACGGTCAATACCGGTATGCACGAGGATGTGTTTGACTTTATCAGCGAAAAGTTCGCCGATCACCCAAAAATAGACATACCACACACACTAAAGCATCTGAGGTATTGGATCACAAAGACAGACATCTATGAGAACCACAACAACAAACAACATTACGATGCGTGGAGGCCGCGCACGTTTCAAGGCAAATTCAACGTGAAAAGTTGGTGGAAAAAGTACTATGAAACTTCGCCGCTTTGTGAATTATACTTCATGTTGGCTGACATACCTTCAAAGTCGGTGACAGAAGAAAGAAACTTTGACATAGAAAGTTATGTCGCCAATACAATGGAGGAACGGTGAGTTATTTTTTGATTTTTAAAGTTGGGTTTTGGAAGTTGAAATCTATATAATTTTTTTTAGACTTTTTAAACCTAAAATTTGTTTTTAAATTTAAAATTATCTTTAAATGATGTTTTAGGCTTAAAAAGTACTTGAGCATGCAATTTTATCTTTAAGCCTAAAATTTATTTCTAGGCTTAAAATTTCATTTTTAATCTAAAATTAATTTTTAAGCCTAAAATTTGTTTTGAACTCAATTTATACAGTTTATCATTTTTAGGGTAACGACAAACATGAAGATATTTCTCAAATACAATCATATGCTTACATTCCACAGACAAACAGCTCGCAAACCTATTTGAACACTTTCTCAAATTTTTAAAATTTTTATTTTTTTGTCTAATTTCAAGACGAATTTTGAAGTCTCAGCTTTTTCCTTGACTTTATATCACTTCAAATAGTACTATGTAGTACGTCTTTAAAAGTTTGAATTTTACTTTATAGTACGACTTTAAAAGTCTTGAATTTAAGTAGTACTGTACAGTACGTCCAAAAATTTTATTTTGTTTTGTACTGTATAGTACTTTTTGCAACAAAAAGCAAATAATTAGTTTTAAATATCTTTCGCTACTCTTACCATGGTGAACAACACATTATATCACTTTTACAATTCCATTTTTGCTTATTTTTTTAATGTTGAGCATGCATTGATAGCATGCTTTTGTTATGCTTTGTAACGTTCTTGTTAAATTTGAATAAATATTAGATTTTTTAATTTAAGTACTAAAAAATGTACATGTAGGTTTGAAAACGTTAGACTTAGGGGTGAGAAAAGGGCCGGGCCCACTTTTTCAGGCCCGGCTTAGGCCCGGCCCGTTTTCATTTTTTTCTCAGGCCGGCCCGGCCAGAAAATTTCTAGGCCCGGCCTGTTTTAAAAAATTTTAAAACTTAACAAATAAACGGAAATTTGGCTTTACATTGTTTTTTCAGATCATTTATGGATCATAGTACCCAATAAAATTAAAAAACATCAACGGTGATTGAAATAAAAAATTTTAAAAAATTTAAAAAATTTTTTTTCGGGCCCGGGCCCAATTTTCAAGCCCGGCCCGTTTTAATTTTAGCTCAAGGTCTGCCCGTTTCTCACCCCTAGTTAGATTTAAAATAAAGGTTGGGTATGGAAGTCAAATTTTTAGTTTAAAAATGAGTTTTAAGCCTAAAAAATTTATTTTAGACTTAAAACTTAAAATTTGGTATTAAAATTGATCTTCAGGCTTAAAACTGCAAATTTAGATTTAAAAATGAATTTTAGGCTTAAAAATGAATTTTAGGCTTAAAAATGAAAATCAAGGTTTAAAAATGAATTGTAGGCTTAAAAATGAAAATTTAGGCTTAAAAATGAATTTTCGGCTTAAAAATGAAAATTTAGGCTTAAAATGAAATTCAATCTTAAAAATGAAAATTTTGACTAAAAAAATGAAAATTTAGGCTTAAAAATGAATTTTCATATTGTGTTTCAAACAATAAGTTAAAGGTCACCGACTATTCTCATTGTGAACAATATACAATCCAAACTTTAAACATTCGTTCGTTAGATCAAAAACGTTCTATTATACTATTCACTTTGACTAAAACAACATACGTCTAACTAACACACGTTCCGACTACTTGATAAAAATCGAAAAGTTTTGAAAAACACACACATACATCTTATAATGTAAACAAATCCGCGATTACTAATGTTCACGCGGTTTTTGTTCGAGATCAAGACTCTCGAAGGTCCGGTTTGTTGTTGCGATGCGTGAGGAGCTGGCCTTCAACGCCACGCACTTTGACGATCTGCCAGAAGCCGACCGATTGTGGATTGTGATTGTAGGAGCAGCCTTTACCCTACTACTCGGGTTTGGATGGGGCGCGAATGGGTTGGCCAATATTTTTGCTACTAGTGTTGGGGCAGGAGTGATCAATGATCGACAGGCTAAATATTGTGCTATTGGGTTTCAGATTGTAGCGTTTTTGTACATTGGTAAGCTTTTTTTTATTTTTTATACATTATCTTACAATACTCTATATTAAAGTACGTCTTGCACTACCCGACCTAGCTTGGCCTAATCAGGCTTTACCCGGGTCTACCTAGCTCTACCCAGCCTTGTATGTCCCTACACAACCCTAGCCGGTCTTACTTGGCCTTGGCTTATATCCTAGTCTACCCGACCCTGCCAGACCCTGCCCGGTCTTACCTGATCCTACTCGGTCATACCTCTACCTGGCCTTACACTACTCAATGTGGCTTTATGCGACTCTACCCGGCTCTAACCGGCTGTACCATGCTATATGCGGCCCTAATTGGCCCTACCCGGTTCTACCCTACTCTATTCTAAAAATTTCAGCCTTAACTTCCGCTCACATATCCTTTGACAATCCATTGAGTGTGATTTACAATGAATCTGCGAATGATGTTATTATTGGGCAAGTATCATTCATAATATCATCTGCTGTATGGGTTTGTTGTACTAGTGTCTTTGGTGTGCCAGTCTCTAGTCGACATTGTATCACTGGTAGTGCTATTGGATTCATTTTAATAGTCGGAGGCTTTGGAAGCTTAAAATGGGAGAGGATTCAGGTTTTAGGTGAGTTTAAAAGTGGCAAACGTATTATATTTCTACCACAAATGCTATTTTCAGCCCTATCCCTTCTGCTAACACCTCTAATAACTGGTGTTCTGGCTTTCCTAGCTCTATACCTTCTAGACATTATTTTACTTCGAAAGCAATTTAAACACAATTTACTGACTTACACGGTAGCCACATTACATATGATATCGTCAACATTGTTTACATTTGGGTTATTGTATGGCATATCATGTGACTTTGGCATAGTTCCATTACCACTACAGTATTCTGGGTTGTGTAGCGTTATTGTTGGACTCATTGTATTTTTGATTATTGTGTTCTTTATTGATCCTATGCTGCATGTTCAGGTTGAATGTGAGTTTTAATTTTGTATTTTTATTATGTTTTATATTTTGATTATGAAAACATAATAAAATGTCATGTTGGTAAAGTATGTTACAGTCAAATAACTTTTCTTACAGACGATGAACAAAAAGCCAAAGACAACGAAGTAAATCGTGATGACCATTCGTTTAGAGTCAACCGTTTTAAAGTGAAGAAAAGTAAGTCAGCCTTGCCTTGCCTTGCGTTGCCTTGCCTTGCCCTGTCTTTGTCCTGCCTTTACGCTGCTTTTACTTTGTATTTCCCCTGCCCCGTTTGGTTCTACCCCCCCCCCCTTTTTCCCCATATATATTATGTTTTACCTGGCTAATAAATCTTCTTTCATAATAATAACTTTTAAAACAAAACTTTAGTTAACATGCTTCCAAAAAAGTTTATGATATCAATTGATGGAAAAACGCCAATAACAAACCATATTAGCCCAGAAGGAATGGATGTAATAAAAGAAAAAGTTGGCCCCAAAATCCAGAAACACATTCGATCAGATGTGAATAACATAAATAGCGTTACAAAATATGCCTTTAGTACTGTGCTTTTTTTTACTTGTGGCTTTATGGCGTTTATTCAGGCTGTGGAGAACATACGGTATGTCAAAATACATTTTCAAATACGTCATATTTTATGAGATATTACACATAAATAAAACAAAAAATAAAAAATATTAATTAGCCTAGTGTGTAACCAAGCATTCCAAAATTTAAAATTTACAGCCACAGAATTAACCGAGCTGTTTTACTTTACTAACCTTAGTTAGGCTATATTATAGCGAAGATACGGGAAAGAGACGAATGGTTAATCAAAGCACAACTTGCTTTTTGATTCGGTTTTGCGTCGAAAGAAGATGCAGTGACTGAATTTCTTTATTTCTCTGCGCTCTCTTCTTTTCGCGTGCTCTCGCTCTCTCTCTGTTTCTTCTAGCATAGTATATAGCAAATCAATATTTCTGCCAAAACTTATTTATGTACTTCAAAAAAAGCAAAAACAAAAAAATTTTCAGTTTATCAGCCCTGCCACTAAACATCCTGATCAAAGTGTATCAACACGAAGTCATAACAGAAACCACTAGTATTCCACCTTTATTAGCCTTATATGTGACACCAGTAATATGTTGTGGAATCTACTTTATGGGTGGACGTGTAATGAATACAGTCGCTTTTGATCTGGGCTGTAATAACGTTATAACACATTTAATGGCTCAACTTGCTACAACTATCGTCATAAACATGAGTCCAACTTTGAATGTTTATCATTCTAATTCTTATTGTTTGGTAGGGTTTTCTTAATTTTTAAAAACTACAGCAAATATACTGGGTCGAATATTTTTAAATATTTTAATAGAGGTGCAGACGGATAATACATGGTAGGGTACGATAAGTAAGAATAAAGTAGGGTAGATTAATAAAGGATAAAGTAAAGTAGAGCGGTTAAGTCACGCCTGAGTAGAGTCAAGTAGGGTAGGATAGACTAGGGTATAGCAAGCTAAGATAGGTCAGAAGGTTAGGGTAAGGTAGGCTAAAAAATCTTTCAACTTATTTATAATGGCATATCATTTCAGGTATTTGCCATGATTTGCCTTGGCTTTGTGCCACAAAACGGGAAAATGAATTGGAAAGCGTTGCGGAACATTGTAATAGTGTGGGTAGTAACCATACCTTCACTTATTGTTTTTGTGGCTCTATTGACATTTTTGTTAATATTACTTGTTTAAAACACAATACAGTATACGTGTAGTTAATAAAATACGAAATTTTAATTTTGTTGGTCACATTGTGTATTTTTAAATTTTATTTTTATAGCTTTTTGGCTACATTTTTTACTTTTTTCTAGATGGCACCAGATATAACTTTGTTAGAGTTGCCTACGTAAAGATAATAAATTATATTACATTATGTTAACTTATAATGGCAAAAGTTAAAGTTAATTAGCCTTTTACAACGTTTAATATAAGTTGTAGTTGTACTTATAAGACTTTTAAGGTTAACTTAATTTTCCAAAGTTTAAACTTAATTTTTGAAACAAAAATTATAATTTTAAGCCTAAATCGCTTATTTAAAACAAAAAAAATTATTTTTTAAATCTAAAATTTTAGTTTTAAGCCGTAAGATAAAAAATTAAAAGTTCAACGATTAACAGTAAATATTCGTTGTAAAGATTATATACAATTTATTAAACGAATAATTACACCACAATATACAATATGTTAAAATATGTTCAAAGTGACGTTTTTTACACCATAGTTATTTGAAAAATCTGCGTGCACGGTTAAACGATCCTAACGGCGACGTCACGTATGGAATAATCTCGTCATCTTTCAATATACATCTAAAAATATTAAAATTATAGTTAAACGTAGAGACAGTGATTGATCGGTTAGACCAGATCAAGTACAAAAAATTTCGGATAGAAACAAAGAAACTACATACGGGCTGGTCCGGCAAAACACAGCATATAGAGTAGGCTTGGAATAAGGTACTGTTGAAGCTTTAGACCAGAGCTCTGAACTAGGGCTTCACGAGAGTCTGGGCTAGGGCTCTGGGTTAGGCCTCTGGGCTAAAGCTCTGGGCTAGGGCTTTGGGCTAGAGTTCTGGGCTAGGGCTCTGGGTTAGGGCTTTAGGCTAGGGCTCTGGGCTAGAGCTCTTGGCTAGGGTTCTGGGCTAGGGCAACGTTCATAAGACTTACCCATAAGTAAAAATGTCAACAGTGGCCTGTTGATTAACAGCAACATTGAATCCGCCTTTGTCTGCTCCACCATCAAACAAACATTCGGTGATTTGCAGAGTTCCATCTTTGCATGTTTTTCGTAAATCAGCTACATCTTTCGAAATGATGATCTCTTCTCCGTCTGCACACTCTTGTTCAATTGAGAATTTTATAAAACATGCTAAGAACAGACACTTTATTAGGTTGATTGAAGACATTTGTCGTAGGTACTGGTCTGAAAAGATAAGTAATTAAATTTCGAAAAATCTTGTAAAGTTTTGATTAAACAAAAAATTTAAAAAAACGCGTAAGAAAGGGTTATTAAGCCTAAACATAATTTTTACTAACTAAAATTCTTTTTAAGCTTAGTTCACTTTTTATGTCTAAAATTCAGTTTTTAAGCTTAAAATTCAGTTCCTAAGCTTAAACTTAATTTTTGAAACTTAAGTTCATTTTTAACCCTAAAATTAATTTTTAAGCTTAAAATTAGTTTTCAATCTTAAAAATTTATTTCTTAGCCTAAAATTCATTTCTTAAGCTTAAAATTTAATTTTTTTTATATAAATTCATTTTGAAGCCTAAAATTCATTTTTTAAGCTGAAAATTCGTTTATAAACCGCAAATTGAGTTTTAAGCCTAGAATTCATTTATAAAACTTCATCGCAAGTTTGAGAAATAATTTTAAAAAGTTAAGTCAATTTAATTCTCACTACCGTTAAAACAACCTTTTAACCCACATACATTAATTATTGTAGTCTAAAACATACGTACAAGTGTTTTAAAACAATGCTTAACAAAACGTTTCTTCCTTTCCACCTTCTCTTCAGAAGGTGGAGAGGAACAATCTTAAGTTATGGTCATGTGAACAAAACCGCAGAGCATAACTATAAAACGCTCAAAAGATTTATCATAAGAAATACCATTGTTTGTCACAGTTAATTTAGAGCTACAATAAGATTTAGCCTACAATATATTTTGAGTTACAAGAAAAAAAGCTTTGTATGAATTTAAAAACAGATTTTGCAAAAATAATACAAATTATAAAATTGAGCTTCGTTTAGGGTTGCAAATGAACAGTTTTTAGGCTTAAAAGCAATAGGATTGCACTGGACTTGAAATAACATAGAGCCAGGATACCGCTACGCGTTAATCGATCACAAGGTAACGCCATAGCAAACCAAAATATAAGGCTAGCTTTAGAAAGACCGGTCTGAATTTACAATTAAGGTAAGATTGAAGTTGAGCTTGGGTAGGGTTAGAGTCCAGTTAAGATAGTGTTAAAATAAGGTTAAAAAAGGTGTGGGCAAGGCTAAAATAGCTATAGCAAAGGTCATTAGGGCAGTGCTTGGCTAAAGGTAATGCTGTGGAAAAAGCCATGGCTATGGCTAAAACTCAGACATTATAATCGTCGTTTTGTCAGCATAGACCACAACAAGTTTTCTATACTAAACCACAGTAAAACTGTACTTAAGGCGGCCGGCAGCGTGACAAAGTAAAAAAATTTCTATCCAAAAATGACCCAAAAACAGTTTTTTATAGTTTCATACGACAAAAAACAGCGTTATTAATGCTAAACAGTAATCATATTAAATAATTTAACATGGCACAAGCCTGCACTACATTCGTACGCACAGACAGCTTAACGCCTCAAGTTGTACGACTTACAAAATTGACGAGGTTTGCTCTCGGAACAAGTTTATATAGAACATATAAGTCAATATTATGCGATTAACGTCAAAAGGCTAAGCTTCAGGCTATGTCTAGGGTTAAGACTTTTTAAAGATTTCGAAATAATCTATAAATAAGCAATTGTAACCTTTAGCTAAAGACAGGTGCCTTTATTTCAAGATAAAGTTTTTATGTTAGGTTAAGAAATAGAAATTCAGGCTTAAAATGAAAATGTAGAGTAAAAAAAATAATTTTAAGTTTTAAAATAAATGTTAAGCCTAAAATAAATTTCAAGCATAAAACTGAATTTTAGGCTTAAAAATTAAGACTAGGCTTAAAAATGCAGTTGAGGCTTAAAGAATGAATTTTAGACTTAGATATCAATTCTTAAGCTTAAAAATATGAATTTTAAACTTAAAATGAAGATTAGGCTTAAAAATAAATATTAGTCTTAAAAATTAATTTCAGACTTGAAAATGATAATTTAGGCATAAAAATAAATTTTATGTTTAAAAATACACTTTAAGCTTAAACAATGAAGTTAAGTTTACAAAAATAAACGTATAAGATAATTCTCAGCCTAAGATTGAAATTTAGGCTTAAAAAATAAATTTTAGGCTAAAAATATGAATTTTCAGCAAGACATAAATTATTCAAGTTAAAATTGAAATTTTGAAAATTCCAAATTATTTTTTTTAATTTTTACTAGATTAAAAAATTGAAAAAATAATTCAAAGTACCAACTAATGCATTAAAAAACTAAGAATTTGATTAAAATCCTATTGTTATGTTAGAATTTCAACCT
The DNA here is from genome assembly GCA_904066225.2 of Bursaphelenchus okinawaensis. Taxonomy (NCBI): domain Eukaryota; kingdom Metazoa; phylum Nematoda; class Chromadorea; order Rhabditida; family Aphelenchoididae; genus Bursaphelenchus; species Bursaphelenchus okinawaensis. The sequence goes on along the minus strand of CAJFCW020000005.1, from coordinate 2,905,769 downwards.
TTTCATGTCGTAGAATTTGCGTGATTACCGTGCCCTATCACGTAAAAGGTCTACTTTAACAGCTTGTGACACAAGTGCGTAGTAGTCCAAAAATTCTTCAAACAAGCATTTTTAAACATAACATGTACAGATTGTAAATTTACAAGCTTAACATTTACAATAGACTTCCTTAAACAAAGTTATAAAAAAAGTTTGGTATAGTCAACGAGCGATTAATTTTACAATTGGGCCGTTATTACTGTAAAGAGGACAAACTTAGAATTACGGAAGAGGAAAGGAAAGGCTAAAGTAGTTATAGAAAAGACTGGTAGGGTAGGGTTTGGCTAAAGTTTTAAATAAAATAAGGGAGAGCTAGGCTAAGACTTCTGTGTAAGAAACCACTAGAAAATTTTTAAATTTGTTTATGTTAAAATGATAAAATCAATCTTTTATCACTAAAAATATCAAAAACCCTTAAAAAATAATTTTAAATTTGTTAACACCGCTTTAAAAAAAGGTCTTTAGAAAAATACAATTTATCATTAAAGTACTTTAAAAGTGCTAACGGCTTAAGTCTACATTGCCTTTTAAAGCCGAAAAAATCATCTAAAACAGTGTTAATTAAAGATTAAAATAACTTTAAAACTTTGTTTTAAATTGTAATCCGTGAAAAACACAAATTATTTACAAACATAAATAAATTTTCCCAACATAAAATTAAAAAAAAAAAGTTGTTATATATTCTTGTATAACAAAGTCCTTTATAAAAAACGTCTTATAAAACGAAAAAATGTATAATTTTGTGTATGGAATCGTTTGAGGATTTATTTGTTCAATGTACAGAAGTTTCACTGTATTCTACAAAAGTTAAACTTCAAATAACCAAAAAAATTTTTTAAATTTAGAAAATCAATTTTCAAAATTGTGTTATCCTAATTCACAAATCTCTTTTACTTTTAGAACGTATATTCTTCAATATACTTCACAATCTTACTGTAGAACTATGGTATAGCGAAGTGCTTGGAGGTTTTAAATTTGTTTGTTATAGAGAAGTTTCATTTTGCAAGAATTTTAAATGCTCTGTGAAGAGTGGGGCTGAAGATTAAAAAAATTTTGTTGTATAAGAGTTTTGTTATGAAAGAGTTCACTATAGTGGAGTTTTACAAAATGAGTCATCTTTGGTTTGAAAATACGTTTAGTATGCTATGAAAAGTGGATTTGCAAACCATCATCGGCTGATGGTTGTTATGATAATTCATGTAAAACTTTTGTCGATTGAAAGAGGAAAAACGCAGAGTTTTTCTCTCATGGTAGTTTATTTGTAATATTTATTGGGAGTTACGTTTTTGGACACAACAATGGTAGGTTTAAAATTTGTTTTTTAAAGTTTAAAATTAGGTAGAAAACGCTTTACTGTACAACAAATGGCAAGAACTTTCTTTACAGAACAAAAAATGGCATGAACTTTATTTACAAAACCAAAAATGGCAAGAACATTATTTACAAAACCAAAAATGGCAAGAACTTTATTTACAAAGTTAAAAATGAAAAGAACTTTCTTTACAAAACAAAACATAACAAGAACTTTCTTTACAAATCAAAAAAGACGTTTTTTTGTTTTATAAGTTGATCTCCTTGCACTTGCTTCAGAAGTGCTAAAGTTTTGTCGCCGGTAATTTGCTGTAGCAATTATAATACGGAGCAGTTATTTCACTTTAGTGTAACTTGGTATCCGGTTCTCATTCGATATTTAACTATAACAACTTAAAAATAACTTTTACTGTGTATAAGCTTATTTTTCGAATTTTTATTAGCTTAGCCTATCCTGGGCTTGGTAAAAGGCTAAAATCTAGAAAAAAAGGTATAGTAGGGTGAAACGTAGAGCATGGTAAAAGGTAGGGCAAGGCATAGTTTATAGTAGGGTAGAGTAAACCAAGTGGGTTAGGTAAGACGAAGCAACCTAGGACAGGGTAGGGTAGGGTAGGGTGGTATTTTTGTCATAAAGTTTTAACGACTCTTGCCTTCCTAGTGACCAACAACACCTCTCTGACCAAAACACCTCACCCTCCGGTTACTATGACTAATATTTTTGAGACATTTCACAGTTCAAAGCCTTCTTAACCTCCTTTTTTCAAGCGGGCTAAAAATAAGCAAGATTTCGAAAGTCGTGAAAAGGACTGTATTTCGTTTGTTTGAGTTATGTTTGGGGCGAGTTCTTACTCTCGCGGTCACTTTTTTCGCGAAAACCACTTTCTATCACAATTTTTGTAAAATTTTATTGGGCATGGGAATTGGGTGGCATTACGGGAATTTGAAAATTTACTTGATATTGGGAAAAAATACTTAAAAACACGGTAAATTGGGTGTAGTTAATGTGTTATACTTGGTCTTGGAGGACAACTTTAAGCTTAAAATGTATATTTTTCATTGTAAAGCTTAGAGTTAAAAGATTAAGCTTAAATCTGAAGAAATGAGCCTAAAGTTTTAAAAATACAGCTTAATGTTGACTTTTAAGCCTAAAATTTCGCTTTTGAGCTTAAAATTAGTCTTTTTGCATTCCAAAGCCTAAATTATAATTTTCAAGTTTAGTCTAAAACGCTATCTCAATCATTAGATACTATCAAACTTTGCCATTTAAACCCTTATTAATTACTCAAAAATTTCGCCTACGTCGTTGAATGTTTGTCTAGTGATTTTTGAAAGACTGCGAATGAAAAGGACAGATGAGTAGGTTATATTGTTCATTGCGCACTCTTACCGATGGTTTCCTATACAATAGTTAATTTTTGGGTTATAATTATACTCACAGGGCTTTGGAGGGGGAATTTTAGCGTTTTGAGTAGGTTAGGGTTGGGGGTAGGGTAAGGCAAGAGAAGGGGTACCATAAATTACGAAAAAAGTTTTAAATTCTATATTTTTAAAGAAAAATTTATTTTTCCAAAAACACTTGGCCGTGCCACTCCTTTTTCCCTTCTATTGATAAAACAAACACTTGACTCATTTTTTCATCGATAAGAATTAGTCTTGGCTCATTTTGATTCGCTTCCGGAAAAAAGATTCCTGATTTCGAGGACTTTTTCACAATTTCCTGCCAAATTTGATCAAAATCTCTTGTCAAATGTTGTTTTAATGATCTGATACGATTAGCATAATATTATGAGTCTGTCCTCCTTCAAGGTATGTTTGTTTGTGTTGAAATTTGAGTAACTCACACCGGTTTCTCGTCTCTAACGCAACATTGGGCTCGCATGTTGTTTTAGGCGTATTTTAGGCGGATTTTTGGGGTTTTTACGCATGTTGCTTTAGGTGGGTTTTAGGTGGATTTTTCGGTTTTACCGGGCAATATTTATGTTATACTGAAGTTTTTTTGATTTTAGAAATTGTTGAATGGTGTTTTTTATGTTATTTTAGTGTTTTTTGATTAAAACTGTGATGTTTTTGGTAGTAAATTAAGGATTGTGTCCGTTTGATTGCTTAAGTTTGACGTTTCAACTTATTTTATTTATATCTTTTTCACAAATGCAGCTAAAGACTTCAAAATTTGTGTCAACATAGCTCAAATACTTCCTCAACTAATGTCAAAAAATACATTTTCAAATTCCTCATCTTGTTGATGTTATTCAAGAAAGTAATGTGTTTATCATTTCAGAAATGCGAGAAAAAGCTGCCATCTGAAGCGATTCGATTAAGGGAGCAAATCATGAACGGAACAGCTACATTGGGCCGAAATGACAGTTTTCCATTGACCAGCTTCAAAAAGGGTGCCAAAATCTGGGTGAAAGATGCGGAACGAGTATGGGTGCAGGCCGAAATGCTGGCCGATTTGTCGTTTCAGTCTAGAACAGTCCCGTTGAAGATTATCAGCGATGATGAGGTTTGTTGATTTTTTAGGTAATAAAAGATTAAGTTTAAAAAGTGAATTTTAGGTAAGAAATAAACTTTTAGATATGACACGTTATGATTAAAGCTAAAATTGAAGCATACTTTGATTATTTTAGACCAAAGGAAGGAGTTATAGGCGATTGTAGAAATTTTTAGGCTTACTTCTTTGATTAAAAACTATTTTTAAGTTTATTTATATGGCTAAAAGTTATTTTAGGCTCATCTTAAGGAATAAGAACTTAATTTTTAGGTGATTGACTATGACTTTGCCAAGAGTGGCATGCCATTTCTGTGCAACCCTGATATTCTCCTTGGCAAGGACGACTTAACTTCCTTGAGTTATCTTCATGAACCTGCTGTACTCAACAATCTTCAGTATCGATTCGAACGACTGGAGAAGATTTACACATATTCTGGCATTGTCTTGGTGGCAATCAATCCATATGCCGATTGTTCACAATTATACGGCGAGGATGTCATGTTGGTATGTTGTGTTACGTAGAGAGTTGTATCTTATTTTCAAGCCTAAAGCTGCTTTTTGGTTTTAATATTGAAACTCAGGCTTAGTTTTTTGAGTTTTTAAAAAAATTTTGTAAGTTTTAGGTATACCGAGGGCAAGGACAACAAGTTCGAGTTCTAGAGCCCCACATCTATGCCATAGCTGAGGAAGCTTACTATGACATGAGTGAATATCACAAAAACCAGTCGATTATCGTATCAGGGGAAAGTGGCGCAGGAAAAACAGTCTCGGCCAAGTTTGTCATGAGGTATGTATCAATGTGGATTTTAGGTAATAAAAATTGAATTTAGGCTTAAAGTAGCATTAGTTTATATTTTAAACGGTTTTTGAGTCAAAATGCGTTTTTAGGCTTAAAAGTTAAATTTTAGGGTTACAAGTTGATCTTAGGCTTAAAATGAAACATTAGGCTTAAAAATCATTTAGTTTTTTTAATTTAGTCTAAGAAAGGCATTTTAGGTTTAAAACTCATTTTTAGGCTAAAACATGAATGTTAGGCTTAAAAGTGATTTTAAGTTTGAAATTTTTAGGTACCTAACAACAGCCGCCTCCCGGTACCGACGATCCGAAAATGGCATTGAGAACCGTGTGTTAGCCCTAAATCCGGTTATGGAAGCGATTGGAAATGCGAAAACGATTCGAAATGACAATTCAAGTAGATTCGGAAAGTTTATTCAAATCGACTTCACTGAGAAACATACAGTATCAGGGGCCAAAATGAAGACATACCTATTGGAAAAGAGTCGAGTAGTGTTTCAATCTCGAAATGAACGAAATTACCACATCTTTTATCAGTTGTGTGCTTCTCACAATCATGAGATTCTGAATGGTCTTGGACTGACCGAAGCTACCGGATTCAGATTCACAAATATGGGCGAAGCCAACGATATTGGTGGTGTAGATGATCGAAAAGAGTTTGAAGCAACTCTACAAGGTTTCAGCTTGTTGAAGATCGATCCGATGAGACAAAGAGAAATCTTCAGGGTTTTGGCTGGGGTTCTACAGTTGGGAAATATTAAGTTTGATGCTCAACATGACAAAAGCTCGATTAATGTAAGGAGAGGTCTAGAGGGTTTTAACTGGTTTTGAGGTTTACAGAAGAACTTTGGGGCTTCAAAATGAAATTTTACTATTAAAAATGAAAATTTAGGCTTAAAATGAAATTATAGGCTTAAAACTTAAATTCTGGTATAAAAATGTATTTTTAGGCTTATTAATGATTTTTATTTTGAAAACGCGATCTTTGGGCATAAATGTGTATATGTAGGCTTAAAATGTATTTTTGGGCTTAAAAATGAAATTTTTGGTTTAAAATTGATCTTTAATAAAAATATTGTTTCAGGCCGACTCAGAATCCTGCCTACAAAAGCTATGTACCGAGCGTTTCCAAGTCGACCCAAGTCAGTTGACGGAGTGGCTGACGAATCGAGAACTAAAAGCTGGAGCAGAAAAGCTGAAAAAGCCTGTAAATAAAGAAGTGGCCGAAGATACTCGTGACGCATTGGCAAAGCTGATATACTCATCTATATTCACATGGATCGTGAACAAAGTCAACCAAAGTTTGATGGTCGAAAATTCAAAAAGTTCAAAGGAAACAAACTCGAGATTTATCGGAGTTTTGGATATTTACGGGTAAGAGATTGTTGTTGTTAAGGGTGTAAGGTTTCAGATAAAAAATTGATTTGATGTCGAGAATTTAGGCTTGAAAATGACTTAAAATATCTTTTAGGGTTAAAAAAAGAATTTAGGCTTAAATTTAACTTTTCGGCTAAAAATTAAATTTTAGGCTTAAAGGGAAGTTTTATGCTGGAAATGAAAATTTAGGCTTAAAAATGAAATTTTAGGTTTAAAAATGGGTTTCAATGTGTTTTTACTTTTAGATTTGAAACCTTTGAAGTGAACAGTTTCGAGCAGTTTTGCATCAACTACGCCAATGAAAAGCTTCAACAACAATTCAATCAGCACGTTTTCAAATTGGAACAAGCTGAATACGAAAGAGAAGGCATCGCATGGGTCAGGATAGAGTATTATGATAACCAAGAATGCATTGATTTGATTGAAAAACGACCGGGAATTTTGGATTATTTGGATGAGCAGTGCAAGGTTTGTAAAAGGGTTTATTTTTGAGTTACTTTTGGGTTTAGAAATGGGTTTTAACGGTGTTTTTAGGCTTAAAAGGTGGATTTTTTTTGAAGAAAAAGGACTTGAATTTAAAACAATGCTTTTAGGCTTAAAATTAGAGTTTCGAAACATGTTTAAGTCTTGTAAGGGCTTTACATTGATATTTCCAGACCGGCCACGGAAGCGACGAAGCATGGCTGAACCAACTGGTCAATTGCCAAATTCTGAAGAATTGTGATCACTTACAAATGCCAAAAATCAAGAACAACACGTTCATGGTGAAGCATTTTGCCGCAAATGTCAGCTACACCGTCACTGGATTCTTGAATAAAAACAAAGATACGATCAATGAACGGCTTCTAGGAGTTTTTGAAAATACACAGGTAAAGGGGGGGGGGGCTGAAAATGGATTTTAGGCGTAAAACTGAAATTTTAGCCTTAAGAATGAATGCTTAGGCCTAACAATGGATTTTAGGTTTAAAAATAAAGCTTTAGGCTTAGAAATGAATCTTAGGCCTAATATTAAAATTTTAGGATTGAAATTGAATTTTAAGGCTTAAAAATGAAATTTAGGCTTTAAAATTCAATTGTGGGTTTCGAAGTATATTATAGGCTAAATATTAGGCTTAAAAACTGAAATCTTATGCTCAAAATGTCCTATGAATAAGTTTAGGCTTAGGCTAATCAATATTACTTTATGCTTTGAAACTGACGCGGGTTTTATAGGTTTTAGATTTTTCAGAGCCGTTTGTTACCTACTTTTAAAATCAAAATTAAATTTTCAGTTCAAATTCCTAAAAGAAATTCTACAAGAAGCTCTGGAACAACAACAAAATGGAGCAAAACGAAAGAAAACAGTTGGAATGCAATTCAAGGACTCACTAAAACAACTGATTGAAGTCCTGACATTGACCAGGCCACACTATGTAAGATGTATCAAGCCGAATGACTCAAAGGAGCGATTCACCTTTGAGCCAAAAAGAGCAATTCAACAGTTGAGAGCTTGTGGAGTGCTGGAGACTGTCCGAATCTCGGCTACTGGATATCCGTCAAGGTGAGGGTTTTTTGATAGATTTGATAAGGAGGGAAGGATGGTAAAGGTTTTGGAAAAAAATGAGTTGAGGACTTGAAATTTACTTTTTTGGATAAAAAATGAGCTTTAGGCTTAGAATGAACTCTTAGGCTTAAAAATTATGTTCTAGGTTTAAAATTTAAATTTTAGATTTAAAATAAAAATTTAGGCTTAAAACTTAATTTTAGGCTTAAAAAACTAGCTTTAGGGACATAATTTTAAGCTTAAAATTTACTTTTAGTTTAAAAAATGAAATTTGAGGCTTAAAAATGACCTTTATGCTTGCTCATGAATTTTTGACTTAGATCTATCAATTTTACTTCTGAAAATAAAAATACTATTAAATAGCCCAAAAACTTTATAAAAAGTACAATTTTTAATTTCAGATGGACATACGACGACTTCAAACGTCGCTACAGTGTTCTCTTCCCAAGTGGCTCCAGCCTAAAGCCAAGAGTTTTTGCCAAAGAAACTTGCGAACAATGGTTGGACGCAGAGAAGTTTGCCTTGGGCGATTCAAAAATATTCTTCCGAACTGGACAAGTGGCAGCATTGGAGCAGAACAGACACGACGTTCTGTATCGTGCTGCTGTTTGTATTCAGAAAACTTTCAGAGGTTATGTGGCTAGGAGAAGATATGTTCAGTACAAAAATGCTATACTGACTATGCAGGTGGGTTGAAAATGATTTTTTGGGAATAGAGGGGTTTTTAGGCTTTAAACGAAGTGTTACGCTTAAAAATGCGTTTTAGGCTTAATAATAAAGTATTAGGCTTAAAAAATTAAGTTTTAATCTTAAAGATGAATTTTAAGCATGAAAATGAAGTTTTAGGCTTAAAGATAAATTTTGGGCTTAGAAATGCGTTTAAAATTAAATTATATGCATAAAAATGAAATATTAGGCCTAAAGCGCTATTTTAGGTTAAAAATAAAATTTTTCATAATGTTGATGACTTTCAGGCCTACGCTCGTGCCTATTTGGCATTCAAACGTGTCAAATACCTTCAAATCGAACGAGCTTTGGTCACAATTCAAAGCTTTGTCCGAAGCTATCAGAAGCGAAGACGGTTCGAAAATCTGAAGGCTGTCACACTTCACATTCAGTCTTGGTATCGTGCTGAACAGGTTCGAAAGGAACTTTTGAAGGTAAATTTTTGTTTTTTTTTTGAAAAAGTTGTTTTTTAGTTAATTTTTTTTAATTGAAAGATTCAAAAATGAATTTTAGGTTTAAAAATGAGTTTTTAGGCTTGAAAATGAAATTTTAGACTTGAAATTAATAAAAATAATAGTAATCTAGGCTAACTTCGAAAAAATTAAACAAACTTATTTTAAGAAGCGCTATGAACGCTCAGCCCTAATAATCCAGAAGCATTGGCGTGGCTACTGTGTCAGACGTGAGCACGTTCACTACATCCTTAACATAATCAAAGTTCAATCGATGGTCCGCCGATTTTTGGCCAAGAGAAAGCTGAAACAACTCAAGATTGAAGCCAAATCAGTGGATCATTTCAAGAATCTTAACGACGGCTTAGCTAACAAGTTGATTGAAACTACCCAAAAATTGAGTTTAATCAACGAACAGAATGCTCAAATGGCACAGAAGCTGGCTTATTATGAAGAAATGGCACTGAGGAATGAAGAGTTGGAAAAAGAAGTTGAGATATTGAGGTTTAACGCCAGTTTAGTTGAGGAAACGAAACAACAATTGGAGGTTTATGCGGTCGATCTTCAGGAAAAGGAAAAGTGCGCGAATGAATGGAAGGAACGGCACGATTTGGTCAATATTGATTTGGAAAGGGTAAGAAAATCGGAGTTTTTGGCAGTATTTAGAAGTGCGAATGATAATTTTTTAGTTTTTATTACAAGAAATGGCAAAAACTTTCTTTACAAAACACAAAATGGCAAAAACTTTCTTTACAAAACAAAAAATGGCAAGAACTTTCTTTACAAAACAAAAAATGGCAAGAACTTTCTTTACAAAACAAAAAATGGCAGGAACTTCCTTTACAAAACAAAAAATGGCAAAAACTTTTTTTACAAAACTTTATATAAGTATTTTTAATAATATTGTTCTAGTTGAACGACGAGATGGAACGTCTATCAACAGAATGCGAAAGTTTTAACAACTTGGTACAAGAAAGAACCACTCAGCTGAACCAAATCCAAGGCCAATTGGACGTAGAAATCAGGCGAAGAGAACAAGCCGAACATGAAATGGCAGAAATGAGGGAACAACTGATTAGGAACGCCGATTTACTGGTCGGTTCTGGGTTCAGTCGAGAAGGCAGTTTGAGAGGTAGGTTGATATTTGAGGGTTGAAATTGATATTAGGAATTTTAGGCTTAAATTTGAATTTTAGGCTTAAAAATTAATATTAAATTTTCAGGAAGCGATTATAAAGCCGGCTTCAGCTACCCATCAAGTGATATTCAATTTGACGGCGATAGTATCAAACTGCTTCAAGATCAACAATCGTTGATTACAAGCCTAAGAAAACGGTTAGAAGAAGCTCAGCGGGTCAGAGATCGATTGGAAACCGAGAAATGTTCAATCAAACTACATGAATATGCGGAGAAATTCACATCGTTGAAGGCTTACGAAGCACAACGGCTACAAGTGAGTACGAAAGGGAATCAGTTGGCTTGGCATGGGGATTTCAAAAGTATTTTAGGGTTTCTAGTGGTCTTTGTGGTACATCTTTGTCTTCTCTTTTTACTTCTTTTGCGTATTTTTTTACTGTCTAGCCCTGATTACTGTAACATCTCTCTGCCTCTCCAACTGATTCCTTTTTGTTCGTACTAACACACGGGGGTGGTTTTTATGATTGATTAAAGCTAACATATGTTAAGGATCTCGAAGTCACCGTGGTGAAACAACGCAACGAACTCCAAGCCTACGTCGAAGCGATGGCCAAGTCTGGATCACTTCAGAAGTGTTTTGTCGAATCGTACGATAGAATCAAAGAAGATTTGGAAAGACTTCACGAAGAGAATCTAGGCCTACGAGCGTTGTTGGCCACCTTCTTTGAAAAGAGAACGGCCAAATCACCGGATTCAGGCCAATGGTCGGAAGGCAGTGACGATGGATCGTCATCACAAATCACGAATGACATTGAGGAACAGTACACAGTGGATAGACTGGTTAGACAGTACAGGGATACTTTGGAGTAGGTTTTTTGATATTTTGGTTAAAGTTGATTTTGAATTTGAAAAACTTGAAAAAGATTTTTTTGAGATTCAAATTAGTTTTTAGGTCTAACATTTGTTTTTGAACCTAAAATTCATTTTTAAGCCTAAAATTCATTTTTAAGCCTAAATTTCATTTTTTATAATTTCAGCGTGGCCAATCGTGAAATTGCCGAAAGAGACGAGAAAATCCTGGAACTGACTAGAAGTATGGCACAATTGGAAGAAATGCTGCATAGTAGTTGTCAGGTATGGTATTTTTTAAATTTTTTTGTAAAACACATTTTAAAATTTTCTGTGGTTTTTTTGACTTTTTAAGATTCTTCCTGACTTTTTCAAATTGAAATTTGAAAATTAGGTAACAAGAGACGGAGAATTTTGCAAAGTTCTGAACTTGTAAGCAAGGACTTTGCTAGGGAAAGGGAAATGGATGCATGGTGGTGAATACACCTATTCTTCTCCTCATTTTTCCTACTCTTGCACCTTCTTAATTTTTTAAGGTTTAAAAGCTCAAAAACCAAAATTTTTTCACGTTCTAATCTACCTAAAATCTGTAGCGACGGCTAATGTTAGATAATTCGTAGCGCATTGCAAGTTTTGATTCAGCGGAAGGTCGTTGTGTTGATTTTTGAACAAAAGACGGACAAAGGAAGGGTAGTAAACCTGTGTAAACAAACCGTTAATTGGATACAATCGCTTCGGGGTTAATACAAAACTATGCATTATTCAAATTTGAAAAGTTTAAGGGTTGTGAGTAGCCGATGGTTTTTTGGGCTTAATGTGGGCATGGTGAAACTGACTGTATGCCATAATTTTTTTTAAGTTTAAATTCATTTTTTAGCCTAAAGGTTTTTTTTAAGTCTAAAATTTAATTCTTAAGCCTAAAATTAATTTTTATACCCGGAAAGTCATTTCTATGCATAAAGTTGCATTTTTAAATCAAAATGTCATTTTTAAGTCTAAAATTTAATTCTTAAGTCTAAAGTTAATTTTTAAACCTGAAAAGTGATTTCTGTGCCTAAAATTGCTTTTTAAGTCAAAAAGTAATTTTTAAGCCTGTAATTGAATTTACAAGCCCAAAATTGAATTTTTAAGCCTAAAGTGCTATTTTTATAAATGAAAGTGCATATCTAAACTTAAAGTGCATTTTTAAGTTTAAAATTTCTTCTCAAGCTTTAAAAAGTGGTTTCTAACCCTAAAGTTTCTTTTTACCCCTACGGTTTCATTGTTGTGCTAAAATCTCATTTATAAGCTTACAATTTCTAAAAACTCATAAAATTTAAATTTTTCGAATTTGGACTTTTTACCTTAATCTCATCGCAGCTATAACTATAATTGCCGCTGGCTTTTTAAATAATTGTATTCTCCACGAAGCGGGCTATTTTTTTAAAGGTTTCTTTTTTCATGCAAAATACTTTCTCTCCACTGCCTCGCATCCGACCGGGCGGGGGGATCTTTTTGGGAATTCCGCGTCACAAAAAGCCCTTTTTCTTTTTGGAGGGCTCTGTTTTTGATCGTGGAGAATTTTGTGGGTTTTGACAAAGGAAATTTGCTTTATTTTCTATTATGTTATAACAACAACATTACTTTTTATGCTTTTGTGATTTTTATATGCTTTATATTAGCTGGTTTTATTAGAAAAAAGGGGGGTTTGGGTATTTTTGAGGTTAGAAAATGGGTTTTTGCATTGTTTTTCATCAGAAAAAAAAATATTTTTACTTTTTTTACATTGGAATATGATTTTTTGGGGTTTTAAAGTCAGAAAAAAGGGGTTTTTGAAAATTTTTTAATTGAAAAATTTATTTTTGAGCTGATTTGAGGTTGAGTATTTTTAGGTAATATAGATTGCATTTTTGTCATTAAATATTCCTTTTTTGATATGAAAAATAGCTTTCGGGCAAAAAAAAGTTTGATTTTTGGCTAAATATTGTATTTTTCCTCGTTTTTTAACGTTTTTCTTTCAACTTTTTAAAAATGTGAGTATTTTAAGCCGGTTTGTCCACAAATTTTGCATTACAATATATTGCACAACCTTTTAAACACTCGATGCATCAAGCGTGCGTCGGCCAAAGTACGGGTCTAACACAAAAAGGTGGCATTTCTTCATTGGGTCTGACTCAAACAGTATATGACCCTTCTATCTAGCACAATATTCCACTAAAACTTGATGAGAATGGAGTTGGAATTCGAAGAGATTGACGCCTTTTCGGATCCGTCATGTTCAGTAGAGGAGAAGCCTTCAACAAAGCCAGCACCAGCCTTCTATCAGCTGACTTTCAATGCTGAGGAAGAGGAGAAGACCACGCCGGAGAGGAGGGCTTCTAATATCTCTGTTAGTGAAGGGTTTCGTTGGTTGGGGCATGGATAATATAAAATTTTGAAAAATTTTGTGAAATTGAAATTAAAAATTTTTTTTTTAATTTGAAATTTTGAATTTTGAAAAAAGTCAGCAAGAATCTTCAAAAGTTTTTTAAAGCTCAATTTGATGAAAACCACGCCTTAAAAAGCGTAAAAATAATATTATCAAGCTTTTTCACCTATGTTAATATACCTAATTTTAGACGAACGACCATTCCATAGCAGACACAGCTTCAACAACATCGTCGAACCTCATGGTGACGTCGCTGGTTCAAGAAAACTTGGTACGGTGTTTTATATATGTGAAAAATTTAGGCGCACAAACTCTTTGCCGAGTCGTTTCTGTTTGTTTGTCACCGTTCTTGGATCCTCGTCTTTTTGGGTACTATTAGAGTGGTATGCATGGTGTGTTGTGGGTGCTATTAGAGTAGTATACATGTTGTCTTATCAGTGCTATTAGAGTGGTATGAATGTCTTTGGGTCTCCACCCTCCCCCCCCTAGAAAAAATCCGTAGCGACGCCCCTGATCCAAGTTGCTTTATTGGTATAATTAGAGTAGTACGCAAGTTGCTTTATGGGTACTATTAGAGTGGTGTATATTGAAAGTTCAAAAACGTCTTGTTGTTTTTCAATATTTAAATCAACGTAACTTGGCGACAAGACTTTCTATTTAGATTTTGTGATAAGTAATTTTAAATTTGAGCTTTTTTAATGAGTAATGTTAACTATGAGCTATGGTTTTAAAAAGTAATATTAAGTTTGAGTAACTTTTTTTGATTAGTAATGTTAAGTTTAAGATATGGTAAGGTTATTTTAACACGATTGATTCTCTAACGATAATTATTAATTTTGTCTTTTTTTGTTTGCACAATGATGTTATTTGTTCGTTTTTAATAAAATTTCACGAAAATTGGAGTGTTTTTGGTGTTGGTAACTTGTTTTTGTAGCTTACAGTTTCTTTGTTTTATGATTTTTGCTTTCACAGTGCACTGCAGGTCTTTCTTTGCACTTTTCAAGTGTACTTTATCTCTTGTAGGCTTAAAGATAGTTTTTTTGATACGGTAACATGAAATGACATAGGTACCTCTGCTTCTTAGGCTAATCTGTGACAAAAGTAAGATTCATATTTAGGCCTAAAATAGATTTTTTAAGCCTAAAACTCAATTTCAAGCTCATAATTTTATTTCTAAGCTTAAATTTATTTTTAAGTATAAGGGCTGTTTTTAAGTCTAAAATTCATTTTTAAGCTTAAAAGTTATTTTTAAGGAAAAAGTTTGTTTTTAAGCCTAAAGGTCATTTTTACGCCTAAATTTTATTTTTCATTGTACCTTTTTTTCAAACCCAATTTCGTCTTTCAAGCTTTACAACATCACTGTCTACGCCCTTCTCTCCCACGCTTAAGCCTTCTAAAAGCCTTATAGATTTAATTAAGTTCCACGCATTTCAGGCATTGCAAAACAAACTGACACGACATGCAGATGAGTTGGCGGAAGCACGAGCCTACCTACGAGGACATTCATTATCCTCGTTCGAAGGCAATGAAGAACAAGGTGTCTTGAGGTTAGAGCCTCTAGCAAAGGGTGGCAATACCCACTCGGTACTGTTGGAGGTGTTCAACATTCCGGAATTTACAAAAATTTTGGTTTATGGTCAGTTTTTCGGCTTAAAAAGGTCAAAAATGCAAAGAAAAATGAAATTAAAAAAAATTTTAAATTTAAAGTTAAACACATCGATATCACTACTTAAAAAGTATTGTCGTTTTTCATTGTGTAAAGCACTGCAATTTGACGACAAGACTTTTTTTCTTAAGTAATACAAACTTGTTTTAAAAATTAAAAGATATTAGCTCGTTCAAATAATTCTGTGCCTTCATTTCAAAGCAAGTTTTCGAAGTCTGGAGCACAGAATTATTTGAAAAATATATTAAAAAGGGATGCCATTTTAAAGTAAACAAAAATGGATTTTCAGATCTAAAACCTCGAATGGCAAAGCAGCTAACTCCTTGTTTACCAGCTTATTTACTATTCGCTGCCTTACGATACTTTGATCATGCCAAAGATGATGCGTGTATTACAGGACTGTTTAATGCCATTCATCTTTTGCTGAAGGACATTTCTTCGGTAGGTTCTACTCTACCTTACCCTACTCTATCGTGCCCTACCTTACCCTACCCTACCCTGCAATACCCTCCACTCTATCTTACTGTACTTTGTCTTATACTAACTTATTCTGCGCTTATCTTCACTCTATCTTTCTCTACCCTCTAACCTACTGTATTAAAAACCTTTAAAAACCTCATGTTTTAGGCTTCAAAAGACATGGACGTCCTAATCCTATGGTTCGTCAATTCCTGGCGACTTCTGAATCTTCTTCGCCAATTCGGCGGGGAACAAACCGAAGAATCATGGACAGCACGAAATACGGAAAAGCAAAATGAATGGAAATTCCAACACTTCAATTTCGAACCGATAAGGAATCAGTTAAAACTGAGAGTCGAAGACTTTTACCAAAATTTCATGAAAAATACAGTAGAACCATTGCTGACACCGAAAATATTCCCCGGGATCCTACAACATGAAAGCGAAAGTAAAGTCATGAAATGTAACGGAGATCAAAAGGAAAAGGAGTGTCAGAGCTTGGATGATATCAAGGAGTTTGTAAGTTTTTTTAGAGCTAGAGTGGAGTGTGGTAAGGTAAGCTTTGCTGATAGTGTAGGGTTTGGTAAGAAGGAATAGTTGGTGCGGTAATTTTTGTTAGGGCGTAAAATTCTGTAATGAAAAAGGCAAGTATAGGATAAAAGTGAGGATTTTTAGGGTGTATTTCGGGGGCATGATAGGTTATTAGGGGGAGATTTAAGTTACGGTAGAGAGGCAGAGAACTGAGTACAGCATAGGGTTGTCAGGGAAAAGTATTTTAGACCATAGCTGTATCAGAGCTAAAATAGGGATACAGACAGGCACGGTAGAGGTCGCTAAGGTAAGAGAGTACTATATTATGGTAAGGTAGGGTAAAGTAGAGTAGGGTAGGGTATGGTACGTTAGGACAGGGTAGAGTAGCGTGGGGTTGGATAGGGTAGGGTAGAGTGCATTTTGTAAGAAAAGTAAAGGAATCTTTAAATTTAAAAAAAATTTTAGTTGAACCTGGTCTACTCGAAGCTACGGAACTTTGGCGCAGAGCCAAATGCCATCGTACAGACTTTCAAACAGATTTCCCAATGGATTTGTGCATTAGCAATGAATCAGCTTGTCTTTAGGAAGGATTTGTGCACTTTTGAAAAGGCTATTCAGGTCAAGTAAGTTTTTTCTCTAAATTTATATTAATATTGGTAAGATTATTGAGACTTTTGGTCAAAAAGTGATTGGATTTTTTAAATATTGATCTAAAAATTGTTAGATTTTTTTTGAAAATTTTGTTTTAAAAACATTAAAACCCAAAATTTTAAGACACAACGTCACAGAACTGACCAACTGGCTCACCGACCATGACTTGGCCGTTTGTTCCGAATACCTAGAACCCCTAATACAAGCCGCCCATCTAATGCAGTCGAGGAAAGACGAAGCCAATATCGACACATTGTGTGGTGAAATGACATCGAAATTGACGCCAAAACAAGTGGTATCAATCCTACAACACTACACACCCCCGCCCAGTTTTGAGGAAGAAGCGGTTAATGCCAATTTCATTGTTAAACTGAGTGATAGGCTATATCAACGTGCTGCTTTGGCTGATTTGAATGGAGACTATAATCCGGTAAGGGGATTCTGCGTATTTTTAGTTATTAGGAGGTCTTTATCTTTAAAAAACATAAAATGAACTATAAAAGTTTAGGCTTAAAAGTGAAATTTCAAGTTTAAAAATAACAGTCAACTTTTAGAATGAAAGGGGTAATTTAAAATGAAATTTTAGGTTTAGAAGTAAAAGTTTAGGTTTAAAAATGACAGGCATCAAAGTGAACTTTAGGTTTAAAATTTAACTTTTAAGTTTAGAATAGAATTTTAGGTTTAAGAATAAATGTTTAGGCTTAAATCTGAAGTTTAAGGCTGAAAACAGAATTTTAGGCTAAACAATTAAATTTAAAAATTAAAATTTTAATTTTAAAATGAAGTTTTAGATTTTAAAGTGAAATTTTAGGCTTAAAATATAAATTTTCTTTTTTTAAAATTGATATTTCTTAAAACCAACAAAGCTTAGAATGGCTTTTAATTTTAAAAACTTTCTATTTTCTGATTTATGGCATTTGATTTTTCAGGACACAGCAATCATGCCAGGCACATATCTAGCTCCATTCGACACCTCTTCCTTCATTTACACCGACTTCCCCATCGACAAGATAACTCTTCCATCCTGCCTTCGATTGGATTCGGTCGCCAGATTGATTTAACTATTTTAAGTACTGTTTCCAGTATTTGAACTATACTTCTACTGTCAGTACCATCATTCTTGTTATAACTGTTTTCGCTTCTGTTTTTCAGCTTTTCAGTCTTTTCAACCGGTGCAAAATTAACGATCATTTTCTATTCAAGATTTTTTAAACTTTTTAACTTGATTTTAGGCTTAGAGTTGGTTTTAGGCTTAAAAATGAAGTTTAGGCTTGGCAAATGTTTTTAGACTTATTAATGATATCTTAGGTTTAGAAAGGAAATTTTAGGCTTAAAATTTAATTTTAGGCTTAGAGTTGGTTTCTAGACTCAAAAATGAATTCGTTGGTTTAAAAATGAAATTCTAGGCTTACAAATGGAATTTTAGGCTTACGATGAACATTAGGCTTAAAAAATTAATTAAAAAAATTAATTTTAAGCCTAAACCCTTCTCTAAACTTGTAATATTTATAACATATGTGTATATAAAAGTAAAGTTTTACTACGCAACTATATATTGTCAAACCTGTAGCTTTTATATATTTAAAACGCTTTACCATGTAATAAAGTATTTATTTTTATAAGAATTTGAGTTTTTCAATGATTTGTTAATCTACAATATTTTGATTTTTTGGATTTTTTAGGTATATATTAGGGACAATTTTTTATATTTTTAGGTAAAAAAAAATGATTTTTTTTTGTATTTTAAAGTAAAAAAAATAATGATTTTCATTAATTTTAGGTAATAAAGGTATTTTTAGAATTTTAGGTAATAAAGACGATCTTTTTTGTAAAATTTAGATAACAGAATCTTTTTCTATTTTTACTAACAAAATTTAATTTCTTTAAAATTTCTAGTTATCAAGCTCCCTATTTTATAAAAATTAAGTTTAAAAGCAATTTATATTGGTTAAAATGTTATAAAAAAGATTTTTTTTACAATCTTGCATCAATCCCACCGTTGACAGCATGAATTTCCCCGGTGACAAAACTAGCATCGTCCGAACAGATATAAGCCATAACACTAGCCACTTGTTCTGGATAGCCAAAGGTACCCCAAACACTTTGGCCGCCTTTGCCTGAGCCTTCGGCTTGCTTGTGCCATTTGTGCTTGTCATCCCATAACTGAAAACATTAGAAGTTTGGTATAGTACGAAGCAAGTTAGTAGGTTTTAAGTGCAGTACGATGAAAAATATTAAGTTTTTGATACCGTACGGAGGTAAAAATGAAATTTGTGACACAGTACGAAGATAAAAATTAGGTTTTTGGTATAGTACGAAGCAAGAAAATAGTTTTGAGATTCAGTACGAAGCTAAAAAAGTACAGAAAAGTTAACCTTTTAGTACTATATTATACTAAAAACACTTTCTTTAGTGCTAATTAGCACCGAAAACAGTATCAATAGTACTAAAATCTGTTTTTCTGGCTCAACTTGGTACTGAACCCTCTTTTTTACACTATTACAGTAGCAAAGTTACTACTTTTTGTACAAAGTATTACTTTGAAGCCTAAAAACGTACCACTCGACTCATGTTGGTGTAGATAATACCCGGCGATACAGTGTTGACACGTATTTTATGAGGTGCCAATTCATTTGATAAGGCCATTGTTAGCGAATGCAAAGGTATCTTCGTTGCACCGTAGATTTGTAGGCCTGGTGACATGCGATGTGCTGATATTGTTGATGTGAATACTATGGCGCCACCTCTGGAATAAAGGTATTTAGAAAGATGGTACTAAAAACTAGTCTCATGGTACAATATTGTACTAAAAGTACTAAATAGTACCAAATGTAATATTACTTTTGGTACAACATAGTACTAAAATACTAAACGAGGTACTAGAATATAGTATCTAATACCCTTACCCATTCTTTTTCATGATAGGAGCCACAAGCCTTGTCAATTCAAAACAAGCCTTTACATTAATATTAATCATCCGGTCAAAGTGCTTGGCAGTATACTCCATAACTCCACCTACAATCGGATTAATCCCAGCATGTGATACTAAAACATCTATTCGGCCAAATTTGAGCACGGTAGCATCGACAATACGACGACGATCCTCGGCTGTTCCTACTTCACAAGCCATTGCCAATATATTGTTGGGGTCGAACTTGCATTCCTCGACCAGATGCTTCTTCGCTTCTTGAATATTCTCCAGTTTTCGACTACTTATCGACAGTTTGGCACCCTCTCGGGCGAAGCGTTCGCACATGGCTAGGCCTATCCTGTAATTTTGTTTTTAGTTAATTTTCTATATATATTTTTGGACGGGAATTCAAATTTTATATACTTTTTGCCCAAAATACAAAATTTTAAAAGCTTGTAATAAAAGTTACCCTTTAGTAGCAGCAGTAATCAGCACCACCTTCCCTTCGTATCTTCGGCATTGGATTTGATCTGCCGTCTTTGCTGGATCCATTTGGCCTGCCATTCTTTATTATACCTAAAAATAGTCATCAAAGCAAGAAAGGTTAGCGTCGTACTATGTAGTATAATATAAAAAAAAATAAAAAGTGACTTTACCCTACCCTACCCTACCCTACCCTGCCCTACCCTGCCCTACCCTGCCCTGCTTTGCCCTACCCTATTCTACCCTACCCTACCCTACCCTACCCTACCCTACCCTACCCTACCCTACCCTACCCTACCCTACCCTACCCTACCCTACCTTACCTTACCCTACCCTACCCTACCCTACCCTACTCTACCTTACCCTACCTTACCTTACCTTACCTTACCTTACCTTACCTTACCTTACCTTACCTTACCTTACCTTACCTTACCTTACCTTACCCTACCCTGCCCTGCCCTGCCCTGCCCTGCCCTGCCCTGCCCTGCCTTGCCCTGCCCTGCTCTACCCTACCCTACCCCTACCCTACCCTACCCTACTCTACCCTACCCTACCCTACCCTACCCTACCCTACCCTACCCTACCCTACCCTACCCTACCCTACCCTTCCCTACCCTACCCTACCCTACCCTACTCTACCTTACCCTACCTTACCTTACCTTACCCTACCCTACCCTACTCTACCTTACCCTACCTTACCTTACCTTACCTTACCTTACCTTACCTTACCTTACCTTACCTTACCTTACCTTACCTTACCTTACCTTACCTTACCCTACCCTGCCCTGCCCTGCCCTGCCCTGCCCTGCCCTGCCCTGCCTTGCCCTGCCCTGCTCTACCCTACCCTACCCTACCCTACCCTACCCTACTCTACCCTACCCTACCCTACCCTACCCTACCCTACCCTACCCTACCCCTACCCTACCCTACTCTACCCTACCCTACCCTACCCTACCCTACCCTACCCTACCCTACCCTACCCCTACCCTACCCTACCCTACTCCCCTACCCTTCCCTACCCTACCCTACCCTACCCTACTCTACCTTACCCTACCTTACCTTACCTTACCCTACCCTACCCTACTCTACCTTACCCTACCTTACCTTACCTTACCTTACCTTACCTTACCTTACCTTACCTTACCTTACCTTACCTTACCTTACCCTACCCTGCCCTGCCCTGCCCTGCCCTGCCCTGCCCTGCCCTGCCCTGCCCTGCCCTGCCCTGCCCTGCCCTGCTCTACCCTACCCTACCCTACCCTACCCTACCCTACCCTACACTACCCTACCCTACTCTACCCTACCCTACCCTAGCCTACCCTGTCCTACCCTATTCTACCTAAATCAAAAAGTTCAAGAGCTACTTGCCAGTAGCAAATCACTTTTACATTGTAACTCACAAAGCAACACTTACCACAGAAAATGTAGTTTTTTACAGAATTAACATGTTCCTAATGTTTTAATTTTGGAAAAAGAACGTTAATTAACCCGGCAGCTCTTTTCTTTTGTTAGATTGAAAAAGATTTGAACAAAACCCATGAATATATAATATATTAAACTAATATACAACGACACTCCTGCTTGACAAATAACTCTACAGGGTGTCCCAAGATTTTTGCGGAAAAGTAAAAGCTTGTTTCTCGAAAAGTACCAGTCCAAATTGGACGATTCTTTTTTTTAGTACACTTGAAATTGCGGGCGGATTTGGTATTGGTACTTCGTTTTTTGATATTCGGCGGATGTTCGGCGGAGGCCGGCGGAGGCTACTTTTTTTGCTTTGACCAATCCAAAACCTTCATTTTTTGGTTCCTATGTCACCTGCTGATTCGTCAAAACGCTTTCCAATCAAAACATGTCTTTCCCTGCATCGGCGGACGACCGGCGGAGAAAAACGGCGAAGGCCATAACTCCGCTCAAACTCAATATTTTTTCACCGGACAAAAAATGGAAATGTTATTTTAAGCTGTTTAATACATTTAATCAAGTTTACAGTTCAAAAAATTTCATCGGCGGACGATCGGCGGAGAAAATCGGCGAAGGCCGTATCTTGGTCAATTTTTAATAGTTTTTTTTCGGAAAAAAAGTTGTTGGTACCCTAAGGTCCTTCTCTACCAAACAAATTTAAAAATTTTTAAATTTTTAAAACTTTTTTTTAAAAATATTATTTTTTTTATTTTTTTATTTAACTTTTTAAAACTATTCCGATATTTTTTATAAAAAGTTTATTAACAATAACCTATATAACAACAACGCTAACTAATGAGATTGTTCATCGTTGGTTGCTGGGTAACTCCTTTCCACACTTTGACCACCAACATCAAGACACCGTCGCAATCGCTTCGGATAGTTGCGCAAAGCTGCGCGACACATTTCCACTGAAATCTCCGCAACCACATCGCGAACTTTTTGCTTTAGTTCGCGTAACGACGCGACTTGAACACTGTATACTTTTGCCTTCACGTAACCCCAAAGGGAAAAAATCCATTGGGGTTAGATCGGGCGAGTTTGCCGGCCAAACGAACGGAGGAGGAGCGCCGCGACTATCCCGACCCATCCAGCGACCCGGCAGATGGGTGTTCAAAAAACTCGCGCACAACTAAGCTATGATGAGGCGGAGCCCCATCATGCATGTACACCAAAGTAGCTAAAAAGATATAAATTAGTATTTTGCTTGTTTTTCGTACCTGAATTTGGCCACTGTAGAAGCTGTGGCAACACATCTTGCTCTAACAGCTCCAAATAACGTGCCCCGTTAATGTTTTCATCAATGAAAAAAGGCCCCACAACCCCGTTCCACCCGATGGCTGCCCACACATTCGTTTTGGGAGAATGCAGCGGCTCTGATACACACCAGTGAAGATTCTCTTTAGCCCACCACCTTGAATTTTGACAATTTAAGCGGCCATGGATATGAAACGTGGATTCATCGCTAAAAACTAGCTCTTCCAAAAACGCCTCGTTGTTTTGCAGCTGCTCAAGCATAACATTTGAATGCGATAAACGTTGTACTATGTGCCTTGGCAAGATTTCTTGCACTTTTTGAAGTTTGTATGGGTGGTACCCATCTTCGCGCAATTTCCGACTACATGTACTCTTCGAAGGTATACCCTCAAAACGGCTCAATTCTCTTACAGATATTCGCGGATTGTCGGCAATAGCATCCCCAATTCTAGCAACAACTTCAGGAGTGGCAACAAAGCTAAAGAAATGTTATTTTGTTAGTTGTGCTTACTTTGTTTTCACTTTTTCTTTTCTGAGGCAGTGGCGACGACTACGAAACTCGATAACCCAGCGTTTAATAGAATCTGCTGATGGACAGGGTGTACGAGGGCTACGGGGGTGATACACGGCCATGTACTTTCTACGAACGCTTTCAGGACTTTCCCCTAACTTAAAATACCATTCAACACATTCACTCTTAACATCAGCACCCCAAACCATTTTTTCTTGATCAAAGAGTTTTAAAAAAATAAAAATAATACCAAGTCAGAATAGTTTCAACTATGTTTTTATGGTTTTATTTGAAAAATATATGATCTCTGTCGATCGAAAGTAAGCTTAACTATTTTTTAAAAAATTCACTAATTTCTGAATTCGTAACAGTTAGGTAGAGAAGGACCTTAGGGTACCAGCAACTTTTTTCCGAAGAAAAACTATTAAAAATTGACCAAGATACGGCCTTTGCCGATTTTCTCCGCCGATCGTCCGCCGGTGAAATTTTTGAGTTTTAAACGTAATTGAAATGATTAAAAAGCTTTAAAAGAACATTTTTACTTGTTTCCCGAAGAAAAACTATTAAAAATTGACCAAGATACGGCCTTCGCCGATTTTCTCCGCCGATCGTAGACCGATGAAATTTTTTGAACTGTAAACTTGATTAAATGTATTAAAAAGCTTAAAATAACATTTCCATTTTTTGTCCGGTGAAAAAATATTGAGTTTGAGCGGAGTTATGGCCTTCGCCGTTTTTCTCCGCCGGTCGTCCGCCGATGCAGAGAAAGACATGTTTTGATTGGAAAGCGTTTTGACGAATCAGCAGGTGACATAGGAACCAAAAAATGAAGGTTTTGGATTGGTCAAAGCAAAAAAGTAGCCTCCGCCGACCATCCGCCGAATATCAAAAAACGAAGTACCAATACCAAATCCGCCCGCAATTTCAAGTGTACTAAAAAAAGAATCGTCCAATTTGGACTGGTACTTTTCGAGAAACAAGCTTTTACTTTTCCGCAAAAATCTTGGGACACCCTGTATAATGATATATGCTATAAAGGAACTTTTGTATAACGACCAACTTCAAACGCTCCGGATAACATTACACTGCACGTCAAGTTGACTGCGGACTAAGATGATTTGTCACTTCGTTATCGGGTCGAAAAATAACGGAATGTCACAAAAAATAAAATTTTATTTTTTCGGTTTGCGTTTGGAAATAATTTCGGTCTTTTAGTCGCTTAGAACGTTTCTTGATGCTAGTTAGGTCAAAAAATAAGTAGAATTTTTTAATTTCTTAATTTGGTTGTCTTAATTGGCTTTTCTATTTACTTTTTGACTAAAATGTAGAAAATTAGCCGAGAAAAAAATCTTTTTCTTTTCGAAAAAAACTATTCGCAACTATTGATTGCGACGAAGTGTGAAAAAAGTGCCAAGTCCGCGTTTTGTTTTATTTCGAATTGACGTGCACTGTGCATTTAAAACTCATTTATAACATTTATATATTACGTTGTTCATTTAATTCTGCGCCCTCTCTCAAAGCAAATTTGTGGAGTAAAGAATTATGTGAGCAACCTAATATCAAAAACAATATTTAAATTTCTGAGTGATTCGTTATACAAGGGTTTCACTGTATTTAGACTTAAAAGGGGACTTACCACCCGTCCTGGCTTTGGCTCACCTCAGCTCACATATTGAGACAGCGGTCACCGCCCCAAGGTCCCAGTTTAGGTTCCGCAGTGAAACCCTTGACTTTCAAAAATTGTATAACGAATTTGATTTTAAGGCAATTAATATAAACACGTTTGAAATAAATAACTACAGTGGAACCCCTGTAAAAGACTTCGATACAACGAAACCTCTTCATAACGAGCAAATTTTATATCCTCTCTCTTGGCGAATTGTTATACAGAAGGCCACTGTAGTATATATTTTTTGCGTATAAAACGACTGCACAAATTTTGGCCAGTTGCGCCCAAATTCAAAAAGCGATTTTTCAAAAGAAATAAATATACAGTGGAACTCCTGTATATAGACATGAGAAACGGGCCGGGCCGGTCTTGAGCAAAATTCCGATCAGGCCGGGCCTAACATTCAGGCCCGGCCTACCATCGGGCCGGGCCGGCCCTGAGCATAATTTCGATCGGGCCGGGCCTGAAAATTGGGCCCGGCCCGGCCCGTTTCTCCTGTGTCTACCTGTATAACGAATCGCCCGAGGACTTGAAATTTGTTCGTTATAAAAGAGTTTCGTTATACAGGAGTTTCACTGTATTTGTGGTTGAAACTTGAGCAAAAAATGTTGGCATTTTGAGGATTGGAGCGTTTTAACTTTGTAAGTTCTTCTTTATTTGGTTATTATTGATGTATTTGATAAATTCTCTATATATCTCAACTTAATTTATTGTTTATACTAGTTTATAACTTCTTTTTTGCTGATACTGCGGAAAAACGTTTAAAAATGTGTAATATTTAGTATTTTACAGAAACAGAAATCCGCAGCTAATTTTAGGTTATTTAGGCTCTAGGACAAATGCGGTTTTTGGACATTTGCGGATCTGCGGTTTTTAGACACTTGCGGATCTTCGGTTTTTGGACACTTGCGGATTTTGGACATTTGCGGATTTTTTGAAGGGGGTTTTTTTATTTTTTAGTTAATTTAGTTTTTTTATGGTACTAAATGGTACTAAAGTTTAAATTGGTACTGTTTTAATATGTTTTAGTGCTAAATAGTACTAAATTTTAAATTGGTACTGTTTTATATTTTTTGGTACTGAATGGTACTAAAAGCCCAAAAAGGTACTGTTATGTTAAAACCGCACCAATTTAAACTTTAGTACAATTTAGTACCATACTACAAATAAATTAACTAAAAAATTTAAAAAAACCTTTAAAAAATCCGCAAATGTCCAAAATCCGCAAGTGTCCAAAAACCGCAGATCCGCAAATGTCCAAAAACCGCATTTGTCCTAGCGCCGTTATTTATTATACAAACACATTTTATTCTAGACTCTCCATTGTTTTATATTAATTTTGATGTATTCGATAAATTCTCTATATATCTCAAATTACTTACAAAAAAGTATTTTTTTAAATTAAAATATTGTTCTAGCCAAAACGACTTGTCATCATGGCAAAAGGCCAAAATTGAAACTTCAATCCATCGGTTTTGCTCAAGACAAATAGTAAGGGTCGAGTTAAGTAACTGCGCAATCATTTTTGTTTTTATCTTTATAGAAGCCTTGAACCTTCTGCTAACTAAATTAATAGCAATAGTTACTCAAATTTGTTACAGTGTTTTATTTTTGAAATGTCATCGAAATCACATGTGTAATTCTTGCAAGACTGTTTTTATTGCGTCGACGATGACTGATGCCCTTGAAAACCTGTAATTCCCAGCGAAAAAGTGTATGACTTTTTGATTTGTTCTTCAAAAAGCCTTAAATTGTTTTTACCACAGTTTTGAAACCCCACGTCTGCCTTGTGTTTTATATGACTTTTGGGAAACTTTGTCGATTTATTGGCGAATTCTGTTTTTGTAAAGACAATTTTTAAAAGCTTTATGGGTGGTTGGTAGCCATTTGTTAATAGATTACGTTTTTTAGGCTTGAAAGTTAGTGGGAGGTTGAAATTGGGTAAATTTTGTTTTAAAGAATATGTTAAAATAACATTTCTTAAAATTTTAAATCCACATATATACTAGTGTTAAGAGAAAGAGAGAAAAAATTATGGTTAGACCAGACGAAGGCAATCAAGGTTCATTATAGACTGAAGAGCAGCACTAGGGCAAGGCAAAATGAAGGGTAAGTAGGGTCATGATGGGTCAAAGTATGGCAAAGTAGGGTAGGGTAAGTTATTTTTGGTAGTAGATTTAGCAAAAAAACTAAATTATAGTACTGTAATTGCTAAAAAATGCATTTTCATTACTACTTTGTATAGAAAAATGATTTTTTTACTACTAAAAAGATCACGAAGTGTCCTCGCGAAACATTCGCGTTCTGCCGCAAATAGCGTCGAAAATCGGGAAATTTTAATGATTTTTTAAAAATGTAAATGGGTCGGTCTCAATTTGGACTTGCCAATGATCTTACCAATTTACCAATTCAGGACTCACATCATGCCAAGATAAAAGAAAAATGGAACTAAGGTGGCCGTGGCATTTCGTTAACTCAAAAGTCTCAAATATTGATTCAAAAAATAAAATAAATATTTAAAATGTTGAACGAAACGTATGAAATTATCAAATAATAGTTAAAATAAATCAAATTTTGAGCTGTAACAAATATAAAAAAATTCGCTATGTTTCGGCGGTTCTTTGAAGGCCAAACTGGTCTTGATCCTTCAAAGAATCGTCCAGATATGACACTACAAGTTTACCACAAACGAATTTCATTTTCAAAATTCCGACCGCTTAATTTCAAACAATTTTTTACAAAAAATAGAATTTCACACTTCGCATCGTTTTTTACACGAAATGTCACTCTGTCTTTAGTTCCTCTTTTGGCATGACGCACGCCACCCCAAGTCTACCGATCAGTCAAAGTAGAGATTCGTAATCGATTCCTTTTTCCGATAATTTGTTTCATTTCGTTTTTCGTTTTTATTTCTTTTTCGGTCGGTTTTTTCGCCTGATATTCAAACTTTTTCTACTATTTTGACCAAAATGTAGCAGAAACTAATGGTAAATGGTAAATTTCAACAGATAAAGGATGTACATTTAAAAAATATATGATTTTTGTTATTTCACAATTGCAATTGTTTTATAAAAGTTTTTTTACATTTTAGCTTTTAATTTTAAAACCAACCGTGATGCGGCGAAATGTCAAAAAAGGAAATAATTCGTTTTCTATTGGTTCAGAGTGGCGTGTACCGTGGGACTGACCTTCTCAAGTTTTTTTCGAAAAAAGTGAATATTGAGGTTGGCTGATTTTGGCACAGAATGACAATTTCTTATAATGACGTATTATAGTTTTTTGTACTAGGTTGTTCACATAATCCTGTGCCCCGTCTCAATGTAAATATTTGGTACCACTTTGTAGAAAAACATGTTATCAGTTTGATTACAATTTTTAAAATGGATATTTAGTACAAAAACATTGGTTTTAAAAATTTTCAGTAAAAAATTCTGATTTTTAAATTGAAAAAGTGACTAAAATTGTAATATTTCCGTCATTTCGAACCTTGAAAAATCAGCGTTTAGCAAAAGAAGTGCTTTATTTAGTGAGCTAATATAATACATGTATGTGTTGTGTTTTTGTTCGCTGAACAAAGTCACTTCGAGTTTTTGAAATCTTTCATTTATATATCATTTCTTCGCGTAGTGATTTTCAAAAATAAAAAACATTTTTTTTTGTTTTTTTATTATACTGTATTCAATACAGTGTATTGCCTTGATATTTTTTTAAATTTTTTTTGGTATTGCTTCTTTTGGACTCTTCTTTTGTGCAGAACGGTGTTAAAAACATAATTTTAGATTTAGTATTGTACTAAAGAAACAGTTTTTTCTTTGTGTTTTGTACTAATGTTTTGGTACTACAATGGAACTTCTATATAACGAATCGCTCGGGGACTTGAAATTTGTTCGTTATAATGAGGTTTTGTTATACAGGAGTTTTAAATGCACTGTGTAGTTGTAGACGGGGATTCAAAAGTTGTTCGTTATACAGGAGTTTTGTTATAGAGGAGTTCGTTATACAAGAGTTCCACTGTATATAGTACGTATCACTTTTTATTGGGTAGTGAAGTACTAAAAACATAATTATTTTAGGCTTATTGTGATACTATAAAACGGTTTTTTTGCCTGTTTTTTCAAAAAAAGTTTGAGTGCTGCATAGTACGTACTAAATTTTATTAGGCAACAGGATATCAAAAACAATGTTTTAGGTTTAATTTGGGTTTATAAAAAAAAATATGCATTTTTTTTGGTTTTGTACTAAAATTGCGGTACTGTATATCACGTACTAGGTCTTGCTGCACAGACGTTTACTATATAAAAACTTCTTACTTTAAAAATTGTATTTATGTTTTATTTTTTAGTAATGACAGAATTACAACCCAAAAAACATGACTCGAATACAATTAAAACTGTCAGTTTTGACGATTTTTTCAAATGTGGAAGATATGTTCTACTGGTCGGTATTCTTCATGAATTTTGTGCTTTCACACAGCTTTCTTCTATGTTCTTCATGATGTTTGGAGGTAAGCTCTATATCATGTTGTCCGAATATGAACGAATCAAAAATTTCAAACTTGGACGATTTGAATGTCTCATCTGTCTTCGGACAACTTGATAATTTTATAATTCTGCAAACCTAAAATTGACAATTCTATAAATTTTCTGACCAAAATTCAAAAATTTTTGTAAAAATTTGGTATGTGTGACAGTAACGTTGTTTTTTGAGAATAGGCGCGGAAGCAACTCCAGTTTCATGTGGAGATCATGTTTTCAATGCTAGCATGTCATCAACGGAGAGGTGCAAGATATTGCACCAAGTTATGAACAGTACTGGATGTACACCAACCTTGGAGGCTCAATTTCAGTCAGTTAACTATGAGGTAGGTCATGGTAATTGTAACTTTTTTTGAAGTAGAGTAGGTAGGGTAGGTATGATTTAGTAGTGTAGGGTACGGTATAATATGGTAATTTAAGCTAGGGTAAGGTAGGGCAACTTTGGGTAAAGTAAGGTAAGGCAGGGCACGGCGGAGCAGGACTGGGTAGAGCCAAGCAGGGCAAGGGAGAGCAAAGTTGAGCAAAACAGGGCAGGGCATTACAGTATACTGTAACAAACAAAAATTTCAGTTTGGGTACTACTGTGCTAATACTAAGCTGGTACAGAAAAGTATATCAGTACAAATGGTTGGTGTGTTGATTGGAGCATTGACTTTCGGCCAGCTTAGTGATATGTATGGAAGAAAAAATGTAGGTCTATAAAAAAATCAAAAAAATTCCTAATAACATGCACTAACGTATTTTACATTAAAAGAAAATACATAAATTTTCTGCTTTTAGCTGTTATTGATATCAGTTATTGGATGCTTGTTCTGTACATTGGCTTCTGCATTTGTTAACACGTTATGGTGGTTTACTGTATGGAGATGCTTACTGAATGTTTTTGTTGGAGGAAATGGAAGGTAAGATCCTTTTCCACTCTACCCAACTATAATCTATTCTACCCTACTTTACTCTGCCCTTTAGTACTGTGCCCTACCGTAATTTACTTGTTGGTACCGTACCCACCGTATCCTAACTTTACCCTACAGCACCCTACCCTCTCTACTTTATTTTAACTTACCGTTCTGTGCCGTATCCTAACATATCTCTTACCTTACCTACCCTACCGTACTCTACCGTACCCTACTATTACTTAAGAAATTTAACTTAACATAAACTTAAAATAGTATATTTAAGCCTAAATTTGTCTTTTTTAGTGTTCTTCACACCTTCATGATAGAAGCCCTACCTAAAAAACACAGATTCTGGATATCGAATATTGTTGGTTGGTCGATAAATATGATTTTCTTGGTAATATTCGCTACGTTTGCTAAAGAATGGCGTACACTTATCTATTACGTTGAAGTCTTCAGCTCTCCAGCGTTGATTTTGACATTGTAAGTTGAAATATGACATTTTTTAAAAATTATTTTAATAATTTATTTATATGTTAGGACACGTATTTTACTAAAACGACGTTTTATACGACGAACTATGTCTAAGGTTTCTGGGGACATGTTTCATCGTATAACATGTCCATTAATAACTATAAGTACTATAATTTAAAATTAATATAAAAAATGAATCTTAAAGCTACAGTAATATCAATTTCAAAATTACAGTAATACCAATTTCGTAACAAATATATCATTTCAGAATGCTGTACGAATCTCCGCGATTCTTGTTGGGCAAACAGAAGGTCGATGACGCCAAACAAATTGTTATAAACATTTACAAGTTCGACAAACGCCCCCTGGACAAAGAACTCCTCGACAAAGTGTTGGAGCAAGAGTTACAAACCATCAAAGATGCAAACACAACTCAGAAGAAATACAGCTTCTGGCATCTGTTTTACACACCCAAGTTGACTGCTTATACATTGACTATTGGACTTACTTTGTAAGGAAAGGGGGGTATTTTAGGGCGAAATATGTTAGGGTAGAGCAAGGTACAGTAGAGTAAGGCAGATTAGGACTAAGGCTAATCACAAGGTAAAGCACAAGTGAGACCAAAAGAGTAGAGTACCTTGAATAAGAGGATAAGAAAATGCAAGGCAAGGCAACAGTAAGACAGGCATACACCAACTTCAAATAATACTGATAAAGATAAAAAAAATAAAAAAATTTTCAGATTCACAGCCAGTTGTCTAAACTATTCCTTGCTGTTCAATATTAGCAAGTTATCAGGGTCAATCTACAAGAATGCTTTGTTCACTGCTGTTGGTAGATATGCAGTGAATCTGATTGCCATCTTTTTGGATATAAAATACCAAAAGATCGGCCGAAAAACTCTACATGCCATAGCAGAAGGTCTTATCATCGCACTTTTTGCTGTTTATATCTTTGGAAAGCTTAGCGGTGAGTTTAAAATTTTAAAATAAAAAAAAATTTTTTATTGAAATTTGAAATTTTTTAAATTGATTGAAATTTGGAAAAAAATCTTGTTTTTAACCCTCAAGGGAGCTCGCAAATCTAAAGTAACAAAAAAAATTTTAATTTTATAGTGACAGAAAAGTCTTGTCGTTTTGGCTATGAATTTCAATGTAAATCGGCGACAAGACTTTTTTGAACCTAATTCTTATTTGTTTTTGACCTTTTTTTATAAAAAAAACTAAATTACTAAACTTCAATAATATTTTCCAATTTCCAGACCTGAAAAACAGTTATCTCTTATCACTCGACCTAATGGCCATCATCTGTGTAACTACAATATTGTTCGTCACCGGTCATTTAATGTCGGGAGAGCTGTTCCCCACTGGCATTCGCAACATCTCCTTTTCGGCAGGACAACTTTTCAGCCGTTGTGGTGTCATCATATCACCACAATTCTTTTTACTGGCCGAGTTGCACCCGGTAATGCCGTATGTGGCATTGTTGTTCTTGGCTATTATTGATTTTATCATTTTTTGGAGTGTTTTGAGAGAGACCAAGAATGAGGAATTGATTGACTTTATGCCTCCGAAGAATGAAACTTGGAAATATGTGATTAGAAATAGGAAAAACGTGGTGTCTGATGCTTCGGTTGAAATGCAACGGAATGTTTAATTTTTTAAAAATTTTTTGATTTTTTAAATTTGAAAATAGGAAAGTTTAAATTTTCATTTTTTAATTTTTATCGTTTTTCATATTGATTTTTGCTAATATTTACTGGTAAGTTGTTTTCTTTACTCTTTACATTACCCTGTTCATGAATTTCTTACTCTACAACCATATCCAACGGCTAAACCTTAGCTTACTCCACCCTACTCTGTTCTATAATACATTTCTCTCTCCTACCCAGTTATAATAGTATACTCTACCCCACAGAAACACATTCTATATCATACTTGCCCTATTTATGCCATACCCTTGCCTTATTCTTTTCCTTACTATACCCTACCCTGCCCTACATTACAATAGGGAAGGGTAGCCTCTATCCTTACACACCCTATCCAACCCTACTGTACCCTAGCTTGACCCAGCTTACCTTACCACACCCTAAACTACCCTACTTTACTCCGCCCTACCTTAAAATTTCCTACCCAACTCCACAATATCTTAATGTATATTAACCTTGCCCTATGACTTAGTCTTGCCTTATTCTTTTTGTTACTTAATCTATGTCCCTCTCTGATTTTCTCTACCCGGCTTTTTACAGGTATTATCCTGGCCTTATCTTCGTTCTACCATTACCTACCAATGTCCAAGCCTAATTAAAACTAGAAAAAAATCATATTATATAATTATATTGTTAAACCATTCTTATTGTTTCATAATTTGTATTTATATTTTTTTTTCTTAAAGTTTCCAGTTTATTCGACATAAAATATATCAAACACTTGTATCGGCAAAGAAATAAAAGATCTAAAACAATATTCAAAATTCGTCAAAAATTGAACTTTTTGACTTTTCTTTTTGAAAATCAGATTTTTTGGTCTTTTTTAAATTTTAAAATTAATATTAAAAAAGATAGTTTTTCAAACTCAAAGTGGGTTAAAATGGAATGACTTGGAATATATTGAGATTGGTTGAGGCTTGGCATGCAAAAAATGAAAAAAATGTTATACTATATGACATTAACAAATATAGTACAGCAAACACATAATATTGTAGGTATACCCTAAAGACAACTTTTTAAAATAAAAAACTTCAAAAATAATATAAATTTTCATAAAAAACTTCAAAAAATTAACAAAAAAACAACTTTTTCTTCCTGATTTTAGTTTTGAGAAAAGAACGAGTCGGGCAGTTCAACAAAGAAAACACCCCCATCGGTAGCACAATAAGTTGGACATACTCCTTGTTTGCCCGGCTCTCCTGGATCACCCATAGGACCAGGCGAACCAGGGACTCCTCGGAAGCCTGGTACACCATTAGTACCAGCTAGACCACGTTTACCTATCGGGCCTTGTGGACCATCAATTCCGGGCATACCACGTGGTCCTGCTGGTCCTGGTTCACCTTGTTCGCCTTGTAGTCCGGGTGGACCGGGGATGAAGGGTGTGGGCTGGGCGTCTATTCCTGCGTCACCTGAAAAGAAACTGTGGTTTAGGTAGTGTAATATGATGCAAAAGGCAAAAAATAGTATAAGTAGTACTATAGAATGCTAAAGTAATCTAAACCAAAAAAAATAGTACCAAAAATGCCAAAGTGACCTAAAATAGTATAAATAGTACCAGAAATGACAAAACCCTTACCATCATCCCCATCAACTCCATCGATGCCAGGTGGACCGGGCTGACCTCTCGGACCAGTCTTGCCATTCTCTCCATCTTTACCTTTACGACCCTTATCACCTTCAGCTCCCTTATCACCACGTTCACCTCGCATTCCAGGTAGACCTTGCAAGCCTTGGGGACATTGTTCTGGACAATACTTTTT
The DNA here is from genome assembly GCA_904066225.2 of Bursaphelenchus okinawaensis. Taxonomy (NCBI): domain Eukaryota; kingdom Metazoa; phylum Nematoda; class Chromadorea; order Rhabditida; family Aphelenchoididae; genus Bursaphelenchus; species Bursaphelenchus okinawaensis. Next base: position 2,871,665 of record CAJFCW020000005.1, on the reverse strand, counting down.
CAGATCCTTCAATGGCTCACAAGGTAGTCGTGCTGGGATTCCGGAGGTTCCTGGACGACCTTGAGTACCCTTCATTCCTCGACGGCCAGGCAGACCTGGCGCACCTGGTTCGGCTTCACAACGACAGCCGGGACTGCGGGATTGGAAGTGAGTTTGACGCTCGAAACGCTGAAAAATTGAGATTATACTGAGATGTGAGTATGTCAACAGTATGTACAGTAACAATAAGTTACAGTACGATAGGATCAAGCACAGAAAATATAGTAAGACCAATCAGATCTAAGATAAGGTAAAACTTCCTTACATTCTGTCCAATCAAAGTGTAATTTCTATAATCCTTCATGTTCTCAGCCAATCCCAACAACAATGCCGAGTCGTTCTTCACAGAACGTGCCGTGAATTCACAGAAATCAGCCACATTCACAAACTGTTTCGTCGCCACAACTGTATATTGATATAAAACTGGCAATGCGATACAAGTCGCCGTCCATGACATTACTGATATCGATAAGGAAATTATTAGTACTACTTTGAAGGCGGTCTCCTTTTGCTCTTCGTACTTGTCGTCGTAGTACTGCGACCACTTTTTTGAAGTGATCTTCATTTTTGGCAAACCTGAAGTTTTGGAAAATAATAAGAATCAAGTACATATAGGCATAAAAAATGACGTATTAGTCTCAAAAGTAACAATGAAAAAAAATTTAAGCTTAAAATCCATTTTCGAACCTAAAATGATATGATTCCTTAAGCCTGAAGGCTAACATTTAGTTTTAAGCCTAAAATTTCAATTTTAAATCAAAAATTTCACTTCAGAGCCTAAAATCTTATTTTAAAGTTTATAATTTTCTTTTTAAGCCTAAAATTACATTTTTAAACCTAAAATTTCAGTTTTAAGTTTAAACTTAATTTTTAAGCTTAAAATTTCAATTGTAAACCCAAAGTTTCAATTTTAAACCTACAACGTTAACTTTAAACCTAAAATTTCATTTTTAAGCCTAGAATTTATTTTTAAGTTTAAGATTCATCTTTTAAAGCTAACATTGATTTTATAAGCTTAAAGCTGATTTATAAGCCTAAACGTTACTTTTATATTACCACAAAATCAAAAATGTTAACAATATCATATAACATAACCCAACTTTTAAAAAGCATTTAACTTCCCCAATTTTTAAAATTAACCTTTACTTAAACTAAAAATTCCTAAACTTTCACTTGCCCTAAAAGTACCAAAACCCCCTAATCGAAGATGTCATACGCATAAAAACACCTCGATCCCGTAGCTAATCGAAAACCTTTGTAAAATGCGGACATTTCGTTTGAAAATTCGCCTGAATCCGTTGGTGATTTAGGTCACTGGTCGCATCTTCCTTATTTCAATTACTTTATCATCGACTTTTCCTTTTTTTGTTTTATCGAGCCGTTTGTGCCCTAAATTCGATAATCTTCTTCTTTGTTCAGCTTGAACGTAAGCATTCTGAAAACATTATTAATGCCGTCATAAATGAAACAAACTTTGGTTTTGGGTAATATCTCATCATGGAACTTCTTGAAACTTAACTTGACAACATAGAAATTAGCAAGGTACAACCTAATATTTCTAAACTACGCTACTATTTACCATTTTAAGCCACAATAAAGTCGTTCTTGATCTGAAGAGGTCTTGGACGCCTAAAACAATGTAAAGTTAAAAGCTTAAAAACAAATCATTTATGCCACAATTAATCCTCAATAAGCTGAACAACACTATTGCATACATTCTATCACCAAAAAGTACCAATTTAAAGCTAAATCACAGCCATTATTGAGCAGGAGAAGACTTCAACACCTAAAGAAATATAAAATTAAAACAAGCTTCAAAAACATTAGATTTACGCCATAATAAAGCCTGAATAATCTGCTAAACTCTACAACGCTGTTACCGACCTTTTAGCAACATAAGTTACAAATTTGAAGCCGAAACCAAGCGATCCGTGAGCAGAGGAAGACTTGAACACCTAAAACAATATAAAATCAACATTAGTTAGAAAAACGTAAAATACATACCAAAATAAAAGATTAAAAAGCTGTCATGCACTATTACCTATCTGTTACATAACTAATTTTGTTAATTCGAAGCCGAATCAAAGCCGATCGTATCCAAACAAAGTCTTAAACACCTAAAACAATATAAAATCAACAAATTTAAAACAACCTGAAAATTACACCAAAATACATTATCACACATCTACTTTAATCTATTATTTATCTTTTAAAATCATTTATTTACTTTTTAAAGCTAGTGATAACAACAAAAAATCTTCAAAAAATCAAAAAAAAACTTTTTGAACGAGACTTTTCCCGCGCTTTGAATAATTCATAGATTTTTTGTTGCTGCAGATTGAGATTAGAGTGGAATTGGGTTTATTGGCATTGTAAATAAGGTATTTTATATCAAATTGCTTCGGTTCATATTTTTTATATTCTATTCACTTTTAAACCGTTTTAATTTTGAAGTCTTTTACAATTTTGGCCTTATTATGGTTGGTCTTAAAAAACACGCCCTTGAGCAAAAACGGAAAATTTTTTAAAATTGTTTTTTACATTGTTCGAAAGCTAAGATTTTGGGCTTTCTTTTGTTATGTTATATGCGTTTTTATGTTGTACAGTTTTATTAATTCAAATTTTAAAAATATTTTTTGGAAAAATTTTGTTTCGGTAATGCAGGGTAAGGTAGAGTAGGGTAAATGCTATGATGTTAAAGTTGCCAGCTGTAATGTTGCCTTTTCTCGCGGCTTTTATGCTAATTCCGAGTGTGGATTGTGTGCAAATGCAATCAAGCAAAGGGGGGGAGAGAGAGGGATAAAAGAGAGAAAGGGCCTGCGGAGTCGAGAGCCAAGAAAGGGCCGAAAAAGAGTGTAGATGAAGTAAGTCGTTGGCCTTTTTTGCATGTTTAAGGCCATTGCCTCGCTTTTTTATGTCCAACTGCAAAAAAATTCCTTATAAAATGGTTAAATATGCGTTTCAACTTTTCGTTTTTAAAAATGTTTCGAAAAAATTTTATTTTTTGTAGGGAGGGGTAGTTTTGCGTGTAGGGTAGGGGTTATTTTTTTTGCGGAGGATTGCTTTGGAATGGATATGGGCTTTTCGTGATAAATTTAGAAGAAAAGTTTTTGATAATTTTGGTAGGTTTTGAAGTTTTGAAAGTTTAAAAATTTGAATTTTTTAAGTTTTTGAAATTCTGATTTTTTTGGTTAAAAAAATTTTATTTTTAATTTTTGAAAATTTAAAATTTTTTACCCCGCCCATTTTAAGTCCCCTCCACCGCTCTCTTCCATGCCATTTTGCCATTTCCAGAATGATTCGCGTTTAAAACCGCAAAGCAGATAATTGGCAAAAATTGAAACGAGAAGAAATTGGCACACCTGCCCGAGCTTATTCGGACTTCATAAGCCACCTATATTCGCTTATTAAGGCCGGTGAGCAAAGCGACGGATGTGGCTGGCAAATTGAAGGCCAGGGTATTAAAGTCTACTTTACTTTGTCTGTAATTTAGTGGGGGTTTGGAAATGGTATACTTTTGTTTTAGATTTTTTTTAAAATTAAGAAAAATTGGGCAGGGTAAATGTAGGCTAGGGCAAGCTGAAGCAATTTGAGCAGCCCAGAATAAGGTGAATGACTGGGTAGCGCAGATAAAGATAGAGAAAATAAAGCAAGTTTGAGCAGCCTAAGGTAGGGTGAACTTTTGGCCAGGCTATATTGGGGAAGCGTAATGAAGGGCAGGGTAAGGCAGTATAAAATAAATGAGGGGTTAGTGTTTTAAAAAAAGAACGGGTAGCTAAGGGTTGGAAAGGGCAATTTATTATATAATAGAGTAGGGCAGGGTTGAATAGGGTAGAGTATCTAAAGGTAGGGCACTGTAGCGTAGGGTATGGTTAGGTAGGGCAGAGCAGAGTAAGATTGAGCAGTATAAAGTAGGGTAGTGTAGGGTAGGGTAAGATTGAGTATTATAAGGTAGATAGGGTCTGGTGGGGTAGGGTAGGGTGGGTAGGGTAGGGTAGGGTAGGGTAGGGTAGGGTATTGTAGGGTGGGGTAAAACAGGTTAGGGTATGACATAGTTAGCTGTAGAAAGTATTGTAGATTAATGTATCGCTTACTTTTTTAAAATTTTTAAATTTTTAAAAACTTGTAAAGCTTTAAAATATCTTGTGATAACCCTCGACTGGTCGTTTGTTTACTCTTAATTTGAAAAATATATCATTACGTATGCTACTTGTTAAATTGGCGCAAAAACAGATTGTTACCATAGTAACGTTGGCTATGGCACCTTTTTTTTAATGCTAAATTATATACGTAATTTGGAACTGAGACTCTTAATGATGACTTTTCTATGTGTAATTGTCACCTTGTGATTGGCTGAATTCCATTTTTCATATTTTGGCATTTAGGTAACATTTCTTTTCAAGTTTTAAAAACTAAATTTTTAGGTCTTTTTTTGTAAAAGGAGAATAAAGGGCGGGGGGAAGACAGATCTTCGAAACTTTTTGAAAAAAATTTAATTTTGTGTCATTTGGTCAAAAAGTTTATAGAACATGCGTTTTAAAAAATTTTTAGTTTTTTCTCAGTTTTCACTTTACTTTTTGACCAGCTAGTACATGTCATTTTGACAATACGTATTGAATAAACATATTATTACTATACAATACTGACATTCTTTATCATATGACTTTATATAATTTTTTGTTTACGAACAGTTTTATTGTATTAGCATATGTGTAGAAAAAAACAAAAATTGCAGTACAATTCTAAGAATACTCGTATTTTAAGCAGGTTTTAATACGCATATGAAGTACAAGGCAAAAATGGCGGGCAAGGGACGTGTCGTACTAACTAGTATAATATCATTAGAAGGCTTTATAGTATATATTACAGTAAAGAATTAGTATAGACAATGCTAAAGAGATAAAAGGCGTCTTGATATTGCACAGTACTAGACAAATTGCGAGGGTTTTTACAGTACTGTTAAAAGAAAATGAAAGTACTAGTCAGTAATAGATAGATAAAATGTTAGTCCTATACTGCACTATAAACAAATTTTCAAGTACCAAAAAAAAAGGCGTGGTAGTAGTATGCCTTAGTATGCAACTCCTTTTAAGGTACTAAGAAGAATATGTGGTAGTACTAAATAGTACTAAAAAAATTGAGTGTTAGTACTAGTCAATGATGGCTAAAAAGAATGACAGTACTCTAGAGTATTATAAGTCTACTTTTAAGATACTAGACAGAAAGATATAACAGTACTGTAAAGTACTCAAAAAAAGATTTGAGAGTACTATATAGTACCAAAAAATGAAATTGTACAGTACTAAAACGTACTAAAAGAGCGTTCTAATCACTACACAATACCTAGAAAGACCGTTCGTACTATTCAATATTACTTCTACTTTTTTGAGTTTTTGTTTTGTTAAGGCACGCCAATGTTTCTTACCGTGAAGTTAATGTAGGCGTAAGAAAATTGAGTGCCTTAGCTAAACACAACTTAAAATGACCTTTGTTATTCAATCTACTTATATTTTACTACAATCTCTACAGAACCTATTGCTACAATTCTAAAAATTTTAAAATTTACTACAACTTCTCTATGTGTTATACTGCATATTATATGATGCTGCTGACCTAAAGGTCAAAACGGGTAAGTGCTATAAAGGTATTTCGTATTCTAGGATAGAACCAGGCTGGGGCACTGGGCTTGGGCTTTGGGCTAGAGCTCTAGGCTAGGGCTCTAGGCTAAGGTTAAAACTAGAGCTAGGTGGTATTAAAACAAAAAATATTTATTTATTAATATTATTAGTAGTTAAAACGATTTTATTAATAAAACAAGTGTCAGATCACCATCCCCACCCGAGTCGTTCCCACTGCATATTACCATGATGAGGCCCACGGCCTGGTCGGTTATGGACAGGAGCACTTGGTGCTGAAGCAGCTTCGGCCAGCATACGCAAGATCAATGGTCGTCCAGAGAGTTGTGGCTCACGTAGGACTCTGAATTACTATTTTTAATAGAAATTAGAGTATCGTACTTGAAACACTTCTATTATAGTATTTTCAAGTTTTTCCTTGAATTTTAGCTAAATCTTTTAATAAAGGTGAGCTTTGGTTTGATAAAATACTAATAATAGTTCAGAGTTTTAATTACTTCCTAAGTAAAAGCTTTGTCATACTATTTTTGAGCATACAAAACGGAAAAGATTATCAAAGTCAAAACATGTGACTTTTATTTCTTGATTATAAGATTTTGCGCTTTGTGTCATATCAATTGAAAAAAACTATTTGAAAATTATTGGCGATGAAGGCAAATTTAAAATTAAAAGCTGTTTGAGAAAAAAATCTCGTTTTTAACTAAAAACGCTTATAATAAAATAAAAATTCTTTAACAATGCTCTGTCAATCCTTGCCAAGACTTGACAAGTCCTGCAGAGCCTTGCCGAGTCTTGCCGAGCCTTGAAAAGTCTTGTCAAGCCTTGCCGAGCCCTGCCATGCCCTACCAAACCCTGCTCTACCTTACCCTACCCATGATATCTTACCCATTCTACCATGTCCATTGTACAATATCTATTTTGGCATACTCTGCCCTGCACTATAATAGATAATACCACGGAATAAAATATCCTAAAACTACATAGTATTCCTACTAACCCTACTTCTACATACCATTAAATTTAAAATTAACTTTATTAACCCCACATCAGTTAGAAAATAAAAAACCCCCGCCACAAAATAATCTCAAATTTCAGCATGCGCCTACACCAACATTATTAGACATTCGAATACGTTGTTATTAAATATACGTTTTTCCAAACAAAAAATAAAATAAAATGAAAAACAGAGCCGTACTCACCCCTCCGGCACCATCATAACCGGCTTCATGTCGCGGCCGATCACGCCATTATAATCACGACCAATCACTCCGTTGTAGGGCTCGTGCATGTCATTGCCAATCCCAAAACACATGCTCACTAACTCTAGTTTTATTAACAAAATCGTGGTGCCAAGTTGGAAAACTTTCATCATGCTCCGCCTTTCTTTGCTTTAAATTCGACTGTGTATCACTAATTCGTCGGCCTTAGTTCCCTGCTTTTAAAAGTCGTTTTAGCAGCGTTTTAGAGCAGTTCAGTCTATAATAAGGTGTTATTGTTAATAGGATAAGTATTATAGGGTATCACAAGTAGCTACAATGGAAAGTTTGTCTGATATAACTGAGTCTTATATAACAAGACGTCTTTATCACTAACTTCTTTATAACAAAACTTATCAAAGCTCGTTTATAAGAAATGAATTAAAAAATTTCAAAATTTTCTAGTAATGCTTTGGTATAGAGTATATAAGCTTTCAAGAGTTTACCCAAGACCCACATATGCCAACCCGACCCATAGCTTTCAAATCAGTTTTTTTTACACGTTTTGTAAATCAAATCTTTCGTTGCGAGACCTCGAAAATTTTTTTTAAAGCTATGGTTTTGAAACCATGTTTACGTCTAGCGTTCGAGTACATATATGTGCCGTCTTGGCCCGGCCTAGTGTTCTATCTTTTAGGTCTAATATAAAAAAGTTTGTAATACAGAAGTTATACTGTGTTCACAAGAATTTCAGTGAGTAAACAAAATTTTAAAAAACGTGAAAGGTAAGACATTTCAAACTTAAATTACAAGTTGTTATTAAAGTAACTGTTAGGCTTAATTTTAACTTTTGATTTAAAATTGAATTTTTTTAGCTAAAAACTTAATTTAAGCCTAGAATTTAGTTTTAAGCCTGAATTGCACTTTTCAGGCTTAAAATTCATTTTTTTAAGCTTAAATCTTGTTTTTAAAGCAAAAAACTCATTTTTAAGCTTGAAATTTATTTTTGAGCCTTAATTTCTTTTTTAAGTCTAAAGTTCATTATTTTTAAACGAAAAATTTACTTTTTAAGTTAAAGATTTATTTTTAAGCCTAAAATTCATTTTCAAGCCTGAAATTCAGTTTTTAAACTTAAAATTCATTTCAAGCCTAACATTCGTTATTTTTAAACTTAAAATTCATTTTCAAGCCTAAATTTTATTTTTAAGCCTAAAATTCATTTTTAAGCCTATAATTCATTTTTAAGCCAAAATTCCATTTTCAAGCCTAAATTTCATTTTTAACCTAAAATTTGTTTTTAAGCCTAAAGTTTATTTTTAAGCTTAAAATGTCAATTTGCACATAATATTCAAAAATTAAGCCTAATTTTCCTTATGAAACCTAATATTTTTTCCCAAAAACAAGGTTTGAATAAACCACAGTAAAAACAAAATTTTCATAATGCTCTATTCACAAATTCAGCAAAAAATATGTTTATTGCATTTTCAAATCCACAAAAACAAAGAATGCGACTTAATTGCGCTATGAAAACACCAAACAGTACGTGCTAATTATCCGCAAAAACCTCAAGTACATGTCTTTCAACCAACAAAATACTTTAACGTAAGCAAACCTATTTCCCATGAAAGGTAATTTATTCAAAAGAAGGCTGCATGTGGACACGAATCGAGGAACTTGATACAGTGATCATAAACAATGTGGCACGCAACGTTTCCCTCGTCAGTGTTCGTCGTATTTTGGAACAAATTCACTGTGAATGGGAAGGGTAAAGATTGAAAATCAAATTTTACAGTGTTAAAATGTAAAAATCTTTTTAGTTTAAAACATTTCCCTTTCAGAAAGTAAGAAGACAAGGATAATGGTAGAGTTAGCAATAAAATTAACATTACGACATGAGCCAGGGAGTAGAAACACAGTAAAGATAAGAGTGCAACAATAATAGTAAAGAGCTATATTCTAGTAAAAAAGACTAAAAAAGCCGGGCCTTATTTTGATTTAGGCCTTGGCCATAGGCAGAGCCGGGCGTGAGATGAGTGAACAAGAGAGAGGAGGGGAGGGTACCTTCTAACAAAAAAAATTTTTAAAAAAGTTAGACGTGTGGTTTTACGCAATTTACAGTTTGGTAGACTCCCTAACCCTCTGCCTCTTGCCCGGCCTTGGCCATAGGACACAAAAACCTAAGCTAGAGCTCCTAAAGCTTTGGTTTGACAGCGGTCCTTAGGCCCTTCGATACCTTTCAATTTGCTATGTTCGGCCGCGCCTAGTAAGTGCTCTCAAGACTAGATTAGCCAAACATTAGAACTAGCAAAAATTCTAAAGGTTTGGCTACAGGTAGGTCTGCTATAACGGTGCTATTAGTGACTAAAAGGTTCACAAATAGTATTGTTATGGCAAGACTAGGGTAAAGTTAGGATAAAGTTAAGAGGTCCGTATACAACATTTATGATCATAAACAGATGCTTATACAACAACTAAAAAGAATCAGCTGGACAACCTACAGCTTACCAAAGATGAACATTACACAATGCTAATAGAATGAATCAATTTCAATATGTGTCTTTTTTTAATAAAAATTTTATTAATTTTGTAACTAATAGACAATTATATTGTCTATTTCTGGTAATTACAAGAAAATAAATGTTTAATAAAAGCAAGAAGCTTTAATTTCTGAGAAAATCACACGTATTTCTTGAAATCTTGTACTGTAATGATACATATTGTGAGGTGTTTCTTGCAAATTGTAATGTCACATTTACTTCAAACAGTGCCGTGCTTTAACAAATTTAAGTGTTTTATAAAATAACTTGTTTTAAAGGCATGAGAAAATGACACGCTTGTATTAGACCTAAAAAACCTATTAGAGTCAGCTGAGGCCAAGCCAAAACGAATTTAAAAGTACCGGTTCATGAAGAAAAATTTGGCTTGGCCTAGTCTGTTTACAGGTCTAACCAGATCAAACTAAATTTTTGTTGTATGAATAATCAATTTTATTAACCGTGAAAAAACAGGAGAAATTTAGTTTTATTCCGAAGAGTTTGCAGTTGAAACGTTATCTTTTTGCGACAGAAACCGAGAAGCCTGGAAAGTGATAGCAAATTATTTACTTACAAAATTTGTTTTTATCTCCGACCGTATTTTTGTTTTGATTTTAAAGTTTTGCTTATTTGAAGTCATTTTCAGTCGGGTTTGGAAAAAAGTTTTAAATATGAGTAGTGTAGGGTGTGCTAATGGTCATGGTAGAGCCAGAGGCTGAAGTAGAGTTATAGGTCAAGATAGGACTAGAAGTTAGGTCAGGACAAACATTGGTTAGAGTAGGACTAAGTGTTAGAGAAAGGCTAAGGGTCAAGGTAAGAGTTGGGATTAGGACAGATGCCGAGTAGGGAAAAAAAATAGGGTAGGGTAGGGTAGGGTAGGGAAGGGTAGGGTAGGGTAGGGTAGGGTAGGGTAGGGTAGGGTAGGGTACGGTAATTACTTTTTTTTAAAACCAAATTTAGCCAATTTAAATTATAATGCCTGAAGCAGTTTGATTAAAAATACAGTTTGTTGGCCATCAGAAATTACGAAGCCGTTTTGTATTATGCTAAAAATCAAAAGAAAAAGTAAAAGAGGGAGAAATCACGCTGATTAGTCATTTTTTGGAACCTCTGGTTTTATTTTTTCGTTGGTAGTAAATGCTTTTATGACTATTTATATAAGGCTTAGTTCATACTGAGAATGACTACGCTTGTAGCCAATTTTTTGTACTAAAATTTTACTTTTTGAAACATTGGGCTTAAAGCAAATTTAAAAAAAGGTTTAAGTTAAGCTTTAGAGGGGGCTTGCGTAAGGCTAAGATGTTACTAGGGGCAGGGTTAACTTGGCTTCTTTTAAACTTCCGTTAGATATGTTGGGCTTAGTAGGCTCTTTCATGTATAGGCTAGGGCAAATTATGGTAAGGCTAGAAGAAAATATTGTAAAACGAAAAACTTTCACATACCCGTAGCCATGTTTGGAACATTTTTGCGGATCGGATCCAAAAAGTTGAATTTTAAACCGGGCCTGACCCAAAAATCGCCGGACCGGTGAAAAAAGTTCCAAATCAGTCCGGGCATAACATTGCCCGTAGCGTTAATACAAGCATTTACAACCTTGTACGACGAGAAAATTTTGAATTTCCAGATGATTTGTTATAAAAAAACTTCACTATAGCTTAATAGATTTTTAGATTTTTAAATAATATTCATCATGTTGTTATAAACGCGGTACAAAGTCAAATCAGCTAATGTCTGAAGGTGATAGTAACTCAACATTCACCCTAGAATCGCTAAAGCAACTACGTATTGGAAAGACTGTATTACTGGTAATAATTTTTTAGTTATTATTTAGTCAGTTTGAACTTTCGTTAAATTTAAAAAAAATTCTTTTGTAAAAGTTGTAAGTTTATCACTTTCAGGCCATAACAGACGTGAATACAGAAACAAGAAACATAGTGAATTTGCTCGACCTTATAATTGATATAGTGATTTGTGTTGTGTATGGATTGGCAGTGCTTTGTTGTTTGTTAATTTTAATTTTATTTGTAATTTATCAAAGACAAAGAAGGAAGGACAAATACTCAGAATGGTTGGAGAAGGAGCAAGACTTGGAGCACAAATTAGACATAGCCTAGAAATGGGCATGGGAAATCAGAGTGTCAATTATGTAAGTAAATATCCTTGATATAATAAGTAAATGATAGAGCATGGTGGAACAAAAATGGAGCGTAGGTAAAAATGAGAAGGTTAGGATTAAGAAACGCAAGAGTGAGGTAAATATAATAAAAAGGAAAGGTAAGAAAACGTTAAGGCATGTGGATAATATGGTAAGGCAAGGTTGGGAAGATTATGTAAAGCAAAACAGAGCAGAATAGGGCAGGGTAAGTCAAAATTGGGTAAAGCAGGATAGAAAATGGTAGTGTAAAAACTGGACAAGGCAGGGCAAAGGCAGGGCAAAGGCAGGGCAAAAGCAGGGCAAAGGCAGGGTAAAGGCAGGGCAAAGGCAGGGCAAAGGCAGGGCAAAAGCAGGGCAAAGGCAGGGCAAAGGCAGGGCAAAGGCAGCGCAAAGGCAGGGCAAAGGCAGGCAGGGCAAAGGCAGGGAAAAGGCAGGGGGAAGTAAGGCAGTGTACGATTTTAAATTTTGTTTTACTTTTTAGTAGGGTTGTCGACGGGGGGGGAGGGGGGGGATTTGTAGTCCCCGTGGTCGCGGGTACCCGCAACTCCCATCCCCGCGGGGACGGGGGGATGGCACTTATCCCCGCGTCTCCGGGGGGGGCGGGGACGCGGGGACAAGCAAAACTCATTCAAAAACTACAAAATAAACGTCATATTAACAAAATTTATATTAAAATAAACAAAAAACAATAAAAAATAGGTTTTACAACATTCTAGTATTCATTTTCTTCTGAAATTTCAAAATCGGCATCCGAATTCACATCTTTTTGCTGTATCAATTGACATCTCAGTAACAAAATCTTCTCGGCCATTTCGTTTGACAGTCGTGACTTTAGGTGGTCTGCAAATAACATAGTTGTGTGGGAAAAGAATCGTTCGCTTGGTACGGAAGACGGCGGTACTGAGAGGAGTTCACGTGCAACTACAGCAAGCGTAGGAAATCGCTTCTCATTCTTTTCATAAAATTTGTACGGATTGTCATCGTGCCCACAGGTCCTCAAGTCGTTGTATTCTCTCTGTAATTCATCATATTTCTGTGTCACATAAATCTAACAACTAAACAAAAAATAATAAAATATTACCTGAATTGTTTCTTCCTGAGTACTAGAAACATATACGTGTTTTTGACGAGTAGTGATTAAATCATCGTCTAAAAAAGACAAATCAAGGGAACTTTGGCTTTCTTCTTCAAAATCATCCAAATTTGGTTCGTTTTCTTCTGTCGCATTATCCACTCCAGCTTTTAACATCTTATTGATATAACTGACTCCAATTTTGGCTATATTAGCGGATAGTTGATGAGAGTAACGTGGATCAATTAGTTGAGCCGAAATCATTATTTCTTTATTTTGTATATTCTCCATTCTCGTTGTCAATCTTTCCCATAAATCATCAATAAAGTTAACAACATCTTTGAATTCTTCTTGCCTAAAACAAAAAAAATTTTAAAAAACGGATAGCAACAGATATCAAACTTAAATGACAGTTTAAGCAGAACGACTTACGTTTTTAATTTTTCATGCGTTAATTGCAAATAGTCGGCCAGTCCATTTAATAATGGCAGAACAGCAGATGCTGTTGCATCGTCTTCAGAAAACATTACTGTAAGTTCATGAAACTTCTTTAGTATTTTTACGATTACCAATAGCTGATTTTGATCCTTTTGAAGAAATTTATTGTATTTCATTGTTGACGACATGAAACTTGGCCAACAAAGATTGAAGCATCATGTATGTCGAGTTCCACCTTGTCACTATTTCCTGAAAACATTAACGATTAGTTTTATCCGTTTACAGCCTTTGTAACACTAGAAAACGAAACAGTCATCTATAAAATTTAACATATATGTAATATTTAACTTGAAATTTAAACTTACCCGTGGAATCTTTGTAAAAGGTACGTTAAGCCTTTCATGCGCTTCCTTGAACTTATTTTTGTTTTCAAACTGTCTTGAAAGTTTTTCGAACTCTCTAGCTTTGGCAACTACTTCACTGACGCTTCCAGTTGACGCGTTTATGGCTTGCGAAACGACCAAATTCAACAAATGACACACACATTGAAAGCTAAAAAATTATCAACTTAATACATGTATATATATTACCTTTTGACATCAATAATCTTCGAAGCTTTCTTCATATTAGCAGCATCGTCTCTAACCATACATAAAATTTGATTTTTTGCAAAGCCGTAATCTTCACATATTTCCAATACCTTTTCGGCGATGTTAGCACCAGTTTTCACATCCGTTCCAAAACTTTTACATCCAATTACAAAGTTTTTTCGTTTGTACTGTTGGTCCACCGTATGGAGAGTCAAACTAAAACAAAAAACTAAAGTTAATTTTTATAATATTTTAAGTTTCTATAACATCCATAGAAATACTTGCTTAAGTAAAATTTAGTTCACCGTAAAATTTACATGAAAACTTACCATTGGAAAGATCTCTCTCCAGAGCTCCAACCATCTGAAGTAATCGTAAATTTTCCTTTTCCTATAGTAGTCCTGATAAGGCTGTTGATATCAGCAACCATACGAGGAATAACGATGTCCGTAAAGTGCCCTTTTCCATATTTTTTAGTATTTGGAAAGTGCGAATCGGCCATAACATGTAAAAAGTCAGAATCTAAATGCCGAAGAGCACATCTCATTGAGAGAATGGTTTTAACCAAGTGATTGTCTCTGGATGTTTGAAAATCGTGATTCCTTCTTTTTACTAAATAATTTGAAATCTAAAAACAAAATTAAACTTCAAGAAAACAAACTTACTGAACATTGCTTCTTCGTTGGTAATTCGTCATGTGAGTTACATTGTTCCTTCAATTTGGTAAAAGTTTCGTTATGTTTACATCGTACGTGATCCCACATTGCTTTTGTAGACGAGATTTTGTCTTTACTGACGTACGAACAACCATTTATCAAACATTCCTTCTTAGCGTTAAAAACCTTCCAAATAGTAGAACTTCCAGAATCGTTTTGTCGTTTCTTTGTGCGATTGTCGCTCGCGTTCGTACCTTCAACCTCATCCGGATCTTTGTCCATTTTAATCTAAAAAAGTAAAAAAGAAAATAGCGAAAATGCTTTTATAATTATAAAAAGATAATTGCTTACCATTTCAACATAAAAAATATAAACATTTCAAAATGAACGCCACAAAATTTGGCATTTAATTTTTTAGTTGCAAAACCCAAAACTTGAAGAAAAATAAAATTATTTTGAAATTTTTTAGAAAAAAATAATAGTGAATAGTGTGATCCCCGCGGGGGGGATTAGAAATCCCCGCGGGTACGGGTCCCCCGCAAATCCCATCCCCGCGGGTACCCGGGGATATTCCCCCATCGGCAACCCTACTTTTTAGCAAACCCACTTATTCAACTACCAATTGGGTCAAATAAACAGTCGACTAAATCAGTTATCGACTTTGATTGTATATTTAATATCTGGTCTTGGTCTCTTCTTGATGTTACTATCAGTTTTGGTTGGGTTTACCTTATGGATTCAGCTACGGAAGCGGCTGCGATGGACTTCTAAAGGGTTATATCGCCAAAACTCTGTGTTACATCAACATTTAATAAGAAGAAAGGTTGATGATGTATAAAATGCTAGTTGAATGTAAAATACGACACCATGTTCTTTAATTTGTAAAAAACAACTTTATTAAACAAAAAAGCTTGTACTATAGCACTATTCTTAATATTATTTCAAAAGCTAATAAATTATGAAAAATTAAATTTTGTTACGACCCTATTTATTGGTTTATACCAAGGATATTTTCAGTACCACAAAATATGAAAATTTACGTATTTTAGGCTTCATTTTAAATTTTTTTTAATTTTATATTTAGAGTTTAAAAATTTAGCCGTGGACTTCTCTTATCAAGTATGGTTTAGTGACTAATGGACTGTTTATTGGCTACACTACTTACTCATTGTTAGTTATGGTTCTTGTGTAAATACTAGTCAGAAATGTCGTTAGATTCGGTAAGTTTTAAATTTTTGTTGAAGAATGGGTAACTTCTTCCCTATCCTACTCTTCGTCGTCTCAGCCCTTATCTAGCGTTTGCATTTTTGAATTTGCTAGCTCCAGCTCGGGTTCCAGCTCTGATCTATACATAGAAAACGGACCGGGCCGGGCCTGAAAAGTGGGTCCGACCCGGCCGGTTCCTCATGTCTACTCTGACACACTTTTATATTGTAGCTACGGCTCCAGCCTTAGCTCCCGGGCTAAAGCCGCTCTAGAATTGTCCTCAGAGCTAGCTCAAAAGCTGGCTTGCCAGCACTGCTTTAATAACCCTAAAAAATGTTTTTTAAATTTAGTTTTAAAATTTTTTTTAGATTTTAAACAGCGTTGACTTGCTGTTGATTGACATATCAGACAACCTCAACCGACTGTTGACAACTCTGACCATTTTCATTCCAATCTTTGTTATAGCTTTTACTGTATTAGTGGTGCTACTGCTTCTTATTATTGTTTTTACTATGATTTTACAATACAAAAAGTATCGTCGTGTGGAGTCTTTAAAACGACGGAAGAGTAGTGATATCGAAAGTCCGCCTTTAATTGAAGCAAAGTTAGAGAAAGTGTAGATTGTTGTTTAGTACTTTTTGTATTGTCTTGTGAAGTTGTTATATTTAAGCCTAATTTTATAATTTTTAATAAAAATTTTTTATCTTGTCAAATTGGCCAGTTTAAGAAAAGAATTAGTAGAACGTAATGGACATGACAGTTCTAAAGCTAGGACATATTCATGAAGCTATTATAAGAGTCGACATCGACGAAGGGCTATGCCAGGTCGATTTTCAGATCCAGATGACCTATTTCAATTTCTGGTTTGCCCGGTGCGGCCCGTCGTTCATGACTAACTTCTGGGCTTTGGGCTAGGGCTCTGGGCTAGGGCTTTGGGCTAGGGCTCTAGGCTAAGGCTTTGGGCTAGGGCTTTGGGCTAGGGCTTTGGGCTAGGGCTTTGGACTAGGGAGTAGAAGTAAGCGCCACCTTCACAGAATGTGTGGTATTATTACACGGTGCGCAAGCAGTCTAAACAAAGGAGTGGGTAGATCAAAGGGTTTTTTGACCTTCGCAGTGCGGCGAGAGTATCACGTTACCATATCGGGATGGGATTTGTACATCGGAGATGGAAGTGGAGTTGTTCAAGCTGAAATATTTAGGACTTATTACAAGGTACTCAACTTAAGAAATAAACTAATATTTAAAGAAGAATATAAATTAGTTACAAAAAAAACAAAATGTTGAAAAAACTTACAAACATATACATGATGTTCATTGTGGATTACGGGCAGTCTGTTTTTTTGTACGCGAATAAGATATATATTGTTACAGGTTACGGTACTTGTTAAGACTACGACATAACGCATTGCTGTTTTTCGGATTCGACTTTTTGGCCTCACCTGTATCTTGTTTACTCTAAAAACAACCTCGCGGTTACGTTGTTACCAGTTGTTGAGAATAAATAGAGCGTGCACCATTTCTGAAAAAAAACCTTGTAAGAACCAAAACTTTTTTACAAAAAATCAAAACAATATAATAAAAATATGGCACCACCTGTGCTTGCCATATAGACGTAGTCTCAAATGACTATTGCTGCTGTATTGGTGGGCTAAAGCCGACAGCTCGTCAGTAGCAAAGGTATTTGAAGTTTTTTGTTTACCCAATAAGGCGGTGATGGATTTACGAAGATAAAGTATCGGTTTTCATATTTAAAAATTATTATTGTTTGTTAAAGGATTATATTATATAGTATTGCTTTTTGGATCAAACCCCTTTATTTAAACAGCTTGCGCATTGTGTAATAATACCACACTTTACTGTGTGAAAGTGCTTCTTACTACTACTATAGGGCTCTGGGCTAGGGCTCTAGGCTAAAGCTCTGGGCTAGGGCTCTGGGCCAATGCTCTGGGCTAAGACTCTGAGCTAGGATTCTGGGCTTAAATAAAAATCCGAGAGTATGTTTTACATTTATTTAATAGTATTAAGCACACTAGAATGTCCAGCAGCACGAGTTGTCGACTTGGATATTGCGATCGTTGTTGTCGGTTGAAGTTTTTGTGGCAGTATGGCCTTAAGCGCTGCGTTTTTAAGCTCCTTATGAAGGGTAATATAAGCAATTGAATTACAAACACCGCCCAAAACTAGTCCCAATATGTAAAATGGGCCAAGTTTAGAGAAAACGTTAATTCCAAAGTAGTCAGCTACGCCGACTAATGAACTGGGAATGGCGTGAAAACAAACTGAGATCAATATTATTGCCATTGTTAAGCGGTTAGCCTGAAATTTGGATTTAAAATTATCAAAAGTTCGAAAAAACTTTTGGACAAAAACTCAAAATTCTTAGAACTTTTGGACCAAAACTCAAAATTCTAAGAACTTTTAGACCAAGCACCATCATTTTAAATAATTTTCGACCAAAGTTCAAAAAAGTTCAAGTAATTTTAAAGCCAAATTTAGCTGTTGCCTTTTTAAACATTATCATGCCATAAATAAGTTAAAAGTGTATCAAAACATGTCTCACCTGTCGCTGACTGTCCTGCTTTGAATGTGCCAACACACTTTTTGAGCTTTTTTGATTAACGGTTTTTAATTTTATGCCCAGTACTAACGTCAGCACCAACATGATAACACTCAACAGCTGAAAATGAGTTGGCTCAATTTTAAATATAGCTTCAACTTTTAATTTTCTGATGTGACAGAGTGTAATGTTATGATCAAGACTTAAGCTAAGCTTAGGGTAAAATACGCCATCACCAACATTTTTAAGCCTAGTAAAGGTACAATTTAGAAAAAAGATTGATATTAAGTTAGCTAGAGCATCATTCTTAATATTAAACTAACCATATTGCTATTGCCCCAATACCGTCGATATTCGGAGCCATTAAAACAGCCGACAGCTGCGCAACCTGGATTCGATTGTACCGGATTCCAGAAGATTTCTAGAATACAATCAAATGTGCCCCATATAACTCCAGTAAGCAAGGTACAAACTATGTATGAATAGTGATTGTTTCTTTGCCGGTAATGCACGGAAAAGAATAATGCCTGAAATATATAATATTTAGTATAATAAAGCAATTTTGTACATAAGAAAGGCTGAGAAAAAGCGTTAATGATAAATGTAATAATAAGAAGAAAAGGTGAAAAGTAAGCTTAACGCTAAATGTAAGGTTAGGCTTAAGGACAATTCGTAGAGCAGGGCGTAATGTGTATACGAAAGTAAAAGTAAG
Organism: Bursaphelenchus okinawaensis; assembly: GCA_904066225.2. Lineage (NCBI taxonomy): Eukaryota > Metazoa > Nematoda > Chromadorea > Rhabditida > Aphelenchoididae > Bursaphelenchus > Bursaphelenchus okinawaensis. Next base: position 2,852,874 of record CAJFCW020000005.1, on the reverse strand, counting down.
AGTAAGTCTGAGATTATAGCTAAATTTAAAGCCTAGAAAAGGATGGGAGAAAGAGTAAGAACCAGAATATAAAATAATAAAGATATAGTTAAGGTAAGGTGAAAGGTACTACTAAGAAGACAACTATAGGTACAGTTCAAGACAAATCTAAAGATAGAAATTAAAATAAAACTAAAATTAAGGCTAAGAGTAGACCTAGTTGTGATAAGACAACACTAAGAATATGACTAACGGTTAGGATAAGATAAGCCCAAAAGTACGTCTGGAGTAGCAGTAAGGTACAGATAGAACCCAACTAGCATAAATTTGCCAATTGGGTTAAAAGTAGAAGGAGAGCGGAGAGCTAACAATTGTAAGGGTGAAACAAAAGGTAAGACAAATAAAAGTAGAAGTGACCCACTTGAATTCTATCTGAAGCTATAGCTAATCCAATAACCAGTGTTATTTTGTATTGCATTGTGAGAGGAAAGCTTAACTTAATCACCATAAATCCATCATAATTTAAGACGGTTGGTGTCCATCCAATTACGTAGTACAACATATATGGGAATACTGAAAATTTTTGGGTATTATTATATAAAAATAAATTTTTATTATCTACTCTACCCTATACTACGCTGCCCTACCCTACCAAACCTTACAGTCTTAGTCTTGCCCATTTTAAAATTTTCAATTTTTTAAAATCCTACCACTAATAGCAAAAAGCAGGTCGGTAATGCTGAGCACCCACAACATTTGCAGTCCATTGATCTTTCGTAGTCTATTTCGCCTAAAATACGCTGATTAACCAGAACTCACTCACTTGACAAACAAATAACTGATAAATCCATTGCCAGTCGCTGACAATATTTGGCACACTATGATGAGGATGTTTTCGCCCATAAGAAAAGTGTTGTACGCGGCCATGTCTTCTTGTTCTGTATTCATTAGTTAGAAGTTTAGGAAGTTTGGCATTATTTTGAATAGGTTTTTAGCCTGAAATAAGTATAATTGATCTAAATTCAAGCGTAGGACAGGGTAGGGTAAGGTAGTGTAGGATACCGAAGACTATAAAATTAATGCCTAAAATTTGAATTTTAACATTTTTTGTTCTACCCTGCGCTACATACTTTATTTAATTTCAATACGCGCTAAGAGTAAAGAAAATAAAAAAACATCAAAATTTAAAAAATTCAAAAAAAAATTTTTTATTTAATTTTAAAATTTAACTTGCATGAGTTTTTTATGCCTAAAAACCGATTTTTTCTCAAAAATTTACAAAAACTGTAGGTTATATCACTTAAATTCCCCTTTATTTTCTAACAACTTACAAAAAAAATATAAATTTAGCTATTTTGTTACCTAAAATTCAATTTTTTATTAAAAAATGTAATGTGTAAATACAAATTTGTAACCAGTTTGTTACCTAAAACCAATTTTCTTAAACAAACGTTACAAAAAAGGTTTTTGGCTATTTTATTACCTAAAATTTACTTTTTATTCTACAAAATATCTATTTTGCTGCCCAAAATTTAATTTTTCTTTCTAAAATACAAAAAATATAAATTTTTAGCTACTTTATTACCTAAAATTAAATTTTCCCTTTTAAATATTCTTCAAAAAATAACCTTTTTATAAACTGTTACCTAAATTTACTACCGGGTTTAAACTAACTTAATTACTCTACTATCCTACATAAACTAAAAACATATATATACATACTTTTCAAGTCTCTCAACTTAGTTATAACGTGAAGGAAATATAAGAAAGTTAATTAGTAAGAAGCAGACTATGGTTAAAAAATGACATGTTGTTTTCAACATAGCTGTTATGATAAGTACGGTATGAGAGATGGCTATAATTATTGTACTAAAGGTGCGAAAACAAAACAAGTTTGTTATGTGAGATAACGTACGTATAGTACTGAGTGAGAATGCTATATAGTACAAAAGTAAATTTTTTGCTAAATTTTAAATTTTTCTTATAGTACATATAGAAGCTTGTGAAATAATGAAAAAGTGCAAAAAATGGCCTGATAATCCTTTGCTTACTGTAGAAAAAAAATTAGAAAAAATAAATTTTTGGCTAAGTTTTTTATTGAAAAATTTACCTTACTCTACCCTACCCGGTCATACGATGTGTCTCCTACACCGTACCTTTAAAATTCCTTACGTTAGCTTGCCATACCTCTACCATAAATTCTTTCTACATTTTTCTCACCCTTACCCTTACATTCATTATGTAAAGAAAACCATACTTCTAACAGCTCTGCAAACGAGATTAAGAGTAATAAAATCAAATTATAATCTCTATTACGAACAAAACTGTTACTGAGAAATTTTGGTTCAAATAAATATAAGTGTGTTTTATAGTATCACATTAGGCTTTATTTAATAGTTTTACAATTATAAACGCACAGTATGTTGCTAAAACCCATAAAAATGTAAGTGTTAGTAAAAGAAACAATATTAAAACAAAGAACTAGGTTAAAAAAATAAACTGCCGTAGGATATAATAGAGTTAGACATGAGCAACGGGCCGGGCCTAAGCAAAATCAAAAACGGGCCGGGCCTGAAAGTTAGGTCCGGCCCGCGGGCCGGGCTTGAAAAATTGGGCCCGGGCCCAAAAAAAAACTTTTTTTAATTTTTTAAAATTTTTTATTTCAATCCTCGTTTATGTTTTTCGATTTTATAGGGTTCTATGATCCATAAATGGTCTAAAAAAACAATTTAAAGCCAATTTTCCGTTAAGTTTTTAAGTTTTAAAATTTTTAAAATTTTTTAAAACGGGCCGGGCCGGGCCTAGAAATTTTCTGATTGGGCCGGCCCGGACCTGACCAAAATTAAAAACGGGCCGGGCGTAAACGTTAGGCCCGGCCCGCGAGCCGGGCTTGAAAATTGGGCCCGGCCCGGCCCGTTGCTTATGTCTTAATAGGTTGTTAGGCCGCGCGCCTGAGTTTTAAAATTAAAATATTTGAAGTTAATTTGGCACATTTGACACTGTCTTTCAATTACTTTTTTGACTTTTCAGACAAGCTTCACTTACAACTTTTAAAATGTAAGTTCATTTAAAGGTTTTCTTATATTTCTTAAAGAAAAATGATAAAAAGTAAAAAAAATAAAAAAGTTATAAGCTTGAAACACAATGCCAATTTATCAAGAAACTCAAAACGTAATTATTGATCCTGATCTTCTGAATATTGACTTAAAAGCGCGGTTTAGTGCTTTGCTGAAGACCTTATATATACACGCTCTTTCTATAAAGTTTGAATTCAATCAGAGCGAGACACGTCAGGCAACTTCCTAGCAAAGTTTTCACATAAAACCAGAAGTTCAAAAACAATAATGACATTTTCATCATGATTTTCCACCAAAACAACAACCTTCTGTCCCAACACTGGTACAATATTGTTTGTAACAGCATCAAAAACTAGCCTGCCTAATGCTCTTTCAAAGTTAAAAGTGTGCTGGGACAATGTCATTATTTCTTGAAGTTGTATTTGGGTACGAACAGGTGTTACTAAACATCTTATTTCACACATCTTCTGTATATACGAATAATTAGATATTGAAGTTAAGAAAATACTTTAAACGCTGGCAAAAAGCGGCATATACGAAAGTACAAGGCATTTTTACTGCATACATTTGAATACATTTGCTATAAATATTAAATTACAAGTGCTTAGAATTGTCATACTTCAAAATGAATATTGTAGTACTATCATAGTATAAAGCATTTAAAATTAGAGTAGAGTAGGATCAGTAAGGGAAATGTAGAGCTGTGTGGAACTGCATAGGGCTGGGTTATGCAGTGAACGGTCAGGTAGGATCACTTAAAGCCGGATAAGGTCGGCTAGGATCTGCTGGACAAGGTATGGCCAGGTAGGGTCCGGTAGGGCCGAGTAAATCCTGGTAGGGATTACTAGAGACTGGTAGGGCCGGGATAAGCTTTGATTTGGTAAGGAACTGAAGAGCAGGGTAAGATCAACTCGGGTAGGAACTGATGGAGTTAGGTAAGACCGGGCCTGGCCAGGTAGGGCTGCGTAGGAAAGTTTAGGGTAAAATAAGTAAAAAATTAATTTTTCGGTAACAAATTTATATTTTTTTTATTTAAAAATAAGTTCATTATATACAAACAAACATAAATTGATTGTTGTCAATTAAAGCAAGAGCAGGATGTTATTGATAATGGCATAAGTGATCGGTTTATGCTAGCTTCGCTACTCGGAATTTGCGAACTGGAGCGCGTCTTAATCTAGCGAGATTTCCTTTGGCTAAAAAATTATTAAGTTTAAATATACAAGACTAAAATTCATAACTTAAGTCTAAATTCATTTCTAAGCCTAAAATTTAAGTTTTAAGCCTAAAATTTCATTTTTAAGCTTCATATTCATTTTTAGTCTAAAGAGCTGTAAACCTACCGTATCCAGATGGAGGTGGAATCATAGGTGGCAATTTTGGTGCATCGTACGATGGGCCTGGGTTGTAAGACGGCGCTGGTGGTGGTGGAGGTGGAGGAGGTGGTGGTGGAGCATATTGTGGTGGAGGGGCGTAACTCGGCGGTGGCGGGGCATAGCTTGGCGGTGGCGGCGCATAACTTGGCGGCGGTGGAGGTGGAGCAGCATAGCTGGGTGGTGGTGGAGGTAGAGCGTATGATGGAGCGGGTGCTGGAGCAGGAGCTGCAGCGATTTGTAATGGTGCTACGACGTAGCCGACTGGTGCTGGTGGGGCACCACAACCACAGCCTCCTCCAGATGGTGGTGGTGGGGCACCGCATCCGCATGGCGGTGGGGGTGGTGGTGGCGGTGGTGGTGGTGGGGGTGGAGCACAGCATGGCGGTGGTGGAGGAGGTGGTGGTGGTGCACAACATGGTGGTGGGGGTGGAGCACAGCACGGTGGGGGTGGAGCACAGCACGGTGGTGGTGGCGGCGGTGGTGGTGGAGGGGCGCAACAAAGTGGAGGGGATGGCGCGGAGCTAAAATTATTTTTTAAAGATTATTTTCGAGACTTATCGTGAGTAGTACAACCTCTGAAACGTACAAAAAATGATACTAGAAAGCAAATAAAATTTGAACTTTAAACATTTTTAAAAAAACTTTAAACCAGTACTAAAAAAACGTACGTCCTCGAAAAATTAGAAAATTATAAGTACAAAACCGAAACTAAAGAGCTTACCAACAACAACAACCACCTCCACCTCCGCCACCCATTGGTGGAAACAAGAACCCTTCAGTTTTTGAAACGACCAGTAATAGCACAACGCCACTGATCAACATTCTTAAACCTATAAACTGTCGTCGTTCCAGAACCGCAGCCCCGGTTTTATACCTATTTTATGAAATCTGAATATCTGACGTGACGCTTCACGCGATCTAACCCCGCCTTAAATCAGGAATCCTCTTTCTACGAGCAAATTAAAAAACCTTTTTTTTGTGACAGCAAATTAAAAGAAAGTGAATGCAATAACACAAAATGCAAGTTGATTATGTAAAACGATTTCCCATCTCCGGCTACACGGACCCGTAGGATAATGAGAGTAATCGGACTTTGAAGAGATGCAATTTACGTAAACCTTTGTTTCCGTCAAGGTCAATGTTGTTCGTACGGTTCGGTCGGCTTAATTGTATAATGAACTTTTACTGAAAAACCTCAAAAAATATAGTTTAAGATAAATTAAGATTAGTTCACCCATGAGCTAAGTAAATGAACAGTTCTGCATGAGTTTTAGCTTATGACAATACTTAAGCTTACAAGATTTAAGAAATTTTGCTTCTAGGTTTATTAGAGGATCACCATTTTCCAAATTTCATGCGAAGTTTTTGTTTTAATTTACAGACGATGACTTTTACCAGCCTTTTCCCTTTCTTACTCTGTTGGATACGTTTTTTGCGGGAGTCAAAACATAACGTATAATACAATATATATTTATGCGCTTTTTCCAGTTATGCGGATTACATGAATAACATAAGAAAAGCTGGTTTAGATTCACTGGAACATGATAAAAAATGAAAGTTGTAGTAACAACAATTTTTTTCTTGTAACATTGTCACTTACTCTTTATTAAACACTGTTTCAAAAATTTGAGGCCATAGGACAAATAGTACTTTTGGAATACAAAAACCAAACATAAGAGCGTAAAAACCAAGTTTATTTCTTAAAAATACATACAGAAAGCAAAGAAGATCAGAAGTAAGTAATAAGTAATTAGTGTTGCTTTTGTGTTATACCTTCCAGGTGAAACACCGCTATTATAAAGCCAAAATAATCCTCAATTTAAAGTTTTGGTCTTCGATTCCATTGCTTGATTGTTAACGTGCACATCCGTTGACGCTTGAAATTATTAATATTAATCAAGAGGGTAATGATCACTCCACCTGATGTTAAATGAGAGTCTTTGAAGGTACCGAATGAAGAACACCAAAAAAGAAACAAAATACACCGGCTGCTAGATAAAATGAAAAATGAAAAAACAAAAAAAAATTTTCAAATTAAAAACATTGGTACTAAATATAACTTTTTGGCATTACAGAAAAGTGATCAATGTTTGTCGAAGGCTTATTTTTCTAGTCTTACCGAAAGGTACTGAAGCTTGGACACAGAACTGGACATTAACAGTTTTCCTGCCCTGCTATGCCTAGTCTGGTAGATCTGATAAAAAGCCCAACTGGCTCGGTCTGGTTCTTTGTTGAAATTTCTTGTACTACTGCTCGGTACAAGGCATTTCAGTTCTGTTCCTTGCTCTGTCTTTAACCCTAACAAAAACTTGTGATCATATCACCGTCAATTCTTTACAAAATTATTTTTTAATAAAAAAACCAAAAATTATATTTAAAATTTTGTCGTAGCCAAAACCCCTACAAACAAGGTTTGCAATTGCAAGAATGTAAATAAAACAATGTTTATTTAAAATTAATTCCAGCCACTTAACGTCTGCCATTTTTGCTTGCATGTTTGTGTCTATAATAAGAACGAATGTCTTTCTCGTTTAAAAAAATATATATTTGCCTTTAGGCTGTCATAAATCCATGGCATTTCCACTTAAAAACACCACAACACGTAATAAGAAGCGGCTCCGGGCCAGGCGCGGCGTAATGGCTTTATGTACTTGTCAATCTGTTTCGCCCATATGCGTGCTACAAACCTTGCATACGGTTTCTAATCAAAGTTGATATTTATAGACGTTCGGTTTAATATTTATACTTATAGACGTTCGGTTTGTCATAAACTCGTCTTTGAAAATGTTTGTGTCTGCAGCTGAAGTGGTAACAATGGGTTTCTAGCGCGGACATGGTTAATATTAACGGTTTGGTGCAATAACAGAAAGTGTTTGTTATTGCAAATGTTTACTATAATATATAATGGTTAGGTTTAGTTTTAAAGGAATATTACTACAATATGCTAAAGTACGATAAGGGTACAGTAAGATTAGGTTATAGTAATGTAGAATAGGCAATGTTAAACTAAAGTAGGGTTGGTTAAGATAGGATAGAATAGGGTTGCGCAGGGTTGGGTAGGTAGGGTAGGATAGGTTCAGGCAATTTTCTAAAAATGAGGAGAGGACTGTGGAAACGTGAGATGTTGTAAATATGTTATAAAGTAGACTAAACGTCACTTTTATAGCCAAAAACCATAGTGCAAAGTAAACTCATTTTTTCTGTTTTATGGTTATTTTGTGGGTGGGCTGGAAGATAGGATGTTAATAGTCCAAAATTAGGTTTTTGCAAACATAAACATGGAAAAGGATGTTTTCGAACATGACTATGTTTGTGATACTGAAATTTTCGAAATATTTGAGTGGTTTAGGTTATTATTGAAGCGACCAGCTATGTAAGCTGGAGATAAAACCACTATTTTATACCCAACTTTTAAGTAACTTATTATTAAGTTTAAAATTGATTTTTAAGCTCGATTATTTTTTAAGCCTAAAACTCATTTTTAAGACTATATTTCATATTTTGTGACCTAAACTTTGTTTTTAAGCCTAAAGGTAAGTATAAAACCAAAAATTATTTCTTAAGCTTAAAATTGATGTTTCAATGTCATTTTAAGCTTTAAAACTATTTTTTTTCTTAATAGTGCTTTTTAAACTTATTTAGCTTGATTTAAAATAGGAGTTCAACAATATAGTACTTGGCAATGCATACCTTTTACCTATACTAACTTTCACATTTTTTTACTAATTCAACTTTTGTAAATCCTTTAAATCCAGCAAAAACGTCATTTTTCATTTTTTGCATGTCTGCTCCACATTATTTTTTTTCTTTATATTTGGTCTTTCGTTTAATATGCTGGAAGAGCATTAACAAAGTACGGGGGTAATAAATTGTAGAAAATAGTTTTTTGGAGGTTTTATAAATATTTCAGACGTTTCCTGTCATAAATAATGTCGAAAAATGACCGAGTCTTTGTTTGGATATTTTCATATGTATTTTCGTATGTTGAGTATTTGTAAATGTATCCTTTCGGCCGTCCTTCGCAGGCAAATCCCAACTTTTTCCAAATAAATTGTAATTTGTTGACGATGAACAGGGGAGGGGGAGATTGTTTTGAGATAAGGGCAGTACAAAAATAAATTGCCCTGCTATTTATTGTAAACTAGGTGGAATATTCGATACAGATGTGTAAGGTGTGAAATCATACAGTGGCGGCAAAAAATGGGACAGTCGGTTTTTCGTCAATTTTAAATTTTTTTCGAACGTTTCTAAATTTGTACCTAGCTATTATGAAAATGTAGGGTAAGTTTAGCATATTCAAGCAAAAAAAATTTTTAAATTTGAGTCTTAAATATTTTTAAAAATTTTTCAAAAAAATTTTTGCTTGGCAAAAAAAAAGTGGGACACTTGTGACGGAAGCTGTTAATATGCAAAGTAAGTTTTAATTTGTACTAGTTTTTGTGCTGTTTTTGTGCCGGAATATATTTTAAGTTACAGTATGCCAAAACAAGCAGGTGAAGAGGTTTGTTTTTTAATTGTGCGTTTTGGCAAAGAGAAGATATCGATTCGAGCAATAGATGTCATGGTTAACATGCCAATATTAACTGTTAAAAAAATAATTCCGCGATACAATGGTTGTGGCTCTACAAAACGCAAAAAAGGAAGGGGAAGACCTAGATTTACAACAAAAAAAGAGGATACATTGATTAATCGCAAGTCTAAAGTTGATCTTTTGAAACGTGCAAATGAGATTAAAACAGACATGAAGGAAGAACATGGTGTAGACGTTTCATGAAGGGCAGTATGCAATCGGCTTTTAGACATTAGACTTCGTGGCTGTATTTCCAAGAAGAAACATTTGATTCGGATCAAAAATAGCAAAATTCAGCTTGAATTTGCAAGGGCACATTAACATCGGATAAGTGATGATTTAAAAAAGGTCATTTTTAATTATGAATCAAAGTTGGATACTAAGGAATCAGATGGTAAACGATAGGTAAGAAGGCCATCTAACTCTGAAAATCAATTGCGGTACCTACGGCCAAGAGTCAAGCATCCCAGAAGCATAATGGTTTGGCCGTGTTTTGCCTACAACTACATCGAACTTCTGATCGTATAGAAAAGATTATGGATAAGACGGTTTCCTTAGAAATTTTATACAAAATTGCCATACCTTATTGTCGTTCTTAAAAAATAATAGTATCCTTATTTCAAAGTGACAACGACCCGGAACACAGGGCTAAAGTTGTTCAAAAATATATGAAGAAGGAGAAGATCCGTGAACTCGACTGGCCTAGTCAGTCTCCTGACCTTCATCCTATCGAACATTTATGGGAATTAGTTGCAAGAAACGTAGAAAAGACATGCTCTACGACAGAAGCTCAATTGGAATCAGTTTTGGATTAGGGATGGAGAAATCTTGACATTAAAGTAGTGGACGATTAGATCATGTATATCCCCCGTCGAATGGCCGCTGTTATTGCTGCAAATGGTGGTCCAACAAAGTACTAGTTATTGTTTGTTAGTTAAACGTATTTTTAGTTGTTTTAGTTAGGTTGTTTAATAAAAATGTTTTTGATATTCAAGTGTCCCACTTTTTTTTGCCAAGCAAAATTTTGAAAAATTTTGAAAAATATTTAAAACTCAAATTTTAAAATTTTTTTTGCTTGAATATGTTAAACTTACCCTACATTTTAATAATAGCTAGATACAAATTTATAAACGTTCGAAAAAAATTTAAAATTAACAAAAAACCGACTGTCCCATTTTTTATTGCCGCCACTGTACACAGGGGAACTCCTGTATAGCAAACGTCTGTAAAACGGATGGCTCAAAACTTTTCTCGGTTTTTTTGCGCTTTTCTATATTAAGCCTAAAAATTCATTTTAAGTCTAAAACTTTATTTGTTAATATTAAATTTTTTTAAGCTTAAACCTTAATTTTTAAGCCTAAAATTCTTTTTAAACCTAAAATTCATTTTTTTAAACTAAAGCTCATTTTTATGCCTAAACATTATTTTTTAAGGTTAAAATTTATTTTTAAGTCTAAACTTTATTTTTTTAAGCCTAAAATTCATTTTTAAGCCTAAAATTCATTTTTAAGCCTAAAATTCATTTTTAAGCCTAAAATTCATTTTTAAGCTGTAAATTGATTTTTAAGCCTAAACTTCATTTTTATGCCTGTAATTCATTTGGAAGCCTAAAATTTATTTTTAAACCTGAAAATCAGTTATAGGCTTAAAATTCAAAAGCAAAATTCTTTTCAAAGCCTAATTTTTTCTCCGACCTCTTAACAATATGATTTGTTTGATTGTCATTATCTTTTGGGACGGGACAAAACTCGTTTGCGGCCAAATGATTGATGGCTGATTTGAAGCACTTTAATTTTCCAAACCGTTTTTCGACATGCTTAATTTGTTATAGTTAAAAAGTTTAATTTTGACGTAACTTTAATTTTTTAAATAACAACTTTAACCTTACTAACATAAGCCTTAGTTATATCGATAGATTTAACAATAGACCTGAAGAGCCGAGCCTAAACTGCTCCTTTCTCATCCCTAGTCCTTAGGATGTGGCTTAGGTCCCACAACGAAAGACTTTACGTGCAAAAATGTAAAACAAATGGCGTTTTCCAGCACTTATGTGGTTTTTGACCAGTCCAACAATATTTTTTCTCTGAATTTTTTGACCACGTAAATGTTCTTTCCGCGAACTTCTTGACCAGCCAAACAATATTTTCAACTCTTCAGACGATAGGGTGAAAATAAATTACAGACCAAACTTTAATCAAAAATTTCTATTTTTTGTAAGCTTACGGTGCATTCTCTAAAGTTCATCTTCCATACTTCCGGAGTTAAAAAAAATTGTCTTCTGTTCGTTATCGAAGACATTTTTACATTCGAATCTTATTTCAAAGTTGAAATTTGTCGGTCAAAGATGAGTTTTTTTAGATTTTGGGGGATAACTGATTTTTAGCGCAAAAAAAGTTTGGGTTTACCAATGAAATTTAGTGTAATCTTTTAGGATTGAAAATAAAATTTTAGGCCTATAAATGTATAGGTTTAAAGTTTATTTTAGAAAAAAAAACAAAATTTTAGGCTTGAAAATGAAATGTTTCGCTCTAAAATAAGTTTTCAGTCACAAAAATGAACTTTAGGCTTAAAATGGGTTATAGACATAAAAATGAGTTTTAGGCTTTAAAATGAATTTTAGGCTTAAAATGAAAAAGTAGGATTAATAAATGCAGATTTATGATTAAAAACAATTTTTAAGCTTAACAATGAATCTCATGCTTGAAAATCGGATTTCATGGTTAAAAATCAAAGTTTAGGCTCAAAAATAAAGCTTTAGGTACTAAAAGTTCTACAAACATTAGCCTAAGTTTTACAGCACCATAATACTTCGTAATGGTATTTTTAAAATGTGAAATGTCGGCGAATACAATATTTTGATTAAATGATAGAACAGAAGGTAAACAATTTCCAAGGCAGTTAATACTTTTCGGCCGCAAATATTGACATTTAATTTTGTCGGTCTGACGTATGTTTTGTCGCCCAACGCTTCGAAATTCGAATTCTGGGTGCATTTTGAGAATTTTTAGAAATTTTGTTGTATTTTTTATGAAAAAAATTATTTTTAGGTAATAATTTTTATAATAAAGTTTAAATTTCAGGCTTTAAAATGAACTTTAGGCTTAGAAATAAAATTTTAGGCTTCCAATAGTACTTTATGCGTAAAAACTCAAATTGAGGCTTTACAATTACAACCGGCTTACAAATAAAACCTTAGGCTTAAAAAACAGTTTATGTTTAAAAATCAAAGTTTAGGCTTAAAACTTAAATTTTAAGCTTAAGAATTTATAAAAAATTATTTTTCTTATTTTTAAAATTTTAAAAGTGCAAAATAATTGCGGAAATGAATTATCAGCAACTCAACCGTTTACCCACAAAAAGCCTTCTAAACCATGTGGTTGTTGGTTGACGGCGCTTCCGGCAATTTCGATTCAGACTTTTGTTTTACGTTTTTAATTCATAAAACTCGTGTTGTCCTAAAGTAAGCCAACGTGATCTTATTTTTATTTCGTAGACGGTTTCTACTTTTTAAATTAAAAAATGAATTTTTTGTCGATTTTAAAAATATCGTTTAAAATGAAGTAGGGTATGTTAGAATAATTTAAGACAGAAGGGACTAGGATAAAACAGGGCAAAGTAAAGTAGGGTAGGGCCATGTAGATATACGGTAGAGTAGGGTAGATTAGTTTTTACAAGTGTGTCATTGCTTTTTGTTAAGGATGATAGTAGCTTTTGGTGAGAGTAATAGGAGTAGGAGGGGGGGGGGGGGGCAAGGCAAGGCAACTTTTTAAAAACTTTACTTTACTATGCCCATACCCACAAAATGTGTGTTTACCCAAACGATTGAAACGTGTTTTAGAAGGAAAAGCACGTTAATTAATCAATTTATTATTGCCGGTGGCGTTTGGCACAAATTATTTATCGCCCAGTGCACTTTTTTGGGTGAGTGTTGACTTCGAAAACAAGCCTTTTCTAATCCTCCAAATTTCAATAAACGGGATAAAACTTCCTGGATCTTTATTTTTTTTATTGGTAGTGTAATTTATTTGTTTTTAACTTTTTTTAAGCCTAAAAGTTTTTTTAAGCTTAAAATTTATTTTTAGGCCTAAAATTCTTTTTTAAGCTTAAATTTTATTCTTAAGCCTAAAATTCATTTTTAAGCTTAAAATTTCGTTTATGAGCCAAAATGTTATTTTTAAATATAAAATTCATTTTTTAAACTTAAGATTTATTATTAAGCCTAAGGTTTCATTCTTAAGCCTAAATTTTGTTTTTATACTTAAAATTCATTTTACTTAATGAACATTTAAGTTGCTGGTTATACGGAATATTCGTTATAGGGTTGGTTATACAGGAGTTCCACTGTATTTGCTCTTGTAAGAATGTTCATATCTTATTTATTCAAAATCATAGAACCCGTTTCGAGCAATTAAAACCCCAGTGTAACTTTGGCGAATTCGCGGAAATCTCGGTGAAACCACAAAATATTTGTAATCGAATTTGGTGCCGTCTCAGATTTCGGCATTGTTATTTAATTCATCCGAGAACACTTTGGGTGCAAATTCAATTTAAATTTTTACCACACTTGTTCCAAATTTTTTCGCCGAATGAAATTAAGATACGAATAATAAGGAATTCGGGTTATATTACGTCTGGGGCCGCTTTTGTAAAGCATGTTCTGAAGTGGCAACGTGTGACAAACACTTGTTTGTCGGTTTTTTTACGGTCATCTGCCGACCCGTAATGGCTTGTTTTTGAGAGTGGGTGGGTTGGTGTGATCTTCAAAATTTTTAGTATTGAACTCGGCCGGTAAAAGGGATCGGATTGCGCCTGATTTTTCGGCTTGGCCTACCGATTGGGCATTGTTTTGTAAAACGGCTTTTGGGCCCACACCTGCCTGCTCAGCTTTTTCCAATTTCATTCTGCCCGGCATATTATACAAATCTATAAAGGTAATAACTTCGATAAATTGTATCGTACAGCTTCTGGGCCCTAAATAACCAATATTTTCACAATTTTATTTTTTATAAACTATTCAAAAGTTATTTTTAAGTAAATACAGTGAAACTCCTGTACAACGAATCACTCGGGGACTTGAAATTTGTTTGTTATAAAGGAGTTTTGTTATACAGGAGTTTTAAATGCACTGTGTACATGTAGTGGTAGACGGGGATTCAAAAGTTGTTCGTTTTACGGGATTTTCGTTATGCAGGAGTTTGTTATACAGGATGTCTACTGTAGCTTTTAAATCAAGTTTGTTTTACAGTTTTTGCAAGTCAAATCATTCGTTACGGGACCCAAGCTGAGCAAAAGTCTCTTATTTGGAGGCATTTGCTTTTGTTCTTTTAACTTTTTTAAATTGTTTTTTCAAAAATTAACAGGGGGAGGTCATTCAACTTTAAAAAAAATTTTTTGCAGATGGGACTTTCTAGACCTGGCACTTAGCTCGGAATGGATCGATTTTTCAGCCCGTTTTATCTTTTTTTTCGGTTTGGTCCGGCTTAGCTTGGCACGCTTAAAGCCCGGCCCGGTATGATTGCCAGATCTGTGGCCTTCTCTCTTGTCTATACCTAGGGTCCTGCTATGACGACTATCTCTTATAACAGTCTCTAAGATAATTTTTAAATTTTCTTTGCACAAGATCTAAAATTTTTTTTTTCAAATTTAAAACTTTGCTAAATTTTCGTACAGCACCACAAGGTACGCCATAACTTAACTTTTTAATTTCGCCAAAACTTTGCGCCGCAATAAAAACGTTTTTTAAACTAATTATTGCGTTAATTACATCGAACACAAACTCTTTTTTTTATCTTTGAGTAAAATGAATATTCAATAGTTCGAAGGCACCGAAAATAAGACAAGAAAGAGTATGTGTTCTTTGGGACAGTTGAAACCGCGCGAGTAAAAGTTACATGCTTATTAGTGGTTAGTGGAGTTATGAGGTCTGGGCATGGATGGCGGTGGGTTTGAGGTCTGGGCTTGAATGGCAATAGTTTTGAGATCATGTTTTGAAGCTTCGTTATGTTGTTTTGAACAGAGTTTTAAAAAAGGTCAAATTTAGGCTTAATTAAAGTTTTAAGTTTCCGGGTCGCTTTATAAAGCTTTAGCAGGACTTTTCGACAACATAGCTAACTTTGAGCTTACAAGATTATCTTTTGGGTTAGATATTGAAAGTTTTAAGTTTAATGAATGAAAATTAGGCTTAAAAATGACTTTAAGCTTAAAATGAACTTTAGGTTTTAAAATTAATTTTAGGTTTGAGAAGAAATATTAGGTTAAAAAATAAGGTTTAGGCTTAAAAATGAATTTTTATACTTAAAAATGAATTTTGAGCTTAAAAAAGGAATTTAGGCTTAAAAATGAACTTTAGGCTCAAAATTTAAATATAGGTTTAAGAATAAAGTTTAGGCTTATAAAAGCAATTTAGCTACCAAATATAAAATTGGCTTATTTCTTTAGTATCAGCTCAATCTTTGCAACCGTGACAAAACGTCAAACTTTTTTGATTTATTTTTATCGTGCTTTACAGCACGTTTCGATATGTCATGTCAGTTGGAGTTTAATTAAAGTTTACTCTCGGCTAAATGCTTTCTTTTTTGTTGTCGCATTTTGTAAACTAAACTATTTTTTAGTTAAAATTGGGTATCTGTTACAATGTTAAGGGGTATTTGGATTGGTATTGAGTTAGGTATGACATTGGAAATTAGAGATAAGGACGGGGATAGTATTATAATAAAACAGGGCTGTGCAGAGCAGCAGTGGGCAGGTTAGGATAGTAAGACAAGGCAGGGCAAAAGCAGGGCAAAGGCAGGGCAAAGGCAGGGCAAAGGCAGGGCAAAGGCAGGGCAAAGGCAGGGCAAAGGTAGGGCAAAGGCAGGGCGTTTAAAAGTTGTGAACTTTGTAGTTTGAACTACTTATAAACTTTTGAGTAAAATACGTTTACGTTAACCTTTATATGTTTAATGTTTTATTAATGTGCTTTTTTAGCCAAAACGTGTTACCCTTTTGTTGCTTATAAATTAGATATATAGGTGTTCTTTTCCCTCGGGAGGTACCCACATGCTATTAATTTGCCTTATCCTCCCTCTTTATCAATTATTATGGCTGATGATTGGGTTTACGATGTAATATGCAATATATTATAATTGTTATGATTTTTGAAGTGGGTTCACATAGCAATCTGTATGTTAAATTATTTAGCAGGTAATGATATATGGTTTTTTTATTTAATTTTTTTGCGGTTTTTTATCAATTTTGAAAAAAAATTTAAATTTCTGTTTAAAATTTGTTTCAGTTTGCAGTGACCATGATAAACACTACGGGTGACACAATTGTTATCGACGACATCCCTATGCCAATACGATCAGATATTACTTATGATGAGAATGATGAGATGTGCTATTATATTGTAAGTTCGAATTTTTTTTTGTTGAGACAAAATTATTCTTAAGTAAATAATTTTAACATTAGATTCGTTTTTAATTTTCGTTATGTCAAAGCTTTCGTTGCGGGACCAATCTGGGGTCCTGGTGTCTTCTTTATGCCCGGCTCTCGAGCCTGGATGGCCCGGCTTTGGCTTGTTTTCTTTTTAGGTTCAGCGTACAGTTCTTTGTTTGGAATTTTTTTTGCAAAATATTTAAAATTTTTTTAAAAATTTTTTCAAGTTCATACAAAACCATTTTTCAGGGAACAGACTACCTTCACGTCAAAATCTACCTAATAGGCGTGTTTGCAGTCATCATAGCCTTATTCTCCTTACTTTTTAACACATTCTTCACATTTGTTTTCCTAACCAACGCTAATCTTCGCCGTTCTCCACTATACTACTTTGGTGTTCTAGCCATGTTAGATGCCATTTTAGCCTTGAATTACTTGGCATTGATGGTGGTACCAGTATATATGGACCAGTTTAAGTGTTTATGGCTTTATCATTTGTTTTTGGGATATTTGAGGCCAATGATGACGGTTAGTAATAGTGCCATGTTTGCGTCGATCTTGATGATTTTGTGCGCTACGATGGAACGATTACTCAGCACGTTCCAGCCGTCGAACAAATTGGAGACGGTTAGAAAGTAAAGGCTTGGAATGAAATTTTAAATTAATTTAGGCTTAGAATAGGGCTATATTTTAAAATTTTAAAATTTAAAAAATTAAAACTTAGATTTTTCAAAATTTTAGGTACATGGAATCCCGCAGGCCACGTCTATGCATAGTTGCTATTTTATTTGCAGTTTTTTATAAATTGTGCACCTATTTTGAAATTCAATACGTTGAGCATGAAAATTGCACAGAATGGAGTCGATATGAGATTATTCCAACGCCGATTGTTGTGGAGAGCTATACTTACAGGTAACGGCGAAACTAAATTTTTTCAAAATTAAAAAAAAATTTTTTTATTTTTTTAAATTTTTTACTTTAGGCTTCAAATTGCATTTTTTTACATTTTTTATACTTTATATTGCATTGTTTTAATTTAAAATTTTAGGTTTAACATTGATTTTTTTGATTTTTCAAGGTTTTAGGCTTAAAATCTTTAGTTTTTTCTGCTTTATGTAGGTGTAAAAGTTTTTTGTTTTTCTTATTTTTAGGCTTAAAGTCACACTATTTTAAAGATTTTAAGTTTAATGCCGCAGTACTTTAAAACTTTTAAGCTTAAAACTTCCTGCTTTTTAAAATTTTAGGTATGAAAACGTTTTGTTTGTGTTAAGTGAAATCTAAAATGTTTAAATTTTTAAAACAAAACACCTTTTTCGTATTTTACCATTTTAAGCCTAAATTTTAATTTTAATTTTAAAACAATTTTTTTTCAACATTTTAAGCTAAATTTTAACCTTTTTTTTAGATTCTGGTGGATGTTTGTAGCCAGAAACCTAATCGACCGTGTAATTCCATTCTTTGGCTTGTTGTTTATGAACTGCATGATTATCAAAACGATTAAAAAAGAAAACAAAAAGCTGTCAGTGTTGGAACAGAAAGCTATGTCCATCAATGAAAAGGCCACGAAGAGGAATTTGAGGGTGAGTTTTGAAGATTTTTTGACATTTTTAATGTTCTGGTCGATTTTTAATGGTAAAAAAAGTAAGATAGGGTATTACGGGTATGGTGGACAACGCAAAACAAAAAAAAAATTTTTTTTTTAATTTTTAAAAGACTGAAATTTTAAACTTCAGGACGCAACCAGAGCTCTGATAGCCGTAGTAACGTTGTATATAGCTGCTCAATTTCTACAAGTCATCATAACGTTTTGGGAGGCGTTTCATCGTCAGTCATTAGAAGAAGACTTTCAAGAATTCTACTCATACGTCAATGACATCATGAGCATTATGACATTGTTGTGCAGGTGAGTATGAGGCCTTCTTTTAAAGGTTTTGAATTTTGAAAGCTTACCCTACCCTACCCTACCCTACCTTATCCTACCCTACCCTACCCTACCCTACCCTACCCCACCCTACCCTACCCTACCCTACCCTTCCCTACCTTACCTGGCTCTACCATACTCTTTTTTTGTATTTAAATTTTTTTTGAATTTCAGTGCAATTCGCTACCCAGTGTACTGTACCTGCAATAGGCCTATTTTCGAAGCTTCCATGGACACATTGGAAGGTTTGGGCAATTTGTTCACGAATCGTGCCAAAGCCTTGAAGACAGTACGTGCTGTAGCAGTACCATCCGATTTCCATGGTACTGACGAAGAACAGAAGCATTGTCTTAATGCTCACAGTAATCAGCTAGCTGATGAAACCTTTATTGTTAATGTGTTTCTAGACGATGCTGATGAACAGTGGATGGTGTAGAGCTTTGTGAAGCTTGCTTTGATATGTTATGTACACTACATTATGACATTGCTTTATGACATTTTTGTTACGCCGGTCATGTTTTATAGTAATTTTAGAAGCACACTTTTACATTGTTAACTGCCTTTAAATGTACAATTTTGTAACTAATTTATATTATATAAGAAAGAATATTTGTGTTAATAAAGAAAACTATATTTTCTACATTAAATTTTAAAATTTAAAATTTTGAGTTTGTAATATTTTGCACTATAAATTAATATTGTTATAGGTTTCTTGAATTAAAAGTTAACATTAAGAACCGTTTTAAGTTTAAAAGGAGATTTTAAAAACTTATTTATAGGAGAGTTCTTATCACATTTTATTCTTTTTCACGGCTTGAAAAACAAGAAAAAATTTTTTTTACAATTATTTTTTTGAACTTGCATGATAAATGTTATTTTCTGATCTACTATTCGTTATGATACTTATTGGTTTAAACTGAGTAACAAAGTCGTGAACTTCACCTACTTTCTCCTGAAAAGGAGCATTTTCAAAAAGCCATGTTTTTCTCGCCTAATCAGAAGAAACGGTTACTGACGCACAACAAACTGTTGTTGTAGTCTATGGAGAACATTCAATCTTAACGAGATATTGCCATTTATAGTAAAAGCAGTTTAAAACTAATGACCTCTATGTGTAATATAAATGACGGCAGAAAACATTTTTAAAGTTCCCAGATGTCACGCTACAGGTTTTATTGCATTAAAAAAACTCATAAACTCAAGGCAGTCTGGCTGCAATCCTATCCCTTAACAATTGTGCTCTGTCAAACCGTTTAAAAGCAATTGTAGAAGGTTTTTCTTTATGATTTTTCAAAAATTTTGATCTTGATGAGTAAAATTGCCAAAAAGTCGGTTCTATACCTGTATTTTTATTTTATATTAAAAATTTTTATTTCGACCAAAATACAATACCAGCATCATCTTTAGCATGTAAGTATACAAACAAATAACCTGTACAGGTCGGTTTTACTCAATCCATCACTAGTTCATCGCAGTTCACTGCTTTTTTACATATACTTGATTTAATTAAACCAAAACATTAACAGTAGAAAGAAGCTACTTAAAACAACGTAATGCGTGTTCATCAAAAAGAATACAACAAATTTTCGATTCGAAATTCCTAAAGTTGGACGGAAACTTTTAATCAGCTTTCTAAATTACTGTATTTTCGTGTAAAGTGCGTTTTAAATTTTGGTATACTTTCGTGGTTTGTGGACTTAAAGATAAAATTTTTAAAATTAGTAATAGACGAATCTGTTTTTTGGGGCAGGGTAAGAAACAATATAGGCAAAAAAGAGCGATTTGAATAGACTGGTGTATGGTTAAAGCTGATCGCAGAGTGTGGACGGGCTAGACAGTGAACGTGACACAATAATATTTTACTGGGAAGGGAGATAGACTAAAAAACCGTACGATAAACGTAAGTTAGTTTAAGCAATAAAAACAAAATAAGGCATGAAGACCGCATTAGTATGCAGCACATGGCGGTAAGAACAGTAAGGGGAAGGGTAGAAAGGCTTAGAAGAGCAGGGTAAAGTAACTAAAGTAGGTTAAGTTAAGATACGTAAAGTAAGGCACAGTATTTAGTGTAGGGTCGGATAGAGTAGAGTAAACCTTAATTTTTACTTTGTGTTTTCGACTTATTTTTATTTTCAAGATGAGAGCCAGTATTATTCAAACAATCCAAATATTTTAATTTTCTTCAGTTCTTTGTATATCAATCGTATGTTACAGTGTTTTTTTTCGCTAAGGTGTAGTTCAAATAATAAACTACACTTTTTGTGTTATCATTAACTAAACATATTCTTTACGCTTTCCAAAAACAAAAACATGTGTTTTTCTTCGAAAAATTGAAATTTTTAAATTTAATATACGTCTATTGTAAAAGTTTTTTTTAATTTTGGTAGTATATATTATAATAGCTTCTAGTTATTAAAAAAAAAGAGTTTTAGGCTTACAAATAAAGTGGTTTTTACCTACGCATTTTTATAAGTGGCATTTTTTTTTATTTGTTAGGGGTAAATTCTACCATTGTTAAACGTGTATTCACGTTCATATCGTTAGACTTAAAATAAAATTTAAATAAAGTTTTAGAAAAATGCTAACCAGAACACCAACAATGACCGAAGTGATCAAAGTGCTGGGCACTTATAACGGTCGTGATAAGGCTATGAGGTAAAGATTGCGTTTTCCTATATTTTATATTGTTTTTGTTTAAAAAACACATATATTAAACTGTTCAACAAATTCTGCGCTTTTTTTAAAAAAAATTGAAGTGTTAGGGGGCTCAGAATTATTTGGACGGCTTAATATCTTAAAATGTCACAAAAAAGTGTTTTGTCTTTAGACTTTAACAGGTTCGTAAAGCCTTATCCTCTGCCCTCTCAGGGCCATGCTGATAAAAAACGGCAAAAAATTGATTTTTTAAAAAATTTTTAATTTTTTTAATACTTTATTTTGAAATTTTGAAATTTTCTTCATATTTCAAATTTCAGAACCCTAGGCTTTGGCATATTTTTAATCTCGAACAAAATCAAGAACGTTGAATTCTCAAAGAACCTCAAACTATTGGCCGCTCAGATTAGCAAAGCCAGGCTGGTTTCGCGTCAGTTCAGCCATATTCCATTGTTTTATGGTACTATGAATCTGTGGAAGGTGTTTCAACAGTCTCCAGATCAAGTGGAGACCGGTCTTAGTTTGTTCACAATGGTCGGCTACTGCTTGTATGCCATCTTTGAGTTTGGTGAGTTGAGACTTGATTTTTATATTTAAGCCTAAAATTTAACCTTAAAGTATGAAATATAATTTTTAAGCTAAAAAACACATTTTTAAACATAAATTTTATTTTTAGGCTTACTTTTTTTATTATTAAGCCTAAAAGGTTATTTTTAAGCCTAAAGTGTCTTTTTTAAATTTAAATTTTTATTTTTAAGTTTAATTTATATTTTGAAGCCTATGTTTTGTGCTTGAGCATAAGGTTTTATTTTTAAGCCTAAAATTTATTTTTAGATTTAAGTTTCTATTATTGAGCCTATAATTTCATCTCAAACTTCAATTTTTTAAAAATTTCATTTTAATGTTGAAAAACACTTATCCTATCTAATACAACTTTTTTCAGGCTGCTGGCTAAACGAAGCCAATATCATAGCGATTAGTCGAGAAAACTGGTACAGATATGCCATCTTCAGTTGGGTGTCAGCACTAGTAGCCTCGCTAATCCAAAGTCTTCGCAAAATCTTTATAATCGAACCACTAGAAGACAATCATGGTGTAGTAGACAAACAGAAACAAGAACAACGATCCATGGATAGAGTACTGCTACTAGGTACTATGGCCGATTTGGTCGCTGGCATTGGATTGTTACCTAAACAAATATTGTGGGGAGGAAAACTGACCGAACAACAAAGCTCATTCTTCTTCTTTGTTGCTTCTGTCATTGGATTGTACAGATGCTTTTAAAACTTCGAAATTTGTTTGAAACAAAATAAAAAGCTTATAAATAATAGTTCAAAATTAAGAATCATCGTATTTTACATATTTTTTAAAGGAAAATTAAATAATAAAGTCTCACGCTTAAAGTAAGGTTTGAAAAGGTAGGATAAGGTACAATAGGTTAAGTATGAGTTCTGTTTATATGGATACATATAGAACACACTAGAGTAAACTAGGCTAGAAAGAAGTTCTACCTAAAGACAGGAGAAGACAAGGCAAGGGTAAGGTAGTTTTAAAAAAGTAAAACATGCGAGCTAATATTACAATACATATTAGCCATCTAAACAAATAAAGCTTGTAATAAAGTATAAAACGAAAAACTAAAGAAGAAAGCTTACTTTGATTTTTTATTTTGTAGTTAGTTTTTCTCTAGACCATGTTTTCAGTACTTCGATGTTTATTGCTGTTTTGTATGTTTTTGTGTGGACAAACTTTAAATATTACAATTGACAATACAATGAGCACTTTTCAAGGTAAAAAAGATAAATAAAAGCAGCCTGAGGAATACAATTTATGCCTTTAAAAAATTCAAAATTTATTTTAAACAATTTTAAATTTTTTTTTGTAATTTGTTGTTTATAGAAAATCTAATAAAATCAATGCTACTGTTTATCCGCAACTTGTCTAAAGATGAACGTCAAGTCTTACGAAGCATGCACGACAAGAATTCAACAGAAGAAAGAATGAAGGTATTGGAAAGTCAACCAGAAATGTTCAAAAAGTTTGCCAAAGTAGCGACTAAAACTATGGTTGAATCTCACAAGGGCTTGGATAAGGTTTGTCAACACAATTTTTTTAGTTAACGGGGAGGAGAAGAAGTAACAGAAGGGGAAGGGAAGGAATATGAAGTTGTTATATTTGTAAGAAAGGCAGAGTAAAACAAAGTAAAGCAGGGTAAGGCACAGTACAGTAAGGTAGGCTAGGGTTAGGTCGAGATGGGGTAGAACAGGGTAAAATTGATAAGATAGGGTAAAGTTTATTTATTTATTTATATTTATTTTTATTAAAATAAAATCCTGATTTTAGGTATCCCAAGCTTTTATCAGTGAAGTAACAGAATTCTTCATTGAAGTAGATCTACTGCAAATCGACGACTTGGAAACGCCTAAAGGTCGAATTATCGATGGAAGATTGGCCCGTTTAGTCAAGAAATGGAACGTTCTGACAGAAAAACAAAAAGCAACTGTCGATTTGGCTTTAAGTGTTCGGGGTTACTTTGAAGGTCTGTTTTGCATAGTTTAGTTTAGGCGCTGATTAGACCTGAAAAGAACTTTATTTAGCGCATATGTATGTAACAGTTTTAAAACTTGCTTCTGCTTTGTCTTAGCCTTTTTTATAAATCTTTAAGATACTAATTAGGACAACTTCTATCGTATAGCTTTTGTGTCCTAAATGCCTAATAATTTACCAATTTTAATCTTTAAAAACAATTCAAAGTTTAGTTTGAGCTAAAAATTATACGTTTAACATGAGGTTTTTTAACGCTTTATGAAAAATCTGTAAAGGTTTCGTGTTTTGTTGCGGGACCTATGCTAGGCCTGTGGGGTTTTGCCGTTTTGGGCTCACATGTGCTATCTCAAAACTGCAAAACAATAGAAAAAGTTAATATTTTTTTTTAAATTTAAAAACAGAAAATATTTTTGGTATTTCAGAGCGAACAAAAGCTGTAATGAAGCCGCCTGCAGAAGATTGAATTAAAAACCAACCGTTAGCATGTATAGTATACATATCCCGAGCTCTACCAAACACCAAAGTGCCGATATATTTATGTACAAATTGTTTATTTGTTTAATAAATGAAATAAAAACCTTAAGTCAAAAGAGTTTGACAATTTGGTAAGTTTTGACAAATAAAAATCACGAAACGTTATAAGATTTTAACTATTGTAGACTTTGACATTCTATTGCAGGAAGAAGAATAAAAATACTAACAACGGTAGGGACCTTTTCTTGTAAGGTTTTATCACGTATAGTAGAGTTATATTAGTTATATAACATAAAAAATAAACTAAAGCAAAGTATAAACCTATGAAATATTGAAAAAATTCTAAGAAAGAGAATGTTGTAAAAATGACTCTGTGATATGATCTAAACCGTGACATCCATAACCTTTACAGTTTTTTTGTCGTCATGATTGTATAAAAAAACTAAAATTGCGTGCAATAACAATATGAAATGTATAAAAGTTGATGTATGTAAGTTATTTTTTTGATGTGTAATACCATTTTTAAAGTTAAAGCATAGTAAAGTTGAAAGTCTTGAACCTTTAAAATCTACTTTCACTACAATATTAAATAAGAGATCGAATCCTCGATGAGCTAGAGTCAGAACGAGTAGTTTTGAAAGGATGAACCACGAACTTGCGATAGCTTGGGACACATAAAATGACTGATAAAGAGTTGAATAATGGTGGAGTATGCATCGTTGACACAGCCCATTCACCAATGTATGGTACTTGTTTGCCTTGAACAACGAAGATAGTGAACAACACACATGGCATTCCAACAACAAATACTGGGTAGAAGGCCTGAAAGTTTGATATTGAAAAGCTGAGCCAAGGCTATAGTTAGGGCTCTGGGCTAAAGCTCTGGGCTGGAGCTTTGAACTAGGGCTTTGAACTAGGTCTCTGGGCTACTAGAGCTCTGGGCTTGAGCTAGGGTACTTACTTGAAAATAGATGATCCTTGTAACCTGCTTCTGAACAGCTTGTGTTTGTTTTGTGATCTTGTCATTCTTTGCCAGAGTTACGGTTTGTTTTGACAAATAAATCATAAGTATGATGACCGTATAACTGAAGGACATGATGACAAAAACATTGCAAAAGTGCATAGCCATGATTCCAAATTCGTGCTGAAAGTATTACAGTGTAAATGGGATATTTATGGCATACTTTATATTTGTTTGGGATTTTTACGGTTATACTCTATGTATAGTAACAGTGTAATTTTAGATAACAAAATGGGAAAATTTGAGCATATAAGTGTAAAATTTATAGTAAGTGTAATACTGTAACCTTTACGAATTTCTAACGTAAATGTCATGTATCTCTCTCAATGTTTACTACAGTAAAAGTTTGATCACATGTGTTACAGTGCTGCCATTGTAAATATCATATCTATGTTTACTACAGTAAAAGTTTGATCACATGTGTTACAGTGTTGCCATTGTAAATATCATATCTATGTTTACTACAGTAAAGGATTGATCGCATGTGTTACAGAGTTGCTAGTCAAAAGTGTCATATAAAATTTTACTACAGTAAAACTTTGCTCTTATAGGTTACAGTGTAATAGCTATCTTTTTACAACTTTACATAGTACATATTAAAGTTGTAAAAATTACTGTAACTTTTTTATTTGGAATTTTTTTTAGAAAAGTGTAAATTTAGGTATGAAGTGTAATAAAAGTTAAATCCGTATTTTAAACTATTTGCAACGCTTTTACAGTTTTAAAGCTAAAGCACGTAAGTTTAAAGTTCAGCGTTCTAGAAAGCAGTTTTAAAATTAAATTTTTTTTTAATTTTAATTACTCTAATATCCACTTAATTTTGAATTATATAGTTTGTTACTTTACAACCTGCAAAATTTGATTAAAAACCAAGTAAAACTGCCCAATAATTAGCTTGAGCTCAAGCTCAAGCTCAAACTCAAGTTCAAGCTTAGGCTCAAACTCAAGCTCAGGCTTAACCTCAAACTCAAACTTTGACTCAAACTCACGCTCAGATGAAAGCAAAAGCTTCGGCCCAAGGTCAGACTCAAGCTCAGGCTCAAACTCACGCTTAATTTTAAATTCAAGTCTCAGCCCAAGCTCAAATCAAGCTGAACTGCACGCTAAAATTTTTAAAACTAAATTTTAAGCTTAAGTGCAGTCTCATTTAAAGTTCAGGCTATCGGAAACAATAAGAACTTACAATATCTCCAGCCAAATATCCAGGCAATTCCTGATTTGGATCTCCCATCGATTGATGCAAAACCGCGTCCCATTCGGGCGATGGCCAAGAAAAGGTGAAAGGACATAAACCACCGTGAATTCCACCCATCATAAGTGACACTGAGAACATGGCCAACAGTTGCCATGGGGTGAAAGGTTGTCCCCTCATCACTCCGTAACGATATACGAATTGTAATGGCAGCATGGCTACACCCAAGAACATGAAAAAAAGATGGGTACCAACAGCAAAGGTAGTCCAGCCTGGGGCCGTCGGGAAGATGGGGTTGTCAACAAGCATGAACACTACTTGAGGGCCAAAACAGGCTGTCTGAAAAGATTTTTGGTAAAAAATTTAAATTTTAAAAATTCAATTTTTTTTAATTTTTGAGTTTGCCTACCCTGCCCTACCCTACCCTACCCTACCCTACCCTACCCTACCCTACCCTACCCTACCCCGCCCTACCCTACCCTACCCTACACTACTCTATCCTACCCTACCCTACCCCACCCTATTCTACCCTAGCTCATCTTTACAAATCAGCTTGGAAAGCCTACCGGTAAAGTCATCAAAGTATTGATGGCTAGTATCAGATCAACAATAGCATTGCCCACCATCATAAATGCATAAGCTCGTAGTGCGCGATTTTTAGCGTTTTTCAACGTCAGATAAATGACGACACAGCAGAAGAATGCACCTAACGCACTCATTGCCACATCAAATGCAACGTGGACGGTTGTGCGAGTTATTGCCATCATAAAGCTAAAGAAACGTTAGTAAAAATAATTATAATGTAGTAAAAAGTTTAAAAAAAGATTTCGCCAATTGTACGTCATAAAATATAAAAAAATTTTAAAAAATGGCAAACTATAAAAAGTACAGTATACTGCATAACTCCTGCTTAAAACACTCTAACAAAATTTTTTAATGACTACATCAAACGAAACTTAAAATAAGCAGGCTCGTAACATCTAAACCCCAATGCCATGCCCAAACCAAGACTCCCAATGAAACCCAGCTTAGGTCTCGCAACGAAACACTTGACGAGCGAATATTGTAAATACAAACCTAAGAAAAAACAAGCCAAAAAAATCGAGTGTGGTTCGACCTTTTGACAAGTCTTTTCATAACATTTTCAAGACATTGCAATTTGTTATACATGAGTTTGACTGTGTGACATTACATATTATGTATTGTCAAACAGTGCAAAACTTGACTCCGCCCAAAAAAAGTACAGTATTAGACCTGTAGACTCTTAACAAACTTTTTAATTCTTTGTTTTTAACCCCTTTTTCTCCCCTTCCCTCCCCCAATTAACACACAAGATATATCTGATTAGACTATTATACGAACAATAAAACAACAAGATATATATGGCATGATTAAACTATCGCGCTAATTTTATAACAATTTATTTGTAATATGTAAGTAATCGTTACAAAAATGCTTATTAGTTATAGACCCCACAATACGATAAATCTCCCTTGAGGTTAATGTAAAAAAAGGTTAACTGTCTGTGTGAAAGTATGTACTGTTGCTACGTATAATATATTAAGTCGTTCACTTAATTATGCGTCCTAAAACGCCAACAACTTGCTTAAAAAAGGGTGCAGAATTAAGTGAACGGCCTTACAGTACACGTCAACTATCATGATTTAGCAACAAAAGTGAAAAATACAGTAACACTTCTGTATGGCAAACTCTGTATTACAAACCTTACACTATGACAAACTCTACTATTAACAAACTCCACTAGTAACGTTCGAAACTGTTACTCAAAATGTAAAATCCTAAAACGTTTGGTTTAAAAATATAAAATTCTCAAAACTTTTTGACCAAACTGAAAAAAATTAAAAACCGAGGCAAGCATCAACAAAATCCATAAACTTTTTGACCAATGCTTCAAAATTAAAAAAAAAATCATCAAAATTTCAAAAAAAAACTTTAAAAAACCAGCCAGAAGTTAAAATTTTAATTTAAGTCAAAATTCAAAAAAGTCCATATACTTTCAAAACCACGTTAAAAACTTCATAAAATTTTAAACCAAGCTCTTAAAATCTACAAAAATTCACAGAATAACACCCAAAACCCAATAATATGCACTACTAAGAACCCTTTACCTCAGCTATGATAACATAACTTTACATTTGTTACAAAACTCGCAATAACACCTTTCTAGCACGAAATCAACTGCCCGAAATGCCATTTTACCGACCGCGATCTTTCTTTTATATTACACCCTACGGTAGTTTCATTAAAAAAATGTAACATTGATTGTAACGTTTTGGCAGGTCGCGTGACAAGCCTTTTTTCACTTTAATTTTTCAAAATGTAACATTGTATGGTTGAGCACGAAAGAAAAGTTTCGACCAGTAAGTCGTGCTAATTAGTAAGTGAAAAACTGTTGAAACATGTGTAAGCGGATTCGACCGCTTTATCGCATTTTTCACTAGGAAATTTACATATTTGGTTTCTTTGGTCAAAACTCGGCCGTTTTTACGTCAGTAGCCTCAATTTGAAACCCGGCGATCGGTCGGTCAAGTGTCAAGTAATTTGGTTGTAATTTATCTTTGGTTTTGAATAAAGTTTGTGATATTGTTTTGATTCGTTATACTATTTGATTAACTCTTTGGTTGATACTTGTTGGTTGATTTGGTAGTTCATTGATACCCGTTGAGGCTCTGTATTTTGGTCTGTGAATATCTCACACCAAAAAGCTTTATATGGCGACCACTTTTAATTTGAAAAGCAGAAATTCCGCCCAAGCTACAAGAATGCCCAAACGTGAGAATACCTCCCTGTCAAAGGTTAAGAAGAATGCCTCCCTGAAAAAGGTAGAGAAGAATGCCTCCCGCTTGACGGTAGAGAAGAATACCTCCCTGTCAAAGGTAGAGAAGAATGCCTCCCGCTTACCGGTTGAGAAGTCCCGCTCAGCGGTTGAAAATTCCTCCCTGAAAAAGGTTGAGAGAGATATAGCCACAAAATATGGCAAAATGCAGACCAAATTGTCTGATTTGATCACCGAATTTATGGTTAGCATTGAAGGGCTAAAGTTAGTAATTAAGTTGGCTGAAAAAAACGCCACTAAAGACATTTTGACAAAAGGTGATATACGTATTTTGAAAGAAAAGGCTAATCATTGCCAAAAACACTACAACAAAATTGAAGCAAAATTTGCGCAATGGAAACATGACATTGATATTAATTTATCAAGAGATGAAGTGGGTAAATCGAGGGAAATGTCTCAGTATGAAAAATTCAGATTGGAAAAGAATTATGACTGTTTTTGTCGAGATTATGGTACAGTAATTACATCGGCCGTAGAATTGTTGAAAAAATACAACGATTCTGAAAATGAATCTAGTCTTGCGTACTCGGCTACAAATTATTCTGCATCTGAAGATACTGTATTGGATGATTATGTCAGGAAAGACAAACCTCTTGCTGAAAGTATGAATTTCAAAGGAGATTCTAATTTTGAAACATCGGAAGTTGTCATGCCAGAAATCAGAAATCATAAATTTCAAATTTTTGATGAATCAATCGGTAAACTGAATACAACATCAAAACAAGTTTTTGTAAGCACGATTTACGAGTCTACTCCAAAAATTAAAACGCAAGAGACTTCTAAATCAAAATCGAAGCCAAATTCTCATTTAGAAAGTAGTTGTCAAGAAGCAAGACATTGTTGTTCGGCTACACAACCAATTATTAATGTATCGTGTAGTTCTGAGAGAAGAAAGCTACCTCCAGTCCACGATATTCCACATTTTTCGGGCGAAGCAGACACATTCCCTGAATTCTGGGATTACTGGAAATATCATGTTCATGATGTTGATGCTCCAGTCACTGACAAGTTGACCAGTCTCAAAGCTGTCCTAAAAAATGGTTCAGCGTACAGCATTGTGAAAAATAGACGTTTGACGGTTGCTGATTACAATGCTGTCATCCAAATCTTACATTCCCAGTACGGTGATAGTCAAGAAATAATATCTTCTTGGTTTGACAAGCTATACAACCTTGAACCTCCAAAAGAAATCGAAGCGAATCAGATCAGTGATTACGCAAACACTCTGCTGAGCATTAAGTCTCAATTGGACTACTACAATACCTCGATTCCTGGATTTATGATGTTAAAGATTGCGAAATCTTTACCACTATCTTTGAGCGAAATGGTCGATTTACGCTGCTTATACAAGCACGGTTCACCATACAACATGGATGACCTTGTTGAAGCTCTCAAGAACGTAGCCAAAAAAGTGCAAAATGTTAAAGGTAGTCAAGAACAAATTCAGAAAAATTTTGAAACTAAGAATCCTCAGAATAAGACTCTTTCATGTATATTATGTCAAGAAAACCACAAGCCCAGTTATTGTACGAAGTACCAAACGAGAGAAGACAGAGTAAACTGGATAAAGTCTAATAAACGTTGTTTTAAATGTCTTGGAACTAACCACAGTACAAAAGAATGTGTAAAAAATATTGTGTGTAGAATTTGCAAGCTAAACCATAACACTTTACTGTGTTATAAAGCATACAAACAAGAACAACCTACACAGAACGAAAAAACAGGGTTTTCTTTCAAAACAAGTTGGGCAAACTCAGTTCAAGCTCGAAAACCTGAGGTGAAACAAGTAGAAAACAATCATATACATGATTTGTCTTCCGAAAAAGAAAGCAGGTTTGGGTGTATATTAACAATGCTTGCTGGTACTAACATGAAAGTTATGCAACAAGGTGTAGTTTTTGTGGATACTGGATGTAAACAGAATTTATTACGAAAAAGTGTAGCTCAATCTCTCCAGTTACCTTTGTTAAACCCAAATCCGTTACAAATCAAAACAGTGAGCGGTAGTATACCAACTGAAGCCTACTATTCAAACATAATTTTGATTCCAATCGATACTCAAGGTCAAAAAATAGAACCGATTAATGTTGAAGTTACGGTGGTTGATGATATTATTCTTGATGAAGTAAATTCTGGCAATCTAGACAAAAACATTGATGTTGTCCTAGGTATTGATGGAAGCCACGAAATTGAACTCAAAATGACAAAATCTGTCGGAAAATCAGGCTTCAAATTAGCCACAAGTAAATTAGGATCCTTTGAAAGTGGAGCTTTGAAAACAAAATCAGCTTCGATTACGGAAATAAATCATATGATTTTGGTTGATGAAAAAGAGGATGATGATCCCTTTAAGTCGCTACAAAATTTTGAATTACAAAAATATTGTAATTGGACAGATACCATGGGTATTACAAAAGAAGATTCAGAAACAAAAAGAGAATCTGAACTCAATACCTTTAAATTTGTTATTGAAAATACAGTACAAAATGAAGAAACAGGTCGATATTCAGTCCCCCTTCCATTCAAAGACAATTCGGTCGATATTGAGAACGAGTTTAAACGTTGTTTTGGAAGGCTACATCACATTGTACAAACTTTGGACAAGAAACCTAATTTGAAGACAGCATATGACAAAAATTTTACGGATTACTTAAAATTAGGTATTATTGAAGAATGTGAATTCCACAGATCGACTGATAAAACAGTTCGTTACATTCCTCATTTGCCAGTTGAAAGACCTGGGCATCCTACAACTCCAGTACGAAACGTTTTTGACGGATCGGCTAAAGATAAAAATGGCATTTCATTAAATAGTTGTTTGAATCAAGGCTTTACTTTGTTGCCCGAGATACCAGACATTATTATCAAGTCGAGAAAGTTCAAGTATCTTGGTATTGCTGATCTCGAGAAAGCATTTTTAATGGTTGAAATACTTGAAAAATACCGTGATTCAGTACGTTTTCTTTGGCTGAAAGACATCACTAAACCAGTCACATACTCAAACATCAAGATTTTTCGATTCAAACGTGTTACATTTAGATTAATTTGTAGTCCATCGCTGCTGGCAACGGTAATCCACCTACATTTATCAAAGTATGTTGAGAAAATCGGTACTAAATCATTAAAAGACATTCTATCTATGTTGTATGTTGACAACTTGTTTCTCGGATCAAACGATGAAGAGGTATTAACAAAACAGGCGTTAGATTTGAAAAGTATATTTGCTGAAGGAGCGATGAACTTGAGAGAATACAGCTCAAACAGCAAAAAACTCATTGATTCGTTTCAAGAAGCTGACATTGCCACAAGAAAAATCCTGTTCCTGTTATAAACCAAACCTATCATTAACCTAAATATACTTTTAAGCTATTTTACTCTGTTCCAAGCAACACTCTACCTCTATAATAACACGCCGTAGCTCTTCAGCAATTTCAAAAATATGTACATGTCGTATTTTACCTAAAGCTACCCTTTTTTTTAAACTGTACAATTTGTTATGTTCAAGCCTATTTTTAAAGGTAGTGGGGGGGGATTGTTTCTTTTATTAAAAAACTTGAAAAAAAATATAAACGTGGTCTCTCACCTTGATTTTTTAGTAAAAAACGACAAGTACAAGCCGGTTTATTATCTTTTTTTACTCACCATACCCTCAAACGGGCCGGGCCTGAATGTTAAGCTCGACCCGATCAAAATTTTGCTCAGGCCCGGCCCGTTCTTCATAAAAGTCTACCTGTGTGTCTCCATCAAACCTTACACTTACCTCACCACTTGTCTACGTGATTCTACTACATTTAACAAATAAAGTCAAACTAGCGCTGTCATATATACTGTAATTTGTTTTGAATTCCAAAAAAAAAATAAAAAGAAATTAATTACCCCACCTCCTCTCAAAAGAGGCAGACCTATTTAATTTGGTCCAAAACGCTAATTGTTACAGGTTTTGGACAGACAATCATAAACAGCAGACAATAAATAAACTGATTAACTACCGTGAACAAGCTTAATTTTGTACGTTCACCTATCATAAAAATATATATACTTTATCAGCGAATACAAAAAGTCGGAAAACAAGACGTCAATTATTGAATGAGTATGAAATGTGACAAGCAAGTTGCAACATTTCTCCCTTCCAACGCCCTTTTCTGATAAGAATAACACCAAAACACGTACAATTTCTGACTGTATGTGTACTGAGTAAGCCCAGGACGTCACCGGCTTCCTGTCGTGACAGTTTTTAAACATGTTTATGTTGCGGAAATCACTTCTTGGTCATTAAACTAATTTTGATTACATAGTTTTCTTAAAACTGAATAGAAGTAGACCTGTAAATTAGACTGGACTTAATATTTTGAGTAAAGAGTTTGATTTTACAGTGTGGTAGAACATGCATATAAAAAATAATTTTTTTTGAGAAAAATAGATGTTTTGTCATGTCATTTTTTCAAATTATATAAAAGGCTACGAAATATCGCTAGTAGGGTTTGACACAAAACAGTGAAACCAGAGAAAGATAGAACAGAGTAAAACAGGGTAGGACAGGGCTAAAAATAAAGCTAAAACCAGATTTAGATCTAGAATTAAAGCTATGGTTAAAGCTAGAGCTAGAGCTATGCCTTTATTCCTGTAAAGATTTGACAAAATCACAACAACCCCGTGCTATATCACGAGGGGGTCAAAACTTAATTCTCACTTTTTCTACCGCAAAAAAAAATTTTTTAATAAAACCTATGCCACGAACCGTTTGACACTTCATTATATCAAAACAGTGTCAGCACTACATATACCATGTTCGGTCCCGACTGGTTCACTCATAGCCAAGTTAGATGGGGGTCAAAATCCTCTCTCTTTCTGCCTGCAGAATAGAAAAGGTTATTATAAAAATTAAAAGTTGAACTATATTTATGTTATAAATAAACAGAGTCCTTCTTCTTGTTGCATTTAGTATTTCTTACAGCTAATAGCGCCTCTAACCTAATTTAGAATGCATTTTTAATGTATCTGTCGTCAGTGCTTTTTGTTGCAAAAAAAATTTTTCTATCATAATAACTCTTCGTTTTGAAAAATAATTTTATAGTTTTTTATTTATTTTGTTTTTTTTTGTTTTTGTTTTTCTTTGTTTCTCATATAGATGAGTTTAAATTTTTTTTGTAGTTTTTATATATTTTTTCTTTTTTAGTGGGGTTTTAAACGACGTTTTAATCCCCTTCTATAGATTTGTACTCATTTATTAATTTGTCCAACAAAAAACAAAATAAAATATAAAATAAAATTTGTTAAAAATTACAAAAATCACATTTTCAATCTTCAAAAACATAAAAAATCATTATTGTCTTCCAAAATCGACCACCGATTGAGCTGGCATTACACTAGTGTCGATTCGAGATGACTTAAACGGATGTACAACGAAGCGTCGATAACTAGGCACACATAGTATCACGGCCAATGAGTTCACTAATGGAGGCGTGTGCATTGAGAACATTGCCCATTCGCCAATGTACGGCACGGTCTTTCCTTGTACGACGAAGATTGGAAACAAAAGGCATGGGAAACCAATTACAAATACCGGATACAACGCCTGAAATTTAAAATAGTGTAAAGTGTTTTGAACTTCTTAGCACTATGACGATACTAAGGTTTGTACTAACAGGTAGTTGTTGAGAATGCCAAAACTATTAGTTTTGCAGTTGTCTAAGGCTTAAAAAATGGATTTTACTACAAAGTTGCAGCTTTCGAACGAGGCCTATATACCATAGTAAATAAAAGCAAAAAACGACTTGATTTTTTTTAT
Source organism: Bursaphelenchus okinawaensis (assembly GCA_904066225.2). Lineage (NCBI taxonomy): Eukaryota > Metazoa > Nematoda > Chromadorea > Rhabditida > Aphelenchoididae > Bursaphelenchus > Bursaphelenchus okinawaensis. Next base: position 2,818,001 of record CAJFCW020000005.1, on the reverse strand, counting down.
TAAAATATTGTTAGGCTAGCAAAAATGGTTAAAACTAGACCGTAAAAAACGTACCGGGCCACTTTTGAGGCCCGGCCTGGGGCCCGAGAGTGAAGCACGGCTCGTGTTTATTTTCACCTCAAGCCGGCTCAGCCTAAGTTTTGTTTACGTGTAACGGGCCAGGCCAATAAACCCATGGTCCACAGAAAAAGTCTCCGCCAAAAAAAAATTTTAATTAAAACGAAATGTCACAGACCGATTGAAACTTTATTATACCAAAAAAGTCCCTCGTACTTTATGAGTACATAAACCAGGTTTGGCCCCGATCGGTTCATTCATAGCCAAGTTAGATAAGGGGTCAAAATTTTCTGCCTTCAGTATATAATGAAATAGATCTTTTTTTGACAGCTAATAGCTCGCTAGACAAAGCCATTTAGCAGTTTTTAAAAATGATTGTCTTGATAACTTTTTATGTTTTTTAAGCTTATATATAGGCATTGTTCTAAACCATGAGAGATATCTGGTGCAACTGTGTTTTATATACTAAAACTGCCCCTCTAGCCTTATTTCAGCCTTAAAATTGTCGAAATACACATTTTTTCAAAAATTTTTTTTACTGTTTACTAAAAATGCCATTTTTTCATTTTTTGTTACATAAAATACTATATCTCGTTTGAAAATCCAAATACTATTTAGTGAAACTGTCGTGTCAGGCTTAAAAAATTACATCTTTAGGCTTAAAAAATAAATTTTTAAGCTTAAAAAATATTTTTTTAGGTTTAAAAACTATTTTTTAAACATAAAAATTGGTTCTATAGGCTTAAAAATCAAATCTTTAGCCCTAACAAACCTGAAAATAGATGATTCGTGTGATTTGTCGCTGAACCGCAGCCGTTTGCTTTGTCATCATTTCATTCTTTTGCAAAGTGACAGTTTGTTTCGACAAGTAAATCATGAGAATGATAAAAGTGTAACTTATCGCCATTATTACAAACACATTACTAAAGTGCATTGCCATGGCATTGAATTCGTGCTGAAATTTTAAATTGAAATTAGACTTTGGTCAATATATAAATATCAATTTTATTTTTTAGTTTTTTGGTCCAAAAGTTTGTAGAATAGATGGAAAAACGCTTAAAATCTTGCAGACAGCGCCGAGCAGAGACTTTTGATCTGGAGACGAGGGTCGAAAGAATCCACAGGGAGGATCAAGTTTAACTTTTTTCAAAAAATTTTTTTAAAGATTTTTTTAATTTAAATTTTTTAGTTAAAAAATGTGTAGAACTGCCAAAATTCGTAAGAAAATATCAAAAAATAATCAAAAAATCGACCAAAAAATTCATAAAAATAAATTTTATAAAAACTCACCACCTCCCCAACCAAATACCCATTAACCACAGCATTTGGATTCTCTAGAGATTTTTTCAATATCTCATCATAGTAGGCAGATCTTGGGGTAAACGTAAACGGACAAGCTCCACCATGAAGCGCACCAAGCATAAACGACACCATGAACATGCCAAACAGCTGTATGTTTGAAAACGGTCGATTTCTCATCACACCATAACGGTAAATAAACTTTAAAGGTAACATGGAAACGCTGAGGAACATTAGGAAAAGGTGTGAGCCAATACCAATTAGAGAAGCTAAGTAGGTTTTTGGGTATAGAGGGTTGTCGGTTATTACGTAGACTAGTTGGGGGCCGAAGCAGACGCTCTGAAAGGTAAAAAATAAGTTCTAAAATGGTTTTTTCTACCCTACCGTACCCCACCGTATTATACCGTACCGTACCGTACCGTACCCTACCCTACCCTACCCTACCCTACCCTACCCTACCCTACCCTACCCTACCCTACCCTACCCTACCCTACCCTACCCTACCCTACCCTACCCTACCCTACCCTACCCTACCCTACCCTACCCTACCCTACTCTACCCTACCCTACCCTACCCTACCCTACCCTACCCTACCCTACCTTACCCTACCTTACCCTACCCTACCCTACCCTACCCTACCCTACCCTACCCTACCCTACCCTATCCTACCCTGTCCTACCCTTCTCCATGATATGTTGTATCTCTCCCACTGTACCTTTACAATACTATACCCTTACTTTGCTTTATCTCTACCATAATCTTCTCTTACATTGTTCAGTTTTTACTCTTACAAGCATCATGTCTACCACACCATACTTTGCTATACGCATTATGTTTAAACCCTTACCGCCATAGTAATCATAGTATTGACGGCAAATAACAAATCGACTACTGAATTTGCAATCATCATGATTGCATACGCTCTTAAAGCTCGATTTTTCACATTTGCATATGATAAGTAGATGACGACAATGCAGAAGAATATTCCGAAGAAGCTAGTGGCTATATCCAAGAATTGATGCACTGTTGTACGGTTTATTTCAAACATTATTTCTGAAAAAATAATTTTTTAAAAAATTTTTAAAAACAAAAAAATGTCAATGCCATTTCCAATACGATATAAGACTTAAAATGTTAAAATTTCGTTCTTTACAGGTCAAAAAGTTTACAGAAAAGCAAAAAACAAAAAATAAAAATTTTAAAAAGTTATGTCGTTTTGTAACGTTAAGATATAATACAAGTGCTTTGACAACAAGACTTTTTTTGACACCCCACTGTAGTAGAACTGAAAGGTGGCCTGCTAAACCTATCATGGCCTCAATCCCCTTTATAAGTCTAACTGTACAAATAGACCTAAAAGAAGACCCACTAGACCGGGCTAGGCCACAAAGACGACACCCGAACTAAGGCCACGGAAGCCTCAGCGTAGGTCCCGCCACGAAAGATTTGACATACAAAAAGTGTAAAGCAAATCGGCGCTAGGACAAATGCGGTTTTTGGACATTTGCGGATCTTCGGTTTTTAGACACTTGCGGATTTTGGACATTTGCGGATTTTTTAAAGGGGTTTTTTTTATTTTTTAGTTAGTTTAGTTGTATTATGGTACTAAATGGTACTAAAGTTTAAATTGGTACTGTTTTAATATGTTTTAGTGCTAAATAGTACTAAATTTTAAATTGGTACTGTTTTATATTTTTTGGTACTGAATGGTACTAAAAGCCCAAAAAGGTACTGTTATGTTAAAGCCGCACCAATTTAAACTTTAGTACAATTTAGTACCATACTACAAATAAATAAACTGAAAAATAAAAAAAAACCTTTAAAAAATCCGCAAATGTCCAAAATCCGCAAGTGTCCAAAAACCGAAGATCCGCAAATGTCCAAAAACCGCATTTGTCCTAGCGCCAGCAAATCTGATCTTAAAGCTGATACTGGTGCACCCAAGAGCTTAAGACAAAACCAAGGCCCGAGCTCCCAGTTTAACTGGACCAAGCCAATAATTTGAACTCAGCCAGCTTCTTTCACGGGTCTATACCACAGGTAAAACACGGTTCAAATTTTAAACTGTAAAGAAGCAACTAAGATCCTGTCAAATGTTCCAATTGGCACTCTCTGTGGATATTTTAACAATTTATAGTTGCATGAATGATGACATTTTGTATGTTAACACGTAATTGGAATTTTAAACTGGTTTTTGGAAACCTGACGTAAAACTGTGGCTTTAAAAAGTTACCGTGCAGTAAAATCAAAGGTTCGGAAGCGGATATCAATATGTGTAATAAACAACATTTGCCGTGTGATCATTATATTTAAAACGATTTTTGCATAAATTGTTTTAAAAAGCTTAGGAAAAAGTTTTGTCGTTTTGACACAATAAAAGATATAATAACAAACGACAAGAATTTTTTTATTTTATTTTAAATTTGTAGCTTTTGTTATACAAACAAACGCTGTTACTGTTAACAAAAAAAATTTTTTTAAATTGTTTTTAGACATTTTGTTTATCAACAAATAAGAATAGACCTAAAAAGAAGATCACTAAAGCTCGGCCGAATCAAGCCGAAACAAGTTTGAAAGAAACCGAGCCAGGTGTGCTTTTGCAAGCCTGAGAGCCAAGCCTTAACGAAGGCTCCTCAGTCTTGCTTTGAAAACAAGACTTTTCTTTGTCACCTTACTACAGTAGATTTGAAAAAAAGCCCACTATGTCCAATCCGGCTTCGGCCTCGGGCTAAAGAAAATTTGAGAGACGCTGGTGTCCAAACCAAGGCCCTTAAGGCTCAGCTTAGGGCCCAGAACAAAAGTTTTGATACAGTGGTCTCTTTCTATATAGTGAACCATCTGTATAGGCAACTTTCCTTATAGTAAAGAAATTTGGTCCCGCCAAATCAATTTGCACCAAAAAGTCTCTCTGTAAAGTCAACGCCCCTTATAGTAAACACAAAATGTCGGTCATTTTGGGTTGCTTATATAGAGAGAGTACTGTATGTATTTACGTACTGCGGTCTGGGGCACTCCTTGTCTTTTACAGTACTAAAAACCCATAGAATTTTTTTTTGTTGAACAAACTGTTGCGATTAAGCTATTTTTAAGTAAGCATGATCAATTGTTATTTTACGACAGTTTTTTTTTCACAATTCGAAACATTTTTGGAACTTTTTTTACGGTTGAAATTAGACTTAGGTCAATTAAAAAAATAATGTGCGTGTCACAAGGTTATCGACAAAGTTTCGATTAACATTATTCGTAGTACGATACCAATTCTTTTTCCAGAAAAAAAGTCCTTTTACGTTTACAATTTGCGTGTCTACCGTCTTGAAGTCACAAAATGCGTACATGGAACTCAAACTGGCAACTATAACTACTACAAAAGTGAAGATTTGTACAATTTAAACGTAAAATTAGATTTAAAATAAGCCCAGCATAGGCTATGGTTTAAGAAGTCAGTCAAAAAGCAGAATCGGGCAAAATATAGCATCAGACAAAGAAAAGCAGAAAATGAGGATAGGGTACAATAAAGCAGAGTAGGGTCAAATAAGGTGGGTTAGAGTGTGATAAAGTGGGATAGAATAGGACAGAACAGGATTGGTAGTGCAATTAAAAGTAGGGTAGTATAGAAAAAGGTAGAAAAATTTAAAGTGGGGTAGGATAGTTGAAGCTATGAAGGGTAGGGTAGTCCAGGGTAAAGTGGAGTAGAATATGAATGGGTAGAGTAATCAAAGATTGGGTATAACAGCATAGGGTAAAGCAAAAGACACCGCAACGCCCTGTTTTTCCCTGCCTAGTAGGGTGGCCAAAAATACCAACCTACTCCTCCCCTTCCGCTCCCCTTCCCTCTCTTTTCTACACCCCAACCCTAAAAAACGTCAAGTTTTTTTATAAATCGTAAAGCAAAGAAACAAAAAATATCAAAACTTTGCATAATAATGACAAAAATATGCACTATAGACAAACTACTCTAAACCAAGGAAAACAAGTAATTCGGCGTCAAAAGAAATTGCCATTGCATAAAGATACCAAATTCAGATAAACTACACTTTCTTTTGCCTTTTCAAATTAAAAAAAAATGCATTTTGTACACATAATAGTAAAATATGTACTTTTATCTAAATATTTTAAAATCCAGTTTTAAAACTTTATTGTAAAATACGTTCTTTAGTTGTCTTAAAAAACCCCTTATAACTGTTAACTTCCTTATAAGACCACAAAATACCAGAAAAGTTAAAAAGATTAGTCATCTGAGTCCAACACTTACTATAATCCTATAAAAAGTTTAACTTTAAAAGTCCTCTATCTAATATCACTTTTATCTTTCTGAAACCACACTGTGTAGAATAATATCATAGCTCTTTATTCTACCTAAATTGAGCTGTGTTATCTTGTTGTATCTTCTAAACTATATATTAACTTGTTGTATTTTATTTTATAAATATTATCTTTTCGTATCTTCTTCAAACTGTGCTATATTATATAATAGTACACTGTTATAGTAAACTGGAACTCTTGTATAAAACTTCTCTACGACAAAATTCCTATATACAGTACTCTCTCTATATAAGCAACCCGAAAAGACCGGCATTTTGTGTCTACTATAAAGAGCGTTGTCTTTACAGAGGGACTTTTTAGTGAAAGTTGACACGGCGGGGCCACATTTATTGTTTACTATAAGGAGAGTTGCTTATACAGATGGTTTACTATGTAGAGAGATGATCACTGTAACGAGCAACTTTCCAATCCTCCGCCAAGACTGCACAGTGCATTTAAATCTGCTGTACATCAAAACTCCATTATAACGGACAAATTTGAAATCTCCGAACTATTCGTTATGCATGAATTCTACTGCATTAGTAACAGAAAAAAAGTATTGTCGTTTTGTAACACGCACGATCTTAGCTAGAAAGGACAAAACTTTTTTTTTATGAATTGATACAATATTTTTTAATAGTTTAACATTCATATATCACATTTTATAATCTAGTTATAAGCTTGAAGCACAATGCCAATTTGGTGGAAAATTCAAAACGTAATTTCTTTATCTCGATTTTCTGGAGATTGACTGAAAAGCTCAATTTAGTATTTTGCTGAATATCTTATATTAGCATGATCTTTCTATATAAAAAGTTTGAAGTTAATCAGAGCGAGACAGGTCGAGAAACGTTCTTGTAATTTATCTTGTAGTACCTTTAGCATAAAAACGGAATTAATGATAATACAGCGAAGTAGTGTATGACAAGTCCCGTATAAACTTAACTTTTAATTATCCGACTAACACTACACAGTCAATTTACCTTTGTATAACAATATTTTTATAACGAACAAATTTAAAATCTCCAAGCAATTTTTATACAGGAGTTCAACTGTATGTCGCTTTATAACCTAGCGTTCTTATATTACCCTTATTATGGAACTAAAACTTTTAAGAGTAGTAACTTGGTTTACATAAGCTTTCTTTCCCAAGACTACAAACCTTCATCTCTATGAGTACTTGCATCTCCCCCCCCCCCCCCTCCAAAAAACGTTAGCAACCACCGCTATAACTACCGTAAAACCTTCCTTTATATCAACATAAAAGGCAACATGCCACTTTTAGCTCACCAACCTTTTATCCCCACCTAATCCCAAAAACAACTGTAAATGTAAACAACGTAGCCCGTTTAACTATGTGTAGCCAACCCACTTGACGAAAAAAAAACCGCGTACGACAAAGTCACACTGACTATTCAGAAACGGACCACCCAAGTGAAAGATAAATGCACCACTTATTAACAACAAAATTAGCCAACATTTACCCAATGTTACTATTTTATTAATTACTACGTATTTATACAAAAACGTGATGAATAGCCATTGATGCTACGTCTTACGACGGTTTTTTTTCGAAGTCTACAGGAATCCGGAAAAAGAAAAAAAAAGATAAAAAAGAAATAAGAAGGGTATAAAAACGCTAAAAAATGAGTATAATATAGTAAAAAGAAGAAGCAAAAAAATGTATTTCAAAAGGTAAAAAGATAATGAATTAAGAAGAGCAAAAGTAATATTGAATTCGACTCTACTCTTCAGAAAATTTACAGTATGTGTCATCCAAAAATTCAAATTTTTCTTATAATAAGTCATTTGAAACAAGAGTCGAATTTGATACTAACAAGAAAGGTAATCTGCCCCGCTCTGATTGACTTCAAACTTTTTATATAGAAAGATCATGTAAATAAATGATCTTCAGCACAGTACTAAATCGCGCTTCCTAGGAAATCACGAGAAAATCAAGATCAAAGAATACGTTTTGAAATTCCCGTCAAATTGGCATTGTGTTTCAAGCTTGTAACTTTGTCATTTTTTGACTTTGATGAGTTTTTCTTTGATATACTAGTAGAATATCTTTAAATAAACCTACATTTTTAAAACTGTAAGCAAAGCTTGTCTGGAAAGTCGAAAAAAATGTTTGAAACACAATGCCAAATTTGCCAAATTGGTGGGAGAGCAAAATAATTCAAAGTTAAAACTCAAAAGCGAGAGCTAAAATTTTTTATAGGTACTATTGGGAGTACAAGAAATTAATATAAAAATTTTGAGCTGATTCTGAGCGGGGCAGGTAGGTTGCTTTTCTTGTTAATACTAAATAAAGTTTATTGCAACTAGACCTGCAAAAGACGTTAACTCTGCCATAAATATCAATGTCAACGTAAAAATTTACAAAACAATATTAACATAACCTATAAAACTTGTTACGTTCTGTTCAACACAGGCTTTTGACTACGGCCTTAAGGCTTGAAAAGCATCTTATTAGAAGCCTTGAAGAACAGCACATCACAACTCGGTAACTTAAAAAACAATTTCACCTGGATAGAGGCCCTATTAAAAACAGTTACAATAGATTGCTCTGACAGTATTCGACCAACCCTCACCGTCTCCTCTCACCTCTCAGTTATATAACTTGCGTTGAAAAGCGAATAAGATTTATCATTTTTTTAAGACGTAATATTTAAACAAATTTTTCAATTTTTCTTATTTTAAGTTTGTAATTTCTAACAAAATTTCAAAAAATTATTTAAAATATTTACAAAACTTTCTATTCAATAATACCCACAACATTAATGCCACAAACGAAAGCACGTTCCAAATTTACCATGTAAACTACAATCTAAACTGTCTGTGTATTTATACCAAATTTCTGCATTCCATAAGCCACAGTATTTTAACGCATTGCAAACTACGTAACATTCAAATCCTTTTGCTATGAAAGGTACTTTAGATGAACTTTTAAAAATTTAAATTAATTTACAGTATGTTGTGTTTGTTGTAATATCTGGAAAAAAAGCTATAGTAATATGAAAAAAAGGGTTGTATTGAAAATAAAAAAGGCGGTAATAAGGTAAAAAGTATGGTAATAGAGTAACAGGGTATGATAAAAATGTAATACAGTATAGTCTTAAAGTAAAACAGTATACTAACAGATTAAAAGAGTACGATGGCAAAAAATCGATTAAGCTCACAGAATATAAGAGTATAGTCACAGAGTAACGAGTAAGCCTACAAAGTAAAAGAATATGGTAATGAGGAAAGAAATTGTTGTAACATTCCTGCGACAATGCCATTCTGTCTGGTGCACGCAAAAAGCGGCCAAAACGCAACTAAAAAGATTCAAAAGTATTAAATATAGTTCAAACTATTGTTCGACCTTTTAAGACTATGTCTCGCAGTATACAACAAGTCACATTGTTGTAAATTTTTAAACGTCATCATATTGCCAATGAATGATTTTAGAAGTGGCTACAAGGCTACGTGATAAACTTTAGTTTTTAAAAACATTTCACAATTTAATTTTAATCAAATTTAAATACTGTATTCAACTACAGTGCTAAAAAAACTGTTTTTTAAATTGTGTGGTGAGGAGAGTCAAAAGCAAAGAAAAAGATCATAGTTAAAAATATTTTTTTTGTCAATATTAATATTACAATAAATCAGAATAATGTAATCTCTAAAACAAAAAAATGTGTTATGTCGTTTACAAAGCCGCGCATAAAAAAACAAAAAAAGGAAAAAATTGTTGTTGTTTACTTGTATCAAACCTGTAAAGGTGTGAGAGTAGAAGCCCATTTTCTGGAGCCTATGTTTGAGTTTTGGCTCTAGGGCCGGCGTGTGCCGGTTTAGTTGGTTCTTTTTCAAGTTTGTTACGGCCCGATCAGACCTCTTAAATTCAGTAAAAATGTATGATAATAACTGGGTAAACTTGTATTTTATTGCCTGAGGGCTCTAAATATCCAATACTTAAACAATTTAAATTTCAAGCACTATTTGAAAAATATTATCAAGTAAATAAAGTCTCTCTATATAGTGAACCATCTCTATAAGAAACTCTTATTATGGTAAACAAGAAATTTGGTCTCGAGAATTCAAATTGCACTAAAAATCACTCTGTAAAGGCAACACCCTCTATAGTAAACACAAAATCTTAATCCTTATAGGTTGCTTATGTAGAGATAGTACTGTAGTTTTTAAATCAATTTGTATGACACCCCTTTCATGTCTAACCTGCACTGACTTTCAGGCCATGCCCCTAGACCGAAATCTCTCAATAGGTCCTAGCCGTCTATAACTAAGAAACCTACTGTATCTATGTGTTTGTGAAATGAGTTTTTTTGCACGAATAACTAAGCCTTTAATATTATTATATTTGTTCTAAGTAAGAAGAATACATAAGCTTGAACACAATATTAAGTTTCTCAGACTTTTCACATTAGACAACAATGTTGTAGTAGTTAGGTTACAAAAACCGTCTTGCATTATGAGTATTTACGTGCGTTCAATGAGTATTAGCAAGAACTGTAAGGTTATACGAGGAAAGGCTACAATCTGTTTGTTTTGTATATACTACAATAAAAAATGATATTTGGCGGTACAACGAGTTTCAGTGGGGTTGTCTTCAGCATTTTTAATTAGAAATAATTGAGATGTTACTGTGACTTGACATTACAATGAAAATTTTGTATAACAAACTCCTTTATAACGAAAACATTGTTTAACGCATAAATTTTTAAATCCGCACCGTCACAATGCCATACCCACAACTTTTATTTTGATGGCAACTATAATAATAAAGTTCGAAAACATACAGTAATAATAGTACTGAGGCAGTGTATTTCATTATGATACTAAGAAGTACTACATAGTATCATACTCAAACATACGGTATGTAGACGTTACATTAGCTCCGTCTTTGCCCTAGTCCTATACCTAAATTTAGCCCAGTTCCCTAGTTTAGAGTTTAAGCCCAGAGCCCTAACCTATAACTCTAGCACAGAGCTAACACTAGCTTTAGTTCTAGCTCTAGTTCTAGTTCTAGTTTTAGCTTTATCTCTAGGTCCAGCTCTAGCCTTAGCTTTAAACCTAGCACTTACTTTACCTCTACTTATAATTCTTATGTTTTATAGTAGAATACCGTAGCTTTATTTTTATACTACTTTTCAAGAAAAACTAATATATAGTAATGAAAAAGTAAGCAAAATAACAGTATGATACTTCTTATATCAAACACAAATAGATTGACGTTTATTGTTTACTACAGCAAAACTCAGACTTGATAATACAGAGCTTAAATTACTATTACACTTTAGATATATACTGCTATTACACCGTACACGTATAAAACTGCCTGCAAACGCTATAAATTCATAGTTTTTGTCTACACGTTAAATAACATTTTTGTAGTTAGCATACAATAATTTATAAGACAATTTTGTTTTACTTTAACATTATAAAAGCAATACTAGAATAGTGAAATTAAAGATACAATTAATATTACAGTAAATTCGAGTTTAAAAATTTAAGAACAGTTTTAGTTTGGCTAGTACAAAAAATGACTTGCTTGCTGTGGCAGTACTAAAGTTATAATAAAAATTGCTTTTTTTATTTGAAACTAAATAGTAACATTCAAGAGGTACTATACATTTTCTTGACGTAGATATTTAATTTGAATACAACAGTTTTGATGTGATTGTTCTGTAATTGGTAACCCTTAAAGCTAAAACATTACAAAAACCTAATTGAAGATTCCGATTGGTATATGAATCCAATAGGTAAAATATATCATATATAACCTACCTCTAGCTACCCTACCCTACTCTGCTTTATTTCACCCTACGGTTTTACTTTGTCCCCTTTTACCCTACCCTACTTTATTCCTGCTCCACTAACACCTGAAAAACATAAAATTCCAAGCTCTGCCCCCTCCCGTTTACCAACTAATTTTTAGCAAAAATTTATTAGTCCCTTTCATAGCTTTCAAAAACATTTTAAAATCCACTCACAAACAAAAAAATGTCATATTACAGTTTTAAGTACCGTTATCAGCACTATAATTGTTGCCATTTCTCGCTAAATTCATTTAAAATTGCATTTCTGTGCCAGCCAAATTAAATTCTGATTATTGTCACAACGTTTTTGTATTATCGAAAGCAATTACCCAAGTACAGTCATGTAAAACAATATTTATTTGAATACAAAACGCAAAATCACAAGTTTTTTAAGCAGAGATCTCAGTTTAAGCCAATTTAAATTTTCGGCTTTAAAATTTAAAAAAAGTTAAAGAAAGGCAAATTTTAAAAATTAAGGTTTTAGGTAACAAAACAAGAATATTGTCAGCATATAAACAAACTTTAAGATAATTTTGATGGTTTTAGAAAGAGTTTGAAAAAGTTGGATCATATTTTGGAAAAAACAGAATAAATGCACTTGTACTCACCAATTAAAAAAAGACATTATTAAAAGTAACTTACATAAAAAACAGTTTTTAATAGTATTAATAAGTGATAAGTGAAAATGTCATAAACTTTTTGGCCTTATAAAATAAAAAAAGTATTTACAATTTGAAAAATATCTTAAAAAAGGCATATTTTAAGACCAAACTTGGGCAAACCAAAAAAAGTGAAGCCGAGTTTACAAGAAAAGTACCCAACCTGCCCCGCTATGAATTAGCTCAAAATCTTTATATAAATTTCTTTTAAAACCAATAGTATCCATAAAAAATTTTAGCTTGCGCTTTTGAGTTTTAAATAATTGAGTTTCCCACAAACTTAGAAAACTTGGCATTATATTTCAAGCATTTTTTTCGACTTTTCAGCCAACCTACGCTTACAAATTTAAAAATGTAGGTTCATTTAAAGATTTCCTACTAGCAGATCAAAGAAAAATAATTAAAAGTCAAAAAACGACAAAATTGTAAGCGTGAAACACAATGCCAATTTGGCGGAAAATTCAAAAATAACTTTTTAATCTTGATTTTCTCGAGATTTCTAGAAAGCGAGATTTAGTACATTGCTGAAGATCTTATATTTACATAATCTATCTATGTAAAAAGCTTGAAGTCAACCAGAACGGGCAGGCCGAGGATTTTCCTTGTGGATTTGACTTCAGCTTTTAGCTTGAACCAAGTTCTGTAGAAAAAAATGAAAAAGTTAGAAAAATAGGCTTACAAAAACCGTAAAAATATAAGAATTTTAAACATACATATACGTAGTAATATAAAAACGACCAAAAAGTATGATATAAAGGTTAAAAACTCAATTTTTCATAAAAAATCTATTCCTTAGCAGCCGAATGAAGTTGACTACCACCAGTACTGTTCGGTGAGCTCAACGCCGACACACTGGACGACCGTGAAGTTTCGGCCGTTCCATCCTTGGACAAACTGGTACTCTGCCCATTTGAACTGCTCGAAACTCCAGCCCCTTGCCTTGTCTGCGGCATACCCAAGCCGGCTGGTAGCAATCCCAGCTGTTCTCGCTCCAACGCAAACTTTACATAATCATCACCAAGAATCGTGTTGATTTCATTGGCCATAAATGTCCACGGTAATTTACTGGCTTGAAGTGGGCATCTCTCACCGCTAGGACAATATATTTCGGCTGTTCCAACCTGTTTCTTGATGGCGTTCTTGGAACAGTCGAAGCAGAACTTGTGTTGAGATACCGAAGGGCATTGGACGAAGTGAGTGTCCTCTAGCCGCTCGTTACAGCCAACACAACGGTAGATGGGTTGAGAAGATGGTAGGGGCTGGGGCCGGACTGCGTTTTGAGGGCTGGTTGGGGAGAAAGCGGTGGTGTCAGCTAAAAAGGAAGGGTCTAGAGGTTGGATAATATTTTTTTCATTTTTTTTGTAAAATTTCAAAAAATAAAAAAAATTTCGTTAGCTTTAGCCCTAGCCCTAAGTCTAGCCATATACCTAGCACTAACCTTTATATTTTACGATAAAATACTTTTTTATTTTTTCGTTACATTTTCTTCATTTTTCCATCCTCAAAAACTAACTGGCAGTAGTTAATCACATGTTATTTATTACATCATGTGTTTAACCTTCACAAAATTGGACTTTGATAAGTTTTTTTGCCTAAAAAACACTTGTCTTACAATCGAGTTTCTCTATCAGATCAATCTTAATGTAATTTGAGAAGTTTTATCACATTTTTGGAGAGAAATGAAACAATTTTGGTCTTTATCGTTGTTATCATACAACATACACATAAAGGATGACTTATACGTAGCATAGTGCGAAAAACTTGCAATTTTCAAGTTTTAGTTTATAAGTTGCGTTTTGGTCAAAAAGTTCATGGAACTTTAAACTGTGATCTAAAAGTTCTTAGAATTTTAAGTTTTGGTCCAAAAGTTCATGGAGTTTTAAATTTGGTCCAAAATATCTTAAAATTTTAAATTATAGTCCAAAAGTTCAAGAAATGTTAAGATTTGGACCACGTTAATATAAATTTTTTTTTGAATATACCTAAAAGAAAAACCTGTAAAAAGACCGGTCCATCTCAGCCTGGCCTTTTAGAAGTCTACTTTTGTTTACATGTACTATTTTGCACTTCTGTGCGTGTGCCATTAAATTATACAAATTTCTCTGCTTACAACATTTTTTGATATTTCACCATCTACAACAAGCCTTTTACAGTTCCACCATCCACAACAAGCCATTTTACAGTAAAATTTCAGTGCGTCTAACAGTAACAAACCGCTTAACTTGTTTTCGAATCATATGGTTTTTCTTGATCACGATGAAGCAGAAAGAAAGAAGAGCAAGTAATTGCAACAAGGTTACAAATTTTTTTTTAAATTTTTTCCTGTACCGAGTCGTACCAGGCGGCCGGCGCGACCTCGCCTCTTTCCAGGTCACAATTCCGAAAAGAAAGAAGAAGCGCCGACCGTTCCGGAGCCCTCAAAAAACAACAAAATTTGTGCGGAAAACCGGTTTTTCCGCCGCCACCGGTGGGTCGCGACGTCTTTAATCTCTGACCCGGTTTAATTCGAGGGCTACGTACGAGACCTTCAGCTGACAATAGTACCAATGTTTAGTACTATACTCTTCTGTAGTTGGTACTATTGTAATTTGGAGTTAGTACTATTGTCATCTAGAGTTGTTACTATTGCCAGCTGAAGATAGAGGTTTCCAGCTAGAGATAGAGGTAGTTATCAGCGAGCTATGATGAAACTACGCTTGATTTTTACTCAGTTTAAAACACAGGGCAGAGTATGTTATACTCTACCTGAAACAGGGAATTGCGGTTCTCTGCCATGTGCCTTGCTATACCTGTGCGGATTGTGCTTGTCAAGCATGATATAAGTGCAAGCCTAAACTCTAGTTTCTACGCTTAGTTTTAACATTTTAAACCTAAAAATTCATCCTCAAGCCCTAACTTGTTTTTAAGCTTAATAATTGTTCTTCAACATAATTTTTAGTTTTAAGCCTAAAATTTCATTTATAAGCCTAAAACTTCATTTATGAGCCAAAAGTTGCGTTTTTAAGCCTGTAGTTTAACTTTGAAACCTAAAATTTATTTTTGAACCTAAATTTCATTTTTAAGCCTAAAGTTTCATTTTTAAGCCTAAACTTCATTAATAAGCCTAAAACTCATTGTTAAGCCAAAAGTTCAATTTTAAGCCTTAAGTTTCATTTTTGAGCTTAAAATTCCTATTTTAAGCCTATAAAGTCATTTTAAACCCAAAGGTCAAAACCTATGCAAATCAAGCCTCCCGCGGTGTGCCAAAACCGTAAATTTCGGAAAATTTATGTTTTGCCACCTCCATTGACAAGGTCGTAGCAAGAAAGTTTGGCATTCAGCCATCGCTGGGTTCTTTTCAAGTTACTGTACATTACAAGGTTATTTGTTTGGTGATAGACAAAAAATGGAAGAATGTTTCTTTGCCCTTTAAGAAAAAAGTGCATGGTGCGAATCGGAACGGGTGTTGTGTAAAAAATGTAAAATTTACTGCAAATTCAAACCGGTTGTCAAGGCTTACAGTACAGTTTATTTTAAGGTTGTTAATTTGTACAAAAATTGATTTTAGCATTAAAGATCAAATTTTAGGCTTAAAAGTGAGGGTTTAGACTTAAAAGTGAAACTTCAGGCTTAAAAATAAAATTTAAGTTTAAAAGTAAAATTAGGCCTAAAAATGAAAGTTTAGGCTTAAAAATGAAATTTAGGTTTAAAAGTGAAATTTTAGGCTTAGAAATGAATTCTAGGCTCCAAAATAAAATTTAAGCTTAAAAATAAAAAGGAGGCTTAAAAGTGAAACTTTAGGCTTAGAAATGAATTCTAAGCCTAAAACTTGAATTTAGGCTTAAAAAGAACATTGGGCTTAAAAATGCTATGTAGGCTTAAAAAGAAATTTAAATTAAAAAATATAATTCTAGGCTTAGAAATAAATTCTAGGCTTAAAAACAAAACCTTAGACTTAAAAATAAAATTTAAGCAACAAAATATAATTCTACGCTTAAAAATAAAATTTAGGCTTAAAAATAAACCTTAGGCTTAAAAGTAAAAATTAGGCTTAAAAATGAAATGCCAAGCTTTAAAATAAATCTGAAGTTTAAATCAGTATTCTAGGCTTAAATGCTCAAATTTTTGGTTGAAGAATAAAACTCTTGCTTAAAAAGATTTAGGCTTACGAAAAAGTAAAATTGTAATCTAAAAATTTTTAACGATTTTGAATTTTTTGTTTCTGATTTTTTTGTTTTGTTTAGTTTCAAATTTTAAAAAATAAAAAAAAATTTCTTAACTTCTTACCTTTATGCAATTTCGAATACACATCACTCTTAACCTCATCAGTATGATTCCTTTTCCTATTCACCATTGGCAAACTTCCCAAATTAGCAAAGCCATTCGTAGCATTAGGCAGTCCATTTCCCAACAAAGGCTGTGGTAAAAACGGCAAAAGTTGCCGGAGTTGCGCCATTTGCAAATCGTCAATTTGTCCATTGGCCAAACTTCTTGTCATACCTAATAATCGTTGTTGGGCGTAGAAGTCTTGACCAAATTGTGCCAGGTTGGGCAGTTGGGGTAGTACTGATGGTACCGTATTTTGTGGGAATACAGTAGGTTTAGGTTGGGGTTTCGGAGATTCTTTCATAGGCTTGGGTGGGTTGTTGTTGTTGTTGTGGATGGGTGGAGAGGTTGATGAGTTTGAGGAGACTTCGAGTTGAGAAGTCACTTCGTGGATCTGCTTCATTTTGCGAGCTGTTTCGATTACGGCTTCAATCCTATAAAAGTAGTAATTATTTTAGGCCTAGTAACGAAATTCATGCTCAGCAATGAATTTTAGGCTTAAAAATAAACCATAGGCTTAAAAATCAAATCAAGGCTCAAAAATGAACCTTAAAACATAAAATTTAGTTATAAAAATAAATTTTAGGCTTAAAAGTAGACATTTAAACTTAGAAAGGCCCCTTAGGCTTGAAAATGCAGTTAAGAAGAAATTTAGGCTCAACGGTCAAACCTTAGGCTTAGAAACGACTTCAAAAAACCAATAAATAGGTTTAAAACACATTTAAAAACCTACTTCTCAGCCCCCTCGTAGTTCACGCACCCTCGACAAACAACCTCAGCATAGTCATGGCACATTGCCCAAGGCATTCTCGGATAATCACAGAGATAGCAATGTTGTTTTTGCCCATTCTTGGCTGCCATATTTTGTAGAAGCGAAGGTGGAGAAGCAAAACCAGGCAAAGGCGCGGCCAAACCCATAGCTAGAGCTTGAAGTTGAGCCGCGGTTATTTGTGAGTTCGGGGGTGGATTTTGAGGCGTTTGCGACTTTTGCGACGACGCTAACATTGCAAATCTGGTGGAGTGTAGCTTGTGCAAGTTTGAATGGTTTTTGAAGCTTTTTGTTGTTACCCCTGAAATTTAAAATTGTAAAACATAAAATTTTTTTTTAATTTTATAAAAATTTAAAAAAATGAATCACGATTATTAACGCTGGCAAAAACAAACGGCCAAGTAAGAGAAAGAAAGAGGTAACCTAGGCTACACTACCTTACCCTACCATACCCTACCCTACTTTACCCTACCCTACTCTACTATACAATAACTTACTTTACCCTACTTCATGGTATGCTGTTCCTCTCACACTGTACCCTTAAATGATACACCCTTACCTGTCCTACCGCTATCACAACCGTCTCCTACATTTCTCCCTCCCCTACCCTTGCACTCATAGCGTACCCTTACAATAAATAGCAGACTCAGCTTTACCATTTACTAAAGCAATCTTTAGCAAAGAAAAACCAAAATAAACAATTTGTAATATAAATATATAACTATATAGCAAAGCTACAGATTTACATATTAATCATGAAAACCTTCAAAATTTTTTTTGCAATTTTACTTTCTTACCTAATCTTGCTATGCCCACAAGAAAAACCACAAACAAACAACCATACCCACCACAAATAATAAAACAAATGTCCAATGTCTCTTCTAAACAAGACCCAGCTCTGAATACTAATCATATCAAACCAAATCATTTACATATCACTTGTAGTGGAGCAACAGCTCAACATAATGATTATAATAAGTTTGTAGTAGATCAGCAGATTTACATAATTCATACAAAAAAACTACATAATATTTCCGATGTCAACGACAAAACCAGTACATAGCATTGAAAAAGTCGATGGGAAACAAGAAAGTTGACATTAAAATTGCAAAATTATTATTTAAATCGGGCTGTCAGAGAAATTACAAAATTTCCATAATAAGCAATTGGAAATTTAGACATGCTACATTATCCTTGATTTAAGCCTAGTAATAAGTTCTAAACCTGAAAATCAATTTTTAAACTTAAAATAAGATTTCTAAACAAGGCTTAATTTATTTTTAAGCCTGAAGATCATTTTTAAGCCTAAAATTCAGTTTAAGCCTAAACATTCATTTTTAATCCTAAAATTTCATTTGTAATTTTAACATTTCATTTTTAAGCCTAAACTTTCATTTTGTAGCCTAACGTTTCATTTTTAAACCTAAAATTCATTTTTAGGCCTAAACTTTCATTTTAAGCCTAACATTTCATTTTTAATTCTAAACTTTCATTTGTAAGCAAAACATCTACCTTACAATCCTACAATAAAAACCTACCTTACAATAAAAAGCCCTATAGATCTAGTACTACCCTATATGAAACAAAAATAAAATACACAAGCAAATGTTTAAAAAAACAGCTGAGACCGGCTACTCCGCCGGGTTACACGAAAAGCAGATGACCTGCCAACCTTCAGCCCAAAAATGTTGTTGTATCGGAAAGGAGGAGTCTTGACTTTTTTAGGAGCGCGCAAGGTCAAGAAAGGTAAAAAATCGGAATAAAATTGAGGAGTTGGTGGAGAAGCGGGCATTCACAGATAAGCAATATACCTTCATTGAAATGGAGAGAATGAAGATGTAAGCTTTGAATTTAGTTTTAGGTTTAAAAATAAATTTTAGGCTTAAAAATTAATTTTAGGCTTATAAATTAAATTTAGGCTAAAAAACAAATTTTATGCTTATAAATGATATTTTAGGCTTATAAAATAATTTTAGACTAAAAAACAAATTTTAGGCTTAAAGTAAATTTTAGAATTAAAAATATAGCTATAATGTACATATAAGCATACCCTAAAACAAAAAAACATTAAAACAACCCCCCTCCCCCCCCTTTTAATCCTTACAAGCCTAATTCATATTAAAACATTTTTAAAAAAAATTTAAAAAACAAAATAAAAGCATAAACAGTCAACAACAAGTTGCCCTCGCATTCCTTTATCTATTTACACTGATCTTTTCAATGAACCAACTTTTCAAACTGAAAATTAAAATGCAAGAGGCGGAGCGAAACATCATACAGGTTTGAACACCGTTCGTTTTGAGATGTTTTTGTAACAAGTTGTCTTCACTTGACAGGAAAATTGAAAACAACATTTATTTACGCGTTTTAAGGCACGGCCGGAAGTGTTACCCTTAGCAGATAAAACTTAAAACACTTTGGTAGTTTGCCTTGCCTTGCCTTGCCTTCCATTGTCTTGCCTTGTCTTGTCTTGTCTTGTCTTGTCTTGTCTTGTCTTGCCTTGCCTTGCCCTACCCTGCCTTATCCTACCCTACACTACATTGAACCACCCTATCCTACCGTACTTTATATAGCCCAGCCTACTCCATGATGTGATGTCTTTCCCACACTGTACGCTTAAAATGCCATGCCCTTACCTTTTCCTCTACCCCTACCATAACTTTCTCCTACATTTTCCAATACCCCTACCCTTACGCTTATAATATACCCCTAACCAGGGACGTCGCTACGGATTTTCTCTGGGGGAAAGGAAGGTCAAAAAAAAATTTTCGTCCACAGGTAGTGGACCGATTTTTCAAAAATTTTTTTTTCGTTTTTTCGCTCTGTGGAATTTTTTTCGGATCGGCTCTGTGGGAGGGGGGTACCCCCCCCCCCCCCTTCCCCTCCCCCAAACGACGTCCCTGCCCCTAACATACAATATCCAAGCCCTCAGCCCTTTCTACCAAGATCACCCCCTTCCCCAGAATTCATCTCTCCCCGGAACTTCTGATGCACCAATTTCCTGGGTACCTCCCACCCCTAAAATCAAACGTGTTCAAAACTTCAATCAAAAAAGTCTGAAATGGAGAAAAGTTCGTGCGCTTGACCTTTTACGGACAAATAACTAGTAAAAAACGACGACACTGTCTCGCATAAAAAACCCCCAAAAGTGATCGTCCGATACGTTTATATTGCGCAACAGCTGACGAGCCCTCCCAAGTGGAGAATCATGGATCGACGTACAACACAGATTTCAAAAATTTTTGAAAAATATGGATTTTGAATAAAAATAGGTGTTGTGTAGTATTAAATTTAAGCTTAGAAAAACAATTTAGACTTAAAATGAAACTTTAGAATACAAAATTCTAGGCTAAAAATAAATTTTAGGTCTAAAATAAATTTGGAGGCTCTTAAAAATTAGTTTTTTATGGGTTTAAAAATAATTTAAATTTCGAAACTAATTTTAAGATATAAATGAATTTTAGGCTTAAAATGAATTTTAGGCTTAAAAATACATTTTAGATTTAAAAATAAAATTTAAAAACGAATTTTATGCGTAAAACAAAATTCAGGCTTAAAACGAATCTTTGTTTTTAAAGTAAATTTTAAGCCTAAACCCAAAAATATGGTTAAAAAATCAAATTCTTGCCTTCCAGACCTCTAACTAATGAATTTAAAAATTAAAAAGAATTCATAAGAAAAATAAGTTTACTTTAAACAATCAACTGGACTACAAGTCACGTTTTCGGCTTTATCAGTCAAAACAAACATAAGCACATGCGTAAATGTGAACTTTAAGATTATGAAAATGGGAAATTTGTCGAAAATTGTTATCTAAACAATTAAAATTTAGTCTTAAATTTTAAAATCATTTTAATTTTTTTGATAAAAAAAAATAAAGCCTAAATTAGCTTCCCAAGCATAAAACTTCATTTTTTTTTCATTTTTAAGTCTAAAATTTCGTTTTTAAGCCTAGAATTTAAGTTTTCAACTTAAACTTCGTTTTAGGCATAAATTTTCACTTTTTAAGAAGTCGTCAACTAATTTTACCACCGTAAAAAACGTGAAACATAAAATAAACAAACACGTTTCGTCAACCTAAGCTACCGTTTTTAAAACGTTCCTTCTCGAACTCCAAGTAAGACGCCAAAAGTAGAAAGCAATGTAAAGTAATGGCAATGTCTGTACAAAAGTAACCGGAAAAACCAGAATTCACGCGGCCAGACGCCTCGAAAAACGTACGTTTCAAACTTGCAAAAAGTAAAAAAAAAGTCGACGCACTTACTCGAAACTAGAATAACTCCTTAATCATTGTAATGATTTAAAAGTTTCCATTTTAATCGTTTAATAAAACAAGATATGGGTGGCCTAAAGACTATAAATAAGAGCATTATAAGAAAAGATAATTTTAAGGTTAAAAATGAAATTTCAGACTTATAAATAAGACTGTAGGCATAACACTAAATTTTAAGTGTAAAAACGAACTTTAGGCTTAAAAATCAATTTTAGACAAAAAATAAATTTCAAACTTAAAACTGTGCTTAGAAATGAAAATTTTGGTTCAAAAATAAATTCTAGGCTTAAAAACAAATCTTAGGCAAAAAATGCTTTTTAGGCTTAAAAATGCCCTTCAAGCCCTCAAAAATGTATTTTCAAAGAAGCTGCTTTATAGTGTCACACTTTCAAATATACAAAAATTCAATTTAGCAACCCATCTATTAATTTACTACAGTTTGTATAACATTTATTTGGCTACTTGGACCCTTAAGTTCAAACATTTCAGCCAAAAATTACATTACAATAAAGGAAACTTCATGAAAAGTACTACTGGACTTAGTACTTTACTTTACAATAACCTGCTCTACTTTGCCTGCTCTACCCTAGTTCATCCTCATCTACGCTACCCTACACTGCCTTTCCTTGCGTTCTCCTTTCTGGCCTTGCGCAGCCTCGTCCTACTCTTCCCTGCCTTGCCGGCCTTATCTTGCCCTGCCCTTTCATACCCTGCCCTGGTACAGAATAGTATATAAAAATAGTGTTTACAGAAAAACAAAAAACGTTTTGTACCCGCCTAAACAAATGCAAATTTCCATACTTATATTGGAATTATGCAAAAGATGGAAAGCTTTTAATGCGCTCAAAATATGCGCATTATAACGAGTTCTAAAGACAATTTTTAAATTTCATTTTTTTCTGATTATAATAAAAACAGTCATATTTTAGATTTTTCAAAGAAAGATTGAAAAAAAATAGAAAAAGACTTAAACCTAAAATTCATTTTTAAGTCTAAAATTCAATTTTTAAGCCTAAAATTTACTTTTTAAGCCTAAAATTCATTTTTTATGACTAAAATGCATTATTAAGCCTAAAATTCATTTTTAAAACTAAATTCATTTTTTAGTCTAAAATTCATATTTAAGCCTAAACTTCATTTTTAACTTTAAAGATATATCTTACAAACAAAGTATGAAGAACATTTGTCGTACTTAAACTTACAAAAACGCTTACAAAACTCAAATTTACTGTAAACTATTGTCAAGAAGCGATTCACAGAATCAAATGACCTCGATGGATTTGGTGGGGTTTTCAGAAGGCACAAGCAGATTCACCTAGATGCGCCAAAAAAACGCTGTTTTTACGTAATAAATGGGTCAGTAGAGCGCTCCCGGCTTCCATGAAAAAACCGGAATTCGCCGGCGGGTAAGGCTTTATCCCCCCGCCGAAAAGTCGACCAGATTTACGAGTACAAATTGGAAAATAACAAAATCTGACTTTTTATTGAAAAATAAATTTTGAGGTTAAAAATGTAATTTAAGTTAAAAAAATGCATTTTCGGCTTAGAAATGAAATTTAGGCCTAATAATAAAATTGTGAACTTAAAACTGAAATTATAGGCTTAAAAAATTGTTAGGCTTAAAAATGAATTTTAGGCTTAAAAATAAAGTTTAGGCTTAAAACTTAAATTTCAAACTTAAAAATGAAACTTTAGGCTTAAAAATAAAGTTTAGACTTAAAAATCAAATCCAAACCAGAAACCAAATTAAAAATTAAAAAAGTGGCTTTAGGCTTAGAAACGAACATCTAGGCTTAAATTCATACAAAAAAAATTCAAACTTAAAGTGAGGGATATACTCGCCACATTCATCCTATCCCCTCCTTCCATCCCTAACGACCTCCCCGTACTAAACTTAAAATTCTTTCAAAAAGGGTCAACTAATCATGTTTTTCTTTGTAAATCGCGTCTCAAAATTGACTGATACATTATTTAAATGACCAAAGAATAAAATTGTTTAATCAGGGAACACTCTCCTCGGAAAACACACGATCACCCCATTTGGTAAATTGAGGGCAAAAAACATAATAGGACATTGCAAACAAGAAAAAAGTGAAAAATTGATGATAACGAAATAGCAAAAAGAAGTGTTTGAGTTGGTGGTGCAATAGTATGAATCTAAAGAACAGTACTTTACATTAACTTTCATTAGATTGGAGTACTCTACCCTACCCTATCCTGCCCTACCCTACGCTGTCCTACCTTACGCTACACTACCTATCCTACCCTACACTGCTTTAACTCACCCTACACTACTTACGCTACTCTACCTTATTAAACAATATCATATCCAGATATAAGATTAGGTTTTTTGAAACTACTCGGTCAAATACAGACGGATTTCAATAAAATTTCAGATTTTGCTTAGTTAGCTAACTACTAAAATAATTGTGTGGCGGTTTTTCGATTTATAAAAAAACGTTTTTGTGGTTGATGTGTATCCTACTGTACCAAACCGTGACTCACATTATCTTAGCCGATAACACGATGCCTCTACCGTATTTTACACTCGCTTAAATAAAAATATACAGACGCTATAATTATTTTACTTTGAAATAGGCCGGGTTGGAAAATATAAGCCTGAAGAATGAAGGCCCCAGAAGCCTAATGTAGGTCCCGTAACGAAAGATTTGACGTACAAAAAGTTGCAAAATTATTGGTTCTTTAAGGCACCAAAGCAGTGCGATACAAGTTTTCTTAGTTTTTTTAATAGATTTATTATATATACAAGGCAGGCCGAAGCAAATTTGAAAAGACCTTTGCCACGCCAATTAATCAAGCACAGCTCAAATCTTTTACAGATCTATTGCCCAGTTATTTGGCAAAGAACCGGATAAGCTTGCCGTCAGTTCGAGTTAATGTGGCCTAAAAAAAAAGCCTGTTAAATCTAGCCTAAAAGCCCGCTCCTACCAATGTAAGCCTATAAACCAAGTCCTAGCCCCCGCCACTCAAAAACCCAGACAACACGTAACTCTCGAGCTAATTTTTATTCAAATACGCAAGTTCAAATATCGAGAGACAAATTTTAAAACGCGCAGCGTGATTTGTTTGAGTTTTTAGTTAAAGTCGACCTCGTCACCCTTCGGCGTTTTGTTGATTTTTTCACTCGAAAACCGCTCAGATTCTTGTTAGCTTTTGTAAAAAGATATCGTGTTTGAGTAACGTTCAATTGTTAAAACGAGACAAATATTTGATAAAGTTTTTCAAATTTCGAGACTAGCGTGGGGGTTAGGAGAAACGCTTTGAGTACTAGTTTAACTAGAGGCACCTTGAGTACTAGTTTAACTATCTTTAACTTTAGGCCTAAAATTTAATTTGTTGCATAGGACAAGATAAACTAGGGTAAAATAAGTTTGGGTAGAGTAGGGAAGGATTAGATTGGCTAGGGTAGAATAAGGTAGAGTACGATAGGGTAGAGTAGGATAGGCTTGCCCGAAATCCAATCTAAAGCTTAAATTTCATTTTTTAACTTTAAGCCTAAATTACATTTCTAAGCACAAAAATTCATTTTTAAGCCTAAATTTCATTTTTAAGTCTGAAATTCACTGTTTAAGGCTAAAATTTACTTCGAAGCCAAAAAAATATTTTTAAGCCTAAAGTTAATTTTTAAGCCTAAAATCAAATTTTGATTAATAATTCGTTTTAAGCCCAAAAACGCTTACCCTGACATCACAAATGAAAACTCAAAAAAACACTACATCGAACTACATCAAACAAAATGACTAATGTAAATCTTTCACAACCAGCTCACCAAAAACAAATCAGGTGGTGAAGAGTTAAACAACTTTCAAGACTAACCTTTACAATAAATTTTGCTTATCAAAAACCTGTTTTTCTCTTCAAGTCAGCTGATATTTGTACCGTTTCATTTTAAAAACAAAAATTGCAAAAGTCCAACTTACAACTCACTCATTCATAACACATAACTATGCACATTTTTTTATACCTAAACTTATTGACAAACAGATATAAAACCACACGACTTACTTTTCATAGTGAGAGGCCATAATTTGAAGCCATGATAAAGACAATGTAATTCAAACGAACTCTTGAGCACCTAAAACAATATAAAGTAAAAGTACAATATATTAAAAAAACAAACGCAGGGACGTCGCTACGGTTTTTTCTCTGGGGGGGAAGTCGAAAAAATTTTTTTGGTCAACAGGTACCTGTGGACCGATTTTTCAAAAAATTTTTTTTTCGTTTTTCCGCGTACAGGTACCTACCTGTAGATTTTTTTTTCGGATCGGCTCTGGGGGGGGGAGTCACCCCGAACCACCCCCCCCAAACGACGTTCCTGCAAATGTAAATGCCAAAAAAATATTATCAAAAAACATACAATAATCTACTGCTAACCTATCAAAACTAAAAATATAGAATTTAAAACCAGGCAAAAGCTGATCTAATTCAAACAATCTCTTGGCACCTAAAACAATATAAAACCAACATAACTCTAAGAAAAGCCAAATATTTTAGTAAGTTCTTTACTATGCATCTTTTGCAGTCTACTAAGTCCCTTTTAAAACCAAGAGCTTACAAGTTGAGGATAAAACAAAGACGATCTTGACCAAACGAGCTCTTGGATACCTACAACAACATTGAAGCAAGAAAATGTTTAAATAACTAAACTTTTATGTCAAAATCTACTACCACAAAACTGTACTAACCTATTGCTCATCATACAACACCAAGAGCCTACAATTTGAAGCCTAAATGAAATCGTCCTGGATGAAATGAGTTCTTAGATACCTACAACAACATCGAATCAAAAAATCATAAAAAACCAAGCTTTATGTCAAAAGCAACAATAATATAAATGTAATAACTTACTGCTTATCTTTTAACACCAAGAGATTGTCATTTGAAACCAAAACCAAGACATTCTTGACCAAACAAGATCTTGAATACCTACAATAATATGAGATCAAAAAAACCTTCAAAAATCAATATTTTATGACCTAATAAAAAGCAGAACAAAGTTTTATAACCAAATTACTTACCTTTTAACGACAAACGACTAAAATTCAAAGCCGAAACAAGGTCAGCCGAGCTTAAAGTTAAAACCCGACTCAAACAGATCAGAGATGTCGATCAAGGTAGGCCAATTCCGAAACTGTTTTGAAACCTGTCATGAATAATATAATTTTAGTGAACTTTGTTGTGTTATTAGTACAACACCCAGTTTATCTTTGCGAATCACCTTGGATACGCACTTGAAAGACGTTTTTTAAATTTATAGTCAAGATTGCTACATGTTATGGATGTTTTTACTCTCTTTTTGCCCATATTTGGGTTTTTTGAGTTTTTTCGTGGAAATTTGTTTTTGAGGTTTATATTTTGAGGTATATTTTGGTAAAAAAACGTATTTTTCAGGATATTAGGGCAAAAATATAGTTTACAAATGGTAAAAAATTGAAAAAAAGTTTAAGTTTATATCTAAAGTTAAGGCAGGGCAAGCTAAGGGAGGATGAACTAAAACAGGACAAGATAAGGCAATAAAATTTAATACAGGAAGAATTAAGGCAGGACAAGTTAAGGCAAGATCGGGAAAGACAGGACAAGTTAAGGTAGGACAAGCTAAGGTAGGATAAGTTAAGACAGTAAAAGCTAAGGCAGAACAAGTTAAGGCAGTCCGGGAAAGGCAGTCAAGCCAGGACAAGACAAGGCAGTACAATCTATGGCAGGATAAGTTAAGGCAAGACACGCTAAGGCAGGACAAGTCAAGACAGGTCAAGTTAAGGCAGAACAAGCTGAAACAGGACACGCTAAGGTAGGAAAAGCTAAGGTAGGACAAGTTAAGGCAGGATAAGTTACTGCAGGACAAGTTGAAGGAGGATAGGATAGAGATGGGTAGGGTAGAGTAAAGCAGAGTGTGTAGTTCTAAATCATGATTTGTAAATTGCAGTTACTGCTTTTACTCTACCCGTTACACCCGCAATTTGGCGTAGTTTTTTGCTTTTTTTCATCTGACAATTAAACGGGAAAATCGCAATAAAAACCAAAAATATTTGATAAATTATATAATTCCTGAAGGCCATTTGCGCACTTTATATAATCGAAAAAAGCTGACACGATGCGGTTTATAATAGTTGAAAAAATGGACGTTTTATGCTTAATTACAAGTTTATTGCGCGGAAATTTTAAAATTATTTATTATTTTGGGTAAAATGTTAAATTGGGGTTTGGCGGGCTGAGAAGTTAGATTTTTAGGCTTAAACATGAATCGGGACTTGAAAGTGTATTTTAGGCGGTAAGATGA
The DNA here is from genome assembly GCA_904066225.2 of Bursaphelenchus okinawaensis. Taxonomy (NCBI): domain Eukaryota; kingdom Metazoa; phylum Nematoda; class Chromadorea; order Rhabditida; family Aphelenchoididae; genus Bursaphelenchus; species Bursaphelenchus okinawaensis. The sequence continues at coordinate 2,790,214 of CAJFCW020000005.1, read as the reverse complement.
AGTTTTAGGTTTAAAAATATTTTTTTTTGTTTTTGAAGGAAGAATTTTAGGCATTAAAAACAAAGTTAGGCTTATTATTTGACAATCTATAGTTTTTTTTTCGAAAACTTGTTGAGTCTAAATTGATCAATTCTGATGAAGGTTTGAAGAAAGGTCACATAAATTAATCCAATTTAAACAGAGTTATTCCAAAACAAACAGCACAGGCTCGGGGTGAGGAATTTATAATTCTGCGTGATATTATCCGTTAGGTAAATAGCACAGTTAATAAGTTGAGGTAAATATAATAGCAAAGATAGTGAAGGGAATGGCAGTGTTAAGGGTCAGGGATTTAATTTTTTACCCTACCTTGTTCTACCTTGCCTTGCCTTGCACTGGCTTGCCTTGCACTGGCTTGCCTTGCCATGCCATGATTTACCTTGCCTTGCACTGCATTGCCCAGTCTGTCTTGGCCTGCCTTGCTCTACTTTTTCCTGCCTTATTTTACCTTGCTAAGCTCTATTCTACCTTACCTATTCTATCTGTCCCTTGCGCCCCTCCCTTACCTCAGTCTACTGTACGCGGCCTGCTTTTGATACCTTGTCTTACGCTACCCTACCAGACCGACGACAGGACTTTGATGCCGCTTTTTGCTGTTTTACCGACTTTTTAATAATTTTAGATCCAATTTTTCAAATTTTCTCATATTTTTTCATTTTTAAATATTCCATTTTCAAATACGAGATAATTTTCGTTTGTTATGCCAACTCCTTATTGTCCGAAAACTACTCATTATCCTGCATAATTGGCGGTGGAACAGTTTTCTCACTTCTCCGATTCGAAATTACTTCCGCTGGTTTGAGTTTGACCTTTGGGGACATAAATAATGTTTTTGAGGGAGGACAGGGGGACAATATTGTTTATTAATGTTCTGGCCTAACATAATTTTTATTGGGTTTTTATATTCTGGTTCAAAAGTTTTTAGAATTTTTGATAAGGGTAGGGTAGAGTAAGATAAAGTAAGGTAAGGTAGGGTTCACCTAAAGTAAAAGTGCACACTTTTGTAATTTTTAAAATAACATAAACAGTTACAAGGCAAAACAGTATAAACATAGTGATGTTGATAAACAAACAACAGTTTTTTCTTGATGTTTTTATTCCCAAATCTTTTCTTTTTTTTTGTTGCATGATTCACGTTTGACGTGGATGCATAAAAGGCTAGCAGATTAAAAGTTCTTGTGACTCACTGAATTGCTATAGATAACTGTTATAACTGGTAAAAGGGAAAGGATGAGAGTAGTTTTTGAATAATGGGAAAGCCTTAATTAGTCTTTGAGCTTTTTTTTGTTTTTGGGTTGGAACTTATGGTTAAATTGTCGAAGAATTACGGCTTAATAAGAAAAATTAGGAGCGTGAATTTTAGTCTTAAAATGAAGTTTAGGCTTAAAAAGCAAATTTTGGGCACAGAAATGAATTTTAAGCTTAAAAATGGATGTTAGGCTTAAAATTTAAATTCTAGACTTAAAAATAAATTCTAGGCTTAAAGATGGATTTTAGTTAGGCTGAAAACTTAAATTTTAGCTTTAAAAATGGATTTTAGGCTTAAAAGTTGAACCTTAGGCTTAAAAAGCGAATTTTCACGCTGACAAATGAATTCTAGGCTTAAAAATGAACTGTAGACTTAAAAGTAAATTTTCAGCTTAAAAATAAATTTTAGGCTTAGATTAAGCTTTAGGCTTAAAAAACTGTTTTATACTGTAAAATTAAAAACTTAATCAAAACATTACTAATCAAAACAAACAAGAGATTCGGCAGAATTTGCAGTAAACCTTTGAGGTTTTTAAGCGATCGAAAAAGGTTAAAAGAAAGCACTCCAAAATACCCGCTGCCCTGTAATTTTGTTGATCTCGCTTCGAAAGAGTTGTTTTAGGGTCAGTGAGGTTCTGACGCAAAGTAAGTTGGAAAATGGTTTTTCGAAAAAAAACGTCGAAAAGAGTATTTAAATATGCGTAGTGTATATATTCTATCTGTTTTGTCGTTCGTTCGTGTAAATGTAGTCAATGATATTGTTTTGAGGAGGGGGGGGAGGGGGGGGAGGGTGGTAGGGTTTAAGGATGGATATTTTTCTAAAAAGGGTTTATTTTCTTAGGTGGGATGTAATTGGTTAGGAAAGAATGGGTATGAGCAAATAAGAAGTAAAATGCTTTTTTTTTGGGAGGGGGGGGGATTGCAGAAAGTCAGAAAACTTTTTATAATTTTACGATTTTTGGCTTTAAAGTGAATCTTGGGCTTAAATTGAGCTTTAGTCTTGGACTGAATTATAGGCATAAAAATGAAAGTTAGGCTTAAAAGTGGATTTTAACCATAATCTTCTAATAAAAGTCTAATTCTGGCTTTAAAAATGAATTTTACGCTTTGCAGTCAAAATTTAGGCTTAAATATAAATTTTAAGCATGAACATGAATTTCTTGGCTAAAAGTGAATTCTAGGCTTAATGATGAATTTTAGGCTTAAAAATAAGTTTTAGGTTAAGAAATTGAATTTTAGATTAAAAAAACGAAACTTCAGCTAACATTCCGCTTTTAGGTTTGTAAATAAAGCGTAGCTAGAGCTTTTTATGCTCAAAATAAGTTAATTTTTGGCTTTTATATTAACTTGAACTTTTTAATACATACAGCTTACACAAATCTTTCCAACCTAAACTTATATTATAGTAATTTCTCCGCCCGCATTTTCCACAAAACCCAGTAAACAAAACAATCCTTCGACATTTAGTTGGACTGACTTTGATGATTGTATAAATCATGGCATTCTTTCTTACGTCTTTTTTTGGATTTCAGCGAATTCCAATTTAAAATTGGCCTTTTTAAAGAAAGATGGCTCGCAAAAACAAGGAGAAACGTGGGGAAAACGTGAGGTTTTAACGGAAAAACGCCGATACAAAGTTTTATAATTGAGCGCAAAATGGGAGGACTATGTTAATTTTGGTTTTCTTCGAATTTGACAACTTTTTAGGCGCGAAAACAAAAAAAACATTTATACAGTAGAACTCCTGCATAAAAAATTGTTTGGTAATTTTATATTTGTTCATTATTTTTTGATATACAGGCGTTTTAAACGCACTGTGTTGTATTGTTAGCCAGGGCTTTAAAAGTTGTTTATTACTGAGAAATGTCGTGTTATAGGTTTTTAGTATACTGGAGTTATACCTATTTTTAAAGGAGGGTATAGAGGGTAAGTAATTAGAAAAAAAGGGGGGGGGGAGAAGAGAAGCAGATGTGAGATTTTTTAGAAGGAGGTATTCTCCCTTACTCTGCTTTATATTACAATGTTTTTTAGTCTATCTTGTTTTACTTTGTCACACCTTACTTTGCCTTATCTTACTTTGCTTAACCTTACCCTACTCGCCTTTATTTACTCTACATTGCTTACTAAACCTTACATTACTCTACCTTACCTTACACTGCCATACTTTACTCTACTTTACCTTACTCTGCCTTACCTTCTTCTGCCTTATCTTTCTTTGCCTTGTCTTACACTTCATTACCTTACTCTACTTTAACGTACTCTGCCTTACCTTTTTTACCTGACCCTTACTTTACTCTTTTCTGATCTACCCTATAACTCAACATTGCCGTATTCTAACCTTATTCATCACCCTTTCTCTACCCTGCCTTAAATTTAAACCTTTATATCTCCCTTCCCTCTTCTTTCAATCCTTCTTTCTAACTACCGTGTTTAATGCGTCAATACAAACTTAATCTTTAATAAGGAAGTCAAAACAAGCTTTCTATTTTTTTAGAACAAGAAGTTTTTTAAAATTTCTTAAATTTGTCGTTTAAAATTAGCCTAAAAACATTTTTCAAATTCAGCAAATTTTGGATTTATCAACCGATCCCACTAAAAATATCAAATTTTGCAATTTGTAGGCTAAAAACGCAATTTTCGAAATTATATACATTGTTTGTTTAACATTCGACTTGATTTCTTATGGGATTAATGTTTCAACGCAAATACGTGGAGGGATTTGCGGGTGTTGTAATGGGTTTAAGCGGACATAAACATGGTGGCAACAAATTCTGCGAACACGTTTGTCGAGAAATTTTAAACATTTGTTCCTTTTGGAGTGCTATTATTTTTTTTAGAATTTTTTTTGGTATATCAGGGTGGTTTTAAGCCTTTTTTAAGCATAATATTAGAGCCAGGCCAAGCTTTGTCCCTATACAGGTTAAACCTTTTTTCAATGCCTTTAGACCCAAAAAAGCTTTTTTTGGTAACACTGAACCACGGGAAGATCAAAACAAAGTAGAAAGTTCTTATCAGTTTTATGACAGTTCAACATGTCAGCACTTGAAATTTATCTCTTTAATCAAAAAATTATACTTTTTAAACTTGCTCGTCTTCAATCAAAGTTTAAAGAAGGCTTTAATAACTGTTTACAGTGATTTTAAAAGTGTTTTTGACCTTTTAGGTTGTCCGGAACGTTCTGAGCCGTCTTGGTAGCTAGTTTAAAAAATTGTAAAAATTTAGTTTATTTTTGAATTTTTAAAACTTTTTTTGAATGTTAGTTATTATACGTTTATTCGTTGTAAAATGTTTTTCCGTGGATCTCCTGTAAAACGAACTTCCCTATAAGGATCTTCTTTCCTCCAACCTGATGAAAAATTCCAGAGGTGAAGTAAGTGAAAAATAAATTTTTTAGAAGGTTTTTACATTGTTTTTAGTTTTGTATTTGTTCTATTTCCGTAACGTTTTATCTTTTTTATAACGTTTGATAAACTATGAATCATTTGGGAAGTTTTACTGCTAGTTTTAATAGCTAGGTATACGATGATTTTAAGGCGGCTTTTAAGCCTAAAGGAGTCGAATCTTTCATTTTTAAGCTTATACTTCTTTTTTAAGCCTAGGATTAATTTTGAAATCTAAATTTTATTTTTATGTTTGAAGTTTCAGTTTAAACCTAAATTTTCATGTTTAAGCCTAAATTTTCAGTTTTAATGAAAAACTATTTTCAAGAACAAAGTTTATTCATTCAAGCCTAAATAGTCACTTTTAAGTCTAAGTTTCGTTTTTTAAGCTTGTAATTACCCTTTTTCATTATAATAAAAAAATATTTTATACCTAAAATGTTAATTTTTGCAAACTTGAAGTGTTAACGCTTGTATCAAAAAACTGTTAAAGCAAATAAAATCAAAATCATGGCTTAAGGTGAACTAATTCATCTTCCCAACACTCAAAATGACCCTTTTCCGACGGAAAACAGCGAGAAAAACTATTCGTAGAAACATAGTGAACCTCTTTCAGCTACGGTTATGACGTCAATCGTCGATTATCAAGTTTAATATTGTTTTAAACGGACCCAGTTTTTTAACAATATTTATTACTTAAAGTTGTGGGTTTAGTCGATAGTTCTATAGGCCGTTTTTGATTTGATCTGGTTTTCGAAAGAGATAGTTTAGGTTTAGATTTTAAGCTTTAAATGAACCTGTAGGCTTAAATATGGAATCTCAGGCTTAAAATGAAATTTTAGGTCTAATATGAAACGTTACCTTCAAAAATTGTTAATTTAAACTTATAGACAAAGCAGGAAAAATAAAAAGTAATGTTAATCAAAACGATGACATCTGGAGTTCATTCGTTCATCTGGACCCATAACATAACTTATGTTAATTACCCTCATTCTTGGCATGAATATGTTCTTTAGTTGGTATTTTAAGTAGTATTGGTAGTGAATATGTATTTCTTGCAGTTTTTAAGTTACGATATTTTGCAGAAATTTTCATTTTTGGGAGAAAAATTGAAAATTTTTGAAGAATTCGAACTATTTTTTATTTTTCAAGTGTTTAAAAGGATGTGGCGATGTTCTAAGGCAAGATAATAGTCACAATTTGCTTCGTTTAACATGTTTCACCAGTCTTACTATTATTTCTCTAGATTCTTGTCTTTTGAAATTTGAAAAAATGGGGCACGGTAAAATTACTGTAACTTACCGAATTTTTAAAAATTTCGAAATTTTTTTGGTGGTTTAGTTGTATAAATGAATAGTCTATAGTTACACCATTTTTAAGTTTTTAGCTGGTGATTTAAAAAAGTTACATTAAAAGCAAGTAAGGCCTTTACTTCTTTACCAAGGAGAAACAGTTGACGCAAAGTTTATGAGGGAAACTTGTCGCGAAACTGTTTTGGTCGATTTTGATGGCCCAAAAGCTATTCTTTTTTGGTCGAAACGTACTAGTTATTGTATCTTACGATCGCAAATAAGATATTAATACTATTTTTTTGTTTTATACCTACTATAATATAATTGTTGACATATTTATAATTATTGATTTACTATAATATAATTAGCATTTTTTAGGAATGTTCCTCCTCCTCTATGGAGTAATATTCGTAGCGCTTCTGGGCCAAGTTGACAGTGGATTCACAGCTGGAGTTGATGATCCTCGATCGCTAGTCAGTCAACGAGTATCATGGACACCGATCGAGAGCTATGAAGATGAATATCAGCGACATATGAGGGCGGAACAATGTGCTGCCGCTAAACCGTGCAAAGATGGGCTTATATTGTCTGTTTGGAAGCCTGTGGTAAGGGTTTTATTTTGTTGTCGAAGATTATGGGTAAGAGGAGGTTAAATACGGTTTTTCAAGAGGTTTGCTTTATTTTTCGCTGGTTTGAATAGCAAAAACTACCTAAAATAATGACAAAAATCAATTTTTTGAAAATTTTTTCAAATTTCAGGAAGGAATAACATGGTACACACGTTTCTTCCGAGCCTCTATCTACTTTATCGTGTTGGTATACATGTTTATGGGCGTTTCAATTGTGGCCGATCGATTTATGGCCGCGATTGAAGTGATCACATCTCAAGAACGTGAAGTTGTTATCAAAAAGTACAATGGTGAAAAGACGACAGTACTTGTTCGAGTATGGAACGAGACGGTGTCTAACTTAACATTAATGGCACTTGGTTCATCTGCTCCTGAAATCCTGTTATCAGTGATTGAAATCATTGGAAACAAGTTTGAGGCTGGTGATTTGGGTCCTGGAACGATTGTTGGATCAGCCGCTTTTAATTTGTTTATGATTATTGCTGTTTGTATTATCAGTGTGCCCTCAGGACAAGTGAGGAAGATCGAGAGGAACGATGTGTTTTATGTTACAGTAGTATGGAGCACGTTTGCGTACATTTGGTTGTACTTGATCTTGGCTTTCTTCTCACCTAATGTGGTGGAGGTAAGGATTGAAACTTTTGGTTTACTTTGCTTTGTCTTATAGAGTTAATAAGACAGAGAAACTTCCTTAGCCTTGGTTATATCTAACTCTAGTCGACCTGTTGCTCTAACTTGGTCTTTTATTCATCTACCTTTAATTAAATACCAATCAATGTTAATATAATTAGTATAATCTATCTTTAGGTATGGGAAGGAGTTCTTACCTTTATTTTCTTCTTCTTAACAGTAATCAGTGCCTACGTCGCCAATCGATATGCTCCTTCGTTGGGCCAAAGAATTATTGGCAAAACTCCGATCAGCTTTAGAAATCACTATCATTTGAGCAATGGACCAAAGGAAAATGCTCCTAAAATTGGAGGAATTGCTCAGAGCAACGATTTGGAAGCTGCGTGAGTTATCAATATTAATATAACATCTGGCTTCTGTATTGGCGATGTATTTTACAATTAAATTGTTTTTGGTTTCTTGATTATAACTTTTTTCAAAATTTTGGTAAAATTTTGAAATTAATTTGTGGGATTGTAGCTCATTTACTCTTCCACTTATCTTAGGAAAGAACATTTAAAAATTTTAAAAATTTTTGAAGTTACGGTATTTTTATTCTTAAAATCTGATTTTTTTAAAAGTAGGGTCAACTAAAATTATTGTAACTTTTTAAATTTTAGCAATTTCGAAAATTTCTTTTTCATGACTGATTATAAATTGAATAGGCTACATTCAAGCAAATTTTCAAGTTTATACCTAATCTTTGACAAAAGTTGTGATGAGAAAACTTGAAATGTTTTGCGATGTTTGTGGTTTTTTGGGCAAAATGAATGATTTTTAAGGTTTTTTGTGTAAAATACGAGAATTTTAGATGTCTCAATTATTTTTCTTTTTTTTCGTGGTATTTTTGAAGCTAGGATTACTTATTTTACGACATTTTTTAATACATTTTTGCTTATATTTTAAAATTTTTGATCAAAAACACTAAATTTCAGTGAACAACTAATGCAAGACACCCCAAACCCAGGTGTTGATGCCTTCCTAGAACATCGTAAACGATTCTACGACATTTTCACAGCAATTCGCACCAAACATCCGGACATGCCATTGAATGAGGTGGCTAGACTGACAGCAATCAAGACTGTTAAGAAGGAGCCGAAAAGTCGCGCGTTCCGCCGAATCCAGGCGTCTCGTGGCCTCAGCGGTGGCAAAGTCAAGAAACCGGTTGTTGATATTATACCTAGCATGACGACGTACACCTTGGTTGATCCGAGCAGCGATGCTGGTGAGAGTTTGGTTGAGAATAACAACTCGGAAGTTAGCGTGTTGTAAGTTTTTTTTGGTTTTTAGGTAATAAATGTGGGGAAAAAATTTTAGGTAACAAAATTTTAAACAATGTATTTTTAGGTAACAAATTTTCAGAAAATAGTATTTTAGATAAAAAAATTTTAAAAAATTGTATTTTTAGGTAACAAGTTTCAAATTTTTAGAATTTTAGGTAACAAAAATTTTAAAATGTTCTTTTTTTTACAAAAAGTTCTATAATCTAAGAACTTTTGGACCGATCTTCAAAAATATGACCAAAAATTTGAAATTTTGATTTTTAGGTAATAAAACTTAAAAAAAAATTTTTTTATGCAACAAAGCCCTATTTTTAGTATTTTAGGTAACAAATGTTCAAAAATTAAAAAAATATTTAACACTTAACTTTTTTAGGTAACAAAAAGTAAAAAATGATTTTTTTTTCAGTTTGCAACCCTGCCACGTGATTTGTGTAGAAGATATTGGTCATGTTAAAGTGACAGCTCATGTAAATCGAGGCAACATTCAACAACCATGTGTTGTCAAGGTACAATATAGGACGATTGAAGGCTCGGCCAAAAATAACGAAGATTTTGTGCCTAAAACTGGTGAATTGGTCTTCGAACCTTTTGAAACAAAGTGAGTATTTTATGAAATTAGGTAACAAATCTTAACTTTAAAGGTAGGGTAAGGTAATACAGGGTTTTAAACAACATAAACAAAGGTGGGGTAGGGTAGAATATGATTTGGTAGGATAAGGTCGGTTATTGTATGATAAGGTACAGTGGGATGATGTAAGGTAAAATACGCGCTAACAAGTTGTGTTATGTTGTATTACAATAACAATACTACTATTAATTTCAGAAAAGACATATCAATTGAGATAGTAGATCGTGACGACTACGAAAACGATGAAGAATTCTATGTTCAACTTCACACTCCCGTAGCACATCACAAAGACGACCATAATATCACGTACAAAGCTGCAGTGGGCGCTGCATTCGAAGCTACAGTAATCATCGTTGACGACGATCATGGAGGTTGTTTCACCTTTAAATCTGAAGTTCTGAAGCTGAAGGAGAGTGTGGGCTACGCTTATTTGACTGTGAATCGAGGTCGTGGAGCTAGAGGCAAAGTGACATTGCCTTTTAAGGTTACAGATGGCAGTGCAAAGAGGGGGAAGGATTATGATTGTAGAGATGACGAACTCGTTTTTGAGGACAAACAGACTAGGTAAGGGAGGGGAAAAGGTTTTTAGGCTTAAAAAGACCATTTTTAATTCTTTTTTTAATTTAGAAAAAAAAATTTTGAAAAATTTTTTGAATTTCAGTGCCGACATTCGAATTCAAATCTTCAATGACGATGAATATGAGAAGAACGAAGACTTTTATATTCAACTTGGCGCTCCAGTCTGGCACAAAGAGAATACGGCAGCTGAAGGAGAGCCAGATGGAAGCCCCATCCTTGGCGAACATACTAGATGCAAAGTGGCCATTATTGAAGATGATCAGCTGAAGGTAAGGGTTTTTCAATTTTTTAGCCCGGAATTGTCTAATTTGGTACATAAATGAAGGTTCTATTAATTTGTTGACCGGTTTGCTTCAAAATTTAATTTTTAAAATTATTTTAAAGTTTTTATTGACATTCTATGAACTTTTTGACCGATTATTGAAAATTATGTTTAGAGCATTGTTGACAAAGCCATCAAACACACAACATCATCATTGATGATCGGCACTTCCTCGTGGAAGCAACAATTCAAAGAAGCTTTTGAACTGAATGTGAATGATGAAGACGATGAGGATGATGATGATGAAAAGAAACTTATTACTAAAGGTAAGGAAATCCTTTAGTCAGATTAAAAATGACATTGTAAGCGAGTGTTTATTTGGAAACAGTAAAAAATTTAAAAAATATACAAATTTTTAGAAAAGGTAGGAGTGGGTGGAATTTTAAAATTTTTGGTTTTGGGTTATTTGAGATATAGAATAGTCTACATTGTCACAAATTTTTATACAGGTACCTGTCGAGCGAAAAAAGTAACATTAAAAGTTGTGTAATTAACCATGTTGATCATGATGATCTATTTTTTATTTTTAATGTAAGTTTTTGCTGAAGGCAGTTATCTGCCTTATATTTTGAGTGATTGTAGACTATTCTTATTGTCAGCTAACTCGAAAATGAAAATTTTAAAATTCTCAGAATGTTTGAAGTTACAGTAATTTTACCAAACCCTACTTTTTGATGATTTTTATTTAAAAAATGGGAAAATTATTGACTTTCTTATATATTTGTGTGGTTTTTTATATTTATATACTTATATTTATTATGTACTTACTACATTACAGCCGAAAAAGTGCCTTCGACCTTCCAATTAGTACTACATTATCTTAACTTACCGTGGAAATTGTTGTTTGCCATAATTCCTCCGACAGATTACCTCAATGGCTGGTTATGTTTTGTAGTATCAATCGTGTTTATTGGATTATTGACCGCTGTTATCGGTGATGTTGCTTCAATGTTTGGATGTACGATAGGCTTGAAGGATGTGGTAACGGCTATTACTTTGGTCGCTGTTGGTACTAGTGTTCCAGGTGAGTTATGGCGGGTTGAACATGGTTATACCGGGTTTAAAAAAGGGTTATATTAGGCTAGAAAAGGCCCTTATTGAGCTTAACAATGGCGATATTAGGCTTAACAAAAGACATATAAAGCTTAAAAATGGTGATATTCGGCCGAAAAAGGGTAAAATTTGACTTAAAAATGGCTATATTAGACCTAAAATTCTTGCCAATTGCATTTTGTTACCTAAAAATCTTTCCAGATCTATTCGCCTCAAAACTGGCCACTCAACAAGACCCAACTGCCGACGCGGCTGTAGGCAATGTCACCGGCTCCAACGCCGTTAACGTATTCTTAGGTATAGGAATAGCCTGGGCCATGGCCGCCATATATCACTCATACAATGGCACAGTGTTCCGAGTAGAAGCCGGTTCACTTGGCACTTCAGTGCTACTATTCTTGGTTGGTTCCGTGGTCTGTATTGGTGCTTTGGCATTCAGAAGGCAGAAGAAGAACATCCAAGCCGAGTTAGGCGGTCCAGATGGACTAAAATACGCGACAGCTGCCTTATTTGCAATAATATGGATTCTTTATGTGACGGTTAATTCGTTAAGCGCATATTGTTTCTTACCTTTTTAGGAATTAAGTTGAAAATTTGTTACCTAAAATAACAAATTGAGTTTTTAAGGTTTAGAAAGGTTACGAAATGAAGTTTTTTTACCTAAAATACAAAAATTTTAATTTTTGTTACCTAAAATAACAAAAAATGAATTTTTGTTACCTAAAAACGAAAACATGGCCTTTTTATCTCCATTCATATTGATATTATGAACAAACTGAAAACCTGATGGTCGAAATCTCATAATCTTCTATCATTTTTATCTTTTTTTGTATCTGTCAGATATATTTCCATAATAATTGTTTTGGTTTTGTTAAAATTTGATTAAATATTATTTTTTAAAATTTGGGCTTTGATTTTTATTTTATTTGGCTGGCGGGCGGGCGGGGTAATTTGTTTTTGAGGGAGTATTTCGAAAAATTTTTAATTTTTTTTATATGGCTGGGGTGACAGTAGGGACGATCTTTTTCAATTTTTTTGGGTGGATCACTTTCTTCTGGACTTAGACACATGACAAGGCATCAAAGATTTTAGTGCCCTACTCTGCGTCGTGGTGCCCGGTACAACGCATGTCAGTTATGTTCCCTCTCCTGTCGAGCCTTGTCTTGCCTTGCATTGCCTTGTCCTGCCTTTCTGTGCCGTATCCAGCCTCACCTTGACCGGTTCATTCTTGCCATGTGCCTAACCCTGCTACCTCCTCTCTCTTTCACCCCGCCTAAAATTTTTTTCCAAAATGAAAAAAAATCAAGAATAGTGCCAAAACCAGTGATTTGTACAAGTTTATTCAGTATAATCTGGATCGTACGTCCTTGTTTGCCTATGCTTTACTAGCTATTCTTGTCTTTCCTGTCACTGTGCTTTGGTTGTGATCCACTTCCTTCTTTCCCTGATTCATTCTTCGGAGTGGCTGCTGTCACTTCTTTTTGTTCTTCATCTTGATTTTGGGTATTATTTGTATGTTGGATTGTTCCTTTTGTTAGTTTTTGTTTTTTCCTTTTTGATGTGTCCTAGAATAAGGTTAGTTAGAGCTATGGTAATATAAAATAAGTTTTTTTAAAGAGTAAGGCATCATAAAATAAGCTGATTGAAGGCTAAGATAACATAAAACAAGCTGCTTTAGGGCTAAGAAAATTTGTGTGCCTAGAAACAATAAAAATAAGCCTAAAACCTAATGTTAAAGCCTAAAAAACTCAAAATCTTACCTTTGTTTTAGCCTTCCCCTTTCCTGAGTCCCAATCTGAAGCAACATCGTCCATTGTTGGTAGGTCATTTGCCTTCGCACGCTTACTTGAGGGCTTCCCGAGTAGTACTGTAGCCTTAGGCTTAAGAGCAGCAGCTTCTCGCCTCACTTCCAGCGTGTTCTCTCCTGTATTTCCACCTTCGGCGTCGATTGATGGAATTCCGTCCATATTGGTCTTGGTCTTATTCTCTTTGTCAACACTTATATTAGTTTTGGCGTCCATCGACTTGGACTTCTCTCCTGTCGCTGAAGTTCCACTAGAAATGGCCTAGTTTCAAGATACAAATTTTCAAAAAAGCTCAAGTTTACTACCATCAGTACCACTTATTTACCATTTGTAGTAATTTTAGTACTATCAGTACTATATTGGATAATGCTTTATAACTAGTACCATTAGTACTATAGTGGAACATACTACACTAATAGTACTATTTGTGCTATATTGGATAAAAAACCCATACGCTGGTGGAGTAAATTCGGCCGGAACATCTTTCTGTGCTTGTTCTTTTTCTAGTGCTTCTTTGTCCTCTTTCGGAGCTGATTGTTTTTCGGCTGATTTTGATTCTTTTTCTGGCTTTTTCGTTGAACCTTTTGACACTCTTTTTTGAGAACTTGTCACTTTTTCTGGATGCTTTTTGGCTGACGATCGCTTCTTGCTTTGAGTAGATGCTTTTGATTTCTAAAATGATATGAAGTATTATAAAACATAGCCCCAGCTCTGGCCCCTGTTCAAGCACAAGTTCTAGCGCTGGTCTTAGCCTTAGCTTTAGCCTTAGCCTTCGTATTAGCCTTTGTCTTAGCCGTAGCCTTAGCCTCGGTCTTAGCCTTAGCATTCGCCTTAGCCTCAGTCATAGCCTTAGCTTTTGCCTTAGACTTAGTTTTAGCCCTACCCCTTTTATAAAAAACTAACCCCATCATTAGAACCGCTGTGACTTGTACTTTTAGTCGGTCTCGTCTTTCTGTTGCCAGCACAGAGTGTCATTAAAACCGTGGCAAATACAACCGATGACATACAATATGAAGCTATGACCGTCCATTTTTCGGTTTCTGAAATTAAAAAAAAAATTTTTAAATTTACCATGGTGTAAAAATAAAAAAAAATAAAAAACTACCACGCCCGAAAAATATTTTTAAAAAAACTACAAAAATTTTTAAAATGGCCCGCCCATAGAAAATTAAAATGACCCGCCTTTATAAAAACGTTTTAAGTACTCACGTGTAAGCCATGGATTCATCTTTGTCGACGTTTCGATCCGGTTCTGGATATGAGAAAACGGTAATGACAAAAATGAGTAAACACCGACCACTTCTAATCGCTGAAATAGTAAAAATGGCAGCAAAGTTTAAAAATTTTGGAAATGCAACCTTTCAAAATTAAAAGTTTAACAAATATTCAAATTTAAGGACTTTTATAATTTTTTTCAAAATAATTTTAAAATTGAAAAAAATTCTTGTTACTCAGTCTTTTCGACATGCTCAGCTCAAAAGTCTGCCGACATTATTCAATATTCACATGAAATTCAGATACCCTACTCTACCCTATCTTACCTTACTCAAACATTCAATGTATATATGCGCTCTGTTTTAAAATCTTAATATGTTTTGGGGAAGGACGTAAAAGAAGATTAATAGAATTAAAGAGCTCATCAATCAGACAAAGCAACAAAGGTTGAGGAAAATTAAACAACAGCTGAATCGCCTTGAATAATAGAAATCTAAAGATCATAGAACTGTCTACAATAAAAACGAAAAAAAGGTTCATAAGCCTAAAACACGAGAAAGAAAATTGTTGGTAAAAGAAATGATGATCGACAGGATGATAAGAACGATAAGCTTAAGGCTAAAGATAATGCTAAAGAAGGTGACAAGAAGGATGCTAAAAATAGTGATAAAAAGGATGATAAAGAACAAAAACAGAAAGAAAAGCCTAAAGATGAGAAGAAGCCAGAAGTCGACCCGGACCTTGTAGAAGTCAAAGAAAACACTGTAAGATCGTCAAGGGGTTATCAACATACGCTCGGATAGAAAGATAACTCCAGAGGAGAAACCGGAAGATTCAGAATCAAAAAACAAAGCACCAAAACCATCCACTAAAAGCTCGAATACCTCGAAATCCAAGGAAAAACGGAAAAGCGACAATTCTGAAACTACCTAAACTCAATTATCTTATTGTATCCGAAAAAATAAATATGGTTTTAGATTTTAAGTTTCCAATATTATAATTTAAGGTTCGTTTCAATCCTGTTTTTGCTTTTAACTATGCTTCTAGATTTTAAAAACCTTTTTTGTCTGTGACTGCTGAAAGTGATGAATGCGCGGTGAATTTTTAACTGACAAAAGCTCATTCAAATTTTAAAACAGGTGAATTTAGCACAAAAAATTAAGCTTGAAAAATAATAAATCATACATTCTAATCGTGAAATTAGTTTATTAACAAATTAACAACGACATTGTAAAGTACGTTGGAAAAATACCAGTAATGAAAAGGTTAGTAGTAGTAGAAAAATGATTTTTCAACAAAATTGGCTCAAAATTTGAAAAATAAAAGATGTAAAATTGGAAAATAGAGGCTAAAAGATAAATAAGCCAAATAGTTAAAAATCCATAAAAGTACTACCTAAAACCAGAAAATAATAGTGATCTGAAACAAACTTTTAACAACGAAATTTTTAATTTCAATCGTAACATCCTTGAAGTCGCCATATCCAGTCCATTGACCTAAGGAACCTCCTTGTCCCAGCCCATTTCCTTCCTAACGGCTTCTTCGTCTTCTGGAGTGAATTCGCCTTCGACTCCAAACATTACCCTCAACTCAGCCGGAGTTTTTCCTTTGATCTTGTCAGCCACCGTCTTACAGCCAATTTCCAACAACAAGCGGATGTCCAAATAATTGGCGGCCATGATTATGTTGAACAACGTCTCATCATCAACATTCATGAATTCTTTTTGCCAGTCGTCCAACTTGAAGGTATGGGGCTCGATTGAGTCGGGATCCTCAAGGATGGGCTCGTCCCTGTGGTGGTCGCAGAATTCGATTACTTTTTTCAAAGTGGCACCATCCACTTTCGAGAGTGGAATTGGGTCTTCTAATCCCTGGGACTCGTCGACAACAAGACTTTTGCACATTTCGCTCAACGTGCCGGATTGTCGAAGAATGGCGTAGTCGACGTTGAAGTTTTGGTCGTCATTGGATTGGAGAACAATGTTGGACATTTTAGTGAGATCGACTGAAAAAGAAATGGTAGGTTTATTCACAAGGAATGAGACAATAATGATTAAAAACGAAAGAAACCCGGCTTTTATACTGCCCAAACTACAAAAAAGCT
Organism: Bursaphelenchus okinawaensis; assembly: GCA_904066225.2. Classification (NCBI taxonomy): domain Eukaryota; kingdom Metazoa; phylum Nematoda; class Chromadorea; order Rhabditida; family Aphelenchoididae; genus Bursaphelenchus; species Bursaphelenchus okinawaensis. The sequence continues at coordinate 2,773,968 of CAJFCW020000005.1, read as the reverse complement.
CCGAAAACAAGCCATCTAGCAAGCCTGTAAAACTACGATAAAGCTCTTTAATGTTTTGAAGGCAGAGATCAAAATCGCGTTTCAAATTTCCCGCCAAGTTGGCATTGTGTCTCAAGCTTATAACTTTCTTATTTTTGACTTTTAACAATTTTTCTTTAATATAATGATAGAAAAACTTCAAATAAACCTGCAATTTTTAATTTGTAAGACTACCTTACCTGGAACATCAAAAAAGTGCTTGAATCACAATTCCAAATTGCCAAGTTGCGGGAAACTAAATAATTTAAATTTAAAACTCAAAAGCGCAAGCTAAAATTTTTTATGGGTACTATTGGTAATACAAAAGCCCTATCTAAAAATTTTGAGCTGATTCTGAGAGGAGCAGTTAGGGTACTTTCTCTGTAAGGTATAACTCATGCGCCAAGTCAAAAATAAGGCTCAACCCTAGGGTTGGTCATTTGCCGGTAAATGTAAATTTACCGGTAATGTTACTGGTAATTTACCGGTAAATTTACCAAAACTTTTGTTTTGAAAAAAAGGTGTTGTCCCACCACGAAAATGATTTTTAACTTGTTTTTGTCTTAGAAAATTAGAAAAATGTCGACGAAATAAAAAAACACATAACAGCTTTTTTTGTCGTTTTTGTTGTTTGAAATACTTAAGTAACCTTAAATAGTTCTATCAACAACTTCTGTTGGAAATATACAAGAAGAAAAAGTAAAATTTTATTTTTAAACTATTTTTTAACAACGAAGAGGTTGCTAGCCTCGAATGCTTACAAGAACACTATTATCAAGTTAAAAAAAGGCAATTAATTGTGGACAGAACTAATGTTCGATATGAGCTTAGTACTGATAAATGTGAAGGTGAGATTGAAGAAAATAGTAAAGTTAAAGATATTTTTGTCGATTTAAAGATAATTTAGATGTCAAACTGGTTAAAACCAAAATCAAATGTTTATTATTACATTTCTGTTGTAGTTTTAAGAGTTATTATACGTTTTTGAAACATTTGTAAATTTTTAAGCAACGAAAACTAATTCGGTAAATTTACCAGTAAAAACCGGTAAAATTTTTAACGAAAAATCAATTTACCGGTAAATGTCCAACCCTACTCGACCCACGACAACCCTAACGTACACTTTAGACCAAGCTTTTGTAAAATACGATTTATAAATAAAGCATTTTTTTAAATTTTAGTTTGTTTATCTACTACGTTTACGAATTTCCAGATTTTTATTTTGCTCCAGACGATTATCATTTCATTACCTTTTTTTTGTTTTCGGTTCAATTTTATGAGGATTTTTAAAGGTTCAGCTGTAAATCATATAACTTGAAATGCCAAGCACATATGAGAGTTGGTTTTTCTTATTTTTTGTTATATTTTTTGTTCAGCCAGGATCAGATTGGCTATGAAAGAATAAGATAAGCTAAGCTAGCTTACAACAAGATATGATACAGCAAGAAAGAGCATTTTAAAGCAGGGGCATTGAAAAAAGGGTGTAGAAGTACAGGAGTAGGTACTAGATGATAGTTTTGTAATACAAAGTACGGTAGGTTAGAGAAAAGAAGGGTAGGGTAGGGTATGGTAGGGTAGGGTAGGGTAGGGTATGGTAGGGTATGGAAGAGTAGGGTAGGGTAGGGTAGGGTAGGGTAGGATAAAAGATTTTTGAAATTTTTTAAAATTTTTAATTTTAAAATTTTGATGCTTTAATTGTTTCAAAAAGCCTTTATATTATCGAAATTGAAAAAAAATCAATTTTTGATATTTCAAAATTTTTTTTCAGAATTTTATGGTTTTTCACCTTCCGTTCTTCACAGCTTTATGACATATCACTTTCAAAGATATGAGCAAACTATTTCCAAGCACTTGAACAGTTGAAACAACGTGAGGAGGAACTCTCACGGCCGCGTTTTCGGCCGTTTTCTTTTCCACCTGACTATCAATCAAATCGAGCGTATTGGCCTGGTATTTTAACAACTTGCTGTTCTTAAAAAACGTTTTTTGCTAAAGTTCAACGTGGATGGGTTAAGATGAGAAGGAATTTAAGGATTTATGATTTTATTTCGAAGATCAGGAAGTTTTGGTTAAGGATTCTTTGGGATTTTAATTTTTGGCCAAAAAGTTTTTGGAATTTAAAATTTTAGTCAAAATTTTTTGGAAATATGAAGCTTTGGTACAATTTTGGTAATTTTACATTTTGGTCTAAAAGTTCTTGGAAAATTAAAATTTGGCCTAAAAGTTCTCACAATTGTAAGTTTGGTCGAAAAACTTTTAGAATTTCACATTTTGGTTCAAAAGTTTTTAGAATTTTACATTTTGTTCAAAAAGTCGTTACAATTTTAGCTCTTGGTCCGAAACTTCTTACAACCTTAAGCTTTTGTTAAAAAATTCTTGAAATTTTACACTTTGGCCAAAAAGTTCTTAGAATTTACATTTCAGTCCAAAAGTGTGAAAAATTTTGAACTTCGGGTCCAAAATTATTTTTAAAATTTTCGTTTTTTAGTGCAAAAATTTTTAAACTAAATTTTTGTTTCAAAAGTTCTTAAAGCATTAAAGTTTGGTTCTTAAGGGCAAAAGTCTTTGCATCTTGGAATTTGGGTTCAACAGTTTATAGAATTTTAAGGCTTGGCCCAAAAGGTTTAGAAATTTTACATTTTAGTCTGGAAGTTCTAACCATTTTGAGATTTGGTTCAAAAGTTTTAATTTTTAATCGAAAATTTTGTTGATTTTAGCGTTTTTCCGTCATTTTTCTTATGGCAAGTATTTTTTATATTAATATAAAAATTGTTGTTATAGCTTGGTATCTTTTTCTTACTACAATACTACGGTTACTTAACCTTAAAACCGGTATACCAGAATGAACGGTAAGTCAAAACCATTTAATTCTTAAGAAAATTAAATTTTAGACAATATTTCTGTTACCTTATTATCAAAAGTTGTTCATTTCCCCACAAAATCCACGTCAATCGATCAATAAACTTAGCAAATCACTTTTTTTCAGATCCTCGAATTGCAGACGTTATTGATGACATTTTGAAAACGAATGACGGCCGAAAATCGGACGTAGCCAGAGGGTTACTGTTCAATGATCAAGTGCCATTTGTGGAAGAGGTCATTAATACGACTCAAGGCCCTACTCATGATTCATATCAAGTCAAAGTTGAGGCGGTTTATGACATTGAGCGGCCTGGAAATAACTTTAAGGGACCTGTCACTAATCAGTAAGTCATTTTTGAATGTTTCTAATATTGGCCTGTTTACAGTTTTAGTTAAGAAACAATAAGTTAACCTTAGGTACAGTACTGTAGGGTAAGGTATAGTAATTTAGAACCCTTTAAAGCGACGTATAGTAAGAAAAGGTGAGGTAATAGAAGTAGGTTTGTAGGGTAGGGTAGGGTAGGGTAGGATAAGTTAGGGTGGGATAAAATAGGGTAGGGTAGCGTCTTTACATTTTAAAACCACTTTCTCTTTTTAGTAAGCTACTGTTCCACGGCACACCAAAGGAAAATGTCTATTACATGCTTCGAGACGGTTTCAAGAAGGCTATTTTGTCGGTAAGTAACTACAAATCACGCTATCATATCTAACCTTACACTACCTTTACATATTATTCTATTTTCAGGAAAAGTCCCCATTTGGCAAAGGTTATTACTTTACCACATGTGCTTCGAAAGCTTTGAATTTTACGAATTCCAAAGCCAAAGATGCTCCAGAACAAGCTGATGAAGGTGAGATTAGCCCACCAGAAGGTGTTCAGTACTTGTTCTTGACTGAAGTTGCACTTGGAAAATCCAAGGATATGACAAAGCCGGAAAGGACTGTGTCAAAGTTCATGCAAGATGCTACGAGTGTGTACGGTAAAGGGATTCATCGACCGACCGAGAAATTGTGAGTTGGTCCACAAATTTATAGAATTTTATTTTTTAGTCCAAAAGTTCACAGAATTAAAAATATAACAAAAGTAATCACATTTTCTTTAGTGAATACCCTGGAGATGTCCCTATTGAAGTAGGTATGGAGCTTCGAAAAGATGAAGCCACGTCCTCATCTTTCCAGTACGATGAGTACGTCGTCTTCAACGCAGAACAATGTCGTCACAAATATCTGGTTAAAGTCACTGTTGTACCCAAGAATATCGCTTTGTAAAATACGAATTACAATACCTAACCAATAAATTTTTTTTTATTTTAAATTTTAGGTCAAAAATCCATTGTTAAGCCTAAAGTTGTAGTTTTAACTCTAAACTCTTACTTGTAAGCCTAAAGTTCATTTTGTAAGCCCAAAATTTGGTTTTTAAACCTAAATTCCGTTTTTAAGCCTTAATTTTATGTTCTGCCTAAAATTTCCTTTAAACTTAACTTTTAGTTTTAAGCCTAAAATTTTGTTTTTAAGCATAAATTTTTATTTTTAAACCCAACTCGAACTTTCATTTTCAAGCCTAAATTTAATTTTTATGCCAAAATTTTCATTTTTAAACCTAACTTTTAGTTTAAACCTAAGTAAAGTAACTCCGATTAAAAACTTTGAACTTTTTTTGTTTATTTTCCCATAAAATATACAGTACAACAAGAAATAAAAGCATAACCGAATGATGAAATATTGATATATGTACGCAAAGTCATAGCTCAAAAATACAACGGCATTAAATATATCTTGTGTTGAATTATTTGTTCTGTTGAGATTAAATTTATACAAAAAAAAGATGCACCGGAATGTACTAGAAGGGTCAAAAAGTTTATGGAAAATTAAAAACAGGCCTTCGATTTTCAAAATTTGTGAAAAAAAATCAGGTTTTTGGTCGATGTTTGGCTCATTTTTTAGCGAAATTTTGACCAAAAATAGGTCGAAAGAACAAATTCCGTTGAATTCTTGACCGATCTATAAACTTTTTGACCGTTCCAGTACAAAATAAATGGTAGAAAATATAAAAAATTAGGTTGTAAGTACAATATTTACAAAAATTCAGAAAAACTTTAAAGTTTCAAACGAAAAACATAATGAACATACAGTGAAACTCTGTCTTACAGACTCGTGCAATAACAAAAAACTTATGAATTTCCTTATGAAACCCCAGCTAACACTAGACAATGCTTTTAAAACTCCTCTATAAAAAAATCCGAGAGAACAAGTTCCAATCCCCAAACAATTGGTTTTACATATAGGGTACTGGGCTCTGGACAGAGTTCCACTGTTGTTCAAACTTGAATAAAAGACAATCGACCAATTCTTTTTGACGCGGTAAGATTATAATATGAATTAGATGTCATTAACATGTAAAAATATAACATAACCGTATACCCAAAAATAGTTTTCAAATTTTACAAGTTTTTGAATTTTAAAAAAAGCCTTGTCGTCAATTAACATTAGTTTTAACAGCGAAAAACGACAAGACTTTTTTAACCTTAATAAAAACAAAACTTTGAAATTTTAAAAATTGCAAATAACATAAAATTTCAAAAATTACAAAAAAAAAAACTTGAAATTTTAAAAATTTAAACGACTTGACCAGGAGGGCTCTTTTTGAAGGTAGCCGGCTTCAAAAAGTGAGTTGATATCATGTTTTGTGTCGTTGGCATATCCACCATTTCGTCCTTCATGAACCGATAGGCTCTGTAAACGACCGTTTCGAACCACATTCCAATGACAAGACATAGCAAAATGGCAACCATTTGGAAGAATGTTATCCATCGGACCACTGAAAATTGAAATTTTAAAATTAAAAACTTAAAAAATTTTTTTTGGTTGCCATGCCCTGCTTTGGCTTGCCTTGCCTTGCCTTACGTTGCCCTGCTTTGCTTTTATCCTACTTCTTCTATAACTTCTCCTACCCCCTGACGTTACATTGCCTTGCTCTGCTCTGCTCGTACACTGCCTTATCCTATGCTCACCATGTCCTGTCTTGCCCTTCCCGACTTGTACCTGGGCTTTAACCGACCCTTACTATCCCCTTACCCAAGTTTTTTACCCTCCCCTCTTCCGTGCTAGGTATTGAAATTGTTACCTCTTTCCTCAAGTTCATAAGCTCAAAACTTTGCAAATCTACCTTAATATTCCCCATACATAATAAAACCTCATTTTAGGTATCAACTTACTTCTTCCTTGAATAGCATCTCTCGTCGTGTACTCGTTACTCAGTGACGAGATCAACTCCACAAACAAGTAAAACACGGACACAATGTAGATAATGCCATATAACATGACTCCGACAAAGTTGGTGATGAGGAAGGGTACAAAGAGTTGAGGTTGTTTGAAGTTGATGGCCAGAATGATCAAAAGATACATCAGAAGACCGCCGATCGCAAAGCCGAGTTGGTAATACATGCCGTAAAAGGCGGAGAAGCCGATTGCTACTATGCAGGAGAGCATGCCTAGTACTCCGATTATTAGGGCTCCGGTCTGAAAAGGAAAAAGTTAGGTTTGAAATGTAAAAAAGATTAAGAAATGGCAATAATTAGTGTTTTTAGGCTAAAAATAAGCCTTTTCTGGCTAAAAGTAAGTGTTTTAGGCTAAAAGTAAACAATTTTAAACAAAAAATAGCCGCAACTAAAGATTTGTTACCTAAAATAAGCTATAAACTGTACTTTTTTTACTTAAAACTAGCTAAATATTACGATTTCTTACCTAAATTAAGCTAAAAATTGTGATATGTTACTCTAAAATAGATAAAAACTATAGTTTGTTACCTAAAAATAGCAAAAAACTTTAATTTCTTACCTAAAGTAACCTAAAACCCTTGATTTGTTGCTTAAAACTAGCTAAAAACTACGATGTCTGACCTAAAATAAGCTAAAAAACTGTAACTTGTTACCTAAAAATAGCTAAAGATTAAGGTTTTTAATTGAAAAATAGTTTAAAAATGAAGGTTTTGCACTAAAAACTAGCCGGAAATCAACAATTTAATCAAGAAAAATGCAAAAAAATCAACTTTTGTTACCTAAAATGAGATGAAAATAAGCACTTTCTATTCAAAAATGAGCAAAAATAAAGGATTTTAGACTTAAAAATGCAAAAAATTATCGTTTGTTACCTACAATGCCAAAAAATAAAAAATGATACCTAAAAGTAGACGACAATAACATAAAAAAATGACAATTTAAAAAATGCCCTACTGATAAAACGTTTCCTTTTAAATTACCCTACCTGCACATGAAATCCGCAACAACACGTGGGCCTCACGCCGTAGTCGTAGCTGTAGTTGTGGAGTTGTTTCGTTGGGTAGTCGCACTTTTGCATGTTTTCCAACTCGGTTTGAAACTTTTTGTCGATTATGAGTTTTTTCGCAATGATTGCAACTTTTCTAAAATTATATATTACACTGGATATTAAAATTGAAATTAGTTTAAAATTACATTTTTTGCAAAAAAAAGTGTAATTAATAATAGTAATTACTCGAATTGGCACGCAAAGTATGTTGTTGTACAAAAAGTAATAGTAAACAAATTTTGGGGGAAGGAGTAAGAGGGAAGAGTCTACAGCTCTAATAGCTAGCCAAAGGAGGTAAGGTTAAACCTGCTTTTCGGGCCGGGCTTTAGACTAGCCGGACCAAAGAAAAAGTACAAACGGTCCAAGCCAGACCTAAAAATAGTCCCGACATGGCTCGAAAGCCAGGTCGAGGCAAGGTTAGAGGGAGGGGGAGGGGAGGCCATGATAGGCTTGAATAAGGCCAGGCGGGATAAGCTTAACATAAAGACAGAGCAAACCAAGGAAATTTTTGGAGTAGGGGTAAAACAATTATATTAAGGATAGGTACAAAAGTTAGAATAAAGTATGTCAAAGGCTAGGGCACTGAGCTAGGGCTCTGGGCTAGGGCTCTGGACTGGGGCTCTGGGCTAGGGCTCTGGACTAAGACTCTGGACTAGGGCTGTTCAAATACAAATACAATGAACTAAAATGGCAATAAAAATTTTAAAATTTCCAAAATTTTGGCAAAAACTATTTAAAAAATGTGAAAAGTCCACCCTCCACAAGTACACCAAAATAACACTGTTATTCCGAGTAGCACATAATATATTGACGTAACGTTCCGCAGAGACCCTCTGGTGACATGGAAATGTCATAAAAGGGTTCGATTAAAAAAGTGCAGGAATTGGCGCAGCCACTTGGTTAAATAGGTCTAGTGTAATATAATAAGAGACAAGTTGGTCAGCGTATTTGTTGTTTACATAGTGTAGAGTAGAAGATAGTAAATATGTGTTCAGATTATAGTATCAAAATGCAAGGTTTAGTAAATAATGTCATTAAACAGCAATAATTTTGGGAGCACTGGGTAGGGAAAGGTGGGGTAGGGTAAGGAAAATTAAGGTAGAGTTGGATAGGGCAGGGTAGGGTAAGGTAGGGTAAATGAGAATAGAGTAGGGTGAGGTAAAAAACGTTGAAAAATGCTAAAAACAAAAATTTTTTAAATTTAGTAAAAAATTTTAAATTTCAAAAACTCCAGATTTCAGGAAGTTAATTATTTCCCACAAAACCCAATGCCCTGAGGGCATAAAACAACTCCGGATTTGGAGATAAGTTACAGCGCGTTTATAGTAAAAAATCGTGCGGGTCAATTGGTCCGGCCCTCAGGGACTTTAATACAAATTGCAAAATTGTTCCAAATTTTACTTTTCCTCTTTGTGTTAAAGCGTTCACAGAGTAATACATTTTTAAAAGGTTTTTAGTTTCTTCAAAGTTTGAGGCTACGAAACGAAAATTAAGACTTTTTTAGGCTTAAATTAATTTTTTAACTGGGAAATGAATTTTAGGCTTAAAAACTAAATTTTAAGCTTGAAAATTAATTTTAGGCTTAGAAATAAATTTTAGACATAAAAAAAAATTTTAGGCTCAAAAATGTATTTCAGGCTTAAAATAATCCGCTAGGCATGAAGCCAGATTTTTTATTCAAACCAGGTAATGATGTGACATTTATATATCTTTATTTAGAAACATAACAAAGTTACGTCCTTAAAATCATATTAACTTTATAATATTGTTACCCTCGTTATAATCATACAATAAAAGTAAATAAGAAATTTAGAAATATAGTGCTGAGAATTAGCACTATGATTTTATTACATAAACACAAAATGTCAGTCCCTTCGGGTTGCTTATATAGAGACAGTACTGTATTTGCATTTTAAATCTTACAAAACGTTTGAGCTGACCCAAAACTTTTAAAAATAACCGAAAATAAGTTACTCGCCTCGTATGATATATCCGAATGACGTGCGCTGTGCTGAAAAGATAACAAACGAGCGTTTTTTGTGTTTTGGAAGGAAGGATGAACAGAATCTTTGGAAGTTGAGCTATCAATAGCTTTCCGGTTACAATCCGTTGAGTTCCCCATTTACTATGGCGTACTGTGAAAGGTTTGCGGAGTGCTATGTAGTACTTTAAGATTTGAATAGTACTGTTGTGTACAAGAAAGCTTGGTAATACTGCATAGTACACAAAAATTTGCAAAATACTACGCAGCTTCCAAAATATAAAATAGTACTATATAGTACTAAAGAAAATAAAATACTAAGACCTATTAAAAACAAACCAGCAAAGTAAGTTAAGATAGAACAAAAGTCAGATATCCGAAAAGTTTAAAAAACTCCAAAAAAGTAATAGAATTTTAACGTTCACGTTACTAACCACATTACTTTTACATTTTACTATGTTTCTACAAACCAAATTTTTTTTTAAATCAATAAAACTTTTGACTCCTTTTTCTATAGGCTTATCCTAACTTTACTCTAGCCCTACTCTAACCACGCCCTAGACCTACCTTAACCCAACCCTATAACCTACAGTAACTTTTATTCTAGCACATACTCTAACCCCTACCGCACTTTTGCCCTACCCTAGCCTTACGCTACCCTGCCTTAGCCATACATCAGCCCTATTCTAGCTATACCGTAGCTTTACTTTAGCCCTACTCAAGTCCTACCCTAGTATTACCTTAGCCCCCTAGCCCCTAAGGTAATACTAGGGTAGGACTTGATTAGGGCTTCTATTAGCTCTGCCTTAGGCTTACTTCAGTTTATATCTTATCTCTACAAACCTGCCGTAGCTTTTATTTTAACCTCTGTTTCTTTTACCGTAACTTTAACACTTGTTTTGGTTTTATTCTATTTTACCCTATTCTTGCTATTAACATGGTCCTTACTCTTGCCTTCTCTGTAAACCCTACTCTAAACCTTAAACCCTACTGTAACCTCAACCTTAAACACCAAGCAAACTTGCACCCTAGACTGAACACCGGCCCGTACCCTACCCAATGTATATTTATACCAAAAATGTAAAAGCCAACCCATTCCACCCTACAGTAGGTCTTTTACATTAAGCACGTACTTCCGCAACTCTGTCGTTCTCCCCACTATAAATGTATATTATTGTTTTTCACAAAATTTCCAGACAATTTAATGTTATCCATCATGGGATCTGTTTTCGCTGCTAACTATGCTATTTAGGCGTTTATGCCGCGAATATATACCATAACTGGCCAGAACACATAAGGAAGTTATGGCGAGTACAGAAAAGTTCCGGTCATCCATCTGGCATATTGCACATGTTGTTTGACCTTTTAGGGCATGGTAATGGCAGTAATAAGTTTCAGTTATAAGACTTAAATTAATTAATGCTTAAACTTTAAGCCTATAATTTAATTTGAAGCTTAAAGTTCATTTTTAAACCTAAAATTCATTTTGAAGCGTAAAATTCAATTTTTTGTCAAAAATTCATTTTTAAGCCTAAAATTCATTTTTAAGCATAAAATTTATTTTTAAACCTAAAATTCATTTTTTAAGCCTAAATTTCATTTTTAAGTCCAAAATTCACTTTTTAAGCCTAAAATTCATTTTTAAGCATAAAATTTATTTTTAAACCTAAAATTCATTTTTTAAGCCTAAATTTCATTTTTAAGTCCAAAATTCACTTTTTAAACCTAAAATTCATTTTTTAAGCCTAAAGTTCATTTTTAAGCATAAAATTTACTTTTAAGCTTAAAATGCTTTTTCAAGCTTCATCTTGATTTTTAAGCCTAAAAACTAAAGAAAAAGGCTGATACTTGAATGTTACCGAAAATTTTCTTCGAATTCCCAAAATGCACTGTAAAACAGTAAATATTTCAAAACTTCAAAAAAAAACGAGTCCAATGGAGTCAAACGCCTAAAAAAGATTGTATATTACACGACCAAATAGAATTGTTACTTAGACATGCTATGTTATGACACAATGGATGCACTCTCGATCCTTGTGCCGTCGTGTAACAGTACAATTAAATAATTGAGTAGAAGATTTCGCATGCACTTTGAGGGCTATTATACACTTGTACAATGGCGTAATTGCATACATTTGAAATACTATGTGTAAATCTACTGTATCTTAAAGCTAGCTCTAGCCCTAGAAATAGCTCCGGAACTAACTGTAGCTCCTATCCCTACCTTTATCCCTTTTCCTATCATATCTTTCAACACCCACTAGACTGAAGACCACTACCGTGACAATACCTTCCCTACTCAATCCTAGTCATACCGTCACTCTAAACCACTGTAACCGATCCAATACTAGTCCTTACTTACTGTGACCCGATTGTGCTTTGAGCTGCATACGTATTAAACCGTAAACGTAAAACCCTCCCCAACACGATTACATTAAAAAAAATTGTAATTACAATGTGTGAAACGTATAGTCGTACAACATAAAAAAAGTGTCTGGTATTTGAAACATGTGAAATATAGGTCTCAAAGTAATACGTAAAGTCTGACGAATGTAAAACATTTTCAAAATTACACGTTTTAAAAATTTTTTTTTGCAATTGAACTCCATGACAAAAATGTTGCGTTTATACTGTAATATTCGGCAAAAAAAAATTTCTACCTTAAACTTATTGTGCTCTGTTCCTACCTTGGCCATTGCCCGATCTTACATTTGCTTTACCCTACAGTAGCACTAATCTATACAACTTAGCCGTATCTTAGCCAAATTCTGCTTTTACATTAGCTTTGAGATACCCACACTTTACCTTAGTTTTGTCCTAGCCCTTCCCTATACAGCTTAGCCTAGCCTTACCCTGGCTCTACCTTAGCTTTAGCTAAGGACTGCTTTAGCCCTTTCCTATTCCTACTTCAGTTCTATAATACTATCTAGCCACACCCTAGCTCTATCTTAGCCCTATGGGTTCTATCGTAGCCATACCTTGCCTTAGCATAGACTAGTCCCCTTCTTAAGCTCTAATCTGTAAAAACAAAATTAAAAAGTAGGATGTTCAAAACCTAAAGGCAGCTCAAAACTTACATTATAAACATTTAATATGTGTTCAAACATTTTACCCATGCCAATTCAAAGAACCGTAGTTCAACTACATTTTTTTGCAAAGCGATGAGAAAATAAACTTGCTTGCGTACCATTGTTTTGAGTTAATTTCTTTACAAAACTACGTATAATCTATCATCCACACCCATTTAAACGAAAGTTTTGGCCGTTATAAATAATTCCAATAAATTAAAAAACTATTTTAAATTTACTGTATACGAGAACTAAAAGTTCATATTATTAGAAGCCATTTAAAATCCGTTTCAAAAAGATATATTTATAAATATGCAAGTGAAAAGTATAATACACAATGTATAATATACATTGTTGACAGAAGGAGAACAAAGACAAAGGATTAATATACGGAAATGGAAAGATTTAAGTATGTACGTAACATAATTAATTTATAATCTACCCCTTATAGCTAAAAGTACACGCCTTGCCTTGCCTTGCCTTGCCTTGCCTTGCCTTGCCTTGCCTTGCCTTGCCTTGCCTGCCTTGTCCTAGCATGCACTATCCTTGTGTTACCACAGCCTTACTCTTGCTATACGCTTACCTTACATTTTTTCTACCCTTGCTCTACCTCACTCTAACTTTACTTTACTCTTGCTCTGTTGCACTAACACTATAACCTCATACAAATTACCTTGCTTATAAAATTTAATTTACCCTTCATAATTTATCATACCACCCAATATTTTTTACCCTGCCACGCCCTACCTTCTTAACTTATTCTTTCTTTTTTACCTCCCCCCCCCCGCCCTTCCTAATATTAATAAAATAAAAAACCCCTTCCCGCAAAACTTTTATAGCCTCTTAAAAAGCCCAAACATAAGCCAAACGTTCGGCCAAGGCCAAAAAACCAACAAACGAATGTATAATTTGCATAAAACGAATAAGGTAAACAAAGTGGTCGATTTCCAATTTGCAAAACTTATTTTTTCCCGTACTCAACTATTCCACACATCAGTACGAGCATCTTTTCCGGCCATTTCCGCACTCTGCAAATCCCCTCGAGGATCGGGGCCGCAAATGGAACGGATAAAAGACCAATAAAATCTCTCGCCAATTGGGGGTGGATAATACAAACAAGCGATTGGACATTGGAGATTACAGTCCAAAGCACAAACAACAAATACTGTGCTGATGAGTTGGGCTTTGGTATTTGGTATTTAAAGGGTTTTTCCGTCTGATGGGTAAAAATGGTTATGATAGAAGCAAAGTTCTCAAATTCAAACTTTTAGGCTCTGGCTGGAGCTCCAGCTTTGCCCTTTTTTACTTTTAGTCATGAATCAGGCCTTGTAGCAATTTAAAAATTACATAAGAAAAAATTACTAAATGACTTTTAGGCTTAAAAAATAAAGTTTAGACATAAAAGTGAATTTTAGGCTTGAAAAATGAAATTCAAGCTTAAAAATGAAAATTTAGTCTTAAGAATTAAATTTTAGGCTTAAAAGTAAAGTTTAGGTAAACTTTAGGCTTACAAGTGAAATTTTAGACTTAAAGATAAATTTTACTTAATTTTCTTTTTGTCTTTAAATCAAATACAGTTTTTAAGCCTAAAAGCTTAAAAAACAAACAATTTTTTAAAACAAGAAAGCCTGACTTACCTTAGTCCTTACCTACCCTTACGTTCAAAAACAAAAAACTTCGAAACCAAAGAAGTCCCTTAAAGTACGAAGTCAAAGAAAACTTCTAGTCAACAATCCAACCGACCATTCTTTGATTGTCTCAACCCTAAACATATCATCTTGACGCGTTCAGTCTGTCCTTAGGCTATTGTTTTGGCTGATGTGTTTTGACAGATTGATAATACAAGTACAATCATCTTATTGGTGTACTATAATATAACAAAAAATATGGTTTTGGGATTAAAAGATTGTAGAATTAGACTATTTGATCCAAAAATTTGTAGAATTTTGAGATTTGGTCTAAAAGTTCATAGAATTTTAAGACTTGGTCAGAAAATTTATAGAAATTCCGCTTAGGTCCAAAAGTTCATGAAATTATAAGTTTTCTTCTAAAAACTTAAAAAACCCTATAAATTACCCAAAATTCACCATCCGACGTTCACTTTACTTCGCAGTACATCTGAAATTTAAAATTGTTAGTTAATGTTGTTTTCCCCGCAAAGTAAATTGTCATTTTGCTCACGAATTTAAATTTATATTTACGCGAGTTCAAATGCAGAATGGTAAATAACAAAACACGTGCTGATACAATGATGTTATGATTTTTATAAAGTACATGGCATTTAAAGGGTGGAGAGATTGCAGGGCAATTATTATTTAACACAAGTGCCAATTTGAACTTATACATAAGGTCAAAAGCACTATGTACTTTGTACGGACGGATGTTCTACAAATATCGGTCATATGAAAAACTAACTTGGTATTAGGCGAGCTTTAGCTTTAGCCTAAGCCTGAACCTGAGCCTGAGCCTGACCATGAGCCTGAGCCTGAGCCTGAGCCTGAGCCTGAGCCTATGCCTGAGCCTGAGCCTGAGCCTGAGCCTGAGTCTGAGCCTGAGTCTGAGCCTGAGCCTAAGCCTGAGTCTGAGCATGAATTTGAGCCTGAGCCCTGAACCTGAGCCTGAGTCTAAGTTTGAGCGTGAGCCTGAGTCTAAGTTTGAGCCTAAGCCTGAGTCTGAGCATGAATTTGAGCCTGAGCCTGAGCTTGAGCCTGAGCCTGAGCCTGAGCCTAAGCCTTAGCTTGAGCCCGAAGTGAGCCTCAGCTTTAACAAATATCTCAACCCCAGTCTCAGCCTTAGCGAACCGACCTTATCACAGCCATAACCCTAATAATACTTACCATTTTCCTATCCTAGCCAGGCATTACTTTGCTTTTACCATACCATAGCTTTTCCTATTTTAAAAACTTAGTAAATTATTATAATACATAAAAAAACGACCTCCGGCTAAGTTTAATAAGTGCACTTTTCAATACACAGTAATAAAAAGAGTAATTACTGCAAGTTAGAATATCTGACAAACATCAGACATCTTCACATTACTAATAATAAACCTGTTGTAGTAAAAAATTGTACTGGTTTTTTAGACCCATGCTCTAGCAGTTTTTGAAGTTTTTGTAAGAACTCATTTTGTGTCATGGCTACAACCTTAAGATATTACACATGTATTTACAAAGAATACAAGTTGGGTACGTGTTAATGTGCAACGTAACACTAGATAAAACAAAAAAAACTTCGTACCGCAAAAATTGTAAAGAAGCCCAGCTAGGCCAATGTTTTTAATCTAGCCGACTCTTGTAAAGTTTGCTTCAGCTCAGTTTGGCCCAGATAAAAGACCGTGTCAAGCCCAGGTCTAGCCCGTCTTGTTTAGATAAGCCCCTTTCAGATATACGTCCATTAGGTCCATCTCCACCTACTACATAATATCAAACAAAGCAAAGAAAAAACAATAAAAACGTTATTCTTCAAAGCCAATTAGTACTAACGAAGAAATCACATTTATGCACCTTGGAAACTTAGGTCAGTAATTAATCACACAGTGTGGTTAGGTACAGATTAATGAAAAGCTTAAAAAAATGGCATTTCGTTAACGTCACATTTCTTTTTGTTCTGATTTGATAAAGATATTGCTTATAAAAATCCACAATTGTAAAGAGATTCTTACATTTTGGTCTGAATAGTATACAAAAAACGACCACCTTTACTAGAAAACACTATAACTTTAAAAAAGTTAAAATATGAAAAAACTTGTTACATTGAGAATACGTGCATTATAAAAACTTTATAAAACGTACCATTACATTAAAGAAACAGCTGTAAAATTAAAAATGTCCTTACGTTACGCATGTCTATAACTAAAAAATAACTACAAAGAATAAGTGTAAAACACAGAACATAAGAATACCTACCTATAAAATTGTTCATAGGCAATTTCAGTGCAAACAACAAAAAAAAATTTTTTAAAAATTTAAAAATTTAAATAATATTGTTAAGCTGCCCTGACCTTTGCCGTTGCCCTGCCTATGCCCTGCCTTTGCTTTGCCTTTGCCCTGCCTTTGCCCTGCCTTAGCCCTGCTTTTGCCCTGCCTTTGCCCTGCTTTTGAACTGACCTTGCCCTGTCTTCGACCTGCCTTTGCTTTATCATAGCTCTACCATAGTCTTATTCTAGCCCCTCTAGATACTCTAGCTTTATGTACCTTTGGTTTGTGTTTTTTCCTGTCACCTGTTAGCCATACCCTAACTCTGCCCTTAGTTTGACTTTAGCCTGCGGGTAGTCTTCTTTTGGTCTGTGCCCTGCCCAGTAAACTTACTTCTGAAACACTAGCTACACTAGGAACAATTAAGAATGAGTTAAAATATTAAACACTGACCCAGACGTGTCTTAAATATTCAGTCACGTCATCTGTCGCATGACTTAACATGTCCGTATATCAAGGAAAAAAGATACTACAAAAAGGTCAAAATACATTTTAAAATACAACATTAAAAATGTCAAAAATTGACATTTTTGCATTTTTGTACCCTTAGGCACCTTAAATTAAAATTTTTTTTTGGATTTTTTAAAAAGTTTTTCAAAATTTTAATTTTTTATAGTACTAATATTGTTTTTCACGCTATCATAGTATCCCACAGATGAGGAAAACTCAAAAAGCGAAACAAAAAATAAGAAATGGTTTAAACAGATCATTAGCTGAAAACATTCTTAGAAATTCAGCTGACTGAAAACAAACCGCCCCAAAAATAAACAACCCCATAGATTAGGAGTGTACTTTAAAACTGACTTCGATTAATCGCCGTGCACTGTCAAGCTGTGAATTATAAAAATTTATGCATTTTTTAATAGATAGGGTAGGGTAGTGTAGGGTAGGGTAGGGTAGGGTAGGGTAGGGTAGGGTAGGGTAGGGTAGGGTAGGGTAGGGTAGGGTAGGGTAAAGGAATTTGTTTTTGTTTGTCTTAGCGCAACCTACCCCTAACCTAGCTTTACTCTTATGCTAGTACTATCCTCTCTACTTTACTCTAACTTATTCCTATTCAATCCCTAGCCTTACCCTAGACCTACCTTGTCCTTGTTCGTAATGAAGCTCAGCCTTGTCATTACTGTAGCCTGACATCTAGAATTAGCTTTTCTGTACACATATATACCTAACCAAGTCGCCGCCTCAAATTTTAGTCTACTATTTTTTTTCTTCGACATAGCCTAGTCCGTTTCTTTTGTAATCTGCCAGACGCATTATAGTTCCAACCATAAGTTCTACTCTACTATATTCATGTTACCACCCAAATATTTACTCACTCTTCCTTTCCATCCTCCCGCGCATTATCACTGTGCCGTTCCTTCGTTATTAAAATCTCAAAAGAAGGAACAGGAATAACTGTGTAACTAGGCCAATCAAACATTAAAAGCAAAGAATTTGCGTTACATTCAAAAGCTGATGACATGTTTTAGTAGGATTAAATTGAGGAACTTTTTTGTGTTTTTGGAGGAACTTATAATGAAATCTGGAAGTAAATTAACGTTGGCGGCCGACAAATTACTGTAACTCAACATTTATATTTATAAATGTCAAAAAAGGTAGCTAAGACATAGAATTCTAAAGATTTTTTGACCAAAAACAAATTCAAAAACCGAAAATCTAGAAAAGGTCTATTTGAAAAATGAATCGAAGAGGAAATAGCTTTGTAACATACGTAACTGAGTTACTTGCTTACGTAGTAAAGTTAGTTATCTTATCTTTGCATCAAAATAAAATTAAAACAAATTTGGTTATGGTTTATTCTAAAGTTAATTTTAGTGATAGACTAGACTAAACCTCTAAAAAAAATATTTGTTTTTAGCTTTGCCCTGCCTTTGCCCTGCCTTTGCCCTGCTTTTGCCCTGCTTTTACCCTGCTTTTGCCCTGCCTTTACCCTGCCTTTGCCCTGCCTTTGCCCTGCCTTTTTCCTGTTTTTTTCCCTGTTTTTGGTTTGCTTTTGCCCTGCCTTGCCTTTGCTTTGCCTTGGCTTTGCCCTGCCTTGCCTTTGCTTTGCCTTGGCTTTGCCCTGCCTTTGCCCTGACTTCGCCTTAAATTGACTTGTCCTACCAGTTTTAAAAGACCCTACCCGGCTGCATTTTACCTTACCAAACCCTGCCTTAGCCTATCGTGTTGCGCTCTAACTTTCTTTGAATTGCATTGTTTAGCCTTGCCCATTTTCAACCATGCCCTACGCTATGCCGGCGTTAGTTTCTACCGCTTTAGCTTTTCATTAGACGCGTTATAATCCTATATTTGCCCAACTCTCGCTCAACCCTAAATTAACATCAGCTTTTTTCTAGTCTTGCTTTACCCTACCTCAAAATATTATAAGCTAGAAAACCGGAAGACAAGATCAACTTAAAAATTACCCCAAGCCCTACAAATTAAGGTTTAGTTCATTTGCTGGAATTCCAGACGGCGTAGGAAACCTTTTTCGGGCAAAATCCTTTGAGTCATGGGAACGTGCGCCATTGTGCACGTTCTGTCAGTTGCAGCTTGATTTAACGTCAAAACAAAGCCTGGTACTTGGAAGAGCTTTCGCCCCGGAATTTACGCTCTAACACTACTAATAGCGTCAAAAACAAGTTATAAAAGCGGTTACAAACAGATTAGAGATTAGTTTTGAGGGGAAGTGGTAGTAAAGCAGTGGGGTTACGGTAGTTGATCATTGAACAAATAGTAAAAGTGGTATAATGTATAGAAAGTGCAAAGTTATAAAAAAGGCTTTATTGAACTTGTTACCTCAAAATACTACAGTATAGTAAGTTGAGATAGAGTAGGGTACGGTAAGATAAAGTATAGTAAGGTAAAGTATGGTAAGATTAGGTATGGTAAGGTAAGGTAGAGTAGAGTAGTGTAGGGCAGGGTATTACAAGAACTTCATAACCAATATTTTACTACCCCTTGCCTAGAAAAAAAATTTTTTTCTCTGCCTAGTCTACCGACAATAAAACTGTAAAGAAACCAAGCTAAGCCCAGATTTTTGGCCTAAGTACTATCACATTTGCTTCAGCCAAACATGGCCTTGTGGTTTAATGGACCGCCTTCAATTCTAACCGCACCTCAAATTATCAAAAATTAAAGTAATTCACTAACTTCTACGGCCAAATGTTAGTCAAATATCAATTTGTCCTTCTTCAAAACACCCTTAATTGGTATTTTCAGTCATCTCTGATTAACTTTTATTCTTTGTGTCTTTATACTAGTAATTAATAGGTTAAAGTGGCTTATTTTAAAGTAATCTTTATACTTTACTTTTACACAACACTAAATTGCTGTAATGCACCTACTCTTGCCCTACTCATGCCCTGTCCTTGCCCCACCCATGATCTACCGTTGCTCTGCTCTTACTCTACTTCTACTCTGCTTTTGCTCCATTATAAATAGTCCTATCCTTGTTTCGCCTTTAGCCTGACTTTTTTCTACCTTTGCTTTACCATTTGTTGTACCCATACGTTACCATTGTATTAATGTTGCTCTACTCTTTTCTTAACATTGCCTCAACTTTTTCCTACCTCTGCTCTACCATTTCTATATTCTTGTCCGATAATACCTTTGTCATACGCTTGCCCACGTTTGCCTTTATCTTGTTTTACATATGCTTTATTCTTGGCCTAGCGTCGCCCTACACTTTCTATACCACTGTTCTATTTTTACCTTACTCATTGTCTTACTCTTGCCCTGCTTTTACCCTACCTTGTCCTACTCTTGCCCTACTTTTTGCCATACTTATTTAAATACTCCTTACTCCTAACATGCCTCCTACCGCCATTAACAAATTTTCGAACCATGTCACTCCAATTGTTGACCTTTTACCCCGCCCAATCGTCAAAAACCCCCAAAAAACAAACGTCAACCGACACCTTCATCAAGCCGGCATTTAATGCCATGTGTCAAATGAAGCGCACTAAAACATTTCTTAAGGCATTCCAAATCCGAAATTGGTTCCGCAATTTGTTTCTTTTGAAAATGCCTAATATTCTATTCAATACCTAGTTGCTCTCACGACTTTCAATTCAAGTCTAATGTTAAACATTAAACTTTCTATTTTATAGTCGAACGTAAATACAGAAAAAAACAGAAGTTTCATGACACAAAGTATACATTTGTTGTTGCATGAATATGAAACTAACAAGCCTGACATAAAGGTAGAGTTAGACGGTGGTAAAACAAAAACAATAGCTAAAATACGGTCCCAGTACGGCTAAGTAAAGGTGTAGGGCTACAATAAGCTGGTTATGTTGCAGCTAAAGCCTATTGAAGTACGGTAGGCCGTGTATGGAGGTATGGTAAAAGGAGGTTAAGGAAAAAGAACCCCTGAAGCTGAAGCCAAATCTAAGGCTCAAGCTAAGTAAAAGCTAAACTTAAGCCCTAAAGCTAAACCTAAGTTAAGCATTACTAGAGTTATGACTGTGATAAGGCTGTCTCACTAAAGCTGAGATGAAGGTTGAGAGTGAGGCTAACACCAAGGTTCAGGCTGCAGGCTCAAGTTCAGGCTCAAACTCAGGCTCAGACTCACGTTCAGCTCAGGCTTTCCTCTACACCCAGATTCTGGAACGCACTAAAGATAACTATAGTCAGCTTCCTATAGTTCTTTGCGTTCTACAGTATATAATTTTAAACTTTATGTAAATCTTCCATTTCTTCCTCCCCCCCCCACCTCTTACAACTTCACCTGCTTCATTAAAAAACTCACAAATACTTGACTTGTCAGTGCGCGGAAGTAATTTTTAATATCGTGTAACACATGCTCTATGTGTTACTCGTACTTTTCAAGCCCATTCGCCTAATTATTCCTACCTAAAAACTTCGAAATGAATGAAAATTGAGAACATAAACATGGCTACGTTGTTATGTGTAGCAAACGACACGAATATAAACAGTCGCTAATGACGTTGAATTTCTATTTTTGGAAGATGCAGAGAGATGTATAGGTTATGTTTTAACAAATAGTATTTTAGAAGATGCCACTAATAATAAAAATGTAAAATACGGCATCTTCATATGTGTGTTGAACTAGCCATGCCCTACTAATGCTTCATGCTTGCCCTGCCCTTGCATTACAATTGTTCTGCTCTTGCACTAGACTTGTCTTACTCTTGTCATACCCATACGCTTCTCTTGCTCTACCTTTGTCGTGCTCTTGCCCTACCCTGGTTCTATTCTTCCTTACTCTTGCCGTACTCTTGCCATACCCTTGTTTTACTTTCGCTTTACTTGCCACTCCCTTGCTGTTTCATGCCCACCTAATCCTCACCTACAGTAAAAGTAGAGTAAAACTATGGTAAAGCAAAAAAAAACACAAATTAAACTAAAATACAGCTACGGCAAGTTGAAGTAAGGTTTGGCAATAGTAAATTCAAAGCTATATTGCAGCTAGCTAACACTGTTTTAAACTTACCGAACTCTGTTGAGGTACAGTAAAAAATTGCTATCTTAATATACCATTGTAGACAACATACTAAATTATGTGCAACCAGTCTCAATAATAATAAAGCGGTATAAAAAGCGGCAAAACAAAACTTTTTCCAAGTAGATTTAATGGGAAAATTCGAAATTGGTCTGTAAACAAAAAGCCTTGTCAATAAACATAAGAAACCCATTTTCGCATTCGAGAACGCGGCCCAAACGGGCATGGTAATCTTCTGGGATTACTGTTTATTGCACTTTTACTATCGTTTTGAAGTAAAAAGGTTGCGCTTTTCAAAGTTTTAGGCTTTGTATAAAATTTTTTATCGAAACTTTAAAAATAAAAACTTTTATAAATTTAAAAAATTTTTTAACTACACTTCCCTATTCTATCTTATCGTACCCTACCCTACCCTACCCTACCCTACCCTACCCTACCCTACCCTACCCTACCCTACCCTACCCTACCCTACCCTACCTTACCCTACCCTACCCTACCCTACCCTACCTTACCCTATCCTACCCTACCCTACCCTACACAACTTTATCTTGTTCTACCATACCCCCGCTCTACCTTTTCTATTATACTTCTTCACAGTATCATTGTTCTCCTTTCCTTTCGTACCTTTTCTAACTCTCGACATTTGGCCCCTCTCCTCTTGTACCCTTCCCAACACTTGAACTATCTTTCTCCTTCCTCATTTGCTCATTTATCAGTAGTTCAATTCAAACAGTACTCCACAAAATCTGATTAACAGTACTCCATCACGTACTTCTCAACTTGTTGCGTGTCTAATCTCTTCCTTGTTTGTCAGTTAAACCTATCTTATTTTTGTCCTAAACCCCCCCCCCCCTTTTTTTTTCTTTTGTTTATCCTACCCTTTCCACCCCCACTCTCCCCCCCCCCTCCCTCTTCTTCTTCTGAGGTTCAGAAGCCTCGAGTCTACAGGCTCAATCTAATACAGTAGTAGCCAAGCTTAGTGTGTGGCTTGTCAGCTCTAAACCACCCCTCTCCACGTGCTTTTTCCCCATGACTACAATTCTCTACTGTAAATTTTAATCCAAAAACGCGCAAAAAATAAGTAAATATTTATTAGCCTAACTTAAGTTTATTAGCTCAAACTAATTGAATTCCAAAAATTTTTTTTACCTTTGTCGCAGAAAAATTAAATTACAAAAAAAAGGGGGAGGGGGGGGATAAAAAAGTTCCGAGAAAACTAATCGAGCGTGAAAAGTTTAGTTTGGCACAAAAGTGGGTTTGCCGGATTTAGAAGTGAAGCCTAAATCAGGAAGTTCGATTCTGTTCATTTGCATCCTGAAACGTGGCTTTTCGAGAAAACAGAAACTAGAAATCACAAAATGGAGGCGTCGGCAGGGTAAAAGAATGCCATAAGGTTGTAGTTCAATTGCTTTAAAAGGGCAACTGAATATGTTTAAAAATCAATTTAAACATAAAGTAAAATTTTTTAAGTCTTAACTTACAGTTAAACCTAAAATTTAATTTTAAAGCTTTAAGGATCACTACAAGTCTAAAGTTTTATATTTCAACTTAGAATTTACTTTAGAGTCTAAAAATGCACTTTTAAACCTAAAATATATTTTTAAGCCTAAAAAATCGTTTTTAAGCGTAAAATTTTGTTTATAAGCAAAACTTGTATTTTTAAGCCTAAATTTCATATTTGAACTTGGAAATTCAATTTAAGCATAAAAATGCAGTTCTAAGCCTACAATTCATTTTTAAGGCTAAAATTCATTATTAAACCAAAAGCTTTAACTTTAAGCGTAAATTTTATCTTAAAACCTAAAAATGCATTACATTGTTAGTCTAAATTTTATATTAATTCTAAATATTTTTTTTTCAGTTTGAAATTCATTTTAAGCCTAAAAGTTGTCTTTTTAAACTTAAAATTCATTTTAAATCTTAAAACTCATTTTTAAGCCTAAAATTCACCATTTAACCTAAACCTAAGGCATTCGCATCAGAAAACCACAGTGTTAAAGCAGGAAAGAAGACGCAATCCTCTGCACACTTGTGAAACCGAAAAATCTCGAAAACGTCCCCCACAAGGTGGTGTATATTGTCCTTGTTAAGTCAGGCATAGTTTAAACGTTCCTACACGTGTAACATAGCTCTGTGCTTACACTTGTTAGAGCAGTGGGAACAATGAAAAGATCTTCGTTCTGAATAAACTGTAGTTTTCAATAAGAAACGGAAGATTGATACGTTGTAGCACGAGCGAGTAAAAAATAAAGTTTTGAGTACGATAAAGCAAGAAGTAACCACTTGCCTTGCTTTGCCTTGCCTTGCCTTGCCTTGCCTTTGCCCTGCTTTTGCCCTGCTTTTGCCCTGCTTTTGCCCTGCCTTTGCCCTGCCTTTTTCCTGTTTTTTTCCCTGTTTTTGGTTTGCTTTTGCCCTGCCTTGCCTTGCCTTGCCTTGCCTGGCCTCGTAAATTACTAACTTACCTTACTCTACTTATATTACTGTCATACCCCACTCTATCTCAGTCACTAGTTTTGCCCTACCTAAATCCCCAACTTATGATACCCTACCTGTAGATCACTTTTCAGCCTGCGAATACTCTACCCTACCTTACTCATTCCTAATTAACTTACTATATTACCCTACCCTACCCAAGTCACTACTTCACCCTACCCTACTTAAGTTCCTACTATACCGTACCACCCTCGCCCCGCCGTAGACAACCTCGAAATTTGTCTTAAACCAATTTTAAACAAAACAAATACCCATTCCAAAAATATTTGTTTTCTGAAGCGTACTGAAAAGACATTCTTCAGTACGAGATGATATTTGTTTTGCTCAAATCTAGATATTTATTTGCTCTTTGTGCTTCATATGAAAAAATCTTTACTCATATGGCAGGTCAAGCATCAAACTTCGCCGTTTATTGGTTTTTAGCGTCTGGAAATTTGACTTATCAATAGGAGGTTTTTGGTCGAAAAGTTAATGGAATTTGTGTTTGGTTGTTCAAAAAATTATGTGCCTCTTAGCTCTGAAAATTTGTTTTGAAAGGGAGTACAGAATTTTTTGAACACTAATGTTTTTTAACTCCATTTTTAAAATTTTTACCCTACCCTACCCTGCCCGACTTACCCTACCCTACCCTACCCTACCCTACCCTACCCTACCCTACCCTACCCTACCCTACCCTACCCTACCCTACCCTGCCCTACCCTACCCTACCCTTCCCTTCCCTTCCCTTCCCTTCCCTTCCCTACCCTACCCTGCCCTACGCTGCTTAGTCAATAGAATTTGTATTAGGTTGTTCAAATAATTCTGTGCCCCTTACATGTTAGCTCTGAAAATTTATTTTAAATATTTTTTAAATTTTTGTTTTGCTTTACCTTATCCTACCCTATCTTTTTCTAGTCTACTCTACTTTACCTCATCCCCTCTAAAAATGTAAATTCTACCCTCATTACCCTATCCAAAAGCCCACAATAATATGTCAAAAAAATTTAATCAAACAAAACCCCCATTGTCAGTTTTAATTAAAACAAAATGGCAAAGTAACAAAACCGAACGCATTAACCCTAAATCCAAGATTTGATAACAAAAATGCCATATTGAATGAGAGAAAATGAGAAAATAACAAAAGTCATGCGTATAATGGCCATAAGTTTCCAAACTTCGTAAATATAATAAAAACAGAAAATCACGGTAAATGGGTTTTATTGGCCGTGTTATTTATTCGTTCGTATTTGTCTGCTCGGCATAAAAATAGATTTATGGGTAGGGGTTAGTACTAAAAGTTTTACTTAAAAAAAATTTTTTTTTAAAAAAGTACATACCACTAAATTAATAAATGACAAAATTTTTTGAAACCGCCCTCTTTTTTCCCTGATTCTGCTCTGTCTTTGTCCTGCCTTTGCCCTGCCTTTGCCCTGCCTTTGCCCTGCCTTTGCCCTGCCTTCGCCCTGCCTTTGCCCTCCCTGCCTTTGCCCTGCCTTTGCCCTGCCTTTGCCCTGCCTCTGCTCTGTCTTTGCTTTGCCTTTACCTTGTCTTTGACTTGCTTTTAACTTTCTTTTGCCCTGTCTTGGTCTTGCAACGAAAAGTCCAACTTAAAGAAAGTGTAAAACAAATCTGATTTTAAGGCTCTTAACAATAATTTTTGAGTTGTTTTTAAAAGATAAAAGCCAGAACGAAAAAAGTGCCCCGGTTTCACTTTTTTTTACAGGTTGACTTTAGCCTGGGAGTATTGGTAACATAATACCCTTAAAAAATTAAAAATTTTTTTGTTAAAAAATCACCCAAAATACAAGACAAATTAATATTTGTGTCCTTCTGTGTCTCACAAAAAAGTTCAAGAAGTTAGATTTCTGATGCTTTTCCCTTTACGTCAGTGTAAAATGTCAAAAAGCCAAGTTAGCTTAATTTTATCGCAAGAAGCAACATGTACGTCAAGGGAACGGACTTGCTAGAAAAACAAAAGCTTTTTCTGCTTTTTAGGCTTACCTTTTAGGCACGGTTTGGCTCCAAACCGAAACAAATTTTTATGAGCCAATCCCAAACCAAGATCTAGCTAAAAATTAAGTTTTGTGCGGCTTGATTGCCATATCTAGTCTAACCACTCTCTTTACACAATACTAAAAAAACAATCAAGAAATGGATCAGACATCTCGAGTCTACGACAAAAGTCTCTAAACGTTCTATGTAACACCTATATCCTATAGCTGAAAAACGAATTGTCGGTTGAAAGCGTGGGTTAAATTGGATTTGTCGCCTTTTTAAAGTTGTTACAATTTTTCGCTAGGTCTTGTCAGCACGCGCTTTAACACGTTTTTGGAGAAAACTAAGGTAATATAAGTTTGATCAAAAAGCGTAAAATTCTATTTTATCAACTATAATGCCCTACCTTACCTAATACAATGCCCTACTCTACCTACTACTATATAATGACCCTGATTTTGGCTGACATAAAAAGTCTTGAAGACTTCAACTCAACCTTAACAAGTCTGTACTATACTCATTGAAAGTACTATACTCATTGAAGCTAAACACTATATTTACAAATGAACCCAAAGTACGAATAATCACAAATTGAGCCAAAAGTACTTGCCATCCTGACTAAACGCCTACAAACGTTTTGAAAAAGCGTAATGAGGAAGGTTGGGGATGTTTATAGCCAAAGGTATTTTTAGTCCAAAAGCTTTTGATACATTAATTAATCACCGAACCAAAGTGACGTGACAGGAAACATCATTAAAATGCTTGTGCTTCCACACCTTCTAATTGAATAACAAACTGATCGAAAAATATAATAAGAAGACAGGTGACCTGATGGATCGGAGTTTGGCACTTTTTATGTTTTACACGTACTGTAACCAAAAGAAGTACTAAAGGCGATATATTCTAACAATTATAGTACAACTTACTAGTAGCTCTAAAAATGATAGTTTTGTTAAAAACTAATCGTTGCAAGAACCACAAACAAAAAAGCCTTAGAAAAGCTTCCTTTTTAAACTGATTACGACGTTGGAGTTGGCCCCGCGCCGCTCAAGCCAAGCCAAATATAAAAAAGGCTAGGCAAGTTTGTGCAGGCCTAAAGACTGGTCTTAGATGCCGGTTTAAGAAAGGCTTCAAGTAATTAATTTGTGAAAAGTGTAAAACTTGGCTATGATAAACGCTTCAGCATGACCTTGACAAGAGCCGAGTCAACCCAAAAAAAATTTTGAACGGGCTGGATTGCCGAAAGAAAAGCTTAGATGAATCTTACTTAGGTTTTGCAGAATCTTATTTTAGGTTTTGCAACACAAGATTTAACTTGGAATAACTGAAAGCAAATAAACTAAACTGAAGCAAATTTAAAAGAAATTGGGCTAGACTGTGAAATATGTGTCTGAGGCCCACACTAACAAAAAAAGTACTCGACCTGTCCCGCCCTGATTGACCTTATACTTTTTTATATAGGAAGATCATGTAGTAAATATAAGACTTTCAGCAATGTAATAAATTGCGCTTTTCAGTCAATCTCGAGAAAATCGAGATCAAAAAAATGTGTTTTGAACTTCCTGCCAAATTGGCATTGTGTTTCCAGATTATAACTTCGCCATCTTTGGCTTTTTAAGAATTTTTCTTTGATATGCTCGTAGAATACCTTTAAATGAACCAAAACTTTTAAATTTGTAAAAGGAAAGTCGAAAAAAGTGCTTGAAACACAATCCCAAATGTGCCAAATTGGCGGGAAACCAAAATAATTCAAATTTAAAACTCAAAAGTTTTAGATATTTTTCAAAATTTAAAACTGCCTTATGTTTATTACTTAAAGGCATGTATAATTGAGTGTCAGTTACTACTACCAATCCGGAAAACAAAATGTCGTCATACTTCTTATTCGTTTTTTATTTCGGGTAAATTCGAATACAATAAAGAGAATCTCAGTGTGATCAAACAACAATAAGGCGGATTATGTCATCACAAATCAACTCGTCTGGGAAGATCTTAGTTATTGGGGGTTTGAATACCTTGGTTTAGTGGCTAGAAATAGGAATTAAAAACAACCTTTCTGGGCTTGGTAGACTTTTTAAACTTATTTTAACGTTTGTATGCTTGAATTTGATTATGCTTTATATTGCTTATGTTGATTTAACAAGGGAATTTCACCATGTCTCCGTCGGATTTTGGCCAGTGACCTAAAGGGGATATAAGATCATAAAAAGTTACCAAGAAAATCATTTTTGATAACTGCTAAATGGCTTTGGCTAGCGCTTTACAGTAAGCTCAATGTTCGTATATGTTTATAGTAAGATGCAACTGAAAAATTTTTAATTTTTAGTTATTTTTTTAAACTAACTAAAGCAATAATATAAAAAACTTCAATTCAAATTATTGTTTAACTAGCTAAAAAGTACATATTGTCATAATGGCAAAAAGCCAAAACAAGATTGGCAGCATTCCAACCTACCGGTTTTTGTACACCAGACAATATCTGTAAAGGGTCCTGTTTAGATCTACGCGATACTAATCAGTCAAAAATAAAGGGGCAAAAGGTGTTCTCTATGTAAATTTTTTAACTGCAAGTAAATCGCTAGCCAAGGCAGTTTAACAATTTTAAAAAATTGGCTCTTTTGTAACTTTTTATGCTCTTTCATCCTATGTAGGTCTCGTTTTAAAAGCCAAAGAATATTAGGTGTAATTTCCTGAGTAAAGCCCTTTATTTAGTTTAAAGTTTGTTGTATTTGGGTAAAGGCAGCAAAAAGTTACAGTAATTCAAAATTTAGTTTAACATTAGGTGTTATATTTCATTGCTTTACTTTAATGATACAATAATTTATTATCAACGTATGAACTGAAAATCTTGAACTTATTCCTAGAAAGCCTGAATCAAAGCCTTTGATTCAAAGGTTACAGTCTATTCAGTAGACCATGCATTGTAATTAACTTTCTCTTACAAAACGAAAGTTTTTACTCAAAAAATCTCCGGAAAAAGATTTGTCGTAGAAGCAGTAGCAATAAGAAAGAGCATCTTGTAGCTATAAGAAGAACATCGACTTTAGAAACGTTACGCAACACGCCAATTACAAATTATTGTATGTTGTGAATGGTGAAAGTTGAACGATCTTCTGATGTGGAAAATCGCCGCTGAAACTGGGGGTGGGGTTGGGCTTGGTGATCAGGCTTACCTTTTTCTTTATCTTCTTCTTGAGGTTGATTCGAAAGTCTTGAGACATTTCTATTGTGTTGGGTTGAGCTTCCGGGTTGGGGGTACTGTGATGGAAGTTTTTGTGAAAGAGGGGTGATGTGCTGGTAAGGGTATTGCTCTGAATACTCTGTTGAGTTACGGATACTGGGCTGAAGATTTTTGTGGGTTAGTGCTACTGTGTTGATCTCTTTTGGGTTAGTAGTATTGCTCAGAAAACTTTTTTGGTTAAGAGTACGTGTTAAAATCTCTTCTGGATTGGGAGTACTGTGTTGAAGGTCCTTATAGGTGCACTGTACGTTTACTGAGGTTTTTAGGTACTTTATTATAATCTTTCAGTCTACATATATAAGTCGTGTTTTATAGTGGGATATTTGTAAGGGTGTTAAAAAGTCTCATATTTAGGTCACATTGAGGTAACAGTAAAAAAGCAACAAGACTTTGTTTTGACAGTTCGATACACTTGTTTTTGCCATTATTATTGAACGTGCTATACTCCGTGAGACTGTTTATGAACATGCCGTATTATACTATTACCTCTCTGGCTCTCAAAACCTGATTTCTAACTAATTTAGGTCCCAAATGCCATCTTCAATACCTACAACAATATTATTATACCTTCTCCTACTATCCCATAGCCACCAAACTCACGCTGGTGGTTATGACAGTGGCTACGCAGCATCACATGGTATTCAAGGCCCAAACGGCGAAGCCAATGGTCTGAACGGTGGAGCTAATGGCCTAAACGGCGGAGGCGGTGGAGGAGCCGGCGGAGGCATTTTCGGCGGCCCAAAAGCTAATGGAGGTCAAATACCCAATGCTTTAGTTAATGAACCGGTCGTAACCTGTGGTGCTGAAAGCGTATCGATTGACTTTACAACTAGTCGCGAGTTTTCTGGCAGGATATTTGTGAAAGGGTACTCACAAGACACGAGTTGTTCGTTAAATGGCAGTGGAGCGAAAATTCATGGATTTTCAATCAATTTTGATCAATGCGGACTGAGGAGGAATCGAGAGGTAAAGTAGCGTTTTTGACGTTTTTTTTGTATTTTTAAAACAGAATTTTTATAGAAATCGATTTGTTTTTTTAATTAATAGGTGGGGGCCCAGAGCCGGGCTCTAGGGGCCCCCAAAGTTGCAAAAAAGTTGAAAGTGGTTCCCTCTGTACATTTTTCAAAAAATTTTTTTTGCAAAAAATTGGCACTGGTCCATTTTTTCGATCCCCGTCCCCAGACCAAAAATCCCCGTCCGGCCAATGGTAGAGCCATTTAATTTTTTTAATAGTTTTTTATTTTAAAAAGTAAAGGGAGCTTTTTCTTGCTTTACTCTTTTACTGCCTTGTCCTAACAATAAACATTTTATGTTTTACTGTTTTAATTGTTAATTTACAGTCAAACTTCTGTATAACGAACGGCTCGAGAATTTGAAATTTGTTTGTTATAAAAAAGTTTTGTTATACAGAAGTTTTTACTACACTGTTCAGTTTCGGCCAGGGATTTGAAATCTGTTTGTTATACAGGATTTTTCTACAAGACTGCCTTTTTATGACTAGTTGTTTGACTTATGTTGACTTATTTTTATTTTTAGATGAACGGAGTAAGCATAGCAGCAACAGTAGTGGTCTCTTTTCACCCTATCTTCATCACTAAAGCTGATAGAGCTTACAAAGTCAACTGTTTCTACATGGAAGCGAGGAAGACTGTCAATCAAAATTTGGAAGTTAGGTACGTCATTTGACACTGTATTTTATTTTAAATTTTTTTAAATTTTTCAAAAAAATTTTGAAATTTTTAAAATTTTAAAAATATTTTCGAAATTTTGAATTTTTTAAAAAAATGTGATTTTTGTTAGCTTTTGAAAATTTCTAACCCTAAATTTTATTTTTTACCAATTTTGAAAACATACTCACATAAAATTTGTCATTTCAGTGCAATAACAACCAAAGCCATTGACCGTCAAGCTTCATTGCCAGTTTGTAAGTATGAAATCCTGACCGATGGTCCAAATGGTGGTCAAGTGCATTATGCCAAGATTGGAGATCAGGTTTATCACAAATGGTCTTGTCACACGGATGTGGCTGATGTTTACTGTATGAAAGTGCACTCATGTACTGTGAATGATGGACAAGGTGGAGATCCGGTTACTGTGCTTGATGAAAATGGGTAAAATGCGGTTGAAAACAATGTTTTAAAAAATTTTAAATTTTTTTAAATTTTAAAAAAATTTTTAATTTTTAATATTAATTTTTAGCTGTGAAATCGATGGCTATGTGTTACAAAACCTGGATTACCAATCAGATCTAGTGGCTGGTCAATCAGCATACGTATTTAAATTTGCTGACAAACCTACATTACATTTTAATTGTCAAATTGAATTGGCTCTGAAGGACAAAAATGCCGGCTGTGCTTATACGGTAAGTTACAGTATTCTTGTACAGGTTTGGTAGGGTAGAACACGGTAGGGTTTGGTAGGGTACGGTAGGAAACGGTAGGCTACGGTAGGTTACTGTAGAATACGATAGGTCACTGTAGGATACGGTAGGATACTGTTGGATACGGTAGGTTACTGTAAGATACGGTTAGGTACGGTAAAGCAGGGTAGCATAATGTAGAGTAAAGTAAAACAAGGTTTTTTTAATTTTATTACCTAAATTTGAAAAATTATCTTCAGAAGCCCCAATGCCAATCCCCAGCCGACTACTCCACCGGCTATGGCTCCAAGCCTTCAAACGGAGGCGGATACGCAGCCTCAGGCAGCTCCTCTGCCAGCTCCGAAGCCTTCCCCCGCCCACCCACGCCCAACTCACCCAACTTTGGCAATTACCAAGCGACCACGGTACCATTACCACCAAAAGCTGGTATGTTCCAAACGGAAGTGAATCCGAGTAGTTATTGTAAGTAATCGACCAGTAAGACGTATTTTTGGTATGTTTTAGCTGGTGAATCGGCTAGCGAAGAGTTCTCGTACAGTGGACTGGGCAATGGACCGCCGGGCGTGTCACCGCCAACTGGATACAAGGGCATGGGTGCTTCACAGGGCTTCACACCTGGCTTGGGCAAGGGCAAGAATGGATACAAGAAAGTGGTTAAAAGAGGTAAAATACGAACAAAAGGAGCAAAAATTTTTTAAATGTTAAACTATTTTAAAAAGTAGTTAAAAAAAGTAAAATACGCGCTACCATTGTACTTGATTTTTATTTCCAGATGACACAAACAAGGTTGCCGACTTTGATCTGCCTGAACAACAACTTGTCGTTATTGAAATTGATGAGGACGAGAAAAGTAAGATTTTTTTTGCTATTTTTTACTTTTCTAGTTTTTCAATTTAAGTTTCAAGAAATTTTGAACCATTTTTTGAAATTCTAAAGACTTTTGAGATTAGAGCTAAAGCCAAATTGCAAGAACCTTTCGACCAGAATTCTTTTAAATTTTTGATTAAAAATCTAAAACGTTTAAATTGTAGATTAAAATTCAAAATTCTGTAAGTTTTTAGACCAGTTTGACCAAAATCCAAAATTCCAGGAAATTTCCGACCAGAATCTAAAAGTTTAGGAAAACGTGAACTAAAATTAAATTTCCCAAGTATTTTTGACCAAACTTAATATTCTAAGAACTATTGAACTATTTTTTAAAGTTATGTAAGCTTTTGGACAAATGTTTAAAATTCCAAGAACTTTTGAACTAAAACTTCAAATATCATGAAATTTTGGACTAAAATTCAAAATTTGAAAGACTTTCGAACCAAACATGAAATTCTCTGAACTTTTGGACCAATTTTTAAAGCTTTTAAAAATTTTTGAACCGGCTTTGAAATTCCATAAAACTCAGAATTCAAATTTCCAAAAAAAATTTTTATTTTTTTTAAAACAAAAATTCAAAATTTTGGTCGAAATATCATTTTCAGAATCCGAAAACCGATCAGCGTCAATCTCTCGCTCGAACCAACAACTATGTCTGTCATCCACAATATTCGCTGGCCTTTTCGCCGCTTCCGCTTTGCTATGCGGAATGATTGCCGTTTTCTTATATTCAGCATTAAGAAACCATCGAAGTGCAATTCAGAAAGGAGCTTGGGGCATGTGATGACATTTTAGTACAACTGGGATTTTTGTAATGACGTTTTATAATAGTACAATACTAATTTTAGTATTATAACTTTGAAGTTGTATGTTGCTTGTTTGTTCATATTTGGAAAATGCATGTTTTTGTATAATTTTTTTAAAAATGTTATTGAATTCTACTATGGTTAATAAACTGAATAAATATATATGAGCATTAAGATGGGAGACGGAAGGCAGGGTGGATCAAGGTAGAGTAGAGAAGAAAAAGGTAAAGTGGAGTTGAGTAGGGTAGGTTAAGTCAAAGTGAAACAAAGTAGAGTAAGTCAAGACACGGTAGAACAAAGTAGAAAAAAGTAGAGCATTGCAGAGTAAAGAAAGGCAAGGTAGAGTAAGGTAGAACATAGTAGTAGGGCTTTGAACTAGAACTTTTTGTTAGGGTTCTGAACTAGGACTTTGAGAGGGCTCTAGGCTAGGGCTCTGGGCTAGGGCTCTAGGCTAGGGCTCTGGGCTAGGGCTCTGGGCTAGGGCTCTAGTCTAGGGCTTTGGGCTAGGGCTCTAGAATAGAAAATTGTTTCTATTTTAATTTTTTTGCAATACAATCCTTTTGTTTGCCTTAAAAATGTTTAAATGTCATTTACGTAGGCGCAATTGCAGGAAAAAATAAAACGTTAAAACAATGTTTGCTTTAAAATTTGAACGGTTTTTACACACTGCAATTAAAATTTTATGTATTTTTATTGTAAAAGTGATGTCGATATTGAAAACGAGACATAGATCACTACGAAGTAAACTTTCTTACTACTTTTTTTCGTTTTTTGGTCCAAAAGTTCTTGGAATTTTAGAATTTTCCTCCAAAAGTTCTTGGAATTTTGAAGCTTGGTCTAAAAGTTCTTGGAATTTTGAAGCTTGGTCAAAAAGTTGTTGAAATTTTAAAACTTGGTCCAAAAGTTTTAACTTTCGTCCAAAAGTTCTTGGAATTTTAAAGTTTGGTCTAAAAGTTCTCGGAATTTTAAAATTTGGTTTTAAATTTGTTAGGGTTATTTGTTAGTTAGGAAAGTTTTGTGTTAGGAAAGTTTGGTCCAAAGTTCTTAGAATTTCAAAGTTTGGTCCAAAAGATCTTGAAATTTTAAAATTTTGGTCAAAAAGTTCTTGAAGTTTGAAGTTTCGGCCTAAAAGTTTGCGATATTTCAAAGTTTATCTTAAAACTTACTAGAGCTATCAAACTTTTCCCTAGCAGTTATTTAAATTTTTAAAATTAGCCTAAATTTCTAAGTTTTGTTTCAAGAAAATATCTGTATTTTACAATAGTTTCAAATTCTTATTTAGCAAAAAAAACTTTGTCTAACCGTTAATTTTTACCGTATTTTAATCACTCTTTCAGTTGTTTTTGAAACTTTTTCTGTCAAATTTGTTACAACTTGTGCTTAGCAATGTTTTTCAACGTCGTTTGTCAAGCTGTTCG
The DNA here is from genome assembly GCA_904066225.2 of Bursaphelenchus okinawaensis. Taxonomy (NCBI): domain Eukaryota; kingdom Metazoa; phylum Nematoda; class Chromadorea; order Rhabditida; family Aphelenchoididae; genus Bursaphelenchus; species Bursaphelenchus okinawaensis. Next base: position 2,739,114 of record CAJFCW020000005.1, on the reverse strand, counting down.
TTACCGTACATAAAATACTTCAAGTCATGCGTAATTAACTTATAACGATTTTTAACGTACTTTGATGGGTTTATCACAACATAATCTTTAATTAAAATGTCTTTTTGTTGCAAATTTTAAACTTTTGAGTTTTTTACTTTGCGGTTAAACTTTTTGAACTTTTAGAAAAAAAGGGCACGACTGATACTGTAAAGAAAATTTTTGCTATTTTTTGTCTTGTAAAGAAAGTTTTTGCTATATTTTGTTTTGTAAAGAAAGTTCTTGCTGTTTTTTGTTCAGTAAAGAAAGTTCTTGCCGTTTTTTGTTCTGTAAAGAAAGTTCTTGCTATATTTTGTTTGTAAAGAAAGTTCTTCCCATTTTACGTATTGTAAAGAAAATTATTGCCATTTTTTGTTTTGTAAAGAAAGTTCTTGCCATTCTTTGCTTTGTAAAGAAAGTTGTTGCCAATTTAACCCATAAAACCTGCCGTCTCTAATCTCTACATGATCTTTTTTTCATTTTTACCCTAAAAACGGTCGAAGCATTTAAAAAAACATTTTTTGAAACAAACGGAATTTTAATTGAATAGACAAGTCACCCAGCTGATAAGAGATAGTAAAAAGAAGAGAGAGCAGCAGACATTGCCGTTTTAGATTTTTGTCTTTTTTAAATTGAACTTGATTAAAAAAGTCTCGAATTAAGCCTAAATTTGATTTCGAACAATTTCAAATTAAGCCTAAATTTGATTTTGACACAATCTCGTATCAAGCCTAAATTTGATTTGAAACGATCGTGAATTAAGCCTAAATTAAATTTAAAACAATTTCAAATTAAGCCTAAATCGAGAGTAAACTGTAATTTGACGTCAATTCGCTTCCGTTCAGTTGGACAAACCAAAATGTTCAAACAAAGCATTAGTCTTGAATTCGAATATTGTTTTTAATTTGAATAGGATGAACTGAACAAATAGGGATTTTTTAAATCTGTAGGTTTGAAATTTAAACAAACTTCATTTTTTAAATCTTCAGGCTTTATACAAAGCATGTTTTCAAAAATGTTTCAGCCAACCTCAATCAACGTACTTTACAAAAGAAATTAAAAAATTATTTAGCTGATGAAAATAACAAGAACTTTTTTTCAAAAACACAAAAATGGCAAGAACTTTCTTTACAAAACAAAAAATGGCAATAACTTTCTTTACAAAACAAAAAATGGCAAGAACTTTCTTTACAAAACAAAAAATGGCAATAACTTTCTTTACAAAACAAAAAATGGCAATAACTTTCTTTACGAAACAAAAAATGACAAGAACTTTCTTTACAAAACAAAAATGGCAAGAACTTTCTTTACAAAACAAAAAATGACAAGAACTTTCTTTACAAAACAAAAAATAGCAATAACTTTCTTTACAAATCAAAAAAAGCAAGAACTTGCTTTACAGAATATAGTTTGGTCCAAAAGATCTAAAATGGCAAGAACTTTCCTTACAAAACAAAAAATAGCAAGAACTTTCTCTACAACAATTAAAACAACAAAAATCTGTTCAACAAGATTTATAACAGTCTTATGTTTAGCCACCACCCCTATCAACTAAGAAATACAACTCAAGATCACCTCTTCTCGTGCCAATGACTGACCAGATCATAAGCCACTGAAACAAAATCAATGACCAGACATCTGACGTTGCCTTCCACTTCCAAAATGGCCTTCAAATCAACAACAATATAAAAGTCTGTACCTTCTAGTTTGCAACCTCGATTTCGAAATTGTTTAAACGTGAACTCGACCAACAATCTTCGAACTATTGGGCTTACTCACGGTTGTTTATATTGTTTCGGAAGGTTTGTCTTATGCGGAAGTAGTCAAAGGACAACGGTTTTTGATGTTCGCTTTATTAATGAGGCATCGTTAGGCCTAAAGATAACTTTGTGTGGGTTAGAAATAGCGTTCTTAGGTTTAAATTAGAATTTATTGGCTTAAAAATGAGGTCTTAAGCTTAAAAATAGCATTTTTAGGTTAAGAGTGGTTTGTAAACAAAGTTTTTTCTAACTTTTGTATTGCAAAGAAAGTTCTTGCCGTTTTGTGTGTTCTAAAAAAAAGTTATTACCTTTTTACCTTTCTAGAGAAAGTTCTTGCCATTTTTTGTCTTGTAAAGAAAGTTCTTGTCATTTTGTGTTTTGTAAAGGAAGTTTTTGCCATTTTATTTTCTGTAAAGAAAGTTCTTGCCATTTTTTGATTTGTAAAGAAAGTTCTTGCCATTTTTTGTTTCGTAAAGAAAGTTCTTGCCATTTTGTGTTTTGTAAAGGAAGTTTTTGCCATTTTATTTTCTGTAAAGAAAGTTCTTGCTTTTTTTGATTTGTAAAGAAAGTTGTTGCCATTTTTTGTTTCGAAAAGAGTTTTTACTATGGTTGGTAACTTGCAGGCTGCGAGTGATACTCAACAAAACGGCCATTTCTTGTGTTGTAAAGAAAATCTTTGTCATTTACTTGTTATCTAGACAAAAATCTTAGCTCAAATTCAAAAATTTTCATTTTTTCAAAAAAAATTTTTTTTTTAATTTTTAAATTTTAAAAATTTTAAAAATTTTAAGTTTTAAGTTATAATTTTCAAAAAATCTCCAAATTCCGATGAAATTTATAATATTATAGTTTATTTTCACGTATTGTATTATCTGATATTTGTATGTTAACATAATTGAGCTGAGAGTATATAAAGCTACAATAATCTAAGAGAAAGATCACTGGGTAAGATAGTGTACTGTACAGTAAAAGAAAGGCTGAATCCATGTGGAGGCTTGCGTTAGGCGCATGTGTGGTAAAAAATAGCATTATTACAAAAAACGGTCGAAAATAAGAAAAATCGACCAAAAAATAGCTGAACTAACAAAATGTACAATCATAAAGTTACAGTATAACAAAATTTACAAAAATCAATTAACATTACAGTAGACTTATTATTATTATCGAGTGATATCGTATTGTAAGGCACTAATCTCAAAATGAAATGTTATAGTAGCGGTGTGATACAATGATATCACTGGAATGTAGACAAATATATTGGCATACATAGGAGTATGTATAGCGTTAATAAATAGGTAAAACTCTGATGAATAATATTTAAAGAAAAGTCCAAAATTAATTGAACCTGCGGCCAACCTTGGAGCAGCACTGCGAAGCCGATGGAAGACGCAAGAACTCCTGCGAAGCCAACTTCACCTTCAGGTTGTCGTCGATGGTGAAGAACAAGGTGCCAACGCCGTCCAGGTAGATCTTGTCCTTGTTGACAGCCACAAACTTGTTCTTCTTCACCTCCTTCTCAACAATAAACTCCCAGTCGCCGTGACCACAGCCGTTCTGCATTGGACTGAAGTGGTTGGTCTGTCCGTAGCATGGGAATGGCATTCTCTCGGAGATCTCGCCATTTGGAGCCTTGACACGAAGGTAGAAGGCTTGGTTGGTCAAGGTGGCAAAGTCCATCTCAACTTGTTTGGCTTCAACTACACAGTCGTTGTCCATGTCGCTCAGGAGGCATGGCTTGGCCGATTGAAGGGACGAGACGGTACGGCGAAGACCACCAAGGCCACCAGCCGAGATCTTGCGGACTGATGACAATTTGGGCTGTACGTGAGCGGCCAGCTCGTCACATTCGTTGGCAAATTGTTGACGTGAAGTGGTGGCTTGTTGGCCACAGAAGGAGTGGGTGATTGGGGATGGTGCGGATACCATGAACATGTTTTTAGTCGTTTAGAGCGTGTGTTTGTATTGGATTCTGGAAAAGGTAAAGTTTAATATTAAAGTTTTTGGGGTTTTCTCGGTAAAAAAGACATCGCGGATTGTAAAACATATTATTTTAGGTAACATTTTTTATTTTAAAATTAAAAATCTTAAAAAAGTTAAAAATTTTAAAATGACATGGTGAAGATAATATCAGAAACTGAATTCTGATCTCATGCCAAACTAAAATATCAAAAAAAATTTTTATTTTTAAATAATTTTAAAAAATCCTATTTTAAAACCTCAAAAGTCCCAAAAAATGCTTTTTAAGCTAATCCAAAACCCGATAAACTAGTCCCAAAAACTTTAGTAAGCCAGTCCAAAAACCCATGAGCTACTCCCAAGACCATCTCCAATGAGCTGCTCCCAAAACCAGCTCACTTCCACGTCGAAAACGTACTCAAAACCCGCCAACAAAGTACGGCGAACGTTGTAGACGAAACCCGAATGTGGATGGCGTTCGGTGGGCTTTATATAGGCGCCCGCTCTCCCCACCCCGCCGAAAAAGAGGCGGACAGACGGGCACGCCCACTTTTGTTCTTTGAGAAAAGGAATCGTCACCCGGTCCGGGGGGAGGGCGGTGCCGGTCGCTAGTCGAAACCAAAAAGTTAGCTAGCGATTTTCTGCGAGTCGACACGAGCTTTTTTTTTTTGCTTTTTCGAGCTTTTTTGCTTGTTTATATTGTGATGGGGTCTTCAGGCTATAAAGTTTAATATTGTTGGTTAAAGGAGTTGGAGATAAGGTTTGATATTGTTAGGTAAAGAAGAGGAATTTAAGGCTAAATATTTTTTATTAAAGAAGGATAAGATAAAGGTTAACATTATTAATTAACCAAGAGGAAAGTAAAGGTTAATATTCTTAGTAAAGAGAAGTAAAACTTAATATTGTATACAGAATATGGGTTGATGAGGGGTGTAATAATGGGAATTAGACGAGTTAATGATATGTTTTGAGCTGAAAACATAGTTTTTAGGTGAACTGGGTTAGCCAAATGGGGGAGTAAAGTAGAATGGATTATATTGTGTTTTTTGATGAGGCATGATAATTGCTTAAAATTTTAAGTTAAAAATTTCAAAAAAGTTGGAAAAAATGAAAATTTTAGATTTCCTGATTGTGGTTTGAAAATTCTTGAAATTTTAAATTTTTAAATATTTTTTGGTTTAGAAAATGAATTTTAGGCTTAAAATCAAAAAATTAGGCTTAAAAGCTAAATTATAGGATTAAAAATTAGCCTTTTATTTTCTGGGTCTAAAAGTTCTTAGAAATTAAATTTTTTTTTAAATTTTTGATTTTTATGTATGTCATACTGTATTTTTGGGTGTGTACTTTACTTGTAATGATTTGTCTTTCATACTGTCTTTTCATACTGTTCTTTATCATTTAATGCCAATTTTTATCTATTTCTTTACTTAGTGCCATTCTTTATCATGTTCTGTACTTTCATACGCCCTTTACCCTTCTACTCTTTCATGTGACATTTCTTGTTTGTACTAGAACATATTTTGTAGCTTGTGCATGATTTTTTCATACAACAAAGTTTGAGTATTATAAAGTCTGTAGTGCCACTATAATGCTTACACTTCATCATGTGCCATTTCTAACTTGTTGTTTTGCATGTTAAAAAGTAAATAAATTAAATGAGTGATAGTTGTTGAAGCTTGTGCCAATTTGTGACCTAGGCTGAACCATACATCAGGTCAGGTACGATTTGGCGAGGGAAGAAAGTGCTGAAGAAGAAATTAAGTTAGAGTAGGGACGTCATTGTACTAAATGACATCAAGATTTGTCTTTGTAGGGTAGGGTATGGTCGGTTGTACTTATACAGTAAGTTACAGTACTTGTGTACAGGTGTAGTAGGGTAGGATAGGAAATAGTAGGTTAGAGTAGGATAGGGATCACGGCAGGTAAGGCAAGGCTCTGTAATACCGATATATTAGCCTTCAGTAGCCGTAGCAATTTAAAGTAGCAAAAATTGTACTTTCGATTGCTAAAAAAGGTAAAAGAAGTGGGTTAGGTGATCTGTTACAAGATGATTAGCTTCCGGTTCATCTTTTTACCTTTCTCAATGAGCTCTTAACTACTAGTGTCATTAGAAACACTAATTAACTTTTTGCTTTTTCTAGCTTCTAATTATTGTATAAGAAGCCTAGTGTTAGCTGTTGAAGGTTAATACTATATTATACTTGTTAGTATTGACATTTACTATATAGTACTTCTTAGTACTGGGATATGATATATTATACTTGTTAGTACTAATAAATACTAAGTTCTGCGTGTGAGCACTATTATAATTTAAATAGTGTTGCTTAGCATTGACGTATACTATATTGTACTTGACAGTACTAAGTAAATAGAATCACATAGAGGAAGGAGTGCCAAGTATAAGTGTCATCCCTCCATTTCCTTCTTTAAGTACTCTAACAAACAAAATTCTCACTATTTTTGTTTGTTTTGACAGTACTAGTACAACATCAGTACTATAATTTGTTGTTTTCTTGTGTTCTCTTCTTGAGAATGGACTTTTCTTTTATAGTACATGCCCTTATCCTGCTCATACCCACCAGAATGAACTAAGAACTAATTATTAATTATGGGTAAGAGCGCGAGTTCAGTACGAAAGTTAAATTAGCATGGTAATGCTTGAACTTATGGTACTTATAGAGTGAAATAAGCCTAGGAATTAGTTTTTAAAATTTTTTAAACCTAAAATTCATTTTTAAGCCTAAAATTTTGTTTTTAAGCCTAAAGTTCATCTTTAAACGTAAAATTCATTTTTAATCCTAAAATGCATTTTTTAAGCTTAAAATTCATTTTTAAGCCTAAAATTCATTTTTAAAGCCTAAAGTTCATCTTTAAACTTAAAATTCATTTTTAAGCCTAAAATGCATTTTTCAAACCTAAAATTCATTTTTAAGCCTAAAACGTTTAGAAATACCTAAAAATCATTGATTCTTATAAGCCTAATAATTACTGCCATTCTTTTTTTTATAAACCCGCTTAAAATCTTTAAATCACCCCCCCCCCTCAAAGTGAAACTCGTTTATGAGCTGACTAACGGCGAGAAACGGCGCGGCGTTCCTTCCACTGCCAGACGGCTTCTCCTTTTTTATTTTTGATCGTTCGACTCGCTGCAAAGGAATAAAATTAAAAATTTCGAACCGAATTTGTGTGCCAGGCTCGGGTTTTTTTTGCGGCGGGTGCAACAACACCAAGCATAACATTAGGCGAGAGTTCAAAGTTTGTTCGAGCTATGTGGGTCAGATTTGGAGGTTTAGGAAAAATATGGTTTTAGGTAATAAAATGGCTATTGTTGTAACAAAATGAAAATTTTGGGTAACAAAATTTACATTTTAGGTAACAAAATGAAAATTTTAAGTAACAAAAATTTTTTTTGATTTTAGTTTAAAATCTATGAACTTTATACCTAAAACATAAAATTCTATAAACTTTTAGACCGGCAGTAAAAAATCTTAAACTAAGTCTAACCTGGACCTATGAAAAGACAAAGCCGGTTCTAGTAGTAAAAAAGCCAGGTAAAGACTTGTAAAAAAACTGGGCCAGTCCTAGTGAACCTCTTTTCAAATCTAGCCTTAACACCATTAAAAATGTCCTTAAAAACCCTAAAATAAAGTTAAACTTAAAATTTATTACATTAAAGTCCCCCCGATGTTTGAAGTGATGTTTGTTCTCAAGAGGAAGCCAGTAAATTGTATTTGAATGTATATTACACTCGAATGTAATTATCTTAACTATAAGAGAACAAACAGTAGGTTTAATAGTAATTCCATATTGTTTTCTTGACTGTTTAGATTGGTCTCTTAAACTTTTCGGATTTGGCGGGCTTTTTGGAATTTGAAAAGGGCTAGAGATTGTAAGTTTGAGTTTTGGTCCAAAAGTTTATAGAATTTTGAATCTTGGTCCAAAATTCATAGAATTTTAAAGTTTGGTCCAAAAGTTCATAGAATTTTGAATCTTGGTCCAAAAGTTCATAGAATTTTAAAGTTCGGTCAAAAAGTTCTTAGAAATTCCCACTTCAACCCAAAATTAAAAAAAAATCAAAAACTAGCTACTATTCCCGCTGAAATGGTGCAGCAATCAACTGAGTAAACTCGCTTTCCCGAAGCACTTTTGTTGCACACGCTTTATTCGAAAGCATGTTTCCTCGCTGAACACCTTTTCCTTAACGAACGTTCGCTTTTCGACGTTCGCTCACAGGCTTGTGACTTGTTGTGACACAATAAAACCATAAAACGAAAAAGCGAGCTGTTCTCGTGAAAACACCACGTGAAGCCAAAGATTATTAGACGTAGCGAGGAATCCGGGAATTATTCTTGGATTTGGGTGGAGGGGAGACAAACAGAGGAGAGCTACTATCTTCTAAAGATAGTAGTACCAAGTATAAAAGTACATGAGTGTACCTTGCATTTAAAGTTAATTTTAATGATTGATAAAGGTATATTAGGGTGAGTAGGATAAGGTAGGGTAAGCCAGGATGAGGTAGGGTGAGGTACGGTGAAGTAGGGTATGGTAGGGTAAGCTAGGGTAAGGTTGGGTATACTGGGGTAGCGTAGAGCAAAGCAGAGGTTATAATTAGTACAAAAAGTATTAACTGTACTTGTCCTAACTATAATATGATACTAGACTATAATATTACAGTGCTAACTAGTACTATCCTATACTGAAAAACATATAACAAGGAAACACATGCTCTAACATACATAATAACATCTCTCAAAGTTCAAAAGATACAACATACAATATTATATGTGTACTAATTACTTCTATTTTTTACAATGTTTACAATCGCTCGTGCTCCTCGGTACCACGAGCAAAGATAATAGTATGGTTACAGTCCAAAGTATAACAAAATTAATTATTTGTTTCTCAATTATAAAGCAACTTTTGTCGTATATGGCATGTCGTATAAGCGCATTTTCACAGTAATTAAATTTATACCTTTTTCGTAATATTGATATTGTGAAAAAGTGTTGTAAGGTTTAATCTGTAAATATAAATAAATGTTGTAAAAGCTGTAAATACGCACTGTGGCTACAATATTGAGAAAACATTGTAACTAATATTGGCAAATTGAAGGTTTTCTATGTAAAACTGTTTGGAATTTTAATTTTTTTTCTAATTTTTAATTTTTTGGAAAATTGAAAATTCAGTTTTTTTAAATTTATTGAATTTTAAATTACTTTTTTTTAAATTTGTTTAGAAATTATAAACTATAATAGAAAATGCATTTGTAATTAATTTTTAACTTAAAAATTTCAGTTTAACTTAATACGCTAAATGAAAATGTAAAATACGATTTTTAATTTAATACTGTACAATCTTCCCATAAGTCCATCGACAAGAATTTAAATCTCAAAAAGTGTTGTAAATTTTCTTGCACATGACAAAAACGTTGATAAAATAATAGTTTTGCATGACTATGAATTTATCAATGACCCAAAATTGACATATTGCTAACTTTTTCATTATAAAGTCATCATGAGTGCAAATAAATGACACTGTTTGTTGCTGCAAAGTTTGAAAAATTTGTAAAAAAAAACAATTTTTAAATTTTCTTCACATTTGATACCTCTCAAAATACATTTGCGAAAAAAAAGGAAATCTTTTCAAAAATTTTGAATTGAAAAAAAATATTTTGTGAATCAGGCCCCTAAACCTTTTCGTGAGCATTGAAGACTTTTTGGCTTAGCTTAGTCTTTACTGTTTTATCTGGTCTGTCTTGGCCTTTTTCTTTAGTAAAATAAATAAAATGTTATTGTACCCAAACGGTTTGAAAACATAAACCTTATTTTGTATTATAAAAGAGTGGCTTGTGCCATTCGCATCAAATTGTATGTATTCTGTGGGTTGCCGTGCGTGGAACCGCACGGCTCATCTTTTCTCTATTATTATCTATTTCCTTGTACATCCTGGCTCTTCTTTTGGCTCTCTTTTAATTTTTTATACTCTTCTTTGCCTTACCCTATCCTAATTTTTTCCATTCTTCTACCCCCAATATCTTTTTTCTTTACTTCCTCCCCCCCTCCTCATCTATCCCCCCCCCCTTCCTCTTATTCCCCCGTCCCTTTCCTCATGGCCTCAAAAACCATTTTCCTTCACTAGCGATCTTTTCCCTTTTCCTTATTTCTTGTTTATGTTGATTTTTCCCCCAAAAGACCTTGTTTGTTTCGAAACCGCGAGTGGTTTTTGATTATCATGGTAAATATTGTCAATAACGGTTTGTTAGATTTGTGATGTTTAGCGTGTACTATTGTGGAAGCATCTGGAAACAATATTGTATTACAAAAAACAACAGTTACTTTGCATATTAAGATTTCTACTCGTTTTTACTGTGCAGTAGATGTGTAAGATCGCACGGGGAGGGTTTTAGCTTAAAAATTGAAAATTGGGTAGAGTGAATAAAGAAAATATATTAAAAAATGTTTTTTAAGATGAGGATAAGCCAAAATAAAATATTTTTTAAGAAGGGCGAGGTAAAAATTTTTTTTCAGGTTAGGGGTGGTGGGGTGAAAGAAAAATACAGTTTTTAGCAAAGACATTCAGTAAGCTACAACTTCTGTCAATTTTAGCCAAAACAAAGGTTATGCGGCTTCAGGCATTAAAAACCGTGCATAGTACTATAAAATTTATGACATACGACCGATTACGACAATAGAACAAACTGGAATGAATATTAAAAAACGGTTGAAGCCGTACTGTAAAAAATTAGCACGCACATCAACATGAGTCAACATGAGTACATTGAACAGTAAAAAAGATGCCGTATATAACCATATAATTTTACAAAAGTAAAAAAGTTTTGTCGTTTTTGGCACTTAAAATGCATACAAAATGACGACAAAACTTTAAAAATGATAAATAAATCCCTGCTTTACTATTGTATACCTAGTACAACATTATATGTATTATTTTATATAATATAGTACTAGTTAGTTCAGTGAAATTAAATTACAAACCACAAAACAACCTTAGGTTGTTCTCAAAAGTCACAATTTTCGTTTCCAATTATCTGAAAAGGTCACAATACGTTCACGTTTTGAAAAACATGACGTTTCATGACGTCGAAAACACAAAATGCGAGGAGAAAAGAAGAAGATACGTCCAAAGATGAGCATGCTCTTTTTGTTTTACTCCCTCAATTTGACGTAGCATTGTTCTACGTAATTGTACTTTGTTTTTTAATACGTATGATACAAAATAATAGCTTTTACTGTCATTTTTAATAGGGTAGGTAAGGTAGAGTAGAGCAGTGGGTAAGGTAAGGTGTAAAGCTAAAAAAGACTTTTTAGTTTCTACACTTTACTTTTGCCCTACCCGTATATCAATGTACTCCTATACTACCATCCTTCTACCCTCAAAGCAAAATACCCTTCCCAAACTGACTGTAGTGACCTATGACAATCTTTCTCATGTCTATATGATCCCTACTGTCTTTTTTTGCTCTATTATTAGATGGTTCAATTAATTTTGCGCTCTAACACGCCAAAAATTTGCGTAAAAAGGAGCGCAGAATTAAGTAAAGACCTAATAATTTTAATTTGAACTCAAAAACCATGCTCTTTCATTACTTTTGAGCTCAAATCTCTAGTGTAACATTCTTAACTCTGTGAACTTTACAAATTAACTCTACTGTTTGAACTCAAACATTTTTTCACCTAAACCAAAGAACGACCTATAACAATATGTAACTCAACGGAAAGAAGACTCTTTGGACTCGTACGACTAAAAAAAGCTTAACCATGAACCTTGATACCCAAAGAACAAGAAAATGACCTACAAACATTAACAGTACAAAGTATAATAAAACTTTTAAAAAATTTTTAAAAAATTTTAAAAACTTTTATTTACTACAGTTGATATGACGCACCAAGGTAAAATTTTCATTTTTTTCGCTTTGTCAAAAAAAAAACAAAAAAAAAGTTTTAAGAGTTCAGTTTTTTATCACACCCGACTGCCCTCACCAATTAGAACCCCTTTTGGCATTTTATCTGATCAAAATCTCGAAATTTTAATTTTTAATTCTAAGTGACAGTTTGGGTATGAGCTGTACCCAAAAGCTTGGTTTTTTAGATTTTTATATTTTAGGGCATGTCAATTTAAAATTTTATTGTTGTTTTAAGAATTGCGGCCAAAAATTTGAAATTTCGTTAAATTTTCGTTACAATCGAAATGATATCTAGCTGTAGATCACATAACAAGAACTTTAAACTAAACAAATTTTAATAATTTTTCATTTTTCAATGACATTTTGGGTAAATTTAGAATTTTGTTTACTTTTAAACATTTTTTAAAAATTTAGAGTTTTGGTCCAAAAGTTCTTGGAATTTTAGTTTTGATCCAAATTTTCTTTAATTTTTCAAAATTTAGGTCAAAAAGTTCATAGATCTCAAAACAAGTTGCACTAACTTGCAAAACCCTCTCACATGTTACAATAACGTTATATATGAAACTACGAAATTTGTTGGTAAACAACGAACGCTAGAAGAAATACGTTTGTTCACGCGATTGAGGCTCAAAAATCTGAAAATAAAAAAAGGACAAACGAGCTCGGGGATGCTCCTTGAACTGGGCGTCTTAGCTCGATTTGTTTATTCTAAACTCTGAGTCATGTTGTGGTAGACTACGTGATTTGAGCAAGGTACATGAAAGCTGAAGCTAGTACATCAAGCTACATAACTTTCAGACCAAAATTCAAAATTCTTTTTATTTTTGGTCTAAAATTCAAAATTGAACTTTTAAACCAAAACTGTAAATTCTTACATAAATCTTTTTGATAAGACTTCATAATTTTGCAAAATTTTTTAAAATTGTTTTGATAACGTAAACTTTAAGCCTCAAGCTCCAAATTTCTAATGATTTCACAAATTTTTCTCAATTTTTCTGATTTTCTAAACTACACTACAGTTTACGTTCTTTCATGTAGCAACAGTATAAACACATACATTAATGATTGGTTTGTTATAAACACAAACATAGGTATACTAAAATCGTTTTTTGATGCTATAGAATGATATCGTCGACATTTGTTATCGTACGGTGTTTGAAAAATTAACTGTTTATATTGTTTTATTGTATAAAGATGGTAGTAAACATAAAATGACTTGTAAAAGAGTCGAAACAGAAATTACTAGACCAGGGTTTGGCCTGGGCCACTATAGGCCAAAAAAAATTTAAAAAACGTTATGCCAGGTTAGATAGTGCTGAAACCAGGGCTCTCAAAGCAAGGACCCGCGGTACCTCTTTACTGGTTTTTGGTCTATATTACCGCATTATACAACAATAACTGAAAAATAGTCTATAACATCATGTTTCAATCAAAAAATCTTAAAATACTTTCTTTAGACACATTTAAACACTGATTCATGTGATTTGAATTTAATTCGAATGCAATTGTAAAAAGTAGTTTGGAGAATTTAAGATGACGTTAGAATGATGTGCACAAAACATCATTTTAATTTGAGCAAAAATCATTGTATTCTTATGATTTTTCGGTTTAAATTAAAAAACAATATTTAAAACTCGCATAAAGGTCCATTTTTTAACGTATTTTTGAGCTTAAGCCTAAAATTTTATTTTTAAGCCGAAAGTTTGATTTTTAAGCTTAAAAAGCATCTTTAAGCTCAAAATTTTATTTTTAAACCCAAACTCCATTATTAAGCTTAAAATTTGATTACTAAACCTAAAATTTTATTTTTAAGCCTAAACTTCATTATTATGCTTAAATTTTATTTCTAATTTTAAAATTTCATTTTTAAGCCTAATCTAACTTTAAAGTTTAATATTTAATTTGCCAGTATTTTTAAACCTTAAACTTAATTCTTAAACCCGCTACACCACTAATAGTACATGATCTTGTACTTTCTTTTTCGATTCGTTAAGTCTGATGCCTTGATTGCGCAATTCATAGATCAAAAACAGTTTCATTGAATTTAAACGTATTTTTAATCGAAAACATAATTTTTGAGACTACAATATTGTTTACGTGCATTTGATGAGAAAAGACAAAGATAAACAACAAATTCGCTAAGAATTGTTCGCTAGCTGAAAAACTAGCAAACAACTTGTTGTGATTGGGTTGGACTAGCAAACAACGAGTTGTGTTACGCGAATCAGACTAGAAAAACAGGGTTCTGAGCTAATAAACAACCCAATACAACCATATAGCAGTCGTTTTGAGCAGTCTTAACCTATAAACCACAAAAAGTTTAATGATGACATGAGAGTTCAGTGTGATTTGGACACAAACTTTAATTTTTTCACTATGTGACTTAAGGTAATTAAACAAAAATCTTTTTTCATTACCTTTCCCTGACCTACCATAAAACTTATTCAACTACATCTGAAAGAGATATCCACTAAGCCCAGTGCTTAAGCCGGGCTGGCACATGTATTGCTTGAAGGCCGAGGCCGAAACTGAACCCATTTGTAAGCCAAAAAATTATACTCGGCTCTTGTAGAGATCTGCTTCATCAGAAAATTATTTGAAAACATCCTTGTAAGCCCTCTGGTTCCTACTGCTTGCTCTCGGCCCGGTATACAATATTGAAATTATCTGACATTCAAAAAGTTCGTATCAAGTTTGTGAGGTCATCACCCCTTTCCCAGCGCCACTACTCTTTTTGTACTATATCCGTAAACAAATAGTGAGTTAGTAAATACAAAATTTGCAGCAAATTTTTAAGAAAAACACTTTTGTTTCTGTCACTTAAAAGCCATATTGTCCTACAAGACACTATGGGAAAGTTACTAGCTTTGACAAACTGAGAATTTACTGTAAAATCAAAATTTTAGTTTTAGGGTACCTCATGACAAAAGAGTCTACAAAGCAGAATTTAAAAACCATGCTCTAGCCAATTCTTTAACTTAGCCACTTAGCCAGCTCAAAATACATAACTATAGCCCTTTTGAATCTTTAAGCTTAAATTACAAAGCCATGTTTTGATAAAACCTAAGTTACAGACACATAAAGTACCTTGTAGTATGTTTTTGATGAACTTTCTGTACTCTGTAACCTCTTTTATTGGAACGTGTGATCAAAACACGTGAGAAACGTAAAAATGATTTGTGCCTATTTTTGGCTTGTTATTGATTATGAACCGTCTATTTTGATTCTGCTATCAATAGAGTGTTGTCTGAAACACATGGTTTTTAAGGCACTAAGGTTTGTCTGTATATACCAAGAAAGACACGGAGAATAAGCTAAAATAAAAAATCTTAAATAATTTAACGGCAACATAGAGAAAACAACCGGTAAAGTTTTGTAACAGAACTTTTGGCGCACCATATTATTTAGCTTTTTGTCATCACTAGCTAGTTTGATCAAAATCAGCTGGGTTTTTTTTTGTATTTTGACCCTTTCTTGAGCTGTTTAAACGCTAGAGACCTTTGTTTTCTACTGACTCAATAGAAGTGAGCTTTCAAGATCAGCTGAATTCGATGAGTAAGAAGCGAGAAAGAGCTGAATTTAATGAGCAAGCTTTACAAAAAGCACTAAATTTAATGAGCAAGGTTTGGAAAAAATTAAATTTAATGAGTAATGCCTAGCTAATGTGTAAGCACTAATTCTTAATTTGTGAGGTCATAATGTTAATTTGCAGCTAATTTTAGAAGTGGTAGACCAATTTTTTAAAAATTTTTGATAAAAAATCAGAAATTAAAACAAAAATTAATAATGTAATATTTAACTAATAAAATTATGTCAAAATAATCTTGTCGCTATTTTTATGCAAGTCTATATAAGCTAACGACAAAACTTTTCTTATTCTCCCAAAACCAAAAAGTTATCTTACACTGACCTCTTAATACAAAAAACTCAACCCATAGTTCTAAACCATACATATAATCACATGTTTTACCCATTGCAACAACCATATTCTCTGATACATGTGAATTGATGAGCTCAAACCAAAGAATTTTGGGTTTGTGCAAAGAATAACATTGGCGAGTTCTTTGAGTTGATAACAAACAAAATTGTTAGTTTTTCTAGACTAAAGAACTCAATTCTTTGTGTCATAAGCTTGATAATGGCTGTAGAAAAACGTTTTTTACTGTCTGCACAAAGAATACTTGATAAAATTTTGAATTTTCGAAATGGCGCTTAAAAATTATTTTTTTTGTTAAAGGTTACTCAACCCTACCTACCATACCTTTGCTTTGTCTATTCTGTACCCTAGCATTGCTCTTGTTCTCCCTTGCTTTACTCTTACCCTACCCTAACTTACTCTACTTTACTCTACCTTATTCTACCTTACCATACCGTAACCTTTTGTACTATTTTAGTACTATGGTAATACTAAAACAAAGATTTTGTCCTTTCTTAGTAATTCAAAGTACATTCGTACTCACTGTCCTTGTGCACTTTATGCAAAGAAAGCCCCTTTCTCCAAATCGCTAAAAACTAAAAAAAAAACGTTTTAAAAGTCCACGAATGCAAAATAAAGTCCAAGTCTGGAACAAACACAAAAAAAATCTTGATAAAATGGAAATCCCAATAAAAAACCAAAATTTGAAAAAAATTATATTCATAAAAAGTAGTTATTGTTCATAAAAAGGCAAATTCCAATCGGGGCAAAAGATCGAGACGGAAAGGATTGGAACGTGAATACAACGTGAATTTGTAATTTTCGAAGCATAATCATGTGCTTTGATAAGGGCTTTTGGAGATTTTTATGCAAAATTTGATTTGAAAAAGCAGGGTTTTTAGTGAATTCTAGAAACTTTTAAACCGAGACTTACATTGAAGAGGTTTGAAACTAAAACCTACAAGCTCTGAAGACTTTTGGACAAAGTTTTAAAAATTCAAGATATTTGGACATGATTTACAATTTCTAAAGACTTTTGACCAAAGTTAAAAGTTTTCAAAATTTTTATCTAAATCTTTAATTCCAGCTACACTACAAAACCTAACTTATTCAAAAAAGCCCAAATTTGTAAAAAAATGCATTTTTTTGCTAAAAACAAAACATAACCCAATTTGAGTCGTTTTCCCGGACCAGACATAAATAAATGTACAACAACACTGAATCTCATGAATTCCCGCCGTCTGAGCGATTGTTGACGCATAAACAAGATGGATTGACAAATTTTGTGGTAATTTACTATTGGGACTTATTCTACTTTGTAGTTATGTATTACTGTAAAACACAGAGCAACGAAAACTAAATAGGATATGAGACAGTAGGGTAGAGTAGGGTAAAGTTTAAGCTTAAAAATAACTTTTAGTGATTTTAGCTCTCATTAAGCATCCATATTAGTTGAAATTGTGCAAAATTTTTTAAAAAAGCCAAAAATAGTACTTCACGTCAGAGTGCAAACTTCTTTTGCACTTTTGATGTTGGTAGAAAAATAAATTTTAAATTAGAAAAAGTGCAAGGACTACGTTGCACTTGGGCTACTGAGAATTAAGGCCTAGAACACATCTACGTACCATTACGGGCAAACAAACGTATTAACACAACGTACTATTTGGCATGCACTTGGTTAAAAAAAAGTCATGCATTTTTAAGTATAGCATGAAAGTTTAATTTATTAAAAAATTATTTCAGGCTTAAGATCTTAAGCTTAAAAATTGTTTTTAAGCCTTGTAAGCATAAAAGAATTTTTAAGCCTAAAAATAGATTTTTAAACCTGAAATTTGTTTTTAAGCCTAAATTTGGTTTTCAAGTCAAAGATTAATTTTTAAGCCTAAAAGAAACTTTTAAAACTTAAAAAGCTAAAATTCCAAATATTCACGTTTTGCAAAATTTAAAATTCAAATTTTTTAAATAAATCTTGATAATTTTTTAAATTCGAACTGACATCAGATTCAGACAGATATATTTTGTTATTTTATTACAATCCACTCGTCACCCTTCAAACAAAGTTTTCGGCCGATATTTTGAGAATCCGAGTGCATAGAAAGTTTTGGGAAAGCCTAGAGCAAACATGTTGTAATGTTTTAAAGATTTGGTGGAATATCCTTAAGATGGGCACGTTTGAAGGCAAAGAGTCGGTGAGGATTGAAAAATTTATAAATCTTTAGACCAGGCTATAAAAATGCAAGAACTTTTGAGCCAAACTTGAAATTGCATAAACTTTTGGACCAGCTTTTAAAAATCTGAGAACTTTTGGATCAGATTCTAAAAAACCAAGAAATTTTGAATCAAACTTCAAAAATGCAAGAACTATAAAACCAATATCTAAAATTTTTAAATTTTCAAAAATTTTTAAATTGCTCATAAAAAACTGTCCCCAAAAAGAACCCACATTCAGTTTTTTATGACATTTTTCGTTTCGGCGCGACAAATTCACACAGACGGTGATTAAAGAAGCTTTGTTTCAATGTTGCACTTTTCGAACATAGTTTTGTTTTTGGACCCAGACGTCTCCAACGTTTGGCCAAAGACTGGGCAAAGACTGATTTGGCCAAAGGACAGTCTAAATACGTATTTTGCCACATAATATTGGCGAAAAACACAAAACAGGCTGTGCTAGTGAGAAGTTTTGGCTAGTAGTTAGAATTTAAGGGGGGGGGGAGAGATTTACTTGATCCGGCCCTTTTACAAGCCAACTAGTAGTGAAATTTTTAAATGTTTTTAAAAAAATATAGGGTTTTAGCTAGAAAAAACGAAATTTAAAAATTTTTTATTGGCATGATCATATAAGACCAAGTTGTCACAGTTTCCCAACTTCTCTAGACAGCTATTGTAACATAGTAAAAACGTTTTTTTGAAAAGATAAACAAGTTTTATTTGATTTTTATGGCTTATACTGTAACAAAAATGTTTACTTTACAAAGAAATGGTAAGTTCCTCTATCGACAGTAAAAAGGCTTTACTATGTTTGTTTGTTTCTAAAGCATTCCAACGTTAAATTTTGATTAATTTTGTCATAAGAACCACTGTATGGTCGTAGACAAAAGTTAAGCTTTCAAGAAACTGGGGCTTAATTTAAGTGTTTTTTACTGTTTTGGCTTTATAATATCCTACTCTATTCTGCCATACTTCATTTTACCTTACCCCCAAAAAATTTAGTTTAAGTTTTAAATTCGTCGTAAGCCTAAAGTTTAAGTTTGAACTCACAATTCCTCTGTTTAAGCCACTAATTTCATAGTACAAACATAAATTTCAAAAAAATTTTTCAAAATAGAAAACTGTAAAGACAAACGTATTCGAAAAACGTCAATTAAGTAAAATCTTTCGTAAGCTTTTTACATTTCTGTAATGTCTATTTAAGTATCTTTTTTGTTTATGTAATTAAGGAAGACTGAAAACTTCCAGGAAGTTTTGGCTATCAACATTATTTTGAAAAGTGGTAATGAAGACACTTGATTACTACATAGAGTAAGAAAACAGATACTTAAATATTATACATGTCATGTAAAAGTAAAAAACATGATTTTGAAAAAGAAAATTCAAGTTTTATAAAAGTATCTTGTTTACTAGAAACTTTATTCCCTGTAATTTCACAACACAGAATTACACGTTTTCTAGAAACATTTAGAAGACAGAAGAGCACGAGTACTTGTTATCAGTACATAAACAGTTGACTAATCTAATATAAAAAATACTTGTGAACTCAACTTTCATTTACAAATAAAAAAAGTTTTTAATTTTTTATCTTACCCTACCCTACCCTACCCTACCCTACCCCACCCAAACCTACCCTACCCTACCCTACCCTACCCTACCCTACCCTACCCTACCCTACCCTACCCTACCCTACCCTACCCTACCCTACCTTACCCTACCCTACCCTACCCTACCCTACCCTACCCTACCCTATGCTACCCTACCCTACCCTACCCTACCGTTTGCTATACTACCGTATTATGTCCTACCTTACCCCACAACGTCCTACCGTTTTTAAGCCGACCCACCCTACCCTTACTTTACCATATTTATCGTCCTCATACTCTTCCCTAACGTACCCTACCTTAAATCTTATTTATTTTACACTACTTCACCTTTCACAACTCTACCCTGCTTTTTACCTTCCTTACCTAACCCTACGTTAGTTTTGTCAAGCCTACCTTACCCTACTTTTTGTTTTCTTTACCTTACTCTACCCTCCTTTTTCAAAGCCCACCACACTCTACGATTTCCTTACTTTATTCTGCCTTACTTTTTTCAAATTTACTCTACTTTAAGCTTTCATTCTTTTACCCTGCCCTACCTTTCTCAACTAAACCCTGCCTTTCACCTTCTTTACCTAACCCTACCCTACCTTTCTCAAGCCTACTCTACCTTACGTCTTCTTTACGTTAACCTAACCCACGCTTTTTGCTAGCTAAATATTTTTTGGTTTTTTTTTATTTATCTTTTGCTAATTCCATGTGTTTTTCATGCTCTCTTTCAAACAGACTTGTAAAAGACGATTGCCAACCTCCGACTTCCGGCACATTTGGGCCAATTCATAGAAAGGTTTTTGGACACAAAGTCTGCAAAGTCACAAAACGGTTAAAGCTAAAGACTCAAAAAGTTTAAAGAGTCATTTGCTAATGATAATGTTCCTTGTCTGACTGATTAGACTTGGCTATCAAAGACAATGAGACAAAAGATTGAATTTGTTTCTAATTTTAAAGTTTCATTAATTGTTTAACAGACAAAAGGTGAAAGATTTTTTGTGATAAGATACTAAAATGAACAGTGTTTGTGATTAAAAACTTAATTTTTTATTATACAGAAGACCGTTATACAAAATTTTCATTTTATGATAATAATGGAACTTGGAATCCCCGTATTTTACATTAAAATCTAAAAACTTTTGCATTTACAGTTATTAGTTGTTACACTTCTCTCTTTTTTCTCAAAATAACATACAGGGTGTCCCAAGATTTTTGCGGAAAAGTAAAAGCTTGTTTCTCGAAAAGTACCAGTCCAAATTGGACGATTCTTTTTTTAGTACACTTGAAATTGCGGGCGGATTTGGTATTGGT
This sequence comes from Bursaphelenchus okinawaensis, assembly GCA_904066225.2. Lineage (NCBI taxonomy): Eukaryota > Metazoa > Nematoda > Chromadorea > Rhabditida > Aphelenchoididae > Bursaphelenchus > Bursaphelenchus okinawaensis. The sequence goes on along the minus strand of CAJFCW020000005.1, from coordinate 2,718,429 downwards.
ACTTCGTTTTTTGATATTCGGCGGATGGTCGGCGGAGGCCGGCGGAGGCTACTTTTTTGCTTTGACCAATCCAAAACCTTCATTTTTTGGTTCCTATGTCACCTGCTGATTCGTCAAAACGCTTTCCAATCAAAACATGTCTTTCCCTGCATCGGCGGACGACCGGCGGAGAAAAACGGCGAAGGCCATAACTCCGCTCAAACTCAATATTTTTTCACCGGACAAAGAATGGAAATGTTATTTTAAGCTTTTTAATACATTTAATCAAGTTTACAGTTCAAAAAATTTCATCGGCGGACGATCGGCGGAGAAAATCGGCGAAGGCCGTATCTTGGTCAATTTTTAATAGTTTTTCTTCGGAAAAAAGTTGTTGGTACCCTAAGGTCCTTCTCTACCAAACAAATTTAAAAATTTTTAAATTTTTAAAACTTTTTTTTTAAAAATATTATTTTTTTTATTTTTTTATTTAACTTTTTAAAACTATTCCGATATTTTTTATAAAAAGTTTATTAACAATAACCTATATAACAACAACGCTAACTAATGAGATTGTTCATCGTTGGTTGCTGGGTAACTCCTTTCCACACTTTGACCACCAACATCAAGACACCGTCGCAATCGCTTCGGATAGTTGCGCAAAGCTGCGCGACACATTTCCACTGAAATCTCCGCAACCACATCGCGAACTTTTTGCTTTAGTTCGCGTAACGACGCGACTTGAACACTGTATACTTTTGCCTTCACGTAACCCCAAAGGAAAAAATCCATTGGGGTTAGATCGGGCGAGTTTGCCGGCCAAACGAACGGAGGAGGAGCGCCGCGACTATCCCGACCCATCCAGCGACCCGGCAGATGGGTGTTCAAAAACTCGCGCACAACTAAGCTATGATGAGGCGGAGCCCCATCATGCATGTACACCAAAGTAGCTAAAAAGATATAAATTAGTATTTTGCTTGTTTTTCGTACCTGAATTTGGCCACTGTAGAAGCTGTGGCAACACATCTTGCTCTAACAGCTCCAAATAACGTGCCCCGTTAATGTTTTCATCAATGAAAAAAGGCCCCACAACCCCGTTCCACCCGATGGCTGCCCACACATTCGTTTTGGGAGAATGCAGCGGCTCTGATACACACCAGTGAAGATTCTCTTTAGCCCACCACCTTGAATTTTGACAATTTAAGCGGCCATGGATATGAAACGTGGATTCATCGCTAAAAACTAGCTCTTCCAAAAACGCCTCGTTGTTTTGCAGCTGCTCAAGCATAACATTTGAATGCGATAAACGTTGTACTATGTGCCTTGGCAAGATTTCTTGCACTTTTTGAAGTTTGTATGGGTGGTACCCATCTTCGCGCAATTTCCGACTACATGTACTCTTCGAAGGTATACCCTCAAAACGGCTCAATTCTCTTACAGATATTCGCGGATTGTCGGCAATAGCATCCCCAATTCTAGCAACAACTTCAGGAGTGGCAACAAAGCTAAAGAAATGTTATTTTGTTAGTTGTGCTTACTTTGTTTTCACTTTTTCTTTTCTGAGGCAGTGGCGACGACTACGAAACTCGATAACCCAGCGTTTAATAGAATCTGCTGATGGACAGGGTGTACGAGGGCTACGGGGGTGATACACGGCCATGTACTTTCTACGAACGCTTTCAGGACTTTCCCCTAACTTAAAATACCATTCAACACATTCACTCTTAACATCAGCACCCCAAACCATTTTTTCTTGATCAAAGAGTTTTTAAAAAAAATAAAAATAATACCAAGTCAGAATAGTTTCAACTATGTTTTTATGGTTTTATTTGAAAAATATATGATCTCTGTCGATCGAAAGTAATCTTAACTATTTTTTTAAAAAAATTCACTAATTTCTGAATTCGTAACAGTTAGGTAGAGAAGGACCTTAGGGTACCAGCAACTTTTTTCCGAAGAAAAACTATTAAAAATTGACCAAGATACGGCATTTGCCGATTTTCTCCGCCGATCGTCCGCCGGTGAAATTTTTTGAGTTTTAAACGTAATTGAAATGATTAAAAAGCTTAAAAGAACATTTTTACTTGTTTCCCGAAGAAAAACTATTAAAAATTGACCAAGATACGGCCTTCGCCGATTTTCTCCGCCGATCGTCCGCCGATGAAATTTTTTGAACTGTAAACTTGATTAAATGTATTAAAAAGCTTAAAATAACATTTCCATTTTTTGTCCGGTGAAAAAATATTGAGTTTGAGCGGAGTTATGGCCTTCGCCGTTTTTCTCCGCCGGTCGTCCGCCGATGCAGGGAAAGACATGTTTTGATTGGAAAGCGTTTTGACGAATCAGCAGGTGACATAGGAACCAAAAAATGAAGGTTTTGGATTGGTCAAAGCAAAAAAGTAGCCTCCGCCGGCCTCCGCCGACCATCCGCCGAATATCAAAAAACGAAGTACCAATACCAAATCCGCCCGCAATTTCAAGTGTACTAAAAAAAGAATCGTCCAATTTGGACTGGTACTTTTCGAGAAACAAGCTTTTACTTTTCCGCAAAAATCTTGGGACACCCTGTATTAATTTTACATTTTTGAAAAAAAAGTGTAAGAAACTAATTACAGAGTCTTTATGCGCAATTTACAGTTACATGTTAATTTATTGCAAGACTGTGACGCTTTGAGCTCTTTGTAACTCTTAATAACAAGCTAGACATTTTTTTGACAACGTAGCGTCTGATAATCTTCAGTAAGTATTTTTAGATTGGTAAAAGTAGTAATTCATAGCCAAAGGTTATCAATGAAAATCCTTTTAAAAATAACTTTACTATAATAGTTAGGCTTGACCTGCAAAGCAACCAAAGCCGATCTAATTTTTGGCTTGGCCCAGCCTTTTCCAACTTCTTTATGCTTAACCCCGCTCAAAACAAGCCTAATGAACCATTACTTAGCTTTAGTGCACAGACAGCCAAAGACTTTTGGACCGACGTATAATCCGTCTCACCTTTTGTAGAACACTAATCTGAAAAGTAAAGTCTAACCGGGGATGATCCGCATTTACAGTCATTTTCACACCCTCAACATAATACTAAGTCTTCAGTACAATCCGCCGAATGCCAGCTTGTACAACGCTTCATGTTTTGAAAACCTGAAAACCTGCAAAAATGAAGAAAACTTACTAAAGTTTTTAAGTTGAAAATGAGATTTTGGCTTGATAAATGAGTTTTGGGGATAAAATATAAATTCTAGGTATAAGAATGAATTTTAGGCTTAAAAACAAGACTCTAGGCTTAAACAAAGCATTTTAGATTTTAAAAGAATTTTACGCTTAAAAATGAATTTTAGGCTTAAAAAATAACTTTAGGCCTAAAAAAACGCATTTTAGGCTTAAAGATAAATTTCAGGCTTAAGAATCAACTTTAGGCTTAAAAAACGAATTTACGCTTAAAAATAAACTTTAAGCTTAAAAAATCAATTTTAGGCTTAAAAATAAATTTTTAACTTAAAAATCAACTTTATAAAAAAAAACAATTTTAGGCTCGAAAATGATTTATGGCGTAAAAATAAATCTCAGGTTTAAAAAAGCTCAAAAACAAAAAATAAACAATAAAAATCATGTAAATTTGCAAAAACACTATTTTCCGTTTGCAAAATTTAAATTTTGCGTAAAAGCTAATAATTATTCGAAAAGTAAGTCTTTGAAATGTTCAATGTTCCCCGAAAAACACGATAAACAAATCGTGCGCAAAGTAAATAACAACACGTACTCTTGACTTTCAAAGAACGGCTTGTCTGTCAACAAGCGTACTATTACAGCACTTTTGGTTTATTGGGTCATGTGCTATATTTAATTGATGGCCTATGACATAGCAATGATATGTTGTACTTGAGGCTTTTGAGGTTGTAATGGGAGTAAGTGGATTGGTGCCATGGTATTAAAGGGTAAGGTAGAGCAGGGTAGAAAGGGGCAAGATAAGATGGTCCTAAAAGATACCAGGGCAAAGCAAAGGCAGGGCAAAGGCAGAGCAAAGGCAGAGCAAAGGCAGGGCAAAGGCAGGCCAAAGACAGGGCAAAGGCAGGGCAAAGGCAGGGCAAAAGCAGGGCAAAGGCAAAGCAAAGGCAGAGCAGAGGCAGGGCAAAGGCAGGGCAAAGGCAGGCCAAAGACAGGGCAAAGGCAGGGCAAAGGCAGGGCAAAAGCAGGGCAAAGGCAAAGCAAAGGCAGAGCAGAGGCAGGGCAAAGGCAGGGCAACGTTATTGTGGTATAGATAGCATGTCACTGTTGATAAAAAAGCAGGAAGAAGCTGATAATCTCATTAGGTCGTCTGAAATAAAAACGAATTAATGCTATTACATTACATATTCATACGAAGATGGCCACGAAATATTGAAGTAACAAACACGGAACACATTTGCTAAAATACATTCTGAAAAATTTTAAAAATGCATTTAAAGGACTTTTTGAATTGAAAATTAGTAGGCTAGGCTAACCTAGCTTAGTCTAGGCTAAAGTTTTTTTTGTAAGTTTGGTATAAAATAAGCCTTATGACACACGTACTCTATTAGAACTATAAATCAATGAACAAACTTTATTTTTGTTTACCAACAAGCTAATGTACTAAGTTTATTTCTGGCACTTCCTAGTAAGTTTCTACCTTACTACAACAAACTTATTTACGACAAACTTAATGACGCCTGTACAATGACATCAGATTACCTTTACTACTTATGTAAGCAGTTAATACTACAAATAAATAACTTTGCTTACAAATACTACGTAAAAACAATCTTACTACGTAACAACTATGTAGCTAAAACAATACTACTTAACTTGTAAATTAGCTGTTAAAACAATAATCGCTAGTTTTTTACTAGCTCGCCCTAAAGGTTACTTTAGCGTTAGTGTACTTAGTGTGTACACAAAATGTCATGTTTGAGTTACTGAGGTTATTCATTACCTATCTTGTGTAATTGTTGCTGCGTGCTTTCTGCCATTTAGTACTACGTTTACTGCCGCTTTTCACTGTGTTAACAATTATACAATTTAGCGAAATACAATTGCACAGTAGTACCTTTTAAAGGTACTACTGTGCACTAAGCTAATTTTTATAACTAAAATTTTGTTTTAAGTCTAAAACTCATTTTTTATATTTAAATTGTAATAAAAATTGTTATAAACAAATTACTATGTAATAATAATGCAGTTGTGTACCTTCTGTGCATCAAGCGCACAAGTTATAGTATTTGTTAAGTATGGCAGGTAACAAACAATTAATTGTACAATCGACGCAGTAATCCTGCATACTCGTCTACGTTAACCAGATTACATTACTCAGTAAATACATTACGTGCAAGTCGCGTGAACAGCATGTACAATTACGACGAACAAAACGTTCAATTATTGACGTGAAGTATATATATTATAGTGGGAAGTAAAGTGGTAAGCGTGGCTTTTGCTAGCGATATGCATTGTAAAGGTTGCAGTAGCTGAGCTAGTTCTTAATTTTTGAGGTACCTACAGTAGTTATTATGCCTTCTTTTTAAGGTATCTACAGCAGCAAAGTAATTATGCCTTCTTCTTAAAGAATTCGCCGTAGATTCTACAGCAGTAGCCATACATTTATCTTACAATAAGTACAACAGCAACTAACTTAATGTTATGCTACCTGCACTACATAATTTTGTACTATCATCTTTAACTGTCTATAGTACAAGATAACACACCAGTAGTATCAAGTACACTACAGTTCATCATCAGTGCTATAAAACATATTCTTATAGTACAAGATCTTACAACTATAGTATCAAGTACTACACTGTTTGTCATTAGTACTACAAAATATACTTCCTATAGAACTATCTATTTATTATAGATAACAGATAACAGTTCCTGTAGTATTATATTATTGATAAACAGTTCAAAAAGCCCAATGTTGTATCGTGAAACATGTTTTTTGTATGTACGTATATCATATAATACCTACGTAGTATGACAAATGTCATAAGTAGCAGCATAGTCATTTACGCAAGTTCAAGCACCGTCAGTGAACAATAGCATGACAGATGTTTTGAACGCAAAAGAATAAATTACCGTTATGCGTACGGCCTTATGTAGTTCAGGTTTGAAAGTTCAAGGTTAGGACTGAAGTTATAAAAAAAGTTTTAATTTTAAAATTCTTTAAATTAATAAATTTTTTTTTAAATTTTAAATTTTAAAATTAAAATTTTTTAATTTTTCTTACAATGCCTATTTAACATTAAACTTCCAAAGTTGAAACCTTCATCTTCCAGACATCGCTGTTTGTTTACTATGTGCATGTCCTTCCAACTTGGCATTTCTAAGTAATGTTTTACGAGGAGGAACTGTCTTCTTCCAAAAGAGATAATTCACGGCGAGTACCGTCCTTACTAATGCATGCGAGCACGAAAAGAGGGCTCGCAGACAAGCGTTCACGCGAAACGGGAACTTTTTCGCTGTTTACTGCCATTTTAGTAATATGCCGCTTCTTCCTAGTTCTTCAAAGCTAATACTAATTGCATTAGACTTAGAGAGACACATTATGTCATGTCAAAAGGTCTTGGACTTTTTTGACAGTATGTAAATAAGGAGAATTGCCGAACGTAATGATAACAGCTATCCGTTTCGAAGACATGTCTTGTTGCGGAAGTTTGAGTGTATGTTATGAGACCCGAAAGATGGTGAACTACGCCTGAACAGGACGGTTGAACCAAAAGTACCGTGACGCTTTTTGGTTGAAAAATAAATTGAAAGTGTCCCGCTACTTTTGGTTTAACCTAATAAATTTTAAAAAAATTCTAAATTTCAAGTTTGCTGTAACTTATTCAGCTCTACACTACCCTACCAACCCAAAAAATTTAATTTAAAAAAAAGTTCAAGGTTCACATTAGTAACAAGTTATTAACGTGAGAAAATAAAATAACATAAAACCTCAACATGGCTCCCTTGACACTCTATTACACCTACGGAAGTGAACCACCAATTTCTTCATAAAAATCTCTGTTTACGTGCCAAATTTAGTGGTTTTAGCACATTTTATTCAACTATACTCAACCTTAAATATTGACTAAAATTCATCAGATAATTGAGAAAGTACCTGACCTGTCCCGTTCAGAATGAGCTCAAAATTTTGATATAAATTGTTTGTACCACCTATAGTACACATAAAAAATTTCAACTCTTGCTTTCAAGTTTTAAGTTTTAAATAATATTTCAATTTCTCGTCAATTTGGCAAATTTGGCATTGTGTTTCAAGCACTTTTTTTGTCTTTCCAGTTATGTTACACTTAAAAATTTGAAAACGTATGTTCTTTTAACGGTTTTCTACTATTACATCAAAGAAAAATCATTAACAGTCAAAAAATAGCAAAGTTATAAGCTTGAAAGACAATGCCAATTTGGCGGGAAATTCAAAACATAATTTTTTGATCTCGATTTTCTCAAGATTTCCTGGAAAGCGCAATTCAGTACTTTGCTAAATATCTTGTATTTACATGATCTTCCTATACAAAAAGACTTTCAAGTTCATCGAATTGATAAAAACTTCTTTCAAAACGCCAAAGTTTAAGCCGCAACAATTTTCAATTTTTGATACCTAAAACATCTTTTCATGTCCACAACAATGTCATTTCTTTTTATTCATACTCGGAAAAGTGAATACACATTCCTTTTTTGATGTTATTCTAGAAACAACCTAAACGTTTTGGTCTTTCAACATTAACCAAAGATCCCAACGTTTCGACGTGCTTCGCGGCCGTTCTCTGTTTACAGCACGCTTTTTACAATGTCTGAACGTGCAGAAAAAGTATTATGAAAGTAAAGTGTTTCGAAATAGCTTGATGAAAACACAACAAACTTTTAATTTCACTAATAGGTTTTAAGGGATCGGACAAGTTCAAAATGCTTATTTTTAATTGCTAGCAAGGTTGTTATTCATGACAACTGATTAAGCTGATTAACTAGATTTGAAAAACAGTAGAATGTGCCCTACCTTAGGCCCCTAGGGTTCAATGTTTTGCTTTCAAGTTAAAATTCACTGATAAGCCTAAAGCCAAAAGTTATTTTTTAAGCCTTAAGTTTCTTTCTAAGCCTAAACTTGCAGTAAAACTTAAAATGTAACTTTTAAACTTAAAATTTTATTTTTTAAACTTCCTATATAAGCCTAGATTTTCTGTACAAACCAAAAATTTTGTTTTAAGCCTTAAATTTCTTTCAAAGCCTAAAATTGTAATATAAACTTAAAACATCGTTTTTAACCTTAAAACGTCCTTTAGAAGCCTAAATTTTGTGCGCAGACCTACAATTTTATTTTTAAGATTATAACCCCGTTAGAAACCTAAAACTTGAGTTACAAGCCTAAAATTTCATTTTTTACTCTAGTATTTTCTATTTAAGCCTAAACCGTCACTTACAAGCCTAAGGGTTCATTTTTAAACTAAAATTTTATTTTTAAGCCTAAAATTAAAATTTTAAGCCTTAAATTTATTTTTAATGACTACAATTTAATTTTTAAGCTTAATATTATATTTTTAATCCTAAAACTCAGTTTTAAACTTAAATTTTAATTTTAACTCTAAATGTCGTTTTCAAACCTAAAATTTTATTTTTAAGCCTAAGTCTTAGTTTTGAAACTTAAAATTCTACCCTTTCAGTAAAAAAACTCTTAATTGTATTAAAAATCACATTATGAATCCAAAAGTTAGTCAACCTCAAGTTTGAGCGATTAATCTGTGACATGTATGTTCAAGGTTCCTGTGTCAACACAAAGACCGTGACGACACTGAATTTTAATCATAAGGGCACGTCAGTATTTGCATTAATTATGTAAATATCATATTTGTGCAGAAAATGAAACAATGGCCTGAAGGGAAGAATTGTTTGGCTTGCAAAGTTTTTATGGCAAGAATAGTCATAAATAGTAAGGTAGGGTAGCAAATGGCATGAAATGTTAAATTTTTGGCCAAAAGTTTTTAAAGCTGATACTTTTTTTGACTTATATAGGTAAGTCAAAGTATATTAACTAATATTGGTTTTAAACTGACTTATATCAAAAAGTAAAGTCATTTTTAGTAATTACTGTACAAAACTTGACTTCACCTCCCACCTTGACATTGAAAAATGACTTTTTTCGTCTAACCAATACTTTAGTTTATGAAAAAGTGCAAAAACTTAAATTTATAGCTAGCGTTCTGCTCTTTTATCACAAAGTCTAAACCATCAGCCACGATTCACGTGACAGACGGCTGTCAAGTTGGTGCTGGTTTTCTTGAACGCGGACTCTAAATTAAGTTACTTGTCCTGAGTACAAGTGTTTAGAAATTCATCAAACCGGCGGCATTGAAATGGCTGGCTACAATTTGTACGTATTTTCAATATTATATCACAAAAATAATGGCATGTCTTGTGGTATTGACTTTGGAAAAGTTTTGTCGTCAAGTTACATTAAATTGTAATGTCGAAAACGACAAGACTTTTTTAATGCTTTAGTATTCATAGATGTTACCTAAAACTTTAAAAAATTTTAAAATTTTAAAAAAGTATTACCTGAACTACAAAAAATTAAAAAATTTAGAAAAGGTGTCACCTAAAATACAAAAAAATTTTAAAAATTCAAAAACTTATTTAAAAAACTTTTTCAAAAACTCCATTTTTAGTTCAAATTTCATAAAAAAACCAAGTTTTATGAATTTAAAATTGACGCAATTAATTCCAATTCTAAACGTCGTTTCACACCCACATGAGCATAAATATATAGCCGGGGGCTGAGGAAACCAAATGAGAATACGTAGTTTTATATTAAAAGATATCAATATGTATGGGAAAATAACATAACTATAAATTTTAATTGAATAAAATAAACAGTAATACGTGGGAACGTACTGAGTGGTACTGAACTAGTTCCTCTTTTAAACTTAAAATTTTAGTTTTAAGTTTAAAATTTTAAGTGTAAAATTTTATGTTTGAGCCAAGAATTGCACTTTGAAACCCATATTTAATTTTTAATCCCAAATTTCTATTTTTAAGCCTAAAAGTTCATTTTTAAGCCTAAAATTCGTTTTTAAGCCTAACATTCGTATTTAAGCCTAAAATTCGTTTTTAAGCTTAAAATTTTATTTTTAAGCCCAAAATTCATTTTTAAGCATAAAATTAATTTCGAAGCCTAAAGTTTCATTTTTAAACCTAAAATTCTTTGTTAAGCCTAAAATTTCATTATTAAACCTAAAATTCTTTTTTAAGCTTAAAATTTGTTTTTAAGCCTAAAATTTAATTTTTAAGTATAAAATTCCTTTAAAGCCTAAAATGCTTTTTTAAGCCTAAATTTCATTTTAAAGCCTAAAACACATTTTTAAGCTTATATTTCATTTTTACGCCTAAAATTCATTTTTAAGCTTATATATCATTTTTAAGCCTAAAATTCATTTTTAAGCTTCAGTGAAACTCCTGTATAAAGAAACTCTTTTATATCAAACAAATTTAAAATCCCCAAGCAATTCGTTATACAGGAGTTCCACTATGTTGTTTTTCAAAAATTCCATGTTTTTTCGAAAAAAACGCATTTTTTTCAAATTCCAAGTTTATCTTTTCGCCCGCATCAGAATCCACGCAAAATCACCGAATCCGAGAATAGGCTTGAGGTCTTCACGTTGGTACGTCACCGTCATTTCCTCAAACAGATTGGAAACTCGGATAATACGACGTAACAGACGTGTTTTGCAATATACACCGTTTTCGAAAAAGTATTTCGAGCCGGCTTCATGGAACGTGACGCAAACAAAAGAGCGACATTGCTGGAAAAAGAGATTTTTAGAAAAAGCGTTTATAGAAAGAAAATTTGAAGAAAAAAAAGATTTTCGAAAAGAGAATTGTTTTGAAAAAAGAGAATTTTTTGAAAAAAAAGAGCGAAAAGTGCTAGCGGCAAAATGGAAAAAAAAGGAAAAAATTGCGAGTAAACCATTTTTAACCCAGGAACGTTCCTTTTCTAGTTGAGGAAGGGGGGGGATAGGGGGGGAGGGGGGGGAGAGAGAGAGAGGGGGGAGAGGGTATGGCAAGGATGGAATTTATGGGGAAGGGTGGGAGGAAGGTGATTAATTTTTTTTAAAAGCGTCAATGAAAACCCAAATCCTAAAGACATTTTAAAGCGATCCTTAAAATTCTGAAGACTTTTATAACACATTTTTAAAATTTAAGAATATTTGGACTATACTTTCAAATTTCAAAACGTTTTGAACCGAACTTTTTAATTCTTAGAACTTTTGAACCAAACTTAAAAATTTTTAAAAAATTGTAAAAAAAATGAATTTTAACCTTTTTTAAAATAAAGTTTTTTACTAGTTTTGTAACAGAACTTTTGGCGCACCCTGTAAATGTTTACAATTATGTTACAGTAAAACGTTTGTTATCACTTGTTTGTAGCCATAAAACGTCTACAGTAACGTCTACACTTTTATAGTTGTAAACAATTTTATGGCCATAAAGATAGCTTATCAATCACTGTAATGTCAGTTGATTGCTGCAAGTGCAAAGTAATAAAATGAAAATATTTGAAAACACAAAATTTTTTTATAACCTACAGTACTTTTTAGTAATGTGCTTTGTTTTAATCTTTGTTCTCTTTTAACCATTCCTTGACCATACTCTAGCTCTTCCTAACCCTACTCTAGCTTTAGCATAACTCCATCTTACTCCTGCCCAAGCTTTACTCTACTCCTACCCTAGCCATACCCTTTCATTCACTAAAGAACTATGATACAGTAACTCCAATTCTTTTCAATTTGCAACTCTACATTACATCTTACTGTAACTTTACAATTTCTTGCAAAAGTGATCTTACACCTTTCAAGTTTGAACAAAAACCACTTTGAAACTAAGAAATGTCCCTTACCTTCTACCGTTCACCAGTTGACCCCTTCAAAAGCCAAAGAACAGCGCACAACAAGAACTATTACGATCTTGACCCTCAATCACTCGTCTTACAACTTGTTACAGTATTTGTAATCTCTGGAATCCTTGCTCTAGTTCATGTGAATTTCAGCTAAAATTTTTTTGGTTTTTAGGTATGAAATTTGGGCTGAGATATTTGAAATTTTATTTTTTTTCGTTATTTTTGATTTTAAACTGATTTTTTAAGCCTAAAATGAGTGTTTTAAGCCTAAGCATGTTTTTATAATTCAAAATGCTCGTGTAGACTTAATGCTGCTATTCTTGCTTAAAGCCTTAATTTTAGTCTATGTCGGGTTAAAAAAGCTTAACATAACTTTTTCGCTAGTTAACGTGAAATTCATTTTTAACTCATGTTATCATGCTTCTTTCTCGTGAGGTTTCAAAGAATATATTCCGAGTCTGGAACGATAAACGTATTTTGCACTAAATGCAAAATAACTATTCCTAACTGATGATAAGGTCGTCTGATGCGTATCATGATTGCTACTCAGTCTTAAGCTTTATTCTTCAAAACTAAAGACATTGCTACTATTTTTGAAGCCTAGATTTGAAAAAGGCTCTTACTAGACCCACGCCAGACCCAAAAAAATTTAAAAAAGCCGGACTGGAAAGTGTGATTTCATAAGCTGAACCTAATTGAAGTCCTCAACGTTCCAGCTTACAATTAGGCTGAAACGCAAAGTCAGCATGCGTGGCCCGAGGGTTCGGGGTCTAAACCAAGGCCCAATTCAAAGATCTTGATGAAAAATTAAGACCGGCCAAGCCTTCTTTCAGTTCTACTGAATCTTTATGGAGCTACGGTTAGAGCATTTTTCTAATAAAAAGCCGTTCAAAATTAAAAAATCCAGATTTTTTTTTCAAAATCCACAAAAATTTAGCTTCCAAAAATACTTCCGAAATCCACAAAGTTTAATGACCAAACCAATAAAGTTATCACCACAATAATAAAGTGATATCACGCTGTATCCGTTCAGCAAAACATCTGATTTTGGTGTCGGCTGATTTCCGCCGCTCCATTTTTTGCGCCGAAAAATTCCATTTTTCGGTTTAAAAATGCAAAAAATCTAGTTTTCCAGCCGCCAGTTTTGAATACGTTTTTAAACTGCTAGTGGAAAAAAAAATTGGAATGTTTTTTGTATAACAACAATGTTGTTTTCGTTGAGAACGGTAATGTTTTAAATATTTTTTCAATATGATACATCAAGAATGTATATTACACTAGCAAGTGTTTAAAATGAAGAATGTTTTTGGTATGATAAGTGTTAGATAAATGTCTAAAAAGCTAGTGTGTTATCATAGATAAAAAGTCTGATTTTTTAAAAGTCTGCTTATTAGCTCATGTGATATTTGAATAACAAGTTTTAAGCCAAACGCATTGTAATGACACATAAAGTACTATAAAGTATCACTTAGCCTTGGAAAAGAATTTTAAGAATTTGCAAATTTTTCAAATGAAATCGCTAGCTATTTCAAAGTAAGAAAGAACAAATAAACGCACTAGAACTTATGTATTACAAATTTTTCAATTATTTTTTAAATTTAAAAATTTGTTGTTAAATAAAGAATTTTGTTATACAGTACTCTGAGAGTATGTACTACTCTTTCTATATAAGCAACAGGAAGGAACCGACGTTTTGTGTTTACTATAAAGGGTGTTGTCTTTACAGAGAGACTTTTTAGTAAAAATCAACATGAGGGGCCAAATTACTTGTTTACTATAAGTAGAGTTGCTTATACAGATGGTTCAATATATAGAGAGACCACTGTACATGAGTTTTAAGTGCACTGCGTATTGTTAAAACATGTTTTTTGGAAAGCTCGAGCCAGAGTCAATTGCACTGGCGACGTCAAATTTCAAACATTTTTTAAAAATCTGAAGTTTTTATCATGAAGGTTTTAGACAATGCTGAGTACAAAAATACAATTTTTTTTATTTTTGGTTACTGTATTGTGGAGTACTGTAAGGTTACGGTAGAATTTATATCTCCATAACGAATAGTTGTAGAGACATGGCGTCTTCACTATCGTTTAGTACGACCACAATACAGTATTTCTTATGTTAGAGTCAAAGTTCCATGTATAATTTTACCGTAGTAAAAATTCGTATCTTGTGTCGTAATTACAGTAACCCACAAATAATAAAAAAATGGTTTGCGATACCTCTCTTTTTTATTTTAGATTATTACTCTACATGTTATTGCAGTTCGAATGATATATAATACAAAAAAAATTTTTGACACATCTGGGGTCAAAGGTCAAGTTGAAGTTGGTCGACCCTAAATGTATTTCGAAAAAAAATTTTAAAACTAAGTAAAAACTAACTGGTGAAGTAGTAGAGTTACTAAAACGCATTTTTTATTATTACTTCAAGTTTACTTTGTCACTTTACCGTAGTAAAAATTCGTATCTTGTGTCGTAATTACAGTAACCCAACAATAATAAAAAAACGGATTGAGATACCGCTCTTTTTTATTTCAGATTATTACTCTACATGTTGTTGCGGTTCGAATGACATATAATTCAAAAAAAATATTGTGACTTTTGGGGTCAAAGGTCAAGTTGAAGTTGGTCGACCCTAAATGTATTTCGAAAAAAACATTTAAAACTAAGTAAAAACTAAGTGGTGAAAGGTACGCCAGCAAAAAAACGGTTGCCCATACCTATGGGCGATTTTTTTTCAAGTCCGTCCCTGACTTTTTCAGTTGTTCTACCTGACCCTACTCCTGACGCTTTTGGCCCTATCCGTCCCTACCCTTGACCTTTTTGGCCCTATCCAAACCTACCCTTGATTTTTTGGCCTTACCTGACCCTACCCTTGACCTTTCTGGCCCTACGTGACCCTACCCTGACACTTTTGGCCCTACCCAAGTCCACCCGTGATCTTTTCAGTCCTACCCGACCCTAGTATGAAGTGGTAGGTAGAATAGGGTATGGCATGGTATAGTAGGTAGGTAAGTTATGGTATAGTAGGGAGTATACGGTATAATATGATATAATATAATACGGTATGGCAGAGTATGGTATATCAGATAGGATGGGTACGATATATTATGTAGTATAGAGTATGGTATGGTAGGTAAGGTAGAGAATAGTAAAGAACATAAGATATAATATGATATGGTATAGCATAATAAGTAGGATAGAGTACGGTACTGAATATTGGGTAGGCTCAAAAAGGCGGAGGTGGGTTTGGGTAAGGCTAATAGGGTCAGGGGTGAGGTTGGGTAGGGCGAAAAGGGTCAGGGGTAGCATCAGGTAAGGCCAAAAAGGTGAAGGGTAGGGTCGGGTAGGGCCAAAAAGGTCAAGAGTAGGGTTGGGTAGGACTGAAAAGGTCAGGGGTGGACTTGGGTAGGGCCAAAAGTGTCAGGGGTAGGGTCACGTAGGGCCAAAAAGGTCAAGGGTAGGGTCAGGTAAGGCCAAAAAAATCAAGGGTAGGGTCGGATAGGGCCAAAAAGGTGAGGGGTAGGGTAAGGTAGGACTGAAAAAGTCAGAGGTGGACTTGGGTAGAGCCAAAAAGGTCAAGGGTAGGGTCGGATAGGGCCAAAAACGTCAGGGGTAGGGTCAGGTAGAACAGAAAAAGTCAGGAACCGACTTGAAAAAAAATCGCCCATAGGTATGGGCAACTGTTTTTTTGCTGGCGTACCTTTCACCACTTAGTTTTTACTTAGTTTTAAATGTTTTTTTCGAAATACATATAGGGTCGACCAACTTCAACTTGACCTTTGACCCCAAAAGTCACAATATTTTTTTTGAATTATATGTCATTCGAACCGCAACAACATGTAGAGTAATAATCTGAAATAAAAAAGAGCGGTATCTCAATCCGTTTTTTTATTATTGTTGGGTTACTGTAATTACGACACAAGATACGAATTTTTACTACGGTAAAATTATACATGGAACTTTGACTCTAACATAAGAAATACTGTATTGTGGTCGTACTAAACGATAGTGAAGACGCCATGTCGCTACAACTATTCGTTATGGAGATATAAATTCTACCGTAACCTTACAGTACTCCACAATACAGTAACCAAAAATAAAAAAAATTGTATTTTTGTACTCAGCATTGTCTAAAACCTTCATGATAAAAATTTCAGATTTTTAAAAAATGTTTGAAATTTGACGTCGCCAGTGGGATCACGATTTATAAAAAACGTGTTTTAATCGAACCGACTTCTTTGATAACGAAAAAGTTTCAAGTGTTTGTTATGAAAAATTTTTGGTATAGAGGAGGACTGGAGTACGACCAAGCTTCGTAACTATCTTTTCTAGCGCAGATTAACAAAAAAATTTTTTTGAGAAACTTTATAGCAAATTGTAAATCATAGTAAGAATCCATACAGTTACGCACACATATTATGGTTCAAAAATAACCCCGAATCACTTATGAAAAGCACGTGTAACCCATATTATCACAGTTATCACAAACTTTTTCAAAATGACCTCAATTTGATATGTAAAACAAGAAAAAAGGCAAAAAAATCAGCGTTTCTCTTGTGCTCTAACCTTCCAAAATCAACATTTCAAAAAAATAAATTACTTAAATTTATTACCATGTAATCGTGCCTTTACCAAAACTATATTTTATGCTTCAATCAAACAAGACATGACTATTTTATGTTTCTATTAAAAAAAGAATGACCATAATACATTCCATTTAAAAAAGGAATGACTATTACACATGATGACACTATTTTTCAATCAAAAGAAAAAAAATCTTTACTCGCTAAAAAGTTCGCGAATCAATTTTTCAGCAACAAGTCTGATTTATCAATGATAACTTTGGTATTTCTCCAAATGTCTGAAAAGTCTTTTTCTTCGCATTTTACAAACCGAAACCACGCCAAAAATTTTGAAACAATTGGTAAAAGCAACGAACGTTTTTATCGATAAAATCAACTTTTCCGGCGACGATTACAACGTGATTCGTTAGGTTTTTATGTTGTTCTTTCTCAGAATGATGCAAATGGTAAATAGGTTTTGCTAATAACAATATAAAAACGTTAAAGAATAGGCTTAAAATTAACTTATGTTTGCAGAAAAATACAGAAATTCATTTTTAGCGTTTAATCTTAACAATAAAATTTTAGGCTTAAAAATGAAACGTCAAGCTTAAAAACGAAAGTTTAAGTTTAAAAATCATATGTTTGGCTTAAACACTAAAATTTACGCCTGAAACCTATACTTAGGCTTAAATGTAATGCTTAAGCTTAAAAACCAAATGTTACAAAAAAATAAAAATTTTGGCTTAAAATGAAAACTTAAGCATAAAATCCAAGTTTTTAACTTTTTAGTTAGCTTTTAGGACTAATAATGGGTTTTAGGCTTAATAATAGGTTTTAGGCTTAAAATGATTAAAAAAAACTTAATCTTTACATGAGAGTTTTAAGTTTAAAAACGAAATTTTATGTTCAAAAATGAATTTTAAGTTTAAAAATGAAATTTGAAGCTCAAAATTGAATTTTAGGCTTAAAAATGTTATTAAACATTTGACCCTGATGACCCACAATATTACAGTTATCATTACAAAAACTAAACAATTTTTACAAATATTACAGACATTACTGCCACAAGGAAAACAAGGAAAAATACCATACTATAAAAGCGTTGATGTTGTTTTTGTAGTAATGTCATATGAGGAATAGTAGTTCGATTGTAAAAAAAACAAGGAATAACTTCCGTATTAAGACATTAGATGATTATGACATTTTAGATTCAGAAGTTGAAGAAATTTTGTGTGTTATAGCGTGATTATGGTAGATTATATAGTTTTTACAATAGTAATATTGTTAATGGTGATGTGATAGTGTAAAGTGGGTTATACTATAAGATGTTCTTTTTAAAACAAGTTCTTGCAGTATGATATCAACTACAGCGGAACTTCTGTGATAATGAACTTCTCTATTACTATAGCTACACAAACATTTTGTCACAGATGTTATTGTTATACATGCAACAGAACTTTTGGCGCACCCTTTACAAAGTGCGCCAAAAGTTCTGTTAGTTCCATTGTAGCATGTACCAAACACTGTTACAATCCAAAGTACGTAAAGCACATGTGCAAGTGCATAAAGTACAAAGTCTCGAACTCTAAATGTCGAGACTTGCAGACGATAAATAAGGCTGAAACGAACAACAACTGTCTTGTTTTTCGCTAGTCGTTTCTCGCCTCTTTTTGGAACTATAAATAGTAAAAGTAGGCTAGACAGTAAAATAATGCTGTTTTGTTTACTCTGTCACATATAGCATTGTAATTAGTATTTCAAATTGATTTCGTAAACACTGTAAACTACAATATTAAGATTTGTGTGGAATTATGGTAAAAATTAAAATTTTTATATTGTAGTAGAAGCAGTGTATAACGAACGTTTCTATAACAAAACTGCTGTATCATAAACAGCATCTAAATCTCTAGGTAACACTACATTTGTAAGCTTAATACTCCATTCTTAAGCTTACAAATTTATTTTAAACTCAAAACTTTAATTTTTAAGTCTTAACTTAGTTTTTAAGCCTAAAATGCCATTTTTTAGCTTAAAGGGTCATTTTAGGCTTAAAGTTTTATTTAAAGTAAAATTTCATTTTTGAACTAAAACTTCTATTTTAAGCCTAAAATTCATTATTAAGCCTAAAGTATCATTTTAATGCTCCAAATGCATTTTTAAGCCTAAGATTTCATTTTAATGCTAAAAATGCATTTTTAAGCCTAAGATTTCGTTTTAATGCTAAAAATGCATTTTTAAGCCTAAACTTCACTTTCAAGCTTAAAACTTTATTTCCATTTTAAAATTGTTTTTTTAGACACATAATTTAAAATCAAGTTCAAATGTCAATTAGAAAACAATCCCAAACCCAAAATAAACTTTAGTATTCGAAAACAATAAACCTATATGTTTGTTGTTTTCCGAGCCATCCAACTAACACGAGTGCCAATCTGTACCCGGAGGGCAGAAGGACAACGAACACGAGCCAAAAGAAGATGTCTAAATTTGGCACTGGACTATAAAATTCAAAAATTATTTTTTAAAATTTTTAAAAAACCATTAAATGTTCATCTGAAACGTATTTTACAAAGTTAACAAGAGAGTTCAACTAGATATTTCTGAGGTTTTAGAACGAGACCTATATAGTACGAAAGAGCATCAAAAGTTACAAAAAAAATTTTTTTCAAAAATTGCTATTAGGTCTCAGCTAGCGAGCTACAGTACGTCAAAAAACCGCAAAAGTTTAAAAAAGCACACTGTTAAACTTACGATATGTGTTATTTTAATATTTAATGAAGACTTCTTAAAATATTCCTTTAGATTAACATATTGTTGCAAAGAGTATTTTTAACATCCAAAAGAACATATACACTTAGCATGATTAACATACTCTTTGGACTCGTGCATATTCGAAGATTCTAAAAAAAGAAGAATGGAGGTCAAAGGGTTGCAAACATGACAATTCTTGGCTAAATTTGGGTATGAATTTGCAATTTTTGTTGAACTAAGGCAAGGCAAGGCAAGGCCAGTCCAACCTAACCCAACCCAGCCTAGCGTAGCCTACTTCAACTTAGCTTAGCACTAACTTCAATCTAACCTAACCTAACCTTGCCGAGCCCGAAGCCGAGCATAGTCTTCCCTGTTTCATGTCTAATTGAGGCAGGATTCTCAGTTAGGTAAGGCCTAAACCAAACCCGGTCCAAATTTTGTAGTAAACATTTGACTTAAATTTTATGCAAAACTTGTTTCCACATTTCATTACAATTTTTTTGTTATCGCGTTTTCGACAATTTCTAACAATTTGTTTTGTTTATCAAACTTTGTGCAAACCTTTAATCTAACTACATTCCATTGCCATTTCAATGATAGACAGGGGAGTCCCCCGTCTTCTTATCTTTTTGTGTTACTACCGGTCAACCCATCTTATTACAACAACAAAGTGCAGGCATTGGCGGTTCAAATGCACAGTTTTGCTTGAATTTCGAAAAATTAAAATAGTTTAAAAAATGAAATTATTTAGGTAATTTTATGTTACAGTATCTTTACTGTACTTGTAAAATCTTACAGTTGAAAAAGACTAATTTTAAATAAGCATTTAAGCTTAAAAACACAACTAACTTGAAGAAAAAATTCAGAAAGTCCTGGCCAATTTAGCGTATATACCTTTCAGTTAAGCCTGATCTACTGTAATATGCCATTCTTTACAACACTCGTATAAACTAATTTTATGACACATATTTCATAATATACGTATGAATAAACACCGTAAAATGTTGAATTTAAAGTAAAACATCAGGAATGTTCTTTAACAATGGCTTCGAATCCAGTGTAATCCGCTTAATGTCATACGCATATTAAAGATCTATAAAGTGCTCATGCGTAAGTGAAAATACACGTAATGAGCAAAAAACTTAAGAGAATGTAAAATACGAGGACAATATGCATTCGGACTTATAAGGGTCTAACAATGCTTTTGTAAAATACGTCGAGCCATCGTTACACCGAAGGAACAACAAATTTTAATCCATGAGTCAAAGTTTTACAGTTCATTAATAAGTCCCCTATATCAAAACGTCTCTGTAAGTAACAAATTTTGAATTTCCAAGTAATTTGCTATACAGGGCCAAAAAAAGCAGCTTCATCGTTTAAAGTTTAGTTTTGTCAATCAATGGTTGTTGGTTGTTACACCTTCAAAACATCACAAAATGTTGTTTTTTATGTTCTTCTAAGCTTCCGACTCTACATTTTGAAGCCCAAACAAGGAAATGC
This sequence comes from Bursaphelenchus okinawaensis, assembly GCA_904066225.2. NCBI lineage: Eukaryota > Metazoa > Nematoda > Chromadorea > Rhabditida > Aphelenchoididae > Bursaphelenchus > Bursaphelenchus okinawaensis. The sequence continues at coordinate 2,697,751 of CAJFCW020000005.1, read as the reverse complement.
TTCTAAAATTTGTATTACAATAACATAAAAGAAGCGATATTAAATTTAAGCTTGAAATTTATTTTTAAGCCTGAATTAAGTTTTTACCTCAAAATTAGTTTTCGAAAAATGGTCAGAAATTGAAAATTGTAAATTTGTATTTCAATTTAAACAGTTTTTGTACTTTTAATCCAGCATAGCCATAACCTCACTCTAGCCTTAACGTAGATATGCCCTAGTTTTACCCTATCTTTGTCCGAGCTTTGCCTAGGTTAAGCCTAGTTTTTTCTAATCTTAGTCTTAACCGTTCCTTGAACATGTCCTAGCCTGTTGAAAAAAACGACTATCTTTTAGCTTATTTTTGCTTTATTCTTAGCGTTTTTTGTACTACGCTTTTTCTATCTTTGCTCCAGACTTTCCCTAGATTGCCCCTAGCCTTGTCTTATCCTTGTCTTAGGCTTTTATTAGCCTTTCCCTTCTAGAAATCTTTATGAGATTCCTATCTTTTCCCTAGCCGTGCCGTTGCCATAGGCTTGCTTTACCTTTGCCTTAGACTTCTCCTAGCCTTGCTCATGCCTTGGCCTAGCCTTGACCTTGTTCTTGTCTATCTTAACTTTGCTCTATTCTTTCCGTTTTTATAGGTTTGGCTTAGCATAGGCCTACTCTTCCCTTCTCACTTCTCTTGGCTCTACTGTGCGTTGCACAAAACTTTGGTCTAAAAGTTCATAGATTTCCAATTTTCATAAAAGTTTTTTGTAGGTTTTTACTTATCAATGATCAGTTTTTATCCCATTTCAAAAAAATAAAAATAATTCACTAAACCCCAAAATCATAAAAAAAATTCAAAAATCAGACAAACAATGCTCTTAATCTTGTTTGCTGATCAAGGTTTTGAATAATCAACCACGTTTTTACCACACCAATAGGTTAAAAACAAAATATATAAGCCTTCGAAAACTAATACAAGTATTGTATAACACTTAGGTTGTTTTTTACATACCATAGCCACAAACATGAAGTTGTACGCTTTGTTGATTACTATCCTAGTTATTATTGCTTTGACTCTGACCCATGCCTGTACTACTGATGCTGAATGCGCTAACATACCTTGTATGGCACCAAATGAGCCAAAGTGTTTAAAGAATATCAACCTGGTTGGAGTTTGCCAATGTTTTTAAGCTAACTTGTTACTGCCTTCGTTTAAATCTCCGTGCTACCTATGTGTATATGACTGCTACTTATGTTTATATTAATAAACTGTGATTTTGCCAATGTTCTAATGTCAATAAATGAACATTTACTAGTCGCAAAAGTAAAAACCTTTAAAAAAATCAAATCTTTAGGCTTAAAAGTGCATCTTAGGCTTAACAATAAACTTTAATTTTATAATTTAGGTTTAGAATGAATTTTAGGCATAAAAATGAAATTAGTTGCTTAAAGTTAAATTTTAGGTTAAAAATGAAGTTTAAGCTTATAAATGAAATTTTGTGCTTCAAAATTAATACTTAAACTTAAAAAGTTAATTTTAGGCTTAAAGATAAACACTTGGCTTACCAATGAATTTTAAGGATAAAAACAGATCGACAACGAATTTTAGGCTTAAAAACAATATTTCAGACTCAACAAATTTTGCTTTCTTTAATTTTCAAAACCCCTTCAAAAACAAAGAAAAAACTTATTAATTTTATTTAGCCAGTTTATATTCATAGAATATCCACCCTCAAATTAATAATTAACGCTAATCCTTCCAATTATTCATTAGGGAGATTAAGTTATTTACAATTTATCATGCATGTTTACAAGTTTGAGACAAAAAATTTTAATCTTCTGAAAGCAATTACTTTTATATGTAACTTCTGTATAACAAACTCTTTTATAACAATAACCCTGTATAACCAACAAATTTGAAATTCCTGGCCGACAATACACAGTGCATTCAAAACTTCTCTATAACAAAACTCAAATCAAAAACTGTGATATTTTCTGAACTTCCGGTTTCTTACTATAATATTGACGCATCTTCTCAAACAAGGTTGTTTACTTTTGCATAGAAAACTGTAGGCTGAAGGTTCTGGAAGCGCCTACGAAGCCGGTTTTCTCACCGGTTTCAAGTATTTTAGGCTTGCAGCCTTACGTGCAACAACATTACTTATTACTGTAAGTTTATGTCAATGAATTTTGCGATACTCTTCCCTACACTATCCCACCCTACCTTACCATACCCTACATGACCTTACCTTTTCCTATTCTATCCTATCAAATGGATAGAATAGGAAACCTATCTTACCCTACCCCCACCCTACCCTACTCTACTCTACCCTACTCCACGCTATCCCACCCTACCTTTCGCTATCCTACATTAACCTAACTTGCCCTACCTAAGCTAAGTTCAAAAAAATGTCACTTTCAATGAATTGTTGGCTCAGAAATCAAATATTTTCACATTATCAACTACGTATGACAATAAATACCTACGTAGTCTAAAGTATTGTTGTAAACAATATAAAAAACAAAAATGAAATTTTGAAAAAAAGCAATTGTCCTTCAAATGATTCATAAGAAGAACAATTACCTTTTCGTAAACAAATCAACATAATACCGCAAATGTTCCATTACTTCAATTCCATGTTATTATATGGTGTTTGAGGTTTCAAGAAACAACGGCATTGAGTATTGATATGGGCTTTAAGATAAGAGATTAACAATGAAATGTGGACGTTGCTTTTTAGGTTTATAAATGAAAGTTTAGGCTTATATAAAGTTTAAAGGTTAAAACGCCTAAAAATCACGCTTTAGAATAATAAACCAAGTTTTATGCTTAAAAATAATCGTTCAGGCTTTAAAAAAATTAGACTTAAAATTAACTTCTATGCTCAACTTGAACTTTTAGGCTTAAATATAACTATAAGGCTTCAAACTGTAATGTTAAGTTTAAAAAGAAGATCTAAGCTTAAAAATAAAGTTTTGAGCTTAAAAATGAACTTTAGGCTTAAAGAACACCTTTCAAGCTTAAAAACAAACTTCTAAGCAATAAAATAAACTTTTAGGTCTAAAAAGGTACTTAAAAAACTGTTAGGCTTAAAAACGAATCTGGAGACAGAAGAACTTACAACCTTAAAAAAAAATTTTAAGTTTAAAAATAAAATTTTAGGCATTTATAAGTACAGGTTAGTATCAGTCGCTTAAAAGTTATACTAAATTTAGGTTTAGTTTCTTTAAAAAGCTTTTTTGCATCTATGCCAACAATCATTGTCAGTACTACACTTCCTCAATTCGCAAATTCCAGTTGATTCAACCAAAATTGAGTGGGTCATATGCAATGATTCACCCACTCAAATTTCGTTTATTTTTCAGCTTATTCAACCTTCTTTTTTCACCTCCTCAATTCCCGATTTCCCTCCAAATTCCTTTATAATGCACTATGACAACAACAATCTGAATCATCCAAATACCTCAGCTAGTCATAATAAACAAAAACGCTAATCGGTGAAACCACCCCTTATAAAAAAACTTGGAAAAACAACACACCTCATAAAAAAAGCTTTCAAAAGCACCCCCTAAATAAAAAAAGTCTTCTGCAAAAAACACCCCTTGCAAAAAACACTCCTTGCAAAAAACACCCCTTGCAAAAAACACCCCCTGCAAAAAACACCCCCTGCAAAAAAACCACTCAAAAAATGCCTCATTCTTGGCGCGGTGCCAGCCCATTTCTGGTGCAATCTTGTAACAATCACCACACAAAAAATAACATGAGAAACCGCGCGCCGCCATGTACCGAATCGTGCAAGGCCATCACCCAAAGATGGAAGAAAAGGACAGATGTTCGATTTTGAACAAAAATAGAAAAAAGAGCAAATTTTAGCGAGTAAATCGCTAAAAGTAGTGGCATTGAAGTATATTGAAACAGAAAAAGTATTTACTTTACTCTACCCTACCCTACCCTACTTTACCCTACCCTACCCTACCCTACCCTACCCTACCCTACCCTACCCTACCCTACCCTACCCTACCCTACCCTACCCTACCCTACCCTACCCTACCCTACCTTACCCTACCCTACCCTACCCTACACTACCCTACCCTACCCTACCCTACCCTACCCTACCTTACCCTACCCTACCCTATCTTACTCTACCCTATTCTACTTTACTCTATATTACAATATAGTGTTATCCTTGCCTTGCTCGTTTGCTGTTCAATCTTGCGTTTTTCCTACCCTATTCTAACCTACCTACCCATACCTTACCCAACCCTGCTTTACCCTACTTTTTTTACTCTAGCCCTAAACATTTGTATTATAATTCTATCCTTATTTTTACCTTACTCAGCTTACTTTATTATATTTTTTTCTACTTTACATTGCTATCTCTTAATCTACATATTTTACATTACCGTCTTTACTAGCTTTACGTTACAATCTTTTCCTTTACTTTACACTAGCATACCTTTCTATCCATGAAATTTCTATACCTTCTTTTAATTTAGACTATTATGCATTCTTCTACTCTAACGTACTATATTTTTTTACTTTACATTACTGTGTCTTTTTCAAATTTACAACAAATTCTTTTACTCTTATAATACTTCTCTACTCCATATCCGACTCTTTAGTAGTATACTTTCATACCTGCAGTAATCTACATAATGCAATAATGCTTTTTTACAGTACTTCTATAAAATATGAGTGAGCCCAACGTTCCAAAGATCAATATTTTTTATATTGTTGAGTAAAAAAACCTGATGACATTAGATTTGAATAAAAAAATAATCGGATGCCATGTGGTGCGACTGTTACGGGCGAATGTGCGGCGCCGTGCCAAGATTTTTTGCGATTTTGTAGAAAAAAACAACTGAAATTTGCATAAATCAGATTTTTTAAGTAATATGCCGTCAAATTTTTGTAATTAGACTTTTTTAAAATGGCAATTTAACAGGAAATTTAAAACGTAATTTTTAGATTTTGATTCTTTCGAGCTTGAATAAAAATGCCAATAAACTTTTAAAAAATTAATAAAGCGTTGTTAATTTCCCATTTTGAATATTAAATTTATTTTTCCTACCTTACCTTACTCTACTCAACCCTATACTACCATACCCTACTTTACCCTAACTTATTTTACCCTACCGTACCTTGCCCTGCGCTTAAACTTTAGTCTTAAAATTAAACTTCATTTGTGAGTCTAAAACGCTGTCGTTAAGCCTAAAATGCTGTCTTTAAGCTTAAAATGCTGTCTTTAAGTCTAAAACGCTACTTTAGAGCCAAAAATAAAGTCTTAAAATCTTAACTTAAATTTGTTACCTATAGTTGAATTTCTAAGCCTAAAATGCTGTCTTTAACCCTAAAATTCTACTTTTAAGCCTAAAATGTAACTTCGAAGACTAAACTTACATTTTATGACCTAAAATTGGCTTTCTAAGCCTAAGGTTTATCTTGTTAGTATCAATCCCCTTTAAGAAATGTATTTTTTCTGCCGATTTTTTAAATCGCAAAACCATAATACATCGCCTAAACGTAATAAAAGACACACACATATCGGTAGATAAAAAGTTTACGTCAGTGCTTAAAATCTAGTATTCCGCACAATTAATTGACAAGTGTATATTTTGGGTTTTTGGGAATTCATTCCTTACATTTACTTGTCTAGAGTTCAGTGACTCTTTAATATTTTTAATTTTTACTACTTGTTTATTAAATAATTAATAAAACATCATGATGACCCCAACCGTCGCCCCAATTCAAGCTTCGGAATTCAACGTGGACCAAGTTGAAGGCATGGTAAGTGTAATAATTAATAATAATGTTTTAATAATATAATAATGCTATAGATTAATAATGTTTATACTGTGAAATTCTTGTATAACGTACTTCTTTTTATAACCAACTTCTCCATAACAAACTTAACTATAATATAATACAGTAGAACTCCTGTATAACAAACTGCTCGAGGACTGGAAATATGTTCGTTATAAAGGAGTTTCGTTATAGAGGAGATCGTTATACAAGAGTTCTACTATACAATAGCTTGTATAACAAACTCTTGTATAAAGGTCTCTTCTATAACAAACTCCACTATAACTAACTCTTCTATAGCAACAATCTTGTATAGCACACTCATCTTTAACAAACTCTTCTATAACAAATTCTTGTATAACAAACAAACTGAAAATTCCGTAACTATTGGTTACACGGGTGTTCTACTGAATGTAATTGTGAACCTGTTACTGCAATGATAATTTGAGCTAGAATTCGTTTCAAATTGTATTAATAGTGAAACTCCTGTATAACGGAAACCTTGTATAACAAGCGTCTCTTAAACCCACGGTTACTGTTACGCAACGCGTTTAAGGCTCTAAGATAAAGAAACTCTGCTCTAATAAACAAATTAAATAAAGAACCCTGAGCAATTTGTTATACAAGAGTACCCTCTATTTCTCTGATTTGATGCTGTAAAGTCTATCCTTACCGTATCTCATCCTACTCTACCTTACCTTGTCTTGCCTTAACCTACCTTACTCTACCATACTCTACCCTATCTCTTGCCTTACCTTTCTCTACGATAAACTATCCTACCTTGGTCTACCTTACTATAACAATACTCTTTTGTTGCCATTGACAATTTCAGTTTATTATTAAAATTTTTATCAAATACAGTCTCCTGTACCATCTTTTCATGTTTTAAGTCTAGAACAATATCTAATTTAATGATAATTTGGTAACAAAACGTATAATAAACGTATATAGTTTGAAAAAGCTTCACAAAATATACATCTTTATATGCTTTAAAAAACACGCAATAAATTTAAATTGAACTTGTAAACTCCAATTAAAATTTGTAAAAAAACAACTCATATCTAACACTGTTGCTTCAAAACCCATCTAAACAAAATAAAAAAAACTAAAATAATTTTGTACTGTAATGGTAATATAAAATAGTAATATTATCTTTTTCAGCGTTTGAAACAAGCCGCCAGCAAAGCTATGGAAAGAATTGCTTTTAGCAATTTGATGATGAAAATTGAAGCCTGTGAAGAAGATACAGGCTTCATGCTAACTGAGGTTAAATATAATCTCACCTATCAGCTTCAGAAAGCTGAAAAAGAAAAAGAAGGTAAGTTTTGACACACATTAACATAACATTATATTTGTAATACCATAGTTAAACAAAAACTACAATATCTTTTAACAAAACTTACTGCAACCTATTGATCATAGAATTACTGTAACAAACAACATAACTTTTATAATAACAAATAGTTAAAAGTTTAACAAAGCATTGTATCTTCAGTTCAACAATGCCAAGCGTCCTACGCTTCTTGGCCAACATACGGCCATACACCTTCCCCAGCACGGTACCAAGGTGTACCAGTCGACCAAACAGTACCCAACACCCCGGTGCGGCCTTATCAACAAATGGCTCCAATGACGCCAGTCCGCCAAATGCTAGCAGCAGCGGTACCACCGGTATCACAGCACACCCCTGTGCCGCAAATGGTACCAGTACCTTACCCGAGAATGGTACCGGTACCTTTTTCAACCACTGAAATGGTACCGGTGGCTTATCCCACCGCCAAGATAAGCCCGGTGCCCCATCCCGCTTCATGTGAGGTACCAGTACCAAATGCTGTTTCAGAATCAGAAATAGATTCTAAAATGGTACAGTTTGGCCTAGCCATCGTAGGGGCAGCGGCTCCACCAGTACCTCCACCGAGATCAACTGTACTTGCTCCGCTCACACCAAGGCATACTGTATATCCTACATTACCAGCTGCATCACACACACCAGCAGGCCACTCTACAGTAGTAACGACGCCAAGTGCTCCAGTAAGACATATACTGGTGCCTCAGCATAGAATGGTACCTAGTACCCCAAGTGTTACAGTATGTACGTCATCAACAAAGATGGTAGATTGTACTACACCAATTAGTACAGTACCGACAACACCGTTGAATAGAATGGTACTACGTACCCCGAACGGCCCAGTATTAGCAGCACCAAGAAAGGCCAAAAGTAGATCGCCGCCAGAAACACCCAAGACTAGACCAATCAAAAGGAGAGCATCTCCACATGAAAATGAATGTAAAAGGCCGACGAAGAAGGCCAAGCCCGGCCAAAGCTTGATCACTGGCTTTTTTAAGGCTCAGTCATAATAATATAGTAATTAATTTTAAAAGTTGACCATAATATGTAATATAAACATTGCTCTCAATATGGTTAAAACGCTGTATGTAAAACTATATATTTTTAACAAAATAAATAATTTTAAAAAATGTCATTTTCGGATTATTGGATTAATACTAGTATAAGACTGTTAGGGCTAAATTAGACTTAAAAATAAAATTCCGAGTTAAAAATGAATTGTAGGCTTGAAAATTAAATCTAAAATTAAAAAATGAAATCAAACATTCAAAATAAATTTTAGGCTTAAAAATGAAATTTGGAGTTAAAATTAAATTTTAAAAAAAAGTGCCTTGACCTACTCAGCTCTGATTGCCTTCAAACTTTTATACAGAAAGATCATGTAAATATGTACACGATCTTCAGCAAATTACGATTATAAAGCGCGCTTTTCAGAAAACCTCGAGAAAATGAAAACCAAAAAATTACGTTTTAAATTTTCCGCCTATTGGCATTGTGTTTCAAGCTTACAACATTGTCATTTTCTTGACTTTGAAGCATTTTTCTTTAATATTCTAGTAAAAGACCTTTAAATGAACCTACTTTTTAAATTTGTAAGCGTAGCTAGTCTGGAAAGTCAAAAAAGTGCTTGAAACACAATGCCAAGTTTGCCAAATTAGCGGGAAACCGAAAGAATCCAAATTTAAAACTCAAAACCTCAAGCTAAATGTTTTTATAAGTTACTATTCTTGTAAGGGAAACCTTGAGAAAATTTTCCTTCAAAAATAAAATTCAGAGTTAAAGATGAAACTTAAGCTTAACTAAGGAATTTAGTGCTTAATTTTAAAATTATTTGTCAGTTTGCATTCTTAAATTAAAATTTCAATTTTTTAAAGTTTTTTATAAAAAACCTTGTTTTACAAAAAACCTATTCTTTTTTAAACGCTTTACCTTGAATTACTCAACTCTGTTGTTAACTAACGTTATTGTTAACGTGAGTAGACGTTTGTTTCCACTAATCATGTGTGCAGGTATTGTAAAAGTTTTTTTGGGTTCATTTTGTCGTGTGTGGTTAGTTTTTACAAGCTTTTTTATACTCGCTTCTTACTTTTTGCTGATGAAATTGATTAATCTTTTTATGCAGTGTGTGGTAGTTTTTCAGAAAAGTTGTGACGGTGTCCAGTGTGTGTAGTAATGTTGGTCTGGATGGTCTTTTAGGCTGGTAGGCAGGCAACCAGAGCCCTAGCCCAGAACTCTAGCCCAGAGCCCCAGCCCAGAGCCCTAGCCCAGAGCCCTAACCCAAAACACTAGCTGGAGTCCCTGGCCTAGAGCTCTAGCCCAAAGCCCTAGCCCAGAGCTCTAGTCCAAAGCCCTCGCCTTTACTTTAGCTTGTCTAGAATTTTTTTATTATAAGAAGAAGGAGGGGGGGGATTGGTTAGCAATTTTTAACGATTTTTATTACTTTTAGGTCGCTTACTGATATGACGAAAAACAAATACGTACTTCAATATGTTGTCACAATATCATTACCAAGAAAACGCATTTTTTTAAAATGTAAAAAAACATAATTTATCTTTTTGACCAACTTTAGTAAACAAGGAAGTAGTATTAGTTTATCATTATTGCTCCGTTTGAACTGTAGTTTTGCAAAGACCACAATTTTGTTTTTTTTCTTTTACCACCGTATGATTAAATATTATTTTTTTTATTTTCTGAAGCTAAATTAAATTACCTATGGTTTTTTTCAAAATTATTTTTTTAAAATGATTTTGCTGTTACGTGACAAATTAAATAAAAATTTTGAACACGTAACAAAATTTGAAAAAAAAATACTAAAAAAAATTAGTGTTGAGTGATAACAAGGCTGGAGATCTGATGAAGAAAACACTAAAGCTTTCTAGTGCCAAAGCTAGCGCTGATATAAAGCAAATGTCGAGGGTCCGGCTGGCTCTGGCTCAAGCACTGCGTGGGCCTAGACTTAGGTTCAGAAACAGGCTCAGGCACAGACACAGGCTCAAGCTTAGGATCAAGCTCAGGCTCAGGCTCAGGCTCAGACCCAGGCTCAGGCTCAACTTAAAGTCCAGACTCTCAAGCTTAGGCTCAGGCGTACTTTCAGGCTCAAGATAAGGTTTAGACGCAGGCTCAAGGTTTGGCTCTATCTTAAATATAGGCTTAAGATAAGGATAAACCAAAAGCTGAAAAACTAACTCATTCACGTGTTCCAAGTACGACGTCACGACACAAAATATGTCATTTTGCACTTATAACGATATATAACAATGCAATATTGAACCCGTTTGTCGTTAATTTTGAACGTGCTGAAAAACCCATGCCCGCAAGGGAAGGGCCGGTGAAAGAGAGACAGTGAAGAGAGAGCGAGTTCGAAGCGTGTGTGGCTTCTTTTCACATTGAAAAACACAAAAATTAGCGCGCGTTGGGTGGTCTGCCGATGTCAAAATACACGTACTTTAAGTTGGAAACCGACCAAATGATTTAATTTTTGAAAGGGCACAAGCGTGTGGTTATTACGGTAGGTGATTAGGTGTTTGGAGGTTTTGAGTATGAGTTTTACAGTTTATATAATAAAAAATTATTTTGAAAATACATTTGTTTTTGAAAAATTTGAATATTAACAAAGCTAGGATTAAAGCAAGCTCAGTCTCAATTTCATGCCCAGGCTCTTGCTCGTGCTCATGCTCAAGCTTAGGCTTAACCTCAAGTGCAAGCTAAAGTCCAGGGCCAGGCCATAAGTCTGACTCTGGACCTTAGCTTGCACTGCTCAGGCGTAATCTCAACCTGAGGTTTAATTTTAAGCTCAGGTTCAGGCTCAGGCACAGGCCAAGCTCAAGCTTAAGCGAGTACAAGCTCAAGTCCAATCTCTTGCTCAAGCTTAAGTTTAGACTGGTTTAACCCCAGGCTCAAATTTTTATATAAATCTGAAAGTTCTAGCGGAATTTTTTATTTTTAAATTTTTACAAAAAAGATTTCAAAAATTTCGACTACCCTCGCAGTTCATCACTCATTCAGTCAACTGTCGCAATGTCCAAATGCTTTCGAACTCAATTTATCATTTCGTCTTTTTTAGGCCTTTTGTTTCACTGCTTTTCGAGGCTATAAAAAATTACTTTCCATTTTTTAAGTTACGGTTATTTCTTTCTATATGTTTTGGGTTGAAAAGCAGAAAATAAGTATTTAAAATTTTATGTTTTAATAATACTAGTAGGTACGGTAAAGTACTAAAATTATTTTTGTTAAAAGCTACGGTAGATAAATTTTTTAGTTTATTACTTCTTACTGTAACGGTAGCGGCATATTGAAGTACTGCTAGCGTAGAGAAATGCTAGTCAAGTAGAGATAAAAAAATTTTAAGGCTTAGTGGTTGAGGCTAAGGCTAAGGCTAAGGCTAAGGCTAAGGCAAAGGCTAAAGCTAATTTTTTTAATTTGATATGTTTCTACTTCCTAGTATTACATCAACTGTCTCTCTTAATCTTTTTACCCTATAAGACCTCACAAACCAATTGTAACTTCATTATAACAAAGACGTGTACAGACACACGTTATTTGAATAGTAAACAATCTTGTGTGTTCTTCTTTGAAGGCCTCGTTTTACTGCCAGATGATCCTGCATCGCTATAGAAACGTCTTTAAGCATTGCAAAATTAATTGTTGTGGGGCCGGCGGAATTATTCAAAAAAGGCCTTTTGTAATGGGCTGGTTCATTTGTAGTTTTTGGCCGCAGTTTCTTAAGCTTGGGGAGGGACAGAGTAATAAAGGGTTCTCAAACAAAAATTTTAAAAAATGGTTAATAATTTAAGGATTACTGTAAAATTGATTTTTCGGTATTTTAGAAGATGAGGCAGGTTGGCTCGAACTTCGCTTGAAGGGAGAGGGGAGGAAGGGGGGGTTCAAGTAAAAACGTTTTAAAAGAGTTAGGTAGAGAATGACAGGATTTAAAGTAAGATAGGGCGAGGCTATACAAAAAGTGTATACTATAAATAGAAGATAGGATAAAGTAGGGTAGAATTGGAATACTGTACTTTTTAACATTCTCCTTTACGTTTTTTGTTTACAGGTTCATGTGAACAGGAACTATAACAATATAAAATCTAATAACATAGTTACTAACGTGTAATTATCAAAGGTTGGGTTCAATACGACAGCTACGGTCGTTATTAACCTTTACTTTTGTTGTAAATGTCACTAAAATAGGTATGTAATCACGGTTATTGTAGGGACACAATAATGATCTTCAGTCTCTTGAGTATTGTTAATAGTATGGGTAATAAAAACTTTGTTACTTAAGTTTAATGGTAACAATGCTATGGTTGGCATTATACTATATAAAGAAAATTGTTTGCGTGAAGCTGCCTTACACTTAAGTTAGATCTAACAATACTGTTGTTTCACTGTAGCTCTGTCTTTAACTCACCTTAGCCTTAATCTAGTCGTACCATAACTCTACCCTAGTAATTTTTTCAGTACATAAGATACTGAAATACTTGTACTATAATTACGAAAACGTCGGTTCATGATAACAATGTCTGTGTGGCACGGCGATTATGCGAAAACAATTCAAAAATTGTTTGTGGGTGAAAAATTGGGTTAAATTCATCATTCGGGGACCACACTGAATGTTTTGCCTTCAGGGCGAAAGGCAGCTGATCGTACTCAGTGCGTCGAAAGTAGTTGAACAAACACGTTTTGTCAACAATTTTTACGTCTTCATTTTTTCATGTTTTGAGGGTTCAATTTAAAAAAAAAGTTTATATTTATAGAAGGAAAAGATTGTAAAAGAAGGAGCTGGCTAGAAATTGAGTTTTAAAACGACGGGGGAAGAGATTGAGAGTAAGGTGTAGAGGGAATAGCCAAAGAGTAGAAGGGAGTTGTAGAGAATAGGAGGGTAACGGGTAGGAGGTAGAAGATAGAGGGCTTAGGGTAGAATTTAGCGAATAGAAGGAAGGGGTTGAAGAGGAGGTGGTAGAGAGTAGAGGTGGAGAGAAGGAGTTAAATATTAGCGGGTAAGAAGTAAAAGACAGAGTGTAGAAAGCCAAGGGTAAGTGGAACAATAATTTATGAAAAACTGAGTTTTTTTGAAAGATCAATATGATTTTCCATTTTCTTTTCATGTGACCTCATTTGATAATTTTAATAATAACCTTTTCTTTCTTGCTCTTTTTTTCTTTAAGCATTTTTTTATAATTTGAATTGATCTTTTCAACTATTATTTACATACTTCTTTTTTTCACTAGTAGACTTTTTATAGTTACGATTCATCATACTTATTTTACAAGAAAAATCCCTAACCTTCCCCACTCAGAAGTAGCAAGTTTTATATGAATTCCTTGTACTACCAATAGTACGCGTAAAAGATTTTAGTTCGCGCTTTCGAGTTTTAAAGTTAAATTATTTTGGTTTTCCGCCAATTTGGCAACTTTGGCTTTGTTCAAGCACTTTTTTCGGCTTTCCAGACAAGATACGCTTACGAATTTAAAAAGGTAGGTTCATTAGAAAGTATCCTACTAGTATATCGAAGAAAAAATCTTAAAAGTCAAAAAATGGAGAAGTTATAAGCTTGAAACGCAATGCCAAATGGAAAGGAAATTCAAAACATAATTTTTTGGTCTCGATTTCCTGGAGAATTCCTGGAAAGCGCGATTTAGTACTTTGCTGAACATCTTATATTTGCATGATCTTTCTATATATAAAGTTTGAAGTCAAACAGAGCGGGGCAGGTCGGGTACTTTTCTCGTTAATTTTTTATAAAAAAAAGGGGATATTTGGTCTAAATTTCCAAAAAAAGTTAAAAATTAGTTTTTTTTTAATTGTTTTCTGTCTTTGTACTGATGATATTTTTATTATTACCTGAACCTTCAGTATTGTTTTTACCTTTATCACCAGAGTCTATCAAAACCATCTTTTTTCCAAATTTTCTTGCAAAATGTCATTTCACGTTAAAAAACACACGTGTACACGTGTTTAATTACACTACAAAATTGTCGCCTTGTTTTCGATTCCTTATAAGCCAACTTTATATATATTAACCAGCCGGAGCGTGGAATCCCCTTGGGAGGTCCGAACCAATTGAACTTGGCGCTCGGACCACCCACTTGTTTTGTATCAAGTTGCGCTTTGACAACAATAACATTCACTATAATTTTTGTTCATATTTCAAAATTTTTGGGATTTAAAATTAAAAATTTTTTGATTTTGTGCATAATGTTATGATCTTTTTATTAAAAAAATTTTTTTGATTTAAAAAGTTTTTAATTTTTATTTAGTAAGGGGTTATGTTAAGCTAGAATAGAGCGATATTACGGCTAGAAGAGAGCAGCGCAAGGCAGGATAGGGCAGGGCAGTGATTTTTAATCCCTTTGTGATTTGCTATCATTGTAGTTTACTGTATTATATTACATATTTTTAGGAAGACGACCACATCAAGAGTAGGCTTAACTAAAGCTCAATTTAATGCGATTAACTAGTCTTCTTTAAACCTAAATGACAAATACAAATTGATGCACTTTTTGTAGACAAAATTCATCAATCATTTTTTTAAACCATAACTTTTAAAAATTAAAAAAATTTTCAATTTAAAACTCCAAAAGCGATCGAAACTACTGTAACTGATCCCCCCCCCCTCTCCTTCTTCTCTATCCCAACTTTTAAGACCTCACAACTCTGCAAAACTCGAAATTGCTGTTACCACACATGCTTTTCGACAAAAACATGTGATAATGATGATTAACGACTGTTATTTTTCGTTTCCCATTTTAATCAACCGCGCTTTTTGATTTGTCAAGTTGAACTTTAATAGACTCGTCATTTTTACAACTTTAACAAGAATTGACAGTTATGGCTAACGTTTGATCGTTACACACTACGTTCTATGTAAAAAACGATGATTTATAAAACGGCTGTAGTGAAAAAACGGTTTTACTACCCTACCTTACCCTACCCTGCTCTACTCTACTATTCTACCCTAACTTTACCATACTGCTTACCTTTTTTATCCCTAACCTTCTACCTTACCGTATCCGAACTTTAATACAAGCCCTGCTTACATTTTAGCCCAACCCCGTCCTATGTCTCACTTTTTAATTTTTAAATAATTTTCCCCCTCCCTTTTTTTGTACTTGACATTTATCCTGTTCACTACCGTACTTCTACTCTTTGACTTATTTTACCTCCTAATTTCTTTAACCCCCCTACCTTATTCTATTCCCTACTTTACTTTCTTTTATAAACTAACTCCACCTTCCCATACATTTGTACATTACACCTACAAAACGCTCTAATCTCTATTGTTCCGTTGCTCTTCTCTACCTTTCACACCTTCAAGCGTTTCCCTTGCAGCGAGAAAAAACTTTGGAAAAATAAAAAAGGAACGGCGGTTCAATGTGAACGGTTTCCATAGACGCGCCTCGCTTGTGTGGTATCTTTTTTTCCTCGAGTTTTTTTTCCCGACCATTTCAAGCATGATTCCTTTCGTTTTTAATCGCGGTTTTATGCGTTTTTTTAGTCAACCACCCTGAGGGCTTCGGGAAGACCACCCATGCCGCTTTTTATGCGTCTTCGCAGTTTTTGTGGCTGACCCCCCACTTTTTTTAGGGACTTGACGGCACACACACTCTCGAATGTCTTGAGTTTTTGAATTATTCTTAATGTCATTGCATTTTTAGTGGGTTTGTGGGCAAAAACATGGCAAAAACATTAACGTTTCATGGGTGTTGTGAGCTCAATGGGTGGGGGTTTTGGTTAGAACAGGCTTGTTTTTTAATTGCTGATAGTGTTTTGAAAGCGATTTTTTTAAAGAAAACGTTTTAGGCTTAAAAGTGGGCTTTGAAACGTAAAAAATTATATTTAAGCTTTAATCTGGATTGTTAGGTGTAAACTTCATTTTTATCTTTAAATCAATTTTTAAGCCTCAAATTCTTTTTTAGACCTTAATCTGAATTATTAAGCCTAAAATTTATTTTTGAGCCTGAAGTTAATTTTTAAGCCTAAAATTCATTTTTAAGCCTAAAATTCATTTTTAAGCCTAAAATTCATTTTTAAGCCTAAAAATAACTTATAATTCCAAAATTTTTTTTAAATTTAAAATCTTATTTTTAACTCAACTTTGTATTTTCAAGCCTAATTTGTGTGTTTACGCTTTTTTTAATTTTTTTTGCCCTGCCAGGCTCCATACCAAAGCCCAGCCTGTTGCCTGGACTGAAAAAAAAATTGAGGTTTCCCCGGCTCCTTTACAGTTCTATTTGTGAGGCCTTACCCCATAACAAACAGTGTGCTAATTATAAATTCCATTTTATTTCATTTTTTTTGTTGTCAACATGTTTCGCCAACTACAAAAAAACTAAAGCTATTTTAATCCATAAAAACTCGGAAAGAACGTTGATTTGTTTGAAAACAAAAAAAGAGCATTTTGGACCGCTGTCAAGTTATCATTTTTTTCTCTTTTTTTGCATTGTCTTGAGGCGGCGGGTTCAACGAAATTAAGTTTTGGTAATTTGTGAACTCTTCTTGCACGACATGTTTTTATTCGTGATGAATTCTTCGTAATTTCCGTGTCATGGAAAAACGCGGGGAGGGGGGGGGTATAAGGTGATAATAACTATAATTTATATAGGGATAGGTAGATAAGAACACTTGGTAAAATAGGAGTACAGAATTAAAATACCACACAAAAAAGTAATTACAATATAGTAAATATACAAAAGTAGATATATAACAGTAAGTACACAATACGACAAAAAATTATTTTTTGTAGCAAGTACTGTAGTTTACCTTACTGCATTATACTTAGTACTACTTTTGTTAACCAGGGTCTCTCTGGTTAGGTTAGAGCTGTGGTACAGCTTCAATAAAGCCATAGTTCAGGCTAGGACTAAGACTGGGTTAGGGTTATAGTACAACTATACTAAATCTAGAGGTAGAGTTACGGCTAAGGGTAACGGCTCTAATCTACGGCTCTAGGCTAGGACTACGGCTAAGCATAGTGCTAGAGCTAGATTCAGAGTTAGGGCTAAGTATTATGGTTAGAAATAGGGCTAGGGCTCTGGGCTAGGGCTTAGGTTCTAAGCTAACATTACGCGCGTTTTGGTTATCATACTTAACAATATAATATTATTATTGATCTCTAATCAATAATAACACCACTTTTTCAGAATGGATCTCAATATGTTATCATGCTTCCAACCCCAACTTCAACCCACCTCTTTGGCAGCATTAAAGGAGTTTGGCAATAAATTAATGGTAGAAGGAATTTCACATTCAGCTCAATGTTCAACATCAGATTGTCCCGACGCTAACTGTGGTATCAGTAAAGAATTGATAAGTCACCTGGGCCATTGTATAGAATCTCCTCACAGTTGTGACAAATGTGAGCAAGTGGTACAGGCTTTTAATCAGCACGCTTTGACATGCAAAAGTAGGACGTGCGAAGTAGGGAGTTTAACTGTTAATAGTTAGTTTTTTGTTTAAACAAGTCGAAATGAAAACGGTATTTTACAAAAACTGTTTTTCGACCATTGGAACATTCTACGCTGCCTTACCCCACCCTACCGTACCCTACCCTACATTACTCTACCCTACCCTATCCTACCCGACCCTATCATGCCTAATTATACCGTACCCTGCCTTGCCTTACCCCACCCTGCCTTATTCTACTCTGTCTTATCATATGTTGTCTTACCTTACTTTACCAATCTTTTATGACAACCATACACTGGTCTTACCGTTACTTTTCGTACCGTACCATCCTTTACTTAGCTTCTATTTTAACCTACTCTTTGCCGTGTCTCGACGAAGATGAGCTACAAGCCCTTGTTGATACAAAATGAAAACGTTGCTTTATAAAAGGCTTACCTCATCGTTTCTTTACTTTTACTTTACTTTTGCCCAACTATTAGGCTGAACCAAAAGTAGCGGAACATTCCATTTATTTTTCAACTGAAAAGTGTCCCGCTACTTTTGATTCAACCTCATTGTACCTACTCTCGTTCTTACTGTACTCCTTACGTACTCATCCACCATAGCCTGGATTTACCTTTACCCTCCTATAAGAATTTGAAATGTGCGACTACCTTTGCTATTTCTTAACTTAAAAATCTTTCAGGTCCCACCCTGCCGTGAGATCCGCCGATGGCAACGAGCGATGCGGAAGTTTATGTATGAACGAGTGCGACTCATTGTGAATGAATCCTTGGCTGATCTACAAGCTTCAGATGACAAAACCGAGTATAATACTTCGAATTCTAGCACGACATCCGGATACTCATCAGCATCGTCATCTATGTTCAAATAACTACGAGACCAACAGATACCCTCCGGGTATCCTATGGTCTGGTAAATAACTATTGATACCCGATACTATATTACTCATGTATATATCTACAATCACACTTTTGCATGGCATTTTGTTTTATAACCTTTTATATTATTGGGTTACTGTATTTACAAAAATAAATTTTAAATATTTAAAAAAAAATTTTTTTTTGAAAAATAAAAATTTCAAAAATTTTTTTAAAAATTAAAAATAAAAATTTAAAAATTATTGTTTATTACAAAAAGACAAATTTAAAAATTACGACATAAAAGATACACAACCTTTAAAACAAAAATACCCGTTAACAACTGATGAGTTCAAATATGTTGAAAGGTAGGCAGGATACAATAAGGTGTGGCAATTCAATGACTCAAAACTTGATTGATCTTCTGCTTGGTTTGATTGCAGTACAAGGTCTAGAATGGTGACAAAAATAGATTTTTAAGTAGTCTGTATTCATACACTACGTTTTAAAATGAATTTTGGGCTTAAGAATGAAAATTTCAATTTGAAAATAAGATTTTGCCTTTAAAAAAATTTAGGCTTATTGTTAAACATGAAACTTTAGACTTAAAAATAATAAGTTTTAGCTTAAAAATAAAAATTTTTAGATATAAAGCTAAACTTTTAAGCTTATTGATGATATTTTAAGCGTAAAGGAACCGTTTATTGAATTTTTTTGAATGAAATTTTTTTGCGGGTTTTCCAATGTTTTCGATTAATTTTTTAAGAATTTTTATTTCCAAAAATTATTTTCATTTGATTTATTAAAACTAAAATTTTAGACTAAAAAATACAAGCTCTGACTTCAAATTAAAATTTTAGGCTTATCAGTGACATCTTAAACTTCAAAAAAAACATTTAGGCATGCAAATATAAGCACTGGCTTAAAAATAAAATTTGAAGCGTAAAAATGCAGTTTTAGGCTTAAAAACGAAACTTTAGGATTAAATATAAACTTTTAAGCGTTAAAATTAAGCTTTAGCCTTAAAAATAAATTTTAGGCTTAAAAATGGCTTTTAGACTTAAAAATGAACTTTAAGCTTAAAAACGAATATCAGCCTTAAAAATGAAATCTGTAACTTAAAAATGCAATTTTAAATTTGTAACTAAACTTTTAGGCTTAAAAATTTAACCGAAGCTTTAAAACAAACTTTTAAGCATAAAAAAGAAAATTCAACCTCAATACAATCATCCAAGACTAAAAAAGCAAGTACAATAATAGAAACCTTTAACTCACCTTACAATCCTTCTTGCCGCAATGACTTGAATGATAAAAAACGGCGGAAAAGAATTTCCGGCAAACCTCGCATTGTTGGCATGTGACAAAGTGCTCCATGACCAACTTCATTCTCATACAACTGCCACGACAACTAGTCGACTTGCACTTTGAGGCATGTTGAAGAACGTGAACAAAGTTGTCCAGACGTTCAGTCGATACATAACTGGGACTCAATGCCTTGTTGTTATCGGCGGTTTTACTTGGGTAGATCATTTTGCTAAAAGATTGACAAGGTTTAATAAAAAGGTTGTGATAGAGGCTTGGAAATGACAAAATGTGACAAAATATTACATTGTACAATATTATCTTATCGTACCGTACCCTACCATACCCTACTCTACCCTACCGTACCCTACTTTACCCTACCCTACCTACTAAAGCGTAACCTTAAATAATATCGAATCCATTCCTAGCCTGCAAATATTATAAAAGATAACCCAGCCTAGAACAAAATCCACATCAGCCCTAGCTTAAAATTAAAATTTTGCCTTCTCTAACCTAAAACAATATAAAAACCATCCCGAGCCTGAAAATAAAAGTTAACCTGTCTCAACTTAAAGTAACATCAAATTCAGAACTAGCCTGAAAATAAAAGTTAACCCATCTAAACATAAAATAATATCATATCCACCCCTAACCAAAAAATAAAAATTAACCTACCCTAACATAACCTACTCCATTTTTCCCTACCTTTCATTATTCTACACTATCGTTGCCTGAATGAATAGATTTAAACTACAATAATATTAAATTTTCTCCCTAGCCTTAAAATGATAGTTAGTATGCCTTACCCTAACGTAACATCAAGCATGTTATCTTTTATTTTTAGGTCAAGAATTTAGGCCATTCCTGCCCTAAAAATAAAAGAAAACAGCTTAAAACAAAACCAAAACCGCCTGAAAACAAAATTACCTCCTCACTAACCTAGAACAATATCAACTCCCCACCCAGACTAAAAATATCTCCTCCCTAACCTAAAGCAATATAAAATCCCTACCCAGCCTAAAAATATCTTCTCACAACCTCACATCCTCTATATATACCAACGCTTTCCCAACCACCAAAGTATTTTAGGACTTACAAAAGAACGTTTTAAAATATTCCGTCTGTCTGTTATATACAACGTCCGGTTTCACAACGGCCGATTTGCCCCCAAGCATTTCTCAATACAAAAATGAGCTGTTGGGAAATGTTTTCGAAAAAACTCATGACGTTTCGAAACGCAAGGAAGACTCTTTTAAACTTGGGCTCGCAGTGAAAGGGGGGGGGAGGAGAGTTAGGGTTAAATGAGGCAAGGCATCCAAGTGTCTGGGTAAGGAATATATTTTAGATTTAAAGATAGTCTTTTAGAGATATTAAACATAAATTACATTTTTTACGCCTAAAATTTCATCAATATGCTTAAAAACTATTTTTAAGCCTAATGTTTCATTTTTAAGCCTAAAATTTCATTTCTTAACCTAAAAGTTCATCTTTAAGCCTAAAATTTCATTCCCAAGTCGATTTTACAGACACTCCCTGCAACGTAGCCATTGTAAAACACATAATTTCTTGCAAATATCATGTCGAAATCGCACCGAATGTTGTTTCGCACATTTCGCAAACAAAATATTGTTTTATCACACGTGAAAACAAGCACGGTGTTTATAAATAAACACGTAGAACGGTGTTGTTTCGTATCTTTCAGTGCTGATTTTAAAACATACGACGTTTTGGAAATAGTGTTTACTATAAAATCAAAGTGTTACAGCATTGAAAACATAAGCTAAGGTATTATATGATTACGCTACCATATCCAGAATGAGAATGTGACAAAAACATAACACAATATATAAAAAAAGAACATACAGTAACTTACATTGTAAACCAACAGAAGGATATAAAAGACCAAAAAGATGTTAGTCATAAACAATATATTTTGCATGGGTTATGTTAACATCAAATTTTCATCCTCGTACAAAGACTACCCACGTTGAACCTAAAAAACTTATCGTAAAGCGTTAAGCATAACCATTTCAAACTTTCAAAACAGATTTCATTCAATTCCGTCCTTTATTTAATACCTAGACATTAAAAACAAATAATAACATTCGTCTAGCCTATAACAATATAAAATCAGATTTTCATGCTAATAACTTTAACTTGACCGCCCAGCCTTTATTATATTACTATAACAACACTACTCTCAACCTTTTTTAAGCGAATTTAATGATTTCTAACAGCAAGTTCATATCTAAAAATAAAAAAAAATAGTGACGAGATACTAAAAGGTTACCGGATCAAAGTTTGAAACTAATTAATCCAACTTTCAAACTAAAATTAGGTAAAGAAAGCAAAGAATAACAGTAAAAACAACAAGCAACTCATCAGCATCTACAACAATATGTTTATCTAGTCAAAATGTCTTGGCCAAACTTAAGAACACCGATATTATTCATGATTTAACTTCAACAAAGACGACTAACAACTTACGAATTAATTTGAAGATGTCTCACAGCATGCTGTAGTTTGGCATTGATAGACATGAGGAACGGGCCGGGCTGGCCCTGAGCAAAATTCCGATCGGGCCGGGCCGGCCTTGAGCAAAATTCCGGTCGGGCCTAACATTCAGCCCGGCCCGTTTCTCATGGTTAGGCTTTGATACTTTCAGGCACGAGAAAGCCGCCAAAACCGATTGTAAAAAAATACACGAAAAGCCACAGGACTATTGGGAAATTTAACGAAGTGTCACAAACCTATCGGTTTTTATAAAAAATATAGAAATCAACTAAAAAACCTACAAAACTACTGTTTCAGCGTGTTATCTGGTCAATATCTTGTGTTTCAACTGATATGCTTGTTCTAATCAACTGGAAACATGTCAAATCGTTTTTATTGAAGCCAATAATCGAGGAGAAAGGAGTTCAGGTAAGGATGTTGTTATTGTTTGTTGGTTTTTAGGTTCAAAGTTGAGATTAAAAGGCAGTGAAGTGGCAACTATACTTTATAAAACATTAAGACAACGAGTTTAAATTACATTAATATTGTTTTATGTGTCTGTAGACGATTTGGCATTGGGTTTCATTGGGTTTTCATCGAGGTGAACCAGTGATTTACGTCGTTTTAGGTCGATTTCTGGCAGTTTTTGGGGAGTTTTAGGTATGAAATCTTTGTATGATGCTTTTCTGATTATTTTGCGAAAGTTTTTGCTTTAAAATGTGTGTTTTTACCATGGTTAATATAAGTTTCTTGGTCTTTAAATTTTGTTTTCATCAATATTTTCGGAGTATTTACGTTGCCTATGTTATCATTGGGTAAAAACAGTGTGTTGGGGCTTTAAAACTTCGTTTTAGATTGTATTTTTTAAGTTGTACATTACTTCTAGTTTATTTTGCGTAATTTATCTTATTTTTTTACATTACCTATATTAACATACCTAAAAAATCAAATTTCATCGACTTTTTGACTTTCTCTGCTCAAAACCAATTATGATATTATACATCCACACGTAGGATCATTATTTATGTACACATTGGTCTTAAAATACACGTTTTTTTCGACTGAAACTCTGCGGCCTTTGAAAGCGGGCTCATCAACGGCCGATTGTTATCAACCCACTGAAAACGGCTGAATAACATGACCGTCTACGGCCTCAATAACCCCAATCAATGAGCGTAATTAGCCCCATCTTCATATTATTATAGTTGTATTATTTACGACCAGCTACGAATTTCGATGTTTTCAATTGGGCAAAGTGTAGTTTTGAGGGTTTGTGGGTAGAGCATGTTGTAGTAGTGAGAAATATTGTGGTAGAGGAGAGAGGGGAAGAGAAATGTTGATATATTATGAACGAAATTTTGTTTTTGGGTTTGTATGATGATAATATATTTACAAAGTTTGGTTTTAAAAGTTGAAATTGAAAAAATTAAATTTTTCGTTAAATTTTTGAAAATTTAATGCGCTATTTTGTTTTAATCATACTTTTTTTTTAAAAATACTACAAATTATGAAAATTGGTGGCAAGATCAATTGTTCTTTTCATCAACTAACTCAAAGAACAAAAATTATAAAATTTCGATTAGGTTTGCGCATTTTCAATTGAAAAGTATGTTAAACGCCAACGTTTATGGTTGTTGATGGTGTAACCATAATATTCAGAATCAAAACCGCTTTTTAGAGCTAATTTACATGTCATAAATAAATGAGTTGTGGAGCAATAACAATCGAAAGTACTATAGTGGTGTTGTGTTAGGACATTTCACTGTTTTCAGTTTGAATTATGGTGTTTTTATAATACTTTTACTTAATCTCGCTAGATATTTTTAATATAGTAGGTTAGGGTACGGGAGGATAGATAAGGATAAGTAGGGTAGAGCAGGGTAGGGTAGAGTAAGGTTTGGCAGGGAAGGTTAATGTAGACCTACTGACTGCTAGACATGCTTAGTCTTTTGCATTTGCATTATCACAGCCATCGTAGAGTTTGTTTTTGAACCTCTAGGTGCAATATTAACAATTTTGTTTTGTCTTTTTTGCAGATTTTGTACTACTACATCTGTAGTTTATCGTTAATTATTAGCTTGTTCTATTGTTTTTTGGCTATAATAATTTTAATTTGGTCATTTTTAAGACTAGAACGATTTAAATTTGGAGGCAGTTTGATTTTCGTCAAAATTGTTATTACAATTACATACCATATGTGTTGTGACATTAATGTATTCGTGATTACGTTGTGCTACTTTTAATAGTTTTGTGGCGTAGTTTTTTTGGTAGTGTTTGAACATCAAGATTGCATCTGTTGTAGGATATTATAAGGTAAAAAAGGGTAGGGGAGAAAATGGTTGGGTGGGATGGTAAAAGGCAGAGTAGCAGAATGTATGGTAAGGAAGGTAGAGTTGTGTAGGGTGGGATAAAAAATGGTCAATAGGTTCTTGTAGGGTAGAATAGGTAAAGTAAGCCATTTCAGTTTGAGTTGAGGCAACTTGTCATTTTTGATACTGTAGGAATACCGTACTGAAGGCCGAGTTTTGGGACTAGATGAGTGAGTTTGATACCTTTAGGGTAGGTAGTGCACTTGATACATTTCTCTCTCCCTTTTACCAGTTCTTTGCTCTAAAGGTTAGGTACAGTGGAACTCTTGTTGTATAACGAACCGCTCCGGGCAAGGAGGTTGCTACAGCTCTTCTCTAGGGATTGCAGGTACAAGACTAATTTTTTAATCTACTTTTCGAATTTTTCACGTACAGAGTAACGTATACGAGGGTTGAGTAAGTTTCAACTTCAAAATCTCAATTTTAATCTCAAAAAAACAGCCAAAGTGAACTCAAAATGTGAGGCACGAAAATTTTGTCGCAAAAAGAGGACATTGAGCACATGAGCGTGCGGTTAAGCACCGTAGGCGGTTGGAATATCCGCTACCGGTAAATTGGAAAATGAAAAGAAAAATAAAATAAGGCAGGTAATCAGTACCCATGGAAACCGGGGCCCCAAATTCTTTTACCCCCTTAACTCGGCGTTTACATTGTAATTATTAACCGACCGCCGCATGAGAAAAGGAGAGGTCGCAAAAACAACACGTTTCTACTTCTAACGGGAGGGGGGGGAGGGGGTGAGGTGTGCCGTTTTCCGCAAATTGAGGGTTTAAGCGGCCGAACGAACGTGCTGACTTTAATTACCGGCCACCTCTTTTCAGCGGGTAATCGCCGGTCAGATTCAAGGCCAATTAGGGTGGTGAGGAACAACAAAGGCTTGTGATAAGCTATGGGTGCGGCTGGTAAGGTATGGGCAGTGTGATAAGCTATGGATAGAGCAATAAGTGATGGTAAATAAGCGATGGGCATGGCTAAAACTTTGGTAGGGTAGGGTGATACGCTATGGCTGGTTTGTTAAGGTATGGGTGGTGTGGTAAGCTATGGGCAGTGTGATTTTTTTGGATTTTGGCAAGGGTTAACAAAAAGAGATTTTTAGTAGGTTAGGCAACGGTAAGACGTAGGGTAAAATAATGCAATGCCAAGCCAAGAGGGTATGGTAAACCTGGAAATATTCAGATCATTATTGTAAGACAACGGTTGGGTAATGCAGAGTATTATAGCAGAGACAAAAGTAGGACATATGTAAGACTAGAGCTGATAGAGCAGGATAGAGTAGGGTAGGGTAGGGTAAGGTAGGATAGAATGGGTAGGGTAGGGTAAAGTAGGGTATGGTAGTGTATGGTAGGGTAGGGTATGGTAGGGTAGGGTAGGACAGAGTAGAGAAAAGTAAAGTAGGGTCGGCTAGGATAAGCCAAGGTACTAGAAGGTGTCATTTATAGATCAAATAATACGTGGCGTGATGTAACCTTTAAACGTGGTTTCCAATACTCTAGAGAATACTTAAATACGTTGCTTTCATAGACATTAATTTTGTTTAGAAATTAACATAGACAAAGTTTTGTTACCTAAAATTTCAAAAAATTATAATTTTTTAATATTTTGACATTTCCGTAAAATTGTTGACCGTGTTTCAAGTTTTTCTCAATTTGAAAAGTTATTCATGATATCGACTACATACGAGGAAACGTATATTTCCTTGTATTATTATGTTTTGACGACCTTGAAGGCTGTCATTATCTTGTTATGTATTATATAGTCAATGTGATGTTTATTTTTGAGCAAAAAGGTATTGAAAATTAGCTGCTTTTCTTGTGTCTTATGCCAACTTTGTTATATGTTAACTAGGATTTTTGCTTTTTTAACCTTT
Source organism: Bursaphelenchus okinawaensis (assembly GCA_904066225.2). NCBI lineage: Eukaryota > Metazoa > Nematoda > Chromadorea > Rhabditida > Aphelenchoididae > Bursaphelenchus > Bursaphelenchus okinawaensis. The sequence goes on along the minus strand of CAJFCW020000005.1, from coordinate 2,671,338 downwards.
TGGATTTTTTACTTAAGCCTTAGGTTTTTTAAAGGGAATAATAAGTAGGGTAAGGTAGGGCAGGGTTAATACTAGAATAGGACAACGCTAGAGTAAGGTGTATTAGAGCATGGCTAATAATAAGGTAAGGTAGGCCGCTTTAAAATGTAGCGTAGGTTAGGGTAGGGTATGGTATGAGGAGCATGGATAAACTAAGGAAGGGCAGGATTGGGTAGAACAGGGTAAGGTAAGCTGTGGTAATTTAAGGTACAGTAAAGTAATGAAAGGTGGGATACAATAGGGCACAGTACAGTACGGAAGGATAAAAGTTGTCATATACCTGTACGTGGATATGTTTATTTACCTGACTATGTTGTTGTTCATGAGAACCCCAGGCTCTGTGTTTTTCTTACACTTTCTCGTCGAGGACTCGTTTACAGCCTCAATAATGTATAATTAAAGTAACGTTATTAACTATTATGTGGGCACCAAAACACGAATGAAAAGCGAAAAACAGGGCTTGGAATGGCAAATTCAAACTTTTTGTAGTTTTTACTTTTACCTTAGTTTACCTTGTTCTACTTTACCTTACCTTATCTTGCCTTACCTTGTAATGGGGTGAGGAAAGATGTAGAAGGGTAGGGTATGCAGGATGGGGAATGGGTTTGTTTATAAAAATGGTTTTGTTTTTTGACTGGTGGATTTATCGGTAGGGTAGCCTAAGGCTGCTGAAAGGGTTTTCATTGATTCGTGCTTATTTTGAAACTTGCAGTAATCTTTATGCTTAAGTTTTAAATTTTAAACCGAATTTTTTCTTTTTTATCATAATAATGCCGTTGTTAAGCTTGACTTGTCTTACCTAACACGTCTTATTTTTGTGTCTAAATTTCCGTTGAATGCTTATAATCTTGTTTTTATGTTTCAAATTTAATTTGCATATTTTAAGCTTTATTTATAAGCCTAAAATTTTATTTTTAAACTTAAAACTTTGCTTTGAACTTTGGCCGAAGGTTTCGGTTTTAACTCCAAAAAAGCCATTTTAAGCCTGAACTGCATTTTCGAGCTAAAAAACTATTTTTTGGCTTATTTTCTATTTATAAGCTTAAAAATCATTTTTAAGCCTAAACATTATTTTCTAGCGTCAAATCCATTTTTAATATTTAAATCCATTTTTAAACCTAAAATTCATTTTTAAGCCTAACTTTCATTGATAAGCCTAAAATTGCATCTTTATTTTTAAAATTCAGTTTTAGCTCAACGCTGTATTTATAAATCTAGAATTGATTTTTTGTCTTAAAGTAATGTTTAAGCCTAAAACTGCACTCCATGCAAAAATTTTTCCTATTCTCAAAATTCTTACGTCTTAACTCATTTTTTGACATTTATCTTTCTTTATATGATGTATACTTTCACCTATCACATCTGATTATGCATGTGTGTTACGTATGTGCAATGGCATGGTGGAAGTTGGCTAATTTAAAACAGGTGTCTTAAAAACATTACGGGCCATGTTTTCGACCGACTCTTACATGTGACTATAAACACGCACTATATCAAAATAGAAAGTTATGGTAAGCACGACAGGTTTTCTACAATCCCCCGGCTTTGTTTTACGGTTTTACTCTTTATTCTTGGAGGCTTGTTTTGCTAGAGGATTTGTGAATTTGAAATGTTATAGAAGGGGTTGGCTTCTAGGGTTGGGTAGGGGAGGTCAGAGACGCTAGGAAAATTCAAAATGTAGGTTCGAAATTGATATTTTAGGCTTAAAAGCTAACCTCACGGTGCCAATTGAATTCTTAGGCTTAAAATTCATTTTTTTAAATCTTAATTTAGGCTTATCAGTGATTTTTAAGCTTAAAAGTGATATTTAGGTTTAAAAATGATCTTTTGTGTTAAAAATTAATTTTAGGCTTTTCAGTAAATTGTAAGCTTAAAAACGACATTTTAGGCTTAAATAATGAATTTTAGGCTTAAAAATGAAATTATAGGCTTCAAAACGAAAACTGTTCTAAAAACTAAATTTTAGGTTTAAAAATAAAGTTTTAATGTAAAAAATTCAATTTTAGGCTTACAAATGAATTTTAAGCTTAAACATGGAAGTTTAGGCTTAATTTTAAACCTAAAAGTTAGTTTTTCTATTTTAAGCTTAACAGTTGTGTATGAATTTTAAGCTTAAAAATGGAAGTTTAGGCTTAATTTTAAACATAAAAGTTAAAGTTTTTCTATTTTTAGGCTTAACAGTTGTATATCGAAAAATAATTTTTTATTTTTGTGTTTAAACTTGTACATGACAAAACCCGAAGTTTCTCGAACAATTCCTAAAAACAACTGTTTAATGTAGTAAAATTGTAAACATTTTAGTTATAAGCGTGGGTAAAGCGGTGTGAAAACCTTCCGTTGGTACTAGGAGACGGAAGTTTTACCGAACTTACATTGTTCGAAACAAAGTGTATGGGGTTTAGAAGTTTGAGTGTAGGAGGATATACAGGTTGCATGTGGCGTAGCATGTGATATTTATTTGTGTATTTACGCCTAAACTTCATTTTAAGCCTAAAATTCATTTTTAAGCTTATATTTTCATTTTTAAGCCTAAAGTCTATTTTTAACTCTATTTTTTCATTTTTAAGCCTAAAATTTATTTTCAAGTTTATTTTTTTATTTATAAGCCTAAAGTTTTATTTTTGTGTTTAAATTGTCATTTTTAAGTTCAAAATTTGTTTTGTGGTTTAAGCTTTCGTCTTTAAGCCTAAAATTTATTTTTAAGCTGAAATGTTCATTTTAAGCCTAAAATTCATAGTGTGTCATAAAATTCTTTTTCAAGCCTCTAAATACAAAACCTTGACTAACATATATGATCAAACGTTTGTCTCAAACAAAGTCAAAACCAAAACTGTCAGTTGTCATAGCATTTTACCACTATTTCTCTGTATTTCATTCCATTTCTGTTAATCGTATTTCACAAACATCAAATTGTATTTAACTCAAAAAACTCAACCAAAGTACTACAATTCCGTTTAATTGTACCCGCCAAATGGAGATTAAATGCCGTTTGATAAATGCGAAATGTGTTCGAAATGTATATGTGAATGTAATGTGGCCATCAACTACACCAATTGCCTTTCGGACTCACTTTATAAGGCAATATTGTTCGAGAAGTTGAAAATGTTGCTTTTTAAGTTTTGAGTTTTGGCTATTTTTTGTAAATGTTGGAGGTTGCGCTGACATTTACAAGAATGAGGGTAGATCTGATTTTAGAGCAGGACTAGGATTGGCTTTGAGTTTTGCTTTGGCTTGTCTTAGTATGGCCTAACTTACGCTATAGAATCTTATTGTGTTCTACTATACTGGACTCCATTGATTTTTTACATGGTACGGCAGAACAGTCTATGGCAAAGCAACTTTGTGTAAAGCTAGGATGTAGAGGTGGCTTTTCGCCGAGCTTGGGCTTAATTTTTTTGGGTTTGGTCTAGTACTGTGTTGTGTAAGCGTCAAATATAAATTGAAAGAAGGTAAACTAAATTTTATGGTTTAGGGCTAAGGCTAGTTTTAGGGCTAGGGCTGAGGCTAGAGCTAAGGCTAAGGCTTGTGTTAGGGCTAAGGCTAGCGCTAAGGTTAAAGCTAGGGCTAACGCTATGACTAAGGCTAAAGTTGAGTTTAGGGTGAGGCCTAGGGCTTATGCTACAGCTAAGGCTAAGACTAATAGGTACTTTAATTGTGTGGGACAACACATACATCTTTTGAAAGCAGAATACTTACCGAGTACAGATTCAAAAACCATTCTTTTTTGGGGCCTATAGGTTTTGATAAAGGTCTTATTTCAAAGTTTGGTAGCGATTCAAGTACTTTCTCTTCTAAGGCCACTAAGACTAGCCTTAATCTATAACTAGGCCTACAGCTCACGTTCGAAGTTTTAATTTGTGATTTCTAGGCTTAAATTTTAGTTTTTAAGCACTTGATGTTTGTTTGTATGATGAATAAGAGTACAAATTCCAAGTGCTCACAAAATGCCCTGGGGGTTAGAAAAGTGGCTAGGAATAAGAATGTTTTAAAAAACAGAGTAATAACGACTTTTTGGGTATCTTTCTTCAAACGTTGGAAGAAAGGAAAGAAACGTAGACTTTAAGAAAAATTTGGGGGGTCTTTAGGTATAATCAGCCTTAATGGGTATGAAATTTGAAAAAAATTGGGAAAATTGGTATAAGAGTGGCTTTACAGACATGTGTGTGTATGTGGATATGAGTATAGACATATATATGATTGGGTTGTATTTATATGTATGTATGTTAATTACGTCATAAAATTGTGTCTAAAAGTGCAAAAAAAAATTTTTTTTTGAAATTTAGGTAACAAAAAGTGTCATTTGTGACATTTTTGGGTGGGTTTTGAGGATAAAAGTACATACATGTTACTACAGAACGTATATGAATACATGTTGTTATAGGTAGGGCTATACATGATATTCCTTGACCTTTATGAGCTCAGTATTAGTTTTTATTGATACTGTAGGGAAAGATAGGGTAGGGTAGGATAGGGTAGGGTAGGTACTGCGGTTATATTTATATAAAAGCTACAAACATTGTATACTTGCAGCAACTACCTGTAATCAAAAGTAAATGGCGTGATGCAGAGTACGAACGTAATTACCAGTTCTGTACTTTTATTATTTTCAGCAAAACTTATTTGAAGAAATGTCATATCATACGTTAAAGGGCTATTTTAATAGGTTTTTAAAATTAAAATTCAATTTTGTCTTGACTCAAAAATAAAATTTAGGCTTAATAATGACAAGATAGATAAAAAAGAAAGGTTTAGGTTTAAAAATGAGTTTTAGGAATAAATGTATATTTTTAGGTTTATAATGAAGTGCTAAGTTTAAAAACTCATTTTAGGCTTAATAATGACATTTTGGGCTTAAATATTTTTATGTTTTATACGTTTCAGGCTTGAGACTATGCTTAGGCTTAAAAAGTTGAAAAAATTGCCTTCTTTTGTTTTAAAATGGTTAGGCATCCATGCCAAGCCCTATACATACCAGAGCCTAGCCTAGAAATCTAGACTAGAGCCCTAGCCTAGAGTCCTAGTCCAGAGACCTAGGCCAGAGCCTTAGCCCAGAGCCCTGGCGCAGAGCCCTAGCCCAGAGCCTTAGCCTAGAGCACTAGACCAGAACCTTAGCCCAGAGCACTAGGCCAGAGCCTTAGCCCAGAGCTCTAGCTCAGAGCTTCAGCCCAGAGCCCTAGCCTAGTCCTCGTCTTAGCCTTATCTTTACAATGGCTAGACACCTATGACAACATGTATTGTACTTTATGTCGGTAAACACAAGCACAGGAATCGTACCGTGACTTTTAATTCGCTGGGATTACCTGAGGGCCTTAAAAACGGCGTCGCGGTAATCCTTGGAAATCGCGGATTACATTTAATTGTCACCCAAATCCCACTTTACTTTGCGGTAAATTGTAATGCATTTGAGGTGTGAAATATTACTGGCTACTGTTTTACTCGGCTTATTACTTTTTTTTCGAGGTTGGGATCGTACTATACGGGTAGGAGATGTGGTAAGGTAGAGCAATTTAGTGATTGGTGTAGGGTAGGGTAAGGTAAAGTAGGATACGGTAGGGTAGGGTAAAGTAGTGTTAGGGTGGAGTAGGATAGGGTTAAGTTTGGTAGAGTATGCGGTTTGTACTCTTGCCTTGTCTAGGCATCAAAGTTTATATTAATTGTAAAAATTCAGAACATTCTGTAAAAAATTGAATGTCTTTTACGGATAAATGCACTTTTACTATAGCAGTAACCGTTACATGTGTAGACTGCGTAAGGTGCGGACGTCACGGTACAACACGCAATGCATGTGATTTTGCTGTCTTGGGCCTACTTTTAAGAATTGATGGTTTAATAATACTTCTTAAGTTCATTTTTAAGCTTAAACTTCACTTTTGAGCCTAAATTTCATTTTTAAGCCTAAAATTTCATTTTAAGCTTAAACTTTTATTTTTAAACCTAAAACTTTGTTTTTAAGCCTAAAATCTTATTTGTAAGCCTTAACTTTTATTTTAAAGCTTAGAGTTACTTTTTAAGTCTAAAATTTTATTTTTATGTCTAAAATGTCATTTTTAAACCAAAAAAATTATTTTTTGCCTAAATTTCATTTTTAAGCTTAATATCTTATCTGTAAGCCTAAACTTTGATTTTTAAGCCTAGGGTTAATTATTAAACCTAAAATTTCATGCTTAAGCCTAAAATCTTATTTGTAAGCTTAAAATGTCATTTTTAAACCGAAAAATTCGTTTTTAAGCTTAAACTTAAAAATTAAGCCTGAAATTTACTTTTCTACTTTATTGTCATTAACCCCTTTATTTTATGGCCAAATTTTCTACTTTTTCTCCCCATGTGCCAAAACGTGTACATACCTGTGGGAAGGTCATTAATGTGTCGCCGTAGCATGTAAGCGTGGGTAAAATCTGTCTTTCACACTACACATGACCTTTTTCACTACACCTTTACTTTCTTTTGTCACTTTTTTTAAAAGAAAAAAGGTTTTTTGGCCGAACATGTGGCCAAGTTTGTCAATGAACTTGCTCCTTTGTTATTGCTTTGTTTTACCACGGGTTTGACGTAAAAAGTGTATTTTTACATTTTCAATTATGTTTTTACTCTATTGTTGACTTTAATCTATATGAGCTGATTTTGGAAACAAAGTTTTTGCAAAGTTTGTAATTTTGATTGAAAATCAATGATAAGTGCAAGATTTTTGGTGCAAATCATATTACAAATTTTTTTGCAGGCTGCAGGTGACAAGTTATACGATGAGTATCTAAAATTTATGCGTTTACGTTTTGTAAAGAAAGTTTTTGCTATTTTGTGTATTGTAAAGAAAGTTCTTACCATTTTATGGTTTGTAAAGAAAGTTTTTGCCATTTTTTGTTTTGTAAAGAAAGTTCTTGCCATTTTGTGCTTTGTGAAGAAAGTTCTTATCATTTTTTGCTTTGTAAAGAAAGTTTTTGCTATTTTATGTTTTGTAAACAAAGTTATTGCGTTTTTATTGAGGTGGTAGCTTTTCTATAAATTTTGTTGTTTGCAGCCTGTAGATGACAAGTTATACGATGGGAGATTGATGTTTTATGTTTTGTAAAGAAACTTTTTGGAATTTTTTGTTTTGTAAAGAAAGTTTTTGCCATTTTTTATACTGTAACGAAATTTTTTCTCTTTGGTGATTTGGAAACAAACTTTTTACTGTTTTATGTTTTTTTTTGTATTTCAAAGACCAAATTATAAAATTTTTGTGTTTTGCAGTCTGCGGTTGACAAGTTATACGATAAATAGGATTCTTTTGATTTTTAAAACGTTTAAGAAATTGAAACTTTAAAATTGGTGCCAAAATTTTTAAATTTAAAAAACTGTTGTAACGAAAGTTTCTTCCAACTACAGTAGCATTTCGGCATTTCCTGTCACATTTCATCGTACTTTAGCCCAAAAAACTCGCCAAAAAGCCGAAAATTAAAAAATTTCGAGGCGAAATTGCGTGCTCAATCAACTCACCTTTGTATTTACAATCCGCGAGTTTAAAGTTGTAAAGGTGTGTAAGCGAGTCTTACTTTACGCCCATTTTACATCTGTCGCCGCGAGGTAATCGGCCCATGTTAATATGCCCTAATTCGGTTATTTTGTCAAGGGTTTTCGGAATGTCAAAGGGCTTTGATTGTATACTCACTACTATTATATGTCTCGCTATTATGTCTGTTTTGGTTGGTTTGAGGGGTTGATTGAGTTATATAGTGGGACTCTTGTATAACGAAATTGCATGCGGGTTTTAAATTTGTTTGTTATGAAGGAGTTTTGTTATAGAGGAGTTTTAAATGCGCTTTTGCTGTTATCTAGTGATTTTAAATTGGTTTGTTGTAAAATCATTATGGAGGGCATTTTGTGGATTTTTAAAATTTTTTGTTAAATTGTCTGTGTAAAGTTATTCACAGAAGGGATTTAATTTTTTTGTTGCAATTCTAGGGCTTTAGCGTTAATTGTAGCACTAGTTCTAAACCTAGTTTCAGCCCAGAGACCCAGCTCAAACCCTTTGTTCAAAGCCTTAGGCCAGAGCCCTAACACTACTCCCAGCCTTATTCCAAGCCCTAGGTTTAGTTTTAGACTTTGTCTTAGCTCTACCTCTAGCCTCTTAGCCTGAGACTTAGTTTTAGCTCTAATCCAGGGGTGTCGCTAAGTGGGGGTGGATCCACCCCTCACCCCCGAAAAAATCGGTAGCGACGCTTTTGCTCCAATCATAACTTCAGGTTCATCTTTAATCCTAGTTATAGGCCTTTTGTAGCTCTAGCCTTAAATTTGGTTATACTTTGCGTTGCCGTACCTTTTTTTTACTCTTGTCTTATTTAACTTTATAAATTTGCGTTTTAAAAAATTTTTTTATTTTTTTATAGGCTTGGTCTTCTTCTTGCTTTATAATGGTATTGCTTTTATTTGAATTTGCGTGCTCATATTATCTTCAATGAAAATGTTTACATAGTTTCTTTATTTTCATAGGTATTTAGAGTTTTTGTAGGGTGAACTTCAAACAACAAGATCTTAACACACTTTGAAGTACTAACAAAACTGTTCAAACCATCTGGTACACCACTCAATTTTATATTTACTTTTTACTACTCATTAGTACATGGGTGCCCTTTGAAACAACATCAACATTGAATTTGCCATCGTTATTGCTAGTATCATTGTAGTATTTACTAAAGTGCACCTGGGACAAGGACAATATCAACCAAATACGTGTTCTCTAAAAGCTTGATTATTGGTCGTAGTTCACTTTACATAGCCTACAAGATACGACGATAGCGCGACAAAATGGGCGCGTTGACGAGTAGTTGTCAGTCGGAGGAGGTCCGAGAGCAAATGGCCAAGAGTAGGGCCATTGAGAAGCAGTTGAATCAAGACAAACGAGCTGGGTCCTCTATTATCAAGTTGTTGTTGTTAGGTAGGTAAAGTACGATATTATTGTGGGATTTCTGCGTAAGGAATTGCTTTTTAAAGAAAGTTTTTGCCATTTTTTGTTTTGTAAAGAAAGTTCTTGTCATTTTTTAGTTTGTAAAGAAAGTTCTTGCCATTTTTTGTATTGTAAAGAAAGTTATTGCCATTTTTTGTTTTGTAAAGAAAGTTCTTGTCATTTTTTAGTTTGTAAAGAAAGTTCTTGCCATTTTTTGTATTGTAAAGAAAGTTATTGCCATTTTTTGTTTTGTAAAGAAAGTTCTTGCCACTTTTTGTATTGTAAAGAAAGTTATTGCCATATTTGGCGCATAGAATGCTTTTTTTAGGCTAGCAGGCTGCGGGGGACAATTTATACGATCGATATTGTAGTAAAAAGATTTTTTTGATTGTAAAGAAAAATTTTTGCTTTTTTTCGATTTGTAAACAAAGTTTTTGCCATTTTTTACTTTATAACGAAAGTTTTTGCTACTATTTGAGTTAAAAACGATTTTTAACTGAAAAATATAAAGCACAAACCACGCTGATAACTCTAAACAAAACTTCTGCTACTCAACGTATTATAATCTTGCAATCTTTTGATGATTGACATTTACATTGTTTAAATGCCAATTCAAAACATTGGCGGTAATTAGCCAATTTTTGTAATGATTAACTGTTAAGGCCAATAATTACTCAGTAAATCTTTTAATTGTATTATTTTGACTGCTTCTAAAGTGCCCTAATTGCAACATTGTGACAAAATTGTCTCGCCTACTTGAAATGTTGAATATTTTTTAATTATAATAAAACGTTGTGAAAACTTTTACAAGTTTCAAAATGGCAAGAACTTTCTTTAAAAAACAAAAAATGGCAAGAACTTTCTTTACAAAACATAAAATGGCAAGAACTTTCTTTACAAAGATTAAATTAACTAAAACTTTCTTTCCATAACAGAAAATGGCAAAAACTTTCTTTTCAAAACATAAAATGGCAAGAACTTTCTTTACAAAGCAAAAAATGGCAAGAACTTTTTTTTTAAATTTCAAAAAAGTTTTTCTGCTTATAACTTGTTGCTCGCAGTCTACACGTTACACGTTTTGCAAGTCAAATCGTTTGTTGCGGGGCCTAGACTGTTTCTTTAATGTCTTACTGTTAGTTTGGGCTCCGGCTTTACGCGTGTCGGCCTTGTCTTTTTCAAATATGTCTTGGCCTGACCTAGCTTTTCCTAGGGTTTGGCGTGCAGGAACGGGTCTAGTGGGTTTACTTTTAGGTCTGGTACTGCATACTAATGAAAAAAACGCAACAAATTTTGAAAAAAAAATTTTTCGTTTTAAATTTTAATTTTTCAATTCTTCCAGGAGCCGGAGAATGTGGCAAATCGACAGTCCTAAAACAAATGCAGATTCTCCACTCAAACGGCTTTACCGAAGAAGAGATAGCCGAACGGAAGGCCGTAGTCTACTCCAATACCGTAACCTCGATGGCAGCCATTCTTCGTGCCATGGACAACGTATTACATATACCGTTGGAGGATTCGGCACGCGAATCCGACAAACAGATTGTGTACCAAGTGGTCGAAGCGGGCCAGGAACAGGCCGCCTTCAGCGATGAAGCGGCCAAAGCACTGATAAGCTTGTGGAATGATAAGGGAGTGCGAAAGGCCTATGATATGAGGTCCGAGTATCAGTTGAACGATTCTGCTAAATAGTAAGTTTAGTTTTGTACAGTTTAACAAAAAATGGCAAGAACTTTTTTTACAAACCAAAAAATGACAAGACCTTTTTTTACAAACTAGAAAATAGCAAGAACTTTCTTTACAAACTAAAAGATGGCAAAAACTTTCTTTACAATACTAAAAATAGCAAAAACTTTTTTTACAAAACAAAAAAATGGCAAGAACTTTCTTTACAAGACCAAGCAAGACCAAAATTTTTAAAGATTCATCGTATAACTTGTCCACTGCAGCCTGCGAACCAAAAACTTTCTAGAAAAGCTATTACCTCAATAGAAACGGCAAGAACTTTCAATACAAATCAAAAAATGGTAAAAACTGTCTTTAAAAGTAGTCTTTTGAAGTAATATATACGTACGGTCACCTTTTTGAACGAGAAAATCTATCTTACACTGTGGTTAAAAAACAATATAGTTTTATGGCCTCGAGGGGTTAATAATCGTTTTGTGCAAATTGCAACCTTTAAACTTGCTTCTTTTTGGTTTTACTGCCATTTGTAAAGTTGTTGTTTGGTCAAAAAGTTGTTAGAATTTTTTTTTGTTTAATATTAATATAGTTATTACCAGCGTTTCAAAAATTTGTAGTATTGTAGGGTTTAAAAAGTCTTGTCGTCGATTTGCATTGAGTTGCACGGTCAAAAACGACAAGACTTTTTAAAATCTTCATATTTAAATTTAAGGCCATAAAAATTAAAATCCACGTTATTTTTGTATTTTTAACGTTTTAAAATGCTCTTTTTTCAGCTTCCTAGACTCAGTATCACGAATACACGAACCCGGCTACAGACCCTCCGAACAGGATATCCTCTACAGTCGTGTAGCCACAACCGGCGTTGTTGAAGTCAAGTTCAAAATCAAAGACTTGGACTTTCGAGTGTTCGATGTGGGAGGTCAGAGGTCGGAACGTAGGAAATGGATTCATTGCTTTGATAACGTGGAATCGATCATCTTCATCACGGCTGTCAGCGAGTACGATCAAGTGCTGTTTGAGGATGAAACCACGGTAGGTTGTTGGAATTTTTTGATGAGTTGAGTTGAGAAGTATTTGGAGGGTATTATTTTTTAATTTAGTTGTCAGAAACTAGTAATTTATTATATGTTGGGCAAAATCTTGTGAAAAAGCGATTTTTAAAAGTTTTATGTACATAGAATATTTATTTTTTAACCTTTTTCTTAGCCGCGTCAAAAAGATTGAACTTTTTTCCTATACAAATACATTAAAAATCGATCAATTTTTTTTGGCGCGCTTTAAAAACTTGGCATTTAAAGTTGAAAATAATGTCATTTTAAGTAAGATACGATAAAATATAACATTTTAAATCATTTACAACAAGAATATTACCATTTCCAATAAATTGAATCAAAAATAATGTCATTTTAAACAAGTTATGGCAAATATTAGGTGCCGACATAAACAACCCGCCATACTTTACATGTAATTTCCTGAAAAAAATGGCGGGTTCTATATGTCAGCATTTAATATATGACATTTTAAATAAACTATGACATTTTTCATTTACAGAACCGAATGGTGGAGTCGATGCAACTGTTCAGTTCAATTTGCAACAGCTCCTGGTTCCTAAACACTGCGATGATATTGTTCATGAACAAAAAAGATTTATTCGCCGAGAAAATCCAACGAGTTAACATTACCACCTGCTTCCCGGATTATGAAGGTAAGCTCTTGCCATTTTATGGTTGTAAAGAAAGTTCTTGCCATTTGTTGGTAAGTAAAGAAAGTTTCTGCCATTCTGTGATTTGTAAAGTACGTTCTTGCGATTTTTCGTTTTGTAACGAAAGTTATTACAGTTTTTTGATTTGTAAAGAAGGTTCTTGCCAATTTATGGTTTGTAAAGAAAGTTCTCGCCATTTTTTCTTTTGTAAAGAAAGTTCTCGCCATTTTTTCTTTTGTAAAGAAAGTTCTTGTTATTTTTTGCTTTGTAAAGAAAGTTCTTGCCATTTTTTGATTTGTCAAGAAAGTTCTTGCCATTTTTTGTTTTGTAAAGAAAGTTTTTGCAACTTTTTGTTTGTAAAGAAAGTTCTTGCCATTTTTTGTCATGAAGGAAGCTTTTTTTCAAATTTTGAAGGCTTGCAGGCTGCGGGAAACAAGTTATACGATTGATAAGGAAACTTAAAGATTTTTTGTTTTGTAAAGAAAGTTTTTGCAATTTTTTGTCAATTTTTAGGCTTCGAATGAAAACTTTTTAAATAATTTTACATTTTGTCATTCCAGGCGGCCAAAACTACGACGAAGCGATAAACTTTATCAAAATGAAGTTCGCCGAACTAAACCAACACCCGGACAAGAAGACGATCTACATGCACGAGACGTGCGCCACCGACACGAATCAAGTACAAATGGTCATTAGCAGTGTGTGCGACATGATTATCCAGAAGAATCTACAAAAGGCTGGTATGATGTGAAGGCAGCCATATCTATTATATTGTCTATGTCTCTTAGCATGATTACTGTATTTATGGTAGTTCCTACGCAGTTAATTAACAGTTTACATCGAACATGGATGTATTTACTCTAAAACGTCATTTTTTACTCATATCTTTTACGTTTTTTAAATACAGTTATTACTATTGTAATATATTATGTTATACTAGATAGATAGATACTCAAACTTGAAAGGTCAGATGATACGGTCAAAAATTGTTGGGAATTTGTTTGAAAGTGTCTTATTACATCTTGTTTTATAATTTTTTGTGTTTTTTATTGAGATTTAACTGTTTTTTGGAAGGTTACATGTTTTCGTGGTGGGACTCAAATATCTTATGAAATAGTCAGTTTTTTGAATAGAAAGTCTAAGAAAAGTTATAAAACAACGTATTATACCTACAAAAACATTTTTCTAAATTTCGTAGCTAATTTTATAGTTTTTTAAAATTTCAGGTTTTCGTGTTGGGAGCCACATTTTTTAATATTTACTATTTTGAAAGCTACCTTTTTGATAAAATAATTTGTTTTTATTTAAAAAATCATAAAATTTAATTTTTTTTATAATTGTAGGCTCACTGTAACAGATTTAACAACTTCTTCTTAGGTCCCACCACGAAAACTTGAATTCTTATATTTTTAATATATTGGAACAAAATTGGGTCTACAATACAAAATATTACTCTTTTAAAATAATTTTGTTGATTATTTATTAAAGCTTTTTCTTTTTTACATTTAAAAATGATTTTTCAGGCCGGGTCAAAAAGAATTGATCACTTTTCCTATACAAATACATTGAAAAACGTTCAATTCTTTTTGAAGCGGCTTAAAAAAACTTTAAAATGGTCTTTTTGAATTCATTTTGTGACATTTTTTAATGTTATTGTAGCTTCTATACAACATTTTACATTTTTAAATCGAATTTCATTGTCAGATCTCAAAAACATTCCCGTGACCGGGTCTCGACCTTCACCCCCATCTATCACAATATTTCACTTTATCTCTTTCTTCGTTAACACGGTGATTGTATTGTCATTTTAATCATGGTTTTTGGAAAGAACTCGTCCTTTTTTGCATATTGGTTTTGATATTGTAGCACAAAGTTTTATTTTTTTTGGAAGTTTAACGCAATAAACAGAATATCTCGGAGGTAATGGGGATTACTGCTCTACCCGGCCCTACCCTACCTTAGCCTACCTATTTCTCTACAGATTTTCTAAGACTTTAAGTAATATATTTGTATTTTTATTATTATTGATTAAAACCCAAAGTTAATGTGATTGTCTGAAGGCAATACAAGTAACTTCTCCTTTGGTGGCTTCACAGAACAGTGAACTCGAGTACACATAGCTAAAGTGACCTCGTGAGCACACGACGTCGATACGGCCGCCAAACACTTTCTCGGCCTCTTTGTTGATACGCCGCTTTGAGATGGAAGAGTTGTCTGTCATTTCCTGGAATTACAGTACTATTAGTACTAAACAAGGTAAACAGTGTATGTTGTCAGTACCTATGATTCAGATAGTACTACCTTTAAATCTTTTTTCTAGAAAACGGGAAAAAACTTTCTTTACAAAACAAAAAGTAGCAAGAACTTTCTTTACAAATCTTAAAATAGCAAGAACTTTCTTTACAAATCTTAAAATGGCAAGAACTTTCTTTACAAACTATAAAATCGCAAGAACATTCTTTAAAAAACACAAAATGGTAAGAAGTTTCTTTACAAACTATAAAACAGCAAGAACTTTCTTTACAAAACATAAAATGGCAAGAACTTTCTTTAAAAATCTTAAAATGGCAAGAACTTTCTTTACAAAACATGAAATAGCAAAAAATGTGCCCCGACGTATAACTTGTACCCCGCAGACCGCGTTTTTAGTTTAAACGTATCAACCTTCAAGCACCACTCACCTCCAACATCAACTTCTTCAGCACCTGACTGTTACACTTGATGTCATCGTCGATGACAGCTACTGCTTCGTTTTCGAAAACTGGAGCCACAGTGCTTTGATCCACTCGTACCAGACTGTCGTCCTTAACACTTCCATCCACGCCAACTTCCTTTGAAAATGGGTCTGCTCGCTTTGTCCTTGGCTTATTCTCTTCGGCTTCGGCCAATTGCTCGAAAACGGCCAAACCTTGCGATGGGGTTTTGGAGCCTTGAACTGTTACCGGCTGCTGGTCGAGGGGTAGTCCGGTTAGGCGGGCACGCTAAAACAAGATAAAATGAAAATTTAAAAAATTAAAAATTCTTAAACCTAAGATTGAATTTTTAAGCTATAACTTCATTTTTAAGCCTAGAACTTCGTTTTAAGCTTCAAACTTTATTTATAAGCCTAAAATTAATTTTTAAGACTGAAAGGTCATTTTTAAGCCAATAAATTAATTTTAAGGCCAAGCTTCCTAAAACTAAAATATTATTAAAAAGCCTAACGTTTTCTTCTTAATCCTTAAATTTTATTTGTAAACCTAAAATTAATTTTTAAGCCAATAAATTAATTTTAAGGCCAAAATTGACTTTTAAGCCTAAATGTTCATACACCTAAATATCAACCCTCAACCTTAAACATGCTTCTCTTCACTTACAAGTTCAAGTTCATCAGCTTCAGAAGGCTTAACAGTTTTATCATGATAAGCTCTCGCTCCTCCACCACAACAAGGCTGAGCGGCTGGGGCACAACTTTGAGGACAACAGCCACAGCCACCACCACTGGCCGCTGGGAAAAGAAATGCTGATACTGGAACAAGTAATAGGGCTAGTAGGACTAGTTGGTGCATCCTGAAAAAAAAATTTAAAGTGGCTTTTTTTAATAAAAAATCCGAAATTTCAAAAAATTTTAAAAATCGATTTAAATTTTTTACCCTGCCGTGCTCTGCCCTACCCTACCGTACCCTATCTTACCTTATTTTACCATGCCCTACCATACATAAAAAATTTAAAAAATTTAGAAAATAACCCTTCTTTTCACCTGCCCCCTCCCCCTACCAATTAAAATGAAGTTCCCCTCCCCTCTTCACGTTAAACTAAAAAAAACGATGTAACCCATCTTCAACAAGCTTCTTTATACCCGAAACAAATTAGCTCCGTCTCCAAAAACGAAAGTGAAAACCACATGCCGTACGAGTCGTCTTGATCGTCTTATATAATACGTCAATTTTATGTTTCACTGATCTAATCGAACATGAAAATCGCCGTTCTTGACGACAAACTAGCTCCTTAGTTTACGATTGACATTTTTGTTTGACATTCCCAAATTTTTTGAATGTTATGAAGGTTAAAAGTGGCATTAAATGAAGAGTTTTTAATAAAAAAAGTGAGAAAAACTTGCTAAATTTGCTAAAAGTTGGATTGCGAAAAGTTACTGTAACTTTCAGAATACTGTAAAATTTAAAAAATTTTAATTTGGTATCGATAACAATATAAACAAGCTAAACTGCCTCAAAATTTTAGAGGCTTAGCTGTATTTTTAAAAAAGATATAATTAAAAATGGCATTAACTACAGAAAAATAAAATTGAAAATTTGAAAAAAAGTTGAGCCGAGGAAAATTACGGTAACTTTAAGATTACTGTAAAATTAAACACTTCTCATTATGAAATCGTTGGCAATATAAATAAGCTATTATTGTTCTAAAATTCAAAGCTTTAGCTAGTTTCTTTAAAAAATATGATTAAAAACGTCAAGAACCAAAGGGTTTTAAAAAATAAAGTTGAAAAGTTGGACTACGAAAAATTACTGTAACTTTAAAATTACAGTAAAATTAAAAAGTTTTCATTATGACACCGTTGGCAATATAAATAAGCCATAATGGCTCAAAATTTCAGAGCTTTAGCTAGCTTTTTAAAAAAGATATGATTAAAAATGTCAGTGGTCCACTATTTTTGGCTTTAAACTTCATTTTTCATTTTTTTCAATTTTTCTTTAAATCTAAGTTTTAAAACTAAAAAAATTTAAACTCAAATTATGATTCAAGTTCAAAATCAAAAAAATCATCCAAACCCCCACGGGTGAAATATCGCGTAACAACTCCCCAGCTACATATAAACCAAGACGAATCTCGATGAGCTTCTCGAAAGAATGGCGCGTACCGGTTCCGTCTCCAATTTTATTGTTGATATGGATTAATGAGTTTGTTGATGATCCAGTTTTCTCGCCATCCCCCGATGCTTTTTGTAGCGTCATGTCATCGGTTTTGTATGAAATGCCGTCTGTGACAGTTTTAATTGAAGTTGGGTTCGTATTGATGTGTTCATCAAGTCGGAAATGAGAAGGATGAGAAGGAGCTTGAGTTGGATTTGAAAATATTGTCAACAAGCAGTAGGTTTTCTGAAAAACGTTAAAATTTAGAAAACTTTAAGATATTAACATCGGCTGCCTATGTTAATATCAATTTTGATCAGCATGAAAAAACTGGCAACTTTAAAACAACAAATCTTGTTGTCACGCTTTGATAAGAAACTTCTGAAGCTCTAGAAACATAAATTATTAAATTCCATTCTTTATTTCATACCTAAACATTAGAAATAAGCAATAAAGCTTTCATAGCCCATGTTAATATAAAACCTGGTCGATATGTTAATATTCTTTTATTTAATCTCCCAACACAAGTTAACAAAGTAAAACCAGGTCCTACTCAAGCTTTTAAACACAAGTTTAATGCCTTTTAACCTCAAATTCATACCTAAGCATAAAAAATAAGTTATAAGCGCTTTATTGCATATGATAATATAAAATCAATTAAAATGCTGAAACGGTTCAAGGTAAGTACTCCAAGTGTATCAATACACTATAACAACATGCGAATCATTAGTTATAAATTGAGAAACTTTACTTTGAAAACTGAAAACCAACAATATTGTACATTTACTCTCTCCGAACACTGTGAATCACTCTTCAATTTCTTTAAAATTACTCCACAAAGCCTTGATCCTCTGGTGATTCAACATCCTCATCTTCTGGTAATCGATCCCTCACATCCGCATCTTCTCCATACTGAATCGAATTGTCGATTGTTAACAGCACCTCACTGATATTCTCTTCATCTTCACAGTCTAGCGTTACAAATCGTACTAGACCATATTCATCCAGTATTGAGGCTATTAGCTCGCTTAACAGGCGATGTTTCTTGTTCCATTCGGTTGCTTCTTGCTGAAATGTTACGATATTATGCTTTTGACACGTTTTATTGATCAAAAAGTATGTATAATCAACTTGAATGATCCAAAAACTTAAAATTTTTGGCGTTTTAGTACCTAAAATAATTTTTTTTTCAATTTCCTCCAAAACCTTTCTTCCTATTTTACAAAATCACAGCTTACACTATCCAGAAGAGCCTGTGCATTCCCCTCCAACACTCCTTCGATCCATTCTTTGTCTTCTTTTTGCATCATGTCCATCTTCGATATGATAGACACAGCTGGTGTTTCCAATGATACCATTGTAGCCAGTGTGGTCAAAGCGCCAGCTATAAACTTATCAGCATCTAATAAGAATTGCGAATCCAATAGAAACACCGTGCAGACTTGAAATCCCCATTGTTGAAGACGTTCGGTGAGTTGTCGCATTACTGGTAGATGACTGTAGAGTTCGATTTGGCCGGGGCAGTCAAAGAGGAAGTAGTCGTCTTCTCCAGCTTGTAGCATCTCTTGTAGAGCGTCGATTTCTTGTAGTAGGTACTCCATACAAAAGACGAGGGCACCATTTGGGCCGAGAATGAGTTCTTCATCTTCTTGGACGTCTTTCACACTTATTAGGTCTCGAACGTCTAGAAAATTGAAATTGTAAATTCGTTTTTACTTTTCAAAAGCTTAAAAGATAAAATTTTAAAACGCTTCAAAAAAGAATTGAGCCTTTTGAGGTGCATTTATATAGCAAAAAAGTCCAATTACTTTTGGCGCAAACAAAAAAATGGTGGGCTAGCTTGCTTTTGTCATAACTTTTTTTAAAAACCTGATTAAAACTTGAAATTTTGTAAGATTGTAGATCATTCCTATAGGCAACTAACCCCTAAACCTCATTTTAAAATTCCAAAAAGTTTAAAAGTTACGATAACTCTTTAAAACTTTTTTCATAAATTTTTTCATTTTTTCCTAGATTTCCTTTCTTTTCTGCCATTTTAAATCTAATATAACATCTAATACCCCAAAAAACAAAATTTCATCATCTTCAAGAAAAGTATTGGTATAATCTACATAAAAAAATTCGTCTTACCAACATCAGGTTGATATTTGAAGTAATCTGCGGCCGGATCCAAATTACAGATCATTACCGGTCGATTCGCAGCTCGACAATGCTCTTGAATGGTGTAGCAATATGTGGATTTGCCACTGCCAGCTGGGCCTACTACTAATTGGGCGTATTTCATCCTGAAATGGGATATTATAGTACTAAAATATCAAAAAAAAAGACATAAAAACCATAAAAGAAGCAAAAAAAAATAAAAAATAAAGCAAAATCTAAGTATTTCAAAGTCAAATAACTTCATTATCAGTTAAAACATGTCTATAAAACAATAATTTATTCAGTATAACAATTGTATCAATAAAAAATGCCATAAAAATTCAAAAATCAACAATTTGTCTACTATAATATACCCGTATAGACATTATTCATAAAGTATAAGCCATATTATTAACAACAACACCTGTAAAACCCTTCTTGACATCAATATCGTCTTTTAAGGTTACCTAAAATTCAACTTCTCAACCATTTTTAAAAAACATCATCAAAAACCTCCAAAAACCTAACTTTTTAGCTAATAATCGACCTTTTAACCATAAAAACTCCCTCTTCTATACAATTCTTGACCTCAAGCACAAGATGGACATATCTGCAGACTCCTATGTATCAGTTCATTACAATCTTCACAAAACTTCTCATCACATTTTGGGCAAGAAAAGCGTTTTTCTGCCATTCCATGACATGCATAACAAGATCCGGCTTCAGAATCCTGTTTAAAGTCGTCTAGTTGAAGAAGATGTTGAAATGTTCTTGCTAGTTGAGGTGAGGTTATTAAAAGTACGCCACACACTCCACATTCGACTGGAGTGCTACAGAAGTGAGCTCCACATTGAGCACAGATATAGGCTTGTTCTAGGTCGGAAAAGTCGTCGCGGTGGCTGAAATAAGAGGTTTTAGTTGCTGAAATGATTCAAAAAATGATAAAAATTGTATAGCCTAAAATAATTTTAGTTAAAAAAACAATTTCAGACCAATTACCTCCCTATACCCATCAAAAACAACAATAATAAACCTATCAAAGCCCATTATACTTACCAAACACAAACCGGAGGCTCAAAAACAACATCCCTAACTGGAAAACAAACTCGAATCAAATTGCTTTCGGATTCTTTTGGCAAAACGACTGGCTTTATGTAATCATCCAAGATTTTCTTATAATGACCTTCATCAAGTACAACATCACATCGACCATGCGTTACAGATGACATTTTACGAAATACGAACAATTCAGCACATAACCCAATTGTTGATGCTCTAATCTGTTGTCGTTTGAGGTCCTGAAGTAAAAATTTAAATTACAAAATCGTCATGAAGTCTCAAAAAATTAAATTTAAAAAGCTTTGAAGTTTTAGCCTAAAATATTATTAAACTTGCCTCAAATGTGCTAAAAATGTTGCCAGGGTCAATTGTAGCCAAACTACCGGATATTACCACTATTTCTCGACTTGCATAGCCGGGTTGAACGCTGAAATTAATAAAAAAACATAAAATAACAAGAATCTTTATGTTAACGTAGATATTATTAACAAACTTTAACATAACTCTTCAAAAGCTAAAGCATAACATATGAAAACTATTGCAAAACAAAGTATATTATCTGCTTATGCTACTAATCATACGTAAATTACATTAGATTTCCCTCCAGATCCCTAATAACCTTTCAAAAACTTATATTACCTTAGATCACTAGCGGCCATTTGGATAGAACTTTGTAAAGAAAACTCTCCAGTACAAGAAGCATAGTCCAAACCATTTAAGCACTCCAGTAAGGTCCTTGTATCACCTAAACATACAATATTCGAAACAAATAACTTACTTGTAAACGAAACCAGTCGATTTGGACGGCGATCTGTGCATAAAATGATCCCAATCTGAGCTATCGGATTAAATTGAAAGAATTTTTGCACAAAATCCTTCAACAACCGGATTGAGACCGAGATAAGTGACGGATACAAAGGTTGGGTTGATAACATTGCACTAGAGTAGTCCACTATTATACTCACGTATCTCATCTAAAACAATATCTTTGAACCTAATTTTGAAAGTGTTATAGCTCAATAACTTGTCCTTCTTGACCTTATAAGCTTTTTCGAGATTTGTATAACAACAAAAACTTAAATAGAGATAAATTAACCTAAATTCCAAACAAATAAAAGCAAAATTTGACTTACGACACCCATTTTTCGCATTTGCAACGGTTCAGAAGCCATATTAAAGTAGGATTAATTAAAACTAAATATTCTTAAAATAATAAAGCTTTATTTCTACTTGAAAATCTTCTTTATAGTCCTATTATTTACCATAAAAATATAGAGTAAAGTAATATTTTTCCGAAAAGAAATAAATTTCTTCACACCCTTTGCTGCGCCCGGCTTATAGAATTTCGCGCTCATTTCTGCGAACTGCGGAGCGATTTTATACGAAGCAATGTTACTCAAAAGCAAGATTTTGAAGAGGAATATATATTGTTTATGTTGTGTCTACTGTAACGTTAATCGTAAATTCTTCAAAGGTAAGTTTTTTTGTTTTATACGACTTAACATCAAAATTCAATAAATAATCAAGCTCTTTCGATTTTAATGTAGACCTTATATTGTATTAGCCATAACTTTTTTCAAAATGTAGTTAAGAACTAGAAATTTCGTGTAAACGTAGATTATTTATTTCCTCCACTATATTACCAAAAAAGCTTTCCAAATTCTGATAAATCTTAAGGTTACAACAATTTTACCATACCTATATTAACCTCGTTCTCTAAACGAATAAAAAATCAATAGTTTGCAGTTTTTCATAACGTTCCATCCAATTATCAATGAAACATTAGTTGTAATTTATTAAATTAAGATTTACAAGATACGAGACTAATAAATACACACAATAATATAACCCCTGAATTATATACTTTTCGTTTTTACTTCAGACGAAAACCTTAAATTCTTGTCCACGAAAAAAAATCTCGTAGTTTTATGTGATCCCTTTTTTTTGCCTGATTGCCGTCGGCATAAAAGAAAAACTAGAGAACGCACAAAATTATGAGAGATTTTTTCGTGATCAAGAATTTAAGGTTTTTCGTCCAAGGTAAAAAATGGAAAGTATATAATTCAAGGGTTATATTATGTTATATGGCAAATTTCTACCCGTTGAACATAGTGAGTTTTAGCGTTCGTGCCAAAAACAAAAAGATAAGTTTTAAGAATGCTGAAGCCAAGTAATTTGTTACAATAGTAGCACAAGTGATTTGATATTATCATAGAATAAGTCGTAAAATAAGTTGTATTTAAAATTTGGTCAAAAAGATCGTGGAATTTTGAGAAATCAGCCGAAAGGTTATCGGGGAGGGGAGAGGGTAAAGGGCGTTTTTTTCTTCAAGCTGTCTTTAAAATAGGTTAAAGTGGTCAAAAAGTTTATAGACCATTGTGAATCGGTCAAAAAGTCTTTAGAAATTCTTATCATTTCCATATCAATCCCTTTCGGCCCAGATTTCTTTTAATTCCCGATACTTTTTGACCGTTAGGTAGGGAAGTACAATTTGGTTGTTCAAGTAATTACGTGCCCCTTCTCAAAGCAAATTTTCACGGTTAACTGGATCATAATTATTTGAACAATCTAATAAATAAACCCAGAATAGCTGGTCTCAGTTTGTAGCTGGCCTAATCTCCTCCTTGGACTGAGGTCCGGCTCCATTTCGACCCTCGGGCTGAGCCAATCAATCCATTTTTGAATTCTAAACAAATTTCGAACTCTTCGTACAAAGCTCTGCCAATTCGCCCTCGGGCGATTTGGTTGTTCTCGATTGAGTTGAACCGTTTTCACTGGAATCAGAACGGCTTGAGAGTTTTGAGTGTAAGATGGTTCGCCGGTCGATAAAAGTGAACCACGTTTCGAGTCGGAATGGTTCCAGGATGGTACTGATAAGAAGTTGGGGCTGGCTGATTGGACTGATCTTCTCGCGCTTAAGGTGTTTGATACTGTCAGGGCGGAAGGCTGAAAAAATTTTTTGAAGATGGTAAACAATAAGATAACATAGACCTAAGTCTACCTTTGCCCTTCTACTCACCTCTACTATACCCTACTCTATTTTACAGTACTCTGCTCTACCCAACCCTACCTTAACCTACCCTATTTTATCCTAACCTGCCCTACCATACCCTATCTTTATATACTGTAACTCGGCCCTTACTTACCGTAACCCTGTTCTTATACCTACCTGACCCGCCCCTTTGCCTACCTCACCTTATTCTACCCCTACCGCCCAACTACACCCTTCATCACCCTCCCCACAAGCATACCTTCTCCTTCTCGATCTGTCCAATCCCACTCAATCGGCTGCTCCTCCTTCTGGCTAGCCATTCGTAGTCGAAACTGGACAAGGATGGATCCGTATCATATGAACTTAAGCACTGTGATATGCCCGTGCTCGGGCCGCCGTACTCGTCCGCGCTCAGTCCGTAGTAGACGCTGGAGCGGCGCCGTTGCTGACGCCGATTGAGTTGCTGAAGGTGGAGTTGTTGCTCGCGTTGCTCCCACCAGTCGCGGTTGTGTTGGTGGGTGTAGCGACGCCACGCCGGTCGCAGGAACGCTGAATTGAGGAACAGGACGTTGGCGTGTCGGCCCAGAAATGAAGCGATCCCATTCCGTTTGGCTGGATCGGTGGGCCTGGAAAGACAGGAGTAGGGTGGGGTAAGGGAAAGAAATGGCATGGTAGGGTAGGGTAAGGTAAAGAAACGGGTATGGTAAGGTAGGATATGGTAAAGGAAGGGCATGGCAGGGTATGGTAGGGTAAAAAAGAGTATGGTAGGGTAGGGTAAGGTAAAGAAAGGGCATGATAGGGTAAGGTAAAGTAAAGAAAGGGCATGGTAGGGGTAGGGTAGAAGAAGATATGGTAGGGTAAGTTAAGGTAGAATAGCTCACCTTGTTTTATGGCCGAAAGCCCAGTCAAGGAAGCGCGAGCCTGTTGGAGCCGGAGATGGGACCAGGGGTGCCGTGGCTGGGTGTGAGGGTCGTCGCTGGTCGAATACTGACTGGTCGGTAACATAGAGCCCGTCGTTTGTTGCCGACGCATCTGTGAAAAAGGCCGACGTCGCTGGCTGAGCGGTGTTGCGACGTTCTGAAAATGGCAGGTTATGGCCGTTCTTGATTCATAACATAGGTTGACATTAAGGTAGGTACGTTAACATATGTTGACATTGATTTATATTGACGTACATTTAGGTTTTGGACATTTGACAGCTTATGTTTTGATGGTAACTTAGCTTTACATTGAGGTATCTATGATAATATACCATAAAATAGGTTAAAACTGACATTTTGACTAGCTTACAGTAACTTTTAACCCTTGTAAATACTGTAACTAAAAATTTGACATAATGTGATCAATCTACAGTAACCTTTAAGACATAGTGGACATTTTACAGTGTAAAAACAAAAGGTGAAGTTTGACGTTCAACATTGAGGTCAGTGAGGACACATTACTTACTACTATAATGTTCATATGAACACAGAGAAGAAGGTACTCCCAGTGTCAGTTTTGTAGCTTACAATCGATAAATGACGGCCTTAATTTAGAGGTTTTGAGTATATTTTTTGATGATAATGTAAAATACGTCTGCAGTTTGTGGTACTAATAACTTTTTTTTAAATTTTGGCCATACTACCCTGCCCTACCTTACCCTGCCCTACCCTTCTCTACCTTGCCCTACCCTACTCTTCTCTACCCTACTCTACCGTACCTTATCTTATCATGAGCTACCCTATTTCACCCATACCACTACATATACGTCTTCCCTTGCCTTACGATACCGCACTTTAAACTATCATATAGAGGTGAGAAACGGCCAGGCCCGGGGCCCAAGATTTAGACCCGGACTGTTTTCATTTTTCTCTCCCCCCCCCGGAAAAATCCGTCGCGACGCCCCTACTTGTCTATCATTAAAACAGCCTGAAGTACCGCATCCCACATGTATGCCCCGTACTCCCAACCAAGTTAGACTTTAGCTTACTTTGAATTCACCCTTCCCCAACCTATAAATATCCTTACCCTGCCCAAACCATGCCTTATCCTACCCCCCCCCCTTTAATGCTTATAACATCTTTTTAAAAAATTTACTTTCATTAGCTAAACCTTTTAATAACCAATCCAAAACCCACCTCCATGGCGTAGTTTTGGCGGATCAGCGAGCCGCCCGACCGACTTTTGTTTGCCGGCGGCCTGATGGGCTTGTGCGGCAATGACCCGGATCGAGTCGACAGCATCGTGCTGATCTCCGTCTGATCGTCGGCGGCTGGGTTTGGAGGGATGGCGTAGTTTTCGATGGGAGGGGAGATGGTGTCGGAGTTGTCGGGTTCGGTAGGCGCTTCGACCGGTCGAACGTTGTTTTGAAAGGCTGAAAATTGAAATTTAGTTTAAAATTTTAAAGGTTTAAGTAAAAAAAAGTAAGCTATATGTGTCATCAGTACATTAAAGTTGATAAAAAATGTATTATACTTGTAAGGTTACATATACAATAAGCTTTGGCACTAAAAACATTGAAAAGTAAAGAAAAAATAGCAAAACCACGTGCTTTCCATAACTTTAAAAAAACAGATAGAAAAGCTAAAAGAACACCATTAAAACACCACAGAATACCTTACAATAAGATCAAGCTTATAGAAAAATTAAAAATTGCATATTCAACATCATTTTAAAAGCTAAAAACGGCCTTAAAATCAAGACAAGCACCCTGAAACACCACAGAATGCCCTACAATAACATCAAACTTATAAAAAAATCAAAAATTACATATTCACCACCACATTGAAAGCCAAAATCAAATAGGAAAGACCAAAAATCAGATCGAAAGTATAGAAAAACGTTCTTAAATCACCAAAAATTACTTTACAATAACATCAAACTAATAGAAAAACTTAAAATGCTATACTCAACCCAGTTTAAAGCCCAAAATCGGGTTCTACCCGGCAAATCCCTCTACTACAACATGAAAATATCACAACGTCAAAAAACAAATACAATATCAGCCACAATGGCTACTACAATATCAATCACACCAATCATCGAGAAAAAAATACAACATCAATCACAATGTCTACAACAATATCACCCACAAATCTACTACAATATCAATGACAATACCCTCAAGATCCCCATAGACTTCATCCAGTCGTAGCACAGGTTCTGGACATGAATCGCTACAATCCTTCAACAGCTCTAATCTCTTCATCTCTACAATCGCATTCTCCACCGTCGGCCGGCTGTGAGATCTGTAGACGGAACGGCCGAACTGACTTCTTTTGGAGTTTCTACTCTTTGTTGGTGATGTTGAGGTCAGTAAAGCAGCTACAGCACTAGCTTTTCGCCTACGTTCACGTCGTTGAGATGGTAGACGGAAAGAACGGTGTTTCTTGCTGTACTTGGACGTGCTGTTGTTATATTTGCTCGTACTGTTGTTGTACTTGCCCGTGCTGTCTTTGTACTTGGCCGAATCTCGGTTCTTTGAGTTACTATAGGTGTTATTGGCCAAACCAAAGTTATCTCTGGTCATACCATAAGTCCCCTTGACTGTGCCAAAGCTATTTTTCCCCATATCACCATGCTTCGTATCTTTACTACACCTCTTCAGGAACTTATGTCCACTGCTCCTCCTCTCCTCATTATCTACATCATCATCCACTCTAACTAATGCTGCTGGTGCTACTTTCAGCGCGGATGCTAGGCCAGGTGCAGCACCAGTATTAATAGCACCAAAGAGTGTTGAGGCCCGTCGATTCTTTGATAACTCCTCGGTAATCGCCGTATGTTGAGTTATCACAGTCGATGACTGCATGTTGCCGACAACAATCGCCGGTATCCGACGTTGCGGCGACAGATTGCGCTGCGATTTTCGTCGCTTTCGTCGCACGGATGAGTGGATCACGGACATTGACTGATTCCGCCTCCGGGCATTCTTGTAGGTACGGGTGTTAGATAGACAACAACACGATCCTAACAGACAGGCCATGAAGATGTGATAGAGACGCGATTTCCACGGCATATCCGACCAGTATTTGCGTTTCCGTTGCCCTAACAGTTGCTCCGATTGTTGTTGATCCAACATTTTTAGTGTGTCCGACAACTCTGGTTCGTCATCTTCGTCGTCACCACTAAAATTTGACATTAAAATTGCAC
Organism: Bursaphelenchus okinawaensis; assembly: GCA_904066225.2. Classification (NCBI taxonomy): domain Eukaryota; kingdom Metazoa; phylum Nematoda; class Chromadorea; order Rhabditida; family Aphelenchoididae; genus Bursaphelenchus; species Bursaphelenchus okinawaensis. The sequence goes on along the minus strand of CAJFCW020000005.1, from coordinate 2,643,823 downwards.
TGGATCTAAGGGACCTAGAGTTATATGAACCTAAACCTGATAACCTAGAGATATATTTTTTACCTTGCTGCTTAGAGCTATATACTTTTATACCTTACTGCCTACAACTATATAATTTTTGTACTTATTGTTTAAAATGACAGTTTTTTACCCTACCCTACACTACAATAGCCTACCATTTCTACCCCACTGGTCAGGGTAGAGTGGTGTTTGGCATGAGGAATCGGGCCTGGCCTGAGTGTTAGGCCCAGCCCGATCAAAATTTTGATCAAGTGCAGCTCGACCTCAATTTGGGTCAAGGCTGGCGCGGTCCGTTCTTCATGTTTAACACCACCCTAACCTGACCTATACTATCCCGCCTGGCTCGACCCTATTTTGCCCTACCCTACCCCATCCTGACCCGCACTGTCCTACCCTGCCATGCCCTTCATGACCTTGCCCTATGAGCTGAAAAAACACAATTTTTCAAAATTCGTACTTGTTTTGATAGAGTTATGACAAAAAAAATTTACATTATTTTTTGACTAGATACTGTAATTTTAGTAAATTCAGAAACCTTCACCGTGCATTCCGAAATATCATATCACCAACTATCCCATATTGATAAAACTACTTATAACCAAATCTAAACTACATTTTTTAGCTGTGGTTTGTAGGCCAAGTGGTTAGTGTTGAAAGTTGTTAGCTGTTTCGTGAGTTTTTGAATTTGGTGTTAGAGTTTGGATTTGGTTTGATTGGATACAAATTTTTGAAAGAATTAAATATGCGAAGACTACAAAATGATTGTTGCAATAGTTGTGTGTGTAGGATAGAAATGAGTAACCTAGATAAAGTTTGACCAAAGCCTAAAATTAAAAAGAACCTAGCCAAAAAAATATAGAGTAAAACTCCTGTAAAACGAAGCACTGAAAGATTTGAAATTTGCTCGTTATAAAGAGCCTTAGAAATAAAAGAGTTTTAAATGCACTGTGCAGTTTTCACCGAAGAGTTCGTTGTACTGGAGTTTCACAGTAGTAATTTTCGTTTTAATAAACAAAAAAACGGTATTTCGATTGGGAATTGTGGCAAGTAGTATTACAGCGAAGCTCCAGTATATCTAAATCCTATTACATAAAGAGTTCGTTATATACAGCAGCTACACTGTACGATATCTACTTTATGATGTTGTAATAGACAATATATTGATATGATAATAAATCCTAATATCATGATGATAAACAATTTCCTAATATGACAATAGACAACCGAGAAAAAACGAAAGAGTCGAAACAAAGGTTTTGTTAAAATCATATCGTTCTCAAGCCAAAACCAAACGCATTTGTGTTAAATTAAACTGAAGCTAACTCATCATCATACTAAACTAAGCTCGAAATCAGTTAGATCAGTGCAATTTCGTCCGTCAACATAGCGTTACAATCAACATTCAAAAAAAACTTGAAACACACAACAATCAGACAAAAAATGTTACAGTATCAAGCGTATGTTACAGCAGGCTGGGACAGGGAGATCGGGAGGAGTAGGGGTATAATAGGGTTGAATATGGTAGAGTAGGAAAGGGTATGTTAAGGTAGGATGGAATAGGGTATATGGGTAGGGCAAGACTAGGAATAAAGGTATGAGTACGGGCAAGGGTAAGTGAATGGGGGTATTTATTACAGTATTTCCACGTTTGATACAGTAACCATTACAAAATAAATAAAATACGTCAAAGTAACATAAGTATACCAAATAAAAACCCATATAAAACATAAAAATGCCAAAAATGTCATAATAACAAAATTGAAAAGTGCCAACTTAAAGTAATAGAAACATATACAAGTCAAGGTAATCAAAGAAGATAGATCTTTGTTCCAATCAAGCCAAATATCGAGGTAAAACAGCCGGAAAAAAACGTCAAATACGGTAAGTTAGGATTAATATTACTGTAGAGTGTTGTTGTAAAAGTGACACAAATTTTTAAAAATTAGGCTGAAAAATAAATTTGAGGCTTAAAAATGATATTTAGACTTAAAATTGAAATTTAGGCTTAAAAATGAAATTTTAGGCTTAAAATTGAAGTTTAAGCATAAAGTGAAAGTTAGGCTTAAAAATTAATTTTAAGCATAAAAATAAAATTTTAAGCTTAAAAATGAAGTTTAGGCTTAAAAATGAAATTTTAAACTTAAAAACAAAATTTTAGGCTTAAAAATTAACTTTAGGCCTAAAGTTAATTCAACAACAACAACTACATGGTAAAGTGCAGGTTAGTATAACGGGGACAGTGTTTTGCATCGCATATATTATGTTACACTAAGCCCAACAGGGTAGAACATTGAAAACGTTTAAAGCTTAATAGATCTTACAGTAGCGTATTGTATGTACAGTATGTCATATATGGTAACAGTATGCCTTATATTGATAGTAATACACAGTGTCGTGCTATATAGTACCATACTGTATAGACCATATAGTACTATACTATATGAACAACACAGTACAATACTATATGTAGACCATTTAGTATCGTACTATATAGCACTAGTACTATGCAGTACCAAGTCATGACATACTATATAACATTCATACTGTACAATACCATGTCATAAATATCTTATGGCTAATAAAATGTCATAAAAACAAGGTAAAATCAAATAACATACGATGTAAACCACAAATCTGATAACCTACCTGTAAGGTGTACAATGGATCAAAGAGAAGAACAACTGGAAGAAGACGGATCGGAACTTGCGTGACATTCCAACGTAAATAAAGAAGCCAATGGCTGAGTTCAGCAAGGATAGGAAGTCCATGAAATCGCCCAGTGGTTGATATATCTAGAAATTTGACATTAAGACCTACCCTTCCATACGCTGTCCTACCCTACCTTACCTTACCCAATCCAACCCCACACATCCCTACCATACGCTACCCCTCTCACAAATCTCCAAAACTTACAGTTTTTTTGAAAGTATCGCTTGAGAAAATACCCGTCATGACCAACATAACACCTTGTGGTAGTTCGGCAATTAAGAAAATACTGAGTACAGCCACCAGCATGGGCGTGGTATGATCCTTTGGCACTTTTTTCTTCATTACTTGAGCCAAATTCTTTCGTTTATTCGAAACATCGGCAATGATTTTTAAAAGTGCTACGATGGATACAGTGAGTAGTAGACATGGTACCACTTTGAAAATCATGCCGTTTGACCAAAATGCCATCTGAAATGTGGGGTTTAAAAGTGAGGAAAAAAATTTGCATATTCTAAAAGTTTGATTCAATCCTAAGTCCAAAATTCGACTTTCACGCTTAAAATTTCAATTTTAGAAGTATTTTTGACCTGAAGGATAATATTTTTGCTTGTAAAATGTTTAATTATTCTTTATTTTTGTTTTCATAACATTTTTACTGCTTTTGTACGTAAGCATAACTGTATTACAAGCAGATTTGGCTTTCTAAGTTATGTTTTTCATTGTTTTTTTATTGTCGTAGGTAATGTTGCCTTCATCAACTAAAAATCGCCCATACGCCAGTGCTTTCTAATTATAAATGCTGAACTTTATATTCAAAAATTGCGCATTGATGTATTTAAACTTTTAAACATCAAGAGCACTATTAAAATCGCATAAGAATGAAGTTTTATCCGATATTATCCATGACATCAAAACAGTGTGCCATGGATAATATAAATCTGTCTCAAACACTTTAATGCCCCAATAAATAACTTTGTTTACTTTTAACATGTTCTAGACATCAATACGCAACTTTTAAATCCACAAAGTTGGACATAGCATCAAAAATAAACAAGTTATGTGATCCGATATTATCCATGACACCTCTTTTCAATGTAAACCATAAGATGAGCTGTCATTGCCTTCCGTATACCTAAAAGTAAGACAAAAACAAAATAAAAAAGCTCACCTTGAATTTTTTGATGTATTCAAGCTGATCAGCATGTTCTTGTTGTCCAAAAAGTATCAAAAACTTTGATTACATCAATATCAAATTGAAAACAGAAGATTTGAAGACGCAAACTGCTTGAGCTTCTTTAAATTGCGCCGGAAAAGTGAAACAGCAGTAAAAGCATAATGAAGAAAACGGAAAAGGACAATTCAACACTTTACAAGCAAAAACATTGACCATGATTGTCAAAAAAATGTTTTTTTGAAAAATTAAAATTTTCGCCTCAAAAGCCAGCCTAAAAAAACTTACTTTTAGCTTCATACAATCCTTTTCGTGTGCCCGTAGAGTGTAAACCATTTTGGTTGAGTTGGCTATGGCATCTTCCATTGAAACGCCATCGTTTACCAGGCACGACATGAAGTATTCGGCTGGGATTTCGTCAATCTGAAATAAGACGTATCTTTGTGGATTTGATTTCAATCGGTCAAGAATTTTATGGACTTTACGTTAGTAAGTCGTATAAATTTATAGAATTTGCTTTAATCGGTCAAAATGTCCGAAGAAACCTGATATTTTAGTTGTGATTGTTTATAATAGTTTTAACCGGTCATAAAGTTTGTAGAATTGAGTACAAGCGGTCGAAAAGTTTCTGGAATACACATCTTTACCCATTCTCACTATACGAAATTTTGAATCGGTCAAAAAGTCGGTAGAACTCAATGGAAAAACTTAATTTTGGTCAAAAGAAGCCATTTCAAGGTCTTCTTGAGCTATTTTTGCCGTTTCTATAAACTTTTTGACCGATAAAATATTAAAGATAGTAAATCTAAAACGCCTTTCGTTTTTGTTTGTTACCTAATCTTATAAAGACCATTGATAACGCACCTCAAATGTCATAAAATTGGGCAAATTCACCGCAGCCATGATGATCAATGTTACAGTAGCCAAAATGATACTGAACTTCTCCGTAATTTGTGTTGTAGGACCAGCCGTAGCCCGTCGTATGGTCAATACTCGTATTTGAGCCAAGGATACAGTCAGCCAAATGGAAGTGGCATGACATATCACGGATACGTGAGCGTGTACCATGGTAAAGACGCCCCAACCGTAGCTGTAGTCTTCCAAATTGCATCGCGATGGTGCGAGTAGGTGAAAGTGGACTATGAAGACGAGGTAGGAGGTCATGACGAGAATGTCACAAATGGCTACGGCACAGAGGAGCACGTTGACTGGAGATATCATCGATGGTCGGGTGAGTACGATTACTGTAGTCAGATTCATCAGGGTACCTAAAAGTGCAGAGTTTAGGCTTAAACTGAAAGGTTAGGCTTAAAAATAAAATTTTAGGCTTAAGCTGAACTTTTAGGCTTAAAACGGAATTTAGGCTTAAAAATAAGAAAGCTGTCATAACATACCGACTATGCACAGAAACGTCGCCACATATTGGTGAATCTCCACGTACGACTGCCCGAATGCATTGACTCCATCCGTCAGCCATGTTATGTTTGGCAGTAGGATCGAGCCAATCTCGCAAAACTCGCCCATTTTCCGGTTCTACGTCATTTCTACCATCGATCTTCCATCTGAAACTTTTTTTATTAAAAAAAATTGTAAATGCGTTTTTAATCAAAGTAACGCGATTTTTCAAATGGGACAACCACCCTATATTAACATACCCTACCTTTCCCTACCTTACTTTACCCTACCCTGCCCAGCCCTACCCTACTTTACCTTATCCTGCAGTAACCCTACTTAAATCTGCTTCAAACTACCATTCCCCTACCCTACCTTACTCTAATTTTACAGTAAACAAGCGTTTTTTGATTTTTTTCATAACCTTTCCTAGCTTACAGTACCCCCAACCTACCCTACCATCGTCTCAGGTCTACACCACTAAAACCACCTCTTGTCTGCTTTACCTCAGCCCTTCCTTTAGTAAAACAACCTCCTGCCCTACCCAACCTACTATACTTCAAACCTACTTTTAATAAACCTTCTATCATGCCTTACCCCAACCCTACTTTTAGTAATTCTAGCCATACTCTAGCCTAATCATTAACTTATCATACTCCAGCTCTATTCTATGCTCTACTAAAAAATGTTTTAAAAAACTTCATCCCCCACAATCAGGGGCGTCGCTACGAATTCTGCAGTTCTCCGCGCGGTCTCTTCATTTCGCCACGTTCTCTCGCCTCTCTCTCATTTCTCCGATTTGAGGGGAAATGTCTGCGTCTCTTCGTATTTTCATTGCAAGTCTCTCCATTTCTCGCATGGGTAGAGAGGCGCGACGCGCTTTTTTCGCTCTTTTTCACTTGAGCGAGAGAGAAAGAAGACCCCGTGCGAAAAAGGAGAGACGACAGACATTTCCCCTCAAATCGGAGAAATGAGAGAGTGGCGAGAGAACGTGGCGAAATGAAGAGACTGCGCGCAGATTTGCAGCATTCCTGGCGACGCCCCTGCCCACAATATAAAAACAACCCAAATAACACCCTCGCAAAAAGGTTTTAAACCACTTGCCCTCAAGCCTTGTGTTGAATATAAAACAGAGTCCAAAATAACCCGGAGATACTATGAATAATATAATTAAAACTTTTGTTTCCGGCCAAAACAAATGCAAAACCGAGGAATGAAGGCGGCTAGTTCAAAGGTTGGGTTCGACAATTACTCGTTCAAAGATTGCAATATCTTCCGTATAATTAAATTATGGAAAAATATGAAAATCTGGAAACATTTCAAAAAGAGTTTTTTAATTTTTTAAAATTTTTAAAAATATCAAAAAAGAAAGATAAAAAGACTGTAAAGCAACATGGTACAATCAAGGGTTTGGGTACTGTAGGGTAGTTTAAGAATAGAAAATTGTCATGGTACTCTATAGTAAAGTTACTGTACTCTGTCGTGGAGTGAAGTTACGGTAACCTCAGATAAATTTATTGTAGGATTTACATCGTGTTACAATAAGCCTAAATAGAAGTAGGGTTAGTGGCGAGCTTTTAAGTAAGGGTATTAGCAAAGGTATGGGTAAGATAAGTGTATAGGCATGAGTATAGACATAAATATGAGTATGGCTAGCGCTGCGTTAAAGTACGGCAAGGGCAACGGCAAGGCGACGCAAGACATGACTATGGCTAATACTAAGGCTAGAACTAGGGTTAGTACTGGGTCTAGTACTAGGGCTCTGGGCTAGGGCTGGGGCTCTAGGCTAGGGCTCTGGGGTCAAGCTCTGGGCTAGGTCTTTGAGCTAGAACTAGCGCTAAGGCTAGAGTTAGAGCTAGGACTCTGGGCTAGAGCTAAAAAAGCTCTCTCACTAACAAATTAAAAGTTTCACCCGCCCAACTTATTGTTTCATACGGCAGTTTTTAGGTACAACGAGTTCACGGAACAAACTTAATGGCCCAAAGATGAAAAAAAGAGGGGGAAGACAAGCATTCACTACCATTATTTACTTTCCTCCTCATATTTACATCCATGTAAAATGTAAAGATGGGGGAGTAGAGCATAATGGCAGTGAACGAAAGACGTCATAACATAGTAAAACTTCAAATTTCTTAAGACTATTGGACCAAACTTTAAATTTCCGTGAACTTTTGGACCAGGCTTTAAAATTCCCAGAACTTTTGGACTAGACTATAAATTTCCAAGAACTTTTCGACCGAACTTCGAAATTCCCAGAACTTTTGGACCAGACTATAAATTTCCAAGAACTTTTCGACCGAACTTCGAAATTCCCAGAACTTTTGGACCACACTTTAAAATTCCAAGAACTTTTAAACCAAAACAACAAAAACACCATTATTTTCCGACCAAAACTTCCAAAATGTGTTTATACCAAAGAAGTAAAATTTGTATATTATACCAAGGTTTTCGGTTACTATGGGTAGAATACTTGTATCTTAGCCTCCAAATAATAACACAAATTCGGACTGTTTTTCAACCTGTCACAACAGTTCCGGGAAGGCATATATTGACAAAATAAAACACTCTCCAATGAGTTGACACATCATAGGGACAAGTATTATACTACATCTACAAGTGCAACAAAAGTGGTGATCTCAAAAGTCCTTAGTACTTCTTCTTATCCTTAAGGTTGGGTAATTTAGAGTAGAATAGGGCAAATTAAAGTAGAGTAAAAATTTTTTAAAATTAAAGAAGTATCATTTATAAAATCATTTTTAATATAACAAATTGATTTTTAAGCATAAACTTCTATTTTAAACCCAAAAAATAACGCGTAAGCCTAAAATTAATTTTTAAGCCTAAATTTGATTTTTAAGCCTAAAATTCATTTTTAGGCCTAAATTTCATTTTTAAGCCTAAATTTCTCTTTTAAGCCTAAACTTGATGTTTAAGCCTAAAATTCATTTTTAGGCCTAAATTTCATCTTTAAGCCTAAATTTCACTTTAAAGCCTAAATTTCGTTTTTAATCACAAAAAATAATACTTAATCTTAAAATTTCATTTTTAAGCCTGAAACGTAATTTTTATGCATAAATTTCATTTTTAAGCCTAAAAAGTAATACGTAAACCAAAATTTTATTTTTTAGCCTAAAATTTGATTCTTTAAGCCTTAAATTCATGTTGAAGCCCAAAAAATAATTTAAACCAAAAAGATAAAATATAATTCTAAGCCCTAATTAAGAACCTTTTATTTTAACCAAAATTTTTTTTTTAATCCAGTAAAAAAAGAAAAAATGTGAATTTTAGACAGACCTTTGATTAAACGTCATCGAAGCGTTGAAGATGTCAGTAAATAGGGTAAATACTCCAAAGTTATGGGACTTTGGCTAAATGCAAAAACAAAACGGTTTCACTAGACCTGTAAAATTTTTTCAAGCCCAATTTTTTTAAGCTAAAAAATGTTTTTAAACCTAGAATTTCATTTTTAAGCCTAAGCTGTCATGTTTAAGCCTAAAATTTTGTATGTAAGCTAAAATATTCAGTTTTAAGCCAAAATTTTATAAGCTTAAAGTTTGGTACCTAAAACCTAATATTCATTTTTATGTATAAAATCCCACAAAATCATAAAAATTTTTTCGAAATTAAAATTTTTTTTGAACAAATCAACAGGGAGGATCAAGCTCAACCTTTTTCAAAAAAAATTTTTTTAACTGCTCTTCCCCAACCCTACCTATCTTCCTTAAATTTGTAAAGACCCTTATAACGAACAAATTTCAAATCCCCGAACAATTCGTTAAACGAACTTCCACTATATATCCACCATATATGATAATACAGAAGGCCGCGCTGATCGTTTTTACAAAAAAAAAGTACCCAACCTGCCTCACCCAAAACAATAAAAAAACAAAAAAAAATGTTTTGATACATGGTGGAGAACATGTCCCAAATATTTGACTCAAGTTGTTTTTTCAAATTTTCGGGTATTTTGCATCCGAAAAAGTGAGATATTTGACAAATTTGTTGGCAATATATATTCGGTCACGCACGCCCAAAAACAAGCCTGGCTAGGTTTATTTGAGCGATAAAAAGAGGTTTTTAATCAACTGTTTGCAGTTTTTATAGAGAAGAAGCAGCGTGACATTTTTGTTCATTTGGCAAGGAAATGAAGTCTTAGGCTTAGTAGTTAACTATATAAACGTATAGTTAACTACTATGCCTAAACGAGATAATCATACACATCGTTTTTGAAGTAGCAGGCGCAAATTTTTTTAGAGCTAGTGATATTTCAAGTCTAAACTTTCATTATTAAACATAAACTTTCACTTTTAAGCCTAAAAATTCATTTTAACCCCAAAATTTAATTTTTAGACCTAAACATTTAGTTTAAAGCCGGGAACCAAATTTTTGAAAATAACGTTTCAATTTTAAGCCCTTAGTTACATTTTAAGAAAAAATAGCCCAAAACTTCAACTCTAAGCCTAAAATTCATTTTTGTGTCTAAAAATCTATTCTCAAGCTAAAAATTTCATTTCAAAGCTAAAATTTCTATTTCTAAGCCTAAACTTAACCAAAACCCAAAAAAATTAATTTGTAAGCCAAAAGTTTGATTTTTAAGCCTAAAATGTATTTTTTAGCCTAAAACATCATTTTTAAGCCTAAAAATGTATTTTTTAAAGCCTAAAATGTATTTTTTAATCTAAAATTCATTTTTCAGCCTAAAATTCATCTTTAAGCCTAAAATTCATCTTTAAGTCTAAAATTCATTTTTTTAAGCCTAAATTAGTTTTTTAACCTAAACTTCTTTTCGAAGCTCGAGGAGTTCGTTATACAACAGCTTCACTGTATGACCAAAAATTTCAAATCCCAAAAATCACTTTTAACTCATAAAATCAACAAAATCCGTAACCCAACCCCCTAACCTAAAAAACGTCAAAAATCACGCGAATGATGACAATTGAACCTTGCTCTTGGCTAAAACACTCAGCCTAACTTATGCCGCACCTTATCCTCGAATGTCTTTTGTCTTTTCGGGCTTTGGCAAAGCCTTTTTTGGCGGAAATTAAATCCAGAAAAAAGATTGGGGAAAAGAAGAAAAACCTTGCGAATTTCGGAAAAAAAAATATTTTTAGTGGTGCGGAAAATCGGGGGAGGGGGAGCTTGGTTAGGCCGCGGCGAAAAAATTAGGAACATCTTTTCATTTTTTGTCAGTGTGAAAATGGAGACGGCACGGCAGGACGTCATGTTCAGGTTGAAATTTTATACTTTAATAACTTCTACCCCTAGACTAACCTAATAAGTTTCCACGCATAGACTAGCCTAATTATCAGCTAACTTTTGAATTTTGTATAAATTTTGAGGTTTGCAGAGTAAATTTTGCATAAACTTTTAAGATTGCAAAAGTTATTGGTGATTTGGCTAGTGTTCTTTTAAAAGCAAGGTAAGAGCGTCCTTAGGCTTGAAAATGACATTTTAAACTTCAAAATAGAAATTTAGGCTTAAAAAATAAGTTTCGGCTTTTTTAAGCTTACCATTAAATTTTAGGCTTAAAAAATAAATTTAAGGCTTAAACGTGAAATATTACCTTAGAAATGAAATTTTAAGTTTAAAAATATAAATTATAGGCTTTAAAATGAAACTTTATACTTAAAAATGAATTTTAGGCTTAAAAATTAAGTTTAAGCCTAAAATGAAGTTGTAGGTTTACAACTGAGGTTTAAGCTTAAAATGAAAATTTATGTTTAAAAATCAAACTTTATGCCTAAAAATGAATCTTAGGTTTAAAAATTAAGCTTACAATGAAATTTTAGGCTTAAATGGGAGGTTTTAGGCTTAAAATGAAATTTTAGGAAATGAAATTTTAGGCCTAAAAACAAATTTTAAGCTTAAAACTAAAATTTAGACTTAAAAAGAAAATGTTAGGTTTAAAAAGAGAAAAAACCCATAAAAATATCCCAAAAAAATAAAATTAAACCCTCCTCCGTATGATAGTTCATTTTAAGAAAAGTAGAGATAACAAATTACTCCAAATTCATACTGCTTTTTTATTTTACTTTAGGTCAAAGAGTGCAAAATATATTCAGACTTTTTATGACTTATAAAATTTGAAAAAAATGTCTGCAAAGGAACTTACTGGTTTTAATTAACCATACACATAAAGAGGGCTTCCATATTTTTTTAGATTTCCTTTTGAAAAAAGTACTTTGCGGTCAGAGGACCATTTCACAAAAAAAAATTTTACTTCAGCTCACCCTTTCCAATACCCAGCACTCAGGGGCGTCGCTACGGATTTTTTCTGGGGGGTGGATCTAGCGACCTCCCTGCCAGCACTGAATACAGTAAAGTTTTGTTTATTTTACACTTTTAGCGAGTCTTTCGTTGCGGGACCTAAAGCCACTGTGTTTACCTCACCATAACCCCCCCCCCTCACACAGCCCTGACTACTGTATTTTGAAGTTTTCTTTACAAACCCTTAACCCAATCTTATGACAAACAAAACAAGTATCGTATTAACCAGAATGATACTTAAGTTGCCTCAACTGTTTCGCACAATAATACTTCGCGTGCCACCTCAAGTATCTTATTATATTAGTGTAATGCTACAATTAAAACCTTAATATTGTAGCTATCTTCTCTACGAAACGGCGACTTTGATAAATTACTATGTACAAAAATATAACAGTAAGCAAGAAGACGGCAATTAAGTGGTTTTGCGTTACTATAAAATGGTGTTACAACTGTTACATACTATAATATATTAATATAGACTAAAAAAAATTAAAAAATCAATTTTATAAAAAATTTAAAATTTAAAAAAGTACAAAATTTCGAAATTTCAAAACAAAAACGACAATAGATACGAATATTAACTACGTATTTTCTGAACAAATAATGCCAAAAATTATGCGTAACCTAACTTAACAGCCCCCAGCGAAGAGCCGACTGTTATAATGCGGCTCAAATTAAGTGGTCGGCGTAATATTTCGAGGTGTAATTAGTAAAGTTTGATTAAATTTCGGCGCATCCAAACCTCGTTAAAGGCTTTTATGTAGTCATCAAGTTTACAAAAAAGTAACATTAAAAACACTTTAATTTTAATTTCGAAATGAGCTTTAGGCTTAAAAGATTTGGCATAATCATAGTTGTATTAAAGCTCTACCATTACTACAAAGCTCCAGGGTTCCTTAGCATACCCTCGCCTAACCTGTCCTACCTTGCCCTGCCTTGCCTTACCTTGCCTTGCCCTGCTGTGCCCTGCCCTATCCTATCCTATCTTACCCTACTCTATTCAGACTTACTCTACCTTAGCCTAACCTGACTTACCGTAAACCTACCCACCCTTACACCTATTTTCTTACCTTAAACCTACCACTGCCTTCACCAGGTCGACCCCTATCCCTACCTTTTACCAATACCCGCCTTTACCCCTACCCAAATCCTAACCCTCACCTTTACCCCACCAATGGCCTTACGTCTACAACCCCATGATCTACTTTACCCTGCCATTGCCACCATTTACGTTTTGTCATACCCTTACCTTACCTTAAACTACCCTACCTTACCCTACCCTACCCTACAGTACCCTACCCTACCCTTACCTTTTAACTTAACTACAGCCTTTTTCAAGCTTACTTTACCCTGCCTTTGTCACATCTTATTTGTCACACAGACATACAGTAGCCTTCATCCTACCGTACCAAGACCCTATGTCCCCCTCAAAAAATTTTTTAGTTCAAAAGGTTTTAAAAAATCCAACTTTCTAGCCATTTTTTATCGTACCAACTTCGAGGGAAAACCGAATTCCATCGTGGCAAATTGGGAAACAGCTTCACAAAATTAAAGAAATTGTTTTCGACGAAAACAAAATCTTGCCAAAATGGCCTCTCGTGGAACGCTTTTATGATACTTGACGTGGGCTTTAGCAGCTAAACCTATTTTTCCGCAGGGAATTTGGCTCGAAATTGCAATAGGAGGGAGGAAATTTGTCTCGCTTTTTGTAATTGAACCTCTTAGAGACAGTCAATTTCATTTAACTTTTGGTACTGTAGTTAAACTTTCGGTACTGTAGTTAAACTTTTGGTACTGTAGTTAAATGGTACTCAAACTATAATACATTTCTAGTACCGTAATCAAATTTACAGTACTGTAGTAAAATATGAAGTACTGTAGACAAAGTTTTGATACTGTAGTTAAGTTTTGGTACAGTATTTTAACTTTTAGTACTGTAATTATAAGTAGCACGATAAAAAGGAGAAGCCATCCCCCTACTGAAATTACATTACTATTAAACCTCCAAGCTTTTTTTAAACTTAAAATTAATTTTTAAGCCTAAAATGTCGTTTTTAAGCCAAAAATTCATTTTTTAAGCCTAAACTCAATTTTCGGTCTAAAATTCATATTTTTAGCGTAAAGTGCTTTTTTAAGCCTAAAATTTCATTTTTAAGCCAAAAATCCAGTTTTATACCTAAACTTCATTATATGCCTATGTTAAAACCTACAATCCATTTGTAAGACTAACAAGGGAATGTTAAAAACTGCCCATTCGCTTTTTAAAAATGAATGGTACCATGTGAAAGAGCGTAAAAAGTTGACTAGAAATCTATTTTCAAAAACTGCCAAGTTCGTCTTACAAGCCCGCTAGCGAGCTTTAAAAATCATTATTAAAAGGGCCTTTTATGTTCATATGCTTTATTTTCAATTTTTTGTATGTTCAAAAAAAATTTTTTTTTAATTGTTTTATGTTTTAATAGATATAAGAAACACTTATCAACAAAAAAATTTTTGTTCTGTTAATGAAAATTAATTTAAATTTAAAAAAAAATAAATCTTACTACCCTAAAAGAGAATCGAACCGGACCCGCAAGATCGCACAATCACGGCGCCTTTGACCACTTGGAGAATCGAACACACTTCATTCCTTTCTTCAAAAGAATTCAAAAGAAAGCGGACGTAGAAAAATCATTTTAATAAGGAAAATTTTAAAGGCTCGCTAGCGGGCTTGTAAGACGAATTTGGCAGTTTTTGAAAATAGATTTCTAGTCAACTTTTTACGCTCTTTCACATGGTACCATTCATTTTTTAAAAAGCGAATGGGCAGTTTGTAACGTTCCCTTGTAAGAATTCACTTTTAGGCTTAAAATAAATTTTTAAGCCTAAAACCCTGAAGGTAAAAAACAAGAAATTGAAGCTATATCCATTCCTATCATATTCGTATCAAAATGGCAACATAATTTACTCAGTAAGCGAATATTTAAAAAAAGAAAAAATAATTGCACATGGAAAGACGAAATAGAATTGTGTATAATGAAAAGTGCCAAAATAATGTGTTAAAGTACCTATTCAAGGGTAAATATTCCAGTAACTTAAAGTTGGCCCTAATTAAAGGCCATTGTTCTTTGAACAGTAAATTTATTAGCGAAAAAAATTAAAAATGAATAAAGATTTTAAATTTTACGGTCGGTAAATGAGTCCTAAGCCTAAAATTTTTCTATGAATCTTAGGCTTAACATCAATTTTAATCAAAATTTTAAAACATAAATTTTTAGAGTGCAGCTAAATTTTAAGCTTACAAAAAAAGTCTAGGCTTAATAACAAATTTTATGATTAAAATGAAAAGTTAGGCTAAAAAATTAGCTTTAGGCTTAATGGCTTAATTTTCTCCTTCTAATAAACTCCTTTATTACAAAAAATGTTTAAATTCCAAGGGATTCGTATGTAGGAGTTACACAGTATAACAAAAAAAATTTTAAAACAAAGTTGTTAGGCTAAAACTAAAAGCCTAAACTTGAAACTTAAAGTACACTATATCATTTTAAAGCCCCAAAGATTGGTAGAAACTCCAACCCGTTTAGTTAAAAAGGATAGTAAAAAGTGCGTGTGTTCTGAACCGAAGCAAAATTTGTTTAAAGTACGCAAATCCGTAACATTAGAATGGATCCGCGCCAATCGGATTAATATCGTGTCGGGACCCAGAAAAACAGAATAAAATATTATTTCCAACAATTATTTTTTGTTGCGAATCGGTTGAACATTTCGATGTTACCTGATGTTTTTGTTTAGTTTTTGTATATTTACTATGTTTATTCTGGATCTACTGTATTTAAATTGAATCTCGAGTTGACATGTAGGTATCAGAGTATTATTTTATAAATTTGATAAATAATATTGTGATATATATTTGTTCACTCTTGGAAATTCTTGTTTCGCAGGTAAACTATAGTGTCAATCTTTTTAGAGATTTGTTATTGCATGCAGAATAATATATTTATTAATTTTTACCTAATATATATGTTTTACGTAAAAATTTATATTATTTTAGGTGAAACAAAAACATTTTAGGTAACAATAAGGGACACGCACCTTTTGATGGAAACAAATTGGACCAAATACGCGGAGGAACTCGGTAATTCAGCCTTCATGGACTGGGTATGTGATTTACTTTGTTTTGTTCGGCTTTTAGGTCTAAAAAGGTTCAAAAGTCTTTGCATAATTTCAAAATTGAAAGCTACATCAGGAAAGTTCTTGACATCCACAAAAAACGGACGTGCGAAACAGCTATCGTGCACGAAGTTGCAGGAGAATAGGAGACATTGGAGAATGTAGTTTTGCGAAATGGGTAATAATTAAATTTTTAGATATATTATAGTTAGTTCTACAAAGTTTAAAAGTTTTAGTCGTTATCATTTAAATATATGCACAATAATAAATTTATTCGACCAAAGTGTTGTATGAATACAACTTCCACTTATTCAAAATGTACCAAAAAATCTAATTGATCCTCCTTTGAAAACTTTGTACTTTCCACACCTAAAAACTGAACAAAACTAAGTAAATGACATACCCGGTCCATGAAGGCTAAATTACCGAGATCCTCCGCGTATATGGTCCAATTTGTTTCCATCGAAAGGTGCGTGTCCGTTATTGTTACCTAAAATGTTTTTGTTTCACCTAAAATAATATAAATTTTTACGTAAAACATATATATTAGGTAAAAATTAATAAATATATTATTCTGCATGCAATAACAAATCTCTAAAAAGATTGACACTATAGTTTACCTGCGAAAAAAGAATTTCCAAGAGTGAACAAATATATATCACAATATTAATTATCAAATTTATAAAATAATACTCTGATAACTACATGTCAACTCAAGGATTCAATTTAGATACAGTAGATCCAGAATAAACATAGTAAATATACAAAAACTAAACAAAAACATCAGGTAACATCGAAATGTTCAACCGATTCGCAACAAAAAATAATTGTTGGAAATAATATTTTATTTTGTTTTTCTGGGTCCCGACACGATATTAATCCAATTGGCGCGGATCCATTCTAATGTTACGGATTTGCGTACTTTAACTATAAACCCATCTTCGCGTATCGGATATTGCTCAATGTCCTTGTTTAAAGCTTTGAAATACAGTGAAACTCCAGTACTTAAACCTATGACAGTGAAACCTCTGTATAACGAATCGCTAGGGGAATTAAAATTTGTTTGTTATGAAGAGGTTTCGTTATATAGAGGTACCTTATACGGAGGTTCCACTGTATAAGAATCATATAAGCCTAAATCCATTTTAAACCTAAATTGGAAGTTTAAGCCTAAAATTCATTTTTAGCCTAGCTTTATATAGTTTTAAGCTTAAACTTTCACTTTTAAGACTAAGCACTCATTTTTAAGCCTGAAATCCAATTTCAGCCAAAAATTCATTTTTAAGCCCAGAACTTATATTCAAGCCTAAATTTTCATTGTTTAACCTAAACTTTTACTTTTAAGCCTAAAATTCATTGTTAACCCTAAACTTTCATTTTCGCCGGTTGTCCAAATATGGATGAGCTTTTTTGTAATTTTCATAGAGTAATTCTTTACTTGGCCACATTTGGACAACCAAGTAAAAGACCACTTTGCCAAATCACAGCCTCCCTCCCCACCGCCCTCCAATAATCAACAATCATCAAAAACCTTAAACTTTCCCATCACCAGCATCTACTTCACTATACTACCCACTCAAGTTACATTCCCTTATATTATCTACTATCCTACCCATTCCCCTTTACATTTCCTTATATTATGCATTTCGCCTGCTATATAAAAGTTAGACATTTCCTCATTATCTCCATTCCTTTGGAGACATGTAGCCGAGCGTTATGAGCTCATCCCCAAAAAAACATATCCATACAGGATTTTTTTTGTTTTTCCACTAAAAAGCAACGTCATGAGGCGACGTACACGTTAAGTCAATCTGTGCCGATGAAGACTTTTTATGCCAGATCGCCTCAGGGTATTTGACTAAATTAAAGAATTTTGCCGGTTGTTCGTGTTACTACATGCTCGTCGAACATACGAAGGGCATGTAAAAAATAAGTAAATATTAAAATGGCACAAAAACTTGTTTTTGAATTTGAATCAAAAGTTTTGTATTAAAAAATTAAATTTAGGTTGAATAATACAGCTCTAGGCTTGGAAATTAAATTTTAAGCTACAAATATAAACTTAGGGTCACGGTATAAACTTAAACTTAGGGTCAGAGTATAAACTTTAGGCTTGCAAATAGAATTTAAACTTCAAAAAATTTTTAAGCTTAAAAATGAAGATTTTAGACTTAAAAATGAAATTTTAGGCTTAAAAATGAATTTTATACTTAAAAATGAATTTTAGGCTTTAAACTGCCTTTTTGGCTTAAGGATAAAATTGTAGGCTTAATAATGAAAGTTTTAGTTTAAAAACCAAATTTTAGGCTTATATACTAAATTTGAGGCTTAAAGTCCAAACCTAAGAAAAAAACAAAAATCCATCAAAAAAGTTCCTGAATTAAGCACGACGTGTTATTCAGAATCCAAAGACGAGATTTAAGTACACTACCGTAAAAAACGTTGAGTAGCCCGCCATGAAAGCCGCCGGCTCAAGTATGAGTTGAGACGTGATGAAAAAACGAACAAATTGAAAATTGTTTCATTAGAAAGAGGTTGTCTACATCCCTACCCTACCCTACCCTACCCTAGCTATTAGTATTGTATACCAGAACTGGCAATATTCAAAAACAAAACAAAATATTGTCATTAATACAAAAAGATTCATTTATACGAGATAATCCTATGATAACGTTTGTGGTAATTCCATGTATACAAGGTAAATACGTACAGAAAACAAAAAGGTAAATTTTATTTCTGCTTCATGACTTCAAAACTATAGGTTATTATGACACTAACCGTGCTATGATAATAAAAACTGTAATTTGGTGAAAAATGCCTTTTAGGCTTGGAGGTTTAGTTTTAAGCATTTTTAACCTGGTTTTTCATTTTTAAGCCTAAAGTTTATTTTTAAACCTAAATTTTATTCTTAAGTCTAGTCTTTAATTTTTAAGCCTAAATTTCATTTTTTAAGCCTGATATTCAGTTTTAAAACTAAATTTTACTTTTAAGCCTAAATTTGAAATTTTAAGTTTAAAGTTTTATGTGTAAGCATAAAATTTCATTTTTAAGCCTAAAATTTATGTATAAGGCCAAACTGTCATTTTTAAGTTTAAAATTCATTTTTTCACTTAAAATTAATTTTTTAAACTTAAGCCTAAAATTTTATTCTTCAGCCTACAAAATCAATTAGTAAACCTAACAATGAAAGTTGAACCCAAAAAATGTTCGCGACTTTATCATACTCATTACTTCCTCAAAAACAATTTTTCTTCAAATTTTTTAAAAGTACAACATCATCCCCCCTCTCCCAACTTCAATGTCTTCCTAATGCCAAAATCAAAGGCCGCAAGCAAAGTGAAAAACAAGCCCTTTTGCGGATTGGTTCAGATGTCATGGGCAAATTAGCGATGACGGAAGTAGCGCTTTGTCATTTTAACATCCGATCCGTCCGCCACTATTCATCACCAACCCACCCCACTCAAGCGCCCCTCCCTTCGCGGCCCCCAAAGTGTTACGGGAAATGCGGATGAAATTGGACAAAAAGTGTTGACAAATATTAAAAAATAAGAAAAATTTTAAAATTTTAAAAAATAGCGTAACTTCAGTATAACTAACCATTCGGTGGTTTGAAAGTCGCTCGCTACAAAAAAGTTTCAATATACAGGGTGTCCAGAGAAAAGTGGAAGAAAGTCCAGGCTTTGTTCTCAAAAAAATAGAAGTCCAAATTGGCTGATTCTTTTTTTGTTAGGCTTCTAATAGCATGCGGATTTGTTCTGTATGATTTTTTTGATTATTCGGCGGAGGCTCGGCGAAGACCGGCGGACGGTATTTACAGTGTTTTTAAAGCTATTTCAAAGCATTTTGTATTGCTACTCACGTTTTGGCTCTTTTTAAATTTAATTTTTTAATTTTTACTAAAATTTGGTACCATCGGCGGAGAAATTCGGCGAACGCCGTAACTCAGCCAAATATTGATATTTTTCTTCCAAACAAAAACCAACGTTTTTTATGTTTGTTTGCCCTCAAAATAAACTACATTTGGTAATTTTCAAACTTGTGCACAAAAATCGGCGGAGGCCATAACTTTGTTCAAAGTCAATATTTGAACTTGAAGCAAAAACCATTATGTTTGTATGGAATTCTTCTTTCAATTAATAAATTTTGATAAAATTTAAACAAAAATTAAAGAATCGGCGGAGAGCCCGTTTATCGGCGGAGGCTATAAATTTGTTCAATGTCAGTATTTTGAATTCAAACAAAAACCATTAGGTTTGTATTCAAATATTCTCTAAAATAATAAAATTTGATTGTCTTAAAATAAAAACTAAAGAATCGGCGGAGAGTATGTTTATCGGCGAAGGACATAAATTTGTTGAAAGTCAATATTTTACCTTTAAACAAAAAACAGTATGTTTGTATGTGGTACTTCTTTAACATAATGAAATTTCGTTACACATTTGCTTTTAACGTCAGGAGACCGAAACATTATTTTTATCGAGAAGAAATTTTTTGTAAAAGTTAAATAACGTAACTAATATGTACCAAGAGATACAAACATATCGTTTTTTGTTTGAAGCTAAAATATTGACTTTGAACAAAGTTATGGCCTCCGCCGATAATCGGGCTCTCCGCCGATTCTTTCGTTTTTGTTTAAATATTGTAAAAACTGATTAAACCAAAAAAGATCTCCATAAAAACATAATGATTTTTGTTTCAAGTCAAAATATTGTCTTTGAACAGAGTTATGGCATCCGCCGATAAACGTGATCTCCGCCGATTCTTTAGTTTTAATTTAACGTTTACCGAACTTTACAAATTTGAAGAAGTATTACATAAAAACATAATTTTTTTTGTTTGAATTTAAAATATTGACTTTGAACAAAGTTATGGCCTCCGCCGATAAACGGGCTCTCCGCCGATTTTTTTGTTTTTGACTAAATTTTGTAAAACTATCATTTTAAAGAAGATTTCCATACAAGCAAAATGTTTTTTGTTTGAAGTCAAAATATTGATTTTGAACGAAGTTATGGCCTCCGCCGATTTTTGTGCACAAGTTTGAAAATTACCAAATGTAGTTTATTTTGAGGGCAAACAAACATAAAAAACGTTGGTTTTTGTTTGGAAGAAAAATATCAATATTTGGCTGAGTTATGGCGTTCGCCGAATTTCTCCGCCGATGGTACCAAATTTTAGTAAAAATTAAAAAATTAAATTTAAAAAGAGCCAAAACGTGAGTAGCAATACAAAATGCTTTGAAATAGCTTTAAAAACACTGTAAATACCGTCCGCCGGTCTTCGCCGAGCCTCCGCCGAATAATCAAAAAAATCATACAGAACAAATCCGCATGCTATTAGAAGCCTAACAAAAAAAGAATCAGCCAATTTGGACTTCTATTTTTGAGAACAAAGCCTGGACTTTCTTCCACTTTTCTCTGGACACCCTGTACAGTAAACCTCGACAGCGGCTAGGAAACTTATTCTAAGCAAATAGCTTTAATAGCTAGTTCGTTATACACCTTTCGCAAGCCTAATCTTTTGTTGCGGGACCTAAGCTAGGTCCCTGGGATCTTAGTTTGAGCCGAAATGCCGACCCTACCCAGCCCTTTAAATTTTGCTTCGGCACGGCTTAACTTGTAAGAGCTACATTTTTTAAGATATTCTTTGCTTTAGCCATATACCTTTTGTTTTCAAAATTAAAAACCGACCTCCACTTTTTTTAAATTGTAGGTATTTCATTTTAAAACCTAAAAATAATTTTAAAATTAAAAATTCCATTTTTAAGCCTAAAATCCAGTTTTAAGCCTAAAATCAAATTTTAAGCCAAAAAATGCATTTATAACGTTAAGACTTCATTTTCTGCCTAAAATTAGTTTTCAATCTAAAGTTACACCTGTAACCCTATTTTAAGCCTTAAATTTGACTTTTAAACCTAAAATCCAGTGTCAAAGCAAAAATTTTTATTTATAAGCCCAAAAACTCATTTTTTGCCTAAAATCATTTTTAATTCTAAAATTACACTTATAAGCCTAAGTTTTCAATTTAAGCCTAAAATTCCACTTTTAAGCATAAAATCTCATCTTTAAACCTAAAAATTTTTTTTAAAACCTAAAATTTATTTTTAACCCTAAAATTAGTTTTTCAGTCTAAAGAATTTGCAACATTACTCTATAATAATATTTTTAACCGACAAAAACCATAGAATAACCCCAACAGTAGAAGATATTCCTTCATAATAATTCTTCAAAGACAACAGATAGCAGAGTAAAAACTTTAAAATCGAGCGATAAATGCATAAATAAAATAAAAGTCGAATGAAACTTTTGAAATGAATAAATAATTAGCGTGACAGAGACAGATAATAACAGCTTAAGCGAGTTTTTTAGATGAAACAGTTAAATTTACTGCGTAAGTTTTGGCTGTCGTTCAATGAAAAGCAACATTATGAGCTCAAGTACTAATTAGGACAAGTTAATCATAAGTTGATGCGCCCTTTCAATAACTGTTACTAAAAGTTTCAATTACTTAATATAATTAACAAAAAAATTAAGTAGAAATAATTTTTTGAAGAAAAAAAGATTTTAGTTGTAAAAAGCAAAGTTCTAAGACAAAGATCATATTTTAAGCTTGAAAATGGAAGTTTAAGCTTGAAATAAAACTTTTAAGCTTGGAATGAAAATTGAGGCTTAAAAATGAACTTTTAAGCATAAACTAAAATTTTAGGCTTAAAAAGGAACGTTTGGGCTTAAAAATACAAGCTGAGACATAAAAATAAAATTCTAAGCTCAAAAATGAACGTTTCGGCTTAAAAAGTAAACTTTAACGTTTTAAATAAAATGTTAAACTTAAAATTCAAAATTTAAGCCTAAAAGTACCAGTTTAAGCTTAAAACAACATCTTAAACTCAAAACAAAATTATAGGCTTAAAATTGTAATTATAAGTTTAAAAAGAAAATTTTAGGCTTCAAAAAGAAACTTTTAACACAAAAATAAAGATTTAAGCTTAAAACCACAATTTTAAGCACCAAATGAATGACAAGCCTAAAGTATGCCTAATAATCAAAAACAAAATACCCAAAAAACTCAAAAACCAAAAACCTAACGTGTTATAACATCCTTGCCCTTGCCTTCTACACAATCCGCCTTTTTGCCGCCAAATGTGTTATTCAAAAAACGATAATTTATCTATTTCCGAAAGATTGCCATTTTAATATTCAATTACATCCGTTTCATGTTTTATAACCATATTTTATGGCCGTTCATTTTGAAAAAAACATGAATACCGAAAAAACAATGACACTGTTCGTTTTTGCATTTTAATCGAGACTAACGAAAAGTGGACTTGTGCCGGAAAATGTCATCAAAGTGAATGTTTCCACCTAATTCATGCATGACATCGAATAGAAAAAGAACGGTAATTGAACCTGCTGGATCAGAGCATGGGTTAAGAATAGTTCTCAAAAGGGGCGCAATAAGCACGAGCAGCGCAACACCCAGAGCAGGGCAGGTCAGGGTAAGGCAAGGCAAGGCAGGGCAAGACAAGGAAAGGCAAGGCAAGGCAAGGCAAGGCAAGGGCAGGGTAGGCTAGGCAAGGCAACAACTTCTAAATTTCCAAGCAATGCGATTATACAGTAGTTTTACTGTATATCTTCTCCCAGTGTGCTCTAATACGCCTTTTATTGCACGATGCAGCAAAAACTTAAAAAAAGTGCAGTAAATTTAGCGTCAAAGCCAAAACCAAAAAACGTTTTGCCAGAAAGAGCAAAAAATAAGAAGATTGAAAGCCACGAAAAAAGTTATAAGTATTTTTCTCACGTCGCTTTTCACTGTATATACGTTCGTTTTTGTTGATGTCAACTGCATTCATTATTTGTTTGCAGTATTATTTAAAGGTATCGAGATAAAAACAAATCTATAAGCCTAAAGTTTCATTTTAAAGCTAAACTTTTATTTTCAGACCTAAAATTTCTTTTAAACTCTAAAGTGCACTTTTAAGCCTAAACTTTCTTTTTAAACCCTAAAACGCGATTTTTAAGCCTGAAGTTCATTTTAAACTTAAAAATCTATTTTAAGCCTAAGAATCAGTTATAAGCCTGAATTTCATTTTTAAGCCTAAAAATTTATTTTTAAACTTAAAAGTCATTTTTAAGCCTATAAGTTCATTTTCAAGCCTTAAATTTCACTTATAAGTCTAAAATTTCTTTATTAAACCTAAATTAGTCCTAAATATAATTTTTAACCCCAAATTCTAAATCTAAGCCTAAAATTTTTCTTTTAAGCCTAAGAGTTCTTATTAAACCTAAAATATCAATTTTTGGCTAAAATTTTCTCTTACATCATAAAAATTTTAGAAACAAACAAAATTTGTCAATTTTACCCCAAGTTCCCTCTGGCGGACATATAAGAGACCAGAAACGTTTTCTCCGACGAAAAACACCGTTTACTTTAACGTCGTACCTAATAGAGTATAATCAAGTTTTAAGTTTGTTTTCTAAACAAATTCGCGTTAAAAGTAGGCGAACAGACTTAAAACGAGATACTAAATATACGTAATCACTGTAAATAAAATTTTGAAAAATTTTGATTTTTAAGCCTGGCTTCATAATTAGGTCTAAGACTCGCAAAATAAGCATACAATTTCAAAATACCCTAAATATTTTATTTTTTAAGGCTAAGACTTTATCCTTAAGCCTAAAATTTCGTGTTCAAGACTAAAACTTTATTCTTAAGCCTAAACTCGATGTTATCCTAAAATTTTTTAAGCCTAAAGCTTCATTTACAAATTTAAAATTTTATCATTAGGCTTAAACTTCGTTTTATAAGCCTAAGACTCATTTTTTGACCTAGGACTTCATTTTCAAGCCTAAGATTGCCGCTCAAAGCTCCAACTTTACGATGATGCTGTGGTTAAGCCTAACATACCATAGCAAGCTTAAAAATGTATTTCATAAAACCAAAATCAACAATTATTAACCTAAACTCCCAATTTTAAGCCTAAAACGAACTCAATAAACCACTTTTTCGTTCCCAAACAAACCCTACAATGACAATATCCAAAAATTAATATTTTTGCGTCACAAAATGAGAATACTCGGTGAATCCGTGTACCAACTGTTTATTTGAGGTTTGTTCGAGAATTGTCAAACAAAATTAAAACGAATGGCCGTTCCGTGAACGCATACTCTTATAATTAAAAATTGCACAAGTTTTGGCAACAATAAAAAAATGTCTGTGCTTTTTTCGAGAAAACGTGTATTATTAACAGAATTTATAGGGTTTTTAGGCTTGTAAATTAATTTTAGGCTTAAACGAACCTTGAGCTAAAAAATATAATTATAGACTTCAAAATAGAATTCAAAATTAAAAATCAAAATTTAGGCTTAAAAATAACAGTTGAGGCTTAAAAAAATTTTTGTTTTAAAAATGAAACTTTAAGCTTAAAAATGAAATTTTAGAATTAAAAATGAGATTTAAGCTCAAAGATGATATTTAGGCTTCAAAAATGAAACTGTACGCTTAAAATAAACTCAAGGCTTAAGGATGTAATTGTATAATTAAAAATAAAAATTTAAGCTTAAAATCTATCACTAGGCCTATAAATAAGCAGGGCTTTGGCTTGAGCCCTCGAATCCACAAGGACCGCCTTATTCAAATTTGCTTCAGCCCGGCACCCAAGGTCAGCTCGTAAAGGTAAGAAACGCGCTGTGTATGCCCGGCCTTACGGTCGGGCCTAGCCGGCATGAGAAAAAAAAAATGAAAAACCGGCCTAAACGTTAGGCCCGGCCAGCGGTCCAGACTTGATAAGTAAGCCCGACCCGTTTCTCACCCCTATTATCCCGTTCCTAGTGAACACCCGTTCAAAACTAATAAGTTTCAAAATTTAGTTCAAGTTTTAGGCTAAAAAATAAAATTTCAAGCTTAAAAATAAAAAGTTAAGCCAAAAACATAAATTTTAGTCAGACTTTTGAAACCATAATTGAAACCCTGAGTAAAACAAAACTCGAAAGACGAAACCCAACTTTCTTGAACCTGAAAACATTCAATTACAAGTACGTCCGTTCTATATAAGCACGGTAATTAGTATTCCCGTCGGGGCGGATCCTTTTGCCTATTTAAAACTTTTTGAAATCGTGACTTGAAATGTGAAATGAAAAAAGGCAGGAAATAGTATCAA
This sequence comes from Bursaphelenchus okinawaensis, assembly GCA_904066225.2. Taxonomy (NCBI): domain Eukaryota; kingdom Metazoa; phylum Nematoda; class Chromadorea; order Rhabditida; family Aphelenchoididae; genus Bursaphelenchus; species Bursaphelenchus okinawaensis. The sequence continues at coordinate 2,617,961 of CAJFCW020000005.1, read as the reverse complement.
AAACATTTCAGTAATTCGATTTTCTAATTGTGGAACGTTTGTGGGGGCTAAAATGACCTTCTTTCATTTTTAGGTATAAGGCATGGCAAGAACGTTCATTTCAAAAATTAAAGTGGCAAGAACTTTCTTTACAAACTATGAAATAACAAGAACTTCCTTTACAACTATTAAAATGATAAAAACTTTATTTAAAAAACATAAAATGACAAGAATTTTCTTTACAAAACAAATAATGGCAAGAACTTTCTTTACAAATCAAAAAGTGGCAAAAACTTGCATTACAAAGATTAAACTAGCAAGAATCTTCTTTACAGCCCACATAATTAAAGAAAAACCCTTTTACAAAAAACACTTACTTTACAAATTAAATCGGGCTCAAAAACCGTATTTCCATCGTATAACATGTCATTCGTAGCCTGCTTAACCCTAAAAACCTCAAAAGTCACATAGAATTGAAATAAGAGCGAGAACTTTGTTTACATATCATAAATGACAAGAACATTCTTTACAAATCAAAATTTGCCAATAACTTTCTTTACAAAACTTAAAATGGCAAGAACTTTCTTTATGAAACATATAATAACACCCACTTTCCTTACAAAACAAATGGTGGTAAAAACTTTCTTTACAGCACAAATACAAAGTGGCAAGAACTTTCTTTTAATAAAAAATCCAAACAAGTTGACAACATAATTTATTTCGATAAAATAATGTTTTCATAATTGTATATTTACAAAATGATAACATAAACTGGAATAATAAAAAAGATTGAATCAGTTTTAGTGGGTTTCGTACTAAACTTGACTTCACTTATTAGCTTGACATTAGAAATGAGAAATTTTAATCCAAATATTAGGCTGTTTAAATAATTCTGTGCCCCTTAAAGACAAAAATCTGTTTTTAAAGAGGCACATAACTATTTAAACAATCTAATAAATTTCAATTTGCCATAATTTTAGTCATAACACCTAAATACAACCTCATTTTAATCCCAATTTTCATTTTTTCACTTTCTCAGGCGACTTGATCGAATTCATGATTGCTTTAAGGCTTGATGGCACGTCTGGATAGCGGTCGATTTCCACTTCCTCTTCTTCTTCCATCTCTTCAAAATAATCAATAGTTGACACTTCGTCCTGGTCTCCATTTGACAAATTGAAGCAGCCAATTTTAGGTAACACCACCATGGTTGGCTTCGGCATCTCAACGCTTCTTCGTCGTCGTTTCCTTGTAGTCGCGAAAACTGTTTTTTCGACCGGTTGAAGTGGTTTATCGACCGTTTTTTGAGGTTTTTCGACCGATTGTTGAACTTTATCGACTGATCGTTCAGGTTTACAGACTGATCGCACAAGTATATTGACCGGCTGAATAGTGGGTTGCATTTCCATGATGCCAAACTTGGGCGCTCCTTCGACCAGTCGATTTTCATCTTTATTCTCGTGAAAGTTGCCGTTATCTCCAATTGGCAACTTCCGTGCTCGACCACGAGCACAACGTCTGTTGTATTGACGTACAACATGATTTACCAAGGTCGGTTGCTTTTCATCACTAAAAAGCAATAATAAACTTAAAATTCTATTTTAAGCATAAAGTTTCATTTTTAAGCCTAAACTTTATTTTCAAGCACAAAATTTCATTTTTAAGCTTAAAGCTTCTTTATTAAGCCTAAGCTTTATTTTTAAGCCTAAAAATAAATTTTTAAAAACCTACTTTGCAGATGAAACACAATTCGCCTTAACAACTGGTCGAAACAAAAAGCTCCTTAATCCTTTCACTTCATCTTCAACTTTATGTTCTTCTTGTTGTTTCTTCTCTTCTTTTTGGGCTTTGTTGATGAATTTAACTCGTGGCATACTTGATAAATCTGACCCTGAATCTAAAAATATTGCTTTAAAATCAATTTTAGGCTTAAAAATGAATTTTAGGCTTAAAAACTAAGTTTAGGTTTAAAAATAGAGTTTAAGCTTTAAAATGACACTAGGCTTTAAAATCGTATGAATTCATTCAAATCTCACATTCAACTTCTTTGACCACCTGAATATCATCATCATCATCATCACTATTACCCTTATATTCGTCTTTTTGCCCATCCTTGTTTTCATCTTTGTGCTTGTTATCTCCATATTTGTCCTTGTCTTTGTTCTTGTCGTCACCATAATTATCCTTGACTTTCCTCTTCTTATCGTTATAAATAGCCTTTTTATTGTAAATTCCAGCTTTTTGAAGAAAAACTTTCTTCACAGTGATCTTTCTCTCTGCTTGTGGGTCCATTTGTTCCACTTTGTCTTTTTTTGTGTCCAATTGAGCCAATTTTTGCTTGATAATATTGACTTCTATCACTTCATTCGTATTTTCGTCCGCTTTTTCTAAACAGTTTTTAATAACTTTAAAATTTGCTAAAACCGACAAAAATCAAAAATTTTTTTTCATTTTTTTTAATTTCAAAAAAAAATGTCATATGACTACCAAACATTTTCAAATTTTAAACTCACAAGGAAAGGTCCCCACCGCGCATTGGACTGGTGAAAAAGTGGTACATACAAGTTGTAGAGCATGGTCAAATTAGTCAAAAACCGAAAAATAATTTATGCCTCGTGGGGGTTTTTTAAAAAATTTTATTACGTCGAAGTTTAAAAACCTTAATTGCGCTCGCGCTAGACTCGGAAAAGAAGAGGAGACAGTTCCGTGAATCAATAGCGCAGTGGTTGCGCTCTCGGCTAACGCTCAAAGCACGTCGGTTCGGGTCGCGCCGAGGGCACACCTTTTTGTGCCTGGATTAAAGTTTTTAAAAATAAAAAATTATTTTTTTTGGTCAAATTTTGTTTTGTTTACATCAAAGAATCAATTTCTCTATTTATTAAGCTTGTTTTTAATATAATTTAAATTTTTTTATTATACTTACAATTCTATTTATTTAGCATAATTACCTAAAAGCACAATCAAATAGCTCTGAACTTCTCAATTATTCGATTCCTAAAACTACATACTTATCCACCAGCTCGTAAGGCACTTTGAGATCACCTCAGAACAAAACGTCTCCATTATTACAAACAAAAATAAAATAAAAGTACTATTTAAAGAATAATAGAACGAGCAAATTGTAAAAAAAAACAAAATTAGACCAAAAAATAATTTTTTTTATTTTAAAAATTTTAATCAAAACACAAAAGAGCGTGCCCCCGACGCGACTCGAACCAAAAGGCTTTGAGCGTTAGTCGAGAGCGCAACCACTGCGCTATTGATTCACGGAACTGTCTCCTCTTCTTTTCCGAGTCTAGCGCGAGCGCAATTAAGGTTTTTAAACTTCGACGTAATAAAATTTTTTAAAAAACCCCCACGAGGCATAAATTATTTTTCGGTTTTTGACTAATTTGACCATGCTCTACAACTTGTATGTACCAGTTTTTCACCAGTCCAATGCGCGGTGGGGACCTTTCCTTGTCAGAATGTCTAATTTTTTAAATTAAAGCTACATTACCTAAATCATCATCCTTCTGTGCCTCTTTGTACCCACAACTGTCAGAAGTGCTTGGTTTCCAATTCTCATTCTTATCTTGGTTTAAACTACTGGTTGGACTAATACAAGCCAACTTTTTTTGATTCACTACCTTTATTTTTGGCCGATTGAGAGATATTGTAGTAGGTAAGGCTCGTGGGTCCACAGAGATGAATTCTAAATCTAAAATTAAGAAAAATGCAGAAAAAAAGTTAAAATTAAATTTTTTGCCTAAAATATCGTCTTAAATTACCTAAAAATTGTTTTAATACTTGAAGCTTTGACAAAAAGCAACATTCTATCTATAATAGTATCAAATATGTATCCTTTTTTATGTTGAAATACAAAAAAACTGGCTTCGTTACCTAAAAAGCTCAAAATATTGATAATTCTGCCGCGCGCCAAAAGAGTTGGTCATTTTACTATTAAAACTAATAAAAAAATCGCCCAATTCTTTTTGACGCGGTGTTATAACTCAGGTTCTTGGCTCAGAAAAGCATTTTAAACCCAGTTAAATCCTTCAAAATCAATTTAAAAACCTCCATACCTAAATAACCAACAATATAAAGCAAAAATCTTACCAAATTTGCGTCGTTTCGCATTAAAAATGACACAATTCCGCTCGCTAACATCAGGCTTCAGTTCCGGACAACTCTCTGCCATTATATTGAACACCTCCTCTGGAACATAACTCCTGAAGATCTCCATCGTCTCAATCATACACCATTTGACATTGTTATCCACATTCCGTCGAAGTTCACTACTCAAACGAAAAACTTGTGTTAAAGCGTCGGCTCGAGATTTGTTCGCGTTAACAACGTTCTGAATGGCCGTTCTCAACTTGTCACTATCTGATGGTGAAGTGGCAGTGAGTTCGGTCGCTGGTAACGGGGCTTCAATAGTGAATAATGAGTCTGCGGTTGATGATGAAGAGTTTGCGGTTGATGATGATGAGGATCCGGATGGTAACGGCCTTTTAGTATCCATTAAATACCTAAATTTTAAAAAAAAATAATTTTTAAAAATAGCAAGTAAGCCTAAAAACAATGTTCAAACTAAAATGTTATTTTTAAGCCTAGCAATTTATTTTTAAGCACAAAATGTCATTTTTAGCCTATAATTTACTGTTTAATTCAGTAGTTAACTTTTAAGCCTATAACGTAAGCGATTAGTTGAAACATTCACCATTTTTTCAAAAATGCCACTTTTAAGCCTAAAATACAACTTTTAAGCTTACAACTGTACTTTTAAATCTAAAATTCGTTTTTAACTTAGAATGTTGATAAGTCGCTACTTTTAACTTCTTTTAAGGTTTTAAAACTTATGTATAAACATTAAAATCATTTTTTGTTACCTAAAAGTTGATGCATTAACAAAAAAAATTTTTTTTAATCTTTTTTCTCTGCTCTATTCGGCCCTAATTATAGAAAACGAGTCAGTATTACATAACAGACATCATATAAACATTAACAACATCCCACAAGTTGCACATTGGCCAGAAAAGTTCAATTTGCTCGAAAATTAAATAAAATTTTTAAAAAAATCGCTAAAAATTTAAAACTTAAAGTGACTAAACCTACCCTGTTTAAATGCAAAACCACTTTAACAACCAATACACACACATCAAAGAAACAAAGAAACCCATCGACAAAATGCAACAAAAAAGAAAAGGGCAATTTTATTTTATTTTCCGATAACGAAGTGTCAACAGACTTCAACTATCGATTTTTTGCTGTAAATAACAGCGATTTTTGACGTTTTCTAAAAAATAGGTAAAAGAAACGACATTTTTTACTTATTTATTATTCTTATCAACAACTTTATAAAACTTTTAAATTTTAACAGTAAAAAGATATATATGAGAGGTTACTACAATATACAATTATTTAATTTTACACGTAAAATTCTTCGATTGCTGTTTGGTGATTACGCTGGAATTGAAAGTTTTGAGTTTGTAGTCTTGGTATCTGACCTGAAATGGAAAAATCATAAAAATTAAAGTTCAAAAATTTATTTTTAAGCCTAAAAATTGCTTTTTAAGCCTATCTATCAATTTAAGCTTAATGTTTTACTTTTAAACCCAAAAGTTTATAGCCTAAAATTCATTTTTAAGCCTAAACTCACTTTTAACGCAATTGTGTAATATTATCATAACCAACTTACAGTCAACCAATTGTCATACTCCTTCTTCTTCAATCTTTTAATCGTAGGTGGATTAACAAAAGTCCTATTATACAATACCTCCATCCAACATACGACAGCATTGAAATCAAAACTGTTCAACATCTTATTGCCATTTATAAACACGCTGTTACCCAAATTGGTCGCTATATCTTCCACTCCATATATACATAAAGAGTGGCGAAAGTGTTTACTGCCACATTTCGTACCAACATACTTCCAACTTGACATTCGAGTCAACGTCTGTGAATCACTTTTACCATGACATTTTTGAGTGAAATGACCTGGGATACCTAGGTCTTCATTGGATATTAAGGATGGTATTAGCACTTCGTCCACGGCAAAACTTTTGCCATCGTCGATCATAGATACGAGCTTGGTAATGTTGAGTTCGGTGAAGATATAGTCAATGGCTTCGCGAGATAGTGAGGCTCCATTGGCACCTTTCGCAAATGTCATGCGGATCTTTGTGTAGTTATTAAGTTGATGAAGGCGAGATTCTGAAAATATGGTTTTCATTATAAAGTACTCTCTCTATATAAGCAACCCGAAGGGACCGACATTTTTTGTTTACAATAGGGGGTGCTGTCTTTACAGAGAGACATTTCAGTGCAAATTGACTCGGTGGGCCAAATTTATTGTTTACTATAAAGTGAGTTTCTTATACAGATGGTTCAATATATAGAGAGACCATTGTAATAACATTGTACCTCACTAATGTTGATACAGTACATACAAGAATAGTCTAGTACACGTTTGAAAAATGATAAATAAAAGTCAGCCAATGTAAGGAAAGAGTAGGTCAAAATAGAATAAAATACGTTGGTTAAAATAAAAATGAAATAAAAGTACAGTAAAGAGTAAGAATACAATAGGTAAAGCTGGATAAAGTACGCTAGATCAGAAAGTTAAAGTCGAAATAGGAGTAGCGCTACAATAAGTGCAATTAGAAGAAAAATAATTAAAAGTGGAATTAGGGGTAAGAGTATGGTACGGTAGGGTAGGATAAGAAAGATGTAGGAGTAGGAGTAAGAATAACATAGGTGGGAGAAGGTATAGCTATGGTAAGAACTACAATAAGAGTCGGATTAAGAAAACAGTACGTATAATAAAAGGAAGGGCCAGAGGGTAGGGTAAGGGTGAAGGTAAGGACAGCTTACCATTTTTAAAAATTCCTAAGTTAGGGTAAGTCCAGTTGAGCTTGTAATTCACTCGACCTGGCTCTTTTACTGATTCTATATCATTGGCACCTTTCATCCATTTATAGATCTGAACCATTTCAAAGTTTGTTTTTAAAGGGAATTCGTGATTCTGAAAAATGTTTTCATTTCGAAAAAAAATCATTTTAATGCCTAATATCGTATTTTAGGTATAAAAACCAAGTTTTGCGCTTTAAAGGTTGAAGCTTAGGCTTGTTTTTAAGCTTGACTTACCCTACTGTGTCTTACCATACCCTAATGTACCCTACTCTATTCTACCCTACCCGGCCCTACCTTACCCTACTCTATCCTACCCCAAATGTTAAGCATAAAAAACAAAATTCAAGCATAAAACTACAAGTTTAGATAACTAAACCCCATTTTACCTGTAGAATCTGAACGTATTTCCACTTCCTTCCCTTCTCCCTCAACATTTTGATACAATCCAAATGAGCCCAATCCTGATTATGCCCCCAACTGTCCAACTTCCTCGTCCTATTCAGTACGAAAACATTCGGAAAACAATTTGCCATAGCCTGAATTCGCATCTTGAACATATCCGACGATTTCTGGTCAATTGCATAACAATAATAATTCTGTGGTTGATATCCAGCAGCCAACATTAGTTCAATGTATCGATAGTCGGTGTAGACGGTTCGGACAAATGCTAGAGGATAATTGGCTTCTAGTGAAGTTGTAGGTACTGGTGAGAAGAAGTTTCGAGATTTTATTAATTTGCAGTCCATTGGCAGGTCTGAAATGACATTTTTTAAAAGTTTTATGGTTGCTTGAGTTGAGTATGATAGAATAGGTAAAAATAGATGGCAAGGCAAGACGAAGCAAGGCAAGGCAACGCAAGGCAAGACAGGGCACGGCACGACAAGACATGGCAAAGCACGGCAATGGGATAGAGTAGTGTATATGTAGTAGTGAAGAATCAGATAAGGTAAAACACTATTGTTTATCATAAACAATCTAAATTTACCTTGAAAATCCTTTGGATCCTGATATTTCGTCCTATTTTTGCCCAGCATCTTTACATAGTCACCATGTTTAACATCCATTAACCACTCGCATTTCAATTTATCCATACCTTTTGGTTTAACAAAATACTGTACCTTATCATACTGAGACTTATATGAACCATTTTTGTCATCAATCCAATAAAAATCATCATTTTTAAACTTTTTTCCTTTTTTTATGCCATTTCTAATATAAACTTCGTTATCAAATAAATCTAGTTTAGTTTCATTGTTAAGTGTAACCACATGTACGGCTTTGTTAAAACCGTCAGTAAAATGCGACGAAACATCGAGATCATAAATTGTTACTGCATATGTTAGTAGAGAGATACCTAATGCTAAAGTGAAGGTTTTGACGCAAAGTCGAACATTTTTTCTTGGGCCGACTGACTGTTTGGCTAAATTTTGAAAATGTCATTAGAAGTTATCAACATATTAAGTTTTAGCCTTAGTAATAAAGCGAATTGAAAAATAGAAAATTTATTCAAACCCTGACCAAAAGGTGTGTAGAATTTAATCTTCGCCTAACACTTGCCGTTAGTCGGCCTTGTTTATTAACTTTAAAAAGGCTTGTTGGTTTTTAACCAAGTTTAGCAAATCGATAAACGACAAAACTTTTCTCACGTCCCATTAAATACAATAAACTATGACATTTCAATGTCATATTATATTGGAGTACGGTAGAGTAGGCTAGGATAATTTAGAGTAGGGTAGAGTAAAGTAACTTTGGTCTAGAGACTGCCACCATAAATCGTAACTTTTTACCCTTCCTTGCTCTAGTCTCAGGCTCCATTATTGCCTTAAAGCAGAGTAGGGAAAGACAAGGTAAGATAGGGTAGGGTACAATACGTCAAGGTAGTTTTTTTCAAAGTTTAGAAGTTTAAAAACCATCACATTTACATTCTTTTACAAAAAATTACACTTGTACAATGATCATTAATTTTAATGTAATCATAAAGCTATTAAAAGCTTTTAAACAATCAAAAGTTAATTTAAAAACGTTCAAAATCCTAATGAAAAAACGATTTTCGGAAAATAAAAGGCCTATCCAACTTCATTTTACTCTACCCTACGATTCACACTACCATACGCTATAAGATCTATCAAAAAAACGTGGTACACTTCTAGCCAGCTGTGTTTTAAATTTGAAACATTTTTGTAACTTATTTTCTTAATTATTTGATGTCAAAGTTGCACATTTTATCAAAAAATGCTCTTCAGTTCTTGTCAAAGCCTCACTATGACATTTTATGTCATACATACTCAAATTTTTTCAAATCTTTCAAAACTATCGTGCTTTAAAACACATTTTCCCTTCAAAATCTTCTACAAATCCCTATAAAAGAACTTACAACATTCGATTCGAGTTTGTTTCAACATACATAAAAGTAGCCTATTTAAGCAGTATCAAAATTAACATCCTATTCCAACACTACACCCCAATAGCATTTATTTAAATAGTGTAAAATTCAAAAATGAAAAATAAAGAGGCGATTGATAAGAATTACTAATTTCCCTCACGGTGACATCGATTGATGGGGCGTGATAGACAAACCATAATATAAAAGGTTTAAATAGAATAAATTTGCGGCAAGATATGGTTTTTGGACGTGGAGATAAAATATCATTATTAAACGTCACTTTCAAAGATCAAAAATACTGACCTTTTAAAAACTGTTCTTTCTACTTTTATTCAGACTTAGGCTTGGAAAAAATTTTTAAGCTTACAAGGAAATTAGCCAACCTGCAACTCTCAGATCTAGCTCAAAATTTTTATAAGGATTCTTTGTAGTACTAGTAGCACATATAAAAAATCTTGGCTTGCAGTTTTAAGTTTTAAAATTTATATATTTAAATTTTCCGCCAATTTGGCATTGTGTTGCTGGAACTTTGTTTTATGTTCCAGTAACGATAGGCTTACAAATTTAAAATTGGAGGTTCGTTTGAAGCTTTTCTATCATTATATTAAAGAAAAAAAATTAAAAGTCAAAAAATGACAAAGTTACAAGCTTGCAACACTATGCCAATTTGGCGGGAAATTCAAAACGTCGATTTTCTCAAGACTAGCCGCAATTTAGAATTTTGCATAAGATCTTACAATAAGATGACCTTTCAAAAAAAAATGAACGAAATGATCGTTGCAGGTCGGGTACTTTCCTTGTTAGAAATTAAATTTTACGAAAAAGTGTATATGCAATTGATATTTTGAATTGATCATCCCTCAGTTTTTTCGATATCTCGGTAGTTTTGTGAGCATTTCAATTCTAATCTGTGGAGTTCGAATTGCATGTCCATCAGCTTCATTTTCTAAAATTTATCACTTATACCTTTCAGCATTTTTTTATCTAGAAATCTTTGTAACGCATGAATTCTCATCCAATGCCTAAATCAATTGACCATCCTTATATTTATTTGCCCAATTGATTTTTTTCTATTTACAGTTAGACTAAACTAATAATTACGATTAAACTAAACTACGCCGGATGCACAAAATGTCACAATGACCCACCCTGTTTATCAGTCGTCTTATCAGTGACTTTCTTAATTGCGTAAACGCCTGTGCTAATGTCATAATCGTCGTGTTGTATGTTTTTTGCCAAAACATAATGTCTTTGGACTTCGTATCCGTCGGAAGTGAGTTTGTTGAAATAGACAGGATCTAAGTTTTGATGTTTATCGTCTTGTAGATTCTGAACCTTATCGTTCGGCAGATTCTGACGTTTATCGCCATGTAGATTCGGAATGCTATTATCGTGTAGGTTTTGAAGTTTACAGCCATGTAGATTCTGATAGTTCACGTTATCTAAGTTCCCTGACTTATTGTCAAGTAGATTCTGATGTTTAAAGTCATGTAGATTCAGAATCTTATTGTCAGGCAGGTTCTGATGGTCATACTCATGTATGTTCTGAACGTTATTATGTTGTATATTCTGATGTTCATTGTCATTTCCACCCTGATCTTTATATTCAAAAAGATTCCGATACTTGTAATGATGATTCTTGAAACTACCATCGTTATGATCAGGTAGCCATCTGTTGTGCTTCTCTTTTACCTTCAAAATCTTCCTCAAACTTATAGTAGGTTTGTCAATAAAGTATCGTGGCAGCTTCTGAAAATTTTCAACAAAATTTTCTTTCTCAAGCTGTAGCGGTTGATCTTCATCAAATTGGCGTCTAGGTACTGCGAGAAAAAGCAATGGATATAGGTGGAAATTAGCTAAAAAGTACTTTGGATCCTTGTCAGTCGACTTTTGGGCGTTATTTTGATTATCTTGTTGATTGCATCTACAGTGATGATAGTTTTTGTCGCTGATATAGAATGAAGTACCTAGAAATTTAAAGAAAATAAGAAATACATAACGTTTTTAACAGTTGACTTATAACAAAACTCCTCTTGGTTTAACAATAGTAACCCAAAACTTACATTCAACGAGCAACGTAACCAAAATAAGGCGATAAAACGTCATTTAAAAAAAATTAGAATAAACGTCCAGAAACAAGCAATATAGATCAAACAACGTAATAACAAGAAAAGAATGACCAATGTCAATGCTTCAGCGCAGTTTCTCGAGACCTCTTGGCCATTAAACTGCTAATTCAATCAAGATTCATGAATATTGATTTCACTTTTCGAGATGTCCATTTTGCAACATTTTTATAACTTACAATTTTGTTAAGCTTAAATTTTAATTTTTTTTCCAAATTTTTAAATTTTTTTTGTAATTCTTAAAACAAATTTTCGGGATTAGGCGGCTCAGAATTACTTGAACAACCTAATACAATACTTCAAATAAATTTTTTTAAATTAAACCAAAATTCGCCCAAAAATTATAAAAATTCAAAATTAAAAAAGACATCTTTTGATTTTAAATTTTCAAAATCGAAATAATTTTTTCTCATTATCTGCCATTCCTTTTTTGACATAAAACCCGTTTATTTCAAACAATGTAAATGTAAAATGTGTCTTTTCCCTACAAAATACAACAAAATATTCAGAGACTTTTACAGAACAACTAAAAAAAGTTAACTAATCTCCACTAACAGTACTTTAAAAGTGCAAAAAATAAGAAAATGTAAGATTTAAAAATTTAAAAAAGATAAAAAAAAGGTTGACACCAACAATCTAAAGTAATCTTTGAAAGGAAGTACTGACTTCGACAAGCTATAACTAACTTATAAACTATAAATGCTCTAATTTTTAACTTCGAGGTATGCGAAGTAAGCTAATACAAAATATCGTGAAATGAAAAAAATTTCTTAACTAAAATCACACAAACTAAAAGTTAAAAACTAAAAAGACATCTAAACTGCTCTAAACTCATCTAAATATGTGGAATGGTCTGATTAATTGGGACTGGTGTGTGTCCTGGATGATTTATCAGGTACCAATCGTGAACGTACATTAATATCGCCATTGGTTGTCCCAGAATCAACGATAGCCACACGATAATGTTGCCGGATCGTCCACCTTTGAAGAATTTGTCCGTGAGGATTGACAGGGGGATTTGGGCCAACATTCCGTTGAAAGCCCATAGACGGAACATGTGTAGGGGTACTGATACCTAAAATAATGTCAATGTAATCAAGATGTCATGTTTAGTTCAAATTTAATACGTTAAAACTCCTGTACAACGAATCGCTCAGTGTTTTTAAGTTGTTTGTTATAAAGAAGTTTAGGTATACAACAGTTCGTTATACAGGAGTTCCCCTGTTTCAAGTTGCCGTGCACAGTACTTAATTGACAAAAGCACCTAAAACAACAAAAAATCCAAAAAGAAGTAAAAACCTACAATATATTCGTGGAAGAACGCTGAAATCAAGAAAACCACTATGGCGGCGGTGATTTTCGAATAGCCATTGTTGACGATCGGCCGGAAGACATGTCTTACACACCATCGATGGACTGGCATGTTCCATGTGCGCCAGAAATAGGAAATTGTTTCCGCGTTCCAAAAGTCCCTGGAATTTAAAAAATTTAATTCTTTTTTAAGCCTAAAACTTAGTTTTTAAGTCTAAAATTTGATTTTTATACCTAAAATTATATTATTTAAAATTCCATTTTAAGCCTAAAAACTTACAAGTAAAACTCTCTGTCGCCGAATCTCAAAATTTCTGCCAATAGGTTAAGTCCAGAATGAAAGATGGTGTAAAATCCCAGCAGCCATAGCAAATGATTTGGAATTGCCAGTTTCAATACCCTCTCCAAACAACGCTTAAAGTCCATTTCCGAAAACGGTCCGATACTGTTCTTAACCAACGGCATTACCCATTGTTGACAGAGAGCGACGATGATGAAGGAGAAAGTAATGAACTAAAAAAAGGTAATTTAAATAGCATTCCTTTGTCTTACGTAGACAAAGGAATGCAGTTTGGGTACTTTTCCAAATAATCATGATGAACTTACCTCAACGACTCTTTTCACTAAAAATCGTTTCCTTTGCATTGGAGTTCGTGGAAATCTGAGCTCGTAGCACAATGTTGGAGCTGCCATAAAGTAGTATACATTCGAAATGGTCAAGTTGTTTGGGTAATTGTGGGGATTGTCTTGTTGCTTCTGAAAAGAAAACTTATATTCAAGCCTAAAATTCATTTGTCATATTAGGTATAATACTCTATAACGTTAAGTAATGTACCTCATATTACACAAACATCTATAAAAATATTTTATAATACCTAAAAATTTATAAAAACCTTACAATTTTCCCCTCCCTATAAGCCGTTCGACACCAATAATTGACTTGAGCATAAGAAACCAGCTTCAATCCTTCAATAACAACCAAAGTCAATGTCCAGCAATTGTAAAGTGGATTCGAGTCGATCTTCGTTGATATGATAGCCGGAATGACAAAGTGAGAAATCATAAGAATTGTGTAGAAAACCACAGAGAATCTGTATCCACCGTAGCCTACTGCCATGAACTTCTCGACCAGCAACGACAATATGATGGAGATGTTGGTGCCAAGCATTATGGCAATGTTTGGCCAATGCCACGGTGTTAATGGAGCCCATCCGACCCAGTCCAGGGGGTTGATAAGGATTCCGTATTTTATTAGGTTTTCTAGAGCTACTCGACCATTGGATACGACCTGAAAGAAAATTATGATGAATGGGTTGAGTATTAAACTTATTTTAAGCTCGAAATCAAATTATAACCCTAAAACATTACCTTTGGGTCGAAAACGCCTATCAAACCTAAAATTACCTCAAACAAGCTTAAAATTAAAAAAAACTTACAAGTAAAAGAATGGCAAGGTTAAAGAATCCTTGATAATTTGTCCATCCCGAGCTTGAACTAAATAATGAGTCTTGAGCAACATGGACTGGCTGATCTGGCGCTACTTCAGTGAAACTGAAAAGAAATATAAAGAATATTACCCAAAACCTAAATTTGCTAACCTATAATTAAAGAAAAAATAAGAGTTGTTACCTAAAAACAAAAAATAAGAAAAATTCCAAAACGACTGGCAAGTTTAATATAATATTCACAAAATTAAACCTGAAATCTTACCTTTTTTTTGGTTTTGGAGTGGTTTGAATACCTGACGATGAACTGGAATCGTCTTCTCGAGGTTTCGATGTCCGACGACGACGCGCTCCACTCATTTTGCCTAAAAAACATCGAAAATTTTAAAAAAGTAGGGTACAGCAAAATTACTGTAGCTACAAAAATACGGTAAATTTTAGAAATCTGTAAGTTATTTTAGTTAACGAAAAGAATAATCTACAAGCACACTAAATTTTGAGCCAGTATCAATTTTTTCCAAAAAGTTATGGGTAAAACAATATTGTTCTCAATTTCATTTATCGCGCCAAAAAGAATTGAAGATTTCGTTATGAAAAACAATTGAAAAAAGCCCAATTCTTTTTGAAGCGGTTTTAAAATTGTGTTAATTCATTGATAAAACCAGGTATATAATTAAAATTATCAAAAAAAGGTCCTAAAAACGGTCCAAATTCAACAAAAAAAACAGCGAAAAACGGCCAAAACTCATCTATAACATCACAAAAAGATTAGAATACAACAATATATTGTCGTAAATGCTTTGTTTTGCCTTTAAAACGTTTTTTTATATAAAACTTTATGTAAAGCGACTATTAAAGTTAGCTCTTGATAAGCTCAAGATAGAAAAAAGGCACCAAAACAAGTTCAACATCGAAAAATCCCTTTTATTTTGGCTTTTTGCGAGCCGAAAAACAAAAAAATCGCGAAGAAAGGGTTCGGATCGAATTTTTGATCCAAAAAAGAGTTTTTTACACTCCGTTCCGTTTATTGATAAGACAAATGTCTTCGTTATCAGTAAAACAACGCGCCCGTTCAATCAATAACATTTGTTATTGTTTCGATGGTAGCAGTAAAACCGATTTTTTAGCCATTAGACAAAGGCATGGCGATTTTTGTAGAAGTTTAGGTACGAACGGGGTAAACAAATTATGAGTCAAAAATTTGGAGCAAAATTAGTTTTTTGGCCGGAAATCATACTTGAGATAAATATAGGGTATATGATAGTGCAAGGTAGGGATGGGTTTCCTTATGTAAGTATTTCGGGTCAAATTACAAAATTTTGCAAAAATCATTTTAAAATTTTGAATCACCGAACATCGATCACTAGACTTATTTTTCAACCAACAACAATTTTAGCCAAAACATATATTATTACCAAATATGATAATAATAGCTTCCACTATTACCAAATATTATATTAATAATAGATTCCACCTCGGCGGACATTGATCTTTTGTCAGCTCCCAACGCGGTCACCTTTTGAACTTGGGAATGTTATTTGATCGAAGAATGTTGGTGACTTTTATCAGTGCAATGTTTCATTCACTTAATGCTTCCTGTTATCTCAGCCTGTCAAAGGCATGCTGATAGTATAATATTCTTCTACTTTTGTCATTATGCAGATTACAACTTTAAGCTTGCTTTCGTCAATTTGTCATCAATTACATGTGGAAAGGTATGCCGAGCAGTAGCTGTAATTTGAAAAAAAGTTGATATACTTATCTCATAGTATGTCATCATACAATAATTAGAAAAACAAACTGTATCCAAAACAATCCGGATGTTCATCAATATAGCACAATTTATTAAAGGGAAAAATTATACAACAATGTAACATAATATTACCAACAAAAGGAAAGAATACCAGTGTTCAGTATAAGAGAGGATGTTTTTTTGGCATTTTTTAGTATGTGGCAGTGAAAAAAAGGATTACAATTGGGAAAATAACGATTAAAGAGCCACGGAATATGTGTTTAATCTCAATACGTCAAAGAAATACCAAAGAAAGATGTAAATGAAACTTTATCAGGCGAACATTAATGCACATTATTAGGTTTATTATTATCTTTTGCCATTACTATTTTCTTTTGGGAAACAGCGTTTTTAAGCCCAAAAAGCCTTAAGCCTAAACCCTCCCAAAGTTTACATTTAAAAACATTAACATCCGCTTGACTTTACAAAAGGTCAACAATTTTTTTGTGATTTTCTTGCGATTTATAGTGAGTTGATGAGGAGGAAAAGTGACAAAAAGTTTAACCGATTCGAAATGATACCCTGGACACATAATAATTTACAACGTTTACGAGAAAAAAATATCTGCAACATTCAACAATAACAACGTGCAAAACTTTAGAGGATGATTCTGTTAATATACAAAAAAAGAGAGAAAATTGTGACAAAAAGTTATGCGTGTAATAAAGATTTGATCATTTTTTAGTGCAAAATACATGGAAAAAAGGTCAATTCTTTTTGACGCGGCTTCTTATTCGAATTGCCAGAGGTGGTTTGAAGTACAGTAGCAGCCTTAGAGCTACTGTAACGTCGGTACGGACAAAGAAGAGTACTGCAATATGATGTTACAGAAAGATTGTAGCTTCTGTAGCACATTAGCTGCCATGACCTATGTTACCACTTCTATAACCAATGTTATCGTGGCTCCAGTTCGTTCAAAGCCTTCAGAAGTGTCTTGACGTGCTGTGGTTTCACCAACAGTCCCACCAGCTTCTGATTTCCATTGGTTTGAATTCGAACAGTTTGCATATTCGGCGTGGCTGCATTTTTGTTGGTTTTGGCTTCGGTTAGGGCTTTTTCCAAGATCGGCCAAACCGCGATCACCGAGCCAGACAGTACAAAGTAGGTACGGAACCGACGGCCAACTTCGCAAAATATGTTTTGTTCTTCGGTTTTGCAGGAGCCATTCAGGTAACGGTGGAAACACATGGATCCGAGCTCTGAAGTGAAACAAGTTAAGATAAAGACTGTATTTTAGACATTAAAATGCCACAAAAACAATATTTAGGTAACAAAAACCCGTAAAAGCGTTATTTTAGGTAACAAACATCCATAACAACACTTTTTAAAGCAAAAGACCATTGCCCTAGTTCTATCGCTATCCTTTTCCTAATCACAATATAAACCTACTATCATAATGCTCATTCCAGACCTTCTCAGCTTCAGTCATTGGGACTCTAGTATGTTTCCTCAAGATCTCCGAGATCAAAAATGATTTCGACGATCTTCCAGAGTTCGGCCTGACAATGGTGTATGTCTTCTGACCATTCGAGTTCAACGGGCTTCTTTTTAACGAATGTACAACCAAAATGATCAAGACCTTTCGATGAGCATTTGCTTTTCCCAAATAGAAGCCACAAACATTGTCTTCGTCGTCGGTTTGGGCTTGGAACAATCTGACGGCTTCTTCCCATTTTACTCCACGTTCCGCGCCGATTTTGTGCATTTTGACCAGGAAATTGGAGTTATCGATAACTCCGCGGAATTCACGTTTCTCCATTTCTGTCGCTGTGTCTGTGCCGTGTCCAAGATCTGAAAAAAAAAAAAAGATTCAAAAGTTTATTGTACAAAATAGCCCTGTTTTCCCAAAAATCAAAAAAAAATGCAAAAAAGCGGTTTATGGTAAAACTACTGTAACTTCGTCATTTTTGTAAAAGTTTAAATTTGCTTTTTTGACTACGTTAAAAAGTAGAATAATCTATAATGACACCGAATTTCAAACTTATGCCACGTTTTTAAAAAAAGTTACTATTAAAAATTGCAAGACATCCAAATTTTTAAAAAAGCAGGGTTTACTAAAATTACTGTAAATTCAAAATTTTAGTACCTTTTAAAACTTTGTTTTTGAAATTAGGTAACAAGAAGAATTGTTTTCAATCTCGTGAATTTTCAAGTTCCTAGATTCATTTAGAAAAAAGAACTAAAAGTAGTCAATATAAACTAAAAAGTAGTCCTATTGAAGTCCAAATTTAATAAAGTTGTTATTTTTAACCTCACTATCTAAACAAAAATTAGCTTACCCATGATTCCCTTATCAAAAGTGCCGTTAGCCTTTGCTTGTTTGATCAATTCATTGATGATATCCGTAAAGTATCCAAACAGAGCATTTTGAGCATGAACCGGCAATCCTAACAGTCGATTCAAGAACTTTGACAGACTGACACCTTCCTTCTCAATTGTCAATACTCCAGCTGGGTTGTTTGGGTTCTTCGACAGAACCCCTACTCCCACCAGGTACTCCCGCATATCTTCAAAGAAACTCGCATTCTGGACCTTGTAGTCGGCTGGTGGAGGTAGGAACAACTTATTCCTCGGGTTCGACAGGGTTTTGATCATGATTTGCAGGGCATCTCGGCCGTACCTGTTGTCCAGGTTGAACTGACTCAAGTCTCGAGATTCTGTCGCTCTTCTGTCACCGTGAGTTAATGCCCCTAGGCATTCCAGTCTTTTTGCCACTACTGACGCGAACCTCTTCTCTCCGGCCAGCTCTGAGATCAGGAATAGGTATTCTGGAGCTGTGAGCTGATTCGAACGGTGAGTACGACCAAACTGTTGTACGGCTTTGTCGGCTGACCATGGGAGCTCAAGTGTAATATGAACTCGTCTTCGTTTGTTCTCAACTCTTCTGTCACTTTGGAGCGAGATACCTGAACTGGCGGCTTCTGAGATCACTGCTACCAGCTTCTCGCCTTTCATGAACTTCTCCTTCTCTTCCAGATTCATTAGCTCGACTGGCGCCATGCTGTTTGCGTTCCTTGGTTGATATTCGACTTGACCGTTTGGTTGAACAACAATTCTGCCCTTTCGACCAGTCATTTCAGCTACATGTTCTGGGCCTCCAAGTTCGTCGATGAGTTGATCTAGAGTGTTTGGTGGTAACATGTGTCCTAGGCGTTCTACTGCGGCCAATAGCTCGGTTTTGATCATTAAAAGGGAGGATGGGTCTCGTTGATGGTCGTTCTCGATTACTCTGGTCGATTCCATAAAATCCGCTGCGCTTGTGGCATTTTCCACTCGTCGTTGGCCTATCAGCTCTTTTTCTCGTTTCTTTTGTTCTTCTAGTTCTTTTCGTTTTCGGCGCAGCTTTTGGCGGAGTCTGATCTTTCTTCGTCTTCGCCTTTCTTCCTTCTTTCTTTCTATCTCTTCCAGCTCTTTTCGTTTCTTGATTTCTTCGGCTTCTTGTTGATCTTCTTGGTACTTTTGGTAAGGAGCCCAAGGGTCTTCGGCCGACGAGAAATCGTGTTGGAATGGGTCAACATCGGGTGTGTAACTATCGTCGAGTTGGTCCATTAGAGTGTCGAATAAGCTGTCGTGGCGTTGGCGGGCCAAAGTGTCTTTAGCTGAAATTGCAAAAGTTTAATTTATATTCTATATTATAATAGCTTAAACCACGACTAGCTTAAATTAAACGTCCCCTCACAAAATCAACATGAAAAATCTCAATATTTAGGTACAAAAAACGTATTCTTGGCTCCCAAAAAACCTAAAACTAAATATAAGCCCTCAATCTAAACCAAAACCCTTACCATTATCCACTTTTTCCTCTTCCACTTCACTATCAGTCAAATCTTCGTCATCCAACAGATCATCATCATCAAGTTCCTCTTCGTCCGTGCTGGCTTCGCTTCTTTCCTCTTCTGATTCCGAGTTTTTCTCTTCTTCATCTTCAGTGTTCGAGCTTCGTTCACTTTCATTCGCGGTTCCCATTGAGTTTTCCCTTCGTCGCTTGTAAGAATGAATATTATCCATGACTAGACGGCGTTTTCTTGAGAACGTGCCACTAGTTGGTCCGCCAGCACCGATGGAGAACATGCGGCCCATGTCACCGAGGATGCCCATGCCATCCGAATCGCCTACGGGGAAATGTTTTTCGATCAGGCTTTGAAGTACGGCTTTGGTCGTGCTGACAAAGTCAGTGATTTCACCGGCATCGCCTAGTACACCTAAAGTTTGGGCTTCTCCTGTTGACTGTAGACCTATGACAACACACTTTCCATCTTCCAGGGCCTTTTTCGATATTCCGACACATGCGTTGACTTTGGCACCGATGCAAAGGTACTTGAAGAAGCGTTGATGGGCTGACCAGAACTGTGCCCAGACCGTTTTTTCGTTTCGTTCGTCGCTCTTCAGTACGTCTATGGCAAATTGGAATTGTCTTCGGCATTCCATCCACAACTTGACACTTTCATCGTATAGTTTCACAAAATCATCATCTAGTTGTACCTCTTCTACTGCGAAGCTGACGCCTTTAAAGCTGAGCTGTCTGGCCAAGTACAGGCCTCTGAGCTTCATGTCCATTGCGACCATCTCCATCGCTCCAACACCTCGTTCTTCTACAGCATGAATAAAGTCCGAAAAGGTTGGGAAACATTGTTTCTCTCCCCACAAGCCTAACCTCGTCATGTAAGCCATGTTTCTGGGTTCTGTAGCTCCAGTAGCCGATGCGTATATTACTCTGCCATTCGGTAGGTTCTTCTGTAGCTCCAGTACGTATCTTCCTGTCTTCGTTGGCTTAGATCCGGCAGTTGGTACCAAGTTTTTGGCATGATGACATTCGTCAAAGATAATTGGCCCATCGAAACCTTCGCCGCACCACTGAATAAGTTGCTGAAGTCGCGATGAGATGCGATTCGTTTTGTCCTCGTCGTCTTTGAAGTGGCGTGCTTCACAGATTAAACTCGAATATGTGGCAAAAATGACGCCTTTTTTGATAAACCCGTTCTCAGCGCTGTTAATCCGTGCATATTTGAGTTGATTTAGTTGATACACATCCACGTTGTCGGCTCCGATGTCTCTCAGATCTCGAACCGCATCGTAGTACAAGTCGGATGAGACTGAGAACCAGAGAGCACGTTTCCGGCCTAACAGGTAGTTCTCGAAGATTATCGTCGCGATTGTGCGGCCTTTACCTACTCCAGCACCATCGCCTAAAAATAATTCTGTTAAGCATAAAACTCATTTGAAAAAACCTGAAAACCTGTAAAAATCGCCTCGACTTCATTAAAATCTTCAAATTAAAAAAAATCAAACAATGACCCTACGGCAAGGAAGAACTCTCGTATTTTACAAAAACTCCCAATATCTACCCTAAAATCCAAAAATGATGTAAAACCTACCGATTAGATACCCAACTCTTTCGCCTGAAGGTAATATCCTCTCCTGTGCTTGACATGCGTATAAAGCTGCTTCCAACTGTAATGCCGAAATTTTCCCGCTGTCAATCGTCTCTTCTGGTATTGTCATGTGATATCGTATCTCTGGTGCTGACACTGCTGATAATGAGGCGGTTTCGACGACTGAATCCGGATGTTCACACCCTGAACGCAGTTTGAGGGGTTTGTACTCGATGAAGGTGTCCACTTGAACGTGTTTTTCTTCCTGAACAAAAAATTTCAAAACCTAAGCCTAAACTTCATTTTAAGCTTAAAATCCATGTTTAAACCTAAAATGAATTTGTAAGCCTAATATTAATGTTGAAGCCTAAAATTCCTCTTTAAGCCCAAGGTTTCACTTTTAAGCCTAAAACTCCACTTTCAAGTCTAAAATTTGTTTTTTAAGCCTAAATTATCTTAGAACCTCAACTTCACCCTTTTAGCCTAAAATTCAATTTTCAAGTCCCAAAAATCCCGCTAACCCTAAACCCAACTTACCTCATCTTCCAAGCCAAACGTCGTATCAGGTTTATCGACCGGTCGTTGTGGTGCTTGGTTCTCCGTACTCGTCCCCGGTTTGGCAGGGTCTTTCACCGGCGGATTCAACGGTTTTTGGAATGTTTGCGGTTTTAAAGGAGGTAACGGCGTCGCGACAACCGGCTTCACCAACTGTGCCATTTGTGGTCGGGTTGGTTTTGGCAGTGTGGGGGTTTTGAAGGCGGGTCGAACGATTCGAAGACTGTTTTGAGGCGGTTTGAAGACGTGTTGTTGGTCGTCGAACGGCCTTTGCAACATTCTCTGCCGGTTAATCGGCCGAGATTGTGCTAGCTGGACTTGTGATATGTTTCGACTGTATGGGGGTTGCTGCATCATTGGGCTCTAGAAGGAAAAATTTGAGTTTAAAATATAACTTTTGCCCTTAAAATGTAAATTTAAGCCTAAAAAAATAAATTTTTAGCCTAAAACTTTGAGCTTATGATTAAAAATCGTATCTTTAGGCTTACCTCAACAATTTTCCCGCCAGAAGTGTAATTGTATGTTCGAACCGTCCTAGTACCTCCATTTTGCAATATCACCGTCCTCGCGGTCTTCGGAATGCCATCCTGCTTTATTATCCTTGGCTGGGGGTTGTGAACCGGTATCCTTTGAATAACTTGTGTGCCATTCGGAGTAACCGTTCTAATCTGTCGAAAAGTACGTACTGGTCTTGGGGTCTAAAATATTGACATATAAACTCCATTATACTTTATTTATCCATTAATTGACCAAAAATAAAGCAAAAATGAGAATTTTCGGACAAAAGTAAGGTTCGCTAAAGCTACTGTAACTTTTAAACCAATGTAGTTTTTAAAATTCCGTTTTTAGAACTAAATGCCAAAAAGATCAAACGATAATCATAAAAAATTTTAGTGCTCTAACTAACTTTCCAAAAAAGCTATGACCAATAAAGGTTAACACTTCCAATACCTAAAAATCAAAAAAAATCTAGAAGACATACCACTTTAACACCATCACTAGTAACAATTTGTGGCGGCGTTTCCACGAAAGATTTGTTCACAATTATCCTCCTCGGCTGTGATGGTGTTGGTGCCAAAACAGGCTGTAGTGGAGGCGGTTTAGATGCCACAAGAGGCTGTGGGAGTGGTGGTGTTGATGATACAACAGGTTGTGGGGGTAGTGATACTGTTGATAGAACAGGTTGTAGTGCTGGTTGTGCCACAACTGGCTGTGTAGATGTTGATAATGCTACAACAGACAGTGGAGGTATTGTTGATGCTACTACCGGCTCTGGCTTCGTTTCCTCTTCTGTTTTCGGTGTAACTTGAACTTCAGCAGGTTTAATATCATCATTTTTCACCTGAAAATGATTTATTAGGCTCGTGTGAACGATAGACGTTTTAAAGTAATAATTTTTGATTGTAATAAAGCGTATATTCATCCTGTAACATTGATTCTTGAATTGGTCTATTTCACTTTTAGGTTTTCAGAAAAAAGATTTTACTACAAGATAACCACAAAAATATTGAAAGTAAAAAATTAATTCGATGATTTTTTCCATTTTTCATTTGTTTTATTCATATGCCGCAACCTTTCTCGCTTTTTCAGCTGTTTATTAACCTTGTATTTTTGCAATTTATTATGATAAACCTCCCTTTCCACAAAATCAAATGCTTTCTATCCACTATTACCTAAAAACCAACAAACAACACAAACAAACAAATACCTGGTGTGAAACTGAGGCTGGTAGTGGAGGTTTCTCTTCCGTTTTCACCTCTTCCACCTTTGGTTCGTCTTTGACGGTCTCTGGTTCCGGCTCGAAAAAGTCAAGACCTGCATCTAACAACGCGGTCTGCAGGATGTCATCCATACGCTTCGATTCCCAATTGTGACCTAAAATAGCGAAAAATTTGATTTTTTTGAAAAAGGCTAGATTTAATGGCCTTTAACGGAAAAAACATAATTCTCACAATAAAAACGAAAGATTTACAACATAATCGTTGTTCAAGTAATAATTAAACACGCGGTAACTTATTTTACTCATACCAACAGGAAAAAAAAGAACATGATTGTTACTAAAAACGCCACTAATTAAAAAATTAATTAGTGTTTATGCCTGTTAATTAATGTCCAATCTCGTGAATTGCCACAAAGTATACAATAAAAACTATAAGAACCTTTTCTTCTTTAAATTTATTTTCATTCTTTATATCGTTGAGTGTTTGATGCCTAAAAATTCAATTTATAATTGTTATATAACGTTTCTAAACCTATAACAATATTATTGAAATAAAAAATAACTAAACCTTCTAAAATGTATTAAACAACAAGAAACATATAAATTAAAGTTTAATGAAGCTTCAAACACAGTTTTTAAAAAGACTTTTGCTTGATTCTAAGAAAGAACAGCAATATCATCAAAAATATAACCTAAAACAATATAAATTGTGAAATAAAATAAATTTCTCAACATTAAAAGCACTAAACATTAAAGTATATACAAAGAAATGCAACGACAATCTAAAAAATAATTTTTTGTCATTATTGTTACCTATTTTTTAAAAATAAATTTAGCTTTATTCATTTTTTAGAAATATTAAACAATGTCATCCAAAAAACACCTCTTTAAACATTTTTAAAAAACAGAAAGCGCAAAAAAAATATTAATATAAATCTTAAAGTACCTAAAACGTAAATTTCCAACCCAATATTGTTGAATTTTTCACGGTTTTTGCGAAATTCTCCAGAAAAGTCGGAAAAACGCGGCGAAAAACGGGAAAAATGGAAAATTTTGGGGAAGAAACGCCAAGTTCTGGGGTTCTTTTTCGAGCAGCTGGGGGGTGGGGCTTTAGCTGACGTGAGAACACATGCCCCAGACATCACGCGACCCGATGAGAGACAAAACGACATGAATAGAGACGAAAACACTTGAACAGAGACGAAATTCCCTCTAAAAATGCGCTATTTCGCATTGTTTTCGTGTCAGGACGATTTCGAAATAACTTTAAAATACGTAGAATAGTGCCATAAAAATAAAGAAGATAGTAAAAATTTATATTATAGATAAAATCTTCGTATTACTTCGCAAAAATGGCTTGAAAACTGTGAGATAATACAGAAAAATACAAAAAAAGTTTCTTTTTCCGCCTTTCGTATAAAAAAGAAGCGCAACCTGCACTTTCGGACGCAGCTCGTCTAATAAATAAAATAAAAATTTGTTCGACAAAATTTTGTTTTCTTCACAACATTAGCTGTCCAGAAGAGCTGACCACAATAAAAAAGGTTTGTAAAGTATATTTATTTTAAATCTTTGGTTTAAGCCTAAAATATCTTTTTAAAGTCTAATTTCAACGTTTTTCAGGCACCACATGACCGGTCGATAAATATGGGTACCCCTTTCAAATCCAAGTTCTTCTGTGTTCCAGCCAAACATAAATCAGAAGCCGGAAAGTATTTTGTCTATTGGAAGGCGGATGAAAACGTTTTTGGAATAACAGATCTTGAAGGTCATGTGTATGAACAAACGCTTGATAAACGAACACGACAGACGCTAATGAAGAATTGTGGTGACGAACTGTTGGACATTAAATGGCTGTAAGTTACTTTTGTCTTGTCTGTTTGTGTGATTTTAGGGTCGATTTGTCATGAACGACTAATATATTGTTAATGTTTGGAGTAAACTTTATTTATCCAAGAACTCTGTTAAAATCTTCAGAATTCATGAACTTTTGCACCTAAATCTGAAGATCTACGAAGCTTTGGATTCAAACATAAATTATTTTTTACTCTTTGTACTCTTTTACCTTTTGTAATTACCTTTTTCCGCATGTAAATTGAAATTTAATTCAGAGCTGCTTTTAAGAACAAAGCCTTCAAAATTCATAAGATGGACGATGCCAAAGCAGAGATTGGGTACTTAAGTGGGAAGTTATCGATAGAAAGAAGCAATGCCGATCCTAAGGAGATCGTTTCCAACATAATATTGAAGCTTTTGGAGGATCGGGAGGAACTTGAGGTAAGTTAATCTATTTTTTACTTCAAAATTTTGTTCTTTGGTTCAGAATTGGAGTTGATAGCATAAAACAAGTTTGAATTTAATTTTTTGAACCTATAAACACTGTTTGTTGCATTTTACTCCTAAAATGTTTTACTTTTATGATTGTTAAATTTTGTTGCAGGAATACGTGAATACGATAAAAACCGAATCTGTGGATCCGGTGAAACGATGGATACGAAAGGCAGTTGTAAGTTGGTTTCTTTACTTTTATTCTCTTTTGAACTGTAATGTGGGCTTACGGCTGAAATTTTAAGCTTAATATGAAATTTTTGATTAAAAATCTATTTTTAGGCTTAAAAATGAAATTTAGGCTTAAAAATTGCTCTTCATGAAAAAAAACTACTGTAAAATGACAAGATCACGGGTTCATCTGGTACTTTGTTTTATCATCGCTAAAGTTGTTAAACGATTGATAAAAAGCTGTTTTGTTGACTGACAGCCAAACCGTTTGATAAAAATAACGTAATTGTCCTCTAGATCGAAGAAATATTGATGATCGAGTTAAAAATGACACTTTTCAGACGACAACACAAGATCCGATGAATAAAAACCGTCGGATACGTTTCCTACCTAACAAACCGTCCGTTTCCACGCCGGAGAAACGTGTGAAAACCGAAGAGAACTCACAAGAATAGCCAATGAAGGAATATTAAAAGACGAATTTGGCTTGGTATCAACATGGAATTCGACTAGAATCAACATCTTCCTTGATGTAAAATAACCTATATTAACATCAATTTTTATATCAATTTTAACAAAAACTAACTTTTATATCAAAACGGTGAAAAACCTGCTTTTTCTTATTGTAACTTTCAGAAAATTTTTTATCTTAATTTATTTTGTACATTCTTGCCCTCGGGCCGGTGGCTTTGATCAGAAGGGGGGGGGGGTCGGAAATTGACAAAGGTAGCTATTGCCAATCTTTTCATAATTTTTTCTTGTAAATTAACAGGGGACCATTTTCCTTTTTTGCAAAAAAAAATCTATTTATGACTGTAGCTACCTGCCGTTCAAAAAAAATTGTATTATCAATCCCCGGCCCAGAAAAAAACTTTAACATCCACCCCCTCTTCTGTAGCGGCCGGGTCTGTTCTTGTCTTTGTTATATTTTTCATTGTCCCAACTCACTCTATGTAAATATCATTTTTCAAAACATTTTCGAATCGTATTTTATAACACTACTTTTTTCAACAATAAAATCTGTATTCATCATTCGTATTGTATGAACCAGACAGTTCAAGCCATGTTTAAAAATTTATTTACAGAAAACCTTTATTATGTTATTTATTAATAATATTAACAATATAGTAGAATGAAAAATTGAAAAGTTAGAACTTTAGAAGAGAAAGATATAATAAAAGGCTAAATTTTTAGGCCTGACAATTTGTAAGCAAGAATTTTAGGCTTAAAATGGAGTTTTATCTCTATAATAATATGATACAGCTGACAACCAAATCATGAATGTTAAACATATAGTTTGTGTATCAACCAGTATCGTCCATCAATGTATCCAATTACTTTTTATACTGCAAGAATCTGAGCGTGAACGGCCTATCATCAACATCACCACAACTCTGATCCAAGTAATCGTCCACTTTGAGCATGTCCATGTAATCCTCAACGTCATCTCCCATCCGATACGGTTTCTTATAAGAAGCCGGAGGCATATGCCATTCCTGGTAGAACGAGTTGGGCTTGAAGTAAGTCGTGAACCACGCGTTCCCTGGGTCGGCCCATAGTTCGGCGGTGGGCTTTGTTGGCTTGGCGTTCGAGTACAAGGTGAAGAGGTCGCCGTAGTCGAACTCTGGCATTTGGACAATGTTGGCCACCACAATTTCGGCCGACTTTAAATTCGAGTTCTGGCGAAGGATGGTGAGGTAGTGAGTGGCAGTGTACAAGGTGAGATCGACAAGTGGGTTTTGGGAGAGCTGAACTTAAAATGACAGGTTTTTAGGCTTAAAAATAACATTTTGAGATAAGAAATGAAATATTAACCTTAAAAAAACTTTTGCCTTAAAAACAAAATTTTAGGCTCAAAAATAAAAGTTTAGGCTTGAAGATGCAATTTAGGCCTAAAAATAATGATATTACCTAAAATCTTTCTTGGCACCCCCTAACTCCCGGTCCTGCCTATCTTCACCAAAAAAATCATTTCAATACCATTTTCAATTAGAAAATTTCAAAAACCTTCCAAACACTCACCATTTTACTGTCCACAACCATGAGTAATCTAAACTCGATGTCATTCAAAGTAAACGCATATGGCCATTGATTTTCGAGATTGTTGAACTGACTGTATATCAATCCGTCCAACTTCAACTCAAACTCTTGGAACCGGGGCTTTGCTTCAAAGTAATCCAGCAGAAAGTCCAGGGCTCCAACTCTGTTCAATTCAGCTTGATCTTCAAGTGGTTCTTCATTTGGAGCGTAGTGAACCGCATCTTGAAGCTTCATCAACCTCAACTTGACATTCTCTTTCGGATTGACGTTGTAGCTGAAGTCGGCATCTTGGTCCGCATTCTCATCGCACGGTATTTTGTGTAGCCGACGGTGAACGAATTTCTTCTCATTTTTGTTATCATTAGTTGGTGTGGCTACGATTATATTCAAGGAGGTGCCAAACAGGGTATCGGGTAGTTGTGCGAGGTAAAGTTTAGGTAGATATGCAAATTCGTAACCATATTTGGCCAATATTTCGTGATTTCGGATCGGTGAGCATCTGGCAAGAGGAAAAATCTGATTTGAATGAATTATTTTGCATGTTAGTTGAAAGTAGATCGTGGAAACAGCTGAAATTTAGCCAAAACTTAAGCTAAAACAGCTTAAACTGTATAAAATGTCCTAAATTCAATGAAAATCCAATAAAACTCCTTTAAAATTCATTCAAATACCAAAAAATACTTTAAAATATTTACAAACCGCAAAAACCTAACATCAAAAGCAATATTATATACCTCAACTAAATAATAAATACCCCAACATACCTTCCAAAATAATCTTCATCACCAAATTTAGATCCGCATCAACAACAACAAGCCTTTCCAGCCGTGGTACAATCATTTTTCGATACAAAAACAAGTCCACGGACGAAATTTCATAAAAATCAGTTTTGTGATCAATGTAGATCTTACATTCCTTATAAAACCCACTCTCTTTGCCACACAATCCTTTACGTATCCTCTTCCTTTCCGATTTATTGAGCTTGACATAACTATCTCGATCGAATCGACATGATTTCTTAACGAACTCGGACAATATCACCTTGGCACAACTGGTGTAGAAGAACTTGTGGGCTTCGGCAAGAATAAGGAAGAGTTTCTAAAGGCAAAATTTATTAAATTATTACTTACATGAACGGATGTGACAACATGCTTCATTTTAAAGATAAATAATGCAATAATACATCAAATTTAGGTAATAATGGCCAAGAAATTTAACAAAACCTACACCAAATCTCACATTTTGCTTTTTTTCCAAAAAATAATCAAAAACCTTGATAACATACCCTTTTATGATGCTCAGCCATCTGAGTATCATTTTCGACAACATTAATGTAATTACTGTCCATAATTTGAAACACATTCTCGAAAGCGTGCAACTGGTTCAGGTCCACAATCTCCAACTCCCCTTGAAGCGGTGCGAACGATTCCAGTTTCAGCCGCAATTTATGCATGACAATATATTCCTCTGCACTACATGTATGTACGAGCACAACATTTTGCCTTCATAATTATCAAGCATACCAAGTGCAATTGGTCCCCTCGCGAAAACGATCGGCGCAAAATTGCTTGGCCTTTCGTTTTGTGAGAGAAAATTTGCGTGTAAATAAATAAATTTACAAAAGAAGTAAAGTTTTTGTGAATTGGTGGAGTTCGTCAAGCTTCTGCTTTTTTTATTTTTGGTATGTTATCTTTTCGCAATTTATGTTGAAATCTTAGGCAAAAATTGTTATTTATATAGTTTTATCTGTCGTGAACAGGTATAACTGGCCAAAAATGTTGTTTTTTGGACAGAAAACACTGTGGATTTTCCTGAGCGCTAACATATACATATCATCAAACTTTTACATGTTTTTTAAGCCTTTACAGAAAGCATGATAGTTGTAGTGTATGAAAAACGGGGTTAATGCTTTGTGACCGGCACTCGGTACAAAGTCCATTCACGAAGAAGCAGACGCGTTGTAGTGATAAATTAAAAGGGCGGAGTGGACTTTAATTGTTGTGCTGTTGTTGATACGACGGTTGACGTCGATTCACCGCGGAATATTCGAAAATTTTGAGTTTGCATTGTACATATTACTATTTTCATTAATTAGCATATAACTGATCACCTTCTTTTCATTGTAACTTTTTTAAAAGTAGAGCTGTAGTTTTGAAATTTTGTGTGGTCTTAGGTAATTAATGTAGCTTTTTGAACACAACTTCTTCATCCTGAACATTTACTTTTAGCCCGTTGACGACAGCTAGTTAAAATAACTTAATTTTAGGTTGATTGTCCCATCAAATACTCAAAATGTCGTGTGGTTTGAGAACGTCTTCAGTTAGCCGATTGGTTTCGAGACGTTATGCTTCAGCCGGGCCCAAACGTACTGGTCCAAATGTGGTACTGATCGATGCTGTTCGTACTCCATTCGCGGTTTCACAAACTGTCTACAAGGACTTGATGGCAGTGGATTTGCAAAGAGCTGCGTTCTTGGGTATGTCTTTGACTTTGCTTTGGTTTTTTAGGTATCAAATTGGATCAGCTGGGAAGAACTATAATATAGATTTATTAAAGTCTGGGTATGGATACGATGGCAGATTTGGGCTTATTTCTTATCTTTGTGGCCTGTTTTTTTATGTTTTAGGCTTCAAAATGAATAAAAAGTGGATCTATGTCTAAAATTTTGATGTTTTCATTATGGTTCTTTAATTTTTTTTAATTTTAAGGGCTACACGAACGCACCAAGGTGCCATTAGAGGATGTTGGATACATTTGTGGAGGTACTGTCATTCAAGAAGCTTTGACTTCGAATATTGCTCGTGAAGCTCAATTACTGTCCGGGTTCCCTGATTCTGTAAGTATACTGTCATTTTTTATAGAAAAGGAGGTGTTTTTACAAATTATTGGTTCAAAAATGGCATTTTAAATCATTTTTTGATTAAAAAATAAAATTTTCTAACTATATTTCGAATGAACATGGCATTTTTGTCCATTTCGGACTGAAAGATTACTTTTTTAATGATATTTGAGAAAATTTGAAATCTCAACTAAATCTTGACCAAAAAATCCATCTCAAAGCACAATGCTGGCTTCAGATTCCCTCCCACACCGTAACTCTTGCCTGCATTTCCTCAAACGTCGCCCTATCAACTCTCCAAGCTCAAATCCAATCCGGCAATTACGACGTAGCCATAGCCGGAGGTGTAGAATTCTTATCCGACGCTCCAATCAGATACAACAGAGAGGTGCGAAAAGCCATGTTTGGAATGCAAAAGGCCAAAGCCCTGCCAGATCGACTAAAATTCGGTCAAAAAATCATTGGAGGCATCTTCAGCCCACAATTGCCAGCCGTAGCCGAGTTCACGTCTGGAGAAGTGATGGGTCACAGTGCGGATCGTCTGGCTTCGGCTTTTGGAGTGTCCAGAAAGTAGGTTAATATTATGTTTTTAGAGGGGAAGGTGTGGATAATTCTATGATTTATGAATGAACCAGGGTGTGGATAAATGATCAAGAGAATGAGGAGGGGTGGTAAAAAATTTTTTTTAAATCTTTTTTTTCAGAGAACAAGACGAATTTGCCCTCCGATCCCACACTTTGGCCCAAAAAGCTCAGAAAGAAGGGAAACTGACCGATGTTATCCCCTTCTATGACCCAACCGGAACTGCCAAGAAACCCTCAATCTTCGAAGACAATGGAATCAGAATCACGCCGATCGAGAAGTTGTCTTCGCTGAAACCGGCCTTCATTAAGCCTCACGGCACTGTCACTGCTGGTGGGTTTTATATTTTTTAAGCTTACAGTTGATTTTTAAGCCAAAAGTTTTAGTTTTAGGCTAAAAATATAATTTTTAAGTCTGAAATTCATTTTTAAAAATTTCTTAAGCCTATTTCATTTTTAACCCTAAAATATTATTTTTAAGCTTAAAGCTTTATCTTTCGATCTACAGGGTCATTAGAGAAATTTGAAGGTAAGTAAAAGCTTCGTACTCAAAAACTAGGAGTACTAAAAAGCCGATTTTTTTTATATAGTACCCAATAGTGGGCCATTTTGGAATTTTACTGTTTTGATCGAGTTCGGCGGACGGTCGGCGGAGACGCAAAATTTGTCAGATTTTACCTTCAAAAGCTTCAAATTTGGTCGATTTTGTGTTTTGAAGGTACAGAATAACATACATCTTTATAAAAAATTTATTTTTCTCCGCGTCGGCGGAGACTGCATTTTTACCGGCGAAGGCTTTAACTCGGCTCAAACTCAATATTTTCTCTTCGGACAAAAACTAGCAGAATTGTGACATTAAAACGCATAAACTAGTACTAATTTTGAAAATTTTCCGTTAATTTTAAAAATTCGGCTGACATTCAACTTTTCGGCGGAGACTATTACTCAGCCCAAAATTCATATTTTTTTCTTTAAACAAAAAGATTTAGCTTTACATTGTTTGTTTCTACGCGTAGTTTAAATTTGTTATTATTTGGTTTAAGTTTGACAATTCGGCGAAGGCACATGATTTCGGCGGAGATCATAACTCAGCTTAAAACTCATATTTTCTTCTCAAATAAAAAAAATTGAGTTCTTAGCTTTTTAATCCACTTAACTTTTAAATTTCGTCATTTTTACGCTAATATTGACAATTTGGCGGGAGCAGTGTTATCGGCGGAGGCCATATCTTGGCCCATAATTGACGTGAACATGAAAAGCTATAGGATTAGGAATGTTAACAATTTATAAACATTCATTTTTTATTGGGTGAGGTAATATTAAGTTTGGGGAAAGATATGGCCTCCGCCGATAACACTGCTCTCCGCCAAATTGTTAATATTAGCGTAAAAATGACGAAATTTAAAAGTTAAGTGGATTAAAAAGCTAAGAACTCAATTTTTTTTATTTGAGAAGAAAATATGAGTTTTAAGCTGAGTTATGATCTCCGCCGAAATCATGTGCCTTCGCCGAATTGTCAAACTTAAACCAAATAATAACAAATTTAAACTACGCGTAGAAACAAACAATGTAAAGCTAAATCTTTTTGTTTAAAGAAAAATATGAATTTTGGGCTGAGTAATAGTCTCCGCCGAAAAGTTGAATGTCAGCCGAATTTTTAAAATTAACGGAAAATTTTCAAAATTAGTACTAGTTTATGCGTTTTAATGTCACAATTCTGCTAGTTTTTGTCCGAAGAGAAAATATTGAGTTTGAGCCGAGTTAAAGCCTTCGCCGGTAAAAATGCAGTCTCCGCCGACGCGGAGAAAAATAAATTTTTTATAAAGATGTATGCTATTCTGTACCTTCAAAACACAAAATCGACCAAATTTGAAGCTTTTGAAGGTAAAATCTGACAAATTTTGCGTCTCCGCCGACCGTCTGCCGAACTCGACCAAAACAGTAAAATTCCAAAATGGCCCACTATTGGGTACCATATAAAAAAAGAATCAGCTTTTTAGTACTCCTAGTTTTTGAGTATGAAGTTTTTACTTTCCTTCAAATTTCTCTAATGACCCTGTATTTTCCTACTAATGAACCCTATTCCAGGTAACTCTTCCTTCCTGACCGACGGCGCCTCAGCAGCCCTGATTTCGACCGAGGAATACGCCCTTCGCAAAGGCTACAAACCAAAGGCTTTCCTACGCGAAAACATGTTCGTAGCCCAAGACCCAAAGGATCAACTCCTCCTATCTCCAGCCTACGTCATCCCACGCCTCCTGAAGCGGGTCGGCCTCAAACCTCAAGACATTGACGTGTTCGAAATCCACGAAGCTTTCGCCGGCCAGGTCCTGGCCAACCTCAACGCCATGGACTCGGATCACTTTTGCAAGAACAACATTGGATTAAGCGAGAAGTTGGGCCGCCTCCCCATGGACAAGATCAACTTGTGGGGCGGATCCCTCAGTCTGGGCCATCCCTTCGGCGCCACCGGTATCAGATTGGTCGCACACGCCGCCGCACGTCTAGAAGCCGAGAACGGCCGCTACGCCGTCATCGCGGCCTGTGCATCGGGTGGTGAAGGTGTTGGAGCGCTGGTCGAACGCTACCAACCCTCAAAGTAAATATTTTCGTATCTCCGACAATTAGACAGGTTAAATAAATACAGTGAATTCTAGGAGGCTATTTTCTGATTTTTTTTGTACGATTAATAATGTTTTGATAGTATAATTGATGTTTTGATTAATAGTTCTTGGCTCTGTTAATGATATTAGAAATATAGGCAAACCGGACTCTAAAAAATATTTAGATTGGTTTATAACATTGATTTGTTTTAATAATGGCTTTAAACCTATGATTTTTATCAGAAAATTCAAGGAGCAGTCTATAACAACATAGTTTATTAACTCTAACAACAACAATTTGGCATCAACATGCTAAAGGATTAAATTGAAAACTAACTTAACAGGACGACAACTAACTGATTAACACTAACTTAGTAAAGAATTAATAAAGTTTCATCGTTTTACACAAGAAAAAAAGAAGAAAATTCAAACTTTTTGAACAAAAATGCGAATAAATTACTAAAGCCAACAATAAGACATCAATTTTAACAACACTAACACAACAACAACGCTAATGCAACTACAATACTAATCAAACTCTAAAAAGCTATCCAAACTTACAATGTGAAAAAAGTGTAAACCTTCTAATTACTCGTAGATGATGGTTTCGTATTGGTCAATCAAGTTGATGACACCTCGTTTGAACTCCAAATACTCCTTTTTCTTGTTATTCTGTTCCAATTTTCGCGTCAATTCGGTTACCATCAAGCCTAGACCGGATTGGGGATCACGGGGACCTGAAAGAATAAAAAATTTGTGAACCAAACCTACTTCACTATTAGAGTAGTAGACTAAAAAAATTCAGCAACAGCTTTTGGTAAGAATATACGACCTTCGTCATTGTTTAATGGTTATTTTGGGCCAGTTTTAATGAAAAATTTTGAGAGGGGTTGGGAGTCATGCCCAAAGGAGGGACCGGACCAAGGCGGGTCCAAGGGTAGGGTCAACCCCAAGAGGCCACAAAAAGCTATAAGTTCAAGTCTTGTCTTCGTCAGTCTCGACCCCAAGGGGCCGTAAAAGGTAGTCTATCCGAGTCATGCCTTCATCAATCTCGACCCTAAGGGGTCATAAGATCCGCATACCCCGCGTTCCACGGCCCCAATGAGCCTCAGGGTGACATAATCAGGGCCATAGAGACGGGCACAAAAAAGGGACCAGGTACTACTTCACTTTAGTTTCAAAAAAGTTATGACAAGAATAAGTTCGTCGAACCAAAATGTGTAGTCCTTCGCGAAACTCCGCCCTTTTTTCAAATTTAACACAAACGCCAACCCATTTATTACTTTTAACATTCATTTCTAACCTTCCCAACATTCTTCTTGATACAAATAAACTTACTTTCTGACTTGAAGCTTCGATCAATTTCCTGTTCCGGGCTTTCTTTTAATACCTTGTCCGCAAAACTGATTTTTGGTGTAATTTTGACTCTCGGGGTAGTTTTTTTCCTGGCTACTGTAGGTTTTCTAGTCGGTTTTTCTGGTGTTTCTGTTTTTGGAACTTCTGACGGCTTTGATAAACCATTGGTATCATTATTCGTTCGTACTTCTTGGCCTAAACTATTGCTTCCTCCCGAATTATGGCTAGTCGGCATATTCTTCTCACCCAAACTATTGCCATTTGTCAAAATGTTCCCGATGCCAAAACTCTGCTTGTTTGCCATATTCTGATTCGAATTCTGCTTCATATTATGATTGTCTGCTGAATTCTGGTTATTGGCCAGACTTGTTCCGTGTTCCTTATCCAGCCCTTCAATCCGTTGTTGTTTTGGAGTGCTAAACTCATCAGCAGCTTCCGAAGGTCGCTTTGAAGCCAATGAAGGTGAACTGGTGATTGGATATGTGATTGGAGTGTTCGGCTGATACTCTTTATCATCATACGTTGTTGGGCAAATTGCTTGAGACACACATTCGGACAATGGTGGTAAGAATGCTGGAGTCGGTAAGCCATTGACCAATCCTGGAGTGTGGTAACCATAACTTAAAACTGGGCCGGTGTGTGTTGCGGAGATTGAGAGGCCTGGAATAGAGAACATTTAACGATATTTTTCATTTTTTTTGTAAAAAACCTTTAAAATTAAAAAAAAATTCGAAAAAAAAATTAGCTTATCTTTATCTTATACACATTAAACATAGCTTACCTGGAGCAGAACCAATATTCATTGGTGTGTTATTTTGACTAAACTCCTCTGGCTTCACATCATCCCGAATTGGAGTCATTTGGCACGAAACCCCCGGAACTTCTCGGTACAAATGTCCAAGTGAATCGTGATATGAGGCTTTGTTCCTACTTGGCGTCAAATCATGATAAGAATTCTCAATTTGAAAAGTATTGTAAGTTTCATTTTGACTCCCAAAATCCTTGTTGAAATTTTCCTTTTCCTTTGGAGACTCCTTCATTTCGATTGCCTGTTGTGTGGCTTCGAATAATTGATTTGTGACACTTGTATTAGTGACACTTTCATCCATCGACAATTCCAGCTCTTCTTTAATATTGCCGCTAGTAAAAGCTGACGAAATTGAAGACACAAAGTTTGATAGATATCCACCTTGGTTTGACAAGTAACCTCCCTGAGTTGAAGCTACGGGTTCGGGTTGAACAGGCTTAGATTTGGGTGGTGGTGGGTCTGGCCTGCTATTTTCTGTCGATTTCAACGGTTGTTTTTGGCTGAAATTTAATCTTTTAGTTACGTAATTGACTACCTTTTTAAATTACCGTACTTTAGAAAATAATATTATGCTTTTTGTCAAGCGAATATTAAAAAACAATTGCAAAAAACCTAAAAAGCGACGTTTTTAACCAAAGAAATCAAATTTCTTGTAAAATAGCTGCCATTTTAAATCATAACTTTTTCTAAACAAGAGAAAAACGTGCCAATTCGTAAAAAAAATAGCTCATTCCAATTGTAATCGAACCCAAAAAACGAAATTTTAAAATTCATTAAAATGTAAAAGTTACATTAATTTTACTGTAACCTACTTTTCAAAATTTTTATAATTTTAGCCTTTCAATTCAATTTTCTCATAAAACAGATAAAAAAATAACATTATTTTAATCCTATATAAACCTACGTTTGAATATGATCACCCAGAAACAAAAGCGGCTCATAAAACTTCCAATGTACAGTATCCGCACCTTCTTGTTGAGCTTTCTTATGACAACGAACAAATTGATCCTTCAGATTCTTCATTGCCTTCTTTACGACTTCAACTGAAAAAAGTGAAAACTCAACAATTTCATGACACTAAACATACTGCTGAAGCTTTTGGTTCTTGTCGAAACGGCACTAGATATAAACTCCCAAGCGGCTGCAGCAGCAGATCGATCCAGTTTGTCCTTGTGCCACAAAACTGGATGTTTGTAATATTGCTCAATAATTGCTTTGCGTATTTCATCCGTAACTTCAAGCAACTCTGGATTCACAGTCTTTTCCGTCATTGTTACCTAAAATTATGAGGATTTTATCAGACTTTTGAGCTTTTTTACCTAAAAGAATATAAATTGATAGCTGAAAAAGAAATGTATAACATATAAATAAAAACCATAATTTAAAAAGACCAAATTTAAAATATACGTCAAATAAAAGATTTATAAAACCTGCAAAACGGTGCATAACGACCTAAAATAACATAAAGATGAACAACGTGAGCCTTATAACACTATAAAAAAATTTTGATAAAACTACTTACCAAATAGCTAAACTCTACAAATTGATTGTAAAAGTCAAGATTCTGTGAATATTCGCCTTCAAAAATCGTCAAGATTCTCGTTGAAAAACAAGCATTAACAACGTAATTAGGTCCCGCCACGAAACTCAGGGTACGTCTGGCATTGTCTTCTTTTCGTTTGGAAAGTCCGCCAAAAATTATTTCACAACGCTCATTGGCTTTTTATCCTTATTCATGTGTAAAGTTAACGTGTACGATTCATTCTTGATTTTTTTTCGTATATTGCCAGTCGTTTCTTTAAATTTTTTGAGGTTTTGACTATATTTTCGTATATTCGACTATATCTTCGTGTTTTTCAGATTAATCACCAGTGAAGATGAGCACATCGCAGAAACATAAGGACTTTGTCAGTGAAACCATGGGTGAGAAGCCTGTCACCGATGTAGCTGGAATTGGTGAAACCTATGGCAAAAAATTAATTGAAAAGGTATGTTTGTTTTGTTGTAGTTTTCTGTGGTTTAGGTTGAAAAAGCAACGTCTTTTTTTGGTTATGGCTGTAAATTTTTTTTTAACTTTTAAATTACTTCAATGTATACGAGTTTTCAAGTCTGTAACGTCTTTTATAATAAAGTTGAAGCGAAAATTAGTTTAGGTGTCTATTTTTGTACAAACTTAAAAAATACGCCAAAGTAGTTGCCTTTTTCGATTACAATTTGAAAGTTTTATCTAAAAAGCTAAATGTATTTTCAGGGTTTTGACAAGGCGTACGTGCTGTTGGGTCAATTTCTGCTGCTTAAGAAGGACGAGGATTGCTTTGTGGACTGGCTGAAGACAGAATTCGGGTTTCAGGAACGATATGCCAAGTCTACTCACGCTTGTTTAAGCGAGTGGTGCGAATTTAACTTGTAATTATTATATCGTTATTATTAATTTCAATAAATTATCGTTTTGAATGTTCAATTGATCGTTGTCTTGTAGGTATACCTTGTTATGAGGTATGGATGAAGTTTTAGTTCCTGGTGGGCCGGGAACTAAAAATTGGCTTAAAGTTTAACCTTTTTTTGATGCTGGTATAGTTACATAGGCTCTCCGTAGTAGATTTAAATCAAATAATCAAGTTTTGGTAATAACTTTTATTAAAATTTAACATACGAAATAATAACAAATAAGTTGTGGAGAAAGACCCGGCTTATTACAACAAAACTAGTTGGGTTGGCTAACCATGGCGCTAGTAGACTATAATCAAACGATTTTGAGCTAAAGATAATCTTAATTTTTTCAAATTTTCATTTAAAAACATTTTTTATGTTGTGTTAGATGCTCAGAAGCCCTGAACTACGAACAATCTGTGAAAAAGGGATGTTAATAAAGACAAAACCAATAAAAAAACTTATATGTCTAGTTTTTCATTGCTATTTTTTCATTTTTTGCAGTAGCTTTAAAAAATTGAAGTTTAGGTAATGATAAGAGTGATAACGGTTTCGAAACGGGGAAAAGCCTAAAATGAGCTTAGACCTGACTTGAACTATATTTAAACCTGAAAATAGCTTGAAAAGTAGTAAAAATTGACAAAAACAATGTGAAAATGAAAAGGTTGAAGTTTTAAAAGTGTGAGACATCAAAAGCTTATGGTTAACAACGAAAAACTTTGAAAAAGTAGTGTATCACTTTAATTTAAATACTTTTTTTTTCGTTTTTTACGTTTAAAAAAAATAGTGAAATGAGCTTTTAAATTTAAAAAAAAACACTAAATATAGACCAGAATTTGATCACAAAACATCGAATAACGGCGAGAAATTGATCATAACATTGGTCAAAACTAAAAATTAGGCCAGAAATGGCCTATATCTAAATCATAAAAGCTAACGAATCTAAAATAAGTATTTTTCGATTTTCTGAAAGTGAAAACGGCTATGAGATCAAAGCGCCATCTTGTTATCTATACAACTCCTCAATGATTGAGATCTCCTTCGAGTCTTCCTCGTTTTCATCTCCATATTCCCATTTGTCCTCGTTCTCGTCGCCAAAGTCCCATTCCTCGTCAATGTCCTTGTCGTTCTCGTCCGTATACTCGTAGCAGTAGCTTTTGGCCGTCTTCTTATTGTAGGGTTCATCGTCACAACTGTCGTCCGACTCGTAGCCGGCCTGATTCAACTTGACGTACTTGTCTTCGAACTCTTCTTGCATCAGCACTCGCATTCGTAGGGTGTTTTTGCGTTTGTTGAGCTTGGATTTGATGAGCTTTATGTGTTTCTGGAGGGCGGTTCTGGTCATTTTCTGGGTTTTGATGACGACTTGAGGGAACTTGACATTGGTACACTTTAGGAGGTTTGATTTGTGATTCTGAAACGAAAAAAAGGTTAAAAAATTTACAAAAATTTTGAAAAAGTAGGGTTCGGTTGAACTATGGTACTATTAAAATTACGGTATATTTTTAAAATTTATTTTTCAGAATACGTAGCATAAAGAATTACCTTCAATCTCACAAAGTTTCAAATTTCTAACGCTATTTCAAAAAAAGTTACAACTAAAATAATATACACAACAACGCGGATCAAAACGAATTGGGCGCTTTTCCACTGAATCGCAGTGAAAAATCGTCCATTCTTTTTGACGCGGTCTGTAAAAATATTTTTTTTGGAAACACAGTCCATATTTTTCAACTTTTCATGTTAAAAATGACGTTCTTATGAATAACATACCTTTTTGGCAATTTTCGGAGAGATTATGTTGCTTTTGGGTTTCGGTTCTTCTGGTTTATGTGTGGTGGATTTGGAGGTGGTTGCAATGTCACGCGTCATTCTCTTTGGCTGACAATCAGATGAACCCACACCCAAGTTCTCTGAAAATATGAGTAAATAAGAAATACTGTCTAATGCATTGTTAGCTAATGATGATGAAGAAAATAAATGAAATTATTGTAAAAACACGGGTCATAAAATAGGTAAAAATGTTTTGGGCCGAAAGAATAAAATGAAGAAAAAATAAAAAATATCGCGCTAAATAGTAAAATTCATAAAAGTCAGTCACTTCCTTAGGCCTAAAATCATTTTTAAACCTAAAACGTGTTTTTAAACCTTAAGATCGATGGTCATACCTAAAATTTAATTGTTAAGCCCAAAAATTTATTTTAAACCTAAACTTAAATTCTAAGCCTAAAATTTTATTTTTAAGCCTAACATGTATTTTTAAGCCTTTAAGCCTAAAATTCGTTATTAAAACTTAAATTTTATTCCCATACCTAAAATATTATTCTAAGCCTAAAATTTTATCTTCAAGCCTAAAATATTAACTTTAGGCCTAAAGTTTTATTTTTAGATTTAAACAGCCCTAACATTAATTTTTACACTTTTACCCTAACCAACCCTTGAATTTTTCACTTTTACCCCGCCCAACCTTTAAATTTTACGCCTTTACCCCTCCAAAGTAACTTTTTTTACCCCGCTCGTCTCAAAACTCTGCCAAAGTTATAAAATTATCAAAAAATGCAAAAAAAGTTAAAATTGAAGAAAATTGATATCGATTGCGATGCCTTATGGCGGTGAGATGGGTTCGAAATTCGCTTGATTTCACTGTTTTTCCGCTGTTTTGGAAACATTTTTGCGCAACAGTCTGCGCGCGAAAAGCCCGCGTCGAGCATACTATAACATTATTACCAGACGAGACACTCTTTCTAATTATTTTTGTCTCGTTTTTTTTTTATTTTCGGTTGAAGAAGGTGAGAATTGGCGAAAAAACCGGGCGTTGACGAAAAAAAACCGCAAAATGACATAAAAATTTATACTGTAGGGTAAAAAATCCTATGGTTAAAAATCAATTTTAGGTATAAAATTCTAAATTTACTCTTATATGATTGTGGGCTTACAAATTCCAGACTTAGAGGTGAATTGTAATCTTAAAAATCAAACTTTAGGCTTCAAATTTTCAATTTTAGGCTTAGGATTTAATTTTAAGCTAAAAAATTAAGTTTAGGTACGAGAAGGCCACTTTAGGCTTAAAAAAAAACTTTAGGTTTAAAAATGAACTTTAGGCTTAAAAGCTCAAATTTAGGCTTAAAAATCAAGTTTATGCTTAAGAACGCAATGATAGGATTTAAAATATAAATTTAGACTCAAAAATTAAACTTTAGGCTTAAAAGTTAGTTTTAGGCCTCCAAATCAAAATTTAGGCTTATAAATGAACTTTAGGCTTAAGAAAGCAATTAAATGCTTAAAAACGTAACTTTAGGCTAAAAATGAAATTTAATGCTTAAAAGTTAGTTTTAGGCTTCTATATCAAAATTTAGGCTTAAAAAAGTTGCGACATAATAATCAAAAATCAAAATTCCTGTTGAAAACCATGACATAAACAAAAAACGAATCCAAAAATAAAGGTCACAACGTTCACGTTACATTAGAAAACGATCAATTAGATAAAAGAAAATGATACAAAAGAATGTTTGTCCACGGTTATTATCGGAAACAAATCAAACACATAAGTTTGAGGCGTTATTCTTGGGCCTACCCTTAGGACATTTCGGTGAGGTTAGGCCTAACTTCAACCTGCAACAGATTTCGTTCAAAATTTTTTATTGAAAGGTCACGTAAATGTAAGATGTTATGCAAAATTCTGAGTTGCGGTTTGCGGCCAGTCTTGAGAAAATCGAGATCGAAAAATCGCGTTTTGAATTTCGCGCCAAATTGGCATTGTGTTTCAAGCTTATAACTTTGCCATTTTTTGACTTGTAATTATTTTTCTTTAATATGCTAGTAAAAAACCTTTAAATGAACCTACATTTTTAAATTTGTAAGTTTAGCTTGGCTGGAAAGTCGAAAAAAGTGCTTGAAACACAATGCCAAATTTGCCAAATTGGCGGGACATTTAAATATTTAAAATTTAAAACTTAAAAGCGCAAACTAAAATTTTTTATAGGTACTATTGGTACTACAAAGGATCCGTATAAAAATTTTGAGCTGATTCTGAGATTTGCAGGTTGGGTACTTTCCCTGTAAGCCTAAAGCTCATTTTTAGGCCTAAAGTTTCATTTTTAAGACTAAAAATTCATTTTTCAGCATAAAATTTCATCTTTCAGCATAAAAGTTCATTTTTATGCCTAAAATTTCATTCTTAAGCCTAAAATTCATTTTTAAGCCTAAAATTCATTTTTAAGCCTAAAATTCATTTTTAAGCCTAAAATTCATTTGTAAGCCTAAACATTCATTTTTAAGCCTACAATTTATTTTTGAACATAAAAATGGAGTGCAGGTATTTTTAGACATGAGGACCCATATTTCAGGCCCGGCCCATTCCTCATGGCTAGGTATTTCCACCTCCATTGCCAATTTTCCCACAATTTTTGCATTTTTTGAAAAATTTTCAAAAAATGAAAAAAACGTGAAATCCGCTAATAAAACAATAGGGAATAAACCTCTGACAACGTTGGAGTCGGTTCGGATATCTATCTGCAGTAGACGGGAAAAGAGTAAACCGCCGTCTGAAGCGGGATGTTTTCATATTTCCGATGGGAATCTTCCATGCAATCAGCAAAAAAAACATAAAATTGAAAAAAATGCTGATAATTAAAATATTGTTTGGCTAGCCAAAACATTTTGTCATAATGGCAAAACGCTAAAATTGGTGTTTCAATCCAATAGCTTTGCTCAAGAAGAATAAGAAGGGTCTAATAGGGCAACCTATGTAAATTCCTCACTGCTAACAAATATCTCGCTAGCCAAGACCGTTCAGCAGTTTCAAAGATGGTTTTGTTTTGATAACTTTGCACGATGTTCCATCCTATATAGGTCTTTTACTAAGCCCGAAGAATGTTTGATACAAATGCTTTTTTAAGTTTAAGGATTGTAAACTAGGACCCGAAGCCTTGGTTTGAGCCTGGGTCTTCGAACCCACAGTTGCCGGCCCGGCTCCTTTTAAGCTTGTTTCGTGTCGGCCTTTGGTGAGCCCCCTACAGGTCTAACCATGAGAAGACGACAGTACTGGGATAAGTCGCTTTGTCAAAGTTCGCTGCGCTAAACTTTTCTAAAATTTGGCTACAATTTAGGCTTGGCTTAACTCTACTTTACATTTTCTTGCAAAAAACTTAAGATCTTGCCTTTATCTCTGTTTTGTAACCTAAATTTGCTTTAAAAATTAAATGTGCCTGCTTTGTAATTCTAATATTTTAGGCTTGTCTTTTAAATACGACATTTCTTACTGGCTTAAAACCTCTTTGTTTCTGTCTTTGAACGGCTATAAGTAGAGGTGTAGAAGTTTGAGCATTCAGTAGCAGCAACTTGCGGTACATACACGTTTTAGTACTATCAACAAGCATTAAGTACATATTTCAGTATCAGCAATTTTTAGCAGCTAGGCTTTTCAATACCAGCAACTTGCAATGGCAACATGTAACAATACTGGCAACATTTAGTAGATACACATTTTAGCACTTAAAATCTCTTTTTAGGTAACATTTTTTTAGCAAACGCTATGCTAAATGTACAACCCGTATTTCCCTAAACTTTTTGACCTTTTTTTCTCAAATCCAATGACCAATTTGTATATTGTTTGCCACAAATATAACCAACGTACACTATCCAATAGCCTAAACCCGTTTTTCTTCGCAATTTCATCAACCTCGCCAAAGTCTTTCACATAATAACCCAGCAACTTTAAGTCTTCACCAACCAAAAGTTCATCAACCTCACACTATCACCGACTCCTCCTTCAACTGCTTCTGCAACCTCAAAATTCAAAAATTCATCAACCTTCAAAGCAACGGTCCCAATCGAACATGACCCGCAAAACGGAACAGAAGGCGTGTGTGAAGGCAAAGAGAGAGCAAAGTGGGAGAATGTGCATAGACACACACCAGACTCCCTTTTTAATTCCTACCCCGTCTGTCTGGCGTCTCTTTTCTTCCCCAATGTAGAGGCGTGGTAAGT
This sequence comes from Bursaphelenchus okinawaensis, assembly GCA_904066225.2. Taxonomy (NCBI): domain Eukaryota; kingdom Metazoa; phylum Nematoda; class Chromadorea; order Rhabditida; family Aphelenchoididae; genus Bursaphelenchus; species Bursaphelenchus okinawaensis. The sequence continues at coordinate 2,573,237 of CAJFCW020000005.1, read as the reverse complement.
TGCGGTCTCTGCCAAAATTTCTAGCTCTTTTCTCTGCCCTCTCTCTCAATTGCGCGGTCTTTTTCGCGGCGAAAACGTGTCTTCGGGCCCGGTTTTTTCGCTGTTTTTTATACTTTGTGTGTCTGGCTATGAGTGAGAGAAAACTCATCGCCCGTATTCATGAAGATTAGAACTTCAATATGGATTGGCAGATAAATCAACAATTAAGCAGAGGCAGTAGATTTCAAATTGTCAATGAGGCATGAAAAGTTAAAATATTTTAAAAAATGGAAGTTGAGATTCAAAAAGAGTACAGAATGTAAAGTAAGGGTAACCTATCGACAGGCACGTCGCTACGCATTTCTAGGAAGGGTGAAGAATAGAGAGGAATTTAGAGATACAGGGAGGAGAGGTACGAACAAAACGCAAGAGTAGAGAGTACGGGTAGAACTGGTATAGGATAAAGCTAGGACTGGCTAAGTAAGACCAAGTAAGATTGAAAGAAAGGCTAAGACTAGGGCTAACGCTAGGACAATGCTAATGTAGAATTAACGCTATGGTTAGGGTAGGAGAGGTGTAAGGCCAGAGTAAGGCTAAAGTAGACTAAGCCAAGAAACTTACACTAACCCCACCCTAGCTTTACCCTACCCTAACACTGCTTTAGCATTACCTTAGCCTACCCTAGCTTTACCCAGACGTTTATATTAGAAATCCTCGCTTTAGCAAACACCTTATGCCTCATCTATTATTTTTTTTAAAACAAGGCTCTTCTATACAGTAAAAATACAATTTAATACCCATTACCTCTTGGTGGTACACAGAAATCCAAGAAATACAATACGAATTATCGAAACACCAAAAAACGTTAAATTTGTATCAAGATGTACACGTACTTTGATGCCAAATAACTTGAAAACTAAATTACAAAAAGTTTTGAAAGTGACTGTAAATATACCCAAAGATGGGCCAAGTTGTCACTACTACAATTAATATTCCTTTACTTATTAAAAAGATCCCAACACATAGAAAAAAAACCTAAACGCAACCAAGAAATCTCGATTTTCGACGGAACACTTGACACAAGGAATACGCGATTCAACGAAAAAACCCTTGCGATTATTGACTAATTTGGCTACTCATGTGTAGAGTAGATAAACGCAAGTAGAATACAGATACATGTATATTATATATATATTTACATGAATATACATATATCTTCTACTAAATACTATGTTAAAGTACATAACACACATAGACATACCACGCAAAGTACAGCGAGAGTGCATAAGATAAGACCACATTAATGTTTAGTACATGTAATCCTCCATATAGACGCCAATAAATAGCAAAAAGCAAAGAAATATAGAGAAGATCAAATACTGGCCATTGATTAAAAACAAAACAAATTTTTACTAGAGTAGTAATAAAATACATAATGAAGATACCAAGACCCTTAATATAGTCGTAGTAGTAAAGGCTACTGTTCCTTTTAAATTTTTATACTAATAAACAGCAGGTAAAATGAAAGAAAACATTTTAGCCTTCTACAACAGACTAATATCCTTCAACAGAAATTGCTTTGCATAATATTAGTATTAGCCGAAAAGAAAAATGTTTGCAACACAATGCGAAAATCCGTCGGAAACCAAAGTTTAAGCTCTAATATTAGGTAGTGTAAAAAGTTTTCCGCCTTTTAAAAATTTTTAAAAAATTATTGGATTGATAATTCTATGTGTAATATATGGTGAATAAAAGTCTATGGCACAAACTACTAATTAACAAAAAAATATTCAAATCTGTCAAAAAAAAATTCTTGTAAATTTTTAAAGTTTTTCAAAAAGCGCAGAACTTTTTACACTACCTAATATAACAGGATATCAAAGTGAAAAAGCTTCACTCGACATAGAATCTAAAATAACATATTTCAAATATAAAAACTTTTTTTAAATCCACCTATCAGATATAATCTCATTAATCTACTCGGCAAAAAAAACTGAAAATTACAATTTTATATGGCCACTGTAACAAAATTGGCTGTTAAATAGAAAAAACAAAAAGTAACCTAGATAGAAAAGAATATTTTCAACATTTTAAAAATAAAAGCAGGTCGATTATGTTTTGGCAACTTTGAAAGAAATCAATTCTCCTGCAAATCGTTCCACACGCCTATCTTAACCTTCTTTTAAGGCCGTGACAACCTTTAAAAGCTGATTCTATAAACTTTTTGACCAAAAATAAATATCATATTTACAAATCAAGTCCAAATTCGTGTCAATTTTCTGTTTATTGACAAGTGTACAGTATTTACAGCCTCAGGTTTGAGAATTTTAATTGCTGGCGCTGGATTTCTTGCTGACTTTGCTGACCTTGCTCTCCTTGTTGCTCACATCGCCTTGTTTGCTTTCGTTGTTGCTCACCTTGCTTTGTTTGCTTTCCTTGCTGCTACTCCTCTTGCTCTCCTTGCTTCTCTTACTTTCCTTCTTACTCTCCTTCTTGCTCCTCTTACTTTCCTTTTTACTCTTCTTCCCTTCCTTACTGCTCTTCTTACTCTTCTTATCTTCCTTGCCGCTCTTCTTGTCCTCTTTGCTGTCCTGACTGTTCTCTTTGGTGCTTTTCTTGCTGTTTTTCGAGGTTTTCTTGCTCTTGGACTTGCTTTTTGGGTCGTTAATCTTGGGAGTGACATGTTTTAGGAAGCCTTGCTTGCTACCATCGTGCTTCTTGACTTCACGGATCCTGCACCGCTTCTGAAGCGCCAAAAAGTACTCTTTCAGTGGGTCTGGTGGGTTTTCGTTGTGGTCGAACAGTACCAAAAGCCTAAAAGATCACTTTGTTTGGCAGAGTAGGGTAAAGTAAGACAGGTTAAGACAAAATAAGTTATGGTAGGGTACATTAAAGCTATATTGCTTCTAAAAAGTAAAAACCCCACTTCGGGACATCAAATTGGATAAAATCCTCCAGCAAATCCATCGTTCTACCGTTGATTTTGTGCCATGCCTTCAAATTGCTCTCTTCGCCACGCAATTTGAACAACTCGAGAATAGGCATGTCACCGGCATTCAGCTTGGACTGGATCCGAACATTGTACAATGTTTTGGCCAGCTTTCCCGGAGACAAAGCTATTGCGCGATTCGCTTCTGATTTTCGCCACTGAAAATATCCGTTGAAACTTAATTTTTAGGCTTGAAATTTAGTCCTTAAGCCTAAAATAGTAGTTTAGGCCTAAAAGTTCATTTTAAACCTAAAGTGTCATTTCTAGGCCTACAATCCCCTTTATAAGCCTAAAACTAATTTTTAAATCTAACATTCATTTTTAAGTCTAAATTTCATTTTTAACCTAAAATTTCGTTTTTAAGCCTATAATTCATTTTTAGGCCTAAAATGTCATTTAGAAGCCTAAAATTTCCTTTTTTAGCCTAAATTTAATTTTGAAACATAAGATTTCATTTTTAAGCCTAAAATTCAAATCCAAAAGCAAAATTACCCTACCCATTTTCTCATGCACTCGTGCATAACCAATGCATGAATCCAAACTTGTCTTGCCCTTTTAATCACATCGTTCACTTTTCTGGCCATCGCTCGCGAAGGTAGGCGCTGAATAATATCGAAAAGCTCAATGTAATCACGGTGAAAGCGGCGTGGCACGTCTCGTTTGAAGACTTCGGTCGAGAATGAGCAAATGTAAACCCGTGGCACTTCCGGAGTCAATATGACTTTGCTCAGCATCCACATCAACGCGCCTCGTACTCGAGTCAAATGCTGTTGGTCTACCGTATCGGCCTTGTTGAGTACTATTCTTATCTAAAATATTTAATTACATTTCAATATTCGTATTGATACTGGCTCAAAATTTTGTGATATAGATAATAGACGGTCAAAAAGTTCATAGAAGATGTTTAAATTCATCAAAAAGTTAAAACTGTGCATTACTTATTTCTCGCGTCATAAAGAATTGACTATTTTACTATATAATCTGATAACAAATAGCTCAATTATTTTTGACGCGGCTTACACACTCTTCTACAAACTTTTCGACACACAAAACCTAAAAATACAACCAAACAATGTCATATCTTACCTTTTCTTCGTTTCCCTTCATGTTCTGCATGATGAACTTGAACTCATCACTAATGTCGAGCTTGGAAATGTCAAAAACAAGGATAATCAAGTCCACTTTGTCAGCTATAAACCGTACCACGGCTGAGTAGTCATAACTACGGTCTTTGGTTTGTTTGTCACCTGATAATATGCCTGGTGTGTCAATAATGCTCATGTGCTTCAGAAGGGTCGAGTTGACGGCGGCTCCTCGAACTCGAGTTGCGAAAGTTGCTCCGAATGAACTGAGGGACTGAAATGGCTTGGTTAATACAATTTAAGGGTTAAAAGTGAAACATTAGGTTAAGAAATTAAAGGATGGGCTTAAAGGTAAACCTTCAGGCATAAAAATTGAATTCTAGGCTTAAAACTTTAAAATCTATGCTTTAAGTAAACTGTTAAGCCTACCAATCAAATATAGGCTTAATAATAAACTTTCATACCTAAACATAAGCCTTTAGGCTAAAAAAGTATTTTTGGCTTACTTGAAATGGTTTCGAAGGATCAGCCATTAGCGTAGCACCCATAACTTCATGATCGTTTTCACCGTAATGTACTACTGTAAAGGTGTCCGTCGTCGGGTCTGGTCCGATTTTAGCCCCAGGGTAGTTTTTTCCTATCAGATATTTGACCATCGTCGTTTTTCCCACAGAATACTAAAATGTAAAATTTTTCCGAAAAAATACAGTAACCCTTCCTTTGCTCCAAAGAAACCTTAGCGCGGTTTATTTTACTCTCAATAACTCTAACCATAACATACTCTATTTTTCGTTATTATAAAGTAACATAGCCTACCCTACCTGTCCCTGCTCTACCCTACCCGACTCAACTCTACATATTCTGTCCTACCCTACCATATTCTACGGTACCCTACTCTACCTCAATCTATACTACCATATTCTACAAAACCCTACGTTACCTTTAACATACCTGACCCAAAAGCAGTATCATGGGGACACTGTGGAACTCGCCTTTCGTCAACGGCGGATTGTGAAATTGGTCAAAAATATGGCGTCTTTCGGCCGGTACCACTTTTTCATTGTACAACATGGGAAGTACTTCCAAAATGTTACTTCGACAAATCGCGACATCCGACTGAAAATAGCAAAATTTGTATCAATAGCTTGGTAGTACGGTCACTTACCCCGACTCTTCCAGTCTTTTTCTTTCTACCCATTTGGAAGGAAACCGACCACCTTCCACTAATTTACAACATAAATAAATGACATTCCTTCTTCAGCTAACTTTGATTTCACAAAAATTTACATTTTTGAACTTCGAAAGCATTTTTAAACACCATTAGCGTCTTTTTTGGAAAAGCTAGTTTTCTGGGTGAATATTATCCTTTTTGCCATGAACAATATCAAGCACAAAGAATTTAAGTTGTAAATCAAGAAAAAACCTTCCTCCTTGAAGGTAAGACATTGTACTACATACTAGCAACCAATGAACCACTTGATTCAACTAAAAAACTCGATATTACTATGCCTTTCATCCATCGATACCTAAAATTAAAAGAAAAATATAAAACAGACTTACTCAATCACAAATATTGAAAAAATTTGTATTCTGATCTCACACAGAATAATGTAAGACGAATTAAGATGTGTTTGACTTCCAATTCACCATGCTCGGCCGACAACTTCGATCACACCGCTTCAATGTTAACGATCTTTATGTTTAGCTGCTAAGACTGCTGTTTGAAACGTCTAAAATACTGAAAACAAAATAAAAAACTTACCGCGACAAAAAATCACTGTTTGAGTTCAGGCTTGCCATCAACTTTAGGTATTACTTTTGTTTTTACAAAAATGCCTGATCACCTACTACAATATCGGCAAACCTGAGTCTATATCTCAAAAAGTATATAACACATTACCTTCATGTTGGCATCAAATTAATCAAAATTTTATGCTTAATCCAGAAAAATAGAAACCAGAATTCTTTTACTAGCTTTTTGTAGGACTTTACCAAGGATTTTTGAGTTTTTCAGTACCAAACTTTGAAAAATTGATAAATTTTTAAATCCTATTTATTTATGTACAATATAAAACATGGAAAAATTAAATTAAATTTATGATCTAACAGTTCTATTGACCAAATACCTAAATTTTCTTCTTCGACGACGTAGATGACCGCTTCTAGGTATCCATGTGAAGCCTGTATTTGAAGAAGTTTTTTTGGGTTTTGGCTTTTGAATAGGTTTGTTGTCTTTTGGAGACCTGTAATCAATGTTTTCTTAAATTTTTTAAGCCTAAATTAATTTTTAGCTTAATATTCATGGCTAAGACTAAAAATTATTTGTAAGCCTAACCTTCATCGTTAAGCCTAATATTTATTTTTAAGCTTAAAATTCTCTCTTTAAGCCTAAAACTTACAAATTCAAATTCGTATCTCCATCCCTTATTTTACTACCATTGGTATTCCCGTTGCCAGTAGCTTTGTCATTATTATCATAGCCATTATTTTGTTCTCCATATTGGTTATCACCATAGACATTAACTTGGTAGTTACCATCAGTAATTGAATCAATAACTTGGTACGCACGTTCACCATTATTACCGTTATCATTATACCCATCTACATCTATTTCTTCGTCTTCTGGTTTTGGTGTAGCATAGAGTAGGATGAATCTGAAAGAAGGGGTGATAAGCCTAATACTTAATCCTAAAGTTACAGTTGTAAGCCTAAAATTTTATTTATAAGCCTGAAATTTTATTTTTAACTAAGCTTACAAGGTTGTAGTACTTCTGAACTTACTTCGAATCCCGCTTAATTTTGCAAAACTGATCATCATAAAAGTTGGATTTACTGACATAATCACCATTGCCTACTACAACTTCATAATTTTGACCAAAATGATCCTCAACTTTTTGGCCAATATACTGTGCAATCTTATTGGTATTACAAGCACTAAATTCTTCTTGTTGCTCATCTTGTAGTAGACGATAAGTCTCGTCCATGATCTTTTCCAGCTCTTGATTACAACAAGTCAACAAGTCTTTGTTCACGTAACATGAATCCAATGGGAATTCACGTTGAAGACGCTGAGCCCATAGGAGGTCGTCTGCTGATAGGGTACTTTCGTCTACTGGTCCTAATGGGACTTCTGGTTCGGCGGCTAACTCTACAGGCGGATCGGGAGGTGGTGGAGCAGCTGCTGCTTCTCCTGCTCCTCCAGCGGCGCCTGTTCCAGCTCCTCCTACGGCACCTGCTCCTCCTCCAGCGCCTCCGCCGGCTCCTGCCCCAGCTCCTCCACCAGCACCTCCTCCAGCACCTCCTCCAGCTCCTCCACCGGCTCCAGCTCCTCCTCCTCCACCAGCTCCACCGCCTGCACCAGCTCCACCGCCTGCACCAGCTCCACCGCCTGCACCAGCTCCGCCACCAGCTCCTCCTCCTCCACCGGCTCCTCCGCCAGCACCTCCTCCAGCACCAGCTCCCCCGCCAGCACCCCCTCCAGCACCACCCCCACCGCCAGCTCCACCACCCCCGCCACCACCGCCAGCTCCAGCGCCCCCTCCACCCCCGCCTCCGCCGCCGTAATAATGGTTGTTATAGTATGAGCTGTACTGTGAGTAGTAGCTTTGAGCAGCGGCAGCAGACGACGCTGAGAACGCAGACGCAGGGAAAAACGCAGCGAATGGTCCGAAACATCGCTTGCGACGTGGTGAAGGACCTAAATTTTATATTTTTAGTCTTCTTAATTTGTGGCTATACTAATAATTTTGTTTTTCATAGAGGAATTTCCTTTTTTATATACGATCTCATAACAAATATTATTGTGATGACCGTTTTAACACCGATGAAGCTTTTGGTCTCAACACGACTATAATTTTATTGGCATTTCGTCTTGAATTACGGTAGTTAAGTTTTTTCTTATTTGGAAGAAAGATCAGGAAACACGTCCTGGTTTTGTGATTCAAAGAGCTTTACTATTAGCGTGTAGTGACTATTTGAGATTGGAGTAAAAAATTATAACGATATATTCGGACGAAAACTTTATCTGATTTTTGAACCGGCCTCTCAAGGAAACTCACAGAATCAATCAAGCGTGCTCGATAGTGTTCGAAAAAAGATCTTCAGAGCTTTGTTTTACAATCTACCATTCTTTCTTTTGTAAGAGAATAAATAATGTAAAACAAAATCTTCTGATTGGTAGTGCTGTTGACTTGACACCGTGGGAAGGTTTTAACTCTTTTAGTCTAATTTTTAAAAGTAAATAAAAAAGTTTCTAAAGGAAGTTAGTGTAAGGCAGTATTAGACCTGATGGGGCCTGGCCCAGTTTGTTTCTCTCAAGTTTACGTACTATGATTGTTTGATACTAGAAGGGATTGACTTACTTTTCTTTTTATCTCTTTGAAAATATTCGATTCTTCTTCCAACAACAGTGCCATGATCGCTTGTATTACGTTCCACAGGGCCATAATGTCTTGCATTCGTAGTTATGCGGTGGCTTTTTTGCACTTAAAAAAGAATATTGATTATGGTAACGGAACTTTTAACATTACAAAGAGTGGACAAAAGTAACATAGGAGACATTTTGGTAAAAATTGCAACTTAACATAACTTAACACTTCATAATGAGATATTGTCCTACTGCTAAACTTAAAAAAACTTTTCAACCCTTTCCTGAATTACCTGGCCTAGAATCATCGCCATAGCATTGTGCCCATATTGTCCAGACATGCAGCGCAACTCCAAGCAACACCAAGACCAGTTTCATCGCGCCGATCCAATTGAACTTTTCAACGTCGACGCATGCGAACGAATGTTAAATCTAGCGCGAATGTAAATTTGTTTAAATAAACTTGAAATCAGCGATAATCCGATGACACCACTTAAAGACAACGTGAGCAACCGGTTGCGTAAACATTATTTACAACTACTACGGCTTTTAATTGTCCGGTTGTTATGAGTAATATCCTGTGGTGGGGGAAAAGGCAAGGCAAAGTGAGGTTAAAGGAACTGTGTTTTTAAATAGAAATTTTAAAAAATTAAGTAAAGATAGTAGTTTGAAAGTAAAAAATAATTATAAAAGGTCGTCTTTATTAATGTCAGCTTATTATGAGGTAAAGAAGATGATGATGACGATGAATCTGATGATGATGATGATGACGATGATGATACGATGATGATAATAATGATGATGATGATAAAGAAGAAGATGATGATGATTATTATTAGATGATTATCAGTGTATCATTACTATCACTAAAACTGTACACTTATTAGTGCTTTTTTAGTCAGTTCTCTTTCAGCTTATACGTATTAAAATACTTATGTCAAGACCAGTTTTCTCTATGAACATTAGCCATTTCTGCTGAAGCTAAGTCTTCTGATCGTGATTTTATTACGTTGTCGGCGTCGTGGCTTTCTGGGTCGAGGTTGGTTTGTGAATGAAGTGTTCAGTGGCTTCTTTATCTTGATTGGCTTGTTGTGTCTGAAACAAATTTTCATACTTTTTCATTTTCTTTTTGACAACAGTAGTGATAATGGCATGTGTATCAACAATAGTTCTTCAGAGCTCTGGAGTCGGTGTGAAAATTTACAAAAAGGTGAAGCCGGACCTAACGCCACAACTATAAAACGTCTAATTTTAGTACTAAAGACCTCCGGAGCTAAATCCGAAACCGGTAATTTTAAAATTGGGAACTCTGCTACCGATAACCTACTTCTTTCCATCGATATCCCCTTCTCCATCATCTTCATTAGTAGTTGGTAGCTTTCCTCCAACATTACCGGCTCCTTCACCATAGTTACCATTCTCACCATAACCAGTGGATGGTTCACCATAATTACTAGGCTCACCATATCCGGGTTGATAATTGTCTGTTAGTTCATTATTTCCATAATATCCATTTTGGCCATCACCGCCTAGTCCATTCTCTGCAGTTATGTCTATTTCTTCGTCTTCTTCTTTTGGGGTTGCATATAACAATATAAACCTAAAATTGAAATTTAAGCCTAAAGTTTATTTTAAAGCCTAAAATTTATTTTCTTAAACTTAAAATTTATATTTAAGCCTAAAATTCATTTTTAAGCCTAAAATTTATTTTTTAACCTAAAATTCATTTCTAAGCCCAATTCTATTTCTAGCGATAACTTACTTTCCATCCCTCGATATCTTACAGTATTGGTCCATGAAAAAGTTGGATTTACTGACATAATCCCCATTACCTACAACAACTTCATAGGGTTGGCCGAAGTGATCCTCGGCCCTTTTGCCAATATAATGTGCAATCTTATTGATATTACAAGCATTATACTCTTCTTGTTCAGCTTGCAACATACGATATGCTTCGTCCATAACATCTTCAAGTTCATGGTTACAACAGGTCAGGAGGTCATTGTTGACGAAACATGAATCAAGTGGGAATTCACGTTGAAGTCGTTCGATCCAGAGCTGATCGGACGTTAAGAATGCTGGTCCTGTAGTTGGGACACTACCTGGGACACCGGGTGAAGCAGCTGGTGATGCTGCACCTGGTGCTTGGCCTGCAGCTGCTCCGCCGGTAGCTCCTCCTCCTTCACCAGCTCCGGTTCCAGCGCCATCACCTCCGCCTCCCAGGCCTCCTCCACCACCTCCTCCGCCTCCTGTAAAAATAAAGGATTAATAATGAATTTTAGGCTTGAAAATTAATTTTAGGCTTAAGAATTAATTTTAGGCTTAAGGATGAATTTTAGGCTTAAAAACTTTCCCTAAAATAAACAAAAGTTCTTCATACCTCCCCCAGCACCCATGCCAGTGCCAGTGCCACTTGAAGATCCGCTGGAACTTCCACTCGATGAGCCACTTGATCCAGAACTACCTTGTCCTGCAGCTCCGGAACTTCCGGATCCTCCACTGCCACCTGAAGCACCGCCACCACCCGCAGCACCGCCACCACCACCTGCACCACCACCACCACCTCCTCCTCCACCCCCTCCTCCACCACCGCCGCCACCTCCTCCTCCACCACCACCTGCGCCACCGCCTCCGCCAGCACCACCTCCTCCTGCGCCGCCACCTCCTCCGCCTGCTCCACCGCCACCGCCTCCTCCACCACCACCGCCTGGAGATATAGTCGTATGATTGGGTTGTTTTGTCGACATGCTCGGGTCATAGTAGTAGTAGTAGTCGTCTGGGGCAGTGGCTGCTTGTAGCTGCTGGGCTATCGCGTTAAATTGTGGTGGCGCGGCCACTGCTGCCGCTGCCGCGTTGGCCGCGTTAGCTGCCTCAGGACCATAAACCTGTTGAGGGGCTGGTGCTGCTGGAGCATAAGATGGTGCTGCTGGAGGATACGACGGTGGTGATGGTGGATAAGATGGTGGTGCTGGTGGATACGATGGTGGCGCTGGAGGGTACGATGGTGGATTGTATTGCGTAGGAGCGGGCGGAGAAAGGCCAGGAATGGTAGGTAATGGGGGTAGATTTAAAGGAGGTATTATGGCGGCAAATATGCCAAAACATCGCTTTTGGCGGACAAATGTACCTGAAAATATGGTTTATGTAGAAGAGGTAAGAAAGGAGAACATAGGGTATTGTAAAACTGGGTGTGGAACCTAAAAAATACAAGATTTAGATAAAGTGCTGTAGGGCAGTGAAGGGTACCTTAGACAAATGTAGAATAGGAAAGGGTACGGTAAGTTATGACAATGTGGAAGTAAAGTGTAATCGGCAGTATGAGGGCGGAGAGGGAAAGCGTAGGACTAGGACTCTAGACTAAATGTGGGCTAGGGCTCTGGGCTGGGGCTCTGGGTTAGGGCTCTGGATTAGGGCTGTGGGCTACGGATCTGTGCTAGAATTCTGATCTAGGGCTCGGGGCAAAAGTAAGGTCTAGAACTGTGGGCTAGGGCTTTGGATAAGGTCGAGGGCTAAGACTTACCGTTAATGTTATCTTCAAAATCAAGGTTCATTTCCATTATATTACGATCCAAAAACTGGGAACATATAGTAGAAATGAAAATAAAAAATAAAAGTAGTATAATATAAAACTTCATTTTGAATTCAAACCTAAAAAACTTTAGGCTTAAGACTGGATAAGCTTTAAAAAAGTTAGCTTTAGGGCTAGAATTGTTAACCTATGTAAAGTCTGATCTTTAATTCCACAACTCTTCAACCGGACATAACCTTGAATGACCAGCACATTGCGTAAACAACATATCTCTATGGTAAGAACAATTAGCAGTTGCTAATCGCCCGGTTGTTTTGAATAATATTCGAATTGATCACAGTGAACTTTAGTTCTTTATAGAGTTGAATTTATTATGTCATAGCTACAAACTCATATTTCAAAATTTTGGGTATAACTTTATTATTAAATCTTTTTTTTATAATTTTTGAATAATATGGTTTATTTATTTTTGATTTTAAGCTTAAAGTTTGCTTTTAAGCATAACATTTTATTCACAAAACATATCTAATTACATTTTTAGTCTATAATTTATTGTAAACATATTCATGTTTATTTTTCGATCCAAAAATTATAAAAATAAATTTTGCTTTTAAGCCTAAAATTCATTTATAAGCCTAAACTTTATTTTTATTTTCAAAATTTTATTTTATTTTCAGGTTTTTATTTTTAAGCCTGTTATTTCACTTTTAGGCACAAACTTTTATTTTTAACTTAATTTTAAATTGTAATGTTGTGTTGAATATAATAGTTAACAAAGAAAGTACCCGACCTGCGCCGATCTGATATGATTAACGTCAAATTTTTTATGTAGAGAAATCATGTAAATATATGTAAATTCTGCAGCAAAGTACTAAATTGCAATTTCCAGGAAATCCCGAAATCAAAAACTAAAATTTAAAATTTACGGTTTGAATTTCCCGGCAACTTGGCATTGTGTTTCAAGCTTATAACATTGCCATTTTTTGACGTTTAATTATTTTTTTTGATATGCTAGTAGTTTGAATAGACCTACATTTTAAAAACTGTAAAAGCAGCTTGTCTGTCTCTTGTAAATTTGTTTCGAAATACGAACTTATTAAACCCCGTTATAGCATGACTATATAAGTTTATTAAAATTAATATTGCAGCAATTAAAATATGGCAGTAATATTCAGTATTAACGTTACTTTCAAATATGTACAAACATTGATTTTCAAAAAAACCTAATTCTGTGACATTTTAAATGTGTCTAAAATGTTTATTTCGGATTCGACGTCTTCTGATTCTGAAGCGACGTCTTCGATGGATGTGACCTTTTCGTGGTACCCATGTGAATGGTACATCATGGCTTTCTGGTACATTTGCATCGCCACTAAATCCATCACCACCGTAGCCTCCCGAGCTTGGTTTGCTATTGTAATCTGACGAACTTTGTCCACCGTAACCTGCATCTGAAGACCCTTGGTTACCGTAGTCTCGCCCGGGAGAGGAGGTTTGTGTACCGTAACCGGCGTCTGAAGGCCCTTGATTATCGTAGTCTGCTCCATCTGAACCACCGTAACCAGTGTCAGAAGAGCCTCCTTGACTACCATAGCTACCACCGCCTTGGCCACCAGAACTACCGTAACCTCGGCCTCCTCCAGACCCTCCAGCTCCTCCAGAACCACCACCATTAGTTCCAAAACCACCTGCACCGTTAGTACCAAAACTACCACCACCAATATTACCAAAACCATTACCACCTCTACCATTAGCACCAAAGCCATTACCACCTCCGCCGTTTCCTCCATTACCGTTCCCAAAGCCACCCCCATTATTGCCATTGTTATTATCACCTTCATCTCCGTCATTGTTGTTGACCCCAGCATTTTCATTAAAACCATACTTTCCAATTCCGCCCGGCGAGCTTTCATGAGGTGTCGCGTAGAGGGTGATGAACCTAAAACAATATTATACTAAAATTCTAAAAAGTTTGTTATTTTAGGATTTCGGGTAATGTTTAAGCTAGTACACTACAAGATTTTGATTTAGCAAGTAATAGATGTGCCTAAAATTTAATGTTAAAAAAATTAAGCTTCAGGCTTACAAGTAAAGTGCCCGACCTGCCCCGCTCTGATTGAATTCAAACTTTTTATATAGAAACATCATGTCAATATAAGATGTGATCCAAGGTCAGACGGGTTTACTACTCTCCCTTCGCCAGCTTTGTTTTAAAGAAGAAGACGAAGAAAATTGGCACACTTAGCTTACCTATATTCAACTTTTTTTAATTTTTTGCCTCCTCAACCGACTGGTGTTTTGAAAAACCCTTCCCATACCCATCACCGTGTTCCCGCGAGAAATCCACCTCTAATCCCCTCACCTTTCCCTCACCCCTTCCTCTTAAAATCAAATTTTTTTCTTTTTTCTGTCCTAAAAAATGTAAACTACTTACTTTCCATCCCTTTCAATCCGACAATATTTGTCTTCATGAAAGTGTGACTTGCTGATGTAATCCCCATTCCCAACGATTGCTTCGTACGGATGTCCAAAGTGTTCTTCCACCTTATTCGCTAGGTAGTTTGCCATTTTGTTTGTATTACAGGTGCTAAAGTCTTCTTGTAGATCATCTTTCAGTTGATTATAGTTATCATCCATGACTTTCTCCAGCTCATCGTTACAGCACATTAACATCTCATCGTTGGCGTAGCAACTGCTCAAGGGAAACCGTTTTTCCAGTTCTTGATTCCAAATGGCATCGGCGCAGGATTGGGGCGGAGCGGACGGGGCTGGAGCGGCTGGTGGGAAGGTTTGGGCTGGTGATTCGGCTGGGGCTGGAGTTTCCGGGGCTGGGGCTGCTGGGGCTTCAGCGGGGAATGATGGTGCTGGAGCTTCTGGGGCTGCAGCTGCTGGCGCAGCCGCTGATGGTGGTGGTGGCGGGGGCGGTGGTGGAGGAGGCGGTGGAGGTGGAGGGGGTGGTGGAGCAAAAGCCGGTGGCGGCGGGGGAGGAGGGGGTGGTGGAACGAATTGTGGAGCTGGGGGTGGTGGAACAAACTGTTGCACCTGAGGTGGTGGTACAAATTCTGCTTGAGGTGCGAACTGTTGTTGTTGTTGAGCAAAAGATGGTTGTATATTCACAGCTGGTGAAGAAGCCGGGAATGAGTTGCCAGATGAAGATGGTGAATAAGAAGAGTATGACTGAGAATAGGATGGAGAGTAGGATGGAGAATATGCTGGGTAAGATGGGGCTGGCGCGTAGGCAAGGTAAGATGAAGCGTATGCTGGTGCATAGGCTGGGTATGATGAAGCAGCAGCAGGAGCTACTGGTGCAGCGACGAATGGTGGGAAACAGCGTTTTACTCGAGGTGATACTAAAATTTAGGTTTGAATGGGAGATTTTAGGCTTAGAAATGTAATCTTAAGCTTATAATTTTAAGGTTAAAAATAAAACATCTTCCGCTTTATACCTTCTAAAAATAACTTACTTCTAGTCTGATTTGTAGTTATAAACTGTCTTGTCCCTCTGGCGACTATCCTTCCAGTGAAATTGGCAGGTTCACTGATGTATTCACATCTTACCCGTTCTGTCTGACTCAACACTATATTTATAGGTATGTTAAATAGCAATAATAACCACAAGATGATCATTCTCAAAAACAATTTTTTATGTTGTATGTACTAGATTTTTATGATAGTAAGCACGATAATGAAAAAATAACCATCTCGCGAGGAAAGTACACAGCCTATCCCGCTCAGAATAAACTCCAAATTTCAATATGAGTTCTTTTCACCACCAGTAGTATCCATAAAAAATTTTAATTTGAGCTTTCGAGTTTTAAATTTTAAACATTTAAGTTTCCCGCCAATTTGACAAATTTGGCATTGTGTTTCAAAAACTTTTCTCGACTTTTCAAACAAGCTACGTTTAAAAATAGACGTCAATTTAACGGTTTTCTACTAGTATATTAAAGAAAAATGCTTAAAAGCCTAAAATGACAACGTTACAAGCTTGAAACATAATGCCAATTGGGCGAAAAATTCAAAACATAAGTTATTTACCTCGATTTTCTCAAGATTGACAAGAAAGCGCAATTTAGTACTTTTTTAAAGGTTTTACATTTAAAGCATTTGTATATTATGTAAACCCAAAACTCATATTACCTATGCTATATAATAGCTTAAAAAATGGCCATTACCTATCCTTAAGCTTACCAAATGACCATTTTTTTATAATAACTTTATCTAAAAACTTTACCTATTAATTTTCCTTACATAGCTAGACAATTATATTAACCAAAATATTCTCCCTCAAAACAAATTTTATTACTCACAATAACATCAAAGATCCCAAACCATTACTAACTACAATATCTTAACGTAGCTCATCAAAAAACACTTCCGAATTATCCGAAACCCATTACCTAATAAAAACTACAAAGTATGATAACAACAACCCCGCCCCATGCATATCATAAATCACGGTGCGCTTAAGATAACACGACTGACCGTGCGTTTAACTCAACTAACAACAACGCCATAAAATCGACCGTTAATAAGGTACATCCCATTTATAAACGGCTTTTCGCTGTATGTTTTGTCGTTGCGCATCCCATTAAAACGGTTCAAAATTAGCGTAGCGGAAGTACGGTACACCATCGTTTATTGGCTTTGGCGATTTGGGTATACTGGTTTTGTAGAAATGAGGAAGTGGCGTCATGTTTTCGTCAACAACATAAGCAGTGTTGTCACTGTTTGCGACATCGCCCCCCCCGGCAATGTGATTAGTCTCAGAGGATCTTTGGTTGGCGGGTACTGTAGGTAGAGCTGGGACATTATGTGAGAGAGGGGACAGTAGGGTAGTGTAAATTGAGAGTAGGGCATAGCGTGAGGAAGTGGTGAGTTGTAAGGTATATTATGATATTATAAAGGAAATGTAGGGTGGGACAGGATAGGGTAAGTTACGGTAGGGTCGGGTGGGGTAGTAGAAGCCGAAGCTATAACACCGCCCGGTTTTAACTAGGCTATTATGTGAAACACTAAAATCCATTGAAATCGGTCAAAAAGTTCGTAGAATACTCCCCAACAGCCTAAAACCAATCCAATTTGAAAAAGTTAAACAATAATTTATTTGAATAAACATGGTTAATATCATGAACAAATGTAAGGGTTAAACATATTACACATATAGCTGAGATTTATCGTTATTGCAAACATATTGAACTGATAGTAGCTTTGAAATGACAAAACAGTTATTTTTTAAATCGTAGTTTTGAAACAGAATCCCCAAAAATTTAATTATTTTATAAAAAATGCTAGTACCTCCTCTAAAACAATATTTTCCCAATCCCAACGTTCCTATCAGCTCAAATGTTCACAAACCAGTAATAAAAGAATGTAAAGATGTTAGTAGTATAGATTTTGAACCAAATTTCGTCCATTTCACTCGGTTTTTGATCGTTTTTCATCGGTTTCCTCAGTATTCTCGGTAGGTTTCTTACGTTTGCGAACCAATTCGGAAATGTCGTTGATAACCTCGCCTTGCTTCTGTTCGACTTGCTCAAAAGCGGTTGTTCCGAGCAATCGTTTCCTCAGCTCTTCCTTGATCTTCTCGTCCAACTTCTCTTGTTCCGACGCTTCCTTGATCTTGGCTTTGATCTCACGGCTCACGTCCTCGAGGTCGGCAATCTCTTTGTCGACTTCCTTCTTGTTCTCGTCGGTTTTAGTGGTTTCCAAGTGCTCTTAAATTAGTAAATCAAATGAACTAGCAATAATGGACCTCGTATTTTACAAAAAATTTAAAAATCCTATAAAAATTGAAAAATTAGAGTACAGTAAAATTACTGTAACTTCCAAATATTTTTTAATTTCAAAAGTTTCTTTTTTGAGATGCTTAACAAACAAAATAAGGTAAAAGATATCAAAATTTCATTAATCTAACTTCACTTCTAAAACTGTCATAACAAAATCCAATTGAAGCCCTATACCTACTACATCTTGAAAAACCAAAAAACAACATTAAAATCCAACTTTAAAAAAAAAGTATTCATCAAAACCATGCTTCTCCTCACAAAAAATAAAAACACTCACCAATTCTCTTGTTTATCACATCAAAAGCATGTTGATAATGCTCAGTAGCCTTTGGAAACTCTTCCTTCAGATTCAAAACTCGAGCAATCTCGTGATGACATTCAGCCAGTTCTCGATCCACCTCATCCAGAACTTCTTTTTTAATTTCCAAGGCTTTCGACAGTTCGTCTAGAGCTACATCAAACTGTTCGTCGATGATCATCAACTGGCCCACCCCAAAGACGGCGTCAGCCAGCTTCCTCGACCATTCCTTCTTCTCGGTCGCTGATTCCAACTCACGTTGAGCGATTTTCTTGGCCAACTCGAAGAAGTCCCATGAAGAGCGGATCATGTCAGTTAGAGCGTCGTCTGGGGTTTCGCCGTTCTCATTCTTCACTGACACGGTGTCTTCTTCGTCCATCTTTTCGAGTTTGTCGTCTTCTTTATCTTCTTTAGTCTCTTCTGACTTTTCTTCAGGTGTCGTAGTCTCTTCTGGCTTCTCCTCCGAAGTCTTGGGGTCTTCTGGCTGTTCTTCTGAATCCTTGGACGCATTTTCAGCTTCAGAAGATGGCTTATCCCCAGTTGAATCAACTTTATTCTCTTCTTCATCCTTCTTGGCTTCTTTTGCCTCATCCTTCTGCTCTTCATCGTCTTCCTCGTCATCAGTGCTGTCAGCTTCATCGTCAACTTTAGGATTCACAACCAACGCCATTTCACTAGCACATTCCAGTTGAGCACGAGCGTACGCCAAGTAGACGTCGTACATTTCCTTTCCGAATTCGCCAAAAACGGTAACACTAAAAGGGAAGAAAGTTAAAGTACACCAAAAAATAAACAAAGCTATTTTAAAAATTTTTAAGCTAAATCTCAAACTTCAAACATAAAAACTCTATATAATACTTAATTCTAGGTTGATAAACCTAAACTATCCTTCCCGAGCACAACATATAGTTCCCAAAGCCAAAATTAATTGTCATTTCTAAGTTCAAACCAGTTGAAAGTTCTCCAAACTGCTTTTCACTCACCAAGTCCTTTCACAAGCTCTATGCATCAATAAAAAGGAATATTAACTTACCCAAGTTGAGCAGCATCGGACAAACGATCAATGGCCAATTCGTAGTTTCCAGCAATCAACAACTTTCTCCCTTCAGCCAATCCAGTCTTCACCTTGTTTTGGTTGCTGAAACAGAAAAATTAACAGTAAAGCATAAAACTTTTTGCATCAAATTATTATAACAGTTATAATAATATACATTGTTTTGTTTCTCTCTAAAGTACATATTTTCTTAAACTCAAAGTTAAAAATCTGTTTTAAATACTTTCACAACACTTGAAGTGCCAAAAAATCTTAAACTTCAATCTGTTACGTTCGAAATTTTGTGAGATACCTAAAAACACAAAATACATAAAGAATATAAAACTTACTTTTCAGCTTTCTCGTCCACCGACACTTCTGGAGCAACATTTTCGACTTCAGCCATTTCGTAACGTTCGAATTACCGAGGAATGACTAAAAAACAACATTCTTCAGCTCCTTTAACTATACGCCAAAATTTATGGCGCCATCAATTTATCGTTGTGGGATCTAACAATGACATTAATGTTATTGCAATGATGAATTTTTTATGCTAGTATAACAATGTAAATATAGCTAGAGTAAAATATGAGTTTTAAAGTTATTGTAAATTATGACACATGAAAATTAACAAAAGATATAAAAATTAATGTTAAAAATAAAAAAAGGAACTTTAATATTTTTAAAATTTAAAATTCAAAAAAGTCAAAGATGCTGTTTTACAATTTTTAGATGCTAAAATTGCGCTCCATACCTTTGTCAATAAATATTCGTTTTATTATTTTCTTTCGTATAACATTGCGCTTCGCGCCCAGGCTTTTAATAATTTATTTTTTCTATAATGTCTCTTTTCTGGATGAAAATAACATTGTATTGAATACTAACAAACGGAAATGTAAGTTTTTGATTAAAAAATGCCTTTAGAATCTATTTTTAAACTTGAATCGATTTAATTTTGTCAAACTCGCGAGCTCTGGCTCGATAAACATTAAGGATGGTTTTTGAGAAAGAATTCTACTTTTTTGAGAAAAACTTTAAATTTTGAGGTGCTTGTGGGTAACGTAAAGTCAATATTGATAATTTATTCAATTTTAATTACTTTATATTTCTAACAATTTTAAAATTTAGCCAAAATTTGAAGTTATGGCCAAGTAAAGACAGTTTTTTGCGTTTTAAAGTCTAAAACATCATTTAAGGCTTAAAAACATGTTTAACTGCCCGAAATTCATCGAATCGAAGCATGTCAGGGTTTTTTGATTAATAAAGCGATTAAAACTCGAACGGCCTCACATCTAGTTGTAAACAACTAGGTTTATCATCGTTCTAGTCTAGCATATTGTTTTTGGAAATGAAGAAAAATTCATATAAATTTGTGATTTGAATTGGTTTTTATTTTGTTGGTGATAATCAAATTCGTGTAGTTTGTGCAAATTTTGTTAGATTTAAGGTTTGTTTTGCTAGTAAATGAGTAAAATATTGTTTTAGTGTATGGTCAAGAGTGGTAATACTGATCGTATCATAACTTTTTTGATAAGGTAGTTAGAAGTATGAAAGTCAGAGAGATTGTACACTATTTCTATTGCCATCAGTTCTAAAAAGGGAAATTTGAAATTTTGAAAAATAACAAAGTTACAGTGATTTTACCGTACTGCACTTTTCTTAAAATTTTTTGCTAATTTTTCCATCTCTTATAACTTTTGTCATAATGTAGTTAGAGATCTGAAAACTTGCATGATTGTGAACTACTTATATTTTCTACTATCTTGAAAAATAAAGTTATGTATCTTTTAAAATGGCAAAGTTACAGTACTTCTAATGTACCTAACTTATTTTCATTTTTAAACAAAATTGTTTTTGAAATAATTTTTAAATTTCAGGAGGTAACAACTAGATGTGCCCAACGAAATGTCAAATGTAAATAAAAAGTCGACCGAAATTGTCAATTTGAATGTGGGGGGACAGAAGTTTGCGACTAGTCGATCAACATTAAGCTGGGTTCCGGACACTTTCTTCTCGTCGTTACTGAGTGGTCGAATTTCTTCTACTGAGGATGAGACTGGAGCTGTAGGTTTGGATACTTATATATTTAGTTTCGATATTACCAAAAATGGTACATTTTTAAACTTTTTTTTTAGTTTTTCATCGACCGCGATCCAGACCTATTTCGTCGCATCTTACATTATTTACGGACTCAACAAATAGATTTAAGGTAAATTATATTATTCTTACGTTTTCCGGTTTTAGGTTTAGTGCATGTTAACTATCAATTACAGAGAAGAGCGGATACTATCTTTTTTGATTAGTATTCACAGTATAAGCTTTAGGAAAGAGGTGGAGCTTGGCTTTTTTAAAGCTAACATTCAACTCATTTTGATAGACATTGTATTATCATTACCCTTTTTAGTGATGTCAACTTGTCAATGTTTATTCACGAAGCAGAATTCTACGGAATCACACCACTGGTCAAGCGGTTACGGTTATGCGAAGAAATGAACGAAAGTCCGTGTGGAGATGTGTTGTTCATGGGGATTCTAAATCCACCAGAAGAGCCGGCTGTATCTAGTATGAGCTTAAATCAAGTCATTTTACCGGTATCTTCAAACCAATCTTATGTTAGAGAACGAAGACTATCTTCCACTGCTTCTAGTGTAAGTCGAGGGATTTTTTACTTGTTTTAGGTAATTTTGGTAATTAGATTGGGTTGTTATCTGTACGAACAACATGTTTTAATATTGTATGTTAACTTTTTTTTGTTTTACTTTGTTAGGGTGCTTGAAAAATGGGAAAACTATGAGATTTATCATGGTATTGTAGTAGGTCATAAGGTGAAGTTAGTGTTTTTTGCTGTAACGTTTTTACAAATGAAGATATAACTTTGAAATTTGGCTTAAATGTAGATTATTCTATTTCCAACATTTCTCAAAATAGAAAAGTTTGGAATTATCAAAAGTCAAAAAGTTACAGTACTTTTAAACTAACCATAGCCAAAAACTTGATTTTTTCTCAAAAAAGTAATTTAACGTTGTTATACTTGATTTTTTAAGGCAAATGTATTTAACGACACATCAAGGAACTCTTCTGCTTCTTTTTCATCGGGTTATATCACATCATCGATGAATTCCTCATTAAAATTTCGAGTCAATGATCAAGGACAATCGGTGAGTTATTTATGGTCAATAGGAGATTAGAAGGACAGAATTTATGGTATTATTGGTTTGGAAATTTTAGTCTTTGTAGTTTTGGACTAGGACAATATAATTAAAAAAAATTTAATTTCGAAAAAAATGAAAATTTAAAAATTTTTATTTCTGTTTGAAAATTTTAATGAATTCAGGGCTCAAATCTACATTCCAATCAAGAACCAACCACCGATTTGACCACAAGACAAGTCCGAAAAGACCTCAGGCGATTAGTGTTAAGGGAGAACGAGCTGGACAAAGATGACATAAATCGAAATTCGATGAGAGTTCGCCTAATCAGAGCCTATCAAAATGCAGTGGCAGTGGCGTATAGCCATTTTGGATGTGTTTATAAGTAGGTTTGGAATTGTTTTGGTTATTTGAAAAATTTTTAAAAAATTTTTAGTTTTGGTCTTCGAACTTTACTTTAAACCTGAACTTTTATTTTTAACCACCCTAAGATTCATTTTTTAAGTTTAAAATGTCATTTTCAAACAAAAATTTCATTTTTAGGCTTGAAATTTGCGTTAGAAGCCTGAAATTAATTTTTAAGCCTAAAAGTCAAAAAATAATTTGCTTTTTTCAGAATGAAAGAGAGTTATGGTTGGAAGCTCTGCTTCACATCTGCCATCATGGATTCACCGATCAAACAAATGGCATATCTATCCAAATTCCCATCACAACAATCCGAAAAATGGCTGGCCTTAGGCCTAACCTCGAATGTAATTCATCTGTACGTAATCGAAGAAGGTGGCGATTCACAAGTTCATCGTACTGTCAGAGTGTTCTCGTTGAATGCCATCATTGACAAACTGTTCTTCATCGGATCACAACTAGTGGCATTGTCATGGACAGGCAAAGTGGGCGTGTGGAATTCAATGTCACACAACTGGCAGGTTCAGGGTGAGTGAAGAGTTAGGGTTAAAAAGGCAATTTAGAAATTAAAAATGGTTTTGTATTCTTAATAATGAAATTTTAGGCTTATAAGTAATAGTTTAAGCCTAAACTTCGTTTTTGGGCGTAAGAATGAATTTTAGGCTGAAAACGTAGTTCTGGACTTAAAAATGTAGTTTTAGGCTTACAAATGACTTTTCAGGCTTAAATTGTGATTTTAGGCTTACAACTGTCTTTTTATGCCTAAAATTATGATTTTAGGTTTAAAACGAAATTTAAGCTTAAAAATGGGATTATAGGCTTAACAACGAAATTTTAGGCTTATAAATGAAACTTTAGGCTTAAAATGGACTTATGGGTTTAAAAATCAAATTTTGGGCATATAAAAATATAAAATACGTTTTTGGGATTTTAAATTCATTTTTAGTTTTAAAATATCAAAAGTATTCTAAATGGGCTTAAAAGAAGTCCCTCTAGGACACACCTTCTTTAAGAGTTCTTCAGTCTAATCTTAACCACCTTTTTTGCAGATGTAATGCAGATCTCCTCCTACGACACGGCCGGCTTCATTCTCTTGTTGGGCTGCACCAATGGCTCTATATATTATATTGATATGCAAAAGTTTCCCCTAAGAATGAAGGACAATGATCTGCTGATAACCGAACTCTACCGTGACCCCAACTCGGACACCATCACTGCCATTTCCGTATACCTAACCCCTAAAACCAGTATGTGTGGGAATTGGATTGAAATCGCATACGGCACAGCCACCGGCAATGTCCGAGTAATCGTACAGCATCCGGAGACCGTTGGCCATGGACCACAGCTCTTCCAAACACATTCAGTTCATACGGCACGGATTAGTCGAGTGGCGTTAACTACGAACTACTTGATTAGTGGTGGGTTTTTGGATATATCATTGATTTGTGGTGGGGAAGATATGATTCGTTTTGGCTTTTAAGTAAAGAAAGTAGTTTTTTAGGTAATTAAAGGCATTTTTTTTTATTTTAGGTAACAAAAATTATTTTTTTTTACTTTAGGTATTAAAAAATTGATTTTTAGCTTTGAAAACACTTTTCTTTTGGTTTTTGGGTAACAAAACTCATTTTTTTAATTTTAGGTATTAAAAAATTGATTTTTATTTCTAAAAATAGTCTTTTTAAAAAACTTTGTTACCTAAAAATTTGATATTTTTGGTATAAATTGGTACTGGCGAGTTTAACAACTTTTTGTATCAAATATTGAAGTTTGAGACTTAGAAGTGACATTTTTAATCATAACTCTATATTACAGTATGCTACGACAACAATCACGTCCGCTCATGGTCCGTGACGCGCTTCCGCGGCATGATCAACACACAGCCGGGCGGCCAAGCCCTAGCCTCCTTTAAAATCATGACTCTCGACTCCTCCCCCGACGACTCACCCCTACCCGAAGGCTGCAACACCGGCCCCTACGGTGAACAAGATGGCGAACAGATCTTTGTCCAACGAGTCGTGCCAGACGCTAATACCTTGTTCGTATTGTTGGCATCGACTGGTGAGCGATTGTGCACTATCAAAACGGTCGATTCACAACCGGTTACAGCGTTCTTTGTTCATGAATGTGACGGATCGAATAGGATGGGAGCGCGGCCGAGAAGATACTTGTTTGCTGGAACGGCTAATGGGGATGTACAGGTAGGGTTTGATTAATTGGGGTATTTTAGGAGAAATAATGCCGTCTTTGGGACACAAAGGCTAGCAAAAAATATTTATGGTACAATTCATTTAAGCCTAAAATTCATTTCTAACCCAATTCATTTTTAAGCCTTAAATTCGTTTTTAAGCCTAGCATTCGATTGAAGACAAAAATTTTGATTATCAAGTTTAAAGATGCGTTTTTAAACCTAAAATGTTGTTTTAAGCCTAAACTTATATTTTTAATTTAAAAAAAAATTTTATGCCTAAAATTTAATTTTTTAGGCTTAAAATTGTTCTCTTTCAGATTTTCGACCTGACCACGGCAATCGACCAGTACCAAACCAAAACCAACCTCATCTCCCAACAACTCGCCCAACTCAACTCCCAAACCGTTCAGGTTGGAACGGAAAAGTCGACCAGCTCCAGTTCGTCGGGTGTCATAACTGGAACACAAGCTCCAACTTTGTCGCCAAGTCTCCTGAATCAGTGGAATGTGGTCAAAGGGTTTCAGACGTTACAGGTATGCTTTTATATAAAGATTTTTGAGCTTGGTGTGGGAGGTTTTACATTGATATAATTAGTTTTTGGGTTGTTAACGTCATTTTTTACCTTAATATGGCCATTACCTACCTTAAAATAGAATTTAAACGATTTTAAAAACCAATTTTTCAGGGCCCAACCCCAGAAGAGCTCCTGAAGCTGATTGAAGCCAGCGACCTAGCCGTCTCCAGCCTCAATTCCAACTCGGTCTAGCCCTTCAAAACGGCCAAATCAGCCCAGCTGAACCTTATTTATTAACCCTAAGTCTATAACATTCAGTAATTGAATTAGTCATAATTTTCTAGCAATATAAATTATTTTTTATCTTTATGTTGTAGTAGGTACCTATGGTCAGAGCGATAATTTTCATTACCGGTCATTTTTTGATGTCAATATGGATAGATATTGATGTTCGAGTGCTCATAAGCGCATTTTTTAAATAAAAGACCTAGTTTTGAAGTGGGCGGGGTAAAAAATTTAAAAATTATGGGGAGGAGCAAAAAAATTTTAAGGGTGGATTTTTTGAGTTTTTATCGAATATTAACTATTCAAATTACCGTTATGTTATTTTAAGCGGGGGTAGATAAAAAATTTTACTACCTAAATTTAAAAAAAAAAAAGATTTATTAAAAAAGCATAACAATATGAGATCAAGCAACAATACCTACAAGAAACAATAAAGCAGTTGAAATGAATATAGAAACACGTAAATTGGTACCCGAATTACAATTATTGCCATAACAACAGCACACTTGCTCATTGCGGCCGAACTGGGTGTAATTGCGACAAAACTCCATTCCGCGACGGGTCTGAAAGTTTTGGGCTTACAAGGGAACGTTACAAACTGCCCATTCGCTTTTTAAAAATGAATGGTACCATGTGAAAGAGCGTAAAAAGTTGACTAGAAATCTATTTTCAAAAACTGCCAAATTCGTCTTACAAGCCCGCTAGCGAGCTTTAAAAATCATTATTAAAAGGGCCTTTTATGTTCATATGCTTTATTTTCAATTTTTGTATGTTCAAAAAAATTTTTTTTTAATTGTTTTATGTTTTAATAGATATAAGAAACACTTATCAACAAAAAAATTTTTGTTCTGTTAATGAAAATTAATTTAAATTTAAAAAAAAATAAATCTTACTACCCTAAAAGAGAATCGAACCGGACCCGCAAGATCGCACAATCACGGCGCCTTTGACCACTTGGAGAATCGAACACACTTCATTCCTTTCTTCAAAAGAATTCAAAAGAAAGCGGACGTAGAAAAATCATTTTAATAAGGAAAATTTTAAAGGCTCGCTAGCGGGCTTGTAAGACGAATTTGGCAGTTTTTGAAAATAGATTTCTAGTCAACTTTTTACGCTCTTTCACATGGTACCATTCATTTTTAAAAAGCGAATGTGCAGTTTTTAACATTCCCTTGTTAGTTTGTGAGCTAAACATGTTTTTATCTGAAATACAGCCTAATGCATTTTTGTTACCTAAATTAATAATTTCATACATAAGAAGAGAATTTTATACCTAAAATATAAAACTTTGTTACCTAAAATACTGCCTTGTTACCTAAATACTGCTTTGTTACCTAAAATACCATTTTTATTACCTTAAAAACCTACCAACCCACCTAAAACAACATCACACCCTTACCCCAAAACACTCGTCGATGTGACACCCGCGGCTCACGGTGTAGCTGTCGTAGTTCACGAACTTGGTGCAGGTTATGGCCGAGACTGGGCATTCAAAGCTTGCCGAGCCGATTTCAATGTTGTCTAGTCGTTCCGTGCCTTGATAACATTTTAATCCATCTATTAGTGGTGATAACAAGAGAAAGTAGACCAAAAAATACCATACTTTCACTATTCTACATTTCATCTTGTCTGAAATAGTACATAATAGAAAATCTGGTCAAATTTTATAGATTTATCTTTAATAGGTCATGCGGTATAAGAAAGCCTGCAAACGGTTAAAAAGTTTATAGAATTCTTTTAGGTACTCAGCCAAAAAGTTTCTAAAACAACCTTTATTCCATCCAAAAGTCCATAGCGGTGCCTTTATATTTGGCCTAAAAGTCCGTAGAGTCGATTTTGGGTAGCCATAAAGTTGATAAATAGCCTTTATACGGTCGAAATGTTCATGGAAGTACTTTTGTTTGGCCTAGAATTTTATACAATCGCCTTTACTATTTCAAAAAGTTTACAGAAATGACAGTTATATACGATATTATTTCATACCCCAGCTTTTCCACAAACGTTTGACCATATAAGGGCATTTTTGTAAGCTATGGGACCGAATAAGAGCATTTCCATGAACTTTTCAACCAAATAAAAGCGATTTTATCAAGTTTACGGCCAGCTGAAAACGATTCTGTAACATGAACTAGAACATTTCTATAAACTTGGAAACCACGTAAGGTAATTCCATGAACATTTCGATTGAATAAAGACGATTTTACAAAACTTCTGACCAAAAAACAACATTTACATAAACTTTTTTACGAATTCAAAGCGATTCTATTCACTTTTTGACCAAATAAAAATCATTCTATAAACTTTTTGACCAATCAAAGGCTATTCCACAAATTTTCCAATCAAAACCTTATGATTATCTAAAGTTAGACCATGCAAACGATTATATAAGACTAAAACTGATGGCTATATGAAATTTATACAAGTTCATGACTAAACTAGTACAACACTGCCATACGTGAATTCGAAAAAGTTGGTTTTAAAATCGAGAAAAGGTCGGGAAAACAGAGTCGAAATATGAGGTGTTTAAACACTTTTATTATGTGTTTTTCCTTTCACATAAACACAAAAGGAAAAAGTGAAAATTAGCAAAAAAAGAGCTCGACAAGGGCAGGGTTAGTGAATGGAGGCAAATTACCGCGGTTGTTTGGAACTACTCATTCAAGGTGTGAACACATTAGCTAAAATCTGAATTTGCGACAAATTTAATTTTTAAGCGTAAATTCGAATTGGTACACCAAAGGACGTCACTAGGCTAAAGGAAGAGGGTAAATGGAGTGGATCCCAGCGCGAATCAAAAGAAAATTTCAAAGGTACCACCTGCCTGTATTGGAAAATTAGAAAACTAAAATTTGTTTTACCTTCCACCCCCTTCTCCTTCAGGAAGAACCTGTAGTGACTTTCATGGGTGGGCGCGTATTAGGTGCCGACATAAAGAACCCGCCATACTTTTTCTGTAATTTCCTGTAAAAAAAGGCGGGTTCTTTATGTCGGCAATGAATAAATACAATGTAAACTTTAAGTTTTAAACCTAAAATTTTATTTTTAATCCTTAATTTTATTTATAAGCCTAAAATTTCATGTTCAAGCCTAAAAATTCATTTTTAAACCTAAAATTCCACTTTGAGCCTGAAATTTCATTTTTAACTTCAAAATTTTATTTTTTAGCCTAAACTTTCATTTTAAGTTTAAAATTTCATGTTTAAGTCTAAAACTCACTCTTTTGCGTACAATTTAATGTTTAAGCCTAACATATTAGTTTAAAGTTTAAATAATCGTTTTTAAGCATAAACTTCCGTTTTTAAGCCAAAACATTAATTTTAAACCCAAACTTTAATTTTTAAGCCTAAGAATGTGCCTTCAGCTTAAAAAGTCTAAACCGATATTACAAATTAAAAAAAAATAAAACTTTTTTTTTAAAATTGACCTCATTATTGACTCACAAATAAACAACATAAATAGAACGACAATTTGTGATTAATCAGCTCGTAGAACTATAATAAATAAATAAAGGGAGCAAACTGATTATCACTCGGAATTTGTTATCTAAACTTGAAAAAGGTTTGTTTTTCATTTG
Organism: Bursaphelenchus okinawaensis; assembly: GCA_904066225.2. NCBI lineage: Eukaryota > Metazoa > Nematoda > Chromadorea > Rhabditida > Aphelenchoididae > Bursaphelenchus > Bursaphelenchus okinawaensis. The sequence continues at coordinate 2,544,057 of CAJFCW020000005.1, read as the reverse complement.
TCTTTCTAACCTTGAATTCATATCAAAAATTGCAATTCTACAAAAATGTTAACCAAAAGAAAGTGATTCTGCGTACTTTTTGACCCGTTAAAATTCCTTCCATGAAGTTTTTGACCTTTTGTTGACAATTATATACACTTTTTAACCAATTTGAACCTAATTCAGGTTTTTTTTATCAATTTTTACACCAAATTAAACTTATAAAACGCACTTTTCGAACAAAAAAACTGTCATTATACAAACTTTCTGACCAGTAAAGATGCTCGATATGCAAAAATCATCCACCACTCACAACTATTATACTTACAATTATCAATCCACATAATTTCCTTGCCTAACATTGATCATTTTGGCCACAAACTCCTTGAAAATCTCCATTCCTTCTGGACTTGTGAATAATTTCTGGCCAACCGGGAAATTATTGTAGATGACTTCAGGTGAATGATCTTGTACCGGACCTTCTAGTTCACCTGGTACTTCTAGGTCTGGGAAGAGCTTTCTGAAATTGTCTTACATAACAAGGCGAAGCCGGTCAACGCAAAAACTTATGCCAAAATTTGCAAATATCGCAAAAAAAGAAAGTGTAGGCTAGGTATAAAAACTTACACTAACTGCGCCTTCAAATCCTTGGTCGGTGCCAATTTACTGACCAAATCCATCCAACAAGCCAACTCCATAGCTATCAAACTTGAATTATAATCTGAAAAAGTCTCTGCCAATTCTTTTAGTACTGCTTTGATATCTTTTGGCATTATGAAAAGTGGGTAGAAGTCGGTAATTTTGTAGCCAATCTGAAAATGGTTTTTTTAGGCTTAAAAATGATTTATTAAACTTAAAAATGAATTTTAGGCTTAAAACTGATTTTTTAGACTAAAAAATGAAATTTAGGCTTGGAAATGAATGTTTCGGCTTAAAAAGTAAACCTTGGGCATAAAAAATCATTTTTAGGCTTAAAACTAAAAGCTCAAGCCTAAAAATAAAATTTTAAAAACAAAAATCAAAATTTAGGCTTAAAAAACCTTTAGCTTAGCCCCCTAACGCTAAATTCAAAAAACTAACACAAAAATAAATTAAATCATACCGATTTCAATTTTTGTTCATGAGTAATACTGGTGTTCTCAATCGCTTCTGGATAAAAGCAGTCTGATCCGAAGCCTTGTCGTTCCGTCAATGGAATCACCGTGAAGAACTTATCATAGAGAAACGAGTAGAGTTTGTTTCGAAACGAATAAAACTCCAAATCTTGATCTTGATTACATTTCAGTAGGGTCAGTTGCCTAAAATATTGAAAATCTTCTTTTTGTTATATTTTTTTTTAAAAAATAGGTAACAACTTCAAATTCTCTGCCATATTAGGCTATACTCTCCTTCAAAATTGCCTTAAACCAAAACTTCAAAATGTTTTAAAACCCCAATAGTTACAGTAACCGTTTTCATAACCATAGCACTTACCTACCCTGGATTCAAAAAAGTGATCAGCCCAGGGCGGGTGACATCATATATAGTGTCGGGTGGGTAGAAATCAAGTAGATGATCATTATTCGATTCTTCGTTTAACAGCCGGTTGGTCCAAGACTTTTCGACCGCCGCTCGTCGTGAAAAGATTAAAAGTTGATTTAGCAGTGATGTTGTTATAGTATGTTGTTGAGTTAAGAGAGGTAGGCATCCTATTATTAGTGACACTGAAAATAGCAAGGTTAGTCCAAATTTCAAAGTTTTCAAAATTTTAAAAACTACAAAAAAAATTAAATCTAAAAACCCTCATTTCCAATGAAAAAACGTCATTTTAACGCCAAAAACGTACATTTATTATTCATATGTTTGGCGGGAAGTAACATTCTGGCTAACGACTGTTTACTTAAAGGTGAAGATTTAGCTGGCGATAATATATCTTCTTGTATTGAAGCATAGAAGACGTTGATTCGCGGCTCTTCTGATGTCAAAACCTAAAAAATCTTAATCTCGTATTTTACAAAAAAAACTACGTTTTAGGTCCAAAATTTAATTTTTAGGCCTAAAGTGTCAGTTTTATGTCGATAGTTTCATTTAAAACCTAAAATTTTATTTTCAAAACTAAAACTTCATTTTTAAGCCTAAATTTCATTTTCAAACTTAAAATTTTATTTTTAAGCCTAAAATTTCATTTTAGCCGAAAATTCATTTTTATGCCCAAATTTAATTTTAATGTCTAAAAGTTCAATTTTAAGCGTAAGATGCAGTTTTCAGTCCAAGAAGACGTTTTTAACTTAACCTTTGCCATCAGGGACGTCGTTTGGGGGAGTTGTAGGGGGTGGTACCCCCCTCCCACAGAAGCGATCCGAAAAAAAATTCCACAGGTAAGGTACCTGTACGCAAAAAAACAAAAAAAAAATTTTTTTTAAATCGGTCCACAGCTACCTGTAGACGAAAAATGTTTTTTCGGCCTCCCCCTCCCCCAGAGAAAATCCGTAGCGACGTCCCTGTTTGCCATATAAAATTTACTACGCTACATATTTTTTCTAAAAGAAAAAGTATGTCCACCCCCAGGGCCGGGCGCGAGGGGGGGGACGTGGGGGGGTACCCCCCCCAGAAAAAAATTTTCGAAAAAATTTGAACGTGGTCCCCCCTGTGGATTTTTTGGAAAAAAAATTTTCGCAAAAAATCGACACAGATTTTTTTTGGACCCCTGCCCCCAGACCAAAAGTCCCCGCCCGGCCCTGTCCATCCCCATTCGCCCACCCCCTCACCTTTAGCAACGTCACTAATGCCTAAAGTTTTAAAACCAAACATAATTTTTAAGCCTAAAACTAAAAAAAAAACATAAAATTAATTTTCGACCCTCTAAATTCAAAATTCAATATAATCACGTTGGGGGCCGAAACGCGGAACACAAATGTGCAAAAAGCGTACTAAATAGCATCAAGTGTGTGTCGATTTGATTTTGGGAAGGCAAAAGTTCGCGGGGGTTCCGTCTTCAAGCCCACCAAATTGGATTTGTGACAAATCCTCAAATGGCTTTATGACATTTGCCATTCGCCAGCCGTTGACCTTTTGTTCTAAACGTTTCGGCATTGTGTTTGAGTTGTTAACCTTTTACATTGTTGCGCTATTACCTAGTACTAAAGGTTTTGAGCTAGGTTACAGTATTTTAACTGTATTACTGTATTTTTATATGATATTACTGTATAAAGACTATATTTTTGCTTGAGCTACATTACTTTATTTCATATGATTATATATGTTTCGAGTTCATTGTTGGCCAGTAGTTATGTTACTGGTTTGTGTATGTGCTACATCATCGGATAGAAAAGTCAGGCATCCCAGGAATCAACGTAAGCCTATTTTTAAGTTAGAACAGGACCAAAAGCTCCGTATTTCCAAAACCAACTCAATGTGCTCCACATCGCATGAGGAGTGGACTTGAAAGGGCCGGACCCAATTTTTTTGGCCATGTCATTTTCCATGTGTTTCCTCACCTTAAAAATAAATTTTGATGGGTCCCTGCCTTAGTTTCACCTCTAGTGTCCTGGCAATTACAAATTTTCTTCTCCCGCACCCGTGCGGAGCCTAGTAAGCACCCTTTCAAGTCTAGTATAAAGAGAACATCTAATTTTTTACAACTACACTAATGTCTTTTCAAAACCTTCATTCCTATGATTTCAGATATGCACACAAGACCTAGTGATTTCGTATTACGATGCCCTCCTCCACCAAAAACCAGACACAAAGTGAGTTTAAAAAGCTAAAATGGCTACAAAAAGAAGCTGAAAACCTAAAACATCTTATAAAACGAACCGATGAAAGGCTACACCCAGTCAAAGTTAAACAGATTAGACCACAGAAGCAGAAATAAAGCCTAAGCCGAGCTAAAAGTTCGATTAAAGCTATATTTAGAAGGGGCTCACTAGGCCAGCTCCGGCCCCAGGCTACAGCAAGTTCAAAAGCGGACAACCCTTCAAACATGGGCCCGAGCCAAAACCTAGTCAAAAAAAAATCCAGCCCTTTACAGGTCTATTTGAAATTCAATTCATAGCTTTTTTTTTATCTATCAGCCCTTTTTACCTGGAAACTTTAAAGCTTGTTTGAAAAAAAATGTATTAGAAAACTCTATCCTACCTTCAGATCCAAGTCAGTGTAGCATTCTACTTCAACAACAAGATCCTGCTACAAATCGACGCTGACAAAATAATCGAATCCCATAGAATCCGAGAGCAAACCGACAAAATTCAATGGAAAACCCTCGGAAATCAGAGTTCTGCCATAATTTCTTGGAAAAACGACACAGTACGATTTGAGTACGAAGAGAAACGACATTGGTATGCAGTTCGAATTAAACCTAACAATATGTACGAACTTCGAGGAGCCTGGAAGTGTAGGCTAACAACTTTTGTCAAGGATAATCGACAAAAAAGCAATTGGTCCAAGTTTGAGAGCCGGAAGTTTTATGGTGCTAGTAAGAACAAAATTTCCGTTTTTCAGGTGAGGTCTTTTTAAGATTTTATCAAAAAATTGTTTTTAAATTACTTGGGTTACATTGAGGTAGATAGTGTCGACGAAAAAAAAGCGAAAAAAAATTCAATCCCACCATAACCTACATTAATATCGGTTCTTTTTACATACCCATCGTTTTTAGTATGCAAAAAGAGATGAAAACAAACAAAACAATACCTTAAAGACAAAAAGAATGGAAGAAAATACTAAAAAAGCTAGCCATCAAGTTCAAACTCCAGATTCATCAAAAATCAGTGAAGAAGACTTTGTGTAAGTGTAATATAAATTAATTTCTTGCCATTTCCTGCTCTATAAAAAAAGTGTTTGCCCTTCTAAACCTTTGACTTAACATTGTCATAAAAATTCACCTAGAACTTTTTAGTTTCTCCAAGCCAAACGAAGACTTTGCAGTCTTTCACAGAATCCAAAGGTTCCGTGAGGTTGCATACATCCGTAACTCAGATATAACGGAAGAAAAATACGATGATCCAACACAAACGGGCAAAATACAATACTATGACACTACTACACCAAGAAACTTTTCTTCTGTTCATGCATTACCAGCAAAATCCGGCTCAATCTTATATTATCCATGGCCTTTTTGGGTCTTTATTGTGTGTTTGTTAGAATATTTAAAGTGTTTATAATTCTTTATTGATTATAATTTTTTAAAATTATTTTTATTAAATTCTATTTAATTTTAATAAAAATTCATCATATTTTAATTAAAAAACCAAAAAAGCAAACAAAAATAATGGGTATGGTAAACCTCATGTAACCTCAAGAATTTTTTTAAATTAAAATAATTTTTTAAAAGTTTAGTTGACAAAATAAATAACCTACATATACTAAAAATTTAAAATCTATAGCTGCACAGTGCAAAAAGTTCTATTAAAAACAAAGAAAAATATTTTTAATAAGTGTGGTACGTTGAGTTCACTGTAACTTCAACATTTTTCAAGTTTTAAAATCTCCTTTTTACAATAGTCGACGTACAAAACACTCTTCAATCTCCCAAATTTCCAAATCTCTAACTAAACTTTAAAAAAAGTTACATCAACTTTTCCTAATATTATCCTACCTTTTGTCGACTAGCCATTTTGATATTGCTCTCAATCAAAGAAACCTTTGGGAATCCAGAATTTAGAAACTTGTGTGCCAATTTAGGTTCATGCGAGTTAAAAATAGCAATATGCGCTTGAGATTGCTTTACAATCAACTCTTCTAACATCTGATTAGACCATCCTACCACTTTTTCTAAAAACAAAAAATTTAATAATGTAACTCACCTTTCCTTACATTATTAAAAAATTTTAATGCCCAGGTTGTAAAAATTACCTTGTAATTCTTCGGATTTAATACCCAGTCCAACTTTTCTCAAATGTCGTTGCCAAAATGCTTTCACTGATCGGGTTATCATATAAGATTTGTGCTTGAAAAGATGAAAAATTAAAAATCTAGAAAAATAGTGTTATTAATATCAAAAAGATTAAAACTTATTTTATCTACTTTTTGGTTAAAAAACACATTTTTCGCTCGAAAACAAACGAATTTTTAGATAAAATAATACGGGCGCAGTTTGTCACAGTGCAGGCTGCAGTTTTATTTTATACGATGCAACTACTTTTGGCAAAAAACGGTTTTTTCTCGATTTTTGGAAGAAACGAAGTGAAATTAGCATAAAACTATCGTCAAAAAAAATTTTTCGTAAAATTTTCAAAAAAAACTTTATATTGTCACTTGTTCATCAACTCTGTTAGCGGTCGGCTGTTTAACGACGCTTCGAAGAAAATGTCAAGGATTCGCACCTCGAGCAGCGAAGAACGTGCATTTGTAGAAACCAGAGCCCCGGCTTCAAGTTTTTTCATTACCAGAAGCCCTTACGGGCAACATTTTGAGGAAGGCGAGCTGGATAAGTCTTTGTATAAGATCAAAATACCAGATGACAAGCATGATGCAGATGGAGTTAGGCACAATGTAGAATATGAAGACATCTCGGATGCTATCGATTATGATGGTGGAATTCAGTACAGTGTGGATGATGACGATGGTATTTTGCATGATGAGAGCTTTGGATTCGGAAGCATGCGAAATGAGCATCGTAGCTGTAGAAAGGACCAATATGACCATCAGAAGACTAGAATTCAGCCCGATAAGCACCAGAAGTTTAGAAGCCAACACGATGTGCATCAGAAATCTAAAAGCCAGCACGATGAGCATCAGAAACCCAGAAGCCAGCACGATGAGAAGAAGGAATTTGGAAGCCAGCACGGTGACAACCACGACTCCAGAAACCTGCAAAATGAGAATCAGGGGCTAAGAAGCCAGCACGATGAGCCTCATGATTTCGGAATCCAAAATGAATTCCGCTACGAAGCCCGTGCGACTTGTGGGGCTTCGTTTGACGCCAGAAGCCTGTCTGAAGACTTGTCCATGCTTAGTATTACGACACCGTACCCATGCGACGATGGAAGAGGCATCGGATGGGATTCGGAAATGCACGATATTTCAGATGCCGTCTTTGAAGTGTTTGGAACGCCAGAATCTACGGATTTTACGGATTCTGATGATTTTTTCAGTGATAGTTACGAATGTGATGCTAAGTTGGGTGAGGATGGTACTCACAAGGTCGATGATGCTACGAACAACAACAACAATAGTATTAAACAAGTCAAAACTGGCACTCGGCAGCCTCTGAATGGTACAAACCCTAACCAAGATGGCTCCAATGACTACAATATTACCAGTAGAACCTCCCATCTTCACGACTTGGCGAAAAATGTAGAATCAGATACTAGCGTGATTACAAATGACGCCACTGAAGAATCAGGATCTGTCTTTAGTACTTCAACTTCAGAATCCGAACAAGAAAAGAAAGAAGCGATGGCTTTGTAGATTAGAAGCGACTTCAAGATGGTGGGATTCTGGAGCATATTGTAGACGTTGGGATTTTGGAACACAGTCTAGTCTTTGGGATTCTAGAGCGAGTACAAATGGTGCTTGAGGACGTCATCTGCTTATATCTATATATTTCGCATCATCAATTTCGTTTTTAAATAAATTTTTTATATTATAATTGAATTTTCATTAACTTTTATTCATAAAACTTTAAATTGACTATGGCAAACCAGTAAAAATTAGTTAACAGTCTTTACAACAAGTTGTCGAAGGCTTAATATACTTTTTATTCTTCATTTGCTTTTCAAGACATGCTAACATACCGCGGTTGCAAAGATGGTCTCCGAGCTGAAAAGGTTTTTCAATTTGGTCAAAACGTTTTTGGAATTTTCAATTTCACAAGTTCAACTTAACTTTGGTCCAAAAGTTAATGGAATTTAGAGTTTTGGGTCGAAAGTTCTTGGAATTCCAAGTTTGGTGCAAAAGTTTATAGAATTTTGAGTCAAAATTATTCGAATTTGAAGTTTGATTTAAAAATTGCTAGAATTTTAAAGTTTGGTCCAAAATTTCTTAGAAGTTTAAGTTTAGTCCAAAAATTTATGGAATTTCCAATATGGTCCAAAACTTTATAGAATTTTACATTTTGGTTTAAAAGTTTATGGAATTTTAAACTTGGTTCAAAAGTTCATGGAATTTTGAATTTTGGTCCAAAAATTCTTGCAATTTCGAATTCTGGTTCAAAAATTAATAAAATTTTAAGTTTGTTCCGAAAGATCTCGGAATTTGTGTTCTGGTCAAAAAGTTAATGGATTTTTAAAATTGTGTCCATTAAAATCCACCAAACTTCAATATCTACCATTCCTAAGTCCATACAATCCCCTTACCTCACTTTGTTGAATGTAATCAATAACCTTCTTCATGGTCTCATTCCTCATCCCTTGTGCCACATTCTTACTCGTATATAGGGTTTTGATGGTGGTATCAAAGAAATGAAGACATTGTTTATGAGCTTTGTCATCTTTACGTTTAGCATCAACATATAGTGCTATGCGAATCAAAAACACATAGACAATGACCTTTGCGAACATATTATTATATAAAACTAATTTTGAAAATGTAATCGACAGTGTTTAGACATGATAATTAGGCATGGTAATGGTCGTTTTAACGGGGTGGATTCGGAGGAAAAGTGTTAACATTGTTTGATTTTACAAAATGATATACAGTATTCATACATGGTGTGGTTGAAGGTGACGCCCAGGGCCCGGCGTTGGGAGAACCTCCCCCCCCAGAAAAAAATTTTCGAAAAAAGTTGAACTGAGACCCGGGAAGGTGGTAAACAAAGGTGCATTTAACCACAACCGATACGAAAAAAAATCACAAGTGGGTGGGGGAAGGGAAGGGTAGAAAAACAAATAATTTCACATATGGAAGCCCCCATCAAAAAAATTTGACCCCTAGCTTAATTTCAAAGAAAAATTATCTCGACCCTACAGTACCAGGTGCACCATTTAGAGACAGCACACACAATATGCATATTTCCATTTATTTCAGCTAATTTGTTTCGAACAAAATATGAACCTGTTTCACCAGATGATATATAACACAAGTGCCTTTTTTATAACAACAATATAAGTGATATGTTAAAGATAGTTACAACTCATTAAAGCTACATAAAGTTATATAATAGTAAAATCATGAAGACATGGTGATATTGAAAGAACGGGGTGGATCTTGGGCTTAAAAACTAATTTTAGGCTTAAACATAAAATTTTAGGCTTAAAAATAAAATTTAGGCTTCCAAATGAAATTTAGCCTTAAAAATGAAATCTTATACTTAAAAATCAATTTTAGGCTTAAAAATAAAATTTTAGGCTTAAAAACTAATTTTAGGCTTAAACATAAAAATTTAGGCTGAAAAAAAATTTTAGGTTTAAAAATGACATCTTAGGCTTAAAAATGAATCCTTAGGCTTAAAAATAAATTTTTGGGTTTAAAAATAAAATTTTAAGCCTAAAAATATAATAAACCTAAAATAATCTTGTAAATTTCAAAATCCATCCCTTCTAATAAAAAAACAATACCAACGTCACCATTAATACTCAAACCCCAAAAGACTAACAATATAATAAATACATTAATATAAATATATAAAAAAGCTCGTTAATAATAAAACTTTTACCCATAATCAATATAATTTGGTCAGCTACCGCTTCTTCGTTTTCACTACACGATCAGATAACATAAAATGCAAGTTGGGCAGTCGGCCCAAAAATGTCTTGGCTTCGGATGAAAGGCTTTCCACTGATAGGTAGGAGATTGCCCCGTTTATACCATTGTTATTGCCGTTTTGGGTTTTGGTACTGAAAAACATTTTGGTACTATGGGATTTAAGGCAGTGTCTTGGTGAAGAAGTGCTTAGAAAAGCATTTTCATCATCCAAAAAAGGCTTATAATCCCCTATTATTAGCCTAAAACCCCTTTATATTGGCATGCAATCGCTTTAATTGACAAAAAACGCATTTTTCCACAAACTTTTAGACCGCAAACAGTACTACCTAAAACTCAAAACAAAATAGAAGAAAATCCTACCTTTCCGTACTCGAATCCAATCCCCATGCCGCCAGATCATCGTCCAACAACGACTTTCCGTTATGTTTGACTGGAGAGTTTTGAAAGAAATCACAGTTCAGATTGGAGACCGCATCACTTGTCGCTGAAAATGACATAAATTGATAACCGAAAACTTCGTAACATCGTGATAACATCAATACACATTATACCAACACTTGGAAAAAGCAACAGACATTAATATATGCCATTATTTAAAGGGACAGCAAGGAGAGTTTAAATAATTTTTTTGCAAGTTCAATAAATGTGGGTTGTTAATATTACTGTAACTTTTAAAATACTGCAGGTAAAAAATTTCTTTCTAGAGCATAGTTAACCAATATAATAGTTTATACCTACTCAAAATTTCATGCATCTAACTAACTTTTAAAAAAAAGTTATGACAAAAATTAACAAAGGCCCACTTTCCTCAACTATAACAACATAAAACCACAAAAAAAAGCTTTACAAACACACAAATTTCACTTCAACACCTCAGAATACATTCACATATCCACACAACACTACCTATAGACGCTACACCTATCTCTACTCCAACAACACCAACTACACCGATCTTACACTGCCTTAAAGGATTGCTCAATCCAGCTCGATTCCAATCAAAATCAGCCGGTTCCACTTGAAGCGAATTTAAATCTATCACGCCCATGTTAACTAGAGGATTTTCGCACAATGTGCGATTAGAAACGTCCAAATCTGAATTAAACTTATTATTACTCGAAACAGCGCCATCTTCCGTGCTCTTGACGTCGGTCAAGTTTGGCTCAAAAACGTCGATTGAGTCGAGGAAAAAGGAAGAAACTTTTGAGTTGGGCCATCGAAACTTCAATGCGTTTGTTTCTTCTATCACGTATAACAGTTTCCATAATGATACTGATCTGAAAATGGGTAAAAACTTTTAAGAAAGTACAAAGATGAATAATATTGATAACGACTACAAAAAACAGCTATAACAATTTATATACAACAGATAAAAATCTGACGACTTGGGTAAATGTAGCCCATTTACTTGCCACCTAATACAATTGACAAACTTTCAAAATTCCAAAAGTTATAGTAATTTTACCGTATCTTATCAAAACACGCTTTTTAAGACCTAAAATATTTAAAACGTTCATAAAAAACCACAAAATCACTAAAACCACGCAAATCCATGAATAACTCACGCCGATTCTTCGTTTTCAACATTAACATCTAATAAAGAAGCTAAATCTGACGTTTCATATTCTTCATTACCACCAATTCCTTCCGTTACCCAAAAGTTTTCATCTTTCATAATCTGCTCTAACGTCGGAAAATAAGCCTAAAAACAAAATAATCTAATAAAAATAAACTTACAGCATCAATAGACGACTGTTTTGAAAGCTGTGGAGATTTATCCACTTCATCTACATCAGCGCTTTCAAAATCTCCAAATTCATCGTCGTCAAAGTCGTCTGGAAGTATTTAGGTGAGTTTTTACATTAAAAAGTAAGACAATTAAGTTTAGGAAATACAAAAAAGAAGTTCAAGCCATAAACCTGACCTTTAAAAACGTTACCTTCATCAACAACAACTCCATTGCTTGTTTCGGGCTCTACCACCTCTTTGCTTTGTGGTTCATCAATGATTTCAGTCGAATCCTGCCTCTGAATTTCTTCATTTTCCTTCATAACCATCAAAACCACCACTTTTCACAGAATCCAGCTCGATATCTTGTCTAAAAATGAATTCACTGTCTTTCTCAGCTCCGCCAAACTTAATATTATACCAAACTTTGAAGCTAAAAACAACAAAAAGAGTAGAGCTTACCCGTTCAATAGTATAACAAATAAACACTCTTTCCTCAAGACGAAAATATAATGTCTTACTCAAATTACGTGCGCTCAAATTCACTTGTTAACCAGCTCTCAAGCGTCGCTCCCGTAGCAACACATACGTGTGACGTTATGCCACAAACTTTTAGCAAGCTGAATATTTCGGAGCGGGACTAAAATAAATAAAGGAAAAATTGGATAGTTATATTTAAATTGCGCTTTTTAAGGGTTTTAGGCTTAGATTTTGTGAAAACTATGTTGTAGTAGGTTCTAGATGATCTTATGGACTCAATTGTGATTGGCAGGTTTATATTTGACAGGTTTGTTATAGTTAAATTATGTTTTAAAAAAGACTGAAGATCAAATTTTAGTCTCGCGGATAATCTATAAATTGTATTTGTCGAACTTACAGTTTCATAAGTGTGATATGGTATTTTAACTGTTTGAGAACATAATAGAGTTGTCATTTTTATGGTGTTTGTTTACATTTGATTTAAAGTTTGAAGATTATATTAAACTTAACATCAAACGCTGATCAATGACATTCTTTTTGTTATAACTTTTTTAAAAATATAGGTTGAAACTTAAACATTTTGAAGAATGTATACTATTAGTTTTTTTCAACGTAACTTAAAAGGAATTTTTGAAGAAGTTTATCTAAAATTTTTATGTTATAATAGTTTTATCGCACACTTATCAATCGCTGCTTCGTTCGTTTACAAAATTTTAATAAAGTTTAAGTTTTAGAGATTGAACATGACTGAAGCACCTTCAGACACAGCTAATCATCAACGTTTGGATGAGATGTTGCTTCATCTTACTCCGAATGGTGCTGTGGTACCATATTCAGCGTGCATAGACAAGGATGGGCATTTTTGGGTGGCTTCAAAGGGTGGATTATTTAAATTTGATGGAAATTCACATTCATTAATTGTTGAGCGTAAGAACACGTTTCCTAAGAAGATGATGCCGTATTGTCAAGTTCATACATATCAGGATAAGGTAGCTTTATTACCTAAAATATCTCAATTTGTGTTTTAAATTTAGGTGATTCACATTCAAACCGGGGAAGGAGATTTGACTGAATATAGAGTGCTATCTCTTGATGGGCAAGTTGAAGTTGAGCAGATTTTTGATGGCAAAATCCAGGGTTTTGTCATCAGTGAACAAGGTGACATGTACATGACGAAGCAGCCTGTAGCTGGTGAAGATTATGTTATTTACAAGACTAGTTTTGATTGCCCGATTGGATGGACGGAGTTATCGACTGCTTATGATTATTGTTTCCAAGCGCTGTGCTTGTACGATGAAAATACGTTGGTAGCGGCTACTACTACTGTTCCTTTGAATATTTGTTCAAAGTAAGTGTTTAAGTTACATTTTTCTAATAGTTTTAGGTATTTTATGGTTTGAAGGGAAAGAAAATGTCTGCCTTTTGGCTCTCATATTGCTTTTAAAGGAGAAGTCAATTAAAAAATCAAGTTTTTAGGCAAACTCTGAAGATAATTGATGCTAATACAGGAAAGATCAAGAATTCTTTTAGTGAAGCTGGTAAAGAGGATGGACAGATCTTCTTTCCAAGGGCTATCAAAAGGTAAGAGCAGGGCTAATCGAAGGTGAGGGTAGACCTATTAAAATGTGAGGGTAGGATAGGAGGGTGTGGTAGTGTTATTTTGCAGATATGTTGTCTTTTTAAGTCAACATTTTTTAAGCCTAAAATTAATTTTTAAGCCTAAAATTTGATCTTTAAGCTTAAAATTGATTTTTATGCCTAACATTTCATTTTTAAGCCTAAACAACGTTTTAAGCTCAAAATTTCATTTACAAGCCTAAATCTTCATTTTTTATTTTCTAAGTTTTATTTCCAGATACCACGACTCCATCGTAGTAATGGACAAAACCGGTCGATTCCAAAGCTTCGACCTAGAAGGCAACTTTACTGGCATAAGCGCTCAAATCGACGCTTATTTGAGTAACAGTTTCATCGTGCAGAACGATGAAGCCATCATCGTGTGCTCAGGAATCGTCCAAAAGGCCGATGGCGAGACAGTATGTGATGATTGGTTGGAGAAGATCAAATTAGACGGATCAAAGTGGCAAAAAGACGAAGTTACAACTGCTTAATTTACTTTACAATTCTGGGAATTTATAATGTGATCACATGTGATATTATACTCTATTTCCATGTTAAACGATATAATTTTAAAGGTTCACTTATGTACATATATACGATAATAAATAGAGCTTCTAGCGAGTTTTGTAAAGTTTAGTTGTGCCTAAAGTACTACGAAATTTCATCTTTAAGCCTAAACTTTCGTTGTTTAGCCTAAAGTTTTAGTCTAAGCTAAGCCAAAAATTTTATTTTTAAGTCGAAAATTCATTTTTAACTCCAATTTTTAATTCTTAAGCCTAAAGTTAAAACATAAAGGTTACTTTTCGCCTAAAACTTCATTTAGCCTAAAATTTTATTTTTAAACCTAAAAAACCACTTTAAGCCTAAGATTTCGTTTCTAAGCCTAAATTTGATTTCTAACTTAAACTTTTAACTTTTAGGCTTAAAACTCCATTTTTAACCCTAAATTTTAATAATTAAGCCTAGAATTCAAAAAGCTATTAAGATCTTTATTGAAAACCCGTTGACTACAACAATATATACTATCTCTAACAAAGATGTTGTTTTGCTTTTATGTTCCAAATATACTGGGACATGACGACCAATTTTGGTAGGCACGACATTGAAGATAGTCGATGTTGAATTCATACAAATCGACGCCATTTGGAGCTGCTTTGGTAAACCATTTTGGGGTGTATACTAAAAATAATTTGTTTAATTCAAGCTTTCATTTCATTTTTAAGCCTGAACTTAATTTTTAAGCCTAAAATACATTATTATTGATTAAAATTTTTTTTTAGCCTAAACTTTATTTTTAGGCCTAAATTTCATTTTTAAGCCTAAAATTTCATTTTCAAGCCTAAATTTCATTTTCAAGTCTAAATTTCATTTTTAACCTAAGTTTTCATTTTTTAAGTCTAGAATTTTATTTTTTAGCCTAAAATTTCATTTTTAACCTAAGTTTTCATTTTTTAAGTCTAGAATTTTATTTTTTAGCCTAAAATTTCATTTTTAAGCCTAAGTTTTATTTTTAGGCCTAAATTTTATTTTTAAGCCTAAATTTTATTTTTAAGCCTGTTTCATTTTCAAGCCTAAATTTCATTTTTTAACCTGTTTTCATTTTTTAAGTCTAGAATTTTATTTATTAGCCTAAAATTTTATTTTTAAGCCTAAAATTTCATTTGTAGTCTCAAACCTTCATTTTTAAGTCTAAACTTCATTTTTAAGCTTATGATTCAATTTTTTATGCCTAAACTCATTCAAACCCCCTACCTTTTCCTAGTTTTTCGTGTTCAGCCCGTCGTTTCCTTTGCTGATTTTCCAACTCAGATTTAATGTGATTGGCACGTTTCCATTCGCCGTTCTCCATTTCTCTTTGATCGGGTCGTAGTCTGCTATCAGTTGGTGCTACACCTTCTTCAGGCTCATTCAATTCAATTGCAAATTGAGTGAAGTTATGCATTTTGTCACTGTCTTGTCTATAAATATGATTTTAGGGTAAGGATGCTCATTTTTAGGCTTTAAAGTTTCATTTTTAGGCCTTAATTTTCATCTTTAAGCCTAAATTTGTTTTTTAAGCCTAAAGTTTCATTTTTAAGCCTAAAATTTCATTTTTAAGCCTACAATTTCATTTTTAAGTCAACAAAGAATTCCTAAGCCTAAAATTCTATTTTTAAGTCTAAACATTCTATTTTTAAGCCTAAATTTCCGTTTTTAAGTGTAAAAATGTAAGCCTTACGGATAAGGAAACCGTTGCCAAACCAAGCTCTCGGCTTCAATTTCTCCATCCGGCTCCAGTTTCTGAAGGAGTAGATTCATATTCCAAAAACCATCCATTTTATATTGTACGTGACCTTTGGCATCTGTTATTGTACCAGTAACCTTAGAAGGCAAGGTTTTACCAGAAGGCGAGTTTTCATGAAAGTTTAAGGCACATCTGGCTTCATTTGTACTCGTATGTATTGTTATTTGACCAGAACATTCGGTAGTCATCTTTCCTGACACAGGGTTGGTTATTATTCGAGAGAAGGGGAGCTGAAAATGGTTTTTAATGTTAGCCTTAGTCCAGAGCCCTAGTTCAGAGCTCTAGTTCACAGCTCTAGCTCAAAGCCCTAGCCCATTTCCTACCTTATCAAAGCTAAAAACTGTGCCACAATCCTTGAATTGAATGATTGTTTTTCCTTTTTGATGAACATGGAAAGCTCTTCCTTTGACGTCAGTTGAAAAGGTATAGGCTTGCTTTAGTATCCATGACTTCCCTTTCGAAAACATGGCACTTGTCGGTGGATGGTGCGATACCTACAACAATATTTTTTTTCAAATTTATCATGTTGGAAGCAAAAAATTTTTGAAAAAATATAAAATTTCAAAAAATTCAAAAAAAAATTCAAAAAATAAAAAAAAATAAAAAAAAATTTAAAAAAAATTTTTAAAATTTTAAAAAATTAAAAAAGTTTCAAAAATATATTTGACATTGACCCACCTGCTCAGAAATGCTATAAAACCCTCTATCATCTCTTCGGTCAAACTCAAAGGTCTCTCCTAATAAAGGATTGAAAGGCTTAGTGTTTCTAACGGCCAATGATGAATAATTTGAAACGACAAAAGCTGCTACATAGGCTACTCGTTTACACATATCTCTAGTTTCAGCCGCTGCCTTATCTAATAAGTATGAGTACTCCAGGTCTTCGGTTAGACGTTGTAGTGCTGACAATGGCTCGTTGAAGTCGACCTATAACAGTATTGATTGAGGTTTTTAAAGAAAGTTCTTGTCTTTTTTGACTTGTAAAGAAAGTTCTTGCCATTTTGTGTTTTGTAAAGAAAGTTCTTGCCATTTTTTGTTTTGTAAAGAAAGTTTCTGCCATTTTTTGTTTTGTAAAGAAAGTTCTTGCCATTTTTTGATTTGTAAACAAAGTTTTTTCTATCTTTCATATTTAAATGAAAAATAAAGTCTCTTACCGGCATTGACAGTTTAGAAACATCTTTCCCAATACATTTCTTCATCAAAATAAAGTAATTCATGGATGTTGTTGGTCGAAATGGCACTTTTGTTCGACGTTTTTTGGTCTGAAAAGCATTATCATTTATCAAAGACAATCCACATACAATAAGACAGTAAATACGGTTTTGTTATGGCATTACAGGTATTTATGGTCGTGGCAAAACATATGAAATAAAACAATAGTAAACACTTACAGTTTGAGGTAATTTAGGTAGCTGTTCTTCTATCAAAGCCCATTGACTAGTCGAGGTACTGCAGTGCATTTTGAGTCTAAAAATACTTCAATTACTTAAAGTCCTGTATAACGAACGTCTCGGTAAAGAAAATACTTGATAACAACCAAATTTAAAATTCTCGATCGAGTTGTTATACAGGAGTTGCAAGTTGTATACTTTCCTAATGAATAAACCCCTCAAAACCAATAAACAAGAACAAGTTGAAAGCTAAACTTGAAAAAAGCCAAGAACAATGCGAAACGTCTGCTTTTAATCGAAGATTCGCAGGCAAACACATCGAAACTTGGCCTTCAAGCACAGCATTGCCGAGCCTTTTTTCATACGCTCGCTTTTTGGTTTAGGCCGCGAGCAAGAAAATACACTATTTTGAGAGTATTTTATTCGAAAAAAGTCCTCATTTCGTAACGTCATGAAGAGGGGTTCGAACCGCACTCACTCCATGTTTTAGTCATAAACTCAGTAGGGGTCTCGGGTAAGATTAGTAGAGGCATCGGTTGAGAGAAGCTATATTGCCAAATTTGAAAGTCATAAAAAGAGAAGTTAGAGCGATGAAAACAATTTTGATATCAAAATAAAAGTTTTGTTTTTACAATTGACTTCCAACGTAAGAAATACAAAAGCTAGGATTGTACGGTAGGGTAACGTAGAGTACAAAAGAAGCTATGGTTGGGCAAAATGAAATAAATTTAAATTTTATGTTCTATATTAAAAAAAACCCTCCCCCAAAAAAAAATTTTGAAAAAAAAGTTGAACGTAGTCCCCCTGTGGACATTTCGAAAAAATGTTTCGTAAAAAATCGCCACAGGGAGCTAGTTATCAGTGCCGGGTTTTTCGACCCCCGTCCCCAGACCAAAAGTCCACGCCCGGCCCCTGTCTGTATAGAATCGCTAGAAGATTTTAAATTTGCTCGTTATGAAGACGTTTCGTAATACAGAGATTTTAAATGCACTGTGTAGTGTTAGCCGGGGATTTCAAAAGTTGTATGTTATACGAGGATTTCGTTATATAGGAGGTCCTTCTACAGAGGTTCCACCGTATAATAATACAAACATTCAAGGTATTACTTAACAATAATGTAAGACTTTAAAAGAGGTTATGACATAATAAATGTAGAGTCGAAAAATTGAAAAAAAACCCAAAAATATAAAGTACAGTAAAAGCATTGTGACTTTTTGGCCTTTTTATATTTAAAAGTTTGTTTTATGTTTTCAGATGACAAAGTAAATAAGCTACAATTACACAAAATTTCAAGTTATTATCTAAAGTTTTAAAAAAGTTATGCCAAAAAACTATTTAAAAGCTAAAAAGTGAAAAAAAATAAAGTACGGTAAGGATACTGTTTCTTTTTTGTCTTCTTAAATCTAACATTTCTTTTCATATTTTAAAATAACCAAATAAATAACCTACAACAACCCAAACTCTCAAGTTATTGGGTGCCGACATAAAGAACCCGCCATTTTTTGCAAGAAATTACAGCAAAAATATGGCGGGTTCTTTATGTCGGCACCTAATATTACCTAAACTCCAAACAAAGCTATGCCAACTTAAAAATCTAAAAGTTTATTTAAAAATTTCAATGTTACATTATTGTACAACAATTTTTCCTTCTGTGCGTAAATGATTTAGCCTAGCACAAGTGTGTTTTCCTTTAGCTACAATTGAGCCATCTTGTTTGTAGAAGACAACTTCAGCAAACACCATGTTTCGACCGCTTCGAAGGATCGTGGCTTCTATTGAGAGTTTGTCACCAACAAAGGCTGGAGATAAGTAACTGAAAAGTAACTTCTAAACATAAGTTTTGACTTGAAAATACAGTAAAACTCATGTATAATATAATATACGTTTCTACAATTTAGGCTTAAAAATCAAAATATAAGCCTAAAAAATACAAATTTAGGCTTATATCAATATCAGTTACATATAATCACATGTTAACCCACCTGCAAGAAAGCTCCACAGATACTAATGGAGTATCTCTGACAGTCTGTATCATTGCCATCGCTGTGCATAAATCGACCAAAGAAGCCGTTTGTCCTCCATATAACGTGCCTTTTCCATTTATTTCTTCTTCATCTACTGTCAATTCCATTTTGACTACTTTGTTCGTAGCTGATATTGGTATGAGTTTCTCCGCAAATCGACCATAATTTTTGTTGTTAGCCAAAGTTTGTAGGTTGGATTTGAGAAGGTCTAGCCAGTTGGTGGGGTCTAACATTGTCTGAAAATAGTATATTATGTGGTAAGGAGTAGAAGTGGATTATCATAGAGTTAGGATAGGTTTAACATAAGGTAAAAGTTAAGTAGGGTTAAAAAAGGTAAGAAGCAGGGTAAAGAAAGGTAGAGCAAAATAGTACAAAGTAGGATTAACAAGAGTTAGGTCACAATAGAGGAGAGTAGAAAGGGTACGGTAGGGTAGTATAAAGTAAGGGAGGGTAGAAAAAGGTAAGAGAAGATTAAAATAAAGTTAAAATAGGCTTATGGTATAATTAAAAAAGCCTTCTTAAGTGTTAGTAGAGGTTAGAGTAGGCTTAACATTGGATTAGCGTACACTTAACATAGGGATAGGGTAAAGTAGAGTAGAGTAGGATAAAAAGGTAGGATAAAGTAGGATAAGGTAGAGGAGGTTATAACAGGATAGGGTAGGCTTAACATAGAGTTATGGCAAAGTAGGGTATGATAAACAAGATAGTGTAAGACATGACAAAGTCGGAGTGGGTATAATAGTGGACGTAACATAAAGTTAAGGTAAACTTAATAGGGTTAGGATAAGCTTAACACACGGCTATCAAAACTCGGGCTAAGAACAATTAAAAATACAGTAAGCAAAGTCAAAAATCGCTAAAATAAACAGTAACTCATTTTTTTAATACTTATAACAAGCTTCTACAATCAAATCACTTTGTTAGCAAAAGAAACAACAAAATATTTTCAAAATCTTCCTAAATCTTTGCGACAAAGTCTGTCTAATATGCAGTAACAATATCTATGAACACTAAAAACAATTTTGTTCTTTATCCTTTTTCCTACAAAAGAAAACTACTTTAAAATAAGCCTAATTTAAACTTTGTTTTACGTTACAAAAGCCCAAAGAACCACGTCAAACATACGTTATGTTATAAGAATGTTGTTTGAGGTGAACCGACGGCAAAGGAGATATTATCTCAACTTCAAGGTCCTTCACATACCTCTCGATCTATAATTAGGTCTATTGTGCAGTTCAAAACTTGTAAAAATGTCTTTAAAATTGGGCTTGGTTTCCTTATAAGGGTGTGTTACTACCCCCTATATTATAACACTAGCTTTAATAAAAATATTGTACATATTTATTGACAAAGGATATTGTGCATGGTATACAAACAAAAGTAATGTCAAGTAAAGTTAATAATCAGAACAACTGCATCTGTGTTGTCGAGTGCAGCCAACTGGACAGAATTGATGCTGATGTTGGACGTCTTTGTGTTCATGTGAGCATCGATAATATTGTGTGGAGTTTAACTCGCAGTTTGGTTGGCCTAAAACATAAAATTTAAGTAAAAATTGAAAAAACTATAAAGTACAACTACTACGATCTAGTTAAGGCCGGGCAGAGCAGAGCAAAGACAAATCAAAGGCAGGGAAAAGGCAGGGCAAAGGCAGGGCAAAGGCAGGGCAAAGGCAGGGCAAAGGCAGGGCAAAGGCAGGGCAAAGGCAGGGCAAAGGCAAGGCAAAGGCAAGGCAAGGCAAAGGCAGGGCAAAGTCACGGCAAAGGCAGGGCAAAGGCAGGGCAAAGGCAGGGCAAAGGCAGGGCAAAGGCAGGGCAAAGGCAGGGCAAAGGCAGGGCAAAGGCAGGGCAAAGGCAGGGCAAAGGCAGGGCAAAGGCAGGGCAAAGGCAGGGCAAAGGCAGGGCAAAGGCAGGGCAAAGGCAGGGCAAAGGCAGGGCAAAGGCAGGGCAAAGGCAGGGCAAAGGCAGGGCAAAGGCAGGGCAAAGGCAGGGCAAAGGCAGGGCAAAGGCAGGGCAAAGGCAGGGCAAATGCGACAGATGCAACTTCGAAAGAGTTGGGGTCAGATCATGCTGGCCAGTTGAAAACCTGGTCTAACTAAAATATTAATGAAGGCCCGAAAGGCCCGAAGTAAAACACAACAAAAAGGTTCATAGCCTAAACTAACAATTGACCCCAGCCTAGCTTCTTGCCTAATTTTACAGTAAAAAAAACTTTTTTTAAGCTAACTATATAAAAAATACAAACATACTTACCGCAAGAACACTTCACACTTTGGTCATAACAATCCATAGTTGGTTTAAAAAATGGCTTTTTACTTTCCTTTTTAGTATAACAACAGTCCAATCACCAAGAGTATTTTAGAATATTAATATTATATAAAGCAGTAAGTCCGATGCACTTCTGAAGCTCAAACCGATAAAAACAATAAAAATTTGAATAACTTTGTCAAACCGGTAGATTAGGGTATCTTCTCACAAAAGTCAATCGAAAAACTAATAAAAATCGGGAATTCCCTTCTTTTATACCCCACCACGCCCTTATCAGTATGTACCACAAACGGAAAACCCCCGGGTTTCCTGGCAGAACCCGTGAGTTTATAAAATACTGATAACAAGATAACAATACGTAAAATGAGGTACTATCAATTAGAGGACGTGAGAAAAGAGAACAGATTGACAATAAATAAAAAAAATTGATAAAAAGAAAAAAGATAATTTTTAAAAAAAACTGATTACACGATGAGAAAACGAAGACTTTAAAATTTGAACCCTCACAATTGTCAAAATAATATGTTTTTTAAATTTAGTGATAAAAGAATACATTTTCTTCGATTTTTCTTTGATTAGACTTATCAAAAGGTTGAACGAACTAATTATTTAATGTTATTAGTGGGATAGCACAAGACATTTACAGTAAGATTTGTGTTCTTCAGTAGACCTTTATCCAACTTTATGAACTGGGATGGGGCAGTGCACTGCAGTGTAGGTAAGGTTAGGTAAGACAAATGGTTCAGTAGCGCAGTTAAGCTAAAGTACCCTACCTGACCTGCTCAGAATCAGCTCAAATATTTTATATGAATTCTTTGTACTACCAATAGTACCAATAAAAAACTTCAGCTTGCGTTTTTGAAATTTAAATTTTGAATTTGAATTATTTTAGTTTTCCGCCAATTTGGCAAATTTGGCATCGTGTTTCAAGATTTTTTTGACTTTTCAAGCAAGCTGCGCTTACAAATTTAAAAAAGTAGGTTAATTTAAAGGTATTCTACTAGTATATCAAAGAAAAATTTCTAAAAGTCAAAAATGGCAAATTTATAAGCTTGAAACACAATGCCAATTTGGCAGTAAATTCAAAATGTAATTTTTTAATCTCGATTTTCTAGAGATTGATTAAAGCGCAATTTAGTACTTTGCTGAAGGCCTTATATTTACATGATCTTCCATTATAAAAAGTTTAAAGTCAATCAGAGTGGGGCAGGTACTTTCCTTGTTAATTCTCTTTCATTGATTGGTGCTTTAGCTTATTGGTTTTACACCAGATGAATAAGAAGGGCTTTATAAAACACTTTATATCAATTTTTTGGCTGTTAATATCTCACTAGCTAAGACAATTTGACCGTTTTCTAAGTAACTTTTTATGTTTTGCCATATTATATAGGTTTCGTTTTAAAACTTGTAAGATGTTTTAGTGCATCTCGCTGGTAAAGGCACTCACTTGGTTTAGCTAATAGAATGTGTGTTTGTAAAGATCATACGGCAATTTTTAATAGTTTATCAGCTTGTCGCAACTATTTAATTTTTTGTTTCTGTCATCACATGGTTTTTCAAACTGTACTTTAAAAGTTATGACAAACAAGACAAGACGCACTTTTAAAAAATATTTTAAAACGTTCTGTACTTAAAAATAAACGTTAGAGCTGTGAAATGTCATTTTTTAGCTGAAATAGTAGTGTCAGGTTTACAATCTTACTATTGTTATCTAATTTTAAAATTAAAAGTTTTGCCAAAAGTCTTCGTTTCTTCTTTTAAAAATGCGGATTGTTTACTTCGAAATTCGGTGATAAGAGCACTATAATGCGCATTTCAAAAGTGACTCACAAGATAACAGAAGGCTATGTACACAAAGAAAGCATGGGTTTTTACGAATTATGCGTGATTTTTAAAATGTGTAAAGGTAGCATATAGAATGGCGAGAGTAGCACTAGGGTAGGGTAGAGTAGGGAAAAGTAGGCTAGGCTAGAGTAGGGTAAGGTAGGGTAAGGTAGGGTAAGGTAGTTACGGTAGAGTACAGCAGGATACAGTAGAGTACAGTACGGTACGGTGGAGTACGGTAGTGTAGTACAACGTAAAATATACCTCTCAAGTTGAGCAAAACTTTATTATTTATCAATAATACACACATTTAAAATTTTACAAAAATTACAACAGCAGGTTATCTAACGTTATACCATAACACGTAGAACTAGTTATCATAGGCCGCACATTCATACTTAGCAGTTTGTTCACTCGATCGTATTGAAATCTCCACAGTAAATCAATAACATTACTCTTACTAGAATCTTTTTTGTAAAGACAAGAACGTTTACCAACGTTAATATTAGTGTAGTTTCCTTCCAATTTTGATAAAACGTCAATTTCAATTATTTCAATGTAGGTATTGACTACCTGAGGTGTGTTCTTCTTTCGATAATTCCAAATTGCCATAGAACGAGGACCTGATCGTATTATAGGGTTGATACTGTGAACTGATGTGAGATTGTGAGGTAATTTTATTGATATTCCGTTGGACAGTAGAGTTTTGTAAACATTGTGATTTTGAACATATGAGTAGATTTGTTTGGTTATATTGACCTAGAAAATAATAAATTTAGAAAGTATGGATCGCGCAGCGTATTTTACAAAATGCCAGTTTTTTAGTGATCGAATTGTAGCATAGAAGCCAGTTTTTTGTAAAACCTATATCTCTTGTTGTGGGGGGACATACAGTGTTTTGCCTGGACCGTCCAGTCCGGACGAAACGATTTGAAAAAAAATTACGGACCGGACCTAAAACATAGCCGCCGGACGGTCCAGGCAAAACACTGGGACATATTATTCTTGGAGAGGGCAGGGGAGAATCTAGGAGAGGGGATCCATTCTTCTCCTAAAGAGGAAAGAGGAAGGGGGGGGAGGGGGAGGGGGGAGGAAGAACATTTTTTGTTTTCTTAGAGAGGGGGGAGGTCTATTCTTCTGAAAAAGCAGGTCCTATTATCCTGGGGAGCTGGTACAGGCTCTGGGCTAAGGCTCTGGACTAGGGCGCTGGGCTAGGGCTCTGGGCTAGGGCTCTGGGCTAGGTCTGATCTACGCTTTTAAAAGAACTGTGGAGAATAGGAGAGAGGAGGGGAGGTATCTCTTCTCTTTGACTATTGGAGATGGGGTGCGGACCTATAGTACCCTTTGTGTTTGTAAAATACGTGCTTCAGTTCCAAAAGTAATTTTTAAAATTCATACCTGAACTCCTTTCCAATCAACATCATCAAAATCACCAATATCTTTCTTGACTTGACATACACAAAAATTGTTCGGAATTTTGGCTTCATAACAACTTCGATTAGCAAGTATAGGCTTAAACAAGCTGGTACCAATACGTCTTACATTATCATTATTAGACTTTTGGTAGTTTTTAAAATTGCTAGCGATATCAGTTAATGTTTCATGTAAATCAAATGTTGATGTCAAGCGATTTTTGTTAGTTTTCAAGGCTTTGAAAAGCTTTAGGTGCTGTTTTTTTGAACTTTTTTTGGTACGTAGATTGAAGCTAATGGCATTCTTTCTTCGATGCGGCCATAGTAAGTTTCTCGGATGGGATGCTAAAACCATAGCATGATAAAAAATTTAGGGTAGGGCAAGCTGAGGCAAGATAGAGTAAGGAAAGACAAAATATATTGAGGTTGAGCAGGTTAAGATATTGTAAAGCAAGATAGGGTAAGATAGAACAAGACAGAGCAAAGGCAAAGGCAAAGGCAAAGGCAGGGCAAGGCAAGGCAACACAGTTAAAAACGTCTTACAATTCTCTGTCCATGGTCTCCAAGAATGACAAAAAATGTGTTTTCAAATACTTTTTTCGATTGTAATTCAGTTAGGGTTTTTAATAACAAATCGTCGTATAATTGCAAGTTGCTACTGTCATCATGGGTAAAATATGAAAAATGGTTGAACGAGAAATGGCAGTAGTTTTTGTAGGTTAACAAGTAGCTAAAATGAAGAATTTAAATAATTTTTTAAGTTTTTTTTTATTTTTATACTTTTGGCTTACTTTTTTTCCAATTTTTCAGCCAAGAATAGACTAGCAAATTTCTATTTGAACAACTCGATTTTGCATTTAGATTTTGGTAAATATATTCGTAGTAAGGTCTGAAATTGTCTTAGTTAAGGTTTTTTGGGCATAAACTTAATTTTTAGGTATAAACATAAATTTTAGGCTTAAAACTGAATTTTAATTTTTAAAGTAAATTTTAAGCTTAAAAAAAATAAATTTTAGGATTAAGACTGAATTTTAGGCTTAGAATCTGAATTTTAGGCTTAAAAATGAATTTTAGGCTTAAAAATGAATTTTAGGCTTAAAATACTTAATTATGCACCTTCATTCTAATTTTTTACTACTGTATATTTTTTGCCTTTATTATTATATTATACTATGTTCTTCCTCCGTTACCTGAAATAAAAGTCAGTTGGCGGTCTTCTGAATCCGTTGAAGGCTTGATAATGAAATAATCCCTTCCGAGTGTCGCCAATGTCATCATTGAAGAATGTGACGCATCCCAATTCTGTAAATTGTTTTTGAGTTCTATCGTCTAGAATCGACGAACATGTACTATAACATGTGACGATGTTCAAAACAATTTTCGTTTTAAAAGTTTTTTTGTTTAAGACTTGTTTTTTGGTTAGTTTCAAAATTGTTCTACTAAAGATTTTAAAATTTGGTGCTTAAGGTTTTACAACTTTTTAAAAAAAATAATTTAAGATAACGTAGAGCTATTCTAAAGTAAGACGAAGGAAGCGCTGGGGCAAAGAAAGAGTAAGGCCGTGATAATGGTAGAGTCAGGGCTAAGCTAGAGCTAGAGAAGAGCTAGAATAGGGCTAAGAGTAAAGCTACAATAAGGTTTTGATAGGGCTAGAACTAAATCTTTGGGTTAGAACTATGGGCTAGGGCAAGACAAGAGTAAGGTTAAGGTAGCGTTAGGGCTTTGGACTAACTCTCAGTGCTGCTGAGGTTTTGGGCTAAGGGTCTGGGCTAAAGCTCTGCGCTAGGGCCCTAAGCTAGGGCTCTAGGCGAGGGCTCTGGGCTCGGGCTTGGGCTTTGAGCTAGGGCTAAAGCTTTGAACTAGGGTTCTAGGCCAGGGCTCTGGGCTAGGACTTTGGGCTGGGGTTTTGGGCCGGGAATTGGAATATGGCTTTGGGCTAAAGCTCTGTGTCGGGCTCTGGGCTAGACTTACTTTTCATTTTGTCAAAAACAAAAGGTACCAATTTCTGAAAATTGCCTAAACTTTCATTTTGGTCCAAAAAGTCTTGTCGTTTTACATATTTTGTTAAATTTCTGACACTTGGTTCAAACACTTTTCCACTTAACATAGCCAAGGTGTTTATAGCTGAATTGTCACCTATTTTCGTATATCCTTGTAAAATTTGAAAGTCATTTTCTAACATAAAATTTAAGGTTTTTAGACAATGTCTGTAGAAGCTGCTACGTGAAGTTGAATCAATTTGTAAAATTGCTACATTATATCGTCCTGGCTGGGGTTTTACTTTAAGCTTTGGATTGTATGGAGCTTGGTAGTAGGCGTTGTGGTAGGCTGAAAGAGGGTTTATTGAACGATAGTTTATAGAATAGTGTTATGGTTAGATTATGTTGATAGTTAAGGGCAATGCGGGGGTAAAGTATTGAATACTACAAATTAGAAGAGATGAGGTGAATTAACTTGTAAACAATTTGGTAAAAAATAACATACATATATAGTTAATAGTATGAGGCAAATTATAGTGCAGATAATAGAGAAAGGCATAGAATACAGTACGTTAGGGCTCTAAATAATAAGGCAGCGGTAAAAAGAAGGTAAGATAAAGCTTGGGTACAGAACGTAGGATAAGGTAAGGAAGAGTAGGTAGAGATGATAGAGTGAGGTAGAGTAGGGTAGGGTAGGGTAGGGTAGGGTAGGGTAGGGTAGGGTAGGGTAGGGTAGGGTAGGGTAGGGTAGTATTAAAAAAGTAAAGCTTAACTAAGTCATGCGTCTTCTTCTCCCAACACTTGATGACAAAGCAAGTAACATCAACTCTAAACTGTTGTTCTATAGGTAACCTTTTCCACAATCCTTTAAACCTCCAAACATCAATAGTTGGCCATAACGTTCCAATAAGTTCTCGGTAATAGCAAACTATCGTACTTTTGGATACTGTAATTGTAGACCCAAACGGTTCACTGATATAAAATGATCCATCATTAAGCTCAGTAACAATATTATTGTAGGCAGTTTTTGGACATTGAAAACTATGTCTGTGATGATGAAAGTCGTCTATTGTAATGTGTTCTGGCTGTAGCATAGGAAAGTTACATGTGTTTTCTAAGATATAAGAGCTGTTGTAGTCAATAAGGTCTGAGATGGATAGTTTGTTAGGTTGTTTAATATAGTAATCAGTTACAAGATCAATTTGGTCCACTTGGTAGTCGAAAAAATCGTTCATACGATAAACTACTGCTATTATGTTCAGTAAAATCAAAAATAGTATTAAAAACAAACAAGAATTTACGTGGGATATCATTATTATTTTTGTAATAGAGCTTGAGGCTAGCGCTAGTTCTAGCGTTAGTCAGGGTGGTGAAAATGATAATATAGTTAAGACTTAATAAGAAACAATGTCATTTGTATTTATAATAAATAGAATAAGGAAACTCTTTTCAAATAACATAGGTTTTTTTAATTTGATTATTGGAATAAAAGTAACTACACAAAATAGATCAAAATCAATGTTTTACAAGGGTATACCGTCGATACCCTTGGGAAATGGCCTAGTTCGTATGCGCTACCGTTTGAAAACACGCAATCAAGGCTAATGTGAAAAGAAGCTAAGGTAAAGCTTTCGTATAGTTAAAGACAAAGCTATAAGTTAAATAAAGGTTACGTTAAAACAAGTCGAAGCTTGGTTGAGGCTATCGGGAATAAGACTAGGGCTAAGCTAAGGTTAGGTGGGCTATTCCAGAGCCAGGGGAGTGTTAAATAGGCTGTTTGAAGACTATGGCTTAGCTGAGGCAGGGTTAGGTAAGCTATTAAAAGGCTAGAGTAGGGCTAAGGCTAAAAGCTAAATTAAGATTGGGTAGGCTATTTTAAAGCTGACGTAAGGCTAGGGCTAAACTGGAGTAAGGTTGAGTAAGCCAATGGAAGGCTAGAGTAGGGGCAAGGCTTGTGCAAGTCTAGAGCAAGGCTAGTTTAATATTTACAGTCTAGACTGCTTGAATCAAATAAGAAACTCGTATTTTAAAACCTTTACTGACCATAACTTACAACATGTGAAAAAGTATAAATAAGTTAAGAAAAAAGAATTTATATCCGATAAACATTAGGAACATTGGAAAAGCGTGTTTTGTCGACGTCTGGTTTCATTGCACGTCACGAAAAGTTTGAGTCGGTGTTTCGAGTTGTGGTTGGTTGTGTTACTTTCGTCCAAATCTGTAAAAATTGTTTTTTAGGCTTAAAAATGAAGGTTAGGCTAAAAATGGAAATTTAGACCTAAGGATGTATTTTAAGCTTAAAACTAAAAGTTAAAGCTTAAAAATGAATTTTTAGGTTTAAAAATGAATTTTGGGCTAAGAAATGATTTTTAGACCTAAAAAGTAGTTTAGCTTCAAATTTTGGTTACTGTATTGATTTTTAGTCCACTTGAACTTTTTTTTTGACAAACACTATAAATTTCAAGCAATATGAGTTGACCCGGAAGATAAATATCAAAGAGACATAAAGAATTGAAACAGATAAACAGATAAACTTCCGAAAGAGGGGCTTCTTCCGAGTTGAAAACAAAGAAGTTAATAAATATTTTAGTATAACCTTTCTGGTCTTTGAAACCTTTTTTTAGTACAGTGAAACTCCTATATAACAAATTTTCATAAAATTTTAAATTTATTTATAAAATTTTGTTACACTGCTTTACATACTAGAATAATATATTTTTTTCAATTTTGAAACTTTTCTACGCAAACTAGGAAAAAGCCGGTTATTGGCCTGGGAATGTAATCCAATATGGATTTGTTTTGAATGGAAACAATAAACCTTTTCGCCGGAACAAACTTTTGCCACGTTCACAACGGGTCTCACACCTCCTTTAATCGACCAAATTGTTTTTGCTGAATACTTTATACGTAACTGGAATAGTCGAAACTACAGGTTGGCATTCAAAAAAGTGTATCTTTTTTATCAAAAATAGTATATTCTTGCCTAAAAAAATGGTTAATAATATTGAAAAAACTAGGATAATGTAGGGTAGAGTAATGTAAGGAAGGGTAGAGTAAGGTAGAGTAATATAGGAAAGAGCAAGGAAAAGTAAGGAAACGGAGAGTGGGTAAGGTAGAGTAATATAGGGAAGCATAAGGCAAAGTAAGGCAAAGTAAAGTATGAATAAGGTAGGGTAGGATAGGGTAGGCTTGATAAGCTTGACGAAAAAGTGTAGGATAGCATAGGCCGTTGAAAAAAGTGGATCACGGTAAAAACACCGTAACTTTTAACATTTTGAGATTTTGGAAACTATCTCCACCTATTAGTTAGTAAACATAATGGACAATAATTAGCCACAGCTTAAACATTGTAACTAAGTTTTTTTTCAAAAGTTATGGCTAAAAGACTAATTTACTACACCTACTTGTTGCCTCTTGCCTTTCCTTCAAATTTCCATACAATTTTTTACCGTAGTTTTTTTTCAAATTTCGAAAAAATACCTAAAATTAGAAAACAGCTCATCTCTTTTTATCAAAATATCAAAAAATAATTAAAAATTAATGAATAATTTAACAAAAATTTTGTCCAAATCCCACGCGTATTTTTGCTACGCAACTGGGAGGAATTTCAATAATTTATACGAAAAAGACTTGAAAATTGTGCGAGTTTAAAGGGCAACCGGATAATGATGTAGTTGTGGGAGTATAGAAAACGTATCGTACAAAAGAATTTTAATTTTGAAAAAAATTTTGTTTTTAAAAATTTGTTGAAAAAATCAACAGGGAGGACCCTGTTAAACTTTTTCAAAATTTTTAAAAATTTTAAAAATTGAAAATTAAAAAAATATGCTTTTTCTAATCATACTTAAGCTCAAATTAATAAAATTTCAATAAAAAACCTTACCGTAGCCTTTCAGCGCCATTCAGCGTATCAATTAGTTCGGGCAAGTTTTGAGCCATCCTTTTGTACACGGGCCTGAAACTGCTGTATATTTGATTAGTAAGTTCAGTGTAGTATAAAAAATGATTTTTTATAGAATGACAATACTAATATTAGTTAATTTGTCGTTTTTTTAAAACTAAAATTTAAAAAAATTTTGTTTTTGAAAAAATGAAAAAATTGAACTTGGTCTCCCTGTTGATTTATTTTTTAAATTGTTAAAAATATTGATATGACAAGTGTTAAAAAATGTATTTCTATAGAATGACAGTAATAATAGCGATCATTTTGTCATTTTTTAAATTTAACAAATAAAAAAAAAAATTTTGAAAAATGAAAAAATTGAACTTGTTCCCCCCTGTTGACGTTTTTCCAAACATTTTTAAATTTAAAAAAAAAATGAATAGTGAGAATGTCATAAAAACACGTGCATTCCATAGCTTGTTTTGCTGTTTTACATAATGACATAAAGCTATTAAAATTATTATTATGTTCACCATATAATCCCGAAAGAAATTTTCTCACATTCTTTAGAAGATTTGCGAAAGAATTTGCATTTTCCTTTTGAATTCGAGGTAATAACAGGATAATCTATTTTCGGTTAAACATAACGCAAAATAAGTGATAGAAATGTTAATCTGGAAGGGTTAACTATGTCATATTTAACTGTACTGTCATTTATCTTTAACTCGATATTGAGTCGAGTAAAGTGATGTTAAAAATCAATATTAACACTTTATCAAATTTTTTTAAAATAAAAATAAGCAAGTAATATCGTTAGTAAACTAAATATAAAAATCAAATTTTTTAGACAACGGAATGTAAAAATCAATATTGTTAATCAACGAAATGTCAAAAAAATCAATATTGACATTTCGTCATAAATTTTCGTGGCTATACGTCAGTTGTAAGGTACACTATTTGTCAAAATACATTAAAACTTACCGTTGCGGAACATAGTATGTAGGTGTATCCTCATCTACAGCGTATCTTAGCGAGCGTTTGCCGTACCGTAGTCGGCCGGCGCCTTTCATTGCGGACATAAATTCATTTAGGTTTGATTTCTTTTCCAAACTAAAAATCAAAATTATTTTAGTTTATAGTACTATTATTGCACTTTTAGTACCACAAGGGCATTTCTAACTCAAAAGGCAAGACAAGGCAAGGCAAGGCAAGGCAAGGCAAGGCAAGGCAAGGCAAGGCAGAACGTTAAACTTACTCCCTATCCTCTTCAAGTAGTGGAAGCGCAGTGGTGGTAATCATGATGACACAAGCAAAAATGATACATAAGACTTGTGTGTTGGTGATTGTTACACGCATCGTCGCTAATCTATGCCCGAAATGCAGTGACAGTGAAAACCCTAAAAAACATTATAATTTGAAAAAAAAATTTTTTTTTTAAAAAAAGTTAAAAATTACAAAATTATAAAAACCCGGTAATAAAATTTGATAACAATTCTCCAAATTGACAATAAGTTACACTGTGTGTAATTAACATCTTAGAACGTTGGCTTCAATATGAAGCCATCCTGAAACACGCAATTTTTTGAGTCACGAAATGTTTTTCTACGTTACATTCAAAAGGTTGAAATCTTCAAAAAAAGCCTTTATAAAAAGCTGATAAAATTTGTAGACAAATTAATATCACTAACACCTAATTAGTAATATAAAATTATCTTAAACCTAAATTGACTTTTTAAGCCTAAACGGTCTATTTAAGCCTAAGATTCCATCTTTATGTTTAAAATATAATTATAAGCCTAAAACTCATTTTTAAGCTTAAACGTTCATTTTTAAACTTAAAATTTAATATTTAGGCTTAAAGTTTCATTTGTAACCATAAAATCCATTTTTAAGCCTTAAATAATATTTTTAAACCTAAAATTACATTTTTAAGCCTAAAATTCATTTTTAAGCCTAAGATCCGTTTTTAGGTTTAAAATTCATTTTTAAGCCTAAAATGTCATTTTTAAACAAAACCTGTATTTTTAGTTATAAAATGAACCTTTTCAAGCCTAAAATTTACGTATTCTTCATGTTATGTACAATACTCCTTCCTAGAACCCCACGCTTAAAAACCTATTGTCAACACACAACAAGATTACTAAGAACATCTCATAGTCCAACCCACGTAGACAGCCAAGCTAAATCATGCATAAGCCGTAGGTTTTGTATGGTTTGGACAATTGAGCTTAAATAACCTGCGCA
The DNA here is from genome assembly GCA_904066225.2 of Bursaphelenchus okinawaensis. Taxonomy (NCBI): domain Eukaryota; kingdom Metazoa; phylum Nematoda; class Chromadorea; order Rhabditida; family Aphelenchoididae; genus Bursaphelenchus; species Bursaphelenchus okinawaensis. The sequence goes on along the minus strand of CAJFCW020000005.1, from coordinate 2,511,321 downwards.
AAAACAAAGTTTTCATAGACAATGCCAAACTCGGTTAACGACGCAAACCCAATTGTCATGATGATATGTGTTTTGTGTAAACAAATGATTTAAAAATGTCACTTTGCTTGGTTTTGTACAAAACGTTTAAGAAAGTACGTCATGGGTTTTAAATTGATAGGTTTGGAGAGAATGTAAATTTTTTACTTCCGGTAGGGGACAAATTGAAAAAATCTCATAATTAATTTTTTTGGAAAAATATCAAAATAAAATTAAAAAAATTACAAAAAATAGAACTGATGTAGAGCTAGGCTAAAATAAGATTAAGTAAGTTAGGACAAGGCAAGAGTAAGGCTAAGGTACGGTTAGGTCTACGGCTAGAATATGGCTAGGGCAGAGCTAGAGTACGGCCAGGGTAGGATAAAGAAAAGCTAAGGTAAAGTCAAGATGTGTCTTTCCTCCCATCGCTTCTCCGTCGACATACTTCTAAAAATGACTTTTCAAACAAGCTCAAAAGGCCTGGAATACAAATCCTACACCTACGTGACATGCTGCATAGTTGTTAACTACAAAAAAAGTTTACAATTAACTTGTAGACCGAAGAAAAACAAATAACAAAAAGGTACAGTATGTTATTATTTGCAAAACTGCCGATTTTAACAATTATAAATACTGTGATAACATAGAAAGCGTCTGACCTTTTTGAACAAAATACCATTTTAAGCTTACTTGTGAGACTTAAAAACATAAATTACAAAAAAAGTTAGAGAGAAAGTTAGTCTTAACCTACTTTCATATTATGGTACCATTCTTTGGCTAACATAAGTAAAAAAAAGTAGAATTTGTACTATAAATTTGTAATTTAACTCAAAATGTCATCCCTCCCTCTTTACCATCTCTTCGCTCTCCTAAAGTTTGATCATATGTCCTGCTTTGCCTTGGCTCTAAGTTATAAAACAATATAGTACTGTATAGTACGTGCTAATAAAATAATATAAAACGCACTGTAAAGTATCAAACAAACAATAACACATAAGAAAACGCACAATTTAACATGTACTACATAGTAAATTAAACACGTACTATATAGTACAAGACAAAATATACACAAAACAACAGTATAAAAAATATTTAGCTTATAAAGGTACATTATCATCTTAACCACCTCAGCGTAAAAAGACACTTTACTATGTACAACCTGATATTCCTACCAGCAGTCACAGCCCTACCACACCGTCATCCCACTCAAAATATTGTCATCAAATCTTGAGCCATAGTCATTTAATAACGTTTGTAATTGAACAAAAAATAAATTAGAATGGGCACGCCCCCTTTCGTCGTCCTCTATTTGAGTGCATATGAGCACGAAATTCCGATGGGCGGAGTACGTTCTCAATATGAAAAAACAACCGCCGTTACGGTATGTTTTTTTCGAAAAAATTAGGAAATGATTAATGCACAAACTGAAACCCTGTCTTACAGCATTGTAGATTAAAAACCAACTTTTTTAGGTGATATAGCAAAAAATATTGTGAAAAACTAGTGAACCATAGTGTTTTGGCTATGTATTGTTTAGAAAATAAGGAAAAACTTGAAAAATTTGCGTGATTTTAGATTGTTCAATTTTGGCAACAAACGCAAAAACAAAAACCTTTAAAATAATCAAAAATAACAATGTTAAACCATAGTTATTCTACCGTAGCTCTAGCCTAAAACAGTCTTATCCCAGCTCTAGGCTAAACTTAGTGTACTAAACCGAAGATTTCATTAACTCAAACGAAAGCTTAAACCCTAACATTAAAGCCAGAGCTAGAGTCTGAGATAAGCCCTGAGCCTGTGTTAAAGTCTAAGCCTAAGCTTGAGCCTAACTCTGAGCCTGAGCTTGCGATTGTGTCTCAAACTGCGTCTGATTCTAGGCCTGAGCCTCAAGCTGAGCCTGAGCCTGAACGTGAGCCTGAGCCTGAACGTGAGCCTGAGCCTAAGACTGAGCTTAAGCCGGAGCCCAAGCCTGGGCCTGGGCCTGGGCCTGGGCCTGGGCCTGGGCCTGAGCCTGAGCTTCAGACTGAGTCTGACTCTAGGCCTGTGTCAAAGCCTGAGCTTGAGCCTAAGCCTGAGCCTAAACATCAGACTAAGCCTGAACTTTAGCCTAAACCGTAACGTTAGCTTTAGCCTTAGGTTTGGTCTTTGCTTTAGCAATAGCCTAATTCTTTTTATCTAACCTTTTCTGTAGCATAGCTTCAAGCCTTTGCTTTTAACCTTGGCTTTAGCTTTATCTAGAGCCTTAGTCTTTCTTTTAGGCCTAGTATAGTCCCTGATTTAATCTATCGTTTAACTGGGGACAAATTCAGCCTTAGCATTAAAGTATTATTGTTATCCTGACAATTGTTACGTTCAGCTTTAGCCTTACCTTTAGCTCACTAGCTTTAGCCGAAACTCAACTTGAACCTATCTTGTACATTGTGACATAATGTGTCATATAGTACTTCACACGTATACTTTATAAACTAATTGTGCTCACAAAACAAATTATCAAAAAGAAACACTCGTAGCTGCCAAGGAAGCTCCTGAAGCACGTTTAGCGACTAATATTGCATTAGACATCATATTCCCCGAATTTTTTTAATTGTAAGGCATCTTGGTCGTTAAAACTTCCTCATTCACGGATATGTGGGATGTTTGGTGCGTTTTGTACGGTTATTTTGAAATCAATTGTAAATTTAGAAATTGTGTTACAGAAGGTATAAGAAAATATGTTTAAGTACGTCAAGTAAAGTTCAACTTTGAAGTAAATAAACAAAATTTAAAAAAAGCATGTAATTTTAAAAAATGTTGTTAGTAGTGCTTAAAACTAATTAATCACAAAATATTTTAGGCTTAACAAACTAACAACGTTAAAAAGTAAATTTTAGGCTTAATAATGATCAAAAATAAATTTTAGGTTTAATATTAAAAATCCAAGTTTAAAAATAAATAATAGGCTTATAAATTAGTTTTAAGCGTAAAAATGAAGTTTTAGGTATAAAAATGAAATTTTAGCTTAACAATAAAACCTTAACTTTAAAAATAAAATTTTAGGCTTCAATGTGGAAGTTTAGGCTTTTAGGCTTAAAAATAAAGTCTTAGGTCAAAAAATAAAATTTTAGGCGTAAAAATGGATTTTACATTTAAAAATCATATTCTAGGCTTAAAAATGAAATTTCAAACTCAACCAAAGAAGTCAGTATAGGGAGTGAGAGTGAACGGCAGGTTTACGTTCTCTTACGCCGCTCGCCCCACTTATTTTTCAAAAATGGCTACACAGATAAATGCAAACTTAAAAAAAAATTATTTTGACTAGCACCCTCCCCACAACCCCTCCCCACTATTTTTCAGAAAAAAAACTGTAGCGACATCTCTGAACCCAACAATAAACGTATTTTCTGGCCAACACCCAAGTTCAAAAATCATTTCTGATCCGAAACCCAAGTTTTTCCTCCGAAATGCATAGTAAAACTCTCTGTCATCCTATCCCACACCCACATCTTCTGTAATAGTTATTTGTTTTGCATTAATATTTAAAATTTTCGTCGCCTAATTCGCCTTGTTTTTGCTGTGTTAGGGCATCAAAATTGTGCGTCTACAATTAAATTCGTACACATTGGCGACGATATAGGATGAATTATTTAGTTTTTAATTTTTCGGATAATTTTGCGGAGCTAATTTAATGGAAAAAGTTTCATAAAGTAGGCTAATTTTGAGCTGATATTACATAAAATATTATTATAGCTTTGTACAAGGAGGTCATTACTCTAAAGTTTGTCGAATACAGAGTATTTTGAACGCGAAATTTAATTTTAACTCCTGACGTTTATTTTTAAACCTAAACTTACATTTCAAACATAAAATTTCATTTTTAAACCTAAAATTTTATTTTTAAGCCTTAAATTTTGTTTGTGAGTTTAAAACTTTATTTTTAAGCCTAAAATTTTATTTTTAAGCCTGAAATTTTATTTTTAAGCCTAAATTTTCATTTTAATCCTAACATTTAATTTTTTAAGCCTAAATTTTAGTTTTAACTCTCAAATTCATTTTTAAGCCTAAAATTTTATTTTTAAGCTTGCTTTTTCATTTTTAAGCCTAACGTTTCACATTTAAGCTTAAACTTTTATTTTTAAGCCTAAATTTTCATTTTAAACCAAAAATTTTATTTTTTAATTAAAAAAATGAAATTAAAAATTAGTACACCTGATTTTTTTTAATCATCACTAGTAAAGTTATCGAAAAATATGCAAAATGTTCGTAATAAAAGTAAAGTTGAAGCCTTACATGCATAATAAACGAATATTATGTGATTTCCGAAATTTGTAACATCAAAGCCATGCAATTTCGTAAAGAATCTGTACATAGCCATAGTAATTCTATCGTATACGTTTTTTACTGCCGAGTTGAAAATTTATAAACTTTTGCTTGGTAGTGATTCTAAAGCCTAAAAATAAAATTATAGGCTTAAATTGAACTTTGGAGCTCATAAGTGAATTTTACTTAAATTAAATTTCAAGCTTAAAAATAAAAGTTTAGGCTTGGAAACAAAATTTTATGCTTAAAAATGAAAATTTAAACCTACAGTGCAATTTTAAGCTTTAAAAAAAATAAAATTGTGGGTTTTAAAAGGAAAATAGAAATGTAAATATGCCCGGCCGGTCCCAACTTTTAGCTCGAGTCCACAGGCCGGGCCTTGGTTTGGACCCCCGCTTTTGGACCCACATGTGCTGGCACACCCCCTTTCAAAGTTGCTTAAGCCCATTTTAGTAGACCTCTTTTCAGGCCTGGGCTAAAATTTTTACTTTTATAAATTTTACCCATTTTTGCTACGCATACAAACCCCAAAAGTTTTATAGTGGAATAGTCCCGTTAAACTGTTGTTTTTTAAGTGCAGTAATCGTAAAGTGGGATAAAGTAAAACTGAAATTACGTTTTAATCGACTAAAATAAAAATTGAAACTGCAAAACCTCACATTTATCAAAAAAACGATGATACTGATGAAACACAGTGCAAATCATGTGTAGCAAACTCCTTTATGTCAAAAATTTTATCATATAACGATCAAATCTTAATAGACCACACATAGAAGTGCCACTATGTTTACTATGACCCTACGCTAGTCGTACCCTAAACGGGGATTTAAAGAGTCACAAAATATCCTTACAAAAAGTAGGCGTTTTGTGTCAAAAATCAGGCAATTTCGATATTTATTTTTTAAACCTGAGCAAGTCTTCCCAAATTGGAAAATTAATTGATAAATCTAAATTAAGGCCTGCCCACTCACAGTTTTTCGAAAAATAATTTTAATTGAAATTACCTGATTTTCGGGGCTTTTTGCGACGAAACATGAACGACTTGCGGGCACGTTCGGTGGTTCTTTAAAGCTCCGGCTAGTGTTAGACTAGAGTAGGAGTGAAGTAAATACTAGACATGAGAAACGGGTCTGAAAAACGGTCCCGGCACACGTTTTTTTTACGTAGAAACGGGCCGGGCCTTGACTACAAGCCCGACCCAATCTAAATTTTGCTCAAGGCCGGCCCGTTTCTCATGGGTAGGGTTAAAGTAGATACAGTGTAAATCCGGTATAACAAGCATAAAAAACCCGTGCAAACATTATATTTGTTACCTAAAAACCAAAAAAAAATGAAAAAATGTTACCTAAAAATAATTTTCTTCCGTCTACAATCTTACATATTACAACAAGAATCTGTCATTTTTGTACAAAAACACACGTAATTTATAATACAAAAAGACAATTGTCTAAATTTAAAACGGAAAAAGTGTAAATAACTAAATTTTATATGAATCAATTATTGGTGGATTAATTAAAAAGTACATAATAAATAAACAGTGACCTAATTAACGAAACACGGAATTGATATGATGATTTTGAGGAACATCGAAGAGAAGTTGCAATATGGAATGACAGTGGTAGAGAAAATAAAAAAAATCTTGGAAGTTGGAATTATTGGTCTCAACAAGTCTATTAAGCCTAAGATTTTTAAGCCTAACCAAAAGAAAACTTAAACTTACAAGGAAAGTACCCTACCTGCCCCGCTCAGAATCAGCTCAAAATTTTTATATGAATCCTTTGTACCACCAATAGTATCCATAAAAAATTTTAGCTCGCGTTCTTCAGTTTTAAATTTAAATTATTTGGGTTTCCCGCTAAATTGGCAAATTTGGCATTGTGTTTCAAGCGCTTTTTTCGGCTTTCCAGACAAGATACGCTTATAAATTTAAAAATGCAGGTTCATTTAAAGGTGTTCTACTAGTATATCAAAGAAAAATTATTAAAAGTCAAAAAATGACAAAGTTACAAGCTTGAAACACAATGCCATGTTGGCGGGAAAATATGCATTGCAACTTCATTGCAACTTCTGAATACCAATCCTTCTCCCCCATATTCTTTTATTAATATTCAATTTAAAAACATTTGGATTTCTATGTATGATGCTATGTGACAAGCACAAGTTTCAATAAAAGTGTAAAAAACATTAGTCATAAAACTAGCTTAAAAAAGGTTAAGCATAAAAATAAAATCCAAGCTTAAAAATGAATTTTAGGCTTAGAAAATAATTTTAGGCTTAAAAATGAATTTTAAACTTAAAAATGAAATGTTTGGCATAAAAACGGAATTTTAGGCTTAAAATGAATTTTTTAGACTTTGAAATGAATTTTAGTTTTAAAAATGAATTTTTAGGCTTAAAAATGCACATTAGGCTTAAAAATGAATTTTAGGCTTCGGAATGAAATATTAGGCTTAAAAATGAATTTTAAGCTTAAAAAAAAATTTTTAAGCTTGAAAATGAATTTTTAGGCTTAAAAATGAATTTCTAAGCTTAAAATGAATTTTAGGCTTAAAAACCAAAATTTAGACTGAAAACTTTAACCCTCGGCCGTTAAAAACGTTTTTTTAGATAAATGTTATGCAAATTCGCAACAAGTAAAGTCATACGTTTTCAGCAGATTAACATCATTTGGCAGCTTATATCTTTAATATGTCATGTTTTTGTTGCATTTAAAGAAGCGTGAGGTATATTAACTACTTTACAACAGTAATCCGCATCCTTTGAAACGTTAAAACAAAAACAATGTGATGAAGCAAGGAATATACGGTACTGAAGTAAAGTAAAGAAGACACCGAAAACGGAAAAAGAAGTAACAAAAAAAAACTCCAAGAAGTACCAAACCTGACGTAAAAAGTACCAAAATTGTAAAAAAATACTTAAGCTGCCCCCTCTCAACGTAACTAAAACAAAACTTTGTTACCTAAAAAGTAGGACAAAAACGTTTTTTACTTGAAAGTCCCCCTTCAATAACTTATGATAATGCTTCTTTTTTAACAATAAGATTTTCGAATAATTCCGCGCACACATTGTTTAATGGACTGGAAGGTTGGTCAAAAGAAGAAGAGATAACAATGTAAACTTATAAAAAATATCTTTTTTACGATTATAGAGTTACTCATACGAAAAAAACATACAAAATAACTTTAAAAGATTAAAAAAACGTTATGAACCATTGGTGCATTTTTTAAAATGGTAAAAATAAAAAAAGAAAAAAAGTAAGTTAAGATAAGATATAGTAGAGCAGCTTAGGGTAGAGTCTAGAAAGGTAGGGTAAGAATGTAGTAGAGCAAAGTAGAGAAGGGTAGAGAACATTAAGGTAGAGTAGAGTACAGTAGAGGAAAGTAGGGTCGGATAATGTAAGGTCAGGTAGGGTAAAGTAGGGCATGTTAAGATAAAGTACATAGTAGAAAAGGGTAAGAAATGATAGAGTAAAGTAAGCTAAAATAAGGAAAGGTAAGACAGAATAAAGTGAATAAGATAAATTAAATCATTAATTTTTTTTCAAAAACTAAAAAAAAGTAGAAAATTATTTTTTAACTCCCCCCCCTCTAACCCTTCCCAACCTTAGTTTAAAATCACCCGCCTTGCCATAACATCCAATGAGACAATATAAAAACTAAAAATAAAACTTGGAAAAAATCTGTATTTATCCAAGTTGGAACGCAACAAACCGTTACGAACTTCTTGGTCAATTTCTGTTTTTAGAAACTTTGTTTACAAAAAACAAGATAATTAAATTCGAGTTAGATCCTTCAGATTTGAACCACACATGGACTTGTTGAACTTAATGAAGAAGGTTTAACAAATAAAAAAAATTTTGAAAATCTTAAAATTTTAAAATGGCATTAAAAAAGTCTTGTCGCTTTTTGAACTGCAACGCAACACAAATTAAGGGCAAAACTTTTGTAGGGTACAGTAGGGTAGGGTTGGGTAGGGTTGGGTAGGGTTGGGTAGGGTAGGGTAGGGTAGGGTTGGGTAGAATATGGTAGACAAAGAAACGGTACGAAACAATAAGGAAGGATAGTGAAAGATAGGTTAGTAACACCCTAATATGATATATTATCTCTACCATAAGTATCATTATGTTACATGCACTTTATACAGCATCTTCCTTCAAGTATATGTATAGTAACTTCATTACCATACAAATTTGAAACACCATTTTGAAAAAAGTCAATTTGACGTTTGCATCTGTCAATATGATATGACACTTTTCATAAACGTCTCTGGGTTTTAAATTGAATAATTCTAGGTAAAGCACTTTGCACAAATTTACTGGAAAACGCTCTCAATGTACACCATAACCTCACTAGACCAAAATTATATCAAATTTGTGAAAAAAGGTACCAAACTGTAAAAAAAGGTACCAAGAACAGAGAGAAAAAGCATCGAAACTAAAAAATGTACAGTAAAAAGCTAAAAAAAAATTCTTGTCGTTTTTAACCTCGCAAAACCATGCAAATTGACTACAAGACTTTTTTAACCCTTAATAAAATGCATTTTTAATACTTTTTTCAAAACTACTTGATGAATCATATTTAAAACATGCAAGTTACATCACAAACTTCCTTTTACTATGTTAACCTTTTGAAATATTGACCTTTCAATCTGTCTGCTGACCAAATAACCTGCTATTTGGTCTATACCTTTGTATTTTATGTTTTTCTTGTGATTTTTTTATAAGTGATCACTAATTTTTATAAAAAATGTATTTTTAATTGTTTTTCTATAATTTTATTGTAAAATCAGATAAAACAACATTCATTTTTGTGGGTAAACAATGATTAATACTTTCAAATGAGTAATTCTCTTGACTTTTTTAAGATTTTTAAACTTTTTCCTCAAAAATCTTACCTTTATCTTGTAGCAAAACAATTTTTTATGTATTCATGCATGAGAACACCTGTTTTCTATCCAAATTTCCTTCTATTTCATGTCCAATACCTTGTTTTCCATAAACCTTCAAAAAACGTCTTTTTCTCTTGAAAAAAGCCACACTAGACGCGAAATTCGCGAAACTTGACGCAAAATAATTATTTTTGGAAAATAAAATATTTTCTCAAATTTCCAAATTGATTTTGTAAATAGTATGAGGTACGAATGGACTGACGATAAAGACGACGTGCACATACTATCCGATCAAGAAATAAGTTTGGAAGCGGCTACCTATTGGAATGACAGCTTTTACGTGATTCGAAATGGAGTTTTGGTAAAGGAATTATATTGTTTTAGATGTTTTGATCAGTAAAGCGTCTTGCAGACAGTTGAAAGTTATTGTAGAAGCTTTAAAAGGGTTTGTTTTAACTTTTTATTGTTTTGTTTTTAGAGTAAATGTCTGGACAATGGAGATCTGGAGCAAATCGACACTCCAGCCAGCTTCAAAAGGCTCTATGCTGGAAGTTCGCATTTCTTAGCTGTGTCTAAGGATGGAGAATTATATTATCATGACAAAAACATTGATGGGTTTGTGTTACAAAAGGTTGTGTACAGTGGACAGCGTCAAACGTGCGAACATGGCGTTCAGGGCGTTCCAAGGCATGTTATTCATGAGGATTTTGGTGTTTAAAAGACACAAACATTTGCAAAAATACATTTTCTGAGGTTTCTAGATAGCTGAGGGTCTATACTACGTTAATTTAATTGGTTCGTTAATATAAAATGGCACATCTTACTGAAAACTTAAATTATATTGTTTTAGATCACTAAAACTCAAGTCAATATGTTTGACCGAGACTTCGGCTGTGTTTGTATGTCAAGATGGGCAATTGTGGTCTTTCAGCAATGCTGTTTTTGATAACAAAACAGAAGTTGTTTATGCTACGAAGATTGAATTGAACAAATGTGCTTATAAGATACGACAACTTGTGGCTGGAAGGTAGGTACTCGCATCGAAATTTGATGTTTTTAAAAGGTTTTTGGCTTGTTTTTTGAACTTTTAGGTAATATTAATATATTTTTTTACTTTATGGCATAAAAATGTTATTGTATATACATTTTTGTGGGTAAAACTAGTGTTTGATGTTATTTTAGGTATCAACAATCTTTTTTTTATTATAAAATAATTTTTTTTTAGAAAACACTGTGTAGCTTTGGTCGATTTTGCTAGCGGAAGTAATCAAAATAAGTCTGAACGAGAAGTTGTGACCGAATGTACAAAGTGTAGAGATTTTGAAAGGTTAAGGCTATCAACTTTGATGGAAGCGGCTGATGAGAAATATGCGACTAAAGAGGAAAATGTAAGTTTTTTTTGACTTTAATGTAACACAATTGTCAAAAATGGCCGGAGAGTCATATCGTTACAAAATTTTAGGTTAAAGAAATCTAAAACAATATAATTTCAGAACGACGAAGTGCTGACCGAAACATCAACGCCAAAACCAGGGCTAGACCGCTTTTTCTCAAGTTTTCGAAATCCTTTTTTCAAGAAGTTGAGTGTACGATCAAGGCCATCACAGTCAAGATGGTATGCTATGCCTACGGGAAGTTCGAGAACGTTCTCTGATACCGACAATAGTTCTGAGAATGGTTTGAATGGAATTGAACTGTCGACTTGGCATTCTTCTCATCCGGCCAATTCGAATTCGCTTGGACTGAATGGAAGTGTGGCTTTTAGTTTTGTTAGTCTGGATAACCTGGTTTCTTCTTCTGGTAAGTGGGATGCTGTAGACTTGGGTACGGCAGAGTGGGTTAGGGCACAAAGTGGGGTAAGGTAGGGAAAAGGAGAGTAGGGTTGGATAGGGTAGGTATGCCCGGATAGGGTAAGGTATGCTAACGTAGTGTAGGTTAGGATAAGGCGTAGTATGTTAGGGTAGAAAAATCAAGTAAAAAGATCAAGATGAATATCGTAATCTAAAATTATGTTATTTTAGATGACAGTTCAATAGGCCATGCTGAAACAGACCTTTCAACTTTGGATCAGTCTCTACTTTCAAACAATTTTCATTCTTTTGTATCGCCACAAGTGGCCAACACATTCTGTGAAGTTTGGGCGTGGGGAGCTAACGATCTGGGCCAACTTGGAGCTGGCAATGCTGTTCCTACGTAAGAATTTTAAAAATTAAGTTAATAAAAAAATATTGTTATAGCCGAGTACCAAAGCGAGTCAAGATTCCTCAAGGGCCGATTATCAAAATTAGTGCTGGATCTGATCATACTTTGGCACTATTGAGCACAGGAGAGGTTTATGGATGGGGGTCGAACAAAAATGGTCAATTGAAGATTGACAGTGCGGAATTCATCCCAGAGCCAATATTACTGAAGGTAAAGACATTGAATAGCATTTTTTTAAAAATGGTTTTTAAAATTGACTTTGTGTTTGAAGTTGGGGTATTTTTTTAATTCTGAATTGAAGGCATGGCTAAAAATGGCATTATAGACCTTAAATTTAATTTTTAATATTTTTTTACAATTTCAACGTGTTATTATTAAAAATTATTTTAAATTTCAATTTTTAATCATTTTCCACTTTCAGCTAGGCTCAAAAGTCTGTGTAATCGACGCCACAGCCGGTGGCAACGTCTCAACAGTCATATGCACGTCCGGTGACAATTCCAATGTCGTAGCCTGTCGCTTCTCGAAAGCCCATTCCTCATCGGCCAATGGGGTAACATCGCGATTGGATTGCCTAGAAAAACTGGGATGCCCATTGAATATAACAGCATTCGATGGTGGTAACAAGTTACTGGTCGGATATTTAAAGTCAGATTGTAACAAGGTTGAAAATGCAGTTCAGACATTGAGTAAAGTGTTGTTATCAGTGAGGTCGAGTTGTCAGTTGTCTCAATTGGCTCAGAATATTAAGGAAAAAGGTTGGTTTTGGGGCTTTTTTGCTGTTTTGGGCCTGAAATTAGGGTTTTTAGGCATGTTTGAGATTTTTTAGGCTTAAAAAAGTTGTTTTTGGTATGTGGAAGGTAATTTAATACCTAAAATGAAATTTTTTTGAACTTTTTTAAAATTAAAAATTAAAAAAATTTGAAATTGAAACAAAAATTTCAGCCGAGAGAGAACCCCTGAACAATGTCAGTGGTACCCTGTGGCACTGGAGTGCGGTTTTGTCGAGAATCGCGGAGCTATTACTATTTTCCGTGACAGTAAATGGATCAGTAGACTTGGTACCATCTTCCACTTGCGATTTGACTTTTGATGTGACCGTAAAAGCCATGTTGAAGATGCATTTTGCTAGAATCGATGCCATCGCTCAGGGATGCTTCCACGATCTGAATTTGCGGTGGGTTTTTAGAGTTTTGTTTTGGTTGAAGGGTACACCTACCCTCAAAGAGGTCGTTAGGGGTGGGGGGGGAAGAATGGGGGTAGATATACCTCCCCTTTGCTCAGAAAAAACCTGTACGGACTTCTCTGCTTACTCTTCCTTTGGGTCCTATTTCAACCTATACCCTTCAAAATGGGGTTGACGGCCTATGCTGGCTGTTCCATTCCTAATACTGTATCTTACATTACTCTTCATATAGTAAAAGTAATATTTTAGTGATGAAATTAAGAAACAAGTTGATCAGCTTTCATTAGAACATGAAACAGAAAGCACCAAAGATTTCAAACGGTTAATTGGACTGTTTGCCGTTCCCCAAAAGCACTTTTTGGCTCTACATGGTGTTATCAATGCTCTTTTGGTACGTTTTTTAAGTACTATTACTGTGTTTTGATGCAAAAAGAATGGCATATCTTCATTTTCAACTTTTATACCTATTTGTCTCTGATCAAACAGAAACGTTTGTCGAATGTCTTAATGTGATGGAAACTTTACACAGAAACGCTTTTACAATCCTAACCTTTAAGTGTAAAATTAACTGTTTTCGTTAAAGACAGAGGAGAAAAAACGATATTTGATGGGGGCAATTACGCGCTGCGTTTTTTTAATAGTAACTTTAAACTAGATTGATATGAGAAGAGTAGAACGGCGCCAAATTAATCGAATCATCTCAAAAATTGATTGAAAATGGATTCACAACTATTTTAAATATTTGTTTTTCGTTGTTTTACCTGTTTAGGGGGTGTTTTTGGCTTTTAAAGTTGATGCTTGGGGAGAAAAAATTAAGAAATGGCAGTTTTTGTTTCAAAAAATGAAAGTTTGCTACTATAATGTAATGATACTATAAAGTATAGTAATGTTTGAGCTTACAACGTTGTACATTACACTAAAATAAATGAAACATTGTCAATTACTCGTCAATTAAACACAAATTAGCTAAATTTCAACAATTAAAACATCAATTCAAAAAAAGAAAATCTATTCAAAACAAAAATCAAGCAAGTAGAGTCCGTACAAGACTAAAATCATTCAAATCCTATGCTACTTCAAACAAAAATCTAATGACAATACAAACAAAAAACCAAATCCAATACCAATTCAAGTTCAATTCGTTTTATTAATTATTGCGTTCGAAAAGAATTACCGGGCAAGCATATATACAATTATCATACAAGGTTATTTACAACTTTACACATTGTTTGTACATGATATTTTTGGGTTTTTTCTGTAATATAAAGCGATTTCTTTAAGACAAGGCTATGTACAATATCTTTGGAAACGAGAAAATTCGAAAAAAAAGGCTGAGACCGTGAAAACAACAACGAAAAAGAAGTAAAAAGGTATTAAAAATGGTGAAAAAAGGGCTAGAAATATAAAAAACAATCAAAATTTAGAAAAAAAATGAAATTTGAGCCACAAAATGACTATATCATAAAGAAAAGTAAATAAAACATTACTGTACACAAGAAAACAACACAATTAATTGTGTAAAAACACAAGATTTTACCTAAATTTAGTTAAGATCAGCGCGGAAACCATCTTTGAAACCGCGTGATTTGCTGAGCTCAAGCTTCAACGAAGCACTGCAATCACAGCAGATGGTGCAAACCATACCAACTGGGTACCCTTTACCATCCACGCAACCATTTAAAGGCACAAAAGTCTTGTGGCATTGCGAATCAGGACCATTCAAGTCCTTTTTCAGCACCAAATTCATATCTTCATCGTTGGCAATTGGTCCATCACAACCCAACATTTGGCACTTGGGCTTCTGAACCTTGTCCAAGTCGGCGCCTTCCATGAAGAAAGCCGCAGGGTTGGTGATGGCGCCCTTTTCGCCGTCAAATTGCTTAACAGTCTCGCTGAGAGGCGTCCGGAACCCGCCGGTGAAGGTTGGCGCGACGCCAATCTGACCAGGCGCTTTGTATTCGCTGGGTTGAACGTTGAACTGAACTTGAGGAGGGGAAGCGATCAAAAAAGCGTCCGAGCTCTTTGGGATCTCAGCTTCAGTAGCCATCGGTTCTCCATAGCCGGACAATGCACTCAAGTCGTCGTCGGCTTCGTCGCTGGCGGTTACGGCGCCTTGAGCACGTGGTCGAAAGTCGATTTCTTCACTGTTGGTGATAGCGTCTTGCGCACTTGCTGTTGGAGCGCTTTGTGCTCGCACGATAGGTAGATTGAAGAAAGAGATTATTTGATAAGCTGGCTTTGAGTCTTGTGGTTGTGGTAGAGAAGGCATAGCACAGGCTAATGCCGTTAGTGCGAAAAATACTGCGAATTTCATGTTTTGAAAGTTCTGAAAATGTTAAAGTAAAGTAAGGGAAAGATAGATATATTAGTCTTTTAATTTTAAGTAAATCACGTACTGCAAAATGCGCGATTTGCAAAAAAATTACGTTAAACTCATGTTATCATGCATTTGAATTAACAAAAGATTAAAAGTTAACAAAAAACCGACTCAACATTCCTAACAAGAAAGCTGTAGAATGAAAACGATGTAAAATATCAAAACAAAAACCTTCCGATCATCTAACCCTTCACTAAAAACCAATTCTCTTCCCTATCACGAACATCTACCCTCCAGCATTCCCTTCTCACCCCAAACACGACACGTTTGGAAGCCGTGGAATGTTGGAATGGTCAAGTTTGGCGTTCCAATCGCTCCGCCAATCGACTTTTATATTTGGGGTTCGGGAGTGTGTGTTTTTTTCTCGCGCCTTACACTGCCCACTCTTACCTTTTTTTTGGGGTGGGTCGAAAGTTTTAGCACATTGCGACAAAAACACAAGACAACCCGCCGATGAAAAAAAAGAGGAGTAAACGGTTTCAAGGCAATTCCAATGATTGTAGAGAGGAATGTGTTTATTGTAAGGCATTCGAGAGATTGGTAGGTATTCGGGAGATTCTTGAGGGAGCTTTGTCATTTTTGAACATAATAAGCCTTGCTCTATATTGCTTTTACTATGATTCTCTTGACCACTAGAATCTGATGCCACAGGCTTAAACCTACTATAAGATCTTGAATACCACAAAAACAAAAAATCGATTACAAAAACCAGATACAGGTTTCAATAAACAACTTTAAACACTGAACGTATTTTCGGTCAAAAACAACTCGTCCATCATTATTGGAACGGTGCGGTCGGAATTCGCGGTATTTTGAAGATGCCTTCAAGTAGAACAGTGACGTTCGGACGCCCGGTTTGATAATTGCCGATTCATGAATGATCCATCACAAAGTTTATCTTTATGACGGACATAATACCATGTTTTTTCTTCGGCGACAAGATCAAATAAGATCAGCTATGGCGTACGAGAATGTACTTGCACTTTAGGCTTGAAAATTCTTTCGTGGATTAAATTTGATAAAAGGTTTTGAAGCTGCATATCTTTGTTCTGTGTTACGTATTTGGTACGTTTGATGTAAGTACGTTGTTCTTAGTTAAATTACTGATAAGGCATGTTATGGTGAGCTTGATCAGAATGTATCAATTTCATTTTTAGTACTCATAGCTAGTTAAATATACATGCTATTCTTCGATGTAAGAGCCAGTCAAAACATGTCGTAAATCGACAAACAGATAGTTTTGATTCCAAAGAATGTTAACAGCTTTTACCCAAGCTAAAGAGACCTTCAAAGTACAAGTGAAATTTACAGTTTAACAAGTAATATCTCTAGTTGTTATTCTCGAATTTTTGTTACAACAAAAGGTCAATAGCGCCATTCTTTTTACTTTTTGAAGCTAATCTGCTTGGGCATTTGAAGTTGAACTGTTGCCAACCGGAATTGACGTGCTTTTTTGAAACTTTGAGGAATGAAGTGTGTGTCAAATGGTCACAATTTTGTGTAGACATATTTATTATATTGTCACAGTGTTTGGGCTGTTTGTATGTATGATACTGTCACCATGCTTTGGAGACTACAAAGTTATAGATCCTAACATGTTATGTACAGAAGTATATAAAAGAAAAAACCAGATTAACTTTAAAAAACCTTTATTAACTATGGACTTTTAACTTTTTACGACAAAACATAGCTTTAAAACAAAGTTACAACTATTTCTACGAAAAAACAACCAAAAGAATTCAGCGAAAATTGGGCGTTGTCTCGACTACACTATCATATCAAGACAAACAACTAAAATTAGATCGATCAGTTTAAACCAATGACGCAGACAATGAACTCATCTCTCATTGGTCAGCGCCGAAACGGACTTTTGTTTTTCTAGCGATACCGTGATCTTCATTGAAATGGAAGACCGATTGTTTTTAGACTTTGAAGTGGAATATGAACTTAAATTTTGTTCCTGTTTAGTAAGGTGTGGACTTTTTGAGGGTTATCGTTAGGGTTTAGGCTTGAGTTATAGTCGTTTTTATCATGCTTTAATCTTTGGTTGTATAAGCAAAGCTTTATTGCTATCTTTGGGCTGTAGAACCCTTTATGTAAAAAGCCTAAGGCTAAGAGAATCTTAAGGACGACGGAAGCCTAAGGCAGGGCTGAAGCGCAAGCCCAAGGCTACGGCAAGTCTAAGACGAAGGCAAGTCCAAGGTTAAGGAAAGCCAAGGCTAATGCAAGCCCAAGGTTAAGGGAAGCTTAATGCTAAGAGAAGCCTAAGGCTAAGAAAATCTCAAGGCTAAAGGATGCCAAGCGAAGACAAGGTCAAGAATAAGGAAAGCTTAAGGCAAGCCTAAGGTTAAAGCAAACCTAATTATATATAAGGTGTTTTCTATTCAACATCTTTCAATTCAAACAAAGTTTCTCGTCAAAATACCGCTTCAACGAAATCGAACCAAATCGGTTTAAAACCAAAAATAACCAGTGACTAAGAAAACAAAAATGAAATTGATCGAATTACGCGTTTCGATACAATCTTGACCTTCAAATATTGTAATACAATTTTATGGCTATATTGTTTCACCCTTGAAGTTTACACGATTCACTTTATTTACCGAGAAATTTACAACAGCCTTTATAGTTTCTTAAAAAGTTACAACTTTAGTACAATATATGGTTTCAAAGGCTTGTAAAATGTTTCGTTATTCACCAATAAAACTACAAATGACATTTTACGACGTTTCTAATTTGATTAGGCTGTTATTTTGTACTATTACAATTCAATCGTTAAACTTTGAAAGGGTTAATTGTTGATTTTTATGGCATTGCTTCTAGTTTTTTTTGCTTGGCATGGTAGATTAGAGATCAGGTTTTTAATACATTTTGTGTAGTAGGTGCATTTTAGGTATGAAGGGCAGGTCCTTGAGAGTAGAATAAAGTAGAGTTGATTAGTGTGAGGTAAGAGAAGACTAAAGCTAGGCTATGGTAAACATGTGGCTAATGTGAGCGTAAGGCAAATATAAGGCTCAGGGAAGCCCAAGGCTAAAGAAAGCCAAGGGCTAACGCTAAAGCAAGCCTAAGGCAAAGGCAGGTCTAAGGCTAAGGAAAGCCTAATGTTAAGGAAAGCCAAAGGCGAAGAAAAGCCAAAGACTAAAACAAGGTTAAGTAAAGCTAGGATAAGGAAATGCTAAATCAAGGTGGTCTAGGATGTCTTTTTGTTACTCTTGAATGCCACGAACTATTAGACTTTCATATTGAACTTGAAAGGTTTTATTCTGCTTCTTCAGGCAATTTATCGAAGCTAACATGATCATCGTTAACAAAAACACAGACAAAAAACTAAAAAATAAATGTAAAATCAAGCAATGATCGAACGCACTGTTATTCCCAATGTTTACACTCGCAAACCCAAGCCGTAATCAACCACAATTTTTCATCAACAAGAAAGACATGAAAAGTTGTTTTTGGGTTCGAAATGTAAAGTGTAATACCGCCGTTCTCACTGGCGCTTTGGCGCATTTCAACGACGGTCCACTCGGTTTGACCAATCGATTGTAATTATCGCTTTAAAGCACTCACGAAATGATATGATAAATGAGTGTGAGAGAGAACTGAATTTAGAACGGCGAATTCGAAATTGTTTAAAGGAATTTAATAATTTATGGCTTTATTGAGTGGATTCTGTGGAATTTCAGAGATTTTGACATGTTTTGAAGGTGCTATTGGTTTTTGTTGTCGTAGTTCGTTATAAGGCATGTTGGAGTTGATGTAAGGTTATAAGTGAGGCCTAAAGTATATTGTTAAGGTCCAAATTTATTTTTTGGAAAAAACTTTTTTAGGCTGTAAATTTAATTTTAGGTTTATGAATTAGGCGCTTATGTAGATCAGCCCCCCGCTTTGTGAAGTATAGCCCCCCAACCATTATAGATACTTCAGCCCCCCCCCCATAACGAAAAATGAAAATAAATTATTTTATGTTTTGAAGTTGTTAATGCCGGGTTGTTTTTATTTGTGTCCATGTAAAATGGAAAATTTGACCATCGAGCGGATGGATATCCATGATGGAAGCCGATGGTACTATAGTTTTTTTTCTTCAAGAACACGGACTTCTTCGTACTAAAGCTTTTTGCCGCAAGTGTTCTAACGTCATGACTATTCGACGTCGCTCAAAAGTTGGGGGGGGGGGCTGATGTTTACAGTTGGGGGGGGCTGATGTTAACAGTTGGGGGGGGATAATGTTAACAGCTGGGGGGGGCTGATTTTAACAGTTGGGGGCTGATCTTAACAGTTGGGGGGATAATGTTAACAGCTGGGGGGGGCTGATTTTAACAGTTGGGGGGGGCTGATGTTAACAGTTGGGGGGATAATGTTAGCAGCTGGGGGGCTGATTTTAACAGTTGGGGGGCTGATGTTAACAGTTGGGGGGGGATAATGTTAGCAGCTGGGGGGGGCTGATTTTAACAGTTGGGGGGGGCTGATCTTAACAGTTGGGGGCTGATATTAACAGTTGGGGGGGGCTGATTTTAACAGTTGGGGGGGGCTGATTTTAACAGTTGGGGGGGGCTGATGTTAACAGTTGGGGGGCTGATGTTAACAGTTGGGTGATTGTTGTAAATAGAAAATAAAATTAAAATTGCACTTTTTAGTTGTAATTTATGCAAATTTCACTTTTCGTGAACTTTCAATTTCTCACGCATGCGAAACCTATAAAAGCCGGTTGATGTTGCCAAAACCTTCATTCTGCCCCGCCATGCAACGCAGGTCGCGTTCCGCCTCCTATAATAGGTCCGGCCGCGCGACCCTGCCACCGATTCCAGCCACTTCGTCAGAATTCGACCTTTTGGACGTTGCATAGGACAGTTTAGGCCAGCTACCCGTTTGGGGGACTGTTCTAAACACTGGGGGGCTGAACTACATTAGCCCCATGAATTATATTTTTAAGCCTAAAATTTGTTAAAGCCTTAAATTCATTTTTACGTTTAAAAATTTATTTTTGAGCCTAAAATATTATTTTTAAACCTAAAATTCATTTTTACGCCTAAAATTCTTTTTCAAATCTAAATTCCAAAAAACCACGTTCCTCTTTGCTACCTTCATCTTTACTCGCCTTGGCTGAACACTCGTTAGCTGGACGTTCGCCTAATCGCGTCAGCGTTCGCGTATTTTGCGAAAACGAACGAAAATGGCAAAATTCCACTGGTGCAAAGCAGCGTGAACAAAGATTCTTGAACCTTAAAGTTGAGAAAACAGAAGAAAGCCCGCTAAGCCTGTTAACATTCCAGCGGCAGCTTTTCGGCACGAAAATAATGAATCGAAATGATTTGTTTGATTAACTTTGAAAAAAAATAGTTTTTTGTAACGTTTTTTAAAAAAATTAGCCTAAAACGATTTTTTTTGCTAAGGCTTAGTCGACAAAAAAACTTAAGTAATGATTTAAGTTCTGTTGATGCCTATAGGCTTATTTAAGTTTGGTTGCTGACTACCGACTAAGAAAGTTAAAAAAAAGTCAATTTGGTAAACCCTGCTCAAAAAACTATGATTAAATTTGGAAAAGAATGTCTGTGTGGTGTTTGCATTCCATTCTGTCAGGAACTAATTTAAGGAAGGATTAAGAAACGACTACTGTGGTCTGTAACTTTCGAGGTATTCTTAAGGGTTAGTAAGTACAAGGAGAGTAAAGTACCTGGATGGCCATGAAGGATTTGGTGTAGATTAGATCTTTAAAGGGGCTTAAGTTTTTGGCCTTGACCATTTTGGTTTGGGTCCCGGTTCTCGGGTCCTCGTGTGATGTAGAGTTAATAGTGCCGTATAGACCAGCCCGTTTCAAATTTTCTTTGGCCCGTTACAGCTTAAAACCGAGCCTAGTGGGCTTTCTTTTAGGTCTAGTGTAGAAGTACTTAAAAAACGTTGGTAACACATTGCGATCTTCAATATTGAAAACTATATGACACTTTTTTCACATGGCCAATATAGCCAATACTCATCTTTAGGCAATGAGCTAGATGTTACACTTACACTCTTTATTTTGTAAACTAGATGATTTTAAAGATCTAAAAATAATGATGCAGGTATTGTTCCTACAGTTACCAGGAACTATTAAAAGATTTATTAGCTATCTAATATAGCTTACAGTTACCAGGAACTAACAAATGATTTATTAGCTTTAAAGCGTAGAGATAGTTTCTGAATGAAAAACGTACAACACAAAACACGTTACACACAGTTTAACGAACTTGACCTGTTGGCAATAAAAAAACCAAAAATAAATTTGGACAGTAAAAACAAAAATAAAAAATTGCAAAATTGAACATAATGGAAAATGGTAAAGAAGTCTAAATTTTAAAAATAATAACACTTTCATAACAAATTCAAAAATGCTTGTTGTACATAAATTATGTCATAGAGGAGTTTGTTATACAGAGGTTTTATTGTACCTTTTTCTCTAACGCTAGTTACTGATGTTAGTTCCTACCCTTACTTTACCAAAAGAACTATGATTTTTTTCAAGTTGATCGCTTTCTGTTGCTTCAGTGCGGTTACATTCAATACTTTAAACGTATTGTCTCATTTCAATGTAATTCACGTAGAATTGTTTTTGTCCGACACACTTTAAGCTTCCTACTTCCAAATCGACGTTAAAAATAAATGAAAAACACACGTAAAGTAGTCTTAAATTCAAGGTCATTTTGATTGTTTATGGTCAATTTTGCGTCCAACCAGGTTTGCTTCGGCTAAACGGGTTTTTGGTGACAAATAAACGAAACATGGGCTTAAAATTTGTTCTCAATTATGTTTCAATAATATTTTGTTATTACTAAACAGTTCATGGTGATAACACTCTTAGGCTAGGTCAATTATTAACTGGTGTATAACGAATTGCTCGGCGACTTGAAATTTGTTCGTTATATAGTATTATTGTTATAGAGAAGTTCGTTATACAGGTGTTTTACTACTGTAATTGAAAAAATCAAAATTTGGCGGCAACAAGGAAGTTCTCTTTACTGACGCTTCTTGCCCTAGTTTTGAATACTGTGAACGTTTGTCTAGGTAAATTTTGAACATATTCAATTTATAAGCTATTAAAGCTTTAGATCGTAAGACATATATATAATACAGTACGGCTTTTGTATAACGGAGCCTTCTATACACAAACTTTCGTACTACGAACAAATTTAAAACCTCTGAACGATTTTTAATACAGGAGTTTAAGTAGATGCTGGAAGTTTTATTGGAACCTAAAATTAAAAAAAATGTAAAATTTTAACTGCACAATATAAAAATGGTATTCAGAAAAAACGAAGAATAATCTAAACCATGAATGATCATAAATTAAAAAATAAATCAATGATTAAAAAAACAAAAACAGCAAGGAATATTTGTTACAGTAAAAATGTTAATTATTGTTTTGTCAAAGCAAAAAATTGTAAATATTATTTATCGGTGTGTATGTGTATAAAGGAAGTTATTGCCATTTTTGTCTGTAAAGAAAGTTTTAGTCATTTTTTGCTTTGTAAAGAAAGTTTTGTCAACTACTGTTTTGTAATGAAAAATATGGCTGCTTTAAATATGTTGAAAATCTCAAAACATGACCATAAAATAAAAAGTAAAAAACTTATTTCTTTTAGAATGCCAACAAAACCCCGACGTTCTTCAAAAAGCTCGAAAATGATCTTGAACGTGCCGAAAAATGGGCACGGTTAACATGGCAAAACAATGAGCACTACCCTCGAGAGAACGGCGTACTATTGGCTGGTTTTACCGAAGAGCCGGTTTGTAAAATAAAAAACAAAAATATGGGCTCACCATTGGCAATTCGACAATTTTTGGGACGACAAAGAACATTGTTAATGGTGTGGAGTGATGCTGTCGATGTGATTCAGCACGATATGATTGTGAGATTGGCATATCCGTTGTTGAAGATTGAAAGATCGACTGAGAATTCGGTGACAATATCGTTGCGAGACCCGGAAAACTTCTTTGAAGTCGAGTTTCAGAGTCAGGAGGCTGCCGTGAGTTTTAAGCATAAAGTTTTGTACTTTAGGGCGATTTTCAAGCCTTAAAATGAACTTAAAACCTAATATTTGATTTTTAAGCCTAAAATTTGTTTTTAAGCTTAACATTTGATTTTTAAGCTTATATTGGTATTTTTATGTCTAAAATTTATTTTTAAACTGAAAATTTTATTTTTAAGCCTAAACTTTTACTTTAGGCCTAAAAACCTACAGTAGTGCTATTATTTTCAGTCCGAATTCTTGGAAATGACAGCTCAAGCTTGTGAGTACGCTCGACTTCGAAGTTCGTACACTCACGGTCAGCTACAGTTCCCACAACAGCGATTGACATTCGAAACAAGAGTTAGACATGCTAGATATCACTTTTCTCCAATGCATTCCAGATTTCCAGATTGTGATTACGATGGGGATTGGCTGGATGGACAGCCTCATGGAAAGTAAGTTTCGGCAAATTTGGCTTGTATATGACGCTTTTGCTATTATATGACTGAGAAAAAAAAGTTGGTAGAACTTGTCATAGTCTATTTGGTCGAAATGGGTATTTCTGGTTTAAATTAACATTGAAAAAAAAGTCTTTTGTTCTCTAGTATGCAAAGCAGTGCAAAATGACGACAAGACTTTTTTTCAAATTTTAGCTATAAATATTATATAAGCTAGTATAAGCCTACTTTCAGAGGCCAACTAAAATTCCCGGACGAGAGAAAGTACAAAGGTCGATTTGCCTTTGGGCAAATTGATGGAATGGGCGAGTTCTTCAACAACAAACCTCAATTCAGCGACAATACGACCGGCTCAGCGACGCCTTCGGCACAACAATCCTCGTTGATGAACAGCTTTTTCTATACTCAACCTAAATGTGTATTGGATTCAGTGAGATGGGTGAAAGGAAGATTTAAGGATGGACTACTTCATGGGCTTGGATCGGCTACGTAAGGGGTTTTAAATGAGGTTTTTTTGAATTTTAGGTAACAGAATTGAGTTTTTTGTTATATCAGTAGTTCTTGCTTGCTCTACCCTACCTTATCTTAATATATTCTGCTTTACTCTATTCTGCCTTAACCTATCCTATGTAACTTAAACTTTTTTTTTAGTTTTGCCACTGGCGATACATACGAAGGCTACTGGGCAAACGGTCAAATGCATGGTCACGGAGTGTTCAAAGCGATGGGCGAAGACAACATCATAGTTTACGTTGGTGGATGGCAAAACGGCCAAAAACATGGCTACGGAGTTCAATCAACAAACAAAGAACGCTACCTAGGCCAATGGAACGAAAGTCGAAGACATGGAAATGGCAGTTTAGTGACGATCGATGGCGTCTTTCATGAAGGTCTTTTTGAAAATGACAAATTTGTTAACGGCAGAGTAGTGTACGAAGCCTCGAACGCTTCGTGGGATCCGGATACTGTAGTTGTGTTTGAAGGAAAATTTGAAGATTTAAACGTGGCTGCTGGAAAAGGTACACTGACGTTGAGTAGAAACAATCAAATTGTTGGTACTATGCATGGAAAGATACTGGGCAATGAATTGTCAATTGCTAACGCTACCTACAAACATTTGACTGAAGGGTTTGAAGCTGATGAGTGGGTTTTTTATTTTTTTTTTTGATTTTTTTTATTTTTAGGTATGAATTTTGCAAAAAGTTATTTTTAAATATCAGAGACTTCATTATGGCCGACGGCGCGAAACGAGGTAAATACGCAGTTCATGAAGATGAAAAATGGCTAGAACTATTTCAACACTTCCTCGATGACGAGCTCAAAGTCACCAATGAAGAGTTCTTGTCAGCACTAAACGAAGACATTCCAGTACCATCCTCAGTAGCCGAAAAGGCTTGGAATTCTTTGGCCGCTTCTTTGGCCAAACTAAAACAGCAAAAGAAAGTGACAGTACCGGACAGGCTGGAGCGAATCCCGGACTACAACATGGAATGGAGCAGTAGCTATTACGCGATGGTATCCGAATACTGGAATTTGTGCGTGCACAACGATTTTCATCCATTAAACCGCTTAATGAGAGGTATCATTGAGCTGTTTAGCTGCAGTTACAGTAGTGTTGGCACACACGTCATGTACGACACGGCGGTGCTAGAGTTCAAGACACTTATGTCAAGATGTTATGCTGTAACTAGACTTCTCTTTGTTAACCTACCGACGACAAAGTATATGTTCTCATCAGTACCAACTCTAGCCGATCTAAATCAAGATACCACACAGTCAACATCACCAGCATCAAGTATTCATACTCCAGAAACAATGTCAGTCGGATCATTGGAACAAATGGAAATGGCACAAGCTTTTGAAGATCCGGATCAACCAACCTCATCAAGGTACTACAATAATGACAGTAGTAATATGGAGGATATAACGTTACTAGAAACACCGTGCTGTGATTTCATTATCAATTACTTGTTCTCAGTGTGCTATGCTGATTTGTTTACGGTTTATTCTGAAAGATGTGAAGCTTTGGACAGAAGGTATTGGGAAAGGTTGCTGCATTTGAATGCTCACACTGATGCTCATTTGCTACGGTACTTTGATGTGAAGGGGTAAGGCTTAATGAAAATATGATTTTGTGTTAATAATGAGTTTTTAGGCTTAGAAATGCACTTCAGGCTTAAAAATTGATTTTAGGTTTAAAAATGAAATTCGGGCTTAAAAATGGTTTTTAGGCTTAAAAATGTAATATTGGGTAAAAAAAGGGATATTAGGTTTAAAAATGGGTTTTAGGCTTAAAAATGAAGTTTTATGTCAATAATTTTTAAAAAATTTACTTTTTTTTCAGAGAACTCTGGCCAACCGACAACGATAACATCAGTGTGTTGGATGCATTTTCCGTACGTTTTGTTTTTTTTTTGAAAAACTTGTGGCACTTTTTAAAATTTTAGTTTTTTGCGTATAAAAGAGTATGAACTGGAGTTTTATTTTAGGCTAGAGTAAGGGCCAGAAACAAGTTTTATGGGAGCGCGGTGACTCGACTTCAACAAATCAGCGGAGTTTTCAATCCCACCAGCAAGCTGGCTATTCTAGCTGAAGCATTTTCGGAAATCACTCAGGTTAGTTTGAATTTTGAAACAGAGGGTAGTACTTATATCATACTTAAAAGTAGGCTAGAGTTTATTAATGGTACAAAAACAGAGATTAGTACTGATTTTTTACAAGTTGAGTACTGGTACTCAAAAAAAGTTTAGTACTATAAAAATCAAAAATCTTTCTTTCAAATATTATTAACGTGATGTCTATGGCATTACGATATGTATAATAAGCATATAATGAAACGCCTACACATTGGTTGTTGTATTTGTGCATTAGCGTGTTGTACTCAGCGCGGAAATAATCAAAACCCAAGTGTTGTCATTGTAAATAATTACCGATAAAAGAACAGCTTATGTTCTGTTGCTGAATTTAATGGAGGCTAATTAGTTTGATAACATGATACATCTCTTGATGTGATAATATAATAACAATCTCATGAGTTATAAAACGTCCGCATAACGTACTGTTAAACTATTGTTGTTAGTACACATGTTAGTACAAAGGAAGTGTGAAAAGTATTGTAATTGAAAAATTTATTTGATGTGGAGGGGGGGGTAGAATACTCTGCTACTTTGCTATGATGTGTCTTGTCTCAATCTTGCCTGCTTTTTTAAAAAACTGGTCGATTATTTCACATAATTTGGACTCATTTACCGAATTTGTTTTTCACCTTACGGTAAGGAAATTGCCACTACGAAATGTAACACTTCTTTGTTTTTCACATGTGCTTTCTCAGCGCCAATGTAGCCTTTATTCTATACATAGACACAAATGTTGTTGTCTTCTTGTACAGTAAAAACACACGTAAACGTGGTTGTTTATACCGTGCTATTGTTATTTACGGCTTCTTTTCGTGAGACATTTTTTTTATTAGTAAAAAAATATATAATAATTGGGATATAAGCTCAGGACAAAATTATTGGGACAAAAGGATGAGACTTATGGTTTGGTCAAACTACACGAATTTTAGTCCTAAAAATTTTTAGACTTAAAGATATGTTTTAGATTCTAAAAATATGTAAGGTAATGTTAGGTTTTGAATGTGCAAAACTGGCTCTTACTCATAGTTCCTCATTGCATTTGATTTAGCACGAAAAACCCCGCTAATTCCAAACGTCATTTGAATTTATTTATTATGTGGGTATATATAATTTCAAAGTTGTGTGAAGGTTAATTTCGTTGCACGGGGAAGAGAACGCGGTAAACACCATGGTTAAACTTGATTAATTAGGCCCATGAACAGGCAGTGGGACAATGAAAAAAGACGTAGATACTACAGTCGAGCGGGTAGATGATTATCGTCATTAAGCGATTAATAACTGGTAACCATATAGGGAACAAAGTCATAATAAGAAAAGAGAGCGGGCAATTCATAATAAGCAAAGAGAACGGGCTTAAAATGGTACTATTGATGGTGGAGATACAATAAAAAGGGGTGGGTAAAGTAAGCGACAAAAATATTAAAAAGGGTTAAAAATGTGTGTGAAGGTACTATACAAATATAAAGAGAATTGGTTTTCAAAATAAATTTAAAAAAATTCAAAGTAAAATTTAACATGCTCTGGTACCTTGGGGTTCACTAAGGCGTAGTACAACTAGTTTACCAAGAGATACAATACTTTATGTGAGTTTTCAAACAACGTAAAACAAGTTTTGGAATGCATAGGGTACAATGACATTACAAAAGTGTGACTAAAAACTAATAATGACTAAAAATAAAAAAATGAGAGTTACCAAAAGTTTTGACCGGATTATGAGTATATATGGTTAAGTTAACTTTATATGGTTATAGCAATCATAGCGTTGGTTATATTAACCATACGTCTCATAAAATAAAAAAGTACTGATTTACAAGCAAAAACTATGGTTAAAGAACTTTACAGAGGCGTAGATGGTTGCATAATGAGTTTGACAGGTTTATTATAATAAATTCGGTTTGTACAATTAAAACTGTGTTGAGGACTATACTATAGCATTTTTAAACACATACAAGTTTTGCTAAGATCAGCCATAACTATGCTACTGCTTGAATAGAATATAAATATCTAAAATATTACCATAGCTATAACTAACACTTTTATAGATACAAAGCTTTAAGAGTACCCCAGGTACACAACTTTTAAAATACTTAAAGATCATCTAGAAAGCGAGACATTATTCAAGATTTTCCAAAAATCGAAAGTAATACAACGGTAACAGGATAAATACTTATGAGATAACGTAGAGACCAAATTAGTTTTTAGCAAACCACAATCCGTTTTCGTTAAAGTCTGGGCTTTGTTTCAGTACCATTTCCACAAAGTCGCGGCAAATGTCGGCGATTATCTCGGCATTTTTGCTTCGTTTTTGCTGAAAAAGGGGGGTAAAATTAGTATGGATAATGTAAATGAGTGCCTATGTAGTGATTAAGGATAGCTCTAGTTAAAAACATGGTTTAGAAAAGTAAGCAAAGATGGTAAAAACTTTAGTAAAAACCTTATGTAAAGGCATTTCTATAGTAAAACCAAAAACTTTAAAACCAAAATTACATTGATAGGATGATGCCGATAGGGCGAGTTGGGATCATTGGTGATGTACTTGGCGTTCTGAATTGGGTCGAAAGGATCGATTTTGCGTTTTGGTTTCTCATGGCCAACAATTCGTACTGGCAGAGTATGAGAACGTTCTCGCATTTGAGGTGGTGGCGATGGGCTGTTCTCGTTGTTCATGGGCTTCTTCGGTGGAGTAACATCCCCAGAACCATTTCCTCCACTACGCTTACGACAGTTGGTGGGGAGTTCGGTCGATGATGCGCGCTTTCCTTGGGCCTGAAAATAAGGTTTGGTTAGGCTTAGTCTGACTAGCTTGATTTCAAGGTTTTAGTCATCATTCTTTGATAACTTTTTTAAGCTTTGTGGTATGTATTAGGCTTAAAAAATTTTCAATTGGCAATAGGCTTAAAAACGTTTATTTTCTAATAAAATACTTACCGCTGGCTGAGGAATATGTTGCAACCCATTAGTAGCTGGAATCTGCGAAGGTCCAGCATTGTTCAGCTGTTGCATTTGCATCTGCAAGAACTGTTGGATATCGTTGACTGTAATCGTAGGGTTGGTGTTTTGATTAGCAAGCAATAGATTAAGCATCTCTTGTTGAGCTTGTTGTTGCTGTTGTTGTTGTAACAAATGATACAAAGTAACTTGAGGAGGAGTTACTGGCAACATTGCTTGAGGGGTTTGTTGGCTTTGAAGCGCCATAATAGTGGCCGCAATTTGACTTGGTTCCTGGAATAGCATTGTTTTTTTAACTTTGGTTTCGGTAGTTTGAATTAGTTTTAGTAGCAGAGCTAATGAATATATACTCAAGCAACAGTCGATGTAAAGTATAGTCAAGTGTAAATGTGAATATAAACTGAACACACGGCTCGGCCGTCCCACGTTTTATATTATTTTCCCCAAAGTTATTTACTCGTACTACAAGCGCCGCCCCCTTTTCTAACACAGACAACCCCGCGAAAGGGCATTTGCACTTTCGTATTTTTACATAGAAGTTTTTGCACTTTAGGAACGCTGTCGTATGTACAATCCTACGTGCACTTTCCTACACATTTCAATATTATCATGCACTTTCGATTCACAGAATCAATTTGAAAGTTGTTTTTGCGGAATGACGATTTTTTTGCTTGTCTAACTGGAACAGGCAATCCGTACCCGGGATTAAGCCTTTTTTACTATAGTCGTATGGGAAAGTGTGTTTAAAATTTATAGAAATGATTTTTTGTTGAGTAAAGCCAAGATCACGTATTATAACCTACCCTACTGGCTAAGCCTTGATCATAGTCCGCATTCACAACATTTGGTTGTTTGAAGGCCAAGTTCTCTAGACTGGCAGTCGTCGTAATCGTATTCAAAGCACCAAGAGGGTCTTGATTGACCAAGTTTGTCAATGATGGGTTAGTGACTTGATTCACATTGTTTAGCATTTGAAGCTGAGGTTGCTGTTGAAGAAGTTGTAGCCATTGCAAAGTGTCTGTAGGTTGAGCCATGGCAATCAAAGTTTAAGTTGTGAATTGATTTTGAATCAGAATTGGTATTATAGTTGTATAGTGAAATATAATGGGCTGTTTGTATCCTGGTAGGAAATTATATCCTGTACACTCAGATAAAATATGAGTTTTACCAGGACTTTAAAAGCTTCGAAAACTGATGTCTGTCGCAGAAGTTATAACAAATTATAATCGACCAGCAACCTAAAGAATCAATATTAAAAATTGCACTATAGCCAACCAAACACGATAATTTGTAAGATCACGCGACAGATTATGCCAAAAAACATTAACTATACTTATTAACAAGCGCAAAGACCTGTACTATTGATTGAAAATAAGCTTGCGAACTGAAAACTTTGAGCAATAAGGTCGAACAATGTTTTATATAAATTTTTTTTAATAAACGATCACGCCGCGCCAACAAACAATTATACGATATGATGTTTTAATAAGTCTCACAAATTAAAAAATTTATTCACGGTACTCAGAGATAGCGAGACAATCGTTGTTTATTGTGTCACACTGTAATTCTCACAAGCACGCCACATATGCAAAATAAACAAAAAAAGGGCATTAGTCATCATGGAAATCGGCTTTGATCTGATTTACAACAGCATTAGTACTCATCACAGACATTTCACGGCAGACGTTTAAGGGTTTTTACGACAGCACGCTAGGGGTTTTACAACATGACTATCAAATAAATTGTAACTTTGTAGCACGAAAGTCACGTAATTTGTACTAGAAAAAATTAAATTTACAAAAAGTGAAGCTGGCCTGTTTTAAACTAAATTTTAGCTAAAAACAGTCGTAAATCGGATCAGCGAGGTTGGGAAAACGTCGGGCTAATGGAGGTTCGTATATTTTGTAATTTTTTTGGCGAAACGTAAAATCCGATTTGGTGGAGATTGTATTTTATAAAAGTATTATTTCTCCAAAGTATTATTTTTTAAAGTATAAGCCGTGGTGAAATGTGACTGTGTTGACTGGACTTTACGTGTCTTGGTTTTTGTATTTCAATAACGGAAAACGAATTATTTGTTGCAAAATATATACCCGGAAATGAATGTGATCCTATTGAGACTTGCGTGTGTACAGAACGGCTTACTGATAATACTTAAGTTTGGTTGGTAATCATACACAATTATAAAGTGTAGCTGAAAGAGAGGCACGCATTAGCAACGTTACAAAAAGTATTAACAAATTTACAAAAAACAAGTTGGGGCTGAAGCTGGAGATAGGGCTAAGGCTGGGGATGGGGCTAGTGCTAGATCTAGGGCCAGAGTTAGAGCTAGTAATACAGCCAAAGCTAGAGCTAGAGCATGGTCAAGGCTAGGATTGCGGCTAAAGCTAAGGCTGCAACATTATTTTTGTTATTGAACAAACTTAAGTACCTTAATGAAAAGCTGTACTTCAACTGCAATGTTGATTGCTACGATACTGCACTAGTACTACAAACACAAAATATTATAATTAATAGAGTACCAAGAAACCAGCTCATATTACTAAGAAACAACCTCATAAAATAATACAAACTAACTCATTCATAGTAACTTTTTCAACTATTTGATAAAGCAATAAGTAGAACGCACTAACAGCAAGGGCTTGTTTGTCCTTAACCTCCCTTCACTGAAAAAATAACCCACTAGTGCTTAAGAACGACGAAAGGGGCGTTCCCATGTCATTACAAGCACTTTAGGTCCGCCGAAAACAACCGTCTGGCTTGGGCTGGAGGGTGATGGTGTTAGCGGTGTGTGCGTGCGCGCTCGCAACGTGAACTTTTATTTTACTGACCGCCAAAAGTGCAACAATGTAATTGAATAGGCGGCTAATAATTAATAGTAAAAACTGACTGATACAATGGTTATGCATTGGATAGGGGGATACTAGGAATTACTATGCTCGATTGTGTTTTTGTTGAAAAGTTTATTCCATGTTAGTGAGAGTTTGTTCTACGTTTGGGGAATAGGAAATGCGTACTGGTGTGGTCAAAATGTAAACAATCTGACGCTAACAAAACATTGAGGTTGGTATGATACTAAAAAAAGCATACTACAATGGAACTCCTGAATAACTAACACTTGTATGGCGAATAACTTTTAAATCCCTGGCTAACAATACACTGTGCATTGAAACTTGTACAAATTTGGTTGGTAATCATACAAAGCCTCACGCAATTGGTTATACAAAAGTCCTTTTGTATATGTTTTGTATTAGGTAAAAGTTCTACAGACATTCAAGTCAAGAAGGTACCGCTTATCGGCCGTTTTAATACTGGTCAAATTGATACTGAGAAAACATTGAAGTAAAACACTTAAATTACTTTATAATGTAGTACAGCTCAAAAGCAACGTAATGAATGCGTGATAATTGCCCAATTTGAATCCAATAGAAACAAGTTACAGAAGTATCATCGAGTTTACTTAGAGCTCTTGACATAAAAAACAGACGGCCAATAACAACCCTTGATAATATAAAGAGGTTTCATTGGGTTAAAAATAAAGGATACATGTAAAAACATTTTTTTATCTAAGCATGGCTTGCAAATGGTATGATAGGTCATGAATTTTGTAAAAAACCTTTGCTGTACTTTCGGCCATTTTACAAGCCTATACTGCAAGCCAAAATTTCTTTCGTGGCCTTAAACTCAGACCTGAAAGGTATAAACTACAAAACCTTTTCTTTTACTTAACTCACACTTTGGTGTACCGTAATTAATGTATTTTTAACCAAGTGCAATTCAATTTATTATAATACAATAAAAAATGTATTGTACTTTTTTACAATTGTACTTCGGCCAAGCGTGTATAAAATAATTAAAGATTTCTATAATTAAAAGCGAAACGTTTGAATTCCTAGCTTGTTCACAAAGTACAGATTTATCATAATGCACTTTGCACTCGGGTTTAGCATGAGCTGCTTAAGTGTTTTGGCTAAGTTTCCTTAACTGTGACCTGTTGAGAAGGTATCTAGGTCTAGAGAAAGATATAGCCTTAGGAGATATAGCCGTCCTAGAGAAAGATATAGCTTTTAGAGGTATAACAAAGTCTAGAGGAAGGTATAGCCAAGCATAGGGCAAGAAATTAGGAATGTTGTTCTCTATCTTGTACCTAGAAATGATCTTCCTTGTACAAGGTATAAAACACCCTACATTAGCTATCATAATGACACAGTAACAATACGTGTACAACTTCAATACAATGAATAATGGCTGTAACGTGCATCCCACGCTGCCTGAGGGAATCTTTTGACTCACATAATTATAACACTAGTACACTTCGTGCTACCTAGACCAAGATTATAGATTATTTTTTGTTTTGTCGTACTTATAATACAAAGAAAGTGGAAACGGGCAGTTTTGCAAGAAAAATACTTAAAAATTAGTGACGGCAGCAATTGCCAGTAAGACTGTAAAATTAATAAAGGAAGTACTTTGTCACTCAGCAAGTGATTGTCAATGTACAAAAAAAGAACTACTGATAAATAGGGGCGGAATGGCATCAAAGATGGTTGTAAAACAATGTGATACAGTTAAATTGATTGGAATGTAAAACAATGTATTACAGTTAAAATTGAATGTAAAGAAATGTAATACAACGAAACGGAAATATACTTCAATATATTACAGTTGAAAACAAAAATTATGTCGGACATTACACGTCGGCTCAATATTTTTAATAAAATTTGACTACTCAATATAATCTTATACAATCCAATATTGAACTCCTACAACAAAACTTAAAACCCCATAGGCCAAAGTTATGTGAAACTATTTAAACCAGCGTAAAGACCCATAGCGTGCCGGTGTTACGGTACGTTTTCCGTTTTAAAAAACATTTAGGCCAAATTATCAAAGTAATTTCATTCAAGCCCAACCGAAATTTGCATTACGTGCTTGAAATTTATACTCGCGTTTTCTCAAGGTACTCGTGAATTGTAACGTAAGCATGGTAATTAGAAAACGCAGAAATTGCAGGGTAGTAACATTTTGATCTAATGGTTTCTACAAAGTAATGACAGTGAGAAATAAGTGATAATTTGGAAAAGTGAGGATAGTTGAGGTTGGAAAAGTGATAATTTAAAAATGAGTGATTTTGTTAGATTGTTCAAAAAGTAATGAGCCTCTGAAATATTGGATGTATCAGAGTCGTGGCTCATTACTTTTTGAACAACTTAATATAATTTTTTTGAACGACCTAATATGAAAAAAACAACTGTAGTTTACAAGACATACAGCAATAAATGGTAAATTTTTACAGCGCTCAGCCGCTTGCAACCCCAGAACACTGATACGCTTCTCGCATTGATAAAATTTGATAGTAAAAGGTCAAAAAATAACAACCCAGGGTTCAGCCGTATCAATATTTGATCAAAGAAACGACTTTTTTTCTTCCGCGTTCTACAAACTTTCGAGCATATTTTGAAAACTATACTTGTGGAAAACAAAAATACATCGAAGGAGTTTGAAAAAAGTAAAAATCAAAGACATAGATAGCAATGACTTTAATGCCAGTAACGAAATAAGATACCTTTTTGGGTCAGTAAAACTAAAATGCCCTTTTTACCAATTGACTAATAAACAATTGCCCTTTCCGGCGAAGTGTTAGTTTACATGTATAATTATTGTTGCTTTTTTATGTAAATGATCAAGGAAATAAAACGATAATAAGGTGGTACGTCAGAAAGTGCAAACTAGTTGGACGTCATTAGTTTTTGGGGAAAATGACTTATAGAAGGTAACAAAGTAAAGAAAAATGGAGGTTAGTGGGTAATAAGTGGTGTTGAAGGTTCATGAGTAGAACCTTACTTTACTTTGTCATACCGTATTGTGCCTTAAGCTACTCTTTTAGTCTAACTCCTAAAAATAGTCATGTTGGTCCCAGGTTCAAGTGTCTAAGTTTAGCACGACTCTTTTTATAGAATTCACGCTACAAAAACTCTTTAATACCTAAATTAATTCACGGAAACCTAGGCATGAAACGGAAATAATGTGTCCTTTAACAAAGTTAACATGAAAGTTCATCCGGGCCATTACCGCACTTTGTCTATGGCACGTTCCTAGCTTTTTTTCTTAATAAAATGTGCGTCTATTAGAAAAAACTCTAAACGTTCTTAACAGAAAAAAGCCTGAACGTTCTTAACAGAAAAAAGCCTGGTTAATAGAAAAAGCCTATGAACGTTC
Organism: Bursaphelenchus okinawaensis; assembly: GCA_904066225.2. Taxonomy (NCBI): domain Eukaryota; kingdom Metazoa; phylum Nematoda; class Chromadorea; order Rhabditida; family Aphelenchoididae; genus Bursaphelenchus; species Bursaphelenchus okinawaensis. The sequence continues at coordinate 2,476,111 of CAJFCW020000005.1, read as the reverse complement.
TATTTTTATCCATTTTTTCTTCAGAATCTTTCTCTGGCATTAGTTTTTTTCTGATTTTATTTTTGGATCTATTTTTGGCTTTTCGGCCAAGGTTTTTGAGTACCGCTTTGAAAAATAAAGTTTGATTTGCGGCTAAAGCTGTTACTAGTACAGAAAATAATTAAAAAGCTTTAACTACGTGTTTGATCCGACTTTAAGCATGTTTGTTTTGTTTTTGGATGAGAAATGGCAGAGGTATGGCAACCGACAAGCATAGGGCTTGCGATGTGGCTAAGGCTATGATTATAGCTATAGTTAGGGCTACGACTAAGACCATCTCTAAGTCGAGGGCTAGAGCTAAATTAGGGATAGAGATAGGGCTAGACTTAAGAATATGGATAGGGCAAGAGCTAAGGCTAAATCTAACGCGGGGTATATGCCTTGATCTAAGGCTATGTTTGAGGCTACGGCTAAAGCTAGAAGTAAAGCGGTCCAAAATACAGTCGCCCATCCCCGCTGACCCGACTCTACCTACCCCGTTCTCGTACATTCCGTGAACAGTGTTGTGTCTGTGGGGCACACGAGGAAAAAAACAACTCCCAAAGTCTAACTATTTTTGTTTTTTGGCTTCCTAAGGGCGCATGTTTTTTTCTCACCCCGCTAGCTCCAAGAATTCATTTAGAATCTCGACACACACAAAAACATCCAAACACTGAACTCTAACGGAGCGACAAAACAAGGTCGACCGCGGGCTTAGAGTGCATCCATACTTGGCGGGTTTAAAGTTCAGATGGACTTGGGGTTAAAAGCTTTTTTAACGTAAAGATCTTTTAGTTTGAACTTTTATTGAATGAAGGTTTTGGGCTTAAAATGAAGAGTTTTAATGCGCTTAGGATTTTAGCTATGATACTAGAGGTAAAGACAAAAATCATTGGACTTTCTGCTGAACGTTGACTACGATTCAGCTTGATTTAGAGCTAAACCTTTTTCTAGAGCTTAAGATTTGAAATTCTTAAGTCAAAACTAAATAGAGTTATCTTTTCGACTAAAGTTAAACGTGCCCTTACACTAGCTTTAAAGGTGCCTTTATATTACAGCTAAAAGTGCAGCTGGACTAACGTAAAAAACGTTTAAACTAAAGGTTAAAAGAACAACCGTTCTCCCAACTAAAACACGTTAGAGAGACTAAAAGTATAATATCAAAAACCGTTAAAGAAACACTAAAAAGGGCAAAAAAAGAAACATTATAAGCAAAAAAAACATTAACGTTCTGTGTAACTAGTTAAAAGGACAGACGCATAAAAAATGGTTTTTGGATGGGCTGTATGTCCAGACGGTGACAATTATGATCAAAAGTTCACCTGTCGAATAGTAAATATTTATATAATATCAGAGGTCTGGCTTCAGAAGATTTAACAAGTTTAACAATGGACTTCAAGAATTTTTTGAGCATCTAATGGGGTACTTACTTTCTAAACAAGATCATATAGTACCCAATCTGCAAACCAGATCCACAAAGCCTGCAATGACAGTTTTTATAGCGTATATTCTTTGATAAGAGAAAAGTTTTTGTCAATTTTTGAGTCGATTTATCATCAAATTAGTAAAACATGTTTATTACCGAAACGTGACGTTCTACGATCGTCCTTTGAGATCAAGTCACGATAAGTGCACTTTGATATACTTTATAAAAACAAGATAAATGCACTTTTATTTGGTTTAAACTTGACGAAAGATGCACTTTGATATAGGCGGAAAAATTATAAAAAATGCATTTTTAAAAGGTCGAAAAGTTCATGTTTAATGCACTTTTACAGATTTAAAAATTTGAATGATAGCGCTGAGAAAAATCAAAAAAAAAAATTAAGTCTAATGTACTTTTAAAATAAAAAAAATCTCGAAAAATGCACTATTAAAACACCGTTTCCAACGTTTTATATTAAGATTGTACTTTTGCTATTTTATCTGTTGCCCTTCTCAAACAGCTCTTTTTTTTTGCTTCGTAAGGCGCTTGCACTTTTAAAGTGTAAGAGTTTAGAACAAAAGTGCAAGGACATTTTTAGCACACGTTAAGAGGGCAAACATAAAAAGCTATCATTACATGAAGAGAGAAATAAAAAGTAATGGAATAATTACGGAATGTTTTAAGTATTTGGACTTTTGCACACTTTAAAATTAGTGCGTTTACGGTAGGAATGGACTTTGACGAAAGTGAGAGTTTGAGGAGAAAAAAGAGAAGGTTTAAAAATGACATGGGGGTTTTGTATGATGCATAAAAAGTACTGAGAGTTCTAGCGTGGAACGGTGGGGGGGAGGAGGGTGGGGGTACGGTAAGATACAGTAGAGTAGGAAGGAATAGGGAAGGGTAAGCTAAGGTACAATAAGGTAAGGTAAGCGTGGGTAGAATAAAGTAGGGTTTGGTATGATAGGGTGGGATACTGTAGGCGAAGGCAGGATGGAATGAGGGTTTTGATAATCCTTTGTCTATGCTTATTGTAACTCCACCCTAGCCTTTTCCTAGTCATACGTTTTGCCTAATCCTAGCCCTAGGCTGGCCCAATCCTGTCGTTTGTCCAAGCCATACTTTGCCCTACTCTAGCCTTGTTTTCTAGCTACTCCCTTGCTTTGTGCAAGTCTTACCTTTCCTATTCTTCTTCGAAGCTTAACCCTATTATACCAAAATTTAACCCTAGCCCTACCCCGCCAAAGTTTAACCTTTGCCCTATTCTAGCCTCCAACCAGCCTTACTCTAGCCATAGCCAACATTCGTAGCTCTCTTTTGGTTTGTATTATGCCAATTACTAACTCACAAGCTACATAATTTTGTATTATAACATGTAAAAGGGTTCTTGAGTAGTTCTTTAATTTAACTATGTGGGGGTACTTGTACTGTCTATAAACAAATGTGAAAAAAAAGAAAAAAGAATGATAACATAAGAACTACTAAGTTTTGTAAGTTTTATTTATAATGGCAGCTATAGTAATTACAATGGCAGTGGTTGTACCTATAATAGCAACTATAGTACTGGAATTTTCCGATACTTTACTGCGAAGTCAAACGTACTATAGACCTTTGAGTACAATTCGAATATGTACATGACTTTCCGAATTTACATCTTGTGACGATTTACTTTACAATTTTATAATGAAGAATAATATCGTGCAAAATGAAATTACAATCCTAGTCTATTTGAACTTAAAATTACAATCTCGTTTTCAAAAAATTACTTTATGTTCCCTTTCAAATTTAAATTACTCTCGCATTCCTGTTACAATTAAAAAATTGACCAGGAAATAAAAACCGAGTCGAAATTGTAAGTGGGATCAAAGAATCATTTAAGCGTGGCATTATCTTCAAGTACTTTAATTCTTTTGCAGTAATGCGAAAGTGTCTATTTGAGCACACAATGAGTTTAAATCGTCGAAATTGGGCTTTTTGATTTTAAGCAAGACAAAGTAATTGAAATTTTGAGTTTTTTGGACCTTCAAAAATTCTGTAAATAACGAAATTTGCATAGGGTGGCCACTTGAAGTAGAACTGACGCATTGTTAAGCTTAGAATAGGACTATTATTGGTTTGTTCAAAAAGTAATGAGCCATGACTGTGAGATGCAGTTTCGTGGTTCATTACTTTCTGAACAACCTAGTATGAAGCTAGGTAAAGGCTGTGGCAGGATTGGGACAAAAAAAAACGTTGATACGGCTTAGGCTTATTACTCATAAGTTATGAGGACGGGCTGAAAAGCGAGGCTGGTTCAAAATTTTTTTTCAAAAAGTGTGACTTGGTCCCCCTGTTGATTTGTTTGTAAAAAAAAGATTTTTTTTTGATTTTTTGCTTCCTCATTGTACAAAAAACACCAAATTGGCTTAGACAGTATACTTAACTTAAAATTTTCAAGTTCCAGACAATAGTTCAACTAGTTCAACCCCAGTTGAACTATTGTCTGGAATTTGAAAATTTTTGTGGAAAATGCGTTTAGAAACGGGAAATGAAAAATCACCAAAACAACCGTCGCCGCCAACACATGCACTCTTTGATTATATAGGAAAAAAGCAAAGTGAACGCTTACGGGACGACCGACCGTTTATTGACAGCACTTTTCGAAAAACATTCCCCTTTTGGCTATATACGACAACAACACAGCGCAAAACCCGCCGAGCCCAAAAAAGAAAACAATTTTTGGAAATCGCTGCAAAAAACAACGCGTTGTCGCGAAAAACAAAAAAAAAGAACGGTTTGGGATTCAGACAGACGGCTGGTAATGGGAACTAGGGCAAATTAAGGGCAGATTACAGGCGAGTTTTTGAAAATTTTATGAGAAATCGAAATTTTTTTAAAATTTTTGTTTTGAAAAAAATCAACATGAGGCGGGACCGCGTTAAATTAAACAAAAAATTATTTTCGAAAAAAAATCAACAGGGCGGACCACGTTCAATTTCAAAAAAAATTTGGCCTGGGCAAGGATAGAAATTAAAAAACCGTATTTTTGGGAAACTGTCTTTTTTACCACAACCATTTTTACCCTGTCCAATCATTAGAATGGCTACTTTTTTTAAAAATGAAAAAAAAATGAGTTTTGAAAAACATCAACAGGGGTGACCAAGTACAATATCGGTCGAAAAAATTTTTTTTTGATTTTTGAAAAAAGTCAAACGGAATGTTCAATATAAAAAAAATTTTGGCAGGGGTAAACATAGAAAACAAAAAAAGTATTTTTCGTGAAACAGTCCGTTTTACTATAACCCGTTTTACCCTTTCCAACCACTAGAATGGAACCCCTTTACTCTTCCCAACCACTAGAATGGCTACTTTTAAGCCTTTTTTCTATGCAAAACTTAAAACTAGGCTGTCTCAGTTCAAAAGTTTGAAAGCTAGTCAGAGGAATAGATCAAAACGATTAAAGCATAGAAAAATCGTCTACTTACAAAAAAGTTTTTCGCAATTCTATTTGAATAAAAACGTTTTTGTATATCAAAACATGGTTTTTGAAAAACATTAACATAGTTAATTTACCGAGTTTTTGATGAAATAGACGTTCTGTCTACATACATACATTTCGAACTGTGCAAATCCCTTGACCATTCCCTCTCTCGACTTTTTGTTTCGTGCCACCTTCCTCACCCCTCTTGTCTCCCCCTATTTTCGTCCCCTTTGTTGTTTTTGTCCCCCTTATACTGTTTTTAATACTTTTCTTTGTAAAAAAAATAGTTTTTACCCTACCCAACCCTACTCCACCTACCCTTCTATACTTCACCTACCTTACTCTACCTTCCCTTTTTCTACCCTTCCTTACTTTACTTTACCTCTATTTTACTCTACCTCTACCTTACTATATCCTACCCTAGTTCCACCTCTCCCCTCCCCACGCTCTCCCCAAACAACCCTCGCTCATGTTTTCAAACCCTTGCTCCATTACGTTCCTTCACGAGGTTATTTTGACTCAAAAACAGTGAGTGGCGGCCGTTCGTCCGGCGTTCTCTTGACCTTGGCCCCGCCAATCCGTAAACAATATGAAACAAGACAAAACAATGAACGCTGATCTTATCGTACGAACCGTTATCATCGTGTTTCCGACAAAAAGATGATTAATGTGGGGAGTTGGGGGGGAGAGCTTTTTTTGAACTTGAGAACGTTGCGATTGTACAGTTTTTGGGTGATAAGGTGCAGAGTTACAAAAATTTTAGATGATAGGATGTTGATAAGAGTTTACGAAATCTTTTCATGAGTGATAAGGGGAAGAATGATCAAAAAACGGGTTAGGGATAGGGTACGAGGGCAAAGACGAGAGGGAGCACTTTTTCAAACTGTCTTTTGACCTTAAGGTCATATCTTTTGACTTTAACCACCCTTGAAAAAAATAAAAAGTCCTCAAGGTACCAAGTGTTTTGATACATATAGTCTTACCTAACCAAGCCCCCTCAAAACCGCAACTTTTCGAACCGTAAACCCGCAGCAAAAACCCAGACTCCTGCACTTTGTTGTTGTGTGCAAGGGATTAAAAAATAATGGACTGGACACAAGCTCAAAAACAGCGCGCCACAACGTTCCGAAAGCCCCCTCGCGTTCTTTTTTTGTTGTTTAGAGTGGAACGTCCTAGGACGGAAAGCGAAATGTAACACACGGAATATTATGCATTTTCTTCCGCTCATCTGAGATGTAAACAAACCTTTGAGGGGTTTGTTTGGGTGGGGTGATGCCAAGGTTTGGGTTGGGAGCTTGGATTTTAAGTTTTGGGGCAAGGGTCAGCTTTAAGTTTTTCTAAAATAGAGTGGGGCAAAGTTGAGATTACAATAAAGTTAAGTGGAGGTTACGGTAGGGTTAGCGTACGTATGATACGGTAAGATAGAGCAGAGCATATTATGGGTTAAGTTTAGATGTGGCTTTTGGCTGATAATGGGTATAGTACTTAGGGTACCCTTCACTTTGATTTATTTTTAAAATTTTCATTTAAATTTTGTATCAAAATTCCAAATAAACCATGCAAAACCCTTAACAAACAACGATTCCTAAAGCATTAACGAAGAACGTTATTTTTAACTTGTCAGTTTTATATAGCGAAAAAACAAAACCTCCAGTCCAGACAAGTTTTTAATCATAAATCGTGGGCTTCGAGTAAGTAAAAGTGCAAAACGCTTTAAAAAATTTGAAAAACGGAATTAGAAAGAACGAGGGGAGTAAGCTTTCTTGGTTGATATTGTTAATAAGGTAAGGCGGATACTAGATTTAAAAAAGGATACGAAATTATGGTCTTCCTTGTGGGGTAGGGTAGGGTAGGGCATCGTAGGGTATGGTATGATGAAACAATGCAGAGTAAAACAACGAAAAAAGAGTACTTATTGTCCACTTCCTTATTAGTATAGTAAACACGCAATATAAAGCAAACAATATTAACAATGAACCAATTACAAGTCGATAGGCATATAATTTACCGAAAGTACAGTCACAACAAAGCCTGACATCATGTCTTTGTGTTTTGTTGACAAAAGGAAAAGAACGTTGTACTGTGACGCACTATTCTTGTACTATAGTTACTGCTGGAATTACCGACTTTTGGCATTATAATTACCGGGTTTCTCAAGCGATTAAAGTGGTTGAAACGTGACTTTTGGGAGAAAATTTTTAAAATGAAAAGTATCAAGGTTTAAAAATGGTATTTTAAAATATAAAGCCTAGGGTTAATATTTAAGCCTGAGTTTCATTTTTAAATCTAAACTTTATTTTTAAGCCTAAATAAAAAACATCTTTAAACTTAAAGCCTTATTTTTAGACCTAAACTTCATTTTTAAGCCTAAAATGCATTTCTAAGCATAAAATCTATTCCTATGTCTAAACATTCATCTTTAACAATAAGCCTAAAATTAATTTTTAAGCCTTATATCTATTTATAAGACTAAACTTTTATTTTAAAGCCTAGAGTTTGTTTTTATGTTTTAAGTCTTCTTCTTAAGCCTAGGGCTCTAGTTTTTAGGTCAAAAATTTTTTCCTTTTAAGCCTAATGAAACAAACTTTAAAAAAAACATGATGTGATCGCGTCGTTCACACGACACTCAATTTTACCTTTATTAGTTGGTTACAAATGTTATACGTAGTCAATTTAAAAATTCAAGAAAAAACACCACTTATCTTTTATGATTTGACTAACCCCAACTTAACTCACGTCGAACTACAATCTTATATACGAATACCTACAAATTTTTTATACGTTTGTTTTGTTCGAACCGTCGGGAAAAAACTAGCTGAATTGTTGTTTTTCGGAGACAAGGGCCAAGCCAAAGGGCGGTTGTTGTTTGGGGCGACGTCCCGAGAGTGCGACTGCCCCCTATTCGTCTTAGACTTCGGGATGAGGGTTGTTTTCGCGTCCGCCATCACCGACATGCGAAAAACAACTTTGTTAAAAGGCCTTGTGCACCATGCACTAGTGGCTAGTCGGGCAGAGTTGTTTTGCACTACTGACTCGTTAGAGAGTTGTTTTGCACTAATGGCTAGCAGTTTGAAAAGATTTGTTTTTGCACTACTAGCTGGCGGCTAGAAAAGAGTTATTTTGCACTACTGGCTAGCGTTTAGAAACGTTTTTTATGTTCTAGACTAGGCAGTTAAAGTGTTGTTTTTGCTCTTTAATTTGATCAGTTTTGCCGTTGATTCTAAGTGCTTGCAGTTTGAGTTATGGTATGTACGTGAGAAACATAAAGTTACACTTTGGTTTTGAAAAGTACAAATTTCACTTTTTAATTTGTACTAACAGGTTTTACAGCTTAAAAGTTGAAGAAATTGAAGGGGAAGTACAGTAGGGCAATTATAGGGTACAATATCGGTTAAAATGGCTGTAAATTTTTAAAATTTGGCTTAAAATTTTGACCCTAACTTTCGGAAGCTCTCCGTGGCTTTTTATGCTCAAGCTCTGCTTTAGCTGTGCCCTACTTCGCTTTAACCCGTCTTATCCTTCTTGCTACCTCATTTTACTCTTTCATGCCTTACCTTAACCTACCCCACAATATGACGCACTCAGGTCAACTTTTCATAAAGGAAACGCTCTTCATACCTTAAAAAACACCTAGTAAACCCTTCGTAAACACAAAAGTGCATGTTATGTTGTTTAGCGATGGAAGTGCACTTACAGAGTAAAAATTAAAAAGTTGTTTATATTGCATGGCTTTGTTGTTGTGATCAAAGTACACACATGCACTCTTGCGCTTCGCAACCACAAAATAGGCTGTTTTGAAGTTCAAAGTTTTGATTTTGAAAACAAAAACCGACTATGATTGCACTTGACGGTGGGTAAACTGATGCGACGTGGGGGTGAAGTTAGTAGGGAAAGGGCTAGAATCGGCTGGAATTATGGTATGGTAGGTAATGTAAGGCGTCCTGAGTGGGGTGGGGTAGGGTAGGGTATGGTAGGGTAGGGTAGGGTAGGGTAGGGTAGGGTAGGGTAGGGTGGGGGTGGGGTGGGGTGGGGTGGGGGTGGGGTAGGGTAGGGTAGGGTAGGGTAGGGTAGGGTAGGGTAGGGTAGGGTAGGGTAGGGTAGGGTAGGGTAGGGTAGGGTAGGGTAGGGTAGGGTAGGGTAGGGTAGGGTAGGGTAGGGTAGGGTAGGGTAGACTTGAGTAGGATGGGCAGGGTAGGGTATAATTGAGAAGGATAGGGTAGAGTAGGGACATAGGGCAAGGCAATATTATCTGCTCCATTACCTTCAGTACAATAATTTCAATACAAATGGCAATCAAAAACAAAAATTGTCAAGTGAAAAAAAGATTAGCCGTGACATTCAATATACAAAAACCCACACACATAACAGTACATGTCATTGATTAATAAAACAAACAGAATGTCAAAACAAACGTGACGAGAATGGAAAATAATGAATATAAATGGCAATCATGTTACAAGACCTACAATTTTATGTATGATTAAGTTGAAATGACGATTAGGAGGAAGTTTGTCAAGGAATTGAAATTAAAGCATATTTCTGAATTTTGAAATTTGAAAGTTTAAAATGAATTTTTTTTTGGCTTTATATATTACTCTTTTTTTCACATTTGGTCTGGCCTAGCCTTATTGTTAGCTAAAAAACTTACAATTAGCCATATACTTTATTTTGCTCTATCTGTAGCCATAGTCTGAGGCTTAGTTTTGGCGTAAGGCTTAGGTTTGGGTTAGACTTAGTGTAAGCTTGAGACTTATGTTTCAATTAGCTTTACTGTTATCTTGAAGCTTAGGTTTGTCTTGGCATTAGCATCAGCCTGACGCTTAGGCTTGGTTTAACCATAGTGTTATCTAGAGGCTTACGCTTGGTTAAACCTTAATATTAGCCTGAGAGCTGCAAAAGTACTACTAATAGCTTAGAAAGTTTAAATTTTGGTAACGTTAAAATCACAAAAATGATTTTTTTGATAAAACAAAAATCAGATGTCCTAGCGTTTCGCTCGGCTTACTATAAGTGCAACTTTTGTTGTCGACGACAGTTTCTCGTCTACTGTAAGAATGAACTTTTAGTTGTTTGGGTTGAAGGTTGTTTAAACAAAAATCAGATGTTGTAGGTGTATAAAGTGCATTGAAATGGACTTTACGTCAAAAATAAGGGTTTTTTAAACTTTGAGCTAAGGTGTGGAAGAAAATAAGTACAAAACGTATTGTTAGGTTTATATTGTTGTAGGTACGGAAGTATCGCGATAAAAAATTTTAAAAAAATATTTTCAGTTTAAGGCCAGTAAAAAAATTACCACTACCTCTACGCTTACCTTTATTTTTACCCATATCACTTTACCCATAGTCCCTATTCTTGTCCTACTCTTATTTTTACTTCCCCCCCCCCTCTCATATCTAATAGTAATTTCTATAGTAAGACCCGGAATGAAAGTTGTTTAACACGGACCTCAAAAACATCTCTCAACGTGACCCGATTTGTCGACAGAAAATATTGTTGTTTAAAGTGCAGACGCACTTTAAGATCATTTTGAGAATTGGTTATTGAATGAATCGGTCTGGTTATAGGAATTAGGCACGGCGAAGAGCCCAATCCACACGTGATTTGAATTTTGTTGTTGTTCGTTCTTTTTATATAAGTGATTAATAAGTTTGGTCTGGATTAGTTGTTTTGAAACGGAAAGGAGTGATTATGAAGTTATGGTAGCGAAATGAGTATGAAGTTCTGATATCGAAATTAGTATGACAACTTGAAAAATAAAAATGAAGGGTACAGTAAAGTAGGATAGGTAGGGCAGCGAACGCTAGAGAAGCATAGGTTTGGAATGGTTAGAGAAGCGTAGGGTAGGGACTTTTAAGATAGCAAATTAAAACTTAAGGTATTCTAGCTGCTATAGCATAGACTTCTACTATCTGTGTTTACTATTTAGACTTATATTTGCTCTGACCTTGCTCTACCTTGCCTTAATTTTTCCTTACTTGGGCTTCTCTTGTTTTATCTTTATCTTTCTAGTCCGACCTTTGGTCTACCCCTGCCTTATTATTGTCTCGTCTTTGCCGTTCTTTTTACATGCTCTAGCTCTATTGTTACCCTACCCTCTCATAGATCTAATCTTCCTTTTTTTGTCTTAACGAAGCCTAGCCCTAAATTTTAATCATTGATCCACACCATCTTTATCTTTGCCCTATCCTTGTCCTACCTCTGCGCTACCTTTGCTTTACCTTTGCTCTACCTTGCTCTATGTTTTCTTTATCTTGCCTCATACTTTTGTCGTATCCATGCGCTACTCTTGTTGTACCTTAACCTTACTCTATTCCTGCTCTAGCTCTACTATTATATCCAGCTTTCCAAGCCATAGCTTCAAGCTACACATGAACCCAGTGTTTTGTGCTCTATAAAAAATAAAAGTGTAAATTTTTTCCAGAATATTAAAGTGGTACAACACAATTTATGTTTTACATTGTACTTGTGCATACATAAACAAAACATCTGTTCTGATTATGTCTACACTAATAAATACACGGAACAGATGCATTCCAACTAAACTATTGGCACTTTCCTTAAACAAAACACACTTTTTTACAATTCTAATGCCCTTTAAAGTAAGGGCAAGGAAGGATAACGTTGAATAGGGTAGATTAAGATAGTGTAGTGGAATGTAGGATAGAATCTAGTAGAACAATGCATATGGTAAGATGTTAATTTGATAAAGGAAAGTAATTTTATTATAATGCCAAATAACTTTATTATGGCAAGTTATTTCAAGAATTTACCAAAGTAAAGGTATACAAAAGTGCATGATAGAATATGTGAAGGAATGTAAATCATATTATATGTACATTAGCGAAATTAAGGAGATTATTTATTGAAACACAAGACATATGAAGAGTGTTTTGTGACCAGACCTTTGTCACAGGTTTTGGGAATTTGAAAAATTTTGTAAGAGGTACATAACATAACATAAAATATGAAAAGAATATTATAAAAATATGATAAAAAGGTAAGTAATTAAAATTAGTTGATTATGAAAATGTATCAAGTTACAAAAGTCCTAAAATTTTTTTCAAAATGTTTTGAATAAGAACGAAGAGGATATATATATATAATAATATTGGATTTAATTTAGGCTTACATTAGACTTTGTTTAGCTAGTAACGGTTTATGTTTAGGCTTATAATCCTACACTTATACAACTTTTGTTGTAGTTTTAAGCTCAGTTCGAGTTGGAGTTTACACTAGCTTTAGGTCTAGCCTTAGACCTAGCCATAGCTCTAGCTCTAGCTCTAACTCTAGCTCTAGCCCTAGCTTCAGTTCTAGTTTTTGCCATAGTTCTAGTTGTCGCTTTAGCGGCAGCTTTAGCTCTAGCTTTAGCCCAAGTCGTAGTGTAGTTTTAGTCCGTTTTTATATGAGGCTCGCCTCTGCCTTTACTCTAGCTTTAGTCTTGTTCTAAGCTTACATTTGTCTATATTTTTCGGACTCTTAGCAATATATTTCATTATGATGACCTACAAAAATCAAAAAACAAAAAAATCTTTTGTCTTAAGGACAGCTGATTGTCACCTATTTACTGTACTATATATTGATGCACTTTTATAGTTTACAATGATAACAATAAATATGTCTTCAAAGTGCACGTGATCTTTGAAAAAAGAGTTCAGGAACGAAAATTATTTAGGAAGCCAGAAGTCAAAAACATGCTCAAAATTTATTTTTGGAGCACGTTTTCGGAAAAATGCCGCTTAAAGTACGAGGACATCAGACAGAATACTAAAGTAATCAAAAATATGTTTTTTATTATTAAAAGTGGCACAAAAGTAAATTATATGCACTATGCTAAAATACGGGGGCGTTAACTTTTTCATAAGATAGGGTAGCCTGCTGTTTCATAGGATAGGGTAGGTCAGGATGTTGTACTGTTTCATACGGTACAGTAGGTCAAGGTATTGTACTGTAGGCTATAGTAGGGTAGAATAGGTATTGTGATAATGGATAGAGTAGGGTAGGGTAGGGTAAAGTAGGGTAGGGTACAGAAGGTAGTTATACGATATCTTATACTGTTTTACAGTAAAATACGGTTGGGTAGTAGTAAAATGATATACGTTACTGTAACTTTAAAAATATTATTCATTGTCACGTTTCTGATATCTCTAACCATTTTTCCTTTATGACACAGCTTTACTGTAGTGTAAACAGAACTACATTTAATGCCACGTTTATCTTTAATTATTGTTTGTTGACAGCGGTACCATTTGAGTACGATTTGTCGGAACGTTACATCTGTTTTCGTGTTTACTTCACACACTGTAAGCCCTCCATATATTAGGGGGTTCATTACAACCAAAAATTTTTGTGTTGTATACTTAATGTTGGGCACGGGCGGTAAACAAAATATGCGATAATTGAAAACAACCCTCGGAAAATAGATTAACCCGGCTATATTTAGGCACACACGCCAACATACGAAATTGAAATTGTATTATCGCAGGTATGCGACATGGTAAGATTGTAGTGACTGTGGTAAAAGGCGTAGTAATAGCTTTTTAACTGTGGAACAAGACATATCAATACTGTAGTATATCTCAAACAAGGCATATTTAGGGTATCATGCCTCAATCTTACCCTACCTTACCCTACTTTAACCTAGTTTACTTTAGTCAAACTTACCTCACCCTGTTCTACCCTACTTTGTTCTACCTTACTCTAACCTACCTTAACTCAAACTGCCCTACCCTAGTTTACTTTACTCTATTATTATTTACTATACCTTATTTTGAGGCATAATCATCATTATTACATCTAGAACAAGTCGTATAAACATTTTACTATAATCAAACCCACCTTGAGTAATATTGTAGTATTGCGAGTGCTACAATATTAATCATGTTTACATATTAATGCATAATGTTAAATTATAGGTTTAAAATATAATAACAAAATATATTATAGTAAAATTGAGGAATTTTTCGGTAATATTGTTATTTTGAAAAAAAATGACAATTTAATTAACAGCACGAATGTAATATATAAAAAAATAAAAAAGATACGTAATGATACAACAGCACATTAAAATGGCAAAACAATAAAGCAAAAATGATGATGACAATACATTTAGAGATGATTTTTTCTGAGCGTTTGTCTTAATTATAGCCTTAGCTTTAGCATTGGCCTTAGCTTTTGCCTTAGTTTTAGTCTTAGCCTTAGTCTTAGCATTGGCTTTAGCGTTGGCCTTAGCTTTAGCCTTAGTTTTAGTCTTAGCGACTGTCTTATTATTAACGTTAGCCTCAGCTTCTACTTTTACTAAAGTATGAGCCTGAACCGGTGCCAAAGGCGTAGCTTTGTCCTTGGCTTAGATTTTGTTTTTATTTTTAGGCGTATCCTTTACTTTAGCTTCAGTTTTAACATTACAATTGTTAGCTTTAGCTTTGAAATTTAAAAGTTAACTATGGTGTAAATTAATTCAAACTTTGTAAAGTCCCACAAGCGTCAAGTGTTTAATGTATGCGTAGGCTTGATGGTTGTTAAGAATGTTTTTCCTCATTCAACTGCGTAACAACAAAAATAATGTAAACAATTGTTACAATATCCATTTGTTTACACTCTATGTAACGTTGTTTATTGTTGGTCTAATTTAATCGCTAATTACGATACACAAGACATTGTAACAACGGAATAACACTCGACAAAACATTCTACACTACAATAAAGAATGAGTTCAAAAAAATAATTACGATTGTGTATAAAGGTTTACAGTATCCTCTAGTTAATGAGTGGTCTTAAAAACTTTCCATGAAGCTTAAATTTTATTTTTTAGGCTAAAATTTCATTTTCCAGGATAAATCAAACCTAAAAATATCATTTTAAACGTAAGAATTCATTTGTAAGCCTAAAGATCCATTTTTAAGCTTAAAAGTTCGTTTCCAAGCCTAAAAACCCATTTTTTAAGTTTAGGTGCTCATTTTTAGGCTTAAAATTAAGTTTTAATTTTAAAATTTCAATTTTAACTTAAAACCTATTTTTAGGCCTAAAATTTCATTTTTAAGCTTAAGCTTCTTCTTTAAGCCTAAAATTCATTTCAAAGCTTAAAATTTATTTTTTAGCCTAAGATATTATGTTTAATCCTAAAAATTCCTTTTTAATTTTAGATTTATTTTTAAGCTTAAGATATTCTTTTTAAGCCTAAAATTCGTTTTTAAGTCTAATATTCATTTTTAAGTCTTAAATTTATTTTTAAGCCTAAAATGTATTTTTTAACTTAAAAACCGTATGTAAGCCTAATGTTTATCTTTAAACCACAAAAAAATGTTTAGTTTAAAAAACATTTTTAAGCCTAAAATATATATTTCAAGCCTGAAATTCCATTTCTAGTCCTCAAATTACTTTTAAGCCTAAAAACAATTCATTTATGAAACTTAAAAACCCACGCCATACCATATGACTTGTTACGTTCTACGCCTAGCATATGGTATAATATTTTTTCACTTTCGAAAAAAAGAAGGAAATGTTTTGACAGCCGGACAAACAAGTCCATTACATTACCGTAGGCTTCTATCTGCCAACTTTGCACTTTCGGTGCACTTTTACGGCACTTTCCGCTTATTTTGTTGTTTTTTGTCTTGTCCTCCGGGGAGTTTAGCCCTAATTCCATTCAGTCAAGCGGATTTCTGTTCTACGGTCCGACGAAAAAGTGGTCGAGGAAGTGCAACGAAAGTTTTGAAAACAGTCGAAAAATAGCAAAAACATGACGGAAAACAGTCGAGGAAGTGGTGGAGACGGTCTAACAATAACAAATTGGTCAAAAAAGGGCAGTATAAAAATTAGGCAAGAAAGGGCAGTTGCAATAAAAAATAGGCAAGCACAAGCAGTAGCAAGGTAAAAGATAGATAAGAAAGGACAGTAACAATAAAGGATTCAAAAAAATCAAGGTAGTACTAATGGAAAAGTGAATAAACTAGTATTAGTACAAAAATAGTCCAACCGGGGCAGTAATAATAAAAAGATGGATTAAACCGGGTAGTACACTATTAAAAAAGAGTATAAGCAGGGCAGTAATGATAGAAAAATAGCCTAAAAATGGCAGTACTAATGCCCAAACAGTACTAGTAGAAGAATAGTTTAAACCAGGAAGCTAGGATAGGACTAAGGGTTGCACTTGGGCTAGGGCTAGAGTTAGGACATAACAGGAAATGGCAAGGGCTAATGCTAATATTGCCTGTTTTATTGTATACAAAGTTTTAGAATTTTGTGTCCCAAAAAATTGCCTGTTCTTTTTTGCGTATAGGCTTGTTATTACTCCAAAGTGCATTCCACGTTAAATCCCCTATTAATTTGACCTTTCATGCATAGTTTACCATTATCGGCTTCTAAGCTTATTATCTTTGTATTTCTTATCAAATTTATAAATTAAAAAATTTTACTCGTGATCTAGCTATAAAATACACATTAAATTCATAAATGTTAGTGTTGAAGACATTTTATAGTATTGCTGTTGTTCAGACAAAATAATAAAGTGCAAGTCTTTCTGGTCGAAAGATGGATTACGGTCGAATTTCTTCGGCCGCCAGACAGTAAAACTTTATTGATCGCTTGTTTTGGAAATTTAGTTATTTTGGGTTGCACTTTGAGTGTTTTAGACACACGTTAGAATGATAAGAATAGGAGTAAATAAAAGTGCAAAGTGTACGTGTGAACTTTATAAAAGTTCGAATTGACTGTGCTAAAGTAGACACTAGCAATAACCCTAGCCTTAGCAATAGCTCTATCACGAGCTCTAGCTTTAGCCCTAGCCTTACCACACTCTGTTCTGTCTTGCCCTGCCTTTTTTGTAGGCTTTAATCTAATACCCACCTTACCCCTAATATAGCACGATTTCCTAACTAAACCAAGCTCATTGTCCCAACTATAATACTCTACCAAAACACCCAACACAAACTATACAAAAAGTCAATCCCCCATGAAGCACGCAATAATTTTGTTTACACTCAGCGACAACTATTGACCGTTTTGCTAATCCCAGTACGTACTACATTACAACAAAAATTTAAGTAAATAATTAAGCGAGTAATCCCGAAGGCCATCTTTTCAGCCGGATTATGCGACGTACCTAGAAATATGTAACAAGACTAATCGCATGCTTGTTAACATATTTTTAATTAGCATGGTTTTATACTGTAATTTGGTTTTGTGAAAAAGAGTTGCTTATTAAATAGACCATTTTTTATTTTGAATTTGACTAATATTTCATTTTTAGTGCACAGCCCGTTTCTCCTCCGCCGGTACCTCCCATACCTGGTCGATTGACTCTCTTTTGCCAGCATTTATGTTTGTTGTGGTACGATCTCAACTTCAGCACTTGGGAGCTGAAATCCGGTTGGTTGCGGACTTTTGTCCTCAGGTTAGATGTAATGGAGAGATTGCCATGATGTTCACCATGTTACAGTCGGCTTATATTCAAATTTGCAAGGAAAAGAGCAATCCTTAGGATTTTTGAAGCCTTCAAAGAAAGTGAGGAAGAGAAGTTCAGACTATATAGTAATGGTACTATATGATAAAAAATAGTATGGTACAGTACGGTGCTGTATTTTTGATCATACTATAGCACGGTATGGTGTTTTATATTATAGTAGAGTAATATAGTATGGTACTATAAGGCCTATTTTTAAGTTGTGTGTCTTATAAAACATGTCTTTTTAAAGTTTGTTGCCTAAAAATGGGATTATAAGTACTTACGTATTTTTTAACGTACGTACGTACATACTGTACCCTACTCTACATAGACATATATACACCTCTACTATTGTGTACATAAACATATGTATATATATATACGTATAACTTCTTTATGAAATCTTATTTTTTCTCATTTTAAGATAGTTCATGTTTATATATCTTGAAGTATATATATATCTATGTAATATCAAAAACATTTTCATATTTTTTTCATTTTTACAATTTTATGGTGATTTTTAAAATTACATGTATATGTACATATTCATACGCTTACTCAGAGTAGTCACTTAAGTTTACATTTATGGCATTTCCACTTTATAGTCTTTTGAATTGTTATTGTAGATCTCTAGTTGAATGTATACTTATGGTCAGTACATATAAATATAATTGTGATAAGAAAGTTTGTATAAAATTATAAATATGGTTTTTTGTACTCTACTCTGCGCACGCCTTAACTTATCCTACCATACCCTACTTTACCGACCCTACTTTACTCTACTTTAAAATACCTTATTGTACCCTACTCTACCCGAGTTTACTTTCGTATTTCATATTGTATAGTTTTTTGTACCCTACCTTATGCACGTCCTACTTTTTCCTACGGTACCCTACTTTACCCTACCGTATCTTACCCCTTTGCTCTAGCGTTGCCCCTGTTCTCCCTCTGCTTTATTCTGAAGCTACCCTTGCCTTCCTATTATCATACTTATATCCTACCCTACTTTACTCTATCTCTAATTGAAAATGCTCGACCATACATTTCCCGCTCTTTAATTTTAGTTTTACCCTTGCCTTTTATTTATTTTACATTTTTCTTATTTTTTTCCTTTTCGTACCCTACTTGTCTCAACCCTTCTTTACGTTGTCACGCTCTACAGTATCTTGACAAACCTTAAACAAAAAATCTAAAAATAACTTACCATAACCCACTACGTATGATAAAGTAATGCCACGGTTTAAAAAAACGCAAAGTTTCTTGAAATTAGAAGCTATATTAACACACTAAAAAGTGTAAAATACAGTTAAGTACCAGGCCGTGCCAGTTTCTGAATGAGCTATTATTTATGAACAGGTTTTAATTAACACGACCATAATCACATTAATTATTATATGTTTCGAGTAAAGTGCAGAAACACTCGTGTAACGATAATTACACAGTAATTGTGTAATTGTAAAAGAAAAGTTGGCAAGGTTTAAAGATTTGATGGTAATGAAATAAACTATAGTTTGTGTATAACATACTTTTTTTTAAATTGTATTTTTTCTATTTTAAGTTATTACGAAATTCGTAAAAATTCTCAATGTAACCCTTAATACAAATAAACCTATGACTCAAAATGACAATACAAAGTTAGTGTAACAACAACAATAGTAACCTATATAAACCTATTTATAAAACTTGTGAAACACACAAATCTTGAGCATTTTATTTCAAAATGCAATTGGTCATATCAACATTGTTCATACTGTGCTTTACTGGTGTCGACAGTTTACGTTGCTTTCACTCTGAAAATGGAAGTAAGTTTTTTTGTGATTTACACAGTTTAGTACTTTGAAGTAAAGAAATAAATATTGTAACTAACAAGGAAGGTACCCGACCCGCAACGCTTAGATTTTGTTCAATTTTTTAAATTGAAAGGCCATTTAAACGTACGAGCTTATGCGAAGTTCTAAGTCGCGGTTTGCTGCTAGTCTTAAAAAAAATGGGCATCAAAAATTCGCGATTTGAATTTCTCGACAAATTGGCATAGTGTTTCAAGCTTTTAACTTTCTCCTTTTTTGACTTTTAACTATTTTTTTAAAATATATTGATAGAATAGCTTTAATTGAACTTGAAGTTTTAAATTTTTAAGCCTTTCATATCTGGAACATTAAAAAAGTGCTTGCAACACAATGCCATATTTT
Source organism: Bursaphelenchus okinawaensis (assembly GCA_904066225.2). Taxonomy (NCBI): domain Eukaryota; kingdom Metazoa; phylum Nematoda; class Chromadorea; order Rhabditida; family Aphelenchoididae; genus Bursaphelenchus; species Bursaphelenchus okinawaensis. The sequence goes on along the minus strand of CAJFCW020000005.1, from coordinate 2,456,582 downwards.
CCAAATTGGCGGAAGATTAATAAATTAAATTTAAAACTGAAAACCACACGCTAAGATTTTTTATATTTGCTACTGGTACTGTAAAGAATCCGTAAAAAAATTTAGAGCTAATTCTGAGAGTTGCAACTTACAATTGTTAGGTACTTTTCTTGTAAATATCATTCATAAACATACGTTTTTAAGTTCCTGTTGGAAAAAATAATGGCACTACCCAATGTGCCACAGATGTTGCTTATTGTTTGAAAAAAGTCAATCGTTACGATTCGAGTTACAGTTCTCAGTAAGTTGCACCAATTTGACTAAACTTGTAAATGTAATTTTAATTTTTTGATTAAATTTATTTATATGAGACAATTAATAGTTTTTTTCTTTAGAAATTGTGACACTGATCTCCAGTGCTCACCAGCCACACCAACTGCAGAGGATGAAATGTTCAAATATTATTGTTGTAATACTGATCTGTGCAACTCGGCTAGCTTGAAACAGTTTTCTATTTTTATGATTATATCTTTTTTCACCTTTCTTTGCTGTTATTCAACCTAGTTTTCCTATTCAGCTTGATCGTTGTTAAGGATTACTCACAAAATGAATTCTATATTATTCATAAATGTTACGTAATTATTATGAGTTATTGAATACCCTACCCTATCCTACCCTACCCTACCCTACCTTACTCTTTAAACCTTAGACCCTGTCTCTACATTGGCCCTACACTAATCCTACTATGGCGCTACCTTGAGGTTACTCTGGCCTTATCCAGGTCCTACTCCAGCTCTACTCGGAAACTAACCTGGCGTTATCTTAGTCCTACTTTAGCCTTATCCTGATCCATCACTAGCCCAAACCTTTATATTCTAGCCGTACCCTGTTTCTACCATAGTCTTACTCTTGCTTTAAGTGGATCTACTCTAGCGTTACTTTAGTATAATTTAAACTAACCTCTAGTCTGACTGTGTCAAAAGCAATATCCAAGAACAAAAGTATTTATAAGTTTATTTTTCAAAATATTTAAAATAAACATATTATATATTGCTTGAAGGTTAGAGAACTAATGCTTTCAGACCCATCAATGTTAAAGTTGCTACACCAACACCAATAGTTGTAGCTGAGTTGCATTTTTCTTCACTGCAACAGTAGTAATCGTAGTTGCTGTCAGATACGCTAGTGTCTCCAGCCTTACACACATGTTTGCGGTCACATGAACTGAAAAGTATAGTAATATGTAATCCTGTAGCATTAGGTAAATCTGTATTACTATAGTCTTTAACTAGGTAACAAAAGTTAAAAAATTTTTGATAAAATACGAAATAAAATGAAGAAGAAGTAAATATAAATCTTACTGTAAAGTGCGATGACTTCCTTTGTTCACACTTTTCAAACAATACGATACATCTTCAGCACAGGTTTCGAAACCAGTCCAAGTAAGAGGGCGGCCTAAAATAAGAAAATATTGAAGCAAAATCATTTTTCTTATTATTTTTACAATGATAAGAATAGCGTTACTTAACGTAAAACTAACAGGGTAAAATTAGGACTCGACTTGTGGGCTAGGACGAAAAACTGAACTCAACCCGGCCTTCTTACAGATTTAGCTTAAACCAAATTCTACTTTGTTTATAGAATACCGTAAAATTATCAAAGACATGTAAAATTAAACTCACCATCTTGATATGAATTGCAATTTAATCTTGTTGACGTCGTTTCTACTACAAATAGTACGAGCAATACAGAACCTAACGTAATCAATTTTGTCATTATTTTGAAAGTTTAATTTTTTAGGCTTAATATTCAAAAACAAACAATAAATGAATAAAAATAAGGTATTGATATACCTATACTTTATGTTGCAAAATTTTTTCGTATTTATAGTGTTATGTTGTGGTTGTTTTGAGTGACTAACACTGTCTTTACGACATAACAATAAGTTTGGAGTAACGTTATAATTCATAAGCTATTGTTGAGATAACTTGTGAATAAGGTAGAATAACCTAATTTTTATAACAAAATAGATCTATTATAACAACTATATTTTTGTTGTTACAGTACTATACTCCTGGACTTTGTAAGTCGGTAGTACCATAGTCTTTAACTTTGTGAAATTCTAGTACAATAGGCATTAAATTCGAAAGTCTATATACCGTAATAATATGAAAACTATTAGTAAAAGTTCAATCAATCAATCTTACCGTCATTTTTATATCTGTTATTGCTTTCTATATGCTATAAGATTAGCCGTTTTTAAAAGTAAGAAAAGTAACATTCATATAATCTTACTTTGCCTTCTAAGGTTTAGGTAATCTATCTTACTGCACGGTACTAAAGTTCAAGTAATCTTATTGCTTATAACAGTTATTTTTGAAAGAAGATTAGGTAAAGAAAAGTTATATAAAGAAGATTATGACTATATACTTGAGATCATACTATACTTGCAACGCAATTTCCACTTTTTATTTTTAAGATGTAGTAATTGTAGTGTGCCTTGTGCCTTAAGAATTTTGATAGTACATGTCAGTGTACCGTATTGCAGTTTGAACAGTATATAATGTATTGTTTGCTCTGCATAAGACAAGAGCTTTACAAAGAATTTTTTTTTGCTATATAAAGCATTGGCAATAACAGCTAAGGATCTTCCTTATTATAACCTACAGTCTACATTATTGCTCATACCCTATCCTACCTAGTCAAAGACTTACTTTCCTTTACCTCAATTTACTTCTACCGTACTCTACCGTAGCGCTGCTCTCAGCCTTTATTAGCATTGCCAATGTGTCTCTAACAGTACCTTAGCCATACCTCAGCTCTATTCGCAATTTTTTACATTTTTGCAATATCATACTTCTTATCGGTCCCTGGCCCTACCGTACCACTACTCGTAAGTTTTTATCCTAGTTATGTCTTACATTTTCTCTAGGTGTACCCTAGTCATACCTTAGCCTCATTTACTTAAACCTGTCACTTGTCTGACCGTAGCCCTAACACATTCTCTGTATTGGTATCTACGTTAAAAACGGCATTATTCTTTCTTTTTTGTAGGCCTAATGAAACTCTACTGTAATTTTTTTCTAGCCGTAACTAGACTTACGATGACCTTGCTCTAATCTTTTTTAACTCTACTCAGCACCATTCTAGCCTTATTGTAGCTTATCTTATACTTTATACTAGTTGTCCTGGGTTTTGAATTCGTTTAATTCTTTTGTAATTTTTAATTAAAAAAAAATTTTTTTTTATTTTTTCAATATACTTGTTCTCTACTCCTTCCTTCCTACTACAATTTTCATTCACATCCACCAAATTGTACGACTTTTTCTCCTTACATTAAAAAAAAACAAAACCGGGTTAACATGGAGCGCTAAACACTCCCAATAACATATACATGTTCTTTTTTACTTTGACGCAATAAAATCGTGCGCTTATAACAACACACCCGGCTCACGGTGCGTCTGCCTATTATAACGGTGCGGCGAGGCGAAGTAAGTGGGAGAGCGAGACAGCCACCACCTCGTTATAACAACCATTTTTTTCTTGTCCCCCCCCCCTCTTTTAAAAGAGGAAAGCTGAAAAAGGGTCGTTACTCGCGGGCTTCCAATCTTTATATGTTTTGTCAAATATCGTTACATGTTTATAAAGCAAATGGGCTTTTAGAGGGGTTTAAGGATTTTTTGTAGAAGAAAGGTGGTAGGGCGGGGTAAAGTTTTAAAATTTTTATATTTTTAAAATAAAAATAAAAGTTGTTTTTAATTTGAAAAATTTTTTAGTTTGACTTATTCCTAACTCTAGCTCTAGTTCTAGCTCTAGCTCTAACTTTAGCTCTAGCTCTAGTTCTATCTTTGGCTTTAGCTCTTGCTCTAGATGTTCTTCTTGCCTTTACTATAGCTCTAGTTCTAGCTCTACCTTTTGCTACTAACCGAGAGTTCTAGCTTAGAACCCTAGCTATCACATTTTAAAATTTGTAGTATTACAGTAATATCTTATGTCACAAACATGCAACAAAAATGCCATATATATCCGTGTGTAACTTGACATTTTGTTATGTGAAACGACATATTACACTTGAAAATTGTTTAACTTAAAAACGCACAAATGTTAGCTTAGAGTTAAGATTAGAGCAGTTTCACCTGGCCTTTTTGTCCTAAAGTTTAATAGGTTTTAATTAAGTTTTATTATGTAATTTATAATTTTTTATTTTTGAATTTAGTATTTTTATACTGCTGGCATATTCTTACTTAGTGTGGGCCAATCGTAACCTTATATTGTCTTACTGTCTTACTTTAGTCTAAATTTTGCCTAAGGCAATCTTTTGCTGCTTTGTGTAATACCTGACCTAATCCTAATGCGTGTCTTGTCAATGCCTCGCTCTAACTTGGTCCAAGCCTAGCTCAAGTGTAGGCCAAAACTAGCCCAAACTTTGCTCATTCCTAGCGACTATCTTATGCTTCGCTGAAGCCTTCTCTGAGCTTAGCGTAAGCTGAGCCTTGTCTAACATCAGTACTTATTCTTTCCATTTCTAAACTAGCCAAGCCTAGTTCTACCCTTGTTTTCTGTAGTCTCACTCTGACTATGCTCTATCCTTGTTTTAACGGTAGTTTACACCTAACTTTTTATTACTTTATTCTTACCGTATTTGAAAATGCTTTAATAGTGCAAAAAATAAAAAACATCTATATGATGTGTTACAGATGGAGTCAAGTGAAGATGACACTCTTCTAGAAACCCAAGATTCTCTGGAAGAAGTATCTGCTTCTCCATCAATGAGCCTAGATCTTTCATCTCTAATAAACTTGGCCAAACTTGACTCAAACCTAAATGCTCAATCAACTAAAGATGACAGTCGACACATAAAACGACGTCAAAGGATTAGCCTGGAAGCTAAGAAAGCCATCATTGAACTACACGATGCCAAAGTGCCATTGAAAGAGTTGTCTATGAAGTTTGGGTTGACTAAATCAACCATTTCGTCAGTGGTAAATCAAAGAAAATTAGTCGAACAAGCATGGAGTATGGGTCGACAAGGGAAGAGCTCGAAGCTAAGGAGGGGGAAGTACCCAGAAGTTGAAGCAGCAGTGTTGGACTGGATCAAAGAAGAGAGGGAAAAAGACCCAGAGGCACAGTTTCCTGGACTGACAATACAGGTAAGTGTACTGTAGTTTTATAAAAAAAAACACTACCCCACCCTACTTTACCCCACTCTACCCTACTCTGCCCTACCCTACCCTACCCTACCCTACCCTACCCTACCCTACCCTACCCTACCCTACCCTACCCTACCCTACCCTACCCTACCCTACCCTACCCTACCCTACCCTACCCTACCCTACCCTACCCTACCCTACTCTACCCTACCCTACCCTACCCTACATGACTTTACTTGACCCCACCCCACCTGATTCTACCTAATCTCATCTGCCCCCACTAGACTCCAAGTGACCCTTCTCTACTCTTGCACTGTCTGCCCTATAGTAAATTGGTTGAACTTAAGTATAGTAGTAATATTATACAGTAGAACAGCTTAAAATGCAACAAGTTTAACTTTTAGACTTTACACTGATTAGAAATGCAAGATTTTTTATTAATAGCGACTAAGTATAACATTACACCAAGTTGTGTGAAGATTAGAGTAAAGAGAAAGATTAGCCATAGATATTACATGCAACAAGTTTGACACGCTATGAGGCTTACACTGTAATATAACCGTAATAAATCAACATTAAAACAATTTTCGTTATTCTATGTAATTTTTGACCTTCATAAGGCAAACGACATTTTTAGAACCTGTATAGTACCTAAGGCGCCTTTAGCTCTATATAGTACTTAAAACTAAGTCGCCCTGAACTTAGCCGCCCCAGCCCGACCCTACTCAATCCTACCCATACTTAAAACATTATTGGACTTACATATTACTTAACAAATTGTTGGACTTATATAGCACTTTATACAGTCTTAAACCAACAGAGTACTTAAGACTAAACTCGCCAATTTTAGGACAAAGCCACAGAAATCTCAAAAGCCTTAAATGTTGAATTCCAAGCTTCGAACGGCTGGCTACAACGCTTTAAATGTCGATTTCGAGTCTTTTTCAAAACCAACGGCGAACGACAACTTGATCCTGAACTAGCTAAGAAGCCTGACATCATACCTAAAGTCAAGAAAGTTGGTCGGCCTAGAAATGACAGTAAATTTGGTCATAGTGGCGATGAGAGTTACTTAAACGGAACAAAGTTTGATCTCAATGACAGTGAGAGCTGTACTGATAATATTGATGTTGATGCTGATGAAATGGCGGTTTCCAAATGGCTAAGTGACTTGAAAGAAGATGCTAAACCTCAAGATATTTTGGAAAAGCTTATACTAGAGGCTACAGCTGATAAGATCGACTTTGACGATAAAAGTTTGCTAGAAAAAGGTCATCCAGCTATCATAAGTTTAGAAGAAACACCCCTTATTCACAAAATTGCTACAGATTACCCCGCCCTAAGTCTACTAAACTCAACTATCAACAAAGAAGGCTCAAAAGCAACCCAAAAAAGCCACAAAAATGACCGAAAAAGCAACAAAACAACCGATAAATCAACCAAAACTACTAAAAAACAAGGTAAAGTAGAGTCAATATCTACCATGAACCTGAAAGACTCACCTCTACTACAAATCTTTGAAGAAAACATGACAGAAATACCAAGTTTAATTGAAGCAATTGGTGCTTTTGGTACGCTATGCAAGTATCTACAAGCTCAACCTACGTGTAATGAAAATACGGTCAAATTACTGAATGATCTTGAACAAGAACTTATTCCGAAAACGTGAAATTTTGATAAGAAAAGCTCATTTTTTTGTCTTTAGGCTAATATTTTTTTGATATTAGGTTGTTCACATAATTCTGTGCCTTTAGTCCCAAAACGTTTGTTTTGAGAGTGGCACAGAAATATTTGAACAACATAATATTTTTTGTTTCTTAAAAATCAGATGTAAACTGTCTAGTTAACTGCAAAAACTTACTGGTATAACTTTCCGTGTGTCACTTTGATTGATGATTAAATTTTAATTTTATGCTATATTTTTAAAACTTATCTTTGTATTGAATATAATGTTTTGATACTTTATTTTAAAAATTTTTAATATAAATTTTTATTTCTAAAAAAATAAATATTTAAATTTAAAAACCGATTACTTTTGATATTTTAAGCTATGACGAGGCTAATATAGGGCTAGCTTAAAATCAGAGTAAAACTATAATAGTGCAAAAGCGAAATTAAGTTTGGCTAGAGTAAAGCTAGTGTATGTAAAGTAATATTAGAAATACGAAAGGCTTGGCTTTGTCTGGGATTGAGCTAGGCTGAGGTATTCTTGGAATTCGCTTGGGCTAGGCATGGACAAGGCTTTGATTAAAACTGGGCTAGATATGAGCTAAAATTGCGCAAGACTTAAGATAGGTTTAGGCTATGCTTGAGCTAGGCGTGGGCCGTTATTGAGTTAGCTTTTGGTTGGGCGTAGGCAAATCATGAGCCAAGCTTTGGCTAGAATTGGGTTAGGATTGAGGTACAGCGCAACTTATGCATAACGAAACTTTTTTATAACGCACACGTTTGAAGTCCTCGAGCGATTCGTTATACAGGAGTTCTACTGTGTATATTGTACTATCCAAGATAAAACTAGTTTACCTAAGATTAGACATGAAGAACGGACCAAGCCGGTCTTGACCTAAATTTAAGTCGGGCCGGGCCTAAACAAAATTTTGATTGGACTGAGCCTAACAATCAGGACCGGCCCGTTCCTCATGTCTACCTAAGATAAAATACTTTCAAAACTGGTCTTTGTTTAAAGTACGATGAGTTTTTTTTGAATTTGGCGTGTATTAAATAAATTTCTTTTTTTTCGCCACATCAAAAAACAGAACAATATTTTAAGTTTTATACAAAACAGTCTTGTTGCTATGATATTGTAACCAAGAGCAATATACGTATGTTATAAAAAGTATAATACGCAGTGCTTCTTTTTGTTTTTTTAATAACGATTTTTAAATTTAAAAAAATTTTTTTTTCAATTTTATAATTTTTAACTTTACAATGATTGAGCCTACTACTGCTCAATCTAGAGGGAAGACGGCTTCTAATAATGAAGCTAGTGAAGAACGTACTAAAACTTCAAGCAGTAACCGACCTAAAACTAAACAGAGCAATGGTGACTCTGCTGAAAATGGCAATAATGAAAAAACTAAAACTACTAAAAGTGCCGGAAGAAAAAAAGGTAAGAATTTCTTTTTTAAAATTTAAAAAAACTTTTAAAATTGTTGTTTTATTGTCATATTCTTGTAGATGCAGATGAAGGGACAGACAAGAAGAATGAAAATAGAAACTCTAAAAGTGAATCAACAGAAGCTGCTAAACCCGTAGCTGATGATGCTGCAACTGACAATAACGGTAAAGAACAACCATCAAAAGAAGGTGATGGTAAAATGCAGAAGCTAAGAGATCGTGTTAATGATGGCAAGAAAATTGAAGCTCATACTGGATTGAAGAAGAATAGAGATAACGAAGAACACGAATTGGTTATTGACAAAACTAAATGCCGTTTTTACTTGTTTGGATGCGATTTAGAGGTAGGAAAACGCTTTCTGGTACTATATGTTCTATAAAGTGTTTAGGCTTAATAATGTTTAGGCTTAGCAAGTATAGAAGTTTAGACTAAACAGGCCAAAACTTTTAGGCTCAACAGGCAAATTTGTTTAGGCGTACCAGATGTAAAAGTTTAGGCTTAGCAGGCAAAGAAATTTGGCTTAGCAGACGTAGGCCCTTAGGCTAAGAAACCAATAACTTTTAGGCTGAGCAAGCGGCAGAAAGTTTTAGCTTAGTAACCATAGGCTTAGAAAGCTTTAACTTAAATACCTTAGGCTTAGAAAACTAAGGCTTAGAAGGCTTAAGCTTAGAAAGATTAGGCTTAGAAGGCTTAGGCTGAGGAGGTTTAGGCTTAGAAGACTTAGGCTGAGAAGGTTTAGGCTTAGAAGACTTAGGCTTAGAAAGCTTAGGCTTAGAAGGCTTAGGCTGAGAAGGTTTAGGCTTACAAGACTTAGGCTTAGAGATAATATTTGCACTTTGCTTTAAATTTACTTTCTCTAGGGCAACGACCACGAATCCAAGCGGCCAGTAAAACACCTGACAAGCCTAAACGACTCTGTTATCGACCGTTTTCGTCTCATAAATAAAGTTCTCGACGATGATGACAAAATCAGTAAAATGTACACAGCTCAGAAGATATCGACCAATAGTATTTTGTGTCGTGAAAGTGTTCAGCTGGTCTGGCCAATCTACAACATGAAAGAAGTTCTGGCAAAAGCAAAGGATAAAAGTGGAGAAGTCTTGGTTTCTGAGATCTTTAAGAGCGAATGCTTTGGGTACAATATGAGAGCTATTTTGATGCTTTATGGGAGGGATCATGGTAAGTTGCACTTGATTTTTATTGCATTTTAAGACTAAAATTGATTATTATACCTAAAACTTATTTTTAAACTCAAGACTCATTTTTAAGCCTAAACTAATATTTTCAAACCTAAACTTTTTTTGGGTTTAAAGTGTTCTATGCCTAAGTTTTCTAAGCCTAAGCTTTCTAAGCCTAAACCATCTAAGCTTAAGCCTTCTAAGCCTAAGCCTTTTAGGCCTAAACCTTCTAAGCTTAAGCCTTCTAAGCCTAAGCCTTTTAAGCCTAAACCTTTTAACTCTAAGTTTTCTAAGGTTTAACGTTTTCAGCCTAAGCCTTCTGAGCTTAATGCTTCTAAACCTAAGCCTTCTGAAAGTTTTCTAAGCTCAAGCCTTTTAAACTTAAGTTGTGTGAGTCTTCTAAAACTAAGCTTCCTAAACCTAATCCTTCAAGGTTTATGAGGTCTAAGCTGTAACTTTGTAAGTCTAAGCCTTTAATGTCTAAATTTTGTGAGCTTAAGTTTTCTAAGCCTAACTTTTTTAATTTAATTCTTCTAAACCTAAGCCCCAATAGGTTAAATTTATGATTACAATTGTAAAATTTTTTTTTCAGCCGAAGGTAAATTTGTGAGTTTCTATGTCCAACTGATTCCCGGCCCCTACGACCCTATATTGAAATGGCCCTTCCAAGAGACCATAACCCTAATTCTGTATGATCGAAATGAAGTAGCGACTAATCGGATGGACTATCGTTTCGAACTGAATCCGGCTAACGAAGTTGTGGATGACACTTATGTTGGCCGACCATCAGCTGAGAAGCCGAACGGTTGGCTGGGAACGGACAACTTTGTTGACATTGACAATATCATAAAGGAAGGCGATTATGTGGTTGATGATACGGCTTACTTTGGCGTGTGCATTGGATGAGTGTTTGCATGGGGATTATGATTTTGAATGTGAAATGGCATTGATTTTTTGATGATTCAGTCGACCTTGTTGTTTGAAATTTGCGAATTTTGATTTAAAATATGTATGATTTATGTTTTTTTCTTTAGAAGGCTTAGACTTCGCTTAAGCGCGCTTGTTTTGAAGTTTTATTTTTTAATTTTATAGTCTATAAGAAAATTTTGAGATGAAAATTTTTCGTTTTGAAAAAAAAATTATTGACCGGTCGATTTTTTTAAAATTGTAAAATTTTAAAATTAAAAATTTATTTTACGAATGTATTTTGACAAGGATTCTTTTACATTTTGTCTTAAATTTGTGTGTTGTTCTATCAAAAATTTTGTTTTGTGATAAAGGTCAGTTATTCATCATATGTTACAGCTTCAAATAAACAATGAAATTTGTAAATCATGAATCACAAAACTTGTCTTTGAATTTCAAAAAAAATGAATCTTATTATAATTTTTAAAGCGAGTAACTGTAAGCTTGAAGTGCTACTATATATAACAAGAGTTTTTGACTTGTAAAGAGGCTGGGCTAAACAATTTAGCTGAACCTTGGTTTAATCTATAGCTTGGCTTAACCTTTTTCAAGCTTGCTTCAGTCGGACTGGTCAGGCCTAGTGGGTCTCTTGGATCTTAGTTTTTTTATTTCAACTTTCAGGCTTGCACGGTCCGGCCCGGTTCTTTTTAAATTTGCTTTGGTTCAAGGCCGAGGCGGGACCGTGGCTGGACCGGACATAATTTGGCTCATTTTGGCTTTAGTGCTAACAGGAATGGCTCACACTATTTATAAATAACAAAATCGTTTTGCTTACGCCTCGACTTCATGCAGTGATCATTATTATAATAGAAAACGTTTCCTTTTTTGAAAAAGAAAAAAAAATTTCAGAATATTTTTACGTGAAGCAAGTTTTACCGTGTTTTTTAAAAGTAACCTTAAAAACTGCAAAAATTCTTGTTTTTATCGTTTTTTACTGATAACGTGAGTTAACACGAGTATGAGTCATATAATCTTGTATACAAACTGTTACTCTTTAAGGTTAATATTTGTGGCAGTTCTAACTGATTTTATACTTTTTAACTTGTCAATAGTATTACGAGCACTACCAGCGTACTACTGGCAACCTACGTGTAGTGTACTACTGGCAGTCTACGTGTAGTGTACTACTTGTACATGGTTTGGCACTAAAGTGTGCTTATAAAGGATGATTAATTATTTTATTCTACTAATATTTACTTTAACATTTGTACATTGTAAAGACAGTGGTTATAATGAAAAAATGGCAAAAAAGTTATTAGTACTGTCAGCTGCAGCTTATTCAAAACAACCAGAGCTATGCTTGAAAAGTCATTTTGACGTGGTAGAGGTAGGTAAAATACGTTTTTTTTGTCTTTTGTTTTCCAATATATATAAAACTAAAAAAAATTTAAAATTTAAAATAAAAACAAAATGTTTTTTAAAAGATAGCTATTATTTAAAAGCATTTATTTAGATGGTCAATGAAGTCACAGTAGATTGCGGCAGGATATTTGATCATGATTGTTATGCTTATGTTGCTTTATTACATACGAAGAAAGCTATAGCAATCGGATATCGGTAAGTAAAACAAATAGTAATACGGCTGGCGCTAGGGTTCTAAAGTAGGGCTTTGTGTTTGGCCTAAACATGACGAATAGGCCGGGACTACCAACTTTAACCCAAATATCGGTTGAGCCAGCCTTGAAAAGCAAATCTTGGCCCGACTCAAAACGTTCGGACCGTTTGCATAAAAAAAACTTGAGCCAGAGCTTAGACCAAGCCAAGATTGAAAAACAGGTCTGGCCCGTTCCGTGAGCTAGAGCTTTGAGCTAGGGCTCTGGGCTAGGGCTTTGGCCTAGGGCTTTGGCCTAGGGCTTTGGCCTAGGGGTTTGGCCTAGGGCTTTGAGTTAGGGCATCGGGTCGTGGCACTAAGCTAACCTGCTTTAGATTTCTATTTTCAGTGGATCAACAAGTGCATTTCAACTTTTATCACAAGCTTTAAGCCTTGCTAGGCATAAAGTGCACTTTCTGGATGGTAAAGGTAAAATTAATCAGTACTTTTACCGTGCGTATCAAGCGATCTGGGATGAAATGGAAGCCGGAGTAATCGAATCACTGAAAAAATACCCGGACTACAATATTTGGATTACCGGGCATTCATTGGGTGGAGCCTTGGCATCGCTGACATCTGTTTATATGATCTACAATGGCACTGTCAAGCTAAGTCAGACTGAAAACTACAGCTTTGGGTAGGTAATTCATAGAGTAGGGTAGGGTAGGGTAGGGTAGGGCAGGGTAGGGTAGGGTAGGGTAGGGTAGGGTAGGGTAGGGTAGGGTAGGGTAGGGTAGGGTAGGGTAGGGTAGGGTAGGGTAGGGTAGGGTAGGGTAGGGTAGGGTAGGGTAGGGTAGGGTACGGAAGGGTAGGGTAGGGTAGGGTAGGGTAGGGTACGGAAGGGTACGGTAGGGTAGGGTAGGGTAGGGTAGGGTAGGGTAGGGTAGGGTACGGAAGGGTAGGGTAGAGGGTAGGGTAGGGTAGGGTAGGGTAGGGTAGGGTAGGGTAGGGTAGGGTAGGGTAGGGTAGGGGTAAAAAAAGACGTTTATATTTAATTTTAGCCAGCCCAGGGTAGGTGATAAAGAATCTGCGGACTACTTTCACCAACTGGTACCCAACTTCTACCGAGTAGCACACGCTAAAGACATAGTTACAGTACTCTTCCCACGTCGGTTTGATTACCGTCACTTTCCGACGGAAGTTTGGTATGACAATGACATGACAGAAAACTCATCGTACGTTCTGTGTAAGACTCTAACTGATCCAGAATGTTATTCAGAAGATCGTAACAATGTAGAAGATCATAGCTACTACTTCAATGTTCATATTGCTCGGTATGGCAAGGCTGGTTGTCCTATGTTAAACTTGAATACTACTGATGATGATGACTATAGTAGTAGCACAGGGTCGAGCTTTGGGTACAAGATTCAGAGTGTCTTTTTGACCATGATGGCTACTATTGTCAACTGGTTGTTTTTACCGTAATAGTAATGTAAAAGAGTATGGGTTTTTAGTAGTAGTAGTACTATGTTAATGTCCGAACGACTCTGCTTTTGATTGATATGTGTATTTATATTATGTTATCTTTTATTTATTTTATTGTATATAGTATCTTGAACACTACGAGTATAATAAATTATTTTTTACTCAGACTTAGAAGTAACACATTTTTAAAAGATCCATAAGCATTGAAGACCATTTTCAATGCTCTTTATCGTAGATTCATATAGAACTTTTAGTGATTTTTGATGAAGAATCTGTAGCAACTTCTTCCAGTAATTGTAGTTTTGGTAGTTCAAGTTGCTGACAGACACACAGACTTGTGAGTTCAAGTTATCGTGATCTAACCTGAAAATACATTTAATAAACCGGGTTTTAAAAAACCACAAAAATAATGAACGTAATATAACCCTTGATGTATATACTTTTCATTCGTAGTTCAGACGAAAACCTTGAACTCTTGTCCACGAAAAAAGCTCTCATAATTTTGTATGTTCCCTCTTTATATCTGATTGCCGTCGGCATTAGAGAAAAACTAGAGAACGCGCAAAATTATGAGAGATTTTTCGTGTACAAAAATTCAAGGTTTTCGTCTGAACTACGAATGAAAAGTATATACAGCAAGGGTTATATGTATAAAAGTAAAATTATTATTTTGAATCTTTTACAACTAACAAAAGCTTTTTAAAAATTGACGGATTGAAGAAAAATCTTCGTTTTTTTTGCCAAAGCCTATAGCTTAAAAACAAGCCGGAAGAATGCTTTGATCTTTTTTATACTTTTTTAAAATAACATGTTTCAAAATATAATTCATAATTTTACGCTTTCAGTTGAAAATTGGCTTTTGTTCTAAATAGTTGTAAGTTAACAAGATTTTTAATAATATTTAATAGTAAAAAACGGAAAAACTTGCGTATTCATGAAGTTGTCAAATATTAGGGTATCATTTTTGATGTTTAACGCTGATATTAGACTTTTAGTACTAATTGAAACCCTCTTTTTAACTTCGTTGATTTTCTGTTTGATAGCTTCGTTGTTAATCAAGGATTTGATGTATCTAAAACATAATATTTTACTTTAAAGATATCACCTTGCTTTAAATTTAACTTTGTTTAACCTATGTTTTATAACCTGATCTTATTACACACCTTACCGTGTATTCTTCTCTATTCTTTGCTTTATATTGTGAGACCTCTATATAACGAACTCCTCTGTAACAAAAACACCAAAGCTTGTTTATAAAAAACCAATTTTAAATCATTGAACTATTTGTTATACAAGAATTTAACTGTGCAAGATTCCAAAACTTACTTATGACTCACTGACCAATCTTTGTCCTTCTCACTTAACATTTGAACTTGACCGTAGATGTAGTTTCTAAAAACATTCTAAATAACCATGTTGTTAATTACTCATTACTCACTTTAAACTTATTACTGCTACTTGACCGAGAGTAATACATCGTTTGTAATGTCTTCGTCAGCATTACTGACGTTTCTGCTGGTCTTGAGTTTATAATTCCTGTAGCTACTTCTTCTAATAGTTTGCTAGTGTTACTGTAACTTTTGTATACATCATTTTCTTTAAAGTTACTGTAGTTTTTCTTGTTTTTAAAATGACCACAGTAAAGTTCTTGATCATGTTGATACATGAGAGATTTTAAGAATGCCGTGGCCATTTTGTTTGACCATTTTCCAAAGCCAGTTGTTATGTAGTAATCAATAACTGAAGGGTGATATGTTAGATTGTATAGGTTGTCAAATGGATTGAAAATTTCTGTATTTTTAGTTGAAAATAGAGTTGTTGTAGGTGTACACATATTGTTGTCTAAAAAAACCAAATTTTTTTTTCAAATATGTCTATGTTAAGAGTAGGATGGGACGGGGGCTATAGTAAAACAATGGTAACTTTTGTCGTAGATTAAAGATAGAGCTATGGTAGATCAAGGATAGGACTATGGTAAAATATACTAACTTTCAGTGATGATAACTTACATTTCTTAAGGTAAAATACGTCTTTACCACCATTTTTCAGATACATCAATGGTATGTTTTTTTGATCGCTGTAGCTATTTGAACTTTGTGAGACAGTAAAGTTCTCGTTGATATAGACATTTGTGTCTACATTCAAGTTTGTTAACCACGAATAAATGACGTCAGAGATTGACAAACGATCGCGGCATACTGACTGGTAGCTAAAGGCCTGTAAAGTGCTGTATATACCATCAAAGAATTGGCTATGTTAAATTAATCTTTAAGATAATGGATTACAGAATATAAAAGACATTTTTAAAAGGTAGTCCCCTCTTTCGACTCTAGGTGTATGTAATTTAAACGTACGTTTTCAAAAGCCATGCCTAGTTTTTCGCTGTAAATGGTCTTTCCTTTGTTATCATTGTAATAGGTAATTATAGCTTTTAGAAGAATTTCCTTGCTGTAAACTTCTTCTAACATAAATAATAATGCCATTATCTTATTTGAAACAGTGTTTTTGATGTTTTCTTGACTTATGTCGTTCTGAAATTTACGGATTATTTAAAAGGCTTACTTTAGCTCTAACGTAGCTCCCCACCCTTATCTATGCCCTATCCTAGTTTTAGCCAAGTTTTATTCTGGCTTTTTACATGTTCTACTCTAGCCTTAACTATACCCTAGCCTTATTGTATGCGACTGAGAAGATTGTTATAATAAATTTTAAACCTTACTAATAGCTCCATCTCCTCTTTAGAGTCCATTGTCTGTTGTAACATTTTGACTGCCATATACCTAGCAACTCCTTGATTCAAATATCTAGTTTGTTCATCAAAACCTTTCACTTTGTTACCAAAATAGTATTTTAAAACGGCGGCTGTAATTTCTATTTGTTTTTGCCATAATATTTCTATATTATCAAGTTTACTAGTTGTGGTGGTGTAATAAGGCAGCGTCAGTATATTACCAAACCATATTGATGTTTCTGTGTTTGGTAAACGAACTATGGCTAAAATATAACAAAATTTAAAAAAATGTCAAAACTAATACAAAGTAAGCCTAACATGTAAGGTAAGAAAAATAACAAGATTAAAAAAGATAAGGTTTTAAGAGAAGAAGCAAAGGCCTAAAAGTAAGACAAGAGTTAAAACAAAGTAAGGTCTACAGCAGGGCAACGATAGAGCTAAAATTTGGACAAGGGCAGGACTAAAAACAGAGCAGCGGTAGGGCTAAAAGTATGTATGTTTAAAGTAAAACTAAAAGTAGGTCTATGGCAAAGCTAAAAGTAGACAACGATAAGAAAAGAGTAGAACTATGGTAGGACAAAAGTAATGCTATGGTAGAACACGGGCAGAGCGAGAGTAGGATTGTGGTAAAGCTGAAGTAAGGCAAAAGTAGGACTAAAACTGGGGCTAAAGTAAAAACATTGTAACGTTAAAAGTAAGGCTACGGAAGAGTTAAAGGTAGGTTTAGACCGGGCTAAGAGTAGGGCTAGGGTAGCAATATGATTAGAGCTAGAATAAGGCTATAAAGAACCCAAAGCTAGAGTTAAAATAGTGATAGGGAAAGGATGTATGAGAACATAGATAATGCTTACATATGTTGTAATCCATTTTCTCCAACTGATCTTCAATAACTGTCATAACTGTATTGACAATGTCACATGTTGTATCTTTTTCATTTGCAAGTTCTGATAACACATTGCAATTTACCTTAAAAGTAACTACCTTAACACGACTTTTTCAAAGTTGTAGCAAACTTAGAAAATAATTACAGTAAAGGCAGATGACTTTTGTGTATAAAAAGGAAGGGTGAGGAGAGTAAAAAATAAAAGTAAAAAAAAAAGTTTCAAACTAGCTAAACAATCCTACCATGATGTTATTCCGTGTGTATGAATTATACGAAACGTAATTGCCAATTAAAATGAAAATGTCATTAATACTGTTGAGATGTATTGGATGATACTCGTGGTTATTACTAAAGTAATACGTTTTACCATGTGATAAGGTTCAAAATATGTTCAAAAAGTAATGAGCCATGCTGTTTTGCATAGTTTTATATAATCAATATTGTGAACTTTTGAGTATGATACTTTATATGTATATAAATTTCAATAATTTCCAATTTACTTACCCCTTTTTATAGTTTTCTTCTCCGTTAGTTATGATATCATACTTTGTCGTGATTGATAATTCTAGGTCATAATCTTGTATCTCAGTATATACTGGTAACAAAGAAGACACTGATGATAAGGTCGTAGTATTTGTGACAAGATAGTGACTGAAACAAATAGTTTTAACACCTTACCCTAATCTACCCTTCCCTATCTCACTAAAATACTTACCGTACTATCTTCTTGTTATACTCATTAAACGTTTCAATATCATATTCAACCAGCTTCATACCACAATATTCTTCTTCATTATAACATACCGTA
The DNA here is from genome assembly GCA_904066225.2 of Bursaphelenchus okinawaensis. Taxonomy (NCBI): domain Eukaryota; kingdom Metazoa; phylum Nematoda; class Chromadorea; order Rhabditida; family Aphelenchoididae; genus Bursaphelenchus; species Bursaphelenchus okinawaensis. The sequence goes on along the minus strand of CAJFCW020000005.1, from coordinate 2,438,753 downwards.
GCATTGTAAACAAATTCAATTATAAATTCATCGTCTTTCTCAACGTTACTATCAAATGTAATGTTCCAAATGGATTTGCTTTTACTGAAGCTGAAATCAGATTTACTGTACCATTTTCTCCGCATGTTAACTTTTATTGGCTTCAGGTTATTAGCGTGGAAGAGGAATTCTTTCTCACAGATATACGATGTGCATTTGATGGTAAGGTTGAGGCTGTTCGTAAATTGGGCGTTGTAGTTAGCTTTAAGTGAAGAGAGTAGCAGCGTACTGTAATTGGTAATGACTTTTTGAATATGATACGTACTGTCGCTTAGAGTGGTACTGTAGTTTAAGTTAGTACTGTATTTAGACGTAGTACTGTAGTTTGACTTGGTACTGCCATTAAGGCTAGTACTGTAGTTAGTAGCAGTACCGTAGTTTGAGCCAGTACTATAGCTAAAAGTAGTACTATGGTTTGAGATTGTACTGTAGTTAACCTTAGTATTATGCTTAAAATTAGTACTGTACCTTGAATTAATACTGTAGCTTGAGTTGGTACTGAAGTCAGTAGTACTGTACCTCAATAGCTCAGTCTTATCGTTACTAGCTTTAAACTTTTGAAGTTTACCACGATATAATTCAGAATCCTTTCGTACTTCAAAAAAATCATGACGCTCAGCTTCTGAAGCCAAATTCAAATCAAAATTTGAATTTTCAAAAGCGTTATCCCCTAAATCCAAATGCGACAAATCGATCTCCCACTGGATTTGCCTAACCGACCAGCCGGCTGTCAATTCAAAAAGCAAAAAAAATAACAAAAGGCGACTGAACATCGCGTTGAACTGATAACTTTTACCAAAAATTTAACGTGTGAACAATTTTATGAGCCATTAATTTGCGTCGATAACGATATTCGAACCTAATTTGATTGTCTCTAGGTTTTATGACTATTTTATGTAGCAACAGCTTAACGTAAAGTCATAAATTGAGATTAAAAGTGTTTTAGGTTGAAGTGTACTGTAATTTTCTAAAGAAAAAGAGTTTGATACTCAATGTCAACTCTGTCTAAGAAGTTGAGTACAGTGGAACTCTTGTATAACAAACTCCTCTATAACGAAAATGTATAACAAACAACTTTTAAATCGCCGTTTACTAACAAACAAGTTTCAAGTCCCCGAGCGTTTCGTTATACAGGAATTCCACTGTACTTTCTTTGGAAGGTGCTTATCATACCGAAGTTCCGCTATATTTATAATCTTATTGTAACAAAAGGTGAGTCAACCGGATATCTTCTTTGATCTTCATTCTTGATCTCTTATGCTCACCAATATATTGAAAAAGGAATAGTTTTGTTGAAAGTTACTAGTGTTATAATAGATATAGATTTTTTGGTTATATTGTCATTTTTTGTTTTAAAAAAAGCAAAATTTTTGAACAGTTAAAAAAATTTTTTTTTTTAAAGACATTCATTGCCATTTTTCGCTCTGTAAAAAAATTTTTTGCCATTTGATGTTTTGATAAATTTTTCGGTTTTAACAAAACTTTTCATCGTATAAATTTTATTTTTAAATTTGTATCAAAGATGTTAAAATTGTATGTTTAAGCCTTGTTATTATAAAATGTTGATTATTTATTGTTATCACAAAAGAAAATACAATTTTTAAATAAAAATAAACTTATTTACGTCGTTTTGACAGTATATCATGATACCAACGATTAGAAATACATTCAACTTCTAAACCCAAATCCTATTCTACTTTAATTTAGCCATTTCATACTATATTTTATAACTTTTAAACTTTTAATTTCTTTCTGGCTTTGCCTTATCATAATCCTACTTTAACCTTACTGTACTTTACCGTATTCTATCGTGATAAGTGTTTGATAGACATACTGTACATACATACTTCTGTAATCTTTTAAACTTTTATATTTGCAGCCTTGCAAAAATTTATAAGAGATAAGGTAAAATTAGTTTCTGACCAATTGTTTGAGATTAATTACATGTTATGCTTTAATATTTATGTTATGAGAAACATGAGTTTAATAACGTATGTTACCAGAACCGTATAATTCCATTTTAAAGCTTCGTTGTCAAAAAGTAATTCAATAACTATTTACATTTAGTAACTTTGTGTATGATTAAAAGTTAACAGTGCCTTATTCTACCATACCCTATCCTACCCCACCTTACTTTACCCTACTTCACCTTATTCCATCCTACTCATCCTACTCCACCCTAAACATATATTTTTTAGACGCTTTATCAGCTGATACTATGTCTAGTACTGCACTACTGTAAACGTCAATTTTTTATATTTTTAAGTGGTCTTTTTGCTAACTTTAAACGTTTTAAGACGCCCTACCCTTTTAATTTCCAAAATTATTTTTTAATCCACTTTTTGTGTTTAAAGTCCAGCTGAAATAGTTAATGTTGAATAATATAGCATGGTGTTTCAATTTGGTTTTAAATGCTACTTGATAAAGAATTTGATTAATTTATGGAAACAATTTGGGTACATTCCTGAATATATTATGACTTACAGTTATAAAGAGTCTAAATTCATTTTGAAAACTATGTGCAGTAAGAGCTAGATAAGAACAGTTTGGGGCAAGACTATGGATAGGGTAAGGGTTGAGGAGGTAGGGCAACGTTTATTTAGGTACGGCTAGAGTTTGTCTATAGAAAGGAATACGAAAAGACTAAGATAGTATGAATCTGCAGTATGGTCCAAAAAGGTAAAAGTAGGGTATGGTAAGGTGGGATATTGGGCTATATAAAAGTAGTAAAGAATTTGCTTACATCTTAACAACGTTTTTACTTTGTGTAGTACAGTAAAACTTCTATATAACGAACCCCTAGGGGAATTAAAATTTGTTTGTTATAAAGAGGTTATAAATGCACTGTGTAATGAAAGCCGGGGTTTCAATAGTTGTTCATTATACAGAGGTTTCGTTATATAGAAATTCATTATACGGAGTTTCCGTTGTATATACTATACCTATAGTAAACGGCTTTAAACGCAGTGTAACTCTTCTTTCAAAATGTAATGCCATTTTTCACAGCAACAATTAAAAATCTTTTTTATAGTGTGAGTATAGCATAATGAAGACAACATGGTTCCACTTTATAAATAGTGTATTATCTTTTACCTCAGTTCTAATTCAACTTTATGTTATCTTTGTCGTCACAATAAGATCTCCAAAAACTATGGGAGCATACCGACTTTTTCTGGTCGTTTCTACTGTAAGTTTTAATTTTTTTTAAATTTCAATTTTTTTTAGCTGAATGACATGATTTTAACTGCAGTTATTGGGTTTTTCTTGGCTCCCGTGGTAAGTTTTTTTGAAAAATTTTAAAAAGTAGTCTTTTTTAATAACCTTCTCTACATTGTTTTACATATTTCTTTGTCCTACTTCCCTGGCCTTTGCTCTATGGTCATTTTTAAGCAAAATTTTTTTAAATATAATTTTTTACCTTGCTTTAAGGCTTGTGAAGAGGCAAGGCCAAACCAAATTTTGGAGACCGACTTTTAAAAAATTTCTTTCGCAAGACAAGTCTTTCGTTGCGGGACCTAAACTGATAAGGAAAGTGCCCGACCTGCCCCCTTCTGATTGACTTCAAACTTTTTATATAGGAAGATTGTGTAAATATAAGATCTTCCCCAAAGTACTAAATCGCGCTTTCCAGGAAATGACGAAAAAATCGAGATTGAAAAATGACATTTTGAATTTCCCGCCAACTTGGCATTGTGTTTCAAGCTTGTAACTTTGTCATTTTTTGACTTTGAATAATTTTTCTTTCATATACTAGTAAAATACCTTTAAACGAACCTATATTTTTAAATTTGTAGGCGTATCTTGTCTGGAAAGCCGAAAACAGTACTTGAAACACAATGCCAAATTTGCCGAATTGGCGGGAAACCTAAATAATTTAAATTTAAAACTCAAGAGCTAAAATTTTTTATGGGTACTATTGGTGGTACAAAGAATTTATATAAAAATTTTGAGCTGATTCTTAGCGGAGCAGGTAGGGTACTTTCCTTGTTAGTTTTTTTTCAAATTTTTCTTGGCTTGTCTAGTGGGTTTTCTTTCTAGCTTACCTTGCTTTCTCTTTAACATGCTATTACGACAGATATGCCTTTTGATAACCGGTACTCCTCACTATATAAAATTGCTTGTTTTTGTGCTACTTTTATAAAATAATATTCTTTCAGCCGGGTGACCCATTCCCAGGTACAGGCCTTAAAATGGAAGGTATGGCCGCTTGGATCGGAGAGAATGGAGTTTATATTAGTGTAAGTTCTTGAAAACATTAAGTAGACTTTATTTCATTTTCCAGATCTTCCTAGTAACCTTATTTGCTGGCAATCTCGTAGCCTTACAAAACTATGGTTTAGCCTACAGATTCGTCGTTATCTTACCTCAAGAAACATTCAGCCGCATAGTAACTAAACCTATATGCACAGTAATCTACATAATCTTCAGTGAAACGATAATATTTGGCATTGGCTTCGGTTTGTGTAGCGTTTTGTGTAGCCAAAGTCAGGCGGCCGAACTGTTGAGACAACGTAACTTATGGGAGGTTGATCCAATTCTGCCAAACTCTTATCGGATTTTGTTTAAAAGTGAAAATACAGAGTTTAAGGGCATTATTTATGTCATTTTTGGCATTGCTATGGCTGCTGAAATGGCATATTTACTATGTGTACGGTACATACTGTATATTATTAGGAAACAACATGCCTTTTTTTCAAAGAGTACTTATAGGATGCATAGACAACTTACTGGATTGTTGGGTATACAGGTAAGAGACGGCTTAAAAAAGCCTTCGAAAAGGAACGGAGGGGGAAGGAGGAGAAGGGAGGGGGGGTAAAGTAAGGCAGCTTACAATAAGCACGGTAAAGCAAGAAAAAGCGAAAGAAGCAGGTTAGGATAATTGACGGCTAGCTGAGACTCAAATGCTAGGGCAAGACATTGTGTTAGGTACAACGGGCGTTGGTCTATGGTGAAGCTAAGAAAGGGCTAAGATAAACTACAGTAAGATACATAAAGTTAAATGTAGAGTAAGATGAGTAGAGTAGAATAAGGCTAAGGTAAGGATATAACAAAGTAGGATAGGGTAAAGTATGTTAAAGTCAGGATAGTGTAGAGTAAGGTACGGCTATGATAAAGCTATAATAAGGGTAGAGTAGAGTGAGTTTGGGCTACAATACGGTGAGGGTAAGATAGGGAGGATAAGGTAGGGTAGGGTAGGGTAGCGTAGGGTAGGGTAGCGTAGGGTAGAGTAGGGTAGGGTAGGGTAGGGTAGGGTAGGGTAGGGTAGGGTAGGGTAGGGTTGGGTAGGGTAGGGTAGAGTAGGGTAGGGTAAGGTAGGGTAGGGTAGGGTAGGATAGGGTAGGGTAGGGTAGGGTAGGGTAGGGTAGGGTAGGGTAGGGTAGGGTAGGGTAGGGTAGGGTAGGGTAGGGTAGGGTAGGGTAGGGTAGGGTAGGGTAGGGTAGAATAGGGTAGGGTAGGGTAGGATAGTTTATATCCTCTTCAAAATTGATAATCACCTTTTCAGCTTCTAGTGCCATTAATATTTGTACTATTCCCAGTTGGCATTGCTTTCACATCAGCGCTAATCGGCCGACCATTTAGTAGTTTTACAGCTAAAATTGGGATTTTAATAGCAGCTTCTCAAGCCACTTTTTCATCGGTTATGACCATCCTTTTCATAGGACCTTATCGTAGGTACACTTTACGACGTATAGGTATACTTCACAAAGAATCATCTTCATTTTTAAATCAGTCTGGCTTTGTTTCGACCACGAAACCTGTAAATACAGCTCAACGTACCTCTGTTTTTCATCTTCAAGATAAGAAATTAAAAGTTCACCGACTGTCAGTTAAGCCAATAAATTACTAATACTTACCTTGGTAGTACTATGTTATACCCTACTCTACCCTACACTACCCTACCCTACCCTACCCTACCCTACCCTACCCTACCCTACCCTACCCTACGTTATTTGTCCTGCCATACTTTAGGGTTTCTTCATCCTATTGCATCCTATGCTACCGTACAGTACCCAACCCTCCTTCCCCCTCCCACTTCCGCTGAATTCTACTTTCTTATATTTACCCAACCCTACTACCACTTTTCTACAAATTAAAATGGCCTGCCCGACGTTATTGTGGTTATGAGTTTAAGACTACCATCTACTACAAAATCCACTTAACTGTTTAGGTAATTATTTATTGTTTTTCGTATTTTTCCGATAAAATTTTCATGGCAATTGAGTGAAGAGTAAAATACGATTGATATTAAAAATTTGTGAAATAAATACAATGTAAAAATGCGATATTCCTGACAAGATACAATAACAAATGTGACATAAAAACTTGTAAAGAAGATGGTAAAATGTGACAAAACACAAGATATTAAATGATGTTTGATATAAAATTGACATTTGTAATGTAATATAACATTAGAGGAGAAAAAAGTACAATACATGTTAGTACAGTACTACTTACTTTAACAGTACGTAATACTACAGTAATTACTATGTATTTTGCAGTGCGTGCAAATACAGTATGTATCACTATTGTCAGTACTATCTACTGTAACAGTACGTACTATCACAGTACGTACTATGTACTGTAGCAATAGGTTTTACTACAGTAAGCACTGTGTATTGGTAGTACGTACGAATACCGTAAGTACCCAGTATTGTGCCAGTAACTACTAATACAGTAAGTGCTACGTACTGTAAAAGTAATTTACAACAACAGTAAGTACTATGTACTGTAGCAATAGGTTTTACTACAGTAAGCACTGTGTATTGGTAGTACGTACGAATACCGTAAGTACCCAGTATTGTGCCAGTAACTACTAATACAGTAAGTGCTACGTACTGTAAAAGTAATTTACAACAACAGTAAGTACTATGTACTGTAGCAATAGGTTTTACTACAGTAAGCACTGTGTATTGGTAGTACGTACGAATACCGTAAGTACCCAGTATTGTGCCAGTAACTACTAATACAGTAAGTGCTACGTACTGTAAAAGTAATTTACAACAACAGTAAGTACTATGTACTGTAGCAATAGGTTTTACTACAGTAAGCACTGTGTATTGGTAGTACGTACGAATACCGTAAGTACCCAGTATTGTGCCAGTAACTACTAATACAGTAAGTGCTACGTACTGTAAAAGTAATTTACAACAACAGTAAGTACTATGTACTGTAGCAATAGGTTTTACTACAGTAAGCACTGTGTATTGGTAGTACGTACGAATACCGTAAGTACCCAGTATTGTGCCAGTAACTACTAATACAGTAAGTGCTACGTACTGTAAAAGTAATTTACAACAACAGTAAGTACTATGTACTGTACAAGTACGCACTACTACCGTAAGTACTACATACTACTACATTACGTATTACTACAGAAAGTATGTATTGTAACAGCACATACTACTAGAGTAAGTACAACCAGGGCCGGGCGCGAGGGGGGGACGGGGAGGGTACCCCCCCCAGAAAAAAAGTTGAACGTGGTCCCCCCTGTGAATTTTCGAAAAAAAAATTTCGAAAAAAAATCGGCACAGGTCCTGTGCCGATTTTTTTGGACCTCTGCCCCCAGACCAAAAGTCCCCGCCCGGCTCTGAGTACAACGTACTGTGACAGTGCGTACTACTAAAACATGTATTATATATTGTGTCAGTACGTACAACTACAGTGAGTAGTACATACTATAACAGTAAGTACTAGTATAGCACGTACCATGCACTGTCTTAGTACGTACAGCTACAGCCCGTGCATACTGTAAAAAAATACAAGATAATGTAAACTTTAGAATAAAGTTAGAAAAACTACAATTTGTGACTATCGCTGATATATATTGATGAATGACTACCCTTGGTATGTTGTTTTGTGATCTTGTTTTACTACGTAACGTACTTTTTTAATTAAAAATGTTAAAATACTATACTAATTAGTACAACAAGGTGTATGATAAGTAAAGAAAAATGATAAAAATAGAAAAAATGGGCTTAGAATCCTATATTGAACATAGTCGGGTTTTCTATGATTGATATGTGTAATGTTGTTTTAGCTGGTGTAGTCGGCAGTTGATTCCTGAAAATGAAATATTAGAAAATAAAAATTAGAGGCTAGCTGACTATGCAAAAACCTAAAATAAACCTCAAAGAAGAGTAAAGGTAGAGCTATGCTGTAGATAGGGTAAAGTAAGGTAGAGTAAAGTCAATGATACAGCAAAGGCTAAGTAGGGCTAGGTTAAAGCTGGAGATGAAGCTGGGCCTGGGGCTAAAACTAAAGCTTTTAGGCTCTGAGTTAAGGCTCTGGGCTAGAGCTCAAGGCTACAATTTTGGGCTAGGTAGACATGAGAAACGGGCCGAACCGGGCTTAATTTTCAAGCCCGGTCCGATTAAAAGTTTTGCTTGGTCCGATCGAAATTTTGCACAATGTTGACCCGGCCCGTTTCTCATGTCTAGGCTAAGCTCTGAGCTAGAGCTCTGGGCTAGGGCTCTGGGCTAGGGCTCTGGGCTAGGGCTCTGGGCTAGGGCTCTGGGCTAGGGCTCTGGGCTAGGGCTCTGGGCTAGGGCTCTAGGCTAGGGCTTTGGGCTAGGGCTCTGGGCTAAGTTTTGTAACGTAAAATCCTTTTTATTTAGTAAAGAGTTTTACTTAGAACTTGTTATTGTAATAAACCTTTTTATATTACAATGAAGGACGTCATTAGAAACACTTGACTATTTTTGCAAAAAAAGTTCCGCTTTATATTATTATGAAAGAGGCAGGTAAAGTACGATGGGTGCGTTACACTGTGACTTTTACAACGTGCTTTTTGTCTTTAATACTGTTTTACTGTCTTTTTTTAACTTTTGTACTGTTTTTGATAATTTTTCAAATTGTCTTCATTACGCCTTAGGCAAAACTGGTGATGTTTTTACCAAAAAAACTTTTTTTTAATTTTTTGAAAAAATAATTTTAATTTTAAAAAATAATTTTTTTTTCAAAGTTTAAAAAAAAAACATATTTTTTCAAAAACACAAATTTTTTTTATTTTAAAATTTTATATTTAAAAAAAACCCCCATAAACCAAAAAAAATCCCATTTAACCTCCCCCCCCCCTAATTACTCAAGCTCGTACAAAAACCGCATTTACATAAAATTTTAATTACGCGTTTGCCGGAACCCCACCACCCCTGCCCGCATTTTAATTAGTGCTAGCGCGCCGAAACAAGGTCAATTGCTTGCAGCGGAATTGATTTTTCATATTTTCGAACGGACTTGACACTCATTTTTAGTGTATTATTAAAATTTACGAGTGCGGCTGGTGGTGTACGGTATGGGGAAAGTACAGTATGAAAAACAAATTACAGTAGGATTATAAAAAAGTATAAATATAACTTTGGGAAAAATACTTTTAGTGTGTTTAAGACCACTTTTTTAAAATTTTTTGACCAAATTTGAACCTAGTACAAGCCGTTTGATTGACTTTTACTAGGGGTTTGCACCAAATCTCCTTCTGCTTTTAGAAAGATACCTATATAGGATGAAAGAGCAAAAAAAGTTACATACAAAACTATTTTCAAAAACTGCTAAATAAACCTGGCACGCGAGTTACAGGAGTTCAATATTCTTATATGTTTAGAAGGTATAGTTTTGAGATTCAAAAAATTATATTTCTATAATAAATATTTTTTTCAAAAAGTAGTTAAAAGCAAAAATTATAACTAACAAATATTTTTAAATCAAAATGTGGTTTGACTAGGCAAAACTTCTTTTTATAATAACAAAACGCCAAAATTAAAGTAGCGGGATTCGAACTTGCAGTCTAGACTAAGCACTTGGCTATTCAACCAAGACTTGTAAAAGAAACAGGTCGGGCTTAATGTTTCGGCCTAGCCTCTTTCAAATTTGCCATGGCCCGGCCTAGTAGGCTCTATTTCAGGCCTACTCGACCCTATTAAAATGATGTTTCAATCCATTGGTTTTGCTCAAGGCAAAAAGAAAAGGCCAAAGAAAACCATATGTAAATTCTTTGGTTTCCAATATCTCGTTAGCCAAAAAAAATCTAGCGGTTTTTAAAAATAATTTCTTTTGTAACGTTTTATTGCTTTTCATCCTGTATGTTGCATATCTTTTTATCAGAACTAACCTAAGGCTAAGGCGAGAGCTAGGAATAAAGATAAAGCTAGAGCTATGATATATCATCATGATACCGTTTCTCAAATCCGAGTTTTAAAAAAGTAACATTAAATTACAAAAAAATACTTACTTAATACCCAGGAAGTGGTTGGTTCACCTCCCCAAACTCTTCTTGAACCCCCATGCCACTATCATTACCACAGTCCTTAATCAGTCCATAGTTGACATTAGGAGCAGCCAGCACTTGTGCCGGTTGATTCATGAACTGCATTGACATCTCATAAGAATCCATGGTTTGTGGTGGTGGTACTACCGAGTACTGAATGCCATTTGCATCGACATATGGCATTTGATGGTCGATCATCACTTTATTGTCAAGCATCAGCTTCGACTGGTCGATCATGAGCTTGTTTTGGTCTAGCATGCTATTTCTGTCTAGAATTCTTGACTGATCTAGCATGGCTTTGTTGTCCAGCATGACTTTTGGTGAGTCCATAAGTTCTCGCTTAACATCCTTGTCCTTCTTCGGCCGCCCCATGTTCTTGTGGGCTGAGTTGGTGTTCCGTGGCCGTCGTGTCCCTGGGGGTTGAGCTGGTCGAATCTCAATGAATGGTAGAGAGTCTGGACCGGCACGGCACGCTGCACTCTTTCGTAGCCTCTCCAGCTCAAAGTTGTACTTCCTCAGCAACTCGTCGTTACAATTATGGCAGCTTATCAAGTGTCGCTTCATGTTACCCTTGTACACCGTAGTGAACGTACACCACGAGCATACGTACGGATCATCCGGCGTTACCATGCCATTATGTTTAGGAGGCCTGGACTTGGTCGGAGCTGGTTGATCTGGTTGTACTGGTACAGGCTGAGGCATGACATCAAGTTGGTTATAAACTGGCTGATACATTGGCATGCTCATATTGTCGTAGGGCATGTAGTCCACGTAGCCGTGAGGTAGTCGATGAGACATTTGCATTTGATGAACTACAGGATCGTCCGGATGCATGTAGCCCATGTGATGTTGAAGGGGTTGGTAGGGTTGAATTGGATTCATGTTGTCCATGTGATGGTTGTAGTGGTGAGGTAGCATCATTACTTCTTGTTTTATCATATCTTCATGTGTTAGCATGTGGTGATGTATGCTGTCGTGGCTCATACCGTCGAGTTTCATCAAGCTTTCATGGTGAATATCGTGATGAAGGTTTGCGTCTTGACTTTCCAGCTTTAGTAAACTCTCTGTATATACAACACCGTCATGACCTACACCACTGTCACGTTTCATACCATCTAGCTTGGTCATACTCTCCAGTCTTGTACTATCCAACCTCGTCATACCATCCAGCCTAACCATACCCTCAGACCTCGTCATACCCTCAGACCTTGCCATACCCTCCAGCCTTGTCATACTCTCCAACTTCACCTCGCCCTTCGACGACGAAGCGCCGGACGAGCACTGCTCCTCCAACGACATGGCGCTCGGATTCGAGGTGGTGGTGGTGGTGGAAGAAGCCAGATCGAACGACGACGCCGCCGATCCCATTCCACTGTAGCCGAACGGGGTCATCGTGGTTGGGTCGCCGCCGGACGCATTAGATTCCTTGCGCGGGCTCGCCCTGCGGCACGCGTTCACGTGGCGTCGAATGTTTCCCTGAATGGAGATTTTAATTAATTTTCGTGGAATTACAAAAAATTTCAAAAATTAAAAAAATTTTTTTTAACTAAAAAAATTTGAATTTTAAGATGTTTTAAGCCGTTTACTTATTTCAGCGCCCTCTCACAAAGTAGAAGAAATGTCAAAAGGACAAAAAAAATCAGAGCTAAAAGTTAAATTTACAAAATATATTGCCGCAAACATTCTACTAAGATTCTAAGGTGACAAGCTCGATATAAAAGCTCTAGGTGACAACACAAATTAAGAAAACTAATAAACAACCTTAGAAGATTGTTTACAACGCAAAACTCTGAAGAAATAAAAAAAACAACAACACATACGATAAAAGGTTTTTTTTATAAATAAATTTGCAAAATATTCCTTCACGTAAATTTTTTCTCGCTAACAATAGTGACCGGTTGATTTTGGTTGAAGAAAAAATTTTGAAAAAATTGGCATAGGTAAAGAGCAATTGCTTGAGAGAGAACCAAGGATATGTGTAGGGCTAGAGTTTGGGTATAACAAGGTAACCAAAATCAAGGCAGGGCCGCGAAATTCCGGAAAAAACCGGACAAGGCTGGGCTATAAAAGGCCGAGCAAGACCGGCCAAGACAGAGTAAGACAGGAAGACTGGACAAGGCCGTATAAGATCAGACTAGCCAGGAAAAGACAAAGCAAAAGCTAGCGCTTTGTAAAAACAAAGCTAAAAATCCCTAAACGATCTAATTTTGAAATTTTTTAAATCAACAGAAGGGGGAGGGGGAGAAAATTTTATTTAAAAAAAACATCGCACCTTTTACCTTCCTCCTTTACCACACCACACAAAATCATTTTTTCTAATCTTTATACTCTCCCCCCCCTTCATGAATGAATCCCCTCTCCCATCGCACCACTAAACCCGGTCCTCTTTCCTAGCCTAAATACTAAAAAAACCATTAAAAATGTCATTTTGAACTGTAGATACAACCAAACCGCAAGAAATTACATCCAGCCAAAACTTTTGCTACCCCCTGCATTCAAACACAAACCGCACGCGCTGCAGCTGAACTGGAAAGTGGAGCGGGCGGGCTCGTAAATCAAAAATGCCTCCGACCTTGACCATTACAAAAAGTAATGTCATACGAAGCGGGGTGAAGTAAATGAATGGGTGGAGCTGTTTACAATTAATAACTCTTTTTACAACTCTTTACTGTTCTTACAACTCGGTAAGTTTTTACAATTTACGCATGTTTTTACATCGTAAAGCTACCGTACTTTGAATAGGATGGACCGGGATTTGTAGTGTTAGCCTACAATTACTTTGTTTTTTATATTGCTACAAGTGGATTGATGGAAATGTTGAAATTAGCTTCAAGTACAATTTGAAAAGTCAAAAAGTATATAAATTATAAATCGTAAAGTTAATGTAGAATGAAAGGAATTTACGGTATGTGTAAGAATTGGGAAGATGCGCTCTTAAACTCTTAAAAAAATAAAACTGTAACTGAAGCTACAGTTTTATATACAACAAGAAAAAGATACAAAAACAAAATAACACTGACTTTCTAAAAATAAAGCCAAAAAAATACACAAAAGCCTTTTACAATACCCTACCCTACCCTACCCTACCCTACCTAACCTACCCTACTCTACCCTACCCTACCCTACACTACCCATTGAGCCCGAGACATACATATCCTGATTCTACTCAAACCCTACATCGGTCATACTCTGGCCACACCCTGGCTCCACTCTGGCTTTACCTTGGCCCTACTCTGGCCCGACCCTAACTCTACCAAGGTAGGGCTAGTGTATAGTTAAACCCTAATCCTGCTCTACCCTACTCTACCTAGCTTAATCCCTAGTCCTACCGTAACGCTGCCTAAGCTCGTATCCCTTTTTCTGCTATAACTCTTAACCCTGCCTTAATTTCTAGCCCTACCTTTAACCCTAGTGCAAAAAACCACTCGCCCAGTCTTCACCCGTGCCAAGCCTTGCTTTAAAGCCCATCTCTTACCCATGCCTTCCTTTGCTTCAGCGTATTGTCAAGTATAACAAATTGGTTTTTAAAAGAAAAAAATCTAAATGTTAGTCCAGTCCATCAAAAACATGTCCAACCTCTCAAAACCCAAAAAAAGCGGTCCAGTCCAAAACCCAAAAAAAAAGCGGTCCAGTCCGGCGCGAAGCCCCCTCCTTACCTTGTAGTGGGAAATGAAGCGGTTACAATGCGGGCAAACCGGGCTAATCCCTTCGCCCGGGGCGCCAGCATCCGGTATACAAACGGAATCACCCCGCTTCATTATATCCTCCAGATAATCGCGCCCAATTGCTTCACGACACTTCTCGGTCCGACCGATGTGACCGGTCAGGGATCTGCAAAAACATTTTTTAAACGTTTCACGTGCGCATCTTCGATTTTTATATTGGGGGGGGAGGGGGGGAAAAGAGTGACAATTTTTTGAATTTTTAAATTCATTTTTAAAAATTTTTGCTTTGTAAAGAAAGTTTTTGCCATTTTTGTTTTGTAAAGAAAGTTCTTGCCATTTTTTGCTTTGTAAAAAAAGTTCTTGCCGTTTTTTGCTTTGTAAAGAAAGTTCTTGCCATTTTTCGTTTTGTAAAAAAAGTTCTTGCCGTTTTATGTTTTGTCAAGAAAGTTCTTGCAAATTAAAAAATTTAAAGAACTCTTGACCTACCTCGGACTATTGTACACATTTTTGCACGCCGGGCACATCACCGTGCCCCCACCAGAAACCGACCCTTCCGAGTCGGTTTCGTCACTGCCTTCTGGAGATTGAACTCCAGAATCCTCACTGTTATTCGTGGCTGGAGCTGAGTTTGGACCGGTCGATGTGGATGGAATGTTGATGAAACGTCGAAAATTGTCCGTATATTCTTGTTGACATTGACGTGCTGTTGATGGAAATCGTTGACGTTTTTCGGCGGGCTGCAAATATTGATTTTTAAAGTTTTTGTTTATATTAAGAAGAGTAGTACCCATCAGAAACACATCAAAATTTTTAAATAACTTCTTTTTACTCTCTATAGTACCCATAAAAAATTTTATTTTTAGGTTTTAAATTTTAAATATTTAAAATACCCGCCAATTTGAAAAATTTGGCATTGTGTTTCAAGCTTTTTTTTTACTTTCCAGACAAGCTACGCTAACAAATTAAAAAATGTAGGTTTATTTGACGGTTTTCAACCAGTATATTAAAGAAAAATAGTAAAAACTCAAAAAATGGCAAAGTTAAAAGCTTGAAACACAATGCCAGTTTGGCGGGGAATTCAAAACGTAATTTTTTTGATTTTGCAAGATGCACTACCGTTCTGATTGACTTCAAATTTTTTTAACAGGAAGATCATGTAAATATAAGATCCTCAGTAAAGTACTAAATCGCGCTTTCCGGGAAATCTTGAAAAAATCGAGATCAAAATAAGTTTTGAATTTTATGCCAAATTGGCATTGTGTTTCAAACTTATAACGTTGTCATTTTTTGACTTTCGATTATTTTTCTTTGACATACTAGTAGAAAACCAATTTTTTAGGCTGATCTTGAGCGGGGCATGTCGGGCACTTTGCTTCACAGGTTCTTGACTTTGTTCGTTTTTCTCTACCCTACCCTATTATAAACTACCCTGCCCCGCCCTACCCTAACCTACTCTAACAACTACATAATGCCAAGCGTAATCGTCATATTATTATTCCTCGACTTTAAGGAAATCACAAGGCAAAAACGTTGTAAACTTTTGACGTAATTGTAATTGTTTACCATTTTACGTTTAAAATTGTAGCCAGAAATGTAAAACTACTGTAATGCTACAATTCCGGCTACGAAGCACAGTAAAGCGTTCTAGTCAACAGCAAAAGCGTAAAAATTTACTGTGAATACAGTATGCAAAGGAGGAACTTATTTTAAATGGCAAGAACTTTCTTTACAAAGCGCAAAATAGCAAGAATTTTCTTTACAAATCAAAAAATGGCAAGAACTTTCTTTACAAACCAAAAAACGTCAAGAAATTTTTTTAAATACTAAAAAAGCTTTACCTATACCTCTACGCTTATACCTAGCTTACAGTATACCTATCTTTAAGAAAACGTTTAACTTTTTTAAAATTTCAGTACCCTACCTCATAATTGTAATCCTGATGCGGGTCGTTGTGGACGGGTTCATGGTCCATCATGTACTGTGGATATCCGTTCACTTGAACCGGTTGCTGATAATAGGTTTGGTTGCGCTCGTAGTAAACCGCTTTCTGCTCTTGATTCCTGAAGCTACTGAAAAAGTTCAGAGTTGCTTATAAGTGGTACAGAATACTGTATTTATGGCCGGTACATACTGTAAAGCTAAGTAACAGCTACAGTATTAAGTATTTATTAGGTACGGTAGGGTTCAGCAGTAGTAATAATGGTAAGACATGGTAGAACAAAGTAAGATAGAATAGAGCAAGAGCATTTTGTAGTAGGGTAGGGTAGGGTAGGGTAGGGTAGGGTAGGGTAGGGTAGGGTAGGGTAGGTAGGGTAGGGTAGAGTAAAGTAGGGTAGGGTAGGGTAGGGTAGGGTAGGGTAGGGTAGTTATCAAAAACTGCTTACCAAGGGTTGTTCGGATCACTTTCAAGTAAACTAAACGTTGATGACAGATAAGCGGACATTGAGGTAGGTTCCTGATGGTCCATCACAACATAATTTGTTTCATACTGCTGATAAATTGAATTATTATTATCTTGAGACCCATTTTCGGATTCTGTCTTTATCGTGGGATCGTATGAAGGTGTAGCAGTGCTGGTCGTTGGAGAATTGGACTGGTCATGGGGGCCCAAATCCTCGGACATTACCTACAATAATATAGTTATAAACGGATACTGGAACTACTTATACTAAAGATAAGTTGATTAAATTATAGGTAATACTATAGGGTAACGTCACGTTTAATTTAGCATTTTTAAGTTTATCGACCGGTCGATTATTTTAAGCAAAAACTACAAAAAAATTTTTTTTGAGGTTAAAAAAAGCAAGTAATGCATCAAAATACAAATATAAAAAATACCAAAAACGTAATTTTCAATACAAGTACTATATAGTACAGAAGTACAAACCAAGATCTTATAAAAGTGTTTTTGATTTTTTGCCCAAAATGTGGTTAAAAACCAAAAATCTTTCCAAAACGACCTTCTTCATTATTACAGTTAAAACAAAAAACCACAAACATTCTTACAACCAATAAGTTTTTTATCAATCGATTAGTAAGCTACAACAAAAAGTATTTTGAGCAAAGTAAAAAACGCTCGAAAAGACCATTTTGATTAATTTTAAATACAAACATTGTTACAAAAGGGATAGGTATAGTAGGTATTGACAATGAATAAGCTTGCATTGCTTAGCTTTATTGCCTGAGCTTAGGCTTGAACCTGAGGTTAAACCTTAGCTGAGCATGAGCCTTAGCCTGAGCTTGAGCTTGAGCCTGAGCCTGAGCTTGAGCCTGAGCCTGAGCCTGAGCCTGAGCCTGAGCCTGAGCCTAAGCCAGAGCCTGATCCTGAGCCTTAGCCTGAGCCTGAGCCTGAGCCTGAGCTTGAGCATAAGCATGAGCATGAGCCAGAGCCTGATCCTGAGCCTGAGCTTGAGCTTGAGCCTGAGCCTGAGCTTGAGCCTGAGCCTGAGCCTGAGCCTGAGCCTGAGCCTAAGCCAGAGCCTGATCCTGAGCCTTAGCCTGAGCCTGAGCCTGAGCTTGAGCATAAGCATGAGCATGAGCCAGAGCCTGATCCTGAGCCTTAGCCTTAGCCTTAGCCTGAGCATGAGCCTGAGCCTGAGCCTGAGCTTGAGCCTAAGCCTGAGCCTGAGCCTGAGCCTGTGCCTGAGCCTGAGCCTGAGCCTGAGCTTGAGCTTGAGCCTGAGCCTTGAGTCTGTAATTGAGCTTGAGCCTTAAGCCTGAGACTGTGCTTGAGCCTGAACTTGAGCCTGGGCTTGCGCCTTAGCTTCAGCGTTAGGTTCAGCCTTAGGATTAGCTTAAGCCGTAGCTTTAGCTTAAGCCTTAGCTTGAGCGTTAGGTTTAGCCTTGTCCTAAAAGTACGTTTTTCTAGCCTTATTCAAGACTAACTCTTGCGCAAACTTTGATCAGCTTTAGTCAACTCTAATACTTGTCCAACCCTTTCCTTGTCCTACATAATCCTTATTAAATGCTCACCCCTTGCCTGACCTGCCGTTTTTTACCTGTGCTAGAGTTAGAAAGTACGCTTCTTCGACATTAACTTTACCAAACTTCAACCTTCTTTAACACTTTAATTATTCTATGCTTTACTGTCTTACTTTGTACCACCTTATTCTACTTTTTTCTGCTAGGGTAGGGTTAGGTCTATATTGTCGTAAAATCTTAAAACTAAATCTTGTCTTCAGCCCTAGCCTTGTCCATAACCTAATGAAAATTCAAAAAATTGACAAAATAAACAGTGACATCCCAAAAACAGCAAAAATAACCTCATGTTTTATCAAAATATTAAAAAAACCATAACAAATTAGTTCAAAGGTCCTGAACAAAGATAATAAGCAAAACCCCGGAGGGGTCAAAGAACAGCCAAACGCAGCACGGCCAGTGTAATAAACCAACAAAAAATAATGGGAATTTAACATGTAAACAGCGTGAATGCAAACTTATCAGCAAGGTCATTGATAACTACCGTACAGCCGGCTTGTTTTGCGAGTAACAAAACTGGAATTGTTACTGATTTTTGTTTCGCAAAACAAAAGTAATGACAGTTCAAGTTTGGGCATGAACGCAGGAGATCAATTTTTGATGATACGTAGTACATATAGAAGGAGCATTGAGGTCAAAAAGTATATAGAATTGAAAGTTTTAGCATGGAAGAAAGTTTTAGTTTTATATAGAGATCGGCGGTCAAAAAGTATATAGAATTGAAAATTTTGTCACAAAAGCCATTATCAATGTTATATAGAGGCATAGAGATCAAAAAGTGTGGTAAAATTAAAAAATTCGGTCGATTTTTGAACTGATATTATAACTGCCATTTTAAGCTATACCCCAAAAAATTAAAAATGCAAAAAAATGAGCTCATAATAACAGCAAAACATAATCAAAACAAATTTTTTGACAGAAGGTATCAGAAAAACAAAAAAAAAGTTTAAAAGAGACATGTTATACGAGCAAAAGTGCCCATATGCATTATGTCAACAAATATATACAAAATCAAAAAATTAATGGGTATTAATACTTAAAATGCCTATAAAATAAAAATTTTTTAAGTACTTATAAAATATTTATCAAAAAAAGCGAAAAAAATTTAAAAGAGACATGTTATACGACAAAAGGTGTCTAAATGCATTATGTCAAAAAATAAATATAAAATCAAAAAATAATGCTTTTAGTACCTATAACAACTATAAAACAAAAAAATGTGCTTTAAAAATTATGAAAAACGATTAAAATTGGGGATTAGTGACATGTTATACGATCAAAAGTATACCACAAATATCAAAGTAAATTTTAAAATTACAGTAAAAAAGAGCTCCAACACAAAAAAAATTCATTTTATACGACCACAAATGCTAAATTAGTCTTAAAATTATATTTAGGTAATACAGTAATACCAGTCCTAATTCGGCCAAGCCCAATGCTACTTGTGTTAGTTATCCTTATTTGGCTATACCTTATAACCCTAATTTGGCTCAAATGTGACCAATATTTAGCTAAAACTTAACACTCAACCGCGCCAGGCTAAACTGTTTCCGGATCCAATTACTGTTCTGACTAAACCCATTTCAAATCCCTTCGACGTCATCCCCCCCCCCACCCTAAAGGCTAATCATACCAGATTATGTTGAAGAACATCGATCAGCGTAACCAGTTTCGCCGCCTATACCATCAATCATACCGCAATGTATGTCAAAAACAAAACCACACATGTACAGAACTGTAACATAGTATTATCACAGTAGTATGTATTACAGTACTAGGAAGACTCAGCCCTACCCTGAACAACAGCCCTATACTAGCCAAGCCTTATTTCTCTAGTCCAAAGCAAAGTATACTGTAACAAGCCCCTTCAAACAATGTAAACCATACCCAAATTACAGCGTACACACAGTCACAAACCCATTACACTGTAAAAGCCGACACGTATACAAGCCTATATCCCGTCGTATGTCATAAAAATTTTTAACGACCGATAATTTGGGTAATAAACCCGAAAAACAATCGTTCAGTTCATATATGGTGATGGTATGGTTGACACAAGTAATGACTTTGACTATGTGTGACAATACTTTACATATGATATCATAGCCTATCCTACTGTAACTGTGTCACAATTTTACAAAAAGCTTGTCGTAGCCAAGACTAAGCTTAGTAGAGTCTTACCCTACCCTACCCTACCCTACCCTACCCTACCCTACCCTACCCTACCCTACTCTACCCTACCCTACCCTACCTTACCCTACCCTACCCTACCCTACCCTACCCTACCCTACCCTACCCTAAACATACCATTTGCTTACCTAGTAGTATACTACAATATACTATAAAAACTCAAAAGTACGACAAACTTTAAAGTTTCACAATAAGCCTATTAGTACAACAACAAAGATGACGTCGACAAATCATCGTACATAAAAAGTGTTTTGACCTAAATATCATCGAACACGACTTGACGTCGTTTAAACGGGTTATATCCTTCATCAAACGTTTTATGGTTTAGAGGTTAATAATCGCTTCAAACAACATAATAAACTGTCAGCAATTAACTCGTGTTCGTGCAACATGTTTTTGTATTTAGGCAAAGTTTTGTTTTAACTTTACCCTAAGGTATTGAAATTTAAACAAAGAAAGAATATACGCTAAGCTAAAGTAAGTCAAAAGATAAGATAAGGCAAAAGTAAGGCTAGGGCACCACCATAATCAAGATAAAGCTTATCATAGTGATGCCCTGTTAGATTAAACCATTTTGAGCCGTAGGGTACAGTAACAACTACCGTTGACTAGCGTAAGACAAAAAATAAGATAAGCCAAAGGTAAGGCTAGGGCGTCACTAGGACCAAAGTAAAGCTATGTTCGGTCAAAGAATATGATTCAATCTTTGCAAAAAAGACTAGGTCCTAATGGTGCTCAGTTAACTTAAAGATAGGCTAGTTAAGGATCAATTAACGTTTAAATTTATAAATTTAAAAAAAATTACTTTATGATACTGTAAGAAAAATTAATTTTCAGCTAAACAGTATCAATAAACAAGTTAAACACGTACTTGGAAATTATATAAGAAGCCGTAAAAACATCAACAGCATTCTGTATGTTCAAACAGAAGTACCAAAGTACGCAACTACAATGCATTGAAGGTACGAACAAAAAACAATTTTGTTTATAAAAACATTGTAGAATTTGCAAAATTAAAAAATTAAGATCAAATTTGATATTGAGAAAGGATAAGGCTAAAGCTAAGACTAAGAATTAGGCTTACGATGACTCAGGTTCAACTTAGGCCCAGAATCAGACTCAGGCTTAAGATAAAACTATGACTAACTAGAGCTAAAGCTATGGCTAAAACTAAGGCTAAAACTAAAGCTAAGACTACGGCTAACCCTCAGGCTAAGGCTAAGAACACCATAAACCCACCCACCCCAAAACCAGCCACCCCCCCCCCTCCCCCCCCCCAAAACCGCAGCTAGCCAAACATTTACATTCGGTCAATCAATTCGACCGGAAAAAAGGCACAAAATTGTGCCGACCCAGGTAAGCCATCACAAAAAAAAGAAGACTTTAGGGCGCGGGGCGCTGAACTGACCCCATGGTGCGTGT
Organism: Bursaphelenchus okinawaensis; assembly: GCA_904066225.2. Classification (NCBI taxonomy): domain Eukaryota; kingdom Metazoa; phylum Nematoda; class Chromadorea; order Rhabditida; family Aphelenchoididae; genus Bursaphelenchus; species Bursaphelenchus okinawaensis. Next base: position 2,417,198 of record CAJFCW020000005.1, on the reverse strand, counting down.
TAAACTGGGTCAACGAGCCCCCACCACCAGCCGGTCGGCGCGCGGTCGGAATGTTTTTGCAGGGCATTTTCGTTTGTTATAGAAGGTCAATGTAACGCAAAAAAAATTCAAACAGTAGGGCATGAGTTCGAGGATTTGGTTGAGGTTTATTAGGGGTGATTTTAGGCCTATTGTTGAAGAAATGTAGGCCTAAGGGCTTGGTTTGGAGCGGTAGATCAAGGCTTTAAAGGGGTTATGTAGTGCCTTGGCTTAAGGCTTTAACAGGGCCATTTATTGCTTGAAATGGCAAATAGACGTAAGCATCTAAAGCTAATTTTTCACCATGATAACCCTCACCTTCCCCCAAAAAATCCACCCAAAAAACCGAAACCCACCCCCAAAACAACCCCCCAAAAACTCATGGCCAACCCCACCCCCACCACCCGCAAATCCGAAGATTTACGTCGAAAAAACTTTCAATCGTACCGCGAAAAAAGATACAATCTCTGTGTGATACGATCAGTAAAAAAACAAAACATTGTAATAAAAAAAGAGGATACGAGATGTGTTCGTTTCTTCATGTTATCCATCAACGCCATCTTCCGCCCCGGGCAAAAACACCTGCAAATGTGTGAGTTTTAGTCAATTCAACGAGGTTGTAATTAAGCGCGCGACGCGACGTGATTTATAATGTTTTTTCAAGAAAAATGCTGAAAAATTGAAATAATTGAAGGTCAGGGTCCTAGTCCAGAGCCTTAGCTCTAAACCCGATCTCAGACTTAAGCTCGGGCTCATGATTAAACTAAAATTCAAGCTCAAGTTCAAGCTCAAATTCAGGCTCAGGCTCTTTTACCCATAGCCCCTTTTTTTTGCCCTCATCTTCAAGCTTAGACTCAAGCTCAAGTTCAGGTTCTGCCTCAAGCTCACCTCAACTTTAAACTCTCCCTTTAGCCTCAAGCTCAGACTCAGGCTTAGGCTCAGGCTCAAGCTCAGACTCAGTCTCAGGCTCAGGCTCAGGCTCAGGCTCAGGCTCAGGCTCAGGCTCAGGCTCAGGCTCAGGCTCAGGCTCAGGCTCAAGCTCAAGCTCAGGCTCAAGCTCAGGCTCAGGCTCAGGCTCAGGCTCAGGCTCAGGCTCAGGCTCAAGCTCAGGCTCAGGCTCAAGCTCAGGCTCAGGTTCGGGCTCAAACTTAAACTCAGCCTCAACCTCAGCTTCAACTTAACTTAGAGCTCAAGTTCAGCCCTACGTTTAGGCTCAGTTTCATGCTCAGCCTTAGCCTCAGTCTCAACTTCATCGTCACTCTCAACATCAACCTGAGTTTCAACCACAGTATCAGCCACAGCCTCAACCTAAGCTCTGTCCCAGCCCCAGCGCCACTCTTCGCCTAGTTTTTATTTTGGCCTTAGCCTTATCCTTAGCCCCAGCCCTAGTTCTAACTCAGAGCCCTAACCTCAGCTCTACTCTTGGCTTATTCTAAAAAACCAAAATCATTTATGAAGAACGATTTAAACCCCAGCGAATAAGTATTCTAACCATTTCCGTCGCCTCTCAACGTCCCCGCGCCAAAAGTGGACACTCAAAAAATAAACGTGTCGCCCCAAAAATGGAATGTACAATAAGAGGGGAACTGGGTAACCCCCCTAGCCTTCACAATACGAGGGGAACTGGGTAACCCGCCATAGCCTTCACATTTCAACGCAGCAATTACAATGAAACGTTCGGGCGGTTTGGAAATCAATTATGGCGGTGAGTTATTTTACAAATAACGTGGCAGGGCGGGTACTTATTTTGTAAAACTGATTTTAACACTAAACCCACTGTTAAACTACACCGAAGTAATCACCTTAACAAGAAAACCGCAAACTATAAGCACTATTCATAATTGGTGGAAGCACCACTCATAATTGAAACCAAAACTACCTCATCCCCAACGATTACCTTGTAAAAGCTGACGGTTAATCTTTACAATCTTCTTTTACTGTTTTATGGATGTTCTTACAAAGCAAAAAGTAATCCGATGTTGTTAAGCAAACTGGTTTTAACACTTTTAAACAAAAAAACTAAAAGGGATTTGGAGAGTCTGAGTAATTTTGTTAAATTTATGTTGGTAATTTGGGATAAAAAAAGGTTTATGCAACTAGTCTTGACAAAAAGGTTTAAAAAAAGTTTTGAGACAAAATTTGCTAAGTTAGGACTAGGGCTGAGGCTAGAGCTAGAGCAACTCGTTGGAAAATAAAAAAAATTTTTTTGATAGGAACAGTGTAAATACAGTAAATTCAAGGCTTGAGCTAGAGCTAAGCTAATAAAATAAGAAAAATAGACTACTCGGCCTTTGAACCTGGCTCAGAGTCCCTAGCCTAAAAACTGGGTCAGCTACTGCCTCCGCTAATCTTTACAAACCTTCGCCGATCTTTAACCGTCTCCGCCAAATTTCTTTCAACTTTTCTTTGCGTGCTATATCCGACCTGTCTTAAACCTATTCGGCTCACTCACGATGATCTCAAAAATTCTTCAAGCCGGGCCAACATTGGCTCAATATTTTGCAAACCGAGACTAAAAAAGACTCTGTCAACGCCCATACCTTGCTAAAAAATACAACTTACAGTAACCTTGCACTATCTGTTACTTTTAGGTATTTTTAGATACAATAACAAATTATAAAACAATTATTGGATTATCAAAATCAAGTATCAATGGAAAAAAATCAACTATAGCGTCATGGTGCATCAATACAAGCGTGAGAACAACTACACTACTATATATGTAAAATCATTTGCACAAATACTATTTTTTATGATAAAAAATGGTAATCTACTTCTCTAACAATAGAAAAACAAAGGTTCAATTTGAAAACGCTTAAAATTGCAAAATCAAAAAGAACGAAACAACATAAACATCATATTATAAAAGTCAATTTTTTAAAGTTAAACATAAACTTTTTGCCTTGCCTTTGCCCTGCCTTTGCCCTGCCTTTGCCCTGCCTTTGCTCTGCCTTTGCTCTGCCTTTGCCCTGCCTTTGCCCTGCTTTTGCCCTGCCTTTGCCCTGTTTTTGCCCTGCCTTTGCACTGCCTTTGCCCTGCCTTTACCTTGCTTCTGCTTTGCCTTTGCTCTGCCTTTGCCCTGCCTTTGCCCTGCCTTTGCCCTGCCTTTGCCCTGCTTTTGCCCTGCCTTTGCCCTGCTTTTGCCCTGCCTTTGCTCTGCCTTTGCCTTGCTTTTGCCCTACCTTTGCCCTGCTTTTGCCCTGCCTTTGCCCTGCCTTTACCTTGCTTCTGCTTTGCCTTTGCTCTGCCTTTGCCCTGCCTTTGCCCTGCTTTTACCCTGCTTTTGCCCTGCCTTTGCCCTGCTTTTACCCTGCTTTTGCTTTGCCTTTGCCCTGCCTTTGCCCTGCCTTTGCCCTGCCTTTGCTCTGCCTTTGCCCTGCCTTTGCCCTGTTTTTGCCCTGCCTTTGCACTGCCTTTGCCCTGCCTTTGCTCTGCCTTTGCCCTGCCTTTACCTTGCTTCTGCTTTGCCTTTGCTCTGCCTTTGCCCTGCCTTTGCCCTGCTTTTGCCCTGCCTTTGCCCTGTTTTTGCCCTGCCTTTGCCCTGCCTTTGCCCTGCCTTTGCCCTGCTTTTGCCCTGCCTTTGCCCTGCTTTTGCCCTGCTTTTGCCTTGCTTTTGCCCTACCTTTACCCTGTTTTTGCTTTGCCTTTGCCCTGCCTTTACCTTGCTTCTGCTTTGCCTTTGCTCTGCCTTTGCCCTGCCTTTGCCCTGCTTTTGCCCTGCTTTTGCCCTGCCTTTGCCTTGCCTTTGCCCTGGCTTTGCCTTGCTTTTTTCAGCCATATCCTATGCCCTATTCCGCCTTTCCTTGTCGTGCTTCACCCTATGTTTACCCCTGGTGTAAGCTCTTTTCTAAAACTTCAAACCAGGACTGGCCAGTCCAGAATTTATACTCTTTTAAGTCTAAAAGAAAACTTTCAAAATGAAAAGAAAGTTACAAAACAAAACTCCAGATCCATTACCAACTTTTTAAAACAAAAGTTCGTTTGAAAAGCAAAAAACAATCATGTTATTGTAATTACTCCTCTCCCCCCTAACCGAATATTATAATAGAAGTGCACTAAACGAAAATACTCTCCTTTTTTGACACAAAACGAGCTAAACCGGATCTCCGAACGAAGACGTTTTAAAATCATAAAGAAGAAGGGGGAGACGAACGCCGAATTAGTCAAAAGTTGTTCAGCAACTTCTCACGTACATTCCAGGCTACCGGGTCATGGTGGCGAAAGCGATGGTCAGTTACTGTCTACAGTGTTTTTGAGTTTTCGCAGACAAAATTAAGTTGGCTGAAAAAAAATAAATAAACAGAGCAAAAATTTTTCCAAATATTTTTTTTCAGCCTAATGTTCATTTCTAAATCTGAAATTTTATTTCTAAACTTACGTCTTTGTTTTTAAAGTAAGCCTAAAATCCACTTATGGGCCTAAAATTTCACTTCTTGGATTAAAATTTTATTTTTATAATTAAATTTATTTTATAAACCTAAAATTAATGTTTAAGCCTAAACGTCATATTTAAGCCTAAGCTACATTTTTAAGTTCAAAATTTTACTTCTAAGCCTACAATTTCATTTTTAAACCTAAAATTCATGCTTAAGCCTAAAATTTCATATTTAAGCCAAAAACTGAGTTCTAAAATCTATTTTTAAACCTAAATCTATTTTTAAGCCTAAAAGTTTCATTTTTCAGACTTGAAATTTAATTTTTAAACTTACAATTTTAATCTAAAGTTTAAAATTTCATGTTTAAGCCAAAAAACTAATTTTTAAGCATAAACTCCATTTTTAGCCTAAAGTTACATTCCTGAGCTTAAATTTTCATTTCTAAGCCTAAAATTCATTTTTAAGCCTAAAATTCATGTTTATGGCTAAAATCCATTTTTAAGCCTAAAGTTTTATTTTTAAGCTTGAATCTCCATTTTTAAGCCAAAAAGACATTTTTAATTCTAAAACCTATTTTTAGTTGTAAAATTGTCGCTCAAACAAAAAAATTTAGAAAAACTACTTCCGTTTACTTCTAGTATTCATTACTTATAACTGACAGATTTTTTTATATTTTACAACAGTACAAACGGTAAGTTACTGTGCTTTTGCCACACGTCAATCAACAAAAACAAGTCAAGAATTGTACTAAAGGTCACACCGGAATACTTGCTGCATACTTATGAAATAACACAATTTACAACACTACATGTAGTTTTGGATTGAATACTGTAGTAAAAAACAAAACACTTGAAAAACAAACGGTTTCCACATGTTATTGTTGTAAACTGCCACTGTTTTTTTGACTTTAAGTAGAAATGTAGTTTTGTGATTATCGTATGTTATGCTAAATACAATTTTAAAAACAAAAAATTTTTTCAAATTCTAAAAATTCAGCCTTAACATTAACCTAGAGCATGAGCTTGAGCCTGAGCATGAGCATGAGCATGAGCATAAGCACAAGCACAAGCATAAGCATGAGCATGAGCATGAGCATGAGCATGAGCATGAGCATGAGCATGAGCATGAGCATGAGCATAAGCATAAGCATGAGCATGAGCATGAGCATGAGCATGAGCATGAGCATGAGCATGAGCATGCGCATGAGCATGAGCATGAGCATGAGCATGAGCCTAAGCTTGAGCCTGAGCCTGAGCCTGAGCCTGAGCCTGAGCCTGAGCCTGAACCTGAGCTTGAGCCTGAGCCTAAGCCTGGGGTTGAGCCTGAGCCTGAGCCTGAGCCCGAACCTAAGCTTGAGCACAAGCATGAGCTTTAGCCTTAGGATTAGCTCTAACGTCAGCTCTGGCTTTCGTCTGAGCCCCTTACTTTGCCTACCCAAGCCATGCCGTTGCTCAACTCTTGCCTTGCTCTGCCTTAGCTTTAACTTTAACTTTAGCGCTAGTCCTAACTTAAAATCTAAGTCAGCTTCACTTTCTGTTTCAGCCTAGCCATAAAAATAAAAAAAAACGTTTTTTTACCCCACCCTCACAACTTACTTTTCAAAAAAACTTATACTCATCCCAAAATCCCTACTCAAATCCTAATGTGTCAAAAGCTTAATGAGCATCCTCGGCTAATCACCACATTACAGGAAGTGTTTTGATACCGAAAAGGCTGCGGTTCAAGGCCAAAACGGATGTTATTACCATAGCCCACCAAATCCTCTATTGTGTGTCATTTATTGACCAGAAAGGTTTATTTCGCAATACAGCCTAGTGGTTGTAAGTTTTTTGTATTGGTTTTGTACTGTAACAAGATTTACTACAAAAACATATGATTACTATACTATACTTCAGAGGTCAAAAAAAAGTTTTGTCGTTTTTGACTGTACATCTATATACAAATCGGCGATAAAACTTAAGTTAAAACCATAATTTTGCAAAACCAAAAAAAATTTTTTTACAAAGTAAGCCATAAGTTCTGTTACAAAACTTTACCGGCCGTTTTCTGTGCGCCAATCCGCAAAGGGAGGACACTTTGAAACCGATTGACTATGCTATAACTAGTACTATATGTTACTATTGCTAGTTGTTATTTTAGTTATATTTGTTGTTAAAATAAATATTCGATTAAAAAACCGTGTAACATAACTTTTGGCGCCCCATGTCAATTATAATTTAAAATCTTAAACAGTTATTTTATTATTTAAAATCCGATTTCAAAACCCAAAGCCCTTTAAAACTTTAATTCAAATACCCAAAATAAGTTCGAACTCGTGTCATGTTGTATACGAGTAATTCCCTTTGATTATTCAGATTTGTTCACTTTTGAATCAGCGCTCCAAAAAAACCCCCACGAGATTGAAATCCTTTTAACAAAAAGGCTTTTTATAGAAAAAAAACCTTGTCATACTGGTTTTATAATGGCTTTGTTGTAATTTGATTACATAAGTTGGGCACGGTAGGGTAGAGGGTATGTTACAGTAAAAGGTATGGTAAATAAAGTGAATCCCGAGAATGGCAGGGCTAAGCCTGAGACTGAAGATAAGATGCGGCTGGACCTGGGTCTAGAAGAGGAGCTGAAGCGCGGCTGGGGCTGAGGCCGTGGTTGAGGCTAAGTTGAGGCTGGGACCGAAGCTATGGCTTTGGGCTAAAGTTCAGGGCTAGAGCTCTAGGTTTGGGGCTGATGATGGGACGTGGCACGTCTGTCTGAAATAAAACAAAAATTGGAAATGGAATTTTCTGGCTTTTCGTTACATTTCAACGCAAAAATTAAAATAAAATTTAAAAACAATTCGCAACGAACGAAAAGCCACTATTGGTCATTTCCCATTTCAGACAGACGTGCGTGGCTTGAGTTGGATCTGGGGCTGGGCTAGGATTTTCGGACTAAACTGGTCGGGCTAGGGCTTTGGGCTAGGCCTCCGGGATAGGGCTCTGGGCTCTGTGTAGAACTCTGGACTAGAAATCTGGACTAGAGCTCTGGGATAGGGTTCTAGGCTAGGGCTTTGGGCTAGGGCTCTGGGTTAAGGCTCTGAGCTAGGGCTCTAGGTTAAGGCTCTTGGCTAAGGCTCTGGACTAGGGCTTCGCGCTGGGGCCCTGGGCTAGGGTTCTGGGCTAGGGTTTTGGGCTAGAGCTAAAAATACCATTTAAAAAATGATTTTTGGTTATTATTTGAAAACAAAATGCGGCAAATGTAAATTTGCAGGTGGATGAGCGAAAAGCTCGAAAACCAAAGTATAATTGCGGTGAATGAGGAACAAATATGCAGTAAAAATATAATTAAACAGCAGGTTTGTTACCATAGATCTTATTCTAACTCCGAAACGTTTTTTGAAATAATATTAGATTGTTTAAATAATCATGAGCCTCTCTTCCCTCAAAGCAAATTTTTAAAGTTAAGGGCACAAAATTAAGTGAACAACATAATACAGTACTCTCCCTATATAAGCAACCCAAAGGGACCGACATTTTGTGTTTACTATAAAGGGCGTTGTCTTTACAGAGAGGCTTTTTAGTGCAAATTAACTTGGCGGGACTAAATTTCTTGTTTACTATAAAGATAGTTATTTTTACAGATGGTTCACCATATAGAGAGACCACTGTCGTAAACAGTAACATTCTTGCCAGAAATGACAAAAGTCAAAAAAAAATTAATACCCTGCCCTACTCTACGCATAGCCTTAATTCAGCTTTACCATTGACTTATCATAAGCAAAAACAAACTTTACTGTAAACCTATAGGTAATCTTATCCTTGTGGTACGTATAGTCTAACTCTGCTCGTGCCCGTAACCCTTTTTTAAAAAAGTGGATTAACACGACATAAATGGAAGAGCTTTGATTGTCGTATAAACAGAAATAACCCAAAAAAATGAAAAACTGTTTCAAGTTTCAAACTACTGTTGTGATCGAGTGACCTTTCAAAATCCCTTGTCTACCTGTCTTAGGTCAAACCAAAAGAAGCGGGACACTTTTCACAATCAGTTGAAAAACAAGTGAAAATTGTCCCGATACTTTTGGTTCAACCTTGGCAAGAAGGGTAGGTCTGCCCATTCACACAGACTTACTTACAGTAAACGACTTTAATAAAAAACTTTAAGTTACTATAACTTCAGAAAACACTTTGTAAATCTGAGGCTCCTTTTTCTAAGGCTGGTACTCATTTTTTTGACTTTGATACTTATTTTTCTTGTCATCCTCTTTCCAAGCATGAATTAATTTTTACAAAAATGCCAACTTTTGGCTCAAATGCCAATTAAAACCCATTAAAACCTCGAGTTTAAAATGCCATTTAAAACCAACATCCCCCCTCCCGCCTGCCTACAAGGTCAAGTGTAAAAACGGCTAGCCGCGCGAAATCAGCCGACAGCAAAAATATTTTTTTGGGGTCGGAAACGAGATCCCGATTTATTGTGATGGATTACAACTTGTTGACTCTTCCACGGTACTCTCGGACTGGTTTTTGTGCGCAGCGTCAAAGGTCCAAAAAACAAACAAACTTAGCCGGCGTACAAAGGCTTCACACTTCCTGCAATTTGTGCACCGATTTCGCTGTTCATAGCTTCAATGTTTTGTTGAAGTTAAGGAAAAATTTAGTAATATTTTTGAAAAAAAATTTAATAAATGTCAAGAAAAAATAAACTGTTAGGCTAAAAATGAAATTTATGATTAAAAATAACTGTGCTTAAATTACAAGTTTTGAGTTTGAGAACAAATTTTTGGCTCAAAATTGAAAAGCTAGGCTAGAATATAAAAGTTTTAGTTTGAAAATTAAATGAAAGGCTTATAAATTAAATTTTAAGCCTAAAAATAAAATTTTAGATTTAAAAGTGAATTTTAAGCATAAAAATGAACTTTTAGGCTTAATGATACAATTTTAGGCTCACAACTGAATTTTTGGCACAAAAATGAAATTTTAGGCAAAAAAATAAATTTTAGCCTTAAAAATAAAAATCTAAGTTTGAAAATGCTATTTTAGGCTTAAAAAGGCATCTTTAGACTTAATAATATGTAAATATTTGACCTTAAAAAAAATTTTAGGCTTATAAGTAAATTTTGGGCTTAAAAATTCTACATTTAGGCCCGATCAGACAATTTCTAGATCCGGCCCAGCCCGTTTTAAAAAATTTTAAAAGTTACGTAAGAAAAAAACGAAAATTTAGCTTTAAATTGTTTTTTTATATTATTTATGGATCATAGTGCCCAATAAAATCAAAGAACATCAACGGGGACCAAAATAAAAAATTTTTAAAAATTAAAATAATTTTTTGTTCGGGCCTCAACCCAATTTTCAAACCCGGCCCGTTGATCATGTCTACTCTATTTCTACTTTTATTCTTTAAACTACCTTACTGTACTCTACCCTTTATTCCATTTTACTAACATACAGTAACTACAATTTTTACTAACATACAGTAACATTCAAGCAATTTCTAGAACTGCACATCATACAATTTAACGTTGTAACATGTTTATAAGTTATAATTGCATTTAGAAACTACTAGGTCTTCTCTTTTACAGCACGTTTTTAGTTTTTTCTGTAGGTCAAGCAAAACTAAGACTTAATTGTTAAAGGCGAGGATTGGCATAAGTCTTTCTTGTAATTCTTTTTTCGAATGAAATTAAAATTGGAATTATTCGAATTGTCATCAAACTAGTTGGTCAAAGTGTTTACATTATAGTATCGGATATTGCGTCGCCAGCAAAAAATAACAAATTACAGAGATTAGTAGGAAAGGATTAGCGGTTTTAGAATTAAATGTACTGCTTTAATTGCAGAAGGATACTGTAGGAGGGGGTTTGGGAATAGAAAATAGCCGGGTAAGTAGGAGCAGAATGAGGTGTATAATATACAAAATTGTACAAAATTTTTGCAATACCCTACCCTCCCCTGCCATATCCTACTCTACCCTACCCTATCATACTGTGCCTTACCCTACCGTACCTTACTGTGCCCTCCTCAACCGTACCCTACCCTACCCTACCCTACCCTACCCTACCCACCCTACCATACCCTACCCTACCCTACCCTACCCTACCCTACCCTACCCTACCCTACCCTACCCACCCTACCATACCCTACCCCTACCCTACCCTACCCTACCCTACCCTACCCACCCTACCATACCCTACCCTACCCTACCCTACCCTACCCTACCCTACCCTACCTTACCCTACCCTACCCTACCCTACCCTACCCTACCCTACCCTACCCTACCCTACCCTACCCTACTCTACCCTACCCTACCATATCCTACTCTACTCTACCCTATCATACTGTGCCTTACTCTACCGTACCTTACTGTGCCGTCCTCAACCGTACCTTACCTTACTTTACAATACTCTTGTTCTACCCTCCCTTGTTCTACTCTAGCCTCTTTTGTTCTTCTCTGCATTGCATCCTGCTTTACAGTGTCTTACTCTACTTTACAGTACTCTTGCTGTACCCTTGTCTTATCCCTAGTCTTACACTAAACCTATTTTTACTCCCCCTTTAAACTATCCCATCCATATCACTACCTCAACTTTGCCCTACACAGCCATACCGTGGCTTTTTTTGTTTGGATAATTTTACCATAGCCTATATAATTCGACGTACAGTAGTTGTTCTACTGTACTTCACCTACCTTTTTATCTTGCCCATAGCCTACAAAAGAAGTTATCACAGGACATAAAACTCAGTAGAAGCAAAGTTAATCGCTGAGTAATTTTTCTAGTAATTTTGCGAAAACTGGCAAAAAGCTCGTGACAAGATTACAATTGAATAGATTAACACAAAACTCCAGCAAATACGATTGTCATAATCCTCATGATTACGCGGTAATCGGTTTCTGAATACCCTAGTTTATACGACGGAAATTGTAATAACCACCACTTAACCTTTTTGAGATTTTTAGTCATACTAAGCTTATTGCTCAATAAGTGAGTGTACTGTAGGTAAAGAGGTTTACTATTAGTACGAAGTAAGTGTTATAACGTTTTTAATTCCGTTTTATAATCAAAGTTAAATTTTAAAACATATTAAAACGAGCTTTCTACGTGTACGGTTTAAAAAAAAACCTTATCAACATAAAAGTAAATGTTTTGATATACTAATTACTTTATAAAAAAACAATTCTTTATCTGTTTTTACTTATTTCCTTATGTAAAAAACGTCTTGCTAACAAATTAAGGTGCCCTATACATACGCCAACTCTTATTCTAGACCTATCTTTGCCCTCCCTAGTCTTTCTCTTGCTCTGCCTTGTTGCTACCTTCAGGGCCGAGCGACGGCCTTTTATATCAAGTTGTCCGAATATAGATGATCCAAAGCGCCCAATTTTGAACATATTAGCGCATCCACTTTCGAACAACCTGATAGTTTAGGCTTAAAATATAAAACCACTATTACGTTCGAGCTTTAGCTAGCTCTACTTACGCTATGTATCTATTACTAGCCTACCTCAGACCTTACAAAAAGACACTATTTGTAGGTAAAGCCAGCACCGGCCAAGCCCATAACAAATTTGAAAATGGTTGGGTTAGCACATTTGGTCCTAAATGCCAAAGCCTAAATAAAAACCTCAAATGCCTAGATAGAGCTTTGAAAATTATTGGTTATTTAGGGCACAAAGGTAGCGCAACACAAGTTGTCAAAATTATGATTTTAATAAGTTTATCTAAAGGGTTGGATTGGTCAAAGCAAATCTAAAAGAGCTAAGCTAAAAACTTGAGCCTGGCGTCTATACAGGTCTAGCCTACTCAAATCTTCAAAAAAAGCACAAAATTCATATATAGCACCAACTGACAAAAAAGTTGCTCATTTAAAAAAAATTATGACGTTCCAGCCAAATCCTCTTTCAAACTCTAGCCAAAAATCTTACAATCTACCCAAATTGTACGACTGTATACTAACGACTAAGCGCTCGACATCACGAACGTGCCGTAACGCCTTGGTAATATTGTGTTTTCGTTGGAATATAAAAAGAAAGAATAAGATAACACCAACTAATCGCAAATTCAACGAATTCGCTGTAAAGATAAGGAAACAAAAACAATATAAAATATATTAAAACAGCTAATGAATTGTTGTTTTTGTGTTCAGATAAGGTACCTAACATAAGGCTGAGCATTTGTTGTTAGACGAGCCTGCAGCTACAAAAACTGTGCTTGATAACAATGGAATACAGTAAATAGTAGTAAAAGATTAAAAGTGTTTAAAAAAGTGTGGTTTGAAAATATAAGGTTAAAAATGAATTTTAGGCTTAAAAATAAGCTTTAAGCTTAAAAGTAATGTTTAGGCTTAAAAATAAATTTTAGGCTCAAAAAATGAATTTTAGGCTTAAAAATAAGCCTTCGGGTTTAAAAATGTATTTTAGGCTAAAAAATGAATTTTATGCTTAAAAATAATACTTTGGATTTAAAAAAGTATTTTAAGCAAAAAAAAAATTTTTATGCTTGAAAATTAATCTTAGGCTTAAAAATGAGCTTTAGGCTTAAAAATTAATTATAGGCTTAAAATGAACCTTAGGCTTAAAATTAAAACTTTGGTTAAAAACTAACATATAAGTAAGTGTAAAAAACGACAAAATGTGCATAACAAACATATTTACTAGTATTGTATATTTTGCAAGAAACTCAACAGTTGTTTACATACTTGAGAGAAAGACAAAACTACAATATGAAGTTCGAAACATGTTTGGAACAAAATTATAGTTTCAAAATAAAATACCCCTGTCCTGCCCTGCTTTTGCCCTGCCTTTGCCCTGCCTTTGCCCTGCCTGAACATAATTCTTGTATTGTGACATCGGAAAGACTCCTGCGTTCGACCATAATACAGCAAACCAAAGTGAAAGAATGAAAAATTGAAAAAAAATTTTTAAATTTGAATAAATGGGGAATGATTGTAGCTTATTTCCATGGGGCATTATTATTCACCTGCTGGGGAATTATTCTGCATGAGAACCGCTTATTTTACCTTACTGAACTTAAAATGATTCTACTAAATTCTTTCCTATCCTACTTACTCCTACTTTTTTGTTACATCGAGTTGCATCTTAACCTCCCTACTCTAGTCTAACCTTCTCATTTACTCTACTCTACCCTAGTTTATCTAAACCTATATTAACCAGAGTTCCCAAATTTAAAAATCCTAGCTCCGGCTCCAGCTCCGGCTCCGACCATTTTCAAATTTTAGCTCCGGCTCCGGGCTCCGGAGCCGACATTTTCGCAAGCTCCGGCTCTGGCTCCGGCTCCGAGAGCACAAAACCAATAAAAATCGTATTTCTATATAAAAAAACGCAAAAACAACTAAAAATAAGCTTTATCTTTTCTAAATTTAATAAAACAACAATTTTTAACTATTAAAACAATAAAAAAGTACATATAACTTATTCAAAGTATGGGGAATTAAAAGACATTAACATTTTTTGTCTGGTTAAAGCATGCTGAGAGTTGCAGAGCTTTGAAGCGGTTACAGCTTGAAGGCGGCTAAAGAATTGCTCTACATTTGCCGAAGCCGCGGATACTGTTAATGCTGTTAAAGTATTTGCATTTACCATCAATTACATTTGCTTGCACATCGCTTTTGTCAAACGATTTTGAAACATCTAACTTCCGGCGCTTTTTTGTTTCCATTTGAAAATAACACAAAAATTTGTCCAAAAAACTATTTTATCGCAATGCCAACCTTTTGAATTGGCCATGGATAGTTTTCTTTTCGAGACCTTTTTACACTGCTCAAATAATAAAAATTAAAATGTGGAGCCATTTTAGAAAAACTCGGCTCCGGCTCCAGCTCCGGCTCCGACCATTTTCAAAAATGAGCTCCGGCTCTAGCTCCGGAGCCGGAGCCCGTGGGAACTCTGATATTAACTTATCCTGTACTATCCTAGTTTACTTTAACCCGTAGTTACCTTTACCGTACTCTAGTTTGCCCTAACATACCACAAGTATGCTCAAAGAGCCCAAATTGTCCCTACAAAAAATTCCAGAAAAAATCGAAAAAAAGAAGATTTGGTGGCCAAGAAGTCTCCAAAGCGCGTTTCCTGTTACTTTTTCTCGCTTTTGATCTTGTCTGTGTAAACGAAACAAAAAACAAAACGTAGATATCGAATATTCAGCGTAAACTTTCCCCGAGACCTTGTCTTTTGGTAAGAGCGAACGTGAAACGTTATATTACACTAGGCAAGACGTAATGGATATACTGAATCAAGTTGAAACTGATTTATTGTGTTTTTGATCAAAGATTCTGATGAGCATGACAAAGTAAATCTATTACACCAAAAATTAAAAGAAATTTTTTTTGCTCTTTACAGTTTTGTAAAGATAGTTCTTGTAGTTTTTTGCTTTGTAAAGAAAGTTGTTGTCTCATTTTGTTTTGTAAGTAAATTTCTTGTTATTTAAAGTCTTGTAAAGAAAGTTTCTGATCTTTTTTGTTTTGTAAAGGAAGTCCTTGCCATTTATAGCCTTGTAAAGAAAGTGCTTACCGGTTTTTTTGGTAAACATAAAACTTGTGTTACATGATTAAAGAGATAATACTGAGGACAGGTGAGCTTGTTTTTAAATTTTATTTTATTAATCTAGACATATTTTTGAAAACAATCTAACAAAATAAAATTAATCTCTGTTATTGATAGCTACAAAAACATCAGTTAATGTTAATACGTTGCGTTTTTAAAATTTGATTTTGTAACATTACAGTAGATTGTCTGTATAACTAACTATTTTATAGCAAAGCTTTCGTATGTATAACAAGCAACTTTTAAATCTTAGGACAATTAGTTATGCAAGAGTTATATTGTATAGTAAAGGCTATGATAAGAAGTTTAAGGCATGAATAAGGATTGGGTGGGAATTGAGAAGCTAAGGCAACACTACGTTAGAGATATGGTTGGGTATTGCTATGATAGGGCAAGGAAAAGCTAAAGTAGAGCTAAAGTAGGGCTAGGGTACGACTAGAGTATTGATAAAGTAATGTTAAAGTAGGGCTGAGTAGGAATATAATACAGATAGTTAATGTTAGGGTAAGCAAAGACAAGTAGAGCCAAGCTAGATTGATTGTACAGATAGGAAAGGTTATATATTATAAAATAAGTAAACATTTTTAATACATTTTCACAGCTATTTTACAATTTACCGTACAATCTGTATTTCAATTTAAAATTCACTTAAATCATGTGTTTTAATCAACTAACTGATACGTTTTTCAATATTACACTGTTTTAAAATTTGGTGTAAATTAAGCTATTGCAAAATGAAACGTTGCTACGTTCTTGGTAGTTATTAATCAAAAAAATAGCGAATGATCCCTTTGAACTATTGACACCAGTTTATATAATGAGTGGGTGTTTTA
Source organism: Bursaphelenchus okinawaensis (assembly GCA_904066225.2). NCBI lineage: Eukaryota > Metazoa > Nematoda > Chromadorea > Rhabditida > Aphelenchoididae > Bursaphelenchus > Bursaphelenchus okinawaensis. The sequence continues at coordinate 2,401,432 of CAJFCW020000005.1, read as the reverse complement.
CACTTTGAAAGGTTTTATTATACAGCTTTGAGATTGAAAGTTCTTAATATTTTTGATGTTGTAAAGAAAGTTCTTGCTATTTACAATTTTGTGAAGAAAGTTCTTGCTATTTGCAATCCTGTAAAGAAAGTTCTTTCTATTTACAATTCTGTAAAGAGAGTTATTGTTATTGGTTTTAAAGCACACTAATTTTAAGTCTGTGCTCTGTCATATTATAAGTACTGGTTAACTTATATAATACTATGCCAGTCTTGAAAACTATACCAAAGAATGTAAATGTTGATTACAGAGTTTGCAAAATGGAAGATGAATACAAAGAACAGGTAATTCAAAGTCGGGTAAGAGTACTATAAAGTAAAAAAAAGACTAAAAAGGGATAGAGCTCGAGTACGGGGTGAGAGAAGCGCCAAAGAAGGCTTGAGCAGTAAGGCTAAGGTAAGAGTCAAGACTAGGATAAGACCTAAACTTAGATAATGGTTAGGTTTAGACACTTTTAAGGTGCGATTAGGGTAGAATAATAGAATATAATATTGTAAGTACATGGCAGTGATAGATCAAAGATACATTATAGTTTTTATAATGCGTTACCTTGGTAGAGTACAGTTTAAAAAAACATTATTATACTACAAGTTTTACATTATAGGCCAAAAACCCTTTTTATCCAAAAGGTAACGTTTTGACACAACAACAACTTCAGTTCTACAACGAAAACGGGTATTTGCTGATTAAAAATGTGTTATCAAAACAAGAGTTACAAAAATACCGTAACCGCTTTCAAGATGTGTGTAATAATCCTAAGATACTGCCAATAGAAACATTGTTGATGAAGGATATATCTACAGCCAAAAAGACAAAAGAACTTAATGAAGGTACTATTTTGAGGTTACAAGACTTTAACAATGATCCAGTACTCTTTCAATATTGTCAACATCCTGTGGTAAGGTTTTGAATTCATTTTTGTTGGCTTTATATAGTATACTATTCTACGTACTATCGTAATTACATTTAGTATTCTATTTACTATTGTAATCACAATATCTTGATTGGCATGCTAGTTTAACATAATCTTGTTTAGATTTTAGATGTAGTCCAAGACTTGATAGGTAAGAAAGAAAAGTCCAATTTTATGGCAATGCACACTATGTTCATTAACAAACCTCCTGATGACAAAAAGAGTTTATCTTCTAGGCATCCTCCACATCAAGACCAATATTTCTTTCCGTTTGGGTAAGGGCAATTTATGATAGACTAAAATAAATTTCAGTGTTATAGAGCAAAGCAGTAAAATACCGGCTCTAATTAAAGTTTTACGGGTTTGAGAGATATTTTGATAGAAGAAAAATAGAGTAAGAGTATTTTATTTCTACAGTAAAGAAAGACAAGGCTTAATAGACTATGATCAATAAGAGTACGTAATAGTAGAGTTAGGTAAACTAAGAGTCGATCGATGTAAAATAAGTTACAAAACTGTAGTATAAGACGGAATAAAAGAGCCAAAGTACTAAAATCACTATAGAGTAAGTTAAAGTAGAACAAGATACCTGTAGACAAAAAACAAAGTTTGATAGGTTGTTTTGGTATCAATTAGAGCACAGAAGGGAAGGGCAAGATATAATTAAGCTGAACATAATAAAGGCAAGTACAGTAAATTATTTCCGAGTTGGATAAGACAAAATAAGATAAAGTAGAGTACACTAAACTATTGTATGGTAAAATCGTATTGTAAGAGTAAGAGTAAGCAAAAAACATTAGAGCATTCTACCTTACCCCACCCTACTCTACCCTGCCGTACTCTACTCTACCCTAATCTGTCTTATCTTAATTTACTTTACCTTAGCTTCTCTAGTTTTTACATACTTTACTACTTTTAGCCCAGCCGACTACATAACTTGTGCCTGGACAGCAATTGACCATTGTACTACAAAAAATGGCACGTTATTTGTCTACCCAGGTAGTCACAAACTCCACAGTCAACCTCATGACTACCCAAAATGGCAAAACGGAGTCAATAAAGGCTTTCAACAAATAGCGACTTTTGACACCAACAATAACACATCAGTTAACATTGAATGTGAACCAGGAGACACTTTGTTCTTTCATCCAAACTTAGTACATGGTGCTGGGCCAAACTCAAGTAGCAGTTTTCGAAAAACAATAAGCTGTCATTATGCCAATGCTGATGAATGTAGATATATTGATGTGTCTGGTACATATAGAGCAAATGTAGAGAAAGAAGCGGTTGAAGTGTTCAATTTGCGGTACAAAAGGCTTGGAATTCCTTTGGCTAGAGATTGGGGAGTGAGTTTTTTAAAATTTTTGTTTAATGGCTTGATATAATCGCACTCCTATTTTAGGCTTAAATGGTATTATATAACTTGAAGAAAAATCTTTTTTTAGCACTTATGGAGAATGCGAACCCGACCAGTCAATGCCAAAAGAGCGCATCTTTAAACCTTAAAAATTAAAATTTGAATCATGGGTATAATAATAAAGTTGTAATCTATATATTGGTCTACCCTACTCTACCCTACCCTGCTCTGCCCTTGCTTATTCTATGATACCCTACCTTTCCTTACCTTACATTGCTTTGCCCTACCCTACTCTTCTTTATCCTACAATTCCTGACCTAGCCCTGCTCAACCACACTTTACCATGCCATACACTACTCTACCCTCCCCAACCCATCGTTATCCTATCCTAAACTTAGTTACCTTCTTCTACCTATACCAAGCATAAAGCTAGAATTAATTTTTAACCATACCTTGACTTTCCTAACCCTACCATACTCTACACCATCGCACTCTGGCCTAGCTAACCCTACCGCTTTTTCAATCAAGAAATTGATCAACAAGAAAATTTTTATAAGAAACAGATATTAAAAATCAAAATTTACATTTTATAAACTATAAGTATCACATTGACCTTTGCACTTTATTATCCGCACCAACAGCCACAGTCAGTCTAAATATGGTACATTTATTACACAAAACATAACAAACAAAAAAATCCTTGAAAACTCGAAATTTGGCGCTTTTCGTATCAGTTTATCGGCGATTACTGTAACAAATCCATGTCCGTGAACTGCGAAAACATTTTATGATTTCGTAGCCAGTCGGCTCCGCCGCGTCGTTGAAGGAATTGTTTTACGAAATCGCGTTCTTTGGCCGAGATTTGGGGTTGGGTCGAGTCCCAGCTGTAGAAACGTTTGGCTGGTGCTTCCCAACTGTAGAACCGTTTTTGAACCTGAAAAAGTTTATTTTTAGTACTGATATACTTATATTTTTCAAAATTACCAAAAATTAAAAAAAATTGTTTTTTGGTTTTAAAATGGTACCAGCAGAGACGTCGCTACGGATTTTCTCTAGGGGAGGGGATGGTCGAAAAAAATTTTTTCGTCCACAGGTGTGACCTGTGGACCGATTTTTCAAAATTTTTATTTTTCGTTTTTTCACGTACAGGTACCTACCCGTGGAATTTTTTTTCGGATTGGCTCTGGGGGGAGGGGGTACCCCCCCCTACCCCCCCTCCCCCCAAACGACGTCCCTGGGTACCAGTGGTACCAGTTAGTACCATTTACAATTTTTGTAAAAAATACTTTTTTTAAAAAATTAAAAATGTTTAAAGATACATTTAAAAAAAAATTTTTTGGTACCAATAATACCGCTCAGTGCCAATTTTAGTCCCACTTAAAAAAAATTTCAAAAAAATTAAAATAAAAGCTAAAAACGCATTTCTTCCGTAAAAAATTTTGCTTGTAGTAGTACCATCTAAAAACTATAGTACCAAAAGATAGCATGCTATAGCACCAATGTAAGATAAGGCTAAGGCTAGGGTAAACGTGTTAAATTGACCGAAGAAGTAAAAAATACTATAAACTTGTAAAAAAACACTTACTTTCATGTTTGGCTGAAGTTTGTACAAAGGTAAAAGCGCAGTAATCTGTAGAGTAATTAGAGATAACAGTATGATTAATCGGAACAATGAAGCCATGAACCCTGAAGAATAACAAATTTTAATCATTTTTAATTAGTTTCAAAGCAAGATGAGTTCTAAAAACATCCGAAGCAATGAAAATCTCTTTTTAACGGCCATTTGTACCAAAACCTTATTGTAAAATAAAACAGTTGAGTTTCGGCTTGTGTAATATTCAGATAATTAAAAAATTTTTAAAAATGGGACTTTTTAAAATTTTATATTATAAAAACGAATCTTTAAACGCTTAGAAAAAATTTGCCGTGCCAAAACGTTAATTTTCCTTAATTCAACAAAGGAAATTTAATACTTTAAAGCACTGGAAAAGCACGAAACAGTGTAAAATGAAGTACAAGAAAGAGAAAACAATATAACATTGAATGAAAACTTTAAAAAATTATATTTTAAATAGTAAAGCAAAAAAGGTAGGCTAAGGTAGAGAGTAGGGCAAGATAGGGAAGGGTACAGTACTACAGAGCATAAAAGAATATGTTAGAGTAAAACAAGGTAAGATAAAGTAAGGCAAGAAGGTGGCAATTAGTTTATAGTCGATTAGGTGAAGCAGATAAAAAAAGTAAAAAAAGATAGTAAAGTAAAGTTTGTTGAGAAATTTAAAAGTAACAAAAAAGCAAGTGTACGGCTGGGACAAGAAGCAAAATGTCGAGCAAGCTAGGGTAAAGTAGAATAGAAAAAAAACAAAAATGTAAAAAATCTTACCTACCCTACTTTATGTCTTGTCCGATCCTGTCTTACCCGCCCTACTCTACCCTACACAATTCAACCCTACAAATTTGTAAACAAAAATTATGTTTTGAAATTAGAAATCATATTTTCAAATTCAATATAAAAATCGAGCTTAAGGCCTTTCCGATTAGAAGTGAATAAAGACAAAAACATAAACTCATAAGAACGTGGAACAATATTTTTTCAGTGAAGTCATTTGTTTTTGCACGTAACCGTCAATTTACACTTTACCTACACATTTACCGTACTTACATTCCTACATCTCATAAAATAAAATGTAAAAAATTTTACTAAACAATATGTCGTTTAAATTCAAGGTTACGTGCAAAGCAAGTATGTTTTTACTACGTTTATAGAACATAAACCAACATATCACTGTTCTTCCCCTACCCACATTACACTGAAATCATCCACCCAGCCCTGTGTTGCCTTAATAAAAACTGAAATTCAAAAAACAATCTTTTTGAATTCAACCATAAAATTTTTCAAAATTTTAAAAAGTTTACGTACTACTCTGTACCCCAATCATTCCATACCTCTATTTGTATCAAAAGGTGTTTTAACATTCCTTAACATATTTTATATGTATCAAACATATGTTGGCCCCTCCCCTCTACTAATATATGATAACATATGTAATCCGGCTAAAGATAGTTCAATAAAGAAAGATTTAAAAAGGTGCTGTGTTCTAGTCCGACCTCTAATCCCGCGACATTTTTTTAATTAGCTAATCTGCGTTCGGATCGTTTTTTGGTCACGGCTACTATAGTATACCATAATTAATGTTATATTGCTAGGCTAGAGCTGAAAGTAGTGCTAAGTCAAAAGCTAGGGCTAAGACTAAAGCTAAGGCTAAGCCTAAGGCTAAAGCTAAGGCTAAGAATAGGGCTACAATTAGAGCTAAGGCTAAAGCTAGAACCTGGGCATTAGCCTATGCCAGCGCTAAAATTAGAGTCAGGCTTGTATCATAACTCAAAAAGCCAAAAATACTGATTAGTACTATATTATAGTATCAAAAAAATCATTCCTTAATATCTTTTTCTACCAAAAATACCAAACATATACACCTAAAATATATAAAGGCATTGTACGTGAATAATACTATAGATCTCCAAACAGATTGGATATTTAATCGTATCCAATATAAAAGTGAAAGTATTAGGTATAATTGCAAATACCCTTTCCAGATAACAAAGAAGTTATGTTGCAGAAGATTATACTGATCGTCAGAAGACATAATGCTATTATACTACCGTAGGTATCAGAAGATACTTGCGAATTGACATGTTAGGTACGTAAAAGAAGATTATGACACAAATTACTGTAGTGGTTTGGTGCAAAAATTTATAATTTTTAAGGTTTTGATTAGCTTTCGTAGGCTTAAGCTTAGTAGGCCTAAGCTCAGTAGGCTTGGTAAGCTTAGGCTTAAAAGGCTTAGACTTGGTAAACCTAGCTTTAGTAGGCTTAGGCTTACCCCTAGTAGACTCATGTTTAGTACTCTTACGTTTAGTAGGCTTAGACTTTAAAAGCTTAGGCTTAGTAAGCATATGCTTAGAAAATTTAGAGTAAGAAAGCTTAGGCTTAGAAGGCCAAGGCTTACAAAAATTCAATTTAGAAGACTTAAACTTAGAAAACGTAGGCTTAAAAAACTTAGAGTAAGAAAGCTTAGGCTTAGAAGAGTAAGCTTAGAAGGCTTACACTTTGAAAATTTATACTAAAAATCTAGGCTTAGTAGGCTTATACTTAGAAAACGTAGACTTGGTGGGCTTATTTATAGTAGAAACAGACTTAGTAGCTTCACCTTAGTAGGCTTAAGCTTGGCACGCTTTAACTTTGTTAGCTTAGACTTAATTAACGTAAGCCTATATTAATTTAAATATTTTTGTAGACTTTGTAAACCCAAAAAACATCCAAAAACTCATGAATAAGCCCTTATCCAAAATGAACATGAACTCCCATTAATATATGTTAATTCCATTACACAGTTACACTTACACTTATATATATTACAATTAGGATAGATTAAATGTAAAGAGAGCAATGTTCTCGTTGCAGATTGGAAGTGTAGGTGCGTGTAGCTAATTACTTCCAAATTTAGCCCTCTTTGTTATAAAAATAGCCTCAATCCAAAAGCTTAAAGTTCCGAGAAAATTCACGGATTTAGAGGTGTAACGGTTAAAACATCAAAAAGAAAAGACATTGTTGTAATTAGTAAAGTAGTTTGGTTTGAGTTTGCAAAATTATAAAAGTTGCAAAGTTTTGATACAGTTAAAAAAATAAAAGCTAATACCAGAAGCAAAAATAAGGTTAAAAGTAGTTAAAGCTAGGGTTAATACTATGGCCAGAGCTAAGACTAGAGCTATGGCTAAGTCTAACGCTATAGTTAAAACTAGAGCTAAACTCGAGCTAGAAGCTAAGGCTGTTCTATAGCAAAGCTAGAGAAACGTTAGGATCACACTACTGTAAAATTCAGTCTGAGAAAACTTTCTTTAACCGTCTGACAGCAATAAAACTACGTAAATCATACAGCTACTGTAAAATTAAAAAGTACCAAAAAACGTTCGTTTTTTCTATATTAAAATGTAACAGTACAAGAAGAAAAAAAATTTAAAATGTTAATTAATTCTGCAAAACTTTACTTTTGCAGTTTAGCAATTTGTAGGCCAAAAGAAAAATATTCCGTATTCTACAAATCTGCCACTTACCCATAATACCCGAGCCCTATTCTACCCTACCCTATTCTACCTTATCCTACCCTACCCTACCCTCCCTTTCCTACCCCTTTTAATAAATTAAAATCGCTTCAAAATAAACAATAATATGGACCCCAGTGTGAAAAGTAAAAAGTAATACTTTTCTTGCCTACAGACATATATTATGTTTGGTGCAGAAAAAACAACAAAACGGTTTGAAATCCGCGAATTGAACATTACCCACGCTTTTCGAAGATATACTCTTAAAAACGAAAATCTATGAAGGCTATACTCATTATAGACGTACGATCTTTGAAGCTCTCATAAACAGACGGTGCATCTCCACGTCTTTTGAGGATACAATGAAGTGACATATGACAAGATAGAAGTGCAAGAATAATTACAATAGAAATTTGTAATAATGAGGAAATGTCATGATAGTTTTACCACGTCATGTGACATCGGAAAGTTTTTTGTGAGAGCAGAGTTCTTTGTAAGCTGCTTATTCCTAGTAGGCTTAGACATAGTAGGCTTAGGCTTAGTAGACTTAGGCTTGGTAGGCTTAGTCTTAGTAGGCTTAGGCTTAGTAGAATTAGAATTGGTAGGCTTAATAACCTTAGGCTTAGTAGGCTTAGGCTTGGTAGGCTTAGGCGTAATAAACTTAGGCTTAATAGGCTTAGGCTTAGTAAGCTTAGGCTTAGCATGCTTAGGCTTAATAACCTTAGGCTTAGTAGGCTTAGACTTGGTAGGCTTAGGCGTAATAAACTTAGGCTTAATAGGCTTAGGCTTAGTAAGCTTAGGCTTAGCATGCTTAGGCTTAATAGACTTAGGCTTAGTAGGCTTAGGCTTGTAAACATAGGCTTGGTAGGCTCAACCTTTATACAGTTAAGCTTACTAGGCTTAGGACGCTTAGATTTAATAGACTTATTAGGCTTGTGCTTCGTAGATTTAGGCTTAAAAAAAAGTGCTTCGTAGATTTAGGCTTAAAAATTGAAATCAAGCATAATCTAAAAAATAAACATAGCAGACCTAAGCTTAGTAGGCTTAAACTTGGTAGATTTAGTTTTACTAATTTCGAGCTCATTAGGCTTAAGCTTCACAAGCTTAGACTTTAAAGACGTTTTTAAACTAAAAGCCCTAAATTTCGCTTTTTTTCAAATTTTTCTGTTTATTTTTAATTTTTCCAGCTAAAACAACAAATTATGTTAATGTACTTTTTTTATTTTTTCTAATTCCTAGTATCTGTTTCATAAGCGGATGGTATAATTTTTACCACATGCGCTTGAAAAAATGTTTTAAAATTTTCAAAACAAGAAGTTATTGGTAAGCATTTGAGCTGGGTCAGAAATTTGTCAGTATGATGACATTTGTGTACTTGTAAAAACAAACGTAGTGCATTAAAACCTTTTAAGAGATTTGAAATAAAGCTAGGACTATAAAATAAATAGAGCTAGGACTAAGCCTAAGGCTAGGCCTAGAGCAGGGCTTGAGCTATGGCTAGGCTTAGGTTCTAGGTTAAGGCTCTGAGCTAAAGCTCTAGACTTTGGGCTAGACTTGGGCTAAGTTGGTGTTATAACAGAGCTAGGGCAGAGCTCTAGGCTAAAGCTCTGAGCTAGCGCTAGGGATAAAGACAAGGCTAAAACTAGGACTATTCTTGAGTTAAGGCTAAGATTGGGCTAAGCTTGGACCAAACTTAGGCTAAGCAAAAGCAAGGCTTAGCCTAGTATAGGCTAGGTTTGGGCTCTAGGCCAAACATGTAAAATAGAGCTGTGGTCTAAGGCTCTAGACTAGGGCTCTCGACTAGGGTTCTGGGCTAGAGCTTTGGGCTAGGGCTCTGGGCTAGGGCTCTGGGCTAGGGCTCTAGTCTAGGGCTATGGGCTAGAGCTTTGAGCTAAAGCTCTCGGCTAGAGCTAGCGCTATTAAAAAACCAAACAACATTACATAGTAAACCAAAACTCAGTAAAAAATGTGAGCCCAATGGTGTTATTCAACTATTCCGTGATAGTTTCATAGATTACGAACGATTAAAGTGCATTAATAATGTAACTTAATCTCGCGGGAATTTAAATTAAAACGATCCCGAATAAACATCGGCATTAACTGTCCGACACATGATTCAGATAAGACGGCCCTAATCGTATCTTAATACGGTCTGACCTGAAATCGAAAGCATCTTGAGCTAGGTTTACAAATTTGTCATACGGAAGTAGACCGTAGTGAACTAGTAGTGGATGTACGTATTTGTACATGATGCACCCTACCTATCCTATCCTACTCTACCCTACCCTACCCCACGCATCCCTACCCTACCCTACCCTATCCTACTCTACCCTACCCTACCCTATCCTACCCTACCCTACCCTACCCTACCCTACCCTACCCTACCCTACCCTACCCTACCCTACCCTACCCTACCCTACCCTACCCTACCCTACCCTACCCTACCCTGCCCTGCCCTACCCTACCCTACCCTGCCCTACCCTACCCTACCCTACTTTACCCTACCCTACTCTACCCTACCCTACCCTACCCTAATCTACTCTACCCTAATCTACCCTACCCTATCCTACCCTACCCTACCCTACCCTACCCTACCCTACCCTACCCTACCCTACCCTACCCTACCCTACCCTACCCTACCCTGCCCTACCCTACCCTACCCTACCCTGCCCTACCCTACCCTACCCTACTTTACCCTACCCTACTCTACCCTACCCTACCCTACCCTAATCTACCCTACCCTAATCTACCCTACCCTACCATACCCTACTCTACATTACCGTACCCAACTCTATAATACCTTAGTTTATTGTACCTTTCCCTGCCCTACCTTACTCTACCATTTCATACCTACCCTAGCTTACCATATCCTACGCTATGTCACCCTACCTGTCTGATCCTAACTTAACTTACCTTCCTTTACCTTACCCTAGAATACCCTATCGTATCCTAACCTACTTCGCTTTATCTCACAATGCCCTACTTTACCCCACCATGCCTCACAGTATGTAAACTTGCAAGTATATATACTATGCTTCACATATATATCTCCAAAAAAAAACTATTGCTAACATTTTTAACATATAAATACCCAAATATGATATCCGGGTTCCATCTACGCATAAGCAACAAGTGCGCTTGAAAATGCGCAAATACTGCTTTTACTATAACATGACAAACGTATGTTTTTACATTACAAACCTAAATAGAATAACATTTCCTAGAACTTACTCATGGCACATTCCCAAAACTGTAGATGTAATTATTTTCCCAATAACCACTAGTTTCATTTTTGTTATAACATAGGCATACCTAACCATACATACAACAAAAATGGTTATGTACATACTCAAAATCTATATAATTCATAGATGTACGTATATAGAAACAAAGGCGGCAATAAACCAGGAGAAGCAATTATTGTTGTATGATATTTTCATTTATTGCTAGAGTTGTTATGCTAAAGTAAGCGTTCACGCAGGATATAGGTGTAGTGTAACATCACATATTTACTTAGAAGTTGCAAGAGATTTGCGTAGTTATGCACGCAGATACAGTAACCTACATGAAACAAGCAATATCATCAAAATCTAGGTAAACAACTATTGAAGAGTTCGTGCTTGAGGTGTACGGTATGGTGTTTAAATTATGTTACAGAATAATTTATAGTAATCAAAACATACCCTACTCTACTTTAGCCTGCCTTACTCTACCCTTCCCTACTCTATATCAACATGCCTTACTTTTTCCCAACCCTGCCTTACGCTACGCTACCCTAAACTACTATACCTTAACTTACCTTGCTTATCCTTACCTTGCCCCATCATAATCTATCGTACTCTAATTTACTTTGTTATGTCCCACATTACCCTACTTTACTTTCCTCTACCCTATCCTATCCTACCCTACCCTACACTACCTTACCCTACCCTACCCTACACTACCCTACCCTACCCTACCCTACGCTACCCCACTCTACCCTAAAACACCTTTCCCTGTCACTCTACGCTACTCTACTCTACAATTCTATGCAATACTTATCCCTGCCCTACCTTACCCTACCCCCATCATTGCCTTTCCCAAGATGTTCCCTACCTCTTATCGAGCTCATGTACATAAAGAAAACTAGACGACAAGATACGACTAAAATATTTGTTTTAAAATTCATACATGTTCGTTTTTAAAACAATACTTTTTTCTCGTTCATTTACAATCACAAGGTTGTTACACTAAAAATAAACGTTAAACCCTCTCGAATAAGATGTAACCATAGCCGGCGCGGGTGTTTCTTTCATGTCACGCAACAATATAGATGATGTTATCCTCACTCTGCATTGTTCTTAAAGCATAATTTATTTAAATTTTAATCAGAATGCGCCACTTTTTTACGTATAGTTTCGTATAGACGACAGAAAATAGATCAGTTGGGCTAGGCAAGTCATAGATGAGTTGGTTTACGTATTTGTACATGTTAAAGTATAGTAAGGCTATGTACGGTAAATTATAGTATACGTCAACGTTTTTTACTTTAAATGTACAGAAAGATACTATACTCAAAATTACAGTATTTTACCTTACCATAGATTAGTCAACCATAGCCCACCTTGCTCTATCTTAAGCTACCCTACACTACTATACCATACCCTACCCTACTTTACCCTACCCTACCTTCCCTACCTTATCTTACCTTACCTTACCCTAACTTACCGTAGCTTAAGCTACCGTACATCTAGCCTATCGTAGCTTTGTCCATCTAACTCAACCCTACCCTACCCTACCCCCTATTACCCTAGCCTGTCTTGTCCTGCTCTACCCTAATCTGCCATTTTCTATTTTTGTACTGCCCTACTTTGCTTACCCCACCTAATATTACCAACAACGTCAACTCATGACCAAACTTGCCCTTAAACTATGGCTTGAACTCTTACCAAACATATGGTATCTACAACAATATGTACTCCGTACGTACCGAAACAATATCACAATAGAAGCCCTAGTATAATATGCCTAATTATTTTAGCTACAGACGATAATACTATTTCAGTTGCATACTTTCAAAGTCAAGGAAGTCATACAATGTTGCAGTACTAATCTAGCCCAAAAATGTAAACTCTTTATGTAAAACATTATAAAATACATTTATTTCCTCATAGTATTAAACTATAAGCTTGTAGGACTTCCTGTACTCATATGAGATACGTTTTGTTTTACGTACGAAATAGATTTTACAATATGTAAACCATGGCTTACAGTTGTAAATTGTAGACTTTTAAAAATGACGTTAGTCTATTTGTGGTTTTGACCTTGTCCAGCCAATATCCTACCTTGCCCTACCCTACCCTATCGTACCCTACTTTACTCTACCCTACCCTATCCTAATCTGCCCGAGCCTAAAGAGATCGGTGAACGATTCTAAAGCCAAGACCAATTGCACAGCCCCATAAATTATTGACCGGACCAATCTTTATAACAGCTCTGACCGGAACAAACAGGGCACGATCTGGACTAGACCGGTTGTCACACCGAACTTTACCTTAGTCGTCCGTACTCTATCCCTACTAAATTTTAACCCCGCTTTCTCTATCTCATACGCTTAACCCTAAGACTACCTCAGTTATGACTCAACTCCTACCTCATGCTTTCATCTACCGTAACATTATCCTGTCCTACCCTAACTTACCCTACTTTTTGTTCATCCTGCCCTTATTCACTCTACATAACTCTACCCTACTCTGGCCCATCCTAACCTATCCCACCCTACACTATGCTTTCCTAAATTGATCAACCTTAGCCTACTCTACACATTACTGTCCCATTATCCAACAAAAAACCCCTCTAAAATACAAAAAAATACATTACTATTGTCTCCACTTGCCGTGAGAATTTGCAGGATTCCTAAATTTATTCCAAAACACAAGAAGTTTATAATTTGTTATGTCTCGTTTATATGTTGTCTCGAGATTACCGTTTCACTTAATTTTTCCAGACAGGATTAGATACCGTGAAACATAGGTTAAGATTATTCGAGGAACTTAAAAGGTTTTACTATGACAATATAAATATTAATATACTTTCATTTACAAAAAACTTATCAAAAGAGCTTTGAAGCACAATGCCAAAACGCCCGCGAAATTCAAATGTAACTGAAACTTCGAAAAAAAATTCAAAAATTAAACCACTTTTTCATCTCAAAAAACCAAAACAAGTTCAGAAACTTGAAAAACTTTCAATTCCCATTCGAATGACCGGTCGGAACGAAAGCTGGTTGAATCGTCGTTTAGAAATCGACAGTTCGTTACAGTACGTCCCGAATATGGCCCTATCGGAAGAAGACATTCTGAAGATTTGCGATGGCCTGGACTCCACAACGGCTAGGCCTATTGAACAGGGTAAGTCAAGATCATTTTACTTTTTTAGGCTCAACGATTGATTTTGGACATAAAACTTAACTTTATACCTAAATACTATTTTTAAGCCTAAAACAATATTTTTGAGACGAATATCATATATTTAAGCCTAAAGCTCATTCATAAGACTAAAATGTCATTCTTACTCAGTTTTCAGATGAAGTTACAGCCTTGAGCGTACTGAATAGTGAAAAAGAATACAGTTCCTACGCAGAGAATTCGAATGAAAAAGAGCAGGAAAACGAAAGATCGATCAGAGAATTGCCATATCAACAAGACACCGAACTTGTAGCTCAATTTCATGAATTAACACTCCAAGAAACCCCGAAACCAAACGAGGAAATTGAAGGCGAAACATTAGAAACTCAACTTGAAGGTAAGTTAACATGAACTTTTTGATTTTTTATAATCAAAACATATATTATATAAATTAAACTTACATTTATCTTGAAGCCAAATAACTGCCGATCATTTTAAGTCCAATTTCGAGTCAATCAAGGCTATATACATTGAGTTACACTAGTGTTTTGTTTCAGCTCACGAAGATCAACATCCATTGGCCAAAGTCTCGCAATATCAGCAGGAAGATCTGCGTGAATACAGTCCAATGCACGATGCTTACCACTGGAAACTCATGAACTATCAACACCTCGTCGATGAACCACCAGCACCTCAAGCCAAGGTCGAATCCGTCTATTTGTTCTAGATCATATTACACTTGATATTGCTAATCTGAAAATTGAATAAATTTTTTAATTTAAAGATTGAGACATTAAGATAATAAAGATGGTAAAAAGTCAAAGTAATCATGTTATTTGAAGACCAGGTTTCGAAAGAATGGCAAAAATAGGTAAAGGTATTGTGGCGTTTCGTCGCACTCAATAGTGACATTCCGATTAATTCATAAAATTGCGCCGAAAATTCACTGAATTTAGGAAATTTGCTCGTAATTTGTTGATAATTTGTCTTTTTTGATTAATATACGGTTACTTTTTTACTAATAGTCATGGGTAAGTCCTATTCATTTTACTAGTTTTTTTTAATGTCAAGGTTTGATTTTGTCGCTCATATATCAAGTTTAGGTCGGCATTTTGAGACGGATCTTTTGGCGTTGGGTCGAAAACAGCAAGAAGAACGTCGAAAGCTTGAACAGGAGAAGAAGAAACAATGGGAAAACGTTGATAAATACGTGCCAATCTGTGAGTTTATCTATTTTTTAAATATTTCGATGTTTAGATGAATTGGCTAAGGAAAATGGTGGAGAAAACGGACAGAAGGCTGGTCCAAGCAAAGAGATTAAGAAGACAAACCTCCGGAACGATGGGTTAAATGGGAAAGGCGTTTCAATGGCTGAGATTAAAAAGGCAGCCAAGAATTTGTCGACGAATGTTGTTCGTGATCTTGCCAAAGTTAATGGTGTAAAACAAGAAAATGGAGATAAAAAAAAGAAGAAGAAGAAGCCTAAGAAGAAAAATAAGCAAACAAATGGCACACCAGTGAATGGACATGGAGATATAAAAGGTGCTGAGGTTTTGGGAGAAGGTAAGACCTTGTTTTAAGTGATCTCTTGTTAGACGCAGGAAGCTTTTTACATCTTGACTGATTATTGAGGATAAAAAGTGCATTGTATGCTTTTATTTCAGCTTTGACGCCAATTAAACGTCAAGGAACACGGATTGCTGGAAGGTTTATTGAATCTTCGGATAGTGCAATGTCAGTTGACTCCCCAGCACGATCAGATGCTTCTTTCATCTCTTTGAAGGACTTGAAGCCAAGTACTTTTGCTAAAAAGTTAAATTTTGACGATGGTAAGGATGCGTTTTTATCTTTTTTTGAATTTTATATTCTCATAGACATCACCTCTTACAAGGGAATGTTACAAACTGCCCATTCGCTTTTTAAAAATGAATGGTACCATGTGAAAGAGCGTAAAAAGTTGACTAAAAATCTATTTTCAAAAACTGCTAATTTTGCTTTACAAGCCCGCTAGCGAGCTTTTAAAATTTTTACTATCAAAACAGGATTTTTTTAAACCCGCTTTCTTTTTGGCTTCTTTCAAAAAAAGAGAAGTAAATGTGTTCAAATGGCCGAGTGGTCAAAGGCGCCGTGATTGCGGAATCAATGGACTTTAGGTTCGATTCTCTTTTTGGGTAAATGATTGGTATTCTTTTTTATTTAAAAGTTGATTAACTTAAATATTCAAAAAAAAAATTTTTTGTTGATAATGGCTTCTTACGTCTAATAAAATATAAAAAAAGTAAAAACTAAGGTTTTTAAAAATTCAATAATCCAAGAGAACGAATAACAACTTATAAGGCCCTTTCACTAATGATTTTAAAATCTCGCTAGCGGGCTTGTAAGGCAAAATTAGCAGTTTTTGAAAATAGACTTCTAGTCAACTTTTTACGCTCTTTCACATGGTACCATTCACTTTTAAAAATCGAATGGGCGGTTTGTAACATTCCCTTGTTAGTAATATTATTCGTTTTGTTAAAAAAAGCTATATTATTACATCTATTAACTAAAAATAATGTTTAGAAGAGGAAGAAGACAGTGAGGATGAAGAAGAAGTAATGGAAGTTGAAGACGAGGACGGTGATTTTGAATTGGATAGTGAAGACGAAAGTGACGTTAACTTTGCTTCACGAGTAGCATCTTTGATGGATTCCAGTGCGATGGAAGGTGATTCAGAAGAAAGTGGGGCTGAGGATGAAATATTTGGTCCTGTTGATGATCTTGAGGTAAGATTTTTATTTTTTTCTTTGGGTTTTTAGGTATTTGTCATTGTTGGCTCATATTATAGACTAAGCTTAACATCCTGAATAATTACGACAAACTTTTTTGAATTTTTGATACATAATCTTCATTTAGGAAGAAAGTGAAGATCTAGAGGATGAAGACGTGTTTGACGAAGAAGATCTGGACTTCATAGACGACGAAGCAGTCGAATATGAAGATGATGATGGTTCAGAATCCGACTTGACGGACGAAGAAAGCCGAATAACCGAAATGGATACGGACGAAGAGATTGAACTTGGTTTGAAGCCAAAAGATGCCAAGAAGAAGAACACTTCTTTAGTGTTGAAGAAAGAAGCGGCCGTTGCCAAGAGAGCACAGATGAAGTCGGAGCAATACTTGAAAAATACAGCTGATGAATCTCAGAAAGTTAACGGGAAGAAGGTGAATGGCACTAATGGAGTTGGTAGTGAGGATGATGAGGGGCGTCAAGGTGAATATAGTTTTATATTGTTTTTGAGCCTAAAATACCATTTTGTTCGCTTAGGTTACGTTTTAAGCATAAAATATAAATTTGAATCTCATTCTTAAATTTCAGAATCTGTCAAACAAAATTCGGCCGAACTTTTGTCCGCATACGGTCTCTTACCTCAAAGAAAGGCCAAAGTTGCCGCTCTGTTCAAAGAAGGCATGGAATTCGACTACGAATCCACTGACGACTCCGACTTTGATCAAGATGAAGCTGACGACGATGAAGACTTGGAAGATGCGGATCCAGTCGACGAAGACGAAATCAACGACATTCTCATGGATAACAACGACGAGGAGGTTGAGTTTGAAGACGAGTATGAAGACTCATCTGAAGACGACGACGAAGAAATGATGCACGACATTGCCAGAAGACAACACATCTCTCCAGAAGGCATCGTGAACGAAGGAATCGAGCTGGAAGTGGCAGGATTCGAAGTCACAGAGCCAGGACCAACTTGTGTTGTGATTGATAGGGATTTGAAGAAGAAGTGGGAAGGTCAGAAGTATGAGCTGTTTGGGTTTAACAAAGGTGATGAACATTCAGTCAATGCTGCGGTTAAGGCTTTCAGATGGTTCATTGGACCGGTTGGTCCACAGGACTTTTTCCAGTAAGTTTTTATTGATTTCTGGAGGTTGGAAAGAAAGTTTTTGCCATTTTTTTTGTAAATAAAGTTATTGCCATTTTTGTGTTTTCAGAAAGATTTATGCTAGAAGAATGATGATTATTCAAAGAAAAGCGAAGGATTACTACAGTAGCGTCTTTCCTATCACAGATTTCCACAAATTGTTCCAGGACGTAAGTTACAATAATATTTTGGCAGTTTGTAATGAGAAGGATATTTTTTATAACAAAATTACAAGAATTATGACATTTTTTATAATTAAACTTTGAAAAATTGAAGTTTTTTGAAATTTCAAGTTGATTTTCATCAAAATTTATCATTTTTCAGAATTTCCTGGAATACGGTGTAAACGCGAATGTAGCCAAATACAAGAACGGCCAAAGGACGACGCATAACGGAGAAGGTAGAATCACATCGGGCAAAGTGGTACAACATTTTGCGGATGGCTGTTCGATACAAGTCGTCAATCCACAGAGTTTCAATCAGAACATTCACTACATCTGCGACCAATTCCAGGAACTCTTCAATTGTTTTGTTGGAGCTAATTGGTAAGAGGGTTTGGGTTGTTGGCAAGGGATTTTCTTGGGCTAAAAAATGATATTTTATGCTTAAAAACTGAATTTTAAAGTAAAGTAAAGGTTAAAAATGTAGTTTAGGTTTAAAAACGAAATTTTTGGTTAAAAATGAATTTTAAAAAGTTAAATTTTAGGCTTAAAAATAAGTTTTGGGCTTAGAAATGAATGTTAGGTAGAAAAATTAAATTTTGGGCTTCAAACATACAATTCAGGTTTAAAAATGAATTTTAAGATAAAAAACTCATTTTAAATTTTCTATTTTTCAGCTACTACACTCCCAAGAAAACAGCCGGCTTCGCGCCACACTGGGACGACATTGACGCCTTCCTAATCCAAACTGCTGGCCGAAAACACTGGAAAATCTATGGACCCTCAGACACTGATGAGATTTGGCCTCTGGAATCATCTGGCAACTTCACCGCCGAAGAAATGACCGAACGTGAAGACACCCTGGTCTTTGATGGATGGCTAGAAGCTGGCGACATTCTCTACCTACCACGAGGCTATATTCATTGTGCCACCGCTGATAAGAATGTGGATTCACTGCATGTCACGATTAGTTTGGCACAGAACTTTACCTACGCCGAAATGATGAAGGAAATGGCAACGAGGCTGGTCGAGAGTCAGACGGCAATGATACCTCAAGTCAGGAAAAACTTACCTATTAATTTGGCCGAGATTTGTGGAGTCGCTAATATTAACTATGATAATGAGGAGCAAATGGAGAAGAAGTAAGTTTTGATTCTGTGTCTTCATAACCAGAAAATTTGCTTTGGGAGAGACCACAGAATTATTTGAACAATTAAATAATTTAAAAATTTTTTTAATTTTTAAAATTATTTTGTTGATTGAAGGCTTTTGGAGCCATTGGACGTCTTCATGGAACAACAACAATTGAGTGTACAAGCCATCATCCCAGCGGTAGTTGATATGGTGGTCAAACAGTCGTTGAGACGGTCGTTACCTCCACTTTTGACACATTGTAAGGCCTTGACTTTGAATTTTTTTGCATTTTAAAAAAATGAAAAAGTTGATTTTAGGTACACAAGTTCTATAAAATGTCATTTTGTAGCGAATGCAGCTTTTACAAATTATTTTTTGAGCTAAATAGGAGAAATTAGTTTAGGTACTAACTTATTGGTCTTTTTCAGATGAACGAGAACATTCCATATATGGAGTTAGTGGTCAAATCCCAAAGGTAGTCGAATTCGGAGCTCAAACTGAAGTCAGAATCATCAGGAAACATACTCAAAGGTAAGTACTTTAAGTTTTGAAGGTTGGTTTAAAAATTACATTCTACAATATTTAACTTACCACTACTTTTTTCTATCTAAATATCTATAAACAACAAAATTTTAGACTGATGTTCCAAGACGAAGATGTAGCCTTCCTCGTCCATCGTATGCACAACTCCATGGTATACGAAGGTCGGCCAGAAACGGTCGTCGACGTGCCAGAAGGCTTCGCTCCACTAATCGAAATCCTCCTCAACAACTACCCAGAATGGAGCACGGTAAAAGAACTCGGATCCGACTTAAAGATCAACAAAGCCGTCTGCAAATTCCTCTACCTTGAAGGCCTACTACTGGTCAATAATGGCAAATCCAAGGCCAGGAAAATGAATGTTGTGGTAGAGCTGCCCAAGAACATTATTGGTGTCTTGAAGAAGAAGAACACGAGTCTGAATGAAAGTAGCGACAGAAAAGTTTCATTCTCACCGGATGTAAAGGTAAAGAAGTTCCTAAAGGACCAAAAGTTCACGGAAAAGAAGAAAGAAGCCAAGAATCATGTGAAACAAGGCAAAATCGTGAAGAAGAAGAACCAAAAACCACAGGGAAAGACCAGAAGTGGAAATAAAAAAAGAAGTAACAAGTTTAAGTGAGGTTAACATGATGTAGCTTGGTTTTAACTATGATTTATTGGTTAGTTTGGGTCTATAAGGAGGGTATTTTTAAGGTTTTTCATCAATTTTTTGGAATTTTAACTGATTTTTTGAATTTTTTGTCGATTTTTCCTAGATTTTCGGGATTTTCTTTACTTTTTATGTCGTTTCAAAGCTCGGATATTCCCCTAGATATCACCCTATTATGTTTGTCGCTTATCTTATCACCCTGTTATGTTTGTCGCTTACTTGTTTTCATATTCTTGATCAATGTCTATGTTAAAGTTTGAAATTGTCCCAGTAATAATAGCGAAACCCCAGTTTTAACTCTATTATTAAAGCTGAAAAACTCCAGTTTTCAGCCTATAACTACACATTCTTGTTGAATTTGACACTCTTTTTAAAATTGAATAAACATTTTAACTATAGTACTATTCAGTTTTGACTTTCTACGTAGTTATCACATGTATATGATATTGATTAATTGGCTTTTTAAATAAGAGTTTTTGAAAGTTTTTCGGATTTTAAAGTTCATTTTTTAGTTTATTTATGATTAAAATAACAAATGATTTTTTCGAAACAGAAGATATGGCAAAATATTCTTAAAGGTTAGTACAAATGTCATAAACTTAGATTACAATTTGCTCGTCTCATGGAGTTTTTGCTTGAATTCAAGCCATTTTTGCGGCCGACGGCTGCAAAAGTCGTCCTTTTCTTTGTTAGCATTGGCATTGATGAGTGTATGTTTGAAGAGGCTTTTGTCCGTTAGTAATGGCGTTTTTAGGCTGCTGTTTGGACTGAAAATGAGGTTTTTTATGATGAGTACGGTCAAAGACGTCGCTACAGATTTTTTCTCATTATGAGAGGGGCTGAAGACAAAAAAATCTTTTAGTCTGCTAGGAGGGGTGGATTGAAATAGAATTTTTTCAAAGTTTTTCATCGCAAAAAAAAATTTTTGGCTTTTACTTGCCCCGCTAAAAAATGAGTAGGGACGTTCCTGCGTTGCTTTACACAGTCTGTAATTTTTAAATAAAGCTTTACCCAATTTTGATGAAATCAGTAATGAAAGTGGTAAATCGATCTAGTACTTGAAGATCTTGTCGATCAAACTGAATTTCAGCGTAATAATTTTCGCCAAATAAAAATGCCAGTTCTACTCCATGACAGGCGGCTAAAAATTTATTGTTTAATTATTTATATTATTATAGATTTAGACCTGTAAATGGACAGGAGTAGGTTATATTACAGTAGTAAGACCTGTAAAGGGGCAGACCGGCCAAGCGGTCCCGATTTCTGGTCTAATTGAATGGGTATGTTAATTTTAAGTCTTTTTTTTTCAACTTTATACACTTTTCTTGTCTAACTCACCTTCAAATGGCAAAAACTTTTGCATATTTCCCAGCATATTGTGTTTAATGTAATTGAAAGTGAACAAATTGACTTTTGACCCGGATTCATGCCAGTTTTTAGCACTCTCCCATACTCCATTGTTTATGAAAAAGTCGGACAAAATCTGAAAATTTTTAAATTTAAACCGATTTTTTGGTTGGCGGGGGTAAAAATAATAAGTTTTTACAAAATTAAGGGTCGGCTAGGGTTGGGAAAGACCTAATATTGGACTAAGGTGGGCTAGAATCAGGCTAAAGAAGGGCTTGAAATAGCCTAGACTAGGGGTTTGGTGTGGTTAGGTTTAGACTTGACTAAAGGTAAGGAAAGGTAAAGCTACAGCATAACTAATGTAGGTATAGGAGTAGGACAGGGGTACGTACGGATAAGGGTAAAGTAGGGAGAGGAGTAGAGGGGTTGGGTAGGGTAGTGTAGGGTATGGTAGGAAAATAGGAGTATTACTGCCTTTTTTAATAATTTATTGACCAGTCGATTTGTTTCATTTAAAACTTAAAAAATTACGCTTACATTGACATGAAAAATGTCTTTCTCTTCATCACTTTTCAAAATAGTCACGCCCAGTATATTGTTGTAGGCCTCTTGTACTAGTTTTTGATTCTTTTGCTTCAATCCAAATCCAATTTGCTTCAAAGTCAGCTTTTTCAATGAATCACTGGATTGACCAATAGCTGAAATGACAAAAAAAACTGAGAAAGTATGTAATAAAAATTTACCATAAGGTAAGTAGAGTAGGGTAGGGTGTCGTAGAGTAAGGTAGGGTAAGGTAGGGTATGGTGAGGAGGGTAGAGTAAGGTTTGTTAGGGTGCGGTAGGGCGGGATAGAGTAAGACAGGGTAAGATAAAACTCAGTACTCCTTACCCAAGTTCAACCCCTCAAACATAGTGACACCAGCCAACACCTCCTTCTGTGGCGCTTCCTTCCTCAACCTCTCAATGTTATAAGGAAAGAAGTCTTTATCAACAACAGGCGCAATATGCATTGAAAATTCGTTTTTAAACGCTGGCAGTCCAATTAAGCCTAATTTCAAATGCTCTGCGTGCAGATTTTTCAAAAATGTTAAAATTTCTTCATTGGCTTCTGAGTTTGAAGTGAAGTCGGATTCTGATTTTGTGAATCCACGTGACTTCAGAAACTGCCAGATTCTTCGTTTAATAGCTTCTGGAGTCAGCATAGCAAAGCCGCATTTTGAAGCTCCACCGAAGAGTAGCAGCTTATGGAATAGGCCTGAAAAGGGGAGGTTGTTACCTAAATTTCAAATTTTTTAATTTTTTGAAGTTTTTAAAGAAGTACTAGTTTATAGAGTAGTTTAAATCTTGAAAATAGATATTTGTTACCTAAATATCAAAATTTTGAAATTTTAAAAATTTTTTTTAATGTCATCATATGACATAAAAATCACATAAATATTCAAAAATGCCAAAACATACCTCTAGAATGCGGTGAAATAGCCAAAAGGTCGCTAGAAGCCGCTCCAGCACTATGCCCTCCTACTGTAACATTATTCGGGTCTCCGCCAAAGCTCTCAATATTCTTTTGAATCCATTTCAAAGCTTCAGTTTGATCCCATAGGCCATAATTTCCTTTTGTTTTGTCATCATTCAATGTTAGAAAACCAAAAATGCCTAGTCGATAGTTAATTGTTACTACTATAACATCTTTTGAACATATATTCTTGCAAATGTTGTGGCTACCATAAGTTGAGGCGTTGTCAAAGACGTAGCCTCCGCCATGAATGAAGACAAATACTGGGAGGTTGGTGGGCTTGTGGTACTGAAAAGGTCGGTTATAAGCGATGTTGTTGTCATACCCTACCCTATTCTACTCGACCCTACCCTACCTTACTTTACCCTACCCTTTCCTACTCTACCCTACCCCATCCTACTCTACTTCGCTCTACCTTATTCTACTCTTAAATCTATCCTTCTCCTACTCTACCTGCCCTTACTATTCTTATCTTATGGAATCTTACCCTAACTTGTCATAATTAGCCTAAACTGTCTAACCAGCCAAAACAAATATAGTCTTATCTAGCCATACCTTCCCTTTAAAAACTTTTATTGATAAGTTAAGTTACCTGATTATTGGCCAAAGGAGCAAAAACATTCAAAAACAGGCAGTCTTCTGAGTGAACCAGCCTTGGCTTGTGTTCACTGTTAGGGACTTCTTTATAAGGGCATGGGGCTCCAAAATGCTTACAATTTCGAACATTTCTCCATTTTTCGACTGGTTGAGGTTTCTGAAAATAAGGTAAAATACGTTTTTCGGAATTTTTCTTTTCAAGTACTCATTTCCTTTATAAAATGACAAGAACTTTGTTTACAAAACAAAAAATGGCAAGAACTTTCTTTCCAAACTAAAAAATGGCAAGAACTTCGTGTGCAAAACATAAAATAACAAGAACTTTCTTTACATAACAAAAAATGGCAATAAATTTCTTTACAAAACACAAAACGGCAGGGACTTTCTTTACAAAACAAAAAATGACAAGAACTTTCTTTCCAAACTCACTTCAAACCTCAGTTCACCAATTGGAGCTTTAGCATATGGAATTCCCAAAAAAGCGGCGTAGTTCTTACAATTGTCGATATTATACTGAATACCTCTGATTTTACCACTTTCAATTTGAAAAACATCAGTATCAGATATTCTAATCGACATTTTTAATCTTTTATAGTAGATTTTAGCTTTAAAAGTTATAATTATACATATACTAATAGATAATTTGATATTATGATAGCTATTTTATAAGAAAATATCCTTTTTCAGCGCTAGAAATCTTGTAGTTTATACGGTTCTGATATTATACTTGCTTGTTTTCTGTTTCTTTTTTAGATTTTATCAAGTTTCAAAGAAAAATGAGATGCAAGTTTTTAATTATGACATAAAATATTACATCTAAAGTATAAATAGCGAAAACTTTCTTTACAAACTTCGAAATAATTACAAGGTCTGTCTGACATTCGTATAACTTGTCACCTGCAGCCTGCAACGCAATAATCATTTTAAAACTTACTAGGGTATGATAGGGTAAGGTAGGATATAAAAAAGGTATGGGGGGATAAGTTAAAGTAGTGTTTAACGAAAGTAGGGTAGGGTATGATAAATTAGGGCATATCAAAAGTAGAGGAATAAGTTAACGCGTTATAACGTAAGGTTTGGCAAAAGTAGAGTAAATTATGGCAAAGATAAGGCAGGTAAGCCAAATTGGAGAAGATATGTTAAGGTAGGATTTGGCGAAGGCAGGGCAGGGTTAGACACAGGGAACGGGCCGGGTCCATTTTCTAACATGTAAACATGTAAGTCCGGCGCGCGGGTCGGACCTGAATGTTAGGCATGGCCTGATCTAAACTTTTCTCAGGGCCGTCCCGAATTTTTTAAGTGCAAACGGGACGGGCTTTTCGGGCCATACCTTTATTTTCAAGCCCCGCCCGTTCCCATGTCTAGGCAGAGCAAGGGAGCAGGGGTGGATTTTAGGGTAAACTTTGTCAAAAGTAGGGAAAGATATTTGATGGGGAGGGTATTTTCTCCCTTTAAAAGTGCCAATACAAAATGAAATTGTTTATTAGGTAACAAGAATAGTAATATATTATTACAAAATTATATTTTTTTGATAAACGTCAGAGTATTTTATGATACAATGGAAAAAAGCTTGGTAAAAACTTCTTATAGTTTAATAAAATAAAGAAAAATTTCGAACATTCAAAAATGAAAATGTGATTTGAATATAGAAAAAATTTTGGAGAAAATAAAAAATTAAATTTCATAAAAATATATTCACCATGACATAAATCATTATATTGATAATACCGTAATTATTTCTGTTTTTCGTCCGTTTTGGTCGTCTGGGTCTCAATTTCAGTGCAGAAGGCTATCGTACTCCCATCTGGTTGTTCGATGGTGTGCAAAACTCGTCGATTCCCATTATTGACCGACTTGGTTTGGGTTGGGTTTGGCGGTGAAGGAGCCGAGTCTAACGATCGACCATTCGTACTTACTCGACCAGCTTCAACATAAGGCATCCTCATGAAGTCTTCATTTAGAGAGGCGGCTGATGATGAGTTGGCTGTTTCCATGCACTGAAATGGGAATGAGGATTAGAGAAAGGTAGGATAAGAAATGTACTGTGAATAAGGGTGAAGTAAGATAGGGTAGATACGGTAGGTTAGGGTAAGATAGAGTAGTTTAGATAAAGGTAAGGCAGGGGAGGGCAGATTCGGAGGCGGCTGTCGGTCTGGTCAACAAATGTAAGACCGCAATTCCAAAGTAGGGTAGGGTAGGGGAGGGTAGGGTAGGGTAGGGTAGGATACTTACCATGTTATCCCCGCCATTATCACTGCACATGGCCAATGAGTGAAACGTTTCTTGTCGATGGTTTTTGAATGCCATTTTTCGTAGTGATGTTTTCACTTCGGCCGAATGTTTCCTCCAGACTGTTGAGTTGGGATCCTCACTTTGGGTGCTGTTGTTGGAAGGAGACTCTTCGCGACTTTTTCGTTGCAAAAACTTCCGAGGTCCGTTCATCTCCTTCTTGGTTTCGTTTTTTATTTGCTTCAGCTCGGAGAGGGGTCTGAAAGTAATAGATTTTTGTATTTTAGTGTTATAATTGATAAGAAAAATATAAAAAGGAAAAAATAAGACTAGCTTTAAAACAAAGACAATGCAAAGGCTTGAGCTAGGGCTAGGCCTATATCAAAACACTTTAGACCAGCTGAACAGGCTACACAAGCTAAGAGGCTTGAAAAGCTAGACAGGTTAGGCAAAGAGTAGGGAAAAACCGGTAAATTTACCTGCTTTTTTACCGAAAAATCAATTTACTGGTAAAAGTCCAACCCTAGCAAAGAGCCATAGCTTAGGTTAAACTTGGACTAGGACTAGCTAGGACTAGGGTTAAGACTACTGCTAAAGTCAAGGCTAGGCGTTAGATAAGTCCGAGCTAGTCGTGAGCCAAGACTAGATTATAAGGCTAAGGCTAGAGATAAAACTAAACCTAGGAGCAAGGCTAAGGGTCTAAGTTAGGGCTCTGGGCTACGGCTCTGGCTAAAGCTCTGGACTAGGGCCTAAGGCAAGGCAAGACAAGGCAACGTAAACCTCAACAGCTGAGAAACACGACCTTATACTAGAAAAAACTTAATCCCAAAAGCCATACCACTAGTTTTGAACATATCGCGTGGCGATATCAATCCCACACCCACTGTAACTACAATTTAATGTCAGTTTACAACGCCACGAATTCTAAAACTAATATTTTCACATTTTGAACGCCTTTTTAACTTTTAAACTTCCATAAAATGTTTGAAATTTGAAAAATCAGTCAGCCGTTAAATTTAACACCGAATTTAAAGTATGTCATATTTTTGTGCTCACGAAATAAAAATGACGTTTTAGCTGCAAAAAGTAGGAAAAATAGCAAGAACTTTCTTTACAAGCTAATAAATGGCAAGAACTTTGTTTACAAAACAAAAAATGACAAAAACTTTCTTTACAAAGCAAACAATGGCGAGAACTTTCTTTACAAAACGAAAAATAGCAAGAACTTTCTTTGAAAAACTCAAAATGGCAAGAACTTTGTTTACAAACTAATAAATGGCAAGAACTTTCTTTACAAATCAAAGAATGGTAAAAACTTTACTTTTCAATCCAAAACTGGCAATAACTTTGTTTACAAAACAAAAAATCTTAAAATTTGCTCATGCTTCGTATAACTTGGCGCCCGCAGCCTGCACACCGCTAAATTTAAATTACCAGCGTTGAAATCAATGAAAACGACAAAAACTTAATTTACAAAAACAGTTAATCACAATAATTCTTTTTACAAAACTAAATAGTCCCAGAAACTTTCTTTACAACACAAAATGTCAAGGAAGACTTCCTTCCTCGATCTCATAAAAAGTGGCAAAAGCAAGAAAAAACAAGACCTAGCGTCGAAAATGTTGAATTTAAATTTAGCAATTTATTCAATTATACAATTCCACAACCGTTTCCATAGCAAACTGCTTAATTAATTTATACCCGTTCTTGTATATTAAACTAAGGAAAATGTTACAGTAACACAAAATAACAATTAAAATTTTTTGGAAAATAACGAAATAATTTAAAAACTTTAGTCAAAATTTTAAAATTTAAAATTTTGTTGCAACTTTGAAAAACAAACTGAGGAAAGAGTGATCTGTGCTAGTATGGGGTTACCATGAGATTAGACTGACCTATAAGGATCGTTCGTACTGAAAATCTACAATAATGTAAGACTAAAAGAAAGGGTATGATTAGGCTAGGATGGACATGTATAAAAACCGAGCTGGGCCCAATGTTTCGGGCCTTGGTTTGGATTTCTGCCCTCGTGGCCGGGCCAAGCCCAGTCAGCTTATATTCAGGTCTAGGCTAGAATAAAAGTAATTCTAAGTAGGTTTAGAGCTAAGACTTCAAGCACAAGCTCTGAAGCTCAATCCCAAGCTCAAACGCAAGCTCATGCTCAAGCACAAGCTCACGCGCAAGCTCATGCTCAAGCTCAAATTCAATCTCAAATTCAAACTCATATTCATGACCATGCTCAAGAATATGCTCGTGCTGAGATCTAAGATTAAAACTAGTCTGCCGTGCTAAGTCTGTAATAACACTAAGAATCGAGCAAAAAATGTAAGAACTTTTTCAAACTTACAATTTTTCTAAATCCGCAATTTTGATTTGATCCATGGATTTGATGAATTCGATTACATTGATCTTCTCCTCTTCTTCTGCGTCCATCAACCCTTGAAACCCTTTTTCTTTGTTATTCATCTGAAAGCAAGCAAAATTATGAAAATAATCTAAAAAATACAAATGCCAAATGTACAAAAAAACACGCAGTAAAATTTAAAATGTAAAATAAGCATAAAAATACGTTTATTTTTTAATTTTTTAAAGTTTTTAAATAAAAGTGGAATTCTTGTTTTGTAAAGAAATTGTTTACCATTTTGTGTTTTGTAACGAAAGTTCTTGCCATTTTATGATTTTAACGGAATTTCATGTCACTTTTGCTTTGAAAAATAAGTTCTTGCTATTTTTGGGTTTGTAAAGAAAGTTCTTGCCATTTTATGTTTTGTAAAGAAAGTTCTTGCCATTTTATGTTTTGTAAAGAAAACCTCCTAACGTTTTACCACGGATCGTTCAAAAAACGTATTTGCCTTATCTGTTTCAAATATCCCATCTTACCATGAACCCAGTTCTTTTACAAACTAAATATTTGCCCATAGCCTTTTTGTAAGCGTACTAGTTTTTGAAACCTTACCCCTTCACAACTTTTTTTTATCAAGCTTCTTTTTTTACCACGCCCGGCTTAAAAACCTCTTTCCAAAAAAATTAAGTTCTTAAAAATCATTCATTTTTAAACACCCTGCCTAGTTGTTTTGTTTTACCACGCCCTGCTAAAAACCTTTTTTTAAAGTTTTTTTGACGCCTTACCCAAAACATTTTCTTCAAATTTTTAGCACGCCCTAACCAAAACATTTTTTCAAATTATTACCACGCCCTACTAAAATCTTATTTTTAAAGTTTTTTTCACGTCCTATCCACAAAATTTTCTTTAAATTTTTACCACGCCTTTATCAAAACCGGTTTCTTAAATATTTACCTTTCCTCTTAAAAATCTTTCCCCAAATTTTTATCACGCCTTATCAAAAACCGTTTCAAAATTTTTACCCTGCCTCATAAAAACCCGTAAAACAAGCCCGGTTTCAAACGTATTTTACCGGCCCAAACTCCAAAACAATTAAGTCAAAGAAGCCAATTTGAAAAAGCAAATTTCCCACAATGGCGTTAAGAAATTATTTGTTTTCCAGTTGCGCCAGCCGGCTAGGAAAAAAGGTGTAAAACGGCATAAAAAACGGTGTAAAAACTCGATTAAAACCCGGAGACGAGGATTGTTATGAAGTTGGGGAGAAAATACAACTTACACGCTAATTTAAAATGTTTTGCGCTGGTCCGTGGTCAAAGTGGCAAGGCTTTTTTTATTTATAAGGGCATAAGGTAAAACTCTGTATAACGAACTGTTCTATTATATAATGAACCCCTCTATAACGAATGATAAGGCTATAGAAAAGGTAAAACAAAGCCTGTTTTAAAAGACGGCGGGTTTTAGAATAAGATTATAACAAGGTTTAAATATGGAAACCCTAAGGCAGTAGAGTAAAGTATCACAGCCTACCCTGCACTTACATAATGAAAACCCCGTATAACGAACAGCAGTGCCGGCCAGGGACTGTTGGCCTGGGCGGGGATCTAAAAAATTCACAGGGGACCAAGTTCAGCTTTTTTCGAAATTTTTTTTGGAGATGGGGGGTGTTCTTCTCAGTCCACAGCTCTTTCTAAAGCTCTTTAAAACTCCTCAACAACGAAACTCTTTAATAAGAAAAAAATTTTAAATCCTCAAGCGATTCGTTAAAAAAACTCCAGATTCGGACGCAAAATTTGCACTTCCTTGCATCGTATAAATTGTCACCAGCAGTCTGCGGTTAGTCAAAAGTTTTAGGAACGTTTAAAAAATGGCAAGAACTTTCTTTACAAAACCGCAAATGGCAAGAACTTTCTTTACAAATCAAAAAATAGCAAGAACTTTCTTTACAAGTCAAAAAACGGCAAGAACTTTCTTTATAAAACAAAAAATGTCAAGAACGTTCTTTACAACGATTAAAATAACTAGAACATCTTTTACATATCAAAAACGGCAATAATTTTCTTTACAAAGTAAAAAATTACAAAAACTTGCGTTCCAACACTAGAATTGAAAAGAACCTGTTTTAGATAACAAAAAGTGGCAAAAACTTGCTTTATAAACAAAAAAATGACGTTATCTTCGATGAAAAAAAACGCAATTTGACCAGAACTTTCTTTCCAGGACAAAAATATCTGCCAAATTTCAAAAAACAAACGTCAAGTACAAAAGTTAATCGAACACAAGTTTCGAAATGGCAAACCCTACTCTCACCTTATGATTTCAGGATTGTAAGATTGCGTGCCCAAAATGCCATAACCAATATGAAAAGCCTCCCTCGCAGTCGGTTTTTTTCCAACTTTTGCAAAATTTTCACCTGCGGCGAACTAAAGTTTGGCCGAAGCGCCAAGCTTAAAGATTGGACACAAATATAAATGACATTAATTTGGAAATTATAACAAAATAGAGATTTATGTAAAATGGCAAAAACTTTCTTTACAAAACAAAAAATGGCAAGAACTTTCTTTACAGAGCAAAAAATGGCAAGAATTTTCTTTACATACCATAAAATGGCAAGAACTTACTTTACAAATCAAAAAATTGCAAGAACTTTCTTTACAGCACCAAAAACCCCAAAAAGCACAAAACAATAAGAAAGTAACTCCAAGGCCTTAAACAGTAGTAAAAACTGAATTACTTATTAGAAATGTAATTTACAGCCGGCAGTATTATTACAGCCACCCTCACATTCACATAAAACGGGTAAATAATATTGGCTTTAATTAAATTACTCGTAGGAGGTTCGCCTTACAGTACAGAAAAAAATGTGTACTAAACCTGGCTATACCCTATCCTACCCTATTCTACCCTACCCTACCCTACCCTACCCTACCCTACCCTACCCTATCCTACCCTATCCTACCCTATCCTACCCTACCCTACCCTACCCTACCCTATCCTACCCTATCCTACCCTATCCTACCCTACCCTACCTTACCCTACCCTTACTCTACTCTATGTAACCTAACGTACTTTATCTTACCCTAGTTTATCCAACCTCATCCCGAAGCAAACCCTAGCCTACGCTACCCTACCCCCTATACCATATCCTATCCGATCCTACTTTACCCTACTTTGCTGTGCCTTAGTTTACCTTTACCTACAGTACCCTATCCTACCGTACCCTATCATACCATATCCTACCTGAACATATGCAACCCTATCCTATTCTACAATTCCTGCCCTGTCCTGTTCTGTCCTGTCCTACCCTATCATACTCTACCGTACTGTTACGTAACCTACAGTACGATCAACTACAGTACAACAAGTATGAGTTTAAAAACTTCAACCAAAAAAATCCCAAAACAATCAACAATCAAAGACCAAGTTTATTCACTTTTTAGTTGTTTCAATACTCTTGTTGTTGTTCATCTCCGCCACATTGTCCAGCGTGTCTTCTTTGGCAAAGCCTTTGGTTTGGGATTCGTCGTCGCTGGCTTGGGATTCCACCGATTCTTCCAGGTCTTTCTTTGTGTCTGTGTCTTCGCTCTGTAAAACATAGTTACAGAAAACGTATTTTACTTCACTACACATAAATAATAGCCAAATATCCCCACATTTAAAAAATTTCCAAAAATGTGGGTCCCACCACGAAAACGTGTTTTATGAAAAGTTTGTTAAAAAGTTAGTTATAAAACACATAATACGCTTTAAAATTTCATTTTACTACCTTATGAATCAATTTTAACTAAAAAATCAGAACATCGGGTCCCACCACGAAAACATGATTTAGCAAAATTTTGTTTAAAAAACATGTTTTATCAATATTATGTATAAAAAATTAGTTACAGAACACCCAATACGTATTAAATTGTCATTTTACTACCTTAAGAATAAGTTTTAATAAAAAAACAAAAAATCGGGTCTCACCACAAAAACATGATTTTTAAAAATTTTTCAAAAAACATCATTTTTACCAAAAAACGTAGTTGAGACCAGTTTTTTACTTAAAAATGCACTTTAGCTTGCTAAATAAAAAGATTTTGACCAATTGTGTCCCACCACGAAAACCTGAAACTCACTAAAGTCTCAAAAATTTACTATAGTAATGCCTTACCTGATCAATTTCGGCCTTTTCATCATGATCTTTCTCCTCGTTCTTCTTCTCCACCTTTTTGTCAGTCTTTTCCCATTCGAATGGATCATTCATATTACCCTTCAGATTCTGAATGTCTCTCATTAGCAGTCCCTTTATTGTGTCATAGGCTGGTGTGGTTTTGAATTCATACGACTTCAGCATCTTTGTAATCTCCATGAACGATGGTGGGCAGTCTTTACAGAGTGCGGCATCGGTGACGTTAGCTTTGACGGCTCCTGATTCTTTCCGTGACATTCCTTTCCATGGTAATGTGGCTGTACATAGCTCGATACACATAAACTGAAATGTAAATTTAGTAAACTATGCTCTACCCTACCCTACCCTACTTTACCCTACGCTAACCTATCATTCTCTACCCAATATCACCATTAAACCTTACCAATATGCTCCACAAGTCGTCGTGCCTTCCCTGTTCTTTGTACAAGTGAACATTCAGTGAGCAGTAGCGTACCGTGCCACGGAACGATACCTTTTCTCTGGGTTCGCGTAGCTTGAGTTTTCCACCTTCATTTGTCATAATTTGTCGTGACAGTCCATAGTCGAACATGTAGATAATGTGCCGATTGGCATGGCCGCAGGCAAAGTTTGTCGGTTTTACATCACGGTGAACAAAACCCACCGAATGGAGGTCTCTGATAGCCTAAAATAAGTTTCATAGACAAAAATAGCAAGAACTTTCTTTACAAAATACAAAATAGCAAGAACTTTCTTTACAATACAAAAAACGGCAAGAACTTTCTTTACAAAATACAAAATAGCAAGAACTTTCTTTACAAAACAAAAAATAGCCAGAACTTTTTTTACAAAATACAAAATAGCAAGAACTTTCTTTACAATACAAAAAACGGCAAGAACTTCCTTTACAAAACAAGAAATAGCAAGAACTTTCTTTACAAACCTCAGAATTTAAAAAAAAATCAACTTTCTCTTACCTGCAAAGCCTGTACGCCAACCCTCAACGACGCTACTGGTCCCATCTTCCGGTCGGGGTAATATCGACGGCGGAGTTCGCTCAACTCCTTGCCCAACAACGACATGATCAAGAAACTAAAGTTGCGGTCCTTCCCAGCCATTAACAATTTGCACGCGTGCTTAGACTTTTGCACCTTCTTCAGCACGAACACTTCCATTTTGAGGATTTCGTCGTCTTTCGACTTCATGAATGGCTCCACTTTCATCGCGGCCTTGCCCTCGGGGCCGGAGAGCTTGACGCTTTGGACCAGGAATACCATGCCACAGGATCCTGAGAATATTATATTATATGTTACGTTGTTCAAATAAGTTTGAGCCTCTTTTGAAAGCAAATGTTCGGAGTTAAATGACTCTATTAGGTTTGTTCAAATAATTCTGAGCCCTTTCTCAATTGAAATGTTCCTGTAATTTTTCATTTTTTTAGGGAGCGCAGAATTAATTGAACAACCTAATACATTCAAACCTCTGTATAAAACACCCCCCCCCCGCTCTGCCACCTAGAGCCGGGCGCAAGGAGGGTGACAA
Source organism: Bursaphelenchus okinawaensis (assembly GCA_904066225.2). Lineage (NCBI taxonomy): Eukaryota > Metazoa > Nematoda > Chromadorea > Rhabditida > Aphelenchoididae > Bursaphelenchus > Bursaphelenchus okinawaensis. Next base: position 2,367,521 of record CAJFCW020000005.1, on the reverse strand, counting down.
AGGTACCCCTCCTCAAAAAAAATTTTTGAAAAAGTTGAACGTGGGCCCTCTGTGGATTTTTTCGACCCCCGCCCAGGCTTCGACACAGGATAGGGCGTGGCAAATTTCCATCATATGCCCTGCAATGCCCTGCTCTGTACAGGGCATTCGAGATTCATGCCTCGCCCCCAGACCAAAAGTGCCCCCTCCCCAATATAAAAAACTTTGAAAACTTCACCACTCCCTCACCTTCTCCGAGTTTTTTCTTCACAATCCAAGTGTCCTTCACCTTGTCGCCAATGTTAAGTTTTGCCGGTGCTATCGGTGTACCCATTTTGGCAGAGAGAGCCGCTGCTTCGCGGAGGCTTTGTCGACAGAAATGACATTTTCAACCCGAAATTTGGCTATTTCAAAAAATGGAAGGTTTGGAAATGAAATAATTTAAATAAAAAATAGAAATGAAATTTGAATTTTCAAAAAAAAATTCAAAAAAAAATTTTTAAAAAATTTAAAATTCTCCCCCAAAAAAATTACCCCGCCCAACCAAAAAAAAGTTTTTGGCGTTTTTAGAGCTCAAAAAACGTCAACTGTTGTCAATTAAAGTACTTAAAAAAGGAAAAAAAAATAATAAAATTCACCCCCAAAAAAATTACCCCGCCCAGTTGAAAAAATATTTTTGTTGCTTCAAAGTTAAAAAATATCACCTTTCGGTCAATAAGAATTTTCAAAAGTAAAAAAAATAAAAATCCACCCCAAAAAAAATTACCCCGCCCAACAAAGATTGTCAGACTCGTTCTTTCAAAGTGTCCGAGATCGGGGTAGGGCAAGGGTAAGGCCTCGTAAACCCCAACCCATTTCAAGTCCACGCCCAACCAAAAAAGATATCAGTGAATCAAGCACAACATAATAGTCAAATCTTTCATGGCAATTAATTTATAAGGTTATAACTTTATAATATTACACGCAATAAATACACAAACTATATAACAATTACAACAAACACCGGTTCAACAACAAAACAAGCCCGCGGGCCGTTTTATCCTCGTTCCGGCTGTAACAGGTACTCGAATTGGGGTGGAATGGTGATCTGTCGTTCTGGGGGTGGTTTGTAGTTCTGGAGGATTTTGGCGAACTGGAAATGTTCATTATTAATGTTTTGTCAAAAGTTTCATCTTTTTTCTTACTAACTTACAAAAACTTTCATGTTTTCGTGTTGAGACCCAAAATGAGTGTTTATAAAATTAGGAAATTTCAAGCTTTCGTGGTAGGACCCAAAAAATTTAATTTTTCGTGGTGAGACCCAAAATAAATGTTACAAAAATTAAAAAATTTCAGGTTTTTGTAGTGAGACACAAAAAATCGAATTTTTCATTATAATGTTGTTAAATTAAATATTTTTTATGTAACTGATTAAATTTAAACAAATACGTATTTTACTCAAATAAAGAAATTTCAAGTTTTCGTGCTTTTTTTAAGTTTTTCAATGTATAAAACAGTATTTTTAAAAGATATTTTCAATCTTTAGCAAACACACTTTTCTCCGTTGTCGGATTTGACTCAACTTACACAATAGCATGTTTTCGTGGTGAGACCCAAAAAAACTTATTTTTTATTATAACATTGTTAAAACAGAATATTTTTTATTAAATTGCTTGAACTATAACAGATAACTACTCAAAAGCTCGTATTTTACCAAAATCAAGAGTTTCAACTTTTCGTGGTATGACCAAAAATTTTTAGTTTTTTTTTATTTTAATACAGTTAAAAATGAAAACTTTTTACTATTTTCTTCAAATTTTCAATCTTAAATCCTTATCACATCGTCTTTTACACATAACAAAAAGTTTCAGATTTTCGTGGTGAGACCCAACACTTTTAGTTTTTTTATTGTATTATTGTCAAAACAAGTAAAAATAAAACTAAAACGCCATTTTAAAAACGAAATTAATCATAAATTAACTTTCCTTACTTTAGATATCAATTCTTTTTTTTAAATTTTATCAAAATATTGTCCTACCTGCTCCTTAACCATGTCGAACGCGCCTCCAGTATTCATCCATCTCTGTAGCCTTTGCAGATTGTCCAACCCAATAGTCCGGTCAACATGACTTAGCAATTTGGCTTGACTGTCCAACTTCTGACTTCCCAACGCCACTTCCATAATATCCACCAAAGCAGCTTCGACCGGTGTTCCAGCCTCGACATGACTAATGACTTGGTTAAAGCCCTCGTCAGCCTTGTTCAATATACTCAATAAAGCTGATGGTTTCACTGTGGTGGGGGTGTTTTGAGTCACTTCCATCACATGCTGAGCTCCAATGTCTTCTTCGCCAAATGGTGGTATACCGGCCGCTTCTCCGCCCACGCTGACGGCTGGTACGGGCGGTGGAATGGCTTGTCCTGGGAAGACTGGTGGACCATAACCATCGCCAGTTGGACCACGCTTGTTTGGTACTAAAGCTGAGTCTCCGGTGAAGATGTCTGTTTCTGAAAATTTTTAAAGGTGAACCAAAAAAAATTTTTTTTTAAATTTGAAAATCCACCCCAAAAAAATTACCCCGCCCACCAAAGATAGTTTTTTTGTGTTTTTAAAATTCAAAAAAATACTTATTTATAATACAAATTTTCAAAAATAAAAAAGATTTAAACTCCATCCCCAAAAAAATATACCCCGCCCAAAAAAAATATCCACCAATCATTTCTAAACCATTTTTAACCCCAAAACCTTCAAAAATCTTACCGCTAGGACCTTCTTGAGGTGCTGGGGTAGGCTTGGGTCTTGATGATCCTCCACCGCCAAGTCCACCAGCGCCTCCGCCGAATCCTCCAGCTCCACCTCCAAATCCACCACCGCCTCCCCCGAATCCACCACCGCCTCCACCAAAGCCACCACTGCCTCCGCCAAATGGTGATCTTCCATTACTGCTTCCGAATCCGCCACTCAACTCTTTTGGCGGAGCGACCGGTCGAAGACCAGAGTTCTCCGGAATCACCAATGGACCTTCTGTTGTGGTGGGGCGCGGCCGGCGCGTCGTGGGTGGTTCAGTTGGTGGTTCGACTTCAACATTCTCACCATTCGCTAGCTCTCCATTCAGTCCGAAGGCCTCGTTGAAGCCCGGTGGTGGAGTTCCAAAGCTTCCGAACGCTGCTCCAGATTCATCCGGCCTTGATCCGCCACCACCGCCTAATGATTCGATAGCTGATGGATCAAAACCTGGGGCTTCGGGATCGGATGCTGGACCTTTGGATCGTACGAAGCCAGAATCTGAGGTTTCTGAAGCTGATGACTTGGGTGAAGCAAATTGGTCTTCTGTTTCTAGGCCAGCTGACAATGGACCTCGACCACTTCTAGCGCCAAAACCAGATGACAATGAGCCCACTGAATCGTCAAAGCCAGCAGATGATGGTCCACGACTTCTGCTGGCTCCAAAACCGGCTCCAGAATCCTCGAAGCCGGCGGACGATGGGCCTCGACTTCCTCCACGACCTTCAGATGACCCGGCTGATCCCAAACCACTTCCGGTGGACTGTCCTAATCCAGCACCAAAGTCAGAGCTCTCACTCTCGGTATCCCAACCAGTAACGACCGGTCGTTTACCAGCTCGAGTTCGAGGTATCGAGTGGCTAGAAGCCGGCTGAGGAAGGTTAGACTGAGGTAATGGTCGACGCTCTTCCAATGAGGTTAGTCCGGGCAGAGAGATTGGGGTGTTTAGACCACGTTGAGCTTCAGCATGAGCTTGAGGCTTCTCTCCTGAAATTTTAGGTATGAAATAAAATTTTGGTCGATAAAAGAATGGCACAACAAGAAATTTTGAAATAGAAAAATCAAAACTAAAATGTTCTTTAATTGAAAAAATATATATATAAAAGTAGTGTAGTTAGAATAGTGATGCAAGTGTTAGTAAAACCAAAAAAATAAGCTTCAAAGTTTTCGTTGCAAGACCAAAAAAAAATGAAAAACTCCAAAATTTTTTGGGTCCCACAACGAAAACTTTCAGAAACCACGCGTTATTTACCAGGACGCCGAATGGTGAGGCGTGGTCGATAGGAAAGTCGATTTGGTACCAATTTGAAACGTTTTTCGGCTTTCATACCCAACTGACGGTGGTGATAATCACCATTGTTGGTCTCGGCTACAGGCAGTGCAGAAGGTGTGAAATCTAAAGATGGTGCTTGTGGGTGTATTATACGGTTATATTGTTGATGTTTTGTGGAATTTTCGGCTTTTTAAGCGAATTGTTATAAAATGGCATAAAAATCGTGGAAGTTTGAAAAATTGTCTAGTGTAATATTGTATGTGGGTGGTGATTAAATTAATATATTTAGGTGAATATTGCAGTGTATGGGTTTTTATTGGGTTTAAAATGAAGCTAAGATACTAGGCTACAATATAGTCAAAAATATGTTTGTATTACTGTAGTTTAAACTATAGTAATCTTTCATTTTTTGCAGCTTAATATAGAAAAATACTGAAAAAGTAGTAATTTGAGTTCAAAATGCCATAACTTTTTTGATTTACTTGCTGTAACTTTAATTCCATTACCAAATTAAAGTCTATTATTCTCTTTTACAGCGTAGTAAATAAAATTTTCATACTGTAAATACTAAAAACGTTACTGACTAAAAAACCCCGCCTACCTTCAACAATCCGTGGGCCCTCATCAGCAGCCGGTTGGAGCTCTCTTCTTGCTGGAATCGGTTTTAATGGAGTTGAATCTTCAGGTAATGGAGCTAATACTGGTCCTTGTACTCTTCTAGCCCCACCACGTCGATACGGTGTCGCAATTCGTTCACCGAACGCACGTGCAGGCTTCTGAATCTTGGTTGGTTCATCAAAGGGAGCTACCGAGTGAACTGGGGTTTGTTGCCTTAAATTTGAAATTTAAAAATTTTGAAAAATAAAATTTTGAAAAATTTTATAAAATCATATTATAGAGATTCTTTTCTACCGTACCAACATTAATTTAGCTAATATTTTTTGACTTTGAAACCCCCTACCGTCTAATATTGTTGGTAGCAACAGACTCCTCAACAGGGAAAGTTTGTTCAGTCGCTTTCATAGCCATTTCTGCTGGACTAACCACAGGATGATCGGTGTAAGTTCGCGGTGTAGTTGGCGTAACATACTTGATTGGTGGCACTTTAGACGGTCTTCTAGAAGTCGATGGTATCTGAGTGATTCTTGTCGTAATGACCGTAGTTGGTGGAGCTTCGGTTGATGGATGACGCCAATTCTTCTGTTGTATCAGTCTCATTCTTTGGAATCTGGAGCCAGTTGGGCCTACTAGTGGGCCGATCTTTCTCCATCGGGCCTGGAACTTCGACTTTTTGGAAGAAAATTTGAATTTTAAATTTCCCGCCAAATTTGGCATTCCATTTTTCGGCTCTGTTTTTAAACCTTTTCCATAAAAACTCTTATTCGTATGAAGAAACGTAACGTATACCACATAAACAAACACATTTAGCAATATATACGCTTTTACATTACAGTAATATCAAATTATAAACATATATACGTCACTATTACCAAAACAATATATCTTACCTGAATGCGACGTTGTCGTTCAACCTCACGACTCAGCGGATTGTCGTTGACGGTCTGACGCGGCCGATACGATTGTGGACGATACAAGGACGAGGGCTTCTGAAGCATACGCCTATAGTTTTGGCGTGGTGGCAGCCATCTCAAGCGGCTGGTTTCGATGCGACGAAGCTGAACAAAACGCAAAAATAATGGCAAAATGTTAGTGAGTGGACTGGACTATTATCATTAGCATAACGTAAAAACATTCAGCTTTACATTGGTGTAAATAAACATGACATATAAAGCATTACACAGAAGATACAAAGCAAAAATAGCAAGATTTTACCAAAAAATAGCGAAAAATCGGCTGAAGATCAACTTTCAGCCCCTTCAACCGGCTGTCACATCAAAACCAACAAACCCAGAACTGCCAAACCTACCTCATGTTCATCTACGCTCTCCGTAGTTGTTGTTACGTCTTCAACAGCATCATCGTCGTCCCGCGACACTGGAAACGAAGCCAAATTTGGAGGTACAGCAGCAGTTGGAGCCGTTACCTTTAACCCTGAAGTTTGATGTCGTGTGACCGGTCGATATTCTTGTTGTTTATTTGCATACTCGCTACTCGTGTGTTCGAGAGGTAGCTGATGAGTGTGTGGACGCACGGCAGTTGGCGCACCGTGCATCAGCGGCCTGGATATCCGCCGAATGCCGGTTAGGTGGATTTTGGCAGGAATGTGGTCACTGCCAGTGTGTATGTCATCCTGTAATGGTAAAAATTGGCATTTAGATTTAGCATATACATAGTAATATTGTATCAAATTATTATAGTTATTTATAAAGGTATACATAAGTTATGAGCCTTCAAAATTATATTATCCATGGCAAAATCTTGACCTTTCACAACTTAAACCTTAATAACTTTTTTCAAAATGAAAATCCAAAAACCAAATTTACAGCAAAGTAACAACACAAAATAACCTTTAAAACTATACCATATTCAATATAAAACTAAAACTTACAATAGCTAAAACTGAGCATAACGTTATTAAAAGCGGCGTAAGCCATCGCCAATCCATACCGCCCGTTTGTGGGCTGAGGAATCTTAAAAACTGCCCAGTTTTGGTCGACTACAACGTTGTAGATTGTCCAAATGCAACTTTTATGATACCGTAGACCTCTGTTGTTCTATGTACAAGCTGATTTTGTGTCACGACTAAAATTGTCCAAGTTATGATTTAAAAATAGCACAAAATCACAATTTTTCAAGGATTTTGAGAGATAAATAGTGTTTAATACAGTATCACGCCACGATTGGTTACAGTAGAGATTCAAAACTGTTAACTTATCAAAGCTAACATATAGTACAATAGAAATTTTCAAAAAATTTTGAAGTTTCAAATCAAAAAAGTTCAAAAAAAACCAGATTCAAATTAACACCCCGTTATCAAAGACCGAGTGCCCCTTTGACCAGTCGAAACGTGTAAACCAAATTCTCCGCTTCAATGATTTATGTCGAAAAAGAATCGCCGTTGGAAAATACGAAATGGCACCGGAAAACATCAACCACAACGTTGATGTCATCAAGGGAAAGTAAACAAACAACGAAAAGTTTTAGGCTAAAACTTGAAAAATGACTTGTTTAATACTGTGGATGTAGTATAGTAATATAAGTGATTGTATAGTAAAAATTATGCTGAAAATTAATATTTTTAGTACATTTTAATAAATTTACACTAACTAAAGTGGCATTTCTTTTAAGGAGCCTAAACTGTTTGACATGGTTTGGGTCCCACCACGAAAACCGGGAAAACAACGAAAATTTAAATTGAATGAGTCAAAGCTTTTATACCACTATATATTATATTGTAAAATATAAAAAAAAATTTTTTTACATGATTTTTGATATTACAAAAATTTTGAATTTTAGGTCTCAAAACGAAAACCCAAAAGTAAAGAAAAAAGGGTAAAAAAGTTTTAAATAGATTTGCGATGCACCATACTGTAAAAAACATTAAAAATCTAAATTTTTTCGATTTTTTATCTACCCCCCCTTATCTTCCCCCTCTCTTCCCACAAAATCTACCCTCTTCCCCCCCCCCTTCTACTCCCATTCCCTCTACCTTTCACCGTCTCACCCTACCTACAGTAACCCCTTTTAAAACATTCCAAATGCCAACACCTACTGTGCTATATAAACCAACTTATACAAAACACATCTCTACCTCCACAACAACATAAAAAAACTGTACCTACTTTCTCTTTTACCCATCCCCCCCCACCCAGCTTCCTTAAACCTTCGCTCTGCCCTCGGGCGGTGAGCGGTCGTCTTCCGAAGGCAGGGCGACGATGACGAGGGCGATTACTTCTTCTGCTTTCTGATTGAAGCCGATTCCTCTTCTTCACTTTTTTTTTCCGCCGATGGCAAATTTGGTCGCGCCAAAAATACGTAAGAACTGGATTTGGGCGACTGTCTGGTCCGTCTCTTATTAGTATGTAGTCTTTTTTAGTGTCTTCTAAAGGTGTGATCTGTACGGTGTTGCTGTGCTTCTATCTACCCTACCCTACCTTATACTACCTGACATTGTCTTACTTCGACTTTCCTTTACTTTACCATACCATACTCTACTCTACACTGCCTATCAATCTATATTCGTTCATACCCTTCTCTTAAGCTTCCTTGCTGTAATTAACTATATTTTAATCATCATATCTTCCACGTGAATAAAACATGTCTATAAAAATAAATGACCTAAAAATTGATAGAAATTTATAAAGAACTTTGTTGTAAGACATCAAAAAAAATGTTCGTTTCATATATATACGTAATAGTTAAAAAAATACGTCAACAATCAAAATAAAAATCCACACTTTTGAGAATTTTTTAAACCAATTTTCGTACCGAATATCCTACTAAACAAGCCTAGGTTTACAAAAAAATTAGCGCATTGGCCTTGCAAAGAAGGTAAGCCAAATCTAATTCTTAAATTTAAGCCGAATTGCTTTTAGAGAGCCTCTTCTTACAGCCAAAAATCTAAAAGTATAAAGATTTACCTAACTAACGTCCATAAAGCCTAGATACGTCTGTATTATACCCCTCTTTTTTACCTCCCCTTTCACCGATCTTATTGATCCTAATCATCTTTATCCTGCACTTCCGTTTAACCTTACCTGCCGCCCTCAACTGTCCCTTTTGTAATCCTGTTTTTAACGACGTCTTACTCTATCTTACATCATCAAAAATTATCTGATATCTTACTCTGTCCTTACTTTTAACTCCTACCCCTACTTTACCCTGTCATACATAACGGACCGTATTCTACCGTATTTTACCATAGTTTACCTTGCCCTACACTACCTCACCCTGCCTTGCCCTTTTTTACCGTACCCTTAATTTATACACCCCTCTCTTATCCTACCCTACCCTTTTCTTACCTTACCCCTATCTCACTCTACCCTACTCTTACGTATATGTTCCCCTACCTTTACCCAACCCAATCTCCTTAATTTAATACCTGACTCCTCAACCCCGACCAGTACCCACTCCCAGAAGCCACTTTTCCCACACATCGTGATCATCATCCTACAGACCCATAAACGGCAGCCGAATCCTTTCATTTCCCTCCGCTGCATCTATATTGTTTTAGTTGAGAAAACAAATAATGAATGGAAGAATGGCGCAAAGCAAAAGCCGTTTTATTAACTCGCTTAAATGCGTGTAATTGCATAACAAAACACAATAAAGATCAGCCGATCATGATGCGCCCTTCTGGCGGATTATAATTGTGTCATGCTTGGTGGTAGGGGCGAGAGGAATGAGTGAAGAGGAATGACTGGGGTAGTAAGATAGTAGGACCAGTTTTTTTTATAAATATTAGGTGCCGACATAAAGAACCCGCCATACTTTTCCTGTAATTTCCTGTAAAAAAATGGCGGGTTCTTTATGTCGGCACCTAATGTAGTGGTCTCTCTATATATTGAACCATCGGTATAAGCAACTCTTCTTATAGTAAACAAGACATTTGGTCCCGCCAAGTCAATTTTTATTAAAACGTCTCTGTAAAGACAACACCCTTTATAGAAAACACAAAATGTCGGTCTCTTCTGGTTGCTTATATAGAGAGAGTACTGTAAGTAAAGACTAATGAAAAGTATAGATTAAGGTAAGAAAAAGAGTAAAGAATTAGGAGAGAGTTGACCTGAAACCCCACTAGACCAGGAGACAAGGCAAATAAGATTTGAAAAGAGCGAAGCCAAGTTGAGATCTGTGGAAGCTAAGGCCGAGGCACAAAAATAGCGTGGTACTTTTACAGGTATAGGACAGAGAGGTAGGCAGAGTAGAGAGGAAGGCCAGTAGAGTAAGCAAGAGTTAGGAATTAAGGTAAATGAGCAAGGAAGGAGTAAAAAAACAAGGGGGGGGAGAGGGAGGAATTAAAACAAAGCAAAACAATTTTGAAACTCCTTTAATTTCCGCTTTACCCCACTCTACCCTACCTAAAAATGCCTTACCTTTAAATTTCCCTTAATTTTACCCACCCTAAATTACCCTACTCTACCTTAATCTACCCTACCCTGCCCTACCTAAAAATACCGTATCTTTAAGTTTCCCTTACATTGCCATACCAAGCCCTACCCTACCCTACCCTACCATGCCTTCCTGAAAATACCTTATCTTTGAGTTTCCCCTATTTTTCCATACCAGGCCCTACCCTACCCTACTCTATCCTGCCCTACCTAAAAATGCCTTATCTTTAACTTTTCCCTACATTCCCATACCAGGCCCTACCCTACCCTACCTGAAAATGCCTTATCTTTGACTTTCCCCTACATCTCCATACCAAGCCCTATACTAACCTCCAATCCTAGAACATCATGTCCCAAAACATAAAAAATCAATAAAAGGTTTCAAATTTTTCCCCAAAAACAAGTAAAACAAGTCAGGAAGATAATAATTACAGACGATACCTCCATATATTCCCATGGTTGTTGCTCATCCCCAATATCCAGTTATTTTACCATGTTCCAAAAAAAATTAAAAATCTCCGTTCGCCGCTTATCCGCCGACAATCTAGCAAAAACACAAGGAATTCGGGTAATTTGAATAGTCTGAATTTTTCGACTTCCAAAAATGACTTTTCTATATCACTAATTTCTATAAAGTCTTCTAAATTTTAATCGAAAATTTTTTTAGATTAGGCTTAAAAATGAATCTTCGACCTAAAATAAATGTTAGGCTTAAAAATAAAACTTTTGGCTATAAAATAACTTTCAAACTATAAAATTAAGTTTAGGCTTAAAAATTAAATTTAAGCTTATAATGAAAGTTTAGGCTTAAGAATGAATTTTAAACTTAAAAAGGAAATTTCAGGCTTACAAATGAATTTCAGGCTCACAAAATAAATTTTAGGTTAACAAAATAAATTTTTAAGCTTAAAAAAAAAATTTTAGGGTTAAAATTTAATATTGAGCTTAAAAATGTAATTTTACGTTTAAAAAACAAATTCTAGGCTTAAAAATAAAATTAAGAATTAAAAGTGAGATTTAGGCTTAAAAATGAAGTTCAGGTTTAGACAATAAGTTTTAAATTTAAATATACATTTTAGGCTTATGAAATGAATTTTAGACTTAAAATAAAAGTTAATTTTATAAAATTCATTTTAGGTTCACAATGTGAACCTCAGGCTTAAAAATGAAATTTTAACCTTAAAAGTAAATCTTAGGCTTAAAAATCAAGTTTAGGCCCAACAGACGCTTCAAAAAAAAAACAAAATTGCTAAAACATAGTATCTGCCACCTCGACTCCTCTTTCACCACCTCCTTCTCACTCACCTCCCCCACCCAAGCCTAAACCCTACAAAAGTCATTCACAACTTCAAAACCCCAAAAAGCCCCTTCGACCAGTCGAAACGCCACCAGGCTGATCGTTCCACGCACCGTGCAAAAAGCCCGATGATAACGCTGATTAAAACGTTCGATTGCCTGCGGCGAAGTTTTGCGTCAAAATGATCCAAACACGTATATGAGGCGGATGTGAGGCGGATGAGAAATTAATTAAAGAGTAGCCTCCTCGCCTCCTTTTCTTTACTGTGCCCGTTCGAAACAAGGTAAACCAAAAAAAGGGAGAGGGGAACGTCGATTACCCGTTTCTTTTGTAAAATATGAGCAATTTTGATACGAAATGATATTTGTTCTATCCTGCCCTACCGTACCCTGCCCTTCCCTGCCCTGCCCTGCCCTGCCCTGCCCTGCCCTGCCCTACCCTACCCTACCTTAACCTACACTAATTTGTTTTACCCTCCATATTTCTATTCTCCCATAACGTTTCCTACCCTTTTCACTCTACTCTACCCTACAATACTATAGACTACCTTATTCTACCCTATTGGTCCTGTTTTAAGAACCTGACAAGTACAACAACTATAACACCACTAGTACCCCTAGAGACACAAAAACAAGTATAAATGAATAAAAAAGCGTACTGTACCAAAGTTACGCACAAAGTGAAAAAAGTGTAAAAACAGTACTAGTTAGACCAAAAAGAAGCACACTAGACCTCGCCAGACCAAAGCAAATTTGAAAAGTGCCGACCCTCAATTAAGACCTCAGGAGCTCAGCTCAAACTGAAAAATCAGACCGGCCCGACTGCACAAGCAAAGCACCAGTAAACTTAAAAACAGTACCAAAACAAGACTAAAATATCAAAAAGATTGTACCAAAATCCCCCAAAACAGTGCCATACCCACAAAAATTTCAAAACGTTTTTTCAGCTCCGCCTCGCGAGCTTCCGAAGGCGACGATGACTCGAAAGCCGGAACCAAAAGACGATAATCCCCATGGGGTTCGGAATTTAAATCGGTTCAAACCGAAATTGCAAATCACAGCGTGAAATTATTCAAATTTCACGAAAAACCCATTCCTCAAAATGACATCAAATCGAAGCGGAAAGAAAGTTGTTGCAAACTGTGCGAATCAAAACCGAACCGTTTTTGGGTTTGCGGATGTTGTTTATTGTTGAGGAATGAATGAGAATGGTAAATAGGAGTAGATTCCTCATTTCTGCCAAAGCCAATCCGAAACAAATCATATGTTCAGTCAGGGCCGGGCACGAGGGGGGGGAGAAAGACAGAGGAAGAGGTACCGTCGAAAAAAAATTTGAAAAAGTTGAACGTGGTCCCCCCCCCCTGTGGATTTTTAGGAAAAAATTTTTCACAAAACAGACCAAAAGTGCCGGCATGGGCCCTGTGTACAGTACCTGTGGGTCTAAAGAAAGACAAAACAAATGATGAACATCAAAATAAAATTTTTATCTTGAAAATAAAATTTTAAGCTTAAAAATGGCTTTAAGGCTTTAGAATAAATTTTAGGCATAAAAATAAGTTTTTAAACTTCAAACTGAAATATATGTCTTAAAACTTAAAGTTGAAACTTAAAATTCGATTTTGGAATTAAAAAACATCAAATAAAATTTAAGTTTCAGTTTAAGAATTAAACTTTAAAGCTAAAAGGTTTTTAATGGCTCTAAAGCTTTAAAATGAATTTTAGGCTTATTTGTGACAAAACAATTTAAAACAAAACGGACAGAAAGGCCTCCTGTTAGGTCGAACTTACTGTTATGTTGAATCAAAAGTACTGGGACACTTTTCATTTATTTTTCAACTAAAAAGCGTCCCACTACTTTTAGTTCAACCTATTATAATATAAAAAAAATTCAGTAGACCTCCTGTATAAAATACCGCTTGGAAATAATCAGTTTGTTCGTTATCAAGACGTTTCTAGACATATACTGCATCAAATGCACTGGGTAGTAATAGGCAATGATTCAAAAGTTGCTGACGGAAATTTTGGTCAAAAGTTCCACTTTATTTGTGGCAGCATATTTAAAAACAGAACAGACAAGACCTACTACAATATATAAAAAAAATTTTTTTAAATATTCACAAAACCTTTAAAAATTTTTTAAAAGTTTTTAAAATAGAACCAAAATAGTATAAATCCAGCTCTCCCTCTCCCCACCCAGTTCGATCCTCCTCTCCACCTAATTTCAATCCCCCATAAACCCAAAAAACCATCAGCCATACCCATAATTATCTCCTAACAAAACAATGACAAAAAAGGCTTTCACATACAGAAACAATCATAAATGTCACAAAACCCATCAATTAATAAAAACCAATCAAAAAATCGTTTCAATTAAAAAATCTTTTCATTTTTTTTCGAATTTCCTCAAAAAACTTTCGCTTTTGGCGCTGTATTTTGGATTCCCCCTGAGGTCAAGCACGTGAACGGAGCGTTTAAAGACGTCGCCGATCCGACTTTTCGCTATTTTTGTAGAGAAAAGAAAGTTTTAGCCTGCTGCTCTTTTCGTGCCTGTTAATTGGGCTGTAAAATTCCTGAAACTTAAAATTATGGTTGGAATCCTGCAAATTATCCTTTTTCAAATAAAATTTCGAAAAATTCAAAAGTTTAGGTCTCTCGGTGAACAAAATAGCAAAGTAGCAAATCAAGATACAGTAAAACTACAGTATCACGAGCTTCTCTAAATCAAAATTCCTGTATAAAAAGCAAATTTGAAATCACCTCCCCTATACACAATACAGTAAATTAAAAAATTCTGTATAATATAAACCATTTTTAAACTTTAAAATATTTTCCCAACATAATCCTAGCCTTCTACGATACGTCTACGCCGTTCCAGCCGTAGCCTGCTAAGCCTTGTAAACCTAAGCTTTGTAAGTCCATTCTTCCTAGCTTAATCGTAACTTTTTAGGTCTATGTCGTTCAAGCCATAGACTTCTAAACATAAACCTAGTTTTCCAAGACCAAGTCTAGCCTTCCAAGCATAAGACAAGCCTTCCAAGCCTAAGCCTTCTAATCCTAAGCCTTCTAAGCCTAAGCCTTCTAAGTCTAAGCCTTCTAAGCCTAAGCCTTCTAAGCCTAAGCCTTCTAAGCCTAAACCTTCTAAGCCTAAGCCTTATAAGCCTAAGCCTTCTAAGCCTTTTAAGCATAAGCCTGGTAAGCCTAAGCCATCTAAGCTTGAGCTTTGTAAGTCTGAGCCTTCTAAACCTAAAAGTTCTAAGCTTAAGCATTCTAAGCCCCTAAGCCTTGCAAGCCTGTGTCTTCTAAGCATAAGACTTCTAAGCCTAACATTTGTATACCTAAGCCTTCTAGGTTTAAAAAATTACATGTTATACATGCTTTAACAAAAAGAAAGACTAAAAATAAGCCTAAAATAGCCCTACGCTTACAAAAACACAAAAATCTAAAACCTATGCTCAAAATACAAAACGTCAAAAATATTAAAAAGCTGAATTATTAGTAACTACCTTACAATAATACTGCCGAATTGTACGTGTAAAAATCGATTAAAGTCGAGGCGGCTTAAACTGGAAAGGCTCCATTTCTGAAAACGGATCCGGCGAAAAGAAAAGTTTTTGCGCCGCAAACTTTATAAGCGATAATTGACAAAACCCGAGATTACACAGGTTTCACAACATCGGGAATAAAAGTGAAAGTATAATGTGGAATGACATTACGGTTTTCAACATCATAGTCACTACATTTTTTAAAACTTTTAAAATTTAGAAACATTATACTGTACATAAGTCTTTTGATTACGATTCCAACCCTAAGCCTAGCCTTCCAAGATTAAGCGTAGCTTTCCCAAGCCTACACCTAGCTTCCCAAACTTAAACCAAAACTTCCAAATTTGAAACCAGCTTTCCAAGACAACTTGCCTTCAAAGTCTAGACCTATTCTACCAAGCTTACGCCCAGCTTTCTAAGCTTGAACTAGCCTTCAAAGCCTACGATTTTAAAACTAAGCTCAACATTCTAAGCTTAAGCCTAGAATTCCAAGTTTAAGCCTAAACTTCAAAATATAAGTTTAGTCTTCCAAGTCTACGTCTAGCCTTCTAAGCTTAAGCCTAGCTTTCTAAGCCTAGCCCTCCATAATTAAGCCTAGCCTTCCAAGCCTAAATCTAGCCTTCCAAATCTAAACCTAAGCTGTCAATTTTAAGCCTAAAATTCCATACTAACGAATTCAAAGTCTAAGCCTAGTTTTCAAGACTAAGCCTAACCTTAGAAGCCTAAGCCTAGCCTAAGAAGCCTAAGCCTCGCGTTACAAGCCTAAGCCTAACCTTACAAGCCTAAACCTAACCTTAGATGTATAAGCCTAGCCTTACAAGCCTAAGCCTAGCATTACAAGCCTAAGCCTAGTCTTGCAAGCCTAGTCTTCTAAGCTTAAGCCTAGAATTCCCAGCCTAATACTAGACTTTTAAATCCAAACCTAGCTTTCCGTATCTAAGCCTAACCCTACTTAACCTAAGCAAAAAAACTAAACCTCAAAACACTTTAATTTCCGTTACCTTTTTAAAAAAGGTGTCACGCCAATATAAAGATAAATTTTTGAAACCCAAAAATATCGAAAAAAAACTTTGAAATTCCGCGGCGAAAAGTGAAAGTCTGCCGTCGGAATTGGGTCGGACATCCAACTTTCTCTTATCTTTGATAAGAAACATTTTCCGCGCCTTCGGACCGACGGCTAATCGCAGGTCACCTACATTCGGGAAGAAGCGAAAGTTGTTGCAATTACCTATCCGTTATCGAGTATTCATAAAATTTTTATGCCAACTTAAACTTCAAAGACTAAACTAACATGCCTGACCCAAGTCTAAAGCAGACATTTTATAAGCTTATATTCAGAAGTACTGTTTAGACTTGTAAACCTGCGCCAAGCCTTCCAAGCTCAAACGTAGACTTCCACGACTAAAACTTATCTCTCAAGCATAAGCCTATAATTCGACTCCTAGCTTAATAAGCTAAAACTGAAGCTTACTAGCCCAATCCTCGCCTTCAATTTCTAAGCATAGTCTTCCTAGACTTCACGTAGCCTTAGAAGCCTAAGCCTTTTAAACTCAAGTCTGTCTTTCCGAAATTAAGCCTAGACTTCCAAAACCGCGCCTAGTTTGACAAACTTAAGACTGGCCTTCAAAGTCTAAGCTTAGTCTTCCAAGTCTGTGCCAAGACTTTGAAACGTAAGACTAGCTTTCCAAGTCTAAAAATAGCCTTTCCAGCGTAATCCTTGTCTTTTCAACTTAAGCCTACTCTTCCAATGAGCCTAGTGTTTCAAACGTAAGCCTAGCCTTCCAAGCTTAACAATCTAAAGTTAAGCCCAACCGTTAAAGCCCAATCCTACTCTTTTAAAGTTAAGATTCACAAAACAAAACGGCTAAACAATCCCGAAATATTGAAAAGTTCCAAACAAATAAAAAAATCACACTCAATGTCCGGAAGCACAGTTTATTGCCAAATATAACATAAATTGTAACAAGAAATTGATTAATACAGTAACAAAAAAGAAAAGTTTGAGATAACAGACAACTTATGACAATATTTTCTTATATATAATATAAATTCTTCCAAATTAGATTTGTTTAACAAGGAGTAACATTAGAAGAGTATTGGGTAGAGGATGATGAAGTTGGTTAAGGAATTTGAACATTGGATGTTGAGCATCCGTGTTAATCATAGAGTGTACGTTAGACGAATGACCACTAAAATTGAAAGGTGAGTTTAAAAACAGTGCCATCACACTAAAAACTAAAATTATGGACCTAGGGCTCAGCGCTGTACCAGGTACATAATATAATTTTTAAAAAACTAAAAAAAATTTGTGCATCTCCCCCCAAAAAAATTTTTTTCGATAACAATCCTGAAGTTCCTTAGTCATAAAATATACAAATTCTAAAAAAAAATTTCATCCCACCCCCCCCCCTAAAAAATTACCCCGCCCATATTTTTTTCAAAATTTTAAACAAAAATTCCAAAAACCTGCCTCAATTTCCTCCTCCTCTTTAATTTCCACCAATGGACTCTCATACTTATCGCCTTTCTTGGCCATACGTTGACGAATTCGCTCTTCTCGAGCGACTCGTTGTCGTTCCGCTTCTTGTTCCTGTCTGATCAAGACTTTTTTCTCAAATTCTTTGAGTGTAGTTCCTTTAGTTAGTTTTGGCTTGGTACGAAAACGTGCTTTTCGTTGTCTTGCTCTTCGTTTCAATTGGTCGATCCGCTTGTCCTTGACTTTTAGCAGAATCTGACGTGAAGTGTGTTGGGGATGGGTTAGGGGCTTGCAAGGAATTTTCATGCATTTTCTGAAAATTATGTTACAATAAGAATCAAATAGTAAAATAATAAAGAGCCTTTACAAGCTGCGCCCTTAACATTTTGGAGTACTTTATATAAACATACCTCTAATATACAAATATTATACAAGTATTCGAACCAGCAGCCACATACCCCTTCAGAAAATTCAAAAATACCCCCTATCCACCCCCCCCCCTCAAAAACTTACTTGCACATAGCCTCTCCAATAGTCATCCGAATATTTGTTACCGGTGCATTACAAAAGAAGCATTTACTCTCGGCCTTCGTATCTCTTCTGGACTTGCAAATGTCGCAAAGTCCGGCAGCAGCTTTTCTGTATCTGGCACATCTTCCACATGCACCTGGATCATTAAACATATTGCCATCTCTGGTGTACCATTTCGGGAAAGTGTCCGTTTCCAGTACGTAGCCGTGCTCATTGACAATCGGAACATATTGTACTGGCATTAGTTGGTAGCCTTCTTTGTTGAAAGCTTCACTTTGTTTTAGTAAAGAACGGAGAATGAACAAAGCTCCATCGACTATATCTTTTAGTTTTCCGTTGAAATCTGGAGTTCGCTCTACATATGTGCATTCGGCATTGTTGTAGCATTTTCTGAAAAGTAACATTTATTAGTAATTAGTCAGGAAAATAGGCAAAAAATGTCCAAAAAGCCAATAAAATCAAATTTTTTGAGAAAAAAGGTAAATTAAACTGAGTCATTACCTTCTTTTCAACACAACTTTTGTAAAAATAAAGATAACAACTTGAAAAACATGTATTATTGTAGCTCATTCATATTGCCAACTAAAGTAAAAACAAAAAATAGAAAAGTCATAAAACTTCAAAAGTTACAGTAATAACACCATAACCTACTATATCAAAATTAAAATTTTGTTGATAAAATTTTTTTTAGTCAGCACGCCCTAGAGAAAGCATTGAAAACTTACATGCAGACCTTTCCATCCAGCACAGTGTCCTCCATCTTAGTAATTATGGCACTACAGAGCATGCAATATTGATGTTCTTCCTTGCCAAAGTAAACTGGTCCGGCGGTAACGAAAAGTCGCTCAAATTCATCTGCAATTCGTTTTTCCGCCTCCTCTGTAGTTTCAAACTTCGGCCGCATGCTGTAGTGAAACATCTTGTCATTGTATGATAATCTATCCACAAATTCGAGATATTCTTTTTCTTCATCTACATCTTCAGCTTGTTTTCTCTTTTTTCCTCTTTTAGATACACAAATGGCCGTTCTTCGCTTTTTCTTCTTCGGAGGAGGATTCGTCTGGGTCTGAGGATTTTGATCAGCTACGACAACATCGTTTTCCTCCTTTTTCTTTGGAGGATTGGCTGGAGTTTGAGGGTTGAGGTCAGCTACTACAACATCGCTTTTCGGCTTCTTTGCTGGAGCTTTGCATGAGCTTTGAAGGTTTGGATTATGCTTAAAAGATGCGCAGGTTTAGTTTACATATTATCCACAACATGGTTACCTAAATACAGACCAAGGCAAAGAAATAACTTACGATTTCCGCGACATTTTCTGATATTTCCGACTTGATTTCCACTTTTGAAACTGAAGCAAATTTTGCTTTTAAAATGTCTTGTTTCCCCATTTCAATACCTAAAATAAAACAAAAAACAACTATTCAACAGATTTTCGACCAAAAAACGAAAAATTTCGAGAAATTCTGTAAAATTGCACTTTATGACGTTTTTTCTGGAATGTTGCTCAATTTTTATGAAATTTTTTGTTTTTTGCCAAAACCTTTTTGATTTTTGAATAAAAAAGGTAAAAAACGGTTACAACCGTTTTCTTATTACAGCGGTTTTTACAATAGCATAAAATACAAATTTCGTCGAAATTTACTAAAATTGGGCGCAAGCGAAATTTTCATTTTTCTCTATTTTCAATTTTTATGCGGTGTGCGGTTAGTTTTCATTGTTTCGAAGGAAATAAGGCCATTAGAGAAAGAATGTCATAAACAAATGGTTTTACGTCAAATCGCAGTTCAGATTGCCGCATATGTCTTGATATTATTTTTGATTGGGGGAACTAAACAAAGATTCTTACATGACAAGATTTGATTTTATGGCTGACCGAGTTCCGAATATGTTAATTAGGGCCTTCTTTTGACTTTGTTTTGGTTTATAAATTGAATTTTAGACTTTAGTCCTTTAAAAATATTGTTTTAGCCGCTAACCTAAAGAATGGCCGATAAATCCGAGTTCTTTGTGCTTCTGATGCATTTTAGGTAATAAAACGTCTTCAAAGATTTAAATAAATAGTTCTTCGGTGAAGTTTATTCGAATAACGTTTCAAAATACAACAAAATGTGACAACTACAACACATAAAATGTGATCAACATGAAAAAATAAAATTTTTAACATTCTAACAATAAGTTAAAACATTTCAAAACTGAACAAAATACCCGTTGATACTCTTAAAACATCAATATATAACCAAGAAAATGACATTGGGCTAGTTGACAATTTTACATCGATAAGAGCAAATTAAAGCCTAGGGAAACGACTAAAAAAGATAAAGCAGAATTTAAAACCCTGAAGTGACATGTGTAACATCGGTAAGACAATATTTTTAAGCCTGAAATCCTAGAGAAACATAACACAACAATAAAAACAGGAAACTAACAATTTTTATAACAGAACAACAGAGTTCAAAAAGGAAAGCCTATGATAACATGCGATATTCCTGTTTTTTGAGGTTTTGGTCAATTCTGCCTGTTTTCATCAATTACATTATGTCCCAGTCGATTTTCTGAATCCCAATCACCAACATCCCAGTGATCTACTCATACGAAGGTTTGGCAAACTTGTGTCGAGTTTTGCCGGTATTGACGAAAAAGCCGCGCCAGTAGCGGTTCTCGTAGTCGATAATGTTCAAATCGTCTAGGACGTCGTAAGGCGCGCCGTAGCGAGGGTATGTCATGTTCAGCTGAGGATTGGGGTTTTGGAGATAGGGAGAGCCTTGCATCTCGTAGTTTGGGTCCAGATTCTGGAAATTCTGAGATTGAGCTGGCAGATCTTGAGGATTCGAATTGTGGAAAGGTGGATTCATATTCTGAAGATCTGAATCTTGGTTTTGAAGGTTTGGATTCTGAAAAAATTAATTTTTTACTGAACTGAATTCAAGACTAATCGTGTTTATGAGAATCCGAATTCGGATTCAGAACAAATCGATGCTAAACTTCAATTCTGAATTTAGATTCCATAAATTAACATCATGAATCAATAAATCGTAATTGAGATTCTCAAAACTTACCTCTTGATTCAGTGAATTTGGATCCTGAGACTTCGGATGTTGATTTCGTGAATTCTGACGGCAACCACCGTTGAAAGACGTAGAATGTTGGTACCTCCCATTAAAACGACGTCCTGCAGCCTGATGTCGAGGGTTCCAGTTTCGATCGCTCAGATACTGACAACTGCCATATGAATTCGCATTCTGACGTCCTTCACTGGAGCTCTGTGACCGTGAATGACGATAACCTCTGATTGAATCCTGATAACTTCCGTTCGAGCTTTGCGATTGATACCTGCGTTCAGGTACAATTCCATAGCTTAAATCGCCTGGGTTCAGGTTCAGATCACGAAGTCGAGGAATGTGTTCCACATCGTCCGCCATTTCCGAATACATTTTCATGTAGCGTTTGTGTAACTTTGGAAGTCGTATACGTTGGTTGGATTCATTTAGCTTTTCGGCTTCTGCTTTCAAACGTTTCCTTTCCTGAAACAGTCTTTATATTTAAGTCTTGAAACCGTTTTTAAGCCTAGTTTCGTTTTTAAGCATAATTTTAATTTTTAAGCCTAAAATTTCACATTTAAGCCTAAATTTAATTTTCAAGCCTATAATTCTTTTTCGAAGCCCAAATTTCATTTGTAATTTGAAGAATCTATCTTTAAATCTTACAATTGGTTTCTTTTCAATTTTATTTCCAAAAAACAGTTCAACAATTAGACTATAACAACTTTTCTTGACAAAAAGACCCGTTTTTAAGACGAAAAATGTAATTCAACAAAAATATTTTAAAATTACTAAATTTAGACTCAAAACAAAAATAAGCAACATTATTTGATCTGAACAAGACTTTTGACAACAATTTTTTTAATTTTCAGACTTTTTCAACAAATTTCAACGCGTTAGTTAACTACGAGCTATAGTGAATTAAAGGCTGCTCTCTGCTAACCATATAAAATTGAAATATAATGTGAAAATATATAATGAAAAATATAATGTAGCTTTAACTTTACTATAAAAACCATAGTAAAGTAAAATGCTTCTTCTACTGAACTATACAAGAAATTTTCTTAGGCTCTACCTCCACGGCCTTCTTTTGTTCGGCCAAAAACTTGGTGACACCGGCAAACTTCTCATCTTCTTCCTCCTTCCGACGTCTTTCTTCTTCATCATCCACACTCGAGTCATCTCCAGCTTTTGGTTTTGCCGAATATCGGCGAAGGTCCATGTAATTAGAAATACATCCAACTAGAACAGCTTTGTGAACCACATGAACAACAATAGTTTTGTCTGGTTGACCCAAGTTGACTTTGGATAGTGGAGCAAAGTTTGCCATGTGAAAATCAACAATTTTGAGGACTTGATCGAATTTCAACTTGTCATTGCATCTGGCCTAAAAGTTATTGAGGTTAATTCAAAGTTGAACAAGGTTAAGGTGTCTGCTATAACATTTTTAAAAATTAGTGCTTTCCGGCCAATGTTTTGTTGAAAAGAATGTTATAAACATCCTCATAAGACGTTTACCTATATAATAAAGACAAAACAAAAAAGTTTACCTTGAATTCTAAGCTGTACGTGTCCTTTTTGTCCTTTGCAAGACCAAAATGCTTCTCAATAACTCTGCCCAAAGCATTACCCAAAGCTTCTTCGTCCGCATCAATCACATTCTCAAATGGAGTACATCTAGCAATATATCTACAGCATCGCATCTCCTGACATCTCTCAATAAACTTCCGGCCAAGCTCGTACAATTCATCAGGGGTACACGGCATTTGGAAGAACAATATGTTTTTGACGTTGGTGGGGAACTAAACATGAAAATCTTAATAAAACCCACAAAAGCATACCTGTTTAGGTTTTGAGTATCCTGAAGAATCAGTTTTCAACTTCTTATCCTTCAGGTCCGCCAATTCCGCGGCCAATTCATCAGCAGCGTCGCAGGTACTGCTTTGAGAATCTTCCTCCTTCTCCTTTTCGTAATAAATCCTTCCAGCTTGCTTTTCAGCATCAACAAAAGTGTCAATGAGGTTGTAGAATTCGCGAACAGCAGCTTTTTCGTTTCCTTCGACAGTAACCAACACTCCAAGAGCGCCCTTTGGAATTCCTTGTTTTGGCGGCTTTAGCCAGTTCTTTTTCACTCGATCTCCCATTTTTAATGGTAACTAAAAGAAAATAATGTCAAAAATAGACGTGAATACTATATAAGAAGCTATTTATCACGAAATTACAAAAAACACGAACAGAACCACGCAGTAATCTACATGATTATGAAATAAATACTAGAAAACTAAATTTTGTCGGGCCGCGAATTATAGAGCGATACTTGACGCACAATTGCTTGTGTGTCATCTGTTTCGTTGTTCTCCCTCTTTTTGAACGAAAAAAACTTCTTTTATCTTTGCGAGGCTGAAATTGAGCAAAGTCAAAAGAATGTGGACTCCAAGGCCTATTTTCCATCTATTTTCACCAAAATTTACATTAGATAATGCGCGACGGCTTGGAAACGTAATGGTGAATATGGTTTGGTCAAAAAGTTTTGAAAATAGGGCGTTTTAAGGCCATTTTTTTTGGTGATAATCTTTTTTCGATTCTGTAACGTGATTTTCTTGTTGCTCTATTTGAGATTGATTGACAAAAAATGTGAAGGGTTGATTAGATGTTTTAGTTTTAAGGAATGTGTGCCATTGTTTTGATGTAAGTGTGTTTAAAGATTTTAATCGGTTACAAATTACTTTGCTGCGTGACTCATTGTAATAAAAAGACGTTTAGACATTTGTTATGTAAGTTATATAAACTTTTAGCCGTTTTAGTCATTCCTCGATCAATTTATCTAAATGAAGTTGTTATAGTTTTTAAAGCTTGTTTTTAATATTTATTTTGTTTTAGGTCTAAAATGGTGAACGAGGCTGCTCGTCGACAGCAAGAGCTCGAGCTCAAAAAGGCCGAGCTGGCTAGGCTAAAGATGGAGCGTCAGATGAGGAATGCAGCCCGACAAACCATGCCGGCTACACCTAATAGGTTGAATGGAACAGCGGCGGAGAACGGTAAAGATTTGGTTATTTTTTTTTAATTTTAGGTATTCTAATAGACGAGTGAGGGATTAAAATAGTATATAAGAAATATTGAAGTGTTTTAAAGCTAAAATACGGTTTGTTTTGGCAAGAAATGGATTATATTGTAGTACCTGCAGGCCAGGCACCTTGTTTCAGCCATAGCTTTTTTAAAAAGGTAGTTAGGAAACTGAAACTTTCTGAGATATTAGATCATTAATAGCTTTAACTAAGGTGAAAAAAAAGATTTTAAGGTTTAATTAAGTTTTTAAGTTACAGTAGTTTTGCCTAACTCCACTTTTGTCAAACGAGACTTTTATCTCAACGATCAATTTTTTCTAATATTTTAAAATTTTAATTTACAGGAAATGGTATACGTCAAGTCTCTTCAACACAAGACATGGACCAGCTGTTGGCCGAGGTTGGCATAGCGCCCTCGGCCAGTTTGCCGGCCAATGCTTCGGCGCCGAATTTTCTCGCGTCAAATGGACACAGAGTAATAAATGATGAAGCTAACGATGAGCCTGTTGCTTTGGTTTGTGTTTATTGTTTTGTTTTGTAATCTTGTGTTTTTCTTCATCTTTAACATTTTCTTTGGTTTCTTTCTGCGGTTTTTCAATATTTTTGTTGATATTGTAATTGATTTTTAGGTTTATATTGAAGGTTTTGATGAGTTATGGATTTTCGTTATTATTTAAGTAGTTGGTAGATGTAGATATTGGTGTTAGTGACTGTTTTGTAAGCTGAAAGGTTGTTTTATATGTTTTGTTGGTTGGAAAAGGTCTTTTTGGTGTTAAATTGCTTAGTGTAATATAAAATTGATTTTTTTGTCAAAAAATGTCGTTTTTGGTTTGTCAAAGTTGGTTTTATTGAATTACTGAGTGATATAAGTTTTTTAGCTCCTAAACCAACATTTTTGGTACCTTCTAGTTTAATATGAGTGTTTTATTACCTAAAACAACATTTTCCGCTTTTAACTCTTTTATTACAAATTTTCAGGACATAAATCTAAACCGACGACCATTGTTTGAAATTGTACATACATCAAGTATAAGTGTACAGCCCAAAAATGACGTCAAATACTCAAAAGTCACTCAAACGGTGGAAGTGGACACACATGCTGATAACTTTAGCACAGGCTCGGCCGATGGCTTTGAGTTCGATGACTTGAGTATGGATGGACGACATGACACTATTGACTTTGATCTGGATGGAAGTTTGGCCATCGACAAGATCTTGGGCACGGTGAAGGGCAATGATACGGTGAGAATATCATTTAGAATTCATTATTAGCTTAAGTTTCATTTTTAAGCCTAAATTTTATTTTTAGGTTTAAAATTTAATTTTTAACTACCGTTTCAGCGAGAAAAGCCAGAAGTCGAGAAAGAGCATGTTGTACAAGCCAAGAAGCCGCCACCTCTAACAGAACAAGAGAAGGAAGCCATCACGAAAGACGAAAGATTCCAAAAGTTCGTTCACCAAGCCTCAAGAATGTTGGAAAGAGTAATGGCAACTGATAAAGAATATGATTCTTTAGCTGATTATGGCCAAGACATGGAAAACGCACGGTCAGACGCGTTGTTGACACTAAAATCAACCTTCAACAACGATACCTACTTGAACAATCAACAAGGCCGATGTGTGGAGTTTTGCGAAGCCCATCCTGAACTCTTGGCCGTCGCCGTGAATGGAGACGCTGATGGCAAAGGTGGACCATCTGGAATCATCAATATTTGGAATACGGCTATACCTACGCCTTCACCGGAGTAGGTTTAGGGCTTTTTTAGTTGGGAAATGGCGATGAATTTGTTCACAAATTTAAAAATGGCAAGAGCTTTCTTTACAAAACTATATGCAAGAACTTTCTTTACAAAACAAAAAATGGCAAGAACTTTCTTTAAAAAACACAAAATTGCAACAACTTTCTTTACATTTCATTTTAACTTATAACTATTGTAGGTTTGTCTTCCACGCGAACGACAGAATCCGGTCGATATGTTTCTCCCGTTTTCATCCAAAGCTGGTAATCGGTGGCTGCGAAACGGGCCAAATCTGTGTATGGGACATGCGTAACAACCGCAAGATTCCAGTGTCAAGGAGTCAAATCAGCGCCAGAGGCCATACACAAGCTGTAAATGGGATGCATGTGGTTGGAACGAATCATTCACATAGTATGATGACCACCTCAATGGATGGCATCGTTTGTTGGTGGGGATTGGAAAGCATGATCACACCCACTCATAAAGAGGCTCTTATTGGTACTGGCGCTAAGAAGAATGTAAGGTTTGAGTGGGCTTAACTTTAGGGTTGTATGGGGGTTTACGGATCTTAAAGTGAACTCTGGGATTAAAAATGAATTTTAGGTTTAAAATTGAATTTGTAGACTTAAGAATGATTTTTTTAAATAATTTTAGGCTTAAAATGAAACTTTCTGTTTAAAATGAAATTTTAGGCTTAAAACCGAACTATAACCTTAAAAATTAAGCTTTAGGCTTAAAATGAAATTACAGCTTTAAAAATGAGATTTTTAGGCTTAAAAATGAAGTTTTAGGCTTACAAGTAACAATCGGCTTCAAATTAATTTTTTAGGCTAGTAATATGGTTTTTAGGTTTAATCTGATGATGAAGAATTAAAAGATTTGAATTTTGTTTTTTCAGCTTCCAATAATGTCGTCCGATGTGTTTGTCAACGGGTTTGACAAATTCGTCGCTGGTGGAGAAGACGGCTTTTTGTACCTCGGCGAACGTCATAACAACGTGCCGACAGAGTTTTTGAGTAGGTTTTTTAGGAAATTGAAAAAATTGAAATTTTAGGCTTGAATAATAAAATTTAGGCCTAAAAGAGATTTCTTTGGCTTAAAAATAAACTTTAATATTAAAAGTAGATTTTTAGGCCTAATGTTGACTTTGATGCTTCATAATGAAATCTTAGGTTTAAATGTTTAATTTTAAGCTTAGAATGAAATTTTAAGTCTATAAATGAACTTTAAGCTTATAAATGAATTTTTAGGAAAATGTATTTTAGGCCGTTAGATGACTTTTTATGCTATAACTTCATATGAGAAAAATTACAACTTTCATTTCAGTGCACGAAGGCCCAATAACATCAGTAGCCCTACACAAAGCATCAGGAGCCACAGATTTTAGCAATTACTGTCTCACCGGCTCAATGGACTTTGATATGCACTTGTGGAACCTACAAGATCAACCCAAGCCCGACCCAACCGACAAAACCAGCCAGTCGGTGGCACCACGGCCCGTCCTGTCATTCCCGCACAAACATGGCTACAGTTTCATCACCGACGTCCAATGGTCACCAATCCACCCAGCCGTCTTCGTCTCGGCCTCAATGAATGGCAAGTTTTTCTTGTGGAATCTGAATATGGACACGGAGAATCCGGTGGCCGCGATGGAATTTGGCCAACTGGTCAGTAAAGTGTGCTGGAGCCGCGACGGACATTATGTGGTGGGGCTGGGCTCGAATGGCAGCGCTCAACTCTTCGAAGTGCACGATAGCTTGAAGAATGTTAAACCAAGCGAATGGGACACTCTTTCTGGGTAAGGCGGGAGGACTAGGGAGAGGCCAACGATAGGGGTAGTGGTAAAAAATGATGGAATTGAGGAAAAGAAGGGGGGGCATGCCAAATTTTTTTTTAAAAAAAATTTTTGGTGGTGGAGGGCGGGGTAAAAAAAGGTTTATACGGGGGGGGAGGAAGAACTTTCTTTACAAAACAAAAGATGGCAAGAAATTTCTTTACAAAACAGAAAGTGGCTAGAACTTTCTTTACAAATCAAAAAACGGCAAGAACTTTCTTTACAAAACAAAAAATGGCAAGAACATTCTTTACAAAACTGAAAATGGCAAGAACTTTCTTTACAAAACAAAAAAATGGCACGAACTTTACAAACGAAAAAACGGCAAGAACTTTTTTATCAACTTGTTTTTTTAAATATTAACTTTTAATCAAATTTTCAGTGTCCTATACGACGCGGTTCAAGACTCGAAGCCGTTGTACAGCGATGAAAAAGCCGCGAATGAATCTCATCAATCACAGGTTTGATCAACGCGTTATCCCAAACGAGGACTAACACAATTGGTCATCTTTTGTAAATTGTCTATTTGTAGTTATGCTAAGTTATTACCGAGCGCTTAAAAAATATTCATGCGAAAATAGCTTGCTCAATTTTAAAGTTTTCTTAATTCTTTTTTGGATTACATTAGAGTATTGTAAAGTTTTGGTGTTGAGTTGGAATGGAAATGGCAGTAGTGTAAGGTTTTGGAGTAACGATGAATTTTCGGCTTACAAGTAAAATCTTTTGATTCAAAATGGAATTTCAGGCTTAAAAAAGAGTTTTTAGGCTTAATAATGAAGTTTTAGGCTTAGAATTGAATTTTAGGTTTAAACTGAGATTTTAGGCTGAAAAATTAATTTTAGGCTTAAAAGTGGAATTAAAGCTTAAAAATGCGTTTTTAGGCTAAAAAATTAATTTTAGGCTTAAATATGAGTTTTTGGGCTAAAAAACTAATTTTAGGCTTAAATATGAAGTTTTAGGCTTAGAAATGAATTTATGGCTTAAAAATTAGTTTTTAGGCTTAAAAATGAATTTGTAGGCTTAAAAATGAATTTTAGGCGTAAAATGGTATATTCAGAATTAGAAAGAGACTTTTAGGCTTAAAAATATAATTAGGCTTAAAAACTGAATTTCACTTTTAAAATTGAAATTTTAGGCTAAGAAACAAACTTTAACTTTAAAAAATGATGATATTATACTCTAAACTACGAAATTCGCCAATCGAATTCCAACTCTTGTTTTAGCATTGACCAGTTTGATTTACTCGAATGTAAATTATAAGGAACAAAAGTGCCTGTTTATTGTATCATTCGGTTGAGGAAGGCGACGCTTTGGCCTTCTTTTTCATATATTATTATTATTATTTTGTAATTTAATTGTTTACGAATAAATTAACCTAATATATGCTGTATATGAATCGTTTTTTCTTTGCGTTTTGATACCTGTTTTGAACAGATGATTATCTTGGATTGTAAAATACGAGTGGACAAATTTTTTTGCGAATTTTTTTTTTGAAAATTTCGAATTTTTTGAATTTTGCAGTTATTTTTCGACACTTTATTCCGGAATTGACTATAACTTTGATTTTTTTAGTTTTCAGAATGCTGAAGACATTAAGACCGGCACCAAAGGCTGCTCCCCAGCTTCAGATTCAGCCAAAGACTGGCGCTCGTTTGGACGGAGACAACCTCGGTTTACTAGGAGAATTTGTACGAAAGGATCCAGAATCCTACAAAGATGACTTCGACGAGCAAATGACACATTTCATCGAACTTGGCAAGCTGCTACAGATCCAACCAGCCATGCATCGGATGGACGTTCAACCACTGCTTGAGCTGACAACGTTCTTGAGTGGAGTTGCTTACTGTTTTCCGGGTAGGTTGAGGTTTATTTGATGGTATATGGGGGAGCTGGGATTAGCGGTTAGTGGAGGATGGTGTTTTGGAGCGGGCGAGGTAAAAAAGTTTTTTTGGTGGGGGTGGATTTTCGATAATTTTTTTTATTTTTAGTGACGTTAATGTACATCCTACTGCAATATTAAGAAGTAATTTTTAAATAAAATCAAAAAAAAAATTTTTTAGAAAACGCCCGAACCTTTGGAGAAAACTTGGATCAAACCCTTCGGGCCCAAGGCAGCGCATTAGACCCAAATGTACGATTGGCTTTCATCAAGGCTATTGTTACGTTAAGAAATCGGAATTTGATCGATATGGATCAAACGCTGAATTTGTTTTTTGAGCTACTGAAGTGCGAGGACAAGCCATTGAGGTAGGGACTGGTTGTTTAAGCTAAATTTTTAAGGATGCTTTTTAGGATCTTGGAAGGCTTGGAAAGGAACTTTTGGGCTTAAAAATGAATTCTTGGCTTATAAACGAATTTTAGGCTTAAAAACGGAACTTTAGGCGTGAAAATGAATTCTTGGCTTAAAAATGAATTTTAGGCTTAAAATGATTTTTATTCTTAAAACTGAAATTTTAGGCTTAACAATGGAATATAAGTTTTTTTGGTAATTTTACGTTAAATTAAAACTTTTTTACAAGTTTTATTTAAAATTTTAGAAAATTTCTACTGGGCGCCATCATCGGCTTCATTCGACGTCATCACAAGAAGTTCCACCGACCAGACTCCAAGTTTCAAGCCTTTGTTTTCGCCAAAATCAAGGACAGTCGAGCCATAATTGCTCGTTCGGCCGAACTCATTTTGATTGATGCCTTCAGACGGCAGTTCTGGCGCGATGCCAAAACTGCCAATGCTATTTCACAATGTGTTTTTAACAAACACACGAAAATCCAGGTAAAGATGAGGGTTATGAGGGGAGATTTTGGCAAAATTTATTGTTTTTTGCAAGATTTTGGCTAAATTTGACGGTTTTGTGGGCAATTTTTTGATATTCTTAATGGTTTTTGGAGGAATATTGGGACGTTTTTGGAAAAAAAGGGATAACATAAGATAGTGCAAAGTGTAACAAGCTACGTTTTACAACTTTCACGAACTTAGCCAATTCAAAAATGGCACAAAACTTTATGTTGTTGTAGGTAACAGCGATGCGCTTCTTCCTCGGCAGCTCGGAACAAGAGAACGGCGAAGGCTCTGACTCGGACATGGATTCGGAGGAAGAAGGTGAAGATAAAAAGACCATCAAGGAAGTTATGACAGCTTTTCGTCACACCAAAAAGACCAAAAAACGAGCGAAACAGTTGGAGGACGCCAAGAAGGCCATAAACAAGGAAAAGAAGAAGAAGAAAGAGAAGAACAGAAAGAATTGCAACCTGGAAGCGATGAGAATGTTGTATGATCCACAAACTTTGTGTGAGAGACTGTTTGCTGCGCTGGAAAGTAAGTTTTTGCAAGTTTTTTTGAGGTTTTAGCAAAGGTTTTTGGGGAAAAGGATTTGAAAGGAGGACATGCTTCACCGTATAAAATGTCGACTTTAATCTATTTTTTAAACTTAGATATCTGAATACAGTTTTATTACAAATTTTTCAAATTTTAGGTAAGAAAAACGAACGCTACGTAGTCCGCCTCCTCTACATGGCTCTAGTCGCTCGCTTGATCGGAGTTCATCAACTACAGGTCTTGGGCTTCTATTCCTACCTTCACAAGTTTCTACAGCCAAAACAAAAGGAAGTGACGAGAATATTGTTGTACGCAGCACAAGCTTGCCACGAAACCGTACCAAGTGATCTAGTCGAAGGTCTAATCAAAGTCATTTCGAATAACTTTGTCTCTGATAACAATTCACACGAAGCGATCACTGTGGGATTGAATGCAATCAGAGAGATCTTTGCAAATTGCCCGTTTGCCGCTACGTCTGATGTACTGGAGGATCTGTCTGAGGTAGGTTAATATAAATTTGAAAAAAAAAAATTTTAATTTTTAATTTTGGAAAAAATTTTTTTTATTTTTTGAATTTTTTTGAAAAATTAAAAAGTTACTTTACTAGAGCCATATAAACATACATTTTTTAACCACTTCTCAAATTTCAGTACAAAAACTACAAAAACAAGAACGTGTCGATGGCAGCTCGTGGCTTGCTTCAACTCTTCAGAGCCGTCAATCCAGCCATGCTTCGTAACAAGTACCGTGGACGGCCTACAGACGCCGATTCACACTTCAAAACCGAATTTGGCCAGAATGATGCACTTGATTTCTTGCCCGGAGCTGAAGTTCTAAACGAAGACGAAGCGCCAGAAGCCGAAGAGAAGCCGTCGAGGAAGAGGAAACGTCAACAAAGTGAGGATTCTGAATCCAGTTGGATCGATATCGATGATTCTGGGTCGGAAATTGAGATTGCTACGGATTCGGAAGACGAAAATGATGTTGATGATGATGAAGAAGGGGTGGAGGATGATGAAGAAGGAGTGGAAGACGATGAAGAAGGGGTAGAAGATGATGAAAATGAGCTGGAAGGAGCTGAAGATGAATATAATGAAATAGAAAGTGATGAAGAAGGAGTAGAAGATGATGATGAAGAAGAGGAAGATGAAGATGAGAATGAAGAAACAGATGAACCGGTAACTAAGAAGATGAAAAAGGTCACTTTTGCTACTAAAGCCGAGAAGAAAAAGGCTAAGAAATTGGAGAAGGTAAGGGTTTTTGATAAGTTTTAGAGTAGATTGGGTAACAAAACGAAGGTTTTTGATGGTTTAGGTATTAATCAAGGTTATTTCTATAAAAATAAGGGGTTTAAAATTAGGTTTTTCTTATGTTTTAGGTAACAAAATGAAAAAATTAAAGTCGAACCATTTTCAGAAACTTACGGCCGAAGCAGCGTTGGAGAAAGCCCGCTCCCTCTCCGAGAATCGTATCTTTACTGACGAAGACTTTAAGAAAATTAAAGCCCATCAGATGCGAAAACAGCTTGCCGCCGCCAATCCCAATTTCAAGAACAAAAACCTGACCAATGATGATATGAAGCTAAAGGACGAAGTGGCCGAAGTCATTGGAAAACGATCGGAAGGTGCCACACTGACCAGTTTGAATGATATCACACACTTCCACAAGAAGATCAGACGTCAAACCAAGGCAGAGCGACTGGAACAGATCAAGGAGGGTCGCGGGGATAAGGACATGTACAAGAAGAGGAAGAACAATGTGAGTTAGGGTGCATTTTTTAAGGCAGAGGGATGTTTTATATCTAAGGGTGGTGCGGGGGGGGGGGTTGAATGTTGGTGATGATGGCGGATCAATCACCTATTCTCTAAAGCCTCAGGCATTGAAAGAGATGTTTACATAAGAAATTGATGTTGTTTTAGGGCCCCCACGTTGGTCGAACCAATGCCAACATGGCCAAGAACAAGAACTTCCAAATGGTGAGGCAAAAGGTGAGAGGAAAGAACCGTCAACGATCGTTCCGTGATCAACAACGCTCATTAAGAACATATCTTCTAAAGCAAGCTGGACGAAAACCTGGAAATATGTAATAGCCCTATTGCAGTAACTATAATCATAGTTTTTGTTATACTTTGAGTCTTGTCTTTTTTACAGTGTTTTGATATGGGTAATATAATGGTTTTGAAGTAAGGATGTATTTGATACTGTACTATTAGTACTGTGTTGTATACGTACTATATAAACATGAGTATTATAGAAAAGTATCAGATACTGTGCTATTAGCACTGTGATAGATATTTTTCACATATTGTACGAAGGCAACAGATACCGTAGTACTACTTAATACTTTGATAACAGATACCGTAATACTAGTTAATAATGTGCTAGATACGTATTATCCAACATAGATAATACGAACTTGGACTGATGCAATTCAATTGTCACACATTCTAAACCTAATATTATTGACTTCGTAAGCCCTAAGTACAGTAAACATCTACATTGTTATGTAGTTGTTTTTAAAAAAGTACAAGTATACTTTAAGACCATTGTATTACCTAAAATTTTGTTTTACCTTATTGTTTTTGGAGATACTTATTGTTAGCCGAACACATGATATCTGTTCATGTTCATCTAAAATTGTTGTTATTGTTGTCAATTACTTGTTGATGTTATCGGATTACCGATTGTTTTTTCTTTTGATTTTGGTACTCTTATGGATTGTTATGTTACAGTACTATTATGGTTTGTGTTTCAGTACTGTTATTAAGTTTTATTATAGTACTATTATGCACTCTTGTTATAGTACTCTTATAATTCTTGCTGTCTTACTATTATGTACCTTTCTGATGGTACTAATGTCAATTTTTTATGGTACTATCACAGATTTAATCAAATTACTGTTAAAGATGTTTTTGTTTTTTGTTGTTTTAATAAAAATATAAAGAAAGCAGAGGGTTTTACGATATTATAGTAGCTAGGACCAACATAGTATAATCTAAAATTACTGTGACTGTAAGACCTAGTAAAAATCCTGCCAGCAACAGTGCTATCTTAAACATATTACGGTTAATATCTTAATTACAAGCCACGCTGATCGGACTATAATATTATTGCATGTTCTCCTGCTAATACGTGTTCTATGCTACTTTACTTTACCTCAAAAGTACATACGTTTCTCTGTTTGAAATAGAAATATAATACGTTTCTCTACAGACTTGTCTACAAGCAACGCTATAACGCATTACTCATCAACAAGCTGGCTTAAATCTGTCTCTGACGTGTTGGGTTAATCAGCGCTTAATGCGAGATTACTTGGAAGTTTTTGAACGTAAACTCTTTGTACGAGAGATTACAGTACCTGAAAAGGGATTTGGTTCAACTTCTTTCCATTTTGAATTAAGTGCTGATTAACCTTGCACGTCACAGACGGCTTAAGCTTCATATTGCCGATGAGTAACGTAAAGATACCATCATTTTTTAGTTTTGATTTGTGGTTATTTTGGCAATGATTTGTGATTTTTAGGCTTTATATTGTAGTTGTTCTATGTTTTTGTTGTTTTATTTTTGTTTTTTTGGTACTTTTGTTCTTCTTTTTAGTGTTTTTGGCCTTCTTTATGTTTGTTTTGCTTAAATTTTAGTGGTTTGTTTAAGTTGTTATGAGTTGTTACTACTCCGTAGCTTTGTTATTATTGTATAAGTAAAGAATAGTAGGTTAGACCTCTTCATAAACACTTATAACTTAGCAGTTTACTATAGTTTATACATACTGCCAGAGTCAGTCACGCCCAGAGAACACTTGAAACACTGTAGTTAATACAGTCAGAGTCAGGCCCGAGCAGGACGACGGGGTCTGGGAGGAGGGCCCTTGTCAGAGTAGTTTCAGATATCGTTATTGCGTTTATGTAAGAGATCGATTCAGTTGTTGTGGCGGGACCAAAAGGTAGGTCCAACCATAGTACGGATAAAGAAAAGATAGCACGTTAAATCTCTTCATAGCCGAAGAACATACGATGCATTAGTGTACGATGAGTACGTCTTCTTCGTCATGCAGAGTATTAAAGGTCGAATTTGGTTTAAAAGTGGAATCTGTTTTTATGGACGAAAAAAATGTAAAAATATTTATTATGTCATAGTAAATAGTACTATAGAAGAATATAATTTAAAAATTACTAAAAATGGAGCAGGTATACAGTTACGTTTGAACAAGATGGCATTGAAATTTTATTTTTAACCGTTACGTATAGTGCTTGTGGTTGTGGTACGTTTTATGATGGTTATAATACTAAACATATAAAATACAAGTCTATGGGTATAGGTATTAATAGATATAGATAATATTAGGTTGTTCAAATAATTCTGTGCTTCTTTTCAAAGTAAATTTTCAAGGTTAGGGCACAGAATTATTTGAACAACTTAATATTTTAGTTTTAAAAATATGATTAATTTTGTTCAAAAAACTTTGAGCCTCCTCTCAAAGCCTTTTACGGGTTAGGGGCACAGAATTA
Organism: Bursaphelenchus okinawaensis; assembly: GCA_904066225.2. NCBI lineage: Eukaryota > Metazoa > Nematoda > Chromadorea > Rhabditida > Aphelenchoididae > Bursaphelenchus > Bursaphelenchus okinawaensis. The sequence goes on along the minus strand of CAJFCW020000005.1, from coordinate 2,332,153 downwards.
TTTGAACAGCTTAATACTTATACGTTACATTGTTCAAATAGTTCTGTGCCTTATTGTTCAAACAATTCTGTGTTCAGGCTTAAGCGAAACCTGGTTGGGGCACAGAATTATTTGAAAAACAAAATATTTGATAAAAATATAATCTAAAATTTTTAAAATTTTTAATTATATTTTAAAGCCCACACGATAATTAATATATTAATGTTTATACAACGTTTTGTTTGGCCTATCTACAATAATTTAAATTGTAATTGGTTGTCAGCTTCGTACAAGAATGAGAGAGAGAATGTGTGTGATGGTATTGCGTTGGAGGTGGTGCTAGTTGGGGGTGGTAGAGATGACAGAGTACTTTTATGGTAGTGTACATAGTACGTAAGATTTGGTTTTGGATTTGTACCATGATGCTGAGGGATGTTGTGGAGTGGTACTGTAGGGTGTGGTAGTGGGGGTACTGAAGGTGATGGTAGAGGGGTACTGTAGGGTATGATAGAAAGGATACTGTAGGTGATGGTGGGGTGATACAGTAGAGTGTAATCGAAAAGGTACTGTAGGTGATGGTAGGGTAGTATGTAGTTTAGGGTCGTACAGTAGGGCAGGTGTGCTGTAGAAAGTAATGCGACAGTATTTTGACTATAGCAGCATATTACTGTATTGATACTGTAGCATCGTTCTAGTAGGCATATCGAAGATTACGGTAATACCATATCAGTATCATAAAGTACAGTAACAAAATTACTGTAATTTCAAATTGAACTTGTGATTCTTGCTGTACAGGGTAGTGTAGGGTAGGGTAGGGCAGGTAATGACCCATAACATCTGTCACTGTAGAGATTTTACACTGTCAATTCACCACGGTAGAGAATTCACATTCTCAATCACATTACCACAACACCAATTACTACTCTCATCGTACACAAGCTACAGCCCGCTCATCAACAACTTCCCACGCCTTCAGAATCGAATTTATTTGCGGCCGAAGCCGCGCGCGGCCTGATTCGCCAGCTTCAAAAAGTTTTTCGACCGTTTCTCGAAGAACTGCAGCGACAACGGCGTCGTCTTGCCTTCACCGTGCTTCCCTTCGACCGGTTGGGGATAGGCGTTCAGTTGGTCCAACGCCTCAGCCAACGTCGCCGGCTCCTCATGCAACAAACTCTGACGTAGCCGCTGTTCCAGCTTATGGGCCGCCTCCTCGGCTTCGATCAGCTCTGCCAATGCGTACAGTTTTTGGGCTTCTGAAAGTGGGTATGGGTTAGAAATGTGAGGGTTTTAAGAGGTGGTAATTTTGAAATTTTTTAGGGGAGGGTAGTAATTTAAAAAATTTAATTTTTGGGGGTGGTGATTTTGAATTTTTTAGAAAAAGGCAATTTTGATTTTTTGAGGGTGTGGTAATTTTAAATTTTTTAGAGGAGGTGGGGGGTTTTGAATTTTTTAGAGGGGAAATTTTTAATTACAGAAACTGCTAGGAGGGGTGATTTTACTATGTTTTACAGTGATGAAGTGAAAATTTCAAAAAAAAAATTTAATTTTTAAAAAAAAAATTTTTTTTTCTAAATTTTAAATTTTTTATCAAAAATTTTTGCCACTGGAGCCAAAAACATTACCAAACTCATAAAACGTCATTTCACCCAAAATACCCCTAGCAAATCAACAAAGTTCAAAACCCTAACCAAAACCTCCAAAAATCACCTAATTGCCTATTACCTAATTGTTTTTCCGCCCAAACTTTGAAAATAAAAATTAATTTAAAATGCTAATTTCCACTTGTAAACAAAGTTTTTTCCTCTCAAACTTTTGTAAATATTTGAATCCAATTCGACTGTAAACATTTTGCAAACTAATGAATATTAAACGTTTCCGGCGGCGCGAATAAATTTGGCTGGGGACTAAAATACTTTGAAATTCAAACTTTTTTGAACTCGACTATGTTTGGAGAATTTTTAATGAAGTTTGTGGCATTTCTAGCATGGTTTTGTCAAAAAAAATAATTTTTTAGAAAAAAAAGTTTGAAAAAAAAATTTCGAAAAATTTCAGCTTGGTCCCCCCTGTGGATTTTTTTGCATGATCACGCTTTTGGCTTTTGCAAATTATTTTTTTTTGCAATGTCATGACGTGCCCTGATAAAGCAACTATGTTGACAAACTTTTAGCTTTTGGGAAATAAATTACCATTTAAAAATTTTTAGAAAAAATTTTTGAAAAAAAAAATTTTTTGAACCCTGTGGATTTTTTCACTACTTTTGATAACCCTCGTCCCTGACAATTTTTTTAAATTTTTTGCAATATAATGACGTTCCTTAATAAAGCAACTATGTTGACAAACTTCCAGGCTATTGGGAAGTAAATTATCATCGAAATAAAAGTGGCATTATTAATTATGCAGAACGAATTGGCTTTGATGAATAAGATAAGACGAATAAGACTGGTCCAGTGATGTCGGATTTAAGTAAAAGGCTTAATTAATCGCTTCGAACTTTGAATTTTTAATTTTCGAAAAGGTTGCTCAAAAGGTACTCAAAAGGTTGGAAAAACATCTGGCGGAAAGGGTTGTTTAGGCTTTTGCGTTGGTTAGCAAGGGGGGGGTGTTATGGTAGGGGGTCGGGGATGGAAAATCATCAAAAAATTTTTTTTTAGAAAAATGGGATTTAGAAGGTAAAAAGTGAAAATATAGGCCTACTAGAGCAACTGGTACAATTTTTTTAAATAAATTTACGCAGTAACCCCCAAAGCTTTGTCTAACAAATCCTAAGCCTATTAACGCTAAGACAATTGTCATTCTCTGCACAATGCAATTAAAGTCTGATAACCACCTTATTATGACAAAGTAACTCAATTACATAGTAATATACACAATATAAGCCCAATTACACAATGTAATTAACAAGATATGATCAATTACATTGTGATAGGCTTAGTCACAGCTTAACAATCTTCACAGTTACTGAGATCTCATCGTATGTTAAGCTGATTACGTTGTTTCGAAAAATTAAGCCAGTTACAATGAATTTCCAAGGCATTTCAAAGCTGGATTAACCCGCTTATTGCTTGGTAATCAGCAAAACTACGTGGATATTAACTATGATGAAGATAGTCATCATGATAGCTATGGTTAAGATAGTTATCACATTAACCATGGTTAACAAAATCATCATATTAACCACGATGTCTTTATCAGTTATAACAAAAATTATAAAATTATGTTTTAGCCCTAGGTATCACAAGTCATAACTTTGTAAATCAACATATGAACGGAACCACTATGTAATGAAGTTACACTAATTGTAATGTTAACATTGTTAATCCGAGACAAATGTGCTCCTTAATTAAATTGCCGAATCTAATTTGTATTCCAACTTGTCAACATTACAAGTTCATTTTCAGGGTTAATCTACCGTATGACAACTTATTTTGGGGTCAAAATTTTTTTTGAATTTGAATTTTTTTTCGAATTTTCAAAATTTTTTTAAAAAATTTAGAAAAATATCAAATTTCTCACAAATTTTAAAAATTTATAAAAAATTTTTAATGTAACACTACCCATTGGCCATAATAACCGTCTCAAACCTCCTAATATTTAATAATTTGCCCTCAAGGCCTAAAACTCCAAAATTCAAAATTTCGAAACCACCCTTAAGGTATTCTCATTGAATTCCGTATGCTCAGAATGTTGTGTTCTAATCCGCCAGAAAATCTCATGACCCTCAGGGGATGTTCTATTCTTGTTTCTTAATCGCATGTAAACAGTATTACCACCAAAGGTAACCGGGAACTAATCACGTATTTTTGAAAGATTTTCGGAATTTTTTGGCCGGTGGAAACAAAGTTTTTGCATAAAATTTTAAATTTTGAAAAAGATGCTGTAAGGAAAGTTCTTGCGGGTTTTCTAAAAATTATCTCCGATTTTTGCCATTTTTCTTAACTTTTTCGCTTGTAAAAAAAGTTTTTGCGAAAATTTTAAAAGTTTGAAAAAAAGGTTGTTGTAAAGAAAGTTCTTGTGGTTTTAAAAAATCTCAGCGGATCAATTTTCGTTGATTGTACGAAAAGTTTTGTCAGTTTTTCTGTAAGTTACTCCTAACTCCAGCCTTTTTTTTCCTACTTTTTAGTCTGTAAACAAAGTTTCTTCGCAATTTTTTCAAATTTTTTAAAAAAGCTATAAATGTAACTATCTTACCATGCTCTGTCGAAACCATGGGCTTGGCCGAACCGCTAGTAGCCAAAATACAGACTAACAAAGCAACAACTATCGTCTGAATCATTTCTGTACGGGCGGGGTAAAAGTGTGTGTAATTAACCCTGGTGGGGTAGGTTTAAGGTTCAAGTGAGTGTGGAAGCTCTTCGACTTTATCGTGTATCCGTACCTAAAATTTGTAGTGTTTAACTATGGTTTGTGGTGTGATATGATGTAATATATATTATGGTAAACTAGAGTTTAAGCATAATATAGAAGGCTGTTCGCGGTAAAGTACAATTTTCTACAAAATACAAAGGGCAGTTTAAATTCAAAACAATGTAAATTGTAGTCAAGGTACGTAAGAACAATAATATACTGTCATACTTTACTACAAATATTGGTTTACATAACAAAAACTTAAAAATTATATTCACCATGACTAACTAACCCCCAAATAACAAAATTTTGAATTATCGTATTTTACAAAAACAAAATTAAGGAAAAACAATGTAAAACACGTTATCGTATCGCCAGTTGCGTATAAAGTCAATACCAAACGTATTTACCTACATCGTGTTGACATGGCGTAAATAAAAACATGGCATCGTATGAAAACATGGCACCATGAATAATATAAAATGAGTCAAAAAAGGTTCGAAATGAATAAAATGACATGTTTTTTCGTTAATATTAGTTGTATAAGTGTCATATACAACTAAAATAATTGGGTTTAATATTGTATGTGGCATAGTATTACTGTAGCAACGTAAAGAAGTGGAAGTATTAAGTAAGAGAGGCAAGGATAAGCAATATATAATGATGTTTTTGAAAAAGTCTAGACATAGAAATTAAAAAAAAAGTTATTGTAGTAAGTTAGCAAGACACGAGAGAATGTAAAAAGTAATATATTACAGTGTTACGACATTTAATAAAGATGTGGCAACATAAAAACAAAAAAGTTACCCAAATAGTCGAGGTACTACGTTGTTCAAATATTTCTGTGCCCCACTCTCAAAGAAATTTTTTACCCTACACTATTCCACTATACCCCACTTTTCTCGAACCTTTCATACCCTCCAACGTTGAGAGGCTCAGAATAATTTGAACAACAACCCTTACAACAAAATCATATCACAGCCTCTACTACAATATAAGATGACTTTACAAAATTAAAAGTCTTCAGAACAAACTACAGCTCAGCCACACCATATACCATACTCAGCTTCGCCATATATCATCCCCAGCATATGATACGAGAACTATTAAAACTATTTTAGACATGTTCATTGCGGTTTCAAGGCCGACTCCGCCCCACACACTTCTCGCCCGTTACAAGTGTGAAATGCCCTGAGGCGGGGTCACATCAAGCGAATCTTTTGACTTTGGCAAAAATAAAAAAAAAATAATTACACTTTGTTGATTTGGATTACTGTAACTTTAAAAATTACAAAATTTTGAAAAAAAAAATTTAAATTTTTTAAAAAACTTGGAAATTTTAAAATACAAAATTATAAAAAAAATAAAAAAAGTTTTTTGATTGTTATAAGCAAGAAAAAGAGCTTTATAGGTATAGGTATTAGTACTGAACTGTTCAAAAAATTCTGAGCCCCATCTCAAATCAAATTTTCCAAACTATAATATATAGCACAGAAGTTTTTGAACAACCTAATATTAAGTCGTTCAATTAATTCTGAGCTATCTTAAAAAACAATTTTTCTTAGGGGCACAGTTTTTTTTAAACAAAAAAAAAGTTTTTAAAGAAATACCATGCCCAGCACAAACAAAAAATAAAAAAAAATTTTAGCTTAAAAAAATAGTAAAAACTTTGTTTACAATGTCCAAACAGCAAAAACTTTCTTTACACTCTCCCATGACAAGACTTTTCATGACATTTGACAAAATTTGACCTTGAAGCATTAAAAATATTTTTTTGAATTTCTTTTGTCATTTTTAATGAAAAATGTTGCAACAGGTGCTTTTCATGAATATTCAAATTAAATATTTAATTAACTCTCACATTTTGTAACTAACAATCCTGCTTTACCGGACCGACAGAAGATAGATTTAATTACAAGTTGTTTTTTGTCACAAAAATGACGATTAATTTTGTTACCTTAAGGCTTGTGATAAGTGAATTAGAGTCTAACTAAGGTATAATGAAGGTGAAGTTCAGGTTTTGAAAATATAAGGCTAAGGCTAAGGCTAAGACTAAGACTAAGGCTAAGGCTAAGGCTAAGGCTAAGACTAAGACTAAGACTAAGGCTAAGGCTATGGCTAAGACTAAGGCTAAGGCTAAGACTAAGGCTAAGGCTAAGGCTAAGGCTAAGGCTATGGCTAAGGCTAAGGCTAAGGCTAAGGCTAAGGCTAAGGCTATGGCTAAGGCTATGGCTAAGACTAAGGCTAAGACTAAGACTAAGACTAAGGCTAAGGCTAAGACTAAGACTAAGACTAAGACTAAGACTAAGACTAAGGCTAAGGCTAAGGCTAAGACTAAGACTAAGGCTAAGGCTAAGGCTATGGCTAAGACTAAGACTAAGACTAAGGCTAAGACTAAGGCTAAGGCTAAGGCTAAGGCTATGGCTAAGACTAAGACTAAGACTAAGACTAAGACTAAGACTAAGACTAAGACTAAGACTAAGACTAAGACTAAGACTAAGACTAAGGCTAAGACTAAGGCTAAGACTAAGGCTAAGGTTAAAGCTACGTACGTTTTACTTGATATACTAAGATTCGTTCTTTAGTATATGAACAAAACAATGTTCTTTCATCTGTCTACATTAACATAGCTGTAAAGAGCACTAATACGAACATAATGTAACGTAATACTACAAGTAGAACGTCTCATTGTAATCCAAATGTATCATAATACTCTAGGTATATTATCATAACACTACACAGAGAATGTATCATAATACTCTAGGTGTATTATCATAATACTACGGATATAAAAATGATTATTCGAGTACATCCGCTTTTACAATACCCGATCGAGACGTATTAGCATTACAATGGCGTTTTCTTCGAATTCGAATAATGGTGGTTGGTTAATTAAGAACAACAACAATGTCGTATAAAGGTTGGCAAAGTTTGTTTTTGGTACAAACTGGGTAAAATATGACATTTTTTGACAATTTTTTTAGTTTTTGTTATAAAAATTTGAAAAAAACGTTGTTTTTTAGCCTTAGCCCAGTGCCCTACCTTCAAACCCTAGCCCTGAGCCCTAACCCAGAAGCCTAGCCCGAAGCCCTTGCCCAGAGTCATAGCCCAGAGCCTTAGCCCATAGCCCTAGCTCAGAGCCCTATCTCAGAGCTCTAGCCCAGAACCCTAGTCTAGAAACTCCGCCCAGAGCCCTCGCCCAGAGCCCTAGCCCAGATCCTTAGCCTAGAGTAATAGTTCAGTGCCCTAGCCCAGAGTCCTAAACCAAAGTTTTAGCTTAGAGCCCTTAGCCTTGCTATACTTTGACCATCAATACCAAAATCATTAAGATTTCTCTTGTAAACAAAGTTTCTGCGCTTTCCCTACATTTTTTTAGCCGTTTTTCCGTGTAATTAACTTTTAATCTGCCTGAGGCACGAAATTTTTGAAAAACAAATTTATTAACGAGTAATTCATTTCCTGCTCGGTAAATTGAAATCTGACATTCGAAACGACTGTCAATTGATATTAAATTCGTTGGAACGTTCACGCTATCGTACAATAATCGTACTGTTTTTGTGTTACAAGTAGTATCATGTCTAGTGAACGTGGCATAATTTGGAAACAATAATTATTTGTCATTACTTTGGAAATTTATTGGTAATTGAGGTATATTGCATGTTACTTTGTTGCAATTGTAAAGGTTGGGCGAAAACTTTGTTTACGGAACAAAATATAACAAAAAAAATTTTTAAACACATTTTGAGGTTTAAAAACTTTTAAAAAATGGTTTTATAGGCCCAAAGTGTCGTTTTTATTTGATTTTTTAAAAATTTTTTAAATTTTTGTTTTGGCGCCAAACTTGGCATTCTGTTTCAAAGCTCTAACTAAAGTCAAAATAACAATTTTTATTGTAAAAAATATATCACTAACAGTATTTTATTTATCAAATAAAATTTTTTTTCAAAAAATTTTAAATTTTTATTTTTGGCGCCAAACTTGGCATTCTGTTTTATAGCCTCAAAACTCATAAATATTGATTTTTAATAATTTTATAACGTTTTATAATATCTATTTAAAAATATTGTTATAGATCATAAACAATATGCGTATTCTCTTGTATAAACTTAAAAATAATTATTTACAACCACAGAAAGCCGACTAATTACAGCCAAAAACCGATAATAAAAGTAGTTAAAAAATATCTTTCTCACTCTAATAGTCTTTTCGAAATGTAATTGTAACTGTTTTGTAAAGGAACGTCAGCTAAATCGGTGGTTTCAAAGCTGTAATTATCGTTTCAATGTCTACAAAGAGTTACAATTCTCGAAATTCTTGCACTTGGCACATCTTATGACATGTGACATATAAAGCTAGAAGTATAGCTAGAACTACGGCTAGAGCTAGAGCTAGAGCTAGAGCTAGGGCTGTGGACTAGAGCTCTCGCCTATGGCTCTGGGCTACGGCTAAGCTTCTAACATAAGGCTAGTGCAATGTTAGATTAAAATTTACTTTGTACCCAAAAAATACAAACCAGTGTTAAGCTATGATTAAAAAACGCAAGTTGTAGCTACAGAATGAGTAATTTCATATTATGAATACCCAATGAGCTCAACTTTGGTCGAGTACAGACTAAACACTGATTAGAAAATACTCTAAAAAACATGTTTTTGGCGTCTGAAAAGACGTTTTGTATTAAAATAATGAGTTGGAATTGCCAAAAATGAGGTTGAAACAGAATGCCAAGATTTGAAATTTCTGGCGGAAAATTTAAATTTTAAATTGTTTGAAAGTTATTTTTTTGTAAACTGAATTTTTATATCGTATTTTACAACAAAGCTAGTCTTAGATGTCACATATACCTTAATAAAAACAAAAAACTAGTTGAGGACATATTATACGATGAAACCTGTTTTTCAAAAAAATTAAAATTAAATTTTTAAAAGGTAAAAAAATTTTTTAAAAAGTAAAAAAATTAGTAAAAAAGTTCAATGAACAGTAAGGTAAATAATAAATAAGGTTTTTGTTTTTTAAATTCATTCAAGAACACGTGAAAACATTATCAGGATTCGAACATAAGTAGCCTTTAATTAAGTGCCACTTTTTGTCGGCCATAACAAATTTTTCAAAGAAAAATAACCAAGTTTAATCGAATATCTGACGTTTTTTAGATAAGGCAGCATTTGAAATTTGATTTTTGAAGTTTTCGAAGAATAGCCCCTAGCCCTGGATTTACATTATCTTACCCTTGCTTGCCCTACACTTGCCTTGCCTTGCCTTGCCTTGCCTTGCCTTGCCTTGCCTTGCCTTGCCTTGCCTTGCCTTGCCTTGCCTTGCCTTGCCTTGCCTTGCCTTGCCTTGCCTTGCCTTGCCTTGCCTTGCCTTGCCTTGCCTTGCCTTGCCTTGCCTTGCCTTGCCTTGCTTTGCCTTGCTTTGCCTTGCTTTGCCTTGCCTTGCCTTGCCTTTGTCCTGCCTTTCCCCTGCCTTTGCCCTACCTTTTCCCTGCTACCCTACTCTTCCTTATCTTACCTTTTTTGACTGTGCCCTAACTTCTTTTACTCTGCTTTACCTTCTCCTACCATACTCTAGCTTCTTCCCCCTGAACTACTGTTTTCTTCTACTCTGACCTATGTTACCTTACTCTACCCTACCTTTTTCAACCCAACCTGGTCTTTTTCTACCCTTTACTCTAACCAACCTTACTATTCCATCTTTTCCTTTACCCTACACTACCATACTCTATCCTATTCTAAAAAAGAAAATCCTTAAAACTTTTAAATATTTTTTTAATTTTTTTTTATTTTCAAAAGCCCAAAAAGTATTTTCTCTCCAAAGGTACGATCTTCGGCTTTACGTCGACAATTATACAATCATTGCCGGATTATGGTCGAAATTACGCAATAAAGATATTACTTATCAAAAATGTAATTTTACTACTAAAGATTAGTAACAGCCACTCTTGAAACGTATTTTATGATTTACAGACTATAATGTGTACTTTTGTTAAAAACTGCAGAAACTTTCTTTACAAAACATAAAATGGCAAGAACTTTATTTACAAAACAAAAAATGGCAATAACATTAAATACAAAACCTAAAACAGACAATAATAAAAATGGAAGTCTAAACCTGTCTTAATCATTGCAAAACATGATTTAAAAGTTTGTTGTAGATGTGCTAGTACGAAGAACGGTTGCATTATGACCGCTTTTATGAACATTGTTATTCTAAAATTTGAAAAATAGCCTATTTCCGGGCACTTTTTTGCGAATTTCGTCTGATAAACCTACTTTTTTGGACTTTTCAATAAACAAAAATGTAAAAAAATGTTTTTCTAGTAATTTGCTTTACCCTATTGTACCCTACTCTACTCTACTCTATCTTACCTTGCCCTCTGTAACATCTATTCTATCCTATCATACCCTCTGTATCAACTATTTTTAGCACCAACCGGTTGCACAAATTTTAATTCTAAATACCGTTGCCTAAGTATACCTAAATCCACTGTAGACAAGGCTTACCGTACGGATTCTAAAACCCTCGTAACCTTTCGGTCATTGTATTTACTATGTTTTTCATGGTAAATCCGCGAATACGACCGAGTGAAACCGGCTAATCCGAAGCCAAACTTACATTTTTAGCAGAAAAAACGATTGAAAGTACAGCTGTCATTGTAGTGAAACGTTCGTCATATCAATGGCATTTCAAACATTTAAAAATTTATAGATGTGCAGGAAAAATTGATTGCACCGTGCAATGTTTTTGATTGCACTGTGCGGTATATTTTAATTGCACCGTGCAATGTTTTTTGATTGCACAGTGCAACGTTTCTTCGTTGCACTGTGCAGTTTTTTTTTATTGCACCGTGCGCTGTTTTTTTATTGTACAGTGCAATATTTTTTTATTGCACCGTGCAATGTTTTTTTGATTGCACTGTGCAATGTTTTTTAATTGCACCGCACGTCAAGTTGACAGCGGACTAAGATGCTTTGCCACTTCGTTATCGGGTCGAAAAATAACGGAATGTCACAAAAAGTAAAATTATATTTTTTCGTTTTGCGGTTGGAAATAATTCCGGTCTCTTGGTCGCTTAGAACGTTGTATTATGCTAATTAGGTCAAAAAAATAAGTAGAATTCTTTATTTCTTAATATGGTTGTCTTAATTGACTTTTCTATTTACTTTTTGACCGGAAACTAAAAAATTATCCGAGAAAAAAATCTTTTTCTTTTCGAAAACAACTATTGATTGCGACGAAGTGTGAAAAAACGGCCAAGTCCGCGTTTTGTTTTATTTCGACTTGACGTGCACCGTGCAGTAAGAAATGACATTCCTTTTTATGTAAATTATTTTCAAAAGTGATTTAGCTATAATTTTAAACAAGTTTCAACATAAATTTAATAGTCATTCAAAAAATGCCAGCGTAATATTTACAAGTCACGCGGTGCAATTAATTTCGACTGCACTGTGCAGTGTTTTTTAAACTGACGACTTTTTGTATGCAAAGTTTATTATCTACGAGCCGGCTTAAAATATCAAAAGATAATGAAAAGAAGGCATTCATTTCAGATTGACAAGTTTAAACAATCAATGTAAAGGTAGCTCCTTTCAAACTAGCAAAACGGCCGTTCAATGATGATGCACAGTATCCTTTGCAATCGCCGCTTGCGCAGGTGTAATTGTCACATGTCATTCCAAATGAGTAACAAACTTGATCACAACGTGCTTTGCAGTAATCTTCACAAGTCAAGGCTACGGCGGTTACTGTAACCATAACAGCAAAGAGGCACAAGAAAACCATTAAGTTAGCACGCATTTTTGGGTTGGGTGTATAGTAGCTTTGGTAGTAAGGTATAAGGTAGTTAGTAGTAAACTATACCGTAGTTTTGGTAGTAGGGTATACTGTAGTTTTGATAGTAACTTATAATGTTTTTTAGTCAAAATCACAAACTTTTTATACTGCTCTTATCACTATCCAATCCCACAACAATCATACTGATAACATCACAAGCATCTTCTTGATCCTATTTTTTTTTTGCCTTTAACCTCACCTTGTTAACTGATTAACAAGCTTATGACGTGCAGAAAAGAATAAACACATTGTTGTAGATCAATAACTATCGATTAGTCATACTCTTATCACTATTGTTAAGCTAATAAATGCAGTAAAAGCAGTGATAAGATGACAATCATTGTAGGATAGTGATTTTGTTTTAAAAAACGTTAAAACATACCCTACCCTACCCTACCCTACCCTACCCTACCCTACCCTACCCTACCCTACCCTACCCTACCCTACCCTACTCTACCCTACCCTGTTGGACCACACTCAGGATTACCCTCACATACCTTTATTATCTAGCCTTACCCTTCATTGGCTATACCTGCCTTAACCTTCACTGCCTTGCCTTGTTCTGGCTTTGCCATGCCCTTGCCCTGCCTTTGCCCTGCTCTTGCCCAGGGCAAGTCCGGCTGTTCACTCCTGAACCTTAACATACGCTACTTTGCTCTACCGTTTCTACTTTACCCTACCTTACTCTACCTTACCCTTATACACTATATACGACTTGTACTGTAATTCGTGGCTGTAAATAAAAGACACTGTACAGTTTTCACGTTAATCTCCAGCCGTGCATAACATTTGTGATTCAAAAATAAACTCGCGATTATGTGCGTAATACAATCTTAATACACATAGATGTATGTGTATTATATAGATGTATGTATTGTGTATTATACTTAAAGTGTCAAGGGCGTTACGCTTACACATAAACATATTACGGTATGTCATAGATGGATATATACATGAAAGTATTAACAAGAAAAAACAAAAGATTTTTAAAAATCTATTTATAAATAGTCAAAAATAGCATTTTAATTACCTTTAAGACATTTTAAAAGTGGAAGTTGAGTGGAAGATTTTCAGTGCAAATTACATTGAAGATCTTCCACTCAACATTCATTATTAAAAAGTGTCAAAAAGGTGTATAAATTTCAAAACTTTTATTAATAGTTTTTGGAAATAAAATTCTTGCACCTTTTTACCCATACCTATAAGTTAGCATTCCCAGACCGAAAAAACAACCGCGTCGCCACGAAAAGTAATTATATTCGAAATGACATTTGTTTTTGGCCAACATAATGTTACGCACTTCCTGCATAACATCACGATTGGCTAGCGAGTTACGGCAAAAACGGTAATTGACTAACCTTTTCTGGCATAGCCGTAAACAAAGTTTCAAAATTTTTAAAAATTGGTTTTTGAAGCCTTAAATTTGCTTAATAATTGCACTACTTAGCCCAGAGCCTTAGCCTAGAGCCCTAGCCCAAAGCCCTAGCCTAGAGCCCTAGCCCAGAGCCCTAGCCCAGAGCCCTAGCCCAGAGCCCTAGCCCAGAGTCCTAACCCAGAGCTCTAGCTCAGAGCCTTAGCCCAGAGCCCTAGCCCACAGTCCTAGCCTACAGCCCTAGCCCACAGCCATAGCCCACAGCCCTCGCCAAAGAGCCCTGGCCTAGAACCCTAGCTCAGAACCCAGGCTCAGAGACCTGGTCAGCCTTGGTGTTAGTCGTCATTCTGATCTTGACTCTAGTTTGTAGTACTAATTATCCTAGTCCTGGCCTGGGTCCTGATCTTGGTCTAGTCATGGACTTGTTCCTGCCCCTGAACTGTGTTCTTGTTCTAGCCCAAGACCTAACTTAAACCTTAGAACACGTCCTGGTTCTTAGCCCTAGCCTTATCTTTAAATCTAGCCCTTGCCGGCGGTCTTTGTCCTAGTCTTGATGCTGGCATTGGTCTTGGTCTTAAGCTTGGTTCTGGTTCTAGCCATGGTTATAATCTTAGCCTTAGTTCTGGTTTTGGTCCTGATTCCTCTAACATGTTAGTAGTATTATATTTACCTTAGTTAGTCTTGGCTTTGATCTTATTATAGCTTGTGCACTAGCTTTAGCTCTATCCTAAGCTTAAGCCCCACCTACCCCAACACTAACTTATCCAACCCTATTCTACTCTACCTACCTTACTCTACCTTACTTACTCTCCTCCCCCCCCGCTAACCTCCCCCTAATTATCAAATTTCAAAACCTATGCTTTTCTACTGTAAACAAAGTTTTTTCCCACCTAAAACCCGGAAAAATAAACATAACCTATTTGCCTCAAAATACTCTTCGTATACGATGTTATTATAGCTAAAACAACAAAAAAACATAATTATAGTGATCATTAGCCTCATTCACCAGGTGACCGCCAATTTATACTAATGGGCAGAGTTTTAGGTAATAAGCGGTTAATCAATGCCATAATTATAATATAGTTACACTCGGTAAACAAGACTTTACTTTTTTGAGTTGTAATACAGGTGATAAATATATGGTACGTTGTTCACAACAATATATATAATTCTTGAGAAAGTAAAAGATGAAAGGCAAAGCTTGAAGTACTGAACGGAAAACTTCAAGAACTTTCTTTACAAAACCAAGAATGGCAAGAACTTTCTTTACAAAGCGAAAAATGGCAAGAACTTTCTTTACAAAACAAAAATGGCAAGAACTTTCTTTTCAAAACACACAATGTCAAGAACTTTCTTTACAAAGCAAAAAATGGCAAAAACTTTCTTTACAAAACTAGAAATAACAAGAACTTTGTTTACAATCCTGTGTTTTTGCTATTAAGTTCATCATGACTAATATAAATGTTGTAATGTTTACATATTATATATAGACACATTACATGCCATTATTACTCATACCGTATCTAAAAATACGAATTTGATTTGAGAACGTTTGCCATTTGTCATGGCATTGTGATGCAAAGATTATTCGGAACGTTGACTCACGGTCTGCGGAACTCGCAAATCCCCCGAGGGGATTTACTTAAAATACGAAGTTTGAGTCATTCCCAAATCTTTGAGGTTTCAAAGGTTTTTATGCAAAAATATAGTTTCCAGCGTGACGTGCTGGCTAAATTTAGAATTTTGAAGTTTTTGAGAGTTGTAAAGAAAGTTGTTGCCATTTTTTGTATTGTAAAGAAAGTTCTTGCCATTTTTTGTTTTGTAAAGAAAGTTCTTGCTATTTCTTGTTTGGTAAAGAAAGTTTTTGCCATTTTTTGTATTGTAAAGAAAGTTCTTGCCATTTTTTGTTTTGTAAAGAAAGTTCTTGCCATTTTTTGTTCTGTAAAGAAAGTTCTTACCTTTTTTGTCTTGTAAAGAAAGTTCTTGCTATTTTTTGTTCTGTAAAGAAAGTTCTTACCTTTTTTGTCTTGTAAAGAAAGTTCTTGCCATTTTTTGTTTTGTAAAGAAATTTCTTGCCATTTTTTGTTCTGTAAAGAAAGTTATTGCCATTTTTTGTTTTGTAAGAAAAGCTCTTGCCATTTTTTGTCTTGTAAAGAAAGTTTTAGTCATGTATAATTAATTCCACAGTCCTTGACCCAGTTTTGTCAATCTTCAGGCCGCGGGTGACAACTTTTACGACAGATCTTACAACTATGCCGTTTTCTGTTTTGTAAAGAAAGTTTTTGCTATTTCTTGTTAAAAAAATCGTGCCAACTTTTTTCGTGGTACGAAAGTTTCTGCTATTTTTATTAGAGTATTTCTTTTTTTAAAGTTTTTGGTAAACTGCAGCCTGCGAGTGACTTCTTATACGATGGATGACAAAACCTTTCAATTTTTTTGTTTTGTAACGAAAGTTCTTCCTATATTATGTTTTGTAAAGAAAATTCTTGCTATTTTGGTTACTTTGAGCGCTCTTAAATTGTTTTTTAGTTTCTGCAAGCTGCGGGTGACATATTATACGATAGCTTTCAAAATCTGTCTTTTTCTTTTCGAAAAGAAAGTTTTTGCTGAAAACTACAAAAAAAAACAAATAATGACACATTTTAATAGCAGTCGTACACCTTTCTTACATTTTTTACCCTTCCCCCCTCTCCTCCTCTTTCCTCTCGCCAACTTTACGTTGCTCCTTACTTTCCCTCTTTCTCTACCAATTCCTCCTCCCTGTTTCCCCCCTAACCTTCCCTAACCCGGCCTTTAAAAAAGTACAGTACGACTGTGCAATATGTTGTTGAACACTTTGCACTAATCCAACGAAAACCGTTTCCAAGTGACACTTTGCGATTAATTACGTTTCCGGTGGCTGAAATTGTTTGCACGTCTGACCTCGAAATGTCATCGGATGTTTATAGCGAAACGAACAATTGGGATTAGGGTAATCAACGTTCTTTGCAATTTAATCGGGCCAGCTTTATCATGAAGACATGTCGGTATCAGTTAATATACCACGCAAGTTTGTATTAATAGTTTACTATGTAAACATGTTAATATGTGGGGTACCGTAGTAGTTACTCTAAGTGAAAAAAATTTTGAAAAGTTGCAAAAAATTTTTTTACAAAACAAAAAATGGCTAGAACTTTCTTTACAAATCAAAAAATGACAAGAACTTTCCTTACAAAACAAAAAATGGCAAGAACTTTCTTTACAAAACAAAAAATGGCAAGAACTTTCTTTACAAAACAAAAAATGGCAAGAACTTTCTTTACAAAACAAAAAATGACTAGAACTTTCTTTACAGTACCATAATCTCAAAATTTTTTACTACAGCATACTGTAGACTACAAAACACAGTACAAATCTAATATTTTTGAAAACTGTGAAGCCAAACAATATTATATCACATTCTTTGTTGTACAGTTTCTTACTATGCATCGTACACATAATTTTATATCACATACAGACTAAACATCATTTATTGTATATTATGTATACTAAGAATGTGGCAATGATGACATATCATTCAACAGAAAGTAAAAAGGAAAAGGATTAAGACTAAAATAAGTGTGCTACACCTACGCCTGTGTTAATGGCGTAATCAGTAAAAAGAAAAAAATGTTATTGTTTTTAAAGAAAGTTCTTGCCATTTTTTGTCTTGTAAAGAAAGTTCTTGCCATTTTTCGTTTTGTAAAGAAAGTTCTTGCTATTTTATGTTTTTTAAAGAAAGTTCTTGTCAAAGTTTTATTGTAAAGAAAGTTCTTGCTATTTTATATTTTGTAAAGAAAGTTCTTGTCTTTTTGGGTCTGGAAAGAAAGTTCTTGCCATTTTTTCGTTTTGTAAAGAAAGTTCTTGCTATTTTATGTTTTTTAAAGAAAGTTCTTGTCAAAGTTTTATTGTAAAGAAAGTTCTTGCTATTTTATATTTTGTAAAAAAAGTTCTTGTCTTTTTGGGTCTGGAAAGAAAGTTCTTGCCATTTTTCGTTTTGTAAAGAAAGTTCTTGCTATTTTATGTTTTTTAAAGAAAGTTCTTGTCAAAGTTTTATTGTAAAGAAAGTTCTTGCCATTTTTCGTTTTGTAAAGAAAGTTCTTGCCATTTTTCGTTTCGTAAAAAAAGTTCTTGCCATTTTTTACATATTTTGGCGCCTCTGAGCAGCATTTGGCAAGCTGCAGGCTGCGAATGCCAAGTTATACAACGGATACATATATAATGTCATTTTCCGTTTTGTAAAGAAAGTTATTGCTAGTTTTTGTTTTTGAAAGGAAGTTCTCGTCATTTTTGAAATTTTTTAACAAACTCCTTCCCCCTAATATTAAAAAGTAATGCAGTTTTGTAAAAAGCAAAACAAAGATCCCTGTAATCCCTTGAACAGTCTACTATAACATTAACTTCCGCTTCTTACTGCGGTCTTGTAATCTTTACAACATACGCAAAGCTCTGGGTTCAATTTATTTTTTTATTAATTTGTAGGACTTCAGAAGTAGCTTAAATTTTAAAAAATTCAACGAATTTTGCGTGTGTTGTCTGTAACATATAATAAGAGATTAAAGGTAAACATAAACTACATTTACAAAGTAAAAATTCAGCACTAGTCTTAGCCCTAGCTTTGCATTATCCTACCCTAACTTGCATTGCCTTGGGCCTTGCCTTGGGCCTTGATTTGGGCCTTGCCTTGGGCCTTGCCTTGGGCCTTGCCTTGGGCCTTGCCTTGGGCCTTGCCTTGGGCCTTGTTGCCTTGGGCCTTGCCTTGGGCCTTGCCTTGGGCCTTGCCTTGGGCCTTGCCTTGGGCCTTGCTTTGGGCCTTGCCTTGGGCCTTGTCTTGCCTTGCCTTAAGCTAACCTAACCTAACCTACAGTACTCTGTCCTGCTCTGCTGTGCTCTACCGTACCGTACCGTACCCTACCCTACCCTACCCAAAAAGTAACAAGTACAGTAACCAAACTAAAAGCTCAAAAATCAAATGTTACAGTACTACACACTAATAAGCACTAAGGTAAAAACTTGTTTACATTCAAATGTTATGTCAAATGTTTTACATAGAAAAGGAAATCCCGCGGACTAATCAGCTGAATATTGTTTATGTCAATTAAGTTAATCTCCGGATTAATTAAGGGTCAGGGTGAAGAACAGAGAAACGTTACAGTACTGAGGACGTTGTAAACAAAAAATTTTAATTAAAATTTTAAAATTTATAAAAATTGTCATAAATTTAATTTTAAAGAAAGCTCTTTCAATTTTATGTTTTGTAAAGAAAGTTCTTGCCATTTTTTTGCTTCGTAAAGAAAGTACTTGCCATTTTTTGTTTTGTAAAGAAAGTTCTTGCCATTTCTTTTCTTGTAAAGAAAGCTAATGCCATTTTCTATTTTGAAAAGAAAATTCTTGCCATTTTTTGTCTTGTAAAGAAATTTTCAGCAATTTCCCTTTGATACTAACAAGCTTCACATTCTGTAGGTTGCGGGTGACATATTATACGATAAAAAGCATTTTGTAGCGTAACTGAAATTTTTGTCAAACAATAATGAAAAAGGTGGTAATTATAAACAAAATAAACGTAATTTTAAACTAAAAGTTTAAAACTTTAACATTTTTGCCAATATATATTATTATAGTAAACTATAATATGATACCTCAAAGAGCAGACCAATTAGTTATTTGCCACTCATAAATTATATCTTCAAACTTCAATTACTCATTTATATGTTTAGACATGGATCTACGTATTTTTTTATGAATTTTAATTATTTTTTTTCATTTTCGGCTCTCAGCTTGTTTTTATGGCCAGGAACATAAATAGTTGAGATTTGAATCTTTAAATTCCCGCCAAATTTGAAATTTTTAAAAACACGCTTTACAATATAAAAAATTTTTAAAATGACAAAGTAGGCTTTTATGACTTTCGTATTAGCATTTTTAACCAAATTTTTGTTTTCGAAAAAAATGAATTTTTGAATTTCCGCTAATTTTGGCATTCTGTTTAATGTTGGCGTAAAGTTGAAATTTTTGCCATTATTTTAAAACTTAGTGATTTAAAATGTTTTTTAGGCTTTTTAATACTTAAAAAACGCTTTTATTACAAAAATTTAAAAAACTGTCAAAATGTTTTTTTTCCAAAAATTATATCCAAACATAAAACACAAACATTAATACGTACTGCGACTAATCTGAGGCTTGTATACACCAAAGTAACCCTACAATTAGTGTTATTTCGAAGGTAGGCGACTTAAGCCGGTTCCATTAAAACAAAGAAAACGGGGCTAAAATTGGAAACTTTGGCATTTTCTAATCTCTTAAGTAGTATACTAAAACATGACAAATGCTAGGGCTAAATATTGTTAAGCCAGTGGATCCGAGGGTTTGGAAATGGTTTTAGATGCTTCGAACGGTTTCATGGATAATATTATTAGAAAACTATTAAAGATATTACAGAAAAAGCAAAAAAATTAATTTAAATTGATAAGCAGTAATTTAAAATGCTATATTTGGCCGTTCTCAATAACAATTTTGTCAAAAAACCCAAGTATCTCAACACCCAATAAGTCCCGTGACACTTCGCTCCGTTTTTCGATAACTCTTGGCTTTTCGCTAATTTGCGTGGCGATCATTTTGCCATTTTTTTGGAAAACATAAATATTCATATTTCACGATTCGCTGACTCAAATTAGTTTTATAAACTGTTTACATATTCGAATTGACATCAAATTTTATTAAACTCGACTACAAATCATATTACACTGGGTGATGGTGCACGAATGAGGCTGTTTCTGTTGCTGTTTGGATCTACCCGAAGTTTAAATTGCTTTTAAAAGTTGGCTACAGGTTTTTTGACTGTTTTTGGTATATAATTTGATTGTATATTGATTTTGCTACGAGTTTCGACGAGTAATAATGGAAGGGTTTGGATTTTTCTCCTTGTTGTGTTTGACAATGTTTTTTGGAAGTTACTTCATTGGATTCTTACCTCTATTGGGCAACCTTGGTGAGGTAAGATGTGTTTAATGTTAATCTTGAAATTTAGGATTGTAAGTTGCATTAGAAAGCATTAATTTTTGACGTTTAGAGCAAAATAAGGATGGTTAGTGTGTTTGGAGCTGGGCTTTTGATTGGTACAGCGTTCGTCGTTGTAATACCTGAAGGAATTGATGCTGTTCAGCGACATGTTGGTAAGTTACATCTTTTCATAAGATTTCAGCTTTCTATTTTGTTTTTTCAGTAAGTTATAACTTATATTGTTTTAGAGACACCACACGAAAGTCTAGATCAAGTTCTCGCCAAAGAAACGAATGCAAACTCAGTGCCGTTGGACAAACCAACATTAGAGAAGTCTAAACCGTGAGTTTTTAATATTTCTTGTTAATTTATTGTTTAGGCCACCACCAGACACATTAAAAACGGGCAAAGAAGAACATCATGATCACCATGAGGAAAATGGGAAAGTTATAGGATTTGTGATATTACTTGGATTTCTTTTTATGTTAATAGTTGATCAAGTATCTAAGACTTCTTGTGGCGGTGGTAGGAGGAAGTTATCGACTACTATCGGCCTTTGTGTACATGCTTTAGGTAAGTGACGCTAAATATTTGCGTTTTCCCAATTTTTTTTGCTTTTTTAGCTATAACTTTCTGAATCTTTTATAAAATGTTATATTTTTAGCTGATGGAGTGCTAATGGGAAGCGCGTCATCAACATCAAATAACGAAGTCCAGATGGTCGTATTCTTTGCCCTCATAATACACAAAGGACCGGCTGCGTTTGCCTTGACCAGTTTGTTGATGTTGGAAAAGTTGGAACGACCGAGGATAAAACGACATTTGATGATATTCTCGTTATCCGCACCTCTAGGAGCATATATGACGTATTTCTTTTTGGCCGCAGTAAAAGAAGGAGCTAACTACAGCAGTAACTTGAGTGGGATGTTCATGTTGTTCTCGGCTGGGACATTTTTATATGTAGCTGCTGCTCATGTTCTTCCTGAGCTGGTAAGTGGGTTTGATTAGTTAGATGTTGGTTTTAAGGTATTAAAAAAGGTAGAAGTTTGAATGAATGGTCAGGTTTTGGTGGTTTTTAGGTATCAACATCATATTTTTAAAAAAATTCGGCTTAAAAACGTGGTATATTGCTCATAAAGCGAAAGTAAAACATTGTAAACAGATTATAATATGTTTTTATGATAATTTTGAATTATTTCAAAACAGTTTTTACATAAATTATTTTCAGGAGAGCTCGGAAAACCACCATTCATCCAGTGGCCATCAACTTTTGAGCACAGGTCCTCAGGGTATCTCCATTAAGGAGCTAATAGTCATTCTAATTGGAGCCTTCGCTCCTTGTATATTATTCACACATCACAAACATTAAATTAAGTTTTACATACTGATAAAGAGAAATGTATAGGCTTTGTACAATGTTTTCATCTGTTATAGTTTTGGGTACCGAAACATTGTGGGTTTTTATCTTTTGTAGTTTTAGGTATCAAAATAATGTGTTTTTTGTTTGGTTTACTGTATTTTCTGGTTAGTTTTGGTGTTTCGTATTAGTTTTTGATTGTTCAGCTATGAAAACGGAAATTTTGAGTGTTTGTTTTACCGTTTTTGGCCTTTTTTGATGTTGTATTTGCTACAGCTGCAACAAAAAAAGTTTAGGTATCTTTTTAAATTAATATTATCTAAATATAAAAAACAACAAAACTATTATGGATTTCCTTGCAAAGCACGTCGAGCTTGGAAGTTTGTACTTTAACTTACTCATCAGACTGCAAAAGCCTCATTAATAGTTTGCTCAAAGATGAACAAGTGACTTTCGGCGTGTCAAACTGAGCTTTTAACGACCGTTGCAGACCAGCTAGAACAACTATGCCTTGGACTACTGGAAAGTGGTACATCTGGAAGTGCAAATGTAACTTTAGAGACATATGATGACAAAAGACATACATATAAAAGTACATTTGGGCAGTACTGAGCGATAATAGCTAAACCTATATCTCTTTATTTGGGGTTAAACTTTAACATACTTTTTCAAAGGTCTTTATAAGCTAGATACATTGGCAATTCGACTGGAATGTCTCATCTGAAGTTGGTCTTTCTGTAGTAGATCTTGAACTGAGCCCGCTCTAAAAGATGTACCATTTTATCTGGATTTTGAACATTAGCATAAAGCTTATCAAACACGATTTGCTTGGTGACATTCGGTTTTGTTTTTTTTAGAATTTCATTTTTAAAATTAGGTCGAACGAAAAAATTACCATTTTTCTCATTTTCTTTATTGCCATTTTGACTGCGGTCGACTTTGAAATAAGTCAATGTCTCGGCATAAGACTATGGCACGTTCAATGGTCAAAGAGATAGAGGTACCTCAGGATCGGAAGTGCCAGAGGTAGGTTGTTTGTTTTTAAAATATGGTTTTATTAATTTTTTTAAAATTTTTCAAATTTTCAAAATTTTTTTTAAAATTTAACTATGTTAAATTGAACTTTTAGCCGCAAACTCCGTGAACTTGTCTCTCTAACTTCGATTGACCCGACTGTAAAGATCATTGATAACACGAATGTGATCGACAACAAGCAGATCATGTTCGACAAGTTCTATGCTAATGTTCAACATACAGACGAAATGGCACATCTCTTGGAGCGGGCTCAGTTCAAGATCTACTACAGAAAGACAAACTTCAGATGGGACATTCCAGCCGAGCTGCCAATGTATCTGGCTTATAAGGACCAGAATGAGAAGGTATGTCGAGCTTATCTATATCCTTGCCTCTACTGCTCAATCTTACTCTAATATACTTCTATATTAATGTCTTCTACCATCACATGTATCTATAAACTTGCGTTTCTACTTTCAGATGTACCACTTCCCGATAGTCCAGGGAACAGTTGGTCTAGCTGGTCTACAATGGTCGCTAAAAATTCCGTTTAACATGCCCAAGGTTACTTGCTCATCGTTGAGCAAGCTGTTACAACACTATGAAAATTACTCGTTTGTGGTACTTGGTACTGGCTTTACTGAGGCTTTTCCGGTCTGGCAACTCAAGGAACGACCTTCTAAATCGACCGAAACCAGTGGATTTGTCTATCAGTAATTGTCGAAGAGCAATATGATCTAAACAAAATAATTTTGAAATTAAGTAATTTATGGCTTTTTAAATAAATCTTTTTTGAAGATTTTATTGGCTTTGTATGGTACTAATCACATTTGCCGTGGACACTAACTTTCGTATAAACACCATTCGCAGTCTGCAAAACTCCGGGCGCAGCGCTTTGATTCCACGTAAATTATTTTTCGCCGATTTTTCTCGGATTTCTTTGATCGTTTTCCTCTCTTTTATCCTCTTGTTTGACCACCAAAATGACTGACTACTATAACAACAGCAGCAATTTTAATCAGCAAGGTGATAATCAATGGTTTACGGATCCGAACGCGGGCTGGGCTCAATCAGACTTCAGCCAAGGCTATAACACAGCTGGTGGTAAGTGGAATATCTGCGTTTTCAGGCTGAAATACATTTTCTTTTTGATTGAAATTTTTATGTTGTTATCTCTAAACGTTGTTAAATAGTATTTTAATATTATAGATCAATCATACGACCCATACGCGCAGAATCAAGCTCAATACAGTCAGCAACAGCAGCAGAACTACTATGGTAACATGTTCATTCCGTCGGCGCCGGCCGAGACCTCGAAACCTGGCGAAGAGGACTTTGAAAACGAGCCACCATTGCTAGAAGAGTTGGGAGTGAATTTCGACCACATTCGGCAGAAAACCTTTGCTGTGTTGAATCCAGTTGGCTACGCCTCGCCGGATGTGATTGCTGATCAAGATCTGGCTGGTCCACTTGTTTTTTGCCTTTTGTTTGGTGCTTCTTTGCTGTTAAATGGACGAGTAAGTATTTTTTATATTTTGTTTTATTTTTAGACTATAAAAGTGACAGTAACATGAAGAAAACAGGTATTGAGAGCTACATAAATATCTGCTTTTTTGGAGATTTAAGCTAAAACGTAGTGGCTATACGTTTTTGCTAAGGATAACACAGTTGCTTGAATATAGCGAACAGTTATAAATACTTCTTTTACTAAATGCTCAGCATATAATGAAAAATACATAGTATTATGCTATACATGGTTGATATAAGCTAAAATAACATTTTTAGGTATATTTTGGCTACATCTATGGAATTGGTATGCTAGGATGTTTGGGTATGTACGGACTACTGAATTTGTTGTCTGAGGAACGTGCAATCTCATTTACATGCACAGCGTCAGTACTGGGATACTGTTTGTTGCCCATGTCATTACTAGCTATCTTGGCTACTGTGTTTTCATTCGCTGTAAGTTTTAATGGTATTTTTGGGTTTTAAACTGATATTGGTGCTACTGTTTTTGTTTTTATTGTAATGTTTGGTATTTTAGTTTACTCTTAGTGGTTTTTCTTAATTTTGTTACCTAAAAAGTTAAAATTTTTGGTTTTCCTTATATTAAAATGAATTTTTACAGCACGTTTGAGTTTATGTAATCTTAAGGTCTAGGTGCAAAGTTCATACAAGGTCTTTTACACATTTTTATACGTAAAATTGCAGGGGTACATCGGATATGCATGTGCATTGGCCGTGATCGCATGGTGCTCTTTATCATCGGCGAAGTTGTTCTCGATAACACTCAATATGGAAGGACAGAAGCTCTTGGTAGCTTATCCTTGTAGCTTGCTGTACGCCATCTTTGCCCTTCTAGCCATATTTTGATAGAATAAATTATTGAATTTTGATTTTTTATAGTTTTTGTAAATTTCGTGCTATTTGAAACAGGGACGTCGTTTGGGGGGGAGGGGGTGGTTTGGGGTGACTCCCCCCCCTCAGAGCCGATCCGAAAAAAAATCCACAGGTAGGTCCTGTACGTGAAAAAAACGAAAAAAAAATTTTTTTTGGGTCTTCACCCCCCAGAGGAAAACCGTAGCGACGTCCCTGATTTGGAAATAAGTTATTGAAAATGGAGACATATAATGAGGGATCTCCCCTAGGGTGTAGAAGGCGTCTTCCTTTAAGTATACCTGGACTTGTTTTAAAATTTTTACTTGATTTGAACTTTACTTTGATAGATTTTGTTTTGTAAAGAAAGTTCTTGCCATTTTATTAAGACAATTCGATACTTTTTATAAAAAAGTTTATTCGTCTAACAACTACACAGTTGAATATTAATGTAACCATTACATTTTTCAAACAATTCTGCATCTTCTAGTTCCGAAAATTTGCTTTGAATGGGGCACAGTATTATTTGAACATTCTAAAACAAGTTAAAATTTGGTATAGATAGTTTTTGGGTTATAAAATACAGTGCAATTTTTTTATTTTGAGCAATATTTAATGCCTTTAAATCTGTTCATAAAACTCTTTCGAACTATTCTTTTATTTATTCGTTTATTTTTGGCACTTGAGTTTTATAAAAGTTCAGTTTGGATGTTTGCTGATAAACAATTTTCAGTGATTAAACAGTTTAAACACGTGTGTTTTGATTGTTTTTGTTTGTTATTATATACGTTTTTCTTCAGCTGAATTAGTTAGGTTATAGTGTTGGCAATAATTAATTTCAAAAATGACGAGAACTTTCTATACAAAACAAAAGATGGCAAGAATTTTCTTTACAAAACAAAATTTGCAAAAACTTTCTTTACAAAACAAAAAGTGACTAAAACTTTCCCTACAAAGCAAAAAATTACAAGAACTTTCTTTACAAAACGAAAAACGGCAAGAACTTTCTTTACATAGCAAAATATGGCAAAAACTTCCTTTACAAAGCAAAAAATAGCAAGAACATTCTTTACAATTTAAAACTGGCATAACAACTATAAAATAAGTAAAGATCACGTTGATGCCTTTATAATTGCTTTGTTGTGCTCTTTTCTCATCAATAGCTATTCAGTTAATGATTCTTGGAAATGAAACTATTAAATTGTAAAAAAGCTGCAAATTTCATTGAAACTGGTACAAGAATATGAAGAAAACGTATAGCTTGATCACTTATGCATTTATTTTATTTTTGCCAATCATTGCCTTATTATAACTTTCACAGAGGTTTACTGTAGCTCGGGGGGGGAGGGGCAGGGCGATCATAATTTTCAATTATCAGCCAATTTTGAAAATTAAAAAGGAAAAAAATGACCAAAAGTGTAACAGTTCAAAGAGCCCTATAAATTGGGTTATAGTTTAATAAGAAATGGCAGTTTAATTGCTAAACTTTGAGGAAGTAAGTACCAAGCACTATAAACAAAATATAAAAAATAGTCATGTTAAGATAGACTAGAATAAGAAATGGGCTAGTACAAAAAGATAGAGTTAAAAATGGTTTAGGTAAGGCTAGGATAAGGTTCAAATCAAGTGTCGTGAAGTGTTTGAAGCACGTTTTGTTGTAGGCTATAGGCTACAGTATGAAGCCGAGTAACAGGTAAAACAAGTAGTAGAGAAAGAGGGGTAGGTTTAGAGTAAGGAAGTATAGTAAGAAGTAAGGCATTGGTTTTAACAAAGGTAAGGCAACGTTAGTGTAAGATGTAGTAAGTGGTAGGAACGCGACAGAAAGAAGTACAGAGAAGGCAAGGTGAAGGATAGAGTAAGCGGCAGAGTAAGGAGTAGGGTGAGATGAGGTAAGGTTTAGAGCAAGGATTAGGACAAAGGGTAGAGTAAGAGGTAGTATAAGAGGTAAGGTTAAGTGTAAGATAACTTAGGGTAAGAGGCATGGAAAGTGGCATAATATTGAGATTTCGTACTGATCTCTGCTTTACCTTTAACAAACTTACTAAAAAAACTTTCTAAATTAACAGTTAAATGTAACATTAACTATGTGGTAATGAAAAAAGCTTGTTTACAGTAAAACAACTGATCTTTATTCTGTTTTTTAAAGATAGTTAAGGTCAACTGATTGAAACATTAGTCACGTTTTAACATTGCGTTTGCAATGGTTTCTCAAGTTTTACAGATTTTTACAATTGTCATCATTATATTATATAAGGTTGTTCAAATTGTTTTGAGCTATTCCTCATAGCAAATTTTTGGAGTTAAAGGGCACAAAATTTTTTGAACAAACTCACTTTTTTCTTTATTTTGCAACTAACTTTAGGTTCGAAAATGAATGTTAGGCTTAGAAACGAAAATTAAACTTATAAATGAAATTTTTTGGCTTAAAAGTGAAGTTTTAAGTTTAAAATAAAATTTTAGGCTTAAAATGAAGATTTTAAACTTAAAAATGAAAAAATAGCACATATCAATTTCTACTCTATTTTAATATATTTAAATCAATAAAACTATATTATCGTTAAGCTTTTCAACTGACCACCTAAATTTGCATTTGTTTATTACACTTTTTGTTCACTTTGTCGTCGATGAAAAAGTGAAGAAGGCTTTCCAACGACTATAAAATGACTATAAAACCCGTTGAAAGGCGAGTGGAATTCGATTACTCTACTGGATTTGTGAATCATTGTTATTCGAGCTGTCAGCTGATGAGACGAGGTGGTGACATTCATCAAGGCTGTTATATTGTTAGTGTCGTTTGTCATTATTACTATCATATTTTGATTATAAATATGATCGCTTTTACTGTTTCATAGGGTAGAGGGAAGGGAAAGGGGCAGGTTAAGGAGTAGGATAAGGGGTAGGGTAAGAGGTACAGCCAGGAGCAGGGTAAAGGGTAAAGAAAAGAGTAGAAAAGGGGTAGAGTAAGGTGTATGGTACAGGATAGGGCAAGGGGTAAGATAAGAGGTATGGTAAAAATAAAGGTTGGGGTTTTTCCTTTTTTTGAAATTTTTACCTATAACACTGAGGCTGCTGTTTTACCGTACTACAGCTATGTATTTCATTTTTAAGCCTAGAGGTTTATTTTTATGCCTAAAATTTGATTGGTAAGCCTAACTTTCAGTTTTAAGATTCAATTTTGCCTGTAAGCCTTCATTTTATTTTTAAGCCTAAAATTCATTTTTACGTGTAACCTTTCATCTGTAAGCCTAAAATTTATTTTTAAACCTGAAATTTTATTTTTAAGCTTAAGTTTCATATTTATGCCTAGCTTTCAGTTTAACAACAAAAACATTTACTTATAATACTAATATATATAACAATATTATGTAACATTCAATAGACAA
Source organism: Bursaphelenchus okinawaensis (assembly GCA_904066225.2). Lineage (NCBI taxonomy): Eukaryota > Metazoa > Nematoda > Chromadorea > Rhabditida > Aphelenchoididae > Bursaphelenchus > Bursaphelenchus okinawaensis. The sequence goes on along the minus strand of CAJFCW020000005.1, from coordinate 2,303,481 downwards.
TATGTAGTATTCTATTCTTGACTACATTAGTCAAATTACATGTATAAATAGACTATTTTTTATATATTCATATACCTAATTGTCTTGTTTTCTAAACAAAACCATCAAATATTGTGGTTTCTATCTAAAAACACGGCCATTGTGACAATTTCGCGACGTCAACATACGTGATTGTCTCATTTGACTATTCACTTACCTATAGTATTTTACAAAACTTTGACGTCATTTTTAATAGTTTCAGAAGGCGGTGCATCTATTTTAAGGTGGTTGAAGAACAACATTTAATTTTGACTACCTACTACATTTACAACAATATATTAAGACTTTTTTATTAAGTCATACCTTGATTATACTTAACCCAACGTTAACTACAAATATTTTAAAATATACTACACTATGTCTTCTACAACTTACAACACAATATTTTTACTATTTGTGTTAATGGTAACCCTAAAAATGGCATATTCCATGCCCTACCACCCAGACACTGAAGATGACGATTACAAGAGCTGGATGGGGTTGATCACGGAACGATTGACTGATCTGAAGTTTGGATCACGTAGATATACTCAATAGTGTCATATTTTATGTATATTTATATTATTTTATGTAGCTTTGAGTTATCTGTACATACCCGATATTACACTTGATCTCTGGATAAATATTTGTCATAACTTTTTAAAATAGACATGGATTTGACCGAAATTTTATGTAATAACTAACTATATCAGATAACATCACTGTGCAAAAAATTGAGCATATCAAACCGTTTTGAAATTTCAAATTTTTGAATTTCGCGCCATTTTTGGCATTCTGTTTTTTCTACATTTTTGGAATTTTATAACCTTCTAGACGTTCCAAAAGCCATAAAAATTCAAAATTCCGTAATATTTTCTATAAAAGTCATTTTAAAAACAAAAATCAAGCTCAATATTTCATTTAACTATCTAAAACAACAAAAATTTTCATTAACAAACATTTTTTCAACAAAAAATTAAAAGTCAAAATCCAGTTTGCGGACGGCGCAGAATTCAGCTACAGTGTCATTGGTGACGGTTTTGCGACGTTCTTGGAAGACGGCGATAGCTTCGGTGATAACTTGAGCGGCCTTTGCTTTCAGCTCACCTGTCAACATTGCGCCTGAGGTGTAGTTCTGAAATGGTCAAAAATGTTACAAAAAAGACTATTTCTACCTGTAATGTCAAAAAATTGTCAAAATACTACCTAAACTAGCTTGAAAAAATCAAAAAATCCCAATAAAGGACTAAATATTACCTAAAATTAGAATTTTTCTTCTAAAAACCATTTTAAAACCAAAATTTTCATATTAAAATTTAAAAAAATACCTTTCTAATCTCTTCTAGCTCCGCGTCGTCTTCCAAAAAGTATTTCAAGAACTGGAATGAAGTGTCCACCTCACAGTTACCTCCATATTGTCTATGTTCCTCTATCGTGTCACGGCCACCACTGAACGCGTACTTGTTGATCTATAATATGTAAAATACATTATTTTATAGTACTTTTCATATTTTGTTAATAAAATTCATATGTGATTAATAAAACTGCAAAAAATCATCTAATATTACCCAAAATCCTCAAAAACGCACCTTATTTTTGATTTGTTTAGGTGTATCACTCAAGAAAATGCAGGAATTCGTGTCAGAAGCTGCCATTTTCGATTGTGCTCCTTGGAGAGCTGGTAAGAACGATGAGTATATCATGGCTGGCTTTGGGAACTTCAGCCTTGGCGCTACATCACGGCACATTCTAAAGTATGGGTCCTGAAATTGTCGACTTTAAACGTTGTGTTTTATACTGAAACGTAAAAAAAAACTAAACTTTTTAAATTTACAAAGTATTTTTCAGGCTTCCAAGACTCATATCAACATTATATCTTACCTATAGTTAACGAAAAAGCCCAATAAAATTTCAAAATATGCTAAAAAACACCAATTTTTAGCAAAATTTCCCCTCTACTACAATATAAATCGTTGTATCTTCAACCAACCTGATCAATAGCACATGGAATTAAAGCAGGAATGTCCTTTTTCTTATTGAACACATGTGGAAATGATGTTGAAAAGCAAGGGGCGGCTTCAATTGCTGGAAAAGCCGCCTTCCCCATCGAATCTTCTCCACAGAAACCAAAGATGGCTCGGCTTTGATTGTTCGTCACGGTTTTCCATATTTTCAAAATGTTTTCGTAAAACGCTGGACTGAAAAAAGTTTATCAATACCTGAGGCGTCTTTATATTCAAATATTTAACCATACAGAACGTATTTTACAACATATACATCGAGTCTTATAAAAATTGACGTCTATGATAATATAATGCATGTAACAAATAAAAATTAAACTTTTACTGTATCCTTTTACGTCCAAAAACAATCACTTACCACATATACTCCGTATCCATAAAGATAAACGTCTTTTTCGGATCAAAACCAACCGAAATTATGTCTTTTATATTCTCCTTGGCACACTTCCTGGCTTCGTCCAAAGTCATGTCCTTCCACAAAAACTTTTCATCTTCTGTTATCTAAAACATTACTTCTTAATGTAAAGTACGTCGATTATCATCGAAGAAAACTTTAAAATACAATTTATTACAAAACATATTATCAATGACATCTACTATAACTTATGTTTATACTATTTTATTACCTGAATAACAAGTGGAACATTGAAGGCTTCCTGTAGATACTTAGTGAAGATGAATGGAATCAAATGGCCAAGATGAAGACTTCCTGAGCTTGGTCCTCTACCAGTATACAAGAAAAACGGCTTTCCTTTCTCAACACGGTCCAAAATCAGCGATAGATCCCTGAAAAAGCCATCTAAATGTAAATTCAAGTTTACAAAACAATATAATTTGTAAATATAGTAAATAAAAAAACCTAAACTAACCGTTGAGCAAAGAAAAGACCTCTCCTCAACATAACATGAGGCGGTTTTCCAGTGATCTTCTCGATTCTGTCCAGCAGATCTTGGCCAATTGGTCTGCAGCCGAATTTTTCTAAAATTACCAAATTTTACATCGTAAACTCTTTAAAAAATGATTAAAAATATTATAAAAATCTAGACGGAAATTGTCGATTTGCATTATACACGTATTTTACCATCACCAACCTAAAATTTAAAAAACTAAACATAAAACAACATACCAATCAATTTCATGTAGTCAATGCCCTTTTCAGAGCTTGCTTGAACATCCCATGGCGTGACTAGATCCTCAGCTTTCTCGTGTTTACCGTCTTCAGCAGCAGCTTCAATGTTCACTCGTTCAACTTGTTCTACAAGCTCGTCCGTCATTTTTAACCTAAAATAATATGAAAAATTTAATAAAAACTATTTAAAAACATATTCAAAAAAATAGTCTACAAACTCGCAAAACATTCCACAGTTCAAGGTTAATGTGTAACTACGCGTACAACATGTACAATAGCTTTTTATTCAAGAAACACATAAAAAGTAGCCACCCAGCCATATGTATAAGCCAAAAACCTAAATATAACAAAAAATGAAACTATTAAAAGTACAGAACACAGTATGTAAGACAAAATAAATAACCATGATGTGTAAATGCATGAATTGCATCAAAAAATGTCCCAAATTTTACTTTTAAAAAAGTTATTTGACACTTCGTTAAAAGACGCAATGCCAATTGATTTTGGAATTCGTGGAGAATATTTTTCGGGAAATTAGCGGAAAAGACGTGTAACAATCATAATTAATGGCACTTTTCTGGTTCTAGACCTAGTTTTTTTGTTTTATTAATATTTTCACTAATTTTTAAGTTATTTTATATTTTTTGCGCATTTGATAGATATGTCAAGTTTAGTTACAAAAGCACAAAGAATTAAATTTAATTCTCTAAATTAAGTATAGCTATGGAACCTCCAAACAATCCTGGGTACAATAATTATGGCTACACACCGCCACCACCACAATATGGCCAAGGAATGCCTCCACAACAGCAGCCTTCAGATCCTTATGGCCAGCCACCGCCGAACTTTTCTCAATTTCCTGACCAATTCTCGGCCGCTTTCAATAATCCGATTGTTCAGAGCTACGCTGAAGGAGTAAGTTATTGTTTGTTATATTGGTTTTTAGGTAGAGCTTGTTGAACTACTAGTTATAGCCATTTTGCGATGTTATACTCGATAACAAAAGGGCATAATAGATTTTTGACTATAACTTGTTGGAAAAGACAGCTAGAGACTTGAAATTTTAGAGATTTATACCTTATTTAATTTGTTGTTTATATTTTTAAACAATTTTAAAAAGTATTGTTAAATTTCAGTACAAGAAGCAGATATACGAACAATATGTCGCCACATCAGCTCAGACATTGAAGTACTACTTTGCGGTCGACACGAATTATGTTGTAAAGAAGATTGCTTTGATTATGTGCCCGTTTTTGCATAAAGTAAGTCAATGTATAAATTTTTGATTAAACTTTTAGGACTGGAGTTCTCATCCCGGAGCTAATGGTGAACAAGCGCCTCCAAAGTATAATATTAATGCTCCTGATCTATATATTCCTGTTATGAGCTTTCTAACTTATGTTTTGGTAGCTGGATTTGTTTTTGGAACTCAGGATAGGTATGTTATTTGGAGTTTGTTATCTAAAATAGGTATTTTTAAAAAAGAAACGTGTTTTATTGTAGGTTTGAACCGGAGAAGCTTGGTTTATTGACAACGAACGCCTTGTTTTACTTAATATTGGAAAACTTGGCCATATTTGTGACAAAGTTTGTTCTCAACTTGTCACACACTTTAAACTTTGGCATTGTCTTAGCTACAGTTGTTACAAATATGTCGCGTAAGTTTGCTGGGTCTAACATAATATTTTTGGTTTTGTGGGCCATTATGAGGTCTAAATGGATGTTTTTGATTAAAAAGGATGTAAAAAGGTTTTGACTATTTATATTTAGGTAAAATGTTTTGAATTTTTGTTAGTTTAGGTAATAAATTTGATTTTATCGTTATTAAACAAATTTCAGCATGGTCTTCTGTTTACTGGCATTTTTGGTTGGTGGAAAGTCATTATACTATTGTGCATTGGCTTACAGTATTGTGGCTACAGTATTCTTCTTAGTAAGTATATTTTTGTTTGTGCTTTTTTGTTTTAAGGTAACAATATTACAAAAATTATATTAACTATGATGATAACAAAATTCAGCTCCGATCAATGAAAATCTATCTATTAGACATGGCAAATCGTGGTGGAGATCAAAAGAAACGAAAACTATACTTATTACTGTCAATTACTCTAGTACAAGGTTTGATTATCTGGCTACTTACGAGCAGTGTAACATCGTACATGCCTGGCAACTACAATATTGCCAAGATGGCGTTGGACAAGATGGGAATCAAGAAGAATGAGGTTCCAATGACTCACGACGGTGAAGTGGACTATGAAGCATTGTTAAAGATGGAATAGATGAAGTAGTCTTCATATAGTCATTTGTTAGGATGTTTAAATAATTCTGTGCCTTAACCCTTAAAATTTGATTTGAAAGAGGGCCTAAAATTATTTGAACAACCTAATGTAATGATGACATTAGTAAAAATCCACAATATACTCCTATGTTGTAATGTTTTGTTAATTTATTACCTTTTCTTTACATATAAAGTGCCTTAATATAACAGTAACACGTATGTGATCATGTTATATACATAGTAAATTATTTTTTACGTTTAATAAAGTCGTTGAATTATGTTTTGAAAGGGTTTGGTAAGGTTTCTATCCAATATTTTTGATTAATAAGGGGTTTTTGTGAGGGTTTTTGATGTTTTTGCTTAAAATTTGATTGAAAATACTGTAGTAGAAAGTCTATCAAAGTCTTTATGATTATGTTTAGGACATTTAGGTTCATCTTTAGACATTTTCGACTTGTTTTAGGTTAGGGGTGAGAAACGGGCCGGCCTTGAGCTAAAATTGAAACGGGCCGGGCTTGAAAATTGGGCCCGGGCCCGAAAAAAAATTTTTTAAATTTTTAAAAATTTTTTATTTTAATCCCCGTTGATGTTTTTTGATTTTATTGGGTACCATGATACATAAATGATCTAAAAGAACAATGCAAAGCCATATTTCCGTTTATTTTTTAAGTTTTAAAATTTTTAAAACGGGCCCGGCCCTTTTCTCACCCCTATTTTAGGTCTTGGACTTTAAGCCTTAAACAATTTATCGAAAAATTAGTTTTTATGCCAAATTTTTTAAACTAATCAATAGTTTATAATTTAGAGATCAAAAAATGCCGGACCAACCCCTACTGGTACTGTATGGTACCGAAACTGGGACCGCGATGGATTTGGGTGAGGCTTTGTGGAGAGAATGCAAGAAACGAGGAGTGTCAGTCCGGCTAATGCCCTTTGATGAATATAATCTCAATGTTGGTAATTTTTATACCTTTTCATGTTTTTAAATGTCTTACTTTTGTTTTTTGAGAGTTTTTAAAGTGTTTTGTAAAGTGGTGGGGAAGTTATTGAAAAAAGTAACGAAGTGCCACAAAATTTATCGGATTTTGGAAAATTAGCTAATATGTTAGCAAATAGATTAAAATCTGCAAAACAATGTCAGAATAAGATTATTTAAACTTAAAATAGTTTTCTCAACGCAAATTATTCTAGGATCTACCATCCGAACCCCTAGTAATATTCATCGTATCCACCAGCGGCAATGGTGAATTACCATCGACAATGCGTGAAAACTGGCGACGATTACTGAATAAACAAATACCAACAGACTGGCTAGATGAAACCGAATTCATTTGTTTCGGGTTGGGCGATTCAAGCTATCAAAAATTCAATTTTGCCGCCAAAAAGCTATTTCGAAGGCTATTGCAATTGTCAGCAACTTTATTGTCAGAGCTTTATTTGGCCGATGATCAACATGAATTAGGCCCTTATGGATTGTTCAACGAGTTTTTGGAGAAATTCTGGGCAATTCTGAAAGAAAAACGGTCGATTTTTAAGGTAAAAAGGGTGAAATAGTGGCTTTTCATGGTGTATATGACAGTTTTTTGGTTTTACCTCTCTGGGTTTCGATTATTTTGGACTGGTTTTTGAATTTCATGATATTAAACAAAATTTTCGTTATAATAAATATAGTTTTAGTGCAATATTTTAATTGTAAAATCAGTATTTTAGACTTTCCATCAACAACCAGACCCTCATTTCCCTTACAAATTCGAAATCGGACCGCCAGAAGCGATTGAAAGCCACAGTAGCGAGTTTGTTGAAGTACAATGCTTGAAAAATGAACGGGTAACATCAGAAGACCATTTTCAAGAAACCAGATTAATCTCCTTCTCCACAGACGTTCCTCAAGAACATCACGATCGACTACAATATGAACCGGGCGATGTTCTTATGATCCAACCCAACAATCTTCCAGAAAGTATAACCCTAACCAAAACGGCATTACATTTAACTGAAGATGTCCTAAGTCGACCGTTTAGTATCATACCAACCGAAGATACTATCAAACTACCACCAGTATGGCTAATACCACAACCTACCACCCTAAATCATGTGTTGAACAACTACTTTGACCTTCAAATGATCCCAAAACAATCGTTTTTCAAAACTCTGGCCAGCTTCTCCCAAAATGAAATGGAAAAAGAGCGTCTGGAGGAACTGTACGATCCTCAGAACCTGGATGAATATCTGGATTATGCTCAACGACCAAGACGAACAATAGCAGAAACTTTGAGGGATTTCGTCGCAACTTCAGCAACTTTCTTTGAAAATCTGGAATTCGAAAAGGCGGTGCAAAGACTATTCGAATTGTTTGTACCAATAAGACCAAGAGCTTTCAGCATAGCATCAAGTCCAACGGCTCACAAAGGAATGATTCAGGTTATTGTAGCAAAGGTGGGTAACTTTGAAAAGGTGTTACTGTAGGTTATGATAGAGGTAAAGAATGAAATTTAAGTATAAAATGCAGGAAAATGAATGGAAGTTATGGTAGTTGCAAGCAAAACCCTTAAAAGTTTTGTTAGATTAGTTAAAAATTCAAAAAAATGGCTAAAAACGCCTAAAAATCTTAAATTTTGGACATGGATAACATAATTTAATCACAAATTTATGAAAATAAACAAAAAATTTTAGAAAACCTATTTTAATTGTGTCAAAACAAATATCGTTTGATTTTTAAAAGTTTAAAAATAATCGGAAAACACATCTAAAAGTTATGTATAAAAATTTATATTATCCATGGTACAAATCGGGGATGGAGCCAGTTTAAATGTCAGTTTGGCAAAACTGTGTAACCGTTTATCTAAAATACTAAAACAAAAAGATGTAGAATTAAATTCCGACCATTTTGAATACAAATTTACAAAGTTTTAAACCATTTTCGGTGCAGAACAAACAATAAACGAGCACGTTTCCCGCGAAAAACACCCAAGTGCTCCGCTCCGGCGCGAGCAAACCAATGGCTATGCGAACAAAAAGGGAAGGCCTCCGTGGGGGTATAGCTCAGTGGCAGAGCAATCGACTGCAGATCGATAGGTCCCTGGTTCAAATCCGGGTGCCCCCTAAAGGCTTTTTTGCACTTTTGAGCGGCCGGTGTGGTACAATGTGATGTTTTAAGGTTGTGTGTGACTTGGTATTAGGTTTTAGGTAATTTTAAGGGTATTTTCAAAAGATTTTTAGTGTTAAAAATGACATTTTTGAGGCAAATATTGGTTTTTAGGCAAAAAATGGCGTAAAAGTTGTGAAATTAGGCCTATAGTTAATCTTTTAGGTGTCCTACCGGTCGATTGTGATGAAAGAACATAGAAAAGGATTGTGCAGCACATTTTTGGCTCAAATTCATCCCGGTGATAAGGTAAAATACGATGTTAATAACCGTTGTTTGTATATTGTATAGTCTTCACAAACAGTGTGATAAAATCAAAACAATTGTAAAGAAAGTTTTTGTTTTAGGTCTACGTGATGATAAGAAAAGGCACATTTAAATTTCAAAACCTGTACAGTAACCCGAACCTCAAGGCGATCTGTGTGGGACCAGGAACTGGCATAGCACCGTTTCGGTCATTTTGTGCTGAAGTTGAACAAAAATCGACCAGTGATTTGGAAAACATGATGAATATGGAAGAAACAGTTACTGGGAATTCTGAAAATGCAAAAAAGTTAGGTCAAAAAGGTCGAAAATCAACTGATACAGAGGAAAATTTGAAGAAATCGGCGGATGAATCGCTGAAAACGGTCGAAAAATGTGTCGTATTCTTTGGATGTCGTAACGAAAACAAGGATTTTTACTTCAAAGAGGATTGGGGCACCATGAGGACCACTACCATGGTACCAGCTTTTTCTAGGCCAGAGGAAAAGGACCAGAAAGCTTATGTTCAAGATAAAATAAGGGCTTTTGGAGAGGAGATTTGGAACGTTTTGAGAGATAACGGTAGGGTTTTTAGCCAAATTTTAGAAAATACGACATAATTTTGACCTTCGTTTGTAAACATAATAATTTCAGGCAGTATTTTCGTAGCCGGCAGAGCCAAAGAAATGCCAGATGAAGTGATAAAAGCCATTAAAGATGTCATAGTCAACGTTGGTCATATCGAAAATCCCGATGAATTCATGAATCAGATGGAAAAACAAGGGCGGATTCAGTTTGAAACTTGGGATTAGGCTTGTTATACAAGCTTTAAACTAGGTTTCTTGAGAAAAAATATTGACCGGTTGAATGTTTTTTTTAAAGTTATCAACCGGTCTACACCTCGAATTTTTTTTGTCATTTGAGGTTGTATTGCCTTACAGGCTTATTTAAAAGCCTAAAATTTGGTTTTTCGTCAAAAATTTTTCGACCGGTCGATTTTTAAAACTTAAAATTTTTTGAAATATGTGCCATATGCTTTGTTATTGTTGATTTTGTACAATAAATGTTATTTTACATTGAATTTTGATCACTTTCACATGAGTTTTGGTTATCAACCAATATTATCTATACTTGATGTTATTCGTCATATTTCGATGTTTCAACTGCTTTACATTATTTTTTTTGGTTAAAAATATATTTTGAAGATGTTAGGCTACCTAAAATTAGTAAAATGGATTTTAGTTTGCCTAGTTTAAACCTAAAATGACCATTTTCAGATGATTTCCCTATCAGAACCCCTACTACAAGATGTTATCGCGGTTTTAGAATGTGTTACCTCAGTAATACTACTGTTTATGGCTCTTGGATTTGTTGATTTTGGAATCTGGAACAAGCTTCTTTTTCGCTTTTCAGCGTTACAAAAGAAGATCAATCAGAAATCGGCCGAATTGAAGCAGGAAAGAGAGATGTTGGCCAAGATCCCCATGATGAAAGAGTTCGCCGCCTACGCCAAAAAAAAGAGAATTGTCGACAAATTGGAGGATGAACTCAAGGAATTGAGTAGGTCGATTTTATGGCATGGTAGAGTTGCTTTTTGGATGTCTTAAAGGGGTGAAAAGGGTGGTTATTGGAAATGTGGACGAAATGTCACAAATCATTTTTAGGAAATTTTTCAGCTTTAAACTGGATTGGAATTATATTATAAACAGTTTTTAAATCAATTTTTGACAGGATAACAATTTTTATTTTTCCAATAATTTTTGTGACATTTCGTCAAACTTTTCAAAACCAGTCTCAAAATTGCAATTTCAGTGAAATCCCGATTCCAAAACAAAATGACCGGTGCCCTAGTGTGGAATCTAGGTGGAAGATCAATTTTACTTTTCCTAGCCATTTATTTGGCTAAACTATCGGCCGATTTGGTCATAACGACAATTCCGGCCAATGCTCTAACGCCTTTCAACTACTTCTTGGCCTACCCGAACTCGACTCAAAATGAGGGTAAGGGTACTGTAGGGAAGGGTGGGGTTGTATGTTTGGGTTGTAAAGAAAGTTCTTTCCGTTTTTTACCTTGTAAAGAAAGTTCTTGCCATTTCAATTAAAAATATTATTTTAGTGACCCCAGTATCATTGTTCTCCTTCCTAATTCATCTCAGCGTGGCTTCCAAAGTGGCGTATCTTCGTATTACCAAACCGAAACGTATAGCTTCGTAATTATAATTGGTTATTAATAATTATTTTATATCAATATTATACATAAAAGGTCATAAATAGCTTTAAATCGCTTAAATTTGATGGTTTTTTCATTTTTAAACTATTTTTTGCCGTTTTTTGAAGCGTAAGAAGTATAAAACCTTTCTCATAGTTTAGAAAACTTATTTGTTACCTAAAATATTAATCTACCGCCAAAAAACATTAAATTATACTGCTCGTTATTAACATTATTCAAACAATCTATATAATACAACAAAAACCATGAAATCTAGTCTATAACACAATAAAAAGCCATGAAATAAGTTATACTACACTCTCCTTGCCCTCCAATCAATGCAATTCACATCAAACTCCTCGTCATCATCACTGTCCTCCTCTTCTTCATCTTCACCATCCTCTTCTATCTCATTTGCCAATCTTTCTTTGGCTTCGGCCATTAAAACTTCCTTTTGTTTCTCGAGCTCATTCATTTTCTTCCACATGTCAATATGTTCGTCTATCATATCAATATCTCGTCGTACGGCATCGGCTTCCTGCAAAAAATTATTTTACTTTAGCCACCTTTAGATTGATATTAACATCCTTTGCTTTTTTGATCATAACTTTATATTTAAAGCAGCTTTAGGCCTAAAAATAAAAAAAAAGTTGTAAAAACGTACATCTTCAACTTCAGCAGCTTCTGTTTCTTTTCGGTCAATTTGCTTCACTTCTGTCATGAATTTGTCAAACTCTTCATCTAGGTTCTTGGACTGTTTCTCTTCGTCAGTTCGATTCTCAAAGAAATCAGATGGCAATCCGTTTGTAGGTTCTGCTTCAGCTTCTTCTGGCTCTACTTCCATTGCTGCCAAACTTGGAGCATGTATTTCTTCCGTTTTTGCTGAAAAATTACCATTGTATATTGTTTTAGACCTCAGAAGAAGGTGGTGTTCAATTTTTGATCAAACCAGCCCTTTTTCTTGAATAAAACCAGCAAACTGCAACCCATAAACTCCTAAAAACATAAACCAACAAGAAGTACTTACATCGCTTAGCAGAAACACTTGGACCTTCACCATCACTATCGCTTTCGGCTTCCCTCTTTAAAGCTTGTCTTTGTGCTTCCTCCTTCCTTTTGGCTTCTTCTATCTTCTGCTGCTTCTCCTGCACTTGCTTCAAAGCTATCAACCGTTTCTTGTGGTCCTTACTGACTTTATGAGCTTTTTCCAGCTTTCTCTTTACTTTAATGTGGCATATTTGACATATATACGTATCGTCTGACATTAAACCTAAAAATATACAAAAAAAAGAGTTAAATATTATAAGAACACAACTAAAACGTAATAACGGTCAATAACTAGAAAGAATATCGAAATAAAGCTAAAAAATAAAAAATAATTTATGTGAAACGAAAAGCCAAAAATCTTTTGCAGCGTTCGTTTTCGTGTCAGGACCAATTACATATAATAATGTTAATATATTTTTCTCTGTAAAATGTTAAAATAATGAAAGATTAATGTTAAAATTAAATTTATTGTTGAAAAATTCTTCCAAGTTGTTAAAAATGTGCTCAGGATCATCTTCGTCTAACGCATCAACCTTCTTTCCGCCTTCTACAGCTCAGGGAATGACGGAGTTTGATAAATCTAAATTTGAGTAGGTTAAACTTTTTCAAACTAGCTAAGTTTAGTGTCTTGATAGTATAATTTACCTTTTTTAGAAAACAGATACGTTTGCCAATTCTACGGGTCCCGGAAAAACAAATTGGACGAATTTTAGGCTTAAAGCCTCTTCAGAAAGCCTTTATCAAAAGTGGTATGACCTTTAAAGTAAGTTAACATTCTTTATCTAAATCTTTATTTTCGAGGGTAGCTGATGGAGATGTAGCCGGTGAGAAGTTGTGTTTGTTGGATCCGGACAAGCTGGACGAAGAAACAACTGAATCTATATTATCTATGGCATCGAAAGCTTTATCGACGGATGTTCAGCTTGAATACAAGGAATTTTTGATGAAATACGAAGACTGGGATGTGAAACGTTGTTTAAAAGCTATTTTACCGGACGGACTTGATTTCAGTTCACACACACAGACCGGGCATATATTACACTTGAACTTGAGGGAAGAGCTGCTGCCTTACAAATTTGTGATTGCCAAAATTTTGATGGATAAGATACCATATGCCAAGTGAGTTACGAGCAATCTTTAAATATATTTTTTAAGGTAAAATACGTTTTTACCCTATTAATTTTTAAATTTAGGACAATCGTAAACAAAACAGACAAGATAAGTGCTGAATTTCGATTTTTCGAACTAGAACTGCTGGCAGGTGAACCAAATTTTGAGGCTACAGTTACAGAGCACTCTTACAAGTACAAACTGGACTTTAGCAAGGTAACGATTTATGCTTTTGTTGGTTTTAGGTGAATTCTTGAAAAAAAGATGGTTTGGTCTACTACAATATCGGATTAGCTCTTATCTCAAGTGAACTTTTTTCGGTTATGGAATTATGCTATTCTATTTATTGGCAAGACAATTTAGAAGGTTTTGGCTATTAATTCATGCAAGTATATGGTCTATAACATACATAAATGATGTGATATTAACCATAACCTTGTATTTCAGGTATTTTGGAATTCTCGCCTTCTAAACGAACACAATCGAATTGTAACTGAAATAAGGAATTCCAAATCAAAAACCGTACTATTTGACGTGTTTGCCGGAGTGGGACCATTCGCAGTACCAGCCGCATTCAGTCCAAATACTCAAAAAGTCTATGCGAATGACCTGAATCCAGTTTCAATTCAATATTTGAATGAAAATTTGAAGTTGAACAAGGTAAACAAGGACAAAATCAAGGTTTTCAATTTGGATGGAGCTGAGTTCATCAAGAATGAGGTACCCAAAGTTGTGTTGGAGGAATTAGAGAGTGTAGAGAATGGAGAGACGGAAAAGAAGCTGGAGTTTCATGCTGTTATGAATCTTCCTGCTATGGCCATAACGTTTTTGCCGCATTTTGTTGGGACTTTAAGGGAGATTTGCGATAAAAAGTGAGTTTTTATATCGTTTTAGGTATCGAATGAGGTTTTATATTATTTTAGGTAAAAGAGTGAGATTTTTTTTATTTTTAGGTAACAAAGTGAGAGGTGGATAATTTTTTCATTTTCAGATTCAGTACCTTTGATTTCTACTGTCATGTGCATTGTTTCGCCAAAGCCACTGAAGATCAACCTCCAGAATGGTTCAAAAACCGCGCGATTGAGATGGTATACGAGCAATTACCACAAGATGAAATCGAAATATTGAATTCTCATTTTGTTAGGAACGTAGCAGGACGTAAAGACATGTATTGTGTGTCATTAAAATTGTCAAAAGAAGTGTTAAAAGGCGTGAAACACGAAGAAATCAAGGATAATATTGAGGATGATGGGAACGATTACGAGACAGAGGCAAAGAAGGCTAGAATTGGAGAATAGATATGAGTTTTAAATGACTGAGGTTTCAGAAGACCTTTTTGTAGTTAATATAACAATTTGAAAGTTTTTGATTGATTGGTTCAAAAGTTATCGGACTTTTTGCACGGTGCAGTCTTTTTATTAGAAATTCTTAAAAATTTGCACGTGACAGATTTTTCGAGAACTTTTGAAGTCAAAACTTGTTTTAATATTGTTGCCTATGCTCTGTTTGTTACTTTAGGTACAATATATTTTAGTTTAATCTTGTTTTATATTGTTATTTTTAAGTTTTGTTGTGATTGTTGTTAAGTTTTGTTATTTTCTGTAAGTTTTCAAAAGTCTATGCCAGTTTTGATGATACCTAATGGTAAAATTAATTAACATAGCCATGAACTTTTTTAAAATTATGTTTATATTGTTATAGAATAAGAGTATTTGAAAATATTTTGTGATATGAAGGAGATATACGTGTTACACTCAAGTACATACCAATATTTTTGAGATTTTGAAGGATTTTTTAGTTAAAACCATAAATTCTTGCTGTTTTTGATGTGGATACGACTACTTCGGGTCAGACAGGTGCCTACCACATCGACAGCTTCATTATGTACGGGTTATACGAGGTTGTTGGAAAGAACGGCGGTTCAAAATGGCAGAAGAACGTTGTATAAAAAGAGGCAATTTCTTGCCTGGGAACCTATTTCTTCGGAAGACATATGGGAGGCTATGCAAATACGACGAACTTTCGCCAAATTTGCTGTTAATAAGTGGGTTTTTTGGATTTTTTAAAGTTTTGAAATTTGAGGACTTTTTCACAAAAAAGTGAAAGTTAAGGTAGATCTTTAAAATTGCTACTAATTGTTTGATTTTTAAGTCACTATGTCTTCGTAGGCATTATTTTAGGTATTTTATAGGGACTCTTTTTAAAAATGAAATTTCAGGACCTTTTCACAAAATTTTCTAAAATCAACTAAAAATTCGGAATTTCAAGGAAATTTTAAAAAATTTTGTAACAGTATACTTTTAGCTACTCATTTGATCGAGTAGCGGCCTTCGGACCCGACCTAGCATGCTTAGAATGGCTAATGAATGCTGGAGCAACAGCAGTCAAAATGCACGATGGAACGACGATAACTAGTCAGAAACAGATGAGAGAATACCTCAAAAGCTTTAATTTGGACACGACGAAATTGGTAGGCTTTTCTGAATATAGCCAAATGGAATCTTGTTTTGAATTGGATTTTAGGCTTAAAAATGAAATTTAGGCTTAAAAATGAATTTTAGGCTTAAAAATGGGTTTTAGGCTTAAAATGAATTCGTGGGCTTAAAAATGAACTTTAGGTTTCAAAATGAATTTTTAGGCTTAAAAATGAAACGTTAGGCTTAAAAATGGATTTTAGGCTTTAAAATGAATTTTTAGGCTTATATAAATCTCTTATAAACCTAAACTTGCAGACCCCACTACACCCAAACATAAAACCTTTAACCCTGGATGAATTAAAACGGTTTCTACATCGGCCGCAATTCTACTCTCAACGATGGCATTCGGCTCCAGAAGCCTACATTGAAGAAGTCGACGCCACTGACTCAGCCATCGTCGATCCCGGATTCCAATACTTTCTCGAATTGAAATCGACCAAAAAGTTGATAATGAACTTTTGCGATTACTTTTACAACGATGCGATACGAATATTGTGCGCGGGACGGCTACGACACACACTGGAAGAGATCGAAATTTGCTTTAATGGTCATATTGATGAAACTGCCTTCAGTCAAATTGCTAGGCTGAAAGGTGGGTGGTTTGAAACCTGAAATTTTTTTGGTCTGTTTTTTTGCCCTGGTTGTATTTAATTTTGACTTTTTAGGCCTGAAACGAGCCCACTTCTACATGAACCCCTGGATCAAAAGCGAACAACGAGTCCGAGCCATTCTCAAGCAATCTCTACCACGACTTGAGCTTACCTACCCTGAGATGGGCTTTATTGGATTAGGGAAGACACCAAAGCAAGAAAATCAGAAGGCCAAGGAAGCTACTTAGGTTTAGGCTTATGGAAGCTTTTTAGGAGTTTAGGCTTATGGAAGCTTTTTAAGAGTTTAGGCTTATGGAAGCTTTTTAAGAGTTTAGGCTTATGGAAAGTGCATACAATTTTAGGAGACCTTCATAAGTTTAGGCTTATTGAAGCTTCTTAAGCGTTTAGGCTTTCAATTTTAAAAGTTAGAAGCTTTAGGCTTATGCTTTTAAAGAAAAGAAAGTTTAGGCCTATTTTATAATATGTGAAATTCTTAACAAAACGTTAGACCTACGATAATATCAATAGGTAAATGTGTAAAAATCCTCATTTCCAACGAAGAAAGGTACTATTAGGCATTGTAATTTTGTTTTCATTGTTTTTTGTTATCAAAATAAATAGAAAAATGAAAAAAAAAAGTTGGAAAAAGTGGTTTATGGTAGAAGGAAGTATGGTAACTTCGAAATTTTTGCGAATTTTAAAATTTTGCTTTATGGGCTTAATGACAAAGTTAACAAGCTATAATGACACCGACTACCAAGTTTTTAGCTGTAATTTGAAAAGAGATACGATACAAAATGGCAATATTAAATATTTTTTTGCTAAAAGTAGGATACGGTAAAACTACTGTAACTTTAAAGTTTTTGTGAATTTTAAAATTTTACTTTATGGGCTTGATGAAAAAATGAATAAGCTACAACGTCTTGGCTTTCTAGGTGCATTTTGGAAAGAGTATGCTTAAAAATGTCATAACGTTTCAAAATTTTAGAAAAAAATATGGTGCAGTAGAATTATTGTAACATTGATATTTTAAAATTAGTCAAAATTTTGTTTTTGGGGTTAGATAAAGTGTTAACTAAGCTACAATGGCACAAATTTTCATCCCAGGGGCGTCGCTAGGGGGGTGGAGGGGGTGGATCCATCCCCCCCCAGAGCCGATCCGAAAAAAAAATGCACAGGTACCTGTACACGAAAAATCGAAAAAATGTTTTTTTTGAAAAATCGGTCCACAGGTAAGCTACTTGTAAAAAAAAATTTTTTTGGGTCTTTAACCCCCCCCCAAAAAAAATCCGTAGCGACGCCCTTGCTTCTAGCAGTATTTCGGAAAGCGGTATGATTAAAAACGACAGACAATCCTTTTCGATTTTTTTTCAAAAATTTTTAATTTTTTAAAAATTTGAATAAAAGCGCAAATTGGTTGAAATGTTGTAACAACCGGTCGATGGACCATTTGATTTTGTATTGCGGTCGAAAATCGGCGGTGTCCGGCGTAGAGAAATGCCAACACAAAAAAAAGAAATCAAGACGAATCTGGCGAAGAGAGTCAAGACAGGGAACACGGCGCTGGAAGTGGAAGTGACGCAGCCAGATGAGGACAATAACGAGAACGAAAAGTTTGGCTATGGTCAGGTGGTGGAGGTAGGTTTGCTTTTATTGGGGTTTTTAGGGTTTTTTGGCTGTTTTTTAGGTTTTAATGGCGTTTTTTGGCCATTTTTTGTGGCTTTTGGGCCATTTTTGGGATATTTGGTGCATTTTAGGTCGTTTTTATGGGTCTTTTGCCATTCTTTTTTTACTACAACACTAAAACCCACTATATTATTGCAGGTAAAGCTGTTCGAATTGAACAAAACTCGCGAGTATATGATCTGTGAAGCTGTAGGTGAAGGTGGTTACTCATCAGTCCATTTGGCCAATGATTTGTCGAGTGAAGACGTGTTTGTGGCTGTGAAATGCATTGACTTGACCAGTCCCAAAGTCCAACGCCTTGGGAAACAAACCGAATTCGAAGTGGAAATCCTACAGAAGCTACAGCACTCGGACTACGTCGTGCAGTTACTGGCGGTGTCGGTTCTTTTAAAGCTTCTTTTTGCCTTGTAAAGAAAGTTCTTGCCATTTTTCGTTTTGTAAAGAAAGTTTTTGCCATTTTATGCTTTTTAAAGAAAGTTCTTGCCCTTTTTTCAAAACTTAAAATTTCAGAAAGACCATCCCAAACCAGGTGATATACATCTTCATGGAGCTGGGCAGTGACACTTTGTCCAAGATTTTCTACGACAAACGACAAGAAAAGACCTCGGTTACCACGCCCTTTGTCGTAAGTTATTGGACTCAAATTCTCAAAGCTGTCGCATATATCCACAAGAATGATGTTCTACATTGTGATATAAAGGTAGGCGTAGTATTTTAGAATTATTAGAACTTGTTGAGAGCCATTTGTCTCTAGGCCTAAATTTAATTTTTAAGCCAAAAAACTCTTTTCTAAGCCTAAAGTTTCACTGTTAAGCCTAAGAATCAATTTAAAGCCTAAAATTCATTTTTAAGCCTAAAACTTATTTTTTAAGCCTAAAAGTCATTTTTAAACATAAAAATTTGTATCTATGCCTATATTAAATTTTTAAGCCTAAAACTAATTTCTAAGCCTAAAATTTTATTTTTAAGCCTAAAACCCGTTTTTAAGCTTAAACTTCATTTTTAAGCCTAAAACCCATTTTTAAGCTTAACCTTACTCTCAAATTCAAAAATTTTAAATCTTCAGTTGGACAACTTTGTCACAGTGGACGGTCCGTCGATTCGCATAAAACTGATTGATTTTGGCTGTGCCACCCGACTGTCACCACTAACGGACGCGGTAATTCGTCGCAAAACCCTTGGCACCATTCGATATATGGCCCCGGAATACCTCAAATATCGACTGGTCAGTAAGGAGTCGGACGTATGGGCACTGGGCGTGGTGCTTTATTTCATGTTCATGGGGGTGACTCCATTTAAAGGGACTCGAAGCGAGGCCAGAATGGCCATTATTAACAAAGAAGCCGAAGTCAGCGATGTCCCAGATGCCGCAGCGTTGGCTACACTTCAGGTAGGGCCATTTTTTGGTACATGAAAGTCAGTTTTTGTCATATTTGGCTTTGTAAAGAAAGTTTTTGCCATTTTTTGTTTTGTAAAGAAAGCTATTGCCATTTTGCGTTTTGTAAAAAATTTTTTTGCCATTTTCAGGCCATCTTCCAACACGACCGCGAGCTGCGACCGAGCTGCAATAAACTGTTGAGGAAGTCTTTTGTTTCCGGCACAAGCACTACGAACTCCCAAGGATCGTCGACCGACAAGGATTCAACCTCCGCCAACGACGCTTCCAGCAGCAAATAAACTGTCATTTTGAATTTTTTCGATTTTTTTTAATTTAAAAATTTTTTCGATTATTTACAACTTTTTTTGATGTGTAGCTAGGTGCATGAAACTTTATGTGGGTTATTGTAGCCTGTAAATTATGTCATCTAACCCTCAAAACAAAATTTTAAAATTCACGAACATTTAAAAGTTACAGTAATTCTACCATATCGTAATTTTCCAAACCCATTCGAAATAAATTCCTTCCCTTGATTTTATAACAAATTTTAATGAAAAAATCAACAAACAACAATGAAAAACGAGTACTTAGTTAGTAACAATAACAATGTAAGGCATTTTGAGCCAAAACAGTGTGAAGGCATTGCTAAAATCGCCAAAACTATATGAAAAATGGTAAAAATTGGCCGTTTTTTGATATTTTAGACCATTTTCAGCACTTTTCTATAAACTTCTTGACCACAAACATGAAAGAACAGTCTGTCCACAAGACATTTTTTATAGTTTTTAGAAAGAATAGCTATTCCACAAGATATTCTACCCTTCTAACAATTTTTAAGCCATTTCTCAAGACTTTTCGACCACTTTCGCTCTAAAACTTTCTTCTTTTGGGTTTGAATCCCTTTTTGGCCGGTTTCTTCTCAAAGATTTTTCGCTTTCGGTTGAATTTCCGTTCTTTGGCTTCGGCTCTCTCCTGGAAGTCTTCCATTGCATCCACGGCTTGTTCAGCATCCTGTAAATACGACAACGAATCACCAACGTTGAAGGCTTTGGCCATGGCATCATCCCGCTCATCATCATCTGAATCCTCGTTGAATCCGCGTTTCTTCATCTTCTTCAGATTTTTCTTCTTGAATTCTTGGTCATCGTCTGATTCTGAATCTTCATCGCCGTCGACGCTACCATCGGCTTCTGAATCCTCATCGTCTGAGTAGTCAAAGTCGGCTTCCGAAGCGTCTTCATCTTCAGAATCGGCAGACTTCTTACCGTGACTTGATTTCTTTTTACCAGAATCCTCTTCTCTATCAAGTTCTAAATCATCTTCACCATCAACATCAGAGGCATCTTCATCAAAGTCATCGTCAGAGCCAGCTTCAACTCCATCTCCGGCTTCCGAATCATCGTCAGAATCCTGAATCTCATCCAAAGCATCACGATTTTTGCGTTGTTGTTTCCTCCGTGCTTTGGCTTCTTTGTCGGTCAATTCGCGGCCAAAAGCTTGGCCAAAATCAATGTCAAAGATGTCGTTTTTCTCTCCGGGTTCGAATCTTTCTAGGATTCCTTCAAATTCTTCTGAATTCACCGACGCTACATCGTCAAACTCGTCTTCGGATTCGTCGTCCTTCTTCTCTGGCTTTAGAGTCTTTCTGTTCAGTTTTATCGTTGCGAATCGGTGAAGGAATTTCTCGTCTTGAGGGATTTCGCGTTCTTGCATGTTCGCGTACTCCTGAAATTGAAAAAGTTAGGTTGGAATGTGGTGAGAATAGGGTGGGACCAAGTTAAAGCTATTTGTAAGACTGGATAGAATGAGATAGGTTAAAGCTAGGGCGAAAACAAGTGCAAAAAAAACTAAAATCGATCACAAAACCCTTACTTTAGAAGCAATATTCATTCTCTTAATGCCACTTGGTACATATCCTCTGTACTTCCCGTCTTCGGCCGTCTTGATCTTCGGATTCTTGAAAGCAAATCGATCCAAGAACCTGATCAAGGTGAAGTCGATCAATGCGTTTCCTTTATATTGCACTTTCAGACCATCCATGATACGTTGAGCAAACACCGCCACAGACGGGTGATAGTGTTGTGAGAGGGCATATAGTTCGGTATCGACCGTTTTGTCGGCGTGGGCAAAGAGAGGGTTTCTGGCGAATGGATCATAATCAATGTGTGCCATTCTTTTTTGTACGTCTTTTGACACCAAATCACGGTACACCCATCCTTTCTTCGGTTTTTTGGGTAGATCTGGCTTTTCTTCTTCTTTTACTTCTTTATCATCTTCTTCTATTTCTTTATTTTCTTCTTCTATTTCTTCATTATCTACCTCTATTTCATTCATCTTTGCTTTACGACCTTCCCCAAGCCCATTAATCTTGTTCTTATTGAAGATTCCAGGAACTTTTTGACCTTTCTTTAAGATTCCATTAACTTTCCCAACTCCATTTTGAATTTTTCCATTTACTTTTGGACCATCGCCAAATCCATTAACTTTTGGAGTAGATTTTGACTTTTTATCTTCTAGTGGAACATCAAAATATTGTTCTTCTTCTTCATCGCTTTCAGCATCGGCTTCTTTTTTCAATGCCAATCCGGATTCCGCCTTTGGAATTGAACGCTATAATTGAAAGATAGTCATTATTAGTTCATTTGTTGGCTTGTAAAGAAAGTTTTTGCCATTTTTCTACCTTGCCAAATGCATTTTTTAAAAATTTTTAAATCATTTTTTCAAATTTAAAAAGTGGAAGTTTGGTGGAAGACTTTCAGTGCAAATTACTCCACTCAACTTCCATTCTTAAAAAGTGTCAAAAACGTGTTTTTAGGTCATTTTAAGACATTTTGGATGTGGAATTTTGGTGGAAGATTTTCAGTGCAAATTACACTACAAATCTTCCACTCAACTTCCATTAACCAAACTGGTCATTTTTTGTAAAAGAAATTCTCGCCAAACGGTCAAAAACGTTGAAAAATGTCATAAACTCACATCCGAATGCTTGACGAGTTGAATAAGTTGAGGCCGGTCATTCAGCAGCGAGTTGTATAACAATAAGACAGCGGCCGCAAAGGCTGGTGTGTTGATTAATGCCAACTGTAGTAGGCGTTTTATGAACGCTCTGACCCGATCTTCCACTGGATCTGCTTTCAGGACTTTGTGGATGAGGTCAAAGAACTGAACATCAGCTTTTGAGGATCGTACTGTTAACATTCGTTGATAGAAGGCCGAGTAAAAGCGATCGGAGAGGCCGGCACTAAAAATGATTTTTTTTTTATTTTTGCCTTAAAAATCAGCTAAAAATTCATTTTTTTCAAATTTCCAAAAACCCACTTAAAGCTCATGGCCTGGAACAGCAGCCTCAGTGCACTCAGAGCCGTTGACAATTTCTTGGCCGTGTGTACCACCTTGTACAAGTCGTCGAACTGTTCAGTCAATTCGGCCGCTTGATCTTTAGCGAATGGGAACGATCGATTCGCGCCTCGTATGACATTAGTGAGCATTTTGTGATTCACTGCCTTTTTGAGGATTAAAATTCGAAACATTGAAAAGTAAATCTTCAGAAGCTTCACTGCCACTTCACTATCACCATCTCGTAGAGGGATGATAGTCAATGTGTGAATGGCGTAGAATTGGGTTCGTTCTGGAATGTTCTTCCTAAAAATGGTGATGATTAGCTTAAGCTTTCGGCAAAAAAAGCTAGAAGTGTGGGAAGAAACCGATTTTAGAAATAAAATTTAAGTGGAAGATTTGTAATGTAATTTGCACGGAAAATCTTCCACTCAACTTCCACTTTCAAAATGTCTTAAAATTGCCTAAAAACAAGTTTTCGATACTTTTTAAAAGTGAAAGTTGAGTGGAAGATTTTCAATGTAATTTGCACTGAAAATCTTCCACCGAACTTCCACTTGTAAAACTCTTCAAAATTGCCTAAAAATAGCATAAAACAGCTTTAAAATGCCATAAAATGATCTAAAAATACCAAAAACCTACCTGAAAACCAGCCGTTCCAGCTGTCCGATGACCACTTGTCTCATATTTGGATGTTTCTCGACCAAATGTTTGATTTGTTCTGTCGCTGTAACGGCCACTTTCTTCTTTGGATGACCGATTTTTTCGACCAGTGAATTCAGTAGAACATCTTCTTGTTCTGGTCGTTCTGTGAGTAAGTCTGCTATGATGACAACGGCTTTTTCGGCCACGCCTTCGATCTGGTTTGAGGTTAAATTCTGAAGAAAAAGCTCAAAATTTTTAAAAAATCACAAAGTTTTGAAATTCAAATAAAAAAAAACATTTTTGATCCCAAAAGCTTACCTGTACTCCGTGTACCACGCTGGCATACAACTTTTTGAGTTGACTTTCAAATTGCCACAATATCAGTCGTTTATTGGCTGAATCCACATTACCTCCTGATAACTCATCCAACAGATCCAGAGGCCTCTAAAATACAAAAAATATATAGTTTTAAAGATTTCATACTTAAAAATATATAAATCAAATTTCGTTACCTAAATAAGATTAAAAAGTTAAAAACTTACTCTGTCCAATGGCACCAACTTTCTGTCTGCTGGGAGTAGATTTTTGATAAATATTTCGCGAAAACTCTCTGAAAAAGACAAAAATAAGGTCATAAAGAGTAAAACACGACATGAAATCAAATAAAACATCTCAGACTTAAATAAGTTTTTTAATAACCACCCCCAAAAAAAATTTAAAAAAAATTACCCCGCCCAAAATCAAAATTTTCAAAAATCCGCTTCTAAATCAGCTTTTAAAACACTAAAAACACCCCCAAAGCAAAAATTTTCAAAATTACCCCACCCGGTGCACCCCCTTTTAGATCTTTTTTAAAATTCAAAATCCACCCCAAAAACCAATATTTCGAATAAAAACCTACTCATAACAGCCACCAAACTCCTGGTCTGTTTCTTCGTGAAGAAGTTGACCAGAGTTTCAAGATGTTTGATCGAATGGACTGGATCTTGAATGATTTTGAGTTGAATTGCACTCAACTTGTCAGACATGGTTCCTTGCTCCACAATCTTGTCCAGAAACATGTCTTCTGAGGTTAGGGCACGCTTGTTGGCTAAAATAAACTTTTTGATGACATTTTTATTTTTTAATTAAAAAAGTTGAAAAAACCTCCATTTTCATACCTAAAATCTCAAAAAACCTCTAATTTATTACCTAAAATTCAATATAAAATCTATTCTAGAGCCTCAACTTCGAAAATGTCCATTTTCAGACCTAAAATCTCACAAAGCCTCCAATTTATTACCTGAAAAACCAAAAACTATTCAAAAATCCTTACTTTTAGCATGAGTTTCGATCTCCTTGTTAAGCAACTTCTCAGCCCTCTTGACCTGATTCAAATAGACCTCACTCATGTGATCCATTGGCTTCTCTAAAGTCTCATTGAACCCGTGGTCAAACCATCGTTCATCTACATCTAATTTGACCAAAACCTTTCTACTAAAGCCTTCCGAATCCGTCTGTTCCTTCTTTTTTCGCTCTCCACCATAACTTGTGTCCAGCTGCTTGAAGGTCTTGACGGCCTTGCCATTTTCGTTAAAACGCTTGTGTTTACCCATACCTATAACAATTTTTAGAAAAAATAAAGAGAAAATGTCACAACTATCACAAGCATGGTCTAAAACAATATGAAACTCAAAAATCAGACAAAAAATTCAAATATCAACTGGTGTACCGACCAGTAATAACCACCTCCAAGCCAAACCTAATACACGCAAAACTTTATTCTTCACCGAGATCATCTTACTTTAAATCTGGTTCACCACAATACTTAAAAGTTACTTTAGATCCGTTTCGAAAGCTTTTAAATAGATAAAATTTGTAAATATAATAAATAACTGAGCAACCGGTCGATAATAAGGCGTTTACAATGGGTTCCTGGTAAAGTAATCCACCGCGAATTCGAATTGTTCTTCGCACACGTTCAGGAGGACGTTGAGTTTGGACTGAAAATAAAAATTTTTAAATTTAAAATTTTTAAAAATTTAAAACTCCAACAACTTTTCGACCAAAGCAAGCCTTTCTCAAAGAAACTCTTACCAATGGCTGATCATAATTCGGAGAGACGCCTTGTTGATGTTGAGCCAATGACAATCCAGCCAAGGCGTAGCAAGAGTGATATGGATCAGGACACTTTCCTGGCTTGTCTCTGAAGCCGCCTGAAAAACATTGGCAAGCAAACAGAATATATTCCTCTAGGCCTTTTGGATTGAAAGCAACAAAGTCGGCCGGTTGAGGATTTAGGTAGGTTTGGGCGATGATAGCTGATGCTCCAACCCAGTAACTGTAACATGTGTCAACCAGCTTGCAGGTACGGCCCTGAAATTTGATTTTAAATACATAATGCTCATTTTTTTGATATTAACCTCCTTTTGATTTTAACCGGTACAAACCTAAAAATCAATATAAAAAAGTCGATAACATACCGAAAAACCACCTTCAAATGGCAGTTGCTTGAAGGCACAGAATCTCAAAAGACCTTCTGCATCGATCAGATGACCTTTTTCCAACAAAACCAAGGCAGCTGCTCCACATAGAGTATATCCACCATGAGCCTCACAGTCCGGAGCTCCCGCAAATCCACCTTCGTAGGTCTGGCATCTGAAATAGCTTGTTGTAGTCAACGATTTTTTGCAAAAATAGAATTTTTCATCCAAAAATCATATAAAAGTTGATACTTTAAGCTAAAAATTCACGTTTTTTCAGCCAAAAAACCGTATTTTAGGCACAAAACTAATCTTTTAAAAATCACAAATTTACGAAAAGATAAGACTTACCTCGTCAACCAACCAGCAACGCCCTCAAACAGCGGCTCATTCATAATTCCACAAACATAACAACAAGCTATCATGCAGTAAACAGCTCTAACATCAATCTCGCCTGTCTCGTGCAGCATAAAACTTCCATCAGGCAACTTCATAGTCCAGTAAAAGTCAATCAACTTCTTCCTGAAATTGAAAACATAGCAAAAATTAGTAAAATTTTAGCTAAAAAAACAAAAACTTCATTAACTAAGCCATCCACACCTTATCTCGTCCAAAAATGCCATTATTAATCAAAACGCTACTTAAAATAACATTTTTCGAAAAGAAATATAGAAGATGCTATTGTTAACCGATTATTACCTGTCAATAACAGCTAACGCTTCTTCCGTGCCAATAGTGACCAACGACATAACAGCAGCGTAAGTTGTGGCCATGTGAGAATAATTTCCTGGAGCTCCGCCAAAACCACCTTCTGGATTCTGGCATGATTTCAAAAACACAATAAACCTATAAAAAACACATTAATAGTCCGAACATTTAAAATTCTACAAAAAAATAAGTCAAAGACAAAATTTTTATATTACTCATAAACGTGTTGATGTAAAGCCAAGTTTATAGACGTTTTTAATATAAAACTTACTGTTTTTCTTCTTCTTTAGTGAGTTTATAACCCAGCAATTTTAGACCATGCAAACACCAAAAGCAAAACCATGTTCTGCTTGATTCTTGACCCTAAAAACTTTAAGGATAACATCAGCCAGTGTCACAATGAAACTTTCAAATTACATGTGTAAAACAGTCAAAACCCCAGCACATCATATTGCACAAGTATCCCAAGATTCTCCTCTATCTTTTCATGTATAATTCATATAAACTTACAGCGTAACCATTTGGCAATAAGGCGATATTCTCCTTGAACCACTTGATATGCGGCTCTTTGTTCAGATAAAACTCTTCTTTCGCGTGTTTGTCAAGAATGTCCGTGACCCGAGCTTCGTTAATCTTCTAAACACCAAAATCAACCAAAAAAGCCTCAACTTACTTGCGCAGTCGACGTGACTGTCTCGCTGTCCTGATCATCGCACGCAAAACGCGGATCCCCGATGTGATACCCAAGCTCGCTTTCATAATGAGGTTGATGTTGAGATTCTTTAGTTGCTTCCATACGTTCCATTTGAATTTTCAGAATTATTTAGGCACTTTTAGGTTTAGAAATTCATTAGAAACAATTATTTTTCTTCGAAAATATTTTCTATTTTCCCACAAGGGAGAAGACGAAGTGTCACTATTGATTAAAGCGCGTTCGGGGGAAATGTTGTTTTTGAAGGATTGTTACTGTTTTAGCCGTGGAAAAAAGGTAAGTAATATAAGAAAAGATATTAAATTACATGACTATTAAGGGATTAAATCATGTAAAATAAAAATGTCAAATAATTTTTAATTTTAACGCCTTTCTTAGGCTATTCAACTTTTTTTTCTTGTTTTACATTGAGGTCTGATTTGTTTTTTACTTGTTTTTTTCTGTTGTATGTTAAGATAGTGTTCCGTGTAGGTTGCAGAACAAGGTAAGCCTTTAAAAATATATATTTTTCCAGGATTTAAAGCTAATTTCTTTAAGTTAATCAACACTTCCGACTATTAAAGATGCCCTGATTTATTTATCAAAAATAGCTGCTGATTCTTTACTTTCTCTTGGCGGCACAAGTTCCGACGTTCAAAGATGGATAGGAAGATTCGTCAGTACGGATGCAGTTGGTCTTGGCGGTGATGGCAGCTGGACATTGGACACGTTCGAAGCTGACGTTTGGGTTGTCGGCACCTTCAAACCAGTCGAATCTGAATTCACAACCGGATTGCAAAGCAGTTGGCAATTCCGAGGTACAGTCGGCTTCCGAGCTGACACCACCGTATTGAGCTCCCCAGCCTTCAGATGGGGCTCCCCATTCAGCAGTACATCCGTTGTAGATACCAACTCCACCTCCGGGCATGGCCAAATCAAATTGGTTGGATCCGAGATCTCCACCAGTGTTGGTAGCTTGAACAACAAGAGTCTTTCCAGCAATAGCAGTGCTGGTGAAGGTCAAAGCGTAGCAAGAGCAGCACCAGTCGGATTCAGATTGGCCGGCAATGTTAACAGCGGCAAAACCATAGGCCAAAGTGTCGTTAATGGCCCATGGTTGTTGAGTTGAACAAGTGTAAGCACTGCCACCATCGCAAGCAGATTGAGTGTTACCATCGTCGTTCAAAGCAGTGTCAGTGACATCACACGATGTGACTGGAGCACTGACGGAAGCTTTTCCTGACCATCCACAGGAAACCTTACAACAATCCCTATAAAGGAATAGTTTTCTCAATAAAACTAACATTTTAAGGTTTTAAAGGGTTATAATGGTTATAAGGTTAGGGCCAAAGCTGCAGTAAGTTTGCAGAACTTACCAGTATCTGGTCGTGACACCAGTTTGGGTTTGAGCAGCTACAAGACCAACCAAGGCAATGAGGGCAAATGTCTTCATACTGAACGAGTCGAATGAATGATTAGTTTAGATAATTGTTACCTTTTATATTGTTTTTAGTGTTTGTTTAACCTCAATAGCTCAGATTAAAGTGGTTTTCAGATTTTCACATTTCCGTATTTAATATTTGCATAACAGTTATCTCTCCATTAAAGTCATATAAACTTGAAACTGTGAATGCTGTGCTATCTAACGGCACTGACTATTATTATACTATTTTCATTTGTCTGACTGTCAATTTTGGTTTGATATTGAGGATATGAAGTTAGAATTGTCAAGCTGTATATACAAATGAGGGTTCCATATTCAAAATTGAGATATGGCTTGAGGGTGTTGATTAGCTTTAGAGTTTCCTTGTTTGTCCAAAATAGTCACATTTAAAATGACTTAAATATTTTTTTATTGTGTTTAGTGAAAATAAATTTATACCACAACCCCCTTTGTATATACAGCTTGAAAATCCTAATGCCATACCCTTAATATCAAACGGAAATTGCGAGTTAGATAAATGAAAATAGTATTATAATATCTATGACCGTTCGATAGCAGAGCATTTTAATTTTCAAGTTTATATAACTAGTGGAGGGGTAACTGTTATACAAATATTAGATACGGAAATGTGAAAAGCTCAAAACCGTTTTAATATGAGCTAGTAATGTTAAACAAATAATAAAACGATATAAAAGATAATAGTTATCTCAAACCTATCATTCATTCGATTCGTTCAGTATGAAGACATTCGTCCTCATCGCCTTGGTTGGTCTGGTAGCTGCTCAAACCCAAACTGGTGTCACCACCAGATACTGGGATTGCTGTAAGGTATCTTGTGGATGGTCAGGAAAGGCCTCCGTCAGCGCTCCAGTAACTTCTTGTGATGTCACCGACACTGCCTTGAACGATGATGGTAACACCCAGTCTGCTTGCGATGGTGGCAGTGCTTACACTTGCTCAACTCAACAACCATGGGCCATTAATGACACTTTGGCCTATGGTTTTGCCGCTGTTAACATTGCCGGCCAATCTGAATCTGACTGGTGCTGCTCTTGCTACGCTTTGACCTTCACCAGCACTGCTATTGCTGGAAAGACTCTTGTTGTTCAAGCTACCAACACTGGTGGAGATCTCGGATCCAACCAATTTGATTTGGCCATGCCCGGAGGTGGAGTTGGTATCTACAACGGATGTACTGCTGAATGGGGAGCCCCATCTGAAGGCTGGGGAGCTCAATACGGTGGTGTCAGCTCGGAAGCCGACTGTACCTCGGAATTGCCAACTGCTTTGCAATCCGGTTGTGAATTCAGATTCGACTGGTTTGAAGGTGCCGACAACCCAAACGTCAGCTTCGAACGTGTCCAATGTCCAGCTGCCATCACCGCCAAGACCAACTGCATCCGTACTGACGAATCTTCCTATCCATCTTTGAACGTCGGAACTTGTGCCGCCAAGAGAAAGTAAAGAATCAGCAGCTATTTTTAATAAATAAATCAGGGCATCTTTAATTATCGGAAGTGTTGATTAACTTAATGAAAGTAGCCTTAAAACTTAAAAAGGTTAAAATTTATGGTCTTAAAAATTAATCATTGCACTAGAACAAGGCAGAAAGTTTTGAGGAACTAGGCTTACCAATTTTAGAATGACGAGAAGGTTGTCAGAAACTACATTATTAATGGTACATGTATAGCAAGATAAAAATTTTTATATTTTTTTTCGGTATTTTCAGCAAAAATTTTATAAAATTTACGACTAATAGAGGACAGGCCCTCGAAAAAACATTAAGTTAAACTGCCGTACTTGCAGTAAAATGTTGGGTCGTTTTAACCCACATCGAGTATGTTTTACATAAGATGTTATGGATAAACATTTATTGTTTTGGGGTCTTATTTTTTAAGATTTTATTAGAAAGTTTTGGAACTTTTGAAGTTAAACCATTTAATTTTTCAGAGTTCACTTACAGAGATTTGAAAATTCCCGATTAATCTTAGATGCCTGAATTTATTGTAAATCAATCAACGTAATAATTAAAGAACCTAGTATGTTGGGTAAGACGATTCGTCCGTACGAATGCAGTTAGTCTTAGCAGTAATGTCAGATGGACATTGGACACGTTCGAAGCTGACATTTGGGTTGTCGGCACCTTCGAACCAATCGAATCTGAATTCACAACCAGATTGCAAAGCGGTTGGCAATTCAGAGGTACAGTCGGCTTCGGAGCTGACACCACCATATTGAGCTCCCCAGCCTTCGGATGGAGCTCCCCATTCAGCAGTACATCCGTTGTAGATTCCGACACCACCTCCGGGCATTGCCAAGTCGAATTGGTTGGATCCGAGATCTCCACCAGTATTGGTAGCTTGAACGATCAAGGTCTTTCCAGCAATAGCAGTGCTGGTGAATGTCAAAGCGTAGCAAGAGCAGCACCAGTCAGCTTCAGTTTGTCCTTCAATGTTAACAGCGGCAAAACCGTAGGCCAAAGTATCATTAATTGCCCATGGTTGTTGAGTTGAGCAAGTGTAGGCACTGCCACCATCGCAAGCCGATTGGGTGTTACCATCATCGTTCAAGGCAGTGTCGGTGACATCACAAGAAGTTACTGGAGCGCTGACGGAGGCTTTTCCTGACCATCCACAGGAAACTTTACAGCAATCCCAGTATCTGGTGGTGACTCCAGTTTGAGTTTGAGCGGCTACAAGGCCAACCAAAGCGATGAGGGCGAATGTCTTCATACTGATTCAATCGAATTGATGATAATCTTTAAAACTTTGGACCTTATATATCAGATCAGTGTTTGCCTAATCCTATTAGCTCAAACCGAAAGTTCAAAAACATTTCCAAGTTTAAACCTTTTATGATTCTTTCTTCTATAGTGATGTCCATATTTTGCGTTATCTCTAAAGGTTGATTGAGTTCCTGATGTTTAGTCAGCTTTAAACTTGACGGATATTTTAGAATAATATATTTCCGTTGCTTCTGAAAGTCACATTGTATAAAGCACAGAATTCAAAATGGTAAGCTGATTATACAAATGAGCTGGGTTACAGTCTTCCTTTGATTATCACACTAATGTTAGCACAAAAATAATAAAATTTTTAAATTTATTGAAATCTTTTAGTTTTTGTAAACTTTAGTTCAATTTAGTCAAAATAAGTGTTTTATTTTACTGTTGGTATGAAACGTTAACAGTATTTTTGATAATAGGTTTATACAACTTTTATGGTTATTCATAATAACAACCTTTACTGAGCCTACAAAACTGATATTGGTAGTGCACATACTGCAAATCAAGATCATGAAAGTCATTTGTATAACCAGCTTCCAACCTTTAACTTGGTGCTCCGCTTTCTGTCACCTTATGGGTTACAATTCAAAACAAAATCTATTATTTTTAAACTTTTGAAAGCTGATTAAACATACAGGAATTTGAGCAGCCTAGAGGCATAAAGCAAAATGAATATGAAATGGCAGATTCATACGGAAACGGATTATGCTCACAAACCTTTTTGAACTTTGGGTTTGAATTAGTTGGATTAAACAAACACTGTCATGATATATAAAGCGATGGAATTGACAGCTTATCATTCATTCAATTGATTCAGTATGAAGACATTCGCCCTCATCGCTTTGGTTGGTCTTGTAGCCGCTCAAACCCAAACTGGTGTCACCACCAGATACTGGGATTGCTGTAAGGTTTCCTGTGGATGGTCAGGAAAAGCTTCCGTCAGCGCTCCAGTAACTTCTTGTGATGTCACTGACA
This sequence comes from Bursaphelenchus okinawaensis, assembly GCA_904066225.2. Lineage (NCBI taxonomy): Eukaryota > Metazoa > Nematoda > Chromadorea > Rhabditida > Aphelenchoididae > Bursaphelenchus > Bursaphelenchus okinawaensis. The sequence continues at coordinate 2,271,104 of CAJFCW020000005.1, read as the reverse complement.
CTGCTTTGAACGATGATGGCAACACCCAATCTGCTTGCGACGGTGGCAGTGCTTACACTTGCTCAACTCAACAACCATGGGCCATTAATGACACTTTGGCCTACGGTTTCGCCGCTGTTAACATTGAAGGACAAACTGAAGCTGACTGGTGCTGCTCTTGCTACGCTTTGACCTTTACCAGCACTGCTATTGCTGGCAAGACCTTGATTGTTCAAGCTACCAATACTGGTGGTGACCTTGGATCCAACCAATTCGATTTGGCCATGCCCGGAGGTGGTGTCGGAATCTACAACGGATGTACTGCTGAGTGGGGAGCTCCATCCGAAGGCTGGGGAGCTCAATATGGTGGTGTCAGCTCCGAAGCCGACTGTACCTCGGAATTGCCAACTGCTTTGCAATCTGGTTGTGAATTCAGATTCGACTGGTTCGAAGGCGCCGACAACCCAAATGTCAGCTTCGAACGTGTTCAATGTCCATCTGACATTACTGCTAAGACCAACTGCATTCGTACTGACGAGTCGTCTTATCCAACATACTAGGTTCATTAATTATTACGTTTATTTATTTACAATAAATTCAGGCATCAAATATTGATTTGGATTTTTTATAACTTGCTAGGTAAGCTCGAAAAACAAGAGCTTTCTATTTAAATATTTTCATATTTACCCAAATTAATTACTGAAGAGGGCTAGTAAAGCTTTCAATCAGAGTTTTACCTTTTGGGTCCGGTCCGCACGGTCCGGATTTTTGAATTTATTTTTCCCGCCAAACTCATATCTCGAAAACTATAATAGATATCAAAAAACTAACAGCATCTAGAAGGGTCAGCACCATTCAAAATAGGGATGGTGGAAAAAGTTTTAGACCGATTCGACCGGTAGAAAAAAAGCGCGGGAAAACAAAATTCAAATTCCGGACTCCCGCATTGGGTCCGGTCCGGGAAGAACTCTACTTACAATGAAAGTGCCCAACCTGCTCTGCTCAGCATATAATTCCGAAATTCTGGAGCCACTGAAGGTTTTGTTGGCCTCTGACATCGTCTTCTTCAGTTTTCATTCAAAGATTTGAAACTATGGTAATATGTAGGTGTTATGTCCGCTGAGTACATATATGGCTGGGGACTTATACTTCAAATTTTTTTCTTCAAAAATATTTTTTTTCTCAGTGAAAATTATAAAATGGCGCAGAAAAATACAGAATCTTGCACCATTTGAAAAAAATATCGTTTGAAAGAGAGAGAGTCTTTCCTCTAGTGTCTCTCGTTTTATTGTGCTCTCTTTTTAAAACGGCGCAGAATTTTTTATTTTCCTGCGCCATTTTTTGGTTTTCACTGAGAAAAAAAAATATTTTTGAGAAAAAAAAATTTGAAGTATAAATCTCCAGCCATATATGATGGACAATAACATCATACACAAGGCCCTTCAGTTTTTCTTGGGTGTTATCTTTGCCACATGAGGCAGTTATTCCCATTTTCAACGCAAGATGTATAGAATCATACGTAAGGAGATTTGGGGGATGGAGAGATGATAAGGGTTCGGTGAAGAACATCAGAACAATCCATTGTAGCTGCTCCCAATTGGCTCCATCCAGGTAATCCTGTTTCTTGAGCTACCGAGTCGTGATGAGGTGCTTTTCAAGACTCCAGGCCGTAGTCGAAAGTCTGCGTAGGCTTTGCATCGGATTTGCCATAGTCCGCGAGGCATTGTTATCAGGGTTGGCAACAGGGCAGGGCATATGCCCTGTAACAGGGCATTTTTGAACTTTTTTTGGCGCGCTTTTTAAAATTTTTTTGGCTAGGCCTAAAAACGCAAAAATTTCTAGAGATGGGTTTTAAACACTGTTAATCCATTATACGTCGTTATTTTCTTGATAACTATTACAGTTTTCAAGACATGAGTTTGGCGGGAAAATGAAATTCAAAAAAATGCCCTGTTGAAATGCCCTGCCCTGTTGCCAACCCTGATTGTTATGTAATATATAGTTTGCCAAGGGTCAAGGGGTAAAAATGGAAAGTAATGGGGAAGGATGTCTTCTTGTCGGTCACTTCGTTGGACCGACAATTTTTCTTTGGTGGCTTATACTGATGAAAGATCTACCGTTTTAATCAATAGTTTGATTACGCGAATTTTGTGTTCATATCCTGTAATACTTCATGTAACACTTCATAGGCTGACAGTACTGACCAAATTTCTTGGTATCTCACAGTGTCAAAAACTTTCATAAAGCCATACATGTACTAAGTGTATCCTTGAAGTCGATCAATAGCAAGTGTAGCGGAATGTCCCATTCTCGACTTTTTTCAATGAGCACGTTGATTGACGTCAAGTGATCTCTGGTAGAAAACCTTTGCTTTTTTGCTATCCTTGTGAAAACTGCAAATATTTTTTTTCAAAACAAAACTTCAACAACAAAATATTTAAGAATTTTAAAATTTTTCCACAAGCAACGCATAAAGTTCCAAAAACTGTAACGAACTGTATGCTCAGCTTATGATTCCACGGTTTGTTCTTTACCTAATGTGACTATTGGGAAACAAGAAAAAGTAAACTATATTGAAAATATCCGTCGAAATGTTAAGCTGATTAAACATTAGTGATCCACACAGTTTTAGACATCAAGCAAAATTCATAAGCGATTACAGAAGTATATACATAAAAGGGGCTTGACCTTACAAAACGTTTTGAACCTTCAGGTTAAACAAATACGACTGGACAAACACTATGCTAATATAAAAAGTGACAATTTTAACTAATTATCATCATTCATTTGATTCAGTATGAAGACATTCGCTCTCATCGCTTTGGTTGGTCTTGTAGCCGCTCAAACCCAAACTGGCATCACCACCAGATACTGGGATTGCTGTAAGGTTTCCTGTGGATGGTCAGGAAAGGCTTCAGTCAGTGCTCCAGTAACTTCTTGTGATGTTTCTGATGCCCCATTGAACGACCAAGGTAACACTCAATCTGGCTGTGATGGTGGCAGTGCCTACACTTGCTCAACTCAACAACCATGGGCTGTCAATGACACTTTGGCCTATGGTTTCGCCGCTGTCAACATTGCTGGCCAATCTGAATCTGACTGGTGCTGCTCTTGCTACGCCTTGACCTTCACCAGCACTGCCATCTCTGGAAAGACCCTTGTTGTCCAAGCTACCAACACTGGTGGAGATCTCGGATCCAACCAATTTGACTTGGCCATGCCCGGAGGTGGTGTTGGAATCTTTAACGGATGTACCGCCCAATGGGGAGCTCCATCTGAAGGCTGGGGTGCTCAATATGGAGGTGTGAGTGCTGAAGCCGACTGTACTCAATTGCCATCTGCTCTTCAATCCGGTTGTGACTTCAGATTCGACTGGTTTGAGAACGCCGACAATCCAAATGTCAGCTTTGAACGTGTCCAATGCCCAACTGCCATCACCGCCAAGACCAGCTGTATTCGTACTGACGAATCTTCGTATCCAGCTCTCTCTTAAATTAACTTTTACAGTGTAATGTTTTGAAGATGATTTAGGCATGAAACACCAATGTCATTGAGGTTCAATTAATTTATTCCGCTGATGTTTATAAATCTTTGCATTATCAGTTGTTTGGATTATTTTGAGAGCAGAAAATGATATTGGAATTGAAGAATACGATATTAGATTTCAAATGGTCCTGGTATTTATTTACTATGGTGTTACCGTTTTAACTATAAGAAAAATGGTTAAAGGACCATTCAGGATAATCTAGCGATTGGTCATTCCGCAACAAATCAGGGATCCACTTGAGACCATTTACTTCAAAAATTATTTTTTATTCTTCCTTTTTCCAAATGTTTTTTGTTGAAATTTTTGTTAATTTTTAAATATTTTCAACAATTAGGACAAAAATTAGGCTTGTTTCTTGGAAAATACTTCAAGAAACAACCAATTTCAACAAAAAACATTTGGAAAAAGGAAAAATAAAAAAATAATTTTTTGAAGTAAATGGTCTCGAGTGGATCCCTGATTTGTTGCGGAATGACCAATCGTTAGATTATCCTGAATGGTCCTTTAATTTTCTTATGGCTGTGAGTGATAACCCTCCAAATGGCTTGTCGAAAAGCGACGATGATAATCAGAGTTGATATAGCATTGAAGACTGGAATCCAAGCAAGGAATAGTAAGCTGATACCCAGCAATAGATCCAGGTTCCAGTTCAAAAGTGAAGGTAGTATTATGAATAGTGCTGGTGTAATTGAAATGAATAAAATGATAATAGCCTAAAGGGGAAATTCATTGATTAAAAATGAATTTTAAAGCTTTTTTATTAAATTTAGTCTAAAAATAGTAGAAAGGAAGCCTAATTCATCGTGAGGTTTAGTGGGATATTCACCATTAATAGGGAAGTCCCAAGCGTGGGGGTAGTTGGAGGAAGGACGATTATTTAGCTCCATATTGTAAAGTATTATAAAGTTATAAAATGGGAAATAGTTATGTTAAAAAAAGGAACAGCTATGACTAATAGTGGCACAGATATAATAAAAAATGGCACAGCTATGATGAGAAATGTCACGTATATCATGAATAATGACACACCACTTTAAAGCTATAATAAGCTTGAAAACAAAAAAATAATGACTTACTACGACAACTTACTACGTTGAAACGACAATTATAATAATAAAAAATTTTGTTCTTAATCCGCTAAACGTAATGTCAATAACTTGTTCCAAATACTAACTTACTAACGCTTCGTTTACCGAATTAAACGTACTATTCCACCGTATTCTTAAACAGTATTTCCGTGTTAGTCCAACTGTAGTGTACGCCATAGGTTATGTTTAAATTGCATGTTTTGTCTAAAGAATGTAAGTCATTTTCAAATGTTTTGTATTAATGTAAGTTCATGGCGCACCTTGTATTATACTACTCTGCACTGCATTGTCTTATCTTGCATGTCTTTTAATTACTATGCCTCACTCTACCATACCCCGCCCAACCCAACCTACCCTTGTTTATCTTTTCCTTCCTTATTTTATGTTATCTTATCCCATACAATAATCAATTTCTAACCATATATCATTTTCCTACAACAACAACTTCATCATTCTCCTGCTGAAACAACAATGCCAGACTGTAGCTAACCCAGCCTTAACGTACCCAACTCTAAACCAGCCTTGCCATACCCAACCTTAGAGTATCTTACCCTACCCTGCCCTACACACCCATCGGAGCATTTTTTGACATTCGTCTACCACCTTGAGGCCGTCTTCATCGTCTGGCATGGGCTTCGCTTTGGTTAAGACAAGTAATTTTTACCAAACTTGACCTCAATAGCAACAAAAATAATATTATAGTAGATGAGTTGACCAACTGTTTTTAATAAATTTAAGGTTTTGAATAAATTTGTTTCGTTACCTATTATATATGTCTCTGATAAAATATAATCCACTAGATACATGCCTCAGATTTATTTGAACGTCACGATAATAAAAAATAATTTTTCAATAATCGAAAAGCAATGACAATATTATATTTACTGGACGGAAGACTCGTCCGAGCGGACGCAGTTGGTCTTGGCAATGATTTCGGCTGGGCACTTGACTCTCTTGAAGGTCATGGTTGGGTTGTCAGCGTTCTGGAACCAGTCGAATCTCCACTTGCAGCCGGGTTGCAGAGCCGATGGTAGTTGGGAGCAGTCGGATTCGGCACTAACTCCACCATATTGAGCTCCCCAGCCTTGAGATGGAGCTCCCCATTGGGCGGTGCATCCGTTGAAGATGCCCACACCTCCGCCAGGAATCATCAAGTCGAATTGGTTGTCTCCTAAGTCACCGCCAGTGTTGGTGGCTTGTACGACGAACTTTTTGCCAGAGACGGCGGTGCTGGTGAAGGTGAGTTCGTAGCAAGAGCAGCACCAGTCCGACTCGGACTGACCGGCAATGTTGACGGCGGCGAATCCGTAGGAGGTGGTGTCGTTGATGGCCCATGGTTGTTGGGTGGAGCAGACGTAAGCGCTGCCTCCGTCACAGCCAGATTGAGTGTTGCCATCGTCGTTCAAGGGCTTGTCGCTGACGTCGCATTCGGAGACTGGGCCTTGGCTGAGGGTGGCTTTGCCTGGCCATGAGCAGGAAGACTTGCAGCAATCCCTAAAGGTTGGCGGGTTACAGTAAAAGAAGCAACTTATTGAAGGTAAAATACGTTACTTTCAACCATATTATAATTAGTAAAGTAGTTTAAATTTTTATTACAAAGCCTTAAATAATCTACCAATCATATAACTTTAACTCACCAATATCTGGTAGTTTTACCAGTAGAGTCGGCAGCGGCCAAACCGACCAATGCAATGAGTACGAATGTCTTCATACTGAATCAACCGAATGAATGATGTCATTCTCCAAGGTTGGAAACATTTTTATACCAAGATTGTGTTTGTGGTATAGTACAAATAAACTGTGTATGTTCAACAGTATGTGTAATATCCCTCAACGAGTGCAGGCAATAAACAAAAAGCTGACTGTTTGTACAGCTTTAGGGTTCGAAGTTTGTGCTTTCGACAAATGTCGAAACGGGTTTGGTGAAAATGGTAGATGAAACACTGAAAAATGAAAATAAAGCATTAGAATGAAATATCACTGTAAACAAATAAAAATATTTTCAGAGACTGTAACTGGGTATAAACGATAACAATTTACAGTATTTGTTTACTTTAGGTTAAGAAACAAATATATGTTGCTCTAGTACGGTTGTGAAAGCCATTTCCAAGGTAGGATTATTAGTCTAAAAGGAAAAATACTAGAAAAAGTAAAATACGTGACTGTGGGTACAATAGGCAGTATATTTATGATCAGGTCTGTTAGCAAAACCATTAAAATAATAGAATTTTTTTGCGCTAGAAGCAAAAGTAAAGCCAAGGCTAAAACAAACAAAAAGGCTAAGACTCATTTCAGATTCAAGTTCAGACTAAGGCTATATTTAAGCCCAAGGCTAAGGTCAGAGTTTTCTCCAGACCGCTGTAAAGAATTTGAATTTTGTTTTTCCGCGCTTTTTTCAACCGGTCGCATCGGTCCAAAACTATTGTAAATTTTTTTGTTTCAAAAATATCTTCCTATAGCTACAGTTCAAGCAAGCAACGTCACGTGGAACATTCCGTTGGTTAAAAAATAACGTTTTCTCAATTTTTGACTATACAGCTGCTCAAACAATTCTTAAACATGACAGTGTAAAACAAACTATGGAAATGTGACTGTCGAAATTTTGAACCCGTTGTTACAGTAAAACAAACAATGTTTTGGTATAAAATAGTTGCCAAACCTGGAGTAAGACATCATCCATTCGGTTGATTCAGTATGAAGACATTCGTTCTCATTACATTGATCGGTTTGGCCGCCGCCGACTCTACTGGTAAAACTACCAGATATTGGTGAGTTAAAGTTATATGATTGGTAGATTATTTAAGGCTTTGTAATAAAAATTAAAACTAGTTTACTAATTATAATATGGTTGAAATTAACGTATTTTACCTTCAATAAGTTGCTTACTTTACTGTAACCCACCAACCTTTAGGGATTGCTGCAAGTCTTCCTGCTCATGGCCAGGCAAAGCCACCCTCAGCCAAGGCCCAGTCTCCGAATGCGACGTCAGCGACAAGCCCTTGAACGACGATGGCAACACTCAATCTGGCTGTGACGGAGGCAGCGCTTACGTCTGCTCCACCCAACAACCATGGGCCATCAACGACACCACCTCCTACGGATTCGCCGCCGTCAACATTGCCGGTCAGTCCGAGTCGGACTGGTGCTGCTCTTGCTACGAACTCACCTTCACCAGCACCGCCGTCTCTGGCAAAAAGTTCGTCGTACAAGCCACCAACACTGGCGGTGACTTAGGAGACAACCAATTCGACTTGATGATTCCTGGCGGAGGTGTGGGCATCTTCAACGGATGCACCGCCCAATGGGGAGCTCCATCTCAAGGCTGGGGAGCTCAATATGGTGGAGTTAGTGCCGAATCCGACTGCTCCCAACTACCATCGGCTCTGCAACCCGGCTGCAAGTGGAGATTCGACTGGTTCCAGAACGCTGACAACCCAACCATGACCTTCAAGAGAGTCAAGTGCCCAGCCGAGATCATTGCCAAGACCAACTGCGTCCGCTCGGACGAGTCTTCCGTCCAGTAAATATAATATTGTCATTGCTTTCTAAATTATTTTTTATTATTGTGACGTTCAAATAAATCTGAGGCATTAATCAAATGGATTATATTTTATCAGAGACGTATATAATAGGTAACGAAACAATATTATACAAAACCTTTAAATTTATTAAAAAAAGTTTCTTGACTCATCTACTATAATTTCATTTTTGTTATTATTAAGGCCAAGATTGGTAAAAATTACTTGTCTCAACCATTTTTATTAGCCATAGCACCATAATTTAAAAAACATAACAGTGACACGAGTATTTTACATAAAAAATTAATTTTTGACTTTTTAGAGAAAAAAACAAATTTTTGTTAGCCAAGACAGCGAAACCAATGCCAAACGATGAAGATGGCTTCAAGATTGAAGACAAATGCCTAAAAATGCTCAGATGATCCATTCTATTCTGTTCGAGTCCATGAAGTTGCTAAAGACTTCAAAAAAAGCAGTTCATGGACAAACCCAATGTTATCCATGCCAACGAGTCTACGAACCGCTGAATCAAAATGTTTGTGGAAGAATGGGCTTCTTTGAAGTAATAGGATCTTCCAGAAGCAAGGCTTGATGTGTTTTACAAATAAAAGGACAAGAATCGGTACGTTTTTAGTTTTTCTTTTGATTTTAGGAATTTTCGCGAAAATTGGCATGGATAATATAATCTGTCGTGCAACAGTTCGTTATTTATGAAATTCAACGGTACTTGTTTTAATTTACGTAAAAGGTAGTTTAAATTGTATGTCTAATTAGTTAAAATCTGTTTGACTAACAGCTGGTAAAAAATAAAGATTTCTTTTTCATTTTTCTCATGGATAATATAGTTTTAATCGCCAAACTTTTAGTTCTAAGACAAAAATTAATAAGTCTTTTTACTATTATGGAAAATATGAGTCAGTAAACCAGTATTGCATGCCTGAATTTATTCAAAAACAAATAATATTAATCTAGAGAGATGGGTAAGAAGATTCGTCAGTACGAATGCAGCTGGTCTTGTCAGTGATAGCAGTTGGACACTGGACACGTTGGAAGCTGACATTTGGGTTGTCGGCGTTCTCGAACCAGTCGAATCTGAAGTCACATCCGGGTTGGAGAGCAGATGGCAATTGAGTACAGTCGGCTTCAGCACTCACACCACCATATTGAGCTCCCCAGCCACCAGATGGAGCTCCCCATTGGGCGGTACATCCGTTGAAGATTCCAACACCACCTCCGGGCATGGCCAAATCAAATTGGTTGGATCCGAGATCTCCACCAGTGTTGGTAGCTTGGACAACAAGGGTCTTTCCGGAGATGGCAGTGCTGGTGAAGGTCAAGGCGTAGCAAGAGCAGCACCAGTCGGACTCAGATTGACCAGCAATGTTGACAGCGGCGAAACCGTAAGCCAAAGTGTCATTGACAGCCCATGGTTGTTGAGTTGAGCAAGTGTAGGCACTGCCACCATCACAGCCAGATTGAGTGTTACCTTGGTCGTTCAATGGAGCGTCAGAAACATCACAAGAAGTGACTGGAGCACTGACTGAGGCCTTTCCTGACCATCCACAGGAAACTTTACAGCAATCCCAGTATCTGGTGGTGACGCCAGTTTGGGTTTGAGCGGCGACGAGGCCAATTAAGGCGATGAGGGCGAATGTATTCATACTGAATCAGTTGAATGGATGATAATCTGTCAAATCTCTGTCCTTTTATACTATTATTACTGTTTGTTCAAGCCCTTTTTAAGGTTAAAAATTGAACCAAAAGGTCAAAATATTTTGTTAGGATAAGCCTTATGTGTCTATCTTTCTCTGGCTGTATCACCTTCCGCTTTGTCTTTTTTTCAATATTTTAGATTTAATATTCTGTAAGTTTAATCAGCTTTGAAGTTTGACGGATATTTTTAATATTATATTCTAGTTCCGACTGTTGCTTCAAAGTCACATCAAGGCAAAGCACAAACTGCGGAACGTTAAGCTGATTATACAAATGAGTTGGCTTACAGTCTTATCCTTTATCACGCTGTTTGTTGAAAGCGGTTTGAAGGTTTAAAATGGTGTTGAAATGGTTAATATGATTAGTTTCAAAAAGTAAAGACAGGGTTTGAGTAGGGTAGGTAAGAATACATAAGGGTTGGGCTGTACTATAAGGGAAGGGCTGTGTTGGGGTAGTGCGAGCGTAGAATAGGGTGTAAGGGTAGGGAAGAGAGAGTAGGGTACGTAAAAAAAAGTGTAACAAATACAAATTACAACTTGTTTATTACCCGTATATTAACTTATATTCAAAAAACATTTTAATGAACCAAATGCCTAGATTCACAATGACAAACCTCATCCAACGTCTTAACGCCACACTTTGTATCAGAAAATACAGTAAATCCTTTGTTCACTATTTCAAATCGACTGTTCAACATTATTTGAACTTCGATTTTAGAGCTTTTTGCATTACTATAAGTTACTGTAACGTCCGTTTTGGCTTTATATGACTTTTCAGGTGTTGTGTAGTCGAAAATGTCTCTTACTATTGGGTTACTGTGAGTTACTTTGCACTTTAGTTTGGATAACGTGTTTAGAATGTAGTTTGTTACTACTGGTCTGATCCTGCTCTAAAAATATTTTTTTTAAATAGACGAAAGCTAGGATACGGTAGACTACTGTAAACTTAAAATTTGGACAAGACAGGTAGGGTACTGTAACGTGAAGTAGGGCAGGGTAGATTAGTGAAGAGTAAGATAAGAAAGGGTAGTATAAGAAACATGTGGTAAGGCGGGGTAGATTGGGTAATAGGGTAGTGAAGGGTAAGTTAAAGTAAAGTAAGACAGAGTGTTAGAGTAGGGTATGGCAGCGTAGGGTAGGGTAGGGTAGGCTGGGTAGGGTAGGGTACAATATAGTACTTTACTGTAGAATGTACCGTTTCCTGGTAAACATCTTACTTTAAGCTCATCATCAATGACGTAACCATCTTGTACCAAACAATGACATTGATCATCCACTATTCCCATCTCTTCACAAGTTCTATTAATCCCTATCCTCTGAAGTAAGGTCACTTTACTATCACTTTCAAATCCTTCCTTATCAACAATACTATTCACAGTGTTATAAACATCATCTACTGTAACCAATGCGTTCTTGTTGGTACGGTAGATTGAGTACATTTCAGGATTCGAAGCAAAGTAAGAATCTGGTAGAGAAACTCCCAAAAATGGTTGTTCATTGCCATTTTCAATTGACTTTTGACCCAGTAGAACTAATATTGTGTTTTCAAATGCGCCGTTTAGGTAGGCCTTATCTAATACGTCAGCAAGTCGAAAATCGAAAGTACTAAGATCGGTTGTGTTGGTAAGGTCAAGGTTTGTGAAAGAAAAGGTTGGGATTGATGCGTATTTTGATAGAAATCTAAAATAATTTTAAAAGGTTTAGCAAAAACTTTGTTTACAATATACCTGAGAGGCTTTTTTTAGCCCGGCCAAGACTGTTCCCGGGTCGGGCTAAAAAATTTAAAGATGCTGAGCCGATACGGAATGAGGGTTAAGGATTGGATTAAAAAGTTGAGCCCGATCTCTTTACAGGCAGAATTAAAACAGCTGCACTTTTTAAAAATTTCAAATTATTAAAGATACATTACCTTTTGAACAAATCAAGATGCTTTTCGTAGTCTGGGTTCTCACAATTGCCAGTCTTGACTGGGGTTTCTGTCTTTGGAATCCTAAAAAGAAAAATGTCAATAGACTACTATTCAGTAGACTACTGTAGTTTGCGGAGATTTTTGCTTTTGAAGGGCTCCGTCAATATATATTTCCGTACCGTACCTTACCTAAAATACTCTACCTACCATACTCTACTCAACCTTATCTTACTTTACCCAACCATACCGCACTCTAACCTACAAAAATATATAGTAAACTGAGATTATTGATAGGTAAAAACGATAAACTTACATAAATTGATGGGAAAACTGTTTCAAAACGTTTTGTGATCCCTCTTCAATCATACTATTTAGTAGTGTTGGGGCTTTGCTATCTAAAATTGCGTGCACTACATAATAAATATGAAAGTATAAAATGAAGATAAAGCGGGATAGATTGGAGTAGATTAGGAAATTGTAGTGTAAGGCACGTTATGGTGGGGTAAGGTGGGATAGGGTAGGTTCATTTTGTGTAGTGTAGATAAAATAAGTTAAGGTTAGACAAGGTAAAGTAAAAGTTCGAAATGTTACCTTTTAGATTTTGCAATAAAGATTTAAATCCTTTAACAAGTTCAGTGACACTTATCGATGGTGTTGCCTATAAATAATAAAAAATTTTTACTTTGACATCGTATTCTGTCTTCCTGAAAAGGCCAGGTCGGCACACGTGTACTCAAAGGCCGTGTCCATCCAAGCCCTTAGGAGCCTAGCTTAGGTCCCGCGATAACAGATTTGAATTGCAAAAAGTGTAACCTAGGTTGAACCAAAAGTAGTGGGACACTTTTTAATTGAAAATAAATGAAAAGTGTCCCGCTACTTTTGGTTTAATTTAATATTTTACGCCTTAATAAAACTAAACTAATCAAAAACATAAAAAGTCAAAAAACCCACCATATGAAACCCATTGAACAAATGAGTATTAAACTTCTCAAGCACATCAACTGTTTGTGGCATTTTAAAGATAACGTCAAGTTTAGAGAGTCCATTCAAGTTCAATAAGGCGAAGGAGTAGTTTTTAGAGCCTTGATTAGAAAACCGAGAGTTTGAAACATTCGATACCTCATTAATTGATGGTAGTGACAAGAACTTTTCGGAGAACACTAAAAAATTCAGAAAGTTTTAGAAATTTGTAAATTTTGAATGATATAGTTTAACTCTTGCCTAACGATTTCTTCGGGGGGTTTAAAATTTATTCGTTATACGGAAGTTTTGTTATGATCGTTACCAGGACTAAAACGCCCGCCCAATTCTGATAGTTCGTTATACAAGGGTTCCATTGTGTTTATGAATCAAACAACTAGTATAAATAAACTTACTAGTAGCATTTTGTCGGTCATAACAATCAACTTGAATCAAGCTTTTTTGAATTTTTTGTCTTCCTTCGCGCAGTTGGTACTAAACATGTAATAAAAATAAAATTTTTTTAAAATTTAATTTTTTAAAATTTTCTACATTTACTGTATTAAGAGTCGCATTGTTAAGCCCCTTATTTTACCTTTTCAGTTTTGTTGTCGCTCAAGTCGCTGTAAAAACACCGAAATTCGGGCCGACCGTTTTTAATGTCAGCCGGCTGAACAAATAAATCACCATAATCAGATTGGCGCACCAAAGGCTCTCTACAGTTTAGGAATGAGCTAATTGAGGGTGGTGAGGCATCTGGAACAACACAAATATTATTATAAAAAGTTTTGAAAGTAAAAAAAAAACTATAAAAAAATTATCTTTAAGCCTAAAATTTTGTTTTAGGCCTAAAACTTCATTTATAAGCCTAAAAAATAACTTTATAGTCCAAAATGTATTTTTAAACCTAAAATTATTTAGTAAGCTTACAGCTCTATTTTTAAGCTTTACTATTTATTTCTAAGCCTAACATGTAAGATGGCATTTTTAAGTCTGAATTTTTTTAGGCTTAAAAATATGATTTTTAAGACCAAAGTTTAGTAGCAGGCCTCAAATATTATTTTTGTCTCTAAGTGCATTTTTAACCCTAAGATTTAATTTTCATGTCTGAAATTCGATTTTTAAGCCTAAAATTGATTTTTAATGCTGAAATTTAGTAGCAAGCCTAAAATATCATTTTTAAGTCTATAAGTGCATTTTTAAGCCTAAAATTTAATTTTTAATCTTAAAATTTATGTTTAAGCCTAAAATTATTTTTTAGTTTAAATTTAATTTTTCAAGCTTAAAATTACAGTATTAAGTCAAAAATATAATTGTTAAGCCTAAAAGCAATGTTTAAGCTTAAAATTTTATTTTCAACTTAACCTTCCATTTCTAAGCCTAAAATTCATTTTTCAACCTAAAACTTAAATTTTAACTTTTTTTCTGTTTAAATCTTCATTTTAAGCCTAATTTTCATTTTGAACCCTAAAATGACGTCTAAAACTAATTTTTTTTTCAATTTTTGAAATCTCACCATTCTTTTTAACGACCGGTATTTTGCACTCATACTCCAATGGATGTGAGTACTGGTACTCCAGCAAGGTAAAGTCGTAGTTCAGTCGTTTTCTAACATAACTTTTAAAGGTTGGTGGAACGTCCAAGTACTTTCTGACCTCTTTAATCGACGCCAATGGAAAACGATGTCTTGGGTCGGGGAAGAAGACGCCTACAATAATGTAGACGACCAAACAGAGGCCTATTGTGAAGGTGAACAAGATTCCCACCTAAAAATTGTCTGTTAAGATTACCAAAGCATAAAGTTCATTCCTAAGCCTAAAACTTATTTTTTAACCTAACTTCTTTATTTTTATTTTTAAGCTTAAAATTAAATTTTAAGCTGAAAGTTTCATTCCTAAGCCTAAAATTTATTTTTAAACTTAAATTTTCATTTTAAGCTCAAACTTTCATTTCTAAGCCTAAAATCCATGTTTAAGATTAAGATTCATTACTAAGCCTAAAATTTATTTTTAAACCTGAATTTTCATTTTAAGCTCAAACTTTCATTTCTAAGTTTAATATTTATGTTAAAACCTAAAAATTCATTACTAAGCCTAAAATTCATATTTAAACCTAAAATTTTAGTCTAAGCTCAAACGTTCATTTCTAAGCTTAATATTCATGTTAAAGTCTAAAAAGTCATTACTAAGCCTAAAATTCTTTTTTGAACCTAAAATCTATGATTAAACTTAAAAATTCATTTCTAAGTCTAAAGTTTATATTTAAGCCTAAAATTCATTTTTTAGTACCCCTTCCTTACCCTAGAAATCAAGAATCTCCTCAAATACTCAAAACACTGTCGACAATTGAGTTTCGATGCCATTTTGGTACGGATCATTTTGAAACAATCAAAACATCAATCCCTCAAACATTGAATTAGTATTCGGAAAGGCGGCTTCTGCCCTTCAAGCCTTATCAGATCTGCGACTCGAACTAATTGAGATGTCGCAAAGATGAGTCAAATCCTGTTTTTATTGACTTTATACTTGGCTGGAAAAGGGCGGGTGGGTGTTCAGAAGTTTTTTTTCGCTTAGGGGGGAGTGAGAGGTTAGGAAAGGGCGGAAGGAGAATATTTTTCATTATTGCAAAAAAAAATTAAATCAAAAGATATTAATGTTCAGAAATAGATTTTTCAAAAAAATTTTTTGATGTTCAAATGTTATGATAATCTTATTTTATTCAAAATTCAAGCAGCAAATATATCACATGTTGTTAGGTTTTTTGTTATTAAGTAAAGCACAAGGTGAAATATGTTAAAATTTTAAGTTATTTGTGCAATTTACAAAATAAATTCAAAAACATGTTTTCTTTCTTAAGTCTGTATAATTTTTCATAATTTAAAAACTTTGAAGCCAAGCTCAACAATAGTGAAGATTGCCTTGACAACTTTTGCCGAATAGGTAACCTCGGCAAATAGGTAACCTCACCAAATAGGTAACCAGGAGAATAAGTAATCAAAAAAAATAGGTAACCTCGGCAAATAGGTAACCTCACCAAATAGGTAACCTCACCAAATAGGTAACCAGGAGAATAAGTAACCAAAAAAATAGGTAACCTCGGAAAATAGGTAACCTCGGCAAATAGGTAACCTCACCAAATAGGTAACCTCGGCAAATAGGTAACCAGGGGAATAAGTAACCAAAAAAAAATAGGTAAACTCGGAAAATAGGTAACCTTGAATAATGGTGAATTATATAGCTGTACCAGTGCCAAACGTCATGTGAATGTTTCGGGTTGCCGCGGTTGCATGGCTGTTTGACAGCATATAAAAAGTGGCGCGTAACTCGATATTATCTAACATATTACAATATTACAAATTAAAATTTTATTTCACACAATACAACTACTATGATATTAACTTTCATAAACAAGGGCAGTATCACAAATTTTGCATCAGATCAATTTATTCATAATCGTTTCCTTTTTGCTCTGACTTCAATTCTTCTTTCTCTTCTTTTTTGCCTGACTTCAATTCTTCTTTCTCTTCTTTTTGGTCTGACTTCAACTCTTCTTTCTCTTTTTTTTGGTCTGCCTTCAACTCTACTTTCTCTTCTTTTTGGTCTGCCTTCAACTCTGCTTTCTTCACATCCTTTTTAGGCTTATCAAAAAAGGTGTCGTTAGGCTTCCTGACATCATTATACTCCTCAATCTCTTTCGTTGTCACTTCGTCTTCATCAGCCACCAATCGGTCAAGCCCTCTGTAGCCATGCCGTCTAATGCAGCCGGCTATACGTTCGTCGCGAACACAATCCCAGCCGCTAGCCACCGTCGCCTTCCAGCACTCGTCGAATCGTGCGTTGTAGAAACAGAACTCGAGACATTGATAGTGGTAATTGGGGTTCTCGTGGTCGCGGAAGCCGTGGCAGTATTCACAGATGCGGTTGAAGACAATGAAGGCGTTGGTGTGGTTAACGTAGATCTGGAAACAAAACTTTCTTTACAAACTAACAAACGGCAAGAATATTCTTTACAAAACACAAAATGCCAAGAACTTTCTTTACAAAGCACAAAATGGCAAGAACTTTCTTTACAAAACAAAAAATGGCAAAAACTTTCTTTACAAGTCAGAAAAATCTTAACTTACATCACATTTCTTATAATCATACGGTTCGTCACTCCAATATCTATGTTCGACATCTTGAGCCAAACTGTTCTTATGTGGCTTCAACGCTCCACCTTGCACAGCTACAAATAGTATCGAAAACAAAATCACCAACGACAACTTTAAACACATTTCCAACGACCGTTCGGTAATTCGCAAATTTTTAATTATGACAATTTTTTTAAAAAAATTGAAAAATGGTTTCAAAAGTTCAAAATTTAAAATTTTTTTATGAAAATCTAAATAAAAATTAAAAAAAAATTAAAATATACAAAAAAAGAGTTAGCTAAAGTTGGCAGGAAACCCAAATAATTTTAATTTTAAACTTAAAAGCGCAAGCTAAAATTTTTTATGGGTACTATAGGTAGTACAAAGAATTCATATAAAAATTTTGAGCTGATTCTGAGCGGGGCAGGTAGGATACTTCCCTTGAAGTCTACAAATATGAAGTTGCGTTTTTTTGATTACTTTAACAAACAAAGGCTAAATAAAAATAGTAAAAAATCAAAAATTTAAAATTATTTATTCCGACTTTGAAGTTTATTATTTTTTAAAAAATCAGAGCCGACAGCTCGCCAACTCCTCGTAATCAGCGGGTTATACTTATATATTGAGATAAACATATCAATACACTTGGCACGGTCAGTATAATGCTTATTACCGCGTAAACTCAAACTGCCAGTTTTTCGATATTTTCCGATCAAGTTAAAGATATCTGATGTTTTAATAGGACCAGCTTCAGGGTACAAGTGAGCTGCCAAGAAATTCATGGCTATGTCTTCACAATTGAACATTTTGTGGGTGTGGTCACCGATTCGTTGATCCATTGTGAATGTGTAGGCAAAGAGAAATTTCTGAAAAGTTTTGTTATTGATCAGTTGCTATTAGTAGCCTTAGCTCTAGTCTAGAGCCTAGAGCTTAGAGCCTAGAGCCTAGAGCCTAGAGCCTAGAGCCTAGAGCCTAGAGCCCAGAGCCCAGAGCCTAGAGCCTCGGTCCGGCCCAAATCTTCTACTTTGGCATGTTCGGGCCAGGCGGGTCCGGCAAAACACTGGCCTTACCCCAATTCTACCCTAACTTACTTTATGAAACATTGCACCACCAGTAAGCACCAAATTGTATTTGAAACGAAACTTTTGGCTTGGATTCTCATACGTACTCAAATTTGTTTCCAAATCACGACCAGCGTACCGTGAGAACATTCCGACCAGACTGTTGTGATTACTCTTCCACACATCAAAAGTCGTGTCAATGATGCCATCTCTCGATCCAAAATCATCATCAGCGCTTATTACTGCGTCAGTATTGATGAAATCAAATGGTAAAAATCGATTATTCAAGGAATTTACTTTCATTTGTACCACTACTATTGGTACATGTATTGTGGGTATTATGTTTGGTACCGGTCGAGAGATATCGTTCCATATTACTATCACTTTTTCGAGGTGATCAAGGTGATTATAGGTTTGCAGCGTGTAGGAGAGCTGTTTGTCTCGTTTGTAAGCAAGGATTATGACTGAAATTTTAGTTTTTAATAAAACTTTTTAATTTAAAAAAAATTAAATTTTATTTTTTTAATTTTTTAAAATAAAAAAAATTTGCAACGTTTTGGCAATTAACATACTTGTAAAGTTCTCTGGTTTACCCGTAGTATCATCAACGTCATACGTAGCGTTTGTATCAATTGTTCTGTTAAACCATTTCAAGGTGTACAAAGAGGCCTGAAGAGGAAATACAGTAAAAGTCTGGTATAACAAAACCCTCTTTAACGAAATTCATTCATAACAAATAACGTTTATATCACGATGCAGCTTGTTATACAGGAGTTCCACTGTATGTTATATAACTAGAGTTGAGCACTAAATAGAAAAAGGATCTGGAGTAAACCCGTTCAGGGATTTTCTTTCAGGGAAGAGCGAGAAGGCTTTATACAACGAAAAATAGCAAGAACTTTCTTTACAAAACAAAAAATAGCAAGAACTTTGTTTACAAAACTAAAAATGGAAAGATCTTTCTTTACAAACCATAAAATGGCAAGAACTTTCTTTACAAAACAAAAAATAGCAAGAACTTTCTTTCCAAAACATAAAATGGCAAGAACTTTCTTTACAAAACATAAAATTACAAGAACTTTCTTTACAAGACAAAAAATAGCAAGAACTTTGTTTACAAAACTAAAAATGGCAAGATCTTTCTTTACAAAACATAAAACAACAAGAACTTTCTTTACAAGACAAAAAATAGCAAGAACTTTCTTTCCAAAACATAAAATGGCAAGAACTTTCTTTACAAAACATAAATTTACAAGAACTTTCTTGACACATTTTTAACTTACAATATTCTTGTTGACTTCAGACTGTCTTAACAAATAACTAACATTATCAAACGAATAATCAATCCAAAATAAATACACAAACAATAACAGTGTTACAAAAACCACAAAAATGACAATTTTAATAGCACAATACGAAAAATTCATGTTGTGATTAGTATACAATTACAATCATTTTATCTTTTCTTCACGGTTCTGATTTGAAACGTAATGTTTATTTATGAAGATACGTTTTATATGTGAATTATGCAGGTGAGATTGTTGTTCACATGTAAAGGTAGACCAATTTTTGTATTTTAATTATTCTATGCTGATTATGTCAGTCTTGCCTTTCTGGGCTTTAAAAAATTCAGCCGGTTGATTGTAGAGCATTTTAAATTTTTTTTCTTGAAATGGACAAGAACGACCACTTATTTCTTTTGAAAAACGTGCTTAGCCTAGCTCAGGAATTACTCCATCTGAAGTGTGGAAGTCTAACTCGAATAAGTTGAGCAATATATAAGCGCTTGCAGAGATTGTAGCAAGTGATAAGACTCCAAAGTTGTTACAATGATCTCTACCTTCTTCACAATCATCTTCACTTTCATGCTTTTCCGAATGTTTTTTCGAACTTGACAAATGGAGAGTTTTGTCTGACGCACTAATCGATTATCGTGAGTATATTGTTCGACTGCCAATTCGAGTTCAATATGCATAATGGAAAAGCGCGAAAGTTTAGAAGCAACTCGGCTTTTTACGGCGAACGATAATCTTGGGGGTGAAGTTAATGAGGCTAAAGTTGATTTGACACCTGATGGCGTGCTGAATTCGTACGGTAAGGGATTGTGATATTATTGATGTAGGTTTGTGGTGTTAAGAGAAAAGTTTCGAAAATTAAAATTTAGGTTAGCCTTAGTAGTCTATTTGCCTTTTCTTAACTTTAGCTGAGTTACTGAGCTTGATCCTGAGCCTGAGCCTGAGCTTGAGCCTGAGCCTGAGCCTGAGCCTGAGCCTGAGCCTGAGCCTGAGCCTAAGCCTGAGCCTGAGCCTAAGCCTGAGCTTGATCCTGAGCCTAATCCTGAGCCTGAGCCTGAGCCTGAGCCTAAGCCTGAGCCTGAGCCTAAGCCTGAGCTTGATCCTGAGCCTAAGCCTGAGCCTGAGCCTGATCTTGAGCCTGAGCCTAACCCTGAGCCTGAGCCTGAGCCTGAGCCTGAGCCTGAGCCTGAGCCTGAGCCTGAGCTTGAGCCTGAGCCTGAGCCTGAGCCTGAGCATGAGCCTGAGCTTGAGTTTGAGCCTGAGCTTGAGCCTGAACCTGAGCCTGACAACTTATTTTTTAACATATCGTATTTTAGGTAACATAAATCCATATCAAGTATGGGTGTTTCTTGCAATGGCAATGTGTTGGTGCTATGTAGCACCACCGATATTGTTAATACCGTTTGCTATAGGAGATATGTGTGAAAACGCCACAGAGTGTACTATGACTCCTGGGAGTGTTATTGAAGAAGTAAGTTTGGTAAAGTGAGCAATAGCTTAATTCAATGTTTTTGGAAACTTACAGAAACTTTGTTTACAAACTGTAAAAACCGAAAAAACCTACAAACCTTCAGCTACAATTTATAAAAGTCAAATTTTTAAAATTTAGTTTTATCTTGTTGAAGACGATGGATATAAAGCGGAAATGGCGTTGACAATCTCAACTGCTGGTGACTTGTTAGGTTCTACCCTGATTTCTTATCTTTCTGATATGTGAGTTTGTGAAAGGTAGGGCTTGGGTTGAACTAGGGCTAGAGTATAACTAGAGTAAGGCCAGAACTAGATCAGAACTAGAGTAGGGCTAGAGCTAGGTCAGAACTAGGGTAGAATTAGAGCAGAGCTAGGGCTAGATCAGGACTAGAGCAAAGCTAAAGTAAAGTTAGAGTTGTTGCCCACTTCCACCTCGTAGAGTCGAGACCTGGATAGTTAATAACGGCCAGATGGCGTAAAAATGAAGATGGAGCATTTCGAATCACACGATTAAAAACCTTGGTATGGATAGTGTAGGGCTAGGGTAAATCTAAAACTGAGGTCAATTAAAAAAAGATATGATAGGGGTAAGTTATGTTTGGGTTAAGGTTGGTATAGGGCAAGAGGGCTAAGGTACGTTTAGCATTTTACAATCCCCCAAGAAAAAAAATTCGCAAAAAGTTAAACGTGGTCCCCCCCCAGTGTTTTGCCGGACCGGTTTGGATGAGAATTTTTTCGGTCCGGTCCAAAAAATTTTCGGTCCGGTACGGTCCGGTCCGGTCCGGACCAAAAAGGTCAGGTCCGGTCCGGAAAAATTTTTTTTTATTTTTTAAAAAGAGCTAGGAGCGCTAAAACTGCTTTCTTTACGTTTAAAAACTCTTAGAAATATGTTTTATTTGCAATTTTTAAAACAGTTTTATTAAAATAAAAAAAAATTTTCTTTCCGGACCGGTCCGGACGGGTCCGGCAAAACACTGGTCCCCCCCCCCTGTGGATTTTTTTTAACCCCCGCCCCCAGACTAAAAGTCTCCGCCCGGCCCTGGTTATACAGTATTTTTTTTGCGGAAATCAATAATATACGTATTTTACATTAATTTTAGAAAAGGGCGACGTCCAATATTGTTGTTTTGTTTAATGTCGTTTGGAGTTTTCAATTTGATGTTGGCATTCTCACCAAATATTTACGTTTTTTGGATACTACGTTTGTTGCAAGGAGCTTTTTCATCTGTAAGTTACTTATTTTGTTAATGATACTGGTCGACTTTGATACCTAAAGTTGAAGTTTTGTATTAAAAAAAAATTTTAACAGAAAAAAATGGCAACAACTTTCTTTACAAAACAAAAAAGTAGTAAGAACTTTCTTAACAAAACAAAAAATATCAAGAACTTTCTTTACAAAACAAAGAATAGCAAGAACTTTCTTTACAATCTTAATATTTAGGGTCTAAACTGTGCCAATTGGGTACTAGCCTACGAGTCTTCTTCAATGGGTCTGCGAGCTTATGCTCCATTAGTCTTCGGCATCACTTGGATCATTGGCTACGTAGCTGTAGCCCCGCTATGTTATTACGTTACTTATTGGCGACATCAAATATTAATCACATCGTTCCCATCTATCATAGCTACCTTAATTTATTTCTTCACAATACCTGAAAGTTTTCATTTTACCATCTCAAATGGCCTGACGGATACTGTAACATCATGGTACAGGAATATGAATCGTTATTGTGAATGTAAACGAGAGTTGACTGAAGTGGCAGAGATTATAGAGAAACATAAGGTTGTTAAAGACGCTAGGAACTCTAACGGAAAGAAAGAACTGGGATTGGCAAAGACTTTGATGACTAATAAAAGGGTGTTTTTGTACATTGTCATCTTTGCTTATATATGGTAAGTTAATCACTCTTATGATGTATATTTGGGTTGTTTATTGTCTTTGTAAGGTTAGGGCCAAGGTTAGCTTGTAATGAAATTAAAACTAACAATTATAAGTCACAGTAGATCTCAAATAGGAATATAGTTTGGCTGGTAAGAGTGAAAAGGAATCTGTTACAAGTCTAGTTTGATAATAGGCAGAACTAGACTATGAGTAAAATAAGGTTTGAGTTAAAATGAAAAAAAGTTTAAAGAATTGGCATACTTTACTGTATGTAATGAGATTAGTTTTATGGCTATTAGGGCTAGAAATAGAGATACGGCGACGGCTAGAGCCCTCGGGCTAGAGCTCTGGGCTAGACCTCTATACTTGGGCTAGAGCTAGAGCTAAAGCTAAAGCTAGAGCTAGAGCTAGTGCTGGAGCTAGAGCTAGAGCTAGAGCTAGAGCTAGAGCTAGAGCTAGAGCTAAAGCTAGAGATAGAGCTAGAGCTAGAGCTAATGTTAGAGCTGATGCTAGGACTGAAGTTAGACCAGAATTCGCTTATTCTTTTATATAAGCGTCTACCTTCAGGGCATCTGACTTTTTCATATATGCCGGCCTCAACATTTTATCAACCTCCCTCGCTGGTAACAAATACTGGAACTTTGCCTTGGGCGGTATAGCCGAAATACCATCATACCTCATCTCACCATACCTTTTGGAGAAGCAAGGGCGCCGTGGGTTTGGAGCCTGGACACATTTGATGACATTTGCAGCATTCTTGGCCACAGTTTTCATCAAGAATCCTACTATCAGTTTTGTTTTTTGGCTGATTGGAAAGTTCAGTATATCATGCGCGTTTACTGCGGTATTCGTATATGTCAGTGAAGTATTTCCGACAGTTTACAGAAGTGGCGTACTGGGCATCTGCATGTTTGTCAGCTGTTTTGGTGGGATTGCCGCTGGCACTGTTAGGAGTATGGTACGTTTAAAAATGTAGGGTAGGGTAGAGTATGGTAGGGTAGAGTAGGGTAGGGTAGGGTAGGGTAGGGTAAGGTAGGGGGGGGTTAAAATAAGCTTTAAAAATCAAATTTTAAAACAAAAAAAAGTTTGCGAAAAATTTTCAGAATGCCATATCACCAGACATTCCGAACATTATCTTTGCTGTGACATCGTTGTTAGGTGCCATCCTGACCCTTTTCCTGCCTGAAACGAAAGGAAAAGAACTGCCTGATACAACCGAGGAGATGGAGCTATTTTTCAGCAAAAAGAATTAGAAAAAATTGTATTTTATTACCAAAAATATTAAATAAAGAAAAGAAATTCATATGCTTTACTATATGTAATGAGCTAAAATATCTTATTTTTATTTTTCTTTAATTTTTAGTTAAAAAAATGGTTTTTTGTTATGCAATTTTTAACAATCAGCTTCCTTATTTTCAGTTTTGTAGCTGTTAACTAGTAAAACTTTTTAAAAAATGACAAAAAAATCGTGTTTTTAAGTTGTTTCTTCAAGATTGTTCTCTCTTTTTTGCTTTTTGCAGCTATAGGTTCCTGGTGTTTGAGGTGAAAGTTTAAAAGACTTAATAAATGACAGTCATTAGTAACTTTAAACTGAATGTTTACTTATTGAATTAGTTAATGAATTAGGTATTTAACTAAGTTCTACTAAGTTAACTTAGGTCTACTGAGTTTAACTATGTTCTACTGAGTTCAACTTAGTTCGTCTGAGTTGAATACTTCTTACAATTGTTATATCTTGTTAGACAAACTTATAGAGCTATATAACCTTAACTTCTAGTTTAAACTGTAGCCTATACAATGATTGTGTTCTAGTTTGTTAAAACCAAGTCAAAAGCCTAAGAAAATAAGATAAGGAGGTATATAAACTATGAAATAATATTATCAAGCCTTTTGAAATTTCCATTTTTTTAATTTTTTTTAATTTTAGTAATTTTTTTTTTAAAATGAGGTTAAATTTACTATTTACTATTTTTTTATCTACTATAATATACGGTTCAAGCTATAAAATACTGGTATATTCTCCAACGATTAGCAAAAGTCATATGATACAAAACGGAAGAGTGGCAGACACTCTAGCCAAAGGTGGCCACAATGTGGTAAGTTCTAGCCTAGCCCAGAGCCGTAGCCTAGAGCCCTAGCCCAGAGCCCTAGCACAGAGCCCTAGCTCAAAGCCCTAGCACAGAGCCCTAGCCCAGAGCTCTAGCCCAAAGCCCTAGTCCAGAGCCCTAGCCCAGAGCCCTAGCCCAGAGCCCTAGCCCAGAGCCCTAGCCCAGAACCCGGAGCCCAGAACCCGGAGCCCAAAGCCCAAAGCCCAAAGCCCAAAGCCCAGAGCCTTAGCTCAAATTTCTACTCCAAAACTCTAATTCAAAATTGACGTTTCTTTTTAGACCCTCCTAGAGCTAGACGTAGCCATTAAACCAGGTTCATTACATACAGTAAAGCACGCCAATTTCTGGCCAGAAACCTTTGAATGGCCAGAGAGAGTGTCGGGAGAGATGATCATACCAAACGCTTTACATTTCACAGCATTCGAACTTATCACAGGATTACCTGGATTTTTGGACATTTTTGGCGGTAGTTGCTTGGGTATGTTGATATAAAATTTTTTTTATTTTTAAATTATTGTTTTTGTTGTGCTTTAAAAAAGCCATTGCCATTATATGTCTTTATATATCTATTACAGCAAAGTTAAAAATTAAAAACTAGGAAAAAACTTTCCTTACAAAACGTTAAAACCCGAAAAATTTAAAGATTTAAAAAATTCGATAAAATTTTGTGGCATTTTGTCAAAGTTTATAAACTGATTTCTATGGTATTTTAGGATTTATTTTTGAAGTTTGACGGAATGCCACAAAATATATTGATATTTGAGACGATATGTCAAAAGTTTTATCGACTTTATAAATAAGCAAATTTTTGTTTTGTAAAGAAAGTTTTTGCTATTTTTTATTTTGTAAAGAAAGTTTTTGCTATTTTTTGTTTTGTAAAGAAAGTTCTTGCTGTTTTTTGCTTTGTAAAGATAGTTTTCTGCCATTTCTTAACAAAGTTCAAACTTAAAAAATTTTTTTAAATTCACAAAGTTCAGCTATTTTAAAATCGCCTCACATAATGAATAAGATCAGAGACTCCAACTTTGATGTGATAATGTTTGAACAATTCGATGTTTGTCCGTTTGTCATTTCTCATTTACTCAACATTGATGTCAAGATCTGGATGTCAAGTTGTCCAATCATGGAACATCAGGCTGATTTGGTTGGCGTTCCAACTGCTTTTAGCTATGTTCCAGTAGCTGACAGCTCAGAATGTGGTGATCAGATGACATTCTTTGAAAGGTTTAGAAATGTTTTGTTTGGTCATGCTTTAAGCCACGCTTACTTTAGTTATTGGCATGGGTTACATTTGAAGTTGAAAGATATGTATGGGTAGGTATTTTGAGTTACTTAGTGTTTATACAGTAAGAATGAGATAAGGATAGAATAGAATATTATGAAGGGTAGGGTAGGGTTGGGCACGGTCGGGTAGGGTAGGGTAGAGTAGGATAGGGTAGGGTAGAGTAGGGTAGGGTAGGGTAGGGTAGGGTAGGGTAGGGTAGGGTAGGGTAGGGGTAGGGTAGGGTAGGGTAGGGTAGGGTAGGATAGGATAGGGTAGGGTAGGGTAGAGTAGGATAGGGTAGGGTAGGGTAGGGTAGGGTAGAGTAGGGTAGGGTAGGGTAGAGTAGGGTGGGGGTAGGGTAGGGTAGGGTAGGGTAGGGTAGGGTAGGGTAGGGTAGGGTAGGGTAGGGTAGGGTAGGGTAGGGTAGGGTATTGTAATTTTAAAATCATTTCAGTCCGGACTTCCCAAGCCCTCTAGATCTAGCAAAATCCACCGATTTAGTTCTTATCAATACGGATGAACTGGTCGATTTTCCTCGACCATTACCACCAAATGTTATTCATGTTGGAGGGCTTGGTATGAACCACGTTAACACCACCTTATCACCGCACTACCAAAGTCTAATGGAAAGTGGCAAAGATGGTGTAGTATACTTTTCGTTTGGTACTATGGTATCTACAGTAGAGCTGGGACAGACTTATATGAAGAACTTATTGGACACTTTTTCGAAATTCGAAAATTATTTTTTTATTGTCAAGGCAACGGAAAAAGATAGGTTTACATTTGAGTATGGTAAGGGTATCAAGAATGTTCATGTCGATCATTGGATTCAACAGCCTGGCGTTTTAGGTAATATTTTTGGTCGTAAAGAAATTTCTTGCTATTTTTTGATTTGTAAAAAAAGTTTTTGTCATTTTTTGTTCGCTAAAGATGATTATGATTATTGCAATTTTGTTTTGTAATAAAAGTTGTTGCTATTTTAACCCCTATAAACATAGTTTTTGGCAGCTCATCCAAACCTAAGATTCTTCATAACTCATGGTGGCTACAATGGCATTATGGAAGCTTCAAGATTCTCAGTGCCATTGCTATTAATAGGCGTTTTTGGCGATCAGACTAGAAATGCTCGACTGGTCGAAAGGAATGGATGGGGAGTGTCAATGCACAAACTGTCATTATTATATGAAACAGATGAGTTTGAGGCAAAAATCAAAGAAATGCTACGGAACCCAAAGTAAGATCTCGCTTTTTTTGTTTTTTTTTAGTTTTGCAGGTTGCGGGTGACATGTTATACGCTAGCACATTTTCTTTTTGTTTAAGGACAAAGGCAAGGTAAAGTAAGGATAGGTACTGCAGGGTCCAAGTAGCATGATGGATGTTAAAGTAGGATAAGAGGGCAAGATATGTTGCAACTTACGGGTAGAGTGTTGTATTTTACAGCAGAGCAAAGTCAAAGCAAGGCAAGGCAAGGCAAGGCAAGGCAAGGCAAGGCAAGGCAAGGCAAGGCAAGGCAAAGCAAGGCAAGGCAAGGCAAGGCAAGGCAAGGAAAGGCAAGGCAAGGCAAGGCAAGGCAAGGCAAGGCAAGGCAAGGCAAGGCAAGGCAAGGCAAGGCAAGGCAAGGCAAGGCAAGGCAAGGCAAGGCAAGGCAAGGCAAGGCAAGGCAAGGCAAGGCAAGGCAAGGCAAGGCAAGGCAAGGCAAGGCAAGGCAAAGCAAAGCAAGGCAAGAAAAGGCAAGGCAAGGCAAGGCAAGGCAAGGCAAGGCAAGGCAAGGCAAGGCAAGGCAAGGCAAGGCAAGGCAAGGCAAGGCAAGGCAAGGCAAGGCAATGGCAAAATATATAAATAATAAGATTTTATTTTTAGGTACAAACAAAACGCGATTCGAACAACAAAATTGTTGCAAACCAAGCCTCAGACAGGTGAACAACGTCTTCTATCGTATATAAAGTTCCTCGAAGAGAACGGTGGTCATTTACCTGAGCTAAGATCAATTGCCAATCAACTATCAGTCATTGAGCTAACTAATATTGACATTTGGACAATTATCTTATTAACTATTGTAGTTGTTATCGTTTTGTTGTTATACGTCATTGGCACTGTTTTGAAAAAGTTGTTTAGGTTGATAGGGTTTCGAAAGAAGGAGAAGATGCAATAAACATAAATATTTGAACAATAAGGTAGTATGCTAAGAAACATACGTTATTTTAGTGGCATTGAGTACGTAAAAGCTGTAACTTTAAAAGTTGTAAGCCCTGTAGATTCGAAATATTGTAGTATTTACTAAGTTACCCACTATATGAAATGTTTGCCTATTGAGTGCGTGTTACACTAAACAATATGTTTTCTTTTTCAAAGTTTTAGAAAGAATGGTCGGAAAGTACCGAAGGCTACAAAACGTAACCAAGAGATACTCAACGTTTCCTACAATTTCTACATTTGACAAAAGTATCAAGTCTGAAGAAAGTTTAGGTAATTGTCATGGGGAATTTATGTCTATACTTACTTTTTATTTGTAACTTAATACAGTACGTTATTGTCTTATAGTAGCCATACCGTAATATAATTGTAAGTCTAATTTAGGTATAAAAATGGAATCCGGCTTATGTCAAATTTCTGAAGACTACAGAAGTCAGTTCAAAATAAAACTTCATAGTTATATACACCTCAGCTGTAGTCTGGCTGGTATGATAGTAGTGATGTATGCGTTTTTTACTCGAAAATTGCGAAATCCAACTTTTCATTTTAATTTCAAGGTAAAAACTTTCTTTAAAAACAAAAAAATTAAATTTTTTAAATTTTAGATAATTTTATGGAACGCTTGGCTAGCCTCTTTCATAAGCCTTGGTTCAACTACCTTATCAACTTTATATGACATTCTTCTTCAACTCTACTCAGCACCTTGCCAAAACTTATATACAACATGGGTGTGTATGTTATTTCATTGGCCATTCACTTTCTGTACTGTAGCTTTGTCATTTCTGCATTTAGCAGCTTTCTTGGAACGGTACTCGGCTAGCCAGAAGAGACGTGGGTATGAACAAAGAGGCAAACGTATTGGTATCTTCATTGCTTTTGCTGCGGTGAGTATACCCTACCCTACCCTACCCCACCCTACTCTACCCTACCCTACCCTACCCTACCCTACCCTACCCTACCCTACCCTACCCTACCCTACCCTACCCTACCCTACCCTACCCTACCCTACCCTATCCTACCCTACCCTACCCTACCCTACCCTACCACACCCTATCCTACCCTACCCTACCCTACCCTACCCTAACCTTAAAATCAAAAACAGTTTAGTGGACGGCAGCATGTGTTGTCTGTTTCTACGTACTACACGACAATGATATATACCAAGCGCTTCCGTATTGCACTACAACCAATAGTCATAACAAAAATTACATTAGGACATTGTATGCGTGCCTTATGGTAGTTGATACTGTAGCTACTACTGGAGATATGTGGTTGTACGTAAAAAACAGAAGAAACTTTTACATGACGTAAGAAATTAGAATTACAAAGTGAAATTTTTCAAAATCTTTGTTTACAAAACAAAAGAATAAGGCGTTTTTAAAAATGGAAATTGAATGGAAGATTTGTAATGTAATTTGCACTGAACATCTTTCACAAGACTTCTACGTTTAAAATGTCGTAAAATGGTCTTAAAACACGTTTTCAACACTTTTTAAAAGTGGAAGTTGAGTGGAAGATTTGCAATGCAATTTGCACTGAATATCTTCCACTCAACTTTCACTCCACTAAAACCGCAATAACTTTCTTTACAACTAAAATTTTAGAAAGTATTCAAATTATTCACTATCCAATTCGTTCCAACAATCTGAGAACTACATTACCAGTCGATTACTCTTCCCGGTTTCACTGACCTACTCGATATTATTCATGACGTACTTGACCGTTTCGTCTGTTTTGCGTTCGTATTTCAGTTTAGAGCTGGATTATGCTAATTATATTTTATATATTACTCTTGGGCATGTAGTAAGTTATGTTTTTAGTAAAATTTTAGTTCTTTTTTGGTTTTTGAAACTTTTTGAGAGTTGCAGGCTGCGGGTGACATGTTATACGATGAAAGCTTAACATATTATAGCTTGTTATTTAACAATTTTATCAAAGATTTATAAAAATACTTCATTTTTACAAGTTTTTGCTTTAAAAAGTAATAAAATTTTTTTTCAGATTTTACAATTCACGTTAACGGTATGTATACTACTATACGTTCGTATGTCATGTCAAATGACGAAGGAAAGACAGTTATTATCTTTAAAATTAAAATCTCAAATTAGAGGAGATATCTACTTTCAACAAATTCACAGTGCCTGGGGGAATAGAAATGCTCGTGTTGCTCAATAAATTTTAAAAATTTTTAAATAAAATTCGTTTTTCAACTCTTGTAAAGAAAGTTTTTGTCATTTTTTGCTTTGTAAAGAAAGTTCTTGCCATTTTTTGATTTGTAAAGAGTTTTTGCAAAAAAAGTTTAAAAATAACCAAAATGGTGTTTACAAGTCAAAAAATGTCACAAACTTTCTTTACAAGTCTAAAAAACTACTGATTTTTAAAAGTGGAAGTTGAGTGGAAGATTTGTAATGCATTTTCCACTGAAAATCTTCCACTCAACTTCCATTTTCAAAATGTCTTAAAATTGCCTGAAAACACGTTTTTGACCATTTTTAAAGATGAAAATTTTTTAAAGATTTGTAACGTATTTTCCACTGAAAATCTTCCACTCATCATTTATTTTCTTAATCTTGCAATAACTTTATTTACAGATCAAAAATCTTTTAAAATGTATTTTTTAGGCTTAAAAACTGTAATTTTTTCATTTGGACGTTTGATATCGAATTTTACAGAGTAAAAAAGTGATGTTATAGTTGTCCGAACGCTAGTTTTCCCAAGTTTTAATTCGATTTCTGATATTATCTTATATTATCTATAACTTTTTGTTTTAAAAGTTACAAAATTCACAAAAATAATCGAATTCAAAGCAGCTTTGGAGAGATTAGAGATCAATCTACTTTAATATACAACAGATATGATATGGTCATTGCACTGTAATTGAGGAAAAGTGATGTGGTGCATATGTAGTTTCTATGAAGATTACTGTAATTTGTGAATGTAACATTTTACTGTAACTTTAGAAAAAGTACTGTAATTCATTGATATGGTAACATTATTGTACTGTAACAGCTCAATAGTACTGTAACTTATAGCTATGAGATGCTTATTGTACAATACTTGAAGAAAAGTACTGTAACTTATACTTATGATAACTTTATGTTATTTTAATTTAGATTTATAATAACTTTATGCTACTGTAACAACTCAAAAGTACTGTAACTCATAGTTATGACATGTTTATTGTACTGTAACATCATTTATGAGGTAGATTATCTATGGCTTTTCATTACAATAGAGATCAGAGCAGAGTAAGAGGACATAAAATATTAAAAATACATAAAATTCAAAAAACATCTTATTAAAAATGGCATAAAAAGGTAAAAATAGTCCCATCTATTATCATTTTTTTTTCAATTTTTGGTCGATAATTTGGCTGTTTTTTGTCGATAAATCATCAATTACTGGTCGAAAACATACAGTATCAAGTCGAAAAGTTGACTTTAGAAAAGTTGATCAATTTGTGAACATATTTAGTTTCCAGCTATGATGAGTAGTACTATGTAGCACGAAGTTACTATACCAAGAGTCCGAAACTGGTCTGTAGAGTACGAGGCTTCTTTTGTAAGTACGATGACTAGTACAATACAAGATCAAACTAGACTAGTACTATGCAAAAGCAAACTTCTTTTTTGAAGTACAGTAGCTTGTACTATGTAGCAGTAATTTACTTTCCAGGCCCATTCATCATCTGCATATTACCCTTGAGATGGCGGGCAGCTCGAGTGAAGGAATTGTCTCGTTTTCTGAAAAAGATGGCACTATTAGTACTGAAAAAGTATTTAAAATAAATTTTTAATATTAGTTTTCGAATCTTGGTGCTACGAAGGTATTGAATTTGAGGTTTATGGTCGAAAATTAGGCTTTTAGTACTAAAAACAGTACTTTTTAACAAAAATAGTACTAGTGGTACTGAAAATAGTATTGGTACAAAACAAAAAATGTACTATTAGAATAAAAAACTTACTGTCTAAAGAAGATCCGAGCTTCACTTTTACCAGAAATAGCCAAAAATACTATGGTAATGAGAACAAATACCACAGTAAGTTTCATGATTACTGTAAAAAAATAATAAAGTACAAATTACTGTATTAACAGAGCTTATAAAAGCAGTTTTGAAGGTGAGAGAATGATAGCAGGGATCTCTTTTATATCATTCAGAATCTGATTTTAAGCCCGCTTCTGACGTCAGCGACTAAGAGAAGGTCGGCCAAGTGATTGTGGCCTAAAGATATGAAAGGGAATACGTAGATTCATATTTATTTGATTACGTAGTCTATCGCAAGTGATATACGTTTGCATTTAGCATGTAAAGTTTAATATTAGCATGGGATTTTGATGGTTTAGATTGTGGGTATACTACGTCATTGTTCAGTGTAATACCAAGGTGTGTGTGGTCAAAAAATAAGTTTTTAAAACTAAATTTAATACTTTTATTTTAAAAATACGTATTTTGCAAATTGAGCGTATTATGTCAATTTTTACTGACATCTTTTCTTGTCAAATGACATATTTTCTAGACGAATCACGGCAATTATTTTCCTTCTCGATCTGACATTCTTTATCGATGTTATTGTTGATTCTTGTCTATATGAATGTCGAATAAGGACAAAGAAACTAAACTTGAAGCTCTCACTGAAGTTTTGATTGAGTGAAGGCTTGAATAATTCTCTGAAATTTCATATTTGGTCGTCGCTTAAGGATCAGAAGCTTCTTGTGAAGATGAATCAGCTTTACCATATATCTTCATAGGTTTTCCGAAGTTTTTGTTGAAGTTGAAGAGATTTGTGAGTTACCTACTTTGTTTTTATTAATTTAGATGTAAAAAAACGCAGGGAATGATGTTGTAGTAGATCAAACTGATTTTCAATCGGCTGAATGTTGTTAAGAAGGTTTTGGTGTTGAATATGAATGTAAACCTTTTTTAAATGTTTTTTATGAGTTTTGTACGAACATGATCAAATTTAAGCTAATTATAAGGTTATAATGTTAAAGATATTGTTTTAGATGAAGAAACACAAGAATAAGAGGTTATTGTCGAACAACAACAGTACAAACTCCAACCAGGACAAGTTACAGTTGAAGACACGTTTGTAAGAGCTGTTGATGGGGAAGATAAGTTGTGGTAGGCGTTTTACATTTTTTTCTGTTTTTAGTTAATAACTTCAGTTCAAGTGGAAAAAACGTTTGTTACCTAAACTATGAAAAACTAATGGTTTTTTGTTTTAAAGAAGCTATTAGTGATTTTCTTTACGATTTACTTACAAAAGATGCTGTTTAGTTGAAAAATCTCATGGATAACATAATTTTAGTGACCATTTTGATAGCAGAAAGAAGATGGACTAAAAGTTTAATATTGGCATGGGATTTTGATGGTTTAGATTGTGGGTATACTACGTCATTGTTCAGTGTAATATCATGATGTGTATGATCTAAAAACTAATTTTTTAAAACTAAATTTTAATACTTTTTATTTTTAAACTACGTCTTTTTGTAAATTCAGCGGATTGTGTCAATTTTTACTGACATCTTTTCTAGACAAAAATGACATATTTCCTAGACGAACCACAGCAGTTTTTCCGTTCCGATCTGACGTTCTTTATCGATGTTACTGTCACCCCCCCCCTTTTTTGTGTGTGTAAATGTCGAATATGGACGAAAACTAGAAGCTTTCGTTCAAGTTTTGATTGAGATAAAGCTTGAATAATGACCTGAAATTTCATGTTTGATCGTCGCTTACGGATCAGAAGCTTCTTGTGGAGATGAATCAGCTTTATCAAAGACTTTTGTACGTTTCTTGAAGATTTTGTTGATGTCAATGAGGTTTGTAAGTTATTTACTTTGTTTTTATTAATTTAGAAGGAAAAGAAGACGCAGAGAATGATTTTGTAGTAGATCAAAATGATTTTTATGAGACTGAATGTTGAAGTTTTTGTTCTTGAATATAGAAGTAAGCTTGAGTTAGATGTTTTTTTACGAATTTAGAGATGAAGACGATTAAATTTCAGCTAATTATGAAGGTTATAATGTTAAAGCTATTGTTTTAGATGAGGCAAAAGCAACATGAGAGGTTATCATTGAATAACAACGTCCCAAGCTCTAAACACGACTGGTTACGGTTGAAGACGCATTTAGTGATGTGAAAGATAAGTTGTGGTAGGTGTTTTACACTTTTTTTCTGTTTTTAGGTAACAACTTCAGTTCAAGTGGAAAAAAAACGTTTGTTACCTAAAATATGAAAAACTAAATGCTATTTGTTTTTAAAGGTGCTGTTCTGATTATTTCTTCACGGTTTTATTACAAAAGATGCCGTTTAGTTGCAAAATGTCATGGATAACATAATTTTAATGATTGTTATGGAAGCATAAAGGATAGTGCACTATAGTCGCGAAAACAGGGTGGGAGGGATAGGATAGAGTAGTGTCAAATATACTTTACTATACACGAAATAAATAATAATACAAGTTTCTATAAATTTCGCTACAAAACGTTATTCCTTTTGATCTCTAAGCTTGACCGCCTCTTCATAGCTAATCTCGTTGATCGACAGCAATCGTCGACAATGTTTGGGCTGTCTCTTCCACTCCTCGGTATAATAACCATTCGTGTTCACCGTCCTGAACTTACCACCCGCTGTCTTTCGATGCCAGACTAAAATGTCTTCGGTACCATCGCCAAATGGTACCATATCGTCCCATGAGATGTTCAATTGGTTCAGGAAACAATCTTCTGGAGATTGACCTGCACAGTGCAGTGTTAGGCGGGGTCTGGAAATGCGTTTTTAGACAACTTGAAGACATTCTGAAGAACTTGGACCCCTTTGAATATCAACAGGTTAGGCTACTTATTGTTTTTTAAACAAGGTTTTTGCCATTTAAAGGTAATACATACTTGCTTTTGACCAAAGTATCAATATTAATGGCAAATCCTGCCATATCAGTGGCAAACTTTCTGGACGGTCGATAAACAACGTTCCAGCCCACCACTTTGTTGTTCTTCACCTTTGGGCTTTCCACTATGGCATAGGCTGATGTACCTTGAATATTGAACTTCAAAATATTGAAATTTGAAAGTTCGAATTTTTGAAAAAGTTCCTTACCGACTGCCCAAACACCCATAACTTCAACTTTGGCAATATATTCTGTAAACAGTCGTATGTCATAAGCATTATCATCGTCGGCGAAGTAAACAACGTCATTTGAATTGAATTGGGCACGGTGCTTCTGAATCCAGTCCAGAGCGCGGTTGCGGTGGGCCCAACCACGGCCTGAAAGAACTTTCTTTACAACGTGCTAAAACGGCAAAAACGTTCTTTACAATCCAAAAAATTCCAAATGCTAACCAACGTATAACTTTTCATCCGCAGCCTGCAGTTTACTACAAGTTTTTCAAAAACTGAAGAATAGAAAGAACTTTGTTTACACTTACATGGTAATCCTTCGTTTGTAGTGTTGATGTAAGCGTAGTCCAGCCCCGTTCTTCTCATCACTTGTTCGACTTTGTCTACTCTGTAATCTCCATCTTCTACCACCAGCCAGAACACGTTGGGAACGTGCTTCAGGGCCTGGGACAACCTAAAATTTATGAGAAATTGTGTTAAGCCTAAACTAAAAAAAAGAGTTCTTACATAGTGAAATCGGCCATTCTCTCCGGTCTCATGAATGTTGGTGTTATCACAATAATGGTTTTGTCATCTGTTACTTTTACCCGCGAAAACTCTGATTTAAATCTCGATTTCTTGATTGATAATGAAGAAATGTAGTATATTATACTGCATAGTAGTATACCACACATAATTTTTAATGTTACATCTGGAAATTGAGTAAAAATAAAATTTTAAAGTTAAGATATGGGCTAAAAATGGCAAGAACTTTCTATACGAAAAAAATAGCAAGAACTTTCTTTACAAAACATAAAATGGCAAGAAGTTTCTTTGTCAAACCAAAAATGATAAGAACTTTCTTTACAAAACATAAATTGGCGAAAACTTTCTTTGCAAAATATAAAATGGCAAGAACTTTCTTTACAAAGCATAAAATGGCAATAACTCTGTATTAAATGATTTTTCATTGTATAAGATGTCACCAGCAATCTGCAATGCCCCAAAAGTTCAATTAAAAAACTTTAAAAACAAATTAAAACATGTATAACTTACCACTACGATTGGCTTGTGGCACGCCATTAATAGAAGAATACCGTAGCATTTTTTGACCAATTTTACCACGGGAAACTGGTAAACCGTTTTAACAAAAAAATAACTGTAAACCAGCAAAAAACAAAAATATGATACTAAATAAAAGGTTTTAATTAGTATTCAAAGCTATAAAAAATAACAAGAAGGTTAAACGTAACGTCGACTGGCAACAGAACACATATTATAACCTTTAGATAGTCTATAACAATATATTTTCGACAAATTTGTCGAATTCTTTTTTTGTTCTGAATTATTTATGCAGATTAGTCTATACGTTGAAAATCAACGCGTAACACAGTAAACAAATTCGAGTGATCGAACTCTAACAATAACAATAAAGGTTGTTAAGCTCTACACTAGACCTATCTTAAGCCCTAGCCTCAGCCCTAGTGTTAGCTTTAGTCGCAACCTCAGCTTTAGGCTTTGCTTTAGCTTTATCATCATCCTTAGCATCAGTTTTGGCCTAAGCCCTTACCTAAGCTCTAGTCATTGTTTTAGCCGTAACCTCAAGTCTTAGTCCTATCTTTAGCCACAGCTCTAACCCAAACCTTAGGCCCAACTTTATACCTAGTCCTACTTATAGCCCTAAATCAAGCCCTAGCCTCAAGCTCCATCCCTATCTTTAGCTCTGTTCATAGCCTTATCCATTTCAAAAATTGAAGAAAGACATAAGACAATATAAATAAAACTAATATTATACATTTGTTTTCACTCCCATGCTATATTCAATTATGTACAAAAGAGGAGATACGTAACAACACGAAAGGTCAGGCTTGTTCCCATTCATAACAACGAACATTGATTTTTTCAAAAATTCAAAACTTCTAGCTGAACTATCTTTTAAAAAAGAGCTTTATGTCGGCAAGCGGTCGGTTTTGGTACCTCTGATAGAACAACGGCAAAATGACGTCGTCTCAAAGACACTGTAAGTTCATTTTTAATTCCATTTAGTGTTGACGCTTATTTTTACTTTTTGTATGTCTGGAAAGAAAGTTCTTGGTATCTTTTGTTTTGTAAAGTAAGTTCTTGCCATTTTTTGATTTGTAAAGAAAGTTCTTGCCATTTTATGTTTTGTAAGGAAAGTTCTTGTCATTTTTTGTTTTGTAAAGAAAGTTCTTGTCATTTTATGTTTTGTAAAGAAAGTTCTTGCCGTTGTTATGTTCGTAATGAAAATTTTAATGATTTTTAAAACTTTAGGTACATTACTGAAAATCCTCTGTGTTATACTACTATGCTGCATATTATACTACATGACGTCATTGCCAGCCGAAAGACTGATATTTATAACTGAATGTTCGAGGATAAACCAAACTCCAGAAGCAGCGGCCTATACTAACAGGACCATTATTGTGATAACACCAACTTACATGAGACCCGAACGAATGGCTGATTTTACTATGTAAAGGCTCTTTTTAAGTTTAGTTTTAAGCTTAAAAAGGAATTTTAGGGTTAAAAAATTATTTTGGGCTTAAAAATGTACTTTAGGTTTAAAAATTAATTTTAGGCTTAGAAGTAAAGTTTAGGCTTAGAAATGAAGTTTAGGCTTAGAAAATGTAATTATAGACTTTAAAATGAATTTTAGGCTTAGAAATGAAGTTCAGGCTTAAAAATTAATTTTAGGTTTAAAATAGATTCTGTTTAAAAAATGCATTTTAGGCTGAAGTTTAACAAAAATATTTTAAAATTTTGTTTTTTTAGGTTGTCCCAGACCCTAAAACACGTTCTCAACGTGTTCTGGCTGGTGGTAGAAGATGGAGATTACAGAGTAGACAAAGTCGAACAAGTGATGAGAAGAACGGGGCTGGACTACGCTTACATCAACACTACCAATGAAGGTTTACCATGTAAGTTTATTGTGTGTTCGTGACACATTTTATAGAAAAGTTGTTTTTTGACTCTGTAAAGAAAGTTCTTGCCATTTTATCATTTGTGAGAAACTTGTATTAAACTGCAGGCTGCGGGTGACAAGTTATACGATGGACAACTAAATCTTTGAATTTTTGATTTGTAAAGAAAGTTCTTGCCATTTTACCAATTTGTAAGGAAAGTTCTTTTAGGCCGTGGCTGGGCCCACCGTAACCGCGCTTTGGACTGGATTCAGCAGCACCGTGCCCAATTCAATTCAAATGACGTTGTTTACTTCGCCGACGATGACAATGCTTATGACATACGATTGTTTACAGAGTATATAGCCAATGTTAAGGTTATGGGCGTTTGGGCGGTCGGTAAGAAGTTTTTCAAATTTTAAAATTTGAATTTAATTTGAAATATTTTAATTTTTTTTTGAAAATTTAGAATTTCAGGAACAGCAGCTGGAGCCACGGTAGAGAGTCCAAAGGTGAGGAACAACAAAGTGGTTGGTTGGAACGTTTATCATCAACCGAAGAGAAAGTTCGCCGTCGATATGGCTGGGTTTGCCATTAATATTGACATGTTGATGAAAAGCAAGTAAGTAAAGCGTAGAAGTGTCAAGAACTTTCTTTACAGAACATAAAATGGCAAGAACTTTCTTTACAGAACATAAAATGGCAAGAACTTTCTTTACAAAACATAAAATTGCAAAAACTTTCTTTACAAAACATAAAAAAGCAAAAATTTTAAAAAGTGGAAGTTTGATGGAAGATTTGTAATGTATTTTGCACTAAAAATCTTCCACCAAACTTGCACTTCCAAAATGGCCTAAAAACACGTTTTTGACATTTTTTAGAAGTGGAAGTTGGGTGGAAGATTTTTAATGTATTTTGCACTGAAAATTTTCCACCCAACTTCCACTTCCAAAACGTCTTAAAAATGCCTAAAAAACGTGTTTTTAACAAATTTTAAAACTTAAAAAAATTTCAAAATTTCAGACCCCGTCTAACATTGCACTGTGCAGGCAAAACACCGGAAGACTGTTTCCTACAGCAATTGAAGATGGAATGGGACGAAATGGTACCATTTGGTGATGGTACCGGCGAGATTTTTGTGTGGCATCGACAGACTGCTACCAGAGAATATCATACGGTGAATACGAACGGCTACTTTATTGAAAAACGGAAGAAACAGCCAAAGCTTTGCGAACTGTTAAGGGATATCAACTGGATGACGTACGAGAAAGCGGTCAGGGTGAGGGATCAAGCATGACACTGACAGTTATTGTGGTGGCACTGATTGGAACTACTGATTGTTGTTGTACTAGGTGGTTTAGAGGTCTTGTGTTTGGAATAAACTGACATTTAAAGAGTTGGCATTATTATGGTCTACCTTATCGTACACTACTCTACTATAGCTTAGCCCGCTCTATCCTACTTTACCCTATCCTACGCTACTCTGCTATTCCCTAACGTACCAAACTTACCTTATTCTATTCTACCAGACCCTATTATACCACATCCTATCTAATGCTACCCTACCCTAATTCACCCTACTATAATGTCGAAGATATAAGTAGAATATCAACACTAAATAACATCGAGTGTATGTATTTTACAAAAATATTTATTTGATCACCTAAACAATATACAGTTACAGCTACATG
Organism: Bursaphelenchus okinawaensis; assembly: GCA_904066225.2. NCBI lineage: Eukaryota > Metazoa > Nematoda > Chromadorea > Rhabditida > Aphelenchoididae > Bursaphelenchus > Bursaphelenchus okinawaensis. Next base: position 2,231,284 of record CAJFCW020000005.1, on the reverse strand, counting down.
CCTATAGTCCTTGTTATAACAGTATCCATTAAGGAAGAGCCTTTGTGATCGCTGCTAACTCTGGCTTCTCTTTGGCGAACTTAAGCAGAGCCTGTTTGCTGGTGGGGGCTAAGCCGACGCGGACGGCCGAACGACTCAACCACATCGTGCTAAAAAGGAATGGCATTAGTTGGTTCAAACATGCCTCAGGCAAAGTAACTTGAGATATAGGTAAGGGTAGGAACAGAGGCTAAGATAGTGGAGTAGGGGGTAAGACGAAGAGTAAGGGTATTGTTAAGGATAGCGGAAGAAGTAGAGATAGGTTAAAAGCACAGGTACTTTCTTTCCAAGGCCATAATCATTTGAAAACCCTTACCATGAATGTATATGTTCACCAGCACGCTTCAACGCCAAGAACAAGAACAGAATGTAGATGTACAAGATACAAGTGACCATGTTCATAGCTAATGGAATGCCCAACATCAATGAGGTCCAGAAGTTGACTTCGTAATACGCTTCCAAACATGTGTAACCTGAAATGGCATATTAGTATAGAAAGCTCTGGCCATTTTATGCTTTGTAAAAAAATTGCCATATTTTGTTTTGTAAAGAAAGTTCTTGCCATTTTTTGCTTTGTAACGAAAAGTTTTTTCAAAAAAAAAAATAAATCCTCACTTACCATTGCCATCTTTGGATGGTATGGGAGTAGGTCCCGGACGCAAAGTCGAGGTCTCGGTAGTAGTATCATTTGACGCCATTTTTAACACAAAAATTTGACCGACTATCACCCAATTTGAAAAATGGTAAAATAAGCCAAATTTGCCAATTTTTATTCAAAAAAAGACCATTTTTAGTCCATTTTCTTTCTGCTATCAAAATGATCACTAAAATTATGTTATCCATGAGATTTTTCAACTAAACAGCATCTTTTGTAAGTAAATCGTAAAGAAAATCACTAATAGCTTCTTTAAAACAAAAAACCATTAGTTTTTCATAGTTTAGGTAACAAACGTTTTTTCCACTTGAACTGAAGTTATTAACTAAAAACAGAAAAAAATGTAAAACGCCTACCACAACTTATCTTCCCCATCAACAGCTCTTACAAACGTGTCTTCAACTGTAACTTGTCCTGGTTGGAGTTTGTACTGTTGTTGTTCGACAATAACCTCTTATTCTTGTGTTTCTTCATCTAAAACAATATCTTTAACATTATAACCTTATAATTAGCTTAAATTTGATCATGTTCGTACAAAACTCATAAAAAACATTTAAAAAAGGTTTACATTCATATTCAACACCAAAACCTTCTTAACAACATTCAGCCGATTGAAAATCAGTTTGATCTACTACAACATCATTCCCTGCGTTTTTTTACATCTAAATTAATAAAAACAAAGTAGGTAACTCACAAATCTCTTCAACTTCAACAAAAACTTCGGAAAACCTATGAAGATATATGGTAAAGCTGATTCATCTTCACAAGAAGCTTCTGATCCTTAAGCGACGACCAAATATGAAATTTCAGAGAATTATTCAAGCCTTCACTCAATCAAAACTTCAGTGAGAGCTTCAAGTTTAGTTTCTTTGTCCTTATTCGACATTCATATAGACAAGAATCAACAATAACATCGATAAAGAATGTCAGATCGAGAAGGAAAATAATTGCCGTGATTCGTCTAGAAAATATGTCATTTGACAAGAAAAGATGTCAGTAAAAATTGACATAATACGCTCAATTTGCAAAATACGTATTTTTAAAATAAAAGTATTAAATTTAGTTTTAAAAACTTATTTTTTGACCACACACACCTTGGTATTACACTGAACAATGACGTAGTATACCCACAATCTAAACCATCAAAATCCCATGCTAATATTAAACTTTACATGCTAAATGCAAACGTATATCACTTGCGATAGACTACGTAATCAAATAAATATGAATCTACGTATTCCCTTTCATATCTTTAGGCCACAATCACTTGGCCGACCTTCTCTTAGTCGCTGACGTCAGAAGCGGGCTTAAAATCAGATTCTGAATGATATAAAAGAGATCCCTGCTATCATTCTCTCACCTTCAAAACTGCTTTTATAAGCTCTGTTAATACAGTAATTTGTACTTTATTATTTTTTTACAGTAATCATGAAACTTACTGTGGTATTTGTTCTCATTACCATAGTATTTTTGGCTATTTCTGGTAAAAGTGAAGCTCGGATCTTCTTTAGACAGTAAGTTTTTTATTCTAATAGTACATTTTTTGTTTTGTACCAATACTATTTTCAGTACCACTAGTACTATTTTTGTTAAAAAGTACTGTTTTTAGTACTAAAAAGCCTAATTTTCGACCATAAACCTCAAATTCAATACCTTCGTAGCACCAAGATTCGAAAACTAATATTAAAAATTTATTTTAAATACTTTTTCAGTACTAATAGTGCCATCTTTTTCAGAAAACGAGACAATTCCTTCACTCGAGCTGCCCGCCATCTCAAGGGTAATATGCAGATGATGAATGGGCCTGGAAAGTAAATTACTGCTACATAGTACAAGCTACTGTACTTCAAAAAAGAAGTTTGCTTTTGCATAGTACTAGTCTAGTTTGATCTTGTATTGTACTAGTCATCGTACTTACAAAAGAAGCCTCGTACTCTACAGACCAGTTTCGGACTCTTGGTATAGTAACTTCGTGCTACATAGTACTACTCATCATAGCTGGAAACTAAATATGTTCACAAATTGATCAACTTTTCTAAAGTCAACTTTTCGACTTGATACTGTATGTTTTCGACCAGTAATTGATGATTTATCGACAAAAAACAGCCAAATTATCGACCAAAAATTGAAAAAAAAATGATAATAGATGGGACTATTTTTACCTTTTTATGCCATTTTTAATAAGATGTTTTTTGAATTTTATGTATTTTTAATATTTTATGTCCTCTTACTCTGCTCTGATCTCTATTGTAATGAAAAGCCATAGATAATCTACCTCATAAATGATGTTACAGTACAATAAACATGTCATAACTATGAGTTACAGTACTTTTGAGTTGTTACAGTAGCATAAAGTTATTATAAATCTAAATTAAAATAACATAAAGTTATCATAAGTATAAGTTACAGTACTTTTCTTCAAGTATTGTACAATAAGCATCTCATAGCTATAAGTTACAGTACTATTGAGCTGTTACAGTACAATAATGTTACCATATCAATGAATTACAGTACTTTTTCTAAAGTTACAGTAAAATGTTACATTCACAAATTACAGTAATCTTCATAGAAACTACATATGCACCACATCACTTTTCCTCAATTACAGTGCAATGACCATATCATATCTGTTGTATATTAAAGTAGATTGATCTCTAATCTCTCCAAAGCTGCTTTGAATTCGATTATTTTTGTGAATTTTGTAACTTTTAAAACAAAAAGTTATAGATAATATAAGATAATATCAGAAATCGAATTAAAACTTGGGAAAACTAGCGTTCGGACAACTATAACATCACTTTTTTACTCTGTAAAATTCGATATCAAACGTCCAAATGAAAAATTACAGTTTTTACATGGTGAATATACGATCAAGTACCACAAAAAAACTCTTTATAAGATATAGTTATTATACCAACGTAAGATACCATTTGTAATGGGCTTTCAGAATCTGTATTGACTGTTGTTGTAGCTGTGATATTTGTCAAGTTACAGTAATGTAAATATATCCTTGCTATATTATACATGGTGAATATACAATCGAGTACCACAAAAAAACTCTTTTTAAGATAAAGTTAGTATACCAACGTAAGGTGTACCCTATCTTACCATACTGTACCCAATCATACCATACTTTAGCATACCATAACGTTTCATATCATAATATACTCTATCTGCCAATACCATACTATACCCTAAGTGCCCCTATTCTATCTTATAAAACACTGCCGTATACGTTCAATGGGTAAGGTAGGATAAGTAAGGGAAGGTAAATGGTACAGTACGGTAAAACAGGGTATGGTGGTATATTATGGAAGGGTAGGGTAGGGTCGGGCAGAAAAACTAAAAAAGTTGTAACAGTTTAGGTAGAAAGGCTACTGTGTAGTTCTTGACTTGGTGTTACTTGTGACCAGTGTTTTGCCGGACCGGTCCGGATGAGAATTTTTTCGGTCCGGGCCGAAAAAGTCCGGTCCGGATTTTTTAAAAATTTCTCCGCGTCGGCGGAGAAAATCGGCAAGGGCGATAACTCTGCTCAAACTCAATATTTTTCCACCGGACAAAGACTGGGGATATTCTTTTAAGTTTTTTTAACTGTTTTAATTACTTTTTAAATTAAAAAAATTATATTTTTAAATTGGCGGACGGTCGGCGGACAAAATCGGCGAAGGCCATATCATGGTCAATTTTTAATATTTTTTCAGATGATAAAAACTGAGGATAATCTTTTGAGTTTATCAACCTTTTTAATCAAAATCTAAACTTAAAAAAATCATTAGCGGAAAACGGGCGGAGAAAACCGGCGAAGGCTATAAGTCGTCCAATTTTCTATACTGAACTTTTGAATTTGTAATATTTCGGTAGAAGAGAACCTTAGGGTGTCACTAATTCGTTTCGCAGAAAAAAACATTTAAAATCGACCGTGTTATAGCCTTTGCCGATTTTCTCCGCCGACCGTCTGCCGAATATTCAAAAACAAAGTAATAATAACAAACCCGCCTGCAATTCCAAGTGTACCTTCCTTCCCGCATAAAAAATATAAAAAATTATAATTTCGGTCTGGTCCGGAACGTTTTTAAGAGGTCCGGTCCGGCGGTTCCCTGAGGTCCAGTCCGGCCGGAACTTTTTTTTTCGGGCCGGTCCGGCAAAATACTGCTTCTGACAATCCACATTCTGCAAAACTAAATAAAAACGACTATTAAGAATTTTTTGCTAGATTTATTACTTAGCGTTTTAGTGTGCTTTTTTGTAACAGTGAGACACTCGACGAAAAAACGGATCACTTGACACATGTTAGCTTTTATTCCTTTCTATTGACAAAATTATAATTATATTTTTGCGTTGAATCATACAAAGCAAACATTTTGTAGAGCATTGTGTCGTCAAAGATGGAAAAAATTGGCGTATTAAGCCAAGATGTAAGTAATTTTCTTAATTCACAGAGACGTGGCAGAAGTGGGTTCAGTACATTGATAAAATTAAAATATGCACATTAATTTTGTAGTTGTGAATTATAATAGAACATTTAAACTTGTTTATTTTTATAAAGTTTTATGTTACTCAAAGTAAGTAATTTAATTTCAAACTGAAGATATTATCAAGTATTTTAATTTACAGATTTGGGACATTATCATCAAGCACAGTGAACTCACATCAGTAACGAGTTTGGCTAGAACTTGTCGTCGTTTTAACAACTATGTTGGCTTGGATTTCAATAAGTTGTGTGTGGAAAATCATATTTTTCGCCTTCCCGGAGAATCGTGGGCCGACGCTTTCGCTGAGTAGGTTTCTAAAACAACATAAGGGTGGGACAATATTTTAATAACAAGGAGTTGTAGTCTTAAGTTACGCCTTTTGACAAAACGGTAGGTACTGATATGTAAGGCTATAGATAGCTTAAGGCAATGCAGGGTTACGTATACATTTTCAAATATGATATGTTTGATTGTTAAATTTCAGTGCTCATCGCCGTTTATGGATAGACGCGGAGCCATTTGACGAAGTTTTATACTTAAGAAGGATGGTCAGCATCCACTTTAGAAGTTACTTGGTTGTGTTTTCATATAACACTACTGTAATTGTTTGTAGTTTGGATTTTTTGCGCACGTTTGTCCAAGTCTTCAGGTTTGACGAAGATGTCAACTTAATTGAGACTTCTAGCGATCAAAAATACATTATTATTGGTGTAAGTTATTTAAGCTTCTAACAGGGAGACCCTCTTGACGTTTATGCCTCCCCCCCCCCTTAGACCCCGGCTTCCCGCTCGGTCCTGACCAAAACCTAACAATACTGCTCATAGCACCAATGCCCTGTTTTAGGTTAGGTTTCGAGGAACATTCGTATTTGAGTTGGCAACAGGACGACCTCTCTACCCTCAAGAACGCAAAAGCATGACATTTAATTCAAGCGTTTTTATATATCACACTTTTGCAAACAAAGTGGAGGAAGTTTTAAGCACAAAAACGACTATCATAGATAATATGCGAGAACTTGAACGTACAACTGAGCATTATTGTGCACGTGTGGTACAGGAGAAGCTGATTGTTTACGACGTGTCCAAGGAAGTACAGTACGAACTGCCGTTGAATCCAAGTTTTGGCAAAGTTCGTTCTGTGCTTTTTTTGGTTCGCTCCAATTGTGTTTCGATAAGTTATTTGAATGAAAAGGGGCGGTGGCCGTGTGAAGTCTACAACATTTTAACTGGTAGCTTAATGTTACAAGATCCTGACAATGGTTATTTTATTTTGTCACCGTTCCTCCTTCTAAGTCCAAAGCGTGGAAATGTGAGTTAAAATTACAGCTTGCTTTTCAGACCCTACCCTACCCTACCCTACCCTACCCAGCCTACCTTACCTTATCCTATTCTACACTACCCTACCCTACCCGAACCTAATCAGGATTGGACGCAGGGCAGGGCATGGGCCCGGTAACAGGGCATTTTTGAATTGTTTTTTTGGCGCGCTTTTTTATAAATTTTTTTGGCTAGGCCAAAAAACGCAAACATTTCTAGAAATGGGTTTTAAACACTGTTAATCCATTATACTTTATTATTATCTTGATAACTATTACAGTTTTCAAGATATGAGTTTGGCGGGAAAACGAAATTCAAAAAATGCCTTGTTGAAATGCCCGGCCCTGCCCTACGTCCAACCCTGGCAGGGGTACGTTACGGTAGGGTAGAATAGGGAGTACTGTAATTTAAGTCAGTATTGTTAATTTTTAGATTTTCAAACTGGATCTTCTTAGTGGGACATGGAATTGCACCGCTTCTTATGTCAAAACGCCTTGTACTTTACCAAGAGACATTGCTCCAAACTTCATAGTCTACGAAGCGACTCTTGTCGCTAAAGCTGATTTAAAATGGGCTAGAAAGATTGGTAGCACGTCGCAGAACGTTGGTATAAATCAAGGGAAAGAAGAACGATCTTTGTGTTACAAAAACACGGAAACCTATGTTGGTAAACAAGAAGAATTGGTAACTAACCAAGGCGAACAACAAAGATTATTGTTAACAGAAAGAGACAATCATGACTCGTATCCATCTGAAAAACAAGATCGCTGGATGGCATATAAATGCTCATTTTTGGATGAAAAATCAAAAAGTAAGTAGTGGCAGGTTAGGGTAGAATATAGTAGGCTATGGTAGAATAGAGATGATAAACATGCTGGGCCCACTGTTCAAGCTTGGTAACGTAAATTCCAGGTCCGACCCGTTTTGACTTTAGCACAAGGTTGGCCAGATTCAATCGTCGGGCCGGGTTGGGTAAGGTAGGGCAATGCAGAGTAGGCTAGGGTAGGGTAGGGTAGGGTAGGGCAGTGCAGGGTAGGGCAGTGCAGGGTATAGTAGGGCAGCGCAGGGTATGGTAGGGTAGGTAAAAATCGCTATTATGTATCTTATTTTAGAAAAAGTTACAGTACGGAACTACACCACGATATGTCGAGAAAAACACCCCTTACTGGAGCTTAGCCATTTGTTAATTTTTCAAGACAGAAAGTACTATGGAAATGGTGCTGCTGAATACTTTAAACCACTTATCCGTGATTGGTGCCAAATCGAAAAACGCAGAAGCTGTAATTAGTTACAGTAATTTGTTAAAATTATTATTTTGTTGTAAAACTCTTGAAATAAACACAGTATAGCTTTAGTTTATTGTCTTGGTTATAGTCCTCGTTCTAAGCTTGTTCCTAGTACTATTCGTAGTTGTAGTGTAGTTATTATCGTTCTAAACCGAGTGTTAATTATAGTCCTAGTCATAGTTTCAGCCTTAATCCTATTCCTAGCCATACTCCTAGTTTAAGCTATAGCCTTAGCTTAAGTACTGAACTTAGCCATAACCCTAGTTTAAGACTTAGTCCTATTCAGAGTTCCCACGGGCTCCGGAGCCGGAGCTCATTTTTGAAAATGGTCGGAGCCGGAGCCGAGTTTTTTTTTTCTGGTCCTATTCCTAGTCTTCATATCTTAACCTTGTGCACTGGTCTTAGCCTCAGCTCGAGCTGTTGCTCTAGCTCCATGCCTAGTCTTAGTCCTAATTTTAACCTTAATTTTAACTTAAGCCTTAACCCTAGTCCAAGTCTCAGTACTTCTATTTTTAGCTTTTGTCTTAGCCATAGCTCTAGCCTTTGTCCCAGCTTCATTTTTAGCCCTGGTACTAATACTAACTTAAAAATATTTAAAATTTATCTTAACATAGCTAATTTTTCTCAGTATTCCTTACCTATATATAGGTTCTAGTCCCTAGATAGTCAGCTCTTTACCAAAAAAACCACACAATATTGTTTTTCATAATCTTTATTCTTTGTAACAAGGTAAATAGGCAGGAAACAGTTAATAAACAATAAGAGACACCCGACACTGTACACACGTTGTTCTTTGGTTTAGGATACAGAGATTACTTGAGATAGAGAGATTCCGAATGTAAGGCCACGTAGAGCTGGAACTGGCACTTAATATAGCTTTAGTGAAGAGAGATTTAGTACTGGCATTAGGTTTAGAGATTATTTCGTACTGACAACTACTGATAAAGTATTGTTGTACTAACACCTACTGATAAAGTAACGTTGTACTAACAATTACTGATAAAGTATGTTGCACTGACAATTACTGATAAGGAAACGTCGTACTGAAATATAGCTTTAGCAAACAGAGATAATACAGTACTGACATTAAGTTTTATTGATAAGAAATTTTGCACTGAAAATTCAACAAATGGATAATGGATTTTCAAGTAGGCACAATGATAATATCATACAAAGGAAGAAATTATAGATATGTTGAGATAATGGCATTTTAAGTTTTTTTCATGGGCTTCCAAAATCTGTATCGATTGTTGTTGTAGCTCTACTATAGCTTGAGTTACAGTAATGTAAATATATCCTTGTTATATTATACATGGTGGATATACGATCGACTACCACAATAAAACTCGTTATAAGATATGTTAAAAAGACAAGTGTTAGATGTCATTTTTCATGGGCTTTCAAAATCTGTATCGATTGTTGTTGTAACTGTGATATTCGTCCAGTTACAGTAATGTAAATATTTCCTTGCTATATTATACATGATGAATATCCGATCGAGTATCACAAAAAATTCGTTATAAGATATGGTTAAAAAACCAGTACAAGATGTCATTTTTTATGAGCTTTTAAAATCTATATCGACTGCTTATGTAGCTATATTACTCGTCGCGTTACAAAATGGCAAGAACTTTCTTTACAATGAATTTTTAACAAACTGTGAAGTAGTTTACAAACAAAATGAATTCTATCAGTTTACTTTTATTCTCCTTTCATCAAACGAAAAAAAGAGAAAAAGAAAGACGATAGGCTTCTCCTTCTGAAGTTTAATGAAGGATGCAAACTTTAGATGAAGCCATTCGGCTTTTCGAGTCTGCTACATTAGTTTCTGTTTAAACTGTGGTTGCTTCTAATTTCTGGGTTTGTAAACAATGTTTTTGCCATTTTTTGTTTTGTAAAGAAAGTTTTTTCTATTTTGTTTTTGTAAAGAAAGTTTTTTTCATTTTGTGTTTTGTAAAGAAAGTTCTTGCCATTTATTGCTTTGCAAGGAAAGTTTTTGCTATTTTTGGCTCTGTACAGAAAGTTCTTGTCATTTTTTGTTTTTTATAGAAATTTCTTTCCATTTTTTGTTTTGTAAAGAAAGTTTTTGCCATTTTTTGCTTTGTAAAGAAAATTTTTACCATTTTTTCAATGTTAGTTACGTTTTGACGTTTTGCGGACTGCGGGTGACAAGTTATACGCTGAATATTCAAATTGCGTCATTTTTCAATATGTAAAGAACTTTCTGGTTTGTTAAGAAAGTTCTTGCCTTTAGAAGCCACTTCTTAAACAAAGCTTCAAATTCAGAAGCTTGAACAAACTTTTTGGCTTTAGAAGCCAAAACTAACTGCTTCAGAACCTTCTTCTCAACTTTTTTCCAAGTTTTTCGAAATTCAAACAAACTTCAGAAGTTTGGCCCTTCGAAGAGTTGGGGCTTCAGAATGTTTCGAAGCCACTCGACGAGTTTAGAAACCAAGACAAAAGAGACACATTGCCGGCTTCTGACTTCCATATTAACAAAGACGAAGGAGAAGAAGATGGTCGGGAGTGTGTGACACGAAGCACGACGAATGCTCATTTATTCACAGAAGCCAGCATGCTTCGCTGTAATTGGGATGCACGACAAGTATTCATGAATAATATCCCTTCGCCCCGCTTCATGAAGGTCTTCTGTTCGGACTTTGAAGCCGGTTTCGTGCGTTGTGTGTGGCTTCGGAGTTGGATGGGTGATGGGAAGATGACATACGTTTCTTGGCCTTAACTTTCTTTTACAGTAGCTGGCCCAGAGCCTTAGCCCTAGCCCGAGAACTCTTGCCTAAGAGCCCTAGCCCTAGCCCTAGCCCTAGCCCTAGCCCTAGCCCTAGCCCTAGCCCTAGCCCTAGCCCTAGCCCTAGCCCTAGCCCTAGCCCTAGCCCTAGCCCTAGCCCTAGCCCTAGCCCTAGCCCTAGCCCTAGCCCTAGCCCTAGCCCTAGCCCTAGCCCTAGCCCTAGCCCTAGCCCTAGCCCTAGCCCTAGCCCTAGCCCTAGCCCTAGCCCTAGCTCTAGCCCAGAGCCCTAGCCCAGAGCCCTAGCCCAGAGCCAAGTTTTTGCTAAAACTGAGTTAAATTTAGGCCCGGCTTAAAAATTAAGCCTAGCCCGTTCCTCATGCCTAGCTAAGCCCTAGCCAATACTTTACTCTAGTCAAAGCATTACTCTAGCCAAGGCTTTTCTGTAGTCAAGGCTTTTCCCTAGCCAAGGCTTTACTCTAGTCAAGGTATGATCCTAGCCAAAACTTGACCTTTGCCAAAGCTTTATCCTAGCTTAGGCTTTACTCTATGCAAATCTTTATCCTAGCCAAGATATCTATAACAGCTTTACCTTTGATCTATCTTACTTTGTAGTACTTTTTATACTTTCTCAGTAGCTTTTACTCTTTGAATCTTACAATATCTTTTTAAAAATATTTTAAGTAACTTTACGCTAGTCTCATAAATATTCTAAGCTGTAAATTTATATTATCGTAGTTTTTATTATCAGCTGTATTGCCAACTCCTCTCCAGAAGACAAACATTTTTTTCCGACCTCAACTTTGGTAAACCGAAGCAGCGTCGACAATCGTTTAATCTTTCGTCTGAAGTCGAGGCGGCGGTTCATAACTCGTCGGCTTCTGCTCTGTTACACAAAACGCGAATCCGGTGGTGGTTGGGGGTGCATTCAGAAGGCGACGACGACAGCGCAAAAATGCGCGTTTTGTGAAGGAAGAATCCCACGCTTCATCGTGCCTTCTCCCCTTGCTTCTCCTTTTTCCAACCCGGAGAAGTTCGCGTCGTTTCGTGCGAGTGTGTGCTGCTTCTGGCAACGTACGGCACGTGTAGCGTGCGGTCTTTAGATTTGTACTTGTTTTGAAGAATTTTGTGTAGCTTTTTGAATTTTAACAGTGAGGTTTTTATGTTATATAAGGCAGTTTTATACTATTGTTTTGGGGTTGGTAACTATGACTGAGAAAGGCTAATAGTAAGGCTAATTTATAGTCTGGAGATATGGCTGAAGCTTAAGCAAAGGTTAAGGTACCAATTAGATGTGTGTTCAGAAGGGTGTAATGTGCGATGTTATCATGTGCAATAACAGATAAGAAAAAGCCTGATTGAATTTTATCAAGCTTCTAAAGTTGTACATAGAGTTGTAGTTTGTATTGTAAGCTGTGAGCGTTAGGCATGTAAAGAGCTTGGTATTGAGAACTAAAACTAAATCTTGACTAGAGCTAGAGCTAGAGCTAGAGCTAGAGCTAGAGTTTTGTTATAAGGCACACCATTTTGCAACGCCACAAATTTAAACTTCAGAAAGTACGTCAAACGTAGCCTGTAATTAAAACCACAAATGTAACCAATTTTCTTGCCTAATGGCCATACTAGCGTATAAAGTGTAAGACAGTTATCTTGTATGCTCCTTTTATACGATGCTTCTTGGAATTCTTTGCATGCAATGTATTTTTGTGTCTTTTTTTAACAAGAACATTTTTCCTCTTCACACTATGTTTAGAATGATGTTTTCCCAAAGTTTATAAAAGTTTTGTAAGGTAGTAATCTAGCTCTAGCTCTAGCTCTCGCTCTAGCTCTAGTTATAGCTCTAGCTCTAGCTCTAGTTCTAGCCCTAGCTTTAGTTTTAGCTTTGCCCCCAGCAAGTTTACAATTCCAACGCTTTTGCTTTGCCTAAAACTCACAGCCTACAATACAAACTACAACTCCTTGTACAACTTCAGAAGCTTGACAAAACAGAACATGCCTTCATACAATTGCCCGTACACATTACCACGTCGAACATCACGCCCTTCTGAGCACACGGACCCCACCACTCCTTCTGGCTCCAAGCCGGGCCGCCGCCGACAGCACACGTGCTTCACCGTGACAGCCCGCGGGGCCTCTTCAGAACACCTCTACAGCTGTTCATTAGTCTCATTAAAGAAGCCGGTGGCCTCGCTAATTCCGTGCGCTTGAGAAGCCCTCCCCATTGCCAAAACGACACGGATTTAGTGAAATCCGCGCCGGCGTCGGTTTCCGTGGCGACAAAGCCGCTCACCGACGCTGAAGCCGACGGCTTCACGGCGTCCGTGCCTTATGATGGCTGGGGAGGGGCTGGGGTTTCGTATTCTGGTCGCTGTGTTGCGACAAATGGATTTGGGTAGAAGGGTTGTTTTGAAGGAGGGCTGATGTTTGTGTAGCAAGTTTGCCACAAAAAAACTGAAATTATATAGAACTGTAACATGTAAATTAAGGTGTTGGGTTATTTTGTAGTTTATTCTGTACTAGTCAATTAAATGGAAGATATATCGGGCTTTAAAGCGATATCGCTCAGGCTAAAACTAAGGCTCAGGCTGAGACTTAGGCTCAAGCTCAGGCTCAGGTTCAGGCTCAAGCTCAGGCTCAGGCTCGAGCTCAGGCTCAGGCTCAGGCTCAGGCTCAGGCTCAGGCTCAAGCTCAGGCTCAGGCTCAAGCTCAAGCTCAGGCTCAGGCTCAAACTAAAGCTCCAGCTTCAGCTCAAGCTCTGGCGTAAACTGATTCTCAGGCTTAGACTCAAGCTCAGATTCAAGCCCTATTTGAAGATAATCAATCTCCAGATCAGCTAAAAGCTAGAACTAGAGCTAGATTTAGCATTAGAGTTAGTCTTAACTCCACTGCTGGCACTAACCGTAGCTTCAGCTTTAGGCTTTGCCTTAGGCTCAGCCACTAATACAAAATTAATTTTTTCTTTTAACTTTTGTTAGTTGAGTTTCTCCAGTCAAACTCTGATTCTTTTCACAAACAGACTTCAGCGTAGACAATCTCTATTACACAAAAAAGAGGTTAGCCTCAAAATGTTGTGTTTTTTGCGCAACGTCGGAGACTGTTTCACTTGTAGCGTTAGGAAATCAGATTCTTCTTCACGAAATGAAGATTGCTTCTTTTTCCTTTAAGTTTAGTTAATAAACATGGTTTATGTAAATTTATATTTTACAATATGCGCCAAAAATTCTGTTACTTTAGTTTTTAATTAGTTTTTTGCAAAAAACAGCTTTATAGCCTTCTGAAATTTTGAAAAAATCAGCCCGTAGCCTTCTGCGGTTTACAAGGAAACAGTCCCTTAGCCTTCTGTAATCCCTTGCCCGCTTTATCAAACAAAAATACTTTCCAGATTCTTGTTGACGTCGCCCCCATCACTTCAAAACGGTCTCATATTCTACGATCCCGGGGCTTCTGGTCACTTTCTCTCGTCCGCAGTCTTCTACTTTATTTACAAACCTATCCTCTTCTACAACACCACGATCTCTCCTCCACCCTCCAACTACACCACGATCTCTCCACCACTCTTCACCCTCAACTTTCTTATCTAATCTGCGTTTGTTTACATTATCCCTTCGTTTTACACTTTACCTTTACCGTCTCCTTCGATTCCCCCGTCTTTCGGGTTTGTTTGCTCAAGAAGTGAAGCTTCTCGTGCACCGTGGTTGCTGATTACCGATTCACGGAGCCTTTCGCCCCCTTCCACTCCTTCTGCTTTTGTGACGGCGCTCAATCACAGATGTTGTCTACGCTGGGTAGACGACATCTGCCGGCGTCTTAATTAAGCCGAGCCATGGAGGGAAAAGATTAAGTTCCAATGGCGGGGGTAGCGACAAAAGCTTCTGTCTTCGGAAGTTTAAAGTTGGGTAGTGATTTCGAAATCATAAAGAAATCTTCGTTATATGAAGAGTTTTTTACATGAGTAGCCTGTATGCAAAGGTTTCTCTGTACGTAGTAAATTTGTAGACTTATAGTACTAAAATTGGTGTAGCTAAAACTTTTTGTCAAAGCAAAAATAAATATAGTGTTAACTTTAACTATAGGCTAAGTTATACTCTTAGCTTTAGCCTTAGCCAGAGCCTAAGCTTAAGCTTCAACCTAAGTCAGAAGGGATTAGCTTTATCTTGAGCCTTGGCTTTAGTTTCAAATTGAACGTGAGGTTAAGCCTAAACCTAAGCTTGAGCTTGAGTTTGAGTTTGAGTTTGAATTTATGCTTGAACCTGAGCCTGAGCCTGAGCCTGAGCTTGAGCCCGAGCCTGAGCCTGAGCCTGAGCCTGAGCCTGAGCCTGATCCTGATCCTGAGCCTGAGCCCGAATCTGAGCGTGAGTCTAAAACTGAACCTGAGCCTTAGCCAAAGTCAGAGCGAGAATCGCAGCTTGAGCTTGAGCATGAGCTTGAGTCTTAGCCCAAGGTAGAACAGAAACGTGAGCCTGAGCGTAAACCTAAGGCTCAGCCTGAGCTTGACTTTGAGCATGAGTTTGAGCATGAGTCTCAGAAGCCTAATCTTGACCCTGTGTCTAAAACTAAGCTTTGAAGTTGAGCCCGAGTTTAAACCTTAGCCTAAGCATGAAACTAAGCTTTTGATTTAGTCAAAGTAAAACTAAACTTAAGAGTGACCAAGAGTTCGACTCTGAACCTGTCTGAGCTTTAGCCGTATTCTTAGTCTTAGCTTTAACCTGAGTCTTAGCTTAAGCCTAAACTTTTTAAATTCAGAAAAACTTGAAAGCTACTATATCATAAGTTGAGGTTCATTATTTTATTGACTTTCACTATGTATTAATCACTTCTCTCGTATGTTTATTATTCATATTTCTTGTTGATAAGATAACTGAGTCAATGAAGAACACTTTATCGGTCTTCTGATTCTGGAAAGCTTAAAATGCATTTTTTCTTTAACGTGCACGAAATTTCAAAAAATTTTTAAAAAATTTTAAATTTCAAAATTTTAAAGATTTTTTTTTAATTGTCATCATTTTTTCGAATTATTAGCCAACTATAGTAAGTCTCAGACATCAATAACACCTTGTAGCCTTCCCAAGAACTATATGTCTTCATCACTACAGTTTTCGTAACGTCCCAACCGCTCTTCTTGATCATTATCCGATCCGAAGCCAGTACACTCCACTTTTCGGTTGTTTATCGTGAAGCCGGTGTGTGTATTGACGTCACACCGTATCGTTGTCATTTGTTTTAAAGAGCGCGTGAAATCAGGAGAGTGAGGGAGAGGAAGCCAAGATCTTTGAGGCCGCATCAAGTCAAAGACAAATCTCCGGGCCGATTGAAGATGGAGAAGAAGGATCGTTTAGCCTATTGAAGATGGAAAAGAAGAAGAGATATCTTCGGGCCTCAGATCGAAGATGGAGAAGAAGAAGGATCTCCAAACCTCAGATCGAAGAAGACGAAAGGTCTGAGGCCCATGAAGAAGAAAGCCCTCCTCGGATCAAAAGGAGAAAAGCCAAGAAGTTTTGGTCTCAATAATTTAGAAACAAGAGGCCAGACCAACGAGAGAAAAGATGGGGAAAAGCGAGATCAGTGGCCGCCTGCTTCGAATCCGAAGCCGAATAACATCCCGACCAATTGCGTAGAAAACAATGGGTTAGAGTGATAGCTGAGGTCAAGAATGAGGATAAAGATGAAGCTACGGTTAGAGCTAAGGGTAGCAACTAAGTCTAAATTTTAAGCTAAAGCTAAAGTTAAAAACAAAAATTTAGGTTCAGACTTAAAAGCTGGCTCAATTTGAGGCTCAGGCTACAACTAACTAAGAAATTAGGTTTACGCTTGGGCTTAGACTACGCTTCAGGGTAAAGCATGGCTACGGCTGAAGCTAAAAAGAAAAGGGTAAGCCTAAGCTAAAACTGAAAAATTGTACGGTAAATTTTTAAGCAATATTTTACTATCAACTTCTTGTTTTGTCAATGCAGTCTTTAGTCATCTTTAATGCAAGTCTTTCAAACTTCTGTTCCTCACAACAGTCCAGATCATTAAGACTCAAGTGCGAGTGAAAGAAGAAGCGCCGCACCTGAAGCAGGGATTTGTGTGTGGAGGTGGACTCATAAGAGAGGCCTGAAAATGAACGGTTCGCGAAGCCGGTGGTGCCGCGGCGAGTCTTCTCCCCCCTCCGCACCGCTTATATTGCGTCCCCGGCTCGTGTGTCCCAACGGAAGAAAATCGGTTGCGATTCAGAGCGGTGCACCTGTTCGAGTACACCGCTTCCTCGCCTCTTCTTCTTCGCCTTCGTCTTCCTGCCCTGACCTCAACACTTGGCACCAGCCAACGCCACCGTCACACCACCGAATTTTCACATAGCTTGGTGAGGGGTGGTGGGGCTGAGGGGCTTCTGAAGGCGAGGAAAAACGATTTTTAAGTCTTAGCCTTAGCTCAAGCCTTAGCCGTAGCCTTAATTTTAGCTTTAGCCTTAGCCTTAGCCATAGCCTTAGCCTTAAGCCTAGTCTAAGTCCTAGCTTAAGCCATAGCCTAAAACTTAGTTTAGTTTTAACGTTAGCCATTGCTTTAGGCTTAAACTAAGCCGTAGCCTTAGTATAAGCCTTAGCCTAATCCCTAGCCTACATATTAACTTGTGCCCTAGCCAATGGAAAAGCTTTAGCTCTGGCCCTTGTCTTAGTCTACTAACAATCCCACGCGTATTCTAAGCCTTAACCCTACTTTTACTCTACTTTAAAATTAAATTTTTTTTTAAAAATAAATTTTTTAAAATTTTAAAAATTTTTGAAATTTCGGCTTAATCTCTTAGCCTTCTCTTCAAGTTTTCTACTCCAGAATCCCTCAACCGCACGCCAGAATCCGCACGCTAGAAAATATACACACGACAGAATCCCGTGGGCTTCTCCTCTCCCCTTCTTTTCGCATCAGAATCCGGGCATTAAACATGTAGTGTGATGGAGGGGGGTTGTTTGGTGGGGTTTCCGGCTCTGTCCCGCTTCTCCTCTTCTTCACCTTGATTTTGCACACCGCTTCAGAATCCCGAAGCGCTGTGTGTTTGGGAGGGGTGGCGGGGCGGCGGTGTGGGACTGAAGGCGAGCAAGGGACACCATCGCCTTTTTTTGCCGATAAGGGCGTCTGATTCTGGACTCGGAGACGACTCCTGTCATTCCGATTCTTCCCTCCGCTTTTTTCCGCTCTTCTTGATAAGGGTTCAGCGTTCGGGTTTGTTTGTCTCCTGATCAGATGTCGACGATGCCGGCGCGGTGGGGGTGAATGCACAAACATTGAGTGCCAAGTTTGAAGCGAGGGGGGAGGGGGGTTGCGATGGTCAGCGCTGTTCAAGCAGAAGGCGATCGCATTTTGAGGCAAAAAGCTACATAACAAGAACTAAGGAAGAAGAGGGATGATTTTAACGTTTTACTTTTTTTGTTTTTCCCTTCCTTATTAAACCCCCCCCTCCTGGCACCAAAAAAAATTTTTTTTTTATTTTTTTTCTCTTTCATTTCCTTCACCACTCTAGTACTAAAAAACATTTTTTTTTCATTTTTTCCCCACTGCCCCCCCCCCTCTCTCTCTTATATAATACCAAAAAATTTGATTATTTTAAAAATTTTGTCAAAAAAAATTTTCCAATTTTTTCATTTTTTTCTTTTTAAAAAAAAATAATAAAACCTTCGGAACAGAAGCCTTCTGTTTTCGAAAATCACAAGATGGTCGATTTGTGGAAAAGTTTTTGATCCTGTCACTTGAAGCCCCATCTGTCTGAGCGTCGCATCAAAATCATTTTCGTGCTCTCTTCCATTTCCCCGAGAAGTCGAAACTCTCGATTTGCTGAAGAATTCTAACCACGGCTTTTCAGGTTCGTATTTCGAAAGAGAGTGAGGCTAATGAGGTGTAGCTAAGATATGAAAAAGTAGATTTAGTTTTTGATGATAACATAGAAAGTAAAGATTTCTTGTGATTTGAGGCCTGGTCTCAGCTTTAGCTAGCGCTAGCTTAAAGCTTTGGTCGTAGCCTTAGCTTTAGCCTTAGGTTTAGCTTTAGCCTTAGCCTTAGCCTTAGGGTTAGCCTTAGCCTTAGCTTTAACCTTAGCCTCAGCCTTAGCTTTAGCTTTAGCCTTAGCACTAAAACTATCCTTATCACTAGCACTAGTCTTAGTACTACCCCAAGCCTCAGTTTTACCTCGCCTTTTCCATAGCCTAAATTTTAGCATAATCCCTAGTTTAATCCATAGCCTAATCCTAACTTTTAAAAATAAACTTAGTCTTACAACTAGTTTTAGTCCTAGCTTTAGCTCTAGCCTGTGAAAGAGCCGTAGTCAAGAACTAACCTTAGCCTGAGACAGCTTTTTTATTTGATATTCTCTTAGCTCTAGTCTTAGCTTTAGTCTTAGTCTTAGCCTCAGCCTTTGTCCTTGATCTTCTCCTTATCTGTAGCCCTAGCGCTAGCCTAAATCATATCACTGAATTTAGCATTAGCCTAAAGTTTTGAAAAGTAGAAATCAATTAGTCATCATCTTCTTCTTTAGTTACGCATTCCTTTTTTAATACTAGAGTTGTTATCTTTGCCTCTGTAGCAAGCGTGTAGTCTTTAACAACATTGATTTTTCTAGCTACTTAAGTTGCTTTATAGTCGTAGTTGTTATTTAACATAAGTTGTTGTAGAGACGTTCTCCAACACGTTATTCTAGAGCCTCTTCTCTATATAGCCCCAAAACTCTTGTTGATCCATCCCCTTTCTCGAAAGCCTACGTAATCACTGCTTTTCTTGAATCAACCCGCTTCTTCTTCTTCTCCGAGTCACTTGTTTTTGTGTCCAAAAAATCAGGGGGCCCCAACGAACTTCGGGTGTGGAGGGGACGCCGACGCGCGCTCCACTTTGCCGCACCCCTCAGACCAACACAACGCACTCCGCCCTAGCCTCTTCTCCTTCGTCTTCTTCATCGCAGAGCCGAGAAGGCTTAGATCGCACGAAGCGCAGATTTCGAGCGAGGCCACAGTGTAGAGAGATCTGAGGAGGGCTTGGTGTAGAGATCGGCTTTGCGTCGCGACTAGAAAGCGGCCTAGCGTAGAGATCTGAGGGTCGTAGAGGTTTGTCTTCAATCAATATCCCCTGAACAGAAAACCCTCTCGGCCTGTTGTTCGTGTGATGTCAGGGGTCTTCTGTTTGGGTCGGGTCTATTGGATTCGAGATCGGGCCTTAAATTTCGCAGCCTTAGGGTTTTTTTCTTGATTTGAAGTTGGAGGCTACGTTTTTTGCCTTGGGCTAGATAAACTTTTTTCTGTCTTAACCTTACCTTAGGCTTGCCTTAGCCTTGCCTAAACCTCGCCTTATAGTCTTGTCTTGCGTTTGCCCTAGCCTTGGCATTGTCTTAGCCTTTTCCTAGCCTTAGTCATGGCCTTTCCTTGATTTGGTATTAGTCGTGTTCTTGTTAGAGCCTCGCGTCAGCCTTGTCTTAGCTTTGCCTTGGTTTAGCCTTTGTCTTTACTTGGTCTTGCCTTAGTCTTGGGCTTGTCTTAACCTAGCCTTAACCTTTCCTTGACCTTGCCGTGGCCTTGCCGTGACCTTGCCGTGACCTTGCCTTGGCCTTGCCTTAGCCTAGCCTTAACTTTGCCTTAGCCATGCTTTAACCTTGCCTTCGTCTTTCCAATAGCATTCTTTTTATCCTGAACTAGTCAATCCCAATTTACTTTATCCTCCTCATAGCCCTTGGCCTAGGCGCTGCAGTAAGATAACATCAAGTCAAAAGGTTTTGATAAAATCAGAAGTTTCTGTTACATTTTTCCTTTCAGAATCATAAAAGCTGCCTTTTTTTAATTATTAAACAATTTTCACCTTGTTAACACTCAATTAACGAGATAAAAACCTCGTTAATTGACTGTTAACCCCCTTTAGAAACCTTCAAAACAGAAACCAACGGAAAAGCTTACCAAAGCACCCTCCCTTGATCTCAAACCTCTAACAAGAGCCAAGTCCCTGAATTTGTCGACGTCTTCTTCTTTCCCCGTCTTGCAACTCGCATTACCACGAAGCAAATTGCGAACGCATTTGGCGCGTTTTTGGCTCCGGATTCCGATGGCCCCTTATCGCGCTTGCTGCCACTTTTCATTGCTCTGTTTTTGCGGATTCTCTGTCGATTATGAGCGTCGGTTTGCGAGTCGAGCGTCCAGATGTTGACGACGTTTTGATTTCTTGATTCATTCGCATTCTGTTGACAGAATCAGTCGGCTGTCAGCTAAATTAAGGTTGGTTTAATAGGGTTTTAAAAGTAGCTTTCAATAGGTTTGAAAAGAAGTTAGTTTTAGATAGGTTCTTAAAAGTAAAATAAGTTGAAGAGATTTTTAATATATGTTAAAAACTCTACTTTATGATTAGCCTAGTTTCCATTTCAAAATTTTTGAAATCCACAAAGTTATGAGCTTTTATGTCTAAAAACGTGAAAGTTTATGCATTATCCCTCGCTGTTATGGATTTGACGTGAGCCTTCCTTTCTTGTTGACGAGAACGTTGAATTACCATTGTTTTCGAATGTAATGATATATCTAATTTGAAAATATTGCTGAATAGACTATAATAAGCCTATTTTTACTAACAATCCTGTTTTTATTTCAAAATTCCGTGATTCCACAAATTTATGAGCTTTTATGGATAAAAAACGTGAAATATTATGCATTTGCAGATGTTTTATGGATTCAACGTGATCGCTTCTGAATTTTTTATTTTTATCGTGTGAAACGTCAGAATACGGATTGTTTTCAGCTTGAGCGCGTCATATTTTCTTATTTTTGTCTTCTGATTCAGCGGTTTTGATCTATCCTGTTCAGTTTTTTGCTTAGCATTCCTGAAGCAACATAACTTGTGTAGTCTGTCGCGCGTCTGCGTCTGAATTTTTGTGCGTATATTATGGAATAGAAGCTTCATTTTATTTGTTTGTAGAACTATGTTTTATAATTTTTGGTTTGTTGATGTACTCTTTATTATTTGTTTTATTGATGTTGTAGTAGGTATCCTTGTCGAAATTTAGTTAGAACTTATGTTTTTGTGACGGATTCTGGATGATGTTAGGCTTATTTTGAAGAGAAGATTCTTAATGTTGTTTTTAAAAAAGTTTGGAGCATATTGTTTTGAAATCATGGAGTTATGATCAGTTATATTTTTAGGTACCTAGGTAGTGTAATATTGAGTTTTCTAAAAGCTTCTCAGATTATATTGTAAAAACTTCCTTTGATATGCGAAAGGACATTGTTTTTAATATTTTTGCCAATTTCTTTGTTATAATATTTGATTCGCGCCGAGTTATGAACAATTATATTACACTTGGTAGTGTAACCCAAACTTACGTCAATTTTTAACTCAAAATATTATCTGTTCAATTCCAGATGAATTCTCTAAACGAGCTGAGCCTGTTAGGGCCGCGTAACGGGACTAGCAGCCAAGTATCACCATCGTGGAGTGTTCCTTTGATGAGTAACGAGTTTAACACACCGGTTTGTGTATTCAGATGTTCAGAATGTCCGTTGGTCAAAAACTCATGTGAAGATTTGGAGATTCATATCAAAATTGAGCATTTGAACTGGCTTCCCTTCCAATGCACATTATGTTCGTCGAAAAGGGCTAGTGATAACCAGATGAGAGAGCACGTCTTGTCTCATCATCGTGTTAGTGAATATACCTATACATATGTGGATAATCCGGCGGCCAAGAGGCTTTTACAAAGTAGGTTTTTCTTTCTTTAGTTTGTCTTTACTTTAAGGTTTCTTATCGGTCAATAAGTTTATGGAAAAGGCTTGTTTTAGTGCATTTAAAAGCATTTTTGCCAAAATATCGACTAAAATCAATTGTAATACTTAAAATCTAATAAAAAAGCTAAGAACGTTTTATAACAACATCATTTTTAGACAGTATTGACAGAGCACTATCCGGTGCAATACAACAGATGGTAAATCGTCGTATTCAGGCACTACAACAAAAGAATGGCGGTGTTTTACCATCCACATCCAGTGGTAACGCCGAGCAAAAACGCAAGAATCTCCACGATATCCTTAGCAGAACGTTGTCACACGAAAACGACGGTGAAGACAGGAACTCAAGCAGTAGCTTATCACCAGCTGAAAGCAATGCCAGTGCTACAGCGACAGTTGTCAGCAAAAATAGGTATGAATCTTGTCGATTTTTGAGGATTTTAGGGAATATGGAAGATTTTTTGGAGTTTCTGAAGTTTACCGTATGGTAATGAATGAAAATGTGAACAAAAAGTGAATAATAATAGTTTATTATCTTATGTAACTACTAAAATTAATTTAAGCCTAATAACTAACCTAAATTTATCATTTTCCAGCGCAAACCTCAACGAACATCCCGAAGATCTCATTACAAATGAACAAGAAATCGACTTCAACACTCAACTCACAAACCTCTTCCAAAACAACACTCAAGACTACGACGATGACTGTAGTGACAATGTATCATCATCACTTTTAAAGACATTAGGCCTCAGCACAACCGACAAACAAGAAGAAGACGAAGTTGATCCAGACAAACTGATTCAAAACGTTTCTTCTTTGTTCAATGTCAACTTTGATAACTTTATGAATAACCAGAATAACAAGAAGCCAGCTTTGAACATTCACGGTCGTGTTATTAAACGTAGGCCTGGAAATTCCACTCAATGGTAAGGATAATATAAGGTTTTTGGGTATTATATGTTTTTGGTATGTGGTTGGAATTTTGGTCATAATTTTTGAACTAAATGACGTTTTGGGTTGAATTTTTGTTATAAGCTAGCCAACATATTGTAGTTTATGGAAACAAATATGAAATTATTGCTAAAAAAGAATTTTGTGTTATGAAACTTTTTTGATATTATAGTAGTTAGCTGATGAAAAATGTAACTGTAGGAAGGAAGATTGGTGAAGATGGGTTATTTTATGTTAGTTTGGAAGGAAATTGATTTTAGTTTTTATTTTTAAAATTTCAGAATTTTAGTTTTGATATTGGATAAGTTATGGATATTATACTAGACATCAAATTTATTTTTTTTGCAGATTTATTGGCTTTGTTGTTTTTTTTTTGAGATTTTTGTTAAGAGTGGTATAACATTAGATGTGTTGATGTTTTGTGTTGCAGTAGTGATGTTTTTTGATAACTTTTAAGTATAAAAATCATCTATAATCGACAAAAAAGTGAGCTAAAACCACTAAAAAAGTCATCATTTGTCTCATCACTTCCCCAGTTCAAAATAAAACTGAGTGTTTTAGTTTCAGCGTGAGCAAGAAGCGCGTGCTCGGCGAGTGCACCAAATGCCAGAAACCAGTGACAGCGGGCGCACGCCAAATGCACATGTTCTACCACTTGGGCAAGGACGAGAACACCTACCGCTTCAAGTGCAAGTTCGACGACTGCGACGTGGAACACTACCGCAAGGATCAAATGGAGAACCACATGTCTAAGCAGCACGGCCGTATTGACCACGACATGATGCTCGACCGATCCAACGAGCTTTACGAACGAGTCCAGAAGCTGAGCATGGAGTTGTTGGGCACAGTAGGTAACCACCCAGGCCCAAACGCAGCCCGTGCTCAAGCCGCCTACAACAAAATGCAAGCTGAAAAGGAGGAAACAAGAAAAAGGAAAGCCAATGATGATGAAGATGACAAACCAAACCCATTGGACTTGCTGAGCCAGGTCTATAGTCCAGCCACCAGTGAACGGAGCACCCCCAAAGTGGTTCGACCGGGAAATGAAGAGAATCTGGAGTGCAGATTGTGCCACAAATTTATTGTTAATAGGGTAGGTTTTTAAGGAAGATTGGGGTGGATTTTTTAAATTTTAAAAATTTTGAAAAAAAAATCAATTTTTGAAAATTTTGAATTTTTTTATCTTTGATACTTAAAAATTCTTTTAAATACATTTTATACTAAAAAGGATGATTTTAAATTTGTTTTATACCAAATGAATCATTTTCTAACAAAACTCATACCTAAAATAACATCAACCGTTCCAGACCCGCGGCTTCCACATCCTCTGGCACTTGTGCAACGACCTCGGTATCATCCGCTACTGCTGCAAACTCTGCGACTACAAACACGAACGCCCTCAATCCGTATCGACGCACGGCAAGAAGGAGCACGGCACGGAGGACGTGGTGGAGGACAGTCTGAGCAAGTACGAGGAAGAGGTCAAGTCCATGTCCAAAGCCTGCTTCGGCCTGGAGCAGTTGTTCTCGAAGGAAAGCCGCCGACGCAAGGTGGGTCAGGAGATTAATCTCGAGGAGATAATGAGCCCCGCCACCGCATAAACACACGCTTCTTCGGTTATCGGTTGTTAGTTATGTTACCCCACACCTCCCTGTCACAAGGCCAATTTCCTTTCTTTTCGACTCGGTTTTGAACTGGAGGAGCATTTTTTGAAAATTAAAATGAATTTGGAACGTATTAGGTTGTTCAATAATTTTTGAGTTACTCGTAAAGCAAATTTACGTTGTTAAGTAGCTCAGAATTTTTTGAACAACTTAAAATTTCAATAGAAAATTTGATTTTGATAGTTTGGGTGTTTTTCGAAAATTAAAATGAATTTTGAACGTATTTCATAGAAACTGTGATTTCGAACTGATTTTGGACGTTTTTAATTAAAAATAAGTTTTGACGAACTGCGCCCATGTCTTGGCGTCAAAATTTTGATTTGAATTTTTTGAAGTGAAAAACGGGTTTTGCTGTGAGAAAAATGACACTTGATGAATGATAAGTAATTAGTAACATCTGAAATGTCATTTTTGTTCAAAATTAAGAAAAAAATTTTTTGAAAAATTTAAGTTTTTTGAAATTTGAAAAAAAAATATTTTTGAACTTTCTTGTGTGCGAAATACAAATAATAACAAAGAATAGTTGTTTTACTAACCCAAAACGAAAGGAAATTAGCCTCGGGGACAGTTGGTTCACATTAACAACCGCAACCCGCGCCCTAGGCTTAAAATGCGAAAAGTTCAAAATTTGAAAAGAAAAAGCGGGGAAATTGGTCGAAATAAGAAAACAACATCTCAATATTTATTCTGGTCTGAATACGTTCACAATACACCTCAGTCTTTACATTTCGCTCTCTATTGTCGTATCATGTTACATTACTATAATAAACATCTTGTTTTTAATGTTGTCGCAGTGTAGCTAAGGTCTACAATATCTAGAATTAGGTCTACAATTTGCTTCTTGATGTTGTTACAGTAAAGTACGCTTTCTACTACTGTAAATGTATTCATATGCACTGTAAATCGGCTTCTGCACAGCTTTCTTTGGTTGCCATTGGCTTTATCTTGTGTTATCATTGGCATTTTGTTAAGTTCTCATGTTTAAAACGTATTTTTTTATCTTTTATCACCTTTGGCAGTATTCAGTGTATCATGTGTTACTATTTGTAATACTATACACGGTATATCATGTGTTACAATATGTAAGACAATAGATATTATATAATGTACAGTGGAACTCCTCTATAACGAATATCTTGTATAAAGGACCACTTTTAAATATTTTGCCAGTAGACATGTAAGGGGGGTTTACTATATAGGCCTGGGCCCAAAGCAAAGCATTTTTTAAAAGAGGACGGGCTGACACATGTGGGCCTAAAGCAAGAGCTGACATGTGGACTGGGCCGAACAAATGAGCCCGGCTTAGACGTGAAAATGGGCTTATTAGGCAAGACCCGTGCTGTCCTGGTCCCGATATACCCTTAAGTAGATTTGAAAGAGGATTCACTAGGGCAACGAAAGTTGACATGTAGCCTCCAGGGCCGGAGCTAAGAGTCCTGTCTTAGTCTAGGTCCAGCAACGAAAGATTTGACTTGCGAAAACGAAAGGTTTGACTTTGACAAAATTGAGCCCGGCCTGGTTCTTTATATTTATACTTAACAACACAAAGTACATTAAAAGCCCCTGTATATGTATCACAAAACTCCTTTGTAACGAGTAACTTTTAAAGCCCCCAAGCGATTTGGTGTACAGTAGTTCCATTGTATGTACATTGCTAATACTCTGTAACACGGTATGGCATTATATAGGCATTTTTGGTCAAGACGCATTGTTCTCATATCTCTATACTTTTTGAAAACATTATCAATGAAAAAATGAAAGCACTATCAAAATATTCACATTGAAACCTTTCTACCCAAAACATACTCAATATATGTATTCAGAAAACATATTTTTTCAATACCAGTCATCATATATCACAACATAGTCAGTAATGTAAAGTCAAAACTCGCTCAATTCAAAAGCCATCATCTCTCACGTTCTATCTCTCTTTATTTGTTTCTACGGTCTACAACAACTTCATCTGACCTCAGGCTTTGTTCTTAAAATGCTTTTTTTGTTTTTTTATTTCAAATAAACCTATAATAATATAAACATGGGAGAGTAAAGTTTAATGAATTTTATAGTATATCTTTATAGAATAAGAAGTATCAATAGGGAAGTTTGCTAGTGAGGAATTCTAATAAACTGTGCCAACAGAGACTTTGCTAGGGGGAGCGGAGGAGAGGTGAATGGGGTGGAGGACTGAATTGGGGTGCATCAATCCCCTCTTTTCATCAAAGCCGGTTCAAAAAAATAAGAAAAAAAATTTTTTAGGGAAATGGGTGCACCAGTGGTAGACCAAAAAAAATTTAATTTTTTTAACTTTTAAATTTTTTTTTAATTTAAAAAAATTTTTATTTTTCAAATTTACAGAAATTTAATCCTGTCCAAATATGAATGAGACAAAAATTTTTTTTTGAAAATTTTAAATAAAATTTTTTCAAAAATAAAATTTTGAAAAAAAGACAGTAGCTGGTTCCTTAGAATCTTTTATGGAAGATACCACGCATTCTAAATTGGAAAATATGCTTTATATGCTTAGCAGCTAGAGAAGGGTGGGGTGACGAAAAAAAATTTTTGGATTTTTTTCGAAAAATTCGGGCGCAGGCAGCAGCTAGCAATAGTACCAGTGATCCAAAAAAATATTTTTGGCTTTTATTTGATTAAGACAAAAAGTCTTTTTAATTTACCTTAACATAACCCATTTCACCTACTTTTAGATTCCAAAACAGTCATCAGAAGACAAGTTCGATGACTTGTCCGACATTGCCGCTCCATCCGGCCTTAGTCTCTTCGAAGGTGCCCTAACAACATCAAAGAAGCCTAATACAACCCCAACCACGACAAGTTCATCGACTGGTAAAAAGCGATTGTCAGCGAGGAGATTCGGCGTTCGAAAGGGCACAAAGTCGAAGAAACAACGGCAGGAAATGGTGAAGTTGAGGGAAATCAGCATGATGATTGGAGGAGCCGCCTACTTCAAGAAGAAGAGCACTGAAAGTGTCATTTGTGAGGTAGGGGTTTTTTGAAAATTTAAAGGTTTTAAAATAAATTTTGAGTTTCAAGCTGAACTTTAGGAGATAATTTTATGCTTAGAAATGAGGTTTTAGGCTTAAAAATAAAATTTCAGATTCAAAAATCACGTTTAGGCTAAAATCTGTATTTTAGGCTTAAACATTAAAGTTTATGCTTAAAGATGAATGTTAGGCTTAAAAATGTAATTTTAAGCTTAAAAATGAAATTCTAGGCTTAAAAATAAATTTTAGGCTTAAAAATAAATGTTAGGCTTAGAAATGAGAGTTTAGGACCAGCAATGAAATTTTAGGCTTAAAAATGAAATTTTAAGCTTAAAAATGAAAGTTTAGGATTAAAGATGAATTTTAGACTTAGAAATCAAATTCTAGGCTTAAAAATAAATTTTAGGCTTAAAATGAATGTTAGGTTTAGAAATAAGAATTTAGGACCAGCAATGAAATTTTAGGCTTAAAATTCGTATTTCAGGCTCAAAGATCAATTTGAAATTTAAACATGAAATTTTAGGCTTAGAAGTTAGTTTATGTTTAAAAGTCGAAAAAAAAATCTTTGCTTTTACTTTTTTAAATTTAAAAATTTGTTTTCAGGATTGTGGAAAGCAAGTAGTAACTCGGTTGTCACAACACGCCTACGGTCATATGGAGAACTGTCCCCTCTACCTATGTCCACTATGCGAAATGGGAGATCCATGCCGAGCGATGGTGATCAAGCATTTGAAGGATTTCCACGACTCCACCGCTAATCCAACCGACAATCGCATCAAGCACGCTCAAGACATCAAGATGACCATCAAACGCTGCTTCCCCGACATCTTTGTCGACGCCAAAGTCCCCACCCAAGCCGATCTGGACAAGCTGAAGACTAGTCTAGGTTTGTCTGACCACGACTTGACCGGTGATGGCGAAGAACCACAACAAGAAGAGGAATCGGAGGAAGAAAGGGAAGAACAAGAGGAAGAACAAGATGACGTGGAGAATCAAGATGAAGTAAAAATGGAAGAAGAAGTGTTTGGCGAGATTGAGGGGCCAGATTTATCAAAATATGAAGTGGGGCATGAGGAAGAAGTTGAAGCTGTATAGAGAATGGAAATTGCAAAAAAATTTAAAAATTTGATTTTTCGACTAAAAAAACCTTAAAAATTGATTTTTTGGTCGATTTTAAGGAAAAACTTCAATGTCCAGATAACTTTTCTTGAAGTTTAACATAAAAAACGTATTTAAAAATTATTTCTTACTCTTGTTATAGCTAATTATCTCCTCTAGGCCAGTTTTTATTGTATTAATCATGTTATACTGGGTACTAATCTAATGTTTTTGTGAATAATATCGCTTTATATCAATATATCTTAACGTTTCTTAAAGCTATCTTTGTTTTTAAAAGCCCTTTCTTTAAGCTTATAAAAAATCACCCTTCCCTCTTTTCCTCACGCCTTCCTGTTACCCTCCCCGTCCACTGATATCGTGTATTATTGAAGTTAAAAAAATATTTGTTTCACTATGATAACCTCGGAATAAGTCCAGTTAACATATTTATTATGATCGTATACTACGAGTATTTTCTCACTCTCTTTTTTATATTATTACATCGACCAGCATATATCAGTTTTAATGTCCATAAGTTGTTCTTGTTGAATGTAAATTATTGAATGAAAATAAAGTTAATATAAAAATGTTATTGGTGTATTTTTGATGAAATTAGATGAAAAATATTGTAAAAATCACTATTTTCAGTTAAAAACGCAAGTTGTAGACTGTTGTGGACATGTTTGCTCGTATAAAATAGTGAGCGCAGGCTGCAGTTTTACAAATATTTGGGCGCGTACTGCGAATTTAATATTTCGCAAAATATCTCGCTTTTGTCTACCGATTTTGGTTTTTTGGTAAACCTACACATATTTCTGGGTTTATAATACCAGAAGCTTGTTTATTAGATAGTTCTCTATTACTTTTGTCTATTTCTTGTCTAAAGTTGGTTTGTTATTATCTAAGGATTTGATTCTAGTTCTTTCAAATTGAAGCAAGTTTGATCTGAAACAATGTCGGATGGTGGTATATCAACAGCATTAGCCAAACTTAAGTCTGACAACAACAAGATCTTGGAGAAAACCACCATTCCCGTGGCTTTGACGAATGCTCTGGCCAAGCTGAATGCTGAAATCGCGGAGAAAACTGAGAAAACGGAATCCCAGCCTGAAGCCAAGGAGAAGACGGACTTGGACCTGTTGTTAGAGAAGATAAAGCCAACTAAGTGGGGGAAGAAGCGAACTTTCTCTTCGATTGATATCAGTGCGGACAAATGGTTTTTGACTTTGGATAAGGATGCGTTTCAGAAGTTGGCCGTACCACCAAGTTTGGCTGATGGAATTGGGTTGAAGGAGGAGAAAGTGAGTGTTTTAAATTAGGATTTTATGTTTTTAGTGACCAAAAGGTGTGTTTCTTCTGTTAAAAACAGCTAGAATAAATTTGAAAACATTATTTTTAATTTATAACGGTTTTTATATTATTCATGCTCATCAAACTAGTGCTTTTACCACAATTAATAATACATGCTGGTAAAGCTTTTAGATTGATGTGGAATTGGTGTTTTTAGTTATAAAAATATGTAATCTTGTTTTTAAAAGCAGTTACACACATTTGGGTTTGGCGGTTTTTCAGTTATGATTAATTTTACAGTATCTACTCTTATCAGGTAATGGATGTCAGAAAAATCAACTTCATCTGTCTCTAGCCTTTCTAACGCACCATGTATTTAGGAACTACGTTTGTTAGGATGTGAGATGATACAGTCTGGAGCAATTTTACTACGTCTACCACAAACAGCCGCAGCTACCGGGCAAATCTTATATCAACGTTATTACTACCAAAAGAGTTTTGTAAAGTTCAACTTTATTCACACTGTAATGGCCTGCTTGTTGTTGGCAAGTCGAATAGAGGAAGCTCCACGAAGACCACGTGATGTTATCAATGTTGTTAATAGGTTAAAGCAGTTGTTACAGGACAAAAATAGAGATAGGAAAAGGTATGGCTAATTTTGTTTTTTATTTTGTTTTTAGGTAACTTTTGGAAGGTAATGGGTTGAAATAACGTTTTTAATGGTTTTAGAAGATAGAAAAGGGTCTTTTCTATTATATACATGGAGTTAACGGTCCTGCAATTTCGAAATTATTCAAAATTCTTGAATTTTTCAGGCTTGTTCACATAAAATTGGACAAAAACTATGTAGAACTTAAAAACTGTGTCATAAAAACAGAGCGACGTCTTTTGAATGCCCTCGGTTTTGTAGTGCACGTTCACCATCCTCATAAGATTATCATGTCATACTGTCACATCTTAGGCCTAACGGACAGAAGAGATATATTGATCAAGGCCTGGAATTACATGAATGACGGTCTTCGTACTGACATTTTCCTGCGATACAAAGCCGAGACGATAGCTTGTGCTTGCTTATGGTTAGCAGCGAGAACAGTGGACGATCCGGTTAGGTTACCCAGTGAACCACGACCTTGGTATGAACTATATGATTGTACAAAGGACGAAATTGAGCAGATTTCACTGATTTTGTTAAATTTGTACAATAATCAAAAGGTATGTATTTGATTTTTGGTTGATAATGGAAAACGGGTGCCGTGGAATGCTTAAATATATAAAAGCTTACAATGTCTTTGCAAAAAACCAATGTTAACATCAATTTTTTCAGATCCCCAGCTTCGGCCGACTCTCAGCTCATGTTGAGAAGCTGTACAAAGCCAATAAGAAGCCGGATTCTCAAGACAAACCTCCAACAATCACCGTAAGCGAAGACAAATCGAAAAAGGAAGAGAAACGGGATAGAGACAGATCAAAACGATCTTCATCCCGTTCCAGAAGCGATAGGGATAGGAAAGACAGGAAACGAGGACGGTCAAGAGAAAGATCAAGGAGTCCTAGAAAGGAGAAACGCGATAGAAAAGATAGAGAAAACAGGGATAGCAGAGACAGAAGGAAAGACAGAGATAACACACCACCTTCCAAGGGCTATGGTAAGTTAATTTTCAATAGTTCGGTGATTTTAGGTAGAAATTTGTTGCTAGTTTGATGTTATTATAATCAGAAGAAGTTATTTTAACTTTCACTAGAAATAATAGTTTAGTTTTTGCTGTTTACGTACGAGTTTGATCAAAAACATTGTTTTAGATAAACGAAGGGACCGTCGAGACGACCGTGGTCGTAGACGACGCTCCAAGTCCCCAAGAGATCGACGATGAACTCCAGAGGACTAGGATTGATCTCATAACATCCTTATGTCTAATGTATTTACTAATAAACTTGTTATTTTGAAAGACGTGTGGGTAATATTGAAGTAGAACGAATTTTCAAAATTTTCATAAATACCTTGATAGAGTTAATGAAGTATAAGGCGTAGACGCTGAAACAAAGGTAAATATAAGTAAATTGAAACATAAAGAAGTATAATATTAATCAAAGAAACGTTATTTAACGATTTTGGAACAAAAAAAAAGAAATTAAGGCGTTTTTGATCGTATAAAATGGGAAAAAGAATGTTCGCGCCCAGTTTTGGGTAAAAGTTTTTTCTCAGCTTTTCTTTCTTGATTTTGCGGACAGTATTTTGTCTCATTCTGATGCAAAAATGGATGGATTTTGTAGTATTCTAGTATAAAATTATTATAGTTTATATTTTTAAAATAATCTATACGTTTTACATAAAGTTTTCTCGTGTTTTTTAAACGTTTTACCTACTATAACATCTATTTTTTATTATCTATTCTTTATAGATAAAAAATGGATGAAGACGAAGCCGTTTTGGCTTTGCCAAAAAATTGTCTGGACTCTCATGCCGAGACCAAACGGACTCTTCAGAACTTTTATCAGAATTTGGTAAAGCTGGAGATAACGAATCCTGGAAAGTTTCATAAGGGATCTTACCTTGGAATCAAACGTTCGAAGGATGAGACCGTTCAGAAAGAAATTAGTGAAGCTTCATGTATCGAAACCCTTGGTGAAGACGGGATTTTTGATGATGGAATCCCTTTTTACCATTATAAACGGTCGGCTCTGACTGACGAACAGAAACAGCGGCTGGTTAACAATGGTAAGTGAATTCTTATTGTTGATTTTGTGTTTAGGAGGTGCTAGAGATTCAGATGAGTAATATAAGTTTAAATGTGGGGTTGAGGACATTGCTTTTAAAGTGTTAGAGCTAGTTTTTGTATGTTATAGTAGGTAACGGAGTAGAGGAAACGTTTTTTATTTTACTGGTTTTTCTAGCTCGATATAAGAACTGAATTTACATTTATAAACTAGTATAGATGTTGCTTTAACTTATTTATTAACTAACGCCGAAAAAGAATCTTACGTTTCAGTCTTTGTAAACTTTTATGTTATCCATCCACTTCCAGGTGTGGCTATCAAACGAAATCAATTCGATAGTGCGGAAGATCGGCAGATCAGGAGAAATTGGAAGAGTTATTGTAAACTTACGGGTGCCTTCCATCCTAGTGAAGCTTCTGATATATTTTGTGAAGGCCAGAAACGTGGGCAGCGTGTCTCAAAGGATCCCTACTTCTACGCCTATATGTGCCGAGGTCTAGCCGATAGAACATGTGCACAGATGGTTAGGAGGGCTTATATATTGTTCAACAAAGCTCAAGACAAGGGCGATGGTCGAACATGGACTGCAATGGATGATATTAAGTTACAAGGTGGGTAAACCTTTAAATTTTGAAGATAGGGGTTATTTCTAGGTATACTTGCACGTATAGTATTCAACTTTTGTTTTTAGAACCAAAAATAAAACGTATGCGTTGACAAAAACTTTAAGAGGTTTATAAATTATAATCTATGACAGTTTGAAATTTGAAGTCAATCGGACGATTAACTTTTATGTTATGATCAATTATTGTAGCACCTACTACAATATTAAAAAGGATTACATTTTGCTTATGTTTTAACATTTTCAAAAGCTATACAATGGTATAATTTACAGACTTGGCTAAGAAACACAATCAGCAATGGGAAACTATTGGCAGGAAGATGGGCCGCACCAGGTTCACATGTTATCATAGGTATAAGAAGCTTCAGGAAAAAGATCAGGTTAATGAAGACTCATTGGCAGTCAAAGCTCTCTATTGTAAGTTAAATAACGTTTTCTTACTGTTTCTCTTCATTTGTTATGTCATTTGGTCCTGTTTCGGCTACTTTTCAAAATTCAAAGTTTTCGTGGTGAGATCCGGTTTTTACTCTTATTTTTTATAAATTGTATGACTTTTAATATAAACATGACTAAAACTATGATTTGTAGTACAATTGACCAAGTTTTTCGGATACGATGCACTGTCAGTGGCGCTGAAAGAAAAGCCGGTGATAAAGTCGTATGAAGAGAAAGTCAATTGGAGCGAATTAGCCAAGAAATGCGAATGGACAGAAGACAAGGCTCGTGAATACTGGTAAGAATAAGATTTTGATTACTATTTTGTACTTTTTATGAATATATTTGGTTTTGGGGGCAAATTGAGGAGATACTGAGTTATGCCAAATTTGGCGGGATTTCGAAAATTTAAATGTTTTGATGGTTATAGGATGTTTGATGTCAATATTTTATGAAGTTTGGCTTGTAGTATGTCAAAGAAATGATTTTAGGTAGTTTTTAAGCCTTGTTGCATTATGCCAAGTTTGGCGGAATTTTGAAAATTTGAATTTTTTTGTTATATTTTGTTTATTGACATTGGAAATGATATTTTTAAAATAAATTTCAAAAAAAAATGTTACAGGCATACCTTAAAAAGGGCAATTCGACAATGTTCGGAAGAAACAGCGTCCACAGATCCAATGATTATCAAAAAAGCCCTACCTGAAGATTTACACGCGGCCGTACTGATCAACTTGACCCCACGGGCCAAGTATTGTCGTTCGACCGATGAGTTGGCTAATGCTTTGAAGATATTGCTAAAAACTGAAGAAGAAGCGTTGAAGGAGAAGCTGAAAGTTGTTGGAATGAAGGATTGGTAAGTTGATTGCCGCATACGATGTCTTTAACCTCGAAAAATCAAAATTTTAGGCTTAAAGCTAAAATTTTAGGCTTAAAAATTAAATTTTCAAGCCTAAAAAACATTGACTAAAAGTTGTATTTAAGGCTTAAACTTAGGTTTACGAAGAGCGAAGCGTTGTCAGAATACGATGGGACCAAAAGGAAGTTAATGTGTCGTCAATTGTATGGTATTTTGAATCAATGCGAGACCTATGGATTGTTTGAATGTCTTCCTGTGGAGCATTATAATGCTTTTAGTAGGTTTTTGTAAATTTTTAAATTGACAAGACTTGAAAGGTTGATTATATGCCATTTTTAAAGTGATAACGCTTGCCAATTTGATTTTATGCCATTTCCAATTGGCAAAACCTCAAGAATTAATTTTATGCCACTTTTAAATCGAAAAAATTCGAAAACTCAATTTTATGACATTTTTAAATGAAACAGTATGCTTATTTTATAACAAACTTCCATTTCAGCCCAACTCGATTCGCTTCACTTTATGCTCACGAACAAGAAGAGCGATACCCTATGTTCCGTCAACACCATAAGTCAACTTTTTCTGAAGTACATTGAGGAGAAGAGATGGACCCCAAGGACCAGAGTATTTTTGTGCCACAAGTTAGACAAAGGGTCCGACGATGTTGAAGAATCAGAACCCGATGGTGTTGAAGCTACAGAATCCAACAATGTTAAAGCATCCGAATCTCACGGTGGAGAAGCTGAAGAAGAAGATTCAGAAGCTAATGACCTAGAAGCTTCTGACAAGACGAAGAAACAAAAGCATCAAAAGTCACACGGTAAAGAAGCGCCAGAAGGCAAAGAAGAAGAAGTTTCAGAATCAAAAGATGTAGCAGCTTCAGAAGCCAACGAAGAAGCAGTTACTGAGAAGACGAAGAAGCAGAAGCGTCGTAAGTCTCAGGGCGAAGAAGCTTCGGAATCTCAAGATGCAGAAGTAAGCGAACCTCAAAATGTAGAAGCTTTGGACTCTCACAGTGTAGAAGCTTCTGAGAAAAGGAAGAAGCGGAAGTCTCGGAAATCTCACGGCGAAGAGGCTTCAGAAGTCAACGACGCCGATGTTTTAGAAGAAGTTCCAGAGAAAACGAAGAAGCGAAAACGTAAATCTCACGGTGAAGAAGCTCCAGAAGGCAACGAAGAAGAAGCTTCACAATTGAATGGCGGCGGGGATGCTCCTGAAAAGAAAAAGAAGCAAAAGCGTCGTAAATCTCACGGTGCAGAAGAAGCTTTGGAAGTGAACGAACAAGAAGCTCCTGAGAATAAGAAGAAGAAAAAGCGTCGTCAACCGCAAAATTCACAGTAGATCACGTCTAACTTCTCTGTCATGTCGTTCTTGTTTGTAGTGTTGTTGGCAAGGGCGTGGCTACGGATTCTCTCCGAGCTTCGGCCTTGTGGTTGTTGATCATTGTTATTGTTAAATGGTTTCAAGGCTGATATTGTTATTGTTGTCCTGAGGCTAGCTTTTTGGACGGTTTATTTGTTATCTTGAATTAGTAAAGTTTAATGTTGGATCATGGACTTTGCTACAAATTTTTACATTGCGTTGGATAAGTTTGGCTATAGTGTAACCTTTATTAATTACAAAAATCAAAACAATTGGCCTAAATGAATACAATATCACAATAATTATAACAACATACTCGTTTCGAACAGCATAATGTACATATGTACTTTTAAAAATTAGACAAGCGAAAGTTTAAACCCGTTTTGTTTGAAATTGACTAGACGCTTTCATATCCTACTCATTTGGCAATTACTACCAGGTATCACACTTGTATCATGATTAGGCCTGAAAGGGGACCCATCAGAACTCGAGCCAGCCTTGAAGAAGATTTGGAAGACACTGGGCCGGCACATTGAACTCGATGGCCGGGGCCAGCCTAGGTCCCGCAACGAAAGCATTTTATTAATTTAAACAAGGGACCGGGCCAAAGCAATTTTGGATGGACCCATCCGGCATACGTGGACCAGAAAGCCGGTGCATTAATCAAAACCCCAGGGTCCAGCTTAGGGCCCGCAACGAAAGATCAAATTCCTCCTTTGCAGTTCTAACCATGATCAATATTGTCACCCAGTATTCATACCAAGACTAATATGTTACCACAACATATGTTACCACAGCTCAGTAGTGATATTAGTCCGCCACCTGAGGGCATCTCGTTCGCCGAACCACATTCGCTCATGGAAGAACTGAAGACCGGTCAATAGCTCAATGTCCTTGATTCGAGCCGTGTTGGTCAATAAGTACTGGTCCTGTTCCATGCAGTTTAGGTCCTTTTCGGCATTGGGTAGTACGAATGCTAGTAGTTTGGTTTGGGTAGAGCGGCGACAGTTCTGGCCACTGATGTGCCATTGATTGTTTTCGCAGCGCATCAGGATTCTGAAGACGTGCGTGGGCTTCTGGAGGGTTTCATTGCCTTTTGGAAGGGAATTAACGTAGGTCCTATAAAAGTCATGGTTTATATTAGTCTGTACACAAAATAATAACCATTTCTTGTTTTGTAAAAAAAGTTTTTGCCATTTGCAATCACAATTAATCACCGCCACTTACCAAAACTCATCCTGTGAGTCCGCCAGTCCATCGTAATTGTAGTCATAGGCCACTCCACTGAACGAGACGACTCGGCCAAACTTTTGAGTATAAAACTTGGTGATATTTTGGAGGAAAGCGAACGGTCCTTCGGCAAACTCTTTGTACATCATCGTGTACAGCTTCGAGTACTTGGAAATGGCTGAAAAATCGGATTTCCAAAATTTGTAGAATTCTAATTTTAAGCGTTGTGCAGTGTTAGGTAAGACACAAAATAATAAAATTTTTTTTAAATCAAAAATTTTAAAATTTGTTAAACTTTTTTTTGCTTTGTAAATAAAGTTCTTGCCATTTTTTGCATTGTAAAAAAATTTCTTGCAAGTTATCCCAATACACATTTGTTTTGAAACCCTCCGGACTTTCGTCGTATCATATGTTCCTAAACGAACACTTTTTGCCAATATAATAATAAGCTCAAAAAATGAATTCATTAAATGGATGTTCGTATTTTACATCAAATTAAATTTAAAAAAATCTAATTTTCAATTAAAATTTTAGTCCATTCAGGGACTTCGCTACGGTTTTTCTCCGGGGGAAGGTGGAGACTCAAAAAAATTTTTTTTTTCGTTTTTTTCACGTACAGAAAAAATTTTTTTCGTTTTTTCACGTACTACCTGTGCATTTTTTTCGGATCGGCTCTGGGGGGAGGGGAGTCACCCCGAACCACCCCCCCCCCTCTAAACGGCGTCCCTGAGTCCATTATATAGGGTTTTGCTCAATTTGAGGCTAACTGAAGGCTGCGGATGACAAGTAAGTTATACGAAGGTTAAGCGAATGATTTTTACTTTGTAAAGAAAGTTCTCGCTATTTATTGTGTTGTCAAGAAAGTTGTTGCCACTTTTGCTTTGTAAAGAAAGTTCTAACCATTCTTGGGTGATAAGTAAAGTTCTTACCGTTTTTCTCGTTCGCAGCGATCGATCTCCACTGTAGCTCTGTGTCCAGCTTCATTTTCATGGTTTTTGTCCAATTTCCGCAATCCTTATCGTATCTAACGTCGTTTAAACCACAAATTTCTTTGTTTTTCTTTACTTTCTCATCAAAATCCTGGGCATTCAGCGTTTCAAACACAATTTTCGGGCTTCCAAAGTTGTTGTCGCTATCGATTACAGTCGCTACCGTGCAGTGGTCGATGAAACAAAGGGCTGGGTGTGAGGTGTAGAAGGTGCCGACGTAGCTTGAGGTCTGGACCGGGCAGTTTGAAAATTGTTCGTTGGCTTCTTGAGCTTGGGATTTGCATTCGGTGGAGTTAGAGCAGGCTTTGAGTTCGCGGTGCTCGTGCAGAGGGAGGTTTTGACATTCCCTGGAAAGTTTATAGCATTTTTATTGATTCTATGTTAAATAGAGACATATTATACTCTGAAACATGTCCAACCCGACAAATTAAACCAAAATAAAAAAAGCGTATTTTACTTCAAAAACCTGTAAAAACTCTTACTGTACAGGCCTCAAGGTGTAAGGCATGGTCGTTTTCAATGGTTGAATGTTGTGCAAGACCTCGTCCAACAGACCATCGGTACCATTGTTTGGTACGTCCTTGTTGAGTCGTAGTAGTTCTGTCCACAAGTTGAAATACTCTACGTTTTGGAAGGGTTCTAGTACCGTTTGTGGCCGAATATTTGGGCCGCGGGCAAAGAAGATGGCGTGCATATTCTCTTCGAGGTAATCATAACCATGGTCGCCCACTACCTTGTAGTCCGACTTTCGGTCACTGAAAATGGAAAATTTAGAAAATGTAAAGGGTTATATCAAAAATGATTACTTTATGTCGTATATCTTCATCATTTTAAAAAAAATTTTAAATTAAGCGACATGTTATACGATGAAACATACTTCCCATGTAAACATGTTTGATCGTATAACATGTCACTTTTAAACAAAATACAAAAATAATTAAAAATATGAATTTATAGCTTATTCGTAAGCCTGTAACGTATTTTTAACATTATTAGCATATAAAGCAACATGTTATACGATAAAACATATTTCCCATGTAAACATGTTTGATCGTATAACATGTCCCTCATATCTCAAACTTTAAAAACTATAAAATTTAAAATTCTTACGCCCAAAAGATGCTTCCAGGTCGTCCTTCTAGCAGTACATCACCGACGCGATGTGTTTTGGTGTAATGATACCTGGCTGGGGTCCGTTTCCGATCGTACACATGATAACTTGAGGTGTCATTGCATTCAAACTTGTCCAGCACGTAGTTTACATCGTGTTCTAGAAAATAAAAACAAATGTAAAAATTTTTTAGATACGCAATGAAAACAAACGTATTTTACAAAATGTGACATGTTATAGTAGAATCAAACATGTCCAACATCAATCTCTTCGCAACTCTCAAAACCTACTTGACTCATTCAAATATATTCGTCCAACTACTCCGTTAGCCACGACCATGCCCTTTGTGTCCAGCATTTCGTCCACATAGAAGCGTTTGTCGAGTTTTTGCATGCCATGATCCGATACTATGACAATATTCGTACAGTCCAGTATGCCATTCTTTTTGAACAGAGAGAACATGTAATTAAGAACAGATTCCATGTAGCTCAGCTCCATATTTACAGTACGATCGTCCGTAAACCAATGACCGACGGTGTCGGGCTGATCAAAGTAGGCCATGATGAGGCTGGGCCGCTCTTCGGCCGGCAGCATTAGCCATTCGTTGATGCGTTCGATTCGCTCCGAATAGGTCATACTCTTGTTGTACTTCAGGTCGACAGTTGGCATGTAGCCTGGAATGGCAAAAAACTAATTTTTCAAAATCTTGAAAATTGAGAATTTGGTGGAAGATTTGTAATGTGTTTTGCACTAAAAATCTACCACTCAACTTCCGTTTTTAAAAATCGTCGAAAATTTGTTTTTAGGCCATTTTAAGACACTTTGAAAGTAAAGTTTTCTTCTCATTTTTCGTTTTGTAAAGAAAGTTCTTGCCATTTTGTGTGTTGTAAAGAAAGTTTTTGCCATTCTATGTTTTGAAAAAAAAGTTCTTGCCATTTTTCGCATTGTAAAGAAAGTTATTGCCATGTTTATCGTTGTAAACAAAATCGTTGCCCTTTCACACCCTAAAGCCAAAAATCGTCTCCTATCACCAATATCTACCCTAATATAACCTTAATTTTACCCTACCAGTCATATTGTACGAGCATCCCGGCCAGAATAAGCAGAACATTCGTCGGCGTTGGCGGACGGCGGCGCTCCAGATGGGTTCTCCTTTGTAAAACTCGGGGAATTTGGTGCTTTTCATGTCTTCCTCTTGTGGTGATATGTCTTTGTCATAGACGGCATTGTCCACGATGCCATGAGATTCCGGGTATAGACCCGTAGCCATGGTGTAATGGTTGGGAAAGGTTTTCGTTGGGTATGAAGGGAAAATGTGCTGAAATACAATTTTTTTCTAATTTCTAGGTCCAATATCTAAAAAAAGGTCCGAATCTCCGTATTTTTACACAAAATTTCATCTAAAAATTAAAACTCGGCAAAAAAATTCTTTAAATACCTTTTTATTGTAAAAAATGTTACTTATTAAAAACCGTTTATTTATTGCAAAAATTAAGCTCAAATACGAATTTCTAGGTTGGATACCCGTATTTTACAAAATTTTATTTGAAAATCATCAAAATTTAAAAAAATTTAATTTTCATTAAAAACACTTTTCATCGTATAACATGCCACTTAAGAAAAAATTAGAATTTTTTGCCCACAATACACTTAAAAACTTCAAAAGATCCTTAAAGTTGTATTTAAAAAAATATCTTTGTCTTTCTTAACATAGGACACGTTATAAGATCAAACATTTTTCATCGTATAACATGTCGCTTAATACCCAAAAATTTTGAAAAAAAAGGCTTACTGTTAGAAATAAGCTATAAATTCGTATTTTATAATTATTTTTGCATTTTTAAATTACAAGTGACATGTCATACAACCAAACCTGTATATTGTATAACTTGTTCCTAAATACCCATTTCACCAAAACTTTTTCAAAATAAAAAAAATAATTAAAGATTACTTCATACCTTAGCTCTAGCACCACATTCAGCCATTGTGTCCAAAGATGGCACCAGATTTCGACTCAAATACTTGGCCGCAAATGCGTCCATACTTATGATCAGTAATGGTGGTATTGTTACACTGTAAAGTAAATAATTAAAATGAGTACACTAAAAACAAAACAGAAAGAGAAGCAAACGTACTCAGCCTTGTTGCACTGTATATTACAGCTTGGGTCGTGCCACGCGTGTTGATAAAAGGTTTTGTCCTGTTTTTCGAAAGTTTCCCGAGGATTTTCGTCCAAATTTTCCGAAATTTTCGGTTTTTCAGTCGATTTTCCGTTGACAATCGGTTTTATTGGGTTCCCCAAGTCTTTTGGAGGTTCTGGTGGTAGTAGACCTAAAATATTCAAAATGAAAATATTTAGAAATGGTATTTGTTTTAGCCTTTTTTAGTATTACAGTACTCTCTCTATATAAGCAAACCGAAGAGACCGACATTTTGTGTTTACTATAGGGAATGTTATCTTTACAAGAGAGGCTTTTTGTGCAAATTGGCTTGGCGGGGCCAATCTTCTTATTTACTATAAGGAGAGTTGCTTATACAGATGGTTCACTATATAGAGAGACCACTGTATTATATATTAAAAATGTAACTTTTTTTTAT
This sequence comes from Bursaphelenchus okinawaensis, assembly GCA_904066225.2. Taxonomy (NCBI): domain Eukaryota; kingdom Metazoa; phylum Nematoda; class Chromadorea; order Rhabditida; family Aphelenchoididae; genus Bursaphelenchus; species Bursaphelenchus okinawaensis. The sequence continues at coordinate 2,189,133 of CAJFCW020000005.1, read as the reverse complement.
TTTTACTACCTTTATAATTTCAAAATTAACACCAAAAATACTAGATCGTATTTTACAAAAAAACCAATGTAAACAATCCCTACCATACGTCCTAGCCATAGCCAGTTGTTCCGGCGTCAGTCGGTTGACCAGTTCATTCATTGGGGTCGGTTGCCTGTGAGTGCCTTTGGCTTTTGTGAAATCCTCGTATAAGTGCATAAAATTCTCACTGCCAGTCAGCTTGGTAACATTTTGGAACTGACCACCAATCTTTTTCATGTGAAATAACAGCATAAGTGCTACGACTAGTACTGCTAGCGCTATTAGTAATATGAAGCCAAGGATTAGGTATACACAAGTGAAACGTCGTCGTATGTACTCCATTATCGTTTGTGGGGGTTTGGTGGCTGAAAATGAGAAGAATTATTGACTAAAATTTTCAAATTTTAGTTTTTTCCCAAATTTAAAAATCAAATTCGAAAATCTTAAAAAACAAAAAAAATCGAAAAAACTTTGTTTACAGCTCTTAATATATCAAAAATTTTATTTACAGGTCACAAAATATTAGCAACTTTCATTAGAAACCCTAAAAACAACATTTTTTAAAAATGGAAGTTCAGTGGAATTTTTACAATGTAATTTGCACTGAAAATCTACCACTCAACTTCCATTTTTAAAATGTCTTAAAATTGCTTGAAATCACGTTTTAAACCATTCTTAAAAATGAATGTTCAAATACTTCTGTGCCCCTAGCCCCAAAAAGTTGTTTTGAGATCGAGCACAAGATTATTTGAACCACCTAATAATTTGGGTTAGCACTAAACCTAATAGATCAAATAGTCAGTTAAAATTTCAAAAACCACTAAATATTTTGTAATTGTAAACAATAGTTTTTCGAGCTTTAAGAAAATAAAAAGTAAACAAACAATGTCATTGAACCAACTCACGGCCGTCTTCCATCTCGATCCGGCTGTGAACCGTGGAGAGGCGATCCTGGCCCAGCATGGGCTCCTGAAAAACAACAAAGTTTTTGGTAGAAAAAACAACCTGATATTTCATTTAAAAAATCATTTTTAAAAAAGTAATGTCAGTTTAAAGGTTAATATACAGTGAAACTCCTGTATAAAAAACTCCGTTATAACGAAAATCATAGTAACATTGACAAAATAAACGCTCCGCACTATTATCACACAAATAAACCTTTTTCTATATAAAATTACAAGAACTTTCTTTACAAAGCAAAAAATTGCAAGAACTTTTTTTACAGCAGAAGAAATGGCAAGAAAGTTCCTTACAAAGCAAAAAATAACAGAAAATTTCTTCACAAAGCAGCAAATAGTAAGAACTTTCCTTACAAAACATCAAACAGTAAAAACTTTCTTTACAAAACAAAAAAATGGCAAGAACTTTTTTTACAGCAGAAGAAATGGCAAGAAATTTCCTTACAAAGCAAAAAATAACAGAAAATTTCTTCACAAAGTCCAGTATAGAACCGTCTCAATCGAAATCAGTTAGTACACTTACTGGGTTTGGCTGAACTCTTTGCGCCCATGATCCAGAAGACATATTACACTAATTAACTGTACTTTCTAATAAATAGCTTAGCTTATTCCAATATTAAGTTATCATCAACTGTTTCACAATATATTTTACCTGTCAGTAATAATTTAAACTTATTTTAGTTACAAAATACCACTATGCGTCTAGAAAAAGCCTTTTTTCACTTTAATATTCTATAACAATATAAAAAAAGATCCGAGAGTTTAAGCAGGTTTCTGTTCTAGGCTTTTAATATTCGTACAGCGGTTTTCGGGCTTTTCTTCTGCTTTTTCAACTTGTAAGTTAAAACAGAAAGTCGTAGCGAAGGCAACGCAGCCAAGAATCTACTATAACATAAAGCATGAGCTGGGTTGACCTAGATATTATTAATTTTATGAGTTTAAACTATTGAAATTAAGCTTTCTGGGCTTCGGAAAGTATTAGAATTTATTGTACGATACATTGATAACTTCATCAATGCATCGTACAATAAAGTCTAATGACCTTTGAAGCACAGAAAGCTTAAATTCAATACTTTAAGCTTATAAATTACTAATGTCTAGGTAAACCCAGCTCCTGCTTTATGTTATAGTAGATTGGTAGCCACGTTGCCCCTTTGCTACGACCTTCTGTTTCAATTTACAAGTTGAAAATGACAAAGAAAGCCTGAAAACGGCCATGGAAATATATTTTTATGTACTTAGAGGCTCGACCTTGGTCAAAAAGTTCATAAAAATACTTTTTATTTGTAAAACTATGAGCAACATTTGTCAAAAAGATCACAGAAACATTTGATTAGGTAACAACGCACAAAATTACAATTATTTTGGTAATATTCTCGACGACATCATCTGCCCACTAACATCAAAAAACCTACCCTAACACAGCCCTAGCTCTAGCCTACACCAGCTTTAGCTTTACCCAGGTCCAATCCTAGCTTTACCTAAGTCTAGACCTACTTTTACCCCAATTTAGTCCTAGCTCTATCCTAGTCCAGCCCTATCTTTACCATAATCTAGGCCTAGCTTTATCCTAGCCTTACTCTAACCAACCCTACCATACCTTACCATACACTGGATTTACCTTGCCCTCCTTCTATATATACTCTTAAATACCATGCTTTACTGTAAATCAAAAACATCACCACCTAAAGCTATATGCCTCAAATTGCCCTGCTTTTCAATTCAAAAAACATTTTTTTTTTAATTTTAAAAATTCTCACGTGATTCAATTAAAATCTTTCAAATTGACGTAAAAAATTAAAATTGGAAGCGATAAAAGACAAGATTTGGCCCGTAGGCTGAACACACAAAAATACAATATTAAAAAATCCATTTCCTTTGGCCATATCACGCAAATTGAACAGACATTTGGTCTTGTTTTGTGTTTTGTAAACTTTTTGAACCTACTAATTACAAACTATTAAGTTTAAAATCAAAATTATAGTTTCCTATCCATTTTAATCGTGAGTTTCAAAACTCAAACCTCTAAAACCCCCCGACACTTAACCCAAGCCCCTTTAAGCCTATTGTTCACAAAACCGCATGAAGATGCCAAAACTTTTTCCCGTAAACGCATCAAAATCATCCTCACAATCTTTTTGCGTCTTCCGTAAAAGAAGAAACCAGAAGCGAGATCGGCTTTCTCATCGATTTTAATGGAAACTTGACAAAAATAAAAACTCTTGAGCTGATGAGAATTAGCTGATTTAACTGGTTAAAAGAGTTAAAGTAGTTAGCTACTAGGCCCGGCCCGACCGAGGCTAGGCCAAAGCAACTTTGAAAGAAGACGGCAAATGTGGGACTGAAGGCCGGGGCCCAAACTAAAGCACAGAAGGCCAAACTAAAGCCCCAGAGTCCCAAACTAAAATCTTAAAGGCCCAGCTTAAGTCCCGCAACAACAGAGCCCTGTAGGACCGGCCTTGAGCTAAAGTTGAAACGAGCCGGACCTAAAGATAGCAATCCAGATGAAAAGAACTGGCTAGTACAAAAGCCCAAATAACAATAAAGCTCAAAACATGACTACCAACAACTGCTAAAGCCAAATACAGTAAAAGTCCTTTGTAATGAACTCCTTTATAACAAAAAGCACGGTACACTAAAAGCGCGAGAAAACAAAATTCAAATTCCGGACTCCCGCATTTGGTCCGGTCCGGGAAGAACTCTGGCCAAGACCAAAATCATGTCCCGGCCCGGCCCCTTTACAAACATATACTAAATTCAAGCCTTCCAAATTCCAAAGAAACCCTTAAACCCCCATAAGTTATCCATGACTAACCCCGAATCAGTTTCGCTTTGAAGCCCAGTAACCTGGGATACAAATCAAATCACGCGATCACACCTCAAAGTTATCCCCATAGGTTTCCTTTTTCCGCCATTTTTTGTTTTCCACCAAAAATTTACTTTTTTTTCGTCGATAGAATCCGCGCGAAGAAGGAACGAGCTCGCCAACCGTCCCGACTCGGATATTCCCCCCCCACCTCGCTAGCTTCGAGAAATTTTTGGAATACACAACGTGATTCCGATGAGTTTCGAACGAGTAAATAGGAATTTGTTACAGGAATGACAATAAGTGAAGTAGGTAGGTTTTTGTTACAAAATTTTTTGTTAAACATGCTAAAATCGGTATTTGTTATAAAAATTTTGAGAAAGGAATGACTCAAAGCTCGAGGCTTACAATGACAGTAGACTGTCATCATGAGTGGTCTCTGAGGGTAGTTGTACGCCTAAAAGCCTCAGCCCGGTCCAGGCCGAATTGAAGGTGGAAAGCTATCACATGTAGGCCTAAGGGCAATAGCCCAAACCAAAGCCCCCAGGACCCAGCTTACCCTTGCTTCTGACCAAGACATTCAAGAGAACCAGGCAAAAAAATTGACCCAGAACAAAGTATCTAGTAAGCTTTGTAAAGTACAAGAACAACAAAGAACTACAAAATCAAATCCATAATTCTAACGTGAAGTTCGGATGATAAAATGTGCTTGATTTCCAATTTTTTATTCTCTATTTAAGGGTTTCGACAACAACCATTTCAACGACAAATTTATGTAAATCCGTTACAATCCAAACTGAATTGACAACATATTCTGTATACAAACATAAAAACTGTCTCAATAAAAAAAATGCGGGTGAATAGCCTTTAAATTGAATCCCAAAAAAATATAAAGCTATCCCTAACAAACCAAAATTTCACATTTTCTCTCTCCTCCCATCCCTCTATGGTCATGCTATATGAAAATTCAACATCACAGAGGCCTAATTAGGTTAATAGTAATATAAAGATCACGTAAAATGCCAAGTCCAACTAAAAATACCATAGTAAATCTCAAAGTTCATTGCAAACGAAAATGTGATCCTGAACCCCTCAAACCTTAAGATCATTTTCTCAAAACTAGACCTAAAAAAAAGCCCACGAAGCTCAGCTCATAGCAAATATTAAAGAGATCAGGTCGTTACATGGCTCAAATAAGGCTCGATTCTTGTGCCGGGCCAAAAAATTATGCCCAATCCGGTCCATTTACAGATCTAATTCCACCGTTTCAGCCTGTATTCACGATACGGTACTCGAAACACACTTGCAAATTTGTAAGGCCCAGGCCGGCACACGTAAGCCCATTACCGAATAGAAAAGTGTCCCAGCCTTTAAAGGTACACTCAAACCCCAAAAAACCAAAAAATAGTGAGAATAGAAAAAGAAAACAATCACAAACTAAGTTAACATTCCACAATTCAGCTCGCTAAATAAATTTCACAGATCAATAGACAACTGGTAATAAAAGTTGGGGATGCAGAAACCCTTCTTAACTATTTCCGATCCCATTAACTGCAATAACTTTTTCACACCGCCGCGTTTTTTGTCGATTAGGTCATAGTGGAATTGTAATTTTTAAATTTTATTGAGGAGAGATAGGGCAGGGGGAGGGATTCACAGTCGGAAAAATGGCAAAAACTTTGTTTGCAAGACAAAAAATAGCAAGAAATTTCTTTACAGAGCAGTAAATGGCAAGAACTTTCTTTATAGCGCAAAAATGGCAAAAACTTTCTTTTCAAAACAAAATACGGCAAGAGCTTTCTTAACAAAACAAAAAATGGCAAAAACTTTCTTGACAAAACAAAAAATAGCAAAAATTTTCTTTACACATCGTAAAATCGCAAGAAGTTTCGTTACAAAGCCTAAAATCTCGATTTCCGACTTAAAAAAACCAAAAAGTGACAAATTTTTCTTTAACTTACATCAGTTTCCGAGAAGGATAACATAGTAAAACAACAGCGAACTAAAAGATCAACAAATCGCCAACGAATTTTTGAAAAACGTTCTTTTTGCCTTTGCAAAAAACCGCTCATTCTTGTTTTTTCGGTAACAAAAACAGACTGAGCTGTTTCTCACTTTTTTATTTTTGAAAGAAAATACTTGCCATTTTTTGTTTTGTAAAGAAAGTTCTTGCCATTTTGTGTTTTGTAAAGAAAATTCTTGCCATTTTTTATTTTGTTAAGAAAGTTCTTGCTATTTTTAGTATATTTTTTATAAATCTTGACCCTGCAAGCATTAATTCCTTTTTTTGCAGCAAAAATATACCAAGAAGCGAGAAACGAAAATAGCTGTAACTTTAGTCTACCTTAACATTTTCGAATGTTTTTTCTTTAATATACGTGAAATTTACTCTTATGTCCATATACATAACACTAAAAATGCCACTCATAACCATATTTTAGAAAAACGTTCTTTTCACACCAACTTCCTCATTTTACATCCACTTCTTCGCGAACTTTCATCAATATTACCTAAACTTCAAAAACAGAAAAAAGCATACCATCTCCAACGTGTCGTCCATGTCTTCGTCAAGCTGTTGATATTGCCGGCCCTTGGAATATCCACCCGTCTTGCGCATTCTGAGCCACAATCGGTTATCAATCGCCCCGCAACATGACCTCTTCCTCAATATTGCGCTGAAATGTAAATATTAGTCAAGTCTAATACGAGGAAACCAATGGGACGTGGAGAAAAACGATTTCTCCCGGTTCTCGCAAAGAATTATCATGTTCAACATGTTGTCACACACAAAACGATTGGATTTTTGGACAAAAAACAGTGAAGAAATGGGATTTTTGAAGGGAAAAACACGTATAACAAAATAAAAAAGACAATATTTGAGGTTTTTAAGTAATATAAAATTTGGAACAATGTAAAAAAGGTTTAAAAAGATCAAAAACAACATAGTTGTTAGACATTCAAAAGCGTTTTGCACTGGAAATTCCACTGGAAAGGACAAAAAACAAAAAGAGAGGAAAATGAGGGAACGCACACTGCGGCCGTGGTGTTTTATACGATGGAATGTGTCCGCATTAATAAAATTTGAAAAAAATTAAAAATATGTTAGGTTAAAGTTTTGAAATGTCACATACACCATTTATTTTAACTTTTGTTTTTTTAAAGTTAAAAAAATTAATTTTGAACATTTGGTATATGTCATATTTAACTCGATGTAAAATTGTGACAAGTGGTCCGATGGAATTGAAATTTTGTGCACAGCATATTTATACTATAGCAAATAAGTGTGCAAAAACTCATTCTTATGTTTGCACTTTTATAAATTCATGTTTGAATTTGGCGCCACTTTTTCAAATTCTATACTGTACGTTTCTTGAATGACAAACCTTTTTCGAACTTTTTCAAAAATATGCCCAAAAGCTCAAAATTTACTATTTTATAAAAAAATCAATCAAACAGCTATCTTGGAAATTTTAATTTTAATAAAAAATGGCGGCATGAGCCAAACCCTCCCAAAATTTCTTAAAAACCTCTAAAAATTGCTCGAAATTGCCATTTTTAGCTAACCAAAAATAAAAATTTTGACAAATTTGTTTTTCATTTAATTTACGAGCCTTTCGCCTCCTCTTCCGGCAGTAGTTTTGTTTTAACGCTTCGAAATTTGCGAATTTATTGGCACTTGAACAGACTGGAACAAGTGGCCATTTTAATCACAAACTTAACGTCGTTTCCGAATCGAACACTACTTTATTATCTTTTTTTTGAAATGATTTTGTTCAACATTTTTATTTATTTTTTGAAAACCATGGTTGTTTTTGAGTTGGAAGGAAAGTTGTGGATGTTTGTAAAGGTAGAAGTGGGGTGGAAGATTTTCAGTACAAATTACATTACAAATCTTCCACTGAACTTTCATTTTTAAAAATAGTCAACCAAGTGTTTTTAGGTCATTTTAACACATTTTGGAATTAAAAGTTTAGTGGAAAATTTTTAATGCAAATTACATTACAAATCTTCCACTGAACTTCCACTTTAAAAATACGCTATTTTTAGGCTTTGTAAAGACATTTTTTGTTATTTTTTGTTTTGTGAAAAAAGTTATTGCTATTTTTTCAAATTTGGCTCGTTTTAGTAATTTGCAGGCCGCGGATGACATGTTATACGCTGGATATTTAACTTGCGTCATTTTTTGTTTTGGAAAGAAAGTTCTTGCAATTTTTTGTTTTGTAAAGAAAGTTCTTGCTATTTTTTGTTTTGTAAGCAAATTTTTTGCAACAAGTAATACTTCTTTTTAGTTTTTCTAAATTTGTAAATCTAGACATTATTTACTGTCATTGAAGATGTCATGTCATTCATTTCACAAATCTTTATTCTTGTTTTTTGAAAATTATTTGTGACAACTCTATATCAATATACATTTCTCTTTATATAATTTGCGGCTTTTTTGAAGTTTTTATTGTTTTCTAGGAGGGTTGTAAGAAATTTTTTGCAGTTTTCTATTTATAATTTTTTTATTTTTAAGCCTAACATTAACTTCTAAGCACAAACTTTTATTTTTAAGCTAAAATTTAATTTTAAAGTCTAAACTTTATTTCTAGCCCAAAAGTTTATTTTTAAGCCTAAAATTCATTTCTAAGCCTAAAATTTTATTTCTAGCCCTAAAATTTATTTTTAAGCCTAAAATTCATTTCTAAGCCTAAAATTTTATTTCTAGCCCTAAAATTTATTTTTAAGCCTAAAATTCATTTCTCAGTCTAAAATTTTATTTTTAAGCCTAAGATATTATTTTTAAGCTTAAATTTCATTTGTAAGCCTAAAATTGCATTCTTAAGCCTAAAATTTCATTTTTAAACTTAAAATTCATTTCTAAGCCTATAATTCATTTTCAAGCTTAAAATTTTGTTTTGTATGTCTAAAACCTCATTTTTGAGCCTAAGGTGGTATTTGCATAAAATCTGATGCATCTGTATACGATGACGAAGCCGTCATGAGATTAAAGGCCAACGAAGTGACAAAGTAAATATTCAGATGCCAACATTAATCAAACAGCGTCTTGCTTCCTCCAGCTTTTAACTCAATTTTGAGCTGCAGGTTCAAGAGTAACCGGAAATAGATCATATAGTAAGTTCTTGGAAGTTTTCACTCATCATCACTATGCTAATTTTAGAAAATGTTAGCCCAGAGCGCTAGCCCATAGCCCTAGCTTAGAAACCTAGCCCAGAGCCCTGGCCCAGAGCCCTAGCTCAGAGACCTAGCCCAGAGCCCTAGAACATAGCCTTAAACCCTAGCCCAAAGTTCTAGCCACGAGTTCTAGTTCAGAGTCCTAACCTAAAACCTTAGCATAGAGCCCTAGCCCAGAGCCCTAGCCCAGAGCCCTAGCCCAGAGCCCTAATCCAGAACCCTAGCTCAGAACCCTAGCCCAGTGCCCTAGCCCAGAGCCCTAGCCAGGTCCTGCCCGTTTTCTAGTCTATGCTCAAAGCCGAATCTTTAGCCTTACAGAGTCTTTATGTCTTACTGTATACTGTATATACTTATATTGTTTTGGATTTAAGCCTTAAGGCTAGAGTTAAACCTAGTATTAAAGCAAGGACTATCAATTTTAAAGAATGCTTCTTTGCATTTTATTTATTTTTGCACCACAACTTGTGCAAACATATCGTATATTCGGTTAACGTGTCAACAGCTTGTGTTTACGTGGTGGGGCTCGCTCATCCGCGTAACATTGGCCATTCGAAATTAATCTCGCTTCTGACCACTACTTCTACTTTACTATAACAGCTACTTCACTCTTCTCGAGGGTCTATCTCTCTCTCGCAAAGTTCTGTCCATCTTAATCCGTATAGTATAATATGTGGGAACGATATTATCTTAAAGCGAATTACGTATTATCTGTATAGTCGTAGCTTTGTTTTTCGAGTGGCAAATGATGGTCTGGAAAAGAAGTAATTGCAAAGGGGGGGGGAGGGGTTAGAACAAGGTAGGGCAGGGTAGACGTAGGTAAGGCAGGGTAGGAGAAGGTAAGTAGGGTAGGGTAGGGTAGCTAAATATAAATTTTGCACTATTTGGGGGTGGATAATTTTGAACTGTCTGGAGTCGTAAAGTCGAACAAAAAACATGATTTGATAGTAATTATGCACAGTAGGGGAACGTTCGTATAGCCACATATGGCCATTGTTATCAAAAGCCTTATTTATAAAAGCGTTCCGTGACGTTGGTACTATGCTGTGAAAGCTTTATATTGTTATAGGTTTATATTTGCCTAATTTGGTTGAATATGAACATTTTTTTACTGTAAACTAAGTTTTTGACATTTTTATGTTGAAAGACATATTTTTCAAAATTTTGTAAAATGAAAGTTATGTGGAAGATTTTCAGTGCAAAATACATTACAAATCTTCCACTAAACTTCCACTATTAAAAGAGGCCATTTTTAGAGTTGTAAAGAAAGTTTTTGCTGTTTTCAGCACAGTAAAGAAAATTTTGTTATTTTTTCCAAATTTAGCTTTGTTTTGGCGTTTTCCGGGCTGCGGGTGATAAGTTATACGCTGGGTATTTATAATAAACAACTTGCGCCATTTGTGGTTTTGCAAAGAAAGTTCTTGCCATTTTTTGTTTTGTAAAGAAAGTTCCTTCTTGTTTGTTTTTGTTATAAAGATTTTGTCTTAAAATGACAAAAGTGGCACTTAAGCCTTCAGGATAACAAAACATGTTGCTTCACCACATAAATAAAGTCTGGGGCTTGGTAGTAGCCCCTCCGGCATCAAATTAAACGAATTGTTTGAAGAAGTGTGGGTTTGAATGTGTAAAATTGACGCCATCACTCTTCCTTGGAATCCCCGTTTAATGTTTCTAATTGAAATTTTAGCATTTCCTTCGCATTAATTAAGTTTACAGCTTTAGTGAGATATTCGTGTAGAATGTAGAGGACATTGTGTAGTCTAAGCGGTGTTTGGTGTGATCTAGAAAAGTGCTTTAGATACATAGAGCATCCGCTTTAGCTCTTAGTATGAGAATGAGCACGAGTATTAGCATGAGCCTGCGCATGAGCATGAGCACGAGTATTAGCATGAGCCTGCGCATGAGCATGAGCATGAGCATGAACATGAGCATGAGCATGAGCATGAGCATGAGCATGAGCATGAGCATGAGCATGAGCATGAGCATGAGCATGAGCATGAGCATGAGCATGAGCATGAGCATGAGCATGAGCATGAGCCTGAGCCTAAGCCTTAGTCTGAGCCTGAGCTTAAACCCGCCATAGCCATAGCTATAGCCATAGCCTTATACTTACACTTTGATATAAACTTATACATATGTAGGCTTTACCTAATTTCAGTTGTAGTCTTGGGCGTAGGGATAGGCTTAGCTTTAGCTTTGACTTTAGCATTATTTTAAAGTTAAGGTAGAAAGATAATACGAGCGTACTGTGCGGAGGGGTAGTGCTAAAGGAGAGGTAAGGTTTGAAAGTTTAGAAGGGCGAGAAAAATAGGAAAAAAGTTGGCGACAGTACAAAACTTTTTTTTGGGTTGATGTTGGAAGTGACAGGCGATATGCAGGGCCGGGCGCGAGGGGGGGGACGGGGGGGGTACCGATTTTTTTGGACCCCTGCCCCCAGACCAAAAGTCCCCGCCCGGCCCTGACGATATGCCTTGCTGAACTGCGTTTCAGCAAGGCATATCTTGTTTTTTTTATTAACAATTCGTAAACAAAGTTATTGCAATATGCCTTTCAAAAGTGTGATTAGACCTTTGAAAGTCATTTTTCAAAAAAAATGACAAACATATGGAAAATTTTTTTAAAAATTAAGCATAAATTTGTTTTCTTACTTTTGTTTGATAAAGTATCGTTTTTTTATTTCTTAAAGTTAAGAGGCTTGGCTAGAGCTAAGGATAGAACCAGGGTTAAGGGTAGAGCGAGAACTACAGATAAGACTAAAGCTCTGGGCCAAGGCTCTGAGTTAGGGCTTTGGGCAAAAGCTCTGGACTAGGGCTCTGAGTTAGGGCTTTGGGCAAAAGCTCTGGACTAGGGCTCTGAGTTAGGGCTTTGGGCAAGGGCTCTGGACTAGGGCTCTGGACAAGGGCTCTGAGCTAAGGATCTGGGTTAGGGCTCAGGGCTAAGGCTTTGGGCTAAGGCTCTGAGCTAAGGATCTGGGCTAGGGCTCTGGGCTAGAGCTTTGGGCTAGGGCTCTGGGCTAGGGCTCTGGGCTAGGGCTAAGGGTAGGGCATGTTTTTGCATTTTTTAATCTTTTTACATCTTGTTTTTGCCAATTTAAACTTAAAACAATGCTTCAAAAAGCCCTTTTCTAGCAACATTCCTGAAGCGTATAGTAATTTATAAAAAGTGAGTTACTTTCCTCGTTCTCGCTTGACCAGTACTCAAAGTTTTTTCTTTTTGAAACTTTTCGAACGGAAGTTTCGTTTGACGTTCCTCGAGAGTCTCGAGAACGCTTTTTATAGTTTCTCAAACACTTCAGAATCCGCTATTGTTGTAGCTTCACGATGCTGATGAGGGCTTTAACTGTGTTTGAAAAGTAATGTCATTTTTAGCATGTAGCTACATGTAGCTGTCTTATAATGTCATTTTTAGTACGTAGCTGGAATTGTAATGTCATTTTAAGCATCTAGCTCGATTGTTTAAGAAATAATGTCATTTTGAAGAATTTTGACATGTTGTTGATAGAGTAAGTTCCTTTTAGGATGTATTTTGACTCTGTGGTACATAATGTACTGTAAAGGATGTCAAAATGGAGATGACATTTCTCTTTTTTTTTGATGATAAGTTGTAAAAACCAAAGGTTAAAAGTTGTGTAAAAAAAGTCCTTGCTATTTTTTGTTTTGTAAAGAAAGTTCTTGCTATTTTTAGTTTTGTAAAAAAAGTTTTTGCCATTTTTTGTTTTGTAAAGAAAGTTCTTGCCATTTCTTTTTTCGTAAGAGGGGCATTCCATTTTTACCTTGTATATACTTCCTTATGTTTGTTTACTGAAGTCACAGATTAGTATAAGATGTTCAGTGCAAATTTCATTATGAATATACCACTCTACTTCCATTCTTTGAAAATGTCACATTTTTGGAAGTCAGCTGAAATTTTGTCTTTTTACTGTTTTTGTTTACCCTACCCTACCCTACCCTGCCTTGCCTTAACTTGCCCTAGCTTGCCCTAACTTACCCTACCCTACTCTATCCTACTCTATCCTCGCCCTGCCCTAGCTTACCCCGCTCTTCCCTGTCTTACTGTAATTTGCCTTGCCCTGCCTTACCTTTCTTTTCTGTGTCCCGCTCTTCTTTGCCCTGCTTTACTCTTCCTTTCTCTACCCTAATGTACCTTGCTCTACTGTATTTTTCCGCACAGTATCTTACTGTACCCTACCCTAAATTTATCCACCCCATTTCTGCATCCTTCACTTCCTTCTATTCTAACACTTTTATCCTTATACAACACCCACCCTTCCCCCTCCTTATCCTTTCTCGTATTATGTTGCTAGGTTTGAATTGCAAAGTAATTTTGTATTCGAGACTAATTTGAATAATGCATATTTCCACTTTGTTAGTATTAAAAACCAAAAAATTTTTTTTGAATGCATTTTTTGAATAACATGGTGATGTTATTATTATACAAAAGTTCAAAAGAAGTCGGAATAATAAAGGAAAACTCGTACTTGGGCTTCAGTCATGGGTAATATAAGGGGCTCGAGGTAGAAGAGGTTACAGGAGGAGGAGAGTAAGAAAAAGGAGTAGGAAGGTGGATTTCTGAACTTTAAGGCAGAAGGTTTTACATTTTGAATCGGTTTGTCATTTTTGAGGGCTTTTTGTTATTTTTTTGGGTTTTGGGCGATTTTCATTGTTTATTGGTCGTTGATTATATTTTTTTTAATTGAAAGTTTTTTATTACGAAAAAATTTTTTTAAATGTGTTTTTGTTCTTTTTGGCAGTTCAGCCTTTGAATAGGCTTTTGGCGCTTTGCGAACCGCGGGTGACAAGTTATACGATGGTTATGAAAACTTTAAATACATATGTACTGCTTCTCATTTTGAAATAGGATTTAAAATAACAAGAACTTTCTTTAAAAACAAAAAGGTTAAAAATTTTCTTTGCAAAGCAAAGAAAACGGCAAAAAGTTTCTTTACAATTTTAAATTATTAATCTAGAATAAGGCTTATAGTATGGCTGAGGCTGAAGCTCAGGCTTAGAGTCACTCTCAGGCTTTTAAGATCAACCTCAAGATCAAACTCAAGCTCATTTTATGCTCATTCTCAAGCTTATATCATGCTCGGGCTCAGGCTAAGATTCAGGCTCAGGCTCAGTCTCAGGCTAAGACTCAGGTTCAGGCTCAGGCTCAGGCTCAGGCTCAGGCTAAGACTCAGGCTCAGGCTCAGTCTCAGGCTAAGCCTCAGGCTCAGGCTTAGGCTTAGGCTCAGGCTCAAACTCGGGCTTAAGCTCAGGCTCAAGCTCAAGCTCAAACTCAAGTTTAGGTTAACCTCTGGCTGATGCTATCATCAAAAAGCTCAAAAATGAGAATTTCTGCTTTTCGAGCTGTAATTCTAACCTCGAAAAGCGAGTAAACGTTACCATTTGAACCCAAAGAAAACCAAAAAGTTGGGAGGAAATTAAATGTCATGGGAAAGATTGTAAAAGCTTTCCCCTCCAATGTTGTTATTGTTTCATGCTTCAAAGTACGGTAGGCGGAGTCGAAGACCCTTTAATGGGTCCAATTTTTTGTTTTTTTTGCCAAATTCTCTTTGGGTCAGTAAGTTTTCTTCTCGGGTCACGTATAAGGATATTTGAACTTGGTGTGGTATTATGTTATATTTGTTTGTATTTTTGCCAATATTGATTTTTTACTATTTTTATGTCAATGCGTATAGATTTAGAATGTTTTTTCGTAGTTTTAGATCTAATGAAAACATAAAGTAAAGAAGCCTAGGCTTAGTAAGTCTATAATTCAGCTTAGAAAGCACGGGATTTAAATTTTTCAAATTATTTAATGTCTAGTAAGTTCAAGCGTATTCTTATGCTTAGATTACCAAGCAAAGCTCCAGACCCGACGTAAGAGGCTAAAACTAATGTAAGGTTCAGGCTAGGGCACAAGCTTATGCTCAAGATTAGGCTTTAGCTACTACTATATCGTGAGGAAAACTTTTGTCATTTTATAATTTGTAAAGAAAGTTCTTGCCATTTTATGATTTGTAAAGAAGGTTTTTACCATTTTATGATTTGTAAAGAAAATTCTTGCCATTTTTTGTTTTGTAAAGAAAGTTTTTGCTATTTTTGTGAAACTCAACGTTTTTTTGCTTTTATCAGGTTGTTCAACTAATTTTGTGCCCCCTAACTTTAAAAATTTGTTTTGAAAAGGAGCACATAACTATTTGAACAACTTGCTAAGAGTTGTTAATATAATAATAAGTATGTATTATATTATATTATGATTGTCATCTTTCCTTCGTCTAAACAAATTTTATGTCATTTTAGAAAAATCTAAAACAATATTTTTGTTTATTTTTCTTTTTTTTTTCTTTTGTAAACAAAATTTTGGTCAATCTCTAACCTATAGAGTATAATGAGTTACATTATCTATTATATTTCGTTATTACAATCTTACGTTTTACATCAAAACAGTGTTTTTCCAATTTACCATGAAGATTATAACTATTACTCATTTCCTTTACTTGTTATTGGGCCACGCCCTCTCATAGCAACAACATAATATTATACGTACGTAGGTAAGTATAGTATTAACACTACACAGTAAGTGTTTTTCAGTGTATTTTTGGTTGTTTTTAAAAATTTTTGATTTCGAAAAGTTTATTTTTTTATTTTTAGTGGTTTTTTATTCAGTTTCGGTCAAAAAAAGCGTTTTGAAAAGTGGAAGATGAGTGGAAGATTTGTAATGTATTTTTCACTAAAAATCTTCCACTTAACTTTCACTATTAAAATCTCTTAAAATTGTCTAATAACACATTTTTAACCATTTTTGGGTGTGGAGGTTGAGGGGAAGATTTGTAATGTAAATTGCACTGAAAATCTTCCATCAAACTTTCACTTTCAAAATGTCTTAAAATGACTTAAAAACACGTTTTTGATACTTTTTAAAAATGGAAGTTTAGTGGAAGATTTGTAATGTAATTTGCACTGAAAATCTTCCACCATAATTTTACTTTTCAGGATTTACAAAATATGGCAAAAACTTTCTTTACAAAACAAAAAATGGCAAGAACTTTCTTTACAACACAAAGAATAGCAAGAACTTTCTTTACAAAACATAAAATGGCAAGAACTTTCTTTACAAATCAAAAAATGGCAAAAACTTCTTTACAAAACAAAAAATGGCAAGAACTTCTATAACAACAATTTAAAATTTTGCTTACCGTATTTTACGCCGAAAAAACAGCTGATACTATATTGCATCATGAGGTGTTACTCAGCCCATTCCGCTAATCCCCTGAGGTATTAGAATCACGTTTTTTGAAATTCGAAAATTTTTAAAACAGGAATTGATTAGTGTATAATCTTGAATATCCGACAAGCTCTTACTGTCTTGGGTTTGCTAATTTGAAAAAATAGTGTGTTTTATACTATTATGTAATATATTACGGAAAGTTTAGACTAAAATGGTTTTTTTTAATTTTTTGTTGCAAAATGCCATTCGTTTTATTACTTTTTTATGGTAAAGTAAAACAAGGTAATCCTGTGTAAAGAAACGTAGTATAGATTAGATTATGTATAAGGGGTAGGGTAGGGTAGATTTAATTTTTTTTTGTCAAACGCTAGGTTAAAAATTCGCTTCTGTGGCGGTGGGGTCTGCGATTGACAGGTTATACGATAATTTTTGCTAAAAAACACGGAAAAATTAAGCTTAAAATATTTTTATTACAGTATTTTGCATCAGTAAGTATTTTAAAATTTTTTTACTTTTTTAAGCATTATTTGACAGGTGGCAGCATGCCGGCGACAAGTTATACGATGAGTTATAATATATTATAACCGTTTTTATTTTTTTTTTGCATTTTTGAACCGTACGCGAATACTGTAACATTTTTTCATAATTATTTGACAAATTACTTATTTTGTTTTCTTTAGACACCTGCTCAATACTATTTACCAATACTCTATTTAAAATGATCAATTTAAAAGTACATCAAGGAACTTGAGCTACTTCCTTCTATTTTTAACTTTATACTGTGGTTCCTTTTCTGGTCAATTTTGGAGCTAAAAAATGAGTTGGGAGTCATTTTGTGAACCAGACCATGGGCCACAATCGCAAGTCGATCAACGGCTCAAAAGTCTACAATCACTGTTCAGAACCATCATGGTATGTTGTAAAATACGGTCTTTCTTACGCCTTTTGATAAAATTTAAAATTTTTAAGGAAAAGGATTTTAACAAGCAGTTCTTCATTTCAGATACTAATAAGCTTGATTGGCGTCGCGGGTAATGTCCTAAACTTGATCACGTTACGAAGCCCATCGTTACGGACCGTTCCTTTCATGTACATACGAGCACTAGCCATCTTTGATTTAGTACGTTTACTTATCCACCCTTGCCTTGCCTTGCCTTGCCTTGCCTTGCCTTGCCTTGCCTTGCCTTAGCCTTGTCTTAGCCTTGCCCTAACCCAGAGCCTAGATATATGAACCAAAGTACATATATTACCTTACAGGTCGGGTTAACAGCTGTGATAATACACTTTTTACTACAATACAAGGAAAACCACTTCTTATGGATGGTGTACTACGAAGTATGGATAGAAGATGTACTAATAAACTCTTTCCTCGTAGCCGGGTTGTATGCGGCTGTGTTGCTCACCGTGGAACGGTAGGCATTATTATACAAAATATCTCCACAACGTAACAAAAACTTTCTTTACAAACCACTGAACAACAAAAACGTGCATACGGAAGCCAAGAACGACTTTTTTAAGATGGTAGTTCAGTGGAAGATTTGTAATGTAATTTGCATTGAAAATCTTCCACCCAACTTCCATTTGTAAAATGGCTTAAAATTGCTTAAAAACACGTTTTTGACACTTCTTGAAAATGGAAGTTTAGTGGAAAATTTGTAATGTAAATTGCACTAAAAATCTTCTACTAAACTTCCGCTTTTCAAACTTGTAATTTTTTATTTTTCTTTGCCATTTTAAGTCACACCCCTTCTTCACACCTCATTTTCAGGTACCTATTGATCAGAAAGCCTCACAAGAAGCGTTTGTTCAGTATCCAGCACAGTGTTTCATTAAAGATCTCTGGTTGCCTATTAATGGCCATCATTCTGCACTGTCCAATGGCTCTGCAGAACACGGCCAAAGTGGTGAATGGTCGTATTATAAAAGGCAATAATCAGCGTTTGCTTTGCAGGTAATTGCATTTCATCTTGAATTAATAATTAATTAGATTTGCATTTGACGTACTAATTAGCACAAATTTAGATTTTTTAGTATTAAGTGCGTATTATATGATTTTTTTTAAATTAGACGTACTCGGTAATGGTAATTTATGTATTTTTAGTTTTTTAAGATGCACTAAGAATAATCTTGTGCTGATAGTACTGAGAATTTAGTATTGAGACAATAAGTTGTTTTACGAATACCTACATAGCACCGTCCTTTTACTACATAGTACTGTACTTGAAAAATATGCCTTGTAAAGAAAGTTCTTGCCATTCTTTGTTTTGTAAAGGAAGTTCTTGCCATTTTTTGTTTTGTAAAGAAAGTTCTTGCCATTTTTTGTTTTGTAAAGAAAGTTCTTGCGATTTTGTGGCTTGTATAGGAAGTTCTTGCCATTTTTCGTCTTGTGGCTCAACTTCCTGTCATTCTTAATAAATTCAAACTTTAATACTCCACAGTACCATACCCAAAACTTTTTCCCCACTTCCGAGTACTATTCTCGTACTAATTTATGCGCAACGTTTTGAAACCTCTTTGGCACGTTTATGGCGAAATACGTGCTGAATAGTACGACTATAATCTAATTAAAGCTTTTGTTTAGTAAAATCGTAAAGCGAGAGTTGTATAAAGAGGCTACTTTACTATTTATAAACATTAGCCTACGTAAAGGGGATACGAAAATGACACATAGTTAGGGTTGGACATTTACCGGTAAATGTAAACTTACCGGTAAATTTACCGGTAATTTTACCGGGAATTTACCGAAAATTTCGGTGTTTTACCGGTAAAAAAGTGTTTTGTGTCCTAGCACGAAAATTATTTTTGTTTCAAAATTTGTTTTTGTTTTGGAAAATTAGCAATATTTTGACGAAATATGTTGAAAAATATCACCGTTACAAAAGAACAAATAATGACTACTTTTGCAATTATTGTGGTGCAAAATACGTCAGTAACCTTACAAGACTGTAGCAACATCTTCTGCCAACAACTCACAAGGACGGAAAATTCGATTTTTAGGCTTTCTTGTTGATTTTTGATACTTTACGTATAGGTCTGTGATTATTTAGCGAAACAATTGCACTAAGATATCTTCAAATGATCAAGAACAGGTCGAGCAATTTTATGAGCAAAAATGCGGAAAACAAAAGTGTCCATCGAACCAATCAGAGTCTAGTGGACAATGGTCATCTAATCATCTATGACTAGCTACGTCGACATAACATATACCGGTAGGGAAAAAGAAGTGGACAGAGCTATTGGACTTATAAGTTGTTTTTTAAAGTAAAAGAGTGATATACTTACTATTTTATTGTTTTTGTTGTTTTAAAACGCTTATTAAACGTTTTAATGACATTTTAAAGTTTTTAAAGACCAAATAATAATCCGGTAAATTTACCGGTAAAAACCGGTAAAATTTTTACCGAAAAATCAATTTACCGGTAAATGTCCAACCCTACACATAGTATAGACGGATAAAAAATTTGCATTTTGGTTTTGTAAAGAAAGTACTTGCCATTTTTTATTTTGTAAAGAAAGTTCTTGCTATTTCTTGCTCTGTAAAGAAAGTTATTACATTTTTCCTTAGTTAAAAAGTTTCAAATGTCTGCAGATGATTTTTAAAGATAATTGAATATCCACTGAACCGTGCCATGCATTCACTATAAGTTAGCCTAATCTTGCGTTAAACACAAATTTAATAGACTTCCGGCGAAAGTTTCGAATAACAATATAGGACATACAAAAACTAATGAAAAGGTCAACGTACTGAATAGAATAGGATAAAAAGGTCAACGCACTGAATAGAAAAAAGTTAAAATAAGCAAGAGAACGTCAACAATTTACTGTACAAACCGGAAAGGAAGTTTTTTTTTATGAAATATGAAAGATAGACACAGAAACGAAAAATACGTTAGTTTTCCAGCTCAGCAAAGCTAACTTTTGTAAAGTATAAACTACAGTAAAACACCTTTATAACCAATTGCTCAGGAAAAGGCTGGGCGAAGCATTAACACCGGCCTTTTTGCAGGTATAACCTAGAAGAGTTGGTTATACAGAAGTTTCACTATAATAAATAAAAACAAACAAACAATTCATATGACAGCCTGTATCAGTCAATAACATATTTATCTAAGTTTTAGATTTCAATTTTACCGTTTCAGAGACCCATGGTGGACGCTGTTCAGCTACTACAAAATGTTTCGTGAAACGGTTCGGTTTACATGCGTTATATTACTAGTCGTCCTGAACACTATCATTGCACGGAGCTTACAAATGGCCAAAGTAAGAAAGAATATTCAATTTAAGTTTTTAACCCCACCCAACCTTAACCTTACTACTTCTAAGCTTACTAAACCAAAGCTTACAAATCCTAAGCTTACTAAACTAAAACTTACAAACCCTGAGCTTACTAAGCCTTAACATACCACATAAGCCTAAGTGTACTAAGCCCCTGTGCTTACTAAACCTACTAAAGTTAAAAAACACAGACAATTTACATTTCCAAACTTAAAATAATATTTTCTTCAGCGCAACCGCCGATTATTAATAAAACGTACTAGTGGAGTCGAATCCAACGAGATTATTGGTACTCCACTAAAAGAAAAGAACCGGTTTTACCGTAAAGATATGGGTAATGTTATGAAGTCTTTTACTGAAAAGAAGTTGACAGCTTTAATGGTGTGTATATGCTTAATTTATTTGATTGGTAATCTTCCACAAATGGTCGTAATGGTGCTGCAGAATGAGACCATGGAAAATAGATTTGGCTTTCAAGTAAGTTGGAAGTTGCTACATGAAATATTTTTTATATAGTAAGACTTTTGCATAACAAACATCTTTGTAACAAAAATCTTGTATAACAAACAAAAAAGTACATAATTCAACTGTAATCGACATTCTTATAAATTAAAATTCTAGGTGTTCCGAAACATAGCAAATACGCTAGAAGTTTTAAATCACTGCCTCAACTTCTTTATTTTTTGTATGGCTTCATCAGAATATTCAAGAGCATTTTTACTGAACTGTCGTTGCATAAGAAGAGTATTGGTCAAAATACCAGCATGCGCTTCTGTGATCCATTCTAAAAGGTTAAGGTAACATTGATTATTTGAAAAGTAGGACACCAAATAAACGGTGAAGCTAACTTGCCTTGGCTAACTTGTTAGCTTTTCAAAAGAAGAACCCAGAGCTTGTGAATGCAAACCAAACAGACTTTATAATTAAAGTTATAAATTTAACTGTTTGCCATTTCAGTAATGTAAGTGAGCAAAAAGAGTTGCCATCCGGAGAAGGTCGTCGCAAATCCAGTCTGTTTTACGACCCCGACCATCGACGAAATACTGTAT
Source organism: Bursaphelenchus okinawaensis (assembly GCA_904066225.2). Lineage (NCBI taxonomy): Eukaryota > Metazoa > Nematoda > Chromadorea > Rhabditida > Aphelenchoididae > Bursaphelenchus > Bursaphelenchus okinawaensis. The sequence continues at coordinate 2,167,636 of CAJFCW020000005.1, read as the reverse complement.
GTATGCAGATTAACTCTACTACAACGGCAGACTCGAAGATTAGTGCTCCTTCCAGAGACATAGTGTTTGAAGATTGTGTTGTATACAAGAATCAAATACCACAATTGTGTTCACCTGATAGTGGTGACGAATATCTATAACAGTTGTTGGGTTTTTACCAATGATGGTAAACCTATAGCTATTAGTGGTAAATCTATAGCTATTGTATAGTTGTTTTAGTACATTTACGAAGGTGTATTTGTAGCCTATACTTGTACTTATGCGTACCTCTATCTTTCAATATGTTATTTACGTGTCTTTGACGTAGCGTTTATTTTCTGGTAATTATAAATTTTGGTCTATTGAATTTTATGTATACAATATATGAATTTGTAGTGAAATCTATTTACAACATTAAGTGTATTACGGTGGTTGTTATTGAATCTCAAAAATCTTTATAAAAGATCACAAATTTTCAAATATCATTACTTGTATCTCTAGTAAAAAAGCTTAAATTAATAAAAGTTTAAGCTCAAACTAATTGTCTATACAGTAGTTTGTAATTTGTACTTAATAAATGTTATTTATTTTTTTGTAAAAAATCTAAACTTTTTGTTTCTTCATATGACGTTAAGGTAAACGCAATCGCAAGCTTGAAAAGGTTAATTTAGTGTATGCCGTAGGTCAGCCAGCACCGTCACGACAGTGAATTAAAACTAAGTAACAAGACTAACTACCATAATTACTTAATATAATGATCAACAACTAATTGCAATTTGCTTTTCTATCGTTTGGTATTGTACTTTAAGTTCAAGTAACGTTTATGTACTTAAAACCAACTATGGAAATTATTGTTGATAACAGTGTCGATGGTAACTAAAAGACTACTTAGTCATAGGACAATATGCACCACAAAATTAGGCTTAGAATGGTAATACAAAACGAAAGTATGTATAAGTAGCTAGGAGTCAAACTGTCCGATTTATGACTGGTCACCAGTCGACTGGCTCTCTCCTTGTTTAGAAATAACTACAGTAGGTGATTCTTCCGCTAAACCTGGATAGATGACATTTACTTTTAGTGCTCGTAGTTGTTGTTTAAATGCGTGACGGTAAGCTCGACTAAAAGAAGTTGTAGATTAGAAGTTTTTATTTTTCAATTTTTCAGCTCATTGTCAGCGAAGCTAACGTTTGTAATGTAAAAACTGCAGTAGAACTCCTGTGCAAACGAGAAAAATATGACGAAACCAAATACTTGAAAAAGCATACCTCAAGCCAAAGTAAATAGGATAATTCATCGGAATGGACAAATTTAAAGGTAAAGCAACGTATAATATAAAAACTTCGCTCATTTTGTCTATGACGTTTATCGCTATTCCAAACAACACGAACGATATAGCCCACCCGCCAACACAACAAAATGTGACAGCGGCAATACTTTTCAACATAGATGTTGCATTTTTCTTCAAAACCTTCCTAATGTAGTACAACATAAAGATATAAAAAGCAAAGGTCACAATATTGATGACCATTGTTGCCATTTGAAATTTGTTTTGAGATCGGCCAATAAATGCAGAGGCTAGGTTGCACATTGTCGTATTGTGCTGGTATGGTTCAATACTATAGTACGATTCTACGTTTAAATAAAGCGCATAGATCAACGCTACTGCTATACAAACAATTATTTCTACGTTACGATTTATGCATTGGTATCTAAAATAAAGAACATTAGCTCAGCAAAACAACACAATTTTCCCTATTTCCATTTTCCGTATCTTAACGGTTGAAGTACACTGTAAAGTCGATCACAACTGGTTAAGAACAATAACATGCTGCCAGCGTTACACCCGATCATAGGAATGAAATGTAAGAGAAAACAAGTATAGAGCTCTGGCGAGTACTGCCCTATGAATGTTAAGTAGAAAAGGATGTAATGGGCAAGCTCGTGCCATAAGTCAAACAACGCTGTAGCTGCAATAAAGTAGCCACAGGTTTCACGAATGTGGCTGAAAAATTAGGTGTATATCTTAAGCCTCTTTAGTCTTAAAATTGTGTATCCTTAATATTAAGTCATGTTGTTAAACTTAATAAGTCACAACTAACCTATCCCGAAAATTAGCAACAATTATGTTAATATTGCCGAAAACACCCAGAGTTGCAAAAGAAGCCAATATTATGGTCGGTACTGTAAGACTGATGTCTTGGTCCATTATAAACTATTTGAAATTATATTAGATATAACGAATATATTATTTCGTACTAATTGACACTACTAAACTGACAGATTTACTCTACGTGATATGTTTTTAATTCGTTTACATAGACGCGATAATTGTGGTCAACACGACAATTTGTTGTTGTAGTGTGTACAATTTTTAGTGGTAATATTGGTTTATGGTAATTTTTCCATAGTCTGTTACATTTTATGAGAAAAAAAATAACGCTAAAAATTAAATCCTCAAACTAGAAAAAACCTCTACTAAGATAACTATGACTTTATCAAAAGCTGCTTTCTATGCTTTTTTCTTATATGTATAGTAATTAGTAAAAATACGTTTACGACTGACAAGGAAGGTACTCGACCTGCAACGCTCAGATTTTGTTCAATTTTTTAAGTGAAAGGTCACGTGAATGTAAGATCTTATGCAAAATTCTAAGTTGCAGCTTGCGGCCAGATTTGAGAAAATCGAGATCAAAAAATCGTGTTTTGAATTTCTCGCAAAATTGGCATAGTGTTTCAAGCTTTTAAGTTTGTCATTTTTTGACTATTTTTCTTTAATATAATGATAGAAGAGCTTCAAATGAACCTTCAATTTTAAATTTGTAAGCCTATTTTATCTGGAACATTTAAAAAAAGTGCTTGCAACACAATGCCAACTTTGCCATATTGGCGGGAAATTTAAATATATTAATTTTAAAACTTAAAACCGCAAGCTAAGATTTTTTATATGTGCTATCGGTACTAAAAAGAATCCGTATAAAAATTTTGAGCTAATTTTGAGAGTTGCAGGTTGGGTACCTTCCTTGTGAATAGAACTATTGATACTCTTGTCAATTTTATGGGAAAATCTCAGTATTGAAAATTTTCTTTGTGAAGCAGTATTATTTATTCATTAAAATCTTTGTTTTTAATACGTAGTGTTGTAAACGATTTGAATGAGACGTTTTAAAACTGTAACATACCTCTGTTTGTCCCGTATTTGAGGTCTTTTTCAACTCTAATCTATTACTGTAGCTACGCTTCTCGGGTTGTTGTTGAAATTTGACACAAATTGTGTTTTACTAACCATAACTGATGATTCTTGTGATAACCTTGGATATATAGTATTTATTTTCAACCACCTAAGTTGCCGTTTAAATGCAAAGACTATACACGCTACTGAAATTTGAAGCTTACGTTATTAAAGTTTAGGTATCAAACAATAGAAAAAATTAAATTCTGAAGTCCTTTTTCTTGATTTTTTGAAAACTTCTATAAAAAATTTTAAACACAACTTTAAAAACTTACCTCAACGCAAAATAAATAGGATAGTTCATAGGAATCGACAGATTTAAAGGCAGAGCAACATAAAGTATAACCGTCTCAGTTACATTATCCATCAGGTTTAACACTAACCCAAATAAAACAAACGTAATAGCCCATCCACCAACACAGCAAAACGCTACAGCCGCGATGCTTTTCAACATCGAGGATGCACTTTCTTTCAAGATCTTCTTTATGTAGCACAAGATAAAAATGTAAAAGGAGAACGTAACGATATTAATAATCATTGTTGCCATCTGGAAAAGAGTTTGTGATCCGTCTACAAAAGCTGATGCTAAATTACACATTGTCGTATTGCCCTTATACGGTTGAATACTGTAGTAGGCTTCTATGTTTAGGTAAAGCGCGTAAATTAGGGATATTGCCACACAAATGATTACTTCAACGTTACGGTTTAGTCGTTGATATCTGTAAATTTTTATTTTTTTGTTACTCAAAGAATTTTGTGATTGTCGTATAACTTTTCCTATTCCTTACCGTAACGGTTGTAGTACACAGTAAAGTCGGTCGCAACTGGTTAAAAACAATAACATACTGCCAGCGTTACACCCGATCATAGGAATGAATTGTAAAAGAAAACAACTATAGAGCTCTGGCGAGTACTGTACTATGAATGTAAAATAAAACAAAATATAATGGGCAAGCTCGTGCCATAAGTCAAACAACGCTGTAGCTGCAATAAAATATCCACAGTTTTCTCGAATATGACTGAAAGTAGTTAATACAGTAGAACGCTTGTATAACAAATACGTCTAAAACACAATTTCTGTATAAGGAGCAACCGAAAATTCTCAGCCGACACTACACAGCGCATCTAAAACTCCTCTATATCCAACTTTATTTTACAAACGTTAGCTTTGCTTTCAAAAATCTTACCTGTCTCGAAACGTTGCTGCAATGATATTATTCTTCATAATAAGCATTCTTCAAGCGTCTACCATTACAATACAAATTAGATTTTTTAATGACTTGATGCCGTATGTTGTAACGTATTAGGTTGTCCGCAAAGTTCTGCAATATTTATTCACTTTTGAACTAACAATAATAACAATATAATTAAAACAACTACAATCAATCAAAGTAATTACCGTCTAAATCAATACAGTCTTGCCAACGATTTACAAGCTTTTTTATTCCACGATTGTAGAATTCCGGGTTTCTGGAGTTGATGAAGTTCTTGAAGGCATTCTTGGCATCGTCTGCAGTTTTGAAGATTCTTCCATTAAGAAACGAAGACAAGTGTTTAAAAAGGTGAAAGTCCGTTGGAGCCAAGTCTGGAGAATAAGGAGGGTGCTCCAAGACTTCGTATCCCAGTTCCCTGAATTTTGCCACGGTCTTCTTTGCAGCATGGGGCCGTGCGTTATCCTGCAGAATGATCGGACCCCTCCTTCTGACCATTGTTGGAAGATTGTGTCGCAGTTTGTCAATCTGGGCACAGTAGGTGTCGGCCGTAATACTTTGGCCAGGTTTCATGAAATCGTACTGGATCACTCCAGAGCTACACCACCAGACAGTCACCATAAGCTTCTTTTCGTGCAATTCTGGCTTCGAAACGTGCTTAGGAGCTTCTCCACGCTTACACCAACTTGTAGATCTTCTAGTATTGTTAAACGAGATCCACTTCTCGTCAATATTTACAATTCGATCCAAGAATTCTTCGTTTTTGCAGCGTTGCAGAAGCTTTTCGTAAGCACATCGTCTCTTGGCTTTTTGCAGATCAGTCAAATTGTGAGGCACCCATTTGTCCAACTTTTTGACCATACCCATTGCCTTCAAATGATCACCAATGGTACTTTTTCCACAGTTTAGTAACTCTTCTAACTCCCGGATTGTAATATGTGGGTCATCTTCAATCTTGCGCCTCAGGGCATCTTTGTCAAGTTTGCTGGGTCTTCCTGCACGTGGTTTGTCTTCAAGCTTCTCATCGTCCATACGAAACTTTGCGAACCATCTGGTCACCGTAGAATAACTCACAACATTCTTACCCTCATTTTCGTTTATGATTCTGAAGGTTTCTGCCGCAGTATTTCCGCGTTTGAATTCATTCCATATAATCACGCGCAGGCGAGATTTCTCCATTTTTTTCTAATACCTAAAACAATACAAAAAAATGAAATTAAATTATGTAACTTACCTTTTTGAATAATTTAGGTAACAAACAAACAAAAAAGAATTTTTTCTTTCCGTCAAGAAATAAATTTTTCCTGATTTTTCAAAGTTTACCTACTCAAATAATGCAGAACTTTCCGGACAACCAATACTATGCTGATTTCCAAAAATGTTCAAGGTTCAGATGAAGGTCAACCTATCCTAGTGTCTAACGTTTGGATTCCCATGCAATTCGTTACACAGTAATTTTGTTGCTTATTTTTGATACAACCTGTTTGAAAAAGTCTACAGACTGACATTAAAATATTGTTGTTATTAAACACAATGACTAGTTTTAAAATTTTATTATGCTAAAAATAGTTCACCATTTGAAAAATCAAGTAAAAATAAGTCAGTTTATGGTACTGAAGGTGTTTGTGCCGTTCTGCTGACCTGACCAAAGCTTGTAGGCTGTACGTATTTTCTGGTTACTCGAGGTAGCAGACGGCCAAACGACAATATGTTGATTTGTTCTTGAAACGCGCGAGAATACTGTCGACTGTAAAATTATTTTTTACAGTTTTTAAATAATATTGTTATTGTGGATAAGAAATTTAGTGTTGAGCAAATACTTCAAGTGGCGCAATTTTGTTTATATTGTTAAATTTAAAATGGTTTTTTTCTAAATGTATTTTGTTCAAAAAAAATAATATGCTGTACAATTTAATGCTTACCTCATACAAAAGTAAATAATGTAGTTCATTGTAATACTAATGTTGATCGGTAATCCAATATAAGTAACCAATTCTTCGGGAACTGTTTCCATCAAAGATATTCCGACAATAAATGACACAAACGTCAAAAACCATCCACCAACGCTACAGATAGCCACAGTAGCAATACTTCTCAACAACGATGACACGCGAGTCTTGGAAATTTTTTTCACGTATATCCAAATCGTAGCGTACATAGACAATGTGATCACGTTAATAAACGTTGAAGTGACAGACCACACTTGTTCTGCATGGTTTTTAAAACTTGATGGTAGAACACAAACCGTAGTATTATCACCAATCGGTTGTAACGCCACGAATGCTTCGTAATTTAACCATGACGCAAATGCAATTGCAAAGAATGTGCATGAGAACACTTCAACGGCTCGGTTTATAGATTTGTATCTAAACATGAAACGGGTTGATTTTTTGTTATAGAATGTAATAATATGTTGTGAAAAATACTCAATGACCAATATATTGTACATAACCACAAGGCATATATGAGGTCGTTATATAAAGTTGCTAATTGTATTCGTTATATAAAAAGTAGGTTCTACTGCTTTTTTGTGACATAAAATTGCTTACTGAATTGGTCTCAATACACAGTAAAGTCGGTCTGCGGCAGTTAACAACAGTAACATGCTGGCAGCGTCGCATCCAAAAATTGGGATAAATTGAAGTTGAAAACATTCAAATAAGGTTGGTTTTTCAGAATTAAGATGAAAATAGTATAAAATGTAATGACTAAACTCATGGAGAAAATCAAAAAAAGCTGCAATTGCAATAAGTAAACCACACGCTGTTCGCAGTTCCCTGAAATGTATGAAGCTTGAGTTACGGTATTGTTAGACGATCAATAGTTATGTATTAGCCTGTTTTTCGATTATTGAAAACCCTTTTCTTCTAACACAATTAGCATAAAACAATTAAAGTATTAGTACACAAAACACTTCCTGCAAAGACGCGACTCACCTTTTTCGTATCGAAGCCACAATAATATTAAGATTTCCAAACAATCCCACAGTACCACATATCACTAGTACTGAACACGAAAAGGTGATGTTAATTTCTCCCATAGTTATCAGAACAAATGTCAACAATGTGTTCAGCACTGCAAGTTTGCAACTATTACTATCGAAACTTCAATATCAACAATAATAATGCAATTTTCCAAGTAATCAACAATAAAACGGTATAAGACAAATTTTGCAGTTTTTAACGTTTACAGTCAATTATACCACTGCAAAAACAACAATTTAGCCAAAAAGTTGGTCTTAAAAATATTGTTTGATAAAAAAGTCAACACAGCTTTGTATGGCGACGTCTTCAAAAGTTTGTACAAAGAGAGTTTTGTTGTTTACATTACCTACCAATTTGTAATCAGTTTTCTAAAAAACAGCCTTACTAATTAAATATCTACTAAGAAAGTACACGGCTCTAATATATTTAAGGCGGCACGGTTACAGTAATCTGCTATGTACTTTTCCCTATGAACCTAAAAAAGGACACGTTTTATAACAGTTATTTTTTGTCTAGTTGTATTTTATAATAGAATGGTACGTTTCGTCGCCACCGCATAATTATGACAAAAGGTCCGATTACGTAGATTACATGTAAATATAACCGATAAACAAATGTTTTTGTATTGTAAATATGTTCCCATATATATATAGCTGACGTGCTTAAATTAAAAATGTTTTTAAGCTTTCGTAACTTACTTCTCATTGACCAGTCGGTTTTTCCGTCGCTGATTTCTTCTATTATCAAACCATGTAAAAAAGGCATGATTAGCTTTGTAGAAAAACCAAAAGTGCGTGAACTAAAGAAACAGTTATAACATTTTGCAGCTGGATCAGCTAATTTTGTTTTAAAATTTTTACTGCCTTTTCAACTCAACGATATAATTTGAGAGGTGAGATGGACAGTAAGGATTTACTGAAAGCTGTCAGAGCAACTGTAGTTTTTTGCATTTGTGCCATATTCAGGTGATCCTTTTTCTCAAGCTGCCGAGTCATGATGATGTGCTCCCAAGACTTCAGGCCGTAGCCGGAAGCCTGTGTAGACAAAGCAATCGATTTTATATAGTCAACGTGCACTTAGAAGTTCCCATTTATTTGTAAATTTTAAGTGCGCCTCGGGCGGGCGGGGCAGTCCGTCGAATGTCCGGCGGGATATTGGTCGGCGCCACAATCGACTTCGTCACAACCGATGGAGCCACAACTGCTCACTGCTTTTGTATTATGTTTTATCAAGCAATTAATAGTTATCAAATTTATTGAATGAATAATTATAACAAGTTGTTAACTGTTTGTCTGAGCAACGGAAGACGTTCCACGTGAGCGTGCAATTGTGGTGCTGTACGCCGCGGTTTTTCTCATTCCTCGATGCAGGACACCACACGTTAATATATGAAGTTGTTCTTGGAATGCGCGCTGGTATTGACGGCTAAAAAGAGTTTACGTTGTTCCAACAGTTTAATTTTTACCGCATCGTCTTAATGTCATCTTTTGATTATACTGAACGTTAACTTTTGACTGAACTAAAAATGATTAATTTATTAATTTTAATGTCGTCTTATTTGTTAAAAACAAACTTCTCTGACTTTTCTATTGCTTAGAGGTAAAGTACTATTATTTCCTGCATTATAAGTACTAATATTTCCTGCACTATACAGCTAATACTCTGTAAGCATAAATATGTTAGGGCTTATTAGAATTTACACGCCATTGTTTACATACTTCAGTGCATTCTTTATTTTGCCTTATTAGTCTTGTTTTTGCTTATTTTTACGGAAGTTGACAAAACCCCTACGGTGCACAAAACTAGCCGACATGTATTAATACGTTCTTATAGGTTTATGTTTTTAATCTATGTAAAACAGATATGTTAAAAACAAAGTAAGAAGAAAAAGTTGGAGCAGTATGTTTCTTGGGCATCTGAGAAATAATACATCGTTTTAGTTTTTGAACTTTTACCTAAGTATTTCTGTATATAAGCATGCCTATTGAAAGTTCGGACCAACTTACCTCATTAAAAAATATATGGGATAGTTCAATGTAATACTGATATTAATCGGTAACCCCAAATACATCACCAACTGCTCTGGTACAATTTTCATAGAAGCTAAGGCAGCAACAAATAGTGTGAAACTTAGCAACCATCCACCAACACCACAAATAGCAACAGCTGCGATACTTCTCAATAACGACGGTATTCTTTGCTTTGTTATCTTCTTAACGTACAACCAAATAGTTGCATATATCAGCAAAGTTAAAAAATTGATAAAAGCTGTACATAAAGAAAACATTTGCTCCGCACGATTCTTGAAGCTTGACGGCAAGCCACATATGGTAGTTTGGTCTTGAATTGGCAGTAAGCTCGAATAAGCTTCATAGTTTAGCCATAACGCATATGATACAGCTATTGTAATGCAAACTGTCAGCTCCAACGCACCATTAATATTTTTATAGTCTATTGGTCGTAAGATACAGTAAAGCCTGTCAATGCTGGTTAGCAACAGTAAGATGCCTCCAGCGTTGCAGCCAATCATTGAGAAAAATTGTAGTTGAAAACACTGCAGTAACGTTGGTGAAAAAGAAGAGAAATTTACGTAAAACATAATGTAATGACTGCATTCATGAATTAAGTCAAAGAATGCGGTTGTCGCTATGAGGATGCTACATGTTGTACGAAGTTCACTGCAATTTCTGTTTAATATAGTACAATGTTTGTCGTTACAACGTTCGTTTTTAGTATTACAGTGAAAAATTCGCCAACAGCTCTCCGCTTACGAAACCCTCGTTATAACAAATTTTTTTGAATATCCGGAGAAAAAGTTTGCACTGATTCTTAAATATGTAAAAAAACTCAGGACATAACAAAACCCCCCTACAGCAAACGCTTTTTCAATCTTCTTGCTATTCGTTATACATATTGAGTTACTGTAAGTTCACAAAAAACTCACGCTTTTCGAACCGAAGCAACAATCACGTTCAAGTTTCCAAAAATCCCAAAAGTCGTACATAAAGCCAACACGCACGAAACGTAGTCGATGCTGATTTCTTGCATAATAATGAACAAGATGCAATGACAAATAAAGTCGTGAGACGACAATAAAATGAAGTAAGATTATAGTGGCGTGCTTGTTTTATAAGATATTTTTTAACAAAATATGTCTAATACTATAATTTTTACGTATTAGTTGTTTTCCAGGAAGAAAATTTAATTGTGCTTTAAGAAATAACAAACATTTTCCTTTGTCATAACTCTATAACATTTACAAAAACGAGAAAAACTTTAAGTAATAGTTTCTATATTTTAACAAATGTATAACAAAAATAATTTTGGGGGAACAATTTTACGTGAGCGCCGAAGCACAATTTTTGAGCTTAACTTTTTATTAAGTTAACGTTTAAGATAGCTATCAAAGACAATAGTACTTATATACAGGTAAAAATTAAACAAATGTACAATTTAAAGCTGGTGCGTTGTCGTAGTTGGTCTTATAATGACTGGGCACAATACTGAAAAAATTATATGGTAATGTAAATCTTTATAAAAAATTTATTACTATGAAAACAAATTTTTTTTCTAGCTAAAGGAATGTCTTATTGTTAGTTATGATTAGCGTTTTGTGTGTGTGTGTCTCACACTTATTAACAACAAATAACTACTGGATAATCGAACTCACCTCTTCACTATCTGTAATTTGAAATGGTTTTAGACCACTTATGAATATTTCTAGTTTACATCCTTTTCTACCACCATCACAAAATTCGATTTCATTTGTAATGTCGAAAATCACATCAGCATTTCGACGGTAAATAACTTTTACATAGAACTCTTCCGCTTTCTTATCGTTCCAAAGCTCGAAGAACAAAGCCGATGCCATTTCACAATTATTTTCACGATCATAATCTAGCTTCTTAAAACCTAGTGCGAACAACGAACCAGTAATGTATGTGTCGTGCTAAAAATGTTGAAAATAACTGACATATTTTGTAGCGAAATTTTGAAGTCATCTTACATGTACTAAATAACTTTTGAAGTCATCTTACATGTACTAAATAAATTTTGAAGTAATCTACATGTACTAAATATGTTATAAAAATAACCATTGTTTTTTAAAATCTCTTTGGCTTACCAATGAAAAAGCTTTAAACTTTAAATCATACAGTTCATCGCAAATGTCATCATCGGCTAAATGATTTGATTCTTGGGAACATTGTTGTTTTAACGTAAATTTTTGCATTATGTCGGTTAACACACGTCCAGCGTGATATTGTACCAACTTTTGATAAATATCGATTTTATTATCAAGTAAGCCTAAAATTTTTTCAATACTCATAGGCATGATCAAGTTAGAGGTGAGGATATAAGTCAAAAAAAAAAGAAAAATAACCTACCATCACCGTAAAAGTATTTTAAAGAAGTAACATAAGAATTAAATATTTCTTCCCATGCACTTTCGTATTCTGGTGCTAATGTAAGGTTTTGCATTTTCTAAAATGTTTTGTAACAATTTCAATGTAACACCAATTTAAAAATAAGACTGTTAACTTACTTCAACATATAATGGATCAGCAAAATCAAAAGAATGCAGAATACTTGTTGTCGTTGTTAAGTTTTTAAACCATTTCTAAAAAAATTAGTTTTTTATTATATTGGAAAATCATAGTATATTTTCGTTGTAAGCAGAATTAGCTACTCTAATTGTTACAACTCTACTTACGTTGTGATGTATAAAATCTTGATAGACTGCATTAGCTTCGGCATACTTTGCTAACTTAGCAACAAAATCACACTGGTTGTAGTAAGGATATCCTACAATATTTTCTTCATTTTCTTTTGGCCAAGTTAGATCAAAGTCGTTGATGGTTACACTATTATCATTAAATGTGCCTTGGAAGTTGTACAAGGCTGACTGTTGCGTTCGGTTTCTGATCGATGCTTCAACTTTGTAAGCTTCAGGAGAATATACGGGAGAAAATAGCTTTAGTTTCTTTATATATTTTTGTCTTATATATGAACCAAGTTGCCGTTGTTGTTCGATTCCGTACTGTAAATATAAACATTGTTTAACGGATTTTGCGTTTTACAGTATTTTAATACCAGCCGTTTTCGGTAGTTTGAGTGTTAGATATTTAACTTACATCTGTCAGTTCACCCATGCCATTAGGCCAATAATCAACTGGATATAAGTTGTCGGTAAAATTAACGTCAGGAGATCTCATGCCATGACGCCAAACCTGTATATTCATTACTTACTAAGCTTCTATATTATTATATACAGTAAAAAAAATATTTTTTTTTGTATTAAATTTTATATATTTATGTACTTACAGCGGTAACGTAAACCAACTCCATAGTGTCATCTTTCGGGTCATCCTTAGCAACTTTTGCAACAATAGGTAAAGCTACCACCACATCTGTCAACAAACAAATAGCCACCAACAACGTCAAACTCAGCAGCATTTTTTACCCGTTAATTATAGTTGACTATGACAATACTGTTGGTTTACACAACCACCAAAGTTTGAGTTAAATTTTAGCAATTTAACGATATTTTACAACTGTAATGATCACCCAATTGCGCTCGCGTTTTCCTACAACAAATACAATTGAAATATTAAATCGGTTAAACATAATTCAATCATTTTTTTGAAAAATACTGCTCAAGCTTGCAGTTTAAACCGTTTATAAAAACAATTTATTAGAGAAAGGATTTATTACACTTGAATTCTTATTTGTTTTGTTACACCTTTTTATACAAAAATCAGGAGTAGACATTTAAATCAATCCGTTTATTATTACAACTTAAAAAAAACAAGTAAACATAATATGGAAAGGTGAAAATATGCTGACATAACAACAAGTGGTAAACAAAATAGGTTGTATTATCCTAGATATTACTAAATAAAATTGTAATAAAAACACGAAAATACCGGCAGTTTTTTAAGTTTCCAATTAATGAATTCAGTTGTTAATCAACGTACGTCATCAAACAATTTTTGGAAAATCGAAATACAAAGTTCTTCAGCATAGTTAAAAACAGAGTTACTTATAGCCTCGTATTGTATTTGGGTCATCACGACAAACTTAAAAATAAGCCATCACGATTTTACATAACAGCTATTCAAACATTTTGTACAATATACTTTTTACACTAGTCTCTGTTTCATCTTGTGCAAAATTTTTAATACGTAATAAAAGTAAACTTTAGAAACTGCAAAATCTACCTATTTTATAATTTATCCTATTTTTAACCCACCTACATAATGTGTTTTAATAAATGTTGCTGCACTTTGAAAACTTGCTTTGAACTTTCCAGTTTAAAGACATACACATTCTTCAACAAAATCATGTGAAATGTCATTGAAAATAAAATTTAAGTCTGGGAAAAATCACGCTTCATACTTTTTTTTATTTCAAATAGAAATGATATGCGTAAGGTTATTAAAAGATCGCAATGTAAACTTTTGTGTATTTTTATATTTTGTTGTGTAGATCACGTGAATCCAAAAACGGCTTTACAAAGTATTGTATTTTAAACGTTTTAATGTTTTATTGTTATTCATTAAACGTTTCCATTTACAAATTTTTAGGTTGTCTGTAATTTTAAGAAAGTTGACAAAATAAGCATTTGGAACCCAATCAAAAGACAAGTTATTAAATTATGGCTCTCGTTTTTATTGCTTATTCTCCAGTTCTGCAAAGCTAACATTTGTGATACAAACTGCTTGATTGAGTAATTATGCTTTGTGATGTGTGTGTTTCCACACACAAATAAACTGTAACTATGTGTTAATATGGTTTATTTTTTAAAGGAAGATATAAAAGAGAAGATTGCAACTAACTGTATGAAGTCAAACTTAAAACAACTGTATTTTAAATTTGGTCTTCAGATGAAGTTGTCGATGCCATCCAACGCAGTAGTTACAATGAAATCTTTAAAAAGGTAAACTCTTTAAAAACAGAAGTTTACATTTTAATTTCGCTATTAAACTGGTATATCATAGACAATTTTCGTAGTCGACAAAAATAAAATTAACAAGAATAGCTAAAGTTAGAACATAAATCGTTATGAAAGAAACTGTAATTTCCCACATTTAGATATAGGAGTTTAGGTATAGTAATTATAGTAAACTCGAGGTTTTCAGAAAACAAAAGTGGTTTATCCCTTTTGTATACTCTTCCGCCATGTGGTAATAAGAATTTGCATATATTTAGGATTAATTTAATATTCATATTATATAATACAGTTTAGAAAAAAACACAAATTTGGAAATGGTTAAAATGGAAGTTACCATATAATATAGTATATTATGTGATATCGCAAACAAATTCTATGATAAATTCGTTGCTTCCAAAAAACATTTTTGAAGTTTTAGGCAAACTAGTACTGATACATATAAACAATGGTGATAATGTACTTGTCGTTTTAAAAAAATTTTTTTTGAATTTATTGTAGGTGATATAAGTTCAACTATTGGTAAAGAGTATCACTACCATTAAAATCACAAGTGTTGTGCACGTTTTGATACTGTTCTATTCTATTATATAACTTTGTTGTGCCGTTGCGTTGATGAACATAGTTACAAACTCTACAAATTGCAGCTTCACCGCTCATAAAATGCCTCGTGTATCCATATGTCCATTCCAGGTGACTTAAGTAAGCCGACCGGCTCCATTGCAAGTACTCCAGGTAATCTGCTGCGGCTTTTATACTTCTAAAAAATAGACGTTAGTTTGGTTTTTTATTTTTTTTTTAATATTGTTGTTTTTAATTTGAATGTTTTAAGGATACTGTGTTTTAGATCACAGTGTTGTTATTAATATTACGATTTTGTTGTAGAAAGTAGAAACTTACTTAAAATCATCCAAAGCAATAAATGATTTAGGATGTAGATCAGGATAATACCGACGTTTTAGAACTACTGGTACAACTTCATTAAATTTCCAAAACTTTTCGGTAACATAGTCATCACAATATGCGTTTTCAAAAGCTAGGTAAAATCTGTAATTTTTGGTTTTTCGTTCGAAACACTGTTTGTCGCAAGTGTTGTTGTTACATTTGCCAAAGACATCGATACGAATGTACCTAAAATGCTCGCATTACAGTGTGCTTAAATTTAGAGATACAGATGCGGGGAGTCTGGGATTGTGGTAAGATGGGAAATCAGCTTTTGGAATCGGGTGGATGACAAAAAAGCCAACAGGAACCATGTTGACCTTTTTTCAAATTTTCTTTAAGGTGCACGGCCTTGACTGTAAAGGTTGTTAACATACTTTTGCAATTCTTTGATAACTTCTTCTCGTTTAGACTTTGTGTTACAGTTCGAATACACAATAAACGTTCCTTTGGTCTTCATTTTTTCAACCTTTCGTTGTAATTCTGCCCGAAATGATGCAAACTGTAACGAAGAGTTTAATATTCATACATGTTAGACCAAAAAAAGGAGTTAACTGACTTCGGCCGGGCCAAAGCAAAATATTTGATCTTTTTTAACTCTAATAAAAATTTTTGTCTTACAGGCACTTTTGTATCGATCGGTATGTACCTTCCATAAGGAATCGGAATGTCGGCATTGGAATGATATGTGGCGATGGCATTAAAGTAACTTGCTGGAAGGCTAATTTTTATATTAGTAAGGTATTTTTAAAAAATCCGTATTTTTGTTCCCAATCAGACACTTACGATGCATTTTGTGGGTACTTTGTAGGCGGCTCACGTTCGTAAAAGATAAATAATTGGCGTGAATTTGTTCTTGATGGATATTTTAGGTCAATAAATTCTGAATACAATTATTTAACTAAATTAAACGATTATTACCGTAATAAATTTGTAGCTTAATTTGAATTAGCACATAACAACAAAAAAAATTTTTTAAAGATATATTGTAATAAAAATGTTTTAGAACAAACATACTCCGTTCAAACGGTGTAAAAATAACTGCATCGGCTTGACTCAAAAGTTCTTGGTCGTGAAAGAAAACGCATTTTCTGCCGCATCGTCTATGTACTCTCATGAAAAAGGTTCTGGCACCAGGACAATATGATTTCGCACATCTTTCCGACCAGACCAGTATTTTCGATCGGTTTTCAGATAAAAATGCATCTTTTTGCCGTAGATCATTAAGTTTAATGATTGGGGTGTTTGTTGTTACTGTGAGTTTCTAAAAGATCATTTAGGAGTTAAAGGGTTGGGGCTAGGGTTAATGCAAAGGATATGATGAGGCTCTGAATATAAGCTAGGACTAAGGCTATGACTCCAGGTCAGGGCTCCGGCATAGGCCTCCGGACTAGGGCTTCAGGCTAGGGCTCTGGGTGAGGACTATAAGTTAGGCCGAGGCTAGGGCTACATTGTGGTTAGTTTCAAGCTGTTTAAACCTACATTTCTCCAGATAAAAATTCCAAAAGCAGTGATAAGTAAAACAATAAATAATAAGTTTTGAGTAAACCTCATTTTTTGTTTTGTGTAACAGCTACAAAAAATGAATACAACTTGAAAACTACAAGTCTAAAGGGTAGTTCACTAATCCGTTGGTTCCTCATTGCTTTATAAAAATTGTGCTTTATCGTTTTACCTAGATTTTTCATTTGTTTTACAAAAAACAATTATTGATATTGTACTTAATGTACAAAAGCGATTTTTTAAATGTTTTTGTGGCATTTATTAAAATATTTTGTAGGAAAGTAAACGGTAAAGTTGTCTTTTAAGGTGCTAATTCATTAGTGATAACCCGACTTTAATTAGGACTATTTTAAAAGTCATTCTTTCTTTAAATCTTCAATAATTTACAAGTAAAGTAAAGCTGTTTCAAGTCATACTTATTGTGACTTTTATATTACTTATACCCATTCTGACATTTAAATTAATAACCAATGGGCTAATATAATATGTTTAATTTTTTCATAATGACAAAGTATTAAAAACAATAATATTAATTTAGTAAAACAATACAGTAGCTTTAAGCTATACAACCGACAGTTAATGCAAAGTTTAAAGTTAAACTTTAAATTGATTTGACATGTCATGAACAATAAGAAAAATGATCTCTAACTAATAATCTTTAAATAATTTTGTGCCCCACCCAAAGCAAATTTTTGGGATTGGGGGCACAGAATTAGTTGAATAACTTACTAGATAAAAAAATAAATAAACGTAATGCTATCGTATCTTAAAATTGATGAAAGATTAAAAAATTTACGAAACCTTAAAATTTTTAAAATCAAAGACAATCAAGTGAATTAATGCAATTACGAGATCAGTTAACACAGTCGAGACCACAAGTGTACAAATAGGACCAATGATATATACTAAGTACATCACTAGTAAATTAGTAAATTATAAAAGACTAATGATATATATTAGGCTTGTTTTGAAAAAGTCAAAACAGTTTTCAAATTCACAAAACTCTAAGACCTTAGGGTTTTAGGAACAACTTTTTGCGTAATCGACATTCACAAGCAATTGGCACTTTGATCAAACTCTCTTTGAAAGCCTCATCCGAACCATCCGGTCGGACATACGCGGGTTGTAGCCCGAATACGGTAGCACATTCCGAGGTAAAGAAGGCTGTGTCAATGCCGAAGCATGGGCCGCGCAGAATGTCAGCACATTCCACGAAAGTTGCGCGGAACTCGCGTTTGTCGCTTTGTTCGATTTCGACGTAGCTGCCGTTTTGGTCTGGAAGGAAGGGAGGGTTAGATAAATGTATTCTCAGCTGTTTTTTTTATTTTTTGGTTTTTTTTGTTTTTTTTGTATATCATACGACATGATATTTTGGCAAATTATTCCCTATACCTAGCACGAACTGTAGCCCTAGCAATAGCCCTAGCTTTAACCCTATAGTAAATATAAATGTATTCACAAATAAATGCCATACTATTTTAACCTTTACTTTCATACTTATAAATTCAAAGGCTCGGGTTAAAATTAGACCCAAAGTCAATACGGTCAAACATACTAAAAACATTATTGAACATTATAGTAATACAAACATTTTTAATGTTCCATAACATAAACACTAGTTTAAAATGTAAAATGTGAGTATAGGTTGATTAATTTTTAACGAGAAAGCTAACCATTCGACCGTAACGGTCAACCCACACAATAGATAAAAAGAGGCAAAAACGGAGGAAAGAATATACTTTTTAGGAGGCTGATCATTAGACCTATGACAAACGTCATGTGGCAAAGAAGTTCGTATTCAAGAAGATTTGCATGAGGAAGGTATTGCAAAAAAACTTATTTAAGAAAAAACAATATGTTTTGCAGTAGACGACGTCAGTGACGCAAAAAAAGTTTATGAGGTCAATGAGCTAAAAACTATTTTTGGAACAATAATGACCCTTGAAAAAAAGTTTTTTCAGTTAAAGTAGAGTAGAGTAAGGTAGAGTAGAGTAGCGTAGAACCAGGTAGGATAGAAGTGAAAGAATGGTGGAAGAAGGTACGATACGGTAGAGAAGTAGGGCAATAGTAGAAGAGAGAGCAAAGTAAAAGGAAATAGAGCAAGATAGAAACAGATACAATAGGATAGACATAATAGAAACGAGAAAAGTAGGGTAGGGTAGGGTAGAGTACGGTAGGGTAGGGTAGGGTAGGGTAGGGTAGGGTAGGGTAGGGTAGGGTAGGGTAGGGTAGGGTAGGGTAGGGTAGGGTAGGGTAGGGCAGGGTAGGGTAGGCAGTGTGATTACAACACTTGAAAGCTGTTAAGTCTAGTAATCTTGTTATAATTAAAATTTTTAAATAATTTTTTTTTAAATTTTATTTCGTATTTTTTTAAGTTTGACAACTTACCGATTCCTATTTTAGGCTGATGGTTCTCTAGAATTTTAGTTTCACAGACGGGAATTGAGGCTGGAAGAGGTCGGACTGATGCTGCGTTTCTTTTTACTGGCCTCTAAAAATTAAGCAATGACGTTTGTAAAGACAATTGCTACATTTTTATAGACTTATTGGCCTTTATACATTGACAATAATGCGCAAGTTTTTGTTCATGATTTTTATAGTTAAAAACACAGCTTTACACATGATTTTTTAAAATGTAAAACATAAATTTTGTTTGAGTCCTTGGACCTCATAAAATGTAGTTTAAAAACTAAAAATCACGTTTTTAAACTTGTTACAAATGCGTGCAACAGGTGAGTTTTCAATATTCACCACATTTTTGATGCTTTTTCGCTGCTTACGTCGCAAAGACTCAGCAATTCTACTTGAAACAAAGCACTAAGGCTAGGCTAAAGCTAAGGCTAAAGCTAAGGTAAAAATGTTGTAGATAATAATTTAAGAAGTGGTACTTACTTTAAGTACCGGTCGATCCAATGAAGAAATACCCGCGTTTTCCAATAACCTTTCGATTACTTGTTCTGGTTGATACCGCGCAAACACTGCAACAAAAGAAATAATAATATGACAATATTTTGAAGGTCTTTTATAAATATCTTTATAAATAGTTATTAAACTTTGGTTATCATTAATTGATTTCCTAGCTCAGTAAAGCTAACGTTTTTAAAGTATAAACTACAGTAAAACTTTTACAGATTGAACTTCTTGATTTACATTTTTTCGTTACAAAGAAGTTAAAGAAGTTTTAAATGTACTGTGTAGTGATAAGTAGTTTTAGTGATAAGTAGAGAATCTCTGTATTACTTACCATATACACCACAGGCTGATTGAATCATCATAAATAAGACTGAAGAAAGCATTGCAAGGCTTTTGAGTTGAGCTGAAGACATGGCTTATGGTAGGCAACCTGAAATTTTTTTTACATACAGTACGTTATACAAAATAAAAAAAAAGTTATTATTCATAAGCAATATATGTTTTTTAACACTGTTGTAATTTTTTTTGCTTAAAAATGGTTTAAGCTAAACTTTAAGTCACAGTACCCCCAAACCAAAAAATAAAAGTACAACTCTTGATCTAAAAGTTACAGTACCCCGACAAAAAATAAAAAAAAAAGTACAGCTCTTGATCTAGTGCAAAACCATGTGACCTAGTTGTTGCAAAAACGTTTGTCACAATGACTCGGAATTGCAAAGTCGACTGTCTTAAGAACCATTCAAAAGAGTAGGTTAATTAGTCGCCCCTCCTAATCCCACTGTTTACTTGTGAAACAATTGCGCCGCCTACACTCAGCCTATTAATGCCTTAAATTAGTCATTTAAAAGTTTCCGAATATAGCCATCCCAAAAGTACAAGGAACAGCGGGCGTGGTACGATCCGGAGTCATCGGGTCATGGGTAATTGAAATTTTTTAAATTTACGGGATTGGGAGGGTTTTTGAAACTATAGGTAACATTTTTTATTTAAGGCTTAGGCTAGGTTAAACCTAAGGTTAAAGCTAAGTTTAAGACTAATGTTAAAGGTGTGGCTAGGGTAAAAGCTTTCTTATGCATAACCTTAATAACTCCTCATACTATCAAAAAATCAAAACTAACACAGACCAACCCTACCACCCTCATCCCCAACAATCTTGCTTTGAACTAATGTGCAATACATGGTTATTTCATCTTCACTATGTTTGTGAGTCTACACAGTTTATCATGTTTATTCGAAACTAATTGTTCTCGGAATTTCCGCAAGGGCATGTCCACTCGGCGGTTTCGGCGAAAATTCCGAACCGGTTTCCAGGAAGATTTTACCCATTTATTTTTAGTCCAATACTCTCAACTTTGTTGGTCTTCTTCCGGCCAAACTGTATTGTTTTGATTTGGTTTATAAGGGCGAGTACGGTAAATTTATAAAATTATGTTTAGGGCGAGGGTAAAGCTAAGGCTAAGGCTAAGGCTAAAGCTAAGGCTAAGGCTAAACCAAATGCCGACTAAAACTTTCTAAAACTAACACTACTCTAACAACACACCACACACACCCTTTCCTCTCCAAGTAAATACTAATTTTATCTTCTTCAAGCAAAAACCGTTGTTTTGTACAAAAAGTCAAAAGTTTTGTTTTTGTACAAAAATACATACTAACAACTTTTACCATAGTCCTTCACATCATCTCAAAATAATGCAATTTTATGCACTTGTAGGGAAAACAACTGGAATATGTATACAACCTCCCTACTGTGGACCAAATTGTTTATGTAAAAAAACAAATAACAATTAAACTTTTTGGCAAATAAAGTAGCACTTTGTTGTAAACCGTACCAAGAATACTGGTTAAAGTGCAGTTTATTTTGAGACATAACAAATAATAAAAGGTTTTGGCGTTTAAGGAATTGAGGATCTATGGAGATTGGGTTAGTGCAACTTTGAAGTTTGATGAGTAGTTTACTGTGGTTTTAATGGGTAAGGTTAAAGTTAGAGTCAGGGCCGGGCGCGAGGGGGGGAGACGAAGGGGGTACCCCCTAAAAAAAATTTTGAAAAAAGTTGAACGTGGTCCCCCCCCCCTGTGGATTTTCGGAAAAAAAAATTGCAAAAAATCGGCACAGGTAGCTCTACCTGTGCCGATTTTTTTAGACCCCTGCCCCCCAGACCAAAAGTCTCCGCCCGGCCCTGGTTAGAGTTAGTAAGGCTAACTTAAGGCTAAAGCTAAGGCTAAGGCCAAGTACTAAGCTAAGACTAAAGCTACGGCTAAAGCTTAAACTAAGTCTAGGACTAAAACTATGGCTAAAGTTAAAGGCTATGGCTAAGACTAAGCGAGTTTAAGGCGAATGCTAAAGCTAAGGTTTAAACCTGAATTAAGTAAATCATAAAAAAATTTTATAAAATAGGTCAGCGGTGATATTTTTGTAACCAATATTTAAAAAACACATACAAACGTTATGATTTTGTAGTATAAACCACTACCTAAAAACATAAATAAGGCATTGTATTTTGGGTACTAGGAACAACGTAAATAAGCTGCTACCTTACTATAACACGTTAAACTAAATGTTAAGTTGTAACTAGCGGTACTCGTATAAACCACTACTAAACAAAATTGATAAACCCGCTGTTTAACAAATGTCAATACCAATGTTTAAGAAGATAAGCAACAATTTGTCGAGTATAACTTACTATTTCGCACCTGACGATGACTCGGATGACACGGTTCGAAAAACTTCCGTGCTGCCGAACAGAAATGATATGCTGTGAGAAAGGCTGGTAATCAGTGCGCGAAATTACCGTTTTCTTTTTTAGTCACCACAAATTCGTGGTTGTGTCGAGGGAATACAGAGAACAAGCTGAAATAGTACAAAAATTTAGTACTGTCACGAGAAAGTTTGTAAAGTATAAACACAGCATATTAGGTTTACCCTTTTTGCCATCGCGCAAAGCCTTAAATACTCTAACCTTCTAATTAACAAACTAATGTTGTAAAAATGTTTGCTACAACTTCAAGGTCAAGATAATACTACAATAAGTATTTTCAAAATATTGTACGTTATGTAGATAAATCAAAATAAACATAACACTTTGGAAGTACTCGCACTAATATTGAAGGTGGACAGTCGAATACCTTTTCTTGGTACCATATAATACTCTTACTTAATATCACGTAAACATAGCAAAACATCATACTTAAAAAATTACCACGCAAACATAGCAAACAACATCGTACTTAAAAAATGAGGATCCTTATACTATTGTGCATAAAGTTAAGAATCCTTATAGTATTATACTTACAATGTGAATGATATGAAGATCCTTATACTAATATTATGCATAAATATAAAACTAACAAGAACCTAATAAGAGATCAACAACTCTAGTTGCATGGTTAAGTTAGTTATTACAAAAACAAAAAACATAAATAACACGTAAACTTTACTGTTTATTTACGTTTTGGTACACCCGATTTGTATAAACTTACGTTTACTCTTATTTTTATTCTGTATGACCGAGCTAAACCCAACTACAATAATAAACATGTGTTGTGTCTGCGTGAGGAAAGTTACAAAATTTTCAAAACGTTTTTTTTTGTAAAATACATTTTAAGTATGATGATGAGACATGAAACACGACAAATGTACAAAATTATGTAGAAAAATTATTAATCACACTAAACACGGAACATAAGTTGAGACGTGTTGTCAGCATTGACAGACGATTTTTTAATAGAACAAGGACTTTTTGAAAAAAACTTGATTTTATGTTAAAGATATGTTACAAACAAGATCAAACATAAACAAAAATGGATCCACCCTGAAAACAAAAGAAGAACACCCGTAGCTTTAAAAAATTACAGAACTTCTTTACTCCACCCTTTAACAATGAGGATATGTCCACCAACCGTTAACAACAACTTTTCGTTTAGTAACTTGACAGAAGGATAAAAAAATCATCCCTCGGAAAAATTACAGTAATTATAAAAAGCTTTGGTTGGTTGAATATGCATGGTAATTACATGTATAAAAAATAAATGAAATGTATATTTATAATACAGTCATGTCAACAACTTGATGTTACTTTATGAACACCATAGAACACCGATGCTGTTCAGAAATCAGTACAAGCATGACATTAGCTATTCATTACAGTACACACTTTCCTAAGATTTCTTAGTTACTTTCAAAAAGTATACCAATTTTGAGCCATAAGGCGATATACACTAATCACAATGTCGTGTGTAACTTCGTCTCACCTAAGCAATAACTTTTAAACTAATATCAATTAAAATGACCCAAAACCCATTTCATCAATACCTCACAACATAAAAACATTGTATAGCAACACGTTTACATAGAGTCACCCGCATATATACGATAAACGCTTATTGGGTTGTACCGAAACTTTGTGGCCACGCCCCGTTTTGAAGCAAATGTTAGGGTTTACCGAGTGAAGAGGTGTTGAATAGTAAATGTGCCAAATTATAAGTCCATGTTAGAGCGTAGCAAATGACGTGAAAAAATTGTTAACGTCACAGTTCATGATCCGAAATGAACTACAAATTAACTCAAATTGCTTTCGAGTCAATTTGCGGGTTTGAGGTCAGAAGTTTTATCAAATAACGTTGTTGATGGTCAAATACACTTCCAATAGCTATGATTGTTGATGTTCAAATCCACATCGCATAGTAGTCAAATTCAAAAAATTTAAGTATCCAAAAATACAAGGACTAATATAAAAACCGTAATTCGTACTTGTTATTGCAATTTGTTGTATACGGAAATTTGATCCATCTTATAATATTACTTATAAAATGACGACTGAGTTCAAAAAATAGTAGCAAAAGAGCTAGTTTTGTATAATTTTAAAACCTTAGGACCTTTAAAATTTCATAATTGATAACCTTTTCACGGTTTGCTCTGCCCAAAAATCAATGAAAAAAACGCCAAATAACACATTGGTAACAAATTAACAAAACGTGTGTGTTTCCTCAAAAAATTTCATCTGTACTACGGCTAGTTTTTTCACCTTTTGTACGTACAAACAACCGGTGAAAACGCGAAAAAACGGCGAACAGTCGTCTCGCACTTTCCAAATCAGCGTTACGTTTTGTGGCTAATTTTACACTAAACATACATTAAGCATGATGCTATGCGGCGCCTACACTAATAATATTTGATTTTTGCAAAAATGTAAATGGCATATCGTACTTGTTTTAAAAGGCATAAACGTTACAAAAAATAGAAACTTTACTAATACTGACGACCTAATGAATAAATTAAATTAACATTAATTATTAGACAAAAGGTCAAGAGAAACGCTTGAAAATGACATTTATGAAGTACTCGCTTGACTTACATCTTTAATGAGACACAATGCGACATTACAAAAATAAAGGTTGTTTGGAATTGACAAGCCTAGACGTTGCATGGGCTTTCTCACTGCTCACGCTGCTAAACTTGAAAATCCTTTTTGGTCGATTATTATTTTCTTGGGGATATTGACCAACGCTAAACTTGAAAACTCAGCAAAAAAAATTGACTGGTTTCTAAAACAAGAATAATGCTAAATTAAATAGCTTTACATTATTTTTTGTTTTAGTATTTAAAAATTCCAGACATGTTATGTTTTTTTGAAATTTTTAAATTAGTAAAGTTTCAACATTTGTTTTTACTGAACAACAAGAATTGAAGGATAAATGTGTTACTTTACAGTCGGCACAAAACATAAATTTTTAAAACTGTAGAATAACTTCAAGTACGTTTTCTGATTGAAACTTCTTGACGTTTAAAATTTACAGCACCATTTATATCACCTTACGCTTTTGACAATATTACATATATTACCCAAAACCATTTTGGTATACGATTGCTTGAGTTTTTTCATATGTGCCATAGTTGTAAACGTGCAGCTATAAAATACGTTTCTCTTTACTCATACACTATAAAATAAAGTATCAGGATGTTGCTTATTAATAACGTTCCGTGTAAAGGTGTTTTTTACTTATCAATAATATAGTATCCAGATTTCATAAAGGTTAAAATAACTTTTTTACGTGGACATAGACATACAGTAACACGTCTGTTCGTTTTGTAAAATGAAGTGTTTTTCACTTTGTATAAAACTTTATTACGTATCTAGACAGGACTACATACCCACTTTCGGGCGCATATTTTACCTGTTCTTTTGAAGGCAAGTACAAAATTGTATTTACACTTTTAATTTTGTCGTTAGTTAATATAGACGGTATTGTATGAGTGCCATGTTTACTTTATACGTAAAAAGTATAATTAAAAATGTTACCTTGGGGTGGCTTAATAAGTTTATCCTTACTCGAATTTTCAATAGTATTAGTAAAATTATCGACTGGTCGATAATTTTTTATGTAGAATTTGAAAAAAATAAGCTTTCTTATTGGCAGGGCTCTTTAGCTTCAGATGGTTGATCCTACCCAAAAAATATTTTGTAAGTTCACACTAATGTATGTACCTGAACGTCAACACCTAAGTTGCACAGGTTGACACAATGACATTAATACTTGATTTCTTACACGGTCAGCACTTTTTATATAATTGTTATTTGCAGTTAAAACAAAAATAGTTCCTCACATTGCATATGCGTTTTGGTACTTGAGTACGTGAATTGTTTTACATATTAGATGTCAAATGTATACCTCGACTACACATGTGAAAAAGTTACTATTTATGTAAGATTAAGAAGTAATTATATTTGACTTGTAGTTGAAGAAGTTATGTAAGTGTGGTGGTTGTCGACGGATATGAACATGCATATATACCAGGGTTAGCTAGGGTTAGCGGAACTGTTACACTTCTCTGTAAAGTCGATGTCATCTCTGATACAAAGCAAGCTATAATAACATGTATTTTACCGCACTAAAGGGCCATCTGATGACAAAAAGACACTACATAAGAATTTTCTATAACAACATAGCGATTAAAATCGAAGTAACAGTTACCGAACACATAAATTATAACTATATACTGAACCATGTCATCAACAATAACACAGGTGTTCTGTAATGAACAAACAACTACACAGCACTGTTAAAGACAACGATCAACAATCGCTGGTAAATTTTTAAGTAAGTGAAAGGTTGTCACGTAGTAGGATTTTGAAATACGATTAGTTTAGGATAGCTATAATAATACTTTGCATAAAGTACATTTGTGTTCAACTTTTGAAAAGTATGTAGCATAAATTAACGTTTGATGTGTTCCGGATGAACCGTTCTCATTTTTCTTTATTGATGTCATTTTTTCGTTCATTTATACCTAAAAGGCTAAGGCAACGACTAAGGCAAAGGTTACTAAGTAAGGCTAAGACTAGTAAGACAATATGGATAATGATAAGGGTAAGGTTAAGATAAGACTAAAGGTTATACTCAGGCTCATGATTAAGCTCCATGCTCATGCTCATGCTCATTCTCATGCTCAGCTCAAAAACCAAGTTAGTCTCAAGCTTAGGTTCAAGCTCAGGCTCAAGCTTAGACTACGGTCTGGTTCAGTCTAAGACTCTACCTAAATTTGAGCTATGTGCATTATTTAAGTTTTTTTGTACTGTTATATTTTTAACTCTCTACAACCCACGCCATTTTTAAAAGTTTCAAATGTAAAATTTGAATAGTAAAACAACTCAAATATCCGTATTATATAAACACAAAAACATTTGTTACCATTAAATGTAGCTTCTGTTTAGCTGTATATACTACCGATTTTAAATTCAGGCATCGGAACAGCTGAAAACGTTGGGATTTCTGTAATATAAGTGCAACATATTCAAGATTGTCTGTACTTGTACAACATGGCTTTTTTTGAATAGTCAATGAAGCACAATTTCGGAAGACAGGGAAATGATGTGTTTCATGAAGATTATTGATTCTCTAAATTTTGTAATTGCAAAAGAAAAGAAGATAACTAAGAAAGAGTACGAGTTGGAACTACTGTAGGGAAAGTTAGAACACTGTATAATACAGTAAAGAAGAGCAGAGTAGAGTAGGTTAATGTAGGGTATGGTTAGGCAGGATGAAACAAGGTAAGTTGGAGTAGGATAAGGTAGGAAAGAATAAAGTAGAGTAAGGTAATATAAAATACGGTAAGATTGAACACGGTAAAATAGGTCAAGTCAATTTGTACAATAAGGTAGAATAATAGGGTAAGGCAGGGTCGGGTAAGATGGAGTAGCGTAGGGTAGGGTAGGGTAGGGTAGGGTTGAGTAAAGTAATTTTTAATATTGTATTTATAAACTGCTAAAATAGTACAGAACTTTGTTTACATATTAACATTAGAAGGCCCGGGCAAAGCCGTCGGATAAGTGAGATTCGGTTCGACCAGAAGTTTTTTCACACACAAAAACCAACTTTCTCCTTGAGCTATGGCTACAGTTAAGACCTGAAAAAATAAAAAAGTTGTAAACAATATTTTAGTTTAAAATTAGCCTTTACCTTAATTTCATCAGGCTCTACCTCAACATCCAAAATCAGGTCTTCGCTTTGAATATTGACGTTGTTCGAGGCTGAGAGGTCAAATTTATATCGAACCTTTTCTGGCTGAAAAAATCATCTGGAAACTTTAAAAAATTGAAATTTGGGTTTAAGAATTGTTATTTACATATGTATACCAAGTTGTACAAATATAAATGGACCATTCAAAGCGGTCAACTTTTAGCTCATTCATATTTGGACAGCCTAATAATTGAAAAATTTATTATAATTTTAAAAAATTTTGATTTTGTATGATACCTTACCATTCTCCCAGCAACAATAACCGCATAGTAATCAGTTTTGTACAACCTAACACTGGCCAGTTCTTTCAGATAAGGCAGGTTGGTCCCATTTTCCCAATAATATTCAAGTAGTTGCCAATCTGATTCAGGGGTAAAATAAGCAATTTCCAAGTTTTCCATATGGATTTGACCGTCGCCGGTTTGAAGTTCCATCCACACTGGGCAGCCCTACAATAGAAAACTTTGGGTAGGGTAAGAAAATGTAGAGTAAATTATGGTAAAGATAGAACAATATATGAAGGCAACATTCTAGGGTAAGGATAATTAAAGTTCATTAGGCTAGGTTAAAAATAGCAAAAGGTAAGACTAAGAGTCTAAGAGAAACTATAAAAAGGCAATGACAATACTACTGTAAGTTTAATGTAAAGATATCGCAAGGGTGAATCAAGTCTATAGTACTAACTTACAGTACTCAAATAGAACTTTCGATTATACCCGAGCTCTTTTAATTTTCCCCACAAATCCAGTCGTTGCCTCTCTGACATTGTTTTGATGTCAAATTGGTGCATATCAATAAAACCTTTCATCGTCATCATTTTGTCACGCATTTGACACGTTTTTTCTAACACTGCCCAGTCCTGAAAGTTTTTAAAAGTTTTAATAAGGTTTATATATTGACCTTTGTTAAAGTTCAATAGGCTAAGACTGAACCTATAATCTTTTTAAATTAAAATCCTTTATTTAAAATATATCCAAATAAAGTTTTTTTTAATTCTTACATCTGGAGATATTCTACCACCACCACTGAGCATGCGATATGTTTCCAGCTCTTCACGAGTTAGTAGACCATCATCGTCCAAGTCAAATATGTCAAATGTGTTCATCAACATGACCCTGAAATTTCAATAATTAAATTTTTTGTTTTTTAAAACAAGGCTATAAAAAAGCTAGTCTGCACCTACGCTTCAGCTAAAACTTAAGCCTGAGTTTTAACATTAGACCACGTTCAAGCTAGAAGCTAGATGCAGTGCCCAAAGGTAAGCCTAACCCGAAATCTTAAACTGCGCCAAGAGGTGAGCGTGAGCCTGAGTCTGACATGGGAAGGTACTTAAATTGAAAATCGACTTTGGGACAAACCTATATATTATGAAAGCCCTGTGCTCACTGAGTAGGAATCTGAAAGCCGTTTTTCCGTATGGTTCTTCGTTTTCGAGAAAAAAATATTATACTTTGTCCTAGCCTTAGCTTCAAATTTAGTTTTAGCCTACAACAAACAAAGCAAATTCAAAAGTCCTTACTTGTAATCCTTGGTAAGCTTGCCATTCTCCCCCAATATTTCAGCATCTCTATTTGGCTCTACCACTTTCAACGGCCTTACAAACCGTATACAATATGTGTAAGTGCCAGGAGGAAACAGCATCCATTCACTTCTTCTGTACTAAATTTTTTTTAAACTTTAAATTGAAACACTTGAATAAATAAAAAATTTAAAAAAAATATATATATTTTAAAAAGCAGCGTCAAAAAAAAATTTCTAAGCCTTAGCTTTAAGGTCTGGCTCTAGCCCTAGCCAACTTAAAGAAAATCTGGAAAAACGGGTTAAAAATTCTTTGAAAATCCGAAAAAAAGTAAAATTGAAATTTTTTTTTGCGTGTAAAGAGAAAACTTTTTAAATCTTACTACGTCATCTTTTCGTTTTGTCAAGGCCAGAATCGCTGGAGAATTATCGGAGATCACATAGCCAATAAGATTGTTTTGAAAGCGAAGCAGGTCTTGATCAACTAAAGATTATATATGTATATACTGGCTCATCAAAGGCTTAATCCCATATTGTGGTATCAACACCGTAGTCCTTCATAGACCGACGTCATTGAAGAAAACAAAGATTGGGACAGCCAAGCTAAATCGCTGGCCACAACAGTGATAGTGTTCTACCCAGTTCACCACCAAGACTATTTCTGTCTCGTAACTTTTATTGGACTCGTCAGCAGGCCGGGCGTTGGGTTAGACGGGGAGAGGAAACCCCCTCCCCCTAGAAAAAAATTCGAAAAATCTTCAACGTGGTCCCCCTGTGGATTTCTGGAAAAAAAAATTTAGGCCCCCCGCCCCCAGACCAAAAGTCCTCGACCGGCCCTACTCGCCAAGACAGCCCTACTATACTTAAATCTCTCTCAGAAAAAAACTAAATTTAAAAAAAATTTTTGGTGACATTTTAAAATATTTTCGAAAACTTACTTTTTTCGTTGATTTTGAAACCAACACAGATTTGTTGAGCTCGAGTCAACACAAATGTATAGCCAATCGATACCGTCAAGTCGTGTGATTTTTGTATTACAAATGACTTTAGGACAGCCTAAATAAACTTTTTTTAATTTCAAAAAAATATTTTTAAAAAAATTTTTGTGAATTACAGTTGCCCTAAAGACTCAAAAATATATATAGTTCAAGCCTAATGCTTCAGGGCTTAATTAAAATTTTTTAAATAGCTTTTAAAGTTTTAAAACTACCTTATCAGTGCTAGTCCCCATTCTAGCACTAGCCAGCGATGGCGGTGGTTGATCGCCCATTGGTATTTGGCTATTTCGTGTGTTTGAGAACACTGATGACAAGCTTTCTGTACTTGAATTCAAAGGAAATAACACATTGTCGTCTAACTTTTGTTTTCTGACTATACTTTCGTTTAGTTGTAGTAAGTGGTGCCGTGTCGACATAATTTCTTTTTCTATCTGAAAATAAATATTTAGGGTAAAAAGCGAATTTTAACTTTAAAAAGGTAAGGCTGGATCTGAATCTAGGCTAGAGTTAAATTTGGGCTCGGGACTGGGCCTAAGTCTGTGTCTAAGTCTAGGATGGAATCTGTACCTGGATCTTGTCTAACGCTAGGCTTGGACCCAAAGACGAGTTTGAAACTAGGTCTGTGTCCGGAGGTAAGGCTCAGGCATTGTCTGTATCTAGGCTGGGGATAGGATTGGGCACAGAGCTGGGTTGGAGTCTGTGTCTGACGATGGAGCTAAGGCTGGGCTAAGACTATAGCTTTGTGCTAGTGCTCTGGACTAGAACTCTGGGCTAGGGCTCTAGGCTAGGGCTCTGGGCTAGGGCTCTGTGCTAAAGCTCTGGGCTAGGGCTCTGTGCTAGGGCTCTGGGCTAGGGCTCTGAGCTAGGGTTCTGGGCTAGGGCTCTGGGCTAGGACTCTGAGCTAGGGCTCTGGGCTAGGGTTCTGGGCTAGGACTCTGAGCTAGGGCTCTGGGCTAGGGTTCTTGATAGGGCTAGAAAAAAACCTTATATAGGCTGTCATACCTCAGCACCATGTAAATTTTGACTCTTGCAGTGCTGTATGTAAGCAATGACTTCATCCAGGTCTTCAATATGAGAGCTTTGTAATTCAGATATCAATGAGTCAAAGTCAACATCACCATCACCAAGTTTGTCGATTAAATTGGCATTATCTGCTTCAATTGACGGTAATTTTTTGGAAAATGTACAGGCCTTCGTCGTATGATATTTCAGCTAAAATTGAAAAATTTTTTAAATAAAAAAATTTAAAATCAAAAAATGTTTTCAAAAGTATTTTTCTGATAAACTTACCAGCATCTTCTGAATAAGGATACGCATTGGAAAGCTCTTCTACCGTAGTATTCTTTCCAGCACAAACAATCACGTCAACCAGCTCTCGGAGTGTTATATTTGCGTTCATGTTATTCCCAATTTCAGTAATAAACGCATTTCGAAAATTACGGGTGTCTTGTTGAGCTGTCATGTATATTGCTCTAAAAATACATACATAAGCTAATAATCAAAGCCCTAGCCCAGAGCCTTAGCCCAGGGCCCTAGCCCAAGCCCAGAGCCCTAGCCCAAAGCCCTAACCCAGAGCCCTAGCCTAATCCTAGCCCTAGCCCGGTCCTAGCTTTTCCCTAGTCTTGGCCTAGGGCCATAGCTTTGTCCTTAGCTCTTTGTTATAAACTCAGCGCCAGCCTACGCCCTAGTTTTAGCCCTAAACTAGGGTGAGAAACGAGCCGTTTTTTAATATGGGCCGGGTCAAACCGGACCCAGAATTTTTATTGAAGGGACCGGGCCAGCATGAAAAGAAAGTATAAGCGGGCAGGCTTAAAGTTGGGCCCCGGGCCGGGTCTCAAATGTGGGCCTAACCCAGTCCGTTTCTCGACCCTATCTACCCTACCCTACCCTACCCGCCCCCCCCTACCCACCCTGCCCAAGCTTTTTATGTTTTGTTTTTATCCCAAATTTGGTCCAAAACCTTACCCTTTAATATGCATTACCTTGCCCCATATATTATGTTATTACACTTCTATAATACTAAACAAAGGTGTAGGAATGTAAACAAGGAGTATAAAAAAGATAAAAACAACTTACATACTCTCCGACTCGAGGGAATCCCGGTCCTTTTCGTCGACAATAAAGACGGAATGCCCAGGTGGAGCGAGATTCGCTATGTTTTTGGCCAAGCTCTTTTTCATTTCGGCCTCTACATCTTAATTGCAATTTAGCTTATGGCCGAATAACGTTTGGGAGAGTTAACGCAAAGGCCAACGTGGCTGTTCTTGTATGATTAGGCATTAAATTATGCTTTAAGTGTGATTAAAAATGGCAATTCTTGACACTTTTAGTAAAACTAGCAATTTCTTAATCAAAATGGCAAAAACTTTCTTTACAAAGCAAGAAATGGCGAAAACTTTCTTCAGGACAAGAAATGGCAAGAACTTTTTATACAAAGCAAGAAATGGCAAGAACTTTTTATACAAAGCAAGAAATGGCAAGAACTTTCTTTCCAAAACAAAAAATAGCAAAAACTTTCTTTACAGAACAAAAAAATAGCAAAAACTTTCTTTACAAAACAAGAAACGGTAAAAATTTTCTTTGAAAAACACAAAAAATGGCAAAAATTTTCTTTACAAACCCAGTTTTTAAAATGAAAAACAAAAAATTTTAAAAATTTTTACGACATGTTTTCCCAATTAAAATTTTAAGTCAAATTACTACTAATGCAGTTATTAGTGGTTTTGGCGCGCGTTTTATTGTTACCATGAGAACATGCGATTAATCTACATCAGATTGTACTAATACAATTACAGATACACTTGTTAAGTGTGTATTCATATCGTTGGTATTTTGTTTTTACTGCAGTTTGAGCTAAAACACGAATTTAAAATAAGCATCATTTTGGAAAAAGCGGACCGTTGAGGCACAGAGGACTTAAACCAGGAGTTGCCAATGCAGAATTAGCAAAGCAGGAGAAGCCCAATACTTTAAAGTTGTGGACAATGCAAAACAAGCCTTGTTGAAAGCACTTTTCAAAATCATTCCGGTCGAAAATTTGAAACATTTAAACTACATTACAGTTGAAATATTCTAGTCACTGGCGTTGATGTAGGTTCTCTTATAAGCTTGCCTTACTAGTGGTTCTGCTGTTCCTAAACTTTTCCTTCCTATCGTCTTACCAAACTCATCACTGCCTCATTCTTTACATACTCTACCCTACCCTACCCTCCCTACCCTAACCTACCCTACCCTACCCTACCCTACCCTACCCTACCCTACCCTACCCTACCCTACCCTACCCTCCCTACCCTACCCTACCCTACCCTACCCTACCCTACCCTACCCTACCCTACCCTACCCTACCCTACCCTTCCCTACTCTACCCTATCCTACTCCACTTGTTTTATTTACTTTACATTCGGCCCTCGTATAGTTGAAGCACCGACCTCATAAACATTAGGCACCGGTGAAAACTATAAAGAACAAGCACCGCCATTTTTTAATTTCACTTCTTATTTTTGTTTGTTCTGGTGAATTACCAATTTTGCAAATTGTTCATTTTTCATCATTTTGTTCATTCGCTGTGGTCGACTATGGCTTTCCCTACATTGCCAGATATTGACGGCGCAATTCGGGATGGTATTCTTGTTGATATTCTACTACAACGTGGTCTTATCGTCAAAAAACATTTGTGTCACAAATGCTCTAAAGTAATGGTACTGGTCACCAGACCAAAGTCGATAGATTGTTTCCATGTAAGTGTTTTTACTAACTTTTATCATGTATTTTAGTATGGTTGTCGGAATGGCAAAAGACTTCACTTACAAGGGATCATAACACGCAATGTACTTCCAGATACAACAATCATATCTGATGGATTTAGATCGTACAATGGGATTGACACAAAAATCTACCGACATGGGGTGACAGTTCATGAGAATTAATATGCTAGGTAGGTTAACAATTTTGGCAATTTTGAACCATTTTAGATTAGGTCCCACACCCTTTTAGATCAGGCACCGCACCATTTTAGATTAGGCACCACACACTTTTAGATTAGGCATCGCACCCTTTTAGATCAGGCACCGTACCATTTTAGATCAGGCACCGCACCATTTTAGATTAGGTCCCACACCCTTTTAGATCAGGCACCGCACCATTTTAGATTAGGCACCACACACTTTTAGATTAGGCATCGCACCCTTTTAGATCAGGCACCGTACCATTTTAGATCAGGCACCGCACCATTTTAGATCAGGCACCGCACCATTTTAGATTAGGCACCGCACCCTTTTAGATCAGGCACCGTACCATTTTAGACCAGGCACCGCACCCTTTGAGATCAGGCACCGTACCATTTTAGATCAGGCACCGCACCATTTTAGATTAGGCACCACACACTTTTAGATTAGGCATCGCACCCTTTTAGATCAGGCACCGTACCATTTTAGATCAGGCACCGCACCATTTTAGATTAGGTCCCACACCCTTTTAGATCAGGCACCGCACCATTTTAGATTAGGCACCACACACTTTTAGATTAGGCATCGCACCCTTTTAGATCAGGCACCGTACCATTTTAGATCAGGCACCGCACCATTTTAGATCAGGCACCGCACCATTTTAGATTAGGCACCGCACCCTTTTAGATCAGGCACCGTACCATTTTAGACCAGGCACCGCACCCTTTGAGATCAGGCACCGTACCATTTTAGATCAGGCACCGCACCATTTTAGATTAGGCACCACACACTTTTAGATCAGGCACCGCACCCTTTTAGATCAGGCACCGCACCATTTTAGATTAAGCACCACACACTTTTAGATTAGGCATCGCACCCTTTTAGATCAGGCACCGTACCATTTTAGATCAGGCACCGCACCATTTTAGATTAGGCACCGTACCATTTTAGACCAGGCACCGCACCCTTTGAGATCAGGCACCGTACCATTTTAGATCAGGCACCGCACCATTTTAGATTAGGCATCGCACCCTTTTAGATCAGGCACCGTACCATTTTAGATCAGGCACCGCACCATTTTAGATCAGGCACCGTACCATTTTAGATCAGGCACCGCACCATTTTAGATTAGGCACCACACACTTTTAGATTAGGCATCGCACCCTTTTAGATCAGGCACCGTACCATTTTAGATCAGGCACCGTACCATTTTAGATTAGGCACCGCACCATTTTAGATCAGGCACCGCACCCTTTTAGATCAGGCACCGCACCATTTTAGATTAAGCACCACACACTTTTAGATTAGGCATCGCACCCTTTTAGATCAGGCACCGTACCATTTTAGATCAGGCACCGCACCATTTTAGATTAGGCACCGCACCATTTTAGATCAGGCACCGCACCCTTTTAGATCAGGCACCGCACACTTTTAGATTAGGCACCGCACCATTTTAGATCAGGCACCGCACCATTTTAGATCAGGCACCGCACCATTTTAGATTAGGCACCACACACTTTTAGATTAGGCATCGCACCCTTTTAGATCAGGCACCGTACCATTTTAGATCAGGCACCGCACCATTTTAGATCAGGCACCGCACCATTTTAGATTAGGCACCGCACCCTTTTAGATCAGGCACCGCACCATTTTAGATCAGGCACCGCACCATTTTAGATCAGGCACCGCACCATTTTAGATTAGGCACCACACACTTTTAGATTAGGCATCGCACCCTTTTAGATCAGGCACCGTACCATTTTAGATCAGGCACCGCACCATTTTAGATCAGGCACCGCACCATTTTAGATTAGGCACCGCACCCTTTTAGATCAGGCACCGTACCATTTTAGACCAGGCACCGCACCCTTTTAGATCAGGCACCGTACCATTTTAGACCAGGCACCGCACCCTTTGAGATCAGGCACCGTACCATTTTAGATCAGGCACCGCACCATTTTAGATTAGGCATCGCACCCTTTTAGATCAGGCACCGTACCATTTTAGATCAGGCACCGCACCATTTTAGATTAGGCACCGCACCATTTTAGATCAGGCACCGCACCCTTTGAGATCAGGCACCGTACCATTTTAGATTAGGCACCACACACTTTTAGATTAGGCATCGCACCCTTTTAGATCAGGCACCGTACCATTTTAGATCAGGCACCGCACCATTTTAGATTAGGCACCGCACCCTTTTAGATCAGGCACCGTACCATTTTAGATTAGGCATCGCACCCTTTTAGATCAGGCACCGTACCATTTTAGATCAGGCACCGCACCATTTTAGATTAGGCACCGCACCATTTTAGATCAGGCACCGCACCCTTTTAGATCAGGCACCGTACCATTTTAGATTAGGCACCGCACCATTTTAGATCAGGCACCGCACCCTTTTAGATCAGGCACCACACACTTTTAGATTAGGCATCGCACCCTTTTAGATCAGGCACCGTACCATTTTAGATCAGGCACCGCACCATTTTAGATCAGGCACCGCACCATTTTAGATTAGGCATCGCACCCTTTTAGATCAGGCACCGTACCATTTTAGACCAGGCACCGCACCCTTTGAGATCAGGCACCGTACCATTTTAGATCAGGCACCGCACCATTTTAGATTAGGCATCGCACCCTTTTAGATCAGGCACCGTACCATTTTAGATCAGGCACCGCACCATTTTAGATTAGGCACCGCACCATTTTAGATCAGGCACCGCACCCTTTTAGATCAGGCACCGCACCCTTTTAGATTAGGCACCGCACCATTTTAGATCAGGCACCGCACCCTTTAAGATCAGGCACCGCACCATTTTAGATTAGGCACCGCACCCTTTTGGATCAGTCACCGTACCATTTTAGATCAGGCACCGCACCATTTTAGATTAGGCACCGCACCCTTTTAGATCAGGCACCGTACCATTTTAGATTAGGCACCGCACCCTTTTAGATCAGGCACCGTACCATTTTAGATCAGGCACCGCACCATTTTAGATTAGGCACCGCACCCTTTTAGATCAGGCACCACACACATTTAGATCAGGCACCGCACCATTTTAGATCAGGCACCGTACCATTTTAGATTAGGCACCGCACCCTTTTAGATCAGGCACCGTACCATTTTAGATCAGGCACCGCACCATTTTAGATTAGGCACCGCACCATTTTAGATTAAGCACCACACACTTTTAGATCAGGCACCGCACCATTTTAGATTAGGCACCGCACCCTTTTAGATTAGGCACCGCACACTTTTAGATCAGGCACCGCACCATTTTAGATTAGGCACCGCACCCTTTTAGATCAGGCACCGTACCATTTTAGATCAGGCACCGCACCATTTTAGATTAGGCACCGCACCATTTTAGATCAGGCACCGCACCCTTTTAGATCAGGCACCGCACCATTTTAGATTAGGCACCGCACCCTTTTAGATCAGTCACCGTACCATTTTAGATCAGGCACCGCACCATTTTAGATCAGGCACCGTACCATTTTAGATCAGGCACCGTACCATTTTAGATCAGGCACCGCACCATTTTAGATTAGGCACCGCACCCTTTTAGATCAGGCACCGTACCATTTTAGATCAGGCACCGCACCATTATGCTTTTGTTAGACATATTTGAAGAAAGCGAAAAATAATTTTTTTTAGAAAATTTGAAACAAAATTTGGTCGGAATACGACCGGTCATTAAAAATAAATTTGGTGAAATAAAAATAAATTTTATTTTAGAAAATTTGATTGGAGGTGCTTGTTTCTTATATTCGGTGCCAAATGTTTAGGAGGTGCTTGTTCTATATCGGCCCCCTATCCTACTCCACTTGTTTTATTTACTTTACATTCTTCAAGCCTACAATTACAATTCAGGAGTTAAAAATTAGATTAGTCAATGTTTTTTTGATGCCGTAGTTTGTAAGGTACTGTGCTGATGTGCAAGGACGTTCAAGGTTCAGATGAAGACCAACGGAGCTAGCCTCGAAGTCTGAAGTTTCCCATCCTACTATAACAACGCCCAATCACCTTAGCGCCAAGTAACAAATTATAAAACTCAAAATAATTTAAACTTTTGTCATTTACATTAACTCAATACCAGACCAACGGGGGCCCAAAGGGCCCCCTATGGTCTGGATATCTTAAAGGCAATGCGTGTTCAAAAAATTAAGTATATATTTTTTGCGTATAAAATGACCCGCGCGAATTTTGCCCAGTTGCGCCCAAATTCCTATTTTCCTCAAAGAAATAAAATTATTTTTGATTGAAATTTGAACGATAAACTTTGGCATTTTGAGAATCGGAACGTCTAAATATGTAAGTTTATGTTAATTTTATTATTATTGATTTTTATAGATTCTCTATTTTCTCAATATAATTTATTGTTCTTTCTCCTTTCTGTTTATCAAAAGTCTTTCGTCTTGATACGTCTGAAAAACCTCTAAAAACTATGTCAAAATGATAGGGCTCATTTATTTTCTCCGATTTATACAATTCAATAGATTATAGAGATGAAAAACATATTTGCCAATTTCCAGTGCTTTTTCTCAACATTTTGTAGGTGTTCATTTAGATCACAGTGATATCGTTGCTGACACGTGTTACTTTCGGAACCATTTGAATTTTACGGTTGATAAATGAAAACGTCTTTTTGTATGAGAAATTTGGAACGTCTTTCGTCTATTGGTAAAATCGTAGTAGCGAAAATTAAGTGATGGCGTTGTATAGATAATAGAGATGAATAACATCTTTGCCAATTTCTAGTGCTTGTTCTCAACATTTTGTAGGCGTTCGTTTAGATCACAGTGATATCGTTGCTGACACGTGTTACTTTCGGAACCATTTGAATTTTACGGTTGATAAATGAAGACGTCTTATCGTATGAGAAGTTTGGAACGTCTTTCGTTTAATGGTAACATCGCAGTAGCGAAAATTAGGTAAAGCACAATATGAGATATTGATATGGATTGAGCCTTTCAGTATTGTTGAGGTAGAGATAGTCTTGCGGCACTTTTCTGGAGGATGGAGGCTTGTGGCATCTAAAATGTTATGTTACTTGAAATAAGAGTGGAAAAAACTTACTTTTTGGTGAAGGTGGCCCGCCGCTGATTTGCCCTTATAGGGCGACCCCGCAGGGTCTGGTCTTTCTTTTTTGTTTTTTTTAAGTTTATTTTATAGTTATTTTTAAAAAATTTCGAAGTTATAAAAAAATAATTTTTACAAGAAAAAATAAAAAGCGTTTGCCTATAAAAAAAACGTGTTTTTAAAATTTATTTAATATTTCTTGATACACCACGTTTGTCACTTCAGGATTGTCTTCTTCTAATTGTATTTTAATGCTTTTCCAGTTTTGAACTCTAGATAGCGCTACGTATAACTGGCCGTGTGTAAATACTTGGTGTTTATTGAGTTTTATACCTATTTTTTCAAATGTTTGGCCTTGTGACTTGTTGATGGTCATAGCGAAAGCTAATCTAACAGGAAATTGATTTCTGTAAAAAGAGACTGGCAGATTTTTCTTATTTTCCAATGTTATTCTTGGTATAAAAACAATTTTACCTATGTTTTCTCCAGTGATACATTCACATTTCAATACATTTTCTCTCATTTCTACTATTTTTAATCTTGTGCCTACATAAATGCATTACATAAACCTTCTTTTATATCTAAATTTCTTAAAATCATTACAACTGCATTTACTTTTAGCTTAAGTTCGAATTTTGGGAATTTTGAATCACCTAAAGTGTTCAGATATTCTGTCATGTATTTGTATTTTTCATTCTGATCTTCTTTGATTTCGTCTCTACTAAAGTATGTTTTTTCATCTCCTAATACAATGCTCAAAGATTGTTCATTTATTTCATCAACCTCTACATTTAGTGGGGCTAATATCGATTTTCGAGTCAACTTGTTCGCATTGCTATTTGTTATTTCATGGCCATATATTTCATGTACTAAATTACTTTTTGTGACACAATTTGATGGTAAAATAATTTTTTGCTCGATCGTGTTGTTTTTGCCTTCACCAATTTGTAGAATATCTTTAGCAAATTGCAAATTTTCCGCTCCGGCTCTCATATTTTGTGTTAACTTCATGATTTTGAATTTTGGCCATAAACTACTACCTTTTACACTTAATCTTACTATTTGATTTGTGGTGGCATTTTCTTTTATTGGTAAGATTTGTCTAAAATCACCTCCTAGTAGCATAATTTTGCCTCCAAATGGTAATTTACAGCCAGTAAAGTCTTGTAATGATCTATCTATGGCTTCCAAAATGTATTTGCTTACCATAGAGGCTTCATCAATTATAAAAGCTGATGTATTGATTAATTCTTGAAATTGTTTTGTATTTTTGCTAACATTTGACATGCTGTTACTATCAAGATCTAATCCAAGTTTAAAGGTACTGTGAATTGTGTTTCCGTTTGGGAGTAAAGTTGCTGCTATTCCAGTGAATGCCATACACATTACTTCTTTTTTCATTCCTTTTATAATGTTATATACTGTTTTATAAACAAACGTTTTTCCTGTTCCTCCGGGACCATCTAAAAACATAAGTTTTTGATCTGTTTCGTTGTTAAACATTTTTAATATCTCTAAAACAGCATTTTTTTGGTCTGAATTGCAACTATCAAGCATTTTTTCGCCTTCAATTTTGAATTTTTCGTTATTTTCAATTTGCATTTCCATCTCTAAAGCATTTTCATAAGTTTGCAGCTGTTCATCAGAATATTGAATGGCAGAATCCATCTCAAAATCTGTAAAAGTTTTTCCGTTTCGAATCAATATTTTTTCAATAAAATTGTACGCGATTTTATAGCCGTCATCTCCAAATTTTCTAACACAATCTTCTGAAAGTTCATTTTTGAATAACTCATACAATTCTTTTGGTTTAGTTGGAGAACAATGTATGAATAGCATTGCAAACAAAAATCTGAGTTGCCGTGGCATTTTGGAAAAAGCTGCTTCTTTCATAGCGTTGATATACTCTTCATCATCCTTTATAAAACCTCTAGCTAAACATGCTTTTTTATACGTTGAATGTAAAATTCCATTAACTGTTTTTAATTCTTCGAATGATTTTGGACCTCTAATTCGTAGAAGAAGTAATCTCAAATGAAAAACTTCAGAATGTTTGGGACTAATATTGTAAATTCTGCCAATTGTATTGTAATGCGCTTTTCTATTTGTCCATTTCATGTCTTTTCTGTTCCAAGTATATTTTTGTGGTA
The DNA here is from genome assembly GCA_904066225.2 of Bursaphelenchus okinawaensis. Lineage (NCBI taxonomy): Eukaryota > Metazoa > Nematoda > Chromadorea > Rhabditida > Aphelenchoididae > Bursaphelenchus > Bursaphelenchus okinawaensis. The sequence continues at coordinate 2,125,716 of CAJFCW020000005.1, read as the reverse complement.
GTTCATGATAAAGCAAATTCGTATTTTCTTTTTGATTTAATTCAAAAAATGCCATCAGTTTCGATTTTTTATCTTGTTTTAGTTCTTGAATTCTTTGTAAACTGTCCCCCTTTTTGAAAAAGATTGGTTGTTTGCCTTCATCATGGATTTCAAGTCTTTCTACAGTATGACTTTTTACTATAATTTCATTGCCTAATAATCGCCAAACAGCTTCTGGTGCACTCAGGTACCTACATTCTATAAATCTCTTGATTTCGTCATAATTCAGTTCTTTTCCGCCATTTGAAACTCGTTCCACCAAAGCTTGGTCTACACCCTTGAAAACGTATTTGTGCAAGTATTTTACTACTTCGATGTCTGCTACATGTTCAACATTAATGTGACAGTTAAATTTTTTTGATAAATGTGGGGAATATGATACGATGTGCCTATTATCTAAGATTTGTCCGTCTGGTGCTTCGAATGTAACTCCATTGTTTCTACGCCTGTAATTAGCATATCCGCCTGTTTTTAACTCTGTATTTTCATTGAATGCTTTCGGGAAATGTTTTGAGCATGTTTCGCTATTTTCAATGCATGGGAATTTTTTCCATATTTGGCCTGTTTCTTTGTTGATTTTTTAACACTGATGCATATTATTTTTAGTTATAATTCGGTGTAAATCTGGTTCAGTGTCTTTGTTTGGGATTTCTGCGGATATTAATTGATTTATTTGATCAGGGTCTGTTAATTTTGAACTTTGATTTAATGTTAGCAATAGATGTAAATGTGGAAGACCTCTTTTTTGAAACTCAATTGATCCAGTGTATGCTACTACTTTCCCAAAAAGCTCACTTTTATTTACATAATTTATCATTTCTCTGAATTTTATTTTTAAAAACTCGCGCAACTAAGTCTGGTCTGTCCGATGAGGTTTGGCCTGGCTTTAGATTTTCTTTTATTTCAGGCCATTCGGGATTGCATGTCATTGTGATAAATAAATCAGGCTTACCATAAATTCTAGTCAGAGCCATAGCATCATCATAAGCATTACTCATATATCTTGGGGAACCTAAGTAACTGGATGGCAACACAAACTTTTTACCGATTTGGATCCCTGTTTCCTCTGATTTTTGGGCCAAATATTCTTCAATATATTCGTACGATTCTGCAATTTGTTCACTGATGTTATTTTTAATGTAATCTAACCTTTCCCTGTCGATGTTTATATATTGAGTTACTACCCATTCTTGAAAAGCTTTACCTCCATACAATATAGGGGAAAATGGAACATCTTCTTCATCACGGTCGTATAATTTGTATTTTACATATTCTGCATTTGTTATTTTTTCGTTATTACATGTATAATTTGGGTGCCAACCAAGTTGTCCTGTTGGGTAAAATAATGAAAAAAGTAGGGGTTCTGTCGATTGATCAGTCGATTTTAATGTTACTAATCGTTTTCCGTGCTCATTGACGCATACTTCGTATCTTGGTACTTCACCGTCAAGACCCTGTTCATAAAGAACTGCTACTTCATTAACTCTAGGTGGATTGAATCGTCTTTTATCTAAATGATCTTTAAAGCAAAAAAGTAATTTGAATTCTGTGTCTTTATTTTGCTCTTGGGCTTTCTCTTCTTCTTCTTTTAGCATCATATATGACTTTGCAAATGGGTTTACTTCTCTCATCATAGTGTCTAATTCTAATAATAAATCATTATTTAAATGCTTCATAATGTTATAGCGTATACCACATGCTTCATCAGATTCTACCATGAATAATTGCCCAAAACTTGGAAGTTCGTCTGGATTTGGATGAGCAGAAGCGTTAAATTTACGTTGGAATTCACCTACTTGACGATACGTATATGGCCCTCCTCCGTTGAATTTTATTTCTTTAGTTATAATACTTGCCATTGATAAGGCTTTCATATATCCCCTAATGTTTGATTTGAATTCATTTGACTTTTCATGTTGGTTTTTGAATAATTTTTGTAAAAAAGGTGGAAAATTGTCGATCGGTGATGCACTTACTCTACCTTTTTCACAACATGCACTAAATTTCATGTTTTTATCATGTGTTTCGGCTAAAAAGTGCTTCCCTTTACAACTAATACATTTTATGTTCATTGGTCCAATATAATGAGTTGTTACCTTTGTTAAATCGGTCATTTTGTTAATTTTTCTTATATTTCTTTGTGTTTCTTCAAGTCTCCGTCTTTCTAAGCGTGTAATCCGTTCTTCTTCAGTTTCTTGTTGTCGTGATTCTCTTTGCTGTCGATTAACGTTCTCAATCCTTGCATTGTATTCTTCAACAGTTTCTTGTTTTATAATTTCAGGATTTGTATTTAGTGCTATACTATCAAATGCACTGCTAATACTTTCTTTAGTCAAACGTTGTGCTTTTTTGATATTTTTGTCTTTTTCTAATCTATCTTGACGGTGGGACATTGATGAAGGTCCAGGTTCTCCTATTTCTCGTTCTTGTTGTCTACGTTGGCGTTGAAGTTCAGTTCTTCGCTTCTTTCGTTCTGCAGCTAGCTCTCGTTCTTCCGATGAAGTTCTTTCACCTTTTCTTATCCGCCTTCTTTCCATAATAATAACAAAATTGTATTTTAGGAAATATAAAATTCTTATCAAGTCCTTATATCAAGTCTTTTTATTCAATTCCTTTACTTTAAGTTCCTTTCTTTTCAGTTCCTTTACTTTTAGTTTCTTGACTATTAGTTTCTTTACTTTTAGGTTCTTTACTTTTAGGTTCTTTACTTTTAGGTTTTTTACTTTTAGGTTCTTTACTTTTAGTTCTGTTCCTTATTCCTTTTTCTTTAATCTTAATCTTTATTCCAAGGTTTTACCCTCAGAAGAAGCAAAAATTTAGTCGATAAACGACCGCTCACCAAAAAATAATTCGGTGAACTGACCGGTTTTTTTTCTGAAAAGTTTTGAAAATTTAAAAATTTAAAAATGTTTAATTTTAAAATGATTTTCTCAAAAATTTGCATGGCTCTCTCCATTTTTTACTGTTGCCCTTTTTTCGGCTTCAGACATGCACGGGCTCTGCATTTAGAGCCGGGGATTATGTTTAACTGTGCTTCCATTCCCACTGGTCACAGGCCGCGGAATTCCGTGTTTAATGGGCAAATCAGCTGCTGTCCGAATGATTAATCGCCCGCTCATTTCGAACACATTTCACCCAATTTTGATTCGATTTCGCTTGTCTCGAGGCAAAAGAGCCGCCACAATCATGAACAATCTGATTGTTTCAATTGTAATTCTAGTGTTCGTGGTAAGTTTTGTCTATTTTTCAAAAAAAACTGTTTACAAACACTTAAAGTTAGTTTTAACTAAGTCCTTGCCATTTCTTGCTTTATAAAGAAAGTTCTTGCCATTTCTTGCTTTGTAAAGAAAGTTCTTGCCATTTCTTGTTTTGTAAAAAAAGTTCTTGCCATTTTTTCTTTGTAAACAAAGTTCTTGCCATTTTTTCTTTGTAAACAAAGTTCTTGCCATTTCTTGCGCTGTAAGGAAAGTTTTTGTCATTTCTTGCTTTGTAAAGAAAGTTCTTGCCATTTCTTGTTTTGTAAAGAAAGTTCTTGCCATTTTTTCTTTGTAAACAAAGTTCTTGCCATTTTTTCTTTGTAAAGAAAGTTCTTGCCATTTCTTGCGCTGTAAGGAAACTTTTTGCCATTTCTTGAACTGTAAAGAAAGTTCTTGCCATTTTTTCTTTGTAAAGAAAGTTCTTGCTATTTCTTGCTTTGTAAAGAAAGTTTTTGCCATTTCTTGCTTTGTAAAGAAAGTTCTTGCCATTTCTTGCGCTGTAAAGAAATTCCTTGTCATTTCTTGTTCTGTAAAGAAAGTTTTTGCAATTGTCATACAGAAGTAGCAATTTGTAAAGAAAAATTTTGATTTTTTAGAAATTCTCAAGCTCCGAACAAGACTGCCAATTCAGTATGAGACGTATACCCGAATATAGTAGTGTTATACGGACTGATAATGCTGGCCGATCATGTCGTGGTAATATCGATTTACCGTACTGTAAAGGAGCTTGCTTGACTTCTGATGTAAGCATCAGTTTTTGATTTTTTGATTTTAGGGTATGGCTAGGATAACAATAGGAAAGGGTAGGGTAAGCTAGAGAAAAGTAGGGTAAGCTAGGGTAAGACAACACTAAAGCAGGGTACAGCTTTCATTTTCCCAATTTTCAGGAAGGAGTTCACGTCTTCCCCTACCGTCAAGCCAACAGCTCCGTATGTGCTCTAATTGGCACCGACGAAAAGAATGTCACACTGCACGATTGTGACAAAGATGCGGACGAATCTGTTCGCTACGTCACAATATCTGCTTCAACTTCATGCGGATGTCAAAAATTAACGGATGGCGGTCATAACTAACATATTTTACACAACTTTTAAAATATTCAATTTTTTGAATAATACCTAATTCTTAATGTGGCATAACAACATGTTATAATATATTTAGTTTTCTATTATATATTTACCGTTTTCTATGTTTATTGTAATTCCTATAACCAAAATAATAATAAAGTATTAAACTTGGTACAAATATACTCAAAATAAAAGGTTTTACACTAAATTTGAAGCAAAACAAGGATTTATTTGCTTTTTTATTATGTTTAGAACAATTTAAATAACAAAAACTTACTTTCCGATACTTCAAAATCATAGAAAACACATGATTATACAGCAATCAACTCATTTTCAACATTCTTCTTCACGAAGTAACTAGTTAAACGAAGTGTCACAAAGTTCGATCAATATTTGAGATTAAATTATTTCTTCCGCAAGAGACATGTGGAACAAGATTTCGTAGTTTTTACGTATATTTTATTAAACTTTATATGTTGTTCAAGTTGTAAATTGTTCAAAAGACTTTAATTTTATAATATATTTAATTTTCAGGTCGATTTCAGATTAATTTTTGGGAAAAATGGCCGAAACCAAGGAGAACGAGCCGATGGAAGTGGATACCACCCCATTTGAGCCGGTTTCTATCCTGAAATTGACCAAGGACGCTCAACAGAAGCATGGATTAAGACATGGAAACTATAAACGTTACGGGTAAGGCGTTTTTTATTTTTGTTTTGATTTTAGGTTGAAATTTACGGGCGAAGAGTGTACAATATAAGTTAAAGCTTGAAAACTAAACTTACAAGTCTTTAAATGTTCTGAGATTCTATTTAGAACTAAAATAGTGTATTAGGAAGGTTTTGATAAGAAGTATAGATGGTATTAATTAATTCTTTACAAGTTATGATGGAAAACATATAAGGGACGAGCTAAATACATCGGATGGAAAGTATCAGACAAAAAATGCGATTTCTTGTCTGATATTTTCGTCTCTCATTTTCACGCTATCTTTTTTTTCCTCTCGTTGCCGACGGCAGTTAGAGAAAAAAAAAGATCGTTGAAAAAAGTATCAGACAAGGAATTGCATTTTTTGTCTGATACTTTCCATCCGATGTATTTAGCTCGTCCCTTATATTCAGGATTAGTTTGAATGGATAACATAATTATACGTCTGTTAACTCAACTTAAAAGTGTTTGATTGTTTTGAGATATCATATAGAGTAACTGAACAATACGCTAATTAGCCTTACAAGGATTTAGAGATTGGCTTTTAGTTTGACAAATATTATGGCTCAAAGCATTTGATGTAGTAGGCCTTGATAAAGTTTTTGACAGAACTGAACAAAGAATAGTCTAAAGTGCTTGAAAGGTTGGCAAAGTTGTTAATACACGATTTTCTATCTTTTTTCACGTTTATTTTGCGTATATTTTTACTTAACTTGAGGATTTATGTTGTTCAAGAAAAACATGGTGAAGATAAGCTGAAAATGGACGCAACTTTTTCCAAATTTATGGTTATAAGCTATTTCTTTACATAATTAGCATTGAAAGTATGTTTTAAAGCTGCTGAATTTTAGTGACTACTGTGACCGTCGCATTCGTCGTCTGCGTCGTGCTTTAAAGTACACCCATACCTACAAATGTGTGCCCAACCATAAGGCCAAGTTTGTTTTGCGGCCAATTACAAGTGATGTTATTAACGATAAACGGTAACTTTTAAAAACTTTTTTACTAATAGATTCTTTTTAAACTTTGTTTTAGTAATAAACGCCATTCTTTTTGCATCAACTCGAAATTTAGGTTCCTGGAGCTGGTCGTATTTGATGTAGAACATTGTTGGGCACGTGGAATGGAGTTTAAGGTGGCAAGTGAGAACGAGAAACATGCTAGACAAATATTCCACGCCCGCCGTCGCTTAATCAAGGCTGTTCAACATGCTGAAAACTTGGACAGTGCTGTCAACACTTCTCCAAGGGTAAGTTTACTAATTTTTTAGGGCAAAAAAATTTGGGTTTTTTGATGTTTAGGTATCAACTTGAGGTAATTTCGATTTTTAGGTATAAGTTGAAATATTTTTGTATTTTAGGAATCAAATTGAGGTAATTTTGGTTTTTAGGTGACCGTTACGTTTTTTAATTCTTAGGTCTTAAAACTTTTTTTTAGTTTGATGACTTCACCAAGACCGAAGGCAAGGCTTACGTAGCTTCAATCCAAGGTGCAGCTTTCTTGGAGAAACGAAAATGGGCTGAAGCTTTGGAAAAGTATATTAATTCAAGGTAAACTCATTAAAACATTTGAAAATTGCATTTTTTTGTAAAGAAAGTTTTTGGAATTTTTTGTTTTGTAAAGGAAGTTATTGCCATTTCTTGCTCTTTAAAGAAAGTTTTTGCAATTTTATGTTTTTTTAAAGAAAGTTTTTGCCATTTTTTGTCTTGTAAAGAAAGTTTTTGCAATTCCAGGTTTATTTACGAAAAACTGGTGAAGAATGTCAAAAACGAGGAGCTGAAAGCGTTGTACGAACAAAAAGTGAAAGAACTGACGAATATCATCAAACTCTGCGAGTACCATGCTGGCAAAAAGGGCCTGGATGTCGTACCAGATGTGTCACAATTGGATCTAAACGAAACGCTCGAGGATTCGCTAAAGAACGTGGAAATCGAGCCGAAAAACGAGAAAGAACGCAAGAAACAGGAAAAGGCAGAGAACAAAAAGAAGAAGGAACAACAACCATTGCCACAACCGGTCCCGGCCAAGCCAAGTTTTTTCAATTTGGCCTTGAAACATTTTACGGTAGGGGTTTGAAATTTAAAATTTTTGAAAATTTTTTTTTTATTTTAAAAAATTGAAATATAAAAAAAATGAAATTTGAAAAAATTGAAAATATGAAATATCGGTAAGAATTTGGTTTTTAAAATTTAGCCGTATTCCGATCGGTCAAATGACGCATTTTTTAAAATTTTCATTTTAAAAATTTGAATTTGTAAATTTCAAAAAAAATTAAAATTTTTTTAGTTACCAGAAGAAATCGAAACGATCGCGAACACGAAGCCGGCTGCCAAAAAGCCCACCAAACAGGGCTCACAAGAAGAGCCTCAAGAAGCCAGCGGAATCGGCGGAATGGTCCGAAACCTGCTCTGGGGCTCAAAATAAAGCCAAAAAATGCGAAAAAATCCCATTTTTTATTATTCTTGTTGGCTAAAAATACCCGTTAGTCATGTTTTTAGTTGGCCCGGAGTTGGCTTATTTAAATAAATTATTTTTAAAATTTTTTTTGTTGATAAAGAGTGAAAAGAGGGGTTTTTAGCGTTAAATTGGCTTAAAAACTGGATTTTTAAGTGAAAAAATATGTTTAAATTGAGTTTTTAGTCGAAAAATGGTCTAAAAATAGATTTTTGAAGGAAAATAGATTTAAAATAAATTTTTAAAATTTAAAAGGGTTTAAAGATTATTCTAAATGCCTAAAGGGCTTAATTCTTGCTATTTTGATATTAAAAAATTTGAAATTATGTTTTAAAGGCTTTAAAAATAACAATTTTCTTGGAAAAAGCTTTACAATACCTACAAATTGAGTTTTTACGCGATTTTTTATTGATTTTTCAACCAGTGAAAGACCAAAAATTTAAAATTTCATACAAAATACGATTCAAATATGTTTTTAAAGGTTTATTGTACAAAGTCAGTAGAGTTGTTCGAGTTACGCGGTCGCGAACGATGTGAAACTCCAAAACCAAACCATAGAAATAAGAGTGCAGCAAAGTGATCAAAGAAACGTTGAGTAGAATATCCAAAAGGGTGCCCAAAAATGTAGACCAAAATAATGAAATGAGCAGTTGGGATCTGAAAAACAATAATTAATAAAGAACATAAAAAAGGAATGACCAAGGACGTTAAAGTGGCTACTGTAAGACTACAGCAGGGTTGGGTACTGTAGGGCTGTGGTAGGTTAGGGTTTATAGGGCTATGTTAAGGTAGTGTTACTGTAGGACTGATAGGATAGGGTTAGTAAACATGGACAATAACTATACCCCGCTCTTGATATATCCCTACCTTTACCACTGCTTTAGCCCCTTTGGGCTACAGCAGCTTCTACTCTGAACGTAGCTTCACCCTAGCCCCACCTATTCTACCCCCAGCCTTGAAGTACTCTCCCCTACCTTTACCCACCTGTTCTCCCCCAGCTTTGAAAAACCTTCCCCAACCTTTACCCATCTATTCTACCCCCAACTTTGAAATACCCTCCCCAACCCACCTCATTCAGAAATTGGATTCGGTCGTGTCCTTGTAGTAGGCCGCGTGCATCGCCAACAAATGACTCAACTGCCCCACCGTAACATGTTGATTGGTCGTGGCCTGTTCCAAAATCATAAAATGTTCACGGTATTCGTCTTCGGTTACGAAGCCCTGCTTCACCAACACTTTCACCGATTCCACCGCCAAATCCCGGGACATTGGCACGTCGCCGATTGCCACATTCAAGTGAAACGCCGCGTCGTGGCGTTCGTCCTGAAGGTTGGCGCGGTTTTCGGCTAGCCACTCGAAGGAGCGCTGAAAATTTGTCATGATAAAAATATAAAAAAATAGACTTTTCAAATAATTCTGTGCCCCTTAGTCTAAAAATTTGCTTTGTGAGGGGCTCATAATTAATTGAACGAACCAAAAAAAAATATTTAATTGAACGACCCAAAAAATTTTCCACTGCTCTGGTTTTCTTTTAAAGTTCTTACCCGTCTCTGAACGTCGATGCCATTCCTCAACATGATCGTACCGATCCGTAGCACCTCGCTAATATTCACCCCCAGGCTTTCGCGATTTGGATAAGCGGCCTCGTTTTGGCCATTTTGGTCCTCTTCTTGCAGTTTCAAAGACGTTTCCTTTGATTTCACTTCCATCGCTTGTATATGCTTCTTTTCTTGTTTTGTTTCTTTCTGTCCCACTTTCCTTTCTTTCTGTGACTCTTTTCTTTCCCTCGTTTCTTCTTTTACCACTTCTGGTTCTTCTTTTATTCGTTCCGGCTCTTCTTTCACTTCTACTTTTGGAGAATGGCGTTTCTGAAAAACATTTTTTTAAAGATTAAGGTAAGGTAGGGCAGGAAAATGCGAAACAGGCCGCACGTCAAAATAAAAGAAAAATAGAAAATAAGGTGGTCGTGGCAGAGCAAAGCAAGGCAAGACAGGGCAAGGCAAGGCAAAGCCAAGGCAGGGCAAGGCAAGGCCAATGCAGAGCAGGGCAAGGCAAAGCAGGGCAAGGCAAAGCAGGACAGGGCAAGAACGACAAGGCAGAAAAAAAAGGCAAAGCCAAGGCAAGACAACAAAAGACAAGGCAGAGCAGGACAGGGTAAGGTGAGGCAAGGTAGGGCGAATTTTAAATCCATTTTAAGCTTACTTTTTTAGATGCTTCTTTCGGCCTTGTTCCCTTCAATTCTTCTGTCCTTTCATTCATTGGTCTTTTCTTGGCTGACTTTGGCGACTAAAGATTTAAAAACAAAGTCATTAGAACTCATATAATGCGTACGTACGATAAAAAAATTGTTTTTGACAATTAAAGGTAGAATAAAAGTGTGATGAAAAGGGGTATAATAACAGGTAGATAAGAAAAAACTGTAACTAAAAAAGGTATTCAAATAAAATAGTTTCAAACTTACTTTTTTGTACGAATTGCTTGGCGGTTCTTCAATGGCTTTTAAAGGTGGTGAGTCTTGAGGTGTCATTTCCATTTTGGGTTGTTTTTTCTTTTCACTTTCTACTGGTGGTTTCTGAAAAATAGAATTAAATAAGAAAGGCCTAGAACAAACTGGGCACCCTGAACAAATGGAAATAATGATGAGAAACCGGCCTTGAGCCAAAATGAAAAAATCGGACTTATAAAAGTAGGGGTAAGGCTCTGGGCTCGAGGCTAGGGTTAGGACTAAAGCTAGGACTATGGCTAGGGCCAGAAAAAACTACGATAAGAAGTTTCAAAAATTCAAATCTTAAACTTACATCGTGTGAAGCAATTGGTGTCTTTGGTTTGGCTTCAACCGCTTCCTTGGGTTTTTCTTTCTTTTCTGGTGTTGGAGTTCGGCACTTCTAAAAGGTTTGATTTAAAAAAACCATAATGTACATAAGTTAGCTAAAAAAGTTTTCTTTCAAATTTACGGCTCAAATGGTTCCTAGTTCTTCAAAAATTTTTCCATAATTTCATGTAAAAAATAAAAAAAAAATTATGTAATAATTGCCAATTTAATGTATTTAAACTTACCAGCTTCTTTTTGTGATGCTTCTCTTTCTTGTCTTTCCCATCATTAGATCTATCCTTCTTCTTATGATGCTTCTTCTTTTTGGTTTTCTTCCCACCGTCCAATCCGAAGAACGTCATTCCACAACCGCTCACTCGAAACCGGTAACTCGAACAACCTTTAAAAAATGAAAATTTGCAATTTTTCAAAAAATGACTTTTTTAAAGAAAATTTTTTAATATTAGTTTTGTACATCTTGATAAATTTTATGTTTACATTGCTGGAAGAGCGGTTTTATTTTGATAAGGGGTAATCAAAAAACTTTTATTCTGTTATTTCTACGCTTAACCATGTTAGTGAATTACTCTACCTTACAATATATTATATAAGCTAAACCCAACCTTTTTTTCTGTTTTTTTTTGTCTTAAAGTCAGAGTAGAGTATAGAAAGCTAGGGTAAGGTACCATAATATACGGTATGGTTATCGTAAAGGTAAGGTAAGGCGGGATAGGTTAAAGTACGGTAGGGTAAAGTAGGATACGGTAAAGTAGGGAAGGGTGGTGCAGAGCAGGGTAAGGTAGGGTAGAGTAGGGTTGACATTTTTTGTGATGCTTATTTTTCTTGTCTTTTCAGTTAATAGTGACAACGTTTTTGATAGTAATAACTTTTATTAACAATAGAAATGTAAAATCATCATTTGAAACCGAGATTACTTATATACTCAATAGGGTTATATACAAGATTGACCAGGCTAGAACAAAATAAACGTACACAATGTAAACTGATTAAAACAAATGCAAAGGAAAGAAGACTATACAATTTTAACTATATATCTTTTAGATACCTTAGGGCTTCTTCAACGCTTTTGAACAGTTTTACTTTTTCTCTTTTGAAGTCTTCTGGTTTATACGCCAAGAAGTGGGCTAGGACTGGATCTTCGTTGGACTGGTCCTTAAATCTTGTTCCCGAGCACGTTCTGTCATCGTCTGGGCTTGAACTGGTTCCGTCTTTTACTTTTCTTGAGCACGTTGGGACTTGTTCTGCGCTTGAGAACGACGGCCTAACATTTTCTTTATTATCAAATTCAATGCCTTCTATTGTAGGCACGCTGGGATCCTGAGCCTGGCTGGCTTTACAAGTGGCTATGGGCTCGTGTGCTTTAGCCGGGCTAGCAAGCTTGGCCACCTTTGGTTTACGGCCCCTGCGCTTCATTGGCCCATGCTTGTCCAGCTTGTGCTTCTTTTTGTATGCTTTTAGCAATTCTGAGCACGCCTAAAATAAGAAAAATTATAAAATAAATTTGAAATTCTTAGGCCAGTTTATTTGAATCCGGCTTAAATCATGGCCCTAGGAGCTCAAACTAGATCCTGCAACTTAAACTTGAAAAGGACCGGGCCCGCACAAGTGGGTCGGAAAGCTAAGACCAAAAACAAGGCTCGGTTCATTGGCTAAGCTAAAAAAATTTCCCGGTCCGGCCCCTTTACATGTCTCAATTGTAGGCCTCTGTCTCGACAGGCTGTCCCTCTCTCAACTAAATATTTAAGACTAGAATAAAACTAACTTACTTTCAAGCTTGACTCGCCTTCCCAAGTGGCTTCGGAGTCACTGTAGTCCTTCCAGAGGACTTTGTATCGGAGTTGGCCGTTCTCCACTTTGTGGTCCAGCAGCTTCTTCACCTCGTACATGACTTCGCCATTAACGTGGTAGGTGACCATTTTCACGTTTTTAGTCGAAGCGTTGCAAAAGTAAACGAAAAGCCAGCGATGGACGCATTTCTTGTTTTAGAACTAGGCTTTAGTCTTGACGCAACTTTTTCGCGTTGTTCTGGTACGACCTTTTTTCTGCGCTGCTTTATTGGTCATTACGCAATTACATTTTTTGATAGTAACGTTGATTAAAGTTGAATTTCGTAAAATTTTTTGACTTTTTGGTCGATTTCTTAAAGAATCCTAGATTTTTTATTTTAAAAAATCAGAAAACAAGCCAAAAACTAACAACAATTTATTGAAATCAACAAGAACATCAACAATAAAAGGGGTATAACAACAAAAAACTCTTGAAAATATTCAAAAAGTAGGCTTATTTAGTGTGTGGGTTAACTTTTTTCGATTTTTTGTTGCGGTTTGGGCCGCCTCTGCCTTTGGATTTGCCGCCTTTTCGTTTTTCGGCCGCTTTCACTGATCTCAAGTCCTTTTTGAGGCGGGAGTCGACCACCTTGTATGGGCCGTTGGTGGGTTTGTTCATGCGTCCGCGGCGTCCTTTGGTCATGCGGACGTAGGTGACGTCCTTCTTCTCCGGTCGCATCGCCTTTTTGTACAATCTGAAGGTGAGGGTAATGTGAAAAATGTCATAATTTTAATTTTTTTTCAAAATTTAAATTTTTAAGCCAAATTTCATCTTAAAAAATAAAAAAAAATTAGAAATTGTGCCATTCTTTTTGCATCAACAATATAAAAATTAAAAGTTGTGCCATTCTTTTTGCACCTAGTTTTAAACCCCTTACCTTCTGACTTCTCGGACCTTCTCGTTGTGCTCCATGCCTTCATTGCCCAAGATTCCTTCGGCCGTTTTCTTTGCCCTCTCCATTCTCCTCAGTTGCCTCTTCTTTTTGCGCATCTTGGCCTCGACCACCGCCTTGATTGGTCGTACGTTTAGGTCCTTGTTCTTTTCACGGTAAAACTTGATTCTTTCCTAAAACGACTTTGTAAACAAAGTTTTCACTCTTTTTCTGTTTGTAAAGAAAGTTTTCGCCATTTTTCGTTTTGTAAAGAAATTTCTTGCCATTTTTTGTTTTGTAAGGAAAGTCCTTGCAATTTGCAAAAACAATGAAAAAAAATTACCCCTCCCCCACCAATTAAAAAGAAAAACACTCTTGACCATGTCTATCCCTATCTTACCCATCAAAACACCCCTCCGCATCCCTTATTACCTTCCCCAAAAAACCACCCCTACCCCGCCTTATAATTTTCCCTACCAAGAAACCCCTTCCACCCTTTATATCTTTCCCATAAAAAAAATCCCTCCCATCTATTATATCTTCCCATCCTTTATCACCTCCCCCTACCTGATTGACTGGTGGATCCTTTCGGCAATGTTTCTTCTCGTCGTCTATGAACCAATCCGGTAGGCCTTCATCGTTGAAGGTGTACCTGTTCACGGCCCAATCTTCGACGTCTTTTCGGCTCCGGGACGAGTGGATCAGACGTTCACCCATAGCCAATTGGGCGGGGGTGAGGCGTCGTTTCTTGATCATCTGGCCATCACCATCTCTTTTCGTTACGCGTTCGTCTGTTTCGTCGATTTCTTCGTCACTACGGTAGACGTCCGTGACTTCGCCGTTCTCGAACGCTGACTTGGCTTCTCGTTTCTTGGCTTCTGAATCTTTTTTGGTTTTTGAATCCGCCGTTTTTGAATCAGAACCGAATCCGCTTTCCTCGTCTGAATCCGATCCAGAAGCATCGGATTCTGTCTCCGAATCATCAGCAGTCTGACCATTCATTTCTACTTTTTCATCATCATCTTGTTCATCTTCATCCACTTCTATTTCATCGTCTTCTTCCACATCATTTAGCTTTTGAATTGTTTCGTCTTCGGATTCTTCATCCATTTCCTCGTCTTCTAGTTCTTCTTCATCCATTTCTTCTTCATCATCAACTTCTTGAATTTCGTCTTCTGATTCATCATCGGATTCTAAGCCTTCTAATCTAAAATAAGGTCAAAAATTAGGTGATTCTTGATAGTTTAGGTATGAAAAGTCAGATTTCTTAAAATATCAACAACTTTTTTTTTCAATTTCAAATCTTCGTACCGTTCGTTAGCTTTGTCTGCAAAGCGCTTGATCATTTCCTTCATCTTCTCCGACAGTCCTTCGTATTGGTTTTCCAGCAAATCCGTCTTGAAATGGCCTTCGGCGTCGTTTTCACTGAAAAACATTCAATATTACTATCTAAAACTCAATAAATTGTATCAAAATAAACTATAATTTAACTCCATGACACTTTCATGTATCACGAACATCAAATCTAAACCATGATCAGTAGTTCTCGACTTGGAAAACGAAGTTTTCGACATAAAACCCCAGTTTTTAGATAATACTCCTCAAAAACGTAATTTTTCAATAACAATACCAGTCTAAAAGTTCTAAGAAAAATATCAAGAATCCATTCAAAATAAAAAGGCGATCTAACTGTTATCAAATCCAATTGAAATCAAGCCATTTTTAGCCTGAAAACACCAATTTTTTTTTGAATTATCAAATATTTCGCTTTTTCAAGATCAACCGGCCAATAACTTCGTGGAAAAGCATCTTTCACCGACTAAACCAATTCAACTCAGTACCATATTCCTCCCCCAAGCTATCCATCCCTCTTTGATACCTAAAAACCCAACAAAACTTAAAAAAACCTACTCTTCCGAATCTAACTCAATATCCGAGGCATCTTGCTCTAGAATAGCGTCATTTTTGTCGTCAGACTTCAAATCCCGATTTCTGATTCTTTCGTAGGCTTCATCGTTGATCTGTTTACGTTTCAATGACTTTTTGATTTGGGTTAGGTTGAACAGGTCCAGGTCGTCGGCTTCATCGATGGCATCACCTTCATGATGCATACCCAGTTGTTTTCGGTCACGAAGACGACGTTTCTCTTTTAACAGCAACTTTTTCTTCCTGAAAATATGCTGTAAAGAATGTTGTTGCCATTTTTGTTTTGTAAAGAAAGTTATTGCCATTTTTAGTATTGTAAAAAAAGTTTGTGTCGTTTTTTGCTTTGTAAAGAAAGTTTTTGCCATTTCTTATTCTGTAAAGAAAGTTCTTGTCATTTTTTGCTTTGTAAAGAAAGTTTTTATCATTTCCTACATAAAAACTTACTTTTTGAGCTTGGCAGCTTCAGCGGCTGATGCATTTCGAATCAACTCATCAATTTCTTCCAGCTCTCGTTGTTCTTCGGCTTCTGGGTCAGGTTCTTGGTTCTTTTCGGCTTCTTTTCTAAAAACAACAGAAACTAAACACATTTTTAACTTTAAAAATTGACTTAAAACCTGAAACTTCAATTTTTAGGCCTAAAAATCAAAATTAGACCTAAAACAATACTTTTAAGCCTAAACTTCATTTATAAGCCTAAAATTCATTTTTTAACCTAAACTTTCATTTTTAGCCTAAAGTTAATTTTTAAGCCTAAAAAAGTAAAATTCTCACTCAGCAGCCCGTCGTTCCTTTTCCCACTCATTCAGAATCTTCTTTCTCCACTGTATTATCTTTCTCAACTCAGCTCCTCCACAAACTCGAATATCCTTGATATTATTCTTGATTTCATCTGTTGTCAGTGGATTCTTTTCTATTTTTTCATCATCAATCTCGATTGTACTTGCTTTTTCCAACAACTTCATGTGGTCGCCTGTGGTAAAGAATTCTGATGCCTTGATGACATTGAACATGGTAATGTTGTCATCTTCGTATCCTGTCGCTTTGACCTTCTTCAGCTTGTCACCGGATAAGAGGCGTTGACTGAAAATGATAAAAAATTTTGTTTTTTAAGAATTTGAACTTGTAAAGAAAGTTATTGCCATTTTTAGTTTGTAAAGAAAGTTCTTGCCATTTATTGGTTTGTAAAGAAAGTTTTCAGCATTTTTTGTCTTGTAAAGACAGTTCTTGTCATTTAATGTTTTTTAAAAAAACTTACACATTCAAATGTTGAGTATTGTCCACGGAAGTTTGAATAAAAACCTTCTTAATATCCAAAAGATCCGGATCAACCTTATCCGGCTTCAAATACTTTTCACAAACCACGAAGATCTCAGCCGACTCCATACGAGAAGCACTCGGTTTCCAAACATGAACATATTTGAACAACTTTTCAAAAGTTTGAATCAAAGAAGCATAATCGGCTGATCGGAAAATCTTTGTCACAAAATATCCATTTTTGCGCAAAACTTGTGTCGCCAGTTTAAGTGCCATCAGTACGAGACAATTCTGCTCAAACGCATCTTTTGTCCAATTTTGACCAACGTTCGGAGCACCATCGTTTAGCACTGTGTCAACTTCACGTCCGGGAGGCAAATTCACTTTGATCTGTTGTCGAGTCTTCTCATGTGTAATATCGCCTTGAAGGGTGATACATTTGGGAATTGCCTTGATTGGACATAAATCCACACCTAAAAAACGTATTGTTTAACTTATAAAAAATAACTAATATATGAATCGGATAATTTTCATAAAAACTTTAGTTTTACAAAAAAAATTTTTAAAAAGTAAAGTATATAATAAAACTACAGTAACTTTTTAATTAGAACAAATTACAAAACTCTTTTTATCATCTTATTTGACACACTATAAGCTAACTTTGCTAAAAATTTCAAATGTCTACCTACGTAGTGAACAAATTTATAATAAAAACTGTTTGGTCCATCTCCCTAAAATCAAAATCCAAAAACCAAAGTCTTACCAATTCGTGTAGAATCCAAAGGCATGTTCTCGGCTGCGACTTGAAGCCATCCTCCTGGAGCAGCACACAAATCGACCAAGACTTGGGACTTTTCCAAGAACTGGAACCTTCTGTTCAACTGAATCAACTTGAAAGCAGCACGAGATCGAAATCCTAAAGTGAACTAGTTTTAAACGTTCAAAGGATTATGTAAGTCCTTGTTTTATCAACTTTTGTCCAAAAAGTCCTATAAGTTAATAAAATTTGATCGAACACCAAAAGAAAGTTTATGTAAAAAATATCTTAAAAATTAAAAAAACTATTTTTAAACCAAATATATTACTTTAGAAACCCAAACGAACAACGTATTTTAACACCAAACAAATTTAGGTAAGAATCCAATCTTCTCTATCCTTTTACTTCTCAAAATATTCGACTTACCAGCTTCCTTGGCCAAGTGATAATACTTATCACGACGCTGTTTTCCAACTTTGACCTTTTTGCCCATTTTTCAACTTATATTAACTGTAAAACTATGAATAAAATAGTAAAAACGGCCAAAAAAACGTTAAAAATAATATTTTTACCCTTTCTTTTACAGCGCGGTCGCAGTTCGCTAAAAAAGAAAAAGTAAAATTGCAGACTGCGAGATCATTTTATACGCAAAGAATGAAGTCAAGTTATACGAACAATAAAGTTTTGCGCGAAATATTTTTCAAATGCGCCCAATTAAAAATTTTTGGTAAAGAATATCAATTTTTGAATTTTTATAACAATATTTTTCTTTATTTTTTGCTATTTGTTAACTCGAACTATTGAAAAATTTGTTAAAGGCGATTAGATCAACTAAAACATTATAATTTCAGAGTTCGCTCCTTACCTGGCCACTTTTAAGTTTATGAATAAAGAATGTCGATTCAATTTGATTCTGTAAATAAGTTTTTTCTGGACAGACATATTAATTTGAAACCGGAATGGCTTCATTCCTGTTTGAAGTTTCTTCAAAAGCATAATGTAAGTTGCTTTTACTTATATCTTTGTCAATTTTAGTTCAATCCTTATCGAATTGCTTTTAGAAGAAGGTTGAACATTTAAATAACTATGCATATGATCAATGGCTACACACGGACATAAAGGAATCTACAAAACCGTCGTTTCAACCGCCAGTTGGGAGATTATTTTCAAGTTATGCTGTTCTTCAGGTACATTTTTAGTTTTTTTGTTGGTTTTTAGGTACTTTTGATCAATCAACGGCTTTTATTAGTGATATCAAAGTCTTGCGCATTTTTTATGCTATAAATCGATGTTTTATAGGTTGAAGCCGTTCTAAACATAAGCAAATCATATTACACACAGATGCGTGAGATCGAACACAACGAAAATCACGATTTGGACGTGGGAGCTGAACCGGATGATAAAAATAACAGTGCTTATTGGGAACAGAAGGTAATTTCTTTAATTTAAGTTATTTTTGGATCATTTGTTTGTTTTTATTTAAAAAAGTTAAAGTTAACATAAATTACGTTTAGCAACAACGTCGAATGCTCAAATTTGTGTTTTCTGATGGTGTGAAAACAGTGAAGGCGATTGAACACCTTTCAAACCCATTGATATCTTCTAGTTTACAGCCTGGAGCAAAGGTATTTGTTCTGAAAGGTTTTACGAAGTTTTTTTCTTGGTTTAGGTAGATAGGTGTTACGGATAATATAAATTGAAAAAATAGGTGTTATCTCAAATAAATGGGTATTGGATAGCTATATTATTGTTTTGCAATATTTTCTTTATCAATTAAGACCAAAAAGAGGTGTTTTAAGTTGTTTACTAGCTTGAATATTGAGTTAGAAGTTAGTGGACATTAAGTTTTTCTTGTTTTCAAGGCTTATTCATGAACTTTTAGGGATTTTAAGCAAAAATAAATTATTTTTTCTAGTTTCGTAGAGAAAAAAGTTTTTATTTTAGGTGATAGTAACGAGATGTCAATACCGAGACCCGATTATGTTGTTAACGCCCAGAAACTGTCAGTTTCTTGGTGGATATGTGCCGAAATTGGTGGAGAAGAACTGTGCAAAGGCTTTGATTAATCAAATGCCATTCATGCAGAATCGTAGTACTAATATTACAGTGCCACAGACTAAGCCTTTACCTCTCACGGCGTTGGATCGGAAACGGAAGTTGGATAGTGGTACTAATGGGACTACTACGTATAATGGTACCAATAATGTAAATGGTACTACTATTGGTATTAATCATCTAAACAACGCTCCAAGTACGAGTGGATTGGGAAATAGGCCGGCTTTTGGTGCTAATGGTACTAGTACTACTACGAATGGTACTACAAATTCGATGAGTACTAGAAGTAATACTAGTACGATGAATAATAGTACTAATGTGGCTGTAAATAGACCTACAACAAGGCCAGGACCTGTGGTTACTATCAACAAGCCAAGTACAAGTAGTACGGTTAATAATCTGAATGCTACAAATGGTCCAGTTTGCTTGTCAGCTCAATTAAATGCCAAAAATAATGCGAATCAGCCCAGTACTAGTGGTTTCAAGCCACCGGAGACGCAGGTAAGATAGTCTTGTCAGGTTTTAAACTGTAAAGAAAGTTTTTGCTATTTTGAGTTTTGGAAAGAAAGTTCTTGCCATTTTTTGTTCTGTAAAGAAAGTTCTTCGTATTTTATGTTTTGTAAAGAAAGTTTTTGCTACAATTTCGTAAATATATTGTTTTAGAAGCGGCCACAAATCTCAGTTACAATTAATCGACGTCCTTCGTCTGTAAATCGACCAACAACGTCTACTGCGCCGGCTCCGCAGGCTGCGGCCGAACCAGTGTGCATTTCAATGCAATTAAATAATAAAACAAGGAAATGTGCTACGACAGTACCACCAGCGATTACTGTAAGATTTTCGTTTTTTTGGACCTGGAAAGAAAGTTTTTGCTGTTTTAATTTTTGTTTGACTTTGGAAAGAAAGTTTTTGCATGTTTAAAAAAATGGCATTTTATAAAGGCATGTGAGACAAAAAACGGCATTTTCAGTATCTGGAAAGAAAGTTTTGCAGTTTTTTACTTTGGAAAGAAAGTTTTTGCATATTTTAAAAAATGCCATTTTAAAGGCATGTAAGACTAAAAATGGCATTTTTATTATCCGTAAAGAAAGCTTTTGCAATATAAATTATGTAACTGCTTGGAAAGAAAGTTCTTGCATAAAAAATGAAATTTCAGCCAAATCCCCCATCTACAACAATATCCGTGCCCTTGAACAATACGAGACGAATAAATGCCCTGAATCGACAGTCAGATGTCCGGCCAGATCCAAAAGACATGCTAAAGACTCCACATGGTACCAACTTGAGCATGGACAACTTTGCCGTACCGAAAAGTGAGGTTAAGAAGCCTGCCATTACTATCACACCGCAAAAGCCATATGAGCCTAAAGGCATTTTGAAGGTAATTTTAGGCTTATATGTTGCCCTACGTACTTCTACTTGTGTCTCTACCCTTACCACTACCTTTATCCACTTAATTTTAACTTTTTTCAAATTTTAGACCACCCCTTTATCGATAAATTCCAAAGCCAACACCCCAACCTCAGCCAACTCCACCAGAAGCTCATTAATGGCCGACAGCAAGGAATTTGCCTATTCGTGTGAACACTGTAACATCAGCTTCAAGGATCGTGTACTGTATCAAATGCACTCGGGTTACCACGGCTTTAAAGAACCATTAACGTGCAATCGATGCGGCTTCGAAGCCGCCACTTCGGTCGACTTCTACTCACATTTGTACGGACATTGAGGTTGCTTTGGCTTTTTTAAAGTTACTTTTGGGTGATTTTATATATACATACATATAATGGCATTTTAGGCTTAACTTGGCTAATTATTAGGTGCCGACATAAAGAACCCGCCATTTTTTACAGGAAATTACAGGAAAAGGATGGCGGGTTCTATATGTCGGTTCTAATAGTTTTGTTTTTTGTCACTTTTGCGGTTTCATTTTTGGGCTTAAGTTTAAATATACTTGCTTTACGGGTTGATTTTGATGTCTTTTGGTCGTTTTTTTAAACATTTTATAACGCAAAATAGCCATTTTGATTGTAAAAATGACATTTTTAATTGATTTTAACACATTTATAAGCTGTGTTCGCCTTAAAATTTAAATTGTTAATTTTAAAAATTGTTGAATTTGAAAATAAGTTTTAATGTTGTATAAGATCTCAAATGTATTTTGTTTGGTAAAGTAAATTGTTTTGCTTTAAAATGTCTTATTTTTTAATAGAATCCATCGCTTTTTATTTAACCACAGAATAGGCCGCTTTAGCTCTACCCAGTGCCTGGCGGGGACTTTTTGTCTGGGGGCGGGGGTTGGAAAAAATCGGCATAGGTAGTGTGCCGGTTTTTTCCGAAAAATTTTTCTAAAAATCTACATGGGGGACTACGTTCAACTTTTTTCGAGAAATTTTTTTCTGGGGTGGGGGGTTCAACCTCAAGATTCGTCCATGCATTAGTTAAGGCTTACTAAAACAAGTTATATGGTTACTTTGCTATACAACGTAAAATTTTTAAAATTTGTTAATTCGGCCGTACACAAGTTTTAAATTAAAAACAAGCAAAAAAAATAATGTGGTTATATAATCAAAATGAAATACTAAAATAACAATTGTACTAAGTTGTACCAAGGTGTAGTATTGGACCGTACAAAGTTAAAATTAAGGAGAAATACTTTTAAAAGCGATATAGTATAAAATTTTATAATTCGCTGGTACATAAATTGGAAATTTTATGAAACAATAAATTTTATAAGTATAGCTATGTAACATACAAGTGGAAAATTCGCTCGTACACAAGTTGAAAAATCATGTAAAAGCAAATAATCAAACCATATGCATACATAGACATGTATAACATAGAACAAGGCAATTCGCTCGTACACCAGTTGAAAAATCAAGTAAAAGAGAAAATCAAACTATATGTATATAGTCATATATATATCATGTAATTCGACTATTCGCTCGTACATAAGTTGAAAAATCAAATAAAAGCAAAAATCCAAATTATATGTATACATAGACATATACCATATAATTCGACAATTCGCTCGTACATAAGTTGAAAAACCATGAAAAAGCAAAAAATCAAACCATATGTATATAATCATGTATATATCATATAATTCGCCAATTCGCTCGTACATAAGTTCAAAAACTAAGCAAAAGAAACAATTTATATATGTTATAAAAAGTCGTATATCTCAACGACCGTACACCCCGACAATCAACCACACATTACAATTGTATGGATTCAACAACAAGTCAGTAATTAAATCAACTTGCAAGGTCAAATACTGGGGTAAAGGCTGCAAGTACGGTGGAACGTACAGGCATAAACGTACAATCCGAAACCGGATACGTTGAGTACTTCAAGTAGTACTTAAAGCTGTCATAGTTACAATTCGTACTGGATAGTACTAAAAGTTGTCATAGTTACAATTCGTACTGGATAGTACTAAAAGTTGTCATAGTTACAATTCGTACTGGATAGTATTAAAGGCTGTCATAGTTATAGAGCACTCTCATAGTACTCGAACGGGTGGTCAGTCCGTATAATGGTACACAAACAGTACTAACGTAATGTCATATAGACAAATTACTCTCACAATACGATATTCAAAATATACGTTATAGTACTCCCACAGTACTTACGATTGCCCAAGCCGTATATTTATATATATTGTACTCTCACAGCACGCTACTAAAGTACTAAAGCCATGCACTACAATTACTCCGTGTATAGGTTGGACAAGCTTTACACGTAGACAGTACTTACGGTTACCCAAGCCGTATTTGTACAACAAACTCTCACAGTATGTCATAGTACTCTCACAGCACTCGTACGGTTGCCCAAGCCGTATACATATATAGTACTCTCACAGTACTAAAACAATGTCATACTGAAATAATACTCTAACAGTATTCATACGGTTGCCCAAGCCGTATATATACAACAAACTCTCACAGTACGATACTAATCATATAGTATCAAAGCACTCCAACAGTGCGAAATGCATCAGCACTAAAAAAAGTACTCCGATATATAAAAGCGCTCATAACCGTCGTAATCAACACATTACAAATGGCAAAACCTCGTAAATGAACGCACAAACACCGCATTTGCATTCGACAAACTATCGTTTATATTGGCGAGACATGGCTCGAGTATATAACAGCGCGGTCAGCACTATGTAAACGCAATCGCGTATCGACACAACGGTCGAAATCGACGCTCAACCTAGTATAATTCGGTTTTCGCGTCTTCTTCTTTCACAAAATGCGTAAAATTAGGATTCCGCAGTAAAGATCTAAAACATAATATATTTCTAAGTCTTTACTTTAGTCACCTCCCGCCAGATTGCGCAATGCCAAAATTAATTTGAAATTTTCGTGCGGAAAAAAGGAAGCGGTGATAGTGGGAAAGCATGCCACTTAATAGTTTTGGTGGTTAAGAGGTGGCGGTTTTTATTTTTATGAGATATACGGCTTGGGCAACCGTTATATACTCAACGTACTATATAGTACGATAGAGCGAAAATCGAAATATATGTAAGAAATACTCTCAAATAGACATTTATAATGAGATATACGGCTTGAGCAACCGTTATATTCTCAACGTGCTATATATTAAGATAGAACGAAAGTCAAATCATGTCAGAAATACTCTCAAAATGACATTTATATTGAGATATACGGCTTGAGCAACCGTTATATTCTCAACGTACTATATGGTACAAAAGGGTATTGACAGTATAAAGTGGTGTTAGCATTACGAATACAGAACGAAAGTCGAAACATATGTCAGTTAAAATGAGATATATTTCTTGGGAAACTGTTACATTCTCAATGTACTATATAGTACGGTTGGTAGTGACAGTATACAATGGCCTTAACAGTACGAATACAGAATGAAGTTCAGAATATATGTCAGAAATACCCTCAAAATGACATTTTAAACGAAATACACGGCTTGAGCAACCGTTATACTTTCAACGTACTAAATAGTACGATAGGACGAAAGTCGAAATATATGTCAGAAATACTCTCAAAATGACGTTTTAAAAGAGATATACGGCCTGGCAAACCGTTATATTCTTAACGTGCTATATAGTACAGAAAGGTAGTGACAGTATAAAAGCTGTTAACAGTACGAATACAGTACGAAAGTCGAAATATATGTTAGAAATACTCGCACAATGACATTTTAAACGAGATATACGGCTTGGGAAACCGTTATACTCTCAACGTGTTATATAGTACGAAAAGGTAGTGACAGTACATTTTAAAAAACTTGATATACGGCTTGGGAAACCGTAATATATTCAACGTACTATATAGTACCATAGAACGAAAGTCAAGGCACTATGCAGTAAAAACTGTATTACGATAACAGTAAGAATACAGAATAAAGTTTATCTTATTTGAACGAGGTATACGGCTTCGGCAACTGTACTCACAGTACTATACGGTACGATAGAACGAAAGTTAAAATATATGTCAAGAATACTCTCAAAATGACATTTATTATGAGATATACGGCTTGAGCAACCGTTCTATTCTTAACGTGCTATATAGTACAGAAAGGTAGTGACAGTATAAAAGCTGTTAACAGTACGAATACAGTACGAAAGTCGAAATATATGTTAGAAATACTCGCACAATGACATTTTAAACGAGATATACGGCTTGGGAAACCGTTATACTCTCAACGTGTTATATAGTACGAAAAGGTAGTGACAGTACATTTTAAAAAACTTGATATACGGCTTGGGAAACCGTAATATATTCAACGTACTATATAGTACCATAGAACGAAAGTCAAGGCACTATGCAGTAAAAACTGTATTACGATAACAGTAAGAATACAGAATAAAGTTTATCTTATTTGAACGAGGTATACGGCTTCGGCAACTGTACTCACAGTACTATACGGTACGATAGAACGAAAGTTAAAATATATGTCAAGAATACTCTCAAAATGACATTTATTATGAGATATACGGCTTGAGCAACCGTTATATTCTTAACGTGCTATATAGTACAGAAAGGTAGTGACAGTATAAAAGCTGTTAACAGTACGAATACAGTACGAAAGTCGAAATATATGTTAGAAATACTCGCACAATGACATTTTAAACGAGATATACGGCTTGGGAAACCGTTATACTCTCAACGTGTTATATAGTACGAAAAGGTAGTGACAGTACATTTTAAAAAACTTGATATACGGCTTGGGAAACCGTAATATATTCAACGTACTATATAGTACCATAGAACGAAAGTCAGAATATATGTAAGAAATACTCTCAAAATGACATTTTCAATGAGATATACGGCTTGGCGAATCGTTATATCCTCAACGTGCTATATAATACGAAAAGGTAATGGCAGTACGAGTACAGAACGAAAGTCGAAATATATATCAGAAATACTCTCAAAATGACATTTTAAAAGAGATATACGGCTTGAGCAACCGTTATATTTTCAACGTACTATACAGTACGATTTTAGGTGACAGTACGATAGAAGGAAAGTCTAAATATATGTCAGAAATACTTTCAAATAGACATTTATAATGAGATATACGGCTTGAGCAATCTTTATATACTTAACGTACTATACAGTACGATTGATAGTGGTAGTACGAATACAGAACAAAAGTCGAATTATATGTCAGAAATACTTTCAAAATGACATTTTTTATGAGATATACGGCTTTAGCATCCGTTATATACTCAAAGTTATATATAGTACGATAGTACAATTACAGGTCTGAATATAAGATAATATATTACCTTATAATAACCCATTTCCTGAAAATAAGGGTCTTAAAATTTAACCTTTCTTCAATATTGTATGTTGTTATTGTTATTTAACCCACCAAATTGATATAAATCTCCGTGGTGAAATATTTTGACTTTGTATGTGCTTCCGTAATATCGGTAAGTCAAAGGCATTACTGTGCCGCTTTGTAGCCGCAGATATTTGGTTTTTCTGTCACTGCAATAAGCTTTACTTACGTTATAGTATTCTTTACTCTGTAAAATACTAGTTCAATTTTACTATATAATGACAGTTGGTAACGAGCCTACTGTTCCAATTGCCAAATCAGCAAAAAGATTAGACTTACAAGGACTACGATGTATAGCTATATTAGCTGTACTTTTGTTTCATATATGGCCTGGTCTGTTTCCAAATGGCTATTTGGGTGTGGATATGTAAGTTTTTTGAGGGTACTGTAGATTAGGGTAGGTAAGGTATGGTAGAGCAGAGCAGGGTAGGGTATGATAGGTATAGTAGAGCAAAAAAAAGCTAAGGTAGGACAGGGCAGAACACGATAGGGTATGGTAGAGCATATTAATTTAGAGAAAGGTAGGGTAGATTAGAATCGATAGGGCAGGGTATGGCATATCGTGGTAGAGTATTGCTGTTTAAGGTACCGTAGGATTTGAGGGCAGGGTGTGTAGAGTAGGGTATGGTAAAGTAAGGTAAGGTAGAGTAGGGTTAGGTAGGGTGGTTCAGAGTAGGGTAAGGTAGGGCAGGTAGAGTATTGTAGAGTAGATTAATTTTGTTTCAAACATTAAATTTTAGGTTTTTTGTCCTGTCCGGCTACTTAATGTACACGATATTGTCATCTAAACCTATAGAAAAGGCATCTATTCTTGACTTTTACTATCGTCGTATCAAGCGAATCATACCAACATATCTGTTTGTCATCATTACCTCTCTAACTCTCGGTTTTATGGTGTTTATGTCAAGAGAGTACAACTATTTGGTCAAGGAATCTTTAAGTGCTGCTACTTTAACATCAAACATATTCAATTTACCTAAACATGGCTACTTTATGATCAACAATGAGTTCACCTTGTTCTTACATACATGGTCGTTGTCGGTCGAGTTTCAGTTCTACCTGATCTGTCCTATGTTGTTTGGTGTTTTGACTTGGTTAAAAGGGCAAAATAAGTTGAATGGAATGATGTTTTGGTTGATAACTACTGTGATATCGTTTTCGTTTCAGTGGTATACTAGTTATGGTAGGTTATTTTATAATATTATACATGTTGACTTCAAGGAGCTAGTGTACGAAAGTTTTATATAGTAAGCTCTACCCTACCCTACCCTACCCTACCCTACCCTACCCTACCCTACCCTACCCTACCCTACCCTACCCTACCCTACCCTACCCTACCCTACCCTACCCTACCCTACCCTACCCTACCCTACCCTACCCTACCCTACCCTACCTTACCCTACCTTACCGTACCTTACCCTATCTTACTTTATTTTACCCTACCTTACCGTATCCTGCCTTACCCTACCGTTTAAGTTACAATAGCTTTGTTTTCTTCTATTCTAGCTATACCTATATGTTGCTTACTTTAGCGCCAAACATTTCTCACATGAGTCTGCCTGCTCGAATCTGGCAATTTTTCTTTGGTTTCGCCGTGGGCATGGTTAGGTCGATGCAAAATGACAATTTTTATGTTTCACTAGATGGAAAACAAGCTTTGTCAGCTAGACCAACAGCTTTGGCACCTTGCAGTACCTACTATATTAAATCTGCTATAACCCTGCTTATCCTACTGCCAATACTGCTTATGCCATTTGCTATAAACGCAGTCTTAATTCGACTTTTGGCTACGTTTGTAACAGCTGTGGTAATATACGATAGTGGAGATAGTTTATTCTCTAATTGGTATTGTGTATGGATTGGTGATATATCATATTCGGTTTACTTGATTCATTGGCCTATTATCAAGTTTGTTCAGTATAATACCGAAGATAAGGGGGCTGGAATGTCATTTTTGGGTGAGTTGAGATACAAAATTTATATTACACTGTGTAGTGTTGGCTGGGGATTTAAAAGTTGCTTGTTATACAGAGGTTATGTGACAGAAAAGGTTGTTACACAGTAGTTTTACTGTAGTAGTAAAAAGAAATTTACTATTATAGCTTTGTTGCAGCCTTATTCCAGCCGTGCCTTAAGCTTAAACTAGTCTTGTTGTAGCCTTACCTTGGCCTTGCTTTATTTTCAGAAGGAACTTTGATAATTATCGCCTCAATCCAGCTTGGAAACTCTGTAGAAACCTTTTTCACTAAAGTCGGTAAAAGCATCACATCATGGATGAGACTACTTTTACTCCTTATGTTACTATATTCAACACTATTCTTAACTCAAATTTACATTTCTCAAAAAATACCAATGCCCGAAGTAGATACGGCTAAAGTAGTGGATTGGAGAGACCCATCGTATCTTAACTTTATCGAAAAGATGTACAATAAACGTGCTCAGGACTTGGATTTGTCTATGGAAGAGTTGTTGTCGTTCAACGATGGCATGGTACATTATGTACAAACGTATTTTAGAAAGTGTCGAAATGAAAGTGCCAAGAGGTATCCAGAACAAAGGTTCTACGATGAGTACTTCTATTCCTGTAGTATTGATGTGAGTACAGATATAAGTTTCGTTACACTCTACCGTTCTTACAGGGCATGGGCGACAAAGAAGTAGTTGTAATAGGCAACAGCATGGCCAGAGATGTGTTTAGTGGTTTTCAGCAGCTCTGGAAGAACACTTACAAACGATTGACAATGGTCGCAGAGCCAACTGACGTTCCGTACACAGTCGAAGACCCAAAAGTGGGTAACAAATTTGTAAATTTGCTCACAGAATGGGACCGACCTATTGATATTCTGATAGTACAGTTTGCGTACTTTGAAATACCGGTAGAGAATAGGAATGACAAGATGAGAGACGAAATTCACGTGTTTTTCAACCAACTTCAGAGATTAGTCAAAGAGGTTGTAATGGTTGGAGCGCCTGAGGTGTGGCAGGAAACCACCAAACAAAAAATGTTGAAAATCATCGAAAATAAGGAAGATTATGACAAAGTCAACATTGAGTGGGCTGTGAGTTCTTGAAATTTCCAAACGCAATAACTTTTGTGACGTTTCCCAAGTTTTTCAAAAATCAATAATTTTTGTGACACTTCGCAACTATTTGCAAAAATCAATAATTTTTGACATTTTGCAACATTTTTAAAAAAATCAAAGACTTGTTTATAATTTTACAAATTCTTTGGAAAATCAATAATTTTTGTGACATTTTGTCCTGCCATATCTCATAAAGAGATTTTAGCCCCACATAGCCACTAATGCCAAAATGCGTAAAATGGTCGAAAATTTGCCATGTGACAAATGCGTTACGGTCGATTTTGTACGATCAATTTGTTCACGAATAACTGGAAAGTGTTATGGCATTCTCCCGAACGGTATTATGGTATTCAGGGATCTTATTCATACGACATTAGTTATCAACCTAATGTATGCTCAGGAATTCATTGAAGTTTATAATAATAAATTTATTGGTTGATTAATAGAAGTTTACCAAAAAATGTTTTAAAAAGCAAAAACTTTGCTAGTGTTGTATCAATATAATAAGGTCGCGCAAACCTAAGGTAGGGCAGGACAGTTCAGGAATTAGTTTGAAATATCTTTGGTCAAAGAAACGCTTTGGGGTGATGATGTTAAGAGTGAATGTGTTGAATGGTGTTTTAAATTGGGAGAAAGTCCTGAAAACGTTTGTAGAAAGTATTATGGCCGCGTATCATCCTCGTAACCCTCGTATACCTTGTGAACAACTTTTATTTCTCACTGGGTTATTGAGTTCCGTACTCGTCACCATTTTGGATCAAAGTAAGTACAACTAGCAGAATAACTATTTCTTTTAGCTTTGTTGCCATTTCAGGAAGTACGTGCTAGAATTTCGTATGCTATTGCGGACCTCCGCGAGCTGAATGAAGAGAAGTACCACCCCTACGAACTTAAATAAGTACAAGAACTCTTGTCAAGGCACAACATACAGCGTGTTATGTAGTCAAATTTTATGTTTGAGCACCTACATCGAGAAGAAAAGTTTTAGCAAGAGCTAGTCTTCAGCGATAATTTTTTTTTTCATGTTCATGGCCGTCTAAATCATTAAAACTGCAGGTGGTGGGCTAAAGAGAATCCTCATTGGTGTGTATTAGAGCCCTGCATTCCCGCAACACAAATGATTGGGCGGGCATAGGGTGGAAAGGGATTTTAGGACCGTATTTCGCACATCGTTACTTGTTGAAATTTTTGAGACACCCTGTAGAGTAATGTTCAACTTTAAAAAAACTTTTCCTAATTTTTGAAACGGTTATAACTAATACAACATTGATTTTCATGATTGTGAAAGCACAAAGCGATTGAAAAGTAATCCTTTTCGTCACATCTCTTTGCTTACCATCCTTTTATGACTATTTTGACACTTTTTGTATTTTTTGATTTTAAAAATTACTCAGTAATCTAAATTTATGTACAGAAATCACAGATACGTTTATCTTGTTGTCGTATCTATATTATTCTTTTTGTATTCTTTCAATTATTTTGATTATTATGGTGGTGATCAGCAGCTCAATAGATGTATGTGTGGAGATGAAAATGTAAGAACTTTCTTTACAAAACGTAACTAGGCAAGAACTTTCTTCACAGAACATAAAATGGCAAGAACTTTCTTTACAAAACAAAAATGGCAAGAAATTTCTTTAAAAACAAGAAATGGCAAGAACTTTGTTTACAAACCAAAAAATAGCAATAACTTTCTTTACAAAACGAAAAAAGGCAAGAACTTGCTTTACAAAACAAAAAATGGCAAGAACTTTCTTTACTCTACCCCAGAATATAAATGTTCTTTAGTTTTGCTACCCCGGCTTAGACGATTATGGCCGTCGTCGCTATGGTAAACCTTTCAACTGTTCTCTACTGCCCTACATAAAACAGTACCATTTGACCGAACGTGAATCTCAAGCAACGCCAAATGACTATGAAACTTTGAATGACACTTGGATCCCAGTGTTTGCCACTTCTGTATCTGACAATCATTTTGGTGAATTGAGAAAAATGGCAAAAAATATTTTGAAAATTTTTGGAAATTTCAAATTGATCGTTTATGACTTGGGATTGAATAGCACTAATGTAAGTATATATTATGTACTTTTGTATTGAAACTTCTGTACGGGATACGGTATCATACCATAATTTTAAAAGCTAATCAAAATAAAACTATAATAAAAGAAAAACTTTTAGGTGAAAGAGCTGTCATCCTGGTGCCAAGTAGAGTATCGTAAATTCAACTTTTCCAAATACCCTCCCCATGTTACCAATCTATTCAACTATGCTTTCAAAATGACAATAATCGAGACTCTTCAAGATACCAAAACTTTCTTCTACCTAGACTCAAGTGGTCGATTCGACCGCAAATCCCACATTCAAATTCTACATCATGTAAAGAATGGCACAATACCCCCATTAGCTATATTCACAAGAACTTGGCATTCTGTATATTCAACTACTCATCCGGGTATGTTCGAGTACCTACCATTACCTAGACACTACGCCGAACTTGTCGAATACCAAGCCGTACTATTCGTATCAGACTCGCCTTACACTAGAAAGGCCTTAAAATGGTACACTTTGTGCGCTTTGACCCAAAATTGCATCCAACCGGTTGGCAGCAAGCAACAATGTCAATATCCATATAGGAAGATGAATGTCTCGATTGATGACGAAAATGCGGTCGAAACTATCATGCAATCAAGATATATTGTCACAGACTATCTAAAATGTCACAGATATGACCAAAGCTTCTGGAATATCTTCTGGATTACCATGTTATTCGACCCGGAGGAACGGTGGGCGGCCAAGCTATTCAAATTGAAGGAATGGCCAGAAATATTGACCAGAAAGTTCGTCATAGACATTGGAAGACGACGACAGTTAATGTGGAGAACTTACGAATGGTATTTCTTAACATGGTGGCAAGATAGCCGAAATACGACACTTGATTTACCTTGTTATAACAATGTTACGAACGAAAATAGCCAGAATAAAATCGTTTTTTAATCGTAAAACAATTATTTGTTATTTTAAATACCTGAAAATTTGTGAGAAGATGTTTCAGGTAATGGAGAACATTTTTGTAGTTGACTACTTTTTGGTCAGACTACTGTAACATACTTTATTTGAAAAAGTGTAATATCTCTACGCTCTTGGTTGTAAAAAATTTATCGTCATTGAAAACGTCTGAAATTTTAAAACAATAAAAATTTTTGTTATTACAATGTTTACTGTAACTTACTGTATTTGAAAAAAACAAGCTTGTTATCCAACAAAGAAGAAAAAAGACCGTATTTTACACCTTATAAAATTTTAGTATCACTTATTTTGCTAAATTAGAAAAAATAACAATTAAAACAATTTTAAAAATCATTTTTTTCAAGCCAATTATTCGAAAAAACCTCAATGTTAATATAAAAAAGCAACACTTGACCTAAATTAGCGTTTTTGTGTCAAGTTTTCTCTTTTTGTCCTATATATTTTTTCGGCGTAATTTCTTCGCTTTCTCCGGTTTTAGTTGATTCTTTGGCCTAAAAATCGTTAACTTTCGACAATGACCAAGGCCAAAAAAGCTGTAAGTTTGTTTTCTATGCTATCCTTTATGTTTTAGGCACAAATTGGATCAAAAAGATTGAATATAGAGTAAAATACGGGGTTTAAATTTTTGTTCTTTAATTTTCCCTAATTTACCCTTACATTTAGGGAACATCCGGAGCCGCCACAGCCTTTGTGAGCCGTAACAGAGCCTTGAGAAAGCTTCAGCTATCGTTGAAGGACTTTAGAAGATTATGCATTATCAAGGGGATCTACCCAAGAGAACCATTGCACAGAAAGAAGGCTCAAGGTGGATCAAGCGAAAACCGAGTATTATACTCGTTGAAGGACATCAAGTTTTTGCAAAATGAGCCGTTGATCAACAAGTTTAGAGAGGATAAGGTAAGAAGCTTGATTTTTATTGGAATTTTTTAAATTTAGGCAATTATGATATGGATATATGTCGGTCATGGGTAATGTCGAATTTCTCGAAATTTTGGAAGCGTTTTGAAGGTTTTAGTGTTGTATAAGCTAAAGAAACTTTTTAAGATGTTTTTTCTGAAATCTTAAGGTATTGACAGCTAAAAATGCGATGAAGCGATGTGTTTTTGATCAACATATATATGGGCACGGTTAACTTACGATTGTTTAAATTTTAAGCAATTTTTTTGGAGTTTTGTTGTTAAATCTATTTAGTCTTTGATACAGCAATGCTCTTTCTAAATTTTTATAAGCTTATAGCTTTATTAAACGTCATAACTTTCAGATTTTCATGCGAAAGATCAAAACAGCGAGAGTAAAGCGCGAGAACGGAAAAATCGACCGTTTGATTAAAAACCGACCAGAATTTGAGCTTGATCACATTGTCAGGGAAAGATACCCGACTTTCACGTCCGCCATTCGAGATATGGACGATTGTTTATGTCTTATTGCTGCATTTTCTGTGTTACCACAAACCCGAGTTATCAGAAGACAGTTAATTGATGATTGCCGTCGATTCTTGGCCGAGTTTTATCATTACATCATTGAAGCTCATGCTTTGACCAAGGTTTTTGTTAGTATTAAAGGTAAGAAGGTATTGTTTTAGGTTGATTCGGTATATTATTTTAGGTTTTTTGTGATTTTTTTATCTATTAGACTTTTATACCTTGTTCTATTAGACTGATATAGGTATGTATATTAACTATTAATATTTTTTTTGTTCATTTTTTGCGGTTACTCACCTTTTATATTATATTGTTTTAGGCGTCTACTATCAAGCCTCGATCTTTGGCGAGAAAGTCACGTGGCTGGTTGGTCATGAACAAAGAGCTGTTGGCAAAATCAAGGATCAGAAGGTGGATATTCCAGTCATGACTACTTTTGTTCAATTCTACACAACTATGCTGAAGTTTGTCAACTTTAGACTCTACAAAGGCATTGGGCTATATTATCCACCAAAGATGGCGGTTGAAGAGGAAAATCATTGTAAGTCGGTATTCACGATATTGTTCTTGGATTTTTAGGTGTAAGCGTGGATAATATGGCCTGTTGTGATTAGAAATCTACAAAATGGCAGAAAATCCTTGAACTATCAATTTTTATTATTGTTATAGATAATTTTGCTACTATTTGACTCAAAAAACGATTTTAGACGAAGAGGACGAGCTGGTAACAGACAAAATCTATTCGATTGCCAAGCCACTGGTAAAGAAATCAGATGGCAAAGAGGATCAAGTTGAGATTGACACTTTTGACACGGAAGAAAGCTCCGAACAGCTAGCTCAACGTATGAAGGAAGCCGAAACTCTGAGGTCATTGTTTGCCAAGAACTACTTTTGGTTGGGCAGAGAAGTCCCAAAGGAAGCTCTGACTTTGGTCATTAGGAACTCTGGTGGTCATGTTTGTTGGGATGATTGTCCTGCTAAGCTATACGATGAAAAGTCTCCAGTCATTACTCATGTCATCGTGGACAGACCTAACACTACGGTTAATGCTAGCAGGTGAGGAAATGAAGTTATATAGTGGTATATGGTTAAACTGGCATAAAATGTGGTTAAGGCGTTGAGAATTGAAAGAACTTTGTTTACACGGCAAAATTGACAAGAACTTTCTTTACAAAACAGAAAATGGCAAAAACTTTCTTTACAAAACAGAAAATAGCAAGAACTTTCTTTACAAAACAAAAAATGGAAAGAACTTTCTTTATAGAACACAAAACGGCTCAAATTTAAATAAAAATTTTATTTTTTAGAAAATTCGTTCAACCCCAATGGGTATTTGACAGTTTCAACGCCAGAAGACTTTTGCCAGAGCAGAAATACGCTCCAGGAGCCAAGCTGCCACCTCACTTGAGTCCATTCGTCGAGGAGAAGGTCGGAGATTATGTTCCAATCGAAAGAATCGAACAACTCAAGGCTGATGGAAAAGGTAACGGTTTTTGTATTGTTTTTGGTATTTAGGTCTTGAAGAGGACGAATATTGTGATACTTTGGGTTCTATCTTGGGTATCACAAGGTTATAGGTATTTTATGGCCTGTAGAGAAAGTTTTTGCTATTTTTTGTTTTATAAACAAAGTTCTTGTCTTCAAAATCTAATTTTTTGAATTTCCAGATGTTACCTATCTTCTGGAAGACCTCGAGACCACCGTGAACCCAGTCCAACTCAAAAAGAAGCCTGTCGTTCAGCCTAAAGTCCACGCCGTCAACATGGAAACGGGTGTGGCTGTGAAGAAGGGCCGTGTTCACAAAGATAACCCTCAAAACAAGATCAATCAGGACGGGCAGGAGCTGAAGATGCGCGAAATGATGATTCCGAAACGCTTCAAACGTGCCTACAAGAAGATCAAGCACGGTCAGCAGGAGAAGAAGAAGGAGGTGCGAAAAATGCACGCCAAGAGATTGGCTGCGAATTGAGGTTTTTGGCTTGGAAATGCCAATTGAAGTTTGAAAAGATGGGTTTTAGGTAACATTTTTTGGAGAAAATGCATTTTTGGGCTGTTTTTGATTAGTAGATTTTGAAAAAGTGTCGTTTTGGGCCTTAAAATGACTTTTTAATTTTAAAAAAGGTTATTTTAAAGTTTAAAAAGGGCATTTAGAGTTTGAACAAAGTCCAAAAAGATTACTTTTAGCCCAAAAAAGGTCATTTTAAAGTTTACAAAGGTGATTTTAAGGTCTAAAAAGGTAATTTTTAACCCGAAAATTGTCCTTTTATAACAAGGCTTAAAAATTTAATTTTTGGTTTATAAACAACTATTTTAAATTTAAAAAGGTCATATTAAGCCTAAAAAACGTCATTTTTTACCTTAAAAACACACTTTAAACCTAACACAACTTTTTTTTCAAGCTTCAGGACGCTGTTTCGTATTACCAAGTTTATTGTTATTTGTTACACTTTCTCTTAATATCATACTCGTTTGTTGTTACGTTGTTTCCATCGATAATAAAGTTCAAACACAGACCCAACGTTAAGTACTAACACACCCCACAACTGCTCGGACAATGCTGCTGCATACACATACCATAACAAGGGCTATTGCAGTAGGCCAGGAACTGTTGGCAATTCAACGCATTGTCATTACAAGTCGAAGGCGTGGATGGAGGGCCTGGAATTGAGGGGGGATTGTTGATTTTTTTTAAAATTGGGGAGGGGGGGGTGGAGGGGTAGGGGAGTGAATCATTTTTTTGGGCGGGAGCATGGGGAGGGGTGGTGACTTTCGGATGGCAGCAGGAAGGGGGGGGGGTGGCTTAAAAAACTTGTTTTCTGTTTACTCACCCCCCTCCTTCTTTTAGGTATCCTGCTTTCTAAAAATCGAAATAAGGACATTACGTTAGCCTTGATTAAAAAATGACAGTTTCATAATAGTATAAAACTTACAACAAGTATCGCTGATGCATACATACTGCCCTCCAGCATCTTCTTGATCTGGACATTCACCGCCAATACAAGCTAAAGAAATATATTCATGAGAACAGCAATCTACCTTACCTTATCTTTCTCTATCTTATCCTGCCTTATCCTACCCTACACTATTATACCTTATCCTACTGTACCTTGTCCTACCTAACTGTACCCTACCTTATTCTACCCTGCTTAACCCCACCCTACTCTACCTTATTTTCTGGTACTTTGTCCTTTCTTGCACAACTTTGCCCGACCTTACCCTAATTTGTCTTATCCTACGTTACCCTACTCTACAGTATCCTACCCTGCCCTACTCAACTTTACCTTATTCTAATTTAATATCTTTTACTCTACCCTACCTATACCCATCAAATCTACCCACCCATACTCTGCCTACCCCAATTAACCAAAACAACATAAAAAAAAACTCACGTCCAAGAGCATTAGCACATTGTCCATCTACTTGATTGATAAGAGAGGTGATAACAAAAAAGGTGACCAGGAAATTGTACAGACACATGTGGACTACCGGGTTAATATCTTGGATAGTCAAATGAACATACGACGATTTGAGGTCATGATAGACGTCGGTTTCAGTGTTCAAACACGGATACAACAAAGAATGACATATTGTTTGTTTTACGAACAGCAGTTTGTAATCAATTCGAATTTATTTTTAACTCAAATGGGATAACTACAATGTTCTTATGGGAAATGAAAAGCAGATAATAAGAGTATAAGAGTACCGAAACGGCTATTAGTAGGTATCACTAGTACTAAAAAAGGATCTATGGGACGTAGGGTAGGGTAGGGTAGGGTAGGGTAGGGTAGGGTAGGGTGGGATAGGGTAGGGTAAGATAGAGATGTTTACATTTGAAAGGGTTTAGGCTTATCATGGTATAGAAAGTAATGTACAATTGTCTTTTTTGAAAGAACATCAGGTGCATTAAGTTGACATCAGAAGGAACTCAATTAGGCTAGGGAGAGTAGGATTTACTGACAAATACCACACGATCGTCGACAGTGCTGATTCATACACACTTGATACATTGGAGTGAAACCTAAAAGTGCAAATAAAATTTAGAAAAGCTGAAGTTGGTCTAATAATATCAGGCTTACGTGGTCTAGTAATAGCAGGCCTATGTAAAGTAATTATACTCAAAGATTATACAGACATAGATCGTAAGAAACTTACATTCTTGTGTAAACATTTGGCAGTTTATGGCTCCATCTTGGCAGTTACTTGATGATGGTGGACCTAAAAAGTAACACTTATAAATTAAACTTGTATTATGTTTTACTACAGAAGTGACGGTACATATATACATATACACACTGACAGTTATGTAGTATACATAAATGTAATCTCAAATTTGGGTTTACAACGTGTAATATATTGTCTGAGAGGGTTACACAAACAACTTACAACAGGTATCCTGTATGCAAACATAGTTTTGGCCGGCATCTTGCATGTTTGGACATTCATTGGCAATACACGCTGAAAAATAGTTTTAAAAATTTTAGCCTCAAAATTTTAGGTTTAAAGGAAAATTTTAGGCTTAAAGTAAGGTTTTAGGCTTAACAGTTAAATTTTGGGCTTAAAATGAGATTTAAAGTCTAAAAGCTAAATGTTAGGCTTGAACTAAGATTTTAGGCTTGGAATTAAAATTTTATCAAAAAATTACATTAAAAATGAGATGGGACAACATAGTAAATACATAATTTATTATTATTATCAAACTACAATAATATTATTTGTATTAAAAGTACAATAAACTAATCAGGTATTGGTATATGTTTTAGATATGTCGGTAGTGATACTCATTTTCTTGTTGATAATAGTCTTCTTAACTTATGCTTAACAATAAGCACACGAATTCGAACAGTGATCAATCATACAACGAATATACGGCTGCTTTCTACAGTACACCAAGAACATTTGACAGTTGATGGCAGTGTCATAACACATACTTCCAGTTACTCCGCCAGCCTCAGGACCTAATTTTAAAAAAAGATAAAAAATGAAAAATTGAGCAAAGAAGAAGGAGATAGATTACTGTAGTTTTCTGTAGCTTACTGTATTTTTTTTGCTTACTGTAAGTGTTTTTTCTTACGGCAGATAAAGTTACTGTACGTTGTTTTAATGTAGTAAATGATGTTAAAAATAGCAAGAACTTTCTTTACAGAACAAAAAATAGCAAGAATTTTCTTTACAAATCAAAAAATGGCAAGAACTTTGTTTACAATACAAAAAATTACAAGAACTTTCTTTACAATACAAAAAATAGCATTTCTATATCCATCGTATGACTTGTCACCCCCAGCTTGCAGATTGCCAAAAAGTCCAAAAATAACATTAGAAATGCAAGAATTTTCTTTACAAAACGAAAATTTTTGTTTTTTTTCAAAATTTTATTGACAAAAATCTACCCCTAATTCAAAAAAAAATTACTCCTCCCAATGTTTTCGTTTTCGATTTGCCTTTATAAACCAACGAAGAGATTGTCTTTTTGAGCTGGTATCAATAGGAACTACACTAAAACTATTTTTATCATAAAAACTACAGTAAAACTATAAATTTTATACAAAACTACAGTAATCCCTTCACAAAAACAAAGTTTACAATAAAAACTTACAACAATAGTCATCAATGCACGAGTATAAAGCGCCAGCTTCTGTTTCCGTTGGGCATTGGGAACCGACACATGCTGAAATAGAACACAAAGTAAAAGTGTAAGCAAAGATGAACATAGAGATAGAAAAAGATTATACTTTTTGACATAAACAAGTCCGGGTTGGACTAAAATTTTTTATTTTTTATAATTTAAGCCTAAACTTAAGCTTAAATTTCTACTTGTAGGTAGAGAGAGGGAGAGATGACAGAGAAGAAGGGGTAAGATGAACGGCGGGGGAGAGGAAACAGCAAAAGCTTAGGTAAAGTTGGAGATCCCCCTGTCAATGAAATAAAATTTTTTTACCTAGCTCTACCTTGTCCTGCTTTGCTTTTCAACTCCTCCTGCCATACCCCGACCCTCTCTTTTGGCTTGTCCTGCATCTCCCGTTGCCCCGTTAGAGTCCCCATTGGCCCAATTTTGACTATGACAATTCAAGTCATTAAATTGTTCAACTAATTCTGTGCCTATCCTTAAAACAATTTTTTGGATTTAAGAGCACAGAATTATTTGAACAAACTAATATTTTTTTTTAATTTGAAATTAAAAAAAAACATTTTTGAAATAGAAATAATTTTTAGAATGCACTTACGTCCTAAAGCGTTAGCACATTGAGCATCACTTAATCGTACATAATAAGAGGCAGTTAGGACAACAATTAAAAATGAATTTTTGTACATTCTAAAAGTAGCCGCTTTAGAAAAATATGGATTTTTAGGTAACAAAATAGTAATTTTAAAGGTTTAGCGATGTTAATGATAGTTTAGAGGCCTTAAAGCGATGTTAAGGGTGGGCTAAAGGCCTAAAATCAATATAAAATATAGTTTTAAGGTCTTAAAAATAGTTTAATAAAGCTTTGCTAAGCTAATAGTGTTAAGAATGATAAAATACAGTTTTAAGAGTAATTTAGGTATATTATAGTAGGTTAGTCTAGCCTTTATTTCGCCTAAAAATAGCGTTTTTTCTAGCTAAATCTATGTCAAAGAAAAAAGTTATAGATAGTACAATATATGACAGTATATTTCACGTTAAAGGCTAGCTTATTGATAGTAAAAAGCCAAGTAAATGAGCTAAGTATACTATTATAACCAAGTAAATTAGCTAGATATACCAATATAACAAAGCAACTTAGCTAGATTAGATAAAAAGCAATCCAACCAATACAGCCTCACCAAAGCAGTGTAACCAAACTGAATGCAAAACAAATATAAAAACTAAAAATCAGCTCGCGAAACCTTGCCAACGGCCCAAAAACAATCATATAGACATATGTTGGGGGATGTTGTGTACACACTTGTACACAACAAAGAGAGTTGTTGTTCAACCATCTTGTTATGTATACTTTCAGCTCACAGTATAACACGAAATGTTTAGATTTTTAAAAAAGAATCGAATTTTGTTAGTTACTATATGTACAACAAAGATATTAACCATAGCCTTGTTTGTAGATCAATAAGATCAATTCGATGTTATTTTTTAACAAAAAGTAACAGCTCTGATCAAATAGTAACGTCTTTCACCAATAGTAACGTTCACGACCCGAAACAAACCTTGAGGGAAGAGGTGAGAGTGATCCGAAAAAATTTTTTTTTCAATCCCCTTCTCTAGCCTATATGTAGGTCCTTACTATAGCCTCAGCTCTAGCCTCAGCCCTTCCTAGCCTCAACTATAGCATTATCCTTAGCTTTTTTCCTACCATACTGTAGACCCGTTTCAATCTTCTTCTATACCGACTATAGAGAGCTACTATTCAGTCCCCTACTCTTACAAGGGTACTGAATAGTAGATTGTTAATTCTAGCCCTTATCCTAGCTACTACCCTACCGTCTCAATTCCAGTTCCTGGAGTAGAGGCGTTTATATGCTTCAGCCTTCACTTCAGCTTAAATGCTAGCCCTACATTACCCTTACATAAGCCAACGATAGCGTTTAACATTTGGGTGTAGTAGAAGAAAAAACCTACAAAAGCTTGGGTATAGTAAAAAGAAAAAGCTTCAGTATAGTAGAAAGAAACAGAGAAAGTATGACCAAAAGTTCGCTAAAAGGCAAGGCTAACGGTTGGCTTGGTTAAATGTTATTGTAAGCTCATGTAGAAGTAATGCCAAGTTTAGTATAGAAGCAGAGGTAACGGCTAAAGCAAAACGTTATGACTAAAATTTTTAAACACCCAAAAGAATTAAAAAATGATAAACAAAAAATGCAACAATGACTATCAAAAATTATTTTTGAAATTAAAAATAGTTTTTTTTGTTCGAAAAATTAGAAACCGTATTGTACAAACAGAACCCCCCCCCCTTTGACATGGTTAATGAAACATGAGGTCAGAGCATCAGTCTTTACTTTTTTCGCATGGCAGGTGCAAAAACTAGACATGATAATTTTTGTTTGTCGAAGAGTCAAAAACATGACGTTATTTTGGGACATGAGGACATAAACATAACGATAGGCTATATTATAGTCGGGATAGGGGTGGGGTAAAATAAAGCTAAACAAGGACTAGGATAGACAGAAGATAAGGCTAGGGCTGGAGTAAAAAGACGATGGGGCTAGGGTTGGACAGAAGTAAAGCTAGGGTAGAGATAGACTAAAAGTAAGGTTAAGCTAAGCTAGGGCTAATGTAGGGGAAGGTAATCAAGACTTGGGCTAGGATAGAGCAGGCTACACGTAAGATAAGATCAGGTTACGATAAGACAGAGTAAAACTTGAGTTGATCTACAGGGTGCGCAAATAATTCTGTTACACGGTTTTTTAATCAAATATTTGTAACACAACTTTTTGCACACGCTGTATACAGTAAGGCTAGCAGGGAAAGATTAGGTTACGGTAAACTAAAATAAGTTACAGTAGAGGTAGTAATGTTATGTAAAGGTAATCTACGGTAAGATAAAGGTGGAGGCATGGAGTAACGCAAGAACAGAGGTAAAAGTAGGGATATCATTAGAGGTACGGGTAAAGTTAAGGCTAGAGGTAAAGGTCGAATTAAGAGTAGGAGTAGGGTTAGGGTTAAAATTAGGAGTAAGGGTAGCTTTAGAAGTATAAGTGGAGGTTAGAGTAAGGGCAAGACAAGGTAGAATAAAGTAGAGGTAAGAATAGAGGTAGAGGTAAAGGGTAGGGGGTAGGAATTAGGGGGGTAGGGAGCGGGGGGGGAAGGGTAGGGGGTAGAGTACGTATACAACCCCATTTCAGGATATGTAAATTTATTAAAAAAACAAAAATATCACTGTAAAAATTATAAACCCAAATAAATATTATCAATAATACTAATCAAATCAGACTATTTTAGTGTCCCAATCGTTGGTAATAAGCACATCGGTGACAGTATTGCTACAATCCCAATTGGCATCGAAACCGCGCCCATCGCTGGTCTTGTCTGAATCCGTATTAAATTCGATTTTAAAGCTTTGAACTTCGGTTTGGGCTGGACCGGTCGATATTCGTTTCGTGGCTTCTTCGTCCTGAAAAGTTTGATTTTTTTAGCTAGGGCAAAGCCAAGGCAAGGCAAAGCCAAGGCAAGGCCAAGGCAAGGCAAGGCAAAGCAAAGCCAAGGCAAGGCCAAGGCAAGGCAAGGCCAAGGCAAGGCCAAGGCAAGGCCAAGGCAAGGCCAAGGCAAGGCCAAGGCAAGGCCAAGGCAAGGCCAAGGCAAGGCCAAGGCAAGGCCAAGGCAAGGCCAAGGCAAGGCCAAGGCAAGGCCAAGGCAAGGCCAAGGCAAGGCCAAGGCAAGGCCAAGGCAAGGCCAAGGCAAGGCCAAGGCAAGGCCAAGGCAAGGCCAAGGCAAGGCCAAGGCAAGGCCAAGGCAAGGCCAAGGCAAGGCAAAGCTAAGGAAAAGCTAAGGCCAGAGCAACTGTAGTCTAACGCAGATAACCTTACCGAACACTCAATGTTGGTCCATTGTTCCCCATCGTTCGTGACCATGCCCACTTTGAGCACGTCTCCATCATTACATTCCTTCATGACTTTGTTCAGGTACCGTTTGATGTCCAGGTAACATGTCATTCCACGTGGCGGGATAATTACAGCTCTAAAAAAAGTTGTTTGAGGTATAAAGGACGCTTTTTTAGGCTCAAAAGCAGTAAACAAGCCTAATCTAAACCCTTTCAAAGCATAAAACCCCACCCCCCCCCCTCAAAAAATACCGTAACCCACCGATAAGTCGTGTTAACATCATATCCAGGGTACCCAACGTTCTTAATCACCCCACTCTTTTCATAGATTGGTGCATACTCCAACAGTGTTTGGTACTCTTGATGGTACGTTTTGATCAGATAGTAGTACGCGTCGTATCCACCGTGATTTGAATTCGCATCGGTCGTAAAATTCAGAATCAACCGGTTTTGGGCCGATAATATCGGTGATGGTGCTGTGAAGCCGCACAAGAGCTTCGTAGTGTTTGTAGTCATATTGTAGTGTACCCGAAGCGCATCGTACTTGCAATTGTCGTTCCAGATCGGAACGGCGAGGGGAGTGTAGCGACGGTAGCGGCGGTAATGAAGAGAGACGGG
Organism: Bursaphelenchus okinawaensis; assembly: GCA_904066225.2. Lineage (NCBI taxonomy): Eukaryota > Metazoa > Nematoda > Chromadorea > Rhabditida > Aphelenchoididae > Bursaphelenchus > Bursaphelenchus okinawaensis. The sequence continues at coordinate 2,082,176 of CAJFCW020000005.1, read as the reverse complement.
CTTAGGAGGTTCTAGATGTGATTCATCGTGTGGAAGATACTGAAGGTTGTAGGGTGGATTCTGATGATCGTACGGTGAATTCTGATCATTGTGGGGCAATTCTTGATCGTATGATGGCTTCTGATTACTAGTCTCGAGATTCTGATCATTATAACGTAGATTCTCATCGTACAGAGGCTTCTGATAGCCGTACGATGCCTTATGAACCTTATGTGAGACCTTCTGTTTATCGTACTTAAGATTATGATCAAGAGCTTCATCGTACGATGCCTTCTGAGCCTTGTACAATTCCTTCTGCTTGTTGTATTGAAGATTCTCAGTATCTTCATCGTAAACCAACTTCTGACCAACATCTTCACCATAAAGACTCTTCTGACCACCATCACCTTCAAAACCAACCTCCACCTGCCTCATACCAATACCTACACCACCAGTATCCCTAACAGCCCTCCTCCGACCAAACGATCCCAAACCATCAACCGCACCAAGACTACCAGGACGAGGTATAGGTACCCGGTTGTGGTATCGTCTCCAGAATGGCGTCCTCCTCAACGCATATTGACCACGTTCGATTAGGAATGTCTTAAATACGATCAAGATACGATATTCTTCTGGGACTTCGATTGTGGTGACACATGATGAGTTGGCGTCGTATTGGTAGGGGAAGTTGGGGCTGTGGACTCGACCGGAGGCGAAACGACTGTTTGGTTCGTCAACGGTTATTGTGCGGTTACAAGCTGAAAAGATCAATAAATTTAGGCTTAAAAATGAAAATCTAAAATTAAAAATAATTTTTAAGCCTAAAATAAACTCAAAACTTACAGTCAAGCAATGTGTATGTCAAGTTGAATTGACTGACGTACTGGCTTTGTAGCACCACTGATGTTACTATCTAAAAAGAAAAATGTAAAGAACTTTCTTTACAGGACGAAAAACGGCAAAAACTTTCTTTACAGAACAAGTAATAGCAAGAACTTTCTTTACAAATGAAAAAATAGCAAAAACTTTCTTTACAAAACACAAATGGCAAGAACTTTCTTTCCAAAACAAAAAACACATACCTGTACCAAAGAAGTCTTTGAAACAAATCTCCAGAAGATGTTGCTACCACAAGTACGATAAATATTCGTAGCCTCCTTCTGATCCGTAGCACATGCTGGATGTTGACATTCGGCTACCGTGCCGACGTCACTGACCTCAAAGAACTCTTCTTCACATTTGTCGCTTTTGGCCGGGAAACTGAAGCGATTCATCGTTAGCTCGATGGGTTCATTCTCGTCACCACGAATGAAGAAACGGCAACGTTTGTAGCGTTGGTGGGTGCGGGTTAGGGCTGAAAAAAATTACAAGATTTAGTACTAAAAGACAATAAAGCCTACCCTACCCTCCCTACCCTAACCTACCCTGCCTTACCCTACCCTATCCTACCTTACCATACCCTACTTTACCCTACCCTTTTGACCCACCATTCTCTACCCAACCCTTGCACCAGCCTTGGCTAATCTTTGCCTAAGCCTTACCCTAGCCTTGCTAAAGCCTGCCCCATCCTTGCTCTACCATTCCCTGTAGTACTAAAACAAAAAGTATATTTCATATATAAAAGTACCCACAATAAGAAAAACTGAAAAAAAAATTCATACTGTACTTAAATTTTTACAGTATGAAAAACAACTTACTTCGTTGACTGTCGTATACCAATGGGCTTTCGATTCCAGTTCTGGCTGTGAATACACCTCCACAATCAGCTGAAAATAGACAGAATGTTATTACCATATATCGAACTATTACTCCGCTTAACCACCTGCCCCCCCCCCTCTCCCCCAAAAACCAGACAAAAAACACAAGTAAATTACCCCGCCCCCAATCGAAAACTTTTTAAAATGTGTAAAACCCACGCTCAATAGCCCTAAACTGCAGAGTAAACCCAGCAAAGGCGTCGGAAGAGTCGGTTTCGAAGTAAACTTCAGCCTTCTTGTACGATGAATAGTAATGTAAATGTTCCTCATCAAAGTCCCTGGATTGACAAGCTGGCTTCATTAACCATGGTGATACACCTTGAGGTCCGTCGTATATCTAAAAACAAAAAAATTAAATTTTTTACTTTTTAAAAAATCTACCCCCACTTTTCAAAAAACATTTACCCCGCACAAAAATTTTTTAATCCCTTTAAAAAATACAAAAATAAGCCCCGCCATGTCAGCAAAATCGTAAAATACCTTCGTTTTTTAAAATATCCACCCCTAATTTTTTAAAAAAATTTTACCACGCCCAAAATTTATTCGACCCGCTTTTCAAAAATGTAAAAACATGTCCTACCATATCATTCAAAACAGTGAAAAAATAGTTTTTCAAAATATCCACCCCTGATCAAAAAATATTTTTTACCCCGCCCAAATTTTTTTTTCAAAAACTGAAAAATATCCGTCCTGCCATTACTTTTTCAACCCACCCACCCCTCTAAACAAACATACAGCCAAGAAATCGTAGCAGCTTCCATTCCCCATCACCTTTCTCTGTTCCAAGTCAACATCGCTTAACTTGAACTCGATCACCTTGCCCTGATCCGCCGTCAACTTCCACCAACATCTCAGGTTGTTCATGTAGGTATCGAGCACATTTCCATGCCCATCCACCTGTTTTTCCATGGGCGGGGTAATAGTTTTCCACTCATTTTCAGCCTTGATCTCTCCGCCACAGCCCTTTTCGGGGCCGACGGTTGCTGTTAGGACTAGACTAAAGCCGCCTCGACTGGTCGTCTCGTCCGAATGAAATTGGATCAACATGTTACTGGTTTTGCTCATCTTTGTGCCAAATGGCGGGGATTGGCCGCATAAACGGCCCCATGTTGTGGCGTTTGATTGCTCGATACCATCCCATAGCTCGACGTAGTCAAAGTAGCACATTTCCGAGGCTTCTAGGTCGAGTTGACGGAATCTGAAAATAAAATTGTTAAAGAATAAACAGTATGAAATACTGTACTTTTATATTACCAAAAATCAAAAAAAAAATATTAAAAAATTGAGTTATAAAAAAGCCTTCACATATTATCCATGAGAGCTTTGACCCTGATTTGAAAAAATTGAAGTAGCTTTTTTTTCTAGTAAGTAAATTATAATGAAATTATATAATAAACAGTAACAAATACAGTGCTTTCACAATGATAAAGCTCAAAACATTATTGCAAACACAATTTGAAATAAACACAAAATCCCGGTATTATCCATAAGCTATCAACCCTTGTTTTAAAAAAAATTGTTGTAACGTTTTTCCGAATGATTCATATAACTTGACATGTTGGTACTGGCAGTGCTAAATAGTACTTTTTAAGTATGAAAAATATCTCAACGATTGTTCAAAAAGTTTTTGAGATAAAATTAAAAATCTGATAGTAACCATGTTACACATGACTTGTTTCAGAAAATTAGCTATATCTAATAAACCAGTGCCTCACTTTACCTGTTCTTTAGCCACCAAACGTGCTACATACCATACAATCATAATTCAAGGCATCAAGACTTAAGACCTTTTACTTTTTGAGAAAGAATTTAAAATATGATGTTACTAACACTTACTTGGCCGCAACGATATATCCATCCGGAGCAGTGACATTCCACACACAATTCAACTGATGATGATACGGTAATGGGAAGGCTGGTGATGTGATAGTGCCAGTCATGTGTGACATTTCATCGTCCAGCTGAATGTCTCCACCACAATCCGATAAGGCGTAAGTTAGGTGAAAGCCTCGAAGCGCTTTTCGCTGTTTCGAGTGGAAGAAGGTGGCATTGCTGACGAAGCGAACGGCTACTGGGCCTTTGATGGAAATTGGATTGAATCCATTGTTTTCGGATTTATGACCACAAGCAGTAAAGGCTACGCGATTCGCGGCTACATCGATAATTTGGATGTAGTCACTGCCACAGGGCTTTCGTTTACCGTCGGCTGGAATAGGAGGTTTAGCATCAGAAAAACTTGATTTTAGAAAACTAAGGCTAAATCTCAAGCTAGGCTTGGGCGAGAGCTTAGCCCAGAGCTTAGGCTAAATCTTAAGCTAAAGCATAGGCTAGAACTTAGGCTATTGCTTAGGCCAGAGCTTAGCCCAGGGCTTAAGCTAGGTCTTAGGCTATGGATTAAGCTAGGGCTAAGGCTAGAGCTTAGACTAAAGCTTAGGTTAAAGCGTAGGCTGGGGTTTAGAGCAGGACTCAAACTAGGACTTAGACTAGAACTTAGACTAGGACTTAGACTAGGACTTAGACTAGGACTTAGGCTAAGGCTTAGGCTAAAACTTAATCTAAGGCTAGGATTTAGGCTAAGATTTAGGCTAAAGCTTAGGCCAGAGCTTAGGCTAGAGCTTAGACTAAAGCTTAGGCTAGTGGTTAGGCTAGAGCTTGCGTTAAAGCTTAGACTAATAGTTAGGCTAGAGCTAGGACTTAGGCAAAAGATTAGGCTACTACTTAAGCCAGCACTTAAACTAGAACTTAAGTTAAGGCTTGGACTAAAACTTATTCTAGGACTTATACTAGAGCTTGGACTAGCCATTAAATGAAAACATTAGCTAAATCTTAAGCTTGAACTTAAACCTATAGCCTTACAAAATAGTTAGCCTAGGACTTACTAGTTAGACTAAAGCTTAAGCTAAGATTTAAGCCAGGACTTACACTAGAAATAAAGCTAGAACTTAGTCTAGAGGATAAGCTAAAGTTTAAACTAGAGCTTAGATTACGCCTCAAGCTACGGCTTAGGCAAGAATTAAAACGAAGGATTAGACAAGGCCTTAATCCAGGCTTCATGCTTAATATTAAGCCTTCAAAACCAATTTTAAGCCCAAAACCGAACCCAACCCTTACACAGCGTATCATCAAGTTCAAGATCATCCAGTCTGATGGTAACAATCTGTGTGTACTTGGTCGGTGGATTAATGTGATAAACACATTCCATATCTTCATTGGGGTAGTAATCCGGGTAGAATGGTGACATTACTTCACCATGATTCAGCTCGAACGTAGTACCACATTTGGCTTCCCATGTTAGCCTGAATCCACGTCCGGTGACGGCATTATTTGAAGTGAAATTAAGCCTAACTCGACGACTTTCGGTTTCAATTGGGGCTACTGCATCGATTCCACAGATTGACTAAAATTTTTAAATTTAAAAAAGAATGTCACAACAACATAGTAAATCATGTCAAAATGCCAAAGTAAAGTAAGAAATGTAAGTCTAAGCTACTTTACTGTAAGTCATGTCAAAATGACAAAGTAAATACCGATTTTTTAGTATGGGCATGGGTATGAATATGGGTAGGGGTGTAAATATGTGTATGGGTGAGGATATAGCTATAAATATAGCTTAGTAGGCTTAAGCTTAGTAGGCTTAAACTCAGCAGGCTTAGGCTTATTAGGCGTTGGCCTATAAGGCTTGGGCTTAGTAGGTTCAAATTACTCCCCCTACCCTGCGGGCCCATAACTCTACCCCCCCCCCTCCCCAACTGCCCTTACCCCTACCACTACACCTACCCATACCGCTACGTACCCCTACCTATAGCCCTACCCTTAACCCTAAAAGCCCCCTTCAGACCAAACTCACTCTACCCCCTTCCCACACTCCTTAATCATGCCTCAAACCTATACTTACCGCAACTTGTTCATCATGATCAAAGTAGAAAAAGTAGTTTCTCATCGGATCCTTGCCTCGACTCTGATGCTCCTGATAAATAGTTAAAGCATCCTTTTTGCAGTCGGCCGATACAGGAATGTCAACACGATCAAAGTTGAGTTGTACATGATACCCGGTGGGTACGGTAATTTCCCACAAACAATTCGCGTTGTTGGGGTAGTTTTGGGATGGGTAGCCGGGTGAGAAGAGTTCACCTTGCATGGCATGGGTGTGGAATCCACAAGCTGAAATTTTAAAATTAAAAAATTTTTTTTTGATTTGTAAAGAAATTTTTTGCAAATTTTTGTCATTTTTTAACCTGTAAAGAAAGTTTTTGCAATTTTTTCGTTTGTAAAGAAAGTTCTTGCCATTTCTTATTATGTAAAGAAAGTTTTTGCTATTTCTTGTTTAGTAAAGAAAGTTGTTGCCAAAGTAATCAAAATATGGTGTTGTGCAGCCTGCGGGTGACAAGTTATACGACGAATAAGACTTTTTTGTTTTGTAAAGAAAGTTTTTGAAATTTTGGATTTTTTAAAGAAAGTTCTTGCAAATTTTATCAAAAAAAAATTTTTTAACAAATTTTTCATTTACAAAAACTAAAAAAATGAAAATTTTGTATTTTTTCCAACATCACCACTTTTTGCGTAAATCCCCCTTCCGACCGGTCGAATCATGTCTTCGCCTAAGATGTTTGTACGTTTCGTTTCGTTAATTTAACTTTGTTATACTTTTACCCCGCTCTTTAAAAATTTTCATTTGCCTTAAAAAAGGCGTGTAAAATTTTTTTATCTACCTCTATTGAAAATTTTTTACCACACCCAAAAAAAATTTTTTAAAATTAAAAAAAAAACGTTTTTGTGCTATTTTAAAACATTTTTTTTTAAATTTTTTCAAAAAAAATTTTTTGATCCACCCCAAAAAAATCTACCTCGCTTACTGAAAAATTGATTTTTCTGCCCGAAACAACCCTTCTTGTAGCGCCTTATTTAAAAAAATTATTTTTATTCCCTCACTGTCAAAAAAAATTTTACCCCGCCCTTCAAAAAATTGGTTTTTAGAACCCTAAAGAACATTTTTTTAACACGCCAAATAAAAAAAATTCTTAAAAAATTTACCCCGCCATTTAATCCACCTTTAAAAAATTTTTAAAGTTTACCCCGCCCAATACCAATTGTAAAGTTTCGTCATTTTCCAGATATGCCGCCATTTTTTGGGCGGAGAAACAACGTTCGAGACCCTTCTGACCATGATCTTTCACATTCAAATGGGGTTGGCTGTCATCTTCACCATACTTTACGTGACCTACAGACGAATCACGTTGTACTATCGGAACCTGCTCAAGTCCCTGCCCACGCTGACAATGTTAGAGTATATGAGGTTGAAGAAGAGGCTGCCGTTTGAGCGTCAGGTCAACCCGGAGCTCGCGAAGACCACCATCACTCAGGACAGGACTCGAGAAGGTGCTGGATATAGTTGTGATGAAGGTAGTGGTCAGAAGTTAAAGTCCTTTTTCTTGGTTTTTCAAATTTTTTGAGGATTTTGGTTTGGAAAGAAAGTTTTTGCCGTTTTTGTCTTAGAAAGAAAGTTCTTGTCATTTTGTGTTTTGTAAAGAAAGTTCTTGCCATTTTTTGTTTTGTAAAGAAAGTTCTTGCCACTTTTTCTTTTGTAAAGAAAGTTCTTCCCACTTTTTTGTTTTGTAAAGAAAGTTCTTGTCATTTTGTGTTTTGTAAAGAAAGTTCTTGCCATTTTTTGTTTTGTAAAGAAAGTTCTTGCGTTTTTATTGCTATTTTTGCCTTCCTGGACATCTGCATACTGCGGGTGACAAGTTATACGATGAATGTAAAAATCAGGCCATTTTTCGTTTTGTAAAGAAAGTTCTTGCCATTTTTATTACCAAAAACAAATTTTAAATTTTTTTGGGTTCCGCAGCCTGCAGGGGACAATTTATACGATGAATAACTGTATTTTGATTTGTAAAGAAAGTTCTTGCAATTTTATATTTTGTAAAGAAAGTCCTTACCATGTTTTGACTTGTAAAGAAAGTTATTGCCATTATTTACTAAAACTTCATTTTTTAAAATGTTTTTAATGAAAATTTTTCATTTTGCAGATAATTTTAAATAATTTTTAGAATCAGAAGAAGGTACCTCAGCACCAAGTCCAACAAACCAGATAACCCCTGAAGATCAGTCAAGCACTCCTGTTCAAGGTAAGCACAATATTAACATTACTATTGATTTTGAAGTTTGTAAAGAAAGTTTTTGCCATTTTATGATTTGTAAAGAAAGTTCTTGCCATTTTATAATCTGTAAAGAAAGTTTTTTCATGTTTTTCGTTTTGTAAAGAAGTTCTTGTCATTCTTTGTTCTGTAAGGAAAGTTCTTGCCATTTTTGGTTTTGTAAAGAAAGTTCTTGCCATTTTTTGTTTTGTAAAGAAAGTTCTTGCTATTTTTCGTTTCTTAAAGAAAGTTCTTGCCATTTATGTAAAGAAAGTTTTTGCTATTTTCAACACATAATGACTATCCTTTAGATGAAGCCGAAGACTACGGAAATAATTTGAAGCGAACATCTGGAGGCGCTTCTTTAGATACTACTTACAGCACGTGGACTGATACCTCATTTATTCAGAATCATATGTTATAGAATATACTTTATTTCTTTGTACAAATAAATTTTGATTATCTTATTTTTATCGATTTTGTATTTTAAATTGAAAAAAAAACGTAAAAAATAATTGGACGAAATGTAAATTTTTCAGTAATTATTTTTTCGAAAAAAAAATTTCCATAATTCTTGCCCTATCTACCCTACTCTATTCTAACGTATTACGTTACGCTGCAGCGCTGGTGAAGTTTTTTTTAAATTTTGTAAAAAAATCAATAGTGACATTTCTCCACATTTTTTAAAATTAATAATCAAATTTTAAAAAATTTGGCAAAACAGTGCCAAATATAAACAAAAAACCACAGCTTTGAAATTTTTGCATTAACTTATGTTTTGTCAAGAAATGCCACTTCAATCCATAGTGACACTTCGTCAACATTTCATTTTTCATTAAAAATATTTTAAAAAACGTCAAAATAAAGTCAAATTTCAATCAAAACATAATTTAAGATTTTTAAAGCTGTTTTAATTAACAAAACCATTTTTAAACCTATCACTTACATGTATTACTGTCAGGCAACACAAACTCCCACTCGATTTCGAAGCCTTTGCCAGTAATTTCCTCGTCCGAATGGAATTGAATGGTCAAGTAGCGATCTTTGGATAATATTTGTTTGAATCTGTCATCCAACTCATATTCTTCAATGCCTTCCGTATTACAATACCTGTGTAAGGCGTTGGTTACGTCACGACCTTCGCCTACTACCACACTGTCTTTGTTACAGTAGACGTCGTATTCTATATCCATCTTGGTTACTGTCAACTGGAAAATAAGTTTTTATTGCAAAAATACTTTTAAATAACATTCTTAGCTATTCTATTTACTTTTGACTTCATTTTTAAACTTTAAAAAAGTTTCAATCAAAATGTAACGAAATGTCACAAAAAATCAATAATAATTTTTTTGACATTTCGTTACAAAATCAACTAAAATTAATAAAATAAGTTCAAAAACATGCTTTCATGACATTTCTTATCATTTACAACTCATGTAACGAAATGCCACAAAAAATCAATAACCCATAAATTTTTTGACATTCCGCAAAATAATTCTCTGCACCGTAAAACCAAACTTACCTTAACAATTTGCCCTTCCGGAGCCATGAAATGCCACAAACAATCAGCATTATTGGTATAATTGTCTCCATTTTGTGTACCTGGTGCTCTAATCGTACCAAAGTTACCGTATTCGTCTTCAGTCACGTCTCCACCACATGCTGGAAATGTCAAAAAATAATTTATTTCGTAATACTAAGAATCATTTTTCAGGTTTTTACTTTGTAAAGAAAATTTTTGCAATTTTTTATAAGTGGAAGTTGAGTGGAAGATTTTCAGTGCAAATTACATTACAAATTTCCACTGAACTTACACTTACAAAAAACTCGTTTTTGGTTCAAAAATCCATTTTTGTGCCCTGTAAAGTAATTTTCTTCCCTTTTAAAAACAAAAACTCACAATTATACTTTACGCTCAAGTTAAACTGTACAGTATGATCAATACTCGACGCTAGAGTATAAGGATTGTTCATGACATAGATGTCAATATACCTAGAGTTATACACCGCTTCGATGGTATTATTCCTGACGATTCCAGAGCAAAACACCTCCTTTAATGGCCACTCATTCAAAGTTTCCGATTGAATTTGAACTTGATTTGTAATTCGACCACAAGCTCGAATGTTCTCTCGACCAGCATAGAAGTTGGTAAAGTTCAGGGCTACTGTTGAATCCTTGCGCTTATTGTCGATTCGAATGTGGCAGAATGCTGAAGTTGATAACAATTTGAAATATAAACCTACCCTATACTACCCCACCCTACGCTCCCTGCCCTGCCCAACCCTACCGTATCGTATCCTATCCTGCCTTACCGTACTCTTTTATACCACACCCTAGCATAGTCATCCCCATCATGTCCTACCAAATAAGTACCAGACCATCGTACATTTCTTGTACTACCTACCGTGATCTAACCGACCACATAATACCCTTATCGTGCCATAGTCACTACATTACCGTACTCACCTTCACATTAGCCTTACCTTATCCCAGCCTCCTCCCTAAACTTTACCAAGGTATTGAAGCTCAAGCATGCTGTAAAACCTTAACCTGCTCCTACTGTATACCCCAACGATTACTCATTCTTACTGTAGCCTACAGTAACTTATTTTAATCTAATTTTTCCTACTACAATTTACCTTATTCTGCTTTGAACTTAACATACGAAAACCCCACTCTGTACATGCCCATTTGTTTCCTTACCTTACCCTATCTTACGACAGCCTTATCTTACCTTAATTAACCGTACCTTATCCTACCCAAGTTCTATATACCGTACCTTACCTTACCTTACTTTACCTTACCTAACCTTACCATACCTTACATTACCTTACCTGACCTTACCTTACCCTACCCTCAACTCACATTTAATGCCAGTGTTAGTAAACTGACTGAAGCTAAACAATGAATTGGCAGCCATATTATCCACAGTAATATTCTGGTCATCGTTAATATGCCACATACAGCCATTCTCATCAATATCTTCATCAACTCTAGTATACAGTAACTTAAATGGTTTGTAGAATAAACTTTTGTCGAAGTCATGAATAGTACCATCGGCGTAGGTTTTAGTACGATCTTCGTATGTTACAGTCATTAAGTCAGCTGAAGATACGAAGGCCGTACGATTGGCACAGAAACGTTGATATACTGAGTATAAGGTTGATCTGGATTCGGGCAGACCATTCCAGACTTCGAGATCTGGAAAGCAGTTCATCTTGCTGTTGATTACAAATCTCATTTGGTCGTAGAAGCCCTGAAAGATTTGTTTAAAGTAGGTAGAAAGTAGGGCGGGGAAAAAAAGGAAAAGAGAAAGCAAGGTAAAGTAGGGTAGGGTACGACACGAAAGATAAAATAAAGTCGAAAAAAGAGAGGTAAAGTAGAGTAAGACATGGTAGAGTAAAGTAAAGGGAAGTAAGTAAGATAGGATAGAATAGGATAAGAGTAAGGTTGGGCAAAATAGAACAAGGTACGGTAGAGTACAGTAAAATAGTAAATGATAAGGTAGACTAGTGTTACGTAGACAAGAAATGGCAGGTTAAAATGAAGTAGAGTAGAACCAAGTAAGGTAGAATAGGATAAGTCAGGATAAGGTAGGATAAGTAAGGTAGAGTACGTAGGGTACGGTAGAGTAGTGTAAGATACGGTAGGAAAGGGTAACGTAAAATAGAATAGAGTAGAGAAAGGTAAGACAAAATGGGTTAGGGTGAAGCCAAGTAAAATCGGGTATGGTAGAGCAAGGTCACGGCACGTTAAAGTCCAGTATATCAAGGCTACTCTCGCCTACCCTTCTCTACCCCACGGTGCTCTAACTACCCTACCTTACTTACCCTATCCTACTGTACTTTAACTACCCTACCATACCGTACTCTTAATAACACATTAAGTCAAGTCTTTTATCTTACCGTGCCGTAACTTACCTTATCTCCCTCTACCCCGCAGTTTCATATAGTAAAGTAAAATCGAAAACTTTTTTAAATACAAGTATTATATTAACATCTTACATCCTCCTGCAAAAACTTCAGCTCCACCTTATACCTGTAGCCAATACCAGCTTTGAAGTTCCAAACACATTCGATTCCAGGTAGTACATGGTCAGGATATCCAGGTACAACTACTTGACCCTCATCATCCTCAATATCTCCACCACACTCGTACTTGCTAGCCCGTAGTTCGATCTCAAAACCGCATTTCCGATTTAAACAGAACATTCGAGCACCGCCTCGAGAGAAGCTGGAATTGGCGACGAACTTCACCACAGCCGTGTTGTGATGAGAATGGAAAGTACGATCGATTACTGCACGCATCGAACATGATGGTCCTAGTAGTACCGTGCGGTTCGTTGATGATAGTAATGTTGTTGCTGGTAGAGTTGAATTGGATTCTGAATTAGATTCTGATGCTTCTGAAGACTGAATCACGATAGGAGAACGACCATCGTACACGGCCACCGACTCTTGTTTACAGTCTTCAGATATGGACAACCAGAGATGTTTTAGGCTGAAAAGTAGCACATTTTTAGTAAAACATGACATGATAAGGTAATACCGATATAACTAAGAAAGGGTAAACCCAATGTGCGGTAGCAATATGAGTAAAGTAGGTAAGACAAGACGTGGTAGCGCAGGGAAGAGCAGGACAGAACAGGGCAGGACATGGCAGTACCAGGCAGGGCAACGCAATGAAGTTTTATTTTAAATTTTGTATGGTTGTATAACAAAATCTCAAAAAAAAAATAGTTATTGATTTTTCGTGACATTTCGTCACACGACTTAAAAATGCAAAATATTATGTTGTCAAGAAAAGAATGTCGGATTTTGATGCTGGCGACGGAAAGAGAGCAAAAATGGAACGAAATGTTGCTATTGTGTTTTATATTCTTCAAAAGCCAAGGTTTTGGGCTATCGTTTGATATGTTTGTCGTGTTTTTTATTGTGTACAGGGGCGTCGCTACGGATTTTTTCTGGGAGGGGTGAAGACCCAAAAAAAAATTTTCGTCCACAGGTAGCAGCTACCTGTAGACCGATTTTTCTAAATTTTTTTTTCGATTTTTTACGTACAGGTACTACTTTTTTTACTTTGAAGTTTTAAAAGTTGTTCAGAAAGATCGAGTTACGCGCCATTTTTTATACAATGTCAAACTTGGCCACAATGCAAACGCGGCAACGCGGAAGATTATCATGACATTTTGCACTGGTACAGCTATAGAACGCTCTGTACGACGCTAATTCCAGCGATTAAAAATTGGCGACTTTCACTCGAGAATCTGGAACTTGACGGTGGGATTAAAAGAAAAAAAAATTAAAAACGACGCGAGAGTATGTCAAAGACCTTGGAGTTTGCCACACTACTGTGCAGAATCATCTGAATCAGTAAAATAAAAAAAAACAAGGATCCACGTCTGGTAAAATCCGTCATTCTTTTCTTTGCAACCTAATAAAAAACGTTTACGGAAAATAGGGTAGGGTAGAGTAAGACAGGGCAGTGCAAGGCAAGGTAGGTCAAGGAAGGGCGATGCAGCGCAAAGCAGAGCAGGTAATTGCAGATAAAAGAAAAAAAAATCTTCAAAAAACGCTTACGTTCCCTCCACAAAATGTCCCTTCGGAGCTTTGATGAGCCATTCACAGTCCTCTTGAGCTGGATAAACTTCAGGGAAATTGGGGCTGGTGATGGAAGCGTTCACGTTTGGTAATAGAACCACCGTTCCTCCACAACTTGCTGAAAAATTTCGAATTTTTTTAAAACTATTAGGTTGAACCAAAAGTTGTGGGGCACTTTTCATCGTATAACCTTGCCCCATTTTAAAAAAAAACCAAACAGCTTAAAAAAGCTAAAATAAGCCTAATCTTCACCCTTTTAAGCCCAAAACCACAATATTATCACGTTATTACCCAATTCATAAGTAGCCTTCCAGCCTTCAGAAGGCGAATAGAAATCAGTAACGAATCGAACAAACAAATGCGAATCGGTCGATAAAATCGACGACGGTGCATCTTCCCTACAGTATCTTCCAATCAATGGTGCTGCTTCACTCGGTCCGTCTCTGATCTCCATATAATCATCTTCACATTGGTCTGCCACATTCTCCAACATGAATTGCTCTGGGTCGACGGTGAATTTGATTCTATGCCCTGGAGGCGCGGAAATTGTCCATTGACAGTCCAGAGAGTTGGGTGCGTCTGAAAAATAATGAGCTATACGGTAAAACTAGTAAAGTGAGGCAAATTTACAATAAGCTTAGATAATCTACAGTAGAAATATTAGCGTTAAATAAAAAAAAACTACGGCAGGATAATTAACAGTAAGACAGGGTAGGGGTATGTACTTACTGTTCGGATATCCAGGTGAAGTGATCTCTCCCTTCTTATTGATTTCATCGATGGAAAGGGAATCACTACAAGTATGAGTGATCTCTTCGACCAGTAGCTGAAATCCTTGTCGTGGTACAGCTGGTGCTGGTACTGGTGCCTTGCCTTCGAATGTTATAAATACTCTGCCATTCTTGGCTATGAACTCGAATAAGTTATTGCCACAATGACGTTCGGTAGTGAGTTCTAGAGAGTTTGAGGATGGTACAGAACTCTGAAATTAAAATAGAAAGAACTTTCTTTACAAAACGAAAAATGGTAAGAACTTTCTTTACAAAACAAAAAATAGCAAGAACTTTCTTTACAAAACAAAAAATGGCAAGAACTTTCTTTACAAAACGAAAATGGCATACACTTTCATTACAAACAAAACTGCACAATCAAGAAATCCATCGTATAACTTGTCCCCCGCAGGCTGCAGCCCCTAAAACCTTAAAAAAACAACAAAAAATTAAACTTACAACTTGTAAATAATCATTATTACACTCATTTTCACCTCCCGGCGGACTCAAATCCATTGACAGAGCCTTGACCTTGATATCTCTATTCGTCTCCAACATGATTCCCCACGTACAACTAAAGTTATGACTGCCAGTTTGAGGAAACAGTGGGCTGTTCAATGTGTATGCCAATTTCGCTTGCTCCACACTAACATATTCAAAGGTTTTGCAGGCTGAAAGTGGCACAAAATTAGATTTTTCGATTAAGAAAGATTAAAAAGTGGCACAAAAGTCCAAATTTAAGCAACTTTTTTCAAAATTTTCAAATTTTGATAAGAAATTAAACAAAAATTTAAAATTTCAATTAAAACATTAAAATCCTTGTCATTTTTACTATCCTTTCACAAATTTTCAAAAAATTTGAAGAACGTACCAAGTTGATATTGAATGGTAAAGCCGGTAAACCCTCTTGATCTGTCCGATACAAAGTAGATAAAGGCTTCTTTTTCGTAATTTATCAACACGTCGTAGCCATTTTGCTCTTTTTTACACAGACGGTGCATGAATGTTGCTTCTCTAAACAATTTTTTATTAAAAATTTGGCGGAGACACGTTATACGATGGAATGTGTGCGGACATGTTTGAGAGTATAACATTTCTTCAGAAAATGTTATTTGGCCAAAATATATATAACCAGACTGAGTAAACTAATCATATGGTACACATAGTCCAGCAATTTTTATATTTTTGATTATAAGACATGTTATACGACCAAACAAGTCCAGACATGTTTCATCGTATAACATGTCTTTATAAGCTATTGTAAAGTAAAAATAGTAAAAAACACTTAAGAATGGCACAATTTTTACTTCTAAAGCAGTTTTATTGCATTTTGTACACTAAGGATCATTTTTGAACAAAGATGTCTTGACACGTTTCATCGTATAACATGTCCCCAAAATTTAAAAATGTAAAAAAAAATCACAACTCTAAAACTAGCCAATATCCACACTAAATAAGCCCAAAAAAGCTTACTCCAACTGCCGTGTCGTTGTGAACTCCTTAACACCGATGGTCAAGTAGTCATAGGCACAGTTAACATGCTCTTCCAGGTCGATCAACATTACTTTGAAAGCAATTCCATGTAACAATGGCCTCGGGATTCTCCAACGGCATTTTAGTTCATTCGTGTACTTCTTACCTAAATTTTTATTCATTTATCGACCAAACAATTAAAAATTTTAAAATTTGTTACCTAAAAATCCAATTTAACCCCAATTTCCCCCTTTTACCACAGTAAAACCTCAACTTACGAACAGTAGGCAATGTCAAATTGTGAGGTATGAATGAAGCGTCCAAATCTCCACCACAAGTGAATTCGTCTTCTGAATCCGTGGCTTCTGAAGTCGAATCTGTGCCATTCTTTTTGGCTGGGATCGCTCTCCAAGTCAGATCAAAGTGAGAGATATCGGATCGACTGGTCGATTTAATCAAAACTTCGTTTGTTTCGTAGACTCGTGGTCCTTCATCGTCTTGTAGGGATTCGATTATCTTGTCTCCTACCTAAAAAAAAATTTTGGGAAAAATAACGGACATGTTATACGATGAAAGATGTCCGGGTATGTTTGTTCGTATAATTTGTCCTTACAAAAAATATTGAAAAAAGCATAAAATATGTATTTTAAAACATTTTTTAAATTATAAAAAAAATTTAATAAAAATTTCAAAAAAAGTGATAAGTTATACGATGAAATGTGTCCGCACAAATTTTTAAAAGTTTCAAATTTAAAAAAAATTAAATTTTTTAAATTTCAAATTCCCTAAGGCAATATGAGAAAAATTGTTTGTAAAGACTTGTGAAGCTCTCACAATCTATCAAACACCTTTTTTCACCATTTTGAACCAAATTACAGCCAAATCCTATGCTAAATGACCCTATAGTCTCAACTTTAAAAATTCGTACCTACCGCAGGCCCCGCTAATATGACCCAAAATTACTGTCATTAGAACCGCAATAGCATGTAGTTATATCACCTATCTTCAAAAGTCCATCACATGTAAGATTTTTTGAGAAATTTTAAATTTTGCAAAACTTTCAGAATTTTTTCGCAAGTTTTAATTTTTTTCAATTCCTTCCGGGCACAATAAAAAAAGTTGTCAACAGATAAAATAAAAGACTTATAGTAACAAACATATTAAAAAAGGTTCCATTCCATTCTGCCAATTAGTGCAAGAGTTACAAAGAAAGTTTAAATTCTACCGTAATCCTACCGTAACCCGAATTTAAAAAAAGTTTTTATATTTTTGGATTTCTATGCTTAAATAATACCTCTTGTTAAAAAATGAACAATTTTAAAATAGTTTGAAATTTGTGAACGCCCCCGTCCGACAGGGTACGTACCCTACCTACCCCGCTCAGAAGCAGCTAAAAATTTTTATATGAATTCATTGTACCACCAATAGTACCTATAAAAAGGTTTAGCTCACGCTTTTAAATTTGAATTATTTGGTTTCCCGCCAATTTGGCAAATTTGGCATTCTGTTTCAAGTACTTTTTTTCGACTTTCAAGACAAGCTACACTTACAAATTTAAAAATGTAGGTTCACTTAAAAGTATTCTACTAGTATATCAATGAAAAATGCTTAAAGTTAAAAAAATAGCGAAGTTATAAGCTTGCAACACAATGCCAATTTGGCGGGAAATTCAAAACGTAATTTTTTGATATCCATTTTCTCGCGATTTCCTGGAAAGCGAGGCTTAGTACTTTGCTGAAGATCTTATATTTACTTTTTCTTTCTGTATAAAAAGTTTGAAGTCAATCAGAGAGGGCCAGGTCAGGTACCTTCGTCGTCGTCAAAAATTACCCCTTCAACCAAATTTTTCCCCTTACCTGCAGCTTAAAAGCCACCAATGAGTTCAAATTGACTTCGATATGCTGCTCCGTGCTATTGGCTCTCAAAATCCATGTAATCTCCTTATCAGCTTGTACGATTTTGGTTGATCCGATCGGTAGAACCAAATGATTCCCCTTCACCACGCCTCCCAGCTTCTTTTCGAAGCGGAATTTAAGCCATTGCTCCGGACTAGCCTGGGTTGGTACCAACATTTCTGTATCGTCATCGTCTTCAAATCGTTTGCGCAGTACTCGAATGTAGAGTTGTTCGGCTTCGTATGTTCTTGGCAGGATTGTGCCACATAGCCTGGCCAAGAGGTTTCTTTTGTCACCGCTTCGTATTTCAACGTAGCTTTGTGCGCAACCAACGGATTCTGGGATGTAGGAATCTCTGAAAATTAATAAATTTCAAGTTTTTAGCCATCGTTTTATATCAGAGACAAGCTATACGATAAAAAGTGTCCGGGCATGTTTCATCGTATAACACGTCACAAAATAAAAAAAATCAAAAAATCATTAAAATTTAATTAAAAATGCCAAATTTAAGATAAAAATCAGTATTTTTCCTTTTTTTATAATTTTAGTGACATGTCATACAACAAAAAATGCCCAAAGCGATATGTTATACGATAAAAAGTGTCCAGACATGTTTCATCGTATAAACTTGTCCTCTGAATATCAAAACAGCACAAAATACAAAAAAATCAAACTTACTCCAAATAAAACTTCACAGTGTTACCAGGACTGTTTTTGATAACATAATCACAGTCCATATCACCACTAATTTCGTAGTTTCCTTTTACAGCATCACCAATGTCTCCGCACACTGAAAATGGAAATTTAGTCTTCAAAATGAAACCTCAGGCTTAAAAACTACTACCCTGCTGGTAATCCGTACCCCCACCCCTACTTTCTAGAGCCTACCAACTACTCCCTACATTCTACGTTCTACCCCCTACCATTTACCCCCTATGTTATATCTCTTACTTTCTACCGTTTACTTTCTACCCCCTACGTTTTACCCCCTACCTTCTACCCCTTACCTTCTACTACCTACATTTTACCCCTTACCTTCTACCTCATACCTTCTGCCCCCTACATTCTACCCCCTACCAACTACTCCCTACATTCTACCCTCTATTTTCTACCCCCTACCTTTTATGCCCTAGCTTCCACACCCTATCTACTACCACCTTCCCCAGTCCCTTCTTTATCCCTTTATTTTTACCCCCTAACTTCTATCTCTTATATTCTACTCCTTACATTCTATCCCCTACTTCAAGCAATATCCTACGTTTACCTCTACCCCTACCATTACGTCTACTTTTACCCCTACCTTCTACCCCCTAACTCCCACCCCCACATTCAACCCGTGCCTTCTACCCCCTACTGTCTACCCTGTACCTTCTACCCCCTCAATTCAATGCCTATCTTCTATAACCTTTCTTCTACCCCTTACTTCCAGACCTAATCCTACACCATACCCAGTACCCCTAAAAAACATTTTAAACCCTGCAAAAAACTTACTGTAGCTAACAGTACTGTAATGCAACACAAACGTGGCATCTTTTGGTATTTCACTGACTTCCACTACCACATCCAAATCACATTTCACTACATTGATATGACGGTTTTTAGTCGAAGCGTAGTTTCTAAAACGTCATTTTTTCAAAAAATGCTTTTCAGTTATCAAAAATTGAATGTAAAATACGTCCATGTGTAGTAAAAACTTTTCTAAATTATGATAAGAAGCTTACGGTTCAACATCGTTACCACAGGTAACGTTCAAGAAGACTTCTTGATCATCGTCGAAAGCGTTCAAGTCCACCAACTCGAATCCCGTTACAATTTGCTTTGAATAAGCAGCTGGAACATATGTAATTTAAAAATTTTTCATATTTCAGTAAAATGGCACATTTAAGACATGTTATACGATAAAACATGTTCGGACATGTTTCATCGTATCACATGTGTCTTAAAAAATTTTTATTGAAAGTATTGCTTCAAACAGACCAATATTAAAAAATCTAAGCTGCAGATTTAAGATATTCACTTATTTCTGTATCTGGTGACATGTTATACGAAAAAACATGTTTGGACAGTTCAGACATGTTTCATGGTATAACATGTCCTCAATATAATTTTATTAGCCACAATGTTTTAAATAGCTCAATACTGTCATTTCTAAGCTGTAATTATAGTATTTTATCTATTTTTGTAATTGGTGACATGTTATACGATGAAACATGCTAGATGTTTGGACATGTTTCATGGTATAACATGTCCTCAATATAATTTTATTAGCTACAGTGTTTCAAATAGCGACATACTGTCATTTCTAAGCAGTAATTATAGTATTTTTATTTAATTTTGTAATTGGTGACAAGTTATACGATAAAACATGTTCGGACATGTTTCATCGTATAACCTGTCTTTAAATAAAAAAAGTCAGCAGATAACAAAGTAATATATAAAATACTTTAAAAAATTAGTTTAAATTTTTTTTTAAATAGTAAACGATTCAAAAACATACTCGAATCCTCTCTGACAATCCTGAACTTGCACCCTCCATTGTCATGTAGCATATTCTGATGTAAACTCAATGTTTTCTTATCATCACCCGCCTCCAATGTGCCACCACAAACAGCAAAAGCTTCCATGACAAAACCAATTTGATCTCTTTGAGCCGAATCGCCTGAGGGAATATTGGCTTCGAATGGGGCTCCGTGAAAGGTTACTGTAGACACATTGTTCACTATATTGAAAATGACCGGACTTGTAATATCGTTACAGATTCTTGACACAGCCCCCTTCGATTCACGATATGTTCCGAAAAGACTGTTGGTTGGACTGTATTCACCTGAGTAGACGGCTAGACCACCCTCGATGTACATCATGGCTGAACTGCATCTGAAATGAAAAAAGTGCAGGTTTTTATAAATTTAAAGCTTTATCATTAGCTAGCTCTACCCTACCCTACCGTACCCTACCCTATCCTACCGTACCGTACCGTACCGTACCGTACCCTACCCTACCCTACCCTACCCTACCCTACCCTACCCTACCCTACCCTACCCTACCCTACCCTACCCTACCCTACCCTACCCTACTCTACCCTACTCTACCCTAACCTACCCTACAATTTCCTATTCTTTCCTTCATCTACCTTATACTAGTGACAAATCCAATTGGCGGGTGACGTCTCCTAGTCGGTGTAATGAAATGTGACAGATTATAGGCCAATGAGAAGCCTTTGATCGTTTCAAACTGCCATAAGCATTCAATCGCCTTAGGGTATTGTTTGGGGAAGTTTGGCGAGGTTATTGTGCGGTTGTGGCCAGGGAGTACTGTAATTTCGTGTTTTTTTTAAATTTTTAAAAAATTTTCAAAATTATTTTTAAAATTAAAACGTATTATATTGAAGTGCCGTATTTTACCTTGAACAACCCCACCACAAGCCCTAGTACCATCCATTTTGACAAATGTGACATTGGCATTGAAAATGGTGCCATTCTTCGTGGTATACTTAGCGTCCATTCCCAACCGAATTGCCAATTCATTCGTATGAGAAGTGTAGGATTTGTTTTTGTAGGCTTCGATTCGTCCACAATAACTCCATTGAGGGTATTCTGTGACATTCGCTCCGGAGAAGAACTGAAAAACGCAATATTAGACGAAATGCCACAAAAGTTATTGGAAAAGCTGCCGAAGTGTCAAAAGTGTAGTAAAAAATATTATAATGAATATTGTTAAAATACAACGTTTTCTATTAAAAAAAACCAAATTTTGAAAAATTTTAGGTTGAACAAAATGTCACAAAAAGTATTGGAAAAGCTGACAAGGTGTCAAAAAGTATATTGGAAAATGTAACATATAATTAATAATTTACAAAAACCTAATTATTAGTTTTAAAAAAACATGTCTTCATATAAAATTTAATTAGACAAAATGTGACAAAATAAAAAATCAATAAAAAATGTCAAAAACCTCAAAAAATACAAAAAAACTTACCATAATTCCGTTAAGTTGCTTCATATCGTCAGGACAAAGCCCTTCAGGTATTTGTTCCACCATGTACATTTCAGCAATATCAACTTTGACCACATAACCAACCGGTGCTTTTATTATCCAGTCACATTCTCTTCGCGCTGATAATGACACATTTACAAAGTCGTCGACTGATGCTTCTAATTTTGAATTGTTTCGTAGAATTACTCCGCCACAGCCTGGAAATAAAATTATGATTTAACTACCATACCCTGCTCTACCCTACCCTACACTACCCTACCCTACCCTACCCTACCCTACCCTACCCTACCCTACCCTACCCTACCCTACCCTACCCTACCCTACCCTGCCCTACCCTACCTTACCCTACCTACCCTACTCTGCCCTATCCTATTTTACCCTTCCCTACCATACTATACTTTAAGATACCGTACCCTACCCTATCCTATCGTACCCAAACATACCCAGCACCGCCAGCCTTGTCCCGCCTGCAATGCTTTGTCCTACCCTACCTTACCGTACAAGATTTGCCCAGCCAGGCCTTGTCCCACAGTACCCTATCTTGCTTTGCAAGCCCTGTCCAGAGTTTCTATGTCCTACCCTACCCCACTTTTCCCTGCAGCCCGTTCAGCCTTGCCTTGCCCTGCCCAACCCATCCCAATCCCGATTTTTCCTTCCCTACCCTACTACTATCGTACTAAGCCATACCAGCTCCTGTTCCCATTCTTTTTTCTGCTAGCTTTATCCAAGCCCACTCCATGTACCTTACACCACCCCCCTCCCACCCCAATCTCTCTGAGCCATTCCACATTACCTTACCTACCCCTGTTCGACCATCAACATTACTCACCCTTGTCCTACCACAACCCTCAACCCAACCTTACCAATAGTGCTCCAAGACAGCCAGAAATGATTCTCAGAAGACTGTTTAGTGACAGTAAAGTTCAAGTCCAACTGATTACTGTTCGAGTAAATCTCCGCTGGCACAGCGAATGGATTACAGAACTTTGTCGCCTTCATGTCTTCAGTAGTCGTACCATCTTCACTACCCACCGTATGGTTCACTTGGGACTTTTTGACAGCCAGATAGTTCGTAAAGCATTCGTTCAGGCCTCTGCTTCTTATCAATACAGCATTATCTAGTCTGAATTTGTGGAAGACTAGCTTGATTCTGGAGCCGGCATAGGTTTTGATCGACCAACTGCAAGCTCGAGCTTCACCGACCGGATACGGATAGCCAGGTGATTGAATCGAACCGTGGGAACCGGTCAAGACTATGTTGTTGCATACTGAAAACGAAAGGTTTAGTAAATCAATTACTGAAAGCAGTGGGTTAAGTAAAAATCATTAAAATCTCAGCTGACATTGAAACCAAGCCTTTAAAATTTTCCAATAATTTTTGTGGCACTTCGTCACAAATGCAAAAAAACGGCTTTTAAAATTATTAAAAATTTTTGAAAATTATAAAGATAATCGTTTTGTTGCCTTTTTAAAAAATTTTAAAAAAAATATTTTTCCAATATATTTTGACACTTCGTCATCATTTCCAATATTTTTCGTGACATTTCGTTCACCCCACTATAAAAATGCAAAATCCGTTTAGAAATAAATTATTATTTTCCGTTTTTAATAAAAATAATAAAAAATACTTTTCCAATAATTTTGTGACATTGCGTCGTAATTTCCGATAACTTTTGTGACATTTCGTTCGATATTTCAAAATTACTCTAACCCCAAAATATAACAAACAAGGCACCTTACCAGTGATAAATCGTCCCAAAAACCCAAACAATCCCCCATTAATGCTTCCACCAACTTGATTGTACTTGACCACCAAGTTATTGCCATTTGTGATCAATGGCTCTGGTGCAACCTCTCGTTTACAATACCTTCTCAAAACGTTTAGATCTCGTTTCGTGCCTTCCGACAGGTCGATAAAGTTCCTGGCAAATGGTTGACAAACTCCAGTGTAATCAGCTGATGCCAAGTCGTCCATTTGATCAATTTGAAAGCGAATTCGATTACCTTCGGCCACAGCGATCGTCCACTCACATTGAAGATGATGCGAATCGGCTTTGGGGTATTGTGGTGATGCGATTTCTCCAGTGTAGCCTCGGACGTAGCCTCCGCAACCTGAAATGTCATTTTTTCTTTTAAATTTTTAATCGATAATTTGTGTGACACTTCGTCTATTTTTCCAATATATTTTTGACATTTCGTCAATTTTCCAAAAAAAGTTTTGAGAAGACGTCAAAATATAGTAATTTTCAATCATTTAGGCTTAAAAGTCTATATAAAATTTCCAATACTTTTTTGACATTTCGTCCACTTTTCTAATAACTTTTTTTGACATTTCGTCTACTTTTCAGTACCCTTACTATACAGTACTCAAAGCAAAAAAAATTTACTTTGTTCGATCATTTTGTATTCCAATTTAAAAGCCGTGTTTCGTCCACTTTTTAGATTTATATGAATGTAGGCTTGATTTCCTTGTGTTATCATACTTGGCACTTCCTTATCACCACAGAACGATGAATCTGGCCAAAGCTGAGGGAATCCTGGAGCGTCTGAGTGCCCGCCATTCCTGGCAAAACGTATTTTACAACAAAAAATTTCAAATATTTAATAAAAATGCTTAAAAATGACGCTTTTAAGGTCTGCAGGCTGCCGGGACCATGTTATACGATAAAACACGTTTAAAAAATTTTTAAGCAAAAATGTAAAAAGACTATAAAAACAATTTCAAAACACTTATAAAACTCTTACTTAATCACAACTTTGCCATCTTCACAAGGTATGTCGTAATCGGTGACATTCAAATGAATCCTCGCCATAGCTGGGAGGACAATTCTGTAGTTACATTCCTGGATGTTGCCATAATTTGATCTGTTAAAGTCGATTGATCCTGACAATTCTGTCAAGACCACATCACAATAATTGTGTAGATTTACAGTGTCAAAATGAGCCGAAAATCCATTTCCATTGACGGAACGATCGCTGGTGAATACTACTACAAGTTTGCCTGTGGCTGATACAATTGGAGGCGGATTTGCTACTCCACAGTATCTAAAAAACAACAAAAAAATAATTTTTTATCATTGATTTTCAGAAAAGTTTATCTTCAGTATCAAAAAACAGTTTCTGATAATTTTTTGACACTTCGTCTAAATTTTCGATAACTTTGTGACACTTCGTCCAAAGCCTAAAGTTCCTTGCTTTCGAGCGTCCGACTACCTCTTGATCTCCAACATAAATTCAGAAGCCATAAAACCATAAAAACTCACCGTCCCAACAATTTTCCTTTGCTCGTCTCACTATCATATTCATCATAGACTTCGACCGCATCAAAACCACAATCCAGCCGGCTGGCAACATTCTCCACATCGAAATCGTCGAAAGTAAGTCTAACTGCTTCATTTGACTCTGCTTGGATCTGGTATATACAGTACATATGGTTTGGATACTTGTTTGGATAGTTTGGTGAGGTTAAGGTACCTAAAACAATATTGAAGTTATTGGTAGGGAAAGTAATATTTTTGGATTGAAATTGTTACATAGAGTGTAATATAGATTATGCTGCATCTTTTGATACTAAATTTAACCAGTAAGATTAAGAAAAAAAACGGCTACATCGAATCAAAGCACGCAGACATCAAGTTGTCTAGTGTAATATGTTTTAGACAAAAATTATGTGGGTAAATGGATGTAAAACCAGCTAAATTCCATTGCAAAATATTCTACAGCTTTTTATGAATCTTTTAATATATAATTTATATAATAAAACCTAAAAACCCTTCAGCTACATCACAATCAAGCCGATCACCCATCGAAATGTCAAGAACAACATCGAAACTTACCTTTGTCCGAATTGAAGTATCCACCACATCCCTTCTCTTCAACAGTATAGGAAAATGAGAATCCTTTGTTGTCAGCTGCTCCTGATGTGCTGTAGGTTATGCTGATACCAGATGTTCCACTGACAACCATCTCGCCGCTTGGAGATACGAATGGATACCTCGAGCAATGATAACGTCGGTTTAACGCTGTGTCGAGTGAATGGCCACCTTTTAGCTATAAGAAAGAAGTTATTGTAAGTTATTAAATATTTTTTGGGTTTAGATAAAGGTTTCTTGCTGTTTTCCAGCGAAATATTATGTTATCCATGAGGTTTTTAGGTATAAAGTCTGGAAAACTCAAATTTTAAGCAAATTTTGTAGGGTTTTATCTTAAAATCAAAAGCAAAGATAACAAAAGACAAAATCTTACCTCAATATAATCGTTGAAGCCTTCGGCTTCAGTGTCGTTTGACTTTTGAAGCTCCAAACATCCGGAAGAGAAGGTTTTCAGCCCGATAAAGTCAAATTTTAACTTGACAATGGCCGACCTAGCCGCGTGAATACCGTAGGTGCATGTAAAAGGTTCAGGATGAGGTACACCAACGTTGGGAGATCTTACAATTCCAGTTGGGGCTTCGAAAAGATGGAAACATGAAGCTTTGTATGCCATTTTGAATCCGCGGCCTGAATAGCGGGAGTCGGATTTGAACTCGATCTAAAAATGGTTTTTTATGGTTTGTATTGCAGTAGTGATGAGATATGGCATTTCATAGAATAGTAGAAAGATTTTTTTTCATTTTGTAGATATTAACCTACCTTGAACTCTTCAAAAAAGTGGACATTTTGTCATTTTGTGGATATTAACCTACCTTGAACTCATCGAAAAAGTGAAAATTGAGAGAAGGCCTGAATCCGTTACAAAACTTGGCACCAACATCAAATTTCATGTAATCTCCCGAACATAAAGCATCGTCAACCTTTGAGTCTTCTGGTATCTCTTCTACTGTGCCTCTGATATCAAAGTCGATAATGTCTAAGGAGTAGGTGTTGTAATCAGTATCTGATAAGGTTTGATTTGACTGGTCTTTCAATTTGAACTCCCAAACACAAGAAAGGTCCGGAGGGTAGGCATGACCGTAATTTGGAGTTTGGATAAAGCCTTCTGGATTTACACTGGCTTCTATTACTCCTCCACAGTCTTCTTCTTCTGAAGAGTTCTTTTTGAATACTTTTGGATAAAGCTAGGGTTAATCTAAGTTTTTGATATGAATAGTACGATAGTGTAACTAGTACTGTAGGGTAATATATAGCTATTTAGATAACAAAGCTTACTAGGAACTCCTTTGAAAGTGATCAAAAAGTACATAGCACACATTGGGTCATCTTCAGTGTTATTTTTAGATTTTGTAGCTAATTTACAGTCCTCTAAAAGGGCACTTTTTTGTCGACTGTCAAATACAAGCTGAAGACTGGCATGATTGGTAGAAAACCTTTTAACAAAAGGCTGGTCAATATCAGCACAGATCTCATCCAACTGAACATTTGGGTCTAGTAGGCCACTGTCGTATAACTAAAGGAGAATTTTTTATATCAGGGCTTTAACATCAATTTAGTAATTAAACTTAAAATTAATACCAAAACAACCAACCTTAAGTGAATTAACGTCACAATTAACCTCACTACCAGACAAGGTAATCATCTTCTCTACAGTAACCTCAATCAACTGGTCGTTCGGCGCGTCCAAGAACCATTGGCACTCTTCCCAAGCTTTAGTCGTCCTAAAACTGTAAGGACTTTCGCCCACCTCAAATCGACCACCACAAATCGGATCGACCGCTTCCCATACCACGGTCGTATACAAGGTGTCATTGATAGTCGGAGTATAGAAAATCAAATGCAATTGGCTAGACTTGGTATAATAAGGATATTGCACTGACGGGGGGTGTTGACCCCAAGCCGTGGTTGCTTCCTTGACTTTTATTTCCACTGCCAAGATGTCACTTTCGCTGGGATTGGCCGTGAATGAGGTATAGTCAGCTATCCATACCTTCAGAATCTTTCGAGAGTCTTCCGGTCGAATAGTCAGTGTACATACACGGCTATTGTACTGAGGTAGATTCATGGTTATGTTGCCGGAATTTTGAGTGACTTCGTAGCCACATGTGTCCATGTTTACCATTTCTGTTGAAAAAATGTGTGTTCTAAGTTTGATAAAAGCCTACTGTACTATCCGAGACCGACTACTACTCTTACCCCTACCAAGGTCAAACCTACCTTTCTTTTTCTCCTCCGGCCCCAGACAATACGATATAATCCCCACAGGGCACACACAATAAGCGTCATTTTCTCTATTATGGCACTGTCCAACTCCACCACACATATCTGGATTACTGTAACACTTGTCCTCGTATTGACATGTGTCACCGTAATATCCGGGTAGGCAAAAGCAGTTAACGTGAGTTCCATTCAAACGTCGGCACGATGCACCATTCAGACATTGGTCACATTCACTGTAGTAGGAATAATGACAGTCGGTCCCTTTTAAGCCTGTTCCACTATGTCCTCGAGGACATTTACAACCTGGATTGGGGAAACCGATACATTCGGCTTGTTCGTTACAAGGATTTGGGTCACAAAATGACAGTTTGGTGCAGGTAAAGCCATCACCTTCGTAGCCTAGC
Source organism: Bursaphelenchus okinawaensis (assembly GCA_904066225.2). Taxonomy (NCBI): domain Eukaryota; kingdom Metazoa; phylum Nematoda; class Chromadorea; order Rhabditida; family Aphelenchoididae; genus Bursaphelenchus; species Bursaphelenchus okinawaensis. The sequence continues at coordinate 2,054,079 of CAJFCW020000005.1, read as the reverse complement.
GGGCAGGAGCCGCATTTAAATGAGCCGGGGGTGTTTATGCACTCAACTCTGGGGTCAGTCGAACATGGGTCGGAATAGCATTCGTTGATGTCTTCACAGTGGATGCCGTTGCCTTAAAGTTTAAAGATATTAAGCTTTGGATATATTATATTAGATTGTCAGAATATGGAAGAGCCATTTAAAACGCCCAAATTTGAACATAGTGGCTCATCCATATTCGGACAACCGGGTATAACTATAGATCTTTAGCACTTTTCTAGGCCTAAGCAATCAAAATTTAACAAAAACTAATTCAAAAGTTTCAAAAAAGCCTCAGCTCTCATAATCTTAATCATGCTAACCCACAAACGGCCCGAACCTTTCGCCAAACCAAGGTCCAGCTACTTTGTTAGCCTCTCGTGGCCGTGATTCAGCGTGAAAGTTGTCTTCATCGGCAGCCAAACCCGAACCAAAGGGCTTTCGTGCGCAAAGAAAACGCTTTAGCCACTCGACTATTTGCTCAAAGCGTTTGGTAAGCGAATAAACGAAAGGGTATCGAGAGTAATAGAAAGAGAGGGGGTTAGTGAGTACGCAAGTGGGGGAAACGAGGGTTTATTAGGAGTTTTGTATGTTTTTACATTGTAAACGGCCTTAAATGACAAAAAATAAAAATATCTATTAAATAAATCCATAAATAACAGATTTTTCTTAATATTGCTACAACAACCATCGTATTTTACAAAATATGTAATCTTCAATCTAATTTTCAAATCTTTTTTCATTAAAAAACTCACCAAAGTACCCTTTTGGACAACTCCCACACTTAAAACTTCCAGGCAAATTGATACACTCTGCTCCATAATTATTCACTCCCGCTCCTTTGTAGCACGGCGAGTGTTCGGCCGCACATTCATCGATATCAACACACAACGGCGTCATAATATCACTGTTAGACTGATAACCAAAATCACATACGCATTTATATGGAGCTGCTCCAGAATACTGTGGTACGATGGTTATACAATGACCGTTCTCACCACACAAGTCAGTACTTGTAGCTGAACATACGCCTTCAGTTTTTTGACAATGTGAACCGTATTTCCCTGGTGGGCATTTACACATTGTGCCTGGACCGTGGACGTTGTTGATACAAGTTCCGCCGTTTTGACAGTCGGCATGAGTGTTCTTGATCATGGCACATTCGTCAATGCGTTTTTCACAGTGCGTACCCTAATGAAAAATAGGGCTTTAAAGATTGATTTTTTAAGTCCAATTGTTACAGTAAGTCAAAGAGTAGGGTAGGGTAAGTAGTGCGATTTGGGGCAAGCTAGGGTAGGGCAGGTTAAGGTAGGGAAAGGTAAAGTAGAGTAGGCAAAAGCGGGATAAGGCAGGCAAAGGTAGGGTACGGTAAGGTAACCGAGGGTAGGGTAGAGTAAAACTAGTCAATTTATATTTCCCGTATTTTAAAACCACCTTACCTCCATATGACTAGTGCAAATACAATGGTAGGAAGCAAATAAGTCCAAGCAAGTACCACCATTTAAGCACGGTCCTTCATCACACTCATTCGTTTTCATTAACTTGTACAGTTTTTCCACTTGTTTGTTCAATGTGTACATTAGTTGTCGTATCCGACGTTGTTGAGAGCCTTTAGGTCGTGTCGCGTTCAAACCTTTGAATTGTTTTTCCAATAAAAGCTGTTTCGATTTCATAATGAAGATCTGGGCTTTGAAATACTTGATTTGATTTTCCATGGCCACTTTTTGAGCCTTGGCAGCGATGGAACCTAAACCGTTCGCACGGATTTGGCTACGGAGAAACGTTATGTCTTCCTGAAAAAAAAAATTTATTGCCCTTTTTGATTTTGTAATGGAAGTTCTTGTCATTTTGACTTTTGTAAAGAAAGTCATTGCCATGTGGACTATTGTAAAGAAAGTTCCTGCCCTTTTTGTTTTGTAAAGAAAGTTCTTGCCATTTTGACTTTCGTTAAGAAAGTTCTTGCTATTTGGACTATTGTAAAGAAAGTTCCTGCCATTTTTTGTTTTGTAAAGTAAGTTCTTGCCATTTTTTGTATTGTAAAGAAAGTTCTTGCCATTTTTTGTTTTGTAAAGGAAGTTCATGCTATTTTTTTGTAAAGACAGTTCTTCCCATTTGTAAATAATCTAAACTTGGTGCTCCGCAGCCTGCAGGTCACAAGTTATACGATATGTTCTTGCCATTTTTAGTTTTTCAATTATTTAGGGTTTTTTGTTTTGTAAATAAAGTTTTTTGCAAGTTTTGCAAGCGTTTTTGTATTGATTTTAAACTAATTTTTTAATTTTTCAAAATGAATTTTTATCAAGAACAATATTTTCACTTATGCAAATTTTATATTTTCGACAACTATTTTTATTTGTAAAAATGTCAAAAATTTCAATTTTTTTAATTTCGGATTATTCAAAACCATCAATCCACGTCAGGAATATGCAAAAATTCACGTATTTCCTCAAACACCATCCCCAATCTCGTCATTCGTTCCCATTCATTTCTCGGCGCTCACTGCAACCGGCGGTTTCATTATGGCCATTCCTGAAGGCGACTACGAAAAGGGAAAGAAGGTGTTCAAGCAGCGTTGTGCTCAATGTCACGAGATCAGCTCGCTGGGTACCAAGACCGGCCCCACCTTGAATGGGGTTATGGGCCGCAAGAGTGGAATGGTCGCTGGATTCGAGTACTCGGCTGCCAACAAAAACAAGGTATGTTTGGGTATTGTTATTCATGTGGGTTTATGTATGGTTTTTGAGTAATATGGGCTTATTTATGGTTTTTGGGGTCTTTTTAGGCTTAGTTTGCGCTTTGGATTTCTTTTAGGCTTGTTATAGGTTTTTGAGATTTGCTAGTGTTTTGACTTGTTGTTAGGCTTATTTTGCGCTTCAGACATTCATTAGGCTTGTTCTTGGTTTTTAGGCTTGTTTTTATTTTGTGGGCTTTTTTAGGTTTAATTTAGCGTCTTGGGCGATTTTGAGGTTTATTTTAAAGTTTTGAGCTTTTTTAGGCTTATTACAAGGTCTTGAGCGATTTTTAGGCTTATTTTACAATTTTAAGATTTTTTAGGCTTATTTGAATGTCTGGATCGATTTTTACGCTTATTGTCATGTTTTGAGCTTTTTTAGGCTTATTTTAGAGTCTTTAGTCCTTTTTAGGCTTTTACAGTTTTTAAGATATTTTAGGCTTATTTGTGTTCTTTGTTGTTACAAACCGTATGTCAGGGCATTGGGGCTTTTTTAAGCACATTTTTAAATTCTGGCGTTTTTTAGGCTTATCGTAAGGCAATTCTTAAGCTTACGTTTGGTTTTTGGCTTTAAAGATTTGCGACATTTTTAGGCTTATTTTTTGGCAGCTTTTATCATTATTTACATTTTCACTTTTTTCAATTTAAAATTTGCGGAAAGGTAATAAAGTCGTATTTTACACTACTTTACTGTCCATTTTATCATTATATATACCCAGAAACAAATGTTTGTTGGTAGAAGTTTGTTTTTCGCATTTATTCATGTCCCCAAAGTCCTCAATTAGCGCGCGGTTTTCCCGCAAAAGGCAATTCCCAGGGCCATGGGAACGCGCCCTTGTAGCTCAGTGGTTTCAGAGCGTCGGTCTTGTAAACCGAAGGCCCAAGGTTCGAATCCTTGCTGGGGCAATGCGCTTTTTTGACCATTTCGGGGTTAGTTAAGTTTAGTACTGATTATTTTTGGTATCCTAGGTCATTGTAAGGTTTTTTTTATATTAATTTTACAAATTGAAGGCTAATGTTGTGGTAATTTGGAATTTTTTGAAAGAAATTTTGTCAAATCTGTTGTTTTTTGGTAAAATACGTGTTTTATTACTTTGTTAATTAATTTTTTAGATTTCAGGGAGTAGTCTGGAGCCGTGAGACCCTGTTCGAGTACCTGGCCGACCCCAAGAAGTACATTCCCGGCACCAAGATGGTCTTTGCCGGCCTGAAGAAGGAGAAGGAACGTGCCGATCTGATCAAGTACATTGAAGTCGAAGGCTCGAAACCCCCGTCATAAATCTACAAACTAGTCTACTGTTTTTTTTTGATATATACTGTCGCTTAGTAAATCTTACCCTACATGTTTGTTGGATTTTGTGTTTTATTTGAGGTTTTGTGGTGATTTTTTGGGAATTTTTGCTGAATTTTGGCAAATTTTTAGAAAAAGCGAGATTCTGGGATGATTACGATCAGAAACTGGGATGTTTTGATTTTGTTTATATCCTTCTGACATTGTTACGTAAAACGAAAATATTTTTTTTTATTTTTTAAAAGACAAAAAAGTAAGAAAAAATTAACCCAAAGGAGTGAAAAATTAACCCGGTTGCCGTTTTTAATACAACCTACAAATTAAATTTAAAAAAAACAAACGAATGCACTTTTAAATGTTACATTCATAAACCACGAATAGTAACTTCTGTCACTAGCTGTTTAATAACCCCTAAAAAATGGTGTTGCCCCAGCAAGGATTCGAACCTTGGACCTTCGGTTTACAAGACCGACGCTCTGAAACCACTGAGCTACGAGGGCTTGCTAATTAGGCCGCTTGGATGAGTTTTTGAATAAAAAACTAAATTTAATTTCAAAAAAGTTTCAGTACCAATCATTCGCATATTTTATCAAAACAAAACGGCTGTTTTGAATAAATACGAGAACTTTCTTTACAGTACAGTACGCGTTTCAAAAAAAGTTTTTAAATTAAAAAATTTTAAAATAAAAAATTAAATTCATTTTGAAAAGCCGTTTCAAAAGCAAAAAAAAATATAAAATTTCGAAAACTGACCTTGCTGGGAATGTCCATAATATTCAAATCTCTGAAGAAGATTCCGCCCGTCTCACTGACATCAAACGTAATGTTACGGCGATTTCCAGCACGAAAGTGCATATTTCCATTCAACATTACCATCCGTGAGCTAAAAACGTTAAACGAGGTTATCAAAAAGTTTTAAAATGGCAAAAACTTTCTTTACAAAGCAAACAATGGCAAAAACTTTCTTTACAAAACAAAGATTTCAAAACCTTTCTTTACAAAACAAAAAATGGCAAAAACTTTCTTTACAAAACAAAAAATGGCAAAAACTTTATTTACATAACATAAAATGGCAAGAACTTTCTTTACAAAGTCGTCAACTAGTAAAATACTACTTACCGTGTTTCTAAATCACTTGAAATTGCAAAATCGCTGTCTTTGTCGCCATGTTTGGCATTTTTTCCTCCTCTATCGGATTCAAATCCTCGGCCATCATCGCCATCAGCTGCACAGACGGTATTTGCGACGAGAAACAGTAGCAGTATTAGTAGTTTTAGACGCCCCATGGCGTTACAATTTGCTACGGTAGCTTGTTACAATATTTTTGGTTTTGGATGGGATATTGCGCTGCAAAAATAACGCTTTTAAAGCTTAAAACTACAAAAAAAGTATAGCCTAGTCTTAAAAAATTAGCGAAATTTAAAAGTATAAAATAAAAAAGCTGAAAAATGACAAAAATATGCAAAAAATAAATTTAAATTTAGTCATAAAAAATAAAAGGCAGTGAATAAATACGCCGAAAATCGTTTGAAACGGCCGTATCAACTAAACCAGACCCACCACTGATTTGTTTATATTCCGGTGACAAATCCTATCCAGTTGATTGTCGTTACGCATTTCGTATAAACTTTCAATCACAATAACAAAAGGCACAAAAATGCAAAAGTGACCTTTGTTTTTTAACTTGCAAGCTTCAACAAGAAGGTTTTTTGTTTACAAGCTAAATTTTTTAAAAAACTTACGCATTGGTAGCATAATCTCTGTTCTTCTTGCCATATTTGGTCCGTTTTTTGTCTGAAAGCCCGACCTGCCCCGCAATCTGGAGAAAATCGAGATTAAAAGTGACATTTTGAATTTCCCGCCAAGTTGGCATTGTGTTTCAAGCTAATAACTGCCTTTTTTTGAATTTTAAGAAATTTTCTTTGACATACTAGTAGAAAAGCTTTAAATGAACCTACATTTTTTAATTTGTAAACGTATCTTGTCTGGAAAGCCGAAAAAAGTGCTTGAAACAGAATGCCAAATTTGCCAAATTGGCGGAAAACTCAAATATTTAAAATCTAAAACTCAAAAGCGCGAACTAAAATTTTTTATGGGTACTATTGGTAGTACAAGGAAATTATATAAAAATTTTGAGCTGCTTCTGAGCGGCGCAGGTAGGGTACTTTCCTTGTGAATGCAGTGAAGCCTCTGGATAACAAATTGCTCGGTAAATTAAAATTTGTTCGTTATGAAGAAATTGTGTTATAGAGAGGTTTAAAATGCACTGAGTAAGGATAGCCGAGGATTCAAAAGCTGTTCGTTATACAGGGGTTTTGTTATGTAAAGGTTCCTTATACGGAGGTTTCACTCTACGATTTAAATCTAAGACTGTCCTTACCATTGGTCGTAGTAGCATAGCTTTTATCTTTTTAGTTAGTAATCGCACAGGCTTTATCCTATTTAGGATAAGCTTTATGCTATTGATAGTACTCTACATAAAATACTATGTTTCCTCATTTACCTTCATAATCTCCATTCATAACTCAGTTACATAATTTTACTTTTTTCCACTGTTGACATTTGTTTACATTTCGCTGAAAAACCGTTCCAAAACCCGATTGTGGATGTGTTTTTGGGTTTGCTACTCTATTTGACAGAAGTAATGAATATTAGGTTTGTAAGAAATGACCTTCAAAACCAGTGAAGGTCCGAGAATTCCGGTTTTCTGGGCCGTATAAAAACAGTGAGCGGCCGAAATTGTGCATCATTTGATCAAGCCGGAAAAGACTTTCTTTCCGAGCATGAACCGCTACGGCGTTGTATTGGCCGTTGTGGCTGTGATGGCCGTCGATGGATTCTTGTTTCCTCCACCAGCTCCAGCTGCTTGTTGGTGAGTTTTAACGTAAAATTTTTTTTAAATTTAAAATTTAAAAAAGGCTAGCTAAAATTTTTGCTAGTCCAAAATTACAGTATAAACATTTTTTTTAACTTTGGCTTTAACTTTTCCGTTTCAGCCAAGCCCCACCACCACCATGTCCACCACCCCCACCACCATGCTGCGAGGGTGGCGGTGGCGGCGGTGCTTACCAACAACCCGTATACCAACAATCGTATGCCCCACAATACGCAGCTCCAGTCCAACAATCTTATGCTGCTCCAGTTCAACAATACGCTGCTCCAGCACCGGTTCAACAATACGTTGCTCCAGCCCCAGTGCAGCAATACTCCGCTCCAGTCCAGTCGAACTATGTTCAAGCCCCAGTCCAACAGTCTTATGAAGCACCAATTCAGGCCGGCGGCGGCGGTGGAGGTTATGCTACTGGACCACCATACGGAAAGAAGTAAAATGTAATTAAATTGTAAAATTTATATTTTAAATCTTTTTTTAATGTAAAGTTGCATTTGGTATTACACAATTTTTCGGCCTATTGATCTGATAAGTATAAAGTAGACTTTCGTTATGACTAGATATTGTTGTAGGTTAATTAAATAAACTTTCTGAGGTTTTAATTACTGTTTTTACAAAAAAAAGCTTCAATTTTTGCAATTTTAAAAACTAAACAAAACTTTTTTTTGAAATTTAAATTTAAAATTAAAAAAATGTTGCCCTTTGTCGTAACTTACAATAAGAAAATTAAGTTAGTAGTGTGTTTCGTGTCAACTGCAGCCTAATACAACCACACTGATTTATGTTTTTACAAAGTTTTCAAAATGACCGGAAGGTGTTTGACGTATTACATAAAAAAAGACGGCGCCACACCTATTATTGGTTAGAAACCGGTTAGTTTGAAGTTATTACTTGCAAAACCGTAAGCAATCTGTCTTACTCTGAACTTTCGTAACATTTTTTATGTAATGATAAAAAAGGGAAGATGTACTGTAGGGTGCTTTTGTCTACTGCGGGATTTTAAAAAAATGTAGTTTTACTTATGAAGTGGTATGGTTAATTTCAGCTCTAGCCTTAGCCTTAGCCTTAGTCTTAGCCTTAGCCTTAGCCTTAGCCTTAGCCTTAGCCTTAGTCTTAGCCTTCGCTTTTAGTTTTACCTTAGCCTTAGCTTTTAGCCTTAGCCTTAGCTTTTAGCCTTAGCCTTAGCCTTAGCTTTTAGCCTTAGCCTTAGCCTTAGCTTTTAGCCTTAGCCTTAGCTTTTAGCCTTAGCCTTAGCCTTAGCCTTAGCTTTAGCCTTAGCCTTAGCCTTAGCCTTAGCTTTTAGCCTTAGCCTTAGCCTTAGCCTTAGCCTTAGCCTTAGCCTTAGCCTTAGCCTTAGCCTTAGACTTAGCTTTTAGCTCTAGCTTTAGTCTTAGTTCTAGTTTTACTCTAACGATAGACCGAACTCAAGTCTCAGCTCTAGCCTTGGCTCTGGCTTTAGCACTAGCATTAACACTATCTATAGCTTATATCTCTAGACCATAACACTAGCTCTAGTGCTATTCCTAGTCACACCCTAGCTCAAACCCAAGTTTTAGCTCAAGTCTTAGTCGAATCTCTAGCTCTGGCCTTAGCCCTAGCTCTAGGCTTCCCCTAACTCTAACTTGACTCAAATGTTAGCCCAACTGTTGGCCCGGTCTTTACCATTTCTTCAGTTTTTCATAGTAATATATCAAGTAAAATTTACTTTTAATAAAAATCAAACAAACTAGAAGTTACACTTTTTCAAAAACATGTGTAGGCGTTTGATTACAACAGTTTTCATACAATTTCGAGATCATTTCCGATAATTTGTTCTTGCGGCACGATAAAAACGGGCTGTTCTTCGATTTCCGGAACGCTGATAATCGCCTGTTCTTCAGTCAATTTCCTTTTCGCCATCTTCCAACTCTTTAGTTTGTCTTCGGTATAACAGAAACATAATAGAATTGACAGAATTATGAGGCCGGATATAATGATGACAACCGTACTGTCATCCATAAGTGAATCGGAGGCATCGTTGCGGTTCCAGGCTAACGATGCTTTGTACACACTGTAATTTGGCATTTAGAGTCGACTTTTAAGTAGATATATAGCTTATTAGAAGGTAATTTTAAACGTATAAGAATAGTGTCACATACAGAATAGAAAGTCTTATTTGACGTATTATACTAGTGATAGTTTAGGTATATATAAGTTTTAGATTAGTACTCAAATTAAAAATAGACGTTGTTTATAAAAACAGGAATCGAGTGAATGTAAGGCTAATAACCGGACGTAATTTTGCTTTGTTTCATTAAAAAAAGTCTGGTTCAACTTTTCAAAATGTCATACATAAAAAAGTAATAGTAAACCATTAGTTTTTTATGAGACAAAAATTATAATTGAGCGTGGTTAGCGTTACCCTAGGTTGACTAGGGTTAAACTAAATAAAGGCTAGGTTTTTACTAGATTACGACTAGGGTTGGACTAGGTTAAGACTAGAGTTTAACTAGGTTAAGACTAGGATTTGACTATTTTTAGACTAGGGTTATACTATAGAGTAGGAGTTAAGAAGTAGTTAGGGTCAGACCAGGTTAAGACTAGGGTTAGCCTAGGTTAATGTCTTAGGTTGAACTATGTTACTAGTTTAAGACTTGAATTGGACTATGTGAAGATGAGGGCTGGAATTGGTTAAGACTATAATTGGACTATGGTACAAGTAGAGCTGACAGTAGGACATGGTTAGGCCTGGGCTAAGTCAAATATAGGGTTAGACTAGGTTAATCCTGGTGGTGGACTAGGTTAACACAAAAGTTTTGTTTGATTAAGTCTAGGGTTGTACTAAATTAAGACTAGGTGTGGACTAACTGAAAAATACAGTTATACTATATTAATGGAAGGGCTAGGGCTAAATTATGGCTAGGGTTAGAATAGACTAAGACTAGGGTTTAACTAAGTCACGACTAGGGTTAGATTAAGCTAAGACTAGGATTGGACTTGGCTAAAGTTTGAGGTGTACTAAGTTGAGTCTAGGGTTAGACTGCGTAATGGGTAGATTGACATGAAGAACGGGCTGGGCCTCAATGTTAGGCCCGGCTCGACCAAAATTTTTCTCAGACCCACCCGATCTAAATTTGGGTCAGGCCTAGCTAGAAATAAGAAACGGGCCGGCCTTGAGCAAAATTTTGATTGGGCCGGGCCTAACGCTCAGGCCCGGTCCGACACTTTTCTCACGTCTAACGTGTAGAGCTGGGACTAGAGTATAGTTAGCCGTAGGGAAAAATAAAAAGGTAACTTGATATCAAACAAAAAATCGCAGACAGAACCGGAAGTACAACTAAAAACTTGGCATTTTAAAGCAATTTATCTTCTTATCATTAAGCAATGATAAGACTGTAAAACTAAAAAAAATAAAAAATTTAAAAATGAAATTTCAACAATGTCAATATAAACTTTTAAACTCAAAAACTTACTTAAATTTACTGGAAGCCATTTCCACGTGACAAAGATTACTGTATCCACATCTCTAAACTACGAGATTACTGATAAACAATCGTAAAAGTGAGTTTGAACCCTTTGACAGTCTCGAAAAGCGACGGAAGTAGGGATTCAAAATGATTTGAACAGATTGTGATTTTCATAATGAAGAGGGCATGTGTCGTGACCCCGGGGTTTTAAGCTCGTGAGCTTTTCAATTTTTTTTGTTCGTTCAAAGATTGTTTGGCCTGAGGGGTAAAGTTGATTGGAGATGAAAGAGGAACACTGGAATTTGGAAAAGGAACATTGGTTTGGAACGTGTGTTCCAATTGCAAGTAAATTGATTGAAAATTATGTTGTGTTAGTTGTGGAGTTAGCACTAAATTGATTGGTTTGTCTTTTTGCTGTTAGTGTACGAACGTTTATATAGTCTTTGCACTTTGTGAGGCGATGTATAATAGCATTTTTAACAAAAAAAAAACAATTACAGACTGTTAGACCATATTAGGTATCAAATTACAGTACTCTCTCTATATAAGCAACCCGAAGGGACCAACACTTTGTGTTTACTATAAAAGGTGTTGTCTTTACAGGGAGCCGTTTATTGTACAAGAAAAATACCCAACTTGCCACGCTCAAAATCAGCTAAAAATTTTTATATGAATTCTTTGTATTAGTAATAGTACCCATAAAAAATATTAGCTTACGTTTTTGAGTTTTAAATTTCAAATATTTAAATTTTCGGCCAAGTTGAAAAATTTGGCATTGTGTTTCATGCACATATAAGCTTGAAACACAATGCCAATTTCGCGGGAAATTCAAAAAGCATTTTTTATCTCAATTTTTTCGTGATTTGCTGGAAAGCGCAAGTTAGTACTTTGTTAAAGATCTTATATTTACATAATCTTTCTATATAAAAAGTTTGAAGTCAATCAGAGCGGGGCAGCTTTGGCATTTTCCTTGTAAATAAGTTTTATCTGACAGTTCTCAACGAATGTTAGAGTTAGTCGGAGCATATTAGGGCTAGGAGTAACAAAGAAATTACCCTCCCAGTCCCGCTCTGATTGACTTCAACTTTTTATACAGAAAGATCATGTAAGTATAAGACCTTCAGCAAAGTACTAAAGCACGCTTTCCAGGAAATCTCGAAAAAGTCGAGATCAATAATTACGTTTTGAATTTTTCGCCAAATTGGCATTATCGTTGCACGCTTATGAATTTGTAATTTTTTGCCTTTTAAACATTTTTCGTTGATATACTAGTAGAAAACCTTTAAAAAAATAAATTTTTAAGTTTGTAAGCGTAGCTTGGAAAGTCGAAAAAAGTGCTTGAAACACAATGCCAAATTTATTAAATGGCGGGAATTTCAAATATTTAAAATTTAAAACCCGAAAGTGCGAGCTAAAATTTTTTATGGATACTATTGGTAGTACAAGGAAATTATATAAAAATTTTGAGTTGATTCTGAATGGGGTACGTTGGATATTTTATTTTCCCTGTATGATCACGGCTATCAAATTTAAAGCGCAAAAGCCGGGTGTTGGGGGGGGAGGGGGGAGAAGGGGGAGAACGGAGGGATCCCCCCCCCCTCCCCCCCAAAAAAATTCGAAAAAAAGTTGAACGTCGTCTCCCTGTAGATTTTTTAAAAAAAACCGATTTTTTCGACTTCCGTCCCCCGACCAAAAGACCCCGCCCGGCCCTGCAAATAGACCTAACAATAAGCAAATAATTATTATCGACTGTCAAACATTAATTTACTTTATAACAAGAACAAATAATTAACAAATGTTTTTAAAAATCCTGAGATTGAAAGAGGCTTTGGCCAGAGAAATTTGCACGATTACCACGAGATTACTTCTTTCCAGCGAACAAAGCGGCCAATGGGTTGACTGGAGCGGCGGCGGCACCGCCACAGCATGGTGGTGGTGGTGGTGGCTGACAGCATGGTGGTGGTGGTGGTGGGCATGGTGGTGGTGGTGGGGGTTGACTAAATTTAAAAAATGAAATTTCAAAATTTTTTTAAATTTTTTAGAAAATTTAAAATTAAAAAAAATTTAATACCTAAAATTGTAAACATTAAAAAAATATAAAAAAATTAATTAAAAATCAGTATTATACCAAAAAACTCACCAACACGCAGCCGGGGCTGGTGGAGGGAACAAGAAGCCGCTGGCCTGAGCGATCAAAGCCAAAACAACGATGACAAAGCTGAAGAATTGCATGTTGTACCCGGTTGTCTGCAATGCGAGACTGAATCAACGATGTTCATTCCCCGACGGCCTTATATACTGCTTCAATGACGTAGTTTGTAGTTTTTACAAAACTGACAAAACCATAAAAAGCTGACCATTTCTGGGGGTTTAAGGCTACTTTTTGTCGCTAAACCTGTTTTTGCTTTGCGTCAAGAATGGCCTTGGTTGGGGCGACAGTTTAACATCGTCAATTATGCTACAAACGGTGCAAAACCGTAACAAATGGACGTTCTGATTTCGTCGGACAAAGTGTAAGAGATACGGAAGTTGATTTGTAAAGGGGGTCGGGACAAGTTCAATTTTTTGGGCTTTGTTTGTGCTTTGGCTTCGAATCTACATGTGCCGGCCCAGCCCGTTCTTTTTCAAATTTGCTTTGGCTTGGCTCAACCCGAACAAGACTTACTAGAAATCTAAACTAAACTTTTTAAGTCTTAGTGTGGGTCACAGCTAGATTTAAAAAAAACGCCAAAGAAAATTTTAAAAGAGTCAAGCCGATGCATGTGGGCACGGAAACCGAAGCCTAAAATAAATCCTAAATTCTTTATAGAATCAGTCCGGATCTTAGGCAGTCATGTCAGCCCGACGCTTTTACAGGTCTTGCTCCGGCTTTCAAAGCACACTTTTTTGCCGTTCTAGGCTATATTTGCTTGAGCCGGCTTAAGTACAAGGTGCGCAAAAAGTTCTGTTACAAAACTTTACCGGTTGTTTTTTTCTACATATGTTGCAGTTAAATTATTTAAAAATTTTTATTTTAGCTTATTCTTTCTGTTTTTTAATTGTATAATCATAAAAGTTAAGTATTCATTGTCTACCGTATTTGATTAAAACATGTAACAGAACTTTTGGCGCATCCTGTATAAAAAAATAAAAAAAATTTTCAAGCTAAAAATTCTAAGGTAAGCTAAAGGGCGGATTAATCATTCAGTACGTTCAGATTTTCTTGTTTTAAAACAAATTATACTGTTAGACTGAAATTGCTTGCTTAAATTTAGATTTTGAATTTTAAATTTTATTTTTATGATATAATTGTTTCATAGTGACAACTACATATTTTCATAAACGACCTGCTACTCGTTTTTTAATTTCAACATTTAAAAAATTCGGAATAAAGATCTTGATAGATTTTGCACGATGACCTTCAAAGAATTGTCGGCGTGAAAAAACTGGTTGAAACGAAAATCTTTGCGTAACATCCAAGTGTTTAACGTTTCAAATTGGTTCGGTTACAAAATACAGCACATTATTAATGTGAAGCTTGAATTCAGTCTTTGATAAGGCTTTAATTTAGTATTTTATAATTTATTGTAGGTGCGGAAACTTTAGTATTTACTACTTTACTGTAGATGTCTTACTTTAGTATTTACTAAGTTACTGTAGGCGCTTTAATTCAGTATTTAATAGTTTATTGTAAGTGCGGTAAAAAATTTTTAAAAACTAGACAAATCTTTGGTTTTGGAAGTGAGAACAGTGCAATGAGGTATTTGGTGCTACAGTAAAACCGTCAGTTTTACTGGGTTGGTGCTTGTACACAAATTGTGTACTGTCAGTGGTAGTGTGGGGGTAGGGTAGAATACTGTCAGTAGTAGAGGTGGGTTAGGATAAAATACTATCATTGGTAGGTGAGGTAGGGTAGGATTGGAAGAAACATGAGGTAGTGAGCTAATAGTAAGCATAAGTCAATGAGCTTATAGTAAACATGAAGTAGTGAACTGATAGTAAGTCAATATGTAGTGACACAATATGATGTACCTTTTTGAAAAAGCATATACAATGTCAATGTCAAAAGCCCAAGTCATGACATTCTCAGCCAACACTCATCTTAATATCCCTGAGTCTCAGGCTCGGCTCTAGCTGGCTCAGGCGCTTCGTCATACTTGGCTGGAGCGGCTGAGGCTTCCTCATAAGCTGGTGGAGCGGCTGCGTAGCTGCTTGGTTGAGCGTATGGGGCGATTGGTGCAGCTGGTGGTGGGAACAGCTCCTCAAACTTTGGTGGGGGTGGTGGTGGAGGGAAGGTAAATGGAGCCAAGGTTGGGATTGGCTGTGGTGGTGGGAGAGTTGGGAGAGGCTGTGGTGGTGGTAGGGGTGGGAAGGTTGGGAGTGGAGCGGCTGGTGGTAAAGCGTAGGCTGGGGCTTGTGGCCATTCGAAGTGAATTGGGGCTGGTGGTGGGGGTGGGGGTGGGAGGCTAAAAAAGTTGGGTTAAATTTTTGGGGGTAGATTATCAAAAATAAAAAAAAATTTTATTAAAATTACAAATTAAAATAACCGTACCAAGCTACAGCCATAAGAGGAGGCAAAGTTGATGCAGCAACAGTGGTGGTTTCTGGAACAGGTTCAGGCGCATCATATCCGCTTGGCTCGGCCTTATAAGCCGACACGGGTGGCTGTTGTTGAACAATGGGCGCGGGGAACAAGAAGGCGCTAGCCAAACTGGCCGAAGCCAAAAACAACACCGTTGATCTCATACTACCAAGTAGACGATATGATTTCAAATACAAAATGACATGTATTTATACTCCTTTCAGGTCGCGTGGTGAAGGCCATCGACACGTTGATTAGGAGATTCCGGCGGATTTACAAACCGGAATCTGGTGCCGTTGTTACCTGCCCGTCGGCGGCCTTGACGTCAGCCTTTTTTCGGTTTTGCGGTGATTTAGTTCACGTTTCACGTAATCTGCGTGTTATCGGATAATATCAGATAACGTGATTGTTGATAAAGAATGTTTTTACGGTTATGTTTTGATTAGCGTGGTTAGCAGGTTTTGGTAAGGTATTTCTTACAGTATGGGCTTTAATAAGATAAGAGTAAACATAGCATAAGAAGAAGTAAAGCCGAGTCTGATAGGAAAAAATAGGATAGAGCAAGATAAAGTAAGTTATGGTAGGGTAAAATAGAGCAGAGTAACGCAAGTTAAGGTAGGGTAGAATAAGGTAGAATAAAGTAGGATAGAATAAGATACAGCAAGGTAGACTAGTAGAGTACAGTACAGTAGGGTAGGGTAGGATATTTTAGGGTAGGGTAGGGTAAGTTAGGGTAGGGTAGGGTAGGAAAAAAAAATCTTCAATTTTTATATTGCTTTTATTGGCGTTCGTATTTTACAATTGTCATACATGAAACTTCTTTCTGTATTTTTTTCTTTTAAATTTAAAATTAAAAAAAAACCGATTTGAAGAGTAGATTACGCAGAATTAAAACAATCATAAAGGCTCTTCCTTTTTTCGCGCAAAATTGTTTTAAACCCGTTTCCAACGTCTTTGAAACAATCCACCTGCGCAATGATAAGATCGAGTTTGGGACTTGTGCACTTGAAGCTTTTTTTGTTGGGAAGATCGACTTAGAACTAAACTTTTTAAAGCGATTTATGCTACAAATTGAAAGGCACGTTAAGACAGTGAAATTTGACTAAAAACAAAGAACAAAACATTTAATGAATAAGCATCCAACAGAAAATTACAGTAAGACTCCTGTATAACAAAATCCTCTATACCAAAATTTTCGAAGGGCGAGCAACTTCTAAACCTTCAACCAACACCACAGTACATTAAAAATTTTTGCGTAACGGATACTGTACATAACAAACAAATTTAAAACGACCGAGAAATTAGTTTTACAAGAGTTAGCGTGTAATTGTACAAATTAAGTTTTTTCAAAATTTATAAAGCAAGCCATAATAGAAAGAAAGGCTAAGACGACTTTTACAGACCATTGTATGTAGGTACGACATTGCCCTGTATTCCTCTTATTGAAGCCCTTTCATTATCGGTTACTGATAAAGCTTTGCTAAAAATAAAATAGACAAATTTCATTTTAGAAATACAGTGAAACTCTTTTATTGGTTGTCAAGAAAAGAATGGCGGATTTTAGTAGCTTATGGTTCTTGTTCATTTAGATTTTGATGATACAGATGATTCTGCAGTATGGCTAAATACATGATCTTTGGCATGTTCTCATGTAATTTTTTAATTTTTTCTTTTACCGTTGACTTCAGAATCCCATCGTCAAGTTTCCGATTCTCGAGGGTAAAATCGCTAGTTTTGGATAGCTGGAATTAACGTTGTACAATGCATTTCTTAGCCGTACCAGTTTCAAATGTCATGGTAATGTTCCGGGTTGCCGCGATTGCTTAATGGCCAAGTTTGACGTCTTGTAAAAAATGGCGCAAACTTGACCTTTCTTGACGACATTTCCTCAAAGTAAAAAAAGTACAAAATAAAAAAAAATGCTAAGCAGATCTAACGATAGCTCAAAACCTTGGCTTTCGAATGATATAAAACGCAATGGCAACATTTTGTTCCTTTTTTGCTCCAGGCGTCTTTCCGTCACCAGCATCAAAATCCGACATTCATTTCGTGACAACCTAATATAACAAACTTGCGTATAATGAACCCTCTATAACCAACTCTTGTATAATGAACTCCTCTATAAGAAACAAGTTTTGAATTTCAAATTAAAACTACATAGTAAATCTAAAATCTCTTCATAATGAAACTGCTTTAAAACGAACAACTTTAATAAGTGTCATCTTTACAGAATCATTTTTATTGCAAATTGATTTGGCGTAGCCAAACTTCTTATTTACTATGAAGAGAGTTGTTTATATATAGACGGTTCACTATTTAAAGAGACTACAGTACATAACGGACCTTGTACGCTATTTAAATTTTTATTTTATCCTCAAACCGTATAGTATAAAAAGCCCGATTTGAAGGCATTTTACAAGGATTCCGATTGTTTTTATGTTTTGATTGGCTTGCGCGCATTATTTGAAACATTAAAGATGAGCGACGCTCGGAAGCAATATTGAGTTGGTTTTTTGGATAAATGCTTATTGATTAATCACGTTCGCCAGCCTTCATTCCTCAACATAGTTTATTGTTTTTGATGAGAGTAACGTTTATTCTTTTTGCAGAGAGTAACATAGCTTACTATAGTAAAAAAGTCTTATCAAAAAATACTATTGGTTTTTGAGAAGGCGTAGCATATTTGTTTGCAAACGATAGCATAGTCTTTTAAGAGACAATAACAATATATCATGGTTGTTAATGAGAGCGACATTGTGTCGCCATATCATGACGTATGTCGTAAATTTTAAACTTGAGTTTGTAGCGACAAACTCACTCCCACATTGTCGCATCAGCCTCAGGCTAAGCGGAAGTAAAATACAGCCTAACCTCTTGATCTCGCCTGCTATCTAGTGATCGCTTCTTGATCTTTGCTACTATCTAACGATCAGAAAACAACTTCCACCTCCTCGGCAGGGTTAACTCTAATACCAATCTTAATAGTCTCTCGCTAAGCTACAGCGTAAATGTTGTCTAACCTCATGACATAACGCAACTCCTCAACCCACATCTTTTTGCAACTCAAAGCCTAACCCTCAAGCCTCATCAATCCTAATGTCAACGTTACGCCTTCTGAAGCAACTTTAAACGCAACGCCTACAGATCGGCCTAAGCCAGCTGTGGTGAGTATATATAGCGAGATCTTTGATTGAAACAATGTGTTAGCGACTTAGTCCTACAACTCCTCTTATCATCATGAAGACCTTCTTCGTCTGCTTGGCTCTCTTCGGCTCTGCCACCGCTTTCTTGTTCCCAGCTGCCCCAGCTGCCGGAGGCGGTTGCTGGTAAGTCAAACCTTATTTCTATCTCAACTTTTTTTTACCTTTTACTATTATAAAATAATTAAAAAATTTAAATTTTTTTAAAATTTGAAACGTTTTAGCCCACCACCAGCCCCATCATGCGGATGCGGAGCCCCACCACCACCAGCCCCATGCGGAGGAGGCTGTGCCCCCACCACCACCACCATGCGGAGGTGGCTGCGGAGCCCCACTCCCACCACCACCCCCACCATGCGGCGGTGGCTGCGGAGGTGGCCCAATCGGAGGCGGATGCGGAGGTGGTGCTCCAATTGGAGGAGGATGCGGAGGTGGCCCAGCTGTCGGAGGAGGATACGGAGCCGGCCCAGCCGTCGGAGGCCCAATCGGAGGTGGATACGCCACCGGACCAGCCGTCGGCGGAGGCTACGGAGCTGGCCCAGCTGTTGGAGGAGGATACGGAGCCGGCCCAGCCGTCGGTGGCCCAATCGGAGGTGGATACGCCGCCGGCCCACAAGTCGCTCCAGCCGGAGGAAACGCCTACGCCGGAAAGAAATAAGCAGTTTGACCTGTTGCGAATAGTTTAATTGTCTGTACATTTTTGGCCACTACTAACAAAAGACTGAACACAACTCGTGTGTCCAAGCTTAACCTTGTTAGCTATTCCTCTTTTTCTTCGTATGCTACTTTTTATCAGAATCTCAAATTGAATGCAATAAAAAGATTTGACACTCATTATTTTATTTGTTTGGTTTGGAAGGACAACATAACTCTTGAAAGTTTTAAAAACAAGTAGAAACTACTATTATACAGAACATAGAAAAAATAGTAAAAACTATAAAACGAAATAAATTTAAAAAAAATGAATTTTCAGTTCCAAAATTTAGAGATGTTTAGAAAAACTACAGCTTGTGTCGAAAATAGTCGTTCATTGTAGCTGTTCCAAATTGGGCCCCATATAGGTGATCTTGCTTTTCTAGCTACCGGATCGTGATGAGGTGCTCCACAAAACTTCAAGCCGTAGTTGAAAGCCTGTGTAGGCCAAGCAACCGTTTCCTCGTGCAATTAGCACTCTTCAAGGTCGGCTTATTAACACAGTTATCAAAAAAACCGCTTCCGAATGCATAAAAATAATATTTAACCAAAATATCGTTTGGCTAGCCAAACAGTCTTATCATAATGGCAGAACGTCAAAGTAGAATCGACAGATTTGAAGCTACCGCTTTTTGGACGTCAGACTAATTCGGTAAACTTTTGATCTAGACCTCTAAATAGCTTAGGCTTAAGTTTTCGGTCTGGCTTTTTCAAAATTAGCTTCGGCTTAGCCTGACCAAAGCCTAATGGGCCCTCTTTCAGGTCTAACTCGGCCATATTGTACTGACGTTTTAAAGTTTAAAAATTATTTATTTTAGCCAAAGCAACTAACAAGGGTTGAGTAAGGAATCATGTACAAATTCTTCGGCCGGTAATATTTCGCTAGCCAAGGCTAGTGTGTAGTTTTTAAAAATACTTTTCTTCGTAATTTTTTATGGTCTTTACCCTACACTACTTCTGGGTTTATTGTTAGAAAAGTATTATTTTAGAAAGCTATAAAAATACCCTTTTTTTCAAGAACGAAAGGCTTCAGCCTTAAACATTATTAATTTATTACTGTCTGGTCTTAACCTTAAAAAATTTACCTTCTAAAAGCATGTTCGTTTATCTTCCTGGAAAACCCATAACGCATTTTAGTAACTACTAAATGTAAAGTTTGATTGTTCACCTTTCAACTTCAAACAAAGGCCTGTAAACGGAAAACGATTTGAGGATTTGAAACACTGTGAAAGATCGCCGTCACGGCCATCGCGTAGAACAACTGCAACACGGAGGGGAACAGCGAGCAAGTCGTCTTAATTAATGGCACGCTAAAAAAGAAGCGCAAACCCCCTCTTCCGCCATCGTTTTTTTTGGTCGCGAAACAAAACTTGACGCTGTTTCTTTATCGTTAGCCGTCTGGCGCGCCTTGTCTTTATCGGTTTTGCAATGCGTCGAAAAAGTTTTTTTTGGGAACCAAAAACTTTTCCCTCAGAATTCGAAATCCACCCACTCTTGCGCAATGGGCCTGCGGCGTATAAATAGATGGATCGGTGGATGGAACGACGTGTTAGCGACTTAGTCCTACAACTCCTCTTATCATCATGAAGACCTTCTTCGTCTGCTTGGCTCTCTTCGGCTCTGCCACCGCTTTCTTGTTCCCAGCTGCCCCAGCTGCCGGAGGCGGTTGCTGGTAAGTCAAACTTTAGTTTTTTCATAATTTTATTTTGTATTATAGCATTGTTTTAATAGTATTTTTTTTAAGTATTACAGAAATTTAAAACTTTTTACACTTTTTTCATAGTTGAAAATTTTTAGCCCACCACCAGCCCCATCATGCGGATGCGGAGCCCCACCACCACCACCAGCCCCATGCGGAGGAGGTTGTGCTCCACCACCACCACCACCATGCGGAGGTGGCTGCGGAGCCCCACCTCCACCACCACCACCAGCCCCATGCGGCGGTGGCTGCGGAGGTGGCCCAATTGGAGGCGGATGCGGAGGTGGTGCCCCAATCGGAGGAGGATGCGGTGGTGGAGTTGCCCCAGCCGGCCCAATCGGAGGAGGATACGCTACCGGCCCAGCTGTCGGCGGACCAATCGGAGGTGGATACGCCGCTGGACCAGTTGCCTCAGGCCCAATCGGAGGAGGATACGCCGCCGGACCAGTCGCTTCAGGCCCAATCGGAGGTGGATACGCCGCTGGCCCACAAGTCGCTCCAGCCGGAGGAAACGCCTACGCCGGAAAGAAATAAGCAGTTTGCTTGGATTCGGTTTGAAACTAGGTTTCTTGTTTGTACATTGGTGTTCAAGTGGATTTATATGCAATAAATTTCATTTTATTAAACTGTGTATCTTTTGCGCTTGCTACATCGTAAAATGAAAGTTGAAAATAGATAACATGTCTAAACGTTGAAGAAAGGAACGTTTTGCCTTTTTATGTTGAAAAATAGAGAGTTAAAAACCTTTTTCTGACGTTGTTTTAGATGATTTTTGAAAAGCAAATCGTAACATTAAAAAATACAGCCTATCCTTATTTTTGATGTTTGGATTCTGTAACATTTTCTTTCGAATATTGTCTACACTATTATAAAAAGAGTGTTTGAACAACGACGCTTTTTAGGCTCTTTGAATCTTCAAAAAGCGGGAGAGTTTGACGTTCTAGACTTGTAACAGATACAGATAACGCATTGTCTTTTTTGTGCTTTCACTATTTACACATTCGTATTAGTTAAACCCTTCAAAATCTTAAGATAGGTAATAGATATTTAAAAATTGCGTTATGTTGCTATTAAAATGAATTGTATAATACCTACTGTGTTGGTACCTATACCAATTTTTTTGACTGCCGCCCCTAAACCGAAAGTCCCTGCTCGGCCCTGACTACAATAAGGGCTACGGTATAATAGATGAGGTGTTAGAGCTAAATGTGGTAAAGCTGGTGTTAATCTAGGTCAAGGTTGAGTAAACTTTTGCAAGAACTAAGCCAAATGTAAGATAGGAGAGTTGGTACGGCGGGCTAAGACTTGCTATGGCTTCGAGCTAGCGTTCCGGGCTAGGGTTTTGGGCTATGGCTCTGGGCTAGGGTTTTGGGCTAGGGCTCGGGTTCTGGGCTAGGACTCTAAGGTGAGGGTTCACGGCTATGGGGATCTGGGCCGTTTATAAGTAGACTTTTATTAGTACATGACTTCCTATATCGTATCTCCTTTTTCAACGTGATGTACTTGTAGCCTTCTTAATTAAAAATTTCAGACTTGTCTTTTTATCGTATGTACTCATACTATGTAGTATGACGTCAAATTCGTTTTATATTGCCAGCTGTAAAAAATAAAAGTCCAACGTTTAAATTTTGTATTATAATTAGAGTTTTAGTAAATTAACAAACACAGCTGTGATTTGCTCACCGTATTTGGGTTTGTAATTAATACGGGCCCGTGCTTCTATCTAAAGCTCTCTTTACCTGCTGGTGTTGAAAAGCCGTTTCTTTGTTTGCGCAATGTCCTTTCGGGTCCAACTAAACTGATGTTGAGGGCATACGAAATGGCGGTTTATAGTTCATGTTGATATTATACATGGTCTTTAAACTATCATTATCTGTGACTTATAAAAGAAAAGTTTTGAAGTGATTAGGAAGTCGGAGTTGCGTCTAATAGGTAGGGTAAGATTAGGGTAAGGTTAGGGTAGGGCTAGGATAGAGTTAGAGTAGAACTAGAGCAGGGTAAGAAAGGAAAACGGTAGGATTGACAATTGTATGGTTTTTGACACAGAATTCCAACGTTTTTTTTTCAAAAGGTTTTGTCATTTTTCAAACCTTATCAGAATACTACTTTTCTTGTATTGTCTTAGAAATGAATCATTTTAAAAATTGTTTATACGTGTGTCGCATACGTGAACTTGTGTGTACAGTAGACCTTCTGTATAACGAATATCTCGAGGATTCAAAATTTGTTTTTCATATCAAGTTTCACTATACAGGAGTCTTAAACCGTTATTATTCAAAGGTTGCTTGTTGTTCAAAGTTTATATAAAGTGTTTTATACAAGCGTTTCACTCTATGTTTTTAGTATGTCATCTTGTGATGACAGCTCATCAACGAGACACAATAATGCAAGTTCGCCTGAAAATTCACCTAAAATTGTGTTAGTAAGGCCAAAACGGCTAAAACGAAAGTTGTTTTGTGAAGTTTGTAATGGAGAGACGTTGTCGAGACATCTTGATGCGCAGGTATAGAATATTTTTAATCAAAAAATAAAAAGTGATAGGGATACGTGGTACGTAAAATAGGATTAAAGAGGTAGGGTAAGGTAGAGATATGTTAGTTGTAAGATAGGGTAAGTATGATAGGGTATGGTACAAATTTTTAATTTTTTAGGTCTGCCGTGCCTGTGCTGCATTTTACAAACGTTCTGTGATAGAGAAGTTGATCTTTCAATGTGCAAACAATAGCAGCTGTAAAATGGAGTTTGGTAAGTTACAAAATTTAGTTTTAACCTTTAATTTTAGGTAATTTAAGGCACTGTTGTCGAGCTTGTCGATTTGAGAAATGCAAGACTGTTGGTGCTTATTATTCATGTAAGTATTATGATATGTTAGGAAAAGGTATATGCAAAGCCAAGTGGAATTTTTTAAAATTTTGAGTTTAATGCAAAAGACTAAGCAGGTTAAAAATTGTAATAAAAATTCGGGGGTAGAACACTTAAAAATTTTTTATAAATAAAAATTTTAAAATTGTTGATATTGCAGTAAACGCGCAACCAAAAACTAAAATAGAGGTAGCAGCAAAGCTGGGAATAGAATCAACAGTACTGCCCAACAGGTTGTTGAAATTAGCCGAAGGATACGAATACTTCTTGGCAAATCAACATAAACTATTGGTAGAAGAACGTGGTGATGTGAGTAGTTTTTGCTTGTAGAATACAAACCTTTTAAGCTTTTTAATGATAGGGTAGGGTAAAATTTGCAATTTTTTGGCCGGGTAGAATAACGCAGGACAAAATAGTGGAGGGTAGAGTAGGGTAGGTTTAGATACATTTCACAGTCTACAGTATGAGGCAAATAGAACAAAATAACTTACAAGCGGACGGGGGGAGGGACAACAGTAAGTTGGGTCGAGCCAGAAAATTTGGCCATAAGCAATATACAGCAAAAGATGACAGGTTTAAAAGGTTGCATAGTGTACTTCAAGGCAGTTAGACAAGTTATAAGAGGGGTAGGGTAGTGGTGTAGGGTAGGGTAGGGTAGGGTAGGGTAGGGTAGGGTAGGGTAGGGTAGGGTAGGGTAGGGTAGGGTAGGGTAGGGTAGGGTAGGGTAGGGTACGGTAAAATTTGCAATTTTTTTATTTTTAGTGCAGCCCAACCAAAATCCGAGTCCAGCGTAAAAAGGCACAGGATCTGGAAATCAAAAGTCTACCCTTTATGATAAGGATGATCAACGACTTCTTCGGCCCAGTCAACGCTCTACCATGCAAATCTAAAGTATTTTGTGTCATTTTGAATTGATTTTTATGTTTAGATCAAGTTGTTAAATGCGGCTCACTCCGACTTGATGCTTCTACGTCAATATGCATTAACATTAGACCAGTTCCCGGAATGTGGAGATACTAGGTGCATGTTAACGACCGGTTACTACGCGGATTCTATTGATCTTGATTATGAATGGTTTTTGGATGGATTTTTTAAAAAGGACAATTTAAAAATGTATCTGGAGGTTAGCCTTCCGTATCTGCACAAGACCATGGATATTATGAATGAGTTTCGGAGGCACAAAACTAATCGAACTGATTTTGTGGTTTTAATGTTGTTGGCTCTTTATAAACATGGTAAAGCAAAGCTTATACAAGGGCCCAAGATTACTAAATCTTCTTGTGTCATTTACTTACTTACTTTCTTTCATCTTGATCTAGCTTTATCTTGGCTTTAACTACTATACCCGAGCTTTACATTAACTTTATCCTTGCCTGATCTTAGCTCTACCTTACGATCCTCGAGCGTTGCTCTGCTTTGTCTTTATCTGGCTTTGCCGCTACTCCACTGTATCAGAGCTTCACTCTAATCTTAACCTATGTAACTTTTATCTTACCCTAAGAATCTTAAAGTAAGATACAGATAGAGTTCTGCCGTGGCTAAGAGTTCTGTCTTTCTCTATTGCCATACCTTGTTCTTTTAGCTTTCGTTTGTCGCATTCTAGGCTTCTCTACCTCTACCTTTTATTTTTGTTTCTGGCTTTGCCTTCTTCTACTTTTAATTGTACTTTTTATATACATAAAAATGAATGACATTTTCAGCGGACGCTTTAAACTTATCGACGGAAGAAATGAGGATATACAAAGACGAGGTCCTAAACGAGTGGTCTTACAGTTATTTTGAAAAACATGGCCAAACAAAAATGACTAATCATTTGGTTCAAATCATGAAACTTTATGTCGAAGTTGATGTAAGCTTTTTTTTAAATTAAGTTTTTAAAATTTTTAAGATTTTTAAAATTTTGAAGTTTAAACTTTTCTTAAAATTGTAGGGTTGGCTTTTTACTGTTCATTTTTTTTCAGGAATACGTGATAAAAATAAAAAACGCAGCGTGTGCTATGAGAGCAATGGACATAGCGACAGAACAAACAAAAGAGTTAGATGTTCAAGGGTACATTAACAAATTACACAAATCAAACGTGCGAAACGAGTTTAAAATTAAAAATTGAAAATACAAATCTTGTTTTTATAGCGTGTTTAGACGATACAAGTTTATGGCTACTGTAAATAAATTATTGAATAGTAATTGGAGTTGCCTGTCAAGTACAATTATGTAAGGGCAAGGTAGAATAAGGCAAGATCAAAGCCGGACGGACCCCTTTGTTCTCGGTGCGGGGGCTCAAAAAATCGGTAAAAGTAGCTGTAAAATAAGAAGGTATAGACTAGTGTAGGGTAGTGTAAAGCTGGGTAGAATAGAACAGAACAGGTTACATCAAAGTAACGCAAGATAGAACATGGTAGGGTAGGGTAGGGTAGGGTAGAGTAGGGTAGGGTAGGGTAGGGTAGGGTAGGGTAGGGTAGGGTAGGGTAGGGTAGGGTAGGGTAGGGTAGGGTAGGGTAGGGTAGGGTAGGGTAGGGTAGGGTAGGGTAGGGTAGGGTAGGGTAGGGTAGGGTAGGATAGGGTAGGGTAGGATTGGGTGCTGTAAAATTTTGGAAGATAAGATATTTAAACCTTTCTAAAAATGTCTTCTTATTTATTTAAGTTCATAAATATTTTGACAATGTTATGTTTTGAAAGACTACATATTTTTGGTTCTTTCCTAGAACAAACTCATATTGTATGCCTTCGTCTCTTAGTTACACACCACATCCACATTGCACGTACTCATAGAGAACAAACAGTCATATACTTCAATGCATTTTCTATTGTCTATTACTTTTAGTATTATTTTATCGATAGTGTTATAGTGTTATGAACATATATTAATTAAGCTTTGTTTAAGGTAAACCTAAACTGTGGTTAGACTTAATTTGTTTTTTTTTGTAAAATACGTTCTGTGAAAATGAATTAATCGATGACAAAACAGTTAGTCGGTTTAATAAGTGTTTTTCAAGAACAACTCGTCTTTTTAATAATGTTTTCAATTTGCTGAAGAAAGGAAACTAATTTAGTAGAGCAAAAACAACTTTTCAACATTCTTTTTGATTGTAGGTTCGCAGTTACTTTTGTATGTTTTTAGAGTACCTAGTGGTGAATTAGCTTCACATGTATTATACAATCTGGATTGTAGGGTGCTCTGTGGGTCTTTTTCAAATTATTTGACAAGGGGGGGGGAGGGGGGAAAAGGATTTTTTAGCCAAAAATTACATTTTATGCCTTATTTTTTGATTTTAAGCCTAAAATTAATTTTTAAATTTAAAATTTATTTTAAAGCCTAAATTTTTATTTTGAAACATAATGTTTTATTTTTAAGCCTGAAATTTCATTATAAGCCTAAAATTCGTTTTTTAATCTTAAAATTTGTCTTAAAGCCAAAACATTCATTCTTAAGCCTAAAATTTATCTTTAATTTAAGAATTTATGTTTAAGCCAAAATTTTCATTCTTAAACATAATATTTTGTTATTAAGCCTAAAATTTCATTTTGGGCCTAGATTTCGCTTTTTAAATTTTAAAATTTGCTTTAAAGCCTGAAAATTCATTTATAAGCCTAACTTTCATTTTTAAGTTTATAGTTCATTTTTAAGCCTAGATTTCAAATTTAGGCCTAAAATGCAATTGTTAAGCCTAAAATCTATTTTTAAGCCTACAATTTTATTTTTATGCCTAAAATTCATTTTTAAGTAAAAAAATTCAGTGTTAAGACTAAATTCCATTTCTAAGCTTAAAGTTCATTTTTAAGGTTGAAATTTAGGAAGAGTAGGGTAATTCAATGTAAGGCAGGGTATTTTCTATGTATCAAACTTAACAACAAGTGTTTAATAATAAGTGACAAGTGCACTCTTTCTATTGCCCATATGATTAAGTTTTATCTTTTGCAACAGCTCACTCTATTAAAACACACACCCTCTCTACCTGCGTTTTCATCGTTTTTTGTTTAGTTTTGTCTCTTTTTCTGTCGCCGAAAAAGAGAGCCGTAAGCGCTCGGAACGGCGAGAGTTCACGCTCGAGACCGCAGCGATTTGTATGAGAAAAAGAAAAAGTTTCAGGTGGAAAAAGTTTTATTACGTTTTTTGGTTGGTAAGCAACTTGTATTTCACGTTACATCACGGTTTTTAGATTTTACGCTTGAAAGCCGCGGTTTTTGTGATTCATTGGGTATGAAGGGTATATCTGGTTTGTAACAACATGTTTAGGCAGGAATGTTGCATGTCAGGCGCTTGCAACATTCCTGATAATTTGTTTTTTGAATGGTTTTTGGAGGTAAAAAGAATATTTTAGTGTTTAGTGATAAAAAAAATAAAAAAAAAATTTTTTGAAGTACAGTGAAACCCTTACAGTTTACAGTTTGTTTAACTTTTTCTCTATCAATGTAAAATACAACTTATGAATTGATCAAAAACTATTGTATTCACTAGTATTGATGTAGGTGCTCATCCCGGATAGCGTGAAACTCTTGTGTAACAAAATCTCTCCATACCGAGCAAATTTTAGACTTCCAGATAACAGGGCAAAGTAGGATAAAATACCGAAAGGTAGGACAAGTTAGAGTAGAGTATTTTAGGATAAGTTAGGGCATGAAAAGGTTAAGCAGGGTAAGGTAGGGTATGACAAAGAGTAGTTTTAAAACTCCTGTATAAAGAAACGTCTTTATAACGGAACAACTTTTAAATCCCCCAAGCAATTTGTTACACAGGAGTGCTACTACATCGATAGTGAAGGTTAAGAGATGGGTAGGGTTACCCACGGCATGGCAAAACAGACTAAGCTTGAAAAAGATTCAGATATTGCCAAGCTGACCTTAAATGTTTTAGTTTTTGGGCCGGGCTGTAAAATTGAATCAGTCTGATTGTCATGTCTAGGTGGGTATGGTATTCGCTTTCCAATTATTTTTTTAATAATAAGAGTAGAGCTTTAAATAAACGTAGTTAATAATTTTAAAAATTGAAGCTTTATCTTGCTTTGCTTTGTGTTCTATCCTGCGTCTATTAGGTTGTATAAATAATTCTGAGCCCCCGAATCTCGAAAATTTGGTTTGAGAAAGAACGCAGAACTATTTAAACAACAATACTTCACACTCACGCTGTTGAACTACAGTAATTATTATGTTTTACTAATATTTTAGTTTTCTTATATAAAAAATTACATTTTTAATTATATTTTTTGTAAAATACGTCTATTGAAAAAAAATTGATATTATGTATACGTTTTGCTAAGTCTTATTCTTTTTTAAAAAGTTTAATCATTTTTTTCAGGACTTTTTTGCCATGCCGGCGATAAAAAGCCGCTCAATGTCGCTGGACACAAAGGGCAAAGTGATTGGGTGTCAAGTTTGTAGCAAACATACGAAAAGTAATCATCTTGGAGTTGATGTAGGTAATAAAAATGGCAAAAACTTTCTTTACAAAACCTTAAACAACAAGAACTTTCTTTAGAAAACAAAAATGGCAAAAACTTTCTTTACAAAGCGAAAAATGGCAAGAACTTTCTTTACAAATCAAAAAATGGCAAAAACTTTCTTTACAAAGCGAAAAATGGCAAAAACTTTCTTTACAAAGCGAAAAATGGCAAAAACTTTCTTTACAAAGCGAAAAATGGCAAAAACTTTCTTTACAAAACCTTAAACAACAAGAACTTTCTCTGAAAACAAAAATGGCAAAAACTTTCTTTACAAAGCGAAAAATGGCAAGAACTTTCTTTACAAAACACAAAATAGCAAAAACTTTTTTACGTAACATAAAGTGGCAACAACTTATTTATAAACATGTTCCACAGCCGTATTTTACATAAATTTTAGGTTTGCCGAGCATGCGCATCGTTCTTCAAACGGTCTATGATCGAGAACAAACGATACCAATGTAAAGATGGAAAACAGGAGTGTAGCTTGTTGAATCGTAAGTCTAAACTTCATATTAAACCCAAAATTCATTTTTAAGCCTAAAATTTATTTTTAAGCTTAAATTTCATTTTTAAGCCTAAAACTCATTTTTCAGACCAAAAAGTCATTTCTTAAGCCTAAAATTAATTTTTAAGCCCCTAACTAATCTTTAAAGGTTAAAATTTATTTTTAAGCCTGAAATTAAGTTTTAAGCTTATATTTCATTTTTAAGCCTAAAATCTATTTTTTAGCTTAAAATTAATGTTTGAGTCTAAAATTCGTTACATTTTGAAGTCTGAAATTCATTTTTAAGCCTATAATAATATCATTGCTTTCAGTTGATGGCAAAAGAATCCTTTGTAAGCTCTGCCGTTTCTACAGATGCCAAGAGCTGATCATACCTATAAACTGTAAGTTAAAAATTTTATTTTTTAAATTGTAAATTTTAGTGAGCGACACAATGTACACAAAGGACGGTCTCTACAGTTCCAACGGCTTCAAAATTGATTACTCAAACATACCATTGCTACGGTATATGGTACAAGGCTATGACAAATGGTGCGATCAACAACTGGAAATTGTTAAGAAAATGCATCCGAACATCGAGTTCACTACAGGCACGGTAGGTTTCTGAAAATTTTAGAGTCGGAACAACAAGGATAGGATAGAATAAAGAAGGGTAGGATAAGGAAAGGAAGGTTTGAGTAAGGGAGGGCAGACAAGACGGGAACTTTTGTTCTGGGGTGGGCTTGAAAAAATCCACAGGGTAGACCACGGTCAACTCTTTTCGGAAATTTTTGTTGTCTTATCTCCCCGCGCCCGGCCCTGAGGGCAGAGTAAAGCAAGGAAATGTAAAAAAAGGTTGTGTAAGAAAGGGCAGGGTTAAATAAGTAAAAGCAGCGTAAAGAAGGAGAGAGTAAGAAGGGAATAATTGAGTAAGGAAGGAAAGTGTAAAAGAGGCAACGTTACGAAAAGTAGGGTAAAGAAAAGACAAGGTAAGGAAAGGCAGGGTAAGTAAGGGAAGGGTTCAGTAAGGAAAGACAGCATAAAGAAGGGCAGGGCAAACAACAGCAGGGTAAAGAGAAGCAATTTAAGGAAAAAAAGAAAGGTAATAGTTAAGTAAGTAAGGACAAGGTAAAAGAGGCAACGTTACAAAGAGTAGGGTAAAGAAAGACAAGATAAGGAAAGGCATGGTATAGCAAAGGAAGATTTCTGTTCTACGCTATAGAGTAGCTTAAGTGAAGGTAGTTAAGCTACAAACAGGGCCGGGCGCTTGGGAACCCCTCCCCATCTTGGAAAAAACTTTTTATAAAAGGTTGAACGTGGTCTCCCTTGTGGATTATTGGAAAAAACGATTTTTTGGACCCCCGCTTTCCAGACCAAAGTCCCCGCCCGGCCCTAGCTACAACAAATTACTTTATAAACTTTTTTATTCTTTAATTAACGATTTTATATTTATCGTATTTTACCCAAAATATTTTAGTTCATAACCCCTCCAAAGTCCTTTATATTTGAATTGGAATGCCGCGGCTTCAAAGGTCTAATGCAGATCATAAACCAACATTTTGGACCATTCAATACTCTACCTCAAGCTCAACAAGTAAGAATAAACTATACATTAACAATCTTTATTTAATTTACAGTATAATTACAGCCAGTTTAAAAAAAAATTTTGCTTAATTCTACCCCCCCCTCTTCTTCCCTAATTTACCTTATTTTTCATTATCAGATAAGAATAATGAGCCAAGCCTACGTCGAAATTCGTTATTGGCACGAATGCTGTCTGACCAGCCAAATCTGTCCTCATCCAAGTGACACAAAATTCGTATTCTCACCGGTTTATTGGGGCGACCCAACTAATATCAACTACAAATGGTGGTTTTGTGGCTATGTTGGCAAAAGTGACCTCGACAAATACATAAAGTATGGTTTAAGAAATTTTGCGATTTTTAAATTTTTTTTAAAATTTTTTGAATTTTAAAGAATTAAAAAAAATTTTTTCTTTTTTTTAATTTTAAAAATTAAAATAATTTTTTAAAAATTTTTTTTTTATTTTTTTAAATTTTAAAAATTTAAAAAATATTTTTTTTATTTTTTTTTAATTTTAAAACTTTTTTAAAAATAAATTTTTTTCTAAATTTTATATAATGCTGAACTCTTTAAGGACTCTAATGCCAGTACTGGCAGTTTATGGCCAATTTGTCGGAAAATTTAAGAAGTTGAAAATGCAGAAAATTGACGGTGTTGTACTCATGTTTCTAACGTTGTGGCGGTACAGTAAGTAAAATGAAACCTTTTTTTAATTTACATTACTCTGATCACAGTCTAAGATGTGCGTATTAAATCATAGCCTGTTTTAGTTCTATTCTATCTCTACCCTAATTTCTACTTTTGCCTTTACAGCTTCTAAACTGAGGTTAATATTGCATTACTCTGGTCGACCCCTAGCTTCTACTCTTGCATTTATCTTAGACCTATTTAGATCGAACGCTGCGTCTTAACTTAGTTTTAATGTTATTAGCATGGCCGAGCGGATTCTTTGCGAAAATGTAGTTACATATAAAAATACACAGGGGGGGGGGTCAAGTTTAACTTTTTTAAGTTTAGTTTTACTGTGGGGTTACATTAGCTTAATCCAAGCCCTACACTAGCCCTATATTAGCCCTACATTAATCTTACTCTAACCCTAAGCCCTACTCTATTAGCCTTACTCTAACCCTAAGCCCTAGTCTAGCTTTTCCTTGGCCTTTGCCTAGCCCCAGCTTAGTTTTGCTTTATCTCTACGCTTTGGTTATCTTTGTCTTACTCTGGCTTTACTTTTCTTCTACATTATCTTCCATAGTTCATTGTAAAAATGCATTTTTTAGTTGAATACAACAACAGTTTGACGATTGAAATGGAGAAGTTCAAAGACAGAATTATGACCGAATATGCCGTAAGCTTACGACAGAGATTTGGCCAAGGAGCTACAATACAGCTGACTAATATTATGCTGTTCTACAAGGAAGTTGACGTAAGTAATACAATCAACACTATCAGTAAAAGCTTTGTAAAGGGACTTTTTGAGATTTTTTGTAAAGAAACTTCTTGCTGTTTTGACATTGGTAAAGAAAGTTTTTGTCATTTTTTGTATTGTAAAGAAAGTTCTTGCTGTTTTGACTTTTGTAAAGGAAGTTCTTGCTATTCTGACTTTTGTGAAGAAAGTTCTTGCCATTTTTTGTTTTGTAAAGAAAATACTTGCCGTTTTAAATAAAAAACTTAAACTTCAGCAAATGAACACAGACTTAGAGCACATGCGTACTCAACTGAACGTGCTTCGAATGAGTAAAAGCGATGAAGGTTATGAATGTCTGTTGAGTGAAGAGATGATGAATCTAAAGTGTTCAGAATAACCACAGATCATTTTGTAATCATTATGTAGCGTTTTTTGTTTAAACCGATGTCATTTTATAATTTAGAATATTGTCTTTTACTAAAGATTCTTATTTTTATTTTTTTTGACTACAGTATATTTTGTACAGTATTATTTATTTATGCTATGTTTTTATAATTTGTCACTTATTTTTGATCTTTAACGCATTGAATTGATCTTTATATAATATTTGCAACATCCTCTACATGTTGATAGACTTGCCAATACTAGGTCATACTTTATATTTTGTACTATTCAGTATTTCACACTACAATAGTCATACTCTTCAGTATGTCATACAACGTTTGTTTTACTACACAGTGTGTCATATAATATCGGTTGTACTACATAGTATTTCGTATAATATTTGTTGTACTACATAGTACGTAAAATTATATATGTCATACTAAACAGTACTTTATCTTATAGCTGGCGTGCTACACAATACGTCATATTAAAGATGCCGTACTAAATTGTATGTCTTTTTATCGCTGTCGTAATAATCAGTATGGCTTATTACAGCCGTCGTACTAAAAAGTATGTCATACGGAAGAATAAACTTGTATAAATCCTGACGGAAGTTAATTGCAATAACAAGGTTAAATGACCTTTTATATTGCTCTATTTGTTTGTACTACTAGTTATAAGACTTGTACAGGTAGGTTGCGTCTACTTGTAGTACTATGTCAGATATACGTAGTGTTATAGGTACTGTATACCTAACATAGTCTTATCTTAACCATACTCTAAGTTTTTACTGTTATGTACGGTATATGTACTGTAAAACGTACCGTATATGTACTGTTATAGCATAAATGACAGTACGTTAAGCAGAGCCTGGCTCGTGTTTTACAAAATCTTTATCATATGTTAAGATATAGTACTAAAAACATTTTTTTTTTTGAATTTCGATTTGATTTTGTCATTTTTTAAGTAACATAGTTCATTTTCAGATTGAACACCAAAAATGTCAGTTGCACCCCCAAAACCATCGACCAGCACCGTAATCACTCGTAGAACGCCCAGTGTGACCAGAAAGAGAAAGTCCCCAATGTGCTGTAAAGTTTGTAACGACGAGATTTTAAACTTAAATTTTGGAGCTCAGGTAAGTTTATATTATCTAATTTTAAGGTAAAATACGTCGAAAAAACCTTTGTAGTAAAAAAAAATTATTTAATTTAATGGCATTTTGTGGTACATACTTACTTATGTACTATTACAGGTCTGCCGAGCATGTGCCTCGTTTTACAAAAGGACTTACTTGGAAAACAAAAAATACCGCTGTATTACTGGGTTTCATAACTGCAATATTGATCATGGTAAAGCTTTTTTAAATTATTTGACGTGCCCAGACCCCTAGCACAGTGTCACAGCCCAGAGCCTTAGCCTAGAGCCCTAGCCCAGAGTCTTAACCCAGAACCCTAGCGAAGAGCCCTACATCAGAGCCGTAGCCCAAAGCCTAAGACCACAGCTTTAGTTCAAAGCCCTAGTTCTAGCACTAGCTCTACTCTAGAAGTGCCCAAGCTTTGTGTTAGCCTTTCTTACCCAACCTTGCTGTATGGTTTATCATTTCACTATACTAGCCCTTGTATAGTTTTGCCTTTTTCCAGCCATAACTAGGTCTTTCTATAGCTTATAAACTTGAAAAATTTCAATTTGAATGTTATAGAAGGAAGCAAAGCCGGAAAGTGTAAAGCATGTAGGTACGAGAAGTGTCAGCAAACCAATATTCAAATCAAAGGTAGCTTTTTTAAAAATTTTGTAATTTAAAATTTTTTTTTATATTTAGAAATGACGTTAGTACTTAATTTTTTTCATTTTCGCTGTTAAAATTATGGTATGTTTAAAAAATCTTACTTTAGAAAACTTCAAATCCCCAACTCGACCCCAACCAGTCACTAAGCTAAACGAAGGAAAGCTTATTGGACAAATGATAAAAGGGCATGCCAAGTACCTGCAAACTCAATTTGACAAATTAAAAATTCTACATCCGGATGTCATTTTCTCGGATGATGTGGTAAGTTATATCTAACATGCTTTGCCTGGACTGTCCAAGCGATTTTTTCTCAAGTTCGTTCCGGCCCTTTTTGAGAACCAGGCTAGAAGTTTTTTTTCTCGGACGGTCCAAGAATTTTGATTTGAGGGAGTTAAAAATGAAAAATTTTTTCAGTTTATAACCCCGATTAAACTCGAAGTACTACGATTGAACTGTACGACGGTGAAGGATATGTTAGAGATGTTTATCGATCATTTTGGACCGTTTAACAAATTGGAGCGGAATGATCAAGTAAGTACTCAAACATAGACGACAATCGTTTTATAAAAGCCCTATTCTACGCCCTACCGCTAGACATGAAAAACGGGCCGGGTCTGAATATTAGTTCCGGCCCGATCAAAAGTTGGCGCAAAACCGGCCCGTTTCTCATTTCTACCTACCGCAGCTTATTGTAGCCCTACGTAGCTCTTCAGTACCATTATTTTTAGTTTCTGAGCCATAACGTAGTCGTAAGACTAAGGCTTTCTTCAGCTCTACTCTAGCCTTACAGTTGCTTGTATTCTAACCCTTACCTAGCCTCATCATTGCCTTTATTCTAGCGACATTCTACATTAACCTCGCTCAGTCCTACTCTATATTAGCTTCACCCTAACCAGTCTAATAAAAACTTTAAAACTTAAAATTTTAGATAAAAGCTGTCCGAAAATCCTTCACAGAAATGAGAGTACTGAACGAATGTTATCTGTCCGCCAAATATTGTCCTAGTATCGAAGATACAAGACTAGTACCAGCTCCCGGATACTTCTATGATCCAGGAAACATTGATCCAGCTTGGTATCTTCAAGGCGTTATGGAGGGCAAAGATTTGCTTTTGTATGAAAAGTAAGGCAATATATTGCAATATGAGTTTTTAGGTCTAGTTTATGGTTTTTTATGTAGATTATGACTAAAGTTCAATTTTAAGCCTAAAATTTGTTTTTAAGCCTAAAAATTCATTTTTAAGCCTAAAATTTGTTTTTAAGCCTAAAATAAGTTTTTAAACATAAGGAATTTTTTTTTAAATTTAAAATTTTTTTAACTTCTTTTTACCCTACCCCTACTTCGTGACTTAAAAATTTACCTTTCAGACTGATGAAGCCTTTAAATGAAAAACTACAAATGGTGGCTCGAAAGGCTAAATTGGCAGACATAACTCAAGTCGACACTGTTGTTATAGCTATGATTATATTGTGGAAGAACAGTAAGTAATCAAGTCAAAAACGTTTTTAAAATTTTAAAGTTCTAAACCTTAAAATTTGCTTTGAAAGGGGACCCAGGGTTATGTGAACAACCTAATAAATTTGACATAAAATATACATACAGTTAACGTACTTTACAGTTGAAAACAATGGATTGATGACCTCTGAACTCAATGATTTCAAAAATAAAGTTATGATCGAATGGACCGAAGACATAAATCGCCGTTATCAGGGCAATTCGGCCGAAATATTGCAAGGAAAAATGTTGTTTTATGGGGAAGTTGATGTAAGTAGCCCTACTCTACCCTACTCTTCCCTACCTTACCTTACCCTACGCTACTCTACCCAACCCTACCCTACCCTACCCTGCCCTACCCTACTTTACTTTACCCTACCCTACTTCATCTTACACTACCCTAATTAAAAAATTTTTATTTTCAGAACATAGCTATTGAAATGTGTCACAATTTGCTACAACTAAAGCTACTACGAAAAGCAATACCAAAACCAAGTGACTGCTGTATCGAGAAGGCTTTGCTAACTTGAAAGTTGATGATTAATTTGTAAAAATCTTTGTAAAAGCACAAAAAAATTTTAAATTTCAGTTTTCTCTGACAAAAACTTTGATTTAGTGACAAAATTTTTAAAAGTAGAAAAATGACAATTCCAACCACTTTATATTAAATTATATTCTGTGTACAATGCTATATTAATATTGAAAACAACTCTCTAAATTTAAAATGCTAATCAATTACACTTTGTTTCCCAACTCTTCACAAGTTCATCAACAAAATGCAAATCCTCTTTGACTTATATCATAACTAACTCAAGTTATCTGTTTTTAAACTATTTTTAAAAGGCCTTCTTATATTATACTACAGTGAAACTCTTGTATAACGAATCGCTCAACGGTTTGAAAGTTGTTCGTTATACAATATTTTCGTTATACAGAAGTTTTACTGTAATTTTAAAAAAGCTTCATAAGGGGAAGCTTCACCTTATACTATGTTTATTATCTTTATAAAATAAAGAGAAGCTTCTTAGCTCATATTGTTTATTATATTACCCTTTTTTGTATGTCTACCTTACTATATATGAATCTTTACCATGTAAACCCTCAAAAAACAAATGTAAAAAATACTTTTTAATATTAATAAACAGCTTACTTTTAATTATATTGTATTTTATAAGCTTTTAAACTACAAACTGAATTTTACAAGAGCTTCTAAAACAAAATCTAAAAAAATCAGGTTTGATACCTGTGCTGTGCCAAAAACATTCATAACTTTTGTCGCTATAACAAAATCTTGTCAAAATTAGCCTCAAAACATTCCTCATAATCTTTCCTATCTTTTAATACCAAATTCAAGCAAACTACAAACCTTTCAAATAAAGAAAACATCAATATTAACTTACATGTCCAACTGGAAGGTTGTTACTTGTCCGATTTGTTTCGTTCATTTGACTATCTTCACATTTCCTGTAGAATAAATGTAGCCCTGAATACTTCTGAGACTCTAGGAGGCATTACAGTTGATATTCATCCGATTGGCCATGAACAAAGTCGACTTTTCCCGGGAACAACGACGAGAAAGACGAAAAATTCTATTTTTTCGATTTTGAACGAGAATTTTGGCGCCAAAATTTTGGTCGGCCTAATTTATAGCTTTAGAATTAGAAATGATTTTTAAACTTAATATAAAAATTTTTCTGTCAAAAAATCGATATTTATTAATTAAAAAATATTAAATTAATTGCACTTAAACATATTAAAATGCGTATGAGTTGCGTACGATACGATCACTTAACTTAACGGCCACCATTCTTCTTTCCCTTGCCCTTCTTCTTGCCTTTTCCATTTTTGTGGTGTTTTTTACCCTTTCCTTTGCCCTTCTTACCGTGCTTTTTGCCACCGTGAGCAGCACGTTTCACTACGTTGTGCTGTCGTGCATCAGCAAGGTCGTTTGATGTGACTTCGGCATTTGTGTAGGCTACGGCTAGGACTAAAAGTATTATACATAGAGTAAAAACTACAGTAGGTCTTGGTTGCATTAGGATAGGGTAGGGTAGGGTAGGGTAATGTGAAGTAGGATAGACATAAAGGACTTGCTCGAGTCATAATAGCTTCAATTTAGAAACCAAGGTTTTAACCTATACACCCAAACCCCTAGTCCAAACACACAAGGTTCGAGTCCAGACTCAAAGCACTAGTCCAACCATACAAAGATCGAGTCCAGACTGTTGAATTCGACAAAACATTAATGTTGACGGCTTGACATCAAAAGTCCAACCCCAAAAAAAAATAAAAAAAATGACTTACCGAGTACAAAAATGAGTAAGATCCAATAAACAGTACGCATTGAAAAAAACTACCAATTCCTAAGTTAACCTTAAAAACAGTATTCTTTACTAAATTTTACAAAGGTTTAGCTCAAAATGTTCAAAAAATTCAGCTAAAATACACGTAAAATGGAAAATAAAACTGGCACTCAACACTGTAGGGGAAAGCTAATCAAAAAATATTTTTTTGTCCTGTAGAGGCTAGAAATGATTCTGAACTAGTCCACAAATACCTGTTGTTTTATTGGAATTTGGCTCTGTCGAGGAGAAGAGGGGGGGGAGGTAATTTACCCTTATCTTCCCTAGCTTCGTCCCTCACTATAATTACAATTAAACTCCTGTATAACCAACTTTTTCAAAACATTTTACCCGCGGGTTTGAAACTTGCTCACTATAGCGAATTTTCGTTGTTGAGCTGACCGTTATACATACAGGGGTTTACTATATTCATTTTTCTATTAGGTGCCGACATAAAGAACCCGCCATACCTTTCCTGTAATTTCCTGTAAAAAATGGCGGGTTCTTTATGTCGGCGCCTAATATTTATTCTAACAAAATCACTATAAATAACTGCGGCTCATATAAAGTACTATAAAATACCAAAGGTTTTATACTTTTTTTTATTCGAAATTCCAAACGAGGTTTCGTTTAAAAATTCAATACCGAGTTGATTCTACAGGGCTTTTTAACATAACAAAGAAGATATTATAAAGAATGCAATAATCAACAAGTCATAAAGTTGAGACACATTGCCAATAATATGTGGGAAGATGCAAAAATGTTCATTTTGCAGACGTTCTACTAAAAGCCAAAACAAAAAAAAAAATTTCTAGTTTTAGGCTTAAATTTAACAAGTCAAAAATTTGTTTTTAAGCCTAAAATTTTTAAACATAAAATTTTATTTTTAATCTTATAATTTGTTTTTTTATACTAAAAATTTTTTTAAGCTTAAAACCCATTTTTAAGCCTAAAATATCACTTTAAAGCTTAATATTCAGTTTTATGTCTAGAATTTAATGTTTAAACTTAAAATTTGTTTTTAAGCCTAAAATTTGTTTTTAAGCCTAAAACTCATTTTTAAGCCTAGAATTTCATTTTTAAACTTAAAATTTGTTTTTCAGCCGAAAATTCATTTTTAAGCCTCAAATACCTCTTTTAAGCCTAAAACCCATTTTTAAGCCTAGAATTTCATTTTTAAACTTAAAAATAGTTTTTAAGCCTAAAATCCATTTTTAAGTTTAAAATATAACTTTGAGCATAATAATAATTTTTAAACATAAAATTTTATTTTTAATCTTATAATTTGTTTTTATGCCTAAAATCTATCTTTAAGCCTAAAATTTATTTTTAAGCCTACACTTCATGTTTAAGCCAAAAATGTATTTTTAAAACGCCAACTAACTTCCCCAACCCTAATAACCCATCTTTTTCGAAACAGTATAAAACAGCGAAAAAGAGTAAGCGACTGGTCATTATTTGAGTTTCCAAACGTTTTGTGTACAAACGCAATAATAACATACATAAAAACACTATGAAGCGGACCGTTCCGTTTTTTAATTCAAACATTGTCGGTGGAACAAAGGAAGGAGAAAGTAATCTCTTAATTCATTCCGATCTTCTCATGCAATAATTAATGTAAATGAGCGCTAGAAATGGCATTGTTATTGCGGCCGCATCGTTTTGCAATTTGTATAGTAAACAGATCTTTTATAGAGGGTCGGGCCTAATTATTTGGCCCAGCCGACGAGACAAGCTTTGAGTTGGGCCTAGATTTTTGGGCTTAAACCACGAGTTAGGCTTTGATTTGGACCTAGCTTCTTGAGCCCAACCCACCAGTTAAGCTTGGATTTGGGCCAAGCTTCTTGGGTTCATATTAGAATACTTTTGATTTATTTTTCAAGTAAATGCTGCCCCGCTACTTTTGGTTCAAACTAATATGAACCCAAGAACCTACTTGCCAGCCCGGGCAGCCCTTTAGCGTCAGCCCGAAGCGGACCGGTTTCGGCTTGTCTAGTGAACCCGTTTAATGTCTATGAACTAATTTTTTTGGCCTGACCCACAATTAGTCCCTTGGTTTAAGCCCGGCCCTTAAACCAAATGTGTCCGTCCCAGCCTTTTTTTTGAATTAAAAATAAATTTTAGGTTTGAAAATTAAAATTTTTGCTTTAAAAATAAATTTTAAGCTTAGAAATTAAATTTTTGCCTTAAAGACAAATTTAAGGCTTAAAAATGAATTTTAGGCTTAAAAATAGATTTTTCGCTCACCATAAACGCTACAACTAGAATTAAAACAAAACCTCTACGGCCAAAACAAGAAATCTCCAAATCTGCCGAAATCTTATTTATCAAACGTCAAAAACTATACACATCTCTTATGAATATAATAATATATTCGGAAACCGCTCCGTATATGCAAAAACACCCGCTCCCTTCTCGTATCCTTCTGCTTGACCGCTGACCATACGACGAGAAAGCGGAGCAAACGCCTTTTGTGTGACATTATTGCTTATACGATGCGCAATTTGGATGAATATGCGCATAAATATTATATACGACAACACGGAGTTTCAGTCAGGATGACAGTTATAACCTTGCCGTTATAACCTTGGTCCTTACAATGGAGCTTCTGTATAACGAACTCTAATGATGCATCCTCTGTATTCGATCCATTATTGATCAAAACGAATAGATGGAAGCGTCAATACGTAGTTGAGTCAGACCTGAAAAGGGGGCTATTAGGCCGCAGTAAAGAAAATTTGAAAAGGACCGAGCCGAATAATTTAGCCATGCCTTTTTACAGGCTTAGCTCGAGTGATTATTACATAAATTGTTAAAGCGTGCAGCAAAAAAAAGCTGGAATCAGTTTATTTTTTCCTGACGACAAAACTTTTTGGCTAGCCAAAAATATTGCGGATTTATTCTGCTTAATTCGTTTCGATTGTCTTTCTGAATTCACCAGAACGTCTGATTCATGGGCTGTAAATTTGTATTTTATCAAGGCTTTACTGTCACTGGGGCCATGGTTTGACCCTAGCGCTCGGGCCTACATTTGCTGGCCCGGCCCGACCGTCAGGGCCGGGCGGGAACTTTTGTTCTGGAGGCAGG
This sequence comes from Bursaphelenchus okinawaensis, assembly GCA_904066225.2. Classification (NCBI taxonomy): domain Eukaryota; kingdom Metazoa; phylum Nematoda; class Chromadorea; order Rhabditida; family Aphelenchoididae; genus Bursaphelenchus; species Bursaphelenchus okinawaensis. Next base: position 2,012,680 of record CAJFCW020000005.1, on the reverse strand, counting down.
CGAGCTATCTGTGGCGATTTTTTGGGAAAATTTTTTTTTCAAGTATCCACAGGATGGAACACGTTGAACTTTTTTTCGAAATTTTTTGTTTCATCCCCTCCTGGTCCAGATGGGGTCATTCCTTCGCTCCAAACCGGCCGCGAGAGCTCTATTTCAAGCATAGCCTAACGAAGTCAAATTCATAACCTTGCTCGACCATCTTCTTTTCATTCCAATCATTATCTTCTACGTGTAGTTTTACTTCTTTTCTATGGCTATCAGGCTAGAATTTTTTATTCTAGTCTTACTTCTGTTATTAGCACTTGTTCTCTTTTTTAGCTCCATATGGCCACCATTTTACTCTTCTTGTGATTGTGTTAGTTGTAAAGATTATGAGGTATACGAGATGAGATATAAATTTAAAGTTTTCTACATGGTATTTATATCAAAAAACTATGGAGAATAAGACAATCTTTAAAAAATTATATAAATTGAGTACAAGATAAAGAAATCGACCGGTAAAGTTAGTCCAGGGACTTTTGGCGCACCTTGTATTTAAAACCAGTATGAACATCATTACAAATCAAACACCTATACGCTACATAAGTTTTAAAGTATCATGTGTTCAATCACTTAATCTTGGTGATAGTTTAACTCACGTCATTGAAACATCACATTATTTAACATGTTTTACGTGAACTTCGATGAACTAAAAGAAATTACACTAAAACAGTAAGAATAACCGTTAAAACTAAAAAAAACATAACCATTATTCAAATTAAAAATTTCAAAACTATTTTTAAATTTTCAACCGGAAACAGTATATTATGCACTATTATACTATTAAGGCTTTGATTAAATTAAACAACCTTTAGGTCTGATCCGAATTTATACATACTTTTCATGCTCTTCACCTCACAAAAGAGTCAAGTGATTGTACAAACTTGAATTTTAATTTATTCAAATAAACACTGTATGTGTATATATAAACCAGACTAGATCACGTTTTGATATAGTTGGTTTTACGGAAACAGGATTAAGAGTTTATAATCATAATAGAAGTTATCAGCGTTGTAGTCTAGTTTAGGGGTGTTAAGGTTGTTTTTGTTTTTTTTATAAACTTTGGATTAAAGAAGGGATGAAGTAGAGCTAGGATAGTACTAGAGAAAGGCTAGAGTAGGGCTAGGATAGTACTAGAGAAAGGCTAGAGTAGGGCTAGGATAGTACTAGAGTAAGGCTAGGGTAGAGCTAGGATACTACTAGTGTAGGGTTAGGGTAAAACTAGAATAGGGCTGAGGTAAAAATAAAGTAGTATCAGGTTATGGCTAATATAAGAAGTATGGTAGAGGTAAAAATCTAGGGTAAGCCAGAATAAAGCTTAGGGTAAAGCTAGGATAGGGCTTAATATTTAAAACTATAGTATAGTTTAGAAAGAGTTAGGGTAAGAGCTGATGTAAGGCTAGAGCAAGACTAGGGTACGGCTAGAATAAAGTCTAGGGAGAAACTAGGGTATGGCTAGAGTAGGAACTATGGTTGAGGTAAAAAAAAGTTAGGATTAGACTTGGGAAAGACTAACTAGGGAATTGCACCAAATATCCCTCGGCTTTTTGAACGAGACCTATATAGGATGAAAGAGCATAAAAATTTACCGGGAGAACTGTTTTCAAAAACTGCTAAATAGATTCGGCTAGCGAGATATTAGCGATTAAACGATTTACATAGGGTTTGCTATTTGACTCTTGTCATTCGTCTTGAGCAAAACGAATGGATTGAAGCTTCAATCCAGTGTGGTCGAGTGGTTAACAAGTTAGTCTGGGGTGCAAAAGGGGGGAAGTACGGATCCCGTCAGTTTCATTTTGGCGCCCAGCCATGCTGACAAGAAGTTTTGGCTAGCCAAACAATATTTTGGTTAAAAAAAGTTTTTTTTAAGACGTATTTTTAGCCTTTAGACACTTTTAGAAAAAAATAATTATCAAAAAATATCATTTTTTGAACTTTAAAGCTATACCCTTTAAACATATAAGGATATAGAGCATACTGTAACTCGCTAGCCAAGGCCATTTAGCAGTTTTTGAAAACAGTTTTCCCGTTAACTTTTTATGCTTTTTCATCCTATATAGGTCTCATTCAAAAAGCCGAGGGATATTTGGTGCAATTCCCTAGTAAAATAAGGGCACGTGTATGGCTGCAGTAGGGTAGAGAGTAAGACTTGTATAAAAAAATAGTTTTGAAACAATATTTTTACTACTGTAAGCTTTAACATTTTTGATGATGTGTTTGAATTACGTCTACTTACTACTCACGGCTTGCTGTGACGTATTTTACTATATCTAATATGTTTTTTATTTCTTTATTTTAAAGTCTTGTTAACATAGTTTCAACTTTAGACAAAAAAAGATGAAACAAATGACCTCCTCCATGAGATCATCAAAGTCATTTTCTCGACTTTTGAGAAGAAGTAGCGCCAATACTTCCCCTGGATCTTCTGAACCATCCTCTCCAATCAGCTTCGCCGCCGGCTTTTCACATTTGAGCTCAGTGACATCTTCGCCAAACTTGCTAGCTCTACCTAAAGACACCAAGAATGGCACTATGGTTAAATCGATCAGCAGTCAATCTCTATTGGGAGGAAAACTAGAAAACTTGGTCCGACGACGTAATTCATCTGTGAGTGCTAATAGTCAACCTGGCTCGCCTGGCGAAGGTAGTGAAAGTCTTAGTCGATCTGGTTCATTACGTAGTGTTAATACGCAAAGAATTAGTTGTTTACCAACTAGTACAAGAAGACCAAGTGCACCGAATACTAGTCTACCTGGCACACCAATCAGCTCTAACCCACCCAAATTGACTGTCACTAAACTATCTGGCAAGAACTTTTGGTCCAAAATCTACAAGTCATTCAAGACACTCTTATGTAATCTCTTTGGCAATACAGTATGTCAATGGTTCAAGTCACAGAAAAAGCAACAAGCATATGCTATCGCTAAATCATATGCTATTGCTTATGAAACAGAAGTTATTCTTGCGCCTACAACAAAGAGATTGTCTGATGGTGATAAGCCGGCCAATGTACCACACTGGATGACAGTAGCTAACGAGAAGAATAGCATGTTGAAGATGACGTTGCTGAGGACGGCACAAGGCGCAAAAGCTAAAACTAAGAAAATTGTGCACGCTTCAAGGCGAATGAGTCTGTTTTAGTGGGGACGTTAGAGGCGGTGAAAGGTAATTTTGTGTTTTAGCTTGACCTAGATGTATATATTAATAATGTTTTTACCGCATTACCTTTTTTGGTTATCTACAAACGACGTATACAAAATTTATTGTATGTCTTATAAAGTGTTCAAAAAACTGTAAAGTCTATACTTTCTTTATCAAAACTTGTAAATAATATAATATGAACCTAACTGTCTATAATATACTAACTGTTTATTGTTAGTAAAATATGAATAAATTAAAGCAGTTGGTATTTTTGTTTTGATTGAATTTAAAAACAAAGTTCAAATTAGTAAACTTACATGCAAAGGACAATATCATAATTTTGTCTGCTTATACTTGCTAGACGGAAGGACCTTGGTTCGACCTCCGCCTCCGCTCAACCCAGGCGCATTGAGAAATGGGTAGTGCTGGGAGCAGGGGGCTAGGCCCATCATCACTTGGCCGACACAGGTTTATGATAGACAAGCCATAAGTCCTATGGAGCACCTCACACGAACCAGTGATGCGGTGAACAGTGAAAACTGGGGGGAGGCCCAATTATGGGAAAAATCATAAACCAAGGATAGCTTCGGTGGACAACAAGGAGAACTAGAACAATCCAGGAACATACACGCAGTTCCTCAATACAATCGTCGGCATCAACATCATATAATCTAACTACATCTACATTCCACCGACCATAAATTGTAATTGTATAGCGTAGAAAACATGTTAATAAACCTTTAAACCTTTAAAAAATTGGCATCGGTCTACCTACAAAAATTGGGACGTAGACTTGTGCCAATTTTTTGGACCCCGTCCCCAAACCAAAAGTCTTTGCCCGGCCCTGGCCGAGACCATCTTGCCGTTTTTGCAAACAGTTATTTAAATTTAACATTATATGTTTTATCATCTTATGTAGAGCTCGCTCTAAAATCCTAAAGCTTTTAGTGCAGCTCCTTTTTAAGAAAACACATAACACGGATCATCGTTGTTATAATAAAATAAATTTGTTTTACTCAAAGTTCTACTACCATAAGCCACGGTCATAAAATTTTTTTTGAAAAACAAAGTTCAACTGTTTAACAATTTTTTAAACTACTAACAGCCTCATAAAATCATAGCATACTGTAAGGTCAAAAAATACGCAGAGTTTTATTGCATTGTGCAAAACTCATGATCAACAAAAAGCTAATATTTTTATGACTTTGACACCAAATTGTCCTCATTAAGTTTTCACGCGTTCCACACGCGTCTTATCTTCAAGGAAATGTAAGCTTTTGTCAACAAAACACATTCTTTGTTTTATGACCATGACTTACCGTAAGTTGTGAAAAGTTGATTATTAAACAAGTTGACAAATAAAGAAGCATGATGTAGGCTTTTTATCATTTATAAGTAACTGTAACTGTTTAGGCTACAAAAAGCTTAAAACTCAAAACATAATTCAAAATTTGTAGTACCAGATGTGGTATGATATCAGTACTTTAATCGAATGTGGTAGCTTATTAGTATAATTAACAAAAACAAGATCACGTTTCATATGATTATCATAACATTTGCTTTAGTTACAGTAAGTTTACGGTATAAAAATAAAAATTAGCAAAATCATGTTTTATATAGCAAGGTAAGGGAAGGTATGGTAAAACAAGTTAAGTCAAGAACGGGTTGAGCAGGTTTGGCTTGTCTAGCTAGACTAATGTAAGATAGTCTAGACTAATAGGGTACGATAGGGTAGGGTTATATAATAAACAAGCTCTAAACTTGCTCTAGCAAGTTTTAAAGTTTGTTATCAGCCAAGTTGTAAAACGCTTAAGAATGTCACTTGATTGATAGACAATTGTTGTTTCGAAACAAGTACCAAGATGGTATTTTAATGGTTAAAATCGTACGATCACATGGTTAAAGCGGTTTGTGTAATAAGATTATGATTGTAAGCTTGCAATCGCTTATAAACAGATTTTCTAAAAGTACGATGTTGTTTATGTTATTAGGGGGGGGTTGATAAGGGTTGGTTATATGTTATTGTATTAAGACCAAAAAACATTTTTTTAGTATCTGTGTGGTATAGTATCTGTAACTAAAAAGTTTTACTCTTAGTACCTGTGTATAATTGTAAGACGTTAGTGTAACAGAGGGTAGGGTAAATATGGCTACACTAGGGTAACATAAAGAAATGGTGGTAGGAAGCAAGTTAGGGGTGGTATAGATAGGGGAGCTCTAGGAAAAATTTTTTTTTGTTTTGAATGTTTATTGCAAACAGTAGTCTTAGTACACATAAGGTACACATTAGGGTAGGGTTGGGTATTATATACCAAAACCAAAAATTATGTTCTTTTGCTAGCATTTGTCTAACATTCGTATTTTACACTAAAAAATACAATTATTGATCAAAAATGATTTTTTATAATATAAGTAATCAAAATTTCAAAAATTTTCTAGAACAGATTGCCAAAACACAAACAACATTCTTTCCATCAAATATGAGAACAAGTAAGCATGACGTAAACAACCTTACTGATTATGCCTCTTCAGAGCGTTTTTGATAATTAACAAGTTGTAATTCGATTGTTTTTACAAAAGCTTTTAAAATTTCTGATTTATTTCTATAGCTCTGGAATCTGCCCCGAGAATTTTTAGTACTATAAACAGAGCCGGGCAAGGACTTTTGGTCTGGGGGCAAATGTCGAAAAAAATTTTTCCAAAAATTAACAGGGGAACTAAGTTCAAGTTCTTTTGATTTTTTTTCTGGAGAGCGGTGGGGGGGAGTTACTCTGCTCTTCGAACGATACCTATATAGGATGAGAGAGCATAAAAAGTTACCGGAAAAACTGTTTTCAAAAACTGCTAAATGGCCTTGGCTAGCAAGTTACAGTATGCTCTATATCCTTATGTTTTGATCGGTAATATCTCGCTAGCCGAATCTGTTTAGCAGTTTTTGAAAACAGTTTTCCCGGCCGCATTTTATGCTCTCTCATCCTATATAGGTTTCGTTCAAAAAGCCGAGGGATATTTGTTGCAATTCCCTAATAAGTCCGCCTTTGCTTTTTAAAAAACTATGATTTGGGCTTTAGCTCCAGCTCCGCAGCCAAAACAGCTCCGAAGCTGGAGTTGTCCTAGAGTTGATTTAAAGCCCTCGGTCAGCTCTAGGGCAAAAACTCTGGTTTTTATCATTATTTTAAATTTTTGGTGCATTTGCTCTAAACCCATAAGATCTGAACGCAATTTGCAAACCACGCCACGCATTATCAGCCGCGTAAGGTTTTATGGCAGAAGCAACGTGAATTTGAGTTTTTATTGAAATTTTAACGACTTTCACTGAATTTGGGGGTTTTTCCGTTGAGTTTCGATCAGTTCGTTTTTGAGTCTTATCAACGACAAACGAGCAGCTATTTAAAGCATACGGGTGTGTATTTAACGGATTGGGAGTGTAAAGATAGAAAGGGGTTAGAGGGTGGTTAGTAGGGATGTAGTGTGAAGATTGATACCTGTGTTGTAGTAGGAGTACTGTAATACACTTTCTTACTTTTTTTTGTTTTTGGTTGTACTATGTAATGAATATAAGTGTGGGTGAAAGGCTTGTAGAGTGAGGAAGTAGACTAGGGTAGGGAAAGGTAAGCTATAGCTGTGGTAAGGTCAGTGTAGAATAAGGTAGGATACGATAGAGTAGGGCAAGATAAAACTGTATAGGTTAGAGCTAAGGTAAAGCTAAAGTAGAACAATAGTAAGGCTATAACACGGTAGAGCAAGGTAGAACACGGTAGGTACTGTAAATTAAAGCTAAGGTAAGGTTAGAGTAAAGGAAAATAGGGTACGGAAAGGCGAGTAAGGTAAGGTAGGGTAGGGTAGAGAAACGGGACTGTTTTTGAACGTTTTTGAAAAGGGGGGGGGGAGGGTGAGAGAATTCGATTTTTTTTGCTGTGCTGCTTTTTAAATTTTTTAGCTTTACTAAATTGCTTCCATTACAGTACCACCATGAGATCCCCACCAACTGTAATCCTACTGCTTCTCCCTCTAATAGCATCATCTCCTCTCAATGTGATTCTACCCCAAAAGATTGAGTTAAAATCTCTCGAAAAGGCAACAGAACTCAACTCTACAGTATTGTACTCCCCTTACAGTGATGAATTCGCCCGGCATAAAATGTTTCCATTAGCAGCGGCTGCTTACAGTGACAACCCTCAACAATGCCTGGATAATAACTTTAACAAAGCCAAGGTAAGGTTGCTTTAGTTAAGTAGGGCGGGGTAAAGAAAAGTACGGTTTGTTTAGTTAAGTAAAGTAGGGTAGGACAAGGTAGGGTTAATCACACTCGTTTATCAATAAAGAACGAGGGCACTGTGCGGTCGTCGTGAACAATGAAAAGCAGAAACGTCTCGAAAGCTTCTGATAATGCTTTTTTCATGTGTTACACACTACACTACAGTAATCGTGTGGTGCTTGTGGGTTTCACGTGACTTAGTAATGAGAAATCTTGGCATTTTGAGTTATTGTAACTAGACTTTTGGCATCTATAGCTATTGTAAGCAGGCCAGAAAGAGGCCACGCCAGACCTATAGCCGTTAATGCGATTGTAAGGCTGATTGTAAGCTTAAAAACTTTTAGGCTTAAAAATGAATTTTAGGCTTAAAAATGAATTTTAGGCTTAAAAAATACATCTTAAGCTTAAAAAATAAATTTTAAGGTTAAAAATCAATTTTAGATTTAAAAATGAAAGTTAACCTTAAAAAAATGAATTTCAGTCTTAAAAATGAATTTAAGCTTTAAAAATGCATTTTAGGCTAAAAAAATAAAGGTTAACCTTAAAAAGTGAATTTTAGGTTTAAAAATAAACTTTAGGCTTAAAAAAAAGCTTTAATATATGCATATTAAAAAAAACTTTTTGTAATTTCAAAATTTTAGGTCCTAGGCATGGTCTACGCCAAATGTGAAGAAGACGAAAAAGTATCTTTGTGTGTTGGTTACGTAGCTGTGTCTCCCATTGACAAGGCTATCATTGTCAGCTTCCGAGGTACCAACTCGTTTCTACAGCTTGTAGTCGAAGTTAACCATGTTGTGTTGAAGCGAAAACATGAAGCAGCTATTGATGGGTTAGTCGGAGCTTACTTCTACAACGTGTTTGATCAGTTATGGAGTAATGGATTGAAGAACATTGTCAGCAAGGCTGTAAAGCAGTACCCTGGTTATGAGCTTTGGGTAAGTGGGGTTATAAACTCTGCCCTTCTTTATCTTACTTTTCGTTACCTTTCTCTACCGTTAAGTATCCTACACAACCGTTCAATTTTTTTTCAAATTTCAGAAATTTTCAAAATTTCAAAATTTTTAAAAAAATTTTAATTTTTTAGGTAACAGGACATTCTCTTGGCGGAGCTGTGGCTTCTATTGCTGCTACCGAAATCATGATTGAGTACCAGATCCCTCAAGAAAAGGTTAAATTGATCACCTTTGGCCAACCAAGGACGGGTGACATCAAGTATGCCAACTTTTATCCAAACTCGGTAAAATTTTTAAAACAATTTTTGAATTGAACAAAAATGGCGTTTTAGGCTTAGAAATAAATCGTAGGCTTAAAAATAAAATTCCAGGCTAAAAAATGAGTTTTAGGCTTAAAAATAGTTTTCAGGCTTAAAAATAAATTTTGATCATTAAAAATAAATTTTAGGCTTAAAGCAAACTTTTAGGCTTAAACACATAAATTTAGTCATTAAAAAAGGATTTTAGGCGTAGAAAATGAATTTCAGGCCTAACAAATAAAGTTTAAGCTTAAATCTGAATCTTAGGCCTAAAAATGTATTATAGTTTAGGCTTAAAAATACTCTTTTTCTAATGTTTTTAAAAAATTTAAAAATTTGCATTAAAATTGTCACAGAAAAGACATTTTTCAAATTGCCTCAACTTTCAGATCCCAGAAGCCTACCGAGTAAACCACAACCGTGACTTAGTCGCGCACGTTCCACCAGAGAAGTTCGAAGACTATTATCATCACGGTTCTGAGGTCTGGTACCCAAACAATATGCAAGATGGAGACTCAGCCTTTAGTGTGTGTAATGAAGGGGAAAGTAACAAATGTAGTAACAAAAACTTCTTCTTAATGTCTATCAACGACCACGTTCATTACTTTAATGAATATGTGTCTACATTTGGAGTTAATGGTTGTATATGGAGCAGTAAAAAATAGAGATTGATAGATTTTCAAAGATTTTTTAAAGATGAAAAGATAAGACTCCTATCGTAGATGTATTACACTCAAACTTGGGAAATATTCTTTTTTATATAAATAGTTATCCTGCCTAACTTAAACGTGTTTTTATTGTTATTTTACGTACAGTAGAACTCTTGTATAACAAAAATCCTGTAAAACGAACAAAATTTTAAATCTTTAAGAAATTTGTTATACACTAGCTCTACTGTAATCTGTAGTTTTTTTAAACATTCCAGTTGTTCAGACTATGATATTCACTATGCCGGTTTCTAAAAATCATATATAAAAACGACACAATAACTATATTGATATACATATATATATATATCTATTGCATTTTCTATACATATCAAAACTGTAAAATAAACGGTTACTATTGTTAGTCATACCATACTTTTAATTATTGTGTTTATAGTAGTTTAAGCAAGAGTATTTTTAAGTAAAGTCAATTAGGCACTTACTTTACATATTCAAGCGTCTACAATTACAACACGGAACATATATGTAAAAAATGTAGATAAAGTAGCACAGCTGTCAAAGAAATTGCTTGATTTGACCTGCTCTGATTGGGTTCAAGCTTTTTATATAAAAAAGTCATGTAAATGTAAGATCTTCAGCAGAGTACTAAATCAGGAATTCCACTCAACTTCGAGAAAACCAAGATCAAAAAATTAAGTTTTGAATTTCCCGCCAAATAAGCATTGTGTTTCAGGTTCATCTTCGCTATTTTTTTACAAAGTTATTACGTTCTTTTGTAGGTTATATTGATAAAATGAATAAATAAACTAAAATAAAATAGAAAATATCAAAAATAGTATTTACTGCAACAATTTCACAAATCAGTATTTCTGCCTTGAGAAGAGTCGAAATATTTGTCGATAAATTCCAAGTCACATCGCCTTTTGGCACTGTACCAGTCGGAAAAGCTTTGTTCTCCCAGTACTGATCGACTACGCGTTGGCTCGTGTATATAATCGCATACAGTGCACAGTGAGTAATGTAAAGGTTGAGTGATTTTCTTGTAAGTTTTTGACCATTCAAAATATTCCATGTATTTTGTATCATCTAGCATTAAGCTGTCTAGGTACGAGGCTAGAGATGGCATGTCTCTATAAGATAACATCATTAAAAGCTCTTTAGGTTTAGAGCTAGAGCTAAAGCTAGGGCTAGTGCAGCAAAATATCTTACTCAAAATCATCCAAAGCAATGAAGCTATGATTAGCCCCAACCTCGTCGTAGTCTTTTCGACGCAGTACTACTGGTACAATTTTGTTGTCGATTCGGAAGAACTTTTCTGTCACATAGTCATCACATACGTTACTCTCAAAAGCAATGTAAAATCGATACTTTTTCAAGTTTTGTTTGAAACATTTGCTATCACACGACATATTACCGCACTTTGAATATAGGTCTACGTTGATGTATCTGCAAATTCATTTTTAAGCCTAAAACTCGTTTTTAAGCTTAACATTAATTTTTAAGCCTAAAAGTTCGTTTTTAAGTCTAAGGCTTATTTTTAAGACTAAAATTTATTTTTAATTTTAAAATTTCATTTTTAAGCCTAAAATTTATTTTTAGCCTAAATTTCATTTTAAGCCTAAAACTTATTTTTGAGCTTAACATTTATTTATAAGCTTAAAAGTTCATTTTTGAACCTGAAATTTCATTTTAAACCTAAAATGACTTTTTAAGCCTAAAAAAATCTAAAATTCATCTGTACACACAAGATCTCAAAATTTAAAAAATTTTCCATAAACCAACTTTTTAAATTCCTCCACAATTCTGTCCTTCACAGTGCTGCTATTACAATTAGCAGTATAAGCAAATATTCCTTCAGTTTTTCTATTAATAATGTCCAGTAGATCATCTTTAAAATCAGCATCGTGCTTGTACGGCGGTAACCGTTTCACTAATTTACCGTACGGTAAAATAATATCTGCGTCTGAGACGTAGGATGCTATCCAGTTGAAAGTGCCGTCGGGGACGCTGAAAAGGTTTTTTTTTTAATATTTGAATTTAAGGTCTCTAAGCCTAGTTAGGCTTGATTTCGCTGTTATTTAGGCGTATTTTGGCTCGGTTTTGCTAATGAAGATAACATCAGGTAACTCACGTGTTTGAAGCCTTTTGAATAACATCCTTGGACGGGGGTTCTTTCTCAAACAAAATCAATTTTTGAGTCGAAAAGCTTTTGTTTGGATAAACATTGTTCACATCTAAAATTATGTTTTTATTAACTGCAACTAGCCCGAGCCTCAGCTGCAGCCCCAAGTTCAGCTTCAGCCTCAGCCTCAGCCACAGCCTCAGTCTCAACCGCAGCCTCAGCCTTAGAACGAAGATAAGAAGAAGGACTGTTCCTGTCCCTGTCCCTGTCCCTGTTTCTTTCCTTGTCCCTGTCCCTGTCCCTGTCCCTGTTTCTTTCCTTGTCACTGTCCCTGTCCCTGTGCTTGTCTCTGTCTTTCTGTTTTAGTCCTAGCACTATATAGCCTTGCTTAAAGAAGTGATTTAGGATAGTCTTACTTTCGATTGTTCTAGGAAACACAATAACAGCATCACTAGAGTTTTGTATGGCCCAATCTGATACAAAAATGCACTTTTTGCCACACGTTTCATATAACAAGTCGGCAAACTCTGTACCATTATCATAGCCAATTTGACCACACGTTTTACAAGGCTCGTTCCACAGCAAAATGGTTTTGATTGACACCCTACAGCAATATATAAAATAAACTTTAATATTGTAGATAGAGAAGGGTAAGGTAAAATAGCGTATAGTAGAGTATGGTAATCTAAAAAACAATAAAAACCCACTTTCTTTGCGACCAAGCAGCCAAATCCTTACTAAAATGCCCGATCAAAACCGTAAACAATATAAACGTTAATAGTAGGCCAATCATAGCGCAAAGCCAGATAATTTTTTGCCATTTGGTGTAAGTCTTCACAGAGTCGACTGGATCGGTTTGTTCTGCTTCGTCTGGCATTGCTTTCCAATCACTTCACGCAAAGTTGAAAGCCCATCGTTTTAGTTTACTTTAGATCATAATCAGCCGTCGGCAAGGTGTTTTCACACAAATTTGATCTTTGAAAAAAATATCTTTGACGTAGCAAGTTCAATAGAATCTTTTTTTGGTATTTATAGCATCTAAAACTGTACACCAACCGGGTCAAACCCAATTTTTCAATCTAATCTACGGCCGAAAAAAATAGCTTTTTAGCTTACATCTGCTGTCCCTCAAACGCTTCGGTTCGATCTTAATGACTAAAATAACAGAGACAACTTGTATTGTATTAGGAAATCTTTCGTTGTAAGACCTAAACTGGGCCCACAATGTCTCTGTTTAAATCTCTGGTCCATGTGTCCCAGACCAGGCCGAGAATAGCCGGCTTTTCTTTCAGTCTAAGCAAGCTTAAAATTCGGTTTATTTATTTTTTTTCACTACTCGGCGCGCTAGGAGAACCGTTTTTGACAGAGGACTGACGGCGAAGTTTGGTGTGGCTATGACACTGTTACTTCAGCTATTAGAGACTTTTAGATCAAGTCTATGCGTTTATATCAGTAAAACTACAAAGTAAATTTAAACGTTTTATTTGTTTCTTAAAAAGCGAGACAAGACATACAATAATATATTTTTTTACATTTTTTAAACAATCAATAAAGCTTGTCTAAAAAGCTTTCACCAGAGTAATTAACGTGCATGATCAGTGTTTTCTACGTAATTGTTATTATTGATTCAGCGGTTTTTTTTAAATAAAAAAGGCTTTATACTTACAATATAATGAGTACACTATCTACTTTTTTGTTCATACTGTTTGTCATGTTTACCATAGGCTTGTTGGGTTAGTAATATTAAAGTGTTTAACGGTTTAGATTATACATATTAATGTATGTACTTGAAATAACATAAAATTTTTTAGATTTTCTAGTATTAAATCGTAATACAAAATTGTATTTTCAGTAGCAACGGCAGATTTCTTAAAAGTCGTGATGTACATGGTAAATAAACACATATTACAGCGTTTAGCAAAGTCTCACAAGTGTAACGTATAAGGCATTTAAGATATAAATAAAAATTTTTAAAATAGGTCATTTTCAATTATATATTAGTTAAGGCTTGTTTATAATAATCAACTGTGAAAACAAAGACTTTTTGTAACTGACAATCTACAATATTAACACAAAATATCTTTCAAATTAAAAAAATTTTTTTTCTCAAACTAAGCTATTGAAAAATGAAATTTAATGTGATTTTATCATTCTTAATAGCCTTTTTTCATGTTTTTAACAACGATAAAACTTTGTATAATGCATCGCTCGACAATTTTAAATTTCTTTGTTACAAAACATATTTACTATACAAAGGTTACACTAGCACTACGATACAATGAAGCCCCTTTTGATGTTCTTATTCATAAAAACACTTACTGCATATTGTTCAAGAGTTACTAACTTCAACGCATGTGCACACGTGTGTGACCGAGAATGTACTGCACGTGGCTACATTTGTGGTACTGTCAAGTATATCGACAAATGCAAATTTGAATGCGATTATACTAATCAAATTTAAAAACTTATTAGTAAATTCAAAAAGCTTTGTATGTTAGAACATAGGTTTATTTTATTTTATTTACTTTACATTCTTCAAGCGTCTACAATTACAACTCAGGAGATATATATTAAATTACATTTTTGATGCCGTAGATTGTAACGTACAGTGCTGATGTGCAAGAATGTTCAAAGTTCAAATGAAGGCTAACGGAGCTATCTTTGAGTCTGATGTTTCCCATGATTGGGCCTCTCCGCTGGTATTTCACTGTTCCTCGCGTCATTGAGTTGTGGGTGAAGTGCTCCATAAGACTTCTGCCGTTCGATCATATACCTGTGTAGGCCATGTATAGATGTGCCTAGTCCTCGTGCACTCAGCACTACCATTCTTCAAGGCGCTTGGGTTAGGCGGTGCGCGGGGTCGAACTAAGCTCCTTCCGAATAGCGAGCGGTGCCACAGCCACTGCGCTAGCAACGCACAAAAAATTCAAAAAATTGGTGGCTCCTGGACAGAGATCAAGGGTATTTGAGGTTACAGTCTTTATTATACAGAAGAAGATAGTCTAGGTCAAAAAATGCTTATATTACACTTGGAACGCTTGTCGAATGACTGACAACAGAATTTTCAGGCATTGAAAAGACTCGTTTTAAAGTTTTGTGAAACGGTTTCATGATGCACAAGGTCGCCAACGGACTTAAGCACGGCAACCAAGCCAGCAACAGCAACACAATCTGCACAAACTGATGTAGCTCAACCTGAAAGATGGCTTCAATTGCAACCGCAAACACAGGTCCAATGGAGACGAGCACGGGCAGGACGGCTTGCATAAACAGCACTTTTGTCATTTGTTGTTGTAGTTGTTTGGTGCGAGTGCTGAATGTGGCACTGTTTCGTCTTAAAAGTCGTACGGTTTTTATAGCCAAAATCACGCAGATAATGTATGAACCGCCAAGCGCAAGCAACGTGTAGCCCAGATGGTAGATAGTGTAGATGTGGCGCTGAAACATGGTTTTTTAATACGTTCTTATGAGAGACACATCGAAACCGATTGACTATGTTATAACCAGTACTATATGTTACTAATGTCAATGTAACAGAACTTTTGGCGCACTTTGTATAAAAAAAGAGCTCACCAAGCATGGCGCGAACCCTTTACTAGTCCAGCCTTAACATAATCTTGCTTACCGTGTCCATAATGACAATCGTTGGTAAAGTTTTCACATCAAACCATAAACTAGCGTAATTAAACCCGGGTCTTGCTTCTCCGCTGTACAAATAGCCAAGTACACCCAATAGACCAACAGGGATTGGTACAATTAAGTATGAACATATCATCAATATTTTCATTAATTTTGGCGGCGAAACAAAACTACAATACAGCAAAATATAGCAATTTCACTTAGGTGTAGGCCGAGCTCTAACTCTGGTTCTAGCTCTAGCTCTAGCTTGTAGGTAAGAAAAAAAAGACTTACTTTTTTTAAAAAGTAATATCGATAAAGGTAATTGAAGGGTTGCAGTGTTACAGACGCTGCTACAGTGTATGAGTAAACAGAAACCATTATGGCTTGCCCGTTATAGTCAAGAATGTTTGCTTTTCCTTGCAGTGATACTAATAATACACCGTCTTTTACTGTTGCTAGCTGAAAATTGGATTGTAGGATGTTGGACAGAGTAGGGTGGGACAAGGTAGAGTTTGATAGGGCAACCTCCGATATGGTTTTGTATGATACGGTAGAATAAAACAAGATGGAGAAAAATAGAGTAAAATGAAACAGGGCAAAGGCAAAGGCAAATGCAAAGGCAAAGGCAAAGGCAAAGGCAAAGACAAAGGCAAAGCTTTTTATTTAATAAATTTGTAAACTTACAAGCTGCGTAAAATATTCCGCTAGCCACACGTTAATATCACAAATTGAGCCGACCAGTAACATAGTTTTGTAATTTTGCAACAATCGGTTTTTTGTCATTAGGATACAGTACAATAATATAGTGTTGAAAATGGCACCACAAGTTGTCACAAAGGTGGAGTTGATGCTATGTAATGTGAACAAAAGTTGGCTATCGTTCAGCTCGGAGAAAGTGTCGTTTGTTTCTAACCACGCATACGGATTGACATGTTTCATCGTAGGTTTGGTAGAAATTTTAGCTAGTCTTATAATAAAACACTAAAGTTTTAAACGAAACAATAATAACAATACAGAACAAGTGTCTAGAAATGTTTGTACAGTTAATAGACTGTCTCATAAAGCTATTAACAAAAAACAAGTGTTTTTTACCCAAAACGAAAATTTTTTTTGTAGTCAAAACTAATATGGCTATTGTCATCACAAATTGTATTCCCTCTCACCTCCTTCTATTATGAAGTTTAATGTATCATTCGTTTTCGCGACAGACATCTATTACAATTTTGTAGCCGGAACACTTGTTTTTCTTTTCAGTCGCATGTCTCATTACAAGGACACTTTGTTTATTGTCAGTACGAACTCTTTTACGAAAGCTATTTGATTTTTGGTTTAAATACAGTGATACCTCTTTAGTATGACGCGCGATAAACTTTATTTATAATGCCAGCTTTCTGAATTCCATTGTAATAGCACTTTAGTACTTTTTAATACTCAAAGCGTATATATAGCAGGGTATTATTACTTATCTCGCTAATGTGACACCATGCTTATAATGGCACTTTCTACTGGTTCGTTGGGTGTCATAATGAAGTTGTTTGACTGTACTAACAAAGAAGGTACACAACCTTCAACGCTCAGATTTTGTTCAATTTTTTTATTGATAGGTCATGTAACTGTAAGATCTTATGCAAAATTCTAAATTGCGGTTTGCGGCCAATCTTGAGAAAATCGACGTCAAAAGATTTCGTTTTGAATTCTCGCCAAATTGACATAGTGTTTCAAGCTTTTAACTTGTCATTTTTGACTTTTAACTATTTTTCTATAAAATAATGATAGAAAAGCTTCAAATGAAACTGCAATATTAAATTTGTAAGCCTATCTTATTTGAAACATCACAAAAAAAGTGTTTGCAACACAATGCCAAATTTGCCAAATTGGGGGAAAATTTAAATATATTAATTTTAAACTTTAAACCACAATCTACGATTGTTTATATGTGCTGCTGGTACTCTGTGATAGTATAAAGTCTCAACGGTCCGTGTTAATTAAAATTTCAATTTATTTATATCAAAGATCTATAAATTACATTATTATTAGGCATAATTTTTACAATATAACTTTTGATCAATAATCAAGAAGTCTAACACTTCCACTCTTATCCATAGTAACCTCGACCATAGCCATAACCACCGTAGCCTCGACCATAGCCACCGTAACCATAACCGCGACCATACATACCATAGCCACCATAACCTCGACCGTAACCGCCATATCCATAACCGCGACCATAGCCTCCGTACCCTCCGTATCCATACGGCCTATAACCGTAGCCACCGTACATACCGTAACCATATTGAGCTTCTGAAAGGGTCGCGGCCAGCAGCACGACGAAAAGAGTCAGAAGAAGTTTTGAAGCCATTTCAGGGTAGATTTTCTAAAAAAAACTTTATGTTAGGTAAAGTACAGTAATCTGAACTTTTATAACGGTGTTCATAATAAAAAAAGGCTCGACAAACAAAAAACAGAAGAGTAAAGCATGGTAAGTTAGGGAAGACTATAGCATGGGTATAGCAAGAATAAAAAGGCATAGCGTGGGTGTGGCAAGGGTTTGGTAAAAGCATGGCAAGGGTATGACAAGAGAATAGTTAGGGTATGGCAAGGGTATGGCAAGAGTATAGCAAAGGTACGGCAAAAGAGTATGGAAAGAGTATGGAAAGACTATAGCAAGAATATGGTTAGGGTATGGTAAGAGTAAGATAAAACAAAAAAGCAAGGCAAAGTTAGAACAAAGGCAAGGCGAAGGCAGGACAAAGGCAGGGCAAAGGCAGGGAAAAGGCAGGGCAAAAGCAGGGCATTGGCAGGGCATTGGCAGGGCATTGGCAGGGCATTGGCAGGGCATTGGCAGGGCATTGGCAGGGCATTGGCAGGGCATTGGCAGGGCATTGGCAGGGCATTGGCAGGGCATTGGCAGGGCCAAGGCACGACACGACATTGGCAGGGAATTGGCAAAGCAGGGCCAACTAATATATTGAGAAACTAACCATGAAGCCTATAAAACCTTATATTACTAATAGATAAGCCTACAAATCGCATTGTTTTTTCTTATTTTAAAAGCTACAGTATCCGTTACAGTTATACTATAACCATTCTAGTACCTATAACACTCTAAAACCCCAAACTTTCTTTACTAATTCAAATGCCAAAGACCTATCTAACTTAAAATTAGCACTTACTTTTATACCCCCAAACAAACCGCCCATGGCACGATTTGGCGCAGTGTTCGCGCACTTCGAATTCGACGAACGAGCCGGCGACACCACGGAATGTCATTTTTTGTTTTTTCTATCCAACCTTAACCATGTTTAGTGGGTTGTGGAAGTGGGTTCGGAAGAAACGTTGTGATTCAAACAAAATACAAACTCCGAATGGCTTCAGGCGTTTAGCGAAAAGATTAAAAAGCCATTTTTAGGTATCAAAAATAGAAAATTGGGAAATAGTGGGCACTGTAACATTGAAGAATTGTTAGTTTTGCCATTCTGAATCTTGTAAATAAAGTTCTTGCCATTTTTTGTCTTGTAAAGAAAGTGCTTGCTATCTTTTTGTTTCGTAAACAAAGTTCTTGCCATTTTTTGTTCTGTAAAGAAAGTTTTTGCCATTGTTTTCTTTGTAAACAAAGTTCTTGTCATTTCTTGCTTTGTAAAGAAAGTCCTTGCGATTTCACGTTTTTGGAAAGAAAGTTATTGCTTGCCATTTTTTGTTTTGTAAAGAGAGTTCTGGCTACTTTTGTTTGCTAAACTAAAAAAAAAGTTTTAAGAATAAATACCGTAGCCAATTCCTAATTAATAGTTTTTGAGTTGAACGCATGACCTTATCACACATATTTTGAACAACAAAATACAAAACACACTGTTTAGCAAATTCAAGTTTTTTGACTTCTTTAACTGGGTGACACACCTATTTAGATGTTGAAAAGGCAAAAAAGTAAGAAAGAAGAGCCTTGACCTTCTCGGCTCAGAATCGTTTCGGAGTTTTTAAGTACAGTAGAAGTGTTATATAACAAACTTCTGGATAATCAAAATCTCATATAACGAACATTTTTTGATTTTCTAGATAACAGGAGTGTATTTAAAACCTCTGTATTTTTTTTAAAAAACTATATCCTTTCTCCAAGAAACATACTTCTTCAAGAAATATGTTAGGACTGGTTAGGGTTTTTATTGAAGACCCCCAGGACAATTGATTGTAGCTGTTACCAATTGGAACTTATCCAGGGAGTCTTGCTTCTCAAACTACCGAGTTATAATAAAGTGTTTCTCAAGAACCATGCCGTAGTTAAAAGTTTGTGTAGATCAAGAAACCGATTTGCCATAGGCTTCGTGAAACAAACGATTTCCATGCTTTTGTAAATTACAACTGCGTCTGGGCAGACAAAGCTGTCGGTCGAACCTGAGTCCGATTGTGTAACGGTCGACGCCACAACCAACCCCTTTTATGACAAAATTCCTTTATAACAAACAAATTTAAAAACTCCTAGAAAATTAATATAAATGAGTTGTACTGTACATTCTTTTAATAAAAAATTGTTTTTTCCTTTTTTAATAGAATTAGTTGAAAAAAGTGGGCGAGTTCAGCCAATTCGAATATTTCAACTTTACCCGACAGTTTAACAAAATAAACCTTTTCCTTTAATGTTGAAAACTAACAAACTATAAGTCATTTTCAAGTGGTGTTAAAAAGTGTGTTTGCTAAACAAAATTGTCTCTCTCTGATTGTTGGTGGGCTTGCTGTAGTTTTTAAAAACAATGTCTTAGGATACAGTAAGCAAAGATTAAAAAAAACGTAAGAAAACTTTAGTAAGGGGTAAGGTAGAGTTAGTTTAGGTACAGTAGAATTGAATAAGGCAAGATGGGTAAGGGCAAGCTAAGCAAGGGTGTCAAGACGAAGAATAAAGAAGGTAGAGCAGGCTATGTTAGTGGCTAGACTAAGATAGGGTAGAGCAGGCTATGTTAGTGACTAGACTAAGATAGGGTAGAGCAGGCTACGCTAATAACTAGACTAAGATAGGGTAGGGTAGGATAGTATAGGGTAGGGTAGGGTAGGGTAGGGTAGGGTAGGGTAGGGTAGGGTTTGGTAAAAAGTTTTGACTATCGTACGATGATTGTCATCATTTTAAAGCTCTTTCTATATTTATCAGCTTATCAATAATGATAAAAAGATGACGAATTGATAGTTATTAATCTACAACAATGCTTTTACGCACGTCATAAGCGTGTTAATCAGTTAACAAGGTGAGGTAAAAGGCTAATAAAGCTAGGATCAACAGTTGCTTGTGTCCTTATCAGTATTATAGTTGTTGGATTGGCTAGTGATAAAAACAGTATAAATGGTTTGTGATTTTGACTAAAAATCATTATAAGTTACTATCACAACTACCCTAACCCTACTATCAAAACTACCGTATACTAAAATGCGTTCCAACTTGATGGTTCTTCTGTGCCTCTTTGCCGTTATGGTTACAGTAACCGCCTTAAATTGTGAATATAACTGTAAACCATGGTGTGATATGGTTTGTGACGAATTTGGAATGAAATGTGACAATTACACCTGTGCAAGCGGCGATTGCGAAGGACATTGTGCATCATCACTGAACGTAAAAATAAGGCGGGGCAAGGGCAAGTAAAGTGAAAGAATAAGGCAATAGTATAATTATAATAAAGTAATTAAGAAAAAACTAAAATATTGCTAAAGTAGAGCTAGACTAGAGCTCTGACCAAACGCACTCAGTTAGAAGCCTCCAGGCTAACGGCCTTTTGAGATGCTCTGAGCTAGCGGCAGAGGACTTGGCCTCAAAGGATGTGGCCTAATGGGCACTGGCCTTGAGGGCTCTGAGCTAGGGCCTTGAGCTAAGGCTCTGTAGCTCCGGCCTGAGATGCTCTAGCATAATAGGCTTTGGCCTTAAAGACTCTGTTCTAGAGGACACTGAAGTAGAGTGTTCTGGCCTGAAGGAGACTAGTCTAGAAAGTACTAAACTAGTAGAAGGATCTGGCCTAAAGAGCGCTAGTCTAGATGCTTTTGGGCTAAGGGCCTCTGGGCTAGGATTCTTCACTAAGGCTCTGGGTTAGGGCTCGGATAACACTATGGGCTAGGGTTCCGTGCTAGGGCACTGGCTAGTCCTCTGAGCTAAGGCTTTGCGTTAGAGCTAAAATTAAAACTAGGGCTAAAGAATAGAGTTAAGGCTGACTTTAACCATATTTATAAGTTTATTATTATATAAAACGTAAAACGATTGTAATACTTAAAAAATAGTTAAAATGTTACCTAAAACTTAAAAAATTTTAATTTAAAACTACAAATTTTGAAAAATAATTAAGCTCTATTCAGTTTCGTACTGTTTTCCCTCCAAAAACCACCCGTACCACGGGCGTTCTCCCATGCATGGCAACCTCAACTGTTCCTCTCTCTCATCCAGTCGATATTCCACTCGATCTGGTGTCAGTTTCCTTAACATTGAGCTGCGACTGCTATCAACGCGTTGTACAAGACTTGGGGTAATTTCACTCCACCGTGGTGCCATATCATATCTGACGGCCGCTTTTTGTTCGCCGAACAAATGAGCGATTTCGTAGAGATTCCAGAAGGATTCGGCCGAATGATGACAATGAACGTTCTTTGACGGATTGTCAGTGAGCTGGGTACAGTCAGCTGTGGCATTGTGAGGGGCTAGGCATTCGGGAGTGGTTGAACAGAGGTACCACCTGGAATTTTGTTTTGTAAAGAAAGTTCTTGCTATTTCTTGTTTTGTAAAAAAAGTTCTTGCCATTTAATATTTTGTAAAAAAAGTTCTTGCCATTTTTTGTTTTATAAAGAAAGTTCTTGCCATTTTCTATTTTGTAAAGAAAGTTTTTTCCATTTTCTATTTTGTAAAGAAAGTTTTTACCACTTCATGAGTTCCCTTGTGTATTTTGACTCTACAAAGAAGATTGACTTTCCAGACATTGCAGTCATCTGGGTCGCTTGGTATGGTACTGGCAAGTACTCGTACATACCTAAAAACATAAAAAGGAAAAATAGGTTTACCCTACCCTACCCTACTCTACCCTACCCTACCCTACCTTTATGAGTAATAGAAGCCACAGTCTGACTAGTCATAGTCATCAACGTAGTTGGTGGAGCAAATGAAAACTTGATCTTGAACAAGTAATCGATTAATGAAACTGACACTCCAGCATTGTCAAACTTGAATCTAGTGGTAGGATCAGCATATATAACAGCATCAAAACGTGACATAGCGTCTAGTACAATAAATTGATATGCTCGTTCTCCTAGACTTAGCAAAGTCTCTGGCCAGTCCGTCATGACGAATTCTGATCGGCCTGAATTGCACCACCATTTTATTTCTGTTTTCTAAAAAAAGAGAAAATTGAAAGTGAATTTTTTAAAAATATTGTTTTAGGCTTAAAAATGAATTTAAGTATAAAAATGAAATTTTAGGCTTAAAAATGAATTTTAGGTTTAAAAATTAATTTTAGGTTTAGAAATGAAATTTTAAGCTTAAAAACAAATTTTAGGCTTGAAAAATGAATTTTAGGCTTATACGTTTTCCTTTAGGCTTAAAAATGAACTTTAGGCTTAAAAACGAATTTTAGGTTTAAAAAATGTGTTTTAAACTTAAAAGAGACTCTTTGGTAAAACAATTTTAAAATCTCCAAGCAACTCGTTATACAAGAGTCTCCCTATAGCTTAAAATCAAATGAAAAAAAAAATAAATGTAAAGCTTAGGCTTATACTAACCTGCTCTTCAGTAAGGCCAAAGTCGTAAATCACAATCTTAGCAGATGGATAATATTTGGCCATATTTCCGGCCAAATTCCTTAATAATTTAAAAACTTTGTCGGAGCCATAAGTAACAATAGTAGGCTGCCAACCATGCCCAATCAAATGTTGATATTCCTCTGTCGAGTCAATATCTGATTGAAGTAAGTTCAACTTTTTCATATTTTTCAGGTTTTGCTCTGTGCATGGAAACTTACGGCCAAATACAATGTGACCGTCATCGTCGACGCCTTTGAAACAGAACTAAAAAAAACGTTTAAAAAATTTGACATATAAACAAAAAAATTTTTTTTGATTATTGAAAGTTTTTGGTTTTTTAAATTTTATTAAAATTATGAATATTTAAAGCTTAAATAATAAATTTTATGCTAAAAATAAAGTCTTAAGCTTAAAAATGTGTTTTAGGCTTAAAACTGAAGTTTTAGGCTTAAAAATGTTTTTAGGCTTAAAATTGAAGTTTTAGGCTTAAAAAAGTGTTTTAGGCTTAAAATTGAAGTTTTAGGCTTAAAATTGAAGTTTTAGGCTTAAAAATGTGTTTTAGGCTTAAAAATGTGTTCTAGGCTTAAATACAAAATCAAAAGCTTAAAAGCAAGCCTTAGGTTTAAAAACAATGTTTTAAGCATAAAATGAAATTTTAGGATTAAAAATGAAAATATGGACTTAAATATAAAATTCAAGGCTTACAAGAATGTTTTAGGCCTAAAAATACAATTTTAAGTTCAGAAATAAAAGTTTAAACTTAAAAATCAAAATGTAGGCTTAAATATTATATCTGATATTTAAATATAAATAAAAAAATTAAATTTAAGCTTAAAAATAAAGTTTTAAGCTTAAAAATGCAATTTTAGACTTAAAAGTTAATTATAGGCTAAAAAATTACTTTTAATATAAATTTTTTTTCACTTTAAAAATTTTCAGAAACCTACATTCTCTCCTCCACACAAACATTCTTCAGGTGCTTGAGCGAGTGGCCACAGATTGTCGATTAAAAACTGTCGAGCATAAAATAATGTAAAGAAGACGGCAAACGCTGTCAGTCTAACTGCCCATCGGAGCTGACAGCGCGTTGCTGACATCTGGAAATTGAAAAAAAATGTTAAAAAGCTGTATTGTTACCTAAAAATCAAGTTTTTGACACTAAACTTCAAAGTTTTTCAAAAAGTTAGGCTAGGCTAAAGCTAAGGCCGGAACAAGAAACAAAATTTAAAAAAAAGTTTAATTTAAAAAAAGTTTAATTTTAAAAAAAGTTTAAATTTGAAAAAAAATTAAAATCTTGCTTTACTGCCACAATAAATGATAAAAAAATTACTTTTTTGTTTTTTAACCCACCTTCCCCTCCCGATTCCTCAATAATTTCAATAAAGAAACACAAAAAATCAGACTAAATTAGTCGCATTGGCTTAACTGATTTAAGATCCGGGAATGTTTCTGCGACTCTTTTTTTAAACTTTTTAAATTTTGAAGTTATTGAAAGCGCTGGAAGTAAAATTTTAAAAAAAATGGAAATTGGTTGTTTATCCTAAATTAAACCTGTAATAAGCTGAGCTAGGCAAAACTTTTTGGTTTTTTTTTAATTAAAATAATAACTGGAAAAACTGTATGCTACTGTTTGTGTGCCCTAAATAGACAATAATATATTAAAATTTAATTTCATGACAGCTAAAAAATTATTTTTTAATGAAACAATCTTAACATCAGATTTGTTTTACACTTTTTGCAAGTCAATCTCTCTTTACAAGGCCGAAGCCGGGCGTCACAAAATCATTCATAGCCCAGAGCCCTAGCCCAGAGCCCTAGTCCAGAGCCCTAGCCCAGAGCCCTAGCCCAGAGCCCTAGCCCAGAGCCCTAGCCCAGAGCCCTAGCCCAGAGCCCTAGCCCAGAGCCCTAGCCCAGAGCCCTAGCCCAGAGCCCTAGCCCAGAGCCCTAGCCCAGAGCCCTAGCCCAGAGCCCTAGCCCAGAGCCCTAGCCCAGAGCCCTAGCCCAGAGCCCTAGCCCAGAGCCCTAGCCCAGAGCCCTAGCCCAGAGCCCTAGCCCAGAGCCCTAGCCCAGAGCCCTAGCCCAGAGCCCTAGCCCAGAGCCCTAGCCCAGAGCCCTAGCCCAGAGCCCTAGCCCAGAGCCCTAGCCCAGAGCCCTAGCCCAGAGCCCTAGCCCAGAGCCCTAGCCCAGAGCCCTAACCCAGAGCCTTTGTCAGCGCCTCCATTTAAGCCCAGCTCTTGAGCCTGCACAATCAGACCCGGCCCCATTTTAAATTTTTTTTACTTTTAGGCCTAGTCAGACCTTTTTAAAGTCTACATATGTATGATTCAAATGTAAATTTATTGCAAAAATTTGTTTATTATGAGATATTTAGACAATTCTTCTCGGTATATTATTGTAGACAGCTTTGATTCAAAAAATGTTTTCAAACAGCAATTTGCGAATCAAAGAAATAGAAATCTCGGTATAGAAAGAGTTCGTTGTACAAGAATAACACTGTAAATTCCAAGAAACAACATAAAACCAAAATATTCAAGCAGACAACTACACAATATCAGTTTTGACTTCAGAAGACCACTGTTTCTTCGTAGTAGTAAAATTAGCTGAGCTGTCAGTGGAAACCGCTCCAAACTTGACACAAAATATTTTAATGACATATCTTCGATACGCCTTAATCAAATATATAGTCAAAATGGCATTGGCAGAAGGTAGCCAACTTAGAGGTGACATTACTGCAGTACCAATCATTTTACCATCTAATCGCCATTGCATAGCTATACATACTAGGCCGATTGGGAAGATGGCAAATATTCCCGCGTTTATTGTCTGGAAAGTAATGAAGAATAGGATTTTAGGCTTAAAAGTGGATTTTTTGCTTGAAAATAAATATTGAAGTTAAAATTGAAATTCTAAGCTTTAAAATAAAATGCCATGCTCAAAAATGAACTTTAGGCTTGAAAATGAAATTTTAGGGTTAAAAAAGAAACTTTAAGCATAAACATGAATTTTAGGCTTAAAAATGAATATTAGGCTTAAATATGAACTTTAGGCTTAAAAATAAGCTTTAGGCTTAAAAATAAACTCAAGGTTTAAAAATTAACTTAAGGCTTAAAAATGAAGTTTTAGGGTTAAAAAAGAAACTTAAGGCATAAAAATGATTTTTAAGCTTAAAGATTAATTTTAGGCTTGAACATGAATTTTTAGGCTTAAAAATAACGTTTTAGGCTTAAAAATAAAGTTTTTGGCTTTAAACTAACATTTTTGGATTAACATTAAATTTTAGAATTAAAAATTCATTTTAGGCTTAAAAATAGAGTTTTAGGCTTTGACTATAAAAATGAAGTTCATTCATACCTGTGCAATCAAGCTCCTAGTGAATTGCCTTTGCAATTCCTTGGTTCTTTCACTCGATTGTTGAATATTGACTGTTCTCCAAGCTTTTATAGTGTAATATCCAGCCAAATAGACTACAATGCCAGTGAAAACAAATCCAAGGTAGAAATAGGCCATCGTTCCCCAGTCTCTCTGAAATTTTTCATTTTTACTTCAAAAATGTTAAAACTTTAAAATTTTGAAAAGTTTAAGTTTTTTTTAAAAAATCAAAAAGTTTTTGAAATTTTTAAAATTAAAAAAAAATTTAAAATCATTTTACATTTTGACACTAGAAGAAGCCGGCTGGCTCTTTTTCCGAAAATGACCGGTCATAAATCCGAAAAATTGTATTTTCCTTGTAATCCCTTCGATGCAAGATGTTCGTATAGGCTTAGGTATGTCATTTTTAAACTTTTTTTATTTTTTGGTGATAACTTTTTTTTACAAAATCAAAAAATGGCAAAAACTTTCTTTAAAAAACATAAAATAACAAAAATTTTCTTTACAAAACAAAAAATGGCGAAATTTCTTTACAAAACAAAAAACAGCAAGAACTTTATTTACAAACCAATTTCAAGCCTAATTCTATTCATTTTCAGTGCTAATCAATCAACTTTGGACAATTTGTTCACGATCGCCTTTTACGTTATCCTGGTGATAACCGTCATTTTTCTGATGTTCTGTATTTGGCTGATCGTCGCTCTAATAAGAACAAAGAAAAGCTTTCGAGATCACATTTGCCAGGTTACACCACTTGTAGATATTCAGCCGCTCCAAGTGCATACACCCAGTTTATCACACTCATGGGATAACGAGTAAGCACTTGATAATTATTAGCCTTAGCCTTAGCCTTAGTCTTAGCCTTAGCATTAGCCTTAGCCTTAGTCTTAGCCTTAGTCTTAGCCTTAGCCTTAGCCTTAGCCTTAGCTTTTAGCCTTAGCTTTTAGCCTTAGCCTTAGCCTTTACCTTGCCTCTTACTCTAATTTACCGTGTCTTACCCTACTGGCTTTTACCTTATCCTGCTCTACCTCACTCTGTCAAATGGTTCTAGCCGTACATCTTTCAAACTTTTCGTACTTTAGTTTTACTACGCTCTGCTTTTACCATATAACCCTACACATTTTACTCAATTTTTTGTGGTTTCAGACCCATAATTAACCTTAATTTAAACTCAAAATTTGATTTTTGAACTATTTAATTTTATTAGGGGTTTCTGTCGGGTTTTATTACCTTTGCAGCTAACAAATGGGTCCAAACCTTAACCTAATTATCGTTGGCATAGAAATTTAATATCCAAACTATTTTTATCTGCAACCGAAAAATGTAAAAACTACTTCTGGCTTGCCGTGGAAACGAAAAGATCTTTCTTTAGAAAACAAAAATGGCAAGAACTTTATTTACAAAACGAAAATTGACAATAACTTTCTTTACAAAACAAAAAAAATTTTATTTTTTTTAACTTTTAATGCTTTTAATAATGATTTTTCAGAGAACTGCTCGAATACAAGCGCCAAATGAGAGCGAAACAAGCCAAAACCAAGTCTCCGATTCGGCCCAAAATCGACAGTAACAGCACCGACAGCTAATAAGTACAAGCTAATCCTATTTGTACTTGCAATAAACTATATTATTTTTTGGCTTAATTTTGATAATTTTGTGCTCTAGCCTTACCCTTAGCCGTAGCCTTACAATTGTTAGCCAAAGGCGCTTGAAAAAGTCTTGTCGTCAATTTACATTGATTTGCTAGAGAAAAATGACAAGACTTTGTTTAAACGCTTATAGAAGTTATTACTGTTCAAGGTTATGACATAATTTATAAAATGTCATAAAACTTCATAGTTTTTTAAAAAATGGCATGAAATATAAAATCAACTCACCATATCACAAGCATATCGATAAGGAGTAGTACCATCAGCATCGATCCATTCATGAGTGACAAATTGAAAGTAATGATCGTATGGCCGAGAGCTGGCTTGATAAACACCGTAACCTAAGCAAATGCCAAGGAATGAGCCGGCTAAGAAAGAGATAAACACATTTCTCAATATTATCCATGGGGATACCGTATTTCCACTAAAAAGAGCAAATTTAGTATAGATAATTGTTAAGTAGTACTGCATAGCACTGTCATAAAAAGTGGTGCTTTATAGTACCAAAAGCAGCCATTCCAGAGCTAAGGCAAACCCATAGGCTTAATTTTGTATGATACAGTACTACTTTATTTCTTAATGCCGAGGCAGTGGTACTATATAGTACTATAAAAAAGTAGTACTATATAGCACAATATTTCAAAAATTAGTATTGTTTAGCATAGCTGAATTTAATACAATACCAAAATTTCATTTTTTGGTTTTTTCTGTACAGTACTCAATACTACAGTAACTTTTTAATGGTACAACGCTTAAAAAGTTACCGTAATTCTAAAATACCAACAAACTTACGAAGTGATTAGTAGATACCTATAGTGACACAAAGCTGGTAGAATTAAGATCCCATGAATTACTGCGAATGAATGTGGAGCCATAAAAGTAGGATAAGACCATGGTCCAAGAAATGCTTCGAAGCCATGAGGCATAACTAGGAAAATGCCATTTCTTATCAGCAGTTGCTGAAATTTTACAATTTTAAACTTTTTTAAAAACTTTTTGTTTTTTAAGTTTAAGGTTCATTTTTAAACCTAAAACTCATTTTGTAAGCCTAAACTTCTTTTTTAAGTTCCAAATTTAAACTTTAAGCCTAAAATCCATTTTCAAGCCTAAAACTCATTTTTAAGCCTAAGGTTATTACTTAAGCCTAGCACTTAAATATTCAGGCTAAAACCAAATTTTTATGCTTAGACTTCATTTTAAGCCTAAAATTTACTTTCAAACTTAAAATTCATTTTCTATGCCTAAGATTCACTTTCTAAGCCTAAAATTCGTTTTTAAATCCAAAATTCATTTGTAAGCCTAAAATACGTTTTTAAACTCAAAATTCAATTTTAAGCCTACAATCCATTTTTAAACCTGAAGTTCTTTTTTTAAGCTTAAAATTAATTTTAAGTACTCACATGTTGTGTTGAGAGCTCGATAATACTAAAAACAATGTCGAATAAAGCCGATGCAACAAACAAATAAGACGATGACCGTGTTTTATCCGTAGTCGTTTTGATGATAGCCAATAGTAAAATTAAATTTAATATTAATCCCAGACCCGAGCCAAGATTGTCTGAGATCCACAAGACAAAGAAGAAGTTATTCATGCTAAAATTGGCATTATCATGACATTACCTCAATTGGTAACACTAAAATGTTTATGAGTATTATAATAGCGTCTATGTGATACTGACCCTAACCATAAATGAAAGCCTAGAGCCCTAGCCCAGAGCCCTAGCCCAGAGTCCTAGCCCAGAGCCCTAGCCCAAAGCCCAGAGACCTAGCCTCAGAGTCCAATCCCTAGAACTCGCTTTAAATGTGTCAGTACATACTAAAAATATCCCAAGAACTACGTTTTTGCTAAGAATAAACCATATTAAGTTAATAACTCTCAAAATAATGTTAAAATGTTTCTTGCACTTAAAGTACGTACCTATTAAATTGCACGTACTAACTAACCTTATATAAAACCTACATAAAATCTTTAATGCAACAATAAAATGGCATAAAACATAAATACAGTAAAACGGAAAGCTCTTTCACATGTATTATTACATTATGTGTAATGTGTGAACTTGGCGCTATGACAAAAGTACAAAAATTTTGCACAATATAACAGTTCCACTGTAGTGTACCAAACCAGTTTTCCACCCTCTAGCTCTCAATAAACTTAAAGCTATCACCCAACCTTGTGTCAAGTCCCTTTATTAGACATGAGGAACGGACCAGGCCTAAATGTTAGGCTCGGCCTGGTCAAAATTTTGCTCAGACCCGGCCCGACCTAACTTTGGACCAAGCCCGGCCCGTTCCTCATGGATAACCTTTATAACCAAAGCAAACAATAAAAAGCATGAAAAACATAACAAGGGCCAATTTAATCAAAAATTCAAAAATAATTTCAAAAAAAGTTGAAATTGGTTCCCCCCTGTGCATTTTTCGACCCCCGTCCCCAGACCAAAAGTCCCCGCCCGGCCCTTGCCCAAACTATAACCTTTTCCGTATCCCTAACTCTCGGCCTATCTTCCAAAAAATAGCTAAAAAACTAAATCAAAACCTCTCAACCCTATATTAAACTTACAGTAGACAGCCTCTTAAATGACCATGAATCCAGACGTGTTAAAGCTTCAAAGTACGGCAGGAAAGAACTTGGAACAATATGTGGCCTGTGCAAAGAAATAACTAAGTTATTAAGAAACACCGCTTATTAAGAAATACGAAAAGGTACACACAAAGCTTTGCAATTTACCACTGTTAAATTTAATGTTAATAGCGGCCAGAGATTCATTAACAGCGGCAAGAGATTTTTGTGCAACTTCAAATTAAAGTTCATTTTTTTTTAAATTTTCTCTCCCCCCCCCCCATCCCACATCTTTCCCAAACAAAAGTTACCCCTCCACTCCCGCCCTTCTTAATCCTCAATGTCAGAAAAATACGTTACTTAACGAGAACTTTATAACGACAACAAACCACCTAAAAAGCCATGCGTAATTGTCTATTTCAAAGATAACAGTTATTACCATAGCACCAACCAACAAATTGTAATGAAATGTTAATCATAAACCTTTTATACGCCTACTATTGCAAAGTTAAACCATAGTTTAATTCAACACGTCGTTCTTTTTGCGGTAGATTAACGACCACTGAGTACGCAATTAGAATATAACTTTAGTCTATCAACTAACTAACCCAGTCCTATCGTAATACTTGTATACGACCCAAGTAATACTAAGTAAGATTTTCTAGGTATAAGAAAAAATGGCTATTAGTAAGATCTTCCGTATAAGCAAAAAATATTTCTTAAGCAAAAACAATATGACCCCTTAGATGTGACCAGATTAGACACGAGGATGTTGTACATACTATAAAATACTTTCTTACTTCTTACTAAACATTTTAGAAGGCTCAGTAAGTAACTCGTTATAATACTTACGTTAGTAGCTAGAGGTGTCACATTTTTTACCTACTTTTTATACCTACGTTAACGGTCATAGGTTGCATATTAACACTTGATTTCCGCGAATTGGCAACGGCTAATATAGGATTACAGTAAGAAATAAAGTGAACATCAATAACCATCAAAGTTTGTAGTTTGGGTAGGTAGCAACTTCCTTAAGATGTAGCAACATCTCTAAGATTTATTTAAATTTATGTTATCATTTTCATTTTTAGTCCATCTTTAATATTTTTAAACAGAGTAGCTCAGCCTTTGCAATGAAGGTATTTTAAATATAGCTACTTCTTTTTAATTTGGTAAGTATTAGTCTTAAAACATATTTATAGTTTTTCAAAATTTTGCACTACACTTAACTACCGTATGCTAAGTGCTGCCTAATTATAGACAAAAAGTGTCAGTTATGTTTTCACATTACTGAGAGGTTTAAATAACAAAATGCGTCAAAACAGTGGTTTTTACGAACACTATGACAGGCTAACAATAAACTATATTAAGTTGACGGTTGATATGGTATAAGTCTGTAATTAGAAACTTTAACCTAAAATAAGTCACATCTGTGATAAGTCATTTTGTAGGTTTGAAAATATTATTTATGAACTTATTTGCAAAAGTTTATTTGTTCAAAATAAATTATTTACAATAATGTACATTGTGGTAAACAACATTTTAGTTTAAAAAACATATTGATAAATAGAAAATCGATAATTATAAAACAAAACTTGAGAGGTTTTAAGTAAGGCAGCAATGTCTCTTACTGATGAATTGCTTGAGATCACTTAGTACTGTTTAACCAAACAACATTGAACCAACTTGCGCTCCTAGCATTGATCCAATGGCAGCGCTAAAATATAACAATTTTGAGAAATTTTACCATTGTTTGTTACATTAAAAGTTTAGGTATGCGTATGCAAGCAGGTGACTGTTCATACATTAGACGAACACATTTGAGTTATGTATAAGCACTTACCCAGGGTTTCCTCCCATTCCCATGCCTCCGCCAAAACCTGGACCTCCGCCGAATCCTCGTTGACCGCCAAAACCTCGACCTCCTCCAAAACCGCGTTGACCAAAACCACCCATTCCTCCGCGGCCTCCATACATGCCGCCAAATTGTCTACCGCCGTAAGGTCCCATTCCTCCACCGTAAGGTCCCATTCCGCCACCGTAAGGACCCATTCCTCCACCATACGGCCCGCCACCGCCGTAAGGTCCTCCACCAAACGAATTACCCCATTGAGCCGCAACCACACCAATAAGCAGCGTTAATAACGTTAGGAGTTTCATTTTGACACACTTAACCGCAAACCTACGGTTTTTATAAGCAAATGGCGGAAGTTAAAACAGCAACCGTCTGTCAAACTTTTAACCAAAACAAGCCAACAGCGACTTTACTACGTTGAAATTTGTTCAATGACGTTAGATATGGGTTTATTTTTTTAGGAATTAGGTTTAACTTAGTGTAAAATATGTTAGAAAACAAGTTGTTTTAGTTAGACTTTAATTTTACAACATAAAAATGTTGTAAATGTTTTGTAAAGCTCATGTTTAATATTTTACGGAGATTACACAACGCTTTTATATCTTATTAACTGAAATTTTTAAAATGCAATTTTTATTTTTGTTTTACAAAAAAAAATAACTAGCTTTTTATTTGGTCAAGTCTTCCTTCACAATTTATTTGTTTTTTGTGGAAATTTTCATTTTACGTTTTTATTCTTCTGCTGGACGGTGTCTAATTATTTTTGTTTCATTTTGGCGCAAAATCTATAGGACGACAAAAAACCCAACGTAATGGATCAAACAAAACAGGCGTCCGAGAAGTACTTGATTTAACTTTCCAATATATATTGTGTTGTGTGTGTGGCGATCAATCTGTTGATCTTAACATTAGTATACAATCCAAAAATCATATTTTCAACTAACACGTTTTTAGACAGAGCTGCTACGCAAAATGATACGGTAAAACGTAAAATATTGAAAAAAATAGCCTAAAATTATGTTTTACGCCAAACGAAAAAAGAATTTTTAATGCCGCGCGCGTAGGTAGAAATTAGCAAAGAAACACTCTTCATTTTCATATTCTAACGCATTAAGCAGACTTACCTCACTTATAGCGCATTTATTTTTCGTCGACCGAATATTCTGTTGTTCTATTTTTAAAGAGGTTTATAAAAATGGCAAAAATTAGGAAAGAAAGTATTTCTAAACCTGTTGAGCTTGCTGAAGATGGAAAGCCTAAAAACAAAATTGCTAAAAGAAGGCCGGCTAGTTTTTCTAAATTTCACAGCGATCAAAACGAAAGTTCAAAGGTAAGCTTATAGCTTATAATTTACATTCTAACTTACAAAATTTATTTTTGTTGCTCCGCTTGACATTAACTATTTTTAAAGGCACACTTAGTTAGTAAAAGTACTAACGCAAAATCTTACGAAGCCTCTTCTACAGCATCTGCAAGTTCTTCTCCACGTGTCCCAATGTCTCTCGATGATCGTGTTAACGCATTGTTGAGTAATTTGGAAGAAATGCAAGATCAAGCGTTAAGCATCTTGAATGTGAAGGATCTTATGTACAACACGGAAAATGAAAACTACTTCTACTGCACCTACGAAAAGTCAGAGCAAGAGCCCGATAAAAATTTGAAGTCTGCCTTGGGCTATTTTGGAAAGTTTGCAAAGTATGCTAAAGAGAAATCTAAGCTTTTTAATAGTGTTAGAGAGTACATTAAGAAGTTTGAATAAAGTAATTTAAACTTTGTTTGTTGAACTTGTTAAAAGCAAAATAATTAATAATTTTGTATATTACTGCCACTTTTTATTGCAAAAACTGTAACATAAATGTTAAAAAATAGATTTACGGTTTCTTAATAGAGAAGTTCACACCATCGGTAGTTTGGAAAATCTGGCTAGACTTTGAGCAAAAGTATTCACATACTGTTCCTTTACATTCATGCGATGCACATGTTCTGGAAAAGATTTTGCAAATGTTTTCGCAGAAGGTACCGCAAGGAACTTCATCACAGGCAGCGGTGGCAACGCTGAATACGACGGCCATTACGGCGAAGGTCAGGAAAAGGTTGAAACGCATGGCTAATCTAAAATTCTTAATTGATATTACCTAAAAATAAGTGCAATGAAACACTAGTAACATAAAATGTATTTAAAAATTAAGTTTTTTATGTTTTGTCATATATGAAAATGCAAAAACGCGGATTTTAAAAATTCATAAAATCGCAAAAATTAATAATTCATAAGTAGCAAAACATTATAAATAAAAGTAACTTGTAACTTCGTTAATTAAAGGTTACAAACAATTTGATAACGTGTTATCTTTCTAAGCTTATCATGAATGCATTGTTTGTAGCATCAAACTTTAAGACAACCAAAGCTTATTTTTCTTACTGTAAAGGTAGCCAATAAAACAAATTTTAAAATTTAAATATAGTTTACCTCAAAAACTTAAAAAATTGATTTATCAGCTGTGACAATATTAAAGGACATTCGCCTCTCTAACAAAAGGTTCGCTTATTATTTAAAATTTTCTGTATTTGTCGATAAAAAAAACATTTTACTGCAACTCCATGTTTAGCATTAGCCCTGAAAAGGGAGCCTACTAGTCGCGATCCTGATCCAGGCCGTTTTGGCCTCAACCTAAGCCGAAGCAAATTTGAAAGGCTGGCAAATGTGTTCTTGGCGGCGGGTATCATACCAAGGTTTCAGAGGCCTAGGACATTACGATACAAGTTTTCCCAGTTACAATCTTAAGTAAATTATATAAAAAGCCGGATCAAAGCAAAATTCGAAAAGACCGCGTCGAGCTGGCTTACGTACGCCTAATAGCCAAGTCTCAAACCAAGAGTTAGCTTGTGGTCAGGGCCGGGCGCGAGAAGGAGTACATCTCCCTCCAGAAAAAAATTTTCGAAAAAAATTGAACCTACTTTTTGGAAAAAATTTTTCGCAAAAAATCGGCACAGGACTTGATTTTTTTGATCTTCGCCCCCAGACCAAAAGTCACTGCCCGGCCCTTTTACTGGTCTATTTACAGTAAGTATGCGACATGACTAATAATTATTTTTATGTTTTTATGACAATCATCTCACGTTATTGATCAATGATATCACCAGCAATTCAATTATCGGCCACACCCTTCCGGTAAGATAAAAAGTAATTTCAATGTAACTTTTGTTGAAGAAACAAGATATATTTGCGTATGATTAGGGCCGTCTACGCTTTTAGGATAGGCTGATGATTATGCGAGGCTAAAAATCACGTTTTCCTCAAACTTTTGTTTACTCAAAAAGATAAGATTTTGGTATATAAGACAATTAAGGTTGTGCTGAGTATTGTTACAGAAGTTGGGACTCATATTTTAAGCTTATACTTTTTGATATTTCTTGATTAGTTTTGGTTAGTACAACATAACAATAAATTTTTTATATTCAGATTAAAATAAACATGCGCTTCAACGTCTTCGCCCTCTTCTGCATCTTTGCTATCCTGGCTGTCGTAGCCCATGGAGCGTGTGAAGACAGCTTGTGCGAACAAATCTGCAACAACTTCTGCAAAGTCTTCGGTAAGAGCTGTGGTACTCACCAATGCGATGGAGACAGCTGCAGAATCACATGCGGTGACGGTGTTCAACAACACGTCTTGGCTAATGTCAATGGCCAACAATTCAACTTTGATTTGTAAAGGGTTGAGAATTTGTACAATAAATAATACTCACTGCTTGAATATAGAATTTTGTAATTTTTGGAATTTTAATGGTTGAGATGACGTTAAAAATACAGTAATAAGAAAAGATGTCTTTTTGCAAGCCAAATCTTCCGTTGCGAGACCTTAGCTGGGTCTAAAAAATTTATTTTTTAATTTTAATGCGACTTTACAAGTTTTCGTTTCTAGCCTTAAATTCATTTATTTAAAGCTTAAAAATGAAATTTTAGGCTTCAAAATAAAATTTTAGGCTTAAAAGTGAAACTTTAAATTTAAAAATGAAAATTTTAAGCTTAAAAAGGAACTGTAGGATTAAAAACAAAATTTAGGCTTAAAAAGCGGGTTCTTGCTTAAACAAATCTTTTTTTCTAAGGAAATGATAAAGCATGACTAGGTGCAATAACCTTACACTACTAATCAAATCCCCAAACTATATTTCAATTTTTTGGCAAAAGAACTCTTTGTTTAGTCAAGTATAATATATTATATTCAGAAGCGTATCAAAAGTTTTCTTTTTTCATTTTCAATGTCTAAATTCCCTTGGTGATGTTATGCATACATCAAGTTAAACATTGAATAAATCCTCTTAAAACTTTTTTATTTTACTTTTTGGGTATGGATGGATAAAATGATACGGGTGGGGTAGGGAATTCGGCAGAATAAGGGTAAGCTAGGGAAAAGTGTGGCAGGGTACGGTAAAGTAGAGTAGAGAAGAGCAGAGTAGGGTAAGGTAGATCTATTGTAAGTATTTTCAAATTTTAACACTTAAAGACATGTAAATTTGACACCTAAAAAAATGTTTGTTATTACGGAAAGTGCTACCAAGCGTTGACGTAGCCAAATCTTCTGGTAGTCACACTTTTGTTTTGACTTGGATTAGCCATCGTTACTTAATCCGACACAAATACAGTGAAACTTAAAATAGACACATGACAATGAGTGCCACAACACAAAGTATAATACGGGTATTATCTTTATGTTTGATACAAAATAAAGCTGTTGATGGTTGAGATAGATACAAAATAGTATGTAGAAACTACTGGAAGACCTTTAAAATGCACTTTATCATACTCTACTATCATATTGTAAGACGTGTTGGAATTTGCGGAGTATGTTAAGGTAAAAAAGAAGGGTAAGGTAGAATAGGGTAGGCTGTAACTAGCTAGAGTAATATTAGTTATCCTGCTATATCTTACTCTATTCTATCCTATTCTAACGTTATATTACATATATACTGTATATGTTATAGTTAGATACAAAACGTATATGTATGTATAATGGGTAATACAGTGGCTTATTGTTATAATTAAGTTAATGTACTGTCTATTACTGTGACAATACAAAAACGTTTTTCAACTTGTTACAGGTCTAAGTATACAAAACTATATTAATAAGGTGACATTTTGTGCCGGTCCAAATTACATCACAAACCGGAAAAATCAAGCTTCCTTACCTACTATAACATATAACGATAAGCAATAGTAAATATGACAATAAGAAGTCGTTTTTATATTTTGTTTCAAAAATTATGGTTTAGACTGTATATTGTTGTAAGGCATCTTGAGCTTGTATTTGTATGCAAACAGCTTATGATGAGATCTATGTGTAGGGTTTTATCGTTTTCAAGAGTAAAGTGGACTGATGAAGGCATTGTATTATTACTGGTAGTATAAACTGAATTTCTCAGCTTATTATGTATGGCTTTGGTTACAAAACTCTATTATAAATTGTGCTTGAATAGACTGCTTGGATAATATTATAATAGAAACATAAGGTTTAGAAATGTATTGTGGAGCTTATGTGACCATGGTATAACCATTCAATGTAAAACCGAAAGTTTAGGCTAAAAATATGTATATCTTATTGTAAGTAAAGTTATGGTAGGGTTCATGCCGGGCTATGCTACGGCCAGTGTAGGGCTGGGTACGTCTAAGAATAGATGTAGGGCAAATCCTAATGCTAGGGCTAGGACTAGAACATGGGCCAGAGCTAAGGTTAAAGCTAGGTTCAGAGCTAGAACTATGGTTAATGTTGGGACTAGAGCTAAAGATAGAGCTAAAGCAAAACCGATTTATGGCCATAGCACAGCTATGGTAAGACTAAGAAAGACTAAAGTAAGATATTGTGAGGCTGCCATTTGACTGTTCTTTGCCATACACTACCAAAGTTATGTCTACAAACCATTTAATAACTAAAATACAATTATACACTTGACCCCTAATTTAATTGTAGCAGAGTAATATTATTTATTATACGTTGCTAAAAAATTATTACTGATTAGGCATTGAATTACCACTAATTGCTTGTTTACACCGTAACGTGACTTTTAGTTCTTTTTCATGTTATGAGTCGGTTGTAAACGGTCAAACCGTATCATTGTAAACAACGGAAGTTGTAAATTAGAGATTTTTACTATAGATTTGGTTTTGTAACTACTTGGCTAATACTTCTTATACATCTTAAATGAGTTTATGTTATGCATTGGCAAGATAGATAAAGTAGGTGGAGTATTGCAAATTATGGAGGGACGGTGCAAACGAGATTTTACGATAGAAACTACTGTAAAGCTGAGTACTGCTGTGAAGTAGACTACGGCTTTGATAAAGCTAGAACAGAGTAGTGAAGGATAGGATAAACCGTGAGCTAAGGTTAAGGCAGTAATACACTTTTAACTGTTTTAAGTTTACAGCTTTTACTATGTGCACTAAGTTGCGATTCCAAGTAAAACTATACTCTTCATGGTTCAAAAACTCAGAACAATGTGACAATGTTTATTATTACTGACTCATGTTCGACTTTTTTCATAATTTATAGGTTTAAAATTGGCTAAAACTCCTTTTGAAATAATTTGAATGTTATTTAAGAAATTCCCCACTTTAATCTCAAATGTAGTAACGGGGCGTGGTTACACTCGGATTAACGTCTGCTTTTTGTAAGGGATTTACAATCATGGTATTTAAGCAAAAATAGATACGAAAATTGTAAAGTTTATGGCTACGGATGGTAAAAAGTATTGTAGTAATTAGCGTACAAAGGATTGTTTAGGGTAGGGTATTGTTGTTTTCGTAGTAAAAGCCACAAATGTTTAGTTTTTTGGTTAAAATTGTTTCGAACCCTTAAATTTTGGATTTTTTTCAAAAAAGTTTTAGTTTTTGTTACGCGAAGGTACTTGTTTCTTTGAAACATTTGAAAAATTGATACTTAATGGGCCTAAACAGCTTCTTGAGAGTCTAGTTTTTGGGACTAACATGAAATTTAGACTTACGAGGTAAAGCTTCGGCTTAAAAATAAAATTTTAGTTTTAGAATTTAAATTTTAGGCTTAAAAAATTAATTTTAAGTTTAAAAATTAAATTTAAGCTTAAAAAATTAATTTTAGGCTTAAAAATTTAATTTTAGGCTTAAAAAATGCATGTTAAATTTAAAAGTCAATTTTATGTTTAAAAGTGATAGTTTAGGTTTAAAAATAGATCATAGACTTAAAAATGAATTTAAGGCTAAACAGTCAAGCTTTAGGCATAAAACTGGAATGTTAGGCTAAAGATTAATTTTAGACTTAAAAAATGAATTTTAGGCTTAAAAATAAATCATAGGCTTAAAAATGAATTTTAGGCTGACGAATCAAACTTTAGGCTTAAAACTGAAATTTCAGGCTTAAAAATGAATTTTAGGCTCATAAAGAAAGTTCAGGTTAAAAAAAAGAAATTTCAGGTTAAAAAAAAGAAATTTTAGGTTTATAAATGAGGGTTTAGGCTTAAAAATGTGTTTTAGGCTCTTAAGTAAAATTTTAGGCCTAAATATTAAATTTGGGTTACAGCTTTTCCTGCTTATCTTTTTCTTGTTTTAACTCTTTTCTTTACCTAATCTTCAATCTTTCAAAATCTAACTTTCTAACCAGAGATATTACACCCAAAAGTAATTTTCTTCTTATTCTCATAACATTTATTTAAAAAAAGTCAATCTATTTTTACGTGCAATTTGCAAAAAAGTTAATTTTTCTTAAAACCAAGGTACTTTTTTAACACTGCCAGTTCTAATTAGGTGTATTCCCAGTAATGGGCGATGATTGCGTGTTACACTCGAAAGTGTAAATACGTGTAACCTCTTACATAAATGGCATATTTTAAGAAGAGGTTTATAAAAAGGGCATTACCTCTTACAATGTTAGATCTTTACTTCTTACACCTTCTCGAAGACTTAATGTCAAAAGGGTGTCTTACCGTAAGGTTATTTTGAAAGTAATGTAAGAACTAGAGTGTAATGTCTAGTTCGTTTTTATGTTAGATTTGTAGGCATAGTACATTTTTATAGGCGTTTAAACTTTATATTACAGTACAAGTTAAGAAAACCTTAAGGTACAGACGTTCTGAAAGACATGGTCATTGTTTTAGTACGAATCTGTTGAGTTTTTCGTTGTTCGTTTGGCTTTATTATTCTTTTATTGTAGTAGACTTAGATTTTTAAATTTTGTTTTTAAACCTATATTTTTGTTTTAAAGCCATTTTTAAATGTAAGTTTTCTTTTTTAAGCCTAAAATCATTTTTAAGCTTTAAATTTTAGTTTCAAGCCCGAATTTCTCTTTTAAGCCTAGAATTCATTTTTAAGCCTAAAAATCTTTTTTAAGCCTAAAATTTATTTTTAAGCCTAAAATTTTAGTTTTAAGCCTAAACTTCATTTTTAAGCCTAAAACTAGGTTTTAAACCTAAAATTTTATTTTTAAGCTTAGAATTCATTTTTAAGCTTAAAATTCATTTTTAAGCCTAAAATTTTAGTTTTAAGCCTATAATTCATTCCTAAGCCTAAAATTCATTTTTAAGCCTAAGATTTCATTTTGAACTTTAAAATTCACTATTAAGTTTAAAATGCATTTTTAAGCCTAAAACTCGTTTTCAAGCATAAAACTAATTCAAACTAAAAAAAGTTGTTATCACTTTTAAAAACCAAAACAAGATGTCTGAACTCGACCGTTTTCTCGAACATCCTGTACTCTATAACGCGTTCACGTCAACATGTCTTTTGGTCACGCACTCTACCCTCTTCCACCCGCTTTTTAAAAAATTTAAATTTTGCCTTTTATGCAAATTCAATTATAACGTTTTTTCCTGTTTTTGCTCATTTGTCTGGGTTTGTAGACGCTGTTAACAACAACTTTTTTCTTGTTGTTGAAAAAGAGGGGTATTACCAAGTTGGAGGTTCTTTTTGAGGGCTGAAGTTGGATCTGGAAGAGGGTTCAGGCGCTATTCTCGGCTCTGAGGCGGCCAAGGCCGGGCCAGACTTGGCTAAACATATGTTAAAATGGATCGAGGCGCAATATTAAGCCTGGCTTTTTTAAGGGTCTAGAGGCTAGGTGTTAATGGACCTTTTTGAAATTTTAAGCCTAATATCGATTTATTAAGCCTAAAATCCATTTTAAGCCTAAAATTCATTGTTAAAGCTGAAATTCATTTTAAATCTTAAAATTCACGGTTAAGCCTAAAATTCATTTTTAAGCATAAAGTTCGTTTTTAAACATAAATTTTATTTTTTAAGCCTAAAATTCATTTTTAAGCCTAAAATATATTTTTTAAGCCTAAAATTCATTTTTAACTTAAAATACATTTTTAAGTCCAAAATTCATTTTTAAGCCTAAAATTCATTTTTTAAGCCTAAAAGTCATTCTTTAAGCTTAAGGTTCATTTTTAAGCCTGAATTTCCTTTTTGAGCCTAAAATTTATGTTTAAACGTATAATATCGTACAATAGCCTAATTATTCTCTTATAACACCACCCCTCACCCAATGTCGAAATACCGTGATAACACTCAATTTTACTCAACTTTTCGTGTTAACATAGTAATTATTGGGTTATTTCAGTGGTGTAATTAGCAAGCGAACACTGGAGCCCGCAAACCAGCCGCGCTTACGTATGAGTGCCTATGTGTACATATTCAGAATGAGCGCCGGTGTCAAGCATATTGGAGTTAAGCCGGATCGTGAAATTCTCAGCCACACCCGCAGTGTGAATATGGATGTGCTCACCGAGCAGGTAAGGAGAGGGGTTTGTCGACTGGTCGATAAAATGAAAGGGTAGGGTAAAATAGAGCAGGGCAGAGCAGGGTAGAGCAAGGCAAGGCAAGCCGAGCTATATCTAGGCCAGCCAAGCCTAGCCCAGTCAAGACAAGCTAAGATAGCTAAGACCAGGAAAGGCAAGGTAAGGTACAGTACGATACGATGGGGCTAGAAGTATTAGGTTGTCCGGAAAGTTCTGCAATATTTGAGTAGGTAAACTTTGAAAAATCAGGAAAAATTTATTTCTTGACGGAAAGAAAAAATTCTTTTTTTTGTTTGTTTGTTTGTTACCTAAATTATTCAAAAAGGTAAGTTACATAACTTAATTTCATTTTTTTGTATTGTTTTAGGTATCAGAAAAAAACGGAGAAATCTTGCCTGCGCGTGATTATATGGAATGAATTCAAACGCGGAAATACTGCGGCAGAAATTTTCAGAATCATAAACGAAAATGAGGGTAAGAATGTTGTGAGTTATTCTACGGTGACCAGATGGTTCGCAAAGTTTCGTGTGGACGATGAGAAGCTTGAAGACAAACCACGTGCAGGAAGACCCAGCAAACTTGACAAAGATGCCCTGAGGCGCAAGATTGAAGATGACCCACATATTACAATCCGGGAGTTAGAAGAGTTACTAAACTGTGGAAAAAGTACCATTGGTGACCATTTGAAGGCAATGGGTATGGTCAAAAAGTTGGACAAATGGGTGCCTCACAATTTGACTGATCTGCAAAAAGCCAAGAGACGATGTGCTTCCGAAAAGCTTCTGCAACGCTGCAAAAACGAAGAATTCTTGGATCGAATTGTAACTATTGACGAGAAGTGGATCTCGTTTAACAATACTAGAAGATCTACAAGTTGGTGTAAGCGTGGAGAAGCTCCTAAGCACGTTTCGAAGCCAGAATTGCACGAAAAGAAGCTTATGGTGACTGTCTGGTGGTGTAGCTCTGGAGTGATCCAGTACGATTTCATGAAACCTGGCCAAAGTATTACGGCCGACACCTACTGTGCCCAGATTGACAAACTGCGACACAATCTTCCAACAATGTTTAGAAGGAGGGGTCCGATCATTCTGCTGGATAACGCACGGCCCCATGCTGCAAAGAAGACCGCGGCAAAATTCAGGGAACTGGGATACGAAGTCTTGGAGCACCCTCCTTATTCTCCAGACTTGGCTCCAACGGACTTTCACCTTTTTAAACACTTGTCTTCGTTTCTTAATGGAAGAATCTTCAAAACTCCAGACGATGCCAAGAATGCCTTCAAGAACTTCATCAAC
The DNA here is from genome assembly GCA_904066225.2 of Bursaphelenchus okinawaensis. NCBI lineage: Eukaryota > Metazoa > Nematoda > Chromadorea > Rhabditida > Aphelenchoididae > Bursaphelenchus > Bursaphelenchus okinawaensis. Next base: position 1,969,338 of record CAJFCW020000005.1, on the reverse strand, counting down.
TCCAGAAACCCGGAATTCTACAATCGTGGAATAAAAAAGCTTGTAAATCGTTGGCAAGACTGTATTGATTCAGACGGTAATTACTTTGATTGATTGTAGTTGTTAATTATATTGTTATTATTGTTAGTTCAAAAGTGAATAAATATTGCAGAACTTTCCGGGCAACCTAATATATAGGTACGAGGCTAGATATGAGTATATGTTTATGTAAGTGTAGATGTAGGTATAGTAGGCGGAGAAAGGAACAGGTTGAAAGATAAGAATACTTAGTAACATGTTTACCTATTTCTAATTAAAAATGACATGTCCTGTGACTTGCTTTTGACAAATTTTAAGTTTAACTTTGTATAACAAGTATGTTAGTCCTAGCTTTAGCCGTAGCTCTAGCTTTGTCCCCAGCCAGAGCCCTACTTCTAGCTGTAGCCCTAGCTCTAGCTCAAGCCTTAGCTAGCCTTATTTTTCTTATTATAGCTCTAGCTGTTCTCTACACTAGCTTAATCTTAGTCCTATAAAGAGCTATAACTCATCACCTCTTATTTTCAGCCCCAAGACACAACCGTGTACATGATGATTTGCCTTCTCGCTGACATTCTCATCTGGACCTTGGCCGGCATCATTCTCTACCGCGCAGTAAAAGCTTGTAAACGAAGTGGTGGTGACGACAAGAAGGAACAAGAACAAGCTTACGCTCGCTTCGAAGCTCAAGATGCTTTCGAATTCGACAGTGAAGAAGAGATGGATATCGTGGAAGATGAAGACGATGTACGACGATCAGTAGAACACAAGAACAGCTTCAACTTTGTACCCAACATATATCCAGTAGCACTTCAGAAGATTGCTGAAGGCAAGGCTGTACTATTGTCGGTGGTTAAGACGAATCGTGTGGATTCTGAAGCTACGGAAGGTGGAAGTCGGCTACAGAGGTTCTTTAGCAAGTTCAGAAGAAACAGTGGAACAGTGCCGATTGTGACTGGACTGAAGGATACTTATGGTGCTGAATATGTTTGAAGTTGATGTTTTTTGAGTATGGTACTACACCTTACTTTATCCTACCTTATCCTACCTTACCCTACCCTACCTTAATCTACTCTACCCTACCCTACCTTACCCTATCTTACTGTACTACAACTACTATATTTACTGTAGTAACGCTACATTACTCTCAAATTACCGTATTATCTCAAGCTTTCAAATCTCCAAAATGACGTTTGACTAGTATACCACTCTAATCACACCGTGACTTTTACTAAAATACTAGTGTAACATGGTCTAATCTTCTTCTCTAACCAATTTACTTTACATTTGTTTACGGGTGTATGACATTGTAACAAGTCTGTTAACATATCATTGTTTGTTACCTAAAAATGTGTATTTGGTATATATTTGTGTTGTTGATGCAAAACGAATGGCGTATAATTGAGTTTTGATGAGGAGCGGTCAAAAAGTTTGTAGAAAAATTGATTTTTTTGGCTAAAAACGGCCAAAAAAAAGTAATTTCTATATACTTTTTGACCAAAAAATATTCTGTAAACTTTTTGACCGCAAACTACGAAAAATGCCATTCTTTTTACAGCAAAATGTTTTTCACACGACAATACCTACATTAATATTGTATACAATAAGTTTTACTTCCTCTACAATCTCTGTTGCATTACATTGTTATGACATTTAAAATGCGCATTTTTAATTAAAAAATTAAATAATTTTAAAGACTATGCTTGCAAGAACACCCTCTTAATTCGAAATCGGCTTACAATTAATTAAGTCAATAGAAAGCGACATTAACAAGGCTTTCAACTACTTATCGGCTTATTGTAGAAGCGTTTGTAGGAACTGAAGCTTTGGGTACAGACTAGAAGACATAGACTTGAACTTACTCAGCTTTGGTAGATATGCTTTATATCATAGCCCTACTCTGGCCCAGCCGCTTACATAGCCTTAGACAGGGTCTGAGCTTGAGTCTAAACTGAACTTGTGCTTGAGCTAGAGCTTCAATTTGATCCAAAGCCTGAGTTTGAACTTGTATTTAAGCCTAATACGAGCTTGAGCTTGAGTCTGAGCCCGAGCCTCAGTTTGAGCCTGAGCTTGAGCATGGAAATAAGCCTGAGTTTGAGCGTGAGCTCGAGTTTGAGCATGAACTTGAGTAGTGTCAGCCTTAGCCTTGCCTTAGCTTATTATTGGGCCTGAGCTTGAACCTGAGCCTGAGCTCGAGCCTGAGCCTGAGCCTGAGTCTGAACCTGAGTCTAAGCCTGAGCCGGAACATGAGCTTAAGACTGGAACTGAGCCTGAGTATGAACCTTAGTCCCAGTTTGAGCCTTAGTCCTAGCTGTAAGCCGGCGCTGTTCCACTGACCCTAATACTAGCTTTACATTAACTGTCTTCTAGAACATCTGTAATTTTTTGGCTGTTAGCCTTTTTTTAAAAATAGCCTTTCTCTATTCTTAAACTTTTTTTGTTATACTTCTTATTAAGTATTCTATTCACTAAGTCAAGTACAAACTACAAAATATATAATACATTATACTTGTAATAAAATATTATACATAACACTATAACTTATAGTGTCTACAAGCTTTCGGTATCTTATTGTTATAGGTTTTCTTAAAACCCTGTAGTGCAGCCTTAGAACAATAGAGAAGGTTTTGTTATATTGTCTATTATTCTTATTCTATAATACGTGCCACACTGTATTTCAAAACACGAGGATTAAAGTTGAGTGTTACAAAATGTACTATAATTAAACATTACAAAATTTGTAATGAATGATGTTAAGAAATAGTTAAACCCACGTCTTTTTAATCATTTGTGCAACTTTTGTTTTTCTTTTTGTAAAAGTGTTACAGTACACCTTCTTCAAGATGGTCCTTCTTCTTCGAGATGGCATCTTCTTCAAGATGGTCTTTGACAGCATGGCGCCCACTTTGTTATAATATAATGGCAGCTTTCTGATCGCTATGCCTTACTCTTATAGTAGAACTTTTAACGAAAAAAATCTGGATAGCGTGACTTACCAGTTATAATAGAATTTTGGTCCGGCCTCTTGAGTATCATACTAAAGAGGTTAGACTGTACAATACAATACTATATTTTATTTTTTTTTGCAGCTTTCTTCAAAATGATCATTGATTTAAAAAAAAGATTGTTTGAAGCTAAAAACACTACGATATTTCCGTTCAATTCATAATGTTTTCATAGTAATCTACAACTTTTTTAATTCCAGGGCCAATTAGCTTCATTATTCTTGTTTCAATAGCTACTTTGCAAAATTTTAGGTCATTATTGTTCATTTTGCAATTATTCTTTACTTCTGTAGTGTTTTTCATAAAAGTATGTCATAGCCTCTTTTGTGATACGTTATCCGTGCAAATCTATAGCATGTAACCTGCAATAGACTATAGTAATATTTGTTTACAATTTGATTTCTATTGAAATACGAAAATATTACCTGACATTTTAAAAACTATTCAAAAATTCCAAAAAGTATTTTTTTTATTTATCTTTACGCACATTCATTAAAGGCTTATTATATTACACATAAATATAGTACGTTGTGATATGCACGTTAGCAAAAGAAAGACATATACGATGAAATGATATAGTATTTGTCATCAGACAACACATACATATTTAAGGGTTACACATGTTATTTAAAAATGACATAGATAGTATTAAGTTGTTCAGATAATTATGTGCCTCCCTTTCCCCCTTCAAAGCAAACATGAAAAGTTAGAAGGCACAGAATTATCTGAACAACTTAATATAATATGTTGTAGTACGTATGTCAAGAAGTAGGCATACATGTTACTAGGCAAGGATAATTAAAGCGTAGACTAACATATTGGATGCTCATAACTACATATATGTACAGGTAGGCTAACAGTACTACAGGTACAGAAATTCTTCAAAAATGAACATTCCGAGTCATATAGTACCTAGACGTGTTGTCGGAGTAGTAACTAGAAGGTGATGTTCCTAATGTTGGTCGATACGCAGTAAATTGCATCCCTGATTGACTGCGTAGTAAGCCACGGCGGCGTAGTTTCGCCGCAGCTGAGTCTCGTCTTCGTATCATGCCCATACATACAATGGTTACTCCGAAGATCAACTAAAACAAGAGATGTAGTTACTTTTATCTATTCTACTCGACCCTACCCTACCATACCTTACCCTACCCTATCCTACCCTATTTGCAGCATATGAACCTAGTATAACATCATAATATCTACTATAACATCACTCTTTACCCATTAGCTTATTAATTAATATTTTTCATTGTAATAAACTTAAAATTCAATTAAAATTTACAACAAATTTTTCAAATTCTTCAGAATTAATTTTTCGAACACATCATCGTACCAGATATCGAATTAATGAAACATTTAATTACTACAGTATTAGTTAGTACACATGAGATTAAGGACGGCTTAAAACATTGCTTTATCGCACTTTAAATGACATTTTTGGATTAAAAATATTGACTTTGAGCCTCTTTGAGACCAAGAACAACTACGTCATAATGTTTAGTATAAATTCGTATGCTATGCGTCATGGTTTTTACGTCAAATCTATGTTATATTAAGCCTTAGCCTTAGTCCTAGTAATAGTTTAAGCCTAAGAATGAGTCTGAGCCTGAGCCTGAGCTTGAGCCTGAACCTGAACCTGAACCTGAACCTGAGCCTAGCCTAGCCTAGCCTAGCCTAAGCCTAGCCTAAGCCTAAGCCTAAGCCAAAGCCAAAGCCAAAGCCTAAGCCTAAGCCTATGCCTAACCTAAGCCTAAGTCTAAGCCTAAGCCTAAGCCTAAGCCTAAGCCTAAGCCTAAGCCTAAGCCTAAGCCTGAGCCTGAGCCTAAGCCTGAGCCTGAGCCTTAGCTTAAGGTTAAACCTTAGCCAAAATTTCAATGTAAATCTTCAGCCTAATCCAAACCCTCCATCTAAATACCATACTATAGCCTAGTCTGCTTCGTCGTTTATCACATTCCTACTCTGACGATCTAACTCAAGATAGCTTACTAACCGCTTTTTTTTGTTGTACCCTTGCCACCCCCCTACCCTTCGGTTTACTAAGTATCATATAAAAGTTGAAGATGTTATACATATTATAAATCAACCTACCACGCCCAGAACCAAGAAAGCAGGCCCCAAGAAGATCAAGAAGCTTCTGTGTGACTCTTCTTTCACCACCACTTCCTCTTGTAGTTCCACAGGCGCCAGTAATGACTGAGCAAACGATGTTACAGAAGTGTCTGTAAACATGCTATTCTCGTCTAATGGACTGTTGTTGAAGATTGGCACTAAGGAGCTGTTTAGAGCACAAACAGCTAGTCCATACTCTTTGTCGTGGTAGTTCAGAGGTTCAGCGATCTTGAGAATAAGGGCTGTTTTGTCAAATATTCCGGTTGAGGGCTGGAAAAAACGCAGTAATGGTATAGGTACATATGTAATGTATAACAATGTAAAAGGCTACAAGAGGTACACTAAAACCATATATATTGCAGTTCATTACGAAAAACCTACATCAATATTAATAATGCTATGCTCCTTGGCCTTTCCCTTGACAAAAATGTAGCCATTCTTCAAGCCACGGCTACTTTTTGAAGTCAATTCGCCAAACTCCAAGTACATCTTGTCATACTCCTCAGCCTTATTGTAGACCTCAGCTACAGTTTTTGAAAACATTTTCAAACTTCGCAGCTTCTTATCGTACACTACTTGAAGGTCGTTCACCTTCGGACACAACAAGCCACGTATACAAGGTAAAGATGAATCAGATGGCTCACAATTACATCTCAAGTCGTCTAGGCATCCAAATTCACATACAATCCCGGACTTTTGCTTGCAGGTCTTCTGGAAATACAGCATTTTTTCACACTAAACCGAGACGTAGTTTAGGGTGCGGCAGAATACGACAGGAAAAGATAGGGTACGGTAGGATAAGGTAGGCTAGGGTAGGGTAGGGTAGGGTAGGGTAGGATAGGGTAGGGTAGGGTAAGGCAGGGTAGGGTAGGGTAGGGTAGGGTAGGGTAGGGTAGGGCAGGGTAGGGTAGGGTAGGGTAGGGTAGGGTAGGGTAGGGTAGGGTAGGGTAGGGTAGGGTAGGGTAGGGTAGGGTAAGGCAGGGTAGGGTAGGGTAGGGTAGGGTAGGGTAGGGTAGGGTAGGGTAGGGTAAGGCAGGGTAGGGTAGGGTAGGGTAGGGTAGGGTAGGGTAGGGTAGGGTAGGGTAGGGTAGGGTAGGGTAGGGTAAAGTAGGGCACGGCACGGCACGGTTAGCTAGAATCCAAACTCACCTTTCCGGGTTTCTTGTGTAGACTAAATGTCTGTTGATGAAGCTTAACGCCGTCCGCTTTAGCCGGTTTGTCAGTTGAGGGGTTTACTGGCTGACTGATAGAAACAAACGACACCTCGCCAACAATTGGCACAGTAGTCGTTGTTTCATCAACTACAGTTGTGGTTGTAACTGTGGTTGTTGTCGGTGGATCCGTGGAGGTTATCGGGGCTTGTGTCGTCGTTGGCGAGAACCGTAACTCTGGCTGTTGGGGCTCCGATTGGTTGTCTGAAACTGGTTTTATGTTGTTTTAATGTATTTAAAGCAGGGTATTGTGTGTTAAAAACATGCTAAGCTGAAGATTGTGCTACATACTATAATATAATATCTTGTGCAAAACCTTCTTCCAAAATGAAAGTTTTAAATAGTGGCATTAGTTCACTAAATCCCAAAAATAATATTAAAACGTGCAAATCAGTGCCTCAGAGTACATATATCTCATTTTATTCCACAGTAAATCCGATGGACTTTGACTCACAGATATTGCTTAACGTATATCCTTGCGTCAAAGCCTATCTTAGTAATCTTCTATTTTTAAATGTTACATGAGATTTGGAACAGTTGATTATCAAGCGTTCCTAATCCCGGATTACATAGGTAAAAATAGTGTTTGTGATTGTGTTTGTTGTGATAGTGTTTAAAAGTAAAGCTGTCTTAATGGTTGATAATGTGGGAAGTAAATCTGTCTTTGTTCAGCAGTGCTAAGTAAACTGTGCCGACATAAAGAACCCGCCATTTTTCAGAGTAAATTACAGAGACATTATGGCGGATTCTTTAAGTCGGCAGCTAATAGCTGATAGTGCGAGAAGTAAAGCTATCTTAATGATTGGCGGAGTGAAACGTAAACCTATCTTTGTTTAACAGTGTTAAGTACATCTACTCTCACAGCTGCCAGTGTTTGAAGCAAATCTTCTATGCCTAGCTATTATACTGCCCAAAGCTCACAATCAGGTCGTGTTTGAGCCAGATCTGCCCATGTGTTAATGTTAAAAAGCAATTATGTAATGTTTGTTAACCCCCCAGATAAACTAACACATCATAAACAACAGCTATTTTTGGGTACAATAAGCTTCAGAGTTTTCGAGTTCAATTTGGACTGTTTCAACACTTGTGCTAATGAAAAGTTTGTCAATGGTTCTTCTGTGCGTTCTGTGAACCTTTGCCAGTGCTCCTACTGTGCGTACAACAATCGTTGCAAACTGTGCTGAAGTGCTACACGACAATATTAACGAGCATGTTTGGTGCGTTGAAGAACCTTCGCATCATTTTTCAAGTTATCTGTGGGAATGCTTATCAGTTGACCTGCACTGCATGTTAGTATAAGCAGTCCCTGATGTATCTCTTCATCCAACCTTTCTACCAAGGACAGTGCCCGACCTGCCCAGCTCTGATTGACTTAAAACTTTTTATACAGCAAAAACATGAAAATATAAGATTTTTCAGCAAAGTACGAAATCGCGCTTTCCAGGAATTCTTGAGAAGATCAAGATCGAAAAATTACGTTTTGAATTTCCCGCCAAATTGACATTGTGTTTCAGGTTTATAACTTTGTCGCTTTTTGACTTTTAATAATTTGCCTTTGATATACTAGTAGAAAACCTTTAAATGAACCTATATTTTTAAATTTGTAAGAGTAGTTTGTCTGGAAAGTCGAAAAAAGTGCTTGAAACACAATGCCAAATTTGTCATATTGGCGGGAAACTAAAATATTTAAAATTTAAAACTCAAAAGCGCAAGCTAAAATTTTTTATGGGTACTATTGGTGGTACAAAGAACTCATATAAAAATTTTGTGCGGATTCTGAGTGGAACAGGTTGGGTACCCTCCTTGTAAGCAGTGCTTGTTATACTCCCATTCCTTCAACCTTTCTCATAGTGAACTCCGTGTGCAAACCAAACGTGCCAATCTCTCCCAAAAACACACCTGTAACCGGCTCCACAGTAGTACTTTGTACCGTAACCGTCTTTCTTGCCGTCGACACAACCTTCGGCATCACCGTAACCCGCACACCCTGTGGCACTTCTCGCTCAAAATTTTCGTCAATCTCCGTGGTTAGTTCGGTCGTCTTCAGTGGTTCCAACGCGGTAGCATCGTTGTTAACAAACCGTCCCCGCACTTTTTCCCCAAACGCCCGACCGATTACACCGTTACCCGAACCTTCAGCCGATGTTAACGTGATGTCTTCGATACCTTCGGAACTTGATGCCACATGTTGTTGATGTTGTTGCGGTTCGCGATGTTTAATGAAGGTGGAGGAATGATGTCGGGGATGGTCTGTTGCTTGAATTGAGGAATCTAGCTAAAGTTATAAGTTTTTGTTAGTAAGAGTTTTAGAATAAGTAATGAAAGCTACGGGTAAGTAATAGCAACTTTATATTATTATTAAGGTAAGGTTAAAACTAGAGTAAATGTAAAAGTAACCTTGGCCCAGAACATAAGATAGAGTAGAACTAGGACTATGATTGAGACTAATACAAGGGCTAGAAATTTATAACTAGGATAACGCTAGACTTGTTGCTAGGATAAGGCTAAACCTAGGATAAAAGTAATAGCAACTTTATGCTAGAACTGGAGTTAGGGTAAAGTTAAGAATAAGGTAAAGGTAGGGTTATTACGTTAAACCTAAGGTAACACTAGGTTTATGGTTAAGTTAAGGCTAAAACGAGGCTAAATGTTAGGGCAACATTAGGCGAGAACTCAGACTAGGATAGCAGTAAAACTAGGTTAAGTCTAAGGCTAGAGCAAAATATAAGACTACGGTCAAATCTAGAAATGAGGCTAAGAACGGGACTAAAATAAACCGAGTGTAAAGTTAAAATAGTCTTAAAAAGCCACGATTGGATTAGAATAAGGTTTGGAAAGGACTAGGGCTAGCCAAAAAAAATCAATAGAAGGGAACGTATAGCTTTTCTGTAATTATTTAGGAACAAGATTTTAGTCCGGATTCAGTACAGCGATGATACAATTACTTGTTTTACTGATAAGCCAAGGTCAAAATAGATCAAAAATTCCACTTGAGCTAGCCAAACTCTCAGAAACTAGTAAACGGGCTAAGCCTCAAGGTTTGACCAAGCTTATTTTTCAAATTTAGACACATCCAATGTCTGGATTTTAATTTAGACACCTTGTTCGTTGATCTGGTATATATTATATATATATTTGCCGTGAAAAACAGTATATAAGCTTAATTATATAGTAACCTTGTTGTCTAATTTTTATTTTTTTTACTTTAAACTTTTACTGATACCGTCAACCTTCTTAAAGATAGTTTTTGCAGCTTGAGCTTAAAATTACTAAACCATGACTCAATCATTTTAAGCCTAATTAGTTTCACCTGCTAAACATACAACCGTATGACTAATACCAAGTTTTTTTAGCTGTCTACAAACGTTGTTAAATATAGCCAAAATTAACAATCATATTAGGCAGCGTATACTAAGTCTACCAAAGTAATTAGTCTAACAAAAGTCGGCTTACGTTTTCCCCACTTTTGTCTGCCAGATTATCCAAACTTGAGCTTATGTTAGTAGGGCTTAGACCTAAACTGGCTTGATTGCTCGATACGAACTCTTTGTTCACATTAGTGCAGTTATTACTGTCATTGCACTCTACCACCGGTACGAATGGCCTTAACGGTGCTTCTTCGATTTTCGCACAGTCAATGCAGTCCAAGGCTGAAAAGAGGGTACTGTAACAAGACTTGTTATCATATTGTACTATATAGAAAAAGGGGTACTGTAACTGGAAATATGGAGTTTAAAAATGTAAAATACGTTGGATACATCAAAGGTATTACTAAACAAGATTAATTTTTATCTAAAATCAAAGTATGTCCTTTGTCGCCACATCTACAGTAGTAAGACTACAATTATATAATCTCCTTACCATCGGAAGGACATTCAGCGCAGATAAAAGGCACAACTTGGGCAACTTCAAATGGTGGTTTATTCCTTGATTGAGAGTAAATACCACAGATTTGGATCCCATACTCAAGTCCAGGACGCGCCACCAACTCAGCATGAGTTTGATTACCAGAAATTTTAATCTCCTCGCCTTGGATGATCTTTCTGGCTATGAATGGTCGGGCTCCCTGTAATAGCAAGTATAATATAAAGTTCTATAAGATGCTGCAGTAGAGCTAGAACAAACATAAAGCTTAGGCTCAAGCTCAGGCTTAGGTTTAAGCTTAGGCTCAGGCTTAAACTAAAGTTCAAGTCATGCTCAAGCTCAAACTCAGGCTCAGACTCAGGCTCTAGTGCTAAGACTAAGGCTAAGGTCAAGACCAAAACTAAGGCTCAGACTCAATCTCAGACTCAAGCTCAGGCTCAGGTTCAGGCTCAGGCTCAGGCTCAGGCTTAACCTCAGGCTCAGGCTCAGGCTCAGGCGCAGACTCAGACTCAAACTTAAGCTAAAAATAAGACTAAGGCTGACACTAAGGCTCAAATTCACGCTCAATTCGAGCTCACGCGCAAGCTGAAGCTCAAGCTCAAACTCAAGCTCATTTACATGCTCAAGCTCAGGTTTGGTCTCATACTCTGGCTCAGCCACAGGCTCAGGTTCCATCACAGACTTAGGTTTGACCTCAAACTCAACCTCAAGCTCAAGCCCGCTGAGCTCAACCTCAACCTCAGCCTCGGGCTCAATTTCAAGCTCAGGTTCAAGAAGCTTAGACTCAGGCTAAGTCTATAGTTATATCTGAGCTAAGGACCGTAAAAGTATGACATGACAAGACTTACTCTCTGTTCAGCGGTACCATACTTCAAAATATAGTACGATGGTGTAGCTTCAGGTTTCTGCCAGACAACCATTGCTTTTCCGTCCTTTCCCCAAACGTCAATCAGACTGATACATTGAGGTGTTTGTTCTGAAAATAGATGATTTTGCAAGATGACATGGCAGGCTAAGGCTAGAGCTCTGGGCTAGGGCTCTGGACTAAGACTTTAGACTAGAACTAAAACTAGGCTTACCTTTCTGACAATACCGTAAATTAGGAAATTGTTCACAAGTAATCTCAATGCTTGCTTGTATGTCATGACTGTCGATTCTAACACATCTCGGTAACATTTTTACTTCGACAAAAATACGACATTTGTCACTCAAGACATTAATAGGCAGGTTTAAGTGCATCCTAGCCCCACCTTCAACCAGCTCAACTCGCGGTTGAGTTAGTCGGTCTTCTGGGGTTTGACAGCTTATAGGATAGGCTACTGGCTGTTCATAACCGTATACATCAGCATCATCGTAACCAAGAGGGTTCTGCCAAGTGACAAAGGCGTGAATACTCTGATTGTCTTGAGATTGGCGGGGTGGGTCTAAGTGGATCTGAAAAAATATTTTTTGATATAGATTTTCATGCTTAAAAATAAGCTCTAGGCTTAAAAATAAATTTTGGGCTTAAAAATGAACTCTGGGCTTAAAAAATGAATTTTAGTCTTAAAAAATAAATTTTAGGCTTAAAAATGAAATTCGGGCTTAAAAATTATATGTTAGGCTCAAAAATGAATTTTTAGACTTTACACTGAATTTTAGACTTAAAAAATCAATTTTAGGCTTAAAATCAATTTTAGACTTAAAAAATCAATTTTAGACTTAAAAATTAATTTAAGCTTATTTTTAAAAAATTTTTAAAATAACGCCGAAATTGACTTACAGACTCCGGTGGAACTTCAAACTTGGGCAATACGACTGGAATGGCTCTTGGTCGAAACGTGACAAATTGAAGGCTAGGATCAGTCGACCTCAACACAATCATTGTTCTGAACTGATAGTCACGACAAGCATCTGGGATGTTGAATTGAATACTTGGAGATGAGCTTGCGCCCTGAAAATTTAGTTTTTATACTCTATAGTACTTTTTTTTATATCGTACTATATAGTATCTTCATTTTTGTACTGTTATATATAGTACCTGTTTACTTTATACCGTGCTACATAATAACACGTTTTTGATAGTTTACTATATAGTATTAGGAATAATATAATCTTTAGTGTAAAATACGAGGAAAGTAAATGCACTGGCCTTTAAAAATTGCCAATGACAATATAAATTAAAAAAGTTAAATTTAGGTAACAAAACTCACAGCAAAGCTCCAGTGATCAGCATCGCCACTAATAGTCGAGTACTCAAAAATATAGATGAAAGCTCCATTATAAGGCTCCATTTTGATGTTTATAGTACGAACATCTTTGTATGAGGTCTCTACTTGTGGCACTGTGTTTATTGTGTACTCTAAAATGATTTTTGAAATTAACTTTTGATTTTAAGCTTAAAAATGAAATTTTAAGCATAAAACTGAAATTTTAGGCTTAAAAATAAAATTTTAGGCTTAAACATGAATGCTAGGCTTAAAAACGAAATTTTAAGCATAAAACTGAAATTTTAAGCTTAAAAATAAAATTTTAGGCTAAAACATGAATGCTAGGCTTAAAAATAAAATTTTAGGCTTAAACATGAATGCTAGGCTTAAAAATGAAAATTTAGACATTAAAATAAAATTTTAGGCTTAAACACAAATTTTAGGCTTAAAAATGAAATTTTAAGCTCAAAACTGAAATTTTAGGCGTCAAAATGAAATGTTGGGCTTAAACATGAAATTTAGGCTTAAAATTTAAGCTTAATCTTAAAAAAATGATAATTCAAACTTGAAACTAGATTATAGGCTTAAAAATAAATTTAGACTTAAACAATTAGTTTTAAATTAAAATGAAATTTAGGCTTAAAAACAACTTCTAAAATTAAAAAAATCTAAAATACGTTCGCCCTCTTCTTACTTTTAAGCATGTCCTCAGTAACAGCATCACAAGGTTGTGCTTCCAGCGATAACGGACAATTACAATAAACTGCTTTTGGAGTCCCAGCAGTGACACATTTGATGTAACACTCGACCGAACATTTTGCCCTTTTACTGATTTCAATACTCAAAATTGAGCAGAATGTGAGAGTTATTATGAGAAGTTGGATGTAAAGGCCATGTATTCGCATCTGGAAGTATATTTTTAGGTTTAAACTTTGCATTATAATAAAATAATACACGCAAAATTTAAAAAAAAATTATTAAAAAAATTGCGAGCTTGAAAAAAAAATTGGCTTACCATGAACATTCCGAATAAAAAACTAAAATTTGGAGTTAAAAAATCAATTTTAAGCTTAATAAGCAAAATTTTCATTTAAAAGAAACCCTTAAGTTTAAAAAGTAATATTTAGGCTTAAAAAAGACAGCTTAGGCTTAAAATAGAAAAGTTAAGCTTGAAACGTGAATTATAAACATAAGAAGTAAATTAAGCTTAAAAAACATCTTTAGGTTTTATAATGTATAGCTTAGGCTTAAAAAGAAACATTTCAATTTTAAAAGTAAGGTTTAAGATTAAAAAGTAAAATTCAAGTACGAAAGTAAGGTTTAGGATCAGAAGATAAAATTTACGCGTAAAAGTATAACTCGGGCTTAAAAATTATACTTTATTTTTAAACGTAAGCCTTAGGCTTAAAAAGTAAACTTTACGCTTAAACAACAAACGTTAGGCTTATAAATATACCACAAGCTTAAAAAATAAAGTTTCGACTTAGCAAGTGGCCTTTGGTCTTAGAAATTAAAACTTAGGCTTAAAACTCAACAATAAGCTTAAAAAATAAATTTTAGGCTTAAGAACTAGTCTCAACTCTTTAATCCTGTCATTTTTCTATTATATTTTATTATCCCTTTCCCCTACCCTGGCATACCTTTATCCGCTTTATTCCCTCTGCTTTCCCCTACGTTAAAGCCTTGCTTAAATGCCAGCAAAAGTAGTACAATGTTGAAAATGCATTTTTTAAATTACAGTTTTAAATTCGTCATGTTAAACTCAAAACCAACTTCAAATTGAACATTAAAACCCTTCCTTTCTTGTCTACTAAAACGTTTTAAGTCAACTATTTAGCTGGATTTAAATAACAGCGGGCGACAGTGCGCAACAATCTTTTTTAACGGCTAATTTTTTGTTGGTTCCGCTAGGAATGGACCGGCTAGTTTACCCATCACCTGAATTGTCAAAAGAAAGTCGCCGCGCGGTTTTAGAGATTCGGATCCGCTTAACACAGTTAAAACGTTAAGTCACGTTGTTTCAAACTTGGACTTTTAATTGGGGCTGTAACAAAAATGATTCTGAGTTCTAGCCTCAGACCAGAGCCCCAATTCAAAGACCTAGCCCAGAGCCCTAGCCCAGAGGCCTAACCCAGAGCCGTAGCCCAAAGCTCTGGGCCAGAGGCCTAGTCCAGAGTCGTGGCCTTAGTGTTCTAGTCCACAGCGCTAGCTCAGAGTCCTAGAACAAAGTGCTAGTTTTAGCCTTTCTTCAAAATATCATACTGTACCTTTCCTAATCTCACGGTATCTTCATACTATACTAAAGCTGGCATACCTTTTTTTAACTTTACACTAGTCATACCTCAGCCTCATTTACCTTTTTTTTACTTTAAATTTGCCCTACTTTAATCTAAAGTTGCCCACCTCGTCTCTACTCTTAAATCCAGCTCAAGCTCTACTCTACATCTAGCATTACCATTGACGATTAAAAAATGACATAATTTTTAAAATTTTTGTAAAAAATAAAAAAATCTATCATAAAAGTTTGAGAAATTCAGTAAAGTAACCAGACAGGCGATTTTAAAGTAAAAATAATTTGCATATAACGCGGAAACGCATTAAAACGTACGAGAAACACGTTCGTTTTGACAAGAATGCGCGCGATTTTCACGCTTCATTCCACCACTGAAATCATAACATACAAAAGCAAAAATACATTTGACCACACGGAACAATAACTGATACTTTTTTATAGGTATAAGTTATGCTTTTGATGCAATCAGATAGAAAGACGATGGGATTTGTACCAAAAATAGCATAACAATAACCTATACTACTCTACCACACACCTGACTTGCCTTGCCTTGCCTTGCCCTGCCAATGCCCTGCCAATGCCCTGCCAATGCCCTGCCAATGCCCTGCCAATGCCCTGCCAATGCCCTGCCAATGCCCTGCCAATGCCCTGCCAATGCCGTGCCAATGCCCTGCCAATGCCCTGCCAATTCCCTGCCAATGCCCTGCCAATTCCCTGCCAATGCCCTGCTAATGCCCTGCCAATGCCTTGCCAATGCCCTGCCAATGCCCTGCCAATGCCCTGCCTTTGCCCTGCCTTTGCCCTGCCTTTGCCCTCCCTTTGCCCTCCCTTTGTTTGCCTTTGCCCTGGCTTTGCCCTGTTTTTGCCTTGTCTTACCTTTCCCTATCTTTTTCTGCTTTACCCTGCCCTTATCTGCTCTGCTTTGCTTTGTACTGTTCTGCCTCATCCTCCTGCAAGTATTCTTTGTCAAACCATGTCTATCTTACTTTACCTTGCGTTGCATTATCTAACCCTATTCTACCACTTTAACCCCCCCCCCCCCGCTCTCTCTCTCTGCACACCCTCAAAAACATTTTTTTGTTTTCTCACCTTACCCGAAAAATAATTTCGATACTCCCCCATTGTCAACTTTTCAAATCTTTCCTCCCCCTACCATCCTCACCTTCTCGAATCCCCCCCCCCTCCCTAAACACATATGTATTTCAC
This sequence comes from Bursaphelenchus okinawaensis, assembly GCA_904066225.2. Lineage (NCBI taxonomy): Eukaryota > Metazoa > Nematoda > Chromadorea > Rhabditida > Aphelenchoididae > Bursaphelenchus > Bursaphelenchus okinawaensis. Next base: position 1,953,443 of record CAJFCW020000005.1, on the reverse strand, counting down.
CTACCCCACCCTTTAATTTTTTTGTCCTTTTATCAAACTTAAATCACCGTTTTTTATTCTTTTGCCTAGCCTTACTGTTATTCACCTCAATACCTTTTAAAAATTACAGTCACACCCTGAAGAAAAAAGTTTCAACGAAGATCATTGGAAGAATTTTCAAAAACTTTGAGACGGCAGATCCAAAAACTTACTTTTTTTGGAACGAAATTATTTTCGCCTCCAGTGTTTTTTAATGTGTCGTCGAGAACGGCGTTATAATTAATAAGTGCGATCTTTCCTTCACAAAAAAGAAGTCTTTGACAAGGGGGTTTTCATCTTCCATTAAGATGAAGATGACCACAATATTGTAATCCAGCACTTGACGTAATAAAAAAAATATAGAATCTGGGGTTTGAAAGACGTCATGGTTTCAGATGAAGACTTATAAATAGAACTGCGGAGCGAGAAGAGAACGTTATGTAACAGTTAAAATCAAAAATAAATTTTAAATTTATAAAAAAATTTTAAAAAAATTGTTGAGAATCAATATACCCTACCCTACCCTATCCTACCCTACCCTATCCTACCCTACTCTACCCTACCCTACCCTACCCTACCCTACCCTACCCTACCCTACTCTACCCTACCCTACCCTACCCTACTCTACCCTACCCTACCCTACCCTACCCTACCCTACACTACCTTACCCTACCCTACCCTACCCTACTCTAAATATCCTACTCTACTATATATCATCCTACCTTACCACTATTATCACGCTACCACAACCTTAACCTTGCCATACTCTGTTGTACAATACCCTAACCTTGTTTTCCTTTGCCATATTCCATCGTATTTCTGTCTTTGCCCTATCCTGCTTCTCCTAGCCATATTTTTACCTACATTTTCCCTACCCTTGGATATGAACGACTCTTGTTCTTCCTTACAGTATTCCTAATTTTGCTCTATCGTCTCATTTTTGCTTTACTCTAACTTAAAACGTTGGCCTTACTCATGTACAATCATTGGCTTATCTTAGCTCAGAGACGTCGTTAGAGGAGTGGGGAGGACAGGTAAATGAGTGTAAAACTCTTTCCCTTCTTCCCTGAAAGCCCAAATCTAAAAAACTCTATTCTACAAGTAGGTTTACATAAAAAAATTAAATTCAAAAAGTTGAAAAAGTGGGTGCACAAGTACATGTAAACCAAAATTTTTTTGGCTTTTATATCTTCCTATAGAAAAAAAAACTGTTGCGACATTCCTGGTTCTATGTATGTATTTGTCTTACCTTGCCTTTATCCTTATCCTTTCGATAGTACCTTTACTCTCAGCTACTACCAAGCTAACCTCCACCCCCTTACAAAAACAATTACAAAATGGTTGGTAACAAAACCGCGTACACATTGTTACTCGTTCACCTTTTCAACTAGTCTTATTTTGAGTTATTTTTTGCGATTGTTAATTTGCATTGATTTTGTTCGAAAATTTCTTTGCGCGCCGAAAGTGGTCAGATCAATTAAACTTTGACTCGGAACAAAAACAATCGCCTCAAGGGGGGAGGGGGTGAAAAGTTGGCGGAATCGGGTCAAGCCTTATAAACGGGTCGACTGTTGCAGGTTAAACTGGTCTGGATTACCATCTAATAACACATATATTTTGACACTTGGCACGGTTATGAAGTCTGCAAAAGTTTTCACAATACTGTTTGATTTCGGTAGATTTATGGATATTGTAGTAGTGCTATGACTATAAAAATGATGTCAAATAAAAAAAACTTTTAAGAAATTGGTTCTAATTTCGTATTTTACTTTAAAGACTCTAAAAATGTTGTTCTGTTTAAAAAAACTGTATCGCTACACTATGCCAAATTGACGCAAAATTCAAAGATCAATTTTCAAAAGTGAAAATTTAAACTTGAAATTTTGAAAAAACATTAAGCATAGCAAAAGTAAATTTTAAACAAAATTTCAGATCAATCTGCTATTTACAGGCCAAGAAATTTGATCTTGAACTTACATTGTTACTTAAAAAAACCCGTTTTTATTTTTTAAATTTTTACGAAGTTTTAATGAAAAAGTCTGAATTTTACTTATTTTATATTAGTTTTTACAAATAAAGCTTATAATAATATTCTACAAATCATACTTATAAATCAGTGTACAAACGAAAGTATAACTTGACTACTAAATCTTCGCGCAGCCTGCGCTTTTTCTTTTTGCGAAAATATTTATTTATTTTACCTCCAAAGAGAAAATTAATCTTATTTGTTGCTAAAGGGCACAAAACTACAAAACATATATAATTAAAGTCTGCTTTAATTAACTTTTACTTTGTTTACGTCTTTGTTTTCAGCACGTTCGTTAGTTTTATAACAAGTAAAACATCAAAAATATCTATTTCTTGCCAAGTATAATATAACTTACCCTTTCGCTTCAAAGAAATGGTTGTTGAGTACATATTACAAGCAGTTGGTGTTTTTGGAATTGTATACGTTGGCTACAGGATTCTCAAATTGTCGTGGAACTTGTTTTATCCATATGTTTTTGGTTGCACAAGGAATTTGAAGAAACTGGCTGGAGCTAATGTGGCTGGTAAGTTAATTTCTTAAATGTCTATTAAAAATTTAGTGATAACTGGAGCTACGGATGGTATTGGCAAGGCTTTTGCCTTTGAGTTGGCTGCAAAAGGTTTTGATTTGGTGTTGGTTTCACGAACTCAAAGTAAATTGGATCAAACTGCGGCTGATATTGGGAGTGCATATGATAATATCAAAGTAGACACGATTGCTTTCGATTTTTCTGAAACTAATGTTGATGTATATCAAGAAAAATTGTTCAACGAGTTAGATAAATACCAAATTGGGGTTTTAGGTAAGGTTTTTGAAGATTTTATATTGTTTTAGATATTAACTTACTTTAAGTCGGAATTTATTTGTTTTTATTTATAACTTTTTTGAAAAGGTTAAAGACTTGAATTTTTGAGGCATTATAGATTATTCTTTGTGTCAACTAACTAAATTCAGTTAATTTTTTAATTTGTTTGTTCTGTAAAGTTATGACGACATAAATTCTTCCTATACCTATACCAAAAATTAATATTATTTTTGCTGTCTAATACCTACGAATTTCAGTGAACAATGTTGGAATGGCGCCAGAATATCCAGACATTTTGTCTGAGTTGCCATACAAAGAGATCTCAAACGTTTTGGAGATAAGCGCGTTACCTACAACAATGTTATGTGCGAATGTGCTAAAACAGATGAATAACAGGCATAAGGGTGTGGTAATCAACGTCTCATCGGCCGCTTCAAAACACACTTTAGCCTATTGGAGTGTGTATTCGGCTTCAAAGATGTACGTTAACTGGTTAAGCGCTATTTTGAGGAAGGAATATAGTGGTAGTGGCATTACTATACAGACCTTGACGCCTATGATGGTGGCAACGAAAATGGCGAAGATGGACAAGACTGGGTTGTTCGTGCCTTCTGTAAGTTGCTATTTTGTTTTTTGTTGAAATTTTAGGTTTGGAAAGAGTAGAAGTGGAGGATTTGGTTAAAAGTACCATGAATAACATCAAATATTGAAGGTCTTTTTTAGTTTTTTTTTTTGGTCTAACTTTTATTAAAGTTGCCCTAAAGACTTGAAACTGTGTCTAAAAGCAGATAATTTACCTTGTTACCTAAACGAAAAAACAAAATTTTGAAATTTTTTAAAATTTTAAAATTATAGTTAAAAAAGAATGGCACAATCAAAAAAATCTTTAAATTCTGCTATTGAAGTCAGAAAATTGAAGCTCAAAAACTTTAAAAAAACTGCCATTTTCAGCCAGCCAAGTACGCTAAAAGTGCTCTAAAGACGGTGGGACTAGCTAACGAAACCTCTGGCTATTTCTTCCATCAATGTCAAGTTGAATTTGGCTTTAAATTGGCACCAGGCTTCGTATTGGACATGCTTTCCGGCTTTGAATCAAGGAAAATAAAGAAGAGATACTTGGACAATCAACGATTATTGGCTCAAAGTCAATCATAATATCAATTTTAGTGGAATAATTTAGATTTTGCGATGTTTTTTGTTGTTTTAGTTAAGGTTTTAGTAAAGAAAAAAATTTGAAAAATTGATTTTTTTTGGGCATTTAAATTGTTTTAATTTTAAAAAGTATTATTCTAATTTAATTTTTTATTTTATTTAGAGGTTAAATGACATTAACATTATTGATAATGTAAAGTGTAAGTCGGCAGCTGCAAAAGAATGGCAGAATAAGGCAAAAGAAATGCTTTTTCTTTTTTTCTTTACAGATTATCATTGCTAGGGAAAGCCTCTTATATGTTTATACTTCCTATAAACATAAAAGTCAATGATAATATATATTTATATTGTTTTCGAAGTGTTAAAACTTGTCAACTATCAGGTTGTCCGAATATGGATGAGCCAAAATTCTTAAAGTTGGGCGCTTTGAATGGCTCATTCATTTCCAGACAACCTGATATCTACTGGTCAATATTAGGTCTTTCAAATGGTTCTGTGCCCCCTAACATCGAAAATTTTCTTTGACAATTTATAGATTTTCCTAAACTTGCGAGTGAGGGCACAGAATTATTTTCACAACTTAACAGCTTTTAGATGGACTTGGTAAGCTTTTTCGGTTATATTGTGATTGCTTGGTTTGTTATAAAGCTGTACAATCATGTTTGGCACATTTTGTATCCATATGTTATTGGAACACCCAAGGATTTGAAGAAACTGGCTGGTGCTAAATGGGCTGGTGGGTTTTGACGTCAACTTTGGAAGGGTAGGGTCGGTCAGGGTATTGTACGGCATGGTAGCACCGGTTAAGCCATAAAAAATATTTTATTTTTTTTTATAAGATGGCATTTTTAGTTATAACCGGCTCGACCGATGGGATTGGCAAGGCTTATGCGTTCGAACTGGCTTCGAAAGGCTTTGATATTGTTTTAGTGTCAAGATCAGAAGAAAAACTGGCAAAAGTGGCTGAAGAACTGAAGAAACAACATCAAGATGTTGAAGTAAAGACACTTACTTTTGATTTTTCCGAAAGCGATCCAAAAGTTTATGAAGAAAAGCTATTGAAACACTTGGATGATATCGAAATTGGTATTTTTGGTATGTTTTTGGGCTTACATTTTGTATTCTTTTTAGTTTTTGGCTTATATTAGGCTTTGAATTAGGCTGTTTGCTTATGTTAAGTATTAAATAAGACCTTAGGCTTAAATTAGGGTTCAATTTAGATCTGAGGCTGACGTTGAGCCATCTATCTAGTTTTAGGCTTATCTCGGGCTTTCAGTTTTATCTTAGGCTTATATTAGGCTTTCAATTAGGTCTTAGGCTTACATTGGGTCTTTAATTTTATTTTTGGTTTAAATTGAACTTTAGTTTGATTTTAAGCTTATATTTGTTTTTAATTGGATTTAGGCTTATAGTGGGCTTAAATTTGATTTGTGATTTAAATTGAACCTTTTATCTGATTTTAAGCTTTTTTTTGGACTTTTAATTTTGTCTTATGCTTATATTGGGCTTTGAATTTGATCTTACGCTTACATGTAGACTTTAACTTGATCTTAGGCTTATATTAGACTTTCCGTTTGATTTTAGGCTTAAATCTGAATTTCTTAATTTTAGTCAACAACGTCGGCCAAGTAATTGACTACCCCGCCCAGCTTCATGAAGTTGCCGGCGGAATTCAAAAACTCTCCGACATATTACACATAAATGCCACCTCTTTGACGATACTATCAGCATACGTCCTAAAACAAATGAATCAGAGGAGAAGTGGCATTATTGTCAACGTATCTTCGTCAGCCGGCCTATCACCCATCACTTATCTGAATGTCTATTCGGCAAGCAAAAAGTATGTTAACTGGTTGAGTGAGATCTTGAGAAGAGAATACTCTGACAGTAGTGTCACGATTCAAACACTGGTACCCTTTATGGTGGATACAAAAATGGCAGCTAATTTCAAATATGATAACATGCCTGAGGCTTTTAAGCCAGATGTAAGTTTCTTTTTTCTTACTCTGGCCTAGAAAAGGATTTAATTTTTATTATTCTAAGCTGGCTTAGTTAATGCTTTCGTTTTATAGATCTTGCTTTGGACTTAACCTCGACTCTAGATCAGCCTTAGCAATCTCTTACACTTGATTTAGCCTTAGCTTTGTCTTAGCCTTGTTTTAAACTTAACCGTGCCGTAGCCTTGCCATTGCCTTAGCCTTACAGTGGCTTTGCCGTAGCTTTGCCTTAGCCTTGCCTTAGCCTTGCCGTAGCTTTGCTTTAGCCTTGCCTTAGCCTTAGCCTTGCCTTAGCCTTGCCTTAGCCTTGCCTTAGCCTTGCCTTAGCCTTGCCTTAGCCTTGCCTTAGCCTTGCCTTAGCCTTGCCTTAGCCTTGCCTTACCGTAGCTTTGCCGTAGCCTTGCCTTAGCCTTGCCTTAAACTTAACCGTGCCGTAGCCTTGCCATTGCCTTAGCCTTACAGTGGCTTTGCCGTAGCTTTGCCTTAGCCTTGCCTTAAACTTAACCGTGCCGTAGCCTTGCCTTAGCCTTGCCTTATTCCTAGCTTTGTCTTGGTCGTGCCTTAGCCCTACATCTAGCCAAGCAATAGAAGTAGACCTAGAAAAGACACCGTATCATACTTTAAGATACTATATCCTAACTTAAGATAATACAAAAAAAAATTAAGTTTAGGTAATATTTATACTAAAATTGATTTCAGGCTGTAAAGTTTGTCAAAAGTGCGGTAAGAACGATCGGTTTGGTAGATGAGACAACTGGTTGTTTATTCCATCAAGTCCAAAAAGAAATTTTAACTGGTTTTATCCCAACTTGGGTGGTTCAAGCTGGCTCAAAAAGATTTGCTAAAGAAGTTCGGGGGAGGATGCTTAAGGAAGAATAGTGTTTCAACATTATATGCAACCCTAATTTACTTTACACTACCCTACCGTGGTTACCTTACTTAATGTTACTTTATTCTACTCTGTCCTAACCTACTGCTCACACTACCTAACCCTACCATACCTTACTTTACCCTACCCTACTCTACCCTACTACCTTACCCTACATACAGTAACCTGTCTTACAGATAGTGCCTTACCTGACCTAACAAAAAAATTTAGGTTTCACTAACCTTCTCCCTTTCCTCCTCCTTCCTTATCCGCTTTTTTTGTCCACCCCCCCCCCCCCTTCTTTGTAACGACGTTTCTGGGTCTGATTGTATGCATATTAGTCTATTTTGCTTACAAATTTTTAAATTTTTTCTAAATGTAGTAATAAACAATTTATGTTAGAATTGGCATATAGACCTTGACCACACAGTGAGATAATACTGTTTCACTTATTTTTATAAGAAGAAAACTGTAAAAAGAGTTTTGTAAATTTGTTTTTCATCAAAAGATCATCTAAAAGCTGCTTATTCGCTTTACTTTCCTTTTTAGAAAGCAAAAGTCATCAAAATCGAATCGCTGTGAACTTTCTTATCAGTCGGAAATAGCAAAATTATAAAAGAAAACCAAAATCTTTTTTAAACGAAACATGGACTTAATAACTGTAGTAGGCTATGTTATAATCGCTTGGTTTGGTATAAAGCTGTACAATCATGTTTGGCACATTTTGTACCCATATGTAATTGGAACGCCTAAGAATTTGAAGAAGCTGGCTGGTGCTAAATGGGCTGGTGTGTTTTGATGTCAAATTTTGTTGGGCAGGGTAATGTAGGATAGGGTCGCTTACGAAATTAAGGTAGGGTATAGTATAGTAGGGTAAGATATAGTGCCACAGGATAGGGCAATTTAAGTTATTGTAGGACACAGCAGGATCAGTTAGTGAATATCAGGACAAGGTCAGGTAGGGCAAGTAAGGTAAGATAGAGTCGGTTAGGGTATTGGCTGGCAAGGTAGGACTGGTTAAGGCATTTTAGGACAGGGCAACATTACTTAAAGCATTTTTAGGTAGGGTAGGGTCGGTTAGGGTATTGTAGGGCAGCGCAGGACCAGTTAGGGCATTGGTGTGTGGGTTAGGGTATGGTAGGTAGGGTAGGGTAGGGTAGGGTAGGGTAGGGTAGGGTAGGGTAGGGTAGGGTAGGGTAGGGTAGGGTAGGGTAGGGTAGGGTAGGGTAGGGTAGGGTAGGGTAGGGTAGGGTAGGGTAGGGTAGGGTAGGGTAGGGTAGGGTAGGGTAGGGTAGGGTAGGGTAGGGTAGGGTAGGGTAGGGTAGGGTAGGGTAGGGTAGGGTAGGGTAGGGTAGGGGAGGGTAGGGTAGGGTAGGGTACGGTACGGTACGATACTGTACTTTACGATGGGGCAAGCAACTAAAAGCTATAGTGAAATGGGCGTGGTAAAGAACTTGTGCCATTAATGACATTTTTAGTTATAACCGGCTCGACCGATGGGATTGGCAAGGCTTATGCGTTCGAACTGGCTTCGAAAGGCTTTGATATTGTTTTAGTGTCAAGGTCAGAAGAGAAACTGGCAAAGGTGGCTGAAGAACTGAAGAAACAACATCAAGATGTTGAAGTAAAGACACTTACTTTTGATTTTTCCGAAAGCGATCCAAAAGTTTATGGAGAAAAGTTATTGAAACACTTGGATGAGATTGAGATTGGCATTTTTGGTATGTTTTTGGGCTTGAATTTTGTTTTATTTAGATTTTTAGGCTTATATTAGGCAAAAAATTAGGCCTTAAGCTTAGATTAGGCTTTAAATGAGGTTCTAGGCATTTATTAGGCTTTACCTTAGCTTTTAGGCTTATATTGCTGCTTAAGTTAGTTTTTAGACTTATACTGGGCAATAACCTTGATTTTAAACGTATATTAGGCTTAATTTAGAACTTAGGTTTAAAATGGACATCAATTCTTATTAATGGGTTTATATTAGGTTTTAGGCTTAACTTTTTGGTTTTGGGCTTATATTAGGCTAAAATTTTAGTTTTAGGCTTAAGTGTAACTAACTCTGCATTTTAGGCTTAAATAAGGCTTAAATTTTTAGTTTTGAGCCAACTTTGAAAATAGGCTTATATTAGGCTTGAGTTTTAACTTTAGGCTTATTTATGGCAAAAAACTTAGTTTTTATATTAAAAATTGTATGTGAGTTTTAGTAAACAACGTCGGTCAAATGTTTGACTACCCAGACAAACTTCACGAAGTCCCTGGTGGAATTCCAAAGCTCTCCAGCATGTTACACATCAATGCCACATCCCTAACCATACTATCAGCCTATGTCCTAAAGCAAATGCATCAAAGAAAGGCTGGAATTTTGGTTAACGTATCTTCATCAGCTTCAGTATGGCCTTTAACGTACTGGAATGTCTATTCAGCTACGAAAAAGTACGTGGTTTGGTTGACTGAGACGTTGAGAAGAGAGTACTGTGACAGTAATATCACTATACAAACGCTGATACCGTTTATGGTCGATACGAACATGGCTGCCAACTTTAGGGATGCTAAAATGCCAAAGGTTTTTAGACCGGATGTAAGTTTTTGCCTTGGCCTTGCCCCAGCCTTGCTTTGGCATTGCCCTGGCCTTGCCTTTGCCTTGTCTTAGCCTAGCTTTAGCCCTAATCTTAGCTTTAGTCTAGCTTTACTCCTAGCTTCATCCCAGTTTAGCCCAGCCTTTTCCTTAGCCCTAAGCATAGTATTAAAGTGAGTCTTAGGTCTTGTCCCAGCCCCAGCTTTAGCTTGAATCTCAGACTTAACTCCAGCACTAATCCCAATATTAGCCCCAGCAGCTTCAATCCTATTCCTAGGTTTTGTCTTTTCTTTAGTCTTATTCATAGTATTAACCTTAAGTCTAGCAATTGTTTTAACTTTAGCTTTAACTTTAATCTTTGCGTTAGTCTAGCCTTAGCCTTGTCCAAGGTTTTTACTGTATTGTAATTTTAAATTTAAAGGACCTGTCTGGGTGTCGAAAAAACCCCGTTTGAACAAAACGCCGTAAAGTGGCGTGCTGTTTCCAATCAATAAATCGCGGCGGGACCAAATGGAAACTCTCACGTAAAATATTATTTTTTCGCAAAATATTATTTGGGTTTTCACGTTAATATTGTTGAAAGTGTTGTAAATCTATGTTTACTACAATTATTGCTTGAAATCTTAAAATTATATCTTAATATTCACTTTTATAATTAGATAGGTGAATATTTCGATGTGTTTTTGAGGTTATTGAGCTAAATTCGAGTAAAATAAGCTCGAAATTGTGTAAGTTATGATAGATAACAACCTCAGGGTTAAATTAAAGATTGATTAAAAGGTGTCTAATATTAATTTAGTTTCAGGTGGCAATTAACTTGTGTCAGTGACGTCTACATTCAGGTACAGCGCCCATATCCTTCAACAAAACACTATTTCAGGCCAATCATACATATTCCTTCGAGATGAACGTAAAAGGTACGTGTTTTGATGTTATTTTGTTAGGATTTTTAGGTATCTTCCCCATAGAAGGTTAAAGGATAGTTTGCTTTAATCTTTATTGATATACCGAGTTTTTTGATAAATTCTGGGTCAACTCGGTTCATTAAAAGTTTTGTTGTTACCTAAAACTTAAAAGGCAACATAACTTATTGAATTCAAAACTATATTGCGTTTAGCATATTAGATTTTAATATAAATAACATAATCTTCCTTCTAATTGTAAATTAATGGTCTGCACAAGTTCTAAACTTATTTTTTAGGCAATCTTACATCAAGCTCAATCAATACCTATATTATTTTTTAAACTACGCATTTTACATTGACAAGAACATGTCTTATACGTATGAATAAAGGTCTTTCAATTATAATGAGTCTTTTGCGGTGTAATGTCAGTTTCTCAAGTCTGTATCTGTCTCGAAAAAAGAATCTATTGTTTTAACTCGTAATAAGATGATCAAGTGCACAGTTTGTGAAGTTCCAATGCCACCTTTTGCAACTTTTCCAATCGATTACGCTGAACGTGAAATGTGGTGCCGAAGGTTCCAATGATAATGGCACAACCAGAAGCAGAAGAAGCGAGGGTGAAATCACGTGGCAGTGAACAACAATTTCCAGGCGAACATACCTAAACACCAGAGTAAAATAATATCAAAAACTTATGTTTTCTTTCGTCTTTTAGAAATATGGATGCGTAACTTGACAGAAGATGGCTGGAACACAAGATATTGCAATCCTGAAACTAAATTAATATTAGACACCTTTTAATCAATCTTTAATTTAACCCTGAGGTTGTTATCTATCATAACTTACACAATTTCGTGCTTATTTTACTCGAATTTAGCTCAATAACCTCAAAAACACATCGAAATATTCACCTATCTAATTATAAAAGTGAATATTAAGATATAATTTTAAGATTTCAAGCAATAATTGTAGTAAACATAGATTTACAACACTTTCAACAATATTAACGTGAAAACCCAAATAATATTTTGCGAAAAAATAATATTTTACGTGAGAGTTTCCATTTGGTCCCGCCGCGATTTATTGATTGGAAACAGCACGCCACTTTACGGCGTTTTGTTCAAACGGGGTTTTTTCGACACCCGGACAGGTCCTTTAAACAAAATTTCTTATGAAAAATCTATTTTAGGCTGTATCATTCGCCAAGAGTGCGGTAAGAACAATTGGGTTGGTGGACGAGACCACCGGTTGTTTGTTCCATCAGATTCAGAAGGAAATCGTTGCTGGTTTTTTGCCAAACTTGTTTCTCGAAGCCGGGTGTAACAAGTTTGCCATGGAAATTCGGGACAAAATGTTGAAAATACAGTAATTCTTTTTAAAAATAAAAATATACTGTAGTTTAATAATTTAAAATTTTTTGGAGTTTTAGTACATATACTGAGCGTTAGTATTATTTTTGGTACTATTTAGTACGGTACTATAAAAAAAAAAGTTTTGTTTTACTATTTTTATCAAGGTTTACCAAGTTTTAGTGCTATATAGCATGGTATTGTATTAAAATTGTATTTTTTGAATAATAGTACTCATGTTGTACTATTTAGCACTAAATTTTATATTTGTGCAGTATGACTTATTACACAGAATCTTTATTATTATAAAGTTACAGTAATCGCTGTATAAAGTTACAGTAACCAACATTCAAATCATTACACAGTACTCACGTTACAGTACTTTCTAAACAGATATTAACATAGATTATCCACCAAAGCACCCAATAGGTATCATTTGTCCAGTCTGTATAGTGGTTTCATCCGAACATACGATGGAGGATCGTATCTTGTGCTTCTCACAATGTTTTGGGAAGATGTGACTTTCCAGTAGCCATCTACCGGTCGGACAGGGGTATTTGGCTAGGACAGAGTTGATTATTTGTCTTATTGACCTTCTTCTTGGTGGTGGGGTAGGGTCAGTTGCGTTGAATTGACAGATTGTGATGGCTTCCGTGATGTAGCGTTGGATTCTGAAAACTTTTGGGTCATGGTGTTGGATTCTGGAGACTTTTGTGTTGTAGCGATAGGTTCTGATGACTTTTGTGACGTGGCATTGGATTCTGATGGCTTTTCGGTTGTAGCGATATGTTCTGAAGGCTTTGGGGGTGTAGCGTTGGATACTGCTGAACTCCATTTTAAGTTAGGGGCTTCTGAAGCTGTCTTTGAATCTAAATCTGATACTTTATTTGATGAATCCGAAGCCAGGTTTAAAGCTGAGAATTCTGAAGCATTTGCTAGGTTCTTGGATTCAGCATCTGCTTCTACATATGGTAACTCTATACTTGAACTTAACTTAAGTGATTCTGAAGCCGAATATAAAGCTGAGGCTTCTGAAGCCGCTTTTGAATTTGGCGAGTCTGAACTTGAACTTAAGTTAGGTAATTCTGAAGCTGTTTTTGGAGCTGAACCTAACTCTTTCTTTGGTGATTGTGTAGTAAATTTAGAAGTTGAAGATTCAGAATCATTTTTGTCTATTAAAGCTTCAATCTGGCTTTACCGTTGAAGATTCTGCTTTATTCCTTGATGATTCAACATTTTTCATTGATGACCTTGGTTCATTGTGTGAAAGACCTAGATTTTCTATTGGCGGTATTGGTATCAGTCCTGAGTTGTCTTCTGGTAGACTGTCTTTAGGTTCACTGTCTTTATTTTGACGGGCTTCAGGTAGATTTGTGTCTTCAGATAGATTCTTCGCATCAGGTTGACTGTTGTTAACAGCTTGACTAGTTTTTGAATCGACTGCCTCTTTTAACGGTGTAGGTGTAGCTTCTAAACCACTTTGTACACCTTGTGCTCCTGAAATTGGCAGTTGATTTTTTGAGTGGTCAATACTTGATTTATGGTCGATTTCTTTACTTGAGTTATTATCAGCATTTGTGTGGTCGTTAGGGTTGTTATCATCATCTGTCGGAGGATTGCTAGACTTTTTATTACCATCTGTGTAATCGGTAGAGTTGTTATCACTACCTTTGTAGCTGTTAGGGATGTTGCTGTTCTCTCTGTAGCTGGTTGAGTAGTTAGCATCATACTTGTAGCTTGCAGAGTCGTTATGATCGTTTGGAGAATCAGTAGAGTTTTTATTACCATCGCTGTAGTTTGTTGGGCTATTACTATTCTCTCGGTAGCCGGTAGTATAGTTATCATCATTACTATAGTTGGTTGAGTTGTTATTACCACCGTTGTAGTTGGTAGGGCTATTACCGTCATCTCTGTAGCCGGTAGGATCGTTATTACCATTTTGAGGACTAAAGGTGTTATTATCATCTCTATAGTTGGTGGGGTTGTTAAGATCATTTGGAGAATCAGTAGAGTTCTTATGATCATTTCTGTAGCCGATAGGATTGCTATATTTATCTCCGTTGCCGGTAGGGTTGCCATGATCATTAGGGGAATCAGTAGAGTTGTTCTGATCGTCTCTGTTGCCGGTAGGGTTGTCATGATCGTTTGGATAATTCATAGAATTGTTATTATTATCATTGTTACTATCCGAATCTCTATTGTTATTAAGCTTGTTATTGATATCTAAAGGGCTATTACTATCACCTTGTAAATTTAGAAGAAGATTGTTACTGTACTCGTCTTCTAACTTTCTTGGTATCTCTCTATGATTATTAAGTTTTTCTCCATTACTATTAGATTTTTCCTCATTAGTAGTAGCTTCTTCTCTATTATTATGTTCACCTAAACCTTGTAAACCAGGCAATTGAGTAGTTTGATCAACTTCATTATTAGGCACCTCTAGAACTTGATCATGAGGTACGGTAGTATCACTCGTTTTTAGGTTTTGTGGCATAGCATTATTATCACTAACTATGTTACGCTCTAAGTCGCTGTTAAGCTGTCCATCTAGAGTCTCATAATTTTTTGGGAAAGCCAGTTGTATTGGAGGGATAGAAGAAGGACTACTGGTACTATTGTCTTGATCATTGTATTGTGGAGTTTCTGGAGCTTCTTCTACATTGCTTGATGGTTCTTTTTGTGGCTTGTCTAGGGCTTCTTCAGGCTCTTTAGCTGGAGTCTCTTCTTGACTATTGACTAGGCCTTTGTCTTTTACTTCAGCTGGAGCTTCATATGTTTCATTAACAGAAGCATCTTCCTGTGGCTTGTCTAGGACTTCTTCAGGCTTTTTAGCTGGTGTTTCTTCTTGACTATTAGCCAGATCTTTGTCTTTTACTTCACTTTGAGCTTCTTCTTCTTGATTACCTTGTATTTCTCCTTGTACAGGTACTACTGGTCCTATATTAACTACATTATAACCATTACCATAGACTTTGCTTGTACTATTGTTCTCATCAGGCGCATTATTTGAAGCATCAGCCACCAGTTGACTTTGTGGATCCTCTTTGTCGAGTGGTGCTGTCGTAGCACTTATTGGTGATTCTGCTACAGTATGTTCTACTTTTCCTACAGTATTATCAGGTAGTGATTCTGAATTACCTTTTGGAGCTTCTGTAGCTTTTGCATTTCCTAAATCATCATCAACATGTTCATAATTTGGATTGATTTGCTTTAAAACCTTGTTTATCTGGCCTTTCGTATCATCCTGATCAGTTAGGGTCATATTCGTGCCTTCTTCAGTACCTTTCTCATTTAGTCTTTCATCATTTGGCTTCTCAATATTATTGTCATTACCCCGCTGATTATCAGTAGCATTATCACTAGCCAGCTGGACCTTATTTTTACCATCCACACCTAAATTTCGGTCGCTGTTATCCATGTTATTAGGATTAAAAGCCTCATTTTGTGTGTCCTGATTCTTATCAGTGATATCTTTGAAACTTCTCAGCACATTTCCATGATATTTTTTCTTATCAGGCTTGTCTTTCAGTCGGTATGAGCAATCATCATTGCCTTCTAACCAATAATGGGAAAGCTTCACTCCTGTACGAAAGGCTATACAATCGACCGGTAAATTTGCGTAGGGGGAACTGAAATATTAGAATTATTATAGAGTAGGGCAGGGTATGGTAGGGGTAAAAATCTTGAAAGGAAAGGCCGATAAAAAACTTTTTGGACGGGTAAAAAAATTTTTTTTTGGGGGGGGAGAATTTTTTTCAGAAAATTTTAAAATTAAATTTAAAATAGCCTTCTCCTTTAAAAACGTACTAAGTTCCATGAACTTTCCGTCCATCCACCCAGTATTCATATCCACCATCAATAACAACAACCAAGTTCAAACCTCTCTCCAAACAATGCCCATCCAAACCCATACATATGACTGTTCCAGGGATATAAAGTATGGTATATATGATGACGTATGTTCAATGGTATGTAGGATCCAGTAAAAATCCCATTGTTATTACATTTCGAGCCGGTTTTTGCCAATAAGGTTATGTCCCATTCATCCAACGGGTCGATCACGGAGAACTTGATTACCATACCAGGCTTTAGAGAGTCGCATACTTTTAGTACTGTCACATTTCCAGCGAAACAGCCAGTTGTCAGTAGGAATAAACATAGTTTTAGGTAATACATAGGTCAAAATGGCTTGCAAAACAATGTAAAATAGTAAATATTAGTCAGTAAATTTAATTTTTAATAATTTTAGACCTAAAAATCAAAGTTTAACATAGGTTACGACTCAAGAACCTCAAATCTTCATCAATTTTCGACCAAAAAGGCCAAATTTCAACGATTTCAAAGTTAAAACTTTAAAATCTCAATACAATTAGACTAAAAATTAATCCTCTGACTATGACAGTGTCAAAAAGAACAATTAGAATCAATTATGACTTTCATAAATCAACGAAAAGCTAATCAAATTATGCAAAATGAATATTATTCATCGTATTCTCATTATAACCAATAATTTTCTTCAAAATTTCGACAAAAGAAACGTTAAACATTGTTTCCTGACCTTTGTACTACAATATTTTATCATATTTTTATTAGAAAATAGTTTTAAAATTTCAAAAAAACCATGAATTCGGCTTTGTGAAGACAG
The DNA here is from genome assembly GCA_904066225.2 of Bursaphelenchus okinawaensis. NCBI lineage: Eukaryota > Metazoa > Nematoda > Chromadorea > Rhabditida > Aphelenchoididae > Bursaphelenchus > Bursaphelenchus okinawaensis. The sequence continues at coordinate 1,937,100 of CAJFCW020000005.1, read as the reverse complement.
CCGACTGCAATACATCTGGGAAAATAAAGGGCGCACGCTGCACATAATAAATAAAACATTTTTTCGGGAATTAAACGTCTTCATAATGAATGTTTTGCGTTATAAATGGACAAATCAGATCCTGAAACTGATAAAAAACGAAAAAATGAAAGTAATATCAATGTGGTCAATGGAATATGCACATTTGAGACCGTGAAACCAGGCCCAAGCACATCAAACGGTGGTAAAGAGATGGAGGTTAATGTAAGTTGATGTATTTATACTTTGAATTGGGTTTTAAACGATGAAACTTTCAGAAAATCTTTAGAAAACTTTACTTTATGTTTTTTGAAAGTTTGAGGAGTAGCGAGCTTCTAACTTTTGTTTTACAGCAAAAAGTATATCTGATGTTATGGTTACTATTGATATTGGTTAGGTCTCATAAATCTTTGTATTATAATATAAATTTTAGGCGAAAAAAGCAAGAATAGTAATTGATAGTGATGATGACGACATTGAAGTGCTGGATCATGTTATCAAAACGGATAATAACGTTAGAATTGTAAGTTACTTTATTATTGGTGTTGATGTTTAGGAAATTGTTGAGTTTTGATCAATTTGGACAGGCTTGTCTTCAAATAGGCTCGGACAAGTTAGATTAGAGTCTTTGCAAGCTTTTTGTGAGATTTTTACTAAAATCAACGTTAAAAACTTTTTGATTTTAAGGGTTTGATCAACATAACCTAAAACGATATAATTTTAGTCGATGAAGAACTTTGATCCGAAACTGATGAAAGATGTTAGTGATCCTAAATTTAAATTGAAGCCGACTACATTTGTTAATGATAGAATGTTGGAAATAAACGACTTTTCTCAAGGTAAAGAGCAATATAATGTTTCGGTTTGGAATTATGGAGGTACACGGCCATTGGATTTGAACTTTACCTACTTGTACAAGCCTGTAATTGACAAAGAAGCGCATAAAAAGCAGATGGAAAAGTTAATAAAGAAGGGCTGTAAACGGCAGAATGTAAGTTTTGACATTTTTAATAGTTTCTCTTCATTTTTAGGTTATTAACCAGCTAATAGAACCTAAAACAATATAAAAGCCTGTATCCTTCTAGGTTTTTCATCCAAGTGGCTGTAATTGTGAACCAGGCCAGTGTGGAACAGACAAATGCTCCTGCCGAAGACGTTCTATCATGAAGTTAAAAAATGGAAAGGTTCCGGACGTTGAAGCCGTTCGAATCTGCGAACCAGTTCAAGAGGTGCTAGAATGTCGAAAAGGTGTCTGTGGCTGTTCTGCTAGATGTCAAAATGTGTTGACTAAACCTGGAATGCAATTTCGAACTGAAATCCGGAATTTGGAATGGAAAGGATATGGAGTTTTTGCGTTGGAGTACATACCTAAAGGTAGGTTAATATAATTTTTTATTTTTTTGTTAGTTTTTAGGTGATTTTTTTAGGAGTTTGCAGTTGTTTTTGATGACAAATGTTGTAGGATCGTATTTTGGTGAATATTTGGGTGAAGTGGTGTATGATCAAGGAACACGAATCGAAGGAAGCTTCATGTACAAGGTCGAAGGTGTTCGTGGAGTAAGTGGCTTTAAACTTGATTCTGGGCTTAAATATTATTTTTTAAGGTTTAAAAAAGCTAAGATATCATAAAAGCTAATATATGTTATCCGAAAGAATACCTAAATTTAATATTTTAGTCTAAAAGAGCTCTTTTTCTACCTTAATATCTTCTAAAACAATATTTTCAATCAAAATATGCCAAAATTAATGTTTATATTTTAAGAAAGAGTACTTTGAGTACCTAATTGACGCCCGATACTATGGTAATCTGTCAAGCTACATGAACCACGCTTGCAATAACAATATGGCTCCGATGTACTTTGTCCGAGACGAATCATACTCAATATTATTCCCTCAGCTTGGATTCATAGCAATTGAAGACATTTTACCTGGCGAAGAGATCACTCTGAATTATGGTCGAGCTTATTTTGAGTTGTACAACAAGAAATGTTATTGTTATTATTCGAAATGTGAATTTGGAATGTTTCGATCGGCCGAAGAGGTGCAGGAGGCGATTGAAAATGAGAAGAGAACGGCCAAAGAAAGGGAGGCCAAGGCGGAGGAGTACAGGAAGATTGCAGGTAAGGGTTTTGGGTGAGGTATTTAGGGGGCGAGTAGGGTAGGGTAGTTGGTGGGGTAGGTATTGTATATAAAGATAAAGTGAAGTTGAGCGGGGTACTCAATAGATATCTTTCTTACTACTTTTGATACATAAAGGGTGCTATTAGTACTATTTTAGTATTAAAAAGCTACTATCAGTACTATTTTTTTATACTAAAGGTTTACTGATAGTACGATTTTTGGTGCTAAGCAAGTATTTTCAAGCATGTTCAGTACTATAGTAGTATCAAAAGGTACTTTTTGTGCTTTTGGTACTTAGTAGATACCTACGTACTGTTTAGTACAGTTTTTTTGTTATGACACTGTTTTTCTTCCTTTTCAGAACAAAAACGACAAGAACTTTTGACACCAGTCACAATCGACTAGCTTTTAAGTTGATTTCAATTGTTTTTGAAGGCTATGCAAGTCTTTCCTTAATGTTATCATGAGCTTAAAAAGCTGATTCATCTCAGGATCTATAAGATACAGGTATACATTGTCTTTTTCTTTATGATTTTAATATGTTATGATGACTTACGAGGTATTTTTGGTACTAAAGTTGTGTCAAAAGTTCATTTTTAAATGTATTTTTAAAAAATATTTATTATTATTAATGATTTCGTTATTAAAAATAAATTAATATTGATGCTATTGCCACGAAAAGTTATATACAATATACAAAAATGTCGTTCCAACACGAAACAATTCATAATGTACAAGATAATAACAAACACAACTAATGCCCAACAATAACAACATCATGATGGTGTGGTGGACGATCACCATGTCTATGGTCATGTATTCTATGTTTTCGTTTGTCCGCCGGAACCATTCGGTCGTAAAATACGACCCATAATAGTAAAATCGAAAAGAGGGTTACCATGTTAAACATCCAAATGTATACAGGGCCAGTGGCTTCGTATATTGAACAGAAAAGAAAAATTTTTTAAATTTTATTTTTAAGCTTAAAATTCATTTTTAAGCGTAAAATTCACTTTTAAGCCTAAACTTCACTTTATAAGTCTAAAATTTATTTTATAAGCCAAAATTTCATTTTTAAAGCCTAAAATCCATTTTTAAGCTTAAAATTTCATTTTTAAGCCTAAAATTCATTCTTAAGCTTAAAGTTCATTTTAAAAAGACAATGGAAGGTATGAAGTTGTCAACTTACGTCAATATAGTAGGCCCAATAATAGTGAAAACATCTCCACTAATCAAAAACAACCCTTGCATTTTACCCTGCCGAATATTACCCAGAATTTTGGAATAAAGCAAGTCCAAATTCAGCATCATTAATGACATTCCAATGCCAAAACACACCAACTTGGCAGTCATATACACATACACGTTTACTTGTGGTGTTGTTGCACACCATTTGTACTTTAACTCACAGCCCGGCTGGATTACAGTACCATTGTCATCTAGGACTTGGTACGGTATCGTGTTGGGGAGGAATGAATAGGGATATGTGATGAGGTAGTATAAGAGAGATAGGAAGACACTGGATACGATAGCTTGTCGGTCAGTTATGTAGCGCTGGGCTATGTTGAGGAGGTATGATATACTGAAAGGGTGATGGATTAGTAGGGTAGGGTAGGGGTAAGGTAAGGTAAGGTAAGGTAAGTTAGGATAGCGTAGGGTATGGTATGTGACTTTTCTTAAGCCACTTACGAAACAACAGCACAAAGAACGCCAACCAGTGTGTGGAACATTGAATTATATGTGATCAGCTGTTGACTTGTCCATCCAAAGGCTGTCATCATATAGGGTCCACCAATATTCACCATGAACAACATGGTAGACGACTGTGCTATCCTCGTCAAACAACATAGAAACACGGCGAATTTGTCAAAACGACCATGACGTTTTCGACGATTTTGGACTGTTCGATAATGTTCAGCTGGTACTATACCATTTTCTGAAGTTGTACCAGCAGTGCCATTAGTAAAGTATTCTACTTGAGTACTATCTACACTTTGAGTGGTTTGAGTACTACTTAGTACGCCTCGAGTACTATTTAGTGTGTCTTGAGTACCACTTAGTACGTCTTGACTACCCGCAAGTACTGTAACTTCGCTCGTCTCGACCGTTTTCATAGTACCATCCAGCCATCCCACTAATAGTACTATTGATACTATGGTAGTACCAAGTATAATATACATAGGAGCAGTATACACATTGAAGTGTAATCCAAATGCTAAGGCAATACCAGGGTACGGTATTAGTGTACAAGGCAGTACCAAAGCCGGTCCAAGTGCTATACCAGAAGAGGCGGCCAAACTCGATATCGACATGGCTTTGGGTCGGTCCTCCACGGTCGATGACATTGCCATTGTTGTTCGAGACACACTCATTAGACCCATCGAGAAACCGAAACACATTTCCATTATTATGATAGAAACCTTGTGCTGTTCGGGCACTACTTCTATGGCAAAGTAGGAGAAGATCGCTACTATCCACAAGCATTTACCGGCTATTATGCAGGGTCTGGAAAGGGAATGAATGTTAAATACAGTAGGGTAAGGTAGAGCAAGGTTGTTTAAGATAGGATAGTGCAACGTGGAGTAGGGTAGAGAAAAATAGCTTTGTGGTATGGTAGGACGTGGCTATGATAAGGGTATATTAAGGTAAGGCAAGTCTATAAGCTAAGTATAAGATAGGACTGGCGTAGAACGGGTTAAGGTACAGTAAGGCTCTGGTTGGTATGGTTGTTGGCACGGTTAGACAGAGCATAGTTTTGGCAAGACTATCGTAGAGGGTAGAACAGGGCAGGGTAGGGTAAAACAATGTAAAATAGGGTAGGGAAGAATAATATAGGGTAAGGTAACGTAGGCTTATTGTAGAGAGGGCATGCCTATGGTTAGGGTAAAAAGACAGAGCATAGTTACAGTAAGGTCGGACTAACGTAGAGTAGGAAAAGATAAGGATCTATAAAGTAGGGGCGGGGTAGGGTATGGTTGGCTAGGATAAGGTAAGTTAAGATAGTTAAGAGTGAATAGGGCAATGTAATTTAAGACAACGTAGGGTAGAGTAGCGTACGGCAGGCTAAAAGAAATAAAAAAGACGAACTCACTTTGTATCGCCAAGCCGATCACTGATAACACCAGCAATAAATGACATGACAAGGTTTGTACTGCTCGAAACCGAATTTATAAATCCGAGGAATGTGGTGTTCACGGTGGGGTCGATCTGGAAAAAACAATAATATTAGGGAACGATAATGGAGAGTAGGGAATAGGGTACGTTAAAAGGTAGGGTACTGGCTAAAGAACAGGGTAAGGTAGGGTAAAAGTAAAGTCAGTTGGGGTAGGATAGGGTGCAGTAAGGTAAGGTATTAAAAACAAACTTACTAACTTCATGTAAGCCCATAACGTAGCAGAATTGACTGCCGCAATTTTGAATAGGCCAAGAAAGGTAACAATAGTCAAAATGTAGATGGATGTCCAATCTGTCTTCATTATGAAGTGTTTTCAGAAAAAAAAATTTTAAATTATGAAACTAAAAAACCAAAAGTTAAGAAAAACATCTGTTTTTATAGGTACAATTTGAAAAATGTTTTGCAGAAAAAAGCTGGGCAAAAAAAAGATAAAATTCCACGAGTTTATCATATCAAAATGTTTTTGGTTCAAGACAAACAACAACATGATAAACAACTAGATTCTTTTTCTTCTTTTCTACCTTAGTCTTTGATCTATTTCAACTCTAGCTCTGCTCTAGCCCAACCCTACCCTACCTTATTCTACCCTACCCTACTCTACCCTACCCTATCCTACCATATCCTTTTACATTTTACCCTACCTTACTCTTCCTCCTCTGACCTATCTCATTCTTTTCTACCCTGCCCGGCTCATACTGTAGGGTTTACCTTACCTATACTTTTGATCATACCTTAATCCTTACCATACTCCTAGGTTACTGCTTTTATTCTAGCTTAGGTTTACCCTACTCCACCCGCCCCCCCCCCCCCCCCCTCTCTGACTTTACTCTACCAGACCTTACATTTAGATTTATTCTACCTCATACCGTATGAAGTAGGCTTTTGCCCGCATAGCCCATACCGTAGCCCCTACCCTAGCCCCTGCCCTAGTTTCTAAAGCAGCCTATGCCTTTGCCCAAACACTAGCTACTCGCATACCCGTAGTTTACTAAACCTTATGTTTAACACATATGAACCATGTTTACAAAAGGAAGCAATAACGGTATATTACAAAAAAGATGAGCTCAATTTGAAACACAAAGATTATCTTTATTTCGATAGGTCTAACAATAAGTATCACTAATGTAAGCAAGTTTATAGTTAAAAACCAAAAAGCAATTGGGTAACATTAGTGTATACTAAATGTCAAATAAACAACATTTCAAAAGTTTACTTGGTTCAAAATTAAAAAAAGCTTTGAAATAAGAAAAATCTTACAAAATTTATAAATGTTTTATTAAAAATAAAAAAAAATTAAAGTAAAAAACTAAATTACAGAACTATGCCCTAACTCATGAACTTCTATGAAACTATAACCCTAAACAACAGTGATTTAATTGTCCTTGCAATAAAAAACGACCCTTTTAAATAAACCTACAACCAGGAAGTTAAGCCAATATAAAAAAAGTAAAATGTCTGGGAAAGTCATAATCAATGTCATACCAAGACTAGTCATAAATGTTGATTACTTTTTGAAATTAATGTTATACTTGTTAAGGTCGAGCCAAAACAATTCCCAAACTCACACGAACTTTCGCTCTTTTCGGTTTATCAAAAAGTGTAGTTTTGAAAAAGGTAAAAACAAACACAAAAACGATTTGATTTGTGCTGAAAAAGAACGTTTTTTGTAGAAGAGAACACAATAACAAGGCCGTAGTTGAGAGTTTGAAAAGTGTGCAACAAGTTGTTTAGAGCAATGTTTACAAAAGTAGAATCAAAACACACATGTTTTAGGTAAATTAGGCCTGCAACAAGACAACTTATGGCAGAGGTAGGATGATATAAGGGTAGGGTAGGGTGCTGTAGGGTAGGGCAGGGTAGGGCAGGGTAGGGTAGGGTAGGGTAGGGTAGGGTACGGTACGGAATAGCACACTAATGTACGGCAGAGTAGTAAAAAATAACGTTTTGACAGGTGCAGAGCTTCCAATATGACTCACAGCTTACAGTGTAACACCAATGATCATACGGTGACAAAGTAAATGTCAATCCAAAAACAGCGCTTACACAAATAAACAATTTTACAATGACTCGTTTTATATTATTTGAGGTTAAAAGCAAAATTGCTCTGGTTTGTGACATTACTCATCTAATAATTGTTCCGATTTGCAACAAAAATAACAATATTATTCTAGGATGGCAGCGTAGAGTAGAGCAAAGATAGGGGTTTGCCAAGGGAAGAGTAAGCTAGATGGGGGCTATGTTAGGTCAGAGCAAAGGCAGGGGTGGGCCTGGCAGGGCAGGGCAGGACAAGAAAGTAAAGGGCAGGGCAAGGCAAGGCAAAATTTCAAAAACCTACTAATTTTCATGTAATCCATATTTATTTGTAAAGAACTTTAAATACACTCTTGAATAATATAAATACATACAGTTATGTCATGAACATGCCATTGTAAATACACTTCAAATACCCCGTACTATAGTATAAATACAGCACAATAAATGCCAAAATCTACGATTTAGGTTTAAAAACCCACTTTTCAAGCCTTAAAAAGTACGCGGACTAGATTCGACCGGTTTTGCGTCGTCCTGAATCGTTATGTCCATAGGAATTTCGACCGGTAGATTCTTGTTTCTTTCTTCCTTCCGCCGTGTCGCTGAGATCATTCGGTTGTAATACACAATCCATAGGATTAAAATTGAAGCCAGAGTTATGATATTCATTTGCCAAATGTATTTCGGGCCTGTCACTTCGTAAATCGACCTGAAAATAGTCAATTAAAGGCTGTTTTTACCAAAAACTGAAAAAAGGGAGAGAATTTGCAAAACAAGGCTAAAAATGCCAAAGTATATTAAAATAGAAGTAAAAATGACATTTTTAAAAACGACTTTTATTGTAAAATACGATTTGGTTTGCTCTAGGTTGTTATTTTAATATAAAAGCCGAAACAGTCCAAAAAGACAACTAGGTCCCGGCGGGGGTCGAACCCGCAATCTTCTGATTAGAAGTCAGACGCGTTATCCATTACGCCACGGGACCACGGTTGGTTTCTTTTCGAAATTCAAGGCTATTTAGGCTTATAGTGAATCGTATATTGTAGTGGGGCAAAAAGTAGTTCAAAATTTGATTTTTTATTAATTACTTTTGTCAGATTTTGAAAAAAAAATTTGATTTTTTTGAAATTTCAAAGTTTAAAAACCTACGTCAATATAACCGGCCCAATGATGGTCAAAACCTCTCCAGAACACAAGAAAATGCCCTGCATAGTTCCTTGTTTAATATTGCCCAACACTTTTGAGTACAGTACGTCCAAGTTCAGCATGGTTAATGGGAAGCCAGTACCCAACAACAGTACTTTGCCAATACAGTACACCCATTCATTGATAAGTGGAGTCGTGGCACACCAATCGAAGCGTTCCGAACATCCATGTGTGGTTATGGTACCGTTAAGGTCTCGGACTTCGTATGGAATGGTACTGTTGAGGAATGGGTATGGGTAGGTGATGATGTAGAAGAGCAGTTTTAAGGCTATGCCAATGACAATGGCACGGCGATCAGAGAGATATCGTTGAGTGATTTTTGTTATGTAGGAGGTACTGAAAAGAAAAAAATATAATTTTAGAATTGAAAATAAAATGTTAAGTTTAAAAATAAATTTTAGGTTTAAAAAATAAATTTTAGGCTTAAAAATGAATTTTAGGGTTAAAAATGAGTTTTAAGCTTAAAACTGAATTTTAGGTTTAGAAATGAATTTAAGGCTTAAAAATGAGATTTTAGGCTAAAAAATTAAATCTTAGGTTAAAATAAAATTTTAGGTTTAAAAAGTTAATTTAAGGCTTAAACAATGTACTGTAGGCCTAAAAATGCTTTTTAAGCTTAAAAGGTGATTTTTTAAAAATAAATTATAAGTTTAAAAATTTCCAAAACTTACCAAATCAAGATTCCAATAACACCCATTCCAGTATGCATCACAGAGTTATACCTCAGTAACTCCTTACTGCTCCATCCAAATGCAGTCATCATATAGGGCCCGCCAACGTTGATCAAGAACAACATACTGGTCGATTGTGCTATCCTCGTCAAACAGCAGATAAAAACCGCAAATTTGTCGTAGGAAGTTTTCGTTTTGAGACCCAAAAAGCCTTTACCTTTTGTTTTCGGCACGATGATACTATCCTTGTTTCTTATTGGTACTCTCATAGTACCATCAAAGCAACATATCAGTAAAATGACGGAAATTATCGTCGTCAAAAGTACCAGATACATTGGTGCTGTGTATAAGTTGAGGTGGACCCCAAATGGCATGAGGATTCCGGGGTAACTCATAAGAGATACGAATACCATGATAGCTGGACCAACGGCCATACCTATTGTGATGGATAGGGTCATGATGGAGACGGCTTTTGGCCGATCTTTTTCTGTTGATGTCATGGCTACGTGAGTACGTGATACACTCATTAGACCTGGAAGAAATAATGTTATTTTTCAGTAATAACATAGTTACCCTACCCTACCCTACCCTACCCTACCCTACCCTACCCTACCCTACCCTACCCTACCCTACCCTACCCTACCCTACTTTATCTTACTGTACCTTACTTTGCCCTACTTTACCTTACCCTACCTTGTCCTACTTAAATAAATAATAAAAATAGTTTTAAAAAACCTTACCCATGGACAATCCGAAGCACACTTCCATGCTCAAGAACCAAAATTTGGCATGACCTCGCATCAATTCCACCATTAAATACGATAAAACAGCGAAAATCCATAGTGATTTGCCCACTACGATGCAGATTCTGAAAAAACAAATTTTAATTAAAAATTTTTTTTATTAAAAAGTTTTAAAATTAAAATAAAAAAATTAATAATATCGTATTTTACCTACTTTGTATCGGCCAATTTGTTACAGACCACACCAGCGATCAATGACATGAACAAATTGGAAAAGTTGGCGGTCGAGTGCATGGCTCCGAAAAATGACTCGGTTACGTCTGGATCCATCTGAAAATGTACATGTTATCCATAACATTTTGAAGCTGAGGATCTACACTATACCGTGTTGTTAAAAATGGCATAACATTCAAAGTTTTGACTAAGTTATGACTTGTTAAACAAAAACAACTTCAAAAACAAAGGATAATATAAGAGTTCCTTTGAGGTTTTGAGAAAAATATGCAAATTTTTGCCCGAAATTTAAATGTTTTTAATTTGTGCTAGACAGACAAGACACTATTTCGTATTTTAGGATCAAAAACAGTACCAATTTGTACCATTAATTTTATTAAAAAAACCATTTAAAAAAATTTTTATTTTTTACATTTTTTGAAGACTTTCACAATTTTTCATTTTTGAGCTAAAATTAGGTATAAAATAGTAGATTTCAAATGACAGACCACAAGGTATCTTATCTATGACGTATTTTACAAAAAAAAGTTAACTTACCAACTTCATGTAGGCCCATAACCCGGACGACATGGCGGCCATCTTGAAAGAGCCCAAAAAGCTGACAATGGTCAGAATGTAGATGGATCTCCAGTCTGTATTCATTTTGAAGCTGAAACACAATTTTTTAATTTTTTGTAGATCGATTTGTATTTTACACAAACGCGCAAACTAAAATGTTTTTCAAGGTACTATTGGGTACGGTACTAAACTATGATATATAGTACCAAAAGCAGCTTAAAGCAAACTAGGAGTAAGGCTACAAATAAGGCTAAGACTAAAACCAGAACTAAAGCTAGGGCTCTGGGCTAGGACTCTGGGCTAGGGCTCTGGGCTAGGGCTCTGGGCTAGGGCTCTGGGCTAGGGCTCTGGGCTAGGGCTCTGGGCTAGGGCTCTGGGCTAGGGCTCTGGGCTAGGGCTCTGGGCTAGGGCTCTGGGCTAGGGCTCTGGGCTAGGGCTCTGGGCTAGGGCTTTATAAACATGAACAGCTGTTCAAAGTTCATCAAAATACAAACTATGAGCTAAAGAACATAATAACATATAAACCGTGTTTTTGATTGCTGATTCATTAGTCTAAATTACAAATATGTTTATTACTCGAAATTTGATATGTTCCTCAATATATTTCAATGTTTTTTGATTTTGAAGTTTAAAATGTGTTCAAACTATAATTTTTTCAAAAATCCAAAATTTAAAAATGTCAAAAAAAAGCCAAAAATACCACTTCCCTTCCCCATCCTCTTAAAAAACAACCAAAATTACCCCGCCCAAAACAAAAAATGGACTGCCATTTTTAAAAACCTTTCTAAAAATTTATAGTTGAGCCCTATTGATAACAAAGATACGATGCATACGAGTCCGTTTACCTTAAATTACGACAATCACACAACAAAACGTATTGGTATTTCCGGTTGACCGCGTAACACGAAAAAGTAAACAAAACTTTGGAAACGATCAAAAGTTTAACTTTATGCGGAAAGCATTAGTAAAGAAATGCAACAAAAATAGAGTTTAGGTTTCAATACTAGAAGTTGTGATTAACGAGCTTTTATATAACGAGATTTCTGTATAACAAGCAACATATACTCCTCTAGCTCAAAACTACACAGTGCATTTGAAGCTTCTGTATAACGAAACTATTCTGCAGTGGTCTCTCTGTGTTGTGAACCGTTTGTATAAGCAACTTTGGTGTAGTAAACAAGAAATTTAGTACCGCCAAATCAATTTGCACTAAAAAGCCTCTTTGTAAAGACAACACTCCTTATAGTAGACATAAAAAGCCGGTCCCTTGGTGTGGCTTATATAGAGAGAGTACTGTATATCAAAAAAAAAAAATCCCCTAGCAATTAGTTATATAGGAGTTCTAATTGTAAGCTTAAAAATATAATTTTAGGCTGACAACTGAACTTTAGGCTTACAAATGAACATTTAGGCTTATAAAATAAATTTAAAAATAAAAAATCACTTTTAGGCTAAAATATAACATTTTAGACTTAAAAAATGAATTTTAAATTATAAAAAGAACCTTAAACTTAAAACAAAATTTTAGGCTTACAACGAGAATTTTAGGCATAAAAACGACGTTATTAAGTTTAAAAAATAATCTTAGGCGTAAAATGTAAAATTTAAGCTTAAGAAAGAATTATAGGCTTAAAGATTAAATTTTCTGCTAAAAATAATAAAATTTTAGCCTAAAAATAAATTTTATGTGTAAAATGAATATTAGGCTTAAAACGTCATTATAAAACTAAAAAACAAATTTTAAACTTAAGATTTAAAGTTTAGGCTTTTTCATAAATAAAATGCTTTACAAAAAAGTTTAGGCTTAACAATGAAATATAGGCTTACAAAAGTTACGCAGCATAAAACAATTTTAACTTTCAAAGTATATCCATTTGTCAAAGTAGTTCTACAGTAACCTTCTTCAAGCGAACATCTATTATATAATAATACTTTATGCGCACTGTTCACCAAATAACCCCTTCAACCTACACATCTCACGATAACCCACACCCCCCTCACAACATATGATATCGCACAGAAGACAGCCGGCTTAACTCGATACGATGACTCAGGTTGAACATTTTTAGAAGCGATTAACGCTCGCCGAATAGTCATGCAATCGCATCGAGTTTCGACAAACAGTAATGTAAGCGCCTACACGCAGTAAAACAACGTCTTCAGGTTGTGGTAAGCTTAGATTTGGTAAAATACGGCTTACAAAATTAAAAACTTTAAAAAAATTCAATGTTTAAAGAAAGTTCTTGCCATTTTTTTACTTGTAAAGAAAATTCTTGCCATTTTTAGTTTTGTAAAGAAAGTTCTTGCCACTTTTAGTTTTGTAAACAAAGTTCTTGCCATTTTTCATTCTGTAAACAAAGTTCTTGCCATTTTTTGTTTTGTAAATAAAGTTCTTGCCATTTACCATTTTGTAAAGAAAGTTCTTGCCATTTTTTGTTTTGTAAAGGAAGTTCTTGCCATTTTTTGTTTTGTAAATAAAGTTCTTGCCATTTACCATTTTGTAAAGAAAGTTCTTGCCATTTTTTGTTTTGTGAAGGAAGTTCTTGCCATTTTTTGTTTTAAAAATAAAAAAAAATTGTAGCTCCAAGTGTTCAGTGTTCATGATTACGATTCGATTTCTGCTGTCATTTGATCTCAACACTGTTTTTGTCATAAACCAAAAAGAGATTAAGCATGAACGCTTATTGTTTTTTAAAATACCGTTTTTTAAAATACTATACTAAATAAATTAGTAGTAAATTTAACAGAGCAAACTTTCGAAAGTAAGTTAAGTACAATAAATTTTTTAGTTAACCAGAGAATTTTGAAGGATAACATACCGTGCAAAACGATGGCGTTCTGTTCCAAAAAAGGTCAACAAAACTCCTGTATAACAAACTACTTTTGATTCCGCGTCTCCCATTACACAGTGCATTTAAAACTCCTCTATAACAAAACTCTTTCATAAAAAACAAATTTAGAATCCTAGCAGAGTTGGTTAAAAAGGTTTCGTTACACAGAAGTTCCACTGTAATTTAGAACTATTTCCAGCCCCCAAATTATAAAGCAGACAAAACCAATAATAAATAAACACTACACAGACACAACATAGTTATAACTACACTTTTAAGCGAGAAAGGAGATAAAAACAATGTTGAGTTTGCTGAAAAGGCTACCCTACTCATTTGGAGTGAGGTAAATAAACAAGAGGGTTGAGAGTTCAAAAAAACAAGGTTAGAGTAGAAAGTATTTTGCTATCATTTAAACTGCATAGGTAAAAGTACTTCCTTGTTTCAGAGTTGATTTAAAACTCTATAATAATGGTGGTATCTTTAATCATGTAGCCTAATTTTTGAGCATAAATTGTAAGTTTTAAGCCTAAACTTAATTTTTGAAGCCTAAGATTTATTTTGAAGCTTCAAATTATGTTTTTAAGTTTAAACTTAACTTTTAAAGCTTAAACTTTTATTTTTGAACCTAAAGTTAACTTTTAAGCCTAAATTTCATTTAAATTTAAATTATAAGCCTAAAATTCATTTTTAAGCCTAAATTCATTGGTAAGGTTAAAATTTGATTTATAAGCCTAAAATTAATTTTTAAGCATAAAATTCATTTTTAAACTCTAAAACTGAAAGCAAATTCTAAAATTAAGTTAATAAACCTAAAATTCATTCTCAAGCCTAAAATTTAATTTTTAACTTTAAAACCTAAATTTAAAACCTATAAGCCTAAGACTCATTTTCTATGCCTGAAATTAGTCATTCAAACCTAAAACTTGTTTCCCAATCTTAAACCTACAATCACTTTTTACAAAAATTTGTTCAATTTTAAACCCACCAAGATTTGTTACCTAAAAAACAGATTTTTGAACTTTTAAAAACGTTTTCACCCAACAATAACAAGTTCAATATGTTCTCTATTTCAATCCTTAACAAGCAATACAAAGCAGGTAAATATCAACAAATCTTTAGTAAAAACAGGTAAATGGTTAAAAATTGTGTTGCATATCGACTAAACAAACTATAACATATATAGACAATGGAATAACTTTTACAGTCAATATACAAATGGCAGCGGAAATGTTAAAGCATAATTGAGGCTGGTATGTCAAAGAGCTGACGTGGTATTTGAAAAAACGATTATTACAGTAAAGTACGTTTAGAAAAGGTCAAATTTTATGTTTTAAATTTCAAAAACGGCAAGAATTTTTTTTACAAAACTGTAAATGACAAGAACTTTCTTTACATAACAGAAAATAGCAAGAACTTTCTTTACAGGACAGAAAATGGCAAGGACTTTCTTTATAAAACGAAAAGTTGGAAGAACTTTCTTTGCAGAACACAAACTGACAAAACTGTCTTTACAAGACGCAAGATGGCAGGCAATAACTTTCTTTCCAAGGCAGAAAATGAGAAGAACTTCCTTTACAAAGCATAAAATGGCAAGAACTTTCTTTACACAACAAAAAATGAATCAATCCTAAAAACTCCCTCCCCTCTTCTTCCCTCTCCATTCTTTCTAAATACAAAAAAAAATTTCATTCCCTCCCCCCCCTTACAAACGAAAAAAACTCCCCTCTCCCATCCTCAAAAACGAAAAAAAAACTACTTTACTACCTTCTAAAACAAAAAACAAAACTTATTCTTCCCCTTGAAATGATAATACTCACTGAACTTCAATTCACTACACTATTCATCACAGTAACTCACCAACTTTTCTCAAATTAAAAAAAAAACATTTTACCAAAGTAAGCCTTTTCTTAGAAACAATAATAATATCAACCCTGAACCTATGAGAATCTCGAATCATCATCACAATTCGCCGATTCGAAAAAACAATTATTTTAATAAAAAAAGGTTCGCTGAACAGAGTTCACGTCATCTACCGACTCGACTAACCAGAACACTTCACGTCAATCCATTTGGGTCGACGGTTCAAGTCAGCACAAACTCCAAACTCAATCGCTCAAGATGATTTATCTTTGTTAAAACATTGTTGAAATGAGCGTTGAATTAAGGAAAGATGTGTTAAATTAAAAATGGCAGTAATATTCGAAATTGGGTAAACGTTTTTTGATCAATTATATTATACTATGACAGTAGGTATTGACAATGGTTTTTAGTGCTTGGGTAATAGAAAACATTTGAAAAGGTCATAAAATGTGTGGTTCTTGAGTTGTGTCATGATTTGGAAAGAAAGTTTTGGCTTCTTGCCTTGTAAACAAAGTTCTTGCCATCTTTTGTTTTGTAAAGAAAGTTCTTGCCGTTTATGTTTTGTAAAGAAAGTTTTTGCCATTATTTGTTCTGAAAAGAAAGTTCTTGCCATTTCATGCTTTGTAAACAAAGTTCTTGCTATTTTTCGCTTTATAGAGAAAGTTCTTGCCATTTTATGTTTTGTAAAGAAAATTCTCGCTAAATACCTTTTAAGACAAATAAAAATTTTAAAAGTTACTTACCTTATGCTACCAGATGGTTGACGTAGAGTTATTACTGCGTTGTAACGAGAAATTCCAACTGTTTTGGTTTACAGCGGTGAATGCGCAATAATACTTTGAAAGTCTAAAAGAGAAGTTTGTAATGATTGTGATAAGCACAAGATATATTAGATCACTTTTTTAAAACAAGACGGCAAGAACTTTCTTTAAAAAACAAAAAATGGCAAGAACTTTCTTTACAAAGCAAAAAATGACAAGAACTTTCTTTACAGCACATAAATGGCCAGAACCTCCTTTGAAATAGAAAATAGCAAGAACTTCTTTTACAAATCAAAAAATGACAAGAACTTTCTTTACAAAATCGTAAATGGCAAAAACTTTCTTTACAGAACAAAAAATAGCAAGAACTTTCTTTACAAAACAAAAAATGACAAGAACTTTCTTTACAAAGCAAGAAATGGAAAGAACTTTCTTTACAGATTAAGCAGCGACAAAAACTATTTTGATTCTATTCCCATCGTATAACTTGTGATCCGCAGCCTGCAAAGCTGCAAAACCAGGAAAATGACAAAATTCAATAAAAGAAGCTGAATACCTACAACAACATCAAAATATTTATTCAAATATAGATTGTGAAGATCAATCAAAAAGATAACACGCAAAAGATGGTGACACTTTCTTGAGGACCTGAATCAACAGCACCAGAACTATGGAACACGTCACGTAGACCATCCCCAAGTGCATCACTAGCAGCAAAATGCCCTCCTCGAACAGCAGCTGAAACAGAATGGCATTAGCTTCAAAAATTTTTAAATTTTCAAAAAAATTTAAATTTTAAAAAATTTAAAAAATATTTGAAAAGTTGAAAAAAGTATGAAAAATTTATCAAATATTTTAAAAAACCATAAAAAATTATGTTATAGTAGGTATAAGCATTAACAAAACCAAAAGCTTACCTTTCTTGAAGGAGTCATCTAAAACCGACAGCTTTTTAGAGTAAACAGAATGTAAAATGACGAAAGATTAAATAAAAATACATTTTTTAAAAGTTTTTTAAAAATTTTAGTAAAAGAGAGCCCTACATACCCTATAAGGCCTCTACCCTAACCTCGGTTGTCATACTCTAGCCTATCTTACTCTAATCTATCTTACCCTAGCCTCCCTTACACCCTCCTTCTATCCCTACTTGACAATCATAACTTAACTTCCATATAAAGACCTTACCGTACTAAATCATCATTATATATATTCACCAAGCCTCTTATTTTTAATTCAGGTCCAAAGCTAAAACACCCTTCCCTACCCTACCTTGCCATACGAGATAAAGCATATCCAAAACGACTAAAAATATAGAAAAAATAAAATTTGAAGACTAAAAAATAATTTATTTTCAATAAATATTATGTTTCTGCCAACACTGTCTTCAGAAAATTCCAAATTAGAGTTTAGGTTCAACGATCTTGCATGGCATTATCAATGGAGTGGTCCACGGTTCTTCCGTCGGCTGCCCCCTTTAGCTGAAATTTGAAATAGTGGTTAGACATAAAAATAAAGTTCAGGCTTTAAAATAAAGTTTGAGCTTAAAAATTATATTTTAGGCTTGAAAATAAAAGTTTAGGCTTAAAAATGAATTCCAGGCTTAAACATAAAGTTTAGGCTTAAAAATAAAATTTTAAGCTTAAAAATAAATTTTAGGCTTAACAATTGAATTTTAGGCCTAAAACTGAAACCTAGGCTTAGAAATGAAATTTTAGGCTTAAGAACCAAAGTGTAGGCTTAAAAATGACCTTTAGCTTATAAATGATTTTTAGGCTTAAAAATTAAATTTCAGGCTTAAAAATGAATGAAAGACTTAAAATTGAATTTTGGGCTTACAAATGAGACTTTAGCTTAAAAAATAAACCTTGTTCTTAATACTATACTAAAAAAAAATTTTGTCGCTTTTTAAGACACAAAACAACGTCTAAAAACGACAAGACTTTTTTAAACCCTAAAGCTTTTTGAAACTTTAACTATCTTTCCCCACCCCTCCAACCATCTCCCTCTCCACTCAACTTACCAACAATTAAAAATGTTAAACTTCCCTCCCCCCCCCCTCCTCCCCAACTTACCAACAATCTCTTTCTGATAAATCTGTACAACACCACTACGGGATAAACAATGGTTTTGATGGATTCTTCAGTCGCGTCAAAGAACAGACATAAACCCACTGAGATCAACAAAAGTAGTACTTCCGTTGTGATATAAAGCCCCATCATTGAGGTTGCACCTCCATTTTCGTCGACCAAACTCAAAACACGTGAAAACTCGATAATGCCAGCAGAAAAGTGCTCCACAGAAGACAGCGGTTCGCCTAAAGAGGTTGTATCAATGTTCAAACCTAAGTGAAATGGCATTTTTTGTTTTTTAAAGAAAGTTCTTGCCATTTTTGCTCTGTAAAGACAGTTCTTGCAGTTTCTTGTTTTGTAGAGAAAGTTCTTGCCATTTATTGTTTTGTAAAGAAAGTTCTTGCCATTTCTTGTTTTGTAAAGAAAGTTTTTGCCGTAAACCACTACACAACTTACTTCTAGGTATAGTGTCCTCATACGGAGCTTCTTCTCCCTCTTCCTCTTCGTACATAAGCGGTAAGTAAGTGGTTTCAGTTCCGTTAGCATTGTCAAACGTCACGCACTTTCTAAAACATTTAAAAAAATTAAAAAAAGTTTATATTATAGCCTTTTATGCTAAAACGAAAACTTACCCATTACCTGTATAAACGCTTACCGCTCCATTGTATAATGATGCCGTTTTTAATTTAGATGGGTCGTTTCTGAAAAAACATTATTATTTAAAATCTACCGTACCTCACCCTGTCCTGCCCTACTCTACCTTATCTTACCCTACCCTACTCTACCCTACCCTACCCCTACCATGCTATTTTACTGTACCCTACTTTATTCTACATTATCGTAACCAGGGATCGCTTAGTTAACATATTAATAGTCTAGCCTAGCCTTACTCCATCTACATCTTTCCCTATCAGAAAAAGCATGTCCTTCCCTACCGTAACTATATGTACCCTATGTTTGTCATAGTCCTACACTGCCTTACAAGAGTAAGGCTTAAGTAATTTTACCCCGTAACTTATCTTACATTTGCCCTGCCTTAGCCATACGTTGCCTTAATCACAGCCCAACCTAACAGAAACATTACCCTTAATAGTAATATAAACCACACTAGCTATATCAATATTCAACCTATCATATAATATCTTACCTTACCCTATCCTAACCAATACAACCCTACCTTACTTAAAACTGCCCTGCACTACTCTGCCCTACCTTGCCCTAACCTACCTTATCCTAGTTTGTATTACCCTTACCTACCCTCTTCAAAGTACCTTACTACCATAATTTTCTTTACCCTACGCTAACAAACGTTACCCTACATTACCTTACCCTCCTTTTTACACTACCATATTTCTCCTTACCCTACCCTAGCATCCCTTACCTTATCCTACCCTCCTCTGCCCTTCCATACTTACGGATCCGAATAGGCATAATAGAGTCTTGTGTCCTTTTTCTGTACATGAGTAATATAATCATCAATAATGTAGCATTCTTTATCATCAATACACGGCTTAGTATCATCTACAATTGGCAAGGTCAAGTGATCATCACATTTCTCTCGACGACAATTGATCTCCTTACCGTTGATAGGAACAGCAACAGAAAGGTCGATGAAGAGGTTATTGCGATGCATCAACACGTTTTCTAGCCTTTTGTTCATAACTTTGGTAGTGCCATAGCTAAAAATAAAAAAATTGATTTTTTGGCAGCTTGCAGACTGTGCGTGACAAGTTATACGATGAGTATAGCAATATTGCCATTTTTGCATTGTAAATAAAGTTCTTGTCATTTCCGGTTCTGTAACGAAAGTTCTTTCCGCTTTTTATCTTGTAAAGAAAGTTCTTGCCATTTTATGCTCTGTAAAGAAAGTCCTTGCTATTTTTTTGTTCTGTAAAGAAAGTTCTTGCCATTTTATATTTTGTAAAGAAAGTTCTTGCCATTTTTTGTACTGTAAAGAAAATTTTTGCCATTTTTCGTTTTGTAAAGAAAGTTATTGTCATTTCCTTAAAGAAACCACTTACCTATTACAAAACACATAACTGCCGTCAGTAAACCCGCCCATGGTGTATATAACCTCTCCATCAGGAAGAACTGTCCTATAAACCACAAAATTCTTTTCTTCGTAAGTGCTTCCACAGATTTCTTGACCATCCAAGTGTAATATAGCCCAGCCATCGGTAATCTCAACGTAATGTTTCATCGAAGAGTTGGTTGAAACTACAGATTCACATTTTTTACCTTTTGCCATTTCGAAAAAACGATTCAGATCGTCTTGTAGTGTGGTAGCTGAAATCAAGGGTATGTCAATATTAAAAATAAGTTTAGAAGTAGTTTCTAGACTTAAAAAATTTTAGGATTAAAAACAAATTTTAGGCTTAAAAATTGGATTTTGAATTTAAAAATAAATCTTAAGCTTAAAAATAAATCTTAAGCTTAAAAACGAATTTAAGGCTTCATGATAAATTTTAGATACTAAAAAAAGTTTAACTCTAAAAAAATTTTTAGCTTTAAAAAATTGAAAGCATTTCGAAAACTTACCATTTATCTTTTGAAACAGTGAAATTCCAATCAAAACCCATAAAATTATGTTCATTTCGACTGCTCAATCGGTCCAAAAAGGTAAAAAGTAACAAAAGTTTATAATTTTTAGCGTTTTCAAAACGATCCATGTTTTCTTACAATTTGCATAAACTTTAAATAAGTAATGTTTTATATAAATTGTCAAAACTTCTAAACAAATCACATTTTTTGATCGGAAAAATACAACTTTATCATCTTACGTACCGTAATCTCGTATCCTACATTGGTAGTTTAATCCATCGGCTTTAAAAATCGTTCTATCCCGCCATACCACCTGTGTATTTCAAGCTGACGTATTTTAACCTTACCTAAATTATTTAACCCAACCCTATCTTACATCACTCTAGCCTTTGGTGTACTACCGTACCCTACATGGGAGCGGGACTTTTCACTCTACATATACCCATACTTAGCTAAACTGAAATAGCATACCGTTGTCGAATATTCCGATTAAAAGCAACTGAGATAGTCCCACCCTACAATACCTTACCCTATTCTAACCTACCCTACCTTCCAATACCTTTCTCGCTTCCTTCATCAAAACCTCCGCCCAACACTGTTCTTCCTCATCCCTACCCCTACTTTTCCTTAATTGTCACATCTTTTACAAAAATGACATTGTCATCATCAATTACAAATAATATATCATACATTAGATTCAAATGAACAAACAATTAAATAAATAAGTATTAGTTTTCTTCCATCAAAGTGGCATTCAAATCCGATTCTTCCAGTTTGCTGCTGGTGTCATTGGCTGGGGGTTCGTTTTCGGAATTGTCCATGACCGAGAATTCGCCACAATTTTCTTCTGGCTCTTCTTTTACCATCGTATCATGGGTTACAGAAGTCAAGTTTTGTTGATCTGAAAGGTTTTTATATTACTTTAGGTCTAGAAGTATTAAATATGGGAAGAAATTTATTCACAGAACAAGAAATAGCAGAAACTTTCTTTACAGAACAAAAAATGGCAAAAACTTTCATTACAAAACATGAAATTGCAAGAACTTTCTTTACAAACCGTAAAATGACAAGAACTTTCTTTCCAACCCAAAATACAACAAAAACTTTATTTCCACCCACCTTTACTATCCTCCTCCACGTAAGATTCCGCCTCCGTGGCTCTGCTTTCGTTTCTGGAGCCGGCTTCTTCGTCTTCTTCCCGGATCGTGGAGATCCTGCCGTCTTGACTTGGTTCTTCTTGTGGTTTGGCCAGATCTAACGCGTGTAGAGCTTTCTTTTTACATTGGTTGTAGGTTGAGATTATCGACCGGTCGCCTCGGATTGGGTGTTCGCTCTAAAAAGGCTATGTTATCAACGTTTTAAAAGACAATTCAAGCCTAACACTCAATTAAAAAAAATTTTTTTAAGCCTAAAGCTCGCTTTTAAGCCTAAGATTCATTTTTAAACCTAAACTTCATCTCTAAGCCTAAAATTTCATTTTTAAGCCTAACATTTCATTTTCAAGCCTAAAGTTTCACTTTCAAGCCAAAAATTCATTTCTAAACCTAAAATTCCATTTATAAGCCTAACATTCATTTTTAAGCGTAAATTAAGTTTTTAAGCCAAAACTTCATCTCTAAGCCTAAAATTCAATTTATAAACCTAAAAGTAATTTTTAGGCCTAAAACCCTATTTTTAAACCTATAATTCATTTCAGATTCAAAAAAGACCCACCGTATAATCCTTGATCTTCTCAATAACATCCAATAGCTTTTGGATCGTCTCACACTTGTGTGGATGTGATTGAATGTATAATGACAAAACATTATATAAAATTTCGGCAATTTCCGAGTGACAAACGATTGAGGGACTTAATTCGAATTGGGTTTGGATCCAGTCCACTTCGTACAATAATGGGTCAGCGTCCTGTTCGGCCGCTGGTAATAGCTCTGGTTCTGCAGTTCGAGCCCTGCGACCTCGACGAGATTTTTGGGCTAAAATTATGTTGTTTTAAGTAACAAAATTAAAAATTTGTACAGAAATCGAAGTTTGTACTAAAAAACAATTTTTAAGCCTAAACCTTAATTTTTAAGCCTAAAAGTCATTTTAAGGCTTAATCTTAATTTTTAAGCCTAAAAGTCATTTTAAGGCTTAATCTTAATTTTTAAGCCTAAAAGTCATTTTTAACCCTAAATCTTCATTTCTAAGCCTAAAACTAATTTTTAGGTAACAAATTCAAAAAAAAACAAAAATTAAAAAATTTCTTACTGTCCTCCTCCTTAACCTCAGCTTTGATTTTCTTGTCAAAAGCCAGGATTCTGAGTACTGCAATCATGTCTGTGGTGCGACCGAATAGAGCGTCAGGCATATCCTTCGAGTTTCGACCATTCCGTCTCGCTAACATAAAATTGTCACGGGTTTGAACCAATTTGGCTATGAATTGGGACACAAAGTAGTCGTATTCCTAAACATATTACTTTAGAATATAAAAATTCATTACTGAAATTGAAATTCATTAAGCCTAAAATTTATATTTAAGCCTAACTTTTCGTTTATAAGACTAAAGCTTCATTTTCAAGACATTCAATCCTTAGACGTAAACTCCATCTTAACAAAAATTTCCACTATTAAGCTTAATATTTCATTGCTAGGCCTAAAGTTCTTGATATAAGCCTAGAATTTCATTCTTGAGCCTAACAATTCATTAAGTAAAAAATTTCATTCTTAAGCCTAAAACTTCATTTCCAAATCTAAAAGTTCATTCATAAGCCTAACATTTCATTTCTAAGCCTAAATGTTCATCAAAAACCCTCTTTCCCAATCCAAACTCACATTAAGCAAATAAGCGCTAGTCGTTGGATTATCCAACAGGGCTGTCAATGCATCAATAACAGCCAATTCGTTCAAGAAAATGGACGGTCGTGACTGTTTGGCTGGAGTTGGTACGTTTCTCGAAGCGACTTTCTGCGAACTCATTTCAACCTGAGTTAGTCCTTCTAGTAGCAGTTGAGTGAACTTGTTCATGTCATTCATGGCGAAGGCTTGGATTTGGCGTTCGTCGATTTTACCACCTCTGACTTCCCGTTCAACTTGAAGGAAGAACTTGGGGTAGAACTTGACGGCCGTTGGAGATAGACTGGCTAGGGTTAGGGTTGAGTCCATTAGACCTTCGTGGTCCTGAAAAGTCATTTTTAGTTTTGTAAAGAAAGTTCTTGCTATTTTTTGTCTTGTAAAGAAAGTTCCTGCCATTATTTGTTTTGTAAAGAAAGTTCTTGCCATTTTTAAGTTTGTAAAGAAAGTGCTTTCCACCTTACCTCAAAACTTTCAAAAATAGTAGCCACAATTTCCGAGAAGGCTCGTAAAACACTGGCACTGTCAGTTCGCACCCGGGAGTTGTCCGTGGCCATAACATGCGGTTGGATTGTGGCGTACAAAACAATGGCACAGTCGAAAACGTTCTTCACTATTCCAAGCTCTGAAAAATGACAAAATCTTTAAAATTTTTAAGAAATTACAGTATTCAGCTACCTGTGGTGCTGTATATATTACCTTACTCTACCCTGATGTACCCCTACCTTTCCCTATTCTATCCTACATCACCATTTCTAATTAATTCCAAAAAAAATTTTTGAGGAAAGCAGGAATATTTTTGAATATGGCAGTGGTAGAACGGCAAAAAAATGTTAAAACTCACTTTCATAAAAACCCTCCAGATTATCTTGTTCTTCGTATTCTTCTTTCTTCAACAAAAACGGTTGAATAAATCCTACCAGAGCTTCCGTGTACTTCACTAAAATTTTAAAAAAATTACAAAGTTTTAAACCAAACATCACAAATAACCATAACTTTCTTTACAAAACAAAATATGGCAAGAACTTTCTTTACAAAACGAAAAATAGCAAGAACTTTCTTTACAAATCATAAAATGACAAAAACTTTCTTAACAAAACAAAATATGGCAAGAACTTTCTTTACAAAACAAAAAAGGCCAAAACTTTCTTTACAGGTCAAAAAAATGCAAGAACTTTCTTTACAAGACAAACAATGGCAAAAACGTTCTTTACAAAACCGAAAGTGACAAAACTTTTTGTACAAAGCGAAAAATAGCAAAAACTTTCTTTACAAAACAAAACATAGCCAAAACTTTAATTTCCAAAAATTTTTTTGCCACTGAATCTTCAAATCCTTCAAATTTTCATTCCATTAATACCTAAATCAACATAATATTTTATACATATTACACATCTATCTAACCTTCAAGAACTCACATCCATTTTCAATCTTAATCTGCCCACTAGTGAACAACAATCTATGGTAGTCCAAAGCCGCATTCCTTGATATTTTTGTGAATTTTCGAACAAATTTCTGCAAAGGTAGACCATATTCGGTTGGAGAGGCAGTTTTGATCAATTTGAAAATGGCCAGCTCAATCGCTTCATTCTGTTCGAAATCCAATCGATGACACAGCGAATTTAGGTCGATGAAGCGGTCAAACTGAAAAGGATATGGTTGATTCTGGCACAGAAAAGTTCAATGCAACAAATGGCCCAGAAGTACTATTTTTAAGCTTTTCAGGTCCCCATTTTCAATTAAAAACGTCATTTTTTAAAGATTTTACAAAATTTGTTACCTAAAATTAAAAAAAATAATGAAAAACCTTACTGGAGTATTAGCCTTTTCCACAAAGAACAACATGGCTTTGGCACAGTTCAATCGAACCTTCTCTTTGTCATCATCGATGCCATCTTTGCAAATCTTTGGCAATATATCCTCTATGGCCTTGGTTGTCGCTGCTGGGCTCAGAACAAAGAATCGCAGGCTCTAAAAGACATTGAGGATAAGTTGTGTAATTCATGGCAACTAAAGCTTATAATTGAGTTTTTAAGCCTAAAATTTCAGTTTTATGCGTAAAACTTCATTATTAAGCCTAAAGTTCCATTTTTAAGCCTAAAGTTCATCTTTAAGCCAAAAATTCATTTTTAAGCCTAAATTCCATGTCTAAGCCTAAAGTTGAACTTTAGGCCTAAAATTCAATTTTAAGCCTAAAATTTCATTTTTAAGCCTAAATTTCACAAATTAAAGCCAAAATTAAAACTCAAACCTCAAATGCAACTCTCACCTTAAAAACCGCAGCCCTAACATCAGCCTGACTATCATGTGCCAGCTCTATGACAACATCGATGAACTTTGACTTAAACACTTTTGGAAAGTCTTCCCACCAGAAAACAATCTTCTCCACAGCTCCTTCAATCGCTTGAATTCGAATTGGCAAACTTGGATGTCTTAGAGCCTTTAAAAATGCTTCATGATGCTTCTCTTCATAAACTGCTTGTTGAATTTTGTCGGTTGATCTGGGTGGATAACAACATTGTTGAACAAAAGCTGCGCCCCATGCTACGTTGTCGTTTGGAGACTGGAATCAGTTTAAATTTTATTAAAAAAGCTATCAAAAGCATCAAAAATGCTTTTAAATTCACCCAAAAACCATTAAAATAATGCTTAAACCAATAAAGTGAAGCACCATCTATACCTACACCTAAACTTTAAGAAACAATATTTAAAACCTTCAGAACTTACGTCAATTTTGCTCCAAACCCTCATTGATACCGTGAACAAAGCTTCACTCAAATCCGGCTTTGGGTCGTTGACAAAACTCTTGAACATCTAAAAGATCCAATGATAAGCACCGATACATCAATAACCTTTGAAAATACCTAATAATCAAAAAGAATAAACAAAAAACTTACCGCAGCAAACTTCTCCGCAATTTCTCTGTCTCTACAAAGCATAATATAGTCAACAACTTCAGAAATTTGATCCATCAACCACGCTTTTGTAACCTTGTTTTCAGAAACTTGAGAATCTTCGCCTTGAAGAAGAACATCGTCTGGTGCTCGGTCGAATAGAAGAGCTATACATGCTCCAACTCTTGCAAGATGGTCTCTAGAATGTTTTTAGTTATTTTCTCTTTAATGTAAGCCTTAAATCAAACAGTTCTAAGCTATAAATTTCATGTTATCCATGTTGATATGTCAAACTTTCAAAAAATAAAGTTTATGCCAAAACTAACAAGCTAGATAGTGTAAAATTCAACTTAGAAGTCCTAAACACATAATAAAGTAATAAAACTAACTTACTGTGATTTAGCAATATTCACAATTGTCTCTCCAACAATCTCCCAAACATGGTTACGTTCCATTTTGTGCAGTGCCAAAAACACGCATAACTTTTTTCCCTAAAATAAAATATTGTTAAAACTAATATCAAAACAATCAACAGAATCTTTTTCATGTTTAGATACCAAATTCAAGTATATTTCGAGTCTTCTAAACCAAGAAAACCTATATATTAACTTACATCTTCAGCTCGAAGAACATCATCCCTCAGAAACAAGCGTTCCGCTTCCTCCACATCAATATCTTCACGTTCTGTGTAAAAACGACGTACATCTGAGTTTTTATAAGGCATTTAGAATGATATGTATTCAATTTACCATGAAAAAGTAGAAGGTCCACGGAAAAAAGAAGAAAAAACGAAAAATTCGATTTTTATGCTTTTGAAAGGAAATTTTCGCGCCAAATTTTAAAAGACGAATTTAATGGAAATAAAGGATGTTTTCACGAAAAATGTAAAAGTAAGATAATCATAATTGTAAAATACGACTAATCATCTCAGAAATATTTTAAATTATTTAAAAAATTTTTAATTTCAAAGTTTGAAGCTAAATTTGATTAAAACTTTTTTAAAAGTGCAAGTTAAAGCCTGAAAGTTTGTATACCCTATAGTATGAACATTTTAAACACTTAATTTTATCTTAATCAACCGTTTACCCACTAACTTATGTCAATTTTTAACGTGGCTTCCCTGATTTTCTCCAATTTTCCGCTAAAATTTTAAAAGTTTATACAATTTCTGAGCCAGTAAATTTAATTAAAAATGCTTTACTGTGGTAATCGTCAAATTGATTGACAGTTCAACTTTTTTTTTTCAATTTTTATGTAAATGAACAAAGACTCAAGGAAAAACCAATAAAATGGCAATGTTTTGCTGGAAGGCATAGTCTGTTGGTTTGATTGACAGTGCGGCTTCATTTCAGACATTTAACAACTTTTAATTACTTTTTACAATTTTAAGTATTAAGCTTTAGTTTTTATAAAATGTTGAGGTTATGGTACTTGATTTAAGCCTAAAATTTTGTTTTTAGCTTAAAGTTTCATTTTAAGCCTAAAATACATTTTTAAGCCTAAAGTTTCATTTTTTAGTCCAAAGTTCGTCTTTAAGCCCAAAATTCATTGTTAAGTTAAAAATTTCAATTTAAGTTTGAAAATTATCTTTAAGCCTAAATTGATCTGTAAGCCTAAAAAATATTTTAAGAATCTATTTTTTTATTTATGTATCATTTTTTTTTGATAAATGATACATAAATCACAGTAAGAAATTACATAACTCGGTGTACGAATTCCCACGTTAATCGTCGATAATCGATTTGAACTCATTTTGTTATCTTTGAATCTAGCATAAATATTATCCATCTTGTTGCGTCATTCTTGACGACCTGTTGATTATAGTAATCTTGAAATCGTATTTTAACTATTGGCTTCAGTTACAGTTTTTTTTTAAATTTAATTTTCATGGCATTAGGCTTAAAAGTTATGCAAAATGAGAAAAAATGACCAAAATTATAGTCGTTTTGAGCTATTGACCTAAACATCGCAATTTTTGATGATATCTTACCTGTTTATATTTAAATAAACACAAGTATTTTTTACATAGTAAAACAAAAACAAAGCCAAAACAGAGGCTCCGTTACTAACAATTCCACAAGTAAGCCTTCAGAACAGGTCTGTGTTTTATCGCCATCGCCCCGGACTCGAACCCGCGGCCTTTGATTTCAAGTCAAAAGCGCTACCAGGTCGACTATACGCGCATCTTCGCAAGGTCTCTTCTTTTCGTTTGGCTATCGAAAGGGAAGAGAGGCTAGTTGGGAATACGAAATAGGAATGGTTTTTAGTGGAAACGTAGTGTAAAATACGGTTCCTTTAAGGATTTCATAAAATGTTAGGATTTGGCATGGCTGGTCAATTTTAACATTAGTTAAGAAAATCTCGATTTATCATAAGTTATATGGATTTTTAGGCTTACAGTTCGCAAAGTTTGCTTTTAAGCCTAAAATTTATTTTTAAGCCTAAAATTTAGTTTTAAGCTTAAAATTGATTTTTAAGCCTAAACTTTTTCTTTTAAGCCTAAAGCTAATTTTTAAACAAAAAGGAATTCAACTTTAAACCTGCCTAAAATCTCAAATATTTGCCAAGCTTTCCCAAAGTTTAAAGTGCAAATCAAAGCAGATCATTTTACACAAAAAATCGATCATTGCGCAATGAAAATCGTCCTTTATAAAGTCGAGAATCCCGACCAGACGGCCACGAAAGTGTGTTGGCCTTATAAGTGCCGTTGCAATGGCATTTTCTTTGATTTGGCGGTTGGAATTACTGTATTTTGACTTGTAAAACAAAAGAATGGAAGATCAGGTTTGAAATTGAAATTTTAGGCTTAAAAATAAATTTTAGGTTTTAAAGATGAAATTTTAGGCTTAAACATAAAACTTAAGCTTAAAAATAAAATGTAGACTCAAAAATAAATTTTGGGCCTAAAAATAAATTTTAGGCTTAAAAATGAAACTTTAGGCTTAAAAATAAAATGTAGGCTCAAAAATAAATTTTGGCCTTAAAAATAAATTTTAGGCTTAAAAATGAAATTTTAGGCATAAACATAAAACTTAGGCTTAAAAATAAATTTTAGGTTTTAAAGATGAAATTTTAGGCTTAAACATAAAACTTAAGCTTAAAAATAAAATGTAGACTCAAAAATAAATTTTGGGCCTAAAAATAAATTTTAGGCTTAAAAATGAAACTTTAGGCTTAAAAATAAAATGTAGGCTCAAAAATAAATTTTGGCCTTAAAAATAAATTTTAGGCTTAAAAATGAAATTTTAGGCATAAACATAAAACTTAGGCTTAAAAATAAATTTTAGGTTTTAAAGATGAAATTTTAGCCTTAAAAACAAATTCAAATTAAGGCTTATAAATAAAATTTAGGCTTCAAATAATATTTAAACATAAAAATAAATTTTAGGCTTAAAAATTACACGTTAGGCTTAAACTTCAAACTTCAGGCTTGAAAATGATGGTTTAAAAATAAATTTTAAACTTAAAAACAAAATTTAAAAGCTCTCAACTAACAAGATTAAGCTTATTATTATGCCAATTGCTTTCAACTTTGCATGTAATCTAATCTCGGTCGGTTTTTATCCTCAAAGCCGATCTATAATATTCTCTTTTTGAAACTTTATGCAAAACCCGAGATTCGGAATTTTATTAGTCCTAATATTGGGCTTGGCAATTTTTTTTAAACTATAATTTTGAAAAAAAAGTTTTATTATAACATTTTTGTAAAATACGAAATAAAAAATGTGTTTTTTAAACTTACTTGGTCATCAACTTGTTTTAAGCCTAAAATTTATTTTGAAGCTTATGTCGTTTTTCAGCCTATATTTAGTTTTAAGCCTAATTTCTCAGTGATACGCCTAAAATTCTGTTTTAAATATCAGTTTTAAGCCTAAAATTTACTTTTAAGCTTAAGCTACATTTTTAAGCTTAAAATGTTATTTTCAAGCCGAAACTATCATTTTTAAGCCTAAAATCCATTTTTAAGATTAAGCTTTATTTTTAAGCCTAAACTTCATTTTTCAACCTAAAATTTCATTTTTAAGCTTAAACTATCCTTTTTAAGCCTAAAATTTGTTTTTAAGCCTAAAACATTGGTTTTTACTTAAATCCAAAAAATTGTTTGCCCGGTTTGCTAAATATGACACTTTTTATGTCATATACAGTTTTTTTCGAAACTTTTTTCGATATGAAGTGCGCATTTAAATGGGATTTGAAACAGGTGTTGGATGAGTTATGTCGCTGTTATTTTAATGCGTAACAGATTGGAATTTAATGTAGTTCGGATGAATTTTGTAGAATATTTGTTTCCGGTCGAAACTTTTTTTACTGCAGTGGAGTTCTTGTGTAACGAATTGCTTGGAATTTTAAATTTGTTTGTTATAAAGGCTTGGGTACCATAGATGGGTTTTAAATTAGTGTAGTGTAGGGTTAGCAAAAAATTAATTTAAGCTTAAATAAAATTTTAAATTTAAGGTATAAAAACAAATTTTTAGGCTTAAGTCTACAATCTTAGGCTTACAAATAAATGTTTATGAAGTTTAAGTTTAAAGATTATTTTTAAAGATATTATTTGAATACAATTAGTATAGGCTTAAAAAATAAACTTGGGCTTTAAACTGAAGTTTAAATTTAAAAACGAATATATTATCCTCTAATGTATTTGAAACTTTCTTTTTTATAACGAAAGTGTGTTCATTTACAACTTCATAAAACTGATTTTTATTACACTATGAACAAGTCGTATATTATCTCCATTCGAACTCATTCCATTAACGCATCGTAAAACCGTTGTTTTTGCGCGCCAGAAGTGTTCGGACAGTAAAATTAAATGGAGGAAAAAGTTGCTAAAACTACTTTAAATTAATAGTTTAGGCTTGAAAAGGCGCCCACTAACGCCGGCTTGGACACCTTCTAGGCCGGGTCAAAGCAAATTTGAATAGAGTCAGTCTGAGCCTAAACCAAGGCTCAGCACGGCCCTTTTTACAGGAAAACCAAGGCTCGGCACGGTGTTTTTACTGTGGAATTTATGTATAACGATTCAATCGCTCAGAGTTAAAATTTTTTTATTAAAAAGAAGTTTTATTATACAAGAGTTTCACTGTAATATATTTGTTGTGAATTACTGTATATAAAATTTATGTTACGTTTTAATTTTATGTGTTTTATTATACTCTGTGTTGATTGTGTTTTTGTTTACTTTGTGTTTTACAACTGTGTTTGTTATCGTATTTGCATTCTATGTGCATTTCTTTTGCATTCTTCTTTTCGTGTAAATTTTTAGGCTTATAAAACTAACAAAGGAAGTGTCTCATTCCGGAGATATGAATTGAGACTAGGCTGTTAGGCTTGGGATTCAATTCGTTATAGCCTACCATCATATTTAGTGCTAAAAATACAATTAAAATTTAAAGCTTGAAAATGAAAGTTATGCTTCGAAGTTAATTTTAACTATTAAATACTGATTTTAATGTACAACCTTAGGCTAAAAAATAAGCTTAAGCTTAATACTAAAGTTCCGATTTGTTATACAGCTTTCCATTGTATTGCATTTATACATTTAGCTCTGGTATTTTACATTTTCACTAAACTCTTATTGTATCAAAAATAATTTTAGAGCATTGTTATTTACATTTTAAGGTTAAAAATGAATTTTAGGTTTAAGAACGAAACTTTAGGTATAAAAGTAAAATTTAGATTCAAAAATAAAATTTACACTTGAAAGTGAAACTTCGGGCTTAAGAATGAATTTTAGGCTTAAAAATCAAATTTTTGGCTTAAGAATGGACATTAGGCTTAAAAATTCAATTTTTGGCTTTAATGTCAAATTTTGGGTTCAAGAAAACAATTCTAGGCTTAATAATGTAATGTTAGGCTTAAGGAAATTTTTGGCTAAAAAATCAAATTTTTAGCTAAAAATTAAGCTTGCTGTATGCGTTTCAAATTCTACATTCATTTCCAAAATTATGGTTCAGAAGTCGGCCCCTGGAAGCAAGAATGCGAATTTTGAAAGAGCGAAAAGGGGAAGGAATGGCGAACCGGGGCGCAGAAAGGTCGGTCCCTCGGTCTTTTCGCTGGCTCCGAGTGATTGATGACGCTTATGTCATTTGACAGTTCTCTGCCAATGTTCTCTGGGGCTACTGGACACTTTTGGAGTCGCAAAAAATTCACTTTTAACTCAACTCAAATTTGAAACCAAAAAATGGTGTTTCAAAGCAAAAAAAAGCGAAATCTAGGCTTAAAAAGCAAATTATTAGGCTTAAAAGAGAGGAAAATAGGCTTAAGTGAAAAAATAGATGAATAAAAGATAAGGGCTGTAGAAAAAATGCTGGGTTTTTAAAATTTAAGAGTTTATGCATAAAATAAAAAGGTTCGGGTTTTAAATTCAAAGAAATTTAAATATGAAAAAATTGACCAATCAGCGATGAGCAGGTTAAACAAGCCTATAAATCGGAGAAAAATTAAGGAAAAACTAGGAAAAAGTTGTTGTTTTGTAATATAGTAGGCTTGTTATGGGATAATGCAACATAAATTTAGAAAAATAAAAAAAAATTTCAAAAAATTGAAAAAATTTTGAAACTGCCGTTTTTTAATGACATTTTTTATAGTAACCACAAAAAAAAATTTTATAACTTGGGACAGCGCAGGGTAACGTAAGGAAAGGTAGGTAGTGTAGGGTAGAGTAGTACTAAGAACTACCTGTAGTACTTATTGGCCTGTGGCGTAGTACCAAACAGCCCTGCCTTTGCTTTGCCTTTGCCCTGCCTTTGCCCTGCCTTTGCCCTGCCTTTGCCCTGCCTTTGCCCTGCCTTTGCCCTGCCTTTGCCCTGCCTTTGCCCTGCCTTTGCCCTGCCTTTGCCCTGCCTTTGCCCTGCCTTTGCCCTGCCTTTGCCCTGCCTTTGCCCTGCCTTTGCCCTGCCTTTGCCCTGCCTTTGCCCTGCCTTTGCCCTGTCTTTGCCCTGCCTTTGCCTTGCCTTTGCCCTGCCTTTGCCCTGCCCTTGTCATTAAAACTTCTATACTCTGTTTTACTTTACCTTATGCTACCCTACCCGTCTATGCCTTACCTCATTTTGCCGTATCTTGCCCTTGCCTTGCCTTTTTTTCTTTTTTGTCCTTCTCTGCCGTTCCCTACTTTGCCCTGCCTTACTTTAATTTACATTACCTTACCCTACCCTCCTGCCAAATCAAAATCCCACCCCAACCCCTATTTACCCCATCGACTGGTCAAATCACAAAAATCTCAGCAAAATCTTTTACCGTCCACAAGAGCCCAACGGATTTACCGGTCGTGAGTGGATAAACGCACTTGAACGGTTTTAAACTTCTCCGATCGGACAAACATTAACGTATCGTATACGATACGGATCTGACCATCTGTGAGTGGTAAACTTGGGGTAAATTAAGATGGAGAAGATGGTTGATTCTAACAGGTGGTTTAATATTGGCAACATTTGGTTGATTTTTTTAGACTTTTTTAGTTTTTTTCTGGTTTTTTGAATGCATGGCACATTGAAAATGTGACAAAAGGTTAGTATTAGGCTTGCAAAAGCTAAAAAATTACAAAATTTTAAATTTTAAAACACAAAAAAAGTTTTGGCGTTTTTTAAGTAAGTTTTGTACTCGCAAAAACGACAAAACTTTTTGAAGACATATTATTGATAGATAACGTTATTATAGGTTTTCAAGAGCATTTTAAATGTAAAATACGAAAAGCTAGTAACTTTCAAAAAGGAAAATGAACTTGGTCCCCCCTGTGGACCAAATATATAGTCAGAAAAGTTTTTTGTCTTATCCTACCCTACTCTACCATATCATATCCTACTTTACTTTATTTTAGCCCTACTTTACTCCACCCTAGCTTACCATACCCTTTCCTACCCTACCTCGTCCTCTCCATATTAAACATGACTCAAATCATATTTGTAAATAGCCGCTCATAACAACCCCCCTCTCCCCCATTACTGTACCAATTTCACAAACAACACGCTCAAAAACACACCGAAACCCTACCGTAACCGTCTTGGCCCAAAACGTCTTTTTTGAATATCTTAAGGGAAGAAGGGGGGGGAGGGGGGGGAGGAGGTGTAGAGGGAAAGGGCGACTGGCGGCCTGTTCCAAGCCTTCGCCAATTCCGCTCGCTCTGGAAACTCGAAATGTGAAAAAAATATATTTTTCTGCCGGAGAGAGAAAAATTGACTTTTTTGACAAGTTTGACAGGTCTATTTATTCGAGAGTTAAAAGCATTCCCCCTACCTCCGGTGGGGATTACTGTACGGGGGGGGAGAAGGGGGGGGTTTGGGTAATAAGGGGTTTTGTGGAAGAAGGGGGAAGGGGGAAAAGAAAAACAGGGGGGGGAGGAAATATGAGAAAAAGGGGGGGGTGAGACGGTGGGGTGGGTAATTTATAGAAAAAAGGGATGGTGGGAAATTGAAAAAACAGTTTTTTTAGAGGAGAGTTAGGGGGTAGATAAGGTAAAAAATTATAAAAAAATAACTTTTTAAAGCTTTTAGTCTTGACATTAAAAAGAATAAATTTTTTTTTTATTTTTCTAAAGTACATGGTTAAAAGTACATGGTTATACTTACTGTTCCTTCTTTCGTAGTAACATTAGCTACTGCACAACTATTTCTACCTGTTTTACTAAGCACAGAATTATGTGAACAACCTAATACTATTTCGAAAGTCATTGCTACTCTACCCTTCTTACTGTTCAATCTTACACTCCCTTCATTCATCTCTAGGAAGAGAGTATATTCTGCCTTACCCTAGTGTTCTCTGCCTTATATTTCTATCATCTTACTATTTTAGTATCTACCCAACCACTCTTGTTATCCTCTCACTCTTCCGTTTGTTCTTCTTCAACGTCTTTCAGACTCTTATTGTTTATATTGCCGTTCTATACAGCTCTTTCTTACCCTTCTCTATATCGTCTTCCCTAGTCTTATTCTCACGTTTCCTACCCCTATCGTTCTCTCCAACACACCACCATTTCTCTATCGTTCTTTCTAGTCTTTTCTCAATATCATTATGTCGCTACCGTTCTCTCAAACTCTTCGCTCTCTTCTCATTCATCACCGTTCTTTCTACTCTTTTCTCAATATCTTAACTCCTACCGTTCTCCCCAACTATTCGTTCTTCTCTTGTTCATCACCGTTCTTTATATTCCTATTCTTACACTCTCTAACCCTGCCGTTCTTCCCAACCCTTCGGTCTTCCCCCACTCTCCACCGTTCCCCCACCAACCTCTCAGCCAACTACCATTCCCCTGCTCGCCCTAAAAGCATGGGTTGTGTCCCCGCGGAGCCCCCCGTCAAGATCAATGTCCCTAACCCGGGCGTTTCGTCTTCTTCGCCTTGGTCGTTCTTTCCAGTTTTAACTGTTCCGATTTTTAATGGCGTGTTATATAGATATATTTGTCTTTTTTCATGATGAAGAATTATTCGACCGCAAATAAAAGTTGTTGTTCTGATGAATGGACTGACTTATTGCCGTTTTACAAATTGATATATGAGATGACAAGAGCGGAGCGAGAAGATAACGTGGTTATATATTATGTTTGACACAATGGGTTACTTCGTCGCAAGGTTGAGGAGGGGGGGGTGACTGATTAGAACGTGGTTGATGATGAGTTTCATATTAAATTAGGGTAGGGTAAAGTATAATAAAGGGGGGGGTGGATCGGGTGGAGTATAATAGAGTGTGGGGGGGGGGGGGGGGTAAAGTTAAGTAGGGTAGGGTAATTCCTATATTATTAACATATTCTATGCCCTATACATTAGTACTATAACTTACCTGTAGTACCTACTTACCCATGGCCTAAAATTTTTCCTCACATACCCCTCCCCCCCCCCTTGCCATGGCATAAATTTTTTTTTCACGTAAAACCCATGCCAAATGAAAAAAATAGTTTCACATTAAATATGATACATTGCATGTAAAACTATCACTCAATCGCTTGTCGTTCTCGACGCTGGAAATGTGTCAGGGAATTGTCAGTAAAATGACAATTTTGACATAACCGGAGGCATTATGTTGCCAACTTTTAGGAAGAGCTAAATTTAGGTTTAGACTAATAAAGACGTAAAAAACAAATTAGCTAGCCTAAAAAGGTATATGTTAGCTTTAAAATGGCTACTTTTTGGCTTAAAAGTCAGCTTTTTGGTCTTAAAATGGTCGATTTTAGGCTTAAAGTGAGCTTAGTCTTAAGACAAGTTTATAAACAATGCGCAGGACGAGGCTAGAAATTAGTCTAGTCTAGGCAATTTTAGCTAAATTTTTTTAATTTAAAAAATTTTTTTGAATTTTTTAAATATTTTGAGCCCCCCCCCCTCTCGCTCATTAAATCTCCTCAAAGTTTGTTCAAACCCACCTTAAAGCTCGCCAATTTTAAACGTTTTAAACTGCGATAAACATCAGTTAAGAAGTGAGCCACTAACGACAATTTAAAGGCCCATAAAATTTGATCTAGATGAGGCCAACAGATGAAACTTTAGACAAGAAACTCGACTTTTATTGCGATATAATGGCAATAAAAACTGATTTATCAGACGAAAATTAGATATATGGGGCTACATGTTGCTTTGGGGGAATAATGATTAAAAGTGCAAAAAAATTGAAAATTGTAAAATTTTAAAATTTTAGAAAAACTTGTCTTAGCTCTAGCTGTAGCTCTAGCTGTAGCTCTAGCTGTAGCTCTAGCTGTAGCTCTAGCTGTAGCTCTAGCTGTAGCTCTAGCTGTAGCTCTAGCTGTAGCTCTAGCTCTAGCTCTAGCTCTAGCTCCAGCTCTAGCTCTTGCTCTAGCGTTGGCTTTTGCTCTAGCTTTGGCTCTAGCACTGGCTCTGAACATAGTTTTAAGCCTAGTCTTTGCTCTAGCCTTAAGCCTAGCCTTCTGTGCGTTAAAACAACTCATTCTTTGCCAAGCCATACCTTTTTTTCAGCCTTACATGTTCTCTACCTCAACCTTTGTTCTCTCTTGCCCCACAAGATGTTAGTCTACTCTCTCTTAGACTAACATTGTACGACTACTTTTCAAATAGCTTTTAACCTACCCTAAAATTGCAATACCTTACTTTTTCTCCTAGTATTATCTACCTCACCCGCTAAAGCATAGAATTTATCTTATAATACCAGTAAATCACCCTCATTTTCTACCTTCAAAAAGCTATCCCGTTTAATAAAATCTACCCCTCCCCCTTTCTCCCCCCACCCCCCCCCCTCCCCCCCCCCAACCTGCTTGTTTTTACCTTACCCTTAAAACCCTTAAAAATCCGGCTTATTTTCGAAACTGCGCGATTTCACCCTGCAATAGAAACTAATTAGAAACCGTTCTACCCCCTAAACCTTTTGGTGTTACCCTACCTTAAAAACCTATCAAAACCCACCCCACGTCCTAACCTGCCCACTAATGTAGCCATCCCAAAAAATAGCGACTAGCCTCGGTCTTAGCAGTCATTTTATATGGATGTTGGAGCTCCACCCTTCGCCATCTATCCATCAGTCCGCATCCATCTAAACCCATCACATCAAATGTGTTGAACGCCACGACTCTCGCCCCCCCCCCTCCTTGTCTTTTCAATTTTAGGCCTCAGTCAACGGTCATCAAGCACGTTGATGTATATATGATATAATGTTTTTGTCGGCATGTCAGAGCCAAATATTTTGACATAATCGTTTCGGCGCACACGGTTCTTGTCTCTCACTCCGTGCTAGCCCGGGCCTTATTTGAGAGTGATGGGGGCAGAAAGTAAGGGACAGGAAAGGAAACATTCCAACTGAC
Source organism: Bursaphelenchus okinawaensis (assembly GCA_904066225.2). NCBI lineage: Eukaryota > Metazoa > Nematoda > Chromadorea > Rhabditida > Aphelenchoididae > Bursaphelenchus > Bursaphelenchus okinawaensis. The sequence goes on along the minus strand of CAJFCW020000005.1, from coordinate 1,898,803 downwards.
AGTTAATGATAAAGAAGTGGAGAATTAGAGCGAAAGGATAGAGCTAGGAAAGTGCTATTGTTTGGATTTAAAAAGCCTTTGATAAAATTTGTAGAATTAAAAAAAATAGTTTGTAAATAAAAAATTTTGGTTTAAAAATGAATTATAGGTTTAAAATTGAGTTTTTAGGCTTAAAAATGAATTTTAGGCTTAGAATTGAATTTTTAGGCTTAAAAAGGAATTTTAGGCTTAAAATTGAATTTTTAGGCTTAAAATTGAATTTTTAGGCTTAAAATTGAATTTTTAGGCTTAAAACTGAAGTTTAGGCTTAAAATTGAATTTTAAACTTGAAAAAATTAAATTTAGGCTTAAAAATGAATTTTAGACTTATAAATGAATTTTAGGCTTAAAACTAAAATTTTGGGTATAAAAACGAATGTTAGGCTGTGAATGATCCTTAGGCTTAAAAATGACTTTTAGACTTTATAAATCATATTTTATTTGCAATAAGACTTTTAGGCTTAAAAAGTTAATTTTAGGCTTGTAAATTATGGTTTCGCTGGAAATAATTTTTAGACTTAAAAAAGGAAACTTAGGCTTAAAAAAGTCAAGAAAAACCTATTACAGTAGAACTTTTGTTTTAAATTTGCTCGTTATGAAGGAGTTTCTTTATAGAGGAGTTTGATAAACACGGGTGCTTTAGACAAGAAAATTAACCTTAGCTTCACACCGCTCTTTAGTTAACACTAGTCTCTAACTATCTAATGAAAACAATGCATTTCCGCCGAATTTCGATCCATAACAGTCTTGTCAACGTTGGCGGATGATGAATGAACTGTCAACGGAAGGGGAGTGAGGACGCGTGCGTGAAAACGTCCGTCATTCTGCAATATAATCTGTCTTGTTTGATGTTTTATTACCAGGCTATTTATTATTTCCATGTCAATATAAATCAACATGATTAGCAGCGGGGCGAGCGAGAACGGGGAGGAAAGTTTGGAGTTGGGCTAGCGGGGTGAAGTTAAAATTAATTTAAGCTTTAAATAGGACTTTAGACTTAAGCTTTCTTTTTTGCCCTAACCTTACTAGTCGAAATTTTTCTACATTAGCTCTAGCTTTAGCTGCCTTTTAACATTAGCTCTAGCTTTAGCTCTAGCTCTAGCTTTAGCTCTAGCTCTAGCTCTAGCTCTAGCTCCAGCTCCAGCTCTAGCTCTAGCTCTAGCTCTAGCTCCAGCTCCAGCTCTAGCTCTAGCTCTAGCTCTAGCTCTAGTTCTAGCTCTAGCTTTAGCTCTAGCTCTAACTCTAGCTCTAGCTCTTTTAAGCTTTGCTAGGACCTGTTAGTGCAAGCCTTTTAAGTCTAAGCCCTATTTGACTTAGTCTTGCTAATTTAAGCTCTGCTAGTCCAAACCTGGCGACTCAAAACCTCTTGGGTAAGCCTTGCTAGTCCCTGCTTTGCTAGTGCCGGTCCTGCGAGTCCAGGCCCTTCAAGTTCAAGTCATGCTAACCCTAGCCTTAGCTCTGATAGCTCTAGCTTTGTTAGTCCCAACCTTGTTAGCAGTCTTAGCCGATGTTTCTGTCCCTGATTGTCCTAGACTTGATAGTCCTAACCGTGATAATTTTGGCCTTGACAGTTCTAGTTCTGACACTCCAAGCCATGCTGCTTAAAACCATTTCCGAACCACTTTTTCTTGTTACAAACCTTATAACCGTCCTAAAACATAAAAACCATTTTAAACGCAACAACCTTGTACGCTTTGTTATAGGTAAATAGGGAACCGATACACCTAGGCTATAGATATATCGCGCAGTAATTTGTACCGCGGTAAGGGTTTGTGATTATGTAATTGCTTTTTGATGTTAAAAAGTTTGTTCCGAAGGTCAGAACAGGAGCTAGGGCGGGGGCTGTGTCGTAAAGTCTATCTATTCGGTTTAATCGGAGTTTAATAGAAAAAGGGTTAGACAGTCTTTGGTGGCATTAAACCGTGTTCAAGTTGGTAGTACAGTTTATAACAAAATTTACTTGTTATAAACATTAGCACAACAGAAGCATTTTTTAGTTTTTTAATTGAAAGAGCGTCTAAAAAGCCTAAAATTGAATTTTAAGCTCAAAGTTTACTTTAAAAGTCTTAAATGCTACATTTTTTATTTAGAATAGCATATTAAACTTAAATGTAAGCCTAAACTTCATTTTTAAGCTTAAACTTTATTTATAAGCTTAAAAGTTTACTTTTAAGCCTAAAACCCATTTTTTAAATTTAAAATTTCATTTTTAAGCCTATAATTTGTTTTTAAGAGCAAAATTTCACGTTTAAGCCTAAAATTTCATTTTTAAACCAAAAATTTTATTTCAAGCTTAACATTCATTTTTTAGCCTAAAATTTTATTTTTATGCTTAAAATTTTATTTTTAAGCCTAAAATTTCATTTTTAAACCAACAATTTTATTTCAAGCTTAACATTCATTTTTAAGCCTAAAATTTTATTTTTATGCTTAAAATTTTATTTTTAAGCCTAAAATTTCATTCTTAAGCCTAAAATTCATTTCTAAACTTACAATTTCATTTATAAGCAACGAACTCATCGTTAAGCCTAAAATTCCGTTATGAAGCCTAAATGTTGTTTCTAAATTAAAATTTTTTGTTTTACTTAACCAGCCGATAATATTAAGCATGACTCCAACCCTTCTTTTAACAACCAAAAACCCTACTTTACCTAAAGCTATATCAACACCCAATGCCTTTTTCTATGTTACGTGTGGCACAAGCTGCTGTTTAGGTATAACCGTAAATATTTGTAAACAACACCAGTAAAGGTATCCACCTTGAGGTAAAAACGCGTTGGTTGAGCAATCATCGGCATTCTAAACAGACCTGTGCCAGTGTTTTGACTTGTGGTTGTTGTAGCTGGTGTCAATGTCATTTCTGTTTTGTATGGGTGTGTTTTAATACCATATTTTGGGGATTTGTTGTTGTATTGGGAAAGAACGAACGACGTATTTTACACAGATTAAAAATGATTTTTAGGCTTAAATATATAATTTAGGTTGACAAAATAAATTTTAAGCTTTAATAAAGAGTTTTAAGTTTAGAACTAATTTTTGGTTTAAAACTAGATTTTAGGCTTAACAAGAAAATTATAAGCTTAAAAACCAATTTTAGACTTAAAGATAACTTTTAGGCTTAAAAATGAATTTTATGGTTAAAAGTTGAATTTTAGGCTTAAAAATGGAGTTTAAGCTTAAAAATGAATTTTAGGCTTAAAAGTGACTTTTAGGCTTAAAAAATAAATTTTTACTCTTAAAAATGGCTTTTTAGGCTTAAAAATGAAGTTCAGAGCTTGAAAATGAATTTTAGGCTTAAAAAATGTATTTTAGGCTTAAAAATGTACTTTAGTCTTAAAAATGAACCTTAGGCTTAAAACTGAACTTTAAACTTAAAAAGGAATTTTAGATTTAAAAATGACTATTAGGCTTAAAAACAAATTTAACATATTTCGAAAAACCTATATTATTATTGTCTTGCGGTGAGAACATAGAGAATAGACCCGAAGACAAGAGACACTTTCGGTCCACCCCTACCACGAAAAACAGCCATTTGGCTGCGGCCCCCCATCCTTTTTTTCTCGCCAGCCTGTTAAGTCACGCCCCCCTTTTGCAGTCCGCCATTGTGCCAATAGTTTTTGATATATGGATAGATTGCGGGAGTGTCATGTCATGTTTAATATAACAATCTGTAGTCAATCAAAACGTGCGAAGAATTGATGGACATCAGGGTGCGGGTGGAGAGACCGCCAGAGGGCTAGGAATAAACAATAAACTTGACGAAAATGGTGACAAATTGCGTTTTTACCGCGAAATTACGAGGAATTTGAATATTTTTTGGGGAATGGGAGGTGGGAATTGTATCTCAGTTTTTCGTGGCCACTGAGGTTCTGATTTTTAGACTCATCTTGAATGTAAGCCTAAGAATTTGGTTTAGATAGGGTACAACCGGTAAAGGTAGAAGAAGAGGTAGGGGAGGATGGATGGAAAGAAAGGAAAGGAAGGGTAGGACAAAGAAGAGAAGAGGGAAAATGAAAAGATAACAGGGGTATAATTTTTTGAAAGAAGAGTGTTTTTTTTTTTTTTTTACTTTAAGCTTAATAATGAATTTCAGGCTTAAAGATGAACTTTAGGCTTAAAAAATCAACTTTAGGCTTAAAAATGAAATTTTAGGCTTAAAAATGGATTTTAAGCTTAAAAATGAAATCTTAGGCTTAAAAATTAAATTTTAGGCTTAAAAATAAATTTTAGGCTTGAAAGTTAAATTTTAGGTTTAAAAACGAATTTTAAGTATAAAGGTTATTTTTAAGCCTAGAATCCACTTTTTAAACCAAAAAATGTTTTTTTTAAATTTTAGTGCTTAAAATTTTAATTACGATTTTATAGCCTAAAATTTATTTATTAAAATGTTATAAATATAAAATTGTTTTGAGCTGAAAACGAATTTTTAAGTTAGTTCTTTAGTCTAAATGTTATTTTTTAAGCCTAAGGTTCAGTTGTAAGCATCAACTTTAATTTTGAGCCTACAGTCAAATTCTTGTATATCAAATTGTTTGGGGATTTGAAATTTGTTTGTTATAAAAGTGTTTTTGTTATACAAGGGTTTTAAATGCACTGTGTACCATTGTCAGAAGATTTGAACGTTGTTCGTGGTACGTTAGGTCTGTTATCCAGGAGTTTCTACTGTATTTTTCAACTGCTTTTTTCACTTCTCTCAACTACAATTTTACAATCCAATACAAAAAATAAAGTTATATTGTTTTTTTCTCCTTCACAGTAACAAAAAATTGTGACCAATTTTCTTCGGCGTTCGGCTATTTTGAGTTGTTCTGATAACGCTACTGATAAGAATCTAAAGTTGTAAAAATGGGGTGTAAATGTTACTTTTAACAAATTAACCACTTACATTATTTTACGGGGGTCGATATTGAAATATTTTTTTTTTATTTTGCATCAGTGTATCATAGTATTTTATAGTATGTGTTCATAGTATTTTACATTTTTAGTGAAATTGTTTTGTTTTGAATTAATTTGTATGATTTTGGGGTTTCAGCTGTAAAAACTGTATATTTTAATTTTTTAAAATTAAATTTTAGAAATAAAAAATTAATAGTACGCTTGAAAGTGAATTTCGAACTTAAAAGTAGTGTTTTAGGCTTAAAAATGAATTTTAGGCTTCAAACTGGTTTTTAGGCTTAAAAATAAATTTTAGTCTTAAAAATGAATTTTAGGCTTAAAAATAAATTGTAAGCTTCAAAGTGAAATTTTAGGCGTGAAAATGATCTTTAGACTTAAAAATTCAATTTTAGGTTTAAAAAATGATTTTAAAGCTTAAAATGGAATTTTAGGCTTTAAAATGGAGCTTTAGGCTTAAAATAGAATTTTAGGCTTCGAAATGAAATTTTAGGCTTGAAAAGAAATTTTAAGCTTAATATTGAATTTTAGACTTAAAACTGAATTTTAAGCAGACAGCAAATTTTAGGCAAAAAATTAACTTTTAAACTTTAAAAAGAAATTTTAGGCTTAAAGTCTTATGTTGATGTGAAAAAAGCTAGTTTTAACTTGTGTTTTATTTTGCTGAATTGCGCAGCTGGAAAACTGCAAAAAATCTGAAAAAAACTAGAAATAAATATAAATCAGTCGTTATTTTTTGTCACAAATGTTGCTTTCAGACAATTTTTTATGATTATTATTATTGTTTATATGTAGTAGCTGCCGTATTTTACTATATTTTGATTATATTCTTTATCCGTATTTTACATTTAAATGTATTTTTTTAATCATTTTTTATTTCAAGCCGGGTTTTTTTTACTTTTAGAAAAAATATGGCTGGGGTGGAAAGAAAAAAGGGTATGATTAAGATTAGACTGGAGAAAGGCTAGGGTAGGGTTAGGATAGGACGGGTAGAGCTGCTAGCGTAGGCCTATATTATGGTGAGGATAGGGATATAGAGCTAAAGACTGTGGTATAGTTAATGAGAAGTCAGAGTCAGCCCAAGGTAAGATGAGGGTAAAACAAGGTTGAACTTGGCTAAAGTAAGGCTAGGGTTGGGTCTGAGCAGGGTTATGGTAACACTAGGATTCACCTACTGTAGAGATAAACATTGTTGGCCAAATATTTGAAAACGTGTTGTGTAGTCGTGTTTTTATTACGTTTTGAAATTTTTTTGCGTCAAAATTATAAAATTTTTTATTTTCAGGTCATCTTCGACGTTATCAAACAAAACAAAACTTATTTTTATTTATACAGTTACATCTTCAACTCTCAGCAATAATATTATTTGTACCTTCTCATCTACTTATACTAAAATTTTTATTTTGAAGTTATCTACTCCTATTTGAAGCTACCCATCTTCATTTTTAAACTGAATTCTGGCCAAGACAGTCAATAACTTTCAAAGTTAACCCTGCCATTTCGTTTTAAATGGATCCGTCTTCTGAATACTGGAAAACGTTGGGTCAGATCCCAACCACAACGACAGGAATGCCATTTGAGTATGGTTGGCCTGGAACGACCATGCTGAATTGTTTTCCACCGACCAGTCAAGGCTTGATGAATCCATTGGAGCCACAGCTGACTTCTCTAGATGGTCCTACGGTTAAGGACGAGATCAAACATGAGGTTGGTTTGGAATTTAAAAATTTTGAAAAATTTGATTTTTTTAAAAATTTTATTAATTTTGTAGGTGACTTTTATTCCTGGAGGCTGTTCTTAAAATTTTTTTGTAAAATACGAGTTGATGAGCTAATACATTTTTTAATGTTAAAATCGAAACAACCGGTCGAAAAGTTCTTAGAAAAGATTGTTTTTGAGTTTTTCTGTTCATTTAAAGGAAGTTCTTGCCATTTTATGCCTGGTAAAGAAAGTCATTGGCATTTGTTGTTCTGTACAGAAATTTCTTGCCATTTCTCATTTTATAAAGAAAGTTCTTGCCATTTATCAGTTTGTAAAGAAAGTTCTTGCAATTGCTTGTTCTATAAAGAAAGTTCTTGCCATTTTTTGTTCTGTAAAGAAAGTTCTTGCCATTTCTCAATATGTAAAGAAAGTTCTTGCCATTTTTCATTTTTTAAAGAAAGTTTTTGCCATTTTACGTTATAAATCCATAACTGTTTTTGCTTTTCATAAAACCTTTCTCAGCCGTCTCCACTAGCTCCACAATCTCTCTTCCTCTGACCTTTTGCCTTATTGTACGCATGGTTATTATACCATCGATTCGAATCCAATAAGCGCTTCCAAAACGCGCCGCAGCGCAATGTAACCAACCGTAATAATTTTAATGGATTAGCAAAGATTAAAATTAACAGCAGGGGAGGGGAGGGGGAGGGGAAGGGGGTTAGAAAAGGGTAGGGGAAAGAAGAGGAGGAGTGATGTGAAGTAAGGGGAGGACAGGAGAATTTTAAAAAAGAAAAAGCATTTTTAAATGTTTGATAAGCCTAAAATTCATGTTTAAGCCTAAAGTTTAGTTCTAAGCCTAAAAACAATTCTTAAGCGTAAAATTTTATTTTTAAGCCTAAACATCATTTTTAAGCCTAAAATTTAATTTTCAAGCCTAAATATACTTCTTAAGCTTTACTGTCTTCTCTAAGCCCAAAACTTTCCGACCACCTGTTTAATTGCATTTCCCTAATCGGAGTCGATCTGTATCGCTCATTAAGGCCATTAAGCCTATTGTCATCTTAATCTGGGCTCGCTTTAAGCGCTGTGGGGTCAAAAAGCGTGGCGCTCGCATGGCTATTATTAATGAACAGTTGCAGATGATCGGGCTATGAAAACTGTTGCATCAGAGAAGGTAGATCTTCCGTTTTTAGTGGTTTAGCTCAAAATTGAGATTTAGGTATAAAAATTGAGTTTTAGGTTTAATAATGAAGTTTTAAGTTTAAAAATGAAGTATTAGGTTTAAAAATGAATTTTAGGCTTAAAAATAAATTTTAGGCTTAAAAATGACTTTTAGGCTTAAAAATGAAGTTTAAGCTTAAAAATGAATTTTAGGCTTAAAAATGAATTTTAGGCTTCAAAATAACTTTTAAGCTTATCATTAGATTATAGGTTTAAAAACTAAATTTTGAGCTAGTCTGAGCCTAACTGTGCTTCTGGGCCTGGCCGAGCCTAGTGGATCGCGTTTTTAAGTCTATGTTCCAAGCCTAGGCCCGCTTTTTTCTTAATATCCGAAAGAGCAGCAGAAATGTCATCAATCACCGTCGGCCCCGTGCCGGCCATTAATCTTTTTCCAGGGATTCGACCAATATTAAGGGGGGCAAAAAGCGAATTGTGGGCAAAAGGATAATGAACAAAAGCCACCACCGAAACAAGAAAATTTGACGTCAGAAAGAGGGTTTTGAGGATAGGAAAATGACTGTTTTTTAGGAGTTTTAGGCTTAAAAGTGGGAAGTGCAAACTTTATTTTAAGTGAAAGATAAATAATATGATTAATCTTTTAATTTTAAGCCTAAAATCTAGTTATAAAACATGAAAATCATTTCTATGCTTGAAATGCATTTCTTTAAGCCTAACATTCTTTTTCAAACCTGCAAGTTAATTTTTAAGCCTAAATTTCTTTTTTAGCTTAAAATCCATTTTTATGCCTCATGTTCACTTCTTAAGCCTAAAACTCATTTTAAACCTAAAATTTATTTTTAAGCCTAAAACACATTTTTAAATGTAAATTTGCATACGATAAGCCATACATTTTCTAATTACATAAGTATGGCCAAACGATTGCGCATTAAATACCGTCTGTTTATGAAAAATGACAGGTCGTATGGCCATTTGATGAAAAAAGTGTCATATAGCTAGGTATTAACAATAAGTATACAAATACGAGAAGACACAGCGTATTTTACCCTTATAACAGCGAAGAAAAGCCAAAATTTTATTTTTAGGCTTAAAATTCATTTGAAAGCCTAGAATTTGTTTTTAAGCCTAAAATATGATATTTGAGCTTAAACGTTCATTTTAAGTCTAAAATTCATTTTTAAGCCACAAGTTTATTTTTAAGCCTAAAATTCAGTTTTAAGTCTAACAATGCATTTTTAAGCTAAAAGTTTATATTTAAGCCTAAAATTCAGTTTAAGTCTAAAAATTCATTTTTTAGCCTAAAATATAATTTTTAAGCCTAAAATTCATTTTTAAGCCTACAATCATTTTTAAGCCTAAAGTTCATTCATTAACCTCAAAGTTTATTTTTAAGCCTAAAATTCGTTTTTAAGCCTAAAATTCGTTTTTAAGCCTAAAATTCATGTTTAAGCCTAACGTTCATTCATTAACCTCAAAGTTTATTTTTAAGCTTAAAATTCGTTTTTGAGCCTAAAATTCATGTTTAAGCCTAACGTTCATTCATTAACCTCAAAGTTTATTTTCAAGCCTAAAAACATGACTTCACTTTTTCACTGCCAAAAAACCGCTAAAACAGCACTAAACTCAAAAAAGCCAAAGCCAGTAAACGCACCCTACTAAACATTCGAAAAGAAACGGCAAAAGATGGCCGTTTGCCTTCTTAATAGACAAACTTGACGTAAAAGGTCGTATCAATTTCTCATGTGCCGAAAATGTTTTTTTTACCTAAAAACTCTTTTTTATAAAAAAAGAATTAGGGTAGATTTTAACGCATTAAACCGCGATGACAACAGCAAAAAAAATTCAATGTTGCTTAATTAGGGTACTGTAGGTAGGGGTTGGGGAAGGAGATGTATCATATGGGTAGAGATAGGAGTTGAAAATGAATTGTAAGCTTGAACATGGAATTGTAGGCTTATAAATGAATTTTTGGCTTAAAAATGAAATTTTAGGCTTAAAAGTGAAATTTTAGGCTTAAGAAAGAAGTTCAAGATGAAAAAAAAATTAGGTTTGATAATGAAATTTTAAGCTTAAAAATGAAATTTTAGGCTTAAAAATAAAATTTTAGGCTTAAAAATAAATGTTAGGCTTAAAAATGAAGTTTAGGCCTAAAAATCAATTTAGGCTTAAAAATCAATTTTAGGCTTAAAAATGAAATTTAGGGCTAAAAATCAATTTAGGCTTAAAAACAGTAATAACCACTATTCTTTTTCCTTCCCCTTTTTCCTTTTCTTTAAGGACACCGTGATAATCTTCTCTTCATTGCTCTATAAAACACACTGTTGATACCTGATATTTTTCCACCAAGCTCTGTTAACTTTATTGTTTTCTAGCCTCTAGCTGTCTCTCCTTAACAGTAGTGTAAATAAATAATCATATTTTTCAAGCAGCGTATGATAATTGGGCGGGTGTGAGCGGCGCACATTTTGAAGTTTTTCTTTATTTCTTCAAAAAATATATACTCACTCTTCCTTGTATAACAAACTCTACTATAGCAAAAGTTTTGTATAACCAGCAGCTTTTAAATCTTCAGCCAACACTACACCGTGCGTCTCAAACTCCTGTATAACAAAATTGCTTAATAACGGACAAACTAGTGATTCTTTGTCTCTGTGATCTTTTAGTCCTTCGTTATACAAGAGCTCTATTGCTTATGTATATTAGGTTGAACCAAACGTAGCGGGACAGTTTTCATTTATTTTTCAACTGAAAGATGTTCCATTACTTTTGGTTCAACATAATACAAAAAAACATACATATAAACAGCCATAGGGTAAAAAAAATATACACATGTATAATATAACCAGTATGCAAAAAAAAACAAACTGACATTCATAGAGGCTATGTGCAAACACACATACTCACAATGCTCATAACCATAGCAATATGAAAAAATTGCACGTACATAGAAGCAATGTGCAAAAACCCGCACATACCTAGCCGCTATATACCAAAAAACACCCACATACACACACCCATGAAGGCACAGTGCGAAACACACACACCACTGTGCGCCCGACCAACGGCTGCACGCTGGACTCGGTCTTCATGACTTTGTAATCGCTGCAATCCATCTTTCAGCCCGCCTTGTGTCTCGCCAGCCGCCTCGCCGCGTTTGGTCGCCACCCGAAAAAATTTTTGCTGGGGGCTTTTTTCCCTTCTCCGACCAATCTTCTTAAATCTTCTTCGAGACGTCCGCTTTTTTGATATGTTTTGTTTCAATCAATGAATATGTATTTATTACATGACATATACATCATTGGTTCGTCAGCTTTTGATGAAAGTCGGACTACCACCGGATGATTTATGTTGTGTTGTGGTAATATGAATGATAGTAACAGGACCGAGGTGTTGGGATGATATAGAAGGTAGTAGGTGGTTATGAAGTGTTGTGATGATATAGGGCATAGTGGTAGGGTTAGAAGAGTATAATAGTATAGGGCATAGTAAGAAAGGTTAGCGTAGTAGAACATCATAGGGTATTGTAGTGAGTTTGTAAGCGTTATGATGATATAAAGGAGAGTAAGTGGATACAGAGAGTTGGAAGGTTATATACGTTAGTAACTGCTTACAGAGTGTTTTGATGATATAAAGAATAGTAGCAAGGTTAGTGTAGTAGAACATTATAGATCATAGCAATAGGTTTGAAAGTGTTATGATGTTATAAAGTGTAGTAAATAGTTACTGAGTGTTGTGATGATAAAGGTCATAGTAATAGGGTTAGAAGAGTATAATAATGGGTAAGGTAGGGTAGGGTGAAATAAGTTAAGGGAGATTAGGTTACTGACTCCCTATCATAACCAGTTCACTCCCCTCCCTTCACCCTCTTCTTCACCCCTTCCCCACTTCCTCCCCCCCCCCTCTTTTTCCTCCTTTACCCACCGTTCTTCTAAGCCTAGCCAAGTTTTTTTATAACGTGCCCTCTTTTCCTAAAAGCAGGTTTTAAAAATTTTTTTGTCATTAGAGCAAGGGATATTTTTTTTAACAAAAGATAATCATAAGTATTTTTGAAAGCCTTGTAAAAACTAATGAAGAATGAGTGATTATGACACATTAGCCTGCTCTTTTGCCTAGTTTATCAAAAAAACTTTTTTGCTAAACTTTTTATGAGTTTTAACTAGTTTTATAACTAATTCAGTAATTTATGTCATTTTTAAAATTTCCTTGACTAGACTTTAAATTAGGCCCACTAAAACAGGCTTGACTCCAGTCCGGCTTAGCTCGACGCCATCTCGGCTCAGCTCGAGTACGAGACAAATTTAAAATAAATCGTGCCGAAAATTTGTGTTCTCGCCTTTTTACAAATCTAGCGCTGACTCTTCTGTATTTTACAAAAAGTTTTAAAAAATGTTTTTCAAACCATGCTTTTTGGACACATTTCTCTAGGGGTTAACAAGACGATTGTCGTTATGACAAAGGACCGTTCTCAAATGACAAATGTTAAAAAGGGGTAAAAATATGGTTTTTAATTGAACATTTTTAAGCCTAAATTTCATTTTTAAGCCAAAATTTCTTTTTTAAGCCTAAAGTTCTGTAAATACATATCAAATTGTCAGTTTAAGCCTAAAATTAATTTTTTTGCCTAAAATTTGTGTTTAAGCCTAAAGGTTATTTTTTGAACTAAATATTTTATTATTAAGCCTAAACTTTCATTTTTAAGCCTAAAGTTTTACTTTTAAGCCTAAAATTTATTTTTAAGCCTAAAGTTTCACTTTTAAGCGTAAAATTCATTTTTAAGTCTAAAATCCATTCTTAAGCCTAAAATTTTACTTTTAAGCCTAACGTTTGCATTTTAAAATTTTAAACAAGCAAAAGCCTTTCAAGTGTCATCAAAAACAACACCCGGCTACTGTTCACTTCATGTTCATCTTATCGTTTTATCTCTTCACCCAAAACCATGCGTTTTTTGTTCGTTTGAAGTCGAATCTTCTCTCTCTCCAGCCTTTTTCCGAAACCTCATCGTCTCTTTGCCTCTGGGTTTCGTTCCGTTTTTTGCGCTCCCCCCCTTATCTCATTCGACTTCTCTCATTGGTTCGAATGCTTTTTTGGGGCGAAAGATTTATGGTTTCCTTCGTTTTTTCGCGAAAATTCAAATTTTTAAGAAATTGCTTCTATAATTTGTGCTGGATTTTGTTTTTTTTAATTTTTTTTAAATTTGGACTGAATTTCAAATTGTTTTTAAATTTTTAACCGAGTTTAATTTTTTTTGATTTTTCATTAAATTTTGATTTTTTTTAAAAATTTTTGATCAGTAAATTAATTTTTTTAAATTTTTTTTCTATTTTTCAATTTTTTTTGATTGCAATGTAATTTTAAGCTTATTAGGCTTAAAAATTATATTTTAAACATAAACATGAAGTTTAACTTAAAGAAATAAAAATTAGGCTTAAAATCAATTTTAGACTTAAAAATGAATTTAGGCTTAAAAGTAGATTTTAATCTTAAAAATTAAATTTTTGGCTTAAAAATAAATCTTAGGCTTAGAAAAGGACTTTTAGGTTTGAAAATGGTATTTTTGGCTTAAAAATGAATTTTAGGCTTAAACAGTAAATTATAGTCTTAAAAATAAATTTTAGGCATAAAAAGGTATTTTTAAACACAAGTTTGGGTTTTTAGGTTTAAAGATAAATTTTAAATTTAAAACTGAATTTCAAGCTTAAATTTGAAATTTTAGGCGTAAAATAATTTTTTAATTTTATTTTTAAATTTGTAAAATACGAAAAGTCTTCGTCCAATTTTATAAGTCTGTATTTTTTTTAATACGCGGTTACCTTGCTATTGTAAAACGACAATATCGCGTGTTTTTGATATGTTATGATAGAGTAAAATACGTCCATTGTTTTTTTTGGATTTTAGAATCTTTTAAAATCTCCATCGGAATACTCACCTAAAAATAGCTTCAGCTTGAATTCGGGTTCAATGTCCCAGCAGGTAATGATGTCTGTTTTCTTGTAGTGATACTCCTGTGTAACGAACGTCTTTACAGTGTAACTTTTGTATAACAAATCGTTCGGAAATTCTGAATCTAGTTGATATTTAAAAACTGCTCGTTATACAGGACGTCATTCTTTTTTGAACCTTTTTGACCATTTTTAAAACTTCTTTGTCAAAAACCTTCAAGCCTAATCAATAACAACGTCAATTCTCGTTCTTTATATAAAATATGCCCACAAAATAAAAAATTTGAACCAAATGTTAAACATCTAGACCACTTGGTTAAAAATGAAAAAAAAGCTCATTAGACCGCAATCTCAAAACGTTTTTTTAATTCGAAAAATCATTTGAAATGATTAGAAAAATCGTTTGAAATCGATTAAAGCTTCTGTTTTTAATGCTCAAGGCTATTAAAAACAAATGTTTTTGGGAGTTTTAGAGGTTTTTGAAAAGATTTATATAGGGCGTGGGCAAATTTTAAGAAATTTTGAATTTTTTTGAAATTTTTTGAAAATTTTTGAAATTTAAAAAAAAATAAAAATTTTTAAAAATTGAAATTTTTTTAAAAAAATGTTGAGTTTGGGCCCCCCTTTTTGAAAAAAAAGCGTAAAAAATTTTAGAAATTTTAAATTTTAAAATTTTAAAAAATAAAAAAAAATTTTTCAATTTTAATTTAAATTTCAAACTCCCTAATACCTTTAAAAAACCTTCAGTAGTAATAAAAATAAAAAAAAATCTCACTTGTTCATAAAAATGTCGTAAAACGCTCGAGAACGCATTAAAACCCAAGAGTTTTGTTGTAATAGCGTTGCGCAACACTCGTAAAGTTTGCCAAGGCTATTCGGTCGAAAAAACTTTTTTACAATTTGGTAAGGGGTTTTGGCGCCAGTGTTCGAAAAAACGCGCGTTCCGTTTTTATAGGCTATAAAATTAGGGAAAAGAGGTATAGTAAGATGGTAGGAATGGGGTTATGGTAGGGGGTACAGTAAGAGTAGAGTAGGGTAAGGATACTATTAAGGGAGGAAAGAGCGGGGGTACTTTAAGGGCAGGTCACGGTAAACTAAAGCAGAGTAGGGTAGGGGTACTGTAAAGGTGGGTAGTATGAGGATACTATTAAGGTAGGAGAGAGGGGGGGGTACTGTAAGAGTAGGGAAGGGTATGACGACTTTAAGGGTAGCGTAGGTGAACTGTAAGGGCATAGGCATTTTATGAGAAGGTAAGGTAACATAGAGTACTGTATGTGCAGGGTAGGATAAAGCAAGGTAGGGGTACTGTAAGAGTAAGGCATAAAAGGGTAGGGTAGAACAGGGTAAGTTAGGGTAAAGTAGGGTAGGTTAGGGTAGGGTAGGGTAGGGTAGGGTAGGGTAGGGTATGGTAGGGTAGGGTAGGGTAGGGTAAGGTACAAAAATTTTGAAAGAATCAAAAACCTAAAGGAAAAAATTTGGCCAATGATTTAATGGCTTCAAAAGCCTCAAAAGCAATTAGAGTCTGAGAGTAATTAGGCTGCGATTTTGAGAGGCATCAAATTTTAATTTTATAACTGGAAAATTGCGCTCCGCACTTAACCCTGCTTAGGACAAAACGTTAAAATGAAAAATGGTTTCTAGCTCTAGCTCTAGCTCTAGCTCTAGCTCGCTCTAGCTCTAGCTCTGGCTCTGGCTCTAGCCTTGGCCGCATTATTAAAGCCCTAAAAAAGTTTTGTAGTTTATTAACGTGAAAACTATAATAAAATGACGACAAGACTTTTTTAAAATGATTTTTTTTTCTAGAACTGCCTCAAAAGTACCAAGTATTAAAAGCAGCCTAAAATACAAAAAAAAATCAAAAAAACCACTGTCTAAACAAAAAAATTTCAAAAAACACCCCCTTCTCAAAAACTAAAGAACACCTCTCAAACAAACTTAAAATTACTTCAAAATTCATTTAATTCGCCTAATGCCATTCCTTTTTGCAGTATGGCGACAATTACGGCGCCACATCGGAAATGTATGCGGCCGGAGCGTCGGCCGTAGCCGGCGACCACACCCAGAATCCTTCGACGGCCGACTCGCTCAACTTTTACACGCCCAACTTGTCCGACCCGTACGAGCTGGGCATGGGCACGTTGGGGCTGTTGGCTGGTGGAGCCAGCGTGCCGGTGGATGATGAAGAGTTGAAACGACAAAAGGACAAAATTAGGGCGTAAGTTTTTTTTAAGTTTTGTTGGGTTTAGGCTTATAAAAGAGGTTAGGCTTAAAAATGTAATTTAGGGTTAACAATGAATCTTAGACTTAAAAATGAAATTTAGGCTTAAAAATGAATTTTAGGAGTAAAAATGAATTTTAGGGTTAAAAATGAGTTTTAAGCTTAAAACTGAATTTTAGGGTTAAAAACTGAATTTTAGGTTTAGAAATGAATTTAAGGCTTAAAAATGAGATTTTAGGCTAAAAAATTAAATCTTAGGTTAAAATAAAATTTTAGGTTTAAAAAGTTAATTTAAGGCTTAAACAATGTACTGTAGGCCTAAAAATGCTTTTTAAGCTTAAAAGGTGATTTTTAGGCTTAAAAATGAAATGTTAGGCTAAAAATGAAATTTTATGTTTAAAAAGTTAATTTAAGGCTTAAACAATGAACTTTAGGCTTAAAAAATAACGGTTAGGCTTAAACAATGTACTGTAGGCCTAAAAATGCTTTTTAAGCTTAAAAGATGATTTTTAGGCTTAAAAATAAAGTTTGGGCTTAAGTTTTACTGACTCCTAATTTTCACGAAAAATTTAATATTTTATATTTCAGACACCCCCTATACCCATTTCTAACTGTTCTGTTCGAACGCTGCGAACTAGCTACCTCAACCCCACGCGACTTCAGCAAGGACCCCCAAAGTCGGAGCGAGAGCGCGGCCGACGCCTTCAAAGACGATCTGATGTCGTTCATCGAGACCCGCAAACATGAAGAGCCAATCTATTACGCACCCAACCCCGAACTCGACAAACTCATGCTCAACGCCATTCAAGTGCTCAGGCTGCACTTGCTCGAGCTGGAAAAGGTCGGTTTTAAAGAAGGGTTTTTATTTGGAAGGGGTAGACTTTCATAGAGAGTAAACTGTGCTAGGCTGGGGCTAGAGAGCTATCTCTCAGTTCTGGGCAGGGGTGGCTTATAAAAAGAGTTCTCCAGCTAGAAGAAAGGTTGGCTTGAAGACTGGTTTTAATTATGGCAGGGCTGGGCTGGCGTTGACTGGGCTTGTCCGGGTCAACCTACTGGTTTTTTAGATCTAGGGCGGGGTAATTTTTTCAAAAATTTGTAAAAGACTGTTTTTTGGCGAATATTGAAGAACCTTTTTAATTGAGGGGCGCTTTTATAAAATTAGGGTTGAAAATAAACTTTAGGCTTAAAAATGAAGTATTAGGCTTAAAAATGAATTATTAGGCTTAAAAATGAATTTTAGGTTTAAAAAGTGAACTTTAGGCTTAAAGATGAAATTTTAAGCTTAAAAATTAATTTTAAACATTAAACTGAATTTTAAACATGAAAATTACTTTTAGGCTTAAAAATGAAGTATTAGGCTTAAAAATGAATTTTAGGCTTAAAAAGTGAATTTTAGGCTTCAAAATAAATTTTAGACTAAAAAATGTATTTTACGCTTAAAAATGAATTTTAGGCTTAAAAACAAATACCACTTTGGTTTTTGTTGATTTTCCGTTATTTTGAACTGATAATTTTTATTTTCGTTTTTATCAATGGCGAAAATTAAAAGATAAAGGTCACTTCCATCATTTTTTGACCACCTTAACAAAAACCACTTTGAATCGCTTTTGAAGTTGTAAAGTCATAAAATTAGAACACTGATAAACAAATCGAAACTAAACTCCAATTTAAAGTAGAGTGGGGAAAATGCTGCAAAACGAAAAATGGCTATCATTGACTTAGGAAAAAAATAATGCAAAAAGTAAGCCTAAGGCTCGGTTAATACATATCGAGTAGTCAGTTTAAACTTTAAATTCTATTTTTAGGTTAAAGTTCCGCTTTCAAGCTTAAATTCATCGTTTAAGCCTAAGATTTATTTAAATTCTATTTTTAAGCCTAAAGTTTATTTTTAAGCCTAAAATTCATTTTTAAGTCTACTTTTTCATATTTAAGCCTAAAATTCATTTTTAAGTTTAAAATTTATTTTTAAGCCTAATCTTCTGTTTTAAGCCTAAAATTCATTTTTATGATTAAAAGTGCATGCTTTTTTGTGTTTTACTGTATGTTTTATCAAAAGCGCTTGCCGTAGACTATAAAACTACAGTATCTTTTCGTATTTGATCTCTCTTTACTGTGCGGTAAAATTCAGACTTGAAACGAACTAATTTAAGTTCTATCTTACTAGACTTGCCTTTAGGCGGCTAAACTACGTAAAACATGCTTTTATTCAATCAAACTAAAAGATTCCTCTTATGCGGTTAAACTAGTACGACATGCTTTTAGTTGTTTAAACTATAACATCTCCCTTAGGCGGTCAAACTAGTAAGACATGCTCTTAGTCAAGTTTAAACAAAGCCATTAACCGCTTGAAGTCGAATCGTTTTTGAGTTAGTTGCTCAAACAAACCCATGCCCTTAGTCGGTCAAGTTTAAACAGATCTATTAACCGCTCGAATTTGAACTAATTTTACTTTGCGGTAACGCGTAGACGACTTTTACTTTGCGGTAAAGCGTGGAGTATCCGTTACATCGCCACAGCTGCGGCGACATCAAACGCCGTTAATGGGATCAACTTATGGGGGGCTCATTTCCATGCCCCTATGTCCCACTGCGCGAAAAAAAAGTGACCGTAAAATGGCTGAGCCGACCGTATAATTGGAATTGTGGGGGGGGTGAAAGTGTTTAAAATAGAAATTTTAAAAAATGTAATAAAATAATGACAAAAGGACTTAGAAGTACAGGGAAACTTATAAAAATCAGTCAATAGCACAATATAAAAAAGCAAAATATCAATGATAATATATAATACATGATCATACATATATATTACAGGGTGTAACAGAACTTTTGACGCACTTTGTATACATGAACAATATCTTATTCCAGGTTCACGAGCTATGTGACAGTTTCTGTCAACGCTACGTCCAAAACCTCCGGGATCACATGCCAATGGATGTTATGAACGAAGAAAGAGCCGGTTCGGCCAACACAACCAATCCATCGCCGGCTTTGGGAACCCATTCACCAGCAATCCCAACCAGGACCTACGAACCACAAAGTGTACCACTGCCAGAGAGTAGTAACATGCATCTTCATCATGACGTAAGTGTTTTTTACAAATTTTTATAAGGGTGAGGAAAAATTTTTTGGGCAGGGTAAAAATTTTTGGGCGGGGTAAAATTTTTTTGGGCGGGGTAAAATTTTTTCGGGCAGGCAAAATAGTTTTTTGTGAGGGGTGAAGGGAGAAAAGGGTGTTTAAACATTTTTTGTCGAAAAATTTTGAATGGGTAAGGAGGGGGAAAAATTTTGGGTATGGTAAAAAAATTTTTGGGCATGGTAAAATTTTTTTTGGGGTAGGTAGGAAGTGATTATGCGTCTTTTATCAAAAACGTTTGAATAGGGAAAAACAGAAAAAAAATTTTGGACGGGGTAAAAAAATTTTTTTTGGGGGTGGATAATTTTTTTTTGACATAAAAAAATTAAAAGAAGGTGTTTTTTCAAAATTTATAACATTTTTACTAACCTTATACCTCTCCCATACTGTACCCTAGCCTTATTAGCCCAAAAACTATAAGCCTAGCTCAAGGTCATGGAGAATATATCGCCCCCCCCCCTTCTTCCTATTATAAAATCCATCCTTTTCGAATTTGCATAAGTCCACATTTCCTTTTGTTATGCCGATTGGGCCAGGGATAGGATTATACGTTATATTAATACGTAGACTATTGAAAATGGCATTGTTTTTGGCATATTAACATAAAGTCAAGGTCATGAGAATTGGCTTTTTTAAGTCTAAAATATACTGTCATACTCAAATATAAAAAAAATTAAGAAAATACACAATTTTTAACCGTATTTTACCAAAAACTTCATTTCAGTCCGCAGCCCAGCCGAGCATCGGCTTCGACCGGTCGGTGAATACGCCAACAGCTCAAACCCCAAACTCGAGTACGACCGACTCACACACTCCAGGCTCGGAGCGATTTCAGAACGTGAACGTCAGCAATGGAGCTGACCTCAACAGCCCTCGGAATGGGTAAGATGAGGTTTTGTAAAATACGACATTTTAAAAACCATAAAATTCAAAAACTAATTTTAAAAATAATATTTTAAGGCATTTTTTAAGCCTAAGAATTTAGCTGTAAGCTAATTTTAAGCCTAAAATTTAGCTTCAATTCGAAAGCTTCATTTTTAAGCCTAAAAATTAGTTTTAAGCCTAAAGCTTCAATGTTAAGCCAAATGTTCGTTTTTAACCCTAAAGTTTATTTGTTAAGCTTAAAGCTTCATTTTTAAGCCTAAAACTTTATTTTTAAGTCTAAAACTTCATTTTTATCTTAAAATTCATTTTTATGCCTAAAGCTTCAATTTTAAGCATAATATTTGTTTTTAAGCCTAAAATTCATTCTAAAGCCTAAAGCTTCATTTTTAAGCCCAAAAACTTCATCTGTAAATCTAAAAATTCTTTTTAAAACCAAATAGTGTTTTTTAAGCCTAAAATTTTCAAACTTCAGAAAAAAAACTAAAATTCGTTTAAAAATGACAATCTTTTCAGGACCCAAGCCAACAACTCGCTGAACTCGTCGTCCGGCTCCACCACCAACCTACTGGATGCTCGTTCTGAAGGTATGTGAAATGGAATAAAAGTGCACTTCTGTCTCTTGTTTTTACACTTTTGTTAGGTTGAACTACCCTTTTGTCATACTGTTACAGAACTTTTTTACTGTATGTTATACCGTGACAAATTTTGGGGAGGTGGGGGGGGGGTGTTTTCTTCATACGATACTGAAGTTTAGTACGTATAGTGTACTATAAAGTACCGAAATTTAGTACGGTGTATCATTCTGTACTAAACTTGAGTACAGTATATTATACAGTACTGAAAATAAGTATAGTGTACTACACTGTACTAAAATTCAGTACACTATACTATACAGTACTAAAACTCAGTACAATTTTTCATACTGTACCAAAATTTGTGACAGCTATGACATACTGTAGCAGTAAAAATCTTTTTCCTACTGTACTTTTTTTTATTTTTTGTGCTTTGAAACCCCTGATTTTTCCTCTATATGGCCATAATTTTTTCCAAAACCTCAATTAACTTTTCCACAACACTGTAAAACGCCCGGTTTTCGGGGAATGGTATACTGTAATTTTGGTACTGGTTTGCAAAAAATTTTTTTTTGGAAGCGGACGGGTGTAAAAAAGATTTTTTTAGGATGAGGAAGTTTCAGACAATTTTTTTTTGTGGAGGAGCGGGCGGGGTAAAAAAAATTTTTTTGGGAGTGGATAAAATTTTTTTTTGAAAGTGAAAAGGGAGAGAAAATTTTTTTTAGGGGGGGGGGGAAGGGATTGAGAAAAAAGAAAAAATTTTTTTTTGGCAAGGGCGGGATAAAAAAAAATTTTTTTTTGGGGGTAGATAAAAAATTTTTTTGGCCGCTCCACCTTTGAAATTCCAAAAAATTTAAAAAAAATTAAAATCAGTACCAAAAACCAAAAAAAAGGTACCATCCCCCTACTACCGGTCCCACTTTTTGCACTGAACTGTTTTTTATGTTAATTTTTCGAAAAATTTCGTTTTTTTGTGGATTTGACAAAAGAAAAGATATAGTTTTGTAGTATTGTAATAACTTTCGAAGAGCGCTTGAAGAGGAAATGTAATTGTAAGTCTTTTTTTACTTCGAATTAGACTTTGAACGTTCAAAAAATGTTATTGACTTTTGGGTGCAGCTGATCAGTTTTTGAGAATTTTTAGAGTTTATTTGGTATTTAAGTGAAAACTTTCTTTACAAAGCGGAAAATGACAAGAACTTTGTTTCCAAAACTTGAAATGGCAAGAGCTTTCTTTATAAAACAAAAAATGGCAAAAACTTTCTTTACAAAGCGTAAAAATGCAAGAACTTTGTTTACAAAACACAAAATGGCAAGAACTTTCTTTACAAAACTTGAAATGGAAAGAACTTTGTTTACAAAACAAAAAAAGGCAAGAACTTTCTTTACAAAGCAAAAAGTAGCAAGAACTTTTTTTACAGTGCAAGAAATGGCAAGAACTTTTTTTACGGAACAAAAAGTGACTTATCGTATAACTTGTCACCTGCAGGCTGCAAAGCGTGTTGTTTAAGTTTTTAGGGTGCAAATGGCAAAAAATTTCTTTAAAAAACGTAAAATGGAAAGAACTTTCTCTACAAAACAAAAAATGGCAAAAACTTTCTTTACAAAGCTTAAAAATGCAAGAACTTTCTTTTCCGATCAAAAAAATCTCAAAAATTTGGCTTGTCGTATAACTTGTCATCTGCTAAGCATCAAGTTTGTCTTATTATTACAAATGGCAAAAACTTTCTTTACACAACAAAAAATGGCAAGAACTTTCTTTACAACCCAAAAAAACATCAAATTAAAAATGCCATTTAAACCTTTAAAACTTTTAAAACTAGCCAGTTCTGCCCAAAGTCAATTCCCCAACCATAGGATAACTTAATTTTATGTCGTATTTATTATTGTTATAAACTGTCTTTTGTAAAGCAAATAAATTTTTATGACAAAACCATAGTTCTCTATTTGACAAAAAAGGGTTTTCCGGTCGAAAAGTTTGTAGAAAAGGTCAAAAATTTTATAGAAACGGGTTAAAAATGGCTTTTTTGGGCTATCACTAGCCATATGACCCATTCTTTTTTAGGTTGTTCAAATAATTCTGTGCTCTCTCAAACCAAGTTTTTGGGGCCGTGTGGCGCAGAATTTAATGAACAGCAAAATAGAGGGGGGTTTATAAACATTTATAGACTAAAAAAAAGCCATTTTAAAGCCTTTTTCTACAAACTTTTTGACCGAAAACCGACCTCAAAATGAAAAAAAAAAACGTTTTGGAAACCGTATTTTAGGTAAGTGGGCCTTATTTGTTTTACTAATCACTTTTTTGCTTCTTAACATTTTTTGATTTTGAGCTTTTCAAATTGAAATGAACGTTCAAGGCCTTCAACATTTCGTTTTTTCTTGATTTCACACCTTTTTTCAAGCGCTTCGTAAAAGGTTTTTACAGTTACTACAGATTTATGTCTTGTACAGTACTATTTTTTGGTTTTTTTGGTTTGGATTACTGTATTTTTTGTTTTACAGTTGAAAATTTTAGTTTTTGTTGATTTTTCAGGTTAAAATTGTGAATTTTGTTAGCTTTTTAGTTCAAAATCTGTTATTTTTTTACGTTTTTAGTTAAAATACAGTAAGATTTTGCTTTTTTTGGGTCTTAAAGATACAGTATTTTGCGTTTTTTAGTTTTTTTTGTTTTTTGTTTTTAGTGTGCTTGATATTTTGTTATAATTACCACTTTTGGTGCTGTGTTGCATTTGATCACTGTTTTTGCTTGCCAACCGCACTGGTTTGAGCACAGTTGGAGCGCTAGTCCATTTTTAATACCCTACCCTACCCTACCCTACGCTACCCTACCCTACCCTATCCTATTCTACCCTACCCTACCCTACCCTACCCTACCCTACCCTACCCTACCCTACCCTACCCTACCCTACCCTACCCTACCCTACCCTACCCTACTCTACCCTACTCTACCCTACCCTACCCTACCCTACCCTACCTTACCCTACCCTACCCTACCCTACCCTACCCTACCCTACGCTACCCTACCCTACCCTACCCAACCCAACCCGACCCTATCTTTCTACCCTACCCGATTCGGCTCTACCCTTTTATGCCCTACTCTTACAGTACCTCTACCTAAATCAGACAAAAAATATTTTGAGTCATAACTTTTTTTAAATGCCGATACAGATACGCGGTTTCGGGACATTGTAGGTAGGGCTTTAGGGTCACTAATTCTAGGCTAAAAAATTTTTTATTTGGAGCAACTTTGAAGTTATATTAACTTTACTGTACCCAACTACCTTCAAATTTTCAACTTTTTAATGTCAAACGCGATAAAACCACGCCCTTTGCAAAATTTCTAAAATTTTAAAAAAATGCAAATGCTACTTTTTGTAAAGCATAAAATAACGTATGTAATCCTAGAATTTGGCTAGAATATAGTTACAGCTGTTTAAAATACCGTATTTTCGAATCTTTTTCAATTTTCCGTTTCAATTCCTAATTTTCTGTTCGAAGGCGAATTAAAATTTTTTTCAATTTTCTTTTCGAAAATTTTACAAAGGCGTGGATGAGTAAATATGTCATTCGCACGCACTTGTAATTAGCCCTCGAGACGAGATTGTTTTCTTTTTTGGCTTAAGGAACTAGGGGTGGAGGAAGTTTGGGTACAGTAACAGTAGGAAAGGAAGTTGGAGTAGGGTAGGGTAGCGTAGGGTAGGGTAGGGTAGGGTAGGGTGGGGTAGGTAGGGTAGGGTAGAGTAGGGTAGGGTAGGGTAGGGTAGGGTAGGGTAGGGTAGGGTAGGGTAGGGTAGGGTATGTTTTTTTAATTAGTAGGGTATGGTATTTTAAAATATTGATAGGGGGTGTTTATACAATTTAAGAAAAGGTGGGGAGACGGTAACGCAAAAAAAAATTTTTTTTTAAATTTTTTTAAAATTAAAAAAATTTTTTTTAAAAATTTTAAAATTAAAAAAAATTTTTTTTTGAGGTAAAACTATCCTATATCATTTTTTACCCTCGCCCTGCCCCCTCCTGATTTCTAACCCTTCTAACTGATTTTTTTTCAAAAAAAAAATTTTTTTTGATTTTGTTTAAAAATAGACAGACTTCCACTGTACTCCAGCATCCCTTTTCACACATTTTAACGTTTTCGTGCTGCACTTGCATGTTGTCGCAACCTAGCAACTTTTAGACTCACCGCACTTAACTAACCACTTAACGCTTTCTAACCAAACATACGACGATATGGTCTCGAAGAAGCATGACGAATACGACTACCCTAAGGCGGAGTATCAACTGGTCGATTATTCTGACGGGTATTACAAGTACGAGGACGACAAGAGTACTGAGGATGTTGGGAATGACAATGACGACTTGCCTGATGACTATCACTTGGCATCGGCCGCCAAGAAGAGGGGCTGCTTTCCTAAAAACGCTACTAACAAACTAAAACACTGGCTTTTTCAAAATCTTACGGTAAATTTTTGGGGGAAAAAGATTGTTTTAAAGGTTGAAATTTCAAAAATTAAATTTGGTTTTTATTTTCTGCCCAAAAAACGGTTTTAAATTTGATTTTTGGCTACATAAAAATGACCTGAAATGTAATTTTGTTACCTAAAAATGACCTGAAATGTAATTTTGTTACCTAAAAATGACCTGAAATGTAAATTTGTCACCTAAAAATGACTTGTAATCTACTTTTGTTACCTAAAATTGACTTGAAATGTAATTTTGTTACCTAAAAATGGCTTAAGAGTTTAATTTTTATATCAAAAACTAGGCATAAACCTGATTTATTATCTAGAAATTCTTCTTGTTTGTTACCCAAAAAATAGCTTTTAAAGTTTATTCTTAGCCACAAAACGATTTTAAAATAAATTTTTTTTTAATTTTTAAAATTTTGCAATTTAAAAAAGTTAAAAATAAGGTCATAACTTGATTAAAAATCAATAAAAAGTCGAAAAAATTCAAAATAACTGCAGCTTAACACAAATAGATATAAAAATATATTGCACTTTGCTGTGTGAAATTACCGTATGCTCCTATACTACTAATGCTTTTGCACTGCACTTTTTTTACAAAAAAATTTTTTTTTGGTTTTGGAAAGGTTGTTATCACTTACATTCTTACTTTATCACTAACTTTTTTTTTCTTTGAAGCTTGTCATACCCTAACCTCTTCAGTGATGATGCTCATGACCCAGCTTGTCATTTTTGGCTGAGAGAAGGGGTCTTTATCTCCTCCTTACATTTTTTTGCACTGCTTAACCTTGCCCAGTTATGGTTTTACTATTGCACAGCTTGATATTTTATTTAACTTTAACTATAGAGCATTTAAAAAGTTTTGTCGTTTTTTAATACTAGTTTCAGCGAGAAAAACAGACAAAACTTTTTTAATGTTTGGTTTTGATGATTTTTCTCTTTTTCTTTGATTTATTCTTTATTTTCTACTTTTATGTCATCATTTATGGCTCATATTACATCTTTTTTAAATGATTTTCAACTTTTTTTGAAATTTCAAAATTTAAAAAAAGTCTCTGTACCAACTCTCATTTGACCATTCTTTTAAAGGTGATGACAATGTCTCAAACGGCTCATTGAACGAAGATGGACGTGACTCGGTGAACAGTGATGGCAACGCACCGTCCGAACGGTCGAAACGAAAAGTGCCCAAGGTGTTTAGCAAAGAGGCTATTACCAAGTTCAGGGCATGGCTTTTCCAGAATCTTGCGGTTAGTATTACTTCAGACTAGCAATTTTTAAAAGTGGCATTTTAGGGTTATATTGATTAAAAATGACGTTTAAAATGTTATTTTCAAAGAAAAAATTGAAAAAAACCAACTTTTAGGTACAAAAATAGTGCAAAAGCATACTAAAGAGCATACGGTTTACAAAGCAAACTTACTGTAATAAAAGCTACAGTAATCCTACATATAAAACATTTTTAAAATTTTAAAGTTTTGCAACTCTTTTAGGCTTATCTTATTTATTTTTCAGCACCCATACCCATCAGAAGACCAGAAGAAGCAGCTGGCTGGAGAGACAGGTCTGACAATTCTACAGGTCAATAACTGGTAAGTGAAATATCTTATAACAATTTTTATGGTTTCATATACATTTAGGCTTAAAAATGAACTTTTAGGCTTAAAAGTGAATTTTAGACTTAGAACTGATGTTTTAGGCTTAAAATGAAACTTAGGTTTAAAAATGAACTTTTTGGCTGAAAAATGAATTTTAGGCTTAAAAATAAACCTTTAGGCTTAAAAATGAAGCTTAGACGTAAAAATGAACTTTTAGGCTTAAAAGTGAATTTTAGACTTAGAACTGATGTTTTAGGCTTAAAATGAAACTTAGGTTTAAAAATGAACTTTTTGGCTGAAAAATGAATTTTAGGCTTAAAAATAAACCTTTAGGCTTAAAAATGAAGCTTCGACGTAAAAATGAACTTTTAGGCTTAAAAGTGAATTTTAGACTTAGAAATGATGTTTTAGGCTTAGAAAAGTGGTCTTAGACTTAATGAAGTAGGGCTTACAGATAGATAGATTTTAAGCTTAAAATTAGGACTTTAGTCTTAAAAATGAGAGTTTAAGCTAAAAAATGTATTTCAAATTGAATCCATTTCCTTTCATTTTTATTTTCTTTTTGCTTTGTAAACAAAGTTCCTTCCACCTTTTTCTAATCTCACATAAACCCGTTACATATTCAGTGTTCTTTGAAATTGTTTTTGAAAAACCGCCAGAAATCCCTTTCCATCCCGCAGTCCCATCACACTTGATGGATGGGGCCAGCTGCTCATTGCAAGAAAATTGTCGCAATCTGCATTTTAAGGTTTTTGGAGAGAGTGTTGAGGAAGTAGAGATTGGTTAGAGAAAGAGATTTTGGATAAATTCAAGAGAAAATAGCGTGTGTAATGAAGAGAACTGTCGAGTTGGAGATTAAAAATTTAATACAGTAAAACGGCTTAGGTCTAAAATAATATTCGTAAACTGAAATTGACCTTGTAAGTCTGAAGGTATAATTACATACCTAAAAGATATTTTTTAAGATCTCAGTTTAGTTTTAAAGCTGAAATTTCATTTTTAAGCTTAAACTTTATTTTTAAGCCTAAAATTTCAATTATAAGCCTTAGATTGATTTTTAAGCTTAAAATTCATTTTTAAAACTAAAACGTCGTGTTAGGTTTCATTTTTAAGCTTAAAATTGCATTTTTAAGCCTATGCTTATCTTTATAAGCCTAAAACTCATTGCTAAGCTTAAGATGTTACTTTTAACCCAAAAATTTGCTTTTTGAGCCTAAAACTTCATCTTTAAAACTAAAATTCAATTTTTAACTCTGAAACTTCATTTTTCAATCTAAAGTTTATCATTTTTAAGCCTAAAAATAATTTCTAAACCTAACTTTAGTAAAATTTTATCTTTTGGCTCAAATAATCAATATTTGCAACCCTTTCTACAATTTTTCCTAAAATTCATCGTTTTCAGGTTCATCAACGCCCGCCGCCGGATCGTGCAGCCAATGATCGACTCGAACAATCGTGCCGGTAACAGTTCAAATTGTCAGGTTTTTCGGAATCGCCGGAGGAAAAATTCGGATAAATCGCCGTCGCCCGAATGTCGAGTTTCGGTACCACCAGCACCAGGTTCGGTTGGAGCAGCTACGTCGACGACGTATAGTCCAGACCCTGCAATGTTAGTGTCTCCGGCGACCAGTACGTACCCCATGTTTGGTGCTGGATATCCTGGGTTTGGGACACCGTAAGGTTTTTGGTTTTTGGATATGATTCTTCGAGCCTAAGCTTTATTTTTTAAGCATAGAATTGAGTTTTAAGCCTATGATCAATTTTTCAAACTAAAAATTAGGTTTTTAAGCTTAACTTTCACCTCTAAGCCTAAAAACACATTTTAAACACAAATTTGAGTTTTTAAGCCTAAAATTTATTTTTAAGCATAAAATTCATTTTTAAGCCTAAAGTTCCTTTTTTTAAGCTTAAACTTGGTTTTTTTAAGCCTTAGGCTTATTTTTAAGCCTAAAATTCCTTTTTTTAAACCTAAATTTGGTTTTTTAAACCTATACTTCATTTTTTAAGCCTAAAATTCATTTTTAAGCATAAAATTCATTTTTAAGCCTAAAATTCCTTTTTAAGCCTAAACTTGGTTTTTTAAGCCTAAGCTTAATTTTTAAGCCTAAAATTCCTTTTTTTTAAACTTAAATTTGGTTTTTTTAAACCTATACTTCATTTTTTAAGCCTAAAATTCATTTTTAAGCATAAAATTCATTTTTAAGCCTAAAATTCATTTTTAAGCCTAAAATTTCTTCTTTATGCCCAAATTTCATTTTTTAAAATTAGGTTTTGGCCTTAAGCTTAAAACCTTATTTCTTAAGCCTAAAATCAAAACTTTTTAATTTTCAGAGGTTTTCCATCCCAAATGTTTATGCCTGGAATGGTAGGAGCGTACAACATGACACCGAGCAATTTGACTGGCAGTTGGGTCGATTTCAGCTCTAATCTTGGCTCTATGGACAATTAGGGTGAAATCATGAGTACCAATACCCTAGAGTTATGAGTACCAACATCAGTACTGCTTTTAGTACCATGAACACAATCTTGTACTAAGTTGTGATGATTTGAGTATTAACTAGTACTAAGTACAGTACAATAAATAACAACTTTAGTACTGAACTATAGATCATGACTACTACTTTTGGTACTCAAAACTATACCTTCCCGTCTAGTACCCATCTCTATGCCTAAACTGGTACTCCTACAGTATTAGAGCCACAAATGACATAAATTTTTTCTACTTTTACATGAAAATGACATTTTTTTGTCTTTTAAATTGAACTTTACATTGAAAAAACTTTAAAACTTCACATAACGAGCTCATTAATCTACCTTCGAAAGCTTACTGTATTATAATATTGCGTCGTATTTCATTACTCATTTCATTATTCTATGTAACTTTGGTTTTTTTTAATTTTTTTACTATTTAATCTTTTTGAAATAGTATTTTTTATTTTTTTTGGTACTATTTAGTACTAGTACTCATTTTGTACTGATGCGTACTAATATCTTTAACTTGTACTAGTACCAATTCAATACTAATTAGTACAAGTAATTCTGAGTACTAGTACAAATTTAGTGCTCATTAGTACTAGTACTAAATAGTACTGAATTAGTACTATTTTTTCAAATTTTTTAATTTTTTATAATTTGACATTTTCAAATTGACCTTACTTTTAAAAATCATTTTCTTTTCATTTTTATGTAAAAACTTTCTTGCCAGTATGAAAATAATTCGACTAGTAATAATCTCGTTTCACCGACCCGGACTTTTATCTCAACTCTTTTCTAAATGACATTTTTAATTTACATTGATTATTATACGATTACACTGTTTGTTAGCCATTTGTTTATCGATTTTATAGTAATAAATCTTGGACATATTATATACAATTGAGTGAATTTTGAAGTTGGACTACCTTACTCTAACAAATTTTAAGCACCGTACAGTATGACACCCTACCCTACCCTACCCTACCCTACCTTACCCTACCCTACCCTACCCTACCCTACCCTACCCTACCCTACCCTACCCTACCCTACCCTACCCTACCCTACCCTACCCTACCCTACCCTACCCTACCCTACCCTACCTTACCCTACCCTACCCTACCCTACCCTACCCTACTTGAAGTTGCTATATCTACACTCTAGCTACCCTGCCTTTCTTCGCTTTGCCCTACCCTATCTACTTCACCCCTGCTTGCTATAGCATGTCCTCGTATCTCTACCGTATCCTACCCTACATCATTCTCTTTTCTCTAACCTTATAAAAATCTACCCTTCTTTGCTTTACCTTTTTCTATTCTGTCGTACCCTGCCAAACCTTACCTTTATTCCTCCTTACCGGACCTTTCCCTACCCAACTCAACCCTAAATTACCTTGTTTTACTCCACCGTACTCCGTCTTACCTTGCTGTTTCTAAGCGCACCCTGTCTTACTACAACCTTTACTCATAACAATTTTGTGTTTATTATCATTCCGTTGATAACACAATTGATAAAACTACAAATCAAGCTCAATATACGTCCAACTTTATCCAGAAAAAATAAAAAATTGGTCATAACATCAATATTAGCTTTGATGTTGAACTCGTTTTTGATACTTCCTTCTGAGGTAGCATCTTCTTGTCCATCGCAAGAATTGTTGACATCGATTCACGAATTTATCAGTGATATAAGAGGTGAGGAGGACGAAAATCCCGCCCCAAAGAGCGATGCCAACGATGTAGTAGAGCATGATAACCACGAGTTCGAGGTGGTTTGAGGGTTCGGTGCGGATGTCACCGAATGCCGCTGCCATCATGGTCATTACACTGAAAGGGCGTAGGTAAAATGGCAATTTTTGGCTATTTTATGCGGTTTGTATGCTTAATTGGCTTTAAATTGGCTTAACGTTGGAAAGTGTTACTTAAAATCAGTGACTGTCACTTTGAGATAGAGTTTTGAGTTTTTAGGTAACAAATGGGTCGTGTATGCATAAAAACAGGTTTCTAGGCTTAACAGAGGTCATAAACCGTCAAAATAAAAAAATTGAAATTATCACCTAAAATAACTGACTGCCACTTTGGAATAGAGTTTTGAGTTTTTAGGTAACAAAAGTGGATTTTAAGCATAAAAACAGCTTTCTAGGCTTAACAGAGGCTATAAATAAACCAAATTGAAAAATATTGAAATTGTTACCTAAAATAAGTGACATCGACAATGCCCATCTTATCGAACTGATAGCACCACAAATAGTACCCTAATAGTACCATGAAGACGGTTACGGAAAATGCTGCTTTTAATGGCATTTCCTGGCCAATATCCTTCACTTTGACACTTTGCTGAAATAAATTGTTTTTGAAAATTCTTAAATTAAAAATTTTTTTTGAAAATGTAAAAACTCACAATACCCCTCCACTTAGCCTTCAGAACCGGCAGATGAACACAGTAAAAGTTGGCCATGATGTTGCCGACAGTAGCAATGAATCCATTTACCATGGCTACGATGATCATGCAATAAGCGGTCATAAATATTCGTCCAGAAGGTGTAGTTGGGGGTAGTTGTCCCCAGCCCATTCTTGATCCACTGTCGAATACATTCAATACCAGTTTCTCGAATGGGGCTTCTTTTAGCGATGGTTCCACGAATAAGAAGGCGACGGCTCCACCATAGACGAAGCCGAACATGACAAAGAAGTAGAGGATGTGAGGAATCGGGAGGAGGAACCACTGGAAATATGTTTTTATTTTTTGGGTAGAGTAGGAGAGCGTTATGATATATTAAGACAAGTGTAGGTAAGGTAGGATAGGGTAAAGTAGGGCAAAGTAGGGCAAAGTAGAGTAGACTACGGTAGGGTACTGTTTGGTAGGACTAGACTTACCGGCAAAGTTTTGTAGTAAATCTCCTCGATCTTAACGGTCTCTTCTGAATCTCGATATCCCAAATCTTCTTCACTATCAACCTCAGTAACATAGGTCGGTATAACGTATGATGCAAAGTTTTCGGTAATGTTTTTGCTGTTCCTTCTTCGTATACTACTCTTCTCTGGCTCTTCGTAATCTACTTTACTCTTCAAGTCTTCTAGCTTAGTGCATAGATTAGTGATATAGTACTCGTATTTCAGTTTCTTTTCGCTGCTGACATTGTTGTTGCTGTTAAGAAGTTGTAGGTAGGTCTGAGCAGTTTCTAGCACTTTATCTGGAGCCATATTGGCCTTGGCTTCACGTACTAATGAAGCCGCATTGTGAGGATGATGCCAGGTGTGGGGTAAGGAGTGCATCTGAAAGTAGTGGCATTATAAATTTAGAAAAATTTGGCTCAAAAAGAAATTTATGTTTACATAAAATGAAATTCTAGACTTAAAAATGAAATGTAGGCTTAAAAGTGAATTTTAGGCTTAAAGACGAAATTTTAGGTTAAGAGATTAGATTTTAGGCTTAACAATGAAATTACGCTTAAAAATCAAATTTCATGCTTAAAAATTTTTTTTAGGTTTAAAGATGAAATTTTAGGCTTAAAGATGAAATTTAGGCTTAAAAGTGATATTTTAGGCTTAACAATGAACATTACGCTCAACAATCAAATTTCACGCTTAAAAATGGATTTTAGGCTTAAAGACGAAATTTAGGCTTAAAAATGATGTTTTAGGCTTAACAATGAATTATCAGCTTAAAAATGAATTTTAGGCTTTAAAATACAACTTTAGGCATAAAAATGACATTTTAAGTGTAGAAATGAATTTTAGGTTTTCCTAGGCTGGATATTACGCTTAAAAATCAAACTTCATGCTTAAAGATGAATTTTAGGCTTAAAGATAAAATTTAGGCTTAAAATGATATTTTAGGCTTAACAATGAATATTACGCTTAAAAATCAAACTTCATGCTTAAAAGCGAATCTAAAATACAATAATCTAAACACAACTACTATTCAAAAAACTATGACATATGTATAAACTAAAACCCTAAAAAAATCAAAACCCAACCATATAGGACCCATATACCAATGTCAATATACCCTGTTTGCAAAGAGGAACTCCAATAAAAACCTTGAACTTTATATATTTGAACTTCAAACTTTTATCGTCATTTAATTACTTGAAAACACCCAAACGAGTGTAAAGCTCGTAAATCTTGTCATTTACGTAAATATGATGTCAACAAGCCATTTGAGACTAGGTTTGTTTTTAATAGATTACTATCGAAGTGATGAGGTTACTGTGTTCATGGTTCGTTTTTCAACAAACGTCACTTTTTAGTAGTGGTTGGTTCTAGTGTAACATAGGGTGAATACAGCTTTCAAATTGCTGTAACTTTGTTACTAAAAGGCATATCAGAATAAAACTATGGGAATGTATACACCTTCTTATGGTCTGTCAAACGTACATCTTCAGTTTTTTAAATTTTAGATATTTATTCATCTTCTTTTCAGGATATTAACCTTGCATAAGCGAAAGAAACAGGAAATTCAGGTAAAGCTACACGATTATGTTGTGGTTTTAGTAACGGAACATAGGTGACATTAGGCAGCTTTTTCTTGACTTTTGAAGGTTCTTAAAGGCAGTTCGACTGTTCGGCTTTCTCTTCTTGTTGTTATAGACATCGAATCAAAGTAAGCAATGCTGAACAAGTTGCAAAGCGTTGGATTAGGTGGAATTTGATTTTAAAAGTTTGGTAACATTATGAAGAATGTGTGCAATATTATTGTAACGTTTTATTGGCGTTGTCATACCTAAAATTTTATTTTGGTCTTCAAGTATGTTGGCTCAGAGATATTATGGATGTTCTTACTCTACCTTGCTCTGCCTTACCCTACCCTGCTCTGCTTTACCCTATCCGGCTCTTCCTTACCCTATCCTGCTCTGCCTTATTCTGTTTTACCCATTCTCAAGCATACCTTTCTCTACCCAACCATAATCTGCCCTACCTTCACCTTACCTTACCCATACCTACCCCCAAAGCCAAAAAAATGATCAAACTGTTTATATGTACAATAACAAGGTCAGTATAACAAGAAGAATTGATAGAGTTGTCAAGTTGCTCGCTTGCCTTTGCTCGCACTAAGTTGTTTCGATCTCTTGGCTCCCGACCCTGTGGTGGTTGTTCTGCCAACGGTGGTGTTAGTTGTTTTACTCGATGTTTGGCCAACGTTATTCGGCGTTCCGTCCGGATTTTTGGCCGGAAAGGCTTGTGCACTTTTGATTCCGTAAAATGTGTCTGTACTCTTTTCGTCCGGGTCCTGAAAATGGGGTTGATAATGTAAAATACGGTTAGTAACTTGAGTCTTGGGGGTTATGATGAAAAATTAGGTAATACTGAATTTGAAATTCGGCTTCTTTTTTGAAAAGTAGCAAGAACTTTCTTTACAAAAGAAAAAATAGCAAGAATTTTCTTTACAGCACAAGAAATGGCAAGAACTTTCTTCACAAAACATAAAACAACTTTTAGGCCAAAAGAAGAGGCAAAACGGGACTTTTAGAAGAAAAAAGCGAATTTTTAGGTAAAAAAAATCCTGATTTTACATTAAAAAAAACATTTTTCTTATCAAAAACGATAAAATTTTAACCATTTTCTTATCATTCAATACGATTCCGAACCAAAAGCGCGCCCAAAAGCAATAAAAAAACATTTTTAAGAGCCCGTTGATCATGGCCGCCATAGCTCAGTCGGTTAGAGCGTGGGTCTAATAAGCCCAAGGTCGCAGGTTCGACCCCTGCTGGCGGCAAAGATTGTTTTTGGACTTTTTATATATTAAAAATATTAGTTTTTAGCAAAGTAAAGTAAAATATTGTAGTAATTTTTATTTTTTTAAGGGTCATGTTAAAAAATTGCATTTTTGAGTTAAAAAATGGATTTAAAATATCAAAGTTTGTTGAAATAACTTGAAAAGGAGGGAAAAACTGAGACAAAAAAGCAAAAAAAAGGTGTTTTGAGCTTGTAAAAGCACGTAAAAGCCTAGCAAAAATAAGAAAAAGAACCTAAGATTATATACTATCTGAAAATACAAACAAATATAATCTAAAAATACCAATAAATACCAAATAAAAAGGCCAACTCACAGCAAAATCGGGCAAATGTCCGGGCTTATAACCCCGATTCTCGGGGTTTCCACTCAACTTTTCGTTCTTGACTTTTTTCTGACA
Source organism: Bursaphelenchus okinawaensis (assembly GCA_904066225.2). Taxonomy (NCBI): domain Eukaryota; kingdom Metazoa; phylum Nematoda; class Chromadorea; order Rhabditida; family Aphelenchoididae; genus Bursaphelenchus; species Bursaphelenchus okinawaensis. The sequence goes on along the minus strand of CAJFCW020000005.1, from coordinate 1,863,576 downwards.
ATTCACGAACAACACAGTATTCAGTAACACAATCCCAAATATACTCATAGTGCATGACACGACGTCATACATGCTTTGAAGGTCAAAATACGGAAACGTCGTTTATTTTAGCGTGGAACCGCCAGCTTGGGCTTTGGTGTAAAAAAATAATAAAAAATTAGTTTTGAGGGTTTTGGGAATTGAAAAAATGGTAATTTGGGTTTGTGAAAAAAGAAAAATTTTTAATTTAATTTTTGAAAATTTTTTTTTAATTTTTAAATTTTCAAAATGAAAGTTAATAAAAACAGAAAAAAAGGTCACGTAATGTCGAGTCAGACCGTAAAGAAACAAAAAGAACCTACAAATGCTTAGTTTTTATTACTCTTTGACGTTCCAAAGTCAAAACATCAAACAGTTGTAATGAACATAAACGTAGTTAAACCATCACCTTTTGGATTTAAAAAATGAGCCAAAGTTTTACTAATTTTATTTTTTTTTGTAAATTATTTGCTTATTTAGACCTGAAACGGGGAAGACTAATGTGTAAGTTACTGGGCCGAGCCGGAGCACCCATGAGCCCCGAGCCGGGCCAGAAAATTGGGTTTGGTCGCTTTACAGGTCTACTTGCTTCTGGCTTTACTATATCACAACTTTCGCCCTAATTCATTGCCCGACGCTTAAATAACCTTATATTTTGCTTTAGGCTTTGAAACGAAAAATTCACGCTGAGAATTTATAAACAATTTGGCGAGTTTCGTTTTGTTCTTTTTCAGATCACGTATCGGTCAAAAGTTTTAATCGTTTATATACGTTTTATGTGGTTTTACTATTCTTATTTCACCGTAGCTTGAGTCTAATCAGCTCTTCGTTTTTAAGGGTGAGGAACGGCCCGGCCCTGCGATCGGCCTTGAGTTAAAATTGAAACGGGCCGGGGTCGGAAATTGACCCAAAAAACAATTAAATTTTTTAAAATCTTTTGTTTCGAAGCCTCCCCCTAAAATTTTCAAAAAAAGTTGAAAGTGGTCCCTTTTGTGGATTTTCCGAAAAAATTTTTTGCAAAAAATTGGCACTGCCGATTTTTTCGACCCCCGCCCCCAGACCAAAAGTCCCCGCCTGGGTACTATGATCCATAAATGATCTGAAGAAACAATGTAAAGCCAAATTTCCGTTTATTTTTTAAGTTTTAAAATTTTAAGGATTTTTTAAAACGGGCTTGCCTAAGAAAAAATGAAAACGAACTGGGTCTAAACGTTGGGCCCCGGCACTGCGCCGTACCTGAAAAGTGGGCCTGGCCCTTTTCTTACCCCTATTTGCTTTAGTTTTACTGTAGCTGTGCCCTAGCTTTACTAACCGTTCTTGTTTTAGCTTTAGCCTTAGACATAGTTCAAGTTGCAGCTCTTAGCTTTAGCCTAGCCTTGGCTTTTCTCGTAGCCACATTCTACCTTTACCTTATTATTTTCAGCTCTATTTTAGCCCTATCCAGTCTAGTCTAGCCTATCTACTATAGCTAGCTTTCTTTTTTATCTGACATTTCTTATACATACCTATTCTTGAAAATCAAAGTTAATATTTTTATTTCAGACATGACTACTCAATTTCTACTAGTTATGATATGTTTTATCACCACTCATTTATGCACATCAATATCTACAACATCAGATGACGCTTCCTCTACTACCGAAGAGGCGCTTCATAGTATGTACGAATTCAACGCAAACGGCGTGGTACAGCCGGCTGTTTACAGAGGACGTTTACAAGGTGCAAGTGTAAAAGGAAGATTACTGTGTGGGGCCACACCTATGGTTGGAGTTAAGGTTAAGATTGTGGATATTGATCAAAGTAAGTTGGGTTTTCGATGGTTTGTGGTTGGTTTTTAGGATACCGGTGTTAAAGAATGTCAGTTGTTTAACCCGACCTCACCTTATCATACAGTACCCTACTCTACCAAAGGCAAAAATTTTGTAGGCTTGGGTACTGTATGATAAGGTGAGGTGGGATAGGTTAGAGTAGGGTAGAATGGAGAGGATAGTGTAGGGTAAAGTAGGATACGGTGAGATAGGATAGGTTACGGCAAAGGTAAATCAGGGTAGTGAAGCCTACCGTAAGATACGTTAAGAGGTAAGGCTAGGATTACGGTAGAGTAAGAAAAGATTTAGTATGGGGCTTAGTAAGGTCAATGTATGAAAAGACTACAGTCAGGGTTACGGTAGCCTAGGGCTGCGCATACCAATTGCTGTAAGTTAGGGTAGGGCAGTATAAGGTAGGGTAGGGTAGGGTAGGGTAGGGTAAGGTAGGGTAGGGTAGGGTAGGGTAGGGTAGGGTAGGGTAGGGTAGGGTAGGGTAGGGTAGGGTAGGGTATGGTAGGGTAGGGTAGGGTAGGGTAGGGTAGGGTAGGGTAGGGTAGGGTAGGGTAGGGTAGGGTAGGGTAGGGTAGGGTAGGGTAGGGTAGGGTAGGGTAGGGTAGGGTAGGGTAGGGTAGGGTAGGGTAGGGTAGGGTAGGGTAGGGTAGGGTAGGCTAGGGTAGGGTAGGGTAGGGTAGGGTAGGGTAGGGTAGGATACCGTAGGGTAGGGTGGTCAAATTTTTAAAACTTTCAAAAAATTTTTAACTTTTCAGAACCAGACCCAGACGACCTTCTAGGCGACGTCCTAACTGATGACGAAGGTTATTTCCATGTTAGTGGAGTCACAAGAGAAGACACGGATATTGAGGTTATGATCAAGGTTTACCACGATTGTGACGATCCAATGCCATGTCAACGGAAAGTTGTGTGGAAAATACCATCAAGATACCACAACAATGGCACATTCGTGGAATGGTTTGATGTTGGCACGATTAATATGGAAATGAAGTTTGTGGGGGAGGAGAGGGATTGTCGACATTAAACTTTAAATTTAAAAGTTTGAAATAATGTAAACTACAACATGAAATACTTTTTAATACTTTGAACAAGACAAGATTTGAGTTTTATTACTTTCAAACCTAGCATTTGACTCTATGTTTGGTCCCACGACGAAAACATTTTATGTTGGCATTATGCAACAACTGGCCAAAAGGCTTCATTTTATGGTGAAATTTACTGATCCCAAGCTTTTGCTAAAATATTAAAGTGGTCTTGTGAATCACAAATGCTTTCCATCCTTGGGGCTTTGTACGGCTTGGCATGGTCCACTTTGGCAGTGCATTTTAAAAACTTGACCTTTTCGAAAAAGCGTGCTCGCATCTTTGTTGAGAATCTGAAAAAATGATGTTTTAAGATATTGCTGTACCTCACCATACCCTGCCCTACCTTACTCATCCTACTTTATCTTACTCTACATTACCGTACCCTTCATTACTGTATCTTACATTATCGTATCCTCTTCCTACCCCACTCACTGAAGTATGAACTAAAAAGCTCTTTGTAGAAAAATGAACTTACAGTATTAAAAGTAGAGGAGCAGTACAATTTCCGGTGACACCAAAACACGTCATATAATGATGTATCATTTCCGAGGACTCATAGGTTACCATGCCAGACAAAACTACTGCGAAACTGCCTTGGATTACAAATGAGCTGAAAACAAGTTTAAAATAAAGAAAAGTTGTTTTACCCTGCCCTACTCTATCCTACCAAAAAAGTTTTTTCACTCCATTTTGCCTTACCTTAAATCTGCTTTACCCTACCCTGCCTTACCGTGCTTTATTATACACTAACCGACTCTACTTTACTTTACCTTATCTTATATGGTACTCTACCCCACCTTGTGTTAATTTATCCAACCCTACCTACCCTAGACTAGGTTATGGCTTAAGAAAGTCTAGGGTAGCTCTTAGACTGGCCCAGGGAAACGATAAAAAACTCACTAAATGAAAAGGCTAATACTCCATGGCAATAAAAGACGATTTATGGCTACATTCTCATTCAGTTGGTACCGGTAGCTTAATGTTTCACCGATTCGAATTGGTCGATTATATAGTTTTAGGTTCACTTGCTCCAGGTAAATGAAAATCTGAAAAAAAAATTATAAAAAAAATTTTAAATTGAGTTTAAAATAAAATATAAAATTTCACTTGAAAACCCCACCCTCCTAAAGAAATTTTTTTACCACCCCCTCCCTCCTTAAAAATAAAAAAAAATTTTACCACACCCGGGCCAAAAGTACTCGCCTAACTCCAAAAAATATTATATGGCTTCAAGAAAGCACAGTGAAACCAAAAAAAATACAGTATTCCTTACCACAAAAGCGATAAAATTCAGTAAAATAGACGCACAAAAGAAGGCCAACACTCCTTGAGCATAAGCTTGCATTTCGGGTTTAACCAAATAATATAAAAAATGCTCTCTTGTGTACATGGCATTACTTATTGTTGATATAAACATGCCCAATGTCATCTGGAATTGAAATATAACAACTTTATTTTGTGTGAAGAGTACGGCTTCAAGGTAGCCTGGAGTTCGGGCTAGAGCTAAAAATAGAACAGGGGCTAGTGCTAGGACTAGGGCTGGAGATAAAGCTAGAACAGAAACTAAGGAAAGAGGCAAAGCTAGGATAGTGTGAAGCTAGGATTAGGGCCACTGCTAAAACTAAAACAGAGACTAGAGCTAGAGATCTTGACTAGAACTCTAAATTAGAATTCTAGGCTAGGCCTCTGGACTTGGGCTCTAGGCTGCGGCTCTTGTCTATGTCTCTGGGCTAGGGCTTTTGAAGAAGGCTCTAGTCGAAGGATCTAGGCTAACATTAAAGCCAAGGCTAGAACTGGATCTAAAGATAGAGCTAGTGCTTTGGACTAAAGCTTTGGTCCAAGACTCTAGACTACCGCTTTAGGCTAGGCATATGGTTTCGGACTAGAACTAGGGCTAAGGCTAGGACTAAAGATAGGGCTCTGCGTTAGGGCTTTAGGCTGAGGTTCTCGGCTAGGGCTCTGCGCTACTAATCTGGGCTAGGGCTCTGGGATAGGGCTTTGGACTAGGACTTTGGGCTAGGGCTCTGGGCTAGGGCTCTGGGCTAAGGCTAGGCACTTACTTGAAAGCCAAAAAACAAGACTGTAGAAACATGAAACTTCTTGGCTTCGTATGTTTTAGAAAACACAGAAGCGGCTACGCGTTCGGCACATACTGGAAGCTCTGATATGACCAGTGAGTAGACCATGGTGTACTAAAATAATATAAAATTCAAATTTTATATTAATATTAAACGTTTTTAGAAAGGAAGGGTAGGGTAGGTTACTCTCTGCGCAACCTACCTTAACATAATCCATTACCTCCTCCAAATCATAAAAGTCGACCCGCAACCAGTCGACTAGTATCCGGTCAGCCATGTTGACCAAATCCAATGTTATTACTACGGCCGAACGTAGAGTCAAAATAACTCGTAGATTTATATGAACATAGCCTCGTTTCAACTCATTTATCAAAAATGCATTTATAAAAATTGATAAAACATTCAACAACACTTCTATTTGTTGAATCATTGTTCTAATCTAAAATTTACAATTAAAAAAGACGTTTTTTAGCTTTATGTTATTGTAAAATTATTTTGAAGCAATAGCTGTCAAAGCCGTATTTTACCAACTTTAAAATTTCCATCAAAAACTTTTTGACAAGCTTGGATTAAAGCTATACCTAAAGTGAAGAATAAACGCAAAAGGATAGGACCAGAACCAGGGCTAAAGCCAAGCCTAAGATCAATACCAAAGCTAGGACTAAAGATAAGGCTAGAGATAAAGCATGATTTAAAGCTAAAGCCAGACCTAAAGCTAAAACAAGTTCCATTGCTAAAGCTACAGCTAGGACAAGAGCTACAACTGAGATTAGTCACAGGGTTAGAGTTAGGGCGAGTGCTAGAGCTACAGAACTGACCTCAGTGTGAGTGCTGAGTCTAGAGCTAGAACTAAGATCTATTTCTGGGTTAGAGCTATTGCTAGAGCTAGAGCTAGAGTCAGAGCTAGAGCTAGAGCTAGAGCTAGAGCTAGATCTAGAGCTAGAGCTAGAGCTAGAGCTAGAGCTAGAGCTAGAGCTAGATCTAGAGCTAGATCTAGAGCTAGAGCTAGAGCTAGAGTCAGAGCTAGAGCTAGAGCTAAGGCTAGAGCATAACAAATCCTTACCGTCTATAACAAAAGTTAACCAAAAATTACAAACCACAATTATAATTGTTGACAGTGCATAGACAATATCTTTTCACAATAAATAATATTATGTGTACTACCAAAAAAGAAGTTTTCCACCCTCACCATCATTAAAAACAAGTCTTAATTAAAGACGTCTATTTAGAGTAACATATTAATAGAAAAGTGACGATTTGTATGAAGCAGGTAACGTTTAACTTCCTTATCATTAACATTTTCAACTTATTATGGCCTTAGGCCAGAACCCAAAGCCCTAACCCAGACCCCTGGCCCAAAGCCTTAGCCCAGAGCCCTAGCCCAAAGCCCTAGCCCAGAGCCCTAGCTCAAAGCCCTAGCCCAAAGCCCTAGCCCAGAGCCCTAGGCCAGAGCTCTAGCTCCAGCTTCAGCCCCAGCCTTGGCTCTAGTGCTAGACGAGATCCCTAGGTTGTAGCCTTAATCAAGAGCCTGAGTTTGCAACTTTGGCCTAGATCCGTAATCCTAGATTAGAGCACAAATCTAGGGTTCTAGTCCTGGCCTTAGTTTAGAGTCATAGTCTAGATCTGTAGCCTACAGCTCTAGCGGTAAACTTGTTCCTAGCCCTAGAAAACCATTTTTGTGCTTTAGCATTAACCCTTTCCTTGCTTTACCTTACTCTTTCTCATTTCTATCCTTGTTCTATAACCCCTATTAGAGACATCTAAACAACCCTTAGAGCCTACCCTTCCCTTTTTAATGTTACAATGCTAAAATAAAATAATCATATGTCAGTCTCTAAACAATGAAATACCAAAAACGTGTTTACATACTCAAAACAGTAGCATTTGTTAGTACCCAAATAAAAACAGAAACCACCTTTCAAAGATTAGTCTAAAGCATTACTTTGATTAACCCTAATTGGCGCGTAAAAATATGTTTTACCGCAAAAATAAACACAACTTTTGGGCAGAAAAACCAGTATTTAGGTACAAAATAGTATACTAGACTGCTTTTGAGCGTGTTTTGCTGGCATGGTTAGTTGGACTTTAAATTTTAATTTTTTTAAAAAATCAAAAAGTTTTTACCCTACCCTACTTTACCCTACCTTACCCAACCCAACCCTACCCTACCCTACTCTACCCTACCCTACCCTACCCTACCCTACCCTACCCTACCCTACCCTACCCTACCCTACCATACCATACATTACCCTACCGTACTATCCTCTAAACTACACTACCCAGCTTTACCCTACCCTACATGTATTGTAATTTAGAAAAAAGGTAATACGTACCTACAGATAAAAACCAAATATTTAGACATTGTTTTTGTACGAAGTACGATTTCCTACGCCGGCAAAAATAATAGAATAACAAGACTACATTGATTACCTAATTAACTTGTTTTTCTAACAAAAAAGCACAATATGTTCGAGTATATTTGAAACCAGATTTAATATTGCAAAATTCTAAAGTGCAAAAAATCAACCATTTTAGAACGCAAAGTATTAAAAAAACCTAGCCTACCAAGCCAATGTTAAAGTCTAATAAACCTAAACTTACTGTGCCTTAGCATACAAAGCCTAAACTTAATAAGCCCAGGCTTACCTATGCTTCATCTTACAAAGCTTAAGTCTAAAAAAGCCTTTGGTAAAAAAACTTCAGTTTAAAACGCTTAAACCTACGAAGCCTAAACCTACTAATTTTTAGTCTACAAAGCCTAAGCCTACAAAGATTAAGCTTGCTAAACTTACCCTTACTAAACCTAAGTCTAGTCTTTCTAAACCTAAGCATCTAACAGACAGTCTGAAACGTTTTGAAATACCAAAGCATTAAAAAATAGCTAAGGAATTTTTCTGATTATTTAATTAACTTTCCTATGTCATATACTCATAACCCATTCACAAGCATTTTCTTTAGGTTTTTTTTTCTAAAAATTTTTTAATGGATTCTCAGAAATAAGCTTTATTGTTCAGCAATGTCACAAGGACTGTGAACTGTCTTCCGGAATATTTCGATTAACTAGAAAAATAATGCGTAACTAGAAAAAGTTTAGTTGCGTGTTGCGTTAAAAATGGAGCTTTAAACTAGGCTTATAGTTTGAGCCTGCGCTGGAGCTCGAATCGCTACAGCAGCTAGGCTAGAGCTAAAGCTAGAACTAGGGTAAAGGCTATAGCTAAGTTTATGGCTAAAGCAAGGGCTAACGCTAAGGCTTAAACCAGGACTAAAGCTAGGGCTAGAGCTAGAGCTGAGGCTAAGGAACTAAGGCATCCCTTGAGCTCGGATTAAGGGAATGGCTAGAGCTAGGGCTACGCCATCAAAAAATTTTAAAAAATACGTAAGTTGATGTTTATTCTTTCAACAATAACCAATATATGATACATACAAAATAATATATGATACATACAAAATAATATATGATACAAAATGACATTAAATCAGCATAAAAAAATTCAAAACCTTAAAAGATTTATTTTAAATTATATAATAGTACATAAACCCCTGAATAAGTACAGTTGCGGCATTGCGTAGGATCAAAGACAAACGACAAATTTATTGTGGTGTAATATTGATTTCTTAAAAAATTAATTTATCTTGTGATCAAATGGACTTTAGCTACAGGATTTTCTAGATGATCCGACGGTAAAGGAGAGAACGAGAGAGAGGAAAGTAAAAACCAAAATTTTTTTGACCCTTAGGCGCCAGTGCACACGTTTTTCAAAAAAATGTTTTTTTTACCCTACTCTACCCTATCATAATGTAAGGTAGGTGACACTATGATATAACAAGGCATAACTGTTAAGGTAGGGTAGAGCAAGGAGAAAAAAATTCGTTTCAAAAAACCAAATTCACACCACAAATTACAATAGAGATCAATATTGAATAGAATAACTGTGTTATAGCACTTGTGGATACGATAAATTATTTTAGTTTAGCAATTTATAAAAGTTATCGAAATCATTTAAAATTCAAAAAAATATCAAAAAACATTAAAATTTCAAAAAATTTTTGAAAAGGTATTACTGCATAATAAGTTATTGTAAAATGTCATAGATAACGCAAAAAAGTGTCAAAGGACATATTATAATAGAACTTAAAATTATTGTATAAAAATACCGGTAAGCAAAGTGTAGGTAGTACTCAACTTCTAAAAATGGTACCATTAGAAACATTTTTCAAAATCAGTACCAATCTGTTTACAAAATGAGTACCAATCAGCGTCCGACGTTCTAGATGTACCATTTTCCAACATCAGTACCAATCAGTGTATTAGGCATACCATACTGTCCTAGACGAACCACTCTGTCCAAGAAGTACTACACCGTCCTAGACATACCACTCTTTGAAGTCCTTCTTACGGTCCCGACCCCACGTCCTCGACCCTCCATTAGCAGCACCATTAGCATTGCCATTAGTACGAGCAGGTGATGTCTGGCCATTTTGGTTCACAACATGTTGCCCAATTGTCTGATAACCCATACCATTCGGATGTGGCCCACCATTAGTTAAACCATTCGGCCGACGCATCGCCGAAGGTAAGGTTTGAGCACCGTTCATGGATTCGTAGCTGAAAATGAAAAAGTTATTAAGAGGGTAATCGGTGGTTAATGCTGGCCTAAGAGATGAAATCAAAAAAGGTTAGGATAGTACAATATAGGGTAGGGTTGGACATTGTAGTGTAATAAAGAGTAGAGTAGTGTAGAGCAAAGAGGGTAGGTTAAATTAGACTATGATAAGACATAATAGTAGGGTAAAGGTTGTTAAGAAAGAGTAGGGCTGTGTAAGACACTTTACAATAAGGTACCGTAGGGTAAGATAGGATAGGGTAGGGTAGAACAGATAAATTTAAGTTAGGCTACGGTAAAGTAAAATAGGGTAAGATAAGGTAGGGTCAGATAGGATAGAATATAGTATAGTACAGTACTATTGGGTAAGAAAACGTACCATACGGCCATTTAAAGCAAGGTAAGGGCAGATAGGGTAGGGTAAAGCAGAGTCATCAAGGTAATTTAGAGGAAAGTAAAGTAGGTTAGAAGTACGATATGGCATAGGATAAGGTAAAATAAGATAGGGTAAGATAGGTTACGATAGGGTAGGGTGGGGAACGGTAGGGTAGGGTATGGTAGGTTAGAGTAGGGTAGGGTAGAGTAAGGTAGAGTAAGGTAGAGTACGGTAGGGTAGGGTAGAGTAAGGTAAGATAAGGTAGGATAGGGTAAAGTAGGGTAGATTATGATAAAGTAAAACAATAAATGCTAAACCTACTTGACCCTAGGGCTCATTCCAGCGAATTGTTGAGTGTGTTGAGCAGCTGGTGGTGACATTTCACTAGGAATGGGAGTATAGCCATGGTTTCCACTACCCAACATGACATTACCCATGCCCATTGAGGCTTGCTTTGTGCCACTGTAGGCCATCGGATAAGTGGATTCGCTTGGTGGAGCTGATTGACGGCATCTGAAGACGCAGAAGACGACGAAAGCAATGATAATGATAACTGACACCGAGGCTATTGATATGAGAGCGGTTCGTGGAAAGTCAGTCGTCACTATTGGAGCCTGAAAATATTTAAAAATGAAGTCAGATTTAAGCCTAAAGTTGATTTTCAAGCCTAAAATTGTTCTTTAAGCCTAAATATTCATTTTGAAGCCTAAAAATTTATTTTAAGCCTAAAATTCATTTTTAAGCCTAATTTATTTTTAAGCCTGAAATTCATTTCTAAACCTAAAACGCAATTCTTAAGCCTAAGATCCATTTTCAAGCCTAAAATTGCATTCTAAGCCTAAAATCCACTTTTAAGCCTAAAAATCCTTTTTAAGCGTAAAAATAATTTTTAAACCTAGGCTTTTTGTTAAAGTAAAGCCATTTTTAATTAATACCGAACTCAACTCAACCCTAAAACGCTAACCCAGCCTTACACTACGCTACCCCACCCTCATATTAAGCCTAAACCACCTTAGTCGTGGTCAACAAATCGCCCATTGGTGTGGTCGGGCGGACCGCGTACAACGGTATGGTGGTGGTGGATTCCGTTTGGATTGTCCTCAACTTTTGACGCGATGCTTGTGTGGTCGTTTCCAGCCAGCGTGTCGTACTCACTGAAAACAAAACTCTGAGTTTCGAGTAAATTGACCATAAAACAAGACCAAAGTGTAATGTAATTGACTTGGGAGCTTTTACTTCGAATTTTCCAAAGTTTTCAATTGTTTTAAAGTGCATTTCGGAAGTAAAAGTGAAATCTCAAAAACAACTTTTCAAAATTTAAAATGCACTTTTTTAGGCCTGAACATCAAACTTTGGCTTAAAAACAAAATTATAAGTTAATTATCAAGCCTAAACTTTTATTTTTAAGCCTAACATTTTACTTTTAAGCCTAAAATTGATTTTTAAAAATAAAATCAAGTTCTTAAACCTAAAGTTTTATTTTTCAACCTAAAATTCCATTTATAAGCCTAAAATTTATTTATAATCCTAAAATTTTATTTTTAAGCCAAAAGTATTATTAAGCCTAAAATTTCATTTTTAAGCCTAAAATTCAGCTTTAAGCCTACAATTATCATTTTAAGCCTACAGTTCATTTTTAAGTCTAAAATTTTGTTTTTAAGCTTAAAATTTGATTTTTATGCCTAAAATTTATTTTTTAAACTTAAAATTTCATTTTTATGCCTAAAATTGACTTCTAAGCCTAGAATGTCATTCTTAAGTCTAAAATTTATATTTACAACTAAAAATCCAAAATTTGAAAAACTGAAATTCCAATCAAATTTATTAAAATGTCCGCCCCAAAGCTCGCGCAACCCTCAAAAACGAGTACTTGAAAACTGGGAAAACGCATTTTAATTCAGCTCTAATCCCGAAAGATGATGCATTTGTGATGACCAAACACTCACAATGCCCAATCTCACACACACACGAACAAAACATAAACTTGTAATTGGGTGTGACATTTGCCAAACCTTTTTTTGTTGAACTGTGCCCTAACGAAGGCAGCCGGAAATCTCTGGCGACAGATGGTTTTTCGGCCAAGCAGAGTTTTCAAATTTAGGATTTTGCAGGAAAATGGTTCTTTAAAATTTTTTAACTCGAAGGTGCCATTTTACAAAAAAAGTTAAAGTTTTATCTAAATCTTACCCTGTCTTACGAAAAAAGGCATTTTTAAAACAATAACCCCTATTTTACAATCTAAAAAAGGCTAAAAAGCTTTAATTTCAGCCAAAAAATGTCAAAAATAAGCCAAAAAAACACTAGGTCCCGGCGGGGGTCGAACCCGCAATCTTCTGATTAGAAGTCAGACGCGTTATCCATTACGCCACGGGACCACGCTGCTAAGAAGGTTTAGGGTTACCCTTTTGGCTGGGTTTTAAGGCCGAACGGAATGATTTTATCATTAAAAAGGAGTTTTTGGCTAAAATTGTAAAGAAATACAATATATTTTGTCATAAATAACTAAAAACTTAAAAAATTAAAAAAAATTTTTTTTGAAAAAAAAGTTGGTAAATTATATGTGTGCTGTTTAAAGGATTGTACAATATAAATATAGCCATAGAAATGTAAAATATAACCATATAAACCAAAAAAACCTTATAAAACTTTTAAAAACCCTATTTCACACCCCCAAAATCCACAAAAACCCAAAAAAACACCCATTTTTCCCCGTTTTCGGCCCATAAATGAACAACAAACACGTTTTTTCATAACTAATAAACGTTAAAACAGTATGTAAAAAGTTTCCGTCTTCTGTTTTCCTCAAAAATTTTTAATCGTTTCGCCCCAAAAATGGGCTTCTTTTGTCGTCATGGCCAAGGGTTTTTTCGGCCACAGAAGAAAGTAGAAGAGAAATTTTTAAAATCTTCTTTCCACTCAATTTTAACGTCTTTCCTCTCGCATCTTTACAATCCTTTAATGTTTTCAATAACAAATGGCTATATTAGGAAAATAAAGTCTTGTTGTCTTTAGGTGTTTTGTTTGGACGTACTTTGGATAAGGTATTCTTAAAAAATTTGAAAAAGACAGTTGTTATATGTACAGTGAAACTGCTGTATAACCAAGTCATCTATAACGAAACTCCCTTACAACGAACAAATTTCAAATCCCCGAGCAATACATGAGTTCCACTGAAGTTCTATGTTCAGTGAAATAACGATCGGGCATTTGAAGGATGTTCGTTATGAAAGAGTTACAGTATAAGCGTTTTAAAAGGATCGTCTAGTGTAAACTAGAGATTCAAAAATTGTATGTTATACAGAATTTTCGTTATAGAAGAGTTCGTCATGCAGGAGTTCCACTGTACTTATAATATTCCTGGTTTAGACGTGAAAGGGCTAAAGCCCTATAAGCCCTGGTCAGCTCGGGCCAAAACATGTCAGTACGAGGGCCGAGGTTTAAACCAAGAATCAGCCCGCGAGTCAGACAGAAAAATTTGGCCTAGTCCCTTTACAGGCCTATCCTAATAGTTTCAGTTACGAAGTTTTAAACTACGTGATATTTAAAAACCCCAAATCGTAACGTAGAAAACAATTTTCGGATAAATATGGTAAAACAAACTGTTTTCAAGAGCTTATGTTAAACTGAGATTAGTCTTAAAAACGTAACATTTTTCTAGAAATTAACAGCTCAAGATTTAATAGTTTAAGTCCTATTATTTATATTTGTAGATTTGTAGAGTAAACAAGTTTGAGTTCATCGTCATGAAAAATTTAGGGTAAAAATAAAGTTTTATATTAAAATATGAAGTTTTAGGTTTAAAGTATAATAGAAGATTCAAGCAAAAAATAAAACTTGTTTAAAAATAAACTATATGCAGAAAAATGAAATCATAGGCTTAAATATAAGTCAAAAAATGTGTTTTAGGGCATTGAATTTTAGGCTTGAAAGTTAATTTTAGGTTTAAAAAATGAATCTTATGCTTAAAAATAAACTAGTCTTAAAATAAATTTTAGGCTTACAAATGAAATGTTGAGATTAAAGGCTTAAAACAAAGTTTAGGCTTAATAATCAATTTTTAGGCTTAACTATAAGTCAAACAATCCTCCTTTAGTACTCTTAAACCATCGTAGTTTTTTTTCAATGGCTTCTGAAGAGAGGAGTAAATTCACCTTGTTTAATCCTTACCTCTACTCCTAACCCCCCCCCCTTCCAAAAAAGTAATCCCCAAACCCCCACTCAATTACGTGTTCCGACCACTCAAAAATAGTTTGTTATTGACCGCTAAATCTGTTCGTTTTAACCTAGTTTCGAAGCCAACGTAGCCAAAAACACACTCGTGCTGCACTTCAAAAAAAATTTTTTTTAGAAATATTTTTAATTTCGAAGAGATAAGGAAGATGGGAGATGGGGCGGAAAGGGGCCTCGACTAATAACAACTCCGAGGCCAAATGAGGGGAGGAACATTGGCCGAAAGGTAAATTTAGTGGAATGCGGGTTAAGACGTACAATTTGGGATTGGCACAGGTAGAGGTTTTGAAATGTATAATTTTTATGGTTTGTAAAATACGACATAGCATACAAGCATGAAAATAAACATAAAATATTGAAATTAAACTTTAGGCTTAAAAAAACTAAATTTTTGACTTGTAAATGGAATTTTAGGCTTAAAAATAAAATATTACGTTTAAAGTAAAAGTTTAAATTTAAAAGCTTAATTTTAAGCCTAAAACTCAACTTTTAGTTTAAAAGTAAAATTTCAAAGTTAAAATGAAACTTTAAGCTTAAAAATACAATTATAGGCTATAAAGTATATTTTCAACTTCAAATCAAACTTTAGGCTTAAAAAGTGAATTTTAGGCTTAGAAAAGCTATTTTTAGTCTAAAATGGGAATTTAGGCTTAAAAATAAAATTTTAAGTCTGAAAAGTAAACGTTAGGCTTAAAAATTAATTTTAGGCTTTAAAATTAATCTTTAGGCTTAAAAATGAAATTTTAAGCTTAAAAATAACTTTTAGGCTTACAAAAACATATTTTTAGCTTAGAACAATACCAATAGTATATTGAAGGAAAAAAGCATAAAAGTATACTCAGCCAAACGATAAAGACCATCTAAAGCAGTAAAAACTTTAGAAAAACCGAAAAAATGTAAAATACGATGAAGCAAGATGTACAAGTCAAAAATCTAAATATTAACCATTAGGAATTACCAAATGTACCAAAAACAAAAGAGTCACAGACACTCAATAAAACCAAAAAAAATTACCAAACATTGTAGTAGCAATCCGCTTCGTAGTCGTAGCCAACGTTGTAGTAGAAGTGCTACTGGTCGTGCTTGGTAGCGGCGTGGTCGTACTGGCCGTGACAGGCCTTCTCCACGACCCTCCCGACTTGAAATCAACAGCATGACTCAAGTCAGTCCACAATGAATCCAGCTCATTCGGACCGGAGTTGACCAGCTGTGCCCTAGCATAAGGTGCATATGTGGCTGGTGTCTTAAGCCGATTAAGATCATCTACATCTTCCATTTCTTCATCATCACCTCTCTCCTCATCATATCCCTTCTCATCATAACCTTCGTCTTCTCTGGCCGCGTCCTCATCCTCTGAATAGTCATCATCGCCGTTGTAGCTGGACTGACTTGCTGGCCGCTGCTCCATTTTTGTCTTACCGGTCGGCTTGACTGTCCTACGTTGCTGTGCACTATCCGATGGTCGATGTCGTGTAGCTGATGTGACAACAACTTGCGTCTCTTTTGAACTGGACGGTCCTGGAGCTACAAAGCAAAATAAAAGAAAAAAAAGCGGATTCTGAAGTGAAATCAACACTAACTAGGCCACGAGGAGTTGAAGTGGTGGAAAGGGAAGAAGTGTTATAGTAAAGTAGAAAGAGTAGAAGAAAGATAGCGTGTGCTGGGCTTGGATAACAGGACGGTAAGAAAAAGAAGCAGAAAAAAAAATAAAAATGAATCATGAATTTACAGTACATTGATTGCTGAGCAAATAAAACCTTTTGCCCATTAGGATAGGGTATAATAGGGTAAGGTAGTACCTAGTAAGGTAAAGTAGAGTTGAGTAGAGTAATGTAGAGTGAGGTACGGTAGTGTAAGGTAGGGTAGGGTAGGGTAGGGTAGGGTAGGGTAAAGTAGAGTCAAGTAAAGAAAGATAGGGCAAGATAAAGAACGGTGAGGTAAGGTAGGGTAGGCCTAGGCAAGTAAATTTTAAACCCGTAAAAACAAAAATTTTTATAAAAACAGCAATTGACTCAAAAAAAGGATGATTTAAAGCCAAGAAAGCGAGGATATAAAGCTAGAAAACAGCGGGTTTGAGCCCGGAAACGGGGGTGGTTTCCAACGGAAATGCCATACTTTGTAAAGGATTTAATTAGATTATTGAAAAAATATGTTTTTCCTTAAACATTGGCCATAGCAATACTAAATAGGCCACAGAAATACTATTAGGAGCCAACATAAAGAACCCGCCATACTATTCTTGCAATTTCGTGTAAAAAATGGCGGGTTCTTTATGTCGTCACCTAATAAATAGGCCAAAGCTAGAAAATTTCGTTTCTATTTTTTTCGGTTTTAAAATTTAAATTTAAAAAATTTGAAAACCTGACCCATTTCCAACTGAAAAACATTCCGTTTACAAGCTCCGCGCCCACCCTCGCCCCGTTGTAAACATAGTGTTGAACACTATGGAGATAACAAAGTCAAAAGACACAAGATGAAAGCGGCCCAAAGAATTTGTTTTCCCCCTTTCTTAAAAGGTCTCGCGCGTTTCGCACCTCTGTTTTGGGATTTGTGGCTTAAAATTAGGGCTGGGCAGGATAAAAGCAAGGCATTCAGGACAGGGCTGGTGTGGCCTATTCAAGAAAGGTTAAGTCAAGGCACTAAAATTAATTCATGTCAAGGCAAAGCGGGCAGGGCAGAGTAAGAGTGTAAGGTAGGGCATGACGGGCAGGGAAAATCTGTTAAGGTAGAGTAGGGCTGGCAGGGCAGGATAAGGTAAAGCAGTAAGTCTAGGCTTCCCTATTTCATTCTGTCCCGTTTTATCTACAGTAAAACCCTCGTCTCTACCCTACCTCTCCCTCCCCCCCCCCTCTCCCCCCCCTACCCATAAATTCAAACCCCCATTGCCCGCACCTGGCTGCTTCCTAGCCTTTTGCAGCCTTCGCAAGTTTCTTGAAAAGACCTGAAGAATTCTCATTTCGGCACTCCCCCCCCTCTTTTAACACATTCAAATTTAATTCCTGAGCGCGTTCGCCGTCTTTGGATATTCATCATATTCGGGCAGGGGGCACCGCTTGTTTCAGTGTCTTTGGGCCGCTCGCAAAGTCAAGTGGACAAAGACGAGAAAGAGGATATTAGTGTAGACAAAAACTTTTACACAACAAACAAATTAGTTTTTGCATAAATTATTATAATAGAATCTTTAGGGCATTGCAGTGGCTCAAGTCTTTTTGAAGTTTTGCAAAAAAGTTGGCTTTTAGGCCAAAAAAAAAGTTTACAACCAATTTCTGACACAGTCTTAGCTCTAGCTTTAGCCCTAGCTCTAGTCATAGCTCTAGCGTTAGTCCTAGCCTTACGCTAGCAATAGCCTTAGCTCTGGTTCTGTCTATAGCTCTAGCCCTAATTCAGCACTCGTCTTAGCTCTAGCTCTAGCCGTAGTCCTAGCTTTAACCTAAGCTATATCCCTACTAACTAGCCTAGCTTCGTCCTAGTAGACAAAGCCAGGCAAGGTTAAGGCCGACTAGCCTCAGCCTTGTCATGGCCTTTATCTGGTTTTGCCCTGGCCTTAGTGCCCTAACCATTTCCTGGCATTGCCCTGATCTTCCTCGAGTTCTAGGCCAAAACACTAGACTTTGCTTGCCCTAGCTTTAACCTCAGCCTTATTAATCTTAGCCCTAGCCTTGCCCCAATTTTATCCCTAGCTCTAAGATAGAATATCTTACCGGTACTCAACCCTCACCTTACTTTATATTACTTTTACCTGGCCTTACCAAAACTAAGTCCTATCCTTGTTTTAGCGTTTACCACATATCCATATCCAGTAAAATGTTTTTTTTTTATCCTATAGCTCAATCTTTGTTCTACAGCCTTAGCCCTAGCCTTGCTCTAATTTCACACTACCTAAGCATTAAAAAATGAACCAAAATGTGACAACGAGTATGTCAAAAGACGTCATGCCACTTTACATTCTAGAGAAATTCTATTTTATTCGAATTTATGCAACAACCAATTTGTTTCCCAACGTTTCGTGTTACAGCCGTTGTGCTAACAAAAATGATTTCAGGCGAAAGTCAAAACCGTTTCACACAGTTCACACATTAAACATTAAAAAATATTGTAGTAGAAACACAAGGCATTTCACAGCAAGATATGTAGAAAATGGCATACATATGTCAAAAGAAGTATAAAAATATAGTAAGAAAGGAGTAAAAGAGTAAAAAAGATAAAAATTAAAATGAAAATTCTGCAAAGTTACATTTTACAGTACCATCACAATCAATAACAATACAAAAGAAAAAGTAAAAGAATAGTAATAAGAGGAAGAACATGAAGAATAGTAAAGAAAGAACATTACCAAAGAATAATACGAAGAAGAAGAAATTACCGTACAATGACAATACAACACAAGGAAGAATGTGCGGATAAAACCATAAATTTTTGAAACTTCTTTGTACGAAAACGTACAAAATTAACTAGAATTAAAGTAATTGTTATATTGTAATAAGTTGTAGTGAAAGTGCATTTGGTGCAATATTAAACTAGTACAAATGTGTAAATTTATACAATGTATGTTACGATAGGATGAGGCAGAATGGGGGTCAGATAGGGTAAATTAGGGTAGGGTAGGATAGGGAAAGGTAAGGTAGTGTCCGGTAAAGTAGGGTGGGTATAAAAAAGGGTAGGTAAAGGTAGTCTAAGGTAGGGTTGAGAGGGATGAGGGGTAGGATAGGTTAGGGCAGGGTAGGGTAGAAAGGGGTAGTGTAAGGAAAGCAATTTTAAAGTGAGTGCGAGTGTGTAAATCAGCTAGTGCAGTTGGTGCTCTTTCGTGTATTAGTGCAGTTTGTGCAACACGTAATAGTTTAATTTTTTTTAATTGTAACACACAATAGCATGTAAGTGGGAAGAAATTTTAGTAATATATGATAATTGTTACTTTAGGAAATATTAAAACGCCAAAAAAATTAAAGTTTTATCATTTTTAAACAACCTTTTTTACGTTTAAAAACGACAAAGCTTTCATTGAAACCCTGTTAATATTTTAAGCCAAACATTATTAGATTTTTAATTATTTAGGTTTAGGTTACGTTTTTGAAAAAAACCTAGTGTTTTAGTGTGCTAGCTAATGTTAGTAGTGCACAAACCAAAACAAGCGCGTGAACTGTTAGTATTTTTGTTAAGTTAGCACCTATGGATTCCTATTATTTATATGTTTTCATTTTTAAAAATGTTAGTTTTCTAAAACATTAGCAACCTATTATTTTCTTTCAAAAACATTTCTTTTGCCATCTAAAACAACATAAGTAATTTTATATGAATTTACAGCTGCATATCAAAAACTGTGATGCATCTTCATTTCGAATTTCTATTCTACATACTATATTTTAAAATCCCACACCTAAACTATTATCAAATTTCAAAAAAAATGATTTTATTTAGATTAAACCTTGTCCTAAACCAACTTGATATACCAGCTCTATATCAAATTCTATATGTCACCAACCTTTTTGCCCTCATAATATTAATATGTCAAATTTTTAAAGGCAAACCAAAAAGTTGTGATTGTTCAGATAATTCTGTGCCCCATATGCCCAAAAATTTGCTTTGAGAGGAGAATGACAGGGGACACAGAATCACTTGAACAATCTCTGTTAGAACACAAAAAACAAAAAAAAGTTAGTATAGGCTTGTGGGTAAAACACAAATTTAACAGTTAATATCTATCCACAATATGTTATACAACCACAATCACTCTCATATCTACAAAATTAGTTCTTCAATTGTAAAACTTACTGGTTCGACTGGTCGACTTGTTCTTGCTTTTGAAGGCTTTTGGCACGATTGGCGTGAAAAAACCTGAAAATAGAGGAAAATTAGGGGTTTTGTAAAATACGGATAGTAAATTGGTGTTAGCCTTATAAGTATTAGTTACAGTAAGCTCTTATTATAAGAAAACCTTCCTAAGTTTAAGTACTATAGTATAGTACTACAGATTTTAGATACTATAATTTAGTACTAGACAACTGAAACATTACAGTATATTACTGTATGTATTATGTACTATAATTTTGTGCTGAAAGCTTAAGTACTATCTCATGGTACAGGATAGTACTAAAAGCTTAAGTACTATCTTATAGTACTGTATATTTTTAGTACTATAATATAGTAGAATTCTAGGTTTGGTATGACAAGAGCTTCCTTTATAAAACTCTTTTAACCGTGGTTTTCATAAGCTTTTGCCATTTTTTAATTTTTGAAATTTTATAATTTTTGATGACTTTTCAACTTTTTGACGATATGCCACTTTAAACCCTTATAAATATCACTAGTTTCGATTCTAAAAAAATTTTCATTATAGTAATCGTATTTTACACCCTTACTCTCATTTTTCTCCCCCGAACTCGGCGCTACAGTAGTGCCCCTCTCCAGGATCTGAACGTCCTTCTCAGGCTTATTCGCGTTCCGAAGACCGTGCGTCAACCTCCTCGTAGTTGGAGTAGTGGGAAATTTGAAATTTGGTGCAAATTTTGGTGCTGGCACATCAAAAGCATGCTCTTTACATCTTGGTGAACTCCATTCCATCAAGCATATGATTGGCATTTGGCTAGCGTTTAAGCCGTCCTCGTCAGCCAACATTGTTGAACTCGAATCTAGTGGTACTGATCGTTTTTTGTGGAGTTTTAAGAGTTTTTCTTGCCGATTTATTAAAATACGATCATCATGTCTTCGTGCTTTAAAAACTGTTTGATCTTTAAGCCCCAAACTTATAGATTTTTGAAAAAAATCAGTAGAAATTGCTTGTTTAGGTTGTTGTTTGTGCCATTTTGAATGTAGCTCCTTCCTATGATGAACAATCGACCTCAAACCTTTGTCATCATTTTCTAGCTTCAATGAGCTCAATTTCGTCTCAGTGACTGATATGTGATAGTATAACAATAAAATAGTTAACAACTTTGATTTCCTCCAAAACGGCCTCAAAATGCTCAACAACAGCCTCATTATGTTCCAATCCATCATCAATTCTCACTCTTCTCAACTTCACATGATTAAATTTTCGATTCTGTTCAACATTGTAGTACTTACTATAATATTTTTTATATATTTAAAGCTTGAAAAATTGTTTCAACTCTAATATAATCGCGAAATCGATTAATATTCCACGTAAAAGCCCTGTTCCCACTTCCGATTGATTCGAAGGGCAAACGAAAGAGAACTCGAAGCGTGGTGAGATGGCCGAGCGGTCTAAGGCGCTGGTTTAAGGCACCAGTCTCTTCGGAGGCGTGGGTTCGAATCCCACTCTCATCAGATCACTTTTTGCCGGTTTTTAGGCGTTTTTTGGGTAAAATACGTAAATAAACGTATTATTAAAAAATTTTTAACCTAACGTAGAGCCACAATTCCTCAAAAAATTAATTTTTATCTACTTTTTCTACATAAATTTTAAAAAATTTTGTTTTTTAAAAAAAATTTTTTTTTAAATCCCTACAACAATATATATTGTACTCTCCTCTACATGTCCCCTATAACAAAACTAATCAAAACGCCCCTCAAGTCCAATATAAATTGAACCCGCAACAAAAAACCAAACCAAAGAAGAATTAATGAATTAAGAAGCAGTAAATCTCAATGCCCCCTCCGGCTAATATCCCACAAATTGTCAAGTTGTGACGTTCTACTCGCTCATTTTCACGCCTCGGAAACAATCGTCTTTTAACGCCCATTTCTCGCCCGTTTTCCCCGACCAATTCAATGCAACATAGGCGAAACAAAACCGACTGCAAACCGAAGGTATTGTTGGGTGGAAGTCGGGCGAGAAAAAGTGGCATGGAATTGGTCGGCGAAAAACGTTAATACAAGAAGTTGGTTGGGAATGGAAGCGGATGCTTGAATTTTTAGGTAGTTGAACAAAAATAGAATAAGAAGCAAGTAAGGAGTTCAGCCACTTGAGCTCTACAGTAATCTTTGTTGCTCTACCCTACTCTACTTTATCCTACTGTACCGTACCGTACCCTACCGTACCGTACCGTTACCTTACCTTTTTTTGACCCATCCCTGATCTGCCCCGTGATGCCATGCCCTTGAAAGGCCCTGCCAAGCCCACCAACAAAACTCTGTTGTAACCAAAAACATACAGTATCCCTACCCTCGCCTTAGCCTAACAAGACCGTAACCTACATAAGTATATACCTGTGCCTGACCGGCTTTCCTTATCCACCCTAAAGTTATGCTGACCAATCGTCAGACATTACCTTAGCCTTTGTTACTTTTAAATTAGCTCTAATCCCAGACACAGTCTAAGCCTACGGTCCCTTAAATTAAACCTATATAACGCTACGATAACACTCATTGGAATAGTCCGGCATAGCTCTAAACTAGGGTCCTTTTTGAGCCAAAAAAGATATAAAACAATATTTTTGGATAAGAAAACAAGTAAAATATTCACGTTTTGGCCTGACCCGAAAGTTGTACTTTAACTAAATTTGTGTTTTTGTGTAGTAAACACTGCCTGCGCGTGGCAATAACAACTATAATGTATATCTAAATTGGGCAACGAGGAGACATAATAGCAATTACTGAAATTTGCAAATCCTTCTTGAATGTTTTACAGTCACCTTTACACGAGTATGATAGACAAATATGGCAAAACAGTTGCTTTAAAACGCATAAAACGGCAAGATACTAGCCTAGCCTGCCCTATATTACCATGCCCTACTTTACCCAAATATTACCCTACCATACCTTACCCTACCCAACTCATTCTTTAAAAAACAAAAAAATTTTAAAAAATTCAAAATTTGAAGTGTCAATTAAAAAGTGTAGTCTGATTCAATAATAAACACTACACCTTAGTACTTTACCTAAAGGATAATTAAATCCCCTACAAATATAAAAAAATTGAATAATGTTCTTTAACAAATTTCAGTTAACTCATTAACCTACACAGACATATAATAGCACCAAGGCGATTAAAATTTCATTTTTGAGCGTTTATTCTTACGATACCCAACCCTACCCTACCCTACCTTACTACTCTTGCCTTTACCCAAGCCATACCGTATAATACCCTAACCTACCCTACCCTACCCTACACTACTCTACCTTAACATCCCTTACCCTACCCTTACTTTACTTTACCGTGCCCTATCGAAAAAATTTAAAAGCCTTAGTTGCCCTTACTACACCATAGCTCTACCACAGTTACACCCTACCGTACTCGGCCTTTCTATAGTCAGCCTTATAATAGCTCAAATTCAAGTTTATTTTACCCTACTGTACCCTACTCTAGCCTACTCAGACCTAGCCAAAGCCTGTTTTTTACTCTACCTTACCCTATCCTGCACTAAAACCAGGCTTGAAATTTCCATGCGCTGACCTTTTTCCTTTATCATGCTCTACCAAAAGAATTTCAAAGACTTCCTCCCTACCTGACCCACCTTTTGCCACCTTCTTACCCCTCCCTTGCACTAAAACGAAAATTGAAATTAACATGCCCTACTCTCAGTCCAATTGTGACCAACCCTCAAAGCTCTTTTAACTCAAGAAATAAAGTTTTGAAGCCAAGATCCTCAAAAGCAGACAAAATTTGGGGAAAGATGACCGCTGACCACAGAATTTCCGCCAAAACAAAAAACTTTGGAATTCGTAAGCGAAGACGTCGCGTCGTCAACAAACATCTGATATCAACAAAACGCTCCAGACGTCGTGCTGAATTTGCATTTTGGTTATTGAATAACATAATAACGAAGATTTCGTTGGCTAGGTTTGTTTTGACGGCGCATTAAAGTTTTGGCGGGATTTTTGGGTAAATTTTTCTTTTCAAAATCTTTTAATATCTACCCCCGAATTCATAAATACAGTAGCATACAAATACTGAGTCACGAACAGTAGTCTGAGATCAAAATAGTATCCAAAATAAAAAAAAAATTAGAAAACCACCCCCAACCTAAAAATTCTTTAATCTGCGCCCAGTTAAAAAAAAGTTTGAACAACCCCCAGCTTTAAAAATGCGCCCCCGACACAAAAATTCCTTATTCTACCCCTAGCTGCAAAAAGTAGCCTTTACCACCCCCAATTTCAAAAATCTGCCTCCAACACAAAAATTCATTATTCCATCCCTAGCTACAAAAATAAACGCTGGAACACCCCCTAATTTCGAAAATCCACACCCAAAACAAAAAATGCCCGACGTCCCAGAAAATTGTTTTCAACCTACCCCCCCCCCTTAAAAATTTGTCCCTTACCTCTTCTTCAAAATTTATCCCCCCTCCCCTTTAAAAATTTTTTTACCCCCCGCTCTCAAAAATGGTTGTTTCCCATCCTATTTGCTGTAAACATAAGACCTATGACAATATATATGCAACATGTGTACTTGAAAGCATAAGAAGTGAAGAAATGACCCTGACCACTACTGTTTTTTGCCTCGTTTCTTTCGCACAACAAAAGGGGAGAAACTTGTCGGAGCTCACACGGAAACAAAATTCTGAATCCCAACTTAATAAACTCTCGAGTATTAGGGAGGCGGGCGGGCGGAGTAATTTACAATTAGATTATTTCAGGTCAAATTTGTAAAGGAAATTTCGCGTTTTTGGGTCAAAGTTTTTGGGTTTTGGAGTTTTAATTTTACCTGCCCTAGCCTAATCTAATATCCTGCCTTGCTCTATTTCTAGCTATTTCCTTGGATTGGCATTGGTTTGGCTTGACTTGCCTTGGCTTGGCTCGCATTTCCTTGTCTTGTCCTGCCGTGCCTTGCCTTGGCTTGCCTTCATTGCCTTGCCTTGGCTTGGCTCGCATTTCCTTGCCTTGCTTTGCCTTGCCCTGCCCTTCTCTGCCTTGCCTTACCCTTCTCTGCAATGCCCTACCCGACCTTACGCAACCCTGTCCTCCTCACCCTGCCCTGCCTTGCCCTTTTCTGGCATAACCTGCTTTGCTTCCCCTGCCCTTCTCTGCCATGTTTTATCCCACCCTGTGCTGTCCTGCTCTATCCTATCTTACCCATCATGTTCTCCCTTGCCCTTATCCTAACCTATTAGGTGCCGACATAAAGAATCCGCCATATTTTTCCTGTAATTTCGTGTAAAAAATGGCGGGTTGTTTATGTCGGCACCTAACACTACCCTACTCTGCTCAACCCAAACTTTTTCTCATACCTTTTACATTTCTACCCTATTCAACCCATTTTTTCAAAAATGTTTTTTTACATTTCTACCCTACCTTCCACTATGTAAACGTACTTTATTGAATGCAAAAACATAGATATATAGTGTTATAAACGTCTACGGGCTTGAGAAAACACAATTTCCGAGTTGCGACTCGAAAATAGACATAAAAACAGAATTTTTTAGCGGTTTTTTTGATACGAACTAAGCGAAGCGGGTTCATTAGGCTAGTTTCAAGGTACTCGAATAAGTGGAAACGTGTGTTCATGGCATCAAGTTTTCAATTTTTATATTACAAATGGACGAAACTTTAGGATTTAGTAATTGAAATCGGTAAAAGTTTAAATAGGAAAAGATAGAGTAAGATAAGACAGAGTAAAGTAGGGTAGCGTAAAGTAGCGTCAGATACAGTAGTGTAAGATAAAGTACCCTTACATAGTAAAACTATACTTTAAACACCAAAAAAAACTGTCTCTAACCGCTTTAAAACCGTCAAATAAGTCTTCTCGCCAATTTACATTGAGTTACGTACTAAAAAACGACAACACTTCTAACGTCCTTCTAAAGCCTCAATTTTATAATTTTTAGTCCCAAAACATCATTTTTAACCTTCTAAAACTATATTATAACATTTCAAAAAGCTAAACCTTTATATTTCAAACACTTTCAACACTAAACCAGCTCGTTTCCACTACTATACGTTTAGATATAAAGGCATTTGTAAACGTATTTACCTGATTAATGGACAAAGCTTCTTCACATTGTCGTGACGGTTAATTATTAATTTGGTTTTGGGCTTCTCAGACGTTTTTCAACTTATAAAAAATATTTTTGAATTTTTAAAATTAAAATTTTTTAAATTTGCAAAAAAAATTTTTTAATCGACCCACTATTAAAAAAAAAATTAACTTTTAAAAATCGACCATTTTGAAAACTAGAATTTTAAAATAAAATAAATTAATTACTAAAAAATTTTCAAAAAATCAACCGGTCGATAATTTTTTTAGCTCAAATAATAACTCTAATATCCAGTTTTCCTTGAAGATCTATTGTCAAAAGCATAAAAGTTAAAATTAAAAGCCATAAAACCCTAAGAGCTCGTATTTTACAAAACTTAAAAACCGTTTTTTATCGCAAAAATCTATTTTTGATCTGTCCTCGCATGCGCTCTTCATTCAAGTCGCCTCTTTCCGCTTTTGCACTTGTCGCCACCTTGGCTTAGTGGCAGAGCGTCGGTCTTGTAAACCGAAGGTCGCTGGTTCGATTCCGGCAGGTGGCAGCCTTGTTTTTTGCGCTTTTTCGGCCAGAATTATGCAAATTTAGCCGTTCTTTTTGACATTTATAAATTACGACCGGTAAATAATTTCATCTTTTAGTATAAAAACTGTTTTTTGCCAGTTCTTTGCATAAAAATGTAAAAAAATATTGAAAAATACAAAAATAGGCCAAAAATGGGCAAAAATACCCGCAAAAACTGTATTTTATACCATTTTAAGCCGGAAAAATTAAAACACAGTACCCAAACAAGCTTTGCCAATGCCTATGAAAGTAAAAAACAAGAAAGCATCTGACAAAAATCCCTCGACAAACGCGAAACGGGTAAAAAACAAGTGGCGGTTTAAGGGAAAGGAAGCCCAATTCTCTCACATTTCTTCGGCCCAAAGTGACTCTCGAAACAAAAACCAAACGGGATTCTGAAGAGGCCAGAAGAGATTTGGATCTGTTGCAAACCTTGAATATTTTTGATGAATAGGCATGGGAAGGGCAAAAGTTTCGGTGAGAAACGATTGGTTTTTGGACTTTTGAACTTGATTTTTGAGGTTTGGGAATAAAAATGAAGTTTAAGCTTAAAAATAAATTTTAGGCTTAAAAATGAAAGTTTAGGCTTAAAAATGAATTTCAGGCTTAAGAATCCATTTTAGGCTTAAAAATGAACTTTTAGGCTTAAAAAAAAATTTTAGGCTAGAAAATGAAGTTTAGGCTTAAAATGAAATTTCAGGCTTAAAAATGAATCTTAGGCTTAAAAACAAATTTTAACCTAAAAAAATGCATTTTAGGCTTAAAAATCCATTTTAGGCTTAAAAAGGTGTAACCAAAAAATAAAAAATATAGACCAAAAATTACTTAATTTCATGTTTACGTACCATATGTATATTTATAAGAGCTGTACACCTAATATAATGTATACCTAACAATATTAACATGAAGTGCCAATTATAGCCACAAACTGTAAACAACTTAATACAATAACTTTAGAGAAACCGGGGTTTAAAATTTTATTTTTAGCTTGAAATCGACTTTTTGAAGCTTTACATTACCCTACATTGTCCTGCCCTACCCTTCTTGTGTTGCCCTATCCTACCTTATATTACCCTACCCTACGCAGCCTGTACCAAAGCCAAACCCCAATGTGAATAACTATTTACCCTGCCTATCAAAACACCCCTCTCACCTTAACAAGAACCCTGTGAAGACCACCAACAACTACGACAAGATTCTACGTCAATATGGAAGTACTATAAACTGTTATCAAAAAATGGCAGATTAGGAATCCAGGAAGAGCAGTGAGGTAGATAATCCTACAGTAAATGTTGTTGGTTTAGTACATATAAAGGTGTGACGATGTGGTATTAAATTTTTTTTGGGTTTAGAAAAAAGTTTAATATTAAAAAAAGAGATTTTTCATAATGCAAAATCATATTTTTAGACTTTAGGCTTCGAATTTAGAGCAAAGGCATCAAAAAGAATTTTTGGCTTTAAATGAACTTTTAGGCTTAAAAACAATGTTTTTGGCTTAACAATGAGATTTTAAATTTAAAAACAAATGTTAGTCTTAAAAATAATTTTAGGCTTAAAGATAATTTTAGGCTTAAAATGAAGCCTTAGACGTAAAAATGAATTTTAAGCTTAAAAATTAACATTAGGCTTAAAAATTGAATTTTAAGCTTAAAAATGAATTTT
The DNA here is from genome assembly GCA_904066225.2 of Bursaphelenchus okinawaensis. NCBI lineage: Eukaryota > Metazoa > Nematoda > Chromadorea > Rhabditida > Aphelenchoididae > Bursaphelenchus > Bursaphelenchus okinawaensis. The sequence goes on along the minus strand of CAJFCW020000005.1, from coordinate 1,835,272 downwards.
AGGCTTAAAAATGAAATTTAAGCTTATAAATAAAATTTAGGCTTAAAAATGAAACTGCAATCTTAAAAGCAATACTTTAGGCCTAACAATAAAACTTTATGCTTAATAACAATAATTAAGACTTAAAAATAAAGTTTAGGCTTAAAAAATGAATTATAAACCCAAAAATACAATTTAAGCTTAAAATTGCTATCACAATCTTAAACAAAACTTAACGCTATTCCAATTCAAAAACCACATTTCCCAATCCAAAAAGCCCGCGATTGCCATTTGCAAAAAGGGCATTGGGATGAAATGTTAAGGATATAAATTTTTGAACTGATTGTCCCCAAGGGGTATTTCGTTTCGTTTTCTTCAAACAATGGCCAAATTCGGCGCCAAATGTTTGTCGATTTGTTTTTTCCGCAGCGGATGAAGATATAGAAGGGTATGGTTTTAGGGTAGGATGTAGTGTTAGAGGCAAGAAAAAATACGCATCATACTTAGAGAGGTCGTTTTAGATAACATAGCCTAAAATTTATTTTTAAGCTTAAAAATAATTTTTAAGTTAAAAATTCATTCTTAAGCCTAAAATTTCATTTTTAAGCCTAAAATTTCATTTTAAAGCTTTACTTTCATTTTTAAGCCTAAAATTTCATTTTAAAGCTTAAATTTCATTTTTAAGCCTAAAAATCATTTTTAAACCTGAAATTCCTTTTTAAGTCTAAAATTCAGTTTTAAACATAAAAATTAGTTTTTAAGTCTAAAATATAAGTTTTATACCTAAAATTCATTTTAAGCCTAAAAGTCATTTTTAAGCCTAAAATATCACTTTTAGGCATAACATATCATATTTAAGCCTAAATTTTGAGTTTTAAGTTTAAACAACCATATTTAAACCTAAAATTCAAGTTTAACAAAGATGTCTTACCCTACTACCCTCAAACCACAAATACCCAAAAAATAAATAAAAATAGCCCGATATACACACATACTCCAGAAAACACCGTGCCACCCTTAAACTGTCCAAACTTAAGAAAAGTTGATTAAAAACCTTGGCCAATGTCAAAAAAGTAAGGAAAAACCAATAAATTTGTACTGATTAACTTAAAAACGTTTGATTAAATTGCGTTAGAAACAAGCAAAAGTTTCGTTTTTTATTTCTTTTTCAATTTGGACCTAATTTGGAACACTTTTGGACATTAAAATAGCTTTTTTGGGTTTGTAAAGAAAGTTCTTGCCATTTTTGTTTTGTAAATAAAGTTCTTGCCATTTTTTGTTTTGGAAAGAAAGTTCTTGCCATTTTTCGTTTTGTAAAGAAAGTTCTTGCCATTTTAGGTTTTGTAAAGAAAATTCTTGCTATTTTTTGTTTTGTAAAAAAAATTCTTTCCATTTTTAGCTTCGTAAATAAAGTTCTTGCCATTTGTATCCTAAATAATCTAAACTTGGTGCTCCACGGCCTGCAGGTGACAAGTTATAAGATAAATCACTTTTTATGTTTCGTAAAGAAAGTTCTTGCCATTTTTTCTCTGTAAACAAAGTTCTTGCCATTTTTTGTGCTGTAAAGAAAGTTCTTGCCATTTTTTGTGCTGTAAAGAAAGTTCTTGTCATTTTTTGTTTTGTAAAGAAAGTTCTACCCATTTTTCTGTAAACAAAGTTATTGCCCTTCAGTCCAAAAAACCACCCCCATTACACCCAAAAATCCTGCCAGTATAAATAACACACCCAAGCAGTACAGAGTAGAGTAACTTTTACTCTCTCAAACTCGGCCAAAGTTTCCATTTTCTCCCTTGTGGCCGGCGACAAAGCAAAGAAAAAATGAGGCGAAATTGCGCAAATTCCGCGAGTTTTTAAAATATGCAAATTTGTTCTTGCGCACTTTACTTGGGCAAAAATTGTTTTAGACTAATAATCAGATCTATATGGTGAAAAGTTTTTGAGGATAATCTTTCATTTTTAAGCCTAAAATTCATTTTTAAGCCTAAAATTCATTTTTAAGCCTAAAATTCATTTTTCAAATCTAAAATTTTATTCTTAAGCCTACATATTTAAACCTAAACTTCACGTTAAACCTATCATTCAATTTAAGCCTAAAATGTATTTTTTAAAACTAAAATTGTCAAATTTTTCGTTTTAAAGCCCTAAACTACAAAATCCCATACAAACATTATCGTTTAATATTATAATCCCAAACCCAAATTTACTATTGTTAATAAAACAATTAATTACTGTTTAATTAAACCATCTCTTATATTGATACATTTCTCATAAATTAATCACAGTAAAAGAGTAATCGTATAATTAAAAATGACACAAGATACTACATGATTTACACGACCGGATGTTGATATAATTAATCCTACAGTAAATTTTAAAAATTTACTCAATTTCAGACATAAAAATCAAATTTAGGCTTAGAAATGAACATTTAAGCTTAAAATGACCTTTTAAGTTTACAATAAAACTTTCGTTTAAAGATGAATTTTAAACAAGAAAATAAAATTGTAGACTTAAAAATGAAATTTTAGGCTGAAAAATGAATTTTATGCTAAAAAATGAATGTTAGGCTAAAAAATGAAAGCTTAGGTTTATAAAAGAAATTTTAGGCTTAAAAGTGAATCTTAGGCTTAAAAATGAATTTTAGGCTAAAAACGAAACCTTAATCTTAAAAATGAAATCTTAAGCTTAGAAATGACTTTTAGGCTTAGAAACAAAATCTTAAGCCAAAAAATGAAATGCTAGGTTTAGAAATGAATTTTAATTTTAAAAGTCAAATTTTAAGCATACAAATGAACTTTAGGCTTAAACTGAAAATTTGGGCTAAAAAATGAATTTTAAGTTTGAAAATAAATATAATGCTTGAAAATAAAATGTTAGGCTTCAAAATGATTTAAAAGCGCAAACAATTCGTTATACAGAAGCAACTGTATAACCCTGTTTTTTAAAACTAAAAAAATACCCTCAAAAATTAAGCCCCACTTAACTGTGTTGAAAACGTGTCCCCTAACTATGCAAATCCCCAAAAACCGCTGACTAAATGAGTTCCTTTTTCGGCGTGAGATAATCGCGTTAATTTACTCTTTAAGGGCATGGGAGGTGGTCGAGCAACGGCCGAAAAACTTTTGCAGAGATTGTTTTTGACTCGAAAAAGGTTAATCGTATTCAGTTTCCAACATTGGTAACACTAGAAATGGCACAAAAAACACAAAAAATTTTTCAATTTTTTTTTAAATTTAAAAAAAAATTTTTTTTTTAAATATTAACACATTTCAAAAATTAGTGTAGAAATCCTCTATAACGAGCCGGTAGAGAGATATTTTGATCAAAATACCGTATTTTAACTCTGCAAGGAAAGTTTTTGCCATTTTTTGCTTTGTAAAGAAAGTTCTTGCCATTTATGTTTTGTAAAGAAAGTTCTTGCCGTTTTTTGTTTTGTAAACAAAGTTCTTGCCATTTTTTGTTTTGTAAAGAAAGTTCTTGCCATTTTTTGTTTTGTAAAGAAAGTTCTTGCCATTTTTTGTTTTGTAAAGAAAGTTCTTGCCATTTTTTGTTTTGTAAAGAAAGTTCTTGCCATTTTTTGTTTTGTAAAGAAATTTCTTGCTCTTTTACGCCATGTAAAGAAAGTTCTTGCCTATTTAAATAAAAAACCATGAAAAATTGTAGAAATTATAAATTTCAAACTGTCCACCCCTTAAATATGCAAAAACAAACAAATTAGTGTTCGAAACAATTCGAATTTGAGAGATCTGCACCGGTCGATCCCTTTTAATTTCCCAAAAGTCAAATTTCGCGCGATTTTTTCGCTTTTCCGCGTTTAAATTAGGGGTTTCGGTTGAATTTTTAATAAACTTCCGGAAATGAACACGCCGCTATTACTCTTTATTAATTTTTGGCAGAACAACATGGTTTTAGGTGCTAGAAAATGGCAGGAAAATACTTTTTTTGGTCGTATTTTTATGTTTTTTATGCTTTTGGTGTATAATTTTTGTGACCGAAAAGATTTTGATTTGAAAATGACAAAAACTTTCTTTACAACACAAAAAAATGACAAGAACTTTCTTTACAAAACAAAAAATAGCAAGAACTTTCTTTACAAAACAAAAAGTGGCAATAACTTTGTTTACAAAACAAAAAATGCTAAGAACTTTCTTTACAACTCAAAAAGCGATGAAAAAGCACCATCAGTACCATTTTAATTAAGCCTCCTCTTTAAACAAAACATTCCAAAGTCCTACCAGTACTACTTGTATCACCCCAAACTCTCCAAAACCTGTCTCCACCCCAAGAAAAAAAGCATCACCAGGCCTTTTTTAGCCATGCCTACCTCACTTCCCCCTGCTATCTCTTTAGTAATTGTAAAAGCAAAAAACGTAACAGATTATTATGTAACAGGCCTCGAAATCTTTGCGAAGCCAATCGTTTCGCATAATCCGCCCATTAAAAACGCTGTTTTTGCGCTTAACGTGCCAACCGATGAGATTTTCGAAAATTTCAAAAAGACTTTAATTATCTTTTCGAAAGTGCAACAGTTATTACTGGCATTACGTTGTATGGTTTCGTTTATAATTAAAAAATGGTTTGGCTTCTATTTTAAAAAATTTTTTTTTTAAATTTAATGTTTTGGTCGAAAATTAATTTTTAAGCCTAAACTTCCATTTTCAAGCCTAAACTTCATTTTTAAGCCTAACAATGCATTTTAAACCTAAAATTTCATTTTTAAGCCTTAACTTCATTTTTAAGCCTAAAATTTTATTCTTAAGCTTAAAAGTTTACTTCTAAGCCTAAACTTTCATTCTTAAACCTAAAATTCATTTTTAAGCCTAAAATTTCACATTTAAAAATAAAATTTAATTTTTAAGCCTAAAAGTTCATTTTTAAGCCTAAAAGTTCATTTTTAAGCCTAAAATTTGATTTTTAAGCCTTAAATTCATTTTTAAGCCTAAAATTATATTTTTAAGCCTACACTTCATTTATAAGCCTAAAATTCATTTTTTAAGCCCATAACCCATGTTCTTACACCTATAGTTCACTTTACCCCCACCTTACCCTACCCTACTATGCCATGCCCTTCCCTGCCTTACCTTACCTTACCCTCTCCAACCCCTACATTCAATATTTCCGGACAAATCCAAATCACATCATAACAGACCCCCAAACCACATAATCATACCATATCCTCTTCAAACTGACCCTTAACATTATATAAACCAGGTCAACTCCAAATAACCTATCTCATTCCATAAAATCAAAAACCTCATTTTAGGTGCGAACAATTGTATCGGAGGAAACGCTAAAATAAGAAGGTAGGGGGGAAGGAGAACAAAAAAAAGACGGCCGAAATCCGTTGAAGCGACACAAATCTGAGCACCGGATACTTTCGGCGCACTTCTTTCGCACGCTGAACGCATATTTCTGACACAAGATGGCTATAAAAACATGTAAACGTGCCCATGATGTTTTAGTTGGATTTTGAAGAAAAGTGGCAAATAGAAAAATCCAATAAAAGTTGTGACATTTCGTAAAAATTCAATAAAATTTGTGACACTGTCATACAGTAAAACCTTAAGTATGACGCTCAAGAAACTGATCCGAACCTTTTAAGCAGAATATCACAATAGCGAGGTACTAACGTACAATGCCAATTTTTTTAAAAGCCAGCACATTTTGTAGCACCTTGTAGAAACTCAATAAAACTTGTTACATTTCGCACAAATCCAATAAATTCCGTGACATTTCGCCATTTTTAATTTTTTTTCCACATTTGGCAAAAATTATGTAAAATACGCATAAAGTTTAAAAGCCATTTTGTGAAAACCAATAAAATTTGTGGCATTTCACGCAAAACCAATAAAATTTGTGACATTTCGTCAAATTTTCAAAAAAAAACTTTCCATGCTACAAAAGTACCCAATTGATAAAATAAGCCCAGAAAAAAAAACAAAATCAAAAAATTTTATAAAATTTTTAAAGTTACATTTTAAAATGGCACAAAGTGCCCAAAAACCGTAAAATCCAAAATTTTTGTCAAAAAAAACGAAAATAACCATAAATCGACCAAAACACGTTTTCAATGAACATTTCCCATATATGAAAGACGTTTGCAAAGATATATGATCCCGCTTTAAAAATTTGCATAGTTCCCAAGAAGTGGGCCATTTTCCCGCAAATTCTGTAACTCTAGCGGTTTCGAGACGCGCTATAACAACATAGCTTAGTAAGTGGGCTTGAAGTACCGGGCAAACAACATTTTTTGTAAAATACGGTTTGTTTTCTGTTTTGTAATTAAAAAGGTCAAAATATTTTAACATATCATAAAAAATTCAGAAAAAGCTTAATTTTAAAAATTTTTGCAAAAAATCGTTCAAAAATCAATAGACTAAACTAATATTATCCTATCAGAATGTCATTTCATCCATAAAAAGCCTAAAAATCCAAAAAAGGTCCAACTTATCAAAGTTAAAACCACAAAAAGCTGTTTGACGAAGGTGGGATTCGAACCCACGCCCCCGAAGAGACTGGTGCCTAAAACCAGCGCCTTAGACCACTCGGCCACTTCGCCTCGGGCGCTCTCTTCTCTAATTTCTCTTTTCGGTTCGCGCTGCAAGGTGGCGTGGTGAAAGGGAAGGCTTTTGTAAGCGGTTTAGATAAACAATGTTTTTGGTCGGATATTGTAGTATAAAGTAAAATATATTATGGTCGACTATTTAAAAAGGCAAAATTTTCACATTTAAAAAAAAACCACTTTTTGTATGAAAAAACAGTAAAAAAACGTAAAATATGCTGTAAAAACTTAAAAAAAGCCCCTAAAAAGCTAAAATACGGCCTAAAACTTATGTTAAAGATCCCCGACAACATTATGCTACTACAAACCCAAACTTTAGCAATTATTTTACAGCAAAATATTTTTGTTTCTTCAAAAAACAATAAGACAAAATTAAAAAACAGGACGTATTATAAAGCAAAAAGCAAGCCAAAAACCGCCGTAAAATAAGGAAGTATTGTCAAATTATATTTACAATTTGTTTGTCATTAACATGAAATGAAGACTGACATTAGAAGCGTTAGAGTTGGTTCGTCACAACTTCTTAAAATATCAATTTTCTTTGAATTTTGTATTTCTTTTTAATCACAAAGCTGAAGTCAATAACAGAAGTCCCTGTAAATTTGCAGAATAGTACGGTATAGTATATTGGTACTTTGTAAAAAATTTAGAGCAGATTGACTCTTTAGTTTTTGATTACTTATAGTTTGTAATGACATAGAGCCATATTATACTAGGCATTTTGTTTTCTACCATCTACTACCCTACTTTATTTTTCTTTGTCATGTCTTGCTTTGCTTTACCCTGCCCTGCCGTAACTTGTCTTGCCTTGCCTTCCCTTGCTTTGTTTTGCCTTGCCTTGCCTTGCATTGCCCTGTCCTGCCCTGCGTGCCCTACCCTACGAACTAACTTATCATACTCTACCCTACCCTTATGACCCTCCTTATCGAAACAACCCGCTCTGTCCTGCCTTGCACTACTCTGTCTTGCCTTGCTCTGTCCTACCTTAACCTACATTTCTTAACTATAACCTACTCTACCATACCCTTTTCTATCATACCCTTTTCTACCATACCCTACCCTACTCAAAAGCCTCCCTTATCTCACCAGCCATCAACCGTTACAAACCCATCCCTAACCTACCCAAAAACTGAAATGCTTATTATTTTATAGTCAGAGATTAACCAGTTTTTTCGACAAAATACCAAAAATTACTGCCTCTTGGCGAAATTAATTTCATCGTGTGCCATAATAAATTTGGTTATGCTACTCAAAAAAAAGTGAAAAGCCAAACAAATTAGAGAAGGGCCGTTCAGCCGAACAAGAATAGATTAGGGGATAATCTTAAACACAATTCATTGGGCGTCAAGGCCTCGTAATCGTAGTACTATGGCGTAAATCTTGGGTTATAAATTGTTGCTAGTTGATATTTAGATAGATTGTTATTTAAAAATGTGTAGTTCTTTAATCTGTATCAGATTTATAGTTAGTTTGAGTAGATTAAAGATGACAAAAAGCAAAAAATCAAAAATTTTTATTTCTGTGTTGTTAGCCACAGATGCCAAATTTATTTTAAAAAACGCCACAATTTTTAACAAACCCAATCAAAATTCATGAGTAATACATCATCTTGAAGCCAAGAGACTTTCCTACAACATATTAACAGACTAGCCTTATATCTACACTTTCGTCAACACTTTCAAGCCATTTTTCCCCATGTACCTCTACTATAATATATCTAAAAGCCAAATTTTCTTAATCTAGCAAAAATATTAAATCGTCAAGAGAAGATCGTATTTTACCTTATTCAAAAGTCTGATTTACCCGTTACAACTCTTTATAATATAACCTTTATGCATTTATATTGCCAACCTTGGTTAATACCAACCCCAAATATTAACCATAGTTTCGTTAAAAAGAAATTGGCAAAAACTTATGAAACCACATTCAGAATAACGTTTTTTTTTTCAAATAAAATACCAAAAAACAATAAAAATTTAATTTTAAAATCCAAACCTACCGTCAACAGGCACTTCTGCTTCACAATTTCCAGTTTCAGCCGAATGCAAGCAACCCAACTCAGAAGGCTCAAAGAAACCATCATATTCTTCATGTTTCGGCTGATGACCCACTCCCGATGAGCGGATACTGTTCTGAAAAATTTTTAAAAAAGGCATCTTTTCAATTTTAAAACATACATTACCCTGAAATACTGTACCCTGCTCTACCCTACCTTGACTTACCCTACTTAACCCAACTATGTCCTATACTGGCCAAGCATACCCTACTCAACCAGACTCTATATTACCCAACAATACTCTACCATACCCTAACGTGTTTAAAAGCTCTACCCTACCTTTCCTTTATCTAATGTACCGTATCTACACTGCCCTACCCTACCCGCAAAACATTGCTGATAAAAAGTTAGTCCCGTACAGAAAAATCAAGTCCAAGCCCCAGTACCCGCAGTAATTTGTTGGGTCGTTTTACACCGAGGCAAATGTTACGAAAACGGTCAATATGACATAATAAAGTGTTGCGTAATAAGATTTCTTGCAATTTCTCTAAAGCTATCTAATTGTATCATCAATATTAGGTAACACAACGCTTTTTTATAACTTACCCTATCCCTATGCAATTCTAAATAATCAAACAATACCCGCCCCTTCCTTCCACTACCCTACTCTACATTACCCTATACTACCCTACCCTACCCTACCCTATCCTACCCTATCCTAACCTACTCTACCCTACCCTACCCTACCCTACCCTACCCTACCCTACCCTAACCTACCCTTCCCTACCCTATCCTAACCTAGCCTACCTTACCCTACACTACTCCAGTTCTAGCCCTGGATCCAGTCGCAATTTTGGCCTTCCCTTGCCTTTCCTTACCCCACCTGTGCTTACCCTACCCGTATTACGTCCGGCACTGTGCAATGAAGCTCATGAACAAAAAACTCCTTTATAACAAAGAATTTTAAAATCCCCAAGATATTCTTTAAACAGGAAGTTAAACCGTACTGATACCACCCCTAAAATTTCCAAAACCCTCAAAAAATCAAGCCCTTACCTGCGGAAAGTCGGCCGGGTCGAAGGATGGGGTTTTGGCCGCCATCTTGATTAATCTCGGATGTCCGATAGAGTGCGCGTTAGGATGGCCTGAAAATATTTACATTAATCCAGAATACGAAATCAAGCATAATTTATTCATTTTGGGAAGAAAACTAACATAACAAGAAAATGCGATGAGATTTCGATATGAATATGATGTATCATAGACTAGAGTAGTTTCTTATTAATACGGACTATAAGGTATCGAAAAGCGGAAAATACTGTAATTTAAAAATTTTTGCAAAAGGTAAAATCAAAATATTTTTAATAGATCAAAAGGCAATGTTAAGCCAAAATTTGATTTCTAAGCCTAAACTTTCATTTTTAAGCCTAAAATTCAATTTTAAACCTAAAATTTCTTATTTAAGCCCAAAATTCATTTTTTAAACCTAAAATTCATTTTTTAATTCTAAACTCATTTTTTTAAGCCTAAAATTCATTTTTAAGCCTAAAATTTATTTCAAAGCCTAAATTCATTTTTAAGCCTAAAATTTATTTTTAAGCCTACATTCATTTTAAGCCTAAAATTTCATTTTTAAGCCTAAAATTCATTTTTAAGCCTAAAACTCAATTTTAAACCTAAAATTTCTTATTTAAGCCTAAAATTTCAGTTTTTAGCCAAAAATTCATTTTTTAAGCTTAAAATTCTTTCGTAAGCCTACATTTTATTTTTTTTAAACATTACTTTTACAACGTTTCGTAGACTTTTAAATAGCCTGTCCCTGTCGTTAATAAATGGCCAAGAAAGTCGAGAAAAGTCAAAAAAGTCGTTCGTTCTCGCGCCATTTTTGTCATGACTTTAACCCCGAAAGAAAAACAGACTAGATTTGCACAAAGACAAATCGCCTTAAGGCTGGAAAGTCAAGAAAAACTTTGGAAAAAACTTGACGCCGTTCCCATAAAATGAGATTCCAAAATTCTTTTCCAATGTTTTTCTTAATTTAAGTAGCCAGACATGTTTTTTGACGCTCAAGGCTTATAAGTAAACTTTAAAATTAAGAAAGCATTTTAGGCTTGAAAATGAACTTTAGACTTAAAAATGGATTTTAAGTATAAAAATGAAATCTTAGGCTTAAAAATAAAATTTTACGCTAAAAAAAGTTTTTTAGGCTTAAAAACGAAACTTTGGCTTAAAAATGACGTTTAGGCTTAAAAACAAATTTTAGGCTTTGAAACAAATTTTAGGCTTAAAAATGAAATTTTTGGCTTAAACATTAATTTTAGGCTTAAAATCGAACTTTAGGCTTAAAAATGGAAGTTTACGCTTCAAAATGAATTTTAAGCTTAAAAATGAAATTTGGGCTTAAAAATGAACTTTAGGCTTAGAAATCAAATTTTAGGCTTAAAATGAATTTAAAACTGAAATATAATTTTTGGCATAAAAATGGGTCTTTAGGCTTAAAAACAACAATTAAGTTTAAAAATTAAAATCTTAGGCTTATAAATAAAGTTTCGTTGCAATACCTAAGCTAGACCTCAGACCTTCATTAAGCCTCTGAGGCCCGCAAGATCCTTTCATTCTATAAAATTTGCTTCGACCAGACCCAGAGCCGAGCCTAGTAAGCCTCCTTTCACGTCTAGTCTAAAACATTGCCCTAAAACACAGCTAAAAAAATGTTATACTGTGTTATCCACTGCTATACTCCTACTAAAACCTGGCCATTCTGCTCGCTTCAACAACAAAAATGCTGCCATAGAACATCGGGATTAAGGAACCCAATTCTATTTGAGGCAATAAGAAATAAAGTATAGCGTTACGCAAACAAAACATACTACTACTACTTCAATTTCCCTCAAGAAAAAACTTATTGCGAGCTTTTTCGCTTTTTGGTATTTGCTTACTCTTAACAACGTAGAATGTCGAAACGAAACGTCATTATGAAAAATATAAGTTAATGTCATAGTGCATAAAGAAAATTCTCAAAATTAGTACAAAATGAAAATTTCTAACCAAAATTCCATTTTTAAGCCTAATAATCATTATTGAAGCTTAAAGTGCCATTGTGGAACCTAATTTTTAGTTTTAAGCCTAAAATTCATTTTTTAAACCTATAACTTACTCTTGACCTATTTAAACATTCTTAAGCCTATAATTCATTTTTTAAGCCTAAAAATCATTATGTAAGCCTAAAGTCTCATTGTTAAACCTAAAATTTATTTTTACGCCTACAATACATTTTTTAAGCCTAAAACTTATTCTTAAGCTTAAAAATCACTATTTAAAACTAAAATTCATTATTAAGCCTAAAGTTAATTTTTAAGCCTGAATTTCATTTTTAAGCCTGAACTTTATTTATGCCTAAAATTTATTTTTAAGCCTAAACTTTCATTTCTTAGCATAAACTTGATTTTTGTGCTTAAAATTCATTTTTAAGCCTAAACTTTCATTCTTTAAACCTAAAATTCATTCCTTAAACTTAAAGATCATTAGGTAACACTAAAATGACATCTTTAAGCCCAAAATTCATTTTTAAACCTAAAACTAATTTTTGAGCCTAAAATTCATTTTTAAGCCTGAAATGCATTTTTACCGTAAAGAAAGTAATCATGGTACTAACAAAATATTAATTTTTATTATAAATACAACATTAGCTAAATATAATCAAATCTACCCTATCCTACCCTACACGACATATACCTTCTACCTACTTTTTGAGCTCATAAACCTAACTTAAGAAAACTGAACTCAAAACGTCCTCAGTCCTCATTTCTTCAGTGCTAAAACAAATCTCTCATGAATTTGATGCATTTTTTCGCGCCTTCTGGCGGTTTTTTCTCTTATCCGCGCCAAAATTAAAGTTAATCAAGGCATTCAGGCGGCTTTTTCATTTACCAAGAAAAAAAAATTTTTAGGTGGCGAGAAAAAACTAAAATAGGACGTATTTTGGGCGAAAAATCGTGTGAGAAAAAGTGAGGAAAAACCACGAATGCAATATTCATGCCGTTCTCTACATAAATAGTCTAATAAACTTGGCCATGATGTAGGTGAAGGGGGAGGGGGAGAAAGACTGAATAGAAAAAAGAAAGGGTAGTTTTGAAAAAGTCCGGGCCCAGCGTCACTAGGCCCGGCTCGACCCTTTATAAAATTTGCTTAGGCCTGGCCCAAAGGTAAGCGGGCCTGATAGGCTCCCTTTCAATAGGCGGGGGGGGAGCAAGAATAGTAGTCGAGTATAGCCAGGACCGACGCCCGACCCTGGGTATACCTATAAAGAAGCCAGACTTTCGTTTAAACTACGGCCCTGAAGCCTACGTGTTCCGGTCCGGCACGACCCTTACAAAGTTTTAAAGTTTGCTTCGCTTAAGGCCGAGGCAGAGGCCGTGGCCCTCAGACCTATACGTGATGGCCCGGCCACTTTCATATTTCCCTGGGCCCGACCAAGGCATTCCTAGTGAGCCCTTCTTCTGGTTTATGGAGTGAGGGGAGGGAGAACGTGAGAAATGACGCATAATTTGTAATTTTACTTTCTTGAGCTGGCTGCCAATTTGAGGTCGTTTTTGGCATTTTTTTGGAGTTGAGGAAGGATGCTTTGTAGACAGTAGAAATAAAGTTAATATAAAGTGAATTTGATGTGGCATACGTCTACTGGGGTCAAATGTAAACGTGTAAACAAAGTTGTGTACGAAATTTTTATAAAGTAAACTTGTGTTAGCTATTACCTAAGCTTAAGCCTAAAATTCATTTTTAAATTTAAAATTCAGTTTTAAGCCTAAAATTCACTTTTTTAATCCTAAAATTCATTTTTAAGCCTAAAATTCACTTTTTTAAACCTAAAATTCATTTTTAAGCCTAAAATTCATTCTTCAGCCTAAGATTCATTTTTAAGCCTAAAATTCATTTATAAGACTAAAATTCATTTTTAAGCCTAAAATTCACCTTTTTAAAACTAAAATTCATTTTTAAGCCTAAAATTCATTCTTAAGCCTAAAATTCACTTTTTAGCCTAAAATTCATTTTTTTAGCCTAAAATTAATTTTTAAAGTCTAAAATTCGTTTTTAAGCCTAAAATTCATTTTTATACCTAAAATTCCAATTCTAAGCCTAAACTTCAGTTTTCGCCCCTTCATCAAATTAAACCCCCCATTAAGTTTTCTAGAAAAGCTAAACCAGGCCTAGAAAGCCCCCTATCAGATCTACCTCTTCCCCTCACCCCATCCACAAAAATAAATTTTGAAACTTTATGAATAGCCCTAAAAATTGTTGTCCGCCATTGCAAATGAAAGCGTTTTGCGACAAAATTAAATTTATTCTTCCTATTCTTGGCATTTCGCCAAGGAAAAAACCATTTAGCGGCGGACAAAAAAAAACAAATTTGCATTGAATTTGAATATATGTCCAACTGTTAGAGAAGGAAGGATTGGATTGTTATTGGACATGTTAGGGAAGGTCAGTAAAGCGATATTACTTTAACTTAAAAATCTTTGAATTGTGTGGAAGCTAGTTTAAACCAAAATAGAGCAAGACAACGTAAGGTAGAATAGCAGGGCAAGATAAGGAAGGAAAAAGTAAGATAAAGCAGAGTAGCATAAGGTAAAGTGAAGTAGGGTACGTTAAGATACAATATAGTAGTGCAAGATAGTAAATGAAATGTGATTTACGGTGGAATAAAATAGAGAAGGTTAGGGCAAAAAATAGTACGGTATAGAGCGGTAGGGTCAAATAGTTTAAAATAGAATAGACGGAGGTAGTGTAACGTAAACTATGGTGGGGCCCGATAGTAAAGTGTAGGGTATGGAGTAGGACAGGATAGTTTATAGGGTTACGGTAAAGTAAAAAAAAGTACCACATAGCAGGGCAGCGTAAAACAGAATAGGATATGATAGGGTAGGGTAAGGCAGGGTAGAGCAAGGCAGGGTAGGATAGGGTAGGGTAGGGAAGGGAAGAGTAGGGAAAGGTGGGGTAGGGTAGGTTAGGAGTAGGGTAGGGTAAAGCAGCGTAAGAGAAAAAACGTGAAACTTTCGAACTTTTAAATTTTAAATCCAATCTTTTCATCTCGAAAATGTCCCTCTATTTGGCACAAAATACATCATTCACCCCATAAACTATGCCCAAATTATAAAGAGTACCTTTGCCGAAGAAATAAAAGAAAAGCCCTCCAGGTAAAATAACTGTAAATTAATCAAAAATGTTCTTTCAAATTAGTCGCATTGAAATTCGTATCGTATGTGGCCTTTGCTTGCGTGTGCCAACCGTTGTATAATTTCTCCAAACGCCCACAAAAAAGAGTTGGTTCATTAGGAAAAACCCGACGTAAGGTTTCTTGAGTTTAGAACAACCTCAAAGTATAATATGATATGTATATCTAGTGGTGAGAAAAAAATGTGTTAAAGATATTTATTGTTACATGCAGGGCCGGGCGCGAGGGGGGGGGGGGACGGAAAAAAAAGTTGAACGTGGTACCCCTGTGGATTTTCGGAAAAAAAATTCGCAAAAAATCGGCACAGGTAGCTGCTACCTGTGCCGATTTTTTGGACCCCCGCCCCCAGACCAAAAGTCCACGCCCGGCCCTGGTTACGTGAAGTTTTTGACAATGGCAAAGTTAAAATTTGAACTTTTAGACCAGGTATGAGCAAAGAACTCAGTTTGTATGTCCCAAAATTAGTTTTTATCTACCTTAATCTGCCCTACCCTACTTTACCCTACCCTACCCTACCCTACCCTGCCCTATCCTACCCTACCCTACCCTAACATACCTTACCTTATCCTACCCTACCCTACACTACCCTAACATACTCTACCTTACCCTATACTGGCCCACCCTTTCCTACAATGCCCCTCTGTCCAGCCCTACCCTTCACTATAACTTGCTATCCTGCCCTGCCATATACGTATGTTTACATACATCTTGAAGAAGACCAAAGATTATTATCTTGCAACAAATGTGACATTCCCTTAAGGCCATTTTAAATTAAAAAACAACTAGAGCTTTTGACTTTCATAAAGCTCCATTTGACTAAGCAAATAACACAAAACGCAATTCCAGACGTCCATCTCAAATTTCGTCAAAGGAATTTGCAAAAATGGAGAGTTAAAGCATATCTGTACCTCCTTACACACAACAAAAAAAAAGTTTAAATGTGGAAGTCAACCACCTTCATCTCCAAATTCTCAATGCCCTTCTCCACACTCCCCATGCTACTCTCGAAAATGATAATCGGATAGGGAAAACTAACAAAATTGTAAGGAGAGTGGTATAGGATAAGCTAGAGCAAGTTTAATTAGGAAAGGAGGGTAGGGTAAAGTAGCGTAGGGTAGGGTAGGGTAGGGTAGGGTAGGGTAGGGTAGGGTAGGGTAGGGTAGGGTAGGGTAGGGTAGGGTAGGGTAGGGTAGGGTAGGGTAGGGTAGGGTAGGGTAAAGTAGGGTAGGGTATTGTAGGGTAAGGTAGGGTAAAATTAAACAGACTACAAAAAATTAAAAATTGTGAAAGACAAGTGAAAATGATGACATAGCCCAGTAAAACTACAGCCAAATAAAAGAATGTTCGATGCAAAAACAACAGCCCTATTATAATGACCTAATAAGTACCGAGCAACCAGGAAATGTGTTAACAGTATAGTAAGAATACGAATACGCATGCAGACCATGTTACTATTAAAAACGCCATTAGCGTGTCTGTTGCTGGTTTTAATGGTTATTTTAAAATCTTTTGTAATTTTGTACTTTAAGGTTTTTTATTCAAAAATACATATTTCAAAAAAAATAATACAATGCGTATTTTACCGAAAATAAATATAAACCATAAGTACCCTGCTTTAGCCTACCGTACCGTAGCCTACCCCGAGCTACACAATCCAACCCTACCCTACTCTACTCTACCCTACAAAAGCCTACCCTACCCTACCGTACCCTACCCTACCCTATCTTATCCTATCCTATCCTACCCTACCCTAACTTACCTTATCCCATGATATCCTAACATACCCCAGTCTACGCTTGCCCTTACTCAACCAGTTCCTACCACGCCGTAGTATATGTTTCCCGCTTAAACGTAAAAAAGCCCTGCCCATTTCTAAAAACGAGCACCTTATTCTATCCTTCCGTACTTTACTCTTTTTTTACAGTGCCAAGCTCTACCTGACCCTCTCCTCAATTTATACTCCTACGCCTCATAACAAACCTTCTCCCTCTCTCTCTGCCATCAAAAATCAACTCTCCCCCCCCCCCCCCACCTTCCAAAAAACCTCAACCTCCACCCGCGCTTTCCCTCCCCCTAACTCTGATAATAGCAAAAAAAACCCAAAAAAAGCAATATTATCAATAACATTGTTCCCGAAAGAACCTCCACCAACCCTTCACTTAACCCACTCCATGCCACAAAAGCAATACCCGAGAAAACAGGCTCGTCAACAACAACCCCATTCACTTCATCCAATAAAAAGTGAACCAGAATTTAAATGCCTCGAGTAACTTTTGCCTCCGAAATAGCCATTGGGATAAAAAGTTATGGAATAAAAGTGAGGACGAGTGCAAAAGTCATCAAAAACGACGATTGGATTAAGAGGAGCGCTCGTACAAACCACCCCTCTTTCGGTCACTTGCTTCCGGTTAAGAGTGCAAAAATGTTTTGGCATACACATAATTGACTGTGGTCAAGATTTGTGGAGAAGATAGGGTGTGACAAGTTGGCGGATTTTTGACATTTTTGGATAGAAATGACATGTTGCTCTTGGTGAAGCAGGGCTACGTTTTGTAGAAAAAAGAGGATAGGGCAGGATATTTCAAAGAGGGTAAGGTGGGGCTGAGTAGAGTAAAATGTCGTAAAATAACATAGAGTAGAGTTGAGTAAGGTAAGGTAGAGCAAGCTAGGGTAGAACAGAGTAGAGTTGGGCAGGGTAGAGTAAGCCAGGTTATAACAGGGTAAAGTAGGTCAAAGTAGAGTAAGCTAGGGTATAACAGAGTAGAGTAAAGCAATATAAAGTAGGGATAGACATAAGGAACGGGCCTGCCCCATTTTTCAGGCCCTGCCCGACCAAAATTTTTCTCGGGCCCAGCCCAAATTTTTTACGTGTAAACGGGCCAGACCTAATGTCGAGGTAGGGTAGTATAGAGTGGGTTAGATAATGCGGGGCAAAGTTGAGTTGAGTAAAGGATATAGAAGTGTCGTGTAAAGCAAAAAAAAGATATTTTAAATCAAAGCATGACAAAAAAGTAAAAAAAATTTTCGAAAAAAAAATTTGTCATCTTCCCTCTCCCCTTGTCTCCTGCCCAAATCGCATTTACATTATCTAAAAACTCTATTGAAATGTAAAAACGTGATTATATTGTGAACTTAACCATAGTTATAGTGACCTTCTAGTCTCAGAAACTCCAAAAAAACACAAAAATCCTATAGTGTTCAAGAAGTTGGACGTATTTTACAGATTCCCCAACCCACCCTTACCTTCTAGCGCATTAAACAACATTAAAAACCCGGCTTTTTGTTCTGAATTCCCACTAGCTCAAAGGCATTGTTCTATATTCGTTTGAGATTCATGTAAAAGTCCATTACTGAGTAAGTAACCCCTACCCGCATTCTTGCAAAAACAAATAAATGGGAGGAACTTAATGTTGCATATTTAATAATGGCGCGTGACGTTGTATATTTATTTTTATCTTGCCCTACCCTAACATGTCCCACCTACCCGGCCCTTTCTTGTCGTGCTTTGCCTTGTCTTGGCTTGGCTAGGCTTGGCTTAGCTTGGCTTGCTTTGCCTTGCCCTGCCCGACATAAATCTACCTTACCCTACAGCCACTATAATTCTATTTTACCATGCCTATCGTCTTTATATACCCAATGTACCAACACATATATCAAAAATATTTTTTATCCTACCACAACAACTATACGACCGCGCAATATGCCGTAAAGTAAGTGTAGAGCAACATAGCTTAAAGAATGTCACACGCGGACACGTCAAAAACTTTAAAATTACATGCCGAAACGACCAAAAAACATATGAAAACGACAATAAAAAGCCGCGAAAATTTTACGAAAATTTTAGCGCTTTGTGTCAGTTTTGATAACTGTTATAAAGAGCGTTTATTTTAATGCTACGTACTTAGATATAGTATAATATAGTTTGGTAAGAGTAAAAAAGTGAAAATATACCCACCTGACCTACCCAACCCTACTTTACCCGACTCTATCCTACCATGCCCTACCCTACCCTACCCTACCCTACCCTACCCTACCCTACCCTACCCTACCCTACCTTACCCTACCCTATCCTATCCTACCCTATCCTACCCTACCCTACCCTACCCGACCCTATCCTACCCTACCCTACCCTTGCCTTTACTTTACTATGAAAGCCATTCCATAATCAAACTAATCCACCCAAGCAATAACCTACCTTAACTTATCTTACTCTAGCCTTACTATAAACATACTACCCCATCTAGACATGAGGACAGAACCATGCTCGAGCAAAAGGAAAACAGTTCAAGCCTAAACCTCTATCCTGGTCCTCGAGCGAGACTTGAAAAGTAGCCCCGTCGCGGCGCGATGCCCATGTACAACCCCATCCGAGCTATACGCTACCTTACCCGCATCTTTATCATAGCCACCCCTATTCATACTACCCCACCGTACCCTTCTCCTTACCCTATGCATAGCTTATTTGTATTACCCCACTCAATACAAAACCTACTTATCAAAAAGTCTTTAAAAACCATTTAGCAAATACAATCCCTGGTACTGTCAACTCTCAGTACTATATACAATTGAATAAAAGCAAATTTCGAATCGTTTCCGAAGAAAATTTGTGTATTCCGAAAACATTCGAAACAAAATTTATTGCGAATCCTCCACCTGAATGGGACCGTAATTAGGAGAGGATTGGACTCTGAGCAGCTGTTACATGCAAATCTACGCCTATTTCTTACCTTTTTAGAATTAAAATTGCGTAAATTTAAAAAATCGTGTAAATTAAGTTTTTTTTTATTTACGCAAAAAAAATGTGTCATACCATTGCAAATGTCAAAGTAAAATGCTTTTTATATTCTTTGCACTGCTTTTTGTATCGACCGTATAACTTGTCAACAGAAGGCTGCAAAGCTTTGATTTTTTTTGAGAACAAAAGGCAAGAACTTTCTTTACAAAGGTTCAAATTGCAAGAAATTTCTTTACAAACTGAAAAATGGCAAGAACTTTCTTTACAAAATAGCAAGAACTTTCTTTACAAAACAAAAAAAATGGCAAGAACTTTCTTCACAAACAAAAAAAATGGCAAGAACTTTCTTTACAAAACAAAAAATGGCAAGAACTTTCTTTACCAAACAAAAAATGGCAAGAACTTTCTTTACAAAACAAAAAATGGCAAGAACTTTCTTTACCAAACAAAAAATGGCAAGAAATTTCTTTACAAAATAAAAAACAAAAAAAAAATTTTTTAACAAACTTTTTCTGTACTTTAAACACTGTGTTTTTCATAATGCACTTCTCGTTTTTTCAAAAATAGTCCTCAATGTATTATAATAGCCTTACGTAGTTAGAATCCGCTTATTTCCCGGTTTATTTCTGTGTAATGAGAAAAAAAAACTTCTGCTTTGGACACTAAATATAATACGCGGAATTGTTACTACGTTTTAGGGCATTGGCACGTAGTAAGCTTTTTTATAAAAAAAAAGTTTTAAGCTTACAATGTGTATTTTAGGCCTAACTTTAAAAAATGAATATTAGAATTAAAAATTAATTTTAGGCTTAAACTAAAGTTAAAGCTTAAAAAACGAATTTTAGGCTTGAAAATGCACTTTAGGCTTAAAAATGAATTTCAAGCTTAAAAATGAATTTTTTACTTAAAAACATGAATTGTAGGCTTAAAAGTGAATTTTAGACTTAAACAAAATCTATTTTAGGCCTAAAATGAAAGTTGAGCTTGAAAATAAAATCTAGATTTGATTAATAAACTTTAGGCTTAAAAATTAAATTTTAGGCTTAAAAACCAATGTTAGGCTTAAAAATAAAATTCAAGCTTAAAAATGGATTTTAAACACAAAAATTTAAGCCTTGGGCCTAAAAATATTGAATTAAATCTCAAAACCAACCTTGAGCGAACAGTTCCAACACTTGAATTCCATTAAAACTGACTCCAAAGATTTCGCCAGCAAACTCATCATAAGTCAAATGATCTGATCGTTTCCTTCTCAAAACCACGACTTGAGCCGAATGCAACAAATTAAAAGAAGCTCCAACAGTAATGTACTTTTGAGAATTCAGGGTGAATAACTCTGATTTACCTAAAACTACAAGCCGTTATTAAAGGCTGTGTCATAATTTGTTATCCTGCCCTAATAAGAACATTGGAAGTAGAAGTAAAGTAATAGTAATAATGATTGGCTTACCATTACTTTCATACAAAATAGGTTTCATTTCATCCAACACAAAGGTGACAGTACTACGATTTCTTTTCATTTTGACCAAATGTTCTCTACCGTCATTGACTAGCGTATCAAAATACCCAACATGGTGATCTTTGCTTCCTAGGTTGTATCTAACTTGAACGTATCCACCACCAAGAAACAGTGTCATATAATCTCCATCTACGGCACATTGTACTGACAGTAGTACTCCGTTTGAGCTTTGGGTCCTGAAAATTAATTTTTTAGCGTAAACTTGTTATTTTTTAAGCCTAAACTTCATGTTTAAGCGTAAACTAGTTCTTTTTTAAGCCTAAACGTCATGTTTAAGCCTAAAGCTAATTTTTAAATCTAAAACTCATTGGTAAGCCTAAAATTCATTTTTAAGCTTAATATTTCCTTTTTAAGCCTTAAATTAAATTTTAAGTCAAAAAATCCATTTTTAAGCCTAAAATCCATTTTTAAGCCTAAAATTCATTCTTAAGTCTAAAATCTTTTTTTAAGCTTGTAATTTGTTTTTTAAGCCTAAAATTAAAATTTAAGCCAAAAAATCCATTTTTAAGCCTAAAATTTATTTTTAAGCCTCAAATTCAACTTTTAAGCCTGAAATTTCTTTCTGAAGTCTAAAAATTAATTTTTTAAAACTTCCCAACAAACACAAATTTTATTAAAAAACTCTATTATATCCGTCATATTGAATTTTCATACCTAAAAGCCAAAACCACATTATCCTGCACAGTATTTGGTTGTACTCCAGCGTACTCATAGTAGATGACATTAGCCTGACCATTGAATTCGTAGCTCGTAGCCGGCTTCTCACAATACCTTCCACTATGGGCCGTCTCCGTACAATCACATCGTACTCCGCGCCATCCTTGATGACATTGACCTTCGTTTTGGCACAACCTTGGAGCACATCGTACGTCCGGACCTTGACAACCTTTAATGAGGTCTTTGC
Organism: Bursaphelenchus okinawaensis; assembly: GCA_904066225.2. NCBI lineage: Eukaryota > Metazoa > Nematoda > Chromadorea > Rhabditida > Aphelenchoididae > Bursaphelenchus > Bursaphelenchus okinawaensis. Next base: position 1,813,345 of record CAJFCW020000005.1, on the reverse strand, counting down.
TTGCGATATTATCCGAGAAGATGTCATGCTGAGTTTGAGCGATTTTTAGGCCAGAGAAGCAGCCTCTGAAGCCGGATACTGTGGCTAGATCGTGCTTGGCTGGAATGAAGGATTCTGGAAAGCCGCCAATCAGAATCCAGCCATTGAAGCCGGAGAAGTCGTAGGCTGAACTCTTGATCTTGATCTCTTCTTCGTCTAGGAGGATCTTGTGGCTTGTCATGTCAATTGCGTCCTGAAATGACGTTTTGTAAAGAAAGTTCTTGCCATTTTTTGTCTTGTAAAGAAAGTTATTGGCATTTTTTATTTCGGAAAGAAAGTTCTTGCCATATTTTGCTTTGTAAAGAAAGTTCTTGCCATTTCAAATATAAAATCAAAATTGACCTTTTCAATATGAACAGAATGCCATTTCATGTCATTCAACCTCTTGTTACTTTCCGGGAAGACCAATGTAGTCTGTCCGAACCTGTACCTCAACCGGCCCCTTATCATCTCCACCGACAGCAGTATATTATGTTCTCCAATGGGGGTGGTTTCATTATTGACCAATGCCAATATCAGTCCATTCGTGGTGATGGTCTTGAACTTGACCGCCAGTTTGAAGTCGTTATTGTTTTGAAAATTTGCATAAAATTGAGCAAAGCCTTTTTCGGTTTCAAAATTCACAGAATTCTGTTTCACCTTCCGAGCCTTCGATGATATGGTTGTGTGTTCAAATGGCACAGTGATATCATTGTTGTCGGCACGTACCTTTTCGAGTACGTCGTACTGATTGAACGTGAGTTTGAGCAAATCGCCCGAGGGTTTTAGACGTTCGGTAAAAAGTTCCAGAGGTGGGTTCACATTGACATCGAGAATTTGTTGAAAGGCTTGCCCTGGGGCTATGTCGTGGATTAGGAGGGACATGTCGCTTTCCGGGAGGAAATCTGAAATTTTTTTGAAATTTAAAATTTTAAAAAATTGAAATTTAAAGATTAGGACAAAAGAAAAAGAATCGGAAACAAAATTAAAGCAAGACAGAGAAACACAACGGCAAGGCAGACAAAGGAAGAGAAAAGGAAGGACAAAGGCAGGGCAAAAGCAGGGCAAAGGCAGAACAAAGGCAAGGCAAGGCAAAGCAAACGCAGGGCAAAGGCAAAGCAAAGGTAGGACAAAGCAAGGTAAAGCAAGACAAGGCAAGAACAGGAGCCAAGGCAAAGACAAGTTAAGAGACAAAAAAAGTATCAAAGACAATGTCAAGGGGGATTGGAGGGAGGGGCAGGAATCAAGAGAGAGGTAAAAGTAAGGATAGGTCTACTTAAAATAAAAGTTGATTAGAAAGTAAGAGAAAAAGACACAAAAAAAATAAATGATTCTAAACCTACGACTATGTTCCCACTTGCCATCCAAGTACAACAACAATTTGGTTCCTCTTCGTTTCACTCTAGCTGTATGCCAATGATTGTCATTTAGGGTTCGACCACCCCATGTAAATGTCTAAAAAAGTTTTAAAAAATATTGTTTTTCTACCCTACCCTGTCCTACGTAACCTTAAACTTGACTATCCTACTCTACTCTACCTTACCTTAACCTACCCTAACTGACCTCACCCCCCTCTTACACTAATCTACCCTACCTACTTTACCCTACCCTTCACTGCCATCCCTTCCCTATCATTTCTAAACGCATGTCCTAGCCTAGAATCCAATGTATTTAGTATTTACATGTTTAGCACCATTAGCAAAGTGCAACGCCAACATGAGTTCGCCATGATGCATAAATAAAAGCCACCTGTCTGGCGAGCCTTCTGCTTTTGTGTCCAACAATAAGATATCCTCATCTTTTGTCCTAAACTTTATGTCCAACATCTCTGCTTGACTGTAGGTTGGGGTTTCTAATCTAAAACAATATAATTTCAATTTAGGCTTAAAAAACTTTTTTTTGTTAAAAAGCGCTTATAAATAAAGCCTTAGACTTAAAACCAAATTTTAAGCGCTAAAGCCAAAATATCACCTAAACAACGGCTGCTGATCCTGTAAAATAGATAAGGAGATTGGAGGTAGTGCAATATCACAAAGTGGTCCGTCGTAAATAGTTAAGCTGCAATCGCATTCAAAAGTTTTGAATCCGTTTTGACATCTACCAAAGTTTTTACATGGCGAAGTGGCACAATAGTCAATGGCTTCAGCTGAGGCAGATGTGGCTGTTGAGGTTGAGGTACATCCTTAAAACAAAACAATATTATTTTAGTCAATGGCAGGACAAGACAAGGGTAAAAGGTAGGGCAGGGCAGATAAAGCAGGACAAGCCAGAGCAAGGCAAAGCAGGGCAGTTCAGAGCAAGGCAAGGCAAGGCAAGGCAAGGCTAGGCAAGACAGAACAGGGCAAGACAAAGACAGGCTTACCTAACGCAATTCCATCAACATGAGTCTGTTGACCGGTTGTATTTCGCGACGGTGTATTTAAAAAAGCCGCTCCTATTTGAGTATTTATCCCATTGATCCTCAAGTTCTTCAGGCAACCAACATAGCCTTGCCGAAGATGTCCTGACCATATTGTTGATGGTAAGGGTAATATAGAGGAATAATTCCAAGCACTGTTATACGTTGGGGTCCAAGGAAAGGCTCCGAGGTAGATTGGCTCGTCTGGAAATAAAAGTTCAAAAAAATTTAATTGCAGGAACTTTCTTTACAAAATGAAAAATGGCAAGAACTTTCTTTCCAAAACCGAAAATTGCAAAAACTTTCTTTACAAACAAAAAATGGCAAGAACTTTCTTTACAAAACAAAAAATGGCAAAAACTTTCTTTACAAACCAAAACTTTATAAAACGTGTACCACCAGTACCACTCACCAATGATTAAATTAGCAGAAACACCTGGAGTCGAAAAATCTGTTTTGATCGTATCTACCGTAACACTTCCTTGTCGCCCCACCCTTTCCAATGTGACACTATGCCAAACACTTCCTTCGTTCACTCGTTTTGAGGTAGTTTGAAGTCGAACATAACCTGACCCCAAGTCTAGTACCATAAATAGGTGTCCATCACTGAGTTCGAAGGCAATGTAATCACTTGACCCATTTAGTGGGACATCTTTCACGCCGTGGTACAGGATAAGGCCGTCTGTTGAGGTGGTTCGGAATTGAAAACCTAATTTTTTTTTAATTTTTGAAAAAAACATATTTTTTATTTTTTCTTTATTCATTTTGAACTTTGGTTAAAGAAGACCATATTTTACCAAAGTTTTCCGCTCAAGCTGCGGTAAGCATTTTATACGATAAAACATGTCCGACTTAAATCTCCAAAAATGAAAAAAAATTAGCTCTATTTCACCCTACCGCTCCAGAATAACCCAAAAAAATAAAAAAAACCACTCCCCCCCCCCTCACCCGCCATTTCGAGATCACCAAACCTCCTACCTAAACTTCCACTAGAAAGCGAGTTCCATTTCGGCAGTGTAATATAACTCTGACCCGTGTGAGCAAATGATAGCACGTCCGGCAACGTATTCGCTGATTCTTGACACGAAAATGCCAAATCGCCACCGGTTCGTATCACAGATTTGCCAAAGCCTTGGTCGGCCAAGTCGATTATGTCGAGGGATTGGACGTCCGCTTCGTATTTTATCTGAAATTTGAGAAATTATAAGACGATTTTTAAAATTTTTGAGTTTATTAGGATCAGAACATCATGCCAAAGACAACCACAGTTCATTTTTCGTCAAACTAATTCCAAAAAATATTGTTATAGGGCTTCAAAATTGAAAAAGTCCCCGAAATGCCAAAAAAATGGCAAAAAACTAGCTGTAACTCATTTTAAGACCAAAATTTTTTTAATTTTTCAAAAACCCAAGGTTGTCTAAAGCCTTCCAGTCATTTAAAATAAATATATAAAACTGGCAATAACACCTTAATTTTAAAAAATACAATGAAATGCCTTTAAAGTTCTAAAAACCCCCAAAAAACCAAAAAAATTGGCAAAAACCTGCCATAACAGAATTCAAAACCAAAAATTAAAAAATTTTTACAACAGCCATAATAAAACATAGTCTTGTCGACAATTTAAAACTCACAGCTAACACTGACAATATCAATTTTATTTAAAAAAGACAACTAAAATCCCTTAAAATTCAAAAAATCCCCCAAAAACCCAAAAAATTGTCAAAAACCTGCCATAACTCAACTCAAAATCAAAAATTTAAAATTTTTTTCAACAATCATAATCAAGTATCACCTTCTCAACATTTAAAAACCCCCACCTGCTTCATACATCCCTTGAACATGTAGTTATAAGGCGGAACATACGCCTTACCCACCGCCGATCCTCCGACGTAGGCAAAACTATTGCCTAGCCATTCTGTTTGTGAAGCAAACTGTTTCACTTCATCTGTATTGCCATCCACTGTGAAGCGCATCTAAAATAACATACAATCAAAATTTTAAAAATAGTCTTAGAAAAAATGGCAATACAAGCCAAAAGTGTTTGGGTTAAACCACAAATCTCACTTCAAACCGGGTAAATATAGGAAAAAAGTGTCAAAAGGTATGACATATATTAAGCATTTTTATTAAAAGTAGTGTGCAGGTCACAGCAATCCATGTGCAAATATACATTTATATAAACGAAAATTTTTATGACCGTATTTTACCTAATATTAAATTACAAGAAAACATTTTTAAGTCAGGTAGGAGGAGTGGTAGAGGCAGGGAAAAAACAGAGGCAAGATAAAATAGAGAACGGCAGGGTAGGGTAAGACAAGGTTGGGTAACGTAGGGAAAGAGCACAGATAGAGGCAAGAGTAGAGGTTAGGGGTAAAAGCTCGGGAAGGGACAAAGGCTGAGGCAAGGCAGAGATAAAATGTATAATTTTAGAGAAAATTCCATATTTTCAAAAATTGGGTAACAAAAACTAGTCGACTCTAAACGCAACAGTAAAAGAAAAGAATAATTTACGATAGCTACTATATTATTCTGGGTATTATGACGTGCTGAAAACATTGAGAAACAACATAAAAACTCTTTAGTAAGCAGAGTTTGTGATATGGTAGTACCATGCTTTGGATAATGTCTTACGCTACCTCGCTATCGTACCCTACCCTAACCTACCCTACCCCACTCGGCCTTACCTTACTCTACTTCATCGTACCGTATCGTACTCTACTCCACCCAACCCTCACTTTAACTTAACTAGCCCTGCCCTACCGACCTTATCCTACCCTACGTCACTCTGGCCTGCCCTACCTATCCTACCCTACCTGACCTTACCCATCCCAATCATTATCGAGCCTACCCTCCCCAACCCTATATTTTTTCATATTAACCATCAGCCAAGTACAGCACGCTTGAAAAATCAACAAAAAACAGAAATAACACCGGGTTAACCGCAAACATTTCAATCACCATGCTGGTGATCTCAACTTACGATCAATGATGTGTATTTTGTACCCGTCTAAAACAAAAAAAATGCAAATAACTTTAAAAAATTGAAGAGAAACCACTGTTAAAAATGACCATTAATAAAAAAAATTTTTTTTAAATAGTACCAGTTATAAAAAAGTTTAATCTTAAATATTGTACATAAAAACAGTACTAATTAGTACTATTTAATACGCCGTACTAAAACTACGCGTTCGTCATAGTACTAGTACTACTTGAAAAGCACTATAAAGTACGTAGTAGTTAAACTAAATTCAAAAGTACTATTAAGTACGTCGTATTTAAAATAATTCCAAAAGAACTATACAGTACGTCGTACTAAAAACTGCTTTAAACGTACTATAAAGTACGCCGTACTAACTTAAAATCTAATGTTCACAATATCATAAATTTCTTAAAAATACTAATTTATCGTACTATGTAGTACCACAAATCAAGAAAAACAAAAAAAAACAGTACCATTTGAAGACTACGATGAAGATAAACACTGTGCCATTTCCCATCGTCATAGCGTACTGGCTTCAGCCCTTGAGAAAAGCGCTGTCGAATGATTCGTTTGTCACTACCAAACAGCTTCGAAGCAGCTATTAGTATACCTCTTTCTAGTACTAATTGAACGTAGTTCTGAAAGTTAGTCAGGATTATAATTCTAAAATACCAGTAGTACTATTTATAAAGTAGTGGCCGTTTTATATAGTAATTGCAGTGTTATATAGTACTAGCCGTGCTATATAATACAACTAGTGCTATATAAAACTATTCGTGCTGTATAGTACCTACACGTGCTATACAGTATCCTCCGAATTATTACCAGTAGTGCTATCTAGTACTACTAGTGCTATCAAGCACAAAAAATGATATATAGTACTACTAGATGATAAAAACCAAAAAAATTACCTGACGATCTCCAGCAACAAACAAAAGCCCATTCTGGTGCTTGGTCTTGAACTGAAAACTGACATTTTCTGACCTGCTTAATATTGAAGCAGACGAACTATTCGAAACGTCATATCCAATCCATTCATTGCCATAAAACGACAATTCAGACGAAGGTTTAGCTAAAATTTTTAAAATTTAGGCCAAAAATGAAGTTTTTAAAATGCTCTGCCCCTTCACTCAAGCCTAAAACTTTACCCTGCCTTGCCATACCTTAAAATTTTACCCTACCCTACCATAACAAACCCTACCTTTCTCACACTGCCGTCCCTCAAAATCGCTTGGACACTCGCATTTTGGCCCATCGTTCGTCGAGTAGCATCTCCCATCGTTCCTGCAGAATTGAACCGGATTTACTGATTCCATACAGTAATCATCATCTGTCAACCGAGTACCAAACGAATCGATAAGCTGAGGAGATGACACGCCTTGAGGATAAAGCCGATAAACCAGGTTTTTCATTGATCCAGCAAATTTCTTTGTATGACGACGAAGAGGTGAGGACATCGTGGCCAGAAGGTGAATATCCTGAAGGTTAATGTTGTAAATCATAAAATTAGTAAAGGAACGAATCGTGTATCTCATTCCAAACAACATATCCAAAAATCACTTCATCACAATGATTTTGGCACAAGTTATGTTCATTTTCATAAATTTTAGGTAACAATAACCTACATTTTTCAGGTTCAATTGAAGCAAACCCTAAAATCAGAAGAAAACTAACAAAAACTACTTACTTTTGGAATTCCACCAACAAATACATCAGAATTGGTCCGTAGATTCCCAAAAACAAAGCTTCTTTGGGTAATAATCTTGAATTCCACCACGTCGTCCACTTGCAGTTTGATGTTCTCCCATGCCTAAAACACAGTTTTTAATGTGAAATTTTTCAAAGTATAAATAAAAACTGTTATAAATAGATAAAGCAAAGTATTCTTGAGGTTTTAAAATGTATTTTACTTTGAAACAAGCTTTGGACAAAAAGTTATATTGTGTTAGACATCGCGAACAACAGCTTTTTTGCGATAAGTCAGGTTTCGCAAGCTTTTTTTCATAAATTCATCCAAAACATTATTAAAATAAAATGGCAAAACATTAGAAATACCTATATCTCATATATAAACCTATAAAATTAACAATTATATTGTTTTACATTCAAAAAACTTCAAAAATCGGCCGAAAACCCGAATTTTTTGATAAATTTTTCCGATTTTTCAAAAAAATGGCGCTAAAAAAAGTTCAAATTTGAATAAAATTTTACCTGGAACAAGATGAATCTATGCCAATTCCCATCGGATATTCGAACACCTTCCAATCGTAATGTATGGACTGGTCTGCTGAGCATCGTATCTTGTTCATCACCAAGCCTGAAAGCAATATTTTTTGTGATTTCTTTAGCTTATTGTGATTTTTAAATGTAATTTTAGGTATCTAAAGTTATTTTTTCTTCTGTGTTTTACTTAGAAAAAGCTTTTTCTTGGATTTGTTACCTAAATGTAACGTTTTAATGTTTCATACTTAAAATCAAAAAGATTTCGCTTAATTCAGAAATTTGTTACCTAAAATCCAGTTGAATGTGGCCGTTGACGATGGTGATGCAATAGAAGTTGCCTTGAATCCCACCGTCGTCTGTGTAGAGTAAAAGGGCATTTTCGGATTTGGTTTTGAATTCAAATGACAGTTGATTTTCGAAGGTCTGTGCCCATTTTGGGTACCTGGAAAGAAAGTTTTTGTGTTTTTTTTTATTTTTTTCAATTTTGAAAAGTTACGCTTTAAAACGAAATTTAGGCTTAAAAAAGAAACTTTAAACTTAAAAATGAAATTTTAGGTTCAAAAAATGAAAAATTACTTAAAAATTTTCATAATCCACCCTCAAAACCACCCACCCATACCCACCTAGCATATGCGTCTTTGGAACCCGTGAGAATGAGCGAAGATATATAATCCAGTTTACATAGTAAATAAACAAAAATAATTAGTGTGGAGGATCTTTTGTAAAGATACGACTGCGCACGGCGCTTCACGGTCATCATAACACTTCATCTGGGTTTGGATGACATGGAATTGTCATATCTTGAAGGTGAATGGCTTTTAGGGTTACGTGGTACCTAAAATTTGACTTTTTGTAGAAAAATTTGAAAAATTTAAAAAATGGGACCGTTCACGCAAAAAAAGCTAGAATTATGGCTTATGGCATAGCATGGTAACATTAAAGTAGGGAAAGTAGTAATTGAAGATCAGGGTAGGGCAGCTCAGTAGAAATACAGATAGGAGAGGGCATAGAGGTAGAGTACAGTAAGGCAAGCCAGTAAAGGTAGAGAGAGGTAGGGTTTGGTAGGGCAGCTCAGGAGCGGTAGCGAGAGAGTACGATTGGGCAGGGCACTTTATTGAGGTAAAGATAGGCGTGAGGTAGGGAGGTGTAGAGTCGGATCAGGACAGGTTAGATTGGGTAGAATAGGATACGGTATCGAAGATAAGGTACGATAGAATTGGGTTGGCTAGCGTAGGGTAACGTATGGTACGGTAGGATACGGTAGAGGAGGATAAGGTACGGTAGGGTGAGATAAGGCATGGATCTGCTTCAGCTCGAGTATGGTAGGGTAGGGTAGGGTAGAGTAGGGTAGGGTAGGGTAGGGTAGGGTAGGGTAGGGTAGGGTAGGGTAGGGTAGGGTAGGGTAGGGTAGGGTAGGGTAGGGTAGGGTAGGGTAGGGTAGGGTAGGGTAGGGTAGGGTAGGGTAGCAAGGCAAGGATTTTTGCGTCGGCGTGACCGTAAAGAACTAAATCGTCGCTCGATTAGGATCAATGACTCTTCGGGGACCCAAAGACAACGGCCGCTGAATAACGGAGATGGATTGAATTCGAGTATCACGCAAAAAACAATGATACCCCCATGGGGGAGGGAAACGAAGAAAAAAACCCGACCCAACAAAGGTTGAACTTTAAAAGAATAAACAGTGAACGACACAAACAAATTCGTCATCATTATATAAAGGCATGGGTAAGAAAAATGTTTATACGCGACAAAGATATATGTATACAAGGAAGTGGAATTATATTTTTGGAATACAAAATAAAGCAATTAAACAGACTTTAATCGTAACTATGAGCTAGAGATATTATCCTTCGGATATGGAAGTTCAGGCTTACAAATGACGTTTAAGCATAAAAACAGAAATTTGGGCTAGGTAGGTAAACTTTAGGCTTACAAAATGGCGTATACATCGGAAGGAAAATTTAGGGTTAAAAATAAAATTTTAGGTTTAAAAAGAAAATTAAGGTTTAAAATGAAATTTTAAGCTTAAAAATTAAATTTTAAACTCAAAATGAAATTTTTTGGTTTGAAAATAAAAGTTTAAGCTTAAAACGAAATTAGTGCTTAAAAAGTAAATTCAGGCTTAAAAATGAAATCGTAGTCTTAAAAATGATGTTTTAGGCTTACAAATAAAATATAAAATTGTATATTCAATTTTAGGCTTAAAAATACATCCTTAGGTTTGAAAGAAAGTTTTAGGATTAAAAAAGGATTTTAAACCTAAACATGAATTTTAGGCTTAAAATTTGATCTTTATGTTTAAGAATTGAGATTTAGGCCTAAAAGCAAACCTTAAGTCTTAAAAATTTTGTTTTAGGCTTAACGATGATATTAGGTCTAAAGAACTAATTTTATACTAATAAACTTAAGTCGCCTAAAACCGTTTTAAAAAATATAAAAAACTGCTGCTACAATTAAATTATTTACCTTATTAAACAAAATGTCATGTATAAAAATCCCCCTTGTCCCCCCTCCCTCCCACCCCCCCCTTCAAACAGTGCTTTTCCAAAATAGGATTACAGCAAATTGCCCAGTCCTTTTTTTAACAACTTGACCAAACACAGATTTTCGATATCCCTTCGAAAAGCCGGCCTTTGCTTCCGGCTCTTTTTTCCTCTAATTTTTAGGCCAACTTATCCCGGAACTCATCCCCAACAAGGGCTCAATTCCAGTCGTTATTCAAACAATTCCCATTATTGAGTCTGCCAAGGTTTCAAACTTTATTTTAGAGGTTTTTTGAAATACGAATTTCAAAAAATTTTGAATTTATAATTTTGAGCTGATAAATGAATTTTGTAGCTCAGAAAAGAATATCTAGGCCTCAAAATGAATCTTAGGTTTAAAAATTAAGTTTAGACCTAAAAGGTAAATGTTAAGCTTAAAAATAATTTTTAGGCCTAAAAAGTGGTTTAGGATTATAAACAAGTTTTAAGCTTAAAAAATGAATTTTAGGCTTAAAAATGAATTTGAAGCTTGCAAATGGAATATTAGCCCTACAAACAAATTTAAGGAATAAAATTAAAAATTTAGGCTTTAAAATAGAAACTTAGTCTTAAAATATATTTTTTTGTATAATTGAATTTAAAAGCAAATTTTAGGCTTGAAAAAACTTTTAAGCCTACAAACAAACGTAAGGCTTAAAAATTAAATTCTAAGTATAAAAATAGTATCTTAGGCTTTAAAAGCAAACTTTAGACTTACAAACAGAAATGCATGCTTATAAATCAAATCTTTTGCGTAAATGAACCCTTTAGGTTTAAAAACTGAAATATAGGCTTAAAAATACATTTTTAGGCTTAAAAGCCAAATTTAATGTTTAAGAATCTAATATTAGGCTTAAAATAAAATTGTAGGCGATGAAAGGTAAATTAGGCTTAAAATAAAACTGTAGGCAAAAAAATTAGGCTTAAAAAACTTTTGGTTAAAGAACAGAATTTTAGGTTTAAAAACGATAGTCTAGGCTTAAAATTAAATTTCGGGTGGAAAAATGAAATTTCTTACCTTATCCCACCCTATTCTACCCTACACTACCCTGCTCTATCTCACCATATCCTACCCCACCCTTCTCAACATATCCTTCCTCCTCCATCACCAAGAACATAACTTTCCTCCTCCCCCACCAAGAACGTAACCTTCTTCCTCCCCACAAGGAACGCTATTCCTATCGAAACCTCATCACCCCTACGAACTTTCAACCACGATTAAATAACCAAACCCAAAGTTAATGTAAAAATAATTGAGAGACTTTTTCTCATGATTAAATAAGCGCCACGCTCCCACCCGTCCTTCTGGTATAAGCACCCAATTGTACTAATTAAATGCTTCGAATAGTTTTTGCGCGAAGAGATTTTTGGCCAGAAGATTAAAAAAAACGGCCCGAAAAAGGGAAAATCCGCGGCCCAAAATTCAAAAAGCCAATTCGGTTACACTATCAAAAGGGTAAATTACGTTTGAATGTTGTGGAGAAAGTGCTGGCGCAAAAATAAATTTGCACGTAAAATCTACGTAGAATTCGAAAAAAACGCGTAAATTTAGTTTGAATGGAACAAATAGAGGGTTTTTGATACTCTAGAGGTCTGGAAAATAAATAAAGGTCAGTTGTGTATAAGATTTTACGGTAGAAAATTAGTTTTAGACTTAAAAATGAATTTTAAAATAATGAGCCGTAAACCTATGACCAGGCGGGGACTTTCGATCTGGAGGCGGGGTTCCGAAAAATCGGCATAGGAAGGTGCTACCAATCGCGGTTTTTTGCAAAAATTTTTTTTCAAAAATCCGCAGGGGGACCAGGTTCAACTTTTTTTCCGTCCCCCCCCCCAGCGCCCGGCTCAGCCTTCAGCCTATGACTATTGCTAGGACTAAAACTAAGACCAAGGGTTTGGACTAGGAGTGAGGTTAAGGCCAGAAATACAAATAAGCATAGATCTAGAGCCAAAGCGCAAAGGTTATAGGCTTGAAGCAGTGCTAGAATTAGAACCGGGGCTACAGACTTGAGGTAGGGCAAGGGCTAGAACTAAAGCTAGGGTCTTGGAATAGAGCTAAGGCTAGAGACATGAAATATGACTAATGCTATGGCTAAAGGGTAAAACTTAGGCCAGGGCTCAGAGCTCTAGGCTAGGGCTCTGGGCTAGGGCTCTGGGCTAGGGCTCTGGGCTAGGGCTCTAGGACAGTAGTATAAGGCAGTACAATATCAAATATACTCTACACAAAACAACATATTTTTAAAGGAAAGTTTTGTCGTCGTATTTTACAAAATTTTTAGGCTTACGTCCTCAAACCACTTTTCACACAGTTAAAAAATTAAAATGTGTAGAAAATTCTTCCTCATCCAAAATTCAATACAATTCCATATTGCACTTCTGAGTCCCAGAATGACCGTTAAGAAGATCGTTAAAGTATTTTTGAAAAAATAAATTACTCTTTTTTAGTGTTTCACTTCAAACCAAAGTTTAACTAAAAAAATTGTTTTATATTTATAAATAGTTTTAACTCCAAAACTGAACTTGTTCTTTATTTAATAAACTTTTAAAAATAAATCGAAAAATTAGCTTTTAAACTATATTTTTGACTTCGTAACTAAAAATCTAAAATTTAAAATAAAAAATAAATTTGAAAGTTTAAATTTATATTAAGGATTTAAAATTTGGTTATAGACATTTTTTAAGCCTTAAATTTATTTTTATGCGTAATTTTCATATTTAAGCCAGGTTTTCATTTTTCAGTCTAAGGTTTCATTTTTAAGCCTAAAATTTTATTCTTAAGCCTAGGTTTAATTTTTATGCCTAAAATTTCATTTTGAAGCCGAAACTTCATTTTTAAGCCTAAAATATTAATTGAAATTCTACAGTCTAACCTTCAATCTAACATTGAAATCCGACCCCTTCAATCCCCCCCCCCTTTATCCGGCATGTCCCATAAACTCGGAAGTGTTTTGTCAAAATTTGCATATGCAAATAGTGAGCGGCTTAAAAAAGCAAATAGTTTCGAACCGCCATCCCATTGTCTTGACCCTTTGAAAACTCCAGAATTTTGAACAAAAAACGTTTTTTGGAATTAACAATAAAGAAAACCGACTCCAAAACTTAAAACACCGGAAATTTGCACTCTTTTTGGTGTAAGTTGAGGTCAAATTGTGTGAAAAATGTCTGAGCGTCGAGAACGTAACATATAGGAAATGTCAAAAAGGACGGCTAAAGGAAAGGTGTTACAAATAACGTCATTGCGGTTTGGCTAGATATAGATTTGAAAAGAATCTCACTAAGCCGAGCCCGGCCTAAAGCGACGCAAAGTTGGAAAGAAGCAGAGTCTAGATTTTTAAAAGGGCTAGACCGCCTCCAATTTTTTGGCCCGCCCCTCAGGCTTACGTATGCCAACCCGGCTCGGCTTCTTTCAACTTTGCTTTGCACCAGCCTATCTCATCCCAGCTCAGACTAGGAGTCTGTTACGGGTACAGGAGAGCCGGATTGTGCCGGGACAAGGTCCGGAACTTAAAGAAGGTTTCAAAGGGTCAGCTTAGGTCTCGCAACAAAATAAATATTTGACTTTAGAAAAATGTAACACAAACTTTAAGCCTAAAATTCATTTTAAAGCCTAAAATGCATTTTTAAGCCTAAAATTAAGTTTTAAGCCTAAAATCCATTATTAAGTCTAAAATAGCATTTTTAAGACAAATGTTGCATTTTTATGCCGAAAATTGCATTTTAAGCCTAAAATTCATTTTCGAGCCTAAAATGCATTTTTATGCCTAAAATTTATTATTGAGCCCAGGGCCGGACGCGAGGGGAAGGGGACAAAAAAAATTTTCGAAAAAAGTTGAACGTGGTCCCCCCTGTGGATTTTTGGAAAAAAAAATTTCGCAAAAATCGGCACTACCTGTGCCGATTTTTTGGATTCCTGCCCACAGACCAAAAGTCCCCGCCCGGCCGCCCTGATTGAGCCTAAAATTCATTTTTAAGCCTAAATTTTATTTTTAAGCTTAAAATTAAGTTTTAAGTCTAAAATCCATTATTAAGTCTAAAATAGCATTTTTAAGCCGAAAATTAATTTTTAAGCCTAAAATTTATAGTTAAGCCTAAATTTATAGTTAAGGCTAAATTGAGACCTATAGTTAGTTCCCCGCCATATATTTTTAAAATTGACTGATTTAAGAGCATTTATTTTTTATTTTTTGAAAAAACCCTGACCAAACGAAAAATGAACTCTTCCAAACTTTGCAAAATTCGTTCTGAGATCCCCCAGCTCTTAAAAACCGAGGTTTTCTATTAAACTTAAGACTCCAAAAACGGTCACGCAATCACAGAAAGTCCAAGAAAAAAAACGCGAAATTTCTCCCTGCGGCAAAATAATGAAGTAAACAAATGGGTTAATTTATATGCCTGTTTTAAACTGACATTGTCACGGCATTTGGGCATTAGGAACGGTAAAATTAGTATAGTATTGGGTTAGTCAGCTTTAATGCGGTTTTAGGCTAACCTAGCGCAGAGCCTTAACTTAAAGCCTTAGCCCAAAGCCCTAGCCCAGAGTCCAAACCCAGAGCCCTAGCCCATAGCCCTAGTCCAGAGCCCTAGCTGAGAGCTTTAACTCAAAACACTAGCTTAGAGCCCTAGCCCAGAGCCCTAGTCCAAAGACCTAAACTTAACCCTAGCTCTACTTCTGTTCTACCACAGTCTCTACGCTAACTTCTACCTTACAATTGCCATGCCTAAATCTCATAACTTTGCCATTGTCCACAAACGTTTTCTTTTTCAAAAACCAAACAGAAACTTGGAAATTCTTGTAGACAGAACGACATTCTTTTCGGTTGCTAAAGAACACAAAAGAAGTAAAGTAAAAGTCACATAAACGGGTGAAAAATAGCTCCAAATTATAGTGTTTCAAAGTCGTATGTCACACGATCTCCAAGCAATTAGAAAATGATGACTTCAAAAGATATGTTTTTCGTATCTAGATTACACTTGTTTTATGTGTTTTTGCGGAAAACATTAGAAATAGTTTGTACTGTATTAATAATAAGTACATACTATGATTTACAGGTTATTTTCTTGTTATCGAAAATTTTTAAGTACCGCGGAACTATTCTATACCAAACCGCTTAGAAATTCAAAATTTTTTCGTTATAACTTATACGCAAGATTCGTTAACCGGAGTTTAACTGGTATTCAAACCTAAACAAATCCTAAAATTAATTTTTAAGCCTACAATTTAAGTTCAAGCCTAAAAATAATTTTTAAGCCTAAAACTCATTCTTAAGTCAACAATTTTTAGCTCTAAAGTCAATTTATAAACCTAAAACTTTATGTTAAAACTGAAAGATTTTACTTTTAAGCCTGAAATTTATTTTTTAACCTAAAATTCCATTTTAAGCCTAAACTTTCATGTTTAAGCCTAAATTTCATTTTTAAGCCTAAATTTAATTTTTGAGCCTAAATTTAATTTTTAGGCCTAAAATTTCATTTTTAAGCTTAAATTTCATTTTTAAACCTAAATTTCATTTTTAAGCCTGAATTGTATTTTTAAGCCTAACGTTTCGTTTTAAAGCCCAAAATTTCATTTCTATGCCTAAAAACGTTGTAAAGCTTACATGTATAGTTTTAATCCAAAAATATTATAAAATAATTTTAAGTCTAATATTCACATGCTAAACTTAAAAATACAGTAGAACTCCTGTATAACAAACACCTCTACAAAGAAATCTTCGTCTACCACTACACAGAGCCTTTAAAATACCTGTATACCAAAACTTCTTTCTAAAGATCAAATTTAAAACACCCGAGTGATTTGTTATACTGGACTTTTGCTGTACCAGTTCATGTAAAACGAGATTATCTTTATACTGAAGTTCCACTACAACTTTTCAAGCCCAAACTACATTTCCCAACAAATAACCAAATAAAAGTTCACACCCCGTAGCCATCGAATCAAAGAACAATGTAAAAAGTCAGAAAGAATGCCCGCTTTTATATTATCCTACTTTTTGCGTTCACAAAAGACCGAGTAGAACAAAAAAGTCTTGGCATATCCTTCGGGATTACATAAAAATTTTTACTTTTTTAGTTTTTTCCAAAAACAGCTTGGCGAAATGTTTTGTGAGCATATTACACCAGATGGGTAATGTGTTTTGGAACGTGTCATCAAAATGAAATTTTCATTTTTTTGGAAAACGTGTTCGAATTGTCATCCAAATCAAAGGTTTTTTTAGGTTAGGCAAGTCCAAGTTTTGTAAATTACGTTTTTTATAGTAGTTTCTGACGAGCCCAGTAAAGCAAAAAATATCTTGTTCAAGCATAGATTTTTTAAGCTTAAAATCTTATTTTTAAGCCTAAAGTTTAAGTTTACAGCCTAAAATTGATTTTTAAGCCTAAAATTCATTTTTAAACCATTCATTTTAAGCCTACAATTTCTTTTATATACCTAAAATTCATTTTTATGCTTAAAATTTATTTTTATGCCTAAAATTAACTTTTAAGTCTAAAATTCCGTTTTAAGCCTAAAATTCAATTTCTAAACCTAAAATTTAGCTTCAAGCTTATAATTTATTTTTAAGCCTAAATTACAACACAATTCTGTAAATTCACAAAATTTAAAAATCAAAAAATATCCAAACACAAGTCGCCCCAAACCGGATGTCAAAACCAGCCCATAAGTGTCTGATTTCTGTTAACGTTGTTTTGAAGAGGAGTCAAATCAAATTATTCCAATGAAACCATGAGGCAAATTTGCGAAGGCTCATTATAATAATTCGCTTTCGTGACTCGCGTTCTAACTCTCCAAGGACCACGAATTGTGAAGTCGAGATTGTCGCGATCTTTGCCGCAAAATGGTTTTACATGCTCAAGATGGGGGTAGATTATGGCTTTTAATAGTGAGTTGTTCAACATATTCTTTCTTAAAGACTGTCTTAGATCAAGCCTTCATATAATAAACAACGCAATCAATACAGTAGAGCCTTTGTATAACAAAACGTTTTTACAATTCACTTACAGCAAAACTTCTCTATAACAAATTGTTCAAAAATTTTATTCTTTTTTGGTAAGAAAGAGTAAAATAGGGTAGGGTAAGGTCAATGGTAAATTTGTTCGTTATAGATGAGTTTTGTTATATTATACAAGAGTACACGGTATCAATAACATTAAAAAATTGTAAAGTAATGCCTTAAAAAATTAACACAACAACTTTACATAAACAGTCTGCTAACTCAAAATGAATTAACTTTTACAATTGTCATTTTTTCAACAATTTATATACACGTTTCATCGTATAAATTGACTTCACAGCTTGCACAACGCCAAGAAAACAAGAGCTCTCTTGTTTTTTTGCGCAAAGTTGGATTTCGCTTTGAAAAGAATGTTTCGAACAATGTTACCCTTGTTTTTCGTTGAAATTTGGCTTTAAAATTGAAAAATCTATTTTAAAATTTAATTAGTAATTCAACTCTTACGTTTTGAGACTAAATTTTGGAGTTTTTGCAGGTGTTTTGATATGATTTTAGAGAATTAAACCGATTTGTGGGCTAAAATAATATCTTTGTTGTTCTGTTGCGCGAAATGAACGATTTTAAATTACTGATAGAGCGCATTATGTTTTTTATCTTATTACTTTATTATTACTTTATGTTTTAATGTTTTAGAGCAATAAAAATGGTTCAAAGCGGGCTTCATGAAGTTATGGCATCTTCACCAAGCCGAATTCATTGGAATCTCTTCGAACCGCAAAAACAGATATACTGGGTCTAGTAAGATGTAATACGAGATGAACAAGAAGTTGATTTACATGTAAGTTTTTTTTCTATTGATTTTCTTATTTTTAGGCGAATATTGAGAATTTTTGCCTCTGGTTTTTCTTCAAAGTCATGGATAATATACTTTTTGGGCACATGATCAATTTAATTTATAAAATATGCAAGTACTTATTATGGAGACATGATAATGACTATTTATTAGTCTTGCAGATCTTATAACTATAAAATGTAAATTTAATATGTGTTTAATGTGGTTTTTACACTTATCTTTAATGGGCATAATAATAACATACATATAATATTACAGGGATGTTGAAAATCATCATTATTGCTTTTGCATCAGGAACCGTTTAATAAGGTAAGTGAATGTTTTAGATACTGTAATATTTTGTTAGGCATTTTGAGCGTTGGTATATTATCAAACTTTTTGGGTTGAAAATTAAATTTATGGTAGAACTAGAACTGAAAGGAGGCCCACTAGGGGTAGAAACTAATTTGAAAGGGCTTGGCTGGCACATGAGGGCTTAAGGGCGAAGCTCAAACTAAGGCATAGTTTAGGTATCGCAAGGAAAGGTTTGACTTGCTAAAAATGTAAAATGACTTGCTATGGGGCTTTAAATTTGTTCGTTGTAAGGGAGTTTTGTTATGGAGCGGTTCTTTATGCAAAAGTTCTACTGTATATGTTAATATTCAGGGCCGGGCGCGAGGGGAGGGGGACGGGGGGGTACCCCAGAAAAAAAATTTTTTGAAAAAAAAGTTGAACGTGGTCCTTCCTGTGGATTTTCAAAAAAAAAAATTTGCAAAAAATCGGCACAGGTAGCTAAATTAACGTTTATAGAAAAAATGAAGTTGATGTTTTTGGCGTTGATTTTACCTGCAGTCGGTTTTTGTCAATCAACTGAAAATCCAGAAGATCAAACAATTGCCGGTAACCAATTAGACTTTCTGAACGAAGAAGAACAACAAAAAGTCAATGAAATTTTCGAGCAAAATCAAGAAAAACCCAGAAAAGATCTTCGAAAGGCTTTGAAAGTCTATTCGCTTTCTCTACCTCAAGATGTTCAAGACAAAGCTCATGAAGCTAGGAAAGACCTAGACGCCAAAGTTAAAGCTTCTAAAGCTAAGGTCAAGAAGTTGGGAAAATCACTTCAATATTTGTTGAAAAGACTCGACCACTTTATTAAAAACGACAAATTGTCATTGAAGAAGGCGAAGGTGCTGGTCGGTGAAACTTTGAAAAATGCAAAACCAGAGCTGTTGAAGGATTATGAAGAAGCTAACTTGGATGATGTTTATCAGCGTCATGAACAACAAGTTTTCTATTTTACTACGAAATAAAATACTAAAATATTTTTGAAATAATGTTAAAATAACTATGAAATCATACTACTAATATGGTTTTTATAATAAAATAAAGTTTTTAGATAAAATTTTAAATTTAAAAATAAACTTTTTTGAATAAAGTTTTAAAAATTAAAGCTGGACTATTAAAGATAAAAGTATGAGTTTAAAATTGGAATAAAACTAGTATAAAATAATAATATTTGATGTAAAATAACTGTAAAGTATATTAACAAATAAGTCAGTGAAGGGCACAGTTTTAGGTAATGAATGTTTAAAAAAATTGGTTTGCGCTATAGGAAAGATAAATCATGTTAGGGCTAAATTATAGCTAAATTGAAGCCAAGAAGGGTAGGCTTGGACTAGTTAAGGATATAGGATAGGGTATGAATGGAGAAATAATTGAGAAAGTTATGGGTAGTTTAGAGTGTGGGGCTTTGCCAGGCAGGGCACGTTGATTATTTTTTGCTGTTTTGTTACGGTAGGGTAGAACAAGGAAATGCAGGGAAGATTAAAGCAAGAATAGGGTTGAGCAATGGTAGAGGTTAAGATAAGGCATTTTGATTATTTTTTGCTTTTTTACTTTGATAGGATAAAATAATATGGGGGGAGTTAAGGTTTGACAGGCACTTCAGGATAGAGCACTGTAGGGTAGGATTAGGGTAGAGTAGGTAGGGTAGGGTAGTGTAAGGGAGTGTAGGGTAGGATAGAGTTAGGCAGGGTAGAGTAGAGTAAGGTACGGTATGGTAAATTAGGGTGGGGTATGGTATTCTGATTATTTTTTTTGCTCTTTTTACTGTTTTTGGTCCAAAACAGCGAACAGTACTCTTTGTACTCTATGAAAAGCTTCCTCAAATTATCGCCAAAGGTGTCGAGTCGAGTCCGAAAAGACGGGGGCAAAGAGTCAAATTGGTTTTGATTGTGCTAAATTTATTGGATTCGAAAGGAAGTGGTTTTTTTCGCTTCTTTTTTAGTCCAAACTATTTCGGCGGAGATAAACGCCTTTGGCACTTCAAAATTAAAAAGTTTTTGTTTGGGGAACTAAAAAAATACCAAAATAGCAAATTATCTTTTGGAAATGAAATCATTTTTGAATGAGTTTGGCATGGTATTGTGATTTGGTTTGGCAAATTATTGTCGGAAAATAATCGAAATTTTAAAATTTCGAATTTCGAAATTTTTGGAAAAATGAAGAATTTGAAGTTGATCTTATTTGAAGGTTTGATAGGGTAAAGTATTGTAGATTTTTTTAATATTAAATTAGGCTATAGGACAGAGTAAGATAGGACAGATTGAGGCATGGTTCGATAATGTAAGACATGTTGAGGCAAGGTCAGGGTAAAGCAAGGTAAGGTAAGATAGGGTATGGTAGGGCAGGGTATCGTAGGTTAGGGTAGGGTAAGGTAGGGTAGGGTAGGGTGGAGTAGGGTAGGGTAGGATGGTGTAGGGTAGGGTGTGGTAACGTAGGGTAGCGTAGGGTAGGGTGGGATAGGGTAAAGTAGGGTAGGGTTAGGTGCGGTAGGGTATGGTTAGATACGGTACAGTACGGTAACGCAGAGTAGGTAGTTTACATTTTTTTTTATTTTTAAGACTAGCATTTTATTGACATATTTTCTAGACATTATTTGCAAATTCCACCTTATCTAGCCATTTTTTGTTGTAATGAAAAGATAGAATCAGTAGATTTAGGGCCTAAAAAGTACGGTTCATTGCCCTAATTTTCTCTCGTTTAGACAATTTTGATTACACTTTTTTCTGCTTTTGGGTATAACATTAGCTGTGTCATCATATGTGTTATACTAGGCATTGGGAGCGTCATCGTTTATGTTTGTTTAAGGAGTGTCATCATATGTGTTGTACTAAACAATAGTGGTGTCACTTTATCTGTTATACTAAACAAGATGTAGACAAACTGTTGTGGCATGGCTAGTGGTTGGCTTTGGCCTAGGGGTGGGGGTACAAAATGGCACGGGTAGTCAGTTTAAAATTTTTAAAAATCATTGGTTGTTTAATTAATTATATGTTCCCTAACCTAAAAAGTTGCTTTGTAGGGCACAGAATTATTTGAACAACCTAATAATAAAGAAATGGCGATCTTTCAAAATTTTTTGCTTAGTTTTATCGAAACTTTTGGTATAGGACCTAAATGGAAACAGGTGGGTAGCTGAGTTGCAGCAAATATACACCTATAGAAGATCATTTATGTTTTTGTCTTTTCTGATGCGTATAGTGTTAGGCTTGGATGCGTAGTTGACACAATTTAAGGCTGCCTGCGTGACTATTCGAATAAAATTTCACAAAATAAGCATCATATCAAACAAGGAATGTTTTAAATTTAGAAATTTGTTTTGAAGTTTGGACTAGCAATTGTAAGATATGGCTTTGAAAGCTATCCATGGCACTAGCCTTAGCGCTTTTCAGTTTTAGCTCTAACTCAAGCTCTTACTATAGTCTTAGCTTTAGCCCTACTCCTAGCCTTAGCTCTTAGCTCGTGTCTTGAAATTGTCCTTGCTGCCGTATCCCTAGCTCTGGTATAGCCGTTTAGTCCGGCTTTAGCTTTGCTCTAACTTTAAATCAAGTCTGCTAGCTGTAGATACCTATATTGTGGTATGCCTGTTTAAAATAATACTCACAAAGATCATTGTAACCGGTGTCGTCATTCAAAACCGAAGAAATTTCCGCTTCCGATGCCACGAATCTCTGGCATTTTTGTTTATTTATTTGTAATTTTTCTCAAAACGTGAAAAATTGGTTTCTTTTGTTAATAATGGTGATGTTTACAAGATTTTCACTAGTAAGCGGGCATTTCAGGCGCGGGGATTGAACTTTTTGGTCCGGGAATTTTGAAATTGAAAAATTTTGGTTTTTAAGTAAATAGTAGGCTTAAAAATAAGGACTTTGTTGACAAAATGAATTTTGGGGTTAAAAAAGAATTTTAGGCTTAAAAATAAGTTTTAGGCTTAAAAATGACTTTAAGGCCTAAAAATGACTCGTAGGCTTAAAAATTAATTTTAGGCTAAAAAACAAGTTTTGGACTTAAATATGAATGTTTGGATTAAAAAATTAGCTTTAGTTCTAGATTTAGCTCTTGCTTTAGCTCTAGCTCTGGCTTCAGTTCTAGCTTCAGCTCTAGCTTCAGCCCTAGCTCTTGTCTTAACTCTAGCCATAGCTCTCGCTCTAGCCCTTGCTATAATCTAGCTTTAGCCCTAGCCCTGTCTTTTGTAGATTTAAAAAAAGAGACATGTGTTTGAAATTTCAAAATTTAGGCTAAAGATCGAATTTTGTTTAAAACTTTTTTTTGAAAATTACTTTTTGTCATCATTTTTATAAAAGCTACTTTTTGTCATTATTTCTATCTAAATTACTTTTTGTCAACATTTACACCAATAGACAATTGGGTAATAAACAAGCCTAAGTATTTGGCCAAGAAATGTTAAAGCCATCGATTAAACGAGCGACGAATTGATTTATACAGCGCCACTTTGAAAACAAATCCCTCCGTTTGTCGTGAAGCTGCATGATGGATGGGCATGAAAAAGGACATGCCCGTCCTCAGCGGCACGTTATGTTGTCGTTATGAGCTCACGGTCGCAAACATTTTACTCGTCAGATCAGTGGGTGAGTAATGACCGTTGCGATAATGCATTTTTGGGTGTTTTGGAATGTTATTTTGGTATTTACTTAGCTTATGGGCAATAGGAGCGGTAGATTTGAGGGAATGGGGTAGGGGAAAGAGAGGAAGGGGGAAGGGTGGTGTTTGGTTGAATTTTTATTTTAGAGGGGAGGGAAGCCAAAGATAGAGCAAGGTAAGGTAGGATAGGACAGGTCAAGGTGGGTTAGGGTAAAAAATGGCAAGAACTTTCCTTAGGGAAAGAAAAATGGCAAGAATTTTCTTTACAAAAAGAAAAATGGCAAAAACTTTCTTTACAGAACAAAAATGCAAGAACTTTCTTTACAGAACCAAAAATGGCAAAAACGTCCTTTACAAAGCAAAAATGCAAGAACTTTCTTTACAAATCAAAAAATGGCTAGAACTTTCTTTACAAAGCAAAAAATGGCAAGAACTTCCTTTACAAAGCAAAAAATGGCTAGAACTTCCTTTACAATACTAAAATTTTTGAGTCTTTAGTGCAGTACGTCAGAAAATTCAAATTTAAGCCTAAAAATCTTTGTTTTCTTCAAAATTAATATTTTTTATCTCGGCGGACTTAAAAATTTAAAAATTTTTTTGTTTTTTCAGAAGGCGGTTTACACAAAAAATCACTTTCAATTAGGCTTAATTTCTCGAATTCGCACTTCTCCCGTCTCTAATTTTTCTTTTTATTTTGCAATTCTTGGCCTTGTGACCAACTGACGGCCGAAAAGCCGTTTTTTCCGAGATTTCCCGATTTTTATAAAGCCTTCGATATAAAGGACGATTTTCGTGTGTTAACGAGGTTGTGAAGTGTTGTTAGGGTTAATTTAGTTCGGGTGGAGGAAACGGGTTGATCAGTTTTGTATTTTTTGGTAGGGACACCTCATCATACCCTGCACTATCTACTATACCTTTCTCTAAGCTTGACTAGTCTAGTCCAGCCTAGAAAAAAAATAATTTTTTAATGGGGTATGGCTAAATAAAAATTTACTTATAAGGGGTGCATATTGATTATTTTTGTATTTTTTGGTAAAGCATGAAAAAAATCTTTCTTCTGTTATATAGGTATGGCAAAAATAATATTTAGTTTTTAGAAGTGGCAGTTATAAATGATATGAAAAAAATTGTAAAATACGTCAGATACAGCTTTTTTTCGTATCAAAGGTATCCTATTTGATGAACATTTTTTATTTTTATAAGCTAAAACAATCCAAAGATCAGCCAAAAACTATTTTCTGGAACAAAGAATGTTTTTCTTGCTAGATCTGTTGAAGTATTTGTGACATATTTTAAACTTTTTCATGTCAAAAATTTGTCTTGGAAAAAACAAGCTCAAGCTCTTGATTTTGAACTTATCACATTGGTTAAAATTGGCATTATCTTGTTAAAGTTGAAAATTGAAGACCACTAGGCTAGAACCCAGGGACGCTACGGTTTTTCTCTGGGGGGGGTGGAGACTCAAAAAAATTTTTTGGTTCACAGACCTCCCTGTGGATTTTTTTTTTGGATCGGCTCTGGGGGGGGGAGTCACCCCCAAACCCCCCCCAAAACAACGTCCCTGCTAGAACTAGGGCTAAGACTAAAGGTAGAGCTAGGATAAAGGGAAATTGGATTAAAGCTAACAAGGGGCAGGATAAAGTAGAGTATGGTAAGGTAAATATATGTTGGAATTAGGGTGCAGTGAGGGTAGATCAGGCTGTGGATTTTTTTCGTAAGGCAAACTGAAGTAAGGAAGAGTAGGATGCGTAGTAGAATGGGTAGGGTAGGGTAGAATAGGGTAGGGTAAAGTAGGGTAGGGTAGAGTAGGGTGGGGTAGGGTAGGGAACGGTCGGTATAATAACTTATTCACTATTACATCATGTCTAATAGCAGCCACCGTTCCTTTTGCAGCGTGCACATTAACCGGACCATTTTTTGTGGCTGAGTATGATGGATTGAGATATCTTTTTTGCTATGTGAATTTGTAACTAGTTCTCCCTCGCAACAAAATAAACAAATGTTTTTTGAGGACGCCAAGAATGGTCTTAAAGGAATGGCATGTAAATTGATATTTGTGGGGTGGTGAGCAAAATATGACTAAAAGTTTTTGGATTTGACAAAAAAATTTTTTTTTGGGTTGGTTATACTGTAATTTTGAGTTTATAAAGCTGTTTTAAAAAAAATGGATTCTAAAGAAAGTTCTTGCCATTTTATGTCCTGTAAAGAAAGTTTTTGCCATTTTCTATTTTGTAAAGAAAGGTTTTGCCAATTTCTGTTTTGTAAAGAAAGTTCTTTCCATGTTCATTGTTAGTATACTCAAGCTCTCACTTTGGCCAATAAATTTTCACTTTGAACATTTTCGAACACCCTTAAAATGACACTTTAACCAAGGGTTTTATTGATTTTTCCTCCGTTTCTCATGATTTACGGGCCCCCCAACTTTTCTCGGACCACTTTTTGTAACGAATTATTTTTTTTATAACAACAACATTGTGATGTCATTGGTAG
The DNA here is from genome assembly GCA_904066225.2 of Bursaphelenchus okinawaensis. Lineage (NCBI taxonomy): Eukaryota > Metazoa > Nematoda > Chromadorea > Rhabditida > Aphelenchoididae > Bursaphelenchus > Bursaphelenchus okinawaensis. The sequence goes on along the minus strand of CAJFCW020000005.1, from coordinate 1,787,988 downwards.
GATGGCTTGTTGTTTTTGACAATTTTTGGGTTTTAATAGGTTATGTTAGAGTTTTGGGTAATATCACAGATAGTTTTTATTATATTTTTGGCTGGGCAGGTTATTTTGGGAACGGTAGTGTAAGTCTTGGTAATTTAAGGCTGTTTCTTGTAGGTCATGTTGAAACGAGGCAGTTTAGAGTGGGTAGGGTCAGATAAATTATGGTCGATAGACTCGGTGTGGTATGGTAGGGTAAGACAATTTTTTGGCCAGAATTTTTTAAGTTGCTTTGAAACACTTGTAAGAAGATTACAATTTACAGAATTACTTCCAGGTATCAGTTGTAAAATTGGTTTTGGACAAAAGCGGTTTAAGAAATTGTTTCTGGTTTAAATTTTTTTATTTTAGAGATCTTTGTAGTTATCGTATAGCTTTTGAAATTATAGTACGATGAAGTAAATTTTTTATATGGTGAAACTAGTTTTTTTAAAAACGTTTCGCTTATTGGGGTTACTGTTTTTTAACAGGTTTAGCCATTGCTTTAGGTTTGGCTTTAGTTTTATCATAGTCTTACATTATCTAGCTTATAATATCTTAACTTTTCTTATTAGCTTGACTGTTTTTTTTTGTCTTGGTCTTATACTAGATTGTTTACATAATTCTGCGCCCCCTTGCCTCACACATTTTCTTTGAGAGAGGGCGCAGAATTAAGAGAACAACCTAATACTAGCCTTACCCTAGTACTAGCATATTTCTTTCTTATCGTTTCCCTAGCCTATAATCAGCCTGACCTTAGTTTTTCTTTAAACTTGTCATGGCCTTGCTCTAGCTCTAACATAGCCTTACCTTTGCTCTCCCCTAGCTCTTCCTTAGCCTAACCCAACCATCTTTTAGGTCGATTCTAGCCATACTCTAGCCCTATTCTAGCTCTACTCTATTCTCACCTTTGTCTGACCCAATCTTTTTTTAGCTCGATTCTAGCCTTACTCTATCCCCGTAATGATCTTACTGAGCCCTAAACCAATATTATTTTTAAAAATCACCTTTCCATACATTTTCAAATTTAATTAGATTTTTTTTCTAATCTTAAATACCGAGGGACCTTATGACTTGATTGAGATTAATTATTTTTTCAACGCTGAAAGCCGGCCCATTAATTTTGCCCGTGAACAAGATTTCCCCTTTCTTTCCTAATGGACTGATTGAAACTCGCCTTTGATCACGGTGATCTTGGCGTTCCAACTTGTGTGCTTTGTTGTTTGTTAAAAAGCTTTGAATTTTTTGTTTTGGGGTAGCGGGAGGGGTTCTATCCTGGCTTTCCTTTTGTTTTGGCCCTAGCTTTGGCTCTCGCTTTGGCTCTAGCCTTGGCCCTAGCCTTGGCTCTAGCTTTGGCCTTAACTTTGGGTCTGGTCTTGGCCCTAGCTTTGGCCCTAGCGTTGGTTCTAGTCTTGGCTTTAGGCTTGATTTTGCGTTTGACCCTAGCCTTGACTCTAGCCTAGGAGGTAGCCTTAGCTCTATACGTCGTTCCAGCCTTGACTCTAGCTTCGACTCTAGCCTTCGTTCTAGCTTTAGCCTTAAGCTTTGCTCTATCCTTGGTTCTAGCTTTGGCTCTAGCCTTAGCTCTAGCCTTAGCGTTAGCCTTAAAGCTAACCTTAGCTTTAGCGTATGCTCTAGGCTTGTTCTCGTCTCTCCAGCCTTAGCCTAGGCTTTAGCCTTTACTAATGCGCTAATTTTAGCAAAAATTTCAAGTTTCTCAAAAATTTTCACATTTGTTGCCCCAGATTTCACTGTTGTTTGTTTGTCTAGTAAACTGCACTTTACCAAGTTGACATAAATAGTAGTATGAGGGGTTTGAAGGCGCGTGCCAAGGATTTCCGCTAGTCTCGTTCGACCGCATTTTTTTTCTGGCATTGTTGGCAAAAAATTAGAATCTGAATGAAGGAATTAAATACGGCGTTTTGTTGCTCTGTGATTCTTTAGAAAAATGTATTTTAAAGACAACTTTTTTTACTTTTTGGTTTATCGTTTGACTTTATGCTTTTTATGGTAGGGTAGAATAGTAAGAAATAGGTTAAGGTGGGGGTAGTTCAGGGTAAGGAGCGTAGGATCGAAAAGAGAGCCTATGGTTAGCATTTTTATATTGACCCGACTTGGAACCGTACTTTTTACTATTCATTCCTGACTAGTCCAAGAAAATTTTTTCTGGGTCGAAAGAACGCTGTGTATTGACAATTGTAGTATTATTTGTTTTTTTATCGTTTTTCAGAATAATATTTTTTGTTTTCAGATACGTCTAGAAAAGTTGCAAGCATTAAAACCACTTCCATACGAAGACAACCTTACAGCAAACAACTTTTTGATGATTTTTTAATAAGAACACTTTCATCTGCTTTTACCGTTGCTTATGGTTGACCTGTACAAGATGCCTGTAAGTTTACATTTAAAAAAATTTTTTGGGTCTTTTGGGGTTTTTTTGTTTTTTTTTTGTTTTAGTGGTTTTTTTAAATTTCCAGAAGGCTTATAAGAAGGGGTAGACCTGAAAGGCCCGGCTTACGAGCGGGCTGGGCCGTTACGGGTTAAAGTTGAAAGGGGCTGAGTTTTTGGGGGCTTTGTAGAGCTCTAAGTATAGCACAGACTAAACGGATGCAAAGGTGAAAGAGGACGGCCCGGCTCACGTGTCCCAAGTGCTTTGACCTTGTTCTTAATCCTAGTTGTAGCCCTTTTCTTGGCCTTGGTCTTAGTCTTGGCCCTAGCTTTGGCCGAACCCTTGGATCTAGCCTTGGCCTTAGCCTTGGCTTTATCTTTGGCTCTAGGTTTGGCACTAGCCTTGGCCTAATCTTAGCTCTAATTGGACCTAGCCTTGGCTCTAGCTTTGACTTTAGCTTTAGCCCTAGCCTTAATACAATAGATTAAAAAGATTTAGCTTCAGCCTTAGCTCGTGTTTGTTTTGACATTTTATATAAGTTACAGTGTTTTTAAAATTTATAGCCAAAAACGACCAAAAATGTCTTAAATTTATTGACCAAAATAGTATTCGAAGGGTTTATTTTCAATATTAAAGATCCTACGGCAAACGCATTATTCATTTGTGGCTTATTTTTTCCGTTTGTTTGCGCTGGTTTTTACGCCTATTTGAATATTATCTGAAATGCGCCGCGCATTTAAATAATTGCTGTTTGGCTTCGATAAACCGGGTTGGGATTTAATTTGCTCTGGGATGTTGAGGTAGAGAGAGGGTGGCCTGGGGGTGTTAATTTATTTTCTTTGAGGTTGGCATGGGGAGACGTGTTTTTTATGAAGAAATGAGGGAGGGCAAGGGTGATAGTGTATGAAGTAGATAGAGAGAGTGGGATAAGAAGAAGGAGGGGTTCATTGTGATAAAATCATTTTTTTTGTGTGTAGGGCAAGATAAGAGGGCGGGGGGGGGTGAAAAATTAATTTTTTAAATTTTTTGTTTTGCAAGCTAAATTCTTGTTATTGGGTTGTTCAATTAATTTTGTGCCTTCTCTTAAAGCAAATTTCTTTAGGATTAGGGGGTCAGAATTTTGAACAACATAATATTTGTACTGTATAACACTTTTTTACGGATTTGGCAGGCTGCGGGTGACAGTTTATACGATAGAAAACTATTTTATTTTGTAAAGAAAGTTCTGGCCATTTTTTGATTTGTAAAGAAAGTTCTTGCCATTTACCGTTTTGTAAAGGATTGTAATGCATACACATTACCCAACCCCAGATCGGTTTAATCCGTCTAGTCTAGTAGGAAGTGTGACATTGTTAGTGGCTTTGTGCGATCCCACCAAGCTACAGACTACAGGCTCATTTGGAAGCGAATTCTGTTTATTTCGCTTTTTTTCGAAATTTTATGAGGTTACAAAAACGATCAAATGACTTTGCACGTATTATTTGATTATTAGATTAGTCATTCGTTGATCAAGCTTTATGACTAAAATTTGGAAAATTGGCTCAAAATGCTAAATGGTTATGACAAAATTGAAAAAAAATGAATTTACAAGCTCTATGACTCATCACCAAAATTAAAAAAAAATTGGAAAGCGTGAAAATTAATGAATTTAACTTCGGGACAACCGTATTTTACAAAAATTTGGCTGTTGTAGTCGTCTGTTGGGCTTGTAAAGAAAGTTTCTGTTATTTATCGTTGTATAAAGAAAGCTATTGCCATTTTTTCTCTTGTAAAGAAAGTTTTTGTCAGTTTTTGTCTTGTAAAGAAAGTTCTTGCTATTTTTTCTTTTGTAAAGAAAGTTCTTACCATTTTGTGTTTTGTAGAGAAAGTTGTTCCCATTTGTACTCTTGTCTAACCTAAACTTGGTGCTCCACAGCCTGCAGAGGACAAGTTATACGATAAATTGCATCGTAATCTTTGTAAAGAAAATAGTAGTTGTCATTTCTTGTTTTGTAAAGAAAGTTATTGCTATTTTTATTGATTCAAAGCTTTTTTAAAATTGAAAGCAGTCGGCAGCTTGCGGATGACAAGTTATACGATAGATAGAAAGTTCTTGCCATTTTTTGTTTTGTAAAAAAAGTTCTTGCTATTTTTCGTTTTGTAAAGAAAGTTCTTGCCATTTCTTATTAAAAAAAATAGAATTAAAATTATAATCCAATTCAAACTTGCAAAAATAAATTTATTAAAAGTTTGTAAGATCGTTCGTTAAAGCATTCAAAGGTTATGTAGATGTTATCAAAGTCAAATCAATGGTAAAATTATTTGCTGGCGGTAGTGTAACGTTCTCCACTCTTTCCACCGCGACCTCCACGGCCGAATCCGGGACCCTTGATTCCGGCCGACTTCAGCTCTTCCAAGGCGGTCTGGTCAGCACTCTGGATGATGCTCTTGATCTTTTCGTGCTCTTCTTGTCTGGTAATGCTATCGTCTTTCATTACAGCCTCGACACTGTTGTAGAGGGTCTGAGCGGCCGAGCTGAGCGTAGCGACCTTGGCAGCGTTAGCAGCAATTTTTTGCTCGAAAGCGGCGTGGCTAGCGTTCACCTTCTCCTGGAGGTCGGTCGACAAAGTGGCAATGAAGGATTCGATGGCGGCTTTGCCAGTGGCTTTGGTGGTGTTGTGGTTTTCTTGGAAGATGGTCTTCAGCTGAGTCTTTTGAGCGTCGGTCAATTCATCGAAGATTTCGGAGAATGGTCCATGGGGTCCGTGACCGGTACCATTACCGCCGCCTTGACCTCCGTGAGGGTGGGCTAGAGCGAGTGGGGCAATCATGAGGATGATGGCTAGGGCGTTCATTGTGAGGACTCTGAAAATGAAAAAAATTGTATTTGAAGACATTTTCTAACATTAGAATATGATGACTTAAAACGCAAAGAAAAACGATTTTTACTACATTGTATAATACGAGTTTACTCTAATATTACCTTAGCCGCGCTATAGTTCTGGCTTTGTTCTAGTTGTGTCTCAGTCTTAGCTTGAGCCTGAGTCTAAGCTTGCCCCTGCGCTTGAGCTTAAGTTTGAGCATGAGCTTGTGCATGGGCCTTAGCCTGCGCTTAAGGTCCAACCTGTGTCTAACAATAAGTTTGAGCTAGAACTTGAGCTTGAACCTGAACCTGAGCTTGAGCCTGAGCTTGAACTTGAGCCTTAGTTCTAGCCTTAAACTTGCTTTTGACTAAAGCTTTGCTTACCACTAGCCTTTTCCTAGCTACTATAGCCTTGCACTAGCTCTACCATAGGCCTATTCTAGTCTTACTGTAGTTCTTTTCTACCCCAATTCTACCGTACCCTACTTACTTAAGCCAAGATATTGTATCCCTAATATCATCTACAGTAATCTCTATTGTTAACTGATAACTAGTTTTAGCTACAGTAACAATATTGATCAACTGTTAACTAATACTAACGACAGTACCCCTTACTATGTACTATAGAAATCTAGTAACCCTTACTATGTGCTATAGAAATCCCCACTAAAAGCCTCCTATATCTTCCTATTGAACCCTCAAAATTGGGAGATGATACTTTGAATGTTTTTACACCGCTTTTTATACCCATTTACATCCGCACGTTATTAACGATGAGTCACGGTAAACCGAACGTATTTGAGTTGCACCGCCCTTCTCCTCATTTTTGTGAAATCCCTTTTTTAATTCGAACAGTTGTGTAAATAAGGCTGTTATTCATAGACAACAAACCACAAGCGTTTGTGTTTGATCATGCAGATCAACACTGATTTTCGGTCGCAAATTATAATAGCATTATTCATCGTACAATTTGAGCTTCAATTGACAATGCATATTGACATGGTTGGCTATGATTGGCATAGCATTGTGATGTATAGGGATATCATTGTCAATGCATATTGACCTATATGGCTACGTCAAGTCATGATGGCTATGATTGGCACAGAACATTGATTTATAGAGCTATGATTGTCAAGGCATGATGGCACGTTAGGCCAGCTCATTCATAGCATTGTGCATATTTACATAGTAGGCAGTCATTATCATATCATTTTGACGTATAGGGTTTTGATTTTCAAAGCGTCATGGCATGACGTTAACATTGTCATTGCTTATTTACATAGTGGTGTATAGGCTTAACAGCATTGAGAGTTATGATTTTTAAAATGCATATTGTCATAGACTGGCCTTGATTGTTTTTGCATGTTTACACAATAGGCTTACATTGTTTAGACCTAATAGCACCGAGGGCTACGGTTTTTATTATTGATTGATTGGGCTACCATTGTTCTAGCTTATGATCATAGTGCACTATTATTGTTAATGAATGTCAGCACTATTGACTATATTTGTCAAAGCATGAAAACAGCTGAATACACAAAAAAAATTTGCACGAATTTAAAAATATTATAATATTTATAAAAAAACAATTGTGAAATTTGATTTTTGAGGCCTATTGTCTATTATTTGATTAGGTATAGGATACTGTAGATGACCAGCGTCAGATGAAGTAGTTTAATTAAAAAAAGGGGTTGAGGGAATTGTTCTACCCTACTCTACAATACCCTACCTTACCCTACCCTACCCTACCTACCCTACCCTACTCTACCCTATCTTGCTTTACCGTACCTTACATGACCTTGCTTTCGCTTATCTTACTTTATCTTACCTTATCTTACTCTACCCTACTCTATTGTGCGTCTCTTTTTTCCAACATGTTTTACTATGACCTACCTTTGCTGTATCTTATTTTATCTTGTCTTACGCTACTGTACCTTTTATAAACTCTTGATTTTTTAAAAAAATTTTAAGAAAAAGTTCACCGGATTTTGTAAAAAAAAAAAATTTTTTGGACGAAATTTATATTTTTAGTATGACAAAAAATACTGGCTAGATTAAAAACTCGCAATGAACTTTTTGTATTTTACCTTTCTAAATAATTACTATTGACTATTGATTAACTGTAAGATGTTGGTGTTTTGTATGTCTATTGAGTAAAATATAGGTTTATGTTTTGTATGTTAATCATTGAGTATTACTATACATTAAAAAACAAAAGAGCAAGTCAAGTTTTAGATACAATAAGTACGATTTATTAGATTAAGTTATGTTACAATTAAAAAAAAGTTTGCGTTAATATTAATTTACTCTTCTTGGGATTCTTCCCTGCTTTCCTTGCTTCCTTTGCCGTGCTTGCCGTGACCGTGACGTCCACCACGGTGTCCCAATCCAGGGGCGTGAACTCCAGCCTTCTTCAACTCTTCCACGACGGACTTGTCGGCTCCCTTCACGATCTGGTCAATCTTCTCGTGCTCTTGCTTTCTGGTCAAGGATTCGTCCTTCAGCACGTTCTTGATCTCGCCGAAGAGTTGTTGGGCCTTTTCGCTCAAGCTCTTGACCTTCTCGTCGTTCTCTTGCTTCTTCTGTTCCCATTTAGCCTTGTGTTCCTTGATTTTCTGTTGCAATTCTGGGGACAGCTTGGCTTCGAAGGCTTCGAACTGCTTCTTCTGCTCGGCCTTGGGGAGGTCGCGGCCGCTCTCGAACAACTTCTTGGCTTCTTCCTTTTGGGCGTCGGTGAGTTGGTCGAAGATCTCGCCTAGAGGACCGTGCTTGCCGTGATGGCCGTGACCATGGCCTGGGCGTGCGAGGGCGACTGGGGCGAGGAGGAGGAGGACGAGGAGGGCGTTCATGGTTATCTGAAAGGTGATGATTAGGGTCTTTTTAGCTATTGATAGTACAGTGGTTTAAAGGCACAATAAAGAAATTGCGCAAAAATTATCATAATTTCCAAAGATTTGAAAAAAAATTTTTTTTTTGCGTTTTAAAATTTTTGCTTAAAAAATCAACAGGGGTGACCACGTTCAACTTTTTTGAAAAAAAATTTATTTGGAGAAGTAATTGAAAAGTTCATAACTTAAATCCTAGAGCTAACAAATGCTTTTAAAAGTTCAAGTTTCTTCCCCACCTCTGTTTCCTCTGACCTATGACATCAAACTTAGCCACCTTTTAAATACTACCTTTCTGAACCAATGCTGACACTAAAACCTTACCCAAAGCAACCTTTCTCACAAAGCAAACAGGACAACTCAATCTTAGTTGATAATTTTCGCGACATTGCCCATGCCTTATATACTGATCAAGTTTCCTGAATAAACAATTACTCACTGGTCCTCAAACTCCGCCCCCTTTTCCGCAACCGTTCAAAGTCATAATTTTGTTTGAACACGCGGTTCGTGATTCCCCACCTCCCCATACTGCCGGTAGTGTCCAATTGAATACTTGTCAAATTCGACGACTTTGCGCGACCGAATTTGAATTGTAGTTTGGTGAGAAATGGGAGAAAATTTGGGGAAAAAGTTGATAAAAAGTTTAAGGTAGTTTAAGAAAGTTCGTGAAACCTTTGGGAAAAGTGTAGCGGTGTAAAGTGGTGGGTAAGAGACGTTGGGCGAGCAGGAAGTAAGGTTAATTTAAGAAAAAATGGGAAAAAAGTAAAGAGAAAGAAGGTTAGACGAAAGTAAAAGCTAAAGTTAAGGCTAAAGCTAACAATAAGGCTCAAGCTATGTCTGATTCTAAGGCTAAGGCTAAGGATGAAGCTAATGCTGAAGATAAGGCTGAAACTAAGATTAAAGTTAAGGCTGACGCTAAGGCTAAAGCTATGTCTGATTCTAAGGCTGAATCTAATGCTGAAACTAAGGCTGAAGCTAATGCTGAAGCTAAGGTTGTACGCTGAGGCTAAAACTAATCCTAAAGCTAAGCCTGAAGCTAAGGGATGAAGCTAAGGGCTGAAGCTGAGAGCTGAAGCTCAATTTCAAGCTACAAGATTTTTTAATTTAAAAATTAAAAAAAAACGTTTATTCTAATGATAACATAAAAAGTTGAAAAATCCAAGTAAAAAGCTCATCGACCAAACACAGTTGTATTTTGAGAAGCCGTAGAAAATCAAAGAAAATTCAGCGAATTCGCGTTGTAAACAAAACCTTTTAAGACTTTTCTAGTTTATAGTAGCAACTTCTCGCATAATTTTCTGTCTTTTTTAGTTTAGATGACGCAAGTTAAGAAGATGGAGTAGCAAGAGTTTAAACTTTAAAGAAGTGACCAAGAAAACAGTAAAGAAATTTAATAACTATAAATCGGGAAACTACTGGAAAACACATGAAAAATTGTAAACTGGACATATGGGGTCAAAAAATAGAGGGAACCGCTAATGTAATAGGGGTTTAGAATAATTAACGACTAAACAATACATTGGAACTCCTGTATAACTAGGTCCCCGTATAACGACAAAGTTAAAATCTCCAAGCAATACCTCAAGGAGTTCAACTGTAATAAAACATGCATCTTAAAACAAAAATTTTAGTTTTAGGCTTGTCGTTGACAAATTAGGCTTAAAACCGAAACATTAGGTATTACTACAATAAAAAATACACAAAAGATCTTCGAGATAACACAAAAAACTTGTAAAATGACATCATTTCGAGTGGTCAACTGACACTACTTGAACGATTTTACTGTCCTTTTTATTTTTTACACAAAATTTAATATTTGCTCAAGTCATCGAAAAGTCTTTGAAATTTTACAGCAGTTACAAATCTGTGCAGTTTTGTCAGTATTTACTTCAGTATATTGACTGTTTCAATGGATTGTAAGTCAAGTTCTTTGAAACTTGGAAAATTGCTGTCTTTTTTGTTTACATTATGTTTTTATTGTCACTTCTGATTGATCCCTTCAACGTAAAGGGATCAGGAAATATTAAAAGGGCAAGACTTTTACAAAGTATATATTAAAAAGGAGAGCAAAAGAATAGCAATATAACAACACTCAGAAACAAGATACATTTTTTAAAAACATTATTTTTTTTTGCTAAAGGTTTTGCTGTTTTTCTCAATTAACAAAAGAACTGTGTAAGACAGCAGAGAAGCAAAGAAAACCAGCGTAAATCTTGTTCTCTCGTTTTCAAACGTCCCTAATCAAAAAACAAGTGAGCGTTGTTAAAAGAGCGCGGTGTAGATTGGCTCTAATGGTTCTATACCCGGCCCGGTATAAATATTTAATTATCGATGTTTTTCACATTAAATTATTAGTAGAATTTGAATGGAAGGAATCTCACTGTTGATCCTTCTTATAAAAAGTGAGTAATAAATTATGTCCGAACTTTATTGCACAATACTACCGAAGCATCAAAACTAAAAAACAACAGTTATTCTTGAGGAAGCAATTCAGATTGATCATGATTTCCTTCAATTCTGTCAACTATCTTTTCTGGCAAGATACTAGCAGACTCAACCTCTTCCAAAGCGCTTGGGTCAGCATTCTGGACCAAAGTTTTTAGTTGCTCTTTAGTTTCTTGAAGAGTCAAATTGTCATTTTTTATAATGCTGATAGCTTGGTTGGCCAAATCTTGAGCTGCTTGTCCTAATCCAGACAACTTTGTTTGGGCATCCTGAATTCTTTGTTCGAAGGCTGCTTTAGCGGCCTTGGCTTGGGTTTGGAATTGCTCTGGTAGATTTGACACTAGGTCTTTAATGGATGACTTAAGTTGAGCTTTAGTGGCATTTTGGTTTTCGGTGAAGATGTTCTTTAGTTGGCTTTGAACTCCTTCTGGTAGTGAGCCGAACTTCTGGGCGATTCCTGCAAGACCAGTGGATGATTCTACTGGGACTTCGGCTTGAGGCCGGGCTAGGCAGAGTGGTAGGAGAAGGGCGGTGATTAGGGTTGGTTGCATTTTTCTGCAATAGTAGTAAAGGTTATTAAGGGTGCATTTTAAATTGTTTGGAGGAATGTTAAGTAAAATGGCATAAATTTTTTTTAGGTCTATTAAAACGACGTAAACTTTCTTTACAAAGACGAAGCCCTTAAAATCAAAAATGTAAAAACTTACTCCAGAGCAATTACCCCAGCCAACAGTTGAAAATGTGATTTTGTAACAATTTCATTTTGCTTTTATAGTACAATTGTTTACTTGAACATTTTTCGTTTTGTTACTTGTTAGTTCAAAAAAGGCGCTTTATCCGTTTATCTCTCTTACAATAAGCTGCAGTTACCAGAGTAAAATCACAAAACACGCAACACATTATTCAGAAACAGCAGATAAATTGGCTTGCTTCCTTGTTTTTTTATGTTATTGTAAGGGTTTAAGTGTGTGAGGACCGTAGATACAGTTGTGCAAGGGTTAGGTGACATGTTATACGGTGAAACATGTTTTTGAGTATTTGTATCTTTTTGAGTGTTAGTACTAGAACAATAGTTTTTTTAAGATTGCTTCATAGGTTATAGACACATTCATATTGTCAATGATAAGCTGGATTTTCCAAATTTTTAAAAAAGTGACATGTTATACGATGAAATTTTTTTTTGTTGAAATTTTTTAGAAACGACTATAATAATTTTCAATACCATTTTATAATAAACCAAAGTCTAAATTTAACTTTTAAAAGGTCAAAATCCATTTGACATGACATCATTTGACCAAAACCTCAAAAAGCGACAAATTTCGTTGTGTTTGATCAGCTTTGTGATGATTCAAAGGCCTTCCACATTAGCAAACACAAATGCAAATCCGGATTGATAATAATAAAAACCGCATTTTATGACATTGAATTACAAAAGCGAGAACAAAACCCTGTCTCAAAATACAAAACAAAATAGAAATGACATTCTTTCAGGCCAACCATATGGTAATGACAACCAACAAGAATACAGTTTTTAATGGGTTTTGGTGAAAGAAAATAGAAATACGGAAGTGGATTGATTACTTGAAGTAATAAAGTAGCTATTCAGTGAAACTCCTGTATAACGAATTGCTCGGAGATTTTAAATTTAAAAAAATAAAATGCAGGAGTTTCACTGTAATTTGTAGTTTTGAAGTGTTACCTTAAGAAGCCCAAGACATGTTAAGCCTAAATTTCATTTTTAAGTACAAAATTGCTTTTTTAAGATTAAATTGGTTTTAAATCAAAATGTTCATTTTTAAGATTAAAGTTCATTTTTAAGCCTAAAATTTCACTTTTAACCCTAAATTTCATGTTTAAGCCATATTTTTATTTTTAAGCCTAAAATTTTTTTTAACTTAAAAAATTTATACTTAAACTTAAAATTTGTTTTTCAAACCTAAAATCAGTTTTTTAAGTCTAAAATCGCTTTTTTAAGCCTAAAATTGCTTTTTTAAGCCTAAATATGGTTTTTTAGGCCTAAATATGGTTTTACATCAAAAAATTCATTTTTAAGCTTACATTATTAAGCTTTCAGCTTGTTATAATTTCATTTTCAACATAAAACATACATCAAAAAATTAATAAACAAAACAAAAATCAAAGAAACCACAAAGAAGACCTTTGATCAAAAATATTCTAAAATTAACTTTAGTTTTTTTATTTGTTGTTATTGCCACAAATTGGTTTTAAAAAATTATTTTATTTCCAACAATCTAATTACAAAATTAACCGGTTTGTTTACAACTTTAAAATACTTGTCAACTTATAATGCAATTTCGAGATGTTAGCCTTTGAAAACACATGGCCATAATAAGCTTATTGTTGGTAGGAGTCTAGACCTGTGAAGGGAATAGGCCGGTTTTTTTTAGTTTAGGTTTTCTTCGGCTTGGCACGGCTCTTGTCAGAGTTTCTTGGCCTAGCCTTTTACATAAACTTGATTTTTGTTTTACACTTTTTGATAGCTAAATCTTTCGTTGCGGGACATAAGCTAGATCCTTTATTTAGGCCTAGACTTGAGGCTCGCAGAATCCAGTCCGACCTTTTTTAAATTTGTTTTTTTTTGCATATGGCGAGGACGGGACCAAGCCAGTCTTGGGTCCAGACAAGGCCAAACTGAGTTTAAAGCCCACTTTCAGGTCTACATGAGACAATGTTATTTTGTGGCAAAATATACGTGTTTTATGACTATTAGAAACATGTGGGTTTTATATTGAAGTTTGATGGTAAACTTTGGGCTTTGAGGGGTTTTAAAGCAGAAAATACTTAAATTTTACATTTTAGGCTTAAAATCTTATTTTTAAGCGTAAGCTTCATTTTAAGGCATACAATTAATTTTTAAGCTTAAAATTCCGTTTTTAAGCCTAAAGTTAATTTTTAAGCCTAAAATTGTTTTTTAAGCTTGTGATTTGTTTCCTAAGCCTAAAATTTATTTTTAAGCGTAAATTTTATTTTTTTAAGCCTAAAGTTTGTTTTTAAGCTTAGAATTTGTTTTTAAGCCTAAAATTTCATTTTAAGCCTAAAGTTTTATTTTTAAGTCAAAAATTTATTCTGCCTAGAACTAAACATAAGATTCTATTTCAAGCATACTATTTTTAAGCTTAAACTCATTTTAAATCTAGAATTCGTTCCTAAGCCTAAAATTCATTTTAAAACTAAAATTTATTTTTATGCTAACCACTTCTTTTTAAATGCCTTAGGTTAAAGTACACAAGTTCTTTATACTTTTGCTCCAAAAAACCATGGCCATTTCGAATATTTTCAAAAAACGGGACCCGCCCTTAATACGTTATAAAAAATTAGGGAAATGTCACAAAACGCGCCTCTGTTTTTAATGATGTTTTTATTGGACTTATTGGGCAAGTTAATTCCCTTTGACTGACCGGTCCGTCGTTCGTCAATAATGTTTACTGTTCTGTCCAAAATTCTTTACTATGCCTTCGTTTCATTGACTGTCTGGCCAAAAAAAAAGACGGGAATGGGAAGGGAAGAGGGATCTTAATGGTAAAAAACGGGTGGGAGGGGTAATCAGAGGGTAATATTGGGGAAGGGCAAGTTTTGAAAACACGGAGGATTTTTGAGGTTTGGGGATAATTTAAGCGGTAGAAAGGGGGTTGCTAGGCCTGGCCCGGCCCATCAAAAGTAAGTTTGAAAGATGGCGGGCAGAAAAATTAGAAGCGGCTTCTTAACAAGTTTAGTTGAAGTGTTAATTATGGTTAATATTAAGGAAGGGAAAGTATTATTTGTTTTTATTGCGGCAGGTCTGAAGGGAGGTTTACTAAGCCGGGCTGCGGACCGGGACGGGCTAAAGTAAACTTGAAAGGTTCAGATCGCCGGGCCAGCCTGGCATGCGTGAGCCGAAAGGCCGTCTAGGTAGATTGCTTTGTTTGAAGGGTAGGGCAAGGTAGGGTATGGTAGGTTAGGGTAGGGTAGGGTTGGGTAGGGTAGGAGTAAGGCAGGGTAGGGTAGGGTGACATAGGGTAGGGGTAGGGTAGGGTAGGGTAAGGTAGTGTAGGGTAGAGTAGCTTAAAGTAATGTAGTTTATAGTCATCTCTTGCACAGGATTATTACTGTCTATTATTATTCGTATTAGTCTTTTACGACATTGCCAATGATTGCATGGTGTTTTCTTCTGAGGATTTCAGAGAGAGACTTTAGTGGGGTTTTATCGGATTTTCAAAATGAAACCAAGTAGAAATATTAAATGCAGATAACAAAAACAAAGGGATTTTGCAGTTTCGGCCTGTTTTTGTTTATTTTTTAATTGTCGTTTACATACGCAAAATTTTCAACATCTTACATTATACTTTTATGAGTCATTTGGATTACTTTCACGTTTTTTAATTTTATACGAATTTTTTGCTGAATATACAAAATTTAAAGTATAATTGTGTTAAAAAACCTACTTTAGGCTTAAAAAATAACTTTAGGCTTGAAAATAAAAATTTAGGCTTAAAAATGAAATTTTAGGCTTAAAAATCAATTTTAAACTTAACGATTAAATTTAGGCTAAAAAATGAATTGTAAGCTTAAAAATAAAAATATAGGCTTAAAAATGAAATTTTAGGCTTAAAATTGAATTTTAGACTTAAAAATAAATTTTTAAATTTAAAAATAAAACTTAGGTTTAAAAATAAAATTTTGGACTTAAAGCTAAATTTTAGGCTTAAAAGTGAATTTTAGGATTAAAAATGAAATTTAGGCTTATTTTTTGTTTTAATTACTTTAAAAAAATTTTTTTTGACTTTTTGATATTTGAAAGCTTAAAAATTACTTTTGTTTTGATGTTTATCTTCGCCAGTTGCCATACAAATTGTAACAATACGGCTCCAAAATAATGCAACGACAGCAATAGGAAGACATTAATATTTATTGCATGGTAGTTTAGGACGTTTGTTTTTGGGTATTTTAAAGAAAAACCCAGACAAAATTTTCAGGGTTTAAATGCCGGAGGGGAAAATATTGAAATTTTGGAAAAGTCGGTTTGTAAAGAAAGTTCTGGCCATTTTAAGCTTTGTAAAGAAACTTATTGCCATTTTTTGTTTTGTAAAGTAAGTTCTTGCCTGTTTTTGTTTTGTAAAGAAAGTTCTTGCTTGTTTTTGTTTTGTAAAGAAGGTTTTTGCCATATCTTGTTTTGTAAAGAAAGTTCTTGCTTTTTTTTTATTTTGTAAAGAAAGTTCTTGCCATTTTTTGTTTTGTAAAGAAAGTTCTTGCCAATTTTTAATTTGTAAAAAAAGTTTCTACCATTGTATGTCTTTTAAAGAAATTTCTTGCCATTTCTTGTTTCGTAAAGAAAGTTCTTGCTATCTTGACCGATTGCCACTCTCCCTTAAGCACTAAAGTACTATAGCAAACACCACATAACCCAAACTCAATTTTTCGTATCTGAAGATTCGATTTGCTTGAACGAGCGTTCATTTCACTGGATTTAATGAGCATAACTCACCGGAAATGCCTTTGGCATCTTTGCTGTTTTGTGATTCGTAAAACGGTTCGACGTTCTCGGAATGGGGTCGTGAAGCCGTGGGGTTGTACACAAACTTTCGCGGAATTTGTGTACAATTTTGAATGTTGAGGTATTTTAATTATTAAAACCAATCTTCTGGGTTGATTTCTTGATTTTAATTTGGAAGCAATTTTGGCAAAAATGAGGGTTTTTTGAAAAAATCTGGAAAAAGTGACTGTTGGGAAAATGAAAATTTGTGTAGTGCCAAAACTAAAAGTAAGTATGCTTACAAAATTGCGATTTAGACGTTTTTTACTATGCGAAACATTTTTGTAATTGACAACTTTTTTATAGGATTACTGTAAAAGGCTGCATTGAAATGAATAAATTGCAAATTTGAGTTTTTGCGCCAAAATTTGTATTTTAATATGTAATTGTCAGAATGCCACAAAAATGGAGTTTTATGCGTACTTTACTATGAGAAACATTTTTGTAATTAACAGCATTTTTATAGGATTACTGTAAAAGGCTGTATTGAATGCGCGAATTTCAAAATTCTGTTTTTCCGCCAAATTTTACATTTTGAAAAGTAAGCGATAGAATGTAATAAAAAATGATATATACGTTTTTTACCATGTAAAACCCTTTTGTAACTGAAAACTTTTTAATAGGAGTACTGTAACAAGCAGTATTTGAAATTACTTTCAAAGCTCAAAGCAAAATGCTATTTTTAGTTAGACTATTACTTGACGGTTTTGTATGAAATGTTACCCCACCTAACAATGCCACGCCACATACTAGAACTATGACACAGTTTTTGCCACGCCATAGCCATGTAACATGCAATAATGAAGCCGGTTTTGTGATTCCGGAAGAAATAATTTTCCAAAAAATGGAGCTTGACGTCCATCGCCTTCGCAATTTTGTGTTTTTTGGTGCAATTTGATAGCACGAGCCCACCACGGTTTGGTTCTTTAAACATTTGTTTTTGGGGAGGGTTTGAATTTGGCACGTTATATGTAATTTTATGGACTGTGGCGCTAAGGGTGAATTTTTTAGAGCGTTTTATTTTTTTTAAAGTGGGAGGGGGTGTTTTTACATTACCTATTTAAATTGTAAGGCAAGGCGATGGGAAGGTTATAGGAAGAGTATGGCTACGGTAGAGCGAGGGTGGGGGTAGAGCAAGAGCCGTGATAAATCAAAGCAAGGGCAGGCAAAGACGGGGTATGGAAAGAGTATGACTAGGGTAGGGCGAGGGCAAGAGAAAGGAAAGGTAGACTGAGATACGGTACGGTAAGGTAAGATAAGACAAAGTACAGTAAGGTAAAAAACAGTAAGGTTAGGTAATTTACGGTACGGTAGGGTAAGCTAAAACACAGTAGGGTAACATACGGCATGATAGGGTAAGACACGGTAGTGTAATTTGGGGCAGGGTAGGGTAGGGTAAAGTAGGGTATTGTAGGGTAGAATAGGGTAGGGTGGGATAGGATAGGGTATGGTAGGGTAAGATAGGGTACGGTTGGGTAGGGAAGGCTAGGGTAGAGTAGGGTCTCTTACCCTACCAAAAACTTATTTTTGCAGCCTTTTTTTACGTTTTCCACTCTTCCAAAAGTCTGCCTAAAAGCATGTATTGTGCACAAATATTGCGTGATTTTGGCTTTTTCTCATCTTGATGGTACTTGCCCATCCGAGCATCTCGTTATTTTGAGTTATTTTGTGTCCCCGGTAGTCGTTTGTTTAGATGTTTTGTTTTCTTTATCTTCAATATTAAATGCGACTGGGAAGAGGAGCGGGTGTGGGTTGGGATTTTCACAGATTTTTAATTTTTAGGGGGTTGCAATATAGTTATTTTTAAGAATTAAGCCTAAAATTTCATTTTTAAGTCTAAACGTTAATTTTGAGCAACAAATTTCACTTTTAAGCCTGAAGTATTACTTTTAATTCTAAAATCTATTTTAAAGCCTAAAATTTATTTTCAAGTTTAAAATTCATTTCTATGCCTAAAAGTTCGTTTAAACGCCTAAACTTTCGTTTTTAAGCCTAAAATTCACTTGTAAGCCTAAAATTTGTTTTCAAGCCTAAACTTTCATTTTTAAGCCTAAAATCTATTTTTTAAGCCTAAAATTCATTTTTTAAGCCTAAAAGCTATTTTAAGTCTAAAATGTATTTTTAAGCCTAAAATTTGTTTTTATGCCTAAACTTTCATTTTTAAGCCTAAAAATTTACTTTTAAGCTTAAACTGTAATTTTTAGACCTAAACTTTCGTTTTCAAGCCGAACTTTCATATTTAAGCCCCAACTTTGGTTTTTAATTTTAAAAATCATTTTTAAAGCCTAAAGTCCATTTTTAAGCCTATAATTCATTTTTAAATTCACTTCATAATGCTGCATTTTGACGTTTTACCGTTCGCATTAAAATTCCTAAAAAAGGTTAATATATTATTTATGTAAATGGTAAAACGTTGAAACGAACCGTTTCTAACACAGCGATTTAACCCGCCCCCGATTAAAAAAAGGGCTGTGTATTTTAATAGGTGAGAAATGTAGGTAACAATGTTGGAAGGACATTCTATATTTTTGCCTGTGAATTGAATGGCACATCCTGAATGTGGAGTTTCGATGTGTTTGAGGCAATTTTAGAGGGATAGGGTAAGGGTGTAGCGAAGGTAGGGTAAGTAAGGGCTAGGGTTAATTACAAGGAAAGGTGGGGTTGGGTAGGCTTAAAAATGGTTTTTAAGCTTAAAATGAGTTTTAGGCATATAAATGAACTTGTAGGTTTAAAACTGAAATTTTAGGCTTAAAAATTAAAATTTAGGCTTAAAAATGAATTTCAGGCTTAAAAATAATATTTTAGGCTTAAAAATGAATTTTAGGCTTAAAATTTCATTTTAGGGTTAAAAATGAAAATTTAAACTTAAAAACAAAATTTTAGGCTTAAAAATGAATTTAAGGCTTAAGAACAAAATTTTAGGCTTAAAAATGAATTTAAGGCTTAAGAACAAAATTTTAGGCTTAAAAATGAATTTAAGGCTTAAGAATAAAATTTTAGGCTTAAAAAAAAATTTTTAGGCTCAAAAATGACATTTTAGGCTTTAAAATTTTTTAAAAGAATATTTGAAAATTATTTTTTAAAATATGCGTACCTCGTATTTTACAAAACTTTTGCCACACCACCCCCACCATTATATTATACATGCCCTAGAGCCAAACATAACGAGCCGCGGTTGTCATTTTCAGTTTGCTGTGTACTATTCGTCTTTTTTCGAAAGAAAAAATATAATCGAAATTAGACGTTTTTAATAAAGTGTTCTTCCTTATTCGTAAACTTTTCCGCCTAAAGCAATTTTGAGGTTTTGTCGCGAAACAAATTTTGAACGCTTTTGAACTCGGGATTCTTTGCCAAGTTTTTTTGTGTTTTAATAGTGCAAGATAGGCTACTTTGTTGGGAGGGGCGTGTGGTAGAGTTGGGAGATAGGCAATGTTGTTGGGAGGGGAATGAGGTAGAGCTGAAAGATAGGCAAGTGAGTTAGGGGAGGGAATTTTAGTAGGGTACAGCTAGTGTAAAACTTGGAGTAGTACAGAGCAAGGTTAGGGAAAGCCTAGTGCAGAACTAAATCAGCCAATTTTTAAGCTTAAATCTTCAGTTTTCAAGCATACATTCCATTTATAAGCCTAAAATTTATTTTTAATTTGAAATCTTTTTTAAGGCTAAAATTTATTTTTAAGTCTAAAGTTCATTTTTAAGCCCAAAATTAATTTTTAAGCCTAAGATTCATTTGTAATCGCAAAAAAAAATTTAGGTTTAAAATTTAATTTTGAGCCTAAAATCCATTTATAATCCCAAAAATAACTTTTTATGCCTAAAATCAATTTTTAAACCTAAAATTAATTTTTAAGCCCAAAAATAATTTTTTAAGCCTAAAATTAATTTATAAGCTTAAAATTTATGTTTAAGCCTAAAACGCATTTATAAGCCTAAAATCCATTTATAAGCCTTAAATTCATTTTTAAGCCTTAAATTCATTTTTAAGCCTAAAATTAATTTATAAGCCTAAAGTCCATTTTTAAGCCAATATTTTTGAAATATATTGACAATTTTCATTAGAAAACCAAATTTTTTGTTCTCTGGTAACAATTGTAACCGAGAGACCACAAATCCCCTTCCCTATATCATGACCTCTAGCGTAATTTGAGGCTTCGAATTGGGACAAAATGAGATTATCGAGAAATCGCTTCCGTTTGTTTTCTGTTGGCAAATGAACTCAAACAGAAACAAAACCAAAGCATAAATAAACTATGGCAGAGATTCCTCGGCCAATCCCATATAGTTTTAGAAGTTAGGCGTGGGTCAGTAGGAATTGAATTATCTTCTAGTTTATGTTTTGCAAATTCTGAAAATGCTTTGTTTAGGCCTAAAGGTCATATGCCTGGATTTTGTCTTTAAATTGCGTTTTTAAGCCCTACATTTCTTTTTTAAGCCTAAAGTCCCATTTAATTTTAAAAATATATTTGTAAGCTTAAATTTTACTTTTTAGCCTAAAATTTATTTTTGAGTCCTAAATAGCGTTTTAAGCCAAAAAATTTCATTTTTATGCCTCAACTTTACTTTTAAGCCTACGTTTAAAATTAAAATTTCATATTTAAGCCTAAAATTTTATTTTTGAATCTAAGTTGCTTTCTTAAGTCTAAATTCAATTCCTAAGCCTAAACTACCATAGTCTAAAATTTTTTTTTGCGTCTAAAATTTTTACTCAAGCCTAAATTCAATTCTCAAGCCTAAAATAGCATTTTTAAGCTTAAAATATCATTTTGAATTCTAAAATTAATTTCTAAGCCCAAAATTCATTTTTAAGCCTAAAATATCAGTTTAAAACAAAAATTTCATTTTGAAGCCTAAGGTTTAATTCATGAACCAAAAATTTATTTTTAAGCCTAAGATTCATTTTCAAGCCTAAACTTCATTGTGAAGCCTAAAACTCACTTTCAAGCCAAACATGCCAGCTTTAAGCCTAAAAAACCAGGTTGAAAGAACAACATGCTTTACCTTTTCCCCTAAATTTGATGACATTTGATTGTCATGTTTTCAGTGTCAAACCTTCCCTGAAACCAGAAGAACAAAGCGTTTTGGGTGTTTGTGGTCGTTAAGGGTCGAAAAGCATTCGGAGACGTCTTGAAACACTTTGAACGCAAAAAAAAACTTTTTTTGGGCCCAATTTGCTTTCTGCAAATTGCCAATAATGAGGAAGAGAGCTTTACTTTGTTCAACATTCTTTAATATTCAAATCAGTGGAGGAGCTGGGGCTGGCTGACGTTCAAAAGCTTTTTTTTCGAAATTTGGAGCTTTGTATTTAGTTTTTTTAGAGAAAGCACGGGAGGAGTTTGTGCTGATTTTAAACTTTTTTAGTCAGGCAAGGTGTTAAGATGATATTTTTCATTTTTTTATGGTTTAGGACTTAAAAGTGGGTCATTTCTTCAATATTAAGAATGGAACAAAGATTTTAGGCTTGAAAATGGATTTTTAAATTTAGAATTCTTTTATGTCTAAAAATGAAGTTTCGGCTTAAAATTTAAACTTTAAGCTAAATAAAATATGAGTTATTAGGCTTAAAAATGAATTTTAGGCTTAGAAGTAAACTTTTAGGCTTAAAAATGAATTTTAGGCATAGAAATAAATTTTTAGGCTTACAAATGGATTTTAGGCTTAGAAATGAAATTATAGGCTCATAAATGAAGGTTTAGTCTTAAATATGATATTCAGGCTTAAAAATAGATTTAGGCTTAAAAATGAATTTCAGTTATAAAAAATAACTTTAGGCTTAAACGTGTAATTTTAGGCTTAGAAATCAAACCTTTGCTTCAAAAAATTTTTAGCCTAAAAAATTAAATTTTAAAAATAGAAATTAATGTACAGGCTTAAATAAAATCTTGGGACACCCTGTATAACCAAGATAAGTAAGGCGTATTTTACAAAAAGCGACTATGTTTTAAAACTAAAATTTTAAAAATTTTAATTTTGAAGATAAAATGAAGTCCTTTAAAAATGTTCTCGAAAAATTAGTATGCTGAAGGAAGTGCTGTGCTGGATTTGGGATTTTATTTGAATTTGGTAGGATATGAGCCCCAGGGGGTGGGCGACATTTCGGGTTTATGAATGTTCATGTTTCTTTACGATCTGGTTTTAAGTAGGTGGACGTTTTTGGGCTGTTTTTAATTTTTATTTCCATTTTGCTTTCGTGTTTTACATTTACTGTGCCAATCCTTGTATAACGAACAATTTTAAGTCTCCTAGCGACAAGTTATACAGGGGTTTGTTATATAGGAATTTTACAGTATTTTTCGTTTTTGAATATCTAAAAAATGAAATTAAAAAAAATTAAAAATTTCTTAAAACTTCGAATTTCAGCGCCCAAAACCCGAAGCTGTAGCGCACGCCGATGAGCGCCGACGATGTGGCGCGCTGGTCGTCGAAGGATGCGCAGCTTGCTGATCTGTTCCTGGATCAGCTCCTCAACGCCGCCGCCGACCATCAAAGCCCATCGGCTGGGTGGCGCGGCTTCGAATCGCGGCCGCAAGCGCCGAAACGCCTGTTCTTCGGCGGTGCGGAGAGTTTGGCGGACGCGCCGCTGCGCTCCGAACAACAACGCAAGTCCAAGGTGCTGAATTTGGTTATGCAGGTGAGGATTTGATTTTAAAAGTGCATAATGTACAGTACGTTACAGTGTTGCGAATTATGAGAGTAGGGCAGATAATTCTACTATACCCTGCCCTAAGTTACTCTTCCCGACCCTACCTTACTTTACCTTACCTTCCCTACCCTACCCAACCCAACCCTACCTTACCATACTCTACCTCTACCACTATCCCTATCCCAATTTGCATGATGTGGGTAGGCATAAGGAACAAGACGAAATGTCATTTTTAGCCGTTCGGATAATTAAAAATTCAAAAATTTTCTGCAAATTATGCATAAACCTTAAATTTATTTTTTTCAAACATCTTTGACCTCTGGATATTAGAGTACATTCGTAAGACATTAGATGTTAATTTACCCTACCCTAGCTTATCCATCCGTGCCCTACCCAAGTTCACCATACTTTGCCCTACCCTACCTTACCCCCACCTTTCTCTACCCAACTTGATCCTCCCAATTAGTTTCACCCTAAACCGCCCTACCTTTTTTACTCTGCCTTTCATTATTTTATCAAAACGAAATTTTTTTTACCATATCTTACCTCACCTTACCCTACCCTACTTACTTTATTTAAAAACCTACCCTACTTAGTTTATTTAAATTTTTATGGAAGAATGCCATTTTGCGATTCAACCTTGACTATTTCAGGTACTGTCTTCTATGCTAACAACCACAACTACATCACCAATTCAACCAATCACACTACCTACAATGACGCCTACTGTAAATTATACCTGTAAGTTTGGTTTTTTTGAAAAAATTATAATTTTTTTCAAAAAAACGAAGGCCTTTACTCTAAAATACGAGACAAACATCCATATTCAAAAATTAAAAAGTTGGTAAAATACGTGAAATGTTACTTGGTTGTAAATTTAAGTTTAAATTATGGCTTTAGCACCCTCACCGCCCATAGCACCAGGCTCCGAATACGGAATGGTACCAGTCATAATAATCGGCACCATTTTTGCCATCGCCACAACTTTAGGTAATCTCATGGTTATGGTAAGTCATCTTTTCTTTATTGTTTATTAGGTGCGGACATAAAAACCCCTTGTTTTTTACAGGAGAAAAGAAAGGAATTGGCGGGTTCTTTATGTCGGCACCTAATATAAAACTCATTTTTCGCCGTTTAGGCAGAATTTTGGTTAAAAAGCGTGATTTTTAGCTTACTGTGAGTCTTAATGGCTATAAAATGCCATTTTTAATGCATATTTTAAAAACTTTTTCAAAAATGTTACTTTGAGTTGAACGTAAAATGGTAATTATGATATATGACTGCTCTTTACAGATCTCAATCAGAGTTGACAAACAGCTCCAAACAATCAGCAATTACTTTCTTTTTTCGTTAGCTATAGCCGATATTACTATTGGTAAGTATCATATCTTACCCTAATCTGCCGTAGTCGACCCTACCATACACTATCCTATCTTACTCTACCATACTCTACCTTACTTTACTCTATTATACCTTACCGTACCCTATCCTCCCTACTTTACCTTACTCTGCCCTAACCTTCTCTAACCTACTTTACGTGACCTGCCTTTTTTAATTTTTCAATTTTAAACACTACCCCTTCAGGCATAATATCGATTCCCCTGATGACATACTACACGTCGACGGGTACATGGGGTATCGGTTGGAATATGTGCCAGTTTTGGCTATGCCTCGACTATTTAATGAGCAATGCCTCCGTGTTGAACTTGTTATTGATCAGTTTCGATAGATACTTTTCAATCACTCGACCGTTAACTTATCGACCGCGCAGAACGACTCGAAAAGCGCTATTTGCCATTTTCTTGGCCTACGCCATATCTATGGCCCTATGGCCGCCTTGGATTTTGACGTGGCCGCTCATTGAAAATGCTATCGAAGGTAGGGTGTTTGGTGAAAATTTTTATTTTTTGGAGATAGGTGGCCAAAATATGCCAGCTTGTATATACTACATACAAATTATGACATTTTTCTATCATACGCCAAAAGATAAGCTTAATTTTCAAAAACGGCCCAAAAGATATGACCATTTTAATCCACAACCCCTTCAAATTTCAGGTCAAACCTACGTAGAGCCAGGCTCATGCGTAGTCCAATTCCTATCCCAAGGAGCCAAAGGCCGCTGGGCTTCTCAAATGGCCACTGTGGCCACTTGTTTCTTTGCTTTTTATTTACCGGTAACAATCATGATATACCTGTATTATCGCGTCTACTGCGAGACACGGCGCCGAACTGCCGAATTTCGAAAACTTCAAGCTGGACAGGTAGGCTTAACAGGTTTTTAGTATTATTTTTTTTTAAATTTAGGTCGAGAAAAGAAAATCTAAAATAACAAAACGTATTTTACAAAAAAAAATTTAGCATGGTGCTATATAGTACGAGAGAAAACCTATTTTTAGTAGCAAAGCTATACATAAAACAATTTCCTATTTAAAAAATTAAATTTTTTTAAATTCCAGTATAGTACTATATAGTACGAATGAATAAAAAGCAAATTTCACTATGTTTCACAGTGTGTAACACGTTTTTACTCCAACATACAAACCACAAAGAAAATTTTCAGTTGCCCAAAGTGTTTTTTCACGCTCGTGCTATATAGCACCAAGAAATGGTTATCAAATTTGTTGTTTTTAAATCAAATTTTAGGCTTATTTTTTAGGCGTAAAATTATTTTTTCGGTGTATTTAAGTGTATTTTATGCCTTAAAATCACTTTTAAAAAATATTTTAACATAACATTAGTAATACGAGTTTTTACTTTGAAATTAACATTTTTACATGTTTAAATGTACAATATATGTTTTAAGGTTTGTCTTAATCGTCTCCGTTGTCTGAATATGTCTTACACACAGCATTTTTGTGCGCTTTATGTGTTGCATATCGAATATAGGAGTAGGGCTTTATGAAAATGATTTTTTAGAGTCGTACTGAATAGTACTTAACAATACCTACGATTTATACTGAATAGTACGTAGGATTTTTGAGTGTTTGAGCCTTATTGTAACAAAACAAATGTAAATTTTTTTCGGTACTGAGGTAGTACAAACAGTACAATACTCAACAATACCATAGTGATTTTTAGTGTTATCATAGTAACCTGTCAAAAAAAGGCATTCGTATTTTACCCTCCTGTACTACCCTGCTATTCTATGTCCATTATCGTTCCATTTCAGATGTTTTCACCAACACAAATCGGCGCCACGTCCGCGTTACATTCTCTCATGTTACCACTGGTCCGTTTGTTTATAAAAACTGCCTGAACTAAAATTATAAGCTAAAAAAATAAATGTTTAGCGGTTGATTGCGGGATGGAGGGTCGTATCTTCACATTGCTGTGTATTTTTTGATACAAAAAGACTGGCCATCGCTTGAAAAACCTACTATAACATAAAGAGAATCGTAAAATTATTTCTAAATCAAATGGCAAAAACTTTCTTTCCAGAACACATATATGGCAGGAACTTTATTTACAAAACAAAAAATGGCAAGAACTTCCTTTCCAAAACAAAAAAAAGCCAATTATAATACCTTCCATCAAGATACGACCCTTCTTCCCAGCGTGTGTACATGTAATTTTAAGTTTACTTTTTTCGACTGTAGAGGATTGACGTTTTTAGTTTAATTTGGTTTAAGTTTGGCGCACTAATTTTTGAGTTCAACACGGTAAAGCAAGTTTATTTTGCTCACAATACATTTGAGTATTGAAATATAAGTATCATAACGAAGTATACAACACGATTTACCTGTTTCTATCGCTTTTGATGTGACCAACTAATTTTAACACAAAAAATGAAAATTTAAAAAATATTTTTTGATGCTAGAATTTTAGGCTTAATTTTCAAAGGTATAGACTCAAATCAGAGGAAACATCATTTTAAGCTTAAATGAGAAAAAGCATCTTTTAGGATTAAAGCTAAAAATTCCAGGCAAAATGCAGGCTTACTAGCCATTTTTCTAAGCAATTCATTCTATCGGTGGTGGTAACACATTTTTCATAACTCTTTTTTAAAAATGAAATGCTATAACAAGTCTACTTTAGGCTACATCATCATTCCGACATAGAATTATGTCCATCCGAAGGAAAAATCAGGTTAGGGGTGTGAAAAATTAAACCCAATGCTAACTTTTTCAAATTTTTTTCTGATAAAACAACTTTTTAACAGCGTGCTGTGGAGAACTTAAAACAGTTTTCTAACAAATTTTTAATGCTGTGGGAAGTCTAAAACTCTTAGATTGCACTTTTATACCAATAGTTTACCTAACTTTAATTCCAAATTGTTAAATCCGAAATCTATATACCTACTATAATATAACATCAAAAAAATTGCTTTAACCGCTAACCAGCTTGATTAATACTTCTCAAAAACTAACACACTATCATTTCTATCTTTATAGCAACATATAAACTAAACCTTAATTTTTTTTAATACCTTTTCTTAGCACTAAAAACCGCCCTTTCTTAATCACAGCACTTTTGATAAGCTATAAGTCTGCCGTTCTTTTATTTAAAACCAATTTGTCGTGTAACACAATAATCTTTACATAGCAATCTATTTTAGTATAACTAACATAATTTTTGTTTAGGTTATACACAGGGCTTCAAACAGGGCAGGGTATTAAAAATTCACCGTTCCCTGCCTTATGCAAGGCAAATTGCTGCTGTTTTTGTGCTTTACATTAGGAAGGGCTGTGCTCGGCCCTACCTGATGCCGGACATTTTAGCTCCGTGCCCGGCCCTGCCGCCAAGCCCGGTGGTATACCTAAGCCAACTCAATATTATTATTACACCTAACACATTACATTCCTCTATATTCGACCTAATTTACCTCAACAAACTAACCCGTGTACAATTTTTTTCATTTTTTTTCACATTGAAGTGTTCATGTTATTTCGTTTTCTTTTTTTAAGCACGAAATATCCCAACAATCGTTTTTGTCCGAAGCCACGGCGTTAGGCGTCTTCGAAGACTCAACCGTGCCATTAGATCGGCGATTGTCGCGCACGTCGCTTCGATCGTTTATGGAGAATGTGAGACAACACAGTGTTCCAAGGAGCAAATGTTGCGGATGTTTTAAGGTTTTTCTTACTTTTTGTTCTTTGTGTGGTATGCTGTTTTGGTTTTTGTGTTGATACAGCGCCTTTGGCTTGAGTTTTTAAATGCCGTGCTAGTGCTGTGCCTTTGTTATGCCGTGCTAGTGCTATATATAGATCTTCCTTTAAATTAGCATTTTTTTAACATTTCGCGTTTAAAAAATAGTCCTACACTCTTTCTATACCGTCACCTTCTCTATCACTGCCTTTCATAAGTTCGCGTCACATATTCACAAAAAAATTCAACACTTGTGCCAATTTGTCTTGTAAATCTATCGTAAAGTGCCTGTCCCTATTGTTGAATATGTTTGGTTTGCAACAAAAACATTAAAATTTCAGTCATTTATGACAAAATATGCTAAACACTATTTATTGCATTGCTAATCGCTTTTTTTCCTGTCTAGCTGGCCGGCTTCTATCAGCTACGGCGAAATACGGTGACGGTGGTTAGTCAATTCGCCGGCGAGGTCAGCGCTTTCTCTTTAATGCACACACACACACGCAAATTTTGTTTTCATGCTGTTGGCACTGAATTGAAAAATTATTTTTTTTTGAAAATTTTTAAATTCATTTCAATTTTTTTTTAATTTAATGGGCTTACATTTAATAAGCTTACGCTTAGCAGGCTTAGGCTTCGTAAACTTAGGATTGGTACGCTTAAGCTTCGTAAGCTTAATCTTGGTAGGCTTAGGCTTAGCAAGTTTAGGCTTAGTAGACGAAGTCTTGGTAGGCTTGCCAATTTTTTAGACAACCTTTCTCATACCCCAAAAGCATTTTCCCCAACAGCCATCGTGTGTAGTTCTCACTGTTATTACAATATTTCATATTCAGTAAATTCAGCACTCGTACCACTCGTCTAGTACCGTAACCCACTAATCGTACCGTAACATTCACTAATTCGCATTATTTTCAATTGTAACGCCATAACTTTCTTTGCACTTTATTTTATTTTTTAATTTATGCTAATTTCTGCTAACAGTGTTTCGAGGCTTTTTGTTTGAGCACTAAATATATTAACCATGCCATTGTTCGTTCATATTGATAATGATGGTTTTAGATACGACAAGTACGACAGTTTGAAGAAGCGACCAATGAAGACTTGAGGGATTCTGTAAAACAACAGAATTCGATTAAACGGAATAAACAAATGTTACCTTTTATGGACTCGGTAACGTTTGGACGGCCACGGTAGGTGTTATAGGAGACGTATCAGATTTGTTGACTTTATCAGTTCCCAAGATGAATGACATAAAGGTTAATATCCCGCAGTACCTATAACACAAGTATAATATAAAAACCCGCACCTTTTTCAGTCGAAAATCCACTGACAAGTTCTTCTGGCTTCGCTACTGCGTTGGTAAAGCTGGAACGGAAATTTCGTCCGAAGAAAGTTCCGAAACCAACGTGCCAACCAACGGTCCTGATTGGGTTTGTGGCAAAACTATTGAAGTAAGTCGATTTTTTATTCCTTATTTGTTTCAATGGGTATAAAAATTCTAATAACCGGTCTAAAAGTAAATAGAAAACGAAAAATAACGTACCTTTTTAATCCTTGAACCCTCTTGTCTTCATAACACTTATTTTTATACTAAGAATAAATAAACAAACGTATTTTACCTAAAACTTTAGGAAATAGCCTCAACAGACGGAACACCAATCACACCAACTAACAATCGAAGTGGCAGTGCCAAATTCCGGTCGAGAACTCAAACCGAAACCCATTCCAACAATCACACTGCTCTTACTCACACTGTTTCACAGTCCAACACTGTTCCAATCCTTCATACCTACACCGTGTTGATTGAATATAAAGACGGAGAAAGCAAACGACCATCAGTCAGACTATCCAGTTGCGATTCCGATGGATTTAAGTAGGTTTTTAGGGGTTAGCTGATGGTGAATATGCTATGGCGATGAAATTGGAGATTTTGAAGTTCTTACCTAAAATCTTATCTAAAAACCTAAATTTTATAACAAAAGCTTACCTTTTAGATATTTAAACTCCACTTTGATATAAACATCCATGTTTTAATGAAAAACCCAAAAAATACCTAAAAATCAAATTTTCCGTAAATTGTTACCTAAAATCCAAAAATACCAGAGAAACGCGTAAACAATAAAATATTACCTTGCTTTTTGCTGTTAGGTACCTAAAATAACTAAAACTTCAAAAAACTTGCATGAACAAATCAAATAAATGCTGTTCCGATATTATCCATGGCTGTTAGATACCTAAAAACGCTAAAACATCAAAAATGGACATGGCCCAACCAGAAAATGACATTCCCATCGTTTTCATTGTCGTTTAATACCTAAAATCAGAATAACAAATAAAGTAACTTACGTTTTTATACCTAAAACACTATATTTCTTCCATTTTCAGCACTGAAACACCAATAAATTCGACCAGGTCTTCGCGAAAAGCTCCCTCAACAAACCTAGACGAAGGTCGACGACAAAGCCATGATAATAACCATGGCGCTTCATTCCATCACGCTGGAAGCACAAAACTGAATCAGAAACAAGATCAACAGAATGGGCGAGCGTTGTCGGCCAAGGATCGAGAAGAACAGGTATGTTTTGTGGTTGGTTGGTTGATACCCTTGATTTACTTGATGAAATTAGTGATTATCTGTAAAGAAGCATAATATACTTGAAGTAAAAGCTTCTAAAGAGTATAGAAGAGATTAAAGAAGGTTTTTGGGTCTGAAACAAGGGCAAAAGACATTATTTTAGGTCCAAAAGCTGTTGTTTTTGTCGAAAAAGTGTGGAAAATTTAAAAAAAAAAAAAAACCTTTAAAAAAAACCTTTTTAAAAGTGAAAATTGATAAGACAAATAACATTCTGATCTTTTTGCAAGTCAACAACATGAATAACTTACTTCTCATCAACGAAAGAGGCCCTTTTTGAAGCTTTAAAATAATTTGGCAGACGGCCGTTTTGCCCGAATGTTTTTTCGAAAATTGCAGGCTGCGAGGTCATTTTATACGATGGAACCTTTATTCAACAAATAGCGAAAAAAATTATAAAATAAGGAAGTAAATACGTTATGGTTAAGTTAATAATTAAAAGTTAGTTTTTGTAATTTTGGTGTTAAAATTTTTTTTATTTTCGAAATTTTAGCGAAAATCGGAGAAAGAACGGCGAAAGAACGAACGACGTCAAGAATCCAAGGCTGCCAAAACGTTGAGTGCGATTTTGTTCGCATTCATCGTCACTTGGACGCCGTACAATGTGATTGTGTGTTGGGAAGCATTCTACCCCAATTCGGTGCCGGAAATATTGTTCACCATCAGTTATTGTTTGTGTTATGTTAACTCAACGGTATGAGCCATTTTTAATGAAACTTCGGTCAGATTTTGAAATTTTTTGGTTAGCAACTTTATCAAAGACCATGGCTTCTGTCTTAACATTGATTTGCCGTTTACGCAAAAAAAACATTTTTGACTTTGGGTCCCACCACGAAACATGTATTTTGCTAAACTAGCCAAATAGTGATATAAAATGGTAGTTGTTGGTTTAAAAATGTAAAATAGGCTATTATAACTTTTGTTTTAACATTTACTTTGCCGATTACGCAAAAAAAAATTTTATTTGGTCTTACCACGAAAACATGAATTTTGCTGAAATAGCCAAATATTGGTATAAAATGGTATTTATTAACCGAGAGATATAAAATAGGTTATACTAGCATATGATGGATCTATATAACAAAAACATTGTCACTTTTTAGATAAACCCTATTTGTTACGCGTGTAACGGTCGATTCTTGAAAACCTACGTTCGTATCTTGCGATGCCAGTTCTGGAAGAGTAATCGTCGTCAGGATTCGTTGTATCGAAATGCTTACCTCAGACGTCCTATGTAAAGTAATATAAGTAGTTGTAGTTGTAAGGTGTCAAGTTGGTACTATTTAGCACTATAGTACTATTTAAAATTTTAGGTAAAATACGTCTTGGTGATTCTTAAATACCAAATTTCGGAATTTATAATATTATTACATTACGTAGTATATAGTACGTCAGTAAAATAACATATAGTATGCTAGTACGTAATACACAGTATACTTGTATTTACTATACATTTGTACGGTTGTACGGAGCTTACAGTATGTTGGTATTGTATAGTACTACAGCAAATGCTATATAGTATGCTAGTACAGAACTTGCAGTACTTTAATACTATATAGTATTGCATTACGTACTATACAGTAAGCACTTTCGTATTATATAGTACTGCGACGTAAGAGCACTAGTGCTAAAAAGTACCATTTTGTCACATATAGTACTTACTTTTTGATACTTAATTGTATTATTCTTCATTGCCATATTCCGTGAAGCTTTAAACTGATATAAAGAAATCTTTTTTAAATGATATATTGTCAACAGTTATATGTTACTCTTTCAACATTCAGGGTCTAATTGTATTATTATTTGTCAGTCGTCTAGTATTTTTTGAATTTTACTGTGCCATCAATAAATTTTTACATTGTAAATTGTTCTTCATTATTAATTTTTAAAAGGCAAAATAGGGGTACGATATGGCGCGGTAGGGTAAGCTACATTGCAAGACACGATGCAGTACTGTAGGGCAAGATACGGTAGGGTAAGATACAGTACGGCAGGCTAATATACGGCACGGTAGAGTAATATATAGTACGGTAATGTAAGAAGCATTAAGGCAATGGTAATTCACAGTACGGTAGTGTAAGATAAAGTACGGTAGGGTAACATATGGTGCGATAGAGTAAGGTAATGTAGGGTATCGTAAGATACTGTGTAGGGTAGGTTAGGGTAGGGTAGGATAGGGTAGGGTAGGGTAGAGTAGGGTAGGGTAGGGTAGGGTAGAGAAAGATACTATAACGTGGAATAAGGTACGTTACGGTAGGGTAACGTACCGTATTTTATTAGGGTAAGATATGGTACGGTAAAGTGAGAAACGGTAAGATAGGGTAGTCCACGGTACGGTAGTGTAAGATAAAGTACGTTAGGGTAAAATACGGACGTTAGAATGAGACGCGGTAGTGTAGGTAAAGTACGCTACGGTAGGGTTGAGTTTAAATGTTTATACTGTTATACACATTTTGTAAATTCAATTTTGCTTATCTTTTGTACAACACAAGTTTTGAGCCCACGTACTTGAACCAAATTACGATACAGCTTGGTTAAGTTTAATAACATTACTGTTATGTACATAACGTGTAAATTAAGAAACAGTCATTTGTATATTACAAATTTTGCCATTTTACCAAGAATTCACCAAGTTAAAAACTAAAAAAAGACGTGTTTATTTAGTTATATGTAGTCGTCTTTGTACTATAGTCAAGGTTTAACATGATACAAGATATACATGTAGTATGACCAAAAAATTGTTGTGTCAAAAACGTGTTGTGTGGGTCCAATTTTAAACTTTTACAACTATTACACATAACGTATATTTGAATGTGATGAGGGTTAATGTAGAAGGACGTTAAGGCAAGGACAAGGCAAGACTGTAGCGATGGAAAGGTAATCAAACAGCCTTTATTTCGGACTAGGATACGGCTAGAGTAGTGTGGTAAGATAAGGCTAGTTTAACGATGGTTCAGGGCTAAGAACTAGAATAGGGCTTGGGCTAATGTAAGACTGGGATACCGCTAGGTTAAGGCGGGGTTGGAGCTAGGGTTAAATCAAACGTTAGAGCTAGAGCTAGAGCTAGAGCCAGAGCTGGGGCTAGAGCTAGAGCTTGGGCTGGAGCTAGAGCTAGAGCTAGAGCTTGAGAGAGCTAGAGCTAGAACTAAAGGGTCTAAAGTGCGGCTCGGTTCGTTTACACGTTTAGCCGGGCCGAATTTGACTTTAGTAGGATTGTTTTAGTCATTGTAAATTATCACCGTACCCTACAATTATATATATTATGCAAGTAATTTTACTGAGTTTTACTATCAGCAAATATTTTCACATTTACTGTCGTTTAATAATAGACTATGAGTAAAAAGTACAAACTACGCAGTAAGTGCTTATGTTAATACTAAGCTTAGGATCAGAGTTTCCAAATTTATAAATCCTAGCTCCGGTTCCAGCTCCGGCTCCAACCATTATCAAATTTTAGCTCCGGCTCCGGGCTCCGGAGCCGACATTTTTGCAAGCTCCGGCTCCGAGGGCACAAAATCAATAAAAATTGTATTTCTATATAAAAAAACGCAAAAACAACCAAAAATAAGCTTTACCTTTCCTAAATTTAATACAACAACAATTTTTAACTATTAAAACAATAAAAAAGTACATGTAACTTATTCAGTGTATGGGGAATTAAAAGATATTAACATTTTTTGTCTGATTAAAGCATGCTGAGAGTTGCAGAGCTTTGAGGCGGTTACAGCTTGAAGGCGGCTAAAGAATTTGCTCTACATTTGCCGAAGCCGCGGGTACTGTTAATGCTGCCAAAGTATTTGCATTTACCATCAATTACAGTTGCTTGCACATCGCTTTTTCAAACGATTTTGAAACATCTAACTTCCTGCGCTTTTTTGCTTCCATTTGAAAATAACACAAAAATTTGTCCAAAAAACTATTTTATCGCAATGCCAACCTTTTGAATTGGCCGTGGATAGTTTTCTTTTCGAGACCTTTTTACACTGCTCGATAATAAAAATTAAAATGTGGAGCCATCCTAGAAAAACGCGGCTTCGGCTCCAGCTCCGGCTCCGACCATTTTCAAAAATGAGCTCTGGCTCCGGAGCCCGTGGGAACTCTGCTTAGGATGACAAGAAAGTCAAAGTTATTTACCTATACATTGACATTAAAAGTATTATTAAAAGAACTCTGTCTTATCCGCTACATCTTAAGATGCAGACAGATTACCCTTAGTTTGGGTGGTAAATTAATCTATATAACACTGGCAAAGTTAGCAGAATTACTGTAAAACTAGGGCAGAGAGGCTTAATGACATATTTATTAACAACGGTTTAACTTGTAGTGAGGGTAGTATAAAAAACCGAATCAAGGAGTAAGGTAGACAAACCCGGGCCCCTTTCAGAAAGAAAATTTTGAAAAAGTTTAACGTGGTTCCCCTTGTGGATTTCTTCAACACCCGCCTCAGACTAAAAGTGTTCGTTTGGCTTTGAAGGTAGGCTTTGTGAACTGTGTACAGTACAGGCAATGCTTTCTCTAGTCAAACAAGAAGATGGCTTTAGTCTAGGTTTCAGACTAGCTTTAAGCATAGCTTAAGGCTGAGCTTGGCTGAGTTTAGAGTAAAGTTTTACGCAGAATATAGTGTTCCATTTTTCATGCCTCCAAAAGTGTAATAAATGAACTTAGAAACCTTTTTTTATGTTTCAAAGTATGCACATAACTGTAATGTATTCTTATTTCGAACAGGTGAAAACAAACGTTTGAGTACGATAAATGAGTTAGTAATCGTCAGTTGTCTGAAAGTTTTAATGTATTTTCCACGGTAAGTAGATTTAAAGTGTGCAAACATAGGGCAGTTAAAAATGTCTAACCTTTATCCCCAGCCTTCAGTCCCAGCTTGGGACTGAGCCTGAGCCTCTGCTTCAGCCTTAGCTTTAGTTCTAGCTCCAGCCTTAGCTTCAGCAGTAACCCTAATCCGCTTTGTTTTTTTTTATCTTGTTTATAGCTTTACCTTGCTTAGTATGTTTCTCCACAAACAAATTGAACTCATTGTGCTTTCTGCAGCGTAGGGTCTATAGAGCCTAATAACTCATATTTTACTGTACATAGGCCAGGTTCTTTGAATTGAAACAATAAAACAAATTAAATTATTTTATATTTCCCGTTTTTACTGTCCTTTTTTATATAGCAAAAAAGGTGTAATGACCTAATTTTTTAGACATTTTGGTTCATTTTCTTAGAAGGAGTTATCCTAGACCAAATTTCACGTATCATATTTAAAAACGTATAGTGCAAACTATAGAAAGTTGATAACTTTTGGTCTATCGTAAATTAAATTTTACATTAGTTCTAGTTTCAGTAACTTGCATTTTCTATTCGTGGTTTTTTTTATATTGTGTTAGTTTGAAAATAGTAACAAACGTTTTGTACTGTTTTGAAAAACGTCACTAAAACACGTTTAATACTACAATATAATATATTATAGCAATAACAATTGTAAAACATTGTTATTGCCGATTACTTTTTACTGCTTCGTGTTTTTGTTTGTTGACAGTGCAAACAGGATATCATAAGCGTGTTAAGGTCTTCTTTAACACTTAATTACATATAGCAAGTATATTACTACAACGATTATTATATGCTTTAACTTACAATACCAGAAATTACATTATAGGCCATAATGTAGTTTGTTATATCTTATAAGTTATGGAATGATGTATGGTGTTACATACACTTTTCCATTAGTAAAAAATGTCATTTCTTCACAAGTTATGCTTAGAACAATATAATTTTTGTCTGGTAAAATACTGTGTCATTATATCATTATATATTAGATTTATGTTCGTGAGAAGCTGTGCAAGAACAAAGGAAAGGAAAGCAGAGTATTGCCTTGCCTTGCCTGTGCCTTGCCTGTGCCTTGCCTGTGCCTTGCCTGTGCCTTGCCTGTGCCTTGCCTGTGCCTTGCCTGTGCCTTGCCTGTGCCTTGCCTGTGCCTTGCCTGTGCTTGCCTGTGCCTTGCCTGTGCTTTGCCTGTGCCTTGCCTGTGCCTTGCCTGTGCCTTATTGTATTGTAGTATGATTACAAACAGAGATTAACAACTTTAATTTTAGATTCGAAAGAATAGTCCTTTAAACCCAGCCCTAGCTCTAGCTCTAGCCCTAGTTTCAAGCAATAACTCAAAATTTTGCAAAACCTAACCTAATATTAAGCAAAATTAAGTTCTGGCGCTCGAATTAAATTGGCAGTAAAGTTGTAGCTTGTTATTATTATATTAAATTGTTAGATTAAAAACAAGACAAAGGCTTATTGGCATTAATTCTTTTAAAATTAATTTAAAAAATTGTAGAAAAATAAAAAATATTTTTTAGCATTTTGTCAATACAATGGTTCTATACAAGAAACTACAACAAAGAATAAAAGCAATATGCTGTCAAAGGTAAATACGTAATATACTTGATAAACAAAACAAGGCAAAGTAGTGTAGCATATGGCAAGATACGATAAGGTACGGCTAGAAGGATTAGAGTAAGGTAAGGTATGTGTAGTGACAAAGTAAGGTAGGGTAGATCATGGCAAGGTAGCAAACAGGAAAGGATAGTAAATGAGGCAAGGCACAGGCAAGGCACAGGCAAGGCACAGGCAAGGCACAGGCAAGGCACAGGCAAGGCACAGGCAAGGCACAGGCAAGGCACAGGCAAGGCACAGGCAAGGCACAGGCAAGGCACAGGCAAGGCACAGGCAAGGCACAGGCAAGCACAGGCAAGGCACAGGCAAGGCACAGGCAAGGCACAGGCAAGGCACAGGCAGCTTTGTGAACTTTTCAACTTTTGGTTTTTTCAAATTTGTCGCTTTAGTATGTATATATTGTACTTTTCATCTTCATCTTGATATATTAACACCTAAAATATAAAAAATTGTGTTTTTGCTTGAAAATACAATTCTACTAGTACTGTACACCACCTTATGTTATGACATAATGTATTTTGTTAATATAAGGGCATAAAGCTTAATAAACAAAAAATTTAAAAAATTTTTAAAATTTTAAAAATTATCTTTTTAGCCATGGACTTGTACTTCAACCATCACGATGACTATCTACAGCGCTACAACTGTTCATTTTACAATACAGATTCATGGCCAGTAGAAGGACGACGGTCCTACCTCTTTGCCGTGATATATATTTTGACTGGCATAGTAGAAGAATTACTTTACCTACCAGTAATATACGTTTTATTTGACAAAAAATTACGAAATAAGTTTTGTTACCGTATTATGTTAATACTGTCGATATACGACGTTCTACTATTGCCAGTTACGGCGTTTGCCACTGCTTACTTGAGTTATACCGGGGCTGTGTTCTGTGAATACCCTAGGTTAATATACTTCTTGGGACTTTGGTTGTACGGTAGGTGGTTACAGTATTATATAGCAGTCTAGATATTTTATCTTGTCTTACCGTATGGTATTGTATTGCGTCGTGACGTGAAGTAAAGTACCGTACCGTACCGTACCGCACTCTACTCTACCCTACCCTACCCTACCCTACCCTACCCTACCCTACTGTATTTTATCCTGTCTTACTGTATTTTGTTCTGCCTTACTGTATTGCATCCTACCCTACTGTATTGTTTCCTGTCCTACTGTACTATACCGTTTTTTAACTTACTATATGTAAATGTTACAGCCTTATGGATGGGTTACTCCGTCTACGCCATGATCCTAGCCTTCAATCGTTGCCTATGCTTCACCCAAGCCAACTTTCTGTTCACCGGTAATTGGCAGTATGTTTGGTATGTGTTGCCTATGGTTTACACAATACATCAGTTAATATACGGTATGCCAGTTATATTTAACGCTCAGTTTTGTGGATGGTTCTTCAACCCTCACATGGGGTATTTTGAGGATGTCAATCGAACGGTAAGTCTTATTTTAGCCCTTATGGTTGCTTACTATAGCCCTACTTTGACCCAGACCTTAGCCTTACCTTGTATTTGACAAGCCTTTATCTTTGTCCCACCCTAAATCAAGACTAGCCCTTATTGTAGCCTTACCCTGGCTCTACTTTAACCTTAATCTTAGCCTTGCGTTAGTTTAGCTTAGCCTTAATGCTCACTAGTCTTGGGTTTACCATAGTTTCTTAATGAAAGTTTTTGTTTTCAGTACTTCAATGGCTTACACCTACTAGACAACTTGATGGTAGCAGTGGTAGTACCGTCATTATACATCATGTTTTACATGTGCATCAAAAACCTGCGGACAAATAAGGAAAATCAATCAAAAAGGGAAAGAAATGTGAGATTTTTTTAATATGTTGGCCTACTTCACTATGCCTTACACCATCTTGTTCTACTCAACTTTTTTCCTATTTAGTCTTGCCTTGCTCTATCTGGTCTTACTCCACCCTGGTCGAATCCACTCTATCCTACGCAACCCTGACCTACCCTATTCTGCCCTACTCAACTCTGTCTTACTTTATCATGCCCTACACTACTATGCCCTACTTCACTCTGCCTTGCTTTACTTTGCCCTACTTCATGCTTCTCTTTTCTAGCCTGTCTAGTTTTACTCTGTTCTACTTTACTTTGTCTTACTTTATTACGAATTACTTTATAATTTTCTTCACTGATGTTTAGAATAATCTTTTACTTTCAGTTATTCATTACCGTATTCACGATAAATATGTTCTTGTCAGTTGGAGCATTAGGCTATGTCTTGATGCAGATATTACAAATGCCCACTTGGTTTATCGTGCTTTCACATTTCTTTTGGTTGGTCGTGCAAGGTGAGTTTAAAATGAAAAATACGTTTTAAAATTTGCAGTACTAGGGTATGATAGAAAAGGCTTTGGTAGGGTAGTGGTTACACAGTAGATTGTTTACCGTGTCAAGTAAAATTGCATAGGATAAGCCAGAGTAGTAAAATAGGGTAAAGTATATATGTACATTAAAGTCCATATTATAGTACTTTTATTTTAAAATGTAAAGCTACATAGTATGACAAAAACTGAAAAAAAACTTTAAAATGCAGGTGCCCCACCAGTTATATACCTAACAATGAATCAGACATTCAAAGCACGGCTTCAGAAAAAGAAAATTGGCGCAGTAACAACCTCTTCCATGAATCCTACTCCAGCTGTTAATAAAGACAAGAATCTCTTCTAAACCTAAAATTACTTATAAGCCTAGAATGTCTTTTTAAATTTGAAACTAATTTTTAAGAATAAACTTTATTTTTAAGCCTAAATTTCACTTTTTATAAGGTTTTTTTTTCTTTTTGTTATTTATTTTTTGACCGAAACTTTTTTATATTATTTTGATGTTACCCTACCCTACCGTACTCTATCCTACTCCAGATTAATGTACTGTACTGTATCTTACTCTACCTTTACTTACCTTGCCTTACCCTACTTCATTTTACTGTTTCCTACTGTATTCTAATGTTCCTAACTAACATTACTGTACACTACTTAACCTTGCAGTACTTTACTCTACTCTACTCTTTTACACCATACCTTACTTTACTCTATTTCACTCTGCTGTACTTTTCTCTACCTTACTATAACCGAATGTACTTTACTTTACCTTACTTTACCTTACTACACTCTACTCTACTTGACCCTTTTCTTTTCTACTGTACTTTGCCCTATTTTATCCTACTGTACTCTAATGTACCCTACCCTAATATAATTTACCTTACCCTACTCTACTTTACCTTACTGTACTTTACTCTGTCTTACTCTAACGTATTCTTTTCTAGTGTACATTGGCTTACCCTTCTTTACCCTACTGTACCTGACTTTTCTTTAAACTAACATTTTATTCCCTATTGTATCTTACTTTACGTTATTTTTCACTACTGTACTTTAACTCAATTTAGCCTAACACACCCTACTGTCCTTTTTCATCATTTTTTCAGATCTAATTGTCTGTGATAAGTAATGTGTAACTTCAAAATTAAAATCAGCCAAGCAATCTCGCGTTCTTCGCTTTATTCGGTCTTTCATTCATTTTACATTACGATACTAAGACAATAATACATCGATCTCTGATTATGTGATATGACAAATCTTGAAGACTACAATAAGAAGAATAAGTGAATTTCAAAGTTGACTCAAAACATTTCAAAAATATTTCAAAAATCAACCTTGTTCGGGACGAGCTTTGCCACAGTCGATCGTTTAGACGATTGATTAGAGGAGGGGGTGTATGAGGTTAGGGAAAGGAAAAAGGCAATACTACAATATATTAGTTATAGAATATAATAAAAATTTTAAAAATTTAAAAAAATTATAAAAATTTTAAAAAAATTTTTTAAATTAAAAAAAATTTAAGAAATTTAAAAAAAAAATAAAAAAAGTTACAGTATACTTAAAATTCGATAGTACAAAAGATATAGTACTCAAAAGACGTAAAATCTTTAAAAAGTTATAAAAAATGACGTTTTCGATAATAAATATATGTGTGAAGACTATTTATTTTATAGTTATCAGTGTTTTATCAGACCAATATGTTCAATATGGTAACTTTCTTATATTATTCAAGCCTTTACTCCAGCTAAAAAGTTTAGGCCAAAACTAGGACTAAAGCTAAAAAATAGGGCTTGGGCCAGTGTTCAGGGCAGGACGCGAGGGGGGGGACGGGGGGGACGGGGGGGGTACCCCCCCCCCTCCCCAGAAAAAAAAATTTTTGTAAAAAGTTGAACGTGGTCCCTGTAAATTTTCGGAAAAAAAATTTTGCAAAAAATCGGCACAGGTCCTGTGCCGATTTTTTGGACCCCCGCCCCCAGACCAAAAGTCCCCGCCCGGCCCTGCCAGTGTTAGATCTAAGGCTAGGGCTAGAGCTAGATCTAGGGCTAAAGTTAGTGCTAGAGCTAGAGCTAGAACTAGAGCTAGAACTAGAGCTAGAGCTAGAGCTAGAGCTAGAGCTAGAGCTAAAGCTAGAGCTAGAGCTAGAGCTAGAGTCAGAGCTAGAGCTAGAGCTAAAGCTAGAGCTAGAGCTAGAGCTAGAGCTAGAGCTAGAGCTAGAGCTAGAGCTAGAGCTAGAGCTAGAGCTAGAGCTAGAGCTATGGCTAGAGCTAGAGCTAGAGCCAGAGCCAAAGCCAAAGCTACCCTTGAGCTTGACCTACGGCTATGGTTAAATTTAAAGCTAGATCAAAGCAGTTCTTTTTTAAAAAATCTTCAGTTAAAACGGCTTAGCAATTTGAAAAGTTACCTGTTTGGTTGGTCTGGTAAAACCACTGATATTACAATCAAAACATCATAAAATAGTAAAAAAGGGAATAAAAACATTCGGTATAAGAAAAATTTTTAAAAATTCGATTGACATTGATATGTAATAGAATATACTCAAAAATAGAAAAATGAACAAGACTACGTATATACTGTACATATAAGGCACGCCTGGCTATTTAGGCTGTTTTCGTTTTGAGAAAAAAAGGTGAGGTGGAGTCGGGTGAGGTGGCGTAAGGTAATGTAATGTAGGATAAGGTAGTATAAACTAGGGTAGGGTATGATATGGAAGAACAGAGTAAGATAAGATAGGGTAAGATAGGGTAGGATTAAAAATAAAAAGTTGCTATATGAGTAGCGAGCGGGTGGGAGAAAGGTATGAGGCGAGGAAAAAGGGGCTTACAAGACATTGACTAAAACACGTTTTAATTTAAAAAATATGAATTTGATATAAATATACGCTAAAAATAACATTTAAGCTTAAAATTTAACTAACCATGGGTAAAATACGAAGTTCTTACCAATTCATATAAAATCAAAAAATTTTAAAAAATTTCAAAAAAAAATCTAAAAAATTTTAAAAAAAGTCTATACAAGTATCACAGTTTGCTTTGGGCACTCTAGAAAAGTGCTGGTTTGTTTGTGGTCATTACTAAAATTTTTAAAAAAATGTAAAATACGACAACAAATTATTACAAATTTTTTAAAAATTAAAAAAAAACGTAAAATACGCTCTTCATCTGTAAAATTATAAAAAATAAAAATTTTAAAAAAATTTAAAAATGTAAAATACGATGAGAAATTATTTAAAATTAAAAAAAAATTAAAAAATGTAAAATACGACTAAAAATTATTAAAAAAGTTTTAAAAATTAAAAAAAAGTAAAATACGATAAAGAATTATAAAAAGTTTAAAAAAATTTAAAAAAATGTAAAATACGTTCTTCGTACGTAAAAGTAAAAAAAAAATTTTTAATTACAAAAAATTAGAAAAAGGCCCAGTACAAAGTACTGAGTATGATATGTTTTCCGTGCTGTAGATGTCCATTCCAGCATTTTTTGATCAAAACCGGGACAACTGGGCACTCTTGAATTTGGCTCTTGGGCTGCGGGCAAAATTTTAAAAAAATTTCGAAAATTTAAAAAATAGACCAGGCCAAGGCGAGAGCTAGAGCCAGGGTTGGATCTAGAGTTTAGACTAGTGTTTAAGCTAAAGCTGAGGCTAAAGCTGGGGCTAAAATCTAGGGCTAAGACTAGGGCTAGCACTAGGGCTTGGGCGAGGTCCAAAAAATTTGGTTTTAAAAAAGTTACAGTAAAAAAAATTTGAAAAAACTAAAATAAGATACCTAAAATACGTTACAGTAAGAAAAGTATAAAAAATTTTAAAAAAAATCGATTTAAAAGTAAAATACGAACTATAGACTTGGTTGTACATTCAAAAGCCACTTGATCAACTATAATATTGTAGAACGAAGAAATGCAGTTCCAGCTGATACAATTGGCTCATGAACCTGATGGTCGATTTTTGGTTCAAAATTCGGTCGATGGTGAAAATTGTTACCGTACTTGGTCGATAATAGCATTTTTTACCATATTTTGGTCAATAAAGGTATTATAGTTGTTATTGTAACTTAGTCGATAGTAGTATATATATTGCTACCGTCTTTTGATCGATAAATACTGGGATATCCTTGTTTTGTACTGTAGATCGTACTGTATCATGCAAAATATTATAAAATATATCGAAGCAAGAACTAGTTATACATTTTGATGATGTCATACTGTAAGCCATACTGTATCTGTAAAACAGACCACAATAACTACAAGTCATACTGTAGATGATAACGTAAAATGCTCATCTACTACTGTAGAATTAAAAAGTTACAGTAATTTATATGGTAGATCGTCATTTGTAGTACGGTAAAACAATTTTTGTAGTCGTTACAACCAAATCGTATTTTAGAAAATTACCTAAAAATAAAAAAAATTACTTTTTGGTAAAAAAAAAGACAAGAACTTTCTTTACAAAACGAGAAATTGCAAGAACTTTCTTTACAAAACAAAAAATTGCAAAAACTTTCTTTACAAAACAAGAAATGGTCAAATAATCGAAACTTACGTATCTATGATAATATAGCTGCAAACAAAGATGTATCGTAATAAAATGGTCGGAAATTTGGAAAAAGAATTCGAATACTTTTAATAGGAAATTTCATTACGTATCTCAGGTTTCTTAACCAATCAAGTTCGTCATTGGCCCGACAAATGGCAAACGGTCGATTTTTGGTCTACATTTGGGCTGAAAATAAAGAAAGTGAGGTAAAATACGGAATATAACAAGCCGCGCGCTACATTTAGGCCGGAAGATTGGCCTTGAGCTAAATTTAGGCGAGGCTAGTCTTGAAAATTAAAGCTCGGCCCGGTCCTGAAACTCAAAGCTTGGCCGAAAAGCCCAGCTCGTTTGCTAGTAAAAAAACCCGAGCTAGGCCCGGCTGGCCGGAGATAAAAATGAAAACGAGCCGGGCCTAGACATTGGGCGTGACCTGCGGGACGGTTGTGAAAAGTGGGGCTAGTCCGGCTTGTTTTTCACCCTTATAGGGCTTTGGACTAAAGGTGTGAACTAAGACTGTGCGATAGGGTTCTGGGCTAAGGCTTTACGTTAATGCCTCCAAGTTAGAATTTTAGGCTAGGGCTCCGGGCTGAGGTTCTGGGCTAGGACTCTAGACTAGAACTCTGGGCTAAGACTCTGGGCTAGGGCTCTGGACTAGGGCTCTGGGCTAGGACTCTAGGC
Organism: Bursaphelenchus okinawaensis; assembly: GCA_904066225.2. Taxonomy (NCBI): domain Eukaryota; kingdom Metazoa; phylum Nematoda; class Chromadorea; order Rhabditida; family Aphelenchoididae; genus Bursaphelenchus; species Bursaphelenchus okinawaensis. Next base: position 1,743,532 of record CAJFCW020000005.1, on the reverse strand, counting down.
TAGGGCTCTAAGCTAAAACTTTCGGCTAAGGCTTTGTGCTAGGGCTCTGGGCTAAGGCTAGGCCTCTGGGCTAGAAATCTGGGCAAGGGTTCTGGGCTAAGGCGCTGGGCTAGAGCTCTGTGCTGGGTCTCTGGGTTAGGGCTCTGGGCTAGGGCTCTGGACTAGGGCTCTGGGCTAGAGCTCTGGGTTAATGCTCTGGGCTAAGGCTCTGGGCTAGGGCTAGGGCTCTGGGCTAGGGCTCTAAGCTAAAACTTTCGGCTAGGGCTTTGTGCTAGGGCTCTAAGCTAAAGCTCTGAGCTAGTGCTTTGGGCTCGGGCTCTGGACTAGGGCTCTGGGCTAGAGCTCCGGGCTAGAGCTCTAGGCTAGGGCTTTGGGCTTGACTCAAAATGTCGAAAAAACCAAAACAAATAAAAAACGAGATTATTTATCAATATCCACGAGAAGATCGGGTTTCGCGCGCCTAAACAAATCAGTGACAATAAATGATGAGAATGCGATTCAAATCAGATTAAAAGGTTCGTAAACAAAAAACTGAACAATATTGAGAGAAAAAAATGTTTGTTGAGAAAAAACACCCCTTAAAAAATTTTTTTACTTCGCCCAAAATTTTTAAAAAATTTTTTGATTTTTGATTTGCCTTATTCTACCCTGCCCTAATTTACTCTACCAAGAAATTTTTATTGAGAAAACACCCTATAAAAAAATTTTTTTTACCCCGCCCAAAAATGTTTTTTTTATTTTCTAATTTTTTTTAGGACCTTTTCCAATCGTACCCTACTCTAAATTCCTAAATCAAAAAATTATAATAAGAAAAAAACGCCCCTTAAAAAACTTTTTTTACCCCGCCCAAATTTTTTTTTATTTTTTGGTTTCTTTTTTGTGCAACCTTAACCTACTGTACCCTACCCTACATTGCCCTACCAAGAAATTATTATTGAAAAAAACACCCCTTAAAAATTTTTTTACCACGCCCAAAATTTTTTTTTATTTTTTAAATTTTTTGGTGCTACCTTACTCTACCCTACATTTTTTTACTCAAAGCAATTAAAAAACTAATTCTTAAAATAAATTCCCTCAGGGCCTCGTAAAAACTCAATAAAAGAATGTACAAAAGAGAGAGGAAAACCCCGCTGGATCAAAAGAAGGGAAAATACATTAGCGGACCTTGTTTTACGAGTTCACTAAATGTGAAAAAAACGGTCTGATATTGCGGTAAATCGTAAATTACTCTACATAAAGTATAATAACACACCCCTTCTTCCTCCCCCCCCAACCTTAATTAAATTTTACCCTCCCTAATGAATAACCAACAAAATGACCTAAGACATAAAATTTTTAAGCTATGAAAAATGAACCACCTTAACCTTGATCGCATCGCATAGAAACTACAAAAAGCCCCACCGAACTCAATCAATAACCTTGTTGTCATTGATTAGATCAACCGATTTGCTCGAAAACAAACAATCTCTCGCGCTTTTCCACCCCAAACGCTTCTTCGAGAGTTTCAAGTCGACGACACATTGAGCAAATATTTTGTCATAAAGAGTTGAGAAAGAAACATAACCCTACCCTACCCTATCCTACCCTATTCTACCCCACCCTACTCTATCATACTCTATCTTTACTTTACTGTACCTTACCTTGTCTTACCTTACTGTATCCGACTCTACCATAATGTATCCTCAACTACTTATTCCCCACTATACTCTCCCCACCCTACTTTACCTTACCCAACCTTACTTTAAATTACCTTGCCATGCCCTATTGCACCCTGCTCGGCCCTGTCTGCCTTATTCTACCCTACTCTTTTACTTTGCCCTACACTACATTAACTTTCTTGGGCCGTGCTTTGCCCTGCCCTTAAATGTTTGTGTCTAACTCCCCCCCCCCTTCCCTACTGGAAAAAAATCAACTAACAGGCCAGTCTAAAACTATCCTTAACACAAGCAATAACCCACTCTAACATTACATAAAATAAAAGCTCAAAACATCCTCAATATCAAACGTATAACAAGAGCAAAACACCCACCCAATTACCACCACTATCATATAATACTACCCCAAACACCACCCCCCCCCTATCTTCCCCCCCCTCCATACCCCTACAACTAAAATCTATCACCAAATACCCCACCTTACTACCATAACTATCATGAAACGTTTCCCCAAACACCCCCCCCCCTCTACCCTACAACCATAATATACCACCCCATACCCCACATTACTACCGCAACTATCATAACACAAATCCCCAAACCCGACCTTACTACCATCCATAACAGAAGCGCCTCTACACCAGCCCAACACCGCGGAGCAATGTTGTATTTGAATAAAATTCGCCTCGATTTGACTCGAAAAGGTCGGGAGGGTGGCTCTTTTGATCAGGTGAATAATCACCAAAATAAATACAAAAAAGGCGCACCGCAGGGTCGGAAGAGCGAGAGAGTCGGGAATTATTTGAAATTCAAATACTTTTTTTTGTGTTTGGATTCAGCCGATTGTTGTTTAACAATTGAACTAAAATTTAATAAATTTTGTGTTTTAAAGTTTTAAAATTTCGAAATTTTTGAAAAGGTTGAGTATGAATAATAGTAAAACAAACGATCGTCTTAAAAAATTACATTAAAATAAAACAAAAACCAAAAAAAAACCATGCAGATTAGACCTAAAGTTGCTAATCTCAACTTTTAAAATCTACTTTAGCCTTGGGCATTAAGTTGTACAAAAAGTACTGAGCTACTAAATAACCAAAAAGCTCAGAGCTTTAGCCCAGAGCTCTAACCCAGACCCCTAGTTTAGAGCTCTAGCTCAGAGCTTTAGCAGAGGCCTAACCCAGAGCCTTAGTCCAGAGCCCTAGCCTAGAGGCCTAACCAGGCTTGGACGTAGGGCGTTGCCCTTTGTGCCCGACCCGGCCCGGCCCTGGGGCCGGGCCGGACCAGGGCCCATTTTTACGATCAAGTACAGGGCCGGGCAGGGCCTATGATTCTAACCGGGCAAGGCTTGCTTCGTGCCCGGTAATGCCCTGTAAATGCCCGGTAATAATTTTTTCATATATAAAAAAAATTAATTTAAAATTGTTGAGTGTCTAGCAAGTAATGTTACTTACCCCACGTCACCACTGAACATTTTAACTCTTTCCGACCTCATCCCTAATCCTTTTATCCCTACCCGACGTCAGCCCCCCCCCCCTATTTTAACCCTACCCAACCTCACCCCTGACCCTTTTATTTCTACCCGACCCTAGCTTTGATCTTTGTAGCCCTGCCCAGTATGTTATAGTAGGGTAGGGTTATAAAGTCAAGGGTAGGGCCTAGTAAAGCTAAACAGGTCAAAGGTAGACTTGGATAAAGCTAAAGAGGTCAGATGTAAGGTTGGGTAGGTCTAAAAAGATCAGGGGTAAGGCCGGGAAGAGCTAAAAGGATCACGGGTGATGTCGGGTAGGGCTAAAAGGGTCAGGGGTGAGGCCGGATAGATATAAAGCAGTTTATTTCACTTGTTATTAGCTTTATAAACTTAATTTACAAATGCCCTGTAAAACCCTGTAAAGCCCTGTGAATGCCCTGCCCGAAAACTAAAAGCCCCGTACCGGGCAGGGCCCAAGCGGGCCCGGCCCCAGGGCCGCAAATTGGGCCCTGCCCTGCCCTACGTCCAAGCCTGGGCCTAACCCAGAGTCCTAACCCAGACCCCTAGCCTAGAGCCTTAACTCAGAGCCCTAACTCAGACCCCTAGCCCAGAGCCTTAGCCTTAGACCAACAGATTTGTCTTTCCCTTTGTTTAAGCCTAACCTCTGCCTTAATCTGCGCATAAACTCAAACGTAAGCTTTCCCGTAGTCCTAGTTCTAAGCCTAGCTCGCTCCTTAAGCCTAATCTTTGTCAAAAACTAAGCCTCTGTCGTATCACAAAAACAAGGTATTGCTCTAGGCTTAGCCTTGTAAGCATTATATTAAGCCTAAGTGTAGGAGTCAGCATCAAAACAAGCTTAAGCCTTTAACTTAAACTAACTTTGCTACAACATATTGAAGACCTGCGCTACAATTTAAGCCCAGTCCCTTACTAATATTTGAGTTCATTAACAACTGCCATCAAAAAATCTTTCGATCCACCAGGCCACTTCCATCACTCCAACCTTGCTTGAACCCCCTCACCTTTTGAACCTCACCAAGCCTACCCGTCCACTTTTACAGTTTTCGACAAAAGTGGCCAGCACACCTTTTCCCCGCACTTCGACGGCACTTTTTCACCATTCCCGAACTGCCCAAACAAATGACCTCGCGCGCCCCGATCTCTTTTTTCAATTTTGCGCGAGATGAAATCAAAAAAAAGTTTTTGTAAAAGGTTTCACACTCAAAATAGGCGAGAAGCAGTGAAAAGCGTGGAGTTACAAAAATGAAAAAAAAATTTTAGTTTAAAAAATTAGGGTGGGAGAGTGACTAAAAACAAGGCTAGCTTATGTTTGGTCTTAGGCTGAGGCTTAAGCAGAGAGTCAGACCTAGATTTAGGCTAAGGTTTATGCGTGAACTATGGCTGAGGCTTAGATATAGAGTTAGGTTAGAGTTTGCTTGGTCTAGAACTAGAGCTTGTTTTTGGTAGACATAAGGTTGGGCCTGACTCAAATTTAGATCGGGCCGTGTCTGGGCAAAATTTTGAATGGGACCTAACATTCAGGCCCGGCCCGTTCCTCGTGTCTAATTTTTGGACCATGACTAGGGCTTAAACATAGAGTTAAGCTTAAACCGGTTAGAGCTAGGGTTAAAGCTAGGACTTATGGTTGGGATATGGCTGAAGCTTTGACGTAGAGTTAGGCTTACGTTTAGACTAGAGCTTATGCTTTGGCTAAGACTGAGTTTAAACATAAAGTTAGGCTCAGACTGGCCAGGATTAAGGCTAAAGCTAGGCCTTATGCTTGTGCTATGGCTAAGGCGTTGACGTTGAGTTAGCCTTACGTTTAGAATATAGCATATTTCTTGGCTAAGCCTAAAGTTTAAACATAGTATTAAGCTTATGCTAATTAAGACTAAAGTTAACGCTAGAGTTTATGCTTGGGCTAAGCTTAAAGATTAGATAAAAAGGTAGGCTTATGCTGGTCAGGGTTAGGACTAAGACTAGGGCTTTGACTAGGGCTGCTTAGCTATGGCTGTTAAGGTTTAAGCTGAAGGTGAGGTTTAGACATACAGTTAAGCTGATGCTAAAACTGGCGCTCGGGCTTAGACTTAGGCTTGTGTTTGAGCTTAAGTTTATCATAAAACTAGGCAAAAACTTAAAGTTAAAACTTAGGATCAGACTTCTTTCTCTCCTTTTCTCTTCGATTCAAATGTAAATAGCTTCCTACGTCTCAAACTTAGGCTTTATACGACTCAAATGTAGGCTTAGCCTTATCTTTAAGCTTAATATTTAACCTGGGTTTAAGCATAATCTTAAGCAAGCTTCAAATCAGTACTTTGAAACAATTTTCTTTTAAAACACGTTTTTTATAAATCGTGATCCCACTGGCGACGTCAAATTTCAAACATTTTTTAAAAATCTGAAATTTTTATCATGAAGGTTTTAGACAATGCTGAGTACAAAAATACAATTTTTTTTTATTTTTGGCTACTGTATTGTGGAGTACTGTAAGGTTACGGTAGAATTTATATCTCCATAACGAATAGTTGTAGAGACATGGCGTCTTCACTATCGTGTAGTACGACCACAATACAGTATTTCTTATGTTAGAGTCAAAGGTCTATGTATAATTTTACCGTAGTAAAAATTCGTATCTTGTGTCGTAATTACAGTAACCCACAAATAATAAAAAAATGGTTTGCGATACCTCTCTTTTTTATTTTAGTTTACTACTCTACATGTTATTGCGGTTCGGATGATATACAATTCAAAAAAAATTTTTGACACATCTGGGGTCAAAGATCAAGTTGAAGTTGGTCGACCCTAAATGTATTTCGAAAAAAAATTTTAAAACTAAGTAAAAACTAACTGGTGAAGTAGTAGAGTTACTAAAACGCATTTTTTATTATTACTTCAAGTTTACTTTGTCACTTTACCGTAGTAAAAATTCGTATCTTGTGTCGTAATTACAGTAACCCAACAATAATAAAAAAACGGATTGAGATACCGCTCTTTTTTATTTCAGATTATTACTCTACATGTCATTGCGGTTCGAATGACATATAATTCAAAAAAAATATTGTGACTTTTGGGGTCAAAGGTCAAGTTGAAGTTGGTCGACCCTATATGTATTTCGAAAAAAAAATTTAAAACTAAGTAAAAACTAAGTGGTGAAAGGTACGCCAGCAAAAAAAACGGTTGCCCATACCTATGGGCGATTTTTTTTGCAAGTCCACCTCTGACTTTTTCAGTCCTACCTGACCCTACTCCTCACCTGTTTGGCCCTATCCGAACCTACCCTTGATTTTTTGGCCTTACCTGACCCTACCCTTGACCTTTCTGGCCCTACGTGACCCTGCCCTGACACTTTTGGCCCTACCCAAGTCCACCCGTGATCTTTTCAGTCCTACCCGACCCTAGTATGAAGTGGTAGGTAGAATAGGGTATGGCATGGTATAGTAGGTAGGTAAGTTATGGTATAGTAGGGAGCATACGGTATAATATGATATAATATAATACGGTATGGCAGAGTATGGTATATCAGATAGGATGGGTACGATATATTATGTAGTATAGAGTATGGTATGGTAGGTGAGGTAGAGAATAGTAAAGAACATAAGATATAATATGATATGGTATAGCATAATAAGTAGGATAGAGTACGGTACTGAATATTGGGTAGGCTCAAAAAGGCGGAGGTGGGTTTGGGTAAGGCTAATAGGGTCAGGGGTGAGGTTGGGTAGGGCGAAAAGGGTCAGTGGTAGCATCAGGTAAGGCCAAAAAGGTGAAGGGTAGGGTCGGGTAGGGCCAAAAAGGTCAAGAGTAGGGTTGGGTAGGACTGAAAAGGTCAGGGGTGGACTTGGGTAGGGCCAAAAAGGTCAAGGGGAGGGTCGGATAGGGCCAAAAACGTCAGGGGTAGGGTCAGGTAGAACAGAAAAAGTCAGGGACGGACTTGCAAAAAAATCGCCCATAGGTATGGGCAACCGTTTTTTTGCTGGCGTACCTTTCACCACTTAGTTTTTACTTAGTTTTAAATTTTTTTTTCGAAATACATATAGGGTCGACCAACTTCAACTTGACCTTTGACCCCAAAAGTCACAATATTTTTTTTGAATTATATGTCATTCGAACCGCAATGACATGTAGAGTAATAATCTGAAATAAAAAAGAGCGGTATCTCAATCCGTTTTTTTATTATTGTTGGGTTACTGTAATTACGACACAAGATACGAATTTTTACTACGGTAAAATTATACATAGAACTTTGACTCTAACATAAGAAATACTGTATTGTGGTCGTACTACACGATAGTGAAGACGCCATGTCTCTACAACTATTCGTTATGGAGATATAAATTCTACCGTAACCTTACAGTACTCCACAATACAGTAACCAAAAATAAAAAAAATTGTATTTTTGTACTCAGCATTGTCTAAAACCTTCATGATAAAAATTTCAGATTTTTAAAAAATGTTTGAAATTTGACGTCGCCAGTGCAATTGACTCTGGCTCGAGCTTTACAAAAAACATGTTTTAAATCGGAAATAATTTATTTATTTCGGTTACTAACTTTTAATTTCGTATTTTACATTACAAACCACATTCTATTTTACCATACCTTGTCCTACTCAACACTACTTTACCCTACCATAACCTACCCTAATAAATTTAAAAAAATGAAGAAGAAATGTTAACAAATGTATACATAAAACAACTTTTATTATGAAAACAAAGGTATGTACAATATGTACAACAACGTATTGTATGGCTTGGGCTTAGGCTTGGACTTTGCTTTGGGCTAGAGCGTGGCCTTGAGCTTGATCTTGTTATATACCAAAAACTATTCACAATCCATTGCCAATGCCATAACTAACAGCAAATGAGCGAGATCCATCATAACTTGTTCTTCCCAGCATATTACTTGGCTGGTAGTTACCGTAGCTTTTGTATGTGCCACTATATAAACCATATGGACTGTTGAACTGGGCTAATGTTACTGTAATGACGACAGTAACTAAAATGACAATTTGCAAAAATGATGACATTGTAGTAGTAGTAGTAATAGTAGTAGTAGTAGTAGCAGTAGTAGTAGTATTAGTAGTAGTAGTAGTAGTAGTAGTAGTATTATCAGTAGTAATCACTTGTGACTATATTGTAATTACAATAGTAGTAAGGGTACTGTAGTAGTAGTAGTAGTAGCAGTACTATTAGTATCAGTAGTAGTCAACTATGACTATATTGTAATAAAAATAGTAAGAGTATTAGTAATAGTAGTAGTAGTAGTACACAGTAGTAGTAAACTATGACATTCCAACCATATTTCACCCTTATATACCCCTACCTTAACATATGATCCTACCGCCTCCTCCACACCTCAAAACGTTCTATTTTAGGAACGATGCGAACTCACGGTAGGATGCCACATAAAAGGTTCATAATCACATTTAGCTAGCCAAAAACTAATCCGCTATGACAGGTGACGCATTATGACCATTCCTGAACGCGATTTATCGTCTTAAAAAGTTGTTTTGAATTTAAATTTTTGAAATTTTGCTAGTGACAATAAAAAAATAAAACTACAAAATTTGTTTAAAAATGTATATGTATTTGGCTTAATATAAAGTTTAGGCTTAAAAATGAAATTGTAGATTTGAAAATGAATTTTAGGCATAATAATGCACTTTTAAGCCTAAAAAACGAATTTTAAGCTTAAAAATGAATTTTAGACCCAAAAATTAATTTTTAAACATAAATATCAAGTTTAGGCTTAAAACAAAGCTAAAGCATAAAAATGAAATTTCAGGCTCAAAAATCATATTTTAGGCTTAGAAGTAACATATCAAGCTTAAAAAAGCACTCGTAGCTTAAAGCGATATTTTAGGTTTGAGAATAAAACTTTAAGCTTAAAAATCAATTTTAGGCTTAAAAATAAAATTTTAAACTTAGCAATAATTTTTAAGCTTAGAAATAAAATTTTAGGTTTAAAACTGGAATTTTAAGTATAAAAATGAATTAGAGGCTTAAGAGTGAAATTTAGGCTTAAAAATGAAATCTTAGGCTTAAAAATCAACTTTAGGCTTACAATAAATTTATGCTTAAAAATAAACTTTGTGCTTTAAAACTGCAATATAAAACCTTATATATATGTCCAGTACTAAAGCCTAAAAAAGTGCTAGGGTTAGAGCTGCCCCAAAGGTGGCAACCACAGCTAGAGATATAGTCAAGGCTACGTCTAAAGCTAGGGCTAACTGTAAATCCAATCTTAACCTATACTAAAACCAAAGCCATAACTCCATAAGCTCTAAATCAAAAATTGATTTTGAAGTTTAAACGTCTTAAATTTGAGTTATTACAACCTTTATAAAGTAAAGTCTTTTCTAAATTTTGAGTTCAAAAAACTATTGAAATTGCCCCGAGAACCTTCAAAAAACATTAGTCCATTTCCTTATCACCGCTCCTAACAGTTTCTTTATTGTTCGGAGAAACATTGAACAACGTGAAATCCGTGTGAATCTGTTGCAACTTTTCTTGGAACGTTGATAACGTTCTTGGTTCACTTGGGACTACACAAAGAACGTTCGTTGAAATAACTTTTAAAATTTAAAACTTTTGAAATTTTGCAAAAATATGTTGAAATTCTTATTTTTAGCAACAAAAAAATTGTTTACAATAACAATTCGGGTGCATTTGATAAATTTATAAAACTGAGGTAGATCGTTGATTTATATTATGACGTAATGTACTTTGAACAGTCTGGTATGTCAACAAGAATAAGGCTGATGGAAAACATGAAAACATTCTTTAATGGTGAAGATAAGTCGGACGATAGAAAACTAAGCCCACGCCTAAAGAAAAAAAAAGAAAAGGCTAAGGCTAAAACTAAGGCTAAGACTAAGGCTAAGACTAAGGCTAAGACTAAGGCTAAGGCTAAGACTAAGGCTAAGACTAAGGCTAAGGCTAAGGCTAAGGCTAAGGCTAAGGCTAAGGCTAAGGCTAAGGCTAAGGCTAAGGCTAAGGCTAAGGCTAAGGCTAAGACTAAGGCTAAGGCTAAGGCTAAGTTCAAGAATAACCTAACCTGCAACCTAACTTCAAAATTAAACTTAGGCCTAAGCTTAAACCTAAGCTTCAGCGACAGTCATGTCAAAATCCCAGTCCAAGCCCAAGCCGATGGCCAAGCCAAAGTTTAATCCCAAGTCCAGGTTCGAGACCAAGTTCAATACTAAGCCTAAGTGTTATAAATCTAACGCTGAATTGAAAACTAAAGTTAAGACTAACCTATTAATGTTCAGTATCAACAATACATCCTTAATGAAAGTTCACTTTCAATAAAATTGAGTTCTCCGTACCTACTATAAGATAAAGCAAAAAGAATCTTTCCTACAATTCTTCCAGAACCTTCCGAACAAACAAGCGTCTTTCCTACAAAATTTGTCACAAAATGTGTCGTATACTTGAATAATATTTTTATTGTCAGCTATAAAATATCATTTATCATTTATGAACAATGCCCTTTGACCGGTCGTAAACCTCAATCGGAATCAACATTGCCGTCAGAACGTTGAGGCACATTCCGCCGTTCCCAATATTTTTTTTCGGAACGGCGATAATCGAACGTGTCCACGGCGTGCTCGCCACTCGGAAAACAAGTTGTAATTGAGTCGCGATGACAATTAAACTTGCCCACAATGCCTTATCAGCCCCGGTGATAAGGTTGTGTTTTGGGGATTGACAATGTTATACACGTATATAAATGGGCTTAGGCTTACATTGAGGTGTGTCAATCTATTCGGGATGCGACTGATGCTGCTGTGGCTTACGGTAGTTGGTGTGGCCTTAGGGCAGGATGTTAAGACTTATTCACAGGATATCAATGATCAGATCGACATGACTGTGGTAAGTCTACCGTGCCTTACCCTACCGTACCGTACAGTACCCAACCCTATCTTAATCTACCCTACCCTACCTTACCCTATCTTACCTTACTTTACCTTACTTTACTTTATCTTAACTTATCCTACCCTACAGTACCCCGACCTACCTTGCTCTATCCTACCTTACCCTACCTTACCGATCCACCTTTTCAGCCCCAACTAATCAACTACTGGGGCTACCCATGCCAAACCTTTGACGTAACGACCGACGACGGCTACATCCTCCAACTTCACCGTATCCCCTTTGGTCGTGAGTCAGGCCCAGCCCCAAACAAGCCAGTCATCTTCTTCCAGCACGGCCTCGAAGCCAGTAGCTCCAACTGGGTAGCCAACCTACCTCATCAGTCAGCCGGCTTCGTCTTCGCCGACCGTGGCTACGATGTTTGGCTCGGCAACATGCGTGGTAACATGTACAGTAAACGGCACGTTAAGCTCAACCCTCACCACCGTGACTTTTGGAAATTCTCGTTCGACCATATGGTACAGTACGACTTGGACGCAATGATCAACGCCGTACTCAAAGAGACCAATACAGAGAGCTTGTACTATGTTGGGCATAGTCAAGGTACCTTGACCATGTTCAGTAAGCTCAGTCGTGACCCTGACTTCCACAAAAAGATTAAACGCTTCTTCGCCTTGGCACCAGTTGGTACTGTTAAGCACATTGGTGGTCTACTACACTTTTTGGCCAAGTACTTCTACGACCTCGTGCGAGTGGGCTCACCGTTCCTTGGAAACGGTGAGTTCTTACCCAATAACTTCCTCACAAGAACCTTGAGCAAGTTAGTATGTGGTCCCAAGATTGGTACCATCCTGTGCGACAACATGCTATTTCTTATCACTGGTCCTGATTCACATCAACTCAACGTGACTAGAACCCCGATCTACACTTCCCAAGTACCAGCTGGTACTAGTATTCAGAATGTCATTCATTGGGCTCAAATGGTACGAAGTGGCGTACTGAAACAGTACGAGTTCCTGACTCAGCATGAGAATGTACAGCACTATGGCTCTAAAGATCCCCCAATGTACAACCTGAACGAGGATAACGCGCTGGTACACTTGTTTTGGAGTGATTTCGATCAATTGGCTGATAAGAAGGATATCGAAGAGTTCTTGATTCCAAGCTTGAGGAAGGAATATGTTGTGGTAGGTTAGAGCTAGAGCTAAGGCTAGTGCCAGGGTTATGCCTTGGGCTAGGGATAAAGTTAGACATAAGGCTGCATTTCAAACTAAATCTAGAGCTAAGGCGAGAGCTAGGACTAGATTTGAGTTAAAGCTTACATCAGTGCGAGTATTGAGGCTAGAACTAGAAGTAAGACAAGTGCCTGGACTAGAGCCCGGCTAAATCTAGAGCTACAGCTAGAACTAGAGCTAGAGCTAGGGATAGAGCTAGAGCTACAGCTAGAGCCAGAGCTAGAGCTGGAGCTAGCGGGACACTTTTAGTTAAAAAAAACAAATTAAAAATGTCCCGCTTCTTCTGGTTCAACCTAATATGTTTTAAAAGTCTTAAAAATACAGTACACCTTGAGTTGTAATCTCTTAAAATGTTTACGCTAAAAGCCATAAAACTTTATCAAGTTTTACAACCATTCCAAGTTGCAATCACGCCATAAAAGCTCGGTTTGCTAGCGACCTCACGTGTCTTATTATCAGCTTATACCTCAATATGATTTCCTTGATTTAGTGTATTAATTCATTTAAAAAACTTATGTAGCTTTAAAAATTAGCAGCAACACAACATTTAGTTTCTGTAAAAGGTATTCTTACCCAAATTTTCTTTTTCTAACTGTTCTTACATTGAAAATTAGGCTTATCAATGTAACAGAACTTTTGACGCACCCTGTATAAGAAAGGTACCCGACCTGCCCCGCTCTGATTGAATCCAAACTTTTTATACGGAAAGAGCATGTAAATATAAGATCTCCAGAAAAGTACTTAATTGCCATTTCCAGTCAATCTCAAGAAAATCGAAATCAAAAACTACGTTGTGAACTCCTCGCTAAATTGGCATTGTGTTTCAAGCCTATAACTTCGTCATTTTTTAAATTTTAATTATTTTTCTTTGATATACTAGTAGAATACCTTTAAATGAACCTACGTTTTTTTATTTGTAAGCGTAGCTTGTATGGAAAGTCGAAAAAAAGGCTTGAAACACAATGCCAAATTGGCGGGAAACCCAAATATTTCAAGTTTAAAACTCAAAAGTGCGAGCTAAAATTTTTTTATGGGTACTATTGGTAGTACGAAGAATTCATATAAAAATTTTGAGCTGATTCTGAGCGGGGCAGGTAGGGCACTTTCCTTGTTAGTATGTAGTCCCACTTCAAGCTTAGAAAGCCTTATGACACTATTTTAAACCTTCAGCCCACGTGACATTTTTTGCCACAAAGACCTAATCTTAACCCATATTATCATTATCTTTTTATCTGATTTTATTTACCAAGTGAGGTCACATTGTTATACCACATGGAACAGCTGATCCGTATTAGTAAGATTACACCTTCTAAACCCTTCTTATTGTAAAGTCTATAACAATACCTCTATCATAATCAAAAAAATATAATTCGCTTATCTCCATAACTATTACAAAAACATATTTATCAGCAAAAAGTCATGTAACTGCCAAATATTATTATAATCTGTCTCTTATTCTCATAATCCTTCTCGCTTCATTACCATTTGTCAAGATAATATGCCCTGATCACGACCATGTTATTAGACCGTTCACTTTATTCTGCGCCCCTTTCTAAGCAAATGTTCAGAGTTATGGAGCGCAGAATTAAGTGAACGGACTAATAACATGGTCGTGATCAGAGCCGGGCAGGGATAATAAGGAGACTTATGGTCTGGGAGCGGGGGTCGAAAGGATCCACAGGGGGGACCAAGTTCAACTTTTTCCAAAAAATTTTAAATTTTTTTTTAAAATTTTTAAAAAATTTTCGAAAAATGTTGAACGTGGTCCCCCCTGTGAATTTTTGGAAAAAAAAAATCGCAAAAACAGGTACCTACCTGTGCCGATTTCTTCGACCCCCGCCCGCAGACCAAAAGTCTCCGCTCGCCCCTGCTGGTCTCATACCTTTGTTTACGTTTCGAAAAGGTTTGTTTGTAGATAAGATTACTGAGCAAGTCTTGTCAATAACCTGACCTTCTTAACCATTATGAGTAATAAGGCTTCCGGTAAATGGCGTCAGTAAGTCAATGATTCATAATGAAAGAGCTGAAAAGACAATAGTCTTAACAAAGATTAAACAAACATTGAAAAAAGTAAAAGCAAAAATGAATTTTGACCAAATTTTTACCATAGCCTCAACCTTGACCTAATTTTTGCCATAGCCTATACCAGCTGTGTCTTACAAGAAAGTTGTACTAACAAGGAAAGTGCCCTACCTGCCCCGCTCAGAATCAGCTCAAAATTTTTATATGAATTCTTCGTACTACCAATAGTACCCATAAAAAAATTTTAGCTCGCACTTTTGAGTTTTAAACTTGAAATATTTGGGTTTCCCGCCAATTTGGCATTGTGTTTCAAGCCTTTTTTTCGACTTTCCATACAAGCTACGCTTACAAATAAAAAAACGTAGGTTCATTTAAAGGTATTCTACTAGTATATCAAAGAAAAATAATTAAAATTTAAAAAATGACGAAGTTACAGGCTTGAAACACAATGCCAATTTTTCTCGAGATTTCCTGGAAAGCGCAATTTATACTTTGCTGAAGATCTAAATTTACATAATCTTTCTATATATTACGTTTGACGTCACTCAGAGCGGGGCAGGTGGGGGTACCTTCTTTACAGGCGCCAAAAGTTCAGTTACAAAAAATGCGCCAAAAGTTCTGTTACAAACTAGGTGCGCCAAAGCTCAGTTACAAAAGGTGCGCCAAAAGTTCTCTTACAAACCAGGTGCGCCAAAGTTCAGTTACAAAAGCTGCGCCAAAAGTTCAGTTACAAAAGCTGCGCCACAAGTTCTGTTATAAAAGGTGCGCCAAAAGTTCAGTTACAAAAGGTGCGCCAAAGTTCAGTTACAAAAGGTGCGCCAAAGTTCAGTTACAAAAGCTGCGCCAAAAGTTCAGTTACAAAAGCTGCGCCACAAGTTCTGTTATAAAAGGTGCGCCAAAAGTTCTGTTACAAACTGAGTGCGCCAAAAGTTCTGTTATAAAAGGTGCGCCACAAGTTCTGTTATAAAAGGTGCGCCACAAGTTCTGTTACAAAAGGTGCGCCACAAGTTCTATAATCATAATTTTTAGGAAAACGTGCCAATCAAGAACTACAACCATATGGACTTTGTGTTCGGCATGAACGCCACCCAAGACATTTACTACCCAATTTTGAATCGAATTCGTGAAGATTTCGATCTTCCACCGGTCGAGTTCAAAAATTTGGCTTAAAAGGCTTTCAAGCTTATAACTTTGCTATTGTTTGATAAGCCTACCAGCCTAAACCAACATTGCATGGAATGACAGATACTACACTATACAGAATGAAACGTATAATCTCAGTTTTTATGTAGATAACTTATTAGCTGTATTTATTATTGGTTTAATAAAAATTCTTAATATACAGAAATAATTGTAAAAAGCATCATAAATTTTTAGGCTTAAAATTAAATTCAGGATTAAAAATCAAATTTTAGGCTTAAAAACCAAGTTTTAGGCTTAAAAACTGAATTTTAAACTTAAAAATCAAATTTTAGGCTTAAAAACCAAATTTGGGGCTTAAAAATCAAGTTTTAAGCTTAAAACTAAATTTTAAACCTAAAAATCAAATGTTAGGCTTAAAGATCAAATTTAGGCTTAAAAATCAAATTAAGGCTTAAAAACCAAATTTGGGGCTTAAAAATCAGTATAGGTTCTAAGATCAATTTTAGACTTAAAATCAAAGCTCCGGTTTGAAAATTAATTTTAAGCAAAAAATTCTGAAGCTTAAAACAAATTCTAAGCCTAAAAATAAAAAAAATATAAAAAATAATAAAAAAGATATCCAACAAGTTTCAAAACCAATGCCAACAACACAAAGTTCAATTTGAAAAACCGTTTATTTTAAAGCCATTTTTGTTCCTTTTCATACCCAAACATCTACAGTCTAACATGGAGATCGACCTTTTGGCAGTCCGGTCCGTGAGGTTGATAAAACTTTTGCCATCGCTCGAAGAACACGTCCAACGGAATGCCATTTTTGTATTGCTTGCAGCCGCTAATGTCGGCCGTCATGTCGTAGACCTCGTTGGCGTTTCGGCGGTACAGCACCTACAATAACATCAATAACGGGAGGTATGTAACAACGGATAGGGTAGAGATAACATGAGTAGATATAAAGGTAGGTATAACAAAGGTAGAGGTAAAGGTAAAATTAAAAATCATTTCAAATTTTACCTTGACATAATACTGCCCATTTGGCTTCTTCCACAGCTCCATGAACACAGCTGCTCCCAATGATACGTTAAAGTTTTGATTGTAATCCAATTTGTCAAATTCAAAGGTTGCCAACAAGGCTAGGACTACAGTGTCGTGCTAAAAACAAACAATTATTTAAAACAAAATGAAAGTTTGCCACGACAAAGATAAGGTATGAATAAGATATTGTAAGATAAGTTTAATGCAAGATTTGAGTTGGGTAGAAGTAAGACTACAGTAAAGGTACAGTAAGAAAAAAGTAAAATAAGGCAAACTAGAAACGAGGGTAAGGACAAGAGCAGTGACACCGCTACTTATTTTTTCCGGGGAGAGAGGGATGAAGGTAAAGGGTAGATTAAGGCAGGGTAGTGTAAGGTAGGTTAGGGTAGAGTAACGTTGGGTAGAATAGAATAAAATAAACGGTAGGGTATGTTAGAGTATGGGTAGGGGTAGACGTAGGGGTAGGAGTAGTAGGAATAGGGGTAGGGGTAGGTGTAGGGGTAGGGGTAGGGGTAGGGTTAGGGGTAGGGTTAGGGGTAGGGGTAGGGGTAGGGGTAGGGGTAGGGGTAGAGGTAGGGGTAGGGGTAGGGGTAGGGGTAGGGGTAGGGGTAGGGGTAGGGGTAGGGGTAGGGGTAGGGGTAGGGGTAGGGGTAGGGGGTAGGGGTAGGGGTAGGGGTAGGGGTAGGGGGTAGGGGTAGGGGTAGGGGTAGGGGTAGGGGTAGGGGTAGGGGTAGGGGTAGGGGGTAGGGGTAGGGGTAGGGGTAGGGGGTAGGGGTAGGGGTAGGGGTAGGGGTAGGGGTAGGGGTAGGGGTAGGGGTAGGGGTAGGGGTAGGGGTAGGGGTAGGGGTAGGGGTAGGGGGTAGGGGTAGGGGTAGGGGTAGGGGTAGGGGTAGGGGGTAGGGGTAGGGGTAGGGGTAGGGGTAGGGGTAGGGGTAGGGGTAGGGGTAGGGGTAGGGGTAGGGGTAGGTAGTAGTCATAGTATGAGAAGAGTATAAAAATCCAACTCACCGCCGAAAAAACAAAGTACTTGATATCCTTGGCTTCTGGTGCATTTAGGATTTTATTTTTGATATTTTTGCTCATTTGTTCGACCAGTCCACTAGCCATCGCTTTCCTGATCCTTACTGAAGATTCTGGAGTGTGACCAACTAAAAATGACATTTTTATTAACAGCAGCCTTTAATTCTTCATTTTCTACCGTAATCTATATTAGTCATTCTACAATTTTCGAAAAACCCTAAAAAATGGCAAAAAAAGGACTTTTTCACAAAAAAAATTTAAAATATCCAAAAATTAAAAAAAAAGTTTTAAAAAAATTTTTTATTTTAAAATCGAAAAAAATCAAAGGCTAATTGATAATACTTACCATACCCATACAAATTCCTCAAACTGTCTCTGTGAGCCGCGTCGATTTCTTCGAAAATCTCATCGAATTCCCTCGGAAGTTCAAGGCCCAAATGCTTCTAAAACATCATTTAGGTAATAATGAGTTGAAAAATTAACATTTCTCTTCAAAACTATAGTCTTTTGTAGCTTTTGCTTCACAAAATATGCTCAATTTTTAGGTTTTTCGCAAAAAATCTATCAAAAAATGGCAAAAACTTCAAAAAAATTGATAAAAAATTTTTGAAAAATTAGAAAAAAAAGTCATTTTAGGTAATAATAACTTTAAAAAACAACTTTTCACATCATCATTATAATCTTTTTTATCTTCTACATTACAAAAAATGTTAAATTTTAAGCTTTTTATGAAAAGTCTATAAAAAAACTTAAAAATTTTGATAAAAAATCGCGAAACAATTTACGAAAAACGTCATTTTAGGTAATAATAACTTGAAAAAAAAAGACTTTTTACTTCATGATTATAGTTTTCTTTATATTCTGCATTACAAAAGAAATTAAATTTTATAGTTTTTCACAAAGAATCTATTAAAAAATGGCAAATACATTAAAATATTGGAAAAGAAATCAAAACAAATTTCAAAAAAAAAACATCATTTTATGTTACAATAACTTGAAAAAAAGACTTTTCACTTCATGATTACAGTCTTCTTTACCTTCTACTTTAAAATCGCAGCTTAATTTTCAAGTTTTTCAAAAGAAATCTATTAAAAAATGGCAGCAACTTCAAAAAATTTAGTTTCATCAAAAACCCTTTACTACTAACTCTACCCTACCCAAAAATCCCATTTTTATTTTAAAAAAGCAAAAAAAAGTCTTATAGTAACTCACTTCAGTAGTAAAAGGGTCTGTCAAGAAGAGAGCATCAACAAATGTCGTGAACTGACGGTCTGTTACCGATGCCATTTTATCTAATACGTCCTGAAAAAAATTATAAAAATAACATTTTTGACCTTATACATATTGAGCTGTTTTTTCAATTTAAAAAAAAATTTAATTTTCAAAAAAAATTTTTGGTTACCTAAAATTTAATTTTTTCGAAAATTTTAAAACTTCAAAAAAAATAGTTTTTATATATTCGATATACAATGTAAACACCGTATTTTACCTTATACTTCTCCTCGTAAAGCCTCATTGGTTCCCCATTGCCACATTTGATGATCTCTTCCCTCGCCTTAACACAACATCTGAAGGGTAGGTGCACACAGTCTTTGTCCTTGAACGTGTTGACCTGAGGCATTTTGTAGTTGGGATCATGTTCGTAGAGTGAGCGCAAATTCTCTTGAGCACTTTCAATCGTTCGGTGTACTACACTGCACCTGAGGAAGATCTGAAGGAGAGATATATTGTTTTAGACACTTTGATTCTACTGTACATTACCCTAGTATATCCTATCGTACATTATTCTATCCTACCCTACGCTACCCTATCCTATCCTACCCTACCCTACCCTACCCTACCCTACCCTACCCTACCCTACCCTACCCTACCCTACCCTACCCTACCCTACCCTACCCTACCCTACCCTACCCTACCCTACCCTACCCTACCCTACCCTATCCTATCCTATCCTATCCTACCCTACCCTACCCTACCCTACCCTACCCCACCCCACCCTACCCTACCCTATCCTACCTTATCTTACCTTACCCTACCTTACCCTAAAAGTATCCTACCAGCCCCACAGTACTTACCTGAACCTACAGTATTCAAAACACGCTTACAATATTATGACCAACTTAAAGTTTTAAAAAATCTTACAGTACCCCGCCCTAACCTATACCATCATATTCTGCGTTATCTTACCCTACCCTACCCTGCCCTACCACTTCACACCTTTTCATTTCCTCTTTTAACAAAATCCGCCATACAGTAACCTAAAAGAATAAAAATGTACCCCTTCATACCCAGATCTGCAACCATAATATTTGAAACACAGTACAGGTAAGCGTATTTTACAAAAAATAAAAAAATATTTTGAATGATTACCGTTTTTGGGTCGTATTTTGCTGGTAGAAACTTGAGATAGTCGATGTAACGTGATTTTACCCATTTGCCAAGCTCATAATGTTGTCGAACGCCTTTCTGAAACAAGAAAATTTATTTTTCTTATCATTGAATACATGAGAACATCAATTTAAAATTGCAAGTATTAACCTAGCATGCAGCAAGGATGTTGCTACACATTTTTTCTAATGGGGGGGGAAGAGCGAAAAAAAATAAAAATTTCTCTAGCAACGTTTCTGCTATCAAAGCCCCATCTAAGACCTAGTATAACATCAAACTGCAAAAAAAAAGTCTTGTCGCTTTCTTATATGCAATGCAACAGAAAATGACGACAAAACTTTTTGAAACCCTCTTAGCTCAAAATAGCTTGTAGTAGACTAAAAAAAAGCCCTCTACGCCCTGTCCCGCTTCAACCCCAAGCCAAGCTAAAGCAATTTGGCACAGGGGGTGGGGCCCGAGGGCTGGGGTCTAAACCATAGCCCAGCCCATGGTACAAACCAAATACTTAAGCCAAACCCTTTTGTAAATCTAATAGCTAGACATTTAAAAGTTGTTTGTTATATAAAATTTTCGTTATATAGGAGTTCTATTATATAACAAAAAAATGATATTATAATTACCTCAGTGAGTTCACCATAGCCTCGTCTCCAATAACTTTCTGGATACAGATCTCCTTTGAATGTGCCAACCGGAGCTCTTTGCCCGTGTCTCCATACCTACAAGTCATAATATTGCAAGAAAAGCTTTACTTAAAATAACTTTTAAATTTAATTTTAAAAATTTTAATTTTTCAATTGTTTGACATGAATATATGCATCGTATTTTACCTACCGCCTGAACACAAACCAGCTCATCGCCTTCGATCTTGTCAGGTCCTCGTTCCAAGTCAGTTTCGCTCATTTTCGAAAACAATCCAAAACAACTAAATTTTACCATTTTTAGTTCGAATAGATAGGCTTACATCAACATAAATATCGATAATCGTCTATACATAAGTAGATACAACACGTACTAGAGCAACCAATTTAGTATTAAAAGTATGCATGTATATAGGTACTATATAGTATCATTGGCAAGTACTATATTCTACAATAGTCAAGTACTATTTAGTATGATAGACCAGTACTAGATAGTACGAATGTCAAGTACTATATATTTCAATAGCACAGTACTATGATATATAAGACAATATCCAAGTACTATATAGCACAACCTTCAAATCCTATACAATATAATATCAAAGTACTATGTAGTATGATAGACCAGTACCATATAGCACGAAAGTCAAATACTAAATAGTACAATAACCAAGTATATAGACAAAAAGCAGTAGCAAACCTGATATAGCACTATAGAAATAACAAAGTTATGCCAAAAATAACGATAGAAAAAGCAATTGTTGAGATGTAAAGCTAGGTAAAAGCCAGAGATTGCCAATTACATTTTCGAAAAATGTAAAAACAAAAATTGTACATCGTAACAATAGTAATTGCAGTGTACAGTTTTTAGTTTTTACACCTACTAAAGACTTGTTACTCAAAAGAAAAAACACAGTTGTGATGTTACCCTACCCTACTCTGCTTTGCAATATCATATCCTGCCCTGCCTTACCCTACTCTATGTACAATACCTTGCCCTACCCTACCCTTCCTTTTCCCAAACTACTTACACTATCCTACCTTGGCTAACCTAGACATAACAAACAAGCCGAGCCCATTTTTCAGGCCGGACCAGAATTTTTTTACATGCAAACAGGCCGCGCCTTGATTTGCACTAGCCCGGTCTAAATTTAGGTCCAAGTCGGCCCATTCGTCAAGTCAAGCCTATCCCTGCCTTAAAATGCATGCCCTACACAACTGTAGAATACCTTACAGAACCTTTTCCAACCTACTGTATCTTGGGAAAAGGTACGATACCCTGACCCATATTGCCGTGCCGAGGCCTGCCCTACTCTGACCCGTTTTGCCGTGCCCAGCCTGACCTGCCCTATTCTATTATACCATACCCTGCCCTAATATAATCTTCTCTACCCTACCTTCAACCAAAATAGCAAAAATAAAAAAAACATCCACCCCTCAAAAAAAATTCACCCCGCCCAAACCAAAAAAATTACAAAATGTCATTTTCAATTAAACCTACAAAGCATTCAGTCCTCCCGTGAAGCTTCGAATCATTTTGTACAATTATCCACGCCCAGTCAATCACAACCACGTTCTAGACAAATTTTAAATTTCAATAAAACTTTCACTTTTTCAAATTTATCGAATTTTTTTCGTATTTTTCAAAAAATATGACTAACAAATGAAAAAACTTGTGAAAATGAATGATGAAAATCTTATCTCTGTCTAATATTATGGACTTTTATTTTTATTATTTGACCAGCGAACTTTAAACTTGTGCTTTGTGATAAACTGTGCAAACGGTTGAGCATTCAAAACATTTTGTACGTATAAAGTAAAAAGTATTTTTAAAAATGATAAGGTGTAATAAAAAAGTCTAGTTACAAATTTTAGCGCAGTCCCAAGAATTAGGCTTAGTAGGCATAAGCTTAGTAGGATTAGGCATAGTAAGCTTAGGTTTAGTAGGTTTAGGCTTAGTAGGCTGAGGCTTAGTAGGCTTAGGTTTAGTAGGTTTAGGCTTAGTAGGCTTAGGCTTAGTAGGCTTAAGCTTAGTAGACTTAGGCTTAGTAGTCAAAAGTTTAGAAACCTTAGGCTTAGAAGGCCTGCGCTTACTCTGCTTACATTTAGTAAACTGAAGCTTGGTAGGTTAAACCTTAGTAAGATTAGGTTTAAAAAACTTTAAACGTAACGAGCTTAGGTTTAATAGGCATAAGCTTAGTAAATCTAAGCAGATAAGCTATTTTCCTCTTTTGAATAACAAAGAAAAACGTGAGAACAAACAATAAGTGACACCTCGCAAAAACAAAACGTAAAATTCCCGTACTCGCAGTCATTTGGTGGGTCGTTTTACACCGAGGCAACTATTATGGAAACCGTAAAAGTTGCATAAGAAACGGTTGCGCAACGCCATTTCTTACAATTTCTCTAAGGCTATCTAATTGTATCTTCAATATTAGGTAACACCGCAAAAAGTTTTAGATTTCTTTGTTTTAGAACATTTACTAGAGCATTACCTTACCCCAGTGTACTCTAACTTATCGTACTCTATCCCACCCTACCCTACCATACCTACCCTACCATACCTACCCTATCCTACCCTACCCTACCCTACCCTACCCTACCCTACCCTACCCTACCCTACCCTACCCTACCCTACCCTACCCTACCCTACCCTACCCTACCCTATCCTACCCTACCCTACCCTACCCTACCCTACCCTACCCTACCTACTCCACTTTACTCTACCTTACCTTTCTTGCCCTACTTTATCCTATCCTACCCTACCTTACTTGACCTTAAATTTCTTTGCTCTTCCCTACCCTATTTTGTATCACGACTTTTAAAGAAACGTTATAAAAGCTCCTAACATAATTACAAAAAACCCCCAATAAAACTATTATATTTACACACAACAACCATAACATAAAACCATCTATTTTCTAACAACCCCATTAATAACCAAATAACAATCAGCCTATAATTAACCAAAAATATACAGAAACGACATGAAAAAGTGCATATGTTTAAAGAGAAAAATGGATATTCTTTTTTCAAAGTCTGGCCGAATTCTTTTTGGCGCAAAAAAAAGAATAAAAATGTGCTATAAAGGAGAGAAAAGCGGCCCAAGTTCACAAAATTAAGCCCCGAATTTCATTTAGTGTTTCGACTTTTTCGCCCCGACCTGTGACATTTAATTTTGGTGACATTTTTGAGGCAAAGCTGGAAAAAGTTAAATTTAACAATTGAATTAGGTATATTCTGGACTGAATTTTTTAGGTAGAGACATTATAAAAACGAGAAGGGTAAAGATAGTAGGGGAAATTTAACGGGTTCAACTAAAAACTAAAATCAACTTTTCAAGAATTAAATTAGAAATATTCAACCTTAATTTTTTAAAGTACAACGTAGAAATGAAGGTAGGAGTAGCAGTAGGGTTAGACTTTTACCGGTAAATTGATTTTTCGGCAAAAAAAAGTTGGTAAATTTACCGGTTTTTTACCGGTAAATGTAAATTTTTTTGTCCACCCGCAGCAGTTATGAAAAAAGTAAAGCTAACTGTAATTATATGGTTAAGGATAGGTACGGATAGTAAGGGTAGAGACAAGGGTACAGAAAGTTAAGGTAAGGGTAAAGTTAAGAGGGGCAAATGTAGGGCTATAAGGTAAAGGCAGTGGTAATAGTAAGGCTAGGGGTAAAGATAGGGTAGGAAGAAACATGAAGGGTAGGGGTTAAGGTAGGGCAAAAAGGTAGGAGTAAATGTATGGGTAAGGGTAAGGAAGGAGTGAGAGTAAGAGTCAGGTCAAAAAAGGGAAAAAAAGACAATATTAAGCGTTCATAAACTAATGTTAAGGCATAAACAAAGTGACTATAAGACTTTTTTGTTTATACATCTAAATATGGCATTAAAACATAATAGTGTCTAATATAAAACGGTTTAACAGTAAGCGCAATAAACGCTTATAACACAAACATGTTCTCTCCTGCCAATTTGTTTAAAAAATTTTTAATTTACCTCTTTAGGCCAACAGCTGCCTTACGATAAGCCCGACAGTTCTAACCCACCCTATAAAAATTGACCAGATAACCCTTTCAAAAAATCACTTTTTCTCACGCCAAAACCTTAAACTGACCTCTACTTTTATACATTTTCGTAATGTATATGTTGGACTATTATGTTTAATTAACGAGGTGTTCCTCGCTTCATATCTGTTATTGATATAACACAAAACAAGGTCAAGAGATTTGGCAAACATTCACCACTTGAACTCTATGATATTGCAATTGTCTCGGTATTAAATTAACAACGCACTTTAAGAAACGGACGATCAGGCGTTCTTTGGAGTCTTTAAGTCATTTTTTTGACTTTTCAAGTTTTAAAATTACATTTTTTTTATTTAAAACTTTTTTTTTAATTTTGATTTTTCGACCGGTCGTAAGCCCTTTTACCTTAAAGAGAAGGTATAGGCATCAGGGACGTCGTTTGGGGGGGGGGCGGGGGGGCAGCCCGCCCCCCCCCCAGAGCCAATCCGAAAAAAATTCCACAGGTAGGTACCTGTACGCGGAAAAACGAAAAAAAAAATTTTGAAAAATCGGTCCACAGGTACCTGTGGACCAAAAAAAAATTTTCGACCTCCCCCCCCCCAGAGAAAAACCGTAGCGACGTCCCTGATAGGCATACTTCGCTGGTAAAGGGTAAATAAGGATGGATCACTCCTATCTACTATCCTCCCCTCCCCCTCAAAGCCTGTCCAAAAAAAATTTGGATCCCCCCCCCCACCCTCCCCCCCCCCTACTTAAAAAATCTTTTCTCTGCTAATATATCCTATCATACCCTACCCTACTCTACCCCACCCTACGATATCCTACCTTACCATACCCCACCCTAATTCTTTTTATTTCATCTTCCCATGCCCTGCCCTAAAACGCACACTCCTAATGTCCACAACAATAACATATCGTTTATTATGTCAGTTTCAAATAAATATTGATAATATCATGTTATAACAATTGCCATTTTCGTGAACTTTCAAGCCCATGCATACTGTATTGTTGTTTGTATAAAAAGCGAGTAACCATAGTAAAAACATTGAACATATTGTTGTGACCGAATGTGACGTACCGTACTAACGCGACTTTACGTATAGTACTATAGAGATGAGTTGTAGAGAATTTGGTGTAGTATCATAATAGTACCAGTTGGAATTTTAAAAGTAGTACTACGATAATAAGTTCAGTACTGCTAAAAGAAGGACTCATAGTACCAATACAAGTACTAAGATTAGTACTGAGTAAACAATAAATAGTATTAGTAGTAGGTATACTGTAACACAAAGATTTTTCTACAGTACAAGTTGAATCGTAGTAGCACATATTATAGTACTAATACAAGAAATGCCATAGAATTCATAAAAAATACTAGTACTAAATAGTATCAAGGAACTAACAGTACTATACAGTACAAGTAAAACCATCGGTACTAAATAGTACTAAACAATACTAAAGAATTTAGCAGTACTAAACAGTACCAAAAATATTAATACTTAATAGCACTAGAAGTAATAATACTAAATAGTACCAAAAATAGCCAAGTAGTATTGCAAAAGCCATCTGCAGAACCAAATCCACTAAGTTTAGTCAGAATAGTTGTTAGGGTTGATGTAACGCACATCAACATCACCCATATTGTAGGCATCAGGGTACTTAGCCATGCCAAAACGACGAATTATCGACCGGTCGTAACGAAAAGCCTCCGTCAGCTGCGTCAAACAGACAATCACCAAAACAGTAAGGAACACAAGCTTGATCAATGACATGTTTTTAAACCTATAATATTAGCAATGAGAGTACTGTAACGGGAAAGAGAACGCGAGAGTACTGTAACCAAAAGGTACTGTAAAAAGCGGGTTTGGAGTTCGCGTACTGTAACAAAATTTGACAATACAATACAACGTCTTACTCTGCCCTACCCTACCCTACCCTACCCTACCCTACCCTACCCTACCCTACCCTACCCTACCTTACCTTACCTTACCCTACCCTACCCCACTCTACCCTACATAACCTTACTCTATCATACCTAGGCCGAGTGGGCACTTTTGGTCTGGAGACCGCCCTCGCGCACGGCCCTGTTCACGCTTTACCCTACTATATCATACCCTGCCTTACCTTACCATACTGTATTGTCCACTACCGTATCACATTCTGTCCTATCATACTCTACCCTATTATGCTATGTCCGACTCTATAACACCCAGTCCTAAAATACTCTACTCTACTCAACAATACCATACCTTATACTACCCTACTCTACAGCACCTTACTCGACCAATATAACCTTTTTATCCCCAAACTAAAGTCAAACTAAAATTCCATGTCCTCACATAAAAAACGGACCCAACTCTAAATCTGCAGCAACACTTTAACCCCATTTATATATGGCGCGGCTTATGCTAACGAAGCTCCAGGAATCAAGCAAATGCTTTGAACTTCCGATAGTAATTATAACCCCACGGAGTGCCACGAAACACGTAACTTTCACACGCCCTTAATATAGACGTCAAGAGCTTGCAAAGGCTATAAGCTAAGGTCAATGATTGTTCTTGGGACGTTTTTAAACGTACATAATAGAGCTTTGTATTATACTGGGCTGAGGATACCATAGAATACTCTGTAAAGTAAATTTTCGCCTACGTAGACCAGAAGCTACATTATAAAACGTACTTTACTATACAGTATATGTACTGCCCTACAGTATATAGCCTGAATTAAAGTCAACTGTAGTACACTGCAATAGCGACGAAATAAACGTTGTTTTGACCTAATCATCCTACTAAGCAATGCAGTATCATACTGTACTCTGTGCTATAACATCATACATTACCTTACCCTAACTTACCTTACCCTACCCTACCCTACCCTACCCTACCCTACCCTACCCTACCCTACCCTACTCTACCCTACTCTATTCTACCCTACCCTATTCTACCCTACCCTACCCCACCCTGAACAACCCTACTTCATTGTATCTTACTACACCCTGCCTTACCCTACCTTACCCCAGCCTGACCTGCTTTCTACACTACTGTATCATACCGTATTCTACACTGCCCTACCTTAACCCCACAGTACTCCAACCCTACAACAACTTATTAAACCGTACTACAAAGTTAATATCTAAAATGACAACTCAAGTTTATATACCTAGCTTTATTTGTCATCAAGGCCAACCCCCACCAAACCCTCGACGTCATTTTTAAATGCTTCCTCCAAAACGTACACAATTGATAACAACAACTTGACAAAACGTTAATTAATATTTATCAAAACAGCCCTTCAACATCCCCCAAAAACACTTGATATTACTTATTATTTGGTCATCAATTTTACTATCTCAGTAATATTACATATATATATTCAGTAATATATCATTTTCTTCATCAACCTGCGTAGTTTGGCTATTTCTTGAAATAACACTACTGTAATGTGTCACTGTACGAAATAAACGTTGTTTTGACAAAATTAATAATAACACTTATTACATCCTACGCAGCTGCTTTACGTTTTTCAATAATGAATACTGTAACCTTACGAAGACAAATATTATGCTACATAAATTTATGTTTTTGAGGTATCTACAGGGTGCGCCACATGTTCTGTTACACGGTTTTTTAATCAAATATTTGTTTTAACAACAAATATAACTAAAAGATTATAAAATAAAAAAACAAGACGAATAAGCTAAAATAGAAAATTTAAAATAGTTTAACCGCAACATAGAGAAAACGACCGGTAAAGTTTTGTAACAGAACTTGTGGCGCACCCTGTATTAGGTGCCGACATAAAAAACCCGCCATTTTTACAGGAAATTACAAGCAAAGTATGGCGGATTCTTTATGTCGGCACCTGATACTAACCAAGGGCTTCCTTACCCTAGTGAGACTAAGGAACCGGCCGAGCCTGAAAATCAAAGCCCGGCCCGTTCCCCATGTCTGACCCTAGTAACATCTCTGCTACTAACGACTTGTCAAAAAAAGTAATTTTTGATCTTTTTCTGCAAAAAATTGTATTGTTAATACCTACTTACTACATAACGTTGTATTCTAATTGCTATTTGCTACAAAATTACAGCACCAACTTGGTTTTTTAAATTTTTTGCAAAATATGTTATTCTGGTACCTATACCTACATTTTCAATACAAAAAATGTAGCGGCCTACAAAACGTAGAAGTTTGAACATCAAAAATTGCTGTTATATACTGTAGAACTCCTGTATAACAAAATTCATTCAAAAAACCTAAAATCCCCAAGCAATTTGTTAAAAAGAGGCTTTACTGTAGGCATACCATCTATGAGTACGTAATATCAATTTGTACCTAGATTTCGTGCAACACTACAAACTCAATTTTACACTGTGTACTCTGAAGAACGACAATTTTATATCCGCAAACAATACAGTAAGAAATGTTCTACTAAAGATACCTTGCAAAGAACAGTCAAGCCAATTTACGTCAGAAAAACACCTAACCCTAAAAGGTGAGAGGGGAGCACTAGGCTCAGCCCGGCTTCAGCCTACCCCAGCTAAGGCAAATTTTCAAAGGTCATGGCAGCATGTGCCGAAGGCCCAATCCAAGGCCGCAAAAGCCCAGCTTAGGTCCCGCAACGAAAGATTTGACTTGCCAATAGCCTGAAACGAACCTGGTTTTAAAGCTATTTACTCAAAAATGATTTGTCAATTGTGCTTAAGAAAAAATTTTTGCAAAAAATTTGACCGCCTCTTTTCATTGACAAAAACCACTCCCACCTACAAGAATAAACTAATACAGAAGAATACATAACACTACAAAAGACCACCCAACATCAATCCTCAGCTTCCATCCGAACTCCCAAAGACAAAGCATATATACCCGAAAACGTAAGGGCATTTCCATTTTCTAAGTATTTCTTTTGCCATAACATGCAATTCCACACGCCTACAATTGACAATCCAGCACTCTGACTATAGCCCTTTTTAAACGTAAACACTTTTTAAATTTGATTGAGAAAAAACAAAGTTATGACTACATTTTTAGAAAAACAAAGTGTAATTTGATTACCATATAGTATTATCGTTCTTCGTCATAACTAGTGTCTTAAGCTTGAATTTAAGTTCTGAAGGTAATACTGTAACTTTTAAGGTTTGCTCTATCATTTTCAAGGCTAGTCCTATAATTTTCAAGGCTTGATTTATAATTTTCAAGGCTTGTCCTACAATTTTCAAGGCTTGTCCTATAATTTTCAAAGCTTGACTTGTAATTTTCAAGCCTTGTTTTATAACTTCAAGCCCTGTCCTATAATTTTTAAGACCTGCTCTCTCATTTTTAAAGCTTGCTTTATAACTTTAAAGCCATACACAGTAATTTTATGATTACATACTGTACGAAATGGCACAAATTTGCAGAATGAATTAGTGTTTTCGAAAAAAAATTGTAAAACAAAAAACATTTTTCAAAATTTAATGAGCTACGACAGAAAAATCGACCAATAAAACAAGAGTAATCCATTTCGGAATCTAATTACAAGATATATATCACCTTCCAGCCATATATCATACTATACCCTAAACCTAGCAAGAAACATTCATCAACATTAGTATCGATATATCGTTCAGTCCGGAGCCTAATACTTTTGCCTACTGTACGTATAACAAAATATATATTAAGCCCACAAGATTTTGTACACATTCCTTGTCATATTACAGATAGAGATCTTCCTTATATACCTATATATACCAATTCCATTGTTATTCTAACCACCAGGTAATTAGTTATTCAAGACAACATGTACACTATATCCCATGGTTGAATATCAAAAATATATCAAATAATTGAGTACCAACTAGTACCACTGTCACCAAAAACCACGAGTATCATCAAAAAACCGTAATGTCATTAAAAAACAGCATTGTCATGAAATGAATTGACAAATTAATTCGATTAATTTGAATTCGTGTACTTGTCGTCATAAGACGCATGTTATGCGTCGTACCGACTGTATATTGACATGAATAATTTGAATAATTAGACTCCGCTTCGTAGTACGATTAGCTTGAGAAAGCTATTTTTATTCGAGAGTACGGCTATTAGCATACCTACAAGTGAGATAGAGCAAACAAAAAATTCTTTTCAAAAAAATTTTTGAAAAAAAAATTGTTAGCCAGCTAAATCAATTTAAAAAACAATATTATACTACCTAGACCAAAAACGGGCTAAGACAAACTTTTCGGCACAGCCCTTTCAAAATCGCTTCGGCCTGCCAGATTCAAACAAGTCAAACCTGTCGTTTCGAGACCAAAACTAAGCCTCTGGGACGTTGGTTTTGGCCCTTTGAGCTCTTGTCGGTGCACCCCAGACCCTTGTTTTAGCTCGAAGCATTTTGAACCAAAGCCGAACCTAGTGAGTCCCCTTTCTGGTCTAATACCACCTTCCTCTTTCCTTGCCAAAATCAACAGCTCTGTCAACAACAATCCTAGATGGCGAGGGTCGAAATTCGATGCCTTCAGTATATTTATAGTACGTGCAGTACCAAAGTAAAAAGCTATGAAACTTCTTCTTCCAAACTACCTTTATATCCTTATATCAATCAAAATTATGACGCAGAAACTACAGTACTCACGCTTAACACCACACCCTCTTTCTTTCCGGTCTTTAATTACACTGTCTACCACACTTCCTTGATCATAGACCCACCTATTAGAATTGGCTCGAACAATAATTGTTCTTTTCTATTATCTGAGACTTTATACCTCACTTTTGATTCACACAAACTCTATGGATATTACCCCCTCCCCCCCCTTCTATTACATAATGTATATTACCGCCCCCCCCACTATGACATCTACTCAAACCTTACACACGTACAAAAAAGAAAAGTGCACACTCATATACTGTACTTACAAGCTCTTACAAATAGAGCTTATAAATACCGTATATGAGTGTGCACTTCCCCCCCCTCCCTCCTATACATACGAAAGCAAAAGCGCAAAAAGATGACGGCTCAATGAGTACGATGAAATTAGTATGTCATCATCTTTCAAGTCACGAAACATGATTTCGCCTTGTTTATTACACCCTCACTTCCCTTCAAAAAAATTGTGTAAAAATTTGAAAA
Organism: Bursaphelenchus okinawaensis; assembly: GCA_904066225.2. Taxonomy (NCBI): domain Eukaryota; kingdom Metazoa; phylum Nematoda; class Chromadorea; order Rhabditida; family Aphelenchoididae; genus Bursaphelenchus; species Bursaphelenchus okinawaensis. Next base: position 1,711,931 of record CAJFCW020000005.1, on the reverse strand, counting down.
AAGACTTCTAGAATGCGTAAACGGCATTTGCAAAAAAAAATTCATAGTCGGGTAGAATGTTTTAAAGCAAACCAAATTCGTCATTATTGTGTTTATCGTGGCAAATATTTAAATTCTATAGAATTGGTTTGGTGTAAAAGTGAAGTAACATCATCTATGTACCAGAAATAGCGCTCTATTAATAAACGATAACCTATTACCAATTAAATCAACTTATAATCTATCACCAATAGAATCATCATATACAGTAGCTTCCCACTCAAGCCTACCTTAAGATACACGGGTTTTAAACTCACTACTGTAGCTTCATTCTGTCCTTACGTCCTTAATAAACCTGTCAAAACGCCGAACTTTCCAGTCCTATCCATCAACTTCGTTTTACAATTTTCGCGAGTCAAATCTTTCATTTCGGGACCTAAGATGCCCCTTAAAACCTTGGTATAAGCTGCGGAACACAGGTCACACAAGCCCGTCGCCTTTCAAAGTTGCTTAAGCACCGCATCGAGCCTAGTGGACCTCTTTTCAAGTCTAGTCCAAACCACAAGATATGTCATTCCGGGCCCCACTTTACTTTATGACGAAGAACACAGACAGTAAACATATTTAAACCAAAATTTTCTGGATATCCTTGTATTTTTATATTACCCTTGGTTTTAAATTGTGTCTACAAGATACATGAGTTTTTTAATTACGTCTATAAAACCATGCCATTTTTAATTATGTCTATGTAAACCACGTCCTCTCTAATTATGTCCATACATAATACGACAATATAATCAAAACAAGTTCAACAAAAGTCAAAAATTTAGCGGAAGTCTGATAAGGAAAAACATGCGTCATTGTAATAAATAATAATTTAGCTTTCGTCATATTCTTTTCGCATATTGAATATTTGGATATTCTTGGTTTGACAAATTTTGACTTGTAATCATTACTTGCGACTTACAAAAAATAGTTAAGAGAAAACATTGATATTGATTACCTCAGTAAACTTTTTTTTATATAACCTACATATAGTTTGAGGTACCGATAAAGGTAGAAATAGCCAAAGCAGAGCTAAGGGTACGGTAGGGTCATAAGGGTGCCCCCCCCCCTCCTCCCCTTACAATTTGTTAGTCCAAAATCGCTCCGCCCGGCAAAGCTTGTAAAGTTTCGGCCGTTTAACTCTTATAAAGCAACAAAAATCCGCTTTGAAACATCAATTAATTTTTAATTAGTCCAGCCTATTTTTAGCAATTAATCATTATCTACGTAGTTTTGCATGCTGTAGCGTTTTGACGCAACAGAATTAAAAAACTTCTAAAACATTAACGGTTTGAATTAGGCTTGTAAAAAGCATAGAATTAATTTCAGCCCCGGCACTGGGACAATATATGCCGGCCTAGCAACTTTATAGATGGCTAATGCCCTAATTTTTATCAAAAAAATTCTACCGTAGTATCTCTTGTCGAATTCCAAAAAATGACCGCCTTTCTCTTCTTTCGCACTGCCAAAAACCATGCATTAACGCCCCTGCCTAGACCTAATCCGTTACGGGCTCTGGTTTGAGCTCCTGACCTCAAGCCCGCACGATCCGGCCCGGCTCATTTCAAATTGGCTTTGGCCTAGCCTCAAGGCAGGCCTAGTAAGTCCCTTTAAAGTCTAATTGCAAGCCTAATCTGACAAGAACTTTCTCTCCCCTCCCCCCCACTATACTCTTGAACCAGTTTATAAAATATATTTATTATTAGCTGAAAGCGCGTAACTAAAATTATATCAACAGGTATAGACGTTTGTGTATACAGATTTACATCAATATGTTTGAGATCCCCATGTATGTTGTTGTAAAAAGGCCGACTAATGTCACTGTGTGCGGTTGTAAAAGATCAGCTACGTTACTATATCTATAGCAAACAAAGCTAAAGTTACAGTACGTTACGAGTACGTTGTTGTTGTAGTCGCGAACAATTGACAAATCACAAAAAAATTGTCAGCATTTCATAGCTTTGAACTTTTAAAACTCAGTAGAAATGTTAGATTTAAAAGCCAACATTGCCGCACGTAGCCACACAGTCTTCCATCGTCAAAAAGTTGTTCAAGTTGCCACCGCAGCCGGTGTATTCAAACGGAACACATTGACTCTGAAAGCAGTGTTTTACGATTTCTCTTGCATTTTCTCTAAAGCTATTTTATTGTATCATTCAATCACATTGTCCTAATAAATGGTAAAAGTTTGGCACTTTGAGCGGCTCATCCATATTCGGACAACCTAATATTAAATAACACCTCTTTTCATGAATCATTGGTTAATGAAAGCCTTCTAATTGTTGTTATTAGTTGTAGTCTAATATAGCTTCTAATTTGATGTTCGAAACATACCGTTTGTCGATTGAAAGCGAAGCGTGTTTGTCGACCAGAACAAGCGCCTTTGTCAATCGATAATAGACATAGTTGTTCTGTAAAGTGAGTGTTATGCTTTACCATAAGCATTTGTCTTATATTGATTTTAATTTTCATAGTGAATAGTTTTAAAGTTATTAAACAGCCTTCAAAATGACTAAGTGTAAGCTTAAAGTACTATACTGTAACCAGAAAGCTCCTTTTTACATTGTTTTACATCAGTACTATAATACCACTACCAAATGTTATAACAAGCCTTCCTTACCAGGACAAGTTCGTTCGCACTCAGTTTGACTCAAAAAGTTGTTTTGATTGCCACGTTTTCCATTATATTGGAATGGAATACATTGACGTTCGTCTGTGTTGTAGTACCACCTAGACAAACCACTATTTCCAGTGCCTGGGGCTAGTGGGACTGAGCATGGGTTGGTTGCTAAAATTGGGTTTTTTATCTTGATTTGCTTTTTTTTATTCGATTTCTATTCTTATTCTATTTCTTTTTTTTTTAATTCTTTTCTGTGTTTCAATCTTTTCTTTTTGTTATGATACTTTTCTTAATAATATAAAGCATACAAAATGTAAAACACTGTCTTCTCTACAGTATTTATAGCTTACCTCCAGGACAACAAACAGTAGTTTCGGGAGTCGAACCCAAATGGCACCAAAAGTTAACTGGGCACGTGTCCTTATTCGTAGCCGAGCAGAACAACACCTGACCAGAAGGAGTTGTAGCCGGCTGGCCAATACAAGGGTTGTCCAAGGGTTGGCAAGCCAACTGACAAGCTCTCTGTGACAAATAATTGTTCTGATTACCCTTCAACCCTCTATACTCGAACGGTTTGCACGTTTTCGAAGCCGGCTCATAGTACCATCGCTCCAACGAGGCATCACCTTCGCCAGTTGACATTGGCAAGTTACATGGGTTAGGTCTTGCAGCCGGACAACACACTGTAGTAACCGGTGTTGCTCCAACATGACACCAATGGTCAGCTGGACAAGTGTTCATGCTCGCACTTGGCGAACAGGTTTGTGGTCGACCATCAGCACCAACGAATGGTCTACCTTCCGCACAGGGGTTTGGTACACAAAGTTCTTCGCATTCGAGTTGCGACAAAAAGTTGTTTTGGTTGCCCTTGATACCGTTGTAGGTGAAGGGTTGGCAGATGGCGGATTGAGCGTTGTAAAACCAACGCTCCAGCTTGTCACGGCCTAGACCCGGGTCCAGTGGTAGTTCACATGGATTTGGGGTTTCGGCCGGGCAACAGACTGTTGTTTGAGGTACTGCGCCTACATGACAGTACATGTTTGGGCGGGCCGCACAGGCGTTGGGGCCTGGGATGCATTGCTCTAGCGGCAGCGGGACTGGGAGCTTGCAGGGGTTGATTGCTGAAAGGCAATTGTTATGAAAAGGTCCCTCTTGTTTTCCTTTGAAATTGTTATAGCCTTCCTCTATAGTTATGATAAGATCAAATTTATAAAAAAAATTAAAATACTTGTTTTTCTAGCCTCTTTAGTACCTCAAAAACCAAATATTTCAAATTTTAAGTTAATACAAATCACAAAAATAAAAAAATTGTTAGTAAAAGCCACCTTGACACATGGCCAAGCACTCTTCCTCGGTCAAAAAGTTGTTCTGATTGCCTTTAGAGCCTTTGAATCCAAACGCAAAACACTCATTCGTCTTCACATCGTACATCCACCGTAGCACCGGTTTCTCTCCTTCATAAACAGCGCCACTATCAAGTAGTGCCATTCCTGAACAGGCCGATTCTTGTCGACTTTCCCCCGAACAACACATGTTTTCATCGGCCGTCACGCCCAAGAAACACCAATGTGCTTCACCACAAACTTCTCGGTCGTTTTCGTAGGTGCATTTTATTGGTCGTATGGCTAAGGTAGTACCATTTTGTGTGACCAGCTTCTCGAGCAAGGGTTCGCCTTGGGGGCAGTGGTTTTTCCACGGGATTGGCGTGGTAGATATTAGTGAGTTTGGAGTGGTTATTTGTGGTAGAGGGGTTATTATTTGGAGTTGGTTTTTGTTAGTTTGGTCTGGAATTGTTTAGTTGTGTTAGTTGGGTTTAGTGTGAGTTATTCGTATTGGTGTGGGGCTTTTGTTAACTTTTTATTCTTTTTAAAGTGTGTAGGTTTAAAAATTGTCAAAATCGTATTTTAGACCAATTTTTTGAGGGTTTGAAAGTGTTTTTTAGGTTTCTGTGCATGTTATCACGTCCAATTGGTATTACCTAACCTCAAAAAAATAATTTTTTATTTTTTTTCTGTAGCTTGTCCTCATTGAGACGAATTCCAATGTTAATATGGTTTTTGGGCTAAATTTTAAATTTTTATAGCTCGACTACTTCAGACTTTTCTTATTTTTACCCTAAAATCCAAGCCTAACATAATATTAGACCAATTCTCCCCCTAAGCCACCCACATTTTTTTAATCTTCATGCCATATTTTTTCAATTCCTACGCCCCTCCTTACCAACACACGCCTTCTGACAATCCTGCAGTGTCAGAAAATTGTTCTGATTCCCGTACTTTCCGTTATAAACGAACATAACACAGCATCCCCTATTCACATCGTAGTACCAGCGTTGTAGATTCGCATTACCGCGCCCACAAACCATCGGCAAGCGGCATACCTGTGCGGGGGGTACCCGATTGGGGCAGCATACAGTGGTTTGGGGTTTCGCACCCATATGACACCAATAATTTGGGGAACAGGAATTGAATAGACCACATTGCTTCGGTCGATTTGGGGACAGCATTTCCGGTTGACCCCCGGCACATGGGGAGTCGTATTCTAAATTTTGAGGTTTTCGAATGTTTGGTAAAAATTTCAAAAAATTTCAAAAATTTCAAAATTTTTTTTTAATTTTTCAAATTTTTTTCAAAAAAAATTTTGTAAATAACCATTACAACCTTTCAAAACTTCAAGCGACGTCACTGATAAAAAACCTCTCAAAACCTCTGTAAAACCTCCTACTATCACTCCCATTGTTATGTCGACCTCAATACCCTTATTATTGTCAGTTCGTATTATTGAGCAGCATAAGCTCGCATTACGATTAAAAAACCCATTACATTTACAACATTTACCACCTTGTGACATATAAAACCCTCTACCACCTTATTAATTTTACCGACCATTAACCATATTGTTATTTTATACCGAACCCTATAGCCAATTTAACCCATTGTTATCTTATTAGGTCAAACCAAAAGTAGTGGGACACTTTTTAGTTGAAAAATAAATGAAAATTATCCCGATACTTTTGGTTCAATGTAATAAATGACCCTATACCACCGTGAATAACTGCACAGATACCTTTATATTGCCATTATTAGCCAGTCTCTTTCAATTTTTTAAAAATTTTTTAAATTTTGTCCATGTTAGACACACTGTCAAGAAGACGTTAGTAAGTTAAGACACACATAATATTGAAAAATCACTTCAAAAAACAAAAAAAACTTGAAAAAGTGAAATTTTCTTCATTTTTTAGTCGAAAAATAAGCAAAAACAGTCCAAAAAACTGTCTTTTTTAAGTTTAATGAGCTTTTCCTCAAACTTTTTGACCAAAATCAATATATAAAATTTCATAAAATCTTTAAAAAATCATTTTAAAATTAAAAAACCTTTAAAAATCATTTTAAAAATCCAAAAAATGGCAAAAAAATCCCCTGTGAAATCCAAAAAACTGTCATTTTTTCTTCAAAAAATGCCATTTCTAATACAACCCAAAATCTAAAAAATGGTGTTAACTTACCCATACAGGTCTGTTCACAATCTTCACGGCTCAAAAAGTTGTTTTGAGTTCCTCTCAGTCCACAATAGTTGAACATCTGACAACAACCGGCTTGAGCGTTCCAGTACCATCGCTGCAGCCTCATGCCTCCGGTACCGGAATCAAGAGGTTGTCCACATGGATCTGATCCTGAAATGAGGTTAAGAGTTATAAAATTAAACTTTTCAAAAAAATTTCAAATTTAAAAATTTTTTTAATTTTTTCAGTACTAGTAGTACCAAAACTAAAAAATTTAATTTTTTAGTACCAGTAGTACCATCCCAAAAAAATATAGTTTTTGGTACCACTAGTACCAACAAGATTTCACTAAGCCCCTACTACAATATCACACCAAAGCAAAACCAAAAAAACCAATAATAATGTTAACAAAAAGCCACAAGATTAATCAATATCACACTATGTGTTAGTCTAACACACCAATAGCAGGACAGCAAACAGTAGTAATGTCGTTGCCACCAATATGGCAATAGTAGCCTCGAGGACAGGGTCTTGACTCCATACACTGTAAAATCTCATTTTGTGCCGATACTAGCGGAAATCCGGTACTACATGGGTTTTCGAATTTCGGCGGATCCATGGTTGGCGCTGCGATTACGGTGTCTCGACCTGGAAACAATATTTATAGTACGCTTAGTCTTAGTAGACTTAGGCTTAGTAGGCTTAGGCTTAGTAGGCTTAGACTTAGTAGCCTTAGGCTTAGTAAGCTTAGGCTTAGTAGGCTTAGGCTTAGTAAGCTTAGGCTTAATAGGTTTAAGCTTAGTAAACCTAAACTTAGTAGGCTTAGGCTTAATAGGCTTAGGCTTAGTTGGCCTAGGCCTAGTTGGCTTAGACTTAGTAAGCTTAGGCTAAGTAGACTTAGGCTTAGTTGGCTTAGGCTTAGTTGACTTAGGCTTAGTTGGCTTAGGCTTAGTTGGCTTAGGCTCAGTAGGCTTAGGCTTAGTAAGCTTAGGCTTAGTAGGTTTAGGCTTAGTAGGCTTAGACTTAGTAGGCTTAGGCTTAGTAGGCTTAGACTTAGTAGGCTCATTACCTAAACTCAATGACAAAAAAATAAGCCTAAAGCTTACAAATCTAAGCATAAACAATCAACGTCCCCTTTAGAAATACCCCTCCACCTATAAATTCCCTAGATAGCCGTAAATCCTTTATATAGCACCTTACCAATGCACTTCTCGGCGCACTCCTCCTGGCTCATAAAATTGTTTTGGTTGCCTTTCTGACCGTGATAAATAAACAAGTCGCATCGACCAGCGAACGAATTGTATGTCCATCGTTCCAAACGTGCCGTTCCAACACCAGCAACTCGCGGTGCGTATGAACATGGATCACCGGCTAAAAAATTGAAGGTGAAATTTCAAATTTAAAAAAAAATACTTTTATAAAAATTGGTTCCAAAAAATCAATTTCTAATATTAGGCTTAAAATTATACGTTAAACCATCGTAGGAAATGTAGAAAAGAGAGTATAGAAGGGCAAGGTACGATATAGTAACGTAGAATTCAGCAGGGCAGAGCAAGTTAGAGCAGAGAAGGGCAGGGAAAAGCAAGGCAGGATAAGGAAGGCTACAACATAGAAGGCAGGGCAAGACAGCGTAAGGCAAAGCAAGGCAAGGCAATGTGAAGCAGGGCAAGACAGGGCAAGGCAAAGAAGCACAGAGAAGGAAAGGGCAAGTCAGGGCAGGTAGAGTCAGTGTTTTGCCGGACCGGTCCGGATGAGAATTTTTTCGGTCCGGTCCGGTCCGAAAAAATTTTTGGTCCGGTCCGGCTCTATTTTTTTTTCGCTCAGGTCCGGTCCGGTCCGGACCAAAAAGTTCAGGTCCGGTCCTATTTGCAATTTTTAAAACAGTTTTATTAAAATAAAAAAAAAATTTTTTTCCGGACCGGACCGAAAAAAAAGTTAAATTATAAATTTTCGGTCTGGACCGGACGGGTCCGGCAAAACACTGGGTAGAGTAAGACGGAGTAAGAAAGGGTACAGAAAGCTAGGGTAGTGTATGTAGATTAAGAAACGGTAGAGCAAAGTAGAATAGTGTAAGATGGAGTAAGGCAATGTAGAGAAAATTGAGATGGAGGTAAAATACGACATAACAAGGTTTCAAATTTAAATTTTTTTAGTTTTATAAATTCAAACCTGTACCCATCCCCCCCCCCTCAACTAAAACAAGACTAAAGATAAAACAATTTAACCCCCCCCCCCAAAAAAAACAGCAAAAAACCTCAAGGTCCAAAACATTTCTTCGCACTTTTTGACCTGGAACCAGTACTCCAGAAAAGGTGGAAAAAGTCTCCGCAAAAGGTAAACATTTGCTATTACTTTCTTGCGCTGAACTTGTCCTGCATAATTTATCCGTTTCGAATTTAACGCTTACTGAACCTAAGTTTTCTTTGGTTTTTTAGATGTATTGGAAGCTACACTGGACTCTACTACAACATTTTTTGATTCATATTGTTATTGGCAATCGTATTGATCATCTGCTGGAAAATTTGGTAAGAATTTTGTAAAATACGTGTTGCAAATCGTTTACTGGAGCAACGTTTAGTTATACCAAAGCACTTTCGTATAACTGAGCATTTTTACTTGGCAATTATTTCAAAATTGTATTACCAACTTCAGGACATAAAGAATACATGGACAAAGTCCGACCTAATCTTATGTACAAACCCCAGAATTCCATTCGAAAACCCAGAACTTCACTGTGAAACAGTCATATCTCAACACTTTACTTTACTAGATGTTGAATACCTATCGATTCAACCAGTTCTAATCAGATTCCACAAGTTTGGCAATAAGACAATGTTAAAAGAAATTCAGAACAAGTTCCGGAAGTCAGAGTACATTATGATTAAGCATCATATTACAAAAATTAAGCATCATATCATATAAACTCGTCATAGGAAATGATACTGGTCAAATGTCAAAAATCACCAATATTTGGCCAGTTTCATCCACCATGCCCAGTGTTATTCAATTTTACCCTAATACCTAAACTTTCAGTGAAGTGGAGGAACAAGTAGTAGAAGGAGCAGAGTCCGCTATGAATCACCGAGGCCGAGTAGCTGATGGACTATGGTTAGAACCACATGAAGAATGCATCCTACCCTTGTTTCACAAAATTCAACAAAATTTACGATTAAATCCAGCGATTGCTGAGAACTTTTTGGTAGGTTTTTTGGTAAAATACGGAGTTGTTTCGACTGGCTGTAAGCCATTATACTTTTAAAAATATAAAAGTGTAAGGCAGAAGTAAGACTATCGCAAGAAAAGGGTAGAAATACTGTAGAATACCAGAAATGTACCGTAGGAAATTGCAAAGACTAAAAACCTGAGGTTGCTATAGTTAAGTCATCCTAGATTGTGATAAGGTAAATAGAATAAAGAGGATTAGAGCAGACAAGGTAGGTTTTTTAACTTTTAGAGGTAGGATTCAGGACGAGGTAATAGAAGTAGAAGTAGGGGTTCCGTTAGGGGAGGCTAGGATAGGTAAGGTATACCAAGCGTAAAAGAACGGGTAGGAGTATAGTAGAGTAGGGTAAGGTAGGTTTAAACTCAAGAGTAGATTTAAGGGCTTGAGGTAGGGGTAGGGGTAGGCTGCTATTTTAACCCTCTCTACAATACACTACTCTGCCCTACCCCTACTGTACCCCTAACTTTACCCTACCCCACCCTACTCCACCTTCTAAACCCCGTGTTCAGATTCTAAAATACGACAAAAATGGTCATTACGCTCCGCATTACGACCACTTATTCCCGATGACCATAGATTACGATAACGGTTGGTTTGAGTATTTTGGCAATCGAATGGCCACAGCTTTGCTTATCGTGCAACCGGCTGAGGTTGGGGGTGGAACGGTGTTCCCTAACTTGGAATTGGTCGTTCAGCCTGGGGCTGGTAAGTAAAATACGGTTAGCTCCTTCATGATGATTAAAAAATCAAAAAAATAAAAACTAAAAAAAAATAAATTGAAATTTTTAAAAACTTTCGAAATTTCAAAATTTTCAAAAATTTCTAATTTTCAACTCCCTTCACTCCAGGCGATCTCCTACTATGGTTCAACGCCGACTCAAACGATGACAGAGAATATAACAGCCTTCATGCCGGCTGTCCAATAGAGAAAGGTCAGAAAATGGCAGTATCTTTGTGGTTACGTGGTAACTTTCAAGATCAACTTTACTGTCCTACCTATAGCTCAAGGTATACCTCTTATGACATGATAAAACAACTTGGAAGTAAACGATCACATCCTCAGTTTGATACTCGACCTCAGATACCCCGAGAATACGGTGGATATTGGGATGACGAAGACTATGATGACGATGGTGATGGCAGTGACATTTTACATGTAGTGTAAATTGAATAGAAATTTAAATATAATTTTAAGAGAATATATAACAGTATGTGTATTTTAAGAATTTTTTTGATTTTTTAGACAAAATTTATTGGCGAAACATCAAATTTAGGCCTAAAAATAGAAGTTTAGGTTTAAAAATGAAATTTTAGATCTAAATTCAAATTAAAACTTAAAAATAAAATTTTGGCTTAAAAATAAAATTTTAGGCTTAAAAATGAATTTTAGGCTTAAAAATCAAACTTAGACTTTGAAATAGAATTTTAGGATTAAAAACGAACATTACGCTTAAAAATAAAACCTTAGGCTTAAAAATAGAATTTTAATTTTAAAAATAAACTTTTAGACTTAAAAATAGAATTTAGAGCTTAAAAATAGAAGTTTAGATACGAACATTAAATTTTAAGCTTAAAAATCAAATTTTAGGCTTAAATTCTATTTTAAGTAAAAAACAAATTTTAAGCTTAAAAGACGATTTCTGAGACCGTGAAGCAAGGTGTGCACTAGAAATTTACCCCCCTGTTTTTATTTGCTAATTCCATGAGATAGACGGTTTTAAGGTATGTGGTAAAGTGATTTCGGACAAAATGCCATTTTGGCACTTTTATGCCATTTTTTGTTAACATACTGTTAAAATATACCAAAAAATCAATAGTCCGCCAAATGTTCTGAAAATTTGTACTTTTTGACCATGCCAAAAAATATTGTAATTGAAAATTTTTTTCTATTGTTACCGTGACCTACCGTAATCCGACCGGTCGATTATAAAAGTGCAAATATCTAAAAAGTTAACACGGATCTTCACAGGCAATTTTTGCATATTTAAAATCTCCATGAAGTTTGGATCAGCATAGGCTATACCCCCGTTTCTAGTCCGATGGGTTTTGGGGGTTTTTGGTCGACTGAAAAATTACGGTAGCAGACCGTGCAAATAACAATTTTTTTTAAAAATCCAATAATGCATCGAACGCTTTGAAACTGTGCATGGTTATGTTTTTGACCATGCTAAACAACTTCGTAATAAAAAATCGTTTTTTAAAAGTACCGTAACCTACCGTAATCCGGCCGGCCGATTATCCTCAAAATTGGCCGTTTAAAGATGTGCTTATAGCCTATCAATATCTACGTTTTATGTAGATTCTAAATATGCTAAAATTGGATAAGGACACCCGTGTTAAATTTTTAGAAAATTGCACTTTCATAATCGACCGGTCAGATTACGGTGGGTTACGGTACATTCAGGAAGAAAATTATGTTACAAAGTTGTTCAGCATGGTAAAACACGTAAGTATGCAATTTTTTAGACTTATCAGTGCATTAGCAAAGCCATAGTAAAATTTTAAATTTTTAGGCAGTATGTTACCGTAATTTTTCAGTCGACCAAAAACCCCCAAAACCCATCGGACTAGAAACGGGAATATAGCCTATGATAATCCAAATTTCATGGAGATTCTAAATATACAAAAATTGCCTATGAAGATCCGTGTTAACTTTTTAGATATTTGCAGTTTTATAATCGACCGGTCGGATTACGGTGGGTTACGGTACCAATAGAAAAAAATTTTCAATTACAATATTTTTTGGCATGGTCAAAAACGTAAGTGTACAAATTTTCAGAACATTTGGCGGACTATTGATTTTTTGGTATATTTTAACAGTATGTTAACAAAAAATGGCATAAAAGTGCCAAAATGGCATTTTTTCCGAAATCACTTTACCACATACCTTAAAACCGTCTATCTCATGGAATTAGCAAATAAAAACAGGGGTAAATTTCTAGTGCACATGCCTGTTACAGGATGCTTCACGGTCTCAGAAAGTCTCTTTTAATTATTAACCTTTAAGCCCAGAAATAACCTTTAAGCCTTAAAAACAATTGTAAACCAAAAATGTTTAAGCCTTAAAAATTTTTAAAACCCCTAAGGTAATAAGCAAAGAAAAATAGAAAGAAATATTCCATTTACCCTGGTGGCGACTGTAGGGCAGGGTAACTGGAGAAGAGTAAGGTCGGAAAGAGTAGGGATAAAAGTAAAGCAGAAGTGAAGGGAAAGGTAGGGGTAAGATAAGAATAAAAAAATTCAAAAACCTACCGTTAGGACAACAAAGCGTAGTACTAGCATCTTCCCCGATATGACACCATTGATCGACTGGACATGAATTCGGTGCCAATACACTGCACTTTTGGTAGTGAACACTTGGATGGTATTCGATTCCATTCACGTTTAATGAAAAAGAATCAGGGCATGGGTCGACGAATACTGGACATTTTCGTTCACAAGCTTCTTTTGTAGCGAAATTGTTCTAAAAACGCCATTATTAGACGTAAACGTGATTTTTAAGCCTACTTTCATTTTTAAGCCTAAAATTCCATGTTTAAGCCTAAATTTCATTTTTAATCCTAAAATTCATTTTTAAGCCTTAAATTGCATCTTTAAGCCTAAACTTCATTTTTAAGCCTAAATTTCTTTTTTAAGCCTAAAATTTCATTTTTAAACCAAAATTTCACTTTTAGGCCTAAATTTTATCTTTAAGCCTAAAAATTCGTTTTTAAGCTTAAATCTTTTTCTAATATTTTACCCATACCTACCCCATTGCCCTTCATGCCATTGAACAAGAACGTGAGACACTGTTTCTGACTAATGTCAAAATACCATCTTGGCTCTGGAATATGTCCTTCTCCTCTTGACTGTGCCAACAAACATGGATCCACCTTCCCTGGACAACACACTTGAGTCTTGTTAGTCAACCCAAAATGACAGAAATGCGTGTCAGGACAGCTGAATTCGTCAAAGACGTCGCAAAACCTTGGCCGAATCTGATTCGAATCCATTAGTGGCTCTCCAGTCGGGCATGGGTTCGCGAACGATGGGCACGTTGCTTCACATTGATCTCGAACCAGAAAGTTGTTCTCGTTACCGTGACTTCCTTTGTATACAAAACGTTCACATTGTCTTGAAATGCTGTTAAAGTACCATCGGTTAATAATGTGATTGCCGGTGCCTTGTGAGTACGGTACTACACAAGGGTTGGCGGCACTGGCTGGGCAACATACTGTAGTGTCGTCGTTGAAGCCGATATGACAATAGTAGTTTGGTGGGCATGGTTTGGCTAGGTGGCAAAGTTCGGGTTTGTTGGTAAGGTCGAGAATTGGCTGACCTTTGGCGCATGGATTCACCCAGACTGGGCAGCGGCGCTGAAATTCATTTTTTAAATTTTTTAACAAATGCATTACCCAATCTTTATTATACGTTTAGAAAAGCATAAAACGATGCTTGTAATCATCAAGTTTTGTTAAGAAAGCTTGAGTTTTAACAAAGTTACAGCCCAAAGTTATGAAAAAATCGTCATTTTCCACGAAAATTCGAGCTTTTTTCAATTTTTGACAGTTTTAATTGATCATAACTTTGCCATAAATCAAGTTAACAACTCAAAACTTTCAGTAAACATAGAAAATTGTATGCTTTACAAAGCCTACTAAATCAGTTTTTAAAAAACTTCAACTTTAGACTCAAACTTTGAACAAATCAATCACAAGGCCCTATACCTACAACCTTTTTTCAATTTTTTCAAATTCCAACTTACTTCACAAGCCAATTTAGACATAAAGTTGTTCGGATTTCCTTTAAAACCTCTATATTCAAATGGCAGACATTCTTTTCGCTCCACATCGAAATAGTACCGGATCAGTCTTTCCAGACCTTCGCCTTCTTCCTTTGATTCTTTGCACAGATTCACATCTAAAACTTGTTATTCACACAACACACTGTTATATACAGCAATACTCAGCATTCTAATAATGCTAGGTTAAGTTAAAGTTGCAATTCATTTCAATTTTTTTGAAAAGTCAGGTTTGTTATCTACTACAATATCCAAATCCATCACTTTGAAGCTTTTCAACAACAATACCACGACAAAATTATTAAAAAAGTAAAGCAAATGAATACTAAAAACATGATAAAATACAAATGCACAACCAAACAACCTAATTTTCACGAAAAAACACCAATTTATATTACTTTAGATAAGCCAAACAATTTTTCAATTTATAACCTTACCTAAAGCTTGACAACAGACACTTGTAGCTGGACTTCCACCAATATGACAGTAATAACCTGTTGGACATTCACTTGCATCATTCGCTGAACAATAAGCCAATCCACCAGATGGACCTCGGAAGGGTATACCTACTCGACATGGATTCACTAAAATGTTTAATGAATACTTAGTATTATAGTTGAATTTACTAAATTAAGATAGAAAAGATAATTCCGCTTCTTTTAAGCGTATTATCTGCCATATTCGCTAAGAATTCATTGAAATATGACAAAAATTTATATTATCCAAGTCGTTCGTCTATTTTTATATCGTGAAATCGTCGATAAAATCCAAAAATCAACCTTTTTAGACCTAAAACACAAAACAGAAAGTAAAATCATACCTTGACATTGCACTTGACAAGCATTCTGAGTCAAGAAGTTGTTCTCATTTCCTTGAAGACCTCGGTATTGCATTGGCTGGCACTGTTGCGCCATTGAATTAAAATACCATCTTTGTAAGTTGGCATTTCCAATGCCATTGTTTATCGGTTGGTTACAGGGATCTGCGTCAGCTAAAAAACAAGTTTTATGAGCAGTAGAAGGTATGTTTTAGCTCGAAACTATTTATATTAACCATGATGAAAAACAAGATAAATTAAAAAGTAAAAATAATAGGTACACAAGCGTGAAAAATGCAAAATAAAGTAAAATACGAGTTGAAGCATCACAGTTTCTTCTACTTTATTGGTATTATGATGGATATATCAAGACCAAAAAAAAATAATTTTCGCCAAATAATACGATGAACTAGGTCCTAATGTCAAAATTTTCTCACTCTAAAATCAAATTTTCATTTTCAGCCTTCTCAAAATGCCGCAAAAAAGCAATCCTAAAAAAAATCATTTTAAAACCCTTACCCGGCTTCGGACAACAGACAGTAGTTTGAGGCGAAGCTCCAACGTGGCAGAACTGCTCTCCAGAACATGTTTGAGCGACTGTCGAACCGGGTTGACATTGTAGCGGTTGAGAAGCTGGTGTCAGCTCTCCGTAAGAACATGGGGATGGGCTTTCTAAAAAATTTTGTGAACATAAAAATGAAATTTGAAAAAAAAAATTGAGCTTTGGTGAAAAATCGTGAAAAAAGTGAAGGCGAATTTAATTGTTTTTAATTTTGTGGAGGTGCATGTTCAATACCGTGTGGTTTTAATGTTTTTAGTGAAAATAAATTGTATTTTACGTGTTTAAAAAGTTTTGTGCTATTTTATAAACTTTGACATAAGTTATGACTGTTTAAAGGTCAAAAGGTCTAGTGTAATATAACTTTGGTCTCTAATTTTGATTATAACCCAAAGAAAACTAAAACCATCGTAATGAAACTTAAAATATTGTAAGAAAAGAACCTTGTAAGCCCAATTGCTAAATTTTATAATAGCTACTGCCTGGTTATCAGTTATAATTTTTTGAATTTTTTCGATCAAGTTGGTTAGGACTTTGGTCCAGAAACTTGGTCAGAACTCATAGCAACTTTAAGCTAGCACGATAAAAGTTTACACACAGTAGAAGTGTATACTAGTTGACATTTCTGCCAAATTTTGTAAAATTCATTTGATTTTAAAAAAGTTATGACCTTTCTTATATTAACCATCAAGTTTAATAAAACATTGCTCTGATCTTTTCATTTTTTCTTCAAAGAAATGTATTGTGCCATCTGTGATAACCAGTGTTTTGCCGGACCCGTCCGGTCCGGACCGGACCAAAAGAAAATAAAGCCGGACCGGACCGGACCGAAAATTTTTTAATTTTAATAAAACTGTTTTAAAAATTGCAAATAAAACATATTTTTAAGAGTTTTTAAACATAAAGAAAGCAGTTTTAGCGCTCTTGGCTCTTTTTAAAAATAAAAAATTTTTTTTCCGGACCGGACCGGACCTGAGCAAAAAAAATAGAGCCGTACCGGACCGGACCGAAAAAATTCTCATCCGGACCGGTCCGGCAAAACACTGGTGATAACTCAGTGCTGATACAAACAGGTGAATTCAGTGTTATCACATCAAATTTACCTGGACACACATTACGGCACTCAGGTAAGGATAAAAAGTTATTGCGGTTTCCGCCGCGGCCGCGATACTTGAACTCCTCGCACAGGCGGAGTTTTTTGTTATAATAGTACCGCATTAGTTCCATTGAACCCACACCTTGATCGAGTTCGAACTCGCATGCATTCACTAAAGGGGTTAGTTAAAAATTTTTTAAATTTTCAAAAAAAATTGAAATTTTAAAATTAGTAAAATACGTCAACTTCAGAATTGATCATCACTACACCCACTTACCTGGAACCGGAATGATAGGCCTTAACTGTATAGGTGGTGCTACTGGAGCCGCAGTTACTGGTACAAAGGTTGGTTCTACCCGCGGCGGAAAAACGGGTCTTTGTGGTACTGGTCCACCTTGTCCACTTTGCACTACTGGTACTCCATTTGGCCCACCTGGTACTGGCAATGGTGAACTTGGTACTATTTGCCCATTTGGTCCTACCCGTTGTCCAACTGGTACTGGTGGGCGTGGAGATGGTGCCACTTGTGGTACTTGTATCAATGGAGTTGGTGGTACCGAGACATGGCCAGGCGGACATTCGTTGGGCGGACAACTGGCGGTGGGCGCAGTTGGGAGCGGTTTCAGATTACTATTACCAGTCGGTTTCATTGTAAATGTTAGTGTAAACGGCACAAATACCACAGTATTAGGTTTGGCGGCGTTGCCTCCTAAATTTAGTAGGTTTTCATGATTAGATTGGTACACTGCTAGCCATGTTTATATGGGACTAGTAGAGTATGTTATGGTATGTTGGCTATACATCAGTAGGTTAATGATATTTATGTTACCTACAGTATCCTATTACAGTAATATGTAGTTTTTACTATGTTAAGTTGGCCCTAACGTCCGCATACCTTAAAAGTACTTGAATTTTTCAAAAAACATAAAAAAATAATCGACCGGTCGATAATTTTTTTATAATTTTTAATTATTTATGAACAATAAAGCCCACATACCATTGTAAAACTTCACCAATCAAAAAAAAATACTCAAAAATTTATCAACCGGTCGATAATTATTTTTTTCAAATTTTTTAAAATTTAAGTACCGTAACCTACAATAACATCAAATTGTAAGTTAAAATGCCAAAATTTACCTTCACACCGCTTCTGACAATCGTGGTAAGTTTGAAAGTTATTACTGTTACCACAACAACCCGACCAGTAAAACAGCTCGCAGGCCTGTCGAGCCGGATTGAAATACCATCGTGGGATACGGTAGGGCCCGGTGCCGACTTGTTGAGGTAATAAACATGGATTCGTAGGTTGAGGTCCTGTATAAGTTATTGGGTTAGGGTTAAGATTAGGTAAAAAAATCGTTGTTTTAGTAAGTTTCCAACCAAAAAAAACTAGTTTTTAAGTCAAAAAGCTACTCACTTTTTTGCCAAAAAAGCTCATTTTGAGTGATTTTTTGGCCAAAAAACCAATTTTTAGCAATTTTAGGATCAAAAATCTAACACTTAATGATTTTTAAGCCAAAAAATCTCATTTGTAGAGATTTAAAAGCAACATTTTAGTGTTTTTTTTAGGTATAAAACTAACATTTTTAGTATGTTAAGTATCACATTTTTAGAAATCAAAGTTAAGGTTAAATTTTAAAAAAGTTAAAAACCATTTTCATTAGCACATTATCATCGTTAAGATTCATAAAACCCGGTTTTATACCCATTCTTGCTACCTTATGAACGCGAGCAGCCTTAGATAAGGTACCAAATTTTTTACCTTTTTTATTATGTTGTTCAAATAATTCTGTGCCCCCCACCAAAATAAATTTTTGAAATTAGACGCACAATTATTTTAACATTAAAAAAAGTATCAAATATTTATGAAACTGCACCTAATGTATTTAAAATGAGTCTTTTGTGTCATATAAAATTGAAAAGAAAAACTTAAAATTTAATTTTTTTAATTTTTTAAAAATTTCAAAAAAAAATTTTTTGAAAAACTTCTGAAAATTAAAAAAAATTTCAAAGTTAATTTTCTTGAATCAATTTTAAACTCACCAAAGTAATATTGAGGATACTGAGGCTGTACAGCGTACAGCTGTGGAGAACTTGAGCCGGTATAGGCTGGGACGGCGTAGTGTCGCATTGCCTTACCCGCCAAACCCGAAGAGGCGTTGTTTGTTGTTGAGTGGAACTGGAATTTCAAAATGTCGCCATTAGGGATGAAAAAAGAGCCCTGTAAGCCCAGCCCGGCCATAAGATTACGCTAGACCGATCTTGAGCTAAAGTTGAAACAGGCCGGGCCTAAAAGATAGATCCACCCCGAGGGCCTGGCTTTAAAAGTAGGTTCAAAAATTTTCCAACCGGGCCGGCCTGAGCAAATATGAAAACAAGACAATTGCACAACGCAAAACCGTATTTTACCAACCAACCAAAAACACCTACCATTTCAGTTGCCACTGTGATATTGAAAATTGTAAAAAGAAAGGCTATTACCCATACTACCATGTCGTATAGCGGCTTCCGCATGTCTGAAAATCAATCTTCTTTACATTCAAGTTATTTTATATTGTCGAAACTAAATATCTCCACGCAAAAAAAAGTAAAAATAAAACTAAATTGGTCTGGAATGGGTTACAGACATTGACTTTAATAAACAGAGCCAACCAAATCGATCGTATTTTACCTATACTAAATCTAAATTTCGTTTTTAAATCCTAAATTCAATTTAAGTTGTAATCTTTAAGCCTAAGAATGCATTTCTTAACTTTAATTCTAATTTGACGACAGTTTTGGTTGTAACTTTTTTGAAACTAACAGAGTAAGGCTTAACATTTTTGCGATTTTGCAATCTTTTTGTCAACGAAATTGCAAAGGAATTTTTTTTCTTGTCGATGCAAAAAAGTTACTGTAATTCGACCGTACCCTATATTCGAAAATAAGTGCCTTACTCTTTTAGTTTTAAGAAAGTTACACTAAAAACCGTCGTGTCCCATTTTTTACCGCCGGCACTGTACAACTTGTAATTTTTAAGCCAAGAATATCATTTTTAAGTCTAAAATTTCGCCTTTAGGCCTAACATCTCATTCTTAAGTCTAAACATAATTTTAAGCATGTTTTAATTTTTAAGCCTAAAATGCATTTTTAAATCCAAAGCATCATTTCTTGCATAAAATATCAGTTTTACGCTTTATATATCATTCTTGCTTAATATATCATTCTTAAGCTTAAATATCATTTTTCAGTCACTTTAAGCCTAAAGTATAATTTTTGAACCTAAAATGCACTTTGAACCCTAAACTACATCTTTAAGCCTAAAAATTTTATATTTCAAAACTTTTTTTAAAAAATCATTAGACTATCGTTTTCTTAACCTTTTAAATCATCCATCAATCCCCCTCCCTCCTCCATCAATAAGATTTCTAAATCATCATAAACCTCTAACCACCCCCATAAAGGCCAAGACAAATTTTTACCCCCTCTTTTATTACCAAAAAAACACAATCAAAAACCTAAACCAATCCCCACTCTTCCCAAAACCCATGCCAAAACAAAAAAAAAACAGTTAAATCATGATGAACAAACATATTCTTTGTCAAGTCCGTTCCCCCAATATCTGCAGCGGTCATTAAACGTCCACTTGCTCAAGTGGCCCCCAAGCCTTGAAGAAAGAAATTAAGCATCGGGACCGGGAGGCCCCACTTGAGTTTGTGTTGACGCATGAGCTGGAATCGACCGAAAAGAGACTGTTTGCGGCGGTTGAAACCGCTATTACTGATAGGCGGTTCAATGTTTGTTATAATAACCTTGATCTGATGAAAGGTTGTTGAACTTTTCGTTTTTTAGGTGAGATGGAAAATAAAATATGTAGAAAAAGTAGATCAGTAAAAGAGCCGAGACGAGCTTTAGTTTGGGTTTCCGGCCCTCGGGCCCAGAACTGTCAGTCCGATTCCTACCAAATTAGGACAAGGCCTAGTGGATCTCCTTTCAGGTCTTGTGGAAGGTTTAACATTCAGGTATAAAATACAAAAAAAAATCCAAAATTTCACAAAAATTTTAAGTCTAAAATTTATTTTTTAAGCCTAAATTTAACTTATAAGCCTAAAATTCAGCTTAGGCCTAAAATTCATATCAAAATCAAAAAAAATTTACCCTCCCTTTCAAAAAAGGCCCTCCATCCTCTCTAACCATTTTCGATTACAACTCAAATTGACCATACTAACAGTTGCACCAGATATCCCTCAAGTTTTAGAACAATACATACTTATATAGGATGAAAGAGCATAAAAAGTTACCGGGAAAACCATTTTCAAAATCTGCTACATATCCTTGGTTAGCAAGTTACAGTACGGTCAATATTCTTAGTAAGAAGGTTCAATTTGGACACCCTGTGTAAATTATGTAATAATATCTCGCTAGCCAAGGCCAGTTTGCAGTTTTTGAAAATAGTTTTCTTGGTAACTTTTTGCCCTTGCATTCTATACAGGTATCGTTCTAATACCCATGGGATATTTGGCGCAACTCCCTTGTAAGCCTAACTTATAAAAGCCCCTCCCATAATTTAGGAAAAGTCCTATCTATAAAAACCCCCTCCTAAAAATCCTGGCACCGGTTCGTAAACGGTTTCCGAAACCCGACTGGTCGGTTATTAGGCCCGCCAACACGTGTAACAAACAAGAAACATGAAAAAAATCAACCCCGCGACCGTTTATCCGCGCGGCCGGCCATCACAAATCCACGCAGACCTGAAATCGAGACGTCGCGTGGCCATCACAAAGGTTCTTCAGATATTGTTACACGTTTCTCTTAACACAATAGCCCTTCGGAGCGTTATGCTTGAGGCCTAGACTATACTAATTGTTTACTAATTTGACGGCTCGACAATACCACAGTCAATGGTGTGATGAACGGGACTTAATTGACCGGAATCGAAAACTTTTAGTGGTATTTTTGGTTGACGGAAGACTGAGATAAAAACTTCTAAAGCTAACAAGTTTAGTAGGCTTCAGCTAGACAGGCTTAGTATTAGTATGCTTAGAGTTGATAGGCATAGGCTTAGTAGACTTTGGCTTAGCCGGCTTAAGACTAGTATACTTTGCCTTAGTAGACTTAGGCCTAATAGACATTGGCATAGCAGACTTAAACCTAGTAAAGTTTGGCTTAGTTGGCTTACCTAATACACTTAAGATTAGTAAACTTAAACATAGTGGATTTTAGCTTAGTAAGCTTAAGCTTAATATAAACTTAGTAGGCTTTGGCTTACTAAGCTTAAGCGCCGCAGGAAAACTTTAACACATTAAGATTATCCTTGCCAGCTCTTAGGCCTAGCGGTATTTTTCAGCCGTGAAATCCAAGAGATATCAAAAACAATAGCCCACAAAGATTCAAAGTAAAATTGCCGTACTCGCAGTAATTTTTTGGGTCGTTTTACATCGAGGCAAATATTACAAAAGACCATAAAGTTACATAAGAAACGTTGCGCAACAACATTTCTTGCAATTTCTCTAAGGCTATACTATAAAATCATAATATTAGTTAGGTAAGACCACGCAAAGTTTGTTCAATCTTTGTTGCTAAAAGTGAGGTAGGACTTCGCAAGATCAGACCTCTATACCTAGCTTTGCTAATAAAAATAAAAATTTTGTAAAGTTCTAACACTATAAAAAAGATCGTACCCAATAGTACTATTATTTATTTATAGTACTCATGTCCATTTTACCTTAAAACTATAAAAAACCGCGTAAAATTTCGAAAAACGGATAAAAAAATCAGCGGTACCGAGCGCTACTGAATTAGCCACGACGGATTAGCCGCTCCTAATTCTCACTTGATGTGAGGGTTTCAATGAAATTGTGTTTATTCAAGGAAACGGAACAAACATACTGACCGGTAAAAGTTGGAAAATCAAATGATTAACGCTACGAAAAATGAAATGGACACTACAAAATTAAAGTCGTACACTATCCTACTGTACTTTGCTCTTCCCTACCCTACCCCATAACCTGGAAAAACCTACCCCTAGAGTTGAAAGAGGGCCTACAAGGCCCGGCCCCCGAGGCGTGTCGAGCCGGTCCAAAGCAAATTAAAAGGGACCAGGAGGGCCTAACACTTGTAAGTGCCCAAGCCCAAAACAAAGCCCCAGAGGCCAAATAATTAACTCCTTACAAGTGTAACCCTTCCCTAAAAAATCTGCCCAACCCTAAAAATATACCGTACCATAAAAATCTACCCCCTCTAAAAATATACCCTACCAATCACTTTTATACCCACAAAACCCTCCGGCTTGGCCAACGTTCCCAACCTCGATCGTTCCTCTCGGTCACTATAAAATTCGAAAAAGCGTGTCAAGATCAAAACTGACCCAGTAATCCGCTGGTAATGCGCGTTAGACACGCAGTACTATTATTTCCGTGAAAGCGATTGTTGTTCCGTTTCGCTGTCTCTCTTCGTCCCCATCGCTTGGACAAATAATCGGGTCAATAAAGGTAAAGAAGTCGGTTGCGTAACCAAGAGTTTTACAATTTCGGGCGGGGTAAAAGTAGTTGGGATGTAAAATTTCAAATTACAAAAAAAACATAACTCTTATAATCAGTTTGATCAAGTTCACTCGGTTTGTGCTTAAAAAAGTAAGTTTAAAGCCTGACTTTAAAATTTTCAGCTCATTCTAACCCATTTTTCAATATTATAGTAGCTTCACTATACCTAAAAAAATTTAAAAACCTAAAAAAATCAACTTACATGTTCATATCCTTCCTAATTAGATCCACAAATTTCACCAGCTGAAGCGACATTTATCCAATTGGCACATTTTTTCCGGCATGGAGGTATTGAATCAAGGTGAAGTTGTTCACAGCTCAAAAATTGACAGTTCACTGTGTTATCATCAAATCTGTGCTTTCTAAAACATTCTTCACATTATTTTATATCTACCAAGATTATGCTAAACTTTAAAATCGCAATATCTTCTCAATAAACCATTTTTTAGTTCAACCAACCTTCTACAACACAATAAAAATATCAAATTTTGTTCTTAAAATACCTAAATTCAATCCTAAAAATACATTTCAGTAAATAAACTAAAACTCCATCAAAAACACAGAGGAAAGACCATACTAATAAAAAAGAAGGCATGAGTAATATTGCTCATGGTTAAAATAACTTTTTATTCATTTCTCCTCAAATTCTAACCTTTTCTTATACCATAACTTTGACAAGATCTGCTTGCAAGACCCTTGAAAAGATTATAAAAGCAATAACTTGATATTATACCAAATTTTCAAAAAGTTATGTCCGTTTTTAGTGACTAAACCCTAACCAGATGCCATAAACAATATTTCTCAAAATCCAACAAAATTAAGACGTTTTTACAGCTTTATAAACTCTTCACAGCTTCTTTTAAGCCTAGCAAATCACAATAATTTACCGCAAACCCAAAAAGCTCTTCTTCATTATCTTATCCATGTTTTTACTCCATTTCCAAACCTAAACTCACAAAAAACCAAGAAAAAACTTACATTTGACCAGCTCCACTCATTGATCAGGTTTGGCACACTAAATGCATCATGTTGCCATCACATTTCTGTCGTTTTCGTCTTGGTATCTTCTTTTGATCCAATTTTCGTTAAAAATTGCTTCAAAAAATTGTTTTCTGTTGCGCACTGTGCGAATGAATTGATAGAATTTGTGCAGGCTGCGGATTTATTTTATACGGAAGTTAGTGAATTTGGAAGTTAGTGTTTTTTCATTATTAAAAATGTGTTTAGTTGTGAAATTATGTTGTTTTAGGTTTATTAAACTTTAACTTTTATCTATTTTTTTTTAATTTTCGAATTTTTAAAATTTATTGTATTTCAGGGTTACTGTAGTTTGTTCAAAAATTTTTATGAAAACAAATCACTTTTGCAGTTTCATGCTATTTATTGTATGTTCAGTTTTAAAGCCAAAAAAGCTATGAAATGTCACAAAAAACGTCAAAAGTGAGCGACCCCTTCATTCACATTATGCTATATTAATATATTTCAACAATCGTTTCAGTACGACCGCATAAACGCATAATATTCTCTTTGAACGTATAATTTAATAGATGCAAATGATACGCTAATAAATTAATAAACCTTTGATATGTTTGCAATTTTTTGTTACTTCAATTCCTAGCTTTTGTGCTAACATACCATCATGATAATATCGTTGTGTGTATTGTATTTTCTTGTGGAAATTGTAAATGCCGGCCAAGAAGCTCCTAAGATGTACCATTTTTGTAATTGCTTTAAAGAAGGTGAAAGTATTCATGTTATTGGGATGAGTCGACCTGATCAGCATGACTTTATCATGCATGTTTTGAACACGGATTCGGTAGGAAAATTACTGTACTTTTTAAAAATTTTTGTAAAACTCAATTTTTTTAGACGGTAGGCCAAAGTAAAATAGAATAAAAATTTTATTTATGGTTGAGTATAGTAGAGTAGGGTAGAGAAGGATAAAAATTTATTTTATGGTAGGGTGGGGTAAGGCAGGGTAAGTTAGGGCAGGGAAGGATAAGTTAAAGTAAAATAGGATAGGTTAGGGTGGGCAAAATATAAAATTTGTCGTTTTCAATTCATAATAATTTTTTTTATAAATTTACAAGTAAACTACCGTAATCAAAATAAAAAAATTTGACTTTTTAAAAATTTTAGCTAAGAAGTTGTAAAACATCTAAAATTATGTTTATTATTAAATTTTTGGATTGGTACCTTGACTTATGTCGAAGTTATGCAGTTTAGTCAAAGATCAAAAAAGTTCGCTTCCTCTCTGAAAATTGGGTTAATTTTATGTTTTTAAAAGGTTGCAACTTTTTCAATAAACCAGATATGGTATCAAAACTTTAGCGAATGATACAACGTTTTAGGCTTTACAAAACGATATTGTCTAATTTTAAAATTAATTTCAAAAAATTTTAAAAATTATCAAAAATTAAAGAATTTTGAATAGACTTTGGTTCACAAACAATATTTTTGACTTTTTCAATTTTTTTTTAATTTAAAAAACTGTAATTAATACTTTTTTTTAAACTTGGAATTGACCTTATTTAACAATTTAAAGTTTTTTTATTATCTTTACGACAATATTCTAGCCAGACGACACTCCACCAGAAAAGCGCAACTACTATGAAACCCCATTTCATTGTCATCCCTGGTTCCAACATCCATCGGTGCCTGGGCTTAACATGCATTATCAATTTGCGGTTGGACCGGTAACAGCCAACTGGGACAAAGTGGAAAACGTGCCGATGACTCTACAACAAAACCAAAGATATCATTTTAAGATCTACAAACATGGACA
Organism: Bursaphelenchus okinawaensis; assembly: GCA_904066225.2. Lineage (NCBI taxonomy): Eukaryota > Metazoa > Nematoda > Chromadorea > Rhabditida > Aphelenchoididae > Bursaphelenchus > Bursaphelenchus okinawaensis. The sequence continues at coordinate 1,686,004 of CAJFCW020000005.1, read as the reverse complement.
GGGCTTCGATTTGAGGTTGAACGGGACTTTAATCAAAACTTTTGTGTAAGTGAAGCTTGCAGGGTAGGTTAGAGCCCTGGGGCTAAGACAAGAGCAAAAGCAAAAGCTCTGGACTAGGGGTTTAGGCTAAGGCTCTGGGCTAGGGCTCTAGGCCAAGGCTCCGGGCTAAGGCTTTGAGCTAGAACTCTTGGCTAATGCTTTCGCTAATGCTCTGGGCTAATGTCAAAGCTAATTCAATGCAAGACTTATTTTTACGTTACTACAGTAACGACCGCAGTCAACACTGTGCTAAAGGCATCTACATCAAAGAAAACACTTATATTAATCAAGTATGGAAAGAAAACGATGCCGGATGTACTCAACCTGCTCAAGACCCTCCAGAGGATCCAGCTCCAGAAGAACCGTTTCCAGAAGAACCAGCTCAACATAAACCACGTAAACCTCATCCACCACCTAAGGCTCATCATGGCAGTTACCCGGAGATCACGGCAGATGAGAATAGTCAATGCGTTGCTTTCTTTGGATAATGATATGTAATATTATATTAAATTTGAGGATAAAACTTATTTTTTACTTTTTACGCAGCGTATCAATAATGGCTTTAAACATTAGTTTAAGTTTTATTAATAACACAAATTTAAAATTAAAATGGTTATTTTATTTAAAAGTGTTGCAAAATGAAAAATTTAAAAGTTTTTTAATCATAAGTGAATCCATCTTCTGGCATTGTACAACCTTTATCGTTATCCTTCCAAACTTTTTCAATATCGGTATACGATACGAATACTTCATTAGCACAGCCCTCGGCTCTTGGATTACTGTATTATTTCAAATAAATTTTCCAATACCCTACCCTACCCTACGTCAAGTCAAACGTAAGGCCATAGTGAGGATACAGTAAGGAGAAGTAAAAATTTATAACTTACGGTGGCAATCTCTTGACCAAAGTTCCATTCAAACGTAGTTCAAAACTCAATCCTTTTTTGGTTATAGTAAAGTGATACCCTTCATTTTGTCTCAACGTCATAGTCTCATTAAAGAAATTATTATCTTTATAAAAAAGACTTTTACGCGACGAAAACAAGTATCTATTCATGTGAACGCCATTTTTATTTTGAAAAATCATGTGAGCTATAAATGGCGTTTCATGAGTCCTCTCTACTCCATATCTCAAATCACCCTGAAATAACATTTTCATAACTAAGTTTAAGGCTAAGGGTAAAGCTAAGACTAAAACTGAAACTGAGGCTAAGGCTAGACTAATAGTTTTTTAAATTTTTAAATTTTAAAAAACCGTACAAGTATAACGTTGTTAACCAACTGAATGACAAAATCAGGTTGATCAGTCCGGGTTACCAATAACGTGAACTTTTTCGCCACTTTTCATACAATCACAGAAAGGGAAAACATTTGGTCCGTCGTCAGGGCTAACAGCATTTAAAAAAGTTAATAGGACAAAGAACCTTTTGTTAAGCATGACGACTATTCAATATAATAAAATACAAAGTTCTATACGAAAAACCTATAAAATTTAAAATTTTCTGATAAAAACCAATTTAATTTGCTATTTCATGAGAATTGCTAACCATGTCTTTAATGGGCTTTTATTAAATTTCTCGAATTAAGCGTATAATTTTTCTTCTTGTATTGAACTTTTACTTTAGAATAGTCTTTTATAATACTTTATAAACATCACTTTATAATCCTAGCACGGGCGTACCCTTTAGGACCCGCCACGACTACGAACAGCAGTTGGCATTCCGCACCATGTAAACGCCAGCACGACAAGAGGAGAACGGTCAGTCATTTGGAATTATGAGTTAAAGTTAGATTGGTTTATAATTATATTACAGGGTGCGCCCAATGATCTGTTACAAAACTTTACCGGTCGTTTTCTCAATGTTGCGGTTAAATTATTTAAAATTGTTTATTTTGTCTTATTCTCCGTGTTTTTTTAATTGTATAATCATAAAAGTTAAGTCTTCATTGTCTACTGTCTGTCTGTTTTTAGATGTCAAACATGAGAGCTGCCGTCATCAAATTTCATAATGAAGGGAACAGTAACTCCAAAATTGCGAAATTGTTGAATATTCCAAGAATGACAGTCTACAGAGCCGTAAAACGTTTCGAAGAGCTTGGACATGACCGTGACAGACCTAAAAGCGGGCGTCCACCATCTGTTAACACCGTGGCCAATCGACAGATGATCAAGAAGCGCTTCATGCGAAATCCACGGACCCCAGTACGAAAGATGGCCCGGGAGACGGGAATCAAAGAAACTACTTTGAGGCGCATAGTGAGAAAGAATCTTAAGATGAAGCCGTACAAACTCAAAAAAGTTCAGAAGCTAACTGAAGAAAACAAGGCGCTACGTTTCACAAGATGTAAACTGCTTCACCAGCGGGCCGCTGGTCAAAAATGTGAACGAATTCTTTTCACTGATGAGAAGATATTTACATTGTACAGAGGCCTACAATCCCCAAAATGACAGGTAATACTCAACAGTGCCTCCTAAAGCTGAAGCCATCGTGGCAAGTCGTCAACACCCTCGGGGCATTATGGTTTGGGCCGGTATCTGTGCTTCGGGCAAGACCCCTTTGATTTTTGTCGATGAGGGCGTGCAGATCAACAAAGAAGTGTATCAAAGGGACATTTTGGAAGCTGTGGTACTCCCTTGGTCCCGAGAACACTTCAAGAACACCAAATGGACGTTTCAACAGGACTCTGCTCCAACCCGTAAAGCCAAAACAACACAGGAGTGGTGTCGGGCCCATTTTCCGGACTTTATCACCTCAGCTGAATGGCCTCCGTACTCCCCCGATCTCAACCCGATGGATTACAGTATTTGGTCGATATTGGAGGCAAGAGTGTGTTGTAGAAGACACCAAACTTTGGAGTCTTTGAAACAAGCATTGATCGAAGAGTGGGGCAAACTGTCACCGGAGGTACTGCGGCCCGTCTCTGAAAACTTTTTGAAGCGTTTACGCTTGTGCCAAGCTGCAAAAGGGGGACACTTTGAAACCGATTGACTATGTTATAACTAGTACTACATGTTACTATTATTATTTGTTGTTTTAGTTATATTTGTTGTTAAAATAAATATTTGATTAAAAAACCGTGTAACAGATCATTGGGCGCACCCTGTATTGTTGATTGTTAAGTGAAGGTAAATCTTATAACCTTATATTGCAGGACATATAAAGCCTAGTTTATATCAATAGGATCAACATACTGATCCAAATATGACACGAATTAAATTTTAACGGAACCGGACCGCGCCGGAACGTTTAAGTTTGAAAGCCAAGCCTAAATAAAAGCCCTAAAGATTTAGTTTAAAGTCCCGCAACAAAAGATTTGACAGTTTGCGTAAAATGGCAGATCTCAGAAATCCTTTTAATTTTTCTTTGGCCAAACTTGGCCTCGGCTGCTAAAGTTTTTTAAATTCTTTAATTTACTGCAACAAATTATTTTTATTTCATTGAGTTTTCACGCGAGTATGTTCTTCTTCTTGAATTACATGGTGTATTATTCTTCATGTTTGGGGGCATTATTCTTCATGAGACCCAAAATTTTTACTATATAAAAAACGTTGTAAAATAAAAATAGTTTTTAATTATAAGTGAATCCTTTTTCTGGCATTGTACAACCACGGTCGTTATCCTTCCAGACTTTTTTGATATCGGTATACGATATGTAGACTTCATTGGTACAACGCTTGGCTCTGGGGTTACTGTAATACTTAATTAAATTTTTACATTTTCTTACCCTATTCTACCCTACCCTACCCTACCTTACTCTTCCTTACTTTATTATACCCTTTGACTTACGGTGGCAACTTCTTGATCAAAGTTCCATTCAAGCGTAGTTCAAAACTCAATCCTTTTTTGGTTATAGTAAACTGATAACCTTCATTTTGCCTCAATTTCATAGGCACAGTAACCTCCTTATCTTTGATGTGCTCATTTTTACCGGACGAAAACACGTATCTGTTACCGTTAACGCCCTTTCCATTTTTAAAAAACATGTGAGCTATAAATGGAGTTTCATGAGTCCTCTCTACTCCATATCTCAAATCACCCTGAAATTTCATTTTCATAACAAAGACAAAGCTGGCTCACCTCTCGCTAAGGCTAAAGCTTGGGGTTAAACTAAAGCTAAAAGTTAAGTTAGCTTTTTTTCAAATTTTCAAAAACCGTACAATATGAACGTTGTTAGCCAACTGAATAACAAAATCAGATTGATCACTTCGACTTCTACCAATAACATGAACTTTTTCGCCACTCTTCATACAATCACAGAAAGGGAAAACATTTGGTCCATCATCAGTAGAAACAAAATTCAAAAAATTAAATAAAAGCAACAGAACGAAGAAGGTTATGTTAAGCATGACTATAATATTCAACGTAAAACATAAAGTTTTATATAAGATAAACCTATAAAATTTAAAAATTTTGAATATAAAGCAACTTAATTTGCTTTTCTATACGAATTGCAAACCATGTCTTTTATGGGCTTATTAATTTTTCGAATTAAGCGTATAATTTGCTCATTTGTATTGCACTGTTATTGTATAATAAATCGTGTGGGCATGCTATTAGGTTGAAAAGAAAGAATGGCGGATTTTACCAGACTGCGACCCTTTTTTTTATTTCGACAATTCAGATGATTCTGCACAGTAGTGTGACAAACTCTAAGCTCTTTGACATGTTCTCCTGTCGTTTTTAATTTTCTTCTTTCACCGCTGACTTCAGAATCTCATCATTAAGTTCCAGGGATCCCAAGGTAAAGTTGCCAGTTTTTCATCGCAGAGGTTAGAGTTGTACGGTTCGTTCCTTAGCTGTACCACTTTTGAAACTACGTTTTTATCTTTGGACAGATTGCCGCTAAATTTTAAAATTGAGATTGTTAAGCATATTCAAAAACAGCTTATGAAATTTTATTTATAAATCAACAATTCCAATTTTCTTGTAATGCTAAATTTTCTTTTTTATCGAGGAAGCATAATTTAATACTGCTTTTATAAAAGCATAATAGGCCTTCTAGATTGCTTGCAACTATGCAATATAAATTCTTAGTTTTTGTTTTCGCTGTAAATTACTTACTGAGTGGTGTAAATTGTGGTGAAGACGGACGATTTGATTATCACTTCTGTAGTTGTATGAAAAACGGTGAAATGTTTCATGTTATTGGTAAAAGTCGAATGGATCAAACGCATTTTATGATCCAGTTGCTTAATAATGTTCCTAAGGTATGTTTCAGTTCAGTCATTATTTTCGAATTCAAAGCAAATTTATGTGTGCGGGTCGGCACATATAAGCCTAAACTAAACTTATACAAAGTTAATTACAGGGCGACCACCCAGACTTCATAAGCAAGTTTTTTGAAACACCATTCTCAGCTCACATGCTTTTTTCAAAAGGCGTACCAATCAATCAGTACAAGTTTAGACGAGGAAAAAGACTTGTTTTCTCGGATAAAACTGAAACCATGCCATTGAAATTGAAACGAAACGAAGCTTTTCATTACACTGTAACCAAAAAACACGAAAGTTTTGAGTTGCGATTGAATGGGACGTTGATCAAGACCATCAAGTATGTTATAACAGGACAGTATCTTTAAAAAATTTTTTGTAAGAAAAGTTTAGGCGTATGTTATATCTTATGATCAACTGTCATACTCTGCCTATAGTAAGCAACAGAACCGGGCCGGGCCTTAGTTCGGGCCTCCTCGAGCCCACAGTTTCCGGCCCTGTCTTTTTCAATTTTGCTTTATCCCGGTCCAAGTCTGGTTTATTGAAGAAAATATTTTACTACAGCAGAAAAAAAATATCAAGGTAATAATTTACAAAATTTTAGTACTCCCCGTGCTAAAAATTGTACAAATGCAGCATTTGTATCCTATACAAACATTGAAAAAGCTTGGAAAGACAACGATAAAGGATGCACAGAGCTAGAAGATTGATTGTAATATTTAATTTCTAAATTTTATAAATACTCGTGAATTAGCTTTGAATAAACTATTAATCCTGTTATTATTTTTTTTTATTGTGTGTATTTGTACCATGCACAAGCGCACCCTTTAAGTTCCGCCGCGAAAACGAAGCGCTTGGCATTCTGCATTATGTTGCTAGCACTACAAGACGGGGAGGGGGGAGGATGCGGGACAGAAGACGGTTAGTAGCTGGTGAGCGGGCACGCAAGGCGGTTGCGACATCTGAAGGACGTCACATTATGTATTGAGATCTACTTTCATATCGGTTTTAATATATCTTTTGTTCATATTATTTTTGATTTTTTGTAGAAGATAAACCTTATCATCGTATATAAATTCAACTGATGTTCATTTTTATTAATAACATACGTTTTATACAATTCATTTTGTTTTATATACCATACAATACTAAAAAGCTAAGTCATATATTGTGATGCTAATAACTTTCAATTTATTTTTTATTACTTGCATCCGTCTACTTGTTAAACGCTTTATTTCTTTTCTTATTAACCCACAGCATGTTTAAAGAAACGTTTTTTTGCCTTGTCATCTTAATTTTACCCTATTTAGTAAGTTGTGGTGAATGGGGACCACATGCTTATAAGTTTTGTGATTGTATGAAAGCCGGAGAAAAATTCCATCTAATTGGTAATAGCAAGACAACCCAGAAAAATGTTGTTATGCAGTTGTTGAACAATGTTGAGGTAGGTGTTTTTTTATACCATAAAGTTTTGTTAGTATGATCTTGGGTACTATAACACACTTTAAAGCTAGGCGTTGGGGATTTGGGCTAAGGCTCTAGGCTAGGGCTCTGGTCTAGGGCTCTGGGTTATGACTCTGGGCTAGGGCTTCGGCTAGGACTCTGGGCTAGGGCTTTGGGCGAGGGCTCTGGGCTAGGGTTCTGGGCTAGGGCTTATTTTTTTCCAAGAGATACCCCCGTCTACCCTTTCTCTAGGCTCTCAACCTCCCTTATATCAATATCTTTAGGGCGACGTAGAGACAGGAGACCCAAGTGCTGTAATGGAAACACCTTTTCATGTTAATGTATGCTTTCAAACTCAGGACGGAAGACCTGAGTTTCAATATTTGTTTGCGTGGAAACGAAAAGGTGGCAGTTGGGACAAAGTCATACCTGTACCATCAGCTTTGAGAGCCCATCAACCTTATCATTTTACAATTGGCAAAACTAGCGACGGATTTGAGTTTCATGTGAATGGAACATTTATACAGAAAATTAGGTGAGTGTTACCTATTAGATGGTCCAAGTATTATTGATCACTTTTAATAGACTAACTTCTTAAATCCTTTTTTACAGTAATCCTTACACTTCACATTGCACTGGAGGGATTGATATATCTTCTTCTTACGTTGAAAGAGCATGGAAGGATAATGATAAAGGCTGCACAGTGCCAGAGGCTGGCTTTGACTCCGAATCGGACGATGATTCAGATGAAGAGTTTGACTGGAACAAGTACGGTGATGAAGTTTTTTAAGGCGACACCTGTCTGATTATGAAAAGTTTTATAAACTATCATAAACACTTAAAGCAATAGTTGATTAAAATTTTAATTTCAAAAAGTACTTATAGGTGTGTGTTACGGTACCCCTTTTATTATATATATGACAATATCTCACGTTGTCCAGACTGTTTTGTAATGATCATTCATCGGTTAATACATTAAAAAAGCTTTACAATTCATCGTGTAGTAAGACTTTATAAAGTAATAGTTTTGATTGTCTCTAAAAACAAGTTTTAACATTTGTCATGCTTACCATAACAACCGTTATTTCAATGAATACATTTTATATAATAAATAATAATGTTGAAGACATACCTATAAAGACATACCCAGCCTGTACGTTCTCTGATTTTTCATTCTGTTTCAAACGCTAGCCCTACCGCACGTATATATTATAATAACTGCGTTTTAAAAGCCACTTTTCATTTACGGCAGCAAAGATAAAAATAATTCATTGTAATGCTAATTTGCTTTGCAGAGTTTCTTATAAACCTCTTATTATTTATGGTTTATTACTTATTGAGTTAGCCATGAATGAACTAGCGGTGTCTGTTCTTATATTAAGTTTTTCTAATATTGTGGTGTGTCTAGAATATGGACCACGAGTTTTTAAATTTTGTAATTGCATGAAAGAAGGAGAAAAGTTTCATTTCATTGGAAAAAGCAGCCCTGACCAAAGATACATTGCTACAACGTTGATGAACAATGTTCAGGTAAATTTCACATGCATTCTGTAAAAGTCCACGTAACGAATATTTTAAAACTTACATTTTGATTGATATAACATGAAGTTGCAACCGCTGTACTTATAGTTAAAAACAGGGCCGGGCGCAAAAAAAAATTTCGAAAAAAGTTGAACGTGGTCCCCCCCTTAAATGAAAACTCATTGGGTTGGGGTTGAACCGCAGCAAATTTGAACGGAGCAGGGCCGGCACACATAATCTATACAATCCTAAATTAAAGCCAAATTGAACCGGGCCAATAAATTTTTTAAAAATTTAATTTTACTCAAACTCTTTACTTTAGGGTAACTTTGAAGTCATTGTAAACTCAACTTGCTGCGAAGTTCCAATGCACGCTAACGTTTTTTTTCAAATGGACAAACCAAAACAGAAAAATGAAATTTTATTTGCATGGTGCTCAAAAAAACAACCTTGGGACAAGTCTGTAAGCGCTAAATCACCATTAAGACAAGGCCAAGATTTTCATATTGAAGTCCTCAAGAAAGGCAATGGCTTTATACTTTTTGTTGACGGAAAAAGGATTAGAAAGATCACGTAAGTCAATGGCGGGCGCAACATCTTATAGACGGGAAGATTTAGAAAGGCAGCCTTTGCAAAATTTTTCCTCTAAATTGTCTTTTGCAGTAATCGCTACACTAGCCATTGTACAAACGGTGCTGAAATATCACCGAGTTATATTAAAAAAGCATGGAAAGATAACGATGTTGGATGTACACAAGACGAAGATTCATCACTTGAAAATTCAGAATGACCTTCTGGATCCACAAGCAATTCAAATGACGTGCCAGAGATAAACACAGACGAAAATAATTATTTTAAATAAGGTAGTGCGTTCAAACCTAATTATAAAGCAGCACCATGAATTGATGCTTATAATAATAATAAAACTGTTCAACATTTTGTAAAGTAAAAAAAATGTTTTAAAACACAAAACTTTATTTCTTGGTAAGCCGACGCACGTGTGTCTGAAATAAAACAAAAAATTGAAATGGAAGTTTCTGGTTTTTCGTTACATTTCAAAAAATTAAATTTAAAAACAATTCGCAACGAAAAGCCACTATTGATCATTTCCCATTTCAGACAGACGTGCGACGTAAACAATTATAATTTAAGTCTTCTTTTGTAATGTTAATTTTTATATATTTAAAATATTCAGAATAATCAAAAAAACAATTTTTATATGATGACATCCAAGATTGTACAGTTCTTTGTACGACGGCCATTTATCGACTATTTCTGCTGGACCTTTTTCCATACAGTCTGTAATAAGATGTAGAAAGACTAATTTACATTTGTCATAGATCGACTAAAAAATGGTCCCTCGAAATGGGAAACTGAACTGGAGACCAATCCTCTCACGTTTTTTGCAAAAAAACTGCCTAACTTTTGAAACAAAACGCCAATGACTTTCGAGGGACCTTTCGTGGCCCTTTAACAATTGTCATGCTTACCGTAGCAAATTTTACTTCTACGCCCAACGCATTTTTCAAATTTTGTTTACCTAGCTTCACAGACGATGTACAATTAACACAGATCATGAAGTTTGCCAGTAAACCACTACTTTTAAAGATAACATACGGCGCTTACTGCTCTACCATTCGGTAATATTGTTAAATGGCGGATAATGGGATCAATTCCAATGACCTCTGTAGCACCAAACACTTTCAAAATAGAAAAGCACAATTGCTGAAAAAGCAAAACAATAAAACAATTGTAAATTTGGGAGACGGAAACAAACCATTTCCGTTGTAAGTTTCCTAATTTTGCCTTTTTTATTAAAAACAACTTTTTATCCACGAACAACCGCAATAAAAATAAAAGTTTATTGTAATGCTAATTTGGTTGGCAGAATTCCTTATAAACCTTTTATAATTTATGGTTCCTTATTTATTGCAATAGCCATGAACATGTCGGCGTTTCTTCACCTCTTTATTATATTGCCTTGTTTGAATTTTGTAACTGGTCTAGAATATGGACCACGAGTTTTTAAATTTTGTAATTGCATGAAAGGAGGAGAAAAATTTCACTTTATTGGGAAAGTTAGCTCGAACCAAGGATACATCGCTACTACGATGATGAACAACGTTGAGGTGAGTTTCAGGGAAATTCTAGTAAAACTATTATGTAATAAATTAAACTTGAAAAGCAACCACTGGCAGAGTTTTTTTACCTTTTGGGTCCGGTCCGGATTTTTGAATTTATTTTTCCAGCCACACTCATAACCCTGCACACTAGGCCTGGCCCGATGCAAAAACAGAGAAAAAACGTAGGGCGGGCACACTTGATCTCTAGGGTCAGGGCGTAAACCAAGGTTCCTCCCAGACCGGACCAAACAATTAAATTGGATGCTTTACAAACTTGACTGTATATAAAAGTCTGCTTTAGGGTAACTTTCAAGCCCTTGTAAACACAACTTGCTGTGAAGTTCCAATGCACTTTAACCTTATGTTCAAAACAAGCAAACCAAAATCAAAAAACGAAATTTTATTCGCATGGTGCCGTAAAAAACATCCTTGGGACAAGACCTTAAGCGCTCCTTCACCGTTAAGACATGGCCAAGATTTTCATATTGAGGTCCTTAAACGAGGCAATGGTTTTGTACTTTTTGTTAACGGGAAGAAGGTTAAAAGGATCACGTAAGCCAAAACTTGTGAATTTCCCTTAATTTGTTTTTTAAACTTTTTAAAAGTCCTTGTTGAAATTGTTCTTTGCAGTAATCCCTATACTAGCCACTGTACGAATGGTGTTGAAATCTCGCCTAGTTTTATTAAGAAAGCATGGAAAGATAACGATGTTGGCTGTACACAAGACGAAGATTCATCATTAAATGCTGATACAAATTTAGGATCTTCTGATTCTGCAAACGATTCAGATGATGGTCCGGAGATAACTACAGATGAAAATGACTATTTTGAATAAGGTATTGCGTTCAAGGCTAATTGTCAAACAGCATCATGAACTGATGCTTATAATAATATAATAAAAATGTTCAAGCTTTTTTTAGATTTATTAAAATAAAAAAATGTTTTAAAACACAAAAATTTACTTTCTGGTAAATTGACGTAAACACTTTATCTTACTTTAGGTGTTCTTTTAAAATGTTAATTTTTATTGTTTTTTTTGCGTTTTGGCTTATATTAAAAAATATTCAGAATATGGTCAAAAATTAACTATTATATGTCAACATACAAGATTGTCTAGTTCTTGTATGACGGACATTTATCGATTATTACACCTGAACCTTTTTCCGTCTACAGTTTAAAAAGATGTAGAAGGGCGTATTAACATTTTTTATAGATCGGCTTTAAAAAAATGTTTAAAAAATTGTCATGCTTACCGTAAAAATCCTTGCTTCTACCACCCAACACATTTTTCATTTTTCACATTTGTCTACCTAGCTTCACAGAAGAGGTAAAATAAGCACAGATCATAAAGTTTGCCAATATCTCACTGCTTTGACGGTAACAGAAGACCTGGTTACTGCTCTACCATTCGTCAATATTGTTAAATGACAGATCTGCAGAATCTCTTCCATCGGCCATTCGGTAGCACCAACTACTTTCAAAATGGAAAAACACAATCGCTGAAAACCAAAATAATTCAAAAATTTTAAATTTGAGTGACTGAAACAATCATTTTTTTAGTCAATTTCCTAATTTTTGGTTACACAAAATACCTCACACATAACAACCGATTTTTAAAAGCAACTTTTTATTTACGGACTGTTGCAATAAAAATAAAAGTTTATTGTAATGCTAATTAGTTTGACAGAATTTCTTATAAATCTTGTATAATTGATGGTGTATTATTTATTGCGCTAGCCATGAACATGTCGACGGTTTTTCACCTCTTTATTATATTGCTTTGTTTGAATTTCGTAGCTGGTCTAGAATACGGACCACGAGTTTTAAAATTTTGTAATTGCATGAAAGAAGGAGAAAAATTTCATTTCATTGGGAAAGCTAGCCCGAACCAAGGATACATCGCTACAACGTTGATGAACAACGTTGAGGTAAGTTTTAGAGAAATTTTGTAGAATTCGTGTTCAACAAAATAGACTTGAAAAATACCACTAACATAGTCTTGCCTTTTGGGTTCGGTCCTGATTTTTGAATTTATTTTTTTCTGCCAAACTCATAGCCTTGCCCACGTTCGGCCCGATGCAAAGCCGAAGCAAATGTTTAAAAATGCAGGGCTGGAACACGTGATCTCTAGAGTAAACCAAAGTTCTTCCCAGACCGGACCGAAAAATTTGGGCCTGACTTTTCTGCTTTACAAATCTATAAGGTGCCGACATAAAGAACAAGCCATTTTTTACACGAAATTACAGGCAAGGTGTGGCGGGTTTTTTATGTCGGCATATAATAACCGTATTTAAACAGCTTGCTTTAGGGTAACTTTGAAGCCCAGGTAAACTCAACTTGCTGCGAAGTTCCAATTCACATTAACGTTTTCTTCAAAACCAGCACATCAAAATGGAAAAATCAAATTGTATTCGCATGGCGCCGTAAAAAACATCCTTGAGACAGGACCTTAAAGGTTCCTTCACCATTAAGACATGACCAAGATTTTAATATTGAGGTCCTCAAAAAAGGCAATGGTTTTATACTTTTTGTTAACGGGAAAATGATCAAAGAGATAACGTAAGTCAAAACTTTAAAATTTACTTTACTCTACCCTGAATTTTTAAAGTTTTTAAAATTTTTTGTTAAAATTCTTCTTTTCAGTAATCCCTATACTAGCCACTGTACGAATGCTGTTGAAATCTCGCCTAGTTTTATTAAGAAAGCATGGAAAGATAACGATATTGGCTGTACACAAAAAGAAGATTCATCAGTGAATTCTGATAAAGATTCAGGATCTTCTGATTCTGACAGTGATTCAGATGACGGTTCGGAGATACCTAACGAAGAAGATGACAATTTTGAATAAGGTAACGTGTTTAAGTCTAATAATCAAAAAGCGTTATCAATTGGTGCTTATATAAGAATAATAAATCTGTTAAGTATTTTTTGACTATAATTTTTAAAATTAAAATTTTTTCGATTTTAAAACACAAAATTTAGTTCCTAGTAAAACGACGTAAAAATTCTTTCTATTAGGCCGTTTTTTGTAATGTAAATTTTTACTGCTTGTATTATAAAACATATAAATAATAATAGAGTCAGGGCCGGGGACTTTTGGTCTGGGGACGAGGGTCGAAAAAAATCCACTGGGGGACCACGTTCAACTTTTTTCGAAATTTATTTCCTGGGGGGAAGAGGAAATCCCCCCCCCCAGTCCCCGGTCATAAATAAATATTAAATATCAACATCAGAGATACAGTGGAACTCTTGTATAACGAATCAGTCGGGGACTGGAAATTTGTTCGTCATAAAGGAGTTTTGTTATACAGGAGTTTTCAATGCACTGAGCAGTAGAAGACGGGGATTCAAAAATTGTTTGTTATGCAAGAGTTTTGTTGTAGAGGAGTTTGTTATACAGGAGTTCCACTGTAAATTGAGCTAGTCATGAAATAATCAAGCAAATTTTAAAGAAGCCAAAAAATGAAGCCGGGCTTTTTTAAAGGTTATCATAACAGTTTATTAGTTTAGATCTATTATATACAAATATGTACTTCTTACTTCAAATTTCGAGTTTAGAAAAACGCCTTTTCTGGTGGAATCATTGAAGGAATATTGCCATTGTTATTTTCACTTGTAGTTCGAATTCTAGCCGTCTGTGTTGAGTGGTATAGTGGTAGAGGGGTTCTTACTTCTGACTGAAAGGAGTTTGTTAAAACGTGGGGTAGGTTGTGAAAGTCAGGGTAGGGTAGGATAGGGTATTGTTGTTTCAACTTACATTCCCAAGTAACGAAAACTTAGCATTAACATAGTAATTAGTGTCAGCAAAGCTAGGGATATTTAACTGAACCTTGTTCAAAATTTTTCGGTTTAAAATGAAACCAGTAATAATTCCTCCAAATACTGCTACAGCCAATGTTATGAACATTCCCATCAATTGATAGCCAGCTTGAATATATTTGTCACGATTAGCACCTTCCATGCTACCACCCTTCCAAAATGGGTAGATTGTGTGGATACTGTAACAAAAGAATTATTTTAGGCTTATTTTTCTTACAAAGATTTAAAATTACTTTTTGAAGCAATTTTCTTACTTCTCTGCATATTCTTCCGGCTGGTAATGTAGTACAAGATAAACCCCGCAAAAGCCTGATATTAAGCTAGGTAGACCATGCAGATTGTGAACGCCACAGGTGTCGTATAGTTGAAAACGTTTTTCTAGTAGCTTTGGCTAAAAACTTGGGACGTTATTAATGTTATATGTATTGTTCAAATAATTCTGTGCTCCTTTTCAAAGTAAATTTATTTTTTTAAATTTAGAAAAATTTTTGCATATACTATACTATACTATACTATACTATACTATACTATACTATACTATACTATATTATACTATACTATGCAACGTCATTAAATACCTACCGTAATAAACACATGCCCCACAACACTAACCAGCCCAGCCAAAGTCCCGACTAACAATGCATGATGAGGGTACAACACCACATTAGCAACGGACCCAATAGCAACACCTCCAGATAAGGTCGAAGATTGTATGTGCAACATGTTAAACCTTCCCATTTGATCACTCAAACTTGATGTCATAAACGTCACTAAAGTACACGAAGCCATAGCTAAATAAGTGTTCATAATGGCTCTGTATCGCGCATCTTCAGTAACCTGTGTAGCACCATTAAAGCTAGGGAAGAAGATCCACAAGAATAGAGTACCAATCATAGAAAATAGCTCCGAGTGTTCGAGGTACCCACTTTGAGTATCAGTTTCAGATAATGTGCTACGTTCACAGACTTTGGCTACAGTAAGCCCGAAATAGGCTCCAAAACAGTGTACGATCAAAGCACGGCCACTGTCGTTAACGTGAAGAATTGTGAATAAGATATGTTCTAGTAGGGTCGCAAATGAAGTTTCTAGAAAAGCCAGAAAAAGAAATTGTATTGGAGTTAAGCGGCCGAGTAGGACGCCCATGCTGATTAGTACTACTACACATGATAAGTCTGCGTGGATTAAACTGGAAAATATTATTTGAAAGACAATTCAGTATATTTCAGTTTGCTTTTGAGTTGACCCGACCAGTGCCGGACAGGGACTTTTGGTCTGGGGGCGGTGTTTGAAAAAATCCACAGGGGGGACCAAGTTCAATTTTTTCAAAAATTTTTTTTCTGGGGGGGGGGGGTTCTTTTTGAGGCCCGGCCCGTTTTCATTTTTACCTCAAGTCCGGACAGACCTAAATTTAGCTTAAAGCCAGCCCGGCCGTTCCTCACTCCTAGAGCTCAGCTTAAGTCTCGTATCAAAGTAAACTCACTCATTGATAGAAATTTTAAACAAGCCAGTGGTAACAAAGTCATGGCTCAAAAATCCTCTCAGGATCATAACATATTGCATGACAAACGCTGATAATAATAAGTTGATAGATATCGATGAAAAACCATATCGTTTAAGAAATGACATTAAAAATCCAAAACCAACCATCACCATAACGTGAATGTCTTGGAACACTGAAAGTACTTTCATTATAGAGGTGTTCGGTATACAGGAGTTTTGGCTAGGAAGTTACAGCACTGTTTACTATATTTTTTAAAGTTTCGTTAAAGATTTCTGAAAATTAAAGCAAGCTTATCACGGTGCAAAACTTACTAGGATAATCAGTGTTGACATAGATCTGACTTGATTTTCCATGCGGCATTGCGTTGAAGTCATAGCGTACAAACAGTGCAAATATCAAAATAAATATAAATTGAAATACAAAGGCTACAAAGCTAAATTGCCTTCTCTGTAGCACGTTCATTTTGTGGAATGTCTGGGGCTGAAATTAATATTATTATTAGAGTTTAAATAAAAAACTTTATGCTAAATGTCTACAAAATCTAACTTTACAAGACAGTTGCATCAATTATCCCACGGGTTTTAGAACGAAACCTATATAGGACAAAAGATCATAAAAGGTTACCCAGATAACCACTTTGAAAAACTACTGACAAGGTAAATCCCCAACCTGCCTCGCTCAGAATCAGCTCAAAATTTTGATATTAATTCTTTTTATCACCAATTGTACCCATAAAAGCTTTTAGCTCGCGATTTTGAGTTCAAAATTTTAAATATATAAGTTTCCCGTTATTTTGGCATATTTGGCATTATGTTTCAAGTGCTTTTTTCAGCTTTATGGACAAGCTAAGCTTACAAACTAAAAAATTTAGATTTATTTAAACAGAAAAACAATTAAAAATTAAAGAATGAGAAAGTTATAAGCTTGAAACACAATACCAATTTGGCGGGAAATCCAAAACGTAATTTTTTAATTCCGGTTTTCTCAAGTTTTCCTGAAAAGCGCGATTTAGTACTTTGCTGAAGATCTTATAATTACACAATCTTTTTATATAAAAAGTTTGAACTCAATCAGAGCGGGGCAAGGAGAAGGAACTTCCTTGTAAGCTTCCAACACAACTTTGCCTTACTTATCTTAACCAATTGATGAGCAAGGCTAACAAATATGAGCAAAACCAAAAATCAAACGATTTGCAAAGGTAAAATGAAAAACCAGGCAAATTTGTGAAAAAGTCTATTCGACTTTAATTAAAATCAAATGACAAAGACGTGAAAATCAAGTAATTCAAGCATTTTTTACATTAACGTGTCGCTTTGATAATAAAAACCCCCCATTGACTTACCATTTGTAATATTGGTGTTGTTGAATTATATGTTTGTTAACAGTAAAGTAACAACCAGTGATCACAATAATTTGGAGTAGAATAGTAACTTATATTTTAGTAAGAAAGGTACTGTAAAAACGCTTTGAAAATACTAAACTTTGATAAAATTTGTTGCTAAAAATTAAAAAAAAACAATTTTTAGGTAATAGACTAGCAATTTTAATGTACAAAACAAGCCTACGACAATAAAAAACCTTTAAAATCCTATAAAAACCGTAAATTCGTCTTTGTAAACAATTTCAATCGCGGTAAAATTAAAAAAATACATTATATTTTTTCAACACTCATTAATTTCCACGCCGTTATGCTTTTATTAAACTAACAGACGGCTGACCTTCAAACAACTTTTATGATATTCATTTATTTTTGTTTGGAAAGGAAGTTCACGTCAAGGGCAATGAGAGGTAGACCTGAAAGAGAGGCTACTAGGCTCGGCTTCGAGCTGGCCTTGTCCCAAGATTGGTCAGTTCAAGGCAAATTTGAAAAGAACCAGGTTGGCATACATAGTTCTTCTTTTCTTGGAAGGCCGGGGTACAAACCAAGGTACCAGGGCCCAGCTTAGGTTGCGCAGCCAGACCTGCAAGAGGCAGAGCTATGCCTTAGCTTAAACGTAAGCCCATATGTGGAAACCTAAGCATTTTGAAAAGACCAGGCAGACATAATATCTTTTTTAGACCCCAAGGCCCGACCTCAAACCAAGACTCGACGGGTTTAAAAGTCTAGTTGCGAGACCTAGACCGATCTCTTGGAGCTTCTTTTTCTAGTCTTAGCACTCGACCTCTTTTTTTTAGCCCCAGCACCCGGCAAACGGTTTGGCTTAGTTTTTTTTTTTTCAAAGTTGCGTTAGCCCGGCCCGGAGCCCAATGGGACTGTTTTCAGGTCTAGAAGCCATAAATTTTAACAAAATAAAGTTATAGTAAAACGGCTCAACCTATTGACTAAAAAATTATAATACAAGTTTATTTTTTTACAAAATACAATTTTCAAATAAAAAAGACACGGTTGTTTTAAAAAATGTTTTTGTTCAGCTTTTTGTACAGGTAGTAGAGTTTATACGAACAGTAGCTTGAATCCCAAGACCAAACCAAATAAGCCATAGACAAGTTTCGCAGTCGTGTAGACAACATTTTTTAGAACTGGTGTTTGAAGTTGTGAGTAGATCGTTGGCAGCAACATTTTGACTGTTTTTAGAACCATAGTTTATACTTGAGACCACTAAAAAGATAAATTTTGAAATGTACAACAACACAAAAAAAGTCTCGTTAAAAACATCAGTTACAAAAATCATTTTTTTAAAATTAAAACGGTTAAAAAATTGAATATAGACCCAAGAATATTTCTGTTGCCTGAAAAGAAAGCCCGAAGCACTAAAAGACGGTAAAGGCAAATTTGCGCTACTTATCTCTAAAGAAAACATAACATAAATAAGCCGTGACAAGAAATTTGAAAGAAATGCCAATTTCAATACAGTGTTACTAAGAATACAATTGACTTTAGATGCCTGTGGGGTGTAATCATTGACTTTGTACGCTTGTATGTATTACAATAGCAATTCCTGGTCAGACTTGCTAATCCAGCGGAAGTAATCCAGGATACCATATTTTGTGTCATTGTTCCGTGTCTACATTTCTACAATGCAATACAATATATCTCTTTATTTTGGTGTGTTTTTGTCTGTATATTTAATCCATTTCCTTGCTTGCATTGAACTGTGGTCGTTTAATTTTGAAAAATAAAACAAATTTTATTTTTGATTCTTGAAGAGAGCCAAAGGCCTTGCTGAACTGCCATGTTAAGCCGTAGAACACCAATGTCAAGACTTATTGAACAATCACTTTAAGCCTTACAAAAAAACTAAGTTACCGTTAATGAAGAGCTATGTAAGGCCTTACTGAACACTAAATTTAAGACTTACCAACCAGCCACTTTAAGCCTAAAAACCTGACGTTTTAAGCCTTACTAAACCGTAATTTTACGACTTATTTGCCAATTGAAGTCTTACAAATCTGTCATTTTTGCCCTTGACCAGTCTTTAGAAGCCTTTCAAAAGAGCCATTTTGAACCCTATGCACTGCTAAAGAGTAATGTTTTAATAAATAAACTTAAGTCATTAAAATCCGAAACGAAATCCTGATCAACGATCAGACTGTTGTAAACGATGTAAGCCGGTAGTAAAAAACAGTTATGATCTACGAGGTAATAAAAACATTTGTCGTCATTTGATCATTGAAATACCTTGGGATTATTACATATTGTTTTATTTAAGGTAATACTGGTTAAGGTAAAAACACAAGGTAATATTTTTTTTTGATAACCATATTGATTGTATTCAACCAATATCCATTATTAAGTGTTACCTATTGTATTAAGCTAGTGTTATTGATTGTATTAGATTAATTTATATTGAATCAAAATTCTTTAATACCTTTTACGTTAAAAAACAAGGTAATACCTGTCGTATTCAGTTAATTCTCACGTAAAAGGTAATACCTATTGAGCTAGCATTACTCTCCACCCATTTATCATAATCTGATCCTGGGATTTGCTTCAATATTGGATATCCGGTCAGAAAGTAATATTGAATCTACTACTTAAAGCAAGGTGTCGAGTATACTATTGCATTCGAAAACCGACTTTAATAGCTTGATATTAAGGCTACGGGGTTCTAACACTTGATACTTTTTTCTTTTTATAAATAAAAGAGTACTACACCTTGATTATAAACTAACATCGCCAGCTCCAACGGCCAAGATCATGGCTGTTGGACTACTTATTATATTTGCCATATCTCTAATAGTATTCTACAACAACTTTTACAAACGCCGCAATCTACCTCCAGGACCAACGCCTCTACCTATAGTAGGAAACCGACTAACGCTATACTTGTCAAAACATTGGCCAGACACGTTTTTAACATGGAAACAACAATATGGCAAGATGTTCACATACTGGTCCGGAGAAACACCCTACATTGCCATAGCTGAATATAAGCTGGCTAATGAAATGTTTGTCAAAAATGCTGACATATTTTTTGATCGAATTCAGTTTGGCATGTTGGATAAGATCACAAAAGGTGGATCTTATGGATTGTTGTTCACTGGTGGTGCGTTGGCTAGAGAACACAGGAGATTTGGGATTAAAATCTTTAAAGATTTTGGCATGGGCAAAAGCGCGATGCAAACTACTGTGAGTTTTAAGGATTTTATGTTACAAGACAAGAAAAATATAAAGTTGAAAAGGAGCATCCCATAAGTTTAAAAAAAAACTAACAAAAATAAGAAAAAACAGTTTAAAAACCAATAAAATTACAGATAATAGCAGAGACACAAGTAATGCTTGACAGTATTAACAAAGAAATCAACTTACATGACGAGGTAGACATCAAGCCTTTCACTGACATTGCTGTAAGCTCCGTCATCAATGTGTTGATGTTTGGGTATCGATTTACTGAAAATGTAAGTACTTGAAAACATTCCACATACACTTACAATGATGGTTAAGTCCATGGTTAGTAATAGAATTATCGTTTTGATTATTTTCCAGTGATAGCATTCGTCGTTTTTAATACTAGTTAGTGATATTGTTCGTCACTGAATTTGTTAGTAATAGCATTCGTTGTCGAATTGTCAACCGGCCAAATAATCACAAAAACCTAAAAATAACAAATTTCAAAAAATCAAAAAAAAAGAAGTTCAAAAATTTCAATTTTAGAACAATGAAGACAAGTTCCGAGTATGGAAAAAGCAATCCGAAGACGTCAACCGCCTCTTCTTCCACTCTGCCATCCTCCTCTGGTCAACCGACGAAAACGCTTACAAATATCCGTTCTGTAAAGGACCTTGTGAAGAATTCATACAAGCTATGAAAGCCTTATCAGCTTCAATCATGCATGAAATCAATGTTCATAAACAAAGAATTGAAGTTGAAGGCAAAACAGAGGCAGATGACTACGTCGATGCTTATCTGTTGGAAAGACAACGAAGACTTCAGAATAATGAAGACGCTAGCATTTACAGTGAAGAACAACTTGTAGCCATCGCTTTAGACTTTTGGTTTGCTGGTCAAGTGACGATGACTAATACTGTTTGCTGGTGCATCGCGTTTATGCTACATAATCCAAAAGTTCAAGAAAAGATGGTTGAAGAGTTGGACAGGGTAGTTGGAAGTGATAGGATTATTACCATGTCTGATAGAAATGAACTGCCTTATATGAATGCTGTGATCAATGTAA
The DNA here is from genome assembly GCA_904066225.2 of Bursaphelenchus okinawaensis. NCBI lineage: Eukaryota > Metazoa > Nematoda > Chromadorea > Rhabditida > Aphelenchoididae > Bursaphelenchus > Bursaphelenchus okinawaensis. The sequence goes on along the minus strand of CAJFCW020000005.1, from coordinate 1,664,731 downwards.
GTTGAAAAAAACGTTTAAAACCCTACCTCGCCCTCTTTATCCTATCCTACTTTAATCTAACTTACCCTACCCTAAGAAAAAAACAAAAATTTTGAAATTTCAAAAATTTTTAAATTTTACCTTTTCCGTTTTCAGGAAACCCAACGTCGAACAAACCTCGGTGGTGAGAATGTAGCTCGAAAAGTTGGCCAAGATTGTGAATTTGGTGGTTACAGTTTTAAGAAAGGTCAACATGTTGTGCCACAGATTTCTGTGTTCCTAGAAGATCCAGAAGTTTTCGAAAATCCAAAAGATTTCAATCCTGAACGATTTCTGGAAAACGGAAAACTAAAGTCATACGACGAAAATGTGCCATTTGGAATGGGAAAGCGATCTTGCATGGGCGAGAGCATGGCCAAAATGGAACTTTTCATATTTTTGGCCAACCTTTTCAACCAATTTACTGTGAGTTTTAGTTTTTTAAGAACAAGCCTAATTTAAGCCTAAAAAATAATAAGGCTAATAAAAATTTAAATATTTAAACACAAAAAAGTGAATATTTTTAAAATAGCTCGTTAATTTTTAGGCCAAATTGAAAAATAATGTTTATATCAACATTATTTTCAGTTCAAAGCCGGATCGGAAATCCCAGAATTAATAAAAGCAGACAGCGGCGGTGGATTAACGATAGCACCATACAAATGCATCGTCCAGAGGAGACGAGAATTATGAAAACAATACAAGATAACATTCACATTTCATTGTGAAGACCCCATTATCTGTATATAGTGTTGCTGTTTGCGGAGATTAATAAATTTTTAACTTCTAAGATTTGGAAAGTTAATTATCTGTCTTGGTTTTCCCTACCCTACTTTACCCTACCATACCCTTTGTAGTTTAACACCACAAAAAATTTTTAAAAAAATTTACAGTTACAGCAAACCAAACGTTGAATCAACATATCAAAGAACATGTGCCGTCGATCAATCCAAACAAATTTACCGACAGATAACGGCCAAATGTGAATAACTGTTAGCGCTTGGAATACGGAAGAAAGCTACTCACGGCAGAGGCAGATGAATGTTCTCGAGCTTTTTACTCATTTTTAATTAGAAGTTATACTATTTTTTGTTTGACATTCTGTTTCAAATAAATTTATTAATCATAATGTTTTTGAGTAGCTTATCAGATAACTTCGACTTTGTTGACTCTATTAAACTATTACTCATAGAGAAAGAAAACAACCTTTTATCAGTCCACAGAAGTAAATAATATTATTTGCAAAAGGCATGTCAAGTGAATGCTTAATAAGCTGATAGGTTTGGTTAGAGTAAATTCGTTAAAAATACTATCCAAAAGATGGGATTCGACCATTTCTGCTTACTAGGCAGATCTGTAAAGGTACCGGGTCTCTCAGATTCGTTTTACATGTTTCTCAAGTCAAATCTTTTGTTGCCGGACCAGAGCTGGCTTATTAAACCGGACCAAAGCTGGCTTATTTAACCGGACTAAAGCTGGCTTATTAAGAGGCCGTAGGCTTAGGAAGATTAAGCTTAAACTTAGACTTAGTAAGCGTAGATTAAGTATTTTCCAAACCGCTTAAGCCTTAAACCGAATTTCAGTGCTGGACCCTAGAGCATTCATTTAAGCCTGGACCACAGGCCCACACGGCCCGGCCCTTTCAACATTGTTTTTTTTGAGCCTGCCGGATCTAATAGGCCCCCTTTCTGAGCCTAGCACCAACAAAATGTTCCGGCCATTAATTCGAAACCTTTTTGTAACTCGTGCTTTCAAAAAGCGCAGCCTGAAGGCGGCCTATTGCAAAACGGTTTGGTTCGCGATTTTTGTTTGCTCATTTGGGGCCCACTGTTCGTCTTCATACTGGAATCACTCTCTGCGCGCTCGCTCACTCTCCCCCTCACCCCACCTTCTTCCTTCAGGTAGATTTCGAGTCCAAAAAAAGGTGAGACAGTGGGCAAACATGAACTGAAGTGACTAACGAGCAAGATAAAGCATCGCGGCGTCGACTTTCGCTTCCCGATAACCACCACTTCAGGGCCAACGGGTTCTGGTCAACGGTGTCGCCGGCGGTGATTTGAAGAGGATTTTCGAAATATTCAAATTCTTAGTAATGTTTTTGAATTTTTGCTTTTGATTTTTTAGGAAGAGAAGTGGAGAGGGTTGATTTGTTTTTTCATTGTTTATAATTTTTAATTTTTTTCTTTAAAGTCTAAACATAACTTTTTAGGCCTAAAATTTAACTTTTAAGTCTAATTTTTCATTCTTAAGCCTACAAAATTATTTCAAGCCTAAAATTTATTTTAAAATTTTGATTTTATTTTTAAGCTTAATTTCCATTTTTAGGCCTAAAATTTCTTTTTTAAGCTTAAAATTCATTTTTAAATCTAAAACTCTTTTTTAAGCCCAACATTTATTTTTTAAGCCTAAAATTTATTTTTCAACTTAAAATTTATTTTTAAGCCTAAAATTCATTTTTAAACCTAAAATTTAGTTTTAAGCTTAAATTTGACTTTTAAGCCTAAAATTCATTTTCAGACCGTACGTTTACTTTTTAAGCCCTAAAATTCAACTTTTATTGTAGTTATTCATACCAAACCTAATAATCAATCATTTCCCATATTGTCCATCATAAAATCCTATTTTAAGTCTAAAAAGTCATATAAAAATCCCTCTAAATTTACATAATCATGACTCAAGTACCACTCCCAGGAATCCTTCACCAAGAATTTTTATGATAAACGGGCCTGTTTGTCTACACTTAGTCATGTTTTGCTTGAAATTCAATTCAATTTTGTTTTGTTTGGGGTCGATCAAGGGATGCGCGCTGTCTGATAATTGTGCATTCCGCACAAGCGTCATGTGATGACTACTGGAATTGCTTTAAAAAGAACGTACAATAAGTTTCTTCAGCGGTCATTAGGAATTGATTTAGTCTTGCAATTGGTCTCATCAGATCAATCTTTGGCCAAGATTGGGCTTTATTTTAGAATTAAAAGTTAACTTTAAGATTGAAAATAAAATTTTAGGCCTAAAAATAGAACTTAAGGCTTAAAAATAAGTTTTAGGCTTAAAAATGAATTTTAGGCTTAAAACTTAAATAGTTTTAAACAAAAATCCCATGTTTGTTTTGTGTCATTTTTGAAATTTTTTGAAACGTTTGACCCGTTCTATTGATACCAAACTGAGTCATAATGACCTTTCTCTTTTAACAATAAGAGCGGTAAGATATCCTTTGAATATTCTTTCTGAAAAACCGTTCTATATTTCCCTAGGGGCTGTTTGGTGATTCTCAATATGTTAATTTTGGGCTTATCTAGAAAAAATCAGCAACTAAATAAATTTTTTAACCCTACCCTATTGAACCCTATTCTAGACTTTACCTTACGCAGAGCAGGATCGTTTTACATCTTTTTTTGTTTTTTATAAGCCTTAGAGTCATAGCCTTATACAAGACCTATCACGGTTTTACTCTAGCCTTACATCCTAGCCCTATGGAAAACTATTCTAGCTCTGCCCTAGCCTTGCCAGCCCTATGCCATAGTATCTTAGCTTTACCCTAGCTCTATGTCATACTATCCTAGATTTACCTAGCCTTATAAGCATAAAATTCTCCAATTTGGTAATATTTATAAATATTGTGTTTAAGCATACAGCAAAACGTTTTTATTGCGCCGGTCGAAACCTGAAAACTGCGGACTGTTATCAGTTGAACAAATAGTCCGCGCCTTCATGTTTCCATATTTCCAGCGGGGAGAAAGCGGGTCCGTCCAACGGCGTGGAAAATAGCCTATAGGCTGATTTTGGGGGTTTTAAATAAAAAAAACAAAATTTTTAAAAAGAAAGTCAGGCGCGCTATTTTAAGCCTAAAATTTTACTTTTATGCCTCAAATCTCATCTTTAAATTTATAATTTTATTCTCTAGACTAAAACTTCATTTTAAAGCCTAAATTTAATTTTTGAGCTTGAAATTTCATGTTAAGCCTGAATTTTAACTTTTAAGCCTAACTTAGATTTTTAAGCCTAGTTTTTTTACGCTATAGCCTAAAATTTCTTTTTAATCCTTAATTTTTGTTTTAAGAATAAAATTTCACTTTTTAAGTCTAATAATTTAAAATTTTTAAATTCACGTCCCCCCCCCCTCGTGCTCATTAACTCCCCAAAGCCAATAAAAATACTCAATTATTGTTTCGTTTACCCAACGTGTTCACTTATGATGTTTTGCGTATAAAACAAACTTTGCAGGGGTAAGTAGGCTTACGGCGAGGGGTGTTTGTATGAGGATAATCCAAACGAAACGTCTTCTCATTGTGTCCAAAAAGAAAGAAACGACCGTCCAGCTTTTTTTTGTAGAAGTCTGAACAAAAATAACGATTCTGAATCCTTTTTGTTTTGATTTTTATTATACAGTCATTGCATAATGAATTGGTTTGAAGCAAAAATGACATTTTTTTGGTTTTTACGGACTTTTTGGGTATTGTTTGTATATTTTTTATAACGATTTGATCTAATTTTCTAATTTTATTCTTTAGCCTTATGAGTAAATCTTAGGTTTAAAAAAGAACTGCAGGTTTAAGAATGAAGCTTAGGCTTAAAAAAATGTTACTTTTAAAAAATAATTTTAGGCTATAAAAACAGTTATTTTAGGCTTCAAATGAATTTCAAGGGTAAAGATAAATTTTAGGCTTAAAAATGAATTCGTGGCTCAAAAATGAAACCTTAGGCTTAAAAACGAATTTTTAAGTGAAAAAAATTTTTTAGACTCAAAAAATAAATTTTAAGCTTAAAAACAAATTTTAGGCTTTAAAATAAATTTTAAATTAAAAAAATAATTTTTAGACTTAAAAATGAAATTTATGGCTTAAAAACTTAACTAAACCTATAAGCCAACTTTAAAAGTTAGTCCAAATTCCAGTCTTTCAAAACAAGTTCTTTCTTTTTGTTCAAGTTACGTTACCCATGACTACAACGTCCAAGATGATATATACTGGCGACACAACTGTCTTTTGTAATCCAATTTTTGACCTTAAGTCATGGTTTTAAAAAGCCGTTATGACTTGTTTTTTTTTGGCAATATTTTTGGATCCGAGTTTTTTGGCGTTGTGTTGTACAAAGTTGTAAACCCCATATGTACTATTTTTAAAATAATGGTGTATAATATTTATTACAAAACATTTCTTACTTGCCCATATTTTATGACTATTCTATTAGGATGTTTAAGTAATTCTGCGCCCCAGTAAAAGAAAATTTTTAGGGTTAAGGAGGCACATAATTACTTGAACGACCTAATAACACACTTCCCATCCTCAAATTAAACTTTAAATTTTTTCAGATTTCTCAAAGCATGCACTTAATACTACGCCTCTTATACTACACTTGATCTACTATAATATCGTACCAAGTCCACCGACAAAATGTCGGTGGATCGGACCATCGAAGAACTGAGTGGCACGCTAAATCAGCTAGGAATCCTAGTGGAACATATAAATAATCAAATCGTGGGGATCACGTCGAGAATCAACAAAACTCTCGACAACTTCGACACCTCGGTTATGAACATTGCAACTGATGCGGGCTCTATGACTGGTCAGGTCGGGGACACTATTTCTCAGGTAAGGCTTGATTTTGAAAAATTGACAAAAAGAAGAGTTTTCTCAAAAAAACTTTTTTAAAAGTAGCCCCAGGCACTAGGCGTAAAGGACATTTTAAAATGTGAACAAGAGATTTCGCTAGCTAATGTAAACTTTAAAATTTTTTTTATTTTAAATCTTATTTATCACTTTTAGGTACCAAACGCATGGGTATTTTATTTGTTGTTCATAACGCTAATTATTGTTTTAATCCTACTGTCAGTGCTCATTATCATAAGTCTTGCCACTCGATTACACGCCATTTATCATATTATCAAAGGAGACCGGCATTGTAAGTTTGTCGCTATTATTTTCTGATACAAAACCTTTGTGAAACAGTTCAATATTTTTTTACAAAAAGTTTCCCCTCCCCACCATAGCCACGTCCCTAGCTTTAAAATCAATGATCTTCAAGCCCGGAATTCCGTATTAACTTTCCAGCCCTGGTCAATTCCCCATATCCCTCGAATTACGACAGTAAACAGCCTCTAACGCTACCCATATCGCCCGTAACTGATGTGAAACGACGACATCATGTTACTGTACCAATGCAATCGGAACCTAGACGATATGGAGAAAACATATCTTACGCTCAACCTCAAGACCCCGGGTTTAACGCCTTCTTCCAGAAACATAACCTACAACCGCCCAGAAATCAGGGTAAGTTAAGCAATATTTTAGCAAGGTACCAATCTATCAAAAATTGAAAATTTTCTTACTTTAAATTTTTAAAACTTCACAACCGTTTTATTATAAGAAATGACGCTAATTTTACGCGCTTAGAACTTGATAAATCCCACGAGTCAACAGTGGTTGAAGTAGAGAACTGTACCATTTTGCCACTGACTATACGAGACTCTCCAGTAGGTATGAAAAGGAAAACCCTAACATTTTTATTACCTAAACCAATAAATTAACGCTGGGTGCCCTACTGTGAAGATGCAAACTAATCAGTGACAAATGACAAAAAATATTCAAAAAATTTTGACCTAGTGTACCAACCCTAATGACTAATTTTGACTAACAGAAAAGTTCAACGACGTATTTTAAAAATTAATAAAAATTATCAAACTAAACTTTTAAAGCATCTCATGTAATCATATCTCAACCAACATCTCAGCGTTACATCAATATGTATCGTCAAAAGTCCAAGCTAGCTGACTGTCGCTCTAGCTCATTTATTGTTGAAAAATCGAATGCTACTCGACAACATTCTACAAATAAGTCTTCTCTATCAAGAACCAAAACTTTTGATACGCCGTTAAAACTTTTTGGCGCAAAAGTTAATGATATACCTACTAGACATCCTAATATACCGGCAAAACAATTAAGCGAAACTAGGAAACAGCCTGATATACCAACAAAACACTTTGACAAGCCTATTCCTATAACTGAAGAAGTCAAAAAGATGATTCAGGGTTTAGGTTAGAGAGTACTAGATATTGTTGGTCAATTTGGCACTATTGTTTTTAGTTTTGTCTCGTAATTGTACAAAAAAGCTGATTTTTCTCGTTTCGCCCGCAGATTAAAATTAATGAATGTCATTTTTTAACACAGTAAATACGTTGTTATAACACTGTAAATGTGTTTTTCTAATCATTAAAAAATTTGCATCAACACAGTGCGTTAAGCACTAAACTGTAGTTTGACTAACCACGTACTGAAACACTCACATTGTGCCCTACTACAATATCAAAAAATACATAAAGTAATAATAACTTCTTTTTGTTACAGAATCCGCAAACGAAGCATATCTCCGTCGACCTCTAAACCCAACACACACTCATACAGCCAGCGCGGTGACAATTGACCCACCAATGCCTACGCCAACCCCTAGGTATACCAAGAACATACCGTACCGGGGAGAGCCAGTATGACTAGTCAAGAAGAAAAATGTGAGCGTTGAAAGAGAACGCTTAGCTTAACGTATTTTTTATATCTACTGAAGGTAATAGGTATAGAAAATCGTATGTACTGTTAAATCTTTAATAATTAATTAGTAACTTAAGTATGCACCTAGTCTTTCGTTTATTGTACTTTTCACTTACATATCATATATTACTTTATATATCTATACTGCTGACAAAATTCTAGTCCTGCCTTTCTTTATCAACGTCTTTTTAAGGTTTTAGTCCTGGCTCACTTATATCACTAGCACATAGTCTAGTACTAAAAGTACTGAAATCATCAGACCTTTTAGTACTAGATTCAAAAAGGTCATTAGTACTGTTAGTGCTGATTTTCTTAGACTTTTAGTACTATTCTCATGCAATTTCAAACATTAGTTTTGTAAAAAATATTTTATTTTTTGAAATTTATATTATGTATCGTAATTATTTAGACACATTTTGGACGTATTTTACAAATTACTCATACCAGTCTACGCAAAAATTCTGCCATTTTTTCTCCATTTTACTTTTATATGTAAATAAATGTTCAAGACCATACTGTATTTTTAATCAATTCAGATTTATTTTTGTTTATTTCGATGGCATTTTCTTGTAGATTTTCAAATTTGAATTGTAAGCAATTTTTGCAAATTTCACTCCATAATCACTTTCAACTTGGCTGGCTTCACTTTAATGTACTATAATACAAAGAAAACGCATTTGAACTACAATGTTCAAAATGCATTCATTTCATCCACTTTTACCATTCCTCCACATATAACCCCGCACAAAGCTTGTTGCCCCCAAAAGCACCTGTGAAACCTATCGAGCGCAATCCCGTGTGGAAATCAAGGTCGCTGCGGTCCCCTTGGTTGTGTTGAACATATTGCGCCCGTCCCCCCGACCACCACCATCATCACCACACCACACTGGATCGCCCTTCTTTCTCTCCTCTTTCGTTTTAGAGCAATTGGGGCACAGTCGAAGAGTGCACACGAAGAGGAAGAGAGGGGCTCGAACGCTTTTGTGGCGCTCGGGCAGTAGGCGAGCGGCCCCGAAGAGGCGAATTAGGTCTTGCTGGTTCGAATTGGTTCTTTCGCCCCCCGTGTCGCAGCACTCTCCACCCGACCTCCTTCATACGCCATAGGCGTAGTTTTGGGCTGCACACACATATTGTCAGCCAAGACCCTGCCCCTGGACCGAAGGTCTTTTGGGCTTCGGGACGAGTGGTGTGAGACTTTTGGGAAATATTATGCCCGCTGCTCTGTACGTTTTTGGTTGCTTTGGAGAGGTTTGGTAGCATTTTACGTTTTCGACTGAAAACGACTCCGGTTTGGACTGAGAAAATAGGATAGTTGGGCGTTTTCGAGCCAACAATTCTTATGTAATACTTGGTTTGAATGCGCGTTTGGGTTAGAGTTCTGGGCAAAAATGCGCACTTGGTCTAAATTTTTTAGTTAAGATGCGCATTCGACTAGGGCTTTTAATAAAGGTTCGCGATTAATAAGGGGTTTTGTGCAAAAGATTTTTTAATAAATTAGTTTTGGGTATAGCCGTTTTTTAGTACTAAGTTTTTTTATATATATACTAATTTTAAAATTACAAAATGCGAGACTTTTTACAACTGGACTAAAGTTTCAGTTATTAATTATTGTAAACTTCTAAAAAAATTTAGTACTAAATTTCAAATTTAGATCTTAAAAATGGTACTGGTTTGACTAAATTTTTCTTTTTAAAATTTAAATCATTGACTTGTTTACCCTTTTTTAAGGTCTATTTGATAAACTACTAGTATAGAGTCCCAGAAGTTTAGTTTGACGCCTTGCAGACCAGTAATTTTCGTGTTCAACAAATAACTTATTTACCATGTCCCAATTTGACAAAAGCCCTCCGAAGGCAATTCCTCCCAATTTTTTTTGTCAATTGTGTCGCCTCGATTTGTTTGCAAAAATCTCGACCTCCGCTTCTTCCAATTTTGGTAGAAGTGTGAGAAGCGAAGGAGAACCGGACGAGAAACCCAGCATAGATTAGAGAAGAATAGGAGGGTGGAAACTGGGCGCTTTTACCAAAGGCTCGGGTCTCTACACACATTTTGTGCACTTGACGAATGGGAGAGATCAAGGGATCCCCCCATAGTTCGACGTTTTTTGTTCACCCACCGTTTCTGGGTGAATTGGTCGGCGTCCGACCATGGCGAAAAATAGGGTCTCCCCCTTTCTTCCTTCCAGCGAGCTCAAAACTGCTTACGTTGTTTTAGTTTTTACTGCCGCGCTTTTGATATCTAAAGGTTCTTTTTACTCAAAACTGCTCCATTTTTAACTTTACTTTAGTTGTTAACTTTTAGTTTGATATAATTGGTCAAAAACTAGTTACGGTTTAGAATGTTCGGTTTTTGAGTCGATGTTTTTGAAGTTCTTCTCTTCCGTCACGATGTTGTAGTAGTTATCCACCTAAATTTCAATTCAACTAACTAAAAATTACCTATAAGTGTCTAAAAATAAAGAGAAGAACCAATTCTAGTCCACATTCTTGAACTTGGTCCCAGTTGAAGTTCTTTTCCCTTCCATTTCCGATATTACACTAGGTAGTTGGTCTAAAGTTAATTCAACAAATTAAAATTACCTTTGGACGCCCGTTGATACCACAATAGCTAAATCTAGTACAACATTTTAATTTCCGCCTAAAAACCACGTTTAAACTGCTCTATCTTTCCATTCCCGATATTGTGCTAGATGCTTGGTCTAAAATTCGACGCAAAGCAACAAAAACTAACTTACCAGCATCATACTCACGCATTTCCAAACATCCGAATGTCCAACGAGCACCATAAGAATTAAGTCTAGTCCAATACTTTGAGTTTTCCTTCCAATCGTCCCATCCGAAATGTTTTGACCTTCCGTTTCCTATATTATATTAGGTAGTTGGTCTAAATTTCGACGCAAGAAACAGAAATAAACTTACCAACATTAGATGTTAATGGTACTAACACAGTTTTGAAACAATAAGCACTTTTACAAACAAAAATAAATCTTTGGCTTCTTCCAGAAAATAGATTTCTAAAAAATCCGTCATGATAGCTTCCAAAAAACTTGTCACTCAACGGTCCTTTCTCTACAAAATGAATCGTTTTTACTACTGCATCTTTAAGAAAATATGTTATTTTACTGTTAATTTTAAAAATATATAATTATAGCTTTCTTGTTTTAGTCATTTTTAAAATATCGTCCAGAAAACACGTCATTTCGATGTTATTCCTTATTGTTCTTTATGTTTTCAATGAAAAGTTGTAAAAGCCGTTATTGGAACACGAATAATCCGGTTTTTGCACGAAGTGCCAGGCACAGAAGGTGTTTGTTCTGCTTCTTTTGGTCTTCTCGCCGAAATTTTCGTTTTTTTTTGGTTCTGGTTTACTCTTCTCTTGTGCTATGTTAATATCGCGTCGTATGTTTGGGAATTTTGTGCAGGATATGTGAAAAAACAAGGGGCGTTGAATACATTTCTTGTTGTAGGTTTTATTTCGAAACGCGTTGGAGTTGTTTATCCTTGTTTATTACCTAAAATCTTGTTGTTTTCAGGACTAGTGGTTCCAGATGGCCGAAACCTCAACTACTGGTCTAATTACCAACCAGTTTGTTTGTCAAGTAAGTCTTTATCAACATTTTGATTGAAATTTTGTTATAGGTACTGTTGGAAGCTATTTTGGTGCTTTTGGGTTTACTTTTTAAAGCTTGGGAGTCTGATGTTGTCTATGACATGTTTTGTTACCTAAAATCTTTATGGGTTTAAAAGTACTTTTGATTGGCAAACTAGAGCTTTTTTTCTATTATTTAACTAAAAATAAAAGAGATTTCTCTTTTTGGGCATCTGAAATTTGGTAATGAAAATTTTTTTGTTACCTAAAATATATTTTTTTTATTTTTAAAGAAAGTTTTATAAATTTTTAAAGCTACTGTTATATCATTAAAATAACCTCATTTTCAGACTTTAACAAGCACGAACAATGTCGTAAATAGTATATTAAAAGAGGCAGAGAAGGCGCTATGTGTAGCGTTACCCATGTCCGAGAATGTGATACAAGAAGTGCTACAAAAGTACAAGGACCCTTTTAAATGTAGTGCAAGTATATTTAATGATACTTCAACGTAAGTTTTGGTTCTTATAGGTTTTTTAGCTTTGTGTTATGTTAGGGGGAAAACTTGGCATGGATAATATCTGATGGTTTTGGGCTGAAAAAGAGCTGATTTTGATGTCGAATCGTGTTTATTTTGATTTATTTGTATTATACTGAAAAATAAGAGGTCCTGTCTATGTTATTTATTCAAGTTTTCAAATAATTATATCTAAAATGTCATTTTAGAGCCCAAACCCGTCTCCCAATAAGGATAAAGACCCGTCGTGGAGCCAAAGAGAAGCAAGAAGGTGTATTTGCGACCAATGTTCGTGGGAATATTGGCTCGAAGAACCTCGAAAAAGCTTGTAAGTCCCAAAATTTGGTACCAGACCAGATGATGCTGGTCGAAGTGCGAAGGTTCGAACGAGATCTGGACGAGTACTGCACAGTACCACCTTGTGACCTACCTTTCATTGAGATACAACAAGGTGTCAAATATGAACTTGTCTTCGAAGATGTAAGCTTTTGATATATTTTTGAGGTTGGGACTGTTTTTGGTACTGTTGGTACTACTTTTTCAAAATTGGGCTAATTGGTAACATTTTTGAAGTTTAAAATTTTCAGATTTATGAGCAAAAATTCGAACAAAAACCTCAAATACCTCATGGTACTAATGGCCTGATCAACATTCCAATCCACACCAGCTCACCTCATCCCGAAATCATTCAACTAAATGTAAGTGGTACTAATTGGTACCTTTAACGGGTTTATAGTATTTTTAAAGTTTTTTCCTATTAAATAGAGCTATTCGTAATGAATAGTACGGAAAACGGGTTTTATTTTATTTTGGTACTAATGGTACCATCTTGCACCACAATACTATATTTTACTATTACAGTCAAACTCGCGCCCACGAAGTGCCGAACTTAATCAATCGGTCGTCAACACTCCCTACAACACTGGAGCCTCGATATCCACCCCCAAAGATGGACAATTCACGCCGAACAGAACAACCCCCAAGAACACTAGTCACATTGGTTCGGTCTCAAAATCTGCCGCCGCCATCAGAGAGCTGGAAGCTTTGAAGGAACTACCTCAATTTGACATACTCGATGTGATACGAAACGATCCGAAGGGAAAAATGGTACTAGATGCACTAATGACAGAAGGAATCAAAAGAACCGGAAGGCAACGAGTATTCTTCGTTCAGATTCTTGGGAAATACTTTAGTGAAGTACTGAAGCCTCAGTTGTGGTAAGGATTTTAGAAAATTGAAAAAAGAATTATCGACCGGTCGATAATTTTTTTGGAAAAGTTTTGGTTTCCAAAAACGTTAGAATTAGAGCTTTGATGACTTTTTAACTTATAAAATTGCCCAGTTTGACAAAAAAATTATCGACTGGTCGAAAAATTTTATCTTGAAATTTTTATTTTTTTAATTTTAATTTCACCTAAAATACCTAATTTACTCTATTTTTAGTGTCGCCAATGCCGCAACTCGTCGCGCCTTCATCGATGAATGCTTCTCTCAACTCAGCGCCGTCTCCAACTTCCTACCTAACGTTGAAGACTACTCGAATCGAATGGGCAACGGCTTCCTCGATATTTACCTAAAACATCAAGTGACCAGGGAGCGCAAAAAGGCTCAACAAAAGCTGAACGAGAAGCAGGATATCATTGGAATGGACTTTGAAAAGATTGGGCTACAGAATGGAAGCGATTTGGCTACATTGTTGATGAACTTGCCACATGAATCACCGAAATATGAAGAAGAGATTCATATTGATCCGCATAGTGAAGAAGCGGCCCAGTTAAGGAAGTTTAACTTCAATGGACCGTCGATAATGGACGAAGAGGAGGTGGATTTTAAAATGGAAGAAAGTTTTTGAAATGGAAAGAACTTTTCGACCGCTTTTTAAGTTTTAAAAGTTCTTTTTCAAAAATTTTGGTTGTAGATTTAAAAATCTAATTTTTAAATCTACAACCGATTTTCAGCTAGAAATCCTAATTTATGGTCGATTTTAAGCATGAAAGTCACTCTGATTTTCAGTCGATTTTCAGTTTGAAAGCCTAATTTTTGGTCGATTTTAGCTGTTGGTCGATTCTAAAACTTCATTTTTTAAAGAATTGTATATTCCTTTTTCATGCCTATGTTGTTGATGAAGACTGTGATTTTGTTTATGACAGGTTTTTTGTTTTTAAAGCTCCATTTTTCATTTTTAAATTAAGATTTGAAAATTTAAAATTTTTTAAAAAATTTTAATTTAATTTTTAAAAATTTTCAAAAAATCAATTCCTGTCGATTTTACGCCAAATATTGCGAATTTTATCATGTTTTAGTAAGACTTGCCCTTTTTCTTTTGTTATAAATAGTTACCGTAATTATAATACATGAGAATTGTTAAGTTCTCGACCAATTTGTACGCATATCACTTTCTCTTTTACATGATTTTTGTGTTGATCTCTACTTGATATTATTAATAATAAAAATGTTATACTAATTTGGATGGATTTTTATTTTTTATGCTCAAAAGGTTTGTAATGTTATTAAGCGACGAGGGAGGGGGGGGGGCGGTCTTTTTGGTGCGGAGGGAATATTTTTTTGGCTGTACCGTATACTAGCTTTGTACTGTACTAGGTTTACCCTACACATCCTTACTTTATCTACTCTACTGCAGGCTTCCTTTACGTTATGCCTACCTTGACCTAGCCCTAACGACTCTATCTTGCCTTGCCTTCCACTCCCTACCCTACCCTTTTCCTAACGAAACCCCCTCCTATAAACTTTCGACCAATCCCGATTCGTCCTCAAGTTTCGTCGGAAGATTCATCCGAACGAAAACACGAGAATGAAGACGAAAGTTGAGTGGGCGAACGATCCAGTCGAGATCATAGCAGGAAAAATACAAAAAACGAACTAACAATAAGATGGGATTTTTGTTTGTATAACATACGGGGCCCGATCGCTTGATCCTACTTTAATCCGGCCCGCTTCCCAAAAAATTTTTGCGTTGCGTTTGCGACTCACGTGGTACTTAAATGGTACTGCGGGGGATATGGTAGTACTTGTATGATGTTGTAGGGGATATAGTAGTACTCGCATAGTGCTTTGAAGATATGGTGGTATTTGAATGGTACTGTGAGGATTTACTTTACCTGCTCTACCCATTTGGTAATTAAATAGTGTTATGGGTATTTGGTAGTACTTACATGGTGCTATAAGACCATGATGGTTATTGGATGGTACTTTTGAAAGTTGGTGATACTTAAAATAGTACAGTGGGGCGTTAGCGGTACTTAAATGGTTCTGTGAAGATTTGTTGGTAATTAAATTGTATTGCAAAGTCTTTTTGGTACTTAACTGGTACTATGAAGCTTTATTCATACTTAACTGGTACTGTAATTAAATAGAGGTATTTAAGTAGCACTATTGTGGATTTGTGGTACTTAAATAGTACTGTGGTGACCTATTGGTAATTAACTGGTACTATGAGTATATGGCAGTACTAAAACTGTACTTCGGGGATTTATTGGTACTTAAATGAGATTATTTTCCTCTATTGGTACCATAAAAACATCGTATTTGATACCGTCCTTCTTTTTCTAACTACTAGTCATAGTATACTTTATAAAAACTAATATTACCATTTACTATGGCAAATATATCCGCCCGGCTATGTCACATTTGCGAGCTGATGGAGAGGGGCAAACAAAAATCAATCCGCGCGGCCTGAGGGGTCCGATTTTCGACAAGCCGCCGGCTTTGTTTCCGGATCGGCTTGGGAACTTTGGATTGCTTTGCTCTCTACGACGTTTCCTCTGTCTTCTGTGACAGAGCTTGATTTACAATTGTGTAATGGCTAGTGGAATTTTGTGAGGTTTTTTATTTTTTTTTAATTTTTTAAAATGATTTTCGAAACTTTTTTCGTATTTTTTTTATTTTTTTTAATGGGGGGGAGGATTATACGTAAAACTAGGCTTATATTAGACCTGTAAATGAAGTCTGAATGGACCAAGTTTTTCGGCCCGGCCCAGGAGTCACCCTTCGTTTTAGCCCCGGCCTTCATTGCGAGACCTTAGCTGGGCCATACGGGGCCTCGTTTTGAACCCAAGCCTTCGAATCCACACGTGCCGGCCCGGTCTGTATCAAATTAGCTTCAAAATTACACAGACTTTATACTGAATGAATATTATAACGATAGGTTACTGTAGTATTATGTTGTGCCGAAGTTCGTGTGGTTAGTACGCTCTAGCTTGAGAAAACGTATTTTACCCTACATCAAGAACGTCGTTTTAATAAATCTATCTACCCCACCTATATCACACCCTTTCCCTACTCATACCACACACACTATCCTTATCTCTCACTCTCAAATCCGCACCCTCCAATCCCGAGCACAATCTCCGCCGTAGCAAACGTCGCGCTGACGTCGATTCGCCTTCAGGATGAAGGGTGTCCCGATTGGCTTCGCTTTATCCAGAAAGAACAACAAGCGTTTTTTCCCGCTGCTGGGGGGTTTTCACAAACAATAATCGATCTGCACTAACATTAAAGTGTTTGAAAGTGCAAGGCCCAGGCTTTGTGTTGTACTTGGCGCCATGTCAAGTACTAATGGGTTTGAAGTGGTCACATTCTCGTCGTTTTTTTTCTTGTTTTTTCAACGTGCGGGTGGGGATTTGGGGTCAAACAGAAGGGGTTCTATATATGGGGTCTTTCCTTTGTAAAAAAAGGAATTGAGCCCTTTTTCGAAAAACCTATGGTAATATCGCTAAATATGTAACCTATCTTGTTAGAGTATATCAATTGTCTGACAGTGACTCACTTTTATTAATAACGTGAAATCGAGTATATCATGACTCATTTGAAGTACCTATATCTCAATATCAAAAAAAAATTTTTTCTTAGTTTTTTATTTTTTTTTCAAAACAATCAACATTTCTCATAAAAATTTTAATTTTAAACGCTGATTTTTGACCTATCAACCCAAAAATTCCAAAAACATTACGTAATTGTTGCATTTTCTATTTTAAAGTTTGATGGTTTACTTAACCACGCACGTTGTCAAAGCTCCGGATCGAGTGTCGTTTTACTTTGTGTCTTTTCATACCTACTTGACTCAGGGGTCAGCTGAGATCAACTCCTTGATTTATCCAACGTTTTCACATTAGTTTTTATTTTTTTTTTTATTTTTAACATTTTATTTTTTTTTAAAATTTACTTTGTCATAGCCGCAACATTTTAAAAAAATTTTATTTTTTTTCAAAATTTTTAAATTTTGAAAAAATTTTGCTGATCGAGTAATGACGACAATAGTATTCTTTGATTTGACTAAAACCTGCAACGCCACGTATTTTACAGATTTGACGCGCCAGAAACCCCTGAGGTCGCATCTTCACCATGGGCGACATGGAGAGCGATCCAGGTTGGCAGTTCCTGCGCCTGTCCGAAGAACAACGCTTGGCCAACTCGACCAAAAAGTTTGATTCCAAGAAAAACTGTTGGGTACCCGACCCAACAGAAGGTTTTCTTGAAGCCGAAATCAAGTCAAGCAAAGGCGAACAGGTCACGGTTGTTACTAGCAAGGGAGAGGTAGGACTTTGCATGAACGTTAACTCTGTGTAGTATAAAAAATTTTTTGAATGTCATTATACTTCAACCAAATTTGGTTTTTATGGACTTTCAAGATTTGAAAATGTAAAAAAAGTCTTGTCGTTAACTTACACTGACTGGAGTGTTAAAAAAACAACAAAACTTTTTTTTACATCCTACACGATCTTTATAGACCATTATAAGATAATTTTCATTTTCAAGGCACTTTTATTTACATGACTTTTATGTTTTGTTTATACACAAAGAGATCACGATAACGTATTTTACAGAAAACCTTGAAAAAAGATGAGATTCAACAAATGAATCCACCCAAATACGATCGATGTGAAGATATGGCCAATTTAACCTTTTTGAACGACGCTTCCGTTCTACACAATCTCAGGGCTAGGTACAGCTCCATGATGATCTATGTAAGCTATATTTATCAATTTTTACAATACTGTATAACTTCTGTATAACGAACACTCTCTATAAAAATTCGTTATACAGAAGTTCTACTGTACTATTTCAAAAAAATTTACCATGTACTTTTCGTCTAATGCTGTAAATCACAATAATAAGAAGCACTGGCTATGATACACATATTTTACATAAAAATAAACCTATTTCCAGACCTACTCCGGTCTGTTCTGTGTAGTAATCAACCCGTACAAAAGACTACCGATCTATTCCGAAAGTGTTTGTAAAATGTTTATGGGCCGACGACGAAACGAAATGCCACCACACTTGTTCGCCGTCTGTGACGAAGCCTACCGCAACATGGTTAATGGTAGGCTTACTGTTTTATATATTTTTCTTTAAAAAAATCTATAATTCTTGACCTATATAGGCTAAAATAAAACAACAACATAAACAGAGTAGCCATAGGCATAGTAAAAGGGTAGCCATAGACATAGCAATTAAAAACCCAGATTAAATTAGTAGCTTTAAGCTTAGCAGACGTAAGCAAAAGCGTTTACTGAACGGTATACAAAATTTCAGAACATGAAAACCAGTCCATGTTGATTACTGGTGAATCTGGT
This sequence comes from Bursaphelenchus okinawaensis, assembly GCA_904066225.2. NCBI lineage: Eukaryota > Metazoa > Nematoda > Chromadorea > Rhabditida > Aphelenchoididae > Bursaphelenchus > Bursaphelenchus okinawaensis. Next base: position 1,646,471 of record CAJFCW020000005.1, on the reverse strand, counting down.
GCCGGAAAAACCGAGAACACAAAAAAAGTAATTTCCTACTTCGCTGTGGTTGGTGGATCTTCCAACAAAACGTAAGTTTTCTTTCTTTAAAATCTCAAAATATTTTTAGAAAGAAATCCGGAAAAGCAGACGCTTCTCTGGAAGACCAAATCGTCCGTACCAATCCAGTACTCGAAGCTTACGGTAATTAGAAAGTGGTTTAGTTGCAGTGTAAGATAACATTTTAATATCCTTTCTCTAACAAAAATTACTATACGATGGAACTCCGTATAACCAGCTCCTATGTAAAAAAAGCTTCGTATAACGAACAACTTTTGAATCTTCAGCCAACTACTACGCAGTGGATTTAAAACCCCTATGTAAAGAAACCCCTTTATAACAAACAAAGTCAAAATACCCTGGCGTTTCGTTATACAGAAGTTATACTAAATCATCAAAAAATATTTCTACAGGGTGTCTCAAGAAATTTGCAGGATTTGAAAAATTTTTTATTCAGCGATAAAAATCGCTATAGGTACCAAATTTGGTACAGCGATAGTAGAGCAAATATATATTTTTTATAAAAAATTTTGGATTTTAAAAGTGCATTTTACATTTTTTATGATTTTTTAAAAATAGGCATTTTTCACCAAAAATACACATATTTTTAGTTGAAAATGCTTTTTTCTCTGAAATTTGCGAGAGAATTATAAAATTTATCTATTTTCAAATGAAAAGACTGATTTTCAATGTCGGCGAAGGCTCGGCGGAGGCCGGCGGACGCGTTCAGATATCGGCGAAGGCTATAACTCGCTTCAAAATTGTCGTAAAATTATGAAACAAAAATTATTTCATTTGAAGTTATTAAGTTTTGGTAATAACGTAGAAATTAGATAATATAATTAATATTAATAAATAAATATTTATCATTTGCCCATTTTTTAAATTTAAAAATATTAAAATATTAAAAATTTATATCCTACAATTGTAGACTTAATAACTTCAAATGAAATAATTTTTGTTTCATAATTTTACGACAATTTTAAAGCGAGTTATAGCCTTCGCCGATATCTGAACGCGTCCGCCGGCCTCCGCCGAGCCTTCGCCGACATTGAAAATCAGTCTTTTCATTTGAAAATAGATAAATTTTATAATTCTCTCGCAAATTTCAGAGAAAAAAAGCATTTTCAACTAAAAATATGTGATAAAAAATTTAAAATGCACTTTTAAAATCCAAAATTTTTTATAAAAAATATATATTTGCTCTACTATCGCTGTACCAAATTTGGTACCTATAGCCATTTTTATCGCTGAATAAGAAATTTTTCAAATTCTGCAAATTTCTTGAGACACCCTGTATTAATCTAACTTTGAATTTCCATGACGTGTAATGCAAATAATTTCTAAAAATTATAAAAAAATAAAATTTAGGTAACGCCAAGACGGTTCGTAACAATAATTCTTCGCGTTTCGGTAAATTCATTCGAATTCACTTCAATAATGCCGGTAAATTGGCTGGTGGTGACATTGAGCATTGTAAGTGAACTTACTATTGAAATTAAAAGCCTTAACTTTTAGAAAAAGATAAAAAAAATTTTTTTAACCATATAAATACCGATTGAAACCTTTCTTGGTAATTACTGACCATACAAACACCAAATTTTTGTATTTTACAACTTCCAGATTTGCTGGAAAAATCCCGTGTAATTAAACAAGCCCCTGGAGAGAGAAACTACCACATTTTCTATCAAATCATGTCTGATGCCATTCCTGGATTGAAACGTGAGTAAATTTACAAGCAACAATAAGGCTAAATTTTGAAAATTTCAGAAAAACTGTTCTTGACGAAAGGAGTGAAAGAGTACTCTTTCATCGCTCAAGCTGAAGTCACTATCGATGGAGTTAACGACAAAGAAGAAATGGCCCTTACTGATGTAAGTCATCACTGTAGAAGTTTTGTTCATAGACAATAAAATTAGAACGTATTTTACCTAGAACATTTCAGGAGTCCTTCGACATTCTCAGATTCACAGAAACCGAAAAATTCGACTTGTGGTGTGTAACTGCCGCCATTATGCACATGGGTGAAATGAAGTTCAAACAACGGCCGCGTGAAGAAAACGCAGAAGTTGAAGATGGCGCAGCAGCTGAACTGGCCGCTAAATTGTTCAAAGTCGACGTCCAAAAACTGCTGACTGCTTTCATTAAACCGAGAGTTAAAGTCGGTATGGAATGGGTAAACAAAGGTCAAAACTTGGAACAAGTCACGTGGTCCGTTGGTGCTTTGGCCAAGGCCTTATTTGCTCGTATTTTCAACTGGCTGATCAAAAAGTGTAATATGACTTTGGATGCTAAAGATTTGAGTAGAGATATCTTCATCGGTGTGCTGGATATTGCTGGTTTTGAGATCTTTGATGTAAGTTTTTGAAGTAACGCCTATTTCACAGTATTTCATAGTGACTTATGCTTGACAGTACATTGTGAAGTTTTCTTAGTGATAATTTCAGTTTTTTGTAAATACTTTTCTCTTGTTTAATCGGTTTCGATTTTATACCTAAAATATTTTAGTTGAACAGTTTTGAACAACTGTGGATCAATTTTGTGAATGAAAGACTTCAACAATTCTTCAATCATCACATGTTCGTACTCGAACAAGAGGAATACAAACGGGAAGGAATCCATTGGGAGTTCATCGATTTTGGTTTGGACTTGGAAGCCTGTATTGAATTGATTGAAAAGGTAGGTATAGTTGCTTTTAAAAACTTCTAAAAGATTCGGAATGGTAGTAAAATACCTTACCATATTACGGTTACAAAAGATCGACCTTGATGTTTGATGTGAAACAAGGTAAAATCCAAGTTTTATGACCATTCAAACCTGAAAACTAACAAAAAACACAAAAAGAACACTAATAAAAACCTCTTTCAGCCCCTGGGTATCATCTCCATGTTGGACGAGGAATGTATTGTTCCTAAAGCTTCTGATCAAACCTTAGCTTCAAAATTGAATGATCAACATTTGGGCAAACACCCCAACTTCCAAAAGCCAAAACCGCCAAAGGGAAAACAAGCTGATGCTCACTTTGCTTTGGTACATTATGCTGGTACTGTCCGGTACAACGTCAAAGGATGGCTGGAAAAGAACAAAGATCCTCTTAATGACACCGTTGTCAGTGTGCTTAAAGGCAACGATGGCATGGCTTTGTTGTCCGAGTTGTGGGCAGACTACACCACTCAGGAAGATACGGCTGCTAATGAGTCTAGAGGTAGGTCTTTAATAGGTCTAAAATCAAATATTTGTGATTTGGTAAAGATAAAATACGTTTAAAACAAGAATTTAGGTAACGAAACGTATAAAAAAGAAAAACAGAGAAAAATATTTTCAAGATTTTTGAAAAAGTCCAACATGCGACCTAGTATAACATCGATAATTTGCTCATAAATTAATAAAAATTTGATTAAACCCTAGTAATTCCAAGAACTATATTCCAACCAACTTTTACCACTAATTTTGTCCTCAAAAACCAACATCTACTACAATATAACTTTTCCAGGCAAAAAAGCTCCAGGCAAAAAGAAGGGAAAATCCGCGTCGTTTGCCACGGTTTCCATGTTATATCGTGAATCTCTAAACAAACTCATGACTATGCTCCATCAAACTCATCCTCACTTTATTCGTTGCATTATCCCCAACGAGCAGAAGAAAGCCGGTTTGATTGAAGCTAACCTGGTGTTAAATCAACTTACGTGCAATGGTGTACTTGAAGGTATTCGAATTTGCCGCAAAGGTTTTCCGAACAGAATCACATATCCCGACTTCAAGCAACGGTAAGATTTTGGATAAGAGAGACAATATTTTGTTTTCCTGAAAAATGAATTTTAAAATCAATATTTTTGAGCACGAGTTTCAATTATCGATTATTTTTTTTCGAAAAATTTAAAAGATTTGTTTTCGGCAGTGAAAACATGTAAAACTAGGTACTAAACCATGCCAAACTGTGTTAAAAACGTTGTAAATAGATTTAAAAATTTTTATTATGCTTTTTTTATTCATTCATCTTGTTTTAGATATGCAATTTTGGCTGCAGATCAAGCGACAGAAGCCGATAACAAGAAGGCCGGCAAAGGCATGACCGGAGCCATTGAGAAGCGTGGAGACCTGAAACCAGATGAATATCAATGTGGTGAGACGAAAATCTTCTTCCGTGCTGGTGTTCTGGCCAGAATGGAGGAGTTGAGAGACGAAGCGTTGAGTAAAATGATCTCCAAGTTCCAAGTACAATGTCGCTACTTCTTGGCTCAAAATGAATATCAACGCAGGGTTCATCAGTCGTAAGTTTGATAACATTTGACGTAGAACAGTCTGGTGAATATATTAAGTTAAAAGAAAATTAAATTTAATTGTAAATTGCGTTTTAATATTGACTAAGATGTTGTAATAGACCAAAGTTGATGCTTTGATACCCAAATTGTGTGTTTTTAGGGCTGGTATCAAGATTATTCAAAGAAATATCCGTGGATGGTGCACATTGCGAACTTGGCCATGGTTCAAATGTTATTCTCAAGTCAAACCTCTTATTGCTGGAAGCAAACAGGTATTATATTATTGTAGTTAGCGGTGTTGATGTAGATATAGCTTCGGTTAAAAGGTCATAACTTGGTGTAGCGTTATTGGATTTTGACAAAAATTTGTGGAAATGTTACTTTTAGGTTAGGTATCGAAACGGTAAAGAATTGCGTTTTTACATTTTGATTTGGCAAAGTTATGATGAAAGGAGTGGGTGACATGGGGTACTATAATATTATTTTTTTCCAAGTAAATTTTTAGATAAAGGTACTCAAGTTGAGTTATTTTTTGTGTAGGAGTATTTATGAAATTTAATACCTCTGGGATTGTTGGTCGATATTATCCTACGCGCACTTGTCATAAGGACAATGCAATTGTTCTTCCTGAAAATTTAAAAACGACGTCAAGTTGTCGAGATGACCTGCGTTGTTAGGGCATTTTTAGGGATTTTTATAAGTTTTAAGTGATTGTGAGGGCTGATATAGTGTTAAATAGCTCATTTATTTTTATACAATAAAACATTATCGTATTTTACCTTAAAATTTCAGAGTGAAAAGATGGAGGAACTGGAAGAACGTTTCAAAACGTTGGAAGAAAGCTTTGCTAAGGAAGAAAAGGCACGTAAAGACCTGGAAGCTTTGAATCAGAAGATATTGGCCGAGAAGCAAGCGTTGTCTTTGCAAATCGAACGTGAACGTGAAAATACTAGTGAAAGTGATGAACGTTCCGCCAAGATCTTGGCTCAGAAGGCCGATGTTGAACGTCAGGTAGGGGTTTTGATTAGTTGACTGGGCTTTGTGGGGTTGGAAGGGGGAGAAATTTGGTTTAGTAGGGCTAGCCAGCACGTTGGGCTTGTAACTGAGCACGGTAAGGTTCTCGGGACCTTAACTGAACACGATAGGTTTGTATAGGCTTTTAATATTAACCATATGCCTGTAAGACGCAAAAATAGTTTAAATTCAAACGTTTAGCTATATTGTTTTAGCTCACCGACCTCAACGAACAACTCGCCGACCAAGAGGACCGCAACCTCGAACTTCAGAAGCATCGCAAAAAGCTTGAAGCCGACTGTGACAAACTCAAAAATTCCGTCAAAGACATGGAAATTGCCCTGAAGAAGCAAGAAAACGAAAAACAAAGCAAAGAACATCAGATTCGCAACCTACAAGAAGAGATTCAAGCTCAAGATGAAGCCATTGCCAAAGCCAATAAAGAGCGAAAACATCAAGAAGAAATGAATCGAAAACTCATGGATGATCTACAAGCCGAGAAGGATAAACAAAACCAAGTTAACAAGACCAAAGGCAAGCTGGAACAGGCTTTGGATCAAGCTGAAGACAACTTGGAGAGAGAGAAGAGAATGAAGGCGGATATGGAGAAACAGAAGAGAAAGGTGGAAGGCGAACTTAAAGTAGCTCAAGAGAATATTGAGGAACTGGCGAGGGCTCGAATGGACATTGAAAACAAATTGAAACAGTAGGTTTTATATATTTATAAAGTTTAGGTTTAAAAATGAATTTTTAGGCTGAACAATGAAATCTTCATTTTATTAGGGTTAATAATGATATTTTAGGCTAAAAATGAAAATTTAAGCTTAAAAAATGAATTTTAGGCTTATAACTTAATTTTAGGCTTAAAAATTGAAGTTTAGGCTTAATATCGAATTTTTAGGCTTAAAAATTAAAATTTAGGCTTAAAAATGAATTTTAGGCTTAAAAATTTAATTTAGGCTTTATATCAAATTTTTAGGCTTAAAAAATGAATTTTAGGCTTAATATCGATTTTTTAGGCTTAAAAATAGAAAAAAATTAAGCAATGATTTTTTTAGAAAAGACGCCGAACTCCTTAACTACATTCAACGCTACGAAGATGAACAAGCTTTGGTCGCGAAGCTGCAACGTCAAGTCAAAGAACTTCAAGCCAGAATTGCGGAGCTTGAAGAAGAACTTGATGCAGAACGCCAATCCAGAACTAAAGCCGAGAAATCACGTTACGAAATGCAACAGGAGTTGGAAGAGCTGGCTGAACGATTGGACGAGGCTGGTGGCAACACTCAAGCTCAAATGGAATTGAACAAGAAGCGTGAAGCCGAGATGATCAAGTTGAGAAGAGACCTTGAGGAAGCTCACATGCAACATGAAACTCAAATGGCAGCGATGAGGAAGAAGCAGACGGATGCGGTTGCTGAATTGACTGATCAGTTGGATACTATTCAGAAATTGAGATTGAAGTAAGGTTTTTAACGATTACTGTACTATATCTCAATTATGGTTTAAGATATCTTAGCCTTAGTCTTACTATAGGTTTATTTTGGCTTTTGATAGCTCTACCTTTGCCATGGTAGCCACAGCTTAGAGTATGGTCGCCCTTATTTAGCCAACAACTACCTCACTTTAGTTTTTGGCAGCTTTCCCTAATTTACTATAGTCCTTCTCTAACTTGCAGTAGCCCTACTCGCGCTTACTTTAGTCTTTCCTTAATCTATAGAAGACTTATCTTATCATACGGTAGTCTTAATCTTGCCTACGGTAGCCCTACTAAAGCTTACGGCGGCCATAGTTTAGCCTATGATATCAATCTACCCAACCTTGTCGTTCAGTATTACCTATATAATCACTACTTTCAGAACCGAAAAAGAAAAGATAGCGGCCCAAAAGGATGCAGAAGAAGCTCAACAGTCTTTGGAACGCGAAGAACGCCAAAAGTCGGATTTGGATCGCTTGGCCAAACGTCTAGAGGTACAGTTAACGGAGCTACAATTGAGGAATGATGAACAACTTCGTCAGCTTAACGAATTGAACAACTACAAGCTGAGGACTAGTGCCGAAGTCAGCGAACTTAATCGGTAGGCTTTGGTTATAAAAGGGATGGCATTTGGCTTTCTATGGCTTCTTATAGGGTTAAACCTTTTCTTTGAGCGAGGCAGGTTGAGTACCTGCCTTCTGAGGTTATGGAAGCTTCTAGAAGCTTTTAGAAGGCCGTAGTGGCCTAAAAATCGTTAAGTCATTGAGTTTTTTGATGTAAACACCTTTAGCCAACTCGAAGACGCGGAGAACCAAATAATGGCAGTAGGCCGTCTGAAGAGTCAGCTCAACAACCAAGTGGAAGATCTTCGGAAACAACTCGAACAAGAAGCCAGAGATCGCCAATCCGTGGCTAGCCAACTCTCCAACTATCAAATCGAATGTCAACAACTTCGTGACGCTTTAGATGAAGAACAAGACTCCAAATCTGACCTACAACGTCAAATCTCCAAAGCCAACGCCGAAGCCGCGCAATGGCGCAACAAGTATGAAGGTGAAGGTGTGACACGAGCTGAAGAGATTGAAGAAGCCAAGAGGAAGATGAATCAGAAGCTTATGGAGATTCAAGAAGAAGTGGAACAAGCCAATCAGAGAATCGCCTCAGGGGATAAAGCCAGACATCGGTTACAACAAGAACTGGAGGATGCTCAACTTGATGCTGAGAGGGTAGGGGTGGTTTGAGGAATTTTGGGGCCAAAAATTAATTTTTAAGCCTGAATTTTTATTTTCAAGCCTAAAAAGCGTTTTTAAGCCTAAAATTTATTTTTAAGCTTAAAAAGCGTTCTTAAGCCTAAAAAGCATTTTCAAACCTAAAATTACATTTATATCCCTGAAATTTTATTTTTTAGCCTAAAATTCATTTTTAAGCCTAAAGAGCGTTTTTAAACCTAAAATTACATTTTTAAGCCAAAAAATAATTTTTAAACCTAAAAGTTCATTTTTAAGCCAAAAAATCAACTTTAAACTTAAAAATGCATCTGTAAGCCTAAAAATTATTTTTAAGCCTAAAAATCAGTTTTAAACCTAAAATTTATTCTTAATTTGACTTTTTTAGGCTAACACCCTCGCCGCCACTCTGGAAAAGAAGCAAAAGAACTTTGACAAAGTTGTCGATGAATGGAAGCTCAAATGTGATGCTCTATCAAACGAACTCGAGGCAGCGCAACGTGATCAACGTGCCGCACAAACCGAAGCCTTCCGCCTTCGGTCAGCTTTGGACGAAGCTTCAGAACAGATGGAAACAGTAAAAAGAGAGAACAAAAACCTGGCTCAAGAGATCAAAGACATCACCGATCAGCTGGGCGAAGGCGGCCGAAGCGTTCACGATCTTCAGAAGATCCGCCGACGTCTGGAAATGGAAAAAGATGAGCTACAACAAGCGTTGGAGGACGCGGAATCTGCGTTGGAAGCCGAGGAATCAAAACTGATGAGAAGTCAAGTTGAAGTCAGCCAAATCCGGGCCGAAATCGAAAAAAGATTGGCAGAGAAGGAGGAGGAATTCGAAAATACACGTCGAAATCATCAACGTGCTCTCGAGTCTCTTCAGGCGTCGCTGGAAACCGAAACTCGAGGCCGTGCCGAGCTTCTCCGTGCCAAAAAGAAGCTCGAAAGTGACATCAACGACCTGGAAATTGGTTTAGATCAAGCCAACCGAGCCAATGCTGATGCCCAAAGGAATCTGCGCAGCTATCAAGAGAGTGTTCGAGACCTTCAACTACAAGTTGAAGATGAACAACGACAAAAGACCACGCTGCAAGATCAAGTAGCGACGGCCGAACGAAGAGTTATGATTCTTCAGACGGAGAAGGACGAGTTCACCCATACCTTGGAGCAGGTCGAAAGGGCTAGAAGACAAGCTGAATTGGAAAGGGCTGAAGCTCAGGAAAGCTTGAATGCATTGACTGATGCCAATGCCAATTTGGCGTCGATCAGAAGGAAATATGAGGCAGAACTACAGGTAAATAATGGGGTTTTGGTGGAATTTTAGGTAATACAAAGGACGTTTTTATGGTTTTTAGGTATTAAAAAGGGGTTGATGGAAGTTTAGGTAAGAAAAAGTAGTTTTTATGGATTTTAGGTAACAAAAAAAGATTTTTTTGAGATTTTTTGTTTACAAAACAACAATGGCAGGGACTTTCTTTACGAAACAAGAAATTGCAAGAACTTTCTTTACAAAACAAGAAATGGCAAGAACTTTCTTTACAAAACAAAAAATGGCAAGAACTTTGTTTACAAAGCATCAATAGAATTTTAGGAATCAAAAATTCATTTTTAATTATTGTCAATTTTAGCAAGCCCAATCAGAGCTCTCAGACGCCTTAAACGAGCTCAACTCTCAAAATGAACAAGCTCGTAAAGCCTCAGCCGACGCTGCTCGGCTAGCCGAAGAGCTCAAAGCCGAACAAGATCACAGTCAAAACATTGATCGTCAACGCAAGGCCATGGAGCTTCAGATCAAAGATCTACAAGTTCGATTGGACGAGGCCGAATCCTTAGGTCTAAAGGGCGGCAAACGCCAACTGGCCAAACTTGAATCCAGGATCCAGGAGCTGGAGCAAGAATTGGAGCAGGAGAATCATCGTCACGCTGAAACTAACAAAAACTACAGAAATAAGGAGAGAAGATGCAGGGAATTGCAGTTCCAGGTCGAGGAAGATAAGAAGACTCAGGAGAGAACGTACGATCTGGTGGAGAAGTTGCAGACTAAGATCAAGACCTACAAACGACAGGTCGAGGAGGCGGTAAGTTTAAAAATTTTTAATGTGGATATTAATTGTAAAATACGCACAATTATATATGTTTGTTTTTTAATTTAATTATGGGGTGTATTTTTTAAAAAAATTATGAAGAAATGTAAATATTGATTTTTAAGAAACAGGTGTGGCATTTCGTCGCATTATAGATTTTTGCAAATTATTTTGCCGTGTTCTTTGATTCATTGCAAATTGTATTCATTTTGGGCTAGCTCTTTAAAAAAATTTTTAAGACGAAATGTCAATATTGATTTTAATAGACTATGTGACATTTCGTCGCATTATTGACTTATTGAAAATTGTGTAAGCCTAAAATATCGTCTGTCTAAAGTATGTATATTGAACAACCAGGCCGTAAAATTGATTATGAAACGAAATCTTACTATGAGACGAAATGTCACTATTGATTTTTTTTTGTAAAATTAAAGATTGTGACATGACTAGGTAAATTTTAAAACTTTTGTTTACAGGAACAACTGGCCAACACCAACCTGGCCAAGTACAAACAACTTCAGCACATGCTCGAGGATGCTGAAGAACGTGCTGATCTGGCTGAGAATTCATTGTCTAAATTCAGAGCTAAATCACGATCGGCTTCTGGCATTGGTTTGAATAGAGGACTTTCTCATTCGGTAGGATATTAATACTATACATGTATAAGGATGGGTTGTATGTGGTTGAAAATGGAATTTTTACATTTAAAGAAAATGGCATTTTTGAATTAAAAAAATTTTTGGTCGATTTTTAATTATGACATTATTTATGACAGAAAATTTGAGTTAACACTGCCATTTCCAGATGTCATCAGCCGTGATTTCATCCCGCTCTCGTCACGCCATAATGGAAGAAGACTAAGTTACAGTAGCTGAAAATTTTTATTACATTAAGTTACAGTAGTCGATTTAAAACTACTCTTCAAATCAATTATTAGTAAAAATCTAGAGGTTGCTATTCCATTCTAATCACATATTGAATTATACGACTATATCCAACTGTTTTTACCATTTCACTTTCGAATTTATTGAAAATTTAAGATTTTTTAAAATTTTTTTGAGATTTTTAGAAGTTTTTATGATTCTACATATCCAAATGTATATTGTAACATGTCACAATGTAATTTTTTAACGATTTTTTTGGTTTTGGAAATAAAGTTTTTACGATTTTAAAAATGACTTTTAGGTTTTTTGCATTAGAAATGAGGATATTTATAAACCTTATTCATTTTTTGATTTTTTTTCTTTTTTTTTATAATATTTTAGAGATAAAGGTTTTGACATTTTTTTACGTTTTTAGGTTGGTTTTAGAAGGTTCGAGCAAGATTACGATTCTCAAACGATCTTACATTTAGAAGCTTTACGCACTCACATCTTTTTCAGAACCAAGTATACCATAGAGCTACAACAACAATGATATAATGATAAACTTTTCTTCGACAAACGAACAAGAACAATATATAATGAAGTGAAATAAATTGATGTTTACCAAACGGATTCACAAGTTAACTGAAGCTGCTAAAACTTTAACTGTAAACACTAACCTGTTTTTTTTTAAATTTTACATTACCAGTGGCCACTTCCTATTTTATAATGTCATCATTTTTCAATTATTTCTCAAAAATTCAATTTTAACCACGCATTCATCATAAAACAAATTTTCAAATTGAATGATGTAAAAAGTCTATTTCATTCGGGATGATGTATAATATATGTCGTGTTTATGATAGACACCCTCTCCAAAAAGTCATATTTTTAATTGAAAATTGACTGACTGTGCACTTGTTTTTCGTACGAAAAATCAAAAAATTGCTTCGAATTTCGAAAAACAACGGAATTCGAGGCTGAAATTGTTACATTATTATATTATGACTGGCTTTTCATGACGTGCCTTTCGGGCATTTTTTGGGTGGGGGAAGATGTTACAGTACTTGAGAAAGTAGGGGTTAGTGTGGGACAGGGCGAAATATGTAGGATAGGGTAGGATAGTGCAGAATAAAGCTGAGTAAAACACGATAAAGAGGGGTAGGTTAAAGTAGGGTGAGGTACTGTAGGGAAGGTAGAATAGGACAGGGTAAGGCAGGACAACAAAGAACAGGACTGGACATGGTAGGGCAAGGCGAGTCAATGCAGAACATGACACGTTAGGGAAGATAGCGCTTTGTTACTGCATTGTGGCTACATGACAGTGTTTGAACGGCCCATTTCAAGAACAGAAGTCAACAACGTTTTTGAGTGATTGTTGTTTCAATTTTAAATTTTGGATGTTTGTTTGTTTGCTTCATAATGAATTCTGATGTGCTGTAGGGTTTTAAAAGCTCTACAGTATTGAGGTATAGTGTATTCGGTTACCCGCGAGGTGGACTGTCATAAGGGGGGGGAGGAATGTATACTATTTTGTATGGGCGCATGAACTGTTTATCACTGGTAAAAAAATAACAAAATTTTTCAAAATTTTACAAAATTTTTTTGCAGTTTGAATATACATTTTGAAATTTTTAACTAGCCTTAATGAAAGAGGACACCCAGTTGCCCTATTAAACTTTATGCCTTTTTAATTTGAGTAGAAATCGTAATTTTATAGCAAAAGGGAGAACTTTGGTTAGATATATAGACTTGGTGGGTTTTGCTATTCTATAACGTATTCTAGTCTCAATTGTAGCCTTTGCCCTAGCTTTAGTTCTAGCTTTAGCCCTAGTTTTAGCTCTGGTACCAGACTTAGCCGTAGTTATGGCTTTAAGCTAGCTTAAGTCGTAGCTTTAAGCCTAGCCATATCTCTATCCTATTAAGCAAGTAAAGTTACTAAAAACCTTATATCGTGTTAAAAGTATCAACTTCAAATAATTTTATTATCCAATAACTACTAATCAAAATTTGATTAAAATGAATTTTTTACATTTTTGTCTACATGAGTGTTTACACTTTATTATAACTGAACGCGTCATTTTGTCATATTCTCACAGCATGTTTATGGTTAATACTTTAATATTTATGAAAAACCATAAAAAAGCATAGGTACACTGTAGATAAACAAGAAGAGTATATACTTTTGCTATTATTATTAGGTTTTTTTGGGAGGATAGAGGAAAGGGGGGGAGTAAATTTTTGAAAATAAAAGTTGTTGTGACATGTTGTTTCATTAAATTTATAATGATGACATAATATTTACATTTTTTATAAAATTTGTCAGGGCCGGGCGCTGGAGGGGAGGGGGGGGGGATTGTTAGGAGTGACTCCCCCCCCCCCCCCCCAGAGAAAAACCGTAGCGACGTCCCTGATGGTAACATGTACCTGTACGCGGAAAAACGAAAAAAAAATTTTTGAAAAATCGGTCTACAGGTAGCATGTCAGCAATATTTTTGGCATAAGGACCCTTAAATTCTTATGAAACGACCTGTGAATAGTGAAAGTTGAAAGTTCATTGTTTTGTTTATTGTGCACTTATACTTCCTCTAGTTTGGATTGAATAGTTAGCTTGTAAAGGAAAGAAGAATGCATAATTTTTAAGTGTTTTCATGAGAAAACGAAATTTTGTTTATTTTGAAAAGCGTAATTCTTGATTATTTTTATGTAAAAGTTATTTGTTTTTATGCACAGCACGGACTACAGTAGATCTTATCTTGTCTATAACACTATTTTTGGGTATTTTCAAATGCGCTTTTTAGCAAAAAATGACAAAGGTAGAGTTTAAGAGCAGGGCAAGGATAATCCTAAAAAAAGTAAAATAGGCCCAGCCTGTTCCTCATGTTTAGTACGGCTGAGTTGAAGAAGGTAGGACAAGACTAAAGAAGGTAGAGCAAAAACAAATAAGGTACAGCACGGTAGGTGAAGGTAGGACAGGAAAAAGTAGGGTAGGGTAGGGTAGGGTAGGGTAGGGTAGGTGGGGTAGGGTAGGATAGGGTAGGGTAGGGTAAGATAGGGTAGGGTAGGGTAGGGTATGGTGTATTTTCTAAACTTGAGTTATTTACTGCTTTATTTTGTCGATTTTACATTTTACCCGCTATAACTATATGACCATAACTATGCCCTGGGGGGATTTTGTGCAGTGTTATGTTCAGGAGGGAATTGATGAGTTGGCGGTTCTTTTTGAACACTCTATTTGAAGTGACGTGTTGTTCTTGGTATATGACACGAGGTTGGTGGTGGTCTTTGTCAAGACGTTTCTATATACATTTGATGTAGATTGACATCAGATTAGGGTGTTTTGATATGTTTTTACTATATATGTTTCAGATTATGAAAAATTTTGGAAATGTTTTAAATTTAGATAGTGCCGGTTACTGTAGCGTGCGTAAAATTTTGTGTTATGAAATTGTAATAGAGTGTGTTGAAAGTTATGTACATATATGGTTACTGTAGTATATTAGGGCTAGAGCTATTCCACTGAGGGCTAGGTTAGGGTTAGAGCTAGAGATAGGACTAGGGCTAATACAAGGGCTGCTGCGAGGACTCTAGAACCTAAGCTTGGAAGGTGACCTGGACTTGGTCCTGGACCTTGAACAAAGACGAGTACAGTAATTTTTAAAATTTTAAAAAAATTATTATCTTTTGAACAAAAAGTCAAAAAACTATGACAATTATTGGAAACATACTAACAAACTTTTATCATGTTAATGATTCAAGTCTATTTACACGTTTTTGAAAAAAGGACTGTGATATCAGTTTCCTAGTAAACAGTAGACGTTTTCAAGTTCGGACTAATTTGAAAAGTAAAATTGTTTGGAAAATTGAATTTAAAACTCCAATCTTATTATCCTTTACTCTTGTGTTTCATAGATCGAAGTTTGTCGTTATTTTTAAAGCTGCGTCTTGCTTTTTTAAGTTTTAAAAGCTCTAGCACTAGGTCTAGATCTAGATCTAGCTCTAGCTCTAGTTCTAGCTCTAGCTCTAGCTCTAGCTCTAGCTTTAGCTCTAGCTCTAGCTCTAGCTCTAGCTCTAGCTCTAGCTCTAGCTCTAGCTCTAGCTCTAGCTCTAGCTCTTGCTCTTGCTCCTGCTCTTGATCTGCTCCAGCTCCAGCTCCAGCTCTAGCTCTAGCTCTAGCTCTAGCTCCAGCTCTAGCTCTAGCTCTAGCTCTAGCTCTAGCTCTAGCTCTAGCTCTAGCTCTAGCTCTAGCTCTAGCTCTAGCTCTGGCTCTAGTTCTAGCTCTAGCTCTAGCTCTTGCTCTTCCTCCTGCTCTTGCTCCTGCTCTTGATCTGCTCTAGCTCCAGCTCCAGCTCTAGCTCTAGCTCTAGCTCTAGCTCTAGCTCTAGCTCTAGCTATAGCTCTAGCTTTTGCTCTGGCTTTAGTTGTATTTCTATTTCGATTTTCAGTTCTAGATATATCTTTACCTTTAGCTCTAATTCTAGCTTTTGCCTTAGGCATATTGTTCCCTCTAGCTACAGTAATTGTTCTATTACTTAAAACTGTAAACCGTTTCATTAAAATTTAGTGAACATTGTTTTTAAATGAAGGCTAAAATAGTTTTTAGACTTTTAAACGTAGGAAGCGTTAAAACAACAATAGGATTACCTAACGTGTCAAACGTGCTATGAATAACAATAGCATTATAGTATCTTTGAAGGCGTTTTCGAATTGTTAAAACAAAGGAGCAGACCATGTTTTTGGACTCTAATAACTAAACTATTATTACTGAAAACTTGGCGACCAAAGTCTGTTCTAGTTTCATATTTAGGCTCAACTAAGCTAATGACCATCACAAAACAAACGTTAGGCTTTAGGCTCACTCATCAGGGCAAAGCAGAGTTAAGACAGGTTAGGATAGGGATGATGAAAGACACCGTATGCCACTGGTCAATAAACATTGAACTTCTTGGACTTGGGCTTAGAACATCACGTTAGAGAGGTTGTTTTTCTGGGATTTTAAAACGGTTAAAGCTTGTGTTTTTTCAAACTTTAAGGATGATACTATTTATACAAGATGTACGGAGTAAACAAACAAGGAACTCTTTCTATAATATGTTTAGCCTACGTTTAGGTTACAACTTTCATTAGGGGGTGTAGGCGGAGGGGAGTTGCGGTTTTTAAACGGTCTTTCAGAGTTTATTGTACGGTAGGAGGGGGAGGGGGATAGTGTAGGGTTATTTTTTTATATATCTGGTTATTAGACAGCTATACGACATTCTTTTTAGTAAGTAAGTACTACGCTAAACATCTTATGCTAAGAACTTGTTAATCGGAACATACCTTTTGTTTTTGTTTTCAAGTACATTCTAATAGCTATTCTGGTTAAGAAACTAAAAAAATTTAGAGGATTATAAGTTTTTAATTTGTGTTTTTAAATAGTTTAATGAAAAAAACGTGGAGGTAATTATGTACGGTAATAGATGTCCGTATCCTTTCTATTAACTTTTGTGTAAAGAAGGGTGTAGGAGATTGTGTGAGGTAGGAAGGGTAAAGCAAGGGTAGAGAAAGGGTAGGGCAATGAGAGAACAAAGTTAGGAAATGGTAGAGCAAGGGTAAAGCAATGGTAGGGCAAAGGTTAAGCAAGTGGGCAGGGCAGGGCAAGGGTAGGGCAAGGGTAGAGCAAGGGTAGGGCAAGGGTAGAGCAAGGGTAGGGCAGGGTAGGGGGCAAGGGTAGGGCAAGGGTAGGGCAAGGGTAGGGCAAGGGTAGGGCAAGGGTAGGACAAGGGTAGGGCAAGGGTAGGACAAAGTTAAAGCAAGGGTAGGGTCAGGTAAAGGAAAAACAATGGCAAGGCAAGAGCAAAGCAAGGGTAGCGCAAAGATGAGTCAGGGGTAGGGCAAGGGTAGGGCGAGGGTAGGACAAAGGTAGGGTAAGGTAAAGAAAAAGCAATAGTAAGGCAAGGGTAAAGCAAGGGTAGGGCAAAGGTGAGCCATGGGTATGGGCAAGGGTTGAGTATATTCTTACGAAGTAGGGAGGGGAAGGAAGGGTGGACTTTAAAAATTTTTTCAAGTATGTGGGTAGGGCTGGTATGATTTTTAAACATACTTCAAGACCTACCCTCAATTACTTTATACGTAACTATAAAGATTAACCTCGTCGAACATCTTAATCTTGGCATTTTACAATCTGCATCGTTTACCATAATGTAATCTTTATCTTTTGCACGTTGGTGATGGCGTTTTTAATAATAGTACGTTGGTCTTTACGTTTTTGAAAAAAGTTAAAATTAATCTAATTTCTAACCAAAAAAGCATTTTTTGTTCAAAAATTGTTTCACAATGACATTTTTTTGCAAAACTAGTTATGATGACAAAGAAGAACGAACGTTCCGCAAAAGAAAGAAACTTTTTCCGATTTTAACGTTCTACGCTGAAAAGTAATGACATTTTAAACTTTTTTTATCGTTTTCACGTACTTAATAGTATCAAATTTATAAACTACGTAGATTGTTACGTAATGTAATAGGTTATCACTAGGGAATTTTGAAAAATGTCAATGTATAAGCAAAAGACCGTTTAAAAACCGCAACTCCCCTCTGCCTACACCTCCTAATGAAAGTTGTAACCTAAACGTAGGCTAAACATATTATAGAAAGAGTTCCTTGTTTGTTTACTCCGTACATCTTGTATAAATAGTATCATCCTTAAAGTTTGAGAAAACACAAGCTTTAAACGTTTTAAGATCCCAGAAAAACAAGGTCTTCAAAGTGATGTTCTAACCCGAGTCCAAGAGGTTAGACTCTAGGGTAAGGCTTTGGACTAAGACTCAGAACTCAGGGCTCCAGGCTCAGGCGTCAGGGCTCAGAGCTAGGGCTCTGGGCTAGGACCCTGGGCTAGGGCTGTGGGCTAGGGTTCTGGGCTACGGCTCTGGGCTAGGGCTCTGCGCTAGGGCTCTGGGCTAGGGCTCTGTGCTACGTTTTGATAAAGTTAGTCATTGATCTCTCTATTTTAATAATGTGTATTTTGTTGCAAACTGTCACTTTCAGCTATATTCATTTTTTCTGTGTTTCCAAGTACTTATAAGACCTATGTAAAAAGTGGTATGACAAAAAAAGGATATTAAAGTTTTTTGGATTTTTAAAAAAATTTTTTTAACGCTTTACCATACCCTTGCCTCACATTTGTTCTACTTCTGCCTTACCCTTGCTCTACCCTTGCCTTACCTTTGGTCTACCCCTTTCCTTACCCTTGCTCTACTCTTGCCTTATCTTTGCTCTACGCTGGCCTTACCCTTGTCTTACCTTTTTTCTACTCTTATTCTACTCTTTCCCTACCCTTGCTTTACATGACGCTTATTCTAGTCTTACCCCAAACCTACCAATCTTATTCGTCTGCCATATAAACGTACTGTACTTTTGAACTTAATATAGTATTTAATATATACAAAAATCTTCCCCAAAGTCCATTATAACAGTAATATAGGCTACAATATACGTTCATACGCCTCCAAAAGAAGCCTAACATTGCTTTTTTGACTAATATTGTCGTTATTACGATATCTATTCGGAATGTCGTCAAAAACATGTGGATTTATTGCGTTTTCGAGAATTATTAACTGCGCAAAATTAGATTTTTCTTGTCTGACCAAAATAAACATTAAATATTGCGTTCGGCCGATGATGGTGAAGGTCGAGGGTTTTTAAGTTTGACGTGCTGTGAGGAGTAGTACGTAGTGTTGTTGTTATGTCATAGGGAGATTTGGTAATGTTGGTTTGTTGAACGTTCTAATATTAGACTTTTTGAGTCGGCGTGCGCAGTGCCGGGCAGGGACTTTTGGTCCGGCGGCGGGGGTCAAAAAAATTTTTCAAAAATTCACAGGGGGGACCAAGTTCAACTTTTTTTTTCAAAATTTTTTTGAGAGAAAGGGGGGGTTCCCTCTTGTTCACCCTTCCCCCCCAGTGCCTGGCCCTGTTCTTGCGTAAAACTGAAGGTAAGCTAAGTTTGAAGAAGGCAGGGCTTAAACATGGGGAACAGGTCGGGCGGGTGTTGAGCAAAATTTACATTAGGCCAAGCCTAACATTCAGGGGCTTAAAAAATTGGCCCAGCCTGTTCCTCATGTTTAGTACGGCTGAGTTGAAGAAGGTAGGACAAGACTAAAGAAGGTAGAGCAAAAACAAATAAGGTACAGCACGGTAGGTGAAGGTAGGACAGGAAAAAGTAGAGTAGAGCAGTTAGGGTAAGATAGGGTAGGGTAGGGTGGGGTAGGGTAGGGTAGGGTAGGGTAGGGTAGGGTAGGGCGGGATGGGGTGGGGTAGGGTAGAAAAAAGTATGTTCTTATATTAGGTTGTTCAAATAATTCTGTGCCTCCTTTTCAATTTTACTTTTTTGGAATTAGAAGACAGAGAATTATGTGAAAAATCTAATAGCTTCAATTTGTTTTTTACGTTGATAACAATGTTATCTACGTCAATTTTTGGCTTGTCTTTATTCCAGCCCCCCCCTCCTCAACTCTTTAAGTTCTTCGGTTTATTTTTTTTCTTAAACTCTCTTTCTCCCCCTTTTTCTCTCAAACTACCCTACCTTTATCACTCTCCTATCCTCTTCTCTTCTTACTCCTCTTACTCATTTCATCATCATGCTAAACCAATCTTACGGTAGCGAAAAGCAGTGCAAAAAAGTAATTGAACGAGGTCTGCGTTTGATGAGATTTTCCCAATTTAATGCATTTGGCCATGTTTTTGAGGGGATTTTGATGGATTTGAAACATCATCCGAATGTACTATATATACTCAATATGATACGAGTTTATATCATTTCGAGAGGTCGTCAAAGTCAAGATTTATGAGGGTTGTAATTGGAAATGGCAGGGAAGGAAGTTAATTAAAAAGTAGGGTATGGAAGGGTAGCACCTAGAGCTAGGACAGAGTAATGCAAAGAAGAAGATAGAGCAAGAGCTAGCCAAGTTAAGGCAAGGGCAGGGCAAAGGTAAAGCTAGGATAGAGCATGGGCAAGGCAAAACTAAAGCGAAGCTAAGGCTATTGTACATAAAGGGTAAGATAAGGTAAAACAAGGGCAAGCTCATAATAAGACAAGATTAAGAAAAGAGTAGGACAAGGCTAGGGCAAGGCCAGGGCAAGGCCAAAGCAAGACCAGCGCAAGGCCAGGGCAAGGCCAGGGCAAGGCCAGGGCAAGGCCAGGGCAAGGCCAGGGCAAGGCCAGGGCAAGGCCAGGGCAAGGCCAGGGCAAGGCCAGGGCAAGGCCAGGGCAAGGCCAGGGCAAGGCCAGGGCAAGGCCAGGGCAAGGCCAGGGCAAGGCCAGGGCAAGGCCAGGGCAAGGCCAGGGCAAGGCCAGGGCAAGGCCAGGGCAAGGCCAGGGCAAGGCCAGGGCAAGGCCAGGGCAAGGCCAGGGCAAGGCCAGGGCAAGGCCAGGGCAAGGCCAGGGCAAGGCTAGGGCAAGGCCAGGGCAAGGCCAGGGCAAGGCCAGGGCAAGGCCAGGGCAAGGCCAGGGCAAGGCCAGGGCAAGGCCAGGGCAAGGCCAGGGCAAGGCCAGGGCAAGGCCAGGGCAAGGCCAGGGCTAAGCTAAGGCAAGAATAGGACAAGGGTAGGGCAAGGCCAGGGCAAGGCCAGGGCAAGGCCAGGGCTAAGCTAAGGCAAGAATAGGACAAGGGTAGGGCAAGAGTAAGACAAAAGTTAAGCAAGGGTAAAGCAAGAGTAGAGCAAAACCAAGGCAAGGTCGGGGCAAGCCTAGGACGAGTGTAGAGCAAGGGTAGGGTGGTGTATATAATTAAAGTAAAAAAGTTTTTTTTGTGTTAGCTTTTATTTTTAAACTTTTTTGTTTCTCTAACAACACCACTATACCTAAAAATTACTTTATTTTTGTTGATTTCAAATTCAGAAGTATCATTTTTCCCTACTGCAAGATGAATGTCTAAACTGTTTTGCAAAAAAAAACTGATAAAAAATTCTGATGAAACTCAGAAGAGGTCTTATTGTTAGGTACGTAACTGAAGTGGTGTTTGTCAAGGTATTAGAGTACGTTGAGGGGGTTTTAAATAGGGTTTTTTGGTAGTAAATGATTAATAATGGCAGTTAGGATTTTTCAAAAATATGTTTGGTACTGTATAGTATGGTACTAAGAGAGTACAAAAATAGTGCTTGATATCATTTTGTATACATAAAAAATATACAGTATAACAAAAAAAAGTTTTCGTGCTATATAGTACCAAAATCTACTTTACAAATTTTTTAGTTTGTAGGTACTAGATAGTTAGAAATTTAAAAAAATAGATTTTTGAACATTACCGTATTCATTTTTTCCTCGTACCACAAAGCATATAACACTTATCGTACCATCAAGTACGCATGTTTTCCAGGATGTTCAAAGTACGTAGAATAACATGTTTTCAAAGTTTCAGTGAAGTCTTTTGCTAACTGCCTCACCTCCAACGTCAAACTGGCTGAGAATGTTTTCATAAGTTTGTGGTGAATAGGCTTAGGTTTATATTCTCAGCTATTGTTCTTAGAATGCTGCGTTCGCATGAGTTAACGTGGTGTAAAAGCTGAAGGTGTTTTTGAAGTTTATAGGAACATTTGGGGTGGAGTGTCACGGAACTAGGCGGTTAGGTCTTGTTACACGTTTGTGGGTCAGCTGGAACTCAGTTTAGCGTTAGTATATATTAGTCTTAGTCTTATCTTTAACTTCAGCTTTAGCTTGAACGTGAGCCTGAGTCTGAGGCTCAGCTTAAGACTGAACTTGATCTTAAGTTTGAGCTCAGGTTGAGCTTCACCCAAAGCCGGCGCGCGAGGTTGAACGTGAGCCTAATTCTAAGCTTGAGCTTGAGCATGAGTTTGGTCTGAGCCTGAGCCTGAGTCTGAGCCTGAGCCTGAGATTGAGCCTGAGCCTGAGCCTGAGCCTGAGCCTGAGTCTGAGTCTGAGCCAGAGCCTGAGCATGAGTCTGCGCTTGAGCTTGAGCTTGAGCCTGAGCCTGAGCCTGAGCCTGAGCCTGAGCCTGAGCCTTAGCTTTAGCCACACCCTTTATATCTTAATTTGTCATAGGTTCTACTAGGCTTAGCTTGTTTATCTATACCTTAAAACTGCTGTTCTGAACTGAATTTGCACCACCCCTGACCAAAAACTACTTGCTTCTAAAATAAGATGCTTAAATAGTATTCGATTACTTTTATTTTTATTTGTAGTATCATCTTAATCTTTTGCTTCTTCCTCTTCTTCCCTTCTTCAGTCAACGTATTTTCGCTTTCGTTTACCCACCCACTCATAAAAGGGAGGGTTAAACGATCATAAACGTGCCACGCTTCAAGTTGTTTTAGGTCGAGTTTTAATGTGTAGGTGGGGCGAAGTTTGTCAAAAGTTTATTTAATATTTAAATTGGTTACAAACGCATTTTGTTGAGTTTTGAATTTAAAAATGTTTTGTTTTAGATAATTGAAAAATTTTTTTTTAGGTTTGACTTTTGACTTGTCATTGGTAGTGCTGGGTGGCAAGTTTTTGCATGACGATAGGTAAGATTATGAAAAAAGGGCGTGTTATAAAAAAAATGTACTTATAAGCTAAGCTACAGTTTGGGTAAGGTAAAGCATGCGTAGAGCCTCGATAAGGAGCTATTATGTTAGGACTAACAAGAAAGGTAGGACTAGGGTGTAGGCAGGGCTTTGGTAGGTCTAAGGTAGATCAAAGACAGTGGTAGGATGGGACTAGGATAGGGCAGCTAAAGCGGTTGCATGGCTGGATAAAGCTAGGATGAGGCTAACTTAAGACCAGGGTAGTACAAAAGTATGATTAGTGTAAATCAAGTGCAGAGGTTAACGGTAGGACTACGGTAAGGCTAAGGTAAGACTGCAATAGAGATAAAGCAGGGCTAGTTTAAGGTTACGGTGAGGCTAAGGCAGAACAAGAATATAACTAGGATAGAGCAAATGTTAGGGCTATGGTAGTTTACGAGTAGGGATAGGGTAGGCTAATATATTCAGGGGTAGGGCCAGAGTAAAACTAAGGTAAGCTAAGTTAGTTCTAAAGTAGAGCTAGGATAAGGCTAGGGTAGGAATTTAATTTACCACAACCCTACAATAGCCTGAGCTAACGTAAGGCTATCGTAAGGCTATGGTAAATTAAAAATATGTCATGCTTTATATATGTAATAGAAATTATTTTTTGACCGTGTAACCTTACAAAGATCTAAAATTGTAGTATGAAGGTAAGGAGGCGGTAAATTTCATAATTTTTTTCGTCTGAATGCTTGATTTAAAAAAATAAACGTTTGTATATACCTATTGTTGAAGGAGGGGTATTGGGATAAGAACGGTCAGATTTTCTGCCTTTCTTCTCGCTAGTTTTATTTAAAACTATCATTTTTAACCTAAAAATTTAATTTTTAAAAGATCCCGAACACCTCGTGTATTATTCATTGGTTTTCATTAATTCCCATTCTTTCTTCTAATAATTTATCGCTTAAGGCGAAAATTATGTGTTATAGGCTTGAGACGGTTTTAATGTCTAGGAACGTGAAAGATTAATGAGGGTTGAGATATAATATTTAGATTCGACGATATGCACTTGGACATATAGATTTATCGCTTGAGGGTATGAGTCTGTAGGGTGTACTGGGGGCATGTATACATAATACATAGTACAGCATGAGAGATGGACTAAGGTTTTGAGACATAGAATAACTTGGCCTTGCCTTGGCCTTGCCCTGGCCTTGCCCTAGCCTTGCCCTGGCTTTGCCCTGGCCTTGCCCTGGCCTTGCCCTGGCCTTGCTCTGGCCTTGCCCTGGCCTTGCCCTGGCCTTGCCCTGGCATTGCCTTGCTTTCTCCTTTACCGTTAGCCTTTAATCTTTCCTCTTCTCTTTTATTTTTCGAAAAATTACAGTATATTAATCCCTTCTACATATTGAATACGTCTTGTTTTTGTCAACGTTGCACACCGTATCCGGTTACCGGTGGTAGGCTGTAAATGAATGTAAATAGCGTCGTAACGTGAATACATTGCTTGTTTTTTTCTTAATATTCAAATTTAAGCTTAAGAAGGAACGGAAACGGATTATGTTAAGATATTATACGTAGTATATAACATTTACATTATTTAGAAAATAGTTTGACTTTTCTTTTTTTTACAGGGTGCGCGCAATGTTCTGTTACAAAACTTTACCGGTCGTTTTCTATATGTTGCGGTTAGATTATTTAAAATTGTTTATTTTGTCTTATTCTCCGTGGTTTTTTTATTGCATAATCATAAAAGTTAAGTCTCAATAGTCTGCCGTCTGTCTGTATTTAGATGTCAAACATGAGGGCTACCGTTATCAAATTATATAATGAAGGAAAAAGTAGGGGTGAGAAACGGGCCGTCTAGGCCCGGCCTTGAGCTAAAATTGAAACGGGCCGGGCTTGAAAATTGGGCCCGGGCCCGAAAAAAAAATTTTTTAATTTTTAAAAATTTTTTATTTTAATCCCCATTGATTTTTTTGATTTTATTGGGTACCATGATACATAAATGATCTAAAAGAACAATGCAAAGCCAAATTTCCGTTTATTTTTTATGTTTTAAAATTTTTAAAAGTTTTTAAAACGGGCCTGGCCGGGCCGGCCTGAGAGAAAATTGAAAACGGGCCGGGCCTAAACGTTGGGCCCCGGGCCTGGGCCGGGCTTTAAAGTGGGCCCGGCCCGGCC
Source organism: Bursaphelenchus okinawaensis (assembly GCA_904066225.2). Classification (NCBI taxonomy): domain Eukaryota; kingdom Metazoa; phylum Nematoda; class Chromadorea; order Rhabditida; family Aphelenchoididae; genus Bursaphelenchus; species Bursaphelenchus okinawaensis. The sequence goes on along the minus strand of CAJFCW020000005.1, from coordinate 1,621,854 downwards.
CTTTTCTCACCCCCAGGAAAAAGTAACCCCAAAGTCGCGAAGTTGTTGAATATTTTAAGAATGACAGTCCACAGAGCCGTAAAAAGTTTCGAAGAGCTTAGACATGACCGTGACGGACCTAGAAGTGGGCCTCCAGCATCTGTTAACACCTTGGCCAATCGTCAGATGATCAAGAAGCGCTTCAAGCGAAATCCACGGGCCCCAGTACGAAAAATGGGCCGGAGGACGGGAATCAAAGAAACTACTTTAGGGCGCATAGCGGGAAAGAAACTTAAGATGAAGACGTACAAACTCAAAAAAGTTCAGAAGCTAACTGAAGAAAACAAGGCGCTACGTTTCACAAGATGTAAACTGCTTCACCAGCGGGCCGCTGGTCAAAAATGTGAACGAATTCTTTTCACTGATGAGAAGATATTTACATTGTACAGAGGCCTACAATCCCCAAAATGACAGGTAATACTCAACAGTGCCTCCTAAAGCTGAAGCCATCGTGGCAAGTCGTCAACACCCTCGGGGCATTATGGTTTGGGCCGGTATCTGTGCTTCGGGCAAGATTCCTTTGATTTTTGTCGACGAAGGCGTAAAGATCAACAAAGAAGCGTATCAAAGGGACATTTTGGAAGCTGTGGTACTCCCTTCAGCTCAGAAGCTTTAAAGGTGCCGCATGGATCTTTCAGCAAGACTCTGCACCGGCCCATAAATCAAAATCAACGCAAGAGTGGTATTGAACCCATTTCCCTGACTTCATTGCATCTGCTGAATGGCCTCCATATTATCCCGATCCCAATCCTATGGATTACAGTGTGTGGTCGATATTGGAGGCTAGGGTGTGTTGTAGAAGACACTAAAATTTGGAGTCTTTTAAACAAGCATTGATCGAAGAGTGGGGCAAACTGTCACCGGAGGTACAGCGGCCGGTCGCTGAAAACTTTTTTAAGCGTTTACGCTTGTGCCAAACCGCAAAGGGGGGATACATCAAAACCGATTGACTATGTTATAACTAGTACTATATGTTACTATTGTTAGTTGTTGTTTTAGTTATATTTGTTGTTAAAAAAATAGTTGATTAAAAAACCCCGTAACAGAACATTGCGCGCACCCTGTACTTAAGTTAGAGGAAGGGGGCAAGGTAGGGGTAAATAAAAAATCTTCAAAAAAATTAAACATGTTTTGCAGGGCGGGGAAGAAAAAAAGGTAAAACAAAAATTTTTTTAAAATTTTTTTGAAGTTTTGGTAAATTTTTGGCAAAAAAATGTGCTTTAGCCTACTGTAACATTCCTAAAATGCAAAGATGTGTTAATATGAGGGTGGAAAGACGAAAACGATATTTCTCGGATTAGTTTGGACATTTGTGTTTTTGTGTTCTTACGTACATTATGTTATGCTCAAGTTCCAAAGTACGTGCAACTAGCAATTCTCTGATTTTTAGTGTCATTTCCAAAAAATAAAGTAAAATGCAAGTTTTTAAATGGTTAAAATAGGACCTCAGAGAGAGGTTTTTTTGGAGATTTAAATTTTTTTTGTTATAGAGGTTTTAGTAAATAAGTTTGGAATGCACTGTGCAGTTTTGGCTGGCGATTTCAAATTTGTTCGCTATGCAAAATTTTTGTTATAGAAAAGATTGTTATAAAGAGGTTTTACTGTATTATTAATTTTTTTTAGGAATTTTATTTTCAAAACTTTTTTAACTTTATCATAATTATTAGGTGCTGACATAAAGAACCCGTTATGCTTTGCCTGTAATCTCCTGAATGGCGAGTTCTTTATGTCGGCACCTAATATTTCTTTATCTAGTTCATATCATGTTCTATTATAGACAATCTCCGCCTCTTTTCGAACAATATTTTTTTTTAGTTTGTAAGGTTGTGTATATTAACACAATTTTTGTAAAAATATTGAAATTCTACTTCCTTACGTGTGTCCACTATTGTTTTCCATACCTTTGTTAATTCTGTTTTTTTTAGGATAAGATAGCATAGGGTAAGGTAAGGCAGAGTAGGGTAGTCTGCTTTAGTTTAAAATTTTTAAAAAAACCTTGTCGTTTGTTACAATGTAAAGCTGTGTAAAACGACAACAAGGTTTTCCTAGCACAATAATATTAGTTTTTTGCCGCTTTTTAGACTTGGTACAGCTCAAAACCTTGCAAGTTTTTGTGAATGTTAACTCTATATTATAAGTCGTATAAACATTACGACTAAGGTCATTGTACTGATAGTACGTCTGGTCTATCGACAGTATAATGTTGGTGACTTTTTATTCACATAGTGTTTTGATGTATGTTAAACTGTTGTAAATGTTTGGTTTGTTCTTTAAAATTTGTAGTTTTAAGTATTAGTTGGCGACATAAAAAACCCGCCAAATCTTTTTTGTAATCTTCTATAAAAATGGCGGGTTCTTTATGTCGGCACATTTTTTAAAAGCGTGCAGGCTGCGGGCTTTGAGTTATACCATGGCTTCTTATAATACGTAAAGGTAAGTCCTTGCTATTTTATGTTTTGTAAAGAAAGTTCTTGCCATTTTTTGCTTTGTAAAGAAAGTTCTTGCTATTTTTGTTTTGTAAAGAAAGTTCTTGCGATTGTTCAGCTTGTAGCAAAAATTCTTGCCATTTTTTGTTTTGTAAAGAAAGTTCTTGTCGTTTTTTGTTTTTTAAAGAAAGTTCTTGCTATTTTTTTGTAAAGAAAGTTCTTGCCATTTTTTGCTTTGTAAAGAAAGTTCTTGCTATTTTTGTTTTGTAAAGAAAGTTCTTGCCATTTTTTGTCACAATATGCCACTTTATTTTTGACTTCTTTAAGTACGTCTAAACTTTCTCAAAATTGTTTATATCCCGTTCGATGACAATATTAAGTATGATGCATGGGAATCCCAGTCCAAGTTTTTCTTATTAACTCAATGAGTTTGGGTTTCCGAAACAAAAGTGACGTGCCCAGAGGGCGTTTCGGGTTTGAGTCGGCGAAAAATAAAACGATGACACTTTTTGTTTTATCGTTTAATCGTCTGCCGAGTACCGCGTACTAAACGGCTTCGGGGGTTTTAAAGTTTTCGGGATTTTGAAATTGAGTTGGATTTTAGTTTGATATTATAGTAGGGTTGGTACTTTATGATGACTTAGTAGTACTGTTATAGCACGAAGAGAGCATGGATAAGGTTATGATAGTGTAGAGTAAAGTCATGATAGGGTAGAATAATGTCATAATAGAGTAAGGTAAAGTTATTATAGAGTACGGTAAGGTCATAATAAGGGAGGGTAAGGTTATGATAAGGCAGGGTAAAGTTGTGATAGGGCAAGGTTCTAAATAAGGCAGAATAAGACCATGATAAAGCAGGGAAAGGTTATGCTAAGGTAGGATAATGGGTTGTTAGGGTAGGGTAGGGTAGGGTAGGGTAGGGAAGTAGGGTAGGGTAGGTGCTCTTATTGTTATTATTGATACCCATGTATGCAAGTGATGACCACCTCAATATATACAGTAATTTTCATGCAAAATCCAATATTTTTTATAATGAATATAACGTACTTGTGAAAAGAGGAAACGATTACGCACATATTATATTTTATTAATCAAAGACGAGACGTGCTATAATAAATTTATTGTTATGAGTTAATATTCATCATGTTATTACATCCTATTATTCGAAAGCTGTATATATACGTATGCAAAGTGTAAAAACCTAAGTCATTCATAACGAATACTATAATTTTTCTTGGTTTTACGGTAATTTTAGCTTATTTTTTGATTTAAGAGGCTTGAAACACAATGCCAAGAATTTAAAATTTAGGCGGAAATTTTGAAGTTTGAAATTTGAATTTTTTGACTTGAAAATGCTAAAACTTTAGTTGAATTTTAAAATTTAAATTAATTTTTGTATTTTATGTCACTTTTTGCACTTTTTAAACATTGATTTTTTTTGGCACAATGCCAAAAAAAATTATTTCGGCGGGATTTTAAGAGTTTGAATTTTTTAGGTCACAAACATAAAAAACAACACTTTTAAGATTTAGATAAAAGACAGTTACTTAAAAATGACTTTTTTGCCATTTTTTATACTTAGTGCACAATGCAAAAAAGAACTGTTTTGGCGGGTATTTAAAAATTTGAATTTTTCAAAAAAACACAGGGCCACCCGTATTTTACAAAAATTGTTTACGCATATTTGTATAAACTTATTTCACTTTGTTATATCCAATTTTTAAAAATTTGTGAAATTACAGTATACCGTGCTCTACAATAACCCTATTCCGTGACACAGCCCCAAAACCTACAATAATATACGAAATTTCAGGTGAACCTCGACGTTTTGGGAGTGATCGAACAAAATCCAACGCTCTTTCCAGACATTTTCCACACCTTTTCACCTACTTTAATTTATTATCCAAAATGTTGACATACACTCATCTGTTTGCCGCCTTGGTCGCTCTCCTATCTTGTTTACTGTGTTGTCAGGCGGAAGATGCGTACTGTAAGTTTTGATATGAAACTTATTCTTTTTTGATAAGTTTGCTAAGTTTATATTTAGGTTTTTATTAAAAATGACGTTTTTTTTAGTTTGTATTTAAATTTTTTAATAAAATTTCAGTTTTTGGAAATTTTGGCAAAAATAAAGGAGTGCCATTACTTTTTGACTCATAACTTGTTTTTATAAAAAAATGTTAACATAAAACGACCTTTACTAAATGTGCTATTCAATTTGGCACTTTTTGATGTAAAATACGGAAATAAAAAAGGCTAAAAAAATAAGATATAAGCTGATATTGTAGTAGACATCAAATAAGTATCTGTTCCACAACTTTGAGAGCCTAAATGTGTTCAAAACCAACTCTTATTGACACTTCTTTTTATTTTTAAGAAAAGCATGTTCCATTTAAATTAAACTGGCATTTATTTCATTTTTGAGAACATTAAAGAAATTGAGATATGGCTCGATATTGTAGTAGACATCATATGGCTCATCCACAACTTTAAGAGCCCGAATATCTTCAAAAGCAAACTTTTTTGACTCTGATGTTAATAGTTTCTAAAATTACGTTTAATGTGCATCAAAATCACATATATTTTATCCACAACAAAAGTTAAGAAATTGAGATACAACTTGATATTGTAGTAGACATCAAATTTTCTCTTTTACAACTTTGAAAGCCCAATCAGTGTTCAAATAATTTTAAATTACTTTTCTGTAACGTATTGTATATGACATTGATAATAATAAAAACCATGTTTCAGACACAGTCGACGACAAGCGAAACTTTGACAGAGAATTCATGCACTTCGGCAAACGAGCAGCCAACGAAGACTTTGGCCGCGCGTTTATGCCCTTCGGCAAACGTGCTGATGCTTATGAAGATCCGGTATGATTTTTGATACATTTTTTATGTTATTATGACCTTTTTTTTAAAATATTTTGAAAAAAAAAATTTTTTAAAAAATTAAATTTTTTTTTAAATTTTGAAAAAATGCCATTTCTAATTGAAACTTTTGATAAAAATGTAAATCTTCAGTCTTTTAACCGTGCCTTCATGCCCTTTGGCAAACGTTCAATGACCCTGGAACAGTTGATTGCCAAAAAGAACATTAACCGCGACTTCATGCACTTTGGCAAGCGGCTAGCGCCGTCCGCCTTCGACCGGCAGTTCATGCATTTTGGAAAGCGGTAAGGATTTAAAATTGATTTATAATTTTGAAAAACAGTTTGCGGATCGTATTTTATAAAAAAAACAAAATTTTGATATTTTTTATTAACAAGTGAACGAAATGTCAGCTTTGGTTTGAATAACTGTCAAAATTTTCAATGGACTGTGAACAAAAAATATATAATTATATACAAAATGCAAATTATAAAAAAATCAATAAAACTGTAGACATTTCGTTCAAATTTTTTTAAAAATTTTTTATGTTTTAACGAAAAATATCAAAAACTTCATTATTGCCACTATTTTTGTTATATTTTAAGCATTTTTTAAAAATCAATGAATTTGTTGACACTTCGTCAAAAAAACATTTTTTTGGATTTTTAATGTTTTAACAACAAATAACTAAATATTTTATTAGTATCACTATTATTGTTTATTTTTAAACGTTTTTAAAAAATCAATGAAAAAGCTGACATTTCGTCCAAAAATTTTTTTTATTAAATTCGGTTTTTTATCAAAAGGTATTAAAAATTATCTTGTTATTACTAGTTTTGTTAATTTTAAGCGTTTTTAAAAAATCAATAAAATTTTTGACATTCCGTCCAAAAATTTTTTTTTGAAAATGTGATTTTTTATTAAAATGTATTAAAAACTATATTGTTATTACTAGTTTTGTTCATATTTAAAGCTTTTTAAAAAATCAATAAAATTTGTGACATTTCGTCCAAAAAAAAATTCTTGATTTCTTTGCCATTTTTAAACTAATATTAAAATTTTTTCAACTTTCAGAAGATAAACCCACCCGATCCAACGCCAATTTTCATCGAGGATGTTATGATAGTTTGTTCAACGACGTGATAAGCCCTATATTGTTCTCTTCACCTCTCTCCGCTTTCCCAACGCTCTCTCACACTCACTTGTCTTCGGGGAAACGACGACTTCTGGCCACGATCTCCTTTCACCGTTAATGTTCACATTTGGACAATAAAGAGCCTTGTTTCATAAACTTTATTCTCTTACTTTTTGCATATTGTAAATTTGTTTATTGTAGTTGATATACTCGTGTGATTGATAAATTTTATTTTTTTGCCAAAGCCTCAGATAAACAGTGTTGTTGAACAGTGTGTGCTTGCGAACAGTAACAGCCTATGCGCAACAAAAGAGAAGGATCTTATGCTTGTTAAGGTGTGAAAGGAGTGGTATAGTTAGAGTAGAGTAGGGTAAGGTAGGGTAGGGTAGAGTAGGGTAGGGTAGGGTAGGGTAGGGTAGGGTAGGGTAGGGTAGGGTAGGGTAGGGTAGGGTAGGGTAGGGTAGGGTAGGGTAGGGTAGGGTAGGGTAGGGTAGGGTAGGGTAGGGTAGGGTAGGATAGGGTAGGGTAGGGTAGGGTAGGGTAGGGTAGGGTAGGTAGGGTAGCGTAGGGTAGGGTAGGGTAGGGTAGGTTAGGGTAGGGTAGGGTAGGGTAGGGTAGGGTAGGGTAGGTTCATGAACTTTTGTTTATGTACTCATAATATGTTTATTTTAACATTACAAATCTAACTTTTTACGTGACTGTCATATGGACTACGAACATTGAAAATGTGACTAAAAATTCAATTAATACGTAACCCTTTAAATATACCGATGTGTGCTCTGTAATTTGTAGTTCTGCTTCGAAATGAGTAATAACTTGTTTTTGCTTTATAAGATCTTTTTTCCACAGGCCGAGTAGGCTTACGCTTAGCAGATTTATTAAGTTTAGTATTCTTAGGCTTAGTAGTCTTAGCTTAATAATCTTATTAAGTTCACTATGCCTAGGATTAGCAGGCATAGGTTAGTAGGTCTTGTCTTCGAAGGCTCAGGCTTAGTAGGCTTACGCTTTAGAAGGCTTAGGTACAGTAGGATTAAACACGTTACAGTGAAACATAGAAAGGTTAGACTCAGTATCATTACGTAAAATGACATTATCAAACGCCGGTACCACACCAAAACTGTCTTGGCATGAAGAACAGGCCGAGCCTAAACAATATAGAAGACGGGTCTGGCCTAAATATTAAGCCCGGCGCTGCCCGTTTCTTATGTTTACTTGTGTTAAAGAACATTTTTAATTTGTTTTTGACGTAAATTGCATTACTTTAACGTCTGATTATATTTGCCAGACCTTTAGGTAAGGCTCTTTGAATAAGGTTTTTAATTAAGTATTTTGTATCGCAGTGGTTGGCATTCACTTATTTTTATTGCTTTTTCATGCTTTTTAAAACGTTTGTTTTGACGGTTTAACTGGTTTTTGAAATTTTATTTATTTCTTGTTCTAACTTTTTAAATCAGATGGACGAGACTTAGTGTCCCCGCGGTACAGTCCACGCGAATTCCCCCCCCCCCCTTCCCACCCCTCTTCCTCCCCCTCTGAGAAGACTACCAAGAGGTTTCTGTACAAGACAAAAGTTGCAAATAGTGTTCTCAAAGGGGGGGGAAGAATCCCCGCGGAAAAGACGGAGAGGGGGGGGACGGGGAGGAAATACCACAGTTACCACCTACCTATTTTTCAATTTTTTTTCCCTTACATGTACCTTATCCGTTGAAAACCTGCTTACCTGACCTTTCCCTCCCCGTCCTCGCTTCCAACCATACCCGCAGTCAGGGCCGATCGAAGGAGCTACCTGTGCCGATTTTTTGCAAAAATTTTTTTTCCGAAAATCCACAGGGGGGGGACCACGTTCAACTTTTTTCAAAAATTTTTTTCTGGGGGGGGTACCCTTTCGCACTGTATTACGGAATCCCCTTCGACCCAATGCGAAAACTCGGAATTTGAATTTTGTTTCCCCGCGCTTTTTTTTACCGATTGGATAGGTGTAAAACTTTTCCTACCTACCCCTCTTTTTATTTGTTATGGTGCTGACCCGTCTAGATGCTATTGGTCTTCCGATATCTGTCATAGTTTTCGAGGTACGAGTTTGGCGAGAAAAATAAATTCAAAAATCTTGACCGTCCAAAAAGCAAAACTCTGGCAAAAACTTTTTTGCATATGTAAAAAAATATACAGGGTGTTCCAAAAAATTATTTTATATATCGTATAACCTGTCGCTCGCAAATACTAAAATTAAACAATTCTTCAGAAATGATCTACATAACGTGGGAGCAAGTCCGGTTTATTAGTCATCTCCAATTTTACGTGGAGATATCCCTAGCATTAATTGGTTGCCCAATAGCCATGCTTAGTATGTACTTGATACTAACACAATCACCTAAACAGTTCAAATTCTTCAAACACTTACTGTCCTGCCTGGTTATATCAAGGTTCTTGACTACGTTCTCATTGGCACTGATCCAGCCAAAAACGATACCACATTACTTTGGTGGCTACATGCAGGGTCCGATTGGTGGACTAATAAGCGATGAAGTTGGCTACTTTTTAGGCCTAATGTTTTGTGTTTCGAGTGTAATGATCGACGGTATATTGGGCGTGATTGGCTTTACTGTTCAGACGTTAGCATTAAAGGTTGGTTTATATTTTTGACAACTTCAACTCTAACCTCACAAACTGTGAGACTAAGCTGAAGATTAGGCTTGATTTTGAGACAGAGCTTGTGCCTGAGTCTGAGTCTGAACCTGAGCCTAAGCATGAGCCTGAGCTCGAGCCTGGGCCTGGGCCTGGGCCTGGGCCTGGGCCTGGGCCTGGGCCTGGGCCTGGGCCTGGGCCTGGGCCTGGGCCTGGGCTTGAGCTCGTGCCCGAGCTCAAGCCTAAGCCTAAGCCTAAGCTTAAGCCTGAGAATAAGCCTGAAGTTGAGCATGAGCCTGAGCCTGTGCTTCTGCTTGAGCCTTAACCTCAGTCTTAATCTTAGCCATGCTTTTAAATCTAACAATTGTTTTTGATTTTAATTTTTGCCGTGACCTTACTTTAGCTATACCTAAGCTTTACCCTAGCCTAGTTTTAATCTTAAGTTTGCTATATTTCCTCCTTGCTCACTGTAATATTAATAGCATTAATCTTCCAAAAAACTCAATTTTAGGTTCACAAACCAGCCTTCATTCATTGGGTAGATGAAGGAAAGAACTCTCTCTACCTTCTGGCCTCAATAGTCATCTTTGTCCACATCCTGGCAGCATTGGAAGTCTATACCGTGCTCAACAACGTCCAAGTCCGTAGCTTTGACGATCCGATTCTAACTCGACTTCAATCCACTCACGTCAGTTTCTACGCTTCTGAAGTCACCGAGCATGGTGCAATATTGTACCGTGGTAGTTGCTTATCAGTACTAGCTGTTTCAATTTGCCTAACAGCTTACGCTGCTTACAAATCGTCGATGGAAGTTAAGCGTAACAAAAGTATTGTCATGAAAAAGACGTATCAGATGCAGAAGGATGTCCATCGCTTCTTAATCTACATCTTTGTCTACAACTGCTTCTTCTTCTATGTGCCAATCTTTATTATACAGTTGAGTGATTTATCACCTTTTCTAGCCTACATTGTAACACCTTTTGCCTCATCAGTACTCATCGCTTATGGCATTGTGCATGGTGTGGCCGTACTGATGCATATCAAGTTTTACAAGAATTGGATCTTGTTAAAGGTCTTTAAACGTCATAATGTCAAAATTGAAAGATATACGAGTAGTGTGGTTAACTGAATGTCTGGAATAAAGTACAATATATAATATAAAAGAGTAGTTGTTGGCTTTGTTTTCCTTTTCTACTGCAACCATGAACACTTGCACCGACAGAACGCAAACAATAATTAATGCTGGCTGAAAGCAAATGATTATTGATGTGTTTAGTACAGTGTAAAATATGGCTATTACTCTTGGAACACCGAGCATGATTGTCAGGTTGAGTAAAGATTATACATACTTACTAGTGTTCTCGGCGGGGTGGGGGTAGGCAGGGCGCTGAGGGCCTCCCACAAAAAATTTTTCGCAAAAAATTGGCATAGGTAGCTTTATCTGTGCCGATTTTTTCAACCCCCGCCCTCAGACCAAAAGTCCACGCCCACCCCTGGGGGTAGGCATGAGCAACGAGCCGGGCCAGGCCTAGAAATTTTCTGATCGAGCCCAGCCTGACCAAAATCAAAAACAGGCCAAGCTCGTAAAATGGGCCCGGCCCGTAGCTTATGTCTAGGTGGAGGAAAGGTTGGAGGGAGAGGGTTTTTTTTCGTCCCCGCATTGGGAATGGAGGGGGAATTCCTGTAATCCAGTGCGAAATTTAAAAAAAATAAAATTTTGGCGGAAGCGGGAACTGTGAGAATGGTCCAAAGCAGAGACAGGAGAAGGGGGGGGAGACATCAGGTAAGCAGGTTTCCACAGATAAGGTATCTGTACGTGAAAAAAAATTTGAAAAATAGGTCCATAGGTAGGTGGTACCTGTGATCAGTGCCAGGTGGGGACTTTTGGTCTGGGGACGGGGTCGAAAAAATCTGCTGCCTATGCCTATTTTTTGCGAAAAATTTTTTCTAAAAATCTACAGGGGACCACGTTCAACTTCAACTTTTTCAAAAAATTTTTTCTGAGGGAATTCCCCACTTCCACCCCCCTTCCCCCAGCGCTAGACATGAGCAACGGGCCGGGCCTAACTTTTAGGCCCGGCCCGTTTTTTTAAAAATTTAAAAAATTTTAAAACTTAAAAACTAAACGGAAAATTGGCTTTAAATTGTTTTTTTAGACCATTTATGGATCATAGAACCCAATAAAATCGATAAACATAAACGGGGACTGAAATAAAAAATTTTATAAAATTTTTTAAATTTTTTTTGGGCCCGGGCCCAATTTTCAAGCCCGGCCCGTTGCTCATGTCTACCCAGCGCCCGGCCCTGTCTGTGGTCCAAAACGCTTTTTGGACTGTGATCTGTAGCGACGCTCCTGACTGCGACACCCTTGTCTAAAATGCTCTTGTATAACACAAATCTCATTCAAAACAATCAAATTTAAAATGGTCGAGCTATTCGGCAGTTCCAAGAAACCTCTTATTATGAAAAAATTTGTGTCTATTATGTATGGCACTTTCCTTATTTTTTATGTTTACTTGTAACAATCAACTTTTTAGAATTAATTACAATAAATAAATTAAAATTACCGTTTTTTCTTCGAATTCACTTTGAAAAACTAAAAAATGAAAGGTTTTTAGTTCAAAACAAGTTGATTTGGCGTTAACTAAGGGGGTATGGGTTACTTTTTGGCTACTTACGTAAAAGGTTGGGTTTGTTCTAGTATGTTGTATTAATAATCGTTTGATATATTTGATATACTGAAGGCAGAAATTTTTCACCCCCCCCCCCTCTAACTTGGCTGTGAGTGAACCGATTGGGACCAAACTTGGTATATAGTTTATTGACTACCTAATAACAACACAAACGGAACCAGGACCTGCTGGGTTACCGTTAACAAAAAATAACAAACATTAAAAAAAAAGGGTCAACCTAGATTCCTAGATTTCGTCACCGCCTGCGGCTAGAACTTTTTCCAATCGTCGAGGAATCGATGAATAAAGATTTAGAATCACATCTTTTGGAAAGTTTTCGCTGCATTCTAAAATCTTCTGCTCCAACGTGCCCTTGTCGTAAAACTGGCCGTGTTGATAAACCCGATCCTCTAGAAGCTTCCAGACGTTTTCTATAATACTCAAATCAGGCGATCGGGATGGCCAATCAACTACTGTGACCTTTTTCTTCGTCAAGAAGTCCATGGTTTCTTTGGATGTGTGAATGGTACAGTTGTCTTGTTGCCAACACCAGCCTTTACGGCCCTTCTGTTCAATTACCCAGGGGATGAAGGTGGTCTTCAGGTCTTTCATGTAGTCTTTTGACTTGTATTTTCCGTTTACAACCTAAAACAGCCCTCATGATCACATTTTGTGTTGGGTTTTACTCACCTTAATCTTGATATTGCCATTACTGCAAATAGCACCTAGTACCATTACACTTCCTCCGCCCATCTGGCGCTTGATCCGCTTTAAGCGTGCATTGGGAGTACCGTAGCTGGCCATATTGTCAGGACCATCAAAAGAAAACTTCTTTTCGTCCGTAAAAATCCACTTACTGAAATCGGTCTTCAGGTCAAGGTGCTTTTTCGCAAAGTTCATGCGACAAACCAAATGAGAAGGGCTCAACGGAAGTCTTCTTTTAACTATTTCGTAAGTAATGCCATTTTTCTTCAACGCAATGTTAATTGTCCGGCGAGTTACCCCCAGATTTAAGTTCTCCTTGATTATTTTTGCCGTTACCTTATGTCCAGCACGAACTTCCTTCTCTACAAACCGTCGGATTCTGCGAAAAGTAGCAGCGTCAATCTTTTCTGGACGTCCAACCTGCTTTGTAGGCACGTTTCTGATAACTCTTCTAACAGTATTTCTACTGTGACCGGTCCTTCTCTCAACTTCCTTGATACTCATAGTCATTTTGTAACAGTCCGCAATCTCATCTCTTTCTTTTTGAGTCAACATCCTAAAAACTACCTTAAATGATGGAATAGCCATGCCTTACCTTTTTCTTGCAAAGATTCGACAAAATCACAGCAACAACGCTCTATTTCACAAGGGGGTCAACAATAACTTCCCACTTTTTTCACCGCAAAAAAATTTTTTTTTATAAAACGAAATGCCACAAGCCAATTGACAATTCGCTATATCAAAACAGTCCCCAGTACTATGAGTATTTATACCAAGTTTGGTCCCAATTGGTTCACTCACAGCCAAGTTAGAGGGGGGGGTGAAAAATTTCTGCCTTCATAGTGGCGTACAAAGTCGGGCGTACACTTTCGGTCTTTTTAGTACTATTAACATACTACTATATAATACTATAAAAGTACTGTTTTTTTGGAATTGTACTATAAAGCTGTTAATATATATTACATTGATCGTCGTATTCTGTGGTTTATTACAATTTTATTTATTTTATTCCGTCGAGGTAAAATACAATATGTAAAATTTAAATTTATTGTATCACTGCTTTTGATGTAGATTCTCGTAAAGGAGTGCCATGTGTTTAGATGGTGAGCCTCCAGACCAGCCTTCCAACTGGTCTGTTGTCTGCGGAGTTCACTTTATGATGGACTTTCCTTCATTCATTGTTCATCGTGTGCCTACAACATCATCCATGCACTGTCTCACTTCTTCTGTGTAGCAACTAGACTGGGGCTCTTGAATCCCTTTCTTTCTTTTTTTTGTTTATCTACAGGGTGCGTGAAAAGCGGTGTTAACAGGTTTTTTAATCAAATATTTACTTTAACAACAAATATAACTAAAACAACAACTAACAATAGTAACATGTAGTACTAGTTATAACATAGTCAATTGGTTTCAAAGTGTCCCCCCTTTGCGGCTTGGCACAAGACATCTAAATACAGACAGACGGTAGACAATGAAGACTTAACTTTTATGGTTATAGAATTAAAAAACCACGGAGAATAAGACAAAATAAAAAATTTTAAATAATTTAACCGCAACATAGAGAAAATGGCCGGTAAAGTTTGGTAACACCACTTTTTACGCACCCTGTATATTATCTTCAACATCATTCTCTCTATCTTCCTGCTCGTTCTAATCAACTTCGATGGGCTTTTCTTGCGAGGCTTAACACTCGGCTTCATATGTTATTGTCGGTAACAGGCAGTCCATATAGAAATTTCGCTTGAGTCGTAGGTTGGTCATTGGACTAGTAGTTACTTCTCGCCATCTTTGGAACGTCGCCCATGCCTTTCTTGCTCGTGTTCCCACTTCGGGTACTAAGTTCCTTCGGTAGCTGATTTCTAAACCGAGGTATTTAAAGGCAGTCACTCTTTCGATAGATTTTTAATAAAGCGTACATGAAGTACTACGTCTATTTCAAGCTTGTGTATGCTTTAGTACGTTCTCTAACATTACACGTCTTAGAGTACTGTTAAAATTAATTTTGTGATTTGAGTTTGCACTACTATACATGACTTATTTAAATTTTTATTAGTCATTTTAGTTATGCCACAAATTACGTTTGAACTCGTATACAAAATCAACTGTATTCAATACTACGCCCAACTTGTACTAGCCGTATTCGGCTTACCAACAGCCCTATTGAGCCTCTATGTGGTAGTAACTCAATCGCCTAAACACTTCAAATTCTTCAAGCACCTGTTGGTATGTCTAATCGCGTCTAGAATTGAAACAACAGTAGAAATTGCACTAATACAGCCAAAAGATATACCGTATTATAATGGTGGTTACATGCAAGGCCCCATTGGCCGACATATCTCGAGTGATTTTGGATATTTTACCGAATTTTTATTTTCGGCATCAAGTGTGTTCATTGACAGTAGTTTAAGTATTGTTGGGCTTAGTGTCCAGGCTATGGCTTTGAAGGTAAGTACAACATAGTGAACTCAATAAAAAACAATTTTAGGATTAATAAAATTTTTATTTTAAGAATTGATTTAGGCTTAAAAAAGGATTTAAGGCTTAAAATAGAACTTTAGGTTTAAAAATTAACTTTAGGTTTGTAAATAAAATGTTTAGACTAAAAATGGCATTTTCAGTTTAAAAATAGAATTTTAGACTTAAAAACTAATTTTAGGCTTAAATATTTATTTTAGGCTTAAATATTAATTTTAGGCTTAAATATTAATTTTAGGCTTAAAAATTAACTTTAGGTTTGTAAATAAAATGTTTAGACTAAAAATGGCATTTTCAGTTTAAAAATAGAATTTTAGACTTAAAAACTAATTTTAGGCTTAAATATTAATTTTAGGCTTAAATATTAATTTTAGGCTTAAAAATTAACTTTAGGTTTGTAAATAAAATGTTTAGACTAAAAATGTCATTTTAAGTTTAAAAATAGAATTTTAGGCTTAAAAATTATTTTAAATCTCAAAAATGAAAATTAGTCTCAAAAGACTATTTTATGCTTAATCATCCTACCCAAGCTAAAATGAGTTTTATACTTTAAAACAAATTTTTCATTTTTAGCTCCACCGACCGCGGTTCATAATCTGGTTAGAAAGTGGGAGTAACTCCAAGTATTTTCTAGCCACTATGATAATATCCGTTTACTTCTGGTCCATCGCAGAATATTTAGCTGGGTTTACTAGTAATCCCGTACTTGAACTGAAAGACGAAGTTTTGCTTAAACTAAAACAAGTTGAGCCGAGTCTAACCGTTTCTGTAATTAATCAAAACAGCGCCAAACTCTATGTTATACTAGCCTTGTCGAAGCTGGTGATTTCAATTGGTTTAAACGCGCTTTCAGCTTATTTAGCGTCTTCTGAAGTCGAGAAGAACAAGGCTGTGTTGACCAAGAAGACGTATCAGATGCAGAAGGATCTACAGCGCTTCTTAATCTACATGTTGATCTACAATTGTCTGTTCTTTTACATTCCTGTAGTCATGTTACAGCTGTCCTTTTTGTCACCATTTTTGGCTTACATAGTATCACCAATAGCTTCATGTGTACTAATAACGTATGGCATAGTTCATGGTGTTGCCATTATCATGCACATCAAGTATTATCGAAATTGGGTCATGCTGAAACTGTATGGTGCTACGGGAAGGAGTGTAGTAACAGTGTTGAGTTTGGAGCAAAAGAGAAAGTCTACTACTCATACTTTGGTTTACTAGCCATGTTTTGGTTCACAACCTTAGTTCTTCTTTTGGCTGAAATCTAAAGCAACAACTAACTATAAGTGCATTATCAAATTACCTCAAGTCTTAGAATAACGCACCTAAACTAAAGTTAAGAATCATTACTTTGATGACAATAAACTTAAAACTCTTTATTAGTATAACAGTACCACTTGTACCAAAAACAGCACTATTAGTACCAAAATAGTATCAGAAACGTTAAAAAAAGTTGTTTAGACTTTGCATATCATAATAGTACCGCTTGTACTAAAAACAATATCACTTGTAATAAAAAAGTACCATTAGTTCTAAAATGGCATCAGACGCGCCAAAAAATAGTTTAATAAACATTCGTTTTTCAAACCTGACGTTTCATAACAGTACCACTTGTACCGGAAACAGCACCATCAGAGCCAGACGAAGACTTTTGGTCTGGGGGCGGGGGTCCAAAAAGTCCACAGGGGGGACCACGTTAAACTTTTTTCGAAAATGTTTTTCTGAGAGGGGGGGGGGGGGGGAGTCCTTCCCCCCCCGTCCAGCACTCGGCTTTGAGTACCATTAGTGTGCAAACCAATCTCATTAGTACTATAAAGAATATATTAGGAAACATTATTTTTTTAATCAAATGTTTTATGCATGTGTCAATATTTGTGTAATTTGATATATAACTTAAACCAACACACGTTACACCAAAGATTTATTGTAATAACAAATGTGGCAAATATAGGATATTTGTACTCGTTCGGGTTCAAAAACTTAAATTTTAGTTTTGTAACATTGGGCTCTGGGCTAGGGCTCTGGGCTAGGGCTCTGGGCTAGGGCTCTGGGCTAGGGCTCTGGGCTAGGGCTCTGGGCTAGGGCTCTGGGCTAGGGCTCTGGGCTAGGTCTCTGGGCTAGGGCTCTGGGCTAGGCCTCTGGGCTAGGGCTCTGGGCTAGGCCTCTGGGCTAGGGCTCTGGGCTAGGCCTCTGGGCTAGGGCTCTGGGCTAGGCCTCTGGGCTAGGGCTCTGGGCTAGGCCTCTGGGCTAGGGCTCTGGGCTAGGGCTTTGGGCTAGGGCTCTGGGCTAGGGCTCTGAGCTAGGGCTAGAGATCTAGGCTTGGGCTATGGCTATTTTAGTTTTAGTTTTGCAACAAATTCCTTCAAATAACCACCGAGTGCCATATCTAGTTAAAATTCCGCAAAAAGCAAAGAGAAGGTCGGAGAACTTGTAGAACATGTTCATGTTACGCCCACTGAGCCTATTGTTGTGATATGTCGTCGAAAGTATCAGAGTAAAAAAGATTTCTTGCTCTGTTGTTTTACAAACTTTCTTTTCATTTTTTTGGAATATTTTAACTTTTAACTACGTAAGAGTTTACTATGCAGTATTGCTTGTTTTTATAGGTTATATGAGGTTATGGTGAATATAAATTACTTCCGTATTTGACTTTTTTTTTTTAAGTTTTTGTTTTTTAAGAGCCAGATGTTAGGCTAGAAAATAAATTTTAGGCTTAAAAAGGAATTTTAGGCTTAAGAATACAGCTTTAAGCTCAAAAATAAATTTAAGCTTAAAAAAGAATTTTTAGCTTGAAGCATAAATTTTAGGTGTGCGAATGAAAATTTAGGCTTTAAAGGAACTTTTTAGTTTAAAAAAGAATTTTAAGCTAATAACTTAAATTTTAGACTTAAAAATAAAAATTTAGGCTTAAAAAAGAATTTTAGGCTTAAAAATAAATAAAAAATCAAGCTTAACAATGAATCTTAGGCTTTAAAATTAAATTTTAGGCTTAAACATGAATTTTAAGCTTAAAAATAAAAATAAAAAATTAGGCTTATAAAGGTATTTTAGAATTAAAAATAAATTTTGAAATTGATAATTAAATTTTAGACTCAAAAACGAGTTTTAAGCTTAAGAATACAATCTTAGGCTTAAAATTAAATTTTAGGCTCAAAATAAACTTTTAGCTGAAAAATAAACTTTAAGCTTTACAACTGTAAGCTTGAAAATTAAGCCTTAAATAAGTCATACTTTACTTCTTTACCTTATCCTAACTTATCATAGTCTGCTTTATTGTATTATACCCAACATTACGTTAAACTATGCTACATTACTATGCCTTACATTAATTTATTCTAGCAAGCTCTGTCCTGCCTTTCTCTACCATACTCTACACTATGACGTATTTTACACTTAAAATTTAAAAACGTTCCAAAACCAAAGAATGTTGTTTAGACGTGCCTTTGTTCCGAGATAATCATAAAAGACATAACATCTGTCTTGACTTAAATCAACACGACGTTTCCCAACATTTATTTATTTCGTGTTTTTTGCCCGTTTCGAATGTGGTCGATTATGATTGGAAGGCGACAGGCGGTTCGTCGAGTTATGTTGGGGTAGAAATTAATTTTGGGGGATATTTTTGGGTAATAGGTGTGGTAAAATACGATAAAGTAAAAATAGGTTTTAAAAATTAAAAACGATTATATTTTGGGCGGGGTAGAAATACGACAGAAGATGGGGGAGGGGGGGGGGGGGGGGATGGATCTCACATAAGTTTTTTTGGATCATACTACTTTGTTACCCTACCCAGCCATAATAAAATTTTTCTTTTTCATTTTTTTCTCCCCCCCCTCCCCCTCCTTTTTTTCTACCCTCCTCCCCCCCCCCTTAAGGGTAAGAGACGGTCCGGTCTTGAGCTAAATTTAGCCTTGGCTGGGCTTGAAAGTCAAGGCCCATTTTACGTAAGCCCCCCCCCCTTCTTTCTAGTCCCCTATTCCTCTCTATCCCCCTTCTCCCCCCCCCCTTGTTGGTTTACCTTTTCTAAAAAATTATTTGTTTTTTACCCCTCCCCCCTTTCTAGTCCCCCATTCCTCTCCACCTCCCCCCCCTTTGCCCCCTCGTCACTAAAAAATTTTGAAAATTTTTTTTTGCCCTTTTACTACAAAAGAATGTTTTTTACTTTCCCCCCCCTTACCCCCAGCGCAAATTAGAGTTAAAATTGCCCTTTTGAGTATTATGTTTATGAATATAAAAAATAATATTTTTAATACCATAAAAAACATTTTTCAATATGTGAATAGGATAAACAAGTGTGGTCATGAAAAAAGTGACAAACTATTCCCGGCGGCGCAATCTTTTTACTTTTTGGCCAAACAGATCTGTTCTCAGAAACCTGCTAAAATAATCTTTATGGCGCATCTTGTACATGTACAGCAATAGTATGAAAAAGACAGTACCCTACCCTACCTTACCCTACCCTACCCTACCCTACCCTACCCTACCCTACTCTATCCTATATACCTTGTTTTGCAAAGCGTTGCTTTAAAATTCCTGATCTTTCCTGCTCTGCTCTGACTACCCTGCCCTTCATATCCTTGCCTAGACCCTTCTCTTCCTTGCCTTAACCTGTTCAACTCAACTCTATCATACCTTATTTTGCTCTGTCTAGCTTTATTTTACCCTACTGTACCTTACTGTATCTTACTCTGTCGTATATTACTTTACCTACCTGACCTTAGCCTATCTTACCTTAACCTATCTTGTCTTACCCTACCTTATCATATACTACTTGTTCCTACTTTACTCTACTCTACACACATCGCTTGTGCTCCCTACTTGTCGATTTGTTTATTTATTTACTAATTTAATTAGACACAACAACATTGTCTCCTGAAGGCCATTACAATTAATTTGGTCGAGATTCTCGTTAATTACTGGCCTTTCTGTCTTTAGTTTGTGCTGTTATTGACTTTCCTACTTTTAAAAATTTTATTTTAGGCTTACGAGTACTATATTACAAAGATAGTGATAAGTCTGTAATGTAGTTTAAAATATGGTTAGGTACTGCAATGTAAGGTAGGGCTGAGTACTTTAGTGCATAATTGAATACTGTAGTCTAAGGTAGAGTTAGGTGTTGTAGTGTAGAATTGGGTTGGGTACTGTATTATAAGATATGGTCGTGTACTGAAGTCTAAGTTAGGGCAGAGCAGAGTACAGAAGAGTAGGATATGTAAAAACGTAGTAGTGTGAAACAGTATGACTACCCTATTGAAGATAGAATATTGTAAGCAAAGCATGTAATGTATAACGAGTTATGGTAGTGTAAGGAACGGGCAGTCTTAATATATTCTTACTATAGTATCAAAAGCAACTTTATGTGACAAATTGGTGCTTTTTGTTAAATAATGCGTCAATCAAACGGATATCCTGTTTTGACACTTTAACAACCGGTTGCCACTGTCAAAAACAATCATTATTTCGTTTTTTTTTTGTTTTTTACAGATTTTTTGTAAGTTTCAAAAGTGTTACCTTATACCCTCTATCTTACTGTACTGTACTCTGTTTTACTCTAAAGTAACAAAATTTTTAAAAGTAGTAAAATACAAAGTAAAAGCAAGTTCATTTCGGTTTTGAACCTTGCAAAAACTTTGTTTACGCATTGCTCAGTGAAACGTTAAATCAACTTAATTTGTGTTAAAGTGAGTTACTAGTAGTACATGATTGTTCTTGTTGTTACATGTCATCGTATAAAGTTTGATTTTTAATGTATGTAAACTAGGCTCAAGAGGAGCCACCTGACCTAGCTTGTAGCTTTGATCTGGCCCGGCTTCGGGCTAAAATGGGCTAGGAAAGATAAGGCGGGTAAGTTTTTTGAGCTTTATAAAAGTACGCATGCTCAGGCTTAGACTCAAACGCAGGCTCAAGCTTAGGCTCAGGCTTGAGCTCAATATCAAGCTCAAGCTCAAGCTGAATCTCAAGCTGAATCTCAAGCTCAAGCTCCGACTCAAGCCCATGCCGTGCTCAGGCTCTGGCTCATAGCAGTATAAAAATTTTAAAATTTTTAGTCTTTACTTTTAAAAGTAGTAAAAAAGTTCCAAATTACAAGAACCAAATGAAAATCACTTTATGGTGGCGTTGTAAAGTTTGCGTTAAGGTTGTTACTGTTGTTGTTTGGTGAATTTAATTCACTTTTTATTTATTTTAAGTTTGCTGAAGATGTTGTTTCTTCGGAGACGGTTAATTTTTATTAGTCTGACGTTAAATTTTGTGTTGAAGCAGAGGTTACAGAAGGAGAAAAGACCTAGCGCGGAAGGTAGCATAAAACGACTGCATGAAATTTGTAGGATATTTAGATAGTCAGGGTAGAGAAGTGTTAAGACAAGGGTAAGCTGTGGCTGAAGTGGGCCTAAGTCTGGTTCTGTACCTAGAGCTAACGCTAAAGCCAATACCTAAGTTCAGGCTTAGGCTTTGGCTCAGGCTCACGCGCAGGCTCAGGCTCAGGCTCAGGCACAGGCTCAAGCTCAGGCTCAAGCTCAGGCTCAAGCTCAGGCTCAGGCTCAAGCTCGGGCTCAGGCACAAGCTCAAGCTCAAGCTCAAAATGAGACTCAGACTCAAATTTAAGTTCAGGCTCATGCTCAGGCTCACCTCACCCTCAAGCTCAAGTTTGGGCTCGGGCTTAGGCCCACGCTTAAGCTTAGGTTTAAACTCAATTTCAATACTAAGCTCAAACTCGAGACCAAGCTTAGACTCAATTCAGAGTTCAACCTCAGTACTAAGCTCAGACTCAGGCTCAGGATCAAACTCTCAAGCCAAGGCTAAGGTTAAGCAAGATCAAAAGCAGTTTTTGGTTTGTATACACTAATCTTGGGGCATGGCAAATAAAAAAACTTATTTTATAGTTTTTATTTTGCTGGCTAACTCAAACTACTTTCTTAGAATTTATTATCAAACCAAAAATTACTTCCACAGTTACTGTCACTAAACATACGTTTTTGTTTTTTTATCCCTTTTGTAAGTGTAGGGTATGGTTAAATTTTTGCTAATTAAAAAAAGACTTGAACAGTTTGGCGATTTCTTAATTGAATTTTCTTTCTTTTTTTTTCATTCAGCGAGGTCATTTTTATTGTAAAACCACTACCGATTAAGTAATCGAGTGTTTGCGCGACTTGTTTTTAAACTCTTTTCACAGTTATTGTTTTGGAAGAGGGGGGGTGATTGGAAAATAGACTTGCGGGCTTGAAACTGAGATATAAGTTTTAGGTTTAAAATTGTGTGATAAAAAAGGGTTTTAAATTGAAAAAAAAATTTTTTTGCACAAAAATGAATTTCTGACTTAAAGCTAAAATTTTAGACTCAAAAATAAAATTTAGGCTTTAAAATAAAATTTAACACATAAAGATGAATTTTAGACATAAAAATGAATTTTGAGTTTAAAGATGAAGTTACAGGCACGAAAACGAAGTTTTAGGCTTAAAAATTAATTTTAGGCTTATAAATGGGTTTTCAAGTTTAAAAATAAATTGTTGATCTGATGTGCTTTTCAGGCTCAGGCTACGCAAATTTTAGGCTTAAAAATGAAGTCTTAGGCTTAAAAATGCATTTTAGGCTTATGAATGGATTTTTAGGCTTTACAATGAAGTTTTAGGCCTTAAACTGAAGTTTTATGCTTAAACTTAAAAGTTTAGGCTAAATAATGAATTTTTAAGCTTAAAAATGAAATTTTTGTTTAAAAATAAATTTCACGCTTAAAAAACGTATTTTAAGCTTAAAAATGCATTTTAGGCTTACAAATTCAGTTGAAGACTTATAATGAACTTTTAGGTTTAAAAATTAACTTTAAGCTTAAAAATTTAACGTTAGGCATAAAAATAGAATACAAAGCCTAAAAATAAAAAATTGAAAAAAAAATCAAAAACCTTGCTTTTTGAAGTCACGTTTCCAAAACAAACAACCTTACAGTAGGTTGTCGCCGGGTGTCACAAGATGTGTCAAGAGCACCTAAAAACGTTGTCCACGCGGAACGTACTTGACCCAATCTTAAACCTTTAATTGTGATGTTTTAAACGCCCTCGGGGGGTTTCAAAACCCACTTCTCATGACATCGTGTTTGGGAGGCGGTGGAGTGTAATACGTAATGCAAATTTTAACATCGTATGATTATGGAATATACGTAGATACGGGGAGTTTTAAAGTAGTTAGTGTAACAAGAGTTTTCAAAGTGGTATCGTTGGTTTGTTTATAGCTTAACTTGGTCTGACACATAGTTAGTATATATGATATTACGTCGGTTGGACTATGAAACAAATGCGCTGAGGATAAGGCCGAACCTGAAGCCGAAGCTGGTGCTTATGCTAAGTCTACGTTTATTAAAAGGCTGGTACCAGGTATAATTATTAAAGCTTATAATCTTAAGTTACTTCAGTATTAAAATAATGTACTTTTTACGAGTCATAATATTATAAAATAGCCGTTTAAGAAACGTCATTGTGCATAATTTGAGATAAAACGTGTTATAGTTAGGTGTAGGAGGTTAAAATAGGGTAGGGTAGGGTAAGGTAGGGTAGGGTAGGGTAGGGTAGGGTAGGGTAGGGTAGGGTAGGGTAGGGTAGAATATAATCATTAAACTTCCAAACTTTTAACCCTCCCCCCCCCCTTAAATTTAAACTTTCAAACCTCTAAACCCCCCTTTAACTTATACCTTCCAAAGCCAAAGACATAATTTGTGGTCTGGTCATTCGTTTGAATTCGGTAATGTCTCTAATCCTCTTCGGTCGTTTCGAATAACGTTTCGGAACGCCGTGTATCAAATATCGATAAACATTCGCCGCTTTCACATATTATCCATGTCATTTGGCTATTCGAGTGGAAGAGCCAGGTGACATCGTCAAATTACTCTCGAGTAAATACTATAGTATTGATAGTACGTTTTTTAGTTATTGGGGGATTTTTGGAATGACAAAGCTGGTTTTTGTTTTATTTTAAATAGGCGCGGGGGAATTCAACAAAAATGTCATTTTAAAATTTTTTTTTATTTCAAAATTTAAAAAAGCACAGCCCTAGCTATAGATTTAGTACTAAGCCTAGCTCCAAACCTAGCCTGGCTTTTAAGCCTAGCCTT
This sequence comes from Bursaphelenchus okinawaensis, assembly GCA_904066225.2. NCBI lineage: Eukaryota > Metazoa > Nematoda > Chromadorea > Rhabditida > Aphelenchoididae > Bursaphelenchus > Bursaphelenchus okinawaensis. The sequence continues at coordinate 1,597,804 of CAJFCW020000005.1, read as the reverse complement.
AACCTTAATTTTAAACCTAGCCCTAACCTTATTTTTAGGTCTAGCTCTAGTCTTAGTTATAATTTTAGATCTAGGTCTATCCTTACTTTTAAGCCTACCTTTAGCCTTAATTTTAAGTCTAGTTGTAGCTTTGGATCTCGCTTTAGCCCTAGTTGACGTTTCATCCTAAAATTAAAAAATCAGCTTTCAAAGTTTCAACTTCCCTCCCATTTCCTTATCATAAATAATTAAACCGACTTGACGTTTCAAAACCTCGGATTCTTTTCTTCTTTTAAGGCTCGGATTCAAGTCCGTTCTGAAAAAAAAGCCTGAGGGTTTCCAAGACTCTTCAGACAAATTGACAGCCAAATTTATTGACTGTTTTTATTTATTCGCCCCTCTTAAGGCGGGAAAACGAGCAAAAAACGGTTTTTTGTTGCGCCCAGATTCCGAATTCTTAAATAACCGTCAATTCGCCCGGAGGGCTTGATTACGGCGACGGAAAACACATCGCATTGAATGGTCGGGTGGCTAGCGAACAATGCCAAAATAAGGCTTGTTTTGTAAGCGAAAAATTGTCTAATTTGTGGGGTTTTTGGGTTTAAAATTAAAATTTTAGGCTTAAAAACAAGGTTTAGGCTTGAAAGTAAATTTTAGGATTAAGAATGAATTTTTAACTTTAAAAATACAATTTTAGGCTTAGAAATGTATTTTAGACTTAAAATTTAAATGTAGGCTTAAAAATTATTTTTAGGCTTAAAAATTAATTTTAGGCTTCAAAACTGAATTTTATTCTTAATAAAGAACTTTAGGTTTAAAAACGGATTTTAGGCTTAAAAATAAAATTTTGGGGTTAAAAATGAAGTTTAGCAATAAAAATGAAACTTTAGGCTTAAAAATCGAATCCAGCTTTTTTTATTCTTCGTTTGTGTCATCCCCTTACCGTATTCACAAGCGTTCACAACTTTCCAATTGACTAGCAAAATATATAAGAGTATTTACGTGACATATCATGTCATGCTTACTTCCGGTTTACATAGACCATATTACTAGTAACGTCCTTGGGACAAAGAATTGGCGCTTAACAAATTCACAGAATTTGAAATTTAAAAAAATTTTTTTTTACAGTACCTAAGGCTAAAACTAGGGTTCTGGGCTAAGGTAGGGGTTTGGGTTAGAGTTAGGGCTATTAGCGAACTAAAAAATAGGCTCGGCCCAATTTGACTTTCCCTCAGGTCCGGCCCCAAGTTTTTTACATGGAAACGGGCCGGGCTTTTGCGGAATTTCCAAGCCCGGCCCGACCAAAATTTAGATTAGCGCCGACCCGTTTTTCATGTCTCGCTAGTGATAGGGTTCTGGGCTTGGACTGTGGGCTAGGGCTCTGGGCTAGGGCTCTGGGCAAGGGCTCTGGGCTAGAACTACCGGGCTAGGGCTCTCGAGCTAAAACTCTCGGGCTAGAACTCTGGGCTAGGATTAAACTTAAGGCTAGGGCTCTAAGCTAGGGCTCTGGGCTAGTTCTAAACGTAAGGCTAGGGCTCTGGGCTAGGACTGTAGTCTAGGGGGCTGGGCTAGGGATCTCGAGCTAGACCTCACGGCCTAGGACTCTGGGCTAGGGCTCTGGGCTAGGGCTCTGGGCTAAGGCTCTGGCTTAAAGTTCTGGGTTAGGGCTAAAGCTAGGGCTCTGGACTAAAACCGAGAAAAATTTAGGTACATGTTGAGTATGTCTCTTTATTTTGTTGTGAAGAGAACGAACGGCCAAATTAGTTTAGCAAAAAGTTTGCAAATAGAGGAGGAAATGGCGTGCCTAAACTTTACAATTACTCAGCTTTCAAACAACATTTGACATTGTATAGGAGTAAATAAAAAATAAAGCAAAAAGGGGGAAGGGAAGAGGAAATTTTTTGGAACTTTTCTCTATAATGTCAAAAATATTTTTTAACGCGGAACTTTTTTTTTGTTTTGTTAAAAAAGCTACTATGGTTTGTTAAAGGGTAGGGTATAAAAAAACATATAGATGTTTAGGCCAACTAAGTGTCATTTATGGCTTTATAAGATAAAGTAGGGTAGGGTATGATAGAACAAGATAAGGTAAAGTAGGTTAGAGTAGTATAGAGTAGGGAAAGCTTTTGTTAGGTAAGGTAGGACAGGGTAGGGTAGGGAAGGGTAGGGTAAAGTAGGGTAGGGTAGGGTAGGGTAGGATAGGCTAGCAAGGCAAGGCAAGGCAAGGCAAGGCAAGGCAAGGCCAGGGCAAGGCCAGGGCAAGGCCAGGGCAAGGCCAGGGCAAGGCACAGTACGGCAGGGTACGTAAAGTACAGTCTGAAAAACCCATTTTTTCTCTAAATATGCTCTTTTTTACTGTGCATAATTCACGCAAATTCATAATTAATGGCCTTAACTAAATCTCACATACTTCATATTACACTATGTATGTCTCCACATAGCAAACGTAGCACTTTAAAGCGGGTCGTTGTATTCGCCATAGTAAATGTATTCTAAGCGGAATTAAAATTTGCGGTCAATTTGAAAAAAAAAAATTGACATGCCATGTTATCTTAGTACTTTATTGAGGGTTTGGTACGTCTTGGTATACCACGGTATGTTGGCTATGTCATTTTGGCCTACGGCCATTATTTTTTTAAAAAAACTTGAATTTTGAAGAAAAAAAAGATTTATAGCACTATACCATCGTACTTTGATCACCATAGTACGTATCAACGTCTATGTGACCATATCATCTTATGCTATCACTAACATGTGATAGTATAAGATAATATAGTCAAATAGGATGAGAAATTGATATCATCGAAGTTTTTTCCAACGGATCGAATTTCGTTACTTTTTCCGTTCTGCCATTTTAAAAAGTTTTCAAATTTATTCACTTTTAACTTTTGTTTGTGTTTTCAAAGTTCGAATTTAAATTCGGCACACCAAGGTTGGGTTTCAACTCTGAACTTTTACAGCTTTCAGCTACAGTTTTTTGGTTTTCACGTAAAGCAAAGTTAAGTTAAGATAGCGGTACTGTAGAACTAGCAAATTTAAAATAAGGCTAAGCAGGGCTAGGGTGAGATATCAATATAAAAATTCATTTTAATCCCAAAGTTATGTTTAAAATCAAAATTTCATTTACAATTTGACTAAGGCTAAGGTATGAACTGCGTAGCCCTAGCTACGATGTACCGCCTAATATAATCCTTGCTCACGGCCGGGCGCGGAACCCCCCCCCCTCCCCAGAAAAAAAAATTGCGAAAAAAAGTTGAACGTGGTCCCCCCCCCCTGTGGATGTTTTCCACAGGGGGGGGACGACGTTTACCCTCGCTCCCAGGTCAAAAGTCCCCGCCCGGCCCTGGCCTTGCTTATTAGTAGAAGTGAACAAAAGTAACATAAGATCAATCCTGGGATAATCTAAGAATTAGCAAGCTTCAAGCGAAGCAGTAGTATTAATAGCAAGGTAATACCTGTAGCTGAGCAACTAACATTGATAATTGCTTTTTAAAACTAATTGGTCTGCTCATATTTGTTATTTACAAAAACTACAATAATATTTTATGGGGTGAAAGAGTTGTGGTTTTTTAAAGTTTTCGATTTATTTTTAAGCCTAAAGTTAATTTTAAGCTTTAGTTTCATTTTTAACTCTATAATTTTACTGTTTAAACCTAAATTTTAAGTTTAAGCTTGAAAATTTTTTTTTTAAAAAAAATCATTTTTGACCTTACTTAAAAATTAAGATAGTAAACAGACCAGACTAATTGAAATCACCTGCCTGAATAAAATCAGTAGAAAGTTAGGGTTCGCGAGTAGTTAATCAACTTTTACAACAACAAAAACTAATTTTACCATTGAGTAATTCACCTGTTTGTTTTACAAAAACTTCTCTAAAATTTATTCGTTTTTCAAAAGTTTAAATTTCGAACCCAAAATTGTTATTTTAAGCTTGGTTTTTTATTTTTAAGCCTACGATTTATTTTGTAAGCCTGAAATTCATTTTTTAAGCCTAAAATTCACTTGTAAGTCTAAAATTCATTGTTAAGCCTAAAATTCATTTTTAAACCTGAAATTCATTTTTTAACCCTAAAATTCATTTTTTAAGCCAAAAATTCATTTTTAAACCTAAAATTCATTTTTTAAGCCTAAAATACATTTTTTTAAGCTTAAAATTCATTTTTTTGCCTAAAATTCATTTTTTAAGCCTAAAGTTTATTTTTTAAAACTGAAATTCTTTTTTAAGTCTAACTATCCATTTTTAAGCCTATATCTTCATTTTCAAGCCTAAAAGTTCAGTTTTAAGCCTAGTTTTATTTATTTTTTAAAACAAAAATTTGAGGTTTAAGCCTATCATTCGTTGCCATTTATATTAAAATGTATTACCCACACTCTTTGAACTGCCTGCTAAAATCTTTTTTTTCACAGAAAAATCGAAAAAAAGTCGGCGGTTTCGACGTTGATGACACGTTAGGAGGTCATCGAAAACACCCAATTATATATTTTGCAGTGTAATATCTTATTATTGTCGCGGTTTTTGTTTATTCCGGTCTCATTCGATTACATAGTGTTTTCAGACGCAATTTGAATGTGAAATGGCAGCACATTTACAATAGTAATATATTGTGGTAATCGCGACTACAATATTGGAGTTGTATTGTTAGTATTATATTGTGCTATATTAAGGTAAATATCGAGTTGGGATTGAGTTCAGCTACTAAAATATTGTTTTTGGGTACGTACTGGATAAGTTACTTGCCCATTAGTACTATAAATAGTTGGCGGACTAGTGCTATTTTACTATTCTAGTACTATACAGATTTGATACTATATATACTTAGTACTATACTAATTCAGTACTACATAACGATAGTACTATATTGACCTATTACTACATAAACTTAGTGCTATATCTTAAGGGTACTTTTTGGAACTCTCAGTACTAATTTAGTACTATAACTGTACTTTTTATACTCCAAGGTCTTTTATAGTACCATACTATTCAAATTGGTACTTAGTACTCTATTACTTATATTTAACACAAGGGTATACCTCTACTCATTACAAGTACTACAATACTCATTTTGATACTCAATACCCTAGTACTAAATTCATATTACCGTATACCCAAATTCCTACTCAAAATGCTACAAAAACCACTACGAACATTACCTCTACCTTTAATATACAGTACCTTTTACCTAACTACAGTACTAATACTATTAAGCACAAATACAGTCAATTCACAATCAATACGGTCGATAAATGCAGTCGTATTCAATGTCGGTCGAAATCATTCCACATTAGTGTTCCCTACCACAACCACACCCACACCCTCGGATTTTACGGGTGAAACGTGCTGGGATAGTAAACCATGCAAACCGGGGGTGATATTACCGGTATGGCAGCCTCAGGTGGGTAAAATACGTCTTCATTAGCACTATCTAATGAAATGGCAAGAACTTTCTTTACAAAGCAAAAAATGGCAAGAACTTTCTTTACAAAGCAAAAAATGGCAAGAACTTTCTTTACAAAATAAAAAATGGCAGAAACTTTCTTTAGAAAAGAAAAAATGGCAAGAACTTTCTTTACAAAACGAAAAATGGCAAGAACTTTCTTTACAAGACAAAAAATGGCAAGAAATTTGTTTAGAAAACAAAAAATGACAAGAACTTTCTTTACAAAACGTAAAATTGTAAAAACTTTCTTTACAAAACATTTTTTATTTCAGGAAGGTCTAACAACATTCGACCGCTGTCTCCGAGCCTTTATCTACTTCTTATCATTGGCCTATCTTTTCTATGGCGTCTCCATCGTATCTGACCGGTAAGTAAAGCTAAAAATTTCGTAAAACTGTTTATATTTTTTCATTTTTTGTTAAATTTTAAAACTTTTAAAATTTTGAAATAAGCGTTTTGTACCACACATAATAATGTAGGTTTAGACAGGGTTTGGTTAAGATATGACAGTTAATAAAAAAGTTACAGCCCTTTAAAAATGCAAAATGTCCAGTAGTTTCCAGGCGGATTCGAACTTTTTTGAATTTTCGACATTTGCAAATGACTATAACCTTGCCAAAGGTTAAATTACCAATTTAAAACTTTTAATAGCAAATAGCGTGACTTTCAATGCTGTATCTGCTTAACACAACAATTTTTAAGTTATATAATATAAGTAATGGCATTAACAACCTGATCTCTTCAGATTCATGGCCGCAATAGAAGTGATAACATCGCAAGAGAAAGCTGTAAAAATAAAAAAACCGAATGGTCAAGAAACCATGGTATTAGTCCGAGTATGGAACGAAACTGTGTCCAACTTGACCTTAATGGCACTCGGTTCATCTGCACCTGAGATATTGCTGAGTGTCATTGAGATCTTTGGTAATAAATTTGAAGCTGGCGACTTGGGCCCTTCTACTATTGTTGGTTCAGCCGCTTTCAATCTGTTTATCATCATCGCTGTTTGCATTTTGGTAGGTTTTTTGAAGTTTTGAAAAAAAAATTTTTTTTAGTTTTTTTTTTTGCATAAACCAGGATTTTTAGACGAATACCAAAAACTTTATTTCCAGGCAGTCCCATCATCTGAAATTCGAAAAGTCCATCGAGTCGATGTTTTCTGGGTCACTGTAGCATGGTCCACCTTTGCCTATATCTGGTTATTCGCCATCATTTCCGTATTTTCGCCTGGAGTCGTCGAAGTTTGGGAAGCGGTTGTGACCTTCTTATGCTTCCCTCTTACCGTACTAACAGCTTTTATTTGTAACAAACATGCTCACAGTATGGGTCAACGGTTACTGCGTGGTAACATGACATCGTTTGTCAAGAATCGGCCAAATCGATTGGGTAATGGCGACAAAAAGAATGGATTGATTAATGGCAATGGCGATGTCGAGTAGGTTTTTGTAGATTGTTTTAAAAAAAGCAGTTAAAATTAGTACTGTTAGGACCAAGCAGATCTATTACTAATTAGATTACTTTCTTCACATTCTTGTTTAGAATCTGAACTAAAAAAAATCAACAGAATATTGACTTAACTTTAAGATATTTCATTTTTGAGTCCTGAAACAATTGCAATTGTCAAAGAGTGATCACGTATTTTACATTCTGTACACTATTTTTGAGCTTCTAAACACAAAAAAAACAAAATAATATTATAATATATTACTTTTGAGATACGTGATGTTGAAGTTCCTACTCGTTGAATATTATTCAATTTTGAAGAGATGAAGTAGTTTATGCACAACTCTGGCTGAATATACCTGTCCTTTTACTTCTAGACTCAAGAAAACCAAATTTTAACTTACGTTTGAGGCATTTGATGTTAAGTTTCATGAAACAGCTTTCAAAACAAACAACATCTTTATCAATGCCCTTTGAATCTCTTTTCAATGTTTAGAAACCTTTTGGTCGTTGTTTCAGGACTAGAGGAATCAACTTTGAAGTCCATTAAAATATACTTCAATTTCTCTAAACTTTTTTCAACTTCTAAACACAAAGAAATTCAAGGAATATTAACCTACCGTTGAAATATTCGATGTTAAGGTCCTAAAACAGCTCTCAAAACAAGCAAAGTCTTTCTCAATATCCTTTCAATCGTTCTCCAAATTCTCTACTTTCATCTTCAGCTTCTAAACACGAAACATTCAAAGAATATTAACTTACCTTTGAGATGTTTGATGTCTCACGGTCTTTGTTACCTAAATCCGACGAATTTCGATCAGTTTAGGCATTGATTTTATCTCTAAATTATTTTAAACAGCCTGAAAATCAAATTAGTATAAAGAACAACTTAAAATAAGTTAAGAACTCGCAAAACTAAAGCAGCTGATCGTTATTGACAGGTCTTCGACAGGTAAAATAAGGTTTCAAAGAATAATTTATTTTTCGGCCGATAAATACTGGGCGCGGCTTGAAGTTGCGTCTTGGCGGGTTGGAGAAAGATTTTTAGCGGGTGGAAGAAAGACTAATTTTTAAAACTTCAAATTTCTCATCTTTAATTTAACTTTTGGGCCTTTTAACATAAAAAATAGGTTTTAAAAACTAATGTTAACATTTCAGAAAAGCCTTGCTTGGCCCCTCACCAAAAGACGCTGATGTAGCCGCCTTCGAAGACCATCGTCGTCAATACCTCGAGATGTTCCGCCGATTGCGAGCCGAAAACCCGGACTTATCAATAGAAGAGCTGGAAAAGCTGGCTACAGAATCCGTGGTAAAAGCCCAGCCAAAGTCTCGGGCCTTCTACCGAATCCAGGCTACACATAAGATGATGGGCGCTGGAGATTTGACCAAGAAATTGAGAAAAAAGTCGGTAGAACCAGATTCCCCACCTTTCATGCCTCAGAAGCCAAAAATGGTGATTGTGGAGTTTGACCCAGCCAACTATATGTGTTTGGAGAACATTGGTGAAGTTGAGGTTAAGGTGCGATGTGATCGAGGATCATTCAGTGTTCCTACTGTGGTCACGGTCGATTACCATACTGTGGCGGATTCGGCTCAGGAGTACGACGATTTTATGCCTGTTAAGGGGACTTTGAAGTTTGAACCTGATGAAACTATGTGAGTTTTTTAGATTTATCTTACTCTATCATATCTTACTTTACGCTACCCTTACTTACCCTAATCTACTCTACCCTTTCAGTAAAACAATATCGATTCCGATAGTGGACAACGACGTCTACGAAGAAGACGAGCAATTCTTCGTTCAGTTGACCAACCTCAACGCCTCCTTCGAGTCTAATGAAGATCAGAAAGTGCCATCTCAAATTGGCAAGGCTTCCATGGCGACCGTGCTGGTCGTGGACGATGATCACGGTGGAGCTTTCTCCTTCGAATCCGAGGTGTTCAAGGTCGCAGAGAACGCTGGAGTACTAATCCTTGACGTGAAGAGACATCGTGGTGCACGTGGTGCAGTTTCCTTGCCATTCCGGACTATTGATGGTGCTGCCAAGGATGGTCAGGACTATATTGGTCAAGCTGGCGAGCTTCGCTTTCAAGATGGTCAAACTAAGGCTGAGATTGAGATAGAGATCATCAATGATGATGAATATGAGAAGACTGAGGACTTCTTTGTGGAGTTGGAGGCACCACAATGGCATGTGAAGAATCAGGAAGGACAGGATGGTGCTGATGGTCGGCCAGTACTGGGGGCTCATACTCGATGCAAGGTTTTGATCACTGAAGATAAAGAGTTTAAGGTAAGAGGTTTGTAATGAAAGTTCTTGCCATTTTGGGTTTTGTAAAGAAAGTTCTTGCCATTTTTTAAAACGAAAAACAATAAAATGCCATTCTTTTTCAGAGTTTTGTTGATAAAATGCTAACAAACGCCAACACCTTGGCTATGGTTGGATCTTCGTCATGGCGACAACAGTTCTCTGATGCTATGGAGATTGAAGACTTGGATGGAGATGGTTCTTTAAGTAATCGTGAAGTCGTTCTACATTACTTTTCGTTGCCATGGAAGCTATTGTTTGCGTTGATACCTCCTACTGATTACTTTAATGGTAAGACTGTTCTGCTTTGCCTTGTCCTGGCCTTGCCCTGGCCTTTCCCTGGCCTTTCCTTGGCTTTGCCCTGTCATTGAGCTGCCTTTGCCCTGCCTTTGTCTTGCTTTTGCCCTTTCTTTGCCCTACCTTTGTTCTGCCTTTGCCCTGCATTTGCCCTGCTTTTGCCCTGCTTTTCCCTGTTTTTGCCCTGCCTTTGCTCTGCATTTGCCCTGCCTTTGCATTTCCTTTACCCTGCCTTTGCCTTGCCTTTGCTCTGCCTTGCCTTGCTTTGCCCATCTTTTGCTCTGCCTTTGTCCTGCCTTTGCTTTGCCTCTACCATAGCTTATCTTACATACCCTACAGTAACCTTACTAGAATATAAAACATTTTTTAGGCTGGTTATGCTTCATTGTATCAATCTTTTCCATTGGAGTACTGACGGCATTTATTGGTGATGTAGCAGCCATGTTTGGATGTTCAATTGGACTGAAAGACTCGATTACAGCCATTTCTATTGTGGCTCTTGGCACTAGCTTACCTGGTATGTTACATTTTTTCACTTTTTTTCAAAATTATTTTTTAATCGTTTTTTTTTGTTTTTTTTTGTTGATTGTCACTGTAGCAGAATGTCAAAAAAAATCGATAACGAAGTGTCAAAAACACAAAAATCAAAAAATATTAACGAGGGAAAGAATTGTCGTTTTTGGCTTTGAAGGTTCGTGTAAAATGACGACAAGACGTTTTTTAATGATTTTATATGACATTTTTGACACTTCGCTATCGATTGTTTTATTTTTGACGTTTTGTTATTGATTTTTGAATTTTTGACACTTTGTTATCGATTTTTAATACTTTTGTTGTTTCATTGATTTTTTAAATTTTAGTCGTTTTGTCTTTATTTTTTTACATTTTTGACATTTCGTTATTGATTTTTTTTTATTTTTGACATTTTGTTATTGGTTTTTTATTTTTTATTATTTCTTATTGGTTTTTGCATTTTTGACATTTTGTTGTCAATTTTATCAAATTTTAAAATTTTTTATTGATTTTACAATATTTATCTTCTCCTTTTCAGACACATTCGCCTCAATAACCTCGGCCAAGATGGACAACACCGCCGACTCTTCAATAGGCAACGTCACCGGCTCAAACGCTGTTAATGTCTTCCTAGGTATTGGCATCGCTTGGCTTTGTGCGGCAGTTTACCACGCCCAAAATGGCACTCAATTCAAGGTTGAGGCAGGCACATTGGCTTCAAGTGTTACCTTGTTCTTGATCGGTTCCATTGTATGTTTTGCAACGTTGCAATGGAGAAGATATCATAGCCAAGTGAGAGGTGAGCTTGGCGGTCCAAAGAAGTATAAGCTGATCGCAACAGCCATCTTTATTGGATGTTGGCTATTGTACTTGTTCTTTAGTACGTTGGTCGCTTATTGTATTATTCCTGGATTTTAAAAGGTAGTGGTTAAAAGTTTTGGTCATTTACTAATATTTTAAGTCTAAAATTAAATTTTAAGCTTAAAGCTTCATTTTTTAGCATGAATCTTCTGTTTAAAGCCTAAAATTTCATTTTTAAGCCTAAACTTCATTTTTAAGCCTAAAGTTTGATTTGTAAGCTTAAAATTTGATTTTTAAGCCTAAGCTTCATTTTTAAGCCTAAAGTTTGATTTGTAAGCCTAAAATTATTTTTTTAAGCCTAAAACTTATTTTTAAGCCTAAGATTTGATTTTTAAGTGAAAATTTTCTTTATCAAGCCTAAGGCTTAATTTTTAAACTCAGCGGTTTTTAAGCCTAAAATTTGTTTTCCCGAACTGAAACATAGTACATGATCAAAACTGTTTCTACTATAACTTTTTAAATCTTAAGGATTATTCAACTCAGGGGTACTGTATTTTGTCCTTGTTCATAGTGATATCGGTATATTTATTAGTATGCTATGAACTTTCTCTTTATTTTCGCATTACTTTTACTGGTTACTGTATTCTGTTACTATACAGTAAACAGACATTTTTGTCACTTTTTCTTCTATTATCTCATCAATAACGTTTTTTTGAAAGTACATACGCTTTTAATTGTACATATAATTTCTATTTTTGTAGTTTTGTTACTTATTTTCATTTATTTTTTTCTTTTTCGTATTTTACCTTACACTTTGTTCATACATCGAAATATACACTCAAAGATACCGGTAGAAATAAACATTGTATTACTTATAAAGTTCATACTTTTTTAAATTTTTTAAAATTTCGACAATATTTGCAAAATATTTTACCTAAAATACTTACAAAGTTGTAAATTGTAAAGAAAATGCATAAAGTTACAACCAAAAACATAACATATATGTCCAAATTATAAAGCTGTATAAAGTTGAGTTGAAGAGAAGCCGGTCTATATTCAGGAAGGTGACCCTCACCAGCTTCTAAAAGTCGCACATACTGCTGAAGCGTTTGTGTGCCCGAAAATGGTCGTTTCTTTAAGAGTTTTTGCATTCTTTTGACGTTATCAGTAAAGCTAAACAATCGAAGCAGATATTACAAAAATCATCAATATTATATAAGAAAACGTTGCGTAACACGGTTTCTTGCAATTTCTCTAAGGCTATGTCAATATACTCAAATATTAGGTAACTCCGCAAAAATTTTTGGATTTAGGGTTTAGAAGACTCTATCCTTTCTTACTCCACTCTACCTTACCCTATCTTGCCCTATAATACTGTACCTTACGCTACTTTTCCCTACTCTATCATACCCGGTCTTGCCCCACCCTACTCTACTAGACTTACTTTTCATTGTCTAGGACTTCATGTATAACATCTTTTATGATCATTGGATTGGCAAATATAGCGTTTTGAGATATAACTTTTCCAAATCCTTGCTTTTCGACCAACTTTCCATTAAACATTTGGTCTCCAAACAGTGGTATCACTACTAATGGCACAGCACAATCAACAGCTTCTAAAATGCTGTTGTAGCCGCCGTGAGTGATAAAGAGTTTTACGTTTTTGTTACCTAAAATAAGTTGAAATTGATTGTTTTTTATATTCTTTTCAGCATCAGTTTTAAAGTTTGCGGTGAGAGCTTACAGAGTAACTTGTGTTGAACTACCCATTCAACAAAGTAGATATTGTTGTAGTTCGGGTTTGTTGGTACTATCTGTAAACAAAGTGTTTAGAAAATTACTTGTGAAAGTTTACTGTAACTTTTCCTCCTAACCTAGTTTTACCCTAGCCTTGCTTAGCCCTACACTAGCTGTACATTAGCCCTTCTCTAGTTTTACTCTAGCACTACCCCTGCCCTATACTAGTCTTACCATAGCCCTATTCTAGCCCTTAACCTAACCCTACTTCAGCATTAGCTTGGCTCTAGCCTAGCCCTACTCTAACTCTACTCTAGTTTCTTTTGAGGCGTATCCTAGTCGTTTCTTAGGCATACCGCAGTCTTTACTCTAGCCTTACTTTAATCTTTTTCCTAGACATACACTCTCCCTACAGTTACACTGTAATCCTACCCAGTCTTACTTTTCATAGCCTTTACACTAGGCGTACTCTAGCCTTTACAATAGACATTCTTTAGCTTATTCTAGTGTAGCTTTGTTCTGCCACAGAATTAGATACTTTGGCTTTACCTGCGGTATATCTCAGGCTTACTGTAAATTCTTCGGCCGTACCATAACTTTACTTTATTCTATCTCTACTCCTGATAGTAACTTTTTTTGTAATATAACATTGTTTAAATTTTTTGTTAAAACATTTACTTACTTCACTATCACTACCAAGCCTAACGATAAAGAAATACTCTTCAAACATTGAAAAAGCCTTTAAAAGCTTCTGTAAAACATTATTTTGTAGATTACCCATTGTGCCCATACTCATATAAATCACTTTTGCATGCTTTTCCAAGACAGTATTAAGCTCAGGATTGTGTATAAGTCCAATATTATTCTTATCATCAACATTATCCGTCATAATTCCACCAATATTAACAATCCGACTAGTTATTGGTCGTGGAAAATCCAAGAAATCGACTGAATTTACAAAAATCAAGGATGATTCTGAAGCTATTTTAGATAAATCGAAATGCATTAATCTTTTCGCATAAAATTGATCTTCTTGATGACCGTATTTTACCCTAAAAACTTCTGATTCTGCCTCAACTAGCTGTTGAAATCCTCGAATAGTGATGAATCCTGACAACATGTTATAGTAGCGATCAGTAAAACTCATAATATCGTTCGTATTTAGATTGTCAAAAGTTGCTGGCAACCAAGAAGCTGCCGATGGCAAACCTAGTATTGATGACATAGCTGAGTTTAGTGGGCAGCTAAAATCGATTTTTTTAAAATTTACCTGCTTTGCTATGTAAGTTCAAGAATCGATGTCTAAAACTAGAAATAGTTACTGGGTTTAGGCTTAGGCTAGTACTAGAGCAAAGCTATGACAAAGCTGAGAAGTGTCAAAGTTAGAGCTAGCGCTGATGCTAAGACCAGGTCTTAAGTGAGGGTCAAGGCTAGGGCTCTCTTGGCTGGGACTCTATAGCATAAAGTTTTGGGATAGGACTCTGTACTAGGACCCTGGACTAGGACTTTGTACTAGGGCTCTGGGCTAGGGCTCTGGGATAGGGCTCTGGGCAAGGACTCTTGGCAAGGGCTTGGGCTAGTGCTCAAAGCTAGGGCTCTAGAATAGGGCTCTGGGTTAAGGCTGTTGGCTAAAGCTTTTGGCTAAGGCTAAGACTAGGGCTCTCTGAAATAGGGCTTGGAGCTAGAGTTCTGGGTCAGCGCTCTGGGCTAGGGCTTTGAGACAGAGCTCTGAGCTAGAGTTCTAAGCTAGGGCTCTTGGCTACTGAGCTATGGCTCTGGGCTGTAACTTTGGACTACGGTTAAGGCTTACCTTGATACCCAAACATTAATTTTAATTTCAGCAAAATGACCAATTCCAAAGCCACATAGAGTAAGTTGTTCGTTGAAGAAGACATCGTAATTTTGACGTTCTATATCAGCAACTATAGATGTCTTTATTAAATCTGAAAAGCGACGTTACTTTAGAAATCTACCTTTACGTTTGCAATACTGAAGGTAGCTCTACTTTAAAGTAAATAGTATATACAGTAACATTTAACTAGACACGTTAATTAAGTTGTAATAAACCTACTTTCACAAGCATCAGCCAGTCGATTATACCTTTGTGAAGCAATAAAAGATAATAACAAATAATATGGTGTTAAAATGTGATTTAAAATACTGCTACTTTGTTGATAGTTTTTCAAGTTGGCATCATGTCTTCTAGGCCAGTCAAAATCATATTTCCAAAAATTAACTTTAATACCAGCTTGGAAATGGTTGTACAAACCAGGCTTTTCATCATAGTAAACTTCAAGAAGGGTCTGAAAAGTCATTTTGTTAGTCCCTTTTTAATTACACAGTTTAGGAGCGGGGCAGGCCTAAAGAAGTTCTAAATTATGCTTGAAGATAAGCTTGGGTGCGGGTAAAGAAGCTTTGGTAAGACGAGAATAAAGCTTAAATTTAGTTTATAGTTAAGTAAAATAAGGACAGTGAAATTGAAATAGAGTGCACTAGGCTTGGCTTAAACTGGTCCCGGCCCGACAATGGTCTATGAATTGGACAAGGCGGGCCAAAGCAAATTTTAAAGAATCCAAGTTGGCACATATGGGCCCAAGCCTTTGAGGCCCAGCTTAAGTTTTGCAACAAAAGATTTTTAGTCCAAACCAGGACCTTGGCCCTTTATCATGATTGTTTCAGTCAGAAAGAGAAGAACCAAACCGGTGCCGAGGCCTAAGTTTTAGAGAACTTTCTACCCGGACCTTTTAGAGGTTTTACAAAGCTACTCACCACATTGTGTCCATCTTCAGCCAAAGCCTCCGCTATTTTTGCATTAAATTTCATATGAGAATAACTTATAGTTGGAGAAAACACTAGAATTTTTAGACTGATAACACTAATTAAAAAGTAGTAGTTAAATACAAAGTAAAAGAGTAAGAAAAACATGTTGTCAAGTTTTTATTAACTTTTGACTTTTTAAGAGGAATATAGTTTAAAAGTCGAGTATTGTTTCCATAGCATTAAATGTATTCAAAAGGGCGCATGGTCATTTAAAAAAGGAGTTTTTATAAAAATAGTGGAAGGTTGAGGTGGTTTGACATTATATACATGTTGTTATGACACTACTGTATTGTAGCTTTACCCTAATTCTTTTTAGATTTATCTGTTTTAGTTTTCCCTAGCCTTACTCCTGTTTTAACCTGTTGCTACTCTAGCCCTAGCCTTATCTTAGCTCTACGCTACTCTCTTCGTTTATTCTAGCTCTACCTTAGCCCTAGTCCTTCTGCTCTTCTACTCTAGCCTTACCATGGCCTTATCGTAGCCTCACTTTAGCTAGAGATGAGAAACGAGCCGGGCCTGAATTTTAGGCTTGGTCCGATCGTAATTTTGCTCAAGGCCGGCCTGGTCCGTTTGTCGTCTCTAACTTTAACTCTAGCCTAACCCACCCTTTCCGTAGCCTTGTCTTAAGCCTGCTATAGTTCAACTATACCCTTACTGTTAGTTTATTTCAACCTTAGCCATACCGTAGCCGTGCCCTTGTTCTACGGTAGCTTTAGCCTAGCCATACTTAAAGTTTTGCCTAGACAGCTTCATAGCTTTACTACTGCTTAACTTTTGGTGCGCCATAGACAGTTTTTAAAAATTTTGGCTTGAGGCTAGGGCTAGAGTAGTGTAGCACTTGTGTTTTTATATTTTCATAGTAAAAAATGTGTAGTATGAATAAGATGTTTTTCTTCTTTAATAGTATGTTTTTGTAAGTTTTTTATTTTTAATGAACTACGTCTGGCATAATTAGTACTTTTTCTTTAATTTTATCTTGTTTTTCATTTGTTTGGCAAAATAAATTTAAACTTTTTGAAAAAGAATAGACAGTACTCTCTTTACATACTGTAATATCAAATATTTTCAAAAATTTTGAAATTTAAAAAAATGCCATTTTTAAACAAACCAACATCTCAAAATGCATATTTCTCCACGTAAAGCGGCTTAATTTAAGGGTTTTTGTGATTATAGCAAAAAGAAATGTCCACAATTTCGCAAAAAACGAGGCACGGAACGGCCCAACACGAGGTTTTTTTCGCGTCCTCGTCCCGCCGTTCACATTACGTTTTTGTGTGTTTTTGAGAGAGCTCGATGGGTTTTTATTTCAAAATGAGTTGGACTTCCGGTCATTGAACATTTTTTTTGTGGAGAAGAGGGGGTGCGTTTTTTATTTAGTTAGGGAAGGGGGGAGGCAGGAGGGTATGCTTCTTTTATTTTATTTTTTTTAACAGCACGGTCAGTTTAAAATTAGAGTAAGGCTAAATTGAAGCTTAGGTAGAGGTACAATAAGTCTAAATTAGCTATGGTAAGACTCAGATGCAGCTAGAAAAAAGCAAAGGAAAGACTACAGTAGAGAATTCGTTAGGTTACGATAGGGCAGAGTAAGATAGGGTAGGTTAAGAAAAACATTTGTATGCACTCTGGCCAGACTTTTACTATTAATAAAGGGCAAAACAAGGAGCAGAATGACCTTTGCTTTTTGAACTGACATGATAAGAAAACGACTACCGAGAGGGAGCAACATTGGTATTCAAAAGTGCTGATAAAAGTTTAAAAACGTTTATTTTTCAATACTAAAATTTTTTTTACTGTTTTTCTTTGTCAATATAGAGGAATTCTTGTATAACGAAGCGCTTCAAAATTTTAAATTGATTAGATATAAAGAAAATTTGTTGTACAAAAGTTTTAATAGCACCGTATAGTATAATGTTAGTCGCAGAGTTAAAAGTTGTTCGTTATAGGCGCTTTTTGTTATAGAGGTATTTGCTATATATATAGAAGTTTTACTGTAAAGGTTGTGTTTTCAAAACTTAATGTAGATTGCTACCTATCTTCCCCTTGGCACGTTGAGGTCACGTTTATCCTCTTTTTTCTCAAAAAGTAAACATTGTTTTGAAATGAACTCAACTGACCGCTAGCTTTGTATTTTTTAGTCCAGAGCCCTAGCCCAGAGCCCTAGCCCAGAAACCTAGCCCAAAGCCTTAGCCCAGAGCCCTAGCCCAGAGCCCTAGCCCAGAACCCTATTCCTGAGCTCTAGCCCAGAGTCTTAGCCCTAGAAATTAGCTAGCTGTTTTTAAAAAACGTATTCTTTCTACTATTGGTTTAGAACGCCTCTGCAAATATACGTGTTGCACGTATATTAATATAAAAGAACTCTCATTATGAACGAGTAAGTTATCTAATCTATAGTCCAGTCACAATTAAGGGTCTTCGTTTTTGTTTTCCCAAACATATTTCATTCAGACGGTTTAATAGGCTTTGTTTCACATTTTCATAGCAATATTATAGTAGATCTAATGAGGTTTTTAGGGTAAAATACGTGCAATTGATTTGTTTTGCGTTATTACTGTATTTGTATAGTATTACTGTATATTATAGTTGTAAAAATTACTTTATACATATAACTTTAAGCCTTTTAACAATGATAATATCGAGTATTACCTAAATTTCAAAAAATTAAAATTTTTGAAAAAAAAATTTTTTTTCAGACTCGCAAGAGTTAGGCCTTGGTGCCAAGAAGATCACATTCCAACGACAAAAAACAACTTTACTACAGTTAAAAAGGTTATACTAGCCTTGTATGGATCATCGGATCAGCGCTACATTAACTGTTTCTCTTGTGCTCCTTATTGCGGTAAGATTTTTTTTCTAAAAAAAGGTTTTTCAATTTACTTATACTTATATAAACCAGTTGTGTTGACACTTGGCTTTATTAGAAAGTTATATGGTTTTAAAAATGGCAAAAAGTTGAAAAAAGTTCAATTTTTTTTGAAAAATAACGATTTTTTACGGCAGCTTTTTTCAAATTTTTAAAAATTTTTTTGAAAATTCAATTTTTTGATACTGTAAAAAATGTTAATCTGCAACATATCAACAAGTTTTCTTTTAATATCTCAATTTATAACAAAGTAATAGCGTTTTAAAATGTCAATAATAGGCGAAAAAGGGCTGATTTTCAAAAAAAATTGTGCTTTTTATCAAGTTTTTCAAACTTTCTTTAACTCGTTTTAAATACCGTAGAACTCCTGTATAACGAATCGTTCGGGGATTGGAAATGTGTTCGTTATAAAGGAGTTTTGTAATACAGGAGTTTTAAATGCACTGTGTAGTAGTAGACGGAGATTCAAGAGTTGTTCGTTATACGGGATTTTCGTTATAGAGGAGTTCGTTATACAGCAATTTCACTGTAATATACTGAAAAAGTGGTGTAAAATACGTCATAATAGGGGATTTGTGAATTTAAAGTTGATATCTAGAAATATAAGAAAGTTATGTTGATTTAAAAATTTTAAAAAAGTGAAAAAAGTTCAATTTTTTTGAAAAAAATTCTTTTTTGAAGGTTAACTTAATATAACTACCAGAATTCCCAAATTTCAAATATCCAGATCTAGCTCCAGCTCCGGCTCTGCTTTTTTTTAAATTTTAACTTTGCCTCCAGCTTCAGAGCCGGAGCTCGTGGGAACTCTGATAACTAACCTATCTTAAACTAGCTTACCTTACTCTGCTTTACCTTATGCATAACACCCATTTCTGAACATATTTTTTTTAAATTGAAACATTTTTAATAAAAATTTTATCTTTTTCAGAGCGCATGTGGTGAGATTGATCTAGGAATAACACCTTCTGATTTGTATTCTGAATTTGGCTACAGTTCAGGCTCAAAACAAGATGCTAAAAATGTTAGTGTAGCAATAATTGGCGGAGGTTTCGCTGGTTTATCTGCTTTTCAAAAACTACTTGAACTAGGCTATAACAATGTGGAATTGTACGAAGCGGCGAATCGACTGGGTGGTCGGGTGTACCCTGTCGAGTTTGGTAAGTGATTACTGTAATTTGGGGGTGTGGAAATGAAAATTTTAGTCTTTTTGCAGTATATCAGGCTTCAATTTTTAGAATTTTTACAGTTTTGAAGTTTTTTTTAAATTTTTAATTTTTTGACATTTCGTCTACATGACATTGATTTTTTTTTGTTTTTTGAGATGTTTTTAACATGATATTGATTTTTTAAAGTGTTTTAAAATATTTTCAACGTGATATTAATTTTTAAAAATTTTTTGACATTTTGTCAACTTAATATTGATTTTTTTTAATTTTGTTGACATTTCGTTTACTTGGTATTGTCTTTGTAAAATTTATGACATTTTCTTCCTATAGAGTTTTTTTGTGCTGTGACATTTTGCTAGCTTAATTTTGATTTTTTAAAATTTTTTTGACATTTTGTTAACTTAAAACTGATTTTTTTTTAAATTTCCGAAATTTAAATTTTTTAAAATATAAATGAATTTTTAACTTTTAAATAGAAAAAATTGTATTTTAGCCGATGGCTACATCCAACATGGCGCTCAATTCATTAATGGTCAAGAAAACCCCATCTATAACATAGCTGCTCGGCTTGGAGTGGTTGATCGTGAAATGGACGATGATGAACTGTTTCGGAACGCTGATTATCGTACTGGAAATTGCAGTTTAGACAAGGAATGCATAGACGAGTTTGAGAAGTTTGTCGAAAAATTGGAATTTGAAATTCAAGAGCTGGCTAAAGATAAGACAAACTGGAACAGGACAGTTGACACCGTTTATAACGAGGTGTTTGAGGAGTTTATTGAGGTAAGAAGCATTTATTACACTATGATTTCTACTGTTATATTATTGCTTTACCCTACCCTACCCTACCCTACCCTGCCTTACCCTACCCTACGCTAACCTACTCTAGCTTACCCTACCCTACAAAATAAAGTACCCCAGTGCATCTTACTGCGCACCCTACTGTAAACTTTCTTTTACCGCTAGTAGTGCAACACTCCTCTAAAGGGGGGGGATAGTTCCTAATCACCGCCCGATTTCCAAAAGCAATTACTCTAAACTTCCTTGCTTTACAGTGTATCATACCTTACCGCATGTGCTACTGTACTCTCTCTCCCTTTACTTTGTTGCGTTTTATAATCTACCTTATCCTTTTGTATGAGACAGATTACTATACCTTACTGAAAAATATAAGTTCTTGTCTATCAAATTTATTTTTTATAATTTTAGCAAAAGAACCCATCAGAATCAGAACTAACCTCCTACCGTGCTCTATCTCAATTCTACAAGACCTACTACGAAGGTGAATGGTCAGCACCCATTACCAAGCTGTCTCTTCGTAACTATGCTGGTTGGGACGATCAATCAGAGAAGTTTGCTTCATTTACATTAAACAAGTTTGGGTACTACTCAGTACTGTCTGACCTAATATCAAAGCTACCGTCTGAAAACATTCACCTCAATTCAAAAGTGGCAACAATCGATTACAGAGGTGACAAGACTGTCATAAAACTGGTTAATGGAGAATATTTGTACAAAACCTTTGATGTTGTTATAGTTACAGTACCCTTAGGGCATTTGAAGGCTCATGTTCATCATTTGTTCAGGCCGGAGTTACCGAAGAAGAAGGTTGAAGCTATTGAGAAAATGGGTAGGTGAAGATAATAAAAAATGACAAGAACTTTCTTTACAAAACAAAAAATGGCAAGAACTTTCTTTACAAAAGAAAAAATGGTAAGAACTTTCTTTACAAGTGAAAAAATGGCAAGAACTTTCTTTACAAATCAAAAAATGGCAAGAACTTTCTTTACAAAACAAAAAATGGCAAGAACTTTCTTTACAAATCAAAAAATGGCAAGAACTTTCTTTACAAATCAAAAAATGGCAAGAACTTTCTTTACAAATCAAAAAATGGCAAGAACTTTCTTTACAAAACAAAAAATGGTAAGAACTTTTTTACCAAACAAAAAATAGCAAGAACTTTCTTTACAAAACAAAAAATGGCAAGAACTTTCTTTACAAGTGAAAAAATGGCAAGAACTTTCTTTACAAAACAAAAAATGGTAAGAACTTTTTTACCAAACAAAAAATAGCAAGAACTTTCTTTACAAAACAAAAAATGGCAAGAACTTTCTTTACAAGTGAAAAAATGGCAAGAACTTTCTTTACAAATCAAAAAATGGCAAGAACTTTCTTTACAAATCAAAAAATGGCAAGAACTTTCTTTACAAATCAAAAAATGGCAAGAACTTTCTTTACAAAACAAAAAATGGTAAGAACTTTTTTACCAAACAAAAAATAGCAAGAACTTTCTTTACAAAACAAAAAATGGCAAGAACTTTCTTTACAAGTGAAAAAATGGCAAGAACTTTCTTTACAAATCAAAAAATGGCAAGAACTTTCTTTACAAAACAAAAAATGGTAAGAACTTTTTTACCAAACAAAAAATAGCAAGAACTTTCTTTACAAAACAAAAAATGGCAAGAACTTTCTTTACAAGTGAAAAAATGGCAAGAACTTTCTTTACAAGTGAAAAAATGGCAAGAACTTTCTTTACAAAACAAAAAATGGCAAGAACTTTCTTTACAAATCAAAAAATGGCAAGAACTTTCTTTACAAATCAAAAAATGGCAAGAACTTTCTTTACAAATCAAAAAATGGCAAGAACTTTCTTTACAAAACAAAAAATGGTAAGAACTTTTTTACCAAACAAAAAATAGCAAGAACTTTCTTTACAAAACAAAAAATGGCAAGAACTTTCTTTACAAGTGAAAAAATGGCAAGAACTTTCTTTACAAATCAAAAAATGGCAAGAACTTTCTTTACAAAATAAAAAATGACAAGAACTTTCTTTACAAAACAAAAAATGGCAAGAACTTTCTTTACAAATCAAAAAATGGCAAGAACTTTCTTTACAAATCAAAAAATGGCAAGAACTTTCTTTACAAATCAAAAAATGGCAAGAACTTTCTTTACAAAACAAAAAATGGCAAGAACTTTCTTTACAAAACCTAAAATGGCAAGAACTTTCTTTACAAAACAAAAAATGGCAAGAACTTTCTTTCCATTTTCAAAATTTTCATTTCAGGCTTCGGCTCCTTACTAAAGGTCTTCCTAGTGTACGACCAGCCTTTCTGGGCCAACTGGACCAACTCGTTTGCTCCATTATTCGTTGAAGGCTGTTCTCCAGATTCCTATTTGAGTAAAGAGCTACACACTTTCGAACCGCTGTCCTGGCAATCAAATGTTCTTGTTGGTTGGTTGTCAGGCGATGGTCCCAAACATATCGACTGGATCAGTGATGAAGAGCTGGCACAGCATATCACACAACACTTCAAGAATTCTATGTCGGAAGTTGACGTTCCGGAGCCAAAGGAGTTGATTAGGTAATAGTTTTTGAGAAGAGATGTCGTTTTTTGTTTTGTAAAGAAAGTTCTTGCCATTTTTTGTTTTATAAAGAAAATTCTTGCCATTTGTTGCTTTGGAAAGAAGGTTCTTGCTATTTTTTGTCCTGTAAATAAAGTTCTTGCCATTTCTAGTTTTGTAAAGAAAATTCTTGTCATTTTTCCCTAAAAATCACTTTTCGCTTTCAGAACCTCCTGGCTACGTGACGACAAATTCCGTGGCAGCTACAGCTACATTTCCTCCGAAGCTGCCCAATTCAAGGAAGATCCCTTCGAACTTTTGGCTAGACCGGTCTTCAAAAACTGCCAACCTCGAATTTTGTTCGCTGGTGAAGCTACACATTCCAGAATCTTTCAAACCACGATAGGTGCATATCTTAGCGGTCGGCGTGAGGCCGAACGTATCGATTACTATTTTGACCGGTTTAATAGTGATTTTAAGTGTAATAACTCATTTTCTAGGGTTTTTAACGACTTAAATTGCACTAAATATGCTTAAATGTGATGATATTGATCTATAATGACTTAAAACAAATTTTTTAATTTTTGACATTTCGTTAATTTTTTATTGATTTTTTAAACTTTTTTTGACATTTCGTTTTCCAGTTATACGGTTTGAAAATACGAATGGGTATTAAGTTAAATTTACATTTCTTTCACAAAAATTGTAAGTTCTTAACATTTTGTGCACATTATATCGATTTTTTTTTGATTTTGTGACATTTCGTCTACTTATTATTGATTTTTTTTTAATTTTACCATGCTTTGTTGTAATTGATTTTAAGAGTAAAAAAATACTTTTTTAAGTTAATTTGAGATTAATATATACTTATATTGTGTCTATATATATGAATTTAGGCTTAACTATCAAAAATACCTATAACTTATCATATTTGCCAAAACATTTCAAATTTTTTTACAGAATGATATATCAAATTGTTGACTGTTATCTTCTACAGCTAGTAGTGGTAATAAATTTGTTTATTTTTGTCGGTTTTTAGCTTTTTTATATTAAAAAAATGGCATTTGCTTTGCACAGTGCAGTCCAAAAAGTAATTGATTGCATCGTGCAAAAATTTTAAAAAAAATTTTTTAATTTTCTAATGTTTAAAAAGACTTGTTTTTTCATTTTTACAATTTTATTTTTATTTATTCATATTTTCAAAAAAAATTTTTTTTAATTTTTAAAAAAATTTAAATTTTAAAAAACCGCCATTTCTTTTTATACCTGACACCGAGCGGTCGGTGGAGCAGCATGATCGAGCCCGAATATTCAGTATTACCCGATTTGATCATCAGTATGTTCATGTTTTGGGGGCTTTCGGCTTCGCTCAGCCTTCAGTGCTACATGAAGAAGAAGGATAGACAAATCAGGTTCAAGCAGTCGTATTCGCAACAGAAGGTTCAGCGTAGGTTTTTTTAACTTTTTTCGTATTTTAGGAGCTTGAGATTGTTGAAGAACTTATCTTTTTTTTTACCCTAAAGCCATGTAATGACATTTGAAAGCGGTAAAAAAGTTTTGTCGTTTTTTATTATACAAACCAATGGAAAGTGACGACAAGACATTTTAGCTCTTTTCAAAAGCCTTGATTTTCAAATTGATCAAAGTAAATTACTTTTTTTAGCCAAAAAGCCACCCACCGCCCCAGTAAAACAGAATAGAGTGGTCGAAACGAGTCAGCGAGTATCAATGCACGGCTCTGAAGATGTTGATGATTACAAGATGCCTACTGTAAACACACTCAAAAGCCAGAAAACTAAAGCGAAGAGCAAAGAGGTGAGGTTTTACTCGTCTAGGGTATCTTAACCTACCCTATCCTACCCAACCCTACATTACCCTATCCTATCGTACTTTACCCTACCAACCCTACCATACTCTACCCTGCCTTACACTACCATATCATACCCTACCCTACCCTACCCTACCCTACCCTATCCTACCCAACGCTACATTACCCTATCCTACCCTGCCTTACACTAGCATATCCTACCCTACCCTATCCTACCTTACCTTACCTTACTGTACCCTACCCTACTTCACCCTACTCTACCATACACCTACCATACTTTACCCTAGCCTACCGCACCCTATATCACTCTTCCATGGTCTACCGCATCCTACTCTTGCCTTCCTACCCTTCCCTCTCTCGGCCTGCCCAATGCAGTATAAATCCGGTCCATTCCAATCCCGTTCAGTCCGATCCATTCTTGACCGGTACAGTCATTTCCTGCCTCGCCTTGCCTTATCTATCTTATTCTTAGTGTAATTGTTTCTAATCCACCTTAAACTTACACAATCTTTCACAACTTCCACCCCTCTCCCTAAAATTGTACTACCTACTTCCCAACACTAACTCTCCTTGCCTTGTATATGGTCAATTCAAAGCCAACTTTTGCAACTTCAAACCTAATTTTCTCATTTCCAGAACAATGAAAACCAGCTATGCACAGCCAGAGATTCGGCCGAAGAGATGCCAAAAACGAATAACGTACTCGATAAAACACAATTCGAACGATTACCAGAGCACACGCTACAAACAGACAGAACAATGACACCAGAACAGAGCACCCAGTTCAGTCAGTCGTTTGCACCGACTCAGAAAAGCTACAAGTCATTTAAGGAGAAGGCTTCGGTATGGTAGATTTAAAAGTACTGTAGGCTAGGGTCGGGATATGTAACCTGGCATGACCTAAAAAAACGCAAGGGTAGGGCTAATTAAAGTTAGTATAGAACTACCGTGGGCTAAGTAAAGATACCACAGACTGAGTAAGGCTACTACAGGTTAGCGCAAAGCATACTGTAGGCTACGGTATGGATACTGTAGATCAACGTATGTAGTTTAGGCTAGAGTTACCGTACGTTTATAAGATTATAATAAAACTACTGTAAGATAAGTTACTCTCTTCTGTAAGCTAGGGCTATGCTACCGTAGGATATTGTAGAGCTATGGTAAGCTACGGTAACTGTACTGTAAGCCTGAGTATGGCTAGTGCAAACAGAGGTAGGATTAATGTAGAGCAGAGTAAGGCTACTGCAGGCTACAGTAGAGTTGCTGCATGCTGGGCCTCAAATACTGTTGGCTAAAGTAAGGCTATAGTAAATTAAGGTATGGATACTGTAAGCTAGAGTAGGGCTAGTGCAAGCTAATTTAGGACTACTGTGCGCTTTGTTACAAGACTTTAGGCTAAGTTATGAGTACTGTAGGCTAGGAAGAGTTGCCGTATGTTCCATTAAGGTCAGTGTAGAAATGTCACAGTAGCCTATAAATAAGTACATATTACTGTATTTTTAAACACGATAAAATAAAAATTTCAGAACATGCCACCATCATCTCATAACAAGTCCTCATCCCAACGCAGTAACTCTAGCCGAAGCGACCGCGACCACAAAACAAAGTCGGTAAAGGAACAAAACACACAACAAATAGAGTAGATCCTTCTTGATGATAGTTGATGTACTAGTAATTGTTAGGAAAATAAATCAAACTACTGTCAGTTAATATGTGTATTGTTCATAGTTGAACGTGATCCCCCTGTGGATTCGGAAGAAAGTTTTTGCAAAAAATCGGCACAGGTAGCTCGTACCTAAATAATAACAAAAAAAGGACAGACACGTCGAAAATTACCAAAAAGTTCCTTAGATGTCGTATTTTACCAAATATATTTATTGTTCAAGTCCTAACAAAATATTGTTTGATTATACGTTGAGACGTCGCTTGTTTACGCATAT
This sequence comes from Bursaphelenchus okinawaensis, assembly GCA_904066225.2. Classification (NCBI taxonomy): domain Eukaryota; kingdom Metazoa; phylum Nematoda; class Chromadorea; order Rhabditida; family Aphelenchoididae; genus Bursaphelenchus; species Bursaphelenchus okinawaensis. Next base: position 1,571,328 of record CAJFCW020000005.1, on the reverse strand, counting down.
TCAGTATGAGAATAAATGACACAATGCTGTTTTGAATAATCAAAGCTCGAGAAATCAAAAGTGAAAAAAAAAGTTTCACCGAATGACATTTTTGAGTATTTTTGGAAGTTTCAAATTTTAAAATCTAAAACTAGGGCATTTAAAGGAAGAAAAAAGGTCAAAGCTAATGTTAGAGAGATAGAAATTTCTTCAAAAATGACGTTTTAAAAAGATAGAACGTCAAAAACCTTACAAAAATTTAAATTTTCTTCATTTTTTCGCCTAAAACATGTTATCCATCTTGTTTTCAAGCCAAAAACCTCATTTTTCTTACCTCCCACCGCCTAAAAACAAATACTTTTCAACCAAAATTAGAATATAGACTTCAAGTTACCAAAATCATCTTGTAATACTATGCCACACAAAGATAAAGACCATTTATTACCATCCCTAATGAGTGATACGCTTTCCGACCTTGTTCATGTCTCGTTCGATGTATTCCAAACACTTTTCGACCAACTCCGAGCTGCTAGCATTACCACCAATGTCAGCCGTGTGAATTTTGTCGATAGTCAAGGCCTTGAACAGTGCGTCCGAGATCAGGTTGGCATATTGTGGTAGGCTGAGGTAGGTCAACATGTCACAAGCGGCTCTGATAAAAGCGGTTGGATTGGCCTTGTCTTGGCCGGCTAGTGAGGTTCCTGTGTTCCGGGTGGCGGTTTCGAAGACAGCATAATGTTCTCCAATGTTCATGCCGGATACTAGGCCAGGACCGCCAACTAGGCCACAGGCAATGTTTGAGATGATGTTACCTAAATTTTGAGATTGAAAATGACTAAATTTACTATTTATACGTCCGCAGAATCATACATTATCATAATTAACAATTCAAGTCCTAAAAATCTCCAAGCTTCGCTAAAAACCATTAAAATAATATTAACCTACCATAAAGGTTAGGCATGAGCATAATGCCTCCATTAAACTGAGTAGGTCTAGAAACCAGCTGCATTGATGCGTTATCAACAATCATTGAGTCAAATTCAATGTCTGGGAATTCATTTTGGGCAATTTCAGTGGCAATCTGAAGGAAAATTATCAAATTGATGTAGGTAATAAGGCTAATATAGAAAAACCCTATTTTTATAACTTTCCGGAATAATATCATATTAATTGTTACCTAAAATTCAAGAACAAAGTCTAATGAAGTTAATACTTACTTTTAAAAACAATCCATCGCCAAGTTTTTGAATATTGGCCTTGTGAACAGCAGTGATTTTCTGTCTATTGTAAGTTCTAGCGTATTCGAAGGCAAAACGGGTAATTCTTTCCATCTTATTGCGAGTTACAATCTAAAATAACATTCAAATTAGAAGCTAAACATTAAAAAAGCTGTTTACCTTTAAGCTTTCGACAACACCAGGCTTGGCTTCATGTTCATGTCCAGAATATTCACCTTCAGTGTTTTCGCGGATCATAACAATGTCAAGCTCCTGATGTCTAGTTGGAACACTTGGAATTGATACGCAATGAAGTACGTTGGCATATAAGTCCAAGATTCGACGGATTTCCATGTTACGAGATTTGAATTCAGGGTTATCAAACTTGGTCTCAATATTACCCTAAAACTAGAAAATTAGCTAAATATAGACAAAAACTTAAGAATTTTAGTTCATTATAACTATATATAGCTTCCTTTACCTTCAAAGCAATGCCATTCCGTTTAATCGAGCCCACAGCGCTGTTGAGATCTCCTTCAGGATCAGTTAGATTGCTTGAGCCAAGAGGAACAGTCTCGAAATCAACTGGAACGTGAGCAAAGACAAAGATTCTTTGAATGTGCTCCATCATTTCTGGACCAATACCATCTCCAGGCAGAGCAGTAACTGTCTGTCTTCCTCCATAACGAGCCATTAAACGCTAAAAACTCCATTTATAAAATCTTAAAGGCCTTTTCAACTATAATATCAATTATTACCTAAAATTCGAACTCGAAACAACAAAAAACTTACCTCAGGATTTGGCAGAATGTGTGATCTAAACTTTCTCATAGCTTCTTCATTAGAAATCTTGTTCAATGGAGCGCTAGTCGATAATCTAGCCGTTGAATTGACCAAGACGGTCACATTTCGACCCAAACGAAGCGACATTTCGGACTAAAACCTGCAAATAACAACAAAAATCGACTAATTTTGGGTTAAAAAATATTGAAAAATGTATAATGTTACGAGAATAGGATTGAAAACACGTCAAAAAGAAGAAAAAGTTGTTTTTCCGTCAAAATTTGTCCGAAATTTGGCCGCAAGAAGGGTGAAACGCAATGCCAAAGAGGTTTGGCAAGCAGTCGTTTTCGTGTCGGGAACAGTGTCAAAAATATTTTTTCTACAATAATCTTCAAAGTATCATTGTAATTCTTTTATTTATTAAAAGTATTCTTTTAAATCTCTCATTTATTATATATTAAACATCATAAGTATTATTTATAAGCAGCAAAGTTGTATTGAGCCATGTTTAACGCGTTGACTCCTCGTTTCAGTCGGAAGTATCCCTTTTCGCCCCAGTTTGGTGTCCATGAGTTTTTGATTATCCAGTAATCTTTGGTGAAACCGACCGTTAGCACAGCATGGTTGATTCGCTTTGATTTGGTCGAAACGACGCCTGATTTGTAATTCATTAGGGAATCGGCATCAATGTCTGAAAAATGACAGTTTTTAATGGATTTTCATCGAATTTGTGTTGGACTGAATTATTTCATTCAATGGTATAGCTAAGATAAAGCTAGAGTTTAAGCTAATTCTATAGCTAGAGCTAAGGTCAGTGCTAATGCTAGGGCTAGCGCTATAGTTGAGGCAAGATCTTGAGCTAAGGCTAGAGCTATAGTTAGGGCAACATCTTGAGCTAGACCTTAGGCTAGGGCTAAGCTAGGACTAGGAATAGCTACAAATTGAAAAACTAGTAGTTATACTTACAAGTAACGACTGGTCCTACAGTTTTCACAACCTTGGCCAGATTGTTTTCATCCATTGGAGTGAGCTTAGACTGCCTTGAAATCTTGGCTACACTAGGCTTCTTTTCACATTTTGGGATGCTCAATGAAATCGGAGACACAGTCTTGTAGCTGCTTTCCGAAGCGATTCCTCCATTGTCAATTATGTACCTGAAAACTCCATCTGATTGTCCACCTTTGCAGCCATTATTGCCTCCATACTTTTTGTCTTTGTACGTACAGGAGACGGCTTGTTGTACACTAAGGTCGATGACTTTGCCAGTTTTAATGGCATGTTGGCTTTCTACAGCGCCTACGGCGGCGAATGCGTAGCAACATCCACATCGGTTCTGGTCTTTGACTGATGAGACCTTGCCTTTGCTTCTCCAGTCGATGGAGTCGTCGGCTCGGATTGTCACGTCTGATAGGTGTAGAGGTTTTTCGACTGAAAAATGGGTTTTATATTATAATATATCAGTTTACACGTGTAATATTGAACAACCTAACACGTCATATAGAGTAGACCTGTAAAAGCACCGGGCCGAGCCCAATCTGCCTCATTAAACTAGCAATTGTCTTACCAAATCGACTAAAATAGTTCCACTTCTGATAATGAGCATTGAATCCATCGCCACAGGTTTTTTGAGCAATAAAATCGTTCCTGGTTTGGTCTGAATACATTGTCAGTCCAAACTTAGCCTGAGGGTTTTCACGTTTTTGTTCCTCGATATTATCCAGAGATGTTCGTATGTTGGCATATTTTACACTAGCTTCATTTTCCGTGCTGTAGTCCTTGTTGAAACTGAAAATTTGGTTTTTGAGTTAGGGTTGGTTTTGCATCCAAAGTAAGCTTGAGCAGGCTTGGACTAAACTTGGGCTAGGGCTAGGCTTGGACTAAACTTGCCCTAGGGTTGGACTAAGCTAGGCTACGCTTGGGCTAAGCAAAGTCTAGGTTAGGGCTAGTCTTGGTCTAGGCTTGAGTTAAACTTGGGCTAGGCTTGGGCTAAGATAGGGCAAGGCTGGGCTTGGTCTAGGCTTGGGTTAAACTCGGGCTCAGATTGGGCTAAACTTGGACTAGACCTTGTCTGGGCTTGAGCTAAAATTGGGCTAAGATAGGGCTAGGCTGGGCTTGAGCTAGGCTTGTACTAAATTTGAGCTAGACTTGGGCTAGTCTTGGCCTAGGCTTAGGCTATTCTAGGCTTTAGCTAGGCTTGGATTAGGCAATAGTTAGGAAATGGCTAAGCTAGGGCTTCCAAATAATTTTAAGCAAACTTACTGCGCAATGTAGCTCAAAAACGTGGTAGTATTATAGTAATCATTCTCTGGTAGTCTTGTCCTTATTCTAGCGACCATCATCATGGTATTTTTGGTTTCATTTGTTATTGGCAGCTCCTGTACATACCGTATGAACTTGTTTTGCTCTAGCATCGAGTGAATCATCAGCGGACTCATCGTTGTTGGAACGTCGTCAAATGAGTATGCTAATCCGGTCAGTAGTACAAAAAACAAGATTTTCATGGTAAACATCATAGTGGTAGTTATCAGGCTTGACAAAGTTTTATGTTGGTATAGTCGCTAGCCAAAGTCAGTGTTGGTATAGTCGCTAGCCAAAGTCAACGAAACAGGCGTTTTCAAAAGCTACTGTAGCCCAATAGCCTAGCCAGTCGAAATGTGGGAACACCGCCCAAATAGTAACGTTCCTCACATTCCAATGTCTTTAAATAACCCCACCGTGTTTGCATATTATGAACTTTTTCCTGGGGGTGTAAATTTTCTGTAAAAAGCAGATAAATTAAGGCAGGGTTTGTTTGATCAGCACATTCCCTATGCGTCACCGGGTGCAGATAATAAATTTGGAAATAACTGACTACAAATTTAATCGTGTGTCAACATAAATAGCACATGCTGCCTTTCTAAGTCAAAAGGGAAGCCTCTCTATGTTAGTGGGGAACGGGGCTGAACATACATTACAGTGGCAGATAGTTTGGGATTTGTAGTCTCGGTTTTTTAGTTTTATGGTAGGTTTAAAATTTTTTTTTGGTTTTATGGCAGTTTTTAAAGTTTTTTAGTTTTGTGGTAGGTTTAGAGCAGCCAGGGCCGGGCGGGGACTTTTGGTCTGGGGACGGGGTCGAATATTTTTTTTCAAAAAACCACAGGGTGGACCACGTTCAACTTTTTTTTCAAAAATTTTTTTTTCTGGTAGGGAAGGTTTTTTGAGGTCCCCCCCCCCAGCGCCCGGTTGCAGCCTACAAGAAAAGTGCCCGACCTGCCATGCTCTGATTAACTTTAAAATTTTTATGTGGAAAGATCATGTAAATATAAGATATTCAGCAAAATACAGAGTCACGCTTTCCAGCAAAACTCGAGAAAATCGAGATCATACTATTACGTTTTGAATTTCCCGCCAAGTTGGCATTGTGTTTCAAGCTTATAACTTTGTCATTTTTTTGACTTTTTTTGGTGTAAAGTGATCAATTTTTTTTTCAAAAAATCGTTTTGATCAAAAAACTCATCTAAACACCAGTTTACTCATTATTAGCGTGTGAAAAAGTAATGTCGTCATTTTCATAAGGCTGTAACGTTAAAAAACGACAAGACTTTTAAGTGCCGCAATATTTTTAAATTTTAAAATATTTTTAATAAAGCTATTATAAAAACAATTTTTTTTAATGTTCATCATATTTACAAGGCATTCTCAACGTATATACAGTAAAAACAAACAATCATGACAAAACCCGATATTAACCATGATAAGGCCAAAAACGTCGCATATGAACTTTAAAGATCAGGCGAACACTGTGGTTCTTGTCCACACCCATTACAATTCACATAAGTAACGGCGAAATAGGACCCAGATTCAAAAGTACTGGTCGTTTGGGGAACATAAGTTGTGCCACCACAAGTCATTGAAGCATCTGGGTTGTTGTCACCTATTAGGTTGACATACATCGTACAATCTGAAAATTTTAACAAGTTTTTTTTAGACATCAGGTTTTGAAATTGTGAGATAAGGCAAGGGTTTCGTTATGGGTAGGGGAAGATCCACCCCCAAAAATTTTTACCACGCCCAATTTTTTTTTCCTAAAATGTTGATTAGGCATGTCTTTTGAATTTCAAAGCACTACCTTGATACACTAGCACACCTAAAAAATGTTTACCCTGTCCGATACAAAAAAAAATTTTTACCCCGCACTAATTAAAATTTTTTTTTAACTTACCCGCCCCAAAAATTTTTTTTTCTTGCCTACCTAAAAATTTAAACTTTAAAAAAACTTTTTATTCTACCCTAAGCAAAGGTAAGGTTTTTAATTCCCTCCCCTGCCCACTATAATATTTTAGCCCCCCCCATCTCCCTTCTCACAGAAAATCCCCTGTCAGCATTTTAGAACGTATAAACAAACCCTTGCCATCACTTTTAAACCTACCATCTCCATTACAATGCGGGATCAGTACAAAATTGTCAGGAGCACTAGTTATAGTACAACAGACATCACCATTACATAAGCAGGTTTGATCTGGATTGTCACACGAGAATCCTACTGTAGCATCTGGGTCTTCTCCATCCACATCACTTGCACTATCACCTGTAGCCCCTGCATAATAGTCTAAATTGCCTTCTGTGCATGGACAGCTACTTGAGACTGATGCATCACCATCTCCAGCCCTACAATTATTACAGCTGCCGTGCCTTCTGAAGTTGTGCAGGTTGGGAGGGCTGGAAAGAAGATTTTGATAGCTGTTATTACAGTTTAGAATTACAGTATCTTAACCTACCCAGTGGTACTACAGTACCTTGTAAATTAACTTATCTCCTACCCTAATAAACTTTACTCTATCCTACATTCCCCACCATACCCTACTCTACCCTCCCCTACCTTACCCTACAGTACCGTCTCTTACTGTAATATATATAGTAACATACGTGCTTCAGTAGTAGTAGTGATCACCCCATTAGGCACAGTGCCACTTAATCCATCTGCCATTGCTGTAGGTCCACAAGCATTTACAGCATTAATATATATAATCAATGTACATAGCCATACTATAACAACACTGATCATTTTATTCAAAATTTAAAGCTTAAGCCTCAATGTTACTATGAAATCCTCCGCCGATTCAAAACCTCTACGCCAAAATGAGATTCTTCGCCATCGCAAAGCCTCCAACGACGATACAGGATCTTCCCAAAGCTTAGGTTAGAATATGGTAGTATACTCCTTGACCGGGGGAGGAGGGCATCTTGAGAAAGTTTAGTTGGGGAAGGGGGGAGGGAGAAGATGAGGTTGGAGAAAATATTTTTGGGAAGGAGGGGGGTGGGAAGATACAAAGTAAGAGCAGCTACTGATGAAAAGGAGTTAACGCTTGCAATAGGTTGGGTATCGAGTACGGTAGGGTCATATTATAAGCAAAATTGGGCCTAAGGCAGCTTATAGTAAATGCATGGTAAGGTAAGAAAAAAAGCTATAATATGGCTAGGGTAAGGCATGAAAAAAAGCTATCGCGCCAGGACAGGATAAGAAAATTTCAACTTTAGCTCAGTCCTCGCCTACACGGCCCATTTCCTAACATTGAACCCTAGAGTAGAGTACTTTCACCATCCCTATAACATTTTTTTTTCCTAAACACTAAGCATCAAGATCATTTTTTCTTTCTCACATCTCATGATGACGTACGACCACCTCCAAAAACCGCAACATTTATGTTCCTTGTAGCAAATTGATTGATGCCACTCTCGAACAACCCTATTCTTCATTTTCCTTATCAGAATTATGACAAAGTAGGTTGTAAAAGAAAAAGCATGGAGAAGAATGTTATCACTAATATAACACATGAAAAAACTACACTTATGATAACAAAAACATGTAAAAAAGTTGCGATTTCACTGCGATACTTCAAGCTGTTTTTAGCGCCAGAAAAAGCCGAAAAACAATTTTTTATACAGGGGGTGGGTGGAGAAAAACAAAAGGTTTTTTTTGCAGTAGGTGGGTAAAAAAACAAGGAAGTGCAAGGGTATAATGTTGCGAATTTCATTTGCAGAGATTGAGAATAATTATAATGTAAACAAAAACAACCTATTGAGTATACGGTATTCGAGAAAAAAATGAAAAATTTTGTAATTAAGGTCACTTGAGGGGATAGGGAGGGAGGGAAGTTCAGGTCATACAATTTTGTAATACAGGGATCGCCTGTAGTAATCATACAACAGTTTGATTTGATATACATTCTATGTATTATAGGATGCCTAACTTATAAAAGACAAAAGTTCACAAAGACCGGGCCCAATTTTTCAATCCGCCTTACGCACGAGACCTTGGTTTGGCCCCGGCACAAAGGCCCCAAATTGCTGGCAACCCTTTCCAAACTTCTCCAGCCTCTTTTCAGTTCTATCCTCCATACTGTCTTTTCCGTCATCCACGCATTAATAAGCAAACTCATCATATAATAATTTATACAACTTTTTTTAAATTTTTTTGTTATTTTCAGCTGCAAATCAGTTCATACAGTTTTTATGTGATCGTTTTCGGAAAAACATGATCGTGAACGCCGCTTCCGCAATATCGCAACATTTTTCGATGACCGTTCCTTGCAATGAAAGTGTGCTGCAGATATTTATGACTATGTCAACGTAAGGAAGCTAAATTAGCAGAACACAATCGCTTTTTTAGTCCAACCCAGTAGATGAAATGGCAATTTTTGAAAGTTCCAAGTTTTGAAAAATTAAAAATTTTATTAAATTATTAGGAATATCATATTAGGTATGTCATCAAAAATCAAGGCATTTAGATAAAGATGTCATCTAAACTTAAAAAATCAAGATAACTAAGACTAGAAGGACCAAAAAGTAGCAATAGACGACCAAGAAATAGTACCAGTAAAACAAAAAGTACCAGTAGACAAGGAAAAAACAGCGCAAATCGAGAAGAAAAAGTACCAAAATCTAGTATTAGAACCAGATTACACAGTACCGTGAAAGAAAAAATAGTATCAGTGTACCAAAAACTCAGCACCAGTACCATTTTACATAGCAGCATCAGGAAAAAATAGTATTAGTGACCAAACACTAGTACCCGTACCATTTTACCCAGTGGCAGCAGGAGAAGGTCCAGTGACAATTGGTTTTTGACAAACGTCGTTTCTGATCTGATTACATCCACTACAACTAACCGAGTCGGCCGTTGGGAAAGCTCCACTATTAACCATGGTTGTAGTTTGTACTGTATATGTGGTACCACCACACATAATTGACGCATCATCAGCGCCTTGAAGCACGGCGTAGACTTGGCATGCTGGAAAATAAGCGTAAAATACGTCAAATATTTTCGTTTCATTTAAAAAAATACGAATTTAGAAAAACCTAATGAAAATAAAAAAAATCATCTTACACCCCGCAGAACAATACGGAATCAGATGAACCTCATCGGGAGGCGTTGCACCAGGAGTACAACAAGTACCACTAGCTTGACAAATACACAAATTAGCCGGTGTGTCACATTGCACAGTAGCGATGGCTTGGTTATTGTTCAGAGCATCAGTATAGTCCGCAGTCGACGCACTATTATAAAATTGTCGACTACCACTAGGACAACTGGTACAATGAGCAGTCGCTGTGGCATATGTGAAAATGTTCTGGGTTTGGATTTGATATATTGTAATGCCGGCCGTGTTCGTCGGCCCATCGACACATGCATTAGAAGGGGTTGATGGTCCTGAAAGGGCGGGTCTTATCGATCTTGAGGTATAGACTCATGAATAATATCGTCCTGCAGGCTTTCCTAACTTAAGATGCTGATAAAATACAGGATATTTTCAAACACATCGAGGATCCACGTATTTTACAAAAAATGCTGTCGCCATCTTCAAGACCTAGATAAAGAGCAGGCAAGCTTACCAGTACCCGCACCTTCTCCTGGAACAGTCGCCAAACAGCCATGAACAATGCGAATGTTGCATAGACGGAACACCAAAAACAATATCACAATAGAGGACTTTAACATAGCCATAGTAGCTAAACTAGTACACTTGGTACTACTACTGGTACTTGATAATAAAAAGTGCTTTTGAGAATTTTTAGTAGTATAAAATAGATATCGATTAGATGAAAGATACTATGAAAAATAACTACGTAGCTTTGAAATACAATCAACAATGACAATATAGCTTTCAATAGCGCTTTACAGAATCCAATAGCCGTGAAAAAAGTACAATAACAAAACCAAATAGCACCTACTATAATATAAAACACCAAGATTAGGTATTATCTATCTGAACAACTAGCTTAACAGTCACTTGACACACTGCCCTTAACTGACCGTCAACGCTCTAATCAGTCGATAGTGATTACAAAACGGATAAAAGTGAAAGTACAGAACGGGTCAAAAATCTAGACGGCTTGTTATTAACAATCCTCCGCGCAAATCCATCAACCCAGCTAACACAAAAGCGCTTTTGTGCCGTTTTAAGCTTCAATAAATCAATGAAAAACTCACATAGTTAATGAAATTCACTTGACATACATCAATTTTTGTTGAAAATTATAAATCCCTGCCATTTTTAATTGTATTTCATCATAGGTAACCACTTTGTAAAGTAAAATAACGTGTAAAGCAGTAGAACATCCTAGAGAAGCAGAAATAAAGGTCAACGTACCAAATAAACCGGTTAGGAGATATTGTTGTTGACATCACTCATGACGGAAGCTGTTATCCAGAATTGAACTCTCTAAACATCGACACAATAAAAAAACACAACGTATCGTGGGATTGAATTGAAGTTCATCTGTTTTCCTTATGGGACCTGAAAGATTGTAGAACATACATTTTTTGGCTCATTTTTCATGTTTTCACTTATATCAGGTCTAAAACAATCTATTTCTCTGAAACTTCAAGATGGATAATATAGTCCAGTACCGCCGTAAAACAACTAAAAAACTTACTGTTTATAAATATTAAGGCTGCAAAACAAAGTAAAACAACAAAAGTTCTTGAAACAGAAGAAAACCTTATATTAGGCCCTTGTAAATTGGCCGAAAGATGTTATAAATGCCAATAAAGCTAAAAAAACCTCAAAATTTAATAAATCAACGAGGAACCTATTACAATTCACCAAAAAACTAGCAAATTCATTAACAAGAGATAGGAAAACATTATTGTACAAAATTTGTCCAAAAAATCCGTCACCAACGCCCCTTACTTCCATAAAATGCATCGTTGACAAAATTTTGTCGGCCAACGACTGAATTACCGAATTAGTCGTTTTACCTTCTGATTGTACGTCAACTACGTTGTTACAACTGTAATCTTGTAAATATTATGAATTCTAATATAGATATGAACTCCGTGGGTCAGTTTCAGCAATTGTTACAAACCTTTTATCCATTATTGTGGCAACAGATGTTGTTGAAGGCTGGAAACACTGAAAATGCAACGGAAACTGATAAATCCTCAACTGGAAAGAAGGATGTTAGTGGTAAGTTAGGTTTTTGATTATTTACGTTTTGGCTTTAGGTATGAGGAAAGTAATAAGATGGTTTTTATAGTGGTTTTGGCGAAAAATCGGCGATTTTTAGTGAAATACAGCTATATTATGTTAGATCAAGAAAACTTGATGTTTCTTAGCTGATATAGAGTTATAATAACAAGGTTTAGTATCTTCTTGGCGTTTAAAAGTTTATTTCACTTCATTTTCCAGCTTCTTCAGCCAGTACTCACGACTTTTCCATAGCGTCATTGACTAACACAACATCGAGTCCGAATACAAGTGTGGATTCTGGAATTGGAAGCCCAAATCAAAGCCAATTCAGTATAAAACATCATGCCAAAGATTCTGCGACTTCTGGCACACCTGTTAGAAATACAGAGTCGTCCGAATTGTTTTGTAATTTAGAAGAATTGCCACGAGGAGAAGATGGAAAGTTTCATTGCCCAGTCTGTAACAAAGGCTTCAATCGACGTTTTTACTTGATCAAGGCACATATCAACATTCATAGTAAGTTTTGTAGCTTTTTTGTTGTTTTTTGAGTTTAGGTTTCACGTTTGGTTGGAAGAAAGAGTTATATTGAGTTAGGTCACATTTTAAAATGCGGTCTAAAATGAGGTTTTATGGCTATGTTAGTAAAATTTATCTATGAAGAAGCTAGAAGTCTTTCTTTAGATGTTTTTGTGAAGAATGTTTAGGTAATATTTCTATTTTTAGTCAGGTAAACTTAAAAAGATAGGTAATGATACGTAAAATAGGGTTTTCCTAATTTCTTTAAATTTTGATGCCTGAAACTTAAGGGCAATGTTACTACGACCTTTTCCATATTAATTTATATGCTTTAGGTAATGCTGCGCCTTACCAATGTCGAAAGTGTCATCGTTGCTTCAAGGATTCGTCGAATCGTCGGAGTCACGAAAGGATTTGTCAAAAACCGGAAAACAAGTAATTTTTTCTTGTATTATTTTTTTACATTATCCATAGCGCCTTAAGAATACTTTATTTATTCATTAGGACCTAAAATTTACCGTTATATTACTTATAACTATATTTTTCATATACCTACTATAATATCCTGATTGATCTCAGAAGTGCTTGATTTTGAGCTTATTATGCAAGGTATACTAATTTTTTGTTTGATCTATATCTCGGGTATAGAATGATGCTGTTTTTCTAATGTTATTGAAGGGTTTCTCCTGTTTATATTGTTTATGTGGTTACCTCTCTTTTATTGTGATTTTTAAATTTTTGTTCACCTTATTTTTGTAACTTTTTTATAAAAGAGCTATGGTATTGTATGGTTATGTAATAACTAGTTTTAATCCCGGTTTATAACCTTAAAGTTTTAATAAATCTTTTATTTTTGGAAAGAAAAATATTATTTTAGGTAACATTTTTGCGATTTTTTGGTTTTAGGCGGATCTACTGTAATGATGAAGGTTTTTTGGATAATAAGAAAGGATTAGGTATAGTGAATATAAAAATTCGAAGAAATTTTTCAAATTTCAAAAAAATTTTAATTTTTTTAAAATTTGAATTTTTTTTTTCAGGTTTGAAATAAAGCCGCAAAAATACAAAATCAATGAGTTTTATTTAAATTCCGTCTCAATAATCATAGTCTAGCTCTTCTATAAGCATTCAAAGCTGATCGATATTTTTGTTGATACACAGGTGGTCTCACAGCGTAGCCACTAGGCTTTACAGCGACATCTGGCTTCACAGTAGTAGTTGTAGTAGTAGTCTCAACCTTTGGAGCCTCAGTAGCTACAGCTTTGGCATCAGCCAAGGCGTTGCGAGATGGACAAGGACAATAAGTGGCATCAGCACCTGGCTCACCTTCATCTCCAGGCTCTCCCAATGGTCCCAGTTCACCATCCTTTCCTGGTTTACCGGCCAATCCTGGGTCGCCGGGTGGTCCTTGTGGGCCGATGGGACCGTCTGGGCCTGGCTTACCGGCTTCTCCAATATCACCAATGGGTCCGGGTGATCCACGTGGACCAGGTGAACCAACTTTGTGCTCAGTGTCCTCTCCAGGCAGTCCTTGTGGGCCGTCTTCACCACGTCTGCCTTGTGGTCCTTCTGGTCCCAGGCCGCCGGGGAAGCCGGGTTGACCGTCTCTGCCTGGTACTCCTGGCTGACCGCGAGCTCCACGCATACCACGTGGTCCTGGACGGCCGGGTGGTCCTTGTGGTCCGGGTTGGCCGGCTGGACAATGGAAGCACTTTTCGTATTGTTGTACTTGAGCTGGAGCATCTTGCGCTTCTTCTCCGTCTTCACCATCAATACCTGGCTCTCCATCGTCTCCATCCTTACCTGCCACACCTTTTGGTCCTGGTGGTCCAGGTGGGCACTTAAAGTCGTCACATGAGCAGTACTGAATAGCTGGCGGAGCGGCCGACGGCTGGAAAGCACCATAGCTTCGGTCTCCCACCTTGACTGGTCCAGATTCGTAGCCAGCTGGAACGTCATAACCGGATGGTGGGGCAGTGTTGTAGCCAGCTGAAGCCGAAGCGTAGGGGTTTGATGGTGGCTGAGCGTAGGAGTTGAAGCCAGATGAAGCTGGGGCATCGTATGTGTTGGAAGCGTACGATGAAGCGGCTGGAGCGGCGTAGCTATCGTACTGACGCTTCATACGGCTTGGGCTGGACTGGGACATTAAGCTGGACCAGAGGAAGTCTGTGTCTTGCTGAAAATGATTTTCATTTTATTTTAGGTAATAAAATTTGATTTTGGAATATTTTAGGTAACAAAACTCAATTTTTCAGAATTTTAGCTAACAAAAACTCACTTTCATGCCGAACAATTCACTGTGAAGTTCATATCTGATCTCATTGCCTTGGTTTACGATGAAGGCAATGCCAAGAACACAGCTGATAGTGGCGGCCAAACTCAGTCCAACGGCCAAAAAGCCGAGCACCTTGATGGTGCTGCTCTTCTCAGTCTCCATTTCGAGAAGACTTTGATGATATCAGACTTGATTTCAACTTATATAGGGTTTGAAATGACATTGAAGTTGGGTGTTTGGCGGCATTTCAAGGTAATCACCTTGATTACCTTGATTTCGTCGAGATAAACCGGATTTTTCGAAGGTTTTAGGGGGTTTGGATATATGAGAATTTTGAATTGAAAATGTAGTTTTGATTCGTTTTTAAAATTTAGATTTTGAAACATAAATTTTAGGCCTAAAGTTTCGTTTTTAAGAGTAAAACTTCATTTTAAGCTTAAAATTTTACATTCAAGCCTACAATTTCATTTACAAGCCTAAATTTCATTTTCACGCCTAAGGTTTCGTTTTTAAGCCTAATATTTATTTTTAAACTTAAGGTATGATTTTTAAGCCTAAAGTTTATTTTTAAGCGTAACGTTTCATTCTTAAGCCTAAACTTTCAATTTTTAAGCCTAAGTCTACTTTTTAAGCCTAAATTTTGTTCTTAAGCCTAAATTTCATTCTTACGCCTAAAATTTAATGTTTAAGCCTAATCGTTCACTTTTAAGCCTAAGCCTAATTTTTAAGCCTAAAGTTTATTGTTAAGCCTAAGTTTTTATTTTTAAGCTTAAAACTCATTTTTATGCCTAAAAATTATTCTTAAGCCTAATGTGATTTTTTTTTAATCCCTAAAATTTTATTTACAAACCTAAATTTGTAAAAGCCTAAAACTATTTTTTGTTTATGCTCAATTTATGGCCATATATTTTAATTTGGCCCAAATTAGCCGAGATTGACCCCGTCTGCACACACTTACCGCATCCCTTTGTAATATGGCGCACAAGCTAATCTTTTTTTGTTTGAGGTAGTTCAAGAAGCGCTGCCTCGTTTCATGACATTAGCCAATTTGTTTGCGCCGACTTCAAAGCCCGCTAAACTAAATATTTATACTGTTTTGTGAGAAAGTCTACCGCATGATTTGAGGTGAGGTTACTGTATTTTGAATATAGGTTTAGTCTTAGCCTTGGCCCTAGCCCTGGCTCTAGTCCTAGCGCATAGCCCTAGCCCAGAGCCCTAGCCCAGAGCCCTAACCCAGAACCCTAGGCCAGAGCCCTAACCCAGAGCCCTAGGTCAGAGCACTAGTCCAGAGCACTAGTCCAGAGCCCTAGCCCAGAGCCCTAGCCCAGAGCCCTAGCCCAGAGCTCTAGCCCAGAGCCCTAGCCCAGAGCCCTAGCCCAGAGCCTTAGCCCAGAGCATTAACCCAGAGCTCTAGCCCAGAGCCCTAGTCCAGAGCCCTAGCCCAGAGCCTTAGCCCAGAGCCCTAACCCAGAGCTCTAGCCCAGAGCCCTAGTCCAGAGCCCTAGCCCCAGCAGTAGCCCCAGTCCTAGACTTAGTACTAGCTTTTGCCCTAGCCTAAGTCCTAGTCCAGAACCATATGCATCTACCTTATACCTTTTTCTCTACCCTTACCTTCCCTTATCATACTCTTTCTTCTACCCCTGCCCTATCTTACCATACCATTTCCACTATCCCTGCTTTACTTTACCATCCCCTTTCATTCACAATTCCTGATTCAAGCCCTGTGTTTATTGAGTTTTCAAATCGAATTCCCAAATATTTACCGTAGTCGACCTCACACTCCCGCAGTTTTGACAATAAAAAACCACTTGAAGTGGATTCCATTCACTGTTTCCTCCTATTCAAATATACGGCGCTCTGTTGGCATGCTGAAATTTATTATTTCGATCGTTTGTTTCCGGTCGTATACACGCAATTTGCATGCCTATTGTCTCCCAAGAAGCGCGAAATTAAGGTGCCACAATTGAATGAAGGTGGATTTACGGAAGGGTGTTAAATAAGGCAATATAAAGAAATATATGAAACATATAGAGGTATACACAAGAATTTACAAGCAATATAACTTTTTACTACAGTAAATACTTGGGAATGGACTTTGAGCCATAGGCTTACATTTGTTAGGCTAATACATTGTAAGTGTAAGGCTTGGACTAGGAGTTAGACTATGGATAGCGAGAGAGTAGGGTGGGACAAGACAACTTAGGACAGCGCAAGGCAAGGCTGGTCAAAGCAAGGTAGAGCAGGGTAGGGTAGGGTTGGGTAGAGTTGGGTAGGGTAAGGTAGGGTAGGGTTGGGTAGAGTAGGGTAGTGTAGGGTATGATAGAGTTGGATAGGGTAATGTAAGGTATAGCAAGGTAAGGTAGGTAGTGTAAGGTAGGGTAGTGTAGGGTGTGGTAGGGTTGGATAAGGTAATTTAGGGTAGAATAAGATAAGATAGAATACGGTAATGCCTTAATCAATTCCAAATTTAAAGCTCTTGTTTACTTGTTGAATCCAGTTACAACAACAATAATATAATATAAGTCGAAGATTTGGGAAGAAATATATAAATTATTATACAAATGCTAAGCACGAGACTAAAGAGTACACGAGTACAACTACATTATGATTAACAATGGAATGATGTCGACAGGTTACATAGTGTAATGTAAGGTAGTAAAGTTTTGATAAACAATGTAAAGTGTAATTGTAAATGGGTTTTGAGAATCGGGGAAGGACGTTTTAATGAGACCGTGTTGAGGAAGGGATACTGTACCTTTTTGGGGTGTACTGTAAAAATATAAATAGGTTTTTCGACGTAGGGTTAGTAAGCTTAGGCTTACTGGGCTTAAGCTTAGCAGACTTAGGCTTAGTCGGCTTAGGCTTAGTAGGCTTAAGCTTACTATACTTAGGCTTAGTAGGCTTAAGCTTACTAGACTTAGGCTTTGTACCCTTAGGATTAGTAGGCTTAGGCTTAATAGTCTTAGGCTTACCAAACTCAAGCTTAGTAAGCTTCGGCTGAATATGCCTAGGCTTAGTAACCCCAAGCAGTTAGTTACAGTACCCCCACATAAAGCTACAGTATGATTGTAGTGAAAATTGCTGAAAGTCAGTAAAAGACAGTGGTATACGAAATGATTTTAAAAGTAAAACACGCTTGTTAGAAAACGTTTGAAAGCCATATAAACATATAGTACTAGCTTTTATGTTATAGTATCTATACAGTACTATCTAGGTTACAGTAGATTTGGCGCAATTTAATTTTTTTAAATTGAATTTTTACAAAAAAAAAGAAGTTTGACTACAGTAAAAAATATTGTAGAAATCAAGAAAAAGTTACAGTATAGAAAGTTAGATTAAGATTACAGTATAGTACTGTAATATAGACTACAAAAAGTTGATTGAATTGACTATATAAAGCTATAAGATCATATTAAAAGCTTTAGAACTGACGATCGCGCGGATAAAAGTTAGGGTTGTAGTTGTAGTTCTGGGGCTGTAGGAACAAGTTTGGTATCGGGTTGTACACATTGGCTCCGGGGTACTGAAAATGAAATTAAAAATTTTTGAATTTTAAAATTTTGAAAAAAAAATTTTTTTTGTCATGCCCTACTTTACCCTACCCTACTCTGCCCTACCCTGCCCTACCGTACCCTACCCTACTCCACCTTACCATACCACACCATACCCTACCCACGCCTTCATTTTACCCCAGCCTAAAAATACAACTAAAACTCACATTATAAAGACCAGGATTGCCTCTCATGAACTCGCCAGTCCCTGCCATTCCCAATGCATTCATATCAGCATCCATCACTTTCTGATCCTCACTTTTGATTCCCATCACCTCGGCCTTGATCTGTGTGGTCGGTGATACTGAGAGGGTGTCTGGAGAAGGTGACCCATTGTTGGAAGAGTGCGGAGAACGGGATTCATCGTGACAGCCGGTCCCATTGTACATTCGGTTCTCTCGTTCTTGGCGTTTACACTTGTAACGGTGATTTTGGAACCAGATTTTGACCTGGAATGGGGAATGGGATTAGAAATGGTATAAGGCTTTAACTACTTCTTTCCGACTAAAAGTCGTTTTTCGGCATAAAAATAAAATTTTAGACTTAAAAACGGAATTTTAGGCCTAAAAATGAAAATTTATTTTAAAAATAAAATTTAGGCTTAAAAATGAATTTTTAGGCTTAAGGATAATTTTTAGGCTTAAAATTGAATTTTGGGCTTAAAAATGAATTTTTAGGCTTAAGGATAACTTTTAGGCTTAAAATTGAATTTTAGGCTTAAAAATTATATTTTAGGCTTAAAAATGAATTTTAGACTTAAAAATCATATTTTAGGCTTAAATATAAATTTTAGACTTATAAGTGAGTTTTTAAGCTATAAAATGAAATTTAGGCTTAAAAGTTTTTGGCAAAACAAAAAATTTCAATTCAAGCCTAAAACCTATAATCCTAACCTAAAACAATATTCAAAGCCTTGAACAGTTCAAAAACCAAAAAAGCTAACATGAAGTTAAAAATTTTTTTTAAAATTCAAAAGTTCAAAAACCTTTAAAACTTACTTGAGTAGGTTTCAGCCCAATAAGCGCGGCCAACTGCTCTCTCTCCTGGGCATTCAAATACTTTTTCAGAGCGAACTGCTTCTCCAGCTCTTGGACCTGAGGCTGACTGAAGAGAACGCGCCGCTTCCTTCTCTGGCCATTGGCTCCAATTGCTCCCGCGAAACTCAGAGCTGCTGAGTAAGGTGAGGCTGCGCCGTCCATTCCATTTATACCCATCGTGGTTGATCCGAAACGGTTTACTGAAAGAAAATTTGTTAAAATTTTTTAATAAAAAAAATTTTTTTTTATTTTTTGGAAGGTATGGTCAATTTTAAAAGTAGAATGACATAAAAAAGCTATGGTAAGGACTAGTAAAGATGTAGGGTAAAGCAAAGTTAAAAATTAGGGCCGAGTAGTGTAGAGTAAGAAAGAGCAGGGTAGGTTAGTATAAAGGAGAGTAGGGTAGGACACGTTAAGGTAGGGTAGAACAAGTTAAGGTAGGGTGAATTAGGGTAGAGTAGGGTAAAGTAGGGTTGTGTATATATTGTAAGGCAGGGTATTGGCAGGGTTGAAAAAGTAGAGCTATTGCACCGTGCAAAGCCTTTTAATAGGGCAGGGCTAGGGCTTTTCAAATACTACCCAACTACCCACGCCTACAAAAAAAACTGTTTTTAAATGTTTTTGTAAAAATTCTCCCCCCCCTACTCTTCTCTATAAACAAAAAAAATCTCCTCCCCCCCTCGTAAACCTTCATGTATTAAACTCAGCCTTAGCTCTAGCCTTAGCCCTACTCTTGCCTATAGCACTCACGTTGATCCCTACCTTAGCCTTTATGAAAACTTTTTGAAACACTTGAACACCATTCACAAGTAACTATGTTATTCTAACATCTTCCAAGAGAGCAACCGTTCCTTTCCTCCCAAAACATCTCCCCCCCCTTTTTTTCCCTTCTCTTCGCCCAACCCTCCTCTCCCTCCTAAGACGACCTCACCACGTTCCTTGCACAGGCCTCGAATGAGGCCACGAGATTGGCGTCAAAAATTGAATTTAAAAAAGTTAATAAATTCGGAAAAAAGAGGCTTCATTTTGTATTTGGCCACAAAAAAGCGGCCAACGAATGCACTTTTAGAGGTTCGTATTTACAGTACATTTTGATAATGGTCGTTTTTTTTGTAATGGTATAATGGCGTTGCTAGACGCCTTTTTGTTATAATTATAGGTACATTTTGTGGTAGACGTATATGCATATGATATCTATATGTTATAAAACGAACGTTTTTTCTTTACAGTATCTTTAAATATACAGTAGAAGTTTTGAAATAAAAAAACATACAGTAATGGCAAGCCAAAATTTATTTACGCTTAAAAGGCTTTCTCAGGGCCAGAATTCAATTTTAAGCCTAAAATATTATTTTTTAGCCTAAAATGCATCATTTAGTCTAAAAATCATTTTTAAGCCCAATATTTTACTTTTAAGCCTAAATTGGTCATTTAACTCTAAATTATTATTTTTAAACTTAAAATGCACTTTTTAAGCCTAAAACTTTAATTTTAAGCTCAAAATTTCATGATAAACCTAAAATTCATTTCAAAACCTAAAATTAAGTTTTAAGCCTAAAATGCACCTCTTAAGCCTAAAATTTCATTTTAAATTTAAAGTGCATGTTTTAAGTCTAAGTATATATCTTAAAGCCTAAACATTATTTTACGCCGAAAAGACTATTTATAAGTTTAAAATTATATTTTTAGGCCTAAAGTTCATTTTTAAGCCTAAGCTCCATTCCTATCGCAAGAACTTTTTTCTAGAACACAAGACACGATAAACACATTTCTAGTCTATAGGCCTACTGTAGACAAGAAATCTAAGTTTATCGAAGCATAAAAAATATTACAAAACGTGCCTTAAGACAATTTAAACAAAAATGCCTTTTTTCAAATTAAAAAAATCAAAGTTACAACACCACCCGACGGACTTTTAAAGCTAAACTAAAGTATTGTAGTCGACATGTGTCTATTATAAATGAAACTGTTGTCAACGTTTTATGTAGTCGAGTTCAAGTGGTGTTATACCCTACAAACATTAAACATTAACGTACTTTAAGATGTCTTTACTATGTACGATTCGAGGTTTTTCTACTAACCATGTAATACATTTTACATTCTATACGAGGAAAGATGGGTTAGTACAAAAAAGTGTGAATGTAGGAAGTAGAAGATGATCAAGTGTCGAATATTCCGATTAAATATTCGGATAAAACAATATAAAAAGCAACTGAGATAGATAAGAAACTGATTGAGATTAAGGCTTTGAGAGAAGGAGCCCCGGTAGCTTAATAGGTAGAGCATTCGTCCGGTAAACGAAGGATGCAGGGTTCGACTCCTGCCTGGGCCACTTTTTCTCTCATAGCCTGATATCTCTTTAAATTTCTACACAAGTGAAGGATAATGAAGTAAGGCTACAGTAGGAGTATAGTGGGTTTTAAATGTGACAATGGCAGTGTGATTATAGAAGCTAGCGCAAAAGTTAATATGAGGGTAGAGGCTAAAGTTAAAGCTAAGGCTAAGACTAGGGCTAGGGCTACGGCTAGGACTAAAGCTAGGGCTAAAGCTAGGTCTAGGGCTAGAGCTAGAGATAAGGCTAGAGCTGAGGCTAAGAATAAGGCTCAAGTCCAGACTAAAACTAAGGATACTGAAGCTAAAGCTATGACTAAATCTGAGGTTAACTCTAAAGCAAGAGCTACGGTTAAGGCTACTAAAACTAAGGCTCACACTAAAACTACTAAGGCTTGGACCAGAGGTAAGGTTAGGAATAAGGTGCAGACTAGGAAAAAGGCTAACCTAACTTCTAACGGTCAAGCTAAAACTAGGACAAGGCTAAGGGAGAAAGGCGCAAAGACTATTTTAAACTCTGTAAGTAATAAAAAAGCATATTTACTGTAAAGTAAGTTTACTTCAAAATTTTTATAATTTTTTTTCTGTTGAAAATCGATTTTTGCTCATTTTCGGGTTATTAAACCAAAATTTTTCGTCGGCGAAAGTGAAAATAATCGAAAAATTACCGCAAATTCTTCAAAAAACGACAAAAGAGAAGTTATATGTGGTATTGTAGTGAAAGTAATTACATACTTTCATTCGCTTCGTCTGGTAAAACGGAAATAAAAAGTCAAAATTGAGTTAAATTTTTTAAAATACCGAATAAATTTTAATTTTTCTAAAAGTATTTGTTACGCTTTACTTCACAGTAAGTTTCAGTAGTAACTTGAAACTTACTGTTCTACAAAAAAAATGAACCAACCGTAAAATACGGTTGGTTCAAAATGTTTTGATGACAAAAAATGTTTTTTAACAAAATGAAACTTACTGTTTTGAAACCGGTTGTCAGTAGCAGACCAATTCCAGTTGCATCTAAAATTAAAATTTTCAAAATTGAAAAAAAAATAAAAAATAAATTTTTAAAATTTTTTTTGTAATCGTAAGACTAGGGCTAGCTTAGGGTTAAAACTAAAGTCAAGCTAGAGTTTAAAAATTAAATTTCTTTTGTAAAACACCCTTATTCTAAACCTAAGTTGAACTCCATATTACGCAATGTTTGCTAATGAATTGACAAACATGTGACAAAAGTTTCACACTTAACCCCATAAAAGCTGCTACCAGTCGATTTTCGACGATTACGTCACATTTTGTGAAATGCATACAAAAAGAGCTACAGTATCGGTTCTTGGTTACTATTGGTCATAAACGGCCATTTTTTGTTTTGTAAAGAAAATTCTTGCCATTTTTTGTATTGTAAAGAAAGTTCTTGCTATTTTTGTTTTGTAAAGAAGGTTCTTGCCATTTTTTAAATAATTTTTAAATTTTTTAAAACACCCTTACCCTGTCCCTACCTTAAACATCTTCCCCCCCCCCCCTTATCCAGCATCCCCTGTAATATAGAAAGCCACCCACCCAAAGTCGGTTGGATTAGTGTAACCACTGCCAAAGTTGAAATACGGATTGACCGCGCCGCCGTTCGCGGCGTTCGCCCCATTGGCCCAGGAGATGGTTTGGTTCAAAGCAGGAGTCAATAGACCTGCACCGTTTTCGGTGGTACTCGGCGTAGGCTCCAGATTGGATTCGTGCGTCATTTTGGCCAGGAATTGAAGAAAGGCCGCTGAAATTAAAAAATTATCATAAATTGGTCATATATTACATGGAAAAGCTACAAAAACATATTGCACAACAAATTAAGCCTAAATATAAAAAAAAGATGACATAAAAAGTCATTTTTAAGAAAAAAATGTAAAACAGTAAAAGCAACACCAAACATATAAAATTTTTTTTAATTGATAAGTAGCACAAGTTTACACAAAGTTTAGAACTAAAAATGAATTTTGAGCCTAAAGATGAA
The DNA here is from genome assembly GCA_904066225.2 of Bursaphelenchus okinawaensis. Classification (NCBI taxonomy): domain Eukaryota; kingdom Metazoa; phylum Nematoda; class Chromadorea; order Rhabditida; family Aphelenchoididae; genus Bursaphelenchus; species Bursaphelenchus okinawaensis. Next base: position 1,548,191 of record CAJFCW020000005.1, on the reverse strand, counting down.
TTTAAGCCAGGCTGAAGTCATGGCTAAAGCTAGATCTAGAAATAAGGCTAAGTGTAAGGTAAAGACTAGAACTATACATTAAGAAAACAGTAGCGAAAAAAACTTTTTTCTTATAATTTGAGTGTCTTGAACCACCTCATACTTATCATTTAACCCCACTTAATCTTTTATCTTCCCCTACTTAACCTATCAACTCAATTTCTGATGCTTGTACCTTACACTGCTTTAGGCTCTATATATTACAATGTTTAAGCCTTTACCTTACACTGTTTAAGTTTTTGTATTCCATTGTCTAAGCCATTATCTTACACTGCTTAATCTTCTCCACCTTACACCGTTTAACCCACTATCTTACATTCTCTAACCCTCTACCTACCCCTACTCAAAGTTTATATTAACTGCCACTTAAAGTTTTACATTTTTTAAGGGCCCATTGATAGCCTCTTAACATATCAAAACCACAAAAAACAAGCAAAAAATTTGCTCCAGAATCCTAATTAAAGTCAATTAATGGGTGAAGATGAGCACGTTGAAGTGAAGTGTTCACTTGAGAGATTTAATTTCCCGTTTAACGCGTTTTGACCCGTCTCGAAACCCCCCACCCGGCCACGCCCCCTTTCGTTTCCTTCAAATAATCGCGTGCCAATATTAACCATGTACACACACTCCCCCTTTCCCTACCCCGAATCCCGTACGGGGCGTTACTGTACTTGCCGAGGGGATTGTATTCGGTTACTGTACTGATAAGGAAATGGTCTTGATATTAATGTGGTACTAATGAGATTTCTCAGAAGTTACTGTAGTACTACAAAAATAGTAGAAAGTCTTCGCTTTACCTTTAAGCTTAGCTTTAGCCATATCGTTAGCCTTAGCTTTAGCCTTAGCTTTAGCCATATCGTTAGCCTTAGCTTTAGTCTTAGCTTTAGCCTTAGCTTTAGCCTTAGCTTTAGCCTTAGCTTTAGCCTTAGTTTTAGCCTTAGCTTTAGCATTAACTTCAGCCTTAGTTTTAGCTTTAGTCTTTTCCTTATCTGTACTTCTAGACCTAGTCCATTTTAGGCACATTAGTGTATTTTTTTAAATTTTTCCACATAAGCAATCTGGACAATAATTTTGTTTTCATGCCAAAAAATAATTTTTTTTTCATAATTTAAAAAAAAATTAATTCGCTGTAGAAGTTTTGTAAAATATAAATTTTTTTACATATATGTCCCTATAAGTTGAGCAAAAGGTTTTAATTACCTACAGTTAAGATTAGTTAAAAACAAAAAAAGTCAAATTTTACATGAAAAATCAAACAGTTTGCCATATTCAATCGACCATAACTCTGTCAAATTTTATAATACTGTCATAAAGTTTTGTAAGGAGATACCTAGTAATCTGCTTTATAAAAAGTACGTATCAATATAAAGTAAGTATACTCACTTTCTTTTAAAAAGTACTATAAGTCTCACTCTAACCACATAATTTTTCAAAATTTAATTTTTTTTCCATTTTCCAATTAGCCATAACTCTGTCATAAAATAATAAACCTACATAGAATTTTGCAAAAGCATGCATTAGTATTTACTTTATGAAGTTTAAATACCAATTTACAATACCTCTTACTTACAAAATGTTAGTTTTCAAAAAAATCATCTAAAGTCAATACCTACATAAACCAACCTTTACAAAAGTTGATATTTTTAAAACTTCTTAACATTTCAAAGCAAAAACGTGACAAACACCACCTCCTTAAAAAGATCTTCACTTTTAGTGATAATAACATAATATAGTTAACCAGAATCTTATATATAGTTAAGAACATCTTCAGGTACCTACATTACTTAATGACTACATTGAACAAAACCTAGCTTTCTGCACGTATGTTTACATTAAAAACTGTAAATTTCGACAAGTTTCTAGATATTACAACGAATACAAAGTTCCAAGTAAATGTTAATAAGGCCTTTTTTGGATATTTATAGTCATTACAGTATTTGGAAGCGCTAAGGGTTACAAAAATATACAAAAAAGGCCTAAGGGTTAAACTAATGAACGTGGTAAAACATACATCAACGTGAATACATAGAGATAAGGCTGGGGCCAAAGCAAATGCTAAAGCAAAGGCCACATCTAGAGCAAAGATGGAACTTAGGCTAAAGCTTAAGCTAAGGCTGAGGCTTGGAGTTGAGCTTGTGGTAGGCTGAATATAAAGCTAAGGCTAAAGCTAAGGCTAAAGCTAAAGCTAAGGCTAGGTTAAAACTAGGTTTTGACCTTGGGTCTAGGCTTGAACTAAAGATAAGGCTTAACCTAAGGCCAAGTCTACAGCTAATTCTAAGGCTAAGACTAGTGTTTGACCTGAGGCTGAGTCTAAGAATAGAGCAACAACTAGCGTTAGAACTAAGGCTAAAGCTAAGGCTAATGTAAGAACTTAAAGTAAATAAAAAATTTTAAAAAAAAGTTTTTTTTAATTCTTGTAATTGTCAAAAGTGTTAAACCAGAACAGTTAAAACAACAAACAAAACAATTAAAGAATAAAAGAAAAAATTGCGACTCTGATTGGCCACAATTTCGTTTATTGCGCAAGCTTTCCCTTTTCATTTCCAGTTCTTTTGTAAATAACAAAAAAACTCGAAACATGAATTACATTTGAACTAGTAACATAAAAGGTACAATAAGTTGGTTTTTGTATTTTTTTAAAAATTTTTCAAAATTCAATTTTAGAGCATAAAATTCGTATATAAGCCTAACTTTTATATTTAAGCCTAAAATTCATTTTTAACCTTAAAACTGATTTTTATGCATAGAATTTCATTTTTAAACCAAAAATTCTTTTTTAAGCCTAAAATCCATTTTTAACCTTAAAACTGATTTTTATGTCTAGAATTTCATTTTTAAACCAAAAATAAATTTTAAGCCTAAATTGAATTTTTAAGCCTAAAATTCAGTTTTAAACTTCTGTACTAAACTACGCGACTTTGCTGTAATTTTATATCAATAAAAAGCTTTACCTATACAGAGCGTGTCGTAATATGTAGTTTCATATAGTCAAAGCCGAGAAACAAGAAACCGGGCCGGTTTGTAAACCCGTAAAAGGCTTAACATGAGGCAAACTACAAAAAAATTTTGCGGTTTAATGCGTTTAAATACATTGTTGAAACATTAAGCTTCTTCCTTTTTTAACTTTTAAAAACAGGTAAAATATGCCAGTTTTCTTGTTTGGGCTACAGATAAGGCTTAGAGTTAGAGAAGGTGATACACCCAAAACCAGGGGGAAAAATTAATGAGATGCCAGTTCGGGGTCAGAGGCAGCTTAGAAATGCTAAAGCAAACTTTATGCCATTTTTTAAATGCAATGTTGCAAAGCTAAGCAGCTGATAATAGTCAGCTAAACCTAAGCGCTTAAGGTTGAGCGGTTAAGCCTGAAGCTAAGCAGTCTAAGCTTCACCAACCGACGCATAAGCCAAACCGGTTAAGCGAATCACTTCGGAATTGTCAAGAATTGATTTTTTTAAAAAATTTTTTCCAAAAAAGCATCAGAAGTCTCACTACAGTACCCTTCCTACCCACAGTACCCTCTCGTAACACCTCAGTATATAAAAATATCAGAACCAAATTTAAGTTCGAAAAATGTAGCCCCAAACACAAAATTCTGTCAACTCTAACAATGTAAGTACAAGTTAACACTAACAAGCTCCATTCCGCAGATACGGCGAATCTGAGTTGTAGTTCATTACGTCGGTATGCTAATAGTGTTTGGTTACGTTTTGTAGCCTAACGTCAATGGAATGTCTCTAATTTTACTCGAATACAGGAGATCTGAGAAGACGAGTACAAATTGGCGGGATTTGTACGAAATGGCTATGTCATTTTAGGTCTTGAATCGAAAATGACGATTTGCAAAGAGAAAGATTGGGTACCAAAGGCTGGATACAGAGCCGGGGCAAGGAAGAGCATAGCAGATCACATTACGACAGAGCAAGTCAAGACAAAGCAGGGTAAAACAGGGTAGGACAGAGCAGGGCAAAGCAAGACAAGGCAAGGCAAGGCATGACAAGGCAAGGCAAGGCAAAGCATTACAAGGCAAGGCAAGACAAGACAAGGCAAGGCAAGGCAAGGCATAATTTATTAAAATCTGGCCAGGTGTGTACCTTAATATGCCATTTTTTAATTGATAAACAACAAAAACATTTTTTGGTTTAGCATTTTTATCTAAACTAATATGAAAATGTCATATAAAAAGGTCATATTTTCCTAAATATATTTTTTTTGCCTACATAAAATTTAAAAAAGTACAAATGTGAAGCTTACGTGAAACCTCAACAGCTGTAAACATTATTTTTCGCGGTAAAGGTCATTATAGTGATACAAAGACTTCAGATTTCGTATTTAAAACAAAATATTCAAAAAAGTAACGTAGGCTGTTTGTAGTTTCAACTTAACAATGACTTAGTACAAGCTAACACATCCTTCTATAAGAAAACGTTTCTGAACCCTACTACAATATAGACTCACATAGCCTACTGTAGTAGAGCGTAACATCAAGCTTTCTATAATATAACCTAATTCTAAGCCTACTACAATATCCGCTTTTTTGGAATCCAAATACGTGAATAGATGTTTGACTACTACAATGTTTACAATTTCAGAAGATACATTTCGGTTTCAAACTGTTGGTAAAGTGCATTTGCCAGATGATAACAACGTTACCTAACATATTTCAGGTACAATTTTGGAATTGTACAGAAGAGATTTAATACTGAATCTCATTACTTAAGTGCAGAAATTGATGACAATACCCAGTTTCAACTGTGGCTACGAAGAAGTGGGTTTTATTTCATTATTTGACTACCGCATTATAGCCCTATCCCTAACCCTACCACTAGTCCAAAGCTTGACCCTAGCTCTAACCCTAGCCCTAGCTATAGCCCTAGCACTAGTCTTCGCTCTAACCTTAGCTCTATCCTTAAACTTAAGCCTTTACAAATCGTTGTATTCCCTTAACTAACCTATAGTTACAATAATCTAAAAACGTTTTAAAACTAGCTAAAACAAGTATATAAATATACCTGTACGATAATGTATATTGCACTATACGATTCCACGTTAATATAGCAGGTAAATCAAATTATACTAAAAACGTATATCTTTTCGTTTAGTAAAATTACTTTACAACGCTTTATATTGTAATGTATAAATTGTGAAAGAACTAAAAGTTACAAAGAAATTTTAAAAAAATGTTTCCAAAAACTGGTTGAGCATGATACTCTCTTTAAAACTTTTAAATTATACAGTAAAAACCTTACCACAAAAAATCAAAAATATGTAAAGAAGAAATCATGATAGTATGAACGACATAGATCACTTATAGTTGATTTAGATAGTGCAGGCTAATACTAGAGTAAGAAAACAGTAATATAAAATATATACTGTAGTAGAACACAATAATATAAGTTTTTGTTGGATTACATTGTCAGGTATCATCATATGGACACGGTAAAGACGGTTATCCAGCCTACTCCACCCTGCTTTATCACTAACCAAACGACCCTAGCCTGTCCTAGCCGATCATTAACCTGTCAATCCTATCCTGCCTACCACTGTCTTAATAACCCTACCACACCCTGTATAAACATCACCCAATCTGCCCTACTCTACTCTATAAGTAACATATTAAGCCTACCATATTGAACCCTATCTTAACCCCGCCGTGCCACAAATCACTTTAACATCCCTACCAGTAACTTATGCTCTTCTACGCACTACCCAACGAACCCTACTTTTACATAATACATAACTATCTTATCAACCCTACCCAGCCCTAACCTCACCGTGCCCCGACTAACCCGTCGCTACCCAACCCTACCCTAACCCCACCGTGCCACGAATTAACCTGCATTGTGAACCACAACAGTCAAAACTAAACAAAACCCGAAAAAAGGAGAAGAGAGTGGAGCCGAGAAGAGATAGTTGAGGACAAGGGCCACTCAATCAGGTGAAGCACGGGCTTCTGGATCAAGTGCCACGACAAGATGATGATGATTGTACAAGGACAACGTGAAGAGATAATCGACGCAGTTAAGCGTTCGATGATACTCGACAAAAGAGGTGGGAGGCTTCAGAAGGCTGCGCCACTGCAAAAGGTGTGAGGTGGGGGAATAGGGCTGGAGTAGCCGTTCAAGGGTCCGTCGAGGGGTGGTGGTGTGGGGAGGGGGCTGAATATAAGGTCCGTAGGGGAGAGAAAAGAAGAATGATTCGTAGAAGAGAAAGGCGGAGGAAGGGTACAGATCCGTATAAAATTAGAAGGAAAGGGAGGGTGAAAGCCTTTAGGGTATAGTAAAAAATGGGAGGGATAGAACAAAGCCCAAAATTTTTAAAACTAAATAAGGAGACAGATCAAGAATTATCAAGCAATTTACTGCTCCCTACCGAACCCATCACCTTCCCCAGCCCTCCCACATCTTTTTCCCCTCCTCCTGCCCATTTTCAAAAACCACCCCCAGTACAAAACCAAAATCTCCCTTTCTACCCCTGCCCCCTTACTCAATCACCCCAATCCCCAGATCAAACATCACCTACAGTCCATCAAACCCATCCAGGTACACGTCCACGGTACCCCCCCCCCATTCCCATACTTCACAGCCACTTAGCCCGCCAAGCAAAAAAACCGCACGATACATCTTGAATCCAGAAGTAGGTGCTTCAGAAGGCGCCACTCCATATTCCGCACCCCAAAAGTGGGACGTCGTGAACAGGGCGTGGTGTTTTTCCGATTCACTTTTTGCGATTTTGCGCACCGCGCAACTGTAGGCGGAGCTTAGTTGTGGGGGTGCGCGCTGATTGGTTGATATGAGGTATGATTCTGGATGAATGTTTTAGCGGTTTTTTGAGGGTATGGTAGGAATGGTGGGGTAGTGTAAGGTATTTTAGGTAGCTTTGTGTACTTTAAATTTTTTTAATTCCTAAAGTTAGTTTATGGTAGAGTAGGGTAAGACAGGGTAAGGTTGGGGTAAAGTATAGTAGAGGAATAAGGTAAGTTAGTGTCGGGTAGGGCAAGTTAGAACCGGGTAGAGTATGATAGCATAGATAGAGTAGGGTAGGGTAAAGTAGAGTAGGTCAAGACAGACAAGGAAGAGAAACGTCTTATACCTACTACAATATAACATTTTGTCATTTTCTAGGCCTTGCAGCCACTGTAAACCCACTTTTTTGTCATTTTTAAACAAATACGCATCCAAAAACTGTTTTTCATATCCCCTCCATACCAACACCTATCATAAAATACAAAAACCCGTACCTTAACATACCTTCCTCAGCCCCAATCCCCTTAATTTCGCCACAATTCGAAGCCGAAACAACAAATTTTCTCTTTAAAACTTCATTTTGCGATTCTCAGAAGGCATTATTGTGTATTTACTCTGGTTCCAAAAAAAACTGTTTTGTCGTTACCAAAACCACAAAAAAGTGAAAGTAATATGCGGGTAATTACCCGACATAATAGGGAACTGGTATGTTGCGCCGACCGCAACAAAACACCTATTTTTGCGGTTTAATTGAGCTGCTGCATGAGAATGGATGGCGGAACAGAATGAAAATACAACATAACATGACTAGCAAATTAAGAAATTAATCGTTTTACAGTGGAATTTCCTGTATATCGAGCTTATGTATTATGAAAACGCAGTGTAAAAAACAGCTTTAACTTCCCTAGCTATCGTTATGCAATAAATGCTGGCCTACCATACTCTACTCTATGCCCGGCTTTTCCCTGTCCTGTCCTACCCTACCCTACCATACTATATCCCACCCTATGTGTTACCATAGGTGTTACCCAACTCTGTAATATACACATACCCTATCCTGCCCTGCCCAGCTAATGATCATGAAATCCGATTAAAGCCTAATTTTCATTTTCTTAGCCAAATTTTTGACTTTTAAGCCTAAAATTCACCTTTCCTGTTGAATAGTTCATTTTAAGCCTAAAAACCATTTATAAGCTTAAAATTGATTTTTAAACATAAAATGACGTTTTAAGCCTAAAATTCACTTCTTCAGTGGAGTATTTAATTTTAAGCCTAAGATTCATCGTTAACACCAGAATTTTGTTTTTTAGCATAAAATTATTTCCTGTACCAAAAGTTGATTTTTAAGCCTAAAGTCCAGTTCATTAGCTTAAAATTTAATTTTTATGCCTTCAATGCGTTTTAGACCTAAAGCCCCATTAAAAATTTAAACTTTTTTTAATATAATAATATGTCATTACTTGATTTTCTGTGTTTTTGTGTCGAATACAGAGGTTTCTAGCTATTTTTACATTCAAAAATCATTGCTTTTATGGTCACCAAAGACTGCAAATAAAGAAATCCTTACCGTAATGTGAACGATGGAAAACAAGACGGTTTTAGTCATAAGACGAAGGAATATTTATAAAAAAGAGAATCGTAACGAATTGTTTGTAGAACAAAAGAAAGGACTGATTCTGCTTATTTTTAGAATGATTACTGTAGCTTTTATCGTATGAATCGTTTTTATTACATAATTTTTCGACCAAAAGTTATATTATAAAGCCTAAAGTTCATTTCTAAGCCTAAAGGTCATTTTTAAACCTAGAAATCATTTTTAAGCCTAAACTTTGGCACCTTAAGCCTAAAAATTCAAAAAACTTGAATTTTTAAAACTACAGTACCCTCATACTAAAAAATCGTTTAAAAAATTGTTTTTTGCTAATTAAAACCTCCAATAAAACCTTCAAAATTCAATTAGCCAAAGTGTCTGAACCAAGCTTCAAAAAACGGTAGCACTCGAGCTTCAAGTGCTATGATCTTGTGCTTGCGCAACTTAGTAATCTAACCGCATTAACGCAGGTGTCATTCCGGCCTCATAAGGCTACTGCCTCTTTATACCGTCACCCGTATATGGGCTTGCGTAATTCGATATGTTAAATGGGGTAAATATTGGGAGGTAGGTAGTTTTTGAGCGTAAAAAAGAAGGTTTTTAAGCTTAAAAAACAGTTTTTTCAAACTACATAAAGTACTAAATAGTACTACATATAAACATATAGTACTAAGTAGACCTATGTAAAAATATACGATACTAAACATTCGTGCGCAATACTATTACGGTAAAATCAAAATTTTATGATGTAGTAGTGTCCTATCATCAACAAACTCAACAGTACTATGTTAATAGTACCGTACTGAAAAAAAAAAATCAAAAGACCGCACAAAGCTTGAATCTCAAATCACCTACAACACTAATTTTTCAAATGTCACAAAATTTTTTTATTTGTAAAGTAAAGTTACAGTATCATCCTCACAAAGAGACGTACAAAGACAATAACTTCCGGAAATGCATTAATTTTTGCGTTTCAAGTGGTCGACAGACGGGTTTGGTGCAAGAATAACGCCAAAAAGGGGAGAATCACTTCAAGGACATGCCACTTTACATTCTTCACCAACCTTGAACATCTGTTTTAGGATAACAAATTATTAAACGGTTATGTGTAATACTGGGCTGAAAACATGGCTAAACCGTAAACGCTTAAGTCTTTACGCAACAAATACTGTCGAACACTTGAACAAGTGACAACTTTTAAATCCTCGAACAGTTCGTTAAACAGGAGTTCGGCTGTATAAGCCTAAAATATAAGCTTAAGCCTAAAATTAGGTTGCTAATCCTAAACTTTATTTTCAAACGTCAAAAAAGTCAATAGTTTTTAGCCTAAAAATTTTATTTTAAGCCTAAAATTCATGTTTAAGCCTAAAATTTCATTCTTAAACCTCATTTTTGAGCCTAAAACTTCATTTTCAAGCCTTAAATTTTATTTTTAAGCCTAAAATTCATTTTTAAACTTAAAATTTCGTATTTAGGCCTTACACTTATTTTTAAGCCTAAAGTTTCCTTTTTAAGCCTGAAACTCATTTTTAAGCCTGAAGTTCATTCTTAAGCATAACTTTTATCCTAGAAGATTCCCTTTTCAACCATTTTTTCACAATAAATTATTAATTCATATTTTTATCAGACTTTCATACGGTACACTAATTACCACTACCGTACTCTAAACTTCATAATTTGTAATTTCCAAGAATCTCACACTAAAGCCTAAAAGCCAAGTTCATTACCACGAGGAGACGGTATTAGGCTGTGAAGAATTCATTAGTTTTCTCGCTTCCAAAAGTCGAAAATCTTCGTTTACATTTCACAAACTCAAGTGGCCCCAAAAAGAGAAAAACGGATCAGAGCGAGAAACTCGAGTGGATTTTGGTTAAATATTATTAAACGCCAAGGGAAATATTGCGCTTGGAATGGAAAACAATACTTAAATTTAGAAAATTTAAATATAAATTTAAAAAAAGCAAAAAACATTGAGCCTAACAAAGGAACAACTACCCGTGGAATCCTGGAACAAGAGCTATAGGATCGTAACGCTATGATAAAGGTTGCATTAAATGCTTAGGTAGAACTCAGAACAATACCTAAGATACTACTTTAGCTGTACCTAAGTAAGGTACAGGTAAAGTAAGGCTAGCGTAAATCCAGCCACTAGACTAAAAAGTACAGAGGAGTTATGATAAAGCTAACAAGAGTTTTGCACCAAATATTCATAAATTTTTAGAACGAAACCTATATAGGACGGAAGAGCATAAAAAGTTAGCAAAAACACTTTTTAAGAAACCGCTAAGTGGTCTTGGCTAGCGAGTACAATACTCTCGCTATTCTTATATGCAGGGCCGGGCGGCGACTTTTGGTCTGGGGGTGAAGGTCGAAAAAATCCACAGGGGGGACCACGTTCAACTTTTTTCGCAAAATTTTTTTTGCTGGGGGGGGTTCGGTTTCGTTATATAAAGGTTCATTATACGGAGGTTCCACTGTATTTCATATCGAGTTTTTACTGTAGAAGCAAAAAATTGAAACTTGGCTAATCTTTACTTAAAACAGTATTTTAAGAGTCAACTCTTGTCTAATTATAAGTATCATGATGAGGTTCCCATTCAAACAGGCAATTCAAATTTCAATAGTATCCGCTTTTGCCAAACATAGCCAATACAAATTGGCACTATAATAATCCAAGTCCAATTCAAGCCTGCAAAACCTATCAAGCCTAACCGTCTTTAAAGACTTTCCCTTCCCCAAAGTTTTCAAATTTGTGTTCCTTTGTTGCCCAAAACATTCCCAGGTCTCTAATTAGTTGTGCCAAAGAATGTTAATTAATAGGCTCTTTTGTACGGTTATAACCTTTTTCGAGATTTAATAAGCAACCGATCGGCGCGGATTAACCGAAAATTGAATCGAAAAGGGAAGAGCGTCATTGGATTAGCAAGTGTTTTTTCACTGTATTCGAATACCCATTGCGCAATGTTTTTTCGAAAATTCAAAAATTTGCCATAACAAAAACAGAAATTTTACTGTTTTTGGTTACGTAGGTAAGAATTTGCAGAGAAGCAACAAATTCAGGCCTACAGTTCATTTGTAAGCTTAAGATTCGTCTTTAAGTCTAAAGTTTATTTTTAAAACTAAAAATTCATTTGTAGGCCTAAATTCATTTTGTTAGCCTAAAATTGGTTTTTAAACCTAAACTTCATCTTTAAGCTTAAAATTCATTTTTAAACCTAAAATTAATTTTTAAGCCCAAAATTCATTTTCAAGCCTAAAATTCACCTTTATTTTAAATTTTATTTTGTAGCCTGATACTTCATTTTTTAAGCCTGAACTTCATTCTTAAGCCTGAAGTTCATTTTTAAGTCTAAGCCTCATTTTTAAGCCTAAAATTTATTTGTATGTCCAAAATTTATTTTAAGCCTAAGCTTCATTCTTAAGCCTAAAATTTTTTCTTAAGCCTAAATTTCATATCTAAACCTAAACTTTAAAAAACCTAGAATCCGCTTCCATGTTGTATTCAGAATATTATTATGTTACTGCATTTGAAGTTGTTTATGAATCAGTAAATTAATAAAATTCAAAATAAAAAAATCAACAGAATCCTCGATATTAATCCAAAGACCATAATAAAATCTCTAAGCCAATAAAACCACCCAAACACCGCCAAAAACCTCCAATTTTAGATAAAAGTGTAAAGAGATAAGAATGAAGCTATTCGGGTAATCGTTTTCACAAGTTACCACGGTAATTTTCGACGGCAATTTACAGAATTGTCATCGAATTCTTTGTCAAAACAGCCAAATTGGCACTACACCAGACTTGGCATTGTTTTATAGTGTCATTGCTTTTCGGCTTTTAGCGGAAGTACAAAAATGCTATTTTCTGGTGGGGTAGTACTGAAATGACATTTTTTTTGCCCTAAAATAAAATTTTAAAAAATTATGTCATGATGACACATTTTTTAGAAATTGTCAAAAGCAAGGTAAAACCCCATATTTTGACTAAATATAAGTTAAAATGCCATTTTTTATAAAAATTGTATTAAACTACGCATATTATAAAAATACGTCATGATGACACATTTTCTAAAAATTGTAAAACTGCGCAAAACTACATAATTTTACTAAAAATACGTTATAATGACATTGTTTATTTTAAATTTTGTTAAAAACGCTTTTTTTAATATGTGACCATGACACATTTTCAGGAAATTATCAAAAATTAAGTAAAAGTACATTTTTTAATTAAAATCAAGTCAAAATCCGGTTTTTTTTAAATCCGTTCATAGGGCACTTCATTTAAAAAATTGGTCATGTTGTTACAAAAAATAGGTCATAGTGACGCGTTTTTTGTAGTTGTCAAAAACTATAAAATTACCGTTTTTAATGTTTTTCGATTTCTACAAATTCAAAATTTCCTCTAAAATCATCAAAACATTGTTTTCAAAAATAAAGCACAAACTGACACTGTAGATAAATCTCACAAACAACGATAACAACATACGGTAACTATCGTATCTGACACATTCGAGAAAAGTTACAAAACTTGTGCTTTTGTTTTTAACTGTAATATTATGCAATCCGGCTACAACCGATATTGACAAAACAAGTTTTAAATTACGAAAAATAGCTTGCAAAGTTGTGTACAATAAGAATGTTTCGTATTTCGTTTCAGTTTAATAATTTATAATATATATAACAGTTTACTTTGCTGCATGTGAAAAAAGAGTGCCAGAAAATGTACTGTACGATGAGTGACGCAGGTACAGTAAGATTTGTTTTTGCTTTCCAACAGCTAATAGAATACGTATATAGACAAAGTTAAAAATAACTGAAAGGGTGAAAAACAGTACAATGTTGAAAAATAAGGAAAAAAGAGGTGTTGCAATATAAATATCTTGTAGTTTGCAGAGGAACTGTAAAGATAAATTAAAGAACAGTTTATAAAATGTACAAAAAATTCGATAAAGACCTCAAAATACAGTGCGGAACTGCGGTATAACAAATTCTTCGAGATTTTAAATTTTTCCGTTAAACAAAGCTTCGTTATACAGTAGTTTTAAATGTGCTGTGTAGTATTCGCTGGGGACTTTATATACAGGGTTTTCGTTATACAGTAGTTAGTTATGCATTGGTTACACTGCATACAAAACGAACACTAAAAACAAGTTTAAAAGGTTCTGGCTTGTGCTCCACCTAGTCTACGTAAGGTATGCATTACATTTACCGTAACGCCATTGCAACTAATTTCAGTCTAGTCACTATTCTTCTTAAGTCGTACCTTACATCGCTACGACGCCATACAAAAGTTGCCTTATAGTTAGCCTGTGCATGTAAAACTACTCTATAACAAAACTCCTTGTCAACCAATTTCAAAATTGTTTTTCAACTGATTTTTGAAGCTACATTTCGACCACACCGAACCCACCGCAATCTTTACTCCCAACCAAGCCAAAGACCGGTCGGTACTGCTCAAATCAATATTATAACAATAACAATTAACTGGACCTTTGAAAAACATGCTGTAGCAATATTACTCCCTACTGTTTTGTATCGTTCAATGTATCGTTTTCATTAGAATTATGTTTTTGTATATTTATAATAAAAAAACTCTTAAGAATCGTGAGTTTCAACAAGTCACGTACAATAACATTTTCTTAAAAAACTGCACTATAACGACAAATTTTTTGCTTTTTAAAAAATATAGTTTTAAGATGTTTTAACCTCCAAAAGTGACACTATCATACTTTTTAAGTTCTTCACAAATTATATCCTCAAGTTTTCTCAAACCTTCGATGTGTTTTGAAACATTCCAAAAAGAAGATTCGGTTAAAAACACTTGATTTAAAAGTACATGAGAATGTCAATTGTACCCATCTTAACGTGTATTTCAAATTGTATCTCTAGCTTTTGATTTTCGTATAGTTTCTGAAAACGAACCTATTGTAGCATGCACTTTAACTTAAAGAAAAACAATTAGATGTTTTAACTGGACTTGATGAACCTTACTCAAAACAATGTAATCTTGTAATCTTTGGTAAGAGACGTTGTTACGGTCGCTATAGAGAAAGATGAATAAGGATGAATCCACACATCTCCCAAAACCAATAAAAAAATTGCATAGGTGGAACGTGTTGGTGAAGGTAGACATGAAACGAGCCGGGCCGGCCAAGAGCAAAATTTCGATCGAGCGCGGCCCGTTTCCAAGTTAAAAAAATTGGCCCGGACCTGTCATCCGGCCAGACCTGAAAAATGGGCTTGGCCCTGCCCGTTTCTCATGTGTGAAAGTTCTACTTGTAGCCTAAAAAACCTATTTTTGAGCTACAGGTAGTACCCAAGAAACGTACGCTTACTCCCATACCCAGGAAATGATTTGCAGCTAAGCCCCTGCCTTTACTAACTTAATATTATTTCTACTCAAAAACTAAAACCTGTTTAGTATCATTTGAAATCATATAATATGTATCATTATACCATTATGTACGTTTTTATTGTAGCTAAACCGTAATGCTGTAACTAAATATTGTTCAGCACAGCTTAAGTCAATAAATTTGTACACAAGGCACAAACATAAATTTAGATATGTTTTATGAGTAAAACATATATCTTATATTTATGTGTTTTACAGTGTAAAAAATACAAAAATTTACGGTGTAATAACAGTATTATGTGACGTGTAAAAGAAATATAGTAATATATTAAGAAGAAATCTCTTCGTTCCACGTTTTGTGTACATATTAACATTTCAAGTCCAAATGAACATTTGCTTTAAAATAGCTTGTAAAGTAGGCTTACTACAAAACGTAAAATTATATACAGCAAAACTTTTGCAAAAAAAAATTCACAAAAATATTCAGTTTGCTCTTATATTAAGTTGTTCAGATAATTCTGTGACTTCTTTCAAAACGAATTTTCGAGAGACTAAAGCACAGAATTGTTTGAACTATCTAAAACATTTTTTGAGCCCTTCCTCTTCACTGGTTAGCCCTCACACACACAAGGAATCTTTTTTTTTATAAAACTCTGCCAAACCCTATTCATAATCTACCCGTACCCTAGCTTTAGTAATAATTAACACAGCCATACCCTCCTGTTTTAAACAACGCTGCCCTAGTCATATCCTCATCTTCTACTTAAAGCTAGCATAACCATACCCTCCGGCTTTCGTTAATGCAGTCCTAGCTGTACCCTCGTGTTACACTTAGCGCTGCCATAACCAACTCCTCTATAACGAAATTCCTTTATAACAAACAAATTTCAAATCCCCGAGCGATTCGTTATACAGGAGTTCCACTGTATATTTAAATCAGCATTACATAGTCATCCCAATCCAAAAAGCATCCAAAAACCCAAAAAACTTTCCCAAATCCAAATTTAAATTTGGCCGTGAAAAATATTTAATCCAGTATTGCGACATAATCTTTGTTCCTAATAAAACAGTTGTGCTAACTCTAAGTAAGTTATACATTACGCTCAGTGATAAATCTCATAATTGTTCTGGGGATGGTCCGGGGGTTGGGATAGTATTTGGCATGTGATTTTTGGTATATTTTTGACGTCACGCCAATTTTTAAATTTTTCGCAGCAAAAAAAAATAAAAATGAAAAATTATAAAAATTCATGGGACTAAGGAATATTGAACTTTGAAAACTGATTTTAGGCTTGAAATCAAACTTTAGGATTAAACATAAATTTTGACGTGACGCCAAAAATGTATGCTTAGAAACGAATTTAAAGCTTTAAAATAAAATTTTCGACTTAAAAATAAGTTTTAGTCTAGGAATATAAATTTAAGCTTAAAAAACAATTTTTGGCTTAAAAAATGATTTTAGGCATAAAACTGAATTTTAGACTTAAAACTGAAGTTTAAAAATAAAAACCGCTTTTTAGGCTGAAAAATAACAACCCAGTAAAAGTAAACTCCTAATGAATTTTACGGATATTATATCCATTACAAAAGGGATCTACCTGTCATTCGGATGCCTTTAAGACACTGCACTTAACGGCATATTCTCTTTATTAACGGGTTAATTGAATCATGAGTGCAGGAAGCTACTCGCAGGTCACCTCTCTATGATCTGTCCTTTTGACATCTTCGGCTGCGTTTGCGATTGCATAACAGCCGGAAGGAGCGGTAAATACAAAAATGAAACAAAAAATCTGTTTAAAAATGCAAAAATCAATTTGGAAGCCTATTTTAGGTCCAAATTTCGCTTTTAAGCCTGAAATTCATTTTAAACCTAAAATTTATTTTTGAGCCTAAAATTCATTTTTAAGCCTAAAATTCATTTTTAAACCCAGAAAAATATTTTTTAGCCTAAAATTCTGCATATTTTATAAAACTTATACCTAAGCCACAGCCTTACCAAAATTTTTTTTAGCTTAAGGCTAAAAAAGAGCCCGTCCAGCTTTTAACTAGCAAAACTACCAAATTATTTACTAAAATTATAATTACAATAGAGGAAAAGAGTTTCGAGAAAAGAAAAATTCCTTGCATAACCAACCACTTCTACTACAAAATTATTTATCCTTGTTAAGGAAGTCTATCAGCAAACGTATCACATTCTATCCAATAGTTAACGTTTCCGGCTACAAACCATGTATGTGTTAAAACTATGCCTGTTCTCTAATTTAGGCAGCAGTAAAAAGTTGTTTACAATAAGCAAAAAGATACTACAATCAGTTTACTATATTGTATCTTAACAAATAGCAGTAGTTTATATTGTATTTGAATAAATAGCACCGAATTGTACGCGAATACTGTTTGGTGTATCTTGATAATGTAGCATTAAGCTGCGGTTTTCAAAACAAGTTTTTCGAATTTCGATGGCTTTAAAAGTGCATGTAGGTGTGTCCATCAATATTTTTAAGTAGCATGACTTATTTTATGGCATTGTAAAGTTAAAAACTCGAAAAACATGTTTTTACCATCAAAATATATTTATCAACTTAACTTTTTATATTAATATCAATTTTTAAGTACCTAAAACTTCAAAACAAGTTGGTACAGTAGGCAATTTTGTACAGTACATTAAAACCTTGTGATATTATTATGATTGCCACTTCAACGAATGCTGTATTTTACAGAAATCACGTTGTAATCGTATAGTATCATACAGAAACTTGACGTGAAAGTGCAACTACAAATTCCGATTTATAAAACAGGTTCATACTACACAGAAACGTTACATTATGTAGCTATACCTCTTGTATTTTGGGTAATTTATGTACCTATACCTATAAAAACGTAACACTTTAATACATTACTATATATCATATGCACTTTTATACATATATATATGCATTATACGTATCATGACACTAATATCAATACTGTTTCCACTTTAAGCTTTAATGGTCCAAGCCCTAGCCTAAGCCTAAGCCTAGCCTAGCTCATGCCTAGTCCGAACCTAGCCCAACCTATTTTAGGTGTAGCTCAAGCCTAGTCCAACCTTTTTTATTGAGGTTACTGTGCCCGCATTACCGTGTCCGCAATGTATGTTATAGTACGCTAATCTCGTTAAATCAACAACCTACACCCTCTTACACTAATCTGTTTAAAAACCGGGTTATGTTTGCATATTATGCTAGTCCACCTTCCGTTTCTCACTTGAAACAACTCAGTCGAGATTATATTACAAGACCAACATTAGGGATTAATTACATATGTAGCTACACATTGTTTTAAGGTCATATATCTACCGTATCTTGTAAAAATTTTTAGAGTATAATATTTAGTACTTCATAGTATCTTACAGTCCCTTTTTTCAGCGCTACATAGTATTATTTAAAAACCTTGCCATTACAAAACCTGAAAATATTTTCTGAATACTGTAACATACCTGTGTTTCAAGATACAGTAATTTTTCCACTAGCTTTAGTACTATACAAAGCTACATTAAAGCCAAATTTTTGTAAATTTTTGCATCTAAGTTTTCATTTTTGAATCCGAAAAATCACATCTTTACAGTAACCCTTTTGCTTTCAGTTTGAATCCCACGAAAACATATGTTCGAGGTCAAACTGACCAAAATGCATGCGCACTTGACACAAAACACTAATCTTCAAGTGTATGAAAATGTTTTCGCACACCTAAATTAACATAGTTTTGACACAAAGCAAACCATATTAAGTTTACAGTTTGAAAATGGCTTTAATTTGGAAAAAACAATTAATTTAAATTAAAAAAACAATTGTAAATTGAAAAATAAAATTACGAAAATCAAAAAATTCATTGGCATTTTCAAACAATCATAACTTTGTCATGAACCATTACGGCAATTTAAAATTTTTAGAATATATGCTCAATAATATGCATTACGAAAACTATAACTTCATTTTCAGCTCAATCTGTTTCAAAACCAGCAAAGCTAATTTAATTGTGGCACACTTAAAAACAGAAGATGAATTCAAAATTTGTAGCAAAACTTGAAAAATAGAAATTATTTTATTACAAACAACAAGCCACAATACAAACGCATTTCGAATTGTTCTAGAATCATAATTAAGTTTTGTTATCTTCAAAAGCAGGCATGGGTAGGTTAGGGCTAAACTAAAGACAGGGCAGGGTAAACTAAGGCTAAAGTACGACGAGACTAAACTAAAGTTAGAGTAGAGGAAGTTAGGAATAGGGTATGATGTGGCTAGACTAAAGTGAGAGTACGGTGAGTTTACGCTAAGTTAGGGCAAAGCTAGACTAAGGTTAGAGTATGGTAAGACAGAGTTATAGTAGGACAAATCTAAACTAAAGTTAAAGTAAATTAAGGCTAGAATAGAGCGAGGCCTAAGGTTATGGTAGGGCAAGTTAAAACTCGGAGATGGCAAGACTAAAATTAGAATAGAGGAAGTTAGAGGAAAGTTTTAAAAGAAAACAGAGTAGACATAGAACAGAGACAGGATAGAGCTAGATTAGGGCTAATTAAGGGCTAGAGTAGAGCTAGTGTAAGGCCACGACAGAGCTAGATAAGACTGGTGTAAGGCTAAAGTAGAGCTACGTAAAGATAAAAAGCTGTTCACAACAATAAGCTAACATAGAATAAAAAATAATACCAAAGACAATACCACTTTAAACATATAGCCACATGACCTTACGAACAATACATTACTCCACACATTACTCTACCTTGATTTGGTGAAGAATTCAAAATGGAGAACAACATTTGAGCTTTTGTCATTTCGGCCAGCATTTTCGGGTCCATTTTTTGTTTTTCCGACAGCTTTTGGGTTGATTTTTGTTCTTTATTAACGTTTTTCATTTTGCCATGCTCTTCTTTGTCGTCTTTACCGTCTTCTTTTGAATTAGCTTTGTTACATTTGTCATCATGAAGCTTTACTTTGTCGTTAGGCTTCTTTTTAGCAAATCGACGAAGCTCTTTCTTCACTTCGTCTAGATGAGACTTTAGAGAGTTTAGAGTAGATGTAGAAGGCTGGGCAGTGTTTGGAAGGTGTTTTTGCGTAGGTGAGGATATGGATGTGGATGGTGGTTTTGTAGGCTCTTTTGTGAGTTCTGTAGACTTTTTTTCAGTTATTAAACTTGTAGTAGGCTTCAAGAGATTAATTTCTGACGAAGCTTTGGAGGTTGTACCTTCTTGAAATTTATGGTTTTCTGTGCTTTCTTCTTCTATGTCTTGATTTTTATCTTCTTGTTCTTTCTTTTCTTCTTTTTCATTATTTATTGCATTCTTTCCTTCTTTGTCATCCTTAAGTTCATTTCCCTTTACTATAACATCTTCAATAGCATCGTCTCTGCCCTCAAATTTCGGTTTTATAGTACCTTGTAGTAAGTTACCTTCTCTTTCATTTTTACCCTCAAAACTACCCATCGTTATTGTATCACCATTTTCAGATACCGTAGATTGAAGTATCGATTCCTGTAGGTTTTTGGCCAAATTCCCAAATTTTTTCGATTGTAAAGCTTTAAATAGTCCTTCCATGTTTTCTATTTTGCCATCAAACATCTTTGCTATTACGTCGTTCATAGTGAATTTAAAAAATACAAATTTTAGAAAAAATAAGCTAAAATATACTGCAGGAAGTGAAGTGTAGTAGCACCAGGTGAGTTTTGTACCCTGTAAATGAAAAAGTAAAAAATAGTTAAATACGAAGACATTTCAAAAGTAAACTCGCAAAAACACGATAAGTACAATGTAAAATTTTTAGTTAAGCTTGAAAACAAAGTTTAGGCTTGTTTCATTACAAAACGCTTACTACCATTCCCAACATCACTCCCTTTCAATTTTAAAATTAGCCTATCTATCCCAATATCACTCCAAACAATGTAAAATTAGAAGCCAAAATCCTCGACCCCCGGGCCACTTAAAGACGCTGTTTTATTCTGTTTTTGGGAGAAGCCTCCAATCTCGGCCATTCAACAGTTACTTCGTTGATTAGCGCCTTTTGAAAGGCACTTGACAAGCCCGCGAGGAAACGGAGAAGATCCCTGGGACAAGAACACTCCATTTAGCGTTGAAGAGGGTCATGTTCTATCTGGTTCATCATATGTATTGTTGTGCACGCGCTTTTTCAGAGGGTTTTCGAAAGTTGCCAGCTTCGCAAGAAATCACTACATTTTTTGTGAAAAATGCAGTGATTTTGACGCTATTTCTGTTCAGAATTACGAAACAGAATGGCTTTTAAAGAGATTGTTATCTTATTTTTCCGTATACCTACCCTATGCGGTCCTACATTACCTTACATACTCTATTCTAACCTACCCTACCTTAATTATAGCTTACCATAACTCTTACTGACGACAATAGTATCTTATATCGCATCATAAGGTGTTTCTTCCCCAAGTCTATGTCGTATCCTAACTACCCCTCTCTCTACCAGTTCTTACCTTTACTCACCATATAGTAGCCTCTACCTACATTAATAAGATTTAGCCGTGATTTAGTTTTTCAGCATTGACTAGCTTTGCCGTAGCTCTATCTAAATCTCTTCAATATCTTTTAACTTATCCTACTTTGTAAAGTTATGTTTTTTTATATACTAAAACACCATATTCACCACACTATCAACCCAAGCCCCTACTAAAAACAACTCTCGGTTTACGGTATAAAAACTTGAAGCCGGATCTGGTCGAGTTGAAGAAGAAAGAGACGAGTGCCACCAATTCTTGTTAACCCAAACTCAATGCCTATTTGGGGGCTTGTTAAAGGCGTCTAACAATTTAAGAGTGGCCACAAATTGCTGGAGAGGAAGTCTTGAAGAAAAGATAGGATCGTTTGCAAAACTGGTTGACGTATATTTGCGTTGAGTTCAAACATGAATTTTTTGAAGTTCGACTTTTTAAAACGAGTACTATGAAGCCTTTTAAATCAATTGTAATAAACCCTAGCTCAGCCTTAATATTAGTCTGTATTTCAAAGCTACATACGCTTAGCCTTAGCTTTAAACCTATTTTTAGCATTAGCTTAGCATCGAACATACACTAGTTTTAGCCATAGCCTTAGCCATGCGCTTAGACTTAGCCTTGGCCAAAGGCTTAATCTTACAATTAGGCGTAGTTTTACTAATAAGCTTAGCCTTTGCATTATTTAAAAAATTTTATAACCTCCTCTCCTTATAATGCTAATTCCAATCTTACACTGATTCATCCAGTCTATTAGCCTATCACACCTCTCTTCTACTCATTCCAAACCCACCGTAACCCAACCCACAAAAAACCGCCACACTCTCTTCCAATGATGAAAAACCAATTCACTGCTCCTCGACTTCACTTCAGCCTTGTGGCCGGCTTGAAGGCGGTCGGTTGGAATGTCAAGTCGAGCGAAAACCGATCCAAACCCGATTTAAGCGGCCGGACCCCTCTCTAATAACATGACCGAACCCAAAACACACAAGACAATTGGCTTCGAATGAACGAATAAAGCACGAATCCGAAGCTTTCGGCTTCTCAAAAAGTTTGGCGTAAAACGCTGGAGGGGTGTTATTCGTTTAAAGGGCCGCGTTGATTAAGCCTTAGACTATTCTTTTTGAAATGGTTTGAAGAATGGGGTAAATTGGCGTAGATTGGCGGGGTAATTGAGCTGTGAATACAAACTGGTGCTTTAAATTTATTTTAAGGTAAAAGTCGGACCAGGTAAAGCAATATACTAAGTCAAGCACGAGCTTGAGTTAAAGCCTAAACCATAGCCTTACCTTAGCCAAAGCAAAACCAAAGCCTAGACCATAAGCAAAGCGATTACACTGAACCAAACTGCACAATGACTCTGGAGTACGGTGCTCAAACCCTTCTTGTTATCTGTTTTTGGTCAATTTTAACCGAATTTGCATTGAATTGGAAAGAAAAGTGGCTTCTTTTCAACAAAACATTAACAACAATGTTAACAGTAACCAGGAAAATCAATTGTCTTTAAAGAGGCACGGCACTTCCTTAATAGCCAACGATCCGTGCTGAAAACGGTCAAAAATCTGGAAATTTTTACAAGGCAAAACCCGATACGATGACTTACCTCATTATTTTAGAACAAATAGCACCATTTCTGAATTTAAATATTTTAAAAACATAAAATAACATGACCATAACAGCCAAACATAGTAAATAACTTTCACAACAAAAACTGATATTTTTCCCTCTAATATTCACCATGCTTTCAGAACCTTTCTTGAGAGCTCAATCCCTTAAAAATATCTTTATTTAGCTCACTCAAACATTTGTCAGCAATATACAACCACCCTCCGTCTTTAAAATTAAAAATCCTTTTAAAAATATATTATCCATGCAATTTTGACGTCGCAAACAGATGAAACTCTTTCAAATCAACCTCAAAGCGAACGAAATACATAAAAAAAATTAAAACCTACATATAATCTGATCAATCTCCTTCACTTCAATCTTCTAATACCATATTCAAAACGGAATCTAGGCAGTTCTGTCCATTTTCGTCCGGCTTGGCGGAAAATCGACTAATTGAAGATGTTATTTTGTCCATCACTTGAAGTTCGTCCATTTGCCAATAAGTTTAACCTTTCTAAAAGCTTAAAACATATATCAAGAATATAAAACCTTCCTCATTCTTTAAAAACCAAAAATATACTCAAAATTATATTATCCATGAAAATTCAGCGTCAAAAACAGAGGAAAGTCACTCAAGTAAGCCTAAAAAGAAAAGAAACACATAAAAAATTAAAACTTACATGTAAGTCTGATAAATCTTGCTCAAATCTATCTTGTAAAACCGTATTTGAATTGGAATCTCGCCAGTTCTGTCCATTTTTGTCCAGTTTAGCAGGAAACCGGCGAGTTGAAGATGTTCTTTTAGCCATAACTTGGATTTCGTCCATTTCCCAACAGTTCATTCTTTCTAAAACATTAAAAACATAAAATTAAAGCATAATAAACAATAATTCTACATGCAACACCGTCATTTCGCGCAATATAACAGCTAAAACATATGTTTAGTTTCAAAACAGGAAAATCTCAAGAAAATACCTTTGAAAACGTATAAAATTTCAAAAAATCAACGGTTTTCATAAAAAGATAGCAAAGAACAAGACTTTACTTGTATATTCAACTAATTTTATAACATTTCAATCAAAAACTTCAAAGAAAACAGAAGGAAACGAATTTGAAACATTTCCTCGAAACGAAAACAAGGTTCGTCGCGGAACGAAGCAGCGCGAATTGCAAGAATCAAGTTATACGATGAAACATTTCCGAACAAAAGTTGATTACAAGTAAGGCACTACCTACATAACCGTCATATGATGTTTATTCTCTTTATTTGTTAATAAATAAGTTAACAACAACAAAAACAATTTTAGACCCGTTGTTACCAAAACCTCCACCAAGCCTTCTGAGCTTTACAGTAGCAGTAATTTTGAAGAAAGTGGTTTGGTAGGCAATATGCTTGTTCTCTGTACATGTCAATCCTCATGAATTTTGTGGTGAGCAACGTTATGGAGTCCGATTTTATCTGAAATCACAAAAAACTTTAAAATATTATTTTAGGCTTAATAATTTATCTTAGGCTTAAAAATGAATTTTTAGGCTTTAATAAAAATTTTATACTTGGAAATGAAATTTTAAGCTTAAGAATAAATTTTAAGCTCTAAGATAAATTTTAAGTTTGAAAATTAAATTTTAGGCTTAAAAATGGAATTTAGGCTTAAAAACGTATTTTAGGCTTAAAGTAAGTTTTAGGCTTCAAAATGAAATTTTAGGCTTTGAATCAAATTTTAAACTTAAAAATAAAAAAAAATGAAATTGATTCTTAAAATGTATTTTAGGCTTAAAGTAAGTTTTAGGATTAAAAATAAAATTTTAGGTTTAAAATGAAATTTTAGGCTTAAAATGAAATTTTAGGCTTAAAATGAAATTTTAGGCTTAAAATTTAAAGTTTAGGTTTAAAAAATTACTTTTTAACTTCTGTAGTAACATACCGTAAAATGCGCTTCGTGTAACCCGTTACTCGGTAGTACCCGTAGCTGTATATGATAAGCAGTTTCACTCCTAGAACCATCTAGAAACTGTATTAATTTGTACTTATAACCTTCATCCAACGTCAATTTGGCACACAGGTTTTTAAATTTCGACAAAAATAAAGCCTTGTTCATGTTGTTGACAATCATTTGACCAACTTGTAAAGCCAATTTGTCGTTTCGAACTTTTTGTTGTTTATGTTGACATAAACAGTATTGGAAGGGTATTAGTAGAGTATTACAGTCGCGTGGAGATGGCAGAGGATGAAGTAGGGAAGAACCTTTTAGTTCTATATTTATTGGCGTAAAATTAGTAGTAGTGAAGGCTGTGGCTGGAGTGAATTCTTGACTTTTCTGAAAGTCAACTAGTGTTATTATTAATTTATTCTTTAACTCCACCCTTAGCAATTTTAAAAAATTTTAGGTTTAAAAATGAAATTTTAAGCTTAAAAATGAAGCTTAGGCTTAAAAATAAAATTTTAGGCTTAAAAATGAAATTTTAAGCTTAAAAATGAATCTTAGGCTTAAAAATAAATTTTAGGCTTAAACATGAAATTTTAGGTTTAAAAAAGAATCGTATGCTTAAAAATAAAATTTTAGGCTTAAAAATGAAATTTTAAGCTTAAAAAGGAATCTTAGGCTTAAAAATAAAATCTTAGACTTAAAAATAAAACTTTAAGCTTAAAAAAAATTTTAGAGCTTAAAAATGAAACTTTAGGCTTAAAAGTGAAATCTTAAGCTTAAATGTGAAGGTTAGGCTTAGCCCACCCCCTAAGCTTTAGCCCCATCCCTAGCCCCCTCCTCAACCTCACCTCTAGCCTCATCTCTTACCTCCCTTGTTAGCTCCAACCGAGCTTACGTCTTACCTAGTATAAATTCTAATATTAACACTCACCTGAGCCAATTCCAACATAGTAGCATAGACATCATAATGTGTCACTAGTTCTTTTGAATTGACATGCAAATTATTCATGAGATCTTGATTTGTCCTTAGCTTTTGTGGTACTGAGATCATTAGAAATGGGTTTCTATCTTCATATTCACCAATGAAAGATTGTCGGAAATGATGGTTTCTGGCTCCGTGGTCAGCCAGGAAGATGACAAATGCGTTGTTTAACTATAAAAGATAAAGTTTGGTAACAGAACTTTTGGTGCACAATGTAACATAAAAAAATTTAAAAATTCTTTCTTTTCTGTGCGTCACTTCTTTTTTCTTCTTCTGACCCATACAGTGTTCCATCGGTGCCAGGGACCTACAAGAACTTACCTCACGTTCAATATCCTTAAAGTACTGCAACATCTTTTCATCAGTCCGAAACAGATTGTTCAAGTTGTTATGAGCAATATGCGTAAACCAAATATAGCTGAATTTAGGCTGATTTTTGTACAATTTTACAAATTTTTGAAAAGTTTCAAACACCGGCTCATAACCGTCACGGCACTGATAATAATGTATATTGTCATAGAGGACGGGTGATGGAATACCGTAGAGACCTTCTAACCGAATTGCGTATTGTCTGGAACAAAGTTTAAAGTTAGACGTGATAGTACTAATGAATAGGCTCCGGGTTGGGGCTCTGGGCTAGGGCTCTAGGCTACAGCTCTAGGCTAGGGCTCTAAGCTAGGGTTAAGGATGGATCATGTCTGGGCTAGGCTAAGGCTAAAGCTGAGGTTAAAGCGAAACTATATCTAGGCTTCATATAAAACTTACTTGATATAATGATCCATTGGAGCCTCAGTAAACCCATAACAATCAGGTGAATTAAAGTTTCCCAATCCAGAATCATCCATAGCAAAAGTTTTATAGCCATTGTTTCTAAACTGATATCCAATAAAGTTGCTGAAGTTATTCAATGGCACATGGCACAACTCGTTCCACTTGCCAATCTTTCTCTCTTTACCCCATGGATTCCGTGGCAAATCTTCTGGAGATTCGTTCATCAAAAAAGCATAGGAAACCGGCCGACTATTCAAGCCGACTTTGTTTAGGTATTCAAAAGTTACTGCTTGGGATGTTTGTTCTAAGTAGAGTTTAGTTTTTGGCAGGGCACGCTTTAGATGGCTGGTACTAACAGAATCAATCAAGATAACATATACGTTAGATGCATTTGAAGGTGGACTAGGTTGCGATGGTCTGAAATGACATTATAATTTTAGGTTTAAAACGAATCTTCAGCTAGTAGGCTTATAGAACACATCTTTATCTTGTAGGCTTTGCACTGGTTTTCATATTGAGCTTGAGAAGAGACTAAATAAGGCTAAAGCTAAGGCTAAGACTTAGACCATAGCAAAAAGTTTTAGTACAGAAAAATCAAACCAAACCCCAGCACTCGCAGTCATTTGTTGGGTCGTTTTACATCGAGGCAAGTTTTATATAATGTTATGAATATTACATAAGAAACGTTACGCAATAACATTTCTTACAATTTCTCTGAGGCTATTTAGGTTATCATATTATGTCATTAGCCAATATTAGGCAATGTCGCACAGGTTTTGCATGTTCTTCTATTGTAAGCATTTGATTTTAGTCTTTGTGATGGTTGTTTCATAAATTAGTAGGCTTAGGTTTAATAGGCCAAGGATTAGTACGCTTTAAGGCTTACTAGGGGAGTGACTGTCTTACTAGGCTTAGAATTAGTTAGCTTAGTAACCTTAGGCAGTATGTTCAGGTTTAGTAGGATTAGGCTTAGAAGGTCCAGGCATTGTAAGCTTAAGTTTAGTAGGCTTAGATATAGTAATCTTAGGCGTAGTAAGCTGAGACTTAAATTTGGCGTATTAGGCTAAAAATAGTAAGCCTAAGCTTAGTAGTCTAAAACATAAACTAACTTTTTAAGTAACTGTACATGAAGATACATATAAGTTGGTTTGAATCTTTGGCTACACTCAACTTCGACGACTTCACATTCAGTTGCAACTTCTTTTCCTTTATATGTAATCCATTCCGACGTGGTGTATTCACTGTCAGTTTTAAAGTAGACACAGCTGAAAAATTGCCATTTCAAAGCAACTTTATAATTTTTAAATAAAGGTTCTAACCTCTAAAAGCCATTAAAACAGGCTTAAAAAAGTTTTTGACAATTTGATATGCCAGTAGCCTAAAAACAAAAAAAATCTTAAACAATCTTACCGATACCAACATGTCTCTCCATAGAGTCTTCCATTATCAATTTTCAGTTTTCCATTTTCTAGCCAACTTCTTAATTCAAATGCCTTTTCACAGTTTTTTAGCGGATTCAAGTCTGGTGTAAGGTCAGCTAAACCACTTTGATGCCATGGTTCTAATATTGGAAGTTGACAACTGCCATATTTGGTAGTTTTTTGAAGAGCAAATTGATAGTCTAAAAATTTTCAAAAATAAAAATTTTTTAAAGTAGACTTAGGTCAAAGTCGGGCTCAGGCTAAGACTAATTTCAGCTCAAAAAGTATAATTAATAATCAAAAAATTCTGTCTAAAAGTTATGTTAACTTGTTTCATACCTTGCTCGTAGTACACAGTAGAAGTCTTTTGGTTTTTTGAATTTATCACGTAGAACAATACAAGTCCAGGTAGTAAAAATAATGTAAAGATTGCCTTCTTACGCAGCCTCATAGCATCAACTTTGAATCCTAAGATAATAAATTCCAAAGCCTACTACATCTGTTTATTGTTTAGATGTGGCAGACGTATTAGGTCAATCTGAAAAATTTCTTATAACGATTCAAAAATGTTAAAAATGAATTCGTGACCTTTTAAGACACAATTCTAAATTATTCAATGAACCCGCCAGACTGTCTTTATTCTTTTGGCGTTAATGTAACGTATACAATAAACACGTCGGATTTAAGGGTTTAAAGTGTTCCAAAAAATATTTTAACATTTTTTAAATTATCTTTATTTTGGCTGAACCCTGACTCTATTTTACAAGAAAATGTTACAAACTGCCCATTCCCTTTTTAGAAATGAGTGATACCATTTGAAAGAGCGTAAAAAGTTGACTAGAAATCTATTTTCAGAAATTTCCAGATGTTAGACAAGGCCCCAGTTATCCAAGCTCTTACCGCCTTACCAACCAAAGCCCTGCCCTACCTTAGCCCTATCCTAACCAAGACCCTACTCTACCCAAAGCTCTACATATCTAAGGTGCTGCCCTAATCTACTCCACTCTGTTACAATGACATGTTTTACCCCGCTTTATTTATTTTCAAAAAAAGTACGCTTAATTCCTCTTAAATTTACCCGGTTCAAAATTCCTTATCAATGCTAATACTATATTCATAAAACACAAAAAAATGTTTTGCCAAGTAAAAACAAGAAGAAACTCTTTCTGATCGCATTTTGCCTTTTACGTTTTAATCGTTTCTTTGCTTTATCAAAGACTTATTCGCCCTATGACTCTTTCAGTTTGTTTGTTTTGCAGCCGAAAGAAAGGAAAACCAGAAGTTGAGACAAATAGCTGTTTTTGACTTTGCAAAAAAGTGTTTTTTTATAAATTGATCTGTTATAGAAGTATCAAAATTTAAAAAAATGTAATTAAACAAAGGTTAGATTATTGTTTTGTGAAGCAATAGGCTTGGTTACGGCTAGGAGAGGGACCGCTAGTTTAAGGTTAGGTTAGGGATACGATTAGGTTAACGTTTTTTGGTCTGTAGAAAGAAGGAAAGTAATTTTTTAGACTGCATATGTTAAGAAAGGGGGGGGGGCAAAAAAATTAGTTTCTTCGTAGCCCTCGTTGTGGCACTATTGATAACAATCAGTCATACTTGGCCTATAAACTGTTTTATCACACTCAGACATATCATTTCTAGAAGTTTATTGATAATATAATCAAAGTCTTGCTTGATTTTTAATTATAAATGTGACAGTAAAAGCAAAAGTAAAGAGAAGGGTATTGTTGAAAGGCTTTTATGTATTTGAATATCAATAGAACCATACTAAACTAAAAGATCTGAAACATGTATTCAAAATTGAAAAAAATTCATATTTAAATTTATAATCACAAAGCCAAATATTTGAAAATGAAAAACTAAAAGGTCAATATTTGACTAACAATAGACGTAACACAAAATGACAATCACAATATTCAAATTTCATCATATAAACTAATTGCTTTACTTTACAATGTTTACCCTTGTATTCAAATTTTAAATAGCACCATCAAATTGGCTATTAAGAGCAAACTAATATGACCAAACCATATATAAGGTCTAATAATCTCACAGTAGATACCACACTACACTCACAGTAAAGTCCTTGTGCTTTCTGTGAAGTTACTGTACTTTGTCTACAGTAACTCTTACTTTACTCAATCTACAGTAACTCTTACTGTATTCAATCTACAATATGAAAGTTTGTATTGTAGTAGTCTTAGCCTTCACGGTAGCCTTGGCTGACCTGGACAATCTTTTTGACCACAACAAGTTGGAAGATTGGTTCAAGAACAACAAGATTGCTGATTTCGTCAACAAATTGGATAATGTCACTGATGAAACCAGGAAGACTCTTCATTTGACTCCAAATTTGTACAAGAAGGTCGCTGGCAATGATGAGGAAAAGAAACACTTCCATGACTTCTTTGACTTCATTGCTAAGTATGTACTTTTGTCTTTAAAAAGTTGTTTTAGCTTTATTTTTTTAGGCTCAAAATTTATTTTTTACCTGAAATTTCATTTTTAAACCTAAAATTTACTTTCAAACCTAACATTCATTTTCAAGCCTAAGATTTGACTTTTTAAGCCTAAAATTCATTTTTAAGCTTAAAATTTAGTTTTACAGCCTAAAATTCATTTTTTGGGCTTAAAATTCATTTTTAAACCTAAAACTTATTTTTAAGCCAAAAATTTATTTTTAAGCCTAGAATTCATTTTTAAGCCTAAAATTCATGTTTAAGACTAAAATTCATTTTTAAGCCTAAATTCCATTGTTTTCCTCAAATTTCAAATTTAGGCACAACAAGTCCTACGAATCCGAAACCGACCTATCAGAACGTTTTGAAAAGTTCAAAAAGTCCGCGGAACGTATAGCCAAGCACCAAAAAGAGAACCCAGAAGCCGAGTTTGGCCACACCCAATTCTCCGACTTGTCTCCGGAAGAATTCATTGCCAAACATACTGGATTATCGACCAAAGACCTGAAAAAGAAGCCGAAGAACGCCCGCTCCAAACGTGCTTCAATCCCAAGCGCCTGGGATTGGCGTAGCCACAACGGTGTTACGGCGATCAGAAACCAAGGTCAATGTGGATGTTGTTATGCTTTTGCCGCTACATCCGCCATTGAGAGTCAGATGAAGATTCAGAAAAACGAAACCTACAACCTGAGTCAACAACAAGCTGTATCGTGCACGTATAATGTCGCCAAGTACGGTGATAACAATGGATGCTCCGGTGGCCAATCATCCGGTGTGTTCCAGCTGGCTATTGACAGTGGATTGGGCAAGCAAGCTGACTTTACCTACACATCTGGCTCAACTTTGAAAGTACCAGCATGTAAGAGTATCACTACAGCGGTTAAAGTGTCGAGCTGGGAACAACTGCCTTCAGATGATGAGGAGACAATGGCTGAAACTGTTTACAACCAGGGCCCTATTGTTATTTGTAAGTTTAGAAAAGTGAAGCCTAAACTTCATTTTTAAGCCTAAGATTTATTTTTAAGCCTCAGATCCATTTTTAAGCCTAATGTTCATTTTTAAGCTTGAGATTCATTTTTAAGCATAAGATTCATTTTTAAGCCTAAGATAATTTTTTAAGTCTAAAATTGAATCTTTCAGACATCGACGCGGACCAGATGATGAACTACAAGAACGGCATCATGAACCCCACTGCACCTTCCGGAGGTTGGTCTATTAACCATGCCGTTTTGCTTGTTGGTTACGGCGTACAAAACTCAACTTCAACACCATACTGGATCATTCAAAACTCATGGGGTACGAGCTGGGGTTTGAAAGGATTTGTTTTGGTCAAGAGAGGAGTTAATAGCATGGACTTGGCTCAATATGTCTACAGCGTCAAGTAAATGTGGTCAAAATACTACGGTTTTTATGTAACCATTGCTTGATATAACATTTAATTATATAAAAACAAAATAAAGTTTATGTGCAACATTTTTATTCTTCCTATTCTTTATATATAACCGAAACACATTAGTTTCAACACATAGTATTTACAATGAAATACCACTAGAGCACGGTTATCACCTAAACAAGACATCTAATGGTTTATTTACCGCAATAGTTATTCCAAAGATGACTCAGTAAATACTTCCTCTGTCAGTTTCCCAAAGTATTGCCATTCTTAATGTTATATTCTAAGCATAGCGGTTTTTATGCCCTAAGCATAGCGTTTGTTATACCCTAAGCGTTGACTTCTAATGGTATCTTTCAAACATAGTCTTGGTTCCTAATACCATCTTCTTTCAAACATGTTCTTAGTTTCCAGTGTTACACCTCTAAATGTAGCGTGGACTCAACAATTAAAAATTTTTAAATATACACGTTGTAGTTAACGTTTTCATAAATTACGCAATACTAGGCTGCTAAGCTTTTTTTATTTTGTATGTTTACATTTGTAGGATTCTGAGAAGAATAATGGAGCTTATATTCAATTTTCAACGTAAGGTAGCTCTTTTATTTGGCTCATAGGTTGGGAATTTGTCCACCCATCCTTTTCGGAGTTGTCCAAACAGTCTGGTTTTGTCTGATTTCCATAATATTAGGTTTCGGACTTCTTACACAACTTGATAGCAATTGTTTTTTCCCCATTATTTCCAAAAGTCTTGCACTTGATTTTCCGACGCGTTCCCGTAGCTGTGCAACTGTCGTTTTTTGTACGCTTACGAACCTGGTTGATCGTAGCTGTAATTTAAAGTCATAGCCTTCTTCAGCGTGTTTCTTTTATTTTCTATCAGGTCTTTCTTTAATCTCCATCGTAACAGTTTACACATTTTGATGTATTGAGCTAACAATGTAAAAAAGTTATATTGAAAGTCATCTTCATTTCGAAACATCTTTTTTATATTCATTCTTTTCTCAGCACCGTTTGTTCCATTTTCTCGACCGTTTCGACCTGTTACCATATTGTTTTTCTTGTATTATTAGCTCAGTAACGGTTAGTCCTTCAAGTCATTGCGCTTTCTTTTATTCTTTGTAAAGCTAAACTTTTTTTGCAGCCGGAAATCAGAAAGTTGACACTATAAAGAAATTGTCTACCATAAAGTATACTAAATAAACAAACTCTACCTCATAATACCTTTAAATGGAAACCGAAGGTTTTAGGGATGAACTCTTTGTACTAATGAAAGTATCGCACGTAATGTCAGTCGCGTGCCTTTGCCTAAGTACTTATTTTTTCTACGCGTACTTAAAAACATGTTGGGGAAACCAACAGATAAGTAAACTAATTCATGTTAGTGTAATATCAACCATGCTCAACGTGGCAGCAATGTATGCAATAAGTATCGCACCACTATTACCGTTTGAATCAGAGTACCACAACTCGATTATTGTTTTTTGTGTAGCTTTACCGGGTGCTACGACAAGTATTAATATGACTTTCTCAGTTAGTGCGGTTATAATTGATCGCATTTTAATTATCTACATTCCAAGTGCAAGACACAAAACTATTTTGTTAAGAACAACAATAATAGCAGCAGTATGTTTAGCTACATTTATTGTGACATACGCGGTTTGATATTCTTGTTTGATATGCCAGTGAACAAGCTTGCAAGTAAGTTATTGTAAAACACAAACGTATTAACATTAAAGCAGTTAGCCCTGGCAAGGCTTGCTAAACAAGGACGTGCATAGTAAAGCTAAACAAGGCATGATAAGCAAAACAGGACGCTATAAACGTTTTTGTTAAACACTACCTACTAAATCACAAATTTTAGATTGTTTTTTGTATTCATGCGTCTCAAAATCGCACGGTTTAATAACGGTCGGTATACGATGGCACCTAACAGTATTAAATGGTATTTTAACAATTATATTTGCTGCATCGTTCTTCCGTTATAGAAAGAGAAGCAACATTAAAGAAACAGTAAGAGTTATTTTTTTAATTTTTTTTTATTTTTAAAAGTAAATTGTATCTACTGAATTTAAATTTAGTTGTTTCAGCAATACCGAATCCTATCGTCAATATCAATCTTCATGTTAAGCGAGGTTATAGTGTGTCTCGTGCCTGTTTCTACAGTATTTTTCAATGCAACGGCAAAGACATACAAAATCGAACTGGTACCTTTTCTGACATTGGCATTCTGTTTTGAGGACACAGTGCTTCTTGGTACTTATGTTAAAGCTTTCTCCAAAATGCCAATGAATAGTGTAAATTCTGTTACCTTTTTTAACAAAGGTCCAGTTTTAAAGTTTTGAAATGAGAATAAAGGATAATATTAGGTTGGAAAAATCAGAAATGCGGATTTAACTAAGAAATCTAAAATA
Organism: Bursaphelenchus okinawaensis; assembly: GCA_904066225.2. NCBI lineage: Eukaryota > Metazoa > Nematoda > Chromadorea > Rhabditida > Aphelenchoididae > Bursaphelenchus > Bursaphelenchus okinawaensis. The sequence goes on along the minus strand of CAJFCW020000005.1, from coordinate 1,513,999 downwards.
ACCGTAATCAGTTAGATACAAGTCCGAAGAGTACGGCGGATAAGGCAAAACAGCGCCTCGTAACCCAACTTATGTAGCATCGGAACGGTGTGCTGTGAAGACGCAAGAGAGTTATGTGTCCCCTAGGGCGGCGGGAAAATAGATTGTTAGGGCGGCCAAAAATAGCTAACCTAGCGGCCAGCTATTTTTTATCGCCCTAACTGTCTTTTTTCTCCCACTGCCCAAAAGGACACAGCTCAGGCCAAAAAATTACTAACGGAGATCGCGACAGCTCGAAAGAGACCCGGTTGATCGAGATTCACGCGATAATATCAGAGGACCGGCTAGTGAGGGCAGCAAAATCGGAAGATAAAGCGAAAAGCTTTGATAAAAATAGCAAGTATGACAAATAATGTTACAGCAAACAACAACATAAAAAGATTATGTTTTAAAAACAAAGATAAAGATCATGTCACCGTATTGTCAGACCTTAGGATCTATATAAAAAACTAAGACAGAAACACCTTTGGGCCGCCTTATAGAAAGCTACATAGGCCTTGCAGATCATTATTCTTGTAAAACTCGCGGACTGACGGTTCGTCTGTTAAGAGATAACCAGGATACGGGTTATTTTTTGTGTTTATATGTAACTGTTGTGAAGCTTTATTAATGTGACTTACAACTTAGTTTGTATTATCGTGTTAAAAAAAATTGCAGAAGAAATGGATCAACTCTCAACCAAGGCAAAACTACTTAGCGAAGGACGGAAACGTTGCATTACGGTACTCGTCGTATCATCCATCCCGAGCCTCCATGGTAAACTACAAAGAACAGTGAGCATGATCCGCGGCTCTAATTTATTTGTGATGCGATGTACCGCGTTCAACCACAATTCTCGTGTTATGGCATCAGTAGCAGGAAATAAGGTAGGTTTAAAGTATTTAACAAAATTTGGAGACATAATAGAGAATTTCTGAGTTTTATCAAAGTGTTACTAGCGATGCATAATAGCAAAAAAAACTTAAGTTAGCCATTTTTTAATGCACTATGTCTTAATGTTAATTCTTTTACAAAGCTTGCAAATAAATTATAAAACAACAACAAAAGAGACTTTGGAATAACGTAAGTTTAACCTTGAACCAATCTCTAGACTACAAGTCTTGTTGTTCATGGTCAGTTTATGTGGCACCCAACGATCTATATTTTTAATAAATTTCTCTACTTTTTCTTACACTGTTATGTATTATTACCGCCATGAAAATTCAATTATATAACTGCTTACTATGAATGTTCTGCTTAGCTTTACATTTTCTTTTAAATAGTCATTCATAATTTACAATACAAGTCATCCTCAACCTTAATGATACGCGTCTTCATGATGGCATTTGTAAAAAAGAAAAAGGTTAACTAGAAAACTAATTATATGTTGTTAATCTAATTCTTGTTTTTGCGTTGGTAAGATATTTAGCAGCTCAACAGCAGTGTTAACGTTAGTTCCTCATTATTGTCTACTATTATGAATCTGCCGTACTATTATCTGATGAATTCGGCTTACTAAACTAAAAGCTTTATGACTCAAAGCTAACACAACATAACAAATATGTCGCAGCAGTTTTATGCTGTCAATTCTAACAATTTTGGTAACCCATATGTCTGGAATATTGATGATGGTTCAGAAGGCAACGGTGCTAATAGTACTGAGCAATCATGGTCTTTACGGCTTTTGCAGCTATACTACATTACGGCCAGCGTAATTGGAGGAACTTGCTCGTTCACATTGTTGTATCTTGTACTCTTTAAGACTTCTGGAATGTTCAAGCCATATAGAAAAATGTTGTTGCTTTGTGCTACGTCTGACATTATTTATTGGGTAGTTGAATCTTCATTACATTATGTAAGGAGTTTTTAATACATTACAGCTTATGTAAAACAAATTTTAAAAGATTAAAACTTATTTTTTTTGTGAATAATGTTATAGCAGAGTTTGTTATACGAAACTTCCATTTAAAGAAAGATAGCAGGTTTTATATTTTTTACATTTAGAGAGTGAGAATCGTGGACAATGTTGTACTGTTGACGCCACTTGGATTTAGTCAATATTTTAGCTACAACACTCAATTAATAATAACGGCAGTTTATATGTGGTCAATTGTTTTGTCTCAATATATTTTGCCAGCTCAAGCTTTTTACCGCTATTATTCATTAGTACAGCAAGTTGCTTAGAAAACTAAATAATTACTTTTAAATTGCAACGCCACTTTCACATTAAAATTAAAGTAAATAGTAAATAGTATAAATTATCATACAGGAGTTTCATTATACAAAGTAAATTATACTTTTTAGCAACAAATCCATGAGCTCAACAATGACTGTACTGTTGTTCATACTGACTTCAATTGTTTGTATACCTACTGGCTATTTAGCCTATATAAGTTACGCTTACTCAGGTCTAGAAAAGCCTGGTTTTAATTATGGTACTCTTTGGTTTATTGAAAGGCCACTGCCACCGCTGGTACTTGCTGACTTGGTACGTTTCCTACCCTACCCCTACCCTATCCTACCCTACTCGATCTTACCCTATCTTACCCTACTCAATTCTACTTTACCTGCTAGACTATTGTTAATTCAGCACAATGTAGTTATTGACAAAGTTTTAGAAAAGCGACTACTTGAAGATTTTAGTAGGAATTGTTACACCCTGCACTTTTGCAGCATATTTGTTGTCAATCATACTTGCATGGTTAACTTTACGTTACCTAAGAAAACACAGATCTGTTCAGTCAGTCCAAACTTTAAAACTGCAACGACAACTTTCTCAATGTTTGTTAATGCAGGTAAGTTGACAAACTAAATTATATATCTATATGCAAATTGAGATTAGACCAGAGTTCACATGTTATTTTAGAACATACTCCCCTTATTCACCAGCGCAGCGCCAGTTATTTTCTTTTCAATACCAATCATATTTGGCTTACAAGTGGATAATTCTGTCACAATCGCGTCAATGTTTCTTTCATGGGTACCAATCTGCAACCCGGTGATAACAATACTTGTGATAACACCATACAAAGCTGCCGTTCTCAGATGGTTGGATAAGCTTTGGTGCGGTTTGTTGAAAAGAAACAAGCTAACAATAAAGACTATGGCATTGACAAATGGCAGCAGCATGATTCTAACGTGAATTATAATAAATGAGGTTTTGCGAATAAACATATAAGCTTAACAAACTTCTTTAATTACGATGAAGCTGTCGTTCCAAAACATGTATTCTTAGTGTAATAGTTAGGGGTTTTCTGGCAAACTCACCTTTCTCAATCAGCCCCTCAAAGTAAGTTAAGTTGGCTTGTCACGGAATAACGAATTTGGTTTATGCATCCGTGATTTCATCGTTCAAATCGGCTACGTAACCACGGGTGGAACACGATTAAAAATTAACTGAGACATTCCCTCCAGGAATGCTGCTGTATACCCGGCCGGTGGACATAAAAATAAAGTCGGGTCCGAGACACCGGGCTCCCCTGTCAAAGTCGGATAAGAACTCCGTAATATTTATCAGCATGATCAAAACTACACGTGACAAGTTTTGCAGGGAGACGGCAAAACCTCCAGCACTGAGGGTAAGCTAAAGATTCATTTGAAATTGTATAATTGTCTACTGTTGTTTCTACTTATTGTGAAATATCATACATAGAATATGTGTTGTGTTTATCTATGTATATGGACGGCGTAAGATGACTAGACGGTTTAAATTTAATGAGATGCTTCCTTGTATTAAATGTACTGAAGCTTGCAAACAACAAACTCTACTAAGCAATAATAATTTTGTCTTTAAACCTATTGGTATATGTTGTGCCTCTATAATTAACAGTAAAGCAGCTTACTCATGACTTCCAGCAGCTTAGTTACCCTCTTAATTTATAATCGTAGTTCCGCATTAATTGTCTAATTGTATATTGTTAACCTGGGCTAGCATTGCTTTATAAACTCAGTCTAGTATAAACCCGCATTTATTGACTAGTATTATATCGTTAATTAGGGTCGTATTTCATTACACGTTCAGCCTAGTATAAGTTGCATTCTATGAGAAAATATCAGCCTTGTATAAAGTTACTAACGTTATGAACGCTACGCAGCAATTTTACGCTGAGAATTCTAACAATTTAGGCAATCCGTATGTCTGGGATATTTTTGATGATTCTGCAGAGTATAACGAAACAAGTTCAAAAAACGAAGGTTTCATTTGCTTTCTGCACTTGTACTACTTTCTAGTTACCGTTGCTGGAGGAGTTTGTTCATTTACACTGTTGTTTCTGGTATTATTTCGAACTTCCGGAATGTTCAAGCCATACAGAAAAATGTTGGTGCTTTGTGCTACGTCTGACATTATTTATTGGCTGGTTGAGACTTCGCTACATTATGTAAGAAGTTTCTACCATACTAAAACTCTTGTTTAAACAAAGATCTAAAATTTATTGGTCTTACGGGAGTTTTTTTTTGTAGAGGTGTCTGTTATAAAGAAGCTCGTTATAAGGTTTTTTTATAACATTGTTATACAAAATTTAAACTTATAAAAATATTTCAAAAATTTTATATTTTTACGTTTAGAGAGTCAGAATTGTGAACAATGTTATCTTATTGACACCGCTTGGATTCAGCCAGAATTTTAACTACAACACACAGTTGATACTATTAGGCGTTTATATGTGGGCAGTCATCCTTGCAGAGTATATCTTGCCAGCTCAAGCATTCTATCGTTATTATACTTTAGTACAGTAAGTTTTTTACCTTCAACTGTCACAACACGAAAGTTACTTTAAAGCAACCCAACTATAAAACCATGCCCTAAATACACTTTTCAAAAAAAAGTACAAAACAAAGGTTTAAAATTAATCTTATTTTAGTAAGAGGTCCATGAGTTTACAAATGACAATGCTTTTGTTTGTAATGGCGTCTGTTATTAGTATTCCTACTGGATATATAGCTTACCTTAGTTACGCTTACTCTGGTCTACAAAAACCTGGATTTAATTATGGTACTTACTGGTTCATTGAAAGACCACTGCCAACTCTGTTACTCGCTGATATGGTAAGTAAGACTAATCACGTATGTGTAAGAGAGCTTTTCAGTTAACAGACTAGTGATATACATACATACCAATTTAAACCCGCTTATTAATGTGTTTTCTGTTTTGTCTATAAAATAATTTGCTTATTTTACTATAAACTGATAATTATAAAATACTATTATTGATTTTAGGAAAGCAACTACTTAAAACTCTTAGTAGCAATTGTTATACCTTGCGCTTTCATAGCTTATTCGCTGTCACTTACCTTTGCGTGGAAAACATTACGTTACTTACGCACTCACATAGAAGTTCAATCAGCCCAAACTTTAAAACTTCAGCGACAACTTTCTCAGTGCTTGTTAATGCAGGTGCGTCCTATAAACAACACAACAACCTTTAGTAGTGTCTTTTTTATTTAAAAATTAAAACAAAACGTTTTCAGAACATTTTGCCATTGTTTACTAGCGCAACACCCGTGGCTTGTTACACTATTCCAATATTATTCGGAATTCAATCGGACAAGATTGTGACATATGCGTCAATGTGTCTTTCATTGGTACCAATCGGTAACCCAATAATTTCAATTCTTGTAATTTCGCCGTACAAGGCTACTGTTTTGCGGTGGTTGGATAAAATTGTGTGTGGATTGTTAACCCGACATAAAATAATGACAAAAGCAATGATGACATCGACTAAAAGTGGTAGTATGGGTCCGATTCAATTTACCTGATTTTTGCAACGAGACCATTTTAAATAAAATAAATAAAAAATGTAGTGTTTATGTAAAAAATAGTTGTACGTTGATTTATACAGTTCATTTTTAAATAAATAAATATTTGGACTCAAGATTGGTGAGAATTTAATGTGTACTTCTCATTTTGCCTATTAAAACCACTTTCTTCTGCGGTGAGTAGTCGTGTGTTTTTAAAATAGAGTTGCTCTGGTCACATTCCACTTGAGTAGTATTGAAATCACTGGAAGTCTGTTAGAAGACCAGTTGAGTGAAAACATTTGTTAGTTCACCGTTTCTAACCGTTTTAAAAATGGCAAGCTGCTTCCTTTTTGCTAAATCTTCATAAAGCAAGTATGGACTGACAAATTAACTAAGCCCGGTTTATTAAATGCGGCTTTGACTGCTGTCTTCTTTACTCTTAATTTGAATATAAACAAGGATAGGGCAAGCAACGTTCTGAAAAGTAGGTAAACGTGAATTCCAATGTAAAAGTGTTTATTAAATTGATATTGTAATTCTATTTACTTGGTCATTCTTTGTACTAAGTAGTATCGCACAAAAAATTTTAAAAGATATAAGAACAGGGCTGCTACTTCATTTACTCTGTTAACGGCAATGATTACTTTAGATTATTATGGTACGTAAATGTTTCTCAAAACTAGTCTTACTATTCTACTTTCTGTTATCAAAATAATTTTCGTATTTATTGCAATACATTACTTTTAATAAAGCTGATATCATTTTTGTCAAAAGTTTTTTTTTAACTCAGAATATTTACTTATTAATCACTTTATTATATGCAATACATACGTAGAGATAGTTTGAAAGCTGTTCAACACTTTTCACTTGCTCATTCTATTAGCGTTAACAAACCACACGTGTGGGGTATATATTAAAAGGGGTATCAATGAAAAAGTAAGGATCAATTTTTTGTTAAAGAAAGTTCGAACATGTAAACCCGCTCATTACAAGCTTTTTCAACTCTAATTATTGTTGTACAAAGAAACGTCTAATTCTTAACTCTAACGTTTGTTAATGATGACATTACATACGGAAGCGCGTTACCAATAATCATTTGGTATTCTTGTAGTATCTAGCGTTGTATTAAAAAACATACTTATTTCCGCATTTGTTTTACAAAAATTGTTTTTTAATTCTGCCATCTTCACGCAGTGTATAAACAAGTAGTTACCGTAAGATTATGGACTTTACTAAACCGTTTTATCTCAACAACTCGAACAACTTTGGCAACCCATTCGTATGGGATATTCTTGAAGACGATCCAGGAGAGGAATTTTTTGTTGAAAAAGAAGGTTTCATTGTTTTTCTAAACATTTATTATTTTATATCAAGTGTTGTTGGAGGAGTATGTTCATTTACTTTGCTGTATTTGGTACTATTTTGTACTACTGGACTGTTTAGACCATACAAAAAAATGTTGCTACTTTGTGTTACTTCTGATCTTATTTATTGGACGGTGGAAAACTTGTTGCATTATGTAAGTAATTTTCTTCGAAAGCCAGGCTTATCCTAAGACAACAGTTTTTGTGAATCCGCAACAAAAAATTAAAGACAACTACTAAAATGTTTGTAAATCATGTTTGACGTAAAGGTTTTTAGAGAGTACGTATAATAAACGATGTGATACTGGTATCGCCCCTTGGGTTCAGTCAATACTTTCCTTACCATATTCAACTAATTTTACTTGCCATGTATGTGTGGTCAATAGCACTAACGCAATATGTCTTACCAGCTCAAGCTTTTTATCGTTATTATTGTTTAGTACAGTAAGTAATATATTACAAAAGCATATATTTGTTGTAAAAACAATTATAAAAACACATTTTTTCATAGCTAAAGTTATACTTGTAAATCAATTTTTAGTCCAAAGCCCATGAGTTCAGAAATGACCATGTTCTTGTTTATGATTGTCGCAATCACTAGCATTCCGGCAGGAACCTTGGGCTACATGAGTTTCTACCATTCAGGCATGGATAAGCCAGGCTTTAATTACGGTACTCTTTGGTTTAGTGAGAGACCATTGCCTGATATTTTAATTACTGATATAGTACGTCAATTATTTTATTTAACTTCTACATAGTTATAGCGTTGACTTTAACTTTAAACACTAGCTTGAGCCCTTTCTCTAGCCTTGCCCTAACTCGGGCCCGTTTTTGCTGTTTTTTTGTATGTAACTACGTTTCAGGAATGCGGGTATTTGAAAATGCTAGCCATGTATGATATACCTTGTGCTGTAGTAGCCTACGCTTTGTCTATTGTTTTTGCATGGAAAACGATACAACACTTAAAAAGAAACGTATCTGTTCAATCAACGCAAACTTTAAAAATTCAACGACAACTCTCTAATTGCTTGTTAATGCAGGTATGTAGGTTAACTCAATGTTTAAAAAAACTATAATACAAATTTTAAACTATTAAAATATTTTCTTCTAGAACATCTTGCCTTTATTCACAAGTGCAATTCCAATGGCATGTTACACACTTCCAATAGTATTTGGAGTTCAAGCAGACAATATTGTAACATATGCCACAATGTGTTTGACGTTAGTACCAATTTTTAACCCAGCCATCACAATACTTGTAATCTCGCCCTACAAATCTAACGTGTTGAGATGGTTAGATAAGTTGATGTGCGGTGTGCTGAAACGACGAAAGTTAACCACCAAAACCACAACATTGACTAAAAGTGTCAGTGCTGGAACTTTGCAGTTGATGTGATTGCTTTTGTGCTAAAATCAATAAATGTAATACGGTTCATTTAGTATTGTAATTGCGTTTTTAACTTGTATAAATGATGCGTTCCATAAAAATTACGGAGAGTTCAATATCGGTTGTTTGACTTTTTCTTATTTCATCTGTTCACTTGAATGCTACAATAACAGTTAGGCTTAAATTGTTTAGTGCATTGCTGATCTAGGGCTTTGCCTATTTACTGTAATTTACATTATACTTCAGATAAACTTTGAAAAGCGTGAATTGCGGGCATTTATTATAAATTGAGTTTAGCATTGGTAGCAACCGCAGACAGAGAACAAACTAGAGGCTTTTCATAGCCAGTTCCAACCCAATATTGTGGTATAGAAACCGAATCATCCATTGGCCGACCTGATCGAAGGAAACAACGACAGGGCTCGCCAAAGGTGAGTACCGATTCACCGTCAGATATACTTGTTCTGTTGGCCAACTCAGAGGAGGTGGAAGTCCATTGTGGAACAGCTAGAACAAGGGATAGAAAATTATAATGTAAATCCGTATAGCATAGTGTTGTGTTTTGTCTATAAAATAACTTGCGTTTTTATTCTCTAATTAGTGTTGACAAAGAAAAGTCTAATTCTTAAAACTTAGTGACGCATTTGTTATGATGGGATTACAAAGCGGGTTAACATAAGCCTTTAGTATTAGGGTAGAATTTAAGCGTCGTATCACACATACTTATTTTCTGTTACCGTTTTACAAACTTGTAATTTTAAATATAACTTTTTTACATAGTCTATAAAACAAGTAGATACTGTAATATCATGGATGTTGCCCATCGCTTTTATCTTAACAATTCGAAAAACTTTGGCAACCCGTATGTATGGGATATTGATGAAGAAGATTCAGGAAAAGAAGAATTTTTTGTTGAAGAACAAGGTTTCAGAGATTTTTTGCACATTTATTACTTTGTAACAAGTGTTGTCGGAGGAGTTTGTTCATTTACATATTTATACTTGGTGTTATTTCGAACTACTGGACTGTTTAGGCCATACAAAAAAATGTTGCTACTTTGTGTTACTTCTGATCTTATTTATTGGACCGTCGAGAATATACTGCATTATGTAAGATTAATTTGAAGTTATCGTGTTTTACTTTATTTTAAATACTGCAGTTTATATTAGAAAAGAAACTTCTTAAAAAATTTGTTGAACAAAAACTAAATTCTAGCGAGTACGGATAGTGAACAATGTCATACTTTTGTCGCCTCTTGGCATTAGTCAATACTTTCCCTACAATACCAAACTGATACTAATCGGAATTTATGTTTGGTCCATTACGTTTTCACAATATGTTTTACCAGCTCAAGCATATTATCGTTATTACTCAGTAGTACAGTAAGTCAAACATTACCTACTTGTGTGGCTTACAAGTTAGATGAAGCTGAAAAACCTAATAATTAAGTTGAATTTTAGTCCAAAACCTATGAGTTCAAAAATGACCATTGTCTTGTTCGTGATTGTTGCCGTTACAAGTATGCCGACAGGTTTTTTGGGATATATGAGTTACTACTATTCCGGTTTGGAAAAGCCTGGTTTTAATTACGGTTCTCTTTGGTTTAGCGAAAGACCTTTACCTTCTATCATCTTTACTGATATAGTACGTTTAATTTACAGTTATTGTCCTGTAACCTACTTTGTCCCTACCCTATTCTACCCAACTCCCATCTACCCTACGCCATTGCGCCATACCTTATTCTTACCCTACCTGAATCCTACCCAAGCTTTAATAATCTTTGCCCTACCTCATTTGCACAACTTTTAGAAATGTAACTACTTGAAAATTTTTGTCTCAATTGTTATACCATGTGGTATACTAGCGTATACATTATCAATTATATTCGCATGGAAGACAGTACGATACTTAACTGATCACATATCCATTCAATCCACACAAACTTTAAAAACTCTGCGGCAACTTTCAAAGTGTCTATTAATGCAGGTCAGACAACTATAAAAAAGCTCTTTTTTTTTAAAATACTTTTTTAAAAAATTCCAAATTGAATAATTAATTTTTCAATTTTAGAATATCCTACCATTTTTTACAAATTTTGTTCCAAACGTAAGCTATTCAATGCCAATAACATTTGGTATCCAAGTTGACAACGTTGTCACATACGCGACAATGTGCCTAACGATGATACCAATACTGAATTCTGCCATTACAATACTTGTAATCTCGCCGTACAAAACTACCGTATTGAAGTGGTTGGACAAGTTAATGTGCGGGTTGTTACAAAAACAAAAATTAATAGCTAAATCAATGAGCTCGACTAAAAGTAGTAGTGTTGGAACAATACAGTATTGATAAATTATATTTTTTTTCTGTATAACAAAGTTCCTTAGTGTATTCAAACTAGTTGGCCTTAGACGTATCTTAACCTAGCTCAACCTTGACCTATTCCAAACATACCCGTCTTTTTCTTAACTTTTATAACGGCCGAGTCTGTTTGAGTTGCAATATAAACCAATAGCATAATAAACTATAAACTATTATATATAAGACCAATTAAAACTCAATAAGGAATTGATTTCTTTTTATTTTTCAAATTAAGGATACTCAATTAACATATTCTAATCATGATCGTTTTGTCCACGGTATATCGTTGATATATCAAGAAAAAGAACAAAATGAAAGTGACTATATTCTCTTTTATTAAACTGAATTGATTATGTTTGGCGCAACGTGGCCATAAACAATAACGACGTTTAGACGACTTTCAAGAAATAGGACAAATAATCGTAAAATGATCATAAAACTACTAGTTAAAAAAGGTCAACTGAGCGTTTTATAAATTTATTCTATAAATATTAATTAGGAGAAAAGTGGATATTTAAAGGTTGATGAGTTTTGTTATACTTTGTCAGTTTTGTTGAACGTACAGAATACGGTAAGTTTTGTTGTATTAATTAAGCTTTTTGAAAATTAAAACCCCTATATTTTGCTAATTAAAATCCTTTGTTACTCTTCAGAAACCATGAACTCCTTCCTCTTGGTCGCCCTCATCTTTGCTCCAGTCGTCGTTGCCTCATCCGAACCCTTCAGCTTCCTCGGCAAAGAAAAACATGCCGCCTTCAAAGAGTTGTTGAACAAAAACAAACAAGAACCCCAAGGAAAACTGAAGGCCGCCATCAAGAAGTTCCTCTTGGACCAGCCAGCCGATGTTCAAGCCAAATACAAGGAATTGAAGGCTAAAACCGTCAAGCAAGTTGAAGAATACGAAAGAGTTAGAAAGACCTTGCCAGAAGCTGAACAAAAGTTGGTTTTGGATGCCGTCAAGCTCCTTCATGATGAAAAGATTAACGTCAAGGCTGTTACTGAAGGAATCCACAAATTGGCTAAGGCAGCTGATAAGAGCGTCCTTGAAAGCGTTAAGAAAGCTGGTCTTTTGCCAGGAAGACTCCCAGGACAACACCTCACTCTTGAACAGGAGAGACAATTGTACCCTGAATTGTAAATCAAATAAATTTCAAAATATTTTTTTGTAGTAGATACTTCAACGTAATAAACATATTTTTGAATCCAAAAAGATTTTTTAAGACTTACAGTAAAAAATAAAACGCACAATGCCATAGTTTATCCAATTGTTTACATTAAAAAACAGGTATGATAAAGGTTAATGATAGAAGCGCCTACAACTTAATTATTATCAAATACTACAAAAACCGCAACCTAACACTTCCTACAAAACTTTACGTTTTATAATGTACGGTAGACCTTTATCAAGCCCGTATGCTTGGGAAACAATCAACGAATCGAATGTCCCATATGACTCAAATCAATACGAAATTTTTAACCGGTATGTCAGGCAAGTTTATAATGCTAGCACGCTAATTTCTGGTTGTTTATCGTTTTTGGGAATCGTTTTGATTTTGAATTATACTACAAAAAATTTCGCACCGTATAAGAAAATGTTGCTGTTGTGTTGCTTTTCCGACATTATATTTTGGGTCTTCAACAGCTTGGTGCATTTTGTAAGTTTGTGTTGTTATCATGATACAGTGGAACTCCTGTATAACAAACTCCTTTATAAAAAACTTTTCAATTCTACAGAGCTCGAGTAAGCAAAGGCGTACTACTGTTAACGTTCGAAAGGATTGCTGGAAATGCTGATTTTTTCGTTCAAGCTGTTTTATGTGGCTGTTATGTTTGGTCAATGTGTTTGAGCTTGGCTATGTTGCCCGCTCTGGCGTATTTTCGCTATTACACAGTTGTTAAGTAAGTTGACTATTACACAATAGTTAAGTAAGTTAACAAAAATGCACAAAAATCATTATCAGAAGGTCAAGTTTAATAAACGCTTTGATAAACAATTAAGGGTTAATGTAAAAATTCAGAAAAACTCAAGTTACAACCAAAATGACAAAATTAATGTTTATAACAACAGCGACTGGAAGCTTACCGTGTGAAGTGCTTTCATTTTACTCTTACTATTTGTCCGGAACAGTGAAGCAAAACTTTAATTATGGTACTTTGTGGGACGAAGAACACCCACTGCCGCTGATATTAGTGTGCGATTTAGCGAGTATTTATGCGAAAGTATGCGTCGTCTCTATATTTGTTATTGCTTTATTAACAACCAGCTTATTATTGTTCTTTTCGTTAAGAACAGTTCGGTTTTTAAAGCAAAATGTGAATACCTTTTCCGCACAAACGTTGAAGCTTCAAAAACAATTGTCAAACTGTTTACTTTTGCAAGTGAGTTTGCGCTGTTTATTTTTAAAAATATATATCAACCTTAAGATTAAAGCGTCTAGTTTAGAATATTTTACCCATATTTACATCATCAATACCTCTCTTCATACTAAGCGGACCAGTGTTGTGGGATACTACTGTTAATCACCCAGCAACCTTGGCGTTCGTGTTTTTAAATCTAATGCCCATTTGCAATCCTCTTATTACAATTGTAACTGTAACGCCGTACCGTTTGACTGTCGTCAACTGGCTTGTTAGTTTAAAGATTTTGGGCCAACGGAACCAACGTACAATCAACATTACTACTGCATCACATCTTACTATGTAAAAAAAGTTGTTGCAACAAATCATCATTTGAAAGTTCAAAAAATACGTCACAAAGACCAGATTGGATGAGTTTTTTGTTTGAATAAAAATTAGTTTTACTGCAAATTGACATGCTCTTGCATTTTTCGGCCCGGCCCGGCAGCCATGTCTACCTACGGGTCAGGTGAGAAGTTTGACCCTGTACTATTTGAGGCTGCTCTAAACAAGAATCGAGTAGCAGGAGGGACTAAACTGCTCGCTACACACTTTTCTTTATTTTTTCAAGTTTTTGCTGTTATGGATAATTAGGGTTTGAATACTAATGCTCTACCACTCTAATTTACATAAATTGTGACTTACTAAAGGTTAAAAAATAAAAAACGTAACTTTAATATTAAGTTAGTTTTCAAGAAAATGTGTTCTAGTTCCTTTTTTTGTTTGTAATACATACTATTTAGTTTTACGATAAATTAAAACTCATTTTTTGTTTTGTCCAACTTAACAATGCAAATATAGTAACATCAATGCTTTAACATCTACATTAAGAAAGATATGTCAAACTATGACTACCAATACAATCCGTACGGACGAGAAACTTTTGTAAACGCTACTGCTTCCTCACGTTTCAACGACATTTTTAATTGGTACGTGGTACGAATTTACAATGTCAGTTTGTTAATTGCTTGTTTATTATCAGCACTACTCATATTTTTAGTTGTTAACCACACTACAGGAAACTTTAAACCCTACAGAAGAATGTTATTACTGTGCTGCTCTTCCGACATAATCTTTTTGCTTTGCAGTACTTCAAGTTATTTGGTAAGGCAAGCAGGAAATTAAACATTTGCCCGAACCGGGCATAGTGAGACTTATGAATAAGAATTAAAATTATTGTGGTATTTTTAGAGAGCCAGAGTAAACCAAGGTGTGATATTAGTGGTTTTTGAAGGAGTTGGTAAAAATTTTGGATTTTTTGGTCAATCGGTTTTGTGCGGGTGCTATGTGTGGTCCGTATTGGTGGCTTTGGCTATGTTGCCAGCTTTGGCCTACTGCCGATATTACACTGTGATTAAGTAAGTAGAATTTGTATTACTATCAAGATTAGAACTAAAAGGGACTCTAGGCTTAGCCCGACATTAAGCAAATTTAAAAAGACTTAAGCCGATACATATGGGTTTGGCCCGGCCTTTTTACAGGTTTAGTGAAGATTTTTAAGGATAGGTTTTAAGTTTTTTGTTAAATTTCAGCAAAACCCCAGTGACCGTTAAAATGTCGCTAATAATATTTAAAATAACAGTACTTTTGTGCTTACCGTGTGGTGTCTTTACGTTTTTTGCATACTACTTGTCAGGTACTGAAAAACCTTATTTTAACTACACTAGCTTATGGTATATGGAATCACCGCAGCCATTAGTGCTAGTTATGGATTCAACTAGTATTTACGCGCAATTATGCTTAGTGTCAATTATAATTCTAGTTTTATTTATAACTGGTTTTTTACTCTACATTTCATTAAAGACTATATGGTTTTTAAACAAAAATGTAAAATCTTATTCGATACAAACTTTGAAACTGCAAAAACAGCTTTCAAAGTGTATGTTGTTGCAGGTAAGCCGAAGCATTAGCTACGCCTTTAAGAAAACATAAAACCAAACTACAGAAACTAACTTTATCCGGTTTAGCATAGCTACTGTTAAAAATAACTGTTAACTATTTCAGAACGTTATACCAATGTGCACTTCATCTCTACCTTTACTAACGTTATGTATACCAGCGTTTTTCAATATGGATGTCGACTATCCAGCAACAATAGCTTTTGTTTTTTTAAATCTTATACCGATATGCAACCCTATTGTTACAATCTTGACAATTACGCCTTACCGACTGGCTGTATCTAATTGGTTTGCTCGAATATGGTGCTTAAATCCGCCAAACCG
The DNA here is from genome assembly GCA_904066225.2 of Bursaphelenchus okinawaensis. NCBI lineage: Eukaryota > Metazoa > Nematoda > Chromadorea > Rhabditida > Aphelenchoididae > Bursaphelenchus > Bursaphelenchus okinawaensis. The sequence continues at coordinate 1,498,509 of CAJFCW020000005.1, read as the reverse complement.
GATGATGATTAAAGGAACCAATGTAACGCGCATTACCATAAACTAGCCAAAATTTAAAAACAACAAGTTATTCAAAATGCCGTTAAAAATAGTAATAATACAGCTAAACATATTACTTACAATATCATGTTCCTAATATTTGGCTCTTGTATAACCTAGTGCTTGTATTCACGATACGACAGTCGAAAAACCCTGCGCCAAAATGGTAATGTCTGTCAGGACATTGCATTGATTGGCGACCCCAAGAGTGTTTCACAAGATCCTTGATAGCGAATAAAAAACAGCACGTTGTAGCCAGTAGGTCGGTGGTTTTTATCCGCAAGCTTCTCCTTAACCAGAAACTCTTTCTGACTCAGCCCAATATTTTTTTTGTTTATCATTTGTATTCGCTCACTATTTATGAGAGGAGGCATAAAGTACGGATGCGGATTTTGTAAAGTGAGCTTTCCTGTATACGTTCCATGCGCTCAAGATTTGAGGTTCAACTTTTTTCCCGCGATGCCGGGTCACAACAACTAGCTGCCCAAGCTGTACTAACATTGAAACTTGTTCGACAATCGTATTCCCAATAGTTAAGGTTCTGGTACTTAACGTTGATGACATACATGAGCTTTTGTCTGTATTTGCTTCCAGTCTACATTCAACTCAAAACACAATAATCATTACCTCATCTTGTCGCTGTCTCAAATGTCGTTTTGTCCCTAATGACGGCGTACGCTTCATCTATCAATGTTAAAACGGTTTAAATAGTTGGTTAGACGAGTAGTTAGCGTTAAGTCTTTTATAATTACTGCGTTGGTCATTATTTCTTATGAAATAGATTAACACTGTCAGTAGCAGTTCGTTTTATTGTCGTGTCACTTTTATATTACTCTAATTTTTGCTTCCTCATAAATGTCGTATCCAAAAGCTTTTAAACGCCAAGGTCCTTCTGTATGGGAACTTCTGGAAGATGAAAAAGATGAAACGTATAAACCGTATCACGAAAATACTGTATTTCATAATGTTGTCGACGTATTTTATTTTTTAAGTTTTGTGCTTGGTGGTGTGTTTTCCGTAGCATTGGTAGTGCTGGTACTACGCCATACTACAGGAATTTTCATGCCATACAGACGAATGTTGCTTCTTTGCTGTATTTCTGACACTTTGTTTTGGTTTTCAAATGGGTTGACTCACTTTGTAAGTATCTTGTTTCTTCTACAAAGGTCCATTGTCTTGCAAACATAAAATTGAAAAAATTGTAGAGAGCTCGAGTGAAAAATGGGGTTGTTCTGGTGACGCCAGAAGGTATAACAAAGCATTCTGACTACCATACAGCCATTTTCATGTGCGGTGTATACACGTGGAGTCTTATGTTAAGCCAATCAATCTTACCTGCACAGGCATTTTTCCGTTATAACTCGCTTATTACGTAAGTGTAACCCTCTAAATTCTTTTACCCTACCTTACCCTATTCTACCAAAATTGTTAATTTTTTAGAAAAAGGTTAATGGGTACAAGCAAAACTTTTATTTTATTTGTCATATCGGCAATTGCCAGCTTGCCATGCGCTATTTTAATTTACCTTGCTTATGAGCTTTCGGGAACAGCAAGACCGCGTTTTAATTATGGTACGTTGTGGTATGCCGAAGAGCCTTTACCTATGGTTTTACTTTGTGACACGGTAAGCCGTAATTACATTTCTACATATGTTAAACAAACAGTGGTTTAAAGGCGCCTTTTAAATTTGTTCGTTAAGAATTTATTTTAGGAAAGCATTTGGGTAAAAATATGTTTTCCTTCGGTATTGCTGTTTTCTTCCGCATCGTTCAACTTGTCGGTATTTATTGCTTGGAAAACTATACGGTATTTGAAAGACAACATACAGTTTCATTCAGCTCAGACGTTGAAGTTGCATAACAAGCTTACAAAATGCTTATTATTACAAGTAAGATAAAACATTTTTAAAATACAAAAAAAAATGTAATACACTTTATACAGAGACTGCAGCACTAAACGCGGTAAAAAATTTAAAACCACTTCTCTTTATTCTTATTTAAAATAACTTTCCAGAACATTATACCATTGCTCATTTCCATAGGGCCAGTTTTTGTGTTAGGAGCTGCATCTTTGACAAACTCCGAAATTAACGAATTTGCAACAGTAGCATTCTTAATTTTGAACTTGATACCAATTTGTAACCCTATTGTTACTATACTAGTCATCACTCCATATCGAGTGACTTTCCTCCGGTGGTTGAAATACTTCGGATGTGTGTTCTGCAATACCAATTCTACCTTCGTACAGGGTTCTGTTACCGTGCAGACATCGAAAATGTAATTAATTTTGAACGGCAAAAATTATTAATTTGGCTTAATTTAATAAATTATTAGTTATTATTGCCAGTATTTTTTTCAGACTTTTTGTGTCAAAATATAAAAAAAGTCAAAATTACATTTAGTATACAGTGGAACTCTTGTATAAAGAATCGCTAGGGAATTTAAAATCTGGGGCCGATAAACAATCATTCCCCCCAGGCGCAAAATCATTCCACACAATGTTAAGTTGAACTTAACTTGTACTAGTCCAGAAGGTTTGGCATAGGTGCGGGTTGGCAACGACCCAAGTATTGCAGCTGATGAGACCATCGCGCGATGAGGGGATGGAGAGGGAACCGGCTGATGGCCTGGCAACTTGGCTCGAATGACGATTTATGAGGAAATGGGTCGCTTTTATAGGGATTCTTTGCATAAACTTTGAAAGTGTAAACCTCGTTTTGAATAATGAATAGACTTTCAAAGTGCAATAGGAAAGTGACTAACATGGGAAGGTACTTAAATCAGAAATCGACTTTGGGACGAGACCTATATATTCTGAAAGCTCTGTGCTCACTGAGTACGAATCTGAAAGCCGTTTTTCCGTATGGCTCTTCGTTTTCAAGAAAATCGACGTTAAAGGTTACCCAAATCGCATTAAAAAGCGCTCCGCAAGGCTCTTGCAAAAAACGAAAGAGAAGCAAGTAGCGGCATGGCGCAGAGGTAGAGCGCTTGCCTTCTTTTAGAGCGCTTGCCTTCTTTTTATGGTTTTGACCATGCAGGTTCAAATCCGGGCAGTCTTGTTTCATTTTGCAACAAGTTTCAAAAATTTTGGAAGACTATTTTAACTGCAAAAATGTAATCATTTTTGTTAATTTCTTTTTAAAATAATTTTTATTTTTATTTAAACTTTAAAATTAATTCTTTAAAAGTTTTGGCGCTCATCCAGAATAGCCCCCCCCTACCCATAGCATTTCAACCTCCCACCGACGTCAACCAGAACATACACCTAAAATTCATTTTCAAAAAGCAAATTGAAAATTTCTTTTTCTGCTCTTGCGATTTCTTACATAAATTTCAATTCGAATAAAATTTTAAAATAATAGTTCTATTTTATTTCGCAACACCCAGTGCAGGTAGCACCCCCACCCACTGTAGATCGCACCCCCGCCCACTGTAGATCGCACTCTCATCCAATGTAGTTCACACCCGCCATTCACCGCCATGGCCAGTCAGTACAACAGCACTGTCTCGCGCGACCCTCAACCTTCAACTCCGGAAATTGGCGATATGGCAATTTTGATTATTCAAAATAAAAATTGCAAAACGATTTAATGTTTCGTTATGATTTGCATAAATTTGCATAATTGAAACTTGTTGCAAAATAAAACCAGATTGCCCGGAGTCGAACCTGCATGGTTAAAACTTGAAGGCAAGCGCTCTACCTGTGCGCCACGCCGCTACTTGCTTCTCTTTCGTTTTTTAGCCTTTGCGGAGCGCTTTTTAGTGCGATTTGGGTCAAACTTTAACGTCGATTTTCTCGAAAACCAAGAGCCATACGGAAAAACGGCTTTCAGATTCGTACTCAGTGAGCACAGAGCTTTCATAATATATAGGTCTTGTCCCAAAGTCGATTTCTGATTTAAGTACCTTCCCATGTAAGGGTTTTCTAAGTGTGGGGCATGACAGTAATACAGGTGGGGCATGATAGTAATACAGGGGAGGAGTTCGTTATAAAGGAGTTTTACTGTATTTGTCGATTAGCACTTAAATTCTACTTTTTCTCTTTTTCTTTGACAATAGTTGAGTAACACGGTATCAGCACATAAGTAACGCCCGCATAAATAAATTGTCCAATTAATGTGGGTATGACTAGCGAGGTTACCAGATTATTCTAGTGTAAAAAAATATGGTAATTTCATCCCGTTAAATGTCGTAAATAAGTAATTAAAGCGTAAAGCTTTAGTCATTTGTGACTAAGCTCAAGGATACAACAACAATCATTAACTTAAGTAACACTGTCAATAAGTTTATATGTAGACTTTTGGTGGCTTTAAGTCCGATATAATTATTATGTTGGGCATAATCTCTCATAACATTATCATTAATACTTTCACTAGCACTTCTTTTACTGTCGGTGTTAGTTTACCTATTACCGTAACTTTTGTTTCCTCATCACTACAGTAAATGTCGTATACAGAAGTCTCGCAAGTTTATGGTCTTTACATATGGGAAATTTTAGAAGACGAAAAGGATGAAAGTTATGAACCGTACCACGAAAATACTGTATTTCATAATGCGGTAGATGTAGTTTATCTTATAAGTTTTGTATTAGGTGGTGTGTTTTCTGTGGCGCTCGTAGTGTTAGTACTCCGCCATACTACAGGAATTTTTATGCCGTACAGACGAATGTTGCTTCTATGCTGCACTTCAGATACTTTATTTTGGTTTTTCAATGGGTTGAATCATTTTGTGAGTTTGTTTCCCTTTTACAGTACAGCAATAGAGTTATAAGCTAGAATTCTGTGTCTATAAAATATAAAATCATAAACAACTGTAGAGAGCTCGAGAGAAAAACGGTGTTATTTTGATCACTCCAGAAGGTGTGGCGAAGTACTTTAACTATCATACCGCAACTTTCATGTGTGGTGTATATACGTGGAGTCTTATGTTGAGCCAGGCCATCCTACCAGCGCAAGCGTTTTTCCGTTATAACTCTCTTATTACGTAAGTCTATCACCTTATTTTACTCTACTTGGCTTTACCTTACGGTAGCAAACTATAAACTTTTTAGAAAAAGATTAATGGGTCCAAGCGAAACTTTTATTTTATTTGTCATATCTGCGATTGCGAGCTTACCTTGTTCTTTCTTAATTTATCTTGCTTATGAGTTTTCGGGAACAGCTAAACCGAGTTTCAATTATGGTACGTATTGGTATGCAGAGGAAAATTTACCTATGGTTTTGATTTGTGACTCGGTAAGCCATAATTAAACCGTGAAAGACCTGTATAACGAACTTCTCTGTAACGAAAATCTCGTATAACGAGCAAATTTTTAATCGCCGCCTGCCACTGCACAGTGCATTTAAAACTTTTGTATAACGAAACTCCTGCATATGAAGCAAGTTTCAAGTCTCCGAGCGATTCATTATACAAGGACTTCGCTGTTTGTTGTTACATGAACAGCGGTTTGTAAGACGCATTTTACTTTTTTCCCGTTGATGATGTACTTTTAGCAAAGCATTTGGGTAAAAATCTGTTTTCCTTCGATATTGTTTTTTTCGTCCGCATCGTTCAACTTGTCGGTATTTATTGCTTGGAAAACTATACGGTATTTGAAAGACAACATTCAGTTTCATTCGGCTCAGACGTTGAGGTTACATAACAAGCTCTCAAAGTGCTTATTATTACAAGTAAGATAATGAAACATTTAAGCCAAAAACACTGTAAAGTGATAATGAATTGCTCGTACTGACAGACACGGGATATAGTAGAAATTGAAAAAGGTTACCTTATTTTCAGAACATTATTCCATTGCTCATCTCTATAGGACCAGTTTTTATGTTAGCAGCTTCAGTTTTCACTGAAGCTGACATGAACGAATCAGCAACAGTGGCCTTCGTAATTTTGAATTTGATACCAATTTTTAACCCTATTGTAACTATACTAGTGATCACTCCATATAGAGTGACATTCTTTGGTTGGTTAAGAAATATTGGATGCTTGTGCTGCAATGCCAGGGCTTCCTTCGCACAGGGCTCAGTTACTGTACAGACTTCGAAAATGTAAGCAGTTGTAAATGGCCGAGAATTATCTATTTGGTTTAAAATGTTATTAAAGGTTTATTTAAAGTAATACATATAATGTAATAAATATAAATTCTTAGTTATTATTACTAGTATACAAGAACAATGCTTTTTAGCCAACATTAAAGAAAGCCAATAGAAAAATGAAATTTAAAAAAACTGTGTTTTCTGTCATTTTGTTAACGTAGTCTTTATCGCTTTTAATAAAACCTCTGGTAGGCTTTTCTCTAAACTAAGTGTAATGACCATACTACAAAACTCCAGTTAATATATTGGTACATTACATGTGTCTTCTACTTTTTCCTCTTTTTCTTTGACAAAAAACTGGGAGACATAATATCAGCGGCCAATGCTGACTCTGTGAAGATAGATGGACTTAGAAAATAAGGGTTTAGCACAGCACCGGAAAGTAGCGTAGGTGAAACTACATCAGGGCATAACATATGCGGCGATCTGAAAAGTGTGGTTTTGGTTTTGTTTTAATTTTTTTAAAAGTGTAAGTTAAGGTAGGATAGTTAATTTTACCTATGAACAAGGCCGGGAGGGGACTTTTGGCTTGGGGACGGGGGTCGAAAAAATCGGCACGGGTCCGAAAATTCACAGGGGGTTCAACACGTTATAAAAAACTCACAATATGATAGGAGACATTAAGTAAGGGTTAACGACGTTTGGAGCAATGAAATATGGCGATAGAAGATACACCTCAAAAATGGCAGCCGATATTACGTTTGGTGATAAAAAATATGGCGACCTATAAAATTTTTAATTACGGTAAACATTTTGAAAGTTCACAACCTACTGGTACAACTGTTGAATTTTAAAATTAGTTTTAGCATTTTTGTTACTTACAAGACCAGTGGAGATCCAATACTAGGGGATAAAGTAGGCGGCGATAACATAAACGGTGAGATAATGGCAGGTGAGAACAAGTTAGGAGATAATACTGTAGGACCAAGGAACGAGGGCTAAAATTTTTTTTATTTTTAGTTGGTTTTTAAAAACAATTGGTAAATGACTAATATATACCGAAACAATTCCAGGACCGAAAGAAAACGGTGCCAATACTGTCAAACTTCTTTTTTCCTTGTATGTTTACTCTTTGGTACGTCATCAGCCAACCTTCTTAGATCATTAATTAGCAACTTTTCTTTCTCTCTGTTACTCATTCTTTTGTAATCATTAACACCATGACGGTGCAACGTGGAGTTCAGCATTCCACCATGTCCATAGATAAAGTCCAACTGACGGTCGTTCATAAAAGTATATTTTTGTTGTGCCAGCTCACGACGTTGGTGATGTGTTAACATTCCTTTAAATTTGTCGAACAGTTCATCCATGCCTTGTGTAACCTGATCAACGTCTTCTAACAAACTATCACTCTGGTTACTTTTGAAAATTTTGAAAGCATCTTCGACAATGGTTTGAGCGCCGGACATTTCCATAATCAATTCAATGATAGACTCCCGGTCATCGGCTTTAAGGCCAGTTGAGTCGATTATGTCTGGTAAAGGGAGAATATTGTTTTCGGAATCGTCTTTGTAGAAGGGCATGATGTTTGGAGAAAACAGGTGGCTAGAAAATGGCAAAAATGAAGCGAAATTGGGCAATGCCTACCGTAAGAATATAAATTTTTTTATTTTTTTGAGAATGGTGGTTTTTGGGGAGTTGCGAAAATGTAAGTGTTTATATTTTTAAATTTACTGTTTTTTTTTAAATTCCCCTCGTCCTCGCTTCGGTCCATTGCCGCAGTTCCTGCTTCCGCTGGAATTTTATTTATGGAAATTTTCCCTCTCCCCCGGCCCTCGCGGGTATCTCCCCCCCCCCTCCCCCCCCCCTCCCGTATTTTGTGTAGAGGTACGGACACAAAAAACAAAAAAAAATTTTTTAGAAAAATTGGAAAATTGGTTCACTACCTGTGGGCCAAAAAAAAATTTGACCTTTACCCCCACCCCCTCTTCCCCTACAGAAAACGCGTAGCGACGTCCCTGTGTAGACATATACAACAACATCAACTTACGCGGTGTTTCCTTTTGCATGATTGTTGATTAAAGGCATGAACCTTGGTGATAAGATTTTTGTATTCAGCACGTCGCCATGTTTTTCTAATGTGTCAGCCAAATCAAACGCTCCTTTCAATACTTTTGGCATGTTGTCAGACGTCGGCATTAGATTCCTAAAACGTTTTGTAAATGGAATCTTTTTCCGTAACAACGGGTCATAGTCTGTTACAATGTCTTTCAAATTTGCGCCGTATGTGGACTGGTTTTTTGAGCGGCTGGACATCTCGTTTAGCTAAATTAATATGGAATTAATTTTTAATTTTCAAATTAGTAATTTAAAAGATTCAATTTTAAAACTAATTTCACATAGGTGTTTTACAGGGTGTTCCAAGAAAAATGTTAAAAATGTTTAAAAATTAAAAGCCGAAGAAAATGAATAGAAAAACATGTTTTTTAATTTATTTTGTAAATTGCACAAATAACTTTTAAAATTTGAACGTATTTCATTTTTTACTGTACATAAAAACAAAAAGTCTAACAACATACAACATTTGATATATTTGCTGTTAAAATTAATGCTTTTCGTTCCACATCGCCAAGTTATGTTTGAATAGAGTTATAGCCTCCGCTGATTAATTTCGGTGTCCGCCGAGTCTCCGCCGACATTTGAAAATTGAAAACTTGGCTAAAAATGTCATTTTCAACCAAAAACTTGTCAAAAACTTTTAAAAATTTGACCAAAAAAGCATTTCCAACTGAAAATATGTGTAATTCCGGGGAAAATGGACATTTTTAAAAAAATCATAACGTTCTTATTATGCACTTAAAAAATATAAAATTTCATGACAAAAAACTTGTGGGTCCAAGCTTTCACCATGCCAAGTTTGGCATGGGTAGCTTTGTTGGAAAGAAAATAATAACTTTTTAACATTTTTCTTGGAACACTCTGTAAAAGATTTCAAATTCGTACCGTACGAAGAGTATCAGATACAGATCTGTAATACGGCCGCTTTTCGACTACAGTTGAAATTAAATTGGTAATCCGTTTCACCGGCGTTTTTTCGTCTTTTGAGCTTATTAATGCAGGCGGTTTGTCCACCGTCTTAACGATATAATCGGTCAGCCAGCTCTCGTAATGTTTTTTCGATTCTTCTTCTGTCATCATACGAAGGTTGAACCGTTCTTTTTGTTTTTTACTGGAAAACATTGATCCTTGCGTTAATTTTTTTTTGTAGTTTTTGATGCGGTTAAAATTTTATGTTTCAGGTTTCAAATCTCATTTTAAATTACGGAAAACCGCAATAAATCAGACATTTTGTGCTCTCGAAAACGTGTTTCCATTTTAACAACCAAAAAAGGTCAAAGCGATCATTTAACGTCTGACATCTTACCGTAACGTTTGTTAATACATAGTTTTTTCTGCACTACAGTACTTTTCCAACGCACTTTTTTGTTATAAACAAGGCTTAGGGGCTATGTAAAAGGAGTTTAGATAGCATGGCGCGTGGCTAATGAAAAAATTTTGTAAAGGTGGTTACTCTAGCACAAGTAGATAAAAGTTTTAAAAAAATTGGATTAACTTACTAATTTTTGTAGATTTGAGTCAAAGCAGCAACTCTTTCTTTGCTTTCTTCTCTTTTGTGCCTTTTGTGTTGTTCTTCACTTGACTCGTTCATTGTTTCCCTTTTCTTCAATTTTCTTAACCTTTTTGAGGTAATAGTCTTGTGTAGATTATGTCGTATGATAAACGTCTTTAGTGCGTTGGGCTTAGTAGGATTGGTTGATCCTAAAATAATAGTTATTTAGAAAATAACTTTTTAAAAAATTCATTTTTACTGAAATTTAATTTTTTTGTAAATTTCGATTTTAACCTAGAGCCTTACGCTTTTTTCTGCGATGTCTATTTATAACGTGCAATGTTTTATCATGAGCATGCACTAGGCATTCCGCTCCAGGTTGAAGTGAGTTTTCGTCTCCTCCGTAATCTAAGCAATGTAGGAAAGCGCGACGTTCAAATCTAAATTTTGACTAATAAGTAATGTGATTGTATCTGGTTACCGTTCACAACGTATTCCAAAATAAACCGTATTTCAAAATAAAGTAACGTATTTCAAAATGAAGTAAAAGTGGGCTTAAACATTACCTCTTCATGTTCAAATACATTTTTCGTCCAATAGCTCCCATGACTGAGTGGACAGCTTGGATGTACCATATGTCATGAACTGTTTTGGCCCGTTCATATTCTTTCGCGTCCAGTCTTACTTCTTCAATTGCTTTTTTCTTTTCTTCGGGAATCTTAGCAACTGCTACTAGCGCTGTTAAGAGTAGTATCCATACTAAAAATAAATAAATATTATATTAGTTTGCATAGTTGTATTACTACCATAACTATAGTTTACTTTCACAGCACTACTATAATTAAGGTCTTAAAACACTTTGGCACTCAAGTAAACGGGTAGAAATTGTCGTTGTTATCATCGCGCATATCTTATTTTAGCACTATGTCAGTGTTACGGTAGCTTGACATGTTTAAATCTATATGTTTGTAAAATTGTAAAACGTTTAGTTGTTAAAAGCAAAGAACAAATTAAAACATATAAAATGTTGAAAAACTTACAGTATCCTGAAACGTGCAGCTCATCTGTTCTAAAGCGCAGAATTATTTCAACATTTGACGCACTTTATGGGTTTCTCTTTAGCCGCTGATTCCTTCAAATGTTTTGACAACTCTTCCTTTTTATTTTATGCCTTTTTATCTTTCGACACTTGAACTCGACTTTTCCGTATTTTCCGTATATCTCAACGAAATCGTGGATCATTTTCGGAAATAGCGCGCGATTTTGATAGGGTAGAAACAAAGTTTACTGCACAAGATATGCAAACTACGACGAGTGGAAAGTAGTCATGTTAAAGCATATAGCGGAGGACGGAAGGCAGTAATAGGAGAGAACTCTGGTCGCGAGTTCAACTGTCAAAAGTCAAGCCCGAAGGCGGGGTTTTAAATAGTATAAGGTGGAAAAGAAGCTTAACAAACCTTACGATAAAAAAAAATTACATAACGTACAATGACCTCATAAATAGTAACAAATTGGAGGTAAAGTAACAGAGGGTAAGGGCGAATAAAACTTAGTTCTATCAATTTTTTGGGAAGGTATCAAATCAAATTACGTTGTCGCCCGGCACAGACGAAACACGTTTTTAGTTAGATCATAAAGTCTTAAAAAAAGTTTGGAAAAAGGTTAGGTTTAACCTTTTAAGCTTTACATGTTGTTATTATATCTATAGGGCCGGTCGATGTTTCTCCTCCCCCCCCTACCCTCCCCCCTCCACCTCTAAAAAAAATTTTCTGAAAAAGTTGAGTTTGGTCTCCCTTGTGAATTCTTAGAAAAAAATTATGCAAAAAAAACCACCTGTGCCGATTTTTTTTGACCTCCGCCCCCAAACCAAAAGTCCTCTTCGGCGCTGTATGTCTATCTATATACGTAGACTCTAATTAAACGAATTTCCGTCTGGATAATCTTATAAATTTTCCGCAACATTTGTCGAGAAGTTACCGTAACTTTGAAAATTTGAGTTTAAAAAAAGTTTAATATAAATTTTAAAAAAATTTTAAAAAAAGTATTTAAAATATCAGTAAGCTATTAAAATACTTCTTGTAAGCCGTTTGTTTACACCGGTGCTGTTAAAAATTTGGATAACCGGCTTAACCAACGCTCAAACTTTACACAGTAATCGCAGTAGTTTACTGGTTACACAGTAATCGCAGTAGTTTACTTTTTATTAACTTTGAAGGTAAAGTGAGTATTTCAAACATTCAGCATCATGTCTGTTTGTAAAAAGTTTTTTCTTTATTTTATTCTCTTGTTCTTTGGGCCGGATTCAGCGCCAACACGCGCTCGACGGCTACCGTCGCCGCAACTCTTGGAGACTTTTGAGCGGTCAATGAGAACTCGACTTGGTCTGTCTCTTCTCATCTTGATAAACGACACAGAGAAAAAACGAGAGATAGAAAGTGCAAGTCGATGAATCAGTCAATGTAGCAACATTATGAACGGATTGGTTTGTAGCGTTGGATGGAGGGTTTACAACCTCACTCATGATTTTTAAATAATTTTAAAGTTTTTTATTTTAAGATTTGAACCTAAGGGTTTATTTCTTTGAGATCGGCAGATTTAATCCAATCCAGAAAAATTGATCTTAAGCATATGGTTTAGGCTTAGATTTAGAAAGCTTCACCTTAAGAGGTTTTTAATGTTTTGGCTGAGGCTTGTGAGGCATAAACCTAGTGAAAGCTGCCTTAGTAGGCTTTGAATTAGTACGTTTAGGGTTAGGCTTAGTAGGCTTAGCAGACTTAGGCTTAGTATGCTAAAGCTAAGGCTGAGGGCGCTTAGAGTTAATAAGTTTACGCTTAGGCTTATTAGGCTTGGGATTAGTAGACGTAGGCTTCGTAGGCTTTGGTTTGATTGGTTTAGCCTTGCTAACTTTAAATTTAGTAGGCTCAGACTTAGCAGGCTTAGAAGGCTTGGTCTTATTAGGATAAGTTTTAAAGGGTTTCTGCTTAATAGGTAGGCTTACTGCATCTAGGCTAATGTAGCGGAGGCTTAGCAGAATTACTCGCGCAGGATTAGTAGGCTTAGACCTAGCAAGCTTTAATTTATTAAGCTAAGACTTAGTATGCTTAAGGTTGAGCAGTTTAAGCGCAGCAGACGTAGGCTAAGTAAGCTCAGATTTAGTAGGTATAAGATTGGTAGGCATTTCGCTAAAGCAGCTTAACCGTAGTAAAATTAGGCTTTGTAAGCTTAGGCGCAGTTAACTTATCTTTAGTAAGCATAAACATGATGGATATATGCTTAACTTAAGCGTAGTAAATTAAAAAAAAGTTTGTTGCTTAATTGATGTGAAAAACTTTTTATTTATTAAAAAAAGTTACAAAATATTTACATTTTATGATTATTAGTTCAAATCATTTTTTAAAACTACGATCAGGGTCGGGCGCGAAGGGGTGGGGGACGAGAAGGGGTCCCCACCCCTTTCCCGTATGAAAAAAAATTTCGAAAAAATTTGAACGTATTTAATTCTCCTGTGGATTAATGAAAAAAATTTTTGGGATAAATCGGCACAAATCACCACCCCCGTGCCGCTTTTTTCGACCCCCGCCCCCAGACCAAAAGTCTCCGCCCGGCCCTGATTATGATAGTCATGACTTATCCTCTTCCACAATTTACTGACGTGCAAATTAACCAAAACGAAGCCACTGAGTTGGCATCACCAATGTTGCCATTGCCATAGTTATGAAAACCGTCTCCAACAGCATGGTTTGGACTGTAACCGTTCAGTTGGCTATAACTGCTGTAGGTGGGAAAGTATTGTGGTGCTGGTTTGGCCATGGCAAGGGCTATTAGGGATAGGAGTATTAGGGTAGACATCAGGGCTTTCATGTTGATACAGCTTTAGATAAAGGTGATCGAAGGCGTAGAAAAGGTTTTATATTACTGTAGAATAGTCTTAACGTTTGGAATTTCAACTTTGTAACGTTAGAGTAGGAGTTTTCGTCTTACTGTAGAAAATACTTTCTATTACTGTAGTAACAGTAGAAGTAAACTATCTGTAAATACGTTAGAAAGAAAAAGTATTAATGTAATCTCTCTAGAAGGAAAATAATTTTTAGGCTTATAGTCAGTGATAAGAGTTGTTACAAGCCGTTGGTAAACTAATAAAAATAGAAAAAGGTTTCCGTGGATTGCAAACTAAAGTAATATTCCCCCAAAGAATGTTTACAAAAACACACGTATCAGTTGTTTAATACGCGCACCGATTGTAATATCATGAAACAGCCGAGCAATGCCTTAAAATACCAATGACGTTCTTAAACCAAAAATTTCGAAATTCCGACGACTGTTTTCTGGTCTTAAGAACTCACTAACCAATCAGAGTCTTAACCTTGTCAATATTTATTAAGACTGTAGCTTGTTATGGTAAATGGCTCTAGTCCAGAGCCCTCTCCTAGAGCATTAGCTAGCTGATTTGAAAATATTCTTTTTGTCAACAAAATTGCAAGGAATATGGTTTTTTTCTTGTCGATTCAAAAAAGTTACAGTAATTCTACCGTATATTATGCGCATAACTTTTTTTTAAAAATTGAAGATGTACGTTTTACATGTAAAATAAAGCATAAGAAGTTGAACAACTTCTGAAAGTTTTAATATTTTATTTCCTATAGTAAAAGAGTCACTGATTTTTAAAATTTAAAAAATCTCCGATTTTTCAACCGGGATCAAACTGGTTTTTGAAAATTTTTGTACAGTTTAGCCGGTCCGCGTTGGTAGCGCAGTGTCTGTGGCGCCGCTAGCTATTCGGAAGAACCTTGGTTTGACCCCGCGCACCGCCCAACCCAGGCGCCTTGAGGAATGACTAGTGCTAAGTGCACGAGAACTAGGCACGTCTATACTTGGCCTACAGGAGTATATGATTGAACGCCAAAAGTCTTATGGAGCACCTCACCCACGACTCAGTGACGCGAGGAACAGTGAAATACCTGGGGGGAGGCCCAATTATGGGAAACGTCAGACTCAAGGATAGCTCCGTTAGTCTTCATCTGAACCTTGAACATTCTTGCACATCAGCACAGTACGTTACAATCTACGGCATCAAACTACTAATCTAACCTAATATATCTCTCGAGTTGTAATTGTAGACGCTTGAATATGTAAAGTAAATAAACTAATAAAAATAAGCGCCAAGTTTTCCGACCCCCACCTAAAAGCGCTTGCCTGTCCCTGCCCTTGATTAGTGAGTTAAACGACACAATTTTTGTGAGAATATATACATGTTTATTTCAATGTTTCGTTACGAATTCCTACACATTTTAAGATTGCACCGGATGAAAACGATAAGCAAACATATGCAAATTTCAATGCCAATTAGAAAATAGAAAAATAATTTTCGATAGTCCAGCTCTTCATTCCTTTGTGACCTATATAAAGAGCGTTTTGGCGTCGTACTCTCTTCTTCCAGTCCAAAGGCAGTAATGTAAATTACTATTGCTGAGAGCTTTACCAGGGCGTTTATTACCTAAAATTGAGGTTTTAGTAAGATGATCGTTACAAAAATTAAAAAAAAATTAATTTTTATATTTTTTTGAAGATTTTTTTAAAAATTTTTAAAATAAAAAAAAATTTTTTTTTAAAATTTTTTTTAAAAAGTTTTTTTTCAAAATTTTTTATTTTTGTCAAAAGCCATCAACACCAATATCAAAAATGATGTCTAAAAGCCAAAAATACCTCAAAAAGTATGACAATTGTTCATCTGAACCCAATAATATTGATCATACTCTATCTTTGCTCATTTCAAAGAATCTTGTCATAACTTTTAGTTTTGATGACCTCGTGACGTTTCATTTATTTTAAAGACTTGAAGTTTTTGTAGAGAACGACAAAACTCGTAAAATTTTATGGTCAATTTGATCGAGAGAAATTTGTTGCGAAAGTTGCGAAGAAAGTGGAAATTTAATGACTACCCTACCCTACCCTACCATACTCTACCCCGTTCGTCTACACAATTTTGATAATCTACCATACCCTGTGAATCTAACCTACCCTGTAAACCTACTTTACCCTGTAAATCTACCCTACCTTGTGAATCTACCCTACCTTAAAAATCTACCCAATTCTACAAATCTACCCTACCTTACAAATTTGCCCTAGCCTGTGAATCTACCCTACACTAAACATCTACCTTACCTTTAAACGGACCCTGCCTTTTAAATCCATCCTCACCTGCCTCACTCAGAAAGTCGACTCTAAAAAAACTACCCTACTCTAAAAATCTACCCTGTCCTAACCTATAAACCTATCCTACCCTGTCGACCCACCCCACTCTAAAACAATGTAAAGACTTACCGCAGTGATGGTGCAAAACATTAAATCTTCGTTGCTTTCCATTTTATTGGCCAACGTGGCCACAACGAGGAGGAATGATGGAATGATGAGTGAGATGAATGAGATCGGGTAGTAAAAGAAGATCAGAACACAGGAGAACACCAGGTACACGGCGACGGCGATAAACGTGATTTTCTGAAAATTAAAAAAATGTAAAATACGCGACAAAACATTTTTCTTAAATTTCAATTTTTTTACTGGAAAATTTTTAAAATTTTAAATTTAAAAATATAATAAGAGTGAGCTTACCGCCGCTGTATTGCCATTCTCCGAGCTTATCGACTCGGATTCGTATGGATTTCCACGTGCAAACAGCATGTTGCTTGGAGACAAGTTTAGTACTGGACCTGATTGACTACCTCATATAAACTAAAATTTTAAAAAAATTTAAAAATAGTACAAGTATAAAAATTGCACTACACTCTTTCTACACCATCCAATGTTAATAATGGAAGATTTTATAAACGTATTTTACAATTACAACAAAAAAACGTATTTTACTATAAAAAACAAACGTTTTACTAATCTATAATACCATGCCCTTTCATAATCTTACTTACCCCAATCCAATGCAAGCTTTAGCCCAACTCATGCTCTTAGTTTTTCTGTCGTAACTTCTCTTCTACCTACCCTGGCCATTTCAAATACTCTGCTAGCCATGACTTAGCCCTACCCTAGCTCTACCCTAGTCATATATCAAACCTACCATAAACTTACCTATTCATAGCATAGCCCTGCTCTATTTGTACGTCAAACCTACTCAAACCCTATAAGCTCCCCTACCTTAGCTGTAACCTATTCCTAATCTAGCAGCACCTTAGGCTTATTTAAGTCTTAGCCTAGCGCTAGCCTACTTTAACCCTACTCCACTCCTATTATAGCTCTACTTTAGCTATACCGTAGATATAACACATCATCTTATGCTTATTCAGGTCCTAGCATAGCCTTTCCTTAGTCATATTCTGGCCTTGCGCTAGCCTATCTTAATTCTACTATAAACTTGTTTTAGCCCTACCGTAGCTCTACCCTATCCATAACCTAGCCCTAGATTAGCCTTATTCTAGCTTTGGCTTTCTTCCCTAGCTTTATCTAAATAGCTCAATTCTAGCTAATCTACATCTAATCGTTACCTTACCTTACTCTTGTCCTATCCAAACCTTTGCCTACCCCAACTCAAATTCTATCCCAAACCCTTACTTATTACTTCTCTAGTCCTACCGCGACCATTACCTACTTCTTCCCTAAACCTACCCAAACCATTATCTTCCTCTACCCAAGTTATACCCTACCCAATAAGTACCCCTATCCTAGTTCTACCCTAAGCCTTACCTAACCCTATACAAGTCTTACCCTTACCTTATGTCTACCCTTACTCAATCCTTTCCTGGCTTTATTCTTTTCTCCCCATAGTCTTATCCTAACCTTACCTATTTACCTCCGCTTACCCTAACAATTATTCATAACTTATAACAACAAAACCTTAATTAATGTCATAAACAACTCCTCACCCATTTGAACGTCATAAATGTTTCAAAACTAATTAAGAGTCAATTCATTCAAAACCCTAACCTCTAAAAGCAAAAGCTCAAAGTTCGGCCAAAGTGTTTTTATAAACCGGCCACACGTCAACGACATGTCCCCAACATAAAACATAACGGTTAAGGCTACTAAACGACCGGATTCCTAGTCGGTCGTTCGGTTTGAAAGTGTAAAAACGTGAAAAAAGACGTTCAAATGCCAGGTTTTTTGCTCCGACCGGCTGTCAGCCAAATGCCCGCAGGCCCTCTTAAGACACGATTTTGACGAAATCACCCAAAAATTCGATACGCTTTTTTTCGAATCGAAAAACAATCAAAAACAGATTTATTTGCAACAATCCCAACATCATATGCGAACAGGGTTAGGTAAATATGTTGTTTTTGGTGATAACATAGGGTAAGGGCAGTGTTTTGCCGAACCCGTTCGGTCCGGACATGTCTAGACGAAAAAATTTTAAGCCGGATTGAAAAAGTCTCAGCCTAGTCCAGTCCGGATGGGTCCTGATGAAAAACTTTGGTCCGGTTCGAATATGGACATATCGTCGTAGGCAGACCGGTCCGGCAAAACATTGAGTAAGGCTAGAAAAAGGCTGGTATAAGGTGCAAAGAAAAACGAGCTAGAGCTAGTGCTAAGGCTAATGATAAAGCTAGAACTACGGCTCTTGGCTAGGAATCTTGGCTAGGGCTCTGCGCTAGAACTCTGTGCTAGGACACTGGGCTAGGGCTCTGGGCTGGCGCCTTGGCTAGAGCTCTGAGCAAGGACTTTAGTCTAGGGCTCTGGGCCAGGGCTCTGGGCTAGGGCTCTAGGCTAGGGCTCTGGGCTAGGGCTCTGGGCTAGAGCTCCGGGCTGGGGCTCTGGGCCAAAGATAACCTTCTCTTAGCTTTGGCCTAGCCTTACCCTAGCTTTCTTGTAGTCATTTCTTAGCTTGCGCCTAGCCCTGGCTTAGTTTAACCCTTCCTGTAGCTTAACCTTAGTCTTCTTTTAGCCCTGGAATAGACTTATGATAGTCATAACTTAGCCCTACCTTAGTCTACAACTGGCCAAGTCTTGCCCCATTTAAAGGGTAGGGTAAGGTAAGGTAGGGTAGGGTAGGGTAGGGTAGGGTAGGGTAGGGTAGCGTAGGGTAGGGTAGGGTAGGGTAAGGTAGGGTAGAGTAGGGTAGGGTAGGGTAGGGTAGGGTAGGGTAGGGTAGGGTAGGGTAGGGTAGGGTAGGGTAGGGTAGGGTAGGGTAGGGTAGAGTAGGATAGGGTAGGGTAGGGTAGGGTAGGGTAGGGTAGGGTAGGGTAGGGTAGAGTAGGGTAGAGTAGGGTAGGGTAGGGTAGGGTAGAGTAGGGTAGGGTAGGGTAGGGTAGAGTAGGGTAGGGTAGGGTAGGGTAGGGTAGGGTAGGGTAGGGTAGGGTAGGGTAGGGTAGGGTAGGGTAGGGTAGGGTAGGGTAGGGTAGGGTAGGGTATTGTAGGGTAGGGTAGGGTAGGGTAGGGTAGAGTGTCTTATTCTTCTCCTCTTCCTGGAATAGCCATAATCTAGCCCGACGTACGTTTTCTTCTAACCCTGCCCCACCCACTTCAAATCGAACCAAACTTTTCAAGTTTATTGTCCATAAACATCTATATCTTGTGTAAAAAAGTAATCCTTTAACGTATATCAATCCAAACTCATTCAAATTCGTCGTGGTCGCCGGGTGGTCTGTAGGCCACGCCAGCCGTCTTTGGTGCAAAGTCGCGGTCGGGCAGGATTTCGTTTCCAAAATGTGAGCGGAAGCACTGTTCCAGGGTGTAACAAATGCCGAGGACGGCGTTGCGGGCGCAGCGGTAGTTGTGGATGGCCTGATGGAAGGAACAGAGGGGGTTCGTCACTTGGTGCAGGTTGCTCTGAAATGATGTTTTAGGTGAAATACGTTCAGTTTTTGTAACAACAAAAAATAGTCAAAAATTCAAAAAAATTCCCTGATGTTCAAGGCTTTCGTGTCGGGACCCAAAAATATTTTTTTTTTATTTTTTATATGGCAAAACCCAAAACCAATGTTTAAAACGCTTTTAGGCTTAAGGTCACACAATACTAACGATATTTCAAGGTTTTCGTTCCGGGACCCAAGTTGTCGTGTCGAGACCCAAAAATAAAGCCTTTTTCAAATTTTATGCCGCAAAGCAATTTTTAAAATGCTTTTAGGCTTACTTAAAGTGATACATAAATTTTCACCTTTCCCTGATATTCAAGGTTTTCGTGTCGGGACCCAAAAAATTTTGAAAAATTTTCAAAACCAACCTCTTCACCTTCCGGAGTACCGTACAAGTTCATTTCATTTACAAAACTACTTAGGTCCTCGTTCATGCCAACAAAACTGGCCAACGCGTCGATAAAGGCCGAGGCTAGGATGAAGCGTTCCGGGTCGATTCGCAGGGCTAAAATACGAAATATTACAACATTATACAGCTTTACAATTAAAAATAAAAAACAGAACAGACGTATTTTACAAACTCACAGCCGTGTTCCAGGTCAATAATGTTAGTCATCTCGTTCACGCCTTGTATCACCTTCTTGTATTCGTGGTCCAACACCAGAATCCAGCGATTTCCCCACTCGCCAACCAACAATGGTGCTTCGTCTGAAAAGGGTAAAATAATATACGACGAAAAAAACATTTTTTTTACAAAGATTAAAAACAAATCGTAAAAGAACCCTGCCCAAAAAAATTATCCACCCCCAAATCAAAAAAAAAGTCGCCCACTACCCAAAAAAAACTCAAAAAAATTTAAAATCCACCCCCAAATCCAAAATTAAAAAATCTCACCCTGCCCAAAAAACCACCCTCTACCTCAAAAGCACCCCCTACCCAAAAAACCCCTTATTCAAAAAATCACCCCTTACCTTAAAAAGCCTGCTCTTAACCAAAAAAAACCACCACCTACCCAAAAAAAACCACACCCTATCCGAAAAACTCATCCCCTACCTAAAAAAAACCACCCCCTACCCAAAACACCACTCCTTAATCAAAAAGCACCTCTTACCCAAAAAAAACACCCTCTACCCATAAAAAACCTCCCCCCTACCCAAAAAAGCACCCACTATTAAAAAAAACCTAACCCTATCCAAAACACCGCCCCCTACCCAAAAAAACCTCCGTCTACCCAAAAAACCCCAAAAACAAAAATTTTTATCCACCCCCTCTTCGAAAATCAAAAAAATCAACCCACTGTTCCTGCTGGGCGTCTGATTCTTCCAAGCTTCCGGATCCGTGTCCAGATTCGGAAAGACGGACCGTGCAAACTCCAGAAAGCCATTAGAGTACGGGATACTGGCCTCATTCCGGAACAGTGCCGTAATGGTCTGAAGACGACGAACCATATCGTGAAGAACGTTGGGTGGGCGACGGTAACGTTCACGTTCGTATTGGGAACGGCCGAGCGAGAAGCCATTGGCCGCAGTAGAGTTGAGACGTCGCTTCTGGAGCGTGCTGAGACGGTGGACTGGCTCGATTAGGCTGTCAAACTAAAAAATGTTGCGTAAAATGACAAGAACTTTCTTTACAAAAAAAATGGCATGAACTTTCTTTACAAAGTCAGAAATGGCAAGAACTTTCTTTACAAGACATAAAACAGCAAGAACTTTCTTTACAAAACAAAAAATGGCAAGAACTTTCTTTACAAAACAAAAAATGGCAAAAACTTTCTTTCCAAATGAAAAATTTTTTAAAATTTCCAAAGTTTCATTTAAAAATGACTTACATAATCAATAACACCATTTTGAAGGCTAAACTCGGCCATAGCAACTTCAGCCGGCATCACCAGGCCATCAATGTCATCGTACATTTGCATTGACATGATCATCATTCGCATGCGCTAAAAATTCAATTTTTCTAATTTTAAAATTTAAATTTTTTTTTAATTTTAAAATTTTTAAAAAAATTTTTAAAATTTCAAAAAAAAGTCAAAAAAAATTCCATGCCCTACCCTAACTTACCTTACCCTGCTCAAATTTCAAAAATTTTAAAAATTTCGAAAATTCAACCCAAAAATTTTTAAATTTCAAAAAAATTTTTTTTTCAAAACTTTCAAAAACCCACCCTCAAATTAGTCACGTCCGTGCCGTCGTTGATAAAATTGTGAAAGAACTTGAGCATCTTGCTCTTGTCCTGATTGTACTTGAGTCGGCGTTCGTACGTGTCGCGCTCGCTCATGTCAATAATGTGGTCGCCAAAGTCAATGTCCTGACAGTCTTGTAGTTCGTATTCGTCGCCGTTGCATGGCTTTCTAAAATTTTTGAAATTAGCTCAAAGTAATCAAAATTTTTCAATAATCGAAAATTTGTAAAGAAAGTTCTTGCCATTTTTTGTTTTGTAAAGAAAATTTTTGCCATTTTTTGTTTTGTAAAGAAAGTTCTTGCCATTTTTTGCTTTGTAAAGAAAATTCTTGCCATTTTTTGAATTTGAAGTGTCATAAAACGACTTTTTCCAACCGCGTCAAAAAGAAATGATCCTTTTCCCTATACAACTCATAGGCAAAAAGTCCAATTCTTTTTGACGCAGTCAGAAAAAAAGCTAATTTTAAAAAACACGCATAACAAGCATTGTAAAACATAACAAAACACATATTTTAAATTCAAAAACCCTTAAAACCCACCTTCTTCGACGACAAACCGGCGCCGCCACCTGGTTGTTGTAGCCAATGTAGCGCACCTTGAAGACGCGGCCAAACGTGTCGCGGGTGACAAACTCCGAGTCGGCTTCGTCCTCGTTTTGTCGCTCAAAATAACGAATGCTGTGACAAAAGATGCGCTCCTCTTCGTGCCGCGGCTCCAGAATCTCGCCATTCGGACCGTACCAAGGACCGTCCCGTGTGACTGGCGGCTTGCGATGGGTCGAGGCCGCTTGGTTCATTTTGGCGTCTGGAATGAAAAAAACAGTTTAAAACTGCTTAAAAATCTCAAAAAGTACTTAAAATGGCAATATCTAAAGCGTCAGCAACATTTCAAATCAAAAAACAGTATTCCAATACAAAGTTGACGAAATGTCACGAAAATTGACATTTCGCCAAAAATTTAAAAAAACCTTTAAAAAACCAAAAAATAAAAAAACTAATCAACTCATACCCAAAAACCAATTTTTAATTTAAAAAATTTTTCCAATACAACGTTGGCGGAATGTCACAAATTGTTTACACTTCGTCAAGAAACATAGAAAAGTTCAAAAAATGCAAAAACTAACATCAACTAACCCTTGAAAACAACTTTCTAAAGTAAAAAGATTTCCAATACAAAGTTGACGAAATGCCAACAATTTGTGACATTTCGTCAAATTATCAAAAATGACCAAAAAAATGCTCCCTTATGCCATAAAAGCCTTAGGAATCGACAAAAAATCATCGTAACCAAGATTTTTCATTTTAATTTTTAAAATTAAAAAAAAATTTAATTTCAAAATTCGAAAAATTTCAAAAAACTCACTTTGAAGCCGCTGATACTCTCTAACCCTGGCCAATCGCTTCGCCTTGCTCGCCTCACGAGCCTTGAAATACGCCTCTGCACTGTGATTGCCTTCGTAGCGGTTGTTGCGACTGGACGGGGTCCATTGATTGGGCTGGTTGTAGATGATCCGCCTTCCGCTGGTCAACATTTTCTGCTGAAACTCCTCGGCCAATCGTGATATTAGTGCTTCTTCATTGTCCTGACGTGCCTCGGGTTCGTCGTCACGCGTGCCCAACATTGTGGCTAGCTTCTTTTGCTGCTCCAGGGCCGCTAGATAGGTGTTGCGTTGTTGTTGTAGACGGCGTTGTTGAGTTTGCTCTCTGTTGGGGGTGGGGCGCTTCTTGACACGGACCGTCGCCGAGTTCTCGTAGCAACGGTAGGGCATCTGATGTTTGGCTGTGGGTTTGGTTCGACGCACATAGGGACGGTGCTCTGAAGTCATCGTCTGAAAGAGTGATGAAGTTAGAGGAGAAAAGGAGGAGGGAGAGAGAGGTAGGGGGGGGAATCAAGGTAGGGGGGGGTCGGGAGGGGGAGGGGGAGAGTAAAGGAAAGAAAGGTGAGGGCAGGGTAATTTTGAATTTTTAAAAAGGGGAGATCAAATGTCAAAAAACAGCAAGAACTTTCTTTACAAAACGCAAAACGGCAAAAACTTTCTTTACAAAGTCAAATCTGACAAAAACTTTCTTTACAAAATAAAAAATGGCAAGAACTTTCTTTACAAAACATAAAATGGCAAGAACTTCCTTTACAATGCCAAAAATCACAAAAGCAAGATAAAAATCACCCCGCCCTCTAATCACTATACCCAATGACAGACCAAAACCAAAAACCTTTAAATTCAAAATGAAAATTTCGAAAAAAAACTTACAAAACAGTCGAAAAGAACACCGCAAAGTCAATCGATTCGAAGGAAATGTGAGCAAATCCACCCAAATCCAAGTCTTTTATACCCGGCCCAATTTGCAATTTGCATATTCAAACCTTTTGAAATTTTGAGAAAATTGAAAGAATTCTCGACATTTCTGGATGAATATTCGACAATTCTTTGATGAAATGTTACCTAAAAATTGTATTTTTTTATTTTTGCACGTCTTCTCGTTCAAAAATTAGTTATTGTTACCTAAAATTTAAAAAAGTTATAGAATTTAGACTTAAAATAAAAATAAACAGCATTTTTGTTACCTAAAATTCAAAAAAATTCGAAAATTTGTTACCTAAAATATAAAAAATGAACTACATATTGGCTTAAAACAACAAAAAACAGAATATTTGTTACCTAAAGTGTAAAAAAATTAAAAAAAGCACAACGATTTAGACCTATAAATAGCTTTATAATCAGTATTTTACACTTTCTTTGCAAGTAAAATCTTTCGTTGCGCGACTAAGGGCCTAGGGTCTCTAAGGCCTAGGGCCTTCATTTAAGCCCGTCTCTCGGGACCGCACGATCCGGCCCCTTATGAGTTTTTATCAGCCCGGAACGTAGGGGGAGGGTCTTTTCAGGTTTCCTATCTAGACAAACAACGTTCAGGCCCGGCCCCTTTTAATTTCGTCTCACAAGGCCGGCCTGGGGAAAAAATTGTAAGACTGGTCCAGCCTACTTTTCAGGCCTGGCCTAATTTTCAAACCGAAGTAGACTACTTTACAAACCCGGCCCGTTTCAAATTCAGCCCAAAGGTGATCCGATCAGGGTCTACACAGCCTGTTCCAAACCCCTAGTGTCTCCCATTCAAACACCTTTAACCAATTCCAACTTCACATGTATCAATTAAAATTTACTTTCGTCCCGCTTCGATAACATAATACAACAATTACAATACAAGTTTTTACTATCTGACCTATGATGAAATAACTATAACCAAGGTTAAGCGAAGTTTGAGTTTAGACACAATTCGAGACAAGGAGAGTACAAAACTGATAAAGAAAAGAGAGAGAGAGAAAGATAGAGGAAAATATAATTGATTGATTAAAAATGAGTCCAAATGGTGTTTAATGCTACACCTGGCTTGGTATGTTACTATGGCTTACTTATAGCATATGGTTATATGCACCATGGTGAATATAGATTATGCCAACATACACTATATCATACATATTGAAGTATATAGCATATGCCAAAACAAATCATAGTACTAATAGTGCAATATAGTACTAAACAGTACCAATACCACAAAAAGCAATTTCCGACTCCGCTGTAGAATACCAAGGTCCAATAGCTGATGATGACAAATTGAAGAATATTCATGAAGCTCTCGTTTAATTATATAGTCATACACGTCAGAGTACTGAAGATAGCGTATCGTACTCAAAAGATTCGGTGTTATACAGAAGAATCATCTTCCAATATATCAACTTTAAGGCTTGATATATGATGTTGTAGTAGATTGTAGAACGGAGTGTGGTAGAAAATCGAAAAATCGGTTCCAAACCTGATATTGTACATGGTATTAGCATTAAAATCAGATGGATTTCATTGGGTTTTAAGAGGATATGATTGAGAACAAGGTGAAATAGTAAAGGAAGAAGAGGAAATCAAGGATAATGTCTGAGGAGACGGACAGATAAAGTCAATTTAGAAAGATAATACAAGATTCACAAGGTTGAGGTATGGTGCAAATAGAAGCTACTGACATTGTAAACATTTTAAAATTTGTACATACGTTTTAAAATTTCAAAAAATGACTTTAAAATCATCGTTCCCCTTCAAAAAACCATGTTTCTGAGTAAAAATTGAGCCAAAACTTAAATTTTTTTGATCATATCAACTTAATTTAAAAAAACCAAAGCTCATGTTAATAAATATAGATGTTCACAATAGTCAAAAGCTTCAGTTTGCCCAATATCTTTCATAAGAAGACAGTTCTGACCTCATAAAGGACGAAATTCGACTAAAAATTGACGTTTTTTAGCCAAATTCGACCAAAAATCGGTCTTTTTTAAAGCAAAATTTCGAAAAAATAGACAATTTCGCTATTAAACATAAGATAAAGATGTCTAAACAATGTTTTTCAATTACAAAGTTGATGACAAGGCTTTGTATGCTGATTACAAAGCTGTACAAGATGATTACAAGGCTCTGCAAGCTGATATCAAGGTTCTAAAAACTGATTTCAAGGCCCTGCAAGCCAATTACAAAGCCCTGCGATCTAAAACACAGCCTTCACAGACACAACAAATAAGATATGAACCATTACAATAGGCACAAGTACCTAAATCACCAAAGGATAGCCTCTTAACAGCCAAAAAGACAATGTTAACCATGATAAAAGATCATGTTAACCATAAAAAAGACAATATTATCCATAAAAAAGAGACAAAATCTTACGAATTAGTAACATTTACGACTGAAAAAGTATAAAAAACAACGAGAGAGACAACAAGATTAATAAATATTGAACCACTTATTAGTTTCGTCACTGCTGGAAGGCCTCGGGCGGTATATTGGCACGAGCTTGAGTGAAGGCCTGACCCGCCTCCTCGTAGTTCCACTTCATGTCTTCCAAACACTTCTGGCTCCATTCCCGATTCATGCCTGACTGTTGGCAGAAGGTGACGATCATTTGTTCTCGTATGTTCGGATCGTTCACATCATAGTTCGGAGTTGAGGGTGGGGCTTGTTGAGGTTGTACTGGAGTCGGCTGGACTGGAGTTGGTTGGACTGGCTCCATTTTGAGATTCTGGAGGCCTGATGGGCCGGGCTGTTGAGGGTTGTTGTTGACGGAGAGGGAGTTGAGATCCAGGTTGTTGGGTTGGGGATCACTTGGCTGAAAATAGTGGAATTTAGGTAATAAATCGTCAATTTATAACTAAAAAGGAAAATTTAGGTGACAAATCATCGATCTTTAGCTGAAAAAACAAAAGTTTTAAAAAATCTTTCAAAATTAAAATTCCAATCCTTACCGCCTCCAAAGCCTTTTTGATAAGTCTTTGATATCGTTCCAAACGTTCCGAGTTGATGGGAGATATCGTTAATTGATCGTTCACAATGGCAATTTTTCTAAAATTTCATGAATATTACATTGGACTTTACAGTTTCAGCTCCGGCCACCGTATTTTACTTTGAAGTTTCAATTTTTTCCACTTTCTATGAAAAAAGATTTATCCACCCCCAAAAATTTTTACCCCACCCACATATTTTTTCAATTCTCAAATCAACCCTTCAATGCTTTTTCATTTTTTAAAATTTTTAATTTTTTCCTCCCCCCCAAAATTTTTTACACCGCCCAGAAATTTTTTTTTAATTCTCACCCCTCAGCCTTCGGTACCACAGCCATTGTGCGGTTGAAGAACTTGTAGCATTTCTCAGCACTATTCGCCTTTGTCACATCTTCACCATCACAAAATATGCCTCTGATAGTGAAGACGACCAGATTGTTGGTGATCATGACGAAGTCCAGTACAAAGCTGTCTTTTACATGTTGTGTGATTGGCAGTCTGCTCAAGGCTACAGCAATTTCCATGGCGCCCACTGACATCAGCTTTTCACGATACTTTTCCCACTTGCTTTCATGGAGAATATTGTGGGAGGAGCGAATGTATTGGCGGAAGGCTTCTCTGAAAATGGTTGAATATGATCCAATATTAATATAAAAGCCCAGAAAAACATAAAATTTAATTAAAAATGTTAGAAAAGATCAAAATTCAACAAAAAAATTGAA
This sequence comes from Bursaphelenchus okinawaensis, assembly GCA_904066225.2. Lineage (NCBI taxonomy): Eukaryota > Metazoa > Nematoda > Chromadorea > Rhabditida > Aphelenchoididae > Bursaphelenchus > Bursaphelenchus okinawaensis. Next base: position 1,470,817 of record CAJFCW020000005.1, on the reverse strand, counting down.
AAAAAGTGAAAAAATCGACCCAAAATTTCGAAAAAACTACCAAAACATATTGTACATAGTTTCAAAAGTTCACAACTACTATTCAAAATTCAAAAGCAATACCTTCTACATATTTTTCAGCCCAAAAACTCTCTTTTCCATACCTAAAATACCCCAAAAAGTTTAAAAATCCAATTCATACCTCGAAAAATTTCAGAAAAATCCTCAAAAATTTTCCAAAAAAATGCCAAAACTAAACTTCCAAAGTTGAAAAACAGTAAAATAACTAATAAAAATTCAAAAAACATGTCTTTAGCACCTCTTTTAATCCTAAAACCTCCTTTTTCATACCTAAAACATAAAAAAAATAAAAAAAATATGAACTTACTCATCTCCCTTTGGTACCATTCTGCTGTCCGGAACGATTTGAATGCAATGCGTAAAGGTTGCCTATAAAAGTTAGTGTAAAATACGTTATATAGATCTATATATTGCAAAAAGAATCAAAATTACAAAAAGAATCTTTAAAAAGATTTGCCTGCTCCGGAATTCAAGAAAATTGCTTGAAAAACCTCAAAAATTTAGAAAAAATTCTCAATTCTTGCCTTTTCAAAGCATAAATTTAACTTTTTTCATGCTCTTTATAACCCTTTTGTTACCTAAAACTAAAAAAAAATAATATTGAAACCCCTTACTGTTTCTTCATAAGCATTGATCAGGTTCTGACGACTCCTCGACGGCACAGGATCGTCGTAGATTTCAAAGAATTGGACGAGAAACTGTTCCACCATCAGTTTCAGTGTGGCGTCCGGAGCATATCCTGGCTGAAAATATAAAAAAAATTTATATTTTAATGATGAAACAAGGTTGAGTCGTATTTTACATTAACCTGAGATAGAAATGATATCCTTATAAAAGTGTTATGTTCAAAAAATTTTGAGCCACATTTTTTTGAACCACCCCCTTGCTCACCAGAAATTTTTTTAGAAAAAAAATGGTAAAAAAAATTTGTAAACTTCCAAAATCGACCAAAAAACCAGTCAAGTCAAAAAATATTATCGTACCTGTACTGGCGGATATGGTACGCCAGCTCGTCTCTGTAGATCGGCGTTGATTTTGTATGGGTTGCAATGAACCACAGTTCCATCCTTAAAAACCCCATTAGATTTTTGTCCATTTTCAGGTTCATATCACCTTTAAACGCCTTATTCTTTCCTTTTTGCCATTTTAAGTCAAAAAACTTTGTAAAAGTGTCATTATTAATTAAAATATAGTTAAAAAATTTTTTCTTAAAATATAATTAAAAAATGTTATTTCAATTAAAAGTTCATCTGAAAATTCAATTTTCCACCTAAAACATCGGCATAAACCACCTCAAACCCAACTTACCAGGTACGATACCCTCGGGAAGTAATCGTGAACAGCACTGAAACAATGTGTAAGCAACCATCAAGCCAAAGAAAAACAGCAAATTTTAGAAAACAGAGGGTTAACTCAAGCAAACACATACAATAACATCATTACTCCTATCATAGTATCATTAAAGTTAACATAATATCACAAATCTTATCATAATATCAATAATCTCATCAAGTTGAACTTTAAAAACATGAAGAATGTCAAAGTTAGTCACACTTTCAACTCACAATCAGTTATAACTTGAATTTAATAAGCCCCCAGGTTCAGGTCTATCTCTATGTTAACCTTATTCTTGACCTAACTCAACATTTTTTAGTCTGTTCTTCATTTTACCTACTCTATCTCAATTGCCATGCCCTACTATAACATAACCAGCTTATTTCTATCTTGTGAGCCCAAAAGCACTGTCAAAACTTATCATTTTAATTTCGATTTCTACCAACTTTCTAGCTCAACATCAATATCCAGTATAATATCAAGCTTCAGATCAAAATCCATTTTTCAGTCCGATATAAGCCATGTTTTATCAAGATATTATGTAAAACACCCCAAACTCTAGCCTAACCCCCATTCCACGCGCCCTCTCTCGCTAAAATAAACCTTGTGTATGAAGATCCATCAGCATAATCAGCTGTGAATGGGTTGTTCTCCAGGTGTAGTCGTTCGATTCCCCATTGACGGAACTTTTCCAGTTGTGTTATTGATTTCAACTGGAATTTGTAAGCATTACCTATTGAAATGTGGTCTGTATTGAGCTTGAAAAGGTTGTTTTACTGTTGAAAAAGCTTATTTTAGGCAGTAAAAGGCTTTTTTTGCCATGCAAAGCCTTGTTTTAGGCTTTAAAACCTTGTTTTAGCCATGAAAAACATTGTTTTACTCTTGAGAAGTCTTGTTTTAATCATAAAACACTCTCTATGATTCATGTAAAAGCCTAAAAACAAAACAAACACCAAAAATAAACTTACTTGATTATCAGACAAGTCAAGTTCAACCACTTGAGGAGCTGCAAACGTCAACGTCATAGCTGTATCCAACAAGTTCAATCTGTTGTTCTGAAAAAGCGCAAAATTAATATATATCAACTAACAATGCCCTCAAACTTAAAGCTAAAACATTTTTAGTTGTGAAACGTACCTTCAAACTAATTCCGGTAATATCTGGGTATTTGTCATTTATAATCTTGATTACTTCAACCATAACTGCATTTCTGGTAAGTGAGCACAAGTTACCCAGGTCGTTTTGAACAAAAACTGAAAGAAACTTTCGTTGAAGCTTTGTAAAACAACAAAAATTAATATTTCTTCAGTTTTTAATAAAAATTGTAAGTTCTTTATTGATATCTCTATGTTACCATAGGTTTTTGTGTTGTGATACCTATACCTATAAACCATATTTTAAAATTATCATTTTCCAAGCTAAAACACAGTCCATCCTCCCCAATAACTCACGTTTATCATGTTGAAACTCGCTCAAATCGAGCGAGTTAGCTGCCTTGTTATGCCGACTATCCACAACCTTTCTAATATTTTGTTTTATATTCATGACCAACGCCTCCCATGGCGCTGGAGTTTGTTTGGCATAGATCACAAGCTTCTGCGACGACCCCGGAGGGTAAGACAATCTTCTGCTCAGCATCTTAATACTGTCACATTCTTCTTCCGTCAACACGAAAAACGTCACATTCTTTTGATTATCCAAATTGAAGTTAAATGGCATGAACCCGGAGACATGTTCGGCCAATGCTTGTGCCACAAACGCAATACCACCACGACCTTGTGTTCGAACTGTCACTTGATAAATGTTGTCACGGCGATTTGTTCCACCAGTCTGTCGAGCCAGTTGCCGATTCCTGACCAGCGATATTCCACCTCCGCGGGTTATTCTTGATGCTGCGCGCTGAAACAAAAGTTTGTTTAACCAATATTAGGCTTAAAAGTCAGAGTAGACAATGTTCTTCAATATGCGTATAAATTCATCTACAAAAAGGTTCGCAAAAATAAGCAAACGGCACTATCACCAAAAATACCCATCAATTTTAAACTTGCTTTCCGTTTTTGCTTTCAAAGCTAGAAAAATCACAAAATAAAATTCATAAATTGCCTCAAAAACATTTTTCAGACATTAATACTTCTAACACAAGCAATACCTTCACTATTTTAATACCTAAACCTCAAGAATAGAACAAACTCTTACGTTACTAACATTGATAGGTAAGGCTTTTTCCTCTTCATCTTCATAATCGTATCTTGATGTTATGTCTTCATCTAGAGCTGCAAATTTGTTCATAGTACGTTCCTTGACATCTCGTCGTCTTCCTTCATTCTTCCTCCTTTCAATATAAGCCATATTGTTTTTGAAGTAGCACCAAACGTCCAATACTTCTGAAAATATACAATTTTTGGATTTAAATTTAAATTTTTGGACAAAAACCCGACTTAAAGCATGAAAACGATTTCTCAATATCTCGTTCAACTAATAATGTACGATTCTTCAAGATCTCAAACATTTTTAAACCAAAAAATGTCAGTTATGTTATGTTAGACGCCTCCGTTCTTATGATCATGAAAAGTAATCAATGCAATTCAAAGGTAACTAAACATTCATAAGGAAAGTTTAGACGCACATAAAAACGGATAAAATACTACTTGCGAAATGTGAGGAACAAAAAATTGTTTTATAACACCAAGCTGCGCCCAAATGTCGTATGACACTTCTATGCTATCAAAATCTGGTAATATTTGCCAGAAGTGAGAAAATATATTAGGTATAACATTTATTAACATTTTTAAACATTATTTATTAACATTAATTTCAAAATCGACCAAAACTTAAAGTTTCAAGTTCCTTCCGCAGCCTGCGCTTTTCTTCTTGATATTTTTTCAGTCCCGCCACGAAAACAAACGACCTTCATTGATTGTGCGCTGTTTTTTCTTGTACTCGCAAAGCTTCGCAGGATCTTTATGGCGCGTTCACCTTCTGTAAATCGCTGAAACGTATTACTCGTCGTTTTTTCTTCATTACAAGATGGTTAACATGTTCGGGATGGTGTTTTCGTGTTTTTAAAACTGCTGTTTGAGGATTTGTGTTTAATATAGTGTTTTATAGGTAACAAACTTGTTTTAACATGAGTAACGGTGGCCAAGTGGACCCATCTGCTGCGGCACAGCAGTTCGAAGCATGGCAACAATATTACGGGCAACAACAAGCTCAAGCTGGTCAAGTAAGTTGAATTAATTGAGTTTTGTTGTTTTAGGCTTGACACTTATCGCTTGAGGTTTAGAAGTTGGTAACGGTAGTTTTCTAAGGAATTACTGTTTGTTTGGGCTTTAAATAAGCTTTAAAACATTGTTTTAGTTTTGACATTGGTGATCAACATGAATATCGAGTAAACTCTAAAATTTACCTATTCTTTTGGTCTAAAACCTGCTCAAAACGTCCGCAAAGCTTCTTTTCATGTAAAACAACATACATTTGTCAAAATTAACAATTTTTCGCTCAAATATATTAAAATATTGTTTTAGTTACCACCAAATCCAGGAGGTGGATACGGAAGTGCTCCACCAGCTCAAGCAGCCCCTGCATCTTATGGTGGAGGTCCACCAGCTTCATATGGGGGTCAACAAGGACCACCTCAACAAAGCCGATGGGGCGATAGAGAGTAAGTTATTTCTAGTTTTAGACCTAAATATCCGTTTGGTTGAGTGTAATATGAACGTAGATAGGTGTTTTGGAGTTGTACGTAGTTTAACAGGTGTATGATGTTTTTTAACAAGTATATATGGTGTATTAAAGTGTAATTATTATTAAGATACATAGTTTGAGTCATTATGGAGTATAGATTGACTTGATTATATGATTTTATGTTGAGGTATCTACCTCTATAACTTGAACTTTTATTTTTTAAGCTATAAAGTTAATTTAAAGGTATATTATGATAGTATATGTAGCGTATGTACAATATTGTCGGTGTTTTAAAGGGTCCGTGAAAACCGGACCCAAAAATCGAATAATGGTATAAATATAGATATGGTTAATATAACAAAGGTCATGGAGAAGGTGTCCAGGTTACAAGGTCGTCAAATAGTGATGTTATGGTGTGTCGGACAGGGATTTTGTGTACAATTACTGTACAATAAAACTGCCACAGGTGCTGTGCAATTAAAAACGTACTATTTCAGTACAATATTCTTGGCTTGAGCTAAAGCTTGGTTTTTGGCCGTTTTGGAGGCTTTCTAGCCGCTGACATGGCTTAAAAGCTAGTCTAACTTTAGCTCAATAAAAAATTTAGACCTGGTCATATAAAGAATGTAATATAAAGTCCGGCACACCGAAAATACATCACCAACACCCAAGAGTTCAACAACAAACTAACGGTCATAATATTTTCAGTTCCAGCGGAGCGGACTCGCGCGGTCCGTACAGAGGTATTACTTTATAATTAGTCTTGGTTTTTAAATGGTCTTTGGGGATGGCGTGGGCAATGTTGGGTAAAGGTGTTATTGTTAGTGTTAATGTACTATAACATATTCATATTAATAGTAATGAGGAAAAAGTTGATTTTTAATGTTGCTTTTAGTCTGGTTTAACTATTATTAGGTCTGAACGGGTCACTAATGGCTATATTTTGTGATATATGGCCAAAAGCTGTCCAGATTTACCTGGAAAGACAGGTTAATACACACAAGGCATGTGTATGGGATATTACTCTTAGGTCGTTGGCTTAAAAGGTCTTATAGTCTTATTTTTGATGTTATTATGCATAAACAGCATCAAACTACAATGTGGTTTTGATTTACTGATATAGCAAATCAAAACTGTCAGGTCAATTTGGGTTATCATCTTCTGAATGCTTTATAGAACACTAATGTTAAAATAGGGTTTAAAATTTCAAAAACAGCTTTTGAAACTTAATATTACCTGTTCCTTATTTCAGGAGGTCAAGGCGGCGGTAGTTACGGCGGACAAGGCGGCTACAATAGTGGTGCTGGACGTGATGGTGAAGATCGCGGCGGCTACGCACCCCCAGCTCCAGGCAAAATGATTTTTGTCAGTGGATTGCCTCAACAGTAAGTTTTTTTTACGTTGTGTTGGGTTTTTAGGTTGATCGGATAAGAATGGCGCGTTTGGGAGTAAAGAGATGGAAGATAGGTCAAAATAGTGGTAGATGAGACTCTTTTGATGACATTATAGTTAAAAGTGGAGTTAAAGATCATTTTTTAGATTTAGCGAGGTGGAGAATATGTTATTCTTCGTTCTTTAGGTAAAAAGATGAAGAATGACATGTTTAATGAAGGAAAATAAAATTAATGTTAAGCTTGCCTGTTTCAGTGCCAACGAACCCTACATCAATGACGTCTTTAGCGCTCTAGGACCAATTGAAGTGAATCCGAACAGTGGAAAGCCTAAAATCAAGATCTACTCGGCTCACGGTATCTCCAAAGGCGAATGCACTATCTGTTTTGAAAGCGAAGCTACTGCCAAAAAGGTCATCGAAACTTATAATGGTAGGTTTGTGTTAGGCCAAAAAAGGTGGACTAAAGAGCTTAAAATGTGACTGAAACGGCTAATGATATCGATCTCTAAATTTTTTTTTGAAAAGTAAAAAAATGGCTTAGAAATGTTACACAACTTAACAAAAAAATTTTCAGGCCAAGCCTTCCCCGGAACCGATAACATTCTCTCCGTAAGCGTGGCCGAATTCAGCGGCTCATCAGGCGGCGGACGTGGTGGTGGAGGCGGCGGATTCCGCGGAGGATCACGTGGCGGAGGCCGAGGAGGATTCGGCGGAGGACGTGATGGCGGCCGAGACGGTGGTGGTTACGGAGGACCACCAAGAGACGGAGGACGTGATGGTGGCTACGGTGGAGGTCGAGGTGGCGGCCGAGATGGTGGACGTGACGGAGGCTACGGCGGCGGAAGAGATGGAGGTCGTGACGGCGGTTATGGTGGAGGCAGAGATCGAGGACCACCAAGAGAAGGAGGACGTGATGGTGGATACGGCGGAGGTCGAGGCGGTGGCCGTGACGGAGGCTATGGTGGTGGTAGAGATGGTGGACGTGATGGAGGCTACGGTGGAGGAAGAGATGGTGGATATGGAGGAGGAAGAGACGGCGGAGGCCGTGGAGGTTTCGGCGGAGGACGTGACGGCGGCCGTGGCGGAGGCTTCGGAGGTCGTGATGGTGGCGGCGGATTTAGAGGTGGAAGAGGAGGACCAAGTATGTTGTCTTAGGGTTAATATAGATGCGTACTAGCTTAAACTGGTTTTAATCTAGAGGAATATTAGCTTCAAAGTTTAATTTTAAATTTTCTTGACTAGGTATTACCTAAAAATGTAATAAAAGTCAATGATGACAAACATCCTTGCTCTTTGAACAGAATTCAAAGCAGAGATGGTCAGAATTTGAGTTGAAAAGGCTAAAATTTGACTGGATTTGTGGAGAATACGGTCTGTTATGATTAGATAGGCCTCTGAGACTTGTTATTACATGAAAAATTAGTGGTACCTAGTTGATAAAAAGTAAAAAGTATCGTTTTGTCGAAATATTAGACTTGAATTTGATTTTGTAGGTAATGAAAATAAGAATTCTGGTGTTTTCTTTGAGAAAATTGATAGTTTCTAAGGTATTAACGCTAAAATATGATGTTATAGTGCTAGAGTTTGCTGTAAAATAAAATTAAAACCCAAATTTTAGGAGGCGGTGGCCAAGGCGGCCGCGGCGGCGGAGCCCCACGCGGAGGAAACGGCGAAGTCCGCGCCAACGACTGGATGTGCCCATGCGGAAACAACAACTTTGCCTTCAGAAAGGAATGCAACTCATGCAAAGCACCACGATCTGGCGGAGGAGGAGGTGGTGCGCCAGGAGGAGGACCACCACAACCACTATCCTCGTTCCAAGGCGGCCCACCACAACATCACGGTGGTGGAGCGATGCGCGGCCCACGTGGTGGGGATCGTCATGCACCATATTGAAGATGATTTTCGGATGATTTATTAATTTGGACTTGATTTTTTAATGGTTATGCGGCTTTTGGGATGTTTTTGTTTCCTGTTGGGATAACATTATTTCTTCTTGGGATGATTTTATTTCTTTTTGTGGTAATTTTATTCTTTTTTGAGGTAACTTTACTTCCTTTTGAGGTAATTCTACTTCTTTTTTGATTGTTTTTATGTCTTTTTGAACTACTTTTGGATCGATATTGTTCTAATTTACCTATTTTTTGTTAGATTTTTGTCTTTTTATCCTCTTTTTGGCTTGCTTATTATAGGTCTTTTTCACCCAAACATGGTCTGAAAAATGTCGTTTTGGTTGAATTAATAATCAAAAAGATATATTTGATTTTGTCATTAACCATTTCTTTTATGATCTGTTAACCTTTATTGTTGTTTGTCTTGAATTTTGATTAATAATCGTTACTTTTTGAGGTTGGAAATCGTTTTTAAGGATTTTATAAACGTTTTTTTGAATTTTAAATAGTAATAATAGTTATTTGGCTTATTGTAATTTGTTTTTGTCATACTATAGCTTGACTTTATGTTTTAGTAGGTATGATAAGTCTCCTCTCTCCTCTGATATTCACTAATTTCCCGAAGTATCGAAACCTCAATGTTAGTTTTAGAATTGCTATTAATCTCTATTTTCGATTTTGTATATTTCATAATAAATATTTTAGTCATTACTTGGTTTTTGTGATGTTATGAGGTAAACTTCCAGATGGACATAATTGTTTGGGGTGGTTTTTTAGAGGTGTAGACTTTGATTCTTTATGGATATTGGGCATTTACTAATAGGAAAAGTAATTTGTATGTATGGGTAATAAAAAAACGTCTTTTTGGGTATTTTTTGGCATGGATTATATAATTTTTGGCTATTTTTTGTGTTTTAATGTTTTTCACTGAAAAACGGCAAGATCTTCCTTTACAAACGAAAAAATGGCAAGAACTTTCTTTACAACACAAAAAATAGCAAGAACTTTCTTTACAAAACAAAAAATGGCAAGAACTTTCTTTACAAAATAAAAAATGGCAAGAACTTCCTTTACAAAACAAAAGATGGCAAGAACTTTCTTTACAAAGCAAAATATGGCGAGAACTTTCTTTACAAAACAAAATATACTATTCATCCTACTAGTCGTATTTCACTACAAATCCGCCCAATTTCAGCCTTCCAACCCGAAAATGTCAGACAATTTCGAGCAATTTTATCAAGATCTCAAGAAAGTCGAAGAGAAGGACTCAGTATTAACATCAGATCAACAGATCACACGTCTCCTGAAGCCAGGCTCAACTTATTTGAATTTGAATCCATTTGAAGTGCTACAAATCGATTCAGACTGCACGATAGAAGAAGCCAAGAAACGTTACAAACGACTGTCAATTTTGGTGCATCCTGACAAAAATCCTGACGATAGGGAACGTGCTCAACGTGCTTTTGACATTTTAAAGGTAAGACTTTGGTTTTGTTGATTTTTTTGGTTTTTAGGTAACAAATGGAGTGGAAAATGAAGTTTTATGGCCATCGTATATCAATATTGTCATTACTTAACGATCACAAAAGTTTTGTCGTTTTTGAACATTCAAAACAATGCGAAATCACGACAAGACTTTTGTGCTACTTCAAGATTGGCTAAAACAACATAAAACTCGAATAATAGGTCAATGTTGATGTAATTTTGATCATTTTCAGAGAGCCATAACAAAGCTAGAAAATCCAGACGAGCTAGCCAGATGTAAAGAAGTTTATACAGAAGCTAGAGCAAGATTGGCTATTGTAATGAGTGAGAAGAAGAGGAAACTGAGAAAGGACGGCAAGTCAGAAGAGATCGATGAAGACACTGAAGATGGATATCGGAAGGCGCTTTGGGTTACTGTGACTAAGGTAAGGCTTGTAGATTATGTTGATCATACTTTTACACTACCTTATCCTACCCCACCCCAAACTTTCACGCCTACCCCCTCCCCCCTACCTCTACCTCCGGCTTTTCCCTGCCAACACTTGCCTAGTACCACTATATCTTCTACCCTACCTTAACCACGCCTTTATTATTACCTTGCTTTATTCTACTCCGCCTTACTTACCTTACCCTACGCTACTGTACCGTATTGTATCCTGCCTTACCTCAATTCACCTTTTTAAGTCCATAACTTAAAAAAATCATTAAAACCTCCAATTTCAGGTCTTCGCCGACCGTGAAAAGAAGCGCCGTGCCATCGAAGAGCGTCAACGCGAAGAGAAACGTCGAACGGCGGAAGAACTGCAAAAAGCTCAAGAGAAACGAAAACTAGAAGAGGAATATAAACAGAACTACGAATCGACCAGAGACCTTCGTCGAGGCTCATGGCGTGAATTCATGAAGAAAAAAGAGAAAAAGCTAGCCACCTACCAAGGCGCCAACTTCCGACCGGTCACTGGCAAGCTAGAGACCAGCAAACAGCAGCCAAGTCAGCCAACTCGACGGTTTTGATTAATTTATTCTTGGTTTAATATATTATGATTGATAATATTGGGGTTGATCAGTAAAGATGTACAGAAAAGGATGGGATTTGGCGTGGTAAGGGGGTTGGGAGAGGTTTTAGAGGTGGGCATGGGTTTTTTTGGGTTGGGCATGGGTTTTAGGGGTAGGCATGGCTTTTAGTGTTGGGCATGGGTTTTAAGGTTGGGCATGAAGTTTTAGGGTTGGGTATGGGTTTTTTGGGTTGGGTATGGGTTTTTTGAATTGGGCATGGGTTTTATGGGTTGGGCATGGGTTTTAAGGTTTGGCATGAGGTTTTAGGGTTGAGTATGGGTTTTTTAGGGTTGGGCATTGGTTTTTTGGGTTTTTAAGCCAAAATTACCCCCGCTTGGCACTGTTATCGCAAAAAATGTAAATTTAAAAAAAATTACCCCGCCCAAAAATGAAAATAATAAAAAAAAGTTGAAATTGAAAGTAAAATTTATAAGTAACAAAAAAATTTTTTCGCCCCCCCCCCTCCCTCCCCTCCTTTCTTCAAAAATCACCCCACCCAAAAAACAATTTACAAAAAAACGTTAAAAAAAACGGATTTATAATCAAAAAATTTATGTTGTCCTGTCCTCCCGACCATCACCAAAAAACTAAAAATTTCTCCAAAAATTACAAGTTTCCAAGTCAAAACGGCTTTATTTCATGGGGTCCATAACAGAATTAATGGTCGGGTCCAAAAGTACGGTTCGCTCATCCACGCCGTGCTTAATGTAGCAGACGATTGTTTGGAAGGTGCCCAAAAAGTCTTGGATTGCTTTCGAGGTTTCGGCGTCTGGATTCGTCTTTTCCAGCCAGCAGAGGAGGATTTTGAAGACGAACGCGTACTGTAGGTAGGTTTGGACGGCTTGGGCTCGTTTTTCTGAAAATTAAGGTAAATTACGGTATTAGGTTGAACCAAAAGTAGTGGGACACTTTTTAGTTGACAAATGAAAAGTGTCCCGCTACTTTTGGTTCAGCCTAATATAACATAGAGAAAACGACCGGTAAGTTTTGTAACAGAACTTGTGGCGCACCCTGTATAGTGGTTCATTTGGTCTGCCTGACTCTACAAATGATCCTACAGTACTCTAATTCCACTTAGGTACTACTGAACCCCTACGCTGATAATATACATGTATTAACCCTGCCGTAACCCAAAAACCCCCAACTTACCCCTCAAAGTCTTGACAATTTCCAGTACATTAGGTGTCTTATTTTGTAAAAAGCATTGGATTCCCATCTCGGCCGCCATAATCGTGCCAGTTCTTCCTATACCTGCCGAGCAATGAATCACAACCGACATATCCGATGGACAAGCCCTGGCCAGTTGGAGCAGTCTTAGTAGAACGTCGGCCGTGTCTGGTACACCACGATCCGGCCATAGCTTCCATTGATGGTGAAACATGTGATAACTTTGATCCTTCTTGGTGTCTTTTACTTGCAATACTGTGGTTATTGTACCTAAAATGAAGTTACCTTACTGTATATTACTGTATTGTACCGTAACGTAGCCTACCCTACCCTACCCTAACCAACCCTACCCTACCCTACTTTATTTTACTATAGCTTACCGTAACCTACTCTGCCCTACTGTTGCCTACTGTACTCTACTGTAGCCTACCGTACCCTACTCTACTGCGCCCTACACTACTCTGCCATGCTCTATCCCAACGTACTATTTATCTTTTTGCCTTGCCGTACTATTGTATACTCTAACATACTATTCTTAGCCCTAACGTAATGTCTCTCATCCTACAGTACTATTACCCTGCTGTCGTTTTCCTTTCCCGTGCTGTCTCTAACTTTTCCGTGCATTTTTAACTTCACAGTGTCACCTTTAACCTCATCGTGCTATCGCTTGTCCGACCGTACTACTGTCTACCTTACCCTTCTCTACCCTACTCTACTCTCCTCCCTCTTCTTACCCGGTTCATGAATGTATCGTCCCTTGTTTGTAACAGTAATGGCAGCATCAGTTAGTTTCATCACCTCCTCATCGAACAACGGCCAATATTGTAAGCATTTGGTCTTTTTGGCCTCCACCGTCTCACACAACATTATGATCTGTTGGACGTTTTCTTGTTTTACCATTCGCCAAAAGTCGGACACCGTATATGCTGTGGGGCCTTGAGTGCAGATAAAGTGTTGGTTTGAGTTTAACGGAGGGCCTCGAATGTGATTCGCATGAATATAGTCACCACAACACGTGTCTTGAAGGACTACTCGCTCGTTGTCACAGCATGGGACGTCTGAAAATGAAAAAATTTAAAAGTCAATACAAGACTGTACTAAATGAAATAAAATGGTGATGGATGACACTAAATAAAGTATAATTGGTAATATTATACTAATAAGAGTACGATGAATAATACTGTATTGCTGGATAGTCAAAAATGTATGATTTAACCTCACTTTTTTAGAAACAAAAATTTTGATCAAAAACTTCTACAGGGGTGACCAAGTTCAACTTTCTTTCCAAAATTTTTTTAAAAAATTTTTATTGCAAATCCCATCACATAGTACAGTGTTAGTCAAAAAACAATAAAAAAAATTTCAGCTAGTCAAAAAAAATTATTTAGTACATGTTTTCAAAAAAAAAATTACGTTCAACTTTTTTTTCCACAAAGTTTTTTTTAAATTTTTAATTGCGAATATTGTCACATGGTACAGTCTTAGTCACAAAACATTAAAAAATCACCAATTTATTATAAAAATGTTATATAGCACTAATTTTTAAAAATAACTTTTATCATCAAAAAATCCACAGGGGGGACCACGTTCAACTTTTTTTCCAGAAAGAAAAGTTGAAAAAACGTCAGTAAAAGTAGATTTTGTAAAACGACTTACCCCTGTATCTGTTTTTAGAAATATTTTTCGTAAAGGCTTTAGTGCTAAAGCCGGGGACGGCGTACTTCCTCAGCTCCGCTTGATATTCATCCACTGCACCTTTGGGCATTAATTTGGCTGCGTTCTGAAAAAAATACTTTATATTAGCCAAAGAAGCTCCAAATTCAATTTTTTTAAATGAAATTTAAATATTTTTAAAAATTTTCATTTCAAGATAAACAATTTTGCAAGATGCCCTACCAAAGCAAACTCCTTAGCGGCCGTTTTGATTTGCTCAAAGTCCATAACAGCCTGGCCTTCTTCGTACAACTTCTTGATTTCTCCAATATGTTCGGTAGCGGCGGTGGTACGTTCAGGCGGTGGAGTGCGAACCTCTTTCGGCACGATGATACGATTGCAGTTGGTATGAGGCGGTTCTTTGGGGTCTTCTTCGGATTTGGTCACGTCTTCTTCCTGAAACAATGATTTATAATCAGGGAGAGTACAGTATGGTAGGGTAGAGTGGAGAAGGGTAGGGTAGGGTAGAGTAGGGTAGGGTAGGATAGGGTAGTGTAGGGTAGGGTAGGGTAGGGTAGGTAGGGTAGGGTAGGGTAGAGTAGGATAGGGTAGGGTAGGACAGAGTAGGGTAGGTTATAGTCAAGGCACAGGCCAAGGTACGTCAACTTACTTCTTTATCCTTCTCCTTATCCTTCTCTTTCTCCTTCTCATTTTCCGTCTGAGCCGACTGCCTTCTCCTGGTCGTTTTGCCCTTTTTCTTCTTCACATTCTTCTTCTCGTTCCTCTCGCGATTCGAGTTCGATTCCCCATCGTCGTCCTTCTTCTTCAGACCGAAAAACGTCATGATTCCGGAGCCGGTTTTGCGCAGCTTCGAGCCGCTCGAAGTCCGACGCTTCGGCGATTTTCGTCCGCCCGACATTGCCAACCTCGATGAGCGGCCGCTTCGTACACAAGATTCTACACCAAATGGCGGAACGCAGAGAAAATGAAAAATTTGTACGTGTTTTTTGAAAAAAATTTAAATTTGGTAAAAATTTAAAAAAAAACCAAAATTTCAAAAAAAATTTAAATTTCAAAACTGAAGCTAAAAAATACGGGTGATTTCAACCCTGCCTTCACCCATACCCTTAATATACCTAATCTAATCAGATACTACGCATATCTTCACCCTTAGGCTAGTTAGACACGAGAAACGGAGTCGATCCTAAAAGTTAGGTCCAGCCCAAACAGAGGATCAAAATTTTGCTCAGGCCAGGCCCGACCTAAACGTGGGTCAGGCCCGGCTCGTTCCCAATGTCTAACTTTTAAGTACTCTCTACTACCCCCTTCTATCCCTTACTACACCTACTAGTGTCTACTACTCCCTACTACTTCATACTACCCTTTACTATCTCTTACCCCCTCCTCTTCCTATACAAAAAATAACCATACATCACATTTTTTATTCAAATTTTCAAAATTTTAAAAATTATGACGTATTTTTCCAAATGACAGTCTTAATAGAATGTGGTTTTACTGCCAATTTAATGATTTTACCATCTTTTCTTCTACAATCAATTCCAAGATTGTATGTAGTAGAATCATGTCGATTGAATACAACAAAAGCAATATTATTGTCTGGAGTTCTGGCAGCAACGCCAAGCACAGGACTATCTGGATTGTTCAGGCCGTCTAGGTCAGTATCTACTACGATGGAATCTGGTGGGAGGAATTTACTAAAATGAATTGTTTTTTAAATTTAAGGCTAGCTTAGAAGAAGGTAAAGATATTGTGATTACGGCAAGCTTACAGTAAGACTGAGGCTTTGGTAAAAAAGAAAGCTTAAAACAAGACTACCAATGCCTTTGAATACGGTAGGGCAAGCTGAATATGATATGGAACTGTAAGGTAGAGCAAGGTAGGATAGGCATGATAGGGTAGAGGTTAGGACGGAACTAGAGTTGGGGATAAAGATAGGGCTCGGGCTAAGGCTACTGTTAAGGTTATTGCTAAAGCTAGAGCTAAGCCTAAGACAGAGCTAAGGCCGGGGATAAAGCTAAGGCTAGGGCTCTGGGCTAGGACTCTGGGCTAGGGCTCTGGGCTTGGGTTCTGGGCTAGGGCTCTAGGCTGGAGCTCTGGGCTAGGGCTCTGGGCTAGGGCTCTGGGCTAGGGCTCTGGGTTAGGGCTCTGGGCTAGGGCTCTGGGTTAGGGCTCTGGGCTAGGGCTCTGGGCTAGGGCTCTGAGCTAGATATCTGGGATAGGACTCTGGGGTAGGGCTCGGGGCTGGATTGAAATAAAACCTTACCTAAAATGCCCAAGGATGTAAAACTGTGGTTGTTTGTAAAACTCTTTGCCAGTAGCGTTCACAGCTACTGAATTCCCAACAAAATTGCCAACATAGCTTGGCCCTCCTTGAATGTCAGTCCACAAGCTCCACTCCACCCATCCGCCAACATATCTTCTCAAGTTGTTGATAATGTCATCAGCATACAGCTCAGCATTCTCCCAGCTTCCAAATTCGTGGCCTAGACCTTCTACTGTAGCCTAAAATTTTTTTTCCAAAAATTAAAATTTTAAAAAAATGAAAAATTTTTTGAAATTTAAAAGTTTTTTAAAATTTCAAATTTCAAAATGAAAACCTACTTCAGTAGCCCATATAAACTTGTCAGGCCTCAACTCATGAGTTTGTTCCAGCTTCTCCCATTCGCCTTTAGAGTACCAATGAACGCCCAGACCATCGATTAATGTGTTTTTATCTTGGTATATCTAAAATGGCAAAAAAAAATTCAATTTTTATATTACCATACTCAAAATATTTTTTATTTTATAAAATTTCAAAAAAAAATTTTTTTAAAAACAAATCTTACAGTTTTGGCATAGTCGTATATCAAACTCCGGTCCCAATCGTGTGCAATCATGGTGACATTTCTTGTGATCCAATTGTGTTTTAAAATTGGGCCTAGTTTCTCCTTTACAAAGTCTCTAAAATATTAGATTCAAAAAAAAGATGCCATACCCTACCCTACCCTACCCAACCCTACCCTACCCTACCCTACCCTACCCTACCCTATCCTACCATAATCTACCTTCCCCTACTTTGCCCTACCCTATCCTACCATAATCTACCTTACCCAACCTCCCCAAGCCTTACCCTTCAGAAGCGGTACCCTCCACAAGCTCCACCTTACCTTAGCCTTACCGTGCCAAAGCTTTACCCTGTTCATGTTTTACTTTGTCCAAAACTTAATCCGCTCAAGCTGTACCCTACCCAAGCTTTACCATGCTTAAGTTTTACCCTGCCAAAGATTTACCTTACCCTGCCCTAAGCTACCCAACCTTACCATGTCTTATCCTATTCTTCCCTGCCTACTTTTCACCACTTTCCAAATTTTGCTCTACTCTATTCTACACTATCTTACCCAACCTAAAGCTATCCTATCATATTCTTTACATTTACCCTACCCATGCTCTAGTTTACCTAAACGTTTCCTCTACTAAGCTTTACCCTAAATGTACGTTTAAAAAAAGTAAAATGAAGCTTAAATTACCGTTGATATTCTGGAGACAAGTAAGTTCCAGGCCAAATTCTGTAGACATTTCCAGGTTCATTCATAATAGTCAGACCCCAAAACGGCACTCCTAGATTAAAGTAGCCTTCTAGAAATCTAAAACAAGGTAAAATACGACCTTTGCAATTAATTTTGAAATAAAATGCAATTTTTAAACATTTTTTATTATAAAAATGTCAAAAAAAGCCTTGTCGTTTCTTCACGTTACAGCCTGTGGTAATTGACGACAAGACTTTTTTTTTGACTCAAACTACATTTTTTTCAAAAAAAAATTAAAAACAGTCTTCAAGTTCATTTTCAAAAATTTTTTTATCCCCCCCCCCACCCTAAAAAAATTTTTTTTACCCCTGGCAAAAAAATATCGCCTAAAAATACTTACTTTTCCAAATACTTGGCATAGACAACATAATGATGTTTGTTCAAAGGACCAATAATACTCCCACAGCCAGTCAGTTTCCCTGTATCCTTTAGCCAAGCTGGTACACTCCAAGCTGACCCAAACAACTTGATCTTGTTGTTGATGCCATAAATCTTCTTAATAATGTCCTTCTTTGGATCTTTGTCCATTGAAAACGTTTTTAACTCATAGTCTTCCGGAGTGTCCAAGTAGGTCCATTCTTGGATTGACGCATCGTTCGTACCTATTGGTACTCGACTGGCTGAATATTCAATACCTAAAAAGTAGGGCAAAAGTAAGGTCGAATAGAGTAGGGTAGGGTAGCATAGAGTAAGGTAGAGCAGGAAACCTCTTCGTAATGTAAAATATCGTTATGTAACGCCTTTTAAAAAGTTTTATCGTTTCCACCCCTGCAAACCAATAAAAATAAGCGACAAGACTTTTCTAACGCCACAATGACCTGCCCTTTCATAAAAAAAACTATTTTTACTGCCAAGGAGACATTCTTTTTGATAGATATGGTAAATAAAAGCAACCCGCCTCTCTTTGAATAATATTGATCAAGAAGTTGTTGTTCAAGTTCATCAGTTTTGGCATAAACAACAGCATCATTAATACATCCACCGAACCCAATGATCTTCTGACGTTCTTTACTTGGATCTATCGTTACTTTTATCAGCTTTTCTGTAATAAAAAATGGTTTGAAATGGTCTAAAATATTTAAAAAATAATTCAAAATCCCAAAACTTTTCACTTTTTTAAGCGAAAATGTTAACTTTGTTACCTAAATTATTAAAAAATGCCATTTTAAAATAAGACAAAGCTTGTAGATTAAGTAAGTAGATAAAAAGACTATAATAACTTAAGTTTTAGGCGTGTTTTTTAGTTTAGAACAAAGTTATGACCGATTGAAAATGTAAAAAATGAAAAAAAGTTCGAATCCGCTTGGAAACTTGGATCTCTTTCTGTCTTTGACTGGTCGTAACTTTTGAATCAAACAAAACATTTAGACAAAACTTAAGGATAACATAGACCATTTTATGCCCTACAAAACCTATAATATTACTTTTCAAAAAACTTTGCTTTAAACCCAAAAAAAAATTTTAGGTAACAACATGACCAAACATTTCAGAAAAAATAAAAAATATTTTTAAAAGAATTAAAAACCCACCTCCAGGTTCTTCAAATTTACTTTCAGTTCTGGTTAATCTATCCCTCTTCATGTCGGTGCTGTATATGGCCACCTGATCATCTTTAATTTGGCCGACTTCTTCGATTTCATCGCAATATGTTGAGTTACACACACAGACAAACGATTCTCGCCAGTAGAAGCGCTTTACACAGCCTTTTGACCAAACATGAGTTATAGTGATTAGGAACAAAAGTAGAAACAATTTTTTCATTTTATAAATTTAATTTTGAAAAAAAAAATTTTTAATAAATTTTTAAAAAAATTTTAATTTTAAAATTTTAAAATTTAAAAAATTCTTCAAAAAATGCCAATATTTATATGACAAGTCCAACAAATTGCTCAAAGTAATTACAAGTTACAGTTTATCAGTAAACTCCCAGGCGGTCTTTGTTTATTTGGCAAAATAAATAATTATTATGTTAACATTGGCCACAGAGTATAAAATAATATTTATAATATGATTTGTTTACAAACAATTTTTTTCAACTTTAAAATTTATAAAAAAAAGACAATCGTGCAAAAATTTTTCATGATTTAAAATTTTTTTCCAAAAATTTATAAAAAAACCCCGTTTAAGTTACTTTAGACCTGTAAAGGGTCCAGCCGACCCTGATTTCTCGGCGTAGCTTTTGGCAAGTCAAATCTTTCGTTGTGAGACCTAAGCTGGGTCCCTGGAACCTTAGTTTGGGCTTCAACCCTTGGGCTCACATGTGCCGCCGAGCCTTTTTCAAGTTTCTCTAGGCTTAGTTGGTTTCCTTTAAGGTCTAATTCAAGTTCTTTAAAAAAAAATTTGAAAACCGCACCTCTTTTTCTTGCCTCTTCCCCATGTGGACTCCAAAAAGGGGCCCATTAGTCCTAGGGGTGAGAAACGGGCCGTTCCTAAACTTTTGGTTTAAAAGTGGGCCCGGCCCGTTTCTCTCCTCTAATTAGCTCCGGTCCGAGCCAAAACAAGAAAAAAGCAGGGCCGGATCATGAAGGTCAAGCCTAATTGAAAACTTCAGGGGTTCAGTTAGGCCCTGCGACGAAAGATTTGACTTGCAAAAAGTGAACATTAAATCTGATGTTAAACTTATTTACATATAAAATATTATTTAAATAGCTTATTTTAATATGAAATTGTTGAATTGTTGGTTATTTAGGGCTCTGAAGCATATTTTTTGGACCGGGCAAGCCGTAAATTGAGCCGGACCGGCTTTTTAACTGGTCTACTTTTTAAAAGGTTTATTTAAAAAAGAAAGTCTTATTAAAAAAATATTCTTCTTGCGCGTTGCCTAAATATGACCTTCGAAGCACTTGTTTAGTAACTGCCACTTTGTAAGGTATTATGCAAATGCCGTTTTGAGATCATTATCTAGCGTATGTTTCACATGTTGTTGTGTATTCGGCTTGTTTTTGAAAGTTTGGCGTTATTATTCGACATTTTTCGATAAGTAAACAAGAAAAGTTATATTGTTGTATATCTGTGTTATTCTTTAGCTGATACTCTAAAGCTTGTACCTTACTGTACGATTCTAATACTCTAAAGCTTGGTAATTACAGTACGGTTCTGATACTCTAAAGCTTTGTAATTACAGTACGGTTCTGATGCTCTAAAGCTTGGACACTACAGTACTGTATTAGAAGTTTGTACTTTGCATACTAGATAGACGCATCGGGCTTTACCCTAGCCTTATCATTCTGACCTAACCCCAGTCTCATATAAAGCTTAACCAATGTCCTAATGGCTACAATACAACTACATGTAGTACTGACACTAATTTCCTTATGTCTAACAACATACACCTTTGGACTACCATGTATGAAACGATTTTATTGGAAAGAGTCTTTCGTTTGTGTATGTAACAGCAGCTATTGTGATGATGTGAATGAGCTCGGAGTTACTACACATGGCAAAGCAATCATCTACACTAGCGACATGAAACACGATCGTTTGGAAAGAACTGAAGCTCATTTTAAAGAGCCTGTGGGTAAGTTATAGGGCTAGGGTAGGGCTAAGTTTCTCGAGCTAAATCTCTCGGGCTAGGGCTCTTGGGCTAAGGCTCCAAGCTAGGGCTTTAAGCTGGGGCTAGACAAGTAACTGAAAACCTCAAACGCATTTTTTAGAAAAGTTGGTTGAAATTACGATAGACGCTAGCAAAAAACGACAAAGTATCATCGGGTTTGGTGGCTGTATAAACGACAATGTTGCAATTCTTACACAAAATGACGACACAAAGGGAAAAGAGAGAAGAAAGAAATTACTCAATCAATATTTTTCAAAATCAGGTAAAATACCCTACCCTACCCTACCTTAAAAATATAAACTTTGTTAAAAGTTTTTAGGCATCGAGTACTCAGTAGGTCGAGTACCAATCGGCGCAAACGACGCATCTGTTAAAGAATGGTCTTTCTTGAACCACCCAGACGACTACGAATTAGAACATTTTTACACACTTGATGAAAATAAGATTGGGTTAATAAAAGAAATCTTTGCAATAAGCAACAAAATCAAGCTGTTTGGCTCAGCGTGGAGTGTACCAGCTTGGATGAAAGATACTGGAGTGATGAAAGGAACAGGCAGAATTAAGGGCACTTTCAACAGAGAGTACTATGTTTTGTATGCAAAGTACTTGATTGAGTAAGTTTGATGCAATTTATAATGAACTAATGATTTTCAGTTCAAAATTAAATTTTAGGTAAAAATCCATTTTAGGAATAAAAACCAACCTTAGGGTTAGAAAATAAATTTTAGGCTTAGAAATGAATTTTAGGCTTAGAAATGAATTTTAGGCTTAGAAATGAATTTTAGGCTTAGAAATGAATTTTAAGCTTAAAAATGAATTTTAGGCTTAAAAATGAATTTTAGGCTTAAAAATGGAATTTTAGGCTTAAAACTCAAGATATTAGCTCCTAAATTAACTTAAGGCTTCAAAATCAAATTTTAGGCTTAAAACTGAATTTTTAGAATAAAAAGTGAAATTTAGGCTTAAAAATGAATTTTAGGCTTGAAAAGCAAACTTTAGGCTTTAAACGAATATTAGGCTTACATATAAATTTTAGGCTTAAAAATGAATTTTAGGCTTAAAACTCAAGATATTGGCTCTTAAATTAACTTTAGGCTTTAAAATCAAATTTTAGGCTTAAAACTGAATTTTAAGTTTAAAAAATAAATCTTAGGCTTAGAAATGCATTTTAGGTTTGAAAAACAATTTAAGTCTACAAATATAATCTACTAATCAAGTCCGAACCAATAAAAAAAATTTAACTTAAAATTACTTCAGATTCATTAAAGTTTTCAAAGAGAGCGGCGTCGACTTTTGGGGATTGACAATCATGAATGAACCTGGAAACCAAACACGTACATGGCCTGGGACTTATATCACCTATGCTGAGCAGAGGTTTGTTTTTACTTTTCATACTCATGCGTCTACAATTACAACTCGGGAGATATAGATTAGATTAGTAGTTTGATGCCGTAGATCGTAACGTACTGGGCTGATGTGCAAGGATGTTCAAGGTACAGATGAAGACCAACGGAGCTATCCTTAAGTCTGACATTTCCCATGGTTGGGCCGCTCCACAGGTATTTCACTGTTCCTCGTGTCACTGAGTCGTGGGTGAGGTGCTCCATAAGACTTTTGGCGTTCAATCATATACTCCTGTAGGCCAAGTATAGATGTGCCTAGTCCCCGTGCACTCAGTTCTACCCACTTCACAAGGCGCCTGGGTTGGACGGCGCGCGGGATCGAACCAACGTCCTTCCGAATAGCGAGTGGCGTCACTACCACTGCGCTACGAACGCACCTAGATGATTTTTGAAAACGAAAGTTTTAATTTGGAATCCTTGCTACTTTCAGAGACTTTGTCAAAGAACGCCTCGGCCCAATGATGAAGCACACATGGTACACGAAAGATGTCAAAATTATAGCCCATGATTGGCATCGTGATCGGATATTTGATGCTGCAATGACGGTAGGCTACTTAATGTAGTAACTCTTCTGATAAAAAAAATTTTTGCAGACTTTGGTGATGAGCTAGAATCTAAAAAAGTGCTAAAACTTTTATTGTATAAAACTAACACATAATAAAATAAAATTGCAGATATATCAAGACAATGACACTATGATAGACGGTCTCGGGGTTCATTGGTATGTCCCAGGAAATTGGGACAAGTTGGTGAAAACGTATAATTTGAGGCAGGACAAGTTCATATTGGCTACTGAAGTAAGTTAAAAAAAACGCAAAGGAGGGTAGGGTAGATTGTAATGAGCCTGCTTCCTGTAAGGCTGGTTATGATACTTTAAGATTAGGTAAAGTACTGTAGGGCAGGTGTAACACTGATATTGTAGGAAAGCGTAGAGTAGGGTAGGGTAGGGTAGGGTAGGGTAGAGTAGAGTAAAACGTAAAAACTCTTTCGAAACAAGAATAAATACAGTATCTTTAGGCCACAATTGGAGGCCTTGGTCATGAATACGGTAACTGGCAAAGTGCGGAAATGTATGCTTATGACATAATCAAAAACTTACAAAACTATGTTGGTGGCTGGATTGAATGGAGCTTGTGGACTGACACACACGGTGGCCCAAGTTATGTTGGCAACTTTGTTGGCTCATCTATCATTCTTAATCGCACTTACGGTTACTACGACAGTTATGAATTTTACAAACAGCCTCAATTCTACGCTATCGGACATTTCAGTAAATTTTTACCACCAGATTCAGTTATCGTATCTTCTGGTTTCGACACTTTTGATGGCAATTCGAACCTTCAAGGAATTGCGGCCGAAACTCCGGCTGGTAATCTTGTAGTTGTTATTCTGAACAGAGACAAGAGAAATGTCTACAACTTGGGAATTAACGATGGCAGAGAGAATAAGAAGATTCTTAAGGTGACGATGAAGCCACATAGCATTCGAACTATCATTTGGAAAAAGCATAACAACAAAATTGAACTTTAACAATATTGTATATTAATTAATATTTCAATTCAAATAGTTTACTTTGTCATAAAATTGTTAAAGAGTAGAAAGATACAGTACAATAAGAGAATATATAATTCGCTGGTACATAAGTTTAAACTTATACTTAAGAAAAAGAAAAAAAAGACATACAAAACAATATATTAATATAAAATCTTTTAATTCGCTCGTACATAAGTTTGTATTTGTAAATAAAAAAAATTTTTACATGTTAAAACAAAGTTCGCCTAAGAATCGAACATCGGTCAGACAGGGGCGATGAAAAATTTCACACTATTTTAAAACCGCTCATCAAACCGGCGGACGCCTCCGCCGAACGGTCGATAATCGGCGGACGCCATAACTTGGTTAGTTTAGCAGCTAGAAACATGTAGTTCAATTCAGAAGTTATTATATGTCATACGCTACAAGTAAAAGCATAGTTTTAAGATTTTAAAAGTAGTATGGTTATCGACCGGTTGATAATTTTTAGTATATTTTAATTGCAAATTCTATATATATTCTTATAGCTCTGTTGTTCTAAATTGTATAGAAATTGCATTAAGTACAATTCTAAGCAAAAAACTTTGTTTTTTGTAAAAATTAAACATTTGTAAATTATCGACCGGTCGATAACAATATTGTTTTCAAAAACATAAATTTCTGACTTAATGTGTAGGTTATGACAGATAACAACTTCTGCACTTAACTACATTTTTCTAGCTGCTAAACTAACCAATTTATGACGTCCGCCGATTATCGACCACTCGGCGAAGGCGTCCGCCAAAATATACCCAAATGCCCTGTAAATACCCTGTAAATGCCCTGATGCCCTGCAGGGCAAGGGCAGGGCAGGGCAGAGCAGGGCATAAAAGCCCAATGCCCTTTACAGGGCAGGGCATTGCAGGGCACAGGGCAGGGCATGGAAATTTGCCAATCTACGGAACGCAATTCAGAGTATATGTCAAAAATAGTCCCGAAATGACATTTTTAATGAGATATACGGCTTGGGCAACCGTTATATACTCTAGGCATAACTATTTAAACTTATTGATTTTTGTGGCATTCCGTTCACAAATTATCCTCCTTTTCGACAAATATCCGGAATTTCCAAATAAATTGGTATATTACTTGAATTGCTAAAAAGGTAAGTTATTTTATTATTTTTACAAAAAAATATTGATTTTGTTACCTATTTTTTGTTTTTTTATATTATTTTTACAGGAAGATGGGGAAGTTTGGCGAAACCGATGAAATTTGATTGATTTTTAAAGTTTATCATGTTATACTTGAAAAATAATAAGGTTTTGAAGTTAACTTGGGTTGAAATTGGATAAAAAAGATTTAGGGGGATATTTTAAATGTATTTTAGCAAGTTTAAGTCTAATTGGATCTTCATTTTGATCAAAAACACGATCAACGCCAAGTGTAATATAATTTTTTAAAGTTTATAATGTTAGACTTGAAAAGTTACGCGGTTCTGAAGAAAATTTGAATTAAAATTAGGTGAATAATATTATGAGGCATGTTTTAAAACTTATCTTAGGCAATTAAAGCGTATTAGGACGTTTGTTTTGATCAAAAACGCGATCAGGTCAAGTGTAATAGCTGATTGAAAATGGTAAAATCGTTATACCAAGGATAAAGGAGCATTTTAGGACAATGTTAATGCTATAAAGTGGATGAAAAATCTGGTGATTGGAGGTCTGGCCGATATTAAGGTAGGTGCTTGATCTTTTGAAGGTTTTTTATAAAATATCAGCTTGATTTTGTTTTTTTTGTTTTTAAAGTTAAAAAAAGATATTGTTCTTGATACTATTAATAACTTTGGGATTTATTTCACATATTTTAGTTTTCAAAGAATTAAAAGTGTAGGTAACAATACCTAATTTTGGACGGATTTTGATGTTTAACTTATTAGATTTGAAATATTATATGGTTCCGAAGCTGGTTTGGATTGAAATTAGATAAATAGTGTTGTTGGGCATGTCTTACGATGTATTTTACTTAGTTGAAGTTGTTTGAATGTTTATTTTGATAAAAAAACGCTATTAGATCAAGTGTAATATAACTTTCTTTTAATTTTAGAAGCCAACGCCAAGAATTGATGGAACTAGAATTAGACATGAGCAACGGGCCAGGCCCAATATTTCAGCCCGGCCCGTTTCTGATTTTGGTCAGGCCCAGCCCGATTAGAAAACTTCTAGGACCGGCCCGTTTTAAAAATTTTAAAAATAAACGGAAATTTGGCTTTACATTGTTTTTTCAGATCATTATAAATCGTAGTGCCTAATAAAATCGAAAACATCAATGGGGATTGAAATAAAAACCCTATCTATCACGCGCGGCCCGTTTTTGATTTTGGCTTGGCCCGTTGCTCATGTCTAACTGGAACGAGCTGATTGAAACTGGTTGTAAGGCGACTACAGAACGAAATTCAAGGTAAATTTTAAACTTTTAAAGATTTTTAACTTCAAATTAATAAGAGCACATACAACTGGATAAGGTAGCGTAGTTTGGTGAAGGATATAATAGGGTAGGGTAAAATATTGTAGTTTATGATAAGGTAGAGTACGATCTTGGCCGGGTAGTGCAGAGTTGACTGTATTAATGTGACATAAATATGGACATTGTTTTCAAAAATTTTGTGGGGTAGGACAATGTGTAAAAAACTAATTTAATGTTAAAAAGCGTCAAATGTAATTAGTATACAAAGTATTTGAAAAACCTTTATATACTATGAATTTCGCATTTTAATTTGTCATCTCATAAAATGAAAATGTTTCCATAAACGATTTCCCCCATTTCCCAAAATTATTCGTGTTTAACATAACTTTCTCGATCAGTGCATCCGAACTGGTATAATTGGGTGAAACATTTTGATATGATTAATCGTTACATAGATTAATATTATTATGGGCCGTTCGTATATGAGTATAGGTATAAAGTTTGCAAGATTCAAATGTCATTACATTTTTGAAATGGTTAGGGTAAGGTCGGGTTATGAAAGGTTATAAGGTAGGGTATGGGAGGATAGAGTATGGTTAGGGTGCTATATGGCAGGGTAGAGGAAGATACATAATTTGATGGTAAAGTAAGGTACAGTAGGGTGGTATAAGGTAAGGTACGTTAGGGTTACACATGGCAGCGTATATTTTCTCCCAAAAAGTTTTTACTAGAGAATCAAATTTGTATTGGGTATAGTGAGATTTACGACTATGAGAATGGTTTTTTTTTGGTTAGCGATCTCTTTTATTCATAATAAGTTTTTTCAAGGCCGCGGTTTTTGCCTCTGCCTTTTATGATTTTTTGGATCGAACTTGGCTTGTTTTATTGGTTTTTAAATTAAGCCTTGAATGTTAGGCTTGGAAACTAGGCTTACTTAAAGGCTTATTAGAATCAAGTGAATCGGTGGGTTTATTAAGTTTAGGCTTAGGAAGCTTAGATCTAAACATAGGAGGCGTAGGCTTGGTAGGCTTAGGCTTAGTAGGATTAGGCTTAGTAGGCTTGGGTTTAGTAGGTTTAGGAGCCTTAATGGGCTTTAGTCTAGTAGTCTTATGATTCGTAGCCTCAGGCTTGGTACTATTAACTTCATTTGTAATAGGCTTTTCTTTATAATGTCGAATACAACTTCATGTAAGGTTAAGTTGGGAACGCTTGACTTATTACCAATTTTGATCATTTGTTTTTTTGAATTTTAACGATTTTGCGAGGCGCTTTTTGGGTTAATGCTGTTAAATGTCGGCTATCTTAAAACGGTGTTTTGTATAAATACAAAAGAAATGACTGGTAGTGACAAGTTAATTTATTCGCTTCTATTGAAAGTTTTGTTATGTTGCGTGTTGTTAAGATTTCGCATCTGTGTTAGAAGATTTGGTTTAGAAACGACTTTTTTTAAACTGTAGGCTTAGAGAATGAACTTAGTCTTAAATATGTGTTCTTTTAACTTAAAAATGAAATGTTAGTCTTAAAATGAAATTTTAGGCTTAAAAATAAAATTTCAGGCTGAAAAAGGAAATTTCAGGCTTAGAAATGAAGTTTTAGGCTTAAGATAAAATTTTAGACTTAAAAATGAAATTTTAGGCTTAAAAATGAAATTTTAGGCTTAAACTGGAATTTAAGCCATAGAAATTAGTTTTAGGCTTAGTATTAAAATTTTAGACTTACAAAGGAAACTTTAGGGTTAAAATGAAAATCTGCCATAACTTTCTCCACATATAACAGTAACCCACAATTTGTACCATCCACAACCGCCTTCCTAATATTATCCTTGTTTTTCACTTTATTCTTTGATCGCGATTCCAATAAGCGTAATACCGAGAAAAAACGTTGTCAATCCGGCTTGAGTAATATTATGGGGGGGGTTCATTCAAGGATCTAATGATGAAAAAGAGCTGCGCAAAGACGCCGTCATCAAAACTTATGACTTTCGATTTTCTCAAAAACGGCGGTGTGAAAACCACAAATGTTTTCTTAGTAAATTTAACTGGTTGGGGGGGGAGGGGGGGTTATTTTTTTTTGGGGGGGGAGATTTTTATGAACATGTAGGCTTAAGAATTAAATTTTAGGCTTAATAAAGCGATTATAGGTTCAAGGGGAAATTTTAGGCTTAAAAAACGACTTTTAGGCTTAAAAATAAGATTATAAGCTTAAAATCAAAGTTTAGCCTAAAAAGGAAATTTTTAGCCACTTTAGGCTTAGAAATTAAGTTTAAACTTAAAAAGGAACTTTTAGGCTTCTAAATTAAATTTTAGGCTTTAAAAGCAAATTTGAGACTTAAAATCAAATTTTAGGCTAAAAAAGTTTTGTTTTTTCAGTAAATTTTATGACGCCTATAACAATAACAAGCTACTGAGCTTTCTCTCTCCTCTGTTCATATTTCTTGAAAAGCGTTTACTGTTCCTTGGAGAAACATAAAAAGTGGAAAAGTCTTTGATTCTGGTCTTTCAAGTTACCTATGAACAATAAAATCAAAAAAAAATATTTCAAAAAACAAATAAGCTACTTATTTATTTACTTTCGGAGTTCTAGTATCTGGTATACTTATTTTTTCATTTGGCAGAGTAACATATATTTTGGTTTTTTCATTGGTAAATGAAGTAGAAATACAGTTTTTGAACCTAAAATTGGTTTTTAACCATTGTGTTTAATTTTTAAGTCTAAAATATATTTTCACGCTTAAAATTTCTGTTTAAGCCTAAAGTTTATATTTTAAAAAACGTTTATAAGCCTAAGTTTTAATTTTTAAGCCTAAGATTCGTTTTTTAAACCTAAACCTTCTTTTTAAGCTTAAAATTTTATTCTAAACTTAAAATTGTATTTTAAGCCTAAAGTTTCATTTTTAATCCCTAACTTTCTTTTTTTAAGTTCACACTTCACTTTTAAGCCTAAAATTTAATTTTTAAGCTTAAACCTCATTTTAAGCCTTAAATTATATTGTTTATCTTAAAATTCATTTTTAAGCTTGAAATTTTATTCTTAAGCTTAAAAACTTACCTTTAAGTTCATTTTTAAGCGTAAACTTTTTTAAGCCTAAAATTTTTTATTTTTGAACCTAAAACTAAGTTTTAAAAGCCCAAATTTATTTTTAAGCTTAAACTTTTTTTAATGCTAAAATTTTTATTTTTAAGCCTAAAACTAAATTTTAAAAGCTCACACTTATTTTTAAGCTTAAAATATATTATTTTGTCTCAAAAACTTATTTTTGTCAAAAATAATGTCACATTTGTCGTTTCAAGTGACCGAAATGACAGGCTTCAAGAACATCAAAGTGGGAACGTTCTTGCGCAATTTTGATCTGATTTTTTTTCGCAAAAGCAGGCGACTCTACAACACAAATTCGACAAAAAATGGGCTAATTAATTCGCCGTATGCTTTTTTCTTGTAAGAGTTTTTGGGGTCTAATTTTAGGGTTTTACTATACCTAAAATTGGTACTTTTTATATTAATATTATGATTCTTAAAAAAATTTTGATTCTATTTTATATTATTGACATAATAGGCCTAAAACTTATTTTTTTAAGCATAAACTTTGATTTTTAAGTTTAAATGCTTATTTTTATACTTAAAATTCATTCTTAAGGTCATTTTTAAGCCTAAAATTTATTTTGAAGCCTAAACTTCATTTTTAAGCCTAAAATTTCATTTTTAATTCTAAAATTTTATTTTTAAGCTTAAAATTTATTTCTAAACCTAAAATTCGTTTTCAAACTTAAAATTTCATTTTTATGCCTAAAACTCAATTTTAAGCCTAAAATTCTTTTTTAAGCCTAATATTTTATTCTTAAGCCTAAATTTCATTTTTAAGCCTAAGATTTATTTTTAAACTGAAATTCATTTTTAAGCCTATGTTTTATAGGAATTTTAATTTTCAAAACGTATTTTATTAGTACTTTTATCAATTGTAGCGTCTTAAATCCTGTTGTTTTTTTTTGTCACTATGACTCACTTTATCATTCACAGTGCTTCGAACTTACTTTACGTTTTACTTCGTGTTTTAAGGAAATGTTTTTTTATTTGTTTGCACTGTCTTTATAAACGAGTTTTGGCGGTAAATAAATAAATAATAAAAAGATAGGGTAAGGCAGATTTTTGAGGGTAGGGAAAATTTTTAGGGCAGGATAAATAAAGGGTATTATAAGATGGAATGTACAGGAGACAGGAAAGAGGAGGGTAGGTTAAGGCAGGGTAGGGTAAAGTAGGGCAGGGTAAAATAGAGTATGTTAGGGTATAATATAAGCATGGGTAGGGTAGGGTAGCATAGGATATGGTAGGGCGGGGTAAGGTGCGGTTACCTAAAGGGCAAAGTAGGGTAGGGTAAGGTAACGTAGGGTAGTGTAAGGTAAGGTAGGGTAGGGCAAGGTAGCGTATGGTAAAGTAGAGTAGAGTAGGATAGGGTAGCGTAGGGTAGGGTAGGGTAATGTAAGGTAACGTAGGGTAGGGTAGCCTATGGTAGTGTAGCGTCAGATAAGGTACAGTAACTTAAAATATTGTAGTAATTAAGTTGTTTTACGCTACTTGAGTGGGTTGTATTTACTTTATTCACTTATAATTTTTACGTTTAAATGAATGCATCATTAAACTCCTCGAAAGATGCGTTTCCAGGAAGTTGTTGTAAACAAGCGGGGGGTTTTTTGGGAAAAAAAGGAAAAAGTGAGAGGTACCCGGGTTCATTTTTTGTTTTATTGTGCGAAAATTTCTATGAAATAATGTCATAATTTGCTTTCTTTAAGATTTTTTCGTTAAATTTTATAATTGTATCCTACCCCTACCTCTACCTTTACCCCTACCCCTACCCCTACCCCCACCCCTACCCCTACCCCCACCCCTACCCCTACCTCTACCCCAACTCCTACCCCTATCCTTATTCCTACCTCTACTCCTACCCCTAACCTTACCCCTGCTTTTTTCCTTTTACCTCTATGTCTACCCCTACTGCAAGCCCTTCTTTTACCTGTACTTCTACCCCTACCTTTACCCGTACGCTCATCTTTGCCCCTATTCTTACCCTAGCATCTATCCTTTAGACTATTCTTACCCTTACACCTACCCTTATATCTACCTGTATGTGCATCTCTATTCTTACCTATACCTATAAATATACTTTCATTTCTAATTCGACTTCTCTTCTTACCCTACTCTTATCTTACTCTTCCTTTGCCTACCGGGCCGTTTCACAAAAGAAACATTTTTTACAATCAGCTTATGCCAACAGTCATATCAGTGTAATACTACTTTAGAAACCAGTTCAAAAGCCAAAGGGTATTTTTTTTAATTGGAATTAGTAGAACATTCATTTTTTTGAAAGTTCGTTTTTGTTATCGTTCACAGGATCTGGAAGCGTACCTTTTTGCGACATTGTTTTTATTAACCTTGTGAAGACGATGGATTTCTCGATTATTCTTTTTTATTTATTTTGAGGTTTCGATTGGTAAGTAAAAGATGTTTGGATAAGATTATCACCATTTACGATAACAGGATATTGTGGTGTGATCGAGAGGGTTTTTAGTTATTGTATCGTTTTATAGTTGTTTGGTGAGTAGGGAAGAGTAAAGATGGGTGGGTAAACTTAGGTTTAGTAGGGTAGGGTCTGCAAGGATAGGATAACTTAGGATAAAGTAGGGTAGGGTTGGAAAGGGTAGAATAAGGTAATGTAAAGTAGTGTAAGGTATGTAAGGTAGAATTCAAAACAACTTTTAAACCTCAGCTATAGTTGCTGCTGAACTAGAGCTTGTATATCTTTGGGTATAGTGTTTGACTGGACTAACTATAATCTTGATTTTATGGTTAGTCCAGTACAACTTTTTCAGTTACGCTAAATGAGTCTTGGGGTTAAGCTACAGTAGAGTAGGGCAGCGTCAGGATGATTTATGACGTTTTCAAAGGTAGGGTAGGATGAGGGTTTAGATGTGTTAGGGTTCAGGCACATTATGGTAGGGTTGGTCAAGTATAAGGCAAGGAAATATGTAGCTAGTCTTTTCAATGTAGGGTAGAGTAGGGAAGTTTAAGGCGGGGCAGGACCGAAAGAGGGTGGGCTTAGGTGTGCTACAGCAGGGTGGAATAGCGTAAGGAAGGGGGGGGGTAGGGTAGACACGGGGAACGGGCCGGGTCCATTTTTTAACGTGGGAACGGGCTGGGCGTTTTTGACATTTCCAGGCCCGGACTGATTAAAATTTTGCTCAGGCCGGCCCGTTTTCCATGTCCAGGGTAGGGTAGAGTAAGATAGAGTAAAGTAAGGAAAGGTAGGGTAGTGTAGGGCAGGGCAGGGCATGGTAGGGTTGTGTATAATAAGGTAGGGTAAAGTAGGGTAGAATATGGCAATGCAGGGTAATAGTATTTCTGTTTTGCAGGTAATCTTTTTACGTTCCTTTTCGTATTTTTTCTTTATTTTCTTACAGGAAACGGATATAAAAAACGATTTAGCGGTTGAGTAACTTTTAGTAGTTCTATGTTTTTGTGGCGCCGCCAAGAATTATATACACATACAAGGTATGCTAAAAGGGGCTTTGTTCTGAATTTTTTAAATTTTACTTTATTCTAGCCATACCATGTCTAGGCGGTACCGTGTTTCAGCCAATTTCAAACAATTTTTTGTACAGTACGTTTTTACCTTTACATTAGTACTTACTATATTTTGAAATGACGTTACCAACAATTTTTTTAAGTTTTTTATTTTTGTAGTTTACTGATTATGATAACATGATCTTTTTGAACTTTAGTCTATAAATTCTAAGTAAAAATTAGTTTCTCAGATCATGAGGGTCAATTGTAGTGATAAGGAATAACAACATTAAGCAACACTTAAACTAAAAAAACATATTTGTAAAATTGTTGTCCAATTATCATCACACAATGATTAAAGCTACAAAATGTGATGGTATCTTAACGAATATCTTATCGGGGGATACGTCAAAACATGGCTATACTTAATAATCGGTTTATGGCATTATACCTTGGGTTTTGGTGCTTTAAACATAGTGGAACTCGTGTATAACAAATTCTTTTATAATGGACTTTTCTATAAATAATTCTTATCCTGTACGACGAATCGCTCAGGGGATTTAAAATTTGTTCGTTATAAAGGAGTTTTGTTATAGAGGAGTTTTAAATGCATTGTGTAGTGGTAGACGGGAATTTAAACGTTGTTCGTTATACATAAATGTCATAACGATCAAATTTCGAATTTTCGGTTACTTATACAGAGCTTTCTATTGTAATAAGAATTCCTTTTCTAGAAAAAAAGCTGATTAAATATTTGTATGTTTAGGATTATATCATATTATAGTTTGGAGGTTTGATTACATTTGTCATCTTTTAATGGCGAGTCAAACAAAAATGGGGCCCTGATATAGTTGCACCGCACTGTTAAAAAGTAGGGCCGATATGACTTGGGGTAAGATGTATAATTTTTAGACTAGGGCCGGGTTTGGATAAGGCAAGTTAAGAGTAGGACAAGGTGTGTCTTTGACATGGTATGGCTGGGGCAGGGCTTTGGTTAGGCATGGGATGGCTTGGGTGTCTCGTGGGCGTAGTATGGCTAGGGCAAGTAAAGGGTTGGGCAAGTTGTGGCTTTGACATTGGGCCTGGAATGGCTAGGGTAATCTTTTGGACAAGGTATGGGTGAAACTGGATATTATTTGGAAATGGTATGGCTAATGAAAAGAAATGTTTAAAAAAGACGTACATAGTGTGGGGTAGGGCAAACCTAGGTACTCAGGTAGATCTTATATATGGTTTTGGGTAGAAAAGACCAATATAAATTAGAGTGGGTTCGGGCAAGGTAGGGTAGGGCAGGGTAGGGTAAGGTAGAGCAAGGTAGGGTACGGTAGGACTACGCTACCCGGCTGTTGTAATAGCTGATATCGAGATTTGAAAAAAAATAAAAAAATGTTTTAGAAATTGCACTTTAATAGTTTTTTTTTCAGGGTTGATGCTGACGTTAAGAACGTTTCTGTACGTTTTCAGCGCATGTGCATCACTGTTCTTGATTCTAAATCAAAGTATCTTACCTAATGATCAGCAAGATTTAGAACGGATTTTGGAAACAGGTAAAGAAAGTTCTTGCCATTTTCTCTTTTGTAAAGAAAGTTCTTGCCGTTTTCTGTTTTGTAAAGAAAGTTCTCGCCATTTTCTGTTTTGTAAAGAAAGTTCTTGCCATTGTCTGTTTTGTAAAGAAAGTTCTTTTCATTTAAAATAAACAGTCATTTTAGATGAGCCCTACTTTGGTCAGAATGGCTCCATAACGACCATAAAGCCGTTCGCTGGAGAAAGAGCTGAATGTAGATTACCTAAACTAGACCCATGGGACCCTTCCATTAAACACTTCCTCGATTCATCCAAAGATCCGAGAAAGGACTGTAAACCCAAATTTAAAGTTCAGAGTGTGGTAAAAGATGGTGTTGTTAATGTGGATGGTGAAGATTTAAAAAACCAAACGTGTTATTATAGGTAAGTGAATCAGTTGAAGTAAAGGTAAGATAGGTGTTTGATTAGGGCATTAGTGGGAAAGGGAAGGGCTTAGGTAGAATGGTAGTGAAGGGTGGAGTGTGACAGGGTAGAGTACGGTAGGATAGGGTCGAGTAGCGTAAGCTGGGCTCAGTAAGAGAAAGCAAGGCAGGGTAGAATGACTAGGCTAGGGTAAGGCTAGCAAAAAAAAAGCAGGGTTTAGCTTACGGTAGGATTTGTGTATTACTAGAGTATACCAGTAGTACTGTAAATGCTTTAAAAGCTAAAGAATAGCCTTAGCTTTGTCTTAGCATTGCCTTATACTTTGCGTTAGCCCTGCCACAGTCCTGTCGTAGCCTTATTCCCGCCTTGCCTCAGTCTTGCTTTAACCCTGGTTTTAGAGGCCTGCTCTCGTCTTGCCCTAGCCCTGCTTTATCCCTGCTCTAGCCTAGCTTTATTCCTGACCTCGCTCTGTGCTAGACCTGTCCTACCTTCCCTGCTTCTGCCCTAGCTCCTTTTTTCCAGCTTACTTTACTCACTCCGTCCTCTTTTCTTAAACTTGCCCGTATTTTACAAATTTTAAAAGTTTTTTTAAAATTAAAAAATAAATTTCAGATGTTTATACTCAGTAGATGACAGAAGTCTAAAATTCGGAGAATGGGAAGTGATTGACAGAGAAAATGGCTCAAGACCAGGCTGTGACGTGTTCGACGTCCAATGTGGAAATCTAACTAAGCCTGTATACAAGTTTTTACATCAACAGATTGTGGAAAAGTAAGCTTTTTAATTTGAAAAATTTTTGAAATTAAAAAAAAAATTTTTAAATTTTTAATTTTTTTGAAATTTTCAATTATTTTTGATATTTTTTCAAAATTTTTTAAAATTTCAATTTTTCAGAAAAGACGAAAAGCCCCCAGCCAACCCCCAAGCCGCCGATATCCACCTAATAATCGTAGATTCGGTCAGTACCTCTCAATTTATCCGTTCCATGCCTCAAACCGAATATTTCCTCCGCCAAGAGCTCGAGGCCATCCATTTCCCCTACCTAAACAAGGTCGGCCTAAACTCTCGGCCGAATGCCTACGCCTTCTTCCTTGGCGAACGAGCCATGAACCTGCCTGCCAATCCCTGGGGCAAATTTGTAGGCCAAGGAAGAGGTGGATCATTGTGTAAAAAGTCGTTGAATACAGAGAATTTCATTGCGTTTGACTATAATAATCAAGGGTATCGGACGTTGATGAATGAGGACTGGGCTATTGGGATCTTCAACTGGCCAAACTGTCTTGGGTTCACGAAAAGCCCGGTGGACCACTTTTTGAAGTAGGTTTTGAATTTTAATTCTAGTCTTGCTCTAGTCCTGCTATATTACTGCTTTAGCCTTGGTCTGCCCTAACCTAACTCCGCCATCTTCTTAGCCTTACTGTAGTTTTGCTCTAGCTCTGTCCAAGCTCTGCCCTAACTCTGCCGCGGTTCTGCCCTCGCACTGTCTTAGCCTTGCTCTAGCTTTGTCCTAGTTGAACCCTGTTATGGTCTCACCTCTTCTCTGACTTTGCTCTAGCCTTTTCCTAGCTAGACATGAGAAACGGACCGGGCCTGAATGTTAGGCCAGGCCCGATCGAAATTTTGCTCAAAGCCGGCCCGTTTCTCATGTCTAGTCCTAGCTCCGCTCTAGCCCTGCTCTAGCTGTCTTCTAGCTCTTCTCTAGTCTTGCCCTGCTCTGCCTTAACCTTACCCTGCTTTAGCCCTAGCCTTGCTTTAACCCTCCTTACCCATGCCCTGGCTCTTTTAGCCTTGCCCTGGATCTGCCTGAGTTTTGCCATAGCCCTAGGTCACTTAGCCCTGTCCTAGCTTTTCCTTAGCCGTGTCATAGCCCAAGGCTTATTCTTGTCCTAGCCCTGCTAAAGCCTCGCCTTAGCCCAGCTCTAGCCTTGTTCTAGATCTTACCTAATGCTGGCCCTGTTCTAGCGTAACCTTGCCAACGTCTTATACCTTTTCTGGCTTTGCTCTGGCCTTGTTCTAGCTCTGCCCAGGCATTGTCCAAGCCTCTCCTAGCTTTACTCTTGTCTTGTCTTCTGACCTCACTCTAGCTTTGCCCTTAAAAAGTCATCTTAACCTAAAAAATCAGACCTACTTTTTAATTGTCAATTTTACGTTTCTAATTTAAAAAAATTATTTTTTTATTTTCAGGCCTTTTGCCCTTCGAGTCGACGGTTCCAAGAAGTATAAAGACAAAGAAGTTCAACGTGCCGTCTACAAGGACACATGTCATGAATCTCACGATTACATGTTGGAACTTCTAGAAGAATTTGCTACAAAGTACCCAAATGAACCAAAATTCTCAATCAATTGGTTAACAAACATTGCTCATGATGACATGAATGGCCTTTACCATGTAGATACCCAGATGAAGGAGTTCTTCAATCGAATCAAGGACAAACTTCAGAATTCGTTCTTGATCTTCATGGCTGATCATGGAGGTCGTACTGGGAAGGTCAGGAACACTCCAGTTGGAGAGATCGAGGACCACAACCCTTTCTTTATGATCTCCGTACCTCAGAAGTTGAGGGGTAACAAAGACTTGATGTATCAGTTGAGTAAGAACTCGAAGGAACTGATTACTCACTATGATTTGTATGCTACTTTCTTGGAGTTGGCTACGGTAAGTTTTGAACAAAGTTTTTTGATAAAGGGGGGGGAGGGTAGGGTAACGCAAAGTAGGGTAGGATAAAATAGAGTAGAATAGTTTAGGGGGGTTGGACAGGAAACAAAATTTATATAAAGTACTAAGCAGGGCATGGTAGGATAGAACAAATTGGGCAGGGTGAGAAAAATTACATAGGGCAGGGCAATACAAATAAGAGCCAGTGTAGACCAAGAAAAAGAATAAAAATGGTAAAGCGGGGTAAATCTTTTCAATTTAAAATAGGAATAGGGCTAACGATGTTTATGGTAGGTTATTTATGACTACAGTAATAGGGTAGGGATCATTTTAATCAAGAATTAGTCTTAGTAGGCTTGGGATTAAGAATTAGGGTATGTCTACAGTATTTTAAAATCAAGGTAGGGTGTGGTTGGATACGGTACGGTAAGGTAGTGTTGGGTCCGGTACAGTTAAGTAGGGCAGTGTACGGTAGGGTATGGTAAGATTAGGGTAGTGTAGGATAGGGCAGGGCAGGGTGGGGTAGGGTAGTGTAAGGTAGGGTAGGGTATGATAGGGCAGGGCAGGGTGGGGTAGGGTAGTGTAAGGTAGGGTAGTTTAGAGTAGGGTAGGTTAGGGTAGGGTAGCGTAAGGTCGGGTAAGGTAGGGCAGGGCAGGGTGGGGTAAGGTAGTGTAGGGTAAGGTAGGGTAGTTTACATAGAGTAGGGTAGGGTAGAGTAAAATTAAAAAAAAATGATTTTGCTTTTCAAACCAAATTTTTAATTTTTTTAATTTCAGCAAAACCACAAATGGACGAACTCAACCTCATTCAGCGACGAAAAGTTCTCTCCATCAAATCGACCCCTCAAAGGTTCCTCCTTATTCCACAAACTCAAGTCTCCTCGAGATTGTGGCTCTCTACTAATCCCATTCGACTATTGTCTATGTCAACATGAGAGGAAACAAGTTTCGAAGCCGGAGCTAATAAAAGAAGCCGGTAAATTGATGGTGGACAAGATGAATAAAGATGTCAGAGCTTCAAAATATTCTGGAATGTGTGCTCCATTAACGTTGGATGAAGGATTTAATGCTACAGTACAGGAATTTGAGCCGGTTGGCAATAATGAAGTACCGTATTTAGTCAAGATTAGGGTACAGCCGAGTGGAGGGCTTTACGAGAGCTATGTTATGGTAAGGTATTGTTGGTGGGGGAGGGGTAGGGAAGACCTTGGAGGCTTGGTGTTTACTGTAGGTATGGGGGTTGATTTTTAAAGCAGGGCATGTAGGGAAGAGATGTTTAAATTCAGGCTGGGGTCTTTGGGAAGCCAGGGACAAAAGCTGGAGTAGAACTTACAGTAGAGGCTTTAGTAGGAATTACTGTAGAGCGATTTAAGAAGGCATGATAGGGGTTTTAGTAGGTCACTTGGCAAGGATTACGGTATCGTTTGGGGGTGCTTTAGGTTGTCTTATAACAAAGGTAAGGGTAGTAGTAGGAGTGGAACCACAGGTAGTAGTAGAGGTAGGGGTAGAGTTATGGATAGTAGTAAGGGTACGAGCCGCGATAAAGATAGAAATAAGGGTAGTAGTAAGGGTAAAGGTAGGGGTAGACTTAAGGGTAGTAGTAGCTGAAAGGGTAGTAGTAAGAGCAGGGGTAGGGGTACTAGTAGGGGTAGAGATAAGAGTAGTAGTAAGGGTAGGGGTATGGATAGGAGTACGGGTACTGGTAGGTGTAGAAGTTGAAGTTCGGGTTGATTTTATATATGAAGAGGGGTAGTAAATTGTATTAGGGACGTTGTTGAGAAAAAAATTTAAGCCCAAGATTTTGAAATTTCAGGTAAAGAACGGTACGATAGAAATGGTAGCTGACGAATACCCACGAATCGATATGTACAAAGAGCAAACCAAATGCATTCCAGAAAACTTTATTCGAAATTACTGTTACTGTAACGATTTGTTGAAGAAAAAACACAAAAAACGTCATTTACAGAAGGCTTAACCTTACTTTATATTAGCTTACCTGCCATATTTTAACACGATTCTTATAGTCTTAACTATTTTACAGTACACTTTCACAGCTATAGTACTATATCACTATTATAATGCTATAAGGAGTACTAGTACTACTGTTAATACTATGACTATTAGTGCTAATGTTAATTATATGAGTACTAGTACTATATAATGTCGATACTATGAGTACTATATCACCATTTTAAGACGCTAATTATTATTGGTACTACTGCTAATACTATGAACATGCTAATTTTACTACTACTATAATATAATTCCTACCACAATTTGCAAAAGAAAAACTCATGGGTATACTGTATATCGGGTATCTTTAACACACTTTTACATAACATACGATAGGCTGTACACATTATGGTCTCTATTTTTATACCATTTACTATGTAGATATGTAAACACGAAATTCTGTCTATATTTTCAAAATTTTGATTTTTATTATTATTGTGCCATTTTTAATAAATATGTTATTATATTTGGACATTCATTAGAATAAGGGTAGTGATAAGGCATATGGTTGGATAGAGTACGTCTTGGGAAAGGAGTAAGGTAGAGCAGGGTAAAGTAAAGAAACCTAGAATAGGGTAGGTAATGTAGGGGTAGAGTAAAGTAATCTAGAGTAAGCTAGGGTAACGTAGGGTATGGTAAAATAATGTAGAATAAGATAGGTTAGAATAAAGTAATGTAGGGTAAAGTTGAGAAGGCTAGGATAAATAATGTAAGATAGAGTAGGGTAAAGTAATTTACTAGGGAATGTCACCAAATATCCCTCGGCTTTTTTGAATGAGACCTATATAGGATGAAAGAAAAAAGAAATTTTGGCTAGCCAACCACTATTTTGATAAAAAAAATTTTTAAGACTTAATTCTTGCTATTAGCCCCTTTTAGAAAAAACAATATTCATCATAAAATGTCATTTTTTGACCTTTAAAGCTATACCTTTTAAACATATAAATATATTGGGCGTACTGTAACTCGCTAGCCGAATTAATTTAGTAGTTTTTGAAAACAGTTTTCCGGTAAATTTTTATGCTCTTTCATCCTATATAGGTATCCTTCAAAAAGCCGAGGGATATTTGGTGACATTAGTTAGAGTGAGGTGGGGTAATGTAAACTAGGGTAGAGTTAAGTAAGGTATAATAAAGTAATGTAGCGTAGGTAGAGTATGGTACAATCTTTTGTAGCAAAAGGTTAGAAAAAGGTATTGACGGCTCGTATTATTATAAGTAGATCAAAAAAGGTTTAGACACACCTTAAAACGTAATTATGACGTTTTTAAGACAAACTGTTTCCATTTTTGCGACAAAAAATATACAAAAAAGCTAAAAACATAAATTTTTGTATTCTGTTTTTACTAAAAAATACAACAATTCCCTATACTAAAACAATTGTTTTGAATATGCGGTTTACAAAATACATTTAACATGTATAGTAATATAATAATGAGTCATCATACAAACATTTTTAAAGTGTTTTATTGTTTACGTTCAATTTTTAACAACGTTCTGATTTTTCTGTGGCCTGATTTGTTCTAGCATAGCTTACCTTATACTACGCTAGCCTGGCTTTCCCTATCCTACTCTACACTACTCTACTCTCTCTCCTACCCTGCCCTATACATTGATTTTACGAAAACATTAACCTTTTATAATATATAATAAACTAAATTATCTCACTTCCCAATTTTAATGTTATACGAGACTTGCAAAAATCAAAAATTTTAATTCGTATCCATTAGTCGATTTGAAATTTTAATGTTTTTAGAGAATTATCGTTAGTTTTTCACTGCTTTATTGTGTCAAATGGAAAGGCAACATAAATTATTATACACGTTTTTATTGGCTTGGCTTGTACTAGTTTTGCTATGGATTGATTATCAATCGGATAATGGAAGTGTTGTTGTCAAAAATTTGGGTAGGTCTTACAGATTTTAGAAATTTAGAATTAGGTATGGTTTTTAAAAGTTTTGGGAAGTAAAAGGGGTGTAAATCACTCAAAAGATTGTTATACAAGCTTTGTTTAGAGGTAAAGTGTAAATTTGAAAAGCAACTGCCATTTTTAAGCAATCCCCAATCAAAAATACAAGCTTTTGAAAAAATACACCTTAAAAAACAGGAATCTCGAATTTTATGGCAAGAAAAACTAAAATTCTCGAAGAAAAGCCTTTTTCGGCCATGTATAACATGTTTTGTTGGTGAAACCATCGTTCCTTTGTGAACTAAGACCTAAAATTCAAGAAAAATAACATTAAAAGACTTACCTTACCATGGGTCATGTTAATAACGTCGATTCTCGTTAAAAACCTGTTGAATCTTCTGTTTTCGTCAAAGTCCCGTGTCCAACAGTTTAAAACAATATAAAAAGTAGAAATTTAGGTAGATATTTGAAAAAAAGGTAAATCAAATCTTAATTTATAAGCAGGTCAACAATATTTTAAAGAATATACAAGATTAAAGCAATGTTTCACAAAGGAAGCAATGTTTTATCCAAGAAAAATATTATCCATCGCCGAAAAATGTTTTTTCCTCGATAATTTTGGTTTTTTCTCACCGCGATATTCTTTCTGGATATTTTTTCAAAAGTTATCTTCAGAAAGGTCTTAAAATTGAATTTTTAATTTGGGTATTGTTTAAAAATGGCATTTTACGCTTACCTTTCAATTTATTTGATTGCTGAACTGATTCTGTGCCGATAACCGCGACGATTTGCTTTTGGGAGTGGCACAGAATTTATTGAACAACTTAAAATACTCGTCTATAGTTTTATCGTCTTTATTTAGCTATATTTCAACTTTTATTTATTTATTTACTTGCTTTAAATCAAGTTACACAACTTTTCCTTTTCAGTTAACAAAGTCGGATCGAAACCATGGCTAAAAGGGCTGTATAGGCTAAAAACTACCACAGAAGAAGGACTGAAATCTACTGAAACTTTACCTCAACAAAATGAAAATGTATCTATCTGTAAACTTCCAAAACTGGACCCATGGGATCCAACGATCAAAGACCTTTTAAATCCGAAAGAAGATCCTTTGGAGGGTTGTCAGCCTCAATACGATGTACTTACTTATGTTGAGGATCAAGTTTTATATGTGGATAAGGAAAAAGTCGACGGAACTACCCTTTGTGAGTACCAGTAAGTTAAATTTTTGGGTTTTTAGGCAGATTTTGGTGGGTATGGGTATGTGAATGTATATCGTGATAGGTATAAGCATATTAATTTATTATAGATTTTGATAGGTGTGGGCATATGACTGTAAAAATATTGAAAATATTGAGTATAGAGATGTATTTGACTATATTGACCTATATGTTGTAGATGCGCTTACGCTGTAAACGACAGAGACTTAAGGTATGGAGATTGGCTGAAGATTGACAGAGAAGGTGGCGCTAGGCCAGACTGTGATGTATTTAAAGTCAAATGCGATGCAGAAGAGCAATATACGTTTTTACATCAACACATCGCTGAACAGTAAGTTTAGCCTTTTCTGTAGCCTTAAGCCTAACTCTAGGCTTAGCTTAAGCTCTAGCCTAAGCCCTAGCCTAAGCCCTAGCCTAAGCTCTAGTTCAAGCTCTAGTTTCAGCCCTAGCCAAGCTTTAGCCTAAGACCTAGCCCAAAGCTTATCCTAAGCCTCTAACCTAAGCTTTAGCCTCAAAACATTGCTGAACAATAAGTTCACCCCTTTCTATAGTCTTAAGCCTAGCTCTATGCTTTGCCACAGCTTTGGGCCTAGCCTAACTAAGCTTTGTCTTAAGCCTAAGCTTTAGCCTAAGCCCTAGTCTACGCTTAAGCCCTAGCGACATTCATATGCCTAGTCACAGCTTTAGGCTTATTGTTAGCTACAAGATCTAGCCTTAGGCCTATCTCCCTAAATTTAAAAATCTTAATCTAGTTTACTTTTCAGAAACCTAACCAAGAACTTTGATCCAAATGCCTATTCAGTTCACATCTTAATGATTGACTCGACAAGTTCAAGTCAATTCATTCGCACGATGCCAGAATCCATGAATTTCCTTAAAAACTCACTAGAATCCATTCACTTTCCGT
The DNA here is from genome assembly GCA_904066225.2 of Bursaphelenchus okinawaensis. Classification (NCBI taxonomy): domain Eukaryota; kingdom Metazoa; phylum Nematoda; class Chromadorea; order Rhabditida; family Aphelenchoididae; genus Bursaphelenchus; species Bursaphelenchus okinawaensis. The sequence goes on along the minus strand of CAJFCW020000005.1, from coordinate 1,427,368 downwards.
ACCTAAACAAAGTTGGTGATAACACTCGTCTCAATGCCTATACCTTCTTCCTGGGCGAACGGGCGGCTAATCTGACGGCCAATCCATGGGGACCGTTCCTAGCCGGCGGCCGAGAAGATGAGTTGTGTAACAAGAGCATTAATACCGAGAATTTTGTTGGTTTTGACTATAACAAGCAAGGATATGTTACTATGTTGAATGATGACTGGTCGGAAGGGTTTTTTAATTGGCCAAATTGTATTGGATTTACCGAGAATCCGGCCGATCATTTCATGAAGTAAGTGAATATTGGGGGTGAATGTGGGGAAGTAAGGGTAGGGTGATATTAAGTTGGGTTGGGTAGGGTAGAGTAGAGTACGGTAGGGTAGGACAGGGTAATGTAGGGTAGGGTAGAGTAGGCTGTGGTTGGGTAAAGTAGGGTACGGTAGGGCAACATAAGGCTGGGTTAAAGCATTACGACTTAGCCCTACGGTCTTATCTCTTGCTCTATCTATACTTCAGCCCTCCAGTCTTATCTTAGGTCTAGTTTAGCTTCACCAGGCATACCTTATCTTATGACCTACTCCATGTTTTACCATTCTCTATCTCATGTCTGACCCTATACCTTACTCTATGGCTTGCTCTAGCCTTTCTCTAACTCAACTAGAGCTCCTATTTGTACCTTATAGCTTAGCCATGCGGTTAGGAGTAGGTTAGGGCTTGGTAAAATAATTATAGCAATTTTTTTTAAACGTACGCCCTTTTTAGTCCATTTTCCCATCACATAACCGTAGGCAATCAATTTCGAGATCAACGCCTATACGAACGTATGTATCAAGGCACTTGCCACGAGCCAGCCGACTATATTCTAGAAACCCTACAACAATATGTACAAAAATACCACAACAAACCAAAACTTTCGATCAACGTACTAACTCAACTAACCCATGACAGTATCAACAACATGTACCATTTCGATGCGAAATTGAAGAAAGCGCTACAGAAAGCCGAGAAACAGCTTCAGAATTCGTTTTTCATCGTGATGAGTGATCATGGCAATAGAAATGACTGGATACGACGAACTACAGTTGGTGCTTTAGAGGATCGGAATCCGTTTTTTATGATTTCAATACCTAAAAAGCTTAGGGGCAATAACAATTTAATGAGACAACTGCAAGAGAACTCGAAACAGCTTATCACACATTATGATTTATATGCTACTTTCTTTGAACTTGCTATGGTAGGTGGATTTCTCTCTAACTTCTTTGGTGGGCATGGATTTTTAGGGCTGAATTTGGCTTATTTGGGCAGGGTAGAGGAAGGTCAGGTAAAACGAAGAACGAAGCAGGACAGGAAAATATTTTTTTTAAAGTCTTCTCAGGCAGGGCAGGGTGAAAAAAAGTAGGTAATGTTAAACAATGTATGAAAAACCCCGGGGCAGCGTATGGGCAGAACAAGAAAAGGCTAATAAGACGTAAAGTGGGGTAGAATATGATAGGATACAGTGTGGAAGGGTAGGGCAGGGAAGGAAAAAATACGGTGGAGTAGGGTAGAAAATAGTAGAGTAGGGCAACATAGAGCTGCAAAAATTGCCCTAGAGTACGTTAGGAAAAAGTAATGTAGAGTTGGGTAATGTAGGGTAATGCAGGGTAGGGTATGGTAGGGTGGGGTAGGGTAGTGTAGGGTAGGGTAAGGTAAGCTAAGGTTTGGTAAAGTACGGTAGGGCCTTTCTTATCGTACTATATTGAACTCTTTTTAGGAGAACCATAAATGGACAATAAACACAAAGTTTAATGACAAACCATACACAAACCCAAAAAGAAATCTCACTGGATCATCACTGTTCCATCCTTTAAAAATGCCTAGGAATTGCAATTCTCTACTAATCCCATTTGAGTTTTGTCTATGTCAACTTGAGTCCAAGTCAGTGCGGAATGACACTTTAGTTGAGATTGCTGGTAACATGATGGTGGAGAGAATGAACCAAGCTTTAAAAGCTTCCGACTACGTCGATAAATGCGAGGAATCAAGTCTGGATACTAAGTTTAATTACACACTACTACAATATGATAAAGTGAAGGATGGAGTGCCATATTTGGTTAAAATCAGCGTACAACCAAGTAGAGGAATCTACGAGGGCTATGTTACTGTAAGTTAGTATATAATGTTTAGAAGGTTTGGGAAAGGTCGAGTAGGGTAGGGTAGAATAGGGTAGGGTAGGACAGGGTAGGGCACATTATGGTCTTGTAGGGTACCGTGCGGTTTGGGTAGGGTACCGTAGAATTCAATGAAGCATCAGCGTAGGCGTATTACTGTAGGATCAAGTATAATAGTGTAACCTGGGTACTGATGTATTGTACTGTAGAGGGCGGGATACTGTAGTTTAGGATAGGGTGTAGTAGGCTTAGACCATTACTATAGGATAACGTATAATAGTGTAAACTAGGTACTGTAGAGCTGGTTATGACAATGTAGGATTACGTGAAGGACTATAAGGCTGCTAGAATACTGTAGTTTAGAATAGGATATAGTAGGGTAGGGTAAGGTAGTTAAGGTACGGTAAGAGATAGGGTAGAGTAGGGTAGGGTAGGGTAGGTTAGGGTAGGATAGATTGGGGTTTTTATAAATTTACCCGTTTTTAGGTAAAAAACGGTCGAGTAACGTTAATAACAGACAAGTTTTGGAGGATCGACAAGTACGCCATCCAAGCCAGCTGTATCCCAGAGAACTTTCTTAGGAATTATTGTTATTGCTAGAAGATTAATAAGAAAAAGAAAATTGACAACGATTGAAGTTTATAGAGATTTTTAGGATTTACACCAACAATAATGTCGTAGGTATTGTTCAGGTATACATTTTGCTTGCTCGGCGTAGGCATTCATTCTTGGAAACGTTGTGGTGTACAACTTCAACTTGTCGTTGGTCTTCTGAAATTAGCAAGGTTGATATTATAAAGTACCCAATCCTACTTTGCCTACCCTACCGTACCTCACCGTACCCTACATACCTTACCTTGCCCTACTTTACCCTACCGTACTCTACCCTATTTTAGCCTACCGTACCCTACTCTAAAATACCCTACCCTAACCTACTCTACTCTACCCTACACTACTCTACCCTTATCATAGCCTATCCAACCCTACAGTACCCAAAACTACAGTATTGTACCAGCCTTAGAGTACTATATACCTAATCTTAAATTTTCACAACCAGCCCTACTGTATCTTAAAGTACCACAACCAGCCCTACTGTATCTTAAAGTACCACAACCAGCCCTACAGTATCTTAAAGTACCACAACCAGCCCTACTGTATCTTAAAGTACCACAACCAGCCCTACAGTATCTTAAAGTACCACAACCAGCCCTACAGGATCCTAATCAGGCTTACAATACTATAATTGACCTTACAAAATGACGCCCAACGAGATATTATACTGAAACCCAACGCAACCTTCCCTACCCGGTTATGATGTACCTTAGTTAACCTTCATTCAAGCCCTAGCCTCCTCGGCCCCTAAAGGCCTACACTAAATACACTTGCTAAAAAACCTACCCCAACATAACCCTGATACTTGGCTCCATTCACTGTTTCAATAGTAACCAAATACACCTTCTCCTCTCTGCCAGATTCGATCTGAATCACTTCAAAGTCTCCATCTTCCTTCAACTCCAACCTCTGACAATCTTTTTTGTGCTTCGACTTAGTTACTTTATCATTGATTATTTTTAAAATCATGCCACCAACTGTAAGAGCCAGGTCTTTGTTGTCAATTGTGTATTGTTCACGTTGACATAGACAGTATTCGAAGGGGATGAGTAGAGAGAAGCAGTCTCGAGGTTGTTTTAGAGGGTGGAAGAAAGAAGAGCCTTTTAGAGTGCGGTAGGATGGGTTGAAGGTTTTTGTTGAAAATGAGGTTTTTGATGTAAATTCGTAGTGTTCCTGAAAAACACATTTTATAATAGTATCGTTCAAGGTACATACAATAGAAAAGTAGAAAGTAATGTGAAACTAAGAAAGTTGGATACGGCGGAGTTATCAGTATTATGGGATTGCGCAAGCTAAGGTAGAACAGAACTAATACTGAAAAAGTAAGCTGAGACATAGAAAAATGTAAGTTAAGAAAGTAGGGTAAGGTAATAAAAGATACTATACGGTGGATTGGATAGGATATTCTAAAGTAGAGCAAGATAAAGTAAAATAGAATGAGGTAAAATAAATACAATAAGGTAAGGTGTGGTAAAGCATAGAAAAGGTTAAGTTAAAGCAGGGAAAGTAGAGTATTGTAGAGTAAATTAGTGTATGATAGGGTAAGACAAAGCAAAGAAAGCAAAGCACAGGCAAAGTACAGGCAAGGCACAGGCGAGGCACAGGCAAGGCACAGGCAAGGCACAGGCAAGGCAAGGCAAGGCACAGGCACAGGCAAGGCAAGACACAGGCAAGAAAAGGCAAAAACATTGATTTCTTCAACTCACCGCGGCAATTTCAGCCAATGTAGCATAAGTGTCATAGTGTGTAACAAGGTGCTTTGAATTCTTTTTTAGTTGTCTCATCAAGTCATCATTTTTTCTTAACTTTTCTGGCACTGATATCATTAAAAATGGGTTGTTCTCTTCAATGGAGCCAATTCTTGTTTCCGTAATGTCACCAAATCGTAACCCGTGATCGGACATGAATATTAAGTAAGCGTTTTTTAACTGAAAAATATTTTTTTAAAACAAAAAAAAATTTCAAAATTAAAAAAAAACAAAATTTAAAAAAATTTTTTTAAAATTAAAAAAAATTTTGAAAAGTAGTACTAAGTAGTACTAGTACAACAGTAGCAAAAACATCAAAAAGCCCTCACCTCATCACTGATCTCCTCGAAAAACCGTTTCAATTCCAAATCTCCTCTAAAAACCTCGTTTATGTCATTGTGACCAAGCATAACTGATGCGCTGATAAAGAACTTTGGTTCATTTTTGTACATTTTTATAAACTGTTTCATATTATGCAGTATACGTTGATGAGGTTCAATACAAGCTTTATTATGTATAATGTTAGGCAAGTCGTCATATGCATCTGGTGAGTACTCGTCTACTATCATTTCGTAGGTACTGAAAGTTATGGTTGATTATTGATAACGGAAACTAATTTTTTTTGAACTTGTAAATCCTTACCATGCTTCATGCTTACCTTATCTTACCCTACCCTACCCTATCCTACCCTACTACCCTACCCTACCCTAACTTTTCCTATCCTAAACTATTTTGCATTACCCTATCCTTCACTTCCCTGTAATGTCGTGCCCTACTCTATCCTACCCTAACTTGTTCTACTCTACGTTACCCTACCCTATTCTACCATAACGTACTTTATCCTACTCTGTTCAGTTCTATCTCTACAGTATCTTACTGTAATCTTGCTTCAGCCGCCTTACCGTAAGCTTCTATCCTCGCCTAAAGTTACTACAGAACTATCGCTATATTCTTTCATTAGTTTACTCCAACTGCCTTTGCTATGCCAGAGCCCGATCTATTCTTATCTAATCATTGTTGTCCTAACCAGGGCTGGGCGAAACAAAAAAAAATTGTTTCGCGAAACACGAAACGAAAGTAAATTATTTTCGCGCGAAACGAAACGAAACACGAAACGAAACAAAATTTACGAATTTATTTAAAAATCTTCATAAAAATCAAATTTTATGCCGTAAATGGGTATTAACCTTAAGGAATAACTAGTTCTGAAGCATCTCACTTGTCATGCTTCTTCGATAGTCAGTCAAAACAGTCCTTGCTGTCGAATTTTGATGTGCTTTATTACAAAAAGAATGTAATCTTTCCTATAAACCGAACTACTTGTTTTGAAAGACTTACATTATCCAGAATATTACGCTCTTTCTTTGCTGGTGCCCCGTCCAGTACAATTTCTTTCCATACGTCCGGGTGTTTCTGTATTAACAAGGAAAGTACCCTACCTGCCCCGCTCAGAATCAGCTCAAAATTTTTATATGAATTCTTTGTACCACCAAAGGTACAAAGAATTCATATCGAAGAAGCATGACAAGTGAGATGCTTCAGAACTAGTTATTCCTTAAGGTTAATACCCATTTACGGCATAAAATTTGATTTTTATGAAGATTTTTAAATAAATTCGTAAATTTTGTTTCGTTTCGTGTTTCGTTTCGTTTCGCGCGAAAATAATTTACTTTCGTTTCGTGTTTCGCGAAACAATTTTTTTTTGTTTCGCCCAGCCCTGGTTAGGACAACAGAAATGATTAGATAAGAATAGATCGGGCTCTGGCATAGCAAAGGCAGTTGGAGTAAACTAATGAAAGAATATAGCGATAGTTCTGTAGTAACTTTAGGCGAGGATAGAAGCTTACGGTAAGGCGGCTGAAGCAAGATTACAGTAAGATACTGTAGAGATAGAACTGAACAGAGTAGGATAAAGTACGTTATGGTAGAATAGGGTAGGGTAACGTAGAGTAGAACAAGTTAGGGTAGGATAGAGTAGGGCACGACATTACAGGGAAGTGAAGGATAGGGTAATGCAAAATAGTTTAGGATAGGAAAAGTTAGGGTAGGGTAGGGTAGTAGGGTAGGATAGGGTAGGGTAGGGTAAGATAAGGTAAGCATGAAGCATGGTAAGGATTTACAAGTTCAAAAAAAAATTAGTTTCCGTTATCAATAATCAACCATAACTTTCAGTACCTACGAAATGATAGTAGACGAGTACTCACCAGATGCATATGACGACTTGCCTAACATTATACATAATAAAGCTTGTATTGAACCTCATCAACGTATACTGCATAATATGAAACAGTTACATGATCTTTCTTTATAAAAAGTTTGAAGTCAATCAGAGCGGGGCAGGTCGGTCACTTTCCTTGTAAATGGTGCCGGAAAGAGCTAGTTGAGGAATGATTTGTTGTGTTTCGCACTTTTGCCTTTCATGTTATACAGTCTCCTTCGTTAAAAAAGGGATTGTATTTCGACATTTGTTTATGCCAAAATATGTTTAAAATTAAAATAAAAACAATTTTCAACAGTATAAAACAGAATGCCAAACATTTTTAACATTTGTTGGTTTTCGGGTTGAGACATATTTTTTTTGTTTCGTTTCCGAAACAAAATTTGTTTCGCGAAACACGAAAAGAAACGAAAGTGCCTCTTCGCGCGAAACGAAACACGAAACGAAATTTTCGCCCAGCCCTGGTCCTAACCTAACTTTGCCAAAAGCATAAATTGACTTGTCATGCTGAAATGTATTTCCAAAATACAGTTCCGACGACGTATTTTACAAACCCTACTGTAGATAATGATCCGTGGGTACCATGCCAAACCCTCTACAATCAGGATACTCGAATAGTCCATAAAACCAATCAGTATCAATCATAGTCCGATATCCAGCCAGCTCAAAATCCTTTCCAATGTAGTCATAGTTCATAATTGAATCTCTACACATTTTTCCATCCATGCCTTGTCCTAAAAACTTGTTCCAAGGACTAGCCGGCAGATTTTCAGGCCTTTCATTAACCAAAAAGGCATAGTTATTTGGTCGACTGTTTTCTCCAACTCTGTTTAGGTAAGGAAAGAAGATGGCTGAGTGTTTTTGTTCTAGATACTGCTTAGTCGATTGGAAGGCTCGTTGAAAGCTACTGGCACTAACAGAGTCTAATATAATGATGTAGACGTCACTCGAGTTTGATGGGGGTTTGATTGGTTTTGGGGGTCTGAAGATGATATACTTTTAGACATTGGCATGTAACGCGCTATTCAGCTATCCCTTGTCTTAACAAGAGCCGTAGCTCTAGCTTTTTAACTTCGTTCCTGGTCTTAGTCAATTGTCATCCTAGCCATGTTCTATCCTTAGCCCTATTTCTAGCCCTATTCCTAGCTCTAGAACTAGCCTTATTTTTAGTCCTAGCTTGATCCCTAGCCCTAATACTAACTCTAACCCTAGCTCTAGTTTTAGACGTAGCTCTAGATCTAGCCCTAACCCTCATAACCCCAGTTTAAGTCCTAGCCTCAGGCGTAACTTCAACTCAAGCCTACAAACCTACTTGAAGCCTAACCTTGCCGAATTCCATTTTACATCAACATAACTTACTGCCGAACCAAATTAGCATGAGCAAAATAGTACGTCTGATTTCCATTCATATAACATTTTACTTCCGTAACATCACATTCAACGTCAACACCATTAGTAAAGCTAACATACGTCCAATTGCCTCTTACTAAAAGCCGATCATGTACTGATGTTACACACCTGTAGTAACACGTTTCATTCCTATTTAAGCTATCTTTTTCTAACATTATCTTCAATTTATTTCTTGTAAAGTGACTTCGTATCTTGTAGGGTGGTTTACATCTTTTATTGATACTATCAGATGGGTTTAGGAATGGTAGAATTGATGGATCCCATGGATTTAGCTGTGGTAAGCGACACTGTGATTTGTTTATCTTGAGTTTCTCTTTCACAGTGCTGGCTACAGAGGCTTTTTCAATATTATAATCGGGAGTAATAGCCCTGTTTTGGTCATAATGGTAAGTATGTGTTGGATTTTGAGGTACAGTAACTTCGTGTCTTTGATCTTCATTAACAGTACCTTCATTTCCTTGATCTCCCTTAACGGTACCTTCTTTGTCTTCTATACTAACAGTCGTGGTATCAACTTTTTTTCTTTTCAGTGTAACACTTTTACCCTTTTGACTTATAAGTACGGTATCATATTTTCTGTAATTCTTCGTTTTATTTCCTTCATCTTCGATGCTTACAAGTACTGTATCTCCATCATATTGACCATGCTATGTTTTGTAAAAAATTTCGTCACTAGTCTTGGTACTTTGAATAGAATCATCGGTGCGTCCATCTCCACTATAAGTTCTCCCATCTGTACTATAAGTTCTCCCATCTCCACTATAAGGTATTCCATCTCCACTATAAGGTATTCCAACTCCACTATAAATTACTTTAGTATCATATACAAGTAAAATAACAACTATAGTGACGAAACACACGTAGAAAGACAAAAATCGAAGCATTATAATAAGTTTAAATTCCTGATTATGATAAGAAACACAAGCGAATGACGGTGTAACACTGAGCGCTAATACAGGCTTATGTTAAGTTTTGTGAGAATTTGTTAAAGGTTCATGAAAGAAACAATGAAAGGCGTGGTGGTTAAAAGGTGATAAAAATGTACTTTTAGTATACGTAGTCTTAAAGACTTTTGTTTCAATTACAATGAATAAAAAGCCACCTGTGGACCAATTTTTCAAAACTTTCCACTCAACGCCCATAGGAATTACGCGTCCTCAACCCAGCTTTGGCCTCATTATAACAATTGTCCCGGACCAGAGAGTTCAAATATTGAGATAAACCTAGCTTCCACAATAATTAAAACGTGACGTTTTATCGTGAACGCATGTTTTATCTATTCAGTTATAAAAAAGTGTGACTACACTGATTCTACTCCGTCCAACCCTACTCAACCCTACGCTGGTCTACTCTTCCCTACTATACCTAAAATAGTCTACTCTGAGCATCTTTACGTTGCTCTAACGTATCCTACCCTACGCTGTAATAGTGAAAAAGTACCATCTTTGAAGTAAAATCTAAAAAAATGGTACCAAAAATTAGTACCAAAAGCAAAAAAAACTATCACTAAAAGCACGAATCAAAAACAGCAAGTACAACACTAAAAATCACAGTTCAAACCCAATTCCCTCAATATTACCGCCATTTTTTGATATTTTGTACCCCCGTCGACCGGTCGTTTCACGGACAATGGCGTCGAACCGAAAATGTGCTGAAAATAAGATGAGTACCACGCCGACTGATTCAACAATTCCGAATGATAGTACGAACGTCAAAAAGTCGGCGCCAACGGATTCGGCACTATTAAACGTGAATTCTAGCTCCACTTTCTTGGCAGTCGATTCGAAGGGTGGGAAGCCGAACACGGAACAGCGAAAATTGGAGAAAAAGGTACGGTTTTTTGTAGTTTTTAAGTCGAAAAGTTTTGAAAAAATAAAAAATTTTAAATTTTATGGTCAAAAAGTTTGTAGAATTTAATTTTCTTTTTCAAAATTTTAATCTTTAGCCATATCATAGCCTAGTTTTTACAAAATCAACGAATTTTCAAGCCGCGTCAAAAAGAATTGGGCGCTTTTGCTATGTAAATACACTACGAATCGTCCAATTCTTTTGGACGCGCCTCCATTAAACGAAACAAATGCTGTTTTCTGGTCAAAAAGTCTATAGAAAAATGAAATTTTTTAAAAAATCACGTCATAAAATACATAGAATTTTTAAAAGTTGAAAATTTGGTAAAATATTGTTATAGCTCATTACTTTTTGAACATAACAAAAAATCATTTTAGAAACGAATTTACAATCGAAGATGTAAATTGGCACAACAGGACCCAGAATTTCGTTGTGTATGTATAACAGTTCATGTAAGTGGGTTTTAGTATGTTTTTAAGACTGGGCGGGGTAATTTTTTTAGGGGGGGAGGAGATGTGGGTTAAAAATTTTTTTTAATTGTCAAAAAATATTGAATATGTTGAAATTTTTCCAAAAAAATTAACCCCCCCTCCCCTCCAACAAAAAAAAATTACCCCGCCCTCAATCCCGTTCCCAATATCTTATATATGGTCTAAAACAATATATTTTAGTCGCTGGTAGCGTTGATCGCGATAATATGCGTAATAATGGCAATCCCAGGAGCTGTAGAGCGATATATAAGCTATGCTGACGATGACGACCGAGATGCTCGTACTTTAGTGGCATTCAGCATTTTTGTAGCCGTATTAGTGGCAAATGTGGTATTGTTCGTTGGGAATCGTTTCAAGATCAAATCGCTTTACTACGTGTATCTTGTGATCATGGTAAGTACCGTATCTTACTTTACCCTACCGTAACTTACCATACTCTACTCAACCCTACATTGCCGTACCCTACCTTACCGTACCCTGCCCTACCTAACTCTACGGTTCCCTACTCTACATTATTGTACTACTGTAACTTACCGTTTCAGCTCATAGCCCTAATCGTAATGCTGGTCCTACTGTACTTTTACCTCAAAATGACGATAGATGTTCTCGAAATGGACCCACGTCGTGTCGGCGATGAAGAAATGGTATGGTATCAATATCGCAAATCCGTCGAACGTCTGTTAACCTCATGCATGTGCTACATGTTCATCGTGATGCATGCTATGATCTTCTACGTGGTGCGACGCGATTTCCGCTACGTCAGAGAATATCCGAATTGGCAAAACGCGATGAAAGAACTGACCGCAGATGAATCGACAACTAAATCAAGATCAAAATCTATGCATTCTAAAATTTCTCGAGATTAAAATAAGTTTTAGACAATAAATCTATTTTCATATTGATATTAACCTTGAACTTGATTACCTTATTTGGCTTTTTCTTAAAATTTTTAAAACTTTTTGAAGGTTGATAATATACGCTTTAAAGAAAATGCAAAGAAGTATATAATACGTAAGTTTCAGCCAAACACATAGTTTAGAACAAAACTTACATCTAATGAAAAACTAAAAAGTTCGATATTATGCAAGCAAATCCATAAGTTTTTCTATTTTTGAAATTATCAAATTTTTTTTGAGAAATTGAAACTATAGGCAACGTAGAACATAGACAGCAGTAAGTAATCCACAAGTTTGGTGAAGATATGTTGTTTAGCAAAAAAGTAATAGCAAATTGAAGGAGAATACATGGCCGATTTTCCAAGCGAAATCGAACTTTTTTTGGTTTTCGACGTTTTTTCATGAATGTAACTTGGCAAAACATAAAGATACCTATATGAAACTACCAGCAATTATACTTCATTTTATATTCTATCGTTTTATAACATTTTTTTTTATAATCAATATCAAAAATTTTTAAAACGCTCAAAAATAGCGGTAGCTATACCAGCGAAATCGAACTTTTTCGAGTTCTGTCATTTTAAAATGAACGTAACTTGGCCTCAAATCAGGATAACTATATCAAATTTACAGAATTTATACTTCTTTTTATGCTCTACAAAACGTATGTATTCAATTTTCAAATTATTTTTCAAAATATCAAAAAAATTCAAAATGTTGTTAACCTACCTACAACAAGATCCATTACCATTCACGTAACTGATGTTTGAAGCCTTCCAGTGAAGTCAAGTCGGTTGTCAGCAAGAGTGGCATTCATTTTTTCATTTTGATACCTAGATTACCAGCAGTTCTCGATTTCTTCGGTAAATTGACCAATTTCCAAGCACAGAAGTTTTTTTAACAAAGAGTGAAACTTGACTCAATGTGTCAAATGTTCTTTTCCCTTCTCGTTTCTGCTTCTATCAGTTTCAAAACTGTTTTTTGACCAAACTTCACGTTCCATTTCGTCAAACCTTCAAAGCTTATCACTAATCTGTTGTAAAAACTGTACTATTTTAAAATTGTAACAGTCTGGGTCATAAAAATGACTTTTTTCGTTATTTTTTTGGCTAAAACACGGAAATGAATGTTCTTTATCAGTTCTCTGTTGGTTAATTAAAACAATCAATGATAACGACCTCTAAACAGTTTATTTATTTGTACTCCTTTAAAGGGTAAGTTGGAATGATTTTGAAGTTTTAATTTTTAACTGATTTTATCTCGTTTTGTTTGACTTGTTATAAGTTATGTTGAGGTATATTAACATAGGTTCTTTAGTGATTTTTTGGTATTTTAGGTAACAAAATTGAATAAAATTAAACGTTTTACGTTTTTTATTAAAAGACTGGGACAGAGCTAACTTTAAACTAAGTTTAGGCCAAGATAAGGATAGGGCATGGGTAAAATAAGGCTGGGCGGGTCAAAAATTTTTTGAAGTATCAAAGTTTGAGGATTTAAAAAGTTGAAAAAACATCACAGAATGAAATTGAAAGTTTACCTTTAGTTTATTTCGACTTGTTCTTGGTCGATAAATCGGTAATTTGTTACCTAAATTTATATTTTTTAGTATCAATATCTCGAGCTATCTATGTCGTTCATTGACGTACCTGAAGGCAGTGATTTCACCTGGGACAACTTGCCATATGGGGTGTTTTCAACCAAAGATAATGTAGGAATTTAAATTTTTGAAAATTAAAAAAAATTTTTTTTTGAAATTTTGGTTGAATATTTAAAATTTGAGTTTATTACGGCCTGAAAAATTTATTTTTGATTTTTTTTGAAGTTATGTTTGTTTTAGCCCAAAAATCGAATTGGAGTAGCAATTGGAACCAAGATATTGGACTTGAGTGTTATCAGTCATTTGTTCGATGGTCCTTTGTTGAACGACAAACAAGATGTCTTTAGGCAGGTAAGGGATGTAAAATACGAATTTTCATCTAGACATGTTTGTAAAAGACAGGGCAGGATAGTGTAAGGTAGGTAGTGAAGGGTATGATATTGATATAGCTGGTTAGTGTAGGATGGGGTAGGGTGTAGTAAGGTAGGGTAGAGTAGGGGAGGATCGGGTAGGGTACGATAATATAGGGTAGGCTAGGATAATTTACATTAGACTCTGTATTGTTTAAAAAACAAATGTTACAGTACTTATATAACTCTAAAAGTCTAATTTTAGACAATATTGAACCCCTTCATAGCCCTTCCAAGGCAATATTGGGCCGAAGCCAGAAAAACTCTCCAAACCTTACTATCAAAGGACTGTGACAAACTTAAAAATGATCAAAATTTGATGGAAAAAGCCTTTGTAAACCAAGCCGAAGCTACAATGCATTTACCAATAGCAATTGGAGACTACACTGACTTTTACTCATCGTATTACCACGCCGTCAATTGTACCAAGATGTTCTTGGGAAGTGAGGAATTGACCGGTAATTGGTGGGTATATTAATATATTTTGTTTGTAATAGGTGCCGACATAAAGAACCCGCCATTTTTTACAGAAATTACAGACAAAATATGGCGGGTTCTTTATGTCGGCACTTAATATTAATGTTATAGTACTTTACACTTGATTTATCGGAAGTTTTAGGTAATAAAATGATGATTCCTTTTAGGAAACACCTACCTACGGCTTATAATGGCAGATCATCAAGTGTTGTTGTCTCTGGAACTGATATTATAAGACCTAAAGGACAGTTCAGGGATTCTAAAGGTAGGTTGATATACATTACTGTAGCCCTACCTTCTACCCCTACCCCCTACCCCTTAACTTCTACCTCCTACTCCCTACCTTCTACTCCCTACCGTCTATCTTCTATCTCCTACCCTTTACCCTCTCCTACCCTCTATCTTCGCCTCCCCCCTTCCTTCCCCCCCCCCTCCCTACTTAACCACACCTTTCAGACTCCCCACCAACATTCGGCCCAACCGCCCTCCTCGACTACGAATTTGAAATGGCATTCGTAGTCGGTGGACCACCAACTCAACTAGGCCACCCGATTCCAGTCGCAGAAACACAAGACCACATCTTTGGCATGGTGATTCTGAACGACTGGAGCTCGAGAGACATCCAGTTGTGGGAGATGGCACCATTGGGACCATTTTTGGGAAAATCGTTTGGAACTTCGATTAGTCCATGGATCGTCACTATGGAAGCATTGGAGCCGTTTTTGGTACCGAATCCGGTGCAAACACCGAAACCACTGGAATATCTGCGACATGATGATGATTACAGCTATGATATTTTACTTGAGGTCAGTTGCTTTGGTGTTTCACTTTTTTTGCTTAAAAATGAATTTTTATGCTTAAAGGCGAGCTTTAGGCTTGAAAATGAAATTTTGGGTTTAAAAATGAAACTTTAGGCTTAAGAATGAAATTTTAGACTTAAGAATGAATGTTTTGTCTTATTAGGTGTTTAAAAGTAATTTTAGGCTTAAAATTGAAATTTTAGGCTTAACAGGGAGTCTTAGGCTTAAAGCTTAATTTTGGGATAAAAAATGAATATTAGGCGTAAAAATGAATTTTTAGGCTTAAAAATGGGCTTAAGGTTTAAAAATGAACTTTTAGGCTTATGAATGAACTTTTAGGCTTAAAAATGAATTTTAGGGTTAAAAATGAATTTTAGGCTTAAAAATAAAACTCTAGGATTAAGAATAAAACTCTAGGTTTAAGAATGAATTTTAGGGTTAAAAATGAATTTTAGGATTAAAAATAAAACTCTAGTCTTAAGAATGAATTTTAGGGTTAAAATAAGTTTTAGGCGTATTAAGATTAACTTTAGGCTTAAGTATGATATTTTAATTTGAAAAAAGAAATATTTTAGACCACAATAAAGCCCTCCAGCTCAACAGAAGCCTATAAAGTAGCGAAAACCTCATTCAAACATCACTACTGGACAATGAAACAACAACTAGCACATCACACTGTGAATGGATGCAACGTGAACCCGGGTGATCTGATGGGCTCGGGAACTGTCTCCGGACCAACTGAAGGCGAACGAGGTTGTATGTTGGAGTTGAACTGGAATAGAACCGTGGATATTAAGTTGGGCGATCAGAAGAGACACTTTTTGGCGGATGGCGATGAGGTGGTCATGAAAGGTAGGGTTTTGAACGTGATAGGAGTTGGGGTAAGGTTATAGTAGCCTACTATAACCTCATACTATTAGTAGGGCTATTCGTTATGGGTGGAGAGGAGGTAGGATTCAGTAAATTATGATACATAAAAGGTAGGGACGGGAGCACGAGTAGGGGTGGCGATAGGGGTAGGTTCAGAGGTAGGGGTTGAGGAAGGGTAGGGTATGGTAGTGAGTAGGAGGAGGCGCTGAGGTATGGTTGGTATAAAGGACTTCAAAAAGCATGTTCTTTAGGCATGGTAAAAGTAAAACGTTTAGTGGGAGTGGGTGGGGGTTGATAAAAAAAATGTTTTGGGCAAGGTATATATTTGAGGGGGGGGAGAGGTGAAGTAAATTTTTTTCGGCTAGGAGGGGCTTTAATACAGAATTTTGATTTTTAATTCTCTTTTTGATTTCAGCTCACTGTGAAAATAACGGCAAACGAATTGGCTTTGGAGAATGTCGAGGAACGATCCTACCGGCTCTACCGTAATATTAGACTACTAGACCCGTACGTATTACCTCTTTGTATAAAGGAATAAACTTTGAAATGTGGGTTTAAAATTTAAAAAGTATATTATTTGGTTTAATAATGACATTTGACTGCATTTGGTAGAGGTAAAGGCTTGGGTCGGGGTTGAGTCGGGTAGGGTTGGGTAGGAGTGGGGTATGGTAGGAATAGGTTTTTGTACCATAGGGCTTGGGGTAGGAAGGGTTGATATGAGTTTCCTGTTTGGAGAGATGTATTCTGGTTTGGCTATCTTTTTATCTTGCTCATGGTTTATTCTTACCTTATCTTGTCCTTACTTTACCTATCTATATTATACTCTTACCGCATACTATACCCTTACTTCTACCTCAATACGTACTTATATTCTTACCTATACTCCTATTTTTAACCAATAAACTAAACCTCTACTTTTATTGTTACTTGCCTTACGGTATGCTTTACCTATGTCTTCTACCATTACCTTATCTATGTTTTACTGTTACCTAACTTCTTTCTTGACACAGACTTTCCCTTGCTCTCCCTACTCTTAACTTTTACCGATGCTCTTTACCCCTTTATCTATATCGTATCGGTGCCTTCTACTTTGAAGTGATCTACTACTTTTACTCTTATCTTTACTCTTGCTCTTCTAACGTTAGCTACTTGGAAAAATATTACTTTATGTTATATTTTATGACAAAGCTTTGTTTATTCTTGTTTTCAACAACAAATTTATTGATATTTTGGTGAATCCATGAAACTTCAGAATCCCATTTTATCCAAGTTTTTTCCACTTGGATTGATTCTTCTTGGCGTATCATCATTCTTATCTTCCTTTTCTTCTTTATCATCTTTTTTAGCTTTATTTGTGTTCTTCTTCTTTTGGTTATTGCTATTTGTAACAGCTTTAACATCACTAATTCCGTAGTCTCGACCGTTGATGTCGAAGGTCTGGCAATAAGAAATGGCCCAAGGTCGGCCAAGGATAAACTTGTGTCCACTGACCTTTCTCACCAACAATCTGCAGATGTTACCTTCTCTCTTAATCAAGTTGGCTTGAGGAATGGGATAAAGGTCATCTTTTAATTGAATTTCCAAATTCAGTTTTGTATCACATGGCACGGTGTAGCCGTTCTGAAGAATTAAATGTGGATTTCAATGACCTACTAGACCTTGGTTTACTCTATCTCACTCTACCTTGTCCTACCCTCTCCTACCCTACCTTATCCTACCCTATCCTACCCTGCCTTACCCTACCCTACCCCACTCTACTTTACCTTACATTGCACTCCTTGCCTTAACTTACCTTGCCCTATCACTGCTTTGCCGTGCCCTACTTTTCCCTACCCTACCTTGCCTTATTTTGTCTTATCTTTTCTTATTCCACTTTGTCTTATCCTACCTTATCATGCTCTACTTTGCTCTACCGTCTGTTGCTTTACCTTGCCCTACCTTGCCTTACCCTAACTTGCTTTACCTGATCTTACCTTACCTTACTTTACTTTTTCTTATCCTACTACTCTTAATGTATATCTTTTATAAAGTACTGCTCGGTTTTCTACAGTAATCCATACACTATTCTATGTAACTTACCTTATCTTCACCATATTCAATTTTGTCCAAAAAAGCCTTCAGAAGTTTTCGAGGCATTTCAATCACATCTAACATTATATCGAAACCTGTGGTAACCTTCTTCTTAATAACATCACCATTGACCTTAACCGCGTCCGCCGAGACTTTCCACGACCATCTAGCGCTAGGTCTCAGTTTGTACCATGCTACTTGGTCTTGGCAGTTCTCCGTATCTTTGTAGCCAATTGTAACTCTGCCACTTTTACTACACTCTGCTTTGTCACATTTCTTCATAAACACACTGAACAAGGCTTCAGCACTGGAGCCATTGATAACATTGTGTATCAATGATGACTGTTCTACGAACTTTTTTGTTGATATTAATGGTAAGGCTATAATGCCTTGAGCAACGTTGGTGGAAGTGGCAGTTTTGAAACGAATGGGGTGGGTTGGACCGGTCGGAGGGGTGTTGGAGTAGGTTAACTGAAATTGTTTGGTTTCTATTGATAATGAAATTTTAGGCTTAAAATTGAAAGTTTAAGCCTAGAAATGTAATGTTAAGTTTAAAAGTAAGTGTCAGGCTTAAAAACTGAAGCTTAGGTTTAAATTTGTGTTTTAGGCTTGAAAATGAAATTTTAGTCGTAAAGGTTAAAATTTAAGCTTAGGAACAAAATTTAGGCTTAAAATGGAAATTTAGGCGTAAAAGTGGGTTGTACGCTTAAAAGTGGCACTTAGGCTTAAAAATGAAATTATAGGTTTAAACATGACATTTTAGGCTTAAGATGGAAGTTTAGGCTTAAAACTAAAATTTTAGGTTTAAAATGAGAATTTTAGGCTCAAAAATTAAATGTTGGGCTTAAAAATGATCTATCAAGCTTAAAAATGAAATTTTAGGTTTAAACATGGAATTTAGGCTTAAGTTGGAAGTTTAGGCTTAAAAATAAAATTTTAGGTTTAAATATAGAAGTTTAGGCTAAAAATGAAATGTTAGGCTTAAAGATATATTTTTATTCTTAAAAACGCAATTTTATGCTCGAAAACGAAATATTGGGTTTGAGCTTTATTTTTAAACTTATTAAATAGAATTTGGAGCTTAAACGTTTGAATTAGGTCTAAAAATGCGCTTTAGGTTTAAAGGCTCATTTTTAAAATTAACACACTTAAAAATAAGGTTTTAAACTCCTAACTGGAATCCTATTCTCAAAAATAAAGGTTAGGTTTAAAGCGTTTGGCTTTGCTGTTCTTACCTCAACAACATCTTGACCATAGTTTCCCTTCACTTCAACGCCACTAAAAGTGTTGCTAAAACGACCTTTGGTCGACTTAAAACTGGTCGATTTCTTAGAGTCAAAAACGTTTTTCTTGGTTTTACAGTTTTCAATCTTATTAGTATTAACACAGCCAAAAATAGGTATAATCGATTCTTTTGTTGTGGTCGAAAAGACGGCTTCAATTGCTTGTCCTGGCGTGCCTACGCTTACGGTAGTTGTGTAGTTTCCGTTACGGTAGTCTAGGTCGATGGTGTAGAAGGTACGTTGTGGTTTTGAAGTGGTAAGAGTACAGTATTTGCTGAAGAACAGTAGGAAGGTTAGGAGTGTAGATGAAGACATTACTGTAGCATACGATGATATACGATGAAAGAGATTATATATGATTTTTGAATAATCTTTCCTTATATAGTCATTTAGTCATCAATTTTTGATTTACAAGGTTGGGTTTAAATATAAATGCAGCTTGACATACAAACCTTTATATTTTGATCATTGTGGACTTAATTTCGAATTGAGAATGTCACGTAGACAGTTCATGAACAGAATGGTTGGTTAATGTTTGTTCAAATTTGTTCACCCACATAGAATGCTTTTTGGTTACAATAGTGATGACACATGCTTTTTTTAAGTAAGGGTTGGGCTAAAGACAACAATAAGCGTGCGTAGTACGGCTAGAAAGAGAGATAAAGTTAAGACTTGAGACTAAGGTTATCTGAAAGTTTGTACTAGAACTTGGGCTATGGTTAAAAATAAGGTTAGGTGTAGTGCCAGGATTAAATCAAAACTTAGGGCTAAGGTTAGACTAAAAAAATTAAAGCTTGAGCTACGGCTGAAGATAAAGCTTGAACTAGGGCCTTAACTTATTTTCTGGACTAAGACTTTGGCTGAGACTAGGGCTAATAGTAGAGCTTAGAGTACGGCTCGGGCTAGAGATAACGCTAGGGCTAAGACTAGAACAAAGTCTTGGGTAGAATTGAGGCTATGGCTAAAAGTAATGCTTGGGCTAAGGCTCGGACCTACTTGTAGACTATGGCTTGGACTAATACTAGGTCTTAGGCAAGGACTTAGGCTAGAGCTTAGGCTAGAGCTTGGGCTTAAACTAGGGCTTAGGCTAGGACTTTATTAGACTAGGGCTTAGGCTAGGGATTAGGCTACGGCTTAGGCTAGGACTTTGTTAGGCTAGGCCTTAGGCTAGGATTCAAGCTTAGGCTTAGACTTAGGTTTAGGCTATGGCTGAGGCTGGAGTTAAGGGTCGGACTACCCTACTCTACCACGCCATACCCCACCCCTCTTTACCCCACCCTGATCTAGCCTACCCCACCCGACCCTCCACTACTTCGGGAAGTAATAGAAGTAATAGTGAACAGCATTGAAACAATGTGTAAGCAACCATCAAGCCAAAGAAAAACAGCAAATTTTAGAAAACAGAGGGTTAACACAAGCAAACACATACAATAATATCATTACTCTTATCATAATATCACTAATCTTATCATAATATCATCAACGTTTTCATGTTTAACTTTAAAAACATAAACATTATCAAATTTAGTCACACATTCAACTCACAATCAGTTATAACTTAACTTTAATGAGCCCACAGGTTCAGGTTTTTCTCTATCTTAACCTTATTCTTAACATAATTCAATATCCATTCCGCGCGTCCTCTCTCGCTAAAAATAAAAATATATTTTTATAGACAAGATAAATATTGAAGAGCTGGCCGAAAGATTCGAGATGGACAAGATTTCAGTTTTGAAAAGTAGAGTTCTGGAAAGGAAAAGGTTTATTAACAACAAATCGTAAAGATACGATGATATGGCATATCTGTGAAAATCTTTCACAAATGGAACGAGCTGTTAAACAAGCGAAAACAAAGTTAATTATAGACGAACATATGGAATCGGTTGAAGATGAAGACTGTAGAGAGTTGTGTGTGAGAGATATTCTCTAGCGAAGCCCACTGACGTAATCGTGTTATAAACCAAGTATCAAATACATTAAATAACCAATAAATGATCTTTACGATCAACCAAATACCAAATAATTCAATAGACCAAAATACTATCTTTATTTACAACTAAAGCTACAAAACCAATATATCTTGACCAAACTTGAGCTTGTCGCGACCAACCGCACCGTGGGTTCGAAGTGCATCTTACAAAGACATCGACGTTGCCGTTGGTTGATGTTGGGACGCAAACGGACACCGGCTGAAAAAAAATTTAGAAAATACAAAAACAGTTTTCGAAGGAGTAAAAACGTTCGTTATTTTATTAGCTGAATGTTGTGCCCAGTAATGGGGTAAAAGTCATGTTGCTTACCAGATTCTTGGATGGGTGCTATGTTGACGGCCATCTGTTTTTGAACAATGGGCCCCTTTTCTCTGTATTAAGACGAGCTGGGAAGGTACCTGTAGCCTGATATTCCGGTAGCAGCGCGCTTAATTAGATTCCCGCCGAAAAATGCACGATTGTTGGATTTTTGGGATGACTTCTGGCCAGCTCCAACAATTTGAACGCAGGCTCAACAGTCTGTGGAACAAATCTGTCCGGCCATGAAGCCCATTGACGATGCTCAAAAGTTCGTTGTTCATCTCCACGAGTGACAAAGTTTCGTATAGTTCAGATCCGAGTCCGACGAAGCTTCCGCGCTTTTAATGCTGAATGGGCCGGCTATAAGGGTATCCTTGACTTTGACAGGGTAATACGGATAACATTTTGGCCTTTTGATCTCCACAAACTTACACAACATAAAAATGTGAACAATTTTCCTGCCATGCCATGGTCCAAAAGTCCTCTACAGTAACTTTTACGGGCCCCTGCAATAATAAAAAATAAAAAAATAACAATATAATTGAGAGGGTGAATAAGTCAACTGTCGGATTAAGTAATCTCAAAAAATTGACCACCCTTAAGGCATAAGATAAAAAAAGAAAAAATACCAATAAAAAGAAAAGATTAGTAACTTACTTGACAAGCAATAAACGTGTTCTTCATTTCTTCGTTTTTGACGTAGTTTGCGGTTAGCACAGCTCTTGTTTCATCAGCGCAACCCACGTCTGAAATGACCTTTTAATTAGCGAAGCGTAATCAGACTGTTAAAATTTTTTACAATAACCTTAATAACTTATACTTAATTCATCTCCATCTATACTTACAATAACTTAT
Source organism: Bursaphelenchus okinawaensis (assembly GCA_904066225.2). Classification (NCBI taxonomy): domain Eukaryota; kingdom Metazoa; phylum Nematoda; class Chromadorea; order Rhabditida; family Aphelenchoididae; genus Bursaphelenchus; species Bursaphelenchus okinawaensis. The sequence continues at coordinate 1,405,357 of CAJFCW020000005.1, read as the reverse complement.
ATGTAACCTACTTTTGCAACCAGCTTTGCCAAAAAACTATAAAATAGTAACGTAAATTTATAAAATACCCTTGACAACTTTACCTTTGTAGCGACATTTTCTTTGGTTAGCCATAAACGCGCTTTGAGTGGACGCGATTTTTGTGCTACGCAACTTCAGAAATTCTACTTTCAGTCCGTCCACATTCACTTTCGTCAGATATTCAGCAAAGCCACTCATCGCGATCAACTTAGCCGCCAATTCCGGGTGTTTGGCCGCTTTTTCAGCTAATCCTGGAGCTAAACCATCGGGCAGAGACACGGTACCTCCAGTTTTGCGACGACTGAAAAAGTTTCTTTTTTAATTTAATTTTCCTAGTGTAAAAGAAATTTTAGCATACATATTTTCTATTCAATTCAAAGCTCAAAAACAAAAAAAAATGTAATTGGTTGCCGCAACCTGCACATTGACATTCGCAGGCCGCACAATCGAAAAACTGAAATTTAAAATCAGTCTTTTTTGCTAGGTCAAAATTTTCCAATGTTTGTTAAGAATAACAAAAACTTACGATAATGGTGCTTTCTTCTGAACTTGAGGCAGTTCTGTTCCTTTAGCATTTGTATTCGCATCAGTTCTAGTTCGAGACAGCCGTTTTTTCCACATGACGGACCGAGCTGAAACGAACAACCGCTCGTAATGCGACCAAACTAAAGTATGAGCATCAAGATCAGAAAAAATTATTAAAAATCAATAAAATTTGCATATTTGTAAAAAATAATTACCAGGAGCCAAAAATGCAATAACAATGTAACAAAAATTAAAATGTGAGATGATGCGAAATGGGTTGAACTGACTCAACGGGCATCGTATACCAACACTAAAAAAATCAATATACTTTCAATTAAAACAACAAGCTTTTAATACTATATAAAAATTATAGACATTATTCTCCAAAAAAACGTAACCTAAACTTTCAGAAACTACTACATATTCTGTCGGCAGTTTAACCACACATTGACATATTACCTAAATCTAAAAACAAAAACATAGTAAAACCTACAGATTCTGCTCCGTTTCTTGTATAAAACTCAGTGTCCACATTCTCGATAGCGAATCTGATCTTTTGGTCGGATTTCATTAGGTTGGTTGCATTCTAAAAGTTTAAAGATAACAGAACATCCTTATATATGCAAACATAAAATTTGAATAAAATAAAACACTTCAAAACATTATTCAACAACTTATCTACTAATTTCATTTTTATAAACCTGTTAACCGAAGAACGAGACAAAACCTTACCTCCAAACATGTAGATCATTGGAAGAGCGGCATTTGGAGTCGCATTCACCGTGTTTCTTCCGTCCATCGTGCTGAAAAACTTAAATTCAATAATTTAAACTTATAACACCAATAGCAAAAGCTATTATTCTTACCTTGTCCTATAACGACGAAAACTTTACCTTGTTTCCAAAAAATAACGAAATTATAGCGTTTATATTATTTTTTAACTGCGCCCTCACTTGTGTTTTCGCTTTGCAGGCTGCAAAAACTTTTTATACGAAGAAAGCTTTTTTTGCGGTAAAAATTTAGACGAAGCAAAATATATTTGGAAAAAATTTTTAAAATGTTTCAAGTTTATAAACTAAAAGACTTACTGACCGGTCGAATAATTTACTTTTACAATGTTGAAATGCTTGGAACCGCTATCACGGAAGCATCAATTTTTAGGTTTAGGACTGATGATACGATTATGTATAACAACATATGTGGGTAAACTTAATTTTGAAATCAGTTCTTAAAAAATTCTTAATTAACTAATTTTAAAAAATTTATTTTACAGTAATCTCGGTACATTACGACTTCATTTACTTGGGCGATTTGATGGACTTTGTGGCCTTGAATCTGATGTCATTTCGAACCTATTGTTATGTATTTGTGGTTTTTGGATTTATCGTCATAGCTGTAGATGTGTTTACTCTCGCAGTTACTATGTTACAACCATACGTGGCTATACGATGGCGCATAGTAACGTGTTTGATTCATTATCTTATTGTTGTGCCTTTGATTTGTTTTTGTGAGTTTTAACTGATAGTTTATCTTTAATTTGTTGTTGTTATTTGATGAAGATTCAGAAGAACGCCAAGCTTCACTTTTTTTAAATTTTCAAAGACTTTCTTTACAGTAAAACGTTTTTTAGCAATGTACTTGGGTTTTTTCTTCTGATAGGGGAGGGGGGGTGGAGGGGGGGTGGATCCACCCCCCCCCCAGAGCCCATCCGAAAAAAATTTCACAGGTAGGTACCTGTACGCGAAAAATGGGAAAAAAATTTCGAAAAAAAAATCGGTCCACAGGTGGACGAAAACCTGTGGACGAAAAAATTTTTTTGGGTTTCCACCCCCTCCAGAAAAAATTCCGTAGCGACGCCCCTGGATGGGATATGCCTGATGATTACTATTACTTTATTTGAAAAAACCTTTTTATGACATTTTTTCTACAACATAATATGCTCTTTAATCTTTAATGCCTAGCGAATATTCCCGGAAATAAACTAAATGTTTTTGTTATTTTGAGTCATAGTTTATATGCGTTCGTCTGTCGAACTGACCATTCGAATAGTTAACGGCGCGTTTTACTATAAACACTGGCGTTTGCACCGAAATGTTTCGAATTTTGAAACGGATCCGCTTTTGTAAAATGGAATTTTGCAAGTTGAAAAAACACTTTGTTTTGGATTGGAGGGGGTTTTGTAGATTTTTGTAGTATTTTGATTTTTTGGGGTTTACGAAAGCTTAAAAGTGGAAAAAGTTTAGAGTTGTTAAGTCAAACTGGGAATTTAAAATGAATTTTAAGTGTAAATAAGCTTTATAGTTAACCTGAAAATGAAGTTTGGTTTAAAAATTAAGTTTAAAATTGAAATTTTAGGCTCAAAATGTAAATTTTAAATTAAAAATAAAAGTTTAGGTTTGAAAAATAAAATTTTAAGCTTAAGAATTAATTTTAGGCTTAAAAATGAATTTTAGGTTTAAAAATCTATTTAGGCTTTAAAATGAAATCTTAGGCTTAAAAATTAATTTTAGGCTTAAAAATGAATTTTTTGCTTAAAAATGATGTTTAAGCTCAAAATGACGCTTTAGGCTTGAAAATGAATTTTAGGCTTTATAATGAAATTTAAGACTTAAACATTAATTTTAGGCTTAAAAATTAAAGTTTACATTTGAAAATGAAAACTTAGGTTTAAAAACGAATTTCAGGCTTAAAAATGAAGTCTAGGCTTAAAATAGAATTTTATGCTTAAAAATTAACATGTCAGTTTATAAAATAAATGTTATTAAAACATTTTTTAATTGTTTTACTGTAGTGCTACATTTATATTTAACTCAATTTGTTCAACCTCTCCTCTCCCGAAATGCCATACATTCCTCTCTAATTAGAAACGAGCCCATTTACGATGACCTTTGGTGCAATTGATCTAATTACAGGCTACCTTCATTTATGTTTCCTCTAGATTCCAATTTGCACTTTTGTGGAACAATCGCTGGAACTAATGGTCGGGAAAGTGCATTTGTAGGGTCGGAAACTACTTTTTACAATGTTTTCGCAAATGGGTTTACTGTCGAGTTAGTCACGTTTAGGGTACTTGATCCTAAGCTGACTTCGTACTTTTTTCGCAGTTTTTAAGATGGATTCCTTAGTTTAGAGCCCTAGCCCAGAGCCCTAGCTCAGAGCCCTAGCCCCGAGCCCTAGCCCAGAGCCCTAGCCCAGAGCCCTAGCCCAGAGCCCTAGCCCAGAGCCCTAGCCCAGAGCCCTAGCCCAGAGCCCTAGCCCAGAGCCCTAGCCCAGAGCCCTAGCCCAGAGTCCTAGCCCAGAGCCCTAGTCACGAGCCCTAGCTCAGAGCCCGAGCTCAAAGCTCTAGTCTTAGCCCCAGCTTTAGCTTTAGCTCTAGCAGTTGTCTTAGTCTTAGTTCTAGCGCTAGCCTGAGTCTTGGCGTTAACCTTCAGCCGTAGCCTGAGGGTTGGCCTTATCCTTCAGGCGTAGCCTGAGGGTTGGCCTTAACCTTCAGCCCTAGCTCATAACTCTAGCTCATAACCCTAACCGTAGTCTTAGTTTTAAATTTCTAGTGTTAACCCTAAGCGTAATCCTGGTTTTAAAACTCTAGCTTTAGTCCGAGCTCTAACCCTAGTCCTAACCCTAACCCTATGCATAGTCTTAGTTTGAAACTTCTAGCCGTAGATCGAGCTCTAGTTCTATACCCGGCTTACATAAACAGCTTTTTGTAAAAAAAAAATAAAAATCGACCAAATGACCTCATAGTGCCCGCAGAAATACAGAGCCAAGTCCCAACACTCGCAGTCATTTGTTGGGTCGTTTTACATCGAGGCAAATATTATACAAAGCTACACTATTACATAAGAAAAAGTTGCGTAATATCATTTCTTGCAATTTCTCTAAGGCTATGTTGTTGGGTAATCGTTATTACGTTATTGGGTAACACCACAGAAATTCAAATGTAATAGCACTTACTGTCACACATCTCCTACTCTTACCTAATAGGTGCCGACATAAAGAACCCGCCATTTTTTACAGGAAATTACAAGGAAGGTATGGCGGATTCTTTATGCCGATACCTAATAGAAGAACAGGCTAGAGCTAAAGAGGATTATGAAATTTCAAAGGGGTCTTACAAAATTTTAGTTTTTTAATGGCGGAGGGGTGTCTTTTTGATGTTGTTCTCTAGACAAAGAGGTGGAGTTCAATATTTTTAGAAAAACATTGTCACTTTGTGAAATGACACACGATTTTGAATGTATTGGTCCCAGATGGTCAAAGCTGTAAATCATTTTTTGTCACAGATCCGGTCGTTTTTCTCTTTTTTTTTGTATTTTCTACTTTCTTTTTCTTAGTTTTAAAACATTTTTTTAACAAAAGCTCAAAATTTTTTGTCTGGAAAAAGTGAGAGTTGAGTTAAGGTAGAACTAGGGTCGGGCTTAAGGAGTAGGACTAGAGTTGGGGTTAGTCTCTAGAATTTATTTTTTTACACATAAAAGTCATTTTTAATGTATAAAAAATTTTTTAACTTAAAAATGTATTTTTAAGTCTAAAAGTAATTCTTAAGCATAAAATTCATTTTTTTAAACTCAAATATATTTTTAAGCCTAAATTTTACTTTTAAACCTAAAATTGATTTTTAAGCATAAAATTTATTTTTAAACCTAAAGTTCATTATTTAAGCCTAAAAATTTAAATTTAAGCTTAAAATTCATTTTTTAAATCTAAATTTCATTCTTATCCTTAAAATTAATCTTTTAAGCTTAAAATTCATCTTTTACGTCTAAATTTTTCTTTTAAGCCCAAATTTTTTTAAGCATAAAAATTTATTTTAAAGCTTAAATTATTCGCCCAAGATTTCCCCCGTATTTTACCAGTCTTGCTCCCACAAAATTTTCTCAACGTTTTTAACATTTGTTGTTCGTGTCAAAGTTTTCGCCTTGATTTCCTGACATTTGACGGGTTTTCAAAAAATAATTCGTGGGATTTCCGGAGGCAATTAGCACGTCTCAGACACTTTTCAACTATTTTATTACGTTTTATAATGGCGTTAGTGATAATATTGGTATATTTAGTAAATTTAAGAACCACTTTCGGTATAAATTTAAAAATTTTGGTCGAATTTTGAAAAATTTTGGTAAAGAAAGTTTTTGCAAATTTTAATTTTTTTGAAAATTTTAGTTTTTATGGTCTTTGTGGTACTTAAAATGCACTATTAGTCATTTTTTATGCTTTTCTAAGCTATGTTTGACTCATTTTTCACTGTAAAGAAAGTTATTGCGGTTTTTCAAGAAGCCCAAAAATTTTGACCAAAATGACTTTTTATGACATTTTTAGATGACAAAAACTTTAAAAATGACATTTTTATAGATTTAGACCGCATAAATGTTATTATAACAAGTTTTAGGCCGCTTTCAGTTCAATGAGATCAAATTACGTTTATAGACAACACGATATATTTATACTCATATCGGGGAAATGATGTTGCATTTTGAAAAAAAGTTTTAAGAAACTTATTTTACATAGTTTTGGCTAACTAAAAATGAAAAAAGGTTTTGGGTTCATTAAAAATGGCATTTTATACCAGCGGTTTTAAAGGTACTGCAATGGTTTTGAAGGTTGGGTATTATAGGTGGTTTTGAAAGCTTTTTTTAGGTATAACTTGGTTATAGCAAGACAATTTGAAAAAGTGTTTTAAGACAATTATTCTACATAGTTTTGGCTAGCTATAAATTAAAAAATATTTTGGGTTTATCAAAAATGTCATATTATATACCACATTTTAGGGACACTACCTCGGATTTGAGGGTTGGGTAGAATACCTGTTTTTTAAAGTTTTTTAGGTATACCTCGGTGATATAATGACAGTTTGAAAAAGTGTTTTAAGAATATGATTTTACATAGTTTTGGCTAGCTAGAAGTTAAAAACGTTTTTGGAATCATCAAAAAATGGCATTTTATACATCTATTTTTAGGGATACTATCACGGTTTTGAGGAGGGACAATAGGTGTTTTTTGAAGGTTTTTAGATGTAACTTAGTCATATTATGACGTTTTTTATGAATATAGTAAAAATTCAATAGAGTGACATTATATAAACCTATAGTATTTAAAAATTGTTGCTAATTGTTAAGGGCGTGTCATTTATTGACTGTTTTTCAAGCGCAACTTAGGAACGGCGGGCTAGGTGACCAAATGACTTTAATGTGTTGTATCTTATTAAAGATTAACTAAAAATTTAATTTTGTTGTATATTTTTACTCTATATTCATTGCTTATTTGACGATATTTTTCTAGTCCAGCCTTTATGTGTTTATTTATCAAGTACAGTAGATTAACGTCAACGTTCAAGCATTTTTCTTTGTTTTGAAGCCCAAAAATTGTTTATTATGGGAGAGGAAATTAATCAAAAACAGATTTATTTTTTCGAACGAAGATCACCAAACTAAATTGTTAATTCACGGCTTTTGCTGAACATTTTTGACACTTTGGACAGAAGCTTTTGTGACATAAGACAAGAAAATGATTATAGCAGTTGTAGAAGCTTGCGTAAGATTAGGTTCTGTAAAAAATGGCAAGGGTGAGATAAAGTGGGGATAAGTAAAGTTAGGGCAGATAGAGATAAATAAAGTAGGTCAGGGTAGGGTAGGGTAGGGCATGATAGAGTTGGGTAAGGTTAAATTAAGGCAGGACAGGGTGGGATAGGGTACATTAAGGTACAGCAGCCTAGGGTAGGGCATGATACAGTAGGGTAAGGCTAAATTAAGGTAGACCAAGATGGGGTAAGGCTTGATTAAAGTAGGCCAGAGTAAAGAAAGGTTAAATTGTTAGGGTAGAATAGGGTAGGGTAAGGTAGGGTAGGGTAGGGTAGGGTAGGGTAGGGTAGGGTAGGGTAGGGTAGGGTAGGGTAGGGTGGGGGTAAGGTAGGGTAGGGTAGGGTAGGGTAGGGTAGGTTAGGGTAGGGTAGGGTAGGGTAGGGTAGAGTAAGGTAGGGTAGGGTAGGGTAGGTTAGGGTAGGGTAGGGTAAGGTAGGGTAGGGTAGGGTAGGGTAGGGTAGGGTAGGGTAGGGTAGGGTAGGGTAGGGTAGGGTAGGGTAGGGTAGGGTAGGGTAGGGTACGGTAAGGTAGGGTAGGGTAGGGTAGGGTAGGGTACGGTAGGGCAAGGTAGGGTAGGGTAGGGTAGGGTACGGTAGGGCAAGGTAGGGTAGGGTAGGGTAATTTTAAGTAAAGTAACGTTAGGTTTTGCTCGGCGAACGATTTCCCGCTTTGAAAATTGGCTGAAATTTAAATTCCATCTCCTTATTTGAATTCTTTTGTCGCTCGTTCAGTTCCGGCAAACTGACCGCTACAAAAACAGTGTTTTTTGGTTTTTTTTTGGTGTTACAATAGCAAAAAAAAATTTTAATTTTTCAAATTTTTTAAAAATTTTTAATTTTTAATTTTTTTTTGTATTTTTAAGCTGTTTTTTCTATTATGTTTGCTTTTCTTTTGTACCCTATTAAAATTTCGAAATCAAAGCTTTGTAAAAGGCCATAGATTATGGGAAAATCGAAAAAAGTGTCGAAAAGGCAAAGGCCTCACAAATTTATTCGTGTTTGGACGATTAGAGTTCATTTTTGGTTCGTTTTGAGATCATAGAGGTTTATATTAGAGTAGGGTAGGAGGTGACAATAGGGACAAAATTACAGTAAAAATGAAGACAGGCTAGGGTTAGAGATGGGAACAAGGCTGGGAATTAGGAGAAGGCCAAAACCAGGATCAAAGCTAGGGCTTAGACTAGAATTTAAACCAAGACTTTCACTACGGTTGAGGCGGCTTAGGCTATAGCTTAGGCCAAAACAAGGGTGTTAGGACAGGATTTAAGCGTGGGCTTAGACTAAAGATAGGGATAAAACTAGGGCTAATGTCTTAGGGCCTGGGCTAGGGCTCTGAACTAGGGCTCTGGGTTAGGGCCCTAAGCTAGGGCTCTGGGCTAGTGCTCTGGGCTAGGGCTTAAGCGTGGGTTTAGACTAAAGATAGGGATAAAACTAAGGATAATGTCTTAGGGCCTGGGCTAGGGCTCTGGGCTAGGACTCTGGGCCAGGGCTCTGGGCTAGGGCTCTGGGCTAGGGCTCTGGGCTAGGGCTCTGGGCTAGGACTCTGGGCTAGGGCTCTGGGCCAGGGCGGCTTTGGGCTAGGGTTCTGGGCTCTGGGCTAGGGCTTTGAGCTAGGCTTTTGGGCTAGAACGCTGGGCTAGGTGTCTGGGCTATGGCTAGACCTAGGGTTAGGGTTGAGCCACTTATTTTGAAATAGCAATTATTACAGTAATAACACCACCTCTTTGCTCAAAAGATAAAGTGGTTTTTATGAAAGATAAGATCAGGCGTAGCATAATATGACTTTTTATTTAGTATATTAGGGTGACTAAAAAGAAATGACTAATGCGTGGGATCGAAATAAAAAAAATCTTCAAAATTTTAAGAGCTTTTGGGGATTTTTGAACCTTTTAAATTGTTTGAAACAGGGTTACTTTGCCCTACCCTACTCTACCCTGTTCTATTCTATCTTACCCTACCTTACCCTACCTTTTCTTTTATAAAATTTACTGATATATGAAATGGCTGTTCGTATTTTACATGACGTTTATATCTTTCTTAACAAACTTATATATTCCACATGTTTCAGTAGTCATACGGGTCCAAGATAAAACTGTGAAGTACAATTTAGTTCAATACGAAGTGGTAGCAAAGTGATGAAAGTAGAAATCTGCCTTTTACTTTTGACATTTTTTGTTGTAAATGAGTCTAAATCCTTGCCATCAGTCAAACAAACAGCCAAACCACACAAACTAGATATGGAAGTGCCTATTTATCATCGACCGGACAAGGCTGGTAAGTCTATTTTACTGTCTCAACCCTAGCCCCGAGCCCCGAGCCCCGAGCCCTAGCCCTAGCCCTAAGACGTAGCCTAAACTACAGCCTAAGCTATAGCTTAAGCCATAACCTAAGCCATAGTCTAAGCTCTAGTTCTAGCCTAGCCTTAGCCCCATCATAAGGCCTAGTTCAAGCTCTAGCGCTAGCATTAGCCCGAGCTTTAGGCTTAGTCCTTGCCTTATCATGAGGTCTAGTCTAAACCTAAGTCCTAGCCTAGACTTTTATTCTCAATAAGCGCTAGCTCATTTTCTTAGTATTGTATTTTCAATATTACTAGTTCGACAATAGATGCCACTAATGTTTCTAGAAAGACCAGCAAATTGTCCAAAGAGTCAGATGAGTGAGATAATCAAAGCTTGTACGGACGAATGTCAACGTGATTCGGAATGTCCTTCACGGCGAAAGTGTTGTTGGAACGGTTGTGCCAAGCGATGCACAAAGCCTTTGATCAAGGATCCAACCAACTACCTTAACCTGCCACTTCTCACCAACGATGATTGACTGTAATTTTTGGAGATTACGGTACTCAAGTAGTACGTTGAAGTCATGGTATCTTAGTAAAGAGAGGTATTTGAGTGCAGTGAGGTTACTGTGCTTTAATATTATCGTCTTACGGTACTTATGTTTAGTACTTTTAGAGTACGGTGCTTAAGTAAATTTACTTTACCTTATTCTACTCTGCCGTATTCTGCCGTACCGTATTGTTTTCTACCCTACCGTACTCTGCCGGATATTATCGGATCTTATGGTACTCTACCCTGCCTTGCCTTATCCTACCCTAACCTACGCTAGCTTTGAGTGCATATACTGTAAACACCGTAACTTCAATGTACTATACATAAGTACCATCCTATAAAAATTATTTTTTTCGACTGGTCGATAATTTTATAAAACTAATTTTTTTTGCATTTTATTTTGTTTTTCTTACCGGTCTTTTTTATTTACCACAATCTTTCGTATTTCACAAAAATAGCTCGGTCTCTACGTGTCGTATGTCTTTTACTACTTATTATAGTATAGTATAATATAATAACTTTTTTTACTATAATAATTTTTGAAATATAATATTATAGTTGTCTTGTTTGTATAACTTTGAAGACTTTTTTATTTTTTTTTGTATTTTTAAGCATAGTACTATGATATGATATTATACTAAAGTTATTGTACATTAAGTTTTGATGTAACAATGTAATAATAAAATTTTTATGTTAAGAAACCTTACAGTAATCTACATTATGAGTCTAAAAATATTTATCAAGTCATATGTGATTTATGGCCAATGATAAATAACATAGACAAACATTCTACAAATGTTGTTTTGGGTATATGTTGTTGTTAACATTGACAACTGTCATAACAAATCATTGGCTAGTCAACACGTGAACGGCTACTAAGAAAAGAATTGCGTTTGCACTTACCCTACCCTACCCTACCCTACCCTACCCTACCCTACCCTACCCTACCCTACCCTACCCTACCCTACCCTACCCTACCCTACCCTACCCTACCCTACCCTACCCTACCCTACTCTACCCTGCCCTATCCTACTGTATCATGCCTTATTCAAATTCTACCCTAATGTACCCTGCTTCTCTTCGACCCCGCCTTACTGTATTCTGCTCTATCGTACTCCAGCTTACACGCTTCACTACCACATGATCTATCCTTAATTGCGTAACTCTACCCGAGCTTATCGTAACTTTACTTTAAGGTACAGTATCTCTTCTCTATCCTATCCGACCCTTCTCCTGTCTTATTATAGCTTATATTAGGTGCTGACATAAAGAACTCGCCATACTTTTCTTGTAATTGTCTGTAAAAAGTGGCGGGTTCTTTATGTCGGCACTTGATACTTTTGCCTCGCCGTAACTTCATTTTAGCTTCACATTAGGCTTATACGGCCTTTTTTCTAGACTTAGTTTCACTGTAAGGCTTACCTCATGCATATATCACCTTTATTATCACTATTACCGTAACCCAAAAACAAAAAATAAATATAAGTTTCAAAAATCATTGTCTATAGCCCAAATTCCAAAAAGTGCATTGACAAGAATGTTTTACATCAATCTGTCTACATTTCTCACTTTCTTTCAGAATCAAACAACAAGTGTATGGCAGTTTAAAACAAGATGACATATGGCAATGTTGTTTATGTCAACGCGTATAAACAAAGACAAGGAAAAACATATAAATTAGTCTGTTTTTGTGCTATATAACTTCAGTTTGAGCTGTTGTATCAGAATGTGGTGGATTTCGGTGTTAAAGCCTAAAAGAGGTTGAGCTATATTGTAGTAGGTGGTTTTGTGTACCTGATATTGTAGTAGGTGCTTGGTGGTACTGGCGAACATTTTGTTATCTAAAATTGATATTTTTTAGTCAGTACTGCTTTAATACAGTATTAAAACTTCTATTTTTTACTATTAAAACACCCAAACCTATAAAATTATATTACACTTGACATCAGATTACCCTATATTACACTAAGCTGTATAACTCTTTATCAAAATAACAAACTTTTATCAATTCTCTACAGTACTAATCACTAAAGACTACAGTAACATATTTTAATAAAAGATGACTAACTTTATGGCAGAATTTATAATACTGGTTATATTAACCATAACAGTCTTGAACGTAGAAGCTTCAAATGAATGTGGCGCGTGTGAACAGCTGGTTATCAACAAGATAGGTGACAGAAAGTGTGTACGTCAACCTCAGTGCTGCGAACGTGGGTTTTTGACATGTAATACGTTAATGTAGAAGCCAGACTTTACACGGGCTCCAGAGCTGGAGTCGGAGCTGGCTAAAGCTAAGGCTAAAGTTAAGGCTAAAGCTACGTTACTAACCTTTACAATCTTCAGAACACGGTATTCAACTGACATGTCTCGTCAACCCTTGTACTAACTACAACACTGCTTGTCCGAGAGCCAAGCACTGTGTACCAGTATATTGTGAAGAAATTGGTTGTACTGCGTTCTACTACGACGACTTTTACAATTTAATCCCCGGAGGTGAATGTGAAGTTAAAGTTTTGAAAATTGGTGATGATGAGTTGGATGGAATAGTCAGTCGTGCACGACGTTATGTTTCTAGCTTCTTTGGTATTTGAAAGGTATTGTTAGTGTGATAAATATGTTTTTCGATTGTTTTCTTGAAATGTTTAAAACAATACAAAATGATGGTAAAGATGGCAGGGCAAAGCTAAAGCAAGGCAAATCTAGTGGAGAACTAAGGTAAGGCTAAAGTAAGGCTAAGGTAAGCCTGTTACAAAACTAAAGTAAGATTAGTCTCAACCTAGGCTAGGAAAAGGGAAGGATAAGACAAGGATATGACTAAACATAGACTAGGATATGACTAAGCAGAATGAAAGTAAAGCTAGAGTAGGGTTAGCGTAAGGCTAAGGTAGAGCTATGAAAAGGTTATGACAGACTAGGCTATCCTAGAGATAGCCGAAGGTGGGGCTTGGTAGGGCTAGGGTAAGATATGGCTAACAGGGAAAGTACTCTAGCTGCTCCGCAGCTCAAAATTTGTATATGAAATTCTTGTAATACCATTAGTACCCAAGAACTAAACTGAGGATGATGATGAAGTGCTAAGGCTGTTCTATAAAGATTGGGTGGTATTAGTCCTTGGTGCCGTGCAATATTTGTGATAGCGTCAGTCCGCGTTCGTGGCCTTTCGAGTGGTCTTTGGAGTAAGATAAGAAGAAGTTTTTTCATCTGCCCAGATTTTAATCACATGCGTTTCAAAAACTTGACTCATTGTAATTAAAGACAGCATTAGAACCATTCCTAAAGAAACGCTTACTCACAAAAGCAATTTGTCACAATAGAACATGTTGTACTATAATATATAAGCATTGTTCTTCTTTTTACAATCTTGTTGCTTTTTCAATATTTTTATTTAAAATTGTTGCTTTAACTATAGTACCAGTCCAAGAGCAAATTTTTAAGATCAGTATCAAATGTCAGCAACACTTTGGTGCACTTTTTTTGTCTTGTCGTTGTTATCTAATGCAGTAACAAGTTTAAGACAATGTTACCATGAAAACGGTGAGGATATGTCACCTGACACTTGCAATCAAAGACACAACCATGCTTGCATCAAATATGTTTATGACAGTGGACGTGTCGTACGGTAAGTTTTTAGCTGCACGACAAGGTACAGTAAGACAAATTAAGAGAATGAAATTGCAACCCGAAGGTAGAGTAAAGTAGGATGAGGTATGGTATTGCACGTGCAAACAATTTTTTTTGCAGCTCTTGCGCACACAGTGATGAATGTATGAACGGCGAGAAAACAGCTAAGCGAAGGAACGGCGTTGCCCATTGCTGTTACCAAGAGTTGTGTAATTCTACAGAAAACGTTGTATTATCATCGTTTGTCTTAATTTTTACAGTTTTTTACTTCTTTCAATAAATTTTGACATTATTATGGCTTGTAAACTTCTCAATATAAGAAACAGTTAAGCTGAGTTATAGCTAAAGATTGACTTCACTAGCACTGGAACTAGGATTAACCCTAGGGCTAGAGAGAATGCTATAGATAGCGCTAATTCAAAGACTTGAGGTAAGATTACTCCTAGCGATAGAGTTAGAATTAGGGCTAATGGATAAGACTTTGGTCTAGAATTGTAGGCTAAAGGCTCTGGGCTAGGGCTCTGGGTTAGGGCTCTGAGCTAGGGCTTTGGGTTAGGGCTCTGAGCTAAGGCTCTGAGTTAGGGCTCTGGGCTAAGGCTCTGGGTTAGGGCTCTGGGCTAAGGCTCTAGCCTAGGGATCTGAGTTAAGGCTCTGGGTCAGGGCTCTGGGCTAAGGCTCTGGGTTAGGGCTCTGGGCTAAGGCTCTAGCCTAGGGATCTGAGTTAAGGCTCTGGGTCAGGGCTCTGAGCTAAGGCTCTGAGTTAGGGCTCTGGGCTAAGGCTCTAAGTTAGGGCTCTGAGCTAAGGCTCTAGCCTAGGGATCTGAGCTAAGGCTCTGGGTCAGGGCTCTGGGCTAAGGCTCTAGCCTAGGGATCTGAGCTAAGGCTCTGGGTTAGGGCTCTGGGCTAAGGCTCTGAGTTTAGGCTTATTTTTAAAAATTACCAAAAAAAATTTTTAAAAGATGTTAATTTAAAAGCATTCTATAAAACCCACGTGGCCTCATTTCAAAATCAAAGCGGTGTTATTGTAGCTACGACAACAAATTGGCGTAGCCGGGATACAGAATGAGCTCTAGTCCACGTTTCCGCCTCTGCTTTTATAAATGTCTAATATAAAATTCGAATTTAAAAATGAATTTTTAAAATTTTAACGTGATTTTTTTCTATAAAATACTCTTTCTTGAATCTTAATTACAATAGTACTATCTTGCACTAACTGAAGTACGAAATTTTTTACAGCACCAGTATTATCGTGCGCCATTTCTACCTATACTGCTAAAACTACAGTACTATTTGCAATACCTTGCTATTACTTACTACAGTACCGCCCATTAAACTAGACTTCAGTACTAAATATAAAGTCTTGTGATACAGAATACAGTAAGAAAGTTGATGAATGATATACATGGGTGATATTGGAAGATTACGTCAGAATGTAAACGTCAATAAGAACGCGTATGGTGGAAAGATCAATGTTGTATATACAGACAGTTTGGACTATGAAAATGTAAGTTTTCAAACAAAAAATAGCAAGAACATTCTTTACAAAACAAAAAATTGCAAGAACTTTCTTTACAAAACAAAAAATGGCAAAAACTTTCTTTACAAAACCGAAAAGATAAAAAAACATATCACTCCAGGACCAAAAGCCTCAAAAATCCTCATTCTTCACCTCTTCAAGTAGCAAAGTCATAACAGAACAACCACTCAATCGATATTGTGATCAAATCGACAGTCCATTCAGTAGTTCTTGGTTTAAAAATGACAGTAAACCTGCAAATTCAAAGCCGAAGAAATCAGATAAACAAAAAGAATTTGAAGAAAAAGCCCTGGCTAATGAAAAACCTGATCTGAGTCATGAACAAGGTTACTTTTGTTGTACATAATATCTTATAAGTCGTATTTTAGTATGTATTTTTGTCATGTGTAGTCCATAAACTGATAAATATAACTGGTTTTGAAGCAATAAACGTGTAATTGGTTTTTGGCTTTTACCCTAGCATTAGCCTCAGCCCTAGCCTAAGCCCTAGCCTAAGCCCTAGCCTAAGCCCTAGCCTAAGCCCTAGCCTAAGCCCTAGCCTAAGCCCTAGCCTAAGCCCTAGCCTAAGCCCTAGCCTAAGCCCTAGCCTAAGCCCTAGCCTAAGCCCTAGCCTAAGCCCTAGCCTAAGCCCTAGCCTAAGCCCTAGCCTAAGCCCTAGCCTAAGCCCTAGCCTAAGCCCTAGCCTAAGCCCTAGCCTAAGCCCTAGCCTAAGCCCTAGCCTAAGCCCCTAGCCTAAGCCCTAGCCTAAGCCCTAGCCTAAGCCCTAGCCTAAGCCCTAGCCTAAGCCCTAGCCTAAGCCCTAGCCTAAGCCCTAGCCTAAGCCCTAGCCTAAGCCCTAGCCTAAGCCCTAGCCTAAGCCCTAGCCTAAGCCCTAGCCTAAGCCCTAGCCTAAGCCCTAGCCTAAGCCCTAGCCTAAGCCCTAGCGGATTATGTTACCATCCTAAGGCATATCACAAGGTTTATTCTACGTCCTAGAGTAGCTTTAAGCATAGTCCAGGAGATAATCCTAAAACCTCAGGCTTAGCTGTAGCTCTAGCCCTGACCCAGCTCTCCTTTCATCTTAAGACCTAACCTACGTTTATGTATAAAAAACAACCAGAGTCACCTTTTTTCTACAAAGCACACTGTCATCGGCTTTTGATGTTTTATTCCTCAAATTTGGTTTTTATTGATGATGTTAGTCATTATGCAAACACCGATCAAATTGAAATTTAGGTATAAAAGTGAGGGTTTTTGTTAATCATCACTGTTTAGTGTGACTAAACTTTGTTACTGTATTCTTTTACCACTAATTTGTTTAGTCTTACAAGAGCCTTGGGGCTTTTAAAGTACTGTTTGGGCTAGTATTACCTACTTGTAAGCCAATAATACTTACTTTTAGGCCTGTACTACACATTTTAAAGCCAATATTACCTAATTCTAAGCTTATAAGTCACTTAAAACCAAAATTTTGAAAAAAGTTACAGTATGACTAACTTATCTACAGTACTATTTATTGTGCTCTTGATGACATTAAACGTCAATCAAGTTTTGGCCAACTACAAGTGCTATCAAGGTAATGAACGCACCGGCTCGTTGACTGAAGCATACTGTAACAGCGACTCGAATGGATGCTTGAAGTTTGTGGCTTATGATGGTTCTAAACTTACTAGGCAAGTTACTTTAATCTACATTATCCAACTCTGCTTTCCCATACCGTAAAACATGATATGATACCCTACTCTACCCTACAATACACTGCTGTACTTTGCCTTACAATAACCTACGCTGCCCCATCGTATTTTAATCTACCATACCCTACCCTACCCTACCCGACAATACCCATACCCATACCCATACCCATACCCACACCCATACCCATACCCCTACTCTTTCTTTTACCCTACAATTCCCTACCTTACCCAAACGTACAATCCTTAATCTACACTACTATCTTCTCTCTACCGTATTCTGCCGTACCAATTTAACAAACCGTGCTATACAGTATCAAACCTTATTTTTCAAAAACATTTTTTCAGAGACTGTGCCCTACCCAATGAGTGCACAAACAGAGTTAAAGAAGTACCACTGCAGTATGGTACTGTTTACTGTTGCTACTCAAACTGGTGCAATTCTTCTTCAAAAGTTTATTCAGCTTTCTCATTGGTCCTGTTACCTCTTTACTATGTTTTACACTAATTAATCGGAATAAAGTTTTAACTAAAAAGAAATGGCAAGAACTTTCTTTACAGCACAAAAAATGGCAAAAACTTTCTTTACGAAACAAAAAATGGCAAGAACTTTCTTTACAAAACAGAAAATGGCAAGAACTTTTTTTACAATCAAAAAACGGCAAAAACTTTCTTTACAAAACATAAAATTGCAAGAACTTTCTTTAAAAACCGAAAAAAGTCTAAACTTTTGTATACATCGTATAACTTGTCTCCGCAGGCTGCAGATCTCTAATAATTTTAAAACCAAGCTTTCAAACTACCAAAAATAGCAAGAACTTTCTTTACAAACCAAAAAAATGGCAAAAACTTTCTTTACAAAACAAAAAATTGCAAGAACTTTCTTTACAAGCCCGAAAGATTATGTTAGTAATAATCTTTATCAAAATCAGTCTTTCTTGATGATATAATTGAAGATATCGGCTAGGTAAAATTCGTTTTCAGTTAGGCGGTGGAAGGCGACTGAATGTTTTGAAAACTCTTGGAAGCCTGGCTTCGTGTTGAACTTGTACCAACTCATTGGGGAGTGATAAAAGTTGTAGGTTTGTAGCGCTACAAACATGTGGAAACGTCCTTTGTCATCTGCATCACGGCCGGAGATGGGGTAGACGCCAACTTTTTCCAATTGTCTGCAAATAATCCAATTTATGCTTAAAAATGAATTTTAGGCTTAAAAATAAATTTTAAGTTTAAAAAGGAAATTTTAGGCTTAAAACTAAACTTTAAGCTTAAAAATGAATTTTAGGCTTAAAAATGAAATTTTAGGCTTAAAAATTAAATTTTAGACTTAAACATGAACTTTAGGCTTAAAAATGAAATTTTAGGCTTCAAATTAAAGTTTAGGCTTAAAAATGAAATTTTAGGCTTAGAAATGAATTTTAGGCTTAAAAACGAATTTTAAGCTTAAAAATTAAATTTTAGGTAAAAAAACCCACTCAGCTATCATTACATCGTCGTGTGTCACTTTATTGCATGAATCCTCAACTCGCGGAAAAACGTGGTAAACCAACAGTTCGACAGCTTTTCGACTTACTATAGTACATCCACCAGAAATATAGCCGTTTTTCTGTAATACGATGAGCATTAAGTACCACTACCCTACCCTACCCTACCCTACCCTACCCTACCCTACCCTACCCTACCCTACCCTACCCTACCCTACCCTATCCTACCCTACGTCAAGATAAGCTTTACCCTGACCATTGCTACAGTAATCTTATAACAACGTCTACTCTACCGTATTTGTACCATGTCTTTACCCTCATCCTACCTTACCTCCCCTCAGACTTTTCTGTCATCTAAACCCAACCCTACCGTAGTGAGATTTTGTAGCCTTATCATAGACATACTGTGTGCTTACCTGGCCCTACTGTAGTCAAATTCTAGATTTATTCTAACCCTACCTTAATTCAAGTCAAGCCTTACCCTAACCCTACCGTAGTGACTCTAGCCCATTCCTTGAACTAATGTAATCAAAGTCTAATTTCTTCCTTGACCTACCGTAGTCAAATTTTTGCCTTATTCTACACCTACTGTAAAGTTACTTAGCTCTATCTGTCACTATATCACCTACACCGTACTCTACCGAACCATCCCCCCCCCCCTCTAAATTTAAAAAGGGACCCTTCAACCCACCAGAAGAGCTCCAAAGTTGAGGCCGGTGTAAATGGGTTTGTTTGGATCCAATCCCTTTAAGAACCTGTCCATATTCTCAGCGATGACATAGGTATCGTCATCAATCTTAATATACCAGTCGAACTCTTTTGACACATTCAAGTACGCGTACTGTAGAGATCGCTTCACTTTGCACCATAATTCACTTCGATCTTCCTTTAAGCCTGTGTATAGGGTACGGTAGGGTATACCTGATTCGTTCATCTTGACATGGGTGTGTACTTCGACGTAGTCGAGATGCTGCATCCAGGTTCGGTTGGCTGCTTGGACCTGGAATTGTATTTTGAATCTTTTTAGGTATAGATGGTACTAAAGGTACCAAATATAAAATCTTAATTTGAATGTTTTTAGGCATAAATAGTACTAATGGTAGCAAATCAAAAATGGTACCACTGGTACTAAAATTATAAATTGTACTATAAGTACTAAAAGTACAAATAGTACTACTGGCCCTGTAAATAGTATGGTACTCATCATCACAAGTCACTTGTTCAAGTATGGTACTCATCCGTACAAGTCACTTGTCCTAGTATAGTACTCATCATCACAAGTCGCTTGTCCTAGTACAATACTCATTAGTACCAGCCCTCACCCTAGTATAAAGCCTGTCAATATGAACACCTTACCCTAGTACCATGATTGCTAGTATGAGTCATGACAAAGAAGTAAGCATTCGACTTTGGTGGTAATGGCAGCCTCTTGACATCTTCTGACACAAAAACGTCTTCAGCACAAGGTACTTCATTATACAATCTTGGATGATCTTCTTCTACTGGCTCTGAATAGGTACCATTGTCCCATTTGGAAAGGACTGGCTTGGCAGACGGCTTAGTCTTATTTGATATTGTAGTACTATTAAGAGTAAAGAGCTTGGTTACCTTGGCCAAAACGGCACCATTAGAAGCTGTCCTTTGATCTTTGATCAAATTGGTATTAGTAGTACCATTAGAACCCACAAGATTGTTCTTGGTCAAATTAGTACGATTAGGACCATTCAAAGCCACGCTCTTAGTCAAGTTAGTAGAGGTAGTACCATTGGAGCCCATAATAACGTCCTTGAGCAACTTAGTACTCATAGTACCATTAGAACCCACAAAATTGCCCTTAACTTGCTGAGCAACCGATTTGGCCGTATAATCAGGTACATCAGTACTATGATAAACAACCAATATCAAGAACAGTAGAGCACATCCAGCCAAAGCCTTGAAAACACTCGGAATGTAACTAATCAACGCTTTGTAAAAATCAACCTTCTTCATGATTTGATACCGAAAAACACCTGAAAATACTAAACAATAGTACTAATACTTACCCAAAACGTTTGCCAGTTGTAATGTGACCTTTACCAAAGAAATGGCGATAACTACAAGGAACAACCAACCACCGGCGTGAATTGCATCTAGCCCAAATGAAATTTTTAAAAATAAAAAAATCGAAGGAAAATGGCAAAAAATTAAAATAATAATTGTTTGTTCAAATAATTCTGTGTCCCATCTCAAACCAAATTTTCGAAATGAAGGAGCACAGAACTAGTTGAACAATCTAATGATAAATGGACCAGCCTTAAGCTAAATTTGGTCAAGCGCGTCTGAAAATCAATCTGAGAATCAAAGCCCGGCCCGTTTACACGTACAAAATCGAGTCAGGCCGGCCTGAGGTAATAATAAAAACGGGCCGGGCCTAAACCTTATATCCCGGGCCTCAAAAGTGAGCCCGGTCCGTTTCTCACCCCTATATGGGAGAATGTGATCCGAACGTTTTGACTCTTCTCCTCTCTATCAAAAAAAAATTTTTTTTTAAACTAGCGTGGAGCTAGTACACCTATAATAGCAAAACTGATTTGGATTCTATCCTACCACGCCATATCTTACTCTACCATGCCCTAACTTACTTTACCATGCCTTAACTTACCCTGTCATGCCCTAACTTACTTTACCATGCCCTACCTTACCCTACATCACCCTACCCTACCATACCCTACCCTACTCTACCATTTCCTACCCTAGCCTAGCATTTCTTCAATCTGGTCTCATATATAAAGACAGCAACTGACAAAACCGATAGCCAAGGCCCGAGAAAAAGTTTACAATATTTGAATGAAAACCAATTCTATTGTCCTATTATAAAACATAAAAATATAAGTTGGTGTCCGGGGGCCTCAGGCGGCAATTTGCTTAAAAATTAAAAAAAAGATAGATTGACAACGAGATTGCAATGTCTAGATCATTGAACGGCTGAAGGGCATCTGTTGATTTGATAAACCTGCTATAGCAGTAGATTTGGATTCTAGCCTACTTTACTTTACTCTACATTATCCTACCATACCTTACCCTAACTTTCCCCATCCTACCTTTACTTACCCTACCTTCCCTTTCCGTACCTATATCTTGCTCTACCCAACCTTCCTCTACAATATCCAACTCCACTCTATCCTACCCTACTCAACCCTGCCACACATTACCCTACCGTACCCAGTGTTTTGCCCGGACCGGTCCGGAGCGTTTTTCACCGGTCCGGTCCGGCGATTTTTTGGGTCCGGTCCGGTCCAAACTTCAAAATTTTGGGTCCGGTCCGGACCGGTCCAAATCCAAAATTTTTGGGTCCGGTCCGGTCCGCAAAAAATTTTTTTTTAATTTTTAAAAAAAGCAAGGAGCGCTAAAACTGCTTTCTTTTTGCTTAAAAACTCCTAAAAATATGTTTTATTTGCAATTTTTAAAACAGTTTTTTCAAAATAAAAAAAAAAATTTCTTCCGGACCGGTCCGGAGCTTTTTCTTCGGTCCGGGTCCGCAGGTTTTTGGGTCCGGTCCGCAAAAATTTCTGTTTCGGTCCGTCCGGTCCGGACCGGCAAAACACTGACCGTACCAATTAAAACCCAAATATTTCTACTTTTTAAATTTTATATTATTATATGTATGTACAACAATCAACAACAACTATTCAATCCCTTTTGACGATATAAGTCAAAACTTCTGCTAAATACAACTCATTGACATTCAGATGATGGAAAGCAATCGAATCTCGAGAAAACTCTTCATACCCAGGCTTCATTTTGTCTTTATAAAAACTGGCGAACTTGATCCGAGTATTGTTATAGCCGTTATAGGTTTCATGAGCCGTGTACATGTGAAACAATCCTTTGTCGTCTTTGTCTCGTGATGCTAGTGGGTATACGTCCACTTTTTCTAAATGTCTGAAACATTTTTTTTTAGTTTTTTTTTGAAAAATTAGAATGTTGGCTTAGGCTTAGTACTCCTAGAATTAGTAGGCTTTGTGACTTAAGTAGGCATAGCCTTAGTAGACTTAAGCTTAGTAGGCTTAGGCTTAATAGGCTTAGTAGTCCTAGGCTTAGTAGGCTTAGGCTTAGTATGCTTAGGCTTAGACATAGCTAGCACTTACTTTCCCAACGCAACATCGCCTGACCTGTGTAAACTACAGGAAGTGTTCGTACGAGGAAAAACATTATAAACCAGCAATTCCACAGCCTTCCGGCTTATTATTAACATACCACCAGCAATGTAGCCGTTCTTCTAAAACCACTTGTTAAAATTTTTTTTAGAATTTTGGACCCACAACGAAAACTTGTAAAATCAGGAAGTAGGTCTAAAAACATACAACAATTCATATAATTGGCATAAATAGAACTAAATTTACAGAGTTTAATTATTTTTTATTTTTTATGTTTTTGGGTCCCACCACGAAAATCCGAAAAGTTGAAAAACAGACCCGAAAATCTTAAAAAATAGCATATCCTAACTCACAATAACAATAAAAACTTACAACATACGGTTTCAACCGTAATCCAGCATAAATAGGCCTGTTAGGATCCAAATCTTTTAAAAATTTGTTCAAATTCTCATCGATGACATAGGTATCGTCATCTACTTTAACATACCAGTCGAATTTCTTTGACACATTCAAATAACTATATTGTATTGATCGTTTCATTTTGCACCATAATTCACTTCTATCTTCCTTTAGACCAGTGTATAGGGTGACATATGGTATGTTTTGGTCATCAATTTTGTTATGAGTGTGTACTTCAACATAATCAACGTGCTGCATCCAGGTTTGGTTGGCTGCTGGGACCTAAATGGTGAATATGGAAAGAAAAGTGGATATTTTTTCTAGTTTAGCCTTGTATTGTCTTGTTTTTGATCAAACATAGCCCTATTTCATTGTAAATGCGGCTTAGGGTACGTTGAGGTAGTGTTAGAATAGATAACAAAGCGTGTTCTATAAAAATTTAACTATAGATTACCTTCGACTTATGATTCCTCGGATGAGTCATCAGATAAAAATAAATATTCGTCTTCGGTGGCATCGGTAACCTCTTTACGGCCTCTGACACAACAACATCTTCACCTTGAGGTAGTTCATTGTGAAGCCTCGGATCAGTCTCATCTACTGGCTCTGAATAAGTGCCATTGCCCCAGCTAGAAGCTCTACTTCCTTCTTCATCATAATCTTTATCTTTTGCTGATCTGAACAAGTTTTTCTTATCAAAAAAGTTGGTATAACTCCATTTAGCTGGTATATTCACCTTGCTTTTAAAAAGAGATGAAACTTCATCCTCACTTGAGGTTTGTGAATAAGTAGTAAAGAATAGAAATATAATAAATAGGCATCCTAGTTTCAGTATTATTATTCGTTGTAGGCTAAAATTAGTTTCTGTAGCGTTTGACGTCATAATTGGAAACAAGCCTCAACCGCTAAGCCTAAAAAAATTAAAATTCGTATCTAAAAAATCAAGTTGTGTCAGTGCTGTAAATAAACACGTTATTAAGATACCTAAAAATACTTTAAAGTTCAAACAAATAATTAGGTAACAAAAAGAAAAACAAAAAAGAGCGAAACCGCTTGATTTGCAGGTGAGTTTGACCTGGATCTGTAACATTTTAGATCAAAACGTTTTAAAACTCCTTGAAACAACGTCTTGATATCAAAATAAGGAAGTTAATAATAATATTAAACCAATATAATATTATTCCTTGGCCTAAAACGACCTAAACTTCCTTAAACATTCAAAAGTTTCCATTCTTTAACGATATACATCAAGGGAAAACCTAAAATTTCTCAAAAATATTATATTACCCATGCTCAAAACTGCAAAAAAGGTGAATATTCGCAGTTTTCATCAATAAAAGATCATAACGAAGGCATTTTTTTCTTCTGAACATCTACTGGAGCTCCGTCGAGTGAAGAATTAATTCTTCATCAGCAGCAACATCGAACTAGCCAAAAATTTCCCGGCCCGAAAACAGTTTCGCGCTAAAACTTTGTTCAAATCAAGAAAATTAGAAAAAAAATCAGGAAAAAACATTTTTTTTGGACTTCGCTAAGGATACACAAAGTTATCAGGAAGTTTTGGACACCTTTCAATCAGTATTTCAACTCTTATTTGGATTTTATGGCCGGTTGAAGAAAATCAAAGATAATATGGAGATGGTGGGTAAGATTTTGATGTTTTTTGTTGCGTTTTTAGATTTATACCTGGGCAATGAAGGATGAATTGGTAGATAAATATTGTTTAAAGCTTTTGTGACGTTCTTGGATCTTTTAGCATGGATTACGTTAAGATTCTGGGCTTTTTATGTTGGTTTAGGTAACATTCTGTTTCTTTTAAAGTTAATGGAATTTTTACGAAAACCTTGTCTTTCAATCGTCTTTATTAGCATTTCCTGCGTTAATCTATCTTTTAAAACTAAGATATTAAAATATCAAAAATTTTATTATAAACATTCTAATACCAACAAGACCTACAACAACTAATCCTTTTTGACGATATACGTCAAGACTTCTGACAAAAACAGTTCGTTTGCAGTGAGATGATGGAAGGCGATCGAATCTCGAGAAAACTCTTCGTATTTTGGCTTCATTTGGTCTTTGTAGAACTTCTCAAACTTGATGTGTGTTTGATTATATCCATAATACGTTTCTCGAGCCTTGTACATATGGAACAGTCCTTTGTCGTCTGAATCTCGTGAATGAAATGGGTAGACTTGTATTTTTTCTAGGTAGCTGAAACGGTGTGATATTGAATAAGCTTCCAATTTAATTTTAGACTTAAAAATGAAATTTTAGGCTTAAAGATGAAATTTAGGCTTAAAATGGAATTTCAGGATTACCATTGAAATTTTAGACAAAAATATAGCTTTATGCTCAAAAATCAAATTTTAGGCTTAAAAATCAAAGTTTAGGACTAATTTTAAGCCTAAAAACAAAACCTTACATTCCAAGTTCAACATCGCCAGACCCATACTCATTACAGCTACTGTTAATGCGGGGAAACACGTGATATACCAGTAGTTCCACAGCGCTTCGACTTAGAATGATAAGGCCACCAGCAACGTATCCATTAGCCTAAAATTTATTTATTTATTCAGAAAAACGTTTTTTTAATGGGTCCCGGCACGAAAACCTTCAAATTCAATTTTTCTTACTTAAACTTCTGTTTTTAAACCATTTTTTACTAGGCTTAATTTATTAAAAGTCATTTTTGGGTCCCACCACGAAAACCCTCAACCTATTTTTTGGTACCTAACAAGCAAAATTTCAAAATATAAGCCTACCACATAAAGTTTAAAGTGTGAACCGGCATAAATAGGCTTGTTTGGATCCAACGTCTTTAAAAATTTGTTCAAATTCTCAGCGATGACATAGGTATCGTCATCTACTTTGATATACCAGTTGAATTCCTTTGACACATTCAGATAACTATACTGGATGGATCGTTTCATCTGGCACCATAAATCGGTTCGATCTTCTTTTAGACCAGTGTATAGGGTTCTGTATGGTATGTTTTGGTCGTCAATTTTGGTAAAGGTGTGGAATTCGGCGTAATCGACGTGACGCATCCAGGTTTGGTGGGACGCTGGGACCTGGAAATGAAAAAAAAAAGTTTTTTGAGAAAAAAAGAAGAAATGATAAGTTACGGCATGATAAGTTAGGACATGATAAGGTAGGACATGATAAGGTAGGTCATGATATGGTAAGGCAGCGCATGATATAGTAGGGCATGATAAGGTAGGGCGGGGTAAAGCAACTTGTGATAACGTAGGGCATGATAAGGTAAGGCAGGTTAACTTAAGGCTTGATAAAGTAGGGTGAGGCAGGGTAGGGCAAGGTATAGTCTATCATATTTCATTCTATTCTGCTTTACCCTACCCTTCCTTTCTCTACCCTACTTTACTGTAACTTTCCCTACCCTACTTGCCCTATCTCACTTTACCCTACTTGACCTACCCTACCCTTCCTCACCTTACCCAACCTACCTTAGTTTGATGATTCTTGGTATGAGTGAGCACATAGAAGTAAATATGGCTAAAGTTCTTCTTCACCAACTCCCTAGCCGCTTCTGACACAAACACATCTTCAGCTCTTGGTAACTCCTTGTACAACCTCAAATCGGTCTCATTTACTGGCTGTGAGTAGTCGATACCATCATCTACAGTAGTATTTACACTAAATTTTCGATGCTTTTGTTTTGGCGGAGATATTGATATGATACTGGTGCCATTGTTGAGTTTGACAATTGTTCCAATTTGACCATTTTTCATTGCGAACGTCTTATTGGTACCGTTTATGCCTTGAATTAAGCTGTTGATCTGACCTAATTTGACAATTACTTTGTTCTTGTTGACAGCTGTTCTACTGGGTCCAGTCTTACCATTTTTGACTTGGATTGATCTTTTAGCCCTGATATGACCAATTGATTCATCTGTGTCATCAAGACCATTAAACGACCAATTTGTATCATAAGTACCATTTGGATTCCATCTTGCACCATTAGTACCACTTAACTTTAAGCCTAGGTAATTAGTGTCATGGAGCTTTTGATTTGCACCATTTGTACTATTAAATGTCCAACTTCTAGTAGCAGTACCATTAAAATTCCAATTTGCACCATTAGTGATATTAAATTTCCAATTTGGACCAGGTATGTCATTAGTTCCAAGCAGCGTCCAATTAGCACTATTTGTACCATTCAACTTTCCATTTGGATTACTAGTACCATTTGCCGTTCTATTTTCATCATGAGTACCATTTAGTCTTTTACTTGCTCCAGTAGTACCATTTGACCTTCCATGTGAACTTCTAGTACTAATTATTCTTCTGCCTGCACCATTAGTAGCATTTGCTCTTTCATTTGAATGTCTAGTACCATTCAACCTCTTAGTAGCTGCAGCAGTACCATTGACACCTTTAGTACTTTCAGTTGTCTTTTGTGCCATACTGGTCTGACCAAGCGTACCATTTGTACCATTATTTTCTTCTACTGCCCCATACGTACCATTATTCCCTTCTACTCTCCCATAAGTACCATTCAATCCATTTCCAATTGCACCAATCTGTCGAATCTTAACGTACTCTGTCAAAGTTCTCGAATTCGTCAGTATGAAGATCCAAAGCATTAGTACACAAAGGGTTAGTGCGAAGAGGCGCTTGAAGTTATGATCGTATACGAAAAGTAATAGCCTTCCATTATACATTTCACTGAAAATTGAAAAAACTAAAATTATAAAAAAAATTTTGAAAAGCCTAAAATTCAAGTTTTAAGCCTAAAACGGACTTTCAAGCTTATAATTTATTTTATAAGCCTAAAATTTAGTTTTTAAACGTAAAATTTTTTTAGCCTAAAAATTCACTTTATGCTTAGGATTCATTTTTAGGCCTAAAATTTAATTTTTATGCCTAAACTTCAAAAAAACAATAGTTAAAAAACCTACAAAATGGGCCGAGTGCTTGCCAGGAATTATGAAATGAAATGTTTTATTTGAAAAAATTAGACGAAAAATAAAAAAAATCTATTTGAAAAATTTATGCTTTTTTTAAATTTGAATAACAATTAAAAATTTGTAGATAAAAAGTTTGGAAATGAAATTCAATCTGCCTTGGATAGGGTAAGGCATTGTAAGTTATGGTCAGGGACGTCGCTACGGATTTTTTCTGGGGGAGGGGGTGGAGACGTAATATTTTTTTTTGGTTTACAGGTTATTAAATCAATCCCTAGCTACCTGTGGAATTTTTTTCGGACCGGCTATGGGTAGACGTGAGACACGGGCCGGGTTTGAACGTTATGGGTCTGAATGTTCGAAATTTTGCTCAGGTCCGGCCGATGGTAGAGCCTGGCCTAATTTTTTAAATTTTTTTACGTGGAAACGGGTCGGGCTCGGCTCGTTTTTCAGGCCCGGCCCGTTTCTCATGTCTAGCTATGGGGGGATCCCACCCCCCTCCTCCCAGCGACGCCCCTGGTTATGGGAGAACAACGTCAAGACTTTCCGCGATTTATTCCAAAAACTTTTATAAATATTATATTATACATCATAAACATTTCCACGAAAAACATTACAAAATAAGTAAATACCCCCACTGTTCATCAATAAAGCTTAAAAATTGCCATACCCTTCGAAATATACAAAGAAATTTCAAAAAAAAATTAAAATTTAGTGCTTCCTGACAATATAAGTTAGAATTTCGAATAAATATAGTTCATTGACAGTAAGATGGTGAAAAGCGATGGATTCTTTTGAAAACTCTTCGAAGCCAGGTCTCAATTTGTCTTTATAGTAAGTACCAAAGTCAATTCGAGTATCGTTGTAGCCATGATATGTTTCGTCGGCAGTAAAAATGTGAAACAAGGCTTTGTCATCGGAGTCTCGAGTTGGTATTGGGTAGATTTCTAGTTTTTCTAATTGCCTAGAAATAGAATGTAAGGATTAGAAATGAAGTTTTAGGCTTTAAAATGAACTTTAAAGGTTCAAAAAGAATTTTTAGTCTTAAAAATGAAATTTAGGCTTAAAAATGGCATCTTAAGCATAGAAATAAATTTTTAGGCTTAGAAACAAAATTTTAGATTTAGAAGTAAAATTTAGGCTTAAAACTGACAGTTTAGGCTTAGAAATGAATTTAGGCTTAAAACTGGCATTTTAGGCTTAGAAATGAATTCAGGCTTAAAACTGGCATTTTAGACTTAGAAATGAATTTAGGCTTAAAAATGGTATTTTAGACTTAGAAATGAATTTAGGCTTAAAACTGGCATTTTAGTCTTAGAAATGAATTTAGGCTTAAAAATGGCATTTTAGCCTTAAAAGTTAATTTTTTAACTTATAAATGCATTTTAGGCTTAAAAAAATTGGGCTTAAAGATGTAATTTTAGGCTTATAAATAAATTTTGGGCTTAAAGATAAAATTTAGGCCTAAAAGCGAAAATTTGGGCTTAGAAATGAAATTTTAACTCTAAAACCAGATTTCAACTTACTTCCCCAACTCCAGATCGTCTAGTTCTCCCTGCTTGCACGATGTTGTGATATGTGGAAAGACATTATAAACCAGTAATTCGAGTGTTTTTCTGCTCAAAATCACTATTCCACCGGAGACGTAGCCGTTTTTCTGAAATGCTAGGGTATGGAAAGTCAGAAAATTTCAAAAAAATTATTTTTTTCTACTCCTCCCCTTCAACCTAATCTTCCTACCTACGCATCCGCCAACTTTTTACTTCTGTTACCCCTCCCCCTTTCCAAATTCAACTCTAGCTTTTTTTCTCACCCCCTCCTCTCTAAAGCTGTTTTAAGCATGAAAACTCACCACAAAAGGAGCTAACCTCCCACCAGCAAAAACAGGCTTGTTTGGATCCAAAGTTTTCAAAAATTTGTTCAAATTGTCAGCGATGACATAGGTATCGTCATCAATCTTAATATACCAGTCAAATTTCTTTGACACATTCAAATAAGCATACTGAAATGACCTTTTAACTTTACACCACAATTCACTTCTATCTTCTTTTAGGCCTGCATACAAAGTGCGGTACGGTATGTTGGACTCATTCATTTTGGTATGAGTATGTACTTCGACATAGTCAACATGCTTCATCCAGGTTCTATTGGCTGCTGGAATCTTAAATTTGAAATTAAATTTTAACAAGTGGCTTATCTTACCCTATTCTTTCCTAACATACCTTGCCCTATTCTACCCTACCCTACCCACCCTATCTTACCCTACCCTATCCTACCCTACCCTACTCTACTCTACTCTACCCTACCCTATTCTACCTTACCCTACTCTGCTTTACCCTATCTTACCCTAATCTATCTTACTTTACCCTACTTTACCCTAGCTTACCCTATCCTACCTTACCCTACTCTTCCTTACCTTATCCTACCTTTTTTTACCATACTTTACGCCACCCTAACCTACCCTATCCTACCTCGCCTTACTCAAGCCTTTAATTTAACATTCCCTATCTTGTCATGTCCTACCTTATCATGTCTTACTTTATCCAGCCTTATTTTAACTTGCCCTACTTTATTATGCTCTACTTTATCATGTCCTACCTTATATGCCCTTCCTTATCATGCTTTACCTTATCATGCCTTACGTTTCTTACCTTACTTTACCCTACCTTACGTTTTTCACCTTACTTTGCCCTATCCTACCTTATCATGCCCTAACTTATTATGCTTTTAGTTTGCTTACCCTACTTTACTTTATCCTGCCTTATCAAGCCCTAACTTATCATGCTTTACGTTTTTTACCCTACAGCCTTATTTTACCCTGCACTGTTTTACATTTTTCCCGCCTCACTTTACCCTATCCTACCTTATCACGATGATTTTTAGGATGAGTCATCAAAAAGAAGAAGGTATTCGTCTCAGGCGGTAGTTTTAACCTCTTTATTGCTTCTGATACAAACACATCTTCTGGTCTGGGTAGCTCGTAATATAATCGAGGATCATTATCATTAGTAGGATGTGAGAAATTAGATGTATCCCATGTAGTTTCTATTGTGTTGGCGTATATATATGAGGTAGGTAAGTTAAGTGGTACTAATAAGAAAAACAAGACAGCACCTGAGGCAAACATTAAAATTAATTTGAAACGATGATTTAGAAATATTTTTAAAAATTTCCGTAGCTCCATATATAATATAATAAACCAGTCACTGAAAAGTGAAAATATATTTTATGTTATCAGAAAGAGGTCGAAAATATCATAATAATATTCAACATAAACATGGTATTTTATGAAACTGTATTGCATTAAAAATGGAAATACTTTAAGCTTTGTTTTTGGAAGTTTAATGTTGAAAACAAACCGCAATCCTGATTTCATTCTTACTTTAAATTTGCATCATTCTAGCCCAAATCCCTAGCTCTAGCCTAGAGCCCTAGCCTAGAGCCTTAGCCTAGAGCCCTAGCCTAGAGCCCTAGCCCAGAGCCTTAGTCCTAACCATAGATCTAGTCCTATATCAAATCCTAAACCAAGTGGTAGGGTTAGGTTTAGTCCTAGACCAAGTTCTAGATCAATTCCTAGCCTTAGGCCCAGCCGAAGTCCTAAGACGTCTTTGATCAAGTCCTAGTCCAAGTCTTAGATCAAGCCCAAGCCTTTGATCAAGTACTAGCCGTAGTCCTAGCTTTAGCCCTAACCCTAGCCCAGAGCCCTATCACTAGCTCTAGCCGTAGCCTTAGACCTAGTCTAAGTCTTAGCTCAAGGTTTAGACCAAGTCCTAGTCCTAGACTAAATCCTAAATCAAGTCCCAGACCTAGATCAAGCCCTAGCCTTAGTTCTAGCCCAAGCTGTAGAACAAGTCATAAATCAAGTCTTCGACCAAGTCGTGGCCCTAGCCTACTTCTAAACCCTAACTTTAACTGTAGTCTAAACCCTACACTACTTTTTTTCAAACCGTAATTCAAAAAAAAAAATTAAAAATCTACCCTGCTTTACTTAGTAATATTTTTTCAAATTAAAAAAAAACGCCTTAGCTCCTAAAAAATTTTTAAAAAGTACTAATAAAAAACGAAAACAGCTCAGATAATACTGGACATTAAACTACGCCAAAACTGTAACCATTTATTTGAACAGCCTCTAGCACAAAAAGTAACAAGCTATACAATTAGCAGTTGAAGTGTTTTCAACTGTTCAAATATAAAATGTCCTATACTTTCAGTTGTCATAGCGCCAAGTTTTTTTTTGCAAAACGTTAAAAAAACAGGTTGTTTCACAAGGAAAATGTGAAAAGGTGTACCTAATGCCCGAACATGCGCTATAACTCAAAAAAATCAGAGATCGTCCTGTTTCAGAATCCGGTTTCAAAAGTTGGTAAGCTTTTGTTTCGACCAAGTTATGGTCGTTTAAAGTTTGCACTGTTTTTTTTAAATTAAATGTCTGGAAGGTAGTTAGACCTTTTGACACTTTCCCTGTAAAGGGAGAGCGCTTGTCTGTCAAAAATTAAAAACTAAAATTTTTATTAAAAGGTTATTGAAAATGAAAATGGCTCATCACTGATTGAAACCAGTGAAAACTCTTTTGAAGGCCCGAGTCAAAGGTTTTACGATACTTGAATGAATACTAGTTCTATTGATCTATAACAATACAAAAATCAAAGTTGTCGTGGAAGCCCGAGCCGTTTTGTTTGAATATATAATTGTACATTTGATCCATCATACCCTAGTCCCATTAGCTCTAGAGCTATACCTAGTCCTAGCTTTAGCCTTAGCTCTAGCCCAGTCTTAGCCTCTAGTCTTAGTTTTAGCCTTAGCTTTAGCCCTAGGTCTAACCTTTTTCATATCTCTGGTCCTAGCCCTAGTCTTAGCCCTAGTCCTTAGCCCCTAGTCCTAAATTTAGCCCTAGCTCTAGCCCCAGTCTTTCCCCCTAGTCTTAACTCTAGCCTTTTCCCTATCTCTCGTCCTAGCCTTAGCTCTAGCCCAAGCCCCTATTTTTAACCTTAATTTAGTCCTAGCTATAGCCAGCTCAATTTATTTTTCAACATCTCAATATATATCGACGTGTCAAGATTCTATGCAAACACGATAAAAACAAGAGTGGAGGAGTAACTCGCCGGAACTCAGTCAGTGATAAGCGCTTTTTAGGGTTTGGCAACGAATTGTGACGAAAATAGGGGTTTATATGTGATTTTACTTAATAGACATGAGGAAGGGGCCGGGCCTGAATGTCAGGCCCGTTCCTCATGTCTATTACTTATAAATCTTCTCCGTAACTGTATAATAAACTCCTCAATAACAAAACTTCTGAATAACGAGCAACTTTTAAAACTCTGGCTATCACTACACCGGGAATTTAAATTCCTAGGGCTAGGGGTCGCTCGGGGGATTTGAAATTTGTGCGTTATAGGGAAGTTATATACAATGTATAACGAACTCCTCTATAACGAAACTCCTTTATAACGAACAAACTTCAAGTCCCCGAGCGATTCGTTATACAGAGGTTCAATTGTATTTTATTTGAGATTTTTTTCAAATTTCAAAAAAATTTTTTTATTTTAAAAATTTTAATTCGAATCCATAAATTCCTTCGTATTTTCCCAAGCAATCTGCCCAAAAAATCCACCATTATCTAAATTTGAAATTGCAAAACGTAAAATCTCCCTACCCTCCATACTCAAAATTTCATATTAAAAAATTTTGTTCATTTATTTAAAATTACAAAATAAGATATCAATAATATTACTATGAAGACTATAATGAACCAGTTGAAGTTAAAAAAGAGACAAAAATTCGGCCACAATTTAAAAAAAAAACTCAGATTTCAACTAGTATTTAGACAGTAAAACATACACGTTTTAGCATTCTTTTGGATATTTCCTTTGATTCGACTACTGTAAATGATAAATGATTTTACATTTTGTTTATTTTTATTTAGTACTATAGCACTAACAGTACAATACAGTACCAAATACTGCACTTTAAATACCGTATAAAAAACTCAGTTGAAAAATTTAAATTGGATTGAAAAACCCCTTTTACTACAGTATTCTTATACTTCAGTACTTCACATACCGTACCATTTTTAAAAAATTGTTAAAAAGTTACAGTAATCTAATCATTTTTGTTTTAAAGACACAATATATTTACATATTAGAAGATTATGGACATATCATGGAAATTTTTACAATATCACTGTTCGAAAATGTTACAGTATACCTTTGACCCAAAATATAAAGTAGTTGGCTAAAATTGTTACCTAAAATTCAAAAAAGTACCAATTTAGACAAAAACCGGTACCTCCTTACCAAAAATTTCAAAAAAATTTCCATGCTTCTAGGTTACTGTAACATTTTCATAAATTTCTCAAAATCCATACTGTAAGTCCTCCATTACAGTACCTATTTCTGTTTCTCGCCTTCCCACTTTTCCCATTCAGAATCTCCGTTAGTTTCCTCTTCATCCGTAGCTTTTGGGGTCAATGGTCCTGTCACGGCATCACTATAGGTCGTGCTTTCGGTTTGAACTTGTTGTTCATCGGCCGATTCGTCTGGGAATTCTTGAAGATCGTCGGCTCCTGATGAGCACACACTCCAGGATTCGTTTTCTGTTACCGATGGACTGACTTCTGGAAATGATACTTGTACTGGTTATAGAGGGTTAGGGCGGATTAAATCTTAAAAATCAAACTACAAAACCCGAACCAACCTTTCTTCTCTCCGCTAGAATGACCGAAATTCTTGTCTTTAGCTCCACTCGTGTCAACTTCCAGCTCTTCGAAGATCTTTCCCTTATTATTCCTCAATTCCTGTTCCATTTCGGCGATATAAACCTTGAAGAAGTAGCGATTCCAAAACGTATGATTATCAACTCGAGTTGGCACAAATTTTGTATAAATTTCGCGTAGCTTGGGGTTATTGCCTAGGAGAACATTGATCTCGCCGTTATATTCGGATAGCTTGAACTCTTTCAGCCAGTCCTTGTATACTTCAATATTTTGGGTTGGGGGCTTTAGGAAGGTGGATTCTGTGTTCTGGAGCTCCAGTAGCTTGACCTGAAAGTTGACATTGTAATGAAAAACCTTTAAAATTTCAAAAAAAGGAAAAAGTTATATTGTTCTAGATATAAAAAGAGCGAAACGAAGGTTTTAAACCAAAAAATTAAAATTAAAAGGCTAAAGCAACTATTTTAGGTAACAAAAACCACTAAAAATCAAGCTTTGATCCAATCACGTCAAAATAAAAACGAAAAAATCAATAAAAAATCAAAACCTACATGATCCAAGGTGCTTTGTCGTACATTGGTAACAATAGCTTCAGTAAAATCTTCCTCATCTTTAGCTGTATCCTCAATGGCCAAGCTTTTCACCGATTCGACCACCGACTTCATCCAGCCAAAGTTAATGCCCTAAACGGGTATAATATCAATAAGAGTGTAAAAATGAAGTCATACAGAAGCTAGTATAATATAACAGACCTTTTTAAATTAATTTTACGTCAATAAAAACAGCTTTTAAGCCTTGAATTACTATATTTTTTACACCTTCAGTCTCTAAACACTCAATTTTTTAATTTCAAACCGAAAAACTTACAGTAGAGTTTTGTTTTTCCAATTTGTGCCTAGCTTCACCTTCCACAGCTTCGTCAGCAACTTCTGGAGGATCAGCATCTGGAGTTGTTACGAATTCCTTGAAAAGTTCAGCTTGCTTCGTTACATTCTCCTTGATAATGTTGGCTTCAGCGTTGACAGTGTCGGAAAACTCATTCAAATCCTTCTTTACTGCGTCCAACGTCTTTTCCATCTAAAAATAAAGCTTGCTAAGGTCCTCATCAATGTTTTTATATATATTTTTACTTGCTTTAACTTTAGCCTTTTAGTTTTATTAAAAATCGTAAACGCGAGAAAAAATTAGCGATTATGTCAACTAAAACAAAGTCGTCCGACTCAATCTGCATCATTTTAACTAGTAATTAGCCTTCTACATCTCCTCAAAACTCTTAGCTATCTTCCAAATCCAATTTCATATCAATAAAATCCAATTTAATACCTAAAACCAAAAATAAACAAATTATTACCTGTTCTTTAGCCTTTCCAATCCATTCTCCTCCAACCGTGCTCAAATAAGACGAATATGAACCAAACCATTGACTAGAACCTTGAGGCTCTTCTTTAGATGGCTCTTCAACCTTTTCTTCAGGTTTTGGTTCAGGAACAGGAGTCTTCTCCTTGTTATCCTCAATTTCTAGAGGTTTTTCCGTTGTTTCGGCCATCAATCTGAAAATTTCAATGTTGTAAATTTATAGAAAGATTTGTAACAATTTGCTTCACGTTAAAATATACATCAAGCTTAATGATTTAACATCCAAACCGATGAGATTTGTTTTCCTCATTAACAAAACCATTAAAAACATTATTGTAGTTAACAAATCCTAAATCTTCAAAAAAATTTTTCAAATAATCTTTAAAACAACAAAATTTATTTAAAAAATCAATCCAAATATGTAACAACATTATGATTCCAAAAACACGTCGAAAATCGATTAAATTTTCAAATTGAAAGCCCTTCAAAAGCGAGAAAAACAATGTTTTTCCCCAAAAACCATACAATGCATAAAACTCTCGTGATATTCGATATTTTTAAACATTTATGTCCATAAATTAACTTATCCTTCTTTTGGGTTTTATTTACGACTTTTCTACGCGAAACGACAAATATTTCAAACGCACGTGAGGATATTTTGGCTTTGCGCGGTTTGCGCCCGTAATGCGCGGGTTGCAGGAGAGGACGTTCTTGTAATTAGATTGAAATTACTGGCAATGGGATAGATATGAGAAATTATGTCAGAAGAAGAAGACAAAAGTCTACCAATATAAATTTTCGTAAAAATTCGTCAGCATCCAAGATTTTTCAAAAGCCTTATAATTCACCTACTATAACATAGGAAAACACTAAACTTTGAACGTTTTTATCTGAATCCTGAATGTCTAATCCATGTAAAAGCATTCTACAGACCTATATACATATTCTTAATCAATATAAGCCCCTGGCACGTCTAAAACCTTTAAAATATGATCGATAAACCATAGATTTTACACCAAAATCACCTCGCAGCACGTGCTTCTTTCATTTCAATAATTTCCATCCAAAACAGTCGTCACATAGTGGCTATTCACATCATGTGAAGCATAAATTAAAGCCAAAATATATTCCAGCAGATGAGAAAAAAACGAACTTTCCAAGTGCATTACCCTTTCGCCAAATGTATTTAAAGTTTTTGAAAGTGAGACGAGTAGATTTGAGGTGATAAGCCCCCGTTTTTGGTCTCGGTTCCGCATATTTTTTTTCGTTAATTATGTTACTCGTTTTTCTCAACTTGTTATGACTGTAGTGGACTGGATTTGGGTTGGGGACCCAATGGAAAGTTGGCTTTAACAACCAAAAGTTGGCCTAAACAGCCAAAACTTAGCCTAAACCGTCATAAGTTAGTCTAAACAGTCAGAAGTTGGCCCAAACAGTGAAAAGTTAGCCTAAACAGCCAAAAGCTAGCATAAATAACCAACAGTTAGTTTTAAAAGTTCATTTTTTATATTTTGGTATATTAATATAGGCCTTCGCTGAAATAGAACATCAAAATTAATTAAAATAGCATGTCTAATATGCCAGTCTAACCTAAAAAGGTAGCAAAGTCTAAGTTAAGCCAATAAAAATCCTCTGCAAGCTAGTTCGACTGTTTTTGTTTCAAACAAAATTAGAGCCAGCCGGTTGTCCAAGATGTAAACATTGAACCTCAGGCAATGAATTTGGTTTCCTTTCGGTTTTGTTTTTCCTTCCTAGACCAAAGATTTTGTTTTGGCACGGCATTGAGGTCAATATGAATGTCAATGAATGTGGTATATGTTGTATGGTAAGGCTAGTGTCAACACTGTTGTACATAACCTATATCACATTCATTATGTTCATTTTGACTTAAAAAGCCATGTCTAAACAAAACCTTTTGTCTAGGAAGGAAAGCAAAACCTAAAGGAAACCAAATTGCCTGAGGTTCAATGTTTACATCTTGGCAAGCCTGCTGGCTCTAATTTTGTTTGAAACAAAAACAGCCAAACTAGCTTTCAGAGGCTTTTTATTGCCTTAACTTGAACACCGCTACCGTTTTAGGTTAGGCTGGTATATAGAAAATGCTATTTTGAGTAATTTTTATTTCCTAGTTTTAGCAAAGGACTATATTAATATACAAAAATATCAAAAACTGAACCTTAAAACGCCGTTTTGAACCAAAATAAAACTAAATTATCACAAAACCAATTCATTGGCCTTTATTCGGAACAAAAACCATAAAAAGAGCTGCCTCGTCCCAGTTCACGCTCACATGACTCCAATGGAACGGCTCCTCCGAAAAACATGGAAATGACTTTTTCGAAAAGATATGTCATTTTAAGAGTAAATAAATCTAAAACACAACACGAAAATTACGTCCCAGTCAATACGTAGCTCTACAATTTTACAAAATCAACCTTCAGTATCTTTACTAACTTATTTTAATACCAAATCAACATAAAAACCAACAGAAAAAGCAATAGAGACCAATTTATATTATCCATGACAACATCAACCCTCGTTAGAACAACAAGCCGTAATGGTCAAGATAAACAAATAAAGACAAGCCAGGTGCTTCTAAAAGCTCCCACTAATAATATTCTATGCTTTTACACCTAAAAATGCGCATTTACTTGCGGGTATGTTAAGCTATTGTGTCCGATATTGTTCATTACCAAAACGCTGTATGTGTAACATGATTTTTTAACGTTTCTTTCATTTTTAAGCTAAATAAATGTTTAAAATTACTTTAAAATCTTTAGAAAAAATTGCTTGTTGTGTTTTAAAAAGTTTCATCTTGAAAATCGACCAAGAACTACCTAAAATAGTAAAAACTTCAACGCCACCAGGTCAAACATAACTTTCTCGCAAGTTTACTTCCAAAAAACTAAAAATTAGCTAAATAACAAAAGATAACAACATAAGAAAGACAAACCTTAATCAGTAGAATCTAACACACAATAATTAAACTTACTATCACTTCCAGAATCGACTATACAAAGCAGTCAAACACCAAAAAACCTTGATTTCCCCTAAAAACGGGGGGTTTTAACAAGTAAATATAAAAAACAAATATCAAAACCAGTTTTACCTGTAAATTACGATAATATTTGACGTCTGTAATAGGTATTCTACTTGACAAACAAAAGAAATGGCGAAAAAACGAAAAAGACATTGATAAAAGATAGCGCATGCCGCGCAGTGGGAGCTGCAGGCTGCGGCGCAATTTTATACAAAAGGTTTTTTATTTTTTTGTGGCCGAATGTGTTATTATTTTGAATCGTATTTTAAGTTTATAGTAGTTTAGAAGTGTGTTTTTATGTTTTTTTGTTAAATTTTTTGCTATTTTTTTCGTTTGGACTTTTTTTCGTCATCCATCTAGTATAGTAATGTAGTATTTCAGCCCAAAACTTAAAATAACTCAAAAACTAATAAATCTTTGAATCCCTTATTATATGTATTCTCACCAATGTTATAGACTAATTTCTCTACATTTTTGATAATAATTCTAGTTGGAAAGTGCATAATTTTGAAGAAATCTTCTGTAGACACGCGATGAAGATCACAGTAATCTCTTTTTGCGTATATAGCCAACGAATGTATGGGATTTTAAACATTGTGCTGTAAATATTTAATGAAACTACACACGTAAATTGAATACTTGGCCAGATTTGGATAGTTTTTTAGTTTGGCTTTGTATTGCTATATTGTGGGTACTAGCTACTGTAAGGTAACATAAGTGGTGAAGTAGTAACTTTTGGTTACTCCAGAACATTTTATCATGGTAAGTATGATATTTGAGTTTGTAGAAGACCATAAAATTAAGGTTTTTTTTAGCATTTTATTTTGTACCAGCCTCTATGTGGATATTATAGTGTATATAATACAAACCTATTTTTCATAATACAGTATAAATATAACAAAATAATAAAAAAAATTTTTTTTCTGAAATTTTGAGGTAAAATACGAAGTTTTGTTTTGTATTTCGTACTTTCTATATTTTAAAAAAAATTTTAGTACGGCTACATCCACGATGTACTGAAGGCGATGATAGTCGACTCACATGATGAAGATTACTGGAAGTTGATTTTGTAAGTTTTTTTATTTAATATCTATATAAAGTTTTGTGTATTTAGAGCTTGAAGACTTAAGCTTTTTTCTATTTTTTTACTTTATAAAATCCAAAAATGGCAAATTAGTTTGTTAAAATAATCCTGTGCCTTCTCCCAAAATTTTTTTTGGGGTCAGAAGCACAGAATTATTTGAACACTACTAGAACGAATAATTTTAAAAATCGACCTAATATAAGCTTTTTACAGAGAAGATGCTGGAAAAGATCCAAGTCTGGAGTTCTCTTCGAACAAGCACTATGATGATCCAGAGACGTTTTCACTCTTTGCTAGTATTAGCAAACTTACTCGTAAGTTATATTGAAAAACCTAGGGTAGGGTGAATGTAGGGCAATGGTGAGATAACGACAGGGCTAGAGCTAGGGTTAGTGTTAGTACTAAAGCTAGGATAGGGACTAGGGCTCTGGGCTAGGGCTCTAGGCTCTACACTCTGAACTCTGCTAGGACAAGTGGCTAGGTCTATTGTAAGGAAAGGTAAAGTAAGGTTAACAAAAGGCTATTGTAGAGTTAGATTTATTGATATGGTTACCGCTGGTTAACTGTAAAAAGAGGCGATAAACTTGTATTGAAATTCAATTTTCAGGGATTCCAAACGAAGAAGTATTGGAAAACTTTGGTCGATATTTCTGTATTTACGTGTTAGAAAATGGATACGATGAGTTGTTACGGAGCATTAGTCCGGATTTGCGGGTAAGACCACAAAACTCCAGCCCTAGCCCAGAGCCCTAGCCCAGAGCCCTAGCCCAGAGACCTAGCCCAGAGTTCTAGCCCAGAGCCCTAGCCCAGAGCCCTAGCCCAGAGCCCTAGCCCAGAACCCTAGCCCAGAGCCCTAGCCCAGAGCCCTAGCCCAGAGCCCTAGTCCAGAGCCCTAGCCCAGAGCCCTAGTTTAAAGCTATGCCCTAGTCTAGAGCGATAGCTGTAGCCCTAGGCTTAGTCCTAGCGATTGCATTAGCCCTATTTTTAGCCCTAGACCTAACTCTAGCACAAGCCATAGTCCTAGGCTGAAGTTTTAGCTAATTTTCTAGCCTCACCTTAAGTTCCAGTCTTTGTACTAGCTTTAGCCCTAGCTCTAACAGACTCAGCCTAGACATGAGGAACGGGCCGAGCCCGCCTTAACTCATGTTTAGGTCGGCCGGGTTTGAAAATCAAGGCTCGGCCCAAAAAGCCCGTTTTTTGCACGTAAAAACATTTGGGCAGCGCCAGCGCTGAGCAAAATTTAGATCGGACCGGGTCTAACATACACGTTCCTCATGTTTACCTCAACTCTAGCTCTAGCCCAGAGCCATAGCTCAGAGCCCTATTCCAGAGCTATATTCCTAGTTTTAGCTCTAGTTTTAGGCCTGGACTAAAGTTCTAGCCATTATTCTAAACTTATTTTACGCTGTGCATTTGTACGAGCTCTAGCATTCACTCTAGCCTAGTCCAGCCTAGTCTTTTTTCAATTCAGGGTTTTCTAAACAACATGGATTCCCTCCACTACTTCATCGACCATGTTGTCTACAAAGCCAACATGAAAGGACCTTCGTTTCGTTGTGAGCCAGGTGATGGTAATCGGATTATTCTTCATTACTTGAGTAGTCGGAATGGTCTGTATCCGATAGTAAAAGGGTTACTACGGGAATTGGCAAAGCGATTGTTTGATAATGAAATTGATATCAATATACAAGGGAGGTCGCAGAAGATAGTGCAGTATTCTAGTGGAGAGAGGATGGAAGAGCATGTCATTTTTCATATTGTGGTAGGTTTGGCACTTACCTCATGTTAGTGTTGGCATTATTACATTTATATTTCGGCCCTAAACTACAGTAAGGTATTGTTATAGACCAGAGAAGCCACTCCATCCCCAGCCAACTCTCAAGCTGTCTCCCCAAGTATTCAGATCGATAACACATCTGATTGGCAGATCATGGTGAATAGCTTCGATTTCATGGAGATGATGCCCTATCACTTTATTGTGGACAGAGACTGCAAGCTGGTACAAGTTGGGAGTAGATTATGGTAGGTTGGTTTGAAAATGTACATTAAGGTAAGGCAGGGCGGGGCACGGCGGGGTAAAATAAAGTAGGACAGGGTAGGGTAGGGTAGGGCAAGGTACTAAAGTATCCATCCTACAAATTTTTACATTTATTTTCAGTGAGCACATCTCCGAAGACCTACTAACAGTAAGTTCATCTATAAAGTATACCTATTACATGACGAATATACGTTATGTTATACTAGACCTTATGAATAAGATAAAAAATAACAAACTATTTTCAGCCAGGAACCCCAATCAGTCGTGTTTTCGAAATTCATAGGCCACAAGTCACCTTGGAGTACGAAAACATCTGTAACTTTATCAATGGTGTGTTTATCTTACAATCAAGGTCAATACCATTGATGGTTCAGAAGAATCAAACTGGTCAGATGTCGAATGAACAGTCTAGAGCTTCACAGCATTCGTGAGTATTTTTAGGTCATGTTGTGGCTAAAAATTAATGTTTTGAATATTCTTTAGATGATTTTAAAAATTAGACGAAATGTCACAAAAATTATTGAAAAAAACTTTTTTTATGACATTTCGTCAATTAAGTCATTTTTTTATTAAAAAATGCTTGGTTAGGCTTTTTAAGCCATAATTCCACTATTTAAGCCATGAAAAGTTTTACGACGAAGTGTCACAAAATTTAATGGAAAAACGATTTTGTGACATTTCGTCATATTAATAATTTTTTTAAAAACGTTTAAAAATGAAAATTGCTTTTTAAGTGTTTTTAAGCAACGGTTTGCCTTTTTAAGCCATGAATAATTTTACGACGGAACACCACAAAAATTATTGGAAAAATTATTTAGTGACATTTCGTCACATTTCAAACCATCTTCCTAAAAAATGAAATTTCTAGTAACGACGCAGACCCAACCTTGATAAACGCACAACATTTGAAACTAAAAGGTCAGATGATGATTATTGACAATGAACACATCATCTATCTATGCTCTCCATACATACGAACACTACATGAATTGGACAACTTTGGGCTGAAATTGTCATCTTTTCCTTTACATGACTCAACTAGGGATCTGATTTTGCTAAATCAACAACGCGCTAGCGACGTGGAGGGTTTGTAAGTGTTTTATGAGAAAAAAATTAGGGCGGGTAAATTTTTTTGAAAAAAAATTTGGGGGTGGATTTTAAAATTTTTGAGTTTTTTGAATTTGTCTTAATATGGCTAAATCAGCAACGGGCTAGCGATGTTGAAGGACCGTAAGAAATTTTTCCAAGCAAAAAAAGTTTTGGGCGGGGTCATTTTTTTTGTAAAAAAATTAGGGGTGGATTTTATACTTTTTTAAATTTTGTAAAATTTTACCTATTTTGTTATTATAGGTACAAACTAGACCGTATAAACCAAGAAATTGAAGAAGTAGAAACAAAATTGATAGAAGAAGAAGAGTTCTTGGACAACTTGAGACATGAGACCTTCCCTGGTATTGTAGCTCAGCAAATATCTCAAGGGAACAGTAGTGAAATGACTACTAGTATGTTTACTTTCATCTATAATCTTATTTTATATTCTACTTTTCCCTTTTAATCACTAAAACACTTATTTTGCGAATTTAACCGCTAGCAGGCTGCGCGGGTCAAGTTATACGATCAAACATGTCCAGAGCCATAACTGATAAAATTAAATTTAAAAATCAAAAAGGAGTGCCAAATCATACTCAGAGAAAGATTTATAAAAAGATTTTCATTTTTCAGAAGTATTCGACAGTGTTACTGTAATGTACGTGGACGTACCCACCTTTCAGACCCTCCTAACTCAATATACTGCAGCTGATGTGGTCGGCATGATTG
This sequence comes from Bursaphelenchus okinawaensis, assembly GCA_904066225.2. Taxonomy (NCBI): domain Eukaryota; kingdom Metazoa; phylum Nematoda; class Chromadorea; order Rhabditida; family Aphelenchoididae; genus Bursaphelenchus; species Bursaphelenchus okinawaensis. Next base: position 1,361,583 of record CAJFCW020000005.1, on the reverse strand, counting down.
AAGAACTGTTTACTCGATTCGACCGGCTTGTGCATATGAATGGGGTTTATAAAATTAGTGGGGTAGGCATTAAAAATTGTCTTAAAAATAGTACCACAACCTCCCTTAACTAGTACCACCAGATCAACGGAGGCCCTACGGGCCTCCTATGATCTGGACGTTGCTATTTCATTTTCATTTTACTAAATTCAATACATTTCATAACATTCATAAAAATTAGCTCGGGCCTGCGACCCTCGCACATTGCTTTTGATCTGGACATTGTAATATCATGTTATCTGGTCTTCAGTATTTTAATTTAAATACAGTTTATAATATTCAAACTCGTGGGCTCGGGCCTACGGCCGTCGCACATCGTCACACTTTTCAAAATAGTACAGTATCATTTTGTAACTTTATCATAAGAAAATAGCATCGTACTCAAAAAAGGACGAACTTTATACAATGCAAATGCCACGGGCCTTCGGCCCTCGGCGCGTTGAAGCATCTATTTTTAAAACTTAAGATTTTATTGCCATTTTACTATCATTTTTCATTTCCAAATTAAAAATTTTGAAAATTTTCATTTCCAAATCCCGACCGCTCATTTTCAACCAATTTTTTTACAATAAAATAGAATGCTTCACTTTGCCGGCTTCACTTTTCTGTCACATGATACCACGCTCTCCATTTAGAAAGGGGGATAGCCTCGCTTAATAAGCTTGGTACTACATATTCCGTAAATAGACCTACTAGTACCAAAAAATCATGTTTCAGATAGGTGAAAGCTATGTCTGTGTCGCAGGGGTACCGGAGCCGACTGTTGACCACGCTGAGACCATGATTCATATAGCATTGGGTATGGAGTGGAAGGCTAGAATGGTGGTGGATCCAAAGAAAAAAGAAAGCATGCTAGTCAGATGTGGCATTCATACTGGATCTGTAATTGCTGGGGTTGTTGGAGAGAAGCATATGAGGTAAGGAGACTTCTACCCCTACACCTACCCCTACTTCTGATACTGCTTTACCCTAGCCTTCTACCCCAACTTCTACTTCTACCTTTGTCCTTACCATCACCCACCCCGTCCCCCAGGATCCTACCTCATCTTAAATCTGGAGCTATTATACTACCAGCCAACCCTATCTTACCCTACCCTACGCCACCCCTTACCCAGACCCCTAAAATTTAAAAAAACTACCCCTAACTTTAAAACCAAGTTCAAATACGCCCAAACCAGACACTACAGATACGCTGTCTACGGTGAATGTATGAATGTGGCCATGAAGCTGATTCAGGTCACAACCGCCGGTCGAATTGTCATAACTGAAGCGACACGCCAAGCTGCCCAACAAACCGGTCGATTCGACTTTGAACCGAGAGGGCTGACTCAAGTGGCTGATTATGATGCTATGGACACGTTCTACGTCAAAAAGTCGTTCAAGAAATCTGTTTTTGAAATTATCAATCGGACTAGGGGTAAGGAATGGAAATATATTACAATATCAGGGGCGTCGCTACGGATTTTTTCTGGGAGGGGGGGGTGGAGACCCAAAAAAATTTTTTGGTCCACAGGTAGCCCTGATTTCCTCCCCCCCCCCTAGCGACGCCCCTGTACAATATCATAAAATTTTATGGATTTTTTGGTCGCAAACGGATTTCTATGTATTTTTGGACTTTTTTTTAACATAAATTTGTTTTCAGACGAAAACATTGACAGTATTGATGGCTACGCGGAGTTGGAAAAGATACTCCAAGGTGTGGAAAAGAAGATGGATAAACATAAAAGTATTAGCTGTAGCGTAATGTAAACGGCTCGTCTTTTTTTGTTTTTTAATGATTACTGTCATCATAATGAAACTTTTTTTATAAACAACTAAACGCAACAGTAAATTTAAAAAATACCAACAATATCTATATTCTTTACCAAGCAAATCCCTAATATCACACATGTAACATCACAGAAGTAGAAATCCAAGCTATTTTGTGTCAATCTCTATTCAGTATAAGCAATGATATTGGCTTCATAGCCTTTCAATTCTAAAAATCGGCCGAAAATTACAAAAACTTTGTTTACAAAACCGAGTATAATAGCCAAAAGTTATTAAAATCACCAAAAAACAAAGACGGAAATGTCATAAAATAACCAAAAAAAGACGAAATGTCACAAAGCGATGATAAAAAAGGCTTTGAAAATTACAGATTTTAGAAGCTATTGTATTTTCAATATCACAAAACTGGGAAAATACAGATATCACACAACAATATCAAAAATGTCATAAAACATAAAGGAAACTATTTAAAAATCGCTTCAACAGCGTCTAAAACAAGAAGTAGCTAAAAACATAAGCCTTTAATCAGCAATCACAAGTATGGGTAGAGGGTGGGTACACTATGACAATCAGGATGGGAAAAGGGGATGATGGATCCCAATCACCTCTCAATCCCACTAACAAAGTCTTTAACGACAACATAAATATGATTGTTTTAAACATCTATTCTATATCTTTATAAAAAAGGCTAAAAAATGAAAGTTCGGTAGGAAATTTAATAAAAATATAATTAGTGTTGTAATAAATTAGTTATTTATTTTAGTAGTGAGTTGACAACGGCATTAGCGTTGAGACTCTTCAGGTCAGTGTAGGTTTGGCCTGTGCCGACGAATACAATCGGCTGTCCGGTTATGTAGGTCATGGATACTGCGGCACCGACCTTAAAAATTATATTATAGTAAATCAAAAATGAAAAGAACTTTCTTTACAAGGCACAAAATGGCAAACTTTCTTTACAAAACCAAAAATAGCAAGAACTTTCTTTCCAAAAAAAATGGCAAGAACTTTCTTTACAGAACAAAAAATGGCAAGAACTTTCTTTACAGAACAAAAATGGCGAGAACTTTCTTTCCAAAATAAAAAATGGCAAGAACTTTCTTTACAAAAGATAAAATGACAAGAACTTTCTTTACAAACCCAAAAAACTTAAAAAATTCCTTTCCAACCCCCAAAACCCTTACCTTATCATCAATGGTGTCAAACTTGGTCAAAACGATTCCATCAATCAATCTTGGGTTCTCTCTAACTGCACTGTGATCAGCCAAAGCTTGATTAAACTTTACCAACTGGTCGACGGCTTCGTTTCCGACCAGGGCTTCACCAACGAACAGGACCATATCTGGGTTGTTGGTGTGGATCAACTGAAATTTTTTCAGATATTACAGTAGATGAAAGCCATTTTTACCGAATTTTTAACCCATAACTTCCATCAAACTGTCATTTTTAACCCCACCCTTTCTCAACACTGCCATTTTTAAAACGACCCTCATCTTCAAAAACTTACACTACTCAGAGCCGCCATCAACGGTGCATTATCCTGCATTCTTCCGGCCGTATCCACTAGAACAACATCGATCTTCCTCTCTTGAGCGATTTGAATCGCCGCTTTGGCCAACTTGGCCGAGTCTCCACCATAGCCTTGTTCGTATAGCTGTACACTCTCCGGATGTAAATTGTTCAGGTATTTACAGTGAGTTCGAAGCTGTTCCACCGCACCAGCTCTGAATGTGTCACCGGCCGCGATCAGAACGTTGTGGCCGTTTTCGTTCAGCCAGAACGTGATCTTGGCCAGATTGGTCGATTTACCTACTCCGTTTACACCGCAGAAGACAATTACGTATGGGCGATGTTCGGATTTGGCATGGATAATATCACGAAGAATGTCGACACGTCGTTTTGGAGTCAGGAGTTGTACTAGGGACTCGCGCATGGCTTCTCGGACAATGGTTTGGACCCGGCTGAAGGAACTGACCACTTTACCGGTCAATTTAGCTCCAACTGACTCGCAAATCTTCTCGGCCGGCTCTGCAGCTACGTTCTTTTCTAAAATATATTGTTATAGATGGTCCAAATTTAAAATATTTCAAGAACTTTCTTTAAAAAACAACAAATGGCAAGAACTTTCTTTACAAAACATAAAATGCAAAAACTTTCTTTACAAAGCCAAAAATAACAAAAACTTTCTTTACAAATCAAAAAATAGTTAAAATTTCAAAAACCTACGAATGAGAGCCGTTTTCAAGTTCTCCAAAACAGCTTCAACATCCTTTTCTTCCAATTTCTTATTAGAAACCAGCGATGTTAAGGATGATAACCATCCCTTCTTTTCTGGTTGAGCCTTCACCTCATCTTCATCCAATAGCTCTTCAACTTGACTTTCATCCAGTCCAGGTAGGTCGCCTTTGAATTTTCCTACCATTTTTACCTAAAACAATATAATTTTAGCTAAAGGGCTTCTAAAACTTAAAAAGCTACCCATCACAGCTCCTTTGATACTCTTTTAACCTAAAATTTCAAAAAAATTTTAAAACCTTACATTCTCCATATAGATACTATCACCCTCAACATCTTCTCGAGCTCTCTGGCCATTTTCAGGAGCTGGACTACTATAATCCAGAACAGCTTGATCTTGCTTTCCACCGGACAAATCCCACTTTCTAGCAGTTTTTCCTTTCTTGCCTCCGGGCTTTGGCTTGTCTGGGGTCTTTTCAGTTCTAAAATACGTAAAAATTATTGGATTTATTACCTAAAAGTTAAAATATAGCAATTTTGTTAAAACTTAAATTTATAGAGCTCTTCATTTATTTGTTACCTAAAAACCAACAATATTACAAAAAAATTCACTTACCCCTTCTTCTGACGATTAAAGAAAGCTTCACGGTTCTTCAAGACATCATCGTCTTCATCAGACAATCCAGATCTCGGAGAGCCTGGAGATGCTTCAACTTGCCTTAAAATGCATAATTATGTCTTAAAAAACAATATTTTTAACTGTGATCCTTAACTGGCACTTCTAAAACATTAAGGCAACCTATTATTCAAACAAAAACAAACAAATCAAATATAAGATAATATTATAGTATATTCTTAATGTTTTTCATGCGTTTTGACCTCCAAATTAAGCAAAAACACTTACTTCTTCTTGGCCTTAGCTTCCTCAGTCTTATTTCCAGGTTTTTCAATCAACGAAGCCACAGTTTTCTTTGATTTTTCCGATTCTTGATAAGTTTTCGGCTTTTTGTTACCAGCTTTGACGTTTTCTTCCTCAACTTGTTGGAGGATCCTAAAACAGGCCAATTATTCCTTCAAAACGACCTGTATGCCCTCTTTCACAAGTTTATAAATAATAAACACCTAAAACAAAATTAAAGAAAAAGCAAAAGCAAAAACTTACTTCGGAAACTCCTTGTTAAATCCAGCGAATGTTTTTGGTCCTTTTATTAACATTCCATCGCTAACCAGTATATTCTTATAAAGATCTCGGAAACGCAAATTCACTTCAGTCAGTAACTTGTCTGCATATGACATTTGAATTACACTTTGATATACTACCTAAAATTTTAAGATTATCTTTAGAGATATGCCTAACATAACATTAATCAGCACAAAATTAATAATAACGTTTATCATGATTTTGTTCTTGTTAAAAACAAGGATATAATCTGTAAAAAAGTTTTGTCTAATCATGTTACCCAAGAAACACCAAAAACCCTGTGAAAATTAAAAAATCCTGACTAGATGTATGCCTAAAACAACATCAAGCCTTTTAGCCATTAAAAATCCCTCATAAGCTTTCAATTTCTTGCAAAATACAAATATAAACTAAGGTACCTAAATAATGAAACATAAAAATAACTAAAACATACCAAGAATACCAAATCAAACTCGTTGTCCAGCTTATACTTGATGGAAACGTCTTCCCACTTGAAAACTCCAACATTTCTTTGCTAAAAACAAATATATACATCTCCAACTTGTAATTAAAACTTACTTGAAGCAACACATCGCTAATAAGATTATTAACAGCTTCTTTAAAAAGATTCTCGCCTTCCTTAAAGCACCAAAGCACCAAGCCGCCTTTACCAAAAATGGCAAAAAGTTCTATCATGTCTGAAAACGTAAAATTATTCCCAATTAGCTGTTTTTACATCACAAAACACAAAAAAAGTAATGTACTCGATAAGATGTGGACAAATAAAGGCTTCATAACACTTTTTTGACGTATAAAAAATTTCCGCGTGGAGGAATTAATCGCCACTCGCGCCCGTCATTTTGCGGGCTGCATGGACGGGGCGCAGCTTTTGGGTGAAAATTGTTGTAGCTGTAAACAAGGATGGTTAGCCTACAGAATTGGCTTCCTTAGTTGTGAGAGGTAGCTTCATTCGTTATTAATTATTTGTTTATTTTTATTGTTTTTGAGCTTTAATACTGTATTTGAGTAATTTATATTACACTTGCCTTGAAGGTTTATAGGGTCAATATAAAAGCCCATAACTTGGTGGTCCAAAAAGCTGTGAGTCTGATTATAGGCTTGCTTGAAAGGCCATGAAATACGGTTTTAGAAAATAGTTATCTTGAGTTTTAAATTTTAGATTTGAATGTTTTATGGCTTGTTGAAGTTAGCCAATAAACTATTCATCTAAAATCAATGCCTTTGAAGTTTATAGCATTTATCTATTAGACAAAAGCTAGCAAATGATTTTGACAACTTTCATATGTAAATTGATTTTATTTTTGATTATTTGCTAGTTGTTTTGTTTCAATTGCTTTCGTTTACACATAGTTAGGGAAAGTCAAACATGAAGCCTACAAAACGCCCGCCGAAAAGCAGTTTTAGCTCATTTGTTTTGCCATTTTTAACCTTACGATTTTAATTAATGTAAAATACGGTACAGGGTTCTATTAAATTTTTTATTACACTATGTTTTCCTACACACCTTTAGACCTATAGTTATAATTGAAAGTAACAAACAATAAAAAGGGAAAGACTTGACTCACCAAGTCAAATGTTTTCTTTTTTGCTTCAAGGAACAAAAATTTCGCGGTGTGCGGTCAATATTTTTTTTCGAGGAGCAAGCGTTTTGGCATGGAAGGTTTTAGGTTTTGAGTACGTTTTTCTACTGTACTGCGCAGTACCAAAAGGTTTTTTTGCCATAACATCTATGTTAACATATCCTTCAACGAAGCTTATTCTTGGTCATGGAGATTGTGATGATAACTGGAGGTTTCGAAGACTTATACCTGAAGGATAGTAAAAGCAAGGTGTTGGCTATATTGGGTTAGGTTTGCAGAGGAAAGGTGGCAGTTTTGGCTTAGTAACTTGAATTGGTAAGTTTGTAGGTAAGGCTTCAGTGGTTAAAAATGAAATTTTAAGGTTTGATGGTTCAGGATTAACTTCTTGTTTTAATTTTTTAAAACATGGAAATTTAGGCTTAGAACTTTTGTCTTTTTTAATTTAGATTTTTTGATTATAATGGACCTTATTTGGCCTTTTTAGGCTTAAAAACTATAAAAAGTAGGCTTATTTTAGTCATATAATCAGTTTTTTTAATCCAAAAGTCTAAAAAATTAACTTCTCCTGCTAATTTCATGTATAAAAACCCAACGGCCATCTGTTTATTTTCAAAAAACATTTAACACCCCCCCCCCTTTCCCCCGGAAAGCGTTAAAGTTTTTCTCAAAACTTGTCGTTCTTTATCAAGATAATTTGCTACCCAAAACGCTGAAAAACAAAACCTTCCCCCAACGTCGCAAAAATCCACTGGACGAATGTTTTTTATACACAGCTGATTGTTTTATCGTGCGTAGGAATCACCGACTGCCCTGGATTGGGGCTCGCTTCATTATTATAATGACCTAATGAGGAGGTATTGTAAGTAGGTAAGGGTTTGGGAGGTTGAAACTGTGTTTGGAATAAAACACTGACTTTAAAATAACGATATGGTATAATTAGGCCCGGGCTGGTGATTTTAGCGTGGGATGAAATCAAAAAATAATAATAAAATTTTGATTTTTGAATAGATCAACAGGGGGGGGACCAAGTTCAATTTTTTTCGAAAAAATTTTTTTTGGATGAAGGGGAGAGCTTGTACAAAACCTTATAACATCTGAATAGTACTATTCAGTAATAATAAATTCAGACATACAAAAGGGCAGAGGCAAAAAAAATTTAATTTTTGAAAAATATTGACAGGGGGGGGACCAAGTTCAACTTTTTTCCAAAAAAAAAAATTTTGGTAGTGAAGGGAAGGGCTCGTACAAAACGTTATAACATCTGAAAAGTACTATTCAGTACTAAATGAACTCAAGCATACAAAAGGCAGTGGCAAAAAAAATTTTTTTAATTTTGAAAAAAAATCAACAGGGGGGGGACCAAGCTCAACTTTTTTGAATAAAAATTTTAAGGGAAGAAACGGTATTTCTTTGCCCTATTACTTGCCGTGGTAATATCCTTTAATTTACGACTAACTCACGACAAAAGATACGAATTTTTTCTTTTGACAAAGGCAGGAAGTGGGAATACGAACAGCTTTGAGAGAAGCACGTGGGCCCAAAAATTTATTTGTTTTTCTTTTCGTTGATCAAAGATTGATCAGGGAAGATGAAAAACGTGATATGTCGTCAAGATTTTAATAAGAACACTATTTTTTTCAACATTTTATAAAATTAAAGCACGTACATGGGGTTTAAAAAAGTCTTGTCGTTTATTTCCACTGGCTTGTAGGGTAAAAAATGACAAGACTTTATTTTGGTTTAAAATAGAGTAGGGTAGAGTAGTGAAGAGTAGTGTAGGGTAAGGTAGGTGTGTATGTTTACTTTAATATAGCTCAGAATTAGCTTATGGATATTCGCTTGTAGAACCGGTTCTATTCCCATCTGTTCTTCGGCTTCTCTCGGTTTCATGTTGTTGTTAATTGCGGAGACATTCCTTTGTGCGAGATTTTTTCGTTGAGAACACGACGTTTTGTGAACTTTTAGGGTGTTCGCTTATATGATAAAAGATTATCGTTTTTGTGCTGAACTGGCTAATTAGAATTACATGCGGTTTTTGTAGGTTTTCGTTGCTAAATTGATTGATTTTATCTAGTGTCGTGCTTCATTGTATTCAGCGGTTGATTGTTTTTAGGGTTGGTGGAGGAAAGGGGGGGGGGGTGTTTTAGGCTTGAGAAAGAGGAGAGAGGCAGGATGGGGGTGAGACCGAGAAAAAAGGGGGGAGGGGAAGGTTGAGGATGAGATGAGGCGTTGTCACTGTACTTACCCTTGTTTATATTACCTTATCTAGCCCTACGCTACTATTAGCTGTCCTATTATAGAGGTGAAAATTAGCTTTTTATAAGCTAAGCCTACCTCACCCTCCCCCCCTTCCTCTACCCTACCCTACTCTAATCCTACCTTACCCTACCTTACTCCACCCTACCATGCCCTAATCTATAATACTATATTCTACTCAGCCATGTCTTACCTTGCCATCCCCTACCCCACCCCACCTCTCCAGAAGCCGATAATACGTGATGATCTCGATGACGCTCACTGATCGTAAGCTAATTAAATTAATCGTACAAGGAAATTTGCGCGGAAAAAATAAATCCGTAGTTTTCGACGCGAAATAGCGCGCGCAACCGAGAGAGCGGACAGACCGCTATTCTTTGTTGCATTGCGCATGAAAAAGTTTCGGAATCGATAGATGCTCGCGGTCGGTTTAGGTAAACGTCTTCGCGAAAGGGGTATCAGTGCGTGATGGGTGCTCCAAAATCTCGGCGTGACATTGTATGGCACGTTGCGCGGCTTAAGAGTAGGGCTTTGCGGAACGGTGGGAAAGTTGGGGCAGTTGGCTTTGGAACGCTATGCCAGCAATTTTTGTTTGCTAGTAGGGTGGGAAGGCAATAACGTTTTTTGAAACATCAACATGGGCTTAAACTGGGACATAAGCTAGGCTTTAAGATAGGACTTGGGCTGAGGCTAGTGTTAGGGCTGGAGCTATGTCCAAGGTTAGGGGTGGAGCTAGGGTTTAGACTAGAGATTAAACTAGGATTTAGGCTAGAGCTTAGGTTAAAGCTTAGGCTCAAAAGCGTAGGCTAGCAAACTTTTTTTTCAAAGGGGGGGGGGGAGGGGAATGATGTACCGTAGCAAAAAAAAGTTACAGCTTGAGTTTAAGCTATACTCAGGAGGTTAAATTTACTTAATCTGGTCTGGGCCAGACTTCAAAGGGGTTTTCAAAACGGGCTGGGCCCATTACTCATCCCTAGCGAATATGCCTTGGCCTAGTACATAGGTACAACTTTTTTACTACAGTTTTACGGTATCTTCTCATTTATATCATACCAATAGTTATTGATCAGGTTGTCCGAATATGGATGAGCCAAAAGTTTCAAAGTCGCGCTTTGGATAGCTCATTTATATTCGGACAATCAGCTACTAAATTGCTTATTGAAAACTTTAAAAAAAATTTTTTTGGGTAGGGTAGGGTAATAAAAGTGAGGGTAGAGAACTATAATATAAGGACTTGCGTCCCTAACCTTTTTTTTGTTTACTTTCGGTTGCTATCGATCTCTTTACATGTTGATATTTGCGTTCAGCTCTTTAATAATCATTTTGGCTTTATTTGAACTTGTAGACAAATGTAATTAATAGCACATTAGAAGCAGGCAGTATATAAAAAATTGAAAACAAGATAAAGCATATTATGACCTAAGGCTATGGGATGGTTTAAAAGCGCATAGTATCAGTATTATTCTAGAATGGGTAGATAAAATTGTCTGCGGCTTGATAATAGGTACTAATTTTCATTTTATCTGCCGGATATTTTGGCTTCTATTTTTTATTGATATGGTATGATGCTTGTGGATTCAGTGGTTGTTTTTAATAGGGTAAGGTCATGTAGGTTCTGGATTTTGTTGTGGTTTTCTAATTACATAGGGGTTTTCATTATAATAATGTGGGGTTTTTATGAGGCTGGATGAACTCTGGATGGGCGTGTTAATGAAAGATAAATTTTGTGGTGAGGGGTGGGTTGAGAATTCGAGGGGGGGGTGTGATGGGCTTTGTGAGGAGGGGGTGGGTTTCAGAATTCGAGTAGGCGAAAGGGGGGGGTAAAAGTTTTTTTTAGTTTGCTGGTTTTTAAGAAAAAAATGGGATTTTATGTAATATCTTACTGTAGTCTTACTTCTACTTGCTTCTACCTTTATCCATACCCTACCCTTTACTATCCCTTGCTATATCCCTACTCCTGCTTTAGGTTTACCTTGTACTATCCCTTGGCATACCTCTACTATTACTCTACTTTTATCCTTTACTACTCTTGGCCATTCCCCACTCCTACTATACTCCTACCTTTTACTACCCCTTGCCCTACCCTCTCTTCTACCTTTACTATACCTTGCCATACCCAGCTCTCTAATAAGCCTTTGTCTATTACTTTCATTATGAACTTGTGTATTACCTTCCCTCATAAATTTGCATATTACTGTAGCTTAACGCACTGAAAAGCCATGTGCGTATAAGCGGAATGCGAGCGAAATTCCCCGCACACACTTTTATTCATCTACCCTTTTCCTGTTTCGAAAAAATTTTCAACCATTGCGCATACAGTCTAGCGACGGGGCTTTTTCGGATCTCTTTAATTTCATTGTGGGTAATATCGATATCGTAATCGAGAGATTTGAAAAGTTTTAGGGTAAATTAGGGCTTATTATTGAATAGGTAAACTTCTAAAGGCTTAAAGTAACATTTTGTTTTGGTTTCGCTTGCACTTTTAGTCTTGTGGTCTCCACAAAACGTTCTGGAAGTCAACTTTGCCTACTATAATACCGCCAGACCCAAAAAAATTTTAAAAATAAGTATTGAATTTAAAAAATCTTTTTAAATTGATTATTTTGCTTTGTTTTTAATACTATTTTATTTATTTCAACCTTAAATTTTACCCAAATTAGGTTAACCCACTTCCCTATAAAGCCCTTGCGCAGGTCGCGCAAGCTCGGTCGCAGCTCGGCATTCCGGGTCCTAAACGAAATTACGGTAATTGATCGTTTATTATAAAAAACACAAACAGTGTAAAGTAAAAACTGATTTTTATTTACTTTTGACTCCTGTTTCCGTTTTTTATTAACTAAACAAATGTTTTTTAAAAATCTTTTGAAAATTATATTGTAGTAGGTTTCATGGATAATATTCAACGGGAAAAGTTCGAAATGCGGAAAAAGCTGAGGTATAATATAGTGTTTCGGGAAAGCTTGTCTGTCTTCATGACTTTGTTGTTGTTTTTTCTAAACGTGAACGTTCAAGCCCTTCGAGCAAGTGTTCAGAGCGAGGAAGAGATGGGGCCTGCAATTCGTTTATTTGTTTTCTACATGGGAATCGCGGGGATTTTTGTTGTTTTTTGTTTCCTACTTGTAGGAATAACATTCGCAAACATTTTTTGCTATCTAAAATTTTGTAAACTTGTCAATCCAACAAGATTTTAGAAAATAACTCTGGTTTTTCTATCAATAATTTATTTTTTCGCGGTATTGTTGGGAAAATTAATTTTTTAGGAAATTAAAATAACTCTCGGGCCTGTACAATATCGCGTGAGGAGGAAAACATATTCATCTAATATTATATTAAATTATTTTCAGGTATTTAAACTGACAATGTCTTTCGACGAAGCTGACGAGAATATTCCACCTCCACCAACGTTAAAGGTAAGGTTTTGGATCTTTTTATTGTTTCTCATTTTTAGGTATGAAAATGGTTTTACAGGAAATTTGAGGATACTTTTATCTAAAGTTTCCTAGTGTTTGAGGTTATAGTTAGGCAAAATAACAATTCTGTTTGACCTTGAGTTATTTGGTTTTAAGTGTACCTAAAATATCTGTTGATAGACGTTTTGGCTTTTAGGTAGAAAGTTGTTATAGAATAATGTAACGAATGGCTTTTTAAATCTTTTGGCAAATTTTTAGGTTTATATTAGGAGAAACAGCAATTTTATAGAGGCTTAGATTGTTTTACATGAGTTGACCTACAACAATATTTTTTATAAACTTATATGTTTTTTCTTAAAATATTTAGATAAAAATATATTGACTAGATCGATAGAAAGTTTTTAAAAACAAAAATTTGTAACTACAAGTTTCGGCCGACCAGTTGTTTATCATTTTATTCAAATTTCGTTAAATTTGTGTATTAAATTGAGGATTCTTTGATGTTTTTACTTTTTAAAGTAATGTTTTTCCTAACTTTGACATCTAAAATAAGTTTTAAAGCTTGTTTAAATGTTTTCTAATTAAATTTCAATGTTTCTAAGCTAACATTACTTTTAGAACGACGCTGAAATGATGCTAGACCCGTCAGAACAGCCGACGACTTCAGCGTACGCGTCGGACGAAAGCCAAACCCCAACGTTTGAACACAAATTCAGCTGGCCTGAGTTTATGAAAGTTTGTGCATCACTTCCAGCGACCTGCTCGAGGCTAGCAGCTCATGCTGAACATTTAGAGAAGACACTGGCTGAGGTAATATTCAGTCCAGGGACGCAAGTGATGGTCGGGCATTCGGCAGATATGATTCCGGCTGTTATGAAGAGTTTGGTTGGAGATATTGCTTATGTCGAGTTTTATGACGAAAATTCATCTGTTGAAGTGAAAGTTGACCAATTGGTACTGGCTGTGACTCCAATGCCGCTGAGTGGATGGGCGTAAGTTTTTTGATGGTTTTATTGATGTTTAGGTATGAAATTAGGAAAAATAGTATTGTATGTTTAAATGAGCTTATAATGGAGTATGTTTGCTGAAAGTTTGGTTATAATAGCTTGATTTTTGGCAAAGTTATGAACCTCATAAACCTACTATAATATAGAGAACATTTCAGAAAAGACAATATTGCCGGCATTCCACACGCCCAAATGGAGCGTCTCGATCAAAAAGTGGTCGATTTCATTCAACCCGGTCACTTCTTCGAATACATTGATCCACAGAATCCTCAAACAGCTCGGATTGTGAAGATTATCGATAATCGAAATGGATTTGTTCGTGGTGTAGATGCTTCTGGAAAGCAAGTACGGACTTTTCTTAGCTGGGAACGATGCAAAAGGATTGGATTCTCGTTAATGACTGATAATGAGGGTGAATTTCGGTTAGAGCCATTCCCGGGAGCTACTATTAAGACTACCACGCCGTGGTACGTGTTCTGCCGGTCGAATTTTAGAAAACACAGCATGGAGGTAAGAATAATATTGATTTTTATTTTTTTTGGGTTTTTAGGCTTAAAATTAATTTTTTAGGCTTAAAATTTAGTTTCTGAGCTCTAAAGTTCAGTTTTAAGCATAAAAACTGTTTTTTTAAATTGACGTTTATATCCTTCAGGTCGGCCACATAGTCGAAGTGATAGACCCCTTCACTCGCTTCCGAATCCTCCCCGGTGTTGTAGTCGAAATTATCAACCGCTACTTCTACCGAGTTCAAGTATTTCTACCACCAGACCTAAAAGACCACGAACCCTGCTTCATGACCTTCCACAAGGGCTCAGCTGACGTGTTCCCAGCCAATTTCGCTTCAAAACATGGAATGAGACTAACAGCACCAGCTGGTCACGATGAAGCTAGTTTTACCATCTACAAGATCAAAGGACGGCCGGCTACGGACACACAGTTTGACATACCAAAGAATGTGGAACGTTTCGAAACTGGTCGACACGTTGAGGTTTTTGATGAACAACAAGAAGTTTTTGTGCCGGCTACGATTATCAGACAACACAGACACTTACTGGTGCTGAGATACGAACACGACGCTGCTATGAGCCTTCCAAGGCTGTTTTCTTACTAGTAAGTGCATGGGTTATATTTTTGATCTTTAGGGTTTTAAGAAACAGCAAATTGATGAATAATACTATAAGTTAAAGGTATTTTAAGTAACGTTAAGTAGCAAAAGAAAAATTTAAATTTTGTCAAATGTAAAGAACGTTATTGCGGTTAATGCTTCTTTAATTTTCGTATTTTACAAAAAAGTGCTGGTATCATGAACAATATTGATGGTTTCTGTGATTTGTGTAGTTGGAAATTCGAATTCAATGGTTGTTTTGTGTAGCTAAGATTCTGAGCTTTGATTGTAAAAAGACAATTTTAAATTTTAATAACTGTAAAGAAAGTTATTGCGGGTTTTTTTCTTCTAATGACTTGAAAAAAGGAATTTTCGATTTTTTTTGGGTCTTATAGATAATATTGTTGATTTTATAGTGTTTTTAAATTGGAAACCAGCCTTATTTGTTTTTATTGTGTAGCTAAGATTCTGAATTTTAAACCTCGAAAGAAAAATTTGAATTTCGAAGGGTATCAGAAAAGTTATGGCAGTTTTCCTTTAAAATTTTGTCCAAAAACGGCGAAAATGTTGGTATTTTGGAGTTTTTTGGACATTTTTTAACTTTATGACATTTTGAAATATACTATGACATTTTTTAAATATTATGAATTTTTTTAAATATTATGACATTTTCAGTGACGAAAGGATATTCAAATGCGGTGCATCAGAATACTACGGTCGCCCATTGGCCAAAACCGTTTCCCAATTCCAGCCATGGCACGAGGATATTCAACTAAAACTCACTTCAAAGGTCTTGGAAGCTGAGAACTCGACCAGATTTATGTTGAAAGCTTTTGCCGACGCCAAACAGTTCATACCTCGTCTGTACGTCAACTTTGACTGCTACAAAGGGCCATTTCTACATGCTCAGAAGGCGCTTCACTTGGATTCGTCGTTCCCGCCAAGCCCTTTCCAGCCTTTGATGTATCAAATTATCAATGACATGTTGGAAGTGTTGTCCAAAACTGAATACCAAAAACTGTGTGAAGCGTCGGTTCATACTAGAGCTCCAACCTTTTCGATCAAGTAAGTTTTTGAGGGATCAAATTTATTTTTAGGCTTGAATGTGGGTTATAGGATTGAAGTTAATTTTTAGCCTTAAAAATGAAATTTTAGGCTTAAAAATGAAGTTTAGGTTTAAAAATTTTACTTTTAGGTTTAAACATGTATTTTAAGCTTAAAAATGAAATTTTAGGCTTAAAAATGAACTTTAGGCTTAAAGAACAATTTTAGGTTTGAAAATGATTTTTAGGCTTAAAAATGAAATTTTAGGCTTTAAGATCAACTTTAGGCTTAAAAATTAAATTTTAGGTTTAATTATTGATTTATAGGCTTAAAGGTTATTTTTCGGCGTGAAAATTGATTTTTAGGTTTAGAAATGAAATTTTAGGTATAATTTTTTTTGTGTCCAATTCTCAACGATACTCTGTCATTATTATATCTATAACTTTATATATTTCAGGTTGATTCACCCAAAATCGGACGTCCGCTCCCGTGTCTTCGAAGTCGAAGTCTGCGAAACCGCGGCCGAATTCTCGGGCTGGCTCCGGCAATTCCTCCTCAAATACGACATTTGCCCCAACTTTATCTCCGCACTCAAACTTGCCCCAGGTCAACTATGTCCATATCACTGTGAACAGATTTCTCACCTACCTCAAACCAAAAATGGCATTCATCTGAACATCCCGAATGCTGTGTCGAAGACTGATGAAATGCGAGCACGTCGAATGAACTTGCAAACGAACGTGAACGCCAATCCAAGGAAACGTGAGAATCCGGATAAACAGATTCAGAAGACGGCGGCCGAGTTCACCGACTTGGATCAACCGTTGCCGTTGAGGAGGACGAGAAGAAACATCATTCCGACCAAAAGAAAGGAAATGCAGGATGAAATGGCCGACAATTTGAAGCAGGTAGGGTGGATTTTGAAGTTTTTTTTGGCTTGTGTGTGTTTGGCAGTGTGTGTTGTGTTTGTGATGGGTAGGGGGCGTGGATTTGATTTGTCAAGGGTAAGGAGAAAAAATTGGGTTGGTACTATAGAGTACTTTGAGCAAAAGAAAAAATTGTAAAAATACTATTCAGTACGTTGAGTTTCGAGAGGGAGGATGAAGGGCGTGGTATTTTCTCTTATCACTGTCCCTACTTCTAGCTTTACCTTCACCCTTGTTATAATTTTAGTGCGCAAAAAGTTCTGTTACAAGGTGCGCAAAAAGTTCTGTTACAAAACTTTACTTTTAACTTGGCCTTACCTCTACGCCTTTAGTTTTTCTTTTTAGCCAGTTTTTTTTGATAGTCCGTATGAATTTAAAAAGTCTCAAAATATAAGCCTAGATAACCTTTTTTAATCAAAACTTACACATTATATGGTCTGTCTAATCACGTCTTTTCGGTTAAGTTCACGAGAAGCCGTTGGGCCGCCTCCCACGCCCTGGTCTGTCAACTGGCCGAAGCTCAAGTCCCAATCGATCGAATTCAAGAACAAGTCAAGTCTGTCTTTCCCAACTCCGTACCCACCATGAAGCGTCTCGAACTTTGGATACAAGACATGGAAATTGTCATCGCCGAGCCGGGGGAACGCAAAAGCACCAGACTCGAACAGAGGGCAGTGGAGCAGATCGTGGATGATGTAAGGGATCGCTTCACACCGCTGAGGAGGAGAAGAATGAAAAGACAACGTTAGGCTTAGAATTAGGTTTTATTAGGCTAAAAATGAATTTTTATTTTTGGTGACTTTTTTATGCTTAAAGTTAGTTTTTGGGCTTAGAATTAAGATTATAATTGATTTTTGATTTTTAGGCTTAAAAATTAACTTTAGGCTTAAAAATGAAATTTTAGGCTTAAAAGTGAAATTTAGGTTTAGAAATGAAATTTTAGGCTTAAAAATGAAATTTTAGGCTTAGGAATGAATTTTAGGTTTAAAAATGACGTTTTAGGCTTAAAAATAAAATTTTAGACTTAAAAATGACATTTTAGGCTTAGAAGTGTAACTTTAGGCTTAGAAACGAAGTTTTGGGCTTAGAAATTGAAATTTAGGCTAAGAACTTAAAAATTTGGCTAACTTTAGGTTTTTTGGCTAAAATAGTTATTTTTTGCTAAATTTTAATTTTTTTTTCAATTTTACACATCATTTTCGTACCAATTACTTTAATATTGTCTAATACCTATATTGTTATACATTTTTAGTCTTATTAATAATAAATAATAATAATTGTTGTTAATGAAGTCTTTTTTCGTAAATTTTATAGTATTCATACTATTTTATCTTATTGTTTTTAATTTTTTTTTCTAATTTAAAGGCAATTTTTATAAGGTTATGGGCCTAAAAATGGCCAAAAGTTTTTTAAAAGTTTAATTTTTCGAACCTTTTTGATTATTTTTAAGGCGTTTTTTGGCTTTTTGTAGTGAGAAGAATGCATATTTTTCAGTTTTTTAGGGTTTTATCTAAACTTTTTTGTTATTTTTGCTGAAGTTTGTTACCTTTTTAACTAAAATATTGTATTTTCAGTACTTCAAAGAGAAGAGAAAGCGCGAAGCCTCCTCAGCCAACTCAGATGAACCTTTAAAACGTCGCTCCAAGAACGGTCGAATCCTCCCGGACCAGCGAAAGGCCGACTCCCAGCCACCACAGAATGATCTGATCGAAATGGCAGACAAAATCGATCTGAAACGACTGGCACCAGAACAAGCAATCCGCCTCAACCCAACCGGTCCTCGAGTTCTGATGCCAAAAGGTCATTCAGCATCAAGCTCGACATCTCCACCATCGTTGTCAAGGTCACCCAGTGTGATGTCGAAGCTGCCAAGTCCGGAGGGAAGGGTATCGCCCACGGAACATCAAAAGATTTGCCAAAAGCTGGGGATTGGAGAGAATGAAGAACCGAGGGAATGGACCACACAGAGACTGGTGCAGGTGGTACGGAAGGCTAAACTGGATGCTGTCGCTGATTTCTTGGAGAATGAGGTAAGGGTTTGTGGGATTGGAGGCTGTATAGCGGGTTTTTATGAGGTTTTTAAGGTACTTTATGTTGTTTTTGAGGTACTTTATGTTCTTTTTGAAGAGTTTATGTTCTTTCTGAGGTACTTTATAATGTTTTTGAGGTATTTTATGTTGTTTTTGAGGTACTTCATATTGTTTTTGAGGTACTTTATGTTGTTTTTGAGGTGCTTTGTGTTATTTTTGAGATACTTTATGGTGTTTTAAAGGCATTTTATGTTGTTTTAGGTAACAAAACTTGATTATTTATCAAAATCTTTGATTTTGTTACCTAAAATTTAGCGAAAAATGCCTAAAAATTGAAGAAGAAGCACTAAAGTCTAAAGAAAAATGCCTAAAACAATATAATTTTAATATATCTTTCCTAAACATTCACTTTTTCAGGAATTTGATGGTGAATCCTTCTTCTTGCTATCAGAAGAAGACTTCAAAGACCGTGTCCAACTCAAGACTGGCCCATTGATCAAGACCATGAGGCTACTGGCTGATCTGAAGGCTTTGTCACCAGATATGCCCAACTTGGGGTCGTCGTGAAGCTACAGGGATTTTTGTGGATTCTGAAGATGTTCTTGTGTACTACGATGGTTTTTGTGGATTATGAAGGCTTCTTATATGCTACGATGAAGTTTGAGGATTCAGAAGACAGTTCGTGTATGCTACGATGAAGTTTGAGGATTCTGAATTCTACTTTTGATTTTACGATGACTTTTGAAGATTTTCTCGGCTCCTGCAGCCACTTTTGTCAATTTTAAGGCTGACTTTTGGCTTCTGAAGCCATGTGTGTCAAGTTTGATGTCAATTTTGGGCTTATGAAGCCATGTGTGTCAAGTTTGATGTCAATTTTTGGCTTCTGAAGTCATTTCTGTCAAGTCTAAAGTCGACTTTTAGCTTCTGAAGTCATTTTCAGAATCCAAATGTAATTCTTTGACTTCAGAAGCCATTTGCCCGTTTGTAACGTCTCTCTTGGATTCAGAATCTCACTTTTTCTGAATCCAATCCCCGTTTGTAACTACCCAACTCTCTTTCGTATTTATTTTTAACGATATGTTCATTAAAGCCTACGAGTTTTCCTATTCAAATATGTACTTTATCCTGAATAATTAAGTCTTTTAGAGGTGTTTTGAAAGTTTTTTTAATTTTAAAATGAAATTTCAACTTTTTGTGACTTCAAAATTTCAAAAAGTTGAAGTTTAGACTACGTTTTTTCAAAAGATACGCCAAGCTTTTTAAAAAATATTTAGTTATAGGTAAGAATTTTAGTGTAAGATAGAAAAAGAAACTTTCAAAACATCTATTTAGTAGTTTATTTCGAACTTTTACAGAGTAATATGTATTGTACAAGTAACCAAATTGCTAATAAATTTGTGTACAAATGTGAGAATTTGGATTTGTTGGTTTTTGATGTTGTAGTATGTTGTGGCATATAGTATTTTAATTTTTTTTGTTATTTAATTGGTATTATGTTAGGGTATGTTGGTTTTAAAGGTGTTGTAAACAACCGTTTTAGTGATATCGCTTTCTTTGAAAGGTGGGGTCCTTTTAGTAGACTAGTAAAGAGGCCTGGGCCAATTTTTAAGTCCGTTCCCCATATAAGTCCATTGAAGTAATAACTGGGTCACCTTGTGTCGTGTAGGAATTGGGCTTAAATAATTTAAACAATTTTAATTTTTATACGTTATGCTTATTATTCTTATGTAAATAGCTTGAACATCAGATTTGTTTTACACTTTGCAAATTAAATCTTTTGTTGTGCGACCTAACCCGGGCTCCAGGGGCCTTTGTTCAGGCCTCGGTCATG
Source organism: Bursaphelenchus okinawaensis (assembly GCA_904066225.2). NCBI lineage: Eukaryota > Metazoa > Nematoda > Chromadorea > Rhabditida > Aphelenchoididae > Bursaphelenchus > Bursaphelenchus okinawaensis. The sequence goes on along the minus strand of CAJFCW020000005.1, from coordinate 1,341,152 downwards.
GAACCATTCTGTTTTACAGGAATTCTATTGTAGTTAAGTTATATTTACTGATAATGATAATAAGCATTGGAGCAACTTGGAACTACCCTTGTTTAAAGAATGGTCATCAAGAGATGCTCCAGTAAGGTTAACTAAACTTTTTTTTAAATGACGTAATTTCAGTGATTCATCGAAGTTTTTCTTTTTGAAACGAGTTTTTTTTCTAAAAATTAATGAAATTTAAAACCGAAAAATGTCGTTTTTACGACAAAAGAATACTTTTTTTATGAGTCATATACAGGGGCGGCCGGGCCGGGGACTTTTGGTCTGGGGGCAGGGGTCCAAAAAATTGGCACAGGTAGCTACACCTTATTTTTTTGCGGAAATTTTTTTCCATAAATTCACAGGGGGGGGACCACGTTAAAATTTTTTCGAAAATTTTTTTTAAATTTCCCCTTCCCCCCCGCCCCCCCCCCTCTTCCCCCTCGCGCCCGGCCCTGGTCATATATTAAAAATAAGTTTAGTGATGTACAGTTTTTTTTAAAGTTTTAACTGAAAAATAAAATGCCATTCCAAATAAATCAAAAAAGAAACGTTATTGAAACAAACACTGTTACTCAATCGAGTCAACGAAACCCGTTTCCAGGATTTGCAACAAATTCTGGCGCCGCCGCAACGTCCATTAAGCAATGGAACTGGTTAAAGCGGGTCATAACTTATAGTCTGTTTAGATAGGTTTTGAAAAAATTGAATTTACATTTGAGTATTGAGTACGTTGTTCATACTGTTTAAAGTACGATAGGCTTGGTTAGGGTATGGTAAGATAAAATGAGATAATCAAGAAGAGAGTAGGGTAGAGTAGGCCATGATGAGGAACGGTAATGCAGGACGGGATAGGAAAGGACAGGCAAGACTTGGCAGGACAAAAGAGATAGTACAGAAAAAGGCAAGGCCGAACAGAAAAGGGCAAGGCAGATCAGGGTGGGGCATGTCAGCGCAGAGCAGGGCGGTTTAAGGCAAGGCACAGCAATGCAGGGCATGGCATGGTAGGGTAAGGCAGAGCAGGGCAAGGCAACTCAAGGCAAGACAGGACAGAGCAGGAAAGGACAGAGCAGTGCCGGGCAGGGTAAATCAGAAAGTTGGGTATTGTAAGGCAGGGTAATGTAGGGTAGAATAGGATAGGGTAGGGAGTGGTATGATAGGGTATGGTAGAGTAGGTTAGAGCAGGATAGGGTAGGGTAGAGTAGGGTAGGGTAGGGTAGGGTAGGGTAGGGCAGGGTGGGGTAGGGTAGGGTAGGGTAGGGTAGGGTAGGGTAGGGCAGGGTGGGGTAGGGTAGGGTAGGGCAGGGTGGGGTAGGCTAGGCTAGGATAGGGTAGGGTACAGTAGAATAATGTACCATAACGTACTGTTAGGTACGTAAAAGTAATTTATGGTAAAGTAGAGCTATTCAAACAACCTTAATTTAAAAAATTTGAAAATATAGGTTAAAATAAGTCGATGACAAAATCAAGGAGCGATTTTCCAATTCCCGAACTCGTTCGGGATGGAAGAAACGAAGCTCGGGATTAGGGCGAAGATGCGCGCCGAACGTGATCCAGTTTCAATGTTGAAAAAAGGTTTTACGGCGAAAAAACAACAAATTAACAGCAAGCTAATCAAGTGTTACATAAGCTACTGGTCGGGAATTTTTTTCTTGTTGTGACGTCATTGTCACAACGAAAAAAAATTGTCAGTAGTTTTTGGAATGTTTCTGAATTGAAAAAGTGATAATGCAAAACGTTTTAGCTAAAACATAAAAAATTTTGTAGCCATAGCTCTAGCTTTAGCCATATCCTAGCCCGCTCTAGCTCAAGCCCAAGCTTTAGTCCTGGATTTAGCCCTAGCACTAGCCCACAGCCCTAGCCCAGAGCCCTAGCCTAAAGTCTTAGCTTAGTGCTTTAGCTCAGAGCCTTAGCCCAGTGCTTTAACCCAGAGCCTTAGTCCAGAGCCCTAGCCCAGAGCTCTAGCCCAAAGCCCTAGCCCAGTGCTTTAACCCAGAGCCTTAGTCCAGAGTATTAGCTTAGATTTTGAGCCCGAAGCAGCCGAGAGGCCTAGTTCAAAACCTGAACGTTAGCCCTAACCCAGAGACTTAATCCTAGCCCTAGCTTTAGCTCTAGTACAGAGCTCTAGCCCAGAATTCTAGCTCAGAGACTTAGTGTAAAGATACAACCCTGAGCTCCAGCACTAACTTGAATTCTAGTTTTTACCTTAGACCTTTCTCTAGTCTAAGCTAAAGCGCTAGTTCTAGCCCTACTTTTGGCCCTAGGCTTTAGCTCTAGGTTAAACAAACTATGCCCTAGCTTTAAACTTTGCCTAGCTCTTTACCTTAACTTTAGCCAAACATAACCTTTATTTAGCCTAAAGTTATAGCTCTATACCTGGCTTGAGTTTTGCTTTTATTTAGCTTTATTATTGTGTGATGTATCCTCTCTTACCTTCATTTACCGTAGCTAAATGACGGTACGGAAGTTATAGCCTTATGCTTGCATTAACCATGCTCTAAACCTACTGTAGCCTTAGGTTTAGCCGCAGTTTTACTTTTTTTAGAATCTATTTTAGCCTTATCACTCAATTTCTTTCTTTTTTCACTTTTTTTATTACTACTATTTCTTTTTTTGATATACATTGTTATACCTTTTTCTGTTTTATATATATTCACTATGATACAATACCTCCCCCTCCCCCCAATTCCCTACAGTTTTTACTTTCTTAATTTATACAGTTCCTCTCTAATCCCAACTTTCCCTCCACTTTATATTGTCATCTTCTTCTGAAGTCAATCGTCTTTTCTCTTGATCTGACCGCAGGGCTTTTTATCAACGCCCTCCGTTGAGGGAATGGTAGTTAGTCATTGGGCGAGGGCGGAAACTCCACATATGGCGGGTATATATAAATCCTCAATGGGTTCGTCTTTTCATTCATCACAACTCAAGCAATCATGTTCAAGGTTGTTGCATTGGCATTGGCGTTGAACGCCATCGTTTCACAGGTGCGTATTTTCGATTTTTTTAAATTTTTGAAAAAAAAATTTTTTTTGAAATTTTGGTTTTTTGACCACCTCCCATAATTTACCCCACCCTACCCTACTTTGCCCTACCTTATCACATACTACCCTACCCTACCCTACCCTACCCTACCCTACCTTACCCTACCCTACCCTACCCTACCCTACCCTACCCTACTCTACCCTACCCTACTCTACCTTATTCAAGCCTATGCAGCTCTGTCCTGCCTTGCCCTGCCCATGTTCTAACCTGTCTTACTACGCCCTATTTAACCTTACCCTACCCCAAACTAATCTTCCAGACCACGCCCTGCCGGTCCACTTTACCCTATCCTACTCTGCCTTACCATTTCTTACCCTACTCTATCCTACCTTACCTTACCCTACCTTAACCTACCTTACCCACCCTAACCTTCAAAATTTCAGGCCTTTTTGTTCCCCAGCCTCGGCGGAGGCGGTGGCGGCTGTTGCGCTCCACCACCAGCTGCACCATGCTGTGGCGGAGCCGCGGCCGCCCCGATCGCTGCTCCAGCTTGTGCTCCAGCTGCCGGTGGATGTGGTGGATCGTACGCCGGTGCTTCTAGCTCTTATGCCAGCTCGTCCTATGGTCAGTCGTACTCGGCACCAGCTTCGTACTCGTCCGGATTGTACTCGGCTCCAGCTCAATCGTACTCGGCTCCAGCTTCTGGAGGTTACGCTACGGCTCTAGGTGGTGGTGCTTCTTATGGGGCTGGTGTTGGTGGTGGAGCTGGTGGTTACGCTACTGGGCCAGCTGGAGCTGGAGTTGGCGGAGGTTACGGTGGAGTTGGAAGCGGTATCGGCGGAGGTCAAGGAGGCTACGCTTCCGCTCCAGTTGGAGCCGGAGTTGGTGGAGGTATCGGTGGAGCTCAAGGAGGATATGCTGGAGCCGGAGTACAAGGTGGAGCCGCTCAAGGAGGTTATGCTTCAGGCCCAGCTGCCGGAGTTGGAGGAGGATATGGTGGAGCTCAAGGAGGTTACGCCGGAGCCGGAGTTCAAGGTGGAGCTGCTCAAGGAGGCTACGCTTCAAGCGGAGCTCAAGGTGGTGCCTCTGAAGGCTACGCTCAAGGACAAGTCTTACCTTCATTGAACTTGCCAACCGGTCAAGCTCAAGGCGGTTCTTACCAAGAACAAGCTGGAGCTGAAGCTCAGCCAGCTCAAGCTCAGACTTACACTGAACAGACCTCAGGAGCTCAGCAATCCAACTACAACCAACAGCAACCAACTCAATCTTACAACCAGCAACAAACTCAAACCCAGACCTACACTGAACAAGCTCCAGTAGCTAGCCAGCAGTCCAGCAACTACCACCAAGAAGAGAGCCAAGGCTACAGCGAACAAGCCCCAGTTGCTAGCCAGCAATCCAGCTCATACAACCAACAATCATCCAACTACCAAGAGCAATCTGTCGCTACTACAACACACGCCCCAGCCACCACCCCCTCATACACCGCCACCACCTCGGCCTACAGTGCTCCAGCCCAGACTAGCCAGACTAGCTATCAAGGTGAAGTAGCCGCCTCATCCAACACCAACGCTCAAGCTTACGGTGGAGATGACGATGACAACGTGTATGATGATTTGAGCACCGGAGGCAACAACGCCGCCCAGATCAGCGAGCCGGCTGCCGCTACCGAGACTGAACGTGGCTACAACAAGGCCAAGGCCCGCGCTGCCACTTTGGCCGTTCCAGCCGAGTCTAGCAAGTGCAACAGCGAGGAATTGAAGAAATTGATCATTGAGGTAAGAGGCGGTTAGAGAGACAGAGAAAAAGAGTTTTGGAGGGAAAACGGCAGGAACTTTGTTTACAAAACAAAAAATTGCAAGAACTTTCTTTACAAAACAAAAAATGGCAAGAACTTTCTTTACAAAACAAAAATGGCAAGAACTTTCTTTACAATACAAAAAAATGACAAGAACTTTCTTTACAAAGAAAAAAATGGCAAGAACTTTCTTTACAAAACAAAAAATGGCAGAAACTTTCTTTACAAAACAAAAAATGGCAAAAACTTTCTTTACAATACATAAAATGGCAAAAACTTTATTCCCAGCCTAAAAATATTCGAATTTCATTTTCAGAACATGGACCGCAGCCCAAAGGTGTCGAAGCGCCAAATCCAAAAGTCGGTGACATCGGCCCTCGGAGGCAAGATCGACGTGATCTGCTCGGAATCAGTCTTCTCCTACCTCGTGAACACCGAACAGTACTGTGAGGTGGAGAAGGACGGTATCACTTGTTTGGCTTTTAAACAAATCGCTTAAGTTTTGTCCAGAAAACTGTCGTTTTTGGTACTATTCTCTGTGTAGTACCACGTTTTAGGTACTATTTTTTGTTTGGTACTGGATTTTAGGTACTATTCTCTGTTTGGTACTAAGTTACAAGTACTATTCTTTCTTTAGTACCAAGATATAGGTACTATTCTCTCTTTAGTATCAAGTTTTAGGTACTACTTTCTCTTTAGTACAAAGTTTTTGGTACTATTCTCTTTATAGTACCATTTTCTTTTTCTAGTACCAATTTTTAAGTACTATTTTCTATTTAGTACTAGTTTTTTGGAGCCTATTCTTTCAATGGTACTATGTTTTTACTGATTTTGGTACTATATATCCAATGGTACTGAAGATTTTTGAGATTTTAGTACTTGCTTCAGTATGGTCCTAAAATTACAGCACTTTTCTCTTCATGGTACTATAGTTTATGGGTAGTTATAGGGGCTTTTTGGCCAATATTAAGGGATTTTAGGCCTATTTTCAGCTATCTTAGGCTTGTTTTAAAGGTTTTTGGGCTGTTTTTTGAACATTTTCTCTCATTTTAAACCTATGGTCAAATATGAAAGTATGTCAAAAAGCTAGCACAAGATCTATAAGACCTTAATTTACTCATTCCAACTCATAAAAGCCCCATCAGCACCAATAGTACCATGCTTTTCACTCTGGAACACTTAAACATACGGGTCTCAGCTTCTCTAATGTCATTTCTTTTTCGCATCGGTTGTGGATTTCAGTAACTAACATGCATTATCACTAACATATTGTTGATTATTGTACAATATTCTTTATTTTTGGTAATTTTTCCTCGGTTTTGCGTCATTTGATGGTGATCTTTCGGCATTTTTATCCAAAAATGCTCCTGGTTATGGTGATGAATAAACGCCAATATTTATGGTTTTCGGTCGTTTTTAGGGGTTTTAGAGGTGGGGTGTAAAATACGGCATAAATTAAGTTCTCGGATCATTAATGCATAAAGTTTTCAGGATTTTTCAAAAAAAAATTTTTTTTGATTTTAAAGTTTGAAAATTTTATCAATTTTTTGGCAAAAACAATATCTTATCTAATTTGAAATGTCATAAAATACTGTTATACAACATATTTTTTTAAAATAAAGTAACTTTTCGTGCAAGAACGTCAGTTGATGCCTACTATAATATAATTTTTAAAGTTTGATGTGTCAAATTTGATTTTTGGGACCTAAGGCATGAATTAAATTACCCTGCACTAATTTGCCACACCCTGCCCTATTCTATCCTACCCCGCTTAACTTTACCCTACCCTACCCTATTTTACCCTACTCTACCTTAAACTATCTTACCGTATCCTGTTCTACCGTTTTCTACTGTGCCTTACCATGTCTTACCCTACCATGTCCCACCCTACCCTTCCGTGCCTTGCCTTACGCTACTCTTCCCTATTCTAACCTACCATACCCTAACTAAATATGTCTTACCGTCCCCTACTCGACCCTATTTAGTCTTACCATGCCATACTCTACCCTGTTTAGTCGCATCATGCCCTACACTACCCTATTAGTCCTACCTTGTCCTGCTCTACCCTACCAATCTTACCATGCCCTACTCTACCCTACCCATTTTAAAAAATATCTCTACCCTACCCATCTTAAAAAATCCACCCCAAAACAGAAAGCCTAAAAATTTTAACGAGTAAATTAAGTGACGCAATTTATTGTATCGCATTACTCAATCCAGCTAAGCTCCGAAACTTGATTAAGCCTCTGAAGTGATTCCTCGAAGAAGGAGATCGTAACGACGAGATTGATGGTCACTTCCGAGCGGAAATTCACGTTACACGACGTGAGGGATCACGACGGATGTTGGTCAATATAGGGATGAGGAACTATATGATGTTTGTCAACAAAGGGTTCTCTATTTGGAAGTCATCTTTGATTAAAAAGATTATTAAAAAGTTTTTTTGAAATTAAAAAAAAAATAAGATTTTTAAAGAAAAAAAGGTGAAAATATGAAATTTTTTATTGATTTTAAAACTTTATTCATTAAATATTGATACCTAAAGAAACAAAAATCATAGCTACATTGGAATGTATATACATAGATAGACCCTGTTGAGAAAAAAGGGGGGAGGGAGGTAATTTTTAAGTGTCAGTGAGGAGATAGAGAGAGGGAAAAAGTGTAAATATGAGGAAAGAGATAGATATGGGAAGGGGGTAGGAAATGAGAAGTATAAATATGACGAGAGGAGAGGTATAGATATGGGGGGGAAAACAGAAAAAAAATTCTTTTTGCTTTAAAAACTAAAGTGGCAGGGGTAAATTTAATTTCAAAAAAAATGTTTTTTGGGCATAGATCACCCCCCCCTCCTTTCACCCTACAAAAAAAATTTTAAAAAAAAATTTAAATGGTCTTTACTAAAACAACCTTACAATAAAAAAAATCCCGTCTTACGTTTTCTCTCACCCAGCACACCCCTCCCACCTCTTCCCCGCTTTCCTCCAAATCCTGCTTTAAAAAGACAAAAAACCACCCGCCCAGCACTACTTAAAATTATAAAAAATGATCAAGCATCCTCAATTTTCACAGTAGGCTCAGTACCATTCATATTATTCACTGGTACTCTATCATTATTCCCACTGCCAACCTTTCTTTCACTCCTTTTCCAAACAAAGACCACAGCAATGATGACAAACAATGTTAACGTCAATACCGATGTGATAACAATCAAAATGAACATGACATACCATTCCGTACTCTTTTCAGTTGTGATATTCACGGCTGTTAACGAGGGTACTGTGTCATCCTTTTTGTCATCATTGCCATTGGTTATATAGGTAAAGTCGTCATTAAGTTGGGCTAGCTCTTTCCACCAGAAATCGACCGCTTCTTGATGGAAAATTCGACCACGTACTGAATGTGGTCGAGCGACAATAGTGTAGTTGTTGGGGTTGCCAATGGCTTTGATATTGTTGTAGAAGTAGTTCCGGCCGTGATGGTCCATTGGCTTCCAGTCTATAATAAACGAACTTAGTTAGTCACAACTTACTCTACCATACCCTACCCAACCCTATCCTATTCTACCCTACTCTATCCTACCGTTTCCTATCCTACCGTACCCTACTCTACCCTATAATACGTTATTCTGCCGAACAGTAGCTTTACACTATCATAAGCCTATGCTTATTACCGTACTTATACCCTCATACTACCGTAATCCAACTTAAAGTTGCCTTACTAGCCTGTGCCCTTACTCCTATGCCCTACTCTGTGCTACCTTTTTTAACCTATTCCTGAACGTTATACCCTTCTAGTGACCTCACAATGTCAGCCTAACCTTAAACTAACAACAACCTAATACTAACTTAATCCTACCTTAACCCCCGTACCCTACTGCACCTTATCTCACCCTAAACTACCCTAAAACCTACCATAAACCAAGCTTTCATTCTTAATCCACCGTAACAACAACCTAGGCAAAAACCTCTTCTGAATCTGATGCCCAACATTCCTAGCATGAAACCGGTTTTCAGCATGTAAACCAATAGCAAACACCAAGTCGTCAGCATGCACATCAGCATGATACTGATCGAGCACGTGATAATACGATGTGCCACCTCTCAGGTTGTTGATCTGAGCATACGCCCAAGTAATAGCATGCATAAAAGAGCCACCAATAGGTATGGGATGACCACCTGAGAACTTGGCTTGACATTTGATGTCACAGTCAGCCTCACGGCCAGGACATACAAAAGGTGCATAGGCAAAGCATACATCTTTGTCACGGTTTGGACTGTCAAAGTCGCCTTCGAATGACATTACGCTGAAGAGGATTGGGATGGGCTGGAATATTGTATTATATTATACTAGCTATGGTGTAATATGCAAATTAAAAAAAGGTCAAAAGGTCAGTTAAGAAACATTATGACATTTAACCTTAAGAAAGGGGGTGATAATACGAGTACAAACATAGTTATACACCAGAGTACAAGCATAGATATACCATGTTAGGTAGGGTAGAATTATGGGTATGCGTATAGGTAGAGCTGAAATTATGGCTATAACAGGGCTGAGCTAGGTCTAGAGCTTGGGCCAAGGCTAGGGCTAACACTGGACTAGGCAAGGTCTAGAACTAAGGCTAAAATTAAAGCTAAGTCTAGTGCTAAGGGCTAGAACTAGGACTAAAGCTGCGCTAGAGCTAAACTGATCTAAGCTAGGGCTGGGCTGGGGCAAAGATAAAGCAAGGACTAGAGCTAAAACTAGCGCTAGAACTAGAGTTAAGACTGGTCAAAGGCTGGGATAGATTGGGGCTGGGGCTAAGATTGGGCTAAAGCTCAGTTAGAACCGGGCTAAGGCCAGGATAAGGCTGGATTAGGGCTAGCCTAAGTCTGGATTAAGATAGGGCTGGCTAGAGGGGCTAGGCTAAGACTTGGCTAGGACTGAGCTAAGCTAAAACTAGGCTAGGGTTGGGCTGAGCTAGGGCTGGACTAGAGATGGGAGTTGGGCTAGAGCTGGCCTAGGACTGGGCTAGGGCTGGGCTAGGACTGGGCTAGGGCTGGGCTAGGGCTGGGCTAGGGCTGGGCTAGGGCTGGGCTGGGCTAGGGCTGGGCTAGGGCTGGGCTAGGGCTGGGCTAGGGCTGGGCTGGGCTAGGGCTGGGCTAGGGCTGGGCTAGACTCACTTTCCAATTCTTAACCACATCATGTATGACCCTCTGGTCAACTGTATATGCATCAAATTGAGGTCCTGATTGCTTTAGTAAAGTGTCAGAAGAAACTGCTGCAGTAGTGTCGATGAGCTCTCGGAAAGGCTTGGTTCTTAAGCACGCCAGGCGTTCTGACATGTTGTAGATGTTCATATTGGGGTCTCTGAGGCACTGAAAAATTATGTTAATATAAGTAGAGCACGGTACGATAGGGTAGAGTAGAGTGGGGTAAGGTGAGGTAGTGCAGTGTAGGGTAGGATACGGTAGGGTAGAGTATGATAAGGTACGGTAGGGTACTTACTCCAACCTTTTCAGCCACATACATGCTCCTCGGTCGATTAAATCGTTCATTATATCGGCCGCCAGGACTCATGATCAAAGCCCTGGAAAACGCTTTTGGCTCAATGGCTGGACTAGACATCAACAAGCTAGCCAAATGACCACCTGAACTGTGACCAAACAGTACGATTTCTCTGGGGTTACCTCCAAATGAAGCTATCTCACGTTGAGTCCAGCGTAAGGCTGCTATTATATCTAAAATTATATTGTTTTAGGTATGAAAATTTAGAAAAAATGGCAAAAACTTTCTTTACAAAACATAAAATGGCAAGAACTTTCTTTACAAAACAAAAAATGGCAAGAACTTTCTTTACAGACCATAAAATAGCAAGAACTTTCTTTACAAAACAAAAAATGGCAAGAACTTTCTTTAAAACATACCTAATAACGCAGCGTTGTAAGGAGCATCGTACGTTGGTTCACCAATGTCCAACCAGCCCAATATACCTTGTCGAAACGATGGTAAAAGGAAGATGACACTTTGTGAAGCAAAGTTTTGAATAATCAAACTGTCATTGAACATTCTAGGATCATCAATGGTACCCCCACCGTGAAGGTAGAAGATTACTGGGCAGGGGTTGGACGTCTGAAGGGTAGATATTACTAAAAACACCATACTCTACCCTACCGTACCAAAGCTAATCCTACTCCACCCTACCCACCCTACCTTACCTTACCCTACCCTACCCTACCCGCGTTACCTTACCTTTCCCTACCCTATACTACCCCCTCCTACCCGTCCCTACCATACAAATAACTTACACTACACTGATTATCAGCAAAGATGTTCATGTAGACACAATCTTCACTTTGATCCTTGACAGCCTCCCATGTGTGTTCATCTATGTCCGTACTATTTTGAGGACAAGCCAACGAGTATTGAGTGGCATCAATAACGCCATCCCAAGACTGAACAGGGTGAGGAGCTTGAAATCTGTTTGGGCCGACTGGTGGGGCTATGTAGGGAACACGCTGAAATTTGTTTGGTAGGGGTAAAAGTTGTACCAAAGAAAAGTACCCTACCTTAAAAACATTAGCCGTGCCATGCTTTGATTCGAATTCATAGCCTCGGATCCATCCTGTGCTGAGCAAAACATCAACTTTTTTAGCCTTATCCACATCAGTACCAACGTCAAAACATAAAATATGTTGCACAAGGCTTGTCAGTAGAAATGTCAGTTGTAGTATTGATATTGTCATAGCTAGTTATAGCAAGAAAAAACTAAAAAAATAACTTTAAAGTGAATAGTTCGGTTCCCAGAGGCATCTCTAGGGCATAGTAAAGTAGGGCGTTACTTACCCTACTCTACCATGCCCTACTCTATCCAACCATATCCAACTCTACCTCACACTCACCTACTATACCCTAACTACCATATTTGATTCCGAGAAAAACATAAAACATGAATTCAAATTCATCAGATTTACATATTTAAAAACATTGCATGATCAGTTCAACAAGGATCAAAACGTGGCTCGAACTGTCCAACCAACAATATATAATTGTAGAGAAACACACGGAAGTTTAATGCCATTTTAAGCTTCTAAACAGGAAAAAAGGTAAGATTACTTAAAATGTGATATTAAGGTACTATTAATGCTGGTTTTATTAAATTAAAGCACCAAAACAAACAATTTTGGCTTTGCAGCCTGCTGGTGACGAGTTATACGATCGATTGTATACTTTTACCATTTGAAATCTATTTGTTTTCAATTCCTATTAACTTTATCATCAAAAATACTTTTTTTCAATTCAAATACCATACAAAAGCCAACATCACTTAACGTAATCTCATTTAGTTTATGAAGGTATCAAAATTTGTACAAACCCATAGGATTATTTCCGGTAGATCTCTATTCTTTTCATGAGCTCAATTTGAGTATTCTAAATATTTCATAAAATATTTTAAAGTCTTGAATGGTTCCACATCTTTGACACTAACGTCTGCTCTTCTGGTGTCGCGATTTCTTTGGCATAACGAGCTACATACGAACAGGTCGGGTAAATTTGGAATTTGTTTGCTTTGGCAAAGGTGAAACCTTCCTGAAATATGAAATTTTTATTACCTAAACTATGTAGAAACTAACTTTTCACAGCTTAAACAATAACTATCCCAAATTTTGAAAAAATGATCAAAAAGCAATGTTATCTATGCCGTTGGTTCAATATTTTAATCATACTCTAACCAATTTTCATAAATTTAAATATTTTAAGTTTTAAAAAGTTGAAACACACCCTGACCAACTCCTCAGCCAGCCCTTGACCACGTCCTTCAGGTGGAACGAACGTATGGGTCATATCCATGATGTTACCCTCCTTGATCTTGTAGTCCAACAATGCTTTTTGTCCATTCTCTATAATTTTTGCTCTTTACTGACCAATCTTGCTATCAAAAGAAAGTAAAGATATTAAACTATCTATTTACAACAAATTTCAAGCAATAAACATCCAAAAACAACCTAAAAGATCAACTTATATTCACCATGACACCAAAACACGCGAGAAGAGAGAAAAATTAGATTTTTTAAAAGTATTGTTAGAAAACCTACTCAAATTGACGAAGAATTGCATTGTCTTGGCACAGTGTTGAATTTTGGAAGTCATTGTTACAGTAGCTTCTCTGAAAAAGTAATGTTTATCAGGTTAGATAACTATAAACCCGCGAGCAAACGCCAAGATCTCAAAACTGAGGAAAAGCAGCAAAATCCCTGGCTTTTTGAATCGTAAACAAGTTGTTTATGCTAGTAGTTTTGAAAACAGTGTTGAAATGCTTTATCGTCCAAAGAGCAAACGGAAAAAAAATCTTAAATACATCTTTAAACATTGACAAGTACAAAGTATAAGTAACATAAAATATCGAAAATATAAAAATGAGTTACATCTTTTAATTTAAAGGTTATTTATGGCCGAACTACCATCACGTGCACATGGCTAGGGTAAACAACCGCCAATTTTTAGAAAATAAAAAACAATTTCGGCGTCTGCAGCCTGCGAAACGATTATATACGACGAAATCCACTCGTTCTTCAAGCGGACGCGAAGTGCGAATAAAAATAATGCGCGAAAATATATTTTCCGCCAATTTTTCGTCGAATTTTTGTAAAATCTACACATAATGTCGGATTCAACTGGTTTTTTCTTAAAACAGACAACTTTTGCACATTCGGAACATCGAACAAAGTTTAAGGTACGGGACAGCATATGGAATCCGGTGCTTGATGTGTTAGCACTTGCTTCAACTGAAGGAGAGATCTGTTTGAAACGGGTACATTGGAAAACTGGTTGGAAAGTAAGTTTTTGTTCTTTTGAAGGTTGTGGTTTAGATTGATTTACTTGCAATTACGGAGAATTGGAAATTTAGCTATAGACGAGGCATGGATAATATTGGACTTTTTGATGGGTTCTTGAGGAAATTATGGTTGGATCTTTAGATATAAGTTAGAGTAAAGAATAAAAAAGGTTTTAAGCTATAAATCAGAAATTTTGCTTTGCAACATATTAAACTATCTCTATTTAGAAAAAAATAGCTCCAGAAGCGGTATTTTACACAAAATGGTCGAGAAACACGTCAGATCTGAACAAGGAAGATGTTGGTGCATTTTCATGTTTTGCATGGTCACCAGACGGAAGTGTTTTAGCTGTTTGTTTTGAACTAGGAGTGTGTCATTTGCTGGATGTTAACGACGGAACGATATTATACACGCTTCGAATGAATGGCGAGAACTATACCCACTTAAAGTGGTTTAAACTGGATTGTTTGAGCAGTTTTGCCAAAGATATTACACCGAAGACATTGTTTAACTATGACGGAAGTCTTGGGCCGGTAAGCGTTTGATTTTTGTTGAATTTTTAGGTTATATTACACTTGATATCTGATGTCGGACTTTGTAGGCTTTTGGCTAAAAACTGACTTTCTGGGCTAAAAAATGGGTTTAAAATTGTAAAATAATAAATTGTAGAGTTTCACAAATAAGAAAATGGTATTTTAGGTAAAATCCGATCATTTAAAGACCAAAGAATCTGATAGTTGTCGAGATCATTATAAGATTGTTCAAGGTATAGAACATTATTGTCATGGCAAGATACAGAAGGCGTTGTTGGACACAGTTTTGATTGCAGCTGGGCCAAAAGAAGAGTTTGTTGGGTTTGATGTGTATATGGGTGGAGTTTTGTTAATCAAAAGTGTTGTTATTGATGATAAGTTCATGAGTCCTGGTAGGTGTCATGGGTAATATATTTTTTAAAGTTTAAATGGTTTTTTGAAGGTTTTAGTGTAAAATGCTTAATGTTATTATTTTCTGATGTACGTAAGCTTTTAAAAATGTTTAAAAAATATTTTGAAGGTATGAATATATTACTACCTAAAATATTATAAATTTTAGTATGTGACCGAATTTCGACCGAAGTGTCAGATATATGTTTACTACCCAATTCCGACATTCAAATAGCTTTGTCAACAATGTCATTTGGCACTCCTAATTTTGATCAGGACTGTGGATTTGAAATTCCAACGAATTCAGAAGGTCCATCAGCTGGATCGACCGTTTACCTGGTCGATTTTGACGTGGGATTGAAAAATGAGAAAAGGGTGAAATGTTTGGCCAAAGTTGCTGCTAGAACTTGTCATATCTTTCATTTAATGACCAACATACGGGAAACCTTCTTAAAAACAGTTTCCGATTGGGAGTCTCAAAGTGAGGTGGGTCTTCTTCTTTTGGTTGTTACCGTAATTTTTAGGTATAATTTGTACTGGAAGTTGTATTTCATAGATGACCAAGATTTTAAGCTTTGATTTAAGCCTCAAATTATATTTCTATCTTAACTTTGGCAGAAGTTACATCAAAAATAAAAAAAACTTGAGTTAGGTCAAAACTCTTAATTTTGATCTCTAAAACAACCTTTTTTATGTATCACCTCTTTATTTTCAGATATTCCACTCAAATATTTTTAAAAAGCTCTTCGAAAACTATCAAAGTCAAACGAGTGGAAAGGTTTCGGACTTTTGTCTGGATTTTGTGGGCTACATCCTAACTGGACATGCTCCAGACGCCTTCGCTCATTCCTTCTTCAGAGACATAAGACAAAAGCAGTGGAAGCCGGCTAAGGATTTTGTGATGAAACATATTCCGTAGGTTTATAATCAACCGCTTTTATGAGATTTTTGGTTCTAGTGGTACTAAAAACTGAAAAGTGTACCAGTAATACCAAAAATATTTTTTTTGAAAATTTGATTAAAATATGTTAAAACACACCAACATAAACTCAAAACGCCGTAACTTTCTTTAAAAACACCTATTTTCAGATATCTAACTCACATTGTAAAAAGACACCTTATAGTAGGTGTAGGCATACTGTATGTTCATATAAGTGCCCTAATTGGCCAACTAAATCAATATGAAGAGTCGGAGCGTCTAAAACTTTTTGATGGTGGATTACCCGACTTTGATCAAGCACCGTCAAGCTCTGATTGTGTTGAAGAATGCCAGAAAGCATTGGTACTAACGTCATTGTTAAGAAGAAAGTTGAAGCAACTACTGGATGTGGCTGGAGAGAATTGGTGGGTTTAGCTTGGAGTTTGAGTTTAATTAGGTTTGAAATTTGTGTTTAGGCTTATAAAGTAGGCTTAGATTTCGGTGTTGAAAGCGCAAATTCTGGATTAAGTGTGAGATTTTAGGCTTAAAGGTGAAGTTTAGGCTTAAAAATGAATTATAGGCTTAAAAATGAATTTTAGGTTTAAAAGTGAAATTTTAGGCTTAAATTTAAATTTTAGACTTAAAAATGAATTTTAGGCTTAAAAATGAAATTTAGGCTTAAAAATACAACATTTTAAACGCATTTTTTTTTAACTTCAGGGCCGACCTAAAGTACATGCTCCAACTATTCTGTACCCATCCGGACAACGAAGGCCTTGAAATTGAAATTGACAACGATGGAGATGGAATCCTAAGAGAACGTGACTTTGAACTATTAATAAAGTTCGTGGCCAATGCTCTGGTCCAGCCGGAAATGTGGTCGGAAAACAAAAACTGGTTCGATTTTATAGAATTATGGATGAAATGCTTAAAATCAGATGATGAATTGTCAAAAGAATATAAAGGAAGACTGGTCTGTAATCCCAATTGGCTAAAACATCGAACTTTTGACAGAATTGCACCGATTCTTGGGGTTTGTAACGATATTCCGGCGATGAACATTAGGGAGGAGGTAAGGATTTTAGTTTTGAAACTAAATTATAACAGTGAATAAGGGTGAAAGTTTGGGCTTTGTAAGATTATTCTGAGTATATTTAGGCTTAGTAGAACGGTGTGGGCTTAAGATTTATAAGCTTGGTTTTAGTGGGCTTATGCTGAATAGGCTTAGGCTTAGTAGACTTTGGCTTAATACGCGTATATTTATAAGCTGAGGCTTGGTAGGCTTTGGTTCAGCGGGTTTAGGCTTGAATTTCATGCTTAGTAGGTTTAAATTTGACATTATTTCTGTATGCTCGGCCGTGATGGGCTTAGGCTTGTTTTATGCCCAGCAGGTTTGAACTTGTAGTAGAAATTCAAAAAGTAAATGATAAGTGACAAAATCAATGTCATAGTACTCGTAGGAAAATAGACTCAAATCCATAAAGGTCATTTGTTGGGTCGTTTTACATCGAGGCGAATATTATATAAAACTACAACATTACATAAGAAAAAGTTGCGCAATACTATTTCTTGCAATTTCTCTAAGGCTTTCTTGTTATAACATCAATGTTAGGTAATATAGCAGGTATTTAATCAGTAATTAGAATCGTAACGGGCCGGGACGGGCCCAACTTGTTGGCTTGGTCAACCCTTTCGTTTTTTGCCTAGTTTGGGGTTTTGGGGCTTTGATTTAGACCTGGCATTTGGGCCACATGTGCCGGCCATCCCCTTTTAAAGTTTCAATAAATTACGTTGGTTTTAGGAGGTCGAAGCCACAAAACAAGAAAGAGAAGGTTTGAATTCAACGAAATTCAAAACGGAACTGAGTGTGGAACGGATTGCCACAGTGTCCAGTTGTCTACATTACCTTTTCGATACACTTGAAGGTATATACACCAAAGGGACTACAGAAGTTTGCAGGTTTGTCTTCTTTTTTGTAAAACTTTTTTGTTACCTAAATTATTAAAAAAAAGTTTTTATTAACTACTAAAACGTTTATAAAATTCATAATTTGTTACCTAAAATTCTAAGTTAGTTGTTGTATTATTTAAAACTACTATAGTTTTATTTTATTACCTAAAATATAAAAAAAGTTGTTTTGTTACCTAAAAATGTCATGAAAGTCAAATTTTGTTACCTAAATTATCATAAATTTCATTCTAGTGAATTTGCCAAGCCATTACAGCCGAAAAAACATGTTGTGATAGAGTACTGTCATCCAGAAGCGGCCACAAAAATAAATATTTTCAATTGGAACGACGTGAAATTGGTTCATGAATTCATGCAGAAGCCTGTCGTTGAATCAACCCTGGCCAAGATACAGGACTTTGAAGCCTGTTTCGATGCTGATTTCAATTCACTTATTGTTTGTGAGTTATATTTGACATTTTATAGTGGTTTCGGTACAGTATGATATTTATGGTGCTATATAGTACTTATGGTGCTGTATAGTATTTGTAGTGCTATATAGTACTTATGGTGCTATGCAGTATGTTTTTTTGATATCTTTTGGACTGGTAAAGTATGTGAGGGGTGAAAAGTACTGTTTTCTATAATATATTTTTGTTGGTACTTTTGGTACTAGTTTTGATACTACTGGTACTGTTTTTTTGTATTACATAGTAGTGCTGAGAAAGGATTTGAGAGATGAAAAGTACTATTTTTTGAAATATTGTTTTTAATACTTGTGTTACTTTTTTTGGTACTAATGGTGCTGTTTTTGGTACTAATGGTACTGTTTTTGATACTAACAGTGCTATGTAGTATCTGTAGGAAAGAGTTTATAAAAAGTATCGTTTTGCCGTTTTAGTTCTTTTGGTACTGTTTTTGGTACTGCTGGTACAGTTTTGTTACAATTGGTACTGTTTTAGTACTAACGCTACTATACAGTATCTGTAGTAAACAGTATATTAAAAGATATTGTTTTGCCGTTTTAATTTTGATAGTACTGTTTTTGTCGTTTTTGGTACTAAAAGTACTATATAGTATCTTTAGTAATGTACTTAGAAAAAGTATTATTTTGCTATTTTAGTACATCGCCGATCAGCTACAACACTTCAACTATACGCTTCAATTGATATACGCTCAGAGTACAACAACTGTCCATACGAGTTTTGTGCTACAGCACCAAAAAACCTGGTCAAATTGGCCAAATTTGGGGTTTCACATGAGGTAAGAACAGGTTTTTGAGGGGTTTTGAAGGTGGAAAGAAAGTTATTGCAAAAAAAATTTTTTTTTGAGATTTTGGTTGTTGGAAAGAAAGTTATTGCGGTTTTTGAATTTTTTTGAAATTTCGTTTGTTGGAAGGAAAGTTATTGCGGTTTTTATTTTTTTTTGAAATTTTGGCTGTTGGAAAGAAAGTTATTGCGGTTTCCTCGATTTTTCAAACTTCAAAAATGTATTTTACAGTGTAACCAAAACAAATCAACTCTCCTGAACATGTTCATGAATGGCAAGTTCCACGTGTCAGACTTTGAAGTGTATGGGGCAGGGTCAATGTACTTTATGGCCGACGTTTGTGAACAAGACCAGTCGGCTGGAGCGAACCCGGTCTACCTGGTCAAATGTGACGTTCTTGGTCAGATGTGCTTTGTCGATGATGTGAGTTTGGCATATTGATATATAGAGGTTTTTTTCACGAGAAATCTACATTTGTTACCTAAAATCTTAACGACATTGTTAATATTAGGTTGTTCAAATGACTTTGAGCCTTATTTCAGAGCAAATTTTGGGGGAGGGGCTCAGAATTATTTGAACAACTTAAAATAATTTTTTTTGAAATTTCAAAATTTTTTAAAATTTAAATTTTTTTTAAAATTTTAATTTTTTTAAATTTTAAACTTTTCAGCTCCCAATTACCCACTCAAACGATGGCGTTCTGAATGTAGCACCAAGAAGAGCGGTGGGAGTACTATTTGAACGAGAATTTGAACTTGTAAAGTGGTTTGACTTGGAAATGAACTCTCTAAATCAACCAGAAAATGATGAAAATGTATCTACCGGCTTCACAAATTCATTCAGTTTCAGTCCACTCAAGTACAAACGAGAAGTTCGAGGTAATTGCGTTGAGTAGGGGAAATTATGTTGAGGCAGGGGGAATTATGTTGAGTTATGGGTAGTATCAGGGACGTAGTATTTGGGGGAGTTTGGGATCACATACGGAGATTTGATTAGTGTTCAAATAATTCTGCGCTCCTTCTGAAGCAAATTTTTAGGGTTAGGGGTGCAGAATTAATTGAACAATTTAGTTTATTGGGTTATATTGAGTGGCTCAAAAAGTTCTGCGCCCTCTAACTTCAAAACTTGCTTTAAGAGGGGGCACACAATTATTTGAAAAATCTAATATTATTGATTTTTGCAAGATTTTAAGTAACATTTTGTCATTTTTTGAAATTTTAGGTAACATTTTTTGATTTTTTTGAAATTTCAGGTAACAATTTCTGGGTTTTTTGAAATTTTAGGTAATATTCTGTGAATTTTTCCAAATTTTAGATGACAATTCTTAAAAATTTGCCCTGTTTTAGACAATGAATCAATGGATCTGTCCCAAACCTCGATCCTAGGCTCTCAAAATCGAACCCTAAGGCAAATCAAAACAGAACCAATAGAAGAAGACGAGGAAGATGAAGACATTCCGCAACCAGTCAATTTAGACGACTATGCCATTTACATCGAACTGGACAGCTCGCCATCTCCAGAAACACCGAACCGAGATGGGATGAGTTCGCTGGGAACGCCGAGAAGGTTCCTCTCAACGTCACCAATGAGTGAATGGAGACTGGTCGAGGACAGGGATTCACCGGTCAATATGGTAGGGATAGGATGTAGTTTAGTACATTACAATTGCTCTATGTTGCTTTATATTGTCATAAGTAACGTTTGATTTCCAGCGCACAAGGTCAATATCCTCCAACTCGGACTCGGCCTCACACCGTTCATCAATCAACACGGTCGACCCGTCAGATGAGGATGAAGACGAACGTCGTGAACGCTTAGAACAAGAAGAACAAGCCGAAGGAGACCCGGAGAATGTGTCAGAGAACAGTAATCATGTACTAGAAGAAGTGGCAGGCCCCAATCAAGACTCTATGGACTTTGCTGGTTCAGATCATTCAGAACAATATTACTCGTTCCAAGAAGGCGATCAACAAGACGCTGATGACGACACGACAAGATCTCCGGGACAGCCAGCTAGTCCACACTGAAATTTAATTTTTGAGTTTTCGAACTTTGTATATTTACAGGTATTTTGTGGTAATTATTGAGTAAAGGAAGTTAATGTTAGAGTGAGGCATGAAAATGAATTTTAGGCTTAAAAATGAATGTTAGTCTTAAAAACTGAAAGTTAGGTTGAACTATGAATTTTAAGCTTAAAAATGAACTTTACTTAAAAATGAATTTTAGGCTTAAAAAATTGTAGTTCTAAAGATTGTATTTTAGGCTTAGTAATGAAGTTTTAGGCTTAAAAATGAAATTTAGGCTTAAAAATTGAAAGCTAGGTTGAACAATGAAGCTTAAGCTTAAAAATGAAATTTAGGCTTAAAAATTGAAAGTTATGTTGAACAATGAACTTTAAGCTTAAAAATATATTTTAGGCTGAAAGCTGATTTTTAGGTTTAAAATGAATTTAGGCTTAAAAATGAATTTTAGGCTTGATAAGTCATTTTTTTGCATGAAATTGTGTTGATAAACTTAAAATTTATGTTTGGGTTTTCCCTGCTCCTTTCCTTCCCCTCTCTTGCTCTCCACTTTTTGTGGAATAACCAAAATACAACCCATGTTTAGATTGTTATTGTCTATTCTATTAACGATACCACAAACCGCAACGTATTTACTGCACTAGAGATGAACAATGTAGTGTGACGCCTATGACGGGACAGTAAAAATGCCACTTGAACCGTTGTAAAGTTTATTTTTAGATTGTATTTTCACTCGGCTTGTTACACGTTTTGTACCAGAGTTTTTGGTTTTTTCTGGATGTTGCGATTTAGCAAAAACAGCTTGGTTAGGCTTGAAAAATGAGTTCTAGGCTTAAAATTGAATTTTAGGCTTAAAAAATACGTTTTATGTTTAAAAACGAATTTTAGGCTTAAAATTCAATTTCGGCTTAAAAAATAAGTTTTAGGTTAAAAAATGAATTTTAAGCCTAAAAAGTGAAATTTAGACTTAAAAAATGAACTTTAGGCTTACAATCACACTTTAGGCTTTAAAAGTGAAGTTTACGCTTAAAAATGATTTTTAGGCTTAAAAATGAGCTTTAGGCTTAAAAATAAAATTTGGGATAAAAAACAAAACATCGATCCTAGAGTAGATTTGCAGGATGGGGTATTTTTTTATGTGAGGGAGGGGGAGAGGTATTGTAGGTTTTTATGGTATGATAGATTTTTTGGCATGGTCTTTTCTTAGGGTGGGGTAAGTTTTAAAAGCCGTTTCGCCCTCATCCTTCCTCCCTTTTTCTGAAAAACATTTCTAGAGAGATTCCTTGAGAGAGTCCGGTCAATAACGGTAGTTATATTGACTTTGCTGGTGCCGACTTATTATAAAACTTTATTTCATGGCCCATACCATGTGGGCAAGCGTCTTAACAAGAGATTTTCAATCAAGTCCTAAACGATATTATATAAAGATATATTAAATAAAAGATATTCAATGAAAACCGCATCAAGACACAACAGGCAGCTGTTTGACGACTGTTCTAACACTAGTTGACGAAGTGGCCGGTTGGTGAAAAACCTTGTTGACAAAAAACTTGAATCGTCGACGAAATACCGGCAAAATGCTTAGCAAAATAACCCCGTCCATCAGCGGGTTCAGCAGCATTACCGTGATAACCAACGTGCT
This sequence comes from Bursaphelenchus okinawaensis, assembly GCA_904066225.2. Lineage (NCBI taxonomy): Eukaryota > Metazoa > Nematoda > Chromadorea > Rhabditida > Aphelenchoididae > Bursaphelenchus > Bursaphelenchus okinawaensis. The sequence continues at coordinate 1,318,814 of CAJFCW020000005.1, read as the reverse complement.
GGTCGCCCTCTTCACAGCCGGTGGCACGAATTTGCTCAAGTACAAAAGGTTCGGCACGGTGTGAAACACGAATGGGATTAATACCTAAATTTCTAACTTTTTTAGTTGGGGAGAAAATAAAAGTTATTGGGTAGGGTAAATTAGAATGAGGTTCAGTATTAAAATAAAGAAGTAGGTGAAGGAACGGTAGGGCAGACTAAAGTACAAGATAGTGGAGTGAGATATGGTAGGGCAGGATAAGGTATGGCAATTTAGGAAGGGGTAAGGCAGCATAGGTAGAGTGACGTATAATAGGATAAAGTAAAGTAAGGTAGGGTAGAGTTGGGTAGAGGAGAGTAGGGTAGGGTAGGGTAGAGTAGGGTAGGGCATATCGAAGTAACACACCTGCAAAAACAAAGCTTTGGTCAAGTTATCAGTCAGTCTTTTGGTCTTGTTCGACATTGGGTATAAAGCTTTGCCAAATAATCGATGCGTACGAATAGCATAATACACTACCAACGATATACAAACGATCGCGAAAGCGTAGTGAATCTGAATTTGTAACGAAGAGGCCTTTTGCTCCTGAAAAATAAAAAAATTTAGTCTTAGCTACTTTACCATCCAATAGTACAATGCTCAAAATTACACTGTTATACATGCCATACAAAATTATAGCTGACCTTTAACTACCATAACTAGCTATACAGTATCCTAATCAAGGTCAAGATGATTATAAAAGATGATATACTTGGTAAAGGCCCGCCCCGAAAATCCAGGCTCGTTTGCACGTAAAAATTTTTATTAAGAAAAAAGGGCCGGACTTAAAATTCAGATCCAATCCCCATGACCACCTACCATACATTACCCTACCCTATTTTATCCTACCTTACCATATCTTACCCTAACTTACCTTACCTTACCTACCATGCCCTACATTCCATGTTCTACTGTACCCCCCCCCCTCCCCTTGACCGCCACCAACCTTTGCTTGAATCGAAACCGTGGGCAACTCGATGTCCTGGTTCTGACAGTTCGGAAACAATTCCAGCCACAAATCCGAATCATAGCTCATGAACTCCGTGGACAAAACCCAATGCGTGCTTTTGAGCCCGGTCGCCATCACCAACACAACCACTGCTGCAAGTACACTGCGGTTTTTCACCACCGCCTGTTTCGCCATTTGGTAGCGAAAGTAGAAGATGATGGAGTAAATGCCGATACTCGTGTCGGATTGTGTGAATAGGTATATGATGACGCCACGTTGCAACCATAACGGTATACGGTACATTATCAACGTGTTGGTGATAAGGACCACGTATGAGTTGATGATTTTTATGCGCTGAAGATAAAGAACGAGTTTTAAAATTAAAATTTTATATTACCGTACCCTACACTACCATATCCTACCCTACCATACCCTACCCTACCATACTCTACTCTACCCTACCCTACTCTACCCTACAATACCCTATCCTACTCTACCATACCCCAACTTACCGAGCCCAACCTTACCAAAAAAAACTTACAAAGCCAGTAATCAAATTGGTAAAGCTATACACCACATTGAAGCAAGTGTTCAGCAAAATCAGCTTCGAATACTGACGTAGCTCCATACGGTACTTGTAAGTTAAGAAACTGATTGAAAAGTTGATAAAAATTGATGTTAAACAGATCAAAGCGACTACAAGATCCCAGTAGAATTCGCGAAAATAGTCGTCGCAGGCGGTCATTTTAGGCTCAAGCTGAATATATTAACTAAGTTAGCATACAAAAGTTCCACGGCATTTGCATTAAATAATAAATAGAATAAGATATTTGTTCTATCCGGCCATGCTTCACCCTATCCTACTCTACTTAACTCTAATACACAATACTCAACGAACATCCGCCGCACTTTACCCTACCCTATCACACCCCACTCTACTGTACTCAACCCAGCTCTACCTTAACTAATCTTAATTTACCTTACGTTGTCTCACCTTACTTTATTATACCCCACCTTACCCTAGATTACCTTTACTCTATCTTGCCCTGAACTACCTTATACTACTCTGCCCTACCCTATTCTGCTCTACCCAACCCTGCGCTACATTGTCTTGCTCTTACCCTACCTTAAGTTATGTTATTTTTGGTTTCCTTGCCTTACTTTATTATATCCCACCCCACTCTAACTTACTTTACTATACATTGCCGTACCCTCCCCTACCCTACACGGCCTTACCCTAACATACCTTATCCTAAACTTACACTGATGCTCCTGTTCACAAGTTTATGCTAAAACCAAGCCATGACAAAACCAACCAAAGAAAAAAAGAATACTGTCTTAACAATGCGATGGTACGAGCCTCTTGTGTTTGTACCTCCTTGTGTTTGTACCAACTACAATTTATCATTTTTATCTCTTACAAATACATCATTGAGTATTTCCAGAACGGTTGTTGTACTTTATTTTGTACTTTTTTCACAATTACTATTGTAAAAAAGCGAAAAGTTGGGCACAATTCGTACGTTTTCAGTCTAGCGTGTACGACTAATGTACGGCAAGGGGGTGGACGGAGCGGAACCCGCCCCCCCCCCTAAAAAATTTCTTTTTAAAAAGTTAAACGTGGTCCCCCCTGTTGATTTTCCGAAAAAATTTTTTGTGCCGATTTTTTCGACCCCCGCCCCTAGACCAAAAGTCCCGGCCCTGAGCGGTGTGTTTTCAAATCTCTTTTTTTGTATGTTAGGACCTACAAGGTGTTTCTGTACAGAATTCCCTAAGTTGAAACATTCGGCTCAGCTGCGGCTTCGTGTTTTTTAAACACTTTACTCCGGCTTGGGCTCCAGTTTTAGGACCGGAGCCGCCCTGCAGCCAAAGCCGCCTTAAAGCCGTGCCAGCTCCAAGAGTAACGCGGCAATTTCTGGCTCTGACTCCAGCCCCTGTTTAATTTTTTCTAATTTTAGCTCCGGTTGTAAGTCCGGCTTCGCCATCTGCTCTAGCTGCGGCTCCGCTTTTTGAAGCAGGAGCCAGAATCAGAACCGTGTCAGCTCAAAAGTCTTTAGTACTAAAATTCCACATTTTCTAGCTGCGGCTCCGATTTTTTTATAAATTATGGTTCAGCCTTTCCTTAGGTTTTAGCCGCCATTCCAGTTTCAAAGCCGGCTCTAAAATCGGCTGACACAAACATTCGCCAAGTATTTTTTACAACCATTGATCTCAAACTAACCCAAACATCACAGTTTACTAAAATTGTCATGTAATCTTATTAAAATATGCAAATACGGCGATCGCATCAATTTCAGCACACTGAACGTATTTCTCTCCGTTTTTGAGTTAAAACTAAACGACACCTTTGCTCAGGCTGACTTTAAATCAGATTTTAAAACATTTTAGTTCATTTCAGTCAATTACTATTCATTATTTAGCTAAATCTAATTTTTTTTCCAACTACTACATTTATTAAGATATAATTAATATCATACAGTGTTCAATAAAACTCTATGAAGTTTTTTATTTTTGCTATAGCAACATTTACACTTGTAAATGGAGATGCGGATTATGCGTTTGGTGTTGATGTAGAGAATGCCACTAAAGTTAAAGTGGAGCTGTCGCAAGGCACAATTCAAGGTTACGAGCTAAAGACAGATCTTGGGACTGCTAATGTTTTTAAGGTATTGTTTTTTAGCTTTGAAGTTTATATTAAAGTAAAGCCGAGCTTCACCTAGGTCATGGATATGCTAGGCTTATTTTTGAAAATTTGTAAAATCTTTGTTTACAAGACTTTTTTTCGCTTTCAACTCTTTCTTCTTTATCCAACATCCTAAAAACCACCTTACATGATGGAATAGCCATGCCTTATCTTATTCTTACAAAGATTTGACAAAATCACAGCAATCCCGTGCTACATCACGAGAGGGTCAAAACTTAATTCTCACTTTTTACACCGCAAAAAAATTTTTTCAATAAAAGCAAATGCCACCAACCGATTGAAACTTTGTTATATCAAGACAGTCTCCAGTACTTTATGAGTATATATACCAAGTTTGGTCCCGATCGATTCACTTATAGCCAATTTAGATGGGGGGTCAAAAGTTTCTGTCTTCAGTACAGCTCTAGCTTACTTTAAGTTATTTAAAGCCCAAGCCTTCTCTGCCTCATTATACTTTACCTTACCCTATCATGCCCTACCATATTTTACCGTAAACAGCTGTACCGACCATTATCTAGCTCTGTCAAAAAATCAACTTTTCCCCTCACCCACCGCATGGTCTTCAACACACCCACCCTGCTCTGTAACTTAATTTTAAAACGTTGGAACGTTTGATACTAATAGCTTGAAGAGATCATGCTTTAGAAAGTCCCATACATCGAGCCGCCAGTAGGCGAGCTTCGCTTCCACGCCCCAGTACCAGCCAAGTTTTGGAATGGGGTTTTGGATGCGACGAAACCGGCCCCGGCTTGTCCACAAAACTACACCAAGATGTCCAATTACACATTGAAATACGTTCAAGAACAAAGCGAAGACTGTGTGTATCTTAATGTTTACGCTGGTCAGCAATGTAATGTAAGGTTTTCTTATAGGATAGTTATTGTTTTCTTTAAAAAAAGGTTAGGGTAGCTCTAGGTAGGCGGGTAGGGGTAGGGGTAAAAGTAGGGGTAGGGTTAGAGGTAGGGGTAGAAGTAGGGGTAGGGGTAGGGGTAGGGGTGGGGGTAGGGGTAGGGGTAGGGGTAGGGGTAGGGGTAGGGGTAGGGGTAGGGATAGGGGTAGGGTACGGGTAGGGGTAGGGGTAGGGGTAGGGGTAGGAGTAGGGGTAGGGGTAGGGGTAGGGGTAGAGGTAGGGGTAGGGGTAGGGGTAGGGGGTAGGGGTAGGGGTAGGGGGTAGGGGGTAAGGGGTAGGGGGTAGGGGTAGGGGAGGGGTAGGGGGTAGGGGGTAGGGGTAGGGGGGTAGGGGTAGGGGTAGGGGTAGGGGGTAGGGGTAGGGGTAGGGGTAGGGGGTAGGGGTAGGGGTAGGGGGTAGGGGAGTAGGGGGTAGGGGTAGGGGGTAGGGGGTAGGGGGTAGGGGTAGGGGTAGGGGTAGGGGGTAGGGGTAGGGGTAGGGGTAGGGGGTAGGGGGGTAGGGGGTAGGGGTAGGGGTAGGGGGTAGGGGTAGGGGTAGGGGTAGGGGTAGGGGTAGGGGGTAGGGGGTAGGGGTAGGGGGTAGGGATAGGGGTAGGGTACGGGTAGAGGTAGGGGGTAGGGGTAGGGTAGGGGTAGGAGTAGGGGTAGGGGTAGGGGTAGGGGTAGGGGTAGGGGGTAGGGGGTAGGGGAGTAGGGGGTAGGGGTAGGGGTAGGGGGAGTAGGGGTAGGGGTAGGGGTAGGGGTAGGGGTGGGGGGTAGGGATAGGGGGGTAGGGTACGGGTAGAGGTAGGGGTAGGAGTAGGGGTAGGGGTAGGGGTAGGGGTAGGGGTAGGGGTAGGGGTAGGGGTAAGGGTAGGGGTAGGGGTAGGGGTAGGGGGGTAGGGGTAGGGGGTAGGGGTAGGGGTAGGGATAGGGGTAGGGTACGGGTAGAGGGTAGGGGTAGGGGTAGGGTAGGGGTAGGGGTAGGGGTAGGGGGTAGGGGTAGGGGTAGGGGTAGGGGTAGGGGTAGGGGTAGGGGTAGGGGTAGGGGGGTAGGGGTAGGGGGTAGGGGTAGGGGGTAGGGGGGTAGGGGTAGGGGTAGGGGTAGGGGGTAGGGGTAGGGGTAGGGGTAGGGGTAGGGGTAGGGGTAGGGGTAGGGGTAGGGGTAGGGGTAGGGGTAGGGGTAGGGGTAGGGAGTAGGGGTAGGGGTAGGGGTAGGGGTAGGGGTAGGGGTAGGGGGTAGGGGTAGGGGTAGGGGTAGGGGTAGGGGTAGAGGTAGGGGGTAGGGGTAGGGGTAGGGGTAGGGGTAGGGGTAAACGTAGGAGTAGGGGTAAAACTACGAATGAGCGTTGAAATAGTCGTATTTTACAGAAACAAATCATTTTAGGCCGACAATCCCTGCACAGTAGTGTTTTACATTCACGGTGGAGAAGATCAGTACGGAACGCCGCGCGAGTTCAATGATGTTGAGATTGTGCGCCATTTCGCTGGGAAAGGCATTGTTTGGGTATTACCTTCGTTCAGGCTAGGCATTTTGGGGTGGATGGATATTGGCCCTCAGAAGTGGCCTGATGCTCCTTATAACGCTGGATTATTGGGTGGGTTTTTTGAATATTGTTTTGTGAGGAGGAGGAACAGAGAGGAGGGTGGGGGGGGAGCAATGAAAAAATTTTATGAAAAAAAATGGAAAAAGTTCAGCAGAATCCCCCCCCGCCTTGATCCAAAAAAAATTCCGTAACCATCCCCCCTCCCCCCCCATTAAGAACACCCGCCCCCACAAAAAAAAACCCCGCCCACAAAAAAAATTACTTTTCTTACCCCGCCCCATGGAAAAAAAATATCCTCCCCTCTCGCACATAACGATAACTCCTGACAATTCCAAACTAACCCTGTTTTAGATATAATCCAAGCCTTCCGTTGGACCCAACGTGAGATATCGGCCTTTGGAGGTAACACTCGCGACATTGTTTTGTTTGGTCATAGCAGTGGTGGCCATTTAGGTTCGGCTCTACTTTCAAGTGTAGCGATTGAACCGAGAGCATTCAGTCGAGCTATACTTTTTAGTCCAGGAAGTATCGCACATGCTCATTTGAATCGACCTAGAAGTCAGTATATACTGGAAGAAGTTGGGGTAGGTTTGGCTACTTTATCGTATCCTACAGTAATTATAATTCCTTACATTAACCTGTCTTATTTTGCAGTATCCTACCGTACCTTACCCTATCCTACCCTACTCTACCCTACCCTATCCTGCCCTACTCTACCCTGCCTTACCCTACCCTACCACAACCTACCCTACCTTGCCTTATCCTACCTTCTTAGAGAATACAGTACCCTTCCTTATTCTACTCAACCTCTTGCTTTGTCCTACCTAAGTAAGAAATGCAGTATCTACTCTACCGTATTCCTTGCCTACCATGCCCCAAGGCTAGCCCAGAGACATCCTACCCAAGCCCTAGCTTAATCTTTACATAGACGGCAAATCCTACAGTATCCAAAAAGCCCTACCATATCCAAACATACGATCTCACCTCACTACATTACAATATACCAAAACTTAATCTTCACTATTTCTAGTGTTACCTAGATGACAAACTGAACCCCCTAAACTTCACAGCTAGACTGGACTGCATGCGAAAAGTACCAGTCGAACAACTAATCAATGCCGGTGTACCACTTGAGAATCAACGACCTAATGGGTATAGTGGTGCTCAACCTGACGGCTATACCTACCTTGAACCTACAGTTAAGGGATTTGAAGAAAGATGGCATGTAAGTTAGAGAACGATTGTATTTTTTTGCTTTGTAAAGAAAGTTCTTGCTATTTTTTGATTTGTAAAGAAAGTTCTTGCCATTTATTATTTTATAAAGAAAGTTCTTGCCATTTTGTGTTTTGTAAAGAAAGTTCTTGCCGTTTTTTGTTTTTTAAAGACAGTTCTTGCCATTTTTTTTTCATTGTAAAGAAAGTTCTTGCCATTTATTTCTCTTTTTACTTCCACAGCCTGCAGGTAACATGTTATACGACAAATAACATTTTTATTGCTTTGATGTCTTATATTATACAAACCTACATTAAACTACATTTTTAGCCCCTCCCCCTCCTAATAGGCGTATCAACCCAAGAAAACGACCTAGACGTCGGTTACAATGACACAGACGTCTGTCTACACTACGTCAACCTCCTCTGTCCCCACCGTCAAGACGAATGTGCTCAAAAGTGTAGAGAACGTTACAGTAAGCACCGCGACCTACCTATCAGTGCCTCCTTCGTACACGCATTTTCATGGATATTAGGACTGGTGAACACGAACAAAGGTGCACCAACCTGGTACCAAGTTTGGGACCAGTACCATGCTAATGCTCATGCTGACGAACTTATCTTTGCCTTTGGGTTGAATGCTGAAGAAGGGTTTCATAGGAAGAACGTTGGGCATCAGATTATGAAGAAGTTTTTCCCCAGATTGTTGAGGAACTTCATTTTGAAGGAAGAGCTGATTGAAGGTAAGGATAGATTATGGTAGGGTGGTGTAAAGTTGAATAGGGTACATTATGCCAGAAAAAGGTGGACTAGAATAAGGTACAGAAGGCTTGAGTTGGGTAGGGTAGTGAACAGTAAGGTAGGGTAAGGCAGACTACAATAAGGCAAAGAAGGCTTAGACAGAGTAGGGTAGGCCTAGGTATGGTAAAATGAAATAAGACAGAAAAGGCTTCGATTGTGTAAGCTAGAGCAAGGTTTGGCTAAGAGAAGCTAGAAAAAGTGTTTTAAACAAAAAAAAATAAGCCTAAAAGTCCAAAAATAAGCCTAAAAGCCCAAAATAAGCTTGAAAGCCCAAAATTAAGCCTAAAATGCAGAAATAAGCCTAAAGATACAAAAAAAGAAAGAAATATAAGAATAAGCCTAAAGTTCTCAACATAAGCCTGTAAATCCAGAAATAAGACTAAGAAGCTAAATATCAGCTTAAAAATATCAAAATAAGCCTAAGAGTAGAAAAACTAAGACTAAAAAGCCGAATATGCTCAATAATTCAAAATTAAGCCTATAAATTTAAAAAGAAGCCTTAACACAATAAATTAAGCCTAAAATCCTGAAGACGTCATAAGAATTCAAAATTTAACCTAGGAACATAAAATAAGCCTAAACACCCCACCGCAGACCGTGCCAAAGCCTATAGAACAGCGCAAGGCTACAAACCAAGCCTAAGCCAACAAACCACTTCTAAGCCTACAGGCCAAGACTGAGTTTACAAACCAACGCCTGAACTAAAAACCAATCCTAACCCTAAACTTCTTTTCAGACTGGCGCCCAATGGACGAAAACGGCCGAAACTACTACTACAACAACATCAAAGCCATCGGAAAGCCAAGTAACTACACAATAGTCCAAAAGCCTCACTTTGTCGCCGGCCAGATCTTTGACGAACCTGCCATCGACTTTTGGTGGAGAGACCTAGCTCACATACATACCCATAAAGAAGACCATGACAAACCTCATCCACCCCCTCCACCACCACCCCACCCAGACGACATTCGAGGCGTGCCTTTGTGGATTTTCATTACTGTCATCATTATTACCATCATATTGGCTATGTCATTGTTTGTTGTCATTGGAGTGCCGATTATTTGGAAGACTAGACAGTCTAACAAACATTGACATTGTAGATATTGTTATTGGTAGTTTGATGAGAATAATGTTTTGTGTTTTATGGTTTTGCGACATTTTTTGTTTGAATTGATGCGATTTTTCATTTTTTATAAATAAAGGTTTAAAATCTTAATCAACTTCTATCTTATTGTAATCTACCTTACCATGCCTTACCCTACACTACATTATATTGATTTTTCCTGTCCTGCCCTGCCGTACCCTACTCTACGCTACCCTATCCTATCTTACCCTACCTTACCCTATCATACCCTACCTTGCCTTCACCTGTTACGCCTTGCACTGCCCTGCCCCGCCCTAACATATCTTAAACGACTTTCGTAGAGAATAATATACTACCTGCCCTATCGTATGCCTAGTTTACTATGCCTTAAGCCTACTCTGAAAACATATAATCTACCCCACTCCACCCTGTCATACCATAATCCAACCTAACCTGCTCTGCCATAGCCTACGCTACCCTATCGTAGTATACTCTAAACGACTTCACTCTACCCTGCCATAACCTCCCCACTATATCCTACCCTGCCCTACTCCACGATACCCTACTCTACCCTACCATACCCACCCTAACCAAAACTTTAATTTTTTTTACCTTTTTTTCGAAGTCAAACCCAAACAAAACATTTCAACCGCATAAAGCAAATAAGACCCTATCAATACCTACTTGAGTAACCCTTTTCCCAGTAAGACATCAATTTGATACAAAAGTCTACCTGAAACAGGTTGTCTTGACCTCGAACGCCTTTTTAACAACGATTTTGTTAGTTTCCCTTCCTTTACTTTACAAAATTCGAAAAAAGCAAATAAAGACAAGCGACTTTGACAACAAACAAATGGGTCAAGGTGTTATCAAAATGCGAATTTTCCAGTTTTAAACCGTGGTTAATATGCCTCTTTTAATGATAAACAAATTATTTACTTAATATTGAATGTGATATAATAAGATAAGTTTGTTTTTGAAGCTGACATTTTATTATTTGAGCTAATTCGGTAAGGGGATCATAGAATTTCTTGATGTTGAGGACGATAATATCTAATATTATTATTGTACATCAATGAAATAGGGCTTTGATTCCTATTGTAATTGCTTTTTAATTAACCATATAGCTATCCTACATACTTCTTAAGACTTAAAAGTCCTGATTCTAAGCAATATTTGCAGTTAAAGTGATTTTTATATTATGTTACACATCAAAATCTTGATGCTCGACAAAAATTTTGTAAAAACGTTATCTATAACTTATCTTTTAACACTACGTTAGTACTCAAATTACTCATAAGAACCTATTGCACAATTGCTATTAGCCCGACTTTGCAAATAAACCCAGGTTCCTTATATATTGGCGTCATTTCAATATTAACCATCAATATTTGCGCGCTCAGAAGAAAAGTTAATGTAAAGCTTTGCTTTCTTGCCATTTTTGTACGATCCACCACTTATATTACTCACAAAAGCTTACTTAATAATATTCTTTACTTAGAATTCCAAAATGACCTCCCGTTACCTGATAATCCTGATCTTCACCATGTTCACCATCAACAGTTGTCTTTCAGTCCTTATGGTGCCAGATGATCGACCATTAGCAAGAGGAGTTGAAAGTATGGATGTACAGGTATGCTTTTCCAATTCATACCAAAAATTTTTCAGGAAGTTGCAGTAAAAGCCACAATCCGCTACAATAACCTATATTATCCATCGAAACAAGTGGTTCTTCTCGAAGTTATGGAAGCTCAATCGCGGCGGATAGACAAATTGGGCACGGAATACTTGATAAGCTTTGTTGTTGGCATTACTGGCTGCACGAGGACAGGCAAGGATAATTGCCGGAAGAAGGACGTCGAGTTTGTGGACTTTATCGCTGTAGAAACCCTGAAAACATATGAAAAAGAATTTGTTTTCACGTTTCACAAGATTAAATAAACTCAAAAAAAATATTACTTGACAAGATAATTACATTTTTAGTTCTAAAATACTAGTTGTTACCATCTAATCTTGAAAACAGTAAAAATTCCATGAAAAAGCTATTCTCCTCCCGTATAAAATATTTTCGCAGGCTGCAGGTCCCTTTACGCAGCTCGCAATGAGCAAAAATTAAGAAAAATAAATTTGCGCGTTCATTTTGATTCGGCTAGCTAAATCATGGAAAATAGACGTAGATCAGCAAGGTTAGCTAAACCGGAAGCACCCAAACCATCTTCTCCACCTTCAAAATCACCAGTCAAAGAGGTAAAGCCTAAGAAGCTGCCAAAACGATCGAATTCAGCTGCTGGATCTAATGAACAAGCTTCTCCTTGTAAGGTTTTATGTTTTTATTATTGTTTAGGTTATGTTTTAGTGAAAATAGACTTTAATTTAGCTTTTAAATTAAGAAAAGTTAAAGTTTCGTTCTAAAAGTTCTTTAAAATTGAAGCTTTGATAAAATTATACTGTTTTAGCCAAAAAGCTAAAACCAGCAGAGCCAACTGTTACTAAATCTGAAGCCACACCGTCAACTAGCAAGATTACGACTCTTGACAAGAAGATACAGCTGCAATTTGCGAAGAAACAGACAACAGTTCGAGATGTTGTTTATGGAAGGAAGAATAATCCTATTGTGCTGTCTGATGCTGAAGTTGAGGAGAAACGTAAGAATTTATTAGTATTTTTTGATGTTTAGGCAAGCAATAGATATTTACAATTTTTATGTCAAATTTGCAGCAAGATAACTGGTTTAGGATTAAGGAAAAGGCTTGTTTTTTAGAGCCTACTGCAACATAGATGCAGAGTGTAATTTTAATTGTAACTTTTTGAACTTTATAGCTGAGACTGTGGAATTTTATCAGGACGTAGAATATAGTTTTTTACAACTATTGTAAAAGGAAAATTTATGAATTTTTCGACATAACTTAGGTTTTTATATTGTTTCAGGTCCAGCAGCACCTTCAGAAGAAACCAAAAAGCGGCCGTATACTCGTCGACCCGAACCGAAAGATTCTGTTTTAGAACGCTCTGACGAAGTTTCAGATTTGCTTCGAAAGGTGGTAGACGCCACTCATGGCACTTCCTACTCCACCAGCGCACCATCAAAAACAAAATGTTGTGAACAACAGGTTCAAGTGGCTAAATATGTGAAATCAGCATCAAGGCAACTGAATAAATTGCCACAACTTGCGTCCAAGTGTAATGTGAATGCGAATATTGATTTGCATCGTGTAATTGGCAAACTTCAAAAGGATGCCGACAACTTTGAACTGTATGCAAACCATGTACATCAACAAGCGCTAAGACAATATAACAAGAGAAATGGGAGTAAAGACGAGCAACTTCAGGCTCATGAGAATGATGTTTACGGGATATACAATCTGGCAGTGAAGAAATGGTCGTAAGTTTTTAAAAATTAATAGTTTTTATGATTTTAGGTAACAATTTGGACTTTTGAGTTTTTGATCGATTTTTATGGATAACGTCGACTTTTTATTGAGTTTCTAACAATTTTAATAATTTCATTTCCTAGTGAGTTCCCAGAAGATGTAATGGACAATGTAGATCCACCCCACAACTGTCAAATGGTCGATTTCCTTCGACAAGCCCTAATACGAATGGAATCACAAATGAAGCTGCAGTGGAATGTCCTCAAGACCTACAAACAAGAAGCAATGGAGAAGAATGAGCAAATTCAAAAGAAAGTTATTCGAATTCAAGACTTGACCTTAAGGTTACATGCAGTTGAAGGTGGAGAAGGTACTGCTGATGGGAGTTCAACTTTTACCACAGGCTATTCGAATTCAACAACGGAAAAGGCTTTGAAATATCAAGAGAGGTTAAGGTGAGTGAGGTTTTTGTTTTGTAAAGAAAGTTCTTGCCATTTTATGTTTTGTAAAGAAAGGTCTTGCCATTTTTTGATTTGTAAAGAAAGTTCTTGCCATTTTTTGTTTTGTAAAGAAAGTTCTTGCCATTTTCTGAATTGTAAAGAAAGTTCTTGACATTTTTTGTTTTGTAAAGAAAGCTCTTGCCATTTTTTATTTTGTAAACAAAGTTTTAGCCATTTCATCGAAATATGCTAATAAAAGTGCAAAGAATTAAAAGGAAGCGCTAAAAAAGTCATTTTGACTGTGCTTTAGTCAATTTTGTGATTTGTTACCTAATTTGTAATGCAAATCTTATCAGTATTACAATACAAAGCTTGTATTGTTAATGTCAGGAACAACTTTTTAAGCCGTAGCTTATTTTCAGGAACATTATGCGAGTGTGCTTCCCTCAATGTGATAACATTGACATTCGAAAACTCTTTGATGATACATATCCAGCTCAAAAATGACGGTTTTTCTGGATTTATCGACTGTTTTTTGTCATTTTTTGATGTTTTCAAGCCATTTTTTGTTGTTTTTCAATCAAATTTTACACTTTTTCATATTGTACATAAACGATAACATATTGAAATTGACTTTGGCAGTTGTTTTTTTTCAGTTTAATTACTGTGGTATTTCTCATGAATAATATGTTTTTTGACTCTGTTTTGAGATTTTTTAATTATTTTTTTTGTTATGAACAAAAGATAAGGAATGATAAAAAATTAGTAGTTATGATGCATTATTTGTTGATTTGAGATAATTTTTGAATCAGAATTTGGAAGTTTTGGCTTGGCGGAAGTTATTGCCATTTTTTGCTTTGTAAAGAAAGTTCTTGCGATTTTTTGTTTTGTAAACAAAGTTCTTGCTATTTCTTGTTTTGTAAAGAAAGTTTTTTGCCATTTTTTGCTTTGTAAGGAAAGTTCTTGCCATTTTTTGCCTTGTAAAGAAAGTTCTTGCCATTTTTTGCTTTGTAAAGAAAGTTCTTGTCATTTTTGGTTCTGTAAAGAAAGGTTTTGCTATTTTTTCTAAAAAGCTAGATTTTCGGGCTTCTGCAGTCTGCGAGCGACAACTTATACAATGAATTTCATTTTTTTTTGTTTTTAATACAAATTTTTTAAATTCAGGCCATAAACCATGCATATCAATCTCCTATCTTTAATATTATTATCAGTATTATCAATCCAATTGTCATCTCTCAAATTTCTTCAATTATCCGACTTTCACTACGATGTGGAATACAATAGTAATGGCATAGCGAATCAAATGTGTCATGAAAACTCGAGTCAAGCCCCATCAATACCATTGGGACAGTTCGGCGACTATTTGTGTGATTCACCTGCCAAGCTGATCGAAAATGCAGTTGCAGCCGCGGCTAAAGTAATTGCAAATCCAGATGTTCTACTGTGGACGGGGGATAACGTACCACATATTGAGGAGTACAATGAGGAATGTACGTTGATTTTTTTGAAATTATTGTTAAGAGGGGGGGGTGCTTTTGGATAACGTTTCTGAGATAAGTAGGCTTGAATCAACGCTGTCATGTTGTTATTATGGGTTGAGAGGGGGGGGCTGAGTAATAATGTAAGGAAAACGTAATGACAGGCTTGGCACGTTAGGTTTTCTACCGTAGAACATCATAGTTTATATAGCATAAGGTTTATGCTATTGTAGGGCTGGGTAAGAGGCTGGTAAGATAAGATAGAGTAGGATAGGGTAGGGCTCGTTAGAGGTATAATATGAGTTGGGGCAGGGTAGGGTAAAGCTGTTGATAGGAGTACGGTAGACTGGAGTAGGGTAGGAAACGTTACGGTATGGTAGGGTATGGTTAGTTATGTTAGGGCAGGGTAGCGTAGGGTAGGGTAGAGTAGGGTAGGGTAGGGTAGGTAAGGTAGGGTAGGATAGGGTAGGGTAGGGTGGGGTAGTGTAGGGTAGGGTAGGGTAAGGTTGGGTAGGGTACGGTAAATAAATTGACTTTGTTTATTTTCAGACGTCAAAAATGCCTTACAATTTACAACGAGCACTATCCAGAGGTATTTCAAAGACGTGACAGTCTTACCAACTTTAGGAAATCATGACATGACACCTTCAAATCAATTCGGTGAAAACGACAAGGTTTATGAGATTACTGTAGAACTGTGGGATAAATGGTTGACTGTCGAAGAAAAGGTAAGAACTTTCTTTACAATACAAAAAATGACAAGAGCTTGCTTTACAGATTAAAAAACGGCAAAAAATTTCTTTACAAACCAAGAAATGGCAAGAACTTTCTTTACAAAACATAAAATGGCAAGAACTTTCTTTACAAACCAAGAAATGGCAAGAAATGTTTTTACAAAATCTTAAATACTATTATATTTCAGAAATTGTACAGATATGGTGGATATTACAGCCGTGTCATCAATAATGAATACTTTTTGATCTTGAACACCAATCTGTACTATACATATGACAAAAGAAACTTCACTGATCCAGCTGACCCAGCCGGCCAATTTGCTTATACCGAAAAGATATTGGAGCAAGCTCAGAAGAACAAAGTGGCGGCTCATATCATTGCTCACATACCACCTGGATGTAAGCTGAATATAGTTTTTGGTAGGGTGGGGCAATTTAATTTAGGGTAGGGTTGAGAAAGGTGGGGTAATGTGGGTAATGCTAGGTGAAAGTATTGTACCATAGAGTAGAGTAGAGTAGAGTAGAGTAGGGTAAGAGTAGAGTAGGGTAGAGTCAACAAGTTATTATGGGGTACTTGCAGGCTATGAGTATGAGTACTGTAGGGTAGGGTAGGGCTCGTTATGGTGGTGTTGTAAGGCAAAGAGAAAGTAAATTACGGTACTGTTGTGTTGTTAGGTGCTACGGTAACAGTGGGGGTAGGGAAGGTAGGATAGGGTAGAGTATGACAGGGAATGGTACGGTAGAGTAGTTTTATGTAGGCTAGGGTAGGGTAGGGTAGGGTAGTGTAGTATAGGGTAAGTTAGGGTAGGGTAAAGTAGAGTAAAGGTGTTGTACGGTAATATAGGGTAGGATAAGGATGTGGGTAAGGTAATGTAACACTATATGTGAAATGTTTTTGTTTTAGTATACGAACGAGTACCAGGCACCAAGTGGTTCACGGACGCTTCCAACAAACGTTTCATGGACATTTTGACCAAGTACAAAGATACAATCAAGCTGCTGGTGTTTGGACATCATCATGGTGACACTTTTCATGTGATTCGAGATGACAAAGACAACCCTATCAATGTCGCCTACATCTCGCCGGCCGTGACTCCATGGTACAGTGGCTTGGGCTTTGGTGCCAATAATCCCAGCTTTAGGATTTTTGATTATGACGAAAAGAAGGCGGTCTTGAATGATGTACTGTAAGTGAAAGTTTTATGGTTTAGAGGGGGGGGCGAGTGGGTTTGGTGCTGTGGGGTAGGGTATGGTAGGCGGAGGGTAGGGGGGGGAAGAAAAGTATGGAAAGGGGATGGGGAGTAGGGTAGGGTAAGAGGAGGGCGGCAAAGCAGATTGGGGTAGGCATGGGTGTGGTTGGGGGTGGGAACGGGTTGGGTGCTTTTGGGGGGGGGGTATGTTAGAGTAGGGTAAGGTAGAGCAAATTAGAATAAAAAAAACTTTTTTGTTTGAAAAGTTTAAAACTAAGCCTAAGATTTAAGCATAAGTCTTAAAATCTTAAAATAAGCTCAAAAGCGTAAGCCTAAAACATATTTTTTTGCTTATACTGCCCTGATCAAGGCTTACGTCAAAAATTAAAAAAAGATTTTCAGGACCTACAATGTCAACTTGACAGCTCTCAACCAAGATCAAAACACCCTCTGGGCTTTGGAATACTCACATAAAGAAGCCTACGGAATGAGCGACTTGAGCGCTGCCAGCTACGCCAATTTGGTCGACGGATTCTCGAAGAACGAAACATTGTTTCAGAAATACATGTTGTACAACACGGTTAGTACTGATGACAGCGTACCAAATGGGACTATTAGGTATGTTGGTTTTTTGAAAAATTTTTAACTGGTGCACCTACCCCTACCCCTACCCCTACCCCTACCCCTACCCCTACCCCTACCCCTACTCCTACCCCTACCCCTACCCCTACCCCTACCCCTACCCCTACCCCTACCCCTACCCCTACCCCTACCCCTACCCCTACCCCCTACCCCTACCCCTACCCCTACCCCTACCCCTACCCCTACCCCTACCCCTACCCCCTACCCCTACCCCTACCCCCTACCCCTACCCCTACCCCTACCCCTACCCCTACCCCTACCCCTACCCTTACCCCTACCCCTACCCCTACCCCTACCCCTACCCCTACCCCTACCCCTACCCCCTACCCCCTACCCCTACCCCTACCCCTACCCCTACCCCCTACCCCCTACTCCTACCCCTACCCCCTACTCCTACCCCTACTCCTACCCCTACCCCTACTCCTACCCCTACCCCTGCCCCTATTTCTACTTCTACCTCTGCCTCCACCTTTACTTCAACTTTTATTTTTACCTTTTACCTTAACTATACTAACTTCAGGACTGGTCAGCTATGTTCGCTTAATCATGCCGACTATGAGAAGTACGAAAAATGTTTGAAAGGATCTTCAGCTTTACATTATTCTTCATGGTTTATTGTAACTCTATTTGTGCTAATTTTAAACTTTTAAATAATCTTAGGGTTAAATAAAAACACGAGTTTTAAATTTTTAAAAATTTTAGTGATTTTTGGGTAGACGTGGGGTTAGAGCTTTTGTAATTCAGGGTACGACAAGTACGGCTAGGGTTGGATTGGGTATGAAAATAGGTATTATAGAGTAGGGGTTGTTATGGTTTTGTTGAAAGGTCAAGACACAGAAAAGTTGGGTAGCGTACGGTACTATAGTGTTGGTAGGGTTAAGGTAACTTTATATTATATATGGTTAAGGAAGGATATTGTAAGGAAAGAGTAGGAACATTATATTTGGTATGACGAACGGTAGAGAAGGGATAGGGTAATATAGGTAAGGGTATGGCATGGGGAGATAAGACAAAGTATGGTAGGGTAAAGTAAGATAGGGTAGTGTGGAGTAGGGTAAGATAGAGTAGAGTAGAGTAGAGTAGGGTAGGGTAGGGTAGAGTAGGGTAGGGTAGGGTAGGGCAGGGTAGGGTAGGGCACGGTACGGTAGGGGTAGCTAAGAGCGTTAGATAACCAATGATTGAAGTAGTTTGTTTGTATTACGCATTCAGGTCAAGATAACTTTCCTTTTTCGAAGGTAACCGGGTGCTTGAAACGTTTACCATGCCGATATAAAAAATCGAGACTACTATAATATTGTTTGTTGTTCATTCAAGGATAAGTTTGTTGTTTCAGACCTTCTAAACCCCACTTGTTACTTCATTGAGGTATCGATATTAAGGTAGTTGTTGCTTTTTTACTGTAGTGGTTACTGTAAAGATTATACAGTAAAAGCTGTTTTGTCATTCTAGAGTTATTCTACAGTAAAATGCGCTATATCACGCTTTGGATTACTGTAACTTTTGTCTGTGACGCTTTTTTGTTCCCAATGGGAGGCGGAGGTGGCGGCGGAGGATGTGGCGGAGGCTGCAGCGGAGGCTGCGGCGGAGGTTGTGGCGGAGGCTGTGGTGGCGGTGGAGGTGGTTGTGCTCCACCCGTATCTTACAGTCCACCACCATGTGCGCCAGCCGCTCCAACTTATAGCCAGCCATGTGCACCAGCTGCACCAAGTTATAGTCAGCCATGTGCGCCAGCTACACCAAGTTATAGTCAGCCATGTGCACCAGCCGCGCCAAGTTATAGCCAGCCTTGTGCCCCAGCTGCACCAAGCTATGCCCAACCGGCTAGCGGATGTGGTAGGAGAAAGAGATCGGTAAGGGGGTGCTGAAGTGGGACGTTTAGGGGTTAATGTAGTAGGTCGTGTAGGAGTTACTGTAGTAAAAAAAGTAAGGTAATGCTTAAAAATGGCATACATAGAGAATGATTAGAAATGGCAACAAATTTAAAATTTTGTTATTTTTTGTCTTTTAAAGGCGATTTTAAAGCTAATTAAGACAGCCTGCAGAAGACATGTTATACGATAAAACATGTTTTTAATTTTTCGAAAATTTAAAACATTTGAAAAAAGATTGTCAGTACTGGACTTTTTAGACTCTCTAAAAGCCTTTTTATCAATTAAAAGATTACGCAGGCTGCGAGTGACATGTTATACGATAAAACATGTTTTTTTCAAATTTAAAAAATTTTAAATTACAAAAAGGCTCTTATTATGGCAATTAAAAAACAACAGTTTTAATCCCAAAAAGTTGATTTGCACACCTATTTCCAGGTCCTCCAACCCCAGCTCTTCACCGAACTCTCTCCAGAATGTCCTCAAGCCGACTGGAAAGAAATTATCGACCGAAACCTGATGGACGACTCACATTCGAGTAAAGTGGCAATTCAAGGAGCTCTATATCATCAATATTCAGCCAAGTTCATGGTGATTTGTAATGACATTGGATTGAAAATGCCATTTGCTAGCAGTGGAGAAGGGTTCTGTACCTCTCGAAATGATAAGATATCTTGTACTGCCATTGTCATGATGGGATAGGTTACTGTAATAAAGTGTTTTTAGTTTTGTAGTTAATGTATGAGGTGTCAATTGTTACGTAATAAATTGAAAGATAAATAAATTTTTAAAAGTTTAAAATTATTGTGTTTAATAAAAAAGGCTAGCCCTATTCTTAGCCAGAGCCTCAGCCTAGGTTTAGCCTTAGTCTTAACCTTAGCCTTAAGGCTTAGGCTTAGGCTTAGGCTTAGGCTTAGGATTAGGATTTGGCTTAGGCTTAGGTTTGGGCTTAGGTTTAGGTAGTTCTCTTAGCCTCAAACTTAGCCTTGGCTTTAGTCTTAGTCCTATCCCTAGGCCTAACTGTAGCACTAGTTTAAAGCTTAGACTTAGGCTTAGGTTTAGACCTAGGCTTAAACTTAGGCTTAAGCTTAGGCTAAAGCTAATGCTTAGGTTTGGGCTTAGGTTTAGGACTACTCTTAGCCTCAGGCTTAGCCTTGGCTTCAGCCTTAGTCCTATCTCTAATCCTAGCAGTAGCACTAGTTCTAGTTCTATTCATAGCGCTAGTTGTAGTTCAGTTCAGCTTAGCTTAGTTCAGTCCAACCCAGCTCCGCCCTACCCTACCCTTCATTATATTATACTTGTTCTCCAAACCCCCTTCCTCGTCGGCTGCTTTAACGTCCACCTCCTAAAACAATCGTTTTGAATCGTATTATAACATACGTATTATTATTTCTCCCTTCCGAATTTCTTCCTCTTTCGCCCATTTTAAGCGGCCGCCGAAGCCCTCGAAGGTATTTTATTCGTTTCGGCCGGCCCCTCTCGATTAGAATACTTTCTCACCTTTTCGAGTGGTTAATTACGCAACGCTTGAAAAAGAGAGCGGGTAATTTTTGATACTGGTCGGAATCTTATTTTATTTGTTGTTGGACTTGGTCTGAGGGATTTACTATCTCTGGATTCGTTTTGGGGTTTTAAGCTCTTAGATTGCTTATGAGGAATTAAAAATTGTTTGCTTTGTTTTAGGTGGCTTAAAATTTTAATTTAAATATATTTTTTCAACTTTAAGCCTAATGTTAACCTTTTTAAGCTTGAAGTTTTGTTTTAAATTAAAAATTTGAGTTTTTAAGCCTGTGGTTTTACTTCTAAGTCTAAACCTTCAATTTTATGTTTAAAGTTCTTTTGTAAGCCTAAAAATTCATTTTTAAGCTTAAGCTTTGATTGTTAAGCCTGACGATTTATTCTTAAGCCTAAATTCATTTTTAGGCATGAAATTTATTTTTTATACTTAAAATTTTGTTTTTCAAGCCTAAAAACTCATATTTAAGCCTAAAATTCATTTTTAAAGCCCAAACCTAATTTTTAAGCCTAAAATTCATTTTTATGCCTAAAATTTCATTTTTAAGCCTAAAATGTCATTTTTAGCCTAAGACTTCATTTTTAAGCCTACGTTTAACTTTTTAGCCTAAACTTCATTTTTAAGCTTAAAATTCATTTTTAAGCCTAAAGTTGGTTTAAAGGCTATTTTTTGATTTCAAAATTTTTTAACTAGAATTTCGATAGTTTGAAAAAAATATATATTTTGTATAATAACCACTTCCTGGCACAATAATGAATAGCTTTTACGTTGTTGTGGTGAGTAAGACAGATCTTTGTCATTAACACTCCTAGTTAACATGAGATTAGTTTCTCAATCTAACACAATTTAATAACACGTCATTAGAACGGCCGATTACTTATGTTCATATCTGGTTTATTTTGGGGGACTGATTGGATTTTGTTTTGCTCTGTTCTGTCTGGAAGTGCCTTGGCTAGGCCTCACTTGAATTAGCTTATCTTAGCTTGGTTTGGTTTGCCTGTGCCTTGCCTGTGCCTGGCCTGTGCTTGTGCCTTGCCTTGTCCTTCCCTGCCAAATTATCTTGTGCCCTTCTAAGACCTGCGAAGATTTGTCATGCCATGCCAGGCTTTGACAAGCCCTTCCAAGTTCTACCGTACCCTAGAAACTATTTTTCTTTAAAAAAATATTTTTAAGTCACCAGCCAGTTAAATTTGTAAAAAAATCGTATTTTAGAGCCTATAGGATACTCCATCCTTAAAGTACACTTTTAGTAAAACGAAAAACACATGTAAGACGAATTGAAAACGACAAAGTTTAATTACATAGCAACGCTTGTTTTACGTTTTTTATGGTATAATCTTCTCGATAAGTTGTAAAAGTTTATGTTAGTATACTACCAGTCATCCTTTAGTATGTAAGATACATTTTTTTGGGGGCTACATTTTATGGTAGTGCTAGAGCTAGAGCTAAGATAAGAGCTAGGTCTTATGCTAGGGCTTAGACTAAGGCTAGGACTAGGGCTAAAGCTAGGGCTAAGGATAAAGCTCAGACTAAGCTAGTGCTAGAGCTAAGGCTAAAGCTAATGTTAGACTAAGACTAAAAATAGGTCCAAAGCCAGGACTAGGGCTAACAATAAGGCTATTTGTAGTACGTATATTTATATTCAAAAAAGAGAACAGGTGCATTTTTACGGCTACTTTTACATTAATTTAGCGTAGTCAAATGGCCATTCGAGCGGAAAAACAACTTTTTTCCACAATAAAAAATTTACATTTTAGCCTTGTAAAGAAAGTTTTTGCCATTTTTTGTTTTGTAAAGAAAGTTCTTGCCATTTTTTGTTTTGTAAAGAAAGTTCTTGCTATTTTTTGTTTTGTAAAGAAAGTTCTTGCCATTTCTTGTTTTGTAAAGAAAGTTCTTGCCATTTTTTGTTTTGTAAAGAAAGTTCTTGCCATTTTTTGTTTTGTAAAGAAAGTTCTTGCTATTTTTTTGTTTTGTAAAGAAAGTTCTTGCCATTTCTTGTTTTGTAAAGAAAGTTCTTGCCATTTTTTGTTTTGTAAAGAAAGTTCTTGCCATTTTTTGTTTTGTAAAGAAAGTTCTTGCTATTTTTAGTTTTGTAAAGAAAGTTCTTGCCATTTCTTGTTTTGTAAAGAAAGTTCTTGCCATTTTTTGTTTTGTAAAGAAAGTTCTTGCCATTTCTTGTTTTGTAAAGAAAGTTCTTGCCATTTTTTGTTTTGTAAAGAAAGTTCTTGCCATTTTTTTGTTTTGTAAAGAAAGTTCTTGCTATTTTTTGTTTTGTAAAGAAAGTTCTTGCCATTTCTTGTTTTGTAAAGAAAGTTCTTGCCATTTTTTGTTTTGTAAAGAAAGTTCTTGCCATTTTTTTGTTTTGTAAAGAAAGTTCTTGCTATTTTTTGTTTTGTAAAGAAAGTTCTTGCCATTTCTTGTTTTGTAAAGAAAGTTCTTGCCATTTTTTGTTTTGTAAAGAAAGTTCTTGCCATTTTTTGTTTTGTAAAGAAAGTTCTTGCTATTTTTAGTTTTGTAAAGAAAGTTCTTGCCATTTCTTGTTTTGTAAAGAAAGTTCTTGCCATTTTTTGTTTTGTAAAGAAAGTTCTTGCCATTTCTTGTTTTGTAAAGAAAGTTTTTGCCATTTTTTGTTTTGTAAAGAAAGTTCTTGCCATTTTTTGTTTTGTAAAGAAAGTTCTTGCTATTTTTTGTTTTGTAAAGAAAGTTCTTGCCATTTCTTGTTTTGTAAAGAAAGTTCTTGCCATTTTTTGTTTTGTAAAGAAAGTTCTTGCCATTTTTTGTTTTGTAAAGAAAGTTCTTGCTATTTTTTGTTTTGTAAAGAAAGTTCTTGCCATTTCTTGTTTTGTAAAGAAAGTTCTTGCCATTTTTTGTTTTGTAAAGAAAGTTCTTGCCATTTTTTGTTTTGTAAAGAAAGTTCTTGCTATTTTTAGTTTTGTAAAGAAAGTTCTTGCCATTTCTTGTTTTGTAAAGAAAGTTCTTGCCATTTTTTGTTTTGTAAAGAAAGTTCTTGCCATTTTTTGTTTTTGTAAAGAAAGTTCTTGCTATTTTTAGTTTTGTAAAGAAAGTTCTTGCCATTTCTTGTTTTGTAAAGAAAGTTCTTGCTATTTTTTGTTTTGTAAAGAAAGTTCTTGCCATTTCTTGTTTTGTAAAGAAAGTTCTTGCCATTTTTTGTTTTGTAAAGAAAGTTCTTGCCATTTTTTGTTTTTGTAAAGAAAGTTCTTGCTATTTTTTGTTTTGTAAAGAAAGTTCTTGCCATTTCTTGTTTTGTAAAGAAAGTTCTTGCCATTTCTTGTTTTGTAAAGAAAGTTCTTGCCATTTTTTGTTTTATAAAGAAACTTCTTGCCATTTTTTGTTTTGTAAAGAAAGTTCTTGCCATTTCTTGTTTTGTAAAGAAAGTTCTTGCCATTTTTTGTTTTGTAAAGAAAGTTCTTGCCATTTTTTGTTTTGTAAAGAAAGTTTTTGCCATTTTTTGTTTTATAAAGAAAGTTCTTGCTATTTTTTTTTGTAAAGAAAGTTCTTGCCATTTTTTGTTTTGTAAAGAAAGTTCTTGCTATTTTTTGTTTTGTAAAGAAAGTTCTTGCCATTTCTTGTTTTGTAAAGAAAGTTCTTGCCATTTTTTGTTTTGTAAAGAAAGTTCTTGCCATTTTTTTGTTTTGTAAAGAAAGTTCTTGCTATTTTTAGTTTTGTAAAGAAAGTTCTTGCCATTTCTTGTTTTGTAAAGAAAGTTCTTGCCATTTTTTGTTTTGTAAAGAAAGTTCTTGCCATTTCTTGTTTTGTAAAGAAAGTTCTTGCCATTTTTTGTTTTGTAAAGAAAGTTCTTGCCATTTCTTGTTTTGTAAAGAAAGTTCTTGCCATTTTTTGTTTTATAAAGAAAGTTCTTGCTATTTTTTTTTGAAAGAAACTTCTTGCCATTTCTTGTTTTGTAAAGAAAGTTCTTGCCATTTTTTGTTTTGTAAAGAAAGTTCTTGCCATTTCTTGTTTTGTAAAGAAAGTTCTTGCCATTTTTTGTTTTGTAAAGAAAGTTCTTGCCATTTCTTGTTTTGTAAAGAAAGTTCTTGCCATTTTTTGTTTTGTAAAGAAAGTTCTTGCCATTTCTTGTTTTGTAAAGAAAGTTCTTGCCATTTTTTGTTTTGTAAAGAAAGTTCTTGCCATTTCTTGTTTTGTAAAGAAAGTTCTTGCCATTTTTTGTTTTATAAAGAAAGTTCTTGCTATTTTTTTTTGTAAAGAAACTTCTTGCCATTTCTTGTTTTGTAAAGAAAGTTCTTGCCATTTTTTGTTTTGTAAAGAAAATTCTTGCCATTTTTTGATTTGTAAAGAAAATTCTTGCCATTTTTTGATTTGTAAAGAAAATTCTTGCCATTTTTTGATTTGTAAAGAAAGTTCTTGCCATTTTTTGTTATGTAAAGAAAGTTATTGCTGTGTTGCCATTTTTAAGCCCTAAAACAAAAACAGTTTGGCTTTTTGTATGTTTTCCTTCAAAAGGCCCTTATCTATTTACAATACTCTCATTTAATGCTCGCCAAATATGATAGAAGCACGCCACAGGATTAAAAGCCATTTTTTACGATATCCGTCGGCCGGATGACACCTTTAACACGCACTTTGTACGCCGCTTCCTGTCGATTCAAGTTTAAGGTTTTTTGGGGTTTTGAGGTTGGAACTGGAAGTGGCGCTTTTAATAGTACAGCAGCCCGATTGTACTGAAAATAGTACTGTTGACAATACTTTTAGTTTTTACATTAAGCCTTAGCCTAGGCCCTAGCCTAAGCCCTAGCCTAAGCCCTAGCCTAAGCCCTAGCCTAAGCCCTAGCCTAAGCCCTAGACTAAGCCATTGCCCTATTGGTCCTACTATCGGTACACCTTGCCCTAGGCATACTGTAAGTATACCCTACATTTTTCTATTTATACGCTCTTTATGGCCCCTACAGTAACATATCCTACGTAATTTTTTATACTGTAATGTACAAAATACTGTATTTTTTATTATAGGGCCCAGCCCAACCCCACAACGGTCCATTATCCGCTATGGACCTGATCCAAGCCCTCTCATCCTTGGACTACGACGAAGCCCGCTCCCTGATCAAAGAACACCCTGAGCTAGCCACGAACCGAGACGAGGAGGGCTGTGCTGCCATTCATTACGCAGCCGAAATACCGGATCTACGTTTGTTCGTGGCAGTGTTGGATGCGGATCCATCACTCATCGACAGCCTCGATAACAACGGCTTCACGCCGCTGATCGTCGCTGTCACAGCGGGCAACATCGATATTGTCAAAGTGTTGATTCAGCGAGGCAGTCAGCTGGACCATGTCGATATGGACAAACATACCGCCGTGCATTGGGCCGTGGTTTCTGGACAGGTAAGCCTGTGGGTTGGGGAAGGGGTATGGCATGTAGATATGGTCGACGGGCCGGGCCGGTTTTTAGGCCCGCTCCGTAGATTACGTCCAATAGCAAATGGCATGGGTATGAGGAAGCCCATTGTTCCTTGTTTTACCTAAAAATACCAAAAAAATAAAATTTTTAAATTTTAGGTAACAAAAATTTTTAAAATTTAAAAGATAATTTGGAAGTTTTGAAAAGTAATGTGAAAGCTCAGAAATCGTCTCTTTGGACATTTATTTAGGAAACAAAATTCTAAAAATTTCAATTGAAACTAACTGATAAAGTAAAATATCAAAATTTTAGGTAATAAAAATTAAAAATTTTTCAAAAATCAAAATTTGAATAATACGTTTTGTAGAGCTTAAAGAGTTGTCCCACAATGCTAATTTTCATATCAATAACATAATTTATGGCAGTGTTACATTCATTGGAAAAAGTCGAAAAGTCAAAAAAGTTCTATACCTCTGCGAACCTCAATAATTTTTGTCCAAAAATGGAAATTTTATAAACTCTTGATATAATAGTTTTGTAAAGCATAAAAATATCTATAAATAACGTAAGTTTCATATTGTTGTCCCCCTTTATAACTGAGAGACATTCATTTGAATCTGCCGAAACGCCAAAAAAATCGATTTTTTGAAAATTTTGACTTTTCGCGCTTCAACATGCTATAACTTTTTTGTAAAACCATATATATTTACCAAACTTTCGTAAAAGTTACTGCTTTCCATGCTTTACAAAACGTATCATTTGTAATTTTAAAAAAGTTTTAAAATTTTGAGGTATGACCAATTTTCAGTCATTTTATTGAAAATTTTGCGATTTTTTTATTTTTTAAATCTTGTTTTAGGCTTATTGATCAAATTAGTGGCTTAAAATGACTGTAAATTTAAATCTTGTGTTACTTTTAACATTCTAAACATTTATTTTTAGGTATCAGCCCTACAAGAGCTTCTAGCTCACGAGGCTCCTTATGACACAGCTGATCTTGTAGTAGGTTGAAATGTTCAATGCAATTTCTTTTTTAAACTTATGTTTCTAAGAAATCACAATGGTTTACGTA
This sequence comes from Bursaphelenchus okinawaensis, assembly GCA_904066225.2. NCBI lineage: Eukaryota > Metazoa > Nematoda > Chromadorea > Rhabditida > Aphelenchoididae > Bursaphelenchus > Bursaphelenchus okinawaensis. The sequence continues at coordinate 1,291,927 of CAJFCW020000005.1, read as the reverse complement.
TTTTACATAAGTCTAAAGCTATGTAACAAAAAGTAACAAAAAATTCATACCTAAACATGTAGTATAATATAAATATTGATCTTGTACTTCCAGGGAGCCCATCCTTTACATTACGCTTCAACATTAGATGAATTTGATGAAAGTCGAGCAGAAACGATATTGAACACGTTGTTAAAGGTGGATACGGACGTGAATTGTAGGGATAATGATGATAGGACACCCCTTTTATGGGCAGCTAGTGGAGGTAAGAACTTTTTTGAATATTTTGTGACATTTTGTCTTTTTATTGATTTTTGGTTTTGTAAAGCAAGTTGTTGCCATTTTAGTTTTGTAAAGAAAGTTCTTGCCATTTTGTGTTTTGTAAAGAAAGTTCTTGCCATTTTGTGTTTTGTAAAGAAAGTTTTCGCTATTTTAAGTTTTGTAAAGAAAATTCCTGCCATTTTTTGTTTTGTAACGAAAGTTTTTACCATTTTTTCATTTGTAAAGAAAGTTCTTGCCATTTCAACCTTTTCCACATGAAATTAAAAAAGCAACACTTTTTTGTGACATTTCGTTACATAATTGGTTTTTATTCAGTTTTAACATGATTTAAATTTTTTTTAAATTTCAAATAAAATTTAAATTTCAGGCTTCCTCTACGCCTGTCGTCGCCTAATCGAAGCCGGAGCCAACAAATTCGCTATCGACCGTGACCACCTGAATGCTTTACATTGTGCTTCAAGTCATGGCCACGTGGCCATAGTGTCATTGTTAATTCAACAAACTCAAAGTAAAAAGCTGTTGGATGGGAGAGACAAGAATGGAGATACACCTCTATTCTATGCTGCCACATTTGGTCACTATGAATGTGCGGAGCTTTTGTTGAAGAACGATGTTGATCCGAATCATGTGGTAGGTAGTGAGGCTTTTTGTTAGTTTTTGAAGTTTTTTTTTGAAACTTGAGAAAAATTTTTAAAAAAATATTGAAAAGCACACTTTGTAGAGTGTTGGCAACCAGTTTGGTATTGATCTCTTGATTTATGGTAAAGTTATATCAGTTTGAAAATGACAAAAGGAAAAAAATTTTGATTTTTTGCCAAAAATTGCAACTTTTTTTGCTGTTTTATATCGCTTTTAGTCGATTTTTAAAACATCTTGTCATGCCTATTGATAACTTATGAATAGCTGTCTAAGGTATAATGATTTCAAATTTATATTACGTTTTAAAAATGAGCCACATTCATCTGAAATCGTCAAAAATCAAAAAAAGTTCGGCTTTTCTTGGGTTTTCCAAAAGCTGAATCCTCTTTACTTATGACATTGTTTCACGACTTTAAACCTGTCATAACTTTTTGAAATAATCTACATTAATTGCCAAGATATCGATCTATATTTCAGTCAAGTTTTGGATTTTTACCTATTGTCATTTTGAAGTTATGACAATTTGTTTCAGGACAAACGGCTGCGAACGGCGGCGCACTGCGCGGCGGCAAAAGGTCAAATGAGGATTTTAAAATTGCTTCGTCAGTTTGGTACTAGCTTTGACATGCAAAATTATCGAGGGGACCTGCCGTTTCATGAGGCTGTTCAGACTGGGAACAAAGGTAGGTTTATTTTTAAAATTTTTTAAAAATTTTTTAAAAATTAAAAATTTGAGTCTTTTTAAACTTTCTGCCATTTTTTAGTAACACAAAGCCAGAAATGAAAGAAAAGTTGATGTTATTCCTTTCAGAAATAGTAGAATGGATCCTAGACCTTCAGCCCCAAAACCTGAACGTTGCCAATTTTTATGGCCGGACTGCTTTACATTTAGCGGCCGCCAATGGGGACTTGGATTTGGTAAAACTTTTGGTCGAAAAAGTGCAGAAATCAACAACTTGATGATTTATAAGAAGAAAATGGTAACAGCGAAAGATCTGGCTGATCAACGGAATCATGTTGATGTTGTTGAGTACCTGACGAGATATGGAGGGAAGCTCACTAAGGACTTGGACCAGGAAATAGTTCAGCTCAAGAGGGATAGCATTGAAGATGAAGTTAAATTGGGTAGGTTTTGCAGGGTGGGCAGGGTTGAGTAGGTTTGTTGGGTGGGTAGTGTAGGTTTTGTAGGGTGGGCAGGTAAAGTGGGTTTTGTAGGGTGGGCAGGTAAAGTGGGTTTTGTAGGGTGGGCAGAGCAGGGTAGGTTTTGTAGGGTGGGTTAGAAGATATGGCGTGAACTGGGGTAGATGGTAGAGAAAACGACAGGGCATGGGGTACGGTAGGGGTCAGGATATATAGTAGGTCATAAGTTGCAGAATTGTCTAGGGTATCTTCGGGCAGATCACTGGTTAGGAGATGGCATGAGTTTGAGCTGAGGATAGGATACATAGTATGGCATGGTATGAGGTAAGGCATTCTATATGGTTTAAAAGACGATAGGGCAGAGTACAATAGAGAACAGTTAAATAGCTTTGTGTAAGGCACGTTAGGGTAGGGTTGATTACGGTATTTTAGGGTTTGGCAAGGCAGGGAAGAGTAGAGCAGGGTAGGGCATACGTTGAGCGGGGTAAGTTATCGAGTCTGGTTAAAAAATGTAATTAAGCTTGGGTTAGGTATACTGTAGGATATATATCATAGTAGGGTACGCGGTAGGGCGTAAAATAATGCATAAAGTACGGCTTGGGATATCATGACTGGAATGGTAGGCTGGGTAGGACAAGGTAGTGTAAGGTAAGGTAAGGTAAGGTAAGCTAGGTATAAATATAATGTGAAATCTACAGCTAAAACCCGCTGGATGCAATCACAACAACCTGACGAGCAATTCTTGGACTCTCGAAACTCAACGTTTTTCCAAATGCTTCAAAATAAAAAGGTTAGTTTTAATGTAAAATACGTTACCTAATGCTCATGTTTTATGCAAAAACTATCTTTACAGTCTCTCAGAGTTTGATTTTCCTTACTTTTTAAAAGTTTAAAAACTTTCAGGAAAACTCTATAAACTTATCAAGTTCGGACCAACGTGACACTTTGGTACAAACCAATGGCTCAAGTAAACAAAGTCAAACTGATGACATTATGTTACTGGGTAAAGAAATGGTGGAAGAAGCTATTAGGAAGGTGGTACGAGAAGATGGCATTAAATGTAAATTTTTGATTTGTTTCATACTGTAGTGTACTGTAACAAAAAATATAAGCCAAAAAAATTTTTTATATTTTTGATGATTTCTTACTGTAAATTCCACTTATTTTAAAAATTTTTGGCTTTTCATAATTGGACATGTTTCATCGTATAACATGGCTCTTGCCGGCTGCAGAACTGAATATTGGCTTAAAATTCATGTAAATAAAAAAAATAGATTAAAAATGAATTTTTAGTAGTAAAAGAGCAACAAAAACCAAATGGAATCATATCGACCGGTAAAGGAAGGCATGGCAAATCAGAAGAACATAACAATATTGATACCAAAGGGGCTAGTACAAGTTCCACCGATGATGACTATCCACAGATGCCTCAGAATGAGGATTATGACAATCATGGTATGTTTCATAAGCCTAAGTGTCCTTACTTAAGGTTATTTCGGTTTACTAAGCCTAAGTCTACTAAGCCTAAGCCTACTAAGCCTAAGCCTACTAAGCCTAAGCCTACTAAGCCTAAGCCTACTAAGCCTAAGAATACTAAGCCTAATCTTACTAACCCTAAGGCTACTAAGCCTAAGCCTACTAAGCCTAAGCCTACTAATTTAAGTCTACTAAGCCTAAGGATACTAAGCCTAAGAATACTAAGTTTAAGTCTACTAAGACTAAGCCTACTAAGGCTAAGCCTACTAATACTAAGCCTACTAAGCCTAAGCCTACTAAGCCTAAACCTACTAAGCCTAAGCCTAAGCCTACTAAGCCTAATCCTACTAAGCCTAAGCCTACTAAGCCTAAGCCTACTAAGCCTAAGCCTACTAAGCCTAAGCCTACTAAGCCTAAGCCTACTAAGCCTATGTCTACTAAGCCTAAGCCTACTAATTCTAGGCCTACTAAGCCTAAGAATACTAAGCCTAAGCCTACTAAGCCTAAGCCTACTAAGCCTAAGCCTACTAAGCCCAAGCTTCTTAAGAATAATGGTTTCATTTCAGACCACAAGCCTAAAAAAGTAACAATGAACGATCGTGTTATGCGGATCGAAACCTACAACGATGAATTCGATGACGATGAAGACGATGATCCAGGCTCAATGGCTCAGTTCTTTGATGGTGCGGTTGATCGACGTTTCATTCACGAAAAAGCCATATTTCAAGAACTGACACATCTGAAACGAATCCAAATTCAATATGGCAAAGTTCAGGAAGGCATCTTGGTGAGGTCATTGATCAACAATTTTTGCAAAATGCATGGATTGAACCCTGCTCAGTTCAAGTTTAGCACGTTTTATGCGTGGGAGAAGTTTCTTTACGGTAAGGAGGTTTTTAATTGTTATGTCCTACCTTACACTACTTTGTTTTACCGTACCCTAGTTTACTCTACCCTACCCTACCCTACTGTACACTACTCTACTCTACCCTACCCTACAATACCCTACCTTACCCTACCGTACCTTACCTTACCTTACCTTACCCTACTGTACACTACTCTATTATTTTAACTTAACTAACCATTGTGTTGTGGCTAACCTTTTTCGACCAGTTCATTGTTCAACTTGCGTTTTAAGACTTTCTTTCAGACCAACTCAAGCTGATCTACCTGGAAGAGCGTGAGCGGATTCAGAGCGCAGCTTCGAGTATGCCACGATCTTCACAACGCTTTGAACGACGGTTACGAAGAGTATCACCATTATCAGACAGAATCCGTGAACTGACCAGAATCTATTCGACCGCTGTGACTGCAGCATCGTACCGCCGACCTGTAGCCGCAACGAAGCCGCGAAGAACGGTGGCTAGGACGTCTTCCAACTCAAGGACGAGAAGTACATCAAGTAAACGAGATCATCGATGTGTTCATAGTCAGAGTGTGGAGGAGAAGGGTGGTGTGAAGAGGTGTGCTTGTTTCACACGAAATAACAATACCAACGCTCATAATCACTTGTTGTTGGAAAAGAATTGGAAACCATGAATTGCCAGTGTTTTACCATTTAGATTTCGTTGTGTTTACAGGGTGGTATGTCAGTAGCGGTCAAAATTTTACTTATATTAGGTTGTCCGGAAAGTTCTGCAATATTTGAGTAGGTAAACTTTGAAAAATCAGGAAAAATTTATTTCTTGACGGAAAGAAAAAAAATTCTTTTTTTGTTTGTTTGTTTGTTACCTAAATTATTCAAAAAGGTAAGTTACATAACTTAATTTCATTTTTTTGTATTGTTTTAGGTATCAGAAAAAAACGGAGAAATCTTGCCTGCGCGTGATTATATGGAATGAATTCAAACGCGGAAATACTGCGGCAGAAATTTTCAGAATCATAAACGAAAATGAGGGTAAGAATGTTGTGAGTTATTCTACGGTGACCAGATGGTTCGCAAAGTTTCGTGTGGACGATGAGAAGCTTGAAGACAAACCACGTGCAGGAAGACCCAGCAAACTTGACAAAGATGCCCTGAGGCGCAAGATTGAAGATGACCCACATATTACAATCCGGGAGTTAGAAGAGTTACTAAACTGTGGAAAAAGTACCATTGGTGACCATTTGAAGGCAATGGGTATGGTCAAAAAGTTGGACAAATGGGTGCCTCACAATTTGACTGATCTGCAAAAAGCCAAGAGACGATGTGCTTCCGAAAAGCTTCTGCAACGCTGCAAAAACGAAGAATTCTTGGATCGAATTGTAACTATTGACGAGAAGTGGATCTCGTTTAACAATACTAGAAGATCTACAAGTTGGTGTAAGCGTGGAGAAGCTCCTAAGCACGTTTCGAAGCCAGAATTGCACGAAAAGAAGCTTATGGTGACTGTCTGGTGGTGTAGCTCTGGAGTGATCCAGTACGATTTCATGAAACCTGGCCAAAGTATTACGGCCGACACCTACTGTGCCCAGATTGACAAACTGCGACACAATCTTCCAACAATGTTTAGAAGGAGGGGTCCGATCATTCTGCTGGATAACGCACGGCCCCATGCTGCAAAGAAGACCGCGGCAAAATTCAGGGAACTGGGATACGAAGTCTTGGAGCACCCTCCTTATTCTCCAGACTTGGCTCCAACGGACTTTCACCTTTTTAAACACTTGTCTTCGTTTCTTAATGGAAGAATCTTCAAAACTCCAGACGATGCCAAGAATGCCTTCAAGAACTTCATCAACTCCAGAAACCCGGAATTCTACAATCGTGGAATAAAAAAGCTTGTAAATCGTTGGCAAGACTGTATTGATTCAGACGGTAATTACTTTGATTGATTGTAGTTGTTAATTATATTGTTATTATTGTTAGTTCAAAAGTGAATAAATATTGCAGAACTTTCCGGGCAACCTAATAAAAAGTGGTATGGTATTTTAGAAGGAAAGAGTTTTATATATAGGCTTATTTGTAGTCTTGGAAGACTTAGGCTTAGAAGGCTTAGGCATAGTAAGCTTAAACCTAGTAGGCTTAGGTTTTTAGGCTTAGGCTTAGTAGGCTTAGGCTTAGTAAGCTTAAGCTTAATACGCTTAGGCTTAGTAGCCTTAGTCGTGGTAAACTTAGCCTTAATATGCTTAGGATGAACAATTTTAAGCGTAGTACGTTTAAATTTAATAGGCTAGGCTTTGATTTGTTATGCTGATAGGTTTTTTTGTAGTGGTAGGCTTATAAACATAGTGGGCTTTATCATAAGCCTAAGTAAAACTACTAAACTAAGACTTCAATAGTATTTTTAGACGTACTAAGCCTAAACCTACTAAGCCTAAGCCCACTAAGCCTAAGCCTACTAAAACTAAGCCTATTAAACCTAACTAAACTTAAGTTTAAACTTAAAATGTACACATCGTTTATTACATTAACTATTTTCAAATTGTTTTTGTCAATCTACAATCTAACTTCACCATCAGTACGAGTCGTGATGATCTCTTGAAATCCCCAAAATTTTTTAATAGCAAACATTTTGTCAACTAACCCCGCTTCCTTTCCTGACTCGAGTTTGGGCCCCAATTACTCACTCCTGTTACAGTACCCGCTCCTGTTACAGAACCCAGTTGAGGTCGTTTTGCAAAGTTAACGGACCTTTGCCACTCAACTCCAAACTCTTGTAGTCTCGAGGGCCCTATAACCAAAGATTTCAAAACCGGATTTTTAAATTTAAAAATGTCTAATTTTCTTAAAAAATTTTTTGAATCGCACAGTGCAGTTTTGTTTTATCTAATTGGCCTCATATTTCAGTCATTATTTTGGGACATGTCTCGTCGTTTAACGTGTCCATCAAAGCCTGCAGAAAAAGGCACTAACTTTTCGTAAATTTTGTATGTTTAGGTATACAAATTTAATCTTCTTTATTGACCCATACATTCTCTATATGTTTATGTACATGTTCTATAAATTTAAAAAAATTTCATTAAATTTCACATTAGTTATGACCAATTAAATTACACTAGGTCTTATATGAACGTACGTCAATGTAATTACAAATTACGGCTAAAATATATCTCAAAAATACCTTTAAATGTACAAACGTGATGCATCGTTCTTTGATACAACTTTTGACCAAGATACATACTACCCTGTGAACACTATCGTATGTTACAGTAATTTTACTGTAACATAGTATCTTCTTGTAAAATTCAATGTTTTTTGATATTTTAAAGTTTTTGTTGATGGTAAATAAACAATATTGAACTAATTGGTCATTTTCAATCATTATAGGAACATTTCAACAAAAAAACTAAAGATATACACCAGTTTGCTCCTAAAACTGAGCTACAACAATGTTATTTTGTCGATTTTGATCAAAATTAAACTAAATTTTCCTAAAACTAGCTTTTCCACAGCTAAACAATCCCATTTTACATAAATTTACAGACATTGCTCATTGAAATTTGACCTGTTCGCCTTTCCCGCTCGATTAACAGTGTTTTAGCAGCCGCGAAGCAAGACTTGACCGAAATACGATGCTCGCGTCAAGTCTTTTCGCATGCTTTTGGCCTAGCGTCACAATTTCTGGCGTCCCGTTGCAGCGGAAATAAATTTGTTTTTATAAAATTTTGTGACAGATTTGTTAAAATACAGTATATCTTATTAATTTGTAACTTTATATTGTTGAGTTTTAATCAAAAATGTCATATTTTGCTTTGTTTTTGATTTTTTCCAGGTTTTGATCGATTTTTTCGGCTTTTCGGGGCAAAAACGCTTGCAAATTGTTGGAAATGGACTTGAAATTTGTTTGTATATTGTTTTAGAGGGGCTTTAGATATCTTGTTGTGTTTTAAATATGTATTTGGACAGAAAAATTGAATTTTAAACTTTTATGTTAAAGCTTGCTATACCTAATTTTGTTAATGGTCCAGAAAGTCTGAGATCGGCCATAATTTTTTAAAAATGGTTGGAGAAGCTTGGCAATTATATTTTTGAGTTTAAAGTACAAAAAATTATATAGAATTGCCTCATTATTTCCCAAAAAGCTAAAAATATTATACTTTACTAAAAATTGGGGTTTTAAGCTTATTTTACAAAAATCTTTGATTTATTATTCGGAATGCCATTTTATATTAAAATATATAAACAACTTTTAATACTTTTTTAAACAATTTAGGCAATGGAACAAGAACAACAACATATAGAAAATGAAGACCAAATGGGGCGAGAACAAGGTCAAATAGAACACGAGGGTCATATAGAACACGAAGGACAGATAGAACATGAAGAACAAATAGGGGAAGAGCAGGTTCATGAAGAAGAAATCATGGGGGAGCAGCTGGATCAAGAACAACATCCTCAAATCAGCCGAAATCATCAGGAAAGCATGAGCACTATGCTGGAATCATTGTTCTATTCAAAACTTAATCTATACGAAAGAACTTTCACTACGTCTCATGCTGATGTGGCTTTAAATATCTGCACGCCTGATATTACGGATGGCTTCATGTTCTTTGACGAGATTCACGCATTGGCTGGTCCAAGACTGATTCGAGATTGTAAAAGCTATGTGGGGATGCAGAGCGGAAGCTGCAGAACGACGAGGAGCTATAATGCTAGTAATTATAAGTGTAAGTTGCTTTTTTTTTGTGTTTTGGGATTTTTAGGTATTGAAAGTGGTGAAGATGAAGGTTTTTGAATAAATCAGATGATAAACAGGGCTCTTTAGGTAAAATTTTGGTTATCATAGCTCTAAACATGGAATTTAGACATTAGAAATTAGTAAAAGTGACTGGTTTAGATGTCAAAAGCCTTAACAATGAATTTTAGGTATAATCCACACAGCGTTGCCTACATTACCAAGCACAACACGAATTGTTGATGTTGAGATTGCCCAAATGGCTATAAAACGATGTTTGAACGAGGCACTGGCTCGTGGGGCTCAGACTATTGTGAGTACATAAAGACTTTCTTTATTACTCGAAAAATGGCAATAACTTTCTTTACAACTTAAAAAATGGCCGAACTTTTCTTTCCATATCTAAAATATACCTAATTGAATCATTTTCAGGCGGTTCCATCCTTCTTCCCTTGTTTTTCACCTCTGGTCAGTGCTGAATTCTTGTTGAAAGTGATATCAAACTGGATGTATTTGACAGACCAAAAAGGGCAGGTAAGAGACATTGTTATGGGAATGACTAATATTGTTTTATAAAGCATAAAATGAAGTAATTTTACTGAAATTTTTTAATTGATATCTTGAGTCATATCACATTTATGTTAATTTCAATATGGCTAACGTCGAAAAAAGGGATTTATTGTTGAAAAATTGGTGTTTGTTCGGGTTTTAAAGTACTATAAGGGTGATACTATGTATGATGTCTTTATAAAATTTTAAGAGACTATGCTTCTTTGTACGGTTATAAAAATGTATAATTTAGTTTTTGTAAAAATTGCCGTTTTCTCCTGGAAAATTTGTCGTTTTTCGAAAGGATTCGAACTTTTTTGGTTTTTGACTTTTTTAATGTGACACAACTTTGTCATAACTAAAGAAATTGACTTGAAATTTTACTATATGGTACAATATAGACTTCTTAAGCATTAACGTTAAGAACTTTCAAAATTTTTGAATTTCAGTTGTCCAAACTACGAGAAATTCAAATTTTGTGCCATTCTCCGATGGTTTTTCGAATTTTCAAAGGAATGATCAACAAACTCTACGCCGATTTAATGGAAATAGCGGCCAAACATGGCGTAGAAAACACGACATTATTTGACGTATATGGGGTTGTATTCAGAAGGAAAAACTACACCAGTCCAGCGAGATTTGATTACCCAAGACCACATCCGTTGCTGCCTGATATGGATGGGTATTACAACTATGAGGAGGAGTTTATGCCGGAAAGGAGGCGAAGGAGAAGGCATAGAGGCGATGAGTTGGAGGTGCCACCTCCTGAGCAACAGGTAGGGGTTGGGGGATGGGTTTTTTAGGGAGTGATTTGTTGTTTTTTAGCGAATGGCCGAAATTTTAGAAGTTATCAGGGCTTTAGTTCTTTTTGTATTTTTGATACTATCCTTGTCTACTACAATATAAATCATGCTATTCTAGGTCCGCCTCGAGCTCTCAGCCAAGCTCCAACCATCGGTTCTAGTGCTGGACGATAAGGACGGCCTAAAACGTCAATATCGTCTAACGAACAAGTCGAAGGACGGTCGAAAGCTCTACTTCCGATGCTCATTTTGTGATACATTAATACGAAAGACCAATATTAGAATCAGGGCTAAGATTACGCTACAAGATGGTCGCATTATGGGGGAACAATTCCCCAAACATCATCCGGATTGTAAGCCAAGGAACCCGGAAGAGCTGGCGGTTCAACAAATCGACCGAAAGTCGAGGAGGGAAGTGAAAGAAGGGGTTTTACAGCCAAGGGAGGCTTATGAAAAGGTAGGAACTTGATGAAACGTGGGGTTTTTTTTCAATTTTGTTACCTAAAGTATGGTTTTTTTTGGTTTTTGTTACCTAAACTTTTTAATTTAACGATTTTTGTTACCCAAAATATTCAAAATCTTAATTTTTTTTCATTTCCAGGCCAGACAACGTGCAATGCAGTACCACCACGAACTGCGTGCTCATTCCATGTCGATGCAGGACTCATCGATGGAAATGGATGGCTCGAATCAAGGCGTGACGGAGCGTGAAATTCAACCCAAACTCGAGCATCTCGAATACAATGACCTGCCCAACTTCCCCGATTGGCAGCGGATACGACAACAATACTTCCGAATGCGAAAAGTGGGCGAGATTCAGAAGCACAACCAGATGCAAGTAAGGACGGATGCGTTAAGGCAGGCAACATTCATTGAGAACGATGATGATGAGACAATGTTGGTGGAAGTGGACGATCCAGACGCTGTTCAGGTGGAGGATATGGGCAGGTTAATATTGTTTTTTAGGTTTTTTTGAATGATATGGCTTTTTATTTTGATTCTAAGTTGTTTTTATGATTTTAAGGCTAAAGTTTAATCAAAAACAGAAGTTCCGGTCTATTTTGGGCCATTTTGAAGCATTTTGAGCGTCTGCAGGCTGCGGGTGACATGTTATACGATGAAACGTGTATAAGAAAAGTTTATTAATTTTTAATATCTAGAAGTATTGAGGGCTGAAAGTTGTTACTTATGGTCAATTATAGGGGTAATTTGAAACTATTTTGGTGTCCTGCAGACTGCGGAAGACATATTATACGATGAAACATGTTTTTAAAAAATTTTTGTTTTCGTATTATAACTTTATATTTTCAGTTGATGTAGGGCTGCCAGAACCACGACGAGGCCCTCGAATCCTCGTACATCACCGCGAGCAACCCCAACTCCAAGAAGAGGTACCTCACGAAGTGGTGGAGGAGGTTCAAGAAGCCGCATGATTGTTCACATGGATAATATAGACAGTGCCTAGGCCTGAGCTTGATTTACAATATAAAAAATGCTGAAACGATGCCTTTTTACTATGATACAATAAATTTGTTACCTATTTTTACGTTTTATTTATTGATTATTGTCATAACTTTCATGTTATACTAGATTACTGTAGGTTTTACAATGTAGTACTAAGTCGAAATCAAAAATGTTGTATTTAAATTAGAAACAGCTTTAAAATGGTCATACATCAATATTACAGTGCCCTATCCCATCATGACAACGGCAGTACAAGATATTTTGTCATTTCCGGAACTACAGTATCCATCTCCATTGCTAGCAAATGTCATTTTCAATGCAATGTCATTACAAATCACCATGAACTTGGCTGAATATTGATGATATAGAGCTCCTTGGATTGCCATTTTACTCGAATCTGAATCGTCCATCAGGTTTCGGTCAATAATTTCTTTCCAGTCGGCTTGAGGACATTCTGGAGAAAGTTCGGTGAAGAGCTGGGGTTGGAGGACCTGGAATTAGGTATAAAGATAACTTTTTTAGTTAAAAAAGGTTGTTTTTACTTGGCAAAACAAGCCTTTATTTGAAATTTACAAATTTGAAAATTTTGAAAAGCATGTTTTGTCGTATAACATGTCGCCCGCAGGCTGCACATCTATACTTACCTCTAAATGTCCTTTAAAATACGTAAAAAAGCATTTAGCTTCATTTTAACTCTTAAAAAATTTTTTTTTCATTTTTTTTGTTACAGTAATACCTTACCGATCTCTTTTTGCGTCCACATCCACCTCCGCAACCACCACCACCTCCGCCACAGCCTCCACCACATCCACCGCCGCAACCTCCGCCACCGCCGCCCATCATTGGGAACATGAAGGCATCACAGACAAGAAGTACAGTAATCCAGATGATAATGTAGCGCATTGTAGGTAGGGTTTATATTGAAGTACTACTGCTATATATAGGTATATTATAATAGCAAACAGTGTTCGTAGTACTGATAGTATAAATTTGAATAATAGGTCACGAGCTAGGTCTAGAGCTAGAGCTAAGAATGGGGTTAGGGCTGGGACTAAAGCTAAGGATGTGGAGCAATTTTTGTTTACAGTACACCCTCTAATAATGATTTCGTGACTACAGTAAGAAATATGCCACGGCTAGTTCAATATCGACTGTCTGAAGTAAAAACTAGAGCTTAGTAGATACGAAACAACAAAGTTTGTCTAGACTGAATAACAATACATGTTGTAGTAGCTCGATATTTATATCTTTTTATATCGGCATGACATAAACGTTTCAAAAGAAAGTGTCTTGACCTGAATATGTAATGTAAACAAGAAGGCTCAATAGTTACCGAATATTCGTTTAAAAAAAGAAAAGTAAATTTATGAATACTGTAGTTTGAGATCAGTGCTTACTGTAATTTGATTTCAGTGACTAATGTAATTTGACATCATTTATTTTAAGCTAGGCTGAGATCAGCTGGGCTGGGCTGGGCTCGCCTGCGCTGGGCTGAGCTATGGGCTTTTGTTGGCTTGGCTTGGCTTGGCTTGGCTTGGCTTGGCTTGGCTTGGCTTGGCTTAGCTTGGTTTGGCTTGGCTTGGCTTGGTTTGGCTTGGCTAGAGCTGAGAAAGTGTTAGATTTAGGTATAGGCGCTAGGACTAGGGTTAGCATTGATAAAAAATGTAAATTTTAAGTGTTATAATTAAATTTTAAATAATTGATGTGTCTACAATTGTTTAGCTGAAAATTTTTATGAATGCTTGTTTTAAATTAACATGTTTGTAAGTATAATACAAATATTAGCGTTTTAAAGATATTATGTTAATATTAAATTTTAAAAATAAAAAAATGTCTGTCAATTTTTACTTGATTCTGCTTCTTTTGCTTATAACATCAGGTTCAGCGGACATAAATGGTAAGAAGTAAAGCACTATAATCAGGGCCGGGCGGGGACTTTTGGTCTGGGGGCAGGGGTCCAAAAAAATCCACAGGGGGACCACGTTCAACTTTTTTTCGAAACCGGGGGGGGGAGTACCTCTCCGTCCCCCCCCTCACGCCCGGCCCTGACTGTAATACTTTATCTTAAAATTAAAAAAAATTCAAATTTTATTTTAGTGACTAGGCATGAAGACATTTGTCTTACAAATCTTGACTGCGCAATTAGTTGCCCGTACTGTGCTGGATTTTGCTTCTTTTTCATGTGTCATTGTTGGTTTGGAGTCGAGGATAATATAATAAACAAAAGTTGTTAAAATGATAATTAAAAAAAATTTATGCTGGATGCTGTAGTAAATATAAAAAAGAGGATTGGGAAGATACTTTTGATACTTATTCTAGTCTGAAACAGTTGAGGATAACTGAACTTGAGTTAGTCTTCTGAAGCAAAGAAGAGTAGGGTAGAACAATGCAGAGCAGAGCAACGTAATTTTAAAAAAACAAAGGGCAAGGCAAGGCAAGGCAAGGCAAAGCAAGGCAAGGCAAGGCAAGGCAAGGCAAGGCAAGGCAAGGCAAGGCAAGGCAAGGCAAGGCAAGGCAAGGCAAGGCAAGGCAAGGCAAGGCAAAGCAAAGCAAAGCAAGGCAAGGCAAGGCAAGGCAAAGCAAGGCAAGGCAAGGCAAAGCAAAGCAAAGCAAGGCAAGGCAAAGCAAGGCAAGGCAAAACAAGGCAAGGCAAGGCAAGGCAAGGCAAGGCAAGGCAAGGCAAGGCAAGGCAAGGCAAGGCAAGGCAAGGCAAGGCAAGGCAAGGCAAAGCAAAGCAAGGCAAGGCAAGGCAAGGCAAGGCAAGGCAAGGCAAGGCAAAGCAAGGCAAGGCAAGGCAAGGCAAGGCATTTTTAAAAGCTAAAATTAAGTGGTGATTATCGTATTTACAATTTTTGAGCTGGGAACGTGTTTAAAATTAACATATCTGTAAGTACAAATAAGAACATTTTACAATTACTAATGTTGGTTTCGAACAATGCATTTCAATTGCCATTCGCTGTTGTTCATTTTAGCCTTTGTGTGTTTAGCTAACCAATGTTCAGCAGGTAATTAAGAGACTAAACTGGCTTAAAATTGCATTTCAGGCTTAATGAGACACTCTATGCTTAAACATAAAGTTAGAGCTTAAAAATGAATTTTAGGCTTAAAAAAATAAAATCCACGCGTCTTTAAACTCTACTTGTCAATGTATTTTAGCTACACTAAAACCTTCACTTCCAGTGGCAGAGAAGGTTAAGACAGGTAATTCCACTATTGGCAACCTTCGCGACAATGGAAGTGGATCAATGTGCTTAACAACAGTCGACTGTTTCTACAGTTGTGACCACTTTGGATGGTGCTATTGGTTTGCGTGTGTCTGTTATTAAAACCGTGCTAATAATAAATAAACATTTTTGTTATTTTTAAAATTTTTTTTGTTTGGTACTTTAAAAATGAAAAAACTCTGTGATTCTTGAAGAGCAGAGTAATATAAAAGAAGGTAGAGTTAAAGTATATTGAAATAAAATAGAATAAAGTAAGGTAAAGTAGGGTGGTGTTGGGTAGGGTATGGCACGGTAAAATACAACAGATTAGGACACGGCAAAGCTCGAATAAGACTAGGGTAGGGCTATAGCCGCATGTGAGCTTGTAACGTTCCTTTAACTGTGAGCTTGTAACGTTTCTTTAACAATTTACAGTATAAAATTAAAAATAGCTTGTTTAATTACATTGCAATGTAATTGGAATTATTAGGTCGGGAATAGACAACGTCCGATAATTTTTTGTATTATCATTTTAAGGATATACGTTTTTAACGTTTTTAGTAGGATCAAACTTAAAAATGTATTTTGAACATCAAACTGTCTTTCTTATTATACTTATGGTTCTGTGTTTAGCGGCACAAATTGGTAAGATTGATTTTAGAACTTACAAGGAAAGTACCCTACCTGCCCCGCTCGAATCAGCTCAAAATTTTTGTATGAATTCCTTGCACCACCAATAGTGCCCATAAAAAATCTTAGCTCGCGCTTTTGAGTTTTAAATTTAAATTATTTGGATTTCCCGCCAATTTGGCAACTTTGGCATTGTGTTTCAAACACTTTTTTCGGCTTTCCAGATAAGATACGCTTACAAATTAAAAAATGTACTTTCATTTAAAGGTTATCTACTAGTATATTAAAGAAAAATAATTAACAGTCAAAAAATGACAAAGTTACAAGCTTGAAACACAATGCCAAGTTGGCGAGAAATTCAAAATGTCATTTTTCAATCTCGATTTTCTCGAGATTTCCTGGAAAGCGCGATTTAGTACTTTGCTGAAGATCTTATATTTACATGATCTTTCTATTAGGTTGTCCGGAAAGTTCTGCAATATTTATTCACTTTTGAACTAACAATAATAACAATATAATTAACAACTACAATCAATCAAAGTAATTACCGTCTGAATCAATACAGTCTTGCCAACGATTTACAAGCTTTTTTATTCCACGATTGTAGAATTCCGGGTTTCTGGAGTTGATGAAGTTCTTGAAGGCATTCTTGGCATCGTCTGGAGTTTTGAAGATTCTTCCATTAAGAAACGAAGACAAGTGTTTAAAAAGGTGAAAGTCCGTTGGAGCCAAGTCTGGAGAATAAGGAGGGTGCTCCAAGACTTCGTATCCCAGTTCCCTGAATTTTGCCGCGGTCTTCTTTGCAGCATGGGGCCGTGCGTTATCCTGCAGAATGATCGGACCCCTCCTTCTAAACATTGTTGGAAGATTGTGTCGCAGTTTGTCAATCTGGGCACAGTAGGTGTTGGCCGTAATACTTTGGCCAGGTTTCATGAAATCGTACTGGATCACTCCAGAGCTACACCACCAGACAGTCACCATAAGCTTCTTTTCGTGCAATTCTGGCTTCGGAACGTGCTTAGGAGCTTCTCCACGCTTACACCAACTTGTAGATCTTCTAGTATTGTTAAACGAGATCCACTTCTCGTCAATAGTTACAATTCGATCCAAGAATTCTTCGTTTTTGCAGCGTTGCAGAAGCTTTTCGGAAGCACATCGTCTCTTGGCTTTTCGCAGATCAGTCAAATTGTGAGGCACCCATATGTCCAACTTTTTGACCATACCCATTGCCTTCAAATGATCACCAATGGTACTTTTTCCACAGTTTAGTAACTCTTCTAACTCCCGGATTGTAATATGTGGGTCATCTTCAATCTTGCGCCTCAGGGCATAATTTTTTTTTGAATAAATTGAAGAATTAACAGATTGAAGGATAGGCAATAACATCTGCTCTTCTTCCCCCCCCCCCCCTCTTTAACTTACAATTAATCAAAAAAAAATTTTTTTTTAAATTTTTTATTTTTAAAATTTAAATAAAATTTTATTTCAAAATAAGCATTGACAAACAAAGAAATAGCAGTATCCAAATGTAATACATTTTGCAGAACAGTCTATATGAGAAAAGCACAGAGCGTCAAAGAATCCACTTTCTAGGTTTAAATCTTTCATGGAGTCAGGACGGGTCTGGTTTGTTCCGGTTGAGTTGGCATTGGTCGCTGAAATGTGAATCCAAGTACAAATTTTGTCTTTTTACCCTACCCTACCCTACCCTACCCTACCCTACCCTACCCTACCCTACCCTACCCGACCCTACCCTACCCTACCCTACCCTACCCTACCCTACCCTACCCTACCCTACTTTACCTTACCCTACCCTACCCTACCCTACCCTACCCTACCCTACCCTACCTATCCAAATACAAAGTAATCTTCTTACCTAATGCGTTAGCCAAGCCTACAATTAGTAAGATGAAGACAAACGACTGTCGGTTAGGACTCATTTTAAAATTGATATTCATCACCATGATACGTTTATATTTATACTTTCAGAAAAGCAATGTAAAATACTAATTTTAAAATTTTCTCAGGCTAATATTTGTCATCTTATTATGTTGCAAACAATTCTGATGCTATTATATTACTGTATATGTTTCAAAAATAGAGCTTATCATTTCATCGGTAGTCCACAAAACCCTAGCCCTTGCTTTGTAATTAAAAAATTAAAAATTAAAAAAAAAACTAAAATAAAAACAGTTGTTACATTTACGGTATCTAAATTCATCACTTTTAGGCCTTGTTTTTGCAATTATTAGGCTGTGAACTCTTCAATGTAGCTATAAAAAGCTTGGTTTGTTACATTAACATATAATGTAAGTATAAATAAACACGTCTGAAAGCATTTTGATAAAATTTAAAATGAATTTTAGGCTTCAAGCGTTGTTGGTCACCCTACTTGTTTGTCTATGTTTGGTTGGGAATGGCAAGTTTTTTGAATTCATTAATTAATACTAATGCTAAAGCTGAAAGCAAAGCTAAGACTAAGACTAGAGCTAAAGATAATGCTAAAGCTAAGGCTTCCAGAAAAGCTAAGGCTTATTAGGTGCCGACATAGAGAACCGGCCATGCTTTTCCTGTAATTTCCTGTAAAAAATGGCGGATTCTTTATGTCGGCACCTAATGTAATATCTTATATTTTCAGTGGCATGTGACACATTTGATCCCTGCATTACAAGCTTAAACTGCTTGAGATTCTGCGAACATTTTGGATATTGTTATTGGTTTATGTGCCTTTGCGTTTAATGTTCTTTATATAGATTGTCAAATACCAGACAGTAATGTTATAATAAATGATTTTATCGCTTAAACATTTGAATTTCGCAAAAAAAATAATCTCCTTTTTTTAAAATAGAAAATTAGCTTTATGAAAGCTCCAGCTAAATCTCTATTTAAACTTAAGCATCAAGCCACGTTGAGTAACCTTAACTTAAATTCTTGCTAAGCTCTAGCCTAAACCTTAAATTGCAGTCTATGCCCAACGCCTAGCGTAAAAGCCTTTAGCTTAAACAATTGCTTAAGCC
This sequence comes from Bursaphelenchus okinawaensis, assembly GCA_904066225.2. Classification (NCBI taxonomy): domain Eukaryota; kingdom Metazoa; phylum Nematoda; class Chromadorea; order Rhabditida; family Aphelenchoididae; genus Bursaphelenchus; species Bursaphelenchus okinawaensis. The sequence goes on along the minus strand of CAJFCW020000005.1, from coordinate 1,273,151 downwards.
TTAGCTAAGCCAAGGTTTTTTAAAAAATATTTTTTTTTATTTTGAAATTTTTATTTCTCGCAATTAAGGATGACGTTTTTTAGTGACAAATTTAAATGTAAAAGCCTATAAATGTAACAAATTTTAAATGCATTAACAAAATCATTTTTAATTAAATAATTAAATTTCAAATTTTAATTGATAGGCTGAGAAAGTGTTCTTCATTAAATCAAACAATTTTTATGTATAAGCGTAAGCATCAAAAAATTTTTGACATTCAAAAATGAATTTCAATTTTCAGTCGCTTTTGCTTGTTTTACTCGTCATCTTCTGTTTGACAAATGAAGTTGGTAAGAGTTTAATGATTTAGTAAGCAAAAAAAGTAGTAACAAATTACTTATTAACGAGGTACTGAATAGTTGTTTCAAGCTAAGTTTAATAGGTATAGACTTGATAAGCTTAGGCTTAGTAGGCTTAGGCTTACTCTTAGTACGCTTAGGCTTAGTAAACTTAAGCTTACTCTTAGTACGCTTAGACTTAGTAGGCTTAGGCCTAGTAGGATTAATCTTAGTAGGCTTAGGATTAGTACGCTTAGACTTAGTAGGCTTAGGCTTAGTAGGCTTAAGCTTAGTAGGCTTAGGCTTAGTAGGCTTAGGCTTAGTAGGCTTAGGAGACTTAGACTTAGTAGACTTAGGTTTAGTAGGCTTAGGCTTATTAAAATAAAACATCGTAGGTAACCTAAGTAGAATTAAACTTTATGAGCTTAGGCTTATGTGCTTCTTATAATAACTTCTTTCAACACCAAGTTTTTTTGACTGTATAACCAGCTTTAACTGCTTTCGAGTTTGCGAACATGCCGGAGTTTGTTATTATTTCAAGTGCATCTGTTTTTAAAACGTTATGACAATGATATATATACAGAAGGAAATGTTAACAAATAAATTACGTTTTTCTAGCCGATTGTTTTATAATTATTTATCGTAAGATTACTGTAATAAACTACAACAGAACGAGGGAATCAAGTTAAAATAAACGTTTTGAACCTCGATCACAGATACAAACAAACCATTCGCACGATCCATCACAACTACAGTCGGTGTAAAGGAAACAAAATTGTACAGCGGCTAAAAACAACAGTTTGTATATCAATATTTAATATTTTTAATTTCAAAAATTGAGTTTATTTAATATGGCAAATCAAAATTTTATAGTAGCCCAGCAGACATAGTTTTCGTAGCCCTGCTAGTCCTAGTAGCCCTAGAAGTTCTACTAGTCCTAGTAGTCCTAGTGGTTTTCGTAGACATAGCTTTCGTAGCCCTACTAGTCCTAGTAGCCCTAGAAGTCCTACTAGTCCTAGTAGTCCTAGTAGCTTTAGTAGACATAGCTTTCGTGCCCTACTAGTCCTAGTAGTCCTAGTAGCTTTAGTAGACATAGCTTTCGTAGCCCTACTAGTCCTAGTAGCCCTAGAAGTCCTACTAGTCTTAGTAGTCCTAGTAGCCCTAGAAGTCCTAGAAGTTCTAGCAGCCCTAGTAACCCTAGTGCGCTTTAACCTTAGCGTTACCTTACGCTGACCCACTTTACTCTGCTCTATCTCTGCTCTTGACCAACCTGAATTTTTAACATACTCCTAGTTTAGCCTTCTTCGTGCAAATCGCTAGTTCTACTCTCACCCTTCATTTAAATTTCAGAAAACATTTTAAAATCTTACCGATTTCTGCAGCCAAGTACAAAATTAAAACTAATACAAAAGAAACATGTAAAATACCGAAATTCATTTCAAATTTATATTAAAACTCATAAAACTTTCATTTTGTTTTTATACATATACGTATGTTAATGTATTATAATAAGCAGCAATTGTAGTCGTTATTAACATGGCTTTATAATGAAAACAAAAAAATTTACTTCCATTCTAAAAAAAAACCATAAATCTTTAAATTTTTTGAAAAATTTTTGGCTCTTTTAATTCTATTTTTTAATTTTAAAATAAAAAATTTAATGTGATTAAAACTAGTAGGCTGGGAACAAATGCCTATCAAGTTTTGCGGCTTACATTAATGTATCTGAAAGAGTAGAAATAAATATATTTTGTTCTTTAAAAAAAGAGTTTATTGTGAAATTTAAAATGAATTTCAATACTCAGTCGCTTCTTCTTATAATACTCATTTTTGTGTGTTTGGCTGAGACAGGTAAGACGTTTTAAATCTATTTCTTCATACAAAAGTATGTCTTTGAACCATTAATCTAATAAATCGCCCAATAAACCCAATCCAGGCCTTGGCAACAGCCTTTTCCTGGAACGGACCAAAGCACATTTAAAAATGCCAGGTCAAGTCGGGTATGACATAGAACCTAGCCTAAAATACCGTTTACCTATCTGGTTCTAGTACTGACCTGACCAAAACATAAATGTATACCACTTTGAATACCTAATTATTAGTTGTTATAGAACATATAATGATTGTATTGTTGATATTTCTACAATTTAATAAAAATTTCAGTAGCCGGCTTAGACGCATGCCTCCACAGTTTCAACTATCGCCAGTCTTGCGAAGATTTTGGAATTTGTTATTGGTTTATATGCGTTTGTATCGACATTTTATAAGTGTAAAATGCTTTAAAAATAAAATTGAAACAGAATAAATTTTAAATCCTTAAGTTATGCAAGGGTTCCACTCTATAATTATAATTTTTCAAAATTTTATGACATTTTGTTAAAAAATAATAAGAAGTTCATATATTTTATTATCCGTAATATTTTTGAAAATCAAAGCCATTAGCAAATACACAACAAGAACCAACAGCCTCCGCCGAAGTCGCAAACGTCAGTGCAGTCACTATCATAGAGGCAGAAACTACCCACTAAAAAATGAAATTTCATTATAAGTAATTGGAACAGCCAACAATTAAAAATAGCTAAAAATTGAACTTTACCATTTTGAATCAAACAAACGATAAAAGTTAATAAAAAGAAAAAAGAAAGACAATTAAAATACATTGCTAGGTAGTTGATATTCCCAAATGTAATGCATTTCTAATGCTTGTATTTATACTTACGTTTATGCAAATTTAACAACTACAGTCAATCTTTCTGTTATTAGTATTTTAATTACAACTAAAAAGCTTAGTACGAGAAAATTAAGCTTAGTAAGTTTGAGTTTAGTACGTTTAGGCTTAGTATCATTGACCTTTGCAACCTTGAACTTAAATTTGCTTCCCCAGACCCTGAATGTGGCTATTCTTAAAAATAACCTTATTATTCTTACTCTTAGCAGGCTTAGGCTTTGTATGCTTACATTTAGTAGGCTTAGGCTTTCTATGCTTATATTTAGTAGGCTTAGCTTTCGCAGGCTTAGGTTTATTAAGCTTACAATTGGTAAGTATCAAAAACTGTTTTTGTTACCTAATCTCAGTTTCACCCAAAAACACCCCCAGCCAAAACTTTTGAAACACCTATGACAATCCTCTCTAATATGATGACAAGCCAATTGTGAAATAAGTGTTTATGTTAGATCATGACCTTTCAAATCCACATTTAATCCGGAAAACGCATTTGTCTATACATGTTATTGTTTATACACACTTTTCACGATCAATCTGACACCAAGGCTCGCGCTCTGATCAAAACAATTAAAATTGCATTTTAAAATTTCAAAAAATATTAAATTGCACCTTGCCTTGCCTTGCCTTGCCTTGCCTTGCCTTGCCTTGCCTTGCCTTGCCTTGCCTTGCCTTGCCTTGCCTTGCCTTGCCTTGCCTTGCCTTGTCTTGCTCTGCCCCCTGCCCTGTCATACACCGCCTTATTTCGCCCTGCTTTGGCCTACCGTGTCGGACTTTACCCTACCCTACCCTACCCTACCCTACCCTACCCTACCCTACCCTACCCCACTTGCCTGTTCTGTCCCATACTATATCCTACTGCGCTTTGTCCTACCCCACTCTACTTTACTCTAACCTCATGTACCCTAGTTTGATCTACCGTACCTTGTCTTACAGTACCATAACCCACAGAAACCCTTCCCAAACGTGCCGTAAACAACCCCTATGCTACCGTTCTTTACATAAATAATTTTTGAACTTTTTTTCATTGAAAAAACTTTCTTTTTTTCCTGTACTGCATTGTACGTTAATTGTCATCGTACATTGTCCAAAGTTTAAAAACAAGATCAATTTTTTAAATTTAACAATAGAAAGCTTTTTTTATAAAACAAACATCCTTCTTCGATTTGTTTTTTCATGCGCAACTGGATCAAAACACAACTGTTTTTAGGTATGATTTGACTCAAAATAAACATTGTAGCAACTTGTTTGTGTATATTATAATAGAAAAATGTATAAAACGGTTTCCGAAAGTTTTTTCCAAACAAATAAAAGCCCTAGCCCTAGATTTAGCCCTAGCCCTAGCTTTAGCCCTAGCTTTAGCCCTAGCTTTAGCCCTAGCCCTAGCTTTAGCCCTAGCCATAGCCCCAGCCTTAGCTTTATCCATAGTTCTAACCCTAAGCTTTAGCTTCAGCCGTTTTCTTGACTAAGCTTCTGATTAAAAATTGATACAATAATGTCATAGCACTCGCAGAAAAAACAGAGCCAAATCCCAGCACTCGCAGTCATTTTGTTGGGTCGTTTTACATCGAGTCAAATGTTATATAAAACCATAATATTACATAAGAAGAAGTTGCGTAATACCATTTCTGGCAATTTCTCTAGGGCTATATAGTGATATCATTATTGGGTAACAGCGCCGAAATTATGTAATATTATACGCCCTGTCTTGCCTTACCCTACCCTACTTTACCCTACCCTATTTTACCCTACATTACCCTACTTTACCCTACCCTGCCCTACCCTACCCTACCCTATTTTACCCTACATTACCCTACCTTACCCTACCCTGCCCTACCCTTCCCTACCTATCCAGCCCTGCGGTGCCTTGTTGTTTTAGAGCACATTTACTAGGATCTTTTTACTACCCTAATGTAACTTGATACCATAGTACTACCGTAACTCCATCCTATCATATTCTAGCGCCTTCATCCTACCCATACATTACCAAACTCTCAACCCCATTGCAAACTTGTTTCTTCACAATAAGGTGTTCAAATAATTCTGTGCTCCCTCAAATTAAATTTGTGCAGTTAGGGGGCACATAATTATGTGAAAAATTAAAGGCTCGGTCTAGTTCTAGTATTTTTGCAAAAGCTTTTTTGAAGTTGTCACATGTCAAAGAGCTACACATACTCCGATACCAACTAGCAAGATATATATAGCCTACCTATTATATATTTAGACCTTTTTCAAAAAAATCGCTCGCTCATTCCATTAAAATTGTCATCAAACGCCAAAAAGTACGCCACAAAAGGAAGGGAAGATTTTTGTTGTTTTGGTCTCGGACTGATCCACAAAAATGCTGGATTAAACGAGAGCCCGCCCCGCCTCATAATTGCAGCCCGTATAAATTGCATAATATTTACATTCAACTTGTTATTGTAGGTTTTTGTACCTTCGAAACGCGCCTTTCATTGGGTGTTTTGATTGCAAAATGCGGCAGTTTGTCGTGATTTTAATCGCCTGCGGGCTTGTTTTTGGTAAGTTTTTTTTACTTTGATTTTTTTTTCATTTTTAAATTTTTAAATTAAAAAAAAATTTTTTACTGCATTTTTAAAACTGTGGGCATGGTAAATGGAAAAAATAGGTAACACAAAAATAAATTTTAAGTAACAAAAATGGATTTTAGGTAACAAAAATGAATTTAAAGCAACAAATTAGGCAAAAAATGAATTTTAGGTAACAAAAATAAATTCTAGGTAACAAAAATCAATTTTAGGTAAAAAAAATAAATTTTAGGTAAAAAAAAATGATTTTTAGGTAACAAAAATAAATTTTAGGTAACAAAATCACATTCTAGTGCCCAAAAATCAATAAATAATGAAAAATGGCCAAAATATTTTCTATTATTTTCAGCTTATGGCCACCACCACTCCTCAACAGCATCACCAAAGAAGCGTAGTGTAACCACAACAGAAGCAGAAAGCGAAGAAGGCAGTTTGTCCAAAGAAGTTAGCGAAAAAGCCGAAGAAGTGGCATCAAAAGTGACCAAAAGAGTTAATAAACGTGATGTATCCACCCCTACTACTCCCAAGATTAATAAGAGAGATGTTTCTACTCCTACCACGCCCAAGATTAACAAGAGAGATACCTATACTACGACTGTCTTGCCCAGAATCTCAAGAGATACAGAAGAAGAAGATAAGAAGGAAAAGAGAGGCGTGAGTGATGAAAAAGATGGTAAAGATAAGAGACAAGCCATGACTACTACTTATGCTCCTAGAATGGCCAGGGACGCTAGTGAAGAAGAAGATAAACCCAGAGTAGCTAGAGATGTCACGTCTACTACTATGGTCCCTAGAGTCGCTAGAGACGTTATGAGTACTACCAAGGCAGCTAGAGTTGCTAGGGATGTTACGTCTACTACTATGGTACCCAGAGTCGCTAGGGATGCTAGTAGTACCACTAAAGCATCAAGAGTTGCTAGAGATGCTAGTGAAGAAGTACCTACCCCTAGAGTTGCCAGACAAGCTATGAGCACTACCAAGTCTTCCAGAATCGCTAGACAAGCCATGAGCTCTACTACCAAGTCCGCGAGGATTGCTAGACAAGCAATGAGCACTACCAAGTCCTCTAGAATAGCCAGAGATGCTATGAGTACTACCAAATCCTCTAGAGTCAAAAGACAAGCCATGACTACTACAACATCACCACGAATGGCTCGAGCAGCTGATACGACCACGTTAGCACCGAGAATGGGCAGAGCTGTAGATACTACTACTATGGTGCCTAGAGTAGCCAGAGATGTCATGAGCACTACCATGGTCCCTAGAATAGTTAGAGATGTTATGAGTACTACTATGGTACCAAGAGTTGCTAGAGACGTTAGTGAAGAAGAAGATAAGCCTAGAGTTGCTAGAGATGTTATGTCTACTACTATGCTCCCTAGGATGGCTAGAGATGCTAGTGAAGAAGAAGATAAGCCTAGAGTTGTTAGAGATGTCACGTCCACTACTATGGTACCACGAGTTGCTAGAGATGCTATGAGTACTACCAAGTCCTCAAGAATGCGACGTGCAGTAATGTCAACTACTCCAGCCGCTCGAGTTGCTAGAGATGTGATGAGCACTACTAAGTCCTCAAGAATCGCTAGAGACGCCATGAGTACTACCAAATCTTCTAGAATAGCACGTGACGCCATGAGTACTACTAAGTCCTCTAGAGCCAAAAGACAAGCCATGACTACTACAACATCTCCACGGATGGTTAGAGCCGCTGATACGACTACAATGGCCCCAAGAGTCGTTAGAGACATTATGTCTACTACTATGATACCTAGGGTAGCTAGAGATGTTACGTCCACTACTATGGCCCCAAGAGTCGCTAGAGACGTTATGTCAACTACTATGGTACCGAGGTTTGCTAGACAAGCTATGAGCACCACCAAGTCCTCCAGGATCGCTCGACAAGCCATGAGCACCACGAAATCAGCTAGAATTGCTCGGCAAGCCATGACAACATCAGGTGCACCAAGAGTAGCTCGTCAAATGTCTACTACTACCGTGGCTTCTGGTCGTTAAGTTGGCTTCTGAGTACACTGAAGCTATTGTAACGTGTTTTAAAAACTTCAGTACCATGAAATTGCTTCAGCTCATATAAAACTCAATAAAAATATACTGTATTATATATTTACGCTACACATTGTATATTTACTTGAATAAACTGATAACAGTAAGTCTGAAATGCCATTATAAAATAAGTCTTAAGGTAAAGTAATTCAATGCCATAATCAACCCAACACTTCAAAAATTTCAATCTTTTATAGTCAAATAAATACCTAACAACCATTTACATTTTGAATACGAAATACATAAGTTAGCGACTACATAATCACAGTTACAACAATATATTATTAGTTTGTGCCTTGGACGATGAGCTTGCGCAGATGGTCGGTGAAGACTTGGAAGCTGACGTCGTCGGTGAAGACGGCCGCGCTACCCTCCTGGGATTGGTAGCTGTTGTGGGTGGTCGAGGGGTTCACCTTGGACAACAGGAATCGAGCCTGAAAATTGGTTTTGAATTTTGAATGATTTTGTTACCTAAAAAGCATTTTTCATAAAAACGTCATTTTTGTTACCTGAAATCCTCTTTTTTGTTTAAAAAATTCGTTTTTATTACCTAAAATACCATTTTTCGACCAAAAACCTTATTTTTGTTACCTAAATTACCGCATCCTAGCCAAATAAAAATAATTTATATTACCTAAAGTACAGATTTCTAGCCAAAAAATTAATTTTTGTTACCTAAAATACTAATTCTTAGCCAAAAAATTAGTTTTTATTACCTAAAATACCATTTCATGTCCAAAAAAAATCATTTTTTGTTACCTAAACACCCTTTTTTAAACCAAACATTGTCAAACCTTACCTGTGATCCCTCATGTTGAGTTTGAATATATCTTGGCACCGGGAATCTTTCAGCCAATAGTTGTTGGGCATCCTCAATCGGTGCCTCCAACAGTTGTTTGAAGGTGGCATATTGAGGATCGTCCTGATAGTTGGCCCGCTTCCATTGATCTATAGTTTGACCGTGGTAGATTAGGACGTGGAAATAGTCGTCCATAAGCAAGATACGGTCTGGTTGTATTGAGGACGTGTCTAGAAGTACTGGTTCTGGAGGTCCGTTGAACGAGTACGAGTATAACATCGGCTGGATCATCGACGTGCTTTCACCAACGTTCTCCACAAATAAAATGTGTCTAAAATAAGATATTATTAGGAAAAATGTCGTCTATTAGATTCTAAAATATCATAAAAAATAATTTGTTACCTAAAATTTTAATTTTTCAAAAAATCCATTTTAGTGTCTAAAATGGCATAATACCGTATTTTTTATTTAACTTACACCAAAAATTTATTTTTCAGTTATCTAAAATTTCAACTTTTCAAAAAATAATTTTTTTTTACCTAAAATAGAAAACTTTTCGAAAACAAAATTGAGTCATCTGAAGATAAACTTTTGCTACCTGAAACTAACCTTTAATATCATAAACTTCACTTTTAATACCTAAAACAAAAATTTTGTTACCTAAATTTTTTTTTCAAAAAAGCAATTTCTACCCCCAAAATAAAAAAACACCCCCACTCCCTCCCCCAAAACCATTTTCATTATCAAAACCCTACCTATAATACGCGGTTTCATCCGGTGAATTGTTGAACACTTGTAGGAACTGAGACCTCCTCAAGTGGAACATGAACTGTGGATAGGCCGTGAATCGTTCGTTGATCTTCAATGAGTTGGGGTCGTTGGCATGGAATTCCGAGAACTTTTGAATCAGTCGTATCAAACTTCTGTCCAACCATCGCATCGTATCTGGTGAGTCGTTCTCATTCGACGCCCTGAACGAAGCCAATCTTGCCATCATAACAGCCGCAGCGTCTTGATCAAAGCCGTAGGCGATCGAGGTTTGTTGTGATGCCATGTCGGCCCAGTGTCTGGCTGTGGTGGTGACACGAATTCGTTTTCGACCGTCCGCATGTTGATATTGTGTTACAAACTGTACTACTGCTCGACTGCCTTGTGGTAGGGCTGAGCCATGTTGAGCGCTGATTTCGAACATCAAGGCTACGTTATTTCGTGGAGTTAGAGAGCAGAACTTCCATTGGCAGGTTCCGCCCACGCCCACCTCTGTGTCTGATACTATGAGGTTTCTGACACCGGCTGAAGCACAACATCCGAGAGCTCCCTCCACTTTTAGACCCGTACTTAGTTTGACTTCCATTGTCGCGTTGAAGGCCATTTTTAGTTGACCATTACAGTCTCGTTCGAACACTTTGGCAAAGGATTGTTTGAACAGGGTTGACTCAAAACTATCTGCCATTATGACGTGACCTAAAAATTAATGAATTTTAAATTTTGTTTGACTTAAAATCTCCTTGCCAACCTTTTTTTACATAAAAATTTTAAAACCCTACCATTAGTCAAGTTGTAGCAATTCTTCATCTCCAATAGACCAGTTTGATCCAAGGCGCACGAGTAGACATCAATTGCGTGGCCATTCTTCACAGCTCTGGCAGCCAACGAGTCAAAGAACTTGATGGCTTTCCTCATGTAGATGGCGTTATCTTCCTTGATATCGTGCCACGATCTGATGGGGCTCTTCAGCTCTTCGTTGCATACCATTCCTGGTCCTGTTGTGCATGCTCCGCCGATGAAGCTCATGATTCTGGCTCCGGTGTTGGGGAAGCAAGTCTCGAGGAGGGTGACGGCCACGGCTAGGGCGCTTCCTGTGGCACGTAGGGGGCGGTGGCCTTGAGGGATGGGCCAACGGTCTGAGCCGATTTGTTCGATTAGATCGTTGATGGTTTGTTCGCATTCGGAAAGGGGCTGAAATATAAGAAATAAAAATTTTGAAAAACAACCCCCTGAACCCAAAAAATCCCTACAAAACTACCCTTACCTGCAAGAACTTGTTATATGGAACATGTCCTGGCGCTCCACTTTGACTGCTGACACTAGTCTTTGGCCCTAGCGGCTGTTGACCGGGGTGTCCTGGGAATCCTTGTCCTGGCAAGCCCTGTCCTGGAAAGCCCTGTCCTGGCATCTGCTGACCTGGCATTTGCTGGCCTGGCATTTGCTGGCCTGGCATTTGCTGGCCTGGCATTTGCTGTCCTGGCATTTGCTGGCCTGGGAACTGTTGTCCACCTGGTCCCATTGGCATTCCTGGCCGCTGGAATTGTTGGCCCGGGAAGTGTTGGCCATTCTGTGGTGGTGGTGCACCTGGTGCGGCGCCTGGTGCTGGAGTTGGAGCGTGTGCACCAGCGGGACGACCAATGTTCAGGGCTAACACGTCACGAATTTGTTTGGCAGTGACTTCTTTTTGACCCTGAAAAAAGAAGAATTAGGATTGAAAAACAAAAAAGCGTGGTTTTATCCCATCGGGTACTATAAAATGTTATAAAAGTGTTCTTTAGTAGTGCAAACGTCTAAGAAAAGGCTATAAATAGCACTGTTGAATGTATAGTAACTACAAGAGTATAAAAGTAGCAGTAAACATCAAGAAACACGATATAAATAGTTGGAAACAAAAGCTTAACTAAAATCTTTTTCAAGTGGGAGAAGGGAAGGGGGGTAAAATAAGAAAGATAGAGGAGAGGGGGGAGAAAAAGAAAGTAAAAATCAAAAAAAAATTTATGTTTACAGGCTTGTAACCCAATTTTAAAAACTATTTTTTAACTATTAGTCCTTTTTTTAATCGTTTTGCGAATCGGTCCGAAGCCAACTATCAAATGATGTTCAATTTGTCATTATATAACCACAAATTGCCCAATGATAGTGCTTTTCTATATCTATTAGGTTGTTCACATAATTCTGCGCTTCCTTACCCACGAATTTGTTGAGAGAAGGCGCAGAATTAAGTTAACAACCTAATAGTTTCAAGAATATCGTTTATTTGTGTTCTTTTACATTGTATTTTTCTTAAGCAATTTCACTATTCTTGCTTTTCAATTACCGTAACACCAGTCAACAATGTCCACTGAATAATATTATACTTGCAAATTTCTCCTTCCGTTCAATTTCAAATTTCGGTATCCCGTTCCATGTTATACTCACGTACCAGACGTACTGTAGTTTGCGTCATTTCTACTAATCCCCTTCACCCCTGTTTGGCTTTTGTATTCGGCCAAACAATCCGCTAACCTTTACTTCTTGTTTGTGCTTAATAAGGCTGCATTTGGTATTGAGCTTAACGCTGGCTTCGTTTTTACAGTCTTGAATGATTAGTTTACAACGCAGTTTTTTATAATGCTGTATTCTTTGTTAGTTGTTTTAGATTATAACTAATTTTAATGCCGTCTGTAGGCGTTCTATAGTACATAAATTAAACTTTTGTCCTTGATTTTTGAAAAACCTTGTTAGGCTTCAATTATAAGCTTCTTAGTCTCGCACACTGTAAAATAAAGTCGTTACTAATATTAAACCCTAAAGTAACCGTAATTTAATAACTATTAAACATTAAAACTAATCGCAAGTTGTCAGACGAAAGCCCCTAAGGTAATATGTTGTTGTAACCAGAGTTCCCACGAGCTCCAGTGCAACTCCGGCTCCAGAGCTTAGTTGTTCTAAGTGCAGCGTGTAACCCATAAAGTAATACATTACTATAGACCCAGTAGTCCCGTAACATTACTGTACACTCAACCCTACAATACCTGAATCCCGAAAACCACGTTCCAGCCCCAATTAGTTCTAAAACAGCCCCACGAACAGTATAAAACCATCAACACCGTAACAGAACACGTACTGAATTCGAAAAACAGTCTACGCAATTATGGCTTTCGTATGCATAGTTTTGCAGTGTTCTTGTGTTTTGGCATTCTGCGTCACGTCTAAACATAACTGTTATTTCAGGTTGCTAGGTTTAGGTCGAGCGTTTTACAAAAGCTCATTAGCTTAACAAGGCCGAGTTTAAGCGTGACAGATTAGTTGGTACATCGGTTTTTAAGTATGGCGTCAAGAGGAAGTTTTGTTTGTTCTTTTGATAATAAAGAGATAATTGTTACAAGTGTTGATATTATATTGTTCTTCTTTAATTGGTTTCATTATTAGTTCCTTATACTGTTTAGCTAGCGTCTCTTTTTAGGTCTGGCAGTTTGGCTTTTCATTTTTGAAATTAACTTAAATACTAAAGCAATTACCTGTTATGTTACATGACTTTTTTCACATTTAGTGCTTTGATTGTACTTTCTTTCAAAAAAATTCGTCATAAAAAACGTATCTTCTGTAGCATAACACACTACTGCACCTCAACTTATGTCATTTAACAAAATTATCGTGTGGACTTAATAAAACATGTCACTTAATTTGTTTTAAACAATCAAAATTCAATTATGGTCTGTAAACAAAGCGATTTCCCGGCATTTTGCGTCATTCTGGCATGATTATAAGCTTCAGACTGTTTTAACCAAATTTAGAACTAAATTGTTGCGGCGAACCAAAAGTCAAGGCGTAGGCTTTTATAGGGCCAATTTTGGAGAAGCTTCCGTCTTGACCTCTTCCTTGTTTTGGCTTCCGCTGCTAGTTGGTTTATTAGATAGGTACTTGAAAATCGTGGACTTTGGTGGCATTTTGATGGTTTGGAACGTATAGTTTTAAATATAGAATGATATAGTTAAAAGTATCGTGTCAAAACCTTAGTAAACCCATCAATATTGAGATACTTAACTACTAAAACCCCTTGTAGTTCAAGTCAAAACAAGAGTACTGACAGTAAGCTTTCCAAAATTGACCCCATAAAACCCGTCCCCTTGACTTTAGTTCGCCGCAACAGCTTTACACTAACTTTCGTCAAAGCTTCTTTAATTATATAACTTTGTATTGATGTACTTTTCAAGATATTGTCTCCTCGCAACTTTTGACAAGCCTAGCGCAAACTACACTATTATCACCTAATTTCCTTTAAAAATTTCAACTTTTTGGCGATTTACGTGAATCTTAGCGGATAATAAAACGGAAAACAGTCGATTAATACTCGTTTCCGGACTATGATCTGTTGCTTGACATTTTTTTTTGTTTCTTCTTGTAGTAAGCCGTTTGAATAACACTAATCCGTTACAGTTTGGCTACCTATATCTTATTGGGTTTCTTGTTAGTTGTTTTCAAAAATATAGTTTATTTTTATCCTCTGCATCGTGTAATATTAGTCTTTGAGGCATAAAAAGTAACTGTTACTTTACATTTTATCTTATAACATTTTGTTTTATTACTACCGTAGCGGATGCTAACAACAATATATCGCCTTTTTCATTGATTATTTTTCAAAGTTTTGCTTTACAGACAATACTGCTTTATAGACTACTTGATTCCCAGCGTCAACTAGGCTACAATGCAGTATGAAAAGTCAACGTAACTTTAAATTTATTATGTTGTGACTTACTATACGTAAACACAGCCTAATATTCAACCAAATGTGTTAATCTAGTTATCATTATCTAATTAAACCGCCTCTTTTACAACTTGTGATACAGTTTCCAAGTACAACAAATTGGCTTATAACACCTGCCTACGGTACCACGCCTATTTAAACCGGCGTCATGCTGTTGTAAAAATGTTTTAAAATCCGCCCAGATTAACTTAACCCTAGCTTCAGGTCTTGTGGTTGAATTTCATTGGTTTTCTAATCCTTCCGACATGCTGCTTACAGTCTATATTGCTTCAGTCAAACCATACAGTTGCTTAATATAGCAGAAAAACTCTGCTTGCTGTTACTAAGTCGTGGTTTAACTTCATATTGCCTTTATTTCTTCCTATGCCTCGCCTTTATGTCTACCTCTATTTCGCCTTTACATTATGCCGTTTATCAGTAAAAAATATATTGTTGCTACAGTCTCTAAATATAGAAAGCTGTTATTATCAAATCCATTAGCCTTATTTTGTCTGGCTGCAATTTCAAAGCAATATTCTTAACTATATGGATTCCTGGTATAAACTTTAAAACAGTGCATTCAGTAGTACTTGTACATATAATGCGCTTTGTCGGTTTTTGTTTGAAATTTCTTTGTCTTTGATAGCATTGCCCTTGAATTTAATTTAATCGTAAGCTATACATATCGGATTCAATAGCTCTTGAAAATTGAGTAGTGTGTTCGATCGGCTACAAGATTGCACGTATTACACTACGTTCAGTCTTGTGTCCGATCCAGTTCTTTGACATTTTTGGTTTTAAGTTTAACTTGTGTTTCTATTTTAAAACCAAACATTCACACCTTTATTTATTATAACAACTATTGATTGCTACATGTCATTTCTTTATTCAACAATTCCTTTCAATTAGAATACTTTATTAAAAAACCGGAAACAATTTTGTGAGTTTCAATTTTTGCCACCCATAGAGCTGAAGCTAATTCAATACATCCACCACTAAAATATGTTGTTATTGCGGGATTTAATACTCAGTCATCCTCGGACCACCTTGTGTATTAATATCGAAAATAACGTCCGTTTTTAAATTCTAGACCAAAAATATTGCTAATTCCACGCGTTTTGGACAAATCCCTTATTTAGTCATGGTTAATTAATAAGAGACAGGTCTTGGGCTTGTACTTGATTAGCAAGATTTCCCTCGAGATCTCGACCTAGGTAAGCGCGCAAACAGTCATTAATGCTGGCGCTTCCTCCGCCCAATTTGGTAGAATATTTTTGGCGTTTGACTGTATTTTGAGCTCATTACAAGGGTCTTTGGCATGGCTACAGTACTAAACTTGGTGCGTTTCTATGCAGATTGTGAGGTACTTAAGGGTATTGTCAGTTTGGTATTGTCATCTGTTTTTACTTTTAATGTATTAGATTGTCTACCTTTCCCTATGCCTTACATGCGTAGTCACTTACGTTAAACTTGTTTACACTGGTGATTATTGTAAAATTATTTACGTAAACGTATTGTTTATTTACCTTTTCGTGTCACAGTGGCCAATTAACCTCTTGTACTTAAAAAAGTCAACAAACTGTTTAAAGATGTAGACTTCAAATTTTAATTTAAGAATAAAAATTTAAACTTGGTGTACCAAGAGAGCATGTCTGCGTCATTCTAACCCAGTTATTAACCCAACTTCCTTATGCGTTTAAATAGCACGTGAGAATGTAAAAAAGTCCCCTAACTTTATTATACTGTACAAGTTTTGTACTAAACGCATTAACTAGTGCTTTAATTGTTAATACTAGGTCATTGTCTGTTCCAGTCGATACCTTACAAACGTGCCATACTTTGGTAAATGTTCTAACAACATATTTCTACATTACTCGTAACAACAATAACATATTTCTACACTAATCGGGATAACAGTAGTTATATAGTGCTATATTTGCAAACAATACTCGTGTTATTGTTATACTAAATCGTGTATTAACCTTTGTATACTTATTATAGTAACAAACTTGTTAAATATGCTCGTGTCACAACCTTAAAACATTACAAAATGGTATTAGCCGTCCTAACTAACACTATTATTTCAGAATTCAAGCTTCGGGCGCATACTTGCTTCAAGTACAACAATGTATCTGCTGTGTTGTTTCTTTGTTATTTCGGCCGTACTTCTACAATTGCATGCTCAACAGTATCCGAGGCCGGAGAGTGTGCAGCGCCAATTGAACGCCTATTACGGACCGAGCATGGGCGCGGTGGCTAGTCGTCCGCTGAGTCATAGTAATGCGGTGCTGGAGGAAGTGAGTCAGGCCTATCCACAGTACAATGCCAAGAGATTGTTGAGTTTTTTGGTGGATAAATACAAGCGCGACTTGGCCTCAAATCAAGCGGTAGGTTGGATGAGTGAGAGTGGTCGAACGTTCGCTCCACAGAGTGGCTTTTACCCGGCTGTTGCTGTGAATAACCAACCGTATGCTCGTGGTTTTGTGTCGAGTGCTAACAGAGCTTTTGCTGATACTAATGGCCAGGCTTTTGGCGGTACTAACAACCAGGCTTATGCTGATTCTAACAGTCAGGCATTTGCCGGTACTAACAACCAAGCCTTCTCTGGTGTTAACGACCAAACACCAGAGACCGCACCAAGCCCTAACACTAATTCAGCTTCTCTTACTAACCCACAAGCTTTACCTAACCCACAAGCTTTAACTAACCCACAGAACAACGCACAACTGAACGAAAACGTTTCTCCCATGACAAACAATGTTCAACCAGTCGCTGCTGTTGAACAACTGGTTCCACAAAAAGCTGTTCAAGTTGATGCCAACATGGAGAAGCAAGCCAGTGGATCACCGGCTTCACCAGCAGCCAATGCGGCCCAGCCTGTACCTGAACCATTGTCAACAGGTCCAGTCGCAAGCTACGCTCCTACGGCTAGATTCTTGGGATATGCGCCAATGAGCAATTTTTTCGATAATCGTTTGAATGCTTTTGCACAATAATCAATTTTGCGTGTTCACTGTAACCAGACTATTTTTATACCGTAGTCGTAAAACTCTCCTCTTTTGTACTATAACATTCTTTTCCTAACCAAGCCTAACTTCTGATAATCAATTTTTTATCTCTACCTAAATATTTTCGTTTTTGCTTACTAACAGTTAGTGTGTCGGCATTGTAACTTGCTGTGTATAACTAATGAAGTTGATGTTTAAATACTGCTGTGTATAGCTAATGAAGATGATTTTTAAAAATCTATTGAAATTTATTGTTTAGACCAGAGATGAACGGTACAAACGGTACGGTAGCAGGATTGGTGGAACGATAGTAATGGGACGTTAACCGCAATACTTGTTCTAGTCAACTATTATAACATCAACATACTATTAACCAACTAGTATAACATCAACATAATATTATACGACCATTGTTAAAACTAGTACTACTGGTACCAAAATTTTATAATGTTAGTACGACTAGTACCAAAAAAGTGCGGCTAGTACCAAAAACTTGTACAGCTGGTACTAAAATTTACTGTATAGCTTTATCTTGGCATTCCACCATCTACGCAACCGTATATCGGTTCTTAAGTGGCATCGAACAACTAGTAGTCACACTAACTTTCCGAGAACCTTCAACTTCTAGACGAGATCAATTTAATTTGTACCAATATTTTACTTTTAATTGTTAATGAAATTCTTTGCTATTTTCGTATTTTCATCGCTTTTTCATTGTTTGTTTAGTACGACGGTATATTTATGTGATTATTTCGAGGATAAATTAAGTTTTGTAGATATTCTTTATGTATTTGTGTAAGAAATTGTGATATAATTAGTATAAGCTACCTAGCTACGTCTCTGAAAGCTTTATCTAGTGTTATAAAACATAGCAGTGACTGAGCTGGTATTAAAAGTATTATAGTGACCTGAAAACTCATAAATTTTTTGAAGTAACCTAACTTTTGATTTTCATATTACAGTAACCTTAATTTAAGATCTGTAATATAAAAATCTATTATCTGTAATATTACAGTTTTTATAGCAAGTTAAACCCCATTAATTTTCTATTTTTAAACACTAACCCTTGTTATTATAACTCAATTTTTCTAACAGTAGTATAGTGGAATAAGTAACGTTTAATGTCATTTCATAAATAATGTTTTTACTGATATTTGTTCATAATTAAAATAGCTGCATTTCCAAAAACATATATAGCTAAATCGCGTCAACATTGGTTTTAAATTAGGTTTTTGGGCCGTTTTTCAATTAGTCTCGGTATTTAATCCTCTTTGGTTGGCTTTTCGGCCGATATTCTTATCTCTTGCTCCAAAATTTCAATATTTAAATATGACTACTGTAAAGCGGGTTTTATAAAAAAAATTCTAGCACAGTGTGAATGGATCAACCATTTTTATCCGCTAGATCTAACTTTTTTCCCATATTTTTACCCTCCCCCCCCTCCCTTCTAGCGGCTTCCCTACTATGCACTATATAGTTTCAAATCAAGTTAGCAAATTCGTAACTTTTACACTTTACAAATTAAATTTCAAATTAATATTGGATTAGTTTTAGTACAGTTACACTTACAAACTACAATAATCTCAAACTAACCAGCCCTACAAATTAAATTAATCTACGTTTTGGAGACTATAAATTTAGAGCTAACCACGCAGTTTTGCAAAATAGTATGTAATCGTGTTGTAGAAAGCTGAAGGTTATATTTTAGGTATGAATCTCAAATTTTTTTTCCAAAATTTCTAAAATTTTCCAAAGAATCTACAAAAAATACCCCTCTCCCTCCTTCAAATATCACATGGTCTGACCTTCTCTTTTCCCCTCAAGACGTTTCTTCACAATTTCATTTCAAAAAAGAAAATTTACCCAAAAAATATGTAAACCTAC
Source organism: Bursaphelenchus okinawaensis (assembly GCA_904066225.2). Lineage (NCBI taxonomy): Eukaryota > Metazoa > Nematoda > Chromadorea > Rhabditida > Aphelenchoididae > Bursaphelenchus > Bursaphelenchus okinawaensis. Next base: position 1,254,317 of record CAJFCW020000005.1, on the reverse strand, counting down.
CGAAAAGACGTAAGATCGACCCAAATTCTTAGCATCCAATTCCCGTAATTCAACCGTACGACCAAAAGTGATTAAGCCAACAAAACAATCAGCTGGAAGGGTAGCCAACTCCTTCTGAATCGAATCTTTCAAGGATTTGAGCTCTTTTTCTCCAACACAAGTGTCCACAACAAACAAAAAGATTGGCTGAAGCGTCGTGGCCTTCTAAAATGTAAGAAACTTTCGTTACACAGCATTACATCAACAATGGTTTTATACACGTATTTTACCTAAAACCAAACAAACTAATAAAAAAACTTGCTCTCAAAGTGTACTCGATAGTGGTCAAAGCTGGGTTTAGATCTGGAGGCTGACTGGTCTCGGAAATACCAGCATAATGTGGTGGAAATGCATTTCTGTTATGGCAAATCGCACATGTCCATGCTTTCGTTCGGTAATCAACAATACTAAAAGTAACAAAATTATTTTACGTAAAAATATGTGTTTAGGCTATATTGTAATACATTTTTCAGTTAAATTTAGTTGATATCAACATAGCTTTGCAACAAAATAATCAACTAACCTAATTTATCTAAATAATATGCTAATAAAGTTGTTACAAAAGTTTAAGTCCAAAGTAAAGCCATAAAGATTAAAAAAAAATAAAAGTCCCTATATTAACATACAAAACTAGCTAAATCCAAGTTTTTCAAGCGTTGAAAATGTAAAGCTTCTCACTATAACTGTAAAAAATAAGAAAGAAGTATATCTGACTGTCAGCGTACCATAGAGGATTCAACACAGCTTTACATTGTGGCTTTTGACACAACACGGGATCATATTCTAGAGGAGGTAGAGGTGGAAGTTCGGCTGGTCTTTCCTAAACAAAATTAAAGTTTAAAACCTCACATAACTTTTTAAAAGCATGCTAAACATCTCTTCTTTTACATCCATTTACATTTTAAAATCAAAAATAGCATGAATCATCAAAAAACTCAAGATTTATAATGTTATGCATGTCAAACAAATGTATATTCTTGTAAAACGTCTTTTAGAACCTCATAAACTTCAATTGCTGTAGTTTTATCTAAAATCAAGAAAAAATAAAAAATTTACCTTCAGCGGAGCAAAGAAGACTCCTGGAGGCACGACCAACTTCTGAGAGTCGACCTTCGAGTGTGGTAACATATTCCACGTGAAGCGAACTCCATCCACATTCTCCTGATTCTGGAGATACTCATCCCAAGAAGCCATGGCTGAAAAAATCAAATATAAACTTTTTACAAACTTTTTTCTATCATTAATTCTAGAAAAACCGCGTTAATTTTACCTATATCTCGTTTAAAAAGCTAAATTTTGTCTACTACAATATATAAAAATACGTTTTAATGTTCAAAAAATTATCAGCTAATCAAGAACACCTAAAAAATGTATAAATCATGCCACATCGACAGACGTTTAATTGAAAATTTATAATTTTTCGTCCACGTCAACATTTTTCCCGAATTTAATTGGCGTTTCGTTTTAACCGGTTTGTTTTCGTGGCGGGACTCACATGTCGTCTTTATGTTTACAGTTTTTGTTCATAACCTTTTGCAACGATTGTCATGATTAATTATGGATAGTAAAGCAAGCTTATTAAAGCTTTTTTATTTTATTTTTATTAATTTTGAGGATTTTCTTTCAAATTTTGTAAATAAACGGTAAACTTCAATAAAACCTACAACAATATCAATATAAACAAGTAGAACCCAATTTATTTACATCAAAAATACAAAAGTAAGATGTATTTTAAGCTTCATATCTAGATTCCACTTTTTTGTTGCAAAATTTGCATTTTGCTTGACGTATTTCGACATAACCATCGAGTTGTTCTGAAAATTTGGGTTCTTCGTTGTACTTCTTGTCGCTGTTCAGAGCACGTACTACTAATGATCTAAAATGTTTAATTATTGTTTATTTTATCAGGAATTGTGATATAATAAGGTTAAAAGTGAAAATTTGATATGATTTTGTCAAATTTGGAGGTTTTGAAAAGTTTGAGATTTTAGGTAACAAATTTTTTAAAATGAGTTGGAAAATGGAAATTAAGTTGTAAAATACGAGCGGCATTTCATAGTGTAGTTATCTTATGGTTTTAAAGTGGTTACTTAATTTTCGATTTTTCCAAAAATTTCAAATTTTAGGTAAAAAACTTTTTAAAAATGAAAAAAAAAGGGAAATATTACCACAACTTATGTACTTACTTAGCCTTATAAATGCAGGTATACCATTTTTCTCTCGGGTTGCCTTCGTCCATGTAACGGCGGTTTCTGTTTATATTATCCATGAGGCCAGAAGGTTGCAGGAGGACAGTTGAAGAGAAAATTCATTGTGATTCAGATTGGGACGGGGCTATTTATGCGGAATTTCAAATTTAACGAGTTTTTGGTCTTGAGTTGTTATTGGGTGATGTTGATTTGATCATTTTTAACAACTGGTACTATGGGCGCCTTTATGGTATTAATAGATAATAGTGGTGCTTTATCGTATCTTTTGGTCTATTAATGGGAATTTTTGGTCAAATTAAGAAAGAAAAATTAAGGTAGGGTAAGATAGAGTATGGTAGGGTAGAGTAGGGTAAGGTAAGGCGTAATATGTATGTAGGTCTTACTAGAAGGTTATTGCTGCTTTATTTGTACTGATAAGATGTTTTATTGTGGTTGAGTATATATGCGAGCTAAAAATATGCGGAGGGTACTATAGTATGTTCTATGATAATATACAGGGTATAGATATTGTGATATAATATTTCTCTGAGAAGCTGAGAGATCAGTATGAGCTCTATGAATGTTGCTATTGTTAGTATTGTCCTCTGTGTAAGTTTTTATGATCAGAATGACTTCTATTAGTGTTCTTATGATCAATAGAAATGTTAATATTGTATTAGTTAAGCTGGTTGAGCGGTGCCTTCTAGCCAGTAGGTCATGCACATTCCTTTGCCCTGAAATGTTTTACAATAAGTTTCTGCACATCTTTTTACAGTGTAAAGGTTTGTTTTAATTTAAGTTCTAATGAATAGTGATGTTGTCATACCTTGATCTCACTCTCTCCTCTCAAAGTGGTCTTATATTCTGGGTATTTTTCGCTCAATGCCATTTTGAATTGTTCGCTGACTTGAATTTGTTGAGGTGAGCCGGTTGATTCCATCCTTGAGGCCATGTTTACCTGGAATGTTATATTATAGTAGGTAGTACTTTATTCTACAGTAGCCTATCCTACTCTGTACTAACATACTTACCCTAAATTACTCTACTCTACCCTGCCTACCTTACCCTACCCTACTCCACCCTACCATACCCTATCCTACACTATCTTACCCTATCCTACTCTACCCTTAATCTTCTCCCCCTACCCATCCCTACCCAACTTTCCCCACCTTAACGCGTTCTATCCCGCCCTACGCTACCCAGCCCTAATTTACCCTGTACTCCCTCTTTCTTCTAGAAAAAATCTTCCATCTTACTTAATTTTACAGTATGTCCTACTTACCGTATCCCCAAAAAGACAATATCTAGGAGTAGTTGACCCAACCACCCCAGCTGCCACACCTCCAGTATGTAGTCCGGCACGAATCCGGATCCTACTTTCAGGTCTGTGTGGTACCGGAAAGTCCTTCAAATAGGCCATGAAGCCTAGGGCAACATCACTAATATTCATCAAGTGTCTCGACCCATTCTCTTGCGGTATTCCACTAACAATCATATAGGCATCACCAATCGTCTCCACCTTGTAGGCTCCATTCTTCGAGATGATATTGTCGAATCCAGTGTAGACATTGTTCAACATAGTCACAACTTCGAGTGGAGTCGACGTCGAACATATCGTGGTAAAGCCGACTATGTCAGTGAACATGACGGACGCTTCTTTGAACATTTTCGGTGGCACAGCACGACCCATTTTGAGTTCAGTAGCTACATAGCGAGGTAGGAGTTGATTCAGAAGTTTGTCGGCACGTTCATTGGCTTCTTCCAACATACCAGTACGTTCTTGGACTAGTTTCTCAAGATTGTTGGCGTATTGTTCCATCATTCGCATCATTTGGTCGACTAGGGAGCCTTTTCTGAAGAGGAAAGTATTTAGTACCATTAATAACTACCAATAACAGTATTCTGTAGAGAAAGTGATAGAGTAAGGAAGGGGAGGGGAGGATAGAATGGAGTATGGTCGGGTGGCGTAAGGGGTAAGCTAGGATAGCATGAGGTATGGTTAAACATGCTATAGTAGAGTAAGGCACTGTAACGTAGTGTAGGGTAAGTTATGATACGGTAGGGTGTGGGAAGCTAATGTAAGGTAGTGGGCGGAGTAGGCTTGGATAGGGTAGAATATAGTTGGAGAGTAGGATAAGGTACAGTAGTATATCGTAGAATAGGGAGTGTAGGGTTAGATAAGGTAGGATACGGTATGGTACGGCAGGATAAGTTAGGGTAAGGTAGAGTAGGGCTAATCAGAGCAAAGTAAGGTGAACCAGCATAGACCATGGTAAAATTACTTGAAGGTAGGCACTTTTTCAATCATTTTTTAAGCCAACTTACACTTTCAAGTAATGCTCAGTATTCAGCCTAACTCTTCGAATGCTAGGACGTAGTTCGGGGTTGGTCGACCAGCAATCTTCTAGCAGAGAAACCAGATCAGCCGTAATAGAGTCATTCTTCTGAACTTGTGGTTTGACTACTTTGGAGCCGTCTTTTAGGAATGCGCAGAGCTCTGAAGATTTATTATACAAGACTTCCTCTGTACTTACCATTAATGTTCTTGTCTTCAGAGAACGGTAGTTTTTTGGCCATAATTTCGTGCATAATCATGCCAAAAGCATAGATATCACCAGCTTGTCGGCGATTTACCGACTGTTTCTGCCAATTTTGATCCATTCTTCTGCGCTTGTTGTTGTCACGGTTGGCTAGCTGTTCTGGGGCACAGTAGAGGGCGTCTGAAATGATCCAAGTAAGTTTGTGGATATTGTGTTACAGTAGACAGAAAGTAAGAGGTAGGATAAAGTAAAATAAGATACTGTATGGTACAGAAGTAGTAGTATAGGGTAGAGGCGCTTAGGGTAGGGTAGGTTTTTGTAAGATAGGGTAGGGTAGATTACAATACGGCAGATCTAGTTAGGCTATTAAGTAGGATAATATAGGCTCGCTTAGGGCCTTATACAATTATTATAAGCCTACTTGTGGCCTGAATAGCTCCACTTTTTTCATCGTCACCCATCAGCGTCTCCTCTCCAATAGCACCTTGTTTTATCCAACGTTCTATTGGGTTGGCGATACCGTAATCTGTGAGTTTGATCATCCAGTTACGGTCGATAAGACATGACCATGGAGTTAAGGATCCGTGGTAGCCTATTGTTGATAGATGAAGATATTCCAGGCCCTAAAACCTAGTTATATAGCGAGATGTTTCAATTGATTTTAAAAAGTTTTATAGGCTATCTACTATAATATAGGAGTTGATGTTGTAGGATCCAAAAGGATTTGTTTTAATAATGTATTTCATATTGTAGTAGATATACCTTAATATCCAATTTTGAGAGTATTTTTTTTTTACTTAAAATACTCTGATTAGAAACCTTTGTGTAGGTATATTAAAACACAATGCCTTACTAAAGTAATGTCTCTTATAAAAGCAGCGTGGAATTTGCTGTCCAAAGCCATCTCATCGTTGTAAATAATATCTTGTACAGTACCACGCGAGCAGAACTTCCATAATATCAGCATCTCCTCTTTCTCGTTGAATGACATTCCTAAGAACGGGTTTACATTGTCATGTACCACAAGTTTCATCTGGGTTAGAAGTTGTAGGTCTTCTCGAGCAAACTTTATCGTACGAAGTTGTGGGTACATATGGTAGGACGCGTGAGTATTGGTGCCGATCACTGCATGATGTTTTGCAAATTGTGTGTTATTACTGAGTTTTGTCTTGGCTGAGCTTATGGACATCTGAAAAAGAGTTGATGTTAGGGTAAGACAGGGGTTAGGGTAAGGTTGTAGGAAGGTCAGGTAGTACTAAGCTTTGGTTATGGTAGTTTTGCAGGCGTTAGTGAACGACTACGGAAACATAATACAAGGTACGGTAGGCCAAAGTAGTATGATAGGGTATATTATAGTAGGGTAGGTTTGGTTCAGTAGGGCAGGATTTGTAGGGTAGGAATAGCTGGGTAATGAAGGGTAAGGTATTCGTAAGTAATGTAAAATATGATAGGATAGTAGGGTAGGGTAGGGTAGGGCAGGAGTGAGGTAGGGTGCGGTAGGGTAGGGTAAGGTAGGGTACGATAGGGTAGGGTACAATAGGGTAGGGTTGGGTAGATTAGTATACTGTACGGTAAGGTAAAGTTGTCTACATTAAAGTAACCTACCATAGACTTAAGCTCCTCCGAATTGATTAACCTCAAGTCGTCTCTGAATATTCTCCATGAATTCTTGTCCAAAGCTTTGTTCTCAAACGATCGGCAGATTAAAAATCCGCACAAAGCGAGTATAATGGCCACTATGGCTAAAACACCACCGACCATAATTAGTGTGTAATCACAGTGTTCTCCTCGGAATCCACAGTCAGGCTCGTCTTTAGGAATACGACCGTCAATGGAAGGCCAGAAACCGGTTGTTGTGTCATTTAGTTTCTATAAAATTTATTTTTAAGCCTAAAATTTCATTTCTAATCCTAAAATTAACTTTTAAGTCTAATATTTCATTTTTAAGCCTAAAATTAATTTTTAAGCCTAAACTTTTATTTCTAAACCTAAAAGTTGTATTTAATCTAAAAATTTTATTTTTAAGCCTTTTTTTCATTCCTAAGCCTAAGATTCATTTTTAACCCTAAAATTTATTTTTTTAAGCCTAAAATTCATTTCTAAGCCTAAAATTCATTTTTAAGCCTAAAATTTCGTTTCTAATTCTAAAATTTATTTCTAAGCCTAAAATTCATTTTTAAGCCTAAATTTAATGTTTTCTTACCAACTCAATGCAGCTACTTCGATTAGCTATTCCATCGCAATTTTTCATGAAAGTCGGAGTCATCTCTACCACTTTAATATTCTCGTCCTTCTTTGACGACACATAGAAAGCGGCATAAACACCAGCACGTTCAGCAATGCCATCCATGATGACAGTGCCGGATGAAGCACCAGCTGCTGAAATCAGGCCTGGGAATGTCATGCCTCTCATTGTGTTCCATAGTAAGCGACCGTCTTCTATTACGTTTAGTCTGCCGGTACTGTTGATGGCTTTTCGAGCGGCTAGACAGTACAGTTTTAGGGCGTCGTAGAGGTGAATGTAGCCGTAGATGTTTTCCTGGAAGAAGGTGGGGTAATTAGGGTGTTTTGGAGAATAGAGGTATTGTGAGGGGTAGGGAGGGGGAGGGGAGTTTCTACCCCTGCCTTCTAAAAAAATGTAGTTATAAACAGTGCCAGGATTGTTTCTTGGTCTAGGGAAGGGTAAAAAAGATTTTTATTAAAAAATTTTTTTTTGTAAAAAAATCAACAGGGGGGATTCAATTAAGTTCAATTAAAATTTTTTTTTGTGTGGGATACTTTTTGATTTAAAACAGCGGCCTGGTCTTTTTAATATTTTATATTGGACTACCTTACCCTACTCTACTTTATCCTACCCTACCCTGCCATTCCTACTCTACCCTATCCTACCCTACCTTTTGCACTATTATGCTATACTCTTCCTTTGCTTTGCTATATTATATCATTCTCCTGCCTTGCCCTTCTCTTCTTTTGCCTTCTCTGGCTTTAATTTTTCTCTGTCATGCCTTAATCCCTCTTTGCTCTATCTTGCTTCACCTATGCCTTGCTCTAGTCAGTTTTTGCCCTGCCTTGCTTTGTCCTACCCTACCCTACCTTTCCCCTACCCTACCCTACCCTACCCCTACCCTACCCTACCCTACCCTACCCTACCCTACCCTACCCTACCCTACCCTACTCTACCCTACTCTAGAAATAAAAGGTTTGCCTTACCAAGTTCAGTTCATCAGCATTAATGCCAAAAGCAGAGACTTTTTCCTTGAATGGAGTGAGAAGAGCGTTGTCGAAGCCGTTAGAGTCGTCAATCTAAACGATGAATTTTAAAAAAATTTTTAGGTAGACAGTACTCTTTGATAACTTTTTTTAAAGAGGGCTTAAATCACGCTTCTCTGGGAGGGGTGAACATTTTTTGAGTGGTACGGTAGTCTTTTTTTCTACTGTTTTATATAAATCTTACAATAATAGCATTAGCAAAATGAGCCTTCACATTAGCCAAAGTTTGTCCATCTGGGCCGATCCATGGTGGGAGATCCTTGGCTTCGGCTTGAAGCCAAGGCAAGATGAAGACATATTCATGACTGTTCATATCTGCTGCTGTGGCTGCGCTCATGAACTCCTTGTTCATTTCACGTGTGTTTGAGAAGATGCATACAATAACTAAAAAAAATTATTAGGGGAAGTTCCGGTGAGTTAAAGGAATTTTTTTATTAGGCTTGATGAGAGGAGGCCTGGGTATGACAAAGTAAAAAATTTTTTTGATGGGTGTGGTAAAAAATATTTTTCAGGAGATGGCAAAAAAAAATTTTTAGATGGTGTAAAATAATTTTTTAACGGTGGTAAACGTTTTTTTCTGGGCGTGGTAAAAAAAATTTAGGGGGGTGGATAAAAATTTTTTAGGGTGTGGTAAAAAAATGTTTGTAGATGGTAGAAAAAAACTTTTTTGAGGGGTGGTAAAGAAATTTTTATCAAGAGTGATAAAAATTTTTATGGGTAGTTTTTAAGGGGTGGTTAAAAATTTTATAGCTAGTGTGTTATGAAATCATGCCTTACTTCTAGCACTATATTTCAGTTGATCCATGCTTCCGCTGGCTAAAATGTCTTTTGTTAAGCTGTTCTCGTCCAGAATGACTTTTTTAATGACATTGATTCCTTGGTTGTGTATCACTTCTTCAAACGCTTGTACTCTTTCCAACGCTGCCGCGCCGGATTGGGTTACTATGGCAATCTGAAGAAGGGTTTAGCTTAAGGTTTATAGTAATATAGGTACAATAACACAGCGTTGGTTTGTACTATTATAGCACTAGCACTCTGAGAATTTACTGCAGGCTTTGGCTGGGGTAAAAACGTTTAAAAAATGTGAGCTGTGGGGAGGGTAAAAAAATTTCTAGGCGAGGGGTGGGGTAATTTTTTTTATTTTTGTAGACGACGGGGCATAACATATACCTTATTCCAACTATAATGCTTCAAAGTAGCGGCTGTAGCTAGGGCCATAAAGTTGATAGTACGAAGAGAAACCCTAGCTGTAGTCTTGTATATCTTCTTATCAGAGAAGGCTGTACTTGCTGCCATATAACCAATAATTGGAACGTTCCAGAAGGCCGCCATCTTACTTACGGCGTCCATTTCTACAAACGTTTACATTATTAGGGTAGGGTAGGGTGGGGTAGGGTATGGTAGGGTAGGGTAGGGTAGGGTAGGGTAGGGTAGGGTAGGGTAGGGTAGGGTAAAGTAAGGTAGGATAGGGTAGGGTAGGGTAGGGTAGGGTAGGGTAGGGTAGGGTAGGGTAGGGTAGGGTAGGGTAGGGTAGGGTAGGGTAGGGTACAGTAAGGTAGGGCAGGGTAAGGTAGGGTATAACTAAGGCTGGAGGTAAAATACGAGGTTACACAGTATGAAAATTTACCAGCATTGCAGTAAGGACCAATGAAAACCTTGACGTTTTGTTGATGATACATGTCTGCACCAACTGCTACACCTTCATACGATTCTCCGCAGCCCATGGCGTTGATGATACTAAAAGTACACATTTTTAGCTGACTATTTTTTATATCTTGGACGTCGTTAAAGCTTATTAAATTGGTTATGCTTAGTGGTTTTACTGTATTAGAAACAGAAAAAGAAACAGCCAAAAAAATGTTTTGCAAGGAAAATTCAACAGTGGGGACCACGTTCAACTTTTTTGAAAAAAAAAATTTCAAATAGAAGAAAAAATTTTTAAGAGCCCAAAATTTTTTTAAAGTGTTGATTTTTGTTGTTTATGTTATCTTACTGTATTGAAAAAAAAGATGAAACGGTCAAAAAATTTTTTTCTTCTTTTAAAAATTAACAGGGGGGATCACGTTCAACTTTTTTTAAAAATGTTTTAATAAACAAAAAATTTTTTAAATCTAGGGCCATACTTACTCAATATCAAACATTTTATCCAAAATGCCTTCTTTCCATAGCTCATCCCTGCACATTGCCAAAATTTCCTCGGACTTTGGCATAACCCCAATAGCTCCAATGTGACCAACCTTTACTACTACGCTATCAAGGTCACCAGTAGCATTGTTAGACGCATTTTCTACAAGTTTGTCAGAATCTTCTTTTTTAAACGGTTTTTCATTAGCTGACTTGATAGTAGGTGCCAGCAGCAATAGTACTAGTAGTGGAGGGTACCATGGTGTTGGTATCATCTTTGGTGGTTCAAAAGATGGCTGAGGGATTAGTAGGTGATAGGGTAGGGTAAAATATGTTGTATGTAAGTTGGGAGGACAAAAATCAATTTTTTTTTCAAAAAAATTTTTATTTTAAATTTTTCAAATTTTTTAAAAATACAGTACCACGTCTTTATATAGCTCAAAATACACCCTTTGGTACAAAATAACCAACGAAATAACACCAGTTGAGCAATAATGAACAAGAAATCCAATATTTTGATAGTATTATACAGGGCTTTGCGGCTGATTATAGTAGGCGTGTGGCAGCTTCACAAGCCGCTTATATTCAAATTTTAATAATTAAAATTTACTCTGTATGATTGGATTTTGTTTATTGTCGAGTTTACAAGCTGTATTGTTTTTGTACGACTTTAAATTCCTAGTTGGACTGAAAATTTCTAGTTGTATTATAGATTTTATGAGTTGAGTTTACAAGCAGTACTGTAAAATTGTTGCTTTTAGTGCAAATGCGTGCGAGGAAGAAAGTAATGTTGAGGAAGTTGGCTTACATACTATGGCTATACAAAGCCATAATCATAGTCCCTAGCCTCATAGCTACGGTTTTTCGTTTAATTCTATCCTAGCCATACTATTGCATTGCCTTGCCTTTATCTCTTAACTATATCTTGTAGTTGTGTTTCCTTTTCTAACCTTATCAATAATCAAACATATCGCGAACTTTCAGAAACCTGTTAGGTTGCTGTTACAAGCCTTATTACTGATTTGCGTTTAAAAATTTATCAGCTCCGACAACGTATTGGACTTATCACAACAGAGCTTAAGCGAGTTTCTTGATTGGTTATAGCTACAAGCAGGGCCGGGCGCAAAAGACAGTAAAAACACCACTTGATGTCATACAATTTTGAAATCGAGGCTAAAACAGTAAAAAAATTTTGTTTTTGAGTAAGAATATTACAATTTCAATAACATAATTATAGTTTTCTTGTGGGTACATTAGATAATTTATAGGTACGCGTTGATGGATATCTTTCAATTTAGAAATCTATAGTATTTACTATATTTTCTTGCAAAAACTGGCATGGTACAAAACATAATATGAATATGCGCTGTAACATCGCTGTAACAGCCGTTCATACAAAGAAATTTGTTTCACAGTATTGAAAGATGTATTTAAAGAAGTGTTGTAACGGCCTTTGGAAATTCACTACAAAACGTAATAATAACTAGTTGTGAAGCGCAGTAATAAAATTTTAGCGTGGTACTGCGTATCCTCATTGTAGCAACAGATCTTTGTGTAAGCGGATTAAACTGAACTCGGTATCAATCTGTTATTGTAACATTGATAACAATCAACGCATGGAGATGGCAAAAAGTATACGATATTGATAGGGTAAGTTAGGATACGGTAGGATAAGACGAGTGGAGTAGGGTAGGGTAGGGTAGGGTAGGGTAGGGTAGGGTAGGGTAGGGTAGGGTAGGGTAGGGTAGGGTAGGGTAGGGTATGGTAGGGTATGGCAGAGCAGGGTAGGGTAGGGTAGGGTAGGATAGGGTAGGGTAGGGTAGGGTAGGGTAGGGTAGGGTAGGGTAGGGTAGGGTAGGGTAGGGTAGGGTAGGGTAGGGTAGGGTAGGGTAGGGTAGGGTAGGGTAGGGTAGGGTAGTCTTTTTTTAACGCACAGAACTGATTATATCTTATGTATATACGCTTTCATTCCTTTGTTAGTATGTATGATACAGGATGGTATGCTAAGTATGTATGTTAAAAATAAAAAACAACTTTGTATTTATGAAATTCATTACTAACCTACGTAATTGCAAACATAAACTATTGTTATTAACGTTTTTTTAGATAATGTACGTATTAAAGTACAATTCAAGTACCTCTTACTCACCGTATGAAAGTTGAAAAAAGGGCAATGATAAGTATAATTTAGCTTTATTAAAACAAAAATCATTAAAAATGCTAAAACAATGATCATTTTCAATAACAATAAGCCACAAATTAACTACTTGTTATGCAGAAATTACAATGAATGATATAAGAGCTACAATATGTACACAAAGTCATCTAAAACAATATTTGTTAAAGTAATGTAAGACCCTTGGCCATAAGAAAAATGATGAAAGGTTAATATTAGTAATATGAGATCAAAATAAATTTTAAAAAAAATTTAAAAATGCTATTAGAATACGGTTTGCCAATCACGATAACAAAATTTAAGACATTGATCTAGCACACAACAATGCTTTTTCAAGTCTGATATTAAACATCCATCGGTTTGGCAGCAAGATTCTCCAAAGCTGTTGAAGGTGTCTTTAGTGTAAGTTTCTGAAATTTTAAAATTTTTCATTTTGGATATTGTTTTTAATATGTTACCTACCTTAACCTTTTCTTAATGTAGCTTAAATTTAGCTCTTTCTTTAATTTAGTTTAGTCTTTCTTTATTCTTAGACTTCAAAGGGTAAGTTACGGCACGGTAGTCCTATCCACGCCGAAGCAACAATGAAAATACCGGGCTAACAATCCTTAGGGCCGGGGTCTAAACAAAGCATTACAACTCAGTGCCGAAACGTATCTAGTTTTAAAAAAGTAATTTTACGGTTTGGATTGGCCACTTTACAAGTCAACCTTACCCTAGTTGTTTACAGCCTCAGATCAAACATTACCCGCTTATTCGTAACTTTTCTTATCCTCATCCTACTTCCTTTATACTCTCGCAGCCCTTGACTCTGCTTGACAAGTTTAACTTTGCTCGAATTTTAGCTTACCTAACCAAGCCTTGTTCAACTTCTATCCCCAGCTTTGTTTAGCCAAACTTTAGCCCTAAATTTTCAAAGCTTTTGCGTTACCTGTCTTGTACTGTAAGAGTACCTAATTTTCTATCTTTGCCCTTACTTTGAACCTACATTAATGCTATGATTTTGGTGTTTTTGTTTTATCCATGCTACCCTGTAGTTCGAATTTAAGTCCTTTTTAAAACCTTACCATTCCACTTTGGTTGATCAAAGTAAAACTTGTAACATGGTGTTTTCTTCCCAGGCGCAGCGCAAAACAGATTAGCCATTTGTTTGAAGTCATCGTCACACGCTTGAAGCCTTAACCGATCGGGAAACTCGCTGAGGCTCTGTTGTGATAAGTCCAATATTTTGTCGGAACTGATAAATTTAAAAATGCAAATCAGTGATAAGGCTTGTAACAGCGACATAACAGGTTTCTGAAAATTTGTTGATATGTTCTTATATTGATAAAAGGAGCAAAAGCCACGCAACTACAAGATATAATTAAGAGATAAAAGCAAGGCAAGGCAAGGCAAGGCAAGGAAAATAGTAAACAATTAAAGCTTTAAAATGAACACGTAAAACATCGTAAACGCAAGATATTTAGTTATAAATAAGCTTAATCCACAGTATAATATCTTTTGCAAAAACCCCTGTTGGATTTAACATATGATTTACGTAACAAATACATGTACATTTTTAAAATCCAAGACTAAACTTATATATTCGGGGGACTGTAACCTGTCTTTGTATGTACTTATCCGTTATATTAAACGATTTTAAGATAATATTATAATTTATAGACTCCTCCCTTCAAAGCGCCGTGTTGTATGCTGTTTTAACTGCAAGGTTGTTAATGATACTATAAAAAAAATGTTTATACAGAAAAGTGCATGTCTTGAGGGGCTGTAAAGAATAGATATATGTTGTGTATAAAACAAAAAAATTTTTATATAAAAAATACTTTAAAGTTATCTGTCGTTTTACAGCCCTGCTCAGGTCTGTCTAGTCCAGGCTACTTCAGTTCATCGAACTCTAGTCAAGCCAAGTGCAATTAAATCATGTTCTGCCGTGCCCTTCTCTGTCCTGTCCTGTACTGTACGCAAAGAATTTATTACAGTGTTCTATAAAACGTAAGCTACCGTTTTATTATTATATACAACATGATGTAACGTTTACGTTAAAAAAGTACTAGCTAATTAATATGTGTATTAATAAAAAAATTAATTAATAGTTATAGTGTACTCTTGTCACTTGTTCTTTAAAAAATGTGTAGTTTGAAACTATGAACTTTTAAATATAAAATTCGAATTATGTTTTTTTTAATTCAAAATATATCAATGGCAGTTTTAAATAATAGAAAAGAATGCTAGTCTAAACGTTAGCTAGAAGCAGAAGAGGTAAGGGAAGTAGCAGTGGGTAGGAAGATTACGGTAAGGAAGGGTAGATTAAAAGAAGGTAGGTTATGGTAAGGTAAGACACAGTACGATGCAGTACGATAAGGTAGGGTAAGCCAAAGCGTCCTTTTTTATTCCTCGTCTTGCTCCCACCCCATACACAAAAAAATATAAAAAATCACTTTTAAAAAAATTTAAAAGCACAACCTGTTTGTGTCTACAATATTCAAACCCAATTCCCCACTGCCTTTCTATACCCTTCTCTTTCTTATCTTGTAAAGCTAACTCTCTGCCTAGCTTTAAACTAAAAGTAACCAAATCGTATGCCTTTAAAAAATACAGTAACTTTTTTACAATTGAAAACACTATAATCTTTAAAAAATTCCAGTTTTGCCTCCCCAACCCTTTTGTTTAATCATACTAAAGTGGCTTATACAATTTAATAATTTGAAAAAACTTACGGCACAACATATTGTATGGATTTAAATGATGTCATAGTAGCGTTTGTTCTTATTTACACAGTTCTTTTAGAATTTTATACGACTTTTATTTGTTAGTTTTGCTTTTTGATATTTTAGAATGCTAAGTCGTCTACGCTATTTAAAAATGAACTAAAAATATAAAAAATTTATACTTTTTTCAAGTTTTAAAGGGCTTTAGAACTTACAGTTTAGGTAGTTTATCGTTTGTAGATTAACAGAAGCTATTGAATTTAAAAGTACAAAAAATTGTACACTTGGTCTTTCAAAGTTTAAGTTGGTTAATCACTTAAAGAAAAGGGCGTTTAAAAAGCCGAAAAAGTCTGTTCGTATTGTAAATATAAATACCATATATTTTTTGAGGCTCGTTTTGTATAATATTATTGTAGCGGACGGTTCAATTATCTTAAAACTGAAAGTTTAAAAAGCGTTTAATAAAATACTATTGTCCCTAAAATAAATATGTCTTGTGACTTTAAAACATGTTTAATACAGCAACCATGTTGAAAAAATACACGATAAAAGCTAGATAAATATCGTGACTGCTCTAGCTTTAGCTTTCGCTCTAGCTCTAGCTTTAGCTCTGGCACTAGCTCTGGCTCTGGCTCTGGCTCTGGCTCTGGCTCTGGCTCTAGCTCTAGCTCTGGCTCTAGCTCTGGCTTTGGCTCTGGCTCTGGCTCTGGCTCTAGTTCTAGCTCTAGCTCTAACTCTAACTCCAGCTCTAGCTCTGGCTTTAGCTTTGGCTCTAGCTTTAGCTCTATCTCTAGCTCTACCTCTATCTCTAGCTCTAACTCTAGCTCTAGCTCTGGCTCTAACTCTGGCTTTGGCTCTGGCTCTGGCACTGGCTCTAGTTCTAGCTCTAGCTCTAACTCTAACTCCAGCTCTAGCTTTAGCTTTAGCTTTAGCTTTGGCTCTAGCTCTAGCTCTAGCTCTATCTCTAGCTCTATCTCTAGCTCTATCTCTAGCTCTAACTCTAGCTCTAGCTCTAACTCTAACTCCAGCTCTAGCTCTAGCTTTAGCTTTAGCTTTGGCTCTAGCTCTAGCTCTAGCTCTATCTCTAGCTCTTTCTCTAGCTCTATCTCTAGCTCTAACTCTAGCTCTAGCTCTGGCTTTGGCTCTGGCTCTGGCTCTGGCTCTGGCACTAGCTCTAGCTCTGGCTTTGGCTCTGGCTCTGGCTCTGGCTCCGGCACTGGCTCTAGTTCTGGTTTTGGCTCTGGCTCTGGCTCTAGCTCTAACTCTGGCTCTGGCTCTGGCTCTGGCTCTGGCTCTGGTTCTGGCTCTGGCTGTAGCTCTAGCTCTAACTTTAGCTCTTGCTCTAGCTCTAGCTCTAGCTCTAGCTCTAGCTTTAGCTCTAGCTTTGGCTCTAGCTCTAGCTCTAGCTCTATCTCTATCTCTATCTCTATCTCTAGCTCTAGCTCTAGCTCTAACTCTAGCTCTAGCTCTAGCTCTAACTCTAGTTCTAGTTCTAGCTCTAAATCTAACTCTAGCTCAAGCACTAGCTTTAGCTGTTTCCATGTCTAATAATATTTATTCGTAACAACAACAATTTACATAAAAGAAGAATCAATCAAGTTATTCGAAACAACCCTATCCAAAACCGCGTCGAACAACTTGCGAACCTGATCCGTATCAGTGGCACAAGTTTCATGAAAGTACAAACTGTTTGATTTGCGATAAACACTTTTGAATTGCTGCCGAATATAGTGGATGGCTTTGCGGTAGTGTGGGCCGCCTGAAAAGGTGATGAACTCTTGAAAGTTTGTTTCGTTAATGTTTATCTGTGCTTTGAAATGGTGATAAAGGGCGTAATAACCATGGAAATTTGAAAGCGATAAAAGGTCATAGTTTGCTCATCGGTCGAGGTTAGTTAAGTTATTTATGCATGGTAAAGCAAAAAAATATAAAAAAGGACAACATCAGGGAGGGGGGGGAGGAGGTGGACTTGAGAAACGGTCCGGGCGAACCTTAAAATCAAAGCCTGGCTGTCTGCACGTAACAAAGTCGAGTCTTGAGCAAAATTTAGACCAGGCCGGCCTGAGTGTTAAGCCCGGCCTGTAGCCTATGCTTAGGAGAAGGAGAAGGGGGGGGGAGAAGGCAGGATAAAAGAAGGGGAATTGAAAGAAATACAGGAAAGCAGAATAACGGGGGGAGGGCGGGAGTGTGCAAAAAGTAAAAATTTTCTATAAAGGATTCCAGGTTTTACCCTACCAAAAACTTACCGGTATAATCAGGGAACAAAACCGATAAAGGGACTTTTTTGATTTTCCTCAAAAATAAGTCAAATTTGTTGAGGAACAATATCGTCGCAGTGCTTTTAAAATATTCACAATTCACCGTCGCTTCAAATACATTTAAGGCTTCTATTACTCGGTTCTGTAAAAATATGTTTAGGTTAAAAAGTTCATTTTTATAGTGCATAGAGTTAAGTTTTCTAAAGGTCATTAATATTACATTGGAACGCTTGTATACAGGGTGCGCCCAATGATCTGTTACAAAACTTTACCGGCCGTTTTCTCAAGGTTGCGGTTAAATTATTTAAAATTTTTTATTTTAGCTTATTCTCCGTGTTTTTTTAATTGTATAACCATAAAAGTTAAGTCTTTATTGTCTACTGTCTGTCTGCTTTTAGATGTCAAACATAAGGGCTGCCGTCATCAAATTAAATAATGAAGGAAAAAGTAACCCCAAAATCGCGAAATTGTTGAATATTTTAAGAATGACAGTACACAGAGCCGTAAAACGTTTCAAAGAGCTTATAAATGACTGTGACAGACATAGAAGTGGTCGTCCAGCATCTGTTAACACCGTGGCCAATTGTCAGGTGCTCCTGAAGCGCTTCAAGCGAAATCCACGGACCCCAGTACAAAAAATGGCCCGGGAGGCGGGAATCAAAGAACCTACTTTGAGGCGCATAGTGGAAAAGAAAATTAAGATGAAGCCGTACAAACTCAAAAAAGTTCAGAAGCTAACTGAAGAAAACAAGGCGGTACGTTTCAAAAGATATAAACTGCTTCAGTAGCGGGCCGCTGGTCAAAATTGGGAACAAATCATTTTCACTGATGGGAGGATATTTACATTTTACAGAGGCCTACAATCCCAAAAATGACAAATAATACCCAACAGAGCCTCCTAAAGCTGAATCCATCGTGGCAGGTCGCCAACGCCCTCGGGGCATTATGGTTTGGGCCGGTATCTGTGCTTCAGGCAAGATTTCTTTGATTTTTGTCGATGAAGGCGTGAAGATCAACAAAGAAGTGTATCAAAGGGACATTTTGGAAGCTATGGTACTCCCTTGTGCTCGGAAGCTTCAAAGGTGCCGCATGGATCTTTCAGCAAGACTCTGCACCCGCCCATAAAGCAAAATCAACGCAAGAGTGGTGTCGAACCCATTTCCCTGACTTCATTGCATTTGCTGAATGGCCTCCATATTATCCCGATCTCAATCCTATGGATTATTGTGTGTGGTCGATATTGGAGGCTAGGGTGTGTTGTAGACGACACCAAACTTTGGAGTCTTCGAAACAAGCATTGATCGAAGAGTGGGACAAACTGTCATTGGAGGTACTGCGGCCCATCGCTGAAAACGTTTTGAAGCGTTTGCGCTTGTGCCAAGCCGCAAAGGGGGGGGGACACTTCGAAACCGATTGACTATGTTATAACTAGTACTACATGTTACTATTGTTAAATGTTGTTTTAGTTATATTTGTTGTTAAAATAAATATTTGATTAAAAAACCGTGTAACAGATCATTGGGCGCACCCTGTAACAAACTCCTGTACAATAAAAACCTCGTATAATGAACAACTTTTACATTGTCCGCACTACAATGCATTTAAATCTCCTATACACCAAAAATTCTTCATAACACACTAATTTTAAACTCCAAAGTAGTGTTCTCGGCGGGGGGGAATTTTGCGTTCCCGTCCCCGTCATCCCCGCAATTTTTGGAAAAAAAAATCCCGCCGGGGACGGGGACAAAAAATCCCGTGCGGGACGGGAACGGGAAATGTGAGAATTTTTAAAAATTATACTGGTTTTTTGCTAATATCAATAAAATAAAGGTTATTTTAAATATACTAGTAGTACGAACTATTATAAACAAATCTTAAACATATTCCAACTATTATTATTAATAAAAAAAATATAACAATATAAACAACAATGTTAAGTCCCATCATTTTCGTCATCTGAACTAGAATCATTCAATTCTTTGTTCCTTCGATTGAGTTCACATCTCAACAGTAATATTTGTTCCGCACGCTCATCCGTCAGCCTATTACGCAGCTTGTCGTTGAATAACATCGTTGCATGACTGAAGAAACGTTCGGAAGGAACAGAAGATGGTGGAATACACCACCTTTTTGGCCACTTGATACAAAATTGGGAATCGATCATTGTTGTCCTTCCAAAACTCTTCAGGAATAACGTTCCTTAGCTTTATTGCCTTCATCTCGTTTACTTCGTCCTACGATCAATAATTATTAAAAATCAATATAACTTTTAAATGTTTTAATAGTAATAATTAATAATGTGCCACTTACAATCAACCTTTCGTCTGTTTTAACAACTTCTTCACAAATTGGCGACGTTACACGCAGTTCATCGTCTAAAAAATCAAATCCTTCAATTTGACTGTTTGAACCCGCTTCTGGACGTGCTTGGTCTTGATTTAAATGATTACTATCGAACTCCAGGGGTCCAAAATTTTTCTTGATGTACTTCACAGCGTCTTTTAAAGAATTTGGTGTTAATTGGCAAACAAATCTACAATCCACAAGTTGACAAGCATGTAGCAACCCTTTAGCCGTTATTTTGTGTAAACGTTCTTCAAGCTGACTTTTTAGTGTCTGCACAAAACTTGTAACATCACGGTATTCTTCACTCCTAAATTAATTTATTAAGTTTTTATTAAAAAGTTCTACTAATAAAATTAAATCTTAAAATAAGAAAACTTACTTTTCGTCAAGCTGTTCGTACGCATTTTCTAAATAATCGCGCAGACTTTCCAAAGTAGGCATGATGGTAGATGCCATTTCCGAATCTGATGACAAACGTCTCGTCGCTTAATCAAACTTGGACAAAACTTTCACCAAGATTGACAATTGTTGACGGTCACTCATTTTAAATGCACTGTAGTCCATTTTAAGAGCCGCTCCAAATTTCTCCTCGATAGATTGTAACATAAAAAAAGTAGAGTTCCATCTAACAGTGATTTCCTAAAAATATATATTCTTTACCCCAAATATAACTTGGTATATACATACTATAGCCACGTTAATTGTTTTCAAAACAAACTTTTGGTATTTTAGATGAACTAATTCCTTGTTTGTTCAGTTCGTCTTCAAATTTGGATTGATTGTGCCTTTTCCTTGATTCCTTAGCAAAGTTCCGGCACTTTTCAATTATCGTCATTACAGTTCCATTAGCGTTCTTAATTCCAAATTGTACAACCAAGTTTATTAAGTGAGCACAACATTGGAAGCTGAAAGAATAATTTGTAAACGAATTTATAACTAAACTGTTTAATACTATAATACTTTATAAACTTTCGTTAACATTCCTACTTTTCAATTCCTAATTTTGAAGCTGCCGGCCGCATGTTAGCTGCATCATCTCGTACCATAGCTACCATCCTTGCCTCTTCTAATTCGAAATACTTTAAACAATCAGCGATTTTCCGTGCTATAACATCGGCTGTTTTGAATTCGTTTGTAGTGAATCCTCTACATCCAACCACGAAGTTTCGCCTTGTAAATGCATTATCCACAAAATGCAAAGTTACTCTAAAACATATAATAAATTAACGTCTATCTTACGATTGAAATGATCTGTCCCCTTGGCTCCAACCATCACTTGTGATACAGTAAAATGAGTCTCCAACTAAAGTCTTGACCGCTTTCCCGAAAGTCGTCGATCATCCGTGGAAAGACAGACCCCATGAAGTGACTTATTCCGTAAGTTACAGTCCCAGGAAAAGTAGCTTCTACTGTTTGAGTGACGTACTTATTAACCAAAGACGATAACGACATGCGGTTAGATAGAATCATTTCGACTTGAAAAGTGTCTCGTTGATACTGATTCAAAGCCATATTTTGTTTTCTTGTGTAACTTGTTATCTAAAATAAGTAAAAAATAAGTTTTACACACAAAAAAACTGTCCTTAAAATGAATTTTATTTTTTTCTACTCAAAAATAGGTAACAAAAATATTAAAATATAAAACTTGTTATTAAAACAGATGAAAATGTTTAAAATTTTAAACATTATCATAATATACAGTTTACTTACTAGATTAACTTTCTTTTGAGGTGTAGATTCTTTTGAAACGTCGTCTGAACCTGTTCTTTTCAATTTTGCTTCCTTTAATTCTTTATAAATTCGTGTGTGTTTCTTTTCTAGATGACTCCATAACGCCTTCGTACTTGTAGTTTTGTCTTTCGTTTGAAACAAGCATCCTGCGACCAAACATTTCCGTTCTTCGTTGTAGTGCTTCCATATTAAAGACGTCTTTTTATCCATTAAAAAGGAAAAATCAAACTGAATACTACATAAAAAACATAAAAATGAAAATTACTTACCCATTCAAAAATGGCCAAAAACAATCAATTCTATTTCAAAAAGTAGTTTCAAAAATAAATATTTTGATAAAAATAACAAATAAGGAGGCGCAGCTTGCGCGAAATTTTATACGCAAAAGTGTGCTAATAAGCTATTTTTTTACAAATACATTTAATTATTTTATTAAAAAAGTAAATAAAATTCCCCGCCGGAAATGAAAATCCCCGGCGGGGACGGGAACGACGGGAATGGCTTTCTACGGGAATCCCCCCCCGCCGAGAACACTACTCCAAAGTGATGTGTTATACAAGAGTTCGACTGTACTTATAAACCAATACTTACAGATGCATTGTCCTCCCGACACGTTTGATCATACCCACTAATTGCAGCTACAAAAATTAACCCGTTTACTTTATCGAAGAAATGAATCCACTTTCGTCGTTGAGATCGTTGCCCACCAACGTCGTATATTCTAAAAGTAATTTTAAAATTAAAAATATAGACATATAAACAGCTTAAAAACAATCATAAATTATTCAAATAAAAACATTTTTTAAATTTAAAAATAATTTTTTTAAATAAAAAAAAATGGTAGTGACATCAACAGAAATGCAGAAGTACGTACACAAAATCCAACTCCTTAAATTTAAATTTGAATTCAACAACACCAGTCGTGGCCACACGTGCATGAAGACAGTCTAGATTTGAAGGCTCAAAGTCCGGCTCTGATATGCGATCAATGTTATTTAGAAAACTGAAACCATTACTTAAATATAACACTTTAGAATTACTTTTTTTTAGCCCAATCAGACTTTTAAAGCCTAATAAACATTATGCTTGATAATAACTTTAACATCAAGAGACATTTTAAATTTAAAAAATGACAATTTTGTAATAGCTTTTCAATGGCAAACGTCACACTAAAACAACTAAACTATACTACAAAAGAGGCTTCAAAATGCCTTGACTGTACTACAGAAGGTGCTTCGCTGCAGCTTGGTAGTGTGTAACTTACTATTCTACAGAATTTGAAGACTGAAAGCACGGCTCTGAATGAAAGATTTGTTTTAGTTGTGGATCATTCCATAACTCTTTTATTGCTTCAGCGATTTCCTCTGGTAGTCGCTGCATTAGCTCCTTGCAACTATTTTGAGCTAGAAGTAGCTTATAGTAATCCTAAAAATATTTGCTTTACTTAAAAATTTTTTAACTTCATAAACCATGTCCTTACAAGGAAAGTACCCTACCTGCCCCGCTAAGAATCAGCTCAAAATTTTTATATGAATTCTTTGTAACACCAATAGTACCCACAAAAAATTTTTTTTCTCTTGAGTTTTAAATTTAAATTATTTGGGTTCCCCGCCAATTTGGCAAATTTGGCATTGTGTTTCAAGCACTTTTTTCGACTTTCCAGACAAGATGCGTTTACAAATTTAAAAATGTAGTTTTATTTAAAGGTATTCTACTAGTATATTAAAGAAAAATAATTAAAAGTCAAAAAATGACAAAGTTATAAGCTTGAAACACAATGCCAAGTTGGCGGGAAATTCAAAATGTCATTTTTTAATCTCGATTTTCTCGTGATTTCCTGGAAAGCGCGATTTAGTACTTTGCTGAAGATGTTATATTTACATGATCTTTCTATCTAGAAAGTTTCAAGTCAATCAGAGCGGGGCAGGTCGGGGACTTTCCTTGTTAGTTAGTTTACGGTTTTGCTAAAGTATAACATTGCTTTGTTACAAGTGGCATTGCTTTGCTACATTATGAGATTACTGTGCTAAATCAAATAGCAATTATACTAATTTAATAACACTTTGCTAAATCACAACATTATAGAGTCATATGGCTTTAGTACCTTACCATAAACTTCTCGGCGTTAGCACTTTTACCCGCGTTGATTAATACTTGGCAGATTTCGGTCATACCACTGACCACATTACTGTACATTATGTATTTCTTTTGCTCTTTTTCGTACGCCGTAAAACCATCTGTGTGCAAAATTCTAAAAATTTGCGAACTTTGAATTGAAAACAATTTTCATATATTATGTTTTCCTTAAGCATCATCCGCTAAACGTTTTC
This sequence comes from Bursaphelenchus okinawaensis, assembly GCA_904066225.2. Classification (NCBI taxonomy): domain Eukaryota; kingdom Metazoa; phylum Nematoda; class Chromadorea; order Rhabditida; family Aphelenchoididae; genus Bursaphelenchus; species Bursaphelenchus okinawaensis. The sequence continues at coordinate 1,230,606 of CAJFCW020000005.1, read as the reverse complement.
AACTAAACACTACCCTTAAAACCCTGCCCGTGCGTTTTCCCTGCTTGTTTAGCCTAAGAACTAAACCAACGTAAGCCTTAATGATGTATTTTTCTAACCTTTAAACTCAAGTTTAACATTCCTTTTAGACTCAAATTTAAAATTGTGACCATGCAATTAGAGACATTACACATAGGTTACCGTAAAGTCTTTACAACATGTATTTGCAGTGAACATGGCGTATGTCAGGTCTGAGCAAACTTTGTATGTTTGTCTGAGCAAATGTTACTAGTTTTTATTAAACTATGAATCTTGTGTATTACTAAAAATAGAGCAAAATTCTGAAATTTGCTCTGTTTTAAAAAAAAAAGAAACAGGGATTGAAAACGATTTTAGTAAAGTATACCGATAAAACTTCGATCTGGGAAAACATGTATCCAATGATGCTTTCTACAACTTGATGACTTAAAAACACTTATTTGTCTTTTGATTGGGTTGTTTTGCGATCGAGAAAGCATGGTTTTCATTGGGTTTCTTTGTTTCTCTGCTCTTTTTGTCTCCTTTTTTGTCTAGACTGTGTTGTTTTTTTTAGAATTTTTGCAAGAGTGAGAGGGCCAACCTACCCTACGCTATCCTACCTACACTAGTATCTTTAGTCTATAAACTACTATAACATTGTATATAATCGTCCCAAACTTACTTTATTTGTTTAACAAATGTGCTTTTGCCGCTTTCAGCCGGACCTAAAACAAGACACCATTGTTATTGTTGTAAATTAACGTAATCGTTTTGTTGTAAGCTTATATTAAAATGGCAAAAACGTCAATTACAAATTGCTAAAATTAGAAGATTTTGAAATGTGTAATCCAGAAAAAAATTTTTGAAAAAAGTCGAACGTGGTCCCCCCTGTGGATTTTCGGAAAAAAAATTTCGCAAAAAATCGGCACCTGTGCCGATTTTTTGGACCCCTGCTCCCAGACCAAAAGTCCCCGCCCGGCCCTGATCATATTGTTTACAAAAATTGATTTTGGCTAGCCTGTAAAACGTAAAAAAACAAAAAAAATTTTTTTCAAATTTTATTATATGTTTTGATTTTAAATGGCTATAAAATTACAAAAAAAAACAAACCTAACAACAATAGCTTCTGACAAAGCATATTTGGACTGGGTTTGGCGATTTCTTGGTCGATTTCATGCGACTTCTTTTCCATTATCTCTTCCTCTCTCTGACAGCCGAGCGCGCTGCCCATTTCTGAAATAAAAAAATACTACCAAAATTCACCGTATTTTACAATATAAACATTTTTTTTTAATTTCAAAGTACAGTAGAACTTTCATATAAGGAACCTCTATATAGCCAAACTCCCGTAAAACGAACAACTTTTGGAATCCCGGTTCTCAGTACACAGTGCATTTTAAAACTCTCTATAACAAAATCTCTTCATAACGAACAAATTTTAGTTCCTCTAGCAATTTGTTATACAGAGGTTTCACTGTATAAAAAAACTATTTTTAAAAATGCAGTTCGAAAAATAAAAACATGCAACTTCACCAAATTATGAACATGTAAATTAAAAATGACAAACAACAAATTTGGAACATTGGGATAAAGGCAATAACGGATGTTTTTGACTGTCTAAATGTGTCTAATTTAATGTCATCACGCAACGCACTTTGCTCTAGCTCTAATTTGAAGCTACATCATTTACTCTATACTAGAAACCACAGTGATAACAATTAAAATGACATCTATAGTGATAAAAAATTAAACTGAAGCCCTTCAAAATTTGACTAAAATGTTGCCAGTACATAATGAGAATCTCGTTAAAATTGTCGCGAAATTCGCTTCAATTATTGTCTCACGCAATACTAAATGAAGAAATTTTGGGCTTTCTGTAGCTGTCGTGTCAACTAGACTTTACGCGTTTACTTTGGTCGAGACTTGGTTTAAGATCTTGAGCCAGTGTCTCGGTTTAAAATCAAGATTTGTAACCAGTACCTTGGCTGAAGGTTAATTGTAAAAACAGCCGAGACAAGACACTTTTGCTAAACACGCTACTGCTTACGTGAATGTCGAGGTTTTCAGGTTTAAAACGGTTGATTTTGAAGAAAAGATGTTTGTAAAAAGCTGAAGTTACAATATGCTAAAGCTAGAATGCTAGACAAGTTGAAGTAATGTAAAACCAAGGCTATAAAAACGGTAAGACAAGGCTAATGCAAGGTTAAGCTAGAGCTAGAGTAATACTAAAGCAGAGATCGGATAAAGAAGGTAGGGCAAAAAAAAGTTAGACGAGGGCTGTCGGAATAGGGCAAAAACGAGAGAAAGGCACAAGGATGACTAGGGCAAAGCTAAAGCAAGGCTAGTTTATCGTTAGAGTAACTTTCTTGTAAAGCTGAAGTCAGGCGCTATGGTACGTCTAAAGTATGGTTATATTAAAGCTAACTCACATTAGCCTTACTCTAGTCCTGCCCTAGCCATACTCTTGTTCTACTCTTGCCTTTACCCCGTTCCGAACCTGCCGCCTCAGCCTTATTTATCCTAGCCATGCAACTTTAGTAGCATCACAACCGCAGGTAATCTCAGCCTTACTAGGAACCTACCGAAAAAATTAAATGTAAGATTATAACATAGACTTACTATACAAGTAATATCTAAATAAAAAGAAAGCATAACAAGAAAACAAACTACCAAATCATTTAGTTATACAATTTTTAATGTGTTATTTAGCCTACTTTCTAAACTTTGCGTGCTTGCATGCTCAAAATTCCGTAACAGCCTTGGTTATTGTAGACGTATGCTATAATACAAACTCCGCATTCTCACTAATAAGTTGCGGTTTTTCACAACATAGACGTAAACTAACTATAAATTACTCACAACCAATTAAAAATTTTTTTAAAATAAATGTTATTAAAATGACGCATATCACTTTAAAAAAAGAGGAGGAGGATTGGGAGGAGGAGAGTAAAAATCTGGTTACTGCCCTGCTCCCCTTTATTACTCAGCTACGCCCACACTAGTCTCACCTAGCCCAGCCCAGCCCAGCCCAGACCAGCCCAGCCCAACCCAGCCCAGCACAGCCCAGCCCAGCCCAGCCCAGCCCAGCCCAGCCCAGCCCAGCCCAGCCCAGCCCAGCCCAGCCTCAGCCCAGCCCAGCCCAGCCCAGCCCAGCCCAGCCCAGCCCAGCCCAGCCTAATCCAGCCCAGCCCAGCCCAGCCCAGCCCAGCCCAGCCCAGCCCAGCCCAGCTCAACCTAGCCCAGCCCAGCCCAGCCCAGCTCAAAGCAGAACAGAGCAGACTAAATCAGTTTAGACCAGCTCAAAGCAGAACAGAGCAGACTAAATCAGTTTAGACCAGATCACGCTAGACCACCCTAGACCCTGTCCTCCTAAGTTCAGACGAGCCAGCCTAAACCCGCTTAGTTTTGCGTAGCCCAGCTAAGCTCCACCCAGCTCAGTCTAGCCTAGCCCAGCCAAGTGCAGACCAGCACAGTTTAATCCAATCCAGTATAACCCAATCAAACCTAACCCAGGCTAGTCAACTCCAATCCAATCTAGCCCAGCCCAATTTAGCTCAGCCTAATCGCTAGACTTTCCCATTCCTTTTCTGCTTTGCTTTGCTCAGCCCAGGCTTTCCTGGCTTGACTTTCCCTGTCTTTCATTCCAGCCTTCCTTGCCTGCCCTGCTTTTTTTTGCTTTGGCATGCTTCATTTTGCCCTTCTGAGACGCTAAAAACATTAAAAACGAGCAATTAACGTCAAAATACTGAATCTTCCACTTTACCGCGACATATTATTTAAGATACAAACAATTTTAATTTATCGGCTCAAAGTATTACAATTCGGTTTAGTGTAATCTTGGGTATATTGTCGTGCAACTTACTTCTTTAATACTGAGTTTTTGCTTAAAAATAGATTGTTTTGTAGTTGTCTTGACTAATTGTTGTAAACTATTACAAATGATAATTAAAAGATTGTAGTGGTACTTGTAACAAATACACATTATGATTAACAGTTTGTATTTTGTGGAGACTTTAAAGGGCATTTATATATAAGTTTTGAAGAATTGATTATATTGTTATTGTGCAGTGTTATTCCTTAAAAAATTTTTTGATTTTTAATACTGTTTAGTGCCATTCTTTGACATACAATAAATATCTATTTATATATGATATATCAAATCGTATTTTACTCTAGAATTTTAAATCAAACCCCCCCCCTTTACTATTTACTTACTTAACCCCCATTCCGCAGATTTGCAGGTTCTTTCGGTTAACGGGCGTTTTGTTAACGCCGCCGGCTATTACGAAGCCCTTTCTTCAAAGACATGATGACCTCGATTCATCCGGAATCTCGCAACGCTTCCCATTCTCGGTTGGTTCAACAGTTTTGATTTACTTTACTTTTACTTTTCATCGGCATTTTCGACAGGTGTTTGTGGGTAGGGGTGGCAGAGGGAGAGGGGCAGGAAAGGGCTAAGGGGTCTTTGAGAGGGAATTGGGGGATGGGGACTTAAAAACCAAAAAAAATGTACTGGAGCTAGGGTAGGAATAAAGTAAGGCTAAGGTGGGGCTGACGTTTGACTAGTATGAGGTTAAGATAAGGTAAGTCCTAAAAGAAGAATTGGACAGAGCTAGGGTGAGGTAATGGTAGGACAAGAAATAAGGTTAAAGTGGGACGAATAAGGCTAAGCTAGAACAAGAATAAGGTTATTGTAGAGAAAGAAATAAGGCCAGAGTGAGGAAAAAAAAGCTAAGGTAGGCTAGGGTAAGACTGGGTAGGGTAGACCTGTAAAAGGGCCGGGCCGAGTGGGCCCTCTTTCAAGTCTAGGGTAGGGTATGAATAAAGTTAGGTTAGAGCAAGAATGGAGCTAAGATATGACAAAAGTAAGGCTAGCACGAAAATAAAGCTAGAGTAAGGCTTAAAAACACTAAGGTAGGGTTACAGAAGGACTAGGGAATGACTTGGATAGAGGCTCTGTTCTGGCTAAAAGCAGTTGGAGGGGTAAGGAATAGAAATTTTGGCGTGCCGTTAACTTCTAGGTATGAAAAGTTAAATTTCTGCTTTTCAGGGTGAAATAAGTCAATATGAAGTACTCTATTATCTTTACCTTCTTTTTTGTTAGCCTATGTTATGGTAAGTTAAATTTATTTTAAAAATAGTTTTTATAAACTTAAAAAAAATTTTTTACGTTTTTTTCTTATCAGTAAAAAATTTTTTTTTCATAAGACTAATTTCAAGGCCAGGTATGAAAAAAATTAAAAATCTGCCCTGTCCAGACATAAAAAATTAATTTCAGCAAACGACCTCTCGCCATGCATCCAAAAGTGCCTGGAACCGATGACCAAGATCGAGAAGACCATCTCTTATATCTATCGAAACTATGAGAATGTCTGTGACATTTTGGAAAAACAAGCCTTGTGTGCCCAAGACTGCTCTGCCACTGACCGTGCCATCTTCTTCCAATACACCACTTTCTACCGAATTCATTGTGTTGATATGGAGGAGGGTGAGGGTTTTAAACTTAAAAATTTAAATTTAAATTTTTGAACTTTTTTAACTTTTAACTTGATTCAAACTTTCTTGCTTTCAGAATTGGAAGAACACATGCCATGCTTAAAAGAAGCTTCATACAAAGCTGATTTCGGTAAGTTTTTAATTTTTATAAGACTAGGACAGGGCAAGAACAAGACTAGTATAGAGCACAAATAAGACTATGTTAGGGCGAGGATTGGGATATGGTAAGGGAAGGTAAAGCTAGGCTAAGGTAAGGTGAGAATAATGTTAGGGTAAGTCAAGAAGAAAGCTCGGGTAGAGAAAGGTTCTGATTAGGGTAACGCTAAAGAAAAGATAGTTTTAAGGCTTTAGCAGGCCCACTAAGAAGAAGGCTTGGAGTAGGGATTGCAAGTGGATAAGGTAATATGGGGCTAAGATATGGTTAAGCAACTGTAAGGTAGGGAAGGGTATATTATAATAGGGTAGAGTAGAGTAGGGTAAGGTAGGGTAGGGTAAAGTATGGTAGGGTAGGGTAGGGTAGGGTAGGATAGGGTAGGGTAGGGTAGGGTAGGGTAGGGGTGGGGTAGGGTAGGGTAGGGTGGGGTAGGGTAGGGTAGGGTAGGGTAGGGTAGGGTAAGGTAGGGTAGGGTAGGGTAGGGTAGGGTAGGGTAGGGTAGGGTAGGGTAGGGTAGGGTAGGGTAGGGTAGGGTAGGGTAGGGTAGGGTAGGGTAGGGCAAGGTAGGGTAGGGTAGGGTAGGGTAAGGTAGGGTCGTAAAAATCCTTTAGAATTAACTTCTGACTTCAGTTTGCCGTGATAAATGTCAACACAAGCCTCAAAAGAACATGAACAAGGAAGAGAAGCAAAAGAACATCTGCAAGTAGGTCATCCTTGCCATGATCACAACCTTTATATGCTGTTATTCTAAGAACACATCATGTTATTTACAATAAAAATCAATTTCAGGACAGTAGAATGCTCGACCATGTGTTACTTCAAGCAATTCTCAGAGTCATGCCCTAAGGCTCAGAATGTCATGTTGGTGAGTCTTACCTATAACTTTAACCTAAAATACAAAAAACCTTAAATACTAACTATATTTCTCAAACTCTTCAGAAGCTCAACGTCAGGAACGCTGAGGAGATGCGTCGCTTGACCCATGAAAAGCACGTTCAAGATATGAACGAGCAATGTCGTCGTATTCATGATGGTGAATATATTCGAAGCCAGCTACTTGAAGCCATCAAGCACGAAAAAGTGGCTAAGCTAGACAAGATGGACAAGAAGACCAAGAAAGAATGAGTTGTTGAGGTTTTAGTTTAATAAATTTTAATAAAAATTACGTTTTTTTATCAAAATTATGGAGAGTTTTATTGCATTTTGAAGTTTTCAGCCGTTTTTCATCATTTTTTGTATTTTTTTTATTTTAAAGCCACGTATTTATTAAAAAATCGTTTTTTATTTATATTTAAACCTAATTTGCTAAAAAGTTTAAGTTTCGTCACCTATTTTAAAAATATTCTCTTGCGCGTCAAAAAGAATTGACTTTTTTTTAACAAATGCAATAGAAAAGTGATCAATTCTTTTTGACGCGGGTTAAAAAAGTCGTGTTTTTGATCAATTCATGCCTAAAAAATGTCATAAAAATCATTTTTTAGATATTTTATGACCAAGAAAAGTCAAATTTCAAAAAATTTCAAAAAAATATTTTTTTTAAAAAAAAATTAAATATCCACCCCCGGCCAAAATCACCCCGCCCGGAACTGCCACACCCATAAAACCCATAAAATAATGCCAGCTTTTCATTAAAATATAAAATTATTTTTCAAAAATATTTTTAATCTCCACCCCCGTTTAAAATAAAATCGCCCCGCCCAGCACTGCCAAACCATAAGATCTATAAAATGGACCCATCCGACCAACAAAATGATACCAACCCTTCATTTAATAAAATTTATTAAATTTTATGACAATATTAATACAAATGGCAACAACAATGTACTACTACCGGCCTCGGGCCTAGAATAACATGCATTTTAAAGGGGGATATTAAAGGCGTGTAACAATTACAAACTGACAAAAGAAAAGACCGTTCTTGATGAGTTTTTGCTTATTGAAGAAATACTTATTACTTTGGAACTGGATGCGTAAGATACTGTAGAGGGCTAGTACTATTAAGTACTGTAACATAGGAAAATAGTACTATGAAGTACTGTACTTTTAAAAAGTTGGTACTTGTAGGTCCTACACTACCAAGAAATAGGTAATAAACCATTATCTTGACCCCTTCTTCCAATGTTCGCCCAAAAATTTGACAAAAATCATGTTACAGTACCCAAACTACAGTATCCTTTGAATAAAAATTGCTGTAAAACCTATGAAAAGACAATATATGAATCAAATTAAAACTTTTTCAAAACAATATGAAATCATTATAGTATCAAAAATCATAAAAATTTGGTCATACTATACAGTACCATAGTACTATCTCCTTTTACTTTAGTACTACCCCAATTTTTTTGAACCATAGTACTAAAAATAAGAATAAAGCTATAGTACTGAATAGTACGACTGTCAATACTGATAAAAATCTTGATAAAATACCAAACCATTTCAAAAACCTAAAATGTTTGCAGCCTGCGGGAAACTAGGGCGCAGTTTGGCAAATATTTTTTAGTTTTTTTCTAGGTTTATAGTACAAATTACAATATGACACGGGTAAGAATAGTATGAAAAACAAAAATATGAGTTTAGAAAGGCACTTTGGGCAATTTTTTCAAAAATTTTAAAAATTTTTAAAAAACCTCAATTTTCAAGACTTCACTACCTCAAATTTTTAAAAAGATCAAAAATTTTTATCAATATTGACTATGCCCATCAACTACTTCAATGTTCGTCAATCTCAAGATTGTCCGAACTGACCGGCGATTGGCTATTCTCCTCGCCCAATTTGGTGTCATTGTCTGTTATGACAAAAGCGAATCGACCGTCCGCCAATCGTTCCGGCCTCAAATTGTTCTTCTTGCACTCTAAAACGTATTTCAGCTCCAGCAACCGGGTCTCGGCCTTGATTTTCTCCGTTTCGGCCGTTATATTCGATAGGCGGGCTTCAGCTAGGACGTTCTGAAAATGAAATAACTTGTAAAATACATAGAACTTAACTTCTCTTATATACCTAATGCAAAAACTTGAAAATTGTATTGAAAATGTGAAAAATTTCATATTACAAATTCTTTTCAAAAACCACTAAATCCCTACCACAACATATTACCCTACCTGAGGACTGCTGATTCTCGCCCTCTTCAACTCTGGAGGTTCCTCCGATGAGCTTGGCATGTCAAACTCAAATGGTCGTTTTGGTGCCCTTTCCTCATTGTTATTGTTATGTGGAGTCAATTTCGAGTAATCCAAGTTGACATTGTTCAAGGTTGGAGCTGGCGAGCCGGAGTTTTCATGTGTATCGGTGCTGTTGTTCAACTGGTAATTGTAGAATGTGTCTTTTAGTACTGGTAGTAAGATGTCAGAAATGTTCTGGTATGATAAAGTAGTTGGGGCTTCTGAATGCGTGACGCTGGCAGGTGGGGTGGACATTTTGTCTCCGAGGATTTGGGCGACTAGTTCGTCGAGCTGGAAAGGTCGAGATTAAAGTGGAAATAAAGTTTTTGCAAAATTTGTTACATACGTTATGTAAAGCGTAAAATAAGGTATGTTTTACACAAGGTTCCTTTAGATACGTTGTTTCACACCAAAGTTATATCACGAAAAACCGATGTCCTCTAAGCGGATTCGAACTTTTTTTGATTTTTGACATTTTCAAATTAATGTAACTCGGTCATAAATTGACATGACAACATGAAACTTTGTCAAAAGATGCTAATTTCCATGCTTTTTCAAATGTCATATATAAATTTAAAAAAATTTTATTAAAAATTTAAAAATTTAATTTTCTTTATAATAATCTCCAAAAAAATAAACCTGTGCCAAACTCAAAACTTACTTCGTCAAACTTAACGTTCTCATCAGTCATGGCACGTTCCTTCTTTGCCAACGTTCTTTTTCTCAGGTTTTGCCAGAAGATGCCTCGAACGTAGCCGCTGGACAATTCGGCCGTGGAGTCTGGACAGTTCTGACGGAATGTGTCAATTACCTGAAAGTAAAACAATTACAAACTGAAATGGATCTTAGTTTAATCTTCTTTGATGTATTTTACATCTATTTTGACTAAAAATTATCTAAAAATAACAGTTTAGACATCAGAAACATTAATTTTTAGGAGACGAGGTCTATGAGGGACATGGATAATATAAATTTGAAGAAATAAAGAAGTTTTGATCAGTTCCATAAATCTTTTATATATGTAAACGTGCAAAACCGTATTTTACAACTAATTTTACTATAGGTATCCAGTTTCCAACTCAATTTGAATGAAAGTTTAACAAATAAGTTATGTTATCCACCAGGTGTCTACAACAACATATAAGTCGTAAATAAATAAACCTTTTGGAATGCTAATCTAAGAATACACTCAGCAAGCATTAGACTAGCTATTACACAAAAAATATACCTAAAAACTTGAAAAAAAAACGAAAAAACAACGCCCAAAACCTGTGACAATCAATATTGTCGCCAGAAAAATCGATAAAGTAGACGAAATTTCAACTTTTCTGCTAAAATAAAACACAGAATTAAAAGACCTACCTCTTCCCACAAAGCCTGCTTCTGAGCCGGCTTCATTTTGGCCGCATTCGGGCCAAACAAAGCCTCCTTCCGATCACAGATCGCTTGTAGAAGCAATCGCTTCTCCTCAAACTTCATGATAACTCTCGACTGGTCGTCGGTGGGCCTTAATCTCACATCTTCTTCAAGTTGTTTCGGTTTGAATGGTGAAGAATGATCCGCTTTCAGTAAGTCTGTCAACTGATTCCCGAGGATTTCGTTCAACGACGCCATTTTATGGCCAATATCTGCAAATTTTGGGCATGAATAATATAAATTTAGGGAGAAGATAGAGTAAAATACGTGAGTTAAAACTAAATTATAATAAAATAAATATAAAAATACCAAAACTATCGATTTCTAAATGTATTTTACAACGAAAAGCCCAAAATGTAAATATTTTTCACGGAATAAGGTAAATCGTGGTATGTCCAAAAAATATGTCATCCATAATTATGAAAAATTCGTTATATAAAGGAAAAAAAGCAAAAAAAATGTTTTTTTTTGCTAATAAAAAACACCATACTATGGCAAAATAAACCAAACAAATCAAACATAATATAAGAAACGGCATTGTCATCATGACGGATTTTATCGACGGTAATGAAAAAATAGAAAAATGTCCAAAAATGGTAAAATACGATAAATAAAATAAAAAAATAGTGTAGAAAAGTAAAATATAGGTTAAGTATATTACTAGAAACATAGTTTTTTCAAATTTACAGTGATTTGTCGTATTTTCAAAAAATGTGTCATCGTTAATATTAGAAATGAGTCATACTGATGAAATAGATACTAGATAATATTTTTATAGGTGAGGTAAGGTAATGAGAGAGCGTTAAAGATTAAAAATCAAGTGATGATTGTCTAATTTAATTATGTCATCATGACGTATTTTTAAAAAATTTTGAAAATGCCAAAACTTGTTAAAGAGTTTGAAATATAAGTAAGTAGTGAAACATAATGAATATGTAAACCCATAAAAGCTTTGTCAAAGTTGTAAACCCACCAGGCATTGCAGTTTGTAAACCTATGATAACATATGACGAGGCAGTTACCCCTGCCGCGGTAACCGCGCCGATAAGGCCCTAATTAAGCACTCCTCCTAATCAAAGAGTAAGGAGAATGGTCCGATTGACGGACTGCGAAGCGAGTAGACACCATTAAACCAAACAAAAATTACCGTCGCAGTCAATTCTGATAAGGCCCTGGGGCAATAAGCGGAGCGAATGACCCAAAACTTATTACACTGTAAATACGATTGTAACGCAGAGTAAGTGATAAATCGTTTGACAAAAGTAGATTGTTACTTTGTTGAAGAAGGTTTATTTTGGGGTAAAAGGTTTTGAAAAAATCGATTTTTTGGAAATTATTGATTAAATTGTGGCACTTCGTCAAAAATTTTAAAATTCTTAAAATTGGATTTACAAAACAAAAAACAATTACATCTTAAGAATGGCGTATTTTACAATAAAAAACGGTAACTTTTTATCATTTTTTGGGGTTGTGACATTTCGTTCAAAAAGTTGACGAAATGTCAAAAAATAAAAAAAATTTAAAAAGTTACGACATCCCTAAAATCATCGTATTTTACATAAACATACACCAAAAATATAATTTTTACTTATTTTTCGTAAAATAAGAAAAGTCAATACTTAAAGTGACATTTCGGCCAAAAATGTAACGAAGTGCCAAAAAAAATAATTTTTTTAAAAAGCGTTAAAATTAGCAAAAATAATGCTCAAATTGACCTATCGAATATAAAACACGAGAATCACAAAATATTGAAGACGTCTACTGGCTCTCTTATATTGTAACATTCTTATCACCTTTTATCAGACAATAATTTTATACAAAGACACAAGTTTTTTTTCGTGATCGCACAATTTCTTGTAACAGCTTGTATACCTTGTAAAAGCAGGGCTAGTTTTGTATAAACACAAATTTTGTTTTTGTTTTTAAAAATAAAGCTGTAGGCTAGAGCTTAAGCTTAAGATTAGGCTTAAGATTGGGTTTAACTTTAGATTTTATCTTAGACATGAACACGAGCTTGGGCTTGGGCTTAGGATAAGGCTAAGACTTAGAGTTAGACTTAAGATTAGGCTTAGGCTTAAAATTAAACGTAATCTTAGGCTTAGGCTTATACTTATGCTTAGGCTTAAACTTAGACTAAAGCTAAGGCTAAGGCTTAGGCTACGGCTTAGGCTAAGGCTTAGGCTTAGGTTTAGGCTTAGGCTTAGGCTAAGGCTAAGGCTTAGGCTTAGGCTTAGGCTTAGGTTTGGGCTTGGGCTTGGGCTTAGGCTTAGGCTTAGGCTTAGTCTTAGGATTAAGATTAGGTTTAGGCTTAGGCGTAGGCTTAGGCTTAGGCTTATTTTTAGTCTTAGGATTAAGATCAGGTTTAGGCTTAGGCTTATTAAGCTTTGGCTTAGTAGGCTTATTTTTAGACTTATTAAGCTTTAGTTTAGTAGGTTTAGACGTGATAGGGTTAAGCTAAGTAACCTTAAGCTTATAAGCCTTTAAGTAAAATAGTTTTTAAACGCAACTTGACCCTTTAAAGCTTTTAAAACGCCCATATTACCCTACCCCACTACTAGCCTATTTAAATAACCTACCTTTTCTCAAGTCGAAAAATTCGTAAAATAGTGTCAAATTAAGTTTTACAAGGTCTTAAGAGCTCTGGGGGCCTACTTTGAGAGCAACAGTTTGTGACCTACCACCTGGTCGGCTAAAGCGGCCAGTTTATTCCGACCTTCCATTATGTGCCTCGCCCTGAGGCAAAGTGATTGGCAACTGGCATTCCGAAAGGTAAGCAAAGTAAAATAGATATACTCGATTTGAGACTTCAAAGGAGTGGATTTTAGGGTTGTATACTATAAGTTTTGCCAGGATTTAGCGAGGTTTGGGTGTTATAGGTAAAAGGAGAAGATTTGACAAAAATAAAAAATTTAAAATTTAATTTTTTTATAAAAATATAGTTAAAAGCTAATGTTAAACAAAATAAAATATCAAATTATAAAGTTTGGTTAACATCAATTTAGAATTGACAAAGTTACAGTTATTTAAAAGTAAAAAAGCCCAAAATTGCCTAAAAAATAATTTTTTTTGAACAAAAACTATCAAAAAACTTACTTAAATTTAAATCTTCAAAAAGATATTTACTTTATAAACAAAGTTACAGTACATCAAAAATAAAAAAAGTGCAAATTTTTAGTGAAAAATTGAAATTTTTGACGAAAAATTAAATTTTCAAAATTAAAAACAACTTTTTGAAAAATAAATTTTTAGGGTAATGTAAAGGAATATAAACCCTATCTAAATCTCAATTTTCAAAAAGATATTTAACGTAGAAATAAAGTTACAGTACATCAAAAACTAAAAAAGTACAAATTTTAAGTGAAAAATCGAAATTTTTGACGAAAAATTAAATTTTCAAAATTCAAAATGTTTTTTAAAAAATTATGTTTAGAACATAATGTAAAGCAAAATAAAGCCTGTTTAAACCTAAATTTGTATAAAGATATTTAGTCTATCAACAAAGTTACATGAGATCAAAACAATATAAACTTATTTTAGAAAAAAAAATTAATTTTAAAATAAAAATTAAAATAATCAGTAATAAACCCTAAAAAGTTGCCTAAAGCAAGTGTTTCACACATAGGAAAAGGAAAAAGGGACACAGAATGATAGGTCAGTTTTTACGTTTTTAACCGGAGTGATTGAAGAGAAGAAATGGAGGGAAACCGAGTAGGTATTAACTGGGAATCTTGGAAATAAGCGCCGTAACTCACTGTTTCATTGTTCTTACATTACTTTACGCGGGTTTTTAAACAAAGAAATACAAAACGTAAATTTTTTTAGCCCTAACCCTAGCTTAAAGACTAGGCCAGAGCTCTAGCCCAGAGTCATAGCCCAGAGCCCTAGCCCAGAGCTCTAACCCAGAGCCCTAGCCCGAGAGCTCTAGCCCGAAAGCTTTAGCTCGATGGCCTTTAGCCCAAAGCCCATAGAGATGTAGCCCGGAGTCCTACCACAGAGCCCTAGCCCAGAGTCCTAGCCCAAAGCCCTAGCCCAGAGCCCTAGCTCAGAGCCGTAGCCCAGAGCCTTAGCCCGACAGCGCTAGCCCAGAGACTTAGTTTAGAACCTTACCCTAGCCTTAGCTCTAGTCATAGACTCGGCATATTTCTATTCTACTTTCACTGCGTACTGTATTCTTTAACGCAATGTCTTACTTACGAAACCACGCGTACTGTAAATACCCTGCCGTACTGTACTGTATTGCAAGTGGTACTCTACTTTAACATACCGCACGCTGTTCGTGCTAATCTACCTTGCGGTACTGCATTAGTGGTACCATACCCTACCGTACCGTACTCTACTAGTTGTATTCTACCCTGACCTACCGTCATTGTACTCTACTCTACAGTATAATACAATACAAATATAATAGTATCCTACCTATTAACTTATATCTTATAATATATATTTATTTTACTCTACCGTACAATTTTTCTCCGTCACTCCTTCCTATCAAAACATTTGCCTATTCTAATTACAGTCCTTCCTAACCATAATGCGGCGCAAAAACTTTGGTGGTTGGCCCCATTAGTAATCAAAAGCGGATCCGGGCGGGTTGTACTTAACACCGCCCCTGTCATTCGAGTCCATATCAAAGCCATTTGGGATTGAATGGGGGGGAGTGGGGAGCAGAAGCGGTGGTGTTACTACGCGGCTTTTACCATCTTATCTCTACTCGCCGATCGGATGGCAAAAACATTTTCGTCTTCGTCTTTCTCGTTTACTCGGAAAGCAAATTGACTCTCAAATTATAATATCTTAAATTACTGGGCTGTGTAACCTTCGGACGGCATACACGACGTAGCATAAGGTCGGAAAGTTTACAGAGTATACGATCGAAGAGTCGATGATTAGAAGTGATAAGCACGAATATTTAGATATTGAATCGAAAAATTTGCATAAATGAATATTTTTAGTTCTTAAATAGTAGGCTTAGATTATGGCTTAGGCTTCTAAGGCGTAGACCTAGTATAGAAAAGGGAAAAATTTTATTATGTTTAGGCTTAGTGGGTTTAGGATTCAGGCTTTAAGGCTTAGTAAGCTTAGGCTTATTGATTTATTAGGATTGGGCTTACTTGGCTTAGCTTTAGATTTAAGTCCACTAGGCTTAGGCATAGTAACTTTAGGCTCAGCAGAGCTAACCCTAGTAGGCTTAGGCTTAGTAGGCTAAAGCTTAGTAGGGTTAAGCTTAATAGGCTAAGGTTTAGTAGGGTTAGGCTTAGTAG
This sequence comes from Bursaphelenchus okinawaensis, assembly GCA_904066225.2. Taxonomy (NCBI): domain Eukaryota; kingdom Metazoa; phylum Nematoda; class Chromadorea; order Rhabditida; family Aphelenchoididae; genus Bursaphelenchus; species Bursaphelenchus okinawaensis. The sequence goes on along the minus strand of CAJFCW020000005.1, from coordinate 1,215,123 downwards.
GCTTAGGCTTAGTAGGCTTAGACTTAGTAGGCTTAGGCTTAGTAGGCTAAGGATTAGTAGGGTTAAGCTTAATAGGCATAGGCTTAGTAGGCTTAGGCTTAGCAGACTTAGGTTTAATAAGCGTAGGCTTAGTAGGCTTAGGTTTAGTAGGCTTAGGCTTAGTAGGCTTAGGCTTAGTAGGCTGAAGCTTATGTTTAGTAGGTTTTGACTTAGTAAGCTCAAGCTTAGTTTTTTTTGATTACGATTTCCAGTCTCGTATTTTACCACCACTTAAACACTCCCAACAAAACCTTGAAATGTTTGCCCTGATCCGCTGTAAGAATTGTTACTCACCCTGATAACAGGGCCCGTTTTATGATATGATATAAAGAAATAGAAATCATGTAGTGTGATGATGATTATGCACCAATATTTATTGAGAGGTTTTATTGGGAAACGTAGAATGCCTCGCCTCTCTGTAAATAAATACAAGCCAAATGTAATGTAATGACTAATCGGTCAGGCTTCATTAGTATTGTTGTGTGATAAGCCGAAAGCGAAGAAATATTATTTCAACGTTAAGGGTTTTGAAATTATAGACATAGGTAAAATACGTTTCGTAATGTTCAAGCAATTTTTTTAAAATTGTAGTATGAATAGTATAGGACTAGGGCTTACTATGAGAAAAAAAAGTAAACCTACAAGATAACAAGAGCATAGACATAGGCTAAGCCTTAGTAGAAGATGGCAAAGTGTAGGAAATGTATACTAAGTACAGTACAAGGTAGCTAAAGAACACGGTAGGGTAAGGTAAAGTAAAGCAAGTTAGAATAAAGGTAAGTTAGAGTAAGGTACAAAAGGCTGGAGAGGGTAATGTACGGTACGGCAAAATACGGTAAGGTACGGTAGGGAAAGGTAGAGTATGTAAAGGTAGGGTAGGGTAAAGTAGGGTAGAGTAGGATAGGGTAGGGTAGGGTAGAGTAGCATAGGGTAGGGCAAGGTAGGGTAGGGTAGGGTAGGGTAGGGTAGGGTAGGGTAGGGTAAGGTAGGGTAGGAAGTATAAGAAAAAAGTTACCGTAATTCATAACCAGCCACCAAAACCTCTCTTCCAACTAACAGTAATCCTTCAAAACTGCCCTACTGGCACAAATACGGCCCATTTTTAAGACGACACGAGAAGTCGTAAATTTTTGGCGCGTCCTACTCATTTCACGGTAACACCATAACCATGCATTACTAAGTGCTGATGAGTATTTATCGCGCCGAATTCAATTCATATCGAATAATATTGACATGGTGAACAAAATAACTCGAACATGCAATTTTATGGTCACGAAGAGGGGTTGCAAAGACATAGGTTGGTACGGTATGGAAAAAATGAGGGTAGGTGTGCTCAGGCTCAGGCTCAGGTTAAAGCTCAAGATTAGACTCAGGCTCAGACTCAGGCTCAGGCATAGTTTCAAGCTCAGATTTAGTCTCAAGCTTACGCTCAGGCCTAAATTCAGGTTTAAGCTCAAGCTCAAGTTCAAGCTTAAGCTTAGGCTAAGACGAAAACTAAAGCTTCTAACTTTAACTCCTCTTCCATTATTTTTATTACTGCTTCATCTTCTTCTTCTCGTTCCTCTACCTCTACTGCATTCCTAACCAAACCTACAGTAACCCCCACCACCACTCCCGCCGAAACATATTATACATAGTAACCAATGTGAAGCATGAAAGCGGCCCGAATAAAATATTTAAGAATGAGGCCGCGGTTGGCAACCGATTAACTTCGCCATTGTTTGCACGGTAGTTTTGGTTACGGCGCCGTAAGTGCGTTACATCGTTCGGTTTCAGGGCAACCGGCTACTACTCGTTTCATGGTAACGACGACTTTAGATTTATGCAAATTTTTACAACGTAATTTGGGAGGTTTGCAAAAATTTTATGTTTTAAAAGTAACTACAATCAAGGGCAACAGTAGACAAAAAAAAAGCTAAAGCTAAGACTAAGGCTAGACGAAGATAGGTTTGCTCAGGCTACGGCTGGGGCTGGGGTTGAAGCTAAAGCTGGGGCTGGAACTAAAGCTGGGGCTGAGGCTGAGGCTTGGGCTGAAGATAAAGCTGGGACTTAAATGTTGCTGAGGTTTGAGTCAGAGCTAACACAAAGCTAGTTGGCTAAGGCAAAACTAAACTTTGGGTACGGCTTGGTTATGACAAAACTACGTAAGGCTTTTTGTTGGATAGAATAAAACTGGTTTAACTCAAGCCTAAGACTAGGACTATTCTGTAGCTGCGGCTAAGCTGAGTTGGGCTGGGCTAGACTAAGCTAGGATGAGCTAGAACGGGCTAAACTGATTTGATCTATGCTAGACTGGATTGTACCGTGTTAAGCTGTAGTTGACTGGTTTGTACTAAGGCTTGAATTAGAACTACAAATTTACATAGGACTAGACCAATACTACGCCAAAGTTAGGGTTAGGTTAAGATTTGGGTAGAGCTTGGCTATAGGAAGACTAAGATATGTCTCCTTTTTTGCTACGACAAGCCTAAGACAAGGAAATAGTAAAACTATGTTTCTCCATTTCTTTCCATACCTTTGCTCATCTCTACCCACCTTTACACCGCTTCCTCCCAAAAGACAATCTCAGCTTGTACTGCTAAACCAAAACTTTAAAAATAAAAAAAAAATTTTTTAAAATTTAACTATTATATAAAAATCTAGTAAACGACCACAGCAATGCCACCGCTAAACAATTACGGCCCAAAAATATTTGACGGAAAAACGATCCGAGTAAAGTCATAAATATAACGGTCATTTGATACCTTACCGCGATGGTAGAGTCAAACGAGGGGCCGTGTTTACACGAATCCGAAGCCGTAGATTTACATTCTTAAATTTCAAACGCCACCAGGAATTGATTATTCATATTAACGTAAAGTGGCATGTGACATGGTCAAAAAATATTTTTTTTACAAAAGTGGTTTTGGACTGGTCGATAAAAACTTTCAAATTTTTTCGATAAAATGCTTTTTACCATAGCTCTAGCCTTAACCTTAGCCTTAGCTTTAGCTTGAGCTTGAGCTTAAGCTTAAGCCTGAGCCTGAGCCTGAGCCTAAGCCTGAGCCTGAGCCTGAGCCTGAGCTTGAGCCTGAGCTTGAGCCTGAGCCTAAGCCTACCCCTAAGCCTAAGCTTAATCCTAAGCCTAAGCCTAAGCCTAAGCCTAAGCCTAAGCCTAAGCCTAAGCCTAAGCCTAAGCCTAAGCCTAAGCCTAAGCCTAAGCCTAAGCCTAAGCCTAAGCTTTAGCCTTAGCCTTAGCCTTGGCCTTAGCCTTAGCTAGAGCCTAAGCCTGAGCCAGAGCCTGAGCCTAAGGGTTAGCCTGAGCTTAAGGCTGTGCCTGAGCCAGAGCCAGAGCCTGAGCCTAAGCCTGAGCCTGAGCCTGAGCCTAAGCCTGAGCCTGAGCCTAAGCCTGAGCCTGAGCCAGAGCCAGAGCCTGAGCCTAAGCCTGAGCCTGAGCCTGAGCTTGAGCCTGAGCCTGAGCCTAAGCCTGAGCTTGAGCTTGAGCCTGAGCCGCAGCCTGAGCCTGAGGGTTAGCCTGAGCTTAAGGCTGAGTCTGAATCTGAGCCTGAGCTTAAGCCTGAGCCTGAGCCGCAGCCTGAGCTTGACCCTGAGCCTAGACTTAACTACAACACAGACTTTAGTTCTAGGCTAGCCAATTGTAAGCTTTGGCCTTAAACTGGTCTACCCACGCTACCCAACCTTAGTTCAACGTGACGCTCAGCTTTGCCGTAACTTAGCTCCTTCTAACGCCTTTTCATTAGCTTTTTGTTTGGTGTAGCTTAGCTCCCGCTATTAGAGCGCTACCTTACTAAACCCTACAGGTTTTACTTTTCTCTACTCTATACCATAATAAAAACAAAATTCATATACTTTCTAAAAATACCCACCCCTGCCACTCAAAAAATAAAGTGTATTTTCACCACAGTAAGCTCGCGGCTGCAGCGGCCCATGACGCTCGATTGTCGGCAAGGAGGTATTACGTTACATTGCCGTAGGTTAAAGAGCGTAGAGGGTAATATAAGATTATGCGGCTTTTTAGAGTAATGTAAATATTGGGCCAGGTTAAGGGCTAGAAAAATAAAAAACGCTATTTTTGTGTAGGGTAAAGTTAGAAACGGCACAATTAAAAAATTCTTTATTAAGTTTAAATATTAATGCACTTATTAGAAAATTTCGTATTTTACCTTTTTTTAATTAAAAATTGTTAAAAATGTTGCATTTAAAAATTTTTTAAAACAAATTTTTTTTCGAAATGTCAAAAGTTACAACGCCCATTAGCCATAACTGCCAGAAACATAATATAAATTCCACTTTTGCTTCGAAACATGGCATGAAAATAAATATACATCCACATTTGGCCTTTCCTTTACGTATAATTGTGTTCAAATACGCCTTGGGGAGTTTTGTAAGGCCGGGTTTAAGTTGCAGTAGGTTTTAAGGAATGGGTAAAGACAAAAGTAAGGCTGATAATTCTGAAAATTTTTCTTGAAAATTTAGGGTGAAAAGGTAAGAAAAGCTTAAGACTGCAGTATAATCAAGGTTTAGATGAGGTCGGTCTAACATAAAGTGAGATAAAACAAGACAATGACTAGATAAAACGACTGAGGGTGAGTTAGAATAAGCATAAGGCTAAAATAAGAGAAGAATAGCACAAGGAATGGGCTAGAGTAAAGAAATAATAAGGCTAGGGTAGGACAGTAATAAAGCAAAGGCCTTTAATCTCGTCTGTGACCTTGAGCTCTGGACTAGAGCTTTGAAGTCTGGACTAGAGCTAAGGCTCTTGAGTAGGGCTCTCAAGTTAGAGCTAAAGTTCTCGAGCTGAGGTTTTAGGCTTGGGCTAGGGCTCTGGGCAAGGGCTCTGGACTAGAACTTTGAGATAGGACTCTGGCTAGGGTTAGAGCTAGAACAAAAGCTAGAGCTAAAGCTAAAGCTAAAGCTAGAGCTAGAGCTAGAGCTAGAGCTAGAGCTAGAGCTGGAGCTAGAGCTAGAGCTAGAGCTGGAGCTAGAGCTAGAGCTGGAGCTAGAGCTAGAGCTAGAGTTAAAGCTAGAGCTAGAGCTGAGGACTTATATAGGGCTAGAGCGTGCGTAGAGGTGTGATTTAAAAAAATGCTCTAATTCTAAAAAATTTAAATTTAAAAAAGTTTAAACTTTGAAACGTTCAAAAAGCCCTACAAGCTTTGACATTTCGAATGTTTAAAACAAACTGGCGAAAGGAGAAATCTTTTCCTCTAAAATAATATGGAAGGGCGAAAGTCTTGGACTTTTGCGGAATTACTGAAGGGTAAACTGCACTCGGAAACATTTAACTTTACGGTGACTTGAGAAGATTGTTTGACTACAACGTCACAAAATGTCTCCGGCTTACAAATGTGAAAAAGCCGCAGGGGCGGATACGGTAGAAAGTTTATTCAGCGGAAACGAGAAAGGTCAGTCGTATTTATAGAAAAGTAAATGCTTTACATAATTTATGGCTTAAAAACTGTGGTTTTTGGGTTTAAATGTTTTGGACTTCTAGAGAGCAATGAGTAGTTTAGTAAGAGTATTTTTGGTATGATCAAGAAAAAAATATTAAACCTACAACTAATATAAAGCAATAAAAAACCCTTGTACTTTATCTTGGGTTAGGCTTAAGCTTGCGCTTAAGCTTAGATTTGGGCTTAGACCTGAGACGAAACTTAGGTTTAGGCTTTTTGTAAGAGTAGGCTTAGGCTTATAATAAAGCTTAAGTTTAGTGTTGGGCTTAAACTTAGGCTTAGATTTAGCTTTAGGCTTAAACTCTAGATTATGCTTAAACCTAATCTTAGGCTTAAGTTTAATCTTAGTGCTTATGCTTAGGGTTAGGCTTAGGCTTAGGTTTAAGTTTAGGCTTAAGCTCAGGCTTAGGCTTAGGCTTAAACGTAGGCTTAGGTTTAAACTTAGACATTGGCTTAGGCTTAAGCTTAGGTTTAGGCTTAGTTTAGGTTTAGGTTTAGGCTTAGGCTTAAACTACTTAAACGTACCTTTACCCTTAAGAATAGTCTTACCGTTAGTTTTAGCCCTAGCTTTAGTACTATTTCTAGCTTAGCCAAAAATTTGTTTTAGCTTTAACCATAGTTTTTTCTTAGGCTTAGTTTAAAGTTTAATTCTGGCACCTTGGCACAAGCTTCACTTCAGCGTCTCCGCAACTCACAACTTTACAAGTTCTTTACTTCTACATTCTATCTTTATTCTTTACATACCCTAAAGCCACGTTAAAACAAAAACCTGCGACTACACGAATAACATAACCAATAATGATTATATGCTCTTTGTCGGACATAATAACCAAAATCTAATTTGATTGGAAAATAAGGATGATGTTATTACAACTGTCCTCACTAACTCTCCCCCCCCCCTTCCTATCTTCCCTTCACAAAAACTGACAACGTTTTCGTTTCGCCCTACAGTCAGCCGCTGCAGCATTTCCAGGTCCTGAAAATCACATTGACAGTGAAATGTTTTGTTTACCGTGGTGGTGAACAAACGCCACGGCCCAAAAAAATGAGAATTTTTTTGTTTTATTTTTTCCTCCATCTGTGGCCGATTACTTGGCCCTCTCCGCGGTTCGTGGACTCTTCACTTTGTTTTAACGTTTCATCTCAAAACAGCCACTTTTTGTTGCTCGCGACAATTGTTTTACGTTCAAGTTGGTTCAGAACGAGCTACCCTAAACTACCCTACCCTACCCTATTCTACCCTACCCTACCCTACCCTACCCTACCCTACCCTACCCTACCCTACCCTACCCTACCCTACCCTACCCTACCCTACCCTACCCTACCCTACCCTACCCTACCCTACCCTACCCTACCCCTACCCTACCCTACCCTACCCTACCCTACCCTACCCTACCCTACCCTACCCCTACCCTACCCTACCCTACCCTACCCTACCCTACCCTACCCTACCCTACCCCCCCTACTCTACCCTACCCTACCCTACCCTACCCTACCCTACTCTACCCTACATAATTATGCTCAACCATAACCTACTCTACTTTAATTTAGCTCTACCCTACCCTGACCTACCCTAAGATAGCGTTATCCTAACCTACCATGCCTTACCGTCCTTGGTCTACCTTAATATAGGCCGACCCTACTATATTTTGTCCCAATTGATCTTGTCTTACCCTACTTTACTTTGCCTTGCCCAAACCTGCTTCACTTTACCCTGCCGTAATCTAACATGCTCATCCCGGAAGCTTATACCTGTTTTTCTCTTTGCCTTTGCAGCTCCTTTGCATGTTTTTCTTAACTTTTTTCTTACCCGTGCCTAAAGAAATTTCTCGCTTTTGCCCAAATTTTTAAAAATAGACTTAGTTTTTACCCTACTCTAATTTTTTACCCTTGCCCTCGCTTTTTTATCTCCTACTCCTTGTTTTTCTTTTACGCTGCCCTTACCTTTAATCCTCCACCCGCACTTCTTTCACCTTTCCCGCCCTCTCTCTTTCTCTATCATCCTAAACCCCCGCCCGCACTTTTTTTACCTATCCACCCCCTCCCTCTCTATTACCCTAACCCCCCGCCCGCACTCAAAAGCCAGCAGTTCCAAAGACCCGCGCCCGTTTGATTGTCGTTCGCGATTTACTCTGCCGGCTGGCAGCAAGCGAAAGGGACAAAGTGGGATGGCGGAGTAAAGTAGACACCACAGCCGCCCAAATCAACTCCATGGCCACATGGCCACAACACTCTTTCACCTCGCGTCGCACAGATCAGATAATATTATATAAAGCGATTGTTTACAAGCCCACGTCTACTTTACTATCATGTTGTAATAATAGACACTGTGCGGATTTGGCCAGCTGTACGATCGATGCGGCCTTATTTTGCAATAACAATGTTATTGGTTTTTGAAAAATTTTTTAAATTTGAAAATGAAAATTTTTTCAAGTTTAAGGCAGGGTACGTTAATATGTGGTAAGGAAGGGTAAGCAAGGTAGGGTAGGGTAAGGTAGAGTAAGAACGGGATACGTAGGGTAAGGTAGGGTAAGTTAAAGCAAGGTAGGGTAAAGTAGAGTAGCATAAAGTAGAGTAAAGCAAGGTAGGATAGGGTAGGGCAGAATAGAATAATTTTTTGCAAAAATTTAAACATAAAAAAAAGTTTTAAAAAGTTTTTGAAATTTTATTATATGACCCATGTCCAAAAAATTTTTTTTGTGTTTGATTATGGCTAGCTTAGCTAAATTTTTAAAATAAAAAAAATTAAAATATTAAAAATCTATGTTCTCCTCTCCCTACACCCTTCCATGTAGGGGTGAAAAACGAGCCTGGTAGGCCTTATGATCAAGCCGGGGCAACCTTGAGCTTTATTTAGGTTGAACCAGGCCTGAAAAACAACCCCGGCCCGTTGCACGTGAAAAAATAGGCCGGGCCGTCCTGAAATAAAAATGAAAACGGGCTGAACCTAAATTTTAGGCTTTAAAGGCAAACCGGTTTTCAAAAAGTGGGCCTGGTCCGGCTTGGTTCTCAAGCCTATTGCCCTTTCTCTTCCTCTTTGTTTCTTCTTACCCCCCTCCCCCTTCAAAGCAAATATTTTTATAATCTCATCTTTGCAACATTCCAAAAGAAACCACCGCCCGCCAAAATCCTCATAAAAATCTAAAAAAAGCCGATTGCCCCATACAAAACCGAGTCTATTGTGATCCTTGCCATCTGTAGAGACAACTTGGCCCACTCATTATTTCGCAAAATTAACACAAATCAAAGGCGAGGCGAGTAAGAATCTGTATGAAGCAGCTGTGTCCTCCTGTTGGAAATGTCGGAGTAAAAATCGCAGCCGAGTAAACCAAACACACGGGCCTTCGTGAATGGTTCATAATGTCATTTTTCGTTACGGAATGAACTTTCTCCTCAAGGTTCGGGGCAACTGTTTCGAGGAGGAAGAAACGAATCACCAATGTAAAGATTTTTATTTTCGAGTTAAAAAAGATTTGATTAATCATTGGGATGGCTGATATGAAGGTGTAAAGAGGTTTCAACGGAGCATGTGACTTTAGGCAATCTAATTAAATTTAAAAATTTTTTTTTAAATTAAGAAAAAGGGTATTAAAACGGAAACAATAGGTAGGGTAAGAAAAAAAAGATAGAGTAGGATTGAAGATAGGGTAGAGTAAGATTTTTTGGGAGGAGGATGTATAATAAAATCATATTTTTACTGGGACCATGGCAACAAGGGGGGGGGGGGAAAGAAATTAAAAATTTATTTAGTTTTTTTACCAGAAATGGTTAAATTAAAATACCTTTAGAACTAGTCTTAGTTCTAGCCTAAACCTTAGAACCAAACTAAGCCTAAACTTAAGCTTAAAAGTAAGTCCAAGCGCAGAACTGAGCTTCAACCAAACTTAAGAATAAACTCAAGCCTAAGGTTAAAACCAATCCTGAATATAAGCCCGTGCCTTAACTTTAGCTTTAGTTATAGCCTAAACCCAACCCTTAGTTTCAGCTTTTGTTAAAGTTTAAACCCAAACTCTAGCTTTAGCCTTAGTTATAGCCTAAACCCAAGCCCCAGATCTAGCTCAACTTTAGCGCAGCATTAACCCTATTCTAACCCGCTAACTATTTTTTTTTGTTTATTTAGGTGAAGGAATAATTAATTAATGTTCATGTAATCCAAAAATACTTTTTTTTACTATGCAATCAAAACTTTGAACCAAAATGACAAAAAAGCTCGTCGTTTTTTTTTGTTTTGTAAAAAACCTAACGTCGAATGAACATCTGCAAACAATATAAATAAACACACAAAGAGGAAAAGAAGAAAACACATAGCAAAAGAAAAGTAAATTCGTTATTTGTTACAAGAGGTTGGAGATAATGCATATTAAAATAAATTGTAAGATACATAAAGTCAGTATTATAGATTGAACCAAAAGTAGCGGGACACGTTTCTATTGGATAATATATGAAAGATGGTCTGCTTCTTTTGGTTCAATAAAAGGTACTTTTTTCTTGTAAAGATCTGGCAAAATCAAAGAAAGATTGTTTTATTTCACAGGGGGGGTGGGTTAAAAATAAATTCCCACTTTTCTCTACGCTAAAACAAAATTTTTAAATAAAACAAAATGCCACTAACCGGTTGACACTTCTTTATATCAAAACAGTCCCAAGTGTTTTATGAGTACATATACCAAGTTTGGTTTCGATTGATCCACTCATAGCCAAGTTTTTCAAAACTCGATGCCTTCAGTATATAACCCAGTTTAAAGTCTTGAAGAGGACTTCATTACGACTCGGTAGCTCGAACACAAGCTCAACTAGATGTCGGTAACTGCTACAATATATTGCTCTGACAGTCTTCACCAAACGCTCACTGTTCTTCCTTACATCTTAAAATGTATAACTTGCGTCGAACAAAAATAAAACTTTAAAATAACCGTGTGTAACACTAGGCTACGATATCTTTTTCTCTGCCTTAGGTATAGCCATAGCCAAACTATATGAAAATTATTTTTGTGCTAGTTAAAACAAGATCTTTCCAATGATCTATTTCTCATTTCGCAACTCCAACCTAAGAAAAGTCACTCCCCTAGGAAGCTTTGTCTTTATTCTTAGCGTTCTTAACCTGATTTTAGATCATTTATACTTCAGATACTGTAAAATACTAACTCTAACTTTAGTTTACTTTATTTTGATATCAACCGTAACATTTTTAAAAAAGTTGTAACTTTTCTATAGTTCACGTGAACAGAGTCTACAATAACGTAAAAACTGACATCATTGTTCCTTCCTTCTACAGTTGACAATCAATCATTTGTTGTAATGCCTAATTTATTGCAAGTAAATTTGTAACAGTCGGTCATGTGATAGGTGGCTGCAGCGAACGGTAAATTAATTGTCAATTAATTAAGAGCTAGGTTATAAATAAGTTCAGAACAAACTTGCTGAAGCAAAAGTGTTGTAGTAGAGACTCTGTGTACGTTTACTTTTATAAAATTTATGTAGCATTTGTAATTATGACGCAATTTTACTTTCTTTTATAGTGATTAACAGCTTAAGTTACTTTAATTGCTTAAACAAATTCCGATTAATGTCTAATAAACATCCTTATAGTGTAGACAAGACGCATGTGAACTTACTATTCTATTTAGCTTTACTTTGTGTGTTTTGTATTAGAATTGGCAATACTAGGAGAGGGTGGTTAGTGTAGCACATAGGACTAGGCTGGAGTAGGGTTTTTAGTCTATGATTAAAATATGGTTAAAGCAAGATAAATTGATTTTTAGAATAAGTGAAACCAGGTTAGAGCATTCCTAGGACTAAAGTAAGACAAGACTACCGCAAAGCGTAGACCAAGCTAGGTAAAAATCATTTCTGAGATAAGCTAAAGCTAAAGAAAGCCTTGACTAAGCTAATGGTAAAGCTAAGGCTAAAGCTAAGGTTCAAGTTTAAGCGGAATCGCAAGCTGAACCTATGCTCAAGGTTAATCTCAAGCTCAAGCTGCAGCTCAGGCTTACGTTTATGGTAAGGTTTTGTCTTGGGCTTAACTCAGGCTTAGGCCTAAACTCCGACTCAGGCTCAGATTCAGGCTCAGATTCAGGCTCAGATTCAGGATCAGGCTTAGGCTCAGACTTGGGCTCAAGCTCAGGCTTAGGCTCAGGCTTAGGCTTAGGCTTAGGCTTAGGCTTAGGCTTAGGCTTAGGCTTAGGCTCAGGCTCAGGCTCAGGCTCAGACTCAGGCTCAGGCTCAGGTTCAGGCTTAGGCTCAGGCCCAGGCCCAGGCTCAAGCTCAGGCTCAGGCTCAGGCTCTGGCTCAGGCTTAGGTTCAAGCTTGGGCTTAGGCTCAGGTTCAAGCTCAGCCTTATGATTAGATTTTAATTTTGACTCAAGCTCACGCACAAGCTCAAGCTCAAACCTAAGCTGAAGCTTAGGGTCATGCCCAAGCCTAGGCTTGGACTCAAGCTCAAGCTCAAGCTCTAGCTCAAGCTCAAGCTCAAGCTCAAGTTCAAGCCCTGAGGCATAGGCTCATTCTCAAACTTAAGCTTAGATTTGAATTTAAGGTCAAGTTTAAAATTTAAAATTTTGCATATTTTTTTACTTTTTAAAAATGATAGTCTACTCGTTTTTTTGTTCTTGCTTTGAACACTAAATTAGGAAAAGTAATTGCAGTAAACAAAACTTGAAGCTATGTACTTTGAAATGAATATGCCGTTACTGTACTTTGCTAACGTTCTAATGGCTTTTCCCGAACGGTTCTTCTTTTCTAGCTAGTTAAAAATTATGTTTTTTGGTTATTCTAAGCTTTAGCAAGTTTTTGTCAGGTCTATACCATTAGCATTCACATCTTTCGGATTGGAATATAACATGAGTTGTAAAAAAGAAACAGTTTGTTTGTTTCAAACCAACCCTCTGTTGCCCATTGACATTACGTATTCACGAGCTGGCATAATCTTCTTTTCTGAAACTCATTTGTCAGCTTCTGAATTAACAATTTCAACCCGAAAAACCTCTTGAGCTAGACTAATTTGTTTTTCCGATGCTCAGAATCTTGATTTCGTTCTAAATTTGGTTTGTAGTTTACTGTTACTTGTCTAGCTTAAACATCTTAAGAGGTATACATTTTTTGCAAAATTTAGCTACTGTATGGAGGAAATTAGGATAGGCGTAGAATAGGGTAATACGGCAGGGATAAGAACAGGCTTTACGATAATTAAATTATGATTGCAGTAGAGCTAAGGTATTGCTATGTAAATAAAAAAGAAGTGGGTAAGAATTAGAAAGGACTGGGCAGCGTGGAACGAGAAATATAGAACAGAAGTAAGCCAGAGTAGCGCTAGGGTAGCCAAAGGGTAGGTCTAGTAGAGACACGACTAGACCAAAGCCCCAAAAAAGCTAGATCAATGTTAGAGTAGGGCTAGAATATAGCTAAGTGTAAAAAGAAGACGTGTGAATTAAGGCTTAGACTAGTTGGCTGGCGTAGAGTTAAAGCTATAGAAAGCAAAAGAAAAGTAGAGCAAGGGTATAACGACAATAAGGTTAAGAGAATTGGGATACATTTACAGTAACTCTGAAAGAGTTTGTGTAAGGCTAGGACAGGGCTGAATTAAAGCCAGGATTATGTTATGGTAAAGCCCGGGAAAGTTTAGACTCGATTAGGATAAAACTAGTTCATCCAGCTCCTCTACCTTTCCCTTAACTACTCCTTAGAGCTAATGTTGAGATTCAACCTTGCTGGAGCAAATCTTTGCTAAGATAGTCCTAAAGTAGAGCTAGAGTAGTGCAAGACTAGAAATTTGATTTCTAACTTCCACAATTTTTCAGACTATATTGTTGTTTACTAAAGAGTAAGCAACTTCCTGGTATTACACGTATTATTTTGAACTGTAAGAACTCACATTAAATCAAATTATATTATGATTTATTTGTTGTTTTTCACAAAACTTGTAATTTTATTATGTTTTGTAGAAGTTTTACACCTTTTTGTCATTTTTCATGTTTACATCGGTTTGAAAATGGCATTTTTTGTTTATAATTTCTTTTTTTTTTAATTTTTTTGAAATTTTGATTTTTTTTATATTTCAAATTTTTTTCAAAATTGTTAATTTTGATATACTGCCATTACTTAAAACACCAAAAAAGCTAGCCTTTTTAACCACCAGTCCTTCATGAATAATAGGCTTAAAATGTATGAAATTAGTAACATTTTATACCGTAATGCATTTGTAAATGCAATTTTTGTTTGCGCTTCTAATTATTCAATTAACAGGCACCGCCCCCCCCAATTCCTTTTTTGGTGCTCTCTCCGCCGCCGTGCTGCCATTTTTTCGAACAAGCACCGGAAATGGCATGGGCTCAATTCCTTAATACCGTACTCTTCATCATATTGTTGTGCACATTACAAACGTATTGTGTTGGTGCGTTCCGATTTCTTGAAGTGAGTTGGAAGTTTTGAAATTTGACAAAATTTGTTTTAAAAGTCTTGAAGATGAGCTTGTGTAAGGCCAAAATACGATAAGTATAAAAGTAATCTAAAGTAAAGCTAGGTAGGGTACAGCAAAGCTATAGCAAGGGTAAAGTAGGGTTAGATAGAATATGGTACGGTTGAACCGTAGGATAAGTTTAAATATAAAGTTGACAAGCCCAAGAGTATGATAAATAGTAAACCAAAGGCATTTCAAGGGTATAGCAAGGGAATGTAAAAGGGTATATCTAGTAGGGTACGGCAAACGGTAAAACAAGATTATGAAAAGGGATATGGTTAAGTGTAAAGCAAGTCAAAGTTTATTAGAGTATAGTAGAGTAAGGTATGTTATAGTATACTAAGACAAGGTAGAGTATAGCAAGGGGTATAGCAAGAGTATGACAAAGTGAAAGGCGAGCTAAGGTATGGTAGGGTAGGGTATGGTATGGTAAGAAAGGGTATGTTAATGTAAACTAGAGTGTGAAGAAAAGTATGGCAATAGTACAGCAAGGAAATAGAACGGTATGGCAGACGGTAAAACAAAAGTACGGCAAGTATGTCAATAGTAAGACACGGGTATTATAAGATTTATCTTTGCTTATCTTTGCATAGAAAAGATAAGGCAAAGACGAGGTTGTAAGGTAGGGTATGGCAACGGTATGGTGAAGAGTAAGACAAGTGTGTGGCAAAGGTATGGCTAAAGATAAGGCAAAGTATTACAAAGGATAAAGGTACACCAACAACATGGCTAGGGTAACAGAACAAGGTAGAATGTAAGATAGGACTAGGTAAAACAAAGTAGGATGTGTGATGTAGGGTAGAGTAGGATATCCCTAAATTTTTTAATTTTTTTAAATGTGAAGGAAAAAAAACCTAAAAAAATTTTTTTTTTGAAACAGGGATAATAATAACGTGTAGGTTTGTTACTTTATTGTTCCGTGTACACAACACAAGGGTTTCAAAAAGTTAATTAGAAAAGATACGCAACATTGTGTGTTCAAGAAGTTGATAAATTAATAATGACCTTGGTGATGATATAGTTGTTCTTATAATACTTTTTTTTGGTTTTTGAATATAATATTGGACTAAAAATGAAAACATCACTGAGAAGCATATTAGGTGTTAACTAAAGTTTTGTCGTAAAGTAGAGAACAAAAAATTTTAAAGTTATATAGGGTAGGGTAGGGTAAAGTAGAGTACTGTAGAGTACGGTAGGTTAGAGTTTAAGCTTTTTTAAATTCAAATTGACTTTAAAACTTCAAAAACTAATTAAAAATTTTAGTTAGCCCCACTAGAATCATCGTCAGAAGAAGGAGGTGTCGTGAAAAGACAGAATGATTGGAAACACATGTTTGGCCAAGATTTTAAGGCCGAATCCGAGTCGGGCAACTTTGGTTTTAAAGGCTTACGAGGTAAACGCGGCCGAATCGGGCGAACACTAGGACGACCATGCAATATCTACAAATTGATTAGTTGTTTTTAACCGATTTTTTACTGTAATTACTGTAACGGCACTTTAAATTCACAGTAAGAACACTGTCAGTACTGTAGCGTTAAGTTACAGTTAAGATTATAGTGGGCTACTGTAGTATTATTATAAGATACTATAGTAATATAGTAAGCTGCAGTAGCGCTATGATGTTTCTTTAGTGTCATGATAAGTTATTGTATTCTCATCATATTTCGTCATCATTACGTCACACGTTTCGTCATTTGGTCATCATTTTTGGGAGAAATCTTTGTAGTTATGTTAACATACTTTACTAATGTTGTCACTATGTTTAGATAGCCACAAATACTTTTTTTATAGTAAGATAACATTAAAAATGTCATTTCAACTATAAATTTTATTGTTACCATGTAGGCCTCTACAAACCTCTTTAGTACGTTGTATCGTCCTGTGTATAATGTCTTGAAAAGTGAAACAGCAGATTAAGTATGATGCCTCTGAACATTTATTTTGTGTTGTGCAGACTACCGTATGAATCAAGAATAATAAAATAAATGTTTTACATTATGGAAGTTGGTTTAGCAGAATTGCTTAGTAAAATTTATGAAACCCTACCCTACCCTACCCTACCCTACCCTACTTTACCCTACCCTACCTTACCTTACCCTACCCTACCCTACCCTACCCTAACCTACCGTTATTTTACTCTGCTTTACCGTATCCTTGCTTTATCTATTACTCTTTTAGTCTTTCTTACCTTACCTTGCCTTACTTTAATTACCTTCCCTTTCTCGGCCTTATATATACCTACTTTTCCGTATCTTACTCTGCGTTTTGTCTGACCTTTCTTTATTTTACAACCCATGCTTACCCTGTTTTACCCTTGTTTTATCTTACTCTACTCTACTTTACTTTTCCTTTCATTATTAAACCACACCCTACTTTGTTCTGTGAACCCAATATTAATATAAACGTACAAATTTAACTTTATTAGTGCACCGCCATTATTGTTACATTACTCTGCACTTAAGTACTTTTTTTAATGTTTTATGAATGTAAATCAGCTTACACAGAGTTCATAAGGTAAACGCTTTACATTATTTAAATGTATGCTCAAATATAACAGTGGTAGACACGTTAATAAGCATGTACTTCCAGTTACAAATGGCATACCATGCTTTTACAAGAAACTTACATAATTACAGATTAAGCCTCGTTCAATAACTCTACCTTTTTATTGTTAATTATTGACACATTTATATATTAACCAACTAAAGCAGTTACTACTCAAACTGACAAACAGTTTGAGTAGTAAGTAAGAGCCTATTTACAGTGTTGTTTAATTATTAATAAGCCTTTCACTGTATTTAGCTAATAAAGTATACTTTGCGCTACAATAATATTATAGTTAAACTTTGTTTACGTGAATAGAGGCTTTGTCATACTACAAATTAAAGTTTCTTAACGTTTAGCTACTACGTCTTCACATTGTTTTTAATGCTTTAAAAAGTAAAAGTGAACTAACGGTGCTATAGCTTAAACCTAAATATAAGCCTACATTTACTGGCCCTAAGCCTACAAGGTTTGATTTTACCAAACTTGAACTTACTATTCTTAAGCTTACTATCTAACCTAAACTGGCTAAAGTTCCTAATCTTACTGAGTCTAAGTCAACCAAACTTGAGCTTATTATTCTTAAGTCTACTAAGCCAAAGCCTACTAAGCTAAAGTCAACTAAGTTTAAGCTTACATAGTCTAAGCCTACTAATCCAAGGTCTATTAAGTATAAGCTAAGTCTTAATATAATAATATAATATAATAATTCTACTAAGCCTAAGCCTATTAAGCTTCAGCTTACTAATACTAATCTTATTAAGCCTAAGCCTACTAAGCTTAAGCGTACTAAGCTCAAGCCCATTAAACATACAAAGTCATTCCTAAGCTTAAAATATTTTAACATATTATTCAAGTCTAGGTCTAAGTTCTTGTGTTTTTATTGTGTATAATATGGCTCTAAGATACTACCACAACAACACAAACAACTTGGACAATCCATACGTATGGGACGTTCCAATCAATGCAGATGACATTGATTACTATCAAATAAACTTTACGGTTTTCGTACGTCTCGTTTACAATATAGGTTTTGTCGTGGGTGGCATTCTGTCGTTTATGTTATCCTTTCTTGTTTTACATTATACTGATGGCAAGTTTAAACCATACAGACAAATGCTACTACTCTGTTCGATGTCGGACACAATTTATTGGTTTTTTGACAATATTACTCATGTTGTAAGTTTGAAGTGGAAAAAAAGAGAAAATGTGTTTTAAGTGTAATATACCTTTTTGATCAGAGTAACTTGGGGTTGGGTTAGGCCAGCACATGTAGACCTGAAAGAATGACCTTACACCATGGCCTCAGTAATACAACTTAGGTCCCGCAACGAAAGCTTTAACTTGCAAAAATTGTAAAACCAATCAAAATTTAAAGCTTTTTACAGAGAGGTCTTGAAGCAAGTGGTGTAGTATTAATAACATTTGAAAGCTTTGCTAAGAACTTTAGCTTTGAAGGCCAAGTTGTAGCACTTGGTTTCTATATATGGGCGTTAACACTGTCACAGACCATTTTACCAGCTCAAGGGTACTATCGGTATTTGGCTTTGAAAAGGTTTGTTAACAACAACTTTTGTCTTTACTGTACATACAGTATAGTCAAACACTATGAATACACAAGTTCTTTCAGTAATCCATTTTTTTACTTTACCATTAAAATGATAATGTTCAATCAATAAATTATGCTATTTATTTAGTTCAATGCCGCCATCAACAACGACTACAGTAACGTTATTTCTTATGTCAGCATGTGTTGCAGTGCCAAACATGATGTTATGCTATACAACTTACATGTTAACCGGTACAGCTAGGCCAGATTTCAACTATGGAACATTGTGGTTCAAAGAAGACCCTTTACCTATGATTTTGCTGGCTGATCTAGTAAGTGTAATATATGATGTTATATTGAAATGAAGGTTGTCTAGGATAAGAAGAAGTAAGGGGTTTGGTGTAAGTTGCTGCTAGGCTACAGTAGGAACGGAACTAGAATAGAGAGTATAGTAAGGGGCTTGAGTAAAGGTTATAGAGTTAGACAAAACCATAGCTATAGCAAGAATTGTGCAAGGTAGGCTAGAATTAAAAATTATAAAAAACCTTTCAGAAAAGCCCGTGGATGAAAGTCTACTTTGTGGTTCAAATGTCATGTTCAAGTGTCACATACATTGTATCAATTTTCTTTGCTTACAAATCAGTACGGTTTTTAAAACACAATGCTCAATTCCAATCTGCACAAACAATAAAACTTCAAACACAACTCTCAAAATGTCTTATGTTGCAGGTACGGTAATTTCTTTTTATTGCGAGTAAGATATGTTCACGGCAAAAGCGAAGGCTAAGACTATGGCTATGGCTATGGCTATGGCTATGGCTATGGCTATGGCTATGGCTATGGCTATGGCTAAATATATGTTATTTCAGAACATAATACCCCTCTTTATTTCTGTGGTACCAGTACTAACCATATGTATACCAATTTTCTTTGACATTTACATTGGCAATGCATTAACTATGTCATGTGCATTTATGACATTGATTCCCATTGGAAATCCGATAGTAACAATTGTCACCATTTCGCCATACAGGCACACCGTAATTAAGTGGTGGCGCCGTGCCACGTGCAGAACAAAGCGTAACGACGTGGAAGGATTATCTTCACAACCTCAAACTAGTTTCTGAGAAAATACCATAACAATAATAATATTGCAGATGTAAAACGTTAATTATAATATAACTGCTTTTTGGTTTCCTTTTAATAACTTTAATGAAAAGCTATTTAATAAACGTAAATTAAAGTTAATACATTAAAAAGCAAATTGCAAGCCTAGTTTCTCAAGTTTAAATTTTATCTTTCAACTTGAAATTAATTTTTTTACCTAAACTTTGTTTTAAAGTTTTAACATCAGTTTTAAACCTTGAAATTCATTATTATTACATAAAGTTCATTTTTAAGTATAAAATTCATTTTTACGCCTAAAATGAACTTATTAAGCCTAAAATTCACTTTTACGCATAGGATTCATTTTTCAGCATAAACTTTACTCGTGTAGGTCAAGTATAGATGTGCTTAGTCCCCGTGCACTCAGCATTACTCATTCTTCAAGGCGTCTGGGTTGCGCGGTGCACGGGGTCGAACCAAGGTCCTTCCGAATAACGAGCGGCGCCACAGCCACTGCGGTATCTACGCACAAAAAATGGCGAATCAAAAGTGGAAATATTTACAACGTTTTCATCGTTCCTAACCTTTAAATCAATGATAATCAGCCCACTCTTGTTATGGTGGTTTGTTCACCTGCTACACGGCCTTTGGTTTATCTTTAAAACTTATATGTCATTATTAAGCATAAAAAAAGGGCAAACATATTCAAGTATAATATAAACTGTAGCATATAATTTTGTCCACCCAGTTAAGTTATTTACGTCGTCAGGCCTTTTTTATTTGTTTTTGCATCCATTTTCTATTTCCCTAACCTTGCTTTGTCAAGCCTACAGCTTTTGTCACAAAAGAAATATTAAAGACAAAAACGAATGACTGTTATCAATGTCAAAGTGTGTTTGAACATCTGCAAACGTGCAGGATTCTACGTCCTATATAAGTTAAACTTGTTAGTTTGATGTACATATAATATTGTTGTATAACTATGAAGTGGATTTGTCTTTTGGCTTTGGTTTTTGCTTACGTTGCATCACAATGTAATGATAAGGGATGGGAATGTCCGCTTAGGGCTAATTTGTGTAACAATCAGGTAAGACAGGGTATTGTAAGGTAAGGCAAGTAGAGTAAAGTAGAGTAGAGTAAGATAGGGCAGAGTAAGGTTAGATAAGGTAGGCTAGGGTAGGGTGGATTACGATAAGGTACTCTAGAGTATAGTGAGGCCCGGCAAGAATGATAAAGCAAAAATGTGTTTTGCGATGTGGTAAAAGGCGTTACGGTTGAGTACGCTGAAGTACGGTAAATAAAAAAGGGTACAGTGCTGGTACGGTCGGTAGGTCTTGGTAAGAATAAATTACGGTAGGTACAGTGCGGTGTTCTAGGAGATAGTAGAAAAGTAGTATCTGATACGATAGACACCAGTAAAGCACGATCAGGTAAAAAAATATGCAAGTTACAATAGATAGGGAAGGGTAAAGTTGAAAAATTTGAAGATTTTCTTGATTTTTTAAAATTTAAGCTGTACATCCCTCTGATGAACGACCAATGCCCAAAAACATGTAATCGTTGCCCAGCTGGAGGCGCAAGCGGTTCTGGAGGCAGCGGTACTGCTGGAAATGGCAGTGCGGCTGGTAGTGGTGCAGGTGCAGGCGGCGGCGCTTGTAATGATGGTGGACCGGACTGTGCTAAGAGCCAGTAT
This sequence comes from Bursaphelenchus okinawaensis, assembly GCA_904066225.2. Classification (NCBI taxonomy): domain Eukaryota; kingdom Metazoa; phylum Nematoda; class Chromadorea; order Rhabditida; family Aphelenchoididae; genus Bursaphelenchus; species Bursaphelenchus okinawaensis. The sequence continues at coordinate 1,194,283 of CAJFCW020000005.1, read as the reverse complement.
TTGTGCACTGTGCCGGTAAGATTATGTTAGCTTGAAATAAAATGACTATAAAGCTGGAACAAGATGAAATAATTAATGCAGTAACGTAGTTAAAGTATGCTACAGAAAAACGTCAGGTGTAACATGTTTGTAGAATACTAAGAGTTAAGAAAAGTAGTGTTACCTAAGTTTATATTTCAGGCTTATGCAACCTTCATGGCCAAGGAATGTGCTCAAACTTGTGGAAAATGCGGATAAAACAAAATCTACGTTGTTCATCATACTTGAGCTATTAATATTGAATGTTTAATTACTTGTCAAAGTTTGATGTAAATAAAGAGTTCTCTAATACATAAAGTTAACGTTAATGTTAATGATTTAAAAAAACATTGAAAAAATTTCTTTTTTCATTAATACAGACTACTAGTATCATATAAAAAATTAATCTTCTCAGTATTTAAAAAGTCAGTGAGCATAAACTTTCTGACATTACATCCCGCAACAAATGAGGATTTCCAATCAAGAACTGCCGTTGAACCCATTTCTTCCTTTCAATCCAAATTTTCTCACTACTACCTAAAACAATATGGTAAAATCTTCGACATCTTTCAACTCTTGTTGAAGTCCTCTTAAGCTTTACCTCATTAAAGCGTCATTTCTTTGTCCTTCTACGCTTTCCAAACAACCTGTATTTTATATTAACCTAAAGCATTGAACAAAAAACAACTATAACATAACAGACTTTGACCAAAAAGAAATCAAACCGTCCTTGGACTTTAAAAGTATCAAATTAATGTCATGCCTTGCAAACCATAACCGAATCGATGAAGTTGGATCCATTTAATAAAGGTTTAGAGCAAATATCAACATCAGATTAAAAACAGAAAAAGAAAACACATGAATCTTACACTTTTCAAACGACTTTTTAAAACAATTTACAAAAATAACGTATAAAAACAGTAAAAACATGTTAATTCTGTAATTTTTTCAACAAGTAGGAGACAAGTTAGACTTGTTTCTTGGAATATACTTCAAGAAACAACCAATTTCAACAAAAATAACTTGGAAAAAAAATAATTTTTTGGAGTTCGCGGTCTTGATTGGGGATCCTGTTTTGTTGCGGAATGACAAGTGAGGAAATTTATGCTAACTGGTCCTTTAACGGTCATGTTTCTCTTCCTAGCCTTACTGCTGTAGCAAGCAAGCAGAATTTTCCCTCTACCCTACCCTACCCTACCCTACCTTACCCTACACTACCCTACCCTACCCTACCCTACCCTACCCTACCCTACCTTACCCTACACTACCCTACCCTACCCTACCCTACCCTACCCTACCCTACCCTACTCTAACCTACCTTATTCTACCCTACCTTATCCTACTCTACCTTATCCTAACCAGGCAAATATTCAAATACGGTCTTCCACATTGTTCTTAAACTCTAGGTCAACGATAATCAGCCCCCTCATATTAGAATGGTTTACTCACCTGTCACACAATCTCATGTGTTTAAGATTTATGCTCGCTTTGTGTTGAACACAAATATGTACAGAGTTCAACACAACATCATCCGTTATATGTTCGGTATATGGGACGAAAGCTTAGTTTTTGCGTACTAGCTGTAGTAGACAATGTTAGTAAGTGTAGACTAAGTGCAAGAAAGAATATGCTAAAAACTTAGTTAAAACATAAAAAATACCGTCTTATAGCCCGGTTCTAGCTCTGGTTTCGCTATTTTAAATCTTACCTTTGGCTTTGCTTCCAACTCCGGTGCAAGAGCTGCATTGAAGCAGGAATCACAGCCACCGCCAAAACCTTTGAAAGCCATCGTTCCTATCTAACTACATACTGTAAACTTATCTAAATTTCGCGGTGTCATATTTCTTAGTTTATCTATCTTAAGCTCTAGAAACTAGTAAATATAATTACTCTCCTAGACAAATAGTTAACTCGCAACCACTTGCTATTTGGAAGGACTTTGATTTAACCCCCGCCTCCGCCCAACCCAGGCGCATTAGGAATGGGTAGTGCTAGAAACACGGGGACTAGACCCATCAACACTTGTCCAGCACAGCTGTATGATAGACAAGTCAATAGCCTATGAAGCAACTCACCCACGAATCAGTGATGCGGTGAACAGTGAAAACTGGAGCGAGACCCCATTATGAAAAACATCAAAAAACCGAGGAGAGCTCCGGTGGGCAACGAGGAGGAACTAGATCAATCCAGGAACATACACACATAACTTCAATGCAATCTTCGGCATCAACAACATATATTATATCTACATTCCATTGACCGTAAACTGCGGTTGTTTAGAGTAGAAAATACAAGGTGTGCCAAAAGTCCCCGGACTAACTTGGCACACCCTGTGTGTTAATGAACATTTAAAAAAATTTTTAAACATTTTTACAAAACTTAACCTACCGTATGCTTTTCTACAAACCAAACAACAGATATGTTCATTTTTCAATTAGAGAACAAAACTTTGTTAGCTACAACTGTAACATGTAGTGTTGTCACAGCCAGTTCAATTATCCAACGCCTTCTTGGGTATACTGTCATCGTGTGTTTGCACATTTGTAAATTAAGCAAAAGTGTAGGTGGCATATATAAGGAGATGTGGTCAGTTTGATACACACATTGTGCACAAAAATCATGAAATTGATTTTAGTTTTTGGTATGGTTGTGGCTTACGTTGCAGCCCAATGTAATGATAAGGGTTGGGAGTGTCCGCAACGGGTTGACTTGTGTAATAATCAGGTAAGACAGGGTATTGTAAGGTAGGGTAGGATAGAGTAAGGTAAAGTAGAGTAGGGTAAGGTACAATAAGGTCAAGTAGAGTAGGGTGGTTGTGCTACGCTTTTTTCAAAACAGGCCGGGCCACGCCAGGCATAAATTTTTTTACCAAGTCGGACCGGCTTAAAAAGTGAAAACGGGTTGAGCTTAAAAGTTGGGCCCGAGTTTGAACCGAACTTCAAAGTAGGTCTGGCCGGTTTTTCACTTCTAGTCAGGCTAAAGCAAATTTGAAAGAAGCCGAGCCGGCCAGGGCCGGGCGGGGACTTTTGGTCTAGGAGCAGGGGTCTAAAAAATCGGCACAGGTAGCTACCTGTGCCGATTTTTTGAAAAAATTTTTTTTCCGAAAATCCACAGGGGGGGGACCACGTTCAACTTTTTCAAAAATTTTTTTTCTGGGGTCCCCCCCCTCGCGCCCGGCCTTGGAGCCGGCACATGTGGGCCCAAGGGCCGAAACAAGACCGACCTCTGAAGCTCAAGAAGACAAGTGTAGGTGCTATTACTTAAGGTCCAGAAGCAGTAAAAAACAAATTTCTCAACTTATTATTTAAAACGTTTTAAGTAAGAGATCTGGCCATTCGGAAGAAGATTTTAAGCCGAACCGACAAATTGTTAAGCCCTGGCTTCTTTAGAGGTCTACTCGCAAGCTCGTTGTAGTCGTATCAGTTTGTTTATTCTGAGCGTACCCAGTTAGAATTGAAGCTCATGTGCAGCTACTAGACTAAGAAAATTCAGCTGGTGCGTTGCAGCCGCTGAACTAAAAAATTTTCAAAAAATTATTAATTTGTCAAGGCTATATAAGGTAGAACAAAGTAAAACTTTATTATTAAACAAAAGAAAGCTTGACTAAACCAAATTTTAAGCTGTACCTCACACTGATGACTGACCAATGTCCAAAGACTTGCAATCGCTGTCCCAACAATGCCAATGGCAACAATGCTAATGGCAATGGAGCTAACGGTAGTGGAAATGCGGCTAGTGGAAATGGCGATGCTGCTAGTGGTAATGCTGCTGATGGTAATGCTGCTAGTGGCAACGCCAGTGGGGACAACGCAAACGGCAACAATGCTAATGGAAATGGTAACAAGGGTTGTAATGATGGTGGACCAGACTGTGCGAAAACTCAGTATTTGTGCACTGTTCCGGTAAGAACGACAATAACATAAAATTTGAAAAAAAATATATGTTAAGCTACTGTAACATTACAGTCGGAATCTCTTGTTTGAACAGCATTAAACCAAAAGTTCAAAAAAAGCGAGAACTTTGTTTACAAAACAAAAAATGGCAAGAACTTTCTTTACAAAACAAAAAATGACAGACTTTTTTTTAAAACAAAATGGCAAGAACTTTCTTTACAAAACAAGAAATGGCAATAACTCTTTAAAAATCAAAAAAAGTACAAAACAGAAAAGTTTGGCAAATACACCAGCAAATTGATCAATCCCATACTTTTTACCCCAAAAAGTTCTGTAGCTGACTGATGATGTCTATAAGCAAAACCAACTTTTATGTTCTTTAGATAATTCAAAATGCTTTTAATACCTTTGCTCTTAGGCTTACGCATCGTTCATGGCTAAGGAATGTGCTCAGACATGCGGAAAGTGCAATGGATAAACCTGCAGTACTAATGATATTTTGTTACAACTACTTGGTTTTTACCAAAATAAATTATATTTTGACATTTAATATGCACTGTCAAAGTACAGCGGAGCCTCTATATAACAAATAGTTAAAATAATGAAAAATCGTTTGTTATGTAGAGGTTTTGTTATAGAAAGGTTAAAAATGCACTGTGTAATAAAAGCCGGGGACTCATACTTGTTCGTTATACGGAGGTTTCGTTATATAGATGTTTCTTATACGGAGGTTCCATTGTATACTGTAATTAAAAATTTGTTAATGCATTTTAAAATTCTGTGAGACCTATTTAATTCTACCTTATGCTAAATTTTTTGACGCATATACCAAATAAAACATTGCAAAAATACCAATTCCGAGAAACAAAACACTATTTGCACAGAAAAATAACAATTTTGCGGTAAAACTATAAACTTTTGCTTTGTAATACTTCCGTTTACCGTTCATTCTCACGATGTTTGATTACATTCCAACTAACAACTACGTACATTTCCACTAAGATTTGGAAACAAATGACTAACATACGAAAATCGTATTATGTGTATACAAAATTCTGACTCAATGTTTGTTTTTTTTCGTTGCTTTGTTAAAAATCGTCAGGCAACATAGAGCTTAGTATCTAAAATTTTACAAGTTGTACAATTTTACAATTTTTATTGAGGTAGGGGCTAAGATAACAAATATTAAAGTTTCTAAGGCAACATCTAGAAAATTCCTAAAGTAAGAACTACAATAGGAGCTAGTTGTACAATTTAGCCAATGTGTTTTTAAGTAGAAGTTAGGGTAACAACTAGAGTAAGAACTAGAAAAAGAGCTATAATAGAAGCTAAGTGTGGGCTATGGCAGAAGCTAGAGTAAAAAGTACCGTAAAGGTTAGATAAAAAGTAGTAGGACTGATATTAAAAAAAAGAATAAGAGCTGGAGTAGAGAATAGCGCAAGGCAAAAGTAGGAGCTAGAGTACGGGCTAATGCAAAGGCTAGGATAGGGTCTAGACTGTAGAGCCAGGGGAGGATATGAAACATCTTAGACGGGTAAAAGATATAATAGGGTTAAAGCATAAGCTAGGGTAGAGGCTTGAGTAAAAGTTAGAATAGAGGTTCGGGCGAGGTTTAGGGTAGAAGCTAGGGTATAATGTAGAGTAGAAGCTATGGCAAGAATTGGGCTAAAAGCTTGAGTATTTATGTGCTAATGTAGGAGCTACTCTAAGACTCAAAACAAAAGCTGAATTACGAGCTAGGAGCTAGGGTAGGAAATAGAGCAATAACTTGGCTGAACTCTAGGGTAGATATTGAGTAGGGACTAGGGCATGAGCTAGAGTAGAGGCTAGTGTAAGAGCTAAATTAGGGTAATGGGTAAAAACTCAACCTAATAAATTTGCATTTACTAAGCTTAAACCTATTCCGTGTTAACATATTTAATCATCGTTTAGCCTGATTTTCTTGCTATCTCTTAAGTTAAGAATTTTTAAACTTAAATTGACTTTTATTGATATGTATATTGTTGTTGTTCACTGTGCTTAAAATGTTCATTTTTGCATGTTAAAGTTTACATATAAAACATATTTTAAACTTTTAATAAATTATGTTTTTTACGTTAAAACCTTACTTTTGCTTATGATTTCGACGACCACAAAGTCTGCATGACTTTTGACAAGTTTTTCCTGCCTCATTAAGGCATTACTGATAGTGATGTGCATGAAAATTCGTTGAAATTTGCTGTTGAAATTTCGGACCAAACTAGTGATAAGAAAAGCCTTACAACCAAGGTGAGTGAACGTGTGGAACCAAAAATGCTTAAGAGTTGGTGATACGTGCGTTTATGGGGCTACGTGACCAGGCATAGGTCGGGTTATCATTGAGAGTGCTTTCGAAATAGCACAAGGTCCGGAGGGCTTGCTGGGGACCGTGACTATCGTGAAAATGGTTTTATCAGTGAAAGCGAGGCAATTGTTTGTTCAAGAATGTTGAAAACTGATTAGGAACGGCGACCGAAAATGAAAAACAGACGATTACGGTACATTTGGCATGACAATTTTGTTTTTGTAAAAGTCACATACAATGTGGTCTTGGTTGTGATAGGTTTGAGAAGGATAAGGGTAAGGAGAAAAGGTAAAGTAAGGTAGTGCAAGGGAAAAATAAAGCACGGCACGGCAAAAGTAGAGCAAGGTAAAGCAAAACCAGGGTAGAGAAGGGTAAAGCAAAGATAATGTAGGGCATGGTAAAGATAAAGGACGGCAGGGCATATGTAGGCTGCAACATAGAAATGGTATTGTAGGGTAGGGTAGGGTAGTTAAAATTTAAAAAAAAACTAAAATGAGAGCAATAGCGTTTTTAGAAACTATGTTTTAGTGTAGTTTCTGTCTGTTCCAAAACATAAATTTTTTACTCTGTAGTTTGACATCTTTATGTTAAGTTATATGCTTACCAAGAATTGTTTATGTCTCATTAGCGCAATTTGCAAGTATTTTAACATTGTTTTCTACCTTGTGTTACAAATTTTTTACCGAATGATCATTAGTTGCATAGTAATTGCAAACTTTTTTCATTAAAAATAAACTTAATTTTACAAAATTTAGAAATTTAAATTGTAATTAATATGCAATACGAAAACGTTTATAATGTTAAACCTTGAATTATAATGTTACTGTAAATAAATTTCATATTAAGTAAACTTTTACTTTTTGGAAATACAGGTGCATTTAGTGTGTTATGTAGTATTTTACAAAACTTTTGACAAGTTGCGTGTTTGCGTTAAAACCAAAAAATATTTTTTTTTATTTTTAGTTTATGTTTATTTTTTTTCCTACTACTATGTAATGCTTTAGACTTAACTTTTTTATGCTTAAGGCTGTTGGTGTATAGGTTCAATAGGTTGTTGTAAAATTTTAGATTTTATACTTATACAAGAAGAAAGTATTATATGTATGTGTTTTTCACGTGCATTATGAAACCTATAAAACGCGTATGTATACATACTACTTGAAAAAACGTAAAGTAATATTTGAAACACTATTGCGTACTCTGTGTAGCTACTATTTATTACAGTAAGCCATATATTTCAAAGTGTTTTAATCCACCATAAAACGGTTATATCTGTCATTATATTGTTGTCGTAGTGATAACAGAAAGATACCGTAACATGAATTTTTGAAAAAATTTTTCCTTGAAAATTGCCATTAATAACCTTATAGTTAAGCTTCGTAATATTAGCTTAGCAGGCTTGGACAGAAATTCTAGGATAAAATTTGAGCTCTTTTACAAATATTTCTAATTTTGTGTTCAAAACTGTTTACAAAACATCTTTAATTACAAACACAAGTTGGTCATGTGTGTGGTATTTTGGCGTTGATGAAACCTGTTTTGTAACAAACTTAATCTCAATTCAATTTACATTTTATTAATCCCAAAATGTTGCATTTATCCGCAGCGGATAAAGGCGAAGACCTTGTGTTAAAAAGTGGCAATGATCAATGTAACATTAATACTAAGAGTTATTTTAAGATTGTGGCTTAGATATTGTAGAATTAGGGTTCAACTTAAGCTTAGCAAGCTTAGGCTTAGTAGGCTTAGTCTTAGCAGGTTGAAGCTTAGCAGTCTTACGTATCGTAAGTTACGATTCGTAGAATTAAGCTTGTTAAGCATTGACTTATTAAGCTTAAGCGTAGTAGGCTTAGACTGAGTTAGTCTTAGGCTTAGTATGCTTAAGCTTAGTAGACATAGGCTTGGTAGTCTTAGGCTTAGTAGACTTAGGTTTAGTAGTCCGATATGTAACAAGTTTATGTTAAACAAGCTTAGGCTTAGAAATTAAGCTTTAAAGTCTTAGGTTTTGTAGGCTCGCAGAAATTTAGAATCAGGATCCAGCACTCGCAGTCATTTTTTTGGGTCGTTTTACACCGAGGCAAGTATTATATAAAACCATAATATTACATTGGATCCAATCCTGTAGACTCTGTGTTACGAAGATTACGTTTTTTGGCATAGTCTTAACAGGCATAGGTTTTAAAGGTTTAGGCGTGTCTAAGCTGAAAGGCTTACCAAGAGTAGTCTGAGTAGGCATAGGCTTAGTAGAGTTAAGCTTTGTAGGTTTTGGTTTACTAGGGTTTAGCTTAGTAGGAGTTAATTTAGTAGGCTGTAGAATATTAGACTTGGGCTTACTAAGCTTGGACTTAGTAGGCTTATTAACTTAGGAGGCTAACAATTAGTGGGCTCAGGATTAGTAGGCTTAATTTAGTAAGCTGCAACATTTGAGGTTTGTGCTTAGTAAGCTTATTCTTAGTATGCTAAAATTTAATAGACCCAAGAAAGTTACAGTTCGTAGACTTGAGCCCAGTAGGGTTTGGTTTAGTACGCTTAAGCATCTATATTAGGCTTGTTTTTAGAGTTTGCAGTGTGTATAGCGAGCGTGGGCTTATGGACCGTGCATTAGTAATTATAAGTCACTATCACACAACACAAACCTAACATAATCTCATAAAAAATTCAATTTTACAACTTTTTCGAATTGGTATTTACAGTATTTGAAAACTTAAAAATTAACAGCGCTTTAAATATTAGAGTAGGTAAAAGTTTGTACACTTTGATTAAAATGTTTTTTTAAAAGTGTTTGCAATAATGTCAATTTAACATTTGAAGTCAGCTGGTATGTGTCAGGCTTCTAATTTTATACTATAGGAAATTGTAATTCTTTTTTAGATCCTAATATAATATTTTTTGCGTAATAATGGCTAAATGTTTCGTTCACAGTATAGTAATTTTTGAGTACGTAACAGGTACAACAAGGTAAGAAAACATAAAGTATTGAATGTATTAGCTAAGGGATACCGTGGCTACAATATAATACAAAGTTTACAAACAACACGCTCCAATGTTAGGCCTAGCCATAGCCATAGCCATAATTTTAACTTTTTTTTTTTTTGAAAATTATAGTTTTGTGGTAACAAAGTTTATTGTTGTGGGAATACTATGTTTTGAAACAATAACAATACACACATCTATATCCAACACAAAATTATAGAACAGTTCAAGACCTAATTGTAAAAAACTTTGTTTTCTAAGTGTGCGAACAAAGTACAAGTGTATGTTATAGTTAAATGTTGTGAGCTAGTGTTTAGCAACATTAATGGGAAAATAATAGTATTGTTGTTATGTTGGGCACTTCCGGAGGAATGTTAAAATTGGTTGGTACTGTATTTTTTAACTTGTAACTTGGAAATGACAGTAGCTTTAACTTTTGCATAGCCAGACTACCTGTCCGCTTGCGCTATTCTAACCCTTCTAATCCTTACTCTAGACATACTTTAGCTCTAACCAATTCTTACCCTAGCCCTACTCTAGCGCTACTTTAGCTTTATTATTAGCACATTATAGCTTCATTTTTCAATAGTAGTAGGAATCATACCCTATTTTTATCTACTCCGAGCATTACCCATCATGCCCTGCTTTAGTTCTGTCTTAGCCTTAACATATCTGTACCTTAGCATGTTTTTTAGCTTGTTCTAGCCTTTTGTAACCTCTATTCCTATGCTACTCTTACATTACTCTTGCATAGTCCTAACTTAGCTCGACTGTTTGCCCATAGTAGTCTTACGTTTCTACAGCAGTACTATTGTTCACTTTTGTGGTCTAATAGCCTACTTCAACTTCATTGTTATTCCATTTTAGTTTAGCGTAGCCAGCTTCTGTTCTAGCAAGCTTAACGTAGCCCAGCTTTTTTTTCGCAGTAAAATCTTGTTGAACTTTTATATTAGCCGTCTTAGAAAGCCTTACAGCTTGAAACAGTTTAATTAAAAAGTATTAGTGCTACGTACAGGAAACAGCGATTAACTGTTTTTCTCCGATTGTCATAACTATTCTTAATCTGCTAAGATGCTTGGTAAGTTTTCATGTATATTATTCTATATATACTCGACTAGGTAGATTAGTCTATGACACAAAGCACAACAAAAAAAATAAGTCAAAAAAGTTTTTTTTAAATTTTTTATTTTTTTTAAATGTTTTTGCAATTTTAGGTATTGATAGGCTTTGCAGGCTTGATAATATGTAAAATTTTCAGTACCTACATTTCAAAATTAAAAATTAAATTTTATTCTTTAGAATTTGATGCACTAAATGTATAAATGTTTACTGTCGCACTCCTGCGTCAGGTTTTAATCCGCCTTTTGTTGTATGAGATTTTAATTAATTGTTGACAACAAATGAAACATCAAAGATAATATGAGAGTGTTTTTACAATAATATAATCTTAAAACAGACCATGTGTTACTATAAGAGTTTTAGCCTTTATCTTGGTCTCAGCTCGAGCTGAGGCCCTAGCCCAGAGCCCTAGCCAAGAGCCCTAACCCGCGAGCTTTTCCCTGAGAGTTCTAACCCGAAAGTCCTAGCCAGAAAGCCCTAGCCGAAAAACCCCAGCTTGAGAGCACTAGAGCGAGAGCTCTAACCCGAGCCTTAGCTTGAAAGCCCTAGCCCAGAGCCTTAGCTCAGAGCCCTAGCTTAGGGCCTTAGCCCAAAGCCCTAGCTCGAGAGACTTAACCCGAGAGTTCTAACCTAAAAGTCCTAGCCAGAAAGCCCTAGCCGAAAAACCCTAGCTCAAGAGCGCTAGCACGACAGCTTTAGCCCGAGCCTTCACTTGAAAGCCCTAGACCAAGAACCATAGTTTGAGAACCTTACGGGCCCTAGCCTGAGAGCACTATCCTGAGTCTAGCCCGGGAGCCATAGTCCTAGTCCTTGGTGCAGTTCTAGTTGTAGAGCCAACCCGTAGGTTAAGCTCTAGTTCCCGGCCTCGACCTCGGGTTTAGTTCCGGTCATAGGCTCAGCCCCTGCTCTAACTCTAGCCTTATCCTTTTTCCTATAACATTTTGATCCTTGTATACTTTACTGTAAAACATCATTTTATAAAAGTTTATGAAATAACAATCTTCTTTTATACTGTAGTATCCTTATGTCTGTCAAGTGTTGTATAGTATAAATTAACATATAGCTAATGCTTGTCACACATTATCCCTTATAGTCTTACGACATTTGTTAAACAGTGTAATTACATAAGATTTATGATCAAACGGACAAGAATTAGACCACAGAACAGTGTCGTAAATATTTTGCAAGAATTTCAGTTTTACTGTAGTTTCGCTGAAATATTGGAAAATGTGACAAAATGTCAAACGTGACGAAATGTCACACTTTGTAACAACTGTGTGTTTTTAAAAATTTTTATGTTGTAAAATACAAATTGTGATCTATTTTAAACAAATTTTACATTTTTTAATCTATTGGTGCAGAATGCCAATTTGGGCGCCAAATCAAAAAGTTGAAAAAAAAATTAAATTTTTGATTAAAAATTTTTTTTGCTTTAAAAATGTAAAATACGTATTATCATAATTTTATGAATTTTTTAGCGTCATTTAAGCATTTGTAACAAAATGCCAATTATGGCGCCAAAACTAAAATTTTAAAAAATTTTAAAATTTAAGTTTTCTAATAAAAATTTTCATTTTACTATATTCTAAGCCAATTTTAAAGGCCATACAATCTCCAAAAATCGCTAAAAGGCCATCTACTTACACCGTAATAGGCTTATAAGCTCCAAGCTAATCTTGACATATTATACACTGCTAAAATAGCATTAACCGGTGGCAGGAAATGAGCGTCGGCACTGCGAATTTCACGTAAAGTTACAAATTTTGTGCAACCTTGACGTCGACAAGATTAGTATTCTTTAAACCTTGTAGTACATTACGGTCTAAAAAGCTTGGGGTTAATTACGGTGCTTTTTTAAACATACAATTTGGTAGAGCAGGACAAGGTTAGAGTAGGTCGTTATTGTTGCTTTATCCATAGCCCAGAACCCTAGTTCAGAGCCCTAGCTCAAAAGCCCTAGTCCGAGAGCCCTAGCCCGGTAGAAAAAAGCAAAGTAAAGAAACAGTAAAGTCGGGTAAAACAAAGAAAAGTAGAACAACAAAGATAGATTAATGTAGGGCATGTAGGGCAAAGCAAAAGTAAGACAATGAAGGGCTAAAGTACAGCAAGGTAGGTCAGGGCGGCAATATGAAGCAGAACAGAACAAGGATGGAGTAATGTAAGGCAAAGGTAAAGCATAGCAATGAAAATAGAGTAAGGTAGGGTAGGGTAGGGTAGGGTAGGGTAGGGTAGGATAGGGTAGGGTAGGGTAGGGTAGGGTAGGGTAGGGTAGGGTAGGGTAGGGTATGGTAGGGTAGGGTAGGGTAGGGTAGGGTAGGGTAGGGTAGGGTAAGATAGGGTAGGGTAGGGTAGGGTAGAGTGGGGTAGGGTAGGGTAGGGTAGGGTAGGGTAGGGTAGGGTTGTTTTTTAAAAGTTTATTGTTTCTGTTGTTCAAACTTTTTACCACCCCCATTTCTATTAAAAGTACAAGCCAATTAACGTCTTGTTTATGTTTTCCCAAGTCCGTGTAACAAACAGTGGAAAAGGAAGATCATTTGGCGATTATTAACTTGTTGGTTGCGCGACGCAACAAGATCATTTTTGATTAACAAAAACTCGAAAAAACGATTTGCCGATCCATAAAAAATTTACCATCACGTCATACTACAAACTCCAAGTTGACTGTTTTTAACATTGTAACTGTCATGTGTCTAACTGTCTATATTGTTGTAGTTGTCTCTAGGTATTTGAAACGCGGTTAAACGTTGAAAAGTTGAATAAAGTTGGGGGTGTTGGGGCAGTGTAAAGTATAGTTTTTGATTGTTAAACAAAGTTTTGTGCAGTTTTAGGGCTTACTTTGATCTTCAAATTAATGATCTGAGATGTTTGTTTTTGACTGTAGTTTGTAATTCAATTTGAGGGACCATTGTTGATTCGAGAGCTCGACTAGACTGTGCTTAGCTTAGATAGGCTGGGCTAAGCTGGGCTGGGCTGGGCTGGGCTGGGCTGGGGTAGACTGGGCTGGGTTGGGCTGGGCTGGGCTGGGCTTTTTAGTTCAGCTTGGCTTGGCAGTGCAAAGAGAGTAAAGCTAAGGTGGGCAAAGCACTTCAGGGCTTTCATAAACCTAGTTGTTGCAGCAAAACATAATTTGAAATATGTCATTACATGCTCACAAGGGCTGAAATATAATGACATTTTGTCCATTAAACCCTTTTTTACTGTATTGACAACGACGATACAGTAACATTTCAATACCGTAATCCGATTTTAAAATTAAAAAATGATACGTTAACTAAACCTTTTTACATAAAAAATTTTGATTGTCATTATGACAATGACGTTAATGTGTTTGTCATTTGACTGTAGAATGCATTCCTATCTAAATTAATTGAAAATTTTTATTTTAAGCAGATGATCGTTATTTGTACCTCATTCGTCGAGTTTCAATAAGTATACGGCTTGTTTTTCAATTATAATAATTTGCTACGTATTTGGAGATACAGTGTAACATATGTTACATGTACAAAATAGTCATATGAACAAAAGTAATTTTTTGTTAATGTTGGTAATGTACGTATATTTGAAAGCAGGACCACTAGGCTCGGCCTAGTCAGGTTAACACTAGACCCAACCGTAGAATAAAAGAGCTGGGTATTCATTAAAACCCGAGGAGCGGGCTCGGGTACCGTAACGAAAGCGTAATAGTAATTAAGGCAAGGCAAGGCAAGGCAAGGCAAGGCAAGGCAAGGCAAGGCAAGGCAAGGCAAGGCAAGGCAAGGCAATTACCCGTCTGTTACTGTAGTTAGAATAGAATTGAAAAAAAAGACGATTAAAGTATCTTTTTGAGTTAAAATAAGGCTCGTAAATAGCTGTATATTTTTAAAATTGGATTTAAAAATTAATTTTTAAGCTTTTTTAAGAGTCAAAAATAAATTTTACGAGCTGTTTCAATGCTTTTTAAAATTTTTATTTTTGTAAAATATTTAAATTTTTAAAAATTATTTATTTTACAAAATTTACGTTTAAATTGTCATTTTTGACATTTTTGGCATTCTGTTTTAAAAAAAATTTAAACACACCCCTTCTTCAAATTTGAATAGAGTGGCACTAGGTCTGGGCTCAGCTTAATCTTTTACAGACTAAATTCTTCTCTCCTCCTTCACAAATTCTAATGTTTTATCAGTATTATTTTAGGGTTCAAGTTCTGGTCTCTCAATGATCTCAATGACGTGAGGACGGAGATTTTAAACTTTTTTTTAAACGAAATGAGTGACTTTGAAAAGGCGTTGAAAATTTGTTTTTTAACTCTTAAAGAATTGTTTCTTGGATGGGTCATGTTTTTATATAAAGCAAAGATCAAGCTAATGATAAATATAGAATATGGCCAAGTTTCATTTTAATGATCACGTTTAAAGGACCAGTTCGCCCATTAAAATATCATTGGCATTCTGTCGCAAAAATTCGACGTTTATTTTTTTTCGCAAAAAAAACCTGAACAGGTCGGTCCCAAATTGGAAAATTCATTTCGACACCGACCCACTCACGTTTTTTGAGAAAAATGATTTTGATTGAAATTGCCTGATTTTCGACGCTTTTTGCGACAGAATGCCAATGATATTTGAATGGGCGAACTGGTCCTTTAACAGGCGGGGATTATTGAGTTCAAATTCAAGTGCGATGAGAGTGATTATGTAGGCATTGCTGCCTTACAGTTTACTATTAGGTGCCAACATAAAGAACCCGCTATTTTTTACAGGAAATTACAGGCAAATTATGGCGGGTTCTTTATGTCGGCACCTAATATAGCTCTCCGTAGCTCCCTAGCCGTTCTTCTTGATCTTGTTTTTACTTTTGCCATAGTCTTTACTCTTTTCTAGTTTTTTTGAGCCTCTAATTGTTTCACCTTACTTTAGCTCCTAACCTATTCACAGCTCTAGTTTTTTCATTAGAGTCGTAAATCTTACTTGTATACTTACCATTGACACATTACTATGTAGGCGTAAAAACCAATTATTTTAACATCTTTTTCGACCACAAAACCATATAATTCTAAAATGACACTGTAATACGGTGCTATTTTAAAGTTTTTGCGACCAGAAAACCGGTTGGATATAAAGCGATTAACTTTAAGTATAAAGTATGCCATAAAATTGCATATTCAAACCTTGCAGATATGTGGTAGGTTGTAAGTAAAAATGTTCATAATATATTTTATAAGTAGAAGTGTTCTTCAAAATAAGCTGGAGTAGGCATTGAGAAGTTGAAAAGGCTGACAATTGTGAGAGGATGGGCTGGGAAGCATATCTTTCTCGTGTTACCCAGCCTTACTTTGCTCCACCCTGCGTAACCCTAACTTACTATATCATTCCCTCGTTTCAATAAGAACCGCTCACTGCTAGTTACTGTAAGATTATGAGTGATTGTGTAGGTATTGATGCCTTACAGTTTACTATTAGGTGCCGACATAAAGAACCCGCCATTTTTTACAAGAAAGTACAGGAAAAGTATGGCGGGTTCTTTATGTCGGCACCTAATATACAGTAACCATCAAAAACAAAATCTAAACAGTTTTTACAAAAAATATGTCATATCCGCTAAAATCATTTTTTAAATCTCGTTTGTCTTTTTAAGGCGTTTTTTAAATTTTTAATCCGAATGAAACGATAAGCGAATACCAGGAACTTCTGCTGATATATACAACCACAATAAAAATATGCAAAACTGTAACTGTGTAAAAGCTTTTGAAATGTTACAGTATTTTTGCTTACTATATTTGTTATTATCCATCATTCATCTAAAGATAAAAAAATATTAATTAAAGTCTTTTCTATTATGTGCTGACATAAAGAACTAGCCATACTTTTTCTGTAATTTTTAGTAAAAAATGGTGGGTTCTTTATGTCGGCATCTAATATTTAAAAACAAACAAAAAAATTAATTTTTAAAATCATAAATCAATACTTTTCATAATTAAAATTGCAAAACGTTGTACAGAACTCTGAACAACACCCCCATTGCCCAAACTATAGCAATGTTTAGGTATTAGTAAAAAAGTGCTTCGTACTTTACATTTTTCTTTTGAAAATAACAATAAGAAGCCAAATAATACAAACATTAACAGCTATTGTAATTCATGTTGTACTAGTTTAGTGTTGCGAAAATCTTTTTCATAGTAACTTATTTAGCTTAGACATCTTATAGTATACTTGAAGGGTGTAAAGGCTGGTAAAAATTTTCGTCTCCGCTCTTGCTAAGCTAAGTTTAGGTTTACAAAGAGTGAGCTTACAAAGCATAAACACAAGTACATCTCTACTAAGTCCAAGGCAAAGCTTAAGCTTACGTTCAAACTTACAGGCTTGAACTTAAGAATAAGACTAGGCGTAAGTTTGAGCTTGAACCTCGCCGTGATGTTGATCTTAATGTTGGTTCAATTTTTGATCTTGACTTTGATCCTGGTCTTGAACCTGAGCTTGATTTTGAGCCTAAGCCTGAGCCTGAGCCTGAGCCTAAGCTTGAGCCTAAGCTTGAGCCTAAGCTTGAGCTTGAGTTTGAGCTTGCAAAAAACGGAGAGATCACCCACGTGGCCGCAAAGAGAGCGGTTAGACATTTTCTTTTTCGCCGAGATTTTGGGGTTTGTTGGAAATATTATTGGGAATGTTACAAACTGCCCATTTGATTTTATATTCAAATTAATTAAGGTTTAAATAAAAAAAGAATACCACCCATTTATCGAAAACAGAATCGAAACTAGTGTTCTCGGCGGGGGGGACTTTTTCATCCCCGCAGCCCGGAAATCTCGCAATTTTCGAAAAAAACGTCCTCGCCGGGATCGGGGTGGGGGTCCCGTAATTCAGCGCAAAATTTGAAAAAATCCCCCCCCCCCCCACAAATAACACCATAAACTTGTTTTTAAAAACTTTTTTAAAAAATTTTTTTAAAGTTAAATGTGTTTTCGTTAAAAAACGCCATTATCACGCCGCCAAAACAACATCTTCAACAGATAAGCTAGCATTTCGTTTACCGTACTATAATCTTACAAAATGAGTCCAACACGACCATTATTCGTGAATTTTGTGTCAATAACAAAAAATATTTTTACATAACCACACATTGTAAATTTAATTTTCGCAAAAAAACATTGTAAATTGCTGTTTTTTGTTCTTATTTGTTTATAATTATAGTCCGTTTACAGTAATAGGTTACAGTAATATATTTTGAAGCGCATCTATTTTTAGTTTTTTTTTTAAGATTTACCTTACCCTGCCCTTTAAAAAAAACTAAATTAATGTAGAGCAGAGTAATGAAAGGCAAAGGTATGGTAGGAACGAGAAGAAATGGTAAAGCCCGGCAAGGCAAAGATAAAGCAAAGTAGGGAAAGTCAAAGGTCGGTTAGGAAGTAGTAAAGATAGAAAAAGTAGAGTTGGGTAGAGCAAGGCAAGCTTAGAGTAGGTAGAGTAGGGCAGGACAAAAATACTGCAAGGCAGGGTCAGGATAGTGTAAGATAGGGAAAGGCAAAGTTGTTAGGTTACGGTAATGTAGGGTAGAGTAGGGTAGGGTAGGGTAGGGTAGGGTAGGGTAGGGTAGGGTAGGGTAGGGTAGGGTAGGGTAGGGTAGGGTAGGGTAGGGTAGGGTAGGGGAGGGTCTTTACCGTTTGGGTTACGGTACGTATTTCATAAAGAATAACACAGCCTTTAACTTATTTATAACAACTTACACTAACCTTGCACGCTGTCAAAAACAAAAAAAGAACTTTTTAAAAAATATTTTATATGGAAACAATTTATCTGAAAATCGCCGCTACGCAAAAAAATATCACTTAAACTTCCTTTACTAGAGTAAAAGACGGAGAAAAATACGAAATGGCAGATAAGTTACAGTGTAACGAATTTGACTTCCTCTACTTGATATTTGTAAGATAAGTTGCGGCGCCTAACCTGAAATTAAATTTTTTGTTTCGTTGCAATTATTTGGTGCATTTCAAGTTTTGAATTAAAATTTAGCAGTAATTGATTTTTTACGTTATGCTTGATATTAATGGATTTATATTAAAAATAGTGTGATATACAACCGTTGTCAAAAAATAGTAAACCTATTTGTTTCAATCATAACTTTTTTTAAAAAAATGTTAAAAAGAAAAAAATTTTTGTGATTTTAGATTGGTCTTTCATACAACAAGCGCACTAACAATAATTTTTAAATTTGTTAATTTTGAAAAGTTACAGTAATTCTACCGTACCCTTATTTTTCAACTTTGTGTATAATTTTTTTTTTTCAAAAATTGAAGATATACGTTTTGTAGAGAATAAAAAGTTGTACATATTCTGTATATAAGTTTCATTACTCAATCTCTTTTACTAAACGAGTAACAATTTTTTAAAAATCCAAAAAACGGCCATTTTTCAAGCGGAATCGAACTTTTCGTTTTTCAATTTTTTTTTCAAATTTAAAAAAATCGTAGCCCGTAGATAAGACGAAGTAATGAAACTTATACGTTTTGTAGAGCATAAAAAGTTGTACATATTCTATAAGTTTCATCTCCAATTTTTGAAAAAAAAAATTATACACAAGTTGAAAAATGGGGTACGGTAGAATTACTGTAACTTTTCAAAATTAACAAATTTAAAAATTATTGTTAGTGGGCTTGTTGTATGAAAAACCAATCTAAAATCACAAAAATTTTTTTTAAACATATTTTTAAAAAAAGTTATGCTTCAAACAAATAGGTTTACTATTTTTGGACAACGGCTGTAGTGTCATTTTGATATCTTTGTTTTAAAAGTACCCTTTAGGTTTACAAAATAAAGTTTCAAGCTTACAAAACACAACATTATGGCTTAGTGGTTAAATTTTGGACATAAAAATAAAGTTTAAGGCCTAGAAATAAAGTTTTAGGCTTAACACAAAGGCTTAAGCTAACCAATAAAAAACAAAATTTTTGTTTTAAAAGTTTGGCGTAGGCCTAAAATAAAATTTTAAGTTTATTAGAGAGTTTTACAGGTAAAAATGAAAGTTCAAGCTTAAAAGGTAGTTTTAAGCTTAGTAATAAAGTGTTAGCTTTAAAAACAGAGCATTAGACTTGGTAATGAAATTTTAGGCTTAAAATGCAATTTTATGTTTCTTTATATAGTTCTAGGCTTAAATATTCAAATTTTTGCTTGATTGGACAATTTTAAGCTTAAAAATGAGAATAAGGCTTCCTAATGAGGTTTTAGGCTTAAAAATTTAGTTTTAGGATTAGACTATTTGAAAGCAGTGACTTTTGTGTTTTGAAGATTTATTTTTACTTGTGTGGTATAGCAGTGTTTACAGTTCTTGACTTATGTTGATATCATCATTTATTTTTTTCATTTATACTTCCAAGTCCAGCCTAATGTTTTTTGTTACCTCTTGTCGAATTAAAATTGAAAAAACAATCTTTTAACAACAGATTCATAGGCCACGACTGTCGAGATACCATCAGAAAATCGGTTATTTGTTTGTGAAGCCGGTTGCCTCAATTGCATCGTGTCTAAAATTTTCCGAAACGAACTGTTTGTACAGCCGGCTGCCCCGAGAAGAGTTTCGACGATGCTTTTGGTTGTGGAATTTTGGGGCCATCAAGCTTCTCTTAGATTAAGGAGAGGCAACCGGCTTCACAAACATCACAGGCACGTTTGAACGTTATAGAGAGTGTAACACTTGGATTTAGCTTATGGTTTGTGGGCTGAAAGAGGATAGGGTGATGGGTGTGAAGAGTTTATGGTAAGAAGTCAGGGAAGGATATTGTGACTGGTCAGGGAAAGGTATGGTAAAGGGTTAAGAGAGAATATAACCCTTGAATTATATACTTTTCATTTTTACCTTAGACGAAAACCTTAAATTCTTGTCCACAAAAAATCTGTCATAATTTTGCGCGTTCTCTAGTTTTTCTCTAATGCCGACGGCAATCAGGCAAAAAAAGGGATCATATAAAACTACGAGATTTTTCTCGTGGGCAAGAATTTAAGGTTTTCGATTGAAGTAGAAACGAAAAGTATATAATTCAAAAGTTATATAATAAAATTTATTTTTAAGCTTAAAATTTTATTTTTAAGCCAAAAATTCATTTTTAAGCTTAAAATTAATTTTTAAGCCTAAAATTTATTTTTTAAAACTAAGCTACATTTTTAAGCCTAAAATTTACTTATTAAGTTTAAAATTCTTTTTTAAGCCTACAATTTTATTTTTAAGCCTAAAGTTTATTTTATATGCTTAAACTTCATTTCTATGTCTAAAATACCTTGTGTAATCTAAAATTTCATTTTCATGGTTAAAATTTATTTTTATGCTTCGAATTCAAGTTTAAGCCTAATATTTAGTTTTGAAGTCATAAAGTCATTTTTAAGAGTAAAGTTCAGGTCTAGGCCTAAAATTAAGTTTTAGACCTAAAATTTGGTTTTAATCCTAAACTTTATTCTTGGGTTTAGATTTTTAATTTTGACTTCAAATTTAGCGATCAAAAATTTTTTAAACACAAGTTATATTTTAGTTATGATTATTCAACAAGATATATGTGTCGTATTTTTTTTTGTTTGCAAAACTTTTGCAAACTTTGTTTGATCTCTCATAATAGTATTTTGTTGCCTGACTATACTACAAGTTGAATATAAATTTTAATTTTTAACTTTTTTGGGCCTGTCGCATTTTTCAGGCCAGATCGAAATTTTGCTCAGGCCCAGCCCGTTTCTCATGTTTACCTTCTCCCCCCCCCCTTTCGGCTACCCTGCCCTCCACTCTTTTCCCCTCTCCTTCCTCTAATCATTTTACTATACAAAAACGATTCAAATTAACTTAATTTGAATATTTTACAAAATTTCACTTTCAGAACAACGAAAAAACGTACCAAAACAAAAATTTTATTGTTGATCACAACACTGATCAGCAATGTTCGATGTTCATCCAGTGTTTCCAAACGCATTTTTCACAAATATTTTTATCATTTGGCTGATGAAAATGCAAATCTCTTACAAAATGCGTCAATTTTAGAGCGAAAGTTACGATTTTGTACAATTATTGTTCGAACTTGTTTGACTTTTCGATTTTTGTTTTCATTCTTGAGCTTTGTATTGTATTAATATGTTGGGGTAGTTTTTGAAATATTTGAAATAATAAATAGCGTTTGTTTCGGGTTTTAGCTCTCGGGTACATATGTCGGCACACCCCCCCCCCACCAAAAAAAAATTTTTTGAAAAAAGTTGAACGTGGTCCCCCCCCCCTGTGGCTTTTTGGAAAAAATTTTGCTACCTGTGCCAATTGTTTCGACTCCCGTCCCCTGACCAAAAGTCCCCGGCTGGTTTTGCCTCTGGAGCTTAAAATGTAAAGCACAGACCTCCGGCTGGCAAATTCGGAACTGCCCCAATCTTTTTAATACTTGTTTTGTTCCGGGGCCGGGACGAAGCCTAAGCAAGCTAGAAGTAGGCTAGGGCCAGACTGGCATTGAGCTGAATAAGGTGTATGACTGGGCCTAGTACTCCTTGCTCAGATCTGTTAAATCGGTTATTTTTTAGACCTTAAGGAAGGGACGAGAACAGTGAAGAGGCTAACAAAAAGAAGCAAAAGAGAATGGGGGTGGCATGATACTTTATTTACCAGCACTTATTAATGTAAATTGAAACAATCAGACATTTCAAAAACTGTTTAACTATTTATATGGTTTCACATTGTTTTACACCACCTTCAACTAACTTTTATATAATTTGATACATTCAAATAATTTAAACGTTTCAAAATGAACATTAATTTTACAGAAATATAGTAACAGTTTTAATACTGTTTCATTTTTGAGGTTTCTTTATGTCTTGTATCTTAACTTTGGTCAAAAATTTATTTTTAAAGCTACCGTTCATCTTTAAGCTTAAAATTTTATTTTTAAGCCTAACATCCATCTTTAAGCCGAAAATTTCATTTTTAAGCGTAACATTCATTGTTAAGCTTAAAATTCACGTTTAAACCGAAAATTCCATTTTTAAGTTTAAATTTTACTTTTAAGCCTAAAATTTCATTTTTAAGCCTCAAAATCATTTTCATGCCTAACATCTAATTTTAAGCTTAAAATTTCATTTTTAAGCCTAACATTTATTTATAAATTTAAAATTTCATTTTCAACTCTAAAAGCTATCTTTCAACCTAAAATTTATATTTTTAAGCCTAATTCAACGAAAATCACTATTATAGCCTATCACATTTAACATCCTTTTCTATAAACCCTACATCTACCGTACAGCATGACCTTTTCGAAAACCAGTAGTAGGGCGGAGAAGCAATTACAGTAAACCCTTGCGAGTTATTAAAGTTTAGTAAAAGAGGGCGGAGCCGCGGGCGACAGATAAGGTTAACAAGGGGAGGGCTTTTTTTCGAAAAGGTTTCAATATTTTTTACATTTCCGAGGAATGAGTGTGCTATTATAGTTACATTTGCAAAATGTATCTTGCACGGGTGGTTTTGCGGTTTTTTTTTGGGAATGGTAAATTTTTGTAATATTTTTTTGGCAAGGGGTGGTTTTTGGAAATTAAAAAATTTGATGGAAAAGATTCCGTTTTTAAATAAGTGAAGGAGAAGTGCTGGCTAGCTAAAAAATACATTTTTTGTTACATGAAAGTGCTAAAAAAGTTTAAAATATTTTCATAAATTTTTTTGAAAAAAAATGTTTACAGGGGGGGCCCTGTTTATATTTTTTTCAAAAAATAAAATTTCTTAAAGCTAAATAAGGAGAGTCACTGGCTAGCTAAAAAATATTTTTTTGTTACCTAAAAATGTAAAAATGAATTTTTTTAATAACTTAATACATTTTTGAATAATTTTTATATTTTTTTAAAAAAATCTACAGGGGGGGGTACCTGCTCACATGTTTTTCAAAAATAAAAAATTTTTTTTTGAATTTTATATTTTTTTGTAACGTATTTTACCGTACCGTAGTTTTATTTTTTTTAACGTTTTTTAACTTAAAAATGATTTCGAAAACGATATGTCTTGCCTAGATATTCGACTTTTAAGTTTTACACCGCCCAACCCACACCCTTGTTCTCGTTTTCAACCTTTCTCCTCCCCATCCTTCCCAGCTTATTGCTCCTCCTTGCTCATTTACAACCTTTACTCCCCCACACTTTACTTTTCTCTCCCCTTTCCTCCCTCTACTTTACCCCCTTCTTCTCCCCTCCCCCCCCCCTTTCCTACCAAATTTATCTTCCCACCCCTATTTCCATACGAAATACGTTTTGATCTTCAAAAAACCAACTGAGGGTGGTGTCATAAAGGAATAAACAAAATTAGCTTACAAAAAGTTAAACATCGATTTCATAGATGTTTAACTTTTGTGTTCGAAAAGCGTTTTAGCGAGAGATTTCATTGGTAAATAAGTAGGAAGGGGTATAAAATAATAAGCGGTGTGTTTTGTTAGTGCTACCATCAGGTCATGGTATGTATTTTGTTTTGGGGGTGGGTGTTTTGTTTTCGAACTTGTGTTCGTAACAAAAATTTTAAATTCAGGTTCAATTTTTAGCTGGGAGTGGTAGGGAAGTAAATTTTTTTTGGAAAGGGGGGGGGGAATATTAATTTTTTTTTAAATTTGAAAATAAATTGAATTTTGGTTTTTAAGTATAATTATGTTTAGAAGTACGGAACTACTGTATATCGAACTTTTGCATAGCGAGCTCCTGTATAACAAACTTTTGTATAACGAAACTTTTTTTGTAACGAACAATTTGAAAGTCCTCAAGAAGTTCATTATACAAGAGTTCTACTGTACCCAAAATTTTTTAACATTTCAATTTTTTTCATCAAACGCCATTTTAATTACTTCAAATTTCCAAAAACGTTTTCAAACAAAGCTGAATTCGTTTTTGCAATTTGAAAGTACCACTTAACCCTTTACGTCTCCCTTCCTTTTTCGCGATTGTAACAAACTTCACCAAAAAGGTATTTGTTGAAAAATAGCGGGGATTATTCACTCGCGCACCAGTCTTAATCTGAACTTTTTTCGAAAAAAACTCGATTCGAAAAACAAAAAGTTCGGGGGTAAAACGGTGGACGGTTTTGTGCTACACAAACTCCAAATCGGGCGAAAAATCGTTTTCGACAACAAATTCTTCGTCAGGCGCTTCGGGGGGAAGTTTACAATTTGTTGGGGGAGGGTGGAGTACATTTGATGGCGGGGTGAGTATAGTAGGGTGGCGTAGATGCAGTAGAGTGGGATAAGTATAGTATGGTAGAGTAGGTACAGTAGTGTAGGGTACGTACATTAGGGTGGGGTAGTTACAGTAGGGTGGGATATGTATAGTATAGCAAGGAAGGTACAGTAGGCCGGGATAGGTATAATATGGTAAGGGTAGGTAAAGTAGGGGGAGGGGGAGGGAGGGGGGATAGGTATTGTAGGGTGGGGTATGTATAATAGGATATAAATTTTCACATTTTACTCAACTGTGTAATGCGGTAGGGCATGTGGCCTGAAAGTAAAGTGGAGATACCATCAAGATACGTATAGTTAAAGTAAGGTTACCGTAACAGTAAGGCAGGATCGACTAAGTGAAACTACTGTATGTTTGCTGCTAAGCCTTAAAGATAGCAAGCATTACAGCTAACTAGTAAAAAAAAGTTAGTAAAGTTCAAAAAATTGAAGATAGAAGGCATACTGTAGCATGCGCGTAAATTTAGGTCAATTCAGGATTTGAATCTTGAGAAAAATTAGTTTCGAAAAGGAAGTGCAGCGCGTTGAGCTCTCGCTGAAAGGCAAATGTAACAAACGTCAACAAGTTGAAAAGATCGCGTAACATCCAAGTTTTTTTTTCTTTTGTTAATGAAAAAAAAACGGAAAATGAATTTTTGAAACGTACGAAAAGCTTTTTTTCAACTTTAAGATTCGGTGTCACAAGTCTGTTTGTTGATGTTTTTGGAGTTAGAAAGGGTAATGTGGGGGTAGAGGTAGGGTTGAGCAGGATAGAGTAAAAGTAGGGTAGGTTGAGGAGAGTAGAGGGTTAGTAATGAGTTATTTGAGGTAAGGAAGAGTATGAGTTTGGTGTTGCAAGATAACCTTAGGGTAAGGGACTGTAGGGCCTGTTGAAGTAAAAGACAAGGTAGATTGAGGAACAGCAACGCAGCATAAGATAAGGCAATAAAAAGTACGAAAAAGTACGGTGGAGTAAGGTGGGTACATCAGTACAATAAGGTATAGTGGAGTACTGTGGGGTACATTACAGTACGGCAGGGTACAGTTAAATAGAGTAGGGTAAGGTAAGGTAAGGTAGGGTAGGGTAGGGTAGGGTAGGATAGGGTAGGGTAGGGTAGGGTAGGGTAGGGTAGGGTAGGGTAGGGTAGGGTAGGGTAGGGTAGGGTAGGGTAGGGTAGGGTAGGGTAGGGTAGGGTAGGGTAGGGTAGGGTAGGGTAGGGTAGGGCAGGGTAGAGTAGGGTAGGGTAGGGTAGGGTAGGGTAGGGTAAGGCAGGTTAGGGTAGGGTAGGGTGGGGTATTGTAGGGTAGGGTAAAGTAAGGTACGGTAAGTATGTTTTTACAAGATATGACGCAACATATGTACTATGAACGCTATATTGTACTACAACATAACATATGATTATAAGTGTAACTCCGACCCTACAATATAAATTGTACTTTTAACAATATTTCTAATTTTTTGTTTATTTTTGTTATATGCTCATGTCACTCGTCAACATTAATGTTATTGCCACTTTTTTGTACTCAAAACCTTTGTTTTGTCACCTTTGTAACACTCAGTAATTGAGGTTGAAAAGTGGTGAAACATTATTATTATAGTTTAATTCGTTTTGTAACAAGTATGGTGATGAAACTAAACTAAACTAACAACGTACGTTCAGCTAATTCCTACGTGTAATAAAACCGATTAAAATTGAAACAGGGGCAAGGTAAGGGGGAGTGGTGATTGAAGAGAGGGGAAAGAGAGGGTAGAGAAGGTGGTGTAAGCGATAGAAGAAGGCTGAGTAGAGTAGCGAAACTTAGGCAAAAGACGTGGGAAAGGAGGAGTAGAGAAGTCAAGGTAAAGCATAGAGAGAGAGTGGGTATAGGAAAAAAACCAATGTAAGAGCTAGAGATAAAGAGAAGGTAGACAAGTCAGAGTAAATAATAGGCACAACAGTTAAAAGAGAGACCCTAGACAGTTACAAAAACCAAAGAAAAATTGCAGAAGTGACGTTTTCTGTACAACAGAATAGAAACCTAAAGTTTGTCAAATTACGATTTCTCAAGAACACTAGGTGTACTTGGTGATTGTGGTCTCTGAAACACAACATAGTAAACAAAGCAACATCTCATGGTCATTTGACGTCAATGGCAAGTGACCGTACCCGCACTTTATTGTGTAGTGAATTTTTACGTTATTTCTTTGGTACTGTAACTTTTTTTTTGTTTGGATGGTACTATGATACCTGTGGATGAAAAATTGCAAGGCAAGGTAGTATAAAATAAAGTAAAGTAAAACATAAGTAAAGTAAGCTAGGCTAAGGCACAGTAAGGTAGAAGATACAGTAATGTACGACAGGGTATGATAGGAGAAGATTAAGTAAGGTAGGGTGAAGTAGGATGTAATATGATAAGGTACAGTACGGCAGGGTACGGTGAAGTAAGATTTGGTGAGGTAGGGTAAGGTAAGGAGGGTAAGGTAGAGTAAGGTAGGTTAATGTAGGGTAAGGTAGGGTAAGGTAGGGTAAGGTAAGGTAAGGTAGGTTGAAGTAGAGTAAGGTAGAGCAAGGTAAGGTAAGGTAGATTACTGTAGAGTACAGTAAAGTTAAGCAGAGTATTTTAAGATACGGTAAACTAAAGCAGAGTAAGGCTCTTGTATATGTTACCCTTGCTTCACTTCATCAACCGCTATTTCTAGTGAACCTACACACACCTACCATACCTTTTAATGTTAAAATAAAAACCGGCTTTCATTTCAACACATTAAACTTTTCAAAGGTGTTTTTGTGCAGAATTCAAAGCACAAAGTAGAAATTCTACCAAAGGCAAGGTAATCTCTGACTTTGCGAATTTCATCAATAAATAATTCCACCAAAAGTCATTCATACCAACCTGTATTGGTATGTTAATAGCTGTTGTAGAAGGCTTAATATTTTTTTAAACAAGGGATTGAGGTTGAGTTTAACCTCAATTTGGTTTTTTTCGAAAAATCGTTTTAAATTTCTGGTTATTTTTGGCATAGCAGTTGAAAATGAGAGGTTAGTAATCTTTTTTTGTGTTACTTATTGTAATGCATTTTTTAGTAGCAAAGTTAGAATACTTGTAAGGTTAAAGTAGACTAGCGGACGGCTACGCCGTCCCCTAGATTGCGCTGTTCGTGCGCTTCGACTGTTGTACATTAGCTATAGCACCGACTGATTACAACCGCCAAACCTTGCCTTCGGCCGCTACGCGGCCTCGGAGTTCCACCCTAATAGCGGACATCAGGCTCGGCCGCTACGCGGCCTCGATATGCGCTTCCGCGCATATTGGCTGCTCCAAGCACCTTGTTGTAATGTAATTGAAGCTGGACTATCGCAAAGGTTGTTAGCGTACAGCTCATTTGGCGTGGGGGTTACTTATTGTAATGCATTTTTTAGTAGCAAAGTTAGGATACTTGTAAGGTTAAAGTAGAGAAAAAATAAAGCTAATGTAAGGTTAAAGAAAGTTTCTAGCTAGGTTAGGCTGGACTAGATTAAAGCTGAGATATCCAAGGACAAAGTCAAGATTGTGCTAAACTAGCCAAAGGGCAGTGCTGATAGAATACGGCTAGGGTATGTTTAGAGTAAGAGAAAAGATAGAGTAGGCTAAGGTAGTGCAAGGGTGGAACTACAATCAAGCTAAGGTAAGATTAAACACGGTTAAGATAATGCTATAGTAGAGTTACGGTAGTTAAGATTAGTGATAGGCTACAGTAAAACCAGGGCAGAGCCAGAATAGGGCCCATGCCCTTACAACATCTACGTTTTGCTTACTCCCCCCCCTTTTCCCTTCCCCTTTCTCTAGCTTTGTCTTTACTTTCTTCTTCCTACCGCCTCCTTTCTTAAGCCTTCTTTCTTAGCTTTTTCAACCCCTATCTGTTCTGTTCTACCTTTTTTCAATCGCCTCTATTCTTCTCATTTGCCAAGTGTTAATCACCCCCTTATAGTACATATCTATTTTTTCATTCATTTTTGACTATACCTTGATGATTTGTGTCTGTTTAGAGATCACAAGCCACGAACATACTTATTCTAGAGACTCAGCCACTCGCGAAACAGCAAAAAATCACACAGCCATTTTCAGCAAAACGAGAGGTTGCTGGGTGTGTGTGTAAAAAGTAACGTCGTACAAGGTCACAATAACGATGATATCACTTTTAATTCATATGAGTGTTAAAACCTTTGCGAGACCGTTAAACTTTTGCTCTGGATGGGTTTTGTCGGATTACTGTAATTATTAATGGCTGTAGGGGTAACGAATGAAGGAAAGGATAGAGTAGGGTAAAAGGCAGTTGCAGATGTAGGCATGGGTAGACATGGGGAACGGGCCGGGCTTTAATGTTAGGTCGGATTTTAGGCCCGGTCCGACCTGAGTTTTTTTTTCGGGACCGGCCCGGCCCATTTTTTAACGTGAAAATCCGTCCGAGCTTCGTGGGCCGGGCGGGCTTTTTTGAGACTTTCATGCCCTTCCTCACCTAAATTTTGCACAGGTCTGGCCCGATGGTAGGCCCAAGACGGGCCTGTCCGGTCCGACCCGTTCCCTTTGTCTAGGTAAGTAAGGCTGGAAAAGGCAAGGCAAGGCAAGGCAAGGCAAGGCAAGGCAAGGCGAGGGAAGGCAAGGCAAGGCAAGGCACTTTGAACAATGTTAATCTTTTTACTTCAATAGTAACTCTTTTGCACGTTTTTACTTTACACACCTATTGTGTCATTAAAAAGTTACTTTTTTTAAACCAAATATTTACAATTTACATTAATTTACATCATGCTCTTGTGGGTTACATGCCTTTTTTAATGTTAAATAGTAAGACTGCGTGTTCGGGTTGAATTACCGTATTGTATGCGTGCATTTATTTTTGTGTCTGGTGGTATGTGTAAATGTCTATACGATTAATGGGGTTGAATTGTAATAAATTGGTAGTAAAATTGAGTGCGGGGTGGTAAATTTGTTTATATTGGGGCTAGGGTATGTCAAAAGTAGGGTTAAGGCAGGGCTGAGATAAGGGCAAGGGTAGGGTAGGGAAGGGTAG
The DNA here is from genome assembly GCA_904066225.2 of Bursaphelenchus okinawaensis. Taxonomy (NCBI): domain Eukaryota; kingdom Metazoa; phylum Nematoda; class Chromadorea; order Rhabditida; family Aphelenchoididae; genus Bursaphelenchus; species Bursaphelenchus okinawaensis. The sequence goes on along the minus strand of CAJFCW020000005.1, from coordinate 1,164,770 downwards.
ATTTGGGTAGGGTAGTGTAGGGCCTGTAAATCATAATTTTTTTTAAACTAAAAAATCACGTTTTACACATTCCAAACTCCCCCTTCCCCTCCCCCCCCCCTTTCCCCGTATTCCTGTGAAAAAGGTTAACAGTATGCCGGTAGACAGTCTTTGATCTATTCAATTTGTATTCAGAATTATATCGCAATTATTCTGTTTCAAAACGTAAGGTCAAAGTTATGTTGAAGACTTCAGGCCCTAAGGGTATAAAAAAAGAAGTTTGCCGACAAAAGTCGATTGAAAAGTTTTTGGACGGTGGGATGTTGTAGTAGGGAACTGGTAGGCTGTATATAGTTTTTTTTGCTTTTTTTGAGGCGTTTTAGTTGAAAATAGTATATGGTAGTAGGTATTATTAATAACATTTTTTTAACGTGCCGTGCCGTGCTTTACTATATTGTATCGTACTTTAACATATGATGCCGTCGTCTACCGTGTCTTACTGTATTCTATCGTACGGTAGCCTACGCTGACTTATTTTACGTTACCTGACTTTACACTACCCTACCCTATCTTACTGTACCCTAGTCGTGCAAAAAATTTTTTCTTAATTTTGTATTTTAAATATTTTAAAATTTTAACTTTTTTAGAAAAATCATGGCTGAAGAGGAATGCCAGCGGTTTTTCGCCCTATCAAAACGTGTTCCCAAAGATGTAAAACGTTACTGTGGTATTTGTCGTCAACACGGTGTAATGTTGGAGACGAGAGGCCATACTTGCCAGTTTAAGGATTGCAACTGTACTAAAGTAAGTTTTTTCGATCTGAAAATTTTGAATTTTACTATAAAACTTCATTTTTTATTTAATTTTTGTATAAAATTTAAAAAATAAAGAAAAAATTTGAATTTCATATTTTGCGCCAAATCTTGGCATTGTGTTTTAAGGGTCTTTTAGTGCTAAAAAAGATATTGTTTGACTTAATATGTTAGGATAACTTTATTTTGTACCAAAATTTAAACTTTTTTTACAAAATATTTAAATTTCTATTTTTCCGCCAAACTTTGGCATTCTGTGTTAATGCCATTTTTGATTGTTTTTAGACAATTACTTTGAAGTTATTTAAAAAAAACCAATTTTTATGATCAGAAAAATTATTTTTCTTATTTATTTGCAACAAATTTACTTCATTTTGAATAAAAAACATCAAAAAACGGCCAAAAACTTACGAATGAAGCCATTTCCACATGACATTTTAGTTGTTTAGTCACATGTAGAACAAGTTGAACCTTTACGAATCTTGGCCTTGGTCCATTTTGCTTTTAAAAACGTAAAAACTTTCCAATAAGCTCATTTTTTCTTTTCAAATTTTTAAAAATTTCAAAAAAAGTGGAATATTTTGACTAATTTTCGTATTCATCTACCTTACTATCTCTTACCTACCCCTTTTATAGCTCTTTAAGACATGTTTCGATTTTCTTTAACATCACAAAGATGAAGTAAATTTTGTTGCAAATTTCAAAAATTTAAAAAATTTCAATGCCCGGGTCCAAAAATCTATAGAAAGTTGAAAAGTAAAGCACCTACTATTATGTGTAGATGTATACGGTGTAGTTACCTTGTTATTGTGAGTAATTTGAGCGATTTTTGGTTTGGACATTAGTAACGGAAGGGAGTACGAGCTATTGGCATGGGAAACATTAAAGTGTATAAAACATATATTAGAGTGTGTGGAAGATATACATATTAAAGAGTCTGAAACACATATTAAGGTGTATAAAACATACATGAACATAAAGCATATATGTAGCAATTGTGAACAGATAAAAAATTGGTTTTTGCTATTTTTTGTCTTGTAAAGAAAGTTCTTGCCATGTTAGAATAACTACATTAAAATTAAAAACGGAAATACAAATTTTGAAGTTTTTGACGAAATGCCACAAAAATTATAGCTTTTTGACGAAATGCCACAAAAATTATAGGTTTTTGACGAAATGCCACAATTGTATTGGATTTCGAAGAACTAAGAAAAATAATAATTGTAAAGAAAGATCTTGCTATTTATTGTTTTGTAAAGAAAGTTCTTGCCATTTTTTGTTTTGTAAAGAAAGTGCTTGCCATTTAATTCTTTGTAATGAAAATCCTTACCATTCTCCCTTTTGTAAACAAAATTCCTGCAAATTGTTGATTTTGCAACACCCTCATTAATCGTCCAGAATACTTTGTACTTTTATGCCCTATTAAGATCTAATGTTCAAAATAATGTCTTCCGTTTCAAATTTGCATATACTATAATTACCGTGTCTTCCGCTATTAACCGAGGTTACCTGTTTTTAACTATGTATCAAGTCAAAAATTGTTACTAATGTGTCAATAAGCCAATTTAACCAGCCAAAGTGGTTTCTTTAATAGTGCTTTGTGTTCTTGTTAGTATAGTTTATACATCCTGTGTGGGATATATTATTTCATGAAAACGTGCTAGAACTTTCTTTACAAACCAAAGAATGACAAGAACTTTGTTTGCAAAACAAAATTGGCAGAAAATTACTAAAAAGTTGATAAAAAACAACAGCTTCGCAAGATTTCAAAAATTTATAAAATGTGTGACACTTTGTCAAAAAATCAATAAATTTTGTGACATTCCGTCAAAACTTAAAAATTGTATTTTTTGATCTTAGAACCAATAATTTTTTAAAAAAATATTAGTTTAAAATCAAAAATTGCAAAAACTTTCTTTACAAAAGAAAAAACGGCAAGAACTTTCTTTCCAAAGCAAAAATGGCTAGAACTTTCTTTACAAAATAAAAAATAGCAAGAATTTTCCTTACAAAAGAAAAAATGGCAAGAACTTTTTTACAAAACAAATAGTTGCGAAAACTTTCTTTACAAGACACGAAAATGCCCAAAGATCAATAAAATCTTCAAAAACTCATTTTCAAACTTTTTAGTGTGAATTAGTCCGCACCCGTCGTCGCATAATGAGCCAGCAAATTCGTCTTCGCCGTGCCCAGGACAAGCGTTTTCAGCGTACCAACGAGCCGGAACAAGCCGACGTTATGCCAATTAAGCAATGTGAAAACGAACTTCGAACCACGAATCCAGAAGAGCTTCTAGGCGATGCTAAGTCCATGTGCTACTTTTGCCAAAAGTGCAAAAACCATAACATATTGGTGTGGAAGAAGCAGCACAAGAAGCAGTGTCCATTTACAAGTTGTACTTGTGAGAAATGTGAACTGATCGAGACTAGAAGAAGATTAGATCAGCATATGAAGAAGAGAAGAGCTGAACTGATGAAGAAGTTGAAGCAGGAGCAAGCTGGAGTTAGTAGTGATGACAGAAGCACACCTGTTAGTGTTGGAAGCGCGGCTTCTGCTTCGCCTAAGAGCTTCAGATTTGGTAGGTTTGGGTTCGGGTAGGGTAGGGCATAATACGGTAGGGTACGTTAGGGTAAGTTAGGGTACGGTAGGGTACGATAGGGTACGGTAGGGTACGGTAGGGTACAGTAGGGTACGTCAGGGTACGGTACGATACGGTAGTGTACGGAAGGGTACGGTAGGGTACAGTAGGGTATAATAGGGTACATTAAGGTACGATAGAGCACGGTAGGGTAAGATACGGCATTAATAATAACCATTATATACATCTTTACATCTCTTACCTAAACATTTCAGACAGTCTAACTCCAGAAAATCCACCAACTCTACTTCCACAGCCTAACTCAATATCAATGGACGAGTCTTTCTCCCTACCATCTACCGTATTCAGTCAAGAAAACGCTCAGCCTTTAGTACAGTACATCCCAGTTTACATTCCTGTGTCTACCGTAGCCAATTCTTCTGATTCTGCTGCATTACTGAGTAAGCTTCTGAGCAACTACAGCTTGAACCGAGATACAGTGGACCGTGTTTTCAACCGGGATACTGTAGAAAATGGTCTGAATTTGAGTACGGTAGATAACTCATTGAACTCTACAGTAACCCAAGGTACTGTAGATGGCTTAAAGTCAAATGACATGACAGTTCAAGAGAATTTGGCCATGTTGTTGAACAGCTTGAACAACATGAACAATATCAAGATGTCATCTACTGACAGATTGAGCTTTTCGTCTAGTAATGATAGTATGACAAGCGTTACTGTAGATGGCATGGCTTCTGGTAGCCCTGGTAGTACTTTGAGCACCAGTCCAAGTGCTAGCTCTAGTGGCTTTATGGCTTCAGGTAGTAGTATCATGAACAATATGTCATCTCCTACTATCATGAACAGCATACCGTCTCCCATCAATACCATGAACAATATGCCATCTACTGCTACTCTGATGAACAATATACCCTCTTCCATCAATAACATGAACAATATGGCCTCTACCCCCACTATCATCAACAATATGCCCTCTACCCCTACTATATCAACGGCTATGACCAATACCATCCCTTCAACTACCAATATCTTGAATAATATGGCTTCAACAGCTTTGAACACCCCAATCTTTGGCCAAAATGATGACAAATTGGCTAGTTTCAATAACCTAGTACAAGCTGGTATGATGTCAAATGTGAATAACATTCAATTGAACTGTGGCAACGTGCCATCACTACGTGACATTGAAAGATTGTTGTGTTTACAGCACAGAAATCAGACTGTTTAGGCTATTTTCGACTTTTTGAGCTTATTTTAGGCTTAGGCTTATGTTTTTTAAGTTTAGGCTTTTATTTTGTAGGTGTAAGCTTATATTTTGTAGATATAGGCATATATTAAGTGCCGACATAAAGAACCCGCTATTTTTTACAAGAAATTACAGGCAAAGTATGGCGGGTTCTTTATGTTGGCACCCAAGAATTTGTAGTTTTAGGCTTGTATTTCAAAGTTTCAAGCTTAAAATATAATTGTTTGGACTAAAATTTGTTAGTCTAGACTTAAATTAAAGCTTCTGAACTTGTACCGTCTTATATATACTTTATAGTACGGTTTTTTTTATAGCACTACGCCATTATAGTACCTAGTATAATATAGATTATGTGGTCTGTTTCTCTAATCATTAGCTTTAAATTTGAAATTGTACAACTTTTTTACCTTCTGAAGACAGCTAAAGTATAAAAATTTTTAAAATTTTTCAAACTTTTGTTTTTCATTCAGTTTTCGATGTATATGTACATACCATTGTCGACACATACAAATTGCCCTTCTTTTTTTTGCCACTTTTTTTATACTCCTTTATCGTAATCTTTCCTCAAATTTTACTCTACCCACCCCTACCCTCAAATCACATATTGATATGAAAAAAGTAAACTGCTACATCCAGTCTTGTTCATACGGGTCTGACTCTACATCGCAACATATTTTTATTGTAATTCTATCTATTTTTTACTTTAACATTCATACATATATGCTTTGGAACATTCTGTATAATAGGCCTGAAAAGATCTTACTAGACTTGGGCCGGCATATGCGGGTCCGAAATTTGAAGCCCAAACCAACGCTCAAGTGGTTCAGCTTGAGTCTCGCAACGAAAGCTTTGACAAGAATTTAAAAGTTCCTTTTTCTTCGCGGTTTTTGTTATATAGGAGTTCCACTGTATTGTTTTTACTGTTGATATATTTGATTGTTCATACACTGCTTAATAATTGCATATTGTCAATTCATTGAATTATTATTGTATTTTTGTCGATTGAATAACCATAATAATTTTTTTTTTAATTTTAGTAAAAGATTTTTAAATTACCACAAATAAACTTAATAAATAAATAGTAGTTGGCATTTATTACTGTAGATATAATGATAAACTCAAAATAAAAGTGTAAAATATAACTTATAACAAAAAAAATTATAAGCCTAACAATTCTAAGGCTGTTTGACAAGCTGAAATTCAGGAAGATTATGATGTGTTTACTAGGCTTAAAGGTTTTGATTTAATATGTTCACAAACACTGATCAAACAAAGGCTTAGTAAACTTAGGCTTATAATTTAAAGCTTTTTTAATTTTACATTACTACTTTTAATGACTAATTCAATTGTACATATCTTACTTGATTTTTCTAGTTTATATTGTACAAAGTTGTAGTTTAATTTTATTTATGCAATTTGTCGTCAAAAATTGTTTAAAATTTTTTAAAAGCGAACCATCTGTTAAAACAGTTGAAATTTATTGAAAATGAAAAAGAACAAACAAACAATCGAATGGGTTTATGAAAAATATGATCCTGGATGGTTATTTTTGTTACAACAAAAAATATATTCGAATTGAGATTAATGTATAATACATGTATAATATATGTATATTAAGAGTATACAAAGGTCTTTTAGAAGATATGGTAGTAGAAAACAGATACTGAAACCTAGAAATAAAAAATTGTAAGAGTAGGATAGGAAAAGGTAGAGTAGAGTAAGGTGGAGTAGGATAAGTTAGAATAGAGTCTGGTAAAGTAGGGTAAGGTAGAGTAGGTAAGGTAGAGTAGTGTCTGTTAGAGTTGGTAGATTATGGAGAAAAGCAAAGAAAATGTAGAAAGGGTAGAACAATAAGAGAAGGAGGAGGAAGAGGAGGAAGAATACAAGTTGGAAGAGTAAGCTTAGGTAAGGTGGGGTACAGCAGGGTAGAAACGTAGGAAAAGGTAAAGCAAGGTATAGTAATAAAAAGAATACGTACTCTATCCACTGTGACAATATACCTTGGCGAAGGCAGAAAGAGGGTCAATATTAATTTTTTTTTCATAAATAAAATTTTTAAAAAAAATTTACCACCCTACCCTCCCCCTCCTCCTTCTTTTTTTTACTTCCCCCTCCCCCCCCCCGGACCCTTTTTTCTTTTTTTTCTTTTCCTTCCCCTTATTCCCTCACTTCTGACATCTCAAAACTCAATACCTTATGCTATAGTACTATACATTACATTGCAGCCTAAAACACCATTTCTATCTTTAGCCTCACTGACAATAAAAAGATTTTTGATATTGTTTATATATCTATGAAAAAAGTTATATTTAAATTTTGAAAAAAATTATTATTCCTCAGCATGGCCGACTCCAACATCATGTCTTGGCTCACCAGTAGTATTAGGATTGGGGTGAAGTCGGCTGGCTCCATCACATTTCAGCTGAGATTCCAAAGTTGTTTCCAAATCAAACTCCACCCAAATCTCATCACTGCCTTGAGGTGGACTGAAGTGATAGTTCGAGACTGCACGACAGCCACTTTTAGCTGGATGACCACTGTCTTTCCTAATATCTGGATGACAGTCATGGAAAACCTGGACGTATGGCTCTACCTCACCAAAGACTTCGGTTTCTGAGAAGTGTAGTCCACTGAACTTGTTGTCCTTCAGAGCTACTTCACCCATGTGATCATCTGGGTCTACATCATGTTCCCATAGTTGGGCTATGCCTGTGGTGCGGCCTGAGGCACCATCGAGCTTGCAGCGGACTTTGCCACCGACTTTGAATTCGGCCGAGAAGGCTACGGCTAGGAGGGCTGAGATGATGATTAGTGATTTCATTTCTGTTGAGTTGCAGTATTGGTAGTGGTAGTGGGAGTAGTGGTGGTAGTAGTGGTATTGGTATTAGCTGAAGTACTACTGGGTTACTGGGTGAAAGTACTAACGAGTACGTGTTGAAGAAGTGGTAGTACTAGCGAGTACTAGTAGAGATAGTAATAGTAGTTGTAGTACTATACAGTACTAACTATATTATTAATAAAACAGTAAAAAACCTTTAAAAAGTACAGTAACCTACCGCGCTTAAGTGTTTAAATACAAAAACTGACTGAAACAAAGAAAAACCTTCCTTTATATAACCAACATTATGTTACACTAGAACTTTACTATGTTGTTTTCTAATATATTAAACTTTAATCTGTGTTGTTTATTGTCATAATTACCTAAAGTAAACACCAAAATTGATTGGCAGCCACCAAAGTCATCAAAAATCAAAAAGTAAAGTTTTTTAGTTTATTGTGAACATAGCAGTAAAAAACGTCATTTTTAATTTTGTAAACAAAGTTTATGACATTATTTGTTTTGAAAAGAAAGTTCTTGTCATTTTTCGTTTTGTAAAGAAAGTTCTTGCCATTTCTTGCTTTTTAAAAAAAGTTCTTGCCATTTTTACTAAAAAGAACATTTATAGTTCTGCAACCTGCGGGAGCCATGTTATACGATAAATTTTGTCTTTATTTGTTCTGCAAAGCAAGTTCTTGCCATTTTATGTTTTGTAAACAAAATTCTTTCCATTTTTACTCAAAAAGAACATTTATAGTTCTGCAACCTGCGGGAGCCATGTTATACGATGAATTTGGTTTTTATTTGTTCTGCAAAGCAAGTTCATGCCATTTTCCGCTTTGTAACGAAAGTTCATGCCACTTTGTGTTTCGTAAAAAAAGTTTTTAACATTTTGTTCATTTTTGTTAAACAAAAGTATTGCCATTTTAACAAACCACACTTCTTTACCTAGCTTAAAAATCATAACAACCCAAATAGTGCAGTACTTTACCTTTTCCCAACAATAATATTATTAAACTTTTGGTTTGTATTAAGAAGATTTCAACGAAACCCCTCCAATTTCATTATATCTCATTTATTTTGTACGAAAACAATTTTCGCAAAAGCCATTTAAAACAACGCCAGGGGCATTAAAGATTACAAATACAAATTATTTCAACAACGAGATCAACAGTTTCACCAGCGAAAACAAAACAGTTTTGGCAATTACCGGTTATGAGTTTAAATTGGAGAGGGGGGATGAATAAAAATAGATAGAAAGGTTGTCGGGGGGGGAGGGGGGGGAGAGGGGGTTTTAAATTTTTAGTTTTTGAAGGGGGGGGAAGGAGAGAGGATGGTTATGAAGAGAGGAAAATATAAGGGTAACAAAGGACAGGTGCTAGGGAGAAGGGGTAAGACTAGTGTTTTACCGGACCGGTCCGGACAATACCAAAAAACATTTTTACGGACCGAATCAGACTGGACCCAAAAATTAAAAGTTTAGACCCGACCAGTCAAAAACGCTTCGGACCAGTCGGGGCAAAACACTGTCTAAGACGGGTAGGAGTGCTATGAAAAGGGCGTGAAAAAAAGAAGAAAAGAAAAATAAAAAAAAAAATTTTAGAAAACTTTTTTAGACACAGGTAAGATAAATAGGTTTAGCCACAACGTAAAATAAGCAACAAAATCTTTAAAAGCCAGCATAGAGTTGCTAAAGTTCAAAAAAACATATAAAAGTTAAGGACAAGATTTTTAAAATTTACTTCATAGGGCTAGAGTAGTGAACCGATTAAAGTAAAATGAACTTTAGATACAGCTTAAACATTGTAAAGATGTTTTTAAATAAAGGTTTATATTATAGTTAAGTCAGAAAAGAAGAAGCTTATTTTAACCTATGGTAGGGTTAAAACAATGCTAGGTTAGGGCTACAGGAAGGTTAAGCTGAATTAAAGTCATAGCAAAAGCTATGATAAAGTAGAGTAGAGAAAGGTGGGGTTTATTAGAGTACCGGTGAAGTAAGGGCTATGGTAAGAGAAGGGTAGGATAGGGTAGGGTAGGGTAAGGTAGGATAGGGTAGGGTAGGGTAGGATAGGGCAGGGTAGGGTAGGGTAGGGTAGGGTAGGGTAGGGTAGGGTAGGGTAGGTTAGGGTACGATAGGGCACGGTACGGAACGGTAGGTCACCGTAGTGTAATTCAGGGTATTTTACTCAAACCCAGGCGGTAATGGATATCCAAATGTTTTAAAATCGTGGTAAAACATCCTGACCACCTTTTCCATTAGATAAGGTGATGATCTTAATCGATGTTCAAAGAACTTTCTAGCATTTGTATTTGAAGTGGCATGGTGAGTTCGTTCTTTCAAAGCCGCATTTTTAATATACTCCATGGCGGACTCGTTCACATTTTTCGAAGTTAGGAATTCAAGGACTCGAGGCAAAAAAATTTTTGGCTTAGAACTGTATTTCAGCACTGTGTAGTCCTGAAATTTACATGGGTATTTTTATAATTATTCTTAATATTAGAAAAGCAAAAAATTTTAATTTTTTTTTTTAATTTAAAAAATTTCGATAAAATATTTTTTACACTAGCCTTACCTTAACCTTCCTCTATATTTACCCTAGCTTTTTCCTTTCTAGTGTTCACTACTAGCCCTACTTCTAGCTCTTCTCCTTAAAAATGTTTTTTTGAAAAAAGTTAAACTTAGTCCCTCCAGTGAAATTTTGAAAAAAATATGCAGAAAATTTCCACAGAGCTCTACTTGTGCCGATATTTTCGATCTCCGTTCCCAGATTAAAAGTCCTCGCCCGGCCCTGTCCGCAGCCTTATACAATCGATACCGATAGCTCTACCCTAGCTCTACCTTCGTCTTGCTCATTCTCATTCCCATTTATTCTGACCACTTCCATAGCTTTACCATAGCCATACCATAGCTTTATACAAGCCTTACTATTAGTTCTGTCTAATCTCTACCCTATTTTTACCCTTGTTTTTCATAGCAATATACAAGCCCTACCTTAAACTTTACCCTAGCCTTTGTCTAGCTCTGCGTTAGTCTTACCCTAACCGTACCATAGCGTTACATAAGCCCTAACTTATAGTTCTGCCTTACCTCTACCATAATCTCATAGTAGCTTTATCTCAGCATTAACCTAATCTTATCATAGAACTATTCAATCCCTACCGTAAGCTCTGCACTAGTCTTTTCCTAGTCCTACGATAGCTTTGCTTTAGCCATACAGTAACCTGATACAAGCTCTAAAATAGCTTTGCTTTAGCCCTACAGTAACCTGATACAAGCCCAACCATAGCCTTGTTTTAGCGCCACGATAGCAAGCCCTACCGTGTTTTTACTCTAGCCCTACCGGAGCCTTATACAAGCTTTACCCTTAGCTTTACCTTAACCTTACCCAATCATGCCCTAAGCCCTATCATAGCAAACGTTTAGCTACTCATGCACCAACCCCGCAATAACCTACCCAAATCTAAGGTTATCTCTACTTTAAGAACCCTCTACAGTAATTCATTTTCAAAATATTTCACAATTTTTAATTTTTTAAAATTTTGCAACTCGTATCAAATCTTTGTTTTTTAAACTCATACAAAGAAATTTTTAATCTACAGTAATTAAAATATTGTTTTTTAATCATTGCTAAAAACGGCAATATCACAAGGCATGACATAATTTAAATCAGCTAATATGTATTGTTGTCTAAGCCACATTTACAAATCTATTTCGAATTAAAAACATATTACTGTAGGTATTTCGTGGAAATGTTGTATAGCCTTTACACAGAATACACAGTACATACTACTTATTAAACTACAGTATAGTGGTTGGACTGTTAATATACAGTACAACATACTTTTCTAAAGTGATACTTATTATTACTATCTATAGTACTTAAGCCACACATATACTTGGTTAATGTACTGCAGTACTACCTATGGTACTTAACATACTGCATTTCCGTATTACCCATAGTACCTAACGTTTTGAAACACTGTACTACCTATAGTTCTTAAGCTATCCAAATACTCAGTAATACACTGTAGTACTACTTATAGTAGACGGGCGATACATTGTTCTATCTATAGTAGTTAAGCTGTTCGCATAGTTACTTTAGTCAATAGCCTGCCGTAATACTTACAACACTTAAAACGCAAGACTACTGTACCGCTTATAGTACTTAAAGTAATAGGAGACATAACTAACCATAGTACTTAAGCTACCTACATATTTGGTTAATGACTTGCAGTACGACTGTTAGTACTAAACGGCCGGAGGAGTGTATTGTACTATTTAACGTGCTATTTGGCTGTACTATCTATAGTACTTTACGTGCTAGAATACTGTAATACCTATAATACTTAGCATACTAAAATTCCGTACTGTTTTTAACACTTAAGCTATTGCCATACTTGGTCATAACCTGCAGTACTACCTATAATACTTCACGTGCTAGAACGCGGCAGTGTCTATAGTGCGTAGGATCCCTACTGTATTAACACTTAAAGAAATTACATACCGTAATATCTTCTTGCCAATACTAAGAGACAGTACGGTATCCCAAGACGTTTTAAACCGGTTTACACTCTGCATCATCGCATGTTCATTCACAACACAAAACTTTGGGCAAAATTAAAAAGTCCCTGTTCTCTGTTTTTACTGCACTTTTTTACCATTCCTAATACTGTAGTACGTAATATGAAAAGATGTAATATGTTAATAGTATGCGATGTGTCATTACACTAACATCGAAAAGTAGTTTAAGCCTATTTGCAAGGTAAATGGCTTAAGATATATACTACTTTACTCTGGTTTTAATGAAATTTGACTAATGTAAAAAATATTATTTTACCATGCCCTACGCTACACAAAAAAAAATTTTTAAATTTTGTATAAAAAGCGACGAAGCTTCGTATTTTACAATAGTTTTCATTGAAAACCTTCAGTAATGCCATGTCATAATACACATATGTACAGTGTTCTTTCACTCTTATTTTAGATTGTAAAACCAAGCCTTTTGCTCGAGGATTTGTAGTAAAAAGGCTGGTTTTTATGACCCGTTTACGACCGTATTAGCCTTAGACTACAGTTAAAAATAAGTTAAAAGATGTCATAACACAAAGCATAAAGCACTTTTCATAAACCCTACCCTACCCTACCCTACCCTACACTACCCTACCCTACTCTACCCTACTCTACTCTACCCTACCCTACCCTACCCTACCCTACCCTATCCTACCGTACCCTACTATCAACATCTATCGTACTGTTTCGCCGTACTTCTCACCCACCATACCGTACTCATAATTTACTATGTATCTTGCTCGCCCTACCTTGCCCCACTCTGCCTTATCCTATTCTTACGCTGTCTTACCCTACTTTTCCTTACTCTGTGCTAGTTTACCATACCATACCCTACCCTTACTATCTATAGTACTATTGCAGTACTTCTTACTCTCTATACCGTACTCCTACTGTAGTACCAACGTTGTTAACCTTACCTTTACTTTATTACTCTTCGTCCAGAGCGTACTCACACAGCACTAGTAATATAATTACTTCAGTTTTAACTTAACACTATCCCAATCCCACTTTATATGTCTTGCTTTACTATAGCCTTCCTCTTGTAATACATGGCTTACTTTAACCACAGTATATCTTCCCCTAGCGTTTTTTACCCAACCCCCTTGTCTATACCAACCACAACTGACGAGGCCAGTTGGTATAGGATAGTAAGAATTTTTCGTGTGTCTTGTGTAGGCCGAAACATACGAAAAGTAAGACTGTGATAAGTCTTATATGTGTTAGGTTAAGAAGATTTTTTTAGCATATTCAACTAGAATAGCATAACATAATGTTTTTTTAAGTTAATATAATTATAACATTTTTAATTAATTAGACTACAGTTAAAAATAAGTTAAAAGATGTCATAACACAAAGCATAAAGCACTTTTCATAAACCCTACCCTACCCTACAGCACTAGTAATATAATTACTTTAGTTTTAACTTAACACTATCCCAATCCCACTTTATATGTCTTGCTTTACTATAGCCTTCGTCTTGTAATACATGGCTTACTTTAACCACAGTATATCTTCCCCTAGCGTTTTTTCCCCAACCCCCAGCATTAACCTTCTATTCTAAAAACCTCTTTTATTTCTACCCCACTTAGCATAATTTTTTCCCAACCCTACTTCATCCCAACCCCCCTTCTTTCCTCACTACCCTACCTTCAAATACTTATCCATGCCACAACGCCACGTTTGTGGGTATTGATGATGTGACAGGAAATCGACCGTAGTTTGTTGACCATTACTTAAGCGCATCATTTCTTCGTACTCTTTTTCAACGAAACATGTCAAGTTGGCACCACACCCGTGACAGTATCTCGTGCAGTTTGTTTCAAAGTCCACGCCACGTACACAAGCAAAAACAAAACCACTTAAAAACCGGTCCACAGGCTCTCGGACTACGGTAATTTTAGTCCAGTTAGCAACTTCTGGACCATGGAGACGGACGGCATGATTGAGGTCTTTTACTCGGTGCTTGGAGCAAGCGCTAAAAAATAAAATTTTAGTAAGATTAATATTGTTAATTAAAAAATAATTCGGTTAAAAATTGCAAAAAATTTTTTTTTAAATTTGGGTAAAAAATAGATAGAAAGAAAAAGAAGAAAAAACAAATTATGGCAAGAATAGGGTAGAATAAAGCAAAACAAGATATGGTGAAACAAGATAGGTTAGGACAAGATAAGGTAGAGCAAGATAGGATGAAGCAAGAAAGGGTAGAACAAGATAAGGCAGATCAAAATGAGATAAATTAAGGTAAAAAAATAAGATACACTATAACACGGTATAGTAAAGCAAGGTATGGTAAAGCAAGGTAAGGTAAAACAAGATAAAGTAAGGCAAGATGAGGATAAAGTAAAATAGAATAAAAAAACATAAGGTAAGGTTGGCTGTAGAGGCAAGTAGGAAAAGGTAGATCAATATAGGGTAAGCATAGTAGAGTTAAGCAATATAGGCGTAAAAACAGATAAAGTAGTGTAACTCAATGTAGGACAAAGCAGGGTAAAGTAGAAAAAAATAATAAAACACATTTAAAAAAAATAGCACATTTTCAAATTTAAAAAAAAATGTTTTGTTTACCTTTCCCCCCCCCCCTCTTCCTCCCAAAAAAATATCTCATACATGACACCAATTTTTACGGTATCTTTATTTAAATTGAGTGGTTTTCAATTAGCAATTACTAACAAACGGTAAGTGCAGCTACAGTAGGCTACGGTACAATAAAATTAACAGAAAAAACTAGAAAACTTACACTACTAAAAATCTATCAAAACCCTAAACAAAAAACCTTACGTGACAGATCCGCTATCACAACTTACGGTCCATAATAATCTCCAAACATTTGATGACCTTCGTAGAAGAATCCTAGAGGATCATTTAGCAAACACATAATAGCTGTCATTAGCTGAGAGCTGGTCTTGGGGATGGTGCACATCATTATTTTTTGAGGTTTTAGGGTCTGAAAGTGTCATTTTATTTAACCAAAAATACCGTACACTACTGTACCCCATTGTACTTTACTGTACTCTACCGTGCCCCACCATACCCTACCGTACCCTATCATACCCTATTGTACCCTACCGTATCATATCCTACAGTACCTTACCTTGTATAAAAAAGTTTCTTAAAAAACTAAAAAAGTTACAGTGTATAACAATAATACCCTACCCAATAGTACTGAAAGTCGGATTCGATGGTTTTAAACGGCTGAACACAGTTTTTGGCATCTAAACCTTGGCAAATCCCTTCGAAATGCCTCTCTTCTGGCAACACGTCTTCATTCATCGCTAGGGTCTCATTCCAAGGTATACATTGAGCATTACAATATCGACCGGAACGCTGTCGAACACTGTCGGTTCGCCTTATCGAGCAGTCGTCTCCTACTATAACAAGATTTTAAATTGCAAAGAATTTGTTATCCTACCCTACCCTACTCTACCCTACCTTATCATACCCTACCACCTTACCATACTCTTAATGAACTACCAATCTTAACAATGGTACTACTACTGTACCTTACTTGCCATATTTTTACTGCACTGCCTACCCTACTGACCCTATCTTACTTTTAATGCAGTAACCATTTTATTGACCATACTCCTACTATCCCACCTGCCCTACAGGCCCTGCCCCCAATGTGCTACTCCTTCTCTATACCGTACTCACTCAGTATTTATATAAAAGTTTTCCTTACCAAAAGTGGTTTGATAAGGGTCATAATCAGTGTCACCATCATCGCTTCTACTTGTCCATCGTCTTAAGAAATCCACAACCAACAATAGCTCTAAAATTGCCAAAAGTATCGTTTTGTTGTTGAAAATACTGGTCGATCTTCGACGCATCAGCGTTTTCATGGTGAACATTTTGAAAATTGAATTAGATGTGAATTTGGTGCCGTCTTAGAAGGAGTAGTACTGAAAACATTTTTTTAAACATAAACAATAAGCTTTTTAAACATAAGCTTAATAAACCAAAAGATTAAGACTATCTCAAACTTAAAAATATAGGCTTAGCAAAAGCTATAAACATTTAAGTTAAACCATGACATAAATTTAAAAAAAAAGAAAATTAAAAGTGCACCATTAATGAAAACATTAAAATTAAAATGATATTGTGCTCACAATACTAATTATTTGTTTCTTTTCCTTCTGTACTAAAGAAGCCTATCAATTCAAAAAAGGGTAATAGCACCAAGAAATAAAGAGAACTAGTAGTACCGAGCTAAAAAAGTCAGACAGTACTAAAAGCAATTTTGAAATACTGTGACTAAATCTTATAGTATTTTGTCTCACTGTACTAAATAGAGTAGTACTCTGTCTCACAGTACTAAAAATAATAGTAGTATGTAATACAGTACTAGTTCTAGTAGCGTTTTAGAACAAACCTTTTGAAAAAACACCTTAAATGTACTGTCTTAGCACTGGTTTTTTAAAAAGCCGCCAATATTAGTACTTGTCTTTCAAACAGGGTTTTAGTACAAACGCTAAAGCAAAACAAGGCAAGATAGAGCGAGGCAAACCGGGACAAGGCAAGGTACTTTAAAAGCTTAAAAAGAGGAAAAAACTATCCGTACTAGAATCTCCCCGACAATTTAAAAATTTTTCAATACTTTTTCAAAACAATACAAAGTTCAGTACAAAACATTATCAAGTGCAATACTTACTTTCAAGATTCACTTCAAATCTCCGTCCAACTAAAGCTATGTTTCAATCAACTCATTACTTAAGTACTCGCCAACCTTTTCCACCTCCCATCAAATCCGGTTCAAGCCCTCCGGCTCCCTCACCGATGATCCAACACCGCCATTGTTGCTTGATGTTGTCTCGAAACCGGATTCATCCTCGCTTAATATTGAATAATTTTTGCACAATTTCACTGTTTTTCCCGATTTCTTGACGATTCCCACCCGATCTTATCTGAAGATGTTCCCGAAAAATGAAGAAGAGTATCAATTTTTTATAAATTTCAAACTTTTCAATTGAATAAAAAATGAAGAAGAGTTGATTGGCGAGGGATAACGGGAGGGCGAAGCTAAACCGGATCCGTTACGAAACGACAAATTTAGAAGCGTGGCGGCAAGTTATTACAACTGATTTATATAAACAATCGTCATGTTTTGATAATTTAAATTTTTTGAAATTGTGGGAACAGTAAATTAAGAATAATATGATAGGCTTGATTAAGGACTCATGTAAAGGCTAAGATAAGGTTTAAAGAAAGCAAAATAGAAAAAAAGGAAGAAGAGACTGATGTAAAGCTAGAGTAATGCTACCTAGTTTAAGGCTAGGATATGGCTAGGTAACGTAAGTTTAGAGTAAGACTCACGTAGAGAAAAAGCAGGGTTAGGGTAAGACTAATTATAGGCTTAGTTAGAACTATAGAAACCCAAGGATAGGGATGTAACATTTGTTGGAGTAAAGGCAAAGTATGGCGCCAAGACGGCTAGAGTCAGAGCTAGAATGCGATTAGATAAAAGACTTAAGTCAAGCTTAAGTATGTGCTAGAATAGGTTTTGGAAAAAGAAGAAAAGGAGAGAAAGGGTTAGAGAAGGCTATAGTAAAGCTGGAGTCAGGTTAACTAGCGTAGCAAAATTAATGCTAGAGTCTGGCTAAAGGCAAAATTAAGGTTAAAGTGTGGCTAACGTAAGCCTAAGCTAAGCTAGGGTAAAGCGAAAGAAACGTAAATGTGAATCCACATTAAGGCTACAAGAAGACGCTAGAATTAGGCTTACGGTATCGCTGGGGTACGGCTAGAAAGGTTTAGAGTAGAGGCTAGGATAAAAGTTAGAGTTGCAGCTAGAATATCGGTTAGGATAAGGGGGTAGATATGGTTAATGTGTAGACTAGAATATGGACAACAAGGGATATAAGTGAGGCTGAAGTACGGCCTAGGTAAAGCTAGAATAGCTGCTCATGTAAAGTTTTATTAGGTGCCGACATAAAGAACCCGCCATTTTTTACAAGAAATTACGGAGAAAGTATGGCGGTTTTTTATGTCGGCACCTAATAGATCGGGCTAAAGTAAGGGGTAAAGAAAGGCTAAAATAACTAATAAAGAGTTCTTCGGCAAAATGAAGGTAAAGTTGTGTTAGGATAATGAAGAAAACACCATAGTAGAACTATTATGAGGCTTTTTATGTTTATTTTCATAATTAACAAACATCTTCATTTCGACCGATATGAGGTTTGTACAAATCAAGATGTTCAATTGAGAATGTTCTGCCAGTTTTGACATGGCCATTTGGAATTGGTATCGTTAGCTTTCGAGAACATTTCTAAAAATTATTTTTATACGAGTTACATATCATTGTTATCTTTTTACAAAAAAAGGTAAAATACGGCTGTTTCTCCTGTGATAAGATAAATGGAAATATTTCGCGAAACTTAAACTCACCGGTTTAGAACCACACTGATGTCGGATAATAACATATGGATCAAAGTTGAGAATAGTACTTGTAGTTGCACTGATCAAAATATTGCCAGTGTTACGGTCATTTACCGTCTTTTTTAAAAGTTTGTCACTTCCAACTAAAAATTTTAAAAAAATTAAATTTAAAAGCCTTGCTCTGTCCTTACTTTATCTTAACCTACCCTTCTCTATAGCCCTTTCCCTACCTTTTTAAACTTATTTTACCCTTACTCTAGACTAGCTCTTTTCTTTGCTTCTATCTCAGCTTCTAATCAAGCATTGCCTTTGCCCTAACTTAACTCTACCGTACCCATATTTCAACTACACACTAAACTTAACTTGACCTTACTGTTAGCTCTACTTTAGCCTTAACTAAAGTAGAGCTGACAGTAATTGTCTCAAATTTAGCCTTATCCCAGCCTTTATCTTAAAGTTACTCTATATTACTCTATGTAAAACTATTTTACTGTATCTGCATTATTATAAACTAATGAAAATATTGCAAATATCATCGTATTTTACCTTTATATCGATCCCACAGCTCTACAAAGGCCCTGTCTTTATAAATCGGACAGGGTCTATTACTGTTTTCACAACATTCCACTTTGCCAGCCACTGTTACGGTGTATGTTTTGGATTCAATCTGGTGCGCTAATAGTATCAGGCATAATAAGACAGAAAAAGGTGTTGCATGAGTCATTTCCTTCAAATTTGGAAGAAAAGAATTTTCAAGTTTGGTTGAAAATTAAAGTTTTTGAAACGCATAAGCGCTTTATATAGCGGTGAAATGATGATTATTAAGAGTTTTATGAAGGTGCGTGGAGATTATTTGGAGAATTTTTGATTTTTTTGGTTTAAAGAGGCTTTTAAGGTGCAAATGATTAGGAGGGAAATTGGCAGAGTTTTACCTAAAAGTTGTAATATATATTATTATATACTGGTAGGTTAACACAACTTAAAATATAAACGCTGAATAAAGATATTTGGCTACATTTGCCATACCGTACTCTATCATACCCTACTGTACCCTAATGTCCTCTACCGGTTTCTAACGTACTTTACCCCATTCTTCTGTCTACATTTTTACTTCGCTTCAGAAAACGGAAAAAATCAGTACTCAATAAATCTTACACGGCTCACAAAATAAGCCTAAAAAACCAGTTATAAAATCAATATGAATAAGCATAACTTTGCGAAAAAGCCTTGTTTTTCCAAAGCAATAATCCCCAGAGAAAACAATTTTATTGTGGGTGTGTTTGCATTGAAACTGTGTAATCACTATGTTTGACGGACAATAGTCATGAATGACAAGTTTGTAATTATTCTTTTTGTGTTTCACATTGTATGGTTAATCTTTGTGATCTATTATTTTTAATTTAATTTAAATTTAAAATCAAAAAATTTTAAAAAAAATTTACTCGTTTTTTAAGTACTGTTATGTTCTGCTCTACCCTACCAATCTTACTTAAGTAGTCTTTAAGTAATCCAAAAATACCTTCCGGCAAATTATGTTACAAACTTTATTACTTTTTTAAAATTTCAAAGAAAAAATTTATAAATAAGCTAAAAACTTAAAAGAACAAAATTAAGGTTATTACGAGTATTATGAGATTGCCAAATAGTTTCTTAAAAAATTTGAAGCAAGAGTTGGTCCGCTTTATTCTTCAACAGCTCTTTGTTCGTCTTTTTCACGTTTTCCTCCGAATGTACAGTCCAGGTTCCTGAAATCAAGAAAATAAGCAAAGGTTCAATAAGACAAGGTAAAGTACTCTCTCCTATCCTACAACTCGACAAAACAAATTAGAATAGCCCACCCTACCCTATTGTTTAATAAGACAAGCTTGTTTATATTACCTTAAAATTCAAAGAGGTCAACTACGATATTCCACCCTGCCCTAAAGGATCATTAAGCAAGGTAAAATACTCTACTTTACTCTTCAGCTCAATAAGCTAATACAGCATCCCCTACGCTTCCTTACAGCTCTAAAAAGCAAGTTTGCATACCTTACACTAAATCATAATATGGCAAAGTAAAATACCCTGCCTTAGAGTTCAATAGGAAAAGCTAGGATACTCTACCCTTCTTCACAGTTCTGTAAAACAAGATAGAATGCCCAAGCCTACTTTACTCTACCCTACAGCTCAATAAAAATGCTGAATCCTGCTAAAGCATAGAACCTCTTCAGTATGTATAAAAATAAAGCTAGCGTAAAGCTGATTTGTTTAAAGCATAAGCAAGGCCGGGCGCTGGGAGGGGGAGGAGGGGTGAACGAAGAGAACCCCCCCCCCGCAAAAAATTGTTAAAAAAGTTGAATGAACGTGGACCCCCCCCTGTGCATTTTCCGAAAAAATTTTTTGCAAAAAATCGGCACAAGTAAATTACCTGTGCCGATTCGAACCCCGCCCCAGACCAAAAGTCCCCGCTTGACACTGGGCATAAGAGAGAATAAAGATGCATTATGCTTACTTGACTCCAGCTTTGGCCAAACAGTCGCAAGTTTCGTATCGTTTTGGAACCTTCTTCTTATCACACGTTGAGGTTACTTCTTTCCATTCTTCTTTGGGCAGTTTTTTTGTTCCACATCTAAAAGAACGCTTTTTTCAATAATTTTAATTAATATTCAAAAATCCATATTTTTAAAAAAAATTTATATTAAAGTAAAAAATATTTTTTTGTATTTTGGTCAACTTACTTTAGTTTACGTGCACAATTCACTTTTTGAAAGCGATGAGAGCATGTGTTCATGCATTTTGCAAAGTTCTTACCTAAAAATAGGTCATGTTATTATACGAATACCTTACATCACTCTACTTCACCCTACTAAACTTTACCCTACCATACCCTATTCTGTCCTACCTTACCTTATCTTACCATACCCTACCCTGCTTTACCCACCTTACCTCATCCTACGCTATCCTGCCCACTATAAAAACGCCAGTCCTTACCACTCCTGCCAAAGTTTTGTTGAATAAAAGCGTGGAAAGCGGCTTTATGATGCTCCCTTTGTTTGTGATGCCGTCTACCGTGATCCTCCTCGCTTTCACTGGCTTCTGTATTAGTAGGCTCTTCTTTGTCACTACCATCAGTTACTACAGTAGAATTGTTCAGTTCATCTACACTACGATGTCTTCTGTGCTTGTGATGTTTTCGAGCGTGTTCGTTAGTTTCGTTGAGGTTCAGGTACTTTCCTGGTTCATTGTCGCAGCTGGAATTACATTTTTAGTTTTGGAAATAAAGTTTTTACCAATTTTTTTTGTAAAGAAAATTCTTATCATTTTTTTGTTTTTAAAGAAAGTTCTTGCCATTTTTGTTTTGTAGAAATATTTGTGGTATTAATTTCAAAACGTTGACGAAACTCCACAAAATTTATAGGCTTTTTAACAAAATGTCAAAAATCTCATTCAAAACTTTTCAAATTTATGGTTTTCGTATTTGTAAAGAAAGTTTTTACCGATTTTTTACGTTCTTAACGTTTAGTAAAAGCGCAGATTGCAATGTACATTTTATACGATCAAACGTTTTTTAGATATGTCATTTTTATTAATAACTGAACTAAAATGGCAAAAACTTTCTTTACAAACCAAGAAATGGCAAGAACTTTTTTTACAAAACCTAAAATGGCAAGAACTTTCTTTACAAAACATAAATTGGCAAGAACTTTCGTTACAATTGACAGAAACAGCATTATCTTACGTTTTGACCATTGCCTCCTTCAAGCACTTGTCATGTTCAGTGACTTTTTTGTTCATCAAGCACTTTTGGCCCTCTTCTTTGTCCCAATCATCGTTCTTCAAGCCCTTAATACACTTTTCTTGACACTTCAACAATGGCTCCATACTCCTTTCTCGGCATTCATCTAACTCTGAGCATTTACATTGGCGTATCTGATCCTTTGGCTTTCTGGCTTCGACTTGGGATAGTACTAGCAGTGATGCTAGTACAAGTAGGAGATACTTGTACATTTTTGGAGATGTTGGTTTTTAACTAAAATTTAAAATAATTTTTTTTTATTTTTGAAAATTGCACGACGCGGAACAGTATTAACGTACTGAAAAAGCAAAGAAGTTTTAAAGTACAAAATTGCTTGAAACCGCAAAAACTTTCTTTACTAAGCGAAAAATAACGAAAGCATTATTTACAAATTATAAAATGGCATGAATTTTCTTTCCATAACAAAAAATGGCAAAAACTTTCTTTCCATAACAAAAAATTAACAACAGTTTTACAGATAAGAAAAAAAAAGCCAAAGAAACACAATTTTTGGCAGCCAACAAGCTTTGTGACACTTCGTCCAAAAATCGATAATTTTGTGGCATTTCGCCAAATGTTAAAAATGAATTTTTCTTGTTTATTAAACACTAAAAATTTAATTTTTCAAGCAAAAAAGCAAGAACTTTCTTCACAACAAAACTAAAGATGGCAATAACTTTCTCTACAAAACAAAAAATGGTAAGAACTTTCCTTAAAAAACAAGAAATGGCAACAACTTTCTTTACAAAACAAAAAATGACCAAAAACCATGGCACAAACTCTGTCATAATTGTTTCCAATATAATGTCAGTAAGTCTGTACTTAAACTTTCAATGTACTTCAAATACAATAATGAGTTCCCCTTATTAATGACCAATAGCCCTATCATACTTAATATTACAAACCCATTAAAAAGTGATAATACCTGGCATTACAAGCTTATTAATGAGTGTAACTGCTGTTTTCTAACATAATATAATTTAATATTACAAAGCTACTGTTGAATGAACTGTAGTAAACCAAAAACCAATAGTTATTAGTAATGAAAATTCAGAAAAAACTCCCAATTTTTAAGATTAATGTATTTACCTGGCGACTTAGAGACTACGAAACAAAAAACTGGAACGACCGTGATTCATAGGTCACTACTGGAGAGTAAATTAGGTGGTAAGGGGTTAAAAGGCAGTATAACATGTATTATTAGATCGTTTACTTAATTCTGAACCTTTTTTTTAACAAATTTTTAGAGTTATAGAGCGCAGAATTAAATGAACGACCTAGTAGTAATATACATTTGATGACGGCAGCCCTCATGTTTGACATCTAAATACAAACAGACGGTAGACAATGAAGACTTAACTGTTATGATTATACAATTACAGAGACACAGAGAATAAGCTAAAATAAAAAATTTTAAATAATTTAACCGCAACATAGAGAAAACGACCGGTAAAGTGTTGTAACAGAACTTTTGGCGCACCTTGAGTATAGAATTTTTTAGGTAAGATACTATTAGGTGCCGACACAAAGAACCCGCCATACTTTGCCTGTAATTTCCTGTAAAAAATGGCGGGTTTTTTTATGTTGGCACCTAATATGATTGAAAAAGTGTAAAATGGTTTCTATTATACATAGCAGTAAGACTCCTGTATAACAAAGTATCTGAAAATTTTAAATTTGTTTGCTTTAAAAGAGGATTTTGTGTAGAAGCGTTTGTTATACAGAAGTTTTACTGTATTAGGTAGGAAATAAAATTTAAGAAAAAGCAGGAAGTTATAGTTGAAGCAATATCGTTGTAATTAAAAAAAAGCTTTTTAATTACTATTTTTTTCACACCTATAAGAAGTAAACTTTTTTATTAATTGTAATAAATTAGCTGTAGTAATGTGTAGGTGGGAATAAACAGACATTGTTTTATGGAAAAAAGGTAGAAAGAGTGAAAGAGAAAGATTGAACAAATAAAAAATTTAAAAAAATTAAAGACATACTGTAACCCAGCCCTAATCTACCTTTACTATAGTTATAGAAATTCGTAGCTCTAAGCAACATTACCCTACTTTAAGTTGGGTAATGTGGCCTGAACTTGCCCTAAGTTAGGCACATCTATAGTACTGCCTAAGTCACCTTATATTATCCTTGCGCGCCACTTACCTTGACTTTGTTCTATCCTGGCAGTTGTAGTCCTAACCCAATGTAACCTTGCCTTATCTTTAACGTAGCTCTGGTACAGCTTTACTTTAGTTCTATCTTAGTCCTATTCATATTTCTAACAATTACTCATATCGCAATCAGCCTTTATTTAGCCTTAATTAAACACTATTTATAGCTTTGATATATAGTGTCTGTTGATTCACCCCAGCTTAATTTATAGACTTACCCTAGCTATATTAACATTTTTATAGTCCCGTTTAACATAAAAAACACCCCGCTTTTCCCTCTCGTAACCATTGTTGCATTCAAGCCTTACAATTATCATCACCCTATTGTAGTCTTGCTCTTAATCTGGACATGCTCTAGCCTTAACCTCTTTTTAGCCCTACTCTAGTATTTTCCATATCTTAGTTAACCTAATGTTAATCTTATCCTACTTTATCCTTTACTTTATCATAAACCTAAACCCCGCAAAAATTATCCAAAACCTCCGCCCGACTGCAAAAAAACGTCTTATTCGAAATGCACTCTGCCATTTTTCTAACATTTCGGTTAATTAAAGCGTATTCATGTTCACATTCCCAACCCAGCCCTTTCTTGAACCCATATTTTATTTAGCCATTTCGCGGATTAGCCAAGGCCATTTTTGGGAACACATACTTATAATGTATATAATGTCTTATTTGGCTGTTTTTAGGCTTGCACTTGCACTATCAAAAAATGACACTAATAATAATAAAATAAAGTCATAACGTACCTAGTGCTACTCTAATGATACTATAGCTATGTGTACCTCTAACAAATAAAAATTAAAAATTTCAAAATTAAAAAAAAAATTTTAATTTGCAAAAATTCTTCAAGACCAAGAATTTTAATCCATAAACAAATTTAATCCGATAAAAACGTTTGTCGTTTTATTAATCCCCCATTTATGTTTTATTCTGGGATTGTTTGTCACATTCTTCATGCGTACGCAATTTAAATTTTGTCAATAAAATGTGACGGCTGCAAAATTCAAAATGAAAAAATGTAAAAAATGCTATATCCAATCATTTGAAATAAAAAAACTACCCTACCCTACCCTACCCTACCCTACTCTACCCTACCCTATCCTACCCTACCCTTCAATCCCTATCCTTCAATCCCTACCCTACCCTACCCTATCCTATCTTACCCTACCCTACCCTACCCTACCCTACCCTACCCTACACTACCCTACCCTACCCTACCCTACCCTACCCTACCCTACCCTACCCTACCCTACCCTACCCTACCCTACCCTACCCTACCCTACCCTACCCTACCCTACCCTACCCTACCCTACCCTACTCTACCCTACCCTACCCTTCAATCCCTATCCTTCAATCCCTACCTTACCCTATCTTACCCTACCCTACCCTACCCTACCCTATCTTACCCTACCCTGCCTTGAGCCAGATTTACGTTGAGCCGGGCTTTAAAATTAAGCCCGGCTCAAAAAGCACAACCCGTTGAAAAACAAATTGGGCCGGGCCAACCTAAATCAAAAATAAAAACGGGCTAGGTCTAAACATTAGGCCTGCACCGTTTTCCCTTACCCCTACCTGCGCCGCTCTATCCTATTTTGTCCTATCCTGTTCTACCCTACCAAACTTTACCCTATTTTACCTTACCTAGCCTAACATGCTCTACTCTATAATATGTCACCCTACTTTACTTTACCTTACCTTATCCTGTCTTACCGTAGTTTTTCTATTATACTATACACTGCCTTTACTTAACTTATTTTGCCCTACCCTGCATTTTTATGTTCTATCTTACCCAACCTAGAATTTCAAAAAACCAGTCCAAAGATAAATATTTACAGCTGAAAACCCCTTAGGGAGGAGAGGACGGTCTTCGCGAATACAAAGAATAACGACGGCTCAGTAAGACGAAATTAAGTAAATTGCGCAAAACCGAACAGACAATAACAAGCACGCGTTTGCATACTAAATGCCATGTTCTTTGACTCTGCTACAGCTTGAATTGTCCATGAATACACTGTGCTTGTTGTAGTAAATGCAAGAACTGGGTATTCATAGACAATTTAGAGAAGGAAGTGGAACTAGAATGATGTTGATTGAGTATTACTTTGGGTAATACATGTTCGAACAGGTAGTAGTAAACAAATATGGAATTGAACAAAGTGTAGTTAAGGTAAAGCTAAGCAAAAAAAAAGATAAAGTTAACGCTAAGGTTAATGTTAAGGCTCAGGCTCAAGTTCACGATTAAAGTTAAGCACTGAGTAGTCTTATACTCAAGTTCAACTTCAAGGTCAGGCTATGGCTCAAGCTCAAAGATGCTCTCTTGCTCAGGCTTATGCTCAAGCTAAACCTCACATTCAAGGGTAAAGTAACCACTAGCTAGGATTGGGCTCAAGTACAAAGATAGGCTCATATTAAGGCTTAAAATAAAACTTAAGTTAAGACTAATGCTAAAGATAAGCCTAAGCACAAGTCTAAGCTTAAGCCTAATCCTAAGCCTAAGCCTAAGCCTAAAGCAGCATGGCTAAGACAAGGCTAAGGTTAATGTTATGACTAAAGCTAAGCTTCAAGCAAAAGCTTAAGCTTAAGCTAAGGCTAAAGTCAATATAATATTGACCGTACCCAAACCAGAACGTTCAAATAAAGAATAATTAAGAAGGCCGTGTAGAAATTCATAAAAGAAAGTCATGTGAAGAATAATAAATGATATTCTCTGGTCTGTCAATAAAGTTAATTATTTACAATCAATGAAAACCCAAGACAATTGCCAAAAAATTGACTATAACTTCAGTGAGACCGAGAGTAAATAAACAATTAAGGATAGATTTGGCAGTCAAGTTAGTATAGTATATAATATTCAAGTCGATATAATTTGTTAGAGTAATATGATATACGCTTATATGATATAAATACTGTAAGAAAAATAGCATTTATAAAAATATTATTTAAGAAACCTTTACTATTTAAAGATATTACCATACCTTACACTTTCTGATGCCATACTTAAAACTTTATCTAATGCCGTACAAAATACAATACGTGTGTCCTATCTTATGCACTATCATACGGTTTTTTTACGATAAGATATTCCCTATCTTATCCCTTGCCCTTTGGTTTACCACCAGCATTGTTTTGTGTCTTGTTCTATGCTCTGCCTTATGCATTACAATATGCCTTACACCCATGTCTAACCTAGTTTATTACTCTTCTAGGACAGGGTAGTTTGCCCTACCCTATTTTTTGCCCTAATACAAGCGTTGCTTCACGGTCAACTGCATGCATTCCTTACGCTCAACCCTATGCACGGATATATGTACTACCTATATGCCCTACTCTTTGCTTTAACCCGTGCCAAATTCAATGTATTACCTATATGCTACTCTATGCACTATCCCAATCTCTGCTACGCTACCTTGTACTATTATATATAGCTCCATACCTCATGCCCTATCTCCTGTCCAATCGTATGCCTTACCCTATGTTCTAACTCACGTTCAACATTATTTTCGCTCATCTTTTCCCACCACTAGTCATGCCTCACTAAGAAACATGGTCATAACCCAACTCATGCTGCCAAAAGAAGTATTATACTCAGTTCCCATGGCCAAGTATCATCCTTTCATTCCTCCTTACTTACTGCAAATTGCCTCTAAAGACTTTTCATTTCGAATTCCACTCAACTTTTCCCGCTTCAAAAAATGACTTAAGCTTCGCGAGTTCGTAAGTAATTATTTTTTTTAAGCATTTTTCAATCATTGAAATAGAAAAAGAATAGAGAATTACAGAAATAAACAGAAATAATATATTACAGTACATAAAACACAAAAAAAATTTTAAAAAAAAATTTTTTAAAAAAGTACAAATAGATATGTAAATGTTAAAGCAAATTGACTTTTCCTTCTCAAAAACGTTTATAAATTTATATTTTCAGTAAAAAAAACCCCACTAATTGCCATTTTTTATTAATAGCACTTTAATATTTACATAGTAAAACCAATAACTAAAGCCTTTCTTTTTAAAACATAAAGTAGCATAAACTTTCTTTACAAATTAAAAAATAGCAAAAACTTTCTTTACAAAACAAAAAATGGCAAGAACTTTCTTTAAAAAACAAAGAATGGTAAGAACTTTCTTTACAAAACATAAAATTGCAAAAACTTTCTTTACAAAACAAAAAACAACAAGAACTTTGTTTACAAGCCGAAAAATAGCAAGAACTTTCTTTACCGAGCAAAAAGTTGCAAAAACTTTCTTTACAAAACATAAAATGACAACAACTTTCACTACAAAACAAAAAATGGCAAGAACTTTCTTTACAAAACATAAAATTGCAAAAACTTTCTTTAAAAAACAAAAAATAGCAAGAACTTTCTTTACAAAGCCAAAAAAGTTTTGCAAAACACAATTTTTTAAAACTTTGTAATTTACATTTCAAAATAAAAAAGTCATTTTTACCAAAATTTTTGCCCCCTTCATTCATCTTCAAGACTAGTGAAAAGCGGTTGAATTTTTCGGTTCAAGCCGTAAAATTCAAAAGTATTTTATTTTTCTTAGCTTATTCGTTGTTACTCTTTTAATTCTACGATTCGTTGATTCAATTAGACTATTATGTCTTTCTTGAGCCCTAGCTTCAGTTCACATCAGAGAGAGGATGAGAAGACTCACTATGAGAATGTCAAGGTTAGCCGAGGTGAGTTTTATCATTTTTTTTACCTTACCCTACCCTACCCTGCCCTACCTTACCCTACCTTACCAACCCTATACTATAGCCCGCCTAACTCCATTCATTCTACCTTACTGCCTCTTGGCTTACTGTGCCATGCCGTTAGCTACCCCTCGTTACCGTATTATGCTGTTTCCAACCGTACCATGTCTTATCCTACCTAGTGTTCCGCACCGTGCTGTGACGTCCTCTTTCTCTACCTTATCTCACATTAACCCGTCCTGCCCTACCTTAACGTACCTTGCCCTACTAAGCCCCATTTGACTCTACCTGGCCTTATTCTACCTTAGCTGATCGTGCCGTGCCAAAACGTGCCGTTTCTTACCCTAACATGCCTTATCCGATCCAGCCTTTACCTACAGTGCCTTATTCTACCTTACCATCCATCGTAGTGTAATTCGAAGGTTTACCTTTTACATGCAGTACTATTGCTTCCAGGCAAAACCCATAGGCGCAAGCTCCATAAACCACGCCACGCATCAGTCAACCTATTAGCCGAAACCGCCATCAAATCAGCCAAACCGCCAAAGCAAGCTACAAAATTGACCAAACTACAACGCCAAAACATTGTCGAAAGTAAACGGATGATGTATGACAAGTTCTATGCTGGTGTTCAACATCCAGATGAAATGAAAAAGATTTTGAAGTGTACTCAGTTCCAGGTCTACTATCGAAAAGCTAATTTTAGATGGGACATTCCAGCCGAACTGCCAATGTATCTGGCTTATAAGGACAGTAATGAGAGAGTGGGTTATTTTAGATATGGAAAATTAAATCTTAGCTTTAATTCTTGTCTTGGCCTAGCTTAACATACCCTTTGGCAAATCTTTAGCCCTAGACTCAACGGTAGCTCTAGTCCTAGCCGTAGCGTTTGCCTTAGCCCTAGCCGTATCCTGAACTTTAGCCTTAGCTTTAGCTCTAGCCTTGGCCTACGGTCTAGTTTTAGCTTTAGCGTTAGCCTATGATCTTGATCTTAATCTTAGCTCAAGTCTTAGCCATGCCAAAGCTCTGACTAGATCCTGAGCTTTAGTCCTAGTCTCAGCTTTAGTTTTAACTCTTAGTTTAGGCTTAGCGTTAGCCTATAGCTTTGATCGTAATTTTAGTTTTAGCCCAAGCCCTAGCTGTATCTTTAGCTATGGCTGCTGTTCTAGCCCTATCTCTAGCTCTAATCTTAGCCCTTGCTCTAACCCAATCCCTAGCCCATTGTCTAACCATAACTTCAGCTTTAGCCTCTTCTCATCCTAGTCCAGCTTTTAATACTTAGCTAAATTTACACTCAAAACTTCAGATGTACCACTTCCCAATCATTCACGGTCCAGACGGCTTGGGAGGTCTACAGTGGTCTGTTCAAACCCCATTTGACATGCCCAATGCAACCTGTTCCAGTCTGAGCAAGCTCCTCGAACACTATGGAATCTACTCGTTTGTGGTACCAGATACTGGCGATATCGAGGTCTTTCCGATTTGGCAAATGAACGATCATACATCCAAATCAACCGATACAAGTGCATCTATCTATTAGTAATCGGTGGATGTTTGAAGAAAGAAACAGTGATATAATGGTTTATTTTTGAAATTGATTTTATTTGGATACTTGATTAAATAAACAAGGTTTTTATAATACCTTAGGTTTATATTCACAATTAAATTCAAATTTAGGTTTATCCTTGAGCCTAGCTTTGGGCCCTCTTTTACCGTTTTAGGCTCAGTTTTTGTCTAAGGATTAGCTCTTGGCTGACACATTAGGCTTCGCCGTCTGCTTAGCTTTATTAGCCTTAGCTTTAGCCTTAGCCTTGGGTTTAGCCTTAGCCTTAGCTTTAGCCTTAGCTTTAGCCTTAGCTTTAGCCTTAGCTTTAGCCTTAGCTTTAGCCTTAGCTTTAGCCTTAGCTTTAGCCTTAGCTTTAGCCTTAGCTTTAGCCTTAGCTTTAGCCTTAGCTTTAGCCTTAGCCTTAGCTTTAGCCTTAGCTTTAGCCTTAGCTTTAGCCTTAGCTTTAGCCTTAACTTTAGCTCTTAGGCCACTCTACCCTGGTCCCACCTCTGTTCTTAGTTAGCCTCTCGCTCTAGCCAAAGCACCCCCCCCCCACCCCACCTCCTTTAAAAGCAAAGAATAATTGCTTGACAGTGCTTGTAAGTATTACAAAATACCTAAACATAAAATTTATGTCATAAATAAATATGACCAAAAGCATAAAAAGGATCTCTAATACCTAGATGTCGGTATATATATCCAGAAATGTTTGCAAACAACCGGAACCCCCTTCTTTTTGCTATATATGTTTTTAAAAAGTAGACAAACAACTCTAATAAGTAGATACACTTGTAAGCTTTTGGAGGTATAGACGGGCAGTTGAAACAAAAATTTCGCAAAAATTTTTTAAAATTTTTAAAAAATATTTAAAAAATGATATTTTACAGAAAAAAAAAACTTTTTAAAACTAACACCCATAAATCCAAATGGCTAGTTTTTAACGCCCAAAGTCGAAAAAAGGCTTTATCCGAATGTGACAGCTGCTCTACTTATTATCTTTTTTTGATCTGTGAGGTCAAACATATTTAAATAGTCAAAAAACAAAAGGGAGGTTCATTTCATGACTAAAAGGTCAATTAGAATGACATCTTTTTTGTCATTTTTTATTTATTAAGAAACTAGTGCTGTAGTTTTGATACAGTAGAAGTTTGGAAAATAGCCACCCGCCCTTGCCTACACTGCTTTACCCTACCCTATTCTACCCTATCCTATCCTATCCTACCCTACCCTACCCTACCCTACCCTACCCTACCCTTACCTACCCTACCTTACCCTACCCTACACTACCCTACCCTACCCTACCCTACCCTACCCCCACCCTACCCTACCCTACCCTACCCTACCCTACCCTACCCTACCCTACCCTACCCTACCCTACCCTACCCTACCCTACCCTACCCTACCCTACCCTACCCTACCTACCCTGTCTTAGACCCATCCTTACTTAGCCTAATCATGCCTCTATTAAAAAACCCACCACTGCCCATTCTTTGCCTTTACTTCACCCCTACCCAGCAACAACTCTTCCCTCCACTTTCACCTCTTTTTTCCATTCTTACCCTACAGTAAAAATTGTTAAATTTCCCATTTTTTTCCCTACAATTAACTAAACTACACCCCATCTAAAATACTCACCCCCAAAAAATATGGAAACTTCGAAACGAAGTTACATAATAAACCGCAAATAACAACAAAAAAGCGAATGTCCTACTCGGTTTTTGCTTTTTTCGGCCTGCCCTTTGATTGACAACCATTCCAGTGACATTGATAAATCCATCCGACTCCACTCGACTTTTGGACAAAGCGTAGAAGTCGTAGAGTCATAAATATAAATTTGTTACTAACAGACTATGATAAATCCAAAACAACTAACATTTATCTAAACTTTAAAAAAATTTTTAACATTTTTAGTCAATCCGAAAAAGTTTTTTTGTTTACTTTTATTTATTGCATTTTATTTTAAATTTTTAACAAAAGTTTTCGTGTTGGGACCAAATTGTAGCAGACACGAATAAATGTTTCTGAAATTTTCTTCATAAGTAATATTGTCGGCGATTTCTGTTTGATATCAGTACCTTGAGCAGGTAAAGTTGACTGTAAATGATAAGGAAGACATTGATGAACGTTTTCAATGGTTTCACGAAGAACTTTGACAGACGACTTCTTTCGTTTCTAGCTAAAACAAGGTCAAACGTGAATCGGTAAGTTTTCTTTATAATATTCTTTTGATATTTAGGTAACAAAATTGAAA
This sequence comes from Bursaphelenchus okinawaensis, assembly GCA_904066225.2. NCBI lineage: Eukaryota > Metazoa > Nematoda > Chromadorea > Rhabditida > Aphelenchoididae > Bursaphelenchus > Bursaphelenchus okinawaensis. Next base: position 1,131,944 of record CAJFCW020000005.1, on the reverse strand, counting down.
TTCAACCAAATTTCTTATTCTTCATTCTGTTTTGGTTCTTATTGTGCGTGATTTAGAGGCTTGATATTGTTTTAGTGGATTGTTTAGGTATTGTTTAGCAAAAATTAAGAATTTGGGCTTCTTTTGGATCTAAAATCACACAGAATTGATGTTCATGTTTAAGGAAGACGTTGCTAAAGGTTTTAAGAGGTTTAACAAAGTGTTTTAGCCAATAAATCACGCTAACGGACGACTTCTTCTAATTTCAAGCTAAAACAATATCGAATGTTGATTGGTAAGTGATTTCTTTATTTTTATTGATGTTTAGGTAACAAAATGGATATTCAAACAATTATGTTTATTTTGCTTTATTTGCCGTGGTTTACTGTGTTGTTTTACCGCGGGTTTTTGTGTTGATATTGTTTTAGGACATTTTTGGGTAACAACAAGATTAAAAAAAAAACAATAAAATAAATGACAGCAGTAAATTTATTTAAACCTGAGTAAAAATTGTTGCAAAATACAGTACCAAATCACAAGAATTAATTGAATTTATAATAATTATGAAAAAGTGAAGTTTTCTATGTTAATATAGCTAAAAAAGACCGGTTAAAAATACCCATAAATAGTTTTTTTGAAATTTAAATTGCGACAATGTATATTATATTAGACAAGTCAAATTATAGTGGAACTAGAGCCATAGTGAACATAAATATAGTACAATTATAGTTATACAAAAGACAAAAATGGTATAGCTACAGCTGTAGCAAAAAAAATATTTCTAAAATACGATATTGCGCTTCAAAGCAGATATTGCGCTTTAGAGCATAGTAGGTCCATCACCATTTTGTTTGCTTTGAACTTTACGAAATTTGCCGAAAGTGTCGCGCAAAAGCTTGGCAATGTCTTTTCGAATCGCTGGATTACAAATAACGTAGATCAATATTCGTACGGCGCTGGTAAACATGTAGACGAATGATACCATATCAGAAAAGTAGGTGTGGAACGAAGATGCACGGGCTGGGTCTTCAACGTCTATTAGGAGAGGGGAACCGGATCTGAAAAAAGTTGGGTTAAACGTGAAACAATTGGCATGATAGGGCCGGATATGGTAATATTGGGTATAGTAGGGTAGGGAAGAGTAGGGTGAGTAGGGTAGGATAGAGTAGGATAAGTTAGGTTAGGGAAGGATAGAGTAGGGTAGGGTAGGGTACGGTAGAGTAGGATAAGGTAGGGTAGGGTAGGGCAGGGTAGGGTAGGGTAGAGTAGGGTAAGGAGGGTAGACTAGGGTAGGATACGGTAGGCAGATAGGTTATGGCAGGGTAAAATAGAGTAGGGTAGGGTAAGACAGAGTAAATTAGAGCAGAGTAGGGTAGGATGAGGCGAGGTATAATATGGCAGGGTAGAAGATAGTATTACGGTATGGTAAGTTAATTACAATAATGTAAAATAATTTACTATTTTCTATTCAAGCAACCAAACATACCTTTCCAAGATAGTCAGTACCAAATGAAGTGAATTACTAACAAGATACGACGTAACAATCCCCAGCATAGTATAAATAGCAGCTCTAACTGCTCGATCAGTTCTTCTTGACATTGGTCGATTAAACGAGCCCATATCATAATTGCCATTGCCAATACTATTCTGTCTATATGCATATTGTGGCACAATTAAGGAAGCAAACCCTCCATTCGTAGCCAGCTCAGCCTTCGCTCCTTCTGAAGGCGTTGGCGAGGCATAGAACGGTGTTGACGCCTCCACTGACAATGACATTCGAGCTGAAGTGGCACATGACTGTGATCGTACTCGAATCATCTTGCGCACGACCATTATATTCAGTACCACGAGTACTACGAACGGTACAAATGTTTGAGCGATGCCTAGGATGTGGAAGTCATAGACATGATAAGCGTAGGATTCGCTAGCCCATTCGGCTACATTGGCCATTTTGGTACGGAAAAAGTCAGGACATGAGGGGAATTCGTAGACGATTATCGACCAGCCTAGTGGCAGTCGGAGTAGGATGCAGATGATCATTGTTACTACCATTGTAACGTGACGTCCACGGCGACTGAACATTGTTTTTAGGATGTTGTTTGCCCTGAAAAGGGTATTTTAGGTATGGAAAGTTGAGAATTTTAACTATTTTTGGCTTTGCATAGGCTTAGGCTTAGTAGGCTTAGAATTAGTCTTCGTAGTAGTAAGACTTTTGTTTTAAATTTTGATTAATACTTACAAAGGTGAAGTAATCCAAACATATCTCTCCAATGTTGCAAAGATTAGCATGTATGGAATGGCAATTTGAGTAATCCGGGCGACCACAAATGCTGGTACAACGTAGGCGTGGTATATTAGGAATAACGTCTAGAAAAGGTAAAATACGGTTTTCAAATATATATTATATTAAGCAGAAGAGGGCTAGATGTAAGTTAAAGGTAGATAAGGTAGGATAGGGTAGGGTATTGTAGGGTAGGGTAAGGTAAGGTGGGCTAGAAAAGAGTACAATAGGAGAGTTATAACTGCGGTAAGTCAAAGCAAAGTTCAAAATCTTACTTTACTATTCAAATAAACCACAGCAGCATCAGTACCAAACAATGCAATATACATGACGCACATGCACCAATCTAACATGGCCAAAACTCCCGGATATAAGGTGGGTGGGGTATTCGGCAACTTTCTGGTGGTGAAGAATAGTACCAAGAAGGCGTTACATACTATACCAGCCATAGCCACTATTGATGCGCAACTTAGCAGAACAAATCTGATCAATGTGTATTGTTCGTACTGAAATTTTTTTTAAAATAATTAAAAAATTGGGGAAAAACAAAAAATTCAAAAAAATTAAAATTTTAAAAAAATTTTATTTTAAAATTGTTCTCAAAATGGAATTTTAAAAAATTTTTTGATGTTTTTAAGTTTAAAATTCATTGATAAGCTTACTTCACCACATATAGGTTGATCGTCTGCAATAGTTTGTGACATATTGGCCAGTTCATGATATTGGTGTATTACACTTGAGTCCATTTTGAGCTGAAACGTATGTTATAAATACAGTTTTAAATAACGACCTTTAAAAAATGACAACGCGGTAAAATACGGCTTTTTTAAGTTGAGTTTTTAAATCAAAAATAAATAGTACAATACAGTAAATGCAAGCACCGGCTTTAAAATAACACACTCATAAGTACGGGACTATAGTAGCACTAATTTGTGTATTTTTACATAAACACAAATTAATGCAAAATGGCATGTTTTTAAATTTTACACCCTTATAAGTGCACTAAAAATCAAAACAGGGCAATGAGAACGTTTTAACTAGTAATAATATGAATTGTACTAAATTTAAAAATATTTTTTTTAATTAAAAAAGTGTGTCCCACTTTAGTCTACCCTACACTATCATACTTTACTTTACCTTACTCTACCTTACCCTACCGACTCTGGCGTACGCTACACTACCCTACCTTACTCTACCGTACCTTATTCTACCTCACTCTAAACTGCCTTACCCTATCATACTCTCTAGCCTAGCTCTGTGCGAGCGCTAAATCAGCGTTGCCTTGGCTTCTCCGAGGCTTTAACCACTTATACTCCGCCTTACCCTTTCAGTTAAAGGTCTTGCGCTCACGTCCTACCCTTTATTCCTTGCTCTTTCCTGAGACCCTTACCTTATGCATCACCCTATTCCAATGCCCTGCTCTGATACTCTTACTTTATGCCTTACCACCTTATTCTACTCTATTATCCTACAATAATCCCTTAGTCTGCCCTACCCTTCAATGTTATATTATCTATTATGTGACAATCTTCAGCTAATTATATGTAAATAAACCCTACTGTTGACTGTTACAAGTACATATTATACCTCTCCACAACGTCTTAAACACGCTTGAAAGGTCGTTTCGTAAAAACAACATTCTTAACGATGAAAACAAACAATAATAACGTAATTAGTACTTTAATTGAACTCGATATTTGCTTTTTACCAGAACCGTGTCTGAATACTATAATATCATTAAGTACTACGTCGAAGCAACTCATTTATTGTATTATGTATTCAAAACTAACTTGTTTATGATATTATTGATTCAATACCGACTTGAGTTCTACTTTAATACTCAAAACTAACCCATTTAAAGTTTAATTCATTAGATTTGATAAAAGTTGTTATAGGAATATAATGTTTTTAAAAATGTTCATAAGGCTACTGAACCAGAGAACATGTTGTTTCTGAAAGTTTCGTAAACTTCCTTAATTGTAAATTCTGGGTAATCAAAACATGTCGACAAATTAAAGTTAGGCTTTGCAGGCTTATTACGTTTAAACTTAGTAGGCTTAAGCTTAATAGGCTTAGGCTTAGTAGGATTAGGCTTAGTATGCTCACACTTAGTAGACTTAGACTTAGTAGGCTTACGCTTAGTAGGCTTAGGCTTAGTAAACTTAGGCTTAGTAGGATTACGCTTAGTACGCTAGGTATTAGTAGACTTAGGCTTGATAGTCCTAGTAGATTTGGATTCAGTAGGCTTTTGCTTGATAAGCTTAGGTCTAGTAGGCTTAGGCTTAGCAGGTTTGTCCTTTACTAGCTTACCCTAATCTGTTTTTTTGTAGGCTTATTGAGAAGCTTAGTTTCCCGTTATATTTGCTAAACTAAAGTTACCGGACCTTCTCTAGCTCTTTATGACATTAAGATTAAATTTTTATCAATAATTTTACCTTCCACGACCACCTGAAACTTCCGTGTACACCTACAACTCCATTATAATATTAAAGACAAAAGAATCAGTATCTAACATACACTGATATAACACCAACATAACAGCAGCACAATCAAAAACCAGCGCTAAGTACGTACTAAAAACGACAATACGATTCCAGACGCCCAATTAAACAATACCCATATAACTTGAAGTACTTCCTAACCAGACAAACAAGGGTGATATAATCAGAAGGGATTTAGTCGAATACTGTGGTTGAGTAGCTCAAATCAGAGAACATTTGAGGTATGAATAGATTTAGCCTACCCTACCCTACCCTACCCTACCCTACCCTACTTTACCCTACCCTACCCTACCCTACCCTACCCTACCCTACTCTACCCTACCCGTCAACCCTCATTCTTTCAAGGCTTACCCTACCGTGTCTTGTCATGTTCGACCGTACTCTGACATACCTTATCCTATACGACCCTACTCTACTTCACTATACTTCACCTTACTTTACTAAAACATTTCAGAAAGTTTATCAACCCATAGCTACAACAATATACGTACATGTGCCGCCAAACACAACTGAATAAAGTAATTATAGGATCGGACAATCGAAATTGACAAACATACCTAAAGCCTCTAATCTCGCTACTTTATTATGAACACAATTTTAAATACGTGGTTCTCCTGCAGATATGAGATAGTTTACGTCAAATTTAGGTATGTACTGATTACCTTATACTTGAAAGATAATTGGTTTTGCAAAATTTTGGTGTAGCTTGGGCTAGGGTTATGCCTACATCAAGCTATAGTTATGGCTACAGCCAGAGCTGGAGCTTCGAATAAGGCTGGGTTTCAAAGCAGGGCTAGGACTCAGGCTAACGTTAAGCCCAAGGCGCTAAAACTAAGGCTAAGACTATGGATACATCTAACGCTAGACTAGAACCACACAATAAGAATTCAAAAAACTTCAAAGATACTCAAATTACTAATAACTTTTACTATGTACGGTTATAGTAATTAAAAATTTATAACTCAAAGAAGTCAAGTATGATACATTTTATAATATTTACTATAGTGTTGGACCCACGCATGCACTAATCGCTAATTACTATCAAATTAAAGGTTTTTACATTAATTTTTTTTTCATTTTGAAGTTTAAAATAATTTTGGAAAAAGGAAAAAATGTGGCATTATGTAAATTTTTATCCACCCCGCCTTTAAAAATAAAAAAAAATTTTACCACCCCCAAAAAAATATAAATTTTTTATCAACCCAAAAAAAATATAAAATTTTTTACCACTCCCAACTAAAAATTAAAAATTTATACCCTACCAAAAATTATAAAAATTTTTTTTACCCCGCCCATGCTTACTGGTTGAAAAATGCATTTTGAGTAATTAAAGCTGAAAGTCCAAGTTTTTAAACTGAAGTACTAACCAGTAAAAGTCTTAATAACAAGCCCTTTGAAAAACTTCTAATCTAGAAGTACATAATGTCATCATGCTCTCCTCTTTCTGATCTCAAACCGAACGGCTCGCAAAAAATGTTTTCAAACCCTTTTTTTCAAAAATTTCCAAACCTTAATTAGAGTTTTTTCATTGTTTTTTAAAGAGAGAGGTTTTTTGAGCCTTAGGGTTTGAGTTTTTTAAAAAATAGGGTTTTTAAATAACCCTAGTCCTACCCCAGCCGTAGTTCTAAATCATAACTCTGGTTTAGGCCGCGGGTCTGGCCCTTAGCCTTGGTACTAATCATAGTCTTTGTCTTGGTCCTCCTACCCCTGAATCTAGCCCTAGCCTAGTTAGTCTTGGTCCTGGCTTTGGCCCGATTCTAAACTTAGCCTTAGTCGTAGTCCATAGTTCTAGCTAATTTCCTGACCGGTAGCTTAAGCTTAAACCCTAGCCTTAACTTAACTTCTAGTCGTAACAGTAGTCCTAACCCCAGCTCTAGCCCTAGCCATAGTCCCATTCCTAGCCCAGACCTTTAATTTTAGCCTTAAGCCTAGCCCTAATCCTGGTTTTCGTGTTAGCCATGGTACTGCTTCTGGTCATGATGCGAGTTCTTTTCCCCGTGCTTGCTCTGTTCCTAGCCCGAGCATTAGTCTAAGCTTTAGCTTGATACCTAGCTTTAACCTAGCCTGAGCCCTAGCCTGAACCCTAGCCTGAGTCCTAGCCCGAGTTCTAACCTAAGCCCTAGCCATGCCCCAGCCTTGCTCTAACTTTCCGTTAGCTTTGCCTTTGCCTTGCTCTAGACTTTTTCCTAGCCTTGCCCTGGTCAGACCCTTTATCCTAACTCAATCCATAGCCCTTGTGCTACCTCTAAAAGACCTATGTTAACATAAAACCCCTCGAATTTGGTTAAATATATTAAAAATGTTAAAAGTATACTAGAATAATTGAGTTACAAAAAATTGTGTTTAATTCCTATTGTCTTTACCCACACATATTAAATGGTGTAGTTAATCTGGTAATCGTTTATTATTAAAAATCAACCAGTTAAACGTTTCTAATTGTTTTAAAATTACATTTTAATTGCCTTGCCTTGCCTTGCCTTGCCTTGCCTTGCCTTGCCTTGCCTTGCCTTGCCTTGCCTTGCCTTGCCTTGCCTTAGCCTTAGCCTTAGCCTTACCCTAACCTTGCCCAATACTCGCTTTAGCTCCGCCAAAGCCTTGCTCATTTCTCTAGCATTTCCTTAACCTTAAGCTAGCCTTGCCCACAGTTACTCTATCCTTACGAAAGCTTTGCGTTATCCTTGGCCTAACCTTGCACTAGCTCTGCCAAAAATTGTAAGCTTACCCTTTGCATTCCCTTTATCCCACCCAAGCCTAAGCTCTTCCCACCTCAAACCAAAGTCAAATAATCTCAATGTAACCCCTCCTAATATTTATATTAGATCTTCCCTTCACAAAAAAAATATTTAATCGTCCCCAACCAATTAACTTTCAGATTCGATTGTTCCGAAGCAATTAAAAAGTCCTTGGAAAAAATTATCTAAATGACTCTCCAACTTTATGGCCGTTCACTTAATACCCGCAGCGGGTCCACATTTTTTATGACCTTAGGCCTAATGACCAAGTTTGGTTCAGGAGAAACATTTTTTGTTTAATTTTTTTTTCATTTCAAAAATTTTTGGTCATTTATTTTTCGGACTTTACACAATTAACATTAAGATAATACGTGAGAAAAATTGTTGACAAAACATTTTTAAAATGTCATCAGAAGTTTACCAGTTAAAGTACAAGTAAAACTTAAAAGCGACTCTTTTTAAGTATTCACAATTTGTAACTGCAGTTAATGACAGAAAATGGGGAAAAAACAAAAGCAGCTTCAAAGATCGGTCAATGACAACATTCAAACATAAATAGCCATAGCCATAGCCATAGCCATAGCCATAGCCATAGCCATAGCCATAGCCATAGCCATAGCTTTAGCCATAGCCATAGCCATAGCCATAGCTTTAGCCATAGCCATAGCCATAGCCATAGCCATAGCCATAGCCATAGCTTTAGCCATAGCCATAGCCATAGCAAGTGTCCTAGCCTTAGCCTTTTCCCTAACCCAAGCAGGCTTTGATCCGCATGTTAGCCTTGCTGCTAGTGCTGGTCGTAATCTCCTTTTTAACCTAGGAACTGGTCCTTCTCTTATTCGTGGTCCGGATTTTAGTCTTGGTTCTGACCCTAATCATGGTTCTGGTTTTAGACTTAGTCATGATCATGGTCATTGTCCTGGTATTTGCCTTGGCCGTGGTTTAGTCCGAGCGATAGCCCTACTTTAGCTTTTGCCCTAGCCTTGCTCTAACAATTGTAAGCTTGTCCTAGCCATGTCCTAGCCTTGCCCTAAACTTGCCCTTGCCATGTCCTAGCTTTGCCCTAGCCCCAGCTCTAGCCAAAGTTTTGATTGTAGCCCAGACCCTAGCCAAGCCCTAGCGTAATCTTAGACCAGCCCATTGTCTTTGTTCTACCTTAAACAGACCTTAGCTTTAGCTACCCCCGTCCCCAGACCAAAAGTCCCCGCCCGCCCCTGGTACCTTATACTTTTTCATAAAAGTACAAACCCACTTTTTAAAAACCGCTCAATTTTCGTCTGTCCGTGCTACTATATTTAAGTAAATTAAACTCGAGAAAAAATACTTGTTGGCAAAGACAACATAAAATTGTGGCCTAAAAGGGAACAGTCATAGATTTAATAAATAAATTGAAAACGAGCTCCGGGCTGACGGCTTCGTTTGAAAACTGCAATAAAACCTAAAACCGGGTGGTTTAGCACGTCTACGTCTGATACGACATAGACGGAAAAAACCATCGTGTATGTTTAGGCACAATAAAACAAACATACCATTTTTGAGACAACCGGTAATTTTAAATTTTATTTTGTTTTAGATGTTCGCGTTCGGTTGAAATTTTTAATCCTCGAAAGTGCATTTGACTAAAGAACAAGTTTTTAAGCCTAAAACTTTAATTTTATTTTTAGAAGCATAAAGTTTATTTTTAAGCCTAAAAATTTACTACTAAGCTCAAAATTCATATTTTAGTTTGAAATTTTATTTTTAAGTCTAAATTTAAATCCGAAAGCTATTTTTTATGCCTAAAACCCATTTATAAGCCTAAACTTCTTTTTTAACCTTAAAAATAACTTTTCGAAACTAAAATTTTTTTTAGCTCAGAAATCATTTTTAAGCTTAAAATTTCATTTGTAAGCCTAAAATTCTGTTATAAGTTTGAAATTTTTGTAAATCTAAAATTCATTTTTCAAATTTGAAATCGATTTTTTAAGCTTAAAATTAATTTTAAAGCCTAAAAAACATTTGTAAGCCTAACATTCTTTTTAACCTTAAAAATAACTTTTCAAGCCTAAAATTCATCTTAAGCCCAGAATTCAGTTTTAAGTTTAATTGGTAAGCCTAAAATTTAATTTTTAAATTGAAAATTTATTTTGAAACCTAAAACTTAAATTTAAAGTTCGTTTTTAAGCGTTAAATTCACTTTTAAGTCTAGAATTGATTTTTAAGCCAAAAACCATTTTTTCAAGCCGAAAATAAATTTCGCAAGCCAAAAGTGATACTGGACAAAAAAGAAACAAAACAGTTGTAAATAAATATATTGTTTTCATAACCAGGCATACTAAAGACAAATCTACAAAAACGCGCAAAGTTTTATGAAAATTTGAACAAGAATAAAATAAAATCTATCATTAAGACCTTAAAAAGTTTTGTCCAAAAAACAAAAATAATCACAATCTTCACCCACCCCCTTCACCTCCTCCCCTCTTGCTACTTCTGTCTATCAACAACAAACAACACAATTATCAAAGTAAACACGCATAAGAAATGGGATTGCTGGCTAGATTAAGGAGGAAGTGCCAGACTAGAGGTGTAGAGTAGGGTAAGGCAGAATAGGGTAAAGTAGGTAGGATTAAAATTTTAAAATCGGGTTAAAATTTAAAAAAACCGCAAAATTTATATAAAAATCAATTTCCATTTTAAAATAAATCATTTCGAACAAGTTATAGGGTGCTAAACCCGCCAGACTCAATAACATTAAAGACCATATGTCACTTTTAATGTAATTAGAAATGACAGACATAAGTGTTCCTCGGAGTGTCGTGTTCACCAATTTGTGAAACAAAAATGTTATATCAGTATAATAAATGGTTTTACTGCTTTGTACTTTTGGGCTGGTTAAGGTCCTAAGTTAAGACTCCTAACCTACAGAGTTGCACCTACTTCTGATTAATAAGTCTAAACGATCTATGGAAGTCCAGATTAGAATAAGGCAGGGCAGTAATGTGAAAAATGTGTCATCGACCAGATTAAAAAGCTAGAAAATATACCAAGGTTCTTAGTACACATACACAATAAACCCGGATGCTACGAGCCATAATTACTGTATCTATCTAAACCAATTTTTGTGCAGTGCTTTAATCCTTTTTTAAACAATACGTGTTCTATGAATTGTAAGGGTTTACGTACTATTTGCAAAAAAATATGCAAAAATTTTACCTCACCCTACCGCCACCCATCGTATTACAACATCGCAAACTGCGGGTGACAAGTTATATAAAAAATCAGATTTTAAAAGTTGCAAAAACTTACTTTACAAACTAAAAAACAAAATTTTTTTTGAAATTTAAAGCGACAAAAACTACCCTCCCCTACTTTGCCCTACCCTACACTAAACTACCAGATCTTGCCTTACACTATCTTACTGTCTCTTTTTCAACCTTACTTTACCGTACCCTACTCTACACTGCCCTACCCTGCCTTATACTATCTTACCGTCTTCTTTTCAACTCTACGTCACCTTACTCTACGCTTTACCCTTTCTACTACCATACTTTGCAATGACGTTTCCAAAGCTAAGTCCATGAACAAACAATAATTCTTCCACGATTTGGTGCAAAGACAATAACGTTCTTCCACCGTTTAAGTGGATAATGTGCCATTTTAATCCGTTATGTAATGCAGCCATACATCATGTGTCAAAAATTTATAAGCCATAACAAAAACAAAATAATTTGTTAAGCATCAAGATTGTCATCAATGTCGTACAAATGTCACGCATGTTTTAGTATAGGGAGGGGGTTCTAGATAATAAAATGGCATTAATGGAAGAAGACGAGAGACGGAGAGAGTTCAGTATGAACATAAAGCTTAAAGTTCATTTCTTAAGACTTTCTGAAAAGTGGCATAATCAACAAAGTTCAAAATGCTTAAAAAATTCCAGAAATTTAAATAAAATTGAGTTTTTAAACCCAAAAGTCGTTTTTAAAGCCTAAGGTTTGTTTTTAAGCCTAAAAACTACTTTTTAAGCCTCAAATTTATTTTCAAGCCTAAAATTTATTTTTAAGCCTATATCTCATTTTTAAGCCTAAAATTTACTTTTAAGCCTAAAATTTATTTTTAAGCCTAAAATTTATTTTTAAGCCTAAAATTCATATGTTAAACCTAAAATTGATTTTTGAGCCTGAAGTTTATTTTTAAGCCTAAAATTCATATGTTAAGCCTAAAATTAATTTTTAAGCTTATAATTTATTTTTAACCTAAAATTAATTTCTGAGCCAAAATTCATTCCTTCAGCCCCAACTTTATTTTTAAACCTAAAACTCATATATAAGCTTAAAATTCGTTTTTCAGCCTTAAATTTACCTAGTGCAAATGTTCACAAGCCTAAACAGTTCCAGCATAAAATATTCGCAAATTTAGGCATTTATTTGCATTATATGCAAATACTCGTCATTTTTAGCCGAATTAGGAATGTAATTCAAGTGCGAGCCAAAACGTGTTTCCCTTTCTTGGCCATACAACATTAAACAACAAATTTGGTTTAAATTTAACTGGCCTGCAAACATCAGTACAAATGTTGTATTTTTATAGAAGGCTTTAATAGAAATGGCACAAGAAACAAGTTGAAAAAGCTAGCCCTAGCCTAAAGCCTTAGTCCAGAGCCTTATCCCAGACTCCTAGCCCAGAGAGCCCAATCCCAAAGCCCTAGCCCAGAACCCTAGCCCAGAGCCTTACCCTAAAGCCCTAGCCCAGAGCTCTAGCCCAGAGCCCTAGCCCGAGAACCCCAGCCCAGCGCCCTAGCCCAGAGCCCTAGCGCGAAGCTCTGATCCAGAGCTCTAGCTCAAAGCCCTAGCCCAGAGCCCTAGCCCAGAGCCCTAGCCCAAAGCCCTAGCTCAGAGCCCTAGCCCAGAGCCTTAGCCCTAGCTCTTTTCTTTTATGCTAGACGTCAAGGGTCAACCGAGCCTTTCACAAAGTCTGTTCCGGAAGCCAAAGCAAATAAAAAAGACTAGCCAAGCTTAGTGTAATCCAATTTTTTAAAATTTCTAAGTATAATACAATTGAAAGCAAAAAACAATGTGACAAATGGCATATGTCTTCTTATGATGTAACGTATAAGTAAATACGTACTTTTTTACTTTGTATTTTATATTTACTTTGTTGAAAATACGGATTTAAAAATGATTTTTAACTAGAATGAAGCCTTAAACTAATAATAATATGTCTGCTAGTTGAAATATTATATTAACATAATTTTAAACAGTAGTACTGTATAAATACTATAAACAGTACTATAGTTTGCCCTTTTTTAGCTCTTCCCTAGTCCTACTATAGTTCAAACGGAACCATACCCTAGTCCTGTCCTAATCAAGTCTTGCCTTACTATAGCCCAAACTACGCCATTGCCCAGCCTTCTCCTAGCCTGAAACTACTTTGGCTCTACCTACAAAGTCCAAAAATGTTACAGTAACCCACTTTTTATAGACAAAGCATTTCCTGCTCTGACGTTTTTAAAACAATAAAAAACGAATTGAAATTGCAAGACGTTTTCAATTTTTATGCCAAATTTGGCAACTACATGCAATAACGCCATTTGATAGACCTACGCTTTTTTGTTCACTTTTCAAAACTCTTCTTTTATTTAAATGTATATTAAAATATTAAAAATTTTTATAAAAATAAACTCTACTTTACTTTATCATGACTTCAGCCTACCCTACCCTACCCTACCCTACCCTACCCTACCCTACCCTACCCCACCCTACCCTACCCTACCCTACCCTACCCTACCCTACCCTACCCTACCCTACCCTACCCTACCCTACCCTACCCTACCCTACCCTACCCTACCCCACACTACCCTTACTAAAACTTTCTTTACTCTACTTTACTCTTTCTACAATCCTGCTTCTAATCTTACTTTAACTGTTCCTTTGAACTATTGCAAAAAATAGTTTTCTCCAAAAAATCATAGAGTCCATAAGAATTTCGTTACTCTCTAATCCACACGAAAAGTCATGAATCCGTGATGCCGTGAAGAGAAATTGAAAATGGAAAGAAAAACTTTTTGCAAATCAATCCCCAGCCAGCACTTAAGTACCATACTGCGGGTCTTAAGGCATTATAAGTGATGTTTCTGTGTCAGGAAAACATTGGCAAACTAAAAAAATTATGAGAAATCGGAGAAAAGTTCATTTGAAAGTGGTGGTAGGATTAGTGGGGCTAAAAAAAGGAAAAGCAGAGGCTTGAAAAAATAGGACTGAATTTTATAAAAATCTATGATAAGCATACTAAGAATTTGATAAAATTTATATTACTTTAGCATTAGCCAAGCATTATTCAAGCTCTACCCTAGCTTATCCAAGCCTTACTTTACCTAAGCCCCATCTTACCCATCTTAAAATTAATTTTTTTGTTTTAAGGGGCTAAAAAAGTAATGGCAGCGTTTCAAACACCATAAATGGCAATAACTTTCTTTACAAAACAAAAAATAGCAACAAATTTCTTTACAAAACACAAAATAGCAAGAACTTTCTTTACACAACAATAAATCGCACGAACTTTCTTTACAAAACAAAAAATAGCAAGAACTTTCTTTACAGAAAAAAAATTATTAAAATTAAAAAAATTATTGATATGTCTTATTGTTAATGCCAGATCTTCAAAATTCAAAAAGGAAAAGATTAATCAAGACGTTCCATATGGCACACCACCTGCACGTCTACATTCAAACATAAAACAAAAATATAAAAATAAAAGATAAATCAATAAAGTTGGTGCACGTCAAACTGAAATATTAAAATTTTAACTATTAACGCTAAAGCGTAAAAAATTAAAGTAGAAATTCCTACCCTACCCTACACTACCCTATCAAACTTTACCCTACCCAATCCATAATTTACCTAAGCATTACCATAAACTCAACCTAAATGAAAACCTACTCTACCCTTGCCCTAGCACACCCACAACTGCAGTTTAAACTCACACATAACCTAAGTACTCAATTGAGCAGTTAGTTAAAAAATGACTGCCTCGCAGAAAAACAGAGCCAAATCCCAGCACTCGCAGGCATTTGTTGGGTCGTTTTACACCGAGGCAACTATTATATAAAAGTACAATATTACATAAGAAAAAGTTGCGTAATATCATTTCTTGCAATTTCTCTAAGGCTATATTGTTATATAAATAGCGTCGATATTAAGTAACGCTGTAAAAATATTGACCGATTTTGTATTAGACAAGCTCTTAGAATCCTAACGGCTCAGTCTAAGGCTTAGCAGGCTTAGGGTTAGTAAGTGTAAGCTTAAAACGCTTAAAATTAAAATAACCCAGGCTTAGGTTTAGCAAGCTTAACTTTAGTAGGCTGAAGCTTAGGCTAAGTAGCGTTAAGCTTGTTAGACTTAGTTTTACTAGGCTTAGGCTTTGCAGAGTTAAATATAGCGAGTTTTTGTTTTACAAGCTTATGCTCAGCAAGTACTGGCTTTTAGACGTCAACTCAGCAAATTAAAGCTTAGTGCACTTACACTTAGTAAACTTACACATATATTAGGTGCCGACATAAAGAACCCGCTATACTTTTCCTGCAATTTTCTGTAAAAAACGGCGGATTATTTATGTCGGCACCTCATCCTTACTAAACTCGAGCTTTTTGCTAACAACGAAAAAAAATTTAATTTAGTTTGAATATTAGGTGCCGACATAAAGAACCCGCCATTTTTTGCGGGAAATTACAATAAAGTATGGCGGGTTATTTATGTCAGTACCTAATATCATGAGTCATAATATCTAATAATGATTTATTACAAATACCACGTAAAAAACCAATTCTATTAGGTTGCCCGGAAAGTTCTGCAATATTTATTCACTTTTGAACTAACAATAATAACAATATAATTAACAACTACAATCAATCAAAGTAATTACCGTCTGAATCAATACAGTCTTGCCAACGATTTACAAGCTTTTTTATTCCACGATTGTAGAATTCCGGGTTTCTGGAGTTGATGAAGTTCTTGAAGGCATTCTTGGCATCGTCTGGAGTTTTGAAGATTCTTCCATTAAGAAACGAAGACAAGTGTTTAAAAAGGTGAAAGTCCGTTGGAGCCAAGTCTGGAGAATAAGGAGGGTGCTCCAAGACTTCGTATCCCAGTTCCCTGAATTTTGCCGCGGTCTTCTTTGCAGCATGGGGCCGTGCGTTATCCAGCAGAATGATCGGACCCCTCCTTCTAAACATTGTTGGAAGATTGTGTCGCAGTTTGTCAATCTGGGCACAGTAGGTGTCGGCCGTAATACTTTGGCCAGGTTTCATGAAATCGTACTGGATCACTCCAGAGCTACACCACCAGACAGTCACCATAAGCTTCTTTTCGTGCAATTCTGGCTTCGAAACGTGCTTAGGAGCTTCTCCACGCTTACACCAACTTGTAGATCTTCTAGTATTGTTAAACGAGATCCACTTCTCGTCAATAGTTACAATTCGATCCAAGAATTCTTCGTTTTTGCAGCGTTGCAGAAGCTTTTCGGAAGCACATCGTCTCTTGGCTTTTTGCAGATCAGTCAAATTGTGAGGCACCCATTTGTCCAACTTTTTGACCATACCCATTGCCTTCAAATGGTCACCAATGGTACTTTTTCCACAGTTTAGTAACTCTTCTAACTCCCGGATTGTAATATGTGGGTCATCTTCAATCTTGCGCCTCAGGGCATCTTTGTCAAGTTTGCTGGGTCTTCCTGCACGTGGTTTGTCTTCAAGCTTCTCATCGTCCACACGAAACTTTGCGAACCATCTGGTCACCGTAGAATAACTCACAACATTCTTACCCTCATTTTCGTTTATGATTCTGAAAATTTCTGCCGCAGTATTTCCGCGTTTGAATTCATTCCATATAATCACGCGCAGGCAAGATTTCTCCGTTTTTTTCTGATACCTAAAACAATACAAAAAAATGAAATTAAGTTATGTAACTTACCTTTTTGAATAATTTAGGTAACAAACAAACAAACAAAAAAAGAATTTTTTCTTTCCGTCAAGAAATAAATTTTTCCTGATTTTTCAAAGTTTACCTACTCAAATATTGCAGAACTTTCCGGACAACCTAATATATTACTTTATTGGTAGAACAAACACAATATACAATATAAAAAGTACAAAATCAAATTTGCTTTTGGTAAAACTGTAGAGAAGAAAGAGTTAATAAGATGGTACAAATATGCCGGCTAGCTAGATATGTAAAGTGTTTTACAGAACTATAGGTATGACTAGAATGGGGAACCTAATGGGACTAATATTATGAATTTTTAGTAACTTTAGACTTACTGTAACATAAAAAAATTTTTAAATTTTTTGAAAATTTAAAAAAGTTTAAAAAACAAAAAATTAAAACTAAAAAAATATATGACGACCATAAAAAATTAAAAGGAATTTAGGTAATACCATGAAAGAAAACTAGATTATACATCGGTTAGTACTAGAACACCGGGTTGGCGAAGGGCAGTCTTCTTCAACACTGCATGGTATTACTTCTGAAATTTAAAAAAATTAAAAAATGACATTTTCTACTGTAAAGAAATTTTTTGCCATTTTGTGCTTTGTAAAGAAAGTTCTTGCCATTTTTTGTTTTGTAAAGAAAGTTCTTGTCAGTTTTCGCTTTGCAAAAAAAGTTTTTGCCATTTTTTGTTTTGTAAAGAAAGTTCTTGCCACTTTTTATTTTGTAAAGAAAGTTTTTAACATTTTCAAAAAAATTCAAAAAATTTAAAAATCCTTACCATTGAGTTCGCAAAGACCATAAAACAGTCCAGTTTGTGGATCCAGTCCAACTGGAAAAGTGCATTTAAAGTTTTTAGGACATTCCTGCGTATGACCGGCTGTTCCGTTCTTACAAGCGATGAATGGAGCCAGTGTTCGAGGATACACTAAAAAATTTTTATTTTTTTTAATTCATTTTTAAAAATTTAAAAAATTTTTATTTTTTGTAGCACGGAAACCTGAAGACGTATATTACTTTAAAAAACTATAGACCTAGCTCAGAGCCCTAGCCCAGAGCCCTAGCCCAGAGCCCTAGCCCAGAGCCCTAGCCCAGAGCCCTAGCCCAGAGCCCTAGCCCAGAGCCCTAGCCCAGAGCCCTAGCCCAGAGCCCTAGCCCAGAGCCCTAGCCCAGAGCCCTAGCCCAGAGCCCTAGCCCAGAGCCCTAGCCCAGAGCCCTAGCCCAGAGCCCTAGCCCAAAGCCCCAACCCTAGCTTAAAGTCTTAGCTCAGAGCCCTAACCCAGAGCCTAGCCCTGTTGTCTATAAAATTTTCGGTCCGGTCCGGTCCGGCTCTATTTTTTTTTCGCTCAGGTCCGGTCCGGTCCGGTCCGGACCAAAAAAGGTCAGGTCCAGTCCGGTCCGGTCCGGAAATTTTTTTTTTTATTTTTAAAAAGAGACAGGAGCGCTAAAACTGCTTTCTTTACGTTTAAAAACTCTTAAAAATATGTTTTATTTGCAATTTTTAAAACAGTTTTATTAAAATAAAAAAAATTTTCGGTCCGGACCGGACGAGTCCGGCAAAACACTGGCCTCTACTGTAAACAGGCTGACTCAGAATAAAGCATCCATTCGTGCTGTGCCCTGCCCGATACACGGCATTTTAGTTCTTTGCTTTGCCTTTGCTGTGTTTAATCTTAACTATAATTGCAACCAAACCCACTATTTAAACTATTAAAAGAATTGTAAACTGATTCGACCAGGCCCAACTTTTTTCACGTGGTCGATTACTCATCCTAGTACAATTTTTAATTTACCTTACTGTACTCTGCCTAACTTTTTTAATTTTTTTAAACGTTTTTAAGATTTTTGACTTATATTCGTATTTTACAACAAAATCCGCTCTAAAACCTATTGTAAGATGATGAATACCTACCGTTAACAATCATAATCAAAACAAAAACGTAATAAATAAAGACGGCCATTTGAAAGCGAATTTATGGACAGGAATGCAGCTCTTCTTCGATTGCTCCAGGCCTTCTTCGTTTTCTCATCGATTCGAAGCGTCCGGCTTTGTCTGATCTAAATTTAGTTTGTTTTTCAAAATTTTTGAGATATTTCAAAATTTTTTTTATTTTTTTAAATTTTTTAAAATTTTTTATTTTAAAGTTTTAAAACTTTGTTCTACGCACTTATTGACCCATACTAAGCCCAAAAAATAAAAATTTGAAACTCACTATTAGCCACACAAATGCCGAAAAATCGACCGGTCGTTGCGTTCAAACCGGCTGGAAAGAAGCACTGCTCACCTTCGGGACACGAATCGACTGGTCGGTCAACACCGTCCCGACAAATCACGTCTTTGCTGTTCACTGAAACATTTTTTATGTAAAATACGAAATTAATAATGGAGGAGTAAGTATTCTACGGTACTGTGCCTACCGTACCGGTCTCTGCCTTATCGTACCGTACCGTATCGGGCCTTACTCTACCCTACCCTACTCTACCCTACCCTATTCATCAGAGCTTTCAGCTTATTTTACTGGAACTTCAGACCCACTCTACCACATTTTAGCATACCGTAACCTATTTTTAAATTTTCAGCAGCTTATTTCCTTTTCAAATGCCATAAATTTTTGCTGATTAAAGTGATATAAACCATTAGTAGGCTTATATAAAAAGCCGCTTGTCATTTCGGCCAATCGCGGTTTAGAATAAGCTTAATAGATTAAATGATAATGGAAACATTTACGTTAACAAAAAAACTAACCTGTAAAATACGTCACCCACACAAGTAGAAACGTATTGTTAAACAATAACATGAACGGCGGCTGAAAATACAATTAAAGATATTTGTATCATAACAACTACAACGAGAAACACGGTATACATACGATAAGAAGATAAACACAAACATCCTTTTTTACAATACATACATTTCATTATAATACTACGAGAATGTGGTGTACAGTACGTGGGATACATGTTCACTAACTGATCAAGTTTGTTGTTATGCTTTTAAAAATTTAATAGCTATGTCAGAATGACATTTAAAATAGCTATGCGTATGATATATCTCACGCACAGTAATTAAAAAGCAAAACTAACATGTGTTATGATATTACACTCATAAATAGTAATTATGCGTCATTTGGAACAACTTACGATAATATAGAAAACAATATGGAACGTATAGTAGAGCAGGGTAAAGTAAGGCGGAGCAGGTTATAATAAAGTATGATAGTAAATTGTATGGCTGAATAGTGTAGGTTTAGGCTAAGGCAGAATTAGGCAAAGCAAATTATAACAAAGAAATTAAACTTTCTGTGCAAGTAACGTACAGTATAATACTGTCAGAATACTGTATAGTATTACGCAAAATGCTATATAGTATCAATCAACATACTATATAGTATAAAAAATATACTTTTTTGCTAACATCTTACAACTAACAAATTTTTTTTACAAATTTACTTTACATATTCAAGCGTCTACAATTACAATTCATGAGATATAGATTAGGTTAGATTAGTAGTTTGACGCCGTAGATTGTAACGTACTGTGCTGATTTGCAAGAAAAAAAATATGATATACCACTTACTTAACGCGTGTACCGTACGCGTAAAGTTTAAGCATTTCTCAAAAAAAGATTAAAGCTTAAATGAAAAGATAAGGAAGTACACGACAGTACGAGTAGAAACTGTAAACAGCATATGCCAGTTGTAAAAAGGTTCAAACCACAAATGACAAACAATACGGTGAAACCTTATCATTAGTTAGTATTACGATTCGACATTTATTTCAACTGTAATTAATTTTTTAATGACTTACAATTAAGATTTGGTAAAGACCGTTTTGCCTTATGCTATTTCGCACGTTTCCGCTTTTTACAAGTAGGAAATACTTATGCCATGACTGGTAATAAAATCAAAAGTAAAAAAAAGCTAGATAGGGCAGGGCTAAAATAAAGGATAGAGTAAAGGTGGAGTAGAACTAAGGCAAGATTAGGATAAAACTTGCGTAAGACTGAGTAGAGTTAGGATGAGTCGAGATAGAGTATAGCTAGGGTGAGAGAGAGCAGAACTAAGGTGATAATAAGGAAGGCTAGAGTAGAACTAAGACAAGGTTAGGATAATGCTAGAATAATATTGAATATAGATAGGGTAAGCCTTGGTAAAGCTAGAATAAGTCTTGGGTGAGATATAGTAAGATTAGGATAGATATGGTTAGAATAGAGATTTGTTAGACTTATTCTAATATGTAAGGCAGAACATATTAGAATAGGTTTAAGTAAGACACGATTTAATTTTGTATAGTTACGGTAGGGCTAAATTAAGCTAATATAAAAACATAAATTTACCTTACCTTACTCTACTCTATTTTCTTTTATATTATTTAAATATACCCTACCTTACTCGACCACAGAAAAAATTTTTGAAAAAAGTTGAACTTGGTCCCCCTGTGGATTTTTTTGAATTCCGCCCTAGGATTGGACATTTACCGGTAAATTGATTTTTCGGTAAAAATTTTACCGGTTTTTACCGGTAAATTTACCGAATTATTATTTAGTATTTAAAAACTTTAAAATGTCATTAAAACGTGTAATAAACGTTTTAAAACAACAAAAACAATAAAATAGTAAGTATTTCACTCTTTTACTTTAAAAAACAACTTATAAGTCCAATAGCTCTGTCCACTTCTTTTTCCCTACCGGTATATGTTATGTTGACGTAGCTAGTCATAGATGATTGGATGACCATTGTCCAGTAGACTCTGCTTGGTTCGATGGAATCTTTTGTTTTCCGCATTTTTGCTCATACAATTGCACGACCTGTTCTTGATCATTTGAAGATGTCTTAGTGCAATTGTTTCGCTAAATAATCACACACCTATACGTAAAGTACCAAAAATCAACAAGAAATCCTAAAAATCGAATTTTCCGTCCTTGTGAGTTGTTGGCAGAAGATGTTGCTACAGTCTTGTAAGGTTACTGACGTATTTTGCACCACAATAATTGCAAAAGTAGTCATTATTTGTTCTTTTGTAACGGTCTGTGATATTTTTCAACATATTTCGTCAAAATATTGCTAATTTTCCAAAACAGAAACAAATTTTGAAACAAAAATAATTTTCGTGCTAGGACACAAAACACTTTTTTACCGGTAAAAACCGAAATTTTCGGTAAATTACCGGTAAAATTACCGGTAAATGTCCAACCCTATTCCGCCCCCAAACCAAAAGTCCCCGCCCGGCCCTGATCACTTTTACATTAAAAACTCCAATGCTGTATCTATGTACCGTGTAATCATTACACAGTAAAACCTTATAAACATTTTCACGTTATTAATCTACTCGTAATTGTATAGTAAAAACCAGAATGTTATTTGCGTTTCGACCGTAAAACTAAAGGTTATAAAACACATTTGTTACACTGCAAAAACAATCTCTTCCACATACGTAAATGTTATTTTTAACATAGTAAGAACATAAACTGGTACAATACATACAATTATATGGCTTTAATTGATGTTTTTGAAACTAAATGTTAACCTAATTGAACGTTATTTGCTGATGACGCTTAAGGTTAAAGAATTGTAAAAAAATACAATTTTTGTAACATTTTTAAATGATAGGCTTAGGCTTAGTAGTCTTAGAGTTACTGAACTCAAGTTTAAAAACTTAGGTTTACTACGTTTAGGTTTACTAAGCTTAGAAATACTGAGCTTCGCATGCTTTGTCAAAATGAACTTTGTATTAGTACCCTTGTTAAGGGTTAGGTTTAGTAAGCTCAGGGTTGCTACGCTAAGGCTTTCTAAGCCTAATAATCAATAATCTAAAACTCAATGAATCTAGGCTTAACATTAATTAAGCATAAGCCTGCTAAGCGTAAGCTTACTAAACTTAAGCCTACTAAAGGCTGAGCATACTAAGCCTAAGCCTAATAAGCATCAACCTACCAAGCTTAATCCTAATAAAGTTAAGCCGACTACGCCTAAGCCTACTAAGTCTAAGACTACTGAGTCTATGACTACTAATGCTCAGCCTACTAAACCTAAGCTTACTAAACTTCAACGTATCAATTTTCTGGAACCTCAAAATACAAAAGTCAACCTAACAGTTAATTACTGTTATTACCATTGCCAAAATTACGCAAAAACAATTATTATTAAACTATAACATCAAACGTCATCATTCTCCTATTATAAAAAATAACTGTGTAATTAAATAAAGCCAAAAATGGCAACATCCTGCCTTCCGAACTCGACTTTTGTTTTTTCCCCGCCTACTATTAAATTATTAAAACCGTTTCCGCGTTAGACAAACAGTTTTTTTATAACGAAATTTGCAACAATCAAAAGCCATGAGTAATATAAGTTAGTGGGAGTAAGAACGTCAATGAAAATACTTTTTCTGAGAAAAAAATAAAGTTGATTTCTTAAGCATCACATAACAACTACAGTAAAATATATTAAAAGTTTAAGTATACTAAGCTTAAGTCTACTCATTACCAAGCCTAAACGTACCAATCCTTGGCCTCTTAAGCCTAAGCCTACTAAGTTTAAGCTTACTAAACCTTAGCTTGCTAAGCCTAAGCCTACTAAGTTTAAGTCTAGGCTTCATCCTAGTAAGCCTAAGCCTACTAAGCCTAAATCTACTCAACCTAAGCCTACTAAGCCTAAAATTACTAAAGCTAAAGCTAGCGCTTAAGTCTACTACCTCTACGTTATTAGCCTCAAGGCAAAATTAGCCAATTTCTTTAAAAGCAAGCCTAATAGTTAAGGTTAATTTTGCTGAAGTCAGATGTATGTCTAAGTCTACTGTAATTAAGCCTACCGAACCTAAGTTTACCAAGCCGACTAAGCCTTGGTCTACTAAGCCTAAACCTACCAAGTCTATGTCTTTTAAGTCTGAACTTACTAACCTGCGTCTATTAAATCTAAGCTAATTAAATCAGAGCCTACTAAGCCTAGCCCATTTATCCAATGTCTGCTATGCCTACGTCAAATAATGACCAATATAACAATATATAGTTAAACACTTGAACGCAATTTGCAAATTTTTTAAGAGAGCTTTTTCTCTCTTAAAACTTTGGTACAAAATTTATAAACTGATATATTGTACGATTACAACGCAGTAACGAATAAAAACTTTAAATAATAAAGAACACTGTAAAACTTTAAATATTCATAGTTATCCACCTCCTCGTTTTTAGCCGCCTCCCACCGTTCCGCGCCATTCTATCCGAAACAACCGTTAATTACGCGGCAAAAAACAATAACAGCGGCCGAAAAAACGGCTGGGCCGGCGAATTGAAACTCAACTGAACCCAAAACGTTTTTTATGAACTGACCGGCTTTCATGCGCTTCGATGAAACGTTTTTTTCACCCCTCCGGGCTGAAATGAATTTCGTAAAAAAAAGTTTTTGGCCGTGTGACAACGTCTCGCGACCCTCCGGATTACAGTTTCTTTTGTTTGTAACAGAAAAAGAATGATAAGTCATGCGAATACCATGAAATGGTTACAATTCCAATTATTGTTTGTGGAAAGAAACAATATATGGTATATTAATAGCTGTGGTATTGCGCCTACTATTAAATAAATTATTCGAAAGGTTGACTGGATTCTGATTAAAAGCTAAAAATAATATGTTTAGTAGGCTTAAATCTAGTTAGTTAAAGTCGACTAGACTCAAAAGCAGCAAGCTTAGTAAGTTTAGATGTAGTAGATTTAGGTTTAGGCTTAACAAGCTTGAGTTTTGTAGACTTACGCTTAGTAGGTATACCCTCACCAAGCTTTTGATTAGTTGACTTAGAATTAGTATTAGCAGGCTTAAGAAAACAAGCGTTAGGCTAAGTAGGCTTAGCTTTAGCAGGTTTAGGTTTAGTAGATTAGGCTCAGTAGGCTTAGGCTTAGTAGGCTTACACTTACTAGGCTTAGGCTTAGTAGGTTTAGGCTTAGAAGGTTAGGCTTAGTAGGCTTAGGCTTAGTAGGCTTAGGCTTAGTAGGCTTAGGCTTAGTAGACTTAGCCTTAGTAGGCTTAGGTTGGTTTTGCCTTAGACTATATAGGTTTAGGTCTAGTAATTAAGCTTAGGCTCAATTAGTTTAAACATTGGCTTACGCTTTGTGAACAGGCTAACTTTACTTAAGTTTAATAGGCTTAGGCATACTGGGTTAATAGTAGGTAAGGTTGATTAGACTTAGGTTATATAGAAATAACTTAGTAAGTAAGCTCAAACTTAGCAGACTTAAGCTTGATAGGTGTAATTTGGCACACTAGGTTCAGCAGCCTGCGATTTGTCGGGACACCTCCAATTGTTTTTAAGCCAAAACAGTTCATTTAAAAATTTCAAAACTATAAACCTTAAACACGAAGAGTTCACAGTACACCACAACAAAAATAAGCAAAGTTTGTGTGTGGCGTTTTATTGATGATAAGGTTATTTTCTGTAAATAAACCCGCACATTACTGCCAAAGAAACAGTAAATCATTCTCCATGGAATTTGCTGCAAATTAAGCGCATATTCACCATGATCATTCGAATCAAAGGTTTCTGCTTCAGTCAGCGTGAATTCGACTTCGGAAAAAACAAGTTGCAAATGTCAGTGAAACTACAACCTTGTCTTTGCTTTTTGTATTGAATTTTGATTTTTTAACTTTGTTTTGTAATTTTGATGTTATTGTGTAATACCGTTTTACACCAACAGCTTTGGTTTAAAAAGTAATGTAAAAGAATGCTATTCGGTTAGCGCTGACCTTGATATACCGAATTCTTTGGTTTATACGTCTTTGTTGTTAGATCAGGCGATTGAAACATAAAACTCAAAATAACTCAAAATTTATTTAAAAAAAGTTTAATTGCCCTAACCACAGCCCTAGCCCAGAGCCCTAGCCCAGAGTTCTAGCCCAGAGCCCTAGCCCAGAGCCCTAACTCTAGCGTGGCCTCAACCTGAGCCCGTCTTAGCCTTATACAAGCCCTCTCAATAGCTCTTCTCTTAGTTTAACCTTATCATTAGTCTTAACCTCAGCCACTCCACTATATTTAACCGACTCTATTATATTTATTGCATCCTACTATACTTACCCCACTCTAGTATACCTCATCCACCCTACTATTTATCTTGCTATACTTAAATGTTTCTAATATGTTCATCTTCTCATACTATTATTGGGGTAAAATACTTTGGGAGTTGAGTTACCTATTCACCCCTTAGGGTATTACTGTCAGTCCCTACTAATACTATAAAGATAGTATACCTAGCCTGCGCCCTGTCCGGGTAGTTTGGACTTGCTGACCTATCTCCCTAGTCTATCAGTTAGTTACGATAATAAGGTTCCTTCTTACTGATGATATATGATATTTATTTATACCTTAATTACAATCTCTAATTACGACATATTAGGAAGACTAATATACGGACAATCTACAGTACCCTTTTGATAGAACCCTCAAAAGTCCCCGACTGTTCTTCCCGTTCCCCCAAAACCCTTCTGCCGTTCTCTCGAAGGCCGAAGGCTTTTGCGGGCGTTCAAAGCCGGCTGTTTTAAGAGTTCTTTTTACAATCTTTCAATTCAAGACGTAAATGATAATTTGGTCAATCGTGACCATAACACTATACTTACCTCATCTTATCTCTATATGTACCCAACTAAGCCATGCTCAACTTAAAGTCAAACGATATTAGATTAGATGATTTCTGATGCCGTAGATTGTAACGCACAGTGCTAATGTGCAAGGATGTTCAAGGTTCAGATGAAGACCAACCGAGCTATCCTTAAGTCTAACGTTTAGCATGACTCTCCCCAAGTATTTTACTGTTCCTTGTGTCACTGAGTCGTGGGTGAGGTGCTCCATAAGACTTTTGGCGTTCAATCATATATATACTCGTGTAAGCCAAGTAAAGATGTGCCTAGTCTCCGTGCACTCAGCGCTACCCAATCCTCAAGGCGCCTGGGTTGGGTGGTGCGCGGGATCGAACAAAGGTCCTTCCGAATAGCGAGCGACGCTACAGCCACTGCGCTACCAACGGACTTGTACTTAATTTTAGCATGAACAGTAAAAAACGTTTCAAAAATGACCAATCAACTTTCACTTTTTTTAAATTTCGAAAAACTCAATCATTATTGCTGCCCTTTAATCTCTTGTGTGGCTTTCACTTCGGAATGCAAAAACAGAATGTCTCGCGCCATTGAACCCTTTTGCTTAAGTAGATCATCGCCAAGTCATGTGAGCCGTTTTTTCGTCAAAATCGTTCACGGATTTGCCGTTTTTCTCGATCGGGATTTGGGCGAGGTAGGGCGGAAGGCTAAAGGGCAAACCAAAAAAAACACAGTTTTATTGTTTTTGGGTAAATATTGTGTTTGTAAATGAGTATTTTTTAACTGTGGAACAAATTTTTATTGGTCATTTGATGGTCTGAAAAAAAGTTCTTGCCATTTTTTGTTTTGTAAAAAAAGTTGTTGCCATTTTGTTTTGTAAAGAAAGTTCTTGCTATTTTATGTTTTGTAAAGAAAGTTCATGTTATTTTTTGTTTAGGAAACGAAGTTCCTGCCACTTTTTAGTTTGTAAAGAAAGTTCTTGCTATTTTTTGTTTTGTAAAGAAAGTGCTTGTTATTTTATGTTTTGTAAAGAAAGTTCTTGCTATTTTGTTTTTTGTAAAGAAAGTTCATGCTATTTTTTGTTTAGGAAACGAAGTTCCTGCCACTTTTTAGTTTGTAAAGAAAGTTACTTCGATTTTTGGGTATGTAAACAAAGTTTTCGCTATTACTTTTGAAGACGAAAGTTATTGTTTTTCAAACCTAAAGTAGTCTTGAAGGAGGTTCTACAAGGCCGGACTAAAACAAATTTTAAAGGAGCTGGCATAGATAGTGCGGACCTTGGGTTGGGTTCAGGTATTAAAGTTGGATCAGGTTGTAGTAGACTTGATAAGGGGCTTGCTAGACGTGGGCCAGGTCAAATAAAATTTGAAAGAAGCCAGACTGGGACAGCCTGTGTGGGTTCGCGGGCCAAGACTCAAAAATAGGTTTGAGAACGGTTTAATTAGACCGGGCCAAACAAGTTTAAATAAGGCAGAGTTGGGTCGTGCAAGACTGAACGTCAACCCAAAAAATTGAGCTTGAGCTGGGCCCAATCCTTTCACAGGTCTAACCTAAACTATTTTTAACTCTCTTCATGCCATTTGGAGTAAGTGCCTTTTAAGTAACACCAAAAAATCAAGTTTTTTTCTGAAAAAGGGCTGAAGAAGCTCGTGATGTTTAGCTTTTTGATCATTCCTTCTCTTGACCTCTGTGGAATCTTTATGATCACATCTTCTTCTTTAGCAGACATCACAAACGGCATCTTGTTTATTTCCAAAGCAGTAACTTTTACAATGTCAGACAAGTTTTTTGTGGAATGTTGCAAAATGTTTTCGTAGAAGTTATTTACGAAGAACTTTTGTCGTATTTGAGTGAGGAAAGCGTCGTATAAATAGACGGTCATTTATGGTTTGTAAAGAAAGTTCTTGCTATTTTTTCTTTCGTAAAGAAAGCTCTTGCCATTCTTTGTTTTGTAAAGAAAGTTTCTGCCGTTTTTAAAGTTTAAATTTACATGTTTACGAAAAGTTGATTTCTGCTTATTTTTTGTGACATTTCGTTACATTATTGATTTTTTTATCGCTTTATCTATATTATTTATGATTTTTACTTTAAAATCTTTACTCATACTTTTAAAAACCCTTACTTTATGTACTGTACTTTTACCCAAAACCCTTTACTATACATGGTCATTACGCGTCGCCTACTCTGTAGAATAATTTTAAGTCGACTGCTCCTGTCGAATACCTTTGACTGTAAACCGACAGCTTATGACTTTCATTTTCTCTTCAGGTTGACCACTTCCGCCACCGATTACGCAATTTGGATGAGGGAATTCAACGCCAGCGGCTATTAACTCCAAAAACAAATTGATTCGAACAGGTTTCCCTCCATCGTCTTCCTTTTGTCATCGTTCAGTACGAAGGGAGAAGCGCATTTGAATGCCATGCGGCGTGGTTTCTTCGCGGCTTTGGTAGGTTTTCCATTTTTTTCGGTTTGAACTTTAAAGTTTTTTCACTCTTTTAAAATTTTAAAAGTTTTATGTTTAAAATAATTAGATCTTTCATCACAAAAAAAATGGCAAGAATTTTCTTTACAAAGCAATAAATGGCAAGGACTTTCTTTACAAACTAAAATTGTAAAAGACTCGGGCCGGGCCCAATTTGATTTTGAATCTTGGTTTGGCAAACAATGACAAGAACTTTCTTTACAAAACAAAAAATGGCAAGAACTTTCTTTACAAAACAAAAAGTGGTAAAAACTTTCTTTCTAAACCGTAAAATAGCAAAAATTTTCTTTACAAAACAAAAAATGGCAAGAACTTTCTTTACAAAACAAAAAATGTCAAGAACTTTGTATAAAACAGCCAAAAATGGTTGCTTCTAGCTAAAAAAGCAAGCATGCAGACTGCGGTAGACATTTTATACGCTGATTTAATATAAATAACGTAATTTTTAAACCTAAATAAAAAATGGCAAAAACTTTGTTTACAATACAAAAAATGGCAAGAACTTTTTTTACAAAAAAATATGGCTAGAACTTTCTTTACAAACCGAAAAATGTCAAAAACGTTCTTTACAAACTAAAAAATGGCAATAACTTTTATTAAAAGACATAAAATGACAAGAATTTTCTTCACAAATTAAAAAATGACACAAACTTTCTTTACAATCTAATTTTTAGCTAACATGTACCATTTGTACTAC
Source organism: Bursaphelenchus okinawaensis (assembly GCA_904066225.2). Classification (NCBI taxonomy): domain Eukaryota; kingdom Metazoa; phylum Nematoda; class Chromadorea; order Rhabditida; family Aphelenchoididae; genus Bursaphelenchus; species Bursaphelenchus okinawaensis. The sequence continues at coordinate 1,102,737 of CAJFCW020000005.1, read as the reverse complement.
CTTGATCTCAGCAGCAACTCGACATCCTTTTCATGTCTCAGCTACAACAACATTAAAACCTCCGAGTGGCAATCGAACTGATGCTCTATCACAACAAACCTACTACAATAACAGCAGTTTATTGGCACAGACGACCGAACCAGTCGGGATAAGGGTTCGATTCAATGAACCGGTCTTTAAGGACACTGCCAATGTTATGAGTAGGTTTAATTTTGAATTTTTACTAAAATTTTAGCTTTTGAAGTAAAAAATGAGTTTTAAGTTTAAAAATGAACTTTTGCTTTAAAAATGGATTTTAGGCTTAAAAACTAAATCTTAGGCTTAAAAGGAGTTTTTGGCTTAAAAAATGAAATTTTAGTCTTGAAAATGAAATTTTAGGCTTCAATATATATTTTAGGCTTCAAAATATATTTTAGGCTTAAAAGTCAACTTTAAGCTTAAGAAATGAATTTTGGGCTTATAAATGGTATTCTCAGCTTAAAAATGAATTTTAGGCTTGAAAATGAATTTTAGGCTTAAAAATAAATTTTTGGCTTGAAATGAGTTTTTAGGCTTAAAAAATGAATCTTAGGCTTAAAACTGAAGTTTAGGCTTAAAAACGACTTTTAGGCTAAAAAATGATATTTTTTAAACTGGTGACGCTTTTAAAATTTTTTACATTTTTTTAAAATTTTTTTGGAATTTATTGAAATTTCTGCCACTTTTCAGAAAGTGTATTTGCGTATCAAGCGAAGAACGCTCGGATCGCGTCGTACCAGCAATGTTTTCCGGAAGGCTGCTTTTATTTGCATTCCTTTCGTGTTTCTGGTTTCGAACGTCCCAAAGATGTCACAATCACGTCCGCCGAGCCCAACAAACTGGTGTTGAAGATATTTGCTTTTGATATTGAGTAGGTTTAGCTACTTACTTTAATATGAAATTACAATAGGATGAGGTAGAGTAGGGCTTAGTAAACAAGGAGCAACACGGGCTAGGATTTGGGAAGAAGTCGGGTTTAGTGAGCTTCTTATTAGTTTGTGGGTAGGGTAGGATAGGGTTGGGTAAGGTAGAATACGGCAGAGTTTGATACAGAAGGGTTTGGTTAGGTAAAGGTACGGTGTAATACAATACGATAAGCTATGTTGGAGTGCAGTAGGACACATTACTGTAGGCTATTGCTTAAGTTGGTACGGTAGATCTTGATACGGTAGGGTATGGAAGACTACAGTTTGATAGGGTAGGGTATGGTAGGGTAGGGTAGGGTAGGGTTTTTTAATACTTAAACTATTGAATTACAGTATTCTCGGCGCAGTAACAGGAAACATTCAAATCCTCCTCAACGTGCCGATCCTGGGCCAGATCATTGTAAATGCTCGTCAAATCACAGTGACAGCTCTTTTTGACATTCAAAAAGATCTCCAACGTACTCCATACCTACATCAAGCTGGCTGTTCATTAGATATGGGTCTAGTGAATGCTCAAGTAACTGGCATGGGGCTGATTACTGACTCAGTAAATATAAAATACAAGAAAGAAATGGTTGAAAAGGCAAGGGAAATCATCTCAAGTACAGTTTGTTGGAATCTGGAGAGAGCCATTCAAGATCAAGTCAATACAAGGTTAAGGGACATGCCTAAACATCTGAGTATTTATGAGCTGATACAGTACTTTGATTCGTCGGTAAGTTTGAAATTTTGGGAAAAGCGTTTTTAGTAATTGTTATAAACTTATAAAAGTTGCAGCTAAGTGTGAGTTAAGGCTAGACTGGGGCTATTACTCTGGGCTAGGGCTCCTGGCTAGGGCTCTGGGCTAGGGCTCTGGGCTAGGGCTCCTGGCGAGGGCTCTGGGCTAGGGCTCTGGGCTAGGGCTCTGGGCTAGGGCTCTGGGCTAGGGCTCTGGGCTAGGGCTCTGCGTTAGGGCTAGGGATTGGGCTATAAGTAGGGTTAAATTTAGAGCTAGGAACAAAAGTATTTTGATTTCACTTTGAACGGGTTTAAATTCTCTTTAAGACACGTTTTATCGTATAACAAAGAGCGCGCAGTTTTCACAAACCATTATCTTGTTTTATCGCTCAAAAATATTAGAAACCTTAATTATAAATAATTTATATCTGTAAGAGAAGTTTTATATTACATTTTTAATTTAAAAAAATTAAAGTTTTAAAAATTTCAAAAACTAAAAATTTTAAAAATTTGTAATTTAAAAATTTTTTTTAAAGTTGCTTTTTTTACAGATAAATTTATCATTTGAGCTTCAAAGTAGACTTTTTGAATTCAATTTTCTTTGTTTTGGAAAAAGTCAAATGTTTCATTGTGTACAATAGCCTTCGCAGACAAAAAAAGCCTTTTTTTAAGGCAAGAAAATGTAAAATACGACAGTCGCGGCAAAGGTCATGTAGTTTTTCATTTTTTTAAACTTTTCTTACAATTTAACACTTTTTATAATAAAAAACCATTTTTAAAAATTTATTTTCAGGCAACAAAAGTAGAACCTCAACCTCGACCAATTGTGGCGAAGGATCCAGCGCTTCAATACACTAGGTATAGAACTCATCATTCACCTAGCAGATACAGAAGCCCTAGAGTAAAACGGTCTGAAAGCCGTGGAGTTGCTGCTGTTGTGGAAAGTAGGTTTTTGTTACCTAAAAGTTCAAAAATTTTTTTATTTATGGCAAGAACTTTCTTTACAAAACATGAAATGGCAAGAACTTTCTTTACAAAAAATAAAATGGCAAGAACTTTCTTTACAAAACACAAATTGGCAAGAACTTTCTTTACAAGACAAAAAATGACAAGAACTTTCTTTACAAAACCAGAAATAGCAAGAACTTTCTTTACAAAACATGAAATGGCAAGAACTTTCTTTACAAAACATAAAATGGCAAAAACTTTCTTTACAAAACAAAAAAACGGCAAGAACGTTTTTTACAAAACTTTTATAATTGCACCCCCTCTCATTAACTAAAGCTTTTACAGTAATTGAACCAACCGACAACGTCGTTCAGTACGAAGAGAAGAAACGAGTCCGTAAGAAGATAGCCAAGCCTACCGAAGATAAGCCTAAAGGAAATGAGGTTGATTATGTTGACTATGCCAACGAAGCTGATACTTCTAAGAATTTTATGGAGAAGTTTGATAATGAGAACACTAGTGGTACTGTTTCTGTCTCAGTTGGTCCTGATGCCAAAAAGAGTACCAAAAGTACCAAGAAAGTGGAGGACAAAAGCTTGAGTAGTGGAAAGAGTAGTGTTAATAAGACGAATGGTACTGAAAAAAGTAAAAAGATTGATGAAGTTAGTATAGATGGTACCCAATTCAATTTGAGAGAACTTTTGGATGGGTTTGATTTTGTAAGTCTTACAGTATGCCTACTATACTTTATGATTATTTGCTTTAACCTACATTACCCTACCCTACTCTACCCTACCCTACCCTACACTACCCCATTCTACCCTACCCTACCCTACCCTACCCTACCCTACACTACACTACACTACCCCACCCTACCCTACCCTACCCTACCCTACCCTACCCTACCCTACTCTATCATACCCTACCCTACCCTACCCTACTCTACCCTACCCTACCCTACCCTACCCTACCCTACCCTACCCTACCTTACCCTACCCTACACTACTCTACCCTACCCTACTCTATCTTACCGCATCCTGCTTACCTATTCTGCCTTAATTTACTATATCTCGTCCTACTAGGCTTGGCTTTTACTACTCTATCTTGTCTTACTATACACTACACATCATTGTCTTATATAATTTGCCGTTTCTAAATTTGCTTTGCTTTTCCCTTTCCCTTACTACTCTACTCTACCCTATCTCACAGTCCCTTAACTTACTCATTTTTAATCTACCGTAACTGCCACTTGTCTTGCTTTTGCTTCAGTTTTTCTTGCCTAAACTTAATTTCATGGTAGCCCCATTGTCGTATTATATTTTGCCCCAACCTATCAAAAACTTAATTTTAAAATCTTTTTTGTTTTAGACAAACTTTGGCCGCCTCTTCTTAAACATGGACTTCGTGGATTCAGCAGCCGATGCCGAAACCTTTAATATTGGAATCAGCGGAGCTGTCCGGGTGAATGCATTACCTTACAATGGCTTGTACAATGATCCACGGCCATTGACAAATGAAACTTTATTAGAATTTCCACTAAATCTAACAAAAAAAGGAGTCGAAATGATTGTAGGAGAGTTTACTCCTAATGCTCTGTTCAATCAGGCACATCGGTGAGGGCTTTTTATTAATTTTGGGATGAGGTAGTTAAAAAAATAAAGTAGGGTATAGTAGAAAAAGGCAGGTTTTCACAAGGCGGTATAGAGTGGGGCAGGTTAAGGTAGAGAAAAGTGGCTTTAGGTACATAAACGCAAGGTAGCGTATGGTAAAAAAGGATAAGTAAAGGCACGGCTTGTCACGGTACGATAAGGTACGGGAAGGCACGGTAAAAACGATTGGCTAGGGTAATACCCTACGTAGGGTAGGGTAGGGTAGGGTAGGGTAGGGTAGGGTAGGGTAGGGTAGGGTAGGGTAGGGTAGGGTAGGGTAGGGTAGGGTAGGGTAGGGTAGGGTAGGGTAGGGTAGGGTAAGTCTACCATAGGGCTTAAATAAGGTATTAAAATACCTATATTGTTATAGAGCAAAGATCCTTCGATTCCACGTAAACCCACGTACGCCACTGTTCGGCCCAATGTTGAAGACAACGTGCACAATTGATGAAGTTTGTTTATCTGACTCCTTACCAGAAATTGGTGAGAAATACCCTCAGAAGCAAATGAATATATTAATTGAGTCCGTCAGGCCACCCAAAGTTGTCATAAGTGAAGGTGAGTTTTGTAAAGATAGTTTTTGACATTTTTTGGTTTGTAAAAAAAAGTTTTGACATTTTTTGTTTTGTAAAGAAATTTCTTGCTATTTTCTTGATGTGGTCTAAATTTACAATCATTTTTAGATTCAATGAAGGTGCATTTTATCGGTTTGGCTACTTTCTTCATAGCTGATGTTGGCCAACAGCCAATTGGGAAAATACCATTTTCGGCTACGACGAAGATTCACATCAAACAAAATGACAATAAGATTTTTGGTGAGTTGGTAAAATACGTCCTTTAGAATTCATATCACTATTTGAGAAAAAAGCTCAAGTAGAGTACGGTGGGGCGCAGTTGGTTTGGGTAGGGTATTTTATGATAGTGAAAGGTAAGATATAATACGGAAAGGTAAGGTAGGCTTGGGCAGATGTACAACGGAGAGCTTTGAGGAATAGGGTAGCGTTAGGTTACTTTAGGGTAGAGTATTGTAAGGCTGAGTAATGTGCGGTAGGGTAAGGTATAGTAAGGTAGGATAAAGTAAGGAATGTTGGGCAAGATGGAGCATGATAGGGTAAGACTGGAAAGGTTAAGGATGTAAGTGCGAGAACAGGGTAGGATAAGGTAGGATACAGTATGTTTGCTTCACTCCGTCTTACTATACCTTATCGTTGCTTACCATAAGATACCCTTGCCTACCGTACCCTATCGTACTCTACCTTACCTTGCTTTACTCTATTTTGCTGTACTTTACCGTACCCTACTGTATTATTATTTACCCTACAATACCCTACTGTACCATTATGTACCTTACCCTATCTTTCATTACTTTAATATACCGTACTCTACTACACCCTACCCTACAGTACTAACAAACCTATTTTTCAGTTCAAATATCAATCTCCGAGCTAGAAATCCTAGAAGACGTTGATTTCTTCGAGCTCTCACCAGCTCAACTTCGAGGTTTTAAAACTTCGGTCAAAGGAGCGTTAGAACGTTTGGCCAATAAATACCTAAAATCTGGCCTAGACTTGAAGTACCTTCAAGGAAAACTAGAAAATTATGGTTTAAATGACCTAAACATTCAATTACTGGCCGAAGGGCTGATAATGTTGCAAATGGATGTTGATGTATACAAGTTGTTATTTGAGGATAATACTCTTGATGGGAGGATTGAAAAGTTTTAGTGAGGCGGTAGAGGAGACGGGGAGGGGGTTAGACAAATGAAGGCAAGATTTTTGGGATTTAGTGTGACTCAAATATGATTGATTTTGGGTTACTTTGGGCAAAATACGCTGGTGAGGTTTAAAGAATTACTAAAAAAACTGTTTTTAGCTAGATAGAGTAAAATACGATTTTTTTTGTTTAGCCTTGAGTTTTTATTAAAAGGAGTGAAGAGTAGGATCGGCTAGAACTAACGCTAAGGTTGATGCTAGTGCTAGTGCTAAGGGTAGAGATAACAAATACAATAGTTATTAAACTAACTAGTAGAGGATACAGCTTTTATTAACCTACATAAAGTAAAATACGACCATTTTTTCTTTAAAACTAAGATTTTCTGTCGTTGCTTATTTACGTAGCTTACCTTACAATCAGGGCCGGGCGCGAGGGGGGGAGGGACGGGGGTAACCCCCCCCCCTCCAGAAAAAAAATTTTTTGAAAAAAGTTGAACGTGGTCCACCCTGTGGATTTTCGGAAAAAAAATTTTGCAAAAAATCGGCACAGGTAGCTAGCTACCTGTGTAAAAATAATGTTATATTGTAGTAGGCGTCGCCATTTCTTAATTAAGATTTTTGGTTAAAGTAGTCTATGTACATACCAATATAAAGATAAAACTTTATTTACTAAGTAAGTTTGTAACTAATTTCTACTGTGTCCACTGTAATTGTCTTATATTTATATTGATTTCATACGGGTCAAGTCACGTATCTTTTTCTGGATTTTCTTTTTTAATTTTTTGAACTTGTAAGTTTAAATTTGATACTATTATATGTTTTGTATTAAAGTTTGTACAATAAAGAAATTTTAACATACACTATCATATTAAGTTAAAGTTTATTTAGTCAATTTTAAAAAATTTAAAATTAGCAATATTAGGTCCACATAAAGAAAGAATGTCATAATGGAATTAATGCCAAATTCAAACGCCGAAACGTTTGCGGAACGAACCGCCACGACAGAACACACACCTGAAAAACAAATTTTGTTAAATGATGTCTTTAAAAATGGCATTTTTTGTGAAATATAAAGAAGATACGGCTCTGAGCTGGGGCTCTGGGCTAGGGCTTTGGGCTAGGGCTCTTGGCTAGGGCTCTGGACTAGGGCTCTGGGCTAGGGCTCTGGGTTAGGACTAGGGTTAGGGACTAATAGTACATTAACATACCGTGGATCAGCCCGAGTATCCTGCATGACAAACATTCGACCTTCACGACCAGTGTCACCGTACCCACTCAGTCCATCTAAAACTACAGCTTCGCCCATATCGCCGAAACTCGCTCGAGGCCCAAAACCGGCCGCTACCAAACCGAAAGCCAAGCAGAGCCACGCCAACACACTAGCCTGGTATCTCATGTTAGGCACTGTGCTGAAAAGTTATTTGTAAATTTAAAAAATTTAATTGCACGTACATAATTCAAAGGTCAACCTTCTGTTATTTTACAGTAATATGAAAAAATTAAACAAGCGTAAACTAACCTAATTACTATTCTTTGTCGAAATAAGACAATATGATACCTTTTGCGCAAAATACTGCCTTTTAAACTAGCCAACTGTAAAGAATGACACGTATTTTGCCTACTACAGTAAAAAAACTAAAAATTGCTGCTATAATTATTTACAGCTTATAAAAACACGTACGTACTGTCAGTTCCACATCTAGTAAGTACAACTAAAACTGACAAAACAACTAATGAATTATGGACAAACCAAACCAATTCTCTAGTATAACATAAACAATTCACAGATGTTCTTGTAGAGTACAAGAAGTGATTATGACATAAATATGGAGTCTGGAAAAGCTTGCTATAGCTTATACTTATACACCATCCAACCATACGTTACCTTTCTCTATCATAGATTAGCTTTCTCTACTCTACATTACTTTACCCTACCCCACTCTGTGCTAGCTTACTCTACTTTACTTTACCTTAACTTGACTTACTCTAAGCTATTCTAGAAGTATAAGTTTCTAAAATAACGTTTTATGGCTTTAAAATGCAACTTTGGAAACATTGACTATTAGTAAAGTAATTAATTATACCTAACGTCTTCATGCATGAATAATGATAATTCATGGGTATGAAACATGGAAATGAGTAGGCGATTTAAGACTCGTTTACAAGGAACTAAACTATAAAAAGTATGAAAAAAAATACAGTGAAAGCTCCATATAAAGAGCTTATATATAACAAAACCCCAGTACTACAAGCAAATTTTGAATCCCGGCAAAGACTACACAGTGCATTTAAACCTCTGTATAACAAAAACCTCTTCATAAAGAACAACTATTAAATCATTTTTAAATTCATTCTATAGACGTTTTACTGTATCTATGACTTATCACTACCTTAACTTTACTCTGAAAATACTATAAAAATACTCTAGCCTCAATCTAGCTACGCTCTAGACACTGAACATAGCAGAACACTATCTCTGTCACCTACTAACCATAGCCCTGGCCATATTCTGGCTGAAAGCTTGTTATATTAGCTTTACAGTAGCATTTACTTTAACCATATCGCAGTAAAAACTACGGTTTTATATTGTTCTACTTAACGTCTTACTTTTAGGCCCTGCTTTGACCCTGGATTAGCTCTGCTTTACTATAATCTACTCTAAATGTGCCATATCGCTGCCCTCAATCTACCCTGCCTCACGCTAGCCTAACCTCACTTTTTTGACCGTAGTCGTTTAATATATCTATGCTAAACGTACCGTAATCTTTAGTAATATTGCTATAACTTTCTTTTAATCATAACCATGACTACCCTAAAACAATCAGTGTATAGCTATAACACAAAGGGCACTTAAATACTTTACACTTTAACAATCTTATTACTGCATGCCTCCCTCACCCTGCCCTTCGTAAACTGATAAATATTAATAATTTTCTAAAAATTCTTAATTTTTGCCACTACTCATTACCATAATAAAAAACATAGTCTAGCGCTTAAGAAACTTTGAAAAGTGATGTTAACGTTGTTCCAAAAAAAACTAATTAGTAGCTCTTTTTATGACAAAATTTTATTACACGGAACTAAAAAGCGTGAAACACTACGTAATTCAACTCGATTAGTTGCAAATCGAGTTAACCAACCACACTTGTTATGATGACAGTTTTGAGAACAACAAGGTAAAAAAAGTGGTCAATGGTAATTTACAACTCAACCCCACACTGCTTTACCCTACCCTACCCTACCCTACCCTACCCTACCCTACCCTACCCTACCCTACCCTACCCTACTCTACCCTACCCTACCCTATCTTACCCTACCCCACTTTACCCTACCCTACCCTACCCTACCCCACCCTACCCTACTCTACTCTACCCTACCCTACTCTACTCTACCCTACCCTACCCTACCCTACCCTAGCGTATCTTAGCTTATTCTAACCATACTAAAAACCCTACCCTAATCTTGTTGTATACCTACAAGAACACACACTTTTGCCACTACATTCATCTTTTCTCAAACTCTTACTGGAATCTTATCATTGTCTTTACTCTGGACATATCTAACCCTATTTTTGCCTGTTTTAACTCTACCTCTACAATTCCAACCTATACATCTGCCCATGCCCAGGCCTTTTTTATAAATTCCAAATTCGACCATTTTTTTAATCCAGGAACTTTAAGGACAAACTACAAAGTCTACCTTTTCTAGACTCTTTTACCTCTTATTATTCAAACCAAAGGTAAATTTTATAGTCTATAGAAGTTACCCATCATACCGCAAGTAATATTTCCGTCTACGCCATTTGCTTTTCAAATTGCAGGTCCTATTTGGAACGGTCTGAACGTGCAAAACCTAAGAGGCTTTAGTCAAGAGGTCCTTCGAAGACGTTGCGTTATTCATTACCTAATTTTAGACTGCCTACAGTAAATAGGATTTGGAACGTCATCAGTGGTGACTTTGGTCTTAAGTACAACTAAAAACAGCTTTTTTTATTCGGGTAAGGGTATCGTACAGGCGGAGCTATTATAAGCCTAAAAAAATTAAGTTACACAAGGCAAGGCAAGACAAGGCAAGGCAAGGCAAGGCAAAGCAAGGCAATGCAAGGCAATGCAAGGCAAGGCAAGGCAAGGCAAGGCAAGGCAAGGCAAGGCAAGGCAAGGCAAGGCAAGGCAAGGCAAGGCAAGGCAAGGCAAAGCAAGGCAAGGCAAAGCAAGGCAAGGCAAGGCAAGGCAAGACAAGGCAAGGCAAGGCAAGGCAAGGCAAGGCAAGGCAAGGCAAGGCAAGGCAAGGCAAGGCAAAGCAAGGCAAAGCAAGGCAAGGCAAGGCAAGGCAAGGCAAGGCAAGGCAAGGCTAATGAAATCTAGTCTTAAACAGTATAATTTTCACAGTTAAGTACGTAAATCTATTCACCATAGCACAAGGACCACTTTCTATTCATAAGTATTCAAAAACACGTATTGTCTAACAAATATGCGCATACACAGTGATTGAGGTTATTAAACTTGCAGCATGAACTATGAAAACCCACTCAAGAACAAAAACACAATTCAAGACAGCCCAAACCTGTCAATAGAGTTACGTAAATAGCAAAGGGCATATTAGTAAAATATTCTACTTCTTAGACCAAGCCCTAGTCCAGAGCTCTAGCCCAGAGTCTTAGCCTAAAGCCCCAGCAAAAGCCCTAGCACAAAACCCTAGCCTAGAGTCTTAGTCCATAGTCCTTGCAAAAGCCCTAGCCCAGAGCCAATTTAGTCTTACGCAAGGCCTCTCTAAAGTTTATTTTAGCTCCTCTACAATCTCTTTATAGTTCTGATTTACGCTTACTGTAGGTTTAACTCAGTCTATTCTTACAGTACTTAATTCAAATCAGCACAAGCTTCATTCTAATACTTTCGATTCCAAGAAAACGTAATATTGTTATCCAAGCTTTGGATAATTATGAAAAAACAAAAAAACTTGAAAAACAAAGCACATAAGTGCTCTTCTTATTATAACGTATAATATTTACGGTGCTGTTTGTAACAATATTATTGTCTGACGTAGATTATTATTAGCATTTTTAAGATTGTGTTATAAATAAAATATTTTTTTCAAAACAAGTTTTTTTTTAAAAAAATTTAAAAAAATTTTTAATTTTTAAAATTTTATTAAAATTTAAATTTAAGAAGTTAATTTTCTTCGTCTTCTTTAAGTTGTAGCACTTCTTCAGTATTATCTGGTAGTTGTTTTCCTCGAGTTTCGGGTAATAGTAAGGTTAGACCAGAAGCTAATAAAGCCGCTCCAGCGAAGAAAAAGTTCGGTAGGTTGGGTGATATCACATTCTAAAAAGAATTTTTTAAATCCAAGTGTACTTATCCTACCCTACTTTTTTTTAAATCGAGAAGTACCTTATTTTACCCTACCCTACCCTATCCTACCCTAATTTAAAGTTAACCTCAAGTTAAATTTAGTTTAAACTCACCATGCTCCTAACACTTCCAGAAGCGGCTCCACCAAAGCAGCTGATAAACATACAAATCCCAATACAACCACTTCGATACACAGTAGGAAACACTTCAGATGCATACACGAATATGGCTGTGTATGCACAAGAAATAGCAAATTTGCCAATTAACCAGCAGATAAAGGATGATCTCTCATGATCAATGAAAATTACCCCAATGAAACACAAAGTGGTTAAGAGATGGGTAAATGACACAAAGTAACGTCTTCCCATCTTTTGCAGAAGATATGGAGATACCAGGTAAGAGGGTATTTCAGCAAGGCCGGTTAGAACAAAGTTCCAGTACTTGTTTCCGCCTAACGTTGTTGATATAAGGTAGAGGCCGGAGTAGACAAATGAGTCACTGCTCCTGAAAGTACAAGCTTTTAGTTAAATTTAAATTTCAAAAATTTGTATATTATGGCAATTTCAATTCAAAAAAAAGCGCAAAATGACAAAAAAACATAGAAAAAAAAAGTTACAGTAATCCTACAATAACCCAAAAATTTTAAAATTTAGTAAAATAAAAAAAAAGACTGTCAGGAATAAAAAGTTGTGCCTATACTTAAATTTTCATACAAATGCCACATAATATAACATAGTTAAGCTCATTCGAAAGATTAAAAAATCAATAAAAGTTCGAATCCGCCTAGAGAACAAGACGTTTTATGCCATTTTTTAAGTATCTGAGCCATAAATTATAAAAAACTAAGTATTCAAATAAGTAAATAAAACAAAACTCTACCAGTTCTATCAATTTTATACCAAAATCTTAGCTAGCGACAGAGTTATGTTGGTTTAAAAATGTCAAAAATCAAAAAAAAGTTTGAATCCGCCCAGAGAACAGCTAGTTTTGTGGCATTTTTAAATAACTTTCCCGTTAATTTTCAAAAAACTAAATGTTAAAATAAATACAGCATGCAAAACTTTATCAATCCTATCAATTTCATACTTATGTCTAACCTAATGGCAAAGTTATGTTGGTTTAAAAATGTCCAAAATAAAAAAAAGTTCGAATCCGCGCAAAGAACGGAAAAAAGTGAAATTTTTCTTAAAGAAATTGCAATTTTTGCCATTTCAAAACTGGAAAAATCACATTTTATGCACTTTATAAACTCGACTTACCATACATACGACAACACTATCAAGTACAACAATAAGCTCTTTTTCTGTATCAGAGCCCCAAACAGTCCCGTACTGCTGTCATCCTCTTTTGTACTACTTTTACTACCAACATGAGAAGCAATTAGCTCATCCACTTCATCAACATCTCTTTTCACCTTACTAGTACTATTCATTTTGCAGTACCAGTTCAGTACAGCCTTCTTTCGATTATTCGAAACAGCAAAATGAAAGCTTTCAGGTACAGTAAAGTAGTACAATATAGCTGCCAATGCACATGGTAGTGAACCGAATAGAACTTGATGCCTCCAGTACGGTAGGAAATAGCATAGTGGTGCTACTAGGACGTAGCCGGCTACCCAGATTAAGCCAAAGATTAGAGCTGCATAGGAGCGAAGACCCATTGAAGCTGATTCATATGATAGTACCCAATTAGTAGTGCCTACGCCCTAAATAGAAACTTGATTCTACAGTATCTTGAAGTGAAATTTTAAAAAATATTTTTAAACTTCGAATATATAGAGATTTTACAGTAGTCTTACCGATGAAAAAACGCCTTGGAAAATTCTAAAGATGGCAAACACATAAATATTGGGTGAAAACGCTGACAAAACACCGAGAAATCCGAGTAAAAATAAGCTAGTTATTAGGACTGGTCGTCTGCCTTTCCTAAAAAAAATAATTTAAATCAAAAATTTTATTAATTATAAGTTTGTCATGTTTAGCAGTCTTAGGCTAAGGCATAAAAAGGCCAGTGAGCTAAAACATAGTAAGCTTAAGTTTTTAGTTTTAGGCCTAGAAGGCTTAGACTCTGTTAGTTAAAACTCAGTAGAATCAAACTTACAATTAGGCTTAGTAGGCTTACCTTAATAGGCTTAGGCTTAGTAAGCTTAGGCTTAGTAGGCTTAGGCTTAGTAGGCTTAGACTTAGTAGGCTTAGGCTTAGTAGGCTTAAGCTTAGTAAGCTTAGGCTTAGTAGGCTTACGCTTAGTAAGCTTAGGCTTAGTAGCCTTAGGCTTAGTAGGCTGAAGCTTAGTAGAATTAGGCTCAGTAAGCTAAAACTTAGTAGGCTTATGGTTAGTAGGCTTTGGCGTAGTAGACTTAGGCTTAGTACGCTTAGGCTTAGTAAGCTTAATCTTAGTAAACTTAAGCTTAGTAGCCTTAGGCTTAGTAGGCTTAGGCTTAGTAGGCTTTGGCGTAGTAGGCTTAGGCTTAGTACGCTTAGGCTTAGTAAGCTTAGTCTTAGTCGACTTAAGCTTAGTAGCTTTAGGCTTAGTAGGCTTAGACTTAGTAGGCTCAAGCTTAGTAGCCTTAGACTTAGTAGGATTAGGCTTAGGCTTAGTACACTTAAACTTAATTATCTTAAGCTTGAAAAATCATTACCTGTCAGATACGTTAGATAGTATAGTAGATCCAAACAAATTCCCAATGGTCGATATTGTCAATGACATTTCAGCTTTGTAGGAGTCAGCACCAACTAAATTAAACTGAAAGCTGAATTTAAAAATTATTAACTTCGAAAAAGGACTACTGTAAATTGAAAAATATTATATACTATATATAATATAGTGTCCAAAAATATTTAAAAAACTTTCGTAATATAAAAAAATTTCAGTTTTTAAAAAAATTTTTAAAAACTCACTTCTTCAATAATACTCCCCTTGGTTATAGTACAATTGTTAGCATCAAGACATATGTCTCCAACAGAGAAGGTTATAATCATTGCTGGAAAAGCGGTCCAAAACCAACAGAAACCCATAGCTACGAATACCCATAGCTGATATGGGTTTGTGTTACCTAAACAATTATTTTGAACATAACAATTACAATATAATTTAAAGTTTAGGAATAGGGATAGAGATAAGCGTGAAACTAATTTTAAAGCTGAAACTAAAGCTTAAGCTCAAACTTACTCTCAAAACCAAACATAAGCGCGGGTTCAAGATCAAGCTTAGGCTAAAGCTCAGGCTTACGCTTAAAATCAAGTCAAGCTCATGCAGTGGTTTAAGCTCAAGCTTAGATTTAAACCCATGCTTAAGCTTAAGTTCATGCTCAAGCTGCAGCTTAGACTGAAGCTGTGGCTTAATTTCAAGTTCAAACTCAGGGTAACACTAAGCCTGAACTAAGGGTAAGGATGAAATAAAAATTATTTTTAAAAGCCAGAGATAATCACCCTGCCCTTTTTAAAAAATTTTTACACATACCGTATGAATTCAAAACAGAATCTGATGTTAACTTTTCTTCCTTTCCACATTCCTCTTCAGGCGGTTTTTGAAAGCTTGCCACAAGTTCATTTTCCAACAGTTTTGACGTTACCTCATTGTTTTTTGTTTCATCGGCCATAACCTAATAAATAGGTAAAAGTAAAATATTTTTAAAATAAAATCTAACATTTTAAAGCACGATTTATGTATGCCAAAACAAACCTTTCAAAAAAAATTTTTTATCTACCCCCAAAAAAATTTTTACCCTTGCCAAAGAAAGTCGTAACCCGAACTTTTAACCTTAAAACTAATTTTAATACAAAAAAAATATTTATTAACACTCCGCCCGTCCCTTCACCCCCCCCGCCCTATAAAAATTTTTTTACCCCTGCCAAAAAATGTAATGACCCGGCCCGTCAGCTTTAAAACTGAACTAAAAACACAAAAAAAATTTTGTTAGCACCTCGCCCCCACCCCCACATCAAAAAATTTTTTACCCCTCCCGAAAATAAACTACAATAACCCGCTCCTCTAACTTTAAAACAGTTTAACGCATCAAAAAAAGTTTCAAAATTAAAACATCTTTGGGAAATTTTAATCAAATCACTAATGACAACCTCCGAAACACTCAACTCAAAAACATGCAAAAACCAATTTTGCACCTTTTTTCTACCTTACCCATCAAACATCTTCTACCTTACCCATCAAACACCTCCTTTATGTTATGTTGAAAAGTTTGTGTCAAAATAAATTAAGGTAGTAACGAAAAAACAAAAAGCCTTCTTAACTAATAAGTGTCAAAAGTTTTTGTATAATAGCTAGTTTTTGTCGCAAAATGAGAAAAATATTTCTTCCCGAGATCGAGACAGCTGATAAAACAATTACTCGAGAAAAATAAGATAAATTGCCTGAAACCTTAAACTACAAACAAATATATCCGGATATATAGTCACATAGTATAAGAAAAAACATTAAGGGAATAGCGAAAAATGTGTACCCTATCTCCTATCCTACCCTATCCTACCCTACCCTACTCTACCCTACCCTACCCTACCCTACCCTACCCTACCCTACCCTACCCTACCCCTACCCTACCCTACCCTACCATACTCTACCCTACCCTACCCTACCCTACCCTACCCTACCCTACCCTATCCTACCCTACCCTACCCTACCCACCCTACACTATTTTACCCTGCCTTGCTTTCTTTACCCTACTCTACTCTATCATACCTTACTTACTACTATACATCCAATTGCCTTTCTCTACTTCATCATGATTTATTCTACTCTGCCGTGCTCCACCCTAATCTGCCATATTACTATGTAAAGCCCTTTCTCTGCTGTGCCCTATCCTACTTTGCATCACTTTTACGTACTTTGCTCTACTCTATCCTGCCTTATCCAACTTTGCCTTACATTATTCTAAACTAGATTTACTTACCCTATCCTATTATACCTTATTCAACTCTGGTTTACTCTGCCTTATTCTACCCAACTCTTTTCTAGACTATTCTACACCGCTTTGCCCTATCCTACCTAAATCTAGCTCTTACTATTGTACCTTGTCCTCATGCACATTATAGTACTTAACTCTACAGCACTTTGTTCAAAACTTCATTTTTCTGTCTTGCTTTTTTCTTCCGTACCTTACTCTATCTAACCCAGTTTACACTTTCTAATTCTTTCTTTTCTACAGCCCAAAAATTAATCACTTTCTATGCCACTACTAAATACATATGTCATAAATACTAAAAAGAAAATAAAATTAATAAGTAATCAAAAAGATATGAGAAAAGGTGTTTTCGATAAGTAGGTCAATTGCAAAGTTCTCGTCGAAAAAATGATTTTGTTTGTATCGAACGATGTTTTTTGCAATTTGAAGTAGTTAAAGCATGTTATCATAAACATTTCTAAACAATGCCTATGCGGAAGCTACCATGATGTTTCATTATAACATTGATATTTTATTTTTACATTAATATTCACCTTCTGTTTTATATAACAGGTGTTTGACATCAAGATAAAGGCTTAGTTTACTAAAACTAAATTTAATAAAAAAATTTTAGGTAACTCTACAATAATAAAGTTAAACATGATCTACAATCGGTTCTAACGTTGCACCATTCAATTTTAGAAATCCATCTTCAACGGCCGCTTGTTTGCAGTAACAGTAGTCTCGATGCATGATTCGGTCAAGACATCTCGTCTGCCATAAGAAGGAGTTTATTCGAGGGAAAAGGGCCGTTGTTATTGTATATGTTCTGTTTGGATAGACCTAAAAATGATGAATTGAATATATAACCATAAAAGGCTTAAGCCTGAGCCTAAGCCTGAGTTTAAGCATAAGCCCAAGCCTAAACTTAATCCTAACTCTAAGCCTAAGCCTGAGCTTAAGCCTAAGTCTAAGCTTATGCCTAAGCCTAAGCTCTAACCCTGTACCTAGCCCTACAATCAAAAAAAACAATAACTTACCAAAGCTTCCGCCGAATACAGCCCCATGTTAGGCCAAGTCCGAAAAGTGACATATATCATTGTTTCGCCGTCAAACCATTTAGTGTTATATTCAGCTACATTCACTTTGCTTTCTTTATGTAAACTTAACTTCAAACATTTCTTGTCGTGGCCATTTTCTTTCAAAGCCTGATTCATTCTGTCAACAGCTGTATGAGCAATGTCTATGGCAATATCCGAGTTTTCTGTCACTTTGATGACTTTCTTACACATACAAAACTTTAACGGTACTCCTAACGAGAAACAGTTGCGTGGTTCTAGTAGAGGTTGGAGTAGAGAAGATCTGAATAGGTGCTTTGGTTTTGTCACATCTTTTTTGACTTTGTTATGATTCTGAAAATAATTAGTTTTAGTAGACATAGGCTTATTAGTTTTAGGCTTAGTTGGCTTCGTAGTTTTCGTCGCTTTAGGTTTAGTAGGCGTAGTAGGCTTAAAATTAGTAAGCTTATTTTTTCCGCTTGGTAAGGTTAGGCTTAGTAGAGTTAGGCTTAGTAAGCTTAGGATTAGAAAACATAGTTTTTAGCACTTTGGGTAAGTACGCTTAAGTTTAGAATGTTTAGGCTTATAATTAGTATGCTTAGTTTTAAGGCTCAGTAGACGTAGGTTTAGTATGCGTAGCCCTAAGCTTAGTAGATTTAGTAGCCATATTCTTAATGATATAATGAAAGCTTAGTATTTTAGGACAGAGATTAAGCGTAGGCTTATTTAGGCAAAATCATGAGTTAGGCTTAAGCTTAATAAAACTAGTAGGTTTTCATTTTACTCATAAATACGACCGGTAAAAGGTCAACCCTCAAAGAAAAATAGAGCCAAATCCCAGCACTCGCAGTCATTTGTTGGGTCGTTTTACATCGAGGCAAATATTATATAAAACTACAATATTACATAAGAAAACGTTGCGTAATATCATTTCTTGCAATTTCTCTAAAGCTATCTTGTTATGTCAAAAGATTAGGTAATGCCGCGCTATTGTTGTGGCTTTTTCTATTAAAATTGTTTTCTTGTAGGCTTAGGAAGCATAGGTTTTGTAGGGTAATGCTTAATAAGCATAGGATTAGTAGGCTTAAGCTTAGTAGTCTTAGGCATAGCAGGCTTAGGCGCTTAAGGCTTAGAAGCTTAGGTTTAGTAGGGTTAGGTTTGGTCAACGTAAATTTAATAGACAAGCTTACTAGCCTTAATATTAGCAGGCTTAGGCCTTGTAGACTAGATACATAAATCTTAAATCACACACACACACACACAGCTTACCGTAACAATATCATAAAGCGTGGCAAACACATCGTGATGAGAGAACAGTTTTTCCGAATTTGAGTTCAATACCTTCATGAACTCACTATTCTGTCGGTAAGTTTCAGGCACAATCATAACAAAAGCTGGATTATAATCCTCATATTGAGCTATAGGCTCGGTTTGAACTTCACCAAAACGAGTACCATGGTCTGCCATTAGAATGACAAACGAGTTTTTTAACTGAAAATGCATTTTAATTTTAGGAGTGGGCTTAGGTTAAAGTTTAGGCTAGAGCTGGGGCTTAGGCTAGGGCATAAACTAGGGCATAGACTAGGGCTTAGGCTAAGGCTTAGGCTAGGGCTTAGGCTAGAGCTTATTAAACTAGGGTTTTGGCTAGGACTTAAGCGAGGGATTAGGCTAGGGCTTAGGCTAGGGCTTAGGCTAGGGCTTAGGCTAGGGCTTAGGCTAGGGCTTAGGCTAGGGCTTGGGCTAAGGTTTAGACTAAAGCTTAAGCTTGGACTTAGGCTAGGGCTTAAGCTAGAGCTTAGGCTAGGGCTTCAGATAGGGCTTAGGCTAGGGCGTAGGCTAAGGCTTAGCATAAGGTTTAATCTAAGGCTTCGGCTATGGGCTTAAATTAAACTAGGTATTTGGCTAGGACTTAAACTAGGGCTTAAGCTAAGAATCAAGATAAGACGTGAGGAACCGGCGCGGCCAAGCCCAATTCTGTTACGTGCAAACGGGTTGAGCTTTGATTTTCAGGACCGGCCCGTTCATCATGTCTAATTAAACCAAAACCTAGGCTACGGTTTAAGTTTCCCTTCATTTTCTCTTCGTACATAATTACAGTACCTTTTCCGAATTTTGATCAAAAAACCCAGCAAAATCGTTATCAGCATGAAAGAGAGAATTCATATTCTCATGAACAAGATTACTCATCCAAGTAATCGAAAATTGAGCTTCAGCAAGATAAACATCGATAAATCGTTGTAAGTGATCAAGCAGCTGTAGGTGGCTTTCTCTACAACATTTTTTGATATGATCGATATATGTTATGTTAAGTTGTTTATTGTAGTAGTAGTCTGGACTGTCATGATCGTATACGCGTTGGCGAAGGCGGAAGCCACTAAAATTTTTAAAAAAGTTAAGTTGTAAAGAAAGTTCTTGCCATTTTTTGTTTTGTAAAGAAAGTTCTTGCCATTTTTTTGGTTTGTTAAGAAAGTTCTTGCGATTTTTTGATTTGTAAAGAAAGTTCTTGCCA
Organism: Bursaphelenchus okinawaensis; assembly: GCA_904066225.2. Classification (NCBI taxonomy): domain Eukaryota; kingdom Metazoa; phylum Nematoda; class Chromadorea; order Rhabditida; family Aphelenchoididae; genus Bursaphelenchus; species Bursaphelenchus okinawaensis. The sequence continues at coordinate 1,082,958 of CAJFCW020000005.1, read as the reverse complement.
TTTTTTGTTTTGTAAAGAAAGTTCTTGCGCTTCCATATTGAACATACAGTTTTATTTATCTATATCACATGTGATAATGTTTTAACATAGACAGTAGACAGACGCTTCGCATCAAAATGCTTGCCATCCAACTTACGCTAGCCCATGATCGGCTGGATTGACTAGTCCAACACAGCCGAAATAACAAGTAATTGATATTTCATGATCTTCATTTAGCATTGTCACATAACTTTTTTCAGTAAATTGTTTCATTATAAAAAAGTCATTCATCGGCTTGCTGAAATTCATCCATTCTGGTGCTCTTGCAGGCCCCCATAAGGTTTCTACTTGATGTTCATGTTCGTGACCTTAAGTTTGAAAAACTTTAAAGATATTTTGAAATATCAGCCCAAGTTCAGCCCTAGCCCAGAGCCCTAGCCTAAGGCTAAGCTCTAGCCCAGAACACTAGCCCACATCTTTAGCCTTAGTAAATATAAGCCTAAGGTCAAGCCCAATCTTTAGCCAAAACGCTAGTTAAAGACCTAGTCCTTGCCCTAGCGCTAGCCCAAGAGAGCCTTAGCTCTAGCTTTAGCCCTAGCCTTAGTATCCTACGCTAGCCTCATAAAGCTAAAAGAAACATACCAAAGAACATAGGCCAAGAATTTGGAATGCTGTTAGCACCAATCTTGTTCAAGTACGGAAAATATACAGCATTGTACTTATCCCTCAATATATTGTTTGTCTTTTTGAATGATCGGACCAAATTAGGATGAGAAACAGAGTCAATTACAATAACGTGAACGCTTGGGGCTTCCATAGACAATAGTCGTGGTTCAGTCCTTAAAAATTGGTTTGCAAAGAAAGTTCTTGCCATTTTTTGTTTTATAAAATAAGTTCTTGCCATTTTATTTATTGTATAGAAAGTTCTTGCCATTTTTTGTTTTGTAAAGAAAGTTCTTGCTATAATATGTGATGTAAACAAAGTTCTTGCAACGTTTTGGTTTGTAAAGAAAGTTCTTGCCAATTTTTCTAAAATTAACCCTTACTTTCGAATTACTTGATAATGAACGTATCCATACGTAGGCTGATAATTTTTTATCGCTCTAACTTCTACAGCTTCACAATTTATTATAGTATGACTAGAAGAAATAATCTTTTTCCACTTCGTCGTGCTGTAGTTGGTTTCATTGTAGTTCAGAATGCATCTGAAAGAACGTATATTGGTTACCCGGTTTACAGTGCCCTACCCTACCCTACCCTAGCCTACCCTACCCTACCCTACCCTACCCTACCCTACCCTACCCTACCCTACCCTACCCTACCCTACCCTACCCTACCCTACCTTACCCTACCCTACCCTACCCTACCCTACCGTAACCTACCCTACCCTACCCTACCCTACCCTACTACCTCACCTATAACTCCAAGTTCCATAAGCTAAAAACACTTCAGACTCTATAATTAATTGTCCATCAATTAATTCAGTGACTATTTTCCATTCTGAACTGCATTCAGGTACATAACTCTCGTTTACGTGTTTTAAAACAGCCGGCTCGAATGGATTTGGTCGCATAAAATCACAACTTTCATAAGACTTGTATTTGCTTGTATTGGATGGTGTACATACTAAAAAATAGATTTTTAAGATTTGTAAAGAAATTTCTTGCCAGTTTTTGTTTTGTAAAGGAAGTTCTTGCCATTTTCGGTTTTGTAAAGAAAGTTCTTGCAATTGTTTGTTTTGTAAAGAAAGTTATTGCCAGTTTTTGTTTTGTAAAGGAAGTTCTTGCCATTTTCGGTTTTGTAAAGAAAGTTCTTGCCATTTTTAACTTACTATGAAAATCTTGTTCCGATATGTAGTAAAAATAAATTACTATAGTAATAAAAATGCCAATAGTCATTAAGTTACAAAACCTCAATATATAGATCATTTTTTAATGTAAATATGTACTAACTGTCAATGTAAATATATAATTTAAAAATATACTTTGAAAAAATATTGAACTTTGTCTGTTATTTACAATTTCAGTAAGATACAGTAGTTTTACCGCCGTAAAACAAGTCAAAATAGTAAAAGTAGACAGTAGAACGAGTATACCTATTAAAAGCCAAAGGAAATGAATAAAAATAAGAAATCTTGTTGAAAAGTCAAAGATTCGTAGTCCAAAAATAAAAAAATTTGTAGGAATTCAGAATGTTTTGGTCGAATTCAAACAGGTTTTCGCTGCACGTGTTTGGTCTTGTTATTATATCTACAACAAGATAAACCAGGCTGATTTGCATAAATTAAAAAACCTGTTTGTTTACCTTGACACTACAAAACTTGAATAAAAAATGGGATTTGAGGTCAAAGACTAATAAGATCTTGCTTTTTATTTCCTGTACGTTTAAAATTAGAACAGTATTACATTTGGCGGGAAATTTAAATTTGAATTTTTAAAAGTGCAAGAAAAATTCTGAAATTTTGAGCAAATTAGAAGCATGATCCTAGTACGCTTTATTTTAAATTTCAGCTAAATTGCTCTTCTACGAAAATTTTTATAAAGTTTTGAACAACCAATGTAAACTTGCCTCTGGCATCTTTCAACCCTTGAAACAGCATTTTCTTCGCCGTATTTTAACATTCTTCATTAATGTAAACCTTTAAAATCAATAATTATAACCGTCTTCATTTGAATTTGCCCGAATTTCGTTCAATTTTTTCGAAATTCCGCCTCAAGAACCTCTCGAGGGAAAATTTTTGGCGCCAAATTTCTTTTTGAAATTCGCGGTTTTTCGCAAATTGAATCTTTTTTCGTAAAAATTTTGCGGAAAAGTTTATTTGATCGGTTCCAAAAAACTGTTATCATCTTGTTCTTTACTATTTGTACAAAATTAAAGGTCTAGTTGTACGAATTTTCGAGTTTATTCGGTATATTACACTTGATTTTTGATACATGTTTTGGTTTATTTGTTTTTTGGATGTTAAAATAGCTTTTTTGATTAAATTTTATTTTTAAAATACGTAGAAAGTACCAGAGTACTTTTTAAAATTGGTCTGTTAACTGAACTTTGCCAAAAAAAAAATTTTTTATTGGTTTTAGATTGACCAACCTATATTACCCATGGTTCAGGTCAAAACTGCTCGCCAGATTTCTATTATAAGAGCTGTCGGTTGGAAACTTTTTTGTCGGCTTAACGATGACCTGGAGTCACAGGAAGGATGAGGGTTGGCTAAGATTAGGTATTAAAGTGCCCGGTTTGGCATAAGGTCAAAAAATGAGGTCATTTGATGTGATGGTCTATATTTTATGCCATTTATTGCATGTTATGTTTAATGAATGAGTGTCATACTTATTTAAAAGCGGTATTAGAATCTTGTTAATGTTTCGCAAAAGCTTTAGTTGTTTTTATTAAAGATTTGTTGAGATCAACTTGTAATAGGTATCAAGCTTGAGTTAGCTCAAGAATGCTTTAAAATTGAGGTTCAAAATGTTTATTACCGGTGTTTACTAAATTAATTTTATAAAGTAAACAATATACGATAACATTATTTTAGGATTAACCAGATCCATCGCAAACTTTGTTTAATCCATCACCACTGACCGGATTGACCTAATAATAATATAAACTAACAATATGGATGGTTTACAAGTTAAACGGGCTCGTTTTGGCGACAAGATGCACTCGGTTATCATAAAAAGAGGTATTTTTTAAAAACACATTGTTTTTGTTGGTAAATGAGATCATTTTATAATATCTATGTTGATTTTGATGTTTAGATGGTCGGCAAGAAGCATTTGATGTACATAAGTTGGAAAAGTGTTTGAAGAAGCTGGCTTTTGGTCTAGACTTAAAGTTTGTTGATGTGGTAAGTGATAACAATTTTTTTTTGACGTTAAACTGCTAGAAACTTATGAGAAGACTTGACTCTCAAGAATAATATAAATTTCTTTGATTTTTCAAAGGGTTTTTTGATCTGAAACGGTGTTTATTGGAAATATTATAGTGGATGTTATCTAATGCTTTATATATTAATTAAAAAGTTTAGATTTATTACTTATTTATATTGTATTAGCCTTCAAACCTAATTCCAACCCATATTTCAGGCCAAAATCGCGCGATGCATCGAAGAATCAATTCCAGAACACATGGAAACAGGAGATCTGGCCAATCATGTTGCCAATACTGTCTCGACAATGTGTATCGAGCATTCCGATCACAACTTGCTGGCAGCGAGGATTGCGGTAGTGAGAATGCACAAAAATACATTGGACAGGTTTTCTGATGTGGCCAAGTTGTTGCATGAAGCTAAACATCCTACTACAGGTCATGATCGTCCTCTGATTGCTGATGATGTTCTTGAAATTATTCAGAATAACAAAGAAGTAAGTGTTTTGATGTTTTTTTTTGGTTTTTAGGTAACTTAATGAGAATTTTTGACTAAACGAGGACAATTGGTGGCAAGTGCAATATAATTTGACGTTCAATAACGAAAGATGGCTTAAAATACGCTTGATCTTTATGAGAATAGAGCTTTAATTCTATATTTAAATTACAAAAAAGAATAGTTTATTTTGAGTATAATATGTTGTTTTAGCGTCTGAACAATGCTATCAAACACGAAAGAGACTACAATTACACTTATTTCGGTTATCGTACTCTGGAATCTGGCTATCTGCTTCAACTGAATGGAAAAGTAGTTGAGAGACCTCAACACATGATTATGAGGGTTGCTCTGGGTATTCATAAGAATGACATTGATGCTGCTCTTCAGGTGAACCCACTATTACATTACTTGACCTTGTTTTAGATTTTTTGATGGAATACTGGGTTATTTGGTATTGCCACAGCTTTAAACTTTATAAAATACTTTTCAGACTTATGACTACATGTCACAAGGCAAATTTACTCATGCGACACCGACTTTGTTCAATGCTGGAACACCTCATCCACAAATGTCTTCGTGCTTCTTGATGGCGATCCCAGAAGACTCGATGGAAGGAATTTTCTTGGCATTACAACGATGTGGCAACATTATCAAGTATTCAGGAGGGATTGGAGTTCACATCCATGGGATTCGAGCTAAAAACTCGTTGATTGCGGGAGCTAATGGTTATTCCAAGGGGCTTTTGCCCATGTTAAGGTAGGTTTTTATAGCTTTTTGGTGACAATTTAATGTTTAGGTACTTTTATCAGTGTTTTAAGGGTTTTATATGTCCATAGGATTGTGGTAAAGCATAAAAAACATGAAGAATAAGCTAAAAATATACGTTTAGACTCTTCAACGACACTGCTTCCTACGCCAATGTTGGTGGAAAACGGCCAAGCTCGATTGCCATCTACCTAGAACCTTGGCATCCGGACATTTTTGACTTTATTCAACTCAAAGTTAACACTGGTGATGAATCCATGAGGATTCGTGATCTGTTTTACGCTTTGTGGACTCCGGACCTGTTCATGAAGAGAGTGAAAAGTGATGGACTATGGTCCCTAATGTGTCCTCTGGACTGTCCTGGACTAGATGATGTTTACGGAGAGGAGTTTGAAAAGCTGTATGAAAGGTACGGAATTATGATTTTTAAGTTTGGAGAGAAGGTAGTAGGTATCGACGGTGTGCGAGTGAAATTTAGGGGTATTTGGGCTGGTGTAATATAATTTTTTTTAGAAAAATTGGATTTTTGAAGATGTTTTGAAAATTTGAAATAAAATATATTGTAAAGCATAAAAAGATGTATCTAGTTTTATATTTTCACTTTTATGTATTGTGTTTTAAAAAAGTTATGTTAATTTGAAAAAGTTGAAAACCTAAAAAAGTTCGAATCCGGCTGGAAACTTTGGACATTTTTTACGTTTTTGGTTGTTTTTTGATCTTTTTTATAGTTGATATGTATATATAAAGTAATGTAGATATTATTATGTATAAAAAGTTAAAATTAAATTTAACTTTTTAAGCTACGAAGCCCAAAAACGCTTCAGAAAGCAGGTCAAAGCTCGAGACCTTTGGCGCGCCATTACCAAAGCCCAATCCGAATCCGGTGTGCCATATTTGGTCTTCAAAGACGCGTGTAATGAAAAGTCAAACCAGAAAAACCTTGGAACAATCAAGAGTTCGAATCTGTGCACAGAAATTGTCGAGTACTCGAATAAGGACGAGGTCGCGGTATGCAACTTGGGATCAATTGCATTGAACAAGTTTGTCAATGGAAATGACTACGATTTTGAGGGATTGAAGGAAGTGGCCAAGATTCTGACGAGAAATTTGAATAAAATCATTGACGGAAACTTTTATCCGGTCCAAGAGGCGAGGAACTCGAATCTGAGACATCGACCTATTGGGATTGGTGTTCAAGGTGGGTTAATATTGGGTTTGGATGATTTAGATAACAAATGTGTTAAAAATTTTGATTTTTGATGGTGAAAACAAATGAAGATAGCAACATTTCAGATGTAACAAAATTTTTTTTGAAAAAAATTGAAAAATTAAAAAGTGTCATTTTAGGCCTAGCGGACGCCTTCCAAATGCTCAGAATCTCGTTTACATCGGAAAAAGCCAAACTATTAAACACACAAATTTTTGAAACCATATACTACGGAGCAGTGGAAGCCTCAACGGAGTTGGCAGCTCAACAAGGATCTTATCCATCATACCTGGAGAATGGTGGATGTCCAGCATCGAAAGGTCAATTATCATATGATCTGTGGAATGTCACGCCTACTGAGCTTTGGGATTGGACTAGTTTGAAGCAAAAAGTGGCTGAACATGGCCTCAGGAACTCACTGTTCGTGGCTCCAATGCCTACTGCTTCTACGGCTCAGATTTTAGGTAACAACGAGTCATTTGAGCCCTTCACCTCAAATTGCTACACTCGCCGAGTCACAAAAGGCGATTTCCAAGTTGTAAACCCACATTTGTGCAAACATCTCACCGAATTAGGCTTATGGACACATGAAAATCGTACTCATTTGGCCGCTACCGGAAGCCTGAAGAATGCCAATGTGCCAGAAGAACTGAAGGAAATTTACAAAACTGTTTGGGAGTTGAAACAAACAGCATTGGTGGAAATGGCAGCTCAAAGAGCCGCCTTCATTGATCAGAGTCAGAGCTTGAATCTTCATGTGGAATCGCCAAACTATGCCAAGTTGACTACATTACACTTCAAGGCTTGGGAGTTGGTAAGGTTTTTGATGGCTTTTTGATTTAAACACTTAAATTTTGATTTTTATATTGTCAAAAAGTAAATAGACTGAAAAAATGGCAAAAAAAAAGAGAAAACGAACGAGTTTTTTGCTCTGCAGGCTGCGGGTGACAAGTTATACGAACTGGTTTTTTGATCAAGAGGGTTACGAACTGGATTTTTTATTTGAAAATCATTTTAAAATGGAATTTTTAGTTAATTTTTGTGTATTTGAATGTTTTTTTATTTAATTTTTTTAAAAAAAATTTAATTTTTAAAAATTTTAAATATTGAGTAAAATTGATTTAAAGACCGATTATTAGGATAAAAATAATATACAAACTTAATTTTTAGGGCCTAAAAACCGGAATGTACTACCTCCGCTCAAAGCCATCGGTCGATCCGGTCAAATTCACACTCGACCGGTCGGTTCTCAAATCGGTCACAGAACAGAAGAATAACATTGAAAATGACGAGAATGTGAACATCAATGCACAAAAGAAGCTAGTGCCACAAATTAACGACGAAAATGAAGGTTGTTTGATGTGTCAATAAGGAATGGCATTGAATTTAATTTTTTTTTTGGGAATTTGAAAATTTTTTTAAAATTTGATAATGAATTTATATTGTCATTTTTAACGATTAGTTTGTTCAAATAATTCTGTGCTCTTCTCAAAGCAACTTTCTGTGATAGGGGGCTCATAGTTTTTTGAACAAGCTAATACTTTTTTGGTACTTTTGGTACCGTTTTCTACTTTTAACAATGTTTTTTGGTCGATTTTTTGGATTTTTAAATTTTTTGAAAATTTTTTATTTTTTGAAGTTTTGAAATTTCGAAAAATTTTTTCTTTTTGAATTTGCAATAACTTACTGTGCTTTCACCATAAGAAAACATTTTTAATCACATGACTTTACTCTTCCTTCTTTACTCTTATATTTCACCTCACTTACCACGCCTTCCTCAAGGCTTCCTTATATAGTTACTCTGTAAACAGTTGTGATTTATCTTTTTTCATTTTTTTGTTAATAAAGTTTAACTTACAAGCCTTCAAAGTTATGTTTTATTTGTAATAATGGTTTGGAGTGTTTTGTGAAGCCATTGGTATATCTTTCGATTGTTTCTTTTCATTTTGCTTACGTGTTATCTTTGGTAGTAAAATTAAGTTTTAAAAAATATTTTGCCAAGTTTCAGTTCGGAAAGGAAATTCTTGCTATTTTTTGTTTTGTAAAGAAAGTTCTTGCTGTTTTACATTTTGTAACGAAAGTTTTTGCCATTTTTTGTTTTGTAAAGAAAGTTTTTGCTATTTTTTGATCCGTTAAGAAAGTTCTTGCCATTTTCTGTTTTTTAAAGAAAGTTCTTGCCATTTTTTGTTTTGTAAGGAAAGTTCTTTCCACGTATTATTGTCCCAACTTGTAGAATGCAAACTTCTTGAACTAAAATACGATGGTAAACTTGGCCGTATCGAAATACGAAACGATCGCTTGGCTAGGAGTAGGACTGACTTACACCGCCGGAATCATGGTAATGAAGATGGCCAGGAACCGTGATCCAAATAATGAGAAGAAATCTACTTTGAGACGCGTCATCACGTATCTTGACGAAAAGTTTTGCATCTTGAAGCCCTTGGGAAGCATTTTCTCGAAGACCCCGAAGACATTGAAGAATGTGAATTTGGAAGCATTGGCATTTGGAGACGTGCACCCAGTTCAGACATTCAAAAATAATATCGAAAAACATTGTTATGCTATGGAAGCACTTGATACGGCATTCATGCTTTTGGAGGAAGAGCAAAATTGTAGGTTTTCTCAGTTGTTTCTCTTCAGGGTGGGCTAGAAAGGGGTAGGGTAGGCTTCGGTAGGGCTTGAAAGGGTTGGCTAAGCTTGGGTAGGGTTAGAACGAAGTAAGCTAGACTTGGGTAGAGTTAGAAAGGGTTGGGTAGGCTTTAGTAGGGTTAGAAAGGGGTAGGAGTAGACGGTAAAGACGCCAGCCTTAATTTTTGTGGCCACAAATAGGCCGGGCCTTGGTTTGGGCTCTTGTCTTCGGGCCCACACCTGCCTGTCAAAATTAGTCAAATATTTCGTTTCGGGACCCCTTTCTAGCTTTACCCTAGCCTACCCTACAATTTTGTAGCCCCATTCAAGTCTCGTTTACCCTTGGTCGGAACTTGCGGTGTCTAGTGCTCTTTCCTTCCCCCATTTCAGGTCTAATTTTGAGAAAGAAGCAAATATTTTTACCAATTTTTTAAAAACATATTGTTTTAGGTGATCCACGTGTTTTCGAAAATTACACCAAGCAGCGAGTTATCTATTACTTCGTGGAGGGCTTGTTGTACGTTCCGGAACGTCGTCTCTATACCAGCATGATCTTCGCCTTCGCTCCGAGCATCGAACCCGAACTCATGGTCTCACTTCAAAGTGCCATCAACAATAGGCAGTTGCCAGTGTAATCGACAAGAACAAGAAGAAATGTTACCTATTTTTCAGTTTTCTTTTTGCGTTTTTATTCTTGGATAGTTAAGTTTTGTCGTTTTTACTGGTAGTTTAAATTTTTTATGGTTCTGGAGACCTTTAGACCGAGATTTATATTTCTATGAACTTTTTGCCATTCGACTGGTTTATTTAATTCATCAACGTTTTGACTACGTTTTTTCATTTTATTAGGGCTTTAAAAAGTCTTGTCGTTTTTTACCGTTATATTCAATGTAATCTAGCGACAAGACTTTTTTACCATTTTAAAATTGTTTTTTTTTGAAAGTCTCGGCTGACATATCAAATTCTACGAAGTGTTCGACCGGTGTTATTATTCTATGTACTTTTTGATCAGCTTTTATAAGTTTATACAAATTTATGTTAGACTATCAGAGCTCATGGTTCATATAGTCCAGCCAATTGTTGTCTATTCTCCTCCCGAAACTTGTGGTTTCAATAAATTTTGGAAACAAAGGCAGTCTTCCTTATCTTCAATGATAACATGATCAAATGTTTGGCGCTAAATCGCTACTCATAAGCACAATTTTGTCGGTTTAAATGCACTTTTCACAATTTTTAACAAGTTTTTTGTAATTTGCAAGCTTTTAATTGACAATTTTTTGGCATTTTATTGAAGCAAAAGGACTGTATTTTACGATTCAGTGGGTAAATTATACCAAAAGTTTGCGTTTTCTACGATACGGCCTGAAGAGTGATATTATAGTAGCTTGCTTATATTACACTAGACAAAATTAAATGTTTTGAACCAAATTTTTGGCTAGTTTTATAAAATATCATTATGGAAAGGAGAAGAATTTTATTTTTTGGTATTTTACTGTTAATTGGCGCAGTTTTGGCAGAAGGACAGTCATTGGAAAGCTTTCAAGTAAGTGATATATCTAACGTAAGATGAGTATAAGATTGATACTAAAAATAGTTTTAGATTAAAATTCTAGTTTTTCTTGTTTTTTATTATCTATTGCAGTATTTGTAAGTTTTTCTGAGGTTTTGAGCATTTGAAACAGAATGCCAAAGTTTGGCGGGAAAAATATTTTTTGAATTTTGGTTGAAAAACTGGTTTATTTTAAACAAATATTTAATTAGAATAGTGTTTTACATAAAAAATAAGGCATTTTGTAACGTTTTTGAACCATTTTTAAAGTTAAAACAGAATGCCAAACTTTGGCGGGAAAATCAAAATTTAAATTTTTGGACTGGACTAATGTTGAAAAATGCTTTTTTAAGCTTTTAAAACACTTATTTATTGAATATTAATGATTTTTGTTATATTCCATTAATTTTCAGTCCAAATGGCTATGGGTAGTGATAGTATCAGCCGTACTCGCTTTCATACTTGGCTTTGGAATGGGAGCGAACGATGTGTCAAACGCTTTTGGTACATCAGTTGGATCGAAAGTCTTAACTCTTAGATGGGCTTACTTCTTAGCTACTATCTTTGAAACATTGGGGTCGATATTGGTCGGGTATAATGTGACAGATACCATGAGAAAGGGTGTTATTGATGTTACAGTATACGAGTCAAAGCCGGAAGCCTTGTTAGTGGGTCAGATTGGAATTTTGGGCGGATGTGCTGCTTGGTTAATGATTGCTACGTTTGCACGGCTGCCGGTTTCTACCACACAAAGTATCGTTGGTTCTACAGTAGGATTTTCGATTGCCTCGAAGGGATTCGAGGGGATACGGTGGATGAAAATTGTTGATATCGGTGGGTTTTTGGAGCTTGCGGAGTTCATATATAGCTTTAATGTACCCCTATTTGCTCTTGATCCTGTTCCTTCCCTTACACCTACCATTACCCCTTATTACTGCCTTGCCCTACCTAGACTATCCGAGTTTACACTTCACTCTACCTTAATCTGCCATACCCTACTTTACCCAACTCACCCCCTCCCAACTGCTATCAAAATCTCTATCCTAGCATACTAAGCCCCGTATTATATAATAGTAATCTACTATCTTTTTAGTATTGTCATGGTTTGTATCACCGTTATCATCAGGACTAGTATCAGTCATATTATACCTCATTTTGGATCATTTGGTACTTCGGAAGGTAATTTTTGAAAACATTTTTATAATTTTAAGAGGCCAGCTGGTACTGGAAATTTTTTTTTTATTTTTAAATTTTTTAGCATCGACCATTAATTTATGGCTTGAGAGCGCTACCTTTCTTTTACTTCTTCTGTATCATGTTCATCACGTTTGCCGTTAGCTATCAAGGCTCTAAAAGTAAGTTCTTGCCATTTTTGGTTTTGTAAAGAAAGTTCTTGCTATTTTTTGTTTTGTAAAGAAAGTTTTTGCCTGTTTTTGCTTTGTAAAGAAAGTTCTTGTCATTTCTTGTTTTGTAAAGAAAGTTCCTGCCATTTTTGGTTTTGTAAAGAAAGTTCTTGTCATTTCTTGTTTTGTAAAGAAAGTTCCTGCCATTTTTGGTTTTGTAAAGAAAGTTATTGCCTGTTTTTAGTTCTTCACCTCGCCTCTCTTCCGTTATGGTTAGCTTTGACTATCAGTGTAGTCATGGGACTGATTGTGGCACTGTTGGTGCACTTCTTCGCTAAACCAAGGCTAGTCAATTGGATTGAAAGTAGGTTTTTGCTTAATATTTACTACCCTGCCCTACCTTACCCTACCCAACCTACACTATCTACCCTACCCTACCTTAATCTACCCAATTCTACACTATCCTATTCAATCGTACTCTACCATACACAACCTTACCTACAGTATGCGTAGGCCTGTTCATGCTATATTTCGTATTTTAGGACGAAACACCATACCCTGTATCGAAAACCGTTTTGATGGTGAATATGAAGATGTGGTGCGACGTTACAGTACCATATCTAATAAAAGTCCTAATCCTGGGCATTACCGTAGTATCAGCAGCGTTAGTGACCACAAATCGAGTGTGGATCGTATTGAAAATGGCATTAAACGCCAAAGTTCGCTCAAGAACGGTGAGCGACAAAGCACATTAAAGAACGACGGGTTTTCAAATTATGGCACGGTGGATGATGGTACGGTACACAATGGCACAATTGGTACTAATATCGATGTTACTCCTGGTACTGATATAGACGTCACTGATGGTACTAACATCGATAGTACTGATGCTACAGGAAATGGTGGTACAAATGGTACTGAAAACAAAAATACAATCGATGGTACTCAAGGTACTAAAAATGGTACCCACAGTGATAGCAACAAAATAGCACGACGAGTTTCAAGTAAGCGTGAACGTACCGTAACCCTGAATTTGGACGGTGTGGTCGTTCCAAGCCGTGACCGTTCCGAGACCGACAATGCCATTTTAGACGCTGCCGCTTTAGCTACACAGAAATTCAACCAGGAAAACAGCGTGGAAGGCGTCGACGGACTCAGATGTAAGAGTTATTTTTTAAACGGCAAGAACTTTCTTTACATAACTAAAAACGGCAAAAACTTTCTGAACAAAGCGAAATATGGTAAAAACTTTCTTTACAGAGAAAAAAACGGCAATAATTTTCATTGCATAACAAAAAAATCGAAGTTTTCAAAAATCGATAAAATTTGTGACATTCCGTTGAAAAACCAATAAATTTTGTGGCATTTCGTAAAACTTTAGAAATCGGTTCCTTTTGAATTAAAATGCTGCTTGAAATCAAAATCTTAAATTTAAAATAAAAAATGGCAGTAACTTTCATTATAAATCAAAAAATGGCAAGAACTTACTTTACAAATCAAAAAATGGCAAGAACTTTCTTTACAAAACATAAAGTGGCAAGAACTTTTAGATTCCACCCCTCCATCGTCACCTAGAAGGATAACGTTAGTTGGTGACTCTTTCAAAAGAAGTAGAGCTGACACTTATGGTGAAGATCAACATCTAGAATGGAGTAAGATCTACTACAATATAAAACCTGACTGAATGCTTCTTGATATCTTTATTGTCCTCTTTGTTAATGTTATCCATACTTTTATTACCTAAAAATTTTAATTTATTTTTTTCAGCTCTACGAGGATTTGTAAAATGGCTTTTGCCATTACCTACAAGGAAAGAAGATCGCCAGACCTTGAAATTGTTCAGTTCACTTCAAATCTTTACTGCTTGCTTCGCTGGATTTGCTCATGGAGCTAATGATGTTAGGTATGGACATTATACTATTCTTCCATACCCTACCCTACCTTACACTACCTTACGCTATCCTACTCTACCCTGCCTGCCCCACCCTGCCCTGTCTTACCATAGCTTACAATACTTCACCATGTCATTCCCTATCTAGCCCTACCTTCTCTTCAACCTTGACTTCAAACTCCTTTCAGTAACGCCATAGCCCCACTCACCGCGGCCATAGCCATTTACAAAGACCAGTCCGTGCTCCAAAGCGAGCCCACTCCAGTCTACGTTCTTCTCTACGGTGTTCTCGGCATTGTCATTGGCCTCTGTCTTCTTGGCCACAAAGTGATTCGGACCGTGGGCCAAGAAATGTCCGAAATCCATCCGGCTAGCGGCTTCTGTATTGAGTTTGGCGCCGCTGTAACTGCCTTATTGGCCAGTAAAATGGGCTTACCCATCTCGACCACCCATTGCCTTGTTGGATCTGTGGTCGCGGTGGGTGTGGTAAAAAGTGGAGCCGGAATTAAGTGGCGGATCTTTAGGAATGTGGTCTTTTCATGGGTAGTAACACTACCGGTCAGTGGAGTAATCGCAGCGTTGATTACTGTAACACTGAAATGGGTTGTGGATTAAAAAATTGTTGATTTTACATTTGGTTTTGTATATATTGGAATGGAATAAAATTTTTTTGTTGGTTTAAAAGTTTAGTTTATTTGAATCGTAGCTCTGCATATAACTTGTTTCCCGCAGACTGCCGGAACCAAAAATTAGATTTTTTAATGTAAAATGGCAATAACTTTCTTTACAAAACGAGAAATGGCAAAAACTTTCTTTACACAATAAAGTATGACAAAAACTTTGTTTACAGAGCAAAAAATGGCAAGAACTTTCTTTACACAATAAAGTATGACAAAAACTTTGTTTACAGAGCATAAAATGGCAAGAACTTTCTTTAAAAACCCAAAAATTGCAAAAACTTTCCTTTCAGGACACAAAATAGCCAATAGCAAAAAAACCATAATAACTTCAATAACAGTCAAAATACATAGTTAAGTTTATTACAATGCTTGGTATCAATAACAACATATTAAATATTACAATTCTTGATAGCAATGCCAATAATAATAACAAATAAGTAGTGACAAATAAACGGTAATTAATAAACTATGACTGATTTCATAAAACGTCAAAAACTTTCTTTCCAAAACAAAGAATTTGATAATTTTTTAAACCATAGGCCCATATTAAGAGATTTACATCAAAGTGTAGGTTCAGTAGCGGTCCATTTCGTCTGGTTGGACTCGAACGGTCTAAAAAGCAAAAACTTAATTTACCAAACAGAAACTGGCAAGAACTTTCTTTACAAACCAAAAAATAACAAGAACTTTCTTTCCACAACATAAAATAACATTGATTCCTCCAAAATGTTACCTAAAAATCAAAACCTCATTAAAACTTACCTTGACCATGTCACCATGACGAACATAAGCCAGATGTCTCTTTCTGTCCACCAGCGTCTTGTCGAAGTGTACGTTTGTCCAGCACTGTTGACAATAGTAGCTCAAGCACGACACTTCGGCACAAAAGTATCGACCAGCTTTTGGGATCACATGTTCTCCTGAGCATTCCTCACATTCCGCGTCTTCGGTGAGGTAAGGCTTCAGTTGTAAGGTCTTGTTCTCGCCTTTCACTTCGATCTGAACAATCTTCGATCCCATCGCATGAATGTAACTGGCGGCGGAGACAAATGAGATGCGCGCTGCGCCTTTTGGATAGGAATGGCCGGCGTCAACGTCGATTCCGGCATAGGCAACTGCTCCGAAGGATGCCATGGCTTTGGCAATATCGACTGAAAGAAAACATGTTATTTTTGTTTTGTAAAGAAAGTTCTTGCCAGTTTTTGCTTTGTAAAAAAATTTAATGCACTTTTTTCATTAAAAACATGTTTTAAATTTTGAAAATGTGGTCTTTATTACCTAAAATTCAAAAACACGTCTTTTATCACCTAAAACTAAAGAAAACCAAAAAACATCCAACTTACCAGCTCTGACAGTTCGTGGAACTCCGCCCACAAAGACTGTAAGTCTAGCGTCGATCTTCATATTGCCATTTGGAACGTAATCCCCATCCGCCAAAAGCCATGGCCGAACCTGAACTTGGACGAATCGGTTTTGGCCAAGTTGGAAGGACTTGAAGTAACCATCATCATTGCTTTTACAGTCCTTGACCAAGGCATTCACCGATCGTTCGTCAGCAAAAATCAGGAAGCAGTAACCTCCGCCGTTTCTGGCTGAAATCAGTAAATTATTATGAATAATATGTCATTTTTTGGGTTGTGGAGAATTTTATTTTCATTTCATGTTTGGTAAAGAAAGTTTTTGTAATTTTTTAATTTGTAAAGAAAGTTCCTGCCATTTGCCTTTTCCATGCCAAAAATCCCATTCCTTATACAAATTCAACCTAAAACTCAACACAAAATCTGTAAAAACATACCTCCACCACCGCTTGGCCACACAATATCGACATCACCATAAGCCCGAACTGCTTGATACAAGTGAGAGCTGGAACAGTCAACCGGCAGTCCACCAAGGAAGACCTTCGGAGAATATACCAAGTCCTTCGGAGGTAATGGGGCCGCGATTGGCACGTCCAGACGAGTTTTTAACATCGATACGCTAAAACGTTAAAATATTTAATACAATTAGGGAAAGTTAATGCCATTTTTGTTTTGTAACTTTGAACATTTACCTAAAAATTTAACAAAGATGAAAAAACTTACTTTTTAGTTCCATTTTTGATAATATGGTCCAAAAGATCACATGCAAATAAGCTGAAATAAAAGAAAATTAACTTAACATATAAACAAAAACGATATTATAAACTTATACCTAGTATAAGCCTCAAAAAGTTAAAAGAAAACAAGGAATAACGTCACTTTTAGCCGTTTTTAGGTCGAAAAACAACAGTTTTGACCCTTAAAAACCTAAATTGCACATAAAAACTAAACGATCTATCAAAAATAATAAAATCTCACATTTCTTTACCAAGGATCAGTTAGAAACTTCAATTTTACATTATAAAACAATTTTAATTATTAAAAATTCACTTACTTTTGAAGTTCCATGACCTCAGGTTTTCCCGCAATTTTCGTGGGAAAATCGTCGCTGAATGGCCGTTGAGGTGGCTCCGCCCTAGGTCCGTGGGAAAATTCCGCTGAACGGTCGGTGAATCAGGGATATGGCGCGAATTCAAATAGGATTTTTGAGTTTTGGATTTTTGACAATGTTTTACGTTTTGAGGGTATAAACCTTAATGGTTGAGGTTTTTGAAGGTGGGTAAGTTAAAATAAATTGAGGATAGATATTTTTTTTGCTAAGTTTATAAGTTTGTGACGTCTTTGTTGGAATTTTGTTAACGATTTGATGTGTTTTATCTCAATCTTGGACGATATACGCTGAATAACTTATTGTTTTCAACAGTTTTTGGTTGAAAAATTTATAGAGAAGATGTTGTTGAACTATTTTTATTTATTTATATTGTTATAAAGTTTTATTTTTTATTGTTTTAACTGCTAGATTTCTTTGCTTTTCAGTATATTAACCATGAATAATATATTTTATTGAGAAAATCTTGTTTAACTATTTTTTAAAGTTTTTATTTATGTAGCGCTTTAATTTTGGATGTTATATTATGATAAAGCTTAAGTTTCCATTGGTTTTACTTACTAACTCCCTTTGCTTTCAGGATATTAACCATGCGAAATCGGAAGGAACATGAACCTCGCGTAAAGATGTACGATCATGTATTGTCGGTGGTAATGCAAGATGATGAACATCGACTAGCTTTTCCTCGACTAATGAAGGTTTTTGAGTACGTATCGGCCGTCCGCCCATCACTTATTGTTGTTCTAAACACTACATCGAAGGAGGAGATGGAAAAGAAGCTAGAGAAGTCCGGGTAAGAGTTTTACATCAAAAGCTTTGTAGAAGCATGGAGAAGCTGTATAATATTATTATAGACCTTTATCTTTACGTTATCATGCCTAAAGTTAAACTTTTTCAGCTTCAAATACCTATTTTTCGACGAAATCAGAGAAATTGACGAAGCCGAGGACTATTTCACAAGTTTCGAAAAAAAGTTTATCGAGTGCCGTCAAAGTCCAGTCTACCTTGAGAATGTCAACTTTTACTTTGATCATTACGGCAGTAAGAAAACAATCAGGTTGTTGAGGGGCGTTAGAAGGTTGTTCACTACATATTGTGATTACACTTGGTTTCCTGGTAATTCTGAGAAGACCAAGCGTTTGAAGGAGGAGGCTAGCAAGTTTCTGAGTGTTGTGAAGCCGAGAAAGAGAAAGTCTAAAGAAGTTGTAAGTGTTTTTAAGGCTTTTTGTTACCTAAAATTTATTTTTGTTACTTAAAGTTCATTTTTATTACCTAAAATTTAGTTTTGTTAACTAAAATTTTTCGTTATCTAAAATTTATTTTTGTTTATTAAAATTCATTTTCGTTATCTAAAATCAATTGTTTCAGTCTCCCACCATCGAAGTTGGCCTAACATCTGATGACGATGTCGAAAACGATGAGCCAGCTAAGAAATCGACTGGTAATACGACCAAAAAAGACGACCTTACACATTCGACCACTAAAACCAGCAAAAAAGATGATTCGACAGTAAAACCTGCTACTAAAAGAGGAAAAAAAGAGGATACTACATCGAAATCGACTGGTAGAAGTAAATCGACTGGTCGAGATGGAACTAAAACGCTGAGGAAATCGACTTGTGGAGATGGAAGTAAGTCGACCGGCAGAATAAGCAAGAAGGAATCGACAACAACGAAGTCGACTGGTCGAAAGAAGGATGAGGGAAAGAAGTCGAAAAAGGATGGTATTAATGAAGGCGAGTTCTCTCAGCTTATTAATGGCATTCGTAATCAAATTATATAGGTATTGATCTGAAAATTTGTGTTTTTAGTTCTAGTTTGGTCTAAACATAAGTAGGAATGGGTTTTTTGGTATTAAGCGGTTTAAAAGTTTTAGGTAATAAAAATGAATTTTACGTAAAAAAATTGAATTTTAGGTAATATAACTGAATTTTAAGTAACAAAAATTAATTTTAGATAAAAAAATTGAACTTTAGGTAACAAAACCGAACTTTAAGTTATAAAAATGAATTTTTAAAAACAGTGGGACAAGAGCATTTTTGAATTTTTGTTACCTAAAATTTTTTTTTTGAATAATGTTTTTATAATCTATTTACCCTTAAGCCCTGAGCTTGTCTCGTTGTTCCAAGGACTTTTAGATCAAGCTGGGACTAATCGCAAATCTAACTGTTTTCATATTAATATAATTATCTCACAACTTAATATACATATATTGTTTTACATTATGTTTTAATAAATCTTTTATTGTTTTGAAAAAACAAATTTGAGGGTTATCATTACTGTAGCTTTCTTTAACACAGAAATTTGTGAATTTCGTATTATTTAAAAAAAAATTTTTTGAATTTTAAAATTTTTAGAATCCGATATTGTGGTAGCCTGCGAGCAGCTGGACATTAACGCCCCAGAGCCGCTAAACTTTTCTAGTCTAGCTTCGCGGATCTTTGAAGATGTTATTGGTTTGAAGGGAGATGGAGTTGAGGATGGTACTCTTTCGATAAATGATGAAGAGCAAGATGGTACTCTTTCAGAAGAGAGTGAAAGGGAAGATGATGTTCTTTTGACTGACAATGAAGAAGAAGATGATACCCTTTGTTATGAAGACGAAGACGGTACTCTTTTGAATGACGATGGACATGAAAATGGTATTGAACATCAAGTTAATGCCACCTTCACATCCGGAACGGATGAGGACTTCCTGATGGACGACGAAGCAGAATATAGCACTGTTTTGATAGCTAATGAACAGGAAGATGAATATCTGATGAGGATCTTTGAAGACGATGATGGTACTGATTTTATGGAAGATGAACTTGGGATTGGTACTGCTTTTGTGCGGAATGATGCGGAAGTTGGTACTGATATTGTGCGGAATGAAGAGGAAGGTGGTACTCATATGGCGGAAAATGGAGGTTATAATGGTACTTTCTTGATGGAAAAAGAAGATGATAATGGTACTCCTTTGATGAAGAATGAGCATACAATTGGTACTCTTTTGACGAAAAAAGAAGAGCAAACTGGTACTCATATGAATGTTCTTAAAAATGGTACTGATTTGCTGAAGAATGAACATAAAACTGGTACCTCTTTGATGACAAAGGAAGAGGAGCATGGTACTCATTTGAAAGCAGACGAATATGAAAATGGTACTAATATAAAGATAAGTGCTTTTAAAAATGGTATTCAGTTGTCGAAGGATGAAGATGAATCTAGTACTGTTTTATTGAAAAACGAAGATAAAAACGCCTATTGTCCTAAGATCTACGATAAAGACGATGGTACCGTTTTCCAGGAGAACGACGAAGAATATGGTACATTTTTGATGGGAAACGTGGAGGAAGATGGTACCTTTATGATGGGGAATGAAGAAGAAGATGGTACTTTTAAACGCACGTTTTTGATGGAAAGTGAAGAGGAATATCAACATGTACAACATACCAAATTAGTATCAAAGGCTGATCGTCATGGGAAAAGAGTACCAAAGAGTAAAGTTTGTGGACAAGCAGTACCAAACAGTGATGTGGAAGCTTCGTCAGCACCTAATGTACTACTTGATGCAAAATTTGCTATGAACGCTAGGATGTCTGGTACCGACGTGAAAAAGTCTCAACTTATAGAAGTTATCGATGAAACAGTACCAGAAAGACCTCCTTTGCACATAATGACGGAGATTCATGATCTTGCGAATGTGTCACAGATTGAAGATGTACCAGAAAGACCAAACTTTTATCCAGACGCGAACAATGTGACAACCTGTCTGAACAATGCAGATATTAACCATGAACCCGAATGTGATGTTCAAAAAGTTGTATTAGGCTGTGATAAACATCGAACTGTACCAGACAGACTGGCTTTTGGATCAGAATCTTCAGGACAAAGTGTATCAAACAGTCATAAGAAAAGTGTACCAAACAATCATAAGCACAGCGTACCAAGCAGGCAGAAAGCCAATGGGGTGCTAAGTATATCATCCCAAAACAATCAAGACGTACCAGAAAGACCAAATTTTTATTCGGGATTTCCTACTGTGGATGATGTGCCAGAAAGACTAAATTTTGGTCTAGAATCTTCACCTGGCCAAAGCGTACCAAGAAGAACACCAAACAGTCATAACTTTGATCACGATGATTATATTACAATTGACAGCAGCAGCTCTGACGATGAAGTGCATTATGAAGGTCCTTCGTGTCGAAGTGTACCAGAAAGGAGTGATATTGATGGTGTATTAGAACTGGGTCAAAGTGATGTTGTATCAGACAGGGCTCATAGTGATGGTGTACCAGAAAGAGGGCATGATGATGGTGTACCAGAAAGGGGGCATGTTGATGGTGTCTCAGAAAGAGGTCATATTGATGTTGTACCAGAAAGACCAAATTTTTATCCGTCATGTAGTACTGCTCCAGAAGTACCGGAATGTTATATTATTAAAGGATTGACAGTAACAAGTAGTGCTACTTGTGCATTAGGGAGAAGCAATATTAAAGAAGTAGGAGAATGTTATGCCATTGAAGTTGTACCAAAAAGAACTAGTACCAGAGATACACCAGGAAATCATAGCAATAAAGATTCACCAGAAAGACGTAGTGTCGAAGAGGTACCAGAAAGGCCAAATTTTTATTCATCAAGTAGTACTCTTCAAGGTGCAACATCAAGGAATGTTACTATAGATGGTACTGTCCATGAACTTCTAGGAAGAAGTGGTCTTACAGGTGGTATAGTTCAGGGGGAACTACGGAGAAATGGTACTAAAGCTGATACTGGACAAGAAGTACCAGTAAGGACTGGTGCGTGTGCACTAGGAAGGAATAGCATTATTAATGCACCAGGAAGAAGCAGTACTATAGATGCACCAGGGAGAAGTGTTATTGAAGATGGTTCAGAATGCCGTATCATTACTATCGATGATGAATAAGCCTTGCATTGGTTGATTATATTATATTGATGAGATCAGACGTTTGAGAATCGGAACAACTTGAAATTTGATAAAGATACGCAATTTATTTTTTTAACATTGTATATAATTTTATACTTTATTTTGTAAAAAATTGTATAAATGTTTTTAATTGACTTTGGTGGTCTATATAAGTGTATTTTGAGGGGGGGGTCTGTTTCCCAAAAATGTGTTTTTTTTCTTTTGATTTTCGAAAAAAGGTTACCCAAAAAATATTTTTACTCTCCTCCCAAAAATTTGTTTACCCCTCCCCCGTAAAAAGTAATAAAGTGCCATTCCACTTTACAAGTATTACTGTAATCCAAATTTATACCCTCAACAACAATATATATAAACCAGCGCTTACCTTTTTCTCCGTATGGATATTCAAGTTCACAAGTCCTTTCTCGTTTTGTGCACTCAGGCAGTTTTGACTTCTTGGACTTAACTCTTCACGCAGATTCGGACCCATATCGAAGGTTGTTTTGGGCAATTGAGACGATGTTTCTGGTACTGACGGTTCCGTGTAGTCGATCTTTTCCGGCGAGTACTTCTTGGAATCGATGGTGGAGGTTTGCGGGTCTATCGTGTATTCTTCCAGCTAAAAGTAGAGGTTTTATCAACGATTTTTATATTAAATATTTTATCTAAATATTATTTTTCTTCTTATTTCACAATGCCAAAATTCCGTTCAAGACCCAGCGGAAAGTTAGCTTTTTCTTGACATGCTCGGGTTTTTGTTCAAATTTGATATGTTTTGATGGATTAGTTGCTGAAAAATTGTTTTTTTGGTTTAGTTTTTATGTTTTTATATTGTACTGGATCACAATTCCTTAAAAATTTCTTTGAATTTGAGGTTTTTCGCTTTAAAACACTTGAAAATTGACCATATTCACCTAGACCGTGGTTGAAAATGCATAAAATGGACTAAAATTACGAAATTTTCAGATTTGCATAAATCAGGTAAAGGATGTACTTCTGTAGCTCTTTCAAATGGCAATTATGTCGAAGCAATCATTCAAAATTTTGCTTTTGAGAATTGCGGCTGGCGGTTCTCGGCTGATTCGACTAGACTAGCATAACACTTGCTTCAGCCTTCCTCAGCGCAACTTCAAGCCTTGTTGGAATAGACAACCACGAGCTTTTGCCTCAGGATGATGTTTGGGATGCTGCCCCGCTTCTAGGTATGTTATTCTTTGTACTCATCTGGGATTTTTTCAAATAAAAAAATGGTCAAAAAGATGTTTCAAAGATTAAAAATGGAATTTTATAAGACTTACTTATAGTTTGGCTTGATGTGAGTAACTTTTTGGCCTTCAGTTAGATGCGGTAGGGTCATACTCAGGGACGTCGCCACGGATTTTCTCTGGGGGAGGAGGAGGTAGAAAAAAATTTTTTCGTTCACAGATAGCTTTACCTGTGGACCGGTTTTTCAAAAAATTTTTTTTTGTTTTTTTTACGTACAGGCACCTTACCTGAGGAATTTTTTTTCGGATTGGCTCTGGGGGTACCCCCCTCCCCCCCCCCTTCTCCCTCCCCCAAACGACGTCCCTGGTCATACTGTGATTATTGTGCATTTCCGTCGGTTTTTTGTCATTTTTTCGGTAATCCTTGTCAAATCTTTGTTGGTAAGAATTGGATTCGTTTTCATATTTTTTGTAGGATTTTTGATCTTGTTGATTCTGAAAAGGGCAATTTATAAAAAAATTAAAGGTCAGTATGCTGTAACCTAATCGTATCTATACTAATCATATTTTAGGTATGAGTTTGTCAGTATCTTTACTAATGATATTTTAGGTATGAGTTTGAAGAATCAAGGTTGGAACATTGATGAATCTGCATTGACTAAAGTGGCAGCGGATTCAGAAGCAGAAGATGTTATAGTGAAGGGTGGAATTTTTTTGCACACGTTTTTACTTGACGTGAGTTGTGTTAAATAGCTTGGTATTAGCTCTAACTGTATATTATTTTAGATTTAATTATAAACTTAAAAATATAGATATTTTTAACTTAAAATTTACCATTTTAGACTGATCTTCGTCAAATCTCCTTCCCAGGCATAGTCAATGCTTTCACTGCCAAAAAAGAGCTTAAAGGACCAATAGTACTACAATTAGTATCATGCAGGAACGTTTCATATCCTGAAGCCTCGAAGCACGATGGAAATAATGGAAGTTGTGTACTTCGCCTTACAGATGGACATCAAACTGTCAAAGCTCGTTTAGTTGAACCTATATCAAAGCTGGATGGTAACACGCCTAGAGGTACTAAGGTTATGATAGACGGAAAGGTTAAGATGGAAGCTGGATTTCTGATGTTGAAAAAGAAGAATATTACAGTACTTGGTGGTACTGTTGAAGAATTGGCTAAGAAATATAAGATCGAAAAGGTAATTTTAATTTTTTATGATTGGCTTTTTGGTATATTATCTATTATATTCTGATGATACCTCTTTTTGTTTTAGTTTTTGTTAATTCTGTTTTTTAGCGCAGGAGAGAGGACGATTCTGCGTCGACTTTGTATTGTCAACGGATTCATCAGCTCGAGAAGGAGGTCAACAAACTTCAAACACGAGTTCGGACCGCCGAAAATCGAGTTCGAACCGCCGAAACGGAGTTGGAGGAAACTTGTCGGTAAGGCGTTTTAAGTTGTTTTTTTTTTGTTTTTTAGGTAATAATAAGTTGATTTGATGTTGTTTTAGGTAACAAAGTATACAATTTATTAGATTTCTTCTTGTTTTAGTTGCCTTTTGAAATTTAGGTAATAAAATTAATATGTTTATGTTTCAGAGCTAAAGATGCTGAATACGCTGAACTTCAGAAGAACTTCGAGTTATGTTTGGACAGGTGTCGGGCTTTGGAGCTGTCAGAACCTGAGGACACCCTGAACAGTAACAATGAATGTAAGAGTTTGTTATTGATAGGGGTTTGGAATAGCATTTTGAGGTTATTTTAGGTAATAAAATTTACTTTTTTTATTGTTTTAGGTAACAAAGTTTACTTTTTTGTTATTTTAGGTAATAAGAGTTCTTTTTGAGGTCTGTTTTGGCTACAAAACATTGATTTTAGGACTGTTTTAGGTACTAAAGTTGGGTTTTTGATATTAAAATTGATTTTTAGGACCTAATTTTTCTCAAAATTTACTAGAATTGTCACTTTTAGCTTACTCAAGTGGTACTGATGCGCACACAGAAGAGAAGAAAGTTGGTAAACAAACCGCGATCAACATAGCGCCCATTCAGGGTTCAGCCGCCGTCCGCTCGGTCCCGACCGTAAACCAAAAGGTAGGATAGTAAGAAACATAATATATTTATATAGTTCATCTGTTGAAATTGACTGAAAAAATTTTTCTCGTAATTAATTAGTATCAAATTCATCAGCTCGAGAACGAGGTCAACAAACTTCAAACACGAGTTCGGACCGCTGAAAATCGAGAAACGGAGTTGGAGGCAACTTGTCGGTAAGGCGTTTTAAGTTGTTTTTTTTTGTTTTTTAGGTAATAAAGTTTATAAGTTGGTTTGATGTTGTTTTAGGTAACAAAGTATACAATTTATTAGGTTTCTTCTTGTTTTAGTTGCCTTTTGAAATTTAGGTAATAAAATTAATATGTTTATGTTTCAGAGCTAAAGATGCTGAATACGCTGAACTTCAGAAGAACTTCGAGTTATGTTTGGACAGGTGTCGGGCTTTGGAGCTGTCAGAACCTGAGGACACCCTGAACAGTAACAATGAATGTAAGAGTTTGTTATTGATAGGGGTTTGGAATAGCATTTTGAGGTTATTTTAGGTAATAACAGTGTTTTGCCGGAACGGTCCGCGGACGGGTCCGGTCCGGACGGACCGAAACAAAATTTTTTGCGGACCGGGCCGGTGAAAAACGCTCCGGACCGGTCCGGGCAAAACACTGGGTAATAAAATTTACTTTTTTTATTATTTTAGGTAACAAAGTTTACTTTTTTGTTATTTTAGGTAATAAGAGTTCTTTTTGAGGTCTGTTTTGGCTACAAAACATTGATTTTAGGTCTGTTTTAGGTACTAAAGTGGTTTTTGATATTAAAATTGATTTTTAGGACCTAATTTTTCTCAAAATTTACTAGAATTGTCACTTTTAGCTTACTCAAGTGGTACTGATGCGCACACAGAAGAGAAGAAAGGTGGTAGACAAACCGCGATCATCATAGCGCCCATTCAGGGTTCAGCCGCCGTCCGCTCGGCCCCGACCGTAAACCAAAAGGTAGGATAGTAAGAAACATAATATATTTATATAGTTCATCTGTTGAAATTGACTGAAAAAATTTTTCTCGTAATTAATTAGTATTGTTTTTAGTCTGTAAGGAACAAAAACTTCATTTTCAACATTTATATGCCATCTCCAGTAAGAAGCTCCGAAGGTAATTCGTTGGAAAAAAACGTCAGAATGTCAAATGACCTGAAACAGAAATTGAAAGATCATAACATCAATTATCAAGACCAAGAGGTAAATATTAATGTAAACCAATGAATTGTTTTGATTTTATCCGATATGATAAAATTTTGCCACTGTAAATTTTAATGCTAAAAAATTTTCAGATAAAACCCAAGCCTACCGTCAGAAGCTTTCGCGAAAAACGATTCAAATTAGCATTTCGAAGAAGATGCCAGGAAATTTACCAAAATTTTCTATTGGATGAAAACACCCCAAAGTGCGCAAGGAGAAAACAATCTCTCAAAAACTTGCTAAGACACAATCCAGAGGAAGACAGACTCACTGCGTACGGGATATATTTAGCCTTGGGCTTCATCGCATACGAAGGAAACTTTTCCCCAATGTCATTCAGAACGTTTAGATCTCATGTCACTTTGGAGGATTAAACGGAATCCGAACGACTATATCGCAATGATTCTTCAATAAAATAACTGATCTTCTTCTATAAAGATAGTATTTGAATAAATTTATTAGATATTTAAATTTTAGTATTGCCATTTAATAAATAGTATAAAAAGGTGTTTTGTCCTTCTATTCTTCTAGAGAATGAACAGTAAGTTTGGCCGAAGGTTGATATACATACATATATATATATATTGATGGGCAATGTGGGTCTATTTCACAAAAAATGTGTTTTTCTCCCTAGATTTTTGAAAAAAGGTTACCCCACCTAAAAAAACTCCTCCCTATCCAAAAAATATTTTTACTCCCCCTAAAAATTTGTTTACCCCTCTCCCGTAAAAAGTAAAAAAGTGTCATTCCACCTTACAAGTATCACTGTAATCAAAATTTATACCCTCAACAACAATATATAACCACAAACAACAATATTATATCATCAAGTCATCATCCGGATCACTGTCATCCAAGTCGTCGTCCCGATCCGGCGTGTAGATGATCTGTCCGCCGGCGCGGACCTTTTTCCCCGTATTTATGTTCAAATTCACAAGACCTTTCTCGTTTTGTGCATTCAAAAATGGCAGTTTTGTTGACTTCTTGGCTTCGGCTTCGTCTTCACGCAGATTCAGACCCATATCGAAGGTTGTTTTGGGCAATTGAGAAGAGGTTTCTGGTACTGATGGTTCCGTGTAGTCGATCTTTTCCGGCGAGTACTTCTTGGAATCGATGGTGAAGGTTTGCGGGTCTATCGTGTATTCTTCTAGCTAAAAGTAGAAGTTTTAGCAACGATTTTAAGTATAATATCAAATTTTTGCCAAGTATAATATACCATTTTAGCCAAAATACTTTAAAACCTACATAGCTCTTAACTGCTCCATCCTTTTTACTGAGAGTCGTTTCACACAGATTCTTGGTCGATTTCTTCTCCGTTCTCAACTTTAGAACGGCGTTAGCCACGAAATTCAAACGATTTTCGGTCAATTCCTTTAGATTCTCGCCTTTTATCACAGTGTAGATTGGAAATTGAGCTGCCAACAAATTCAACAGTCGTATTGTTGGATCTACTCCAAGTATCGATAAGTATACATTGAGGTTTTCGAGGTATAACACTGGTTTTTGTAAATGAGCCAGTTTTGACGGGATTTCGGAGAAAAATGCAGAAATTTGGTCGATGTTTGGTAGTTTTAATGTTGTTACCGACGATAATCTGAAAAAATGACTTTTTTTTAAATTTGGATTAACATAACTAAAAGCTATGATATTTTTTAAATTTGAGCCAAAATAACTTACCCAACCTTGGTAAACCTCTCCTGAATCCTCTTTTTGCTTGAGAAGTTCAAAATTGCCACAATATCAAAGCTTTGTTGTGATAAGCGCTTCATCGTGGATAACATCAACGGAACAGCTGATACCTCGTCTGAAGTCTCGTTTACGAGCAGCAGACCTTTTGGTGCTACGTTCTCCATTCTGAAACTACATTTTTTAAAGCCTCAGAAATAATTTTAAGCCATGAAAATCTTAAATTAAAGAAAAATCGATTTTTCATACCTAAATCAAGCCAAAAATCCTTCAAAATAGCGTAATTCAAACTTAAATCTATTAAAACCACCTTTATTTAGCTTCAAATTAGCATAAAAACCATTTTTTATCAATATCATACAAGAATAATACTCAAACAATCAATTCCATCAAAATAAATACGTTTTTACAAGATTTATCTATAACAATAACAAAAAATCAACAATACAATATTCATAAGTTTAAAAACAAATTATTCTTCCATGGCTTCAACTTGCTGGTAAGCTTTTGACTTTTTGAACAGCTCTATCTTCCTTTCGATCTGCTTTGGTGTGCTCTGGTAGATGTTTTCATGATCTCTGGCCATTGCCTATAATAATATAGCAAAATTAGTGTTGCAAACTTCTTTCCCAAACTTGTTTTAAAAAATCCTCATCTTAAGTGTAAAAGAGCGCTTCAATGGTTGCAATGTAAGCCTATTTTCACTATCCAAACCACCTAAAGTTCCAAAAAATAATATTTTATTACTTACTGCATAGTCCAAACCGTGTTTTTTGATCATTTTGGAGCAAAAGTCGAGTTCAGGTTGTCGTAGCTTCGGTGGAGGACGATTGGCTTGTTTTTGAGTTGCTTCACGAGCTTCGGCTTCTAATTTCTTAGCCACACCCTTGGCTTTCTTCTTCTTTATCTAAAAATAAATCCATGTAGAATATTAACCGTGTTTCGGTGAAAATAAACAGCAAACCAACAGAAATTACGTTCAAGAGAACACACAAACATCAAGGTAACTGAAAAACTAAGTATACCTTTTGTTCCTGAAGCGAAGCTAAGCTGGCGACGGCATCAATATCAACCATATCTACAACAACATTTTTGTTCCTTTTTTCGACTGGTACAACCTCATTTGGATTGAAAACAAGTCCAGCAGCGCCCAAATTTTGTCTCAAAGTCTTTTTGTCGTCCCACACTTCGTGTAAAACATGTCTGAAAAGGATACATGCTTTATTTTCATTTAACCTTTATTTAGGTACGATAATATACAAAACTTGGCTGAAATAGCTAATAATTAGCTTAATTTTGCCCAATACTTGTTTATGATCTTTTTCTCCATATAAACAAGCTTATTTCTTACCTAAATCAATGAAAAATCAAAAGAAAAAAAACATACCCAACTCCTGGCTTGCCGACCTTCTTCTTGGCCTTCAGGTTTGCTCGTTTTGAAGCATTCTTTTTATTCCTGAATGTCTTCTTGACTCTCGACCTTTTTACCGATTTTACAGAGCGAGGCATATTGATTTATCCAAGTTTACAACAGGGAAATAGAAACAGATCAACAAAATAAAAAGAAAAATAGGCTTGAAACGGGACGTCAACGAGCTTTTGCAAATGTTCGTTTTCGTGATGGGACGTAGTAAAATATTAAGCGTGTATAACACAATGTTAAATTGAATTCATAGTTATGTGTAATGTAAAGGGAAATTTAATTATTATTTTACTTTTTTTGGGTCCAGTTGCTAATTTTTATTATAATTACATCTAGGTTACGTTCAATATAATTATAAGTAAGTTCAGACACAAAAACAAAATAACAAGATAACTGATGTTTATTGTTACAAAACGTAACGTTCCTTGGAATTATAGTAATAACAGACATCTTGAGCTTTAATTACAACGGTTTGCGGTACTATAATTTCAGATTTCGGTAAGTACTTCCCATTTTTTGGCAAAACATTGCAAAGTCCGATAGTTTTCCGGCTTTTTTATTGAAAAATAATGTAGTTTAGGTATTAATTTTATATTTATTAGTTATCAAGTATATGTCTTTTAGTTATAATTTATTGTAGATCATCAACAAACTTGAAAACATCCATGGCGAGTTGTTTTGGCCCTTCTAATGCAAAGAAATGGCCGAGGTCGGGGATGAAAGAGTAGTGGGTGAGGTTGACGGCGGTTTCTATGACTCTTTTTGGTACTGCTGGTACCGCATCGTTTTCCACAGCTGCGTATCCTGTTGGTACTGATATGTATTGTCTGAAATTTGAAATTTTAACCTGTCTTCGTGATTTTCTTTCGATTTTTATATTATCCTTGGTGAATATTGTGGATGTCTTTCTTTTCTGCTAAATAAGATGTGTTACAGTAATCCAATTTAAATGTTGTCAATTGGCGAAATGTTTATAATGCCATAGGGTATGTTCATGCCAAATCTTATTTTATTTTCATGTCTACTTTTCTAAATATTTCGATTTAAAAATGTTTTTTTAGGTTTCGCCCGAATTTTAAAATTTTGGCTAAAATACGCTACAGTATTCAATTCAAAAGTATTTTAGTATTCCAGTATGTGTTATGACTTACTTGTGCAATTGCATCAACTCGGCACTATGAGTATTTTCCTTGTAGAGACGTGTGGCTTGTAGCATATTACCATTGAACCAGTAGAGCGAAACGGCTGTCAATAAGTGGTCCATGCTGATTCTTTTGGTAATTTCTTTTAAATCTGGGTTTTGGGCGTATTTTAGGTTGGTTGCTAAGATGTATTTCTCCACCGTCCAGGCTAGGAGACCAATTGGGGAGTCGTTTAGGCCAATACCTATAAGAATATTGGGTGTCAGGGTAGGGTAGGGTGAGGCAATGTAGGATAGGGCATGGTAGGTTAGGGCAAGGTAGGGTAGGGTAGGATAAGGTGTGGCAAGGTCATGTAAGATACAGTATGCTAGCGTAAACTTGACAATATGCTCACGTGGATACTATATAGTACGGTACTTACCCAAAGTATCAGGAGTAGTAGCTTGAATATGAAAATACCCTCCATTGATGATCATAAACTTCAAAGTTTTGAAGATATTGTAGTCTTTCAATGACTCTTCGTGTAAAAAGTATCCAGGGGCTACGGTAATCAACAGAGACTGTAACAAACTGTCAGGACGAAAACTTGAGAACATGTTTAAGTGACAGCCGGTTACATGTTCCGGGTAGAGTCGAGCCATGTTGGCTACGATTACTGAGCCCCAGTCTCCACCTTGGACTAGGTATTTGTTGTAACCGAGACGGATCATGAGCTTGTGGAAGATGCGAGCTACTGCTCCGGCGTTCATACCTAAAAAGGGTTTTAATGATTTTTTGAAAATTTAGGCATAGGCTTAGTTTACATAGTTAGTAGGCTTAGGTTTTGCCTTAAAATTAGGCTTAGGCTTAGTAGGCTTTGGCTCAGTGGGCTTAGGCTTAGTAGGCTTAGGCTTAGTAGGCTTAGGCTTAGTAGGCTTAGGCTTAGTAGACTTAGGCTTAGGCTTACAAGGAAGGTACCCGACCTGCAACGCTCAGATTTCGTTCAAACTTTTTTCATTGAAAGGTTACGTAAATGTAAGATGTTATGCAAAATTCTAAGTTGCGGTTTGCGGCCAGTCTTGAGAAAATCGAGATCGAAAAATCGCGTTTTGAATTTCCCGCCAAATTGGCATTGTGTTTCAAGCTTATAACTTTGCCATTTTTTGACTTTTAATTATTTTTCTTTAATATTCTAGTAAAAAACCTTTAAATGAACCTACATTTTTAATTTGTAAGTTTATCTTGGCTGGAAAGTCGAAAAAAGTACTTGAAACACAATGCCAAATTTGCCAAATTGGCGGGAAATTTAAATATTTAAAATTTAAAACTCAAAAGCGCAAGCTAAAATTTTTTATAGGTACTATTGGTACTACAAAGGATCCGTATAAAAATTTTGAGCTGATTCTGAGAGTTGCAGGTTGGGTACTTTCCCTGTTAGTAGGTTTAGGCTTAGTAGGCTTAGGCTAAGTAGGCTTAGGCTTAGTAGGCTTAAATTTAGTTTAGGATTATCTTTTCGGGTTACTATGTCTAGGATAGTAAAAAAATCAAATACAAAGTATTAGTACCACTAAGCGTCCTATACAGTACTAAACAAATGTCATACTTACCAGTCTTAGCCGAGGCGCTGCTCCATCCATAGCCAGGAATCGAAGGTACAACAACATTAAAAGCATATTCACTTTGAATCCCATGACTTTTGGGATCGATCAAGATTGGAATGATCTTGCTAAACTCATGAACCGAGCCAGGCCAGCCATGTGACAATAAAAGTGGCAGCACTTTCTTATATTTGTCACTTTTCTGATGAATAAAGTGCAAATTAATGCCTTCAATTTCAGTTTTGAAATGGCTAAGCTTGTTCAACTTCTCTTCTTCAGCCCTCCAATTGTAGTTGTTTAGCCAGTAGTCTTTGAAGACGTGTAGCAATTTTTTGGTGAAGCCATATGTCATGCCTACTGCGTCTTCTAGGTCATCGTGACTGATCTTAACGTTCTTCAAACGTGAGCTCAAGTCTTTTATCGCGGCTTCTGGTACTTGTATCTTGAAGGGGTAGACTTTCTCATCGTCTGGCTTTGGCTTTCCTGGCCCAAAATAGCCTGCCTTTGGCCAGTTTACCTACAAATTGTTAAAGGATTAAGCTTCAGGTTACTAGGCTTAGGTTTGGCCGTAAATTTAGGCTTTGTTCTTTGAGAATAGAGGCTTGGTTTTGCTTTAGGTTTAGAGGGTATTGTGGGGCTTTGTATTAGGCTTTTAAACGTATTAACAACGAAAGTACCCTACTTGCCTTGCTAGGAACTAGCTCAAAATTTTTATACGAATTCTTTGTACCACCAATAGTATCCATAAAAAATTTTTGCTTGCGCTTTTGAGTTTTAAATTTTAAATATTTAAGTTTCCTGCTAATTTGGCAAATTTGGCATTGTGTTTCAAGCACTTTTTTTCACTTTCCAGGCAAAATACACTGACAAATTTAAAAATATAGGTTCATTTAAAGGTATTGTACTGCTATATCAAAGAAAAATAATTAAAAGTCAAAAAATGACAAAGTTATAAGCTTGAAACACAATGCCAATTTGGCGGGAAATTCAAAACTTAATTTTTTGATCACGATTTTCTCGAGATCGATTGGAAAGCGCGATTTATTATTTTGCTGAAGATCTTATATTTACATGCTCTTTTTATAAAAAAAGTTTGAAGTCAATCAGAGCGGGGCAGGTCGAGCACTTTCCTTGTTAGGTGGAACAAGATGGCCAAATTTTTTATTTTTTTTTGCAAAAATGGGGAAATTAAATTATCAAGAATTATTTAAATTAATTAAAAGAAACCTTTTAATTCACTTTTTTATAATAAATTCACTTACCTTCTCGGGTTCGGCAGTAATACGGTTATAGACGTAGAGGGAAGTAATGGCTATTAAAACCGATGTTAGAATAAGTTTAGCACCCATTTTTGGTCTGAAAACGTAATGCTTGTTATGATATGTACTCTTTCTTCCAACGAAGGAAAAGTTGAGTGTAGACGAGTATCAAATAAGCACGAGTACGAAAAGGTACATACAAGAATATCGTTTATATTATACAAAACTTTTATACGATACCTTGCAATAGCTCTCCCTACTGCCATAGTTTAATTTTGAAAACAAGCCTTTATACTCGCTTATTGCTTTTGGTTTAAAGTATTCGTTTAAAGAGGTATTGCTTTTTGCTATAGATAAGAAACTTTAAAAAACGCGAAAAGAAAACCTTTGGTAACAATGTTGAAAAAAGAACATTTTTAAACTACGAAACATCAGGCAAAGCACAAAAAAAGTTTTAACAAGGTCATAAATGAAGTTTTTAGTCTTAAACTTGGGCTGGCTCCAGACTAGGCTTAGATTTATTATTAAGCAAAGATTTAGGCTTAGGATTTAGCTTGAAGTTGAGCTTGAGCATAGAACCTAGCTCAGAGCCCTAGCCGAGAGCCTTAACCTAGAGCCCTAGCCTAGAGCCCTAACTCACGGTCTTAGCCTATAGCCCTATCCTAGAGTCCTAGCTCAGCGCTCAGGGGCCTAGCCGACAACCCTAGCCTAAAGCTTTCGCTTTACCTCTAGCATTAGCCTTAACCTTACGTTTAATTCTAGTTATGTTTCTAGATCTAATTTTAATGGTTGCCGTGGTGCCCTGGATTTTACCTTATTCTTACCCTTAACCCTAGTACTAGTCTTAACCTTACCTCTACCTTTTGCTTTTTTTTGCCGTTTTTTGCTGTGCCTTATTATACCCTATTCTGCCTTAACCTGCATAGACAAAACGTAGTTATACTTGAATAATGAAAGAATACTCGAATTAAGAACCCTACTAAGAAGCAATGTTTTGTTTACTTGTAAGCCTAAATATGCTTTTCTTATCATAATTTCTTATCGCAGCGAACACTACAAGTTTTGTACGATCATTACTGCGTTTGCTGCACTACATTTAATAACAAAGTGCTACTAAAATTTGAAAAATCTGCCAAAGAGCATTGTACTTTAATTACACGGTCATTTAAACTGTCAGTTTGTATTGTCTGTAGACTTTTTTGCTTTTTAATCATTTGTCTAGGTTAGATGGTTTGAAACTACATTTCATTGTGTAATTTTTGGTGTGTATTGCACTTACAAATTTATAAATGTCGCTCAGTTTTTAATGTGTGAAGCTTTATTAATTAGTATTATAGTTCGATTCCTTACAGTTATTAGTAATACAAGTAGGGTTTGGTTACAGTAGTAATACAGCTACTGCAAAAGGTAGAGAAATGTGAAGTAGTGAAAGATTCGGACGGAGAAGGCAAGGTAAGATAATGTGAGGCTGAGTAGGACAAGGTAAGGCAGGGAAAGATAGCGTAGAGTAGGGTAAGGCAGAGTAAGGCAGGGAAGGCAGAGTGACCCACAGTAAGACAGGTAGGCTATGATAATATTATACAAGGTAGGACATGGTAAAACGCGATAGGGTAGAGTAGGGTAAGGCAGGGTAGGGTAGGGTAGGGAAGGGTAGGGAAGGGTAGGGAAGGGTAGGGTAGGGTAGGGTAGGGTAGGGTAGGGTAGGGTAGGGTAGGGTAGGTTAGAGTAGAGTAGGGTAGGGTAT
The DNA here is from genome assembly GCA_904066225.2 of Bursaphelenchus okinawaensis. Taxonomy (NCBI): domain Eukaryota; kingdom Metazoa; phylum Nematoda; class Chromadorea; order Rhabditida; family Aphelenchoididae; genus Bursaphelenchus; species Bursaphelenchus okinawaensis. Next base: position 1,047,851 of record CAJFCW020000005.1, on the reverse strand, counting down.
GGTAGGGTGGGGTCAAAAAACGTACTCTTTTTATAATTTGCATAAAAGTTTAAAAACCGTTTTTAAAGTATAAGTTATCGTATTTCAATGCCAACATACTAAGTTTAAACTTTAAAGAACGTTCACACCAACATATTATATTAGGTGGTATTAAGTTGAGACGTTGATGTGATTTGTTTGTCTTAATATTACATTTTGTTTGGTTATGGCACCTTCCGTGTGGGCATAGAAAGAGCAGAAAAGAAGGTTATATGTATTTTGGTATACTACTAGGTACTGAGTTGTTTTGAATTTTTTTGAAATTTAATATAGAATAATGTTGTTTCTTTATAATTTCGCCATGAGGGTGTAAGACTAAAATAAATTTTTAACTTTAGACTTATTCTTAAGCTTAGGTTTATTCTTAGGCTTGGGCTTGTTATTAGGCTTAGGTTTAGGCTTAGGTTTATTCTTAGGCTTATGCTTAGGCTGATACTTAGGCTTAAGCTCTGGTTTAGGCTTAGGCTTAGTCTTAGTCTTAGTCTTAGGCTTAGGCTTAGGCTTAGGCTTAGGCTTAGGCATAGGCTTAGGCTGAGGCTTATGCTTAGGCTTAGCCAGAGGCTCAGGCTTAGGCTTCGACTTAGCCAGAGGCTCAGGCTTAGGCTTAGGCTTAAGCGTCTAGATGCGTCTTAGTTTTACGTTTTACTTTAAGCTTTACCTAAGTAAGACTTAAGCCTATAATTACATCACGATTTAAGTTCGATAATATTATGTCAAACAGGCTTAACTACACCGTAACTTCCTGAAAAAACTTATCGCCTATACAAACCTACTGTTTTTGAAACGATTTCATAAAAAAAACTTTTGTTTTTTCTATGAACTGTGCATATATAATTGACAATGAGTAAGTAGGTATTTAGCATTTGTCCCTCCACACTTCCATGACGTCTTGTTCTTGCACTGGCACGGCAGACAAAGAGTAATGCGTTTGAACACCGTTCTGTTCTAGACGAGCAAACACCGTAGCCAACTGTAGACCTGTTATTTTACATTTGTTTTTATTGTTATTGCTATAGCCTAAGTTGTGTCAGAGTTTTTATTGGCTTATTGTGAACTACGTCTGGTATAAAGAGTTTTACAATTAGATGCCAAATTGAAGTGGCAATTGTTTAATGAATTATATTTTTTAAAATGATTTTTGAAACTTATTCGGTATGATTAATGTCGGCGGGTTCTTTTTTAACATTTAAAATTTTTTTGTTTGTTGGGAAGGGGGGGGTAAATATGAGGGTTTGAGATACCAGTGGGGATTGGGTATGGTAGAAAGGTTTAAATTAAAAAATTGTTTCTATTGTATTTTAGTAAGATGAATTGAAAAGCAAAATTGAGCAGCTTTTTAGATATGGGAAAGGCGAGGTAAATCAAAAAAATTTTTTTTGTGTAGTTGTTAATATAAGATTTCTTTAAGAATAAACCAAGAAGTAAAATCTTATTAAAAAAAAATATTTTTTTGGAGGGTTGGGGTAGGGAGGGCGGGGGTAAATTTTATTAGGCGGTTGGGGTAATGAGGGTGGGGTAGATAAAATGTTTTCTAGCGTCTAATAGTTTTTTTAAAATTTTTTTGTAGTTGTAGCGGTAAAGTTTACATTTAAAAATAATTTTTTTTGGGAGAAGAGCAGGGTGGAGTCATTTTATTTTTTTCATTTCTTAGTCATTGTGTCAGATTTTTAATTAAAATTTTCAGGTTTTGTTTACCTTACTATGATACATTCTTATTTCTAACAAGTTTGTACAGATACAAAGTTCATAATTAGTTATTCTGCATAGTTGGTCTATTCTTGAACTAAAATAAGTCACTTCCTTTGTGTTGAACCCTAATATGATAGTAAGATTATAAAAAAATTGGCATAAATTTAGTGACCTTTTAAGGAGCACGTGTAACTTTATTTTTTTGTTGTTATTGGTCGCCTAAAGTCGTTATTTTTTAGTTGTCCTAATATTGTTAACGTCATACGATTGTGTTACAGGCTGTTTGGATTGTGTCGTTGTTCCGAATGTAATTGGTTTACTTAATATTTAAATGAACCGGAGTCGGTTGGAATGACTTACAACATGGCAACTAAGGTAAGATTTTTTGGTATTACACTTTTGTGCAAAATTACTTTTTTAATTTTTTTTATTTTTTAAGCATTAGAAGCGGAGTAAGGGAGATAAACTTAGGCGTATTTAAGTAAATATTAAGTTTATAAAATTAGGCTTAGGGCTAGACTTTTTAGATTTGGCTTGTGCTTGTTCTTAGCTTCTGGACGGCTTGGAATAGAGTTTAAACTTAGCGTTTGGCTTAGGTTTCAGCTTAGGCTGATTCTTAGGCTGACGCTTAGGCTTGAACTTAGGCTTAAGCTTAGTTTAAATGATTTAGGCTTACGGTTTAGGATAAAGCTTAAACTTAAGTTTAAGCACAAGCTCAGCTTTACGCTTAACACTTGGCTTAAGCATAAGTATTAGCACAGACATAGGCTTAATTTAAAGTTTATGCTCAAGATTAGGCGAATAGGCATAAACGTAAGCTTAGTTTCAGATTTAAGTTCAGGTTCAACCTTAAACTTAGGCTTATACTTAAGCTCGGGTTTAGATTTACGCTTAGCTTCAGGCTTTGACAGAGACTCAGACTTAGGCTCAGGCCATGCTTAGGCTGAGAATTGGTCATAGGTTTAGGTTTGAACGTAAAATTTTTCTTAGGCTTAAGTCTCTGTTTGGGCTTTAAAAAATATTTTCTTATGAAAAATGTATTTTTTAATAAAATTTTTGATTTTTAGCTATATCCGTACTATCAAGACAAGTTAATCTGGTCAGCTGTTCCTGGTATCATAGTCATACTGATCACTGTATTTGTTGGACTTTTTGGTAATTCCAACATTATTATTGCCACATATCGAACAAAGTAAGCCCAAAAAATTTAAATTTTTTTATTTTTTAACTTTTGTAAAGAAAGTTTTTTTCACATGAAGTCTTTGTAAAGAAAGTTTTTACATTTAAAACCTATGGAAAAAAGTTTGTTTTTGCGTTCTTTTAACTTTGAAATTTAAAAAATTTACATAATTTTTTGATCAAATATCAAATAAAAATGACATTTTCAGGAAGCTCCACACAAATTGTTGTATCCTAATAGCCATAACGGCATTTTTTGATATTATCCATCAGCTAGCTCATGTCATCTTTGCATTTCGTTTCTTCACAGTGAATTACTTCATAAATTTGGAAAATTGTTACTACCTACAACTGCCATTTGTGTTTGCTATGAATTTTGGCTCGTTTGCCTATTTATCAGTGGGTTTGGATCGGCTATGTTGTGTCATATTTCCTTTACGGTGAGTTTTTACTTTTTTCTAAATTGAGGTTTTAGAAAATGAAAATTTCTATATGTTCATAATTAAAATAGCAAAAACTTTGCTGTTTTTGTGCTTCATCTAAAAATGACAAATTAAAAATGGCAAAAAATTAACGAAATATCAAAAAGAGCTTTTCCAATACTTTTGTGACATTTTGTTAGAAAACAAAAATAATGTAAAAATGCTACATTTTGACGTTTTTTGGCAAAGAAAGTAACTAGAACAAAAATATTTGAATAAAAATGTTTCCAATAATTTTTGTGACACTTCGTCCCACACCTAAAACAATATAAAATAATAAATTTTGACGTTTTATAGCAAAATAATTAACTAAAGAGACATTTTTTGATTAAAAAGTTTTCCAATAGTTTTTGTGACACTCAGTGTTTTGCCCGGACCGGTCCGGAGCGTTTTTCACTTTTCAGATTTTTTGAGATTTTCAGATTTTTTGGGTCCGGTCCGGTCCAAACTTCAAATTTTTGGGTCCGGTTCGGACCGGTCCAAACCCAAAATTTTTGGGTCCGGTCCGGCCGCAAAAAAATTTTTTTAATTTTTAAAAAAAGCAAGGTTCGCTAAAACTGCTTTCTTCTTGCTTAAAAACTCCTAAAAATATGTTTTATTTGCAATTTTTAAAACAGTTTTCTTAAAATAAAAAAAAATTTTTCTTCCGGACCGGACCGGACCGGACCCGTCCGCGGACCGGACCGGTCCGGCAAAACACTGGTGACACTTCGTCAAATATTAAAAATTTTTCAAAAAAGCGTTAAAAAAGCAAAAATACAAATTTAAAATTTTTGCTATTATATGTATCTTATACCTCTTTATTATACAATCATTTTCAGATACTACGACCAACTAAACCGTTCATATCAACTACCTTACCTTCTATTAATGATAGCTCTTCCGACCGCTTACTCGATCTCATTGTTAGTGCTGGCTTATCAACGGGTAATGCAGTCCAGTACTGACATGGTAGTATGTTTTATAACTGATGTGTTCTACGAAGAGATGCAACATACCTGGAACGTGGTACAATGGATAACATTCGCAGTTACCGTGACATGTTACTGTGTGCTTTGGGCTTTTATTAGGATTAAAAATGGTAAGTAAAAGGGCAGGGTAGGGTAAAATGGTGGAGAGTAGGCTGGGGACGCAGGTTAGAGTTGAAGCTAGGGCTAGGGCTAGGGCTCTAGGCTAGGGCTCTAGGCTAGGGTAGGGCTAGGGCTAGGGTTCTGGGCTAGGGCTAGGGTTCTGGGCTAAGGCTCTGGGCTAGGGCTCTGAGCGAGGGCTCTGGGCTAGGGCTCATGCTCATGCTCATGCTCATGCTCATGCTCATGCTCATGCTCATGCTCATGCTCATGCTCATGCTTATGCTCATGCTCATGTTCATGCTCATGCTAAATTGATCTTCCATCCCACCCTCACTCCACTTTTCAACCCTTACGTCTTTCGTTTAAGCTGTGTACGCCAGAAAGTTGACCAAAACCCTGACGTACATCATGGGCACGCTGGTTTTCGGCTGGTTCATTACAACTTTTGTCGGTATGACAGCTGCACAAACAAACGCATCGGAACGGACCATGTTTCTCATACACACGGACTTTGGCTGGCCTGCCAACCTTGGCATAGCCGCCAATTACTTTATTTACTATGCCACTAATAACGAGTATCGACGGGCTTTTCGTCAACAATTGAAGCAGACTGGACTATGGGGTAGGAGTGGAGTGAAGAGGGGGCAACACTTACAGAATGTGTATATTATTTATCCTAAAAAACAGTTTTGGAGCAATATTACTGGGTAGAAGAATAATATAATACAGAAAAAATGCAATAAAGATTTATTTATTTTGAAGTTGGCATATTTATAAAAATTTAATAAAAAATTATTTTAAGCTTAGGCTTAGAATAGAGCAAGGGCTCAGATTTAAGCATAGGCTTAAGGTTAAGCTTATGCTTAGGCTTAGAACTTACGCGTAGGCGTAGGCTTATGCTTATTAAGCCTAAGCTTACTATGTCTAAACTGAAAAATACTAAGCTTTCTAACCCTAAGCATACTAAGCCTGCGCTTACTAAGCACTAAACCTACTAAACTTAAGCTAAACCAATTTTTATTAACAGCTAAGCGTTTTATTAAACCTATACTTAAGCGCACTAAAATTAACTCAAAACTGCAAAACCTTTCGAATTTTAAAGTTTTTTAGTTATAAATTTAGTCTTTTGGATATAGCTTTAGTCTAGCCTTAATTAACCCAGCTACAGCCATTTTTTTATTCTCACGTACTATACATTCTTATTTGAAAAAGCATGATCTATGTTAAATTTCGTTTGTTTCTCCTCCATGTATGCTTATGTTTTGACAGTGGAACGATACAACAAACAGGGCATCACATTTGTGTAAACAAGCGTGTATATAAAGTATAGTGTTTGTTTAAATAATATTTTTCAGTTCATTATATTTTGTTAAATTGATATAAATTTGATTTTAAACTTTTAAAGTTACTGTATCCTACAAAGTCGTATACGAAAATTACTGTATACTAAATTTTCTATAAAAATTTTACAGTTTCTACGTAAAAGCTACTGTATTTTAAAAATTTCACTAACTAGGTATTATAAGATTACAGTAGTCTTTCTACTTTTAAATTACTGTAGACTACGATAACCACTGGCTTTCAACAAAGTACTAAAATTTACTGTATAAGGCGTAAGAAGGTACTGTAAAAATTACAAAAAAAGCTTAAAAAGAACTGTACTCGCTTCTATGAACCGTCGAGAAACAAACGTTGTACTGTACATGCTACAGTAATCTTTCAACTTTATATTTCTGTTCCTTTTATCTGCACTGCCAAAACACTTATTACTGTATTTAAAAACTACTTTTGTATTGTTCTACCGTACTCATTAGTATATACTTTTTTCTACAGTACTCCTAGAATCTACCAGATTGTCTACTACAACCTACAGTGTAACTACCATATAATTGTTTTAAATAAGCACTTGATTTTTGAAAAATATCGCTTAAACTTCCCATGCGCTACCAACAACGCCTAGCCCTTATGGCACCCAGGAATACGAGGTCTTACTTGGCTACTGTACTTAAAATCGGCCCACTTGGCTTTGCCTTACTATGTGTTTATGCTGTCACTCAATCACATCTACATCAGAAAGCAGAGAAACGACACATTGAAAAAGTTGAAAATTGGTAAGTGAAAAAAAAAGTTTTTGCAATTTTTTTGTTTTTTAAAGAAAGTTCTTGCAATTTTTTGTTTTGTCAAGAAAGTTATTGCATTTTTTTCTGCAAAAATAAAGATTTTGATTTAAATTGCAATTGTACTATCAAAAAACGCCAATTTCTTACAATTTGACGAAATGTCACAAAAATTATTAATTTTTTAAACGAAGTGTCACCATCTTTATAGATTTTTTAGAAATTTCGCAAAGCTTTTTATTTTTGTTTTAAAAGAAAGTACTTGTCATTTTTTGTTTTGTAAAGAAAGTTTTTGCTATTTTTTATTTTGTAAACAAAGTTTTTTCAGTCTACTAGTAGACGTGGACTGTCTGGAGAACCTAGCACAGCAAAAACCTTGTAAAGGACCAATCAAATGTGCTATGAGTGGCCCTGCCACTTCTAAACATATAAAAACAGAATATATAATGGAAGATGATCCTTCCAAAACTTACATTACCCTTCATGGAGCACAGATCTCAAAGAATGGCACTATGGCAAAGCGGGTTTTGCCACGGTAAGATATCATTGTATAACATGTTTTATGGTAGAGATACCGAAAAGTAAAATAAGATAATATATGAAAGGGTACGGTACGCTACGATTGGGTACGATAGTTTAAGACGTTGTCACATAGAATACGGTAGGGTGAAGACAAACTTCACATTTTCAATTTTCAGCTTCAAAACCAGCGTTCCATTTATCACCGTGCCAGTTGATGACTCAACGTACCTCATAGTAAAACGGCCAAAATCTTTAAAATGGCTAAATTTTCATTGGCCCAAGTCCCAGTTTATGGAATGTATGAACTTCTCCATCGTTCGTGACGTCACCAGAATCATACCGTTGACAAAAGTGGGAGTTTTCGACGAGATTCGACGTCGAGGAGACAAACAAAATGTTACAGTATTCTTGATAGGCGGCTCATTACTGGGCTGGTACCGTGAATGTGACATAATTGAACATACCCATGATCTCGACTTTGCAATACAGTACAAAGAGTATCGCACCGAGTTCTTTAAGCATCTGGATTCTGTGTATCGTCGCAGATTCAGAGCTGGCCGGATCGAGGAGGGTCTGGAGACAAGTTACCATGTTTGGGGCAATGTAAGAGCCGACTTCTTCATCATGTACCAGAAGAATAAGACCACCGAGTACATTGCGGGTATGATGCCGTGGAAGCGACAAGTGATACGATACTATTCGCCTAGGATAACAAAAATGTGTAGTGGTGATCTACATGGTCAACTGGTGTATGTACCGTGCAATACTGAAGCCATTTTGGAGGTACGAACATTATTTATAAAAAATGGCAAGAACTTTCTTTACAAAATTAAAAATAGCAAGATCTTTCTTTACAAAACAAAAAGTGGCAAGAACTTTCTTTACAAAACAACAAATTACAAGAATTTTCTTTACAAAACAGAAAACGGCAAGAACTTTTTTTACAAAACAAAAAATAATGCAAAATTTGAAAATTTAATTTTTCATGTTATTATAATATTCTTCAGTCTACATACGGCAAACAATGGTACAAAGACGTCCCAACCAACTCCTACAACTACGCTGAGTCTTCGTCGAATACTGAGATGGGCGAAGTGTTTTCCGAAGCCCAATGGCTAAGTGTTTGGAACGAATTCAATGACAAAGACGAACCGACTACGGAAAAACCGGAAGGGTCTATTGATGAGAATGAATAATATGATCCATCTATATTCATCTATATGACAAGCCATCATAAGTACAATTATCGACCGGTCGATAATTTTCAAAAAACAGTTTAAAAATTTCAATTTTTTTTGAAATGCGGTTGAAGGGAAAAAATTTCTCATAATTTGTACAGAGTTTGTTAGAGTTGTTGATTTTTGATACTGTATGTTAATATATCAATATAGTGTAAGTTTAGGCACAATAAACACAAGAAATTAAACTTTAAAGCCATTTACTTTACCTTATTCTACCTTACTCTACATTTCCTTGCTTTTCCTTGTCTTGCCCAGTGCCGTCTTGTACTTTTCCGTTCTGTCCTGTTTTATCCTACCCGAGCCTACCCTACATATCTCAACCCATCCCGACAAAACACAGGTCCCACCGCGAAAACAATCAAAAAACCACAACAAAAATCAAAGTCAGTTCATTTTCATTTGTCCCCAACCTACTACCACAAGTAAAGCCAAATGTAGTTGGAAATCAATGTCGTCAGTGAAATCGACCAGTCGGTTGGTAACAAGGCTAGAGCGGTCGAATTGGCAGTCGAGTTTCCCGGGTCTTCAGTCGTAAAGTCAGGATCGGTTGTGGATTCGGGATCGGTTGTAGGTTCAGGTTCGGTTGTGATTGGCATTAGAGTTGTGGTGAAGGTGAAAGTATTGCACAGCTCTCCCTGACAAATGCAACCATACACGGAATATTTCTCAAACGGATGTTCACCCGACTTGTTTTTGCAAATTTCTTCTATCTGCAATATAAAGGTAAAGTAAAAATAAAATATGAATTTGATTAGAGCACAACGTGTGCATGTACAACATACAGCCTTACCTCATCTCCAAATCTATTGCACTTGCGCATTGTCACGTCGTACACTAAAAAACACTTGTTAAAGTAAGATGAAATATAACGTATTAAAAGATGTCTATAAATCAAAACAGATGTCGTAAACATCGGTCTACCAGACCTAAGCACCTGTTTACAAAGCCTAAACCTCAGTCTATCAAACCTAAGCCTAAATCTCATTGTACTACGTTTATGAGCTTAAGCCTACTAAGTCGAAGCCTACTAAGCCTTTTCCTACTAAGCCTAAATCAACTAAGCTTAAGCCTACAATGCCTAAGTTTACTAAGCCCAAGCCTACTAAGCCCAAGCCTACAAAGCAAGTCAAACCCAAGCCTATTAAGCCTTAACCTAAAATGCCTAAGCTTTAATCTAGTAGGAGTAAGCCTGTTAAGCTTAAGCTTACTATGCCTAAAATTTTAAATCTTAAGCCTCAGACTGCTAAGCCTAAGCTTACTAAGCCTAAACCTGGTAAGTCCAAACCTCATCTTTTAGTGCTTGAACCTACTAAGCTTAAGCCTCAACCTGCAAACTAAAACCTACCAAGCTTAACGCAAAATTTCATAGATATAACAACGGCCGGGCGAGGAATTTTGGTCTAGAAGCGAGGGTCAAAAAAAAATCAGCACAGGTATCGCTCCCGGCCCTGGACATGACCAACAAGCTCCAGAAGCAAAACAACGGTATGATAAAGGCTAACTGCCTTCCAGTTCTTATAATTTAATTACCCTTGCCGGTCGTAGCCTTGTAAGAGAAAATGTCGTATCTACAACCTAGTTCTTTTGTACATGGCCTGGAAATTTTTGTCTGTTCGTCCACAACAGCACAATGTCTGGAAAAGTTGAGATTTCCATCCTAAAAAATACAAAATTTAAAAAAAAATTTAAAAAAAAAATTTAAATTAAAAAAAAAAGTTGAACAAACAATAACAAATTGTCAATTGTACCTGCTCCGGAGCAGTCGGATCGTTAAAGCCAAAGCATTCATAACAAGTAGATTTCTCAGATGCAACAACTTGTCCTGAAACATAAGTATAAAAGAGCTTATTTTAAACAAGGTATACGGTTTAAAAGGTAAATTCGTAAACAAGGGTGCATATATAGCGTTAAAAAAGCAAAAGAGTATGTAGCTGACGGTAAGATACTTACCAATAAACAACAACGTCACAACGATCTGAAACAACATGATCGACCGGGACTTTGACTCCAACATCACCGCTGCCAATTCAGTGAAACGAAAAATATAAAAATTAACCGACCACTTTCAATTAAATCAGATTAAGAATGATCTTTTGTTTTCATATTGTATTACCTTGAAAAGTACTATGCTAATCAGATAAATTAGAGTACCACAGAGCATAGCACCCAAAACCAAAGTAAAATAACAAAATAAAGATGCGACACTTCGTTTACACAAGGCTAGACATGAGGAAACGGGCCGGGCCTGAAAATCAACTCTTGGCCAGGCCGGTTTGAACGTCAAAAAATCGACCCAGACCGAGCTGGCCTCGAGCAAAATTTAAATCGGACCAGGCCTAACATTCAACTCGCTGTGTAGTGAAGGGTAGAGTAGAGAACGAGTAGATCTTGCCCTTCACTGCGTATTGTCTTGTCTTGTCTTTCCCTGTCTTGTCTTTTCTTGTCTTGACTTATCTTACCTTGTCTTGTCTTGTGTTGTCTTGTCTTGTCTTGTCTTGCCTTGTCTTGTCTTGTTCTACTCTGTTCTGTCTTGCACTGTCTTGCCCTGCCCTGTGATGTCTTGCCCTGCTTTGCCTTGTTCTACTGTACTCCACCCAAGCCTACCTATCTCAAACCGGTCCGACAAAACACTATGTCCCGCCGCGAAAACAATCAAAAATAGCAACAAAAATCAGTGTCAGTTCATGTTTATTTGCCTTCAATCTGCTACAACAAGTAAAGCCAAATGTAGTTGGAGATCAGAGTCGTTAGTGAAATCGACCAGTCAGTTGGTAACAAGGCTAGAGCGGTCGAATTGGCAGTCGAGTTTCCCGGGTCTTCAGTCGTGAATTCAGGATCGGTTGTGACGTCAGAAGCGGCTGTGAAGTCAAAAGCGGTTGTGAATTCAGGATCGGTTGTCGATTCGGGATCGGTTGTCGATTCGGGATCGGTTGTCGATTCGGGACCGGTTGTGGTTACAGACTCGGTTGTGCTTGGCATTGAGGTTGTGGTGAAAGTGGGAGAATTGCACTGATCTCCGTGACAAATGCAACCATACACAGTTAGGCCATGAAAAGGACCGGTACCGTCTCTATATTCGCAACCGTCTTCCATCTACAATATAAAGGTAAAGTAAGAATGAAATATAAATAAGATTAAACAATAATGTGTGCATGTAAAACATTCAGCCTTACCTGATCTGCGTGCACATTGCACCTTCGCAGTGTCATGTCGTACACTAAAACATGCTTATTAAAGTACAAAAAACGTATCGAGTTATGTATATAAATCCACACAGATGTCGTACACATCAGTCTATTACATATAAGCATCGGTACACAATGCGTAAGCTTCAGTCTACTAGGCCTAAGCCTACCGACCCTAAATCTACTAAGCCCAAGCCTACTAAGCCCAAGCCTACTAAGCCCAAGCCTACTAAACCTAATAAACATAAGCCTACTAAGCCTAAGCCTACTAAGCCTGAGCCTACTAAGCCTAAGCCTACTAAGCCTAAGCCTACTAAGCCTAAGCCTACTAAGCCTAAGCCTACTAAGCCTAAGCTTACTAAGCCTAAGCCTACTAAGCCTAAGCCTACTAAGCCTAAGCCTACTAAGCCTAACCTAACTAATCCAAAGCCTATTAAGCTTAAGACTACTAAGCCTAAGCCTACTAAGCCTAAGCTTGCTAAGCCTAAGCCTACTAAGCCTAAGCCTACTAAGCCTAAGCCTACTAAGCCTAAGCCTACTAAGTCTAAGCCTACTAAGCCCAAGCTTACTAAGCCTAAGACTACTAAGCCTAAGCCTACTAAGTCTAAGCCTACTAAGCCCAAGCTTACTAAGCCTAAGACTACTAAGCCTAAGACTACTAAGCCTAAGCCCAAGCTTTCTAAGTTTACAGCCTACTAAATACCGACTCCAAACCTCAGTTTATAACGCCTACTAAGCTTAATGCAAAATTTTATAGACATGACCAAGGAGCTCCAGCAGCAAAACAACTGCATGATAAAGGCTAACTGCCTTCCAGTTTTTATAATTTAATTACCTTTGCCAGACATAGTCTTGTAAGGGAAAAAGTCGTATCTACAACCCAATTGTATTTGACAAAACATGGTAGAAATATTTGTCTGTTCGTCCACAATAGCACAATGTCTGGAAAAGTTGAGATTCATATCCTGAAAATTTTCAAATTAAAAAAAAATTTTTTTAATTAAAAAAATTTTAATTTAAAAAAAAGTTGAACAAACGATAAAAAATTGTCAACTGTACCTGATCCGGAGCAGTCGGATCGTTAAAGCCATAGCATTCATAACAAGTAAAACCACCATTTTGACTTGAAACAGACGTATCAGAGAGCTTGTCTTAAACAAGGTGTACGGTGTAAAAGGTAAATTTGTAATCAAGAACAAATATATAGCATTAAAAAAAGGCAAAAGAGTATGTAGCTAACGGTAAGTTACTTACCCATCAATACCAATGTCACAACGAACTGAAACAACATGATCAACCGGAACTTGGACTCCAACATTATCGACCACTGCTAATTCAGTTGAACAGAAAATATTTTGAAAAAATAACCGACCACTTTCGATCCAGTCAGAACAAGAATGATATTTTTTTAATATTATTTGACTTGGTAATAGTATAATTGGAGCAAATATTCTTATTTTTTGGCACTGCTTGACTTGAGTCTCGACACGAAAACATTCACAAACAAGACCAAGCTGAAAGTTTAGGGTAAAGTAGGATGGGGGAAATGTAGAATAGGGCAGAGTAAAGTAACAATTTATTTTTTTGGCGTTTTTACTCGATTTGGGTCCCGACACAAAAACATTCACAAGCAAACTTGAGTTAAAAATTAAATTAAAAAAGGTTGACACGACTATCCCAGATAACAATAGAACGTTTTTGCAAAAAAAATTTTTAAAGTAACATTTAAAGAAAAATTATTTGTTACTTAAAAACTGAAAATAATCAAAACTTTCATTTTTTTATCATTCGTTACATTTCTAAACGCATCGGACGGTCGAATCAATGACTTCAACTCCGAAAATCAAGCCCGCTAGTCCGAGTGGAAAGAAGAAGGAGAAGGTACTTCTGGAAGAACAGGTAACGTTATATTGTCTTTGGCATGAAGGTTAATGTTGTTGTAGGCAAAGCCAAAAGAGTTATGTGAAATTTTATGCTAAAATCGTGTTGTAAATGAAGTTTTTAATAATTTTTGTTAGTTTTTTTTTCTTTTTAAAAATTTGACGCAAAAAAGACATTCTTAACGATTTTTGGATTCTGCAGGCTGCGGAGGCATTTTATACGCAAAATAATTTTTTTAAAAATTTGAGGCTTTAATTGAGTGAAGTTGATTTTTATGGTAATATTATGTTATAAAATGTTATTTATCATAGTTTTTGTTTTATGGTTTGTTTAAAAATGGCACTTGGAACATTATATGGCTTCCGCAGGCTGCGGTGTCATGTTATACGCAAAGTCAAATTTTTAAATGTTTTCAGTTTGGGATTTTAAGTTCAAAAAGTAATAGGGAGACATAAAATGTCATTTATAAGGGTAAGGTAAAACGAAAAATTAAAAAAATTTTTTAAAAAATTTTTTTTAAATTTAAGAAATTTTTTTTAATTTATGAAGTTTCTTGAATTTTTGAATTTTTTAAATTTTTTTTAAATTTTAAATTTTTTTTATATTTAAAATTAAAAAAAAAATTAGTTTGTACATAAATTTCCAGGACTATTTCCATGGAATGTTGTGCAAGGAAGACGTAGAAGAGATGCTCCTGAAAAAAGGCGACTTCATAGTGTGGATGATGGACGGCGAAGGCCTGAAGGACGTCTCAATCACAAACCAGACCAACGACGAGAACGAGAAGGAGGTAACACCAAAAAAGTCAAGAAAGTACCGGGCATCAGTGTTTGTACTGGACTAGATTCAAAGGGCAAAAACGTCATTTACTCTGCACATATCGTAAGAAATGGCAAGAAATGCACGATAAACAATGAGAAGTATGGATCGGTGCCGGAATTGGTCGAAAAGTACGTGCAGAAGAAGAAAAAACTGGATCCGAAGGTAAGAGGGTGAGCTGCAGACTGCGGGTGACAAATTACACGATGGGTCAGTCTAAATTAGCAATAAGTTTTGCTTTGTAAAGAAAGTTCTTGCCATTTTTTGTTTTGTAAAGAAAGTTTTTGCCGTTTTGTGCTTTGTGAAAAAACTTCATGCAATTTTTTGTGTTGTAAAGAAAGTTCTTGCCATTTTCTGTTTTGTAAAGAAAGTTTTTGCACTTTTTGTTCAAAATTTTGATTGAACTTGCTATTTGGCCAACAAAAGAGCCGGATTTCAAAATTTGACGAAATGTCACAAAAATTATTGATTTTTTGACGAAATGTCACAAATTTTATCGAAATCTCAAAATTCTATTTTTTATTTTCAGAATGACAACTCCATTCCAATCACGCCAATTCATCGTTTTCCATGGGAAATTGCACACGAAAATGTCACATTGAGTAAGGACAAGCTAGGCGAAGGTCAGTTTGGTACCGTCTTCAAAGGTACCATCAAAATAGAAGCTAGAACGATCGATGTCGCCGTGAAAACGGCTAAAGCCACGACTGAAAAGCAGGAAATTGAAAATGTGCTGAAGGAGGCAAAAATGATGAGAAGTAGGTTTGGGTTATTTGTCGTAAAGCGGAAGTGGTTTTTTAGGGGAAAAAGACTGATTTTTATGGTTAGGGGATTGAAATGGAAAGAACTTTGTCTACGAAAGATGAAACGGCAAAAACTTTCTTTACAAAGCGAGAAATGGCAAGAACTTCCTTTACAAAACAAAAAATTGCAAGAACTTTCTTTACAAATCAGAAAAAATTGATTTTTAGACTACCAACACCCCCACGTCATAAAAATGTACGGTGTAGCCCTTCAGAAAGACCCACTGATGATCATTATGGAGTTCATCGATGGCCAAGCCTTGAATAAGTTCCTGGAAGAAGCCAAAGATTCAGACAAACCGCCGACAGAAGAGGAAAAACTTGAGAAAATGATCTTACCATCAGCTTGGGGACTGGAATACCTACATTTCAAGAAGTGTATCCATCGTGACATTGCTGCTAGGAATGTGTTGTACTCAAAAAGTGGCGTGGTAAGTACCCTACCCTACCCTACCTTACTCTACCCTACCCTACCCTACCCTACCCTACCCTACCCTACCCTACCATACCCTATTCTACCCTACCCTACCCTACCCTACCCTACCCTACCCTACCCTACCCCTACCCTACCCTACCCTACCCTACCCTACCCTACCCTACCCTACCCTACCCTACCCTACCCTACCCTACCCTACCCTACCCTATCCTACCCTACCCTACCCTACCCTATCCTACGTCCTACCGTAATCTTCACTGCCTACCCGTACCACTACCGTAATTTTTCGTAACGTACTTCTATTTTAATCTTTTATGGCTTACTTCTACAGTAACTTCCATGATCTGCCTCTACTGTAAGCTTTATGACATACCCTTACAGTAACCTTTGCGACGTACCCCTTACTGTAACTTTCATGATCCCTACCGTATTCTTTATTGAGCTACCTCAACCGTAACCTTCGTAGCTCTAGCTCTAGCGCAACTCCTGGACCATCACTTACCGTAACCTTTATGATGTTCTGTACATGTATTACTAATGCCATCCTTTTTCAGGCCAAGATTTGTGACTTTGGCTTATCACGTCAAGGCGTGTCCTACAAGAACATGGACGATCAAACCTCGATTCCGTGGCGTTGGGTGGCTCCAGAATGCTACAAAACCGACACATACGATGCTCTGTCAGACGTTTGGGCCTTTGGATGGTTGGCATGGGAGGTGTACACGTTTGCCTACAGTCTGCCATACGGACCTTACACTAGGGCCGAGATGATGGAGGTCTTCAAGGGGGAGTTTTGTGTGAGTTTGGGGGTAATTTGATTTGGGGGTGGAAGGGGGGGGAGGTTGAGGGAGGGGGGGGAGGGGTAAGGAAGAGGAAGGGGTGGACAATGTACTGGATTTTTCGGACATAATTTTATAATGGGGTGGAGGGTAGGGTAATTTTTGAGTTTTTTTTTGGAGGGGGGGGGCAAAAAAATTTTTTTTTAAATTTTTTAAAAATTTTTAAAATTGAAAAAAAAATTTTTTTCAGAAGGACCTAAAAGCCAGATTTCCATCAGAAACCCCTCCCCAAATCGCTGAGATCTTTATGGAGAATGTGTTTGTACCTCACAAGGAGCGGAAGAACATGACCGAAGTGTGCAAACTCTTGGAGAAGGAAACGAAACTAGCCGTTTGTCGAGACAATGTGGTATGGTTTTTTAAAAATTTGAATTAAAGATGACTTTTCTAAGCTGTGAGTTGCCACAATTTGGATTTTTTTTTATTTTTGTTGGGCGCGACCTGCCGGAACACATTGTTCAGTCCGAGAGCTAAAATATACTTTTTTAGGTAACAAAATTTAAAAAATGTCATTTTTTGGGTAACAAAATGCAAAAAAAAATCATTTTTAAAAAACAAAGTTTGAAAAAATTTATTTTCAGATAACGGAATTCAAAAAATGTTATTTTTAGGTAACAAAATTCAATAAAAGTTCATTTTTTAGGTAAAAAAATTTTTAAAAAAGTAATTTTTAGGTTAAAAAATTCAAAAAAGGTCATTTTTAGGTGATAAAATTTTAAAAAAAGTTATTTTTGGGTAACAAATTTAAAAAAATGTCATTTGTTCGCAACAAAATTTCAAAAAAAAATTCATTTTTAGGTAACAAAGTATAAAAAAAAGTCTTTTTTAGGTAACAAAATTTAAAAAAATTTCATTTTTAAGTAACAAAATTAAAAAATGTCATTTTTAAGTAACAAATTTTTCTTTTTTTCAGAAACTGAGAAAGCCAGCCAAGCCAGTAGTATCGATGGAGAGTGTCAAGAAAGTGTCAAACAAAAAGGCCGAGCTTCGCAAAACCAGAACAAGATAGAATCAGATGGTGAATATAAAGCCCATTTTTTCGTGAAAAACTGATTTTTGGTCGATTTTAAAGAATAAATGGACTTTTAAAACGTTAAAATGAATTTTTTAAATTTTTGATATAGTGTATTTGGTCAAAAATGTCAATTTTTGAAGTAAAAACAAAGGTTGACCAACCGCGTCAAAAGAATTGGTCTTTTTCCAATGTATTAGGAAAACCGAACAATTCTTTTTGACGCGGCTGGGAAAAAGTCATTTTTAAATGTAATACTGTATGAAAATGACGGAAAATTGAACATTAAATGTAAAAAATACTGTGTATCACATAAAAAATGTCATTTTTTATAAAATCATTCAATAATGTCATCATAGTCATCAATATCCGAAAAGTAATCCCCGTCAGCCGGCTGGTCGAAGATGTTGGTCTGGTCGTCTGGAGCATACAAATGAGCATCATTTTCGTCCTGAAATGAAGTTTTAGATTATAAAATACGTAGTCTTTAAGTTTTGAAATCAAAGCTTTTTAAAAAATTAAGCAAAAAAAGTCTTGTCGTTTTTTACTGTTGAAAGTAATGTAAATTGACGACAATACTTTTTTGACTTACGCCAAACTACAAAAATGACAGTTCTGAATAGAAAATCCATTTTTAGGTAACAAAATTAAAAAAAAACATACGTAATTCAGCTGTTTGAATTCGATCATTTGAAGCATGGCATGCTCCAATATCTCCTTTGGACCTCGGTTTGAAGGTGATAATGAGTCAGTAATACCCAACATCTGCCCAACTTCCTTTATATAAGTTGAAATGTCTTTTGGAGAACCTGAAATGCCGTAAATATATTTTAGAAAGTCAGATTTGGGCGGGGTAAAATAGAGCTAAGTATGGTAAGATAGGATAAGGTGCTTCAGAATACGGTGAGGCTCTATAGGACATGATACGGTAGAGTAGAATAAGGTATTATACAATAAGGTTGAGTAGGGTACTGTAAAGCAAGGTACGGATAGGTACAGTATGGTGCAGCAGAGTAAGAGGGGAGGGGAAGGTAGGGTAGGGTAGGGTAGGGTAGGGTAGGGTAGGGTAGGGCAGGGTAGGGTATGATAGGGTAGGGTAGGGTAGGGTTACATCTGTTTGTAATTTGGGCCATTCTGGCTTCTTGAGAAGAGAATGCGTCGTCCAAATCGAATAATTCGAGCGTTGGTGGGGGTAGATTTCTGTAGCAGGGTGGAAATACAGCTGGAGTTAATGGAGGCTGCGGACATTCAAAAACGGGTGGTACCAAAGTTAAGGGCTCTTGTTTTAGGTCCAGCTTAGAGTAGGCTCTGAAATCATATTTTTCAAAATCCGATAAAATTTGTGACACTTCGTCGAAAAATCAATAACTTTTGTGGAATATCGTCAAAATTTACAAATTTGTTTTTTTGTTATCAAACAACATGAACAAATGGCAATAACTTTCTTTACAAACTAAAAAATGGCAAGAACTTTCTTTACAAACTAAAAAATGGCAATAACTTTCTTTACAAACCAAAAAATAGCAAAGACTTTATTTACAAAACAAGAAATGGCAAGAACTTTCTTTCCAACAGCGAAAATTTCAAAATTCTTAACCTACTTGATGCACTCCGGCCACATATGCAAATCCAATGACTTTACAGTACTTTCAAAGATTTTGGTGACATCTCCGACCGGTAAATTCTGCTGAACGTCGCTTTCTTGAACACACATTTTGAATCCTCTTGATAAGACCAAGTTATCCGGGATGGTATGAGGATCGGCTAGGTCTGGAGCTTCTATGTCAAGGCGGTTCATTTCCATGTTTTCTGATAGAAATTTGAATAAGACATTCTGAAATTAGATAGAGTGTAAAGAAAGTTCTTGCCATTTTTTGTTTTGTAAAGAAAGTTTTTGCAACTTTTTGTTTTGTAAAGAAAGTTCTTGCTACTTTGTGTCTTGTAATGAAAATTACTGCCATTTTTTGTTTTGTAAAGAAAGTTCTTGCCATTTTTTGTTTTGTAAAGAAAGTTCTTGCCATTTTACAATTTTTAAGACTAAAAACGTAAATTTCAGGCAGCGCAGGCTGCAGCTGACAAGTTATACGTCGGCTTTGCAAGTGCTATAATTTTGTCTAAAAAATTAGTTTGTAAAGAAAGTTTATGCCATTTTTTACGATTAAAATACTTTTTTTGTTATTTGATAGCTAAACTCACAATAACTTTGTCATTTTCCTTTTCCTCAAAGTAGCTGTCAGTTAACATATGAGTTGAGCCGAGTGCCACAATTTTTCCACCATTCTGAAAAAAAATGCGTAAAATACGAAATATGAAAGTACAATTCGAACTCTACCATACAACTCTACCATATCGTACGTTATCGTATCTTAACACATCTTATCTTATCCTACTCTACTAGACCTATAGTAGCCCCGAGTCTTAGCTTCCGATCGGCCTAGCCCTTTAACCTTAGTATGGACCAGGGCCGGCCTGGCCGAGTGATCCTTCTTTCAGATCTATACCCTGTCCTACCCTTTGTTTTAAAACGTACCTCAGTAACCCTCCCAGCACAAATTGGTCGATTCATTGGAAAGCAAACAGAGCCGGTCGATAATAGTGGAATTGTTTCTTTTGTTACTGTCAATGTTGAGCCAAATGGATAAACAAACGACAGGGCTCTGGAATTAAAAAAAATTAAAATTAAAAAAAAATAGGTTTTGTTACCTAAAAAATCACTTTTTTTAAATTTTTTTTATAAAAAAAATTTTTTAAATTTTGTTACCTAAAACTAATTTTTTTAAAATTTTGTTACCTAAAATAAAATTTTTTTAAATTTTCTGTCAAAAAATATTTTTTTTAAAATTTGTTACCTAAAAATGACTTTTTTTGAAATTTTTTATCTAAAAATGGCTTTTTTTAAATTTTGTTACCTAAAAATGAAATTTTTTGCCAAAAAATGACTTTTTTAAAATTTTGTTACCTAAAAATAAATTTTTTGAAATTTTTTGCCAAAAAATGACTTTTTTTTAATTTTGTTACCTAAAAATGACATTTTTTGAAATTTGTTAACTTAAAAAATTTTTTTTTAAATTGTAAGACCTTACTGATTATTATTCCCATCATCCACCAAATTTGTTGGGTTTTTACCCGCCGCCACGGCCAAACCTCGATTCAAAACGCCATTTGTGATGAACGCTTCTTTCGGGTCGAAGTAGCCACGGTAATACACTGTACGGACTACTGAGTCTGAAAGATAGTTTACTGTTACAAAAAGTAGGTTATGATCGTGTAGGGTAGGATAGGGCAGATAACGGTGTACTGTAATCTACGGTAAGGTAGAAAAAATAGAAGGGCACGGCACGGTTCTATACGGTACTAAAGTTATGGTAACATACGATAGGATAAGGCAATGTAGGATACGGTAAGGTAAGGTACGGTAAAGTAGGCCAAGGTACAGTGGGGTAGGGTAATGTAGGGTAGGGTAGGACAGGGTAGGGTAAGATATCTGACTTTAAAACTAATTTCAAAAAAAGTCATAGATAAGCCTACCGTTATTAAAAACGATTCCAAACTCTTCCAACAAGTAGTTGATGTTAGTGTCTGAAGCCTTCTCTCCTCCTTCGCCCAAAGTTACCAACAAACTACCGCCGGAATTGATAAAGTTTCGAATTTCATCAAACTGAAAACGGTTTTTATTTATAACTCTAAGCCTTTTGTTAAAGAAAGTTTAGAGAAATTGCATTTTTAAGCATTAAAACTTGTTAAACTTTGTAAAATGTTCTTGACTAGGGTTGTACATAACCGTGCAGTAAAATAATCGGGTAGTAGAAACGTATTTTACCTAAAATTGCAAAAAATTAATAAAAATCCCTTACTTCAGATGTATAAAATTTGCCATTTGGACCAGGAATCACCAGTATTTTACAGTTTTCCAATGTTGAACCAATGATTTCATCTTCGTTTCTGAAAAAATATTGGCTTAACTTAAGCTACTAAAGGGTAGGGTAAGGTAAGATGAAGGTACGGCACCATAGGGTAGGGCAAGTGAGTATAGGATAGATTGGGTAGAGAAAGAAGAAGGCACATCACTGTGCGAAACAGTAAGTAAGATAAGATAGGGTAGAGTAGGAAACAGCACAGTAGGACAAATTATGTTAAAGTAGGATAAGACAAAGTAAGATAGGGTACAGTAGAATAGAATAAAGTAGGGCGATTATATAAGGTAGGATACAGTAAGGCAAAGCACAGGCAAGGCACAGGCAAGGCACAGGCAAGGCAAGGGTAGGGTGGGGTGACTTACACTTCAAATGTCCACTGATTTCTGAAATGTCGTTGAAGGTTTCTAAATCCGTTACGAAGCGTGAATTGTTCATTTCTCGACTGGTCGATTAATATTACATTTGGTCTTGACTAAAATGACATTTTTTCATTTTGAAAAGACACGACTTACATTATTATTTGTACCAGTCCCGTTTTGAATGTTTTCTCGAGATTGAAGGATATTGTTCATGATGACATTACTATAATATGATAATACACAAATGTAAGTGAAAATTATAATAGTTTAGGTATATTTGGGTATTAAAAGGTAAAATAAGGCCGGTAAAGTAGTTTCTTGACTTTTCCTCGCAATTTATTTTCTTTTCCACTCGGTTGAATTTCCTTGCCAACGGCGTGCCATGGTAACGGGATAACATAAATAATAACAAAAGATCGTTGAAAACTCTGTTTTATTGTCTTATTGCTCTATTTCAATATAAAAATTTTATTTTTTTATGTTTTGTAAAGAAAGTTCTTGTCATTTCTTGTTTTGTAAAGAAAGTTCTTGCCATTTTTCGTTCTGTAAAGAAAGTTCTTGCCATTTTTCGTATTGTAAAGAAAGTTCTTGCCGTTTTTGTTTTGTAAAGAAAGTTCTTGCTATTTTATGTTTTGTAAAGAAAGTTCTTGCCATTTTTTTGTTAAGTAAGTTCTTGCCATTTGTTGTTTTGTTAAGGAATTTGTTATCACATTTAAACCTGTAAAAAGGTCGGCTCGAACTCAACCACATGGGTTTTCCCGCTGGTCTTATGAAGTCTTCATTTAGCCTCGGCCCTCGGGGCTACACTTGTAGGCCAAGGTTGGCCTTTTTTAACTGTTTTTGATTTGGCCCATGGCTGAGCAGACCTAGTACGCTTTCTTGCAGATATAGCCATATTACGTTTTGTAAAGAAAGTTCTTGCCATTTTTTGTTCTGTAAACAAAGTTCTTGTCATTTTTTGGTTTGTAAAGAAAGTTCTTGCCATTTTTTGTAAAAATCTTTCTAAAAAAGAAATTTCAATCAATATTTCAAGTAATATTTATTCACATTTTCTACAATTATTGGCAATGTAATGAGATCTCACACACAAAATAATCAAAATCTAATTCGAATATAGCACAATCGCTCAGTACAATATGATACATTCAGTACGAATTGAGAAAAAAGACGGTTCATCCAGGTATATACAGCAACGTTTTCACAAAAAAAATTTAGAAAAAAAAGTTTTTTAATTTAAAATCTAAAAATTGATATTATAGTAAATAAGATAGGAAATATAAGTATAGCAAGTAATATACAGGTTATAAAAGTGATGTACAAGGTATAGAAGAAATATACAGGTTTACAATGCAATGTTATGATCATAAAATGTCATTCTTATCAAAATTTAAACCATAAAAAGTCTTGTCGTTCATTTGCACTGAATGCGTGCGAAAAAATGACAAGACTTTTTTAAGACCTTAATATACAAGGAGATGACACAAAAGTAAGAAAGAATGTCATTTAGGTTCATATGACATGGATATAGCCATATAGTATAGCATTTTTATCTTATGATATCCACCATCCATGAAGCAGGCCACTTATGTTGATCTAACCTCCACAGGACAAACCCCCTCCACCTGGTAGCATCGTACGGTTTCAAAGCTCGAATCCGCCGATTCACACCTTTCAAAACCACTGTCACATGAGCTTTCCGAGATTCCACGTTGATGTTTAGCGACTTCATATGAATCTTTTGACTTTCGGCTACTTCTCTTCAGTCGATCCAAAACCGACCGTTTCTGTTTGGACTGGATTGGCAGCGAATAGAAGCGTTCGTGTTGACGGTTGCGTGGTGTTGGCGTGGCTGTGTCAAATTCGGCCAAAATTGAGCGAATATGCACTGGTTGCTCGGCTTCGAGAGTCTGGAAATGGTAGGGGTAATGTAAGCTAACGTAATATCAATTTTTTTAAATTTTAAAAAGTTGATATATAAAATTGAAATAAAAAAGTCGTTTTTAGGCTTGATAGTAAGTTCTTTGTCCACAAAAAACTAAATTTTAAATTTATTTTGGTCAGGACATGTTTCATCGTATAACATGTCGCCCGCAGCCTGCATAGCATAAAAAGGCTATTTGTAAACGAAAAAAATGTAAAAATGCATAAAGTCAAAGTCAATGTAATAAAAAATAATCATCAAATTGAATTTTAAAATTTTGTTAATCGGGCCTGTTTTATCGTATAATATGTCACCCGCAGCCTGCACGACTTCAAACTGCCTTTAAATACCAAAAAAACCTGAATAACGTAAAAAACAATCAAACCAAACAAAAAAAACGTTTTTTTAAAAACCGCAAGAACTTTCTTTCCACTAGGCGACTAAATATCGTGATTTTTACATTTTTCCCCCAAAAAACCTCGTATTTTATGCAAAAACTTACATCAAGAAGGTCGAATTCGTGAGCCTGTGCCAACTTCTTCTTATGAACCTCATCTTTTTTAGCTTCTTCAATCAGTTCACTCGATTGTCGACTCAGTTTAAAGTCTGGGGATTTGTTGAGACCAACAAACTCGCCCAACATGTTGACCAAGGTGTCGCTTAGGGTGCCTTTTGTCATTTTTAAGAATGTAAAAACGGGTACTAATGTAAAAATTGTTGTAGAAGATGTAGAAGTAGTAGATAAAACCAAAAACGGTTCTGAAGCGTCAATATTAATGTTGATATAGATGAAAAATGGCAAAATTTCGCGTTTTTTCAAAAACTTGCGAACAAAAATACAATTTAAAAAATTTAAAAATAAATTAAAAGCCAAAATGCATTTTTAAAAACGTTTTCAGCATACTAATCAATTATAAAAGCCAAATTTAAAAATTATCAATTTGGACATGTTTCATCGTATAAAATTGTCGGCGCAGCTCGCGCAGCCTTAAAAAAGCCATTAAAACACGCTAAACTTATAAAAATATGCTTTACCTGTATTTAAAATACATTTTTAACACAAAATTTAAAATTATATTTTTTTTAAACCGCAAAAACTT
This sequence comes from Bursaphelenchus okinawaensis, assembly GCA_904066225.2. Lineage (NCBI taxonomy): Eukaryota > Metazoa > Nematoda > Chromadorea > Rhabditida > Aphelenchoididae > Bursaphelenchus > Bursaphelenchus okinawaensis. The sequence goes on along the minus strand of CAJFCW020000005.1, from coordinate 1,023,240 downwards.
TGTTTCCAACTAAAATTTGTTAAATTTGCAAAAATTTTGTTTCTAGTGTAAATATTTTTTAAAATCAAGCAAAAATCAGAAGTACAAGGCCTAAAATGGCAAGAACTTTGTTTACAAAACAAAAAATGGCAAGAACTTTGTTTACAAAACAAAAAATGACAAGCACTTTCTTTACAAAACAGAAAATGGCAAGAACTTTCTTTACAAAGCGGAAAAATTGAAGACAATACAAAACTGGTCAAAACAACAAAGTAAAACCGATTGAACGCCCGCAAATGGGATGAAAAACGGTTATAAAAGTCAACCAATTAAGACACGCCCCAAATAAAAGTGATGATCATGGGAACGTGGGTTGTATTCGAAAGGCAATTGACAGCTTTTATACTTGTAGTTTTTTGAAAAAAATAAGTGTGTGGGAGTAGAAATGTGACGTATAAGTTGTCACCTGCAGCCTGCCGAGTTAGAAAATGAAAATTTTTGATTGGAATTGCAAGAACTTTCTTTACAAAACAAAAAATGGCAAGAACTTCCTTTACAAAACAAAAAATGGCAAGAACTTTCTTTACAAATCAAAAAATGGCAAGAACTTTCTTTACAAATCAAAAAATGGCAAGAACTTTCTTTACAAAACAAAGAATGGCAAGAACTTTCTTTACAAAGCAAAAAATATAAAACTATCGTATAACTTGGCCCTCGCAGGCTGCCAAAGTCAAAAATAAGAGTTTTTCTTGAAATGGCAAGAACTTTCTTTACAAAAAAATGGCAAAAACTTTCTTTACAAATCAAGAAATGGAAAGAACTTTCTTTACAAAACGTCTAAATTAAAAAAATCAAAAAACGATAAGAACTTTCTTTCCACAACAAACCATCCACCAACCTACAACAATAAGCCTGGTTAAAGCCTGTCAAAAAAGGAAAGACCACCCCCAAATAAAATCTGAAAAGAACTTTAAAACCTCCCTTTTATATCAATTTAATTACAAAACGGTACTAGACACTGGTTAGACTCCGCCCACTTTTTGACAACGTGATTTTCATGAAATTTTGAAATATACGAAAAGCAAGGTATGGTACTCATGACTTCAATACGAAATTACTGTAATGTGATTTGGAAAGAAAGTTCTAGCAACTTTTGTCCTTGGAAATAAAGTCTTTGCCAATTTTTGTTTTGTAAAAAAGGTTCTGACCATTTTTTGATTTGTAAAGAAAGTTCTTGCAATATTTTGTTTTGTAAAGAAAGTTCTTGCCATTTTAAGGAAAAATCTTATTTTTGACTTTGGCAGCCTGCGAGGACCAAGTTATACGACGGATTCAAGTATTTTGTTTTATGTAAAGAAAGTTCTTGCCATTCATTGTTTTGTAAAAAAAGTTTTTGCCATTTTATATTTTGTAAAGAAAGTTCTTGCCATTGTAGGTAAAATCTTATTTTTTAACTTCGCAGCCTGCCAAAGTCAAGTTATACGCGAGATTTAAATAGCTTTCTTATTGTAAAGAAAGTTCTTGCACTTTTTTCGTGAAATTTCTGGAATTCCACTGTCTTTCCAAGAAGTGACAAACCGCGTGACTCTCGAAACGCTGATTTAATGAAACACTCTACCATAATATTATTAATGGCGCCATTCACTCGCGGTTACTGCGAAATCATGTGCAATAAATTATCAGGTTATGATATTGACCACGATGAGTAATATAAATCAAACATCTGATCAATATTATTTTTACATCGATGCAGCACTTTGGTCAAAATAGGGGAAAAAGTGCTAGAACTTTCTTTACAAAGTAAGAAATGGCAAGAACTTTGTTTACAGATCAAAAAAATTAAAATCATCGTATAACTTGGCCCTCGCAGGCTGCCAAAGTCAAAAATAAGAGTTTTTTGTGAAATAGCAAGAACTTTCTTTACAAAACAAAAAATGGCAAGAACTTTCTTTACAAACGAAAAAACGACAACATTTCAGTTCCACTTTTGCCCCTCCCAAAATTTTTTTAAACATTTTTGAAATTCCATTCTACACATTTTTACACTGTAACAATCAATCACAGTCTATACTTATTTATTACCTTGCATCATTAATCTTATAAAACGCTTTTTTTTAAATTTAGGTAACGCCCAGATGTAACGGTAATATTGTTACTGTTGGCTGAACAAATTTTTTTTCCAAAATTTATTTTTTTGAAAATTTCAAAATAAAAAAAAAATTTTAATAGTCATTTGCTAATTGCGAACGATCTGCAAACTGCGGCCTATATTTCCTGCCCAATTGTGTTCTATAGTCGTCGAACCCTATAGCTATGTAAAAAACGTTTTTTATCAATTTTTGTTTTGTAAAGAAAGTTCTTGCCATTTTTGATTTGTAAACTAAGTTCTTGCCATTTTTTGTTTTGTAAAGAAAGTTCTTGCCGTTTTTTGTTTGGTAAAAAAAGTTCTTGCCATTTTTTGTTTTGTAAAGAAAGTTTTTGCCTACTTTAGTTTTTTTAAGTCAACCTCAAGCACCGCAATATAGTCGTCTTCAAGCTGCGCCCTATGACTTTACAATACAACCTACAATACTACTATACTTGTATTATTTACTACTACCAGCTACTCTCAGTAAACTAATAAATTCTTCAAATTTCTCAAATTTTCCATTCTCTGACATTCTTTACAATACTTGTTGAATTAACCCTTCTTATCATTATAGTAATAAGAAAAGCGATGGTAATTCCAATTCAAGACCAATTAACCCAAAAATAGTCGAAACAATTGTTATTGAGCAGTAATTAACGTGGCTGTATTACAATAAAACTGTGATCTTTAAAGATTGTACCCTACCCTGCCCTACCCTACACTACCCTACCCTATATTGTCTTACCAAAAATCTGTCTTATCCTCTCTTATCCTGTTTCACCTGCTTTGTCCTGCTTTTCTCTACCCTACTCAGTGTTTTGCTCGACCGGTCCGGACCGGACGGACCCAACAAAAAGTTTTTGCAGACCGAACCGGACCCATAAACCTACGGACCCGGACCGTAAAAAAAGCTTCGGACCGAGCAAAACACTAGCCTTACTTATGGTTTGGATGTACAGGCTGCGGTGGACAATTTATACGATGATGTCTTACAAGTTAATAACATAATCTGTAAAGAAAGTTCTTGCCATTTCATGTCTTGTAAAGAAAGTTTTTGCCATTTTTTGCTTTGTAAAAAAAGTTCCTACCATTTCATGTTTTGTAAACAAAGTTCTTGCCGTTTCATCATTAACATACAGTTTTATCTAACTATATCACATGTTTTCATGTTATAACATAGACAGTAGACAGACGCTTCACATCAAATTGACGATCAGTTTCATGTGAAAGTGATATACAGCTAAAAATAAAATGAAAAATGGCTTTTTAAACCAAAATTTCAAAAGAAAAACTTTAAAACCGGCTTTTGTTTTTAAAAATAAATTGTAGTAGCTATGATGGTACTTTACACTTTATACTCGGTATCTTCGGGTATACATTTTGAAATTACAAAACAAGAAATAGCATAAAATTTCTTTACAAAACAAAAAATTGCAAGGACTTTCTTCACAAGACAAAAAAATGCAAGGACTTTCTTTACAAAACATGAAATGGCAAAAACTTTGTTTACAAACCCCAAAACTTACGTTTACACTATTTATTTTAGTGTCAATAAGCAAAGACGTCAATAGCAACGGAAAATATATTTTTAGCAAGGTCAATGATTTTTTAGTCGGAATTACTATTACAATTCCAGCGATTCATTCTTTTTTTAACACGAAATCGATCACTTTTAGAGATAAACGTGACTGGCAATAGTGTCTTACGTTATATAACAGTGCAAACCGTAAATTTTGATTTTTTGCTTTGTAAACCAAATCCTTGCCATTTTTTAGTTTGTAAAGGAAGTTCTTGCCGGTTTTTGATTTGTAAAGAAAGTTCTTGCAATTTTTTGTTTTGTAAAGAAAGTTCTTGCCATTTTTTGTTTTGTAAAGAAAGTTATTGCAATTTTGGGTTTTGTAAAGGAAGTTTTTGCCAGTTGTGATCAACAAGTATTTAAAAATGTCAGATTTTTTAATAAATAAAAAAAGAATTTTTTGTCGTATAACCTGTCACCCGCAGCCTGCATACGCTAATATTATCAATATATGGCCATAAAAATGAAGAAAAAGTGTAAAAACGATATCGGCTCTAGGATATCTTAAATAAAGCTTTCAAAAACAATAAAAAAACGTTTTTTATCTTTAAAAGTTTCAAAAATGCAAAAAATAGATAAAGAAAGGCTATTTTAAGAGGCTTAAAATGTCATTTTTCAAAACAAATTTCTTGATTTTTAAAAATTGTAATTAGCCTGCTCTATTCTACTTTATCCTACCGTACTGTTTCATACCCTTTCACTTTTAAAACAGTTTTAAAAAAAATAATTTGAGCTTTATAGTAGGTGACCTACCTTACCTTACCCTGCCCTGCCTTTGCTAACAGCTTTGAAATTTCAAAATAATGCCATTTTTAAAAAAAACATAAACGCCACTTTTAAAAAATAACATAAAGAAAAGTATAAAAAAAAGTTAAAAAATAATCTAACCACCGCTCCACGTCCACGTAATTTCGACGTTTTGCGTGTAAAAAGCCTCAGAGACGATGAGCTACTGTTTGCGGAAAATATTACGCAACGTTTCGAAAAACATAAATTTGGTCGCAAAACCGGGACTGTAACAACATTTGACTCAGTAATTACTATAATAGTATAGTAATCGTTAAAGTTTTATGTTGCGCGCGGTGTAAAATTACAAAAAAGATAGTTATGTACGTATATAAATAGTTTTATATTACAGTAGAGATATGGGCTTTACAGTAGGTGAGGCTATAGATAGGGCTAAGGCTAAAAGCTAAACCTAAGGCTAAAGCTTCGGTTCAGGCTCAGGCTCAAGCTCATGCTAATGCTCAAGCTGAAGTCCAGGTTCTGGTTCAAGCCTTGACTCAAGCTCAAGCTCAAGCTCAGGCTCAGGCGCAGACTCAAACTCAAGCTTAGTTTTATCCTCAGGTCCACTCTCAGTCTCAGGCTCTTACGTAAAGACTTGAGCTATGTTACATACGGTATAACAAACCCAAGATTACACTATCTCAAGCACCCGACATCTGACCATGACTAATGCAATTACTGTCTAATTAGTTATAATCACCTTTGATAGTGTAAAATTGTAACACAACTTGTTTACAGTTTTAACCAAAAGTAGAGTTTAATATGTAGTGATTACAACATATTAAACTCGACTTCTTTGACGTGTTTCAATGTTATATTACAGTATATGTTGTGCTATTTTTCAGCGTATGGCACACAACGTACGTATAGGTAAGGTCAGTTACTGAATACATATATACTTAAATTTAGCTTGAGGACAAGCCCTAGCCTGCGCCTGAGTCTGAGCTTCAGCCTACTCTAAATAAAACCTTACATAAGCCGTACCTTAGCTTATCATAGCTAACTAGGTATAAGGAGAGCTGTAGAAACAATCAAAAACATTTTAAACTAGTATTTTTGAGATTACTTAATACACAAGCTCTTGCAAAATCAGTTGAAGTCAATAAAAACATAGACAGTTTACCTAGTTTAAAGTAGTCGTTTGCAATAAAATTTAATTAGCTAAAAACGAAAAAAACAGCGTCGAGGTATCGTTAAATCGCTTCAAATTAACGAAAAGTTGAAACGAATTTCTAAAAACTAAAAGCTTGCATTCGGGGATTAATCATCTCGTAGCAAGAAGGCTTAACATTATTGTTGGTCATCCGAAATAATAGTGTTGTGAGAAGACTCATCAATCTTGTAGCTATGGCTATAGATATAACTCAGGCTCAGGCTCGAGTTCAGGCTCAGGCTCAGGCTCAGGCTCAAGTTCAGGCTCAGGCTCAGACTAAAACAGACTCAGACTCTGACTCAGGCTCAGGATCACGATTAGGATCAGGATCAGGATCGGGATCATGATCAAGATCAATTTCAGGCTCAGGCTCAGGCTCAGGCTCAGACTCAGACTCAGACTCAGACTCAAACTCAGACTCAGGCTTAGGATTAGGATCAAGATCAAGATCAAGATCAGGCTCAGGCCCAAGCTCAGGCTCAGGCTCAGGCTCAGGCTCAGGCTCAGGAACAGGCTTAGGCTCAAGCTCAAGCTCAGTATCAAGCTCAGGCTCAGGCTCAGGCTCAAGCTCAAGCTCAAGCTCAAGCTTAAGCTTAAGCGAATCTAAAGATAAAACCATAGCTGAAGCTCAAGCTAAGCCTAATAAACATGTTTACATTATGTTTCAGTAGTGATTGTAAAGTAATTACCGGCGGCGGGTCAGTGACAAATGATTATTCGTTTTATGTTTACAATCGATAAAAGAAGTTGTTATTGTAATTGAAAATTGATTGTCAAAAGTACTTCAGTAGCTCCACTAAGATGTGTAATTGAAGCACATCTTAGTGGAGCTACTGAAGTAATGCCAGCCTCAGGAAAACAATCAGTTATCATGGCTAAAGAAGCTTGGAATCAGACGATAACAGGCAATTTATATCAGATATCAGGTGCCGACATAAAAAACCCACCATTTTTTACAGGAAATTACAGGAAAAGTATGGCGGGTTCTTTATGTCGGCATCTAATACATACACAGAAGTTAGATAACACAGCTTTATAGAAGCATTATTAAGCTGTTCGAATAATTCTGTGCTCCCTATCTTTAAAAATTTAGTTTGAGAAAAGCACAGAATTATTTGAACAATCTATTATAAATAATGAACCCACTACAAACAAAAGTTCAATATTACAGTAACCACAGACTTATAAAGGCTTTAGTAAGCTCATAATTAATTCTGTGCCCCTATACCTAAAAATTTGCTTTGAGAGGAGCACAGAATTATTAGAAAAACCTATTATAATAAGCTCACTACAAACAAAAGTTCAATTTTACAGTAACCACAGACTTATTGATTTCAACAACGGTATGCCATATATCATAACATGCCCTTAGTTAAAACTTTAAAAAATGTTTTCAAAAACAATATTTCTAGTTTATTATATGTTTTATAATAAGCACTTAAGCCTAAGTTTTAAAAATTGTAAAAGCACTTTTAAAAATATAAGTCTAGTATAATATAAAAAAACAAAAACCATCAACAAGCCATGACTAACACCCCGAGATCAATGGTTCTAAAGTAAAACCAACAAAAAACATGTTGTTACAAACAATTTTTTATTTCGTCTACAACGATTAAATCAATCGTGAAAACAGGAAGCGCTAAGCTACTTCCTCTAGTTGTAAATTTGATGTAAAGTGAAATACAAACGTGCAAACTATTTTGTTACAATAGGGTTTTGCTTGTTGTGGCTCAATTTGCTGGAATGAACGAAAAAGAATGATAAATGGATAACAAACAGGCTTGAGTATAGAAGTGAAATTGCGAATAAAAAAGTGTTTTTAAGTTCAGTGGGCTTAGTAACCAAAAGTCTTATGGAGCACCTCACCAACGACACAGTGACGCGAGGAACAGTGAAACACCTGAAGAGAGGCCCAATCATGAGAAACGTCAGACTCAAGGATAGCTCGCTCCGTTGGTCTTCATCTGAACCTTGAACATCCTTGCACATCAGCACTGTTCGTTACAATCTACGGCATCAAAAATCATCTAAAAATATATATATATTTCTCTCTAATTGTAATTGTAGACTGACATGTAAAGTTAATAAATAGTCAATAAATGTATAACAAACAGGCTTGAGATTAGAAGTACAAATTGCAAATAAAAATGTGTTTTTAAGTTTAGTAGGGCTTAGAAACTTGGAATTACGCTTAAAAGTAAAACTAAGAATAAAACTGTGTGCTAAGGTTCAGTAGAGCTTAGAACGTTTATTAAGTTTAGAATTAGTAAGTTAAGCTTAGAACGTTGCGGGATTAGGTTTGAGAAGCTTGCATGAAAAGTACTCGACCTGCTCTGCTTAGAATAAGCTCAAAACTTTTTATAAGAATTCCTTGTACTACCAATAGTACCCATAAAAAATTTTAGCTCGCGCTCTTGAGTTTTAAATTTGAATTATTTTGGTTTTTCGCCAATGTGGCAAACTTGGCATTGTGTTTCAAGCACTTTTTCGACTTTCCAGCCAAACTACGCCTACAACTTTAAAAATGTAGGTTCATTTAATGGTTTTCCACCAGTATATTAAAGAAAAATTATTAAAAATCAAAAAATGGCAAAGTTATAAGCTTGAAACACAATGCCAATTTGGCGGGAAATTCAAAACGTAATTTTTTGTTCTAATTTTTTCAAGATTTCGTGGAATGCGCAGTTTAGTACTTTGCTGAAGATCTTATAGCTACATGATCTTCCTTTATAAAACGTTTGAAGTCTATCAGAGCTGGGCAGGTCGGGCACTTTTCTTGTTATTATATATGTGGTAAGGGTAGCTGGGGCTTGCGAGACTTTAACTGTGAAAATCTAGGTCTAGAGTTTGGGCTAACAACCCAAAGTCGAGGGGCGATTTAAGTTACCTTCCTTGTAAGGCATAGTAGGTTCGAGCTTATCAAACGTATGTATTCTTACAGCTTTGGCATCTTACCCTACAGGCCTATTACTTATCGATCATTTCTTTCACAATAACACTGTTAGCTTCCAGAAACCTTCCAGAACCCGGAACGTTCTTTCCGAAACTTTATTGCACTTTCATAACCCCTTTACATCACTTACACTTTCGCCAAGCCTATCCCAACGTTTTAGGAATCATAAATTACATAGTAGAAACGCGTTCGAAGTCGGTGCATTTATTTTTAGCCGGGTCAGCAATTTGTCATCCGCTGTAAAAATTGCTGAAATACCTGAGGCGATTATTTCTTTTCATGTTTACGACTGGCAGAGTTGGTCGATGATTGCAGGATTGTTATCAAAATAGTCGACTATTGTGTTCTCTAGTCGACTACTTTACCCTACCGTACCCTACCCTACCCTACCCTACCCTACCCTACCCTACCCTACCCTACCCTACCCTACCCTACCCTACCCTACCCTACCCTACCCTACCCTACCCTACCCTACCCTACCCTACCCTACCCCTACCCTACCCTACCCTACCCTACCCTACCCTACCCTACCCTACCCTACCCTACCCTACCCTACCCTACCCTACCCTACCCTACCCTACCCTACCCTACCCTACCCTACCCTACCCTGCCCTACCCTACCCTACCCTACCCTACCCTGCCCTACCCTACCCTACCCTACCCTACCCTACCCTACCCTACCCTACCCTACCCTACCCTACCCTACCCTACTCTACCCTATAATCAAGCACCTTACTCTATAGTCGACTATTCTATCCTAGGTAAACAATTACAATATCTTGATCACGTTGGTCATTGAAAGAATGTCCAACACTTGGTTTACAATGACAAAAGCAAAGCATGGTGATCTCGCTTTGGAATAACAAAGTTGTCAATTAGTCGTTCAATAACAAAACGGTCAAGAAATGTGGTCGATCATTTGCAAAAGCCAAAAAATATTGAGAAATTTGTTTATGTGATCATTGACTTTACAGCATGGTTAAGTATAGTTATGGTGGCTTAAAAACACTGTTGAAATATTGTCACATTGAAGCGATTTTACAAAAATAATAATATTTGTTTAAACAATTTCTATTTTTAGCTTTTTTATAGTGATTTGGCTTAGCCTACCTAAACTTATATTAAGTCGAAAGCTTATGCTAACGCTTAGGTATAACTTTAAGCGCGATCACAAATTTAGGCTTAACGTTAAGCTTAGGCTTAGGTTTGTCTTACGCTTGCGTTTAAGCTTTGGCGTTGGTTTTAGCTTAGGCTTTAGCTTAGAATTAGGCTTAGTCTTAAGAGCTTATGTTTAAGTATAAGCTAAGGCTTTGGTTTGCCTTAAGCTTAAGTTTAGGCTTAAGGTATGCTTAAGCTTAGCCACAAAGTCTTTGAATTAGATTTAGAGCAAAGCTTTGGCCTAACCTTAAACTTAGGTTTAGGCATAGTTTTGTCTTACTTAGGCTTACGTTTAAGCTTTGGCGTTAGCTTTGGCTTAGGCATAAGCAAAACTTTAGGCTTAATATTCGAAGATTAGGTTTAATTTTAAGATTAGGCTTAGATTTGTCTTGTTTTTATGCTTAGGCTTGGGTTACGCTTAGGCTTAAGCTCAATCTTAAAGACTTAGGCATAAATTTAGACCAAGACTTTGGCTTAACCTTGAACGTAGGCTTAAGTTTGTCTTAGGCTTACTTTTAAACTTAGGCGTTGGCTTTGGTTTAGGATTAGACTTAAACACAAGTTTGGGCTTAGTCTTAAGGGCTTTTAACCTTAAGATTAAAATTAGATCCGTCTTGGGCTTATGCTTAGGTTTGAGGTATGATAATTTTTAGATTTTTGAAATGATGTTTTAGCCTATAGTTAGGCTTATTAGTGTCGTACGGACGTTATCTTAAGCCTAACATAGATTGTTTTGTGTTTACAGCTTGTAGTGATAGGTTTTTAACAATCATAGACTGTCTATCACAACATGTTTTTTCAATGTTAACTCGTAAAAATAGCTATATAAAACCGATGTTAACATGGCATGTAAACCAGACAAAACATAAACAGTCTCATGTATCCAGCCAAATTGCTTTCAATTAAGGTCAGTTTGTAGAAGCGTAGTGACGATATGTTGTAAATTCTTATCATTTCAGTTTTCATTTGTCTCACATTACACTTCAAATCGATTTGGGGGTTCGTGTGTACTCAATCGTTAAAACAAAAAGCCATCGGTTCGAATTGATGAAACGCTTTGTTTATTCGGTTTTCAATTGAATTGCATTATGTAAAACATTAAAATATACAATAAAAGAGTAAATGTTGTATAGTAAAGCAATAATATTGTTTCTGTAAAGTTATTTTGGGGAGAAAAAAATAAAGAATGAAGTAAAAATTAGTCTTAAAAGGCTAGTCTCAGAGTTATTAGGTTCAAACTTAGACTCAAACTTACTATTTTTAGGCTTAAGCTTGTCACCTGATTTGGCTTTAATTTATTTCAAGTTTAGTTTTCGGCGTAAAGTTAGAGTTAGCTTATGTTTAGCCTTAGGCTGAGAATGAATATGAGCCTGAGTTTGATGTTAAGGTATAGCCTTAGCTATAGTCATAAGTCTTGTTTGCTTAATCTTAGACTTAATCTTAGGTCTTGGCTTATTCTTTAGTTTAGGTTCAAGCATGTAAGCTCAATTTTAGGTTTGAGCTCAAGCTAAAGCGCAATCTCAGGTTCAGGCTCAGGGCAGGCTCAGGTTCAGGCTCAGCTCAGGCTCAGGCTCAGGCTCAGGCTCAGGCTCAGGCTCAGGTTCAGGCTCAAGCTCAGCTCAGGCTCAGGCTCAGGCTCATTAGGCACAGGTTTAAGTTCAGGCTCAAGCTCAGGCTCAGGCTCAAGCTCAGGCTCAGGCTCAGGCTCAGGCTCAGGCTCAGGCTCAGGCTCAAGCTCAGCTCAGGCTCAGGCTCAGGCTCATTAGGCACAGGTTTAAGTTCAGGCTCAAGCTCAGGCTCAGGCTCAGGCTCAGGCTCAGGCTCAAGCTCAGGCTCAGGCACAGACTCAGACTCAGACTCAGACTCAGGCTCAGGCGCAAGCTCAGGCTTAAGTTTAAGCTTTACCTCACGGTTAAGCTCAAACTCTAGCCTAGCTGTAACTCCAACTCCAACTCCAACCCCAACTCTAGCTCTAACTCCAACTCCAACTCCAACTCCAACTCTAGCTCTAGCTCCTGCTCCAGCTCACGTTCAAACTCAAGCTCAAACTCAAGTCAAAATCGATGTTAAATTCAATCTCAAGCGCAAGCATAAACTCACATTCAAATTCAAACTCATTTTTAAACTTAGGCATAAACTTCAGCTTGGTTTTAAGCTGAAGGTTTGGCTCAAGCTTAGGCTTAAGTTAAATCTTAGGTCTAAATTGTTTAGCTAATGTTTTATTTCTGTAATTTTCTTTGCCTATATTTTATGGCTAACGAACTCAAAAGTCAAAACCCAATCAATTTTATACCTAAACCAAAATTTCACACCTAAACTAGTCTCTTGACTTATTGGCCTTTCAACGAGCATTTTCAAAAAACAATACGTTAAACCAATTACATTTACTTTGCAGGTGTTTCTTTAACTTTATGTCAAACTCTCAGATAGCGGCCAAGACGCGGTTGCCATGAAGACGGTCTTAAGAATAGGGAAAGGCGCATACATAATATGAGAGCAATGTAATTATGGGTTGTGTCATACGTTTATCTCTTTTAATTGTATGATTTTGGTTTTTAAGTTAAGCATCGAAAGTTTTTCTGTATTTACATGATAATGTAAATTTGTTTTTGTCTTAAAAGTGCAAAGACGTATGTTGGTCTAGGTTAAGGGGGGGGGGGGGGGTTAGGGAAGGGTGTATACTATGATTATAATAAGGTATTGACATTGTAGTTAGTTAAAGAAAATGAGCATTGTAAGAAAGAATAGTGAGAAAACTGAGGTCTACTATTATATAATAGGTTTAGGTTGGTATGTTTTGTTACTCTGGGTTTTGGTATAGGTAGAATAGGAAAGTGAATGACAGGGTAAAGCAGGATAGAACACTGTAAGGCGAGATAAAACAAGGTAAGACATAGTGAAACAAACATTACTCTCTAATGTAAGACAGAGTAAAAGCAAAATAAGGCAAAGCAGGTCTAGATAAGGCAGAGTAAAACAAGTTAAGACAGGGTAAGGCAAAGTAGAACAGCAAGCCAAAGCAATGTAATGCAAGGTAGGGCACGTTCGGGTCGGCAACTACAAGTTGAGGTTAAATAGCACAGAGTAAGACTGTGTAGAAAATGATGAAATATGGGGGGGTAACGGTAGGGTAGGGTAGGGTAAGGTAGGGTAGGGTAGGGTAGGGTAGGGTTTTTTTTTATTTTTATAAATATATATTTTGTTACATTTTACATAAAATATTTCTCAATTTAGAACCATTACCAAACCATAATAAACGTTAGAATAAACGCCTCTTCTCATGGACAACATCCGTCTACCGACAGCAGCCGGTGGACGGCCAAAAACACCAGCCAGGCCATTATATGCAGCACGTCTACCTCCTCTACGACATCCTCTAGGTGCTCCAACCAGTCCAAGACATGATTCACTTTCAGACGAACATCCAACGTTACACACGTCAACATCAGCACCAGTTATCAGTATGCCACAAATTCCTAAAATACGACCGACTACAGGAAAACCGAGTGGCACTATGATTAGTGCCACATCAACATTAGGACACAGTTCGAGCAATGCTAAGCCTTTGCCTGCTATCGGAGAGCCTAGACGTGAGTTTGCTTGAGTTCGATTTTAAGCTTGAGCCTGAACTTAAGCCTAAGCTTTAGCCTAGGCCTAAGCCCAATTTTAAGCTTAAACTTAAGCCAACGATTAAGTTTAAGCTCAAGCCTAAGCCTAAGCTTTAGCCTAGGCCTAAACCCAATTTTAAGCTTAAACATAAGCCAAAGACAAAGATTAAGCTTAAGCTCAAGCCTAAGTCTGAGCCTAAGCCTAAGCCTAAGGACAAGCCTAAGCCTAAGCCTAAGCCTAAGCCTAAGCCTAATTCTAAGCCTAAGCCTAAGCCTAAGCCTAAGCCTAAGCCTAAGCCTAAGCCTAAGCCTAAGCCTAATCCTAATCCTAAGCCTAAGCTTAAGCCTAAGCCTAAGTTTACTAAGCCTAAGCCTACTAAGCCTAAGCCTACTAAGTCTAAGCTTACTAGCCTAACCTTCCTACGCCTACGAAGCAAACTTAGGCCTATTTTAGATCTATCAATTCTAATTTTCATTCCAGGCTTAGTAACCCCACCTGCAAAACCCACCGCCCCAGCCAAAATTGCCTTAAAATGTGCCGTGATCCTGATGTTCCTATCGATTCCAGTGTTAATATTCATATTAATGATGGTAATGTCGGGTGGATTTGAACCAACAACTACAGAAGGTTACTATGTTGAGAATTCTACATCTACAGTAGGCGAATCAACATTACGACCATTAACTGACAATGGTAACATTGAAGGACTAAATAGTGCAGACGCTGCTGCAAATAGTACTAGCTTTCTAAATAGTACTAATTCAGCACTAAATAGTGCGGGGACTGGTACTCAAAGTGAAAATAGTGGTACTGAGAGTCAGGTTCAGAATGCAGTGAATGGAGCAAATGGAGCTGGTGGTACGCTGCCAGAAGCTGAAGTAGAAAGTGATAACCCAGGCACATCGAAAGAGAACGATGACAGTAATGACAGTGATGACAGCTCAGAGGAAGATAGTAATGAATCTGTATCAGAAGATTAACAAAAAAAAAGTCAAATGTAGAGAATTTTTTATTTACAACAATAAATTTTTTAAAAATTTAAATTTTTAATTATAATTATAGTATACATTAATAAACACATTATAAAAACTAAATTTTAAAACATTTGATTAAAGTAGCACAGAGTAGGGTAAGATAAGGTAAGTTAAAAAAGTTTTAAATGTTACTGTAAGTCCTTTTCAGCTTCTTCAAACTCAATAACATGCCTGAACTTGCGTACAAGGACGTAAAAACTAAAAGGTTGCTTAAGCCTAGAGCTAGTTTTGTGTGTAAGGTTATCCCTTAAGCGCAGCCTCAGCTTTAGCGTAAGCCTAAGCTTCAGCCCAAATTTAAACTTAAAGCCAATCTTCCTGAACATAGGCCTAAGCATAAGCCTAAACTTAAGGTTAAGTCTAAGCTTAGACCTAAGTCTAAGCCTAAGCGCAAACCTAAGCCTAAGCCCAAGCCTAAGCCTAAGCCCAAGCCTAAGCCTAAGCTTAAGCCTAAGGTTAAGACTAATTCTAAGCCTAAGCCTGAGCAGCTTAAAGACTATTGTGCTATTTTTAAAAGAAAGACAAATTATAATACAGTTTTGGTAACATTAGTACTATTCGCAACGCTTGAACTGTCTTCCACCAGAGTCTTCGAAATGGGATGACAAATCATGTTCCATACTAGCCGTCGGTATTTGGGTATAATTAAAATGACTACCAATGAATTGCAAAACGGAATCAGATTCATCATCATGCTAGCAATCAATGCAGTCTCAGCTAAACCAGCACGTTGATCTACCATAACACTTATACATACGAATGAAGCTGGGATTACTGTGTCTAGTAAGGGACAGAGGGCCTAAAATATTTATTATTAGAGTAGATTAAGGTCAGTTAGAGCAAGATAAGGTACATTAAGGTAAAATGAAAGAAGACTGCAGTAGAATGGAATAAACTGGACTGGCCCGGACTAGAGTAGACTGGACTGAACTGAACTAGAGTAGACTAAACTAGACTTGAGAAGACTAGGCTAAGGTAGCCTAGACTAAACTAACATAGATTTTACTAGGCTAGACTGGTGTAGATGGGACTGAGGAGACTGAACTGAACTAGAGTAGACTAAACTAGACTTGAGTAGACTAGCGAAAATGATATAAATTTGACTGGGCTATACTAGAGTAGACTGGTCTGAAGTAAACTGAAAATTGAACTGGACAAGACTGGACTGGGCTGGGCTGGGATGGGCTGGACTGCATTGGAGTGGACTAGACTGGACTGGGCTGGGCTGGACTGGACTGGGCTGGGCTGGGCTGGGCTGAACTGGGCTGGGCTAAGCTGGGCTGGGCTGGGCTGGACTAGACTGGACTAGAGCAGACTAAACTAAACTGCAGTAGACCAGACTAAGATAGACTATACTAAACTGAAATAAATTTGACTGGGCTAGACTGGAGTAGATTGGACTGAGAGGGATCGGAATGGGTTGGCTTGAGCTGGGCTAAGCTGGATAGCATAGAGTGGCGGAGCAGATTGAACAAACGTTTTTGTGATACTATACCTGAACAAACAGCACATAAGTGATAGTCTTCTGAGCCTTCAATGTCTTTGCTGACATTCCACCAGACTGTTCCTTCAAAAACTTGACAATCTTATATCCAAACCAAATATTTACAGTATACGAGAAAGATACGACTGTTTGAAAGCTCAGGAAATGAGCCCAGACCGCATTGACACTTCGTAGATCAGCCACGATATACCAGTCTAGATTTTGATCATGATTGCTGAGGATCTTGTTGTACTCTACACTTGGCGGTTTGAAAGTGACTTTGAAAAGCAGATGGTGTACTATAATATAGCTGAATAGGGCTGTAAATGCTAATAGTAATTGAAATTTAGTATATGGGCGTGGTCTACATAGTAAGCCATAGCGGTACATGAACTGTATTACGGTAACTATGATACTAAATAGTACGAAGAAGCTGAAGAGAGCTCCACCAAAGTAAGCTGTAGTGACACTTTTTGAATAGTAGGGGTTGTCTGAGTAGTAGTATAGTACTCCATCGTATACGTAGAAGGTCTGTAAACAAAAATTTAAAAAAATTTTGTTTAACATACCCTACCCTGCCGTACTCCACCCTACCCTATCGTACTCTACCGTATCTTACTGTATCTTACCCTACCCTACCCTACCGTACCCTAGTGTATCTATCTTACTTTACCGTATTCTATCGTACCCTACCTCCCTACTCCTACCGTATTTTATCGTACTCTGCCGTGATCTTTGCAACACAATCCTATTGTACTATAACGTATTCTACCGTGTTCTATTTATAAAGTTTGTTTCACAACTGTAACAAACATGTCTTTTATAATACGTACATATAACGTACAATTAAAAGTATATTTAATGCCGGGTTTAGCCATAAAATATCAAAGTCGTTGTTTCACGCTTTGTAAACGTATATTTAAGTTGCATGTTACCCTTTTATACTGTTTACAACGTGATTTTTCGTATTTACATACATTAACTTAGTTGTAAATTAAAACAGTAAGTAAGTTTCACTTACTGGGTGGTCAAGATAATCACATAGCATAATAAAAATACCTACGTCGTAAAAAAATTTTTACAGAGCCGTGCCTTACTGTATATTACATTACAGACCTACCGCGCCGCCTTTTACCCTACCCTACCCTACCCTACCCTACCCTACCCTACCCTACCCTACCCTACCCTACCCCACCCTACCCTACCCTACCCTACCCTACCCTACCCTATCCTACCCTAACCTTCCCTACCCTACCCTACCCTACCCTACCCTACTCTACCCTACCCTACCCTACCCTATTCTACCCTATCCTATCCTACCTACTCTGCCCTATCTTACTTTACCGTTTCGTACCGTATCCTACCGTATCCCATCGTACTCTGCCGTATCCTATTCTACGCAACTCTATCGTACTTTAACTTATTCAACCGTATACTATTCTAGTTTACCGTACCCTACCTTACCTTACTTTGCCGTATTCTGTCGTACTCTACCATATTCTACCGTATCCTATCGTAATATGCCGTACATTGTCCTATTCTATCCTAGAATACTCTAACTTATTCTATCATATTCTATTCTACTTTGCCGTACTCTGCCCTATCATATCCTACCATGACCTAATCTATCCTATTATTCTCTAGTTCACTTTACTGTATCCTGCCCTATCACATCTTATGCTAGCCTAAAAACTAGGGTAGCGTAAGATGTGATTAAGAAGATACTGTAGCAGTATACTATAGAATATAATATACTTACAATGAAAGCGTGACAATCATAAAGGAGCTTTTTAATTGTTTTTTTTGCAATTTTTTTTTAAATGATAAATTAAAATTTTAGCTGGGTAAATTAAAATCCTCTTCAGGCTTAGGGTTTGATGGTTTATATAATTTTGAATTTTAGGCCGCTCTGAAGAACCGTGCTCCATCGGCGAAAGGTGAACTGCCTGACGCTGAAGTCGACACCACCTTGGCAGTGCTTTACTTGAAGTAAGTTTTCTACAATGTAATTTAAGTTTTTGCATTTGGAATCAGTTTTATATTTTAGTGTCAAATTGTTAAGACTGGAACCGATTTAAAACATTTTCTTTTAGGCCTAAGCCAGTTACCACCACCACCACGACCGAGCCTACCACTGAGGTCTCCGAAACGGCCGTTTCTAATTCAACCACTGAAGGATCAGTGTAAGTGTTTATGGCATTCTTTGGTCTGTGTTTCGAATTCACGCTAAGACGGAGTAATTAACTTTTTTTTTAATTTTTATGATTTTTGAAAACGAAACTAGCCAATATAAACTTTTTGTAAGGAACTAAACATTTAAGTTTAGTTTCACTCTGACATTTGTGTTTCAGCACCTCCACCGCATCTGTAGATCCTTGGATGATTGGTCTCATTTGCGTTGTTGTTGGAATCTCCATCGGAATCCTGGTTGCACTTGTAGTGTATTACAAGATGAAGGGCAAGAGAACTCACAAAAAGAGCAAGAAAAGAAAGAAGAAAACGTCGAACACATCGTCGGACACATCGTCAAACATCAAGTCCAACATATCGAACATAACATCGAACACACCAGCGGACACCAAATCGAACACACCAGCGGACAACAAATCGAACATACCAGGACCGAGCCCAACGCCGAAGGAAGAACCGAAGAAGGGCAGAGTATTTGTCATAGGCAAAATGCCTGTTGCAGAACAAGTTGGCGCAAATGGGCAGGTTATCCCTCCTCATTATGATGATGCAGTTCGGATAGAGTTTGCTGAATCTCCGCCTAAAACCCCGTCCGAAAGATCCGCACGTGTCTAAACGACCGCAGAACCGACTGATTTGCTATTTAATGATCAATATCGACTGGTCAATAAGTATTTGAACTGATTTTTGCTTGTTTATCTTTTGGCAGTGTTTTGTACGGTTTTAAATATTCTATATTGATATTACAGTTGTTTTCTATATTAATATTACGATTGTGTTTTCTATATTGATATTACAATTGTGTTTGATACATTGATATTACAATTGTAAAATGTTGTAGGCACTGGTGATGGTGTAGACTTTCATCTAGGTTTGCCATACTCGTGCATCTGTTGTTTCTGCCCAGTTTGTTTCGATCCGCCTTTTTAAATGGAGAGCGTGGCGGGTTACCCTGTTTTATGGGCGGGATGGATTATGGGCGGTTTAAAATGGTTTTGGTACTGAAATTAGCGTAATGGTACTATGTGTTTGGTTTGACTTTTTGATATTAGTTGTTGCGATTCGTTTACCTTTTCAAAGTTTGCGAAGTGTCTCAGAATAGCGTTTTACTTCGATTTGACGTGCGGTACCAATTTAAACTTTAATGCCTTCTGGTACCAAAAAATATGAAAACCGTACCAATTTAAGCTTTAGTACCATCTGGTGCCAAAACATATGAAAACCGTACCAATTTAAGCTTTAGTACCATCTGGTACCAAAAAATATGAAAAGCGTACCAATTTAAACTTTAGTACTATACTACAGCTAAATTGACTAAAAATTTAAAAAAGAATTTTTAAAAATTTGCAAATGTCCAAACCGCATTTTATTTTCGATAGCTCTGGCATCCAACCAATTCACAAAAACCGAAAAATTTGCAATAAAATTTGGTAAAATTTAATAAATTTTTCAAATTTTCGCTTGAATTCTCAGAAATTTGAATCAAATTTTGCATTTGCTTTGAACTTTAAAATTTGAATAAGCCAGCCCTATAAAAGGCGTGGAGATTTGAGAAATCCCTAATTTCAGCGTTTTCTGTGGTCGGAGGCAGTCTTTCCTTTTGAACTTCCGCAACTATGGCTCGCCATCGTTCAACACGCTCATCGCACTCAAGCAAGTCTGTCGACAACGACAAGAACGTCAAGTGTGCGCCCTATGGCAAAGAACTGCCGAAGGACATGATCGAGGAGGTCAATGTCGAGTTTCAAGTGACTCCGGGACAAAGTGTAAGTTTAAAATTTGATTTTTTTAATTTCGGGCTGTTACAGAGCTGGAGCTTGAATGGGTGGGACTAAAATTAAATTCATTTCTGTTTTAGTGTGGCGTCACTTTGAACCGCAAAAACATGGCCGTCATCAAACTCGAAATGGAAGGTGCTGGCGTTACCAAGATCGAGTTCGGCGACGTTCTCTTGACATTGAACGGAGAAAGCTTGTGGAAGGGCTCCAAGGCCAACTTGAACAAGTTCCAGAGCTTGTACAAGAAGCTGGCGGCCAAAGGGTTCACCGTAAGTTTTTTTTGTAAAGTTTCTTTAAAATTTTTTTAAAAAAACTAAAAAATGTGATTTTAGTGCAAGATCACGTTGCTCCGTCCGGTCAACGTCCTTCCTCTGGGCACCAAGCGTCTTCCCATGGACCAGCGGCAAGAAGGCTTTTCGTACAAGTTGGCCGTTCTGTACAGGATCGGGAAACGGCCATTGGGTCTCCAGCTTGTACCTGGGAACAATAGGCTCTACGTGTTGAACGTCCACGAGTTTACGTGCGCCGCTCGTTGCGTGGAAGAGGGCGACGCCATTCTCGACGCGGACGGTGAAAAAATTTCCAGCTCGGATGATGCTCAGAAGATCGCGGACCTTACACAAGAAAAGCCGTACGTGACCTTGCTCATCGAGCAGGCGGAAGGTCCTATCCAGAAGGCTCAAGTGCGGCAGGCTCTGATGGCCTACAAAGGCAGCGAGACCGAAGTCGATCCTCCGTTGGCACCGGATGTGATTGACATATGCAAAGTCCAATCTGAGAGGCTGAAGAAGCGCGATCCAAAACCCCAGAAAAGCATTTTGAAGGAAGAGTAGGTTAAAAAAGGTTCTTGACTAGAGTTAACATGGCTGGTAGTTAAATTTAAATTTAGTTTCCAAACTTTTGAAGTAAGAATTTACAAACCACTATGTTTCAAATTTTTAAAGTTTTTAATTTCAGTGAAGAGCCCCGCGGTCACGTTTCGTTCGAGGAGAAGGCCAGTGCACAAGCGATCGTGGCTGAGCACAACAACAAGCTCATGGTCCCAATCCCTGCTCCCACTCCAGTTGTGAACAACTATCAGAGCTTGGCCGCCTTGGACAAAGGAAAGAACTGATTTCGGATAAACGGCTGATCATAAACGGCTGATTTCGAATAAACTCTGACTTTGAATTTTTTTGATTTTAATTTTGTATTCAAATTATACCTTGTCTTGCTCTGATAGACTTTAAACTTTTTATATTGAAAAATCATGTTAAATATAAAATTTTCAGCAAAGTAGTAAATTGCTCTTTACAGGAAATCTTGAGAAATTTGGGATTAAGAGTTACGTTGTGAAGTTCTCGCCGAATTGGCATTGTGTTTGAAGCTTATAACTTTGTCATTTTTTACTTTTAACTGTTTTTCTTTGATATACTCCTAGAATACCTTAAAATGAACCTACATTTTCAAATTTGTAAGCGTAGCTTGTCTGCAAAGTCGAAAACAGTGCTTGAAACACAATGCCAAATTTGCCAAAATGTCGAGAGACAAGAATAATTCATAGTTAAAACTTAAAAGCGTGTACGTTTTTATAGGTACTATTGGTAGTACAAGGAATTCATATAAACATTTTGAGCTGGATCTGAGCGGGGCAGGTTAAGCACTTATTTTTACCTTATTTTTTTAAATATTAGGTTGAAGCAAAAGTAGCGGGACACTTTTTAGTTAGGGAAAGTTAGTGAAAAGTGTCTCGCTACTTTTGGTTCAACCTAACAACTGCTATTTTAATTAACAAAACGTAATTTTTGTTAAAAAATTTGTTCTTGATGCCAATCACTATCAGTTTATATACGATTCTACGTAAATTGAGGAACTTTAGCTAAAGACAATGAGTCAACAAAGGTTTATTATTTTTATATTTGCGACTTAAACTGATAACTATTTTTCAATGTTGACCGGTTTTAATGTTATCACCACGATTCTTCGCCGCTCCTTTTTTGTTATGGCAAAGGGATAGGCTGTAAGCCGGTTAGCGTTTATAAAAATGACAAAGTTTGTTCTTGTAAGTTCAGTTGATTATTAATTTCTGTGGAATTTGAAGTTTTATATGTTTATCAAAAAATTTTTTTTTAATTTTAAAATTTTGAAAATTTAATTTTAAAATTTTTTTGATTTTTATTTTTTCATATTTTCAGGTCTGAAATGACCGCCTCAGACAGCCAATACAAATGTTGTTGCAACACTCATGTACATGTAAGTTAGCCCAGAGCCCTAGCCCAGAGCCCTAGCCCAGAGCCCTAGCCCAGAGCCCTAGCCCAGAGCCCTAGCCCAGAGCCCTAGCCCAGAGCCCTAGCCCAGAGCCCTAGCCCAGAGCCCTAGCCCAGAGCCCTAGCCCAGAGCCCTAGCCCAGAGCCCTAGCTGTGCAAACTTTAGTCCAAACATTAGTCTTGGCTCTACCTGGCGCTCCTTGGCTTTAGCATTCTTCTACCCAAGCCTGGCCCTGGGATTGACTTAACCCTATCCTATCCCAGCTGTACCCTATCCTAATACCAGCCTTACTATTGCCTTGCCCTGACTATATTCTAGCTTAACTTATGTCTATTGTAATGAACTCTATCTACAATAATCTCTACTTTAGAACGCCATTATAGCCATAGCCATTGTCGGCTGGCTCTCAGGTGGCGGAGCCCTTGTCTTCATTATAATCAGCTTTTTATGGCCATTCCTACCCCTTCCAATGTTGGCCGGTTTGGGCAACCTCCTCCTTCTACTGGGCCGGTGTACCAAGACGGCTTGTCTTTACTGGTGCTACTTCGTGACTCAAGCCTTGATGATAATAGGCAACTTACTATGGTGCGTCTTCCTCTTCATATGGGGTACACAAATCTACCGTGGTGAATGGACATACGAAGATAGTCATGGAATAGAAAGAAAATTTTCCGAAGGCTGGGGTACTTATTTCTACATTCTGGGGGGTGTTGGAATCCTCTTTTTGTTCCTGAACATATACTTCTTTTACATCGCAGTAAAAGCCTACAAGTACTTGACCCAAGTGCTCAGTGAGCACCATCATACTCGAGATGCTGTCATGATCCAGCAGAATCAGTCAAGCTTTAGTCCAAGCTATCCACAAGTGCAACAAGGTGGTGCTTATCCTGGCCAAGGCTTTCAGGTACCACCTGGAGGCTTCACTGGCTACCCACCTGTACATAGTGATAGTCGACATGAGTTTAAACCACCGGTGGGTGGTCAACAGGTATATCCTAATGTGTAATTATATTGATATTGAAATGGTTGTAATAAATGCATATATTAGATTGCCAAATGTTTATCATTGTTTTTATTGATGTAACAGTACTCGAAGAAATTTCAAGCCGAATCCCAGCACTCGCAGTCATTTGTTGGGTCGTTTTACATCGAGGCAAATATTATATAAACCTACAATATTACATAAGAAAACGTTGCGCAATATCATTCCTTGCAATTTCTCTAAGGCTATCTGTTATGCATAAAGATTAGGTAATGCTGCACAAATTTTGACGCTTTTTCTATCGAAATCATTTCATTCTAGACTTTTTGTAGGCTCAGGCTTAGTAGGCTTAGGCTTATAGGCTTAGGTTTAGTAGGCTTAGGCTTAGTAGGCTTAGGCTTAGTAGGCTTAGGCTTAGTAGGCTTAGGCTTAATAGTCTTAGGCTTAGTAGGCTCAGGTTCAGTAGGCTTAGGCTCAGTAGGCTTGGGCTTAGGATTAGTAGGCCTAGTCTTAGTAGGCTTGGGCTTAGTATGCTTGGGCTTAGTAGGCTTAGATTTAGTAGGCTTAGGCTTAGTAGGCTTAGACTTAGTAGGCTTAGGCTCAGTAGGTTTAGGCTTAGTAAGCTTAGGATTAGTAGGCCTAGTCTTAGTAGGCTTGGGCTTAGTATGCTTGGGCTTAGTAGGCTTAGGTTTAGTAGGCTTAGGCTTAGTATGCTTAGGCTTAGTAGGCTTAGGATTAGTAGGCTAAGGCTTAGGCTTAAAAGGATTTAACTTAAATAAGGTCGCGCTAGTCTTTTGTTTGGTTTGGTTTGTTAGCTAAATTAGGCTTAGACCTTAAAAATTTAACTTAGATTATGGGAGGTTTCTTATTACCTATACCCTACTGTTTATAATATCTAGTCTCGCAAACTCATGACTCACACGTTTTTATTTTTTTCAAAAATAAAAAACGAAAAATGTCTTCATTTTGTTCGAGTAACTAACTCAACGTGATTTAACCTTGAAAAAAAACACAAGAGAGGTTTCTCAACTTTTTCAAAACGAACGAAAAGAAATCCTCAGCTGGATTGACGATTTTTGGAGCGGAAACAGTGTTAAATTCATGACTTTTAGCTTTTCATTTGCGTTTTATGATAGCAAACATAGGTAGACGTGATGTCAAACATGGGTTCACATGGGATTAACCATAGGTTACATAGGTTTATGGATAGGAACTGGTAGGGTAATAGAGGAAATGGCATTTGATTTTAAATTCTTTGTTTATATTTCATAAAAAGTGGCAAAAATTTTTGAAATTTTAAAATTTTCAAAAAATTGAAAAAAATAAGAGGTCTATTTTGGCTAAAAATAATTTTAAAGCATAATAGTACTATAGTGATACCATGAGAAAAGTTTTAGTTTTATACTTTCATTTTAAAAAAATTTATGACAAAACGAATTTTAAAATGCAATAAAAATCAAAGTCGAAAACTTAAAATTATTTTTTTTTCATTTTCCAGTAAATACTTAAAAATGACATTTTAACTGTTTATGACTATTGATAAAATGTGTAAGTAAGCCAAGTTTTAAATTTTTTTGTTAATTCGTATTTTAGTCCTAAATTTTTGAAATTTTTGTCCTATTTTTTTAGAAATTAATTTTTTTTTCATTTTCTAGTAAAAGTTTTTAAAAATTTTAATTGATTATAAATTGTGATGAGATGTGTTTGTAAGCCAAGTTTTAAATTTTTTTGTTAACTCGTATTTTAGTTATAATTTTTGAAATTTTTATTTTATGTTTTTTAAAGATTTTTTTTTCGAAATCCTTAAAAATTTTGTGTCGATATTACATAATAGCTCAAAAAAATGTCTTTTATTCTTTTTAGCACCACATTCAGTACCCATTCCCCCTTAATTACAATATTTTTACTTAGTAAATTCAATCTTTCCCACAAGTGTCATTACCTATATTTTTAGCCATAAATTTGGAATTTTTACGATTTTCCAATTTCCTAACTCTAACTTATATTAGAGTCAACTTTTCTGCTATTCATCACTCCGATTGACTCTCATTAATATTAAGAGAGAATTACTTTGGTCAGAAAACACTTGGCCTCGAGTTTAAGGCCAACGAGTTTAAGGCCAAGAATGAGTCATTTAGAGCAAACAAAGGCGTTTTAGGTATAGCAAGGTAATGGTTTGGGGTTTTTACTATCTCAATTTTTTAAAGTAAGTTTTTTTAAAAATATTTTTATGTTTTTTATAAAAAAAAATTTTTTAACTTTAAGCTTAATTTTCGGCCAAAAAACGGGTTTAAAAATACTTTTTGAAGTCACAGTAAGCTTGCTAATGGTTTTTGCCATCTTTTTAGCTATTTTTTCATTATTATAACTTCAGTTTAACATGCAAGACGACCTAATATGGCCAGCAATACCTTTTTCTCTAACCACTGGCCCTTTATTTGACCGCTCTTTCATTCCTACGCACTCTCTTTCTTCTCTTCTTGTTTTTTATAATTTTCTTCCTACCTCTGGCCGCATTCTCATTTTTGCGCGCTCTCTCTCCTTTCTTCTTGCTTTTTTAAAATTTTCTCCCAGTCTCTGGCCGCTGTCTTCTTCTTCTGCGATCTCTCGCCCACTTCTCTTTAATTTCCTCTAACTTCTGCCCTTTCTCTGGCCGCTCTCCCCTTCCTCTTTACTGTTTCAATTTTCTTCTTCAGTTTCATTGACATTTCGCGCCTCTTTCCTTGGCCCACATGGCCCAACGACTTTTGGGTGTTCTAAAATTCATTGGACGAAGAAGATTAAACTGGCCCCATTTTGGAACGGACATTCCTTGTTATAGACACCTTGGCGGGTGTTATGAGCGGAGGATAGGGTATTGTAATATAATTTTGGGCTCGTTGTTGTTGTTCACATAATTTACTATGCTTTTTGTGTTTTTATATTGTTGTTGTTATCCTTTTGAAGCTAATATTCAGGTTTTTGTTTATGATTTTGGCAGAATTTGCTTGGATTATACAGATTTTTCTTGATTTTGTTTCATTCTTCATGATTTTTGTTGATTTTTAGGTAACAATCGACTTTAATACCTAGTTTTCTTGTATTTAAAAGTAAGCTTAAGTATTTAGCAAGCTTTTGCATAGTTTATGTTGGCATTAGGTTGAGTTACTATCAAGTTATGATTCAATATACACCATGACATCAAAATTTTTTTGGGTGTAAACGAAGTTTTTGCTTATTTTCATCAACCTAACTTAAATTTTAACAAAACATGCTGTGCCATAAACAAAATCGATTGTTTTCCCAACATTTTAAGGTATAGGTCATTAAGTTTTGTCAAGATTGACCTTTGGTTTGATTCATTTCCGTTCGGCCATCTTCCAAAGTCCGATTTTAAGCCTAAAACTCGAATTTTAAGCCAAATATCTCACTTTTTAAGCCTAAAACATTGGTCTACGTTGCTTTAAAGTACGTTCTACGAAAGACACTTACAATCTCGTGAAGTTTTTTGTTTTTCTAACTCCACGCTCTTCGAAAAAGGCTTTCGTAATGTTGTTTACGTGGTCTATGGCCACTGAACGTTATATTATAGTAGTGAGTAATGGCGAGGGAAAATGTTAAAATTGTTGTTTTTGGATTTATAAGCTATGTTTAGTTAGTTTATAACCTTTTTCTACTACGAAAATGCTTTAGGTAATCGTATTTTGCCTTCGTATGGTTTTTGGATTCTAACTTTTGTTATCTAAAATTAAATTAAATTTTTTTCGAAAGTTATTGACAAGATTGACATACTTGTGTCACTAATGAGCCATTTAATGCATTAAACTAGCATACATTAATGTTTTAAGGCTGTCAAACATCTGGCATGTTACTTGTTTGTGAGGAATGTTTCGTCGTATAAGATGTCCGCTCGGCTTAAATTAAAAAATATTTTTTTTGATAATTGAAAAAATTAGTTTTAATAGCGTACAATAAGATGTTTATTATAATGAAAATGGTTTTTTTTTGTTGGACATGTTTCAGCGTATAAGTTAATTCCGCAGGCTGCAGATTTTAAATTTCTGCAAAAACAACCTCATTTGGTTTATATTGCAATTCCATGATATTAGGGGAAGTAAAAATAACTATCAGAACAATTTTGCGGCACCAATTTAGTAATTAAAGACTAATTTTGTTTGTTTGGACATCTGATGTGTACGATAATATGCTCGAGCGTCGCGTGATTAAACAGGATTCTGTGTTTCTAATTGGGGAATTGGAATTGTTGTTATTTTAGCGTGTCGTGTTTAAAAATGTTGAAAATTTGAGAAATCGCTTATGATTTTATGTTGCAGTAGGTATAATACACTAGATCAATATCTTGATGTTTTATCTAAGTTATCGATGATTTCAGGTCACAATGGCTTCGGAATACAAATTTTGTTGTAATTCACACGTTCATGTAAGTTTATTTTTCTATTTAGAGTTTGTAAATAAAGTTATTGCGTTTTTACGGCCAAGAAACGCCAAATTTTGGCTGTTTTCAACCATTTTTTGCTTTGTAAACAAAGTTTTTGTTATTTTTTCGAAACTTAATGAATATTTTTCAGAACGCAGTGATATCCACAGCTATTATCAGTTTATTTGGGGGTGGATTCGCATTGTTTTTCATTATTATCAGCCTGTTATGGATGTTTTTACCCCTCCCAATCTTGGCCGCTTTCGGCAACTTATCACTGTTATTGGGCCGATGCACTCGAACCGCTTGTTTGTATTGGGTCTACTTTATCACACAAGTAAGTTTGTGGTTTTTACTATGTTTAGCTGCTTTTGGTTAGGTTGTTTGGGTTTGGATGGGCTCTGCAGCCTGCGGGTGACAAGTTATACGGTGAAAGATTACTTTTGTTTTTTTTGTGGAAAGAAAGTTTTTGCAATTTTTGAAAATGTTAAAAAGACCTTGTTAGTGGCATTTTTAGTCGATTTATTTTCAATTTTTGCATTTTTTTTATAAAAACCTTTGGTCTGCAACCTGCGGGTGACAAGTTATACGATGAATCAAGTATTGTAATATAAAGTAACATTTTTGGTGTTTATATAGTCTTTTAGGTATAAATAAGGGTAAAAACTGGAAAATCAAAGAATTTTTTTCTTCCTGCCAAAGTTTTCTTTACAATTATTATTTTCAGGTACTGTACATAATTGGCGGTGGAATCTGGTGCTTCTTCCTCTTCGTCTGGGGTGATGCTATCATTCACGACCGTCTCGAAGAGTACTTTGACGAGACTCACAAGTTCAAAAAAGGCCTTGGTGTCTACTTTACCGTCCTCGCTTCTTGCGGGCTACTGTACTTTTTGATGAACATCTACTTCCTTCACATCGCCATCAAGTCTTACAAGTACTTAACTCGAGTACTGAGTATCAGAGACCATCACGTTGATACTGTGGTGGACGTGCCGGCTCAAGCACCGATGAACGTGAACTTCGAAGGCCGTGCTTCGGCGCCAACGTTCTCACCTGATGTGACGGCACGATTGCCTGTGAATGATGTGGACTATCATGCCCAACCGTATTCACAAGCACCAGCAAACTATGATGCACCACCGGCCTATGATCAACAGCATATGTATCCGGTTTTGCCTCAGAACGACAAGAATTGAGGGATATTGTAGTAGATGTTGAGGTTTTTTTTCGATCTTTTTTAAAATTTAATTTTTTTTAATTTTAAAAATTTTTTTAAAAATTTTAAAATGACATTATTATTTATATATACAGCAGACTAACTCCCGAAATAGCTTTACACCCCTTCACAAGTACATTTACATTTTGTTGACTTGCCATAATTACTTTGATATTATTATTGCTTTCATCAAATCACATTTACAATGTCTATTTATGGTAACACTACATATTAGACTATATATGTATAGGTCTGTCCTAACATAATATTATTATTATTATAATTCTTCGACTCAATTTTTATTATTTTGGTTAGTTTTCCGGGTTTTTACATAATAAACACTATTTATACATATTTTTGGTTTTTTATGAAGAAACTTTGTTTACAGGGCAGAAAATGGCAAGAAATTTCTTTACAAAACAAAAAATGGCAAGAACTTTCTTTACAAAGAAAAAAGTGGCAAGAACTTTCTTTACAAACTAAAAAATGGCAAGAACTTTCTTTACAGATCATAAAATGGCAAGTACTTTCTTTCCAACTTCTATATTGAGTTAGTTCAGTTTATTTACAATAGGTCAAGTAAAGACAATCTTTTTCATTCCAACTACCTTAATTTAGTACCATTTGTACCACAAAAATTATGTTCTTTTAGTTCCTTGTACCATGGTTCCATTTTGTCCATTGGTACTCCGAGTATTCCCACAGCATATGGTACTATATTATCATAGCATTTAGCTTTTTTAGCACTCTGAAATAACAAAAACTTTCTTTACAAAGCAAAAAATGGCAAGAACTTTCTTTATAAAACAAAAAATGGCAAGAACTTTGTTTACAAAACAAAAAATGGCAAGAACTTTCTTTAAAAAACAACAAATGGCAAGAACTTTGTTTACAAAACAAAAAATGACAAGAACTTTCTTTACAAACTAAAAAATGGCAAGAACTTTCTTTATAAAACAAAAAATGGCAAGAACTTTCGTTACAAAGAAAAAACGGCAAGAACTTTCTTCACAAATCAAAAAATGGCAAGAACTTTGTTTACAAAACAAAAAATGGCAAGAACTTTGTTTACAAAACAACAAATGGCAAGAACTTTGTTTACAAAACAAAAAATGACAAGAACTTTCTTTACAGATTGAAAAATGGTAAGAACTTTCGCTTCCTCCACAACCACTCATGCCTACCTTGATATCCCCATAGCCAAAGTTTCGACTATGAACTATGCTTATGTCAGTCTTATTTCGTATCACACCACCATACTGTACATCCTCCAACTTGATGTAGTTAACCAAAGGAGTTAATGACAATAGGGCTGGTACTGCTTCTCTAGTCACGACATACGAACATCCTTGACAAAAATCTAGATACACTGACTCGTTGTAGAGTTTGGGCTCGATGAAGCTAAAGATAAGACATAACATCAGGTAAGAAGAAAGAAAAAGAGATTTTAAGTTGTAAAACCTTACTATTTGCTCTGCTTGTTCCTAAACGGCTTGGCTTTGCGGAAACGATTGCAAACAAAGAGTTGGTTATGTCGTTTATACATCTCATTGTATATGCTTTCAATAAAAAAGTTGAGTCGAGTCAGTTCGATTATAGTGTCATCGTCTGTTTTTAGTAAGTACTTGGCCTCTGGACAATATTTGTTGTAATAACTAAAAGAGGCGTGGACTTTTATTGGCAGTAAGTTGTATCTGAAAATAAGAAAGTTATTGAACTTAAGGTTACTGTAGAGCAAACGAAAGTAAAGCATCGGTTACTGTAGAGCAAACGAAAGTAAAGCATAGTTACTGTACGATACAAGTAAGTAAATTGAAACAGACCAGAGTAAAACAAAGCAAAATGAAATAGAAAAAAAAGTAGGGTAAGACAGGGTAGGCTAGTAAGATAAGGCAGTGAAGAGTACAATACAGGTCTAAGGCAGTGTAGGGTAGATCAGGATAGACTAAAGTAGTTTAGAGCAATACGGGGAGAGCAAGTGCAGGGCATAGGCAGGGCAAAGGCAGGGCATAGGCAGGGCATAGGCAGGGCATAGGCAGGGCATAGGCAGGGAATAGGCAGGGCATAGGCAGGGCAAAGGCAGGGAATAGGCTGGGCGAAGTACTTACGAATCAGCGAACTTGTATCTGATTATGTCCTTATATTGTCGTTGTTCTTTCAACAATTTCTCACTGATCTCTTTGTCTGTAGTATCTCCAATGATAAATCTAACTAGAATGTTAGCTGGATTTTTCTAAAACCAACCCAAAATTTAAAAAAATTTTAAATTTAAATTATTTTTTTATTTTAAATTTAAAATTGAAGCTTACATCATACATCCAAGTATCCCTAACTTTCTGCCGTTTTTCAAAATACTTTGGAGCACTTATCACTATGACTAACATGTCAATACGTCTACACAAGCCCTCTGAAGAGCTCATAGTGTATTCGAAAACTTTGTCTTTGAATTCAGCTACAAATTTGTTATCTTCTGGTGACATACGAATTTGTACATGTGGTACTGTGTAGTCCACATCTGAAAATACAAAAGCTTAGTCAATTCTTCTTAATTTTTTCGTTTTTTTTTTGTTTTTTAAAGCAATTTTACGTCATTTTTGACGTTTTTATTTTGTAACGAAACTTAACTAAAATATTGGAAAATGTTGCGAAGCGTCACAAATATTATTGGAAAAATAGAAATAACAACTTTGTTCCAATTTTAAACAAAAAATGCGTTTTTAAAGTGAAATACAGCTTTGTGAAAAAATGTCAAAAAATTATTGAAAAATGTTGCGAAGTGTCAGAAATATTATTGGAAAAGGCGGAAATGACCAAATAAATTAAAAAAAACATAAAATATGCATCAAATCAACCTATAAAAGCATTTTAGAGTAAAACACAGCTTTGTGACAAAATGTCAAAAAGATTATTAGAAAATGTTGCGAAGTGTCACAAATAGCAAAGTAGAAATCACTAAAGCTATTTATAAGTAATAAATATGCTTTTTTAGAGTAAAATACGGTTTTTTAACGGTATATAAAAAATATTAGAAAATGTTGCGAAGTCTCACAAAAATATTGGAAAACGAAGAAAGGCCGGTTAAATACCAAAAAACCTAAACTCTTTTAAAAACAAAGCTAAACTTACAAAAATAAAGGCACAATAAACTGACAATAACCACCAAGTAAAAGAGTTGAATAAGTTTATTGCGAGTTGAATTTATTACTGTAGTAGAAGTATGTGTCATAATTAGCCTATTAAAACGTCTTTAAAGCAATTTGCGTTTAAAAAAATTTAAAAAATGTTTATTAAATTAATAAATTAGCAAAAAAACATAAATGATTTTGGGTTTGAACCCTTTTGGGAGACTTTTTTTCCTTTGTCCACATCACTTTTCTTTGATTACAATGTAATTTATACGCTTTACATTAATATGTATGATGGAAACATTGTTCAACGTGTTTCTTTTAGATATTAGTAAATCAAAAAATATTTAAAAAGATTAATTAAGATTTACTTTTTTTACAAAGCAAAAAATGGCAAGAACTTTCTTTACAAAACAAAAAATGACAAAAACTTACTTTACAAAACATAAAATGGCAAGGACTTTTTTTAGAAATCAAGAAACGGTAAGAACTTTCTTTACAGATCAAAAAAGTGGCAAGAACTTTCTTTACAAAACAAAAAATGGCAAAAACTTTCTTTTCAACCTTTATATTGGCCTAGTTCAATTTATTTACAATAAATCAAGTAAAGACAATCTTTCATTACTGCTACCTTAATCCAGTGCTATTAGTACCGTTTTTACTACAAAAATTATATTCTTTTAGTTCCTTGTACAATGGCTTCATTTTGTCCACTGGTACTCCGAGTATGCCCACGGCGTATGGTACTATATTATCATAGCATTTGGCTTTTTTAGCGCCCTGAAATGGCAAAAACTTTCATTACAAATCCAAAACTTGCAAGAACTTTCTTTACAAATCCAAAAATGGCAAAAACTTTTTTTACTAAACAAAAAATAGCAAGAACTTTCTTTACAAAACATAAAATAATAAAAACTATGCCTACATACCTCGGTATCGTGATAGCCAAAGTTTTTACTGTCAATTATGCTTATGTTAGTTTTGCTTCGTAACACACCACCATACTGTACATCCTCCAACTTGATGTATTTAACCAAAGGAGTTACTGCCATCAACTCTGGTACTGCTTCTCTCGTGACAACATACGAACATCCTTGACAGAAATCTGGATACATTGACTCGTTGTAGGTTTTGGGGTCCATAAAACTAAAATTTTAAATTTTTAAAATAAAAAAATTAAATTTTGGTTTTTTGCGGCAAAAAATAAACATTATTGGCATTATGTTTTAGGGCAATTGAAAAAGTATAATAATGGCACGAATGTTGTATATACCGAACAATCTGAAATTTTTGTAAATTACAATAAAAACCGTCCGAAAATTTAAATTTATATTTTCACGCCAAACTAAAAAATTTTTGGCATAGTGTTGCAAGAAGTAACACACAAGCTATATCTATTTAAAAAAAGTCAAACGTTGAAGAACTTTTCTGCAAACTACAATAAAAACCGGCCAGAAATTTAAATTTATATTTTCGCGCCAAACTAAAAAATCCTTGGCATTGTGTTGCAAGTTACAAAAAGTAACAAAAAACCTATATCGGTTTTAAAAAAAATCAAAAGTTGAAGAAATTTTTGTAAATTACAGTAACAAATTGACGGAAGAATTTGAATCTCGCTTTTCGCGCCAAACTTTAAAACTATTGGCATTGTGTTTCAAACAATTAAAAATACCATACGAATTCAAGTTAATGTTTTTCAATTGTAAAAGCCTTACAATTTACTTTTTATGTCCTTGTTCGGCTGATGATTGCGAAAAGGGTTACAAAAGAAGAGTCGGTTGTTTTGCTCATACATCTTATTGTACATGTTTTCAATAAAAAAGTTGAGTCGAGTTAATTCGATTATAGTGTCATCGTCTGTCTTTAATAAATACTTAGCTTTTGAACAATATTTGTTGTAATAACTGAAGGAAGCGTGGACTTTTATTGGTAGTAAGCCGTACCTTAAAATAAAAAAAATTAAATTAGAAGGCATAGGTACAGTGAGAATAGAGTCAGGTGAATTAAGAAAGAGCAGTATAGAGTTGAGTAGGATGAAACAAAGCACGGTGAGGTCAAGGAGGCTAGGGCAAGTAAGGTAGGGCAGTGTAGAACAAAATAAGAAGTTTTGGGCACCACAGGCATAGAAAAGCAAGGCACAGGCAAGGCACAGGCAAGGCACAGGCAAGGCACAGGCAAGGCACAGGCAAGGCACAGGCAAGGCACAGGCAAGGCACAGGCAAGGCACAGGCAAGGCACAGGCAAGGCACAGGCAAGGCACAGGCAAGGCACAGGCAAGGCACAGGCAAGGCACAGGCAAGGCACAGGCAAGGCACAGGCAAGGCACAGGCAAGGCACAGGCAAGGCACAGGCAAGGCACAGGCAAGGCACAGGCAAGGCAGGTTACTTACGAATCAGTGAATTTATATCTGATTATGTCATTATATTGACATTGTTCTTTCAACAGTTTTTCACTGATCTCTTTGTCTGTAGTTTCTCCAATGATAAATCTGACTAGGATGTTAGCTGGATGTTTCTAAACTGTCCAATATTATAAAATTTCTTTTTAATTTTCTTAAACTTAAAATAAAAATTGAAGCTTACATCATACATCCAAGTATCCCTAACTTTTTGCCGTTTTTCAAAATTCTTTGGAGCACTTAGGACTATGACTAACATGTCTATTTTTGTACACAACCATACTGGAGGGTTCATGGTGTATTCAAATATCTTGTCTTTAAATTCAGCTACAAATTCGTCATTTTTTGATAACATGCGCATCTGTAGTACATGTGGTACCGTGTAGTCAGCATCTGGAAAATACAAAATTTTGGCTGATTTTTCTTAACTTTTACGTTTCCTAGCTTTTCCATTATTTTAAAAAGCAAATTCACGCCTTTTTTGACGTTTTTTATAATGTAACAAAATGTCAATAAAATATTGGAAAAAGGTGCGTAACGTCACAATTTTATTGAAAAAGTAAAAGTGATCAAATTACAAAAAAAAATCATTTTTATAGTAGAAATACAGCTAACTGATTAAAAGCCAAAAAAAACTTGTAACGAAATGTCAATAAAATATTGAAAAATTTGTAAAGTCTCATAAATTTTTATTGTATTGATGAAAAAATGAAAATTTGCCTTAATTGTCTAAAACAAAAAAACACTTTTGGAGTAAATTACGGTTTTGTGACAAAGTGTAAAAAAAAACGTTTTAAAAAGTTGCAAAGTGTCACTGGAATATTGGAAAAAGCAAAAAGACAAAAAAAGTTTTAAATGAGCTCAAATACACAAAAAACAATAAATTTTTAAAAAAACCAAGGTTAACTTACAAAGATAAGTGCACAATAAACTGCCGATAACAACCAAACAAAATATTTTTAAAAGTTTATTATTGATGATAGTTATTGCTGTAGTAGAAACAGGTGTGATAACTTTCATCGGGATATTAAATTATCTGATTACAATCAATTAGTTTATCTGGTCTGCGCCAAAAAGTGTTTTAATTATACCAAAAGCTGCTTTTTAAATCGAAATCAGATATAATAAAAGTTAAACGGTCCCCCTCCTTCCATATATCTAAATTAACTTTATCTCATCAAGATAATATTAAAACTTTTTAATTCTATAACACATACAATTTAGTAGGAAGGGGGGGGAGGTAGAGCTAAGGCTAGAGCTAAGACTCTGAATTTAAGAGTCTAGAGCTGCGCCTCTGGGCATCTGTGCTTCTGGATCTCTGGGTTAGGGCTAAGGCTCTGGGGTAAGGCTTTGGCGCTAGGGCTCTGGGGCTAAGGCTCTAAGCCAAGGAATTGGGGTTAGAGCTCTGAGGCTAAGACTCTGAGGCTAGAGCTCTGGGACAAGGGCTCTGGGCGCCTGGGCTTCTGAATCTCTGGGCTAGGGCTAAGGCTCTGGGGTAAGGCTCTGGCGCTAGTGTTCTGGGATTGGGGCTCTAGGCTAAATATCTGAGGCTAAGACTTTGAGGCTAAGACTCAAAGGTTAGGCTCTGGGCTAATAGTCTAGATCTGGGCCATTGGGCTTCTGGGTCTCTGGGCTAGGGCCAAGGCTCTGGGTTAGGGCTCTAACGCTAGGGCTCTGGGCTAAGGCTCTGGGGCTAGGATTCAGAGGTTAGGGTTCTGATGCTAGGGCTCTGGACTAAGGCTCTGTCATAAGATTTTGGGGTTCGGGTTCTAAGCTAGGTTTTGGACTAGGGCTCTTAAGAGTAAGAGCAGATAAATAAGTTTGAAAATATGCCATCAATCTATTTATTCATACTGAAGCTTCTAAACTACAATTACAACTTTCATTTTAACTCATCATACACAATATGACAAGCTAATATATATTACTGTAATTAGAAAATTGCAGTAGGGCAGCCATCTTCTCCATAGCCAGTGACAAGAACATTGAAGTAGTGTCGGTGTGCCAACATTAAATCACTGTCCAACAGTTTATAACCAGCACAATTAAGGTCAAACTCGCCTGTACATGCAATGTATGGACTACCTTCTGTCATGTTGTTATTATACCAAATCCAATTTTGCTCATGTAGATAGCCGAAAATCAATGGGTAAGTGTCAGTGATGGTATCATGAGCATGCACAACACGATAGTGGTGTGGTACGTACTTGGTGTGAAGGTCGGCGTAATCACTGTAGCCTACACGTGGTTTTCTGAAAATTAAATTTTTTTTAAATTTTAAAATTGTGACACTTCTTCACATAACTGAAACAGAAAACCAGAAATTTGCTAAAAAATTACTTTAAATTACACAAAAATTCGAAAAAGTTTTGTTAAAATTTAATTGTGACACTTCGTCACACTTTTTCAATTTTTCCAATAAGTTTTGTGACATTTCGTCAAAAACTAAAAAATTGCAAAAAATTGATAAATATAGCAGTTTAAAGTTAACACAAGTACAAACATTATATTTTCCACGTTTTTAAAAATTTTTAATTTTCCAATAAACTCTGTCACATTTCGTCAAAATTGCAAAAATAAAAAAACCGATTAACATAAGCCTGAAAATGTTCCTTTAAAATCAACATAGAACGTTATTTTCAAATTGCGCAGTCACAAAAATAAAGAAATATTATTTAAAAAAACCCTACCCAAAAGTGTAATGTTCACTGTTGTTCTCATTCCAAGTGCCATTCAAACACAACTTCAAGCTGCTCAGACTAGCCAGTGCTGCTCCAAGAGAATGTCCAGTGACCCACAGTTTATATTCTGGGTATTGGCTGCTCAAGTCAGACAATTTTTCCAAAATGCCTGCGGCAAAAAGGTCTTCAAAGGCTGTATTGAAGTAACTGTTGACTTGGGTATCCGTGTCTAGGTATTGCTGTAGGAAGGTGAAGGCTGCTAGTATTTCTAGGTCCATCTGGGCACTGGCTTTTGTTCCTCTGAAAGATTATGTCATTTTTGTATTGTAAAGAAAGTTTTTGCCATTTGTCGTAAAGAAAGCATCATACCTAAACACTAAAGCGATAGACTGTTCTTCATGAACTACTGCAATGTAGGCGGCACAGGTGTCGTTGTGGGTAATATCACAATCAACTTCAAAGCGTTCAATCAACTGTAATCAGCACTTTTAATTTAAAAAGTAGAAAAAAATCTACCCTATCCTATCCTACCCCGCTCTAACTACTCAACGCTACTTTACTCTTATCAATACACCTACCTCAGCGTTGGTAAACCGGTTCTGAAGACAATCATTTGGTGTATCACTATATGCAGCAGCTGACAATGTCAACATAACTTTGGCCAAAGTTTCATTGTAGTCGGCATTGACATACGCCATAGTAACTGTCATCACAATTGTTGTTATCAAAGCCATTGAAGTCATCTTGATACGGCTTATTATTGTTACAGTACGGTCAGAGTTACAGTATGAAAACTGTCAGTACAAGTTACAGTACGACGAAAAAATAGTACAGTACAAAAAATAATTACAGTACAGTAATTTTAAACAAATAGTACTACTATATCACTCAGTACAGTATCGCTAATTTTTAGAACTAACACAATACTATTTAGTATTATAGTAGTACTATATAGTATCAAAGTCTATATAGTATTACAGCACTAATATTGAACTCAGATTGTCAATGATGATAGTACAGTAAAACTTCCTTGCTTATATACCACGTTATTGTGGTTTATTACAGTTGTAAATCCATAGTAAGCTTTGTTTACATTGATCGTTTGACCGTTCCAAAAAGATCAATTTTCTTTTTTTTCAAGTTTCAAATAAACTTTTAATACCCAAATTTATGCACGCTTTTATTTCCATCGATCAAAGCGTTCGGTTTTGAAGACCAGGATGTTTTACCTTGTTTAACATGTTTATGTTAGCCTTTTGCTATGTTTGTACAGGCCTTTGGTAGCTTTTCACTACGTTTTTGCTAGCCTTTTGTGGCCTTTTACTATGTTTATAACAGATTTTTTAGGATCAAGCTTAGCTACCTTAACATCTTAAGTTGTTCGAATAATTTGGAGCCCTTTAACCCAAAAAATTTCCTGTGAGATGGGCACAGAATTATTTGAACGCCTAGTAGATTTTAGGGTTTTTAGACTTATGCTTAGTAGGCTTAGGCTTAGTAGGCTTAGGCTTAGTAGGCTTAGACTTAGTAGGCTTAGGCTTAGTAGGCTTAGGCTTAGTAGGCTTAGACTTAGTAGGCTTAGGCTTAGTATGCTTAGGCTTAGTAGCTTTAAGGTTAGTAGGCTTAGGCTTAGTAGGCTTAGGCTTAGTAGGCTTAGACTTAGTAGGCTTAGGCTTAGTATGCTTAGGCTTAGTAGCTTTAAGGTTAGTATGCTTAGGCTTAGTAGGCTTAGGCATAGTAGGCTTAAGCTTAGTAGGCTTAGGCTTAGTAGGCTTAGGCTTAGTAGGCTTAGGCTTAGTAGGCTTAGGCTTAGTAGGCTTAGGGTTAGTAGGCTCAGGCTTAGGCCCCCTGGGACTCGGGAGTTTAGGAAGATTAAACTTTGTGGTATCAACAGTATTATACAAATTATCTTTTTTTATCTTTAAAAATTTCACATTCCTACCAAAAAAAAAATAAAAAAAACGTTGTTTATTCGTCTGAACCGGCAGCGGTTGGTGGCGTTGAAACTGGGTTTCTGATTATGTGGATTCGTTTTGTAGTGATATTGTTGATTCTTCAAGTTTTTTCAGGCCAAGCTCAAAAGTCTTGTTATAATTGCCTCGGCTTTCAAGATCCGAATGCACCGCATGGGGTGAGATTTTTAATTACTCTTGCCTTTGCCTTGCTTTTGCCTGTGCCCTGCCTTTGCCCTGCCTTTGCCCTGCCTTTGCCCTGCCTTTGCCCTGCCTTTGCCCTGCCTTTGCCCTGCCTTTGCCCTGCCTTTGCCCTGCCTTTGCCCTGCCTTCGCCCTGCCTTTGCCTTGCCTTGCCATACTTTGCTTTGCCTTTGCCTTTGCCCTGCCTTTGCCCTACCTTTGTCCTGCCTTTGCCTTGCCTTGCC
The DNA here is from genome assembly GCA_904066225.2 of Bursaphelenchus okinawaensis. Lineage (NCBI taxonomy): Eukaryota > Metazoa > Nematoda > Chromadorea > Rhabditida > Aphelenchoididae > Bursaphelenchus > Bursaphelenchus okinawaensis. Next base: position 983,968 of record CAJFCW020000005.1, on the reverse strand, counting down.
TTGCCTTGCCTTGCCTTGCCTTGCCTTGCCTTGCCTTGCCTTGCCTTGCCTTGCCTTGCCTTGCTTTGCCTTTGCCTTTGCTTTTGCCCTGCCTTTGCCCTGCCTTTTCCCTGTTTTTGCCCTGCCTTTGCCCTGCTCTTCACTAATGTTATAAAAGGTTGTGTTATATAAATGGTATACCATATAATATTTTACTTTTCAGGACGGAAAAATAACATTTGACACAAACTGCGCAGTGGTTGATGCCGATACTCGTGTTACCAAAACCTGCAATGGAGACTGTGTTTCTAAGATTGGCATGTTTAGGTATATGGAGCATGGTAAGTACATGTTTCTTCTTTCTTTTTACAATTATTGCAACACAATTTTTTTTTAAATTTTTATTTTTTTTTAGATTTCAAAATTTTTTTCCGAGGCTGCGAAAAAATTCTGGTATGTTACTCATTTTACTCTTTTTATAGGATAAGTTAGGGTAGGCTTGGGCAATGCTAAGACTAGAACTACTAGATAAGGTTAGGGCTTAGGCTAAGACTATAAGCTGGCTAAAAAACAGGACTTGGGCTAGAGCTGCTTATAAGAATAGAGCTATAGCTATGGGCTGGGCTAGAACTAGGAATTGAGCTAGAGTTAAATCTAAAGCTACGACTAGCGCTCTTAGCTTGGGTTGTTGGCTAGAGCTCTAGGCTAGCGCTCTTAGCTTGGGTTGTTGGCTAGGACTCTGGGCTAGGGCTCTGGGCTAGGGCTCTGGGCTAGGGCTCTGGGCTAGGGCTCTGGGCTGGGGCACTGGGCTAAAGCTCTGGGCTAGGACTCTGAGTTAGGACTAGGTCTAGCTACTATGTCACTTCAAAATTTTTAAAATTTTAGAAAGGATGTAAGGACACAATAATAAAGTACCGTAAACTAAAAGCTTATGGTTGCACATGTGATGGATCCATGTGTAATTCTATCATTTTGGACTTTCCAAACACTACCACACCTACAGCGACACCTACTACAAAATTGTCCACGACCACAGAATTTACTACAACATCGACTGATCTCACAACTACAACACCTCTACCGACCACTACTTCTGATGTTGTAGTATCCACAACTTCAGGTCAAGATTCAACTGTTACTGCCTTTGACAATACTACAGTAGACTCAAACACGACCCTGCCAATTCAATCCACCACCGACTGGTCGATTGCCACTACAACTGATGGCGATACAACATCGTTTACTAAAGTAACGACTGATCAAACTGGAACGTTTTCTACTGTTCCTGGATGGACTTCTGAATCCTCTACAATAAATCCTGTTTCGACAGCTCCAGCTTTGTTCCCAACCGACTGGTCGATCTTACTGACGACTTTGATCTGGAACTATATTTGGTTTTGGTTGTTGTAGTAGATTGAAGGCAAATAAAGAAGAACTGACTTGGATTTGTTGATTAATTTTTAACTTTGGTTGTTTTCGTCTTAAGACCTATAGAAGTAGGCTTATTAGGCTTAGACTTGTAGACTGAGGCTTAGTAAGCTTAGGCTTAGTAGACTTAGGCTTAGTAATCTTAGGCTGAGTAGAATTAGGCTTAATAGTTTTAGGCTTAGTAGAATAAGACTTAGAAGACGTAGGTTTAGTAGGCTTAGGTTTCGTAGGCTTAGGCTTAGTATGCTTACATTTTTTCCTTATTAATCTTAAGTATAGGCTTAGCAAGCTTTGGCTTGCTAGGTTTAGTCTATGTACAATTAGGCTTAGGCTTAGCAGACTTGGGTTTTAGAGGCTTAAAAAGCTAGGCATTTTTTAAAATTTTATGTTGAAATTTTATAAAATTTTTAAAAAAAATTTTAAATTTATTGAATTGGCAGTGATCGGTGGCGTTGGAGTACAATTTCTGGTTGATCATGTGGCTTTGGGTCGTTGTGACGTTGTTATTGATAAGTACGGTTTAAAGATTTTAAAAATATGCAGATTAATCTATTTTTTAAAATTTAAATTTTTTAAAAAAATTAAAAAAATTTTTGAAATGCGTTTTCTAGGCAGTGTAAATGGAAAAGACTGCTACGATTGTAACGGCTTTTTCTATGACAATCCAGGCTTTGGAAGTAAGCATTGTTTGGTTGTCGGCCCGAAAACTCCGTTGAAGAAAATTTGTCATACATGTGCAACGGGCGTTGGTGTTTATACTGAAGATAGAAGTCGTAAGTGTTGACTAGTCTTAGTGTTACTTCAAGCTATAGTCCTAACTTTTTGCACTAGCTTTAGCTATGGCTCTAATTTAAATTATAATCTTGATGTGCCCTGGCCTTAGTCTTAGCCTTGTCTTAAGCTCTAGCCTTTGCTTTAATGTTAGCCCTAATTTTAGCCTTAACCTTGTTCTGTTCCAGCCATGTCTAATCCAAACCTTAATTCTGTCCTGTCTTAACGCTAGCCCCGGTCCAAGCCCATCTCTGTTCTGCCTTAGTGCTAGTTATAGTCCAAGCCCTAACTTTATCCTGCTCTAGCCTTAGTCCAAGCCTTAATCTTGTTCTTGTTTAGTCAGGTCTTAGTCCTAGCCCTAGTCCAAGACCTAACTCTATATTAGTCCAAGCGCTAACTATGTTCTGCTTTAGCTATGCCTTAGTCCAAGTCATAATCCGGTTTTAGCGTCAGCCCTACTACAAGCCCTAGCCCTAAGTCTTAACTCTGTTCCGCTCTAGCTCTAGTCCGAGTATTAACTCTGTCCTGTCCCGGTGCTAGCCCTCATCCAAGCTCGAACCCTGTTTTGCCCTACTCATGCTTTAGCGCAAGTTCTTATCATAACGTCAGCTCTATTATAATCCCTAGTCTAAGACCTAACCCTGGACTGCTTAAGCCATGCCTTAGTCTTAGCTCTAGTTCAAGGCCTAACCTGTCTTTGTCTATGTTATAACTTTGTCTTGTTATAGCCATGCCGTATTCCAAGCTTTAACTCTGTCTTGTCCTAGTCATGTTTTAGTCTTAGGTTCAGGCTTAGTCTACTTTTACTAACTTTAAAATTTTTTTTAGTTGTGGATTTCCCCCTCGTTCATCGGTCTTGCAATGTACATAATATTGTAAGGCCTTTTTATTTAAATTTTTTTTATTTTATAAGTTAAAACAATTTTTTTAATAAAAATTTTTTTGTTTCAGTATTATTTTCAGACAAAATGCCAAAACCTAACCTTTGAATATAAATTTGGCAAGATGTCCGGCTACTTTTGTCCTTGTGAAGGAGCACTGTGCAATAATCAACCTTATGTGGCTAGCACAACACTACTCCCAACAACCAAACTACCTACCACAATATTGTCCACAACCACAGAAGCCACTACAACATCGACTGATCCTACAACTACAACACGTCTATTGCCAACCACCACTTCCATTGTTGTAGTATCCACAACTTCAGGCCAAGATTCAACTGTTACTGGCTTTGACAATACTACAGTAGACACAAACACGACCTTGCCAATTCAATCCACTACCGACTGCTCGATCTCCACTACAACTGGTGGAGATACAACATCGTTTACTGAAGTAACGACTGATCAAACTGGAACGTTTTCCACTGTTTCTGAATCAACTTCTGAATTCTCTACTGTAAATCCTGTTTCAACAGCTCCAGCCTTGTTCCCCACCGACTGGTCGATCTCACTGACGATTTTTTTCCTGAACTATATTTGGTTTAACTTGTTGTAGTAGGTTGAGAGGAAATAAAGATGAACTGACTTGAAATTTATGATACAGCTTACCCTATGTAAAGAATGTCATTTTTGTATAATTTAAAATTTTTTAAAGTTTTTTTTATTTTTAATTTTGAATTTTTTTTTCATGAGCGCGGCCCATTTTTATATTTTCTTATGTTCTGTGTAGTTTTGTTCCATTTTTCAGTAATTTTTGCCGTTTTTAAATAGAAACATGTTTAAAACTGGCCAAACACGCGAACATTTCGAAACTCCATGATGTTCTGAAAAGGGCGCACTCACTCCGTTTCGCTCTTGACGAAACGAAAGCCAAACGAAGCTCGTGCCTCCTTAGCTTAGTGGCAGAGCGTTGGTCTTGTAAACCAAAGGTCGTCGGTTCGATTCCGATAGGTGGCAACTCCCTTTTTGCGCTGTTTTTGAGTTTATTTTGCCGTTTTTTTGAAAATAAATTGGTAAATGAATTTAAAAAAGAATGGAATTAATTTTATTACTCAAAACTTAAAAGTGAAATTTATTTTATAACCAAAAAAAACCGTTTTCAACTTTTTCGCAACATTTCTTGGTCTAAAACGCTCAATTTCGGTTGTTTTTCCTCTTTTTCCAACCAGAAATGTCAAAGTTAATGTCATTTCTTAACAAAGCAAACAATGAAAATACCAAAAACAAAACGCAAACATTGTTCTCCAGCCCAGTCTGCCTATAAAAACCTGAGGAAACATTGATTTCGTGCCTCCTTAGCTTAGTGGCAGAGCGTTGGTCTTGTAAACCAAAGGTCTTCGATTCCGATAGGTGGCAACTCTTTTTTGTTCGTTTTTTATTCAAATTTTTGAAATGAAAACGGCTTTTTGGTCGTAAAATTTAACGAAAACAATCCTTTTATAAAATTCTTAAAAATTTCCAAAAAATGCTACCTAAATTAATGCTTTTTGGTTCAAAACGGCTAAAAACCTAAAGATTTCAAGAAATTTTAATAAAATTTATTAAATTTCGAATAAATTTTTGTGAAAGACATTTCGTGTAATACACAATAACATATACAATACTAAATCAACAAAAATGACTGACTTACAAATTGTCATCGAGTCGGGTCAAAAAGAATTGGACCAATTTCCTATGCGACCTATTGGATTGTTCAAATAATTATGAGCCCCATTTCAAAGCAAATTTTTGGAATTAGGAGGGTTAAGAATTAGCTGAACAACCTAGTTGACCATTTTCTTGCAATTTTTAAATTGTTCAAAAAAGTATGAGCCACCTTTCAAAGAAAATTTTTGGGGTTAAGTAGCTCAGAATTATATGAACAACTTTTTGCAAAGCTAAGGGCTCAAAATTATTTGAGCAACTTTTTTCGATGTTAGGGGCTCAAGCTTATTTGAACAACCTAATACATGAAAATCGTCTAATTCTTTTCGACGTGGCCTGACATTCACCAAAAATTACAACAAATATTGTGATTAGCGAGGGAAAAACCATGTAGAACAGCTTCAAACATACGATGCTTTTACCGCACGAGGTAAAATGATATTGTAAGAACGGGAAGAACAAAAAAGGAAGAACATTTCTGGATGGGGATGAAAATTTTTTTTTCTCTGCGAGGTTCACGGCCGAGGTATAACAAGAAACAAACGATAGAGAGAATAGTAAGGAGCTTTGGGTAATAAGGCACATCAGTTTTTACAGCGTAAGTTACTGAGTGGGTTGCTGAGTAAAGTGCAACGAGTTACTGAGTAAAACATGATGTGTCTTACAGAGTAAAATACAGTATTCTACAGAGTAAAACAAACTGAAGATTACAGAGTAGCTCACACAGTAACTTACAGTATAAAATGACTAGAGTCATTTGGCAAAATAACCGAGAAAGCTAGCCATTTCGAGGATATCGAGTAGTTTGGGTAACAAATAGGGTTTAAACTGTCATAACAATGAAATATACATACTATATGTGTTCAATATGATAGATTTGATGATAAATATAATACATACGATACAAAATGTCAAAAAATAGGCTGGGAATTTAGAAAAAAGTCCCAAAATCAATAAAGAAGATCAAAAAATCATCAAAAATAAAAAATATAAAAAAACTCAAAAATCTTCAAAAAACGCCCAAAAATTACAGTATTCTCATCCCAAGACAGCCAGCGGTTCTCTCAGGTCCTCCACCAGTTGTAGTAGCTTGGCCCGACAGATTGCCATCGGATGGTCGGGTGCCGCGATCAAGGCGATCATCATATTGGCTGCTTTAGCCGCGAGGATGGTGAACTCTTTGTAATGCAGGACCATCTCTTTCAGTCGGTCTCTGGCTCCTTGTCGGTCGAATGAGTCCCAGAGTTTGGCCGTGAAGATGGCGTTAATACTGTCCGTGGGTTGGTGACCGGAACGGGCTACGATTTTGCCTTGAAAATGGGAAAATTAGGGGTTTTTTCAAAAATTTTGTTATATTAGGTTGTTAAAATAATCCTGAACCACCTAATTCCAGAAAATTGCGTTAAGAGATGGCTCAGAACTTGTTGAACAACCTAATACTATCATTGATTTTGTCATATGAACTCTAGGAGCTATATCCCTGTACATGGCGACAAAAAGTCGTCTTTCACCTCAATTTCGTACCTGAAACCACAAAAAAGCAATATCAAAGACATACCATTGGAGTCGAAAAGAAGGACCGCTTTAACGCCGGACTGGGTTGCTTGGCCTAGATACCTCTCTACCGCCTTCGTCTTTAACATTTTCTGATCTGAAACAAATTAAAATTATAAATAAGGTAACAATACACCCGTTAATAAAGAACAATACACCAATTTATAGAGGATATGTAACATATTTCCTCAAAACACGACGAATTTTGCTCAAAATGAACATAGAAACATCTATGTTAATATAAATTGTTAAAACACCAAAACTTGGCATGTAAACGCGTAAAATATCTCTGGAGATCAACCAGATACAAACTGAGTTCATTCATAACATCAATAAGTTAATTTTTATTCAAAAAAAGTTGTTAGAAAAAGTGAAAATTTTGAAACTTGAACAATAACAACATGAGCAATATCTTGATATAAAATAAGTTAATAACAGCTCAAAAGACGTGAAAAAACGTTAAATTGTTATAAAAAATTGTTAATGAATTGAGAAAGTATACAATGAGATATCATGGTTTTAGACCTTGTTTTAGTTGTTTTGAAGTAAAAACAGCTAATTATTTGAAAAATCTCTCCAAAAAAAGTTCAAATCGAGCTAAAACAAAGGTTAGTAACAAAGAAAAAATAAAAAATTTGAAGGTTATAAAAAATAATGTAAAAAGTTCTAGTCCGTCCATCTATGACCGCAGCCTGGAGCCCCACACACGTAGTACAATCTCATTTCTTCTTCAGCACGTCGGCTTTGAGCTTGGAAAAATACTGCCACTTTGTGACTACAACGAGGACAAGGATGGTCCTCTGTCTTTGGTAAAGTCGGGTCTTGAGCTACATCAGCCACAATTTGTGTCAATTCACTGAAAAGAGAAATATCAGTTAATAGCTAAATACATCAATATAAGTTGGATCAATATTTGATAGAAATAAGTATATAAACCATTGTAACAAAAGTAAATAACATAGAAAACACGGAAAACGTACTCAATTTCGTGTGTAAGCCGATTTCGGTAGATACAAGGATGATCGGCATCTTCACGATGATCACAGTTACGGCAGGCGTAGATCAACTTCCTTTCTTCCTTATCCTCACGAGGGTACAACATGTTGTTACTAAAAAACAATAAATTTATTTTAAATAGTTTTAACGTAACATAAAAGAACAATTCAGCCATAATTTAGCAAAAAACGTATCAAAAACATTATATCCACCTCCTTGATGTATAACAAAACTATTCCCAACTCAATGAAAAGCCAAAGCTCACAAATACTTTTGAAAGTACCCCAAAACTATTAACTTGCTTTAGAATATTAATTCACTAAAAAACAAAACCAACTCGTTAGCTAGATCCAGAAAATTATCCACAGCTAATCATGTAAAACTTAAAAACTCCAAATTTAGTCAATAATAACTTCAGCTAAACCAAAATACTTTTGTCACGTGCCCACAAGCTGTATCTAACTTTATAATCAAAACAAAACGTATAGCGATCCTATTCAAAGCTAGAAAACTATAATTTAGCTCTCAAAAACTATAATTTTGACATCTACATTTTCTCAAACCAAATATAAACTATTTCTAAACACTTGCTATCAAAAACTGTAATTACCAGCTATTAAAAGCAATCTAAATTAATTAACAATAGCTTAAACCATCGAGCCGTTCATCTTCATGCCTAAAAACCAAAAACCGAAAGGAAAACAACTTACCATTCCGGACAAAAGTGAATTCCAGCAAATCCACTCATTTCCAAATGTTTTTTGCGCTCGTGGAGAAAATTTACACGTGATTCGGCCGCGTGAGTGTGCCCTCAGCTGACTGTCAAGTAAGAAAAACGAGATTGTGCAAAAAATGTGGTTTTTTCGTTGCGAAAAAGCTGGAAAAAGAAGTTGGGCGAAGTGTCACGTAGTTTATCGGGTTTTAACGAAGTGTAAATTTTTAAAGTTAAAATTGAATTTTAAGCTTAAAAATGACAATGTTTTGTAAAATACGTCAGACAAAGTAAGAAAAAAACAAAAAAAAAGTTAAATTTTATGCTTTTTTTTTACTTTTTAATGTTATGTTGTTATATAAATAAAGTAAAGAGTAATAAAACCCTTTGAGGATAGTCATATTGATAACAATTTCCGCCAAATTTTTGTTCTTATTTTGTTTGTCTTTGTGTATTGTTGAAAATGAATCAGCTTTTACTTTTTACTTTTTTTATTTTTACTAATTTACACATTGTGGGTAGTGTAATATACGATGCTGGTGAGTACACAACTGTAACATAAAGCTTATCTGCTCAATTAAAAAATAGTGCTATTTTGAATGATTTTAAGACATTTTAAAACGTTTTTTACAAATTTTGAACTTTCCAAACATTTTTTTACAATTTTTATATTAACCATGATGACTTATAGAAAAAGGTACAATAACAGCTAAATTCGGTGACAAAGTAGCCAGTGATGACATTATATTAGAAATACAGCCACTCTCCAATGAAGTACGGGTGTTTGGCCAAGAATGTGAAAAAGCTGATTCATGTACACAACAATGGCACCCTACTTTTGATGTTGAGTATGGTAACTTTATATTACAGTACGAAGCCCTAGCTTTGGTCCTAGCACAGAGCCCTAGCCCAGAGCCCTAGCCCAGAGCCCTAGCCAGAGCTCTAGCCCAGAGCCCTATCCCAGAGCCCTAGCCCAGAGCCCTAGCCCAGAGCCTTAGTTAAGCTTTCTAGTTCAAAGCCTTAGCACGAAGCCTTAACCAAGAGCCTTAGCTCTAGCTTTAGCCCTAAAGTTAGGTTCTAACCCTAGCCTTGACATTTAGTTTTTTTTGCTTAAAACTGACGTATTTTAGAAAAAACACGGCTAAAAAAGGAAAAGAACTGACAGAAAATGGCTTGAAATGCACTGTATACGATGATGTTACAGTAAAATTTGGTAAAGCTGAAACCAAACTGACAGTCGGAGTTTATGATGGGATAACCGATGATGCTCAAATACTGCCTCACTATTCCGATGGTAAATTTGGCATTGGCTTGGATTCAAAAATTTTAAATGAACTCAATTTTGTGAAACTTGTCAATACCCAGAATGCTTCGTCACAGTTTCTAGTGTTCGTTCCTAAACATCCGACGGTAAGTGAAGATTATTGTAGAAGCAAGAAAAAATATTCTGTAGGGTTAGGTAGGGTAGGGTAGAATAGGGTAGGGTAGGGTAGAGTAGGGTAAGGTAGGGTAGGGTAGGGTAGGGTAGGGTAGGGTAGGGTAGAATAGGGTAGGGTAGGGTAGGGTAGGGTAAGGTAAAGCAGGGCAGGGTAGGGTAGGGTAGAATCGGGTAGAGTAGGGTAGGGTAGGGTAGGGTAGGGTAGGGTAGGGTAGGGTAGAATAGGGTAGGGTAGGGTAGGGTAGGGTAGGGTAGAGTAGGGTAAGGTAGGGTAGGGTAGGGTAGGGTAGGGTAGGGTAGGGTAGGGTAGGGTAGGGTAGGGTAGGGTAGGGTAGGGTAGGGTAGGGTAGGGTAGGGTAGGGTAGGGTAAAGCAGGGCAGGGTAGGGTAGGGTAGGGTAGGGTAGAATCGGGTAGAGTAGGGTAGGGTAGGGTAGGGTAGGGTAGGGTAGGGTAGGGTAGGGTAGGGTAGGGTAGGGTAGAATAGGGTAGGGTAGGGTAGGGTAGAGTAGGGTAAGGTAGGGTAGGGTAGGGTAGGGTAGGGTAGGGTAGGGTAGGGTAGGGTAGGGTAGGGTAGGGTAGGATAGGACAGGGTATAGTAGAGTAGGGTAGGGTAGGGTTCCTCGCAGTAAAATAAAACCAAATCCTAGCGCTCGCAGTCATTTGTTGGGTCGTTTTACACCGAGGCAACTATTATATAAAATTACAATGTTACATAAGAAAAAGTTGCGTAATATCATTTCTTGCAATTTCTCTAAGGCTATCTTGTTATATCATGTATATTAAGTAATTGCGCACATTTTTTAAACATTTTTTTTATTTCTGAAACTTAGCTTTAGCTGTCCCGCAGAGCTATACCTTGATCTAAGGCTGGGGCTGGGGCTGGGGCTGGGGCTGGGGCTGGGGCTGGGCCGGCCGGGCTGGGCTGGGCTGGGCTGGGCTGGGCTGGGCTGGGCTGGGCTGGGCTGGGCGGGACTGGGTTGATCTGGGTTGGGCTGGGCTGGGTTGGGCTGAACTGGGCTGGGCTGGGCTGGGCTGGGCTGGGCTGGGCTGGGCTGGGCTGGGCTGGGCTGGGCGCTGGGCTAGGGCTGAAGCTAAGGCTAAAGCTAAAGCTAAGGCTGAGGCTAGAACTGAGGAGTATGTAGTTATAACTTGTTCGTTTTTTAGCGTTCGAAGTCAGTTGGGAAGATGGAAATAGGTAAGAACGATGAAGAAGCTTGTGGAAAGATAACCTTAGAAAGCGTAGTGAAAGACAGCAATGGATTTAGCGCTTGGGCTACTGATTCAAAGTAGGTTATCTAAAAAAATAAAAAAATTTTTTTTTATTTTAAAAATTTTTAAAATGTAAGGCTTATATTTAAAATTCAGAGCCACCTTTGACGATAAAACAGAAGATATCAAACTGTTCTTCTCCTTTACATCAACCCACAAGTTCTCCACCTCTTTAATCGAAAAATACTTTAAAAATGACAATGTTAATCAAGAACAATATCATGAGATGAAGGACATAACTATAACACTTCAAAATCTCAATGTTACAGTACCCAAAGACCAGCTTTACAAAAAAGACGGTCAGTACTACAAAAAATTGTTTTTACCGACCAACGGCGAGTTTGATGTTGAGTTAGGCAATCCAGTTCTAAAGGATTATTGTGTGAAGCTAACCAAATTTGAGGATGCTAGTCATAATATTGTCTTCCAAATTGGACTTGGATTAAGAAAGAATTCTGCAAGTATTATTGGCTATGGCAGTTTTGTTATGTTTTTGATGTTTTACTTGGTAAACGCTAACTAAATTGTTAATTTTATAAATTTTAAAAATTTAAAAATTTAAAATTTTTATTTTTTTCAAAATAAACTTGCTTTTGTTAACTATCAAGCCTACAATTGCATTTGGAAGCTTAGAGTCCTAATTCAAAGCTTAAATATATAATTTTTAAGCCTAAAATTCTACTTGTAAGTCTTACATTCTGCTTTTAAGCTTAAAGTTCTACTTGTAAGCCTTACGTTCTGCTTTTAGGCCTGAAATTCTACTTGTAAGCCTTACATTCTGCTTTTAAGCCTAAACTTCTAGAAATATTTTGGTTTCCCGCCAATTTGGCATTCTGTTTCAAGCACTTTTTTGGACTTCCAGGCTACGCCTACAAATTTAAAAGTGTATGTCTATTCAAAGGTTTTCCACTAGTATATCAAAGAAAATGATTAGCCTTCAAAAAATGGCAAATTTATAAGCTTGAAACACAATGCCAAATTGGCGAGAAGTTCGAAAAGTGATTTTTTGATCTCGACTTTCTCGTGATTTCCTAGAAAGGGCGATTTAGTATTTTGATTAAGATCTTACATTTACATGATCTTTCTATATAAAAAGTTTGAAGTCAATCAGAGCAAGTCAGGTCGGGTACTTTTCTTGTAGTCTCAACCTGGCCTGGGCCCGACCTTTATTGAATTTATTGGGTCGAGCAAGCCCAAAAACCGGACTAAACAATTGGATTTGGTCCGGTTCTTTTACAAGGCTAGCTTAAAGATTTGCTTGTAAAAAATTTTTTTTGCTTGATCTAGCACCAAGAATACAATGTTAACTTACAAAGTCGTCTGTCACGACAGTCAAGTTAACATCAGTTAACTATATGTTTATGTCCTATATATATAAGACTTTATAAAGATTTAGATACACATTACGTATCTAAATCTTCATCGAGTCCTAATTTTTTCATTCCCTGCCCTGCCCAATGCATAAATTAATGTTTTTTCGAGAGGCGGCTGGTTGTTTCGAAAGCGCCGACAAAACGCCTATTTCGAAACGAACTGCGAGTGGAAAATCTTTTTTTTCGAGCTGAAAAAAGATCAAAAAGAACGACACATCGTTATTTTATTTTCCCTCAAATAAAAGCCCAACGTTCCGGAGTGTTTTGACTGTTTTCAACGTGCGTTTCAAAGGTTTTTTAGGGGGGGGATTACCTGGGGGGGGAATACAGTTTTTTGAATGAAAAGTGGGTTTATTTTGAAAAATTTTAAATTGTTTTTTTTTAATTTTGAAAAAAATGAAAAAATAAGAACTTCTGTATAACGAATTGCCCTAGGATTTTAAATTTGTTTGTTACAAAGAAGTTTCAGTACAGATGAGTTCGTTATAAAGGAGTTTGCGATGGAGGAGTTTGTTATAGGGGAACTTGTTTCACAGGAATTATACAGTAATTTTATCACAAAAAATCTCTTTTTCATCAACTTTTTGACCAAAAAAACATTAGTTTCATAATGAAAGTGGTCAAAAACTCCATTTTTTCGAGATTTTTGTTATAGACTAGTTTTTGGCTTGTTATAAAGGAGTTTTATTGCATTTGTACCCCACAAAACCGTTTTTTTACAAACTTTTTTACCAGAATAAAAATTTTTTATTATAAACAGTGGTAAAAACGTTTATTCTTCTTTTATTCTAACGTTAATTTCCTTTTTATTTCGAAAGGAACCACTCGCAAAAAAAACTCTTAGTGCCCAATGGACACTATTTTCTCAGTATTTCAACACTCTGGCGTACTGAACATTTATTTTTTTTTCAATTTAGAAGTTGCGAAATTATTAAATTTTATTAAAAATTGATTACAAAAGAACGTACTGTTTCAACACAATGTCTAGGGCAAGGGCTAAAGCTAAGGCAGGGCTAGTGTAATGCTAGGACTAAGGCTAGGACTTGACTGAGTCTAGGGCAAGATTTTTAAGATCTTGTTTACGGGTCGCGCTCTATGAAACGTGTTTCTGATTACCCTATTATGAGAAACTCTAATCGTTATGTTGTAATAATCACGTGAGCTAGTCGTATCGCACCCAAACATAGAAATGTCAGTTTATTTTTTTAATTTTAAGTAAAGTCATGACAAACGGTAGAGGAATTTGATATACATTGAGAAGGCAGGACGTAGAGTAAGGTTTAGGACAAAGTATTATATAAAGCAGGATACAAGATGAAGTTGGTTACGATAAAGGCTTGATAGGCTATGTTATAACGTCGGTATATGGGGGTTAAGGGCAATTATAGGGTAAGATTGGGTAAAATAGCAAAGGGCAGAGTACGGTAGAGTCGGGCAAAGCAGTGTAGAGTAGGTTAGAGTATAATAGGGTAGGGTAGGGTAGGGTAGGGTAAGGTAGGGTATTTTAAAGTATCAAAAACCACTTTGTTGTACTATTACGCCTCTTGTCATGTTTCACATCCGGTCGTTTCTCTTTCACGTACGTTGATAACACTTTATTTACACTTTCTTTATGTTTTTTTTGTTTCTTAATAGAGACACGATGACTCATCGTGGCTCTTGGTTTGTTTTGAACTCTTTTGACGTTGTTTTTTTTATAAAAAGGAACGATAAGGAACGTTGGGGGAGAGAGAACGTTAACCTTTTAAAATTTTTGATGGGAATTGTGGTTGGGGCGCGTTTTTTTATGGCTTGTTTTATTTGGGTGGGTTTTTGTTTTAAAAAATTTTTTGTGGTGGGGGGGGTTTGGGCGGGGTATTTTTTGCAAAAAATGAATGGGATTTTAAAAATTTTTTATTCAGAAAAACTCCAATTTTATTAAAAAAATTTTTGAGGGTGTGGTAAAAAAATTTTATTGGGGGCGGATAAAAAATTTTTTTAAATTTTATTTTTTTTTAAATAATGTTATAAATTTAGGGGTAGAGTAAGGTAGGGAAGAGTAAGGCGAGGTAGGGTAGGGAAGTATAAGGTACGCTAGGGTAGGGTAGGGTGTGGTAGGGTAGGGTATTTTTTTAAAAATCACAATTGCGGTCACATGACACCTGTAAGATGCATTATGCCTTTCCCGTGCATATATTTATTTATTCCCAATTTTTCCGTCGGAATCTCACAAAAGACCCTTTTTTATTCAATTTACTGTTTATCGAATGTTTTAATCAGCCATTTCCTTCCTTTGATTTTCCATTTCGAAACATTTCAATTTGTTTTCAGGCTATATTATCGTTTTTTTCACGGATTTTAGAAAATTTTATTTTTGGGCGTAGAATAGCATTACTTTTTATATGTACTAACAGTACTATAGTAATGACACAACCATACTCCACTTGGAGTAGGGCCAAGTAGAGTATGGCTGGGTATGGGAAGGTATTTTCTAATAGGGTAGCACATAGGGTTGGAAAGCTAGGACGATTAAAGCTAGGGTTAGGAATAAGAAAAATGCAGGCTAAGAAAGTCGATACTAAGGCTAGGGTTAAAGACTGAAATGGCCAAAACAGTCTAGACTAAGGTTAAGTACAATGCAAGTTAGGAGAGTCTAGGCTAGGACTACGGTTAAAGACAGTGTAGGCTAGGAAAGTCTAAGCTAGGGCTTGAGTTAAGGACAGTTTAGGCTAAGACAGTCTAGGCTAAGGGGCTAGAGGTAAAGATAATGTGGGTAGGGCAGTGTAGTCTAGGGCTGGGGTTATGAACAGTACAGGCTTAGACAGTCTGGGCTAATGTAACGTTAAGCAAAGTGCAGAGCTAAGACAATCTAAGCTTGGGCTAGGATTGAAGACAGTGCAGGGTAACACAGTCTAGGCTAGCCCTAGGGTTAAAGGCACAGCCGTATAAGACAACCTAGCTTAAGGTTAGGGTTAACGTCAGCGCAAGCTAAAAAAGTTTAGGCCAAGGACTAGGCTTTAAGAATGTTCAATGTAAGGCAGTCTAGGCTTAAGTTAGGGTTAAAGACGATGCTGGATAGGACAGTCCAAGCCAGGGTTAAGGGCAGTGAAGGCGAAGACAGTACAGACTAGGGCATTCTAGGCTAGGGCTAGATGTCAGCACGGAGGAGAAATGACTAAGGCAAAAAATTAGGCTAGGGGTAGATATGATAGGACAAAATAAAATTTTTTTTATTTCGAAATTTCGAAGTTTTCCATTGCCAATTCAAAAAGGTTAGGGCAAGGTAGGGCAGAACTTCCTAGATTCAGATACATCTTTTTCTCACAAATTCACAAACCCCTGCCCAGTAATTTTTTATCCTTGGAAATGAATGTCCCTGTGCTTGGTGAAGAGATTATTCGAAAGTGACAGCTTTAACAATCTCTCCTCGTTCCTCTCACATCTGGCGCCAAAATCGTTTTTGCGATGTTTTTCCGGGCGTTCCAAATGTTTTCAATTGTTTTGGGTTGATCTTTGGGAGGGAATTCAGGGATTTTAAATGTGTTTGTTTATATTCGAATTCCAAGTTGACGTTTTTCGAAAAGCGAAGTTTACATTTGACATGGGGGATGATTTTAGTGGATCGTGGGGTTGATTAAAGGGGTGATTTTGACTAAAATGTATAGTGGTAATTTTAGCTAAAACATTGAGTATAAATAATGGTAGTTGTTTGAAATTTTACGTTGGTTTAGTAGGCTTAGGCCTACACCGTTAAACTTCGTAGGTCTGAGTTTAGTCGGTGTACGCTTACGAGGGTTAGTCTGATTAAGGTTAAACATAGTAAGCTTTGATTTATTAGGCCTAGGCTTAGTAGGCTTGAGCTTAGTTGGCTTAGGCTTAGCGGCTTTAGGCTTGGTATGCGTGGATTAAAAAGGCTTATTGTTCGCAGGCGTTAGTTTGGTAGGCTTTTTAGGCATAGGCTTAGTAATGTTAGGCTGAGTGGGGTTTGTATCAGTAAGGTTAGGCTTAGGCTTCGTAGGCTTAGATTCGGTAGGCTTAGGCTTAGGCTTAGTGAACTTAAGCTTAGTAGGCTCAGGCCTAGAAAGCTTAGGCTTAGTAGGCTTAGGTTTTGTAAGCTTAGGCTTAGGTGGCTTAGGCTTAAAACACTTAGGTTTAGCAAACTTATATTAACTATGTTAAGGCTTAGTAGGCTTTGGTTTATAAATTTTAGTTTTACTCGAATTAGGCTTACAAACAAAGTTCTTATAAAAATTTTCAAAAAATGTTGCAAACCTTTTCGACTGACTCTGAAATTCTCAAAACTGTCTGAAAACATTAATTTTAGGCCTATTTATCTTTCCCTGACAAATTACGGTTACTTTCTTTATCCGCCAACTCGTAAAAAACACTTGCAACGGGTTGACCTTTAACCAGCGCTTTTTATGCTCTCAAATCACTGGCCCAAACTTGAAACGCCTCGAGATTCAATTTAAATTTAGAAACTTGAGTTTTAAAGGTTTACTGAGGTTAAAAATGGCAAAATTGATCTCTTCATCTTTTGTAAGGACATGGTTTATCGAAAAATTGTTTCAATTTATATTTTAAATTAAAAAAAATTTTTTGGACAAACAGAGAAAATTTCAAATCTTTTTTAATTTAAGCTTACTAAACTTAAGATCACTAAATCTGCTTCTACTAAGCCTTATCCTAGACTTAATAGACTTAAGACTACTAATTTTTCCCACTTAACCTAAGCATACTAAGCTAAAGCTTACGTAGCCTAGGCTTACTAAGCATGATAACTAAACCTAAACCTACTAAGATTAAGCCTACTAAGCCGAAGTCTACTAAGCTTAAAGTTACAAAGCCTAAGTCTAATAACCCTAAGCTTGTTAAGCTTAAACTTGCTAAAGCTCATTTTGCTAAGCTTAACCTTACTAAGCCTACCTTCAAACTTAAGTTGCAACCAAGTCCTAAGCCTAAGCCTAAACTTAAGCTTAAATTTTAAAACTACATTTTCTTCACCCAAAACTTATATTTCTACCATTTAGTATAATACATTTGGTCGGACCGAAATTATTCCGCGAACGTTTAGTCGAATTAGTTTTTTTTTCCGATTCAAAGGTCGTTCCAGGATGGGCACAATAAATGGCTTTTTATAGGGCTCTAAAAATGTTTTTTAATGTGCAAAATGTATGTAGCTTTTTTGACAATGTTGTACGTAGAGGGTAGACGGATTAGGCTTCGTATGGTAAAAGTATGAAAAGAATGTAGTTTATGGTTTTTGGGTGGGATTATCAGCGAGCTTGGAAGAGGAGGGGGCTGGGGATCAGGTTTTTTTTAATTTTAAAAAGAAGAGTTGAAAAAAAAATATTTTTTGAAGGGGGGGGAGTGGAGAAGAAGAAAGAAGAGCGTGAGGAATGAAATTAGTAGGCTTAGGCTTATTAGGCTTAGTAGGTTTAAGCTTAGTAGGCTTTGGCTTAGTAGGCTTAGGCTTAGTAAGATTAGGCTTAGTAGGCTTAAGAGGCTTAGGCTTAGTAGGTTTAGACTTAGTAGGTTTAGGCTTAGTAGGCTTAGGCTCAGTAGGGTTGGACTTAGTAGTCTTACGCTTAGTAGGCTTAGGCTCAGTAGACTTAGGTTTATTAAACTTTGCTTTAGGCTTAGTAGACTTAGAATTCGTAGACTTAAGCTTAATAGGCTTACACCAATTAGGCTTATGTGTATTATGCTTAGGTTTAGTAGGCTCAGGCTTAATAGGCTTATACTTTGAGCCTCTCCCCGTTTCTACTTACTTGCTTTTCAATCACCCCCTTTCCTTCCACCATTTTTCTTTTTACCTTTTCCCCCCCCCCCTATAAACTTTTACTTCCCATCCCGTTTGCCCTCCAATCTCCCGCTCTCCATAAAACTTTTTTCGAGCGAAAATTAGCATAAAGCAATAATAAGGACTGGTGGTTTTGATTCGTCTCTTTTCCTCATTTATATGCGAGCGGACCTTGAGTTTGGGAGGGGGGGATCGGAAATTGCTCTTTTTTCTCGCGCAGCACGAGACACTGTCAAGACTTTTTTTTGTTGCGATTGGGATGCGCAAAGGGCAAATGCAGACGCAATCCCTCATTGTCCAGGCGGATTTTTTCTTTTTTTCGAAATTTAACGGATACATGGGGAGGGGTAAAATTTTTAAATCAGGGTTTTTGAGGGCATATATTTTGAGGAGTAAGCTACTTGTGCTAGTTTTTAAAATTTTTTAACATACAAAGCCTAAGTCTGCTAAGCTCAAGCTTACTAAGCCTAAGCTTACTAAGCCTAAGCTTACTAAGCCTACTTCTTTTTAGCTTTAACCTATTAAGCATAAGGCTAATTAGCTTAAACTTACAAAGTCTAAGCCTACTAAACCTAAGCCTACTAAGCCCAAACTTTTTTAGCTTAAGTTTATTAAACCTAAGGCTACTAAGCTTCAGCTTACTAAGACTAAGCGGCCTTCTAAGCCTACGACTGCTAAGCCCAGGCCTACTAAGGCTAAACCTACTAAACTTAAACCTACCAAGGCTCAGCTTACGAACTCTCCTACATTTATTAAGCCTAAACGTACTAAATTTAAGTTTTTTAAATTTTTTAATATTTAAATCGAATTTTCAAAAACTTTTTTTCATTTTTTAAAATTTTTTAATTTTTACATTTTTAGCCAAATTTTGAATTTCACCCACCCCAACCCTACCCTCGCTGAACTTCGAACACTACTTTTATTTTTCGAAAACAACGCCGGATCGGTTGTGCGCGGTTGTTTGCGAGAGATTTTAGCCGGCTTAAGATTGTAGTCGAGTGCGAAAAAAGGGGGTTTTCGAAAAAAAGAGGTCGTTTAAGGTGTTTTGACAATGGCTAGGACTACTATACACTGCTTTATCGATATTATTGTATACAGTTTTGGTGGGATGGGCTGGAAAACATAAAAAATGTGTTTGGAAAGGGTAGTTTTTATGGATTTGAGGGGTGGATTTTAATTTTTTGGGCAGGGAAAGGTAGGGTAGGATTTGTTATGATAGGGTAGGGCAGTGTACAAAGAAGAGTAGAGTAAGGCAGGCATGTTAGGGTAGAGGTATGTCAAGATAATGTATAATAGGGTAAGGCAAAGTAGAATGACTATTGATGATATAAATCATCATGTTTCGTATATTACCACGCTTTTCAATCATTACTATAACTCAACTGCCTTTTCGATTTAAAACAGATCTCATTTATCATTATCTTGTGGTCAAACTACATTCTTTACATTACTTTATCGTTGATGATGTTAAAAAATGATTGGAATTTATGAAAAATGTCATCATTTGTCATCTTTTATTTTAAAAAGTCTTGACGTAAATTAACGTTGTTTTCCTATGGAAAAAACGACAAGACTTAGTTGGGCTAAAAATTAGATTTTGAACTCTAAAATGACATTTCTTAATTTCAAGAGTGGTTATTTATGTTATAGTACGGCGCGGTAGAAAAAGTAAGAGTAAGCTTGGTAGTGAAAGGTAGGGTAGGACGTAGCAGGACAGATCAAGGAACATTAAGGCAAAGAGCTGGCAAAGGCACAGGCAAGGCACAGGCAAGGCACAGGCAAGGCACAGGCAAGGCACAGGCAAGCCACAGGCAAGGCACAGGCAAGGCACAGGCAAGGCACAGGCGAGGCACAGGCAAGGCAATATAGGGCAGGGTATTCGTAATCTTTTGGCATTTTTTACATTCCCCAAATTCAACTGTCATCATATGACATTCTTTTCATATTTTTCGAAATTCGCGCAACATTTCGCGTTCGCTAAACGACCGTCAAATCGCCTTTTCCGGGATTTGCGCTTCGACAAACAAGCCCCAATGAAGGGCTATAATAAGGTCGAGAGACGTGAGGGAACTGTCTTACTTGTGAGGTTGGTATTGTAGTATGATATGGGTTTTGGGTTTGCTTCCAGGGTGCGAGGGACAAATTATACGTTTATTTTAAAAATTTAAGTTTATGCCAAAATATAGACTTGTAATTAAAGTTCTTGCCATTTTTTGTTTTGTAAAGAAGGTTCTTGCTATTTTTTTGTTTTGTAAAGAAAGTTTTTGCCATTTTTTGTTTTGTAAAGAAAGTTCTTGCCATTTTGTGTTTTGTAAAGAAAGTTCTTGCCATTTTTTTTCACAAAACTACATTTTTTTTACTTTTCGAAAAAACTGTAAGCGGACGTTTTTCAAACGAGCGGAGCGAGCAGAATTAAAGAACGGAGGGAAAAGTCGCGCGACGGCAACTCTTGCTGACCTCGAACGGTCCGATCGCGACAAAGTGGAAAGAGAACGTGAAACGTGGAGAGCCACAAAGTTTGGGAAAAGATTTTAGAAAATTGAGGGAAAAATTTTTAAAGTTGATAGGAACGTTAATTGAAAAGGAGGTGGGTGGGGGATGAGAGAGAGAAAGTAAAAGTGATGCCAACGGCTAAGCTTGAGCGACTAAGCCTAAGCCACTAAGCCTAAGCGACTAAGCTTAAGCCACTAAGTTTAAGCAACTCAGATTAAACCAATGAGTCTAAGCCATTAAGCCTAAGCCAGTGAAATAGAATTTAAGTTTAAGCTTACTAAGCCTACGCTACTATGTCTAAGACAGTGAGCTTAAGTCGCTAAATCTTAACCACTAAGTCCAAGCCATTAAGATGAAGCCACTAAACCTAAGACGCTAATCCTGAGTTACTGAGTCTAATTCACTAAGCCTAGTCATATAACATTATATTTTTTGACCAAGACAAGCCTAAATACCTTAAACTCAGTTAAGAGTGTACAAAAAGAGCCGAAGCCACAATAAAGAGGAATGGCTCGGAAATAGCCCTTCAAAGCGAGAGACGGCCGACGTTTATGAATTTGAGTGCGTTTCGATTTTTTTTTTGATTGAACACAATTGCGCATTCTTACTAAATTCGAAGATTTCGAGGTTTAGCTATTCCGTTCTTTGCTTTTTTAAGTTACTCAGCTCTTCCATATGGTACTATAAGAAAAATAACATTAAAAGAAAAACAGAGGGGAGGGTTAAAGTAATGATAATAAGGTAAAGGGAGGTAAAATACGTGGTTTTTATCTGTGTGAAAGCAACAATTTTTTTTGAATTTTAGACTTGGATTTTTTGATAAGTGGCTTTTGTAAAAAAAGTTTTTGCCATTTTTGGTTTCGTAAAGAAAGTTCTTGCCATTTTTTGTATTTTAAAGAAAGTTCTAGCCATGTTTGTGATGTAAAGAAACTTCTTGTAATTTTTTGTTTTGTAAAGAAAGTTTTTGCAATTTTTTCTTTTTTAAAGAAAGTTTTTGCCATTTTTTATTTTGTAAAGAAAGTTCTTGCAATTTTTTGTTTTGTAAAGAAAATTTTTGTTATTTAAAAAAAATTTGTTGGTCATTTGTATTTTACAAGATTTAAACCAAAAATAAGTAAATTGTCAGTCTTAGATTGTAAAGTAAGTGCAAATCGTAAATTTGTTTAATTTGTCATGCTTTTTTACCATCGACCTACTTTTTACGTCTTTGTTTTTACGAAACTTTAGGGAATCTTTACGTTCTTTTTTTGATTTTTTGCGGTTTTTGTTTTGCAAAGAAAGTTCTTGCCGTTTTTTGTATTGTAAAGAAAGTTCTTGTTATTTTTTGTTTTGTACAGAAAGTTCTTGAAGTTTATGGTTTTGTAAAGAAAGTTTTTGCCATTTTTTGTTTGGTAAAGAAAGTTTTTGCCATTTTTCGTATTGTAAAGAAAGTACTTGTCATTTTTTGCTTTATAAAGAAAGTTCTTGCCGTTTTTTGTCTTGTAAAGAAAGTTCTTGTTATTTTTTGGATTTTTTACTATTTTTGATAATCAAATGTCATTTCCCCTCAACCGGAACCCATAAATGGTGGGCGAAGTTGTGGTCGCACCTAAATATTGCGTTATCAGCGATTAAATTTGTTTAATACATTTGCCACGTCTTCCAGGAAACTGAGCTTTTGTGGGGTTTTTCCACTCTTACTTTTCAACTATAGGGTGGGGTAGGGTAGGGTAGGGTAGGGTAGGGTAGGGTAGGGTAGGGTAGGGTAGGGTAGGGTAGGGTAGGGTAGGGTAGGGTAGGGTAGGGTAAGGTAGGGTAAATTTTTCAATTTTTAACCGATTTTAAAAAGCTAAAAAAAGTTTTATAATTAATTTTATGTGATTTTTATTGGCATGGGAACAATTTTATGTTCTTCTCGTTGTCGGGTTAATCTTAAGATACTTTTAAAACGTTTTTGATCAGTTCGCAGTGCACTTTTAAGTGTTCTTTAACAATTTTATAAAAATTATAGTTTCTTAAACTTAAGCCGACCAAGACTAGGCCTACTAAGCTGAAGCGTACTGAGCCTACGCCTACTAAGCCTAACCCTACTAAGCCTAAGCGTACTAAGCCTAAGCGTACTAAGCCTAAGCCTACAAAGCCTAAGCCTTGGTTAGCCTAAACTTACTAAGACTAAGCCTACTAAGCCTATGCCTACTAAGCTTAAGCCTACTGAGCCTCAGTCTACTAAGCCTAAGACTACTAACCCTAAGCCTACTAAGCACAAGCCTACTAAGCCTAAGCTTACTAAGTCTAAGCCTACTATACTATGCCTACTAAACTTAATCTTACTAAGCTTAAGCCTACTAAGCCTAAGGGTACTAAGCTTTAGCTAGACAAGAGGCCCGACCCGATCTAAATTTTGCTTACATCAGGGTCGGCCAGGCATGAATTTTTTTTAGTACAGACGGGCTGGGTTTTTTGGGTCGGGCCTTGATTTTCAGGCTTGGCTTGACTTAAATTTGAGTCAAGACCGGCCCGTTCCTTATGTCTAGTTTCAGCCACAGCTTTTAGTTTGATCTTGAGTTTAAACTTAGAATTGTTAAGCCTAAATTAAAAACATGTTTTAAACTTTTACATTTTCTGTATTTAGAACTTTATTGAATCAAAGATTCCAATTAAAATTGTGATAAACATTTGGAATGTGGGGGGAAGGAATCTCCACTTTCAGACAGTTTTTTGTTTGAAATCGTTGAAAAATAAACAAAACGGGCATACTTGTCCAAATTTTATGGTTTTGTATTGTTAATGTTGTTGTATTCTATATGATTTTTGAACGCTTCAAGAATATTTTATTAAATTTTAATTTGTTCCCGCAATTTATGCTTATCAGTGATATGAGGGAAGATGGAATTGGAAGAGGGCTGAATTTTGTGTATTTTTGTGATTTTTCTCAACTCAAATGTAAACATTTTGCTGTTATTTGGATAAGAATTTCGATTTTTATTATTTTTGACATCAATTTTTGAAATTTTTTTAAAAATTTTTTATGAATTTTTGGGGTTTTTAGGCTTAAAAAATTAAATTTTTATCCTTTTAAAGTTTTTAACACTCTGTTTGTAATAGATACCATTTTGTATTACTATATTGGATGTTTATGTCGTGAATGTGCTTTTTAATTGATTTCAATGATTTTTAAGGGGTAGGGCAAGTCAATGTTAAGAATGTGGGGTGCGGAGGTTAGGTTAGGGTAGAGGATGGTATGTTATGTTTAGACATAAGCAACAAACTGGGCCAGACTGTTAGGCCCGGCCTGATGTAAATTTGGGTCAAGGTCGGCCCGTTAAACATGTTTAGGTGGAATAGGGCAGGCTATGTTAAGGTAGGAGAGGTTATTTTAGGATAGGGTAATGATGTACAGGGTAGAGTTCAGCAAGTAATGTAAGATTAAAGCAGGTTATTAAGGGTGATGGTAGGTGAGGGTATTGTAGGTAGGGTAGGGTAGGGTAGGGTAGGGTAGGGTAGGGTAGGGTAGGGTAGGGTAGCGTAGGGTAGGGTAAGGTAGGGTAGGGGTAGGGTAGGGTAGGGTAGGGTAGGGTAGGGTAGGGTAGGGTAGGGTAGGGTAGGATAAGGAAAGGCAGGGTCATATTTTGCCGCGTAAATACAAATTTAAAATAAAATTTTTTTAACAAAAATATAATTTTTTTGATTTTCAGAATCTACTTCCACTACATCAAATACGCTAATCATTCCAAGCGTCTACAACAATCCTAACACTACCTGACCGTTCCGTACCATATAATTTCAGGTAGGTTTAAAATTTCTAATGTAAACTACGAATACTTAAATAATTTTAAAAATTTTAAACTTAAAAAATGGTGTTTGTTAGTATAATATGTGTAATGTTTGTATAGTGCTGATTTGATAGATATGCACATATAAGATTAGCGACAATACAAATTATGACTCATTGTTCTTGCTAACTGCTAAAACTATTAAAAGTTTTTTTACCGGTGGGTGTGGTAGGGGAAAGACTTTAAAAAATGAACGGCGGTGGTGGAGAGGGGGGTTCTAAAACTAAAATGTGGAGGAAAAGAGGGGGGGGGGAGAAAGCTTTTTAATTTTTCTTGGGCATGACAAACCAGTATAACAATTAATTTTGTAAAACTTGCCGTGATTTCAATACAAAAACGGCTAGAACTTTCTTTACAAAACAAAAAATGGCAAGAACTTTCTTTACAAACTAAAAAATTGCAAGAACTTTCTTTCTAAAAGATGACAAGAACTTTCTTTACAAACAAAAAGTAGCAAGACCTTTCTTTACAAAACAAAAAATGGCAAAAAACTTTCTTTACAACCGAAAAAAAGGTAAAATATACCGTTATTTGATCAAAAGTTTTCCGATTAATCCAAGGCGGTAAATGAATAATCAAAAAGGCTTGGCAAACACATACTGTAATATAACCGAGATGGATTAATACGGATTAATATAGGTTTTTATGGATTTTAAAACTGTTGCTGCGCAAATGCTTGCCCCGCCCTGCCTTTGCCCTGCCTTTGCCCTGCCTTTGCCCTGCCTTTGCCCTGCCTTTGCCCTGCCTTTGCCCTGCCTTTGCCCTGCCTTTGCCCTGCCTTTGCCCTGCCTTTGCCCTGCCTTTGCCCTGCCTTTGCCCTGCCTTTGCCCTGCCTTTGCCCTGCCTTTGCCCTGCCTTTGCCCTGCCTTTGCCCTGCCTTTGCCCTGCCTTTGCCCTGCCTTTGCCCTGCCTTTGCCCTGCCTTTGCCCTGCCTTTGCCCTGCCTTTGCCCTGCCTTTGCCCTGCCTTTGCCCTGCCTTTGCCCTGCCTTTGCCCTGCCTTTGCCCTGCCTTTGCCCTGCCTTTGCCCTGCCTTTGCCCTGCCTTTGCCCTGCCTTTGCCCTGCCTTTGCCCTGCCTTTGCCCTGCCTTTGTTCTGCCTTTGCCCTGTCTTTGCCCTGCATTGCAACGCTTTGATCTGCCTTGCTCGAAAAAAACTAAAAAATTTAAAGGCCACCCCCTAATTTACCAAGCCCGCTTATATTTTAACATTACAGGCTAAACCCTTATTGTAATGCCATTTTCTACCATGCACCATGTTCTCATAATAAAAAACCGATTAGAATAATTAATAAAAAGCCATGCCGAAACTGGAAATCAGTTTCTTTTTTTTTTGAACTCATTGTTTTAAAAGACGAAAAAGGGAATGTTAAGACAAAATGATCGGTCTTTAAAAGACATTGACATTTGGGTCACCTTGGTGTGGCATTTGGAATTCAAGTAAGCGCAGAAAGTAAATACCACGAAATAGAAGTGAGGTTCAAGTGTGTTTTTTGATGTCATTACTTTATATAAAATTTTATTTTTTATAGGTTTAGACTTGTAAATGGTAGAGGTTAGGCTCAAATGAATTTTTTGGTCTTAAAGGTAGGGTAGAAGAATAGGGTAGAGTATTGTTAATTAGAGAAGAGGCATTAAAATCATGTTTCAGTTTCAAAAATAGAAATCTAGGCTTAAAAATGAATGATTATGCTTAAAATGCGATTTTAGGCATAAAGATTAGTTTTTAGGCTAAAAAGTTAGTTTTAGGCTTAAACTGATATTTTAGGCTGAAAAATTAGTTTTTAGGCTAAAAAGTTTTTTTTAAAGTTAGGAATGAAAGATCAGTTTAAAAATGACATTTTAGGTTTATAATTAGGCCCTTAGGCTTTCGAATTATATTTTAGACTTTGAAGTAAATCAATAGGCTTTAAAACGATATTGTAGACTTAAAAATGTAAATTTAGGCTTAGAAATAAGTTTTAATGCTCAGAAGGAGACCTTGTTGCCTAAAAACAATATTTTAGCTTAATTAATGAAATTTTAAGCCTAAAGAATCACGAAACTAACAATTTTATTGTGAGCTTTGATCAAAAATTCAAAATCTTTAACTATTAGCCTTTAAAATACGCGAAACCTCTTCCTTTATTTGCATTTCGACCATAACTTTGAGCAAAGCGGTGCTTCCTATTTGGTTAAGCGGGTTTTTACCATGTTAGAGCCAGGCGTTCCACCAGATATTAATGAGTTTTTTGCGATTTACATGGCACCGAATTATGCGTTACAATCTCGGACAAGGAAAATCAAAAAAAAATTAAAAACTCAAGAACTTCGATGGTATAGTAATTGCTTTAAAAATACAGTACGATACTTAAGAACACAGTACAAAAGGGAGAGGATAGATTAAGGTAGAGTAGGGTGGATGAAATGAAAGGTAGGTAAGGTTAGGTGAGAGTAGGGCTAGAGTAGGGCCTAGGCAGGGCTCATGTAATGCTTGGGATGGGTCGAGTAGGGTTCGGGTAGGGCTTCGGTTGGCTTAAAGATTAGGTGAACGTAGGGCTAAAGTAGGGCTAGATTCCTAGGATTGGACTAAAGGAATGGTAGGGTAGGGTAGGGTAGGGTAGGGTAGGGTAGGGTAGAATTTTAAACCGTACTCACTCAAGAAGCTTAAGTTTAAAACTACCATAATAACTCGAAACCTTAACCTTTAATCTACCGTACGCCTGCACTTTAAAATCTCATTAACAAGCCAAAGACGGAGTGGGGGAGAGAAATGTAAATTGGGCCAAGAATTCTCTCGGCTTGGCCGAATGAGTCAATTTTCCGTCGAATCATTGGCGCCGCGAAAAAACTTGCGTCAGCCCAAAACTGTCTAACCACTCTCCTTGATCTACGTACTCTATCACTTTTGTATCTCTGGCACTCTCTTTGATTCATGTTGTCTATGGTGGGTACTGTGTTGAGCTACCGTGTCTACGGCTTCTTGTTTTACATTGTCTTTGGTCGGTTTCGAAAATCATGGAAGCTCATTCGGATGGAAACCAAAACAAAACAGCACGACCTTTGGGATTCTATCGTGAAGTTTGATTTTGTCAAGTTTGGCCGAGATTTTGGTGTTGAGGGTGATCTACTATAATATAGGTTGGAATCTACTACAATATAAGCTTATATCTACTTCAATATAGAGTTATATCTACCTCAACATTGGCTTTTATATAAGCTTATATCTACTACAATATAAGCTTATACTTACTCACAATACAAGTTTTTATCTACTACAGTACAGACTTACACCTACTACAATATAAGCCCATATCAACCATAACACCCCAACTACCCTATAGACCACTACTGGCTCCAACTGAAGCTTCTAGCCAAAAAATCTTGATTCAAAGCTTTGTAGTCATCATTCGGCTACTGAGCCATCTTTGGCACAATCACTAGCTGACTAAGGCTACTTCATTGCCGTTAATCATTTTTACTTGATTTGTTGTTAATCATGCCGAGCGACCAGCATCAGCAGCATGACAATGCCACTACACGTCAGTCTGGAGCTGATGACGATGTAGCTGAACGGGCTGGAGGGTATGAAGGTGGAGCTGGAGAGGTTATACGGGCTGTAGGGTATGAAGATGTAGCTGGACGAGCTGGACAACCGGATGGCTATGATCATATTGAAAGGCTTACTGCTAATGATGATGGTGTAGGTGATCAGTCTAGAGCTGATCAGCCTGGAAGTCATAGACTACCTGGACCTTCCAAGCTTTACAAGGATGTAGCCAAGTCTTCTAAGCCTCATTACGATGTAGAACCTCGGTCGCAGAAGCTGCTACAGCTTTCAGAAGATGACCAGAAGCCAGATGAAGGCCTACCTTACTGTCAGCACGAGCTACAACCTAACGAAGAAGCCGTAGGTCATGAAGACAATGTAAATGAAGTTGCAGCTCATGATGATGTTGAAGTCAAAAAAGTTCATTTTGAAGATGATCAGCTAGCCAAATCAACAGACTTCAAAACTTTATCAAAAAGTCATTTTGGCCATCAGAAGACTTCAAAAGGCTACAAATCTACCGTACAACCCAGTAGTTTTTGCTCAGTACAACAATATGATCAGCCTGGTCCTAGTCGAGTTCTGAACCATGGTACAGAAAGCTTCTCTACATCATCGTTAATTCAGAATCAGAATACTGGGTCATATTCCCATCTTCAAAACAGAGCTACACCGTCATCTTCAAGCTTTCAAAGCCAAACTACACCGTCGTCTTCAGGGCTTCAAAATCAGGCTTCATCGTCATCTGCTGGCCTTCAAATTCAAGCTACACAGTCTTCATCTGGCCTTCAAAATCCGGCTACATCGTCATCATTTCAGCTACCATCTTCAAGCCAAACATCGTCAAGTTCAGCTAGTTTTTCTAACCTTAACTTTGGCTTGGCTACATCAACGTTCTTTCAACCTAGCCAAGAATTAAGCCATAGAATCGCTAGTCAAGGCCTAACTAATCAAAGCCTAGCTAGTCAAGGCCTGGCAAGTCAAGAACAGGCCAGCCAAGGCTTATCAAGTCAATCTCTAAACAGCCAAAGCCTACCCAGCCAAAGCCTCGCTAGTCAAGACCACACAACTCCAAGCCTACCCAACCAAGATCTAGTAAGCCACAGTCTAGCTAACTTGACCATCCAAAACACTAATACTACAAGCCTATCACTTGACCAAAGCCTAGCTCAAAATCTACCACAACTTTACCTTCAACCGGTCGATAATCAATCCGAAGAGACGGAGTTCTACTCTACTATTCCAACAGCTTATATCTACTCGAATGAAGACCAAATGGCTTCTACATCATCGTTTACACAAGGATTCTTGCCCAATTATAATTATGCCTTAACTCCAACTTTGGACTTTAATATGCTTTGGACTCCGTGGTCTTTCGAAATGGTAAGGGTGGGGTGGTTAAGGACTTTAAAATTTTCAAAAATTGTTAAAACAAAAAAATACGGGACAGGGAGGGTAAATTTTCATTGACCGGGCTTTAAAAAAAATTTTTTTGGTTTTTGTATTACCTAAATTAGTAGATTTTTGGTAGTGCAGGCTCTAGGTGATTGGCTATAAGCTGGACGGAAAACATTAATTTTAGCATTTTGTAAAGAAAGATCTTGCCATATTTTGTTTTGTAAAGAAAGTTTTTGACATATTTTGTTTTGTAAAGAAAGTTCTTGCTATTTTCCGTTTTGTAAAGAAAGTTTTTGTGATTTTTTGGTTTGTAAACAAAGCTTTTTCCAGTTTATGTTTTGTAAAGAAAGGTCTTACCATGTTTTGTTTTGTAAAGAAAGTTCTTGCTATTATCCTTTAATTTATGAAATTTTGAAGTTTTGTTCAAAAGTTTGAAGCTTTGACGTCATTTTACCACACCCCAATGCCTATGCCTTGTCCGCATCCCCTTCTTATTTCTCGCCCACACCCCCTTACCGTACCTCTTCGTCTATTTGCTATAGTATAAAAGCCATAACAACTTTTCTTCGCCTATAAATAAACCTTAAAAACTGCCTTAAGCCCGAAAGCAATCCACGAAAAGCGCCCCAAAAGCATTGTTTGCGCATTTTTAATATCAAGAATAATATTTTGTAGGCAGACAGGTATCCAAAAAGGCTTGATCTGGTATTTAAGTTGAGGAAACCGTTGGGTAAAGAAGGTAAAATTATGTTTTAAGTCGATATATAAAATGTTTAATTTAAAAATTTTTTTTTTATTTTTTAAAAATTGGCAAGAATTTTCTTTACAAAACCAAAAATGGCAAGAACTTTCTTTACAAAACCAAAAATGGCAAGAACTTCCTTTACAAAACAAAAAATGGCAAGAAGTTTTTTTACAAAATAAAAGTAGCAAAAACTTTCCTTACAAAACAAAGAATGGCAAGAATTTTCTTTACAAAACCAAAAATGGCAAGAACTTTGTTTACAGAACAAAAAATGGCAAGAACTTTCTTTACAAATCAAAAAGACCAAGAATTTTTTTTACAACGCCATATATCAAAATAACTTCCAAAAAATCACAAATCCTAGATTTCAAACAATTCAAAAAGCATAAAAAATGAATTTTAAAACTTTAAAATCTCCAAAAATTCAAAATTCATCCAGTATTGACTTTACAATTTGAATGCAAAAGCGAGAGTTGCTACCTAACACTCGGAACAAATTTTACAATTATTTTTCCATTGTGCGTGACATTTGGCACGTATCACCGATTGTAATTGAAATATAAATCTAAGCGGCTTTTTGTTTGTTACTTTAGTATGTTACTTTAGAACGGGAAAACATGTCTTGCAAAATTTGGCAACTGTAATTGTATTCATTGTTTTTGACATTTTTTGGTTTGTAAAGAAAGTTCTTGCAGTTTTTGGGGTTGTAAACAAAGTTTTTGCCATTTTGTGTTTTTTAAAGAAAGTTATTGATGTTTTGTGTTTTTTTTTAAATTTTTTAATGGTAAAAAAATAAAGCTGGGCAGGCTGCGTGTGACATGTTATACGATAAATCACAAATTTTGAAATGTAAGCAAAAATGTGGGTTTGTAAAGAAAGTTGTTGCATTTTTGTTTTGTAATGAAAGTTCCTGCCATTTTTTGTTTTGTAAAAAAAGGTTTTGCCATTTTTTGATCTATAAACAAAGTTCTTGCATTTTTTGTTTGTAATAAAAGTTCCTGCCATTTTTTGTTCTGTAAAGAAAGTCTTTGCCATTTTTTCTAAAAACCAGAATTTCAAGACTCTTCTACACCATAACACAGGCCAAGCCTTTCCTTATACAGCCAAAGCCATTCCTTTTCCTATCCTCAAACCTATGCACTAACTATAAACACCTTTCCAAAGGCCGCTCGGCCAATCAGCGCGCGTCTGTTTTTAATCTGCACAGGGTTATGACCCGGCAAATATGAATAGATTTTATTGCCGCCTTGTTTGACCGGTCAATCGCCCCGCCTTTGGCTTTTTCTTCGAGGCGAGGGAGGGGGGATTTGGGTAGGGAATGACTGTAAGGATATGTCATCGCATGAGTAAGGGTTTCGGATGGGGGTGACTAGGACTAGGAGTTCCAGGAAGGGGGGGGGGTTAATTAAGGGGTGATAAGGGGGTGTTTTGGCTTTGGATTTTGATTTACTTTGGGGTAGGGTAGGTTAACGCAGGGTAGGGCGGGGCAAGAAAAAAAGATAGGGTAGGGCAAGAAAAGAAGGGTAGGGTAGGTATGTTAGGGTAGGGTAGTTCAAACATGATTTTAGGTATTGCACAGTCTTATTTGTTATGTTAGTCTAATTAGATTCTGATGAATAGGTAACCAGTTCCGGCGTACGATATGAGTAAGGCTTGGACAAAACCGGGATTAGTAATTGTGTTTTCGTTTCTATTCTTTATGCTAATTTTGTGTACTGTTCTTTGTTTTACGATATTAGTTGTCTTGTTATGGGTTGGTGTGGGTTTGATGACTTTAGCAGGTTTAAAAGATGCTAGAACTTTCTTTACAGAACAAAAAACAAGCAAAATTTTTCTTTATAGAGCAAGAATTTGCAAGAACTTTTTTTACAAAACATAAAATGACAAAAACTTTCTTTACAAACAAAAAAAATACATTTTTTAATAATAGTGGTTATGACAAAATCCAGTACAACAATACTAAAACACTTTTTTTAATTTATACCACACCAATCCCGTATTTTATTCTGTCACACCTTGATCCCGTGTTTCCTGTCAGAGGCCCTGTGTTGTTTCTTTACAATTCTTCCAGGCTCTGTTTCTTATTTTTGTTGTTTTGTGTTCAAAAGTAAAGCAAAGGGCCAGAGAAGCCGAAATGGCGTCGCGGTTTTCACCTTTTCACTATTGTAATTCCCAGGTCTCGCCCGGATTGTGTAGCCTTATTTCCAACGGTTTTTACTTTTACCTGCACCTTGTTGTAGTTGAGGGGTATTTTTTAATAGTATAAGGTACGAATTGTTGACAGATTTCGTCTGAAAAGGCAACGTTTTTGTTGTGTTTTAATAAGTTTGAGCTACTTCTTAATAGGTGCACTTGGGCTGTCGTTTCATATGTCTTATTGGATGAGGGCAAGGACCAGTTTGTCGTACCTAAAAACAGTAAAATTAGTATTTTGTATTAAAAATTATAACAACAAAGAGGTTGATGACGATTTTTTAAGGCTGTGTGTATGTTAAAAGAGAAAGGCGAGGGGTTTGTACAAGGGAGTTGCACCAAACACCTCGAGTTTTAGAACGAGTCCCGTATAGGATGAAAGAGCATAAAGTTGTCAAGAAAACCGTTTTCAAATGCTGAAAGGTTTTGGCTAGCAATTTACAAATAAGGTCAGTCGAGACCTTATGCAGCTCCTTCAGCCACTATTATCTTTGCTAGCCGAGACCATTTTGCAGTTTTTGAAAATATTCATCTTGGCTTTAAAGCTCTTTTGTCCTAAATAGGTCTTGTGCTAAAACCCAAGAGATAGTTAATTCAGCTCCTTTAGTAATAGTGTAAAGTGGTAAAGAAACCGACTTTACGCTAACCTACCTTACCTTACCCTATAATACTTGAACTTTTTACAAATCGTTTTAAAAAGTGTCTACTAATCAATGTCTTTGTGAAAACATTGATCTATAGACACTTTTTATTCGAAACCATATTTGGAATTGACTAGTTTTATCTGATTTCGTACTCGATATCAATATGATTATTAGTAGTAGTAGTAATAGTGAGTAATTTTGGGAACTTTATGATGAATTTTAGTTTCAAACGGTGGAGAGATTACTGTAGAAAGTTCAATTTAACTTTAAATAAGATTTTTGACTACTGTAACATAAAAATTTGACTCTTATGACTATAAACTTAGACTATGAACTGCTTTACTATGCGTTTCAGAGTTTTTGATTAAAATTTGTTATTGATCGTTTCGCGGCGAAGAATTTCGAGTTTATAAAAATGACTTTTTTTTGAAATTTAGGTGCTGGGTCTTAAACTCAAGGTATATATATTGCAAAGATATGGACGATCCAACTACCCGGTTACCTGCAAATCCATATTTTGGATTCTTTTCGGTCCGTATTTTAGATTTTTTTTAAATAGTAGTGGTATTAATAGGTCCACTATAGTACAAAAATCATTTTACTTAGACTTATAAAAGTAAAAATATATAAAAGCATTCGTATCATACAACCTAGCCTTAGCTCTAGCTATAGCCCTATGCTAGCGTTTTTATCCTCTAGCTCTCCTTTTGTTCTACTATAGCCACTGCTAGCTTTTGTATTTACTGAAGCTTTATCCTGACTAACACTAGCCTTTTTTAGCTTATCATTCCCTACCCAAACTTTTTTGCCTTACTTTAGCCACATTTAGCCTTTTCTTAATTTACCATGCCCTACCTAAAGACATTTTTGTAACCTTTTTTGCCTTACCCTAACCGTCCCTAGCCTTTGTTACTCTTTGAAAGCTCTATCCTAGCCATCCCTAACATTTTTTTACTTTACCTAACATAAGCCTTAATAAAAATTTTTTTTTGCTGAAACCCCCTCATTACAAAACTTGGCCATTTTTTCCGCAAAATCGATAAACAGGCCTCTCGTTATCACAATATTTATCACAAGTCTTTTAAACAAATTCGCTGCTTCCAATTCCCACTTCGGTTTTTTGTATTTTTTGGTATTTTCATGGGACAAAAAAGGGGGGGGGGCGGCAAACCTTTTATTCGATTGTTACCTAAAAATGGCAAGAAAGGGCAAACGAGTTTCATTAAGCCGGCTGGCAGCAAGAATGGCATTAAAATGAAAAAAAAATGTGAAGGCATGGGCATGTGCTAAGACAAAAAAATATGAAAAAATGAAGGCAAGGGTAATTTTTAAGGCTTAAAAATGAAGGCGTGGGTAAATTTAAAGGGTTAAAAATGAAGGCAGGGCTAATGTTTAAGGCTGAAAAATGAAGGCAGGGGTAATTTTTAAAGCTTGGAAGTGAAGACAGTAATAACTTTTGTTTTAAGGGGTGATTTTCAAAATATAAAAAGTTGGGCATGGGTAAGTTAAAAATATCAAAGCAAGGGTAATGTTGAATTAGAAAATTCACACTTGAACTTTATATGGGCACTATGCAATATTATACTAACAAACTTCTAAATTTTTTTAAAGTTCATACTTAAAATTGAAAAAATATAAAAAATGAAAACTTTTGATAAAAAAGACTTTAAAAATTCGAATTTTATTCAAAAATAATCAAATCCATTTCAGATAAACGGTAACGACTTAACCTCGCCGTTAGCTGAATATCAGCCCGCATTTCCCACGCCCAACCCACTCCAGCCTCGTCTACCACCGATTCAGGCTGGTCTACAGGATTTTCAACTCCCCTTCATGACCCGCTCATCCACTTCAACTGCGCCCTATGGGATGCGGTCGCAGGCCGCGGCCGGCAGGAAAGGCGGCCGGCGCCCCAGGGAAATTGAGGAAAAGGTAAGGGATGGGGGATTTTTAGGTGGGGGAGGGTAGAATACAAGCTTAAAAATTTTTATTTAATTTAATTTTAAAAAATGGAAAAAAATGACAAAGCTTAGTAAAGGAGTTTTAAAATCCACCCCCAAAAACCCAAACCCTTTCCCATTCAAAGCACTGCCAAATCCCGACTCACCCGACCCTTATATATGTTTTATATGTGTTATAACATTGCTCATAACTTGATTTGTCACAAAGCAAACCCAAAAAAAAGTATTTATTTGGGGGTGTTTCATCGAATTTATGTATCATAGTTGACAAACTTATTAATACACGCTTATTCACTTTGTGAGTAACCTGAAAATGAAAAAATATGATATGGCTTGGTCATCATTTCTATAAAAATCGTGGCAAAATTCATAGTTATGATGTTTGGATGGAATTTACAGCAGGGTAGAGTCAACAGTAGGGGGGTAGAGTGAAGTGGGGCAGGTGTTACAGTAGGATAGAGGCAAAAGTAGGGTAGGTGCAGGTACGGAAAGTAGCAAAAAATGGGATAGGGTAAGGCAAAAAACATAGTACAGAGTAGAACAGACGGTAGGGTTATTATGGGGAACGGGCCGGGCCCACTTTTTCAGCCCGGCCCAATCTGTGCTTTTCTCAGACCCGGCCCGATAGTAGACCCGACTCGTTCCCCATGTCTAGGTAGGGCAGGATAGGGTGAAGTAGCTTATTGTAGGATACGGTACGGTAGGGTAGGGTAGGGTTGGGTAGGGTAGGATAGGGTACGGTAGGGTAGGGTAGGGTAGGGTAGAGTGGGGTAGGGTAGGGAAGGGTAGGGTAGGGTAGGGTAGAGTGGGGTAGGGTAGGGAAGGGTAGGGTAGGGTAGGGTAGGGTAGGGTAGGGTAGGGTAGGGTAGGGTAGGGTAAGGTAGGGTAGGGTAGGGTAGGGTAGGGTAGGGTAGGGTAGGGTAGGGTAGGGTAAGGTAGGGTAGGGTAGGGTAGGGTAGGGCTAACTTTCTACTGTACCACTAGCATTTTTTGTTTTTCCTTGTTTTTAAATTGTTAAAACTGGCAAAAACTTTTTACTAATCAAAAATACTGTAATTAAAATTTTTTTTATAATTTTGATCAATTCTTTTTCAGGATTACGATCTAAACGATGAAGAAAAGGACAAACGAGCAAAACGACGTCAACGGAATAAAGAAGCCGCGGCACGATGTCGGAAGCGCCGCCTAGACCTCATGGAGTCACTTCAAATCCAAGTCGACGCACTACGAGAAGAAAATCGACAGAAGCAGTTGATAATCGACCAGTTGACTCAGCAAAAGAACAAGCTGGACGAGATGCTGAGACACAACTGTCAGGTAGACAACCAGATGATCAAGGAGGACATGATCTACAACAACGACCTTATGATGAAGGCTCACAACGGCAACGACCTCATGATGAAGTCGCAGTTGAAGACCGAGGTCGAGGAGTACGAGCACCAACAACAGCTATATCAACAACGACTACAGGACATGGATATGTACAAGGATGACATGATGGAGGAGGCCAGTAACTACGCCATATCATCGAGTTCAATGCTCATCAACAACGACCCCATCATATCACAGGCTGCCTTGAAGAGGTCGCGACATTCACCCCTGCCTTCGATCAATGAGATCGACCCCACGGTCAGAATGTCACAGTCACATCCATTTGCAAGGCCTACCAGTCTGCCCTTAAGCACAATGTCACAGTACAGTAATGAGATGAATCTACCATCCATCACGACGCCTAGCAGTGGATTGGGTAGGTTAATATGGCTTGGTATTCTTTACTAGTGGGGTAGGGTGAGGTAATTGGGTAAGGTAGAGTGGGGTAAATTAGATGAGTTAGGCTTAGGAGATTTAGAATGTTGGGTAGAGTAAAGTAAATTAGGTAGGGTAGGGTAGGCAAGTGTAGGGTAAAATGGCACGAACTTTCTTTACAAAGGAAGAAATGGCAAGGACCTCCTTTACAAAACAAGAAATGGCAAGAACTTTCTTTACAAACGAGATTCTGTTCAAAATCAAAAAAGTTTGTTACCTGTCGTATAACTTGTCACCCGCAGTCTGCAGAGCATAAACGGGGCCTAAAATAGCCGACAAATAGCCTAAAATTAGCCTAAAATAAGCCTAAAAGTAAACTAAAATAATTTTTTTTTAATTTAAAAAGCAAAAAGTGTAAAATACGTTATATATAGCTCTGAGAAATAAATTTTCAATTTCTAGGTGACAGCTACAACCTCCTGAATCAACAAACCTTCCTGACGCCACTGATTCCGGGAGCAGTGCCAGTCCCCCTTCATACTCCACCTCACAACGGCGAGTTGCGGCAACTTTAATCCGCAACTTGGGCGACAAAGCTTTTGTAATTTCTTAAACATGGCTTTTAATTACTGTAACATTTTGTGACTAAAACTTTGTGTTACTGTAACTTTTTTTTAAAGAAGCAATGGGCTACTGTAATTTTTTTGATAGAAACAATGGGTTACTGTAACTTTTTTTAAAGAAGCAATGGGTTACTGTAACTTTCTTGAAAGAACTTATGGATTACTGTAATTTTTTTGAAAAAAATTTTTGGTTACTGTAACTTTTTTAAACAAATATTTGGTTACTGAAACTTTTTAAACAAATATTTGGTTACTGTAACGTTTTTGAAAAAACGCAATAGGTTACTGTAACTTTAGCTTTTTTTATTAAACCCAGTGGGTTACCGTAATATGTTTTATTAAAACCAATGGATTACTGTAACTTTTCTGACCAAAACAATAAGTTTTCGTTGCATTATGGAGAATATCAATCAATCTATACATATTTTTTTGAACTCTGACTTTATTTCATTTAAATTTCGATTTTTTAAAAATTTTTTAAAATTTTAATTTAAACTTTTTAAATTGTATGAACCGTCTTACCGAAATATTTTCCCAGGCCATCTCAAACCCTCGTATCATTTATCATGCCTAGTGCTAATCGTGTTTAAAAAATGCGTTTTTATGACGGATTTGAATGCGTCATCATGACAGATTAAAAAGTGTCATCATGACACCTTAAAAATCTCGTCACTCCGACAAATTTTTTGAACGCCAATATATTTTTAAACAGCAAAAATCATCTACTTCAAATACGCACATTAACCGTCCCTTACTTTACTATGCAAGTGCACTTAACGTTCTTTGTTACTACTGTAATTTACTTTTACTGTAACTTTTATTTATATATAAATATTACCGAGAATTCAAATACAATCGAACGGATTATGAGGTATTCATTGGGTTAAAAGTGTTGGCAATCGGGTTTCGTATGATATTTTGTGGGTTAGACGAAATGGCACAAAGTTATTGGAAATGTTGACGAAGTGTCACAAAAGTATTGGGGATGAAGGGAATGACGGTTTAAGGTATAAATAGGTTTTCACTGGGCTAAAAGTCTTGGCAATGAGTTTTTTAAACAAGATTTTGTGAGCAGACGAAATGTCACAAAGTTATTGGAAATGTTGGCAAAATGTCACAAAAGTATTGGAAATGAGAAAATTACAGTTTACGGTATAAATAGGTTTTCACTAGGCTAAAAGTCTTGGCAATGAGTTTTTTAAATAAAAATTTGTGAGCAGACGAAATGTCAAAAAGTTATTGGAAATGTTGACGAAATGTCACAAAATGATTGTAAATGTGTAAAATGAAGTTTATAAATGCTAGATTTAAATATAAATAGAGTTCTAATAAATTAAAAGTTTTAGAAATGCGTTTTCTACTAATAATTTCATGTGTAGACGGAATGTCAACAGATTATTGGAAATGTTGACGAAGTATCACAAATATATTGGAAATAAAAAAGATTGAAAATATAAAAAATTGAGGTAAATAGAAAGCTAGAAAGATTTAAAAAATCAAAATTAAGAAGTTTCTTCCAACTTCATGTTGTAAAAAGAATGGCGCAGTTTGTTGTAATCAGCATAGTGCTTGTTTTCAATTGAACTTATAATATAGTTTTCGTTCAGTTTTGCTCCAATTATCTTAAATTTCAATCAATAGATATAGACAAGCGTATTTTACATTGAAAGTTTTAAAAAATTCTACTTACCTCAGCATCTCTTCTTAACAATAGTAGTTGCCCAAATCTGAAATTATTTTCACCGTACTCTTTCCTACAGTACTCGGTAAGCTCCTTAGTTATGATGTCGTCCATCTTGTAGGCAATGTCCAATGCGTACGTGGTTTTCACTAAAAATAAATTTTTAATCTGAAATTTTATTCGCTAGCTGTAGCCTTAGTCACAGCCCTAGCCCAGAGTCCTAGCCCAGAGCCCTAGCCCAGAGCCCTAGCCCAGAGCTTTAGCCCAGAGCCCTAGCCCAGAGCCCTAGCCCAGAGCCCTAGCCCAGAGCCCTAGCCCAGAGACCTAGCCCAGAGTCCTAGCCCAGAGCCCTGCCAGCTATAGTCCCAGTAACAGATCTGTCCTTAGTTCTGGGCCTAGTCTCAATTCTAGTCCTGGTCTTAACCCAAAGCCTTAGCAGTACGCCCTTGAGTCTCTTAGCACTCCTAGTCCAAAGCTCAAAGCTTCTCTTCTTCTAACCTATGTTCTAGCCTGACGTCGGTCCTCTTTTGGGCCTGCTCTACAAATATTAATTCATGGCTTGACCTTAACCCCAGTCTAGCCACACCCTGTTTTAGCCTGCCATACCTAAAAAAGTCTAAAAAAATGTTCCTTACCTTCACCCCAAAGAAGCAATCCGGCCATAGCAGCAAGTTCAAATTTAGTCACTTTCAGTTGTTTATACTTCTTGACAAACTTTAACATAGCTTGAGCATACGGTAGATATAGCCTACAAAAATAAATTGCAAACTTAAAAAAAAATCTCAAATTTTGTAAAATTGATGACAAAAGAAGAAACTATTTAAAATCGCTCTTACTTGCTAGACTCTTTGCTGTGCTTATCATCCTTGAAAAAGGCTTCATAATTTACGATATCAACCATATCATCATACGCATACAGTATGCGAGTTTCTTCTAGTGATGGGAAGTATTTTGAGGTATTGTAAGCCACTTCAAATGGAGAGAACAAAGTTTCATTCTTTTCGATGATTGTTAGCTGAAACTATTAGCTATGAATAGGACTTGGTCTAAAATTAATATTGGTCTGAACTGTGCGGGACTGACCTGGATTGCGCTAGGCTGGTATGAGATGATATAGCATGAGCGGCTAAATAAACCTAAGCCTACTAAGCCTAACAATTGTAAGGCAAGGGCTAAGACTATTGCTGAGCTGAAATAGGCTGCCCTAGTCTGAACTGTGCTAACCTGATATAACTAGGCTGGGCTTAGCTGGAG
The DNA here is from genome assembly GCA_904066225.2 of Bursaphelenchus okinawaensis. Lineage (NCBI taxonomy): Eukaryota > Metazoa > Nematoda > Chromadorea > Rhabditida > Aphelenchoididae > Bursaphelenchus > Bursaphelenchus okinawaensis. Next base: position 944,001 of record CAJFCW020000005.1, on the reverse strand, counting down.
ATGCGAGGCTAGGTTAGGCTGAGACGGATTGGGCTGTGCTGGACTGGGCTGGGCTGAGCTACACGGGGCTGGGATAGAACTGAGGTTAGGGCTAGGATTAGACAGAGTTGGGTTAAGCTAGGCTGGGCTGGGCTGGGACGATATGGAACGAATTGGACTGGACTTTGGCTCAACCTAGAGCTGAAGCTAAGACTGGGGCTGAAGCTAGGGCTCTAGGCTAAAACTCTGGTTTAGAGCTCTGGGCTAGGACTTCGGGCTATGGCTTCGAGCTAGGAACTTGGGCTAGGACTTTGGACTAAGGCTTCCGGCTATTGCTTTGACCTAGGGCTAGGACTCTTCGAAGCACTATACCTACCTGTTGAGTTTCACTCAGTTCATCAAAGCCATCGAAATGTTCTACACACATACGATGCATCAGTGGTAGTAATGCCATTTGGCTTTGAACATGTGTTACAATAGTTGAAGGCTTAAACTCGTGATCTTCTCCTTTAAGCTCAGGATATCTACTATAATATGCAGCTTTCTGACTGTTCCAGTAGCTCTTCAAACCGTCGATTATTTTATCGACTGCTGATGCTGACGCTCTTTTTCGATTCTTATATGAATCATTCGAAATTCGTTTGTTTTTTCGAATTACTGGCGATTCTGAATCTGTAAAGCTTTCGCTAGATAGACATGTTCCACAACTGTCACTTCGAGAGGTGGTGCTGGATGCGGACGCAAACTTGTGTTTTCGTTTTTGGACTTCTGAAAATAAAAGGTTTAAAAACTGTTTGAGACCTAATTTTTTCTACCCAGCTTACGGGGGCGGGTATCTGCTTCGACGTTGGCTTTTGGCTAGAATAAAGGGCGTTGGCTTGGCCTCAATAAAATTTGCTATAGCCTAGCTTTTTGAACTTAATTTAAAAATTATTTTGAAGTTTTTTTAATATGCTGTCAAAGCTTTCATTGCGGGACCTAAAGTAAGCACCCCCCCCCCTCCCACCAGTAAGTAAGCAACACACCCCCCCCCCTCCCCCCCCCCACCCCTAAGTAAGCACACCCCCCCCCCACCCCTAATTTTGCGTTTTTCCTAGCTTGTGGGTCTATACACTTCCCGCGCTAAGCCTCTGGCTACCATTTGGTTCAAACCGGAACTTTTGTTTAGATCCGGATCTTGGGCATGCACAACAATATGGCCTGACCCAACTTCTTTCAAATTTGCTTCAGCGAACCTTTCTTAAATATTATTCAGTCCCGCAGGTGCCGAGTGGGTCTCGTGCCAGGTCTACCCTTATCCACTTACACCCACCCTTTCTCACTAAAGTTACCTTCTTGATTGTATATAGAATTGCCCATAAATAGAGCCTACCACATACTAAAATTTCTAAGTCTTACTTTCCGCCATCATGCCACATTCGTAACATTTCTTCAAACGACAGCTTCTACAAATGGTACGATCTTCTAAAACACAAAAAAAATAAAAATTCAAAAAAAAACAAAAATAAATAATTTTTTTCTTACACGGTTAATTTCTTACCCTACCTGTCCCGCTCAGAATCAGCTCAAAATTTTTATATGAATTCTTTGTACCACCAATAGTACCCGTAAAAAATTTAAGCTTGCGTCCTTGAGTTTTAAATTTAAATTATTTGGGATTTCCGCCAATTTGGCAAATTTGGCATTATGTTGCAAGCACTTTTTTCGGCTTTCCAGACAAGATACGCTTACAAATTTAAAAATGTAGGTTCATTCAAACGTATTCTACTAGTATATCAAAGAAAAATAATTAAAAGTCAAAAAATGACAAAGTTACAAGCTTGAAAGACAATGCCAATTTGGCGAGAAATTCAAAACTTAATTTTTTGATCTCTGTTTTCACGAGATTTTTTAGTAAGCGCGATTTAGTACTTTGCTGAACATCTTATATTTACATGATCTTTCTTTATAAAAAGTTTGACGTCAATCAGAGCGGGGCAGGTCGGGCACTTTCCTTGTTAGTTATTAAAATTTAAAAAATCAATTTTATAACAACAAAACAAAAACTGCACCTTAATACAGTACGGTTCTTAAGACAAATGTGAGCAAAAGTCATCAAGAACTTTCCTGTCATTGGGTAGTGATAAGACAAAAAATTGTTTATCTCATTGTTTGGAGTATATTAAAAGGGCTCCTACAACGTTTATTGATTTTCCTATAGTTTTTAATTTTCTTTACGAAAGATTTGCACCAAAATCCACCACCCCCCAGAGCCGTACTGTACGCGTAAAAAAATTTTTTTTTTGTTATGCACAAGATCTCCTGCAGGCAAAGATTAATTTTACCGTCATTTATAGGACAGTTGTTTTGTTGCTGGCAATCGTAACCTCGATTGTCTGAGACGGAACGTCGAAAAAAGGCAGCGCCTAAAAGTATCTTAATAATAAAAAAATTTAAGCATTTCTTAAGAATAAAAAATAATTTTAAAGAGATAAAAAACTAAAATATTTGACTAATTTTGTCTAAATTTTTAAAAATCATTAATTAAAAAAACTTACAAGCTTTACAAGCAATCACACCAAAATGATATCCAGAGGAAACCGCACCACAAATACAGCACGGTGGAGGTAAAATGTACAGAGAACTGAGTTTTAAGCCTTCTGTATGCGGCATAGATGATAAGGCACTTCTAAATTTTAAAATTATTTTTTTCTTTTCATTCGACCAAAGTACAACAATTCCAAATTTTAAGTGAATGTACAAATCTTCAAAACTTTTTGTATCTGAGACATAAATGATGAGATTAGTGCTATACTTAAAAAAATGAACTAGGATCTGATAAGCAAAATAAATACTTTTACCTTGTACTGTAAATAAAAACCGCACCATTATTAAACGCCAAAAGCAAAAAAGTAGTCTTAAATAAAGTATCGTACACAAAGATAAAGCGATTTATATATTTATAATAAGCACAGCATAGGTTAGTTGTAGACAAATTTTAGTTTAATAATTATATTGTATACAGCCGTTGTCAAAAAACAGGCAACCTATTTTTTTCAAGCATAACTTTTTTTAAAAAGGTGTTAGAAACAAAATTTTTTTTGTGATTTTAGATTGGTCTATCATACAATAAGCGCACCAACAATAATTTTTCAATTTGTTAATTTTGAAAAGTTACAGTAATTCTACCGTACTCCTATTTTTCAACTATGTGTCTAAATTTTTTTTTCAAAAATCAGAGATATACGTTTTGTAGAGCATAAAAATTTGTACATATTTTGTAAGTTTCATTACTTAATCTCTTTTACTAACCGAGTAAAGATTTTTTAAAAATCTAAAAAACGGCCATTTTTCAAGCGGAATCGAACTTTTCTTGTTTTTCGATCTTTTTTTCAAATTTTAAAAAATGGTAGCTCGTTGACTAGATAAGATGAAGTAATGAAACTTATCTAAAAAAAAATTTTTGTTTCTAACACCTTTTTAAAAAAAGTTATGCTTGAAAAAAATAGGTTGCCTGTTTTTTGATAACAGCTGTAGCATACGTAAATAGTATGAAGATAAAGTTGAACATAAAAAATATGAAAGTGGAACGTCCGAAATGTTTACCCTTTTATTTATAACCTCATACCTAGAAATTTGTAGGCTAATAGATACAGCGCAGAAGTACATTTGAGTTGACTGACCTTAAGAGCTGTAGTTCAAAACTATTGTATGCCTTTTTGTCCTATTTTTAGTTAAGATAAGAAAATTTGACTTAGTTTTAGGACCAGCTTGGGTTTAAATTATTGTACGAACCTAGTTGAGAACCGGTACAAAATAAAGTCCTACTTAAATTCTGCATAACTTTTAAGCATAACTCTAGCCTTAGTTCTAGCTTTGTTTTAGCTTTATCGGGATCTTTATTCTAAACATATCTTACATTCTCTTAAAAAGGTGGTTATATCTTGCATTTATTATAACGAAAAACTTTTTTCCAACTCTAATAGGTAAAATTTAAACTTTTTTAAATTTGTAATATTATTCAACATCACTTACTTATAGAAACATTAAAAAGTTCTTTAACAATTTATGAAATGATAAAACTACAATTGTTTACCAACCCCTAATCAATTGTTAAAATGTAGGCCAGTAGTGTTAAACTTGTGTATTTAAAGTAAAGCATTGTTATCATCAACTTCTTTGCAGGATTCTTATAAGTGGGTTGTGGTGACTGATAACAAGAACATGGATCCATGTTGCATAAGCCAATAAAAAGTCAATAAGTTCGAAGAAGGCTGGCCTACCTGACCAGGGTGCGGCGCCGTAAACAAATATTGCAAACAATACCATTAAAGTTTAGAGGAGGACGGTAGATTTTGAAGAGAGGGCTACAGTACGTCAGTTTTTATTTGCTTTGAATTACCTTAAGCCCTGCCCTGCCTTTGCCCTACCTTTGCCTTTGCCTTGCCTTTGCCTTTGCCTTTGCCTTTGCCTTTGCCTTTGCCTTTGCCTTTGCCTTTGCCTTTGCCTTTGCCTTTGCCTTGACTTGCCTTGCCTTGCCTTGCCTTGCCTTGCCTTGCCTTGCGTTGCCTTGCCTTGCCTTGCCTTGCCTTTGTCCTGCCTTTGCCTTGCTTTGACTTACACTGCTCTTACCTACTCATACCTACCCTTATCTATCTTTACTTATCCTCAATTACCTCTAATCACCCTCACGTACCTTCACTTACCCCTACCTACCCTTAACTACCCCTATCTACCCCTACTTACATCTACCTACCCCTACTTACCTCTACCTACCCCTACCTGCTTTTAAATCTTAGTTACCCAGCTTATCCATACCTACTTTTACCTACCCTCACTTATCTTTACCTACCTTCAGCTACCTCTGCCTACTCTACTCTACCCTGCTCTTCTCGTTCCTATGGTAGTAAGTAGTTCAATTCAAAGCGATTACATATGTTGTAGTTAAATTCATTATCTTGACCTGCATACATTAGTGTACATGAGCCGTTTAACCCACGTAAATTGTCAAAAGTTTTGTTTATATTATAATTAGCATGTTTAATCCTCTTTTCGCTGTCATTTCTACGTCACCAAAACTACAAATTTGGGAATCAATGAACATGACCTTGTTTGGGTTTGTTTTGATAAAGTTTATCGTTCTCGCCGCTCATTCGGTCATTGCGACCGTTTTTTAATAAAAACACACGGTCATCATGAGGTCTCACCGGCGTTCTAATGCTGCTCTTGGCCTTTCTAGAGCGTCTTCTTTGATCAGTGGAGAGTAGGGTATGGTAGAGAAGGTTTGGGTAGAGTAAGGTAAAGTAAGTTAGGATAGGATAGACTAAGATAAAATAGGATAGGATAGGATAAACAATATGTTTTACCGTCGCATAGAAACTAACAAAGAAAGTGCCTAACCAGTCCTAACAAGTATCAACCAATCCTTTATCTAACAAGTACCAACCAATCCTTAGACATGAAGAACAAGCCGGGCCGAGCCAGACCTAACAAAAATGTAGGTTGTGTTGAGCTTGGAAATCTTGAAAAAGCCCGGCCAAGAAAGTCCGGCCCGTTTCCACGTCAAAATAATTGGGCCGGGGCTTAGGAAACCTTAAATCGGGCGAGCTTAACATTCATTATTTAAAATTTCAGCCCGTTCCTTATACCTACCACTCCTACTCACAAAAATATATCCAACCTACCCCACTCATAATCAGCTAAAAATTTTTATAGCAAGTCTTTGTACCACCAATAGGACACATTAAATTAGCTTGCGTTTTTAAGTTTTAAAATTTCAAATATTTAAGTATTCTGCCAATTTAGCAAAGTTGGCATAGTGTTTCAAGCACTTTTTTCAACTTTCTAGACAAGCTACGCATACAAATTTAAAAATTTAGGTTTATTTAAAGGTATTCTACTAGTATATCAAAGAAAAATGATAAAAAGTCAAAAAATGGCAAAGTTATAAGCTTGAAACACAATGCCAAGTTGGCGGAAAACAATTTAGTACTTTGCTTAAGATCTTATATTTACATGATCTTTCTATGTAATGAGTTTGAAGTCAATAAGAGCGGGGCTGGTCGGGCACTTTTCATGTCAATTAAAGAGGAGCAGGTAGGCTACTTTCCTTGTAATTTTAAGTTTTTCAGTGAAGATATAATCCTGACTTTGAGCTTTTGATACCAATTTTGATACCGTTTGATATCATGTGCAGCACTCTATGTGAAATTTCTATTCTTATGTTAGTCATGTATGGAAGGAAATAAATTTTGTTTTTAAAACTGTAGCTTGTGAAACGATCACTTTGTTAAGACATTATTGACTAGAAATGTGTTTTTAACTTTCAATATTACCATAAGTCATTAATATAAACAAAATGGATTCAAAACAGTTTTTTGATCAATTTCAAATCGCTATTGTAATAGCAGTTAAAGTTTGTCGTTTGCACTCGGCCAGCAATAAACGTTTTCTACACATTTTTAAGCCATGTCCCTCAAATTTAACGTTAACTTAAGCTTAAAACTCTCTTATCAATGAGCAAACTTAAGCTTAAAAACATTCAATTTGCGTAGGTTAGAGCCTCAGTTTTCTAACAATATAGGTAACTACGTTAATATTAAAAGCAGTTATCTATATAATACTTTAATACCATAGATAACCGCCTCCATTTTTGTTGTTAATGACTTCTGAACAAGAATAGCTACAATATGATGCAAACTAAGGCAATGTCACTAATGGCCTATCCTACCCTACCCTACCCTACCCTACCCTATCCTACCCTACCCTACCCTACCCTACCCTACCCTACCCTACCCTACCCTACCCTACCCTACCCTACCCGACCCTACCCTACCCTACCCTACCCTACCCTACCCTACCCTACCCTACCCTACCCTACCCTACCCGACCCTACCCTACCCGACCCTACCCTACCCTACCCTACCCTACCCTACCCTACCCTACCCTACCCTACCCTACCCTACTCTACCCTACCCTACCCTACCCCTATCCTACTCCGCCCTACCCTACGCTACCCTACCCTACCCTACCCTACCCCATCATACCCTACCCTATCATACCCTACCCTATCATACCCTACCCTACCCTACCCTACCCTACCCTACCCTACCCTATCATACCCTACCCTATCATACCCTACCCTATCATACCCTACCCTATCATACCCTACCCTATCATACCCTACCCTACCCTACCCTACCCTACCCTACCCTACCCTACCCTACCCCTACCCTACCCTACCCTACCCTACCCTACCCTACCCTACCCTACCCTACCCCTACCCTACCCTACCCCTACCCTACCCTACCTTACCTTACCCTACCCTACCCTACCCTACCCTACCCTACCCTACCCTACTCTACCCTACCCTACCTTACCCTACCCTACCCTACCCCTACCCTACCCCTACCCTACCCTACCCTACCCTACCCGACCCTACCCTACCCTACCCTACTCTACCCTACCCTACCCTACCCTACCCTACCCTACCCTACCCTACCCTACCCGACCCTACCCTACCCTACCCTACCCTACCCTACCCTACCCTACCCTACTCTACCCTACCCCTACCCTACCCTACCCTACCCTACCCTACCCGACCCTACCCTACCCTACCCTACCCTACCCTACTCTACCCTACCCTACCCCTACCCTACCCTACCCTACCCGACCCTACCCTACCCTACCCTACCCTACCCTACTCTACCCTACCCTACCTTACCCTACCCTACCCTACCCTACCCTACCCTACTCTACCCTACCCTACCCTACCCTACCCTACCCTACCCGACCCTACCCTACCCTACCCTACCCTACCCTACCCTACTCTACTCTACCCTACCCTACCCTACCCTACCCTACCCTACCTTACCCTACCCTACTCTACCCTACCACGGGCCGGGTCTACCGCCGCATCGAGCTGGGCCTGAGCAAAATTTAGGTCGGACTGGGCCTGGAAATCTCAAAAAAAAAACACGGCCTAAAAAGCCCGGTCCGCTTGTACATAAAAAACATTTTGGCCACGTCGGACTTGAGCAAAACACAGATCGGACCTAACATTCAGACCGGGCTTGCAAGCCGAGCCTAAAAAACTCTAAAGACTTACTTTGCGTTATTCTACAATACTATACCCTACCCTACCCTTCTTTACCTTAACCGACTTTACCCTACCCTACAAAATCTACACTTCATACCTATTCAATTATTATATTATTTATTATTACTCTATATATATACTTATGTACAATCCAAAAATAATATACATATACATGACGATTCGTATGAGATACTTAATTAAAAGCTTCGGTAAATATGTACAAAAATCATTTTGAGTTCATAGTAGTAGTATTTGGTAGTTAAGTACAGCGGTTTGTTCATATTGCACAGTTATTACTTGCTAGAATGACAAATTTCAAACATTAGCCAAGTAGCCATGCCAATGAATGACAGTGCGCCAGTCTGATGAACAGCCGATAGCCAGCCTGGGGCGGTCAGTAGCTGAAAATTGCAAAAATTTTATTTTGAAGCTTTAAAATTTTAAAAAATTTTGAAATTTCTATATTTTGAAAAAAATTTTTGTAAAGAAAGTTACTACGGTTTCAAAAAATCAACTAAAAATGGTCGATAAATATTTTAAAAAAAGTAAAAAAAGTATGTAAAAACTTACCAAGTTAGTAATTCCAACCACAACTTGCAGCAATCCCAAGACTAACATGCCATTAAGGGCCATTAGGGCTCTCTTGTGTAATGTCATACGACGGCCGCGAACATAAGTGAAAATAACCAATCCTAATGTGATGTAGGCCTGAAATTAAAGTAAAGTTAAAATTTGTACTATTATTTTATATAACATATGTTTTTGAACATCTTTTTAAGTATTAAACGAAATGTCAAAAAGTTATTGGAATATGTGAAGAAGTGTCACAAAAAGTATTGGACAACGTAACAAAGCGCTATATACTTAGAAACACTATATACGTAATCAAAACCTTACAATAAGGCAGGTTAAAAGTTTTTTTGCAACTTTCAGCAACTTCAAAAAAGTGTCACACAAATTATTGGAAAAAGTGACGAAATGCCACCAATCCTATCAATTTTTTAATAATTGAAAAATTGCTTCTGTACCTCATTTCAAACTATACAAACTATAAAATTTTTTTTGAACATAAAAAGAATTTTATTTAGACGTCAAAACTTACCATATTTCTGTGCAAAAACTGGACTGTGCCAGGGTTTTCAAAGAAGTTTCGAATCATTGGCCGCTCCACATTCATGTTTTGTGGGAAGAAATTGCCATTATAGAGTGGCCAAGTGTTATAGATCTTTCCGGCCTCTAGTCCAGCAACAAAAGCGCCAAAAGTTACAGTAATCAGCATTGAAGTAATGGTGAATGAGACTAGGCCACGGTAGGCTTTGATCGATTGGGCTGCTTCTACGTACTGAAATCACAAAGTTAAATCAATTTCATAAATTTTTACTTTTGCCTTTGCTTAAAAATAATTTTTCTTACCTTGCCTTTTAAAATTTTTTTCCCCAAAAAAAAACTTTTTACCCGCCCAATAAAAAAAAATATTTTTTTCCTCCTCCTATTTTTTTTAAATTTTCATATTTACCCCTCCACCCCACTCCCCTCCCCCCCCCCTAAATAACGTTTTTACTCCGCCCATCATAAAAACTTACATAGACAGGCTTAAACAGATGAGCAAAAGCGGGTAGCAATAACAGCATGTACAAGAAGAATCCCAGCAGCAGATGTAAGGCTAGTCTATATGGGCAGATTAGCTTTGTCGTGCCGGTTGCGTCAGACTCCAAGCCTGATTTTACCACGAACCAGCCCACTACGGCTTGTAGAGCCAATAGTACTCCACAAGCGATCATTAACTTCTTGGCTTTCGAGTTGAACTTGCCCTTGTACCAGAAATAGGCGCATGGAACGAAGAATACGATGGCTAGAAGGTGGGATAGTAGACGATGAAGGTAGGCCATCATCCACATGGACTTGAATTCGTGTAGGGGGAGATCGGATTGAAGAACAGGAGTGGCGTGCTTACTGTAATATTACAATTAGTACTTTGCCTTTCTGGAGGTTTACCTTACCCTGCTCTACTCTACCCTACCGTATTCTACCGTACTCTATCCTCACTACTGTACTCTACTCTACCGTACTTTACCCTACCCTACCCTACCTTACCCTACCCTACCCTACCCTACCCTATCCTACCCTGCCCTACTCTCCGCCACAATAAAAAACTACCGTAACCTACAGTTTGTATTCAGGAGTAAGTTTGTACAAATCCAATTCACTCTTCCACTGATTCTCATTCAAAGGTGGTATAATGGTACCAATTGGGTCCCATCGAGTGATACTCAATCCGGCTCCAGAAAGACGAGTTGTACCACCAATGGCCAAACACCAAAAGAGAACGGTGGAACAGAACATTAGCCACATTCCAACCGCCTTATCACGTCGATCTTCCTTGACATCGTCGGTGATAAAGCTATGGGTTTCTGGAGTGTCTCTGAAAAGTTTTAAAAATTAAAGTTTGTAAAGAAAGTTTTTGTCACTTTTTAATTTGTAAAGAAAGTTCTTGCCTTTTTTTGTTTTGTAAAGAAAGTTTTTGTCATTTTTTGTTCTGTAAAGAAAGTGTTTGTCATTTTTTAATTTGTAAAGAAAGTTCTTGCTATTTTAAGCCAATTTGTTAAAAAAATTTTTAAAAAAAATTTTTTTGCACCCCCATCTATAAAATTGTTTTAACCCCTCCGTCTACCATTCTCCAAAACTTATTTTTTCGAAAAAGTCTTTCATCGGCTCTATTTCTATATTAAAATATTCCCCCCCCCCTCCCCCAGCCCCTAAAACAAAAAAAAATCTACCCCTCCCAAGATAAAAAAGTAAATATACCCCTCCAAAAGTTAAAAAAAAACTCGAGAAACAGTGACATAGCTTCATATATAAATAATTTCGTTTTCGTAACATATTCACCATGACAAGACTCTACATTCTACAGATAAAACCCGAAAAATCTTGAAAATCCTTACTTGGCATGACTGTAATGAGCCTTGGAGTAGAAGGTCGCTGACTTTGTGGTCATGTTGAATATATTTCCGCTAAGCTTTGACCAGAAACCGCGTGGAGCGCTCAGTTTTATTCGAAAAAACACTTCAAAGACCAGAAGGGGCGTGGCCTCATGTTTCCAACCGGCTGTTTACAAATTTCGAGGGGAAAGCAGGGCTTGTTTACTCCCCGCTTTCAACATCGTCGTATTTCGGGCAACAAAAACATTGGAAATAGAACGTTCTTGAGGGACAGAGATTGGCGTGGTGTTTGATGCCATAAATCCGGTGGAACGGCCAACAAGGTTTGCTTTTTGATTTGAGAATAATGTTGTTGATGCACTAGAATTATGTTTTTTGGAGCCATGACTGTTGCAGATGAAATATTGTGAGGTTTAACATACTAAGCTTAACCTTAATAAACTTAAGCTTAGACTTAGGCTTGGAGTTGATAAGCTTACGCTTAGTAGTTGTAGGCTTAGAAGACAGGCTTACTAGGTCCATGCTTAGAAAACTTGAGTTTAGTAAGCTATTACTTAGGTTTATTAGCATTACGCTTACAAGGTTTTGAATTAGCAGGCTTAGAATTTGTAGAATTAGGCTTAGTAGGTTTATTGTAGTAGGCGTAGGCTTAGAATTAACAGTCTTAGGCTTGGTATGATTGGTTTAATAGGCTTTGACATATTAAGCTTAGGCTTAGAAGGCTTAGGCTTAGTAAGCTTAGTCTTTATTAGATTACGCTTTAGTAGGCTTAGGCTTAGTAGGCTTAGGCTTAGTAGGCTTAGGCTTAGTAGGCTTAGGCTTAGTAGGCTTAGGCTTAGTAGGCTTAGGCTTAGTAGGCTTAGGCTTAGTAGGCTTAGGCTTAGTAGGCTTAGGCTTAGTAGGCTTAGGCTTAGTAGGCTTAGGCTTAGTAGGCTTAGGCTTAGTAGGCTTAGGCTTAGTAGGCTTAGGCTTAGTAGGCTTAGGCTTAGTAGGCTTAGGCTTAGTAGGCTTAGGCTTAGTAGGCTTAGGCTTAGTAGGCTTAGGCTTAGTAGGCTTAGGCTTAGTAGGCTTAGGCTTAGTAAGCTTAGGCTTAGTAGGCTTAGGCTTAGTAGGCTTAGGCTTAGTAGGCTTAGGCTTAGTAGGCTTAGGCTTAGTAGGCTTAGGCTTAGTAGGCTTAGGCTTAGTAGGCTTAGGCTTAGTAGGCTTAGGCTTAGTAGGCTTAGGCTTAGTAGGCTTAGGCTTAGTAGGCTTAGGCTTAGTAGGCTTAGGCTTAGTAGGCTTAGGCTTAGTAGGCTTAGGCTTAGTAGGCTTAGGCTTAGTAGGCTTAGGCTTAGTAGGCTTAGGCTTAGTAGGCTTAGGCTTAGTAGGCTTAGGCTTAGTAGGCTTAGGCTTAGTAAGCTTAGGCTTAGTAGGCTTAGGCTTAGTAGGCTTAGGCTTAGTAGGCTTAGGCTTAGTAGGCTTAGGCTTAGTAGGCTTAGGCTTAGTAGGCTTAGGCTTAGTAGGCTTAGGCTTAGTAGGCTTAGGCTTAGTAGGCTTAGGCTTAGTAGGCTTAGGCTTAGTAGGCTTAGGCTTAGTAGGCTTAGGCTTAGTAGGCTTAGACTTAGTATCCTTAAGCTTAGTAGGCTTAGACTTAGTAGGCTTAGGCTTGGTAGGCTTAGGCTTAGTAGGCTTAGGCTTAGTAGGCTTAGGCTTAGTATCCTTAAGCTTAGTAGGCTTAGACTTAGTAGGCTTAGGCTTGGTAGGCTTAGGCTTAGTAGGCTTAGGCTTAGTATCCTTAAGCTTAGTAGGCTTAGACTTAGTAGGCTTAGGCTTGGTATGCATAGGTTTAGTAGGCTTAAGCTTAATAGGCTTAGGCTTAGTATCCTTAAGCTTAGTAGGCTTAGACTTAGCAGGCTTAGGCTTGGTATGCTTAGGCTTAGTAGGCTTAGGCTTAATAGGCTTAGGCTTAGTAAGCTTAAGTTTTGTAGGTATAGGCTTAGTAGGCTTAAGCTAAGTAGGCTTAGGCTTAGTAGGCTTAGGCTTAGTAGGCTTAGACTTAATAGTCTTAGGATTAGTAGGTATTGACTTAGCAGGCTCAGCTTTAGTAAGCGTAGGCTTAGTAGGCTTAGGCTTATTAAACGTAAGCTTAGTAAGGCTAAACAGTTTTAGGTTTAATAGGCGTAAGATTAGCCGGTTTGAACTTAATAGGCTTAGGCTTAGCATGCGTAGGCTTTTTAGGCTTGATAAGCTATTTTTAGATGTTGTAGGTGCTTAAACGCCAAAAATATTATACATATTATTTTTGTTTTTATTCAAAGGAAATGAAGAGTAAATACGTATATTATTCTTGCAAATGAACCTGAGGTCATTAATAAAAGATTGGAACATTGGTTATGTGGACAAGCTTGCGAAAACATGTTTACTGTTCTTAAAAGAATGTGTGCAAAAAGAAAAATTTGGCTGAAAAAATTAAAAATTGACTAAAAATGTTTTTAATTCGAACAATAATATTTTTGAAGATTCAGTCATACAATTAAAACCCACATGATCTGACCCAAGAGAATCAGATGAAGCTGAGGTGTGAAGTTCTTGATCATTTTCTGTACTCACGGTACAAAAACTACAAAACTAAACATTTTAAAATCTTGAAATGATCTTCTGTCTGCTTTATTTTTCTTTTTGTGATTTGTCCGACCGCTCGTAATGGGTTGTTCGCTGAGTTCTCATACAGAACCTTTAGATTCTGAAGTCGAATTAGAGGAAAAGACTGAAGTAAAAGAAGCGTCAGATGTTGATGTTGTAAATAAGGTAGAAGATGTGTCTGAGGCGGGGGATACGACCAAGGTAGAATGTGGGCTTGAAGTTGAGGATGTGAGCAAGGTAGAAGATGTGTCTGAAGAGGATGATGAGGCTGATGTAGGAGATGTGTCAGCCCTTGATGATGGGAACAACGAAGAAGGTAGGGCTGAAGTTGATGATGTGAACAACGTAGATGATACATTAGAAGAGGATGATAGAACTGATGTAGAAGATGTATCTGAAGTTGATGATGTACCCGAAGAAGATGATTTCTCGGAAGTTGAAGTTATGACCGCAGTAGAAAACGTCAGTGAAGTTGATGAAGTATCCGAAGTAGATGATGAGGTAGAAGATGTCATTCCTGTTGCTGAAGATGAGCCAGTTACCGAAGCAGGTGATGGTGATAACGACGAAGCTCTGGTTGAATATGTTCCCAGTCTTAATGTAAGTTTGTTATGTTAAACGTTACTTTTTGAAGATTTAGGTCGGAGTAAAACTACTAGACCTACAGTAGAAGATAGGCTAGAGTAAGGAAGGGTAAGGTAAGTGACGGTAGGATACTTCAGCGTATTGTAGAGTGACTTATACTTTTTTGTCAGGATTCCACCTGGCCAGATGTTGTGCTAAAACCAATGAAAAAACTTTCAATCGGGATTAAGAGTCACAACCATGAAGTTACAGTTAATTTAAAATTACACGACAACCAAGTAATCTCGAGTATTGAAACCTTAGATAGAATTGTAAGCTATACCGCCGACGTGTACGAAAACTTCAAACTGAGTATATTTGTGGGCGAAACATGCGTGTGGACAAAGTCTCAACTAAACGAACTCGCGGATTACTGTGAGAGTAAGTGGTTAAAACATTGATTAAAATTTTAGTCCGCAAGGGATAAAAGATCAGCACTGATAACTGCGTCAACTAAAATGGAAATTAATGCATTTTTCAATTTTTAATGAAGTTTGTGATATTTTCTTAAAAATCAATAAAATTTGTGACATTTCGTTAAAAAATCAATAAAATTTGTGACGTTTTGTTAAAAAATCAATAAAATTTGTGACATTTCGTTAAAAAATCAATAAAATTTGTGACGTTTTGTTAAAAAATCAATAAAATTTGTGACATTTCGTGAAAAAATCAATAAAATTTGTGACATTTTGTTAAACAAATCAATATATTTTGTGACATTTCGTTGGAATTGAAAATTGATTTTATAATGAGCATACTCCGCGAAAAACAACTTATATTTACCTTTTTTTAATTATACTATAATATCTGCAAGGTCGGGCATTTTCCTTGTTAGTCTCGATTCATATCTCCGGAATCAGGAGAGGCACTTTCCTTATATAATATGAAGCGCTATAACTGTATAATTTTATTTTTTCAGGAAACTTCCCGACCATGGAATTTTCAGCCTATGTTCTTCATCAAACTCCAATGTTTGGCCCGTTCGTTCCGCTCTACAGAAGGCTACATCCTGTTGTTAATACACTAGCAATTGAAAGCCCTGATTTCCTACGTTATTGCATGGATTTAGAGCTGCAGGAGTTGAATATATTGAAACCGAATTACTTAGGTTATTGTAAGTTATTTTGAAAAAATGGATTTTTGGGTAGGGTAGGGTAGTGTAGGGTAGAGTAGGGTAGGGTGTGTAAAGTGTATTTTTGCCAAACAATGTGACTTTGTTTTCAGTTACCCTACATCAAAGTAAAAGATGTTAGGGTTTGGGATTTTCAACTTGTAAAAGAGATGCACCATGATATGCTGGTAATGACATCTGTTGAGAGGGTCATTTTTGTCGTATTTCCTGAAGATATCGATGACAAATGGGTTTTTAAGCACGCTTGTGACGTTTTTCCGAGTTTAACCCGGGTGTCATTTACTAGTAACATTTCTTACAATTTGGATGTATGCAAGTCTTTTGTTTAAACCTTCATCATGAAGTAAATTTTTAAGTTTTAGACGAAATGTCACACAATTTATCGGCTTTTTTGACGAAATGTCACAAAATTTATTGGATTTGAAAAGTGTGCAAATTTATTCCTTCTTAGTTGAGTATTTTTCTCAGAAGGAACATTTTTTATTTTTAACGAAATGCCGCAAAATTTATCGACTTTTTAACGAAATGCCACAAAATTTATCGATTTTTTTGACGAAATGTCAAAAACTTTAGTAGATTTTGAAAATACTCAAATTTATCCTTTGTTAAAAATTTTTTTATTTGACAGCCATCACTACCAATCTGATACTATACTTTAGGTATGAACGAGGGACTGCTTGAAGATATCGGTAATGGAATGAAACTCTGGAAGAGCGCATTGAAACGTAATCAGAACCGCCTAAACGTTTCTATTTGTTATATTTTCAAATACAAGTTTGTGGTCAATAAAGCAGCGGCAGTAAAAATTGCAAAGCACATTGGCCACAAAGTACAATATGTTGAAGGGAAAGTTTCGCTAAAGTTGCGAGAACCTAACATTGACCTGGAATTGACTGTTATAACTTTGTGAAAATAAACTAAATAAACTGTCATTTGATAAAAACTGTAATTTTTTGTGATTTTTGTGAATGTAGGGTAGGGCTGGTTTTTAACGTCACCATTCTGCTATGGGTGAGTTAGATCAAAGGTGAAGGAACCCTGTTCTTTAGGCATATAATAGAGCGATACTGACTTCTATACGGCGGTAACCAGTGTTTTGCCCGGACCGGTCCGGAGCTTTTTCACCGGTCTAGTCCGGCGATTTTCGGGTCCGGACCGGTCCGGTCCAAACTTCAAATTTTTGGGTCCGGTCCAAACCCAAAATTTTTGGGTCCGCAAAAAAATTTTTTTTTATTTTAAAAAAGAGCCAGGAGCGCTAAAACTGCTTTCTTTACGTTTAAAAACACTTAAAAATACGTTTTCTTTGCAATTTTTAAAGCAGTTTTAATAAAATTTTTAAAAAATTTTCTTCCGGACCGGTCCGGAGCTTTTTCTTCGGTCCGGGTCCGCAGGATTTTGGGTCCGGTCCGCAAAAATTTTTGTTTCGGTCCGTCCGCGGACCAGACCGGTCCGGCAAAACACTGGCGGTAACGGGTCTTTTCGTAGTTTCGGGCATCAATTTTTATTGCTCGTCCAATCATAGAAACGACTCGAAATCGGCCCGTAATATCATAAAAAATGGCGTTAATTCAAATAATAATATTCGTAAAAACCCAACTCTAGGTTTTAGAGACCACATGGCCCAAGAAGGACTGAAGAAGCTATAAGGGAGAGGACTTAACCTTCTCCACTCAGGGGGGGGGGCAAGTCGGGCACTTTAGTGGGTGATTACTGTTACCTAGTTTTCAACTTAACTTTTTAGTGTGTATTCTACAGTACAGTAGTCTACAATCCTTTCTTTCCATTTTCACCATTCATAACATAAGCAGGTGCAACACCTTTATCACCAATAAATGGTACCAAGTGATGGAACCAGTTGGATGGCAGTAGTGACAGTTTACCCCAAAGCCATTTCGAATTGAAGCCGGCTTGGTAACGGAATCTAGGGTATTTGGCAGTCACAAAATGAATGTACGACCAAATTACTGGTGAGATATCTTCACTTCCTTGGTCGTGCATCACTCGGTTCCAGGATTCTATGACTGAAAATGACATGTTATAGTAATCTAGACTAGATTAAAGCAAGGCACAGGCAAGGCACAGGCAAGGAACAGGCAAGGCACAGGCAAGGCACAGGCAAGGCACAGGCAAGGAACAGGCAAGGCACAGGCAAGGCACAGGCAAGGCACAGGCAAGGCACAGGCAAGGCACAGGCAAGGCACAGGCAAGGCACAGGCAAGGCACAGGCAAGGCACAGGCAAGGCACAGGCAAGGCACAGGCAAGGCACAGGAAAGGCACAGGCAGGGTATAATACTTACAATCCTCTTTGAATTCCTCTCCATACACACTCTTGATATCCTCATCAAGAGTCTCCCATACTGAATCCACCCTCTTTCTTTTGGCTTCACGGTCCAACAGTAGAGTTTTAAAGATGCCAGGTTCAATGATGCCAAGATATATGCCGAAGAGAGTGTTTTCAACATGTGTAGCTTCAGCCCAATGGTTTAGTGCAACTTTGGCTGAGGAGTAGGGTGTTCCACCAAAGATTCCAATTCTGGCTGCTACTGATGTTGTCACTCCGATTCTGCCACAAGATTCACGAAGTAGGGGGAGAAAGGCCTGAAGGTAGGAGATATTGATATAAGCTTATGTTATAGTAGGCTTTAAGTGTAGAAAAGAGTAGAGCAGAGTAGGGTAAGACAACTTTTTTAGGCTAAGGTTCTGGGCTAAGGCTCTGAGCTAAGACGCTGGGCTAGGACAAGGGCCAGGGCTACGGCCATCGGGCTTCAAGCTAAGGCTTTAGGCTAAGGCTTGGGTTTCGGGCTAGGGCTTCAGGCTAGAGCTTCAGGCTAGGGCTTCGGGCTTCGGGCTTCGGGTTTCGGGCTTCGGGCTCTGGGCTATGGGCTTTGGTCTCTGGGCTTTGGGCTTTAGGCTAGACTAAAATTGACATACATTAGAAACCCTAACAGCTCCATAAAAGTTCAGTTCCATTGCCTTTTTGTAAACGTCAATATTACACCATTCTGAAGGCCCAAACGTGCTGAACACTCCAGCATTGTTCAGTACTGCCCATAGCTCTAAAAATAAATTTTAAATTTTGAAATATTAAAACTTACGAACACCGTTTATCAGTCGACTTTTCACAAATTGTACGGCATTTTTAACGTCTTCATCACTGGTAATGTCACATTTTACTGCAGTTACTGGAGTTTTTAGATGTTTTGTTTCTTCTTCTAGTTGAGTCATCGACTAAATTTTAAAAATTAAAAAATTTTTTTCGAAATTAAAAAAAATTCTCTTACACCACCCTACCCTACTATACCTCCTGACTCAAGCAACCAGCGAAAACAGGTATTCCAAGTTTAGCCAGTTCAGTAGCTGCTCGCTTCCCCATTCCATAGTCACAACCAGTGATGAAAACAGCTCTTTTTTCCAAATTTGGCAAACGCAGCTTTTCCAACAACCATGAATATAAGTTGTATGAAATTATGGTTGAACCGAGAATTGTCAGCCAAGGATGGTTTTGGTATAGCTGATGAAAGTGGCTTGAGAAATAAGTGGCTAGCTGAGAAAAGTTGGTTAGAGACATCTGAAATTATTTTGTATAATATTATAGTAAAGTGGCTTTTTTTGATGAAAGTAGTGTAGGATGAAGCAGAGCAGCTTCATCAAACAAAATACGGTAAAAGAGCAAAGTAAAGTACGGTAGTATTTCACATCCCCTTCTCTTTCTCTCCCCCCCAACCCCCCCCCCGCTTGCTTTAATTTACCCTTGTTCTCACTTCGCGGTTCTACCCTACTCTCTACTCTCTTTTATGTATCCCTACCTGTTTTCTCTCACTCTCCATCAACACACCCATTTGTTTCTTCAACCTAAAACTACATTTCTACTCTACCTATGCTCAAAACAAACAGTAAGTGATAGAAAAGTACCTACAATAACAAGTTGCATAAAGCGATTTTCAGTTTTTTTTTTGCAAATTAAAAGCAAAAGAAATTAAAATAAAAGAAATAAAACCTAAAAAATACTGAACACTAATTAGGTATCGTTGTTCAACCATAAAATTTATTCGTTTCATTTGATCAATATGTATACGACGTCGACACATGTTTTGATATCATGTTTATTGTGATGGAATAAAAAAAACAAACGCTATATTTATTTTCTTATGTCATATCAATTGTGTTTTGTGGTTTTATACAAGAAATACTATAATATAACACATAAAAAAAAGTCTTGTCGTTTTTTTTCCGTGAAAATCTGTGTAAATTAACGACAAGTCTTTTAAAAATGTCTTTTAAAGCCTTGAAAGTCAATAAAAATTAATATAAACCTCAAGATACGCTGACAAGACTCCTGGTAGTAGCCACACTGTTGTCAATTTCAACCTGTTTTGAACAAAATATTAATCTAATTGAGTAGTTTCTAAATGCATCCATGTATAATAAAGGAATCAGGGCATTAATAGCGCCAAACCAAGCGAAACCCATCATAGATGGAGCTCCAAGGTAAGTACCATGAAGTTGAAGAGCATAAGTCATGGAGATGATGCCAGATGGGATTAAAGCTAGCACGGCTATTACTAATGTCTAAAAAATTTTTTTAGTTTTAATTCAACCTTGTTTCCTTAGCCCTAGCCCAGAGCCCTAGCCCAGAGAACTATCTCAGAGCCCTAGCCCAGAGCCCTAGCTCAAAGCCTTAGTCCAGAGCCCTAGCACAAAGCCCTAGCCCAGAGCCCTAGCCCAGAGCCCTAGCCCAGAGCCCTAGCTCAAAGCCTTAGTCCAGAGCCCTAGCACAAAGCCCTAGCCTAGAGCTATGAGCCCTAGCTTACAGTCCTAGCCCTAGCCTGACTAACACTGTCATGCCTTATCTTTGCCTTTTACATTCTGCCTTATCTAAACTACCATGCCCTGCCCTAGCCCTACCCCTAACATATTGCTTCTTATTCTACCCTGCCTGATCTTGACTTACCTGAGAAATTAAGCACCTGTTAAACTGCGATCTCATCTTTTGTGTGCTAGCCGACACCTTTTCATAGCCAGTGTTGACATGCTTGTAGCATTTATAAATGTAAAACATAGATGTGTCAAACAAAGCTGCCACTACAACAACATTGTTGAAAACATAAAATTTTGTCGCTGGGTCTGACTGAAAATCAATTACCTTTATCCCGATTTTTCGTATTTTACAAAAAAAAATATCTACCCCCACCCCTCCAATCAAAGAATTAAAATTTGATTTTCCCGCTTCCCCCTACTGTCATTTTTTAAAAACAAGGTTTTATATAATAAAAATTTTTTACCCCCCCCCCGATCCCCCTAAATCAAAAATACCCCGCCCGTCATTTTTTATTAAAAAAAATTAAAGAAACCTACCCACAAAGTAACATAAGACACGTTATTACTCCCATCGCTGTTCTGCCACGCCGTTGGGAGGGTCTTTGTATAATGACTAACACTGTGCTTTAGACCGTAATAAGCTGACACTGAGTATGACACACTTAAATATATACTTGGTATACTGAACAAAATGTATCTTCGAATAAAGTCACGACGAGTTGGGGGTCTGAAAAGATTTTTTAATATTATTAATTGTCAGAGCAAGCCCTACCCTAACTCATCTTGCCCTATTTATATTGCCTTGCCTGTGCCTTGCCTGTGCCTTGCCTGTGCCTTGCCTGTGCCTTGCCTGTGCCTTGACTGTGCCTTGTTTTGGCTTGGCTTACCTAATTTTATCTTGTTGTACCCGATCCCACCCTACTCTACTTTTTGTTATTATATATTACCCTACCTTCCCCTTATAATATTCTACCTTATTTACGCCACCCTACCCAAACAAAAGTTATCCATAAATTTTACAGTATATCCTTACCGTTCCTGCGAGATGATCAAGTAGCGATAACTATGTAAGGCAGCCTGCATTGTCATAACCTGTATCAATGCAAAGTAATGAGCACAAGACAATATCAATTTCAAATTTGAGCCCACATTTTGGTCGAAGCCATAGCTAATAATGTACATTATACCATCTGACTGGTATATTACCTAAAAATTTCAAAATTGACTTAAAATTAAAAAAAAATATTAAAAAACAAAAGTTTTAATTTTTAGAAAGCACTTACATGTTGTAGTAGCAGTTCAAACAAGCTGAACATCAAGTCATTCAAAGTTGAAGCCATCAAAATTAGATTTACTTGTTGATTACTTCTCCTTGTACATTTATAAATGACTAGAATCAGATATCCATTCAAAAGAACTCCAAGACTAGTAGATATTGTGTGATTGCTACAGTATACTTTGAGGAATGTGCTTTTCTAAAAGTAATGTAATTTAGAATAAGGTAAGGTAGGGTAGGGTAGGGTAGGGTAGAGTAGGGTAGGGTAGGGTAGGGTAGGGTAGGGTAGGGTAGGGTAGGGTAGGGTAGGGTAGGGTAGGGTAGGGTAGGGTAGGGTAGGGTAGGGTAGGGTAGGGTAGGGTAGGGAGGGTAGGGAGGGTAGGGGTAGGGTAGGGTAGGGTAGGGTAGGGAGGGTAGGGAGGGTAGGGTAGGGTAGGGTAGGGTAGGGTAGGGTAGGATAGGGTAGGGTAGGATAGGGTAGGGTAGGGTAGGGTAGGGTAGGGTAGGGTAGGGTAGGGTAGGGTAGGGTAGGGTAGGGTAGGGTAGGGTAGGGTAGGGTAGGGTAGGGTAGGGTAGGGTAGGGTAGGGTAGGGTAGGGTATGGTAGGGTAGGGTAGGGTAGGGTAGGGTAGGGTAGGGTAGGGTAGGGTAGGGTAAATTAGGGTAGGGCAGTTTGAAATATGGCAGATAAAGTGGTGGTACCTCGAGGAAAAATAGAGCCAAATCCCAGCACTCGCAGTCATTTGTTGGGTCGTTTTACACCGAGGCAAATATTATATAAAATTACAATATTACATCAGAAAAAGTTGCGTAATATCATTTCTTGCAATTTCTCTAAGGCTATCTAGTTATATCAGTCACATTATGTAATTCAGCATAACTTGCGCAAGCTTTTGCTTAAATTAAAACTGAGTAAAGAATATTTAGATATGGTGCCAGTACGTTTATTAATCTAGCTAGCCTTTTACAAAATATAGAATTCAAGCCGTTGATAAGGCTGCAGTTAGGCTGTAGAGATAGGCGCCAGAGCTAAGCGTTAGAACTAGGAATAGGGTTAAGCCTAGGATTAAGGCTAGGATTAGGACTAAAGCTAAGACTGACCAATGCTAAGGCTAAGGTTAAGGTTAAGGCTAAGGCCAGGAAAAAGTAGGACAAAAATTAAAAACAAAAAATAACTTACTTCAACTGTACTCGTACTGTTATTTTTATCCATCACACAGGCTTTAGACTAAAAAATTTTTAAATCTATACTTCTTGAAGCTCCTTTATTGATTGCAGCTCCAAGATTACAAAATGACAATAAGTCCTGAATTAAATAGGTCGCGTAAGCAAAGTAATAGTAGACAAAGAATGACAATATGTCAAAGCTGCAAAAACAATGGCAATAATCTAGAAAACAAACTAGTTCTGGCCTATATTAGCTCAGAAAAATAATTTTTTTAATTAAAAAAGCCATCAAAGATCAAACGACAAGAATTCTAAATGCAAACTTGTCACAAAGTAATGACAGAGTTAATTAACTACTTCATTATCCTTGTGTACACATATAAACTTACTAGACCCATCCTGAGGATGTAGGCTAGGGCTCTGGGCTAGGGATGAAGCAAGGTAAATAAAAGCTGATTCACCCTCTATCCCCTCCCTCCCCCTCCCCCCCCCCTCTCCCCCAGATCAGTACTAACAACTCCGACTCTACCCTTTCGTATGTAGTACATACATACTGTGTTCAACAACAATATCTTGCACTTGAGCTTACAACCTTGATATTGTCATTGTTTTTCATTAAAAATCCTTTATGATCACAATAATACTTTAGATTGCAGACATATTAATATGTCTGTAATAGAATGACTAATAAAAGTCGCAGCTTGTAAATACACTACGGTTATGAACTGCCTTTCCAAAGTTGTTGTTGTTGAGGTAAGGAACAAGCGTAGAAGGTGACTGAAGTACTTGGTAATAAATAAACTTATGAGTTGCACTTTTAATTTTTCTGGTTTTTGAGTTATAATAGGTTTACTGTGGTTAGCACCAAGCTATACAAATAGGAAGAATCCTACCTTACCCTACCCTACCCTACCCTACCCTACCCTACCCTACCCTACCCTACCCTACCCTACCCTATCCTACCCTACCCTATCATACTCTATTCTGACTACCCTACGCTATCTTACACTATTCATATTTTTTCCTATCCTACTCCTACTGCTTCTTATTTTCTTACATAGCCATGCCCCAGTCCTACCGTAGCTTACTCAATCATTAGCCTGTCCAAAAAACCCCAGCTCAATACCGCACCTATAGCAATTAGACCCGTGAAGAGGCTGATCCCAGTTTTTTAGTCCAGCCTCTTTTTTAATATGCTTTTTCCCATGTCCAAGCCGAAGAGCTCGAGGCCAAGCCTATTATATAGGATCCTTTCATATCGAATGACAATTTAGAACAAAGCCTTTACTTTTTCAAAATGCCTGAACTGTCCTTTTGTTAAAATTTTTATATTACCTTTTCACTGCTACAAATACAGTGTTCATAAACTTTTAAAATTTTCATAAATTAGGCATTTCTAAATCTTAAAACGTCATATATATAACCCAATATGCTTTTTCTAACCACAAAATGGATTGTAGATGACAGGATTTCTTTATTCAGCACTTGGGCGGGTTCTTTTCCAGCACATCTTTTAAAGTTTGGGGCACCTTTTCCCATTCCAAAGGCCCTACACCATGATTATCTTCAACTGGGAAGCCAAGGCAAGTGTTTGCTGTTAACACTGCTTTTTGAAGTTTTGCTGAAAATTTTAAAATTTAAATTTTTATGCCATTAGTGACGCGGAACCGTATTTTACCTTTAGAATATTTTGTTTGATTCGTCTTGAAATCAATTCGATATACAAAAGAATTTTTTTTGACAAACATACCTGGAAGTAAGTATTCTTGACCAACCTTCAACGAACTAATGCCACATGTAGCCGAATGTGATGGAGTTTGGAATTTGGTGTAGGTTCCATTGCCCTATAAAAATGTTTTACAATAGTAAGGTAGAGTAGAATATGATAGAGTAGGTTAGGGTAAGAAAGGGTAAGGGGGTAAGATAGGTTAGGGTACGGCTTGGGTAGGGTAGGGTAGGGTAAAGTAGGACTCAAGTAGGGCTCGGGTAGAGTAGGATTAACAGACCTTATACTTCTTGACTTCCTTGAATCCATAAATTATGTATGATTTGTCTTCAGATGATTTCATACTTGTGATCTTCACTCGACCAACTGAAAATATTAATTTTAAATTGGAAAAAGTAAAAATCAAAAAAAAATTTCAATTTTTTCGAATTCTGACTTAAAAAAATTAAAATCAACTTACTGTAATCAGCACTACAATAAGTAGTTTCAGTTGTCGGTGGTATACAGCGACAAGCCAATGAAATTGCAATAGAAACTGCTAACACAATCAATGATTTCATTTTCGTTCACTTTTAAAAAGTCAGCCTAAAAAAAAGACAGTTCATGAAAAAATAAAAATTTCATAAAAATTTGACAAAAGATAACTAAAAAAGCAAGAAAAAATCACAAAACATAACCAAAGACAAAAGAAAATGTGGCAAAAGATACCTGAAAAATCAAAAAATATCATAAAAAGTTATTAGGTCGTTCACTTAATTCTGCGCCCTTTTTAAGCAAATTTCTGGAGTTACGGAGCGCAGAATTAAGTAAACGATCTAATAATTCAATTCAAAGAAAATATGACAAAAAGTAGCAAAAATCAAGCCAATATCACAAAGCTCAATATCAAAAGTCTAAAATAATGAAAAATTTCAACAAAAGTTGGAATTATAAAGAAATAAGTATTATTCGTCTAACCTTTGATATGACTCATAAACTGACAAAAAACTATAATATATTTTGTTTGAATCGGAAATTGAGCGAACGAACAGTAAATAAACAAAACAATATTACAATGTATAACAAAAATATCTATAACGTTACAAAGACAAAAAGAATCGAATAAACTATTCTCTTAGGCTTTGCAATATTTTTGAAATTCAAAAGTTTTAAAAAAATGTTAATTTTGGCCAAATATAAGCGGAATAGGGAAAGGTAGAAGGAAAGTGAGAGGTAGACCTGTAAAAGAGCCGGGTCCAATTTCTCGACCCAGTCTATGGTTTGAGTTTTGCTTTGGATCCCGGTCCTCGGGTCCACAAGTGCCGACCTATTGACCTACAAAGAACACTTTCAAATTTAGAAAAAAAATTGACACCCCCCCCCCTAAAAAATCACCACCCCCATATCAAAAAAAAATTTTTTTACCAACAAGAGTGGCCATGTTAACGCTTATTAACAAATTTTTAACAATTAAAAAAAAATATTTTTCATCCACCCCTCCCCTGAAACAAATCACCACCCCCCCCATAAAAAAATTTGTTTTTTTAAACCAACGGGAAAAACACGTTAAAATAATACCTTCCTCTTCGCTATAACCCTCCCATCCAATATTAGTTCCTTTCTTAACATGACATCCACATACTATATCAAACCACAACTTTTTATATAAACCACGCCATTAGCTTCAATTTATTTCTCCAACTTTTGAATTTTAGCTTCTGAAACACTGCAAATTGGTGCTACACTCTGTCGTTTCGTTCCTCGTGGTGATAGGGCTGTGATGGCATCAGTTCTTGGTGCTGGCTTTACAATGAAGATGGATCGTCTTATTGCTGCTGGAACTAGCTGTTTTTCTCTTACTGGTCGTTTTTCTTCGTCTATCGTTTCTCTGAATATTCGTAGCTCTTCTTCTGAAGGCGGTTGGGCTTCTTGGCCATGGGATTTTCTAAACATAATGTTTGAAATGGCAAAATCTATATCCCCCTTTCCAACTTTTGCCTGCCTTATTTTACCTTTACTCTATACTACCCTACTTCACCCTACCATATCCTAAACCCATCTTACCTAGCCTACCTTACCCTACAGTAGCAAAAACTTACGAATACAGATAGATCAAAGTACTTGAAACAGCTTTTTCTACTGTAACGTCATCCTCGTCATCTTGTCCAACTAACACTCGCTTGCTCCAGCTTGATGGGTAAGCTGTAGATGGTACAACTTGATCTGCGGATGACTTACTTGAGCTGTTTTGTGATGATCTTTGCCTGAAAGTATAATTTTTAAGGCCTTTTTAGGTACATTGAGTTAAAATGGTCAAAAATAAGTAAAAATGATAGCAAAATCAGTAAAGTTGCTCAAAAAATCAGTAAAATTGATCAAAAAATAGCTAAAAAATAAAATTTAAGCGATATATTGTAGTAGAAATATTAATATAAGCCATATATTAAAGAAAAACACTATAAATTTACTATAAATCAACAAAAAACCTTATATAAACCTACAAATGTAAATACTTCTCTTCATTTTGCCTTATCATCTTAAACTCATCAATGCCAAAGTAATAACAACCAGTAACCGGGTCCCGATACCTTGCTTCTTTACCACTAACAACACATGTCCTCTCACTGACCGCCGGCTTCTTCCACTGCTTCAAATTATGCCTTAACAGATAAGTCTTCTCCTTGTCAGAGTAATATGATTCTTTTGGACCTTGTAGATATCGAGCTCTTGGCTTCAAACGTTGCTTCTCCTTCTCCTCACGCTGCTTCTTCAACATCTCCTCCAAAGACTTTCGATTCGCAGCCGCCACTTCTTTACACTCTTTTAGGCGTTGAGCTTGAGCTGAAGTTGATAAGGCATTCAGAGGTACCGAATCTTCGGCCATTTGAGACATTAACCATGATGGCTTCTTTTGAACTGTTGGTTTCTTTTTCTAAAATTTTAGTTAGAAGATTTACCAATAATTTTATGCATCAGAAATGTAAAAATAATCTATTCCGATCGTCAAAAATGCCTTTTAAACTTCAAGGTATAGCTGCTAGCTCCTAAGAAGCAAAAAATATATAAAGTAAAATCATTACCTTCTTTTTAGGTTCTGCCACGTCCTCCTCATGTTCTCCTTCCTTTTCATCATCAACATCTGTCTCTCCGCGCTTTTCTTCATCATCCAAATCCTTATTCTCTTCGTCACTACCTTCATCCGAATCTACTTCAAAGTTATCGTCATTTTCAACCTAAAAACAGCCTTTTATTTAGTCTAGAGTATTGCTTTATTCAACTAAAACAATATTACTTTATTTTAGGTTTGAAGTTGCCACTGGTGATCGTATTTTACAAACAAAACCTTGCTCACAATATATCTTATACCTAAAATCAAAAAGAATAATATAAAAAATCTCACCTCTTTAAATCCTCCATATAAAGTCTCATAAACTTCATCTCCTTCAGCTTTGTGCTCTTCTTCGGCCAAAACCTTCGTATACCTATTGCCAGCGTTCAATCTTCGACTTCTGTTTGGTGCTAAAGGTGGTGGGAGTTCTACAGACTCATCAGAAGAACTTTCGTCATCTGACTCCTCTTCTTCTTCTCCAGATTCTTCATCAGAAGCTTGTTCTTCGTCCGTTTCTTCATCTTCTTCTTTTCCTTCTTCGAAGCGAACCGTTTTCTCTTTGCTTTCAGTTGATGTAGATGGCTTATCCATTAAAATAGTTAAAAAGATGCCTTTTAAAATAAAATTAAGTTATTAATATTAAAAATTACAAGCTGCAAATAACCTTATTTGACTCGATTTCTGAAAAGGCAAGATTTTATAAAAAAACAATAAAAATAAGCGCGATCAGCGCCCGACTTTTGCATGTCGCGCTTTTGTTTTATACGCTGAAACTTTTGAGAAAAGAAACAAAAATATTCATCAAAAAAGAAATAAATTTATGCAAATTTTTAAAATCATCAAGATGTGATTCGTTTCTTCTTACAAAACCCTTTATTTCCAAAAATGCGTGTAACTTGGCTCGTTGTAGTTTTGTTTGCATTGGCTTCAGCATCCGACGATGATCAAGGAGTATGCACAGCTCCAACACCCTCATGTACAGAAGATCCGATAGATAATGAATTGGAACGACCAGTCAGTTATGAGCATGCTCACGTTGTGGCGAAAGACTTGGAGAATGTTGAGGAAGACGAATTGGATAATGAGGTAGAAAACAAGGTGAATATCGGGGAAGATCAATTGGAAACTGATGTTGAAGATGAAGATCGGGGTAATTTGGTAAGGTTTTATCGTTATTTGTTTGAATTTTTAGGTGACAAATACGTTTTTCAAAATTCGAGTTAAAAACCTTGTTTTTTCGAGAAATTTAGGTAATAAACTCAATTTCTAGGAGGAAGACATATGTTATAAGATGGAAAATGACTGCACTACCTTCCACGCTTCTTTCAAACATTCAGAAGTCCCAAAAGAATGGCACATTACGCTGGCTTTGCCTGAGTTTCCACTGGTAAGTTGGTTTTTGATGTTGTAAAGAAAGTCTTGGCCGTTTTATGTTGTGTAAAGAAAGTTCATGTAAACTTTTGCCCTGTAAAGAATATCCTTGCTATTCTTCGTCTTTTCACGGAAATTATGAAGTTTTATCTGTTGTAAAGAAAGTTATGGCCGTTTAACATCTTATAAACCTTGGTTTTTGCTAATTCTCCCATTGTAAACAAAGTTTTTGAATAAAAACACTATATTTCAGGACGAACCAGGTTGCCACAATGAAGTAACAGCCTTTACCACTCGATTCAAATGCAGTTCCGTATCAAAATCGGCTCAGTTTTATTCAGTACATCGCTATGAAGCTTCTTTATGTGATCAGATTGACGCATTTTTGAAACAAGGCATATTCTCAAAGGAATCTGTGATCACGGTGATTCAGAGTTCAATGACAAAGGATTGTAATTTGATGGTAAAGCTGAAGCAGTTTAAGATTCAGAAGGAACAGCTGCTGGTTTTGACGACAAACGGAGCTGCAGAAGAGGATCTACTGAAAGCTTTCTTGAACAGTGAAAACGTGTTGGATTTGGACAAGTTTGAAAGTAGGCTTAGGTTTTTACAGTTTAGTAGCTTGAGGAAGATCTCTTTTCTAACTTTTTATCAATCTATACTTTTATCACCTCATATAAAAGGCGTAACAAATCCTCAAAGCCAATTAATCATCAAGGATAACATAGTTTTTAACCAAAAACCTAACTAAAAGTCATATTTTCAGATGAAGACTCAAAGGTTGTGAACACTATTCGAAAGCTCGGCGAAATGGATAAGTTTTTCGAACCAGTATTATACACGGAATGGTTAAGATACGCCTTCAGTCCGTCCACATTGGCCATCAGCTACTGGTGCTTCTGTTTCTCCATCGTAATCGTTATTTGTATTGCTGTTTACCGAGTCATTGAAGTTGTTTGTGTAAGTTTTTTCTATCATTATACTGCGCAAGGACAGGTGCACTTTAATGGAGGGATTTAGTGCAGCGTGGTTGATAAGAGAGGACTGTTTCACAAAGTAATTTTTTATGATTTCAGGACCGATCAGATGAAAATGACGAAGCAGATGATAGTGACGGTGATGAAGAAGGGGCTCCATCAATTGACTTTAGCAAAAAAGAAGACTAGGGCTCTAATTTCATTACAAGACTACTAGAAGATCCACAATTACTAATTGATATTATTGTGTTTATTAAAAGATTTTTGATTTTAATAACATTAACGTTAATTCCTTAACAATTTCTATATAGATAGTCATGTTTTATTCATTAAAAGCCTAAATTGCAATATCAAAACTAACATTACATTGAACGATAGGTCCCACAACGAAAGCAATTGGTTGGCATCCCATCGCAAGCGGGATTTATTTTCTTTCGAATTTCGTAAAGTAACAAAAAGACGAGTTTTTTACAAGCCTTACTGCTTGTGTTGTCTAATTTATAAGTTGTTAATATCAAGCTGATACTTGTGCTAATTTTAAATAGGTTTAATTAGATCTGGGACGAAATGCAGTCCGGAAAACCCACGTTATCTATTAACCATTTGGGTATGAGGCTGGACACGGCTGAATCAGGTAAGTCCTGGTCGATTTCTTTGGGATTTTTTTGAGTTTAGGTGTTGAAAATGTAAAGGAGTTTGTAGGTAAGCTTTTGGGACAGTTGAAAGGGTTACTAACTTGAGATTCGGGGGCTAAAAGCATTAAAATAATATCCTTGCTTTTAGGAAAATTGATCAGTAACATGATTGACGCTGTGGCCAAGATCGATTGTTTGATTTTGTCAGGCAATACGTTAGGTGTAGATGCTTCTGAAGTTATTGCCCAGAGTTTGTCGAAACAATCCACATTGAAACAGGCGATTTTTGCAGATATGTTCACTGGAAGGTTAAAAACCGAAATTCCTAAAACTTTGGTGAGTAATTTTGTTATTTTTTGTTTATAGGGGTTGAAGAAGATGCAGAAGAAGCTTATACAAGAGTTTCATTTGATTCGGTTTTGATATAGGCATTCTATTCGCATTTTTCTTTGATTTAGCGTAGTCATGGATAGGATAAGATAATCTACTTTAATAAATAAATCTCTAATTATTCAGAAATTCTTGAGTGATGCGATGATAAAAGCTGATGTACATCTAGAAGAGTTGGATTTGAGTGATAACGCGATTGGGCCAATGGCAATGCCTGGAATAGAGGAGTTTTTGTCGTCTTCACCATGTTATTCGTTGAAGAAGTTGTACTTTAACAATTGTGGACTTGGTGTTGCTGGAATTACAGTTGCGAACAGGTTAATACAATGCAAAGAGAATGCTGCTAGAGCTGGTAAAAACTTTGAGCTTAAAGTTTTTATCGCCGGCAGGAATCGACAAGAGAATCCAGGAGCTTCAGCTTGGGCAAATTGCTTTAACGTGAGTTTTTTTGGTGACTTTCTTGTGTTTTGATATTTAGATTGGTTGGTGAGAGATGGACAATAGATTTTTCAATATATTTGTCGAAAAATATTTTAGAGAAACCATAAAATAATGAAGATATATTGAGGTAGGCTAAGAAAACCTCAAAATCTGCTTTAAATTTCTAAAAACTCGATTTAATCATTTAAAATTTAGACATTAGGAACACTGGAACGAGTAGAACTGGCTCAAAACGGGATCAAAAAGGAAGGATTTGTGGATTTGGCCAATGGACTACAAGGATGTCCAAACCTCAGGTATTTGAACCTGAATGACAACACTGCTGATGTCCTGGGAGCCAAAGCTCTAGCGAATGCCATTCCATCTTTACAGAACCTTGAGCATGTTGATATTGGAGATTGCTTGCTGAGACGGGGAGCGGTTGATGTTGTGGCCGCTTTGGCCGAAAATTGCTATGGCTTAACGGTAAGGGGTGGTTTTATATGGTTTTGGGGGGGGTTATAGTTTTTTTTGTGTTTTTTGGGCCGTTTTATAGACTTTTGATTGTGTTTTAGGGCAAGTTATGGCTTTTTGTTACGTAAAGATTAAAACATTTTGCATTATCTAACGGTTTAGATTACTCTTTTCAACATTTTCACCTAAAACAATATACTTCAGACGCTAGACCTCAGCGGAAGTGAACTAACACCACGTATCGCTGATGATATTATTGAGATTATTGCTGGAGCCGAAGACTTAGTCCAGCTACGACACGTCAAAATGGGCTTGAACTGTTTTGGAAGCGAATTCGATCGACTGGTTGAGGATACGGCTGACATGGGCATCTTCGATTTTGGTGACCCGGAAGACGATGATGGTGAATTGAGTGAGGATGACGATGACGACCTGGAAGAAGTTTGATACCGAATAATTATCTTTTACTTGTTAATGAAGACTGATACTGATTTTTGGATTTTTCTGTGGGTAACGTTATGTTATAGTAGGTTGATTGATGTTTTTGTGGTTTAACGTTATATTATAGTAGCTTTTTTAAAGTTTATATGTTTTAAAGTTATGTTATAGCAATTTATAAGTATTTGTCGTTGGGATTATTGTAGTACAAGCCAAAAAACACTTTAAGGAAACTATACCTACTACAATATCCGCATTTTTGTTATTGTAAACAAAATTTTCGATGTTTCAAGGATTTTATTAAAGCAAACATCAAAAAAATTTAAAATTTGTTAAAAAAATTCAATTTGAGTGTAAAGTCATCAGTCTCGTCATAATTATATTATGATCGACTAAAAGTACAATATTTTTTCTTTGTTATGGCATTCTTGAATATATTACTGTGGTGACAGTTCAGTGTAACATGATTAATGATAGTATAAATTGCTTTGATTGAATTAATCTGGTTTGTAAAGAAAGTTTTTGTCGTTTTTTAGTTTGTAAAGAAAGTTCTTGTTATTTTTTGCTTTGTAAAGAAAGTGTTAGCCTGTTTTGTAAAGAAAGTTCTTGCCATTTTTTATTTTGTAAAGAAAGTTCTTACCATTTTTTGTTTTGTAAAGAAAGTTTTTGCCACCTTGTGTTACAGTACTCATCAATCGTCATAGAACTCGACATTACACTCGGATGTGACGTTTATTATGACAATAACATAGTCTAGGTGATAAATGTTTTCGACCATATGCTTTCGAAGCCATTATTACTCTATCAAGTAGTCTATTACAACATGTGTTATATAAAATGACTGATATTCATTCCGATATTGTCTTTTTGTTTGTTTTGCTATGAAATTGTGGTTGATTGTGGTATTATTACTTGGCGTCGTAAATTTGGGGCTATCTTATCCTGTCGATGTTACTGTGAAGGCGCATTTAACTTTGAGGGAACCGCATGGTAAGTATATTACGTATTAATATTCTATGTTGCTGTTTTGAAATTTTTTTGTTTGTAAAGAAAGTTCTTACCATTTTTTTTGAATGGCACATTTTTCTGTTTTACAGCTTGCGGGTGACAAGTTATACGATGAATATGAAAATAGAGGCTTGTAAAGAAATTTCTTGCCAGTTTTTAGTTTGTAAAGAAAGTTATTGCCACTTTTTAGTTTGTAAAGAAAGTTCTTGTCATTTTTTGTTTTGGAAAGAAAGTAACTTCATTTTTCGTTTCAGAAAGGATAAAGCGTTTTCTCGGCTTCTACGGTTTCCACGACCGTGAAGCAGCTACAGAACGGAAGAGGACACGAAAAGACAACCGGAACCGAAAAGAGCGGTCGTTAAATAAACATGACACTTTCGACTTTAATTATTATTGACCAACTATTTATATATGAATAGACGACAATATATTTCATATATTGATGTATGTATAAAATGAATATTGAACTTATTTTTCAAATTACTATGTTTGGAATATGGTAGAGTAGGATTAGATCAAATAAAGCTTACGGTGAGGTATATTGTTATCATGGTAGAGTAGTGTAAGGTGTGATAAGAATAAAAGACAAGAACAGGCCGTGGTACGGTAGAATATCAATTAGAGTAAGGTATGAGAGAGAAAAACAGCTCTTATCAACCACTCGATTCATCACAAAGTAGACCAGCCACATATTTATTCATATTTACATATATAATTTATAAACCAGGTCATAACCCTATTTTAATCTGCTGGTTCTTTACTATATAAGCTAAAAACATCTATTATATTACACTTGATATAGAACGAAGTATCAAAATATGAAAGCCCTGATGGTATGCCTGTTCGTGGTTATTGTACTCTACACAGCTATGGTATTTGTCAATGCGGCAGCTTTGTATGAAGATATGAG
The DNA here is from genome assembly GCA_904066225.2 of Bursaphelenchus okinawaensis. Lineage (NCBI taxonomy): Eukaryota > Metazoa > Nematoda > Chromadorea > Rhabditida > Aphelenchoididae > Bursaphelenchus > Bursaphelenchus okinawaensis. The sequence goes on along the minus strand of CAJFCW020000005.1, from coordinate 909,930 downwards.
ACGAAATGCCAGAGATGAATCAGTTCAAACTGATCTGAATCAAAGCACCGACGATGAGGAAGGTAACGATGAAGGGGAGGAGCAGGGCTTTGCAAGTTTACACGGTGGCTTAAAGTAAGTGGCTTCTTTTAGTTTTATTTTAAAATTATAAGAGATTTTTTCGTATTGTACAATTTATTTTTTTGTTGTGTTAAAAACGCTTTTTTAATTAATTTTAAAAAATTTTATTGCCATAGAGCTAGAGTTATAGCTATTGCTAGCGCTAGGGCTAATGCTGAGTTTGAGCTAATAGAAAGACGGCTAGGACTAAAGCTAAAGTAAAACTTATTTTTCGAAGACATTTTCGAAACGTTTACTGCTTTTTTATTTTTATATTACTAATGATTTATAATGTTTAGGCAATGGCGTGTTGGGCGGAGTATTTCTAAGTTTAAAAAGAGAAGAGGGAAGAGAAAAGTAAAAATGAAGTTAAGGTCTAGTAAGGATTGAATATTGTAATACGGAGTTAAAATATAGTGTGCTACTGTTAGAGTAAAGCATGGTAAAGAGTATTACGGAAAACTTAGGGTAAGGTAGAACCTGAGCAAGAGAAGGTGAGCAAGCTATTAGAATAAAAGTAGAATCGGGTAAGGTAGGATAGGGTAGGATAGTGTAGAGTAGGGTAGGGTAGGGTAGGGTAGGGTAGGGTAGGGTAGGGTAGGGTAGGGTAGGGTAGGGTAGGGTAGGGTAATTTTTTGGGTAGGGTATTTAGAGTCTTAGAAACGTTATATTGATAACTGATACTCATTTTAGAAACTTTTCAAGGCGGAGACCAAAGACAGCGACGGCTCGTCAGAGCCGTTGATGGCCGATCGGACGCCACGAAAGCGAAGCTGGAGGATACTCGTTCCGTTCCTAGTCAAGGTTTGAATCAAATTAGGCGAGATGAAAGTGTACCACTACTTTCAAAGCCACATATGGAGTCTGAAGAAGTACCAAATTCTGTCTTTAGTACTGGTACTGAAAATGGTCTTTTTGGTACTGGTACCAAAAATGGTCTTTTTGGAAAATTTGGTACTAATACTATGTCTGATGCTCAATCAGGTACTAATATAATACCTAGTGCTCAATCGGATATCAATAATGTGCCTGGTACCAACGTCGACTACAATACCTTGTTTGATACTGAATATAAGACTAATAGTGTACCAAACACTGATGAGTACCAAAACTTGATCAAAAGAGAAATACGACCAAGTGCAATGGGCTTTGTACCTCATTATATGGCTGACGTTGATAAAAGAAGTGTAGCTGATAGTGGCTTTGATTCTTCATCTTTTGAAGAATCAGAAGCGCTACGAAGGCGACGATGGTTCTTCGGACTCTTTAGCGATGATTCAACTGATACGCCTGAAGAAATATCATCAAAAGCTGTGGAAGCGAGTGCTTAGATATAAGGGTTATAACCTCTTACTTACTTGTAGTATATTATAGTATATAAATTAATGTTATTGTATCATATCAAATTATTTATTTGGCTTTAATAAATTATTTAATTCTTAACTTTTAAGTGTTAAAGTAATTAATTTATTTAAAAAATAAGAAGCCAAACTAGCGCAAAAGCTAATTTTAGCTAGACTTGCAGCCGAAGACAAAACAAGAACAAGGGTAAGGTAAGGCCAACGTAGGATCAGCTATATCGTAAGGCTAAAAGTAAGGTAAAACCTTCAGTAGAAGTGTACAAGAGATATAGAAGGATAAAGCTACAGTAAGGTTAGAATTTAGCTAGAGTGAAGGCTAGAGTAGAAACTAAAACAAGGTTAGGCTGACAAGGAAAGGAAGACCAGGGTCTGGCTAGAGTAAGGCTAGATGTTGGCTAGAATTTTATGACTCGGTCTAAGGCTAGGTCTTGAATTAAGGCTAAAGCTAAACTAGGGCTCTGGGCTAAGGCTCTGGGCTAGGGCTCTGGGCTAGGGCTCTGGGCTAGGGCTCTGGGCTAGGGCACTGGGCTAGGGTTTTGAGTAAGGGCTGTGAACTAAGGCTCTGAGCTAAGGCTAGGGCTAAGGCTGCATGTACTACTAATTCTAAGTACTGTACGCTACAACAGACATCCGTACTAACTGCATGTTTCAAAATTTTTGTATTGTGTGGCATTTTAAACAAAACGCCTTAGAAACTGGAGTGGTAGCTTGGCAGCGCAAGTTTTTTAAGTAACAACAACCATTCGAATTGTCATGACTACAACACAACATAGTATTGTACTATGAGTTTGTGGTTTTTGGGCAGTTCAAGGAAGTGTTTTTTAGTTTTCTTGGTTATTTTGACCTATTTGTTACCTAATTACTCATATTTTAAAAACTTTTAATTAAATTTTAAAATTTAAAAAATTTTTTTTGAAATTTTGTTGTTACCGTTGTCACTTCCTTATATCTCTCTTATTCTGCCATTTCTCACTTCAATAAAAATACAAATTAGGTTACTCTTAAGAAGGCGATGAATAAAATATACTCAATTTGGGCTAATAACATGGTAACAGGTGTTGGCACAGGCTTTAATTAAGTTACAAACCAAAAGTTTGAAGCAAAAACGTGGGAATGGTTTAGTCGGCTTTACTCAACTACGGCGTGACATGGGTCATACGTTTCAGCATTAGTTTCATTTAGGTTTAGCTGTACTAAGGGTGAGACAATAGAGGTATACGAGGCTTATAGAGGTAAGAAGGAAGTTGGTGTACTTTAATTAGCAAGTCTGGAAAAAGTATTATAAGTTTATGCATTTCTGGCTCTTGTTTTAGTTAGTTCATATGTCGTAGCTATTGGAAGGATAGATTAGGGTTAGGTTAGAGACAAAGAAAGGCTAGTTTAGAGCAAGGATGACGCAATGGTAGTTCTAAGGCCAGATTTGGCTAGTGCTAGCGTGGATTTAGAGAACGCAGGTTAAAACAAAGCTAGGGTAGGGCTAGGATAGGTCGAGAATAAGCCTTCATTCTATAATACCTTTAACCCTATCCTGCCTTTAGCTTCACTTACTCTTTGCCTTATTACGTCTTTAATTCTACATTACTCTTGGACCTACTGTGTCTTTGGCTTTACTCTACCCTTGGCCTTACCTTGCTCTTTGCCTGCCCTACCGTTTGCCTTACCCAGCACTACCGTTGGCCCTACTTTGTCATACCGTGGATTCTACCGTGCCCTACCGTTCGTTCTACTCAGACCTACTGTTGCCCTTACCCAGCCCTACCGTTGGTTCTACTCTGCCCTACCGTTAGCCTTACTCTGCCACTGGACTTAATTTATTATGAGTCTTACTTTAATTCCGGCTCTAATTTCTCTCTGGCTTTACTTTACCCCTGACCTTGCCCTACTCGTGATATTAATTTACCTTACCTTATTCTACTTTACTCTACTTTTAGTTTTACTCTAGCGTCACTCCTGTATTAACCTTACCCTATTCTCATTCAGGGTTTACTGTATTATTATACAACTAATATATCATTCAAATTTGTAGCACAAAAACAGTAACATTACTTCTCTTGGCACTTGTTTCATTAAATTATATACTTTATACTATTAGCCTTTCAAACTCAATAATCATATGTGTTGTACACATATTACAACTCGTTATACTAATTACACTTTCCCAAATAAACGTTTCTTTCTCATTGTGTTTCTCACTCATTAGCCACGAGATGTATAATCTTACGAAGCCTTACAATTTCTTCTTGAATTTTACTTTCCTCACTAAATACGAAGTACAATTATGTGAAAAAACTTTGGCAGTGGGAAATAGGGCAAATAAGGAATCTCAGTTTTTTGAATGTACTTTTACGAAAAAAGTTTTTGTATTTTAGTTTTGGTTATGAGGCAAAAAAGTACAGTACTCTCTCTATATATAAGCAACTCGAAGGAACCGACATTTTGTGTTAACTATAGGGAATGTTGTCTTTACAGAGGAACTTTTTAGTGCAAATTGACTTGGCGGAGCCGACATAGGGTAGGGTAAAGTAGGGTAGGTCAAGCTTAAGGTATGTAGAGTAGAGTAAGCCATGATAAAGCAGGGTTGTATACGGTAGCATAGGGTAAAATTGAGTAGAGTAGAGAAAGGTAGGGTAGGGTAGAGTACTGTAGGGTAGGGTAGGGTAGGGTATTACTTTTTGCGTTTACTGTAATACTACATGTTTTGTGCTTACATTAGGTTTCGTTTTTTAGAAATTTCAATACTTAAAAACTTTATTCCACTAAAACCTCCACTTTGAGTAAAAAATGGCTCTACCTCTTCAACTGGTCGTACTAGTCGCTTTGGTCCCAGTAATTATGGCTATTCAATGTTACAATGGCAATCAAGGAGTGTATGTCAGTAACCCAAAGAGTTTGCCAACGGTCGATTGTGGCGCAGCTATTAATACTTGTGCAAAGACGGTCGATCTGACCGCTCAAATGGCTTATCGGACTTGTGGAAGCAGCTATACCTGCACTTATGTAAGTGGTACTTTAGATGCTATTTAGTACTAAAGCGTGAACTTTTATACTTTTTTGTTTTGTAAAGAAAGTTTTTGCCGTTTTTTTGTAAAGAAAGTTCTTGCCAGTTTTTGTTTTGTAAAGAAAGTTTTTGCAATTATATATTTTGTAAACAAAGTTCTTGCCCTTTCTTGTTCTGTAAACAAAGTTCTTGCCATTTCTCGTTCTGTAAACAAAGTTCTTGTCATTTTTTACTATATTTCTCAAAACTGCCATCCCTTTTTACACCTCCAATGTTATTGTAGGTGAACGGCACATCCTCTCCTCGTGGCTTCTGTTACAACGTCTCCACCGCCCAAACACAATGTTGTTGCTATGGCAATTTGTGTAACGCCGCAACGAGAACATCTTTCAACGTGCTGTACATTATCCTACCGTTACTAGCCGTGCTCGCCTTTCAAACACAAAAACTCGTGCTGTGAGAGCACGCGGTAACCGATTGTACATTGAATATTGTAGCACATACATATGATCTCTAAACAACTTTAACCAAAGCTTAAAACGTCATTTTTTTGAAATTTTTAAAAAATACCTTGAATTTTAGAAGTACAAAAGCCATTTTATAAATTTTTTTTAAATAAAAAAATAAATTTAAAAAATAATGAAACAAAGGCTATAAATAATCCATTTTACAACCTACATTTTGGTGCAATAATGTACAAAGTCCACCCTACCCTAACCCTACCCTACCGTACCCTACCGTACCCTACCCTACCCTACCCTACCCTACCCTACCCTACCCTACCCTACCCTACCCTACCCTACCCTACCCTACCCTACCCTACCCTACCCTACTCTACCCTACCCTACCCTACCCTACCCTCCCTACCCTACCCTACCCTACCCTACCTTATCCTACCGTATCCTACCCTACCCTACCCTACCTTATCCTACCGTATCCTAACGTACCCTACCTACCCTACCCTACCCTACACTATTCTACCCTACCCTACCTACCCTATTCTACCCTACCCAACCCTTACCCTACCTTATCTTACCCTACTCAACCCTATCCCGTTCTTTTCAACATTACCCTACTTTTTTATTAAAGCTTAGTATATAGTAGTTATTTTATTACTGTAGTTTTAGATATTACATAAAGATAAAAATAATAAAAAACACAATAAAAAATTGTGGCAGTTACAGTAAACGTTTTTTTAAATACGAAAAGTAGGCTACAAGAGGAAGATTTTAAGAGAAAAAAATTTTCTTTTACCCTTCCCCATGCAGGTCTTCGTCTATTAAAAAAATTTAAAAAGTCTGTCTACCCTCACTTTTCCAAACAACAGAATAACCTTCCCTCGATATTATGTTGAGCCAAAAGTAGCGGACAGTTTTTATTTATTTTTGAACTAAAAAGTGTCCCACTACTTTTGGTTCAACCTAATAAACGTTTACTGTCACTAGCTGCACAATAACAAAAAAAGTTTCATTTTGACCGTAAAATGATCCCAAATGACTAGAAAATATTAACCTTCATAAAGCTTTTCTAATTTGTTTTATAAAATAAGCTTTAGATATATAGAAGTAGAACTCATGCATAACGAACTCCTCTATAACACAAATGTTAGATTCCTGAGCGATTCGTTATAAGTTCTGTTGTCTGTTTTGTTAAATTTATAGTCTACATCTTTTAAAATCTACATAACTTTTAATTTTTTAAGTTTTCAATTTACTACACATTTAAAATGAATTGTTGTCAGCCAGTTTCTTATATTTCCTTCCTATTATTATGATGCTTTTCTACTTTTACCGATGATTTTTCGATTTTTTTGAGTAAATAAATAGTTTAACAAACATGTTATGGCCTTGCTCTTAGACTAGTAAAAAAGCTGGAGCTACGGCTAGACTAAAACTAAGGTTAAAGCTAGAACTCGAGTCCGTACCAGAGCTGAGCATCTTCAAAATCTATTTAAATTCTTAAAGTTTAGAATAATGACCAAAATTGCTAAAAAAAACCTAAGACAAGGTATAATTTGAATACAAAATTAAAATCAACAAAATTCAAAGTCAGAGTTTATTCGAAATCAGTCGTTTATGATCAGTCGTTTATCCGAAATCAGTTCTTTCCTTTGTCCAAGGCGGCCAAGCTCTGGTATTTCTTATGTAATATTGTAGTTTCATATAATATTTGCCTCGATGTAAAACGACCCAACAAATGACTGCGAGTGCTGAGACTTGGCTCTGATTTCCTTCGAGTACTGTTACATCAATATAAACAATGATAAACATTTGGATATTTAATATATGCATTTATTACAACCATTTCAATATCAATATAATTACACATTAGGATATATCTGTTGACCACCCACCGGTGGTTTAAACTCATGTCGACTATCACTATGTACAGGTGGGTAGCCAGTGAAGCCTCCAGGTGGTACCTGAAAGCCTTGGCCAGGGTATGCACCACCTTGTTGAACTTGTGAATAGCTTGGACTAAAGCCTGCCTGATTCTGCTGGATCATGACAGCATCTCGAGGATGATAGTGCTCACTGAGCACTTGGGTCAAGTACTTGTAGGCTTTTACTGCGATGTAAAAGAAGTATATGTTCAGGAACAAAAAGAGGATTCCAACACCCCCCAGAATGTAGAAATAAGTACCCCAGCCTTCGGAAAATTTTCTTTCTATTTCATGACTATCTTCGTATGTCCATTCACCACGGTAGATTTGCGTACCCCATATGAAGAGGAAGACGCACCATAGTAAGTTGCCTATTATCATCAAGGCTTGAGTCACGAAGTAGCACCAGTAAAGACAAGCCGTCTTGGTACACCGCCCAGTAGAAGGAGAAGGTTGCCCAAACCGGCCAACATTGGAAGGGGTAGGAATGGCCATAAGAAGCTGATTATAATGAAGATAAGGGCTCCACCACCGGATAACCAGCCGACAATGGCTATGGCTATAATGGCATTCTGAAAGTAGAGATTATTGTAGATAGAGTTCATTACAATAGACATAAGTTAAGCTAGAATATAGTCAGGGCAAGGCAATAGTAAGGCTGGTATTAGGATAGAGTACAGCTGGCATAGGATAGGGTTAAGTCAATCCCAGGGCCAGGCTTGGGTAGAAGAATGCTAAAGCCAAGGAGCGCCAGGTAGAGCCAAGACTAATGTTTGGACTAAAGTTTGCACAGCTAGGGCTCTGGGCTAGGGCTCTGGGCTAGGGCTCTGGGCTAGGGCTCTGGGCTAGGGCTCTGGGCTAGGGCTCTGGGCTAGGGCTCTGGGCTAGGGCTCTGGGCTAGGGCTCTGGGCTAGGGCTCTGGGCTAGGGCTCTGGGCTAGGGCTCTGGGCTAACTTACATGTACATGAGTGTTGCAACAACATTTGTATTGGCTGTCTGAGGCGGTCATTTCAGACCTGAAAATATGAAAAAATAAAAATCAAAAAAATTTTAAAATTAAATTTTCAAAATTTTAAAATTAAAAAAAAATTTTTGATAAACATATAAAACTTCAAATTCCACAGAAATTAATAATCAACTGAACTTACAAGAACAAACTTTGTCATTTTTATAAACGCTAACCGGCTTACAGCCTATCCCTTTGCCATAACAAAAAAGGAGCGGCGAAGAATCGTGGTGATAACATTAAAACCGGTCAACATTGAAAAATAGTTATCAGTTTAAGTCGCAAATATAAAAATAATAAACCTTTGTTGACTCATTGTCTTTAGCTAAAGTTCCTCAATTTACGTAGAATCGTATATAAACTGATAGTGATTGGCATCAAGAACAAATTTTTTAACAAAAATTACGTTTTGTTAATTAAAATAGCAGTTGTTAGGTTGAACCAAAAGTAGCGAGACACTTTTCACTAACTTTCCCTAACTAAAAAGTGTCCCGCTACTTTTGCTTCAACCTAATATTTAAAAAATAAGGTAAAAATAAGTGCTTAACCTGCCCCGCTCAGATCCAGCTCAAAATGTTTATATGAATTCCTTGTACTACCAATAGTACCTATAAAAACGTACACGCTTTTAAGTTTTAACTATGAATTATTCTTGTCTCTCGACATTTTGGCAAATTTGGCATTGTGTTTCAAGCACTGTTTTCGACTTTGCAGACAAGCTACGCTTACAAATTTGAAAATGTAGGTTCATTTTAAGGTATTCTAGGAGTATATCAAAGAAAAACAGTTAAAAGTAAAAAATGACAAAGTTATAAGCTTCAAACACAATGCCAATTCGGCGAGAACTTCACAACGTAACTCTTAATCCCAAATTTCTCAAGATTTCCTGTAAAGAGCAATTTACTACTTTGCTGAAAATTTTATATTTAACATGATTTTTCAATATAAAAAGTTTAAAGTCTATCAGAGCAAGACAAGGTATAATTTGAATACAAAATTAAAATCAAAAAAATTCAAAGTCAGAGTTTATTCGAAATCAGCCGTTTATGATCAGTCGTTTATCCGAAATCAGAAAATCAGTTCTTTCCTTTGTCCAAGGCGGCCAAGCTCTGATAGTTGTTCACAACTGGAGTGGGAGCAGGGATTGGGACCATGAGCTTGTTGTTGTGCTCAGCCACGATCGCTTGTGCACTGGCCTTCTCCTCGAACGAAACGTGACCGCGGGGCTCTTCACTGAAATTAAAAACTTTAAAAATTTGAAACATAGTGGTTTGTAAATTCTTACTTCAAAAGTTTGGAAACTAAATTTAAATTTAACTACCAGCCATGTTAACTCTAGTCAAGAACCTTTTTTAACCTACTCTTCCTTCAAAATGCTTTTCTGGGGTTTTGGATCGCGCTTCTTCAGCCTCTCAGATTGGACTTTGCATATGTCAATCACATCCGGTGCCAACGGAGGATCGACTTCGGTCTCGCTGCCTTTGTAGGCCATCAGAGCCTGCCGCACTTGAGCCTTCTGGATAGGACCTTCCGCCTGCTCGATGAGCAAGGTCACGTACGGCTTTTCTTGTGTAAGGTCCGCGATCTTCTGAGCATCATGCGAGCTGGAAATTTTTTCACCGTCCGCGTCGAGAATGGCGTCGCCCTCTTCCACGCAACGAGCGGCGCACGTAAACTCGTGGACGTTCAACACGTAGAGCCTATTGTTCCCAGGTACAAGCTGGAGACCCAATGGCCGTTTCCCGATCCTGTACAGAACGGCCAACTTGTACGAAAAGCCTTCTTGCCGCTGGTCCATGGGAAGACGCTTGGTGCCCAGAGGAAGGACGTTGACCGGACGGAGCAACGTGATCTTGCACTAAAATCACATTTTTTAGTTTTTTTAAAAAAATTTTAAAGAAACTTTACAAAAAAAACTTACGGTGAACCCTTTGGCCGCCAGCTTCTTGTACAAGCTCTGGAACTTGTTCAAGTTGGCCTTGGAGCCCTTCCACAAGCTTTCTCCGTTCAATGTCAAGAGAACGTCGCCGAACTCGATCTTGGTAACGCCAGCACCTTCCATTTCGAGTTTGATGACGGCCATGTTTTTGCGGTTCAAAGTGACGCCACACTAAAACAGAAATGAATTTAATTTTAGTCCCACCCATTCAAGCTCCAGCTCTGTAACAGCCCGAAATTAAAAAAATCAAATTTTAAACTTACACTTTGTCCCGGAGTCACTTGAAACTCGACATTGACCTCCTCGATCATGTCCTTCGGCAGTTCTTTGCCATAGGGCGCGCACTTGACGTTCTTGTCGTTGTCGACAGACTTGCTTGAGTGCGATGAGCGTGTTGAACGATGGCGAGCCATAGTTGCGGAAGTTCGAAAGGAAAGACTGCCTCCGACCACAGAAAACGCTGAAATTAGGGATTTCTCAAATCTCCACGCCTTTTATAGGGCTGGCTTATTCAAATTTTAAAGTTCAAAGCCAAAGCGAAATTTGATTCAAATTTCTGAGAATTCAAGCGAAAATTTGAAAAATTTATTAAATTTTACCAAATTTTATTGCAAATTTTTCGGTTTTTGTGAATTGGTTGGATGCCAGAGCTATCGAAAATAAAATGCGGTTTATGGACACTTGCAAATTTTTAAAAATTCTTTTTTAAATTTTTAGTCAATTTAGCTGTAGTATAGTACTAAAGTTTAAATTGGTACGCTTTTCATATTTTTTGGTACCAGATGGTACTAAAGCTTAAATTGGTACGGTTTTCATGTTTTGGCACCAGATGGTACTAAAGCTTAAATTGGTACGGTTTTCATATTTTTTGGTACCAGAAGGCATTAAAGTTTAAATTGGTACCGCACGTCAAATCGAAGTAAAACGCTATTCTGAGACACTTCGCAAACTTTGAAAAGGTAAACGAATCGCAACAACTAATATCAAAAAGTCAAACCAAACACATAGTACCATTACGCTAATTTCAGTACCAAAACCATTTTAAACCGCCCATAATCCATCCCGCCCATAAAACAGGGTAACCCGCCACGCTCTCCATTTAAAAAGGCGGATCGAAACAAACTGGGCAGAAACAACAGATGCACGAGTATGGCAAACCTAGATGAAAGTCTACACCATCACCAGTGCCTACAACATTTTACAATTGTAATATCAATGTATCAAACACAATTGTAATATCAATATAGAAAACACAATCGTAATATTAATATAGAAAACAACTGTAATATCAATATAGAATATTTAAAACCGTACAAAACACTGCCAAAAGATAAACAAGCAAAAATCAGTTCAAATACTTATTGACCAGTCGATATTGATCATTAAATAGCAAATCAGTCGGTTCTGCGGTCGTTTAGACACGTACGGATTCGTCGGACGAGTTTTTCGGAGAGTCAGCAAACTCTACCCTAAATCCTGTTTCTTCATGATGAGCAGGGATAACCTGCCCATTTGCGCCAACTTGTTCTGGAACAAACTTTTTGCCTGTGATAATTACTTTGCCCTTCTTCGGTTCTTCCTTCGGCGTTGGGCTCGGTCCTGGTATGTTCGATTTGTTGTCCGCTGGTGTGTTCGATGTTATGTTCGATATGTTGGACTTGATGTTTGACGATGTGTCCGACGATGTGTTTGACGTTTTCTTCTTTCTTTTCTTGCTCTTTTTGTGAGTTCTCTTGCCCATCATCTTGTAATACACTACAAGTGCAACCAGGATTCCGATGGAGATTCCAACAACAACGCAAATGAGACCAATCATCCAAGGATCTACAGATGCGGTGGAGGTGCTGAAACACAAATGTCAGAGTAAAACTAAAGTTAAATGTTTAATTCATGACAAAAAGTTTATATTCAAATGCTAGATTTTCATTTAAAAAAATTTAAAAAACAGTTAACTACTCCGTCTTAGCGTGAACTTTTCAAAACATAGACCAAAGAATGCCATAAACACTTACACTGATCCTTCAGTGGTTGAATTAGAAACGGCCGTTTCGGAGACCTCAGTGGTAGGCTCGAGCGTGGTGGTGGTGGTAACTGGCTTAGGCCTAAAAGAAAATGTTTTAAATCGGTTTCAGTTTAACAATTTGACACTAAAATATAAAACTGATTCCGAATGCAAAAACTAGGTAAAAACATAAAAAATTTTTCATAAAATCTCTAAAAAATCATCAAAAAAAATTATCATAGAAAAACTTACTTCAAGTAAAGCACTGCCAATGTTGTGTCGACTTCAACGTCAGGCAGTTCACCTTTCGCCGATGGAGCACGGTTCTTCAGAGCGGCCTAAAAACCAAAATTTTAAAAACCATCAAACCCTAAGACAGCCTGAAAGCATTTTAATCCACCCAAAAAAATTGCAAAAAATTGCTTAAACTCTTTTACAAATCAAAATTTAAAAAAACCTTAAAAATAAGACTCACCATGGTAAACACGAGCTTTTCTACCTTCGGACATGCCTCTGGTTTCAAACTGGCAGTTTGTCCCTCGACGACCAACTTCCGACACTTGCCCTCGCTTTCCCAAATCAGACCATCCGGGGTGTGACCAAAGGTCAATTTGCAAACGTCCAGTTGGTTCAGATTTAAGTTATTGAATTTTCCACCAGCGATGCTTGGCTTATAAGAACCTTCTCTAGTACTGCAATCTTGGTAGAACACATGCCCGTTGGAAGTGCTGGTTTGGAGTCCGCCGTCAGGTTTGCCAACAATCTCTAAAACCACTGGGTCACGTTTGCCTGTTATCAAAGTTAATGCTACTTGTGGCCGTGTCCTACAAAATGACAAAATTGTTTTGTAAACTTAGTTCTTAATTCTTTTAAAAATCATTCAAGTCTTAACAACTTTTTATCAATAAAATTTTTTTTGCTTGTTGCAAATTGACAAAAATTAGAGTGTTCAATACTCAAATATAAAACTTACCCATACAAGTGCTCACCAGCGTGAACCACAGTGTCAAATTCTGTATTTTGCGGCACAATAAAATTCTTTGTAAACGTCGAACCCTGAACAAGCTTGTACTCACTGAAAAACATTTTAAAATAAGAAAATTTGCATACAAAAAATTAGGCAGTAGAAAACTAGCAAAAATCTAGACAAAAGTAAAACAAAAGAACGCAAAAACTTCAAAAAGGCACCCAAACAAAGATTGACCAAGACAACTTACGCAAAATCCCACTGGACGGTTGAATTGTCTGGACAATGGATGTGCCTTGATGCATTGGCAGTGGAACCCTCTACCTTGAATCGGTAGAAGTCCACACATAGTTCCATACCATCGTCCACCGTGAGTATGGACACGGTGCTGATGGCCGCGTACGCGCTCGCCAAATCCATACCGACTGCCTCCGACCACAGAAACCGCTAAAATAAAGGATTTCTCGAATCTCAACGCCTGTTTTAGAGTTGACTTATTCAAATTTCAAAGAAAACGCAAAATTTTATTCAAATTTCTGATAATTCAAGCGAAAATTGTCAAAACTATCCAAATTTTACCAAATTTTATTTCAAATTTGTCGATTTTTGTGAATTGATTGGATGCCAAAACAATCGAACACTATTTTTGGCCAAAAATGTAAAATCCTACAAAAAATTAATTATCTAACCCAGAAGCACCTTCAGAACTAGCACCACCTTCATCTGCTTGCAGACCTGCTTCGATATTGTCCGTGAGCACCTTGAAACATGATTGCCTTTAATGAGTCAAATTCGATCTCGAATTTCGTAATTCTACTATAAATAAAACCATCTTTTGTCAAAGTAAGTACTTTCATCTATGCCAAATGAAAAGTACAATCTTTCTGACCTATGTTGTTGTAGCCTGAAAAACACCGATAATAGAAGCAAAAATAAGCCTAAAACTCTTAAAGAATTATATAAACCTACCAAAAAACGTTTAATAAACCTAAAATAACCTTTTCTAAGGCCCACCGACTCAAAAGTAATCCTTATAAGGTGCGATATTATCCATGAACACTTTGAAACGTATGATTGCGTTGAACGCGTGCAATTCGAGCCTGAAAATTGCTGAATGTCGCTTCATTCATCGAAAAGAGGATCCTAAACATTAAATGAATACAAGAAATGACAAACTTACTCTAACATTTACTATTCCATTCATTTTACATTGAAAAACATCGATGAAGCAGAGATTTTCAGAAAAATCCTGATTCCGTTCCACAATTCACTAAGGAAGCGAAGTGTCACAAAAATTATTAAAATTTTGATTTCTTTGGCTTTTTGTTAATCGAGACTCTTGGATAACATAATTTTACTTCATGAACAATTCAATGAAAGATTTAGCGAGGAAACCAATGTCTACTTTAACAACGGTTGGTTTAGTTTAGAACAAGGTTAATATTTTATGCGTTCCACACCTATGCTTCGCCAATAGAACAAAAGTTTATATCAATATAGAGTAAGTGAAAACAGCTAATACACGATTATACACATATTCTTGTAACAATAAAGATTTCAACTTTATTAACCCTATTTTACTCATGAATACTATTCAAAACAATGCTATCCTTAGAATATGGTGTTATTGCTGTCGATTCTTGGTCGTATACGATTGGCATCGTTTTCTTGAGAAATTGAAGCCGGTTGCATGTATTGGACTTGTTGCTGGCCCTCTTGATTTAAAACTTTGGGGAAAGTCGAGCTCGTCATTGCTAGAGTGATGCCATTGGCCCATTTCGAAACTGACATCTTGGAATTGGCAGCCTGAAAAAATAGCAAAATTAGGCCTAAATTAGGCTTGAAAATGAAAATTGGCTTAGAAATGAAATTTAGGCTTAGAAATAAAAATTTAGGCTTAAAATTAATTTTTAGGCTTAGTAATGAAATGTTAGACTTAAAAATGAATAAAAAACTTAATTTTCGTGATTGAATACCGAAGAAGTCCTGGAGGCTTTTGATCGCTTCGATCCCTTTCCCATAATTCGACCACCAGAAGACAAATTGACTGTTTTTAGAAGTAAATAAAATAAAAAATAAAATTTAAAAATAAATAATCATTTGTTTTTATGTTTATGATTTATTTCAAAGGCAAAAGTAGTAATCAAACAAGCCAACAAGATCATTCGGACGCAAAGAACCAAATCATCATCATGACTATTATCCACGGATGTCCGAGCAGAGTGGAAGCGCTGAAACAAAAATGTTAGTTTAAAAGTACATTTAAATCAGAATTTCAAAGTTATGGAAAAATTTTAAATTGAAAAAGCGAGATTTTCATGAAAAAAACCAAAAAATTTTAACTACTCCGTCCCAGCGTGAAATCTTCAAAGCATTGATCAGAAATGCCAAACACTTACCTAGAACTTGTTGTCGATTCTGAAAAAGCGGCTTCGGAAACCTCAGTGGTAGGCTCGAGCGTAGTGGTGATGGTAACTGGCTTAGCGCTAAAAGAAAAATGTTTTAAATCGGTTTCAGTTTAACAATTTGACACTAAAATATAAAACTGATTCCGAATGCAAAAACTAGGTAAACATAAAAAGTTTTTCATAAAATCTCTAAAAAATCTTCAAAAAATATAAATTAAAATAAATTGTAGAAAACTTACTTCAGGTAAAGCACCGCCAATGTTGTGTCAACTTCAGCGTCAAGCAGTTCACTTTTCGCCGATGGAGCACGGTTCTTCAGAGCGGCCTAAAAACCAAAATTATATAAACCATCAAACCCTAAAACAGCCTGAAGATGAATTTTAATTTACCCAGCTAAAATTTTAATTTATTATTTGAAAAAAAAGATAATTGCAAAAAAAGCAATTAAAAAGCTCCTTTACAGGTCAAAACTAAGAAAAATCCTTCAGAATAAGACTTACCATGGAAAACACGACCTTTTCGACCTTCGGACATGCCTCTGGTTTCAAACTGGCAGATTTTCCCTCGACGACCAACTTCCGACACTTGCCCTGGCTTTCCCAAATCAGACCATCTGAGGTGTGACCAAAAGTCAAGCCGCAGACTTGAAGTTCGTTCCGGTTCAAAGTCTCGAAACCAACGTTTGCTGACATTGGTGTATAGCGAGCCTTTCCACCATCTTTGCATTCTTGATAGAACACATGGCCGTTAGAAGTGCTGATCTGGATTACGCCAAGCGGTTTTGAAATAGAGTACAAAACCGCTGGGTCACGTTCGGCTGATATTAAAGTGAATGATAACAGTGTCTGCGACCTACAAAATAACAAAATCGTTTTGTACACTTTTGTAGTCTTCACAATCAGTAAAAATTTCTTGTTGCAAATTGACAAAATTAGAATTTTCAATACTCGAATATAAAACGTACATAACGAAGTGCTCGCCTGCGTGAAGGACAGTGTCAACTTTTGTATTTTGGGGCAAGATGAAATGCTTTGTAAACGTCGAACCCTGACCAAGCTTGTACACACTGAAAGACACACATTAAAAATTGGAACAGAATTTGCATACACAATTAGAACTAAAACTTGACGACAGTCAACTGGAGAAACTCAAAAACAAAAGATCGACCAAGACGACTTACGCAAAATCCCCCTGGACGGTTGAATTGTCTGGACAATGGATGTGCCTTGATGCTTTGGCAGGGCCCGATTTCACGCCAAATTCGTTTTCAAATTCATTTTCAAATTCAAATTTGGGTATAAAAGAGGGTGACTCACAATGTTAGAGCTCATTCAGAGCCAATTTTGCATATCCCGAGAGGTTGGGTGGTAACATTGGCTCTGATTTATTTTCTAAAGTTATTTTTCATGTTTGGTTGGGTTTGGCTTTGATTTACTGCCAAAACAACTATGGTGTAACAAGTTATTTATGCCTTCTACATCTTAGTTTTGGTTGTTTTTTAAAGTTTTAAATTATATTTGTTATCTTGTTATAGTAGGTATCAATTTTATGCTTTTTAGACTTAAAATAATAACATTTTTAGGTAGAAACTGTAAGTTTTATATAAAGTTTGTGTCATTGATTAATTTGATTTTTCAGAGTAGGAAAGGTACGTTTCTTTATATAATTTTATAATATTACCAATAATTTATAAAATTTGAAAGGTTCATACCTATAAGGTTTAGTATTTGTATTATTAATCTGATTTTTCAGGGAATAAAGGTATGTTTCTTTATATAATTTTACCATTTTTGATATTATATTGTGACAGTGAAAAGCGATCAAGGGATTCCGAGTTATTTTGTCGAATGATTCCTATTAGTGTAATGTTTACATTTTATTTTTTTTATTTTCAGGCAGCTTTGGATATTATTCATGATCTATAAGTTAGATTGATGTTAAACTAATATTTCTTCAGCTGATTCTTTAAAACCATACAAGCTGTTAAACCAACAGCTTCTTCCAATTCTGCTCAGATTTATATTGATTTAGGTAATAACTATATTCTGTGATGGTCTTTGATGTTGAGTAGCTTTCAGAAGGTTAAGAAGAGTAATATATTAATTATTTTAAACTAAGTTATACATAGGATATATTATAGTATATATTTATATGTATACGGTCGTATACACCTTTACATCTACATATATAGGTAACATACAAACATATACCCAAGATAAAGAAATGTATTTAATTTAGTTTTTAAACTACAATTTTTAAAAATTAGTGTAAAACTTATATCAATATAAAAAACTCAAAACAAGGCATTTTTGCCAAAAAAATGAGTAAAGATCTCAAATTTCAATTTTATCCATGCCACCTGTCGCAATCGAATAAATAAAACACCTTTTATGACTTTTAAAAAACTTTTAACGTCCAAGAAACATAGAAAAAAAATCTTAAAGTCTCTAACACACGTTTTGTATAAAAAACGTAAACATGTAAGACCAACTATCAATCATTTCAGCATTGATACTTAAAACCAAGAAAAAACAATAAAAACGTACCTCCTTATTGCCAGATTCAGTCTTTTCTGGCCGAGATCCGTCTTCAAATAATACACCTCGCTCGGCCGGGTTTGATTTATTCCAAATATGTTGTCATAATGACGGAATTTGTAGATCATTTTTTTCTCCACGTTTTTTTGTGGTGAAGACTTCGTTTGAGATTACTTGGAAGTTTGGTAAGATGTTATTATTATTTGTTTTGGAATTTAGGTAATAAAAACAACTTATTTATGGTTTGGCTTCGTTTGGGTGTTGTTTTATATGTCGAAGTAGAGTTGCTGACATATTTAAAGTAATTTCGCTTAATTATTTTGTTTAATATAATTTTCTTTAGACAATGTTTGGATTATCCGAAGAAAACGACTTTGACATCAACGAATTTATAGTCCAAGAGCCTATTGAGGAATCAAGAAAAAGACGCTATTCGTCAAGAAAACCAAATGAGGAGGTTGAACGTTTTTTCCAACTATTAGCGGAAAATTATGATGAATTATACATTGGGAGGAAGGGCAACAACTACAAAATCAAATGTGACGTTTCATGGACAAAGTTTCATTTGCTCCTAAATGAATATTGTCCATCATATGCGGATATGGAAGTAAAGTCTCTGAGAGACTATTGCCAAAGAGGGCTTAGCAATATAACAAAGAAAGGAGACGACAGGAAGTACAAAACTGGAAATGAACAAATTATCCTTAAACAGGTAATTTAAGTTTAGAAGCATCTTTTCCATTCATTATTATATGTTTATTTCCAAATGTAGAAATATAATTGAGTTTTTTAGTACGAAGAGCTACTATACAGCAAAATGAGCGAGCGGGGAATGAATGGGTTGGACGTTGCCTCAACCGATGATATGCCAACGTCGTCGCAAAGGTCTGGGATTGTGACGTCCTCAGAAGCTTCGTTGAAACGAAAGTTTAACCAAGTTGATCCATTTTGAAAGTATAAAATTACTAGAGGAAACGAAGAAGCTAAGGCTGGAAAACGAGTCACATCAGGAAACAATACATTTTAAACAAGCATGCACTGGATTATTAAACATGGCGACTGCAGCATTGAAAAAGTATTTTAATTTATAATAAAAGTGTTAAATTGGAAATGGTAATTTAGTTAACAGTTGAATATACAAATAGATATCTTTAATTGTCTCTTTTTATGGTAAACATTATTCTTTTTATATGTTACGAAGTCTGGCATTACGAACCGCTACAGACGAAAGTGTACCATTTGTACACATAATTCATAACCGAACGCTGACATCGCGCGAAACATATCAAAGATTAAGAATGTTTCCAGAACAAGTGGAAGCGTTGATTCAACATATAGGGCCGTTTTTAAAGCCATATCAGGTAGATACTTAAGTACTTTCGATCTTAAACTTATCTTTCACGACTGTGAATATTGTATGGTATCAAGTCTTTCCTTAAGCCATTTAAGTCTTTAGTTGTTATGTTCCTTCACTTTTCAAAACTTAAGGCGATTAATAGTTTTCTGTCATCATTACTTACAGAATGAGAGTGGCCGCTCCATCTTGTCCCCAACACTCCAAGTGATCATTGGCTTAAGATTTATGGCAGGAAACTGCTATTATTATGATCTCGGCGATTTGTATTCTTGTTCGGCTGCATCAGCTATGAGGGCCGTTAATTATTTCACAGAAGCTGTGTTGCAAGGTTTGAGAGGAGGAATCGGATGGCCACAATCTGATGAAGAAGCGAAATTAATTGGACAAAAATTTGCGATAAAAGGGGGAAACCGTTTCTTCGCGGGAGCTGTTGATGGTACACTTATTGAAGTTGTTGCTCCGTTACAAAGTCGGCTGACATTTGTGTAAGATTATTTTACATGAAAGTTTAAGAATAGGTATATATCTGAAATTTGGTTTTAAATCTCAAAGGTAAAATACTAAAACAATTTCTTCAGGACACGCCATCATACAACATGTATTAACGCTGTTATTGTTGCTGATACCGACATGGTAATTCGGTACTTTTGGGCCGGTGCAGGTGGATCCAAACATGACGATGCTGTACTAAGAATATCGTCGTTACAAAGAGCATTTGATGCAGGTTTTCGACCTTTTCCTGGGGCAGTACTGATTGCCGATTCTGGGTATGGTGATAGATCGTGGTTGCTAGCGTACCGTCAGAACCATCCTCCAGCTTACGAAAATTTGTACCAGTAAGATTATTAAATTAAGATGATAAGCAGAGTCGCTACGATTTATTTAGGGGAATACTGCAAACACGATATGTGGTTGAAACAACTATTGGCCTTCTGAAAACACGTTTCCAAGTCCTAGGGCCGGCCGGCCATATTCGTCGATATGGCCCTGTAAAGAGCTGTAGCATCGCCAATAGTTGCGCTTTACTACACAATTTTATAATGACGACAAAGCACCTGCTAAGCGACGAGGAAAACGTAAATGATATGAATTTCTAATTTTTTAGTATGTATATCCGATAGAGAACGGTATTGTGAAAATAAACAAATATATATATAATATATCCTATGTATAGCTTAATTTAACATAATTAATATAATACTCTTCTTAATCTTCTGAAAGCTACTCAACATCAAAGACCAAGAATATAGTTATTACCTAAATCAATAGAAATCAGAGCAGAACCGTTGGTTTAACAGCTTGTGATGGTGCCATTGCATGTTGGGATCCGCTCTTTTAGGTAATACTGTTTTTCCTCGTTTGGAGCCGCTGCTATCGCTCTATCACAATATTTTCTAAGAATCAAATAATTACAAGCCTAATTATACATTGATACACAATGATATATATAATTATATAAAGAACCTTTTCACTGTCACAATATAATATCAAAAATGGTAAAATTATATAAAGAAACATACCTTTATTCCCTGAAAAATCAGATTAATAATACAAATACTAAACCTTATAGGTATGAACCTTTCAAATTTTATAAATTATTGGTAATATTATAAAATTATATAAAGAAACGTACCTTTCCTACTCTGAAAAATCAAATTAATCAATGACACAAACTTTATATAAAACTTACAGTTTCTACCTAAAAATGTTATTATTTTAAGTCTAAAAAGCATAAAATTGATACCTACTATAACAAGATAACAAATATAATTTAAAACTTTAAAAAACAACCAAAACTAAGATGTAGAAGGCATAAATAACTTGTTACACCATAGTTGTTTTGGCAGTAAATCAAAGCCAAACCCAACCAAACATGAAAAATAACTTTAGAAAATAAATCAGAGCCAATGTTACCACCCAACCTCTCGGGATATGCAAAATTGGCTCTGAATGAGCTCTAACATTGTGAGTCACCCTCTTTTATACCCAAATTTGAATTTGAAAATGAATTTGAAAACGAATTTGGCGTGAAATCGGGCCCTGCCAAAGCATCAAGGCACATCCATTGTCCAGACAATTCAACCGTCCAGGGGGATTTTGCGTAAGTCGTCTTGGTCGATCTTTTGTTTTTGAGTTTCTCCAGTTGACTGTCGTCAAGTTTTTCGGGATATGCAAAATTGGCTCTGAATGAGCTCTAACATTGTGAGTCACCCTCTTTTATACCCAAATTTGAATTTGAAAATGAATTTGAAAACGAATTTGGCGTGAAATCGGGCCCTGCCTCCGACCACAGAAACCGTTGAAATAAAAGAATTTTTTTAAATCTCTTTTATAGGGCTGGCTTATTCAAATTTCAAAGTTCAAAGCAAATGCAAAATTTGATTCAAATTTCTGATAATTCAAGCGAAAATTATCAAAACTATTCATATTTTATTTCAAATTTGTCGATTTTTGTGAATTGGTTGGATGCCAAAACAATCGAACACTATTTTTGGCCAAAAAAATGTAAAATCCTATTAAAAACATTAATTATCTAACCCAGAAGCATCTTTAGAATTGGCACCGCCTTCATCTGCTTGCAGACCTGCTTCGATATTATCCATGAGCGCCTTGAAAGATGATTGTCTTGAATAAGTCAAATTCGATCTCGAATTTCGTAAGCCTACTCCAAATGAAACCATCTTTTGTCAAAGTCATTACCTTCATCCATACCAAATCAAAAACAAAATCTTTTTGACCGATATTGTTGTAGCCTAAAAATCACCGACAACAAAAGCACAAATAAGCCTAAAACTCTTAAAGAATTATATAAACCTATACATACATGCTTCATAAATCTAACGCAGCATTTTCGATTGTCAAACGACCCAAACGTAATCCTTATAAAGCGCGATATTATCCATGAAAACCTTGAAACGTGTGATTGCGTTGAGAGCGTGAAAGTTGAGCCTGAAAATTGCTGAATCTTACTCCATTTATCGAAAAGAATGTCCTAAACATTAAATAAATACAAGAAATGACAAACTTACTTTAACATTTACTATTCCATTCATTTTACATTGAAAAATATCTATGAAGCATTTCTATTTATTATCCATGAGCGCCGTGAAACATGATTGTATTGAAGGAGTCGAATTCGAGCCTGACGTTTCCAAGCTTACGTCAAATGTTGTCAAACTAATTACTTTCATCTCTGCCGGCGCAAAAATTCAATTTTTCAAGCCGATGTTGTTGTAGCCTGAAAACACCGGTAATAGAAGCAAAAATAAGATCATCTTGCTTGTTTAATGAACTAATTAACAGTTTGTTGAGAACCTTGAGCCACAAAATCGGAACATCCTATTATGGGCGGAAATTTGGACCTACCACGAGTAGACATGAGAAATGGGCCGGGCCGGCCCGGCCTTGAGCAAAATTTCGAACGGGCCGGGCCTGCAAAATGAGTCGGGCCCGGCCCGTTTCCCCGTAAAAAAAATTGCGTCCGGCCCGTTTTTCATGTCTAACCACGAGCGCACCATTATGGTCCCGCCACGACAACGAACAGCAATTGGCATTCCGCACCGCGCCAGCACGGTAAAAGGAAAGGACGCGGTCCCGTTTCACGGTGTTACACTCGTCTGTACTATTGTTGCTATTCTACTCCTGTTGTTATTGTTATTCTACCGTGGATCAACGCAACTATGCTCGCCATCGTTCATCGCGCTCATCCAGCAAGTCGGTCGACCGCGAAAAGAACGTCAAGTGCGCGCCCTATGGCAAAGAACTGCCGAAGAATATGATCGAGGAGGTCAAGGTCCAGTTTCTAGTGGCCCCGGGACAAAGTGTAAGTTTAAAATTTGAATTTTTTTAATTTTGGGCTGATGACGTCAAGCTGAACCGCAAGACAATGGTCGTGATCAAAGTCGAGATGGAGGGTGCTGGAGTTACCATCATCGAGTTCGGCGACGTTCTTCAGACATTGAACGGCGAAAGCTTGTGGAATGGCCAACATCAACAAGTTCCAGAGCTTGTACAAGAAGCTGGCGGCCAAAGGATTCACCGTAAGTTTTTTTGTAAGGTTTATAGTTTTTTTTAAAAAACGAAAAAAATGTAATTTTAGTGCGAAATCACGTTGCTCCGACCGGTCAACGTCCTTCCTCTGGACACCAAGAGTCTTCCCATGGACCAACGACAGGAAGGCTTCTCGTACATGTTGGCCGTTCTGTACCAAATTGAGGGACGGCCATTGAAACTTCACGTTGGAGCTTGGGGCAATAAAGTCTACGTGCTAACAAGGAAAGGTCCCCACCACGCATTGGACTGGTGAAAAACTGGTACATACAAATTGTAGAGCATGGTCAAATTAGTCAAAAACCGAAAAAAAATTTACCGCTCGTGGGGGTTTTTTAAAAAATTTTCTTATGTCAAAGTCTAAAAATATTAATTGCGCTCGCGCTAAACTCGGAAAAGAAGAGCAGTGAGTTCCGTGATGCAATAGCGCAGTGGTTGCGCTCTCGGCTAACGCTCAAAGCCCGTCGGTTCGGGTCGCGCCAAGGGCAAGCCCTTTTGTGCCCGGATTAACTTTTGTAAAAGTAAAAAAAAAATAATTTTTTTAGTCAAACTTTTTTTACAATTTGTTCGTTTTATTATTTTTTAAATAGTACTTTTATTTTGTTTTTATTTGTAATAATGGAGAATTGTTGTTCTGAGGTGATCTGATGAATAAGTATGTAGAGTTTTTTATATTAAAAACAAGCTTAATAACAGAAAAATTGATTCTTTGATGTAAACAAAACAAAATTTGACCAAAAAAAATAATTTTTTTTATTTTTAAAAATGTTAATCCAGGCACAAGAGAGATCGTCTCCGGCAGGACCCGAACCGACGGGCTTTGAGCGTTAGACAAGAGCGCAACCACTGCGCTATAGCAGCACGGCACTCTCGTCTTCTTTTCCGAGCCTAGCGCAAGCGCAATTAATATTTTAAACTTCAACATAAGAAAATTTTTTAAAAAACCCCCACGAGCGGTAAAATTTTTTTTTGTTTTTTGACTAATTTGACCATGCTCTACAATTTGTATGTACCAGTTTTTCACCAGTCCAATGCGCGGTGGGGACCTTTCCTTGTAAGTCTGCACGAGTTCACGTGCGCCGCTAGTTGCGTGGAAATGGGCGATGCAATTCTGGATGCGGATGGTGAAACCTTGTCTAACCCAAACGAAGCTTCGGAAAAGATCTCGGACCTTGCACAAGAAAAGCCATACGTGACTTTGCTCATCGAACCGGCGGAGGGTCCCATTCAAAAGGCTCAAGTGCGGCAGGTTCTGATGGCCTATAACCAGAGCGAAGCTGATCCGCCGGTGGCACCGGATGTGATCAAGCAGAATACGAAAAGCTGAAGATACGCGATCCGAAACCCAAGAAGAGCATTTTGAAGGAAACGTAGGTTAAAAAAGGTTCTTGACTAGAGTTAACATGGTTGGAAACTTGGTAGTTCAAATTAAACCTAGTTTCCAAACTTTTGAAGCAAAAGATTTTACAAACCACTATGTTTCAAATTTTTAAAGTTTTGAATTTTAGTACGGAGCCCCGCGGTCACGTTTCGTTCGAGGAGACGGCCAGTGCAAAAGCAATTGTGGCTGAGCACAACAACAAGCTCATGGTCCCAATCCCTGCTCCCACTCCAGTTGTCAACAACTATCAGAGCTTGGCTGCCTTAGACAAAGGAAAGAACTAGACTGATTTCGAATAATAATGACTTTGAATCCAAATAAAAGACCGACTTTAAATTTCGATTTTTTTATATTCAAATCATACCTTACCTTAGGTTTTTTAGCAATTTTTCAGCATTTCTTGGCCTAGCGCTGTTTTATGAAGATTTGAGTGACAATATTATTAGTAGTAAAACTCAAAAATTATGATGTGGAGAATTGTGTGAACAATATCTTATCATAAGTACCCTAATTTTACCAAATTTTGTTGCAAATTTTTCGATTTTTGTGAATTGGTTTGACGCCAAAACGGTCAATAACTTATTTTGACAAGCTGTACTGTTCTTTGAAAGCTAGTTTTATTTAGTTTTTACGTTTTTAGTTTTCAGCTGTCGAAATCAATCGAGAATGAGGGCCCATCAACGAACGGTTCATTCTCTCTTCTACATTACAAAGAACCGGCTGCAGTGTTGCGGAATACTTTCAACACTAACAGCTTCGCTTTATTGCCCAAATGGTTGATGTAGCACCGCCAGAGAGTCAGCGAAAAACCGCGTCTAGTCGAGAGTCAAATAACAAGCATCTATCTCCAAGCGAAGCCGAAAACAAAACATCTGTAAGTTATCTTCATGTTGCCGTTGTTGGATTTTTAGTTCTTGAGCTCGACGCTGAGTGAAGAATTATATTTTTAGGAATGTCTTGATGCTCAGCCGGTACGTTTGTCATGGAAGAACATCTGTGTGACACATCGGAAGTCCAATCGGACAATCCTGAGAGACGTTTGTGGGTTTGCCGAGCCGGGAGAGCTGGTCGCGCTGATGGGAGCTTCTGGAGCTGGAAAGACAACATTGTTGAACACTCTATTATGTCGCAATTTGAAGGGATTGGATGTGAGTTCATTGTTTATTATTTTTCTTTTGATTTTAGGTTGAACATTAAATTTTGAAGGTTTTGGAAGTTTTTAACAAGCTTTATGTTATCCATGGCCATTTTTATGTGTTAAAACGGAAAACTTTGATTAAAATTAGAAATTATAGCCAAAGAGAACAACATTGATACAGGTTTCATAAACATTTTTACAGATCTCCGGAAAGATTTTGGTCGACAATCACCAGCTTTACGACAGGATCACCAGGGTCAGTGGCTACGTGCAACAAGAGGAATTGTTTTGTACCCGATTGACTGTCGAGGAGCATCTTCGGATTCAAGCCACACTCAGGTTACCTAATCTGACCACTAGCAAGCGGCAGTCCCGGATCGACGAGGTAAGGTTGCGTGTTATTGTATTGTACTTGATGTTTTAGGTAACACTTTTTGACTTTGATTAAAACAGCTTGTAGGTTTGCTGTATAATGTGTTATTAATTGTTTTTGAGGAGTTGAAATGGTTTTCAAAGTTTTTTTGACTTGTTTAGAATGAAAATTTATGATTTTAGGTAACAAATTGAACAAAAAAGATTTTTTGTGTAATATTATTGTGAAAACATCTGTATTTGACTATGTTTCATCAACAAATGTTACGTTTTAGCTGCTACGACTTCTGGGCTTGATGAAATGCCGAAATTCAAAGATTGGCATAAGTGGAATAGATAAAGGAATCTCAGGAGGCGAAGCCAAGCGACTGATGTTTGCCAGCGAACTTCTCAACAATCCACCGCTGATGTTTTGCGATGAACCAACGACTGGACTGGACTCTGCGATGGCTGAAAGTGTTGTTATGTGTATGAAAGAGCTAGCTAAACATCAACATACGATTATATGCACCATCCACCAGCCATCTACTTCTGTTTTCAAGACTTTTGATAAGGTAAAGTTGATTTTTGAAATTTTTTATGTTTTTAGGTACGAAAGAGGTTAATGTCAAGATTATGCATCATCTACTAGTTATTAAATATCAGGTTTACCACATTTCAGGTCATTTTCCTAGCCAATGGCCGAGTCGCATATTATGGTAGCCCTGACACTTGTGTCGCCGCTTTTTCCGAGCTAGGTTATCCATGCCCAAAGAGCTATAACCCAGCTGATTTGATAATAGAAAAGCTGGCTGTAGAACCAGGTAATGAAGAGGAGTGCAAGAACCGAATCCGAAAGATCTGCGATGCCTTTGAGAGCTCAGAAGCCGGCCAGAACTTTCTTTCCCAATCGAAGGAGGTGTCAGAAGAGACAACGATCACTTACAATCGAAAAACGGCTCCAATGTACATGCAGGTATAGCTTTGACAGAATTATTTTTAAAAAAAATTTTTTGTGGGCGGGGTAAATTTTTTTTGGGTGGGGTGGATAGAAATTGAAATTTTGTTTTTCCGGGTTGAATAGAATTAGATTTTTTGAATGTAAATGGAAAAAAAGGGAAATTTTTTCAGAGCGGGGTAAAAATTTTTTTTGGTGTGTGTGGATAAAAATTGAAATTTTTTTTGTTAAATTTGCAAACAAATTATTCAAAAATAATATATATTTACAAATTTTAGTTGATAGGCTTTTTAAATTGACATATTTTAGTTCTTAGCCTTATTAAAACGCTGCTACATTGACACCTGGAGGAATCCAGCCCTTGCCAGGGCGAAGCTGATCCAAAAACATTCCTTGGCTTGTTTCTTGGCTTGATGTACTTCCAGACGGACTCAAATTCGCTAGTTGGAGTTCAGAACACAATGGGAGCACTATATTTTGTGGTAGCGGAGCTGACCTATTCGACTATGTTTGGTATCTTGGCCTTTATGCCAAATGACTTTCCATTGGTGTCACGGTTAGTATTTGATAAGCGTTTAAATGTCATTTTGATTGTTTTGTAAAAGATATGTACTCGACTGGTCGGAAGAGTTACTAGATTAATTTTTCGATATTTGTCAGGTATTTCTTACTGAGTATATTGTACAAAAAATTTTACGTTTTTAGATCGCATAGAAATGGCACAATGAATTTTTTGAAAAAAAAACATAATTTTTGAAATTTTTTTATTTTTTAAAATTTTTTAAAAATTTACTGTGCTATCTTACTGTGACGTAAAAGTTTGAAACTTGCAGCATAGGATGCTTGTAATGTGTGCTTTATATGTATTAAGTTTGGTGTTTTTAATAGCTTTAGTTTGTAAGATATGGCAGGTCAATGTGGGGTACCTACCTTGGTACAATTTTTTAAAAAATTTTTGAATTTAAAGTTGAAATTTTAAAACCAAGTTCAATTTCAGAGAGTACCACGATGGCCTGTACTACCCAATCAGCTACTATCTTTCGAAAGTTTGCTCATTTTTGCCACTGTTCACACTGGATGGCCTGATCATGATGACGATTTCCTTTGTCATGATCCTCTTCAATGGCTCAGTAAAAACGTTGATGCAGATCCTAGGATCGGGTGTGCTAATCGAATGGAGCGCAGCGGCATGTGGTGTGATGTTATCCACAATATTTCCATCGTATGCAATCGCCATGAGCGTAGCGGGCCCATTGATCACGGTATTATCATTGGTTGGTGGAATCTATGCCAATGTGGGACATTTGCCAGTGTATATTCGATGGATGCAGTACATTAGTTGGTTTAAGTAAGGAATTTTTGGGCTTATGATAGCGATTTCTTGGTTTAAACCGGAAATTTTTAGGCTTTTGATAAATAAATTATGTTCTTTTAGGTATGGATTTGAAGCCTTTTCTATATTCGAATGGCTGGAGGTGGAAGAAGATGGTTGTGTGGTACAGTTGAGAAATGTGGTGAGCTTTTGGCACTTTTAACCTTTATCTTGTCTCTTTCCACTTCAAAATTTGAATTTTGTTTTTTCCGCCAAATAATTAAAAGTTTTTAAATTATAAGGACACGTATTTGATTTTAAAAGCCAAAAAAATGAATTTAAGTTTAATCTTATCACTTTTGACATTGCAGAGTCACCTCGCCCTAGAAGGATCAGACCAACGAAACGTTACCTGCTTATCGGCCGATGACATTCTCGACCTGTATTCACTGAAAAGAGAGAATATCTACTTGGATATTGGTGTTCTACTCGGATTCATTGTGTTCTTCTACACGATCGGCCTCTTCTCACTCTATATTAGACTCAGATTGTCACGATAAATCGGAATTCATGTGGAATGTAGTTTGACTTTGTAGGTATAGGTATTGGCTTCCAATTATGCTCCGGCTTGTTTAGTGTTCGTTTCCAGATTGGGCTAGGTACCTAGTCGATGCGGGATTTAAACTGGGTTCATGGGGTCTTGATTTAGACTCGGCTTCGTGGTTTCTCAATCTGGTCCAGCCTGGCGTTTTTAATGTCTTTTAGTTTGGCTCGCTTTTAGTGTGCCTTTTTTAGATCTATGCGGTCTTCCGACTATGGATGAGCCGAAATCCTTAAAGTTGGGAGCTTTGAATGGCTCATCTATATTTTGACAATCTGATTCTTAAGAGCCGATGTTTTGGCGTCGAAACAACTAAATATCAGAAGAAGCTTCTAAGCTACACTTTTTCACGATTTATGTCATAATGAATCACCCTAGTCCATATTTCTATGTTACCTACATGTTGTTGACAACCTCTTGATCACTTTCCCATCAGAGTGCAGTTTTATTTTTAAAAAATTGGAGAGCAAAAAACAAAAAACGGCCGTTGAATCATTTTAACGATTTTGTTTATTTCTTCGACTTTTTCGGATCATAAATTAAGGGCCAGTTGGCGGTGCGGCGGGGGATAAATAAAGGACGGAAGCGAGGAGTTGTTGTTAGTGGGGAGTGGTGTTTTCTTCGATCACGTTGGCTTGGGAATCAAAGCGTACATGATACGGTAGACTTTGGGTGTTAGTAGTGTGGAAGACTAGCCCGTGTCTTAGCTTTAACTTTACCCATGCTTGAGTTCTAGCCCTGTCTTTAGCCTGAGTTCTTCCTCTCGTCTTAGACTAAGTTCTAGCTCTAGCCCGAGTTCTAGCTCTAGACTGAGTTCTAGCCCTGTCTTTAGCCTGAATGCTAGCTTTAGCCTGAGTTCTAGTCCTATCCTGAGTTCTAGCCTTAGCCTGAGTTCTAGCCTTAACCCTATCGTGAGTTCTAGCCCTGGCCTGAGTTTTAGCCCTGGGCTTAGCGTGAGGTCTAGCCTTTGCTCTAATTCTAGTCTGAGTTCTAACCCTAACCTTAGCCTTAGCATTTTACATTTTAAACTACAGCTGTTACGTTTAAGCCTGAAAACCTATTTTTTAAGCCAAAAATGCAGTTTATGAAGTTAAGGTTTGCATAGCTTAGTATTTTATGGTCAAGCCTAAAATTTCGTTTTTAACTTTAAAATTCTGTTTTTAAGCTTATAGTACAATTTTTCAACCTTGAATCAATTTTGAAGCCTATAGTTCTACTGTAAGCTTAAATTTCTAATCTCAAGCTTAAAATTTTGTTTCAAATATTAAATTGCACTTTTAAGCTTAAAAGTTTTAAATTAATAACATACCTTTATGCTTAAATCGAGTATTTCAGCCTGAATTTTATTTTTTAGCCGTTTTTTCATTGATAAAAATTGAAAAACCTTAATTTTTAGAATGAAAACCGTACTGATTTTGTGCTTGGCCCTGTTCGGCTCGGCTTTGGCCATGCGAAAGCAAGGAGTTGCTGTCAAAGGAAAATTGACCTGCAACGGAGTACCAGAAGTTGGTACAAAGGTCAAGACCTGGGATGTTGATCGCAGTAAGTGTACCCTTTCTTTAAAAACCAAAAAATAGCAAGAACTTTGTTTACAAAACAAGAAATGGCAAGCTTTCTTTACAAAACAAGAAATGGCAAGAACTTTGTTTACAAAACAAACAATGGCAAGAACTTTGTTTATAAAACAAAAAAAAGGCAAGAATTTTCTTTACAAGGCTAAAATTACCGAGTTTTAAAAAAAATTTCTTATAAAATTTTTTAGACCCCGGAGACAGTGATGACCAACTTGATGCTGGAGTCACCGACAAGTCTGGCTTCTTCTCATTGGACGGTACTACTCGTGAACTGACCACCATCGAGCCTGAATTGAGAGTTTACACTGACTGTAACGATGGCCCAGCTGTAAGTTTCCTACCCTACTATAATCTGTCATATCCTACTCTATCCTACCCTACCCTATCCTACCCTATCCTACCCTACCTTACCCTACCCTACCCTACCCTACCCTACCCTACCCTACCCTACCCTACCCTACCCTACCCTACCCTACCCTACCCTACCCTACCCTACCCTACCCTACCCTACCCTACCCTACCCTACCCCTACCCTACCCTACCTTACCTTACCCACCCTACCCTACTCTCCCCCCCACCCTACCCTAACTTACTTTACTTTACCTTACCCTACCCTAAAATATTTTTTTAATTCCAGCCCTGCCGCCGTGTACTGATCTTCCCAGTCCCAACCGAGTACATTCATTCTGGTACCGCCGAGAAGATCTACGACTTCGGAACGATTGAGTTGAAGGGAAAGACCGAAAACGAGCGTCGTACTTGTAAAGAAGACCAGTAAATACCAAATACTACTCATTTTTTAATGTCATTTTTCAAAAATACTAAAGTTTTAATTTTTTTAAAATTTTTACAATAAACTTTTTCAAAATTTTGTTAAAAAGCAGTTTATTTTGAAATTTCATTTTCAAGTATCAACAGTATTGTGCACAGTAGGTCAGTACGACTTATTCCTCGAACATAATCGGCTGTCTCAAACGTTGCAATACAATATCATCAAAATTGCAAAAGACCGTGAGCTGAATGATATCATCCTCCGTTCCGTAAGTCCAACGAGTATTCGATATGTCAAAGTTGCGATGTTGTGATAGGCCACGCAAGTCATTAATGAATTCAGTGTCTCGGCCACTATTCTAAAAATTACCCTTTATTGAATTTACAGAACCTACCCTACCCTACCTTGCTCTGTCTTACCGTACCCTACCCTATCTTGCTCTGTCTTACCGTACTCTATCGTACCTTACAATATTTTACACTACTGTATTGTACCGTAATTTCATATATAACAATAGCCCACCTATTATACCCTTACCGAAGCATATCTTTAGCTTGTCCTATCGTTGCTAGCCTCAAGTTGCCTTATTTTACAATGTTACAGTGACTCTTTATCACATCCAAGTTCCACGCTTACTGTAACATAGTTTTACCAAAGTTATCTTCTTGTCGTGTCTCCTAAAACCCAAAATGTTCCCTTTTCACCTCCCCCTCCCCCCCCCCTCTCCCTTCCTATCGTGCCTTCTAAAAACCCAGAAGCCCGCTTACCCTGCCCCTCTGCTATTCCTTCTCTTCACTTTGTAAAACACCTACCTCAACCGGTAGACTGATGATGACAGATCTAAAAAACTCAAGAAATACGAATTCTTCCTTCAGTTTCTTCATCTTGGCATACGCTTTGTACAGTTTTTTGAAAAAAAGGCTTCAGTTTGTCGTACTCAATACAGCTGACCAAGAGTCTAGCATAAAGTCCCACTTTCCCTACCTCAACTCGCGCAAAATCGACCAAAATTGTTCTGTAGTACTCGAACGTTGAGTCGTCGAACATGTCCATAAACTTGACATCACAGTAAAATTCAGTTTCTTTTGCGTTTGGTGATAACGACAAGTACTGGTAGAGTGTGAGAAAGTTGATACAATGCAAGTACATTTCATCGAAAGCGTGGTCGAAGAGCTCTGCCAGGTCTAAAATAGAATAAAGAAGGATGAGATAAGCCTAAAAGTATAAGAAGAAGTTTTAGTTAAGGCCAGATCTAGGGCTAAAATTTTAGCTTTAGACTTACGCTTAAAATAAGACTGAGCCTAAAACAATAAAAGAGTTAAGCACGTAAGTCCTAACTCTTGTTCTAGAGCTAAGACTAGTTGTTAGGGCAAAAGCTGTGGCTAAAGCTAAGGATATAGGTCGGTCTAGAAATAAGACTAAAACTAAGACGAGGTCGCTAAGACTAGGGCTAAGGCTAGGGCTAAAGCTAAGACTAGAGCTAAGGCTAGGGCTAAAGCTAAGACTAGGGCTAATCTGGGGCTAGGGCTAAGAGTCGAGCCAATTAATCCGAGTAATCCGGAGAAAAACTTACATCCTTCTTGAACAGCACAACCCGGCGGCCTAAAAAAAGCATGATAGACATGATCGAACAAGTAAAACTTTTTGCCTCTCCACAATTGTTGACCCCAATGTATCGTCGGCCTTTCCAGCGCTGGATTCTGTACGCTTGTCCCGTAGAATTTGTACTGATTTTTTTCATCGTCGCCGGCGTAAGTCAACTGCATGTTCAGGTCGGTCAGAACTTGTCGCACAACTCGACATACATTATTTCGGTCCACACACAATTTTACGTTCAGCTCTGAAGAAAAGATTTTTGAATATTAAAAAATTTTAAATTTTTAAAATATTTTAAAATTTCAAAAAAGTATGGGATTTTAAAACTTTAGGCTTCTTACTCTTTGCCCTGTAAACCATCTTCACCAAATATCTCTGTAAACATTTCTGCTTCAGGCTAGAGAGTATATTCACCTCCAAAGAAGGTTGAGCCGGAATGAGAGCTTTTACCACCACCATAACTTGAGTTTGGCTGGTAGTATAAATGGTCACCTCTTCGCCATGAAAAAGCACTCTCTCGTCACAGATTATACACGAAAACGGTTCAGATTCAGGCGTGAAACAACTCTTGAGCACTCGTTGGGATGTTAGCTAAAGAGCCTTCGTTGTGATGTTAGAAAGAAAAAGCATTAACATAACCAATATAAAGTTAGGTTAAGTAAAAATACAGAGTAAAGTAAAAATATAAAGTAAAGTAAAACATAACCCACCAACAACCGATAGACGTCTTTCGAAGTCTTGACAGCTTGAGGATGAAAACGACGATAACGAGTTTGATTCAGTACAGTAATGTAGAAAGCGTAGTAGTACAAACAAGTCTTGTTCAAAACAGTGGGTCCTTTTACAAGATTAGTATTACTGCGCGACAAAGCAGTATGAATTGGTATAATTTGCATAGAAGTTTAGGGTTAACGCTAAAGTTAGGATTAAGCTTAAGGTTTAGGGTTAAGCCTAAGGGTTAGGGTTAAGCCTAAGGTTTAGGGTTAAGCCTAAGGTTTAGGATTAAGGCTAAGGCAGATAATCAAAACTTGTAGTATCTAAGTATTGATTTTGAAAAGTTTCACAAGGACAATCAATCAATTGATCAGTAAAACAAAACAAAACGACCGAAAAATAGCCCAAATCATAAGTAAAATGGACGTTTTTTGATCAAAATCAAAGCTAAAATACGGGACGTGAACGACCCGGCAAAAACCAAACTCTGGTCAGACCAGGTATACTAAACTACGTAAAACTCTCCGATGAGATTAGCCCTAAGCCTAATATCAAAAAAAGGACTTTAAGCCTAAAAGCTGAAGCATAAATCGAATCAAGACAAAGGCCAGATTCAGGGCTAAACCAAGTACAAGACCTCGAACAAGAACCGGGCTAAGGATAAAGCTGAATAGAGCCAAGGCTAAGACTTGTTCATGAAGTAAGATTATGTTATTCTACAGTCTCAATTAACAAAAGCCAAAAGAAATCAAAATTTTAATAATTTTTGTGACACTTCGCTTTCTTATTGATTTTTGGAATAGAAAAGGGTTAACGAAGTAAGGTTACTAGTTTTTTATATTGTCCTTGATGTTTTAGGTAATACGATTTGATTTTGATTAAAGAAGCTTGTGGATGACTTTGATAATGTGTTGTGAAAGATTCCCGTGGAGATAAAATCCTTTTTAAAGTTTTCTGTCCAATTTAGAACGAAAAACCTCTGATTTTAGGTAACAAATTGCAAAAAGTTTTTTTCTTGGGTAATATTATTGTGGCCACACAATTGTGGTGGCCACCCATGGTGGTAGCACGTGTATTTGGCTACAATTTATCAATAAATGTTATGTTTGAGCTGCTGAGTATATACATTGCTTGGTTAAATATACATTACTTGGCTTGTGTGGGACATCTACAATATTAAAACTTGAGGGAAAACTGTTGTTATGGCCAACTTTTAGTTGAATACTCTCTTTATAGTCAACTGGGGGATTAACTTCAACTTTTTTCAGGTCTTGCAGCTTAAATCTTCTGATATTTATTGCTTAAAATTGTAGTTCAGGAGGTCAAAACGTGGTTTTGTGACAAAAGTTTATTGATTTCAAGTGATAATCAAGTCTTTTATCAAAAGTAAAGTTGTTTATTCATTTTTACAGATAAGGAAACATATAAAAGAAGAATCTGTACGACAATTAAAGTTAAATTTTCTTTACAGAACTCATTTTTTATATTGTTTTAGGCTTAAAACTGAATTATACTAGTATTAAATCCTCTTAAATTTAAAATTTTATTTTAATTATGAAATTGCACTTCATTTTAATATCTCTACTGATAATTATGACAACTTTGTCATCTAGTTCACCTCTTACTAACCCATTTCAATTAACATTGGCAGCTGATGGCAAAGTAGGCACTAAAGAAGTTAAAGATGAAATGTGTTATGTCAACCATTATTCTTGTAAGATGGTATGCTTCAAAACGTGTGTTTTATTGAATTACGTTTGCGAATCATTCGAGTGCATCAACGGTGAATGTAAAATACATTGTAAATAGTTGATTGTGCAAAGTAAATTTTAAAATTCGGAATTGAAAATTTTTTAAATAATTTAAAAGAAATATAAGTTAACTTCACTATGGCTAGGGCTAAGAGTGGGCTAGGACTAGAGCTAGCCTATAGCTAAGCCCAGAGCTGAGACTAGAGCAATGGTTAAGGCTATTCTAGAGCTAGGACTAAAAAAAGACTAGGCCTAAGGCTGGATTATGGCAAAGGCTAAATCTGGGCTAAGACTGGGCTAAAACTAGAGCGAAAGCTGGGCTAGAGGTATGGCGTGGACTACGACTAATGCCAAGGCTAAGGCTGGGCTAATGCATAGCCTAGAGATAAAACTGGGCTACGGCTAATGCCTTGGCTGGCACTATAGGGTATAGCTGGACTAGGGCTACTTGACCCTAAGTCTAGGGTTAAGGCTGAGCTATGGCTAAGACTAAGGCTAGTGCTAGGCTAGGTTCAAATCCAAGACTAGGACTAAGGCTGGGATATGGTTCACACTGGGCTTTATCAAATACTCAGGCTTTGCTAGGTTCGGGTTCATGGTTAGAGCTAAAGCTAAGGCTACAATTCGGACTAAAGCCAAGTCTGAGCTAAGCCTAAAGCTAGGGCTGAGACTATGGCTATTGCTGACGATGTGGTTTAAACTAGAACTGAAAATAAGGCTGAGTTAGGGCTAACTTTAAGTTTTTACAACGACAATACCTATGTGTATCCTTGCATCAATTTATTCAATCATATTGTTGACAATCGTATATGTCAAAGCAACTTCAAGTATCAAATAAATTTTAATCAAAATCACTTGCAATGAAGAGTGCACTCATCTCCAATGCATTCAAAGGCTTCACACTTCTTACGTTGCAGGAAGCACGTCTTCCAGCACAGTATATCACATGGGAAATTGTCTTTGTAACACATGTCTCGAGTCGGTAAGATGGCCTCAGCTAGACTATTCTTTGACGCCATAGCCAATTTATGGGGTGGACCGTTGACTACAGGTGAACTGGCTACAAATGTCAGAACGATGGCACAGATGAAAAGTAATACTGTGGTAGGGTTCATGGTGAATGAATAGGTCTAACAGTATTGGTTTCCCAAGTAAAAATTGTAGAGTAGTGTAAAGAACGGTGTAGAAGGTTATGAAAGCAAAGTTTATATAATAATGGCTTATCAGTAAGTCATCAGTCCTTAACAATTAAAACTTGGTCAATGATTTGGTTATCTGAAGCATAAAAAACAACATATTCTCACCGGAAGTACGAGTGCAGTATGGTAGGTAGAGTACGGTAGATCTTTGCAATGTAGGGTAGGGTATGGTAGACCTTTGCAAGGTAAGGCAGGGTATGGTAGATCTTTGCAAGGTAAGGTAAGGTAAAGTAGGATAAAGAAGAGCAGTGTATGGTATATTTTCAACAAGTACTGTAGGGTATGGTAGAGTTTTGTCAAATAGTGCAGGGTATAATAGATTTTTCAAGGCAGAGCAGACTAGGAAAGGTTAGGGACAGGTAGAGTAGGGTAGGATAGAACAATGTAGGTTAGGATGGCGTAGGGTACGGTAGGACAAAACAAGGTAAAGTAATGTAAAGTAAGGCAGGGTAGATAAATAGGGTAGGGAAAAGCAAGGCAAGGTAGGATATGATAGATTTTTGCCAGGTAAGGTAGGGTATGGTAGACTTTTGAAAAGTAGGGTAGGGTATTGTAGATTTTCACACAGTAAGTTAGAGTGTGGTAGATTTTTCAAAGCGAGCAAGCCAAAATAGATTATGGTAAGTTAGAGTAAGATAAGGTGAGACAGTATAGGGTAGAATGGCATGGGTAGAGCAGGGTAGGACAGGTTCAGAACAAAGCAGGTCAGGGTAGGATAAAATAAAGTAAAATGAGACAGAGTAGAGTCAAGTAAGGTAGGACAAAGCAGGGTAGAGAAGGTAGGGTAGGGTAGGGTAGGTAGGGTAGGGTAGGGTAGGGTAGGGTAGGGTAGGGTAGGGTAGGGTAGGGTAGGGTAGGGTAGGGTAGGGTAGGGTAGGGTAGGGTAGGGTAGGATAGGGTAGGGTAGGGATGGGTAGGGTAGGGTACGGTAGCGTAGGGTAGGACACATAATTTATCGGGTCTAAAAAACGATCAAAGATCATTTTTGTTACCTACAAAACACAAAAAATGACTTTTGTTTGTTTCTTTTTTGATAAAATGAAAAAAGAGTCACAGGAATCAGCGTGTTTTACTTTTATTTCTTTTAATATTATTGGTTATGTTTCAACCAAAATTGAGTTCAAATCACATAAGAACGGCCAGGAAGCTATGGATGAGGCCAATTTTTGATCAAAAAACTGTTAAAAATGTAGGTTAATATAGAAATTTTAAATTTTTTTAAAATTTTTTATTTAAAAAAACTTAAATTTTAAAAATTTTTTAAAATTAAAAGAGAAATTTTTAGAAATGTGAAGAAATTCAACCGAAATTTGAACAATTACTTGGAGGTAGTAATGTAACATCCGTTCACAGTAAATGTCAACAGTTTTCTTGTGATGAAGGACATTTTACGTGAGTTTTTTGACAAGAACTTTCTTTACACAGCATTAAATGGCAAGAACTTTCTTTACAAAACATTAAATGGCAAGAACTTTCTTTACAAACCAAAAAATGGCAAGGACTTTCTTTACAAACCAAAAAATGGCAAGAACTTTCTTTGCACAATAGAAAATGGCAAGGAATTTCTTTACAAATCACAAAATGCAAGGACTTTTTTTACAAAACGAAAAATGGCAAGAACTTTCTTTACAATCTTTAAAAAGTCATTTTTAATTTTCAGACTATCAGTACCATCCCTAGTACTATCACCATCATCCACAGATCAAGTATCAGCTATTGTAAGGTTATGCAATGAAAACAGAGTACCATTAGTACCAAGAGGCACTGGTACTGGGCTAGAAGGTGGGGCAATTCCAGTAGCTGGTGGTGTTGTTCTGGAGTTCAGTGGCATGAACAACGTATTGGAAGTGAATGAAGTGGACTTTGATTGCACTGTGCAGCCAGGAGTCAGCCGGCTGGCACTAAATCAGAGACTTCGCGATAGTGGATTGTTTTTTAGTGTGGGTATGGTAGTTTTTGAAAAATTGAGATTTTTTAAGGTTTTGTGTTTTGTAAAGAAAGTTCTTGCAATTTTTTGTTTTGTAAAGAAAGTTCTTTTCATTTAATGTTTTGTAAAGAAAGTTCTTGCTATTTCATGTTTTGTAAAGAAAGTTCTTGTCATTTTGATTGTATGAATGAATATTTAGAGGTTTAACAGTCAATTAAAAAAAAATTTATTATTTGACGAAATGTCACAATTATTATCGATTTTTTGACGAAGTGTCACAAAGCTGATTGGCTGTCGAAAATTGCAATTAAATTTTTTGCCATTTTTTTAAAAGAAAGTTCTTGCCAATTTTTAGTTTGTAAAGAAAGTTCTTGCCAATTTTCAGCTTGTAAAGAAAGTTCTTGCCAATTTTCAGCTTGTAAAGAAAGTTCTTGCCATTTCTGTTTTGTAAAGAAAGTTATTGCCATTTTTCGATTTGTAAAGAAAGTTCTTGCCATTTTTTGATTTGTTTATTTCAGACCCCGGTGCCGACGCCTCAGTCTGTGGTATGGTAGCAACTAGTGCCAGCGGTACCACCTCTCTCAAGTACGGAACAATGAAGCAGAACGTTAAGAATTTGGAAGTAGTTCTGGCCACCGGTCGTATTTTACATACCAAGGGCGCGGGTCGTCGACCATGGAAGTCGTCGGCCGGCTATAACTTGACTGAACTGTTTATTGGATCGGAAGGAACGTTGGGTGTGATTACGGAAGCCACTGTGAATTTACACCCACGGCCTCTGGCTGTTGGGGCTGTGGTTTGTGGATTTGAAAGGTTGGATGATGCTGTGGAAAGTGTGGTACAGCTGCGACAAATGGGACTTAGTTTGGCTAGATTGGGTAGGTTTGACGTTTTTTTTGGATTGTAAAAAAAGTTCTTGCCATTTTTTGCTATGTAAAGAAAGTTCTTGCTATTTTTTGATTTGTAAAGAAAGTTCTTGCCATTTTTTGTATTGTAAAGAAAGTTCTTGCAGCTTTTTGTATTTATTCGATCTGGCACCCTGCGGGTGACAAGTTATACGATGAATATATAAATTATGTTGTTATTCAAGTTGTAAAGAAAGTTTTTGCTATTTTTTGTTTGTAAAGAAATTTTTTGCCATTTTTTTTCAAATTTAAATTTTAGAATTTTTGGACAAAGCTCAAATGCAAAACTGCATTGACTATAGTAAACTGGATGACATGTTGCCATTACCAACTATCTTTTTGGAATTTCATTGTCAAACCGAAGAAGATGTACAAGGACAAATCAAGTTGGCTGGTAAGTAAAGGAAGGTTTAGTTGTAAGTGGACGTTCTTTTTTGATTGGGGTGGCTAGGGTGGTAAGAAGGCTAGGGTAGGGTAAGTCTGGGAGAGAAGGAGAGACGAGTAAGAAAGTATTTTTGCAAGGTAGGCAGGCTAACGCATAGAAGAACGGGCTATGTTTGGCTAGGGTAGAATAGCGTAGGCCACAAGAGAGCTGGGTAGGGGAGGGCAGGACAGGACAGGACAGGGTAGAGAAAAGCAGTGTTGAATAGTTGGGTAGGGTAATTTAATGTGGGCACGGTACGGTAGAATAGATTTAAGTAGGGTAGGGTAGGGTAGGGTAGGGTAGGGTAGGGTAGGGTAGGGTAGAGTACGGTGCGGTACGGTACGGTAGGGTAGAGTAAGGTAGGGTACGATACGGTACGGTAGAGTACAGTAGGAGTTCGGTTTCCAAAATTAAAGAAATTTTTAAATTCCAGAAGAAATTTGCATATCAAATTCCTCGTCAAACTTCAATTCATCTTCCTCTCACGATGAAATTCAGAAGCTATGGAAAGCACGTCACAATGCTTATTATGCAACATTGGCTAATCGTCCAGGTGCCAAAGGCTTTACAACTGACGTATGTGTACCATTAAGCAAACTGGTACAAGTTTTAAAAGAGACTGAGGTTAGGTTAGGACAACTGGGACTTAATGGTGCTATTGTTGGGCATGTTGGAGAAGGCAACTTTCATTGTATCATACCGACGTTTGAAGATAATAGAGAGGAACATACGGCAGTAATGCAGTTCTCAGATTGGCTGGTTCAGTGAGTTATTGAGTTTTTGGGTGTGGAAAGAAAGTTCTTGCCATTTTTTGTTTTGTAAATAAAGTTCTTGCAATTTTGATTGAAAAAATGAATTTTTTTAAGTTTTAGGGGTTCAACAGTCAAGAGAAAATAATTTTTCATCATTTGACGAAATGCCACAAAAATTATCGATTTTTTGACGAAGTGTCGCAAGGCTGATTGGCTGTCGAAAATTGCAATTTTATGTTTTTGTAACAAAAGTTCTTGCTATTTTTTGTTTTGTAAAGAAAGTTTTTGCCGTTTTATGCTTTGTAAAGAAAGTTTTAGCCCTTTTTTGTTTTGTAAAGAAAGTTCTTGCTATTTTTTGTTTTGTAAAGAAAGTTTTTGCCGTTTTATGCTTTGTAAAGAAAGTTTTAGCCCTTTTTTGTTTTGTAAAGAAAATTCTTGACATTTTTATCTTGTAAACAAAGTTCTTGTCATTTCAAGCCTTATAAACCAAGTTTCTGCCATTTCAGAACAGCTCTAGCAGTCGGCGGTACTTGTACTGGAGAGCACGGTATTGGATTGGGCAAAAAACGCTATATGGCCGACGAATTCGGCTCAGTAGGCTTGGATGTAATGAAGCTAATGAAGACATCCTTGGATCCCAACAATATTCTCAACCCAGGGAAAATATTTGAATAAATGTCAGAATTGATAAGAAAATTGATTTTTGAAATTTTGTAAAGAAATTTCTTGCCATTTCTTGTTTGTAAAAAAAGTTCTTGCTATTTTTTGTTTTGTAAAGAAAGTTCTTGCCATTTTTTGTTTTGTAAATAAAGTTCTTGCCATTTTTTGTTTTGTAAAGAAAGTTCTTGCCATTTCTTGTTTTGTAAAGAAAGTTCTTGCAACATTTTAGAAAAAATTTTTTTTTGGTTTGGTGACATTATATTTTATAACTTAGAACATTTTTTTTTATTTTAAAACTATTTTCTAAAGTTTTCCGATACAAAGTGAAAAGAAATGTCAACACATAAAAATAGCACGTTGTTATTTACGTCACGGCTCTTTTCTCTTCGGCCACAAATAAGCGCTTTTTCAGTAGTCTTAACAGAGACAATTCGCTTTTTCTCTCGAAATGCCGTAGGCAAAAAGCGGCGGTTGAAATTGTTTTACAACTTTATTTCGAAAATTTCAAAGGTTCTTGTTCGTTTCAAGTTTAAATCAAGTAGAACATAGTAAATAAAGTGGGTTTTTGAGTGTTTTTGGGTATGAAAAGAGCAGTTTTTTAGATTTTTTGGTTTTTGGCTAGTCTTTTAAAACTAAAAAGAGCTTAAGGCAACAATTGGGTTGATATTGCTTAAAACTGGGCTTATGATTAGGTTTGAGTTTATGCTCTGACTTAGGTCTGGAATTTGGCTTAGGTTTTGGCTTGGGATTGAACTTAGGCTTGGTCTTGGGATTAGGATTGGGCTTAAGCTTAGGCTTAAACTTAGGTGTGGGTCTAGGCTTGGATTAGGTCTTGCGGTTAGGCTTTAACTTATGGTTTGGGTTTGGGCTTGAGCTTGGATTTGGGGTACGGCTTAGGCTTTGTTTTGGGCTTTGCCTAAACTTGGGTTTGTAATAAGGCTCTGGGCTTGAACTCAAACATGGGGTTGGATTGTACTAGAGTTCCGGGCTAGGGCTCTGGGCTAGGGCTCTGGGCTAGGGCTCTGGGCTAGGGCTCTGGGCTAGGGCTCTGGGCTAGGGCTCTGGGCTAGGTCTCTGGGCTAGGGCTCTGGGCTAGGGCTCTGGGCTAGGGCTCTGGGCTAGGGCTCTGGGCTAGGGCTCTGGGCTAGGGCTCTGGGCTAAGGCTCTGTGCTAGGGCTGTGGGCTAAGACTCTAGGCTAGGGCTCTGGGCTAGGGCTCTGGGCTAGGTCTCTGGGCTAGGGTGTGGGGCTGGGGTGCGGGACTAGGACTAGGGCTCTGGGCTGGGACTAGAATTTTAAATTGTATTTTAAAACGTTTGAAATGTTCTTTCTTATGTTGTTGTAGCTTTTGAAAGAAAGAGAGAAAAAGGAAGAATATTTTTAGATGAACCTACTTTTCATACTCGTTTTTGCTGTTTCCACCTTTTCAAATGCGGTAGCAGTGAGCGTTGTTTTTGCCACAAGGGCAAAAAATAACTGTACTAATGGTCCTAATGGCATGGAAGGTCGATGGATGGGAAAGTATGTTTATTTTAATGAAAATTTAAAACTATTTTGATTTTATTTAAATCAAGTGTTTAGGCTTGGAAAATTAAAATTTATTTTTAAATTTTAAAATTTTTCGAAATAAAAATTAACTATAAAATTAATTTCAGAGCATGCAGCTACAGGAGCTTGGGAGGAACGGAACGTATTTTGCTGTTTATGAACAAGACCGAAAGGTTTGAAGCTTTGTAAGTTTTATATTATTATTTATTAAACAATGGGCATAAGGCAAGTTCTAGGATCAGGGTTAGTGCTGAGACTGGTACATAGTTGGGCTTAGGCTTAAACTTAGGCTAAGACTTAGGCTTAGGCTCAAGCTTAGGATTAGGCTTAGACTTAGGCTTAAGCTTAGGCTTAGGCTTAGGCTTAGGCTTAGGCTTAGGCTTAGGCTTAGGCTTAGGCTTAGGCTTAGGCTTAACCTTAGGCTTAGGCTT
Organism: Bursaphelenchus okinawaensis; assembly: GCA_904066225.2. Lineage (NCBI taxonomy): Eukaryota > Metazoa > Nematoda > Chromadorea > Rhabditida > Aphelenchoididae > Bursaphelenchus > Bursaphelenchus okinawaensis. The sequence goes on along the minus strand of CAJFCW020000005.1, from coordinate 866,830 downwards.
AGGCTTAGCCTTAAGCTTAGGATTAGCCTCAAGCTTAGGCTTACCCTTAAGCTTAGGCTTACCCTTAAGCTTAGGCTTACCCTTAAGCTCAAGCTTAAGTTCTAGCTCAAGCGCTGATTTTAACTCAAACACATGTTCAGGCTTAGACTGAAACTCTGACTGAGACTTACCGTTAGGCTTACACTCTCCCACAGGCTTAGGTTCCGATTTAAAATCACGCTCTGGCTTATGCTTAGACTAGGAATAGAAGAGCTTTCCTTGCATATCACTTTAATTGTGTTACTGAAGTTACGCTTGATCATGGCATGTTTGATAGTATGATAGTAAACGATATTTTTCAGACAATTATGTGCCAAAGAGCTTATGGCCGAATTAAGTAACGAAGAAATGATGGGTTTTAACACAGTCAACTTAACTCAATCACAGGCCGAAGAAAAGTGTCACCACGAGCAAAAAGTGAAAATATCTGAAAATACATTTTGGCTTGTAATCTGCGGTACCGGCATTGTATTGTTGCTCATTGCTATGACAAAGGCTTTGAGTATGGTGCGGCACATTAAAGTCTACTTCGTACCTAAAGAGCGTGTTATTGAACGCAAGAATAGTATCGAAGTACTAGATCCAAAGGTATGGCAAGAGATTTGTAGGGCCAATGTTCGGCGAATGAAGAAGGCAGAGATCATGCAGATCAAAGACATCGTGGAGAAGGCTAAAGCTACTGCAACATCGTCTACAGCTAGATTTGGATTGGGCTGTCCTTTGCAACAGACGCTACAGTATCCGTATGAGTTACCATCAAAGTTTGCTTCAATTACTGTTGATGATATTGTTGTTACTAAGCCGGAAAGGGATGATAATGGTGATGAAAGGGGTGGTGCAGACTTTTATGGATGTGATAGCAGAGGTTATGGTTATGACAATACGTATTGTGACCGTACCAGCTTTGGCTCAAGTTCTGGGTGTAAGAATCTACCCCTCCATCACAAAAATCATCAAAATCTACCCCTCCATTACAAAAATTGTCAAAATCTACCTATTCATTACCAAAATCATCATCATCATCTACACCATCATCACAAAGCCTACGATGATCATTACAATCATATTGGCTGCGTATTCCAACCAGAAACTGGCCTCAGGAAACGTGGAAATCAACTGGTAAACACGGAAAATCCATGGCCCATGCCCACTTTTTCTGGTATAAAAAACTTTTTGAAAGACAAATTTGAAGCCTTGAGGCAATCTTTTTATGTCACTGCCAAGAAGCAGGGCCACATGAGAATGGTGCAGAAACACGGATTTTTGTAAAATTTTTAAAAATTTTTAAATTTTTTTAAAAAAATTTTATGGTAGATCTCGTTTATTGTGTACAACTCTCAACTTATAGTAAACTCTCGTTAATGTTAATTATAAAATTTGGTCTTTTAGCTTGTTCTATAACTTAAGTATACATATATTATACTTATTATAACTGTATAACAATTTGACCTCTATTATGTATTTTTCAATTATAAGTAACTTTCTTTATTGTGAATTGTATACCTTAATCAATGTAATATTAATAAACTTGTAATAAATTTAGCTATTTGTGTTGTCTTGAAGCTAAGGTTTAGTGTGGTTAAAATTAATATTAGAAAGCATATAGCCATGGTTTATTAGGCTGAGGCTTAGTAAGCTTAAGCTTAGTAAGCTTAGTCTTAGTAAGCTTAGGCTTAGTAGGCTTAGTCTTAGTAAGCTTAGGCTTAGTAGGCTTAGGCTGAGTAATCTTAGGCTTAGTAGGCTTTTTTTAGTAAGCTCTGGCTTGGTAGGCCTAGGATTAGTAGTCTTAGGTTTAGTAGGCTTTAACTTAGTAGAATTAGACTTAGTAGGCATAGGCTTAGTAACCTGAAGCTTAGTGGTCTTAGGTTTAGTAGGCTTAGGCTTAGTAGGCTGAAACTTACTAGGCTTAAAATTAGAAAGCTCAAGGATGATAATCATAAAGACCACTAAGCCTAGAAGAGAGTGCAATGCTTTGACTAATAAAAAATCCCAAAAGATGTTTTAAGAATTAATGTCATAGTGACCGAAGAAATTCAGAGCCAAATCCCAGCACTCGCAGTCATTTGTTGGGTCGTTTTACACCGAGGCAAATATTATATAAAACTACGATATTACATAAGAAAAAGTTGCGTAATACCATTTCTCGCAATTTTTCTAAGGCTATCTTTTATCATATATCATTATATTAGGTCATTCCGCATAAGTTTTTAATATTTTTTTTGTTTAGAACAATTGACTTTAGGGCTAGGGTAGGGCTAATGAAGGCCGGGCGCGAAAGACCAAAAACCCTTGCCCCGACCCGGAAGGCTAGGGCTAACTGCAGCGTTGAATTAATGATTTTAAAACAGTTTGTTTGTTGAGTTTGAACAAACAAGCAAACCGTATTCAAACAAATGCTCATCTGATCTTCGAAACTACAAAATACGCATAATAAACCATATTAATTAAATTTATAAAAAGTAAAAAAATTATTTAAAAAAATAATTTTAAAAATGTTTTAGTTGTTTAACCATTTGATTTTCCAAGTAAGCTTTCTGAAATAGAGAAAAATTATAGCTTACAAACCCTGCACTACTTAAATAACAATTATGGTAAATATAAGGTTGAACCAGAAGTAGTAGGACACTTTTAGTTGAAAAATAAATTACAAGTGTCCCGCTACTTTTGATCTAACTTAATATTATCATAAAACTTACATTTTCACTTCTCTTTAAAGCGTCTATCGTCTTCTTGTAGATATAAAGGTTTGATGCAAAATGCTTGACGTCCTTTCTCTGAACACTCGATCTTTGTAATCATTGAGGTTTTGGTTCATTCCAATAGCATTTTCATCTAAAATTAGACTAGACTAAACTAGGATAAGACTATAGTATACTAGGCTATCCTAGGGTAGGTTAGGTTAGGGTAGAATAGGGTGGGGTCAAGTAAGTCGTTTCAAAAAATCTAAAAAAAAACTTACAATGACTGCAAAGAATAATCAACATAATAATAGTAATGTCTTCAGTCATTGACTTTGCCATCCGAAAGTATTGGACTAGCTCTACAAATGAGCCTAAACCTGAGCTTGAGCCTGAGCATGAGCATTAGCATGAGCATTAGCCTAAGCCTAAGCCTAAGCCTAAGCCTAAGCCTAAGCCTAAGCCTAAGCCTAAGCCTAAGCCTAAGCCTAAGCCTAAGCCTAAGCCTAAGCGTAAGCCTAAGCGTAAGCCTAAGCGTAAGCCTAAGCCTAAGCCTAAGCCTAAGCCTAAGCCTAAACCTAAGCCTAAGTCTAAGCCTAAGCCTAGGCCTAAGCCTAAGCCTAAGTCTAAGCTTAAGCCTAAGCCTAAGCCTAAGTCTAAGCTTAAACGTAAGGCTAACCGTAAACCTAAGTCTAAGCTTAAGCCTAAGCCTAAGCCTAAGTCTAAGCTTAAACGTAAGGCTAACCGTAAACCTAAGCCAACTATTTGTAAAAAAAACCTAAGCCTAAACTCAAGCCTAATTTTAAGCTGAATGTTTCTAAGCCAAACCTTAAGGCGCTATGCTGAAAATATAAGCTAGATTCTTATTTTCAATAAATTATTATGTTATGTGACAAAATCTTCTTATTTTTTTAGAGTTTGATCAAACAGACAGACCAAAGCGATAACTTTAAATTCCTTGATTCTAAATTTAGTTTTTAAAACATGTGGGCACGAAAAGTCAAGAACGCCAAACGTTTCACGACGTGATGGACATTTCTAATCGTTCCTCACGTCCATTCTTTTATCAGTAACAGTTGGACTTTGATAGCTATTATTAAACCTTAATTTGTCTTTCGTTCATTCTTTCAGACTCTTTTAAAACTAAAAAGTTTTAAAGTTTTTAGTTAGACTAGTGTGAGGCTTTGATAGGGTTAGGACATAAGGCTAGGATAAACCTAAAGTAAAGCTTTTTAATTTTTTTAAAAATTTTAACACTTGCAAATATTTAAATTTTTGAAATTGTAAAAAGTTCAAAAATCATAAGTCTAGACTAGAAACTGCACAAAATGGTGGGATTAGCCGTGTTTTGAAAGAAATAATTGTATGATGAGATATTAATTTGTAGTGTTGTTATCTCCAAATTAATTACATAGATTAAAAAACTAATACATTTTTTAAAGCTTCTTATAATTTATTAAAATTAACGTTTTGCGATTTTAAAATGTTGTTTTGAACTTAGTAATGAGAATTAAACTTGCAAAGTCAAGAAATTTAATTTATTTTTGAGTTTTGATTTAGACCTAGGCTTGGTGGAGTTAAGCTAAGTAGGCTAGGCTTACAGGCTTAGCTTTAACTGCCCGTGCCTTAGTTTCAATACGCTCGGTCTTTGGAAGCTTATGCTTAGTAGGCTTAGTATTAGTAGGCTTAGGCTTAGTAGGCTTAGGCTTAGTAGGCTTAGGCTTAGTAGGCTTAGGCTTAGTAGGCTTAGGCTTAGTAGGCTTAGGCTTAGTAGGCTTAGGCTTAGTAGGCTTAGGCTTAGTAGGCTTAGGCTTAGTAGGCTTAGACTTAGTAGGCTTAGGCTTAGTAGGCTTAGGCTTAGTAGGCTTAGGCTTAGTAGGCTTAGGCTTAGTAGGCTTAGGCTTAGTAGGCTTAGGCTTAGTAGGCTTAGGCTTAGTAGGCTTAGGCTTAGTAGGCTTAGGCTTAGTAGGCTTAGTCTCAGTAGGCTTAGGCTTAGCAAGCTTAGGCTTAGTAGGCTTAGGCTTAGTTGGCTTAGAATTACCAAGCTTAGGCTTGGCATGCTTTGCAAATATTATAAGCCTAAATTCATTAAAATTACCTAAAGTCATTCAAACTATAAGTTTTTGCAGAATAAAAATTTTAAGTATGTTTAACACGCAAAGCCTAGACGTTACAGCTCTACCTAAATACTGCACGTAAAGTTTGAAAAGTCATACTTTAATTGATGACATTTTATTTTGGCCGTATTTTTAAAAGTTCCCCTCTTTCGAGAAAACAATTGTTTCAGCGAACCAAAGATCGCTCGGTTTTATGGCCATATCAATAAGATCAAAAGGGTCTCGAAAGTTTGAGGGAAAAGGTTTGAAGCTAATTTTAGGAGGGGAATTAAGAAAAAAAGGTGTGGGTAGTAGAGTTATAGTAATGTTTGTAAAATGGTGTATAATATATTGTGTTAGAGACAAAAATTCTTAGACTTTGAAATTTAAACAATTTTTTTTATTTTTTAAAATGTAGGCTGTTTGGATCAAACTTGAAAAATCAAATGTTAGGCTAAGGCTATTTAAGTAGGCTTATACTTTGGATTGGCAACTTTAGGCAATTTAAGATTAGTTTGTTTTAGCTTTGTTTTAGTCCTACCCTGCTTTACATTCATTCTAACTTAAGCTTAAGTTTAACCTCATTGTAGTTCTGTCTTAGCCTTGTCCTAGCCTTAACCCTAGGTTTATCTTAACTCTAATTTTATTCGTGTCATAGCCTAGTTATAGCCCTAAGTCAGCCTACCTAGTTTTAACTAAATACTTAAATTAGCTTAGTTTTTAGTTGTACTTTAGTGTTGTTCTGGCCTTACCTTAAGCTAATTCTAGTTTTACTTCAGGGTTGCTGTAACAAAAATTTAAGCTTTTTATTAGCTTTTTTTAGCCGCGCTCTAGCTTTATTTATAGTCAAAACTTGAACCTTTATTGAAGCCCTACTCTACTCTGATTCGAGCTTTAACAGAATCCTCATCCTAGCCTTATTTTAGCTTCGCCGTACCTATTCTTTAGCCTTACCTTAGTCTTATCTTTTATTTTACCTTAAACTTGTTCTAGCTCTACTATAGTACGCACCTGTGCTTATTTGTAGGTTCAAGTTCAACACAAAACTTTTTTTTTAACTTTACTTTTTTCAAAATATTAAAACTGTATGTTCACTTTTCTAAATCTCAATAACCGTGTCACTCATTAATAAAATTTGTTGTTGACATTTACCTCAAAACACGATCAGTTTACGTACGTACCTGCATTGGTACGATAGGTAAACAAGGTTTGTTGTTCTGAACCTTTCGACTCGGGATTTGTTTTTTGTCTGACCTTTGTTTTAAAAACATAAAGTTTGGTGTTTTACGACTTTTCGTCTTTTATCAAAACAACAATTACTTTTTTAACTACTGCTTGTGTCGAGCGACGTAAGGCTTTAGGGTTTTTAAGGTTTTTTTGAAATTTTTAATCCTAGCTCAGAGCCCTAGTCCAGAGCCCTAGCCCAGAGCCCTAGCCCAGAGCCCTAGCCCAGAGCCCTAACCCAGAGCCCTAGCCCAGAGCCCTAGCCTAGAGCCCTAGCCCAGAGCCCTAACCCAGAGCCCTAGCCCAGAGCTCTAGCTCTAGTACAAAGACTAAGCACAAGCCAAAAGCAATGTCCAAGTCTAAGGATTTGCCTAAGCTCTAACCCAAGCTCAATCATAAGTTAAAGCCTAAGCACAAGCCCAAATCCAAGCTTAGATCCACGCCAAAGTCTAAGCCCACTCTTAACCTTAGCCATTTCTTTGCTATTTCAAAACAATGCCATTCTTTTTTACCCGATAGTAGAACAATATAATAAAGAAAGAAGATCATATGTTTCTCATCTTTGGGTGACTCATATAATGTCATTTTTTGTTGAAACTATTAAGAAAAGTGTTTATTTTATTATTCATTTATGCGTTTCCTGATCAAATTTGCCTTTTATCAGCCGACGACAAAGCGCCTACGTTTGTTTTAATATTATACATACAAGTTAGTAAACAAAAGGTTAGGTATAATACTGTCAGGTTTGTAGTCTAGGATTAATAGCTATATTTGGGTTTTTATTTGGAATAGCCTTGAAGGAAGAAGCGGATGAGGAACTTGATGACATTTTTAATAACTTTTTTTGCTTTATAAGATTAGCTATTATAAGACTATAGTGTAAAGTTAAAGAGATTGAGCTGTCAACTTATTGTTAGGCATGGAAATGGATTAGGTTTATAGGGAAGAAAAAGGGAACCCAAGAGGCAGTGGCTAAAGTCAACGCTAAGACTAAGCAAGGCTAGGTTAAATTCAGCTGGCCTAACCATGTCAAGTTAGTCTTGGCTAAACCATGTCAAGTTAGTCTTGGCTAAACCATTTCAAGTTAGTCTTGGCTAAACCATGTCAAGTTAGTCTTGGCTAAACCATGTCAAGTTAGTCTTGGCTAAACCATGTCAAGTTAGTCTTGGCTAAACCATGTCAAGTTAGTCTTGGCTAAACCATGTCAAGTTAGTCTTGGCTAAACCATGTCAAGTTAGTCTTGGCTAATGCTAAGGCTAACAAGGAAAGTACCCTACCTGCCACGCTCAGAATCAGCTCAAAATTTTTATATGAATTCCTTGTACTATCAAGAGTCTTAATAAAAACTTTTAGCTTGTGCTTTCGTTTTAAATTTGAATTATTTTAGTTTTCCGCCATTTTGGCAAATTTTGCATTGTGTTGTAAACACTTTTTTTTGACTTTCCAGACAAGCTACGCTTACAAGTTTAAAAATGTAGTTTTATTTAAAGGTATTCTACTAGTATATAAAAGAAAATTAGTAAACAGTCAAAAAGTGACAAAGTTATAAGCTTGAAACACAATGCTAATTTGGCGGGAACTTCAAAACGTAACTCTTAATCCTAAATTTCTCAAGATTTCCTGTAAAGAGCAATTTACTACTTTGCTGGAGATTTTATATTTCACATGATCTTTCGATATAAAAAGTTTAAAGTCAATCAGAGCGGAGCAGGATACTTTCTTTGTAAGGTTAAAGTTTAAGTCTAAGTCAAATTCGTTTCTATTTAAGCTGAAACCAAATCATAACCCTCAGGATAAAGCCTTATTCTAAGTCTTTACAAGTCTGTATGTATTATGAACGTTTTAGTATGGCCCTACCTTTTTTTAAGGATTGGCTTCACCAGCAAAAATAAAAAAAAATATTTTGCAAACTCAATCTTCTCCAACTCTTTTGTGTTATTAGTAAAACATGTTACAACGCGCATTTTTCAAGTGTTCTGCTCGAAATCAGCTGATTTTGTTTGCGTTCCAATTTGTCATGACGTTCCGAATGTTTTTTTCTCTTCGAATGCCACTAATATTTTGAACTTTTTTTGGCCACGTGATTTTGTTTGTGCCTTCAGGGCACGAGGGACTTTACATTTTGACTTTTTGGTCGCTTGACAGTTTAACTTAGTGAGTTTAAACTTTTGAAAGGGGGGGGAGGGAGGGGGGGGTTTTAAAGGGTTTTGAGGGGGGGGTTTAAATGGCTTTTTTATTAAAGGGGGAAGGGGGTGAGGAAAGGCTATTGCTTTATAGCTTGATAAAAGAGAGGGTAATGTAGACCTGGCTTTCTGACCGGACCGGTCTAATTTTGTTACTAATTTTGGACACATTTTTCAGTCCAGCTAAAAACTTTTATGTTCAGCCCCGCCCAGTTGAGTTTTGTTCAAGCTTGGCTTGGTCCGTGAGCCTGGTCTAAGGTAGGGTAAAGCATAGACTAAGAACGCTGCTAGGGTAATATTAGGTTGTTCAAATAATTATGTGCCTTCGTTCTTCGAAGATCCGCTTTGACGGGGGAGGGGGACACAGAATTATTTGAACAACTAAATATTAATCTAAAGGGTAGTCTTGCGCATGGGCTCAGTACGGGTACCGTGAAGCTAGGGTAGGGTAGGGTAGGGTCGGGTAGGGTAGGGTAGGGTAGGGTAGGCTAGGGTAGGGTAGGGTAGGGTAGGGTAGGGAACGTAGGTTAGGGTAGGGTGGGGTATTACTCGTTGTATCTATTGTCGTATATGCAACGTCTCTCTCTCTATTTTTTGTTTCAAAAACCATTTCGATTGGAGTGATGTGTAATATCAAAGGCTCTCTCTGTTGCCCTTTATTTTGTTTCTCGTGACTCAGCTGATTGGGAAACCCTATCTCGAGATCATTTTCAAACGAATTTTGTTTCAACAATCCGGGTAGTAACAATGGCGTGTTGGGCGGGTTGAAATATGTTTTCTTTTTTGTTTGGGGGGGGAGAGTGAAGGGAAGGAACGTTTCAGAATAGACGATTAACCTCTAATCTGTTGTATTATGTTCCTTTATCTTTTGACATTTACGTTGTTTTTACGTAGTTTTATATCTTGTGTAGCTGCCAATGTTAGTCATAAAGACGTCATTCAACTAGGTCTTTATAACTTCTAAAGCCATTTTATTTAGTACGACATTGTTTTTTAAAGTTTTTTCTTCTTGGAATTAATAGGCTTGAAGTTGTTGGACAGAATTAGTTGTCTTAGGCTTAATTGGTTCTAGCTGTTTAGGCTTAGTTGGTTTGGACTTTGGGTTTAAGCTTACTATGCTTATTACAATTGTTAAATAGGATTAGGCTTAAGATTAGTAACTTTAAGTTTTGTAGGCTTAAGCTTAGTAGGCTTAAGATTAGTAGGCTTACACTTGTTAGTTTTAGGCTTCGTAGGATTATTCTTAGTAAGCTTAGGCATTTTAAGCTTAAGCTTAGTAGGCTTAAACTTAGTAGGCTTAGGCTTAGTAGGTTTAGGCTCAGTAGGCTTAGGCTTAGTAGGCTTAGGATTAGAAGGCATAGGCTAAGTAGGTTTAGGCTTAGTAGGCTTAGGCTTAGTAGGCTTAGGCTTAGTAGGCTTAGGCTTAGTAGGCCTAGGCTTAGTAGGATTACCTTTAGTTAGTTAAAACTTAGCAGGCTTATGTTTATTAGACCAAACCTAGAAGGTCTTTAGGCTTAGATTATAATTTTTTTTAAAAATTTTTATAAATAAAGTGTTCAAAATTAATTTTATTTTAATTTCTGCAGTTTTCAATGTGCATCACCCTTTTTTGTCTCAACTCTTTAGAAAATCCACGTCGAATGACGTCAAACCTCAATCATCATGTTCGCCTATGCACATATTCATGCAGATCGGCCTGTTTTCCTATGATAATTTGATGAAAAAACACAAAATTTAGTGGAAAAATGTTTAGCGACCTTTAACTTTTGATTGTTACTCATTTGTTTCCAAATTTTATAAACAGCTCGGACTGGAAACTACACTTAATTCGAGGTTTTGCGACTGTTTTTAGGCGGAAAAGAGGGTGGTACTCATGGATTTTGAAAGTTTTTTTAAGTTTTTGATGACAAAGGTGTAGGGTGGGATAAAGTAGGTTAAGGCAGGTCAAGAGACAGTTGAGCAGGGTGGATCAGGAAGTAGGGTAGGGCAATATAAAGTAAGGGAAGGTAGCGTAAGGCAGGATAAAGTAGGTGAAGGCAGGGCAAGATAAATTTGGGTAAGGTGGAGCAGGTTAATTTAAAGTAGGTAGGGCAGGATAATGTAGGGTAAGATAAGGTAGGATAAAGTTGGGTAGGGCAGGGCATGATAAAGTTGGTTAGGGTAGATCAAGATAGTTGTGTACGGTGGGGCAGCGTAAAGTAAGGGAAGGCAGGGTAGAGCAGGATAAAGTAGGATAGGGTAGGGCAGGATAAAGGTGGGTAGGGTAGAGCAGGATAAAGTAAGGGAAGGCAGGGTGGGGCAGGAAGAAGTTGGGTAGGGCAGGGCAGGGTCGAGTAGAATAAAGTAAGGTAGGGTAAGGCATTATAATGTAAAGTAGGATAGGGAATGGCAAGATAAATTATGGTAGTGTAGGGTAGATTAAGTTCTTGGGTGTCAACACCTTTAAATAAGTATATTTGATTGAAAATGGCATTTTTATACCTAAAAGTTGATTTTGTTTTAAATTTAAAAAAAAGATTTTATTTTTTTACTCTACCCTACTCAAAATTACCCAACCTTACTGAAAAAATTATATTTTTTGCCCTACCCTACAATGATCTACCTTAGCATTACTCTACCTTCCTGAAAAAAAATATTTTTACAACCTCCCCTCCCACCTCACCCCCTACATTACCCTAAAATTTTAAAATTTTTCCCTTCTTCTTCCAGAACCCTCTCCTTTTTCCTCTATATTTCCCTAATTCCCATGGTTTGATTAATGTTTTGTAATGTGAAACACTATGAATAACAAATTGGTTGCCCTCTGGCATTTGGGCTCTTGCAAAACGAAAGAACCGAGCAATTTCCTGTTGGTCAGAGAAAGTCTCTTTCTTTGTTGATTACACTGGTTAATATCACGTGAAGTGCTTATTATAGGGTGGAAGGGAAAGGTTGGTCTGGTTGGGATGGCTAGACAAAAATTATTTACTTAGGAAGAAGTTTCATATATATAAGTTGTAATATAAGTTTAGGTTTAAAAAGATAGGCCTAAGACATGTGTGTGTTAAAAAACTTAGTCTTAGTGACTTTAGGCTTAGAAATTATACTTTGATTTGACGGAATTAGGCATAAAAGGCTTACGTTTATCAGAATAAGGCTTAGGCTTGACAACTGAGCTAATAAGATTAGGCTTAGGTTTATTAAACTTAGGCTTAGTAGGCTTAAAGTTAGCAATCTTAGGCTTATTAGACTTGTGTATACTAGACTTAAACTTATTTGTCTGGAGCTTAGCACGCTTAACCTAGCATCAGGTTTAGTAAGCTTAGGCTTAATAGGCTTAGGCTTAGCAAGCCTAGGCTTAGTAGACTTAGGCTTAGTAGGCTTAGGCTTAGTAGGATTAGCCTTAGTAGGCTTAGGCTGTGTAAGCTTAGGCTTAAGTAAACACTAGAGAGTGTGCAAAATTAAGAGAGCTCTAACACTGTATTGACGTTTACGAAATTGTGTTTACACTTAAGGACCTCCGGGTGTAAACACGTGGTAGATTGTTAGTAACCTCGTGTTCAAAGCACTAATTACCATGTTTTGTTGACATGATATGTTACATTATTGGCATGTTAATATGGGAAGTGTCTGTGTGCTTCTTTGTACGATATCGGGTTGTATCTTGAGTCTACGGTAAATTGAAGTGTAAAGGTGAAGGTACTGTAACCTATTGTACAATATTTCACCCTACCTACCCTACCCTACCCTACCCTACTCTACCCTACCCTACCCTACCCTACCCTACCCTACCCTACCCTACCCTACCCTACCCTACCCTACCCTACCCTACCCTACTCTGCTCTACCCTACCCTATCCTCACCTACCCTATTGCCAATTTGTCTGCCTATTCTTCCATATTATGTATAGTAGTACATTAACCCATGGTAACCGAAAGCCTTCGGTAAACAATCGTTACTCGCAATTTCGCTGTGAATATGTTATCGTAAGCAAACATACATTGTTCTTTTGCACTGTGTAAAGAACAATATTGTTCATGTTCACTTGCCGGCGCTGATTTATAATCTTTTTATAGGCCTATTAATATGAAACCAGCAGTTTGGACAATGCTGGAGGTCTAATTAAACGGTCATATAAGATCTCGTTGGCCTCGAGGGCCTATGTTTAGTTGACTTGGGTTTTGGAAGTAATTGGGTGGTCTTAGCCTTAGCTTTAGCTGTAGCTTGAGGTTGAACTCGTCTTTCAGTCAGAAACTAAGCTAGTCTCAACATATGCCTGATCCTTAGCTATAGCCTGAACCTGAACCTGAGCTTAAACCTGAGTCTGCGCATGGGTTGGGTTTGAACTTGAGCATATGTCTGAGCTTGAGTGTGTTCCGGAGCCAAGCTAAAGCTTGAGCTTGAGCCTGGACCTAGACCTGGACCGTTTTTTTCATTTTATTAAACTTTACGGTTTTTATCATGTTTTATTGTACTCATTGATGGGCACCTTTCATAACAACAGTTGTTTTGTTGTATGATAAGAAGTAACAAGGAAGTATAGAGTACAAAAGTTCTAAAAGTTTTAGTGTTTCATGAGATAAGAAGTTTGATATGCCTTTTGTAGTTTTACTCTAGCTTGATTTTACTTTAGCCATGCCGTAGTTCTTACTATTTTTCAACTTAACCTCTACCCTAGCGCACACCCTAGCCTTTCTCAAGGTTATCTTAGGCCTTGAGAAAGGCTAGATAATTTAGCTTAGACTTACCTAAGCCTTTAATCTAGCCTCAATGTTAGGCTTATTCTAGCTTTTGTTTATATGTTTATGCTTGTTATGTATGTTTATGTTTGTATGTATGTTATGTATGCATGTTATGTTCATTTGCTTTAGCTTTACCCTAGCTCTAACTAAGGCTTCATTTTAGCTCCATTTTAGCCTAAACCTAGCGTTAGACTGGCTCTAACTTACCATTTTTCCAAAAAAACCAAGTATAATATAAAACTGGCCATTGGATCCCCTCCGAATGTTGTAATCGATCCCTGTTTATATTCGCGGTTTGTTTATAACAAGGTCATTTTATCAGAATTTAATGCGTTCTCGCGCCGCTGTTTCTAGGTCACTTCCTTAGGGTTTAAACGCACTCTTGCGCGCATCGCAAGGAATTGGGTTCGAGAAGGGATGGAAGAATCATGTGAGTGACAATGATTACAATGCCTTTTTGGGAATGGGGGCAGGGGATTAAAATTGGGGTTTTTTGAAAAAAAAACTGGCGTTTTACTTAAAAGTTTTGAAATTTAAAAATTGAAATGTTTCTAAATTTTTAAGTTTAAAAATTCAATTTTTAAAAATTTTAGGTTTTTGTAAACTTTGGAATTTTTTTATTACAAATTAAGTGTAGGCTTAGGCAGAGTAAGCATAGGATTAGTAGGCTTAATCTTTCTAACCTTAGACTTAATAAGCAGGTAAGCTTAGGTTTAGTAGAATCAGGATTTGTGGAGTTAGGTTCAGTAAACTGAGTCTTAGTAGGCTTAGAAATAGTAAGCTTATGCTTATAATTTATAAGGTTAGGTTTAGTAGGTTTAGGCTTAGTAGGCTTAGGCTTAGTAAGTTTCGGCTTGGTAAGCTTATACCTACGAAACCGCTTAACTATGTTATAACTAGTGTTATATGTTACTATTGTATTGTTAGTTGTTGTTTTAAGTATATTGATTGTTTTAATAAATATATGACTCAAATAATGAGCCCAAGGACTTTTGTCGCACCCTGTATTAAGCTTAATGGGCTTAAGATTAGTAGGCTTAAACTTAGTAGGCTTAGGCTTAGTAGGCTTAGGCTTAGCAGACTTAAAATTTAAAAGTTATGGCTTATTAGACTTAAGCTTTTAGTAAAAAGTCACTTCTTGTTAAGAACATCATGATGGTATATCGACCATATGTTACGTCATTACCCATTGTTGTCTATCTTTTTTTTATATTGTCGTTAGTTATACATACCAAACGTTTTGCTTCCACGTTATTATACTGTGTTAAAAAATTTGTAAATTTTCGGGGTACAGTTAATGATTAGAATAAGTTTTCCGGGTTCATTTACAGTGTGTAATTACATTTGCAGACATCTATTTGACTGACTGCAATTTGTAATTATCGTTGATTTTTCGTAGTTTTCATAATAACGGTATGAATTTTAGTCTGCTTTTCTAGAGAAAATGACAATATTTAACGTAATTCCTTTGAGAAATTTAATGTTTCCAATTTATTTGGAAACATGATATATTATTCATGTGCGTTTAGAAATTAACATTTTAGCAGAGGTGGTGAGAGGCTAAATCGTTTGTTTTGTTTGGTAGGCTTGGGTAGGGTAGGGTAGAAAAAGTTATATTTTTTACTCTACCCTACCCTACCCTACCCTACCCTACCCTACCCTACCCTACCCTACCCTACCCTACCCTACCCTACCCTACCCTACCCTACCCTACTCTAACCTACCCTACCCTACCCTACCCCACCCTACCCTACCCTACCCTACCCTACCCTACCCTACCCTACCCTACCCTACCCTACCCCCACCCTACCCTACTTTACTCTACCCTACCCTACTCTAACCTACCCTACCCTACACTACCCCACCCTACCCTGCCCTATTGTTTTGTGACTTACTGTATAATATTTTGCCTTGTCTTATTGTATGTCATTCTACACCTGTTCTACTGTATCATACATGATTCTACCTTGCATGTCTCGCCTGGCATCTTCCCTTTTTTACTGCAAAAGTTTATAGTAAATTAGGGTACTCCCTCCCCCCTGTTTAACCTCTTCCCCTTGCTCCTGTTTCTGCTTTACCTTCACAGAGATGCCATATATTTTAATATACCCTCCCCCTGTTAAAAATACAAAATTTTTAGTACCCCACCCAAAATACCAAAGTCGGAAATGCGTCAGAAGAAAAAACAAAATAACAGGTAATCAGTTACTGTTTACACAGCAAAAAAAGGGAGAGTCTTTGTAAATAAAGTGATTCAACTTCGAAATCAAGGTCACGTTGCTCTATTGTCTGTAGTATACCCATAAACATGTGTCGCTTTCGCTTCGCCTTTTACGGTTTTTTGTGAAAGGCGTGGGAAACGTAATGTTGGGGTTTAAAATTTTTTTTACAAATTTTTAAAAATTAAAAAACTTTTTTTACTTTAAAAAAATTTCAAAAAAAAAATTTTTACTTCCCCACCCTACTCTACTCTACCCTACCCTACCCAAATTCATTTTTTTTTTCAAATTCTTAGTATTTAATTCAACCTTCACCATGTCCTTTTCCGATGATTTTATGACCTTTCTTTTCAATTTAATTCAACCCCCCCCCCCCTCCCTATTTCCTTTCCCATTTCCTTCATTCCAATCATTGTGGTTTTTTTGAAATTTCGCACTTGCCTTTTGGTATTACCTGCTAAAACATACGTGTTTTCAACGAGACGCGCGTGTTTACAGGCTTCAGACAAGATTACTTTTGCATTTTTTTTGAATTTTTGTTCACCTCGCCTGATTTTTTACTTAGCCCTGCCTTTGCCTTTGCCCTGCCTTTGCCCTGCCTTTACCCTGCCTTTGCCCTGCCTTTGCCCTGCCTTTGCCCTGCCTTTACCTTGCCTTTACCCTGCCTTTGCCCTGCCTTTGCCCTGCCTTTGCCCTGTCTTTGCCCTGCCTTACCCAACCCTACTTTATCCTAACCTAACTTGTCCTTCTTTATTCTGTCTTGTCCTACCTTACCCTACTTTTTCTTACCCTACCCTATTATTTCGTACTCTTTGCCTTTTTATTACTGCGCCTTACCTTGCCTCCGGGCAAGAACTTTTGGTCGGGGGGCGGGAGTCGAAAAAATCCACAAGGGGGACCAAGTTCAACTTTTTTCAAAATTTTTTTTGGGCGGGGTCCCCCCCCTTCCCCCTAGCGCTTGGCCATGCCTACACACCTTCACCCCCCCCTCCAACCCCTAACAATCCCTTCCCGACGCGAATTTGAATACAAAAAATACAAAATTTCGCAAAAACTGAAGGATGAATCAGCGGGGCGTCGGGGGCGGGTGCCTGGGGGTGTTGGCTGCGACACAATCGCTAAGGCCGCGACTTTATTCATGGCATGTGGGGCGGGAGGGGTGAGGTCGCTGTTTTGTGTCTTTTTCGCCTCGATTTGGACCTTGTTTATGGGATGGCCTGGAGATGGGTTGCGTTTCGATTTTGGCTGGTTTTTTTTCGTTTTTGGCTAGTTTTTTTTTTGGAAAAAAAGGTACATAATAAGCGAAACTTAGGGTAGGTGCGTCATTTTTGTACTATAGTATGGATGGGAGGGGTAAAAAATTTTTTGTGGATTTAAAAATTTTTTTTTGAAATTTAACGCCACGTTCAACATTTGAAAAAAAAATTTTTTTGGGGGGTGGGGGGGAGGGGAAGGGGGTCTTTGCAATTTTTTTTGAACTTTACAGAACAAACTTTGTTGTTTTTGATATTTTTCGACCGAATTTGATCTTGTTTTGAATGGATTTGAATAATATTTGTTATATTTTGCAAGTTTTTTCATAAATTTATGGGATCAGGGTTTAGAATATTTAATAAAAATTTAATTTGTGTAGGCAAGGAGGGTTTAAAAGAAAAGTTTTCTAGTACTATAGATTCAGTTAAAGGTGGTGGTTGGTTTTGGTTGGGTAGAAACTTGGTTCTCACCCGTGGTCAAGCCCTATCTGAGACGTATCTTGACGATATTCTAGCCTTAGGCCTACCCTTGCTTTATTTTTGCCCTAGCTTGGCCTTAGGTTTTAACCTTAACTTTGTCCTAGCCTTGCCCTAGCCTAGCCGGACCAGAGGTTTTTTTGAGCTTTGCCTTAGCCTTTCTCTAGTTTTGTCCTAGCCGTGCTCTAGCTTTGTCATAGCCTTTCCCTAGCCTTGTCCTATCCTTTCTCGGGCATTCACTAGCTCCGCTTTAGCTTTGGCCTTGCTCTACCCTTATCCTAGCCTTGTCCTAGCCTAGCCGTACCAGATGCTTTTTTGTGCCTTACCTTAGGCGTGTCCTAGTCTTAGCTCTAATTCTAAATAGCTTTAGTGCTAGCCCTATGTTTAGCACTACTATTTGCTGTCTCCAGCTTTAGTATTCCTGTTTTAACTCTACCATATTTTTACTCTAGTCTAACTATAACTCAACCTGCACTTTTTATAATGCTTTTTATATCTTTTGACTTTTTTTATCATAATATCGCTCAGAAATTTTATTTTGATTTACTTAAAACACAAAAAAAAGTATTTATTTTCAGAATATTCAACAAACACATTATCCACCAGCTGTTGCTCCGTTTTCGGA
The DNA here is from genome assembly GCA_904066225.2 of Bursaphelenchus okinawaensis. Classification (NCBI taxonomy): domain Eukaryota; kingdom Metazoa; phylum Nematoda; class Chromadorea; order Rhabditida; family Aphelenchoididae; genus Bursaphelenchus; species Bursaphelenchus okinawaensis. Next base: position 849,315 of record CAJFCW020000005.1, on the reverse strand, counting down.
GGGAAAGTTTCGCGAAATATTGTGGGATCGCCCCACGTTACCGCCTTCCCTCGTCAGTTTCCCGCGCATTCCGCATCTGCACACTCATGACCTTGAACAAACGAAAGGCGTGGCACTGGGTTTGCACCCGCCGCTCCTCTCAGTCGTCTTTCATGTGCACTTATAGGGGGATTGTCACTTAAAATTCACTTAAAGAGGGCTTTGTAATGAGTCTTTAGGGCATTTTTAGAGGGAAGCGAGGTTGGGCGTGGGAGAGTTGTTAGGGGTGGTAAGGGTAATGTAGGGGGTGGTGGGGGTAGTTTAAGAAAAGGGGAGTGGTAATACAGTTTAAAGGCATGCTTAGAAGTTTTGTCTGTAATAGTTGTACAAATTTTGAGAAAAAAAAATTGGGCGGGGTAAATTTTTTTTGGGTGGGATAAAATTTTTTGGGCACGTGAAATAGAATTAAAACACTTTTTCAAGTTAAGTAAAGGTGCTTAAACAATTTTTTGAATAAAAATTTTGGGCGGGGTAAAAATTTTTAGGCGGGGAAGAATGAAAATTTTTTTTTTGATTTTTTCGGTCCTTTAATAATTGTGAAGCTAGGGCTTGGTTTTTACCCTTCCTCAACTTTTCAACAGCCCTTAGACCCCCCCCCCTCGTCGTAAAAAGTCCTAAAGCCTTCTTATCCCAATATTATACTTTTATCATTCCTTACTCATTATCCCAAAAAAACTTTGGTATTCCCCCAATCTTGCCTCATGAAATGCAATAATTCCGTCTAGGCAAGAAAGTGCAGCCTCGTTTTTCGATTCTTTATTGGGTGCACTCTGTAATTAAGGCCCGAAATGAACCAAAGGCCATACGGCTCGGCGAGAGAATTGTTTCGAAATTTTTTGTCTCGTGGCTAAACTCGTCGTTTTGGACATTGTTTCAAATTAGTCTGGGCTTTCGGGTGGGATTTCATTTTAGGGCCTAGAATTTTGAAAATTTTTTGAAATTTTGAAAATTTTTTCGAAATTTTTATTTTTTTTTGAAATTTTTTGAAATTCTTCTGTCCTGTGGCAAAAAACTTCGTTTTGGACATTGCTTTAAACTATCCAGGGCTTTTGAGGCAGGTTTTTATTTTAAAATCTCAAATTTTGAAAATTTAAAATTTTTATTTAAAATTTTTAAATTTTTTTGAAATTCTGAAATTTCATGAAAATTTCAAAATTTTCACGTGCCGTTCCTTTTTTATATCCTAAAACTTGCCTTCCAGACGGCTGCCACACCTCTCCGCCTATTTCGCAATACCTTACTCCCCCCCTCCATACCTCCCTCAAGATTTTAATCTTTATACGAAAAAAATTGTTTTTGGCCGCCATTTTTTGTTTTACAATCCCCCTCCCCCTTTTTGCATTGTCAACATTTTTTCGTTGTTTTCTGATTGCGCGCAAAACAAAAAAGGTGCCATGTCGCGGTTGCCCCCATCCGTAAAACTAGGTCCCTTAACTGTTGGGGAGGAGGAGGTCGCGTGCTTTTTCTGCAAACCGAGGCAAAAAACACAACAAAACGGTCGCGAAAACAACACGAATTTTAATGCGAAAACTGTAAACAATATGGAGGGGTGGAAAAGTTTGTTGTTTCGGCGGTTCAAGGCGGGGTTCATGGGTAGGAGGGACGGTGGGTAAGGTATAAGGAAGTATTTTTAGAGATAGGGTAGAACTATTGAGTGCAAGTGTTATGGCAGCTAAGGCTGAAGCTAGGATTAATTTTAAGGCTAAGACTAGGGTTATGCAGTTTACAGTTTGGTAAGAAAAAATGGCTAGGTTAAGAGCTACGGTATAACCAGATCTAGAGAATGGTTAAGGGCAAGAGCTAGGCTAGGAGTAGTATTAAGGCTAAGGCAATTCTTAAGGCTAAAGCGAAGGCTGTGGCCAAGACCAAGGTTAAGGCTAAAGCTAAGACTAAAGCTAAGGCTAAAACTAAGGCCAAGGTTAAGGCTGTTACTAAGGTTTAGGCTAATAGTAAGACTAAAGCTTGACTATAGTTGGGGCTGAGACTATAAATTTAAAATAATTATTACAAAACCACGACTATCATAACCAAGTCCAGCTAAAAAACCTAAGATCGTTTTCATTTTTCACAACCAACGGTTTGTTTCAAAAGTTCAGCTGCACCCAAAACTTATCGCAAAAACATAAACAGCTCGCCGAGGTCAATCTTTCATCATACTTTTCACGAAAGCAACCAAAAGGTAATAGTAAAACAAAGAGCCAAGGTTATTTATTTACTGTTTGCTTTTTGAAAGCACGGTAAAGCAAAATGATCTGGGACTATGGTTAATATCTGCTTCTTTTTAAGGCTGGACGATCTTAGAAATGAGCTTGGGCTATGGTTAATGCGCTATGGTTAATATCTGCCTCTTCTTAAGGCAGTACGATCTTAGAAATGAGCTTGAACTATGGTTAAGATCTGCCTCTTCTTAAACATGAACGATCTTAGAAATAAGCTTTGGCTATGGTTAATATCTGCCTCTTCTTAAACATGAACGATCTTAGAAATAAGCTTGGACTATGGTTAATACCTACTTTTTAGAAGGTTGTACAATCCTGGATATATCTTTTACCACGCCCTTCAAAAAAACTGTCTTTTACCATGCCTTTCATATGACCAGAGCCAACAAGAAGCACGGTGAGCCAATATTATGCTAGCTACTGAACTCAAAGTGTACAGACCAACCCACCGTGCTCCTTGTTTACCTTCCCACTGTGTTGTTGTTGTGGGCTTGTTGTTCTCTGCAGCTGAGGTCGAGAGAACACGGTGCTGGGCCGCGCGGCCACCAGCTTCTCGTACCGGTCTTGGCGGCCGCCAATTTGTTTACCGTTCGTTTATTTTCGGCTCGTTTTAAAAGCTACACACACGCCTTCGCCGCGACTACAAACACACCGGCAGCTCGGAGGAGAGGGCATGGAGCGAGCTGGTGGGGTGGGTACGGAAGGGGTTTTGGGTGGGGTAGGTAGGATAGGTTAGGATAGAAAAGGTTATTAGTATCAAGGTAGGGTAGACCAAAGTAGGGTAGAGTAAAGTGGGTTAGGGTAGGTAGGGGTGTTAAAGAATGTAGGGCATGGAGTGAGCTGTTGCAGCGAGTACGGTAGGAGTAATGGATAGGGCAGCTAAGAATGATAACGGAGGTATGATAGGTAGGTATGGTGTTCAATAAAAGTTGGGTGACTCAGATTTAGTACTATTTTTGGAGACAAGGTCAGTAAAATAGGTATAATGCCTAACACCGTAGGACTAATTAAACAAAAGAGGCAGCCGTACGACAATGAGAATACGACATCAGTTTTTACCGTAAACAAAATGGTTGATAGGGTCAATGAAGGTATCGTAAGCCGGTTTGGGAAATTTTGTTATAGAGTACTTTGTTGTAAAAAAGTTAATTATATAAGGGTTCGTTATACTGTTTATAGAGAGGTTTGTTATGAATTTCTACTGTATAAAACTCTTTATACCATCATATTTTAAAGTAAAATTTTTTTTTAAATTTTAAACTTTTACATTTTTTTAAAGTTTAAAAACCTTTTTTTAAATTTAAAGGTTTTTTTAGTTTAAAAATTTTTAAAAATGTTTAATGATTTTTTTCAATTTTAAAGCCCTTTTTCAAATACCATTTTCAAAATTTGCAAATGTGCAAACAACAAAGCTATAATATATCCGTAACAGCACGCACCGTCTATTCATTTTGGTAAACATCATCGTAGCGCAAAACAACAAACATCACTGAAAGTTTTTCCCTTTGAGCACGTGCTTTTCGGCCGTCATAAGGACGTCTTAATGCACCGGGCTTTTTAATGTTGTCACATGTGGGTAGGGGAGAAAGAAAGTCAGTAGGTCTTTTTGGCTATTAAGGAACAACGTTGGCTAAACTTTTGGGCGTGTTAGTGTAGGCTATAGTTTTGGGAGTTTAAAAAAGGGTTGATGGAGAGGACGTGCTGGGCCTTCGTTTGGGCTTAGGTCTTAGTTTGGGCCTTGGCTTGGTCTTTGGCTTGGGGCTTGGCTTTGGCTTGGGTTTTAGCTTGGGTCTTAGCTCAGATCTGGACATGGCTCTTAGTTTGGGTCCTAGCTTGGGCTTGGTTTGGGCTTTGGCTTAGGTCTTGGTTTGTGCCTTGGTTTGGGAATTTGGGCCTTGGCTTGGTCCTCGGCTTAGGCTTTGGCTCGTGCCTTGTTTTATGAATTGTCCTGGGCCTTGGCTTGGGCCTCGGCTTTGGCGTTGGCCCTCGAGTCTACAGGCCAAATCTTTTGCAAATTTGTTTCGGCCTCGCTTGGTTCAGTACAAGCCTTAGCGTAGGTCGATCTTGGTTTGGGCTTTAGCGTGGGTCTTGGTTGGAGCCTTGGTCCTCGGGTTCACATGTACCGGTCCAGCATGTCTCCTTGTAACTGTGCTTTGGCCAGGCACAGCTCGACTCGGGGTCAAGCCGGGCCTAATGGATCTTCTTTTAGAAGTTATTATATGGTACTGTTGTTTTTTAAAATTTTAGTTTAGTTTCGTGTCAGATTTAACGTGTCAAATATTCGTGTTGAACTCTTTTTTTATTCATTTTTTTAATTTGATTTTTTTTCAGGTTACAACTAGTCGGTTTATGTCTCAGCACATTAGTTCAGTCATCAGTTGAGCTTTGACGGTCTTTGGCAACATTTTCATGTGAAGTAAAAGGCTTTGCAACATTTTATGACAAGTTTTTTGTGGCCTTTTGAAGGCAATTCATATGCCTTTCTTAATATTTTAAAAGCCAATTTTTGGGCATGACTTTTAGCCTTTTGAAACATATCTTTGACCTCCAGTTTTGGTCTTTTGCAGCCTTTCATTTTGTTTTGTTTCATACTGCCCAACGCTACCCTACCCTATAAATTCGTAGCCATCCTACTCTACCCTCTGCTTTATTTTACTCTATTCTTACCTTACCCTGCTCATTCCTTACCCATATCCTACACATGCTTTACCCATGCTAAACTCATGGCCTAGCCATTCCTACCTTACCCAATGAGTTCGACCTACCCTACCTTATACTACTCTACCCTCTGCCTCACCTTACCTTGGCCATGCCCTACACATGGTCGCCTTATGTCTTAGCCAACGTTACCTTACCCTACCCTCTGCCTTATTTCACACTTTCCTTACCTTACCGTGTCCATGCCTTACCCATGTCCTACAAATGCTTTATCCATGCCCTGGCCATCACTACCCTACCCTACCATATTCTTCTTACTCCTTTTTCTTACCCACCACCCGGTAGTATAATATAATATATTATCCCACGTATTATACTCGATATATCGCCACTATCGCATTTCGCTGGCTCTTTCTAGTCCAAAAGACCAAGAATTTTAGCGACTTTTTTGTTTTCTCGCGCACCGCGCATGCCTTCCCCTTCCACCACCATGAAAGCAGTGTGTGTGTGTTGGCCTGACGCCAGAGAATTTGGCGCGCATTCGTCCTTCGCTCCTCTTATATTGTTAATCTTGGGAGGGGGGGGCTCTTCGCCACAAGACTTTCGAGCCGGGCGAAAAGAAAGGCATGGAGAAGGGTAAAGTTTTTGGATGACTAACTAGGGGAGTGAGTTTCTTAAGGTTGGAGTTGCGAAATGGGACATGTAAGGGCAAGTTGGCGGGCGGGTGGATTTGGGCTTTTAAAAAGGTGAGAAAGGGAATGTTATAGTTGGTTGGCATTTGGTAGTTAAGTTTACATTAAGCTTAATTTTGCCTTAAATTAAAGCATCTGAGCCTTATTTTGGCCTTAATTTAGTTTTATCTTAAGCCTTTTTATGGCCTAAATCTAGCCTTAGTTTAAGCCTTATTTTAGTCTTATTTTGGCATTTTTTGAGCTTTGTTGTGACCCTATCCTAGCTTTACTTTAAGCCTAACTTAAGCCTTATCTTAGCTTTACTCTGGCATTGTGATGGCCTTACCCAGGCCTTCTCTTAGCCTTACGTTAAGCATTATCTTAGCCTTATCTCTATACTCCTAGCTTTGCGACACATGTACCCTAGCCTTACTTAGCCCTAACTTTAAGCCTTAGATAAACTTTATTTTAGCCTTACCTAAGCCTTACCATAGTCTTACTCATGGCATGGTTTTAGCTCTATCTTTGCCATAAGATAGCCCTAATGTAAGCCTTAGATTAGCCTTACCCTAGTCTTACTCCTGGCACGTTTTTAGCTTTATCTTAGCCATAATATAGCCCTATTGTAAGCCTTAGATTAGCCTTATCCTAGTCTTACTCTTAGCCTCGTTCTAGCCCTATCTTAGCCATACGATAGCCCTAACTTAAGCTTTATCTTAGCCTTATTCTGGCATTGTGATGACTCTACCCAAGCCTTATCTCAGCCTTAAGTTAAGCCTTATCTTAGCCTTGCTCTAGCCTCACTCTTGCCTTGTTTTGGCCTTATTCTAGCTTTATCACTTCTCGCTAAAATTCAAAGCCCCGGGTGCACCAGCAAGCCCGGACGTCATGAAACCCGAATCGTTTTTATGCGAGCGCGGTTCAAAAACTTTTGACGATGACCTTTCGCCTCCTCTCTTTTTTGCATGCAAGGGCCTTGAGAGAACGGAATCGCCACCTTGAGGTACCGTGTAGTGCCATCTGCGCATCTACCCGCTCGCTTCTTTCCTTTTTTCATGAGTCGTTATAGGTTTTAATCACTGGGAAAGGGTTTTTTATTGTGAACGGTACAAGTAAGGTTTTCGAGTTGCGTACGATAAAAACGTGAGCAATTTTGCTGGGCTTGGAAGGCTTTGAACTTGATGTCAAAATTTTTGAAATTTGGGCTTTTTTGAGAGGTTTAACGTAGCTTGAGGGCCTAGGCTTGCTTCATAATTTGAGAATTTCAAAGTTGTAGCATTACATCCAAAATACTTTCTTTTAAGCTTATCATACTCACGTTCAAATCTTTTCTTTTAAGCTTATCATACTCACGTCCAAAACCCTTTCCTTCTAGGTCTTCGTACTTCCAGCTAAAAGCCTTTCTCATGCTAATACCCCAGCCTTACCCTAGCCTTTTGGCTTTTCTTCTTGCTTTAATTGGACGAGGTTTGGGATGACGTGTAACATGAATTGGCTCTCACTTTTCTATCCCATTCCAGGCCGTTCGAGACACCGACCCTCCTCGGGACACTTGCTTTTTCGGCCGTTGCTCACAAGGCGAAAAAATTGCGAAAAAACAAGAAAGAGGAGGGAAAAACCCCGCAGGCTCTTTTTCGTTTTCTTCTTGGGTTGTTTGGATGTCTGGGGGCCTGGGGGTTTCTTGTTGTTGTTTCTTGGACTATTTGTGTCTCTTGGGCTTTTTCTATTCCTTTTGCTTCCTCTTGGACCATTGCTCTTTCTCTGAGTCTTATCTCCCCTCCGGCATCTTTTTACTTTCTTATATCTTTCCTCACTTTCCAGCTCCTCCCCGTCCCTCCAGCTCTCCTCCCTATCCCTCCAGCTCTCCCCTCTCTCCCTCCAGCTCCCCTTTTCTCTCCCTCCGGCCCTCAGCTGACCGGAGAACAGCGAGACGTCCGCCGGCCCCCGGGACACGTGCACTTCATCGCGCAATTTTTGTGTCGGCTCGTGCCTGGACTTGTCGCCGGCGTTCCCCTGGTCGCCGACCGCCGTTCCCTTTTCCAGGCACAAGGTTCCGGTCGCCGCCCGTCCCCACACCCCTCCCCTTGAATGTTTCGCTGTGTTGTGTGTTTTTTTTCGTTGTATGTCCGGAGGGTCGCGAGCAGCTGCGGCCCCAACCGAAACACTTGATAGGGGCATACGGAGCTCGTGAATTATACACTTGATTCGGGCATTCAGCTCGTGAATTATACATGTTTTTGGGTGAGGCGAGCCGGCTTCGCAAGGTTGTTTCTGTGTGGTGTTCGGGCGGCTTACGGGGCGAGGTTTTTGATGTTTTTAGATTAATTTGGCTTGGCTGGGGATATGGCAAGGACATGGAGGGCTTAGAGAATGCATGAGGCTAAGACTAGGGCTGAAGCTAAAGGTAAGACAAGGGCTAAAGCTGAGGCTAGAGCTAAGATACGGGCTATAGCTAACAATAAGTAAGGCTAGGGCTAAAGCTAAGGCTAAGGCTAAAACTAGAAAAAGCTGGTAGGCTTAATGAATGGTTAAGGGTAGGGCAAAACAAGGGTTAAAGCTAAGGCGATAGCAGTCTTAGAGCTAGGACTAAGAGTTGGGTTATGGCTAGGGTCAAGACTAGGGCTAGAGCTAAGACAAAGGCTAAAGGCCAGGCTTGAGCTGAAACCAGGAGAAGCTAGTAGGGTCAAAGCATGCCTAGGCCTAGGGCTAGAAAAAGAACTACGGCTAAGAAAATAGCTAAAATCAGGGCTAGTAGAAGCTAGAAAGCATAGGGCATGTTTAGAGCTAGTGTTAAGACAAGGGCTAGAGCTCTATATGTCTCCTGAACACTAGGGCTTCCTACGGGTTTTTTTCATGTTGAGCCGGGGTAGGATTAGAGTGATTGTTGGTGTTATATTGAGGTTGAATTTTTGATTTTTTCTTTTTATTTTTGACTTTAAACCTTAAAAAAAGCTTTTTATTTTATATTTTTGAACTTTTCATCAAACCTTATTTAAACTCAAACTTTCATTGCATGTTAAGTACAACAAATGACGTTGTACTTTGTCTTCAGTTCAATACATAGGGCAGTGACTTAACAGCCTGCATAGGGCGATGATTTCACTTTCTACATAGGGCAATAGTTTAAATTTCTGCATTGGGCAGCACATTAACCCTTGTACATAGGATACTACATTATCTCTTGTACATAGACCATTACTTTAAACCTCGTATTACATAGGGCACTACATTACCTCTTGTACAAGGGCATGGTATTAAAAATGATATTAAACTAACGAGGAATTCAGCTCTTTATAGCCTTATCTATGTAGGTATTAGCAAGCTGTTTAATTTTTTTAATTTACAAAGTGTATTTTAACATAATCTGGTGTTATATGTGTTATAATAAGCTAAAGGTATTGAAAGTGCAAACCACGTGGATCTGGTGTTTATTTCAACATAACTTTACAAAAAACGTGATAGTAGACTTTATATATCTTGTGATACTGTAGGAGTTAAAAATTTTTGTTTATATGGCATTTTTGGACATATATCATGACATTTTTGATCTAATATGGTCATATTCATATAGTACTAGTACTAAATTTTGTACCGTACCCTATCCTACCTTACCCTACCCTACCTTAGCCTGTCGGTCTTTGATGCTATTTCTTATGGCTTCTTGTATACTACATCACCAAATGATGTAGTATATAAGAGAGTGGCGATAGGTATATGTGTCATCGGCATCTTTCAACTTATACTCTGATACTATTGTAGTACTACAAGTACTATTCCTTTGTTTCACCACTTTTTAGATTACAACAATAGCTCAGAAGCTCACAATGACTTCAGAATCCGCCCCATTCTGAGGTCATTTCGGATTATCGCATCCACGTAACTTTTCATGTTTGTATACGTGGTATTAACAGCCGTCTGTAGACGCATATTATAAGTTATATTTGGGGCGTTTCGAATTTTTTTGCATTTTACTTTGCATATTTTGGAGGTATGTTAATATATTTTTAAATTTTATGGTAATTTTTGGGTTTTAGGGGTCTATATGGGCGTAGAATCTTATATATAGGGTGGTGTATATGTCTGTAAGTTTTATTTTGTAAGTTTTTTGAATATATTGTTGTTGGTTAGATAGATGGTGGGGTTTAAGTATGAGTAAGATTTGAGTAGGCATGGGCAACCTTGGAAGGCTATGGAAATATTAATATTAGAGTTTGAAGGGTATGAGCATGGTCGAGGTAGAAGAGCTATGGGAAGAGTAGGGTTTAAATGCTATAAACATGGGAAAATTTTAGAATTTGCTCAAGTTGCTATAATTTGAAAGTTGCTTGAGTTGCGACTCCTATATTTTGTACTACACGGACCCATACAAGCCTGTAGTTACTTACTACAACATAGCATAACATACGTACTACTTTTTTATTTTTTTTTGTACATTTACCTCCCTATCCTACTCTGCCTTATTTAATCCTATCTTGCTTACTCTACCTTATCTTATGCTACCTTACGTTAAAATATCGTACCTCATGCTATCTTACCTTACCGTACCTCACTTTTTCCTACTCTACCCTACCCTATCATCTCCTTACAGTCTAACTCAAGCTATACCCCCACCCTTGTCTCCCCTCTCAATTATCTAAAGTTCACCCCTGCTTCTGTCTATCGCCTTAATTACCCAAGTCTACCCTCCTCTTCCTCTGTCTACCGTCCTTTAACCTCGAGCCTTTTTTTGTCGCCACTTAACCTCGAAAAAAAAACTTTTGTCGCCATTTAACCTTATACGTGTGGTTGTCGCTCCCTTCCCCCTTCTTTTTACTCACTCCCCCCTCTTTCACTTACACCCCCCTCCCCCCTTTAACGTATACTTTTATTTTTCTCCAAAAGAGCAAACGGAAGAAATGTTTGGCGCGATTTTTTTTTAATTTCGAAACCCAGAATGCGAACGTTCCCTTCCCCAGAATGCGAACGTTCTCGGTATTGCGAAACCGGCCCGTGTGTTTTCTCCCCCCCCCACCGTTCCGAGAGGGTGTTTATCGCCGGAGTGCTTTCGTAGTATGTGGAAAGTCGGTGTTTAGTCAATGTGCTTGTTTTTGTACTCACAAGGTCTTGGTTACATTTGGGGTTGTAGTTGGGTTGGCGAGGAGGTAGGGGCTTGTACTCGGCTTCTTGGCGTAAATAACTTGGTTAAGGCTTACGGTACGCTGAGGTTGGGAGAAAAGGAAGGGGGTTTGAGCTTGAGTTGTAGTGAGTAGAGTGGGTTAAAAAAATTTTTTTTGTTGAGGATAGGGTAAAAAAATTTTTTAGGATAGGTTAAGATTTTTTTGTGTTGGGCACGGTAAAAAATTGTTTTGAGAGCAGGTAACTGTTTTTATAAGGCAGGGTAAAAAAAAATTTTTTTTTAATGGCGAAAAGGGTAGGGTATGATAGGCCATGGTAGACCAAGACATGATAAAGGTACAGCGGAGAAAATACACGTAGGGTAGGGCAGGGTAATTTCAATTTTTACTATAACATTGTACTACGATTCTCGATACTTTCAATTCGACATTGTAGTAACTTTGTATTGTTATCGTACTCATATTGAACTTTCTTTTCGCTGAATAACTAACTCATATTGTACTTCATTTCTTTGTTGTTTTGTACATTTGCCTATACTTTACTGTGACGTTCTACCACGTAGTTATCGTGATTTTACTTGAGCTTTAAACCTTTTGTTCATCTACTCCATTCAAATCTTCAAAATCTAGCCCTTTCTCCAAGATATGCTTGATTTACAAGCCTATTCTTAAGTGGACTCCTTACCTCGAGATATTTTACACTAGGTATAGACGCTATGGACCTTGTCACACATTTTTCTTTATTAGTCTCATATTATTTTGACCTAGCAGGCCTGTGACTAGGGTTTCCATCAAAAATTCACTTCTTTTTTGATTTATTTATTACTTCTGAAAGTAATGAATATTTACTTGTTATTCATGATATTACACTACGTTTTCTTCCTTGATTTTTTGCATTTTTTCGATTTAAAAAATTTTTTTTGATTGTTACCTAAAATTTGCATTTTTACCCAAAAACTGCCATTTTCTACCCTTCCTTTGATTTTTCAAGCATTTTTTTTTTCAAATTAAAAAAAAAATTTTTTTGTCACCTAAAATTCTCCATTTTTACCCAAAACCTCTCACCTAAAAACTCCCATTATCTACCCCACCCCGCCCAAAAAATCAAAATTATACATGCTTGTATCACAGAACAAAGTCTTCCTCATTCTCCAAATTCATATTGAAATTGTTTGTCCAGCCCTTTCCTGGAACAACAATATTCTCCAGGAGGCATCCCCTTTTTATCTGCTTTGTTCTCCACTTCTTTCTGTCATTTGACCTTCCGCGTGGCCATTAAAGTCATTCATTTTCGTTGAGCACGTACACATCTCGTGCTCACATCATACGCAAATCGGATTTTCCGACGTTCGACAGGTTTTGGCAAGAGATATTTGAGGTTATATTAACTTAGGTGGGCTGGTGGAGGTGGGGTGAATTATATTGGATAGATGTAGTGGAATCGCCGTGTTTTACATCCTGAAATGCTTTTTAAAAGCAAGACTATGAACTTGTCTATCTTTTTATAACCAATCATTAATTAGTTTTGGCATTTAAAGGTCAAGAAAAAGCTATATTAATATAGATCCATTAGATATAGGTATACCTTTGAAAAATAACCATAATTCAAAAAACAGGATAAAAATTCGAAAACTGTTTTAAGGCAAAGTTATATCATTCTATTTTAAACATACTCTTCAATTTTCATTCCAAAACTTCCAAAATCCTCCATGTTATGAGCTTAGGAACGCGTCACCTACATTAACATGTATAATATATCATTATAATGCAAAAAATTTCAAAAATTTAATCTGTTTACTATTTCATCATCCATGTTGTAAAGTTTGTAAACAAATTATCATTCCACAGTGTATAAAGATGTGGCAGTTTCCGTATAAAATTGATTTTGCGAAGTTTTCTGGATGGACGCAGCTTGCGCGGGTTTATTTTGCCGGAAAACAAAATTTTGTTTGATTAATTGTGATTTCGAAACCTATCATAATATTCTGTGTTATATTAATGTATATTCTGAGTTTTTTAACTAGTCTTAATGTGTTGTTGAGGTATTGTAAGTCTTTTTTGTTTTATCTTGTCTTTGGTTTTTAGGTAAAAATGGATCTGGTTTCTGGCCGCGTTTCGAAATAGATTTGAAGGTTCTATGTTTCTATAGGTTAAGAAGAGTTAGCGACATCTTTCTGATACCTTTTTGAATAATTTATTCCCAAAAACTATAAATTTTTCGTCGATTTTCCCATGAAATTTTGAAAATTTGCCAATTTCATCGAAATATTACCCAAATTCCCTTGATTTCACAAAGTAAATTCGCAAAAAGTAAATTATCAGTTAGCTGAAAGTGTATTCGACTAGTTGACGGTGGCTTCCACGAGATTCTTGTTTGTTTGCGACGGATTCGGAAGCGTTTTTGGTTGCGCAGTCCCCAGAAAAAACCGGAGACCGACCTTTTTCGGGATTCGAACTCTTGTCGCACGACCTTTTTTGTCTCCACGAGAGGCCAACCATCGTCGACGTTCCGTCGATTGACGCGTTATTGTCAAGTGAGAATTCAATGTTTTTGTTGGGAGGTTTTTGGAACCAAACTTGCTGCTGAATTCTGTCGAGAATCAATCTTGTTCAAGGCGGAATTCTGCTTGTTTTTGGGGTTTTTTGGGCTATTTTAGGTATTAATTTGATTGATCTTGGAGCTTTTAGGTACAGCATTTTGTTTACTTTTCGAAAAGTGCATTGGGAAATGTCAAACAATGTTTTTTGTTTTTGTTTTGGTTGTTTTTCTGATGTTAACCTTTAGGATTGCAGCTATTTTTGTTTTTTTTGCGTTTTTTATTGAATTCTCGTGAATTTTTAGATGTTTTTTGAGCTTTTAGATGTAGCATAAAGTCATTTATTATATTCTTTATATCTAAAAGCATTACGCCTAAATTAAAGTTTTTTCTGATTATTTTCTGATATTAACCATGGTTCAAACTTGTCTGTATGCTTTTGTTTTTTTATCATTTTTATATTGTGATAGGTGTTATTAGATAGTAAATTTAATTTTCTTTTAAATGAGGTATGATTTGGCATGTCATGTCTTATAATTTTTTTGTTATGAAGCTTTTCTCGATATTCACCATGATAATTTTTACATCTTTTGGATATTATTTATAATCTACTGCTCGTGATTCGAACTATTCGTGATATTTACAATCCCTATCATCTACCTCGACTAATTTAACTATATTTCAGACTTTCTTGAACAGTTTTCGCTAAGAAAATCGACAAATTCGTCGACCCCCACCACACTAAAAATCGTTTTTGTTAACTTTGCCACACGCGGCGACCAGGAGAATCATTTCAATTTGAAGATGAGTCGTGGAAAGAACGCCTACAAACGCGGCAACAAAACGTTGGCCTGGTATTTGGCCGATAAACTGATGGACAAGAACGAAGGACATGGTAAGGGTTTGATTTTGGGGTGAATAAGGTGGATGTGATGGGGGAATATGCCAATTTTGGGGGAAAGATTGTGAATGGTTGTGAAATGGATTGTAAGAGGTCTAGAAGATAATGTAGTGTTATAATAGAAGCTTTTTGAGTTTAGGTAACACTAAATTTTGCGCGAAATTTGAAATTTATTGCTAAAAATCAGGAAAAACTTGCAAAAATCAAGCGAAAAGTCAGTAAAATACGTTGCTATCGTATGATAATAGATTAAAACTTACTGTAATTACTTCCAAAATCCTTTTTCCAAGTACTAAAATAGAATTACGGTTGAAAGTTGCACTTTGGTCATATGTTTTGTGGCAGAATTCGTTTATCCGTTGCACTTTGCCTGAACTTTGAGAGCTATTTCGGAGAGTACGAGCAATTCCTCAGTACCATTCCGGGGAATGCAAAGTGCAGCCCTTTTTGGAATTTAAATTGGTTTTTGAAGCTGTAGGAGGTAGTTGGTGCAGAAAAAAATTTTTTTGAAAAATTTGTGGCTTTGAGGGTTAACAGGGGGACCCTGTTGATATTTTTGAAGTTTTTTAAAATTTTAGAACTTTTTTGAAAAAATGCTTTTGAAATTCATTTGAGGGCACAAAATGACTTCTTGTTCTCAAAAAAATTTTAAAATTTCAAAAAAAAATTTTTTTTGATTTTTTCGAAATTTTTCAAAATTTTGCAAAATTTCAAACAAAATTCAGAATGTCCTCGAGAGCTCTTTGTATTTTGTTTACTTCCGAAAGTTGATGTTGTTTTTTAAACAACCATCTTTGTACTATATCAAAACATACATTATAGTTGGGTTTTATGTTTGCTGCACTATTCGAAAGCATGTGATACCGAGGCTTGTACTATCGCACAAAAACATACTTAAGGCAGTGTTTGTGGCTTAGAAGGTGCATTTGGATGTTTGTGAAGGTTTTTTGAAATTTTGAAAAAAAAATTAGACCACCCCCCCACTCTCTACCTTTTTTCATTTTTTACCCCGCCCAACTTTATCCAGCCTTTCTTTTTTCTTTTTCCTAAAACAAAGTGCAGTCCCAGGCCTATTGTTAAACCTCGGGGACAAATGTAAGGCCAATTCTTTGATGATTGCACTTTAGTACATTCATTAAGCATCCACATCTTGTACTTGTAGTGCATTCATGCAGCTTAGTGCGAATGGGGAGTGGCCATAGGTACATTATAAAATGGCACAAGACCTAAGACCATCGGTTTTAGTTCAGCCGGTAAATGCCATGTGGCATTGTTCTTGGATTTGTAGTTTTGGCGGGCGGGGTAATTTTTTTGGGGGGGGGGGGATTTTTGAAAAAAAGTTTTTTTTTCGGAAATTTTTTGAAATTTTTAATTTGCTAATTTCAGATGTCGACCTAGACACTAAACGAAAAAATTCTGTGGATTCAGAATCCTCGATGAATTCTATGCATCAGCACGACGCCGACTCACGGCCCCGCAAGGACAAGAAGCAGCGTGCCAATCGCCGACGGAACATTTCGGAACAGTCGGAGAAGATTGACGAAGCCTTCGAAACACCCGAACCCCAGTCCACGCCGGAGCCGGTGAAGGAGAGCTACTGGTACTACGATCAAACCTCGGATGGCTTCTACTACGAGCACAACGGCTCACGTGGATGGCGGAAGCGGAACCCGAAGCTACACGGTAATCCGCCCACAAATCTGCAGAAGAAGGCCTTCGAAGCCGAGCCAAATGACGCTCCAGCTCCGCAGACAATCGAAAAGGTAGGGCGATTTGATGGGTTATATGATAGGTGGGATGTGAAGAAGGTTTATGTTGAGTTTGGGGAGGATTGAAGAAGTTTTGGTAGAGATACACATCAAAATATAAGACCAACCATTAATTTTTGGCTCTAAAATGTGGGAAATTTGGCTTAAAAATTGAGTTTTCGAATTTTTGAAAAGCTTTTTTGGCTTGGTAAAATGCGCAGTAGAAGTAATACGGTTTCTAGAAGCTTCATTAACTTAATTTTTAGCTTTTTATTAGTTAAAACATTGAAAAACACTAAAAGTTGTCATGGTTAATATACGAAAATTCAATTTTTTTGCAAAAACTTTTGACTCAAAGGGATTAGTGACATGTTAATGTAAGGCCTATAGCATACGAAGCTCCAACATCATAGAAACACGTCAAATTCGACGTCTTTGAAGTTGGTTGTCACGCGATTTCACGTCAAAGTTTATATATAGAAGTTGGACTAATGAGCTTGTTTTTATGGATTTTAGGGAAATTTGGTTGAGATTGGTATTGAAATTGATTGTTTAATATGAAGAAGGGTTTAAAAATAGAGGATTTGCAAAAATTTTTGGGTGGCAGGGTGTGGAAAGGCAGTTATAGTAGGAATTGGGCGATATTATAGTAGATTTTGGGCATTTTTGATGATTTTTGTGCCATTTTTGATGATTTATGCTAATTTTTGAAAAATTTAGAAGGTCTACGTACCCGTTCCAGTACCAGTGTTCCCAACACAAGCTTCCAACAAGCTTTATGGCCAAGCCAATCAGCCAGCCAATTCGCCGAACATCAAGTAAGTGGCCAATATGAGCTTTTTATAGATGAGTTTATTGGTTTAGGAGGGTTTTAGATGACATTTTTGGTGTTATTCTTGATAATATATTGTTTAGAAAAGATTTGTTTTTAATTATAGGTATCACTTGAACTTTGGATAACACATTTTTTGAGTTTAGACTTAAATTTAGGTATCAAATTTATATTTTTAGGTATAAAACGGTAGTATTTTAGATATAAAACCTCATTTTCAGGTACTATGATCCATCAACTGATGGCTTCTTCTACGAAATGGCATCGGTCAATGGCTGGACTCGTCGTCGTCCATCCAGCTCTCAGCTAGGCCAACGCTCCGACATGACCACAAGAGACCTCACCAACCACGAGGTGGAGGAACTAGTCCTCAGCAAGGTCGATGATCAAGGCGCACCCAAACTCAACATCGCCATGGCCCAGCTGCTGGCTCGCCAAATCAGCAAAAATCAGCAGAATCAGCTGGCTGATGACTATCCATCTTCCTCATCTACTGTATCCTCAACACACTCGGACGATGTCACTCCACCACCACAAACTACCCAAGCCTTTGGCACAACAACACAGAAAGAGTT
Organism: Bursaphelenchus okinawaensis; assembly: GCA_904066225.2. NCBI lineage: Eukaryota > Metazoa > Nematoda > Chromadorea > Rhabditida > Aphelenchoididae > Bursaphelenchus > Bursaphelenchus okinawaensis. The sequence continues at coordinate 832,021 of CAJFCW020000005.1, read as the reverse complement.
ACAGGTCGGTAGCTTCGAGGAACCGTACGAGTTTTACTGGAGCGACAACGAGAAGAACGACAAGGGCTTGGAGCAGGCATCCTCAACATCGAGTGTGGATGAGTTTGTCAACAACCCACTGAACGCGTTCTTTGGTGGAATGTGCTTGGAGGAGCAGAACAGACTCAGGCCGGATTCGTTGAAGTAGGTTTTTGCTGAAATTGATGAAATATTGGGGGTGAAGGGGTGATTTTGGCTTGATATTGTTGTAGGTATAGAGGTGGTGGACTTTTTTGGAATTTTTGATAGGTTTTTGGATCTTAACTTGTTGATTGTTGTTGTTAAAAGATTCTTTAACGTCTTTGGCATGTTTTTTGATTAAGCATTTGATAGAAAAAGTTCTATTGGATTTGCTATGATATTATATTATTGTAGGTATAGAGGTGATGGAATTTTTTTTTTCAATTTTTTAGGTTTTTTAGGAGTTTACTGGGAATCATTATATAGTATATGAATTTTAAGGTTCTTTTGAATGTACTACAGCTTTTTCGCTTTCAAATAATGTTATTATTATTTAATTTCATCGCTTTTCAGGATCACAAACCAGGCCAACAACGACAAGCGCCTCCCGCGCTTCAACGTCGACAAGTTCATCGCGGACCTGCCAATGGTCGACCATGACAGTTTCATCAACAACCTGAACGCCCTCCCAACACCGCTGGCAATGGACTCGTCGTTGGGCTTTGGCCACTTTAAGGAATCCCCCTTCATGACACCGGTCGTGAACCCGCCGTCCTCGATCTGGTCACGGCACGACCTGGAAATGGAACGGAACCTACACGATCTGGAGAAGATTTGGAACTGAGCCTCCCAACCATGTCTCGCCGGCCGAACATGTACAGTGTTTGATATATTATTCATGATATTCATTCGTTTCATAGGAATACATTCATTTTTTTGATAATGTTATGCTTTCTATTCTTTTTCATTTGATTTTTTTTCTTTTTTTGATTTGATTTGGGTCTTTATTGGCTTGATGTTGGTCTTTATCGGCTTGATCTTGGTCTTTATTGGCTTGATTTTGGCCTTTGTCGGCTTGGTTATAGTCTTTATTGACTTTATTTTGTTCTTTATAGGCTTAATTTTGTTCTTTATGGGCTTCATTATAGCCTTTATTGGCTTGATTATAGTCTTTATGAGCTTGATTTTAACCTTCTTGGGCTAATCTTAGGCTTATTTGGTTATTCTTTTTGTATTTGGGCCACTTCTGCATAAGAGGCATGGCACTATATAGAAAAATTTTCAAATTTTAAAAAATTTTGAAATTTGAGAAAAAAAATTTTTTGAAATCTTTGCAATGTCACATTTCAGCCCTTTTTTCAATTTTTTTTTCGATTTTTGCTGTTTGTCACGGATTTTTAGGTTTAACCTTTTGTCGAATTTGGTCTGTTTTCCTTTCGCTTTTCATAGCTCTTCCTGTTACGTGTGTCTTACATATCACACCCACGATATATGTTATCTCTCTCGTTGGCTTTTGTTCGTCGTATCTTGGGGGCCGAATGTTAGGCTTGATTTTGGTCGAAAAATGCCATTTTCAATCCCAACACACCCCCAAATACGACAAACACCTAACACTATCAAACCTTCTGATATACGTTAACCTATCGCCCTTCTCGGAAACCTTTTGTTCACACACATCTACTCTATTGTAATCTGTTCGAGATGATGTAAAATACGAAGTTGTACATAGCAGAAGATGTTGTTTCGTTTTTTTGTCTGTATATTGCTTAGAGACGCGCCCCGCCTTTCATAGGAACCCTAATTGCCTTCCATTATTTATATGTTTGTATGTTGTTGTAGGGGTGGGGTAATTTTTGGGGGGGGGTGATTTTTGGAAATTTTGTGAAAAAGGATTTTTGTTGATGTAAGGAATTTGAAAGTTTGAAAAAAATTTTTTGGGCGGGTAAATTTTTTGGGGGGATTTTGTTAAAATTTTATTTTGTTTAAAAATTGAAAAAGAAATTATGTTTGAAAAGGAAGTTTTTTTTAGTTTTTTTGAATTTACCCCTTACTGACCACTCCACCCCCTCCCCAAAAAAACCCATGTCCCTACAACAACATACGAAAAGATGTATATACGACTCGTATATATTGTTGTTTGTTTTTTTTTCTTTTCCAAATCCGAATACGACCGGCCCGTCTCGGTCGTCTTCTTCTCCGACTTCTTTTAGGTTTAGGAACACCCGTCTTCCAGCACGTACGCTTTACATTGTTGTATATAGGCGGAGCGTACGTCCTCACATCATAGGGACCATAAAATACTCCAAAAAAGCCTAAAAATATTCAAATTAGTTGAAATAAATAATATTAACAAAGTTGGTTGGCATTGATTGTTGGATTTATATAGTTATAGGGGGTTGGAAAAGTTTTGTCGTTTTTTAAGATTGGAGTCAGTGGAAATTTACGACAAGACTTTTTTAAGGGCTGATATAGATAACAAAAGACTAATATAGAGATAGAAAATGATAAAAAAGCTTCTGTAGTTTAAATTATAAGATTTTTCAAATAATTCTGAGCCACGTTTCAATACAATTTTTCAGGGTTTAGTGGCTCAGAATTTTTTGAAAAATAGACAATACTGCACAGTGCAAAATTTTTTTTAAATTAAAAAAATATATGAAAATCCAAATTTATGTACATCCAAAAGGTACAAAAACAGAAAAAAATTGAAATTTAAAGCCCAAAAGTACAGTAAACAGAACGAATTCGAAACTCGAACCCAAAAATGTCATTTTCATTTTTATACCAAGTAGAAGTCGGCTGATGGGTGATGAGTGACGGCCATGGCAGCGACGATGAAAGCACCAAAAGCTCTGTGACAACGGCCGTGAACACGGCCGTTGAGCCCAATGATAGTTTGCTCTTATTCTTTATACAGGTAGGGGTTGGGTTTGGGGTGTTTTTTGGAGGTTTTTTGGGCTTTCTAATGCCTTTTTTTTAATTTTTTTAATTTTAAAATATGTCTTAATATATTTTACAACAATTACAATATCCTAAAGGCTACAAAATGACAACAAATTTACAAAAACTTAATTTTTCTTCAAATTTTGATCAATTTTTGGCCAAAAAGTAGGCACCTTATTGACATTTTGTAACATAACTTGTTTCAAAATAGAGCTAGAACCCTGCAATTTCAGGTAATACAAGTTAATTCAATTCTTTATCATTCAAAACAAAGGTATTTTTTAAATTTATGGTATTTTAGAGGTTACAGTGATTTTACCATAACCTAATTAATTTTCAAAATTTTTTAAAAATCTCGGACATTATTGAGAAAAATTTAAAATTCTAAAAGATAGTTTTTAAAAAGAAGCCAAAGTTGTGCTTATTGGTCAAATTTCAGGTTTATATCAGTTGTTTTGACCAAGTTACATTGATTTGAAAAAGTCAAAAAACCAAAAAAGTTCGAATCCGCTTTGACTTTCCAGCTTATTTTTGGCTTTTTATGTCATTTTTAATGATACCATCTTCTCAAAAATTGAAAATATAACATCTTTAAATCTCAGGATTACTGTAATTTCATTTTTTTCTTTCAGACCACCCCCGCTTTGCTCCTAGCCGGCTGTAACACTTTATTCTCCGGTTGGCTCTATGACCGCGCCGAAGCCAGTCCCTTCTACGATCGAATCCATGAAGCCTTCATTCTCACTCCACCCATCCTCGGCTTGAAAGGCAACATCGAGATGACGTTGGTGTCACGCCTATCAACCTTCTCGCATCATACTGGCTTCAACAAGAGCTGGTGGGAATGGCTCAAGTCGCTAGCCATTAACCTGACCTTGATCTGGACCCAAAGCTTCGTACTGACATTGTTCGCTAGTGTGATAACATTGATCATGTTGGTGTATAGAGCGCACAAAGACGTGGACATTTATTCGTACTGTATCATGCTGTTGAGTACGGCTATCACGGCGACAACGTTGGCTTCGGCACTGTTGGGGACGTTGATGTGCTTTTTGGTATGGTTGTCAGTGCAGATCAATGTGGATCCGGATAATGTGGCTACACCGTTGTCCGCTTCTACTAGTGATGTGGTCACATTGGCGTTGTTTGTAAGTTTTTCATTTTTAAAAGATTTTATAGTAGAAACTAGTCAGGGTAACGTAGGGTAGGGTACAATAGATTACGGTAGTTTATGGTAGGTAGGGTACGATAGAGTAAAATTGGCTAAGAAGATTATAGTTACAGTAAGAATTAGACAGGGATGGGCTACAGTAAGCCTAGGATTAGGCAACAGTAAAAAGGTTAAGGTAGGGCTTACTGTAACAGAGGAAAAGTGTCTATAGGACAAGTCAAGTAGGGTAGGGTAGGGTAGCGTAGGGGTAGAGTAGAGTAGGGTAGGGTAGGGTACGGTACGGTACGATATCAAATTTTAATTTTAAAATTTTCAGATATACATTGGCGAAAGTCAATTAAAAATTACGGAAACACCAGTTTATCTAGTCAACTTGATGCCTATAGTAATAAACATTTTAATAGTACCCTTCTTCGCTTATGTATCGTACGTTCATGAAGACACTCGACCAACACTGATCTCAGGATGGGGAATACTGATACTGGCTGTTATGTTAAGTGGGTATGTCTTCTTTTAGATTTCTATTGAAGTACTTTATTTGTCATTACATAGTACAGATAATAATTTATGCTTCTTATTACGAATAACATTATATTGTTTTAGGTTAGGTGGCTATATTCTAGAACAGTGTGAGACGGCGTTCCCAAACTCTTCAACCTTTCATCCATTACTTTCTGGTAAGAATTTTTCATTTTTTAATGTTACATTTAATTTTTGAGTTATAGTGTTCGTCTGGTGACATGTTATACGATGAAACGTGTCTAGTATTATACATATTACATCGTATAACATGTCTCTTTTTTGCAATTTTGATAAAATTGGTTTGAGATTTACTAGTACAAGGTATTGAAGGTACAATTTAGCATTTTCACCTTTAGTGTCATGTTATACGATGAAATATGTCCAAAAACATGTTTCATCGTGTAATATGTCACTTTTTAAAATTTTTTTCAATTTTTGCAAAAAATGTTTTAGGATTGGTTAGTAATTAGCTATTAGTAACCAAATTTATCAATTTTACCTTTAGTTCCATGTTATACGATAAAATATGTCCGAAACATGTTTCATCGTATAACATGTCACTTTCCAAATTTCCGAAAAAATTTTTACAAATAATATTATGAATTTTCTTATACTTACTAAAAACTTTATTTTAAGGGCTGTGTGGAAACAGAGCTTCAATAATGTGCAGTCGACTCAGCACCAAGTACAATATGACAGATGGAGAGCAACGGAAGCTGACTCAGAAAGCTTTGGCAGACTATGCAGTCCAGTTACTGTGTATGGATGTCAAGGTATGTTTTTTGTCATTATAAGTTTAATTTTTACCATATGGTACAGTTGGGACCAATTTTTGAGGTGTTTTAGGGCTGGAAAGAAAGTTATTGCGGTTTTTAAAAATTTGCAAATTTCTTTGAAATTTGATACTTTGATACTTAAAATAACAAATAGTATGTGATAAAACTTTGATTACGCCCTCGATTTTAGATGCGGACTCAAAATGTGGTGTACTACTGATCGTATGTTCGGTACCATTACAAGTGGTATTCGCCGTTGTACTATGCTTGATCTACCAGGATGGTAGTACAAATTTTAGTCTTATTAGTGTACTGGTAGTGAGTTCTTTGGCTCAGGTAGGTTTTATATTTTTAGCCCCTCCCCCCCCCCTTTCTTACCCTGCCCTGCCCGTGTCTTGCCTTGTCTTGCCTAGCCTTGCCTTGCCTTGCCCTGCCCTGCAATGCCCTGCCCTGCCCTGCTTTTCCTTGCCTTGTCCTGATTTGTCTTGCTCTATTATGCCCGGCTGTGCGCTTTTATTCCTTGACCTGCCCTGCTCTACCCATCCCTTTTCCTACCCCCTATCTCCACCCAACCAAAACTTTTTTAGCATACTGTAGCCGTACGGTATTTACTTTCCCAACTTTTAGGTAACATTTCTCATATTCCTATCGCACTGCCTGGTAGCACTAGTCGCGCGCTTCAACATGGACCCGGATAACTGCTCGATTCCCGTGATAACATCATTCGCCGACCTGACTGGAGCTGGTCTACTGTACTTGGTATTCCTCATCGCCGGAAAATTGTGTCCATACGCGTTGAAACATGACCATTAAACTAGGATTTAATGTTTTGGATTGTTTTTTTTTATAATTGCGGTAAAGTAGAGGGTACTGTAGGGTTGGAAACGGTTGAAAGAGCTAAGATAAGGCTAGTCAGGACAATATCAAGGCGGGGGGTTTATGGCACGAATGAGTTACTACGGCATTGTATGGAAGAGTAGGGTAGGGTAATTTAAGGCAGGGTAGGGTAAGGTAAAGTAGGCTAAAGTAACCATAAAATTACCAATTGTATTATGATTATCAGCCAAAAACAAGACACGATTCCAGGAAGAAATAAACCAATATCAATTGAGGCGCGTCACTTTAAACTCGACGTAATTGTAAGACATTAAAGGTAATAAACAGCCAAAGCAAACAACATAAAGTTTATGTTGTTATTGTTCATGGATGAAATTACTTTTACTACACTTTCAAAGTAAACATTATAGTTGAAAAGGGGAGACAAATACGATTAGTCATCATACCCTTTAGTTATATTTTTCACAACCATACCCTTTTATTATCAGACCATACTCTAACCTACTTTATTTTACCCTACCTTACCTACCCTACTTTCCCCTACTCTTACCTAATTTGTCGTACCGTACTTTGTCCTACCCTGCGCTTGTCTTGCTCGCCCTGTCTTGCCTTACCCTGCCTAATACTACCGTATCCCTGCTTTACCCTATAGTAACCTACCCTCGACTACAGTACACCAACCAATTCCTTGCCTTTACCTAGTTTCTAGCCCAATCTTATAAAACCCTATCCCTTGTTATCACAAGCCTATGTTAATATAAATTGTCATTGTCATCGCAAGACAAATAACCAATGTCTCATCACAGCCTTTCTTTGGAATATCAATAAACCTTGATACGATATAAATATTACTCATAGCTGACTCATTATGCGTTTAATCAATTGATGACCGGAAGACAATCTTTTTACTATCAAATTTGTACCAGTGAACGTTCTCATTGATCACCGTGATCTATGATTTCTCGCGTGCAATTCTTGGAAAAGTAATATTTTTTGTTTTTAAACTTTTGAGACTTTTGGATGTAGTAATTTTATGATGTTTTTAAGGTATTACAACTGTTATATGTATAGTATCATAGATTTTGTTACAAAAAATTTGGCTAATCCATAATATTATAGTATAAATATTAAAATGGAAAATGTAAGACACGTATTTTACCATAAAAATTAAAATATAATTAAAATACAAGGATCTACTTTAACATAATGTGTCGTGCTTTCACGTATCATATCACTCTTCTTTGCCCTACACTGCTCTATTTTTTGCTACCCTATCCTGTCCTACCTAGCCTTGTTTTATTTTATCCTTGCCTCACCTGGCCTACCTTGACCTGCGTTTTCCTACGCAAGCCCACTACCGACCCTAACTTAGACAAACCTATTGTAACCCCTACTATCGCCCATTGTTTTTCAATTTTCTCATTTTTCCACGCTCCTACCTCACCTTCAATTTCACAATTTTATAAAAAAAAAACCCCCAATCCCTTACCTAATATCACAACTAGCACTTTTTTCACCCCTACTAACCCTGCCCTTCTTAGTACCTCTATATACTTAAAGCCTCACTCTCTACCTAGGCTTACCATACTCTTTAAATCTCTACCCCCAACATTATCTTGTCTTACTCTATCCTGTTCTACCCTAATACCTTACCCGACGCTACACGACGCCGAACTCACTCAGCCCTGCACAGGACCCTAAACCCACCCCTAACCTAAAAGCACCTAACCCTGACCCAGCCTTCAATTTTTCTCTCTGCATCCCTGACGTGATTCTTAATCCGGCCGTGATGTTACAGCGTTCCGTCTCGCCGTTCCCGCGCTATTATTCAACCTGTGTTTGATGTTTATAAACCCGCGGAAAATTGGTTCCCCAAAAAATGATTCGCCCAACGAATTTATAGAACGTCTTTTTTTAAAATGCATTAAAACAAAAATAAGAAGACGTCGATTACAACAACACTCACTTACTCCATCGTATCAATGCGTGTCTGGACGCTACTGCTAATATTATCATTGATATGCCTGGAGGTGGCGGCATTTGACTTTTTTGGCCTATTTGGAGACAATGGAGGGAGTAAGAAGAAGGCCAAGGTGAAGAATGAAGAGCCGGTCGATGATAAGAATGCGCAGGTAAGTTGGAGGATAGACTGGCAAATGTAAAATACGAAAAATTATCCTATTTGTTCAAATAATTATGTGCCCCCTCACAAAGAAAATTTTTGGAATTAAAAAGCACATAATTATTTGAACAACAAAATATAGTCAACCCTACGCTAAAACTAATAATTTCAGGAGTACTTATACAAGTTTGGGTATGCTGGACCATCCCAAATTCAAGAATCTAGCTTCGGCCAAAAAGTGGCTAGTGTTGGGAATACTTTCAAGTCGGCTATCAAGTAAGTCATCAATATAAACAATAGTATTTAGTTACCCTTTATGCCAAACGATAAGTTTCTAGAATCATGTTTAGGCGTAGACGTAAGGCTAACCTTAGGAATAGGCTTCGGCATAGTGTTAAGCTTATGTTTACTAAAGATTTGCATCAAAATCCGTCGAGTTTGAGAAAAAGACCTATATAGGATGAAAGAGCATAAAATTTACTAAGAAAGACGTTTTCAAAGACTGCTAATTAACCTTGGCTAGCGAGATATTAGCGGCAAAAGGATTTACACAGGGTGTCTTACTTGATACTTCTTATATGCCTTGAACTGTCATAGTAGCAAAATTCCAAAACTGATGGTTTCATACATTCATTTTGCTCAAGGCGAATAAGAAGGATCAAGCACAACACTCTATGTCAATCCTTTGGTCGCTAATATCTCGCTAGCCAAGACCAATTAGCAGTTTTTGAAAACGGTTTTCTTCTTAGCTTTTTATGCTCTTTCATCCTATATAGATCTTGTTCTAAACCCTAGGGCTGTTTGGTGCAAATCCCTTGCTAGCAAAGAATCTAACTTACAATTGTCAGCAAAATTCAGTTCAGCCAAATTTTAAAATTTCTAGATTAAAAATAAGACCAAGAATCTTTCAGAAAGTTCCAAGAATTTGCTGGAATCACTCAAACTGGAGAACTCGACATCAAAACTCGAAAAAAGATGGCAGAACCACGATGTGGTATGCTTGATGTTCAGCCACTACAAGTTACGAGAGGTAGGACAAATTTTTAGACAAAGATTTAGTGAAACAATATTAAAAAACTAAAAAATATAACTCAAAAAGCCTTGAAAATCAAGAAAAAATACTCAAAATAAAAAAGAAACTATAGAAAACACATCAAAAACTAATGAAATCAGCCAAAACGCTGACTTTTTCATGCTTTTTTGCCAAAAAAAAGATTGAAAAATATATTTTCTGGTAGCAACTGATAAGTGATAAGATAATATAGGTCTCACAAATCCGTGTACTTTCAGAAGACGCCTATAAATGGAAGAAAAACCCCCTAACTTATTCAATTTTCACCTATTCCACCGATATTCCACATGATCAAGTAACGTAAGTTCAAGTTTTCACCAGAAAACACGTCATACTGACGTTATTTTTAAATTGCAACAGTAGAAGAAGATTATAGACAACATGAAAGTACATAAATTTTGTGATAAGCATAGCGGTCAAGAATTTAATAGTCATTGTTTCAAAAATCTCCTTCCAGCCGAGCGATCCGGAAAGCCTTTGACAACTGGTCGGAAGTGTCTCCACTCGACTTTACCGAAACCTCAAATCACAATGAGAACGCTGATATCAAAATCAAGTTTGCCTCACGAAATCACGGTGATCCATGGCCGTTCGACGGCAAAGGCGGCGTTCTAGCCCATGCCACCATGCCAACAAGTGGAATGTTGCACTTTGACGAAGACGAGAACTGGGTATTCATGGATGCGGAGAAGATTGCCAACTACGGTTACACTGATGTCTATCCAGTAGCCATTCATGAGATTGGTCATGTTTTGGGCTTGGAACATTCGAGGACGAAGAACAGTATTATGGCACCATTTTATCAGGAGACAGTCGATGATAATGGCAATTATGTCATGCCAAAGTTGTCGTCGTATGATATTCAGTCCATTCAGGATCTTTATGGTGAGTTCGAGGTCATAAACACATTATATTATCTTGGAAAACGGACGATATTAGCCTAGATCCATGAAGATTAAAGTCAGAAGGTATTGTCCTTCTCAATATTATCATTGATTTTTACCTAAAATAAATCAAATCATTACCCTTCAGGACCCCGTACCGGCCGTTTCCGTTCCACAGACACATCTAGTGGAGGCAGCTGGGGTGGCAGTCGATTAAACACAACTCCAAGACCACGAACGACCACTGAATCCTCTGGAGATGGCCTTTTCGGCAGTTTATGGGCCAAATGGACTGGTCGAGGTGGAAATTCGGATCGTGATCGCAATCGTACACCAAAGGAATGGACTGACTGGGACAGTGGCAGATCATCAGGATCGTCAAGCAACTCAGGATCATCAAACGGCGGTTCAGGATCTTCTTTCGGCGGCTTTGGATCATTCTTAGGAGGATCTAAAGGCGATGATGGAGCTACAACAACATTAGGGCGAACTGACGATGGATTTGGATCTAGTTCTGGCCGCTCCAGAGGCGGCTCAAGCTTTGGAGGATCTAGTGGATCTTCGTTTGGCGGAAGCTCCTTCGGAGATTCTGGATCTTCATTCGGAGGTTCAGGTGGCAGTGGAAGTTTTGGATGTCCAGGAATGGTCGATGCTGTTTCACCAAGTAAGAACACAAAATATTGAACAAAAAAGGTTCACAACACTTAATATTATCATACCCAAGCAGGCATTTTCATTTATTCAAATTTAAACAGACTTTTTATATTATTATAGACTATCAGGTAGTATAACATCAAAAACAGGTCAATTCACCCAAATTTTTTCAAAATTAAAATCCAAAACCTACTAAAACATTTTCTTTAGATCCCGGAGGAACTGTTTATCTATTCTCTGGCAGTAAAGTCTTTGAAATCCGCGACAAAACCATCATCAAAGAACATTCGCTTCGGACACTGTTCCCCAATGGCCCAATCTACGTTGAAGCGGCGTATTTGAACAAAAATGATCGTACCATGGTGTTGTTCCAAAGCTACAAGGTGTATGTGTTCACATACTTTGCTGGCAGATTCTCTCTTGACTTGAGCTATCCGAAATCGCTGCCAAGAACGTTGACTTTCAACCCAACTGGAGCTATCACTTGGTCCGACGGGCATCAATTCATCTTTTCGGTAGGTTTTGGCTGAAAATATGTAATTATGTATGTAAAAGAAGGTTAGTTACGCCTTACTTTATGTACAAAATGATGTTTTGAAGCAAAACGGCCGGCGGAAACTTCGAAATTTGATAAACTTTATAAAAAGCAAATCTTGACACGAAACTTATTTTTGGGTCAAGAGTTCCACTTTGGTGAAACAGATTTTTGATGATGGAATATCAATTAAAATCGACGTAAAACAACGTCATTAGATGTAAAAACCCTTTGAAATTACTTTCCAAACATTAATCTATCCATTTTCAGCGTTCCGACGACTTTGCGACCTACGATGAATACTGGAACGAGGTATTGAAGGAGGACAAGGTTTCTCGCTACTTCTCCGGACTGCCCAAAGGAATCCGTGGTGGACTGCCCTCATCTGGTGGCCGAATGTCCGTGTTCACTCGTGACAAGGTGATGGAATACGATACGAGTCGAAAAATGGCGGTTGGAACGGGTCAAAGCCTCAGCTCATACCTCCGGTGTTAATCATCAAGAAATTTGTATATTTTTCGTCAATAACTAGTTCATTTTGCCTCTAAATGATGCCAAATACCTATCATTATCTTCTCTAGCTATTGTCAAGTCTTTTCCAGTCATTTTTATATTAGAAAAGGCATGGCATCAATTTGAATTGTTGATGTTTGTTGAATACGAGTAAATTTGAGTAATCGGGTTGGGCGAACGTTCCTTGTTGCTAATTACCGGTAAATGTGGGTCATCAACGGATTTGTCCGTGGGATGCAAGATTAAATTGAATTTGAATTATTGCATTACCGAGTTTGGCATGAGGGCTCCATTAAAAGGTGTTTTAGGCTTGATTGGCCAAAACTATGTGGACATCCTCATGAGGTAGGTGAAATTTGGTTTTAATTTACTTTTTAGATATCCAAAGGCTTTTGTAATTGCCCCAATCCTCTTGACCATGTTATTATCGACCGGTATGGCAAAATTTCATATTATTCGAGGGGTGCATTTTCTATATTCACCATCAGACGCGCCTTGGATCAGTGAAGAGTTGGCGATAAAGGAATGGGCCCAAAATGATGACAAATTCTACCCGAGTAAAGATATATTAATGAGAAATGGCATTTTTCTCATTGTTACGGCCAAAAACGATGGTAACGTGCTGGAAAAGGAGAACTGCGAGGAAATTATACGACTGGTCGATTCTGTCAAGAATTTTACATTTTTGGATGAAAGTGGAGAGAGTTACAAGTAGGTTTTTATTTTTTGGTTTGGAAGGAAAGTTTTTGCAATTTTTCATTGATTTGGATAATTTTTGCGATCTGCATCCTGCGGGTGACAAGTTATACGATGGGTATTTAAATTGTTTGCTTTGTAAAGAAAGTTCTTGCCATTTTTTGTTTTGTAAAGAAAGTTTTTTCTAAAAAATATTATTTTAGATACACGGACGTTTGTTTACACTTTCAAAACCAATGTTTTTCTAATAATCATATAAGAATATTGGCTCAAATCTTTGCTGACAATAAACAGGTAGGTCATACCAATATTCTACGTGTCCCATCCTTTTTCATAGCTTTAAACTAACCTTACTCTACAATATTCTACCCTACAGAAATACATCTTGCTTTGTTTTACTCTAACCTACTTTATCTCATCCTACAGTTCTTTATCCTGCTAAGCTCTTCTTTTACTTCCCTTGACTTACTTAACCTTTACCTAGCCCTATCTATTTTTACCTTATCCTCATAATCAAATGAATTTCAGGCCCATATGAACGTAACTTATCCCTTCTTCACCTCAAAGTTTGTCACAGAACCTATTGATTTGACGTCGGTTTTGGGAGGTGCCATTTCAAAGGATGGGCATTTAGTCGAAGCTAAAGCTTGGATTTTGGCTTATCAGTTGAAGCAAAAAACTGAACAGTTAAGGAGGTTTTCATCGTAAGTTAGACTTGATATCATTTATCATATAATAGGTAAATAATATTAGTGTGATGTATGGTAAAGTAGAGTAGGGTAAGTTACTGTAAGATAGGGTATGGTAGGGTAGGGTAGACAAGCATAATGTAAAGTAGGGTAGGTTAATGTAGGATAGAGTAAAGTATGGTATGGTAGAGTAAGGTAGGGTATGGTAATGTAGAGCAGGGTAAGGTAGTCTAAAGTACGGTAAGGTAGGATATGGCAGAGTCTAGTGGTATCAGTAAGGATAGGACAGGGTAGAGTAAAGTAAGGTAAGTTAGGGTATGAAATTATAAAGTAAGGCAAAGTTGTCTAAAGTTTCAAAATGTTACAGTAGTTTCATTCACCAACTACCTCACAAGATTGATGATCTGAACCTAACCTATTTGAATGTATACCACTTTCATTCGGAAACCTTTGACGATGAATTGGCCAACAACGCAATGAGAATGTTGCCAAAGTAAGTCTGCATCACATTACCTTCTACAATACTCTTATTACCCATTTTTTACACAAAAGGTATATTACAGTAGCCAACCTGACAGTTGAATACAAAGCAATTTTTAGATTCTCAATTACCTTTACCATCCTCATTGTATTCTCAGTGATATGCACTTTTACTTTGTTTGAAACGCCTGAAGGGCTGTATTTGGACTGGATAAGATCAAAGCCCTTGATGGGTCTGATTGGAGTTATATCAACATTAATGGCTATCATATCAGCTATTGGACTTTTGTTATGGCTTGATGTGACCTTTGTGGAAATGTGCTCCGTTATGCCGTTTTTGAGCTTGAGTAAGGTGATATTGTAATAGGTGGAGGTAGGGGCTAGTATAGGTACGGTAGGGTAAGGTAGGGCTGGGTAAAAGTAGGGTAGGATTGCGTAGGTTGGCATAGAGCCTGATAGGGCAGGTAGGGGAGTTTAGGATATGGTAGGGTGGGTTGGGGTAGGGTAAGGTAGGGTACAGTAGAGTATGGTACAATACGGTAGGGTAAGCTAGGGTAGAGTACGGTACGTTTGAGTACAGTAACATAGCTATATCTAACATTTATCGAATTTTTTATTCCTTATCACTTCAGCAATTGGAATCGACGACTCCTTCCTCCTCCTATCATCTTGGCACAGTACCAATCCCAATGACAATGTCAAGCTCCGCCTATCACAATGCCTATCTCATGCTGCCAGCTCAATTACAATCACATCTATAACCGATACTCTAGCCTTTCTTATCGGATCAATAGCTCCACTACCAGCTGTCAAATATTTTTGCTACTATTCGTGTGTAGCCATCGTGTTCATCTACTTGTACACCATGACTATCTTCTCGGCGTCGCTGGCGATTCTGGGCAGGTGGGAGGAGGAAAAGCGGAATTCTGTGTTTTATTGGAGTACTAAAGAGTATATCAAGGGTTGTAAGTTGTTTTTGAAGGGGTATGATATAGAATGGCAGTGGTAAAGTGGCTTTTTCGTGAAAAAATGGGTTTTTGGGCGGACTTTTTGAGGAAAAGTAAATGAAATTGTCATTTTTAATAAGACGTCGTTAGGATTTTGTACTATAAATTATAGTATAGTCCACGTACTATCTTTTACTATAAATTTTGTTTTTATATCCCATGATTTACGATTCAAAAAATGCATTTTTTCTCAAATTTTTACGAAAAGTCGCTGAAATTCTAAAGAAAATTGCCATTTTTAAATGTATACGCATAAAATAATCAAATTACTGTACAGTAAAATACGAAAAGGGTTAAAAATAGCATTTTAGTACCATTATCAACCAAAATATTTAACTGTGGAAGCCATAAAATCGACCAGAAACATAAAAAAGTGTGGTATCAAGTGGTATATGGAGAGAAATTTGGTAATGTCTTGGTGAAACCTGCCTTTCAAATCTTTGTTTTACTGTCATATGTGGTTTATGTTTATACTACAGTAACTGGACTTAATCATCTTAAAATTGGTTTTAATGTAAGTTGGGTTTTTTGAGCTTAAATTAGTGTTTTAGATGAAAAAAAACTGATTATACCGTATTTTACCTTTCTTTACCATACCTTATCTTGTATTAACGTGCCATTTATGTAACTTTATGTACCCTACTGTACTCCCTCATATCCTATTTAATTCACCTTACCCTTTTTTTACTTTTTTTCACATTTTATATATAGGACCGACCGATTCACAAAAATCTTATTCCAGGTGACTAACATAATATCAGAGAACGAAAGTGCGGCAAAATTCGTGGAATTACGTGAAAAATACTTTACAACAGATGCATCACAGTTTGATCTACTAGTATTTTCACCTCCAAACATGGGCAGCCTCATTGAACGGACCAAATTTTTAAAAGTGTTGTATGAATTTGAGAGTACCAAGTGCACGAAAAACCGAACTTTTACAAATTTTTGGTTTTTTGAGTACGAGAAGTATCTGCTGAATTTGGGATTTGAGTCATTGGATGAGGTCGACGTTGATAAAAAGGTAAAAACATTTTTTTGTTGAGGATCAGATGGGTAGGTTAATATAGGAAATTGGTCGTAACTTTGGGTTTCGTTGATCAAAATTTTTAAAAATAGTGTTTTTAGGTATAAAATTAAATTATACATCACAAAAGATACGAAAATCAAGTCATCTCAACGTATTTTTAAAGATACAACCAATTTTATGTTACCCATCCCTCTTTCAGACATTCGACCAAGACATAGCTCCTTTCCTTCTCTCCTCGGACAAATATGCCTACGACTACAATACAAATGGTTCATTTCGCCTTACAGTAGCGTTACAGCCATTTACTACCGAAAATGAAATTACAACATGTGCCAGAATCATCCGTGACATCTGTTACAGCCATCCTCAATATAATATGACGACTTTCACGGCTTTATGGAACCTGGCCGATCAATTGGACACTATGTGGGTACAAACTATGCAGGACCTTTATATCTCTGTTGGTATGTCATGAAATGGCGTTATAGTTAACTTAAAATTTAAAAAATGAAATTTGGGAAAATTTTGCAGAAAAAAACCCAAATTTTGATGAAAAAACTCCATTTTAGGTGTAATGATGGCGATATCTCTACTTTTCATGCCAGATTTCAAATGCGGATTAGTCATCGGATCAAGCATATTATCGGTGGGCTTTGGCGTTCTCGGATTCATGGACTATTGGGACGTTAAACTTGACGCCACCTCCATGATCACTATCGCAATGAGTGTTGGGTTCAGCGTGGACTTTGCTGCCCATGTGGTATATGCTTTTACTGAACAGGGTAGAAATGTGTAAGTATTTTACCTTGGTTTTTCAAGTTTTAGGCTGAATTGAAGACATGGAAGAGATTTATGGGGATTTTTATATTATCCTACCTTGAGGTAGAGGTGGGCGCCGAAAATTAGCTGTATTTTTGAAATTTCATGGTTATATTTAGTATTATGTTAACAAAGTTTTTACAGATATCGTATTTTAACTAAAAATGGCAATTTAAGACGAATCCGTAGTAATAAAATTGAGTTACACTCAGGGACGTCGCTACGGATTTTCTCTGGGGGGAGGGGGAGACCGAAAAAAATTTTTTCGTCCACAGGTACCTGTGGACCGATTTTTCAAAATTTTTAATAATTTTTTTTTCGGATTGGCTCTGGGGGGAGGGGGTACCCCCTACCCCCCCTCCCCCAAACGACGTCCCTGGTTACACTTAATTTTATATTATCCACCACATCTTTTGCATGGATAATATAAAAAATGCTATAAATCAAAATTTTGTTTTTAAAAACTAAATCTATTTTAACATCTGACAAACCAGACCATGTTTTACTTAAAAAAGTAAATTTCAAGTGATACCAACAACTAAACATTGAGTTACACATAAACTTCTATATTACACTAGACATTAATGTTTTAGTGACCCAAATACTCGACTAAAACACGCCTTGGGCGCTGTTGGCTGGCCAATTTCACAAGGAACAGCTTCTGTATTCCTTGGAGTTATTGTTCTAGCCACCATCAACAGCTACATCGTACAGACTTGCTTTAAGACCATCTTTTTGGTCATCACTTTTGGTAAGTATAGTGATAACTTTAAATCATAATTTTGGAAGTTAGTAAGTAAACAATATAAATTTAGGTATAACCCACGCCCTCGTTTACATTCCAATCCTTCTCAACGTTACTTATAAACTGGAAAATGTGTTGTGGAAAGGTCAAGATAAATAAAGACTATGTTATTAAGGATAATGTCTATATTACTATTATAATATAAACCGAAAAGACACTTTGACGTATTTTACCCCGCCCTACCTAGAAAACCTTCCTTTACAACTCAACAATAAATTTTTTATTATTAACTTCCACGTACTGCGCCCAAAATTGATTTATTGGCCGCTGCAAGCGGCGCTTGTTATTTTATACGCTCAAACATGTTTTTTGAATAATTTTTTTTCTGATTAAAAAAAATAAATTGGTTGAAAAAATATAAGATTGGTTGTTACAAAGTATCAAAAATTCATTTTTAACTTTAAAATTTGCTGATATTAACATGGATGATCAAGAATTGGATCCAACTCAAGTAAAGGAAGCTTTGATTGACTTTGTTGTTGATGATTACAAGATTGTCAAAGCACTTGGAGCTGGTAAGATGGAGTTTTGAAAATTTTTGATTTTTACTTTAGGAGCATTTGGGGCCGCTTTTGAAGCCGAACATATCAAAAACAAAACAAAGGCTTGTATCAAGGTAAGGGATGTTGTAGTAGGGTACCGTCTGGTAGTACGGTAGTAGGGTAGGAAAAGATAATGTATATTTTGGTAGGTCAGTGTAAGGAAAAGTAGGGTAAGGTAGGGTAGAGTAGGATAAGGTAGGGTAGAGTATTGTAGGGTAGGGTAACGTAGAGTATGGTAGAGTAGAGTAAGGTATAGTAAGGCAGATCAAGGTGGTATAGGGAACAGTACAGTCCTGTAATATAAATTACAATACAAACCATCCCACTTAACACCTACAACCCACCATTCCAGGTAGCATTAGGAAGTAACAGAAACCTCCGGTTCGAAGCCGCAACGATGCAACGACTGGTCGATTATCAACGAAAGCACCGTACACGTCATTTGTGTCGTATTTATGAAAATGGTGAGCTAAATTTGGTCACGGACAAGGTTACATTGAAAAATGCCTACATTACCATGGAGTTTGCTCCAGGTAATATGGTCGGGCATATCGCTCAGTTTTATGGCTATGACTTCTTGATTACTGGTTGTGACTTGGCATTGAAGACTTTGAATGTAAGTGCTGATTATATTTATTTTATTTACCTTTACATTTACATATACTTTGCTATTCATCAAAATAATAAGAGAATCTATGGCTGTAAACAATTTTTGGCTAGCCTTAATCAAAAATAATTTTCAGATATTATAGAGGAGATATTAACCTTTATTTCCTCCAATTTTCATATTTCTAGGGACTCTACAACCTACATTCCTTGGGCATTATTCATCGTGACTTCAAAGCCGAGAACGTTGGTATGAGAAATGATCGAACGCCAGTGATCCTGGACTTTGGACTAGCCAGAATTGTCTCGGATCGTCAGGGAAACCTTCGAAATGCCAGATCTAAAGTGGCACCACGTGGAACGTCCGAGTGGGCCAGTTGGAAGTCCGAAATGGGCTTTGAGCAGGCATGGTTAATATAATTTTAACTTTATCGTATTTTCCAGCCGGTAATAATGAAAATCTTTTGTAATATGACATTACAGATGCCATACTAATAGTAGATGACTATTTTGAATAATAAAACCTTCCAGGGTTACGTGGACGACCTATTTGGTTGGCTATACACAATGGCCGAGCTGTTCTACCACAACGACGACAAAAATCCATTGCCATGGGCGGAATACGAAGCCCATTTCCGGTTAAGACAGATGATGAAGACCACACTGCTCCCTGCTAACCTCATCTACCGCAATATGCCCAATGAGTTCTATAGAATCAACGTAATTTCAAGTTTTATCAAAGCACTACATCAACATGACCTATGTCAATATAATAGCTTAGATCTCAAAACTTCGGTCGTTGTAAAACTAATCATTACATTTAAAAGTATCTAAACATGATTTCCATCAATTTCAGGCCTATCTTCATACACTAGATCGAGTAGACGCTCCAGATTATCGTTATATTATCCTTGATCTTCTACGTGCCAAACAGAAATATATAATCCTCAGAAACCGCGCCTTAAACAAACTAGAAGATGCAAATGAATACACAAATGAAAAAACATCAAAACTAGATCCACTTTGTCCAACCGTGGAGTCGAACGAGCTTCTGGAGCGATATTACGATGAAATCGAAGGGATCTTTGATAACGAATTTGGTGATCCTGATCTTGATTTGAATTAAATTCTTGTTATATTTAATAAAATCATGTTTATAAAAATGTTAGAACATAAAACACGTTAAAAAAAGCTAGCGGACTATAAATATAGCGCTTGAAACGCGAAAAACTAAACTTTGTGGGCAGCTTTCAGCGTATAACTTGTCTTTTTCTCGCGCCTATTTCATAAAATTGTTAGAATTCTTCGAATTTCTCTTGAATTCAATCCATTGAAGCTCTTGTGCTTCTTCAACAATAATGGCTGAAGTAAGTTGTATTTTAACTTCTAAAATTTAAATGGTTCATGTTTTGACGTTAAGGATGGCTTATGACATCGATTTTCAGGATCTGATGCGCAAATGGAAGGCGACGGCAGAGAAAGACTTGTTACACGAAGACTACAGTGACTTCCTTGGTGTTAATAAAGGTTTACAGAAGTTTATTGTAAGTTTTTTGTGGTTTTTCGGATTTTAGATGTTACTCATTATGAAGAGGTTCGTGGATAAAAGAGCTAAACAATGTTTTGCTAACTACATTCTTTGTTAAAAGATAAAGAAAAAGAAGCTTTTTCTTTTCCGCTCATCCTGTTAGGCGCTCATCCAGAATAGCCCCCCCCTACCCATACCATTTCAGCCCCCCACCGATGTCAACCAGAACATACCCCCCAAAATTCATTTTCAAAAAGCAAATTGAAAATTTCTTTTTTTTTTCTCTTGCGATTTTTCACATAAATTTCAATTTTGAACTAATGGTTCCATTTTACTTCGCACCCCCACCCACTGTAGATCGCATCCCCACCCACTGTAGATAGCACCCCCACCCACTGTAGATCGCACCCCCACCATTGTAGTTCACACCCCCAGAAAACGAAATTTACAACCGGCACGTAAAAAGAAAAAATTATTCATTTTTTACATTGACCTTTACGAAATCAATGAAAATGCGTATAAAAGGCAGCAGATTTTGCAAATTCTTCATTTTGCTCCTCCGTTCACCGCCCTGGCCAGTCAGTAGACCAGCACTCTCTCGCGCGACCCTCAACCTTCAACTCCGGACATTGCCGATATGGTTCGGCCAAGTCGGGTTGACCTGGAGTTGGAGATTGGGGGTTTCACTGGGGGTGCGAACTGGCGGTTGGGGGTGTGAAACGGAATGGGGGGCTGTTCTGGATGAGCCCCAAAGCTTCTTTATGATCTTAACTTAATCGAACAACTTGTTTTATATATTAAACTTTCATTTTTTTAGGAATCAAATGATGATCTCACGGAATCTTCAATTCTGGCACAGGTAGCGCTTCTTAACGCGGCCTTACGCCATCAGTTTCAAGGAACATTTATGTATTTTGATTCCGAACGTGCCAAACAGTGTTTATCACGATTTGATTATGTTCTGGGACAACTAGCGGCCTTAAAAAAGTCAGAAACTTCAGATCAACTACATTACTATGCGAAATCTAGTTTTTATTACCGATTGGGCGATTATCATCTTGCTACGTTGATTAAAACGGTAAGTATTTATTTTTAAATCTTCTTTGATGTTTAGAGCAGCTTTGTTAACAAATATTAGCTATATTCATTGAGTATTGGCTTCCCACGAAATTAAATTGTCTTTGATGTCTAGAGCAACATCACTTTTGTTGAAATAACGAAATTTTTCGACTGCAAAGTCAAACTGATGAATGTTTTTTAGAATGTAGAATCTGTAGATCAATCTCATTTATCTGTTGTTGTATGTTGCTACTCATTTGCGCTCTATCACCTTCTGAAAGGTCGCGCAGTAACAGATCTGAAGACGAGCAGTGATCAGTTTAATATGTTGGAACTTTCTCTACTTATAAGTGGAAATTTGAAGTATATTGGTGGTGCTAAGGCTTTGAAGGACTTTATGGCATCTAAAGATGTAAGTTATGTTGATTTGAATGTTTCATTTGGGCTGTCTTGAGGCCCTATATTGTTCCATGCATCTATTGCCTGTGAAGGCTATTTTTATATATAACAAGAAGTCCGAAGACATTATGGACTTGTGTTAATACAATAAGTATTTCAGCTACTACAAAGAATGTTGAGGAATGCTTTTTACGAGAAATCACAAGCCTTTCCCAGCTCAAACGACAAGTCTTTCATAATGTCGGATGTACCTGAGGTTGCCACGAATTTTGTCTTGCCAAACGTTGATTGTCTAAAAGTTTTGTCAGAAATTTGGTCATCAAGAAGGAAAACAATATTTCTTAATCGATTTTTATGGATCTACTTTAATATCAAGGATTTGAAGAAAGGTACGGGGGTTTTATATTGTGCATGAGGTCTGTTGGTGAAAAAGGTTTTGTTTTTGGATTTTTTGAAGGAATTGATGTTTTAAGATAACAAAATGTGTAATTAAGCTTGTTTTAGATGGCTTTTTGGACGATGTTACGAAGCTTGAAAGGTTACCGAAGAGCATGAACTTGGGGTTGAGTATCAAGGAGTTTACGGCGTTTGACTTGAAGGTAAGAGCTTAACTTTTTTAGATTCTTTTTGGTAAAAATATTGTTTTAGCTCATTTTTATAGATAAAATACGAGTTTTAGGTCCTGCTGTTCCGATTGTCCGAGCACTTTAACAGAACTTTGAACAATGCTTTGCTGTTGGGCAAATGTGTCATGTTGCCATCTCACTTTTACCCACTACTGCACAAACATGTTATAAGGCTGTGGAAGATATTAAACGATGTTGTGGATCAGAAAAGGTGAGTTGTAGCTTGTTTTTGGAGTTTTAAGCTTTAAAAATGGAAATTTGTGTTTAAAATAGATATTTTTTGCTGTTAAAAATGCTGTTTGGGTCAAGAAGTACGTAAAATTTAAAGGAATTGATGTTGCTTATGTTATAGTATCTTTATAAACTAATATATGTTGATTTGATTTAAAGTAAGACCTTGTTATCCATGTTTCAGTGTCGGAACAAGCGAAGAAATCCATTTCACATCGGCACTAGAAGAGATCCGAATGGATGTGGTCTACGAATGTGACAAGATTGGCCTGCTCAACACTGTCGGCTACCTAACCGAGAAGATCAAAATCTCAAAAGACAAGGAGAAGAAGCTCTACATCACATTGTTCGATAGATATACTCAAATCATGACACAGGCCGTGAAAGGCCACAAGTATTCGGACAATGCCTCTTGCTTCTTCCCCCACAGTCAAGTCGAATGTACCAAAGCCAGAAGACAGTTATCTAGAACAACAACTGAAGATCAAAATGGCTCAAGTTTGGATTGAAAAGGGAAATAAGGAGAAGGCAGAGGGGTTGATCAAGGAATTGGCCGAAAACCCACAGAATCTGGATGTGGTGGCTCAGATTGAGGAGAAGATGAGAGAGGTGGGTGTAGTTTTTGATGTTTTAATGGACTTTTTGGCATTTTATTGGTATAGATCGTTGAAAACATTATTTTTAGGTAACAATTTTTCAAAAACAAAGTGGTCGTTAGACTTTCATCTAGGTTTGATACTAAAAGCATGATTTTAGGTAACAAAATTAATATTATAAACAATTTCAGAAGAAATTAGTCTCCACTAGCCCTAACACAAGCCAGGCCAACTCGTCGATATTGAGTTTTGACACTTGTGATGACTCGTTCATGACCGCTTATAGCAATGGCAGCAGTGAAAATGGCTCAAATGACACTTTGGAACAGGTAAATTTTTTAAAGATTTTGGATAACGAAGATTGAGAAATATGGTATTTTAGGTAACATAATGTCAAAAAATTGGGGGTTTAGGTCACAAAATAAAAATGAGATTTTTAGGTAACAAATCGGCTAAAAATTTGTAGTTTAGTTAATAAAATAGCTAAACATTACATTTTTAGGCAAAAAATGGCTAAAAATTGGTGTTTTAGGTAACAAAATAACTAAAAATAAAAATTTTTGGTTAACAAAATTGCTGAAAATAAGACTTTTAGGTAACAAAACAGCTAAAAATCAGGTATTTAGGTAACAAAATAACAAAAGATTAAAAGTGAAAAAATAAGTAAAAATGAAATTTTAAACAAAAAACCCCCCTTCAGAGCGGCTTCCAAATTATTGACCACCCCGACGACACCGCCAAAAAGATTCAAGAAGCTCGAGCCAAGAAATACGAAAAACTCACGGAAATCATGGATGTATACCTAAAAATCGCTCAAACCGAACTGGACCAACTCAAGAAGTACGCCGAACAAATTGGCGCCGTCTAAACCAACATTAACCCGTGTCATATTCGAATAGTTTATGTTATGAACAATATAAAGTACAATTTTCGTTAACAATAATTATTGCAAAGGTTTTGCTTTTGATTATGGTAACTGTGGTATGTTTCGATGATAGTATTGATGGTTATGGCAGTTGTGGTGACTTCCTGTAAGGGGGCCGAGCCTAATTTTGGCCGGATGCTGGCTTTAGTGGGCCTCCTTTCAGGTCTGGTGGTTACAACTAGAGTGGGGTAAATTTTGACCCCGGAAGGGAAAAAATGAGGAATGTGTGGATCAATTATGTAATATGGTCCCCCCTGTTCGTTTTTCAAAAAAAAATTTTTTACCCCCTCCCCCCCCCCCAAAAAAAATAAAACCAAAATTACCCTGCCCTCGGCTACCTATGGTACCGTCAGCTTATAGGCTCGCATTTTTTTTCAAAATTCAACGAACATCAATCTAACTATATCATTTTCTTCCAAAACATTATAGTTAGTCCATAGGGGGGACCAAGTACAATTTTTTCAAAAAAATTTTTTTGCCAAAAAATACCACAACAAAAGCAAAACTTTGCGCTGAGGTAAATTACAATCATGTAAGCAAGATCATTTCCTTATAGATCCACATTTTCAGTCAATAACACAATAACTGTCCAAGATATTCCGTGCCATGGCCGTGTTACCACTTGATTGATAAATCAAAGCCAAATTATGGGCGGCTAGCCGTTTTAGGTCGTACCTCGTACCCACCTCGATTTCGCCATTCTCGTTCAGTACCATTGGGGGTTCGGTTTCGTAGAGGACCTTTTCGTAAAAGTGGATTGCGCCAGGCATGATGCCGATTTGGTGGAGCATTCGAGCCATATTGTACATGACTTCTTGAGGTGGACCGTCGCGGAACTTTTTGTATTTCGTGAAGAATGCCATGCCCTGGAAAGGAATAAAGGTTTTGTAAGAAAATTCAACGTTTTTCAGTTTTAAATTTGAATTTAAAAAAAATTTTATCAAAAAATTGAACTTGGTCCCCCTGTTGATTTTTTAAACCCAAAATTGAAACAAAAATCCACCCCGACCATAATCAGTCCTCCATCGACATAATATATACAATTAAATTAAAGTCCAAAGCCCTATATCCAAATTTTCAAAAAAAAATTTTTTTTCGAAATCCACCCCCACCCTTAAAAAATACCACGCCCCACAAAAAATTAGTGGCAATGCCATGCCCATAACAATTAAACCTTTTTTTTGAAAAAACGTTTGTTTGAAATCCACCCCCATCCCTAAAAAATTACCCCGCCCAAAAATTTTTTTTAGAATTTCGCCTCCACCTTTCCTCCCTAAAAAAACCTACCTCTTAGCCCTCACTCACCCCCTCATTCAGAAAACAAAAAAACCTACCCTAATAGCCAACATTTGCCGACTGCTAATGTCCCTCTTGCATGACATATGAATGAATGTCAGGCCAATCAGAAGACACACCTCTGGGTCTTCTGGATTTTCAATCCACAGCTTTAGATATTCACTTAGGGCGTGGCGATATGATCCTGTTACCAACGAATTATTGCCTGAAATCATTTGAAGCTGTGGCTCTAACGGTGATTTAGCTTCGGCTCTCATTATGAATCTGTGGTAGGCAATGTTCTGATTCTTGCAGAAGACGTAGTTCATGGCGTTGTAGATGCGTTCTTGATAGTTTAGCTTCTCTTCCGATTCCATGGCTAGTAATCGGCCCTGAAATCATGGCACAAATAAAAAATATGTAAAAGTTTATGTAACAAAATGGCAAAAAATAAAATTTTTAGGTAACAAGATAGCGCAAAATCAATTTTTAAGTAGTGAAATAGCAAAAAGTTAGAATTTTAGGTGATAAAACGGTCAAAAATTAAATTTTTAGGTAACAAAATAGTAAAAAATAGGTTTTTAGGTATCAAAATAGCCTAAATTTAGATTTTTAGGTAACAAAATAGCAAAAATTAGCCAAAAAACTAGTTTTTAGGTAACAAACTAGCAAAAACAATCCTCTTTTTCCACCCAAAACTAGCCATTTGATTGTTCAAATAATTCTGCGCCCACTAGACATAAAAACTTTTTTTCAGAGAGGACACAATATTATTTGAATGACCTTAATATTTTAAAAAACCTACCGGCATATTCGAATACAAGTTCCTCAAATATTCAAAAGTCACACTGTAATGCCTAGCCTTGATCGAGACATACAGTATCAGATTCAAGAACGTTGTTATCGTAGTCTTCTGAAGTTCTGGTTGCATATTGGCCAAGTAGACAATCTCTGCCATTTCCACGTATCTCTCAGTTTCGTGTAGAGCTTCGACCAGCCTCAGGCAGTAGTCGTGTAGATCGTTTGTGCTTAACGATCCCGTCGGCCGTTCCTCCGAATAGGCTATTGCCCCCAGGCGTTTGATTAAGCGTTCTATTTGAGAGCCTCGCATTACTTCGATCATTGTGCGGTAGAGGATGGAGCATTGGACTAAAATATAGTATTTTAGGTGGACTAAAGTATTGTTACTTTAGGTAAACTAAGTACTGTTTTTAGTTAAGTTAGGTCTAGTAAGCTTAAGTTTTTTTTCAAATTCTTGGTATTTTAACGCAGAAAACGCAAATTTTTTGCAATATTGTTACCTAAAAACCTAACTGTTTGTGATTTTGTTACCTAAAAATCTAATTTTATGCTGTTTTGTTATTTTAAGATCGCAATTTTGACCATTTTGTTACCTAAAAACTTATTTTTTTGCTGCTTTGTTACCCAAAAACCTAATTTATGGCTATTTTGTTACCTAAAATTCTAATTTTTTCCTATTTTGATACCTACATTTCTAACTGTTTGTGATTTTGTTACCTAAAAATCTAATTTTTTGCTGTTCTGTTACCTAAAAATCAAACTTTTGTTAATTTTGTTACCTAAAAACCTACTATTTGGCTGCTCTATTGCCTACAATTCTAATTTTTTTGCTGTTTTATTACCTAAAAATCGAATTTTTGGCCATTTTTTAGCTAATAATCGAACTTTTGTTAATTTTGTTACCTAAAATACAGATTTTTAATCAGTTTGTTACCTAAAAACGTGTGTTCTGACTATTTTGTGATCTAAAATTTAAATTTTTAGCCATTTTTTCCTTAAAATCCAAAGTTTACTACCTAAATAATAAAATTTTTAATGATGTAGAAAAAACCTCGTATTTTACCTACCCAATTTGGTCCGCGATCGTTTGGCAAAGTTTTGAAACTTGTAGATTGGGTAAAAGTAAGGGATGAGAAGCATTCGAAGGCATCTGATATATTGTTCTACTTGCTGATGGTTCTTCAGGGCTTCAGCTTGTCGGATTAGTAGTCGTTCGTCCTAAAGTCGAGTTCAATAAAGTATTATCATGACTTTTAAACTGTGCTAAACATATTTTCAGCCCCCCTCCCCAAGGTTAAAAATACAAACCAATACCAGCCCCCACCTATTACAGTCACTTACCCTCTCATACCTTCCCCGCCCCCTCCTAACCAGCCCAAAACAAAAAGCCTTACCGGTAGCTGAGTACACAGATCCAAATCATAGTCCATTAAGACCTGTAGCGCATCTTCTGACCTGCCTAGCTTCTGCAACACCGTTGATAAACTGATCCTGGCATTGACAAAGCTTGGCTGAATCTCCAGCACATTCTTAAAATACTCCAAAGCCTTGTCCAGGTTATTCCTAGCCTGTTCAAACA
This sequence comes from Bursaphelenchus okinawaensis, assembly GCA_904066225.2. Classification (NCBI taxonomy): domain Eukaryota; kingdom Metazoa; phylum Nematoda; class Chromadorea; order Rhabditida; family Aphelenchoididae; genus Bursaphelenchus; species Bursaphelenchus okinawaensis. The sequence continues at coordinate 804,299 of CAJFCW020000005.1, read as the reverse complement.
GTCCACAAAGATGTAATACCTCTGGATGTTGAGAAAAGACATCAGTCTGTACTAGCTTCTCCATGAACTGGACTCCATTATTGAAGTACTCGAGTTGATGGAAGGTCTTGCCAATCTCGATACAGGCGTTGATCTCGTCTTCGTTGTGAAGAGCTCTGGTTAATAGCACATCTAGTAGGTTTTTTATTGGTTTTAGGTAGCCGAGGTGTTGTAGGCAGATGACTGATTTGGCTATCATTAAGGTGCTGAATGTGCCTGGTACCTCGATCTTGGCGATCTTGCTCAAACTGTCCGGAGGGTTGAAGGTGTAGCCGTGGTGGCTTACTGTGATCTGAAATGAAGTTTTCAATTAGAAAATTTCAAAAATTTTTTTTTAATTTTTTAAAATTTAAAATTTTTTAAAAATATTTTTTTTAAATCAAATTTACCTGTATAAAAGCCTTGTTTTCATCATTATAAGCCTTGACATCTTCACATAAAGCCAAGATTGATTTCAAACATTCATCATACTTCTTTCTACCCATCCACATACCTAAAATTATATCTTTAGCTTTGAAAATCGACCAAACCCTCGTTCCTTAAAGTTACTCACCCAACAAAGCCAAATGTTGAACATCAGCCATTCTTCTGAACTCATGACATCGTAACAAAAAAATTTTCAAAGCTTCTGTAGCTTTTTCTTCGTCCAAACAGTCGATATAGTGCTCAGCAGCCTAAAATTAGGTAATAAATAACAAGTTTCGGATAGCTTACCGTCTGAATCAGCCTCTGCATCCATTCGAAATCCACATTCGAAGCCTTACAATCAATGGCTTGAGCTGCTTGAAGCCGGATCTTCATGGCAAACTTGATTAGCCCTAAGGTCTCCAAGAGTTCAATGCGCTTCTCATAATACAACCAGTTCCCTGGCTCGCAACGGATCGCTACAACAACATATTTCGTCTCAAAACACTTTTATATCTTTTTAAAAATATAGTATAAATTTTCGTATCTTTTTTCATATCAAAAACCTTCACATCTTACCATTGCCATAACAAGCAGCTGCCACTTCCAATCGTTCCAACTTCACGGCCGTTTCCCCAACTTCGGCCCACTCTACAGCTGAAGCACGATGACTAAGATGATAAGCTAACAATCGGAACTCCAGACTCTTTACTTCATCGCCCAAATCAAGATAAATGTCCGCAATTTGTTGATATGGATCTGATTCTCGAGGTTCTTGACGAATCGCCTCCTTCAGAAGTTCCAACGCTTCATCAAACCGCTGATTGGCACAGGCTACGTTAGCTTGACCCATCAGACCATCAATTGCTCTAAAATTGGCTTTTTTAGTTGAATATTTTTTTACAACACAAAAAAATGAATATTATTCATCTAAAGTACCATGGATAATATCACAAAGCATAAAAAACCTATATTTTGCAAAAAAGCTTTAGTTCAAAACCTAGCGCATCACAATAAAAACCTTTTGAAACCCAAAACAACAAGAATTACATCAAAATAATCTTACTTGTTCGACCTCCTTATTTTAGGTGGCTTTGAAGGCCCCGCGACTTCTCCGTCAGCCACCACTGGCTCTTTTGTCCCGACATTCATCTAAAAAGAAAATAATAATATAAAAATCAACTTACCGTGCCAGAAAACACAAATTCCCCAGATTCTGAATCGATTCTAACGTTGTTTCGAATCTCCGCTGGTAGGTCATTGTTAGCGAACAAAGCTTCGATCGGCGGTGGTTTTGGCTTGGCTCTTCGGCTTTTCTGTAAAATGTAGTTAGATTATACATTTTTCTAGCTGATAGTTACAATATTAGAAGAATAAAGTGCCTAAACCTTAAACAACAATGAAAATATTAAGGATAACATACTTTTTTGGTTGGTGAAGTTGGAGGTGGCATAAGTTCGCGATCGTCTTGGCTTTGAGAAGAAGTAAGCTCGCCTGAACTAGAAGCACCTCCATTCAACTTTAAATATTCATCGTAAGAGATTTCGTTGTTCATAAACTTGTTAAATTGTTCATCTTCGGCCGCCAATGCCTGGCTGTCTGTTTCTCCCATTTGCTTTGCGATATCTAAATCAAACCAATTGAAAAGCTAACTTAAAACCTTTTAAAACCTTGCTTAAAGTATTCTAAATAAATTTACAATAAAAATATATCAGAAAAGGTAGTTAATATTGACCAAAAACTTACAAGTAGCCATTGAAGACTCGACGGAATCGTTTCGAACTCGCATTGGAGCCAAAGACGCAAAATCTTGCGACATTTTACTAACAAATTTAGTAGATTATGCTTGTAGTTAACAATATATTTATTAATTTATAGGCTTTGGTAAGTTATTATAACGTTAAATACCTTGGAACGCGCTTCAAAGCCAAAAATTCCGACGAAAAATATTTATTTTGTTGCGCGGCCTGCAGTGTTGTGGGCGCAGAAGAAAAAATAGGCGTGGTGGAGAAAGTGAGAGAAATAGAGAGGGAGACATAAGCGAAGCTCAAGTGTAATGTCAGAGAGTGGAAGATCGCTCAAATAACTCCTAATATTGAGCGAAACCTAGGCTAAAAGGGAAGTAGGTATTTCTTTTGAGCGAAATGGAAGATGAGAGCTTCGGTTTATTAACCCAAGTTTGAGGTTAGCTCATGTTTCGGCTCTGAACTCTCAGTGGCTGATAAGGAGAAATTTTGGAATGCTCTGCCAGAATGTGGAGCACATAATACTAAAAAATATTTTTGCTTTTGTGGAATTCTTGAATAACGAATCGCTCGAAGATTTTAAATTTGTTCGTTGTAAAGGAGTTTAGGTATAGAGGGGTTTCAAATGCTATGTGTAGTGTTGGCCGGAGATTCAAAAGTCGTTTAAAATTTAACATTTACTTGCAAAATGTAAATGTTTTTGTAAAATACAGTAGGGTAGGGCACGGTATTGCTAGGCAGGGCTGAGCAGAGCAGAGAAGGGCGGCAGGGCATGGCAAAACAGGGCAAAGCAGGGCAGGTTAAAGTAGGGCATGGTAAGGCTGAACAGAGAAAGGAAGGGGACAGGGCAAAACAAGGCAGGGCAGAGGTAAGGTTAGACAAAGCAGAACAGGATAACGCGAGCAGGGCAGGGGTAAATTAGGGCATGGTAACGTTGGACAGGGCAGGGAAGGGCGGCAGGGCAAAGCAGGGCAGGACATGGCAGGGATAAGGTAGGATATGGTAAGGCTAAGCAGAGCAGAACAGGGCAAAGCAGGACCAAACATGGTAAGGTAGGGTAGGGCAGGGTAAAGTAGGGTAGGGTATGGTAGGGTAGGGTAGGGCAGGGGAAGGATAGGGTAGGGTAAAAAAGTGTGTTTTTTGAGTGCTATTTGTCAATATTGAACGCAAAACATACTGTAACATCAAAACCACATCAACAACTATAGCCATCGTGTAAACAGGGCTTCATGAAGCTTCGGAGGCCTGGGAATGGGAGTGTATTGTTTGTGTGAATCACAAAAATTTATAAAATATTCCTGGAGTGATAATAAAACGACGTTAACGGGGCTTTTATCGCCCAAGTTGCATATCAAAAAGCATCGTATTTCCTGTTTTTTGTTTACTTTCTTGGTCTACAGAGCTTATCATAAGTTGGAACAGTGTTTTTCTTTGAGAAAAGCTAAAAATCTTAAATATTTATAACTTTCACTGCTAGTGACATCAAAAATTGTGTTGAAAACACCAAAAATTAATTTTTTTGGCTACTACAACATACTAATTTAATTGTCATTTTTTACTAATTCATAGTACATTCTAAGGTTCCTTTGGCTTTAATAGATACTACAAAGTGTATATTTTGATCACTGAAAATTTTAGCCAAAAATACTAGGCTAATATACTATAATATCTTCAAACAACTTGTCGTACTACTATTGGCGGCCAAAATTTGCTAATATTTTTGATTTTTTTTATTTATAACTTGTCGACAAGGGTTGTTTGGTACTATTTTTTGTACTAGCTAGTATATTAGTACTGTAGTTTATATTTTATGTTGATCAAACGAAGTATATTGTACTATATCTTGTCATAGGAGTTCATGAAACATAAAAGGTCATCAGACGATCTGAAGCGATTAAATTTGATTTTTAGTATATAACGTTGTACATCAGGCTATTGTAAGTACTTTTGCTTAATTTAGTACCGTACTGAACATACTTTGTTATAAAAAACCGGTTTTGAGTCTTACAGGTTGTATATACGATAGAAAAGCAACAAAAATTGAATAAGCCAGATCATTTTCTTGATTCATTCAAAATAGACAAAAAAGTAAACATCCGTCTACGTTTTTGACAGTGCTGTTATATTAGCTATATCTTTGTTCATAGCGCTACAACACCATTGTACATAATCTATTATCTTGTCTAAATAGTACAAAATGTCCCAGGATAAAATAGTATGTGTAGTCAAACACAGTACAATGGATATTTACATGGAGAAACAAGCTGTTTTAACTTCAGTCGACGCTTTATCAAAATTTTCGGTCGAACGAAATGCTGCCAAGTTCATTAAAGAAGTAAGTTTGCAATACCTTAAGCTTAACCCTTCTAAGCCTAAGTCTACTAAGCTTAAGCCTACTAAGCCTAAGCCTAAGCCTAAGCCTAAGCCTACTAAGCCTAAGCCTACTAAGCCTAAGCCTACTAAGCCTAAGCCTACTAAGCCTAAGCCTACTAAGCCTAAGCCTACTAAGCCTAAGCCTACTAAGCCTAAGCCTACTAAGCCTAAGTTTACTAAGCCTAAGCCTACTAAGCCTAAGCCTACTAAGCCTAAGCCTACTAAGCCTAAGCCTACTAAGCCTAAGCCTACTAAGCCTAAGCCTACTAAGCCTAAGCCTACTAAGCCTAAGCCTACTAAGCCTAAGCCTACTAAGTCTAAGCCTACTAAGCCTAAGCCTACTAAGCCTAAGCCTACTAAGCTTAAGCCTACTAAGCCTAAGCCTATTTAAAATGACATTTAAACGACAATAACAAACATTTTATAGGACTTCGACGATCGATTCGGTCCACAATGGCATTGCATCGTGGGAAAACAGTTTGGTTGCTACGTATCACATTACAAAAACGACTTTATTTACTTTTACGTGAACGCCGTTGCCATTTTGTTGTATCGGACTGGAAGTAAATGATCATTTTTAATATTTTTGGCCGTTTTTTACTCCTTTCCCTACCCTACCCTACCCTACCCTACTCCCAAGTTTTTGTTTGTAAAATACTATTTTTCCTACATATATTTTTTATTTATGCCGTATATATTGTAGTAGACAAGTCAAGGCTTGACGATTTTAAATTCGTAGTTGCGCAGCCCACGAAGAATCATAATGTGATTGCTGTAGACAATCAGCACTGTCATGTACTCAAATATAGCGAAGAATTCGTAAGCTGAAACGACAATGGCAATAACTTTCTTTACAAAGCAAAAAATTGCAAGAACTTTTTTTACAAAACAAAAAACGGCAAGAACTGCCTTTACAAAACAATTTTTTGTGACAAACTTACCAATAGTAACACAGTACTGCCAGTACAGTACGAAAAATACTAAGATCATAGGAACAAAGAGTAGCATTAACAAGATCAACACTATTCTTGTTTTGAAGTGAGAGTGGTACTGTAACATAAATTCGTTTATTTTTTTAAACCTATTAAGTCTAAGTTTACTAAGCCTAAGCCTAAGCCAAAGCCTAAGCCTAAGCCAAAGCCAAAGCCAAAGCCAAAGCCTAAGCCTAAGTTTAAGCCTAAGCCTAAGCCTAAGCCCAAGGCCTAAGAATACCAAGCTTAAGTTTACATTTCAATAACAAAACTTACTGTTTTATTCTCATAAAACTCCTTAGAGCATCTGAAGCAAAAAGCGCTGGTTATGAAGTTGATCAGGCAGTTTATAATGAACCCAACAAACAATATAAGGTGTACATTTCCGTTTTCTCTTTCTCCAATTATTGTCAACGCTACAGTAAATAAAAGCTCTAGAAAGCCGGTTACCAACCCGGCTAATGCCAAAAATCGAATAATACCTTTATATGAAAAAGCGCTGTGTACTCGACGATTAACTAGGTCTGAAAATGAAAAAACTTAAATTTTAATTTAAAAAAATTTTACTTTAGGTTGATTGTAACTATAAGTTTAATTTGTCTAGAGATTTTAGATTTGTAATCAAGCTTATTTTAAGCATAAGACCAAGCTTGACCTAGATTTTGAGCCTGAGATTATGCTTTAGTGTGAATCCCGGTCCGGACATAAATTTAAAACTTAAGCTAACCCCTGAGCTTAAGTCTGAGCCTGAGTCTAAGCCTGAGCTTGAGCTTGAGTCTGAGCCTGAGCCTAACCCTGAGCATAAGGCTAAGCCTGAGCTTTAGCTTGAAGATGAACCTGAGTCTGCGCCTAAATTTTAGCCTGATCATGAGCCTAAACGTAATTCTTTTCGTAGCACTTTTACGAGTTTTACATTTCCATTTTCAAATTGCCCATTTTCCCACCAACTCATATGCAAATTCGTTGGGTAATAAATAAAGTCGTAGGTCAAAGATTCGTATCTCAGGCCGAGATGAATGTCACTTACACGCCTGAATCAAGTAGACGGGCCGTAATCCGGCATGTAGAACCACTCCAAAATGCCAGAGGACTCGTTCGATGGGCAAGTTGATTATTCTCGAGAGAGATGGCAGGAGAACATTCTTAAACGCTTAAGTAGTTACGGGGCTTCGTTTTAGGTTATTTTGAAGGGATACGTCTTAGGACGATTCTAGGTTATTTTGAGGGATGAAGCCTTAGGACGTCAGTTTGTTTTTTTTCCGGATTTTAATGGAAACTTGGGTTTGTATTGGTCAAGGAACGATTAAAGGGGAAACAATTTTTTTTCTAGTTTAAGGTTCTTTAAGTTTCATATCACCTACCCGTTTTAAGTTTACTAATCCTCAGCCTACTAAGCCTAAGCCTAGTAAGTCTAAGCCTACTAAGCCTACTAAGCCTGAGCCTACTAAGCCTAAGCCTACTAACCTTAAGCCTATTAAGCCTACTAATACTAAACCTAATAAGCCTAAGCCTATTAAGCCTAACCTAATAAGCTTAAACCTACTAATACTAAGCTTAATAAGCCTAAACCTACTAATACTAAGTCTAATAAACCTAAGCTTACTAATTGTACGCCTACTAATCCTAGGCTTATTACCCCCACAGTTAGAAAGCCTGCGCCTACTAAACCTACGGTTAATAAGCCTACGTCTATTAAACTAATTCTACGCTAACTAAGCTTAAGCCCACCAAGTCTAATCTTGTAAAGCATCAGCTTATTACTAATAACTAACAATAAGTCTACGCTTTCTATGCTTACTAAGCCTATTCTTACTCAGTCCGTTTACTAAACAAGTCTAATAATTTTAGCTTAAATCCGTTAAACCTAAGCTTAGATAAACTAATATAATAAAACCTAATTTAAGCTTAATTTTAAGCGTAAAAAACTTAAAATTATAAGCACTAAATTTGTTTTTTATTTGCAACTAAAAACTTACTCCACAAGTCCACTTGTAGTTCAACAACTTTTTGTAATCGTATCCAAATCCAATAGCAAATACCAAAAATAGCGATAGTAGTACTGGACCCAATGATAATAGTACAAGCTTTTTGTATGTAACTTTGAATAGTTCTATAGGTTTAGTCGAAGATAGTAAAAGAGCTGATGATCGTGTTGAAGCTGGTGAAATCGATCGATCGTTTGATTGACTTGGAAGGTCAGAATCAGAAGAAGATAGTAACTTAGGACTAGTACCTAGATATGATGCTTCTGCATTTTCTAGTCTTGATGTTGTGGGAGTACCTTCGTCTGTCCTCGACTTTGAATTTATGCTACCACTCGACTTATAAGTTCCATTTCTATCACTTTCTGTTACTAAACAACATGAAGATGTTGGTTTATCTTCTTCAATTTCTTCATAAACATGTTCTATTTTGCTTGAGTTTGACGATATTGGCCTGGTAGATGGGGTGGAAGGCCTTGAAGTATCTAGAAAATTAAAAAGCTGTAGAACATCTAGCTGTACGCTAGCTTTACCTAACCCCGCTCTAGCCATATTCTAGCCCAGCTTTAACCAATCCCTATCCTGGCCTTACAGTACCCTTATCCAATTCTTTTGTTCACCCTACCTAAATTTACCTAACCTTACCCTTGTCCTACCCCTACCTTTGTTTTACCTTAATCGTATCTTAGCTCTGCCTTAGCTTTTCCCTACTCTCCTCGCGTTCTACTATAGCTCTGCCCTAGTCCTATCGTTGCTTTACCTTGGCTTTAAATTAGCCTTTCCCTATATTTATTCTTGCCGTAACTTAGTCTTATCCAAATCTACTTTAGTTTTATCGCAATTTTATCTTAGCCCTACTCTAATAGTTCTACCCTAGTCTCACCTATGTCTAATTTTAGTCGTTACTCTAGCCTTACTCTAGCCATTACCCCAAGCCAAACCCTACGATTCAGTATTATTTTTAGTAAGTGTCTTATTTTAGCTTATACTTTAACAAACTCTACTTTATCTTAACCCTTGTCTAATATTATACAGTAATAAAAACGTACCCATATAGCCGCAATTATCATCAAATTCTCCACAATCAGAATCTCTAACACAACCACTATTCGTTTGATCAGTAGCACTTTTAATTCCTGCCATTTGTTACCCAATCCCAATTAACAACTAAAATGGCATTCGAACTTTTAAGTAATCGAGAGCGCGAAACGTTTTATCAATGATAGAAGAAAGGGGGTGAGAGGTGAAGGTCACGGTCGACTTCTTTGTAATCCCGAAGGAAAAACAATCACCTTTTGTTGTTCTTACTCATCTTTTGTCACTTCTTTTTGTTCTTTAATTACTTTTTGAAGTTTATAGTTTGTGGCTATAATAGCCGGCATTAGGCTTAGGCTTAGGCTTAGGCTTAAGCTTGGCTTGGTTCTTATTTTTAGTTTTAGCTTCAGCGTAGTCTGAGCTTTAGTCTTTGCTTCAGCATAAACGTTAGTTGTAGAGACAGCCCAGCCCTAATTATACCCCTAGCTTTAGCTCTTACTATTGACCATGAGTTAGTCTTAGTTTTGTTCCAGCAGGTTTACCTTACCCACAACTTTACGTTTTGTCGTTGCTTTAGCCTTAACTGATTTTTAACATTGACACAATTTCTAAAGTCTTTTTTTAGTTTGTCACTTTTAAAAACGCTTTTCTAAATTTTAAATTCTAGGCCGAAATTACAAAACTTTTTAAACCAGTCTAATCACCTTGATGTAGCAATCAGCTATCTCTCATCATTAACTTAAGCCTTTCATTTTTCAAAAAATAATGGTTAACCTTCAATATATTCCGCCGTTCCGAACGCTTTACACCGTTCGCGCAAATAATTTTCGATTCGAAAAAAGCCTGGCTTCGCAGTGTAAATCAACGACTGTAAATAATATTACTGCGCCTTCTTATTTACCAACAATTCGTTTTGACGTCGGAATTTTAATTTCTGGGTGTTAATTCGAGAGTCTCGAGAAGAGAAACGCTTATTTTTTAATTTAATTGAAACTTGAATTGAGATTTTGGAAAGGGTTTGTTACCTAATTTTGTATTTTTTGTGTTTTTTATAAAAAATTGAGTATGGTGTTTGATTAAAAATGTCAGTAAATTGGCAATGAGTAATAGGTAAATAGGTAAAACTAAAGTTTTAAAATTGCTTACATCGTGAGTCATAACCTTTGATGACAAATAGTGTTTGAAAAGTGAAAACTATAATAGTAATTAAACTTTTTTTTTAAATTTAGGTTATCTAAGCCTAAGTATACTAATACTGTGCATGGAAACACTAACTCTAACATAAGTAAATCTAACTATTAGTCTAAGCTGCTTTCTATGAACCCTATGTTTAATACGCTAAGACCACCATACTTAAGCTTAAGCCCAACCTTACTATGCTTAATCCTACTAAGCCTAAGCCTAAGCCGAAGCCTAAGCCTAAGTCTAAGTCTAAGTCTAAGTCTAAGTCTAAGTCTAAGTCTAAGTCTAAGTCTAAGTCTAAGTCTAAGTCTAAGTCTAAGTCTAAGCCTAAGCCTAAGCCTAGGCCTCAACCTAAGCCTACTAAGCCTGAGCCTACTAAGCCTACGCTTACTAAACTTAAGCCAACACCTATAAAGCTGCAAGCAACTTTTTATAACAAGGTACCACTGGGGAATAAAGCTCTGCGAATAAAGATCGTGCTAGTATTTCATTTTTTAATTTTAGAATTTTTAAAAATTTTTGTATAATACGAATTCAACTCCTTGACCCAACAAATTTTAAATTTCCAACCAGCGGCAAGTTTAAAGAAGCGGAAGCGTATCGTTTATGCAAATTTGAATAATTCGCAACCCTCCCCTTATTTGTCTTTTGTGTCAAATTTAACGCTCAGGGGATTAGCAATTGGTTCGAACAACAAATGATCGTATTACTTGTTGCCTTGAGGCGGAAATTTTAAAATTTTTTTTAAAATTTAAAATTTTTTGTTGGAAAATATTAATCAAAAAAATTTTTTTTTTCGTTTTTTTGTTTACTTTTTTTGATATGATGTTTGCTATGTTAATATGTATACGTTTGTGGACAACGCAACGTATTGTTCTCATATATCTTCCCTCTGGCTTTTTAATTTAGGGAATGCGTTTGAATTCGAATACTATTTCGAATAATTAAACGAATTTTAAATTTTGTTTGCTTTGATCTCGGCGACGTTAATATATAATGACTAATTTATGTTATAGTAGACGTAATATGATATATGGATGATATGTTTTTATATATAAATGATTTTAAAAATAAAATATGATTTTAGCTAGTTTACTGTACAGCTTGATTGTGATTACGTTAAAATTTTTTTTTAAATTTTGGTTTTTTGTAATTTACTAAATTTCCGATAATTTGTGTGACAGTTCGTCCTTTTAGCTTAAACTATTGTTATTTGTACAATTTTTGGTTGTAAAATACGGGAATTGATTCTATGTTATTCAAAACTTTACAAAAAAATTTACAGTTTTCTTATATTTATTTTTAGGTTTTATAAGCTTCCAATGAGTTTTGTGACATTTCGTCGCTTTGGCTTATAGCATTGTTATCTACCCGACTTTCGTAAAATACGAAAATTAATTTAAATTTAACAAAAATTTGTCAAAAAATTATTTTTTTAATATTGTTGACATTTTTTATCTTATAATAGCTTTTTATAATTTTTGTGACATTTCGTTTCAATCTTAACTTTTTTATCGTTGAAGTTGAAAAACATCAAAAAGTATTTAAATTTAGCATTTTATGCTATTTGATAAATGTGATCTTTTCCAATAACATTTGTGACACTTCGCCACATTTTCCAATAATTTTTGTGACATTTCGTCAAATCTTAAAAAACTTAAAAAAAGGTTTTTCGATACTTATAATTTTATTTAAAAACTATTTTCATTCTTTTCAACTTCGATTTTAATTTTTTTTTCAAATTTAAAAAATTTTTAATAAGGTAATCTTCAAAATTTCAAAAAAAAAGCTTACAGACACCGTAACATGTCAAACGGCCGTCAATTTTTACAATTTCGACTACCTTTTCCGCTTTTCTGGACGGTTATAAATTGTTGTCGCACCACTTTACTTTGTTTACTTTGACTTTAAAACCTCCAAATAAATTGTTGATTTCGGGTTTTAATTGCGTTTATTTGGCTTTTGTCATTTCATGTTCAACGTGACTCACGTTTACCCATTACAGGGCTTTTTTTGAGAAAAAGGGTTTTTTTGAAATTTTTTTGAAATTAGATGGAGATGACATGTTAAATGTGATTTTCTAAAATTACCTAAGAAATATAGCAGATTTGGGGTAGGTTAAAGCGGGGTTTTTTTTTAAATGTAAGGTTGCGTAGGAAAGAGCAAAAGAAAGCAAGGCAAGGCAAGATAGGATAGGGTAGGTTAGGGTAGGGTAGGGTAGAGTAGGGTAGGGTAGGGTAGGGTAGGGTAGGGTAGGGTAGGGTAGGGTAGGGTAGGGTAGGGTAGGGTAGGGTAGGGTAGGGTAGGGTAGGGTAGGGTAGGGTAGGGTAGGGGAGGGTAGGGTAGGGTAGGGGAGGGTAGGGTAGGGACTCCCGGAGAAAAAATAGAGCTAAATCCCAGCACTCGCAGTCATTTTGTTGGGTCGTTTTACACCGAGGCAAATATTATATAAAACTACAATATTACATAAGAAAAAGTTGCGTAATATCATTTCTTACAATTTCTCTAAAGCTATCTAGTTATATTCATATTAGGTCATTTCCCACAATTTTTTACATTTCTTGGCTTTTAGTGTTTGTAGGGCTAGAGCTAGAACCAAGATAGAGCTAGAGCTAGAAATAGGTTTAAGGCTAGGGTCATGCTTGGGCTTATGATTGGGCTACGGGTAAGGCCAGAATTAAAGCTAGAGTTAGGGCTTCGGGTTAGGCCGCTGAGCTAGGCCTGTGGGCTCTGGGCTAGGGCTATGGGCTAAGGCTGTGGGCTAGGGATCTGGGCTAGTGCTCTGAGCTAGGGCTCTGGGCTCTGGGCTAGGGCTCTGGGCTAGGACTCTGGGCTTTGGGCAAAGGCTGAGGCTAGGTTTAGGTAAAACGACAGTAACTTACAACTTACTATTGTAAAACTGTACGTTTTATGTTTACTAATCATTAACGTTTACTTTCCCTTTTCCAAAAAAACTCGGTAAAAACCAAAAAGGTCATAAAACTTTCACTTTCCCCCTCGAAACCTTAATTACCAACCTGCTATGTAACAACTCGTTCACGATGTTGTAGCTAAAACAAAGTTTCTTAATTAGCCCAAAAAGTGTTTTTTTTTGGGGCTGCAAAATCTCTTCCTGGCCTTTCATTGCCGTTCTTCTCGCTTTTCGCATTTTGAATTTTGTTTAGCGCCTAAGGGGGCTTTATAAATAAAAGATACGAACGTATATTGTCGTTATATACTTTGTGTCAAAAATTCGTTATATTCGTTCTATTTTGGGCTGGCGTTTCGAGATTTTTGGTTATTTTTTGCGAGATTTGGGGGTGAGATGATATTTTGAGGAAAATGAGGGGATAGTTGAAAAATAATGATTTTGAAAAAATTAAAGTACAGTAGGCAAAGTTAGTGTTACTACATGATAAAGTATACTATCGGCTATGTTGAAATCATTTTTTGTAGAATTTTTACATCCCGGTCAAAAAATACCGAGCTTTAAGTTTTGAGAGTTGAGGGGCAAAAAATTTGGTAAATTTGGGGTCCTTTTGAAAAAACACGCCCTACAGTAAAACTGGTCGAAAAAATACGACTTTTCTTTTTAGACTTGTATTTGACATACTATAGAGGTACTATATCTACAATTTTATAAATTTTCGAACAGTAGGTCAAAATTTAGGTAATTTCGATTTTTGAAGATTCTTCATTCTTTGTTGCTGCCACTTTCTATCTATCTCTAGCCCGTTTTTGAGTACAGTATGATCTCTTAAGTAAAAATTTTAAAAATTTGGTACTTCTCAAATTCAAATTTCAAAAAATTTAAAATTTTACACTATTTTCTTTTCCCAGTGAGAAACAAATTGACTTCTCACCATCGTCCACAATATCCTTGCACTCTTCGCGAATCCCTTTTATTTATCATTTGTCAACAACAAACACGCTTTTCGCTACCCAAATGAGGCCCTAAGCGCGGGCCGCATCCCCCAGCGGGCAAACAACAAGGAACGCCCCGGCCTTCTTCGCCATTCACGACTTTCCGGCCCCACCTTAATTTATGCACGGCCGAATATAATTAAGCGGATTGGGGAAGGTGCGGCGGATAAAGGTTTCGGTGGAGGGGAAACCGCACAGATTGATGGGGTTGGATAATATGAATTTTGAATTATGATTTTGGAAAGTCGGGTTTAATTGCAATTTTGTTTAAATAGGGGGTGGCTTTACAGGTAGGGGTAAACAGGGTAAGGTAGGATAAGTAGTGTAAGGTAGGGTAGGATTGGTAGGACAGATTATGGTGAGATTGGTGGGGTATGGTAGAGTAAGGTAAGATTTTTAAGGTAAGGTAGGAGAGCATTGCTGGTGTAAGCAGGGCCGGCCGCAAGGGAGGTGGGACTGTAAGGGGGGGGAGGGAAGGGGTTTGATTAATGAGTAGGGGGGTGGGGGGGGTAAGATAGAGGTTTTCAGGTAGAGTAGATTAGGACTAGTGGAGCAGGGTAGGGTAGATGTTTTAAAGAAGGGTAGAGTAGGAACGTTGACATAGGGTAGAAATGGTGAGGTAAAGAAAGTTATGATTGGCGCGATTGGGTTTGCTAAGCTTAGTGGGTGGGGAGGGGGGGGGGTAAAACTGATGGAGTAGAATAGGACAAGGTAAAGTTGATGGTATAGCTTAGAGCAGGTTAGGATTGGTGGGTAAGGGTAAAGTAAGATAAAATTGGTAGGGTAGGATAAGGCAGGACAAAGCAGGGTAAGGTGGGGTAGGGTAGGGTACATTATGTAACATTTTTTTCAAAACTTAAATTTACTTTACCAGAAAGACAACGCAAAAGGTAGAGACCGAAGCGCAAACGCCGACTTATAGGATTTAGTTTGCGCATTCTAGCCTTAGGGGCCTGTTTGTTAAGTTCTTTTTTTTAAACATTTTAATGCAATTAAAAAGTAACTTTTTTCTTTTGTTAACCAGCTCTTAAGGGGGATTTCGATCTGATCCACAACAATAAAATTCTCGAAATGAGTTGGGCGGGTTTTCTTGTTTGTTTATTTCTTACAACAACATATCACGTTTGATGCATGACATATTTTCTTTCATGTTATGTTATGTGTTGTTTTGGAGGTTTTTTTTCGTTTTTACAACAGAAAAGGCGGTGAAAGGGGGGGGACGATTAGAAGCATAGGAGGGAAAGGGGGGGGAGGATTGGATCCAGAGGGGGAGGGGGGGGTAAAAATTAGAGCTGAAAAACACCATTGTATGTAAAACAGTAAAAGCAGGGTAAAAAAATTTTAGGGAGGGGGGGGGGTAAAAAATTTTCGGAGGGGAGAGTAAAAAAATATTTTTTTTTTGAAAATGTAATAAAAATGACATTTTCAATACTTATATTAAAAATTTCATCAAATTCACAATGGTTTAGTCATTCCTTGTATAATGTCTAATCAAAAAATGCAAATTGAAAAGCGTTCGAACATTCGAAGAAACGTCAATTTATATGTATGGTATTGTCTGCCATTTTGTATTTATAAACATAAAAGGGCGATGTCAAATAATTTTATACTAAAAATTTAAAATTATGGTTGTTTTAATTGGTTTTACCCTACCCATGTATTGTTATTGTCTCTCCCTAGCGCTAGCCATAGTTATGTTAGTTTTAAACTAGCGTTATCTTTAACTTGCCTTGCATCATTTAAACTTTACCTTGGAACTACGTAAAGTAGCCTTGCTTTTGTTTTAGCTCTATTCTAGCCATACTTTAGCCTTATCGTTACCTACTCTATCACTACCTTAACCTTGTCTTACCCTTGCGCTAGCCTTACCATAGCTTTAGGGTAGCGTAGGGTAGGGTTGAGCCATACTCTTGATTTATCATAGTAATCAGTTCTGTTTAAGCTTTGATCTAACTTTAGCTCTGCTTTAACCCAGTCCCAGCCTTACTTTAGTCGCTCTGCTCTAGTCCCAATCTAGCTCTACACTAGCTTTACAGTAGCCTTACCCTAGCTCTTTTCTATGCCTGCACCTGGTCGACATTTTTCTAGTTGTATGCTAGCTTTGCTTATTTCTTATTCTACTCTAGCTTCCTTCACCTTAGCGCTACCTTAGTCTTTTGATAACTCTATTCTGGCTTTACCGTAGCTCTACCCTAGCTCTTCTCTAGCCCTTGCTCTACTCTATTCTATCTTAGCCCTACTCTACTCTAATATCTACCTGAGCTTCTACCGTCCTTTTTTTACTTAAATTCCTTTTTTTACTCTACCCACCCTCTCTTACTTGCTGAATCTGTTGTTTCTTATTATCCAATGTTTTATTGCCTTTTCACACCTTTTTTATTATTGTTTTATTTTTATTGCCATTATAACTTGTTGTTCTAATTTTATTGTCATTTATTATTACATGTATTTATTATAGGTAAAGCATGAAAAAGAACTATTGGGTTATATAAACATAAAGAACGTTCTTTTTATGTCTGTTTCGGTTTGATTAGTCATTAAACAAACATTATTTGACGTTTTTATGCTGTATAAATCCGATTGTACTTGAACTTGTCAATAAAACGGTTTAAAAAGGTTTTAAACTGACTAATTTTTAAAAAGTTTAGTAAATTACAGGTTTAAAATGGCATTAAAAAACAATGACAGTTGAGCACGTGTGATTTCAAATATGTTTTACGTTTTCAAATAACCTAATAAAAGCTCTAATAATAGGTTTTGGCAACACATGCGCCATTTTGCTTCACCATGTGTATTTATAGCCGAACTAATCCGTTTAAAAACTTGTTTTAAAATCCTAGGCCAGAGCCTTAGCCCAGAACCCTAGCCCAAAGCCCTAGCACAAGCCCAGAGCCCTAGCCCAGAACCCTAGCCCAGAGCCCTAGCCTAGAGCCCTAGCCCAGAGCCCTAGCCCAGAGCCCTAGCCCAGAGCCCTAGCCCAGAGCCCTAGCCTAGAGCCCTAGCCTAGAGTCTTAGCCCACAGCCTTAGCACAGAGCCCTAGCCCAGCGCCCTAGCCCAGAGCACTAGTCCAGAGCCCTAGCCCAGAGTCCTAGCACAGAGCCCTAGTCCAGAGCCCTAGCCCAGAGTCCTAGCACAGAGCCTTGTCCTTATTTTAAAGCCCTGGCCTAGAGCCCTTGTTCGCATGCTATGACTGGTGCTAATCGTGGCTTTGGTCTTGTGTTTGGCCTGTTCATACCCTATGAGGAGGGGCCGGGCCTATGTTTCAAGCCCGACTTTATCTAAATTTTGCTTTAGCCCGGCCCGGACCGTATTTTTTCACGTTCAGACGGCCCGGGTTGTTTGGGCCATGCTAAGACTTAACTTTCAACCCAAATATTTGTCAAGACCGGCCTAGCCCGTTTCTCATGTCTAGCTGTAGCCCTTGCGCTAAACCTAGCTCTAGCCGTAGACTTAATTTTATTCATTTTCTTCAAGCCTAGACCTAGCTAGTTGCTTCAACTTATATTCTCTCAATACCTACTAATCTTTAAAAGACATAGACTGTTTATAAAGAAATGATAAGTGTTTCCGCGGAAAGTGGGCCACAAACAGCCTGAGGGTTGGGGGGATGCGCGACGTCCCGTTCTGTTCGGATCAATCCTCGTTTTTTTTTTCGTGTTGTCGCGGCTGGAGACTTTTATTTATTCGAAATCATTTGATTTGTTAATCACGCTTAAAGTAATGTAATTGTTGCAGTTTTACCGCGATTTATGAGACATTTTTACTCTGTAACTTGTTGTTGTTTACTTTATATGTTCGAAATACTTATATTATACTTAGTTAGCCTCAGTCTTAGAAATATTTATATTGTAACTAGTTTCAGCTCTAGCTTTAGAAATACTCATATAGTGTTTCTGCCTCAGCCTATCCTTAACGCTAGTGCTAGTGCTAGAGCTAGGGCTAAGGCTATACGTTATATTGTATTCCTAACGTATATATAACAAATACTCGTTCAATTAATTTAAAATTAGCCTTTAAGTCTTATTTTTAGTTAATGAGTTTCTATTTTATCACGTTTTTAAAAAATTTTATTTTTTGACATTTCGTCACATTTTTATTGATTTTTTGTTTTTTAACATTTTGTTAATTTTTAAATAATTTTTAGACATTTGACATTTTGTGATCGTTTTTGATCAATTTTAGATTTAGTGACATTTCGTTACGTTTTCCCATATTTTTTTTGACACTTTGTTACTTTTTTTCCAATACTTTGTATATCTTGACTTTTTATCTTGTTAATGGACATTTTTTGTTTTTTGACACATTTTTCAATACTGTAATGTTTTTGACATTTCCGTTACGTTTTCCAATAATTTATATTTTTTGACATTTTGTCACATTTTTGAACAATTATTGTTCTTTTTTGACATTTCGTCACTTTTCCAACGACTTTTTTGACATTTCTTTACATTTTTCCAAAAAAAACTTTAAATTTTTATTATTCCTACAATAACCCCTACCCCATTCCAGACCACTGCCATAACCCCATTCACCGAGAAGCGGCGATGCCCTGGAGAGGTTGAACTGGCATCATCACCAGCATGAGCCCCTCATGGGCGCTTTTACTCTGTATTCTGGCCCAGTTACCGTGGTCGGCGCTCCTGAAGCGGCACCATTACCGTCGCTATCGGCCGCACAATTACCCGCTTACGTTGACCATACGCAATCACAACGTCACCGATGCCAGATTCTTTCGATTAATGGGCGTCGACAACACCGCCGACTTCTACGTCGCTCCTGGCAAAACTTTCACCAAAACTTATGAAGTAAGAGTTTGAGGAGAAGTAAATTTTATTTTTAAGTATAAGGGGGAGGTAGGTATGGAAAAGGTCTTTTAGTTAAGGTTTTTAGGTAGGGTAGGGTGCATTTAAGAGGGTAGACTGTCTTTATGTAGGGGAGGATTTTTTTGGTAGAGCAGGATGTTTTTAGGTAAACTTAAGCCCAAGGCCAAGCTTAAGCCTACACTTAAGCCTAATCTGAAGGCTAAGCCTAATCCGAAGGCTAAGACTAAACGAAAGTGGAATCCTAATCCAAAGTTTGAGCCCAAGCCTAAACCTAAGTCTAAGCCTAAGCTAAGTCTAAGCCTAAGCCTAAGCCTAAGCCTAAGCCTAAGCCTAAGCCTAAGCCTAAGCCTAAGCCTAAGCCTAAGCCTAAGCCTAAGCCTAAGCCTAAGTCTAAGCTAAGCCTAAGCCTAAGCCTAAGCCTAAGCCTAGGCCTAAGCCTAAGCCTAAGCCTAGGCCTAGGCCTAAGCCTTTACATAAGCCCAGCCAGATTTCTAACCCTAAAACATAAAAAAATTTATTTTCAGGTAAACCGTAAAGGCTGGTGGACGTTGATAGTCGAATTTCCAAATAACAAGTTTGCACGATCGCCGAAGAAGATCATCTCCAGAGACTCGTATCCTCATTGGATTATGGAGGTAAGGTGTTTTAATACCTCAAACTTTAGTTTTTAGGTATCAAATTTTAAAATTTCGAATTTTCATAATTTTTGAATTTTTTTTTGGATTTTTTTAATTAAAAAAATTAAAATGCCAATTTAGGTCTACTACTACCCGGGCCAGGTCGGTTTCAGCGAATGGCACAAAATGCGACGACGAAAATATCGACATTACAAAGTAATCGACTAGAACTCTCCGCTTTCCCCACACTCTTTCTTCACCCCCAACCCTTCTCTTCGCTCGACTGCCGCAATTTACTGTAAATATGAATAATAATGATATAGAGTCTCTAGAGTGTAAATAGAGTTAGCAATAAATAAACGTTTCGTCTAGTGAAATGCCATTTTTGTGTTGTTTTTGGTAATAAACAATGAAATTTTATTGTTTTTGAATTTTTTTAAATTTTAAAAATTTTCAAAGAATAATGGATTAAAAATAATGGGAAAATCAATAATAAGAAATGATTTATAGGTAATATTGGTAAAATAACTACTTTTTACACTCAAACACATTCCATCGTATAAACAGCGTCCGCAGTTTCGCGCTTTCGCGGCCGTTTGCGATCCGATCTTGTTTTAGCGGAGATGGATTCGAATGCTTTTGGCCATCTTTTCCATTGTTTCTCTTTAAAACTTGAATTGAATTTTGATCAATTAAATGGAGAATGGTTTAATAAACCTTTCCTAATTAATTTTTTGTTAAAATTCTTATTTTTCTTTGGTTTTTCTGTGTTTTTCGACGATATACCTATGTGAACATCGTTATATTGCTTGAAATGGTTGTTTTTAACATGTTTAATATATTTATTGTGATTGAATTGAATGTTTGCCATGTTTTAGAAAGAAAAAGTGCTTAAAACACTGGCGATTTAGGAGTTATGGCCAAAACATCTTCATCAAGCCGCATTTTCGGAAAACTGTCAAAAACCGGATAGGACCAGCCAGATACTATGACAAATATGGTATTATTTAATTAATCAGAAGCAGAACAGGTGGTCTTATGTAAGTTTTATGATTAGCTTTGGGTTTTTTTTTGTTTTTAGGTGATTTACCAACTTTTTGATTGATTTATGGATAATATACTTTGGGTAACATTAGTGACTTTTAGTGAAAGCATTTGCATGGTTGTTTGGGGTAAGTTGTTCAGGATTATAGACGACGTTTTAAGTTAAAAATCAAGGTTTGTTGAGGACTGTGAGGTTGAGAATTGACCGTTGAAGGAATGTAGGTATAGCTGAATGGATTATGATCGTTAATTGGAGTTAATGTCTGGTTCAAGTTGCTTTTATGGTTAATATTGTGAGTAAAAAGGTGGTTAAATTACAGAAATACATTACTTAACGATAACGGTTATTTTAGAGGCGTTTGGTTGATGTTATTCATGACGCTTTGACAACCAAAATAAGAATTCCAAAAAAATTAAAAAACCTCATTTCTGTTACTTTTTACACTTTAGACGGTTGTATGTCGACTAGATCCTATTCAACAGATGATGTTCGACATGTTGATGCACACCGATTGCTGGAACATATCGGTGGTTATGGTATGTACGAGATGATAAACTTTACTTTGGTTACTACGGTTAACTTTTACTACGCGGCAGCCATGTTTGTGATGAGTTTTATCGAGGATGATCCTCACTTGCTTTGTGTTTCAAATCAGACCGATTGGAAGGTGAAGGATCAGTGTGCTGTAGTTGGGAGGGATTACGGTAGGTTTATGTTGTTTTAGGTGTAGTAGGGTTAGGATATCAGTAGAAATAGGCGTACTAGGACGTAATAGTACTAGGATAAGCTTTTGTTTATATAAAATAATAAACAAAATTAGTTTTTACGATTTTATGTTGTTACACTTGATATTATGATAGGCTTATATTACAGTAGAAGAACGGTGTGATTATTCAAAGAAAGCTACCTTATATGTGTTGGACAAAGGGCCTGTGGAGAGTCTATTTCCATTAGTAAGCCATTTTTAATCCATTTTGTATTTTACAACTTTTTTATTTTTTCGTATCTTATCAACTTTTTTATTTTTTCGTATAACTTGTCATCCGCAGGCTGCAGGAGAACTTGTTTTTAAGTTAAAGTGTTTTAGCTGGGATTACTGTGCAGTAGTGGCTTGGTCAAGGAATTTGGACTGACTTTTTTTACTGTTGGTAAGTTTTTAAAATTTGTTTTTGAGCTTTCAGGTTCTAGCGATATTAAACTAGGCATTTGATGGATAATATAGCCAAAAATGCTTATTTATGTCATTCTAAAATGAATTTAAGGATGATAATATCAATTTTAGGAGCCTTTATCACAGTACCATTCATATCAATGGCGGCGGATCGCTTCGGCCGCAAAAGTGTCATCCTAATCTGCATTAGTGTCAGTTCAATGGCAAATCTACTGGTATATGTGACAAACAACGCCTACATCTTTTGGATACTGCGATTTATAATCGGTGCAACTTCAGATGGCTACCTAACTATAGCCAATATTTTGTCAACGGAATTGGTGGCCCAAGATGTTCGGGATTGGTATGGATTACTGTATAATGTGTTCTGGTCTGGAGGATTACTGTACACTAGCCTACTGTCATTGTTCATACGAGACTGGAAAATGTTTTATTTGGTGGCTTGTTTACCGTCGTTGATATTTTTTCCGGTTTATGCTTTGTGAGTTTTAAATTTTTCCCCGAGTTTTTGATTTTGGCGGGAAAATTGAAATTTGATTTTTTTTTGTATGTTTTAAGGGCATAAAATGTCTTTTAGGCCTAAAAAGTGAATGATATTGGTTTAAAATGTTGTTTTATTCAAGTTTTGACTATTTTTTACGTTTGAAACAGAATGTCAAGGTTGGCGGGAAAATGTAAATTTGAATATTTCTGACATATTTTTACGTTTTTAGGTAATAAAATAATGTATTACTGTTTGAGTACGGTTTAAAATACATTTTTGATTATTTTGGTAATATGGAAATTTTTATGTTTCAAAAAATAATTTTTGGCGGGAAAATTTAAATTTGAAAAATTTTACAAAAAAATGATGGAAAATCGCTTGAAATTAAAAAATTTTTAATAAAATACGTTTCAGATGCCTACCAGAAACCCCACATTGGCTATGTGAACATAAGAAGTTTAGACAACTATGGGATTATGTCAAAATCAGTGAGAATTTTAATGCACGGTGCATAGACCTGGCCGATTGTATGAAGAGCGAAAAACGAAAAAACATTGTAAAGTGTACCAAAAGTCCCATACGGCAGATTTATGAGGCCTTTGTGTTCAGCAAGCTGTTTTTAGCTCAGATGTTGATCAACGGCTTTATTCAGTAAGTAATGGCGTTTTTATGGATGTAATAACATGTTATAGTAGAGTAGGTGTAGGTATGTGATGGGTAAAATAGTGAAGAGTTGTAGATTGGTAATTAGATGTTATTTTTGGCATTTTTGATCTTTATTTGAATATTTTGATCTTTATTTTGTTATTTGTCACTTATTGTCATTTGTCACGTTTGCCAACAGTTTAAGGCCTTGTGCAGCCTGCGCAACCATTTTATACGATCAAACATGTTTTTGTGGAACTTTTTAAAAAATTTTAAATTTTTATAAACAAAGCCGAATCAAGAAGCGTATTTTACTAAAATTTTTCAATTTTAAAATTCCAGGTTTGTACTAGCCCTATTTTACTTTACCGTAACCCTAGAAAGTACCAAGCTGACGGATGACGGATTCATTGGATTCGCACTGTCAGCTGGAATTGAATTACCAGGAGGTATCCTAACGTTGCCGGCTCTAAAATACTTTGGTAGACGGACGTGCACATGGGTATCGTTATGTCTACAAGGCGTTTTTATAGCACTGTACCCATTTACACCCTGTAAGTGGAATTTTAAAGGCTTTTATAAAGAAAGTTATTGAGGTTTTTTTAAAGTTATTTGTTTCTGGTATTGCGTATTTTACAATTTTTATGAAATTCTTGCTTTTTTTGCATTTTTGACACTGTAGCATTTTCCAATAATTTTTGTGACATTTCGTCAAATTTCCAAAGTTAGTCTTAAAACAATAATATTAATTTTAAAAACGCATTTCAGATGCTTGGTTAGCGATTTCCTTTAACTTGATATCAAAAATCTTTAATGGAATAGTGTACAGTAGCCACCCGCTACTATTGACCGAGATGATACCTACAGGCATGAGAACAGCTATGTACTCGTTGGTCAACATACCACAGTCATTTGGCATTATTGGAGCGCCGTATCTAAAGTATTTGGTAGGGTTTTTAATTTTTGGAAAGTTTGACGAAGTGTCACGAAAAGTATTGGAAAATGTAACGAAGTGTCACAAGAACTATAGGTTTTTTAAAAATGATTAAAAGTTGTGAAATTTGTATAAAAAGATGGCTGTGTTAATACACTATTTTAGTTAGATGAGACGAAATGTCACAGAAATCTTTTTCCAATAATTTTTGTGACATTTTGTCAAATTTTTGAAAAAGTTGTAAATAGGTCTAAAAAGCTGAAATACCTTTAAAAATGATAAATATTAGTGTTTTTTTTAGCAATTTGGCACGACGTATGTAATGTACATGATATTGGCAGTAATATCGATAGCAGCTGGACTACTGGCCTTAATATTACCGGAGACAAAAGGACGAAGGTTACCTGAACATATCAATGATCTGATGCATAGTTCTACCGAAAAAACGTCTTGATAAAGGGTTTTTGGTTTGTTGGGTTTTAATTTGCTTCTTAGGCGTAGTAGGCTTAGGCTTAGTAGGCTTAGGCTTAGTAGGCTTAGGCTTAGTAGGCTTAGGCTTAGTAGGCTTAGGCTTAGTAGGCTTAGGCTTAGTAGGCTTAGGCTTAGTAGGCTTAGGCTTAGTAGGCTTAGGCTTAGTAGGCTTAGGCTTAGTAGGCTTAGGCTTAGTAGGCTTAGGCTTAGTAGGCTTAGGCTTAGTAGGCTTAGGCTTAGTAGGCTTAGGCTTAGTAGGCTTAGGTTTAGTAGGCTTAGGCTTAGTAGGCTTAGGCTTAGTAGGCTTAGGCTTAGTAGGCTTAGGCTTAGTAGGCTTAGGCTTAGTAGGCTTAGGCTCAGTAGGCTTAGGCTTAGTAGGCTTAGGCTTAGTAGGCTTAGGCTTAGTAGGCTTAGGCTTAGGTTGAGTAGGCTTAGGCTTAGCAGGCTTAGGTTTAGGCTTAAAATTATTAGGTTTAGGGGTAAAAAGGTAAATAACAACAAATTATTTACTCCACCCGGAAGCGGTGCGCCAACGTTTGCACAGGTCATCATGACGTCATCCGCCGGATTTCGTACGACGTGAAGGGTCATCTCGGGTCTGTTTGTTTTTTGGAGCCAGCGCGTGGCTCGTGGTGGAGGTCGTCACCTGCGGGGACAAAGTGACCATCTAATACACTTCCGTCTATTGTTTGCGCGACGTCACGACTCACCCCGAGCCGATTTGGGATCGAGGGATGCAGGGTGATTATTATGGTGAATATGAAATGTATCATAGGTAATATGGTGAATACAGATAATGATAGGAGAAGTTAATAATAGTGATGACAATGAACATGAAGGTGACATTGATTTGAAAAACGAAGAGAATTCTGAAAGGATCTCACTTTAGCTTACTGTATCTTACTCTGCCTTACTTTACCTTAGCCTACCTTACTCTACCCTACTTTACTTCGCTCTATCAACCTAACTTATTTGTCATACCTTACTGTACGTTACTCTACCTTTCTTTTCTCTACCGTGCTGTACTATTCGCCGCCTTGTACTGCTCTACTTTATCCTATTGTGGTCTGGCTTATCTTATCCTGCTTATCTCTACCATACCTAGCCCAGCCTTAGCTTGTTATAGCCTAAACTAACCTACTCTGCTCTATGCGATTCTAGTCTTCTCTTTTCTACGCTACCCTATTTTACTTTACCTTGCTCTGTTTTACTACGCACCGCGTTGTCTGACTCTACTTTTTCCTATTCTAGCCTGTCTTATCTTACCCTACTTATCTATACCATATCTTGCTTAGCCTCACCTTGTTTAAGTCTACACTAACTTGTCTTACCTTATTGTACCCTTCCTTCGTATACCTTAACTTATCCTAATCTATCTATCTCTAACCCACTTCACCCTGTCTGTACTCTGTATCACTTTGTTCTACTGTACCCTACTCTAGCTTAGCCAACTTACCTTATCTTATTATAATTATCACTTATCTTTTTCGACTTTAACCTACGCTACCCTACAGTACCCTGTCCTACTTTACTCTACCCTACCTTGCTTTACTCAACTTACTCAATTTTATCTTAACTCTTTATTGCTTTGTTCTACTTTGCCCTACCCTAATCTAGTCTAGCCTACTTACCTTACTTTACTTATCACTTCTCTACTTTGTCCAGCCTTACCCTGTCCTACAATAAGTGATGTTCCTTCGATTTTTCTCTGGGGAGGGGGGGGAGTGGAGACCCAAAATTATTTTTTTGGTGAACAGAGCAGGTACGGGGTACCTACCTGTGGGGTTTTTTTCGGATCGGCTTTGGGGGGGGAGTCACCCCGAACCACCCCTCCCCCCCCAAACGGCGTTTCTGCCTACAATACCTTTTCTGCTATCACAATATTTTAGATTTCAAAAAAATTGCAAAAATCCAAAAACAATGAGCAAAAAACGGCCACAGGCAGTACACAAAAACAAACAATAGAGCGCAGACGAGGAGAGTAAGTTGCGAAACGAAGTGACAGTCAGTACGGAACGACAAACATCGCCGATGGTACGAGGCGGGGGGTCAAGAGGGGGCGCTGACCTCCTGACCCCCTTAGGGCCAGCGATTTTTTTCTCGTCGCTGGGTCAAGCGGGTCGGCTACGACGTCCGGAACTACGTCGCCGCCAACATTTCGGCTAATTCAACGTGTTAGCGTTTGCTGATTTTTGATATTAGTGGGTAAGTGGGTATTTGGTTTGAATATTTTTTAAATTTTTTGGGGTAGGGGTATTGTAATTTAGAGTTATAAAAGGATAGGTTGAGGTATATTAAATAAAATTACTTTGGTATAACCTTGACTAGATTTGATATTACTGTGTAAATGACGTATTGCAAATTTAATATTGATGTAAGATACTGTAACTTGACTATTTTTTTTTGCAGTCTGGGTTCTGTAATTCAAAATTTTAGGAGTATAGGGCAGCGTAGGGTACGCTATGTTAATGTGAGGTAGGGTAGGGTAGGGCAGATTGTAGTAGACTAGGGTACTGTAAGAGTAGGTCAGGGTAGAGTGTGTGGAGGTATGGGTAGGGTAAGACAAGGCAGGGTAAGGTAAGCAAGTTTAGTGTAGGATAGGATATAAT
Source organism: Bursaphelenchus okinawaensis (assembly GCA_904066225.2). NCBI lineage: Eukaryota > Metazoa > Nematoda > Chromadorea > Rhabditida > Aphelenchoididae > Bursaphelenchus > Bursaphelenchus okinawaensis. The sequence goes on along the minus strand of CAJFCW020000005.1, from coordinate 777,864 downwards.
AGGGTAGGGTTGAGAATAATAGGGTAGAGTAGGGTGGGCAGAACAAGGTGGGGTAGAATAGATTAGGTTAGGGCAAGGTAAGATGGTCTGGGAAATCATAAATTTTTGTGTTTGTACTAATTACTGTAACAATCTTTTTCAGTTACTACAGTTGCAATAACACTTTACTTTCAATCAGCTTACATTACTGTAACCTTAATGATACTACGATAACAATTGATTAATTACTATAAATTCTATTATTCCTACCTACTCATATAGTACTCAAACATTCTTATATCAATCAATTTTCATTATTGTAACAACAATTAGGTAGTATATTACTCAAAGTTATACTACCCATTTGTCTTTCAATCTTCTTTTTTAAACTGCCATATCTTTTTGTATTCTTGACTTTTGACTTTTTTATTGTATGTTATAGTAGGGCATTGACCTGAGCTTTAAAAATTTTGGTTTAGCATCTTTTTGGATTTAATATTACTAGTACTATCATTGTTTTAAGTAGTACTACCAGAAGTGAACCTAGTGTAATATCAGCTCATTTATTGTGGCAATATCATTGTAAATTGATTACTCTGGTTAATATAATACTGAAAGCATAGTTATTTCTATTTGATTTTGTCATATATTGCTCTGAACACCATTATATTATCTTATACTACATTATAATACGGTAAACTCTACTTATATCAATCATGGACAACTCAAACGACCCAGGTTCAAGGTAAGGATAAGTTACAATTTGGTCACAAAAATAGATTTTTTCTATCATACTACTCACTCCAACGTCAATAATGACACTATAAATTACAGAGGAGCCTCAAAACAACGTCGGGAACTGATAAATATTGAGATTCAGAAGATCCGCGACCTGTTACCATTGAATTCATGTGTTAAAGACAGGCTATTTCAGCTACAAGTCATGTCGTTAGCTTGTATTTACATCAGAAAACACAAATATCTACCGTATAGTAAGGTTTATACATTTTTTTTTATTTTTTGTACTTTAAAAGTTTTTTGAGGCTTATGACGAAGTGTCACAAAAAATTATTGATTTTTAAAATTGTGGATCTTTGTTAAATTTTGTTAAAATACGTGTTCTAAAATTGTGTTTTGTAAAAGTAATCACTTTTTAATTTAAGTAAGTTTTAGACGCTTTTGACGAAATGTCACAAAATTTATTGAAAAAATTGTAACTTTGTGACATTTCGTTCAATTTTATAAAAAGTGAGCATTTATATAGATAATAATGTTCAAATTACTTTAAAACTATTTTATTTTGTCTTTTGATAAATTTTGGCAATTTTGACGAAATGTCACAAAAATCATTGGAAATTTTTTATTTTTTGACATTTCGTTCACACACATAAAAACTATTAAATAAATTATAATTATAAAAAATTAATAGTTTTACTTTTTAAACTTTTTTAGCATTTTAATTAATATGCTAAATTACAGTACTTCAAACCTGTGGCAAAGACTACCCGCTACCGTATTCCACCGCCACGCCTCGTGGCTGTGACAGTTGTCGTGCTTTACGCGGCTTTCTACTCATGATAACAAAGGAAGGCAAGCTCCTGTACATCTCAGACAATGCCAGTGAATATCTCGGTTACTCGGTAGAGGAGATAATGTGCCAGGGTGACAGCTTATACGATCTTGTCGATGTCAGAGATCATGTTACAGTACAAACTGAGCTAGGAATTGGCCCAATCAGTGGATATTCGGAATATTACCCACATGAAAGTGTGTTTGTTTGTAGGATGAATTTGAGCAAGACTGCTAAACGACAGGTTCAGTATTACAAGGTAAGGGTTTTGGCGGGAAAATGGAAATTTGAATTTTTTTCATTTTTTTAAAAGTTAAAATGCATGTTTTTAATTTTAAAAAGTTTTTAAAATGACTCAGTTCATTATAAAATGTCATTTTCCAGCAATTTTGAATATTAAAACAGAATGCCAATTTTGGCGCCAAATTTTAAATTTAAAACTTAGTTAATTTTTTTTTTTGAAAATATGACTTTTTTAGGCTTTTAAAAAACAAAAACTGTGTTAGGAAAGTTATAATATGTCATTTTATAGCCATTCCGATACTTGCCACGGAATGCCAATTTTGGCGCCAAAAATAAAATTCGAAGAATTTTTGTGAAAAAGTCCTTAAAACCTCAATATTTTAGTTTGTCTTGGTGCAAGGTCGTTACATTCATTCAATGGAACACTACAAAGCCGTGAACCATGTGATGCAGGGCTCAGCCAAGATCCAGCCATTGTTCTCGGCTTTTTGTCAGCCGCTGATTAATCCGGAAAATGCTGAAAATTTGGCTATGGGCAACCCTAACATATTCACCATGGTATTGTCGCTGGAGTTAATTGCTACGGAAATGAATTTGAATGCCAAAGAAATGTTGGGGTACACGAGTAATGACTATATCAACATGTACAATATTGTACATCCGGAGGATTTGGGCACGCTTAAGGAGGCTCATTGTAAATGTAAGGGTTTTTTGGGGGTGGGGGAGCTATATTTTTATTTAATACCTGAATTTCAAAGTAAAATTTTTTTATTTTTATTAGGATACATCGTATTTTACATTTGAAAAAAAATTTGTGTTATACTTACAGTAATCCGAGAAAAAGAAGGTGTAGTAGTATCACTGATTCGTTTGGAAAATGCTTCCAAAAGGTTCATATGGCTTCATACTGTATTCATGTCGAAATCGACCGAAACATCGACCTATATCCAAGCCACTTTTCAGGCTGTTGGGTAAGTCACTGGGCTTACACCGGGGTAGAGTAGGGTAGTAAAAGTTAGAATTAGGGCTGGCACAGAGCTAATTTAGGGCTACTCGACGGCTTGGGGAGGGCTAAAGTAGGGCCATGGTACTATTAGAGCAAAGGTAGGGCTGAGCTACTGTAGGACTAGAGTTAGGTTGGAGCTGGGGTAGATTATGGATAGTCTAAAGCTTGGGTAAGGCAAGAGTAGGACAAGGGTAGGGGTAGTTCTAGTGTATTTCGTGTGTGGCTAGAGTAAGACTGTGGATGGAGCTTGTTTAAAGTTAGTGTAGGACTGGAGGGGGGGGAGGAAGGGCTTGGGTAGAGCTAGGGTAGGGTAGGGTAGGGTAGGGTAGAGTAGGGTAGGGTAGGGTAGGGTAGGGTAGGGTAGGGTAGGGTAGGGTAGGGTAGGGTATGGTAGAGTAGGGTAGGGTAGGGTACTTCTTGCTATATCAATGTAATTTCTGTGCAAAAAACACTATATTATTGTAGGCAAGCAGAAGGCCAAGCCTTGCAAAACGCTTCTTGGGTGTATTGTCCGTCTACATACCAGAGTATGCGTGACAAGGACGCTGAATACGATGTGAGCTCGCCTGAGTCCGTCTCAAGTCATGACAAAAGCGACGACGTAAGGCTTTTACTACAGTTTTTTTCATTTACTGTCAATATTTTTTTGTTGGTTTGGTGATTATATTGTAGTATAAGGTCTTGTCTTACATTGTACAAGGCTTGGCAGCATTCGGTTAATAATATCTTAAGTTATCTTCTGTTTAGTAACATGTACTATTGATGTTTTTGACATTAAGATACAATTTAAATTTATATTTTTAGGTGCCAGAAGGTATAAAGCATCAAACGCGAGCAATAGACGTGAATAACAACAACAATATCACCAAGAAGAACCAAAAAATGGCGTCAGAACTGAATACCTCCCGACTTCCGCCTCTCATATCTGGCCCAGCTGGACTGGCTAGCCAAAATTTGTTGATGAATAACATAAACCATCACAACGTGGACCTATCTGCACTTGGAGTACCACCCGGTACCATTGGTTCGCCTAATATAGCATCTGGAAATGTTGGGATACCATTTATGCTTGGGGCAAATCCTGGTGGTCTGTCACTTTCAAGCAGTGGTTTAGCTGGCCAAAGTGTACCAACTGCACCAAACATGGTACTAAATGATGTGGAAGAGTGTGTGCTACAAAATGGGTTTAACAGTTTGGCTACTTTACCATCTATGCCTGTACCGTGCTCAATACCGTACGACGGTCCCTTCAGTGAACCCTTGAGTCTCTGCCCCGCCAGTCTTTTTGGATTACCCCTGCCAGAGCTGGGGGATGACCTGGACGAATACTTCAAACAAGTTGAACAAGAATCGACCAGTCGAAAACGAGACCACAGTCAGATCACGCCTTCTACAGCATCAACTTCATCATGCTATGACTATGAGATGGATTACGGTAGTTACCGTAAGATCAAACGAGAATCGACCGGTTTTGATGACTATGGTCAAGATACTATGGCAGATAGAAAAGATTACTGTAGCAATGATCAACATCAACTTGACATGGCATGTGACGACTTGTTCAAGGATACGGTAAAGAATACGGTATTCGAAGAGGCATACGGTAAAAATACGGTAAAGAATACGATATTTGGAGAGATAAAAGATGATGCAATTGTTAAGAGACGTCAGTCAATGCCAGACCATATGCTACACGGCTTTTACCAGCAAGATATGGACAAACAAGCCATCTTCAATCACAATATTGTACATAATGCCTATGTGGACTACAGTAATATCAACTGGAATGAGTTACCGAGTAATAATAATGACTTTTATTTTGAAAAGAAGTTGATAACTTAGGGTTCTAATTGTTTTTTGAAGTTTTATGCTTGAGGCTATTTTTATTGATTTTTTAAAAATCAGACGAAATGGCAAAAAATTTTTGGAAAAATTGAAACATTGTATTTGCCTAAAGTTTTAAAATGATTGGTCTAACTAACGTATTTTACATTTTATGAACTTACTTTGACATTTTTTGATTAATTGGTAAAAATTTTAACGTTTTATTTTTTTTCCAATAATTTCTGTGGCATTTCGTCTTTTGTGTTTTTAAATACATTTTTTTTCCTTCAATATTTCATTTGTGTTGTAAATTAATGCCGAATGATTGTTCTGTATGATTTTTAAAAGTATTTTAAAATGTGACACTTGGCAACATTTTCCAATAATTTTTGTGACATTTCGTCTTTATGTTTTTAAATACATTTTTTTCCTTCTATGTGTTATTTGTGTTATTTCTGTTGTATATTTAGTTTTTTATCATTCTGAACGTTTCGTCCAAGTATTTAAAAATATGACACTTTGCAACATGTTCCAATAATTCCTGTGGCATTTCGTCTTTTGTGTAAAATAACATTATCATTGTAGTTTCATTGTAGGAACTGTGAACGTATTTTACAATATTTTTTGGTGTTTTTTATTGTCAGTTTGCTACATAGCTATTTATACATATGATAAGTACTATAACATCATTTTATGATTCCTTACCTATTTTATCATTTGCTATTAATCTTATACCTCATATATAAAATGTCTTTCGGCAATAAACTCTTTGACTTACTGACTTACTAAATAGCATGTTTATTTGTTTCATTGTTGTACTATGTAAGCACGTTTAATTGACCCATTATCGTGCTCAATAGAACGTTTACTTGTCTCATTATCTTACTATATAGCACGTTTACTTTACTCATTATCGTACTAAAGTACGTTTACTTGACTCACTGACGTACTACTTAGCACTAAAATGAGCTAAAGTGTTCACATGAACATTACTAGTGTAAGCTTACTAGTAAAGCCTTAAACTTTCATTTACTTTCGCAGTAACCAACTTTACTGCGGCCAATTACTTCGTCCGTAATATGTAATCGATTTATTGGGCAAGGTAAATAAATTAAAGTCGAGAGTTTTGGCCATTATTTGTGTCATAAACCTAATTTACCTCGTAGTAGATGGAATTATACCATGGTTAGACGTACAATAATTGATATAAAGTAAATAGAACAATACTATTGATTAACAAAATACTATAAAGTAATATATATAGGTATATTTACTATGTAAAGTAGTACCCTGAACCAAGCGATGAGTACGGTAGAAGTGAAGATAGGAGAGTAAGACAGGGTAAGGTAGAGAAAAGTAGGGCAGAATAAGAAGAATAAGGTAGGGTAAGGTAAGGTAAAAGAAAATAGAGTAAGAAAAACCATGAGATGCACTAAGGTTACCATGAGATAACAAAAACAATAGTTTATAGTATATTAGACATACAACAATATATTATAGTAGTATGTACTACTGTATACATACTTTAGGTGATATATATAATACATACACCATCTATACGATAGATAAATGTAAAATAAAAAAGAAACTACAAAATTTTTTAGATATTAAGCAAATTTTAATATTTTTAACTGATTTTTGATAAAAGTGACACTTCGTCTACTTTTCCAATAATTTTTGTGACATTTCGTCTAAACATAAAAAATGCCACAGATTGACTAAAAATTTTAAAAAAGTCATTTTTATTGTAAAAATAACATTTTTTAAAATTTCAATAATTGTGACACTTCGTCTAATTTTCCAATAATTTTTGTGGCATTTCGCCTAAAATTGAAAAAATGCAAAAAATCGACTAAACACATAAAAAAACGTCATTTATATTTTAAAAACGACATTTTGGCATCTTTTAATAAATGTGACACTTCGTTCACTTTTCCAATAATTTTTGTGACATTTCGTCAATAGGTCAAAAACATTAAGAAAGCATACCTAATGTCACTTTTAATTAAAAATACACACCTTTTTTAATTCTTTTAATTATGTCAATTCGTTAACTTTTCCAATAAATCTTGTGACATTTCGTCAAATTTTTTAAAAATCAGCTTAAAACTTTAAAATCTGCTCAGACATGATTTAGAACGTCAATGTTCGTAAGTCCAAGCGTTTGGATTGATATGTAAAGAAGTATGTGTCTTTAATATGTGCATAAACGGCTTTATACATATTTGAGACATACATGTGTATCCACTTATATACGTCATTGTTTACTACGTACGCTGCCATAAGTAGGTAAAAAAGTATCTCAAGTGTCTGGTGTTGAGACGTCATGATGTTATGTAGCATATAAATGTGATATAGCTACTATAACTGCTTGTTAAAAGTCTTGTCGTTTTTTAACATTGACAGCAATGGGATTTGACGACAAGACTTTTATAACTGCCTTATATGTAGCTTATATGGTATGCAAAGCCTATATTATGTTAAGATACATTATGTTTTACCTACCAAAGACCATTACAGTATATTATTCTTTGGCATGAGATACGACGAGACAATGTAAACATCAAAAAGAGGAGCGAAAGCGCTTGGTATGTTGAGGTAGACGCGATCTTCGACCCGTTACGGTGATATACAACAGAGAATGATATATATATACTATCTTTACATAGGCCTAAGAGAGATACTGTAGGAAGCTTGAATTATACAGTAGAGCAAATGTTATACGGTAGAAACGTATATTAAGTTGTTCAATTAATTCTGAGCCACCTTCCATGCAAATTTTCAGAGTTAAGTAGCTCATAAGTTTTTGAACAACTTAATGGTATAACATCGTTTTACCTACACTACTACCATACAGTATACCGTAAAAAAGATAATGTAAAAGTATACTGTAAGATACTGTAGAATATACTGTAAAATACTGTACAAGTATACTGTAAAATATCGCAAAAAATCCACTTTGTACCTAATTTTTCTCCAACTCGTCCACCCGTAGCTCGTGCACAGTACCAAACTCATTACCCTCCATCACAGCACCCGGCAGCGGCATGGATGGTGCTGGTGCAGTTGGTACCGGTGAAGTAGCGGTACTCGCCCTCAAGATCGTCAAGTTGTCTCGGCTAGCCAACTGAACCGAGTCCGACAAACTCTGTGTTAGCGGCGCATGTCGCACCAAGCTAGCCGTACTGCCGTGAGCTTTCTGTGCTTCTTGTAGGTATATCGTACTGGAAGAGGTGGGCATGTTCATACTCGTCGTGATCGTGGAAGGCACTGTAAAGGCGTCTGTTGAGGCGGCTTGATGGCTGGACCCTAGGCGAGGCAGTGTCCAATAGGAGGGCGGTGCTGAAAATTTAAATTTTGATTTGCCCGCCAAATTTTGGCATTGTGTTTTAAGAGCCAAAATTAACAAAATTAAACTAATTTAACATTACTAAGTCCTGTGATACTAATTTAAATATTATTTTTGCTCTAAATTAGCAAAAAATTTTAAATTTTGTTTTTCCCGCCAAACTTTGGCAAAGTAAACTAATTTAACATTACTAAGTCCTGTGACACTAATTTAAATATTATTTTTGCTCTAAATTAGCAAAAAATTTTAAATTTTGTTTTTCCCGCCAAACTTTGGCATTGTGTTAAAAGCGATAAAACGGTCAAAAATGACAAAATTTCTTAAATGAATATTAAGAACTGCAAAAGTACAAAGTCATAAACCACAATTACATATTTTCAACGCGCTTGCAAGTTATTTTAGTCCAATATTACGCATAACCTTGTAGTATGTGTAAATAAGCCTAGCGTTCGTTCCCATAGTCTTTGTTAACAAGGACCTACGACAATGTAGTTTCTAGAAGCTACGTAAAAGAAAATGACGTTTTGTCGGAAAATATATTTTTCTCAATTTTGTACTAAAGGTTACTGTAGCGGTGTTACACATAGTCTTTCAAACAAACTTTAAAGCCTCAAAAACTACAGTAATCTATAATTGAAATTTTTAAAAATTGTGCTTTTAACGTACTATATAGTATTAAAAACACTTTCTACCATTCACTTTTTTCAAAAAAAAAATTAGTTTGTACTAAGGGTTACTGTATCTCATAGTCCTTAGAGTTAACTTTAAAGCCTTAAAAAATACAGTAATCAAAAGCTAAAAATCCAAAAAAATATGTTTCTAACGTACTATGCAGTACCAAAAACACCTTCTATGATCCACTTTTTTCAAAAAAAAATTTAATCTGTACCAAACATTACTGTAACTTACCATCAGAGTACCCGCTTCCATGAGCATTTTCGTAGAACGGTGGAGGCGGAATCGCGGCCGTTACGGCAGTGACGGAGGCTCTCCGTGTCGGCTGTGGTGATGCCATTTTGATGGCATCTTCGTATTTTGGCGGAAAGCGTTCGATTAAAAATGGCACAGTGAAGAACGTTGACCCATCAAATTCCGTGATCTCAAACGGCAGTACTGGAACAGTACCATTGGTCCTATTTGAGTGTATCACTAATTCTGGAGTTATTGGTACTGTTGTTGATACTGAAACATAATATTTATTAAATTTTTAAAAATTTTTAAAAAAATTTTGAAATTTCAAAAATATGCAAAAACTTTGTTTCCAGTCTTAAAATTTCAAAATTTAAAAAAATTTGTAAAACTTTTAACAAATCTTTATGACCTAATCAGATTAAACGTCAAAAATTTTGTTTTGAAAAGGGTTTAGTCCAAAATAGCCTCAGGGATTAGCGAGTACTTGTAGTGCACTATATATGTTTATGTCAACAAATTAGCGTCATACTGAAGAAAATAGCATGTCATAATGCTGTTACTATCCGAAAAAGTCAATAATACTTAATTTTTGGTTTTTTAAAAACATGTCATTATGACACATTTTTTCCAAAAAAATCGTCATCATGACATGTTTTTAAAACAATGCATGTGAATTAAATATGCTTTAAAATTATTTGAATAGTAATAAATATTACAATAAAAAATTTTGTAGCAATTTTTACAACCGCATCTCTTCACTATGGTAACATAACGTTAACATACCAAAAACTATATAACAATACCGTAACCTACAAATTCGAAAAAATATTCTTGATAAAATACATTAATAAGTACCAACTACTCTGATATTGTATTTAGTCGTCTTTACATTCAATTTCAATGTCTGTAACCAATTAGTATATTGTAGTTTCAGACAACTCGACAGTGTAATATAAAAAAGCCTAATTTTGTATGTAAAGTTGGTGTCTTAGTGACATATTATGGTGTTTTCTTAATAATTAAACTTTGCTTTTGTTATTCCAACCGCTAGAATATTCAAAAACAGTCTAGCGACATTAGAACATCGGTTTGAAAGTGGCATACCATGAACTTGAACTGGTGAATAGTATATCAATTTTAGATGAGTTTACCGCGTGTAAAAAGTAACTTTATGTACATATCTTAATGTAACATAGTAGGAACTAGTCAGAACTTCATTTTTTACAAGTAGAAAAATTTTGATGTCAATTAAAAATGACAGTTTTAAGCGAAATACAAGAGAAGTTCCCTTACCCGTCGAGTTTTCCGTTAAATTGCGCCGCCGATGACAATTCTTCAAACCACCGGTCCACTTCACGTACAACTTCAACATACAACACAACAAAATGAGCAGCACAAGGATGGGGATGATGTAAGTGAGTACGTTGGAGAACTCGTCCATGTTCTCCGCCGACTCCAACCGAGCATCCAGGTTCGGTTGGCCAGGCGGCTTTACACTGTAAAGTTGAAATTTTTTTTAAATATAAAAATATTAAAATAAAAAGAAATTAAATTTAAATATTTCACGCAAAAATGTATTCAATTGTAAAATACGCATCTTGAAAACAAAAAATTTTTTTTAAATTTAAGCTTGATTTTTCCCGCCAATTTTGGCATTCCGTTGCAACTATTCAACTTTCTAAAATACTGTTTTAAAATTAAAAAAAATAATCAAAACAGTTTGAAATTGTTAAAAAAAAAGCAAAAAAAGATTATAAAACTTAAATTTCGATTTTCCCGCCAACTTTGGCATTCTGTTGCAAGACCAAAAAACTTTACCAAAACATTAAAAAATTCATTTTTAATAATAATCAAATCTTAAAATCTTTTAAAAACTATAATAATTTTATTGAAACACCCCCCCCCCTCTAAATCTACCCTACTTTACTTTATCATGCTCTAATCTACCCTACCTTAACCTATTCTATCTTACCCTACCCTGCCTTATCCTTCCTAATCCTACTCTATTTTACCTTGCCCTACTCTACCCTACTCTACTTTACTCTACGCTACTTTACCCTATTCTACCTTACTCTACGCTACTCTACCCAAAATTACAATACTCTTAATTACCCACCATTACCTTTAATATAAATTTATTCAAATACCCCCTTTTCGAATTGGCTAATACCTAAAATAATGACCCAAAAGTGTAATTGACTCGAAAATAACGTTCTCATAGTCAACTGGCTAATCGCATAATTGTAAAACTCTGAGAAAATACTCCAGACATGTTTTAGAGATCAATAGGGAAGTGATGACATTCGACGTAGTATGTTGTAGTGGGCAAAAACAAGAGTAATTAGGTGTGAGACACCTCTTGGAGGTTACACACTGCAAACATATGATGTAGTAGACTACATTTTGATACCATTTTGGTCAGATGTAACGTTAAAAATAGCAGAAATTTGAATATTTCTAGATTCTTCATTGTTTAAGGTATTGTATGACAAAAATTGTTATAATGACAAAAGTAATGTAAAACCTCAAAAACTTTTTTAACAAATTCAAAGTCAAGTACATGAAGCGTATTTTACTTATAAATTCAGTTAAAAACCTTAATTATTAACTTAGTTATGCCAACTTTAATTTAATCTACATTAATATCATAGGTAATATGAAAGATAGCTCTGTAACTTAAAAACTGCCATTTTATAATAACATTTAAAAAAAAGTAAAAAAAAACCTAAAGCAAGAAGAAATGTCATAACTATTTTAAAGACAATAGTGCAGTTCTGAAGTATTGCAAAAACTTTAATAAGACTTTGGTTTACCAAGTAAGAGCATTTCACATTGCCACGTACTATATGAGACTAAAAATGACAATATTTTCAAAAAGTTTTTTCCAGCTTTTTGCTCTTCTCATGCCCTTTTTTATAATGGGTTTTAGAACTTTTATGTTGTCATTGCACTATACAAGCTTATGTCTTATCTAATCTAATGAATATGACAATGTCTAAACGTAAGCCTAAGCTTAAAGTTGAGCTTGGGCCTAAGCCTGAGCATGAGCATGAGCCTAAGCCTAAGCCAAAGTCTAAGCCTGAGCCAAAGCATGAACATAAACGTTAGATAAATCTGAGCCTGAGCCCAAGCTTAAGCCTAAGCCTACTAAGCCTAAACCTACTAAGCCTAAGCCTACTAAGCCTAAGCCTACTAAGCCTAAGCCTACTAAGCCTAAGCCTACTAAGCCTAAGCCTACTAAGCCTAAGCCTACTAAGCCTAAGCCTACTAAGCCTAAGCCTACTAAGCCTAAGCCTACTAAGCCTAAGCTTACTAAACCTAAGCCTACTAAGCCTAAGAATACTAAGCCTAAGTTTAAGCCTAAGCTTAAGCCTACGCCTAAGCTTAAGCATAAGTCTAATCCTAAGCCTGAACACCAAAACATTAGCCTGTTCGTTACATTAAGCATACGACTGCAATTAAGCCTAAACTTAGTCATAACCTGCCGTAATCTCATCTAAAACTCTAACTTTAACAATAACTATAATTTTAAGGTTACATATTAGCCTGAACTTAAAAAAGACTCTATGTAATTGGAGTATTTGACACCTATTCTTAACCTTATACCAAACCACTTCGCACTACTAATTAAAACCTTCACTGAGTATGAACTACGTGTACGTATGGCAATACATTATAAACTACGTGTATATATTAAAACACAACCGTTAAACCGCTACAATTCCGAGTAATTCATAAAAGTCAATGTAATACAAGTATAAAAAGCTAATACTCGATGAATTATAGGTAATGCCACCCCGAGATGTAATACGAGTGTAATGGTAAAACCAGCTTGATTAAAGCCGAAATAAATAGTGACAATCTTACACATTACAGCCGAAGTTATTTTCGAAATGTTTAGAGGAAATAGAGACTTTCACTTCCTCCACAGCCTCAATGTTCACGGCACGTCAAGGTTTACAAAATACGCATTTTCAGTGTGACTTTATGTCATAAATTTCAATAAGTTGGCAACTTATGTCACGAAAATGGTATTTTAAGGCATTGAAAGTTATGAAACAACTGTATTTTGACTGGGCGTGGTAAAATTAAAGGTTAGGGTTAAGTAGAGTAGGCTAAGATAAGGTAAAGTTAAACTGGGAAAGGTAGGTTAGAGTAAAGTGAGTTAGAGTAAGGTAAAGTAAGGTCAAGTAGAGTATGTTAAGGTAATGTAGGGTAGGGCAGGGCAAAGGCAAGGCAAAGGCAAAGCAAGGCAAGGCAAGGCAAGGCAAGGCAAGGCAAGGCAAGGCAAGGCAAGACACAGGCAAGGGACAGGCAAGACAAGGCATGGCAATGGCTATGAAACAGTCTTCCCCTCCCCCTCCTACTCCTATCCTTACTTTTATTTTTTAACCGCCCCGCTACAACAAAAGCCTCCCTCCCCCCCTCCTGTTGACTATGACGGCATAGTAACCAAGAATCTGTAGATCATGTTACAACCTCCTAAAAATCAACCAATATCCCCCACTCCCAGGCAAGAATACCTCGCCCTTAACAAACAAACAAGATCTACTTGAACTCAACCCAAATATAAATTTTTACTGAGTAAAACGTCGTACAGAACATACGATGGAAAGGTCGAATCCAGTAAAAAAGAAAAATATAATTGAGAGACGAGAGAGTGGCAGAGAAAGAGAGTGAGACTCTTGACCTCCAAATATAAATCGCTTCCATTTCAAACAAATTTAATAATTTCGAAAAATGTAATCCAATTACCGAGTTTTACAATGTTGTAATATGGTTAATGTAATCAAACTTTCAAAAAAAAATTTTATTTTGAAAGGTTGGGTTGATTTGATTATATTACACTAGGTAAAATACTATTTTTAAAGTAATTTAATGGCTTACCCCTACCCTACCCTACCCTACCCTACTCTACCCTACCCTACCCAACCCTACCCTACCCTACCCTACCCTACCCTACCCTACCCTACCCTACCATATCCTACCCTACCCTACCCTATCCTACCCTACCCTTTTGACTAACCCAACCCTGCTCTAACAATATTCCTACCATACCCTGCTCTAACTATATCTTTTCTCAACTTTACACTATCCCGAACTTTACCCAGCCCTGCTCTAACCTTATCCTAACGCTTTTTTGCTTTTATTTTAAGCCTAACTTGTCTTACTTTTACTTTACCCTAGTCAGCAGGGCCGGGCGGGGACTTTTGATCTAGGGGCGGGGTGTCGAAAAAAGGTAGCAGCTACCCGTGCTAATTTTTTTGAAATTTTTTTTTCTAAAAATCCACAGGGGGGCCACGTTCAACTTTTTAAAAAAATTTTTTTTTGCGCTTTCCCGTGCTAAGCCTAAAGCATTTTAAAATTTACTTCCAAACTTAAAAAACTTATCCCTTCCCCTTCCTCTTCCTTTTGTACGCTTTTCGTACCCCAATACCGTGCAAAACTTATCCGCCAAAAATTACCAAATCCGGCTCTAATCCCCAGCGGCTAGAACGCGGAACGTCACCGTGATCCTCGAAATTAAACGAAAAAATGGGAATAATGACGAAGAGTTCCTGCTTCTTTGGCCCGTTCTTCGGGCCGCGGAACGACGGGAACGGAGACGAAAAGGGGGGTTTTACCTGGCTGCCAATGGCAACATAACCTGCGGGCCCTTAACGGCCAGCCGGCTGGCTGTTTTTTTTGCGTCGAATGCGCGAAAACTTTAGTTGGCATAACAACAATGTTCTTCTCACGTTACTATATACCGCCTTGTCATTATGTAAATATGGGGATAGGGGCCTTGAAATGCAGCCGTTAGGTTGTTGAGGCCGCGTTTATTTGATATGCAAGGAGGAAAGGTATGAAACTATAGTTTGGAAGCGAGAAGTGTAGTTTGAAAAGTAACAACGCTTCCAAAGCTTTAACAAGTCCGTAGCTCTAACCCAAAGCCCTAGCCCCTGCCCTAGCCCATGCCCTAGCCCCTGCCCCTGCCCCTGCCCCTGCCCCTGCCCCTGCCCCTGCCCCTGCCCCAAAAAAAATTATTTGCCCCTTCGCGGATCATTCTCATCTCCCCGACCAAGGCCATAAATATTAATCTTACTACCGCTCTAGCCATTGTACTATCCGTAGTTCTAGCCATAGCCCTGGTCCTAGCCCTAGACATAGCTATATTCCAATCCAAGCTCTAACCAGTACAATTTTTTCGTAAAACGGTACTACTCTAGCTCCAACCCAAAATCACCGGCCCCAGCCGAGATCATAGTCACTAAAATTGCCCTAGCCTAGACAATCTTGTTTTACCTGCCATGTCTTACCTTTTTTCATGAACAATACTCTTCGCAATCCTCATTACAACCTAAAATAACCTATTATCAAAGCAAACCGTGCCGAAAACAAAAGTTCACCAACACCCCCAATTGTAACCAGCTGTGTCTTCGAACTGTCAGACTTATTTTGTATATACTATACTATCGACTGGTAAATACTCAATTTATTACAAATCTGCCTTCGGCCTAATAACAAAAGGCTTGGCCCAAATTGTGGCCGTTAATTACAGGTTTAGCAATGCAAAACAAATTAAAATGAAAGTAAGAGATGGGCGTTTCAGCTAACCCAAAATGTAGTTCATACAATTGGAAATCGTATTTTACTGCGATAAAAAACAAAATACTGCCCAGTACTGACAATACAAACCCAAGATAATATCTTCAGTACAAATGCCACGGAGTGCCATCAAAGCACGTACTACTTAGTATCAGTATTATAGGCTGATACATGTTATCAACCAAAGCATTGCGTGTTAAGCCTAATCGTAACTCTAAGCCTAAATCGTAACCTTTGCTAAAGCCTAATTTATAAATTAAGTCTAATCTTTTGTTTAAACCTAAGCCTAGACTTAAGCGTAAAGGTAAGGAAAACCTCAGTTTCATCAGAAGCTCGAGCCTAAGCCTAAGCGTAAACCTTAGACTAAACCTAAGCCTAAATCTAAGTCAAAGCCTAAGCTCAAGCTTAAGCTCATGCCTAAGCCTAAGCCTAAGCCTAAGCCTAAGCCTAAGTCTAAGCTCAAGCCTAAGCCTATGCCAATGCCCAAACCAAAACCCTAAGTCAAAGCCTAAGCTCAAGCCTAAGTCTAAGCTCAAGCCTAAGCCTATGCCAATGCCCAAACCAAAACCAAAACCCTAAGCCTAAGCCTAAGTCTAAGTCCAAGCCGAAGCCTAAGCCTAAGCAAAAGCCTAAACCCAATTCTAAGCTTAAGCCCAAGCACACGATCAAGGCCAAAGCTTACTCATTGATGCTGTATTCTACTATATAGTACTCTAACAGAACATTCCCATTTTTCACTTTAATAAAATTCTTCCTTTATATTATGGTAGATGTACAATAGACCACCATAAAAATAGAAAGATCGTTCGACCTTCCTCCTCACGAAAGCTGATTGTTTACATTTGCTACGACATAATCACCAATATGTGCATAATCTAGTTAAATTTCACATGTTACGAGTCATAAATAAAGTGTAATGTCACGAAAAACAGCAAACAAATAATTAACTATGACCGGGCAATCTTTGAAGCCATGTAAAGCAAAAATGTTAGTATTGCTATATATGTAACAGACTTACTGTAGTCATTAGTGAGACTATGAAATACTTTATTTATATGTCATGATACTAATTACTGTAGTAGGCTATAGTAGTTTGAACAAAATTACCGTAACTTACCCTACCCTACTCTGCCCTACCCTACATAGCTCTACCCTACCCAGCCATATCCTACAGTACCCCACCCTACCCTACCCTGTCATACCCAGCCATATCCTACAGTACCCTACCCTACTATACCCAAAAAGCGTCATCTTAAACATAACCATTCCCCACAACACGTAAGATATAAAATGCCTCAAGATTTCCAAATACACCCCTTCAAGTTCGTATAATAACAATGTTTAATACCATGGAATTAATCCGCTGGTCAGCCTACGGAAATAGACCGGCCTAGCTTATTTCGAGCCCACACGGACGTCACCATTTCCACCTATGTCACCAATCCCAAATCTGTTGTTTGCTGCTGTCAATAAGAGCCTTAAAGGCATGGTAAAAGATAACATAAACGTTGTGAAATATGGGGTTTTGCATGGGGCGTAGGGATTGAAAAAAAAACATTTGCATAGGGCGTGGGTTTAAAAAACTTTTTTTTCATAGGGCGTGGGCTGTGAAAAAGTTTTGCATAGGGCGTGGGCTTTGAAAAAAAACATTTCCATTGGGCATGGGCTTTCAAAAAAAATTAATTTTATATAAAGCGTAGGGTTTTTAAAAAAATTTACATTGAGCATGGATTTTTAAAAAAATTCATACATATACTCGTCCTTTCTGTATCGACCCCTCCCCTCAATTCTTCCCAATTAAAACACCCTCCCCTACCTCTACCCCATAAAAACCCAAAATCTGCGTCAAAATTCCTGACCAACCTCAAGTTCGAAAATTATTTTATTCACACTATGTACAATTAACCAAGAAAAATGAAGAACAGTAACAATACGAAGACAACAGACATTGATAAACAACATACGACGTTATCTAGACAATTGCCCTGAATATAACAACAAAATAAAGGCACATACGTTCCGTGACATCAATCTACAATAAGGTGACTTTTATCAGTGTGGTACCTACAATAATGTGACATCTTCTATTGTGATATCTACATTAAGATGACAGATATCATGATGACACCTACCAGCAAGTACGTCATGTTTTATCATCGTATAACAGTGATATTGTCATAGTAAGACAATACTACTACATCAATAATCATTACCTCAATGTAGACAGATTCCCACTTCCATTACATCAATATACCGTCACAATGACATCAACAGAGACCCATAGGTTGTATATATTTACCTACAAGTAAAAATACACCTAGATCTACATCAATGTCACCATAAGGCCAATAAGAAGGTAAACACCTACATCTACAACAACACTACGCATAAATATGAATGAATTAGAGATGATAAGTTAAGAATATAGGCACAATATGATCAGAAAAAACAATATATTTACATTGTATCAAAGAAAATAAAAACTTTGATGCAAAAAGAATGGCATTTTTCCACTTTCTATACAATTTTCGACTAAAAAACCAAAACATGTGCCATTCTTTTCGCATCAAAAACCAGTTATGTCTACTCGTAAAACAATTGTAATCTAGACAGTTCAGACCCGAAGTTTCAGCTACTACAACATATTATAATAGCTTTCACTAGACACAACTCAAAAAACTAAAAATTGTAAAAAAGTTAGATGGACCTACTATAATATCAGTAATAAATACCTTCTTCTTTCACTTTTTAAACCTTTTTAACTATTCAAAACCAAAAAAATGCTAAACCACCAGTTAACAAATAAAAATTATATTATAGTAGACGCCTAACCCAGAAACAAGCAATCTCACGTTGATGATCGAATCCGACCAAAGACAGTTGCTGATAACTTGTTGGTAATGACCTGAGAAATGTGAAAAAAGTGTACCGGTGTGATTTCCGAATCCTTATTCTCCGGAATCGAGGTTAAGAAGGAGCTGACTATGAAGAAAGGAAAAACTGCTCCAAACACACATGAATTGATCATAAAGTTGTCCGAAAGCATGGTTAATATCGTCAACAGTGTCCCAAAGCCCAAGTGAAAAGGCCATCGACGTTCCACCAATATCAAACGAGTATTCATCGATACTCCACTGCTCATCCACACGTACTCAAAGCTGTACAACGAGTGCAACAAAGACATCAATATAAATCCTCCGACTTGGCTCAAAACCGGTACTGATAGTGCCATTACAACCATAGCTTGTAGCAAGAAGACCAATTCAACCACAATAGCATGGACAAAGTCTGAAGCGGTCTTGGAGAACATAATCTCAACATTAGATCTCGTTGTTATCGTTCTTCCTCTGTAGCGAAAAGCAGCATTGGCTACATCGGCAAACCATAATGTGCTGAGGATTCTTATGATAATAAAGATGGGTAGAACTAATGCCAGTCGAAATGTAGCAAATACTGTGTTGAGCCAACCATATTTGTCCGGAAACAATGTTTCTGTGACCCACACCATCAGTTGGACAAAGAAAATTGATATCACATTGAGGAAAACGCACTGAAACGATGTTAAAAGTGAACTTAGGTAACAAGAAATCACGGAGAAAATATTTTACTATGTCCTCATTGTCTTTAAACTCATTTAAACACTGAATTTTAAAAGATTCCATCAAAAATTATATTTTTTCGATAATACCCTTGATCAAATCCCCCGTATTCAGGGTAATTCCTTCAAATCAGCTCTAAATTCCAACAAAATCAATAAAAACATACCTGAAGAACCCTATAATAAGCTGGAGTCTTTTTCCTAACAATCGCCGGCGGTGTGGTACTCTTTCTTCTGTCTGTAGTACGTTCCTTCTCCTTTAACCTCCGCCTCTCCAGAATCGTCATTCGTGGATTCGGTTCAGCTGATGATGCCCTTTGTACCACATCCACAGGCTTTGTATTGTCCTGATCTAGCTTATAGAGAACCAAAAACCCGTCCAACGAAGCGATCACGCCATCCTTATATTCACGAAGGAAATCTGATATCATTGTCCTGGAAACGACGAAAATAAGTCAAATCTCAAGTGGAAAAGCACAATTTCGGTTGATAAATAAAGTCAGCTAACGTTGACGCGCCGTTAACGATAAATAAAGTTGAAAGAACCCGCACACATTGAAGAAAAACATGTTTCAATCAACAAACAATAACAACTAGCAGTATATCACGTGTTCCGCGCCTATAATCAGAAGATATAAAGTCGAGGTGGCTCGAGACATGATCTGAGCAAGCCTTAGTCTATGCATAATCTTAAAAAGATGCCATTACGTAGTTGATATGCAAGTTACCAGCGTTTGGTACAATAAACACGAGACGAAAAAGGTTTTCTGAAGATAAAGAAAGAGTTGGCCCAAAAACTAATGTTAACGGAAGACTCGACCCGAAATAATTATTTTTGGAAAAAAAGTTGTTGAATATGGAAGTAGATTTGACGATAACTTGTTGTAAATCTTGTAAATACAGATGAATTACATATGAAACGATAGCTTATTCTGTCTAGAGTGTTTTAACTTTGTTATTTTTATGTTTTTCTTTGTTCTTTATATTGTTTTTGGCTCTAAAAGCACACCTGACATCAAGTTTCTTAATAAAACTCAAGTTACTTTCATATCGAACACGAGCTTATGATTAGTTTCTTGCAAACCAACTTCACGTGACCATTTTGCATTTCCTTGCAATAACATTACTTTACTTTTGGAATTTTAATTGTTGATTACAACAAAATTGTTCATCTTGCGATAACATAATTAGTTATCTTTCAACAACGTAATTCGTTATCTTTTAGCAACATAATTAGTTACATATGACCGAGACAATAAATGTTAACATCTTTAAAGACATTGATGAGTTCATCAAAGTATCAAGTGTAATATTAAACCGGACTGATTGGGACTGTTCGCCGGCTGATCAGAAGGGATACCAACAAAGTTTAGGAGCACAAACGAATGATGAATGGGTAAATGTTTCGAGTTTTTGTCATTTCTTTAGTTTGAGGAGCTGTTCTTGTTCTGGAAACGGAATGTGAGGAATCAAACCAAGCCCAAGGAGCTGCAACAACAACTTTTGGATTTTAACGTGCCTGTTGAGAACGTTGAAAGGATAGTGGAGTTGTGGAAGACTGAAGCACCGGCTACGATAAAGAAGGCCAAATTGGTGTCGGCTTCGGGGAAACCTCAAGTTTCCGATATACGATGGGGTTTGGAGCTGGAGAGAGCTACGTATGTGTTTGACTTACTTTAATGTAGTGGACAGATCAAGCTAAACCTTAATGTAACAAGTAAATGAATAATAGATGAAACTCAGCGACTTAGCATCTCATAAAGCATTGTTTTTAGAAGGTTTAACACTCAGAAACGTGAGCCATTGATTAATTTTGCCTTCAAAACTGATCAGGGATCAAAGAACGTGAAGATGGACATTGACCAACTAACACAACTTCATTTAACGCTGAAAGATATTCAATCACACATTGATTCGGTCTTTAAATAAGGTATTTTTGATTGTCAGACATTTGGCTTTGTCATAATTTACTTCTTGTACTTGTTTCAATCAGGTATTGGCCAATAAACGGCTTGAAATGTCACCAAACCCCTTAAAATTCTATCTTCTTTGTCACTTTTTGAAAGAATAACTGCCTAAATCACTTATCTTAAAGCCTAATTATCTTTTTAAAACCTGTCCTAGTCTAAAATTCATCCAAACAAACCCGCCATATCATGATATTCGTATTTATTATATCACAGACTGTTAAAAATGTAAATATCTCTAGTGTAATATAACCGTATAAGTAGGATACGTGACTATTTGTTTTTCTTGGTTTTTGCAGCCTTGGGCTTTTTAAATAATGCATTCTTATCAACATATGAGGCCAGCATCCAGCCGACTACAGGGGCAGTCCAGTAGGTGATCATGAACCATTGGAGGTCGAGGCCAGGACAGCCGAGGACTCTGGACGAGGTTGTGACTGGGTTCAAGGCTGGGACACCAATGTAGACAAGGGCTGAAATGAGAAGATATAGACATATATCTATATTGTACATTTACTTTGGTATTTTGAAAATTAGTCGAATGATCTTGGACTTACCAAACGTGAGAGCTCCAGCTGTAGCCAATGGCATAATGTACCTCCTGTAAGCTACGCTGACCCTGGATAGCAACAGGCGTAGTGCAAAGCATCCGGCAACTTCATATCCCAATGCTGCTATATATGGCACCTAAAACGTCATTTATATATTGTAGTAGGCAAGTTAGGCTTAAATTTTACATTATTTTAGATCTCTAACCTGTTACTGCCATTTTATATTGAACATAGTGTTTAGATAGCACTAAAATTTCCATCCTCTTATTGCTTGTTCAATTTACGGCCATTAAAACTTATATTTTAAGCGTTTCGTCGTTTTTTATCAAGTATAATATACTATCTGCCCAAAGATAGTACCCCCTTATCAAACAAATAACACCCTCATAAACAAACTTTTAACTCAAAAACCCTTCAAAACCAAAACCTTACCTTAAAACTGATAGCACAAGGCAGATTCGTGTACAATGCAGCATGTTCGGCCGAATAACTCATCGTATAGTACCATAACCCATCAGCCACCCTCGATGCAGCATATCCACCAAGTGATTGGGCCGTCAAGATGGCCAAAAAGGTCTCCGTCTTCATTGCTTCCTTATATAGGGCTTCAATTGGTAGGAATGGCGAGAGATAGGCTCCTCTGTTGTATTGTGAGGTCACTGAGGCTATGGTAAACACGGCGAAAAAAAAGCCGGCTGGCCCGTAATTCTTGATCATTATGGCTGAAATTTAGCAAGTAGAATGCCTAAGGTCTTCTAAACGTATTTTGTAAGATTCAGAAAGAAATGTCATGTAGTTTTGAAGAAAAATCAAAAAATCGGGATCAACAACATCATGATGATATTATTCTTGATGAATTTAAACAAAACAGAAAGATAACACCTCAAAATTCAAAAGTTCATATTGTAAAAGATCGCCCATACCCTTTTCTATTATTATGCCAAGTTTGAGCCCAATTCATCAACCATAAACCCCTTAAAATCCACTTACTTTCACCATACCGTATCCAAAAACCTACTACAACAAAAAACTTTCATTTGCCCACATAATTACAATTACTCACCATTTTCATAAACACATGTGCATTGTTGCGTTACAGCGATGAGTTCCATGAAGAATACGTAGGTTACAGAACCCTTGCGGACGACCCTCTCCACCAATTTCCGACATATTTCAGCTACAACAATAACAAAGGCGTAGAAGGTTAGTGCCGTGATGGCCGGCGTCCACGCGACGTCAGTAACCATCAGCGTTGAGGTAAGATGATGGAAGAAGTACACGTAAACTGTTTTAATCGGGCGAAACTTGACAAAATTCCGTTCGCTTCACCGATTTAATTTGGTCCCGCCGCGAAAAGCCGCGCTCTGGCGTTCCGTGTAAATTAATCTTTTTTCGCGAATTTTTACAATTTTTGGACGAAAATGTTTGTAAAGTTGAACTAATTTCTATTTTGTAGTGGTTAGGCGAAAAATAACTGTTGGAAGTGATAGGTAATACGGTTTTTGTTTAGATTTGGTGATTGATCACCACTTTACTGTGTGTTCATGCGCTTTTAAAGTCTTGCTCTCTTTCCATTCTCGCGCCACACTTGAGTTTTTGATTATTAAAAAATGGCCGCGTTATTTCAGCCATCCAGGAAGCCGCTATTCGATCGAGTCTTTATGACGGAGCCTGGGGCGATTCAAGGCTTGGTCAAAGATACGATCGACCGTCTGCGCAATGTCGATCGTCTAATTCATGTAGGTGTTGGTGTCTGTAATATTGGTGGTTGTGATGGTTTATTGATGGTTTTCTCTAAAATACATACGGTTTTTCTACAGAAAAAGAGTTTTCCACATAATTATTCATGGATAACATGAAGTTTTTGGTCTGTTCAAGCTTTCTTTTTGTCATACTGTCTATAAAATTGTTACAATAAGATTCACAAGTCTTTTTTCTAGCTATACTAACAGGTATGACTTTAAATTAATCTTTTAATTTTAGGAAAAACCTCGAAACAAGAAGGAAAATCAGTCCCAGAAGGAGAACCGACCTTTGAAGCGAAAAACCAGCCCAAAAGTATCCGCCAAAGACGAATGCTCTGTAACCCAAGCAACAGAAACCTCTCAAAAACATAATTTGGACAAACTTGGATCTATTGAAGCTCAGAAGTCTACCAAACCATTACAAACTACATCAACATCAGCTGAACTTAAAAAGATGGTGTATTCGGTCAGTAATGTGTACATAACCCCTTTTGTTGATGAGAAAACTGATCTCAAGACGTTGATGGAAGTAGTCGATGCGGAATTAAGTGAGCCGTATTCGATATACACCTACAGATACTTTATTCACAATTGGCCCGATCTATGCTTCTTGGTAAGTATAATATTATTACTTTTTTTCTAAATTTAGGAAAGTTGTTGACGTCAAAACGACCTTGGAAGTCAGCTGAATCGTATATCTTTCTATACGTGACTTCTCAAGGTGACATAGTCGCAATATTACTACAATATCATTAAAATTTTGTTTTCCGCACCTTGATGTAAATGATAATATCGTTTTAGGCCAAAGTGAAAGGAACGGACGAGATTATTGGTGGTGTTGTGTGTAAAGATGAAGTGATAAACGTTCCGACACATTTATATCGCCGTGGTTATATTGCTATGCTGGCTGTTAATGAGCCATGGAGAAATTTGGGTCTAGGATCTCAGCTGGTCATTACTGCTATTGATGCCTTGGCCAGACGTGATTGTAATGAGGTAAGGGATGCGGAATGGTTTGAAATTGAGGGTTAATATCTTATGTTTGTAAATGATAACAAAAATTGGGTTGAAATGGCATTTTTCCTCACTAAATGATTAAAATTATATTATTCATGAGGATTTTTCGCTATTTTTCATGTTTTTATTGATTTTTACGGCTTTTTATCTCTAATATTGTTATTCTTAATATATTATATTAACAAATATACTCATTAACATCTTTGCAGGTAATTTTGGAGACAGAAAGCACGAACGGTGGATCGCTAGGCTTGTACGAACGTTTGGGCTTCTGTAGAGATGATCGTATGCACAGGTACTATTTGAATGGTAACGACGCTTTTCGGCTTCGTTATTTCATTGGAAAATATCATGAAGTACCTGAAGATGTGTTACCTGAGCTTGAGATGGACGACTGCCACCTACCCGACTGCAATGATGGAGATTGTAATGATTGTCATTAAAATTTTATTTTTTGATGAAATTTGTCGTTTTAAATCATTTTTTGGGTAAAATACGATAGGTTTTGTTGTTTGTCTGATAAGTTTTGACATTTTATTATCATTGTCACTAGTTTTATTGTGTTATGATTCATAAACTTGTAATTTTAATTGTCTTTGTAAACTTTATGAACACTACCTTTATATACGGATGCCATTATTAATGGGTCTTTTTTGTTTTACAATGAGTTTTTTAAGGTCATATCATTGTTGTCATCCTGGCTATAATCAATCCGGTTTTGCCATAACGATTTTTAAAAATTTTATTAGATTGTTCAATAATTCTGAGCCCCTCTGACCCGGAAAACTTGCTATAAGAGAGGGCTCAGAATTTTTTTGAGAAAAGGGGCCAGATTTATTTGAACAACCCAATAATTTTTAAGTTCGCACTTTTTAAAATTTGATATATTATGAAAATTTAAATTCCAGTTTATTGTATACAATAAAAAAACGGTTAAAAAGAAAAAATGTTGTGATAACAAACAAAATAATGAACCTGCTTAACATAAAACCTTAATATAGATAAGACGAGGTGACGAAAACAAGAAAATCTCGATGTCTAATTGAAAGATCAAGCCAAAATGTGTTGGAAAGTGGCAAAAAGATGCCTTTTTTCAAAAGATGGGGGATGAAAAAATACATTTTTTAAATGACAAAAGGGGTCAGAAGCCTGGAGCTTCTGTAGAATTCGTTGTAGGCCAAGCTTTGCCATTTTAAAGGCAAGTTTTGCCATTTTAAAGACAATTTTTGCCATTTAAAGACGATTTTTGCCATTTTAAAAACGATTCTTGCCATTTCAACGACGATTTTTGGCTTGATCAATAAAAAACGAAAATTGACAAGGCAGTCCCAAGTGCCCTGAGGGGTTATTATTACTAAGATTCTGTTTATTTTTTTTTTCTGTGTTTGGCACTGCGGTTCTTTGGCTAGCATTCTCTATGCTATACACGGTTGATTTCTTCTTCAAAAGCTTTTATAAGGCTCCAAAGATCTTAAGAAAGCCTTAAAAACCTTAAAAGGTCTCAAAAACCTAGAAAAAGCTCCAAAAACCTTAAAAAAACCTTGAAAAAGCCTTCGAAATTGAAAAACCAGGCCGCTACGGGTCGAAAAACGAAAGCGATTAGAAGCCTACTGGAAGATATGTATGATTGAGAGACCTTGGAGTTAACTGTCGGACCTTAATTAAAACATTAAGTGAAGAGAAATGAAAGGACTAAAGGCGCTTCTGAACGAGGCCAATTTTTTAGGTATAACTTGAGGGTCTTGGCTTGAAAATGGGCTTTTACTTGATGTTTTGGCTTGAAAACTGACTTTTTTGGGCTTGGCAATTGATGTTTTTGGCTTGAAAATGGGATTATAGGCCTTGGCAATTGATGTTGTAGATCGAAAACATGATTTTCACGCCAAGAACCTAATGTTTTAAGCCTAATTTTTAGGTATAACTTGGGTTTTTGGCTTGGAAATGGGCTTTTGAGGCTTGATACTTGACGTTTTAGCTGAAAAACCTGCTTTTGAGGTCAAGAACCTAATGTTTCATGCCTAAAATCTTATGCTTTCTGCTTCAAACCTAGAGTTCAAACCCATTTCCACCTATTTTTTAATAAACCTTTGCCCATTTTTCAGCTCTTCCCACGATTTTTCAAAAATTCGCTATGTTATTCATGCCCTTTCAATACCAGAATTGGTCAGCGGTTCAGAAACGGACGGATAAGGCACTTCAGTACAATTTTAGGTTGATAAAAGAAGACCGAAAAGGCACCTGGTGAGTTAGAAGTTTGTTAAGATTTGGCTTCGCGAAACCGTTCACTGTTTATATTGTTTTAGATGGTGGGATTGATGTTGCGGAGGTGAATATTTGGGTTTTAATTGGGCGGATGAAGCTGGTTTTTTGGACTCAAGTTGGATAGTTGATGCTGGTTTTTAGGTAACGGTTTTTTTAGATACGAATCTGATTTTTAGGTATCAAATTGGAGTTATTAAGATGTTGTTTTAGGTTGAAGGTGGACCTTTGAAGATGGATTTTAGGTATTAAATCGGATGTTTGTTGCTGGTTTTTTAGGTTGAAGAAGGAATTTCATTGCTGAATTCGTAGGTTTGAATATATTCGTTGTTTATGTTGTTTTAGGTGAGTAAACCATCGGAAATCCAGCTTTCATCAGGAATTTGTACCTCAAATTACAGATTTTTTTAGCCTTCAAACTCAGCTTCATTTCACTTGGGCACCAGCCTTTTTTAGCTCCAAGTTCAGCTTATATTCACCTTGAAACCAGCCATTTCCAGCTCAAATCTCAGCCAATATTCACCACTAAACCCAGCCAAATCCGCCTTAGAATCCGGCGATGAAACAGTACGATTCCAAGGCCGACAAGCCGAGGTAGACCAACCACAATGAGCACATGAAGCAGGCCGTGAGTAGTTGAATCTTCCTCGGCCCACCCAATTCACCGCCAATGCTGGGATGTCGTCGCAACGTGATCACGATGATACACACCACAGCTTCGACGCAGAAGATGGTCACGGAGAAGGCCAATGTTCCCGGATCGACACGGAAAATGGAGCCTTTGGTCCAGTGGTAGACTGCGGCCATAGTCCAGGCGATTCCTATACCCAAGAAGACATTGACAGCGTTGGAGCCGGTTACATTACCAATGGAGTTGTCGGCGTATTTGTCTTGAACGGCGGATACTTTGGAGGCAAAGGTGTCTGGAAAAGGATTGAGGTTAGTTTTTGTATATTGATCATGGTTTTTGGAGTTTTTTTAAATTGAGATTGAGCAATAACAATGAAAAAATCAAATTTTATGGAGAAAAATCGACCTAAAATCCTCTTTTTTTTTCAGATTTTCAGGGTGGTCAAGACAAGTTTCTTCAAAGTTTAGGTATTAATGTGTCGTGAACGAGCCGTGCCGTGTTTTCTTTGCATTTGGAAGACTCTTCGCGTATTTTTTTTGTAAATTTTTCCAATTTTTCGAATCTGTCATTGTCCTAAACTCACCAGGAACCGAAGTACCCAAAGCGACGAAACTGATAGCCGTGACAGCGTCCTTCAATCCAACCCAGCAACCGAATTGCGAGGCCAAATCACCAATGACTGCGGTCAAAACACCGATCATCATGATAGATACCGTGAAGCACGCCCATCCACCCCAGTAGTCGGTCGGAGGGATCGTGGCGAACAAAAGTTTCCATGGAACGGTCAAAAAGTGCATGAAGTAGTCGTACTTGCTGGGTACGACCGGTTGTTTAGCGGTGACTTCGGTGCCGGTCTGAC
The DNA here is from genome assembly GCA_904066225.2 of Bursaphelenchus okinawaensis. Taxonomy (NCBI): domain Eukaryota; kingdom Metazoa; phylum Nematoda; class Chromadorea; order Rhabditida; family Aphelenchoididae; genus Bursaphelenchus; species Bursaphelenchus okinawaensis. The sequence continues at coordinate 749,766 of CAJFCW020000005.1, read as the reverse complement.
TACCTTCTTCTCCATCATCATCATCGTCGTCATCGCCGGCACTTACGGTCAGGGCTTCGATGAACTGTTCTCTCCATGATGAGGTTCCCAACATGAAGGAGGCGTTGGCTGTCTTTAACATGCGGTCTACCACGCCCTGAAATTATGTTTAGATGCAAAGATGTTCTACTGGATGAAGAGTCGAAGAAAACGATAGAAGAAGATGTTGTATTAGATGAACAATCGATCAGAACTTTAAAGGAATGATGTTACACTAGGCCAAAAATCATCAAAAACCTTTAAAAATGGCCTGATAACACCTATTCTTACCATAACTAGCCGTCATCAGGCCATTTTTGAAGCTATAACGCCATTTCCATACCAATCCCCACACTCACCTGGAACTCCTTGCTCTCCTTGATGGTGACCTGACATTTTCGGTACTCTCCCAACCGTGGTTTACCCAATTCGGCGACTTCCAATTGGTCCTCGGTCAAGTGGATCGTGTTCTCATCGGCTAAAAATTTGATTATTCATTGCGACAATGACAGAAGCCACTCGAACATGAAGCCCGAACTCAAGATGGTTCAAGCAAGCAACCAAAACTTGGGGCCATAAACGGCACTGGGACTTTACGCATGCACAGTTGGGGCTTGTTGGTACTTACTGTTGGAGGTGGTTGGAATTGGAAATGCTACTGGAGGTTGGTTGGGTAGTACTGGCAGGTACTAGGAATGAAAAAATAGTACTGGTTGGCACTATGAATGAAAAACTAGTACTGGATGGTACTAGGTATGAAAAAGTAGTAGTGGCTGACACTAGGAATCGAAAAAAATGGTATTACCTATCATTACATGCCTAAATTTTGATACTATCCAGCATGACATAACAACATTCTGGTACTACCACCCTATCAAGTACCAAAACTTCAGTACCATACCATTCCAGTCACCCCAACAATCCTGAAAGGCCTCCAAAAATGGTACTCAAGGACAGTTTTCACCTATCACATCGCCGGGACAGAGACATAGGACAGAGTTTGGACAGGACAGACAGACGGTTCGTTAATAAAGACACGCTGTTAATCACTACACCCAACGAAATTGGCACAATAACAAAAGAGTTTTGGCACAAAAACACATTTAAAGCAACGTATCACGGGTACAGTACTAGTTGGAGCAAAAGATTTGTACTTTGGAAATTTTTGTGAACGGGTCCACCGCAATTTTTTTTATTTTTGGCCGCGCTCTTGCTCGAGGGATTGGTACAAATGTTTTGCTCTAACAAAAACAAACACAAAGCTACAGTAACCAAGCCATGAAGCCGTAGAACATAAAAACTAGCGTACATTAAAAAAAATGTCAAACCAACACTATCAGCACGTCGAAACTCGAACCACTGATGTCAAAACATGCTCAGCCTTCAGCATCATCATGTTGAGCCTTTCGTACCAGCGTGCTGAGCTTTTAGTACCGGCATGCTGAGTTTTCATCACCGATTTACTGGGTCTCAGCATCAACGTACTAAGCCTCAGTATTAGCACACTAGGCCTTAGTATCAAACTACTAAGCCTCAGCAGCAACATACTGAGCCTCAGCATCGGCGCATTGAGCCTCAGCACCTACATACTGAGCCTCAGCATCAACACACTGAGTCTCAGTACGAACACACTGAGCCTCAGCATCATCACACTAAGCCTCAGCACCAGCATACTGAGTTTTCAGCACCGACGTACTGAGCATCAACATACTTATCTTCAGCATCAACATAACGAGCCTTTAGTACCGACATATTGAGCCTCAAACACTGCCAAAACTGATCAAACCACAATCAAACCGATCCAAAAACAACACCGAAACCAAACCTGGTGGCTGGGCTGACAACTGGCTAGCCAGCGACGCAATCGAACCGCTGAAAATCGACCCCAGTCGGTCGCGGACCCGGCCCTGGAAAAAGCCTTCGGTCGAGAACATACTCAGCCGGCGGTTCGGGGTTAGTCGACCTAAAATACGGGGTGACAGATGGAAGTGGGGGAAAGGAAAGTGGAAAAAATATCGAAAATTAAGGAAAAACGAAAAGTCTCATCGAAAATGGCAATACACTACGTAATTTGGCTTTGAAATCAATATATTAGGCGTCGACATAAAGAACCCGCCATAATTTTCCTGTAATTTCGAGTAAAAAATGGCGGGTTCTTTATGTCGGCACCTAATACTATTAGGTTGTTCAAATAATTCTGAGCCATTTAGTCCCCAAAATTTGCTCTGAGAATGGCTCATAATTATTTGAACAACCTAATATATGGTCTCGAAAGAAAAAAATTAAATTTGCATATTGAAAAACGAAAATTTAGGCTAAAAACTGAAAAATGTGGCATTTTTTGAAAATATTGCGCAATTCAAATACAAAAAAAATAAAAAATTTTGAAAAATTTGAAATTTAAAAATAAAAAAAAATTTTTTTTGAATAGTACGTGTATCGATACTATCAAACCTCGTGCTAATTTTGTACATATTACACTAAAACGCTTGTCATACCGAGCCTCGTACTCTTCATTACCGACAAAGTTACAGTAGGCGGAGGTTTTTATCGTTACTGAGTACGACTGTTACTTATTACACTGTTACAAAATATGATTACTAGGGTTACAAAATCTACAAAATATCAGTACTAGGGTTACAAAATACCGTTACAATGGTACAAAATCAACTCCCTTATTATAATTAGGTAGTAGAGGCGTCGCTAGGGTTGAAAAATGAAAGAAGTTTGGGGGGGGAGGGTAGTTACTAACCCTTTTGAAAAAAGGTTCTTTATAGGGTCTGTGGGCGGGGTAAAGCATGGGTAGTAGGGCATAAGTAAGGCATAAAAGGTTAGACGTAGGTGGATACGGCTGAGGAGGGGTAGGGGTAAAAGTAGTGGTAAGGGTAGGAACAGGGGAGGGTAGGGGTATAGTAGGGTAGGGTAGGGTAAGGTAAAGTAAGGTAGGGTTGGGTAGGGTAGGGTAGGGTAGGGTAGGGTAGGGAAGGGTAAAGTAGGGTAGGGTAGGGTAGTATAGGGTAGGGTAGGGTAGGGTAGTTACACTACTCTATACTGTACTAAAATTAAGATACGATAGAGTAGCATACTTTTGAGTGGGTAGGGGGAACCACCCCCCTTAAAAACAAAAAAAACCATAGCGACGCCCCCGCCACGTAATACCGTGAATTGTGTACAAATCTACTATAATACTAAAAATACAAACGCAGTATGTCAAAACGTATCCGTGTACCCTAACATAGGACTTACCCGAGTCATCCTGCGAAGTCGGGAACAGCGAAGACTGGCGCTTTCGCTCGATTCGCCGCGAAAACCGCTCCTGACACTTTCGCACATCTGCCAATTGTAAATTAATATAAAAACAAATTATAATTAAGTGCTATACGTGCATCATTCCAACACCGTGTGTGTTTAGGTTTGTCATCACAACATGTCACACAATCAAACCGTTAGTGAAATACGAAGATACGGTTAATATAAGAGATCAAAAGAGATAAATGGGCGGTGCAGAGATAAAAAAACATGGAATGGGCGGGGTAAAAATGGCTTTTAATGATACTTCTTCTTATTACAAATGCCATTTTTCAAAATTAAAAAAAATTTTTTTTAATTTAAAATTTTTTAAAATTTCGAAATTTAAAATCAAAAAATTTCAAAATGACGGAAAAAGTTAAACTAATGTAAAATCTAACAATAATGTTGTATTATAACAACCTTCAGATCGATATCTCTACCCTAATGTGAATAAGCGTGCATGTTAATATGCGTTACCGTATGTTGTAGCAGCTCAAACGCCAAATGGCCATCTGGACGTAAAGCGATAAACACTCTCGATTAAAAAACCTCGAGACAATCTGTCAAAAGCTGTAAAACTGTGTTTTTTAAACTTTTTTAGCTCAAAAGGTCAAAAAATTGAAGTTTTGAACTTAAAAAAAAGGTAGGGTAAGGATGGGGTAAGGGTAGGTGTGGAGTTAAGAATACCAATAAGGGTATGGGTAAAGGTTGGAGTATAGCCAGGGCTAGAGGTAGGGCTAGAGCTAAAGCTAGTACTAGGGCTACAGCTAGGCAAGGAATAGGACAATATTTATGCTCATTACCTGCGCCTAGCGGGTGAGTTTGGCCTGAAAGCGGGGGTAAAATGTTTTTTTCAAAAATAAAATAATGACTAGGGAGAAAAGCATGTTTGGTTTATAAAAAGGGCTAGAGCTGGTTCTGTGGCTAGCTGTAGGGCTAGGGCCATGGATGTGGCCATGACCTAAACCTAGCGGATGAGTTTAGCTTTTACCCTGGGGCAAGGGTAAAAAAGTTTTTTTTGGAAAATTAAGAAAACATTAAACGTTTTAAAGTTGTGGGGAAGAGGATGTAGCGCCCTAAGGGCTGTGTATTGACTCAGAGCTTAAACTAGGTTCTGAGCTAGGGTTAAGGTTAATGCTATGGCTAGTACTAGAGCTGGGGTTACAACTAAGACTAGGGCTAGGACTAGGGCTATATATTGACACAGGGCTTAAGCTAGGTCTTGAGCTAGGGCTAATGCTAGAGCTAAAGCTAATTCTAGGGCTGGGGCTAGGGCTAGGGCTAGGGCTAGGGCTAGGGCTAGAGCTAGCGCTAGGGCTACGGCTAGGGCTAAGGCCAATTTAGCTACCTAAAACAATATAAAACCAGCTTTATGCTAAAAACCAGTATCAAAATCAGCTCTCAAGGTAAAGCCAAACTAAGCGCAAATAAAAATTTCAAAAAAAACCGAAAAGCAAATAATCGATAGTTGAAAGGCGCGTTAAAGTATTAAAAAGCGTGACAGAGCAGCCCCTTACCCGACATCTTCTTGGCCCAAATTGGAGGCTGAAGCTCCACGTAGAAGTAGTCGGAACGTTCGTACTGTTCCGTGTCCACGATTCCGATTTCGATCGTTGCTCTGAAATTAAATTACAAAGTCTTTAATTTTTGATGCAAAAAGAATGGCGTGGGATCAAAATTTGTCATGGTAGGATAAAAGGTCTGGTTTTTATTTTTGATGCAAAAAGAATGGCGCAAAAAATTCAAAAATAAAATTTGTGATGCAAAAACAACGGCACGTTTCATAATTTCACAGATGCAAAAAGAATGGCGCGTTTTATAAATTTAGTTTGATGCTACCCTGTCTTATCCTACTATACCCTACTCTACATTACCCTACCCTACCCTACCATACCCTACCCTACCCTACCCTACCCTACCCTACCTTACTCTACTCTACCCAACCCTAGCCTACCGTTCCAGACCCTACCCTATCCTACCCTCCCTCTAAGTTACCCTACTCTACCCTATCCTACTCTCCCCTTTGTTACCATAATCCCTGTCCCTTTCAAAGACCCCAAACCTACTCAGTTTCATTGTTTCCAAACACAATCTCGCCTTCTTTGGCCTCAAAGTCTTTGTTACCAAGAGCACTACCATCGTATGTCTTGTAAGGTACGACAACTTCACCACGACAGCCTGAAGTACGGTTGATCTTCAAGTTCAAGGATCCGCAATTCTCGATGATCTGGAAGTGGTCGTGGTCGAAGGAGAAGACACCAGCGTGATCGTCATCCAGAATCATGACTGTAGCTGTGGCTGGCAGTTCGAGCTGGGCGACGGGTACGCCGCCTAGACGGCTTGGGTCTAGGATGAGGCCATCTTTGGTTCGGACACGAAGGTTGGTGAGGTGCAGGTAAAAGTGCTCGTCTTCTTCAAATACATCGTCATCCACGATTTCGATGGTGATCTTCTGTAAATGATGATGTTGTAGTAGGTTGGGGGCTGTTTTTAGATACAGTTGAAGATAAGGTAGGGTAGGTTAGAGTAGAATAGAGCAGGACACGGTGAGTACGGTAAAATAAGACACAGTAGGGTAAAGTAGGGTAAGATAGGGTAGGGTAGAGGAAGATAGGGCAGGGCATGGAGAGTACAAAAGGTAAGATATGGTAGGGTAGGATACGGTACAGTAAAGTAGGGTACGGCAAGGCAGGGTAAGGTAGATTAAGGTGAGTACAACAAGGTACGGTACAGGTAGGGAAGGGTAGGGTATAGTAGGGTAAGGTAGGGTAGGGTAGGATACGGTACGGTACGGTACGGTACATTACAATGTACTGCTAAAATAAGATACAGTATCCTACTTACCTGATGTCTATCCTCCGGTCTGAAGGTCAACGTTCCTTTGACCGGTATGTAATCACTCTCAGCATTCGCAGTACCATCCTCAGTATAGTAATCGACCAGCACAGTCAACCCTTCCGGACCACCATCACGGCCAACCATCACATCGAAAGCGCCAACGTTCTCAAGCACGGTGTAGTGGGCGGGGTCAAAGAAGATGCGACACGTGTTCTGCCGTGCCTGCTTCTCCTGCGCATTGATCAGGGCATCCAGACTCTTATCGTGCTCCTTGTCCAGCCTCTTCTTGATGATATCACCACCCCCGATCAGACGTCGTGTGGCTTGAACTCGGTAGAAAGCTCGCGATTTGGGGCCCTTGTTGATCATCTCGTACTCGGCCTGCTTCTGAAGCTGGACCGGGTCCAAATGCGGATTCTTGCGTCGTAGCTCGCGCATCGTTTCGATGAATTCACGACGATGTTCCTCGAATGCCCTTAGGGCTGGGTCGATCTCGCCTTGGACTACTTTGTAGGTGGAGTTGATGCCATTTCCTTCTAACATCTTCATCTCTTCGCCCTCGGTCGCGATCAGACCGTGAGATCCACGACGGTAACGGTGGGGTAGGAATTTTTTCTGCAAATTTTTTTTAATTTATAAATTTTACATTTTTGATGGAAAAAGAATGGCGCGTTAAAATTAAAAATTTAATTTTTGATGCAAAAAGAATGGCACTTTTAATAAATTTAGGTTGATTCAAAAATAATGGCGTCTACCCTACCCTACCGTACCGTACTCTACGCTTTACTAACCTACCGTACCCTACCCTACCCTACCCTATCCTACCGCACCGTACCGCACCGTACCCTACCCTACCCTACTCTATCTTACCCTATCAAACTGCAGTCTTCCATACCCTACCGTATCAAGATCTACCGTACCAACTTATGTAATAGCCTACAGTAATGTGTCCTACTGTACTCCAGCATAGCTTATAGTATTGTATTACACTGTGCCTACTGTAACAGTATTCTTCATTAATCATTATCCTTATTAGTTCCAATATTCAAACCCTAATCGGACCTCTAACCCTAGTCGCTACAGTACTTAACACAACCCTAGTCGCTACAGTACTTCTTTGCTGTTCTAGCCTTATCCCACTACCGTATACTGATTTTCCCCACCCAGAAAACACCCCTAAAAATTTCTGTCAAAACTTACATGAAGAATCTTGATGTCAGTGACCCACGCCGTGAACACGGTCAATGGGAAGAAGGCAAACGTGATTAGCCCCTCCCAAATGTCAATGACTCCAGGCGTGATCACAGCCAATATCACATACATCCAAATGTACGCAAATACCGACCATGTAGCCGTCACAAAGAACACATCCACGTGCTTTTGTCTTCTGACTTCGGTGCACGGAACGGCCATAACACAAATGGCTGTAATCATGAACAGGTTGAAGGCGGCCGAACCGACAATCGTGTTGGGACCCAGATCGCCGGCTTCGAAGCCTTTGGCCAGGATTTCGATGATGGAGAGGAGGATTTCGGGCGCGGATGAACCTAAAATGGCAATATGTAATGTAACCTACTATAATAAATGAGTTTTTTGGTTGGGCGTGGTAAAAAATTTTATGATCCACCCCCAAAAAATGTTCATTCTTCTTTCTTTTTTGCAGCTTAAATTAAACCAACTTTACAAAAAATTTTGTATCCTCCCCCCCCCCTCCCAAAAAAAATTTAACCCCGCCCAAAAGAAATTTTTTTAAATTTGTAGAACCGCCTTTTCAGATTTCTATTTTTTTCATTTTACGCTCCCTACCCACCTCCCTCTCCCCTAAAAAAAAAAATTTAACCGCCCAAAATTTTTTTTCAAAAATTTCTTAAAGCACCTTTTTTTATTTCAAAAAAAATTTTTTACCCCATCCTACACTTTCTCCCCCTCCCCAGAGTTAAAAAAACACCCCGCCCAAACCCAAAACCCAATATGAACCTTACCCAAGGCCATTAAAGTCAGATTACTGACAGTGTCGTTCCATATCCGCACCTTCAGTCTAGCCGGCTCCAGTCCGGGCCGCTTCACAACGATCGTCCTCTCCATACTCGTAATGACCTCGATACCGCTCATGAACCTATCAGCTACAATTGACACGCCCAAGAACATGTAGATGATGATGAGAAAGTAGATACCGCCTCGCAAGAATCGATCGGACAGTGATAAGTCCAAGAACGGCCGCCATAGCGGGATCACCAGGCCGTCGACGCAGTTCCGTGTCGCATCGGCGGCCGAACAATTCGTACCGGCCTCTACCACGCCCATTGAGATGAAGCCCACCAGCACCAGGAGAAGGGGCGGCGGTGGAAACGACCACCAACCACAGCCCATGCCCATCGTGGTGTGGTCGTGAGTGCGGTCGGGGGGTTCTGATCTGAAGTCGGTCTGAAATTTTTAAATTTTACTGTTTGATGCAGAAAGAATGGCGCGTAGCGAAATAAAGAAAAACAGATTAAAAAGTTTTCATTTGATGCAAAAAGAATGGCGCAACTTATAAATTTAAGTTGATGCAAAAAGAATGGCGTGTTTAAAACTTACAAAAACATTTTAAAAAAGTTTACCCTGCTCTAGCACCCTACCCTACCCTACCGTACCCTACTCTACAGTATCCTTCCGCACCCTACCCTTCCCTACCCGACCCCACCTACGCTACCCTGTTTTGCCTTACACTACCCTATCGCATCCTACCATACCGTACCCAACTTTATCCTACCTGACCCTACCCCTATTCTACAATATCCATCTAATCTAGCCTTCTCCTAGTCTTATAAAATCCTTATCGGACCCTACCTTAACTAACATCTTACCAATTATAATCTTTCCTTACCCTACACTACCCCTAATCTACCCGTATCTTACACTACCCACTTAACCAAGCCTTCATCGTATCCAAGCCCTAAGCCCTACCCTACCCAACCTTGCCCAACTTTCATAGCCTATTACAATCTTGCCTTACCTTACCCTACCAACCTAACCCACCTTGTTATCTACCTTACTTTAACAAGAATGTACATTACTGCCTTAAAAACATATTTAAAAAAAAACAATACAAAACATTAATACAAGTATAAAACATACTATAGTACTACAGCACAATACTCCAAGTTGAGTATAACTTAACCCAGAAATGTTTTGGAAATAAGGAAAGAGTCGAAAAACTCAAGTTAAGGAGGGATTAACTATAACATAATTTCCAGCGGAAGTTTATAATACGTTAACCTCGTTTGTTTACACACGATTCAACGCCACAACCTTTGCCTTGTTACTTTAAAATAATAAGAAACGTGGGTATCAAAGAAGGTGTCAGTTCAAAAATAGGCCTTAATTTTTGATTTAATTTTTAAAATTTTTGGCTAGCTAAATGTTATCTAGCCTGCAAATGATAAACCTCAGTCTAAGCCTAAGTGAATACCAAATCTAAAGCCTAAGCATAAGCCTAAACTAAGCCTTAGCCTAAGCCTAAGCCAAATCATAAGCCTCAGTTAAGCATCAGCCTAACCCTAAGCCTAAGCCTAAGTCTAAGCCTAAGCCTAAAAATAAGCCTAAGCCTAAAACTAAGCCTAAGCCTAATGTTAAGCAAAAACATAAGCCTTAGTTAAGCCTCAGCCGAAGCTTAAGCCAAATCATAAGCCTAAACTAAGCCTAAGCCTAAACCTAAATTTAAGCCTAAGCCTAAGCCAAAACAAAAGCTAAAGCCTAAACAAAAGCTGATTGCTAAGCCCAAATCATAAGCCTAGGTTACGCCCCAGCCTAAGCTCTACCTAAGATTGAACCCTCCATCAAAAACCGACCCAATATTACAGTAACTTTCAATTCAAAAGTGGGTAAATAAAAAAAATTGGAAAAACGAAAATGAAACCCAAAAATGATACAATATAGTACGTGGAATAAAAATACGTATACGCCAGATCCGGTTTCTCTGCACACTTCCGGCGCCCCTTCAAAGTCTAAATTCAAACTCACAAAGGTACAAAAAGTTAGCCAATTGTTTAAACCAAATCTTGAAGATAGTCAAAAGGCTAAGCTTACTCCAACCTCTGAGCTTAGACTTAAGCTTAAGCCTAAACCATAGTCATAGCTGCATTCTAAGTCTATGCGTATGTTGGCTTCTTAACTTTATGTATTAGCCTAAGCCTAAATCGAATCCCAAACTAAATTTTAAGCCTAAACCAAAACCTCAGTCTTAGTTAGTGGTTTAAACCTAAAGCTCAACTTATGCCTAAGCCTGAAACAAAGCGTAAGCCTAAACCTAAAGCTAAGCGTAGGCCTAAACCAAATCTTAAACGTAAGCCTAAGCCCCACAAAAAGAAAATGTATAAGCCTCAATCTCAGTTAAAAGCTAAGCCTAAGCTAAATTTTATGTCTAAATAATAACCTAAGGCTAAAACCTAAGATCATGCCTAAGCCTAAGTCTGAGCTTAAGCCTAAACCTAAACCTAAGCCTAAGTCGGAGCCAAACTCTGAGCCAAATTTTAAGCCTAAATCAAAGCCTAAGCCTGAGCCAAAACATAAGATTAAGTATAAGCCTAAGCCTGAGTTGAGACTGAGCCTAAGCCTAAAAAGACAAAACTACTAAGAATAAGCCAGTAAGCCTAAGCCAAAGTCTAAGTAAGCCTAAGCCTATGGCAAAGCTTAAACCTAAGCCTCAGCCTAATGCGCCTAGCCGTACGCCAAGAAAATAAAACACAAAAAAGGTATCAAAATGCCATATTTTTGTAAGAAACTACCTAAATCTAACATATTAACAAATTACCCATAATATCCCTAAATTTGCAGAAAAAACGCAAGTTGAACTGGTCAGTGCTGACCTCGTCGAGCTTGTTTTTGCTGTTTTTGCACGAAAAAAAACGTCAAGAACACATCCTGAAGAACATGGAGCGCGAGAACAGAATCCGGGAAAAGCTCTTTTCGGCTCCTGAACCCTCTTCATTCTGTGACCCCATATCTCGTTCGTCTTGCCAATAGCTTTTGACCTTTTCTCGGCATTTTTGGACAAAGTTTTCGCTATGTTTTTCAAAAATATTGTTTTTTAAGGCGGGGGGGGAAGAGAGAGCGCATGGCAAAACTAAACCAAGTCTAAGACTTGGATTGGGGTAAAACTATAGCTAATGCTAAAGCTAGGGCAAAGCTAGAGGTAGATCTAACAAAAAACGAGCTAGATATAAGAAACGAGCCGGGCCGGTCTTAACCCAAATTTAGGTAAAGTCGCTCCTGAAAATCAAGGCTCTGCCCGTTTGCAAGTGAAAACAATGGGTCCGGCACGGCCCGTTCCTCATGTCTAGCTGGACCTAAATAGCCGTAAGCTCTGGGTTACGGTTCTGGGCTAGGGCTCTGTGCTAAGGCTGTGGGCTAAGACTCTAGGCTAGGGCTCTGGGCTAGGGCTCTGGGCTAGGGCTCTGGGCTAGGGCTCTGGGCTAGGGCTCTGGGCTAGGGCTCTGGGCTAGGGCTCTGGGCTAGGGCTCTGGGCTAGGGCTCTGGGCTAGGGCTAGGGCTCTGGGCTAGGGCTCTGGGCTAGGGCTCTGGGCTAGGGCTCTGGGCTAGGGCTCTGGGCTAGGGCTCTGGGCAAGGACCCTGGGCTAGGGCTCTGGGCTAGGGCTCTGGGCTAGGGCTCTGGGCAAGGACCCTGGGCTAGGGCTCTGGGCTAGGGCTCTGGGCTGGGGCTCTGGGCAAGGACCCTGGGCAAGGACCCTGGGCTAGGGCTCTGGGCTGGGGCCAGAGCTTAAGTTCAAAAAGAACTCTAAAACCTGTGTAAAATCTACCAAAACACCCATTGTAAGCTTGTTTAGGCCTTGCTTTGTTTTTTCTTTCAACTAGCCAAAATTGAATTTAAAATTCATCTATTTGTCTTCACTTTTCAGCCATAAATGGCTTTACAATACCTTTTAAAACTATATTACCAAGCATTTCTATCAAGCAATTATAAAATTCGACCATACCTATCGTGCCCTACTCTGCCCTATACTACCTGTCACCATATTTTGCCATACCTATTAAAAAAATTAAATTTTTGTCTAAAAATGCAATTTCCAAGCTGAAAATCGAAACTGTCATGTTTTAAGTTTGCTAAACACTCTTTAAACTCATCATTTACTTGTCGAGAAAGCTCAAAATATCCACGTATTTTTTGTCCAAAAGAAAAAAAGCATTGTTTAGTCCAAATAAACTTTCATTAACTTTTCTTAAAAGCCCTAGTCCAAAGCCCTAGCCCAGAACCCTATCCCAGAGCCCTATCCCAGAGCCCTAGCCCAGAGCCCTAGCCCTAGCCCAGAGCCCTAGCCCAGAGCCCTAGCCCAGAGCCCTAGCCCGGAGCCCTAGTCCAGAGCCCTAGCCCAGAGCCCTAGCCCAGAGCCCTAGCCCTTGCCCCAGCTAAAAACTAGTCCTAGCCTTAGCTTTATTCATGTATGCCTGGCCTGGCTCTACCCTTAAAATATCATCCCTACCTCTCCTCATTTCTCAGAATTTTACCCCTCCCTTCCTTTTAAAAATTTTTTTTGAAAATTTTACCCCCTCCCTTCTCTCTTTTTTCCAAAATTATTACCCGTCCCTTCTTTTTTTTCTCAAAAAACCACCCCTTTTTTTCTAAAATATCGCCCCTCCTGCCATCTTTTTTAAAATTTGGCCCGTTCTTCCCCAATTTTTTAAAATATTACCCCTCCCTACCCTTTTTTTTAAAAGCATCACCCCTTCCTTCCTCCTTTTGCCTCCCCCCCCCCTCTTTTTTTTTAAATATTACTCCTCCCTTCCCTTTTTTTCCAAAATCTCCCCCCCCCCTTTCTTTTTTTTCCTTTTTACCCCTCCTTCCATTCTACCCCTCCTTCCATCATTTCCCAAAAAATTACCCATTCCTTTCCTCATTCCCCGAAAAAAACCCATGCCCTTAATTTATTTCGACTTCTCGACCCCACTAAACATCCCCACATAATACGTTTGACGGGCCCTGGGGCGTGTGTCTCGACCCTTTTAATTTCGAATCCGTAACCCATCGGGGGAGAGGGAGGGGGGAAAGAAAGTTCCTTCTTCACGTGTCAAGACTGGTGCAATTTTAAGTGCTCGGTCCAAAAACTTTTTTCGCTTTCGTTAAAAACGCTTTTCAACGTGCCGCCGGCAGTTTCGGAACAATGCCAAAGGTATTGTATAGAATAGGTTAAGAGGGGGGGGGGGGCTATTTTAAGTCATCAAGGGTATTGTTAGAGAGGGTTATTTTTGGGGCATGAATAGTTGAAAAGTTTTAAGGCATGGGTAAAGCAAAGTGATAAAAAGGACAGTTTTCAAAAAGTTTCCGAAAAATAAGGCTAACGTTACGTGGTATGTCACCACGTAAAAGTATATAAGCTTTATAAAATCCCTAGCTAATCTCTTGAACAAAACATTTTCAATGCTTTCTATTTAAGCTAACATAGACGGTTTACCATAGTTCTGCTCTAGCTTTCGCCGTAGCTTTTACCCAAGCTTCTTCCCTAACCTTAGCTTGAACTTAAGCCTAAACGTAACTCTAACTGTAGCCTAAATGTAACCCTAATTCTAAACCTAAGCCTGAGCCTGACCATAAACCTTGACCTGCACCTCTCAGCCTAAGCCTACACCGGGCAACTTCATTTATTTTTCTTAACCCGGCCTGACTGCTAGCTCTACTAAGCCTCAACCTAAGCCTAACAATAATGCTAGCCAAAGCCTAAGTTAAATCCGGAGCCCTAAGACGTTGCGCTAAGCCTAACACAAACCTTGGGGTACGCCTGAAATGCTTAAGCCCAGACTTGGGAACCGGGCCGGGCCTGGAACGTTTCAACATTTTTTTTTTAAAGGTTTGGCACGCCAAAAAGCCCGCCCTTGCTGGACTTCCACTTCTAATAAGCCTCACCTTAAGCCTAATCTTAAGCCTAAGCCTGAGCCTAAGTCTAAGCCTAAGCCTAAGCCTAAGCTTCAGCCTAAACCTAAGCCTAAGCCTAAGCCTAAGCCTAAACCTAAGCCTAAGCCTAAGCCTAAGTTTAAGCCTAAACCTACACCGCTCTAGCTTTAGCTTCAATCCTAGCCAAACCAACCTAAGCCCAAACAAAAGCAAGCATAACTCTAAGCCTGAACCTAAGGCCCAGCCTAAGCTCTAGCCTATCATCAGTCATACCCATTGCAAAAACTTGAGCCCACCAATTCCGAGCTCACAGTTTAAAAGTTTTTCCCAAAAAACAGTTTTTGAAAGCGCTCGACCGACCGGAATCCTTGGTCTCCATAGCAAAAAAAGTGGCGCAAGACGTTGTTTGGGTACGTTGTGTACCTGTCTACGCCTCTACAAGAAGACAAATGAAGCGAAAACGTTCCCAATTGCACTTTCGTAGGATTCTAAGTTTTTTTTCTAAAAACTAATCGAATAGGTTTTTGAACCACCCTTTCGGTCTTATTTAAAAAAAAATAAATTTCTCCCCAAAAATTACCACACCCTAACAAAATTTTTTTTGTGCAAAAAAGTTGTACTTTTGTGAAAAAACATTGGAAAAAAATTTTGAACCAGCCCAAAAACACCCCCCTCGCCAAAAAAATTACCACGCCCAAAAAATTGTTTTTATTTTGGGGCACAACATATTATCGTTGTCTAAGAAAAAATTATATTTTCCTCCCCCTACCCTGCCCCTAACCCCAAAAAATTGAAAAAATCTAGAACTTTTGACCTTTTGAGTAGCTTTGAATTTGAAAAAAAACTTCGACAAGCCATAAATGGCCAAGTTCTTGGACAAACCTGAAAAAAAATATTTTTTATAAATTTCAAATTTTGAGTTAAAAGTTTATAAAATCACGTTTATAAAATAACGATCAAACACGGAAATTCACGTTTTTATACACGCCTAACCCAAAAAGATCAAAATTTATAAAGAAAATAAAAAAAAATTTTACCCCATGCCTTTATAAAACCCTAGAAGTTACCTTTTTTTTAACAAACTCCTCCTCCGGCTTTAATTTTTTTACCCCCCCCCCTCTATTTAAAAATTGATTTTTACCCCGCCCAACCTAAAAGTCTTCAAAACTATCATTAAACTCAAAAAATCTTTCCACCCATGCCTCTAGAAGACCCTAAAAATTTATTATTTTAACCCACCCCTTCCCCAGCTAAAATATTTTTTTACCCCGCCCAACCCAAAAATCATAAAGAAAATCAAAAAATCTTTCCACCCATGCCTTTACAAAACCCTAAAAATTTCTTTTTTTTAACGCACCCCACCCCAGGCTAAAATATTTTTTACCCCGCCCTCTATTAAAAAAAATATTTTTTAACCCGCCCAGCCCAAAAACCCAAAACTCTTCCCAAAAAATCAAAAAATCCTTCCGCTTAAGCCACCATGAAACCCTAAACGGACCTGTTGCTGTGCCAGAACGTCCATTAAAGTACGTTCCACGCCCGTCACAAATCTGACAACCGAATGGGTTTCCAAATAAAAATGCGATAAAAAAGATATTTCCTTTTTTCAGGCTAGATACGAAAATGGCACACAAAAAAAAACTATAAAAAAAGATTGTTTTGGGCTTCCGGGCGGCCCCAACCCCGCGGCCACGTATATTAAACATGGCGAGTATGAGCTAAACGACCCGGATCATCTGTTTCAGCTGAGATTACCCTACCTTACCTTACTCTACCCTACCTTACTCCACCCTACCTTACCCTACCCTACCCTACCCACTCTACCATACCTTACCTTTTGCCCTACCCTACTCTGTTGAAATCAAAAAGATCTTTTTCAAACTCAATTTGTTACAGTAATCCAGCTATAAAACAGTAAAAATCGATTACCTTTAATTTCCTTTAAACGTTACAAAAGTCTTGTCGTCGATTTACAAGTACTTCCACGTTATAAAACGACAAGACTTTTGTAAAACCCCTAATACAAGCTGCATTTCTTAAATACGGTGTGTTACAGTAATCCAATCAAAAAGTGAGCAACAGCAAAAATGTTTCTTATAATCTATAAAACATAAATATAAGTTTTTACGCCGTTTTAATAATACATCAAAAAATGGAAACGCATTGTATTACCCTATATGTAACAGGCCGATTTTCAATACGAGGTTTTACAGTAATTCAATCAAAAAGTGATCAACTATAATAATGTTTCTTATCATCGAAATAAAGTAAATACACATTTTTAAGCTTTCTTAATGACGCATTTACAAATGGCAACGCATTATATTAACCTTTATGCAACGTAAACCAATATTCTATACGGTATTTTACAGTAATCCTATCAAAACGTGATCAACTACAAAAATCATCTCTATATTCTAAAACGTATTTTAACAAACTTTCAAAAATTTTATAATGATCATATTAGAACTGGCACAAATAACAATAATTTTGAAAGTAAAAACCACAAAATTTAATTTTAGAAACTCTATGTTACAGTAATCCTACCGAAAATAGTCAATTACAAAAGTGATCTCTATGGTCTGAAATTGTTGTGTACAAAGTTTTAGGCTTAAACGTTAACATTCACAGTAATAAAAATAATTTTTTTCTTTAAAAGTTCTTCAACAGTTTTAAAAAATTTTAATCAAACCCCCCCCCCCCCTTAACTCCAAAAAAACTTTAAAATTTCAAACTCTCGCGCAATCAATACAAAATTTTTTTCCTCAAAACCCGAAGGCGTTAAGTCGTTTGTCAAAACCCGAGGCATTAAAAGAGTTGCAAGGGCCGGTCGGATCCAAGAGATTTACGTTACTCTGAAGACTCTGGTTACACCTTGCAGCGGCCCGACTTAACTTAAACATTGCGATCTGCGTCTCTCCGGGCCGTTATCTTTTCGAAAATCATTTTGTCTTTAGCGTTCTGTGCGCGGCCGCCGTCATTTTAAGAATCTCTCGCAGAGATAAGATGGCTTTCTGGATGTCTAATAGAAGTACGCTGGTTCTAGAGATGTTAGCTTAAAAAAGTTGATTTTCTGAACCTACTAAACTTAATTCTGCTACTTTAACCTAACCTAGGCTGGCCTACTTTGCCTTACTTTACCCTACCCTACCCTATCCTACCCTATCCTACCCTACCCTACCCTAACCTACCCTACCCTACCCTACCCTAACCTAGCCTACCCTACCCTACCCTACCCTACCCTAACCTACCTTACTATAGATAGGATAAAGCAGACTCCGAAGGTAAAATCTACTCCGCCCTATAAAACTACGTTTGTTACCTCGCCTTCTTGCCTCAACCACCCTACCCCACCCATAATCTATTTTTATTACCCACCCTACCTCCCCCCCCTCATCAACTTTGTTTTGTCACCCCCGCTTTAACCCTGATCCTTTACCCTGCCCTCATATAAAAGTGATGGAGAGAGCTTTATCACTCTGCCCTCTACTAACACTCTAATCACAATACCACCCCCAAAACTCTATTTTTATCACCCCCCCCCCGCTCCCACCCCATCCTAACACAAAGTCTTCGCCCTGCCCTCATATTATTCTTTACCCTACCCTCACATTAACTTTTATCACTCTGGCCTCCCCTCGCCCTAATACTAACCATTATCACTCTGACCTTCCCCCCCCCCTAACACAAACCATTATCGCTCTCCCCTCCACCCAACCCTCTATCACCCTACCACCCCAACCTCATCCCGATCCCTAGCCCTCATCCCCCCCCTCAAGACAAACTTTCACGCACGTTTGTGGCCCGGGGAAAGATCCGTCTCGCGCAGGCAGCCGGCTGGATCAAGGCGCCTCTTCAATGTTCAAAAGGGCCTTTAACTTGACCTCTCGAGGGCTTGTTTAAAGCTCCGGTTTCGACAAGTTGCACTTGACTCTGCACTGATTTGAGAGAGTCGTCAAGTATAACGTCTTTTCGAAGACAAAAAAAACAAAACAGTGACAATGTTTAGGTCTGATTGAAACATTAAAAATTTGAAATTTGAAATTTTTGAAATTTTAAAAAAATTTAAAAAAAAGTTTTTTTTGAAATTTCAAAAAAAATTAAAAAATGTCACTTTAAAGCCAAAAGTAAAGTTAAAATTAAAAAAAAACTCTAATTTCAATCTCAAAAGACAAGAAATCCCCCTTTCAACCAGAAAACCTAATAATCTAACGCCGATTCCAAAGCTCAACACCTCATAAACAACCAGCTTTTTCCAATTTTAAAATCAATTTTTAACTATAGCAACAGAGACAAGACTTAGTTCTAAGATAAAAGTGGGATAAAACTTGGCTAGACCTAAAATCAAGCTTAGAATAAAGCTAGGTAGAGTTAGGATAGAGTAACGTATGGTAGGCTTAAGTAATGTGATGATGAATTAAGGCTAGGGCCTCGAAAAAGGTATTCAGATACAAGGTAGGACAAGGCAAGGTAGGGCAGAGCATAGCAGGCAGGGCGGGATAAACTATGAAACATAAAAGATGGCCCCTGGCAGAAAAATAAAGCCAGATCCCAGCACTCGCAGTCATTTTTTGGGTCGTTTTACATCGAGGGAAATATTATATAAAAGTACAAAATTACATCAGAAAATGTTGCGTAATACCATTTCTTGTCATTTCTCTAAGGCTATCTAGTTATAGCATCAATATTAGGTAATGCAACACGAACTTTTTACGCTTCCTTGTTTATAACAAAACTAGAGCTAAGGTTAAGATTAAGACTAAGGATTAAGTTCAGGCTCAGGCTAAGGCTAAGGTTTAGGCTAAAGCCAAGGCTAAGGCTAACAAATTTCCCTTATCCTCCTCTTTCCACCCAGGCCTTGCCTTGTTTTTCTGTAAAATTTTAACCCTACCCCCACCCCCCCCCCTCTAAATTAGAACTTTTTTTTAACCCCTCTTCTTCCCGCCCTCATATAATTTTTTGCTCTACCCCTACATTTTGTCTACCCATGCCCTTCGTCTAACTTTTTTTCTTCCCCACCCCTACCCTAAACTTTTTTTCTCGTCCAGCCCTGCTACCCCTAACGTTTTTCTTCCAAGCCCTTTTCTAACTTCTTTTCCCCAGCTCTACCCTATCATTTTCCTCTCCAACCCTACCCTTAACTTTTCCCCTCCCCAACCCTACCATACCCGAATGTTGCAAACCCTGACAACGTCACAGTCGAAAAACGCAAAAAACAAGACGAAAACATGCAAAACTGGGCCAAAAGCGCACCTGGCCTATTGTTGGGGGCGAGAGGAAAGAACACGTCCGAAGGGACTGTAAAACACAAAAAAAAAATTTTTTTGAGGAAATGTCCAAAACCGAGCACACAAACGATTGTTGGCCGGCTGTCTGTTTCGAATACCTAGCCCCAGGGATCAGCGGATTGCTTGTGGCGAAAAAGCCGGAGGAAAAGGGATTTTCGGCCCAAAAAAAACGTTTGGCCTGAGGAAATTTAGTTCCAAATTTTTTTGTTATAGAGAAAGTTCTTCGGCCCTGAGTTCGGCTGCTTTTCAATCACGATTTCAGAACAACAAAACTGCCTCAAGAAATGCCTTTCTTTTTTCGATTCAAAACAAATTAGAGAGCTGGGGTCGGGCATGGGCTTGAAAAGGATAAGGTAGGGCAAGGTATAATGGAGTAATTTCGAAAACAATTTGAATAGAGTAGGGTAGGCAAGGTAGGGTAGGGTAGGGTAAGATGGCATAATTTCGGGAAAATTTCAAACAAATTAGAGGGTTGAGGCATGGATTTGATAAGGATAGGATAAGGAAAGTTAGGAGAAAGCCAGGCAGGGCAAAGAAAAACATAGGCAAGACAGGGCAGGTAAAAGCAACTAGGGTAGGTTATATTGGATTAGAAATTTAAGTGATAGGCAGGATGGCGGGGGTAGAATAAGGTAGGGTAGGGTAGGGTAATGTATGATAGGGTAGGGGAGGATAGGGTAAGGTAGGGTAGGGTAAAGTAGGGTAGGGTAGGGTAGGGTAGGGTAGAACAGGGTAGGGGAGGGTAGAGTAGAGTAGGGTACCTCGCAGTAAAATAGAGCCATATCCCAGCACTCGCAGTCATTTGTTGGGTCGTTTTACGCCGAGGTAAATATTATATAAAACTACAATATTACATAACAAAAAGTTGCGTAATACCGTTTCTTGCAATTTTTCTGAAGCTATCTAGTTATATTATTTATATTAGGTAATGCAACACAAGTTTTCTACAATCCTTTATTTATAACAAGGCTAGAGCTAGGGCTAGGACTAGAGCTAAAGTTAGTGACAAATCTAGGGTTAGGGTTAAAACAACGTAAATTTTAAAAAATTTTGAAAATTTTCAAAAAATTTACACTTCCCAGTGTAAATAACGAAAAGAATCCTTTCGAAAAGATAATCGGTCGCCGCAGGTGAGAGTTTATTCGATAATATAATTGTAATCGCTGCCCCGAAGAATAACAATAACAGTTTTACAATAATGTTTTCGGCCAAAAAACAAAATTTTAGACAAGTAATGTAATTCAACAATAACATAGTAAAAACGATATCAAGTACATAGCCCTAGCAATAGTGTTATCCCTAGCCCTAGCCTTAGCCCTAGCCCCAGCCCTATTTAAAAATGTATACAAAGTTAAAAGTTCAAAAAGTACTCAAACCAAACCGAATGTTACCTAAACCAAGAGAGTAAAGCAAAACTTAATTCCAAGGACAATAAAAACTAATGTTTCAGAGTTATAATTACATCCCAAAAGCAAACATTATGTTCTCCTACTTCAAACGTGCTCACTTGGAAATTACCCATTTTAAAAATGACTTCAAAGTACTCAATTTTTACTGAGTAATCAAGGCTAAACAATAGACCGGAAGATCAGACCGATCCGGGCCGTTTTTTCATCACAGCCTGTCTCAATTGTCCCTCAGCCCGGCCTAATTGCCAGGCCTACTTAAGACAGTTTTAGGCTTAAGAAAAGAGTAGAAAAAATGTCACAGTCGCCTATAACTAGAGCTGAAATGAAGCCGAGACAAAGCGAACTTGAAAAAACGCTAAACCAAAGTAAGTTTGAAAAAGACATGGCCAATTCGGTATATGTACGCCTGAGGGCCGAGCCCAAACCTAGGCCCAAAACCCCAGCTTAGGTCCCGCAACGAAAGATTTTACTACCAAAAATTGTAAAAAAATCTAATGTTAAAGCTATTCAGATATATAAAAGCCCGGACCAAGCCAAAACAAATTTCAAAGAGCAGCCAGCGGTCGTGGACCCAGAGACCGAAAACTTGAAAATATGGCCCGGCCCAGTTCCTTTACAGATCTGCCTAAAGCAATTGAAATTTTTTTTATAAATTATACTCCCCCCTCCCCATTCCCGTAAATTACAGCCTTCGTACATTACCCTACCCTACCCTACTCAACCCTACCCTTCCCTCAATACTCAAAGTTTACAATTTGCTACTTAAAATGCCCTACCAGTTCGTCTAGAGTCCAAAAACATTAATCCCAAAACCCCTATAATTCGTTTAATGATACGTTTGGTTTATATGCTAATTAATGGCCGCTGGCATATAAAACAAACAAAATACATACTTTGTTTTACATGTCAGACAATAGCTGTTTCACATTGTGTGGCATGTATTAAACTATGCTAGAGATAAATTATAAGATAAATGTTAAAAAATTTTTAAAAAAATTAGGTCTTATGAAAAATAGCAGTTAAAAAGTAATAATAGCTCGCTTGTTTCAGCTTATAAAAGACTATATTACTAAAGCTTGAACTTAGGCTAAGACTAGAGCGTCTAGGAATAGGGCTAAGAAAGAGGCTAGGGATAGGGCTACGGCTAGAGCTAGGGCTAAGACTAAAGCTAAGGCTAAGACTAAAGCTACGGCTAAAACTAAGACTAGGGCTAGTGCTAAGAATAAGACTAGGCCAAGACCAGAAAACTTGACCCAAAAACTAAAGTCAGACATAAAGCTAGTACGACCTTTTCTACCCAGCCCAACTACAATACAGCTCTTTCATACCTACTACAATACCTTGCTATCAGCTTTGTCCCTATAGACTAACAATAATCTAAAGAACTTCTTTCTAACACACGCAAAACAATAGTAGACTCAGGTGGCTAACCAAAAGTAATTAACAAAGTCCAGACTCACGTTCGTTGGGAAAAACAAGGCTCTCGGTAAATTTAATCATAACACTTTACTTTGAAGGACGTAGGGCTTTACCTTGAAGGGGGGGGAGTATATTTTTTTGTTTAAAAGGTATAGCCCCTTGATTTAGGTCTAAAGCTTTAAATTTGAAAAATTTTAGGCTAGCGTACAGTAAGATATGACACCACAAGTTTTTAAAGTCCGGTCCAGTTCAAAAATTTTTTTCGGACCGGTCTGACCAAACCCTGGGGAGAGAGCAAATTTTAAAAGACAAGGCCGGACCGGTACATGAAAACCCAAAACCCAAAAAACCGCAAAAATTTAGTCCAGCCTGACTAGACATAGAGAACGGAACAGACCGGGCCCATTTTTCAAGCCCAGCCCGATCTAAATTTTGCTCGGGATCCGCCCGGCCCGAATTTTTTTTACGTTCAAATCGACCGGGCTTTTCGAACCGGGCTGGCCATGCTTTTCAAGTCCAGCCAGACCTTAAATTTGCTTAGGCTCGGCCCGTTCCCCATTTCTAGCGTGGCCCTTTTTTCAGGGTATGCCTATTAAAAAGTTTTTTTTTGGAAAATCCACCCCCCCCCCTCTTGTCCCTTACTTACAGTCGACTTGAAGGGCCCTACGTTTTCCTACCCTATTCTACCATATCATAAACTACCCTAACATACCCTACCTTACCTTTCACTATTCTACCATACCCTATCCTACTTTACTTTACCCTACAATGCACTATACCCTATCTACCATACCCTACCCTACTCTATCCTACTCTACTTCACCCTACCCTAACATACCCTACCTCAATACAAATTAAACTTTTACTGTAGCACCCATCAAGCTTTTACCACCCCAAGCACATAGCTTAAACCATAGCCAACACAAAGCCCACCACCTTAACGGCCCGCTAGGAGAAAATGACACTTTTTACTGTGACGAAATGACACTTTCATTCCGGGGACATACCACTCTTTTAAGACGGGAAAAACGAAAGCCGCAGGTAATGCTCGACCCTTATCTTTTCGGCCGCCAAAGCACTCGGCGCAACACTTTGAAGAGTTTTGTCTTAAGTGTGGGCTTCTTCACAAGCTAGCGCGGCCACCGATTGTTGTCAAAGGGCGCGCTGAGGTGACTAGGACAAACCTCTGGAAGGGGGGACGTCTTCGTGGTGGCTAGGATGAGCTGAAGAGTTGGAGGGGGGGTAGGATGAGCTGGAGAGATGGAAGGGGCTTGTATAAGCAAGATAGTTAGAGGTGGCTAGGATGAGCTGAGACGGTTGAGGTGGCTAGGATAAGCAGGATAGTTAGAGGTAGCTAAAGTGCGAGGTGGCTTGTACAAGCTAAACATTTAGAGGTGACTAGAGTAAGCTAAACGTTAGACATGGCTAGGATGAACTAAAGAGTTAGAATTGGCTAGAAAAACCTGAAATGGTAGAGGTGACTAAAGGATAAAGCTTTAGAGTTAGCTAGAGTAAGCTAGGCTCATTTTCCTGGATTGAGTATAAAAAGCCGGGGACAAAAAGTAAGAGTGATCGGGGATAAAGCGCGGCCTTACAGTGTGCTGTTTGACAGTGCTAACTGCATCCTACCCGTCATCATGTTGCGAGAGTTAAAGGTGCGCAATAAGGTTCAAAAGCGCAAAAACTAAACAAAAAATAAGCTAATGTACCCCTTATATTGAAAAATATTTACCCTACTCTTATATTAAAAAATTTCGTTTTCAAACGAAAAACATATAATATACCTCCCCCCCCCTAAATCTTTAAAAAATCCAGGCCCGACCCAACTTTTCGACTCGGGCCAAAAGCCGAGACTTGGTTTAGACCTCGCTTCCTAGTCCATACATGCCGGCTTCGTTCAGATATGAGCCAGGCCGCGCTGAGCTAAAGCAAAGGTGAAAAAAAGCCAAGCCGGCGTACATAGTCTCGAGTGCCCAAACCAAGCCTTGGCTCATCGGACAGGCAGAAAAAGTAAGTCCGGTATCTTTACGATCCTACCCTACCCATCACTCAAAAATTTTTATCCCCCCCCCCTACTAGCAAAAAACCTCCTTTTCAAGAACATTCAAATCCCCCCCCCCATCTTTTCACGGTAAAAACTTTTTTACACTAACCACCTCAAAAAAAATTTTTTTTTCATCACCCCTCCTTTTGGTTTAATAAATTTCAAATGACGACCTTTTTAAACAAAAATAAAAAAAAATTAAATTTAAAAAAATGCTAACAGAAATTGCAACAAAACGCAATTTTTCTAGACAAATTATGAGACGGAGTCAAGTAGCTTCAGCTTCCACCCTCGCGCGGCCCTAAAGCATTCGAGAAGAGTTTAAGCTTTAATAATTACAGGTCAAAAAGCACTTGACAGCGCAACAAATTCTCGACTCAAAACTGTCCTAAAAAGCGTGGAGAAACTGTAAATGAAATTGATTTTCGTGGTGGGACCAAAGATTTTAAAAAAAAGTCAGGCTTGGCCTTAGCTTTAGCCTTAGCATTAGCCTTACCTTTAATCTTAGCTTTAGCCTTAGCTTTAGCCTTAGCCGTAGCCTTAGCCTAACCCTAACCCTAAGCCTAAGCCTAAGCCTAAGCCTAAGCCTAAGCCTGAGCCCTAGCCTTAGTTCTAGCCTTAGCCATAGATTTAGCTCTAGCTTTAGCCTTAACCTTAGCCTGAGCTTTAGCCTTAGCCTGAGCCTTAGCTCTAGCCTAAGCTCTAGCCTAAGCCTAAAACATAGCTCAAGTTTAACCCCTAATCCTGACCCTCGCCCTAGCTTAAGGTCCAGCTCATGTTCAAGCTCAAGCCCCAGTATTAGCTCTAGCACTAGCTCTAGCCTTACTCCAAGCTCAAGCCCAATCCATCGCCCAGCCTGAGTTTGCCCAACCTTAAATGTAAAAAAAAATCCCTTCTAAAAACCCTCCCTTACGGAAAAAAATCTAAATTTTACCCTGCCCCACCAACCCCATCCCATCCCCTGCAGCATATATACGCGGAACAATGTGTAAGAACAGTCAAGCAGTTGAGACAAAGAAACAAACGAAACACTTTCCGACTCCCCCCCCCCCTTCTACTTTCTTGCTCCAGGGTCTTAAGTAAACACACACAAAAGTTAAGAAGTGCCGTTATTACGGTTTCCCAAGGCTTCTGATCCGGTAGCCGGCCTTCAAGAGGTCTGCACTATACATTTCGGGCGAAAGAAAGGTATTTGAGCTCTTTCGAACGGCAAGTACTGTGTGACGTGCTATTTAGTATCATGTTCCGGTACTTAGTACTATTTTCAGTACCCGTTAGTACGACTTTAATTGTTCTATTTGGTATTACTATAGTAGTGCTATTTAGTACTGTTTTTTCGGTAGTTAAGTTCGTACTATTTTTTGATGCTATTTAGTACCATTATAGTAGTGCTATTTAGTATCCCTATAGAAGTGCTATATAATACCACTATAGCAGTGCTATTTAGCACCACTATAGTAGTTCTATTTAGTACCATTATAGTAGTGCTATCTAGTATTATTTTTCGGTACTTAAGCTCTTACTATTGCTTAGTGCTATTTAGTATCAATATAATATTCCTATTTAGTACCACTATAGTAGTGCTATTTAGTACCAATTTTTGAGTACTAGTCTTAAAAATTTAAAATTAAAAGCATAAAAACCAAAAAGTTGAAAATTTTTTAAAAGATTTTGAAAAATGTCAATAATCCCACCAAAACAAACGTTAAGCTCCTTGTTTTAGAGCTCATTCCAAATTCTAACAATATTAAATAAGTCCCCTTGCTTCCTCATCCGCCGTTTTGTAGCAATAACAAGTATAATATCTTAAGAAAAAAATTAAAAAATAAAAAAAATTATCTTGCCCTGCCCAAAAAATAAAATTTACCCTACCACACCCTACCCTAATCTACCTACCCCTACCCTATCCTACCCTACTCTAGCCTACCCTACCCTACCCTACCCTACCCTACTCTACCCTACCCTGCCCTTCCCTATCATACGTTACCCTAAGATAGGCTTGGCAGAAAAAATCCACCTCACCCAATAAAAATTAATTTTTTACCCCGCCTCTCCGCCTATCACGTAAAGATTCCAATCCCCCTACCCATCTCTTTTTATTGTGACATAAAGTTACACTTGAACCGAATGCTCTTTAAAATGGCAAAATTTTACGACCGGTCCCAATGTCTACAAGATGTCATTTTCCAACACATGTTTTCCTCCTGCTATAAACCGCCGAATATGATGAATAACATGGTAAACACGGTCGTATTGACACAATTTTACACATTTCCATGGTGCTAATTAACCCGTTTTGTACTTGCAAAAAATTTGAATTCGAATTTATAGTACTATTTTTGGATTTGAAGAGTTCAAATTTGAAAAAATCTTAAATATATCGTAAGGTAAGGTTTCTTATGCACGCGGTAAAAACTATGCCAAAGTAGAGTACAGTAGTTTAGGGTAAAGTATAGAAGAGTGAAAAAGTAAAGTAGACCTGGGCAAAAGGATTGAAATTCGTACGTAATAGACATAAAAAATGAGCGGGGGACTTTCATTGGGCGGGTAGATTTTACCTTGACAAGAGAATGTAGGGTAGGGTAGTACCCTGATCCCAAGCCTATCCAATCCTAGCCTCACGCCTGCCCTACCCTAACCTCAAGTCTACCTTGTCTTAACCCCACGCCTATCCTTCGAACAAAGTAATTACCACACCTTTATAAATCATACATAAAGGCTGTAAGCACTGTGTTCGCCGGAAAATTAGCGGATTATAGTACTGGAAGGGGCTGTGTTTCGCGTATTTTAAATGCTCTCAATTGTTCTTTCAACTCGGAATGGCATTGTTTTTATTTATGAACTATAAATTATTCTGTTTTACCGTTTTTACTATGTAAAACCAGCTATATGTGCAATAACACAACGTTATTATCTAGTAGCGTCCAAATACCAAAAAATAGCACCAAATAAATATTTAGTATTAAAGCTGAACGAGAAAACATAGCTAGTACCACAGATGTACCAAAGAGATGCATAGTACCATGGGACTACCAAAAAACCATATTTAGTACCATAAATGTACCAAAAAAATCTTAGTACTATAGGTGTACTAGGATTTTCTTATTCTGTTAATGTCGGTAGTACCAAAGCTGTACCAAAAAGCATAAGTAGTACTAAAGTCGTACCAAAAAAACATAACTATTACAAAAGCTGTATTAAAAACACACAAAGTACCAAAGTTTTAATATAAAGATGCATATTAACCTAAGTGTACCAAAATAACCTATGTAGTAAAAACGCTGTGCCAAAAAACATATTTAGCACCATAGCTGTACCAAAACAAATGTAATACCAAAGCTCAACCAAAAAACACAAGTAGTACGATAAGTATACCAAAAAGACAAACTGGTACCAAAACTGTACCAAAACACATAAGCAGTACCAAAGTTGTACCCAAAAAATTAATCTGATCCTAAATGTACCAAAATAAACTATTCAGTATCAAAGCGGTACCAAAAAAACATAAGTAATACCGAAGTTGTACCAAAAGATTTATATTACCCTAATTGTACCATAATAACCTATGCAGTACCAAAGCAGTACCCAAAAACGTGTTTAGTACCAAAACTGTACCAATAAAATTAATGGTACCATAAGTGTGCCAAGTCATTCCCAGTACCATAAATATACCAAAAAAGTTAAATACCCTACAACAAACCATACCCTGCCGAAAAAACCCTACCCAACCCAACAAGCAGTACCACATGTACCAAAAAGACTAAAACCAAAACCAGTCATAACTATGTCTCAATAACAACATGTTGTTATAAACAGGCTCATTCGTATACGAACAGACCCATTATCCTACATCATCAAACCCATACCCTATCAACCCTCCCCCCCCTTCCAACCATTATTACGCCCAAATGGCCGCTTTTTGTGGGTTTTTTCGAATGAGTTTCATAAATATAAAGAAGTCGGCCTAAGGCTAGAAAAAACATTTTCTTTGCAAAAAATTCAAAATAAGTCTTTATGTTTTGCAAATTTGTAATAAAAAGCATGGCAACAGATCTATGACATGTGCAATGTCTAATAGAAAGAAGTCAACTTGCAAAAATTTTAGCTTTTACCCTGCCCAGCAAAAGAAGTAAAGGAGCGCTAAAAGTTCTGTTACAAAAATTAACCCCCAACACTAAAAAATTTTACCCCGCCCTCGCGTTTTACCACGCCCTATCAAAAAATCTTAGAATGGCCTACAATACCCGATTCTACCCTGCCCGAACTTTACCTTACCCTACCTAAATTTTCTTATGCTAATAAATCCTATCTTGATTTAATTTTCTACCACACCTTCGCTTTTCATCTCGCCCTATCAAAAAAATTCGAGTGAAAAATGACTTATCCTAACCTAACATACTTTAAACTGCTCTGCCTTACCGTGCCTTACCCTACTCTACTTTGCACTACCCTACTCTTCTTTATCCTACCCTATCCTAAACCTCTTTTTTTTTAAATAGCCCATGCCCCAGTCAAGAAATAAAATAGAAAACAACTCTACCCAGACCTATTCTACCCTGAGATCTCCTACATCGTACCACGCCCTTTCGGCATATCACCCCCTGAATATTTTTAAAACATCCTTACCCTGACGTACTCCACTTTACACTAAACTACCCTGCCCTACCCTATCACATCTCACTCTACCCGAGCCCTACGCTGCTCCGCCTGTCCTATCACATCCTACCCTACCATAATATTAACCATCCCGCTCTACCCTATCACATCCTACACAACCAAACCCTAAACCACCCTACCATACCATATAACCCTTGAATTATATACTTTTCGTTTTTACTTCAGACAAAAACCTTAAATTCTTGCCCACGAAAAAAATCTCATAGTTTTATGTGATCCCTTTTTTTGTCTGATTGCCGTCGGCATTAGAGAAAAACTAGAGATCTCACAAAATTATGAGAGATTTTTCGTGGACAAGAATTTAAATTTTTCGTCCAAGGTAAAAATAGAAAGTATATAATTCAAGGGTTATATCACATCCTACCTTACCAACCCTTATCCCACCTTAAAATCCCTTCCTTTTTAAATTTCTAAAAATAGCCCATGCCCGCGCTGAAAAATGTCAAAAAATTTAGTTGAAATCAAACAATCCCACCCCTCGGCGAAGCGAAAAACATACCTAAAAACGGAACGACGGAATTGGATTCACCGCGTTTTAGAATAGTCGTCTAATGAGATTGCGTGATTGAATTGGGCACGAAAGATAAAGGGCCGTTAAGATGTGTACAAGTAGGGATGATGAAGCCGGGTCTCCAACTCTAGGGGCTCAATTTGAAAATGATAGGCTTGGCGATGGTTGGTTTGAAATTTTAAGCCTGAAAGTTGAACGTTTAGCAAATATATAGATTTAGGCTTATAAAAATTATAGACTTAGGCTTATATTAAACACTGTGAACTTAAAATGGCCTTAAAGCTTAAAAATAATCTTTAACATTGAAATACACAATTTAGGCTTAAAATAAGTGCTTTAAGCTTGGAACAGCTTAAAATAAGTACTATAAGCTTAGAACAGACTCTAGAGACGTAACATAGACACATTTTAGACTTAAAATGACCTATTTAAGCTTAACATAAACTTTTTAGGCTTAATATAGATTTTTACACTTAAAATAGCCTTTTAAGGTTAAAGTAGATTCCTTAAGTATAAAGTAAGCCCCTTAGGCTATAAATAAACTCTTTAAGATTATAATACCCACCTTTAAGTTTAAAATAGACTTTTTAGGCTTAAAAACCACTTAAGCTTATAATATACTCATTAGGCTTGATATAGACTCTTTAGGTTTAAAATTAAAACTCTACGCTTCAAATCGAACATTTAGGCTTATAATACCCCCTTTACATTTAAAAAAGACTTTTGGGCCTGAAATAAAAACTTTAGGCTTAAAAAAGATTTTTTAAGCTTAAAATATATTTTTTAGGCTTAAAATATATTTTTTGGCTTATAGTGAAAACTTTAAATTTAAAATTAAAACTTTTTAATCCCTCCCCTCCCCCGCCATAATTCTAACCCCCCCCACCCCCCCCTACCCCGCTCAAGCTAAACCCTTGCCCGCTCAAAATCTAAAATTCCCCCCTACTTGTAACTCAAAAAAAACTCTTGTAATTCCCCATGCCAATTAATGAGAAGTAATAGGAAAAATTATTGGCATTAAAGCGTGCCATTCTTCATATTCAGAAGCCCTTCAAGTGCAACAAATCAAAAAACCGAAAATTAAAAAGAAAAGCGAAAAAGAAGATAAACAAAGAAGATGTTGGGACAATAAAATAAACTCAAACAATGCCTTTTACGGAATAGTTTGGAACGGCAGGGAAGTACAGTAGAGTTAAGCTAAATAGTGCTGAGGTAGCCCAAGGCTAGAACTGAAACTAGAGCTGAGGCTAAATCCAGAACTAAGGCTAAAGGCTAGAGCTAGGGAAAGAGCTAAAGCTAAGACTAAAGGCTATAGCCAAGGTTAATACTAAACCTAGGGCGTTGAGACTACGGCTATAAATAGGACAAGGGCAAGGCTAGAGCTAGGCTTAGAGATAGAACTAGGGTAGGACAAAGCTTAGAGCTAGAGCTGGGCTAGAGCTAAGGCTAAGGCTAGAGCTAGGGCTAGAACTAAGACTAGAACTAGAGCTACAACAAAGATAAAGTAAGCGCTACAGTATAAGTATAAAAAAGCTACCATAAGAGAAAAACAAGCCTAGGGTAAGCCTAGAATAAAAATTCGACAAAAATTAGTGTAAGTCTTAGTGTCAAGCTAAAGTAGAGCTATTATAAGGCTAGGGCAGGTCTAGAAGAAGACCAGGGTAGGGCTAAATAAGGCACAATAAGCCCTACCGTATAGCTGGGACAGGCTTTAATAAAGGCTAGAAGCCCTGACCTGCTCTTATTTACCCTACCCTACTATATTGTATCTTACTTTATCCTACCCTACATTAACCTATATAAGGTTGTGCCCTACCGTATCCTACTCTATAATACCCTACCCTACTTTACCCTACACTGCTCTGCCCTACCTTAATCTATTCTACCCTAACCTACCTTCACCTACACTATTCTGCCGTTGCCTAACATGTTCTACCTTACAAAGAAGCTCAGTGTACCCTACCATCCCACTACCATCCCCACACCAAACCAATTAAGCGAAAAGACAAAAGAAAGTCGGTCCAACCCCAACAAACAGCCATACTTCGAAACCAACGACTTTGGGTTTATTAGTTTCTATCGTTAGGGATATGTAAATGTGGGAGAAGGAATGTCACATATTCATGAAACTTGCAAAAACAAAACCCGTTCGAGCAGTTCGTCTCGGGCATGTCACTTTTTCTCACTCTGCCTCGAAAACGGCGTGGCAAAAACGTTGGTTTTCGCCGAATTTCAACAAAAATTTGACATGGGGGTTTACAGTAGCAGTAAACATTTAAATGGAATGAGGAGGAGGGTTACAGTAGCAGTAAACGTTTGAATAGGGTGAAGAGGAGGGTTACAGTAACAGTAAACGTTTGACAGAGAATTTATAGTAGTAGTACTACACTATAAAAAACCTCAAGTATGGAAGAGTAAGGTAGAGAAAGGTAGGGTGAATTAAGATGAGATAGAGTAAAATCATGGTATGACAAAGTCACTTAAAGCGATAAACGACTTTATGAATAGTCAATAACAAAAACCAGTGCTTTACATACAACTTTATTTAACTTGAAAAAAAATCAAAATTTACAAAAATTTTTTTTGACCGGTCGATTTTTTTACCAATTTTTTTTGAAAATCGACAGAAATGACCAAAATCAACCTCTTTTACATTTCAAAAACTAAAAGCAAACAAAAATTTTCAGAACTAAGATTTTCGATCGGTCGATTTTTAAAAAACTTTTTTGTGTATAATTCTACAGGTATGACTAAAATCAACACTTTCTTACATTTTAAAAAATAATTAATAACAAAAAAAGTTTTTTCGACCGGTCGACTTTTTTCCAAATTTTTTTTCTAAAAATCAAAAAAATTACCTAAATCAACATCATTTTAATAAATATAAAAAAATAGTAACCTAACATATAAATTGTATAACAATACTAAACAAAAAAAAAAGCTTTAAAGAGTTATCATGATATAGTACATGTATAAGATAGATCATAATATAAGATAGATCATGGCAAGAACACACAAGCCTTTATAAAAAATAAAAACCAGATCCAAATCCAAGTGAATTGACACATTTATCAAAGTGAGATGACCAAGTATTAATATAACAACACAGTAAAACAACACACAGTTATAGATATATACCGCCCAAGATATTCATATACAATATAAAATAGGCAAATTAGTACATTATAATAAACAAGTTAGTATATATTATATTCTCCAACGTGAAATCGTATTTTACATCGTATTCAAGTGATTTGCCTCGCTGATCGACTTGACACTCGACATACCACAGCTCTGGTCGAGTTTCGTACAAAGAAGTCGAGCCAGAGCCTTTGCTTCGTACTCAGTTTATCGCCTGGTCCTTTGACTTCGACTACCTGAAAGGTCAAGGTCATGATCTGAATTTCTAGCAAAATGACATTTAAAAATGACAAGAACTTTCTTTACAAAACAAAAAATAGCAAAAACTTTCTTTCCAAAGCAAAAAATGGCAAGACCTTTCTCTACAAACTAAAAACACTGGAAATCAAAGAAAATATTTAAAAAATTACTGCCATCCGCTTTTCAGTTTTATTCCATACGGTTAGATCTGGTAAACCACTTCTTGAATTCCGATAGTCGGCTGCAAACCTACGAAACAAGTTTGTCAGCATTTGAAGATCCACACATTCCAAAATGTCCCAGAGACGCTAAAACCCAAAATTTTCAAAAAATTTTTTAAATTTTTTAAATTTAAAGTAGAACAGCTTAGCGTAGCGTAAAGTCGAGTTAAATAGAGTAGGGAAAGGTAGTTTACAGCAGTGTATCATTGTTAAAGTAAGTAAGGGTAACGTATGACAAGTCGGGGAGAGTAAGGTAGCACAGAGCCGGGTAAAAAAAGTAGAGTACAGAACGATACAGCACGGCAAGGTACGGTAAAAAATTGTATGGTAGAGTAGAGTAGGGTAGGGTAGGGTAGGGTAGAGTAGGGTAGGGTAGGGTAGGGTAGGGTAGGGTAGGGTAGGGTTGAGTAGAGTAGGGTAGGGTAGGGTAGGGTAGGGTAGGGTAGAATAGGGTAGGGTAGGGTTGAGTAGAGTAGGGTAGGGTAGGGTAGGGCAGAATAGGGTAGGGTAGGGTAGGGTTGAGTAGGGTAGGGTAGGGTAGGGCAGAATAGAGTAGGGTAGGGTAGGGTAGGGTAGGGTAAGATAAGATAGGGTTGAGTAAAAGAACTTATCATAACTTACATTATCATCCATATTGAAAGTATTCCAATCGATATCCGCACTCCTTGTGCCCATATAAAGTTCAAAGTTTTGTTTTATGATTTCACATAGCCTGTCTCTGTCATTTTCAATTTCATTGAAACGTTTTTCGAATAGATCTTTGCGATTTGTGTAGAATAATTGGCTGTTTTGGTCCATTGGTCTGGTCTAAAACAACAATATTTTTTGTTACCTTATCTTACTACAGTATACCATACCCTAATTTAACCCATCCTATTCTACCTTACCATACCATACCCTACCCTACCCTACCCTACCCTACCCTACCCTACCCTACCCTACCCTACCCTACCCTACCCTACTCTACCCTACCCTACCCTACCCTACCCCACCTTACCTGCAGTTCCGACACCCAAGCATTGTAGATGCCATTTTCGAATATTATATCAAAGCAAGCTAAGCCATACAAAGTGTGCCATACTCCACCTTCAATGTGAAATCCATCTTCATATCCTTGGTTATTAACCATGTCCATCAGCGCTATCTGTTCCACACTACAGTAATCCATGTTGTCGCCGGTGTTATTCATAAACATGTTGATTCGGCCGTTGCCCAGGTCTTTCGACAGAGTTGTGGCCGAAATTTCAATCTGAAAATGTTCAAAGTTAATACGAAGAGAAGCAATTATATTACCTACATTTTAATCTTTTTTAAAAAAGTAGGTTCCACCACGAAAATCTGATTTTAAAAAGTCTGTTAAAAAATTTCCCAAAACCTACCTTCTTAAAAGTTTTATAAAAAAGGAGGATTAGATTAGTACACGTATTTTACATTCCTAAACTATAAAAATAAAAATTTTGGGTCCCACCACAAAAACCTGAGTTTAAGAAAAACCTGTCTGAACATTAAAAAACCTATTCTGCCATTATTTTTTAAAATAATAAAACGAAGGACCGTATTTTACAAATCTAATCTCACTCAAAAAGCAAAAATTTGGATCCCACCACGAAAACCTGAATTTATAAAAACTTTCAAAGTAACAGCCCAAATTAAACTTATGACTTCATCTCAACACCAGGTAAACCAAAAAAGATCCAAAAAACTTACAATTTCAGGTTCAAGAAGCTCAATTACCGGTCGAAACTCTATTTTTAAGGTCTTGGCCAATCTTATTGCTCTGTCCTGTAGTTGCAATGTGTAGCGTTTCAAAATTCGATCGTCTTTGACATAGAAAGAGCAAAACTTGAATGAGTATTCATTGTTTTTCAGATGGGATTGTAGATTCAGTACCAGTCGATCGATGAGAAAGCCCTTGCGGTTACTGTAGAAGCGGTCTAGGTCTGAAAAAAAAAACATTTCTTTAAGATACAGTAGGAAAAGTAGGGTAGGGTAAAGTAGAGTAATATGGGATAGGATGAGATAGAGTAGGGTACGGTAGAGTAGGGTAGAATAAAGTAAAAAAGAACATAAAAAGGCAGGGCGGGTCAGATCAGAGCAAAGGGAGGCGAACAGGGCAATTTAAGGCAAAAGCAAGGAAAACGCAGAGCAAC
Organism: Bursaphelenchus okinawaensis; assembly: GCA_904066225.2. Taxonomy (NCBI): domain Eukaryota; kingdom Metazoa; phylum Nematoda; class Chromadorea; order Rhabditida; family Aphelenchoididae; genus Bursaphelenchus; species Bursaphelenchus okinawaensis. Next base: position 714,634 of record CAJFCW020000005.1, on the reverse strand, counting down.
ACAGGGCAGGACGCGGCAGGGCAGAACAGAGCAGGGCAAGGCAAAGTAGAGCAGGGGCAGGTCAAGCCTTTCCTTCCCCAACCCCCTCTGACCCACAATTCATACTCAAGCCTATCTCATCTTACCCAGAGCAGGGCAGGTCAAAATAGAGAAAAAAAGATAGAATTAGATAACATAGATTAAGGTGAGGTAGGTTCGGGTACGATAGAATAGGATAGCATAGAATAAGACAGTAAAGGCTAGGGTATAATAGAGCAAGATAAAGTAATCGGAAAAAATTTAGGTAACATACCACTGTTAAGCAATAAAAACGCAATGGCATCACAAGCATAATCGTATCTTTTCAGCTTCTGGGCTGCTTCGATTCCATGCATCATAATCCTTATCAATATGGCTGGACAGGTGTATTTGAGTAGAAAGCCTGGGACATTTTTATAAAACGATAACAACCCATCCTCATCCTTCAAGAACTTCTTCAACTCCCCAGCGCTCATCTCAATGCCATTACAGATCTGCTCGTGCTTCTTTCGTCGATGTAGTGCTGCACAGTCCATTTCTTTCATTTTTAAGCTGATATACATCATGAAATCGTTGAAATCGCGGTAAACCCCTTTGATTCGGTTGACTTGCTTATGTGAGTACATGAAGCTCTCCGTTTCTCCTTCAACTTTGTACAATTCATACCTAAAATTAGAAAAACCATCTTTTGTAATACTCACTATCAGTTACCTCCCGTCGATCCCCCCAGCGCCCGGCCCTGCTCACTATTATCAGGTACCAACATAAAGAACCCGCCATACTTTTCCTGTAATTTCCTATAAAAAACGGCGGATTCTTTGTGTCGGAACCTAATAATTTTGACATAACCACAATGATTACGTAGCTCACTCATCCCCTATCTGCCCATACCCTGCCGAATAAAATTTTAGTCCAAACCCATGTTTAAATTTTATTTTTAGAGCAGTGCTTGCTTGAATTAGGCAAAAAAAACGTACAACAAGTCCCTAATGAGTACCAGTTGTTCGTCATCAAACAGTCGATGCGCGTCCATAGTGAATGGTGAATATACGGTACAAAATGATATTACAAATTGATAAAATAGAAGGTCAAGGCGATAAATTGGGCCAACAATGCTTCGTATTCTAAAATAACATCAAATTCGATTAAAAAATTTTTAAAAGGTAGAGAGGTAGAGGAAGGTAGGTAGGGGTAGGTGGGTAGGTAGGTAAGGGTAGGCGAGTAGGAGTTAATGGGCAGAGCTGGGTGCGTAAGGGTAAGTGGGTAAGGGTGGGTGAGTAGGGGTAGATAGGTAGGAATAAATTGTTAGTTTTTAGAAGGAGGGATAAAAAATAAAAAAAAAAGTTTTTTTTTGGTGCACAAAATCATTTTTCAAAAATTTTTTTTCAAATTTGCCACGTACAAGCCCTCCGGACTTTTTTTTCGAATTGGCTCTAGAGGTAAATCCACCTCCATTCAAAACCCCCCCCCCCTACCGACGTCCCTAGGGGGTAAGGTATAAATATAAAGAACAAGTCGGACCTGAAAAAAAATTTTGTTTGGGCCAGGCCTGGAAATTCCAGAAAAGCCCAGCCCGCTTCCACGTAAAACAAATTTGGTCCGGCCGGGCCTAAAAAAACTCAGATCGGGCTGGGCCTGAAAAATCAGCCCAGCCCAGCTAGACTTAAGAAACCAGCCGAGCCTGACTAAAAAAGCGGAACGGGCTTGTAAAATAGGCCCGGCCCGTCTCTCATGGTTAAGCCCAGCCCGGCCCGTTCCCCATATCTATTAGGTGTCGACATAAGAAACCCGCCATACTTCGCCTGTAATTACCTGTAAAACATGGCGGGTTATTTATGTCGACACCTAATGGTAGGGTATTGTAGGATTAGGTATGACTTACGCTTTAAAAGCCGACTCCTCCACATTACTGCCATCAATCCGAGGCCTGGACCTTAACTCTTCTATAATTCTACTCTTCTCCTCTTCTGATTTGTTTTTCATTTTGTTTAATTTCATTTTCTGACAAAATTTCTTCAGTTCTTCGGCGCATAAAACGTCTATAACTCCACGTAGGTCTACATCTTGTTCTTCTTCTAATGATATTAACAAACCTTGTTCGTATAATCTTCTAAATATCTTGTCCATTTTGTAGTGTTCACGATTTCGTATGCTGAAAAATGGCATTTTTGTGTTATATTCATGGCTTTTTTTAGGCATGAGGAACGGGCCGGGCCTGAGCAAAATTTTGACCCGGTCCGTTCCTCATATCTAGCTTTTTTAGCCTAAAACATCCATTATGTGTCGTATTTTACTTAAAAATGCCATTAAAAACCACAATATAACTTATGACAAGAAGTAGAGTTAGATAACTTACCTTAACCTTGAAGGCACATGCCATCTACGACCATTTTGACACAACCATAGAGCCACATCTTTGTCATCACCTTCTTCGTTACCTTCTAGTCTTAAAAAAGTAAACAAAGATGATAAGAAAGGTGCCCAGAAAGAGCAGCATGGTTCGTCAGTCAGTTGATGTTGTAGTACCTAAATAAATAGATATCAAGCAAAATTTTGAAAAAACTTATTTATCTCATCTTACTCTACTGTACACTACTCCAACTTCTTTTGTTCAGCCCTACCCTACCCTGTCCTGCCCTACCCTACCTTAACCTACATTACCCTACCCTGTCCTGCCCTACCTTAACCTACAATACCTTACCCTACGCTACCTTACATCCCTACCTTAATAAATAAAGACCTACAGTGTTACAAATGTGTTTGAAGAGCCGGACTGAATAATGAACCTTCTGCAAATCGACCGGTAAACTTAACATGTCCACGCATTTTCGATAGGTTTCTTCTGGTGACATGTTATTGATCTCGGCACGATAATACACTGGTGGTGGTCTAAAATGAAGTTTTTCAAATTTCTTTAAATATTTTTTCAAAAACTTAAGAAAATTCAAAAAATTTTAAATATCAACTAAAAATTTTAAAAAATTTAAAATTAGAACGAAAATTTTTAAAAAATTAAAAAATTTCAACTCTCACCGTTTCAAAGTCCCAGGTGAAGTCTTGATCAAAGTAGCCTTAACTTCCTGGCTCTGACTCTTGCTCGCCCCTTGTGAACCTTGCTTTACCGCCAAGTTCATCACAACATCCATAACCTCAATATCCGAATCGTCCCCATTGTTCCGGTCGAAATTGCTAAAACATTCGCCTTTGTGCCGTTGTATGTAATGAACCGGCACTAAAGCTCCACATTTCTTACAGGGTAAACCCCGCTTTTGAGTTGCAAACGCGTCCATCAAGGATAACATCGTACTACATCTGAAAAGACAGCTTTAAATATCATTTTGGTGTGATTTTTAGAAATTACTCGGTAAAATAGACATTTTAACACGTTATAAAACAATATATGTGTGATTAAAAACAAGAAAATGATTAAATGATAGTCAAAAATACCAAAAAATGTGGATATTGGCCGTAAAACCACCTGTTTTCACAGTATCATTGCCAAATAAAGTAAAACCAGTAAAAAAATAGTCAAGAATGATCAGTAACGTTCTTTAAAAACTTCTTTTCAGGCTTGGACGTTAATCTCATTTAAAAAGTCCGCTCTTTAAAATCAAAGTCGGGGAAAATCAAAACAAGACGAAATTTTGTCCGGCAGGGCGCAGCTTCCATTCCTTTTTAATTTTCGCAAAAAAAGTAGGAGGACTTTTGGGGTTGTAGCCCATTATTTTAGTCCAGTTCCATTATGAAAGGTTAAGATTCAAGTATTAAACGAAAATTAGGCTTATAAATCGTGAACCAAACATTTAAGGTTACTAAGCTTAAACCTAACAGAAAGGAACATCTTTATGATGTAAAATATCGAAACATCGAGATTTGTTCTACAGAAATCCACTGTATGTTTCAGTAAGACAAAATTTCTTAAGGGCTATACGGAGCAATTCCTTAATTAATCAATACAGGCAATGTAAGCCTAAAAACCCCTTTTATAAGATAAAAAGCAGTATTCTACACATTCTAGAGTAAACCAACCAATTATAGGCTTACAACCACATCGAAAGCACCCTAATAATAAGAAAACATAACAGCTGTTAGCGACAAACGATACCTACTTTCAATTCTTTAAATAATTGGTTTTAATAACAGGATTTATGAACTCATACAACAAACAAAAACAATTTACTCCCAACAAGAAAATTAACGGTAAGATTTTTGGTAGCGGGCACGGGCACCTGGACCACCGAACTTCTTGGGCTCACGGCGACGTGGGTCAGCGACCAACAACGAACGGTCGTATGTAACCAACAGTTCCTTCAACAGTTTCTTGCTTTGTTCATCGACGTTCTTTTGGTAGTAGGCGATCAAGGCTTTGGAGATGGCTTGACGGATAGCTGAAATGTTCAAGGTAAAATTGTTTGATTCTTTAAAAATTAATATAACTATGACCAGCGCAGTACTTATGAAGAAACCAGCTATCTATGAAAACTTATAACAAAACAAATAATCTCAACGGTTTCAATATGTGCTATATTCAAAATCTCAAAAAAAAACATTAAAAACAAATTTTAAAGAAAGTTATAATCTTAAACTTCAACATCTGCGTTTACTTTTACCCTACAAAAAATGTTCCTCCCTTCTTTGATTATATTTTACCTAAAACAACAAAAATCCCTACAACAACATCAAGCTTCCTTAAAGATCAAAGTTAACCTTTTAAACGCATTCTATTCTGTTGCTAAACCCAAATTTACAATAAAAAACCCAAAAACTTACCATAAACTTGAGCGACAGCACCACCACCCTTAACGCGGACTCTCATGTCGATACCGGCGAATTTGTCGGCTCCAACGATGAGGAGAGGCTCCTGAAGCTTGATTCTAAGAATCTCTGGCTGGAGATGCTCAAGGGGACGGCCGTTAACCTTGATCAGACCCTTGCCCTCCTTGGCGTACACGACGGCGGTAGCCAGCTTCTGAAATACAACAACGTTGCATTGTTTTAGATATCTATCGTAAAAATTTAACTTTGATAACAAAACCAGCTAGAAAGATTAAAAGCGAAAAAAGTTGCTTTTCAAACAAAAATCTTTAAAATTTGCCAATAGAAACCACGTTAAAAAGAAATTACACTTTTAAAAAAATCTACACTTCCATACCATCTGCTACCACCTAAAATCCAAACAAAAACATCAAATTCCTTACCTTGCGGCCATAGACCTGAACGGGTTGGGCTGTGTTCACTGGTTTCTCAACTTGAGACATCTTACCCTGAAAATAAGCCAAAATCAATATTCAAAAACAATAAAAACCCATCTAAAACACGATAATTACATATATCTACAATTTTACAATTAAAAAATCTAAAAATTACCAAAATTAAACAAGTAATTTGTAAAATTTTTCGCGAAAAGTTCTTTATAGAAAAAAGAAGGGAAAATATTATTCTCCGTTACCGTACGTTTTTCGTCTGGCTTTCTTTCGTTTTCGTTGTGGGACCAAAACGGCTCTGTGGTGTTTTACTTTTCAACCGAAAAACGTTGAACAACAAGGCTTTCGAGCTGTAAATACTACTAAAACCATGGTAAAAAGGTATATTCTGCTTATTTGCTTCATGGTTGATCATTTTTCTTTTATTTTCATTCTTACTTTATTTTATATTGTCCTTGACGTTTATAACAACATCCCTTCTTCAATATCTACGTTTACTCCACAAGACCACACTTATCCTGCGCACCACAACCATAACTATTACATATCACTTTATTCATCAGCAATATAAACATATAAACAAGTTGTGACAGATTAAAGTCATATGCGGGTCCTCAGTCATAGGAATGTTTATTTTGGTGAAAAGGGAGCACAAGAAGAAAGAAACCAGTATGTTCGGGGAAGAAGAAGAGATGAAATAGAAAATAAAATAAGATATAGGAGACCAATAATAATATTTGTGAGCAATTTGTGCCACGAGCGACTGGTGCCGGGGGCGATTAAGGCCTTTGAATCAGCGCACCGTGTTGTCAAACTTCTTGATTAGGTCAGAGACTTTGGCTTGCTGGTTCACCGAGGCGGAGGTGCGTTCGTGGAGGCCTAAAGGGACTAAGACTGGATCGGCGCCTGAAATTTTATAGTTACTGTTCTGTTTTTATAAAGACCATCATTACCTACTACATATCCATTTTCCGCCTCAACTTTAATTTTCTACCCTAAGCCTACTATAATATGCATTATTATCCCTTTCTTATAGTTCTACTTTAAAATCCTGCAACAACGAGCATGTTCTCCCCAAACGTCATCTTTTTTACCTCAACCACCTACTATAATATCGGTGTTTTCCATATATCTTCGGCAATTTTTCTTTATATCTTAATACCTTCTACTATGTCATCTCAAAAGCCATTTATCATCGAATACCCTCCCAAAAGACTTACCCAACTGTCTAACAACTGAACTGTTCACCTGATGCGGAGCGACCTGCGACTTCTTTCTCTTTAACAACTTTGAAAGGGTGTTTTTTGGGACCAATGCGCCACTCTCCAGACTCAGTTCGTTCCTGTTGTTCAGGGTGTTGCGACGTTGAATCGCTTTTCGGCCGTCTTTTAGGCCGGAGTTGAGGGTATTGGGTTGGTTTCGCTTCAGGTTTTCCAATTGGGTGGTTTTTCGGCGGGGCTTTATCAGCGGTTTCTTGCGTTCCTTCATCTCGGCGTTGGTGAATTCGTGGAGCAGGTTCTCCTTGTCGTTCTCGGCTTTGGCGGCTTCGATTAGTTGAGGCGGGGGTGGGTTTTGGGCGGATATTTGGTTGTTTCGGAGGTAATTTTCATTGTTTTGTCCTAAGGCTTCATGAAGTTGGTTTTGGTCATCGTACTGCCCTGTTTGCGCTCCATACTGTGCCTGTTCATCGTTCAGTCCTCTGTGAACATCTTGTTGTCCTCTGTGACCATCATTCTGTCCTCTGTTCCCATCGTGCCTCTGCTCATCGTGCCTTTGCTCATCGTACCGTGCTCGATCGTTTTCCCTCGTCTTCTGGCCAATTTCCGTTTGGTTTGCGGCGTCAAATTCGAGTTGACTTCTGGAGGCGTGCATATTCTGATGCGAATCCAGCTGATTCTCCATGCTTCTTTGGCTTTCGAATAGTCGGCGCCCGCTGGTTTTGGGGCTATATTGTCCATCGCTTCGTTGATATTCGTGGTCTCGGCGGCTTCTTCTTTCGTCCGATCTTGCGGTACGTTCATCTGATCTTGTAGTACGTTCATCCGACTTTATATTCCTCTCATCCGACCTGACGTTCCTCTCATCCGACCTAACGTTCCTTTCCTTTGATCTACAACTTCTCTCATCTGATCTCGTGGCCAAATCCAGACGATCGCCTTCTGAATCCTTGCGTGGAGTTCGAATCTTTCGTCCCGAATCCGGCTTCCACGCCTCTTCCGCCTCGGAATCCACGCCGTTCTGGTTGCTCACGTAGGTCATGGAGCTTTGACGTTGAATGTCTTGGTGTCTGTCCATGGACGGTACCTTGAGGTATGGTGCTTTAACTGAGACGGATCGTTGGATTCCGAGTTTCTTTAATTTGAGTTCACTGCACGATGAGTTGTTCCTGGACAAGGTGTTGTCCGCAGGCTCGTCGTTGTTGACTGAGGGACGTCGGCTGCCCGTAAATAACCTGGTCAAGTTGGTCAGGCGCTTCGTCACCGAGTTACGTCTTTTCTGAAAGAAAATTGTTCAGTAATATGTTGATTTAGATAGTAAATTACATAAAAACATTTAAAAGCAGTAAAAGTTTAGAAAAAAATCACAAAAATTACAAAATTTCAAAAAAATTATAGTTCCATTAAAGCTACTGTAACTTTTTCAGTGAGTGCAAATTTCAAAAATACTATAAAGCATCTTATACACAAAAGAATGATATACAACTACGTAAAAATTCAAGCGTCTAGCTCTGTTTTAAAAAGAGTTATGACAAAAATCATCAAGCCTTCAAAAAACATCTACTACAATATAAAAACAGCAAAAATGCATCGACAAACCTATTAAAAACTTGCTCAAAAACACTTTCTAGGTATCCTTAAACCATTTTCATTCTAATAGCATCAACAACACAGCAAAAATGGCAATATAAAGCTAGGATAAAGTCTTGTCGTTTTTTACTCTTCAAACCCACGGAAATTGACGACAAAACTTTTCTACACCCAAATAAAGCCATTAAAAAGCCGTCTGCACCAACACCATACAACACTGATGGGAAAGTGCAAACGTACTAAATGCCAAAAATACCTTAGAAGCGGTTTTCTTCAGGTCTCGTTCGCCGATTCGCTCAGGGTTCGATGGGGGTCGGGTGGTTGGTGGGCATGGTGGTAGGTCCGCTGAGTAATCGTACTTCCTAAAATTAAATTTTTTTATTTCTTTAGTTACTTTAAAAGAGCAGAAGATAGGCAAAGTAAAAAAATTTTTTTGTGTAAGGGGGAGGGTGATTTTTTTTTTATTTTAGGAGGGGAGGGTAAAAAATTTTTTGATTCAAAATTAAAACAATTCCCAAAAATAGCCCTTTCCCTGCACTTACATTGTATTAGAACCAGTTTTCTTGGGGTCTCGTTCACCAATTCGATCCACGTTGGGCATTGATGCGGAGGTTGGCTTAGGCGGTAGTTCTCCTGGATATGCGTATTTTCTGAAAAATTCGTTTTTTAAATCATACTGTACTTAAACTTAGAACAAAAAAATCAAAAAACAATAAGCCAAAAAAAAATTTTTTGCCCCCCCCCCCACACCTCATAAACAAATCTGAGGAGACACCCCTGCCAAAAATCATCATTTTTTTATTTTCGACACTCCTGCCAAGAATAATCATTTCCCAGTTTAAAAGCTAAGACCTACATTGTACTTTTGAAAGCTGTTGATGGGGTCGGAGTTGTCGTAGGCGGTTGATATTGCTCTAGGTCCGCTGGATATTCGTATTTTCTGAAAAAAAAATTTAGCTTTTTAGTTATAGATAGTGCTTAATCGATCTAGTAGTGCTTAAAAGTTGACAAAAAAAATTTTTTTCAATTCCGACCCAAAAAAATTAAAAATTAAATATCCAAAACAATATTCTTTTACTTGCAATATACATCAAAACATTATCTTTTACTTTTAAATACTTACATTGCATTACATGAGCGTTTAATGTTATTTCCGGACGTTCCTCGGGGCAGTGTGTTCTTCCTGGTCTCGCCATTTGTCAATTTCATCGGGGGCTTAACTAAAATTCAAAAAATTTTATTTAAACTAGCAGTGCATCGGTCAAAAACTGTCAAATTAGCACAAAAACAGCTTCATAAACATAAAAAGGCCAAAAAGATATGAAAAAAGGCCTATAAGCAATACAAAAATAGCCATAAGCAGCAAACAAATGGCCAAAAAATGATAGACAAGACCAAAAACAGCATAAAAATACCCAAAGAGACATAAAAAAAGGCCAAGAACAACTCCAAAATGACCAAAAACACAAAAAAAAAGACTTAAAATAACACAAAATGGCCAAAATGATATAAAAAACAACAAAATTTTTAAAACTTACGAATTTCGGTGTAGTGATTGATCATGTACGCTACTAAACGATTCACAACTCCGACGGCATGCTTAACATAGTCATTCTAAAAAATGTCATATTATCCCAAATTCACTATAAGAATTTTACCATACCCCCATATTATACATATAGGCCGTTCACTTAATTCTACACCCCCTTTCTAAGCAAATTTTCGCTGTTATGGGGCACAAAATTAAGTGAACGATCTAATATAAAAACAAAAATCAAAATAAAAAATTCAGATTGAAAAACAAAATTTCCAATTGAAAGCCTTACATTTTCCCCTGGAGTCATGCTAAAATCAGTGTTAACAAACAAGGACTGGCTGATGCAAGTGGCTAGGTTAGCGACCGACATCTTGTTCTCCGACTCGTAGTCTGATATCTAAAATGGCAGTATTAAACTTTTTTTACAAACAATTTAACCGTCTAACCGCTTTTCAAAGTAAATTTTCACTTTTCTAAACCTTTTCCACCCCCTATAAAAATACCATTCACCCCTCCCATAAAACCCCAAAAAAATATTTTTTACCCCACCCAGTCGAATAACATTTCCCCAGCCCAACAACATCAACCTTACCCTCTTCAAGCTGTACATCAAGTAAGCCAACGTGCATTGATTAAGACTTGGCAAGGTTTTTATGAAGGTGAAGATTGCGGCCGGCTTTTCAAACATTTGTCCCTGGTTATCAATAGAAAACTCGTAGATACGAGCCTCTTTGCCCTGAAGAAGACCGTGCTGTATCCGCTTTATGAAACGTTTAATCAGAATCGCCACATCAATCGCTGTACAATCATCCGGGATATCACCGCCGTAGAATGCGACCTAAAATGATATTTCGATGTTTATGTTATAAAAATTCAACAGAAAAACTAATTTTCAACACTATATCATTTTACACATCCTATTCTAACTCCAGGTTAAAATTCCCCGCACTAATCAAAGTATGATTAGATTTCTATCGATATTCATCATCATATCCACCTAAAGCAACAAAACAAAATTAAAGACAACTTACGGTTGCGTTCTCCACTCTTTGGTTATTACCATTGCGGCGAAAAATGCCTTCAGTACGTCGGCCACCATTTTCCTTAATGAAGGCGAACGCTTTCACGAGAAATCTGAAAATTAAATTGTTTTAGATCACCTTTGTATCTAGAATATTAAAAAAGCCTAAACTGTAAAGAAAAGCTCAATTAGACTGTCCAAAATGACTTAAAAGATGTTAAAGTCACTTCTTGAAGTAATGTTGACATTAAAATATCATAATTTGATGAACAACTTATAAAATTATATTGTTTTAGACCAGCTTTACATCAACAAAAGTGAAATCATAAAATACATCAAAACTAAACCATTATGTATCTTTTCCTGTCGTCAACCAACAAAAAATAACATAGTCCACTACTACAGCTTTGAGTTATCAAATTTTAGACTTCTTTAAAATTATATTGTTTTAGGTCATCAGAACTTCACAAGAAGAAATATGCATAAAACCAAACTCAATTAGAAAGCAAAAGTACAGTTATCGTCTCTAAAAAACAAAATTCAAATCTTGTTTTTCAAAAATTTCAAAGTTTACTCAAAATTCAAAGAAATCTCTCAAATTCATCAACTCCTCTCGCTGTTATTACCTAAAAACACAAAAAACAAAAACTCAAAACACTTACTCCGGTACACGGACCCGTTCGCAGCGTTCATTCTCCGTAGGCAACGGGACCTCGGTGAGGTTCAATTCATCAAGTCGAATCGGTGAATTATTCTGCATTTCGCCGCATTTATGAAATCCGACCAGCTGTTGGTTCGAAATAGGAATGGTTGAAATTTTGAATATTAAGATAGCTGTTCCTCTCAGAGCAAAACCTGCAAACACAGTTTTCTCTTCTCGGAGGAGATGGACGCGATTCTTGTCGCGGCACGGAAAAAAACGGACCGATCGTAACGCGCTGAAGAGAAAAATCGAGGGGAAGAGCTGACGCGCTTCGTGAAATGGCGCCAAAATGCCGGTTCGAACGGCCGTATTTTTCGGTGGTTTTCGAGTCGAAAATTTGCGAAATTCGAAAAAGGAACGAAATGGATTGAAGTGAAATGAAGATTTTTTGGAACAGCAGAAGAAATAAGCCCGTTTTTGATAATTTCAAGGCCCCCGAAGGTTGTATAGAAAACTAAGGTAGGTCACTATGGTACGATCACTGTAACTTTTGTATAACTCAATTTAAGAAAAGACTGTTTTACATTTTTAAAAAGCTAAGTATTTGCTATAAAATACTCAAAATTCAAGTTTTTACTGTCACTTACGAAAACGTTGTCTTTATTTTTGTAAAATATTAGGTATCTACATGGCGGCTTTTGAAAAATTACTGTAACTTTTTTTAAAACTTAAAATTTTAAAAGCCGCTAGACATTTTTAAGTAAAAGTGTATGGTGTATGTAACACTTAAAAATCAAGGTTATAGACTCATTCAACTCAAAGTTATAAGGGTTTAACTTATAAAATGGTCGAAACAAGGTGATTTTTCTAAAAATTACCGTAACTGTTAAAAAACTGAAAGTTTTATAAAAATTTTTGGCTAGGTTGAAACTGAGGTATTTCTACACTACATACAAGAAAATCATATCATTTCGCTGTGTTTTAAAGATTTGGCAACAAAAAGAAAGCCAGCCGTTCGGGCTACTATAATATAATCTTCGTAGTTGACCTAAAGCTGTTTTAAAATCTTTAAAACCTAAAATTTGGCTTCAAAAATGTAGCTAAACTATTTCCAAACGAATAAAACCAATCCCGCAAGTTCGAACCATAAAATAGTTTTGACAAAAGTCGTTATGTTGAGCATGTTAACCCTTGACATGTTCACTTTTTACATGAAATAAAGGGGGAAACATTTCATTGTTTATGTGATAAAGTGGATAGATAGAAGCGGATGCATAGTAAAGAGATCGTTTTTTATGTTTATGAATGGTACGGGTCGAACGATGTTAATATAGGGGTGATGCGAAAGGAATGGCGCGTTTTAATGTTTTTTGGTAAGAAATGGAAGAGAGAGCTCAAGGGTAGGGTAGGGTAACATAAACTGTAGTAAGGCAAACCAACTCCAATTTTTATAAATTGCAAAAATGAAGAAATTATATCAATTACCACACCCTAATAGTAAACAGCCGGATGTAATGGCACGCCACGTTCCGCGGATAAGCCAATAAGTGTTGTTATGTATTATATTGTAGTATGTGACAAACATTGTCATGTACTTTTGTTGGGAAACACGGTAATTTTTGATGATTCTTTAAGATAGAATCACGAAAATTAGATTTGATTTTGAAAAAGTTTTGTAAAAAAGGTCAATTTGCGCTTTTAAAGATTGGTTTTTAATCATTTTAGGCGAGGAAGTGCCTTATTCAAAGAGGTATGGGGGTGGTTTAGGTAATGTTAGGGTGGGGCTGGGTAGGGACTATGACAAGGTAGGGTATAGTATAGTAGGGAAAACCAAGGCATGACAAGGCGCGGCATAGGATAGGGTAGGGTTGGGTAGAGTAGGATAAGGTAGGGTAGGTAAGGGTAGAATAGAGTAGTAAAGTAATGAAAACTTGAAATTTTAATCATAAGCCCAATAGCCCTTGAATTAAAAAAAAGTATCATAGTTTTCCATTTTTTAACTTTTCTATGTTTGACAATTTTTACGTTTTTTGCAGTAATTTTGTTTACAAACATAAAAACATCGAAAAATGAGCGCTAAATTGTGGTAAACAGTAGTAAACAACTAACTTCCAAAACGATTTTTGTTTGTTTCAATTGCCTTTTTTAATAATCGTAAAAGAAAACGTAATTTGGGGTGTTAAATTAGGGCAGAGAGCCTTTTATCGTACTCTAAAATATCCTACTTTACCGTGTCTTGCCCTAACTTATCCCGCCCTGTCCTACGCTACACAACCCTACACTACGCTACCCCGCTTTGCCCTACCTTACCCTACTTCACCCTACCCTACACTACCCTACTTTACTCTACCCTTCCTTACCCTACTTCACCCTACCCTACCCACCTTACTCTACCCTACCCTTTTACCCCAGTGTTTTTCCTGGATCGTACTGGCGATGGTTTTTCAGGGCCGGTCCGGCTATTTTTGTGGTCCGGGGTGGTCCGCCCAAAATTTTTTTCTTTTTTGTTCAGGCCAGACCGAACGGTCCAAGAAAAACACTTATTTTACCCTGCCTTGTCGTGCTCTACTCTAGTGTACTCTACCTTGACCTACCCTACAATATCCTTCATACCCTACTCTTTATTGCCCTACTCTGTCCTACCATACCTTACCTTACTCCAACCTACTAGATCCTACCCACAATTTTAATATTTAAATTTTAAAAAATGAAATAGTTAAGCTCTTTGATCTTCCGCCTTCTTCAATACAAGAAAAACTACATTATTAAAACCACGTTATTTATACAGTGTTAGTCATTCCATAGCCGTTATATTTATGTGATATGTGAATATTAATTCACATTTTTTAAAAAGTTAATAAAAATATTTTTTTTAAATCAAAAAAAATTAATTTGCACTGTGTAGCAGCCTTACTAAGCCTAAGCCTACTGTAATAAATTTATCACAATTTTTACCCGCTCGGTGCCTAGTAGCGGTAAAACATTTGAAAGTGATTGAGAAATTCATTTGAAATTGAGCTTATTTCACGTTTTTTCATTATTAAAGTCGTAAAGAACCACACTGAAGTGGACCAAATGTTGTTATTGACGTCATATTGACAGTAGGAGGTTATTTTCGAAAAGAATAAAAAGCTTGCAAAACTTTATACCATATGTTGTTATGGTATTTGTAGAAGTTGAGGAAGCATTTTACTCCCCCCCCCCTATTTAAAGAACACGAAAATTAGTGACCTGTCTTTGCCCTGCCTTTGCCCTACATTTGCCGTGCCTGTGCCTTGCTTGTGCCTTGCCTGTGCCTTGCCTTGCCCTTCCCTGTCCTGCTTTTTTCTAGCCGTAGCCTTGACAACCTTACCCTGCTTCTCCTTCCTCAACTAAACTTTTTAAAAAATTCACCCCCCCCCCTCCCTTTTACTTTTTACTCGCCAAAAAATTCTCCCACTGAACACTGTATACATTTATACGTGTATATATACGTATATGACGCTCCTATCAGTGATGTCAAATCAAAACCAACATAATGACAAATTTGGCTGAAAAGCCACGCTTTTTTAATTGATTTTATCATATAAATTAATCATCAAATTTACATTTATCGCATAGTCTAACAATAATGTAAAAGGACATTTTTTAAATAAAAATAAACAAAACATCAAGATAATCATCAAAAACGTCATTCATTTTTTTTGTTTTGTCTAGCCCAGAGCCCTAGCCCAGAGCCCTAGCTCAGAGCCCTAGCTCAGAGCCTTATAGTTAGCCTAGAGCCCTAGCCCAGAGCCCTACCCCAGAGCCCTAACCCAGAGCCCTAGCCCAGAGCCCTAGCCCAGAGCCTTAGCCCATAGCCCAAAGCCTTAGCAGTAGCCCTAGCCGTAGACTTAGCTGTAGACCTAGCACTAATCTAGCTCTAACCTAGTCTCTAGTCTTAGTTGTAGCCCTAGCTAGAGGTGGCTGTTGCTCCTGTCAGGGCTCGACTGGTGCATCGTTCCGGCCACGTCAAAAACCATTTTCAAGTCGTTCTGGTCAAAAAATTTAGGACTACGTTCCCGGTCTTGGTTCTAGGAACGTTCTGGACCGATAGCCACCGTTAGCTAGCCTTAGCCATAATCTTAGCACCCTACTCTACGCTACTATCCTATTCATCCTACACTACCCTAGCTTGCCCTACTGTGTTCTACAGCACTCTACCTAGTTTGCCTTATCCTATCCTAGCCTTTCCTAAAGTACTTTACCCTAGCTTTAAACTCAGCTTTAGCCAAAGTTCCAAGCGTAGCTGATAGCTTTTCTTTAGCTCTAGCTAGTTCTCTACCCTGTCCAGAAACATTGCCATATTTACCTAGCGCTATATCTTCTACTCTAAGCCAAAGTCACCCATATCTACTCCAAGCAACCCTCCTCCCTTCACCTCCCCCCCCCCGTCCCCTTACTAAACGCTATAAACCGCCACAAACCCTGCTCCAAACCCCCACCCTTTTGAATCCAATAAAAGAAGAGGCGTTAATAGCCTTGTAGCCGGTGTAATCTTATTAAAAACGCTGAATATCTGTTTTATTGTCCTCGCATCATCGTGTTCGAAGAAGGGTGGGGGATGAGGGCGGGGGGAGAAAGGCGAAAAGAAGATTGCGCACTTTGCTTTCATTTCCGCCACTAACCCCATGTAACGAATGGATGCGTCAACGTTCGAGGAATCCCTGATTCAGGGCCCAAAAGGAGTGCTTCGAACGTTGCAAAGTTTACCATGGATTAGGGGAACATTCTAGGGAAGTTGAGGACAAATATCAAGTTCAAAAAGTCATTTTTAAGGGTTTATGGATGTAACAAGTAATAATTAAATCTAACCTAAGTAATCGGTATCACCGTCATAAAAATCGAAGCCTAAGTGTATAAGTTTAAGCCTACAAGTCGAAATATATAAACGAAAGCCGAACCTACTATGTCTAAGCCTACTAAGCGTTAGCTTACTAAGCCTCAGTCTACTAAGTCTAAGACTACTCAGCCTAAGCTTAATAAGTCTAAGCCTAAGCCTACTAAGCCTAAGCCTACTAAGCCTAAGCCTACTAAGCCTAAGCCTACTAAGCCTAAGCCTACTAAGCCTAAGCCTACTAAGCCGAAGCCTACTAAGCCTCACCCTCTTAAGCCTAATTATACTAAGCCTACTAGTTTACTAAGCTTAAGCCTACCAATTCTAATAATAAGAGCAAGCCTACTACTACGCTTCGTCTATTTAACCTGGTCTACTAAGAATAAGCCTATTAAGCCTAAACCTACTAAACCAAGTTTATTAAAGCCTAAGCTCAAACCTAAGGCTAAGTCTCTGCTTGCTATGTTGTATTTGCTAAGCCCAAACCAATTAAGCGAATGTAAAAAACAAAAGTTTATGAGCCTAAGCCTATTACATACTTAAAACAATTTATCCACCGCGTACCATTAGCAACTTTAAGATCTCTACACTAAATCCTTACACCGAAACAAGCTTTATTCAAACACGTCATACTCAAACAACCTCAATGTCACCTCCTCGTCATGAAAACGCAATTTGTGACGCCGAATCCGTAGATTGTTGTGTAGCCGTGCTGATTCGATTCCCAACCTCACCGTCCTGTTCGTAAAGATGACATGGCCGTTCCGGAAATGTCATGCCCTGAGGGTTCATTTCCCATTGTTAGGTCGAAACGTGCGAATCCCTGCGGAGGCCGAAATCAGAATGGCGCGCCAGCCATTTCCGCCGAATAAAACATTGAAATGACACGCTACAAATTGTTTGCAACCCGTTGACATCAGGGAATTGCAAATATGAGTACAAATCGGTTTATATCAAGGCTATTTTTTGGAGTTGTAGACAGTTTTTGAAATTGAAAAAAAAGTTTTTTTAATTCTAAAAAGTAAAGTCTAAATAATTTTCAAGTTTAAAACTACAAAGGAAGTTGTACCAAACATACCCCGGGTTTTAGAAAAAGACTTATATAACCGTAGCTCAAGGTTTACCCTTAGCGCTAGCTCTAGCTATAGCCCTTGCCTAGCATTGGCTCTGGCTTTAGCTCTAACTCTAGCTCTAGGGCTATATCTAGGTCTACGTCTACGTCTAGCTCTGGTTCTAGCTCAAGCTCTGGCTCTAGCTCTAGCCTTTGCTCTGGCTCTGGCTTTGACTCTGGCTCTAACTTTAGCTCTAGCTCTGGTTCTAGCCTTAGCCCTAAAAGGTATAGCTTTGAAATTCGAAAATTGGTATTTTTAATTAATATTGCTTTTTAAAAACAAATAAAAGAAAAAAATTATGACTAATAAATATTTTTCAATCAAGATATTGCTTGACTAGCCAAAACTTTATGCCAAAATAGAAAAAGTTCAAGATTTAATCGGTGGGATTCAAACTCACTGCTTTGTGATCGCAATATTAAGAGAAATTTTTTAAAAATTTTAGTTTACTTCAAAAAAGTATAATGAAAAAAATTTGCCTCAGAGTACCATGTAGATCATATTTTACGTTTTCGTCTATAGCACAAGCCGTAAACTTCGGTAAATTCATCTGACACGCAATGGGATTCGTCCTCGGCAAGTTTACCGTGGCAAGAAAAGGGTTAAGCCATTCGGCTATCTGGTCCTTTTGCTTGTTCGCTTCATTTTGGTTTTGAGGTTCGGCTAGGTTGTTATGTAATATGACGTATTGTAATGTATTCAGCATGATTTATAGTTTAGACTGGAAGATATGAGAGAGTTGTAGTAGGACCGGGCCAGGCCAGGCTTTGGTTTTAGCCCTTGCCCTAGAAGTTTAGTCCATTAAAATGACCGTTCTGCAAGAAAAATGCGGTTTATTTTGTGATCAATGAGCTAGCAAAAAAACTAATTCATTAATGTTTACAACAACCTAATTACTCAAAGCAACATTGAACTCTAAAAGAGCATACAACAAAACTTATCATGTAAACAGTAAGCAGGCGTTTAGATCAAAGTTTAGTGTCGTTTTAAAGTGTAACCTCTTGAAAATTTTAAAAATTCAATTTTTTCAACGGTAGGGTCTTTAAAGCTAGGGCTCTTGGCTAGAGCTTTGGCTAGAGTTCTGGGCCACGGCTCTGGGCTAGGGCTAGGGCTCTAGGCTAGGGCTCTGGGCTAGGCCTCTGGGCTAGGGCTCTGGGCTAAGGCTCTGGCTGGGGCTTTGGGCTGGAGCTCTGGGCTAGGGCTTTGGGTTAGGGCTCTGGGTTAGGGCTCTGGACTAGGGACCTGGGTAAACATGGTGATATGGCCGGGCCGACCTTAACCCAGATTTAGGTCGGGCCGCATCTGCAAAATCAGAGGCCCGGTCCGGGAACCCCGGCCCATTTGCATGTAAAAAAATTCGGCGACCGGGCTTGACCTAAATTTATATCAGGCCTAGTCTGAAAAATGGGCCCGGACCGTTCCTCATGTCTAGCATTGGGCTAAAGCAACGGTTTGGTTAGGACTAGGGCTAAACTAAAACCAGCTACCTAACTCTAGTCTTAATTTTAGCCCTCTAGTTCTGTACCTAGAACTAAACCTAGTAATAAGAAAAGCTGGGTTAGTTATTACAAAAACATCATTACCTACTCTACTGTTCAAAGTTTACCGCTACCAGAGAACGTTGCTCTTAATAGTTTATCAATAATTAATCAAAATGGTTAAAAACGTAATTGATAACACTGCTTCGATGTTGTTTACTTTGACCTGTTACAGTCTATAGTCGTTTTCAACTTTAATATGTTACCTTTAATTTATCGGTTTCTATTTATATTATCAGCACCTAGTTATAGGCTTAAAAACGTCTGAAAATTACTGTCAATGCCTAAAATTTGCTTTAAAATGCAGTAAAATTACTTAAAAAAGGCTTTTCTCTCTACTTTTTGACCATGCCAACTCTATAAGCTCATAAATCGACCATTTTCACTAGACAGTTCAAAAAGCTCTGCCCCCTTTTTTATTTCTATTAGGTTGTTCAAATAGTTCAGTGCCCCCTCTCAACGCAAATTTTTGGGAGTAGAGGGCTCAGAATTATTTGAACAACCTAATAAATACTTTTTTGGCCACGTCAACCCTATAGACCCATAAAGCAATTATTTCTAGATACTTTTCGACCAAGTCAAGCCAGTAAAATCCCTATTTCCAGCCCAATCCAAGCCACTAAAATCCCTACTTCCAGCCCAATCCAAGCCACTAAAATCCCTACTTCCAGCCCAATCCAAGCCACTAAAATCCCTACTTCCAGCCAATCCAAGCCACTAAATCCCCTCAAAACTCCCAAACTTCAAAATGACATTACATTTATTGGCCTTGAAAATAATATTTTGTTACAGTAAACTTAAGTAGTCTCTTTGGACATTATGCGATCACAATTTTAAACACCTTTGAAAGGTAATCCAATACATATGTGTACAATATACATATATATAAAAAACAAATAAGCAAGTGAACAATATCTATCGATTCTGAGAATAGTGGTGAGTTCGGCTCTGAACGTACCTGGTGGATAACATAACAGAGTACGAGCCGCCTAACAACATATACATAATGTGATTGTATTAAAGGATGTATATATAAATGCCAAAAACTTGTTGAGCTGTGATATCATGAGAAAATACAGACTGTAAGCCTACGTGCCGCCTTGTTTTAGGGCTTAATTTAAACATTTTGCTAAAAAATTTCAATCTTTGTTGAAAAATGCCAAATTTTAGTCTTAAAACGTCAGTTTAAGTTTAAAAAAATAACTTTTTAATCAAAAAATGCAATTTTTCGATAAGAAAAAGTCATTTCTCGTTACAATAACATCAAATATATACTTTTTTCAACCTAAAACACCCCTAAAACAAGGTCGAATAATCTGACTAGGCCTATATATTACGTTAAAAGTAAGCAGACCGGTATTCGAATAACAACCAAAGCCTTACGTAAATAAAACAAATACAAATGGTACCAAAAGCAGCATAATGGTTCCATTAAGACGAGTCTTGATCCGACGAGCAGCAGGAGCTGTTATCACCTCGATTCGGTGGTGAACATGAGCAGGCTGGGTAGTCGTCAAAGTTCTCGTACATCCTCAACTTTTGCGACACTTTCTCTCCGAATCGCTGTTTGTAGCCGGGTGAGAGGACTTCCATTAGGTCGTACAGGCTGTCGTAATACTTTGTGAAGAGTTCCATTCGAGTGAAGTCGCCTTGCATGCAGTCCGATCTGAGGGAGGTTACTCGCCAGCCTTTGTGCGTTAGTTCTAGACAGTAGGGTTGACCTGAAACAATAAAATACGTTTTGTTATGTTATACTAAAGTTATTTGATAAGTACAACAAGGTATTTGATAAGTAATACAAAAAACAAGTCTTATGATAAGTAATAGTGCAAAACCTGAATATTTGAGTAAGATACTATAGTTAAAGTACGTATTTTTGTTTAAAAATGATCAAAATATGATAAAAAGCTAAAAATACTATCTATAAAAAATTAATTTTCAAGCAATAAAACTTGTTTTTATCAACTTATACTCAATTTTAAACTGTTTTGATAATAAAAACCTTAATATTAGTCTACTCTCATCTAATTTTTCTTGCTTCATACACAATAAAAATGTAAAATACGACCAAAAGTCCCCTCTTTTCCAACTCAAAACCCAAATTTTTATCCAAACCTTCAAACAAACCCATATATAAACCCGAATTCCAAAACAAAAACACCAGAATATCTCACCTTCAGCTGTGGTCAGATTAACAAAGATCAATTCGGGGGTTCGGGGTAGCATTTCCGATACGCTGATGGACTGGACGGCATGACTTAGTTGATGGACGGCAGCCAACGCTTCCAACTCCAGCGTGGACTCGCCTCGCGATTGTGACCCGCTTTCCAACAACAACTTGCTCAACGACACGGCTTTATCCAACGACATTGGTATCGAGCTGAAAACAATTTTATTACTTTATATTATTCATCTTATACTGATTCTTAATTTTTTGTTTTTTTTTTGAAGATCCACTAGAATTAGCCAAATACTTCCAAAAATCATTAAAACAAGCCAAATTTTAGACATAACACCTTCCAAAATAGCTAAATCTAGTCATACCAATCTAATTTTAAAATCACAATCCCAGACAGAGCTATAAAATCCCAATGTCCTTTACTTAAACTTAAGCATGTGTTCTACTTAAAAGCTAGAAAAAACTAATTAAGGCTAAAAAACTGAAACAAAAAGCACTCAATCACCCTGAATCTACTTTATCAATACAGACTATCAAAGAATTAATCAAAAGGTTAACATTCTCTTCCTCTACCTAGCTTTTTGAAATCGCCTGGTTCGCTGATATAAAAGATCTTCTTAAGAGAAAACTTCTTCTTTATCTGAAAAACTTCGCTTATATAAAAGATATTGCCTTCTCTTTACACAAAAAGACTCGCCTTATAAACCACTATACCTTTTATAAGTTGGCATTCAAGGAGAAGTTGCTTTGTTTATAATAAAAATGCCAAAAGAAGATATAGACAAACACAAATGTTGTCCATACCTTCTTTTTTCATTTACATATAAAGCAAAGCATCTATCCTTGTATGCCAGTGTATAAAAGTCGTAGTAAAGGTTATAACGCAAGTCTTTTTAAACAAAGAAGAGGAATATCTCTCATATAAGCCGAGTTATTTTCATATAAAGAAGATCTTTTATATCAGCGAACTAGACGATCTCAAAAGCTTGATAGAGCAAGAGAATCTTAATTTCTGTTAATTCTTTGATAGTCTGTGTCGATAAAGTAGATTCAAAGTGACAGACCATTCAAAAATCCAAGTAAAAAGTAAATATTAACCTTTTCATCAACTCCTTAACTGTCTATATTAGTAAAGTAGATTCAAAGTGATTGTAAACCTTCCCAGCAACCCTTTATAAACCTATATTTGTTTCACAAAACATATAAGAAAATGACTATTGATCAAACCCTTTACACAATACAGACAAAAAATTATTTTTGAAAAAAAACAGTTGAACAAACTGTGGAAATATACATCATTATTTTAAAATTTGTGTCTTTTTATGGTTATCTAATGTAGGCAACAGAAACCTATATATAGCTTGAAAGATCGAGATCTAAATTTCAACATGCAGCGCCAAAAATATTGAGTGCAATCCAGTACTATTAATATTTTTAAACCTTACGGTACCTTCTTGTACCACATGACGATTTATATCTCATAATATAGTATGTCAAGGAAGATGCGTTTCAATAAAACTACCATAACTTCAAACAGTGCTACTACTATTACCCACCAATCCCAACAGCACTACTAGTACCGACCAATTGAAAAAGTAATACTAGTACCAACAATTTCATTAGTACTACTAGTACCTACCAATCCCAACAGTACTACTAGTACCTACCAATCCCAATAATACTCTCCAATCCAAACAGTACTACCAGAACCACCATCTCTACCACCAGTACAATCCAAAAACCTTACCCTCGGCGATCATCTTTACAACACGGCCTCTCCACGACGAGCGCTTCGATCAACGATGGTCGACGGAACATTCTTACAATCAACTGTGTTTTAGAGTCCAAACACGGGCGAACCCAGACTATTTAAACCTTCTTTCAGGGGGGTGAGAACGATCGGGCGGAGCGCAATCCCAAAAAATAATAATCTTTAAAAAATAGCGCTCTCGTTCTTTGCTCCACCACCACCTATCGACTATAATCAGTTGTGTTTTGATAGCCATATTATTATCAACAGAAAAACAGCGCTCGAATATTATCAACATTGGAGGAGGTTGGTCAATTCTTTAATGGGTAACCGGGTCGAACCTAGTAAGCCCCCGTTCGGAACTGATCATAAACTCTTCCAATACCCCCAAAAAAACTCAAAATCATCTCAATATTGCTATCAACCTAATATCACCCTTCTTTCCACTAGCTGACGACGAAAAAACTGTCGGTTTCCCCGACTCGCTTGTTCTAACACACCCAATTAGAGAAGCACGTGCTTATGATAGAGATGTTGAAATCGACCCGATCAAAGATAATATCTCACGAAACTCTCCTCAAATGCTAGCGACAGAAGAACTATAGCTATGAGCTGTTGATGCGATTGAAGATAACATTAATTAGCGAGTTTTCAACGACAAAAGTTGAAAGGCTAGCGATGAAAGGTGATTGCTTTGATCTGATATCGAAGTTGTGGCATTATCAATGATTTTAATCAAATTTAGACGCATTTTTTCTCTAATTTCAAAACATTTTTCAACTTTTTAAAAATTTAAAAACCATAAACATATTTTGTAACATTATTTACATAGTAACTACAATATAATTCATTTTGTAACAAATCACAACCTTTTTTTGCTTCATAAACCGGATTACCATAAAAAGTACAATATTATCAGACAATCTAATCTATCATGCAGCAAATTTCAAAATTCACATGAAAAACACCTAAATTTCGAAACAGTTTACCATGAATACCATTTCAAAACCCGCATTCCACCAAATTACAGTGTTTTGAACTAGTAACAGTTATATTTAGTCTGTGACAACATTATCATGAGGTTAATCAGTCTTTGACCTATGACAACACTACCTTCTTTTCCATTATCGTCTTTTATTCTACCTATGAGGTCAGATAAAATGAAGGAAACGACCGTTTGTACCTATAATACCAACAAAAAAGCCGAAAAAACCTACCTCATTTTGGAACAGATCAAATCTTCTGGATAACACAATCTGGATGGGATGTTCAGGTTGAATGGATCAGGTCCTCTGCATTTACAGTTGAACGACGACTGGAATAGCTCGTCGCTTTGGTCGAATGAATTCCGGTTCACTGGCGATGGTGGCGGAGAGCTGGGCACGGAGCACACTGATCGCCACAGATTTTTCGAATGAAGACTAGCCATTTGGTGTCTAAAACGAGACAAATTTTATGATAATGTTATCATTGCCTCTATGAAACAAATTTCTTAATTCGCGTATGAAACAAACGTAAATTCTTATCTTTTCTCGCATTAACATTCTTTAAAATTAAAAATGTAAAGTAAGTCATAAAATAACTTTTGAAGGATAAAATTTCAACTTATTATAAAAATTAAAAACAGGGCTGGGTAAAAGTACCATAACTTTACAAAAAATATAAAATTCAAATCAGTTTTAATTTTATTAGTTAGTCAAATAATTAATCTACAACCACGCCAAATTTCAAGCCTCTACATATACGTTCAAAAAAGTTATAACCAAAAGCGTCTGGCATGCACATACTAATTATAATATAACTCTCAAAGCCATAACCTCAACATATAGAGTCAAGACCATAAAAACTTGACGACATAACAATAAAACTGTCTACAACATATTTTTCATTTGAACATTCGCTTGTTTTCGCGATATTATGTTTTGCAAGATGTAAAACAATAAAACTGAAGAATGTTCTCATAAAAAGTAAAAGTTTCCGAGAAAATTTGCCTGCTGGCCCTTCACGACGACGAAGCGAACCCGAATGCACGTGAAAAGAACATGGAACGCGACTGACATGTACACACACATAACACTGGAATGTTATTCATCTTCATTATCCGCGAAATTATTTATTCGATGATAAAAATGCGTCAAGTGTAGGCGTAAAATCAGCGAGTCAAGTGTAGCTTTGCAAAAGGAATCTTGGAAAAAACAAAAAATTGTCGGAGAATTGCGAAATTTAATGAAAAATTGGTGTTTTTGCGGGATAAACAACACTATTTGGTCAAAAAGTAATTAGAATTTCCTTCCCATCATAACATAGTCTTTTTTTCTCCACATTGCTATTAATTTTCGTTAAAAATAGCAAAGAAAACTGGGGAAAGTTGAGAAAGCATTAGTATAACTCCGGCAAACCAAACAAAAACCCTAATGTGTATCTTGAAGGTAACGGATTATAAACTCAAATTTTCAGGACAAAACCGCTAAAACCAACCCTCATAAACTTTCTAGAATTGCTAAAAGAAGTTATGGATAACATCTGCACCGAAAAAGGACGAAATTCGTCGCTTGATTCTAGGAAAAACCCTTGCAATCAGTTGTTTATAAGCGCGCGAAAGACTCGTGGAGTTGTTTTTGCAACGAAAACTCAAACGAGATGAACTTGAGAGGAAGCAGGGCGTGGATGATGAACTTGTAATGGCGTTTGAGACTGATTCATACATTTGGGATGGTTAAGGGCGATTGGGATGTAAAGGTATCAAAAGTGGGTAAAATTTGAAAGGTTTGCACTGTACGTTCAAGGTCGTTGCTACAGATGGTTTTTGAATTCGACTACAGTGTTTTTAAGGCAAATACAGTGTTTTTAAGGTAAGTTGACATTACGTTTTGTTGTAGAACATTTAGATTATTAAAGCTGGAAGTAATGGCACGGACATCCGAAGTTAAAAGTAAACGATACGAAGCTAGAAGTGAAATGAAGATATGAAGCTCGAAATGATCGAAGAAACGATACAAATTTGAAAGATAACAATGAAATTTCTTTAACAGTGAAAGGAAAACAAATCCAAATGAATCAGCAAAAGGCGATTGACAGGGCAGTTAACGGGTAAGTGAACTTCTTGAGAAACGTGCGCGAGTTTTTGAACTTTAGGAAAAGATATTTGCTCGTCAAAAGATGAAGTAGCGATGAAAAAAGGCGTTGAAGATCACAGTGAATTGAAGAATGCGAAAAATGTTAAAGACGGCTGATTTTTTAAGGAAGAAAGATGTTGAAGATCACTTTGAATTTTTTAAGAAGGAAAACATTGAAAGCACGGTGAAATTCGAAGAAAAAAAAACGCCGAAAGCCACAATGAAAGTTCATGGATATTCCTCACTTTATATGAAAAAAACCACGGATATTATCGATAATATTCCACCCTTCGTCAAGGAAAAAGATCATGGACAGCCATCTAACCGTCAGTGAAATGAGCCGATTTCGAAAGCTTTATGAGCAAAAGCAAATGGGGAACGAGCGAATAAATGGGGAGGGCGGGAGGATGACGCAAAAAAAACGATAAATTTTTGGACGTTTTTTTTCTTCAAGGCCCCGTCTGGCCTACTTCCAGTGGCCAGAAACGGAAAGTGCGGGGACTTCCCTGCCCCGACCAAACGGGAGAATAAATAGGATTCTTTTTCTATTTTTTCTCGTCATGAGTCATGCCTGCCAAAATTAACCATAGTAAAGGGCTGACGGTTTTTTAGTGCGCAATAACATTAGTTAGGGGAGGGTATTAGGGAATGGCATCACGTAGAAGAAGCTAGTGATGAATGTCATCATGTAGGCGAAGCTAGTGGGCAATGGCGTCATTTAGGAAAAGCTAGTGGGCAATGGCATCATGTAAGAAAGGCTAGTGGGGAATGGAATCAAATATGCGAAGCTAGTGGGTAACAATATATTAAAGACGAGTTCTACTGGCTAGGGTAACAACTTCTGGACTGGCTAGAGAAATGGCGTTATATAACAAGAAAAACATGGTAAACAGGCTACTGGGGAATTGCATCATCTAGGTTAAGCTACTAGGTTTGGAATGAAGTGCCTTTTGAAATAAAAGCTAGCGTTGCTTAAGAAACCAACATCATCTCCTAGAATTTCAAAACAAAAATAGCATCGAGAATGAACTTTACGTTAACATCATCTACCAGAATCCACTGTGTAAGCAGGTTCTGGTCGGTGATGTTATTTTCGAAAGTAACATCGTAGAAAGAAATAGCTACACTTTAAATCATAAATCAGCATCTACTGCGATTACTGTGGTTGGGTAGGCATAGGCTAGAGTAGGGTAGACTAGGCTAGAAAGGCCCGGATTAAGGGCTTGAATAGAGTAGGATTAGGTTATAACGGCTATGATTAACACCTAAATAGGTGCAAGTTCAGGCGATTTGTTATGACTAGCTACACTATACTTTAAAAAATCACAATTGTCAACAGGCAACTATTGCAAAACCTATTAGTGTAAAAAATGGCTGTTTTTGTAGCTAAAAAATGTGAATCTGGCGAAAGTTGACTGTTTTATACTAACCTGCTGCTTGATTTGTCGTTATTCGATAAAAATGGGGCGGTATAAATGCCTGCATTTTGTAGGAAACGTTAAGTTTGAACTTTAACAAGGAAGGGAAATGTGAAAAAATGCCGTCACTACTAATTGCTCTTTTTTTGTAAAATACGCGGTATTCAGGCATTAACGACAAAAGAACTTGAAAAATAGAAAAAAAAATAAAAATTGTACGTTAGCTGTCATCAATTTATACAGAAATCAGAGCTTAAGCTCATCAAAACAAAAGTAAACTAAAATATAATATAATACAGTACGATATAACACAATAAAATAACCCAAAGTTAGCCTTTAGTCTAACACAACACAACCCATAGTCTTATGACATAATTGCCATGGACCTGTGGCTCGTTTAACCGGATGTTTAGCCCTTGTTAAACCCTTGGCCGGGGACTACAAAAACTTTGTGAGTGACATGTGAAGACGGGTCAAATCCTGGCTGACAGGTGTTCACTGTAGGCGGGCGGTCGGTCGGCTCTGAAAATAAAAAAAATAAAAAAAAGTTAAAAGAAAAAGCACATTGCTTTAACAATCCCAACGAGAATGCTTTAACATTTCCCGAAAAAATCACATTGCCTCGATTTTTTTTTGAGAAAACGCACATTGCTTCAATTTTTCGAAGCACATTGCTTCAACGTTTTGACGATCACGGCGTGCACGTGAACGGCCGTAAATCGGGCCGACATAAACTATTGAACTTTCGGAGGGAAAAAACGTTTCTAAGTGGTGGGTGCGGCCAAAGGGCCAAAAAGGTAGAGAAGATAAAAGAGTTTTAAAGGGTTTGAATAGACTTAAAAGGGGGGTCCAGTAGACATGGCAATCGGGCCGGGTCGAAGCTAATTTGAAAGGGGCTGGGCTGAATCGTGCTGGCGCGAGTGCCGGGCATAACTGAATGTACCAAGGGCTCAGAAGCGGTGCGATGCAAGTTATTCCAATTAAATTTGGGCGAAAAACTGGGCTTGGCCAATTATATCTTCTTCTGAACTCTACAAGTCAGAAGATGAGATAATTGGGCATTACCTTTTAGAAAAAATTAAAATCTGGACCCCTGTTAAGTTTTAAGGGGAGTAACCAGTATAATAAAATCAAAAGAAAATGTTAATGAATAGCCTATAAAGATAAAGGAATTAATTATAATATTATTCAATTACACTCGTGTTATTGTTAGTGATATCCTCTTATTATTATTAGTGGGAGGACTACAATATCCCAAAGGAAAGTTGTATTAATAACAACCTAATTTTACTTTTTCATCCACCTACTTATAATCATAAGTGTGAAAGTTATACCTATAAACATGAGCATAACAAGTAGACGTACAAGTTGGCGTGTGTTATCGTTTTGAACTTTTTATGTCAACAATAACACATTTCATAGCTTGTGACGACAATAAGCTGCAGCATGACTTCGTACGACATGGTATTTCATATAGATGAACTATGGTTTTGCACAAAAAATGATAGTGTTTGCTTGACCAACCTGTGTATCATATCTAGTGGGGAACTCCCAAAAAAAATTTTCGCAAAAAGTTGAACGTGGTCTCCCCCCCCCTCTGTGGATTTTTGGAAAAAAATTTTCGCAAAAAATAGACACAGGTCCCCTACTACCCCTACCCCTATCCCCATTCCTACCCCATCTTCTACAACCCTTACGCTTACTATACTACCCCTGCTACTAATACCCCTACCCCAATTCATCTAACACAGATCAGTACAACTGGATGAAAACTGACACTGTTTTATAAAGTAATAGGCCATTTTTCATTGTGTTCTAAACTGAAAAAATGGCCGAATCTTTCACAAAAGTGTCCAAAAAGTCCTGTCCAAAGCAAAAAACAACAATTAATTAAAGGGAACTTGGCCCATAAAGTGGCCAAATGACGCGAAGGCCAATTAACAAATTCAACGTCAGAAGGGCGTTGGAGTAATATGGTTTTGGAAATGTACATAAAAACAAGTTTAATGTGGGAAGGGCTGTTCCTTTGGAGGGGAGGAGGGTACACAAATTTTCAAAAAAAGTTGAACTTGGTCCCCCCCCTGTAGATTTTTTCGACCCCCGCCCTCTGACCAAAAGTCCCCGCCCGGCCCTGGTAGTGTTAAAAGGTTAATTGCTGGGAGGGGTGGGGATTTTCATAAACCCTCCGGTTGATTTTCGAAAAAAAACTAAAAAAAAGTCCGCAGGTAGGGGGGCCCGTGGCAAAAAAAAATTGTGTGGACTAACTTGCCCTACCCTACCCAGACGTACTCTACGTTACCATACTCTACCTAACACTCCGCTACCTTACTCTACCTTAATCTATACTACTCTACCTTGCCTTACCTTACTGTATCTTATTATATGCCACCTTACTCTCCCCTACCTAGCTTACCCTGCCCTTAAATCATCTTACCCCAACCAAAAAATGCCAAGCTAACCCAAAGTGCAATTTCCATGCCGTCTGGCAAATAAAAATGTACTCGTTTTGAGATAATGGGTAAAAGTGTACGGACGTGAGAGGAACGCTGTGATAAACACGTCTTTCGGCGTTCTTCAGTCTTTCCCTTCTCACGTTCCGACTTCCTGCTTCTACTATAATATGCGATAAAAGTAATCGCATTTTACTTAAGCTTAATGTAGTTTTGGCAGTGATGGGTTAGAGTGGGCTTTTGAAAGTTGTGGGTTAGTATTAGGTACTGTAACATAAACATAAGAATGTAAAATAGAAAGGTAAAATGTTTTACAGAATTGAACGTCTTAGGGACCTAACAGTTTATATAGACAACATCTTATTGATACCTATTGACAAGTGTAAGCCTAATCCCCGAGATTGCTCTAAAGATTATGCTTTTAAAGCTCATATTAATCTTCATACAATCCTTTGACTTTGTTGTTTGTACAGCTTAAAAACCGCGGCCAAGCTCTCTCAGCTGGCCGTTCTAATCCCACTGATTTCCTTGATCTTGACCTTGCTTTACGTGATTTTTAAAAAGATTTTTGGTAACAATTCTCGACTTCTTAAAACCAAACAAAACCAAATTTTAAAAATTCTCAAAATTGTGCCCAAAGCATTATTCAAAAATGGCAAAAACTATTAATCAAACTCCCTTACCTAGCCTCATCATAGCTTGGCGGCGACACAACAGGTCCAGCGAAAAGGTCGACCGTTCGGCCGTTCCAAACCCTTTCACTGGCTCTTGATGTCCATACTCTAGCTCTGGTTCTGCGTCGTCTTCGCTGTTGTCGTTGAGGTTTTGACGGTATTACACATCGTACGATTAGAAGAAATATACCTAATAAGATTGCTAATGAGCCAGCACTGACCAACGACCAGCCAATCGCCTGTAAAATTAGGATTTGGGTAGATATTAGAGTCTTGAAAAGGTGAGGGTAAGGGAGTGTATTAGAGACTATAAGAGGTGAGAGAAATGATTTTTTAGTTCCAGCCTTGCCGTATCCTAGCACAAGCCTTAGCTCAAGCCCTAGCTCAAGCGCTAGCTCAAGCCCTAGCGCAAACCCTAGCTCAAACTCAAGCTCAAGCCATAGCTCAAGCCCTTCCTCAAGCCTGATCTCAAGCCCTAGCTCAAGCCCTAGCTCAAGCCCTAGCTGAAGCCCCAGCGCAAACCCTAGCTCAAGCTCTAGCTCAATCCATAGCTTTAGCTCTATCTCAAGCCTTAGCCAGTGCTCTAACCCTGGACTTAGCCCTAGCTCTAAACCCCTTCTCTCTAACCCGGGCCCTAGGTTGAGCCCTTTCCCTAGCTCGAGCCGCAGACTTGATCTTTATTGATTTTTACCTAAAAATCAATTAAATCTACAAGGAAAATTAAAACTAACGACACCTTTTAGTACTCAACGTTTTTCTGATTGATTGCAATTAGAAAAAGCAAAAAAAAACTTGTGCTTTTTGTTTCATTATAAATTGTTTTCGTCTGAAATCATGCTGCTACCATGTGGTATTGAAAAAGGCTTTGATTTCGGAAATGTTTTCAATTGAAAATTTTGAAAATTTCAATTTTTTTTAAACAATAACAAACTTTACCCTACCTACCCTACCCTACTCTACCCTACCCTACCCTAACCTACTCTACCCTACATTTCAAAATGGTAACTTAATCCAATTTCTTCTACATTTAACAACAGCTGCCAATTTGTAGCCTTTTGACGTCAAAAGACCTAAAACTGCAAAAATCGAACAAGTTTTTGTCACTAATTTCTTATCTACAGTGTTTTTTGTTTTTGCAAAATTTTTTTCTCATAACGAATGTTTTTCAAAACAAAGATATAATAATTGTAACATATTTGTAGTGATATTCACATACAAATGCTAGATATTATTGTTTTTTACAAGTTTTTTTGCACGATTCGTATCTAAATTATCATATTGAAGTTGACGTAGCGTTTAAAAATAGCTTTTCGTTTTGTACAAGCTACTGAATTATATTAGCCAAAAGTATAAAGTTTTAAAATGACGTAAAGCCTACCCTAGCCCTGTCATATTTCTACCCTAGCTCTTCCATAGTCCTACCCTAGCCCTTCCATAGCCCTACCATAACCCTACCTTAGCCTCCTAGCCCTACACTAGCATTATCCTAACTTAACTCTGACTTTGTTCTCTCTTGTTACTATTCCTATCATAGCTACACCTTGCCTCATCGTTGGTAAAAACACTAGCAATAGCCTTTAAATTCAACAAAGTTTAAGCTTATGTTTCGTATTTGCACAACAGTACCCCAAGCTCTTTAAAATTTTTTGTTTTGACTAAACAAAAGAGAGATCAAAGACAAAACTTTTAAACTTTGACGTCAAGTTTTCAAAAGTTTTAAGTCTGTAACAAAGACGAAGAACGACGTGTAAATACAAAAATTCACGTTTAAATCGAATTTCAAACGTTTTTTGCGAAATTTCCAGACGGTTCCTTACAAATTTTCAAAGCTAATTCTATTTCGTTTTGTTTTGATAAACTTTCAATTACATTTTAGAAAAAACTGTTTTGGAATTGAAAAACGGTAAGAAATTTGCTAAGCTTAAGCCTAGTATGTTTAGGCCTACAGAGGCTAAGCCTATTAAAAATGAGACAACTTAGTCTAAGCCTACTAAGCCTAAGCCTACAAAGTTCATGCCGACTAAGCCTAAACCTACTAAGAATGAGAGTACTTAGCCTAAGTCTAATAAACCTAAGCCTACTAAGCCTAAGAAACTAATCCTAAATCAATCCTAAACCAAAGCTTACAAAACCATGACACATACCCTCACAAACCACTAACAAGTACGAACACTTAAATAAAAATTAAATTTGAGATAAGAGACTAATTCAATTAACCAAATATCAATTAACAAGAGTCAAAAGAATTAAATTCAACACCAAAAAGCACGTACCGTCTCGTCCTGAACCCGTACGAATACTAACCCAATGCAAATAAACAGCAAGCCGAATATGAACGTGAGTATTGTCGTGTGCACGAACCTAAAACAATGTCAAGGTATTCTAATTGAAAGAAGCAAAAATTGAACTCTAACGTTTTTTGAGGGTGTTTCTTATTCTTTTAAAGGTAAGATTATTTTGTAAAATACTAATTTTTACTCTGTGAATTACATATGTATAAGTTCCTAACATTACAGTTCAAGATTATTAAAGAAAGTTCTTGCAATTTTTTGTTTTGTAAAGAAAGTTCTTGCCATTTTTTATATTGTAAAGAAAGTTCGTACCATCTTTAATTCTTCAAAAGATTTGCCATTTTTTATAGTAAAACAAAGTTCATTTTTTGTTTTTGATATCTTTTTTTGCAAGAAAGTAAAATTCGTCTGTGATTTTGTAAAAATATCTGAATTACGTGCACTTTATCAGATTATTTAGACAAAATCTAAACATAATTCAATTAAAAGTTGTGTAACAATACGAGCTAAAAGTGCAAAACGTTTCTGAAACAACACGTTTTAACACAAAAATTTAAAAGAAAAACAGTAAAAACAATATTTAAAATAAACGGCAAGAACTTTCTTTACAAAAAAAATCTACGCTCACTAGGCTTAATACTAACCCCAAGCGCAAGCTTAATTTTAAATCTTTAGATCGTGAGCCTAAGCCTAAGCTTCTAATTAAGCCTAAGCCTAAACCGAATCCTAAGCTTAAGCCCGAGCTCAAACCCAAGCTAATACTTGAGCCTATCACTGAACCTATCCGAAGCCTAGACTTGACCCAAGCCTAAGCCCCGAGCACAAGCCCAAGAAAACACCTGAGCCTAACCCTGAACCTATACCGAAGCCTAGACTTGAGCCTCAGCCTAATTTTAAGCACAAGCTTAAGTCAAAGACTAAGCCTATTCCGCAGTGCTTAAGCTCAAAAATATATTTAAAAAATGTAAAACCTCACCATGTAACAGTACGAATCTCATTCCTCAAGTTGTGGTACCGCGTCTGCAAACCATCATGGCACTGTTTGAACAACGTTCCCATCGTTGAATAAAGTCTGAATGTGAATACGAGTCAAGAACACATTAAGAACGACAATCCCCAGAAAACAAACAGAGAAAAAAGGTCATCAAAATGAAGGCATCAGTCGGATTCAATATAAACATCTGCTCATTTACGACGTTATGACGTTTTGAAACAGTCATATTTTTTAAAATTTAATTTTTTTAATTTAAAAAACAAAAAAAAATTTAAAAAAATTGAAAAAATCATAGAAAATGTTTTTAAAAAAGTCTTGTCGTAATTTTCTATGTATTTGCACTGTAAAAAACGACAAAACTTTTATTTTAAACTTAAAATTCAAAAAATGACAAAAAACTAAATTTAAAATTAAAAATTTTTAAAAAAACAAAATAAAATTGAAAAACAACCCTCAGTTTAGATGATATTCACCATACTAATTCTCAGAATAACATAACCTTCAGCGGTTGAACTGTTTTTGTCTTGGAAAATGCGAGCTGATAAGAAGACAATACCCAATTATTTCGTTACACAAACTTGGTGGAATGTTAAATGTGGTCAGAGATGACATAATTTTGTAATTTGGTAATTACAGTCAAACCCTCTTCTCTCTTTGCACAAATCCCCCCCCTAGCATTGACTTGCACCCTACCTTTCCTACTCTACTCTGCCCTACCCCACTCTACCCTACCCTACCATACCATACCCTACCGTACCCTACCCTACCCTACCCCACTCTACACTAACCTATAACCAATATCTTTACAAAATACGCCACGTAACATTCCATAGACACATATCAGGTTGTCCGGATATGAATGAGCTAAAGCGCCCAATTATGAAAATTTTGGCTCATCCATATTCGGACAACCTTAATATTAAAAAATAAAATAAAAAACTATAATAAAAATAATAATTAATTATAACTTTAATAAATAAGTTCTCATACATACACATAAATATAATACAGTAACAAAACTATACTCCATAACCCCGTAGCTGTACATTCATACTGGCACTATGTCGTCGTGTACAGAACCTGGCCAAAAGCAAAATTGAAATTGTTAGTGACACCAAGTTCCCTATAATCAATGCCATAACAACCTTTTTGAATTGTTCCTTCAGACGATTGCACGGTTTTTCGTCTTTGGATTCAACTGAAAATTAAAATCAAGAATATGTATTTTAAAGTTTACCCTACCTTACCCTTCACTATAATATCATACAAGTCAATATCCTACCCTACACTACCCTACTCGACTAGGCACGATCCTACCCTATCGTATCCTACCGTACCCAGCCATACTCTACCCTACTCTATTATATCCTACCCTAACTTACTGTGAGGATACACAAATGAAGCCATAGTAAATTCATCTGCTTTCACCGTGTCATCATTCTGTAGTTGTTGTAGCGACTCATCGTTACTTTGTACATTACTACCTAAGCTGATACCTTCATTATGATGAAAAAGATCATGATGTTGTTGAATAAGTTTTTCCAACTCGTCTTTTTCAATCTGATGACTCGGTGGAACGACTACTCCATGAACTTGATCATGGTTTAAGTTATAGTTGTCTTCAGGTGAACTTGGTGGTACAGTACTTTCTAAATTATTGTTTACTGTATTTTCTGGATCATACACAACGTTATGATTTGCTTCTTGATGTTGGTCACGTCCAATGACGTCCGGTAGATCAGATTTTTCCGTTTCTTTGACCTTTTGTTGATATTCACCATGACTTTGGCCTAAATTTTCATTGTTTGAGCCGAAATTGTCACTTTTAGCAGCTGTCATAAATAAATTATGTTCTCTAAAGTCTTTTTCATCGACTGGCTGATAAGTTTTGTCATTATCCAATTTCATTCCCTCAAACTTTCCAACATTATCCATAGTAGTCTGATATTGGCCATCATGGATAATATGTTGATATCTTTGTGCATTTTCCACCGTTCTATCCAATTTTTGACCAGTACCTTCATCAATATGTGTGCTATGACTATCTTGAGCATTGTAACCACTTTTATATCGATCATTGACATTATCAGCGTTTCTTTGATATCCGCCTTGATGTACAACAAGGGAATCTTTGATATTGTTCATGGCTTGATGTCCCATTGAAGTGCTTTTGATGTTGTTCAGCACTGTGTTTGTATCGTTCTGACTATAACTGCCTCCGCCGATTACTGTATTTGGCATGGTACTTCTTTCTATGTTCATAGTACCATCTTGGCCCATATCATCCATAGTACTAGTACCATCAGTACCAAGTCTAATTCTGTCAAGAATATTAAGCCTATTAGGCATACCATTGAGGCTACTACTTAAGGAAGTAGCTATCCTATCATTCGATTCAGCTCCAGGCCTATAATTTGATTCAGTACCAGGCCTACTACCAAAGTAAGTACCATGTCCACGTCGATACTCATTACCAGTGCCATGCCCAGCATAAAAATTGATGCCGGTATTACCACCTATAGTACTATGTAGCTCCTGGTAGTACCGTTGATCATCATAAACCGGATGTCCATTTGGAATGTCAAAAACTTTGTTTACAGACAGCTCGTCCTCCTCGAATTCCTCGTTTTTCGGAGCAGATAAAGTTGAATTCACTGTGAATAAAGTCTGAACGGCAGAACGTTTAGAACGACTTGAACATCTAGGTGGCTGAAATGTCAATATCAAGAACAATATTACCTAATTTACCACAAAACACTAGCAAAAACGGTAAAGAACTTATTTTTTAGACCAATTGTAGCTATATTATCAGTATTTATCGTTATATTCGCTAAAAATTTTACCACAGCTTGTTGACAAGCAGGATCACTCTTCGGACACATGTACAACAAACAGTTGAAGAACATTTTTGTTGATTCAGCAAATTTAAAAACCCGGCTGGCAGCAAAAGCAAAGTTCAAAGATGGATCATAAGTTAGGTCTGGTATTATCGTCTTGTCTTTGGAACATCTGGAAAGTTCAAAGTAAAAAATTGAACTTGATATTCTACCCTACTCTATGCTACCCTACTCTATCCCACCCTATCCTATCCTACTTTACTTTACTCTACCCTACCCTGCTCTACATTGTCCTACCTTACTATATCCTTATATTATACCATTTCCACCTATCCAACATCAAACAGAAAGAAAAACAAAATACCCGTGCCATGCCCCATCCATTCCCAAGAAAAATAATAAACCTACCCCTCCTCATCGATAAGTTTGTACTTTTTATCAGCACCATCATGCACAAAACAGTCGTAAACCTTGAAGGCAAAACTCGAATCGGCACATTTCCATTCGTGAAACACCTTATCACCAATTTTAGCATTCTGGGCTGGTGGTCCATTTAGCGACCCATACCTTAGCGAGTATTCACAAGATGGTCCACTTTGTCCACCGACCAGGTAGTTCCGAGCATACGTACTCACTTCCATTACTGTACCCACATCCTTGTAGTTACTGTAGTAGCGGCAGCTTAATGTGAACATTTGGTCGTCTTCTGTCATGTGAGTATGGTCCTTGCTTACTATTACAGTTAGGGTGTATTCTAGGCCAGAGCGGGGGTGTTGCTGAAAGTAGTAGTGTGAAAGTAATACGTATTATTTTTGATGAAAATAGTAATGTAAAATATATGGGCATATAGTACAGTAAATTACCTATAGAACAACCTTATCTTACCATTCTTTTAGACTTGATACCACAAGGTAAGAAATTGAATGGTATATCCAATGTTATCCTCTTTTCAAACTGAAAATATTTTTAAAATACTCTGTAATACAACCTGTATAAACATAATACCAGTCTACAGTACAAAATCATGCTAGTACTATATAGTACGAGCTTAAAATAATAAAACTAAAAATTTGTTTGTACTTCAGAATAATGTTTAACACAATTTGGATCGTTTCCATTCTTCCTCGCGTATATTCGACCATCCCAGCCTTCAATATTGTCTAATTCGATACCAATACTGTTCTCTAAACACCTGATGCGGGTATGACTTATAGCTGAAAAATGCCATTTTTAAAACTATGTACTTTAGTAAAGATTATATAAAAGGCTTCTGTATAGTATCCCAAATCATCATACTAACCAGCATCAACCTAGCTATCAAAGACAATGAACCATGACCAAATATAGTCATTCATACCCACATTATCCTACCTACCTGATCCGCTCCCAACAATCTTCCCAGTCTGATTCAACGCCCCGCCAACGTTCCAAAGCCACAATATTAACAGAAAAATCAGTAGCATAATCTTATAAACAGATCAACCGCATAAGACTCAACAAACTTTCCCTCTCCCTCAGAAGCGGCACTCAACCACCGATTTCCGTTTTGTTCCGAGAATCCCTTTAAACGACCCTCAATCATCTCCCGAATCCCATTCACAAACGAAGACAATTAAAAAACACACTCAATGTTGAACTGTAGGATCGGAGTGTAATCAATATTATTGTAGGTGTTAATTTGGATTATATTATCCATGATGAACCAGCCTGCACCTTCAAATAATTTTATTTCAGTCAAGACGGTAATATGAAAACAAAACTTTCAGTTGAAGACCAAAAAACCTATCATGACAAAAAATTCAGACCTCCAGCTATATATTCAAAAAAGCTACAACAAAAACAAACAGGTGCATCACACATTTTCGCCTAAAACATACAAGCCAAAAGTAAAAGTCAAAATTTATTTTTTAGGCAGTTGAATTTCGTTTTGAACTTTGGCTTCAGGCTCCATTGGATCAGGATGAATGTACATGTAGTGCAAAGGCGGGCATCTGTATCTTGGACCTCGAATCTGAAAATAAAAAGTAAAGTAAATCATTTGTGATACTTCGTGTTTTTACGCGCGAAAAAGTCGTTTAAAAGATATTTTTTCGGACTTTTTTCGGCCGAATTTTCCGCCTTGCTCTAATGATAACAAAAGAACATATAATACGTTTAAAAATAAAAACCATTCTAATTAACTTTTATTTTAGCTTCAGGAAGGCGTCCAATGCTTAAAAATGACGAATCAAGTTGCTACGCTCAAGTTCAACGCTGTTATCGAAGGAATCGACAAAGTTGGCTATTTCGTTAGTAAGTTTTACATTTTTTCTATATTTTTCTTGAATTTTAGAGAGATTGATAGGAGTTTCCGAATTCTACGCCAAGTCTACGTTGATTTTGACCATCAGCGAAGACAGTTTTGTGCTTTGCAAAGGTGTGGACAGCGTTTTATCCTCAACTATCACTGAGCTCTGGCTGAATAATGTAAGAAAATAAACATGAAAACACAGAAAGAATATGTCTTAATCGAAAAAGTAGTTATAAATTTTGATTTAGCAAATAGTGAAAATTCGTTAAAAGGACTTTTTTATCGGAAAATTGATACGGATTTACCTTTTTGACCAGAACTTTCTTCCAAAATTAGATAGAGATTTGAAACTTTCTGTGATTTTAGGTCATTCATTTAGCCAACTACCACAATGTTAAGATTTTTCAAATTCATACGCATCTTCAAATTACAGTAGATCTAGCAGGCCATTATTATATAAACCTTAGAAAATTATATAAAACTAACTTAATTCAAGAATTCAGAAGCAATGTTTCGACCAATATGAATTTATGGAGACAGAAAGAGGCCAGGTTTCATTTGAGATCGAATCAGACCAACTGAATGATGTTCTACGAGGTATAGAAGTTTACAAACAACGGGTTGATATGCTGAAGCTGAGAGTGGCACAAGTGGATTCAAACCTCTACCTACGAATTAAAATCCCAAATCTTAATGCTACACACGATATTAACACAGAGTTAAAGCCGCTGGCTGACCTAACCGAGTATCGGATGCCGGTGAACAATAAAGACTATGTAAGGAAGTTATAGTGGGTAAATTAACCTTGATTTCAGACCTCAGCAATCATCCCAGAGTCTGGTAAATTGGAGAGAATACTGACTGGATTCAAAAACATGGATCATCCGACTGTTGAGTTTCTGCTATGGGTTTCGA
Organism: Bursaphelenchus okinawaensis; assembly: GCA_904066225.2. Lineage (NCBI taxonomy): Eukaryota > Metazoa > Nematoda > Chromadorea > Rhabditida > Aphelenchoididae > Bursaphelenchus > Bursaphelenchus okinawaensis. The sequence continues at coordinate 674,985 of CAJFCW020000005.1, read as the reverse complement.
AAAAGCAATTGCGGATTTCTGGTTCTGATACGGACTGTTCTAGTACTATAATAATGAAGGATTTGGATGTTACTCAAAAGATAAATGGTAATGTCTTCTTCTGACTTAAAACAAAGCTCTTAAAGCTATTATTAAAGTCAGTAAAGTAGCGTTTAACTGTAAAAAGGGATTGTCCGTTGCAAAATGCGGAGATAACGTTATCGCCATTTTAAACTTTTTGAAAATTTCAGGTGAGGATGATGCAGATATACTAGACAAAATGAAAGTGCGGATAAGTCTTCAAAATTTGCATACTGTCCTAAAAGGCTTCTTGGATTCTCGAGAACCAGTGGAAGTTCGTAAGTTTTTTAAATTTTTAATTTAGAAATAAAAAAAAGTTGTAACAAAAATTAGGTGGTTGTCTACTATATTATAATTTATGATTTTCAGGGGTCACAAACCAAAACTCGGCCAGATTTGTTGTTCAAAAGACAGATGGTATTTTTACTCTACACCTATCTCACATTCATGATTAAATTCAGCTTTAATTTCCTTGATCTCCTCCACAAACCGGTTGAAATGTAAAATAAATTTTATATCAAATAAAGGTTTAAAAAACAAATTGTATATTGGCTAAAGCATGGAATGTAAGACGCTTACCCGTTGACACAGTATCACAACCAATATTATCGTGCTCCACAGTCCAATAAACACCCCGGCGACGATGAATGGCACGGTTTCGTCGGCGAAAAACGACTGAAAGCTGTCTTCAGTCATGTCAAATATGTAAAAATTGTGGTTTTAATGTTTTTTAACTTTATCTCAAATTTTCGTTTTTTGGTTATTTTATGTAAAAATTGATTTTATTCAAAGTTGCTGGCTAAAAAAATATCAGAGTCAATTAGAAACAAATCGTCAAAATCTACTTTATTACCTAAAATCATAAATCACGAAGATATAAAAACAAAATAGTAAAAATAAAATTTGTTACCTAAAAACTTTTCACGCAAAACAACCCTGGTATAAATTCATTTCCGATTAGACATGAGAAACGGACCGGCCTTGAGCAAAATTCCGATCGGGCCGGGCCTAACATTCAGGCCCGGCCCGTTTCCACGTAAAAAAAATTTAGGCCCGGGCCGGCCCTGACCAAAATTTCGATCGGGCCGGGCCTAACATTCAGGCCCGGCCCGTTTCTCATGTATATTTCCGATCCTTGAAAACACTTTGCTTCGATCCAAACCTCAAAAACCAAAATTTTTTCCACAAAAGTCCAAAGTTATCATCCTCAGTAAGCCAATGAAACCTGAAGTTTGCAAAAACTAAAAAACCGCGAAAAAAATTTGAAGCGAAAAAAATTTTCTCGTTACACAAAACAAAATTGATTTATCAAAGACCTTTTCAAGATCGAGCCAAAAACTCTCAAAATCGAACCAAAAACTCGGAAGCCAAAAATCCTTCAAAACACTCAAATTTAGAAGCTTATTCCCAGTCTGCCAACGAGATCCGCAGTCTGCACAAACTAAATTCCCGGCAAAAATGTCCTTTCAAATTGCCATCGCACCGAGCGAAAGAAATTCCTCAAAATCCTTTTCAAGAACGAGCCAAAATCCGCAAAATTCAATCCAATTCTCAAAAACCCAAGTTTTTATCACCAGCCTGCCACCGAAGTCCGCAGCCTACAACAAGCAAAATCCCGCGAAATAAGGCCGTTTGAAAACTCATTGCACCGTGCGAAAGAAATTTCTCAAAATCCTTTTCAAGAACGAGCCAAAATCCGCAAAATTCCTTCCATGTCTCAAAAACCAAAAAATTCTCTTGAAAAATCCAAGTTATTACCACCAGCCTGCCACCGAAGTCCGCAGCCTGCAAGCAGTAAAAACCCGCTAAAACCCCTTTCGAAATCGCCACTGCACAGTGCAGACGTTTTTTGACTCTCCAAAATCGTCGATTTTCTCCCTTCCGATTTTCCTCCAAAAATCTCAAAATCGAACGGGCCCGAAATGGCCTTTTCCAATCAAGTTTGGCCTGCACAGTGCAATCAATCGGGGAAACGAGAGAGCGCGCGATTTGGAGATAGGAAGTAGAGAAGAAAAGAAATCGCGAGAATAGATTGCGCAACTACGCAAAAAAGGAGGGACAGACTTGCGACAGGTGGGAGACTGTTGCGACAGGGTAGGGTGGTTAGAGAAGGTTAGAGAAAAACAAAAATGGCCAAATTTTGGAAATTTTGAGATCTCCAAATTTGTCGAAAACCCTTCGATCTTCGAAGAGGGATTTTTGACCACCAAAAAAAAGGTCTTGCACGGTGCAAACAAGAAAAGAGAGAGAGCGAAATTTGAAGAGAGTGGGCAGAGAAAGGTTGTGGCCGCGAAAATAACTTGCGCAACCATCCAAAAGGCAAGAGGCAGACTTGCGACAAAGAGAGAACAACGCGATGTGGGAGAGTAGCCAGAGAAGGTTAGAGAAAAACAAAAATGGCCAAATTTTGGGGTTTTTGAGAGCTCCAAATTTGTCGAAAATCCTTCGATCTTCGAAGAGGGATTTTTGACCACCAGAAAGGGGATTGCACGGTGCAATGGAATTTCAAAAGGCCCCCTTTTAGCGGCTTTTTGAACTCTGCGACCTGCAACATTGTGGCGCAGAGTGGTCGGGAGCTTGGCCCCCATTGAAAAATTCTTTTCGATTCCTTGAGCTTTCATAATTTTGAGAAAAATCAAAAGGCAAGAAATTGAGGGTTTTGGAGAGAATAAAAACGATTGTGTAGCGATAATTTGGAAAGGGATTTTTGGCGGTTTTTGCTTTTTGCAGCCTGCGGATTTCGGCGGCAGGCTGGTGATAACAACTCATTTTTCGAGAGATTTTTGGGTTTTTCGGGTTGAATTGAATTTTGCGGATTTTGGTTCGATTTTTTAAAAGGCTTTTTGAGGGATTTCTTTCACTCGGTGCAATGAATTTTCAAACGGCCTTATTTGGCGGTTTTTGTTTTTGCAGCCTGCGAATTTCGGTGGCAGGTTAGCGGCAATAACTTGGATTTTTCAAGAGAAATTTTGGGTTTTTCTTTTGCACGGTGCGATGGCACTTTGAAAAGAGATTTTTGCCGGGTTTTTAGGTTGTGCAGACTGTGGATTTCGTTGGCAGGCTGGGGATGTCTCTAAATTTTAGTGGTTTTGAAGAATTTTGGGCTTCCGAGTTTTGGGTTTGGTTTTGAGAGTTTTTGACTCGATCTTCAAAAGGACTTTGATAATTATATTTTTCACGGTGAAACGAGAGTTCAAATGAAGTTTTTGGCTTGTGCGGACTGTTTGGATTTTAATAGAAAGTATTTTAGTTTTTCAGGATTGGGTTGAAGCAAAATTTTTTCAGCGATAGAGCGTAATTTCACACGAAAAGTTTTTTTGTCTGACAAATTTTTAGGTAACAAATTCAAACTTCAATATTTAAGTGTGAAATCTTTGAGTTTTTAGTAACTTTAGGTAAAATTAAGCAGTCTAGCCAATTCTAGATAGCTGACGAAGCCAGTAGTAGAAAAAAATGTGCCTGAAAAGTTGTCCAAGCTCAATTCTCACCTCTAGAAGCCATTTTGTTAAAATCATTTTTTCGTGCTTAAAGCGACAAACAATAATGATAATTAAGGATGGTAAAGTCAGATCATATAATTTATTGCTTTCAAAGGCAGTTTTTCCTATTTCAGCTACTTGTGAACAAAGGACCAGTAAAATTTTGATGGTACATTCACACGCTTTTACATTCACTGGGCCCCGTCGCGAAAGCAATTTATGGCGTTCTGTCAATTTATTTTTTTTCCGAAATTTTTGGAATAAAATTGATTCGTTTGTTTGTTCGGTCGAGATGAATTAGAGAAAAATAAGATTGACATCTTCATGGCACTGGATTCAGAAGTTGTCAAGGTACGTTTATTAAATTTTTAGTGTTCTTTGATTTTAGGTATCGAATGATATAGTGAGTTATATTATCGGTGGGTTTTTTGTTGGAATAAGTTTTTTGTGAGGTTTTATATCTGTTAATTAAGCTCACGGACGTTGGATTTTATGTTATTATAAATTAAAGAAGGTTAAGATCGATTTTATTGACGTATTTTATTTCAGATGCTTGACGACATTGACTTACCTCATCACAATAAAGTTGACGTAGTCAAAAACGCGCGATTAGAAGCCCGTCAGCGGAAAAAGAAGAAGATTGCCGAGATTTTGGCGGATTCAAAGAACGACGAACAGCTGTACGATAACTTGAGTTATTTCCGCAGATTTGCCACGACATCAGGCGGCTTACTGGAACATGAGTTTAGATTGGCAATATGGCCGGTTTTGGCTAACACAATGCCTTATGCTGACGGTGTTTTAAAAGAGAAGAAGATTCGGATAGTTTGCGAACGGTTTCATGAATCTTCTTGTTCTGATTCCGATTTTTTCGAGTCGGCACGATCGAGTTTGTCTTTGAGTACGTCAACACAATTGGATTCGGAGGAGGATGAACCAACTGATGAGATAATATCGGTATGACATTTTTTATTATTTTGCTGTATAGTTAAGTTTAAATTGAAGATGTAGCTTTTTTTGAGGAGGCATATTACAAAAAGTAATTTACACGTCATTTTTCTATTTTAGACTAAAACTATTTCCTAAAATCGATAATATTTATTTTTTAGCCAAGCCCATCAATAGAAGACCTTCAAAAGCACGTTGAATGGAATCAAGTTGAGTTGGATGTAAATAGGACGTTAGCAAGGTTTCCACCTAACATATCAGAGACGGAAAGGTTAACTTTACAAGCGGATTTGAGCCCAATGATTGTGCAGTTACTCTACATGAATAGCAATTTTAGGTATTATCAGGGTGAGTATTTATTTTTTTTCTTGTTGATTTTTAGATAAAGAGGATCAATTTGAACCAAGTTATGGTGATATTGGGTCTGGTTGTGCTATAGATTATGGATAATATATATTTTAAAGTTTTTTGGGGATGTGACGCTTTGTAAAAGTTGTTTTTGTTTTTATTTTGAAAGTATGGTTTAATTTAACATGCAAAGCTACATTAAAGACTTAATTTACAGACTTCTGTGATATGAATAGTATAATATTTTGTCCTTTTTAGGATTTCACGACATATGCTTAACCCTATTACTAGCGTTAGATGTAGAAAAAGCGAAACAAGTGGCCAGGAATATATGTCAACGATCGTCGTTAAGGAATTACTTAACAAAGTCACTGGAAGAGTCTGCTTTAGCCGAACTCAACTTGATGTATGTTATACTAAATCACTGTGATCCACAGATTGAGAAGGTTCTTCGAGGCGCGGAGCTTGGCACATTGTTTGCTTTAAGCTGGCCTATCACTTGGTTTTCTCATTCACTTCGTTCTTTTGATCAGGTAAGGTATTTCGGGGGTTTTAGGGGGTGTTACACATGTTTTGAGGGATATTGTAGTTGTTTTGGGTGGATTTTTAATTGTTATGGATTTTATATACGAGGTTTATTGACCTTTTCGTTTTTAAAAGATTAAATTTTTTTTTTGATGTTTTTAATGAATAAATTGCCAATTTTTTTCAATTTTTATACAGAAATCAATGATAATATTGTTGTAGGTAGTATTATGTTTTGACATGTTCTTATCCTCTCATTATTTGATGCCAATTTACGTAAGTGCCGCATTAGTGGAACATAGACGACAAGAAATACTGGTATGCGAGCCGGAAATGCCATCACTTCATCATTTACTCAACAACGTGCCAGCCAATATTGATATACAATGTGTACTGGAGAGAGCTCAAGAATTGTACAATCTGTATCCGCCGAGCTTAGTACAAGGTATGTTATGGGGTTTTTATGATTTAAGTAGAGCAGGGTAAATAAAAAAATTTTGAAATTAAATTTTCAATTTTGAAATTAAAATTGAATTTTTCAGGACCATATCTACGTGATTACGAAGCGCTATGTATCCGAGAAAAGTCGAATCAAATGCGGTGTCAACAACAACCCCCACTACAAAGGCATAATGCCTTAGGCGCTCCATGGCTTGTAATGGGAACGGCCGCTGCCGGAATGGCGGCCTACTGGATGTTGTCAAAATACACCACTGATATATCGTCGTTGTTATAGGTGAGGAATCTGAAGAAGTAACTGCGCTTTGTTAGTATTTTTTCAAATTAAAATTTTTGAAAAAATCAATTTTACAATTGATTTTTTGGACTTTTTGAGCAATGTTTGATCAATTTAGCGCAGTAAATTGGTATAATACGATTATAGTTGCATTTTTTGTTACCTAAAAGTTAAACTTTTGATCTTGTTACCTAATTATGTATTTTACAAACGTTTTTTTTTCTAGAAGTTAAACATTTTAAACATTTTAATTCAAAAATCATGGCGAACGAATAAAAAACGTGAAACATAATTGGATTACAATCAGCGAAATAAAGAGAACCTTGTTTCAGGTAAACGGGAATGGTTATGAAGGCATTGGGTACAGCTCGTCACATTCCTCGACTCACTCTTCCATCTGTGACTGGGATGATCAACATCTACTGATCAAACACGTCTAGTCGATTGTAAATACACTCATTTTGTTTCGTGTTTTTTGAGTTTGTTGGACTTGGGCGGGGTAGAAAGGGGGGAGGTATTGAGAATTTTTTTTTGAAAAGTTTGATTTTTAAAGGTTTTTATTAGGACGGGAAGTTTCTTATCTAAAATTGTCCAAAAGCTTTTCTAACTCGAAATTTAATACCTACTTGTCTGATCCAACAATTTTGTATCGATATGTATTGTCCAATCCTACAATATTCATATAGATAGGGGACGATCTGATGCTAGAATACTGTATTGCCAATTGTTATCGAATGTTACAATGAATGTAATTTTATGTTCCGACATGAAACTCGACTGTTTCGAGCTATGCAGAACGGCTGAGTCGAATTTCAAAGAGTATTTTACAATTTTATTAAAGATTAAAGTCTAAACTAAACAACATCGTACTTGTTATCTCGCTTTTGATGCTATTATACCTTGAATCTGAGGTTTCATTACTTTTTCATCGTGAATCGTTCCGTGAATCTTTATGCATTTGAAGGATTTGATGTTGTTTTGATTGAGGACGTGTTAAAATTTTGGAGCTCTTTTGTTAATTACCTAATTTTAGTCATTTGGATAGAGGCCTTAGACTTGGATTTTAAGGGTCGTAAGGTAGGGTGGAGTACAGTGAAGTAAACTAGGGTATTTTAGGATAAGGGAGAAACTTATACTCAAAAAATTTAGCAGATAAAAGGCTTTGCCTCGCAGAAAAATCTAATGGGATCCCAGCACTCGCAGTCATTTGTTGGGTCGTTTTACATCGAGGCAAATATTATATAAAACAACAATATAACATAAGAAAACGTTGCGCAATAGCATTTCTTGCAATTTCTCTAAGGCTATCTAGTTATATCATTCATATTAGGTAATAACACATTGCGTAAAATCTTTTATTCATCATGCTGTTTTTAATATATATATATACATTGAGCCTGTTCTATAGGCAACGGCTCGGACTACTTAAAGTTTAGGTTATTTGGGCTTAGCCTGAGGAGGCTTGGGCTTAGGAGACAGGCTTAGTAGGGCTTTGGTTTCTAGGGTTAGGCCAAATATTTTTTCACAAAAAATATTTTATTATTAAGACATCTAAATTTTGCTCTAAAATACGTTACACTTTTGTTTGGGGTTCATTGCCGTTCCAACAGGGCACTTCATGGCTTCGGCGAAGCCGTCCAAGTGTTGCATTATCTGATTCAACCTGGAATTGAAAATATTTTTGAAAATTGAAAAATTTGAGAAAAAACTTTAATTAAGCCCCTATAATTACGTTCTAATTAAACCTCTATAACTAATTAAACCTTGTTTCAAAGAACGCACTTTTAGAGACGCGGTAAAAGGCGTGAAGACGGTTTTTGATATGATTTATGCTTAAACTGTTTGCATTGTAACAAGTTATTTTGCCCCGCTTTTAATTTACCGCTTCGCTTGCTTTGGGTTGTGCTTTTTGTGATTGTTTAAAACTGTAACTCACCGTTGGTTTGGCTCCGCGCACTCACTCTGAAATTGGAAGGGATTAGGTTTGGAGGCGTACTGTATTTTGTTCTATGGTTTTTTGTTTTTTTTGTGAAAAGGTCCGTGTTTGGAATTGGCTTAAACTTGTAATATATGTACTAATGTACTAAGTTGTACTGCGAAACAGAGGCAGAGGGTCAATTTACATGAGAGAGTAGGTTTTTTTTTCAAAAAAAAATTTTATGGGAGGCGTGGGAAAGGGGTACAGAAAATAACCGATATTAGGCTGGTATTTCAACAGAATAAAATCTCTTAACTTACCGTACTATAATCCAAGTAAAACAGTTTTTGGCTGCTAAATTCTCCCAGTCCAGGCAATGATACCATATTGTCAGGTTCCTTAAATACGTTGATATAGCTTGTGTGCAAAATAAATTCAACTTTTTTTTCTAGCTCTGGCAGAGGCTTTTTTATTTTTTTAAAATTTAAACTTTTTTGTGGTTTCAAAACTTTGATTTAAAAAAAATTTTGGAATTTAAAAAATTTTTGAACTTACCACTTCAATGCTCTCAAAAGCGCAAATAGTATAGAAAAGCTGTTCTGGATCAGTTGATTTGTTCTTAAAACACTCCAATTTGGAGTTGATAACAGAGTGGGTTTCTCGATTCAATCGCTTTAGGAAATCTGAAAGCTTGTGGCATAAAAATGAGTTTTACATAAGTTTTCCTTCCCATTTTTAAAAAATAAGCTTGAATTGGAGGGGGGGGAAGAAAAAAAATTGAAGAGCAGGGGAAAGACTATGTGAATTTTTAGTAATTGTCTCTCTTGAATTGACTTACCAGGCCCAAACAAAACTTTATAAATCAGCGAACTAATGTATATGTCCTTATGAAGCTGATTCATTCCTTCTACTTTGATAATAGTTGATGGGCTGAGAACTGAAAATGAAAAATTTTTAAAAGTAAACAAAAATAGATGGTAGGCACAAAATGATAAAAAAAATTGTGGTTTAGAGGGGTAATTAGACCTGTAAGGGGGTCGGGACAAGGCCAACTTTTCAGCCAGGCTCTTTTTAAATTTGCTGCGGACAGTGACCGAGCCTGGTAGGCTCTTTTTTAGATCTAGGTGGGATAAAAAGTAGAACGTACTCAATTCCGAGGTGTCTGTTATATACATTGACGTATCTTTCTCCAACAAACCGGTCCATTTTTCGTTTTCTAAGATTGAGTTTGTTCTGAAATGAAATTTATAAAAAAGTCTTGAAACAGAGCACGTTTTTTGATATCTACCCTACCTTTTTTTAAATTTTTGTGTTACCCTACTTTAAAGTTACCCGCTCGCCATTTTACATAACTTACTGTGCATTAATTTGTCGTAAAATCATGACATTTTCGAAATAAGAGGTTGGATCGAGTCGTTCTTTTTTGTAAATCTCTCGAATTTTCTCCCAATTTACAGTATCGAAATTAGTTACAGTAATTGAATCTAAAGTTTCAAATAGCGTCTCTTTACTTTGATAGTCAATCCAATCGACAGCTTTAATTTTGCGTAGAATGCGAGACTTCATCTCGGTTAGTTCTAGCTAAAAATAGATTGTTTAGGGTAGGGTTGGGAAGAGTAGAGTAGGGTATTATTAATTAGGTGGGCATGGCAAGGTGAGGTGGAGTAGGGTAGGGCAGGATAGTGCTGGTTAAGGAACTTACACCCCGCTTAACAGTACTCTTGGTCATTTTCTTCGAAAACTGTAGTAAAGGTACGGGCAAAATGTGTTTTAGTTCGTCAACACACTGTTTCCATCTCGGTTTTATGTCATCGTTCAGGTCTTTGAGATGTCTTCTGTATTTTCTAGATAAAGATGGAGCCAGTGACAGTAGGAATCGCATCATCTGGTAGTTTATCGTTGTTCTGAAAGTTCATTTTTGGATGATTTTAGTGTATAATTTGATTGTTTTTAGGCTTGAATGGTTGCGAAAAAGGTATTTTAAAGTTTAAGTGGTCTTACTCCAAATCCTCATTGAGCTCATTAAGCTTTCCAAGGTAGGATGGATTGGCGTTGACTGATCGTTTCATACCTAAACTCTTGTCATCACCAAAAAACACTTTCCACTCGACGTGAGGATAGTCTAATTCTAGCGTCCTGCCTTTGATTTTCACAAACAAGCCCTTGTTTTTAGCCTGAAAATCAGTTTCTAAAACTTTGAGGTTTTATTTAAAATTTTAAAAGTTTGCTTTATTATCTTTGAAATGTAAAACACATTGAATACTGATATTCAGGGACGTCGTTTGTACCCTCCCCCTCCAGAGCCGATCCGAAAAAAATTCCACAGGTAGGTACCTGTACGCGGAAAAACGAAAAAAAAATTTTGAAAAAATCGGTCCACAGGTACCTGTGGACCAAAAAAAATTTTTTCGACCTTCTCCCCCCAGAGAAAAACCGTAGCGACGTCCCTTCTGATATGGTTAAAAACTTTTTATATTCTCTTACCCTGATAAGTTCCTCTTCTAGCCTTAAGACCTTTTCCACGGCGACTTGAGCCAAATCTATGTCTACGTCCATTTCCGTTAGGAGATTCAAGAAAAATTCATGTAGATTCTGCTCTTTGTAAGTTTCTTGCATGAATTTTGGGGTTGATATCTAAAATGTAATAGTGGTCACTTTTTTAGAAATTTTTTCTGTCGTTCTGCTTTTCTGTTCGTAAAATATCGTAAAGTAGGATAGGTCAGGGTGCCACAGTATGGTAGGGTAGGGTAGAGTGAAGTAGGATATATTAAGGGTAGGGTAAAAGCGGTTGAGTATATCATTTTTGAGAAAGGCTATTACTTACAGTATCGTCCTTGACAAAAATCAAAGTTTCAGTGCCATATTTGTGCAATTCCATTTCCAACTTTTCAAATTCCACACTTTCATTATCAAATTTGGCATTCTGTAGCAAGTGCCAACCGCCCAACTTTGATATTAGGCTTGAGAACTCGATTAGGTCCTGTAAATTCAATATTAAAAGAGATATTAGGTTTTTTCGATGGTTTACAGAAAGCAAAGGTAGTAAAAGTTTTGAATGTGGTAAGGCAGGGTAAAGTAGTATTTCTTGTGGGAGGAGATATTGGGGTGACTTACTAATTGATTTTGATATTCCTCGTTCATACACGAGTCATAGTAGTCAAATAACAATCGCTGAGGTGTAGGGAAGCTGGGTCTTGGCTTTTCTTCTAGTCTTTCTGAAATCAGAACAGTAATTTTGTCTAAATTATCTTTATGAAATAATTTATGTAGTTCATGATTTACCTTTAAGTATGTTATCAAAGCTGGTGTCTAGTATCTGGTCTATAACTTTGTGCCCACATGAATATTGATAAAAGTCCTTGCATGGATCTATCGTTTCGTCTAGGCTACTCAGAAGTCGTCCGGCTAAAACGAATTTAGGTATTGTATGGTAAGGTAGAGAAGGGTAGTTTAAGGTAATATAGGGAAGAGTAGGGTAGGTAGTGTAGTGCAAGATAGGACATGATACTCACAATGTACGATGCAATCCCGGGACAAGCACGTTTTGTCGTCGTTCTCGACGGTCATTTGAGTCTTTTCTCCACAATAACTGTAGCCGTCCGTCAGGAAGGCTATGCCTACTATAACACATACGATGACGGTAATCATGGTTAAGAAGATTGGGATTAAAACAGTCGCAACTTGTTGTATTGGCATCGGTTTCTTCACCATTGGTACTCTGAAATTAAGGCGTATGGTTAAAAATGGAATTAGGGTGACTAGGGATAATATGATATAGTACATGAGCTCAGTTTAGTATGAAAATGTCGTTGGTACTAACTTACGTTCGTTTGAAAATCCTGGAGAATGTAAAGTTAGGATTGAAGAATATATTGGGCTTGTCATTTGGTCGTGGACGATTTATCGGTGGGGGTGGAGGTACTGGCAGCCTAGGTGGAACACTGTAATATTTAGTTACATAACGTTACAAATAATTAAAATTTTTGAAAAAACAAAATTTTTAAACAAAATTTTCAAAAATTTCAAAATTCACTTCCTCAATCCCAACCTCACATTAAAAAACTTACTGTGGCCTGGAGTAATCGCCTCTATCGTGCATTAAGCTCGAAATGAGCGGTTATTCTCGAGCTTCAGCCCCGCCGAGAGTGTGGCCATAACTTAAAGCGAAATGCGCGCTGCCACTTGAACTTGAACACCAACTGCCTCGAACACTGTGACCACTTTAATAACAATGTCCAGCTAATCAAAATATTACGTTTTGATGTTGTTGAGTGCTTTGGGCGATTAAAATCGGGCGGGGGCGGGCTTTAGGTGGTTTTTTCAAAAAATTTTTTACCCCTACGCCTACCCTTACTTCTACCCCTACCATACCTGTATTCTGACCCTTACCTCTACAGTAACTTACGTTACCATATCTTTATCTTTAACCTTATAGTATAACCTGCTCCTTGAGTTTTACATTACTCAACGTGCTGTACGTGCTTTTAAAACTATTTCCTATATTTCAAATTTTTTTAAATCAAAATTTTAAAATTTAAAATTTCAGAGGCCATGAGTCGCCAGTTCGTTCGTTCAGTGATAAAGAACCTAAAAGGCGAAGTATGTCATCTGATGAGTAACTCACTGAAAGGCCGCGAACATGAGATGTTTCACAGTCGATTGGAGAAGAACTTTGCCTACAACATGGGGGATGGTAAGTGTGCTCGAGCAGCATTGGGCATGGACATCTACAACGCATTGTGTCCCACGGCTACAGAAGAAGACAAAACGAACGCTGCCAAAGTTTGTATCACCAATGAGTTGGTAGGTTGTTAAAGTTGTTAGGGTGAGGTACGGTAGTCCTGGGATAGGGTAGAAATAACTCAAGGCGGGAAAAGACATGACAAGGTATGGGTCTGATACAGTAGAGTAAAGTAGGGTATGGTATGCTAGGTCAGGGTAAAGTGAGGTATGGTAGAGTATGTAAGGGTAGTTAGGGTAGGCCTTAGCACTCTATTTTAGGCTTAGAACACTATTTAGGCTTAGTACACTATTTTAGGCTTAGAACACTAGTTTAGGCCTAGAACAAATCTTTAAATTTTTTTAGGTTTAGTATACATTTTTAGGCTTATTTTACGAATCTTTTAGCTTCAAACCTTCCTATTAGTTACCGATGACATAATGGACAATGCCACAACGAGAAGAGGTAAGCCTTGTTGGTACAAGTTGGATGGAATAGGCTTATCAGCTATCAATGACGGTCTTTTACTCGATTCTGCTATCGACCAGTTGATACGAAGTGTCATATCTAACCACCCGAAAAAGGATGCTATTTTAAGGGACGTAAATGAGGTAGGGTGATTTTAATTTTGAAAATTTCAAAAAAATTTTAAAATTTACAATTTTTTTTTAAATTAAAAAAGAAGTATTAACACTTCGAAATTCAATTTTTTTGTATTTTTAGACCAAACGTGTCACAATCATCGGCCAAACCCTGGACTCCCTAATGGCCGGTATCGACGGTTGCACTTGGGAACGATACAAACAAGTTGTTGCTCACAAGACGTCTCATTACACATACTTACTACCACTTCAATTAGGCTTCCATTTGGCCGACCGAGTGGACTATAAAGAGTTGGTACCACTAATGTATCGATTGGGATACCTTTCCAGGCTCAAGTAAGTTGTTTTTAACGACAATCCTCTATTAAAACTGAGGTCAGACTTGCTAAATATGACTTGAAAATGCCTAAAGTAATATAAACCAATGAGATCGTTTAAAGTAATGTAAACCAAAAATTGAGATTGCCTAAAGTAATATAAATGTCTTTTCAGGACGACTATCTCGACATTTTTGGCGATCACACAATCACAGGCAAAACCCCAACGGACATTGCTGAAGGCAAATGCACGTGGATAAGTTGCAAAGCTCTGGACATTATGCGAGACCCAAAAACCAATCAAAACCTGCTAAAAGAATTCACTAACAACTTCAACAAGGAAGACGACAAATGTGTAGCGCGAGTCAAAGAAATCTTCACGGATTTGAAACTGGACTCAGAATTCAAAAAGTTCGAAAAGACGGAATCGGATGAAATGGAGAAGTTACTGGAGCAAATCCAAGTTAACGAGGTTCGGCCGATCCTTCAGGACACGCTAGCCCAACTTTCCGGCCGCAAAAACTGATCTTACAGCATATAGAGTAGTGAAATCTTATGTATCTCATTCGTATTTTTAATAAATTTACCAGTGATTGATTGAACCTTTGTTTTTTGAGCTTGTTTAACGGTTTTTCCATAACTTTTTTATATTTACTGATGTCCAAACCTCTTTTTCAATCCAAACTCCAGGAACATTGCGCATTCATTGAGTCCCGCCACGAAAACAATTGTGGCATTCTCCTTCAAAAGCGAAAAATAATTTCGCAAAAATATCTTTCGGGGTTTTTATATCTACTTTATGTTAATATTAATAAGAACTTGTTATAATTTATAAAATGGACGACCTGGAGAAACTAGAACATTTGTCCTTGGTGTCTAAGATTGTGACAGAGTTAGAGAATCATTTTGATATCAACGATAAAGATGTCGCCGAGTTTATAATAAGTTTGGCCAAAGAGAATCCGACGTTTGACAAGTTCAAGAAGGCGTTGATTCAGTTTGATTTAGATCAGGTAAGTCTTTTTCTTCTGTTTCTTGGTTTTAGGTATGAATGTGGATTTGGTTGATGTAAAATTGAGTTTGCTTATAATTTTTCTTCAAATTGAATAAAGTTAATATTTTCAGTTTAATGACAATCTTATACAACATTTGCTGCGTCTTGTAGTGACAATGGAACCAAAGAAAGGGACCAAAAAGCAGAAATCTCCGCCACGTGAAAAGCACAAAGAAGAAGATCCGGATCATTTGTTTAGGACGATTGCCGATGAAAAGGAGGATTTGAAGAAAATGTTACCTGCTTTAGCTATGCCAAACGAACCTCAACAAACTTCGGAGAGTTTATTGAGTGAGTTGGAGAGTCTGATGCCGGCTTGGAAAGGAGAACAAGATTCTAAGAAGCGAAAAAGAAGCAGATCAAGGAGTCCACAAGATAGAAGAAGGTCGAGAGAACGTGATCGTAGAAGGGATTCTAGGGCAAATGGCGGTAGAAGACGATCAAGATCAGGTGACAGAGATAGACGGAGGTCAAGATCTAATGACAGAGACAGTAGAAGAAGAAGAGACAGATCAAGAGAACGAAAATATTCACCCAGAAGAGATGACAGAAGGAGAAGATCTCGAAGTCCGAGGAAACAAAAATATTTTGAAGAAGTTGAAGTTGGCCATATTTATGAAGGAAGAGTAAATAATATTCAAAGTTTTGGAGCGTTTATTCAAGTAAGCTTAAAAAAATATTATTGAATTTTAGTTTTTAGGTTACCTTTGGAAGTTTTCGTTTTGCTTTCTATAATAAGTCTTTTATTTTTAGTTAGACGGATTCAGAAGCAAAACCGAAGGCTTATGCCACATTTCTCAACTTCGTGATGGTCCCAAGATCAAAGAGGTGACAGAAGTCGTGAACCGTGGAGATCGAGTAAAGGTGAAGGTCCTCAAAAAAGGCGAGAAAATCAGTTTATCTATGAAAGAAGTTGATCAACGAACTGGAGCTGACTTGAATCCAGTAGAAGCTCCGTTGTCTGAGGACGCGATTGGTGTAGCCGACCGACGTCCAGATGCACCATGGATGAATCCGGAACGCGACTCTGCCGATCCTGTAGCTGCTGTAGCATCTTCGAGTAGGTCCAGGGTGAGGTTGTCAACTCCAGAACGATGGGAGTTACAACAAATGAAGGGTGCTGGAGCTATCACGATGATGGACTTCCCAGACTTTGACGAAGAAAAGGGAATTCTGAATAATCACGATGAATCGGATGGAGAGGACCTGGAGATTGAGTTGGTGGAGGATGAGCCGGCTTTTTTGAAAGGTTTTGGCAAGCATGTACAAGAGATTGAGGCTGTTAAGGTGGGTTTATACCTAAAATAATGTTGTTTTGAACTTGATGTTAAAAATTCTTTGTTTTTATTGAATTCTACGGACTATTTTGACCGTTTTAGTTTAAACTTTTAAAAAAATTTAGGTAGTGAAAAACCCGGATGGAAGTTTAGCTCAAGCTGCTCTAATGCAAGGAGCTTTGTCCAAAGAACGCCGTGACATGAAGATACAACAACAACGTGAAAAAGAAGGTCAGAAGCCACGCGGCGGAGTCACTGGCTCTAAAATCCTCGACCCAATGGCACCAAACGAAAGCCGACACGAAGAGGACGAGCCGGCGGCCCCAAGTCGAGGACGTGAAATGCCAGAGTGGATGAAACACGTGACAGCTGGCGGTACCGCCACATACGGCAAGAAAACCAGCTTATCAATCAAGGAACAACGTGAATCGTTACCTATTTTCCAACTCAAAACCGCATTACTTCAAGCCATTCACGACAATCAGATTCTGGTCGTAATCGGTGAAACCGGATCAGGAAAGACGACTCAAATGACACAATACCTGGTGGAAGCGGGCTACGGAGCACGGGGTCGGATCGGATGTACACAGCCGAGGAGAGTGGCCGCAATGAGTGTGGCGAAGAGAGTTAGCGAAGAGTTTGGCGTACGATTGGGTCAAGAAGTCGGCTACACGATTCGTTTTGAGGATTGTACATGGTAGGGTTAATGGCTTATTATGTGGGAATGGTGAGGTAAAAAATGAAGAATATAATTTTTTTTGTTATCATTTTAAAAATTTAAAATCCGATTTCAGCTCCGACACGATAATCAAATACATGACGGACGGTATGCTCCTACGTGAATGCCTCCTCGACCCCGACCTCATGTCCTACTCATGTATCATGCTGGACGAAGCTCACGAACGGACGATCCACACCGACGTACTGTTCGGCCTGCTGAAGGCGGCCGTTAAGAAGCGGCCCGAACTCAAACTCATCGTAACCAGTGCTACGCTGGAGATGGAGAAGTTTTCGGAATACTTTTTTGGCGCCCCAACGTTCACGATCCCCGGCCGAACGTTCCCCGTCGAGATATTGTACACAAAAGAACCGGAAACTGACTATCTGGATGCAGCTCTGATTACCGTGATGCAGATTCACTTGACTGAGCCTCCAGGCGATATTTTGGTATTTTTGACCGGTCAAGAGGAAATCGACACGGCTTGTGAGATTCTGTTTGAGCGGATGAAAAAGTTGGGCAGTGAAGTGCCGGATCTTATCATTCTACCGGTTTATGGTAGGTTATTAAGATTTTACTATGGTTTTTGATGTTATTTTGATTTTGGTTAAAAGTTGTGTTTTTGATCAAAGTTATTATGTTTTCTATTAAAATGTTAAATTTTTTGAATAAAAACACTATTTTCAGGTGCCCTACCAAGTGAAATGCAGACCAGAATCTTTGAGCCAGCACCGCCAGGCCAACGAAAAGTTGTGATAGCCACGAATATCGCCGAAACCTCTCTTACAATCGACGGTATCTACTACGTGGTTGACCCGGGCTTTGTAAAACAAAAGATATACAACCCCAAGTCAGGCATGGACTCACTGGTCGTCACTCCCATCTCTCAAGCCGCCTCGAAACAACGCTGTGGACGTGCCGGCCGAACCGGACCCGGAAAATGTTATCGATTGTACACGGAACGAGCGTTCCGCGACGAAATGCTACCCTCCCCCATTCCCGAGATCCAGCGAACCAATTTGGCATCCACCCTCCTCCAACTCAAGGCCATGGGCATCAACAACCTACTAGAGTTTGACTTTATGGACGCTCCACCGGCCGAAGCCATGATCACAGCTCTCGCTCAACTGTACGATCTCTCCGCCCTGGACGACGATGGCCTTCTCACCAGGCTTGGCCGAAGAATGGCCGAATTCCCGTTAGAACCGTCCCTATCGAAACTTCTCATCATGTCGGTCGACTTGAGCTGCTCGGATGAAGTCCTAACCATTGTGTCGATGTTATCAGTACAAAACGTCTTCTATCGGCCGAAAGAGAAACAAGAAATGGCAGACGAGAAAAAGTCCAAGTTCCATCAACCTGAAGGTGATCATTGTACTTTGTTGGCCGTCTACAACTCGTGGAAACACAATCATTTCAGTCAGAGCTGGTGCTTCGAGAACTTTATTCAAGCCAGAACGTTGAAAAGAGCTCAGGTAAGAGTTTTTTAAGTTTTTGAGGAATTTGTTACCTAAAATTTGCTTTTTGATTTATATTAAATTTAAAAAAATAAAAAAGTGCTACCTAAAATTTTCAAAAATGTAGTAGTATTTTAACCTTTGTATACTAGCCAAGCCTATTCTACCCAAAAATCCACATACTACAACATTAATTTTTAGGACGTGCGAAAACAGCTCCTAACCATCATGGATCGCCACAAACTGAACATAATCAGCTGTGGGCGCGACGTGCAACGTGTCCAAAAAGCCATTTGCTCGGGCTTCTTCCGAAACGCCGCCAAACGCGACCCCCAAGAAGGCTACCGCACCTTGGTCGATGGCCAAACCGTCTACATTCACCCCTCCTCGTCCCTATTCCAAAACCAACCCGAATGGGTGTGCTACCACGAACTGGTCATGACCACCAAGGAGTACATGCGCGAAGTCACGCTGATCGACCCCAAATGGCTAATCGAGTTCGCCCCCTCCTTCTTCAAGTTCGCCGACAACACCAAACTCTCAGCCTACAAAAAGAACCAACGCATCGACCCGCTGCACAACAAGTACGAGGACCAGAACGCGTGGCGATTGTCACGGCTCAAGAAGAAGATCTACAACCCCAATCGTTAATTTATTCATATTTTTGGTCCGGAGGGACATTGTTGGCCGTTTTGGCCTACATTATTGTAGATATATACGTCTTTTCGAATAAAAAAGTACGAAAAGTTTAAAAATAAACTGACCCTATCAAACACGTAACTTTTAAATCAAAAAGCTTATACAAAAGTTATGGATATTAACCATGAACAAGCTGTAAGCTCATTGAACTTCAGCCTACACAGAATTAGAGTTTACTGACAATATATACACAATTTACTCAGAATAAATCACGACAGAGCATGAGAAGGTTTATCCCGATCCAGTAAAGTACTTTTTGATCTCGGCAACGTCGACGTAGTTTGAGAAAGTGGCGGTTGTAAATGGCACAATTTGTCCGTCCGTAGTGAAATCGTAGTTTTTTGAGCCCTGAAATTAGAAGAATAGAGCTGAAGAGCTTGAAATTTCAAAAAATGCCAAAATTTTGCAAAAAAAAATTTTTAATTTAAAAAATATTTAAAATCCAAAAAATTCGTCCCAACTCACCACAATTTTTTGCTTCAAGGAAACAACTGCAGTATCTGGGAGCAGTCTTTCGATTACCGGCTCATCAATCACTGGGTATCCCTTGATCCCAATCAGTTTACAAATCATATTCATGATGACACGCCTCTCAGCAATGACAATCACTGCATCCACCCTGTTCTCCTTCACGATGGCATCAATTGTGTTCTGATTCCGTGTAGCCAAAACTTCGTCAGTGATGGGGGTGGTGACACGGTAGGTGGGGGATTGGCAGCTCTTGTAGAGCGGGTTCACACGGTAATTGGCCTTCTCAAAGTCGCGAATTGACATGTAGACGAACCGTTCGTGGCCGTCGACGGTTGTTAGGTTGTCCAGGCCATGTTCAATGTTCACCCCACCATCAATCAAGACCTTGGCGATGATGGAGCCGGTTTCCACGCATGCCAACGCTGGGGCTGAGTAAATCTTGGTGACGGCCTGGCGTGAACGCTTCATCGAAATGGCCATTCGATAGGCTTCGGAGGCGCCCCCTTTGGTCAGTGGCGGGTCGTACTTGAAGCATTTCAGGCCCAATCGTCGTGACGGTACTGAGTCCGGCATGTTGGCGTTGTACTTGTGATAGACGCCGTACTTGTTGGATAATACGTGCCATGACGGAAAGATGGATTTGACGTTTTCGCCGGGCGTCATAAACAGTACCGTGCTGGTCGCGTCCTTTATCACTGGATTGTACTAAAATGTCAAAAAATTAATCACATTTTAGTAATTTAAGTCTCATGCTTAAAAGGCATGACATAACAAGCTTAGGATTAGAAAATATAGGCTTAGCTCAACAAATTTTTAAAAAGCAGCCATTTATATTAAAAAAACAGGTTCAAAACTCACATCAAAGAAGAAAAACTTTTCAATTTCTTCCCTCAGTTCAGCGTAATCTTCGTCTTCGGCCGCGCCGTTGATTTCATCTTTCTCTAAAAAATATGTCATCGTTACACAAAGGTAATAATATTCTTCTATACCCTCCCAAAGTAATAGCTTTAAACATTCAATATAAAGACTTATCCCTATAAAAACTACCATACCCTTATCATCTACACCTGACGATTCAATATTGGTGTCTTTGACAATTTTCTCCGCCGTACCTACGCTCGGTTTCTTCTGTTTTACAGACTGAAATACGACATTTAAGAAGGTTAAACGAATAAAAAGTTAATAATCTACAAAAAATATAGTTTTAGGCTCAATTGTACTAACGGCTGTACTAGCGGCCGATTTGGCACGAGTTTGCCGCTTGCTCTTGGTGTTTGCCATTTTCTTCTGCTGGTCCTCGTTCACATCTTCATCGGGTTTGGGAGCGGCCGGTGTTGGTGGCTTCTTGTACTCTTCAATCTTCTTTTCCGCCGCCGGCGACACAGCATCGTCCTTTTGTGCCGGAGATTCTGGTTTTTGTGCTGGAGACTCAGGTTTTTGTGCCGGAGACTCGGGTTTTTGTGCTGGAGATTCAGGTTTTTGGGCCGGTGATTCAGGCTTTTGGGCAGGTGATCCGGTTTTTTGGCCAGGCGCTTGGGACAATATTTTCGAAGCATCCTGAATTTTGGACGGTTTTTCAAACTCTGCTGGCTTCAACGCGTCCTTATTCAAGGCGTTTGCTGGCACTGGCAAGAGCTTCTTGCTCGCACCTGAAAAAAGGTGAAAAAAATTTAACCATGATTTAAGCCTAAAGCTAAAAAGCCAAGTTTAAAGCTAAAAAAGGTATGTTCAAGACAAATTTTTAAAAAATAAAGAAAAGACATGGTCCCTTGCTGAAATGGAAAAAAATCAAGTTTTGTTACCTAAAACAATGTAAAAATAACGATTTAAATAAGGTTTTACCTAAAATAACAAAAGAATGACCATTTAAAGCCTATACGCGTTAAAAAGAATTTTTGTTACCTAAAATAGTAAATAAAATTATCAGAACACAAAGACATTCATCTCAAATTTTCCAAAAATAATATTTATTACCTAAAATTAAAGTTAATAAAGCAATTAGTCGTGATACCACAGGCTGTAAATTCTTATACTCAAAAATACTGTCAAAAAGGCAATAGGTCATATAAAAAAGGTCAAAACTCACCATCCTCCCCATCCGACGAACTTGAAGATGAATCCTGGTTGCCGACGTTAGCAGCTGGCAATCCCTTGGCCGCGGCTTTCTTCGCTTCTTCTGCCTTTTTCTTTTCATCGTCCGCCTTTTTTCTAGCCGCGTCGCCCCATTTCAGCTCAAAGTTAAACTTTACTGGCATGTCCGACCGGTCGCAAAGACGAAGAAGATTAAAAACTGAGAAATTCGAGAGTTTCAGTTGGTCAACCAACAATTTCACAACTCAAAATTATCATAAAATCGAATTTTAAGGAAAAATATTATTTAATTATTATTTTAGCCATAGGCTCAAATTTAGGCTTAGCTTTAGGCTTACCTTTAGTCTTAGCTTTAGGCTTAGCTTTATTCTTAGGCTTAGTTTTAGGTTTAGCTTTAGGCTTAGTATTAGCTTTAGTCTTATCTTTAGGCTTAGCTTTAAAACTTGTTTTAGGCTTAGCTTTATTCTTAGGCCTAGTTTTAGGCTTAGCTTTAGGCTTAGCTTTAAAAATAGCTTTAGGCTTAGCTTTATTCTTAGGCTTAGTTTTAGGCTTAGCTTTAGGCTTAGCTTTAGGCTTAGTTTTAGGCTTAGCTTTAGGCTTAGATTTAGGCTTATCTGTAGGCTTATCTTTAGTCTTAGCTTTAGGCTTAGCTTTAGGCTTAGTTTTAGGCTTAGCTTTAGGCTTAGATTTAAGCTTAGCTTTAGGCTTAGTTTTAGACTTATCTTTAAACTTATTTTTAGGCTTGGCTTACAAAGCCCACAGTTATGTATTACACTGTTATGACGCCACTGACGCCCTGACTACAAGTGTTCTATAGCGGCTATATCAGTCTCACTTTTGCATTAGTCGGATAGAGCGACCGTTTTTTTTAAGATTTGGTTTTCCTAAAAGCTACCCCATCCTACCATACACTACTCTTCATTACCCTGCCCTACCCTACCAACACCATACCCTACTTTACCTTACCCTAACCCCCCCCCCCTCTACCCGGTTTGAGAACCTACATCAATACTAGTGAATACAATATTTTTTGATTAATTCATAAATTGTATTTTACTTTGATAGAAAAAGGTTAAATAAACTGTAAACTGTAACCCCCCCCCCTACCGTACCCTACCCAGCCCTACTATGTACCACCTTGGCCTGAGCTCTAAAAACTTATAAATAAAGTATTTAGTAAGTATTACCATAGTATAATTAAGCGTTGTTTTACTATACGGTATACGTAAGCCTAAGCCTTGTTTTAAGTGCGGCTTAAGCGTTACTTTACAATATATGTCTGTTTAACCTGCTGATAAAAAATTTTTTCGTGTTGCGTAATTTCACGCGTCAGTTATGTATAGTGTTCATTTGTGTATTGTGTATTGTTATGGGAAGGTTGTGCATTATTTATTCTACTGTTATTTTTTACCATGAGACCTTTGATGTAATTTTGTTAGTGATAAGTTAGGGTTAGAGTGTAAGCACTAGGACAAAGTTAAGGCAAGGGTAGCGAGTCAATGGATAAAATTTGGCAATTGGATATTGGATATTAGGTTTAGGATTTTGCTTAAGCTTAGGCTAACTATAGTTTTAGGTTTGGGCTTGTTTTTAGTCTTCGGTTTAGGCATAGGCTTAAATTTAGGCTAATATTTAGTCATTGAATCAGACGCAAAATAAGAACAATGAAATTTGAAGACAAAAAAATAATTTATTTTTTCTTTTTCAGTGCGAAAAATCTTGTTTTTATTGGGTTTTTTTCGATGACTTCGAACGCGGACGAGGATTTAACCGAGAACATCAAGTTCTTATGGTAAGTTATTGTTTATTTTTCTATATTTTACCTTTTTATATTAAAATTTACCTGTTTTAATTCAAAAATCGCAAAAATTTTCATCAGAATTGGCTTGATATTGTTTTAGCGAGAAAATTGATGGATTTGAAGACATTATCAGGCAACCTTCCGAGGAAACCTACGCCAAACTGTTCCAGATTCTCACACAGAAGTGTAAAGACCATGACCGAGCCAAACAGGTAACAGTTTACTTGTTTTACATTGTTGTTGTGTTTGATAAACGGTTTGCTTTCATAAGTTAAAATTAGGTAATATATTGACTTTAGATCTTATTTTTATTTTTTTTTTATTAATTTTAAGGATTTTTTTACGTTTTGATGTATATTAGATAGATCTTTTGATTTTCATCGAACAAATTTTGGTGTATATTACTTTAGATGGTGTAGATGTTTGTCGATGGTGTAAAACAATATGTGGAGGTGTTACTTTTGATTTTTTTGAATAAGAAAGTCAAGAAGGATCTTTTTAACCTTTAGAAAGATTTTAGAATGTTTTCGTTTCACTTTTGAGTCGAAAAAAAAATAATTTATATTATAGTAGGTGAAGATGTGGTTGATGGTTTGCTTTTTGTTGTAACTTTTTTCATTTTATAGATATAGACTTGAAACTTTGTGTGTTTTTAGATTAATTACTTCTTTAACTAATTTGAAAAAGAAAACTCTGCAATTTTTCAAAACTTTGAAGTTACAGTAATTTTACCGTAACACCATAGTTTCTTCAAAATTTTAGAATTTAAAAAAAAAATTATTGCTGTATGAGAATATAAGATTATTTTTATTATATTATAAGGCATCTAAGTCTAGATATATCAATAATTTTTTTAAATTTTCAGTACATTGACATGATAACCGCGGAAGTGCAAAAGAGCAATTCCATGGTTGATAACATGAGACGTGAGTTGGTGAAAGCCCGAGAGCACATTAAGGAGTTGACATTGAGTTGTGATTCGAGTATGAGCAAAAATGCTCAGGCCAGAGTTGAGTTTCAAAGGCTTATGTCTGACTTTAAGGCATTACAAGAGGTGTGTGAACGTCAGCGAAGGGAACAAAATCAAGGACCTGATTTGGCTCCGAAGAGTAGACCGTCAGTTTTTTTTTTTGTTTTTGGTTGATAAGTTTAAATTTTTGATGGTTTTTGATTTTTTATAGTCTTTTATAGTTTTTGTGGGCACGGCAATGTCGAGCGGGGTAATTTGTGTCTGGGGATGAGTTAAACTCTCTTTTTGGTGTTTTGGTTGATAATGTTTTTTAAATTTCAAAATGTTTTAGGAGTGAAATGCAAGCTCACATTCGATATCTAGAAGGTGAACTTCACAAGTATGCGAACATTCGGAAAAAAACTACAGAATACATCTCGTAAGTTGTTTCTTCTTATTATTTTTGACTTATTTTTGATATTATTGTTGGTAATGGGGCTATAACTTTTGTTTTTTTTAATTCACAGTATCTTACAGTTAGTTTTTATCAATTTAAAATGTTCAAAAGCAAGTGTTGTTAGCTTAAAATGTAGAAAATGTTATTTTAGACGAGTTCACGCCGAAACAGACAAGTGGAAGAACAAATGTAATGAGAATCAAAAGCAGTTGGATGCGGTTTGTGAGGAGAATGTTCGCCAAGTTGAGTTTCGAGCACGTGCTGAAGATTGCATCTACGAAATCAGTCGTAGCTGCTTCAATTTGAATTTTGATAAGGTAAGAAGATTTTGTTTAGGCTATTATGTTTAGGCTTAGTTAGCTTTGTTTTAGTAGGCTTAGGCTTAGTAGGCTTAAACTTAGTAGGCTTTGGTTTAGTAGGCTTAGAGTTAGTAGGCTTAAACTTAGTAGGCTTAGTTTTAGTAGGCTTAGGCTTAGTAGGCTTAGGCTTAGTAGGCTTAGGCTTAGTAGGCTAGGCTTACTAGGCTTAGACTTAGTAGGCTTAGACGTAGTAGGCTTAGACTTAGTAGGCTTAGGCTTAGTATGCTTAGGCTTAGTAGGCTTAGGCTTAGTAGGCTTAGGCTTAGTAGGCTTAGGCTTGGTAGGCTTAGGCTTAGTAGGCTTAGGCTTAGGCTTAGTAGGCTTAGGCTTAGGCTTAGGCTTAGTAGGCTTAGTAGGCTTAGGCTTAGTAGGCTTAGGCTTAGTAGGCTTAGGCTTAGTAGGCTTAGGCTTAGTAGGCTTAGGCTTAGTAGGCTTAGGCTTAGTAGGCTTAGGCTTAGTAGGCTTAGGCTTAGTAGGCTTAGGTTTAGAATTAGTTAAATCTTAATTTGTAGACTCAAGCTAAATTTTTTAGGTTTATGCCGCATCTTAGTATAATAGTACTCTTTTTCCAGCACTACCTTTTGAGTGCTTTCCAATTCCTCGAGTACGAGTTTGCCGACTTTCTCGAGCGCAACGGAATCGTCCACTTCAAAACCAAACTGGACATTGCTCAATATCAAGATGGTGAACCGCCATCCAGAAAACGCAAAAATCCAGGAGATTCAGCACTATCAGCTAACAAGGAAATCGACCTCCTCAGTGCCTACTATGCCATGGTCAAAAAACGAAGACTCTCGTTGAATCCGGCTTGCGAAATCGACGAATGCTCTAGATTCATGCGTCACGAACAGATCAGACAACGTGGAATGACTAGCTATTCCGAGAATGGGTCCAAAAAGTAAGGAATCTTAAGTTGAAATTAGACCTGTAGGATGGGAGGGGAGGAGAGGCTTGCTAGGCTTGTCTTGGCCGAAGTTGGGTGTTTAGGTAACAAATTTCCAAAAATTGACCAAATTTTGTTTCAGGGTCATGCCACCTTCACCAACTTCACCACCTCCTTTATGAAACCCATAAACGTCATCACGCTTTATATTGTTATTAGACTATGTTCAACATCGGGTACCAATCGGGTAAAACATATTTTTATTTTTTTGAAAAGCTTATTATTGTTGTTATTAATATTTTAGGCTAATAAAACGAGAGTAGAGCTTAATAAAATGAGGTTTTGGTTTTAGTAGAGGGCGGGGTAGATTTGATTTAAGGGGCAATATGAGATGGATATTATAGGGCGGGGTAAATTTGATATTAAAGGATGGGGGTAGATTTGATTTTATGGGCGGGGTAGTTTTCATATTGTAGGGCAGGGTAAATCGTATATTAAAGGGTAGTGTATTTTCGACACGATAGGGCAGATTAAACTTGATATTATAGGGCAGGGTAAAATTGGTGTTATAGGGCAGGGTAAACTTAATATTGAAGGAAAGGGTAAACTCAATACTAAAGGGTATGGTAAAATTGAAAATTTAAAAAATTTCAGTTTTTAATTAAAAAAAATGAAATAAAAAAATTTTTTAATTTAATTTTTTGATTTAAAAAATATGTCATTACAATGAGATATATACAAGGATAAAAATCATTAAAATACGAGAAAATACGATAGTATGTACAAATATATTGTTGTTTAAGGGTCACAATGTTATGAAAAACAGAGTAAAATTACGAAAAAACTAACTTTTACCTAAAAATTTTGAAAAAATTTTGATTTTTTGCTAAATTTTTTGAAAAATACTTAAAAGTTTTTACATGATCAGGCTTAAAATGGCATATAAAGCTTCTTTTAGGACCGGGAGAAAGTTTTTACCTCCTATCATTGACGTCGCTTGGGACTAAAAGGGAAGGGGGGGGAGGAGGGTGAATGGTAGAGGTGAGAAATGGGCCGTGTACGTGTGAGACTCGGCTTGGCCTTACGATCGGATCGGGCTTGTCTTGAGCTAAAATTGAAATTATCGGGACTAAAAGCTTGGTCTAGCCGGCGAGGCCGGGTATAAATGGCCGGATCTTGGATTTTTATTGACTGGCCAGGCCGGCCTAAGGAAGCAAAAAAAAACGGGTCGGTCTACTTTTAATCCCCCCTCTCCCTTTTCTATCCTCTACTCCACCCCCCCCCCTAAAAAAGATGTATAGCGACATCCGTGCTTCCTAAAACAATATCACACCACAGTAGACCGTCGATGTTCGTAGTATCGAGGCGGAGGCGGTGGAGCTCTTGGCGATCGACTACTATCAATGGTCGAAACATCCAGTTCGTGAGGGTCTTTTCGTCGTTGACTTTTGGTCCATCTTCGGCTTCGTTTCGCGTCTTCGTCCTTATATCGACGTTGTGCGTCAGTGATAAGGAAGAAGCAACAACATCCACAACCGCACAGTAAGGCGAATATTATACATACCAGGAAGATTCTGAAAGGTTTTGAGTTATGGGCTTCTAGACAGGGTTTAGGTGAGTTAGGCTTTCAAATTGATTTTAATTTTATTTTTAGGGTCAGGGGTAGGGTCAATTTTTCACTTTGTCACAACTTAAAACTTACAAATTAGGCCATTTTATGAATTCACAGCAGCCATCCTGACAACAGTCATAATATGTCATGATTCCTTCATTCGGACATAACCTAAAAAATTTTTTTAAAAAAGTTTTAAAATTAAAAATTTTTTTTGAAATTTTGAAAATATATGTTACTAGGTTTAAGAATACTAAGCAAGGACAGGGTAGGGTAAGGTTGGGTAGGGTAGGGTACTGTAACCTAGGTAAGACAGAATAATTAGGTAGGGCTGGGTAATTTAGAGTAGGGCAGAGGACCGTGGGTATGGCAGAACCCATTTTTAGGCCTGACCCGACCTAAATTTTGCTCAGGCCTGACCCGGATTTTTTAGTTGCAAACAGGCGTGGCTTTTTTTGGTTTTCATGCCTGGCCCAACTTAAACTTTGGTTAGGATCGGCCCTGCCCGATGGTAGGCCTAGACCGTTCCTCATGTCTAGGGTAGGGTAGGGTAGGGTAGGGTAGGGTAGGGTAGGGTAGGGTAGGGTAGGGTAGGGTAGGGTAGGGTAGAGTAGGGTAGGGTAGGGTAGAGTAGGGTAGGGTAGGGTAGGGTAGTCTAATGTAGGGTAAAGCTTTAAAACTTTCAAAAACAATTACCTTGGGGCCCGATTCGGGCAATTATAAGTACACGGATCCCAACAATAAGCCTGTTGACCATTCGCCACGCCAATTAGAGCCCCAAATATAAATAGTATCCAAGTCAATATCATGGCCATAAAAAGCGAGTGGAATGCGTCGAAGATTATCGGAAGTTGTTCCCTGAGGGGATGGGGCGATAGACAAGTTATTGACAGCTTTCACAATATTTATTCTTACAGAAAAATTATTTTATTGCGTTTGACTCATCGTATGTGGCTGAAGGTAGAGGCGGTGGTGTGGAGGTATAGAAGAGTAGAAAAAATTTTTTATTGGTTAAAGTGATACCTCAAATTCGTCGTATCAATCAAATCTCGTTGGAGAGCGATGTTACGACGTTTTCGGCCGATAATTGCATTTCCTTTGTAGAGGCGTTCTTTTTGTTATATGACATTACAGACATTTTATTGCTTGATATCATGTTTTTCTGGAAAAGGTCAACAAAACAAATATGTTAGGGTAGGAATATGGCTAGGGCAGGGCTAGAGGACGAATGCAGGGCGAGGAAGACTAGGGGAGAGATAGAGAACTAGGACGTGACTAAGGTAGGGCTAGGAAGACTAAGGTGGGCTAGGGGACTAGGGTAGGGTAAAGGTGACTTCGATAGGTCTAGAAAGGCTAGGACATGGTTAAGGGACTATTGTAAGGCTAGGGGACTAGGGTAGGACAAAGGAGACTAGGATAGGTCTAGGGGACTATAAGTAGGGCTAGGAGACTAAAGTAGGAATACAAAGACTAGGACAGGACAAGGAAGCCTAGGGTAGGTCTGGGGGGACTTGGGTAGGTCTACCAAGGCTAGGACATGGCTAAGGGACTATTGTAAGGCTAGGGGACTAACAATAAGGTTGGCTTAAGGTTAGGACTAGGACATAAAGTTGTTGGCCAAATATAGCTATACATGTAGTCTAACTACATATTATGTAACACCTTCAAGCCCAGCTAAACTAAAATAAGCGCTAAGCGTCGCTTTTTAATGCTCCCCCACTTATACCATCATAAGTCCATTTACTATTCGTGGTCTGCGAAAGTAAGTCGGTTCATTATGGTTATGCCAAACATCAATGCTTTGTCTATTTCAACTGAAGATCCTATGACTGATAGAGATAAGCTTCTTCTAGAATGTAAGTTTTTTATTACAGTGTTTTTACCACTCCAAGCATTTTTTTCTAAAAATGGCGAAACCGATCCCTTCTGTTCATTTTTCACATTAAAAGTAAAGAATTAAGCGACTGCCAGTTTGAAACCCATATTGTTTTAGGTGCAACAAGAGTTGCCTGGACTACATTTGAACTTGTAGACCCATCGCTTAAAGATTTTGGCATCAAAATGCTTTATGGCTAAAGCTGTAGACGTTAATAAAAACACAGAAGCCTATCATTTTAAAGCAATGTATTGTGGGTACTTAAAACATTTGGGCGAGGACGAAATTGCCAAACGTTTGTACAGAGCGCCACATTTTATTTTTGACTTATTGAGAGATGTTTTAAAGGATGAAGATTCAATCATAAAGTATTCTACCATCTACAATATTATTGTGAGTACAAACAAAAGCGCTGTTGACAGTATTATTAACTGTACGAGCATGGTTATGCCAAACAGGAATGCCTTGTCTATTTCTCCTGAAGATACTTTGAGCGATAGAGATCAGATTCTTCTGCAATGTAAGTTTTTGTATCATAGCGTTTTTGCCACATGTAGGTTTGGGCTTAGTAGATTTAAGTTTAGTAGGCTTAAGCTTAGTAGGCCTAAGCTGAGTAAACTAAACAAACTCTATATAGGATCGAAGATTATAAAATACCGGGAAAACTACGTTTAAAACCTGATAATCAAATTAGTTTTTGTAATTTTAAAAATATTTTTTTACGTTTTAAATTGCCATTTTAAAACTTGTATTGTTTTAGGTGCTACAGGCGTTGCCTATTACTGGCATGAACTCAACTGTTTACGTCCAGAATTGAAAGATTTTGGCATCAAAATGCTGTATGGCTTTGCTAAAGTTGTGGAAATGTTTAAGATCGTGAATGTCATGTATTATAAATTACTGTATTGCGGATATTTAAGACGTTTGGGCAAGCAAGAAATAGCCGAAAGTTTGAAAAAAGTGTCAGATCAAATATTCCAAAACCTGAGAGAAATTGTGCAAAACAAAGATAAAATCAAAGAGTATTCTACCTTCTACAATATTATTGTTAGCACAAACAAAAGTTATGTTAACACTGCTATTAAATGCACGAGTTTCAATCCTTTAAAATGAAAGCCATTCCTAATTGTAAACGAATAACCTCACCACATATCTTTGTTCCAGTCCTTATTCTACATCTTATAATGTGTTGTGTTAGATCGTACTAATAAACTTGAAACATATTCACATTGGAAGTTCAATTTGAATTGAATTTTTTGTATTTTACGTTTAGTCCTTAAAAGTTGAGCCGTTTGAAAAGGTATGCTTACTTTTTTTGTTAAAATTGTGCTGTATTATAGTATATTCACCTATGTATTTTAAAAATGCAAGTAGAGTAGATTAAGACAGCGTAAGGTAATTTAAGGTAGGGTTGAGTACGTAAGTGTAGAGTAGGGTATGTTAGAGTAGAGCAGGGTTAAGTAAGGATGAGTAAGCTAGGATAAGATAAAGTACCGCAAGGAGGGTCGAGTACCTAACCTATTCCTGCCCTAGGATAGGAGACTAGAGTTGATCTAGGGGACTATGTTAAGTCTGGAAAAGACTAGTATAGGGCTTAAGTAGATGTATAGCTATTCATGTAGTCTAACTACATATTATGTAACACCTTCAAGCCCAGCTAAACCAAATTAAACGCTAAGCGTCGCTTTTAATGTCCCCCTCTCTCCCTCTTACCTATATCATCATAAGTTCATTCACTATTCGTGGTCTGCAAAAGCAAGTCGGTTCGTTATGGTTATGCCCAACATCAATGCCTTGTCTGTTTCATCTGAAGCTCCATTGTCTAAAAGAGATAAGCTTCTTCTAGAATGTAAGTTGTTTTCTTACAGTGTCGCCCAATCAGACCTGAAAGGTACATTGTTAGAGGCCGATCTGTCAAATTTCGATTTTTTCAACTTTGTATGTTAAAAAATATTGTTCCGCAACTTAACCTGACACTTGAAAACCCATATTGTTTTAGGTGCGACATGCTGGGCCTATCGCGCGAGTGGATACAACTCTTTAGACCCATCGTCTGAAGGTTTTAGCATCAAAATGCTGTATAGCTTTGTTAAAGCCGTGGACGTTGATAAGGACACGGACGTTTCTCGTTTTAAAGCAATTTACTGTGGATACCTAACTCATTTGGGCAAGGACGAAATTGCCAAAAGTTTGGAACAAGCAGAAAATCACGTACTTGAAGGATTGAGAGAAGTTGTAATGGATGAAGTTTCAATCATACAGTATTCTACCCTCTACAATATTATTGTGAGTACAAACGAAAGTGCTGTTGACAGTATTATTAACTGTACGAGCATGGTTATGTCCAACAGCAATTCCTTGACTACTTCATCTGAAACTTCATTGTCCGATAGAGATAAGATCCTTCTGCAATGTAAGTTGTTTTTGTAATTTAAAAAAATTGTTTTACACTTTAAATAGACATTTTAAAACTCATATTGTTTTAGGTGCTACAGGCATTGCCTATTTCTGGCGTAAAGACAACTGTTTAGATCCAGTATTGGAAGATTTTGGCATCAAAATGCTGTATGCTTTTGCCAAAGCCGTGGACGTTAATAGAGACCTGTCTATCCCTCCTTATAAGTCGACTTATTGTGGATATTTAAGACATTTGGGCAAGGACGAAATTGCCAAAAGCTTGGTAAAAGTGCCGAATCACGTATTGGAAGACCTGAGAGAAATAGTGAAAAATGAAGATAAAATCAAAGAGTATTCTACCCTCTACAATATTATCGTCAATACAAACAAAAGTACTATGGACAGTGCTATTAAATGTACGGGTTTCAATTCTTTAAAATAAAAGCCATATTTAAACGAACAATCTCACTACTATCTTTCTTCCACTGTTTCTATTCTACATCTTATAATGTGTTGTGTTAGAACGTACCAATAAACTTGAAATATAGATACGTTGGAAGTTAGGTTCGAGAATTGCATGAAACTATAAACTATTAAATAACAAAAATCACATATTTTTTAAATATACATCCTTCATCTGTTCAAATTTACCATTTTTATTCCATATTAACATTGATTGATCTAATGATGAACATTAACGTCCAATTCCTTTTACAAATTTTATTTTATGCCATCTTGACTTTACACAAGCCGTATCAGTAAAAAACAACGATTAAAATGGTACCAAAAACGTCTATTTATATGAAATACTTTCTCATATTGAAAAGCTTAATTTCCGATATTATAGTAGGCCATCAGATCATTTTAGTTTTAAAAATACTTTTACACTTTCGCTTTCGGTATATAGTTGAGTCTTTTATCAAAAATTACCATTTTCGTTATGATCTTGTTACATCAAACCTAAAAAATGGGAAAACAATAAGAAATACTTACCAAGACTCTCCCCAACTCTGCCTCTAATGTACAACAGCTAACAAGATATTATACGGAAAAATTGGCTAAAACAACACTTTTGACTGTGTAATAAGTTGATAACTTATGGAATCGATTACGAATCTCTACTTTGACTGATCGGTGGCGTGCCCTTCCGCTCCCTATCACCTATACCATCATAAGTTCATTCACTATTTGTGGTCGGCAAAAGCAATTCGGTTCGTTATGATTATGCCCAACATCAATGCATTGTCTATTTCAACTGATGCTTCTATGACCGATAGAGATCGGATGCTTCTAAAATGTAAGTTTTTTTATTACAATACACTGCACCCGAAACCGTCTAGAATGTCTTTTTAGTGATTCGTTAAGACATATTTCTGCACTGAAAAATGTTTTTGTTACCTAAATTCACAAAAGGTTGATATCTTTGAAAAAAGTGAATATACTTTTAAAAAATGATAATGTTTAACAAAAGATATGCTTATTAACCTAATTTAAAAACGTTGTTACCTAAAATAGAGAAATAATACGTTTTATTGTCTAAAAATAAACTTTATTCAAGTTCGGGTGCAGTGAAATAGTGTATAAAAATCAAAAGCCCGGCCCGTGGGCGGGACTGAAAAATTGTGCCCGGCTCCTTCACAGGTCTACAGCCAATAATGAATCACATGGCACTAAATTCGAAACAAATTTCTTTTTTTTCAAATTTGTTACCTATAAATATATTGTTTTACATTTTTAACTGCCATTTTAAAACCCATGTTCCGTATCTTGAACTGCCATTTTAAAACCTATGTTCCGTATCTTGAACTGCCATTTTAAAACTTATGTTCCGTATCTTGAACTGCCATTTTAAAACCTATATTGTTTTAGGTGCATTATGCTCAGCCTATCTCGCGCGTACACCCCCGCATAACTATTTGAGCCCATGGTATGAAGGTTTTGCCATCAAGATGTTGTATGGCTTTGCAAAAGCTGTGGAAATGAATGTTATCACTTCGGACGTTGATTATAAATCTCTGTATTGTGGATATTTAAGACATTTGGGAAAGAACGATATTGCCGGAAACTTGGAAAAAATGCAAATTGAGGTATTTGATGGCTTGAAAGAAGTTGTGGAAAAGGAAGATAGAATCAAACAGTTTTCTGCCCTCTACGATATTATTGTTAATACAAACAAAAGTACTGTTGACAGTACTGTTAACTCGATGATTTCCAAATCTTCATCGACTTCCAAGTCTTCATGATTTCAGCTCCCGGTCTAGTCTTGTTTGATTGTATTGAGCACTAAATTCAATACCATTCTTTCATTCCTTGACTTTTGTTATACCTCCTTCACTGCGATAGAGTCATCTCACTACATTAACTTTGTTTCGTTTCACTATTTTCATTCTACACCTCATATTGTTTTCTCTTAAACCGTACTAATAAACTTGAAACATAAATATGTACATTGGAAGTTAATTTTGAAGCCCAAATTTATTAACGATTACGGTACGATAGGGTAGCGTAGTAAATATAAGGTAGTGTAAAGTAGGAGAGAGCATAATAGGTTAGAGTAGGGTCCAGTAGAGTTTGGTAGATTAGAGTAGTGTACAGGTGGCGACATGTAAACCAAAAAATTGTTTACTTTTACTTAGCAATGTCTACGAGTAAGTCGAAGAATTTTTTTTAAATTTTTTAAACGGGCCGCGCTAGCCTAAGAAGAACTAAAAACGAACCAAGCCTAAAAGTCGTGACCCAAGCCTTCAAAGTGGACCCGGTTTGTTTCTCAACCCTATCCTACCCTCTTCTCCCTAGGGGTGTGAAACGGTCCGGGCGCACTTTTGCGGCCCGGGACCCAAGGTTGAGACCCAGCCCGTTTTCATTTTTAGCTCAAGGCCAGTCGGGCTCGATCGTAAAACCGGGCCTACACGGCCCGTTTCTCATCCCTGCCCCACCCTCTTTCCCTTTACCCCATCCCGCCTATATTGTTAAACCAAATCAAACCGCCACATATATTATCGAGTTTACTCTGTTCGAAACAACGAATGGTTAAAATTTGTTAAAAGACCGCTTTATGAGTAAAATATACAAAAAGAAAACGTTTAATTTACACAAACCAGGAGAGAGAGGAAAAAATATACGTGCTTTACAACTTTTTCGTAGTATATCCACCATTCGAGAGGGGTAACATTAGTCAGGTTTGGGAGGAGAAAGGGGGGGGGGGAAGGAAAGGGAGAGAAGAATACAAGAAGATGGGAGGGGGGGGTAAAAAGGAAGAGTGAGGGAGGGGGGCTTGAGAAAAAAATTCTTAGGCGGATTGGGCGTGGTGAGGATGGGGGAGAGGGTGGAGGGGGAGTGGCGTGAGGAGGAAGGAAATAGGATGGAGGGGGGGGAGGGTAGGTTAAAAATATAAAAATTCTTGGAGCAACGAAGGAACATGAACAACATTTTAAGAAGAGGAATATAAAGCCTAAGAGCAGAAAAAACGCAATTTAAAAATAAGGGGTGGTAAAAAATTTTTTGAAATATTCCGAGAAGGGGATGTAAAATCCAAAAGAGTTACAACAAGAACAAAAACCGAAGATTACTTTGCCAAAAACGTATAAACGACCATATATATATTAATACATGAACAAGCTGTGAAGGAGCGATTCCATAGGCTGTAGCCACATACGATACAACTGTGTGGTATAAGCAGTCATTTAGACTGTAAATTATATTGAGTATGAACAGTCAATTTGACCTTAGGCTATGATATTCATACTTTACCTTTATAGATGATGACAAAGATAGTACTGTGTAAAACATGTAAAAAAAGTGTAAAACAAGATGAAAAAGCCCAATTTAAGCCTAATGAAGTAGAATATTAACTTGTTCATCAAATTATGAGCTCCCAACACCAAAAATTTGTTTGGGGCTCAGAATTATTTGAACAATCTAATATAATATAAACATAAAGACTTCAGAATGATGCTACAGATCCCACAGTATGAGATAATGTTACAGAGAGCACAATTGCTTCAGTACAAGATAATGCTACAGATCCGACAATTGCTTCAGTACGAGTCAGATATGTTTTGTCATCACTACCCCTACATATGACATCCTTAACCACATCTACCCCTACTTATGACACTCTTAAAACATAGCTATCTTCGACGTTATACTACAGTAAACACTAGTCTACACTACCCTCATATATCAATACTTTTTTGAGTTAAAAGGTAGCAAAAGCCTTACATGATTAATACTGTCATATTATAGTAGGTAAAACGGCTATTCTTTTTAAAAAAACTCGCTGTACTACTAAAAGCTACAGTGCTAATACACTTTTCTATGTCATCTCCGAACTGACAACATAACCTACTATAGCTATAGTACCTTCACTCAACTCACTATGATACTCTAACATAACTAACTATAGTAATTTTATATAGCTCTTACGGAACCTTCATATCACCCACATGATCTCAACATCACCTACAAGATCTCAACATAATCCTACGGTACCTTCACATCAACCCCTCCAGTACTTCAACATAACCCTACAGTACCTCAACATAACTGCCCTCCAGTTAAATTTAAAAACTTCAAACCACCTCACATCATCCGCCTGCCAAACTCAAATCCTCCGCCTACAATCGAGCATTTATTGACATAGTTAACAAAGAGAATTAGTTATGTACTTACGAGCAATCTACGAAAATCTGTAACATGCTTAACAAAATTAGGCTTCATAGACAATAGTTTAAAAAATTCAAAAAATCAAACAAAATTCAATTTCAAAAAAGGTTGGATTTTCGAAAAAGCGTTGGTTTCTGGGGTTCTGGAGGGCTTCAAAGTGGTACTCTGGGAAAAGTTGTTTTGACAGATCAATGTGAAACATGAATATTGATATAAAATAAAACTATAAATTTTAAAAAGCTTTGAAGTCTCAATTATTTTAGACCAAAAAACTTTGAAATTTGGCCAAAAACCCTCAAAATCTGGCCATAAAATCTCAATATTTAACCAAAAAACCTCAAAATCCCAGCAAAAAGGCCCAGAATCCTCCAAAAATACCTTCAGAATCCCTACAAACCCAGCACTTTCACGACAAATCCCTTCCACACATTCTACACAACTTTACACTTCATTCTACCGCATGTTGAGATAGGCCCCAAAAAACTTCGAAGCTCCATCACACATAGGCCCCAAACTTCGAAGCTCCATCACTCCCAACCTCAGGCCTTCACTACCGACCTCAGGCCTTGGCTTCGGCGCCCTTCTCGCTATGCTTGTCGGCCTTGTCGTCGCGTGAGCCGGACGAGGCGGTGGAGGACTTTTTTCCGGTTCCGGGAGATTTGTCGCCCGCGCCCTGATTACCCGTTGCTGTTGCCGTGGGCGGCGTGGCGCCGCTACTGTTCGTCGGCGCTGTACCCGGCTGTTTGGGCGCGATGAACGCTGTCATGGGGGTTTTGGACAGGATTTGGGGCGGCGACTTGACTATTGTTTCCTGGTCTTGTTGCTCCAGCACGGTGAGCCGCCTCCACAACTCTTCGCGTTCCCGTTCTTTTCGTCGTTCTCTGAAGGTGGGGGAGGTGAGAAAATGAAAAATATAAAGAAACAATACATTTTTCAAAAAAAATTTAAAATTTTTTTTAAATTTCAAAAAATTCGTTTTCTGGCCCCACGCCCCTTAAAAATCCAAAAACACCCCTCAAAACCCCCTACCCCACCCCACAAACTCACTTTTGTTTCTCCAATTTGTAGTTAGCAGTTAAATCATCGAACAATTTCCCATTCATTTCCATGAACGTTTTGAGCACGTTGTACACGAGCGCGACGATGGTTTGATTCCAGTGTTCTCGGCTGATTCGATACAACGCTGGGAACATGATGGGCATGACGAGAGCGCTGGTCTCCTCGATTAGTGACAATATATACTCGTTATTCCAAAAGTACAACGCTCGTTCCGCCACCTGAAGCAAGATGGTTGTCAAATATCTCATCAGAAGTGTCATTTAAAAATAATTTTTTTTTGAAAATTAAACATTTTTTTTGACTTTGACCTAGTAGGTAAAGCCTCAAAATTGATGTTTTAAGTTAAAAAGTGCCTAAAATAAAGTCCAAAACCCAAATTTTTGCCATTTTTCGCCTCATATCTCCTTCTAAAGCTAAAAACAAGATTCGACCCAAGGTCCAAGAGCTAAGAAAAGATCTTCATGGGCTTCGGCCTATCACTGTTAGTAACACCATACTCTCAATTCTGACCCCTATCTTCACCATCATCAGCTCAAATCGGCCTTTTCGTGCATAAAAACAGCTTTCATCTACCCTTTAGACCAATCTTTTTCTATTTTTCACCTTTCTCATCATCACTATATCTTCCCCATCTTCAGCTCAAACCATCCTTTTTATCCAAACTTCAGCCTTCTTTCAATTCTTTAGCCTTCTTATTACATTCACTTCAACCTAAACACCAAGAACAACAATCAAAACCAACTCACTTGAAAATGCGGCGACGAAACACACTTGGCAAGCTGTTTGAACAATGGATCAATGATTTTCTTAAACTGTTCCGGCTCGATTATATCCAATATTTCTTCGACTTCACCCAGGAACATGACCTCTTTCGAGCTGCAGGTTCGCGGCCAAAACTTGAGGAGGGCTTCGAATACCTGAGGGGTTAGGGACGCGTCCTTCTCGATGAATTGTACTACACAGTAAGCGAGCTGAAACGGCAAGAATTTAGTCCAAAATGAAATTTTTAAAAATTTTATGTAATAATAGGTAATAATGAGACACTTTTTTATATTTTAGATAATAAAACCAGTTTTTCCAAAATCAAAATTTTATTTTTTAAAACCTGAGGCTAAAGTTCAACCAAACTTTTTAAAAATTTAGGTAACAATCCAATCACTAAATCTCTGAAAATCACTTTTCCTTTTGAATTAAACCAGAGAACCTTGCATTACCATTTAAAAACAAAGCTTCACCATTATCCACCCCTTAAAAAGCCAAAATCAATTAAAAATCCCTCTTACCTGAGCGTGATACAAGCTGAGACATCTGGGTTTGTGCAGAGGAAGAAGAACCTTGACCAGGAATACCTTGTGTTCTTGTTTCAGTGGCAAAGCAAAGCCGTTTATGATACTAAAAATTCAAATTTATGTTGTTATAGTTTACGAATATTACCTAAAATTAAGTTTTTACACAAAAATCACATATTTTGTTTACTTTTTTCAAGAAAAATTCAAAAATCTCAATTTGTCTACCTAAAATCAACTTTGAAAAAAATTTTGTTACCTAAAAACCTTAAAGATCGGTTTATAAGCCCGAAAACTCTACTAAAATTCATCTTTTTTCAAATTTCCAACCCTCCCTCACTCTAAAACACCTATATTTCCATCTCCACTTCCCTTCGTAATACCTAAAATTTAAAAAAACAAACTTCAAAACAGCTTACCTTCCCAATATCTCCAGTAGTTCACCAACTCCATTGAAAGAGTCCGTTTCGAAGACAAACGACAAGAACATGTTGTTTATTTGTTTTCGTATGAATGCTCGAAGCCCTAAGAACTTTCCGTAGATTCTGTGTAGAATTGTCTTCAGAAAGTCGCGTTCTCGTGGATCTTCCGAGTCAAACAGCTCCAGCAGCTATAAAATGGCAAGTATAATATCAAAAAGTTTTCGAAAAAGCAGTATCAGTAAATCCAAAGAGCGGTATTAAAGTGAAAAGCTAAAACTTATACCTAAAAAAAAGCAAAAACTTGACAAAAACCTAAAATATTTCTCGTTTTTTAAGTCTACAATATCATTTTGTTACCTAAACATCGGTTTTTGAGAAAGTCACAATTGCTCTTTACCTAAATAACAAAAAACAGCTAAAATACATTATACTAGACGTCCCTAAGCCTTTTATTAACTAAAGGTTATACTAAACACCACTGAATGTTATATTAATTCAAAATTGTTGTTCTTACATTAAGTACGAAGCGCTGATCAATGTGCTTCTTGCCGATTGTTGCTTGAAAGTCGGCGGATTCCAAAAACCGTAAAAAGAACTCGTAGACTAGCTGAAATAAGGTTATCATTAATTTTTGTCAAAAGACAGTTTTGAGCATAAAAATACTTTTAGTCATAACGCTAATAACTACAAACCTAAAAGTTGGTTTTAAGCCTAAAGCATCATTTTAAGCTTAAAAAACAATTTTAATCATAAATCCATAACTTTTAAGCCTAATACAACCAATTTTAAGCCTAAAAATCATCTTTAAACCTAAAAGATCATTTTAAACCTAAATGTATTTAAGCCTAATAAAATAGACCTTAATCCTAAAAGCAACTTTATTCATAAAGATATTCAATATAAGCCTAAAAACTGTTTTTAGGCCTAAAAAATCATGCTCAGCCTAGAAAAGTCATTTTAAAATTAACAAACAGCCTCAATCAATAACTACTACCTTTATGCCTAAACAACAGTCTTAAACCTAAAAAATCAAATTTCAAGTAAAAAAAGCCACTCAGTCGCCTATACCTGCAAATGAGGCCATGACACTTCTAAGGTTGGCTCGTCCTCTTCCGGATCGAACTCGGAATTATCAGATGGGGGTAGTACTCGAAAGATGTTCCTCGACACCATACGAATAATTTCGGGATAAATCGGCTCAACAATAGCACCTTTGGTCGCGGTTATGTAGTCGATCAGTTCGTTTAGGGCTGCTCGTTTTATCTGCAGAAATATAGTATAATATTGAGTTTGCCTACTATAATATAAAGCTTAAGAACGATATTTACATTCTTCCTTCATCCGATAAGTGCTAACGTATAATTATTTAATGGCTTGTCTTCGAAAGACCTTTTTAACCTACTATAACATAATTCAAAGTCAATATTGAGCCAAAAACAGACAGATTTAGCTCGTAAAAGGTCAGATGCTCGAAATAGAAGCAATAAATCATAGTCTTACCTCTTTACTCTTCAATTGAGCAACAGGATCATAAAAGTCAAAAATCTTTTGACATTGTTGAAGCTTCTGAATGGCCAAAGCTGTCTGTTCATTGAACGGAGCGTCTAAATCAAGATCATTAGCTTTCTCTGATATTATACGGCTTTATTTGTTGATAAACTAATATTATACACTATTTACGGAGTAGAGACTGAAACAATACCATCTAAAGCACCATCATCATGCTTTATATGTTATTACACTACTTTATCTCCACAAAAGTAACATTATACACCATTTAAAACCTTGAAATTGACATAATACGTCATTAACAACATCAAAACTCCCATAATATCATACAACAGCTCAGTTATAAGCTTTTTTCCTCAAATTTCATACCTAAACCAAGAAGAACAACAAAAACCGAAGCTTACCCTTGATCAATGGCAATTGCACTAGGTCCGGATCATTGTCGTTATGATATCGACTACTGTTAACGGGCCTTCTTCTCCGACGACTGTTACCGCGTTTACTGAACGGATCAATCTTATCTACGAACTGATTGGCGGTGGCGGAGAGTTGTTGGCCGCCGGTGGCCGCGCCGGACGTTTTCGGCGGCGGAACAGTGTGCTGACCTCCGGCGAGCCCACTCTTATCCTTTTCCGACATGCTAAGTGCTGAAATTGATGTTGTTATAGGTATAGCAATATATTTACATATAATGTTACGTTATGACAAAAATAGGTAAGAAATCAACGAAAACTGATGTTTCTAAGTACTTATTGACCAAAAACGACTATTTTCATAATCTTCGCCCTAAGAAACGTATCTTATCTTAAGCACCAACAAAAATCACGTGTCCTAGGTGTACCAACTTAGCAAAAACAATATAAAATCAATAGTTGAAG
The DNA here is from genome assembly GCA_904066225.2 of Bursaphelenchus okinawaensis. Classification (NCBI taxonomy): domain Eukaryota; kingdom Metazoa; phylum Nematoda; class Chromadorea; order Rhabditida; family Aphelenchoididae; genus Bursaphelenchus; species Bursaphelenchus okinawaensis. The sequence goes on along the minus strand of CAJFCW020000005.1, from coordinate 633,412 downwards.
CAAACTTAATATATAAAGGATGATTACATAACCTTTTCAAATAAATTACCAGTCTAATCGGTTAATTTGAAAAGAACTTATAACATAACAACAAAACGCTCAAAAACTTTCACATAAACACACGCCGAACGCTCGTCATTAACGGTGGAAGAACGTTGAAAGAACATCGAAACATAGGCGGGATCACAATGCCTTAAACGTCCAAAAACCTTCCGAAACACCTTATCGGCCGAAAGTTTTACATATTGATGATAAAAGGATAGAACTCAACGAAACTTGCTTTAATTTGTCTTAGAATAACATGTTTTTTTATTATAAACAACCTTTTTCGTCTCTTATAAGAAGAAACAAAGTCTCATTAACAATAAAACAAAGAAAAACTTAAAATTAAAACTCCCCCTAGCTAGATTAATGCAAAGCCAGATGAAAAACATCCATAACCACCAAGCACTCGCCCCACTTAAGCGACAATCTTCTCTTCATTCCAGTACGTGTCCCCAAATAATTCTCACAAAAGCCGGCGGGTTAACCGGTCCATGTTTCACATAATCAATCTACAACCCCAACATCCTATACCACCCCTAACCCAACAATACACCATAAATTCGACCCAGTAAACCATGATATTGACCGATAAAACTGTACAACTTTGATCAAGTAAATAAAATATACTCCATCCTTATGGACATGGCCCCGAGGGGTAAAACAACACCGCCGAGACGGCCGAGAGTGTGTAATCCGCCCACCCGACCCGCCGCCGGCGTGGCCCCAAACCCAGAGGGCCACGGCAAAACGCGGGGCCAAAAACACTCGCGAAACCCGCAAAAATCCCTCTCCCCCCAGCTTGTTTACCACTTTCTTTCTGCCCTGTCCTGCCGGCTTTCAAGACCTCTCTCTTCTCCTTCTCTCACCCAATGCCAGTTTTCTCTGGCTTCGAAACGACTTCTCAAATTGTGGCTGTTTCCTCTAGTTCAGTAGCCTTCTCTGACTTTATGGCCGCCTTCTCGGCTTTCAGAAGCCTTTCTTCTAACTCCATTGCCTTTAAACTTTCACAAAACAAAATATTAAACTCTCTTTCAGTACGCTCCTCACGAAAAACAACAAAATCTCTCCATTCTCCCACTTTTCTCTCGCTTTACGCCCATCTTAAGCACGTCTCGCCGTCTTCCTTCGTTTTCCGCGCCCTTCCCTCAACAAACTAGCCTCCTCTCACACGATTTCCATACCCACACTACTTTCTAAAACCTACCATCTCCCGCCGACATTACACTGCATTCCCTCGGTCCCTTTTCGGCCACGAACGGCCGCGCCTTCCCCTCTCCCCGATATTATCCATGCCTAAAAGTTTGTCTAGCCAGTCTTCGGCCTCTCTGACTTGTCTCATACATTTAAGTAGTCTATAAGGAATCCCTCTAGCCCGCTCTACCCTTTACATAGTCCATACTCAAAAGCACAAGACTTCTTTTCATAGAAGAGCATCAAAATGCTTGCTATTTTTCCGAAATTGTGGCTTTGTGTCGCCTTTTCGTTGCGGGACCGAGAATTTTATCTTATGTTAGATTTTTTTTTCAGTTTTTTTTTTGATTTTTGGCGATAACTGGAAAATTGATCGAAGTAACACAATATATGAGCTTTTTTTTTAATCCGACCCTTCAAATACACTGTTAGCTTTGAATATTATTGAGAAATTACAATATTGTTGATGAATATTCGGGTTTTGTTTGGTTTTTCGGTGAATAAGCGCTTTAAACTTGACGTGTTTGCTTCTAATCTGATTGAAGGCTTTAAAATCTCGTTTCCAGAATGACTACTGCACATCGTCCAACATTCGACCCGGCTCGTGGTGGAACAGGAAGAAATGAAGGCGATCTCTCAAAACTTTCCACACAATATTCGTCTAAAGATTTGCCTTCGCACAAGAAGCTAAAGTACAGAGAGCCACAGATTGTCGATGAGCACAGATCAAAGGTAAGACTTAGCTTACAGTTTTGTTGTTTTAGACATTTTAAGGCTCTTCTGGCTTAGAATTGCTGTATATTACACTAGGTATCGAAATACAAGTATTTCGTAGCAAATAATAAAGACTTATGTTAATTTTGATATTTTCAGGACCTTCGCCGAGTTTTAGAAGAAAGAGAAAGCAAGAGCAAAGACAAAGGATCATCAAGTTCAGTTCCAGAAAAGAAGTTAAGGTTAGAAGCGGCAGACGTAAACCCAGATAAAGATGATCCATTGGACGACGTTGATATAGACGACAGTGATGAAGACTCAGATGACGATGAAGCGTTGATGGCTGAATTGGAAGCGATTAAAAAGGAACGAGCGGCTGAGAAAGCTGCAAAAGAGGCTAAAGAAGCTGCTGAACAGGTATGACTTTATGTTTTTTGTTTTTATTTAGGTGTGGCTGCTGAATTTTGCAAGAAATTTTGGTTTAAAAGATGCGGAAGAAAATGAAGATGGTGGTCTAAAAGATTATAGCTGAAACTGCGAGCTTTGGATGCTGAAATTTATGACAAAAAGCATATTATACTAGGTTTTGAAAGCGAAAAATTGAAATTGATTTTTTCTTTGTAAAATACGAACGTTTTTTTTCATTTCGTTTTTAGAATACAATTATATGGGCATATACAACTATTTATGGAATGCAAAAATTATAGCAAAAGTTTATTTATAGCTTATCAGAGCATATTAACCTTCAATATCAGTTGACATTACCTTCCGATATAATTTCTGCCTTATAATCCCTTTTAGAATTTAAATAATTTTCTTTTTTATGAAGGTCAAAAGAGGAACGAACTTTTTGATAGACATTTTTATCACTCAAATGATAAGCTCATTAACTTTCTACGAAATTTTCGAAAATCGCGAAGGAACGATTTACATGGAGAACATCAAAAAGAAACCGAAACTACAGTAAAAGTTGTGAAATTTGGCATTTTAGAGGGTTAATTTAAAAATGGCGGCTTATAAATTATAGGAGTTAATTGCTGTTTATGCATTTTGTTGTTTTAGATAGTATAATGAAATTTTTCGGAATTTTAGTGATAAGACAATAGAAAATATATGGTTTATATGTACTGTGCAGTGAGATAAGAGTAAGAATAAATTATTGAGCGTAATAGTGTAAAAAGTGAATTAATTAGGCTTGAAATGGGGTTTTTGTTTTGATTATTGGCTAAAAATTCATAAATTTTTGTGTTTCGAAGCGGGGCGCGGAAAAGTTATTGTAACTTTTGTTAAAGTGCAGATTTAAAAAAATGGAGTAAAGGTAATAGAACAGGTTATAATTTTACAAATTTTAAAGATTGTGTGGGGTAGATGACAAAAGTTATGGCACAAACAAAAAACTTGGCATATTTTTTCGTTACTTGGCTTTTAGGTTCGTTTTTTGAAAATTTTACTAAAGAACATTCAGGCTAACAAAACTAGTTCAAAAGAACATCCAAACGATCATATATATTGCTTACAACACATAAAATACTACAAAAATTTTGCGTCACTTTGCATTTCCGCCATCTCGTTGGGGTCGTTATCAGCGAGGGACGAACAACTTTCAGCAGCTACTTTCTATTATTTTTTTAAATTGCCTTATCATTGCCTCATAAATTATACTAGTTGGTGTTTCGGTTTTCAGGAACGGGTGCGACGTGAGAACCTGTTGCAGGGCAACCCCCTACTGCAACCTCAGCAACAGTCGGCCGAGTTCAAGGTGAAGCGGCGGTGGGATGACGATGTGGTGTTCAAGAATTGCGCCAAAGGTACGGACCAAAAAAAGCCGGCCAACTTTATAAACGACTCGATTCGGTCCGAGTTTCATCGCAAATTCATGGAGAAGTATATCAAATAGGCCTAGAGGGCAATTAAGCCTAGAGGAGAAGGCTAATTAAGCCGAGGCTTTATTGAATCTATGTTAAAGAGGACTTGAGCTTACCATAGGGTGGCTATAACCTTGATAATCTTGATGATCTACCCTTTTTCTTGTTTTTATGTTAATAATAATGTTGTCTATGAGAGGTTTGAGGATTTTTTGCTGTTTTAGCATCTGCTTCTGAAGGGATTTGTATTTTTTGAAGGTTGAAGGGTTATATTATAGTAGATGAGTAAATTTTTGAAAAACAAGATCAGTCTATAGCTTATTTTTCAGAAATATGGCTATGATAAGGATTGGTTTTGGATTTATTGTTGATTACAGTATGTTATAGTAGGTATATTCTTTATAATGAATTTCTCAATTTTTATTTTTTAAAATCTCATGTTATTCTCTACAATGACTTTTCCTTGCTTTATCTTTGATATTTTTACGATTTGAGGTCATGTAAGCGGTTTCGGCGGGATAAAACTACATGTTTGGATAATGTTTTTAGCCAAAAAAGGATTAAAATGGCGGTTTGTTAAGGAAAAACATTGATTTTGTGTTGTTTTTGATCATTTTTGTCATTTTTTTTGTTTTTTTACATTTTTTTGGGTTTTGTTTTAGAAAAAATCTTTGTAGATGATTAAAAATGGCAAAAACAAACTTTAAAAAACAAGTTTTGTTGAAGTTATTATACATTTTGATGGTTGAAAGTGGAAAATTATGTTGTTGTAGGTATAGGAATAAGCTTTTTTTCGAAATATTTTAATTTTTGTGGCTTTGAATTTTAAAATTTTGTCAAAAAAAGGTTGTTTTTGGACAGAAAAATGAGATTTTTTAAGTCTTGCAAGGATTTATTGACCTTTTTCGGTTTAATATTGTTCTTCCAAGTCATGTTTTGGGTCTTCAAAATCTTTTTCTGATTCTTCAACATCATTTTTTGGTTCTTGATCATCATTTCTTGACTTTTTATCATCGTTTTTTCACTCTCACATTATGTTTTGGTCCTTTATCATCATTTTCTTATTCTACAACATTATTTTCTAAGTCCACCTGCAGTTTCTTCAACAACACTTTCCAAACCCAGCTGAACCCTCTCGAGCCTCATTGCTCTCTCACCCTCCCAAATAATACCCAGTTTCAGACACAAAGTAATATCAACCCCTCGAATATACTGTTTTTACCATGGTTATCACTTTATAAACACTGTATAAATCAATTTACATTCCATAAATTCAGTTTTTGTTATTTCAAAGGTTTCAGTGTCCTTTGAGTTTTTTTTAAATAGTCCGAGAACTTTTGAAACGCGTTGTTGTTTTTTTTCGAATTTTCAGATGGGTACACACCTACAACGGGTGCTGGTGTTCACGTTGACCTTCATCTCGTACGCCTTGTATCATGCGTCGAGGAAGAATCTGAGTGGAGTTAAGGCGTCGGTAGCACACGAATGGCTGGATAATTCGACACATGAGGTATATTATAGTGTATCTCATATATATGATATGATATAGAATATGATAGACAATGGGTGCTTTTTCGGCTTGGGCTTGGTAGGCTCAGGTTTACTAAGGATAGGCTTATGATTAGTAGGTATAGGCTTTTTAGGCCTATGCTTGGTAGGTTTAGGTTTAGTAGGGGTAGGCTTAGGCTTACTAGGGGTAGGTTTAGGCATAGGCTTAGTAGGTTTAGACTTAGTAGGCTTAGGCTTAGTAGGTTTAGGCTTAGTAGGCTTAGGCTTAGTAGGCTTAGGTAGTAGGCTTAGGCTTAGTAGGCTGTGTCTTAGTAGGCTTAGTACTGTTAGACCGAGACGTAGGCTTAATGTTAGGCTTAGCAGGCTTAAAAAAAGTACTTTCCGTAGATTATTATTGCTTATTTTACAGTAGCTAAAAAAGTATTGCCTCGCAGTAAAACAAAGCCAGATCCCAGCACTCGCAGTCATTTGTTGGGTCGTTTTACATCGAGGCAAATATTATATAAAAGTACAATATTACATAAGAAAACGTTGCGTAATACCATTTCTTGCAATTTCTCTAAGGCTATCTTAATATGTAATAGAATTGATATTAGGTAATGCCACACAATTTCTGACGGAACACTTTGTTTAGAAAATGATGCGATATAGGTGTAGGTAGCTTAGCAGAATAGGGGCAAAATAGTTTGGGTGTGATGTTTTAGTTATAATGTTGGTAGACTTGGGTTTGGTATTCTTAGGCTTAATATGCATGGACTTAGGGGCTTAGGATTAGTGAACTTGGGCCTACTAGGCTTAAGCTTAAAAGGCTTAGGCTTAGCAGGTTTAGGCTGATTAGGCTTAGTAGGCTTAGGTTAGTAGGCTTAGGCTTAGTAGTCTTAGGCTTGTTGGCGTAGGCTTAGGCTGAATAGGCTTAGGCTTACTAGGCTTAAGGTCACTAGGCTTAGGCTGAAGAGACTTAGGCTTTGTAGGCTTAAGAAGTTTAGGGTTAATTCACATAGGTTTGGCAGGCTTATGCTTATTAAGCCTAGGTTTAGTAGGTTGAGGCTTAGTAGGATTAGGCTTATTAGGCTTAAGAAGTTTAGGTTTAATTTACTTAGGCTTAGTAGGCGTAGGCTTAGTAGGGGTATGTTTAGGCTTATGAACTTTTAGAACTTTAAAAAATTTTTAAACTCTTACTTTTAGCCATTTTTCGATGACCCAGCCAAAGCCAACACCTTCCTGGGCACCCTGGACGCTCTGTTCATGTTATGTTATTCAGGGGGTCTCTTACTATGGGGTGGAATCGGCGATCGATGGAATCCATTGAAGGTTGTTGTCATCGGTATGATTGGATCTGGTCTGTCACTTACGCTGTTCGGAACATTACCAGTCGTAACACACTTTTACAATGTCATATACTACATCATTATATATGCGGTGTTTGGTGTGATGCAGGGTGCTGGATGGCCAAATGAGGTTACTATCATGGTAAGGAGGTTTTTTGTTTTTGCTTGTTTTTTAGGTAATATTTTAGTATTTAGTACTATTTTTTGGTTTTTTAGGTAACATTCTATGATTTTAGTACCGTTTTTGGGTATTTTAGGTAACACTTTACAATTTGGTACTACTTTTCGGTTATTTTAGGTAACATTTCACTATTTTAGTACTACTTTTCGACGTTTTAGGTAACATTTTGCTATTTAGTACCACCTCAAGTCATTTTTAGTCCACTATCTACAATTTACAACCAATTTAGGTAAAATTTTACAATTTAGTATCATTTCAGGCCAACTGGTTCAAAAAGAACCGCGGTTTCGTGATGGGCCTATGGGCCGCGTGCCAGCCGGTTGGCAACATCATGGGTGCTCTTATAGTATCAATGGTGGTACCACTAGGCTATGAATGGACATTCCTCGTCAATTCGGGTATCATCATAGCCTTTGGCATAATTTTATTGTTCTCAATCGACAATAAACCACCGGTCGAAATGGAAGAAAGCAGTCCAGACCTGGAGGCTAGAGTGGAAGAGGTGTCACATGAACCAATTTCAATGTGGAAAGCTCTGTTTCTGCCTAATGTGTTACCTGTGAGTTGAGGATTTTGTTAGTACTGTGTAGTAGTAAGAAAGGAGGATTAGTACTGTATAATACTAAAAAGTAAAGTTTAGTACTATATAGTACGAGGGTTCAATATTGATTTATAGTACTAAGTAGTACTGCCAAATCGTACTGATAATTACTGCAATGGATTTTTAGTGTTATATAGTATGAGATAGCAATTTTAATGTATCGTACTATATAGTACGAAAAGTCAAGTTTTTGGTAATGTTCAATGCTATATAGTATTGAAAATGATTTTTGAGTATAGTACATATGTTTTAGTTTTGATTTTTAGTACCATATGGTAAGATAATTCAATTAGTACTACTGTTGGTACTATATAGTACTAAATATCGAATTTTGTTGTACTTACTATATTTTATTTAAAATTGATTTTTTAAATTTTTTTGGTACTAAAATCAACATTTGGTGCTATTTAGTACTAGTACTGAAATTTAGTGCTATGTAGTACTAGTACTAAAAATTATAAATATTATTTTTTCAGTACTGTCTATGTAACGCATGCCTAAAATTCGTAAACTACGCCTTCTTCTTCTGGCTTCCATTCTACCTACATCAGAACTTCCAATGGGATGAGAGTGTAGCCAACCAGCTGTCAGCGTGGTACGATTTCGGCGGTATTGTTGGCTCCGTTCTCGGTGGTATCATATCAGTAAGTTTATGAAGTAAAATACGAGTTTTATGAATAAAAATGTTTTTAAAACATTATAAAATGGCTTTAGTATCGAAAACGTGCCGAAAATTTCAAGAAATTTGAAAAAAAATTTTGGCAAGAAATTTAAAATTTGAATTTTTAAAAGTGCAAATTTAAATTTGAAATTTTGTGTGTTGACTAAACATGGTAGTAGTATGCAGACTACAAATTTTGAGCCTATATTTGTCAAGTGCTTCACTTTTTATGGCTTTTTGAATATTTTGAAGCTGCAGCCTGCGGATCGGTTTATTTTGTAGGGCGTAAGCTGTGAATCTTTAAAAATAGATTTTTGGTACATATGGTACTTTTAATGAAATAAAAGAATGTTTCTTTATTTTTTCAAAAAAAAATTTTTTTTTGAATATTTTGAAAAATAAAATTTTTTTTAAAATTTGAAATTTCCAGGACAAACTTGGCCACCGCGCCCCAGTCATCACTACAATGTTAATCGGCTCGGTCGGCCTATTATTCGCCTATTCGGACGCGGGTCCGAACAAATTCATTAACATTCTGTTGATGACCTTCTTGGGTGTGACCATTTCCGGGCCGTACAATTTGATTGTTGGTACGATTTCCGTGGATTTGGGCTCACAACCAGCACTGGCTGGTAATCCAAAGGTAGGACTGGGGGTGTTTTTAAGGGTTTTGGGGGAGGTAGTGTACGATAAGATATAATGGAATATGGTGGGGAAGTGGAAAGTGTGGTAGGGTGCGATACGATAAGATACAGTAGGATCAGATAACTGTAATGTGAAGAAAGGGGGTTATGGTACGATCTGTTAGTAGGCACGGTGATGTTATGGTAGATTTGTAAAAGGGCTGGGCCCAATTTTTTGGCCAGAGAGGGTCTCCTATTAGGTCTAGGGTAGGGTATGGTAAGCTATCGTAGGATAATATAGGGTTGGGATACACGTAGGAGTTGGATAACTCAGGGTACGGCAGGGCAGGGTAAGAGGTTACAGTAAGTTAAGGCGGGGTAGATCAGGGTAGGGTATAGTAGGGTAGGGTACAGTAGAATAGAGTAGGGTAGGGTAGGGTAGGGTACAGGGCCGGGCGGGGACCTTTGGTCTGGGGGCGGAGGTCCCTGTGCCGATTTTTTGCGAAATTTTTTTTCTGAAAATCCACAGGGGGGGGACCACGTTCAATTTTTTTTCAAAAATTTTTTTCTGGGGGGATCCCCCCCCCTCGTCCCCCCCCTCGCGTCCGGCCCTGGTAGGGTAGGTAGGGTAAAGTAGGGTAAGGCATGATAGTGGAGTGTAGAGTAGGGTAGAGAAAGCTAAGTTACAGTAAGATGAGTATAATTTTTTAATTTTAAAATTTCAGGCCATGTCTACAGTAACCGGTCTCGTGGACGCATGTGGATCTCTGGGCTCAGCCGTAGGCCAACTGTTCGTGCCAGTCGTTCAGAATGGCTTGGGATGGAAATACGTCTTCTTCCTGTTCATTATCATGGTATGCTCGTCGTTGTGCTGTCTCTGTTGTACCATACCTCAAGTCCGCGTTAGACTGTATCCAAAACATTTTGGATCCGAAAAGAAAATTGCGAATGATTTTGAAATGAAATAATAAGCGAAACGAAAAATATTGTTTTTGAAAAACGGATTTTGAAGTTTTTGGCTAAAATTTTTGTTTTACTGCGGTTTTTTGTTGCTTTTTTAATATAATTATTGCGCGTTTTTAAGCCTAAAAAGTAACATTTAAGTTTATAAGATACTTTTTAAGCCTAAACAGTTACGTTTTAGCTTACAATATCCTTTTAAAGCCTAAAATTCAACAGTTAGGCTTATAACATCAGTTTCAACCTTAATATGTAACATCTAAGTCTATAGTTAAGCTTTAAGCCTAAAATTGATTTTTAAGCGTAAAGTTGACTTTTTAAATCTAAGATTCATTTTTAAGCCTAAAAATGACATTTTAATCTTAAAATATTCTTTTTGAGCCCAACATTAAATCTTTAAGTCTAAAATTTATTTTAAAGCCTAAGACTTTTTTAAGTAAAAAAAAAACTTTTAAGCCTAGAATTTACTTTTTAAGCCTAAACTTGACTTTTAAGCCTAAAATTAACTTTCGAAGCCTAATATTTTTTTTTAATTTAAAAAAAGCCTTAAGCCTGACTCTGAATGTTTAATTCATTTGTAAGTTTTAAAATCTATCGTTCTATTAGGTTGAGCCAAAAGTAGCGGGACACTTTTAGTTAGAAAACAAATAAATAATATCCCGCTACTTCTGGTTCAACCGAATATCTTTTCAAGCCCAACTTTAATTTTACTTTTATTTAAACCACTATCGATTAAGTTCTTCGCTTTAATTATGCAAATTTCAGAACTCCCTGTCGGTGGTGTGCTTGATCCGACGCAGCGCTCTCGACGTGTACGACCTGTACCAAACGCGGCAACGACGACGCAGCGTGCTGGTGGATGAAGGCGAGGACCAACCCCTCCTTTCTTAATCTTTCTTTTCTTGTTTTAGTTTCGCCCAACCTATCCAAGTGATCTTACCCTCTCCTTCTGTCTCTGATCGTGTATAAAGCGGCGCCATATCATGGGTGTTAATAAAATAATTATTGTGTTTGTGGTACTAACAAGGTCATATCGTGCTTATATTTTGTGGTACTAACGGGGTTTTGTCGTGCTGTTGTTTTGAGTACTAACAAGATTTTATCGTACTGATGTTTTGAGTACTAACAGGGCTTTATCGTACTTATGTTTTGTGGTACTAACAAGCCTTTATCGTAGTGTTAACTTGAGTACTAGAAAGGGTTTGTCGTACTGATGTTTTGGGGTATTAACAGAGTTTTATCGTGCTGTTGTTTTGAGTATTACCAGGGCTCTATCGTACTTTTGTTCAGTAGTATCAGCGTTGTTTGTTCGTACTGATACTTTGAGTACTATCAAGGCTTTATTGTACTTGTATTACGTGGTACAAACGAGGTCATATTGTACTGTTGTTTTCAGTACTAACAAGGCTTTAGCGTACTCAAATTATGAGTACTAATAAGGCTTTATCATACTGTTGTTTTCAGTACTAACAAGGGTTTTTTGTGCTTATATTTGGTGGTACTAACGAGGTTTTATCTTACTGGTTTTTTTTAATACTAAAAGCGCTTTATCGTACTTATATTTGGTGGTACTAACAAGGAGCTCCTCGTACTTTTATTTTGAGTACTAACTATTTTATTGTGTTGTATATGGTTTTCAAACGTATTTTTATTTGTTACAGTAATTTGTAGTACAGAGTATTAGTACTGTGTACATATGACAAGATCATTTGGTATTCTGTATATGGTCCACTACTTTTTAACGCCACTTTAAACACTTAAGTAATCAATACTCTTGCCACTGTCAATGTAAAGCAATATTCATTCCAACCTTTGTTCAAAAAATGTATCATTATGACGAGTTTTTATTGAATAAATCGAAGTTATGTTATTGTAAAACTTTACGACAAAGTTAAATAAAAATGACATACAGTGGAACCTCCGTATAAGGAACTATAATACTATATAACGAAAGCCTCTCATAACAAACATGTTTCAACTCCCTTAGCGATTCATTATACAATGGTTTCACTGTAGTAAAAACTCGTATCCCAACCTTTGTTGGGCACTTGATCTGTTTGTGTGTTTTGTTTCAAAACGTATTGTTTTATCATTTCATTGTTGTTTTAGGCTTTTTTTAGGCTAACAGTGTCAAAATGACAAACTTGATGACATTTTTTACTTCAGAAATGGAATTTTTCAATAATTTGTAATTGTATGCAGGGCCGGGCGGTACGTTTGGTCTGGGAGCGGGGTAAAAAAAATAGGCACAGGTAAAAAATTTTTTCGAAAAATCCACAGGGGGGGGACCACGTTCCACTTTTTTCGATTTTTTTTTTCTGGGGGGGGGGGCTCTACGCACGGTAATGGAGCCGAGCCTACTCTTTTTAGACCCGCCCGTGCACCAAGTTTATTGCCATTACTTTTTGTGACATTTTGTTTACTTTGTATTGATTTAGTTTTTATTGCTATCTTTTTGCATTTTTTATATTTTTATTGTCTTTTTTAAAGTTACACTGTAATTTTTTGTTGGGCGGGGTAATTTTTTTTTGTGAGAGCAGGGGGGTTAAAAATTAAAAAAAAATTATTTTTTTAATTTTTTTTATTTTTTTTTAAATTTTTTTTGTTTCTGCCTTTTTTTATATTGGGGGGGTAAAAATTTCTTTCTCTCTCCCCCCCCTTCTCTACCCACCATTTTTTGCAATTTGCTTTGAGCTGCCAAAAAACGTTTAACTTGACCCTATTCATGATTCGAAAATAATGGCGTGGGCAGAGTCAAGAAATGAATTATGAGTTACATTAAAAAAAACCCTCAAACTTTTTGTTATTTTGATCCGAAAACTGTAGTTTAAGGCATCTGACACCCTCTCACATTGCCCCGAACACCCCCCCATGTTTGTTTTGAGGCTTATCAGCCCTGCGGCGCTGTTTACGAGACTATCAGAAACGAATGATTGTTGGCTTTGAAACTTTGCTAAAGACATTGTTTTTGAAGCGAAAACTTTGTTTGAGGATTATGCTATCAACATATGTTGTGATAGACAATATCAATTAAAAATGACAGTTTTGTCGGTTAAAGAATGGCAGTTTTGTCGATTTGAAAATGGCAGTCAAAAAAATTTTAGAAACTGAAATTATTAGGTTGTTCAAATAATTCTGTGCCTCTAAACCCAAAAATTTTAGATTGGGTTAAAAAATATCAATTAAAGAATGGCAGTTTTGTCGATTAAATAATGGCAATTTACAAAAATTTTAAAAAATTGAAATTTTTAGGCTGTTCAATTAGTTATGTGCCCCTTACCTCAAAAAAATTGCTTTAAAGACAGCGCAGAATTATTTGAACACTATATTAAATAGAACCAACTTTAATGGTGTTATAAGCCTAAAAATGAATTTATAATGAATTTTTAGGCTTAGCATACAGGTTTAGGCTTAAAAAATTTAAGCTTATAAAACAAATTTTAAGACTTGGCCCACAGTCATAGACTAACGCACATATTTAGGCTTAATTTAAATTTTTAGGCTTTATTTACATTTTTAGGCTTAACTTACATTTTTTTAAATGAATTTATAATTAATTTTTAGGCTTACAAATACAAAATAATACTAGTAGCAGTAAGTATAACAAAGTTGATTGTAAATTTCATAACATAAACGTTTAAATCATTAAAAAACGTAATAACAATTACCACACCTTATTGATGATGACTTATAACAGGAGTGGCACTTTAAGGCTTCAACTCATGATTTTGAAACTTAGAAGATTAGAACAACAGTTTACATATTGGTTATTAGTTTGACCTGTTTCATTGATTTTATATTAAGAAGATTTTGTAGAAAAATTAGAAGGAGGGGGGGGAGAGGGGTAAATAGGGTTAGGACTAGAGCTAAAGCTAGGGCTAGGGCTAGGGCTAGGACTAGAGCTAGGGCTAGGGCTAGGGCTAGGGCTAGGGCTAGGGCTAGGGCTAGGGCTAGGGCTAGGGCTAGGGCTCTGGGCTAGGGCTCTGGGCTAGGGCTCTAGGCTACGGCTCCGGGCTAGGGCTCTGGGCTAGGGCTCTGGGCTGGGGCTAGGGCTCTGGGCTGGGGCTCTGGGCTAGGGCTCTGGGCTAAGGCTCTGGGCTAGGGCTCTGGGCTACGGCTCTGTGCTAGGGCTCTGGGCTAGGGCTCTGGGTTAGGGCTCTGGGCTAGGGCTCTAGGCTAGGGCTCTGGGCTAGGGCTCTGGGCTAGGGCTAGGGCTAAGTCAGTTTATTATTCATTTTGTGATCATTTGTACCTTTTTGCAAAATTTATTATCTGCCTACGTCATCATTCTTCTGAATCATGGTTGTATTGACCTACAACCCATTGACTCATTGATTGTTGATATACAATCGTAAAGGATGATAAACAAATTAAAAAAGATAATTAAATTGAAGTTTGAGTCATCTTCAGGGCCGGGTTACCCCTCCGTCTCCCGCAGAAAAAAAAATTTCGAAAAAAGTTGAACGTGGTCCTGTGGATTTTTGAAAAAAAAATTTTCTGTGCCGACCAGTGTTTTGCCGGACCGGACCGGACGGACCGAAACAAAAATTTTTGCGTACCGGACCGGACCCAAAAACCTGCGGACCCGGACCGAAGAAAAAGCTCCGGACCAGTCCAGAAGAAAAAATTTTTTTTTATTTTAATAGAAATGATTTAAAAATTGCAAATAAAATGTACTTTTAAGAGTTTTTAAGCAAAAAAGAAAGCAGTTTTAGCGCCTCTTGCTTTTTTTAAAAATTAAAAAAATTTTTTTTGCGGACCGGACCGGACCCAAAAATTTTGGGTTTGGACCGGACCGGACCCAAAAATTTGAGGTTGAAAATCGGCGGACCGGACCGGTGAAAAACGCTCCGGACCGGTCCGGGCAAAACACTAGTGCCGACCTTTTCGACCCCCGCCTCGACCAAAAGTCTGTATCTGGCCGGCCCTGGCCAACTTTATCAACTTTTTTACGATTCGGAAGTCTTAGGCTTAGTCATGGTCTTTATCTTAGTTTTAGGCTTTTGGTAAATCTGAAATTGTGGTTTAAGCCTAAGAATGCAAGCTAAGGCTAAATAAGTAAGTTAAGCCTAAAAATGTAAATTAAGCCTAAAAATGTGTGTTAAGCCTAAAAAATTTGGGCCAAGTCTTAAAAGATGTTTTATGGGTTCAAATTTTTTAAGCCTAAAAATATTTTTTTTTCAAATTTTTTTTGCCTAAACACAATTCATGTCATTTTAAACTATACTTTATCAAGTTTCTGTCCAAACAACAATATTTGTCATTTTTTCCAAATTTTATCGATAAAACGGTGATAACAATGTAAATGAGTAACCCCAACAACCTTTACGATTCTATTTGTGTACGATGGTCAGAAAGTGACGTTTAATCAGTTGGAAACGTCAATTTACCTTTAACCGTTATCACCTTAGCATGATGTCACGCTAATCAAGGAGTTGCAAATGACGATGAATTCGTCACTTTCGAATTGTTATAAAAGCTGAGGTGATAATAAAGAAGGGTTATCATTTTAAAAAAGTTTGGGGGATGATATCATTATTGCTGTTTAATTAGGTATAGTAGGGAAGGTCTGTGCTAGGCTAAAGCAAAAAAGTACTGGATATGCCCAATGGGTTGTATTAAGATTATGTTTTGATATTTTGTAGTGTTACAGTAACCCAAGGTGGAGCAGGATAAGGTAGGGTAGGTTAAAGCAGTAATATGGTAAGGCAAGGTAGTGAGGGTGGGGACAGCGCATGGGTAAAGAAGGGTAGGTTAATGAAGGGCAAGAAGGGCAGGACAAGGCAAAGTGCGGTAGGGTAGGGTAAGGTAGGGTAGAGTAGGGTAGGGTAGGGTAGGGTAGGGTAGGGTAGGGTAGGGTAGGGTAGGGTAGGGTAGGG
The DNA here is from genome assembly GCA_904066225.2 of Bursaphelenchus okinawaensis. NCBI lineage: Eukaryota > Metazoa > Nematoda > Chromadorea > Rhabditida > Aphelenchoididae > Bursaphelenchus > Bursaphelenchus okinawaensis. Next base: position 617,855 of record CAJFCW020000005.1, on the reverse strand, counting down.
TAGGGTAGGGTAGGGTAAGGTAGGGTAGGGTAGGGTTTTATGGTTTTATTTCAAAACTTTTGCTATTCAGAGTTATCGCTTATCAAATTTGTTGTCAATGTGTTCAATTACGAAACTCCTAAACTACTGTAACCAAACCATTTTTAATTTTTTTCAAAAAAACTTTATTTTATGATTTGCAATTAAAACGTCATTTTTGAATAAATTTTTTTATTGTAAAAATGTTTTATCACCACATTGTTGCCCTCCTTACCTCTGCCTTGTTGTGTTTATGTTGACACTGATGTTCGTGTTTATATAGACATTGTTTTGGGTCGAGAACTGGGTGCGGAACTCAAGTGAGGGCAACAGAAAGATACGTGAAGATTTGGGTCGTAAATGATCGGGTATTGATTTCAAGAGATCTACATAGCCAAAGCTATGAATACGTCTAGTTTTTAGCCGGCTAGGGCTCTAGGCTAGGGCTCTGGGCTGGGGCTCTGGGCTAGGGCTCTGGGCTAGGGCTCTGGGCTAGGGCTCTGGACTAGGGCTCTGGGCTAGGGCTCTGGACTAGGGCTCTGGGCTAGGGCTCTGGACTAGGGCTTTGAGCTAGGGCTCTGGGCTAGGGCTGAGGCTAGGGAGAGCTTTTACGAACTTTGGGTTTTCTTTCTAAATTGCCATTTTTAATTAAACTAAACCACCAAAAGCTCCAAAAATTTACTACATTATTCAAAAGATACCGCAGTATCATAAGAATTACAAAACTATTTAAAATTTTAGTTTAGTCTATTAAAAAATGGCACGAAAGTTTAAAAAATGTCTGTTTTTTGAAACATTTTGAGGCAATTTTAAAAATTAATTTTTGCTATTTTAGGTAACAGTAAAAAAAAGTTTTTAAGCCCAAAAGCTAGCCTACGGTATCACCTTTTATTTCTACTAAACTTTTTTTATTTCCGCTAATTAGTCGTGGTCTATTTTGTAGTCTAAGCGATAAGGCTGCAACACAAAGTAGACTCCAAATCAGCATTTGATGATATGACACGTATTGTTGACAAAAAAAGTACATCAAACTGTATCAAACTTTTTTTTGTACGCTGTTTATCATGGTTTAGCCAGTTGTACTCGGTTTTGGAAGAACTTATTGTTTGACAGCGATCAGTTCAAGTGCAATATTATTATAGGTATCGATAACGTTACTTTTTTGATAAATAAGGCTTGGGAATGAAAAAGTTATTGATTAGGAAAATTTTTTGAAAAAGGAAGTAATTTTGGGTATTATATGGGTATAAAATTGAAATTAAAAAAAATTTGTTTGGGAAAAAATCAGTTTTAAAAAATTTAAAAAACTGCACTGTGCAGTCATTTTTATAATTTTTAAGTCATAACTTTTTTTTAACTATTATATATATTTAAAAAAAAATTTTAGTACTATTAGCCTAAAAAACATATTTTTGAACTTTCAAAAAAATTTTTTTTTAAATTAAAAAAATTTTTTTTGAAAAAATATTACCAGGGGGACCACGTTTAACTTTTCAAAAAAAATTTTTTTTGACTGGGCAAGGGTAAAAAAAAGAAAAAAAAAGTTTGAGTTTTATATATGTTGTAAAACAAAAAATCTATGTTCGCAGCAATTTTTAGCTTTTTATTTACCGGTCGATTTATGATGAGTTAAAAGTCGAAACTTGAAAAAAGTTTGAATGCCTGGTGAAATAGGAAGAGGGTGAAAAGTGTTTTAACTTAATGCATGTTGTAAAGCATGTAAAAATGTATATGTGTAGCAATTTTTAGCTTTATATTCAATTTACTGGTCGAGTTATGACGAGTTGAAAAACTCGAAAATCCAAAAAAGTTCGATTCCGCTTGGAAGTCGATGATTTTTAGACTTAAAATTACTATAATTTTAGAGATTTAAAAGGTATAAAGTATAACAGTTCTATTTGCACTTTATTTTTGACCTATTCTTCAATTTCCATTACTTTTTGCAACCCCCCTTTCAGCCAATCAGCGCGCGAGATCTGGTCTCGACCTGAATCCGCCATAAACACAGGTTGGGGGCGGCTCGGTCGAGAATAAGGCGAATTGGGATTAGGAAACAATATTTTTTGCGAGGAAACACTATTTGTCGTTTGTCTGTTTTGCACACTGATAACGCGTTTGTTTCAGAACAATAACGAGGAAATGCAGAGATACGACCATTACAGTCACGACCAGCTTCAGTTCTACAACCCAAGCACGTTTTGCGAAGACAACGAGTGTTGTAAGTGGTTTTGGTAACTTGGGAGTGGGGTGGAGAGAGGCGGAATTAAAAAAAGTCAAATTTTGAGTTGGGCGGGGTAAAAAATGAAATTTTAAAAAAAATAAAAAATAAAAATTTTTTTTTAAAATTTTTGGTTCTACTACAATATAATGCAAGGTTTATTTATCCTAAGCTTCAAAAACAACATGGGCGTGGTAAAAATTTCATTTGTCAAGTTTTTTTTTTCGAAAAAAGTTTTTTTTTCAAATTTCGAAATTTGTACCCTTACCACAATATAACACAAAATATACCTATACATAGCCTTAAAAACTACTTATGCATTATAAAAAGTGGCATTTTCCACATTTGTTTTTTTAAAAAAAAAGTTTTTTTTGAAATTTCGAAGCTACTGTCCCTACCTCAATATAGCCCAAAATCTACCTCTACCATGCCTAACCTCACACCTTTAAGCCTAAAAATTCACTATTATTTTAATTTTTTGCACTTTAAAGTTAGTCCAACCTATTTTTTCGACTTTTCAGCGAATTTGACCTGGGGGCTTTCTGCGGTGATAAGGGCCTTAAGGGCTTGGAATGGAAACAACCATCAGTTGTTTCTTTTCCTCGTTTTGTAATCAGGCGGCTACAAAAATTGAATTTTTTAATGATTTTTGATTCGCAATAGTTTTTATTTGAGGGGGGGGCGGGTAGGGTGGTAAGGATGAAACGGGGGAGGGGGGGGGGGTATAGATCGGGAGGATTATTTTGAAGTGTTTTTATACTATGGACAAAACTGCAAGCCACGTATTTTACATTTTTTAAAACGTAAATTTAATTAAAAAATAAAAACCGCAATCACTTTGTTTACAAAACTTTTTTTTTAATTTGGGTTTGCTTATAAGCCTTATGGGTTTTCATGTCATACTTGGTTTTTACATTTTAAGTCTACCGTAGCCTTACATACTCTACCCTATTTAACCTATACCTTACTCTAGCCTTACTCTAGCCCTATCCTAATCTACTCTTAAATTAGTCTTTCCCTACCTTTGTATCTTAAGCTTACCCTAGCTCTACTCTAGCCTAGCCTTATCCTAGCCATACCATGCCTTCTTTTTGACCTCCGCTCCCAGGCCAAAAGCCCCTGCCCGGCTTTGCCTTACCTTATCAAATTTTATTAGGTCTCTAATAGGCTTAAGCTTGGCAAACTCAGGTTTATCTAGCTTGTTCTTATATTAAGCCCCGACATAAAGAACCCGCCGTTTTTTAAAGGCAATTACAGGCAAAGTATGGCGGGTTCTACATGTCGGCACCGAATACTTTGCTATGCCACTTTACCTTACCTTAAACTATATTATACTACTTTTCTACTTTGTTTGACCCACTAACCCATCTATTACAAAGTGTTAAAATATTATAGTATTCTTTTGTTAATTTACCATCAAAACGTCTCTCTTATTGTATTGATATCAGTGTTTATTCTAGCACAATTGGTCATAAACTCTTGCGGCTAAAGTTTGACGTGTTTTTGTGCATTTTCAAGGTATTTTTATCCTTTTGTAGAACCTATTTTTGGTATAAAATCAAATTTGAATAGGGGAGGGGGGGGAGGGGGAGATGTGATTTTGGAATTGATCTGGATGTTGTTGTAAGGGTAATCTTCTTATTGAAGGACTTGATGTTTGATATGATTTTCAATAGTTGAGCCTTGGCCTTAGGTTAAGCCTAAGCCTTAGCCTTAGCTTTAGCCTTAGTCTTAGCCTTAGCTTTAGCCCTAGCCTTAGCTCCAGTCCTAGCCCAGATAGACATCAGGAACAGTCCGGGCCGGCCTCGACTCAAATTTAAGTCGGACCAAGCCTGTAAGTCAAGGTTCGACCCGTTTCCATGAAAAAAGTTTTACCCTGCCCTTGTTTTCTTTTATTTGCTCTACCCCCCTACACTACCTTACCTTACCTTCCCTTACTCTACTCCTCCCCCCCCCCATAACCTAATCAACCTCCCTTCAAACCCAAAACTCCTCTTCGTCTCGGTTCATTTCCCTCACCCCCCCCCCGCTCTCTCTTTTATAATGTGCATTGCCTTATATGGGTTCATAAGTAGATGGTAGAGTCATCTTTGGTTTTTGTTCAGGTACCTCATTCGATTGCATGAAGACGTCTTGAAAGCCTTCGGAATGGGCGTCTGAATCACGTCTGTTTATCTAAGGGCGCGTGAACTGATCCACCCTCGGCGAGAAACATTCTCCGGAAAAGGATCGCGGCCATAACCCCACCGAGCGTCGTTAAATACGCGGTGACAGTAAAAATTGGGACGGCTGAAGGAGAGTGGGGAATGGGGGTTAGAGTGGTGGAAGAGTGAGGAAGGGGGGGGAGGCTAAAGGAGAGTGGGGGGTGGGTGGTGGGGGTTTTGGTTGATTTTTTGGCTTTATTTGGCTATATTGGGTAAAACTTTAAAAATTTTTTTAAAAAATACGGAACAGGCTTGAGGGGGGGGGGGTTTATGCTACGGGAAAAAAGTGATGGTGATGGCACAGTAAAAAACTTCAAGGTGGGGTAAAGCAGCTTAAAATATGATAAAGTAGTTTGGTATGATAGAGTAGGGTGGACTGAATAGGATAGGATGAGAAAGGGTAGAACAGTAACGAGTATATATTAGATAAGGTATGGCAATGAAAAATAAAGTACAATAGGGTAGGGTAGGGTAGGGTAGGGTAGGGTAGGGTAGGGTAGGGTAGGGTAGGGTAGGGTAGGGTAGGGTAGGGTAGGGTAGGGTAGGGTAGGGTAGGGTAGGGTAGGGTAGGGTAGAGTAGTGTAGGGTAGGGTAGGGTAGGGTAGGGTAAATTTCTTTTGATTACCGTAATCTAATGTTATAAAGTATTTGAATACAAGTATATCAGTAAAACTTATACTGTAACTCTTTCAGGCATGGAACCTACGTACGCAACAAACCCTCTAGTACATCATCAACTCAAATTAGAGCCGTATTCTGAATATTACTATCCAATGGAGTTCTACGCTGAATATCAACCAAACTACATCCCAACTTCTGAGCATCTGAATCAGCCTCAGTCATCGTATGAGCTATCGTCATCACGGCATGATTCTGCCTCTGAAGCGTTAAGTAGATCAAATATGGATTCAGAATCCCGACGATCACAAATGACTTCTAGTTTACCGTGCTCTTCTACATTGGCTTCAGATCTACCGTGCATATCTTTTTTAGAATCAGATATATCTTGTAAATCGTCACGGCTACATGATTTGTCGTGCATATCTTCACAGACTTCAGAGTTACCGTGCATTTCATCAATGGTTTCAGAATTACCGTGTAGGGCTTCTGACTTACCGCCGCTAGCTTCAGAGCTTCACTGTCCTCCATTCATGCCTCCAAATTCATCATGTCTACAGCCAATGACGTCATCGTGCCCATTAACCATGCCTTCAAACCCATCGTGCCGCTCCTCCCTAACCTCAGAATCCATGTGTAGCACAACTTCAGAACATCATAATCTATCGTACAAATACTCTCCAGGTTCAGAATTCTCATCAAGCTCTTCTCCCACCAACTTCTCGGTTATATCTTTATCTCCCGGTTGTTCATCATCACATTCGAGTTGCTCGAGCACGTTGATGAACGTTCATTTGCCTCCGGACATTTGTGCCAAAGTATTTTGTCCTCCAAGTGCTGTGAATCCAAGTGGACATCACCGTATGCCAAGGAGGAATAAGGTGGAGTTGCAGGAGAAACGGAATTACAAGTGCAATGTCTTAGGTGAGTCAATGTTTTTTGGGCCGTTTTTGAATTTTTCGAAATTTTTTTGAAATTTTTTTTAAAACGTTATTAAACTAGGGTCTATTGGGCACATTTTGACACATTTTGGCAATCCTACTTTATCATTTCACATTACTGTACTCATTTCTTTGTATATAACATCTTTATTTTTTCAAAGGTTAGCCACTGTCATTTTTAAATCATATTAAAATTTTTTGAAATTTTTTAAAAAAGTTGTTTAGACAGTTTTAAACTAGAGTCTATTGGGCACATTATGACAAATTTTAGCTGTCTTACCTTATTATATGACTTTACTACCGTCATTTCTTTGTATACACCATCTTTATTTTTTCATACGTCAGCCACTGCCATTTTTAAGACATATTTAAATTTTTTGAAATTTTTTTGAAAATCCAGTCAACATATCATAAGCTAGAGTCCTTTTGCCACATTACACCAAACTTTCACAATCCTAACTTATCACCTGACATAACTACAGTCATTTTCCGTATGTACCGTCTCTCTTTTCCCCAAATATTTGCGGTCGGATTAGAGATGGCGTAATATTGCATGGATATAAAGTTACTTGTTGTCTCAACAACTTTTAATCAAGACTCGGATTAATGCTGACTCATTTTACAGGCTGCACCAAGGTCTACACAAAAAGCTCGCATCTGAAGGCGCATCAGAGGATTCATACAGGTGAGGTCTTCTCTTTTTTTTGGCGTTTGTTTTGTGGTTTTGATGTGACATTTTTATCTTTACTGAGTTTAGTATGTGATTTTGAAGTTGTTTGTAGATACTAGGTAAATTACCAGAGTCTTTTACACCTTTGCTCAAAATTTCAGACAGTTTAGTCAAGTATAACATAAGTTATGGCAATTTATTTAAAAATATCGAGGTTAGACCTCATGGATAATATTATTTTTTGTTGTCTACGAATCGTAATTTAGTTTTACAATTTTATTTTTTTAAAATACGTTTTTAAATAGTATTTTACATTCAAATACAAAAGCATTTTATGATTTAGTTAATAGAACTTAAGTTATTCAATTTTCTTTGTCTCTTCAGATGTCATGGATAATATAATTTGCTAAATTTTTATTTGTTTTCAATTTTTAAGCATTTTTTTGCCATTTTAAGGTCCAGTGGAACATTGTGTGTCATTTCAAATAATTTCAAAAAATTATGTTTTCTAGAATTGAAGTTTTGGCTTTTTTTGACCTTCAGTTGTCATGGATAATATAATTTGCTAAAACATTTTTTTTGAATTTCAAAAAACTTTTTACATTTCAAAGTGTCAAATGTCATATTGTGACATTATAAAATAGTATTTTATTTTAAAATTTTATGGCCCCTTCGTATTTTACCTTGTTTTTTATTTTTTTAATGTACTATTTTGTAGTAAGATAGCTTTTATATTGGGTATTTCAGCTTTTTAAAGCTGGTACAAAATTGGAAAAAAGACTTACAAGGATACTGTAGCCTACTGTAGTCAATTATAAGCCCATAACTAATCTAAAAGTAACAAACTTTAAGCCTCAACCTCTTTGGGTCGTTTTATAACTCCCCATCCCACATACCACGCCGATGTTTATGTTACCATCGCGATTTATGTTAGCATCGGCGGGGGTAATAAAAACGCGTTTCGTTTGAAGCCGTTACCGTAATATTTGCGAAGAAGGACACGGCTATTTCGCGCTCTTTGACGGCACTCGAATAAAACCCTTTAACAACACCAATTTGCTGAATGGTACTTGAGCTGATACGACGATATACTTCCGATCGCCGGTATTTACCGCAATATGCAAATTATTGAAAAGTAAACAGTGGTTATGGCTAGGTAAACGTATTGAGAAAGATAGTTTTGACGTTGTGAGATGTGATTTTGACTTGTCTTCAAAGAGATTAAAAAATTATATTATCCATGACATTTGAAGACCGAAAAAGTGTAATAACTTAAAAACCAATTGGCAAATTTAAAAAATCGTATTTTATAATGTCCCAATATGACATTTGACACTTTAAAATGTAAAAAGTTTTTGAAATTTCGAAAAAAATGACTTTTTAAAATTATATTATCCATGACATCTGATGACCAAAAAAGTACCATAACTTAAAAACCAGTTGATAAATCATTAACAAATATTGACCGAAGCTTTAAAATGCCATTATCTTTCATCACTTATTTATCTTTTTTTAATATTATCAATAATTACCTAAAATACGATCAACATTCCGTCACTAATCCTGAACAATTTCAGGTGAAAAGCCGTACACCTGTCTCTGGCCGAATTGTAATTGGCGTTTTGCTCGAAGTGACGAGCTGACTAGGCATTTGAGGAAACATACTGGTGCTAAGCCATTCCGATGTCCGAACTGTGCACGATGTTTCGCCCGTTCTGATCATTTACAGCTTCATATGAAACGACATGAGCCTAAGGCTGGGAGGCAGTCTTGGTAGATAATTCTATTGTAGTTGTTAGAGAGTGTGGTACTGTAGTAAATAGGGATGGTATTGTAGTAGTGAAGGCTAGTACTGTATGTAGTAGTAAAGCCTGTTACTGTAGTAGTCAGAGCTGGTACTGTAGTATTAAAGGATATTACTGTAGTAGTCAGAGCTAGTACAGTAGTAGCCAAAGGCGGTACCGTAGTATTAAAGGGTATTACTGTAGTAGTCAAGGCTAGTACTGTAGTAGTCAAAGCTACTACTCAAAGCTACTACAGTAGTAGTAAATGCTGATTCTGTAGTACCCAAAGATGTTACTGCAGTAGTAACTGTATCTATTCCACTATAGTATCATTTAAAGCCTTACGGTAGTCATATTGTACTGCCGTACCTCTTCTAGCTTACTCAGTACTCTACCTGCCGTAATATCATATCTTGTACTATACAGTACCATAATGTCTTACCTTGTATTATAGAGTATTTCCTTACCATGTACCTTACCGCAACTTTTACTATACAGTATTACCATACTTTGTATCTTACAGTACCCTCATATCTTATGTAAATTACCGTCTCTTCATACTATGTACCTTACAGTACTCCCATCTCTATTATATCCTACCGTACCTTCATACCATGTATCTTCAAGTATATTACCATATCATGTATCACAGTTCACTTAATGCAAACATTCCGTATTCGAACATACGATCTGATGTCCCACTCCGAACCCAATGAACTCGTATATCTTATTATAGTCGTACATTTATTGCAATAAATACAAAGTTATGTTTATATATACAAAATGGTTACCAGTTTTTGTTGGACAAAGAGATTACTGTAAACAATACCGAATTCGGAAAATAGAGGGTTACTGTAATGGGCCGAACATTTAAATGAAAGGTTACTGTAATAGGCCAGAAATTTAAATAAAAGATTACTGTAAGGGCCGAAAGTTTGGGTTACTGTAAAAAGCCAAAAATTTTAAATAATAAGTTACTGTAAAATTGCAAAAAATAGAAAAAATGCGTAAAATGTAAGTAATAAATTTTTTTTGACCCGACCGGTCGTATTTTAAAAATAAAAAGACGCCAAAGACACTTCATAAAACCAGGTTCGAAACTACCGTATTGGGCTTGGAAAACCGAGAAAAAACTACCCTATTAAGTTTGAAAAACCGATGAAAATCCCCACCGTATCACTAGCACTACCATGATATTAACCTTAACATAACTATCGCGGTCAAGAAGTTCGTAGAACAAAAATTTTTCAATTTTAAAAAAAATTTTAATTCCACGTATTTTTTGACCTCTAAAATCCAAAAAATGTCAACAAACACCCCTCCCCTACCCAAAATTATAAAAACACCCCCTAATTCTAAAAAACAACAAAAACACCCCCTAGCCCTTAAAAATAATAAAAACACCCCCTAGTTTTAAAAAATAATAAAAACACCCCCTCCTCCTAAAAAATAATGAAAAACACCTCCTCCTACTAAAAAACCCTAAAAAACACCCCTCATACGCACAAAAATATTCTACCCCTCCCACCCTAAAACATATAACAAAATGAAAAGCCAAAAAATCTACCACCCCCCCCCCTCCAGAAGACATCTAACAATATGAACAACCAGAAAGTCTAAAGAACGTTAGTCAAAGACCTGATCGTCCGGTACCACAACGGCTCCGTGATGTAGTCTCGTGGCGGTTGTATCGCCTTCAATCGTGTCACCGTACCCACCGTACTCGTTGGCTCGGTTTCTTCGTAGTACACACAGTCGATTGGGTATACGTAGCCTGGGGTGAGAACGTCACAGAAGGCCGTCCCGGCTTCTAACGCCGTGACTTCGTGGATGTTGCCTCGGATTGGGTCGAGGAATACGACTGTTTCTGGGTTCTCAGCTGTTGATACTGATACTTCTTGTTCGCCTGGAATAGCAAATCAATAATATTATAGTGAAGCAGTTTTCTGTGCATTTTTTGACCTGTAAAATTAACTCTTCTTACACGCTTCATGATCTGAAAGAACCACTATTTAATGCCTTTTTTAAGCCCAAAAAACAATTTTTTCCAAGAACTTTTTGACCTCAAGACTAACTTTTTTTCCAAAGGCTTTTTGGACCTAAAACATCAGCTTCTTCTACAGACTTTTTCACTTTAAAACACAACTTTTTCGATAAACTTTTCGACCTCAAAACTCAGCTTTTCATACAGACTTTATGTCCGCAAAAATTCGTTGTTTCTACGGACTTTTTGACCTCAAAACCTGCCTTTCTCTTCACACTGTTCAACATCAAAAATCAGGTTCCTCCCCATCTGTAATTCCCTACCCTATCATTAATAACACAAGCTTCACCCTCAAACTTATAACAAAAGCCTTACCCTCAAACTTGGCAGTAATCATGTTCCTCTCCTTCTTAGTCTCATCCTGCACAAACGAGAACGATCGTATCCTCAAAGACCCTCGTAGCACTCTGATAAATCCGAAGCTTTGTTGATGATCATGCAATGGTATCTTCAAGCCTTCATTCTTCATTCCGAACACAACACACGACATTGTGGGGTCTTCGTATATGTCGGCACCATACATGTTGCCGTAGAGTTCGTATCGGTCGGGGGTTGGGTGTGGTAGGCGGATTTCGAGGACTTCTGGCGTTATCGTCGAGACTAGACGTCGAATTTCGGTTACAATAGCCGGGTCGTTTCTGTGGCGAAGTGAGATGCATAGTTGGGAGAGGGCTTGGAGGGTGGTGCGGAGGAGGCGTCGGTCGGCCATCATTGTGATAGCTGAAGATTTTGGTGCTATAGTCTATATCTGTTCGTATCAATCTTAGGATATCTATTCTTATCAACCTTAGAATATATATTCTTATCAACCTTAGGCTATCTATTCTTTTCTATTTTATAGACAGTAGGTTCCTACTAAAATCCTTCTCCCTATGTTACCTATAACAATATCCACCTCAAAATCAAAATAATAGTTGGCTGAAACCAATACTTCACCATCAACTTCCGAATAGTATCCATTAATACTTAGCCTTTATTTCAATATATTATAATACCCATATAATGATAAATAATTCCATGATATGACCAAACACATAAAATATTATGTTAGCCTATTATGACCAAAAATTAGAAAAAATACTGTGTGATATGAGCAAAGACCTTAAAATACTATTAAATACTACAATAACATAAATTAACCAAAGCTTTCAACTAAAAATGTAACAAAATGTGCAAAAAATTAGCATAAAAATGATAAAATACTTAAAAACCTTAACGTAGACACCTTGATACTATCACAATATAGCTAAAAATGACCAAAAATATCACCGTATGTATAAATTAAACAGTATGATAACAACAAAAAGATATAAAAATACAGTTAACAAGACACCAACGTATAGAACAAGCTCACAAACCCCTGAGTTAGTTAACAAATCAACATATTACACTAGACAATTCATGCTTTTATTAAAGCCGTATTTAATGTCGGTCGATTTTACTGGTCGATAAGTGCTCCAGATCATTTTTGGACAATCTTCCTGACATTTGTCTGTCACATTGTAGTTGAAATCAACCATTTGTCTGAACAAATCCGATATTGTAGTAGCTCGTTTTAGTTCTGCACCATTTTTACCATAGACAACATCAATATCCTTTGATACAACATCATTCTCCTTCATCACAAGATCATCATCTTTCAGTCCAGCCGGATTCTCTTTCAGTCCAGCCCCTTTTCCCTTCAATCCAATCCCATTTTCCCTTGGAAATATCGTAAATTGATATTGTAGTAGCTCTTCCTTGGTGTCCGGATGCTTCATGATGAAGGTATGGATTCCGGCTGAGGGATTTCTCACGGACAGATCAATTTTAACGTGTTGTTTGTAGTTGATCGAGTTGTAGGGTTCGATCATCTTGAACATGAACACTGTCTTGTCCGGCGACCAGACTTCGATCATAACCTTGGGGCTGGTCTTCTTTTTCTTGTTTGCCGCCTCTTTTTGGTCTTTCAGCTTCTGCCATTGCCATTGGAAGGTGACTAGAGAATCCTAAAAGACAAATTTATATAAACCATTCAAAAGGTATTAAGATAACATTCAAAAATGACTTAAAACTTAGAAAAAATCGTCAAATTTTGCCAAAAAATAGCCAAAAATCCCTCAAAATTAGCCAAAAAATGCCATTTTTAAACGCCACATAAATCAAAAACTTCTCTCAAGCCTGCTACAACATCCGAGAAACCTTACCTGACTAATCAAAGCCAGATCATCTCTAAAAATCTCTTCTTTTAGGTCCAAACTGCTTCCCACCTCTACCACCAACAACTTGTATCCACTGACAATCTTTTCCTCGTCTAGCCACTTCCGTTTGCCTAATCTGTCAACTTTCATCTCGTGAGTCTGGTCACAATCATCTTTGACTTTAAAAATGCTGTAGATTTCCGATTCTTTATACGATAGGAACATGTTAATCTCCAGTAAATCAGTAAACGCACATGTTGATATCGATTTGTCGTATAGAGCTTTTGCCAGCTGGATTAGAAGGTTCTTATTCTTTGGTTCTGAAAGAATATACGTTGATTTACATAGTAAAACGTATTATTTATAAACCAATTTTAAATTTTTATGATACCCCTCATGAGTAATATCCTAATGTCCTAAAAATTGCCATAACTTTTCGTACACATTCAAGCACTACAAGACCTATTTTGAGATAGTTAATTCAGACCTTTATACATCTCATAGGCTCGAAATTAAGCAATTTTTAACATTAAAATAACTTTTACAGCCTATTTTATATAACACATCATGAATAATATGTCGATGTCCATAAAAAATGCCATAACTTTCTCTATATCAAAAATATAAATCCAAAACTTTTTGACCGCAGTCATAACACAACATAGTTCATTTTATAAAAAAATTATTGCCATACCATTCCAAATTTCAAAGATACCAACAAAAGTATTGGCATTTCCACAACAAAAATAGCCGTAAAATTCCAAAAAATTGCCGTAACTTTCTTCAAACTGAAAACGAATGCCCCAAAGTTTCTGACCGCATTCCTAATACCTCTCTCCTCAATACACATCTTCCTCACTTCATCATACACCTCCCTCTCTTCAACATCTATCAATCTTACCCCACATTCCCAACCAAACCTACCATCATATCTCTTGTCGTACAGACTAACCCATCCATTGTGAACATCGTCCTCTTCATTCAGCTTCTCCTTCTCGAATCGATACACATTCTTCTCAGCGTCAGCTATCGTTACCGGGTCTACCATCCAGTCAAACTTGCGGGCAAAGTAGTTGGTGTTGTTGGTCAGTCGGTCCACATTCAACTTGTCATCCTCGGTTTGTATAGCAATCGGTGAACAGCCGCACCAATCCACGACATGTCGAAGGCCTTCGCATCGACAGCCTTGATCTCGCTTCCAATTGGTTAAGCGAAGGTTTTTGTACATTACTTTGTCACAAAAGTGAGTGTTTAGGGCTACCTAAAATATTTTTTATTTTTAATCGTACATTCAGCCTTTTGGTCAACTTTAGTCTAAAAAAAGTACTTTTGATCAACTTTATATTACCCTGCCCATCAGCTAGCCATGTTTTTCAAAAATAGGTATTTAACCTTAACGTTAAGCCTAAAACATCAAACTTTTTGCCAAAAAATACAAAAAACCCTATATTCCCCTTACAGTATGAAAAAAGCCTTCCAATGGCAATAATATCGTCTTGAACAGCTTCCGAAGGTCCACACATATCTGTTCATCTGATATGGCAAACTTGGCCAATTCTCGATTGATCACAACCCAATCCGATCCACCATCGACTCGAAGATTCGCTGGGTAATTCAGCCTAAAATTTCGTGAAAATTACTGTATTATAACCGCTCTATAATAGTTTAAAATACAGTAAATGTTATGAAAAGCTATACCATGAATAATATAATGATTACCTTGGCCCTACTCTCCACATTCGTTCTTCACATTCAAAAAAGTGGTAATTGTAGCCTTGCTTCTTCAAAAACGACCCTGTATTATACCCATGAGCGGCCATAAAACTCTTGTTTCTGTGTCTGAAAGTACAATATATTATTCATGACATCCTTTGCTATAACAAACTTTTTAATAGCTTCAACACTTAAATAAATTCATGACCTAAACCATCCTTAATACCAAAATCTAAGCTTCAAAACCCACTCAGCCAACATTGCCTCCAGCTCACTAATACTCAGAACAGGGTAATCTGATTCGCTCAAGTTGAAGATAAAGTCCCAGTCATCAAAGCCTTCAATCTGACCATTTAAAGTCTTCTGAACCACATCCAAGAACATGTCCAACAATGAGGTTCCTCCCCAGATCGTTATGAATCTCTCTTGAACAACCTTAAAATTGTTCTGACCTGAACTTTCCAGCAGCTCTTGGATTTTCATCACCTCTAAAATAATTTTTGATATCAAGGTTAATATAAGGCTATACCTTTGAATAACAACAATAATAGTTAGTGAAAATTGTCAATATTGTAGCTACGATCTGAACAACAATAATGCAAAGCAATAAGTGTTACCAATATTAACAAAAATTATAGTTTTATCAAGCTCAATACATATAGGTATACCTACTATAACATCATATGCTCCAGACCACTATCTCAAGTCAATCTTTTCAGTATATTAAAAACAAAATCAAAATAAGAATTTCACCTTATAAAAATACAAAACAGCTCTAAAACCCAACATAAAATTGACTTTTACCAACTTCTATCCCCATGTACACCAAATGTAACATAAAATTTAAATAACCTACCATAATGCATCAACTTCTGCCTCGCATCAACGTGAACAAGATAAAGATGTTTTGGATTGTATATAGCCTTCAGTAACCGCTTGATTTGCCGCACATTTCGGCCGTTTAGCTGAAGTAAGAATAATATCTTCACATCCTTCTTCGAGGTCTCTGGTGCGATATAACTTGGGTATTTCTTGTTAAACACTGAAAGAATATTAACTTTAAACCATTTTAAAACATAGTTCAGTCTTTCTTCCAACTTTTGACATCAAAAACGTATCTAAAATCGAACAAAAATATTAAAATCTTACCAGTTACACCAGTGCTATAGAGAGAAATGGCGTTGAATCCGCCACAAAACTGTTTTTCATTGCCTGGACATCTATATTCCTCACAAATTGATGAGTTAGCATCTGGTTTTAGATCGATAATGTCAATATCATTCCCGCAAAAACATTCGGAACCGTATTCAACTCCTGAAAAGATCAAAAATTATATTATTTATCAACAAATAAACAGATTTTAAATAAATTTTCATAGTAAATCAATGTTTTTCGTCAAAACTGAAGTTTGATAGCTGCACCTAAAAGCAAAAACATTTAAAAAAGATATGCAAACTTACCAGCAAGTCTTGCTCCAATCCTAAAACAGAACTGAGCACATTTTTCGATCGAATTGGACTTCTTTAGGTCGTACTTGAAGAAAGTCAAAGTCCGTTTTTTACTCGAATCTCTGAAACAGCCCCGATGTTGAAATTGAATCTCCGGATCGTAAATCGGACAAGTATTAGCTACGGAACGCACAGGCCATCCTTCTTGATCCATTTCACACAAATGATCTTCTAACTGCCGCTTACATTCAGGCGTCTTCATTCTTTTGTAAACATCATCAGCTGCTTTGTCGAAAAATTCACATCTTGGACCGAGTTCATAGTCTTCATTCTTAACTTTTGTTTCAGAGACTTTACTGGCCTTTAGGGCACGTTTTATAATGTCAGACGGCGAAGAGAAGGTCTGAAACGATTGAAAAATATAAGATTTATTCTCAATTCGACGGTTCCTTAGTTCTTTATCTAAAAGTCAAGAAATAATAGCCAAAACCTTACCTGATCTCTCCTTGATAACAACTGTAGAGCACAATAGATATTGATACAAAATAAGACCAGAACAACGGCCAGAATCATGCGCCATTGCTTTCGAAACCATCGTGAACAAGTTTGCTCCACAATCGCATGTCCCGAATCCCGCATTTGCGTTTAAGCTAAAAAATTAACTTGTATACTGATATCAATTTTTACATCGACGATAAGATTGAGAAAAGCTAGCTAAACTTTAAACTTCTGGCCCAGAAGCAAGCTTTCAACGCCAGAAATCAGTCTTTTTTCGCTTCTGATGGCCAGAAATCTGTAGTTTACAAAAAACGTCAGGAACATCAAAAAACATTTAGACTACATAACGTTCTTACCAACAACAATCACTTCTCCGAAAAATCGCTCCAAAACAGCTGAAACCACAAATTGCCTGAAGGCAAAAACAGGCAGTGAGGCAGGACGAGGGAAACCGACGGATTAAACGCACATAACAACAAATATACTATCATAGACGGATGAAGCCGGTCTGAAACGTGTTCACATTGTAATTTGCGATCTTGGTTGAGCCGTTTTTCGAGTAACATTTTTAAATGCGAACACTTGACGCAAAAAACGGAGCGGAATTTGGACAAGTGTTGCTTTTCCTTCCTCGAAGCGGTTTTCGCAAATTTGAATTTTCAAAATGTTCCCAAAACTTTTTGACCTTAAAATAACATTTATATTGTTCAGAAGAAACTCTAGATTATATTTTTAAAAATATTTTCATTAAAACATAATAAAATAAGCTTTATTAATAAGAATCAAGGTCAAAACATCTACATCTACTACAACATCGCATAGTGCGGTAAAAACGAAAGAAACCTTATTAACATATAAAAAATATATTAAAAATGCTAAAAATGAGCAAGAATAATCTATTAAGCCTCAAATGAACGTAAAGTAAACAAGATACGACAAGTTACATTAATATAAAACAAGGAACTGTCAGATCAGTTAAAATAGGTCAAAACTTATATAAAATAAATCGGAATGAACTTGAAACAAAGGTAAAAGCCTACAGTAATGTAAAGCTAGTCCAGATCAGCTAGAATTTTACAAATCTGTTTCAAAATCAAGAAAAAATCGACTAAAACAGAAGAAATTACTTTAAAATCAACAGAGATCAAAGGAAGAAGCCCAAAATCACTGAAAAACAGATCTGTAAGATTTAAAAATCAACGAAAAATAGAAAAAATAAGCCTGAAAATAACATAACTGATAAATAAAAATCTGAAAATATCAAAAAACATCTAAAAATCGACCGAAAACACAAAAAATCAAACTTCAAAAAATCAAAAATTTTTAAAAATTTAAAAAAAACAAAAACAATCCGAAATCAAGTAGTGCAAGTTTATTGGGATTCAAAATGGAGCCATCCTACTTCCTGCCGGCGTATGTCTTCTGGTAGTTGGAGGCCTTCTTATATTCGATCTTCTTCTTGGCTGGTGCGGCGGCCGGCTTTGGTGGTGGTGGTGGTGGTGGTGGGGGTGGTGGGGGTGGTGGTGGAGCGGCCGCTTCCTTCTTGCCTCCGCCAAAGTAATCGTTGTCGTCGATGTCAATGTCCAGGTCGTTCCCTTTCTTGGCGCCTCCGCCGGTCGCTTCCACTGGAACGTATGCAGACTTGTCCGCCATTGTTCCTCGCCAGATGCCAAAATGAGCCCTGTCTGTTTCACGCGTTCAAATAGGAGCCCACCGCTTCGCTCCGCCGCTTTTATACGTCATGAAAATTTTGGCTGAACTTTATGCAAATTTGGTTTGGAATGGTGGTGAAGTGAGGGGGAATTTCGAAAAATGTCATTTTTTCTTCGAAAACTTCGAAAATGTCGGTTTTTTCGAGAAAATGACAATTTAGCGACTAGCCATGGCTCACGTCGATGAAAAATAAATATTCTTGGCTTGAAACGAAAAGCCATAAAAATTTGTTGCGTAGTGTCACACTACGTTTAAGCCTGCAAGCCTAAGCTTCTAAGCCTAAATCTTCAAGCCTAAGCTTCTAAGCCTATAAGCCCCTAAAACGTAGCTTCTAAGCCTAAGTTTCTAAGTCTAAGCTTCTAATCCTAAGCGTCTAAGCCTAAGCTTCTAAGCCTAAGCTTCTAAGCCTAAGCTTCTAAGCCTAAGCTTCTAAGCCTAAGCTTCTAAGCCTAAGCCTCTAAGCCTAAGCCTTTAAGCCAAAGCTTCTAAGCCTAAGCCTTTAAGCCAAAGCTTCTAAGCCTAAGCCTCTAAGCTTAAGCTTAGTACAATGCCAAGTCTCTTAGTCTAAGTCTAAATCTTTACGCTTAAGCTAACTCTTCTAAGCTTAAACTTAAGCCTACGCAATAAATCCGCAAATTTTATTTTAAACTTTATTGTAAAGTTAATAAATTAAGGCTAGTTTTATAAAAACAACTAATAATTCAACAACAATTCCTTGCACAACGTCCATCAGCTACAGAAGTTGTTGCAGTCGCGGAACGATGCAAAGTTGTTGTAGTTGCCTCGAGCGCCATAGTAAGAGAACCGCCAGCAACTTTTGATCTCATCGCTCCATGCAAACCTAGGCTTGTCTTCGATTCCATCGGCAAAAGTGCCTGTTTCGTCGCGGAGGGAGCATACATACTCTATAATAATATTTTTTAAAATTAAAATTTTGAAATTTTAAAAATTTACAAAAATGACAAAACTTGGCTTGAAATCAAAAAATTTACCTTTAGTAGGACAACAATACCCATTTTTGCATTTGTGACCCTCAGGGCATGTTGATTTGCCCACACGACATTCTTCAAGTTTTCCGTCCGGGACCAAATGTGTCGCTCCGCATTGCTCAGCTAAAAATACAAAAATTTAGTACCTACCCTACCCTACCCTACCCTACCCTACCCTACCCTACCCTACCCTACCCTACCCTTCCCTACCCTACTCTACTGACTTACTTTGGTCTACAGTAACCAATCCTAAAGTACCTACTCCACCATACAGTACGAATTTCTTCGCCTATCCTACTCGATTCTACCCCGCCCTACCCTACCCTACCCTACCCTACCCTACCCTACCCTACCCTACCCGACTGACTTACTTTGGTCTACAATAACCAATCCTAAAGTACCTACTCCACCATACAGTACGAATTTCTTTGCCTATCCTACTCGATTCTACCCCGCCCTACCCTACCATCTTGCTCTACCCTACCTTTAGTTACTGTAATGCTAGCAAACATAAAAATATAACCTTACCATGAACCCATTGAGCATGACCAGTGCCTTTAGGCTTTGCCACAACACCAGCTGATCCAGAAGCCTTAGCTAGCTTATCTTTACCACAACTTGATTTACAGAGTTTTGACGTTTCAAAGTTATTGTCATTACCACCACAGCCAAGGTAATTAAACGGCTGACAAACTCCCATTCTTGAGTCGAAATAGAACCTCCTTCCTACTGTACCTTCATCGCATTCGTGGCCTACATCTTTGGGCTGGGTGCAGTCTGAAATGGCATTTTTAATTTAAGTTTATAAGGAAAAAGTAAGTTTATTAGGTTGATTAAATTTTTGCAATTTTAAAAAAAAATATTGTAGTAAAAGTCTGTTCTAATCTATCATTTTGATGTTCGGATGCCTATTTGATTGATTATCAGTTGAAATAATGTAATAATAATAGCAAAAAAAATGCTGTAAAGTGTAAAATCTCCCTGTAAAATCAAAAATTACGACTAATGGACGCTAAAGGGGCGTAGGGGTCAAATTCTCCCCTCCCCCCCCCTACAGTCGATCGGAAAAAACTTGAAAAAAAATACTTGCAAAATGAGTGCAGATGTAGCATTTGGCTTCTACTCCCCTCTCTCTCCAGGAAAAACTAGTAGCGACAGCTCTGCTTTAAACTTCTAAGCCCAACTTGTCTAAGCCCAAGATCTAAACCTATATTTTTAGTCTTATACTTTTAGTTTAAACCTATTGTAAACAATTAGATTCATCAAATGAGACTCTGTATGCTCTATCTTAATCAAATAATCTTCTACAACATCGAAAAGCTCAGTCTCCTAACTCAAGAACTAAAAATAGGTAACAAAATGTGCTTAGTACCATTATAACCGCCGCAAAAATAATATTCAGCAGACGAATTCGGCTAGTTAATCTATATTTGTGGCTAAAAAAGTTATGGATAAATATAATATAGCTAAAAGCTTTAAGTTGATACCTAAATTTGTTTAATTTCAATAGTTGATTTACCCGTTTTCCAATGTAAAATTCAAAAATTTATAACTGTAGACATTTTGAACGTTCACTCTTTGCTTTTACTCTTCCTCTTCCCTCCCTCTCCGCTTTTTATCCCTTCATTTTTCAACCCCCCCCTTATATTCTCCATCAAAAGATAAAACCTTACCTTGACCCAAACAATAACATATGGAACATAGTAAGCAAAGCAAAGTCAATTCCGAATGTGATGGCATAGTGAAATAAGTTTATTGTGAGAAGAAAATGCGATACCTCGCGCGCCTTTTTAAACCAACCGAAAACCGGTCGCTCCCCTACTCTTTAAGGTTTACATTGTAAGGTTTTAAGCACAGAAGGGGGTTTGCTATGGTAAGTTTTAGCCTTTAAAGTAGGTTTAACATAGTAAGTATTGGGGATTGATATGGGGTTTCCTATGATAAGTTTTTGGCGTTGGAGGGGGTTTACTATGGTAAGTTAAGGGCTTTGAAGGGGGTTTATTATGGTAAGTTTTGAGGATTCATATAGGGTTTACTATCATAAGTTTTTGGCGTTAGAGGGGGTTTACTATGGTAAGTTTTGAGCATTGAAGGGGGTTTACTATGGTAAGTTTTGGGGATTTATATGAGGTTTACTATGGTAAGTTTTGAGCATTGAAAGGGGTTTACTATGGTAAGGTTTGGGGATTTATATGAGGTTTACTATGGTAAGTTTTGGGCATTAAATGGAGTGTACTATAGTAAGATTCGGACTTTGAAAAACCTTTGCCATGGTAACTTTTAGAAATTGAAGAGAATTTACTGTGATAAGTTTTTCAATACTGAAGAAGTTTACTATAGTAAGGCTTTGAACATAAATTACTTTAGTACAAGCGCACTATATTGTAGTAAATCTCAAGCACAAAGAGCTCGACAATCTTGAAACTTTTCAAAGTTGTTGTAGTTGCCTTCGGAGCCAAAATAACTAAATTTGATGCAATTGTTCAGCCGTGGGTCATAGCCAAATCGACCGGTGTGGATATAATCGACCACTTCTTTTCCTGATTCCATAGGCTGAGCACAAATCAGAGCTAAAATATAACACTTAAATAGTGGTTTTTATCCCTAAAGAAGCCTTCTCAATTCCAAATGTTTAAGGTGAGTGCTAGGCTTGTAACTTCTAATGTAAGGCAGCGTAAGGAAAAAGAGAAACAAGGGGTGAGGGCAGACAGAGAAAAATTAAGAAGAGAGAACGGGGAGGGGGGTTGAGAAAAGTGGGCAGGAGGGGGAGGGGGGGGAGGGGGGGGATTTTGAAAAAGATTTTTAGTCAAAAGTTCTTACCTTTAGTAGGACAACATATGTCTTTATTGCACTCAAATCCTTCTTTGCATTTGTTTCCCTCACATTGTTCTAATTTGGTCGATAAATTTGGAGTTATTGTCAAATTACATTGATTTTTGTAGTCTTCTGAAAATAAGCTACGTATTAAACTCACAAGCCTTATGAGTTGCCACTTTCATTCTACTGCTTATAGCGTGGGATTTTAGGCTAAGAAAGAATGGTTACAAAAAGCTAAGTGAGGCTAGATGAAGACTAAGTTAGGGGTAAAGCTAGACTAAATAACCTTTATGGTTATTTTTTTCAAATCTTAAAGTAAGGCTACAAGAAGGCCAAAAGCTCGAAGACTAAGGCTCAGGGCTTAGACATAAGGAACAGGGCGATCCAGTTTTTAATTTTCAGGGCCAACCCAACCTAAACTTGGGTCAAGGCCGGCGCGGTCCGTTTCTTATGTCTACCTGAGCTAGGGCTTTGGACTAGGGCTCTGGACTAGGGCTCTGAACTAGGGCTCTGGGTTAGGGCTCTGGGCCAAAGTTAGGGCAATCAAGCTTTTATTCTCAAAGTCCCCCCCCCCCCTCTCTTCCTCTTTATCTGGAACTTTTTCTACGCTTGACCACCCAAAACTCTTTACTGTAATCTTGTAATACGTCATTTTTCAACAACCTTAAAAATCGAAATTTAATCACTCGACCAATTTTGCGAAATCGAGTTTAAAATTTGCGTAGAACCGGCTGCCTAGACTTACCTGAGCAAAATACATGAGAAATTAAAAATATAAAAATAACTTCAACGATCATGATTCAACTTGACGTTCACGCCAACTGGTTTACCCCTCTTCGTCTCTCACCACCAGCCGAACAGCGATTAGGAGGTGATAGTAAGGCGAATCAACACCTTTATTTACTTCGAAGACAATATCTTATTATTGTCACTATGGTTGATAATAAGAATGGTAAATATAAAAAAGTATAGTAAAAGCGTGTTATTTAAAACATAAAATATAAAGGATAACATAAAAACATTAAATTTTGGCAAAAGTATCTTTTCTTCTCATAAACTTCAAATATATTACACTAGATGAAAGTAGAAGGTCTTTAACTCAAATTTTTGACAAAACCTTAGGCTTTATCTGCCTTCAAGTTAGTTTTATATTGTAGTCCAGACTCTTGGCTTTCATTTAAGGTATAGGTCATAAGGTTTAACAACACAATGCCAGAGATACTCTAAATACAAACAACCACTACCTGATATTATGTTATACTGAACAAAATTTCTTGTAAATCAAAAACTATCACGTCAAATTTGATGTTTCATAACTTAAATAAACGGTATTCAAAAAGGCTATTTAGATTGTCATTCCTTGGACTAAACATCATTTAGCTTTACTTTGAAATTTAAAAAAATTTTTTAGATTTTTTGCAAAAACCCACAGGGGGGACCAAGCTCACCTTTAAAAAAAATTTTTTTGCTTAAGTTCTGAGAAATAATGGATATTATTAAGCATGCAAAGTTGTATCTATTTAGTAATTTTCATCGTTCTGCCACTTTGAATAACTCAGATATGACTAGTTGAAAAGTCGGAAATCCAAAAAAAGTTCGGTTCCGCTTGGCTTTGCCTTGCAAATTTTCCTTTTTTCACTGCTTTTTTTAATTAAAAACACTTTTTTTTATCTATTGTATGACTTTTAACTATGTCATATTATAACTGTTTTTCATATTTTTTTCTTGTACTATGATAGTTTTTAATTTTTTGCTATAAAACTAACAAAAATGATGTTTCATCCAAATAAAATAACTTTTATTAAACCATTATTAAACAATGGCTTTGGCAAACCCGATTCGCTTGTTACCGTAGTCGTAGATTTGGCAATATTCTCGAATAAAAGGATCCCCAAGTATCCATTTCGGTGTTGTAGCCCCTTTTCCCGCCGCATATGTGAAAATGGCGAGCTCACAAAGCCCTGTGCCTACTATAAGTTCATTATAGGCTATAGGATAGTCGATTCCATTGATTTTCAAAATAAGGTCCGGGAAAGTGGCATCACAGTCAATTAAATAAGCCTCGTACTCGGAGGAGTAGGTGGCATTGGCTTGTTTGGCTATTTTGGCAGCGACTCGTGAAGGCATACCTATGAAGGAGGTGCCGGTGTCGGAAATGACCTATAACAAGAGTGGTTTTACTTTTTGTGAAATTTCATTAAAATTTAGTTTTATCATATCCATTTTTGTAATGTCAATGCTAATTTTAGTGCTCTTAGCCTAAAGAAGTTATAAAAATTTGAAAATTTTAAAAATTTTCTAAAAAACCCACAGGGAAGACCAAGTTCAAGTTTTTTTTAAATTTTTTGATGGGGGGGGAGAGAATGAAGAAAAAAAATTTTGATTTTAGACATATAAGCAGCCTAAAATTAAATTTTTTTTCAAAGTTAAAAATTAAAAAGCTTTGAAAAAAAAACCGCAGGGAGAACCAAGTTCAAGTTTTTTCTAAACTTTTTTCAAGAGGGGGGGGTAACAAAAAAATATTAATTTATACGTTTAGACGGCCTGAAAATCCATTTTTTTCAAATTTAAAAATAAAAAAATTTTTTGAAATTTTCAAAAAAAAACCCACAGGGAAGACCAAGTTCAAGTTTTTTTCCAAAATTTTTTAAAAGGGAGGGGGGGGGGGGGGTAAAAAATGTTAATTTATACGTTTAGGCAGCCTGAAAACCAATTTTTTTCAAATTTTAAAATTTTTCAATCGAAAACAAATTTTTTTTAATTTAAAAAAAAATTAAACCCCGCTTACCTCCCACCCATAGCTTCGACTGAAATTGCCAATTCTAACCTCATCCAATCTAAACTGCCAATAAGCAGCTCTAGTCAAGTTGACATAATTCACTTCGCTATCACAATGTTCAGTATCAATACTGCCATAAGTGAAAGCGCCCCCTGACGATGAATTCGAGCTTTCTCCAGCTAGCCAAACACTAAACAAGGACTGATTTAGCAGTCCTTCATTAATGGCGTTGATCAAAGGTGGCACGGCGTTATTCACGGCTAGGGATTGGAACGCTAGGCCCAGGATTCCGTCGATTGGTTGATCGGCAAAGACTTGGGCTAGATGAGTGGCTTGGCCAAAGGTTGTGTTTGGTACTGCTAGAGTCGAACCATTGTCGTTTATGAACTAAAAATTAGTTTTTAGGCTTAGGCTTAGTAGGCTTAGGCTTAGTAGGCTTACGCTTAGTAGGCTTAGGCTTAGTTGGCTTAGCCTTAGTAGGCTTAGGCTTATTAGGCTTAGGCTTAGTAGGCTTAGGCTTAGTAGGCTTACGCTTAGTAGGCTTAGGCTTAGGCTTAGTAGGCTTAGGCTTAGTAGGTTTAGGCTTAGTAGGCTTAGGGTTAGTAAGCTTAGGCTTAGGCTTAGTAGGCTTAGGCTTAGTAGACTTAGGCATAGTAGGTTTAGGCTTAGTAGGCTTAGGGTTAGTAAGCTTAGGCTTAGGCTTAGTAGGCTTAGGCTTAGTAGGCTTAGGCTTAGTAGGCTTAGGCTTAGTAGGCTTAGGCTTAGTAGGCTTAGGCTTAGTAGGCTTAGGCTTAGTAGGCTTAGGCTTAGTAGGCTTAGGCTTAGTAGGCTTAGGCTTAGTAGGCTTAGGATTAGGCTTAGTAGGTTTAGGCTTAGACTTAGTAGGCTTAGGCTTAGTAGGCTTAGGAGGCTTAGGCTGAGCAGGCTTACCGTAACCGTATCCACACCAAAGAACCCACTACTACTTCCACTACCGTAGTAAATCGCAAATGACGTGTTGCTCGCCACGTACGTGGATGACGCACTGCTGTTGAACTTGTTCTTGGTGTCACACGCATTCGGAACGGCGGAACGTTTGATCCGGTCAAACAGCGGAAACAACGGTAGCGCGCCTTGTAGATTCACACCAATGTTGTTCAATGTAGTAGGAGATGCTGTAGTGGTTGCGGCGGTTGCTGAGTATGTTGTACAACAAGATTCATCACATAGGTATGGGCATAGACCTAAAAGGGCATGTTTAAAAACAGTTTTAAATTTAAAAATTATTAGTAGGCCTAAGCTGAGTAGGCTTGGAATTAGACTTAAGCATAGGCTTATGCTTAAGCTTAGGATTGGGCTTAGATTTAAGATTAAGCTTATGCTTAAGCTTAGGCTTATGCTTAAGCTTAGGATTAGGCTTAGATTTAAGATTAGACTTAGGCTTAGACTTAGGCTTGGGCTAAAGCTTAGACTTCAGCATAGGCTTAATTTTAGGCTTAGTAGGTTGAGACTCAGTAGACCTAGGCTTAATAGGCTAAGTACGCTCAGGCTTATGAAGGAAATGATTATTTTGGTCACTAAATATAATGTAAGCCTAAAAAACTTGTAAAGCACAATGCCAAGATTTCCGCCAAACCCCAAATTCAAATTTATATCTAAAATTATCTAATGAAAACCGACTTACGAGGTTTCTCCGTGCATTCTTCAGGACACAATGGATTGACTGGAGTTCTGCCACAATTAAAATCAGGTACCCAAAGATTGGCAGAACCAGTATCGAGTACTACTCTGAACTGTTGTGGTGGAGTGCCAATTGTTATCTATAATTTTTAAAAATTTTTGGTATGTCATGTATACTAAAGGTAGCTTTTGGAATCTTTTGCGTACTACAAGTAGTATTTGGTATATTATCTATTACTACAAGTAGCTTTTGTATGTTATGTATGCTACAGGTAGTAAAAGTGTAATAAATGGCCTTACATTGCCAATATACTCCACATCATCGTAGTTATTGACGGAATGAACAAAATTCCCTTGAGCACTGTCAGCCGAAATTGAAGCAAAACTAACGTATGATTGCTTCTCTAGCTTCTTTTTCAGCCTTCTGTAGTCTTTCCACTCTCCTGAAATTTGGCTACAATATTATAATGTATAAGCTGTACTTATAGTTGTAATTTTCTTTGTACTCAACTTAAAACAATTTATTGTTTACTATAATATCAGGTGTTAGGGAAGAGAAGTTAAGCCTAAGGCTAGAAATAGGGATATGCTAGAAGGAAGGTAAAACCCACAAAACCTAACCGTAAACTTACTGAACTTAAGATTAATATAAATACGCCTCCTAAGCCTAAGCCTACTAAGTCTAAGCCTACTATGCCTAAGTCTACTAAGCCTAAGCCTACTAAGCCTAAGCCTAAGCTTACTAACCCTAAGCCTACTAAGCCTAAACCTACTATGCCTAAGTCTACTAAGCCTAAGCCTACTAAGCCTAAGCCTAAGCTTACTAACCCTAAGCCTACTAAGCCTAAACCTACTAAGCCTAAGCCTACTAAGCCTAAGCCTAAGCCTACTAAGCCTAAGCCTACTAAGCCTAAGCCTACTAAGCCTAAGCCTACTAAGCCTAAGCCTACTAAGCCTAAGCCTACTAAGCCTAAGCCTACTAAGCCTAAGCCTACTAAGCCTAAGCCTACTAAGCCTAAGCCTACTAAGCCTAAGCCTACTAAGCCGCAGCCTACTAAGCCGCAGCCTACTTGAAAAAGCTTATTAAACCTAAACCTATTAAACTTCCTAAGAGTACGCTTATACTTACTATGTTTGAGCCGTAGCACCAAACTCAATATTTGATTAAGCCACCCATCAAACACTTTCATTTCTTACCTGATTTCTGAAGTTTTCGCCGTCGACTCTCCATTTTGTGAAGATCCACCCTCTTGAAAGGTGGTTCTTCAGGCCCACGATACTCCAATGGGGCCTCCATCTGCTGGGCTGCCACCATTAGGCTCTGACCTACCATGAAGTTCAGTGCTACCATAAAGCCCGGTCTTACCATAAAGCTCAGCCCTACCATGAAGCTAGGCCTCACCATGAAGCCAGGCCTGACCATGAATCCCGACCCCTTCATCAATCCCAGCCCCACTACAAAGTCCGACCCCACGATGAAGGCCCAGAGCGACAACAGCCAGAGGGTAGGATTCATGTCTGTGTCGACTGAACGGCTTTAAGCCGAAGCGGCTAGATTCAGTGGGAAACAGACCAGATTATGGTGGTATGTTCAGCGTATGTTTCAGGTTGTTTGTTTCCTTTTTCTGAAGCAAATTACACGGCTACGTGTGTGAAGTGTTCGCGGACAAATAAAGCTCATGTAGTTTGTTTTGTTACCTTCGTGTTTGTATTTTGGGTGTTACTTGTATGGGTATGGGTTTGGACTACGTTTAGGCTTAGTAAATTTATAATTCTTAAACTTAAACTCAGTCGGCTTTGGTTTTGTTAGCATAGGCTTAAGCGCAGTAGGCTTAGACTTAAGAAACTTTAGATTTGTAGGCTTAGGATTATAGGCATAGAATTAGCGGCTTAGAATTAGAAGCTTAAACAAAGTAGTCTTAGGTCTAGTAAACTTAGGCTTAGTAGGCTTATGCTTAGTAGACTTAGGCTTAGTAAGCTTAGGATTAGTAGGCTTAGGTTTAGTAGGCTTATTCTTAGTAGACTTAGGCTTAGTAGGCTTAGACTTAGTAGGCTTAGGCTTAGTAGGCTTAGGCTTAGTAGGGTTAGGCTTAGTAGGCGTAAGCTTAGTAGGCTTAGGCTTAGTAGGATTAGGCTTAGGAGGCTTAGGCTTAGTAAGCTTATTCTTAGTAGGCTTAGGCTTAGTAGACTTAAATTTAGTAGGCTTAGGCTTAGTAGGCTTACGCTTAGTAGACTTAGGCTTAGTAAGCTTAGGATTAGTAGGCTTAGGTTTAGTAGGCTTCTTCTTAGTAGACTTTGGCTTAGTAGGCTTAAACTTAGTAGGCTTAGGCTTAGCAGGCTTAGACTTAGTAAGCTTAGGCTTAGTGGGCTTAGGCATAGTAGGCTTAGTAGGCTTAGGCTTGATTCTATCTACTTTTTGACCAATTTTTTTACAAGTTCCAATCTATTTTAATCAAAAGCAATTTCATAATGATCAATGGCCTTTTGATGAAAAGGTTTGTCACAAAGTGCAAGTTGAGTTTTTGATTAATGTGGAATTGATTGGTAAACCAAAATGTTTGCTTTTTCAATTCAAAAAGCAAATATTTTTAGGCTCCTCATTGCTTTTTGGGTTTTAATAAGAAACGATATGCTCAGGCTTAATAGAGTTAGACCTAGTAAACTCAAGCTTAAGCTTAGTAGGCTTACGCTTAGAAGGCTTTGCCTTTGGCTTAGGCTTAACGGGTTTAGGCTTAGTAGGCTTAGGCTTAGCAGGTTTAAGCTTAGTAGGTTTAGGCTAAAGCTATGGCTAAGGTTGTTCTAAAGCTAAGCCTAAATCTAAGCCTAAAGCTAACCCTAAAGCTAAGCCTAAAGCTAATATTAAGCCTAAAGCTAACCTAAAAAGCCGAGGGATATGACGTTCCCTAATTAGGCTTAGCAGCGACTAAACGTATTCTCAATATAAGTTTGTATTTTTATAATAATTACCTTTTGTACAGCCGGATAGTACCAAAATTTGAGTGTAGTACTATGTAGTATGCAGTACTATGTAGTACCAACAACCTTAAGATTTAAATTTTTTGTCTTTTTCTCTAACCCCATCTTTTTTCCTACGCTTTCTTCAACTTCCGCCCAATTTTTTGTTAATTTCCTGTTTTCTCCCTCCTAACAATCAAAGCAAGATGTTGTTATTTGTTAGTATAACATAGTAAACATCCATCTGACACATAGTAAACATCCATTTTACATTCGCTTTTCGACTTTCTTTTTGCGGCTTCAATTTAAAAAAAAACGTTTTTAGTGAAACTGAGTCACTAATTAAATTTCGAAGCCGCAGATGGTGTTATTGACGCTTTGAATCAGTCTTTTGTAACTTTTACTTTTGTGTTTCAGGGCTTCTTATGGTCACAGCTTTAAAGTTTCTTAGTTTTTTAAGGTTTTAGGCTTAGTGTGCTCATTGTAACGCTACTTTAAGCCAACCTTTAAATGATGCGGCTTAAAGTAACGTTACTGGGCTATGGCCTGAATCAAGGCTTTGGACTAGAGCTCTGGAATAGGGCTCTGGGCTAAGGCTTTGGACTTGGGCTCTGGGCTAAGGCTCTGGGCTAGGGCTCTGGGCTAGGGCTCTAGACTAGGGCTCTGGGCTAAGGCTCTGGGCTAGGGCTCTGGACTAGGGCTCTGAGCTAGGTCTTAAGTAAAATTAAGCGAGGGCATGGGGACTTGAGCACGGGCTGAAGCTCGGGCTAGAGCTACACTATTAAAAACCCTACCCTACCTTACCGTACCCTACCCAAACTTATATAAAAATATGATTAAAACCATGCAAAAAGTAGCAATTTATTTCTCCCGCGCACCGTTTATATATGTTTACAATCATCTTATTTTGTGACTGACAGTGATCAAACAAACCCCCCCCTTCTTTTTTCGCTTTAATGAACGCGTCTCCCATTAAAGTCCTTAAAAACCTTGGCGAGAGTGTTTGAGAAACCTTTTTGTTGTTGTTTATTTATTTTCGGTCCGTTTTTGGGCGAAAGCGATATTCGATATCGTGGAATGTATAAACAGGCTTTCCCAATATTAAGCATGCGAAAAGGAACGGCTAACATTTCAAATGCTATTTAAAGTTGAAATATATTCAACATGGATGTTTCTTGTGGAAAATTGGGGCTTTACAGGGTTTTTTTTTGGGGGGGGGGGGGGAATGGTTTTTTGCTTTATTTTTTTAATTTTATATCTTATTTTCAATATTTTTTTATAAAGTTCGGGGTTGTTTTACCCTACCCTATCTTACCCTACCCTACTCTGCCCTACCCTACCCTACCCTACTCTACCCTACCCAACTCTACTTTACCCTACCCTACTCTACCCTACTTTACCCTACCCTACTTTACCCTACCCTACCGTACTCTACCCTACCCTACTTTACCCTACCCTACCCCACACTACCCTATTTTACCACAACATAGCTTTCTTTTTCGTACCAAACCCTACCGTACTCTAAGCCCATCTCTACCTTGCCCTGCCCAACTTATGTCCTGCCTTGTCATGTTCTACCCTTACTTTCCTTGTGATGAAAGTTTTAAAATCTTTTCTTACCCTAAACAATCTTGTTTAAGCTCTACTCTACTGTTTTTTATCTTTACAGCCTTGTCTACCTTTAATTTAAAATTTTTCAATTATTTATTATTTTCAAGCCTTGTTTCGTATTAACATGCCTTTTTCAACTGTCCGCGCAAACCCATGAATAATATCGTTTAGCGTTATGAGCCGTTTCATATCGCTGATCACTTTACACTCAAATTATTCCACTTTCAAGGCTTGCTTTAATCAGATCCGCTTATATGCGAATATGGTTCACATATTCGATAAACACATCTCAATCACGCCGTATCATCCGGATTTGGTACTGAATGGTATTAGGGGAGTTAAAGAGTAAGGTTTTACAAATTTTTTAAAATTTAAAAAAAAATTTTTAATTTTAAAAATTTTTGGTTTTTTTAATTTTTCGAAATTTTTTAAAATTTTTTTAAAACTTTTGAAATTTTTCAAAATTTTTTTAAGTTTTTTAAATTTAAAAAAATTATAATTTTAGTTTCTCCGAAACCTCGCTAAAACGCCTTCAATGGCCACACGAGAAAGGCCAAAGGAAGCCGGCTGGCGGCGATGGCGGAGAAATTGTAGCCGAGTCGATTACTGTATTGTGGCAGGATGGTCAACTAATCTTCCCCCTATCTGAAGTTGTATGTTATAATAAAGTTTGGTTATAGAGAGGTTAAGATAATAAAGGTTAGGTTAAAATTGCGGTAGGGATAGGGCATGGTTGCTAGAGAAAGCTTACTGTAGGACAGGGTAGAGCCGGGTAGGGTAGGCATCAATACGATTGGCTGGGGCAGAGAAAGTTGGCTTAGCTTAGGCTAAGAACAAGATATGGTAATGTAGAGTAGGGTATGATAAGGTAGGCTAGGGTAGAGTAGAATAGGGTAGAGTAGGATAAGGTAACGTAAGTTATGGAAGGCTAAAGTAAAGTATTTTAGAGCAAGGCGGAGATAAATACTGTAGAGTAGAGTAATACAAGATTTCATTACTATATTAATCATTTTCATTTCAGCCCCAAGCCCTAGCCACTCGAGAAAAAGACCACTCCATAGTAAAATACCACGGTTTGTTCCTCGCCCAACTCGACGGTGAAGTAGCGTACCAGCCTTCTGAACAAAACGGTGACTTTTACTATATTCTGGTCGAGAACGTTGACCACAAATGGAATGTGATTCGATTCGCGGCCGATCAAACCGCCGTTCTCGAGCCGTTCGTCAAGCATTCGATGCCGATTCCATCGAGGAACGGCCTCGAATACCTATCGTACCATCGTGCCGTGAATGCGGTCGAAAAGTTCATAGTCGATTCGGACGAAGCGCCAGTTTTTAATATTATGAAAGTCGACCGACAAAGCCTGGTGGCGACCGGTCGAGTGTCACATAAATATGCATCAGCCGGTCATGAACATCACAGTGTCACGAAGAGCTTCTCCAAACAGCTACTGAGTTTGGAGGACGCGGCCGATGACGTTTTTGAGCCGTTTGGTCAAATTATCACTGATATTGGCTATGTTGAGGAACCCACTGAAGTGCTATGGCCTGGAGTACTGAATAAGGAGGGGTTCGCTGGGGTATTGGAACAAGACTTCCAAATGAGCTGGGTGCCTAATGGTGAAGGTGCTTATGAACTGGTTTTTAAAGGTAGGACATAGCATGGTATGATAGATAAGGTAGTATATCAGACTGGGAAGGTAGGGTAAGGTAGTTAAGGATAGGGTAGGGTAATTGTATGGTAAAATAGGGCAAGGTATGATAGAGTAGACTAAGGTAAGATTGGGAAGAGTAGGGTAAGATAAGGTAGGCTGGGTAAGGGTGGGCATATTATGGTATGTTTAGAGTAGAGATTACAAAATGTATACTGTACTACATTATACTGTAAAACATTTGATTTTAGGCTTATCTGGATCATTTGCGGGCGATGAAGGCAAACCTGGAGTTGAATATAACCCTGAACTTGGCATCTACAAAGCTAATGTAAGGTTTTTTAATCCACCCCTCCTCCTCCCCCCAAAATTTTTTTTCAAAAAATTAGAAGATGCGCGCCTTGATTTGAAAAAAATTTTACCTCCCCCCCCACAATTAAATAAAAGAAAAATTACCCCGCCCAGACAGAAAGTGACAAATTAGAGTAATATAACAAGCTATTAAGTAATAAAATGACATTTCAGTTAATGTTAACCAGGCCAGACAGTAGCTTCTTCTTAAAAGCAGCCTCTCCAGAAGCTGCCTTTGCCATGTTATTCGCTTTACCTAAAGATGGCAAAGGAGAACCAGATGATCATACCCTTCGGGGATTCATCTTTGCTGGTGGTAAGGGCTTTATTTTATACTTTTTTTACTTTTTTAGTTGATTTTTATCATTCGTTTAAAGTTACAGTACTTTTTCGATCATTTTCAAGTATTTTTCAAATAATTACTGTACGTTTTTGGCCATTTTCATCCATTACTTTACCCTTTCTGCCGTTTTTAAAACCACACCCCTTTGTTCAAAACCAAAATTTTAGGTAAAGCCCTAAGGCTCCCACCTCACGTCTGGCACTCCGTCCCAATCCCATTGGCTAGCCAAGAATCCATTTTGCTAACGGAAGTTATTGCCGCCACCAATGCCAATCTTACCATTGATGTTGAGAACGAGACTGGACATTCAATTCAGTTCACTCAGTCGATTTAACTGCATTATTCACTATTCTATGAACTTTAATTTGTTTAAAATTTAAAAATTTTTAAAATACCACTGCCAAAACAGATAATATTACTTTAACGCCATATTCAATAAAGTTATGTTATTTTAGGTAATATTTGACTGTTTTTGTTTGTTTTATCAAAACATTCGAAATTTTTCTTGATTTTGGGTAACAAAACGTATGTTTTCTTCACTTTAGTTAACAAGACGTTAGTTTTATATATTTTAGGTAACAAAACGCCATTTTTTATCATTTTAGGTAATAACAAAGTATTTTTCCTCGCTTTAGGTAACGGAACCGCATTTCCACTCATTTTAGGTAACAAAACGTTGGTTTTCTTCAATTTAGGTAACAGAACACTATTTTTCCTCATTTTAGTATAAAAAACGTTGAAAACCATCTTACTCTTTGAACTACCTTCATTTTCACCATGAAAATTGCACCTAAAAATCAAAAAAATAATAAAAAAAAACACTTACCCAAAGCGAAAATTTAAAAAACAGCTATTTTTACATTTTTATAGTCTTATAACCGGTCGGACGATGTCCATAAAGGCCAAACCAAACATTCCAACGGCCTTGGACATAGTGCAACTTCAAAAAGGAGACAAGGTGGGACCATGGGAAGTAATCAGGAAGCTGGGTGAAGGTGAGAATGTTTAAAAGGCTAAAATCATTGGAAATTATATTATCCATGAGCTTTTTTGGTGAAACTTATCAAAAATTATATTCTTCATAGTTCTTTTGCCCAGAAATTATTAAAAACTATATTTTATAACCTCTTTTCCTTTCAAAACTATCAAAAACTATATTATCCATGCCTTTTTCTCCCGAAAATTTCTAAACTCTTATATTATCCATGGTTTTCCTCTATAAAATTTTTAAAAAAATATATTCACCGTGCTTTCAGGTGGATTTGGAGCCGTTTACCTGGTAAGAGCCGGATCGAACGCCAAGGTTGAATTCGCTTTGAAGGCCGAAAAAGCATCTGAAGTGGTGAAGGTGCTGAAGATGGAAGTTTTCGTGCTGGGAGAGCTAAAAAGGAAAAGAGCCAAACACTTCTGCGATCTGTTTGATAGTGGAAATATTGGGAATTACAATTATGTTGTTATGACATTGGTTGGACCTTCTTTTCATGTGGGTTTTTAGGTTTTAAATACGAAAAATTGTGATTTTGGGCTACATTGTTATAGAACTTTGTGTTATTTTTGAGTTTTTTTGAAAAATTTAGGTAACAAATAGAAAATTGAATACATACGTTTTGTAGAAAATAAAAAGAAGTATCTTTTCTGGAAGTTTCATATCCATACCTCATTTATAAAAAACGTTATGTAAATTTAAAAACTTCAAAAAATCAAAAAAAAGTTCGATTCCGCCCAGCAAAGGGGCCATTTTAAAAATTTCAAAATATTGTAACTTTTTTACTTTCAATGTTATGGCAATGAAACTTTTTGTATATATACATCATTTTATGGTCTACAAAACGCATGTACACGATTTTTAAAAAAATTGGTAGATCATGTTGTTTTAGGTCTTATTTGTCACAAACACCAGGTTTTTAGTCAAATTTTTCGATTTTATGGACGTTTTTTAAGTTGAAATTCAAGATTTTGAACTGAAAGGTCAGATTTTTAGGCAAAGATTTAAAATTTGAATTGTTTTTTTTTTTATTTTTAAAATTTCAGGACCTCCGAAAGAAGTACACCGATCCAGCGAAACAAAAGTTCACGCTCGGCTGTGCCTTATCAATTGGAATAAAATGCGTCGAAGCCATCGAAGAACTCCATTCCGTGGGCTATCTTCATCGTGACATAAAACCAGGAAACTTTGCCGTAGGCAAGTCGGATTATCGTAAAGTATTGATGCTTGATTTTGGGATGGCGCGAAAGTTTTTGGACGCGAAGGGCGAAATACGAAAGCCGCGATGGGCTGCCGGATTCAGAGGCACAGTACGGTACGCGCCATTGTCTTGTCATATTAGTCGGGAACAGTGTAGGAAGGACGATCTGGAGACGTGGATGTATATGCAGGTGAGTGGTGGGGTTAAATATGGTAGGGTACGGTAGGACACTGTAGGGTAGGGTACTGTAGGGCAGAGTAAAGCACTGTACGCTACTTTAGGATATAATAAATGTTTGTATTACTGTACTTTCTTTCCTATACTACTCATATGATTATAGATCGAGCTAACCAAAGGCTACCTCCCCTGGAAGCGAATTGAGAACCGCGAAGAAGTCGGTCGATGCAAAGACAAATGTCGCAATGACAATATCCAAGAGCTCTTTGGAGGTTGTCCAAAAGAGTACATTCATATACTGGACTATGTCGACAACCTAAGATACTACGACGTACCAAACTACGAGAAGATACGAGGTTTTCTGAGGAGTGGTATAGCCATGAACAATGTCAAAGAGGTACCATACGACTGGGAAGAGAAGCTGAAAACAGAAGCGTCGGAGAACAGGACTGTTGAGGCTTAGAAAGGCAGTAATATTATTGGTTGATAAATGATGACTTACTATAATATTGTCAAGGTTTTTGACATTTTTATATGTTTTACTGAGGCTGATATTGAATTTTGATTTTTTTGATTTATGTTTTGATTGTTTTTGTCATTTGGCGACATTTATGACTTTTTTAAACAATTTTTTGACATTTTTCGGAACTTTGTGACATTTTTAGATATTTTTAAACATTTTTTGATAGTTGTAACATTCTTCAATATTTTTTGATGACTTGTGTCATTTCTTGAAGTTTTGTATAATTTGTCTACAATTTTTTGAAAATTATGACATTTTTTGAAGTGTTGTGACATTTTTACATAAATTTATGACGTTGTTTGATATTTGTCGATCATTTCTGGCACTTCTTGATATTTTCTGTTTATTGATATTTTATTACTTTTTCAATTTTTTTACGTTTTTTAAAAATTTTATGACATTTTTCCATATTTTTGACATTTTTTAAAACTTTTAAGTCATTTTTTTACATTTTTTGGTTTTGTGTGACATTTTTATTTTTTTTTTTGATATTTTATCAAATTGATTGAAAATTTCGTAATATTTTCAATTTTTTTTGACATTTTTTGGTTTTGTGTGACACTTTTCATTTTTTTTTACATTTTGTGAAAGCAATGACATATTTTTTCGAAATTTTATGTCTTTTTTGACATTTTGTGAAAGTTATGTCATATTTTCGAAATTTCATGTATTTTTTTACATTTTGAGGAATTTTTTTGAAAATTTGTGTCATTTCTAAAGCACAATTTACGAATACATTTATATATTTTCGACAATATTTTTTTTCATAAATTTTACAACCCGATCCATCCTTTCATTATTTGTTTGACCTTTTTTGCTTCTCAGATAACGAATCGATGAGCTTTCGGTTCACGTTTGCTGAATTCCCACATACGTACATATCAACAACATAACAAATTCTGAGTGCAATGACAGGTCAATTATAATTTTGATTTGTTTTTGTGGTTTTGAAAAGGGGGGGGGGGAGGAAGGATGAGTAATATATAGCAAATTTTGAATTAAAAATTTTTGTAAGATTATAAGTTACTGTAGTTTTAAATTAGCTGCTCCACTGCTACCCTTACCCCTACCCTCACCCCTACCCTCACCCCTACCCTCACCCCTACCCTCACCCCTACCCTCACCCCTACCCTCACCCCTACCCTCACCCCTACCCTCACCCCTACCCTCACCCCTACCCTCACCCCTACCCTCACCCCTACCCTCACCCCTACCCTCACCCCTACCCTCACCCCTACCCTCACCCCTACCCTCACCCCTACCCTCACCCCTACCCTCACCCCTACCCTCACCCCTACCCTCACCCCTACCCTCACCCCCTACCCTCACCCCTACCCTCACCCCTACCCTCACCCCTACCCTCACCCCTACCCTCACCCCTACCCTCACCCCTACCCTCACCCCTACCCTCACCCCTACCCTCACCCCTACCCTCACCCCTACCCTCACCCCTACCCTCACCCCTACCCTCACCCCTACCCTCACCCCCTACCCTCACCCCTACCCTCACCCCTACCCTCACCCCTACCCTCACCCCTACCCTCACCCCTACCCTCACCCCTACCCTCACCCCCTACCCTCACCCCTACCCTCACCCCTACCCTCACCCCTACCCTCACCCCTACCCTCACCTCTACCCTCACCCCCTACCCTCACCCCTACCCTCACCCCCTACCCTCACCCCTACCCTCACCCCTACCCTCACCCCCTACCCTCACCCCTACCCTCACCCCTACCCTCACCCCTACCCTCACCCCTACCCTCACCCCTACCCTCACCCCTACCCTCACCCCTACCCCTACCCCTACCCCTACCCCTACCCCTACCCCTATCCCTACCCCTACCCCTACCCCTACCCCTACCCCTACCCCTACCCCTACCCCCTACCCCTACCCCTACCCCTACCCCTACCCCTACCCCTACCCCCTACCTCTACCCCTACCCCTACCCCTACCCCTACCCTCACCCCCTACCCCTACCCCTACCCCTGCCCCTGCCCCTACCCCTACCCCTACCCCTACCCTATCTACCTTACCCTATCCTACCCAACCATATCCTACCTTCCCATACCCTGCCCTACCCTTACCTACCCTACCGTACTATTAAAAATGACCCAGCTCCCTTTCTCATTTCTTCTAAATTTGATCGTCCTCCCCACCCCACCTTCCCCCTCCCACGCTTTGTAACCTTGATTTCCGCCTGCCTCCCCACCTCTTGTAACTTTGAATCCTCCCCCCCCCCTGTTCCTTACCCTACGCTTCATAACTCTGATCTTCCTCCTTCCCCCCCCCCTCTCCTCAACTCTTGTAACTTTGATCCCTCCCGCCCCCCCCCCTTCACCTTACTCTTTATAACCCAGATCCTCGTACCCTCCCTTCCGACCCCTTGTTACTTTGATTCTCCCCCCCCCCTCTTCTCCACCTCACCCTTTATAACCCTGATCTCTTCCCCCCCCCCTTTTGTAAATTCTTGTAACCCCCCCCTTTTCTCACCCCTTGTAAACCCTCCCCCCCCCCTCCCTTTTTTCTTCCTCCTTGTAACCCCCCCCCCTATATAATAGAAAGCGGCCGATGACGGAGAAAGCCTTGGCGAATTCGTCGAAGAAGCTGTGGTGTTGTAAGGAGGTGGAGAGACGGCGGGTTAAGAAGCCGCGCTGATTGCACTCGAAACGCCGCTTTTCCGTTTTCTGTTTCCTTTTTTGTACGGTCGAAATTCGAGGCGCCTGAAGGCGTTTTTTGGAAATTTTGGAGAAGTATCGGAATCGGCGTCTGAAGTCGAGCTTGATTTCGACGTCTGAAGTTCATTTCGAACGTATAAAGGCAAATTTGACGTCTGAATCTTTAAGCCTAAGCTGAATACAGAGGTCGATATTGTAATAGAATCTATTGCCGATTACTAGGAGCAGCAGTTTCTGAAATTGTTGTAGCCTTCACCGTGTTCTACAGAATCAAGACCGATTCGAAATCTGAGATTATTACCTAAATTTGATCTAAAACTACTTAGCACTGACTCATATTTACTTCACTACTATCAAACTCGAGGTTGATATAGTTCGCTTCTAGTACTGAATAGTAACATACAGTATTACCCAAACATAGTACTAAGTAAAACTTGTTATACTAATGAAAATAACAGTGATTCTACTGCTTTTCGTGCTGCTAGTTAGCCAGGTTGAAGCTAGGTCGAGGCTAAAGAAGTACGATGAAAGTTTACGGTGAGTTTGAAATTTTCATATCAAGCTTATACCTACTAAAATCATTATATTCTTACTTAACCTAAGCCTACTGAGCCTAAGCCTACTAAGCCTAAGCCTACTAAGCCTAACCCTGCAAAGCCTAAGCCTACTAAGCCTAACCCTACTAAGCCTAAGTCTGCTAAGACTGAAACTACTAAGCCTAAACTTCATAAGCCTAAGCCTGAACCTACTAAGCCTTAATAAGCAAAAGCTTACTAAACCTAATCTTACTGAGTTTGCATCTACTGGACTTAAGCCTACTAATTCTAAGCCAACTAGGCCTAAGCCTACCAAGCCTAAACTTACTAAGCTTAAGCCTAATAAGCCTTAATCAGCTGAGAACTCAAAACTCACTAAAACCATGGAATTATGAACTGTTCATATTATATATAATAATTTTTCTTTTCAGAGCAGCCCACATGGGTAGCCGTGTGAAACGATATGACACTATACTGGTAAGATTTTTAAACAATTTTTAAAATTAAACGCATTTTTTGGACTTTTCAACCGTAAATTTTTTACAAGCACATAAAATACAGTTTTCGGATACTTTTTACGATTATTTTGCAGTAAAACTACTCTAATTTGCGACTTATTACAACGGCAAAACTTACTTTTCCGCAAGGTTTAGTATTAAAACATGTAACATATATTACTACAAGAAGTTGCATTTAAACTTTTTAAACATTTTTTTTAACTTTCCATCTCAATTTTTTTAAACTATAGGCTACTAAGTTCATATTTTTTTGCCAAATCAAAATTTTTTCTACTGTAAACAAAGTTTTTGCATTTTTAAAAATGCCAGCCTTAATTTGGGAGTTTAAACTACTTTTAGGTATAAATCTTACAAAATAATGTTATAAAAGCCAAGAAAAGAGTTTGCGAACTTATCTAGTGTATATTTTGCCACTAATTATATTGTTTTAGGGTGTTGCACCAAAAAGAATTAGAAGAATGACAAAAGAAGGCAAAGTTCGATCAGATGGAGTAGCATAAAATTGAAAAAATGAGTATATTTGGTAGCTTTTAATGTAAATAAATTTATTTTTACTATCTTTTTATATTTTTACTTTCTAGGCGTAAGACTAAGCATAATAAGCCTAAACGTACTAAATCTAAGAATATTTGCTTAAAACTGAGCATACTACGCCTGAGCATACAAAATCTAAGCTTACTAAGTTTAAGCTTTATCATATGTTTGCCATAAACCTATCGAGACACCTATATATTACCTAAAGTGTTGACCAAAACACCAAAAATCGCATTTTTTCTTCAAAAACTACAACAATAACGTTATATTTTCTAAAACTTGAACAAACAACAAATAAAAAAACAATAAAAACAAAAATAAAACAACTAAAACGGCCCAAAAGAAGCCGTCTGAGTAACTATGACATTCGGCGATCATGTATTCACGCTCAAAACATTATCATCACTCGGCGAGAGTCGAACCCAGCACCCGCAGCGCGTTAGACGAACGACTTATCCACTGCGCTACGCAAAAGCACTTGTTCGCCCTTCGTTTTACCCTTCTTGTTATGAAAAGTGAAGGTCTTTTCGCCTTTTAATGGCGGAAAAACAGTAAAATAAGGTTTATAAATGTTTTAAGGCTAAAGTTCTGTTATTAAATACTCAAAATTTTATTGAGAAGATATAAATATGTTCAGATAAAAGCTTCTTCTTTTAAAAAACACTAATTCAAGACTAAAAATGAATAAAATGAAAGAAAAACCGCAGATCAAAGCAAATAAAAGCCGATACCTCGCAGTAAAATAGAGTTAAATCCCAGCACTCGCAGTCATTTGTTGGGTCGTTTTACACCGAGGCAAATATTATATAAAACTACAATATTACATAAGAAAACGTTGCGCAATATCATTTCTTGCAATTTCTCTAAGGCTATCTTAATATAGCATAAGATTAGGTAACACAGCAGATAATTTTGCGAATGTTAGGCAACATAAATTTGATAATATGATCTATCAAGTTTATGTATAATATTTTAAATAAATTGACCTTGATAGTGCAAACTTTATTAATCGAGCCTAAGCCTAAGCTTAACTCTAAGCCTAAGCCTAATGTTAAGGCTTACTTTTAAGCCTAAAATTAGCTTATGCATACTCCTAACCTTAAGAGAAAGTCTACCATTTACGTTCCTAATCTTTAATACCTTCCACACCTTGTTTCACTTCTCTTGAACAAAACTTCCAAATCTTGTTGTTCGATCTGATCCTTAACAGATCGTTTTGGAAATGGAAGGTTCGCGAACAAGAGACTTCTGACTCATTGACCTCGTTGATTTCACAACAGCTTTCGCTTTCCGACATTTTGTTTTGACATAAAACAAGACTTACCTTCTTCGTTTTAAAATGAGGCAAGTCATCGATGAAGTTTAGTCAGCCGCTTTCGACGGTTTTTTACGATTTTTGTTGATTTTTTTGGTTTATTTGCATGTTTTGAAATTATTTTTGTTTATTTTTAAAGCGAAGGCAAGTTTTTGTTAATAATTGGTTTTTAAAGGACAAGGTTTAAAAGGCTAAGCCTAGGGCAGCAAATAGTTCAAGTTTGAACCAGTTTTTTAGGATAATTAAAAGATAGAGTAAACCAAAGGCTGCGCGAAGTTATTAGGATAGGGCAATAAGAGTAGGACCTAGGAATCTAGACTTGAGCTAGGGCTTGATCTAGTACTTTAGTTAGGGTTTGAGCTAAGGCTAGGTTGACGAAGTGAGGGAGGGGATTGAGCTAGGGCTTGAGCTAAAGCTTGAGCTAAAGTTTGAGCTAGAGCCTGAGCTAGGGCTTGAGCTAAAACTTGCGCTAAAGTTTGAGCTAGGGCCTGAGCTAGGGCTTGAGCTAGGGTTTGGACTAGAGTTTGAGGTAGGGATTGAGCTAAAATTTGAGCTAAAGCTTGTGCTAAGGCATGATCTAGGCCTTGAGATAGGGGTTGAGCTAGGTATTCGGCTACGGCTAAACCTAAGATAAAGGCTAGGCTTATGGCTAGGGCTAAAGTCATGCTAGGGCTATAAACCGGACCTGTACTTGAATTTGGGGTGGGATTCTATTATACTTGGCCTAGACTTGAAAGGTTTTGTCTTGATTACTGTTTACTTTACTCAGTAAAGCTTGTTCATGCGTACAGCCATGTTTTGAAAAACAAATTTATAAAATTAAGGGGTGTAATATATGTTTTTTTTTCAATTTGTTTTATAGTGCTTGAAGGTTTTTTTACTTTATTTTAAGAAATTTGACTTTAAACTAGCATTATTTAAAAATTTTTTTTAATTTTAAAATTTGATATTATCAAAAATTCAATTTTCAAACCTTTCCACCCCTTATTTGTTTATGTTCCGTAACGTTACAACCCTAATCTGATCAGATCCTCACTTTCCCTGATTACTCTCATTCACTTTGTTCGTCGGTCGTCGGTCGTTTGCAGGTGGAACCTGTAGAAACGAAGACTAATTGCTGAAACTAACACGCTGTTCCAGGAGAGGAAAGGAGCGCCCGGCTTTAAGCAGATTATACCATTTGAATTGCGCATTCGACAATAATAGATGACAAGCGACGTGGATTATATACGATGACATAGTGGATATGGGTGGTGACATAGTAGTTGCATATGTGTGGTGACATAGGGGATGGGTTGTATGGAGTGTCGGGTTTGGTAGTAGCTTGTAGCTAGTTTATGTAGAATAAGGATTTATTTTTGAATTTGTGAAGAGGGGCTTTTTGTATGAGGAAAGGGGGGGGGGGTGGAAGAAAATAATATAACTTTTAATTTAACCTCTAACCCCAGCCTGAGCTTATGCTTAGCTTGGCCCTTAGCTTTAGTCTTAGTCTTGGTCTTAGTCATAGCTAGGGCCGGGTGCAAGGAGGGGGAAGGGGGGGGAGAAGACACGAGGGGGGGGAGGATTAAAACTCTGACCTCCCGCCTGGGCTTGATCCGCTAGCCACAGACATAGCTCTAGCCATAAACGTAGCCCTAGCTTTAGCCCTAGTTCTGTTTCCAGCCTTAATCCTTGCCGTAATCTTAGTCCTAGCCTTAGCGATAATCTTAACTTTAGCCTTAACCCTGAGCCTTACTTCAACTTTCCTTACAATTAGCCTTGCATGGTTGTGGCCTTACTCGAGTTTTACTCTTTAAAGATACAATTACTTTACATTTAAAATTTTTAAAATTTATCTGAATTTTGAGCGTTTAAAGTCTTCCCCTGACGTTACGTGCAATCAA
Organism: Bursaphelenchus okinawaensis; assembly: GCA_904066225.2. Classification (NCBI taxonomy): domain Eukaryota; kingdom Metazoa; phylum Nematoda; class Chromadorea; order Rhabditida; family Aphelenchoididae; genus Bursaphelenchus; species Bursaphelenchus okinawaensis. The sequence continues at coordinate 574,302 of CAJFCW020000005.1, read as the reverse complement.
CGTGTTTGTATTCAAATTCCCACCGTTCCGCTTCTCATTGTGTAAATTTACGGTTCACGTTGCTTTAAATTCATCTTATTTTTTAGTCTTGCCAGTTTAAAATAAATCTGCTGCAATTTCAAAAATTTTTCATAACACTAGTACAGGGTGCGCCAAACGTCCTGTTACAACACTTTACCAGAATGCGCCAAAAATTCTGTTACAACACTTTACCGGTCGTTTTCTCGATGTTGCGGTTAAATTATTTAATTTTTTTTTATTTTAGCTTATTCTCCGTGTTTTTTTTTATTTATAATCATAAAAATTAAGTCTTCATTGTCTACCGTCTGTCTGTATTTAGATGTCAAACATGATTGCTACCCTGTATTATCAAATGTTATTGTAAAATACGTTCATATGTCGGTTCTTTGTTTTAATTTATAAAACAACATTTTAGCCCTAAAAACTGGACAGATGTCTATTATAAATAAACCCTCCACAGACATTTCGTCCTTTGCCCTCCCTTCTCTCAAGTATTTTTTGGAAACTAATCATGCGGGCTTAAAAACGTGCGGAACGTTATACTGGAACGGAGTCATAAAAAGAATGGCCCCTTCGATCATATCGCTTTTGGCTTGAGGAGGAAAGACAAAAGCCATATTATAAGGGTGAGGGGATGAAAGGGAAAACCATATTATAGTCGAGAAAAGGAATAATGTTGGAGTAAGTGGATAAGATGGTGACAATTATATTATAGTAGACAAAAGTATTAAGCAATTTTGTGTTTAAGCTTGAGGTAAGTCCACGCGAAAGATTAAGCCTATGCCTAAGGCAGAAACTGAGCCTGAGCTTATGCCTGAACCTAAGCCTGAGCCTGAGCCTGAGCCTGAGCCTGAGCCTGAGCTCGAGCCTGAGCCCGAGCCTGATCCTGAGCCTGAGCCAGAGCCAGAGCCAGAGCCAGAACCAGAACCAGAACCAGAACCAGAACCAGAACCAGAACCAGAGCCAGAGCCAGAGCCAGAGCAGAGCCTGAGCCTGAGCCAGAGCCAGAACCAGAGCCAGAGCCAGAGCCAGAGCCAAAGCCTGAGCCTGAGCCTGAGCCTGAGCCTGAGCCTGAGCTCGAGCCTGAGCCTGAACCTAAGCCTGAGCCTGAGCCTGAGCCTGAGCTTGAGCCCGAGCTTGAGCTTGAGCCTGAGCCTGAGCCTGAGCCTGAGCCTGAGCCTAAGCCTAAGCTTGACCTTGAGCTCGAATTTGAACGTGAGCCGAAATCTGAGCCTGAGTCTGAGCATAAGCTTGAGGAGCCTGAGTTTAAACCTGAGTTTGAGCTTAAGCATGAGCTTGAGTTTAAGCTTAAGCTTCAGCCTAAGAATAAGCCTAAGGCTAAGTCTAAGCTTAAGCCTAAGCCTATGCTTACCCAAGATAAGACTGAACCGTAAGCTTATGTTAAGCAATTTCTTGAGTCTAAGTCTAAGCCTAACTCATACCTTCACATTAGTACTCTCAAATTTTACGTTTATTAGAAAGATTATGATTGTTGAGACCTTATACCTTGGAGACGTGATAAACGGATTGTCGTGTGTAAGTTGTGCCTTCATTCAAATGTTTCATACGAATATAAGTCGTGTTGATATAAGTGATAAGAGAGTGTTTGAAGGACAGCATTTTGTAGAACTGTCTTTGAACTAACAAAGCAAACATATTGTAATAACAATTGGGGGTTGATAATGGCTTCAACTGTCAGTTTTGAAGTTTTTGTGAGTTTATACTTTAAATATATGTTTTGAATAATCATTGAATGTCACTGATTTTGGTACATTTTAGTACATTTTGAAGTTTTTGGGGATTCACTATGATTCATACTGTATTTTCTAAGATGTTACACTAATTATTCTTCTACAATATTATAGTTACTGTCAGTAATTATGTGTATAACGTTATAAAATGACATTTAAAAGCCTTTTCTTGAGATTTGCCCCAAGAACGTTCGCTTTTCAAGAGAACAACAAAGCCGATCAAAAACTATTTTACTCGTCTTTCCGAAGCCATGTGATCCCAAAAGACGTCATCTTCCTAACATTTCACGGCTTTTGTTTATTGAGCTATCAGACCCCGAACTTTTTGCCTCGTAGCCTAGTCAGGAGTTCAACTCGAACATTCTTTTCACCTTTCAATGTGAATATATACCTTTCAATGTGATTATACAGCTTTCAATGTGAGTATATGTACATATAGGTAAGGCTTCATTTTTTGGTAGGGAGGGCAAGGTAAAAAAGTGATTTTAAAGGGGGAGGAGGGTTATTTTGGTGGTGACTTTATTTTTGGAGCAAAATGGCTTCTTCAACATAGAATAGTGCCTAAAAGGGGGGGGGGGGTGTTCTTAAATTTTTTTAAATTTAAATTTTTGAAATTAAAAAATTTTTTTTAGTATATGACGTGCCTTTATATTTGGTGTATGAAATTTCATTTTTTTTAATTTCTGATCTTTGTCATGTTATATTTTGTCATTTTTTAAAAAAAAATATTTTTTTTTCAAATTAAAAATTCACCACCCCCCTCAACCTGCACCCAAGCCCCACCGATCGCTATTCAACGAACGGCCGAGCAAAACATGGAGAATGGTAGTCGCGTGTGCTTGTTATGATGTTACCCTTGAGAAAGGTGATAAGCACGGAATTCGGTTACGCCTCTGCGACTCGCAATAAATACTTTTCCTCTATTGTTTCGAGACATTGTCCTCGAATCAACAATAGAACCCTCAACTTTTTTCGGCGAAAAGGTCGAGATGGAGTTTAACAACCTTTTTATCATCTCAATTTCGATTTTAAACCTGAACCGCCGGGTTTAAATGTGATTAACGTTATTTTGTTTACATTATCAAGGAAGAGCAATTTCGGCTTCGGTTTCATGTTATAGCGGGTCGTTTTATGTCTGTTAACGTCTTTATGTTAACGTCTTTTCAATTGCGGAACTTTTACCAGGTGTTTGTTAATGATTTTGTTTGATTGCAAAGGAGTTTAGTCAGGAACTGCAACCTTCACTGTTTTTGCAAATATTTGTGGATTTTTAGCTAATATAATCTAAAAATTAATTTTAAAAATAATGAAAAATATTTACTTTATCTTTTTACCAACATTTCATGCACTTTTCCTTTCATTTACCGACAATAATCATCTTTGTTATCCACTTTCACCCGACAAAAACTGTTTGTGCCAACTCTTCTCATTAACCAAATTTGGGGTCAAGTGTTCCGCGGCTTTTTGTTTTTTGCCAAGCTTGGCGTTCGCGTCGTTCTGGTCATTCCCACCCCTAATCCTATTCGAATATCTTTCTTTCTTCTTTATCAGCTATAGCAGTGTTGTATTCACCTATCCAAATGTGTTTTTTACTCGCTTTCTAGTATTTTTTTTCGCTTTTTTTGTGCGTTCAAGGTTAGTTCACGTTACCATACGATGGTTTTACGCATTTCAGACACGAAAATTCAATGCGCTGGACAATAAGTGTGGACGGTGGTCCGAAACGCGTCAATCATGCTGCTTGTGCTATTGGCAACAAAATCTACTCTTTCGGCGGGTATTGTTCGGGGGAAAACCCGTCTCGAACAGCGCCGCTCGATGTTCACATGTTCGATCCAGGTAATTCGCTTTGTTGTTAATTGAATTTGCGTTTAGAAACCATGAAATGGACGAGGTTATTTGGTGAAGAGCCCGACCTTCGAGTTCCGCACAAAAGCGTCTCGTCGGAGAGTTCGGTATTCGAGGAGGAAGTCGATTGGGATCATGACATGTCTTATGAAGACGACGAAACCCAGGATGATTACGATTGGCGGTACAATCCGCTGAGCGACGAGATTAATGCAGAGTTTGATGTTGTGAACACGTTCAAAGAACTTCCCTTTATGAGGTGAGATTTGAAAGGTTTTTTGGGGATTTTGTTATTGACGATGGGATGAATAATATAAAAGTTGTTGTAATTTTAAGCCTTTTGAATTAATTTGAAGAATTTTAGATACGGACATACTGTGGTATGTTACAATGGTAAGGGATACATTTGGGGAGGAAGAAACGATGAGCACGGGGCGTCACAACGATTATACGAGTATGACCCAGGTATGTTAATAACACCTTTGTTGTTTTGCTGATATTTAGGTGTAGTTTGTTGACTTTACGTTAAACATACTTCTAGAAGTTTTTCTAGTTCATTTTTCTTGATTTACTAATTATTTTAATGACTCTGAGCCATTAGTTTTGTCGGCTTTTATCGATTATATTATCATAGGCTTGACACCTATAATTTACCAAAAAATTATCACTAATAACTTATTTTAATTGCCACAGATCAGCAAAAAACTCATTAGTTGAACAATTGGTTCATCGCGATCGTTGATCGTTTTGTTTTTGCCATGTGACTATTAGTTAGAGATAATGATCTGACGGACTTTGTACCACTGATTAGGAGTATATAGGTCATTTTGATAGGATGGTTATGAAATTAGGCTTATCATCAAATAATCTATTCTGTATTAATTATGTCACGTTTTTCTCGAATTTGTTTGTTTCCTATCGGTTATGAGGTATAAAGTACAGTAGGAAGGAAGAAACTACAAAAATGGTGTTATAGTAGGTAAATATTGGAAAAAATCATATTTTAATGTTAAAAATTGAAGATGAACTTAAATATGAAAAATATTACTGGTTTTTCTTTTAGAAGAGAACAATTTCCATCCAGTAGACTCAGTGAACGAAGCTCCACCAGCTCGAGATGGTCACACAGCTGTTGTTCATGGCCACGAAATGATCATCTTTGGAGGATTTGAAGAAGATAATCAACGATTCAGCCAAGAATGTTATTCATACAACTTTTTGAGCAGAGAATGGAAGCTTCTGAAGACCAAAAACACCCCTCCACAGTACCGAGACTTCCACGCCGCTTGTGTCATGGATAACAAGATGTACGTGTTTGGAGGTCGATGTGACGAACGAGGTCAATACCACAGCAACGCCGACTACTACGATGACGTGCTGCGGTATTTGGACTTGGAAACATTGGAGTGGATTCAGCCAGAAGTGAAGGGGGAGCTACCAATGGGAAGAAGGTCCAATGCCATGTGGACTCACAATGGCATGTTGTACATGTTCGGTGGCTACAACAGTCGTGTAGATCAGCATTATGGTGATCTAAGACGATTTGATCCAAAAACTGGCGAATGGCACAAACTTTTGTTCCCCGGCCTTCGACCAACTCCAAGAAGAAGACATTGCTCGGTTATGGTCGATGACAAGCTGTACCTCTTTGGAGGTACCATGCCACATCCTAATAAGAAGAATGGAGGTCTATTGGACCTGGGAGATCTTTATGTTTTGGAGTATGGAAATGTGTTAACTTCGATCTGTTTCGACTCGTTGGCTTGGAATGGGTACATGGATTTGATGCTGGAGCATCTGCCAACTACTGTAATGTAAGTTTTTAGTTTTGGAGTAAAAATTGGAATTATTTTAAGTTTTGTAGGCTTGGTATTAGTATTAGGCTTGAGTTTATGAGTATAAAAGTATTAGGCTTAGTTTTATGAGTATATTTTTTTACATTTTAAACCTAAAATACGTTAAAATTAAAAAAATTTTTTTTTCAGTGAAAGCCTCCGCCCCAACCTCACGGACAAACGGTACCAGAACATGACTCCTAACAATCCGTACTAACAATCTTGCCATCTATTTTTTACATTTTGTCCTAATTCTCACGGTTATTTTGTATCATTTTAATCTTTCTCAGCATTTCATATTTGTAAGGCCTTATCAGTTAATGTAAAGCATTTTCTATGTTACTGTATACATTTTCTTTATCGCTGTAACGGTTTTTCTGTTAAGGAAACCTTAATCATGTTACTGTAAAACTTGTAAGCTTACGGGCATTTCTTTGAATCAATACTATCGGGTTTCTCCTTCGTCTTCTCTCTCAACTTTTGCAAATCGATGATTCGAATCACAAAATCAACCAAAAACGGGTATTCACCAAGCCATTTCACATTGTTGCTACACTCATTTTGTTCATTTGTACATAAATATTTTGCCATGAGAGATTGAACTCGGATTTTTGTGGTTTTCTGTTATAAAGCGGCATTGTTTTTGAAATTTTTGAGGTTTTAATGGTAGAAGTTTTGAATATTTTTTGTTTTTTATTGGTTTCTTGGTTTGTGTATGTTAATATAATTGAATGTGGAGAAGGATAAAGTGACAGAAAGGTATTCTGAAGCTACAGAATATATAAAGTCTAGCATTTACTGCTGTTTTGACCATGAAAAATTGCAAAGTTTATGAAATTTGACTAAAAATTGGCGAAAAATCATGGATGGTGAACATGGTTTTTGTCATATCTTTTTTTCAAAACGTAGTTAGAGGTATGAAATTGTAAGCAAAGGTAGATTATTTAATGCGTCAACTAACTATTGTAAAATTATTTTGGGGTCTACTATACTTTTCATGTTACAGTAGTTTTACTGACCACTATTTTTTTTTCTCAAAAAAACTTAAAAATATGAAGTTTTCTTTTAAAAATTTGTTATTTTTAATGATATACAACATAATATAAAATGATCAAAAAAACCTTTTAATAATATAAAATACAATTCCAGGTGATGGAGGCCAAACACCTATACCTCCCGGCAGCTCTAACCGCCCCGGTTATGTACGTGGGGTCATTGTACATATTAGATAGAGATCAATTTCATTCTGATCATCCAGTAACGATCAAGAAACGATTCATTGGAGTTGCAGCTAGCACAACTATCACTGTTATGTCAACTTATATTTTGCTGTATCAAGTAAGGTTCTTGAATTTTTGAGAGATTATTAAGCTTAGGCTTATAAGGTTCGTGCTTAGTAGGTTTGTGCTTAGTAGGCTTAGGCTTAGTAGGGTAGGCTTAGTAGGCTTAGGCTTAGTAGGCTTAGGCTTAGTAGGCTTAGGCTTAGTAGGCTTAGGCTTAGTAGGCTTAGGCTTAGTAGGCTTAAGCTTAGTGACCTTAGGCGTAGTAGGCTTAGGTCTTAAAACTAAAAAAAATTTCAGGATTTTAAGACGCCTCATACTGTAATGGGTTTATATGCAAATCTAGATACGCTAGAAAAATGTTTGCATAGCTTCATACTGACATCCTCAATATATCTTGGCACATTTTACATGGAGATACTCGATGGAACGTGGGGATTTTACTCTGCTTTTTGTAAGTTTTTTCAAACATTTTAAATTTTAAAAATTTGTTTTGAAATTTGAAATCTCAGGATATGAAAATTTTAAAAACTTTTAATTTCCAGCCCCCTTCGAATGGCTAGCCTGCCTAAAAGACCTGGTATGGCTGCGAAACAATGTGATCGCTCCAATCACGGAAGAGCTGGTGTTCCGAGGCTGTGCCGCCGTCCTAATCCAACATTCTCTAGGAAAACCGTGTGCCCTGTTCTTTAGTCCACTCCTCTTTGCCATAAGCCATTATCATCACTTGAGGAACGATATTAACCATGGATCAACGGTAACTCAGGCTCTATTGACACGAACGTTCCAAGCTACCTATACCTACTTGTTTGGTGGGTATGCGACGTTTTTGACACAACAATATGGACAAATCTTGCCGACCATTTTGAGTCATGCCTTGTGCAATAGTATGGGACTGCCGAGAGTTTGGGATCTGATGGACTATCCCAAGAAACATCGGTTTTTTATTGTAGTCGCGAATATGGCTGGACTGGCTGGGTTTGCTTACGGGGTTTATAGGATGATTTGAGGGTAGGGTAGGTGAATTGGTGATTGGGATATGATTATTAATATATAAGGATGACAACTTGATTTTGGCTTGGTAGGTGCAGGCTTATTAGACTTAAGCTTATGTTTAATAGGCTTAGAATTAGTAGGCTTAGGCTTAATAGGCTCAGGCTCAATAGGCTTAGGCTATTAGTTTTAGGCTTAGTAGGCTTAGGTTTAGTAGGCTTAGTAGCTTTAGGCTTAAAAGGCTTAGGCTTAGTAGGCTTAGGCTTACTAGGCTTAGGCTTAGTCGGCACAAGCTTATTAGTCTTAGGCTTAGCAGGCTTAAACTTAGTCGGGTCAATCTCTGTAGGCTTAAGCTCAGCAGGCTTGTGGTTTTTAAACTTATGCAACTAGAGTTGTAAGTGATGGGGGTAGAGGTTAAAAACAAAAAAAAGTTTTTTTAATTTGTTTAATGAAGGCATGCTTAACATTTTTTATGGATTTTTGAAAATTTTAACGGGTTCAAGAGATGAAAAACGTGATTTTACGCTATTTCAATATCGATCGTATAATAAGTGTCTTATGGGTAATATGGTGACTTAAACATAATGAAAAGGCTTAACTTTACTTAACTTATTATTATCAAAACGACGTACTACTTATTATAGTCTTACTAAACTTTTATTATTTTATATGGTTTGATATACTTATATTATAATATATGAAATGACAATTTTTGAATAAATTTTTCACTTTTTGATATAAAAGATTGTTTTTTTAGGCTTAGCTGGTTTATGTTTAGTACACTTAGGCTTTGGAGGCTTAGGTTTAGTAGGCGTATTATTAGTAGACTTAGGCTTAGGCTGAGAAGGCTTATGCTCAGTAGGCTTAGGCTTAGTTGGCTTAGGTTTAGTAGTGTTAGGCTTAGGAGGCTTGGGCTTAGTAGGCTTAGGCTTAGTAGGCTTAGGCTTAGATAGTAGACTAAAATTTGGTTTAAAAAACATGAAATGTATATTTTTTCCTTTTTGTCAGTTGACAGTAATCAAAACCAAAAAAAAATTGTGGTACAAAGATTACATTTTTATCGAAAACCCCGTTACCACACTGTTTATTTGTTACTTGTGATAAGCGACTTGTTATTGTTAAAACAAATAATCTCACAAAATGAACGGAATTACGCCGAAATTCACGAACGAAATCGAAAATGTTGTGGATGATCATCTGTTCGGATGTGTTGCCACGAATCAGGAGGTTCAGTGGCATCAGGTAGGGGTAATTTTTTGTGATTTTTTTTATTTGAGGGGTGGATTAAAATTTTTTTTTGATGTCAATTTTTTTTGATGTGTGTTTTTCAGAACAATAAACGAGTGTTAATTCGAGCCGACATTGATAATGTGAAGAACAGACAAGTCACATTAGTTTGTGGTGGAGGCTCTGGACATGAACCTTTTGCTGGCGGTGGGTTTTGGCTTTGTCTTTATTATTTTACTAGTCTAAATTTAATTCTAGTCTAGCCTAAGCTAACGCTTAAGCTCTAACCTAACAATTTTGTAAGGGCTAGCTCTAGTTTCGGGCTTAGCCTAACCTCTAGATTTAGCCTAAAACTGAGATTAAGCTTTAGGCGAACTCTTACTTTAAGCTCTAGCTTTCTTCTTCGCTATTAGCCACACCCTAAGCCGTAGTTTGAGTTATAGCCTAAGCTCTAGCTCTAGCCTAAGATATAACCTAAGTTCTAGCCTAAGCCGTAGCCTAAGCCCTAACCTAAGCCTTAGCCTGAGCTCTAGCTTAAGCTTTAGCCTAAGCTCTAGCCTAAGCCCTAGCCTAAGCTCTAGCCTAAGCAATAGCCTAAACCTTAGCATAAGCCCTAGCTTAAGCTTTAGCCTAAGTCCTAGCTTAAGCCCTAGCCTAAGCTCTAACCTAAGTCCTAGTCAGTAGCTCTAGCGTAAGCCTTAGCCTAAGCTCTAGCTTCAGATCGATCCTAAGCTTTAGTCTAAGTCTTGGTTCTATCTTAAGGCTTAGCCTAAGCTCTAGCATAAGCTCTAGCCAAACTTTATTCCAAGGCGTAAATCTCATTCTAAATCTTAGATCTAGCTTATGTTCTCGCTGTAGCCATAGCAAAAACTAATTCTAGCTCTTACTGTAATCATATTATTATAGGCTTCGTCGGTCCAAACGGCTTATCTTCAGCCGTTTCTGGTGATGTCTTTGCTTCACCTTCATCTCAACAAATTCAAGATGCTATCTCTTCTGTACTATCCAACAAAGGCACTATAGTATTTTCGAATAACTATACTGGCGATCGACTCAATTTTGGAATGGCAGTTGAAAACTTGAAAAATTTGCATAAGAACCTCAAGTTGAAGTTGTATTTTGTGGATGATGATGTAGCTTTAGAAGGAAAGGCTGGTTTTAAAACTGGCAATAGAGGATTGGCTGGAAGTGTGCTGGTTTTACAAGCAGCTGGGGCTTTTGCTGAAAGTGGCATGGAGTTTGAAGAGATTTGTGAGAATGTGGAGGACATGATTGGGAGCTTGGGTAGGTTAATATAACTTCTTTTTGTGATAAGACAGGGCAGGGTAATGTTGGGTAGCGGAGAGGGCAATACGTTAAGATAGTGGTACCGCAGGACTAGGGTAGGATACAATAGGGCAGGTTACGTTGTAGGATAGAGTAGGGTACAGTGGTTCTATGGTAGGGTAGGGTAAGTTAAAGTAGGGTAGGGTAGGGTGGCGTTGGGTAGGGTAAGTTAAAGTAGGGTAGGGTAAGGTAAGGTAGGGGAGGGTAAAAATTTTAGAACTTTAATTTCAGCTACCTTCGGAGTCAGTTTATACCCCTGTTCCATGCCTGGCAAGAGCTACATGTTCAGTTTACCTGATGATGAGCTTGAGCTTGGACTGGGCATTCACGGGGAGCCCGGGTTAGAACGAATCAAGGTCAAAACAGCCAAAGAGATCATTGATATTGTCATGCCAAAACTCGTGTTTAGTAATCGATTAAAGTTGGGCCAACAAAGTGAGGATAAGATTGCCATTTTATTGAACAACCTTGGTATTGTCAGTCAAATGGAGATGAATATATTGGCCAAGGAGGTATTGGACTGGATTGGTGAGTGTTTATCTGATAGATGAGTTAAATTCTCTATTTTACATTTTAATTCTAAAAATGATGTTTAGAAGCCAATACAAAGCTAAAAGTAGCAGCATTGTTCCGTGGTACCGTCTCAACCTCATTAGATGGCCATGGTGTTAGCATTAGCATCTTGAGGTCGGACAGAGAAAATTGGTTGCCAGCGTTGTGTACCATTAGTCCTATTAGTAATTTTTGGAATGTAACGAAGCCACAGAAGCTTGAAACTACTTTATGAAATTTGAGAAAGTTTGGCTTTGTTTTGACAGAGTTATGGCTATATTATAGTAGGTAAAGCTAGCGAAAATTGGAAAAAATGGCCGAAAATTCTTAAAAACTGGCTAAATTGACAATTCTATTTGTATCAAATAGTTTATACATTCATTCTACAATAAATCAAACAGAACTCATCCATTTTAATACTTATTTAGTTACTTTACATCAAATTATATTACACTCTATGTGTACATAGATGAGAGCTCGAAACAAGATCGTAGCTTCTTTTTTTATGGTCATGACCTAACTCAGACGGTAAAAAAGCTCTGTTTGTTTGAACAAGAAACAATACGGAACCTAAACCAAGATCTTGGAATTTCGCACTAATTATATTATACTACACGTTCTGCACCACAAAATGTTTGAATTTGATTTTCTAGTGTTGTAACTTGACTTATATGGTTGTTTTTGGTATTTTTAAATAACTAAAAGACTTTAGTTTTAAATTTTAAATCGAAAAGATTGAGTTTGAATTGTTAGGAACATGAAAACAATCATTATATTAATCATGTTATCCATGGATGCGATAATGTGTAGAAACGTGATAACTTTTGAAGACGTTCACATGGTGAATTCTCCTGGTTGTACAGTGTCTGTAAGTGTTTAAGCTATTTAAAAATGGCAGAAGAGAATTTTTATTTTTGCAAGAACTTTGTTTACAGCCAAAAGTTTTGAAAAAAAGCTAGTTTTTTTTGAAAAAAGGCGAAAAATCTGGAAGTTTTAGATTTTTTTCGAAGTTAATGCCATTTTTAAATTAAAAAAAATAAATTTAAATTGAAGGTATGATAAAGATTGATGTTTTAAAATACAATTTAGGGTGATATGCTAGTAGAGTGCGACGGTACAGAGCGAGAAGTGTCCGCGGAAGAGCGTCTGGCCCTGGATTATTATAAAGAAGTGATACGAAAGTGGAATGAAGATCTTGGAAAGTTCGTAAGTCTACAAAATATAGTTATTTTGACGTAGATTTAGCTGTATTTTTAGCTAGACGAAGGGAAAATTTATATATTTTTAGCTAGGCCAAGCGAGGAAAAATACAAATGCCAAAAGCTTTGCCGTGCCAGATTACCCGCAGTTTCCTCCAATCTGCAAATCTTGTTCTGAATAACTAAATTATTTTTGTTCTTGAACTTAAAATTTTGTTTTTGGCTAGATAAACTTGGAAAAAAATTTGTTTTTATTTTAAAATTTTTGAATTTAAAAAAATTAGGGTATGGTAAAAACGTTAGGATACGGTAGGGAATACGGTTGGATAAGGTATGATAGGATAAGGCAAAGCATGCAGATCAAGACGGAAAAGGGCAAGGTAGAACAGGCTTAAACTGGGCCGGGTAGGACAGGGTTGGACTGGATTGGGCAGAACAAGATTGGGCTGGATTGGAAAGGACAGGATTGGACTGAACTGGGCAGCACAGGATTGGACTGAACTGGGCAGCACAGTATTGGACTGAACTGGGCAGCACAGGATTGGACTGGATTGGGCAGGACAGGGTTGGACTGGATTGGACAGAACAAGATTGGGTTGGATTGGACAGGACATGGTTGGACTGGACTGGGCAGCACAGGGTTGGACTGGACTTAGCAGCACAGGATTGGAATGGATTAAGCAGGACAGGGTAGAACAAGACATGGTAAGGCAAGGTGGGACAGAATAAGCCAGAATATGGTAGGGTAGGACAGGGCAAGAAAAGCTCGGATTTATAGGGGTAGGGTATGGTAGGGTAGAGTAGGGTAGGGTACGGTATTGTAGGGTAGGGTACTGTAGGGTAGGATAGGGCAGGAAAAGTAAAATTGAATACAAAATGAAAAAAAAATTTAAAATGTCATTTTATTTGGCTAGTAAACCAAAAAACCGGTCGGTTCTTTTCTATGTCTGTCATTCACTAAAACCGTCAGCTCATCATTTATGTCAAACGACGAAGGCTACGAGCTGAGCGAAACTCTGTACATTAGCTCGTACGAACATCGATATGCAAATTTCATCGCTGGGGTGTTGTCAGGTAGGGTTTTTTGTTAAATTTCGATTTTTTTTTTATTTTTTTTGAAATTTTTACAATTTTGAAAAATTTTGAAATTTTAAAGTTTTTTACACTAGCCATTTTTACTTTACCCTACCCATCTGAAATGAAAAAAAACCCAAATTTTTGTCGTTTCCCGGCTATTTGTTGCAAAAAGAATGGCATTTTAGTCAAAATAGGTAGGATTTTGAAACACGCCATTCTTTTCCGAACAAGATTTTTTGTTTGAAAAATGAACTTTGTGTTATATTATTGTAGATATGTTAAAATACGTGTTTTGATTGACTTACAGTTTATTTTTACAGTAATAATTATTAGCAATAACTCATAATTGTTTCAAAAGGCAGTGTAATACTTTAGCAGACGTTAGGTACCTGAACCCTGGGCTAAACGATGGATAGGGTAGGATTAGACAAGCCAAAATGAGACAAGCTAGAGCGGGATCAGAGTAGGAAAGGTCAAAGTATTACAAGCTATTGTAGAGTAGGGTAGGGTAGACATGAGAAACGGGCCGGGCCGGCCTTGAGCAAAATTTCGATTGGGCCGGGCCTGAAAAATGAGCCGAGCCCCGCCCATTTTTACGTAAAACAAATTCGGGCCTGGGTTATCATGCCCGAATTTAAGGTAGGGTAGGGTAGGGTAGGGTAGGGTATCTAAACATCACATTGTGATAACAGATTACTATTACTCGCTGTTATTGCTGTATAAATAGTGTTATGATTCATCATAACTTTTCGAATCGTTTTTTCTTTGAAATTTTGCGAAAATCATCGACGAAAATAAATTGTCGTATTTGAAAAAAAAGTTTGAAAAATAATGAATTCTAGTTTTTGTAGCTTCGAAATTCTACTGAAATTTAAAAATTTGAAGTTTTTTAAAGTGACATTTTTAAAATTTAAAAAAATTTTTTGGGTTTTTTTGAAAACAGTGCAAAACGCGCCATTCTTTTTGCATCAAAAAAAACTTTTTTTGTAACTTGGTTTTTTATGTCACAAAGTAGGTAACAAGACTAATAACAACAATATTTTCATCAATAACTGCTCATGAACTATCTAAAGCAATACATAATACAAAGCTTATATTATCATTGACATTGCCAAACAATAACTATCAAAAAAGCGTATGTTGCAATTTGAAAATATAGTAAAATACGCCAAAATAACCATTACCATTTAATGAACAAGAACTTCCTCAAAATTGATAAGAACAAAACAATTTCTCAAAAAAACGTCATGATGACACAGTAGCGGGCGAACGTCAGCTAGTCTTCGGTCTCGACGTTCCGTCGAGAACGGAGAATGAAAACAGCGAACAATTATTGACCATAGTGATTGATCAACCCGTGTCATTGACAATCTGATCATTTGTCGTGTCGTATGGGTTTTATGGAAGTGTAGGCGTATTTTTAGGGCTGCTCTGCTTCTTCGAACCATGTTGTATATCACTTTTGTTTGTCGTCTGGTGTCTTTGAGAGCGCTTTGAAACGTTAGCCTAGTTTAACCAGCCTAGCCCTAGCCCAGAGCCTTAGCCCAGAGCCCTAGCCCAGAGCCCTAGCCCAGAGCCTTAGCCCAGAGCCCTAGCCCAGAGCCCTAGCCCAGAGCCCTAGCCCTAGCCCAGAGCCCTAGCCCAGAGCCCTAGCCCAGAGCCCTAACCCAGAGCCCCAGCCCTAGCCCAGAGCCCTAGCCCAGAGCCTTAGCTGTAGCCCTAGCCCAGAGCCCTAGCCCAGAGCCCTAGCTTAGGGCCTTAGCCCTAGTTCACGATTTAACTTTAGTTCAAGCTCAAGTTCAAGCTTATGCTCAAGATCAAGTTCAAGCCCAAACTTAAGTCTATTGGACCTAACTTAAGCTTTTGCCCTAAGTTACCTTAAGGCTAACAGTAGCAAACTTTATATTGGCTTATTGCATCGTACTCCTATTTTACTTCAGTTATGTTATGCCCTATCATACTATACATGGGGAACGGGCCGAGCCGGTCTTGACCCAAATCTTGACCTAAATCAGGCCGGACTTAATATTCAGGCCCGGCTTGTTCTTCATGTTGATACCATGCTCTAGACTTACAGTAGCTGTTTTGCGTTTTACTTTTCGTGCCATACTCTATTCGATCTTTTTTGCCCATGCCTTCTTTTGACTATGTCATTTTTCATTTTTTTACGTGGTCATGTCATGCTGTAGCTATACATGCTAGTAGACATGAGAAACGGGCCGGGCCTGAGCAAAATTTCGATTGGGCCCGGCCCGTTTCTCATTTCTACATACTAGCCTTTTCACTCATTTTTCCAAACCACCAAGGTTTTTGTTACCTATAACCCTCACCCTCCCCCCCCCCCCCCACTAATCCGACTCATAAGCCGTTACCAATGTGTTGTCGAAAACCTCAACCTAATCAACCATCGCTTATTTCTCAATCATAATCACTCCCCCCCCCCTCCCCCCCCCCAATGCTTTTTTTATTTCATCTCTCAATTATGATCAGCGACTCAATTCATCTCGCGACGTCGCCACACCACTTTGTCGTCGATGCAAAAAGACTGTTACAACGACGCCACTTTCTCAAGAACGTGCATGGTGAATGTCGGTGGAGCCGAAGGCCTCATGACCCACGAACGCGTTTCTATTCGTCTACACTTGTTGACATCCGAGCACGGATCGGTGTTATTATAGGCGGTTTTGGTGAGCATTACGCGTTGGATATTGTTGTAGATTGGTTGAGGAGAGAGGTTGGATATTGTTGTAGATTGGTGAAGGAAAAGGTTGGATATTGTTGTAGATTGACTACGGAAAGGCCGGATATTGTTGTAGATTGACTACCAAAAGGCTTGGATATTGATATAGATTGGCTAAGAAAAGGCTGGATATTGTTGTAGTTTGGCTTCAGAAAGACTGCCTATTGATATAGATTGACTACAGAAGGATTGGATATTGTTGTAGATTGACTACGAAAAGGTTGGATATTGTTGTAGATTGGTTGCTGAAAACTTGGATACTGCTATACTTTGGCTTAAGAAAGATTGGACTTTGATATTATTTTGGCTAGCCAAAGTTGTATTAATCTACAGAGAGGCTACATAACTACATTTTCTATCTTTTGGTTACGGAAACTACAGATTCTGCCTGGTTTATCTACCTAAAACCTTGGATTTGCCTTCGTTTTTCTATCTAAAACATTAGATTTTGCCTTGACTAGACTAAGAAACCACTGAATTTTGTTGTAGCTAGGCTACAGCAACTTTTTGTGAGCTAGTACTCTAATTTAAAGGCTTTTTAGCATTGTTTTTTGATATTTTAGACTTTAAAGCCTTCTAAGGACCCCTTGCCTACTGAAGTTTAAGTTGTTTTCCTTGATGTTCTTTGCTTTTTTTCTTTCACGGTGAACTTCTGATTCTGAAATCTCTATTTTCAAGTTGTTAACCTTGATTTTTTACATTGTAATTGCGATATATATCTTCCATTGTTAACCCTACCTTTTCGTAAAGCTTTGTATTTTACTGTACTATCCTTGAAACTCTGAAAAATTGTTGTCAAACTAGCCTAAACTAATCTTCGTCCAAGCTATTTTTGATCTTTATGCCAGATTTTGATTCTTCTTCTTATCTTGAATAACATTGTAATATCGAAGAAACAATAATTGTATGATATTACCAATTATCGAGTACAAAATTGTATAGTACAAAACCTAGAATAACTCGAAATGAGTCTCATCGACTTTGTCGCCGGCTCTATTGGAGGTAAGCGCAAGGGGGTGCTACTAACAGTACTAACAATCAGGGCCGGGCGGGGACTTTTGGTCTGGGGGCAGGGGTCCAAAAATCCACAGGGGGGACCACGTTCAAATTTTTTCGAAAATTTTTTTTCTGGGGGGGTACCCCCCCCTCTCCGTCCCCCCCCTCGCGCCCGGCCCTGCTAACAATAACAACAAAGTGATACTAATACTAACAATGACAATGTGAGAAGCTCTAACATACCTTTATTCATCTCTACGTAACCCTACTCTACCTCACCCTACCCTACCCTACCCTACCCTACCCTACCCTACCCTACCCTACCCTACCCTACTCTACCCTACCATACCTTATCCTATCCTCCTTAGTTTTCCCTGCCCTACCCTATCTTGTCTTACCCTACCCTACTCTACTCTCATCTACTATAGTTTGTTCTTCCCTTCCTGACCTCACCCTGCCCCTGCGGTATCTTTTCCTACCTTACTTTTTGCCTGCCTTCCCTTAACCTACTCTACCCTATCCTATTTTGTTCTGTCCTACTATACACTGTCCTCCCGTACGTTATTTACCCTTACTTGCTCTACTCGGTTATCTCGACCTACCCTGCCTTATGCTTAACATAAGCCTCTAAGGCTTGCAACACCCTACTCTCTGCTTTTTTTAAACTCTAATTCCACTCTAGTCTGGATTTTGTTTCTAAGAAATATTAACCATGAATATACGTTTCAAACCCAACTTAAACTAATTTATTACTTTTCAGGCGCGGCAGGGGTATTAGCTGGTCACCCGTTGGACACAGTGAAAGTTCGTCTTCAAACTCAAAAAACCGGTCAATTCCGTGGGACATGGCACTGTTTCACGCATATCCTGGCCAAAGACAAGGTCCGGGGATTGTATAAAGGTGAGTTTTTTCTATTTTTTTAAAATATTAAAATTTATGATGTTTTGGTAATATATCGGGAATAATAAGCCTAAAAATTTGTTTTAAGGTGTTTTTGAAGCAATTGGTACCTAATTTTTTAAAATTGTGACATTTTTCAAAAACCGCAAAAAACTTTCTTTACAAATTTTTTTTTTAAATTTGAAAAAAAATTAAGTTTTTTATAAAGTCACAATTATTATTTGGACATTTCAAGCATTTTTAATCTATTTTCACTTCTATTTTAACCTTTTACAATCATATTTTCAAGCTTATCATTACCACAGATACGTAGTGTAACATAACCCCAGAAACTTAATGTTTAATCTTGTTGTTGTTGTGATATCTTAGAATGGAATCTCCACGAATGTTTATGATAGTTTCATAATCGTTTTGCCCATTAACAACCGTAAAAAGCGTTTTACAATGTCTAGAAGCGGGGAGAGAGCGTGCGAAAGCGAGAGAGCGGGTAGGGATAGAAAGAAAAATAAGCACAAGTTGTAATACGGTAATGGTATTGGCGAAAAAATGTTATTGTAGGAATGAGAAAAGGTCAACAAAGAGTGTGTCGATGACGTTTTGATAATTTTTAGTCGAAAATTTTGAAAAAAAAATTTTTGAAATTTTTTAAAATTTTTAAAATCTGCCAAAATTAAAAAAATTTTTGATAAAAATGACTATCTAAAGCAAGATAAAGATACAGAAAGGCATTATAAACCCCAGTAAATCCAAAAAACCACACTATTACAGCTCAATATATCAATATCATTATATTCACTATGCCCTTTTCAGGAATGTCAAGTCCCCTCTCCTCCCTAACCCTGGTGAATGCCATCGTTTTCGGCGTTCACGGCACGGTGGCCAAGCAATTCTCGGACCATCAAGCCATTTTCACCCATTTTGTGGCCGGTTGTTCAGCTGGAATTGCTCAGGCCTTTGTAGCCGCCCCCACG
The DNA here is from genome assembly GCA_904066225.2 of Bursaphelenchus okinawaensis. Taxonomy (NCBI): domain Eukaryota; kingdom Metazoa; phylum Nematoda; class Chromadorea; order Rhabditida; family Aphelenchoididae; genus Bursaphelenchus; species Bursaphelenchus okinawaensis. The sequence goes on along the minus strand of CAJFCW020000005.1, from coordinate 555,585 downwards.
GAGCTTCTGAAGCTGCGAGTTCAAGTACAAGATGGACCAAGGCAGTACCGATCACCTTATCATTGTTTGAGGTGTATATTGAAGGAAAACCCGGCTACGTTGTTTAGGTAAGGGCATTGTTTTGGAGATTTTTTGGTTTTTAGGTATTAGTTCTAATGTACCTTGGCTTTGTCCTACTGTAGGTACCCTAGGCTTATCAGTGAACTTTCTCTGCCATTCTTTACCTTACAGTACTCATCATGGGTCTGGGGCTAAAGTAGGGCTATGGTAAGCCTAGAGTAAGGCAAGGGTCCTATTCCAGCCCTACCATAACCCTACTATAGCCCGTTCATATCATACTCTAAGGCTACAGTATCCCAGATCTAGTATTACCTTACCCATGGGCATGGACCATAATCATACAAGCAATATGTAAAGTATCCTCCCCCGTCCTATTGCATTTCTCATTATTTTAAAAATTTTTAACTTCAGAGGCACCTGGATCACCCAGCTTCGCGATTGTCCTGGCCTAGGAATCTACTTCGCGTCCTACGAGTACCTGGCCCGTAAAATGAGCAAAGACGGTACGATGGAAGCCCTCACGAGTATACAACTTCTAATGGCCGGCGGACTGGCGGGCATGACATCGTGGCTGTTCAACTACCCTACCGACGTAATAAAAACCAGGTATCAGGCGGACGATACCAGCCAAAACTACCGCGAAGTCATACGAAAGGCCTACGCCGAGAACGGGTACCGGACGTTCTTTTGCGGGTTCGGCTCAACGTTATTACGGTAAGGCGGTTTTATGTTATTTTAGAGGGGATACCCTGCCTTAAAAATTTTTTTGAGGAAGGGGGGTGGAGTTTTTTGAGGGGGAGGGAAGCTAAAAAAAATTAAAAAAATTTTTTTTTCAAAAAAAGAGTCAAGTTGGGCTTGGCCTCCTGTTTTATTTCGAAAAAAAATTTTTTTAGTTTTAACCATCCCCCCCCCCTAACCTACATTTACCCCCCCCCAAAAAATTTTTTTTGTTAAAATTAAAACTGATTGGCTTTGTTGATTAAAAAAAAATTTTTTTTACCCCTCCCTCGCCTAAATCTACCCTTCCTTAGCCTAAATTTACCCCTCCCACCCTCTGAAGCTGGAAATTCAAAAAAAAGTTTAAATGATTTTAAACTTTTTTAAAACCTAACAAAACCACTTTCAGAGCCTTCCCCACGAACGCCGCCACCTTCTTCACGGTGGAGTGGACCTACCGCCTGCTGTTGGACTACGACCTGCTGGGATATATTCAAAAAATGACGCGTCATAACAAAGGGAAACGCTACGTATCAGTGTACGACCTCTGGCAAAGGAACTCCTTTTTACTGCCCGAAGCCGGAAGCACCTACATCGACCCGATGATACACAGCTGTCGCTTCATCAACCACTGAACTCAACCTTCCCTCGAATGATCTGGGCTCGCGTTATGCCTCTTATATATACATCAGCTACCACAACATACTAAATTGACCACTGTTTACTAAACTTACTGCTTCAAGTTTTGTCGTATCTCGTTGGATATTGTCGTATCTTACTTTAGCATATCATGTTTCGTATATAGGCTTATGTTTTTGATGTTCTTTTAGCTAAATTCTCAGCCATCTTTTGTTCTTGTTTAGATATTAATATTGATATAGTTCTAGCCTTTTAACCTCTTCGTTACCACAGTATTTTTATAGTATTTGAGCTATATTAAACTCTTGTTAGCATAGTAAGATTGCGATTATTGTAAAATTTTCCCTATCTTTTTATTAAGGTAATATTGATATTGTTCTACAGGTCAACGGATATTTGTTAAATCGTTGTTTATAACTAGTATTTGTATCATATCTTGGATGAATATCGAACAAAAGTGTTTCACATATCAGATAATTGAAATTGTAATAAAAATTGTTGTAAAATCAAAGCGGGAAATGAGTCATAACGAATACACGGCCTACTATAACATAACGTTATAAGATATTATATCGAAATTAATAAAGAAACTAAAAGTAAATTAAAGAATATTAAACGACGTAAAAAATATTGTCCTTCTGTGCCTTCTAACTTTAAAAATAATGTTTTATCGAGCTCCTGTCTTGCTTTGCGAACTGCAACATGAGGAAAAGAGGAAGCGCGGCAAAAATAAATTCGAACTCTTCGAAATTCGTTGTTTTTTCGGAACTTATTTTTTGAACTCTTTCTCATTATTTTGATGAAGCAGAATGATAAAGTCTTCGGATGTAAGTTCAAATTTGAATCTATTTTCTATATTATCCTTCTTTTTCAAGCGGTTTCTTACTTTTAGGTTTTTTTTGTGTTTTAATTACCTTGTTCAGTCTTTTTATTTAAAACACTGTTTTCAGAAGTCTTTACGGATCCGTTACGTTGATAGCACGTCAATTCCAGTGCTGGAACGAGTGTTTGAGCGTGAAAAGGTGTTTCTGGTCGACAAAGTTGATGGAGTAAGTCGTTTTACCTATATTATTATATGTTTAGGCTGTTATTCCAAGGAAAGTCGTTCAACAAGCTGCCAAGACTGTTGTGAAGCAAGAATTAGTGAAAAGTGTCGATAATGGTCTACAGTTGGTTGGCGACCCATTAGAAGTTTCGATGATTGACTTGGACTTGGAAACAGAACGTATTGGTGAATGTATCTATGGAAATGGCCTTGATAAATTTCAGGATAGGATAGATATACAACCACTTAGCCATGTTGAAGCTGCAAATGTGATTAGGAAGTTGGTTTTTTTATTTATTTGTTTTTTTTTTATTTTTAGGTTTGATCAAGGTGAATATAAATTAGGTTGAGTTAAAGTTAACAACTTTTTTGATAGGGAATCTAATGACGTGAACTTTTTTCAGAAGGTATATAGTTCATTTTGTCAACTGCTTTCTTAAACAGAAGTTTTTAATCCATAGGTTTTTGTAACTTATAGTAGGTTAAGCGTTACCTACTCTTTTGAAGCTTAGAAGTTTAAAAAATAATTTTTTGTCAAATTATTAGTGTTTTAACGCTTTTCTTGTATAACATGTCGTATTTCAGAGTATCAGACACTGCTTTTAAACAAAAATTGGCCGGCATCTCTGGTGTTAACAGTCTGAAAGAGTTCAATATGGTGGTATGTGCTGACAGTGCTGATGTTCAAAACGTTGTTGTCTATGCTGTCAAAGTGACAAAAGAAGAAATTGTGGAATATCATGTACGTTTGCTGGGCAATCTCAACGATGGTATGATGCAAGGATTGGCACGGCAGATGATGATATACGGTCATGTTGAGAACGTCACCTATCACGCGATCTACGAGGATATGAATGGAAGTTTTGGTATTCCAACGTTCTCAAGTTGGCTCAGACCAATCTCTGTGGTTGGATTCTTGGGTAATGAGGATGATTTGAGTGAGCAGGACAAGTTTGAGGACGAAATGGTTCGCGCGTCTTTCAAATTCGATGTGGAATGGAAGGAATCGGCCAAAGTTTTGGAGAATTTCGTCAATTATTGGGAGACTACGAAGAAGAATGGCACTTTTAATGCAAAGTTGGCTTCTCCTTTTGAGCTTTTTCAAACTCCCGACACTTTGGGACATGTTAACCTTGTAGGTTTTTCGATTTTTGGTGGAAATATTAGATTACTTTATATTGTGGTAGATGAAATGCATTTTCTTTTGAAATAAATGGATAAAGGGCAATTAGTTTATAAATTATAGGTAACAAAAGGTCTATGTTCTTAAGCTGGTTGATATAAAGGTTTTTTGATTGTTAAGATTGTCACATTTTAGACGATAACACCAGGATGGCTTGATCCTCGAATAAACGATTTTGACCGGTCGATGAAGCTTCGGTTTTTGCATGTATGTTTGTTTTAGCTTTATAATTTGATATAGAAGGTTTAAAATATTAAAATTTTTTTTAAATTTATAAAAACCCATTTTTTTAAAAAAGTTTGATATTATAGTAGTTTTTGCTTCAGAACCTGGCTAAAGACGACAATATTCAATGGCCGATGAAGGAAATACAACTTGATTTGGTCAACAAGTTCAAGGAAAGCCTGAACGAAAGCGTTTGGGTCAAGCACGACGAATTTGATGTGATTGAAGCCCATTGGGACTATTTTGCAGCAGCCAGATCGACTGCCACTTTGAGAGAGATGTTTAGTCATATTATTACAATGAGCGAGCAGAAGAACATCACTGTGGCAAATGTAGGATATTATAGAGGATTTTTTGTTTTGTGTATGATTTTTTTGACTTGTAGATTAGTTTTTATATTCTTTGGGAAATTTGTTACCTAAAATCACTTTGTTTAGGTTCACGTGGACAACAAGTCTGAGCTCGCAAGATCAGTCATCAAAACCTCGGCCATTCGTCGATTGACCGACTCCAGGATCATCGAGTACCTGATCGAAGTTGGAATGGACCGATTCCGTCGAGAATTGCTAATTGCCGCCGGCTCGAAACGGCCCGAAATCGAACCACATTTGGAGGATTTGAGCGGCGACTACGAGGTCATGATGCACCAATTGCTGATGGTACACTTGGCTTTGCAGGGATACGAAATGTGCTTGAGGCGAATTGATAATGTCAACTTTGTGGACAAACTGTTTGGGTAGGGGAGGGGTTGGGATTGGTGATGAAGGTTATATTGGAGATGTGGTGAGACTAGGCTTGTAATGAAGGTTATATTGGGCTTGGTTGGGGTAAGGCTAGGCTTGTGATGAAGTTATATAAAGTATGGTGAGGGTACAGCTGGGCGTGTGATGAAGCTTATATAAGGCATGATTGGGGTTAAGAATAGCTATTTTGGTCCGAAAAGGGGGGTTTTGAAGACAGGGCGGGGTAAATTTTATTTTTTTTATGGGTGGGTAAGGTTTTTTTAGTTTATTAAAGAGGAAAGAGTGGTTCAAATATTTTTTTTCAATTTTAGGAGGGGTGGATTTTTTAAAAATTTTTTGCGAGTGTGGGGAGGGGGTTGGCTTTTTAAATTTTTTTGAAGGTTGGGGATTAAACATTGCTTTGAATGGAAAGCCATTCAAATACGATACTATATAAGATTAACATATTGTTTTAGAAAGTTCTTGCAAACCTTTGAGAAGGTCAACTTTGACAACATCAAAGACTTTGTGCTCAGTGTTCAAGTGCCGGTTTCGAATTTGACCAAGGATTTGTTTCATATGTAAGTTTAGCTCGGCTTTTTTAAACTTTTAGTTGATGAGAAAAGAATGGCGGTTGTATCAATTTTTTGAAATTTTAAAATTGATTTCAAAATTTTTAAATAGATTTTTAAAACGTTTTATGTGGCTGGTTTTTTCAGAAACAACGTTCTGGAATGGTCGGTGAACACCGAGTTCTGCGACTCAGCGACCGGTCGCAACAACCTTCACCTTCATGTTTGTCGTAATCAGGAGCTTCGAAGCAGGGTCGAGCCAAAGGAACGAAGAGTCAGGATCAGAAGATGCGAAATGGCAGTACCAGAACTGGCCAAAAGCTTCAATACCTACTTGACTGAAAGCAGTCACAACGAGAATTGTTTGAACAAGCCGCTGGTTCTCGGCGGAAAGCGATGAAGAATTCATTAATCTTTTCGCATTTTGAATTTTTGAAAAAATTTTTTTCGAAGTTTTATGCTTAGAAATCAATTTTTTAATGTTTAGTTGACCAAAGCTTGGAAAAACGACAAAATTAATGGATCATAAGTAATGAAATGCGAAAGAATTAATGGACTTCAGCTTTGTTCGATGTTGACATTATTATGTATCTATGATGAAATACGGTGTAAAAATTGATTTTATATCTGCAGTACGGTGTAAAATTGACTGTAATTTTTGATATTGTACGCTAATTTATTGAATTTTAGTTTCTTTTGGTGCTTTAGGTAATATATCTTGTGAATTGAATAAAAGCTTTGTATTATAATGTGTTTTTATTAGTTTGTTGATAAGTTTTTGTCTATTCACTATGCCTAGTCTTATATGTAAAAGGCTAGGGATGATGATTATATTTTGTTACGGCGATTTTCTGGTAAATATTAGGTTGTTCAATTAATTCTGCGCTCCTTCTTAAAGCTAATTTGTGGGGTACAAGGGGCGCAGAATTATGTGAACAACCTAATATTTGTAAGTATAATCTTCAAAAACCTGAGTTACAATGCATATATGAGTCTTATTGACTTTGATCTGGGTCATTTTGATGAGGATGGACAGAAAATTGTCGATATCTCAGCCAATTCTTGACAAATTTGGCTCATTTTTTAACTAAAGATGTAAAATGGCAAGAGAAAAAGGTGACGTTTACAGAATATTGGTATTGAGTGTTTACGGATATTTATGTTGTGATTAGTCTTTCATTGCACAGTGCACACTGTTTTTGGCCATAACTTTTTTATTTTTGACTTTAGTCTTCTGGCATTTTGAGATTCGTTTTTTCTATCAGATTTTGATATAGAATCATAGTTTTTAAGCCAATGTCAAATAAAGTCAAAATTTTAACTCGCCAGAAAGACTTACTGTGATATTCATATCTCGGTCAGTTCTTGAACTGTAGATGTAAAATGGCAATATAAAAGATGTTGGTATGATAATTTTTTTACTTTAACTACTAAAAAATAGTTATATTGTAATTGTCGTGTCTGCACTGTGCAAAAAAAAGTATTTTAGGCATAACTTTTTTATTTTTGAGTTTGGAGTTATAAGGCTTTGAAATTTCGATTTACCGTGCAATTTTGGTTTAGAATCATATTTTTAGGTAACAATTCGAATTTATTGTTTTTTGGAAATTATTATTTTTTTATATATTATGTTACACTAAAATAAGTCTCAATTTTTCAATTGTTTTAATTAATTTTTTCAAGTTTCTTTTCAATTTGATCACTCTTCGATTAATCTCCTGTACTGTTGAACACCTCCCGACTCAACACGCGACTTGTTGTATTTGTGTCAGGGTTGAGTGGTGGAGTGTTTGGGGGAGAGATAGTAAAGTCCTTTCAAATCCCCCGCAGCCCGTGAGCAAACAGTCGCTCTCGACGCAAAAAACGTGTGATGATGTTTTGAACCTGGCGGGCGAACATCGAATTGTACAATTTGTTTCCGCGGCTCCAGACGGGCGCGTTCTGTTCTGTGCTTTAATGTCGAGAAGAGGGGTGGTTTTGTTATTACTGTTGGCTATGTTTAATGTGGAGAAGAGGGGTGGTTTTGTTAGTACTGATGGCTAGGTTTAGGGCTGAGAAGAGGGGTGGTTTGTCAGTACTGATGGCTATGTTCTATACTAAGAAAAAAAAAGGGGGGGGGGTGGAAGTTGCAATACTGTTGGCTATGTTCTATCTTGAGAAAAGGAAGGTTTGGGGGGGGGGAATATAAAATATGATTTAATTTTAAGTTTTTATGTGAAACTACTGTTATAGGCAACAAAGGAATTGATTGCTTTGAGAGGGTAAAAATGAATTTTTATGTTTAAGAAGCTTTAGCTTAGGCTTACTTGCATACGGTTTAGTAGGCTTAGGCTTATTAGGCTCAGAATTTGGGATTTGGTTTAGTAAAATAAGGTTTCTCAGGCTTAGGCTTAGTAAGCTTAGGCTTAGGCTTTGTAGGTTTAGGCTTAGTAGGTTTAGGCTTAGTAGGCTTAGGCTTAGTAAGCTTAGGCTTAGGCTTTGTAGGTTTAGGCTTAGGCTTAGTAGGTTTAGGCTTAGTAGGCTTAGGCTTAGTAGGCTTAGGCTTAGTAGGCTTAGGCTTAGTAGGCTTAGGCTTAGTAGGCTTAGGCTCAGTAGGCTTAGGCTTAGTAGGCTTAGGCTTAGTAGGCTTAGGCTTAGTAGACTTTGGCTTAGTAGGCTTAGGCTCAGTAGGCTTAGGCTTAGTAGGCTTAAACTTAGCAGGCTTAGACTTAGTAGGCTTAGGTTTAGTAGGCTTAGGCTCAGGAGACTTAGGCATTTTTGTTGTATGTAATTTCTTTATTTTTACCTGGCTTAGCATAAAGTGTAAAAGCCCATTCTACTGTAACATTCATTGATATTGTTGTTGCCCAAACGTCCCTCCCCCCTCCCTAAGCTTCTTGCGCTTAATTTCAAATTTTGTCACGTTTTACACATGAAAGCTGATAAATAAATGATTGCGGTTAATTATTAACACTCTCTGTTGTAGGGTTATAAATAAAAATGAGCATGGAGGATCCATTTTATCCGGAATGGCATCGGCCGCATGAAGCTCGGATGCACAATTCGTTGTTTGATACGATGTCACGACCGTTGTCACGGCAGTCCAATCAGTAAGTTGATTATATTAACATTGGTATTTGTCTTAATTTTGCAGATTTCTTGTTTATTGGGCTTACAGATCATACTTAGTTATGTTTAGGTCCACAAGGCTTAAGTTCAGTCGGTTTAGGCTTAAAACGTTTTGTTTAAGCGGAAGAAGGGAGCCGTGCTTAGTAGGCTTAGGCTTAGTAGGCTTAGGTTTATTAGGCTTAGGCTTAGGCTTAGTAGGCTTAGGCTTAGTAAGCTTAGGCTTAGTAGGCTTAGGCTTAGTAGGCTTAGGCTTAGTAGGCTTAGGCTTAGTAGGCTTAGGTTTATTAGGCTTAGGCTTAGTAGGCTTAGGCTTAGGCTTAGTAGGCTTAGGCTTAGTAGGCTTAGGCTTAGTAGGCTTAGGCTTAGTAGGCTTAGGCTTAGTAGGCTTAGTGGGCTTAGGCTTAGTAGGCTTAGGCTTAGTGAGCTTAGGCTTAGTATGCTTAGGCTTAGTAGGCTTAAGTATAGTAGCATTAGGCTAAGGCTTAGGTTTAGTAAGCTTTGGGGTAGTAGCCTTAGGCTTCATAGGCTTAGGTTTAGTAAGCTTTAGGATAGTAGCCTTAGGCTTAGTCAGTTTTGGCTTACTTTGTATAGACGTACAAAACATCTAAAGGTAGCGACAGATACATAAGTAATGTTGCGTCGCAAGAACGGAAAGTAAAATTGCCGTACTCGCAGTAATTTGTTGGGTCGTTTTACATCAAGGCAAATATTACAAAAGCCGTAAAAATTGCATAATAAGAGTTGCGCAACAAAATTTCTTGCAATTTCTCTAAGGCTACTAATGATATCATTCATATTAGGTAATGCCGCAAACATTCTACGATTGTCATAAGTGTAGTTAGTTAGAGATGTATTTTATGCTTTAATACAGTGTTGCATGATAAAATATAACATTCGTTATGCTTGAGCTGAGAAGGTAATGAGTTTGTACATAGGCTTATGTTTAGGCTTAGGCTTAGGATTAGGCTCAGGCTCAGGCTTAGGCTTAGGCTTATGCCTAGGCTTAGGCTTAGGTTTAGGCTTATGCCTAGGCTTAGGCTTAGGTTTAGGCTTAGGCTTAGACTTTGCTTTTAAGCTTAGGCTTTGACTTAGGCTTATGCTTTGAATTCGCTTTTAAGCTTACTCATAGGCTTACGTAGGCTTGCGGCTAGGCTTAAGCTTAGACTTAGGCTTAGGGTTTGACTTTGTTTTTAAGCTTAGGAATAGCTTTAGGCTTAACTTTGGACATAAGATTTCTTGACCTATAACAAAAAACTGCATTTTTTTGAAATCCTTAAAGTATTTCCGTCTCAACGTTCCCATCGATGTGAAACATCCGGTGTTGCTACTTCCAAACCCTTAGTGATGTAATATAATAGCATTTATGTGACAAGTTTTTCAATAAGCTACCATGCTACAACACACACAAGTATCACACTTGTGTTTTACTTAGTATTTTGCAAAATTTAGCTTTTTACACGTCCTGCCCATACTATAATGTGTCAGTGAGTATGTTACGTTGCCGTTTTTGCAATAATTCTGGAAACATATTCTCATGGTAGTTGTATATAAGTGTAGATAATGGATTTTTTCAATTGTTAGAGATGTATTTTATGCTTTAATTATCTTGGGCAGGGTAAATTTATTGAGAAGCGGAGGGTGAACAAGAACAAAAGTCCCTATCCACCCTTGTTATAATTATAACCACCATAAAGGCCACATAAAACCTTAAATCTACCACGAAGGCCCCCATCCACCCTTGTTATAAAAGTGTTTGTACGGTATGGCCCCAAATTGTGGTACTTGTTAGGGCCGATCCATGAAGACTTGGTGAATGGGTAATCTCCACCAGTCAGGAAGTGAGCAAGTAACGTGTTATTGGGTGGTAGACCGTACTGTAGTGGATGACCATAAGTTTGAGTATGTGAGTATGACACCTCACCCGGGGTCTGAGGTGGTGGTGGGCGGGGAGGAGGTCCGTAATTCTGTGGTCGACACTGGTAGTTTGAGTCTACTGTCGATGGGGCACGACCTTCTGGAGAGTATCGGTTTTGCTGGAAAGTGAGGTTCTTAATAGTACGAGTACTGTAAGGAAAGAAGGTTAAAGACTGTCTTACTCTACTCTACGTTACCCTACCCTAATTTACTTTATCCTACCCTAGCCTACCCTACCCTACCCAGTATTTTGTAGTTTGAGACGGCTTTTTATGACCCGTTATGTTAAGGATATCACTAACAAATGACCTCTTATGTTATAGGTATCGCTACAAAATGACACATCTTTCAGAAGCCGGAATCAGAATCAAAACCATTCGTTTGCTGATACCAAGATACCGTGGGATCATTTTGGCAAAAAGCTGAGAATATACTTGACGAAACAGGACCTAGAAAGAGCTGGTGATCTGTTTCAAGTCATATTATCCAAGGTCCGAGAACAAATACCCAACTTTCAAGGCGTTTTGGCCTATAACAACTACGGTGGACGGCAGGTAGGGCTTGGTTTTAGGCTTAAGAAATGTCTAGTAATAGGCTTAAGAATTGCCCGTATTTTAGGTTTAGGCTTAAGAAAAGTTTGTATTTTAGAGTTAGGCTTAAGGAATGTCCGTATTTTAGTTTTAGACTTAAGAAATGCCCATATTTTAGACTTAGGCTTAAGGAATGCCCGTATTTTAGCCTTAGGCTTAAGAAGTGCTCGTATTTTAGCCTTAGGCTTAAGAAATGCTCGTATTTTAGCCTTAGGCTTGAGAAATGCTCGTATTTTGGTCTTAGGCTTAAAAGATGTCCGTATTTTAGGTTTAGACTTAAGGAATACCCGTATTTTACTTTAAATTTTAAAAAAAAATTTTTAGGTAATATTATACAACGACGCGGACGTACGCCGAGCACTACACGAAATGGGCCAGAAACTGAAGCTCTACTCTACAGTAGTCCCGGACAAGGGCTACATTGCAGCAGCTGACATTCGAGGCTCCCGATCTCAATCTGTACCTCCTCCAGTGAGTTTTTTTTGATATCATCATAATTTTACCGTATCTGTTTATAAATACCGTATTTGGTGTAGGTCATTAGAGTAGGGTAGATAGGTTAAGTAGGCAGGGACGTCGTTTGGGGGAGGGGGAGGGGGGGGGCACCCCCTCCTCCAGAGCCGATCCGAAAAAAAATTCTACAGGTGGTACCTGTACGCAAAAAAACGAAAAAAATTTTTTTAGGAAAATCGGCCCACAGGAGACGAAAAAAATTTTTTCGGCCTCCCCCCTCCCCCAGAAAAAAATCTGTAGCGACGTCCCTGTAGGGTACTACACTATAGGTTACGGTGTGGTGGGATAGGATGGAATAGAACAGGGTAGGGTAGGGCAGTGCAGGGTAGGGTAGGGTAGGGTAGGCTAGGGTAGGATAAAGTAAATTAGGGTAGGGTAACGTAGAGTAGAGTAAGGCAGTCTTTAACCTTCTTTTCATATAGTACTCGTACTATAAAAAACCTCATTTTGCAGCAAAACCGATACTCTCCAGAAGGCCGTGCCCCCTCTACAGTAGACTCAAACTACCAGTATCGACCACAGAATTACGGACCTCCACCCCGCCCACCACCACCTCAGACCCCGGGTGGGGTGTCATACTCACATACTCAAACTTATGGTCATCCACTACAGTATGGTCTACCGCCCAATAACATGTTACTAGCTCATTTCCTGACTGGTGGACATTACCCATTCACCAAGTTTTCATGGATCGGTCCTAACAAGTACCACAACTTTGGGCCATACCCGTACAAACACTTTTATAACAAGGGTGGATGGGGGCCTTCGTGGTAGATTTAAGGTTTTATGTGGCCTTTATGGTGGTTATAAAGGTTTATGTGGCCTTGATGGTACTTATTAGGTGCCGGCATAAAGAACCCGCCATTTTTTACAGGAAAGTACACGCAAAGTATGGCGGGTTCTTTATGTCGGCACCTAATATAAAGGTTTATATGGCCTTGATAGTAGTTTTAAAGGTAAACTAGGACCAAAATGACAGTTTTTCGTATCTTTTTGGTCATGTTTTACTTTACAATGCCATTGTTTTACTATACTATCGCATGTTTTTACTCACATATGCCTAATGTGGTAGTAATATTGTCTACAAGATGCTTTCATAGTAATGATTTGGGCCTTTTTTTGGCTAGTTTTATACCCTTTTGGCCTTCTTTGTATCCTTTTTTGGCCAGTTTTATACCCTTTTGGCCTTCTGTGTTTCTTTTCTTGGCCATTTTTAGCCCTTTTGGCCTTCTTTTTTGGCCATTTTTAGCTCTTTTTGGTACCCTTACCGGCCATTTTTAGTCTAGTCCAATCGTTTTTTGGACCTATTCACCATTTTTTGGCCATGTTTAAGCCTTCTTGGCCACATTATAGCATTTCTCGTACTGTGACCAACCTTCTTGTACTATAATATATCGTTTTATGCATTTTGCCTACTATAACATAGCATTTTTCAAGGATTTTCCCTACTGTAACATAGCATTTTGTCTACTACAACATACCCTACATTTCTTTGTTTTACCGCCTTTATCACCATCTACAGCAATGATAATATTTTCGAATTGTGATACTTAACGTAGTGTATTATATAATTTTGGAACGTGGAAATATCAAAACTATGCTCAGAATAACAATAAATTTATAATCATGCACGAGATCAGCCTTTGATTCGTAAAAGAATGGCATTAGGTGCCGACATAAAGAACCCGCCATACTTTGCCTGTAATTTCCTGTGAAAAATGGCGGGTTCTTTATGTCGGCATCAATTATTGGCTAAAATTAACCAAAAAGGGTTATTATTAAGTACTACAACATATCGTTTATACGAAAAAATCAATTTAAAGTATTACAACATAACTTTATGATATTTTTATACATCTATAAATATAAAATATTCATTAAGCTATAAGTTACAAGTCCGCCATGAAGCATATTGTTCTCAATATTGATTTAGAAAGATATTGTCCTCAATCTTCATCAAAACCCCTTGACCGACCATATTGTTCACCTCCTCCTCTAAATCATCGTCAACAGTGTTCACCTCCCCTCAATCATCGTCTATACTGTTCATCACTTCCTCCCATTAATCGATGTTACCCATCAACAAATCGAAGCAGTCTCAGTTAACAAGGCGTCCCAATTGAATGGCTCGGCGAAGACAGCTTCGTCCAGCCATTTACTGTAGTTCCGCTTGAAGTACGGTGTGAATTCGAATTCGGCGCTCAACAAGTTTTGGATCGAATTATCGACCGGTTCGAATTCCTTCGGGTCAAAGTCGTCGTAGGTCAGGTTTTCATTGTTGTCTGAAAATTTATGTTATAATTGGCTGATCCAAGGCAATTTCTTAGGAAGGGTTGGCCTAGAGAGTTTGATAGAGCAGGTTAAAGTAGGGTAGGGTAAAACAAGCCAGTTTAAGGTAGTGTAGGGTAAGACAATGTATGGTAGAGCAAGATAAGGCAAGGTAGGAAAGGTAGTGCAAAACAAGGTAAAGTAAGGTATGGTAGGACAAGGCATGATAAGGGGGATAAGATAGGGGAAGGTATTTTAAGACTTGGGTATGACCAGGACATCGTTTGGGGGGGGTTCGGGGTGGTTCGGGGTGACTCCCCCCCACCCCAGAAAATAAAACAAAAAAAAATTATTACCCCTCCCCCTAAAAAAATCTCTAAAACTCCCTCCTCTTTAATAAAATCCAAAAATCAGACCCTCCCCCCCCTACCTCGAATTCCAAAATACCCCTCCCTTACCCAAACATTGAATGATTCCATCTCAACACCTCATCCCTGCCTCAAAAAACCCCAGCTTTTCCATAACCCATTCCCTCCAAAACAACCACCCTTCCCCTCCCAAATAAACCCTCCCCATCCCCTTAAATCTTCAAAACCTTACAATAATTCAATTCCGGATACAAGTGGCTGTATCTCCGGCTGTTGAACTTCTCGATGCTCAGCTTCAACTCCCGTTCTTCCATTTGGAAATCCCAAGTTTTGCATCGTGTTTCGTTGGCGAAGGCCCAATCATCGTTGAGTCTGTGGCGGACCTTCATGTAGACGGCCGATATCACCTCCATATTGTTTTTGCGCCATTGTCGGCCAAGATATCTGGCCTGCATTTTCAGGAGTTTCAGCGTGTACAGTTGAAAAATGCCCTGGAAATTTAAAAAATTTGCATAAATTAGGCTTTTTAAGACATTTTTTTAAATTTTTCAAAATTTTAAAATTTAATTATTTTTTAATTTTAAAATTCAAAATTTTAAAAACCCCAAAAACCTTACCGATCTAACCTTCAAACACCGCCTCAAAATCGGCGCTGATTTAAAAACGACCAACATCATTGTGCGGCTCTGTTTGTTTTTGATCAACTTGTTCAGAATCCTTAGCAAGTTCACCGAAGCGAAGACGTTTCTCCACAAAAAGTAGCATTGATTTTCGGACCGGCTATCATCCACGTTGTCTGCGTTCAATTCTGGCCATTTATCTACAAAATAAATGTTCAAACTACGAAAAAATAACATAAAAACTGGCAAAAATAAAAATTTTTCCTAAAAATCGAGCTTGGGCCCCCCCCCCTGTTGACTTTTTTTCAAAAAAATAAAAAAAAATTTCAACTTAAAAATGAACAAAAATCATTTTAAAGGCCGTGGCAAGTCGCATTAAACCCATTTTCAAACATTTTAAAAATAAAAAAAAATTACCCCCCCCACCTCCCCTCAAAAAAATCAAAAATTACCCCACCCAAAAAAAAGCTGAACTTCAAGTCAGCCCAGAAAACCCAAAATTACCCTCCCAGTCCTCAATGTAGCCCTACAAACGCTTTATCGTCCTCATTGTAGCCCCACAAATGCTTTATCTATTATAACTACAATCTTATCCTTACTTCCATTCTGAACATAATGTACCACAACTTTTGGGTAACAAAGTGGAGTCAGCTCATTCTTCGACTGTAGATACCTAACCATATTTTGATCTAGAAACTTCAGTACCAGTGGCAAGCAATTGGACAGTACTAGCTGTTGAGAAAAGTTCTCAAACTGGTACACATGGTTCAATCTGAAGAACTTGAGCAAGTTGATGATGATAGCTGTCGTTGCTTTCACCACAATCTCCTTGTGCCTGTTGATGTCAATGGCTGTTCTTACGGCCTCTTCGAGGAGATTGGCCGAGTTTACGGATACATCTAGGTTCAGCGAGTTTGACAGCATATCAGTGGCATCAGCTGATCTTATTAGGACATCTGATAAGATCAGAGCTCCATCGTTTTTGGCTTTTGATGAGGGAATGGCTGCTAGCAGTACTTTGAGAAGACTTAATGAGTAGTTTGAGAGATTTGGCAACATTCCCGAGTAGAGACGTTCTGTTGGGTTGTCCTCGATGTTCTCCTTCTTTGAGAATGGATATTTGTTCAGAAGGACGTCTTCTTCTATCTGAAATACGCTTTTTTTGAATACATATTTTTAGGGTCATACCTATAAAACATAAAAAACAAAAATTTTCAAAAAATTCAAAAATTTTTTTCAAAAAAAGCTATTTTCCTACCTGAATTTCCCCCAGCGACTTATAAATATGTCGTTTGAAAGCCTGCACGCTCTGTTGAACTGGCTGTGGTAGTCCAAATAGTGTTTCACTATCTCCTAGAAGTTTGTAGCCAAAGAACTTTTGTCGTGCCGTTTGAATAAAGGTCTCTAGATCAGCTTTCCGTACCTTCGAACTCCACGGTAGGCAAGATGGTACTGGTGATGAGGCGGTTGGAGTTTGATCTCCACCTCTTTGGTTTGTCAGCGAATCTTGAGGTCCGTCCATTAGTACTGTAACAGAATTTTTTTAAAGCAACATAATCTTTAAAAAATAAATCTTTTGAAAAAAAATTTATCTACCCCCAAAAAATAAAAAAAAATTGCCATAGCCGACAAAACTTACGCTTCGGCTCCACCTCTCCCTCCTCATTCTTCTGCAACATCACAGCTGACACCGGCTTAGAGAAATATTCAGTTTTCTTGACTTCACCATCAGCTTCAACTGGTGTGGTTGGAGGTTCGTCTTCCTTTGAATCAGACAGTTCATCCGTGTTCAAGTTGGCCGATGTTATCCCTTCTTGTCGTTTGAAGGCTCGCACAGTCGATGGTCGATTTCGCTTTGCAATTATACCGCCTCCCAACCGTCGGCCGTCCATTCCTTCTTCCGCGCTAAAGTTTGAGGCTTTTAGGGTTGAAGCTACCTAAAACAATATCGTTTTTTTAATGATACAAGCAATTTTTACCATATATTGTAATGTAAACATGTTTTTAACAAATAAAGCAGCAAAGAAGTGACAAAAACATTCAATTTTAGCTATAAAAGCTAATAGAAAACTTCATTTTAGTCATTTGTTTGCAATTTTAAGCCTAACACTATATAAAATCCACCTTTTTTCCAAAAAATATTAAAAACCCATACCTGAACAGTATCCTCAATCTGACTCAAACCCATAGCTTCTCGCAATTCATGTTTTCTTGTCCTTAAAGCCTCCAGATCTCCCAACGTGGCCAAAATGATCTTCCAAGCCAAGAGTAGGACCTTCTTTATCGGATACTTTGGACATGATCCTCTGACGAATGGTGGTACTACATCCAACAAGAAGACGAACAAAGGTTTACTTAGGCCTTCCAGAGGTTCTCCTAAACAAAAATGTAAAAAAAAAGGCTTATAAAATCACTCTAAACATCAAAGATATCAAAAAACAACCAAAAAATTACCGAGTTCGACCAAGAAATTATGTTGTAAATTCTCCAACCGAGCCATAGAATAGTCGGAGACGTGAATAACCTTCTGTAGAACCTCTTTCCTCCGTATGGATTCCACCATATGATACATTGATGCCAGTAGAACACGTAGAATCTCGTTATCCGCCAATGTATACACCTTCTTCGACCTGGATTCACCGTCAATCGAGCTCATCGACCTGTGACTGGAATATTGCGACAACGAACTGTGCCCTCGGTCAGATACATTCAAATCAACCACATTTACATCACTGAACTCCGTCATGAACAGTTGACATAGTGCCTGAAAGAAAAGTTGTATTATCATAAGTGGAGTTGATCAGTTTATACGTAAAATCATTGTAAATAGCTTTAAAAGCTAAATTCGATACCTAAACTTCAAAAAATATGAATAGTTAACATGCCCTGAAGATTCCACATTCATAAGCCATGTAACAATTGGCAGCAGACTGAATTAAGCAAATTTGTTCAGCAAAGTCCGTGTCATCAATGTAACTGATATGGGAACGTGCTTCGTCCATTAACGCTTGTACACTTTCAGCATAAGGCTTCTCAAAATCCGCATACGCCCCCTAAACATTAAAATAGCAATAATATATTAATTTTAATAAAATAATGCCAAAGGTAAAGAGTAACTTAAAAATTTAGGTATACCTGAAGAAGATAGAGCAATATCCGTGATGCTTCAAGTCTAGTATCAATGTTAACACTTTCAAATCGTTGTATAAGGTCAATAAATACTGCTTTCATTTCGTCCTTCTCATTGAATATCCAAATTGGCGAGATCTAAAAGGATTTATATTATCCTTCAGATTTGTGTCTTCTGTTCTTTCTATTTGTTAAAATATAAAATCATAGCGTTTAGTAAAGTTATACTAAAATAATGGCTGAAGAAAAGCGTAATGTAACTTTTAGTATCTTGTGCACCACATGTTCTATAAACAGCAAGTTTTTATACATCAAAACAATTTGATCACCTAAACCTTTAAAAAATCAAAGGAATCACTCACTTTTCTAGCTTCAGCATAAGCTTGAAACAATTCCATGTTCACAGCAAACTCTGAGCTTTCCGAGTACGAGTACAATTCACTCAATTCATTGCCAAAACTGTCACAATCCGCATACACAAAACTGATATCGCCCATTTCGCACTTTGAATGGGTTTGATCCATCGAAACGTTCCCGGCATTCGATAACTCCCTCAATTTGGGCAAATAAGCAGATCGTCGTTGGGCTAGTGCCGATTCGCAAATTTGCGAGCCCATCTGGACGCGGGTTTTGGCTTCTTCGCCGTAAACTAAAACAATATCGCAAAACACCCGCTTAATCCTTACTATTTTCGGCGAAACTCGGTCGCACACTCCGCGGGGAAGTCGAGCTTTCCATATTTTCCTCCATCTAATTCATGCTCGGCTAATTTCCTTTCCAAAACAACAACAATATTAGTGGATTTTTGCGAAAAAGCGAAATGCAAGAAAGAGCGAAAAAGATTTTTTGGCTTCTAAAGTCGTCATTTCGACAGACTTTTTTCGGGATTTGGCTTCATTTTTAAAAAATAGAATATGAAGTACATTTTACACACTTTGTCAAAATGATTGGCATTACTTTTAGCTGTTTTGCGTTCCAATAACAGAAACGTTTACTCTGGAGTAAAATTTAGACTTATTTGTGGTTAAAGCCTTGAATTATGGGTCTATTACACCTTGTATCGTTTTAATTAAACACCATATGTAAAATTCACTACTTTTTCTGTTATAGTTATGCATTCTCCAAGAACAATTCGTGATTACACATAATCAAAAGCCAATAATCAAAGAAGTATAACATTTATCATTTACGCCTAACGTTTATTCGTCTTTTACTCAAATAACTAGGTATTAATCGGATCCACGACATGACAATCTAATGGTAGATGTGTTTCTTGATCTCCCAGTAACGGTGTTGCTTGAAGAACCAGCAGAAGAAGGAGAACGCGAAAATGGCTCTGAACATAGAAGTGATCAAGCTTCCGTAGACTGGACCGGAATAATATTTGTGGTGGACACGCCAGATGTTTCTCATGATTTCGTTGTAGGTGGCTCCAATACCGAATTCACGACGACCGAACCAGGCTGGCAGTTCCGAGACCTTGACGTCAAACAGCTTGACGTCTGCTGAAATTGAAAAAGTTATGTTAATATGACAATAACATACAAAAAGTTGTAGGACAAACCATTTCTACTGTAAAGCAAGTTATGAAAAGTATATAAAAAATACCCTGCAGCAAAAACTATCTTTTAAAAATTTATATTGACGTAGATGTAAATGAAGCCTATCTTATTTTTACCATAACTTTTTTCAAAAAATAGCAAAAGATCTGAAGTTTTCTGAGATTCAACACAAGTTTACTGTTATTACAGTCTACAAATTTTAATATGCTAGTTTTTGTTTAAAAAAGTTACAACAAAAACCATTTGAGCCTTTCTAACTACCTCAATATAATCTAAAAACTATAATCCTCATTCGCTGCCAACTCTCTGAAAAATCATATCACACTCCTTAATAAATCTCAAATAAAAAAAAATAATAGAAAGCACATCAGCAAACCCAAAAAGACGCTTCATTTCAATATCACCATACCAATACCTAAATTTCACCAAAAAATCGCAAAAACCTACGTTTTCCGTAATAACGCCAGTGGCAGTATGGTCCATGGACCTTTGGGTTGTAGTACTTGTGGTACAAACCCATTTCGGTGCGGCTGATCACTCGGTTGTAGAAGTATACACCAAGACGTTCGAAGGCACGCCCGATGGGGATGAAGATGAGGTCCGGCACCCAAGGGCTGAGGTGGGTACCTGGTGGTGGGGGCCGAAGGAAACTCATTCTGAAAACGGAATAGTTTGTAAAGTTGACTCTTTTTATGCATGATTTTCAAAGACACACGAAAAATTAGACATAAAATTGGTCTAGTCTAACATCAAGCTAAAACAGAAACAAATGAACATAAAAGTCAAAAATCTATTAGAAAGAAGTAATAAGAACAAAGATATACATCCTATCTTTAATATAAAACACAAATTTCAAAGTAAATAAACGTTATAGGACATGAAAAAGAAGTTGAACTAAACCTTGACGTTTCTGACCATTTTTCTGCAAAATTTTGATGAAAAAACCAAAAAATGTATAATAAAGAGCATAAAATACGACAAAATTAATTTACCACACTCAAAAACAATTTTTAAATCCAGGAATTTTAATGTTAAAGTTGTCAAAGAAAAAAGTAAAGGAAAATGTTCTCTTTTGTCTGAAGGGAATTTTCGCCCTTGCCGCCAATTCAAAGCGAATTGGTCTTGGAGCGAAAAGGTTTATTTTTAGCTTTGTTACTGGAATTGAAGCTTGTAAATGTTAACAGAGGTAAAGGAGAATAATGTAAGTTTGATTCATTACAATTTATATTTACTTATTTAATTTTTAATTTTTATTGTTGAATTTTCTTTAAATTTTGGTTTTTCTTTGAATGATTAGGTAATAACGAGCTTTTTTGTTTAAAAACGCATCTGTTTTGAGTGAATTTGATTAAAATTCAATTCAAATTTAATTGAATTCAATATTTTTTACCATTTCACTATATATATCCAAGCTGTAAGAGCTTTATAACCAGCTTAAATTGCGTTAAAAGGCTAAACAGCCTAAAACAAGCTTATTATCCTAATCATTACTGTAAAGGATAATTATGAAAAAGTACTGTAGTCACATTCTAATGTCATGTTATTAAAGCTGTTTACATGATGGATTTAGTAAGCGACAGTTAAAATAATGGTTTTATTGTTGTTTTTTGTTAAAGTTTGTTGTGTTATAAACAAGCTTTGTTTATGCCATTATATATGTAATACCAGGAATTGGGTGTAGTTGGAGTCTTATTATGCTATAATTTGACATATGTTAAAGGGATATGTGTGTGCGTCATAGATCGGTTATGAGCAAGGGTAGGGCTGGGGAGGGTAGGGTATGGCAAGGTAGGGTATAACAGGGCAGGACAGAGCAAGATAAGGCAAGTAGAGTAAACATGAGGAATGGGCCGGTCTTGACCCAAATTTAGGCCCGGCCCGTTCCTCACGTTTGAAGGCAAGAGAAGGGCATGGCAGGACAGGGCGAAGCGAGGAAGTGCAGGGTAAGGTAGGATAGGGTTGTCTAACGTCGGCAAAGGCAAGGATCTTGCGCTTACATATCAAGGGTGGGGTAGGATAGGGTAAAGTAAGGTAGGGCAGCTTGGGGTAGGGTACGGTATGGCAGTGTAATGTAGGGTATGGTAGGGCAAGTTAGGGTAGGGTATAGTACGGTAGCGTAGGACAGGCTAACCTAGAGTAGGGCAATGATCATTACGTTTACATATACGAACGGGTAGGGTAGGGTATAGTTTGGTAGCGTAGCGTATGGTACGGTAGCGTAGGGCAGGGTAGGATAAGGCAGGCTAACCTATAGTAGGGCAAGGATCATTGCGTTTACATATATGAATATAAATAGTCAAAAGCGAAATAAAAGACCGTGAAGTTAAAGTCTGTTATTATATTTACATAGTAATTCAAATATGTTACGCATTGTCCGAATGACAAATTCAAAAAAAGCGTCATCGTTTGTGTTCTTCTTGAAATGCTCGGAAGCACACGGAACTTCAAACAATGTTGTGACACACGTCGGCTGTGATCTTTGATTACCCAAAATAAAAATGAAACATTATGTTCCTTATCATTCTATCTTGGGATAAGTTTCTTCATGGGAGAAATGATTTTTTATTTGACTTGACTGTCTACAGTACCCGTCTCTCTGTGTGGGAGGTACGGGTACTGTAGATGGTATAATGGTTACAAATAAGGTATTCGTACATGATACATACAGTAATTGTTAATACTGCATAAGGTATTGTGATCGAAGATGGAAGTAGAGCAGGGTACACAGGAGACAGAGTAGGATGTAATAGGGTTGGGTATGGCAAGTTATAATGGTGTAGGATAATATAGGGTAGAGTAGGGTAGGATTGAGTACGGTAGCGTAGGGTATGGTACGGTTGAATAAGGTAAAATAGGGTAGGGTAGACTAGAGCAGGGCATGGCAATTTATAATGTGCTAGGGTAAGACAAAGTATGGTAGATTAAGGCAGAATATGACAGCCTTTAATGGACCAGGATAGGATAGATTGGCATGAGGAACAGGACGGGTTGGCCAGGTCCGTCTGTACGTGAATAAATGGGGGGGGGGTGGGCCTGAGCAAAATTTAGATCGGGCAGGGCCTAACACCACTCAGGCCTGAAAACTGGGCCCGGCTCATTTTTTATTTCTATGGGTAGATTACGATAGGGCATGGTAAGGTAGGGTAGTGAAATGTAGGGGAGGGCAGGGTAGAGTAGGGAAGGATAAGGTAGGGCAGGATAGAGTAAGGTAGGACTGGGCAGTTTTAAAAAATTTGTTTTTGTTAAAAAAAATTTAAAAAACTATTCAAATTTATTTTTTGGCACCCTTTGGCACTTTTTTCAAATTTTTCAATTTAAAATTTCAAAAATTTTTAAAATACATGCCTAACACTATTATTATGAACAACTACTGTTTGCTGTAAACAAGACGCATTACATTGCTAATTGAAGCATGAAGAAACACTGTGCCAAGTTTTGTTTGTTCTGTCCAGGAAGTTCTAGATTTCCGCTGGCGACGCGCCAACCGCGGTTTTATGCGAATAAGGAAGTGTTTTTTGTCAGATTCCTTGGTTTAATGCTCGTTATATGGTAATAAATAAATAGACATGGGTCTTTGGGGGATTTAGAAACTTTGGCATACATATATTACTGTATTTTAATGGGGTGGCACGGCCAAACGTTTTAATGGGTTTTAGGGTAGAGCAAAGGACATTCTTTGGTTTTGGTACAAATTTTTCGGAGGGTAGGGTAAGGTTGTATAAGGTAAGGTAGGGTAAGGTCAGGTTGTATAAGGTAGGGTAAGGTTGTATAATGCAGGGTAAAGTACGATAAGGTTGTATAAGGTAAATTAGGGTGGGATGAAGTAGAGTATGGTAGGATAAAGCAAAGTATGGTAGAGTAGTACTGGGTAAGGCAAGGCAAAGCAGGACAGGAAAAGGCATGACAAAACAGGACAGAGCAGATAAGCGAGAGCAGGGCAAGGCGATGCACGACGAGGCTGGGTAGGCCAAGGCGAGGCAAGTCACCGTAGAGAAGGGCAAGACAAATCAAGGCAAAACAGGGCAAGGCATGGCAGATCCAAGACAGGGAAGAGCAAGGCAATACAAGGTTGAGTATTGTAAGGTAAGCAGGGCAGGGCAAAGCCTGAGCAGGGCAAGAAAAGGCAAGGGAAGAGCAGGGCAGGGTAGTGTAGGATAGGATAGGGTAGGGTAGAATAGGATAGGGTTGGATAGGATAGGGTATGGTTGGGTAGAGTAGAGTAATGTAGGGTAGGGTGTTTAAAATAATATAAGATTACTGTATTTCAAACTTTACTGTTTTTAAGTTTCAAGGAAGTAATTTCAAAAACAACAAACATTTTTAAAATTTCAAACTTTATAATTTTTGAAATCCAACTTATTTCAGAATAGTTTAGTATTTTAGGTAATAAACAACCAAAGGTCTAACCTGATATTATTTATAACAAGACACTGAATAATTAACAAAGTAATGTAACCCGTAGTAAATTGCACCCGTAAATGCAACGTGTATATCGTAGTAATTGAGATCCGTTCATGTTTTGGTTTTTGTACTATTTAATAGTACTAGTAGTTCAAAGTCGTCGTACTGTAGTTTTTTTCATTTTTGTTGAAGGCTTACTGTAGCTTTTCATTTCGGTTGAAGTTTACTGTAGTTTTTTATATCGGTTGCAGTCATACTGTAGTTTTTCATGTTGGAGTTTTGTAGATGGTACTGTAAGGCCTCTTGTGTACTGCAGATGGTACTATAAGTAATAGAGGTTACATTGGGTAGTACTGTAGATTATCTTTCGTACTGTTGATAGTTGAAGGGGGTACTGTAGGGGATTGAAGTTTATACTGTATGGAGTTGAAAGTGGTTCTGTCGATAGTACTATGAGTGAGTAAAGATGGTGCTGCAGGTACTATATCTGACGATTTGGTATACTTTAGTACTGATATTTATTGTAGATGGTACTGTAGGTACTCATAGTACGTTGTACTCCAAAATCTTTTACCAACCGACATATTGTAAGGTTATTGTCGATAACTTATTGTAATGTTACTGTAGTTAACGTTTTATAAGGTTTCTGTAGGTAACTTATTATAAAGTTACTGTGGGTAACCTATTATAAGGTTACTGTACCAAAAAGTATCCTAGTATCAGTCCTCTACAGTATCATTGTAACACTATACTACAATGTATCTTCTGCTCTCGCTAATCACCTCAACGACATTTTGTTGTTGTTGTTGTTATTATCAAAGAACCGTGGCTGATAGCATTTGTTCCTCGGTCTGATTAGACTGGCCCCATTACGGTAATCATCTTGACTTTTACAACATAATCCTTTGATTATATGTAGATTACACGACTCCATGATGGCCTGAAAAAAACTACAATTAGTCCTCCAAACTGTGTGAATAATACGCTTTTGCAGTTGTATATTAGTGTAATTCTACTTCCTTTATGCATTTTCGGCAAAATGCCACAGAGATTATCGGAGAAAAAAGCGAGAAATGTCATTTTTAATTAAACTGACACGGTTTTTAAAACATTTTCAAAAAATTAACATTTAAGAAGTCATGTTTTGGTGTTTCAATCGTCTGTTATGCATTTTCGGGATTGTGACGAAACGTCACAAAAATTATTGGAAAAGTGGACGCAATGTCACATTTCTAATAGTATCGAAAATTGTAAAAATTGACAAAATATTGTTTAAAATGTCCACAAAAATCATTTTTAAGTGTTTGACGAAATGTCACAAAAATAATTGGAAAAGTGGACGAAATGTCACATTTTAAAAAATTTTCAAAATTGTAAAAAACAACAAAAGTAGATTTTAAAAACGCTCAAAAAGCCTTTTTTAAACATAAAAATGCTCAAAAATTTGCATATTGCCATAATATGACGAAATGTCAAAACTCACCTTATAAAGAATCAGTCGATATTTACTGCTGAACAAAATGTAGATAACGATAGTTGAGGCTCCATTAATGCACACCAAAAACGTACTTCCCTCAACCATCATAGTATAGTAATCGGTCATAACCGCGTCAATACCAAACAGCTCGAACAAATTGTTGATAAAGGCCAGCATGTTGAAGTAGATAAAGCCTGTCACCATTGCTACCAACATGATCGTTATTGAGGTTTCTTTGCGTTCTGAAAGATAGAAATGGTTAATTTAGGTTAGTTTTGTCATTTTTGTTGATTTTGAAGATTTTATGAAAGTAATGAATTTTGACATTTCGTCCATTTTTACAATAATTTTTGTGGCATTTCGTCAAAATCCAAAAAATGTGATACACTGTTAAACTTATTGTAAAACCAAGTTTTACAACAATTTTTATCAGTGTTTTCAATAATTTTGAAGTTTTTAAAATTGTGACATTTCGTCCACTTTTCCAATGATTTTTGTGACACTTCGTCAAAATTCCAAAATTCAAAAAAGTACTTTTTGCGTTAAAGTAGTGCTCAAAAAATGCAAAAACCTACCTTTTCTAATGTCCTTGTTGCTCTTCGTGCTAGCCCTAGAGCTATTCTCCTGTGTAGGTGTCTGTAGCGGCCGCATGGTAAATGACAACGACCTACTCGGCTCGTCCGTCAAAGTTTGTGTCATTTTCTTTCGGATAATTTTTGACAACTTCAACGCTGCCACAATACGACAATTCACCCAGGTTAGAACGGTGAATGGCACCGCGAACATTATCAGGGTGTAGAGGACGTTGCGGTAGACGATGGTATATGTTCGGCCTAACATAAAGTTGGTCGGTGCTATCATTACACTTGGTCTAAAAGATTTTTGGGTTAGAAATGGTTGTCTTAGCATAATTTTGATCTCCTTTGTCATTTATGACATTGACGTTCCCAAAACAGGGTTTCAAAAATTTGAATTTTGTTTTTCGCGCCAAAAATATTTTTTCTTGGCATAATGTTTCAAGGCTTAAAAATGATTGAAATGCTAGTAAAAGCACATTTCAAACTATTTTTATGCTACTTATCGATTAAAAATAACATTTTTTGCCCCAAAACTGGTTAAATCCGATATTATCCATGATAACTTACCGTTTCCAGACTTCACTTAAACATGGTATGGCAATAAGCTCCATCCATCGAGGTATATTAAAAGCCACACTCCCCACGAATGAAGCAAATATTATTTTGAGTACTACGCTTTTGTTACTGAGGCGGCGTACCTAAAATTTTGTGGTAAAATACGACGTCTTTACAAAAAATGCTCTAGATATTCAAATTTCGAAGATTTAAGCAAATTACAACAATGAAAATTAAAAAAATAGGTCATGTTTGGCCACAAAATGATATTTTTGATAATATTCAACCAAGATTTTACGTTAAAACACAATGCCAAGATTTGGCGGGAATTTGAAAATTCAAATTTTATTTTATGAAAAGTGCAAGAAATTGGGAAAAATTACTTTTACTGCCTTTTACTTTGTACTACAATACCAAAAAACTTACCAAA
Organism: Bursaphelenchus okinawaensis; assembly: GCA_904066225.2. Taxonomy (NCBI): domain Eukaryota; kingdom Metazoa; phylum Nematoda; class Chromadorea; order Rhabditida; family Aphelenchoididae; genus Bursaphelenchus; species Bursaphelenchus okinawaensis. Next base: position 528,909 of record CAJFCW020000005.1, on the reverse strand, counting down.
AACGGATGACACACTCCAAGGTACCTATGCACCGACACCAACGTGGTCAAGTACACCGAGTACGTGTGTGCCGTATGTGCCAGCGGGTAGAAGATGCTCAACGCTGTAGGTGCGAACCCGACCAGATCCTCGTTTTCCGTATATTCCGCAATTACCGGGAAACAGAACACAAAGAACGATGTGAATAGAACGATGGCGTCAGTTATCGCCAGACACAATAGGAAATAGTTCACCAGATGGCTTCGCATCTAAACAACAATATTATTGTACGATTGGTCCATGGAATTAGAAAAAATAGATAAAAAAATTGTTGGAAATGGCAAAATTTAGGTTCCTTTTATGATTTTAATATGGGAAGTTTAAAATTTTGAAGTTTGAACAGAATGCCAAAAATGGCGCCAAATTAAAAATTCAAAAAAAATTTTTAAAATTATTATAAAATTAAAAACAAATAAATTTCACATTATTATATATTCCTTTTTTAAGCTTAGAAGTACTGTAATTTCAATAAAAAACGTAATGCCAAAAATGGCGCCAAATTGAAAATTCAAAAATAATTTTTAAATTTAAAAAAGTAAAATAACAAAGTTTTAAGTATTAAAAACCGAACTTTATACTCAATATAAATTATTTTAATTTCAATTTTACTACTTTCACCAAATGTCAAAAAAATATTGGAAAAATGAACGAAATGTCACAGACTATATCGATTTTTTAAATTATGAAACAATGTTTTCATGCACTTATTAATTACGTTGCAAATGCTTTTTTAGGTACTTCAAACAGCTGTTTTTCTATTAATACAATTACTGAAGTGCACTGTAGTATGAGCTTTTATTAACATACATTACTTAAGTAGATACAGCAAATTAAAAGTGCATTTCTTCTTTTTTGCATTTTGTGTAGGTATTACGTATTTTACCCTACTCCACCCTACATTACCCTACTTTATCTTACAGTACTCTACCTTATCCTACAGTACCCTACCTCACCTTCCTATCTCTAAGACCTACCCCAGACGCTACCGTACCCCCACCCTATCTCTATATATATCCCTTCCTACAATATCAAAACCAAATTTCCCCACACACATACGTCAACTCAATACGTAGTAAAGTACAATAGTAACGACAAAACCCCTACCTTTTTGTTGGTGAAGACATACACGTTGCAGAGATTTGCGAAGATACCAAACAAGCAAGTGCATGGTAGAACGAAAACGCGGAACGTGACCTGAATGGGGGTGAATGTAAGGTCCGTCGTGTGTCTGCATCCAGGTAGGAGTTTGGCGGTAAAATTCATGGGAAAGATATGTCGGGCATGTAAAATATAAATAAAATTGGCTGAAATTTTAAAATTTTTAAGTTTGAAAATATTGAAGTAGGTGATGGTTAACGCGATATAACTCGATGCATACGCGATAATACGTTACGTAATGTTTGTTAAAATGTAGCCAAGATACTGGACAATAATTATAAAATAACAATTTTTTAATTTTCAAAAGGAATGTCAACGAAAAATGGCATTGAAGCTAAAAAATCAGAAAAATTTGCTAAAAACATAAGGTGGCTAATAGTAAAAGCAATATAACTAAATAAAAACACCATTGTATAACAAGTATTATATCTTAAAATACAACTAAGATACTGACAAATATTAGCCATATTAAAATTTTTAAATTTGCAAATGTATAACTAACAAAAAATGGCATCAAAGTACAAAAAACATCAAAAACTAAATAATTTGAGAAATATAGAAGTGGGCGTTGGATAAATGACTGTAACTGAGTGAAAACGCCATTCTACAAAACACATTTTGTGTCATATTGTAGTCAAGGTATCGGTAATTAAAATTCGTGTAAATGTCATGTTATAGGTACTTATAAAATTTTTAAAAAATTTAAAAATTTGAAAAAATTTTGATGAGTTTTGCCATGAATAGCTTTGTTTCAACCTAGCCTTTCATTAGTTAGACTTTGTGCTGGCTAGCCTTATTGTTGTCCTATCATAGCTCTTTCTTAGTCTTAGCTTAGTCTAAAACTAGTCTTACATAATTCACAATATTAGGCTTGTTAGCTCAATTCTAGTGCTACCTTAGTCCTACATCAGCCTTACTCACTTCATACTCTTAGCCTCACTCTAGCTTTACTCACTTCATTCTTTTAGCCCTACCCTTGCCTTAACATAACCCTAGCCCTATCCTAGCCCAACCTCAATCCTACACTGGCCTTTATCTATACCCTCTTTCTCAAAAAAACAAAATCACACACCATTAACCAGACAAAATTTCTTATTAAAGTACTATATTTAAGACAAAAAAGTACAAAAAGCCCCAAATGCTACAAATTGCCACATAAACCTTTTGTTCCCAAGTCAGAATGACCTTTGCTGAAGATTAAAGAAATGTACAATGTAACACATTGCATGCGGAAGCCTGTACGAGTTATTTCCCACCCTCTTTGCTCGGCCGTTCGAGTCCCCTCCCATCGTTCGCGGCCCGTTTGGCTTCGCCCAGCGTAATGGACATTTGTTTCGAATGCGGGTTTAAAAATAGGGGGGTTGGGCTTGAAATAGCCGCCTTTCATAGTTCTTTCGTAGTTTTAATGATAAGTTGATGGTTTGACAAAAATTTTTGGAAAATCCACCCCAAATTTTTTTTGAAAAAATTGCCCCGCCCTGAAAAATTTTTTACAAAAAATAAGACACACCTTCTTTTTAAACTTATCTGTTTTAGTTTGACCACCCGGTTCTAAAAATTTTGAAAAAATCCACCCCCAAAAATTTTTTTGAAAAAATTACCTCGCCCTATAAAATTTTGTTACAAAAAAATGAGACTCGTTTCCCCTTTTCAAGCTAACCTTTTTTAATTTACACACTTGCTTCAAAAAATTTTGAAAAAATTCACCACCAAAAAAATTTTTAAAAAAATTACCACGTCCGTTAAAAATTTTTTTAAAAACATAAAAAAGGACACACCTTTCTTTTTAAACATATTTTTTAAGTTTAAACTCCTCTCCTCCCTTGTTCAACCATAAAATAAGTTAAATTATGTCATCTTAACCGTGTTTTTACAGGCATCCATAAAACTAACTAATTCTACTGTCTTAACCTTCAAACAAGGCTAATCCTTGGGATAATCTTCACGAACTTGGCTATTCATCTACTACAATATACATTACAACGTAAATAGCATTAGCGACAGCATAAATACTGTGTTTTAAAAATAAACTGTTGTCAAAATTGTACGTGACAAAACATAAAAAGTGCATAGTTAAGAGGTAATCATATGTATACATATGATTAACTAAGGAAGCGCCAAAAGTTCTGTTACATGTAATAAGGAGGAACAACATACAAAGAACAAAGTGTAATGGTAAGGTGTGGGAAACTCTTCTTTAGGTAATAATTTCAATTTAAAAACATAAACACTTCATATAAACTGAATGTTTATATAAATACTCATTTAATATGATAGTAGTTTTTAAGTTTTATGAATTGTAAGGTCAATATAATATAATCATATTATATTAACATAAGATAAACTTTAAGTCATCAGAAAACAGATTAAAAAACACTATCTTTACACACAGTAAAACTGAGGCTTCCTATGCTTACGCCTACTCCACTAGAAAAGCTTTCGTAAAAGAGATGCAGACTAGACAGAGTTCTAAGCTTAAGACAATATTTAAGGCTATGCCTAAGTCTAAGCCTGTGCATAAGCATAACCATCATCCTAATTATAAGCCCAAGCATAATCCTAAGCCTAAGCTTTTTTTGTGGGGCTGAGCCCGAACCTGAGCCTGAGCCTCAACCTAAGCCTAAGCCTAAGCCTAAGCCTAAGCCTAAGCCTAAGCCTAAGCCTAACCTAAGCCTAAGCCTAAGCCTAAGCCTAAGCCTAAGCCTAAGTCTAAGTCTAAGCCTAAGCCTAAATTTAAGCATAAAAATAAGCTTCAGCCTAAACTTAAACCTAAGCCGAAGTCAAAGCCTTAGTCTGAGCATAAATCTAAGCCTAAGACTAAGTTCAATCCTAAATTTAAACCTAAGCCTGAACCATAGTCTAAGCCGACGCCGAACCTCAGATTCAGCCTCAGCATCATCCTCATCTTCCAATTCAACGTAAGCCTAACATTAAGTTTGAGCCTAAGCCTAAGCTTAAACCTAAGCTTAAATCCAAGCTTACTAAGCCAATACGTAAGCCTAAGCCTAATGCTAAGCTCTGAGCCTAAAGACGTAATAACTACCTGATATTAAACCTAATAATAGTTCTGTTAGCTAAGCCTACAATGCTATCTCTTACTCGGTTTAGCGAAGTCACGTTTTCTATTTCTAAGCCTAGCAAAACCATGTTTTTTTGTCGAAAACACACACTTTGTATGCTAAAAACAACATTACTTTATATTACTACAACTTTTTCTCCAAAAACAAATTTAAATGCGTTGTTTTTGAACTTGCCTAGGGCTGTTTTCCACCTTTAAGCACTGGAGTTAATGGCCGTTAATTTGAGCCTTAATGTTGCTTCTTTGTCGCTCTTAATGGCCCTTCATTGGCTTGGGCCTTTGATTAGTACATCAACATATAATTTTTTATAACCAGGAAGTTGTACTTTGTCAAAACAGTTTTTAAAATTTTTTACTTTTAAAAAATTTTAAATTTAAAAAAAAATTTTACCCTACCCTACCCTACTTTACCCTACTTTACCCTACCCTACCCTACCCCTTAACCCCTCAGTTTTTTATAATTTTTGACTAGTCCAGGCCGTAAACTTTGCCCTAGTTCTAGCCGTTTAGTGGTGAGTCATACTTGGCTAGCCCAAACTCCGTCTTTTGGTCTTGCCCTAACCTCGGATCTTTCCCCCCCCCCCCTCTTATTGTAAAATCTTTACAACAATTATCTACCCCGTCCTAATCTGAAATTCCCCCACCCTTTTTTTTTAACATACCTTAAAATCCTACCCTCTCTTATCACTTTCCACCCCACCCACACCCATTCCCTTCACCCACACCCAATCCCCTTTCCAGATCACCTTTAACCCCTCTAAAAGACGTGACGTCGCGCTCATTGTCTTCCTTATTCGCTTGGCCCCGTTCCGAGTTTAAATCAAAAATCGGCCAAGCGTGAAGACCCGCAAATGGGTTACCAGAAGCAAAAAAAAACGTCTGGTACACTGAAGACGAGCACGGAAAAACGAAGTAAAGTCCCATGCAAATCGAATTATGTAATCGAGGAAATGCGGTTGTAAATTGTTTTCTCCAAAAACAACCGGAATCGCATATGCAAATTCGGGTGAGCTTGGCTAGTCTGGAGGGTCGACGAAGGTCAGAGATGACATTTTGCACAACTTTTTGAAGGATTGTCTCAAATTTAAAAAAAGAATTTTTTTGTTTATTTTTCAAAAATTAAAAAAAAAGTTGAACTTGGCCCCCCCCCCTGTTAAACTTCCAAAAATCAAAAAAAATTTTTTTTGAAAACGAACGTGATCCCCCTTGTTAATTTGAAAAAAAAATTTAAAAAACACGTTAAACGTGTTCCCTCCCCCGTCCCTGTGGATCTTTCAAAATAAAAAAAAATTTTTTTTTGAAAAAAAATTAAACCTCCCCCCTATTGTTGTATTTTAAAAAAATTCTTAAGAAAAAACTTGAACGTGTCTCTCTTCCCCATGATGATTTTCCAAAAAAATTTATTCTCTTCTTCTCTCCTCCCCCCCCCCTCTTTCCCCTGTTGACCTTTAAAACTTCAAAAAAAAATTTTTTTAAACAAAAAAATTTTTTTTAAAAAAAATTGATCTTGGTCCCCCATGTTGGTTTTTGAAAACGATTTTTCTTTGCCCCATTCTCCCTCCCTGACCTAAGCTAACATCCCGGTGCAGAAAATGATTCTATAAAACCCACCCAGCTACTACAACATTAAAAATCGACCTCTTTTGATAAAAATTCCTGTAAAAACAGACGCCAAATTTTCTAGAATAATAAGTTCCCGGAACAATAACTGAACTTTCATGGCTACTGAAGACAGTAAAAATACCTACTGTACTTTTAAATGTAACTTATGTTATTGTGGGTGGAATGACAGTAAATATTGACAAGTAAATGGGTTTTGACGTAACAGTTACAGCAAAATTGGGTAGCAGGCAAGAAAGAACTTGGGAAAAAAAGGATAACAATACTAGGCCTAAGCCTAAAGTTTGGGCTAGAGTTGACACCAGGGATAGCGCTAGGACTAAGGCTAGGACTCTGGGCCAGGACTCTAAACTAAGGCTTTGAACTAAAGCTCTGTGCTAGGGCTAGGTCTATGGTCTGAGCCTAAACCTGAACCTAAGCTTAAGCCTAAGCCTAAGCCAAAAACTAAGTAGGAACCTAAGCCTAAGCCTAAGACTAAGCCTAAGACTAAGCCTAAGCCGAATTTTATGCCCAAGCCCAAACCCAAGCCCAAATCCAAGCCTAAGCCTAAAGCTAAGCCTGAAACTAAGCCCAAGTCCAAACCCAAATCCAAGACTAAGCTCAAGCCCAAACCCATGCCTGAGTCTAAGTCTAAGCCTAAACCTAAGCCTAAGTTTAAAGCTAAATCTAAGACTAAGGTTAAAGCTAAAGCTAAGGTTAAAATTAAAGTTAAGGTTACTTTTAAAGCAAAACTTAGAGCTACTAGAGTTGAGGCTTTCATTACTAAAGTGAGAAGAAAATTTTAATTTTGAAAAATTAAATTTTTAGTCCAAAGTAAGAAAAACAACCGCAAAAGAACCAATGTCAACCCTTTCTATACCAGTGTTATAAATATTGTCAAAAAAAGTCATACCAAAGCTGACGCGTTTTTCCTCCCAACAAATTCGACCAAATTGACAAGACTTGAAAACAAAAAATGATTGACATCACGGCAATTTGGCCGGTTGAAGAGTTAAGTACATGTGTAACGCGTCTTAGCAAATCCCGGGACTTAAACTACGGAAGTGGTCGAGGTGCTCGCATCTAAATTGTAATTATTTCTTTGGTATTGGGAGAGCTTGTGCGTCAGACGGTATTTCAGTACTATGCTGGGGTTTATTGGTACTAACAGGGCCGGGACTGGGAAAAGAAAGTTGGGGGGGGGTGGACAGGGAAGGGATTTTTGGAAAATTTTTTTTTACCTTCGCCCCAAGATATCGTCCTGCGAGAACCCTAAACCAGAGCCCTGCTGTAAATGATGGAAAATGGTACTCGAGTTGCTAGTACTATGAAAAGAAGTGTAGCTAGATAACGGCTAAATCTAGAACTAGGACTAAGGCTAGGATTAAAGCTGCGGCTAGGGTTCTAGGCTAGGGCTTTAAGCTAGAGCTCTGGGCTTGGGCTCAGGGCTCAGGGCTCTGGGCTAGGGCTCTGGGCTAGGGCTTTGGGCTAGGACTCTGGGCTAGGGCTCTGGGCTAGAGCTCTGGGCTAGGGCTCTGGGCTAGGGCTAGAGCTCTGGGCTAGGGCTCTGGGCTAGGGCTCAAGGCTCAGGGCTAGGGCTCTGGGCTAGGGCTCTGGGCTAGGGCTCTGGGCTAGGGCTCTGGGCTAGGGCTCTGGGCTAGGGCTCTGGGCTAGGACTCTAGGTTAGGGCTCTGAGCTAGCGCTAAATTATACACAATATTAGTAAAAGAGTACCGAAGGTAAGTACTAGTGCCTCATAAACTTTCAAGATAGTACTCAAAAGCAGTATAGTACTATAAGAAAAATTTTAGTACTTTATTAGTACCACAAGCTAAAATATGATGCTATTATATAATAGTACTCTGAATACAATCCTGCTTTCGTACTAAAAACTGAACTTCAGTACTACTATGGTACTGTCAATCAACACACAGCTTAAAAACTATACAGTAATAGTAAATACAGTTGTTTACCACTATTTATAGGTTCCCATCTTCTATATATACTCATTTACCACCAATATTTTTAGCTATGTCTTAAAACGCAATTTAATTCAGATATCTTTGTCACTAGTGTAAACAGTGTTAAAGACTCAAAACAACCCGGGATAGTATCAAAATAAGGCATGAATTAAAATTTTTAAATTTTTAAAATTGAAAAATTTAAAAAAAAATTATCAAACTAAAGCTATGGCCAAGACATAAAGCTGTGGCTAGGACTAGAGCAAAAGCTAAGCCTAAGATTAAACTTAAGCCTAAGCATAAGCCGAAGCTTAAGCTTAAGTCTAAGCCTAAAACAAAACTTAAGCCTAAGCCTGAACCTATGCCTAAGCCTAAGCCTAATCCTAAGCCTAAGCTTAAGCCTCAGCCTCAACCTCAACCTCAACCTCAGCCCTAGTCCTACTTTCGCCTTAGCATTAACCCTAGTCCTAGCCCTAGCTCTAGCTTTAGTCTTACTCTTATCATACTTAAAGAATGCACTAAGCTATACTACGCTATCCAATAACACCCACCATGATGAATATTAAATTGCTAAAGATAGTTAATAATAAAATAAGGAAGAAGAGATTAGACAAAGTAAACATTGAGCACATTCTCAGTAGTAATGTTCTAGAACTGACAATATATCCACGTTATGTATCTGTTCGGAATAGTTATTACTCAAAAACATATCAGCTTGAGCTCAACAAACGTATATTTGCTTATGTTACAGTAGGTTCAATACTCACAATAAAATGTAAAAGACCACACATTACGGTAGGATTCATACCTACAAAACTTGAAATATTACAGTAAGATCAATACTCACAAAACAATTTATATTACAGTAGAGCTCATATTAGATTGTTCACTTAATCCTGCGCCCCCTCTCAAAACAAATTTGTAGGGTAAAGGGGCGCAGAATTATGGAAAAAACCTAATACTGCAAAGTTTGATATGTCGGGACAGTAGGCTGTAATCTCACAACAACTTTTAGACTACAGTAGTCTCCATGACCAAGAATGTTGTCAAAGCAATGGCTAGTCTGAAAAAAATATATTATACATCTTATGGTTTACAATTTTGAACGCATAATATTTGTACAGAAAAACACGAAAAATATAAAATACTGTTTTGTACCAAGAAGCAAAATAATGGAAAAACAGTGGTACGGTATGTATAATATAAAACAAACAAACATAGCAAAATAATTTAACAAACCAGAGCCCTGGCCCAGTGCCCCATCCCAGAGCCCTGGCCCAGAGCCCTAGCCCAGATATAAAGCCCTAGCTCTAGCTAGATACGGAGATCAAACCAGACCTACTTTTTAAAAGCGGCCCAAGAACCAGGCCTAAGTTTTAAGCTCAACCAGTTTTCCATTTGCTCAGACTCAACTCGATCAAAAAATTCATAAACTGAGCCCACATTTTATTTAGTCAAACCTGACCTTTTTTCCATTTCTATTCCTAGCCTTATCCAAAGCTTTAGTCTAAATCTGAAAATTAAAAAGCCTAAGCTTATGCGTCATTCTAAGCCTAATCCTAAGCATAAGCCTGAACCTAAGCCTAAGCCTAAGCTTAAGCCATTTATAATAGTGTTTTATATTAAGCTTAAACAGAAGCAAACGTAACTCCTTCAAAATGTCACATTCACAAAACCCACGTATGTTCTCTGACTTTTCAATTCCAAAAAAAAACTAAAAAAAGTAGAAAAAAGCGTTCAAAAAGTAATCCGAGTAAAGCAAAGCCCAATGTTGTTGTTGTAGTAAATACATAAAGTAGGGGAGATTAAATAAGGTTAGCGAGCGTCTGGGACAAGTTTAAGCTCCGCACATAGATCAAACAGGAAGTTTGACCACAAAGTACAACCACATTACCCAGCGTTCTTTATCGTTCTGTTAGGGTTTTCATCGTTCTACATTACCCTAGCTTACCCTACCCTACCCTACACTACCTTCCCTACTTTACCATGCCCTACCGTAATCTATCGTACTCTACCTACTCTAGTCATGACAAACGGGCGGGCCGGACTTGAGCAAAACATAGATCGGGCCGGGCCCATGATGAAGACCCGCCCCGTTCCCCATGTCTAACTCTACCCAGCCGTATTGAACAGTACCTACCCTACCTTTATCCTACCCATCTCTACCATATCGTAGCTCATCTTATTGTACCCTATCTTACCCTACCTTCCCTGGACATGAAGAACAAGCCGGGCCGGGCCTGAGCAAAATTTACATCAAGCCGTACCTAACACGGAAGACCAGCCTTAAAAAAAAGGCACGGCACGGCCTGTTCCTCATGTCTAAACTTCTCTACCATACCCCTCAATCTCTTGTCCTACCCTACCCAATACAGCCTTACTCTACCATTCCCTATCCTCTCCTGCCCTACTCTAATATACCATACTCTAATATACCCTACTCCACTCTACTCTACTCTACCCTACCATATTTCATTCCACTTTACTTCACTCCACTCTACCTTCCCTACCATACCCCTCAATATCCTACCCTAACTCATAATATAAGGTTCCGACATAAAGAACCCGCCATTTGTTACAAGAAATTACAAGCAAAGTACGGCGGGTTCTTTACGTCGGCACCTAATACTTGCCTTATCTAACTCAACGTTCTTCACCGTTCTATAAACTAACTGCCGTTCCACGTTTTGCAAACCTAAGACCCTTCAATGTCAACCAACTTGTACAGCAATAAATTTGGAAGATAAAATACCATTTCATGGTTGTGTAGTAAAGACGACACAGTAAACAAAAGTACGTAAATAAGATAAGAAAGCGAGCAAGAGAAGTTCAAAAGATAAAACTTAAGCGAAAAAACAAATAAATACTGTTTTTAGGCTTAAGTTTCGCTTTAAACGAACATTCTCGTGTAACCCGAGCCCACCGTATTTTAATATAAAGAAGTGTTGCAAAAGATGAATATTATTATAGAAAGAGGTAAACAAACAACAAATGATCTTTGACGACCTTTTCAAATGTCTGTCATTCTTGATCAGACATCTTTGACGCTTACGAAAAAAGAATAAGTAAGTCAAATATCTGTATTTAAAAAGCGTTAAAAATTGAAAAAGAATATTTAAAGCTAATGCAACCCAGGTAATATCAGGCTTAACACCCTTAGGCTTGTAGGCTTAGTCTAAGACATAAAATTAATAAGCGTAGGTTTAGTAGGCTTAGACTTGGTAGACTTAGGCTTAGTAGGCTTAGGCTTATTAGGCTTGGACTTAGGCTTAGGCTTAGTAGGCTTAGGCTTAGTAGGCTTAGGCTTAGTAGGCTTAGGCTTAGTAGGCTTAGGCTTAGTAGGCTTAGGCTTAGTAGGCTTAGGCTTAGTAGGCTTAGGCTTAGTAGGCTTAGGCTTAGTAGGCTTAGGCTTAGTAGGCTTAGGCTTAGTAGGCTTAGGCTTAGTAGGCTTAGGCTTAGTAGGCTTAGGCTTAGTAGGCTTAGGCTTAGTAGGCTTAGGCTTAGTAGGCTTAGGCTTAGTAGGCTTAGGCTTAGTAGGCTTAGGCTTAGTAGGCTTAGGCTTAGTAGGCTTAGGCTTAGTAGGCTTAGGCTTAGTAGGCTTAGGCTTAGTAGGCTTAGGCTTAGTAGGCTTAGGCTTAGTAGGCTTAGGCTTAGTAGGCTTAGGCTTAGTAGGCTTAGGCTTAGTAGGCTTAGGCTTAGTAGGCTTAGGCTTAGTAGGCTTAGGCTCAGTAAGTTTAGGTTTAGTAAGCTTAGGCTTAATAGGCTTAAGCTTAATAGACTTAGGCTTAGTTGGCTTAGGCTTGGTAGGCTTGGGTATAGTAGGCTTGGGCTTAGTAGGCTTGGACTTAGTAGTCTCAAAAGTAATAATGATGCTTAACAACATACTTCAAAGCTTATATTACAATAGATATTGCAACAAATAAAGATTATTCCCCGCGCAGTAAAATAGAGCCAGATCCCAGCACTCGCAGTCATTTGTTGGGTCGTTTTACACCGAGGCAAGTATTATATAAAACTACAATATTACATAAGAAAACGTTGCGTAATATCATTTCTTGCAATTTCTCTAAGGGTATCTTAATATGTAATAGAATTGATATTAGGTAATAACGCAAATATTTTTGACGATTTTGCCCCGCCCTTCAGAAAAAAAAACTGTAGCTACGTTCCCTGGACCAGACAATTTCACAGTTAGTACAAATGCACTATAAAATTTTTTACAAATAAGATATTGAAATTAGTGATGTTCAAGAAGAAATATTTTGCAATTATCTATTTATTTTGCCAAAAATGATATTTGCAAAGATACAAAACAGCAAAACCGTCATAATTAGACATTAACATGAGGGGAAAAGCAAAATCATTTATAAATGAGTAAAAATAATATAGAATAACATTTTTTTTCAGAAATAATGATTTTTTTAAAGTTGAGTATTAGCGTCTAGTGCTCACTATCAAGCTAAAACAAACAAAAAATAAAAATTGAGCAATATAGTATAATATCAATTTAAAAAATTGCTATTTTGTAGTATTAAAAATGAATTTTTAAAATATTTACAATATAAAACTAAAAATAATTTAATAAAATTGATGCAAATAGTACTATTAGGTGCCGACATAAAGAACCCGCCATACTTTTTCTGTAATTTCTTGTAAAAAAATGGCGGGTTCTTTATGTCGGCATCTAAGAAAAAACCTATTATAATAAGTTCATAGTATTATATAATGTTTTAAAAAACAAATTTAAAGAATTTGGCGCTATATAGAGCTAATAAATCAATTTTAAAGAACTAGTGTTAAAAAGTATCAAAAGATCAATATTAATAATTTCGTATTATATAAGCAACACTGAAAAAGTAAATTTTAGAAATCTCGGATAAATAATAGTATCAAAATAATTTTTAAATGTTATATAGTACTACACAACTAGTCGTAAGCTTGCAGTGTTCTAAAGTACCTAAAAAATAATCATATCTTTCAAGTACTGTATAGCACCATACCATCAGTTATATAAAATGGATAGTACAATACATTGTACTACATATTTACTAATAAGCTCGTAGCATTATATAATACTATAAAGTACTTACTAAAAAATTATTATATTTTTCAAGTACTATATAGCACTATAATTTAGTAATAAACAAGTAATACTATATAGTACTAAAAGATTAAATTTTAACTCCTCTATACTGTCCGAAGCATAAAATTATGAAAAACTGCACAGTAAATCCCCATAACATACAGTATAAAATAGTGAACTAGACTTACTGCTCCTTGCCATAAGTTGTAGCCCATAACACTACCGTAATAAATATAACAAGCTATTAGTCCAAATCAAACCAGACTGTCCTGAAAAAACGATGTTAGATCCCAACTTCCCCTACAGCTCGCAAAATTGTTTATTACTAGACATAAACAGCCCGTGGATACGACAAACATCCGCCATTACATCCACAACGTGTCATAACCTCTTCCGGGGCAATAACCGAGCGAATTGTCATAAAAACATCTCATCAACCGACTGCCACTTAATTCCTTTTGTTTTGCAGAAATTAAAAGTTTTTGGAATTTCATTTTCGATATTTTAGGATTAAAAATTAAGTTTTAAAAACTAAAAATTAATTTTAACTTTTAAAATATTATTTTAAGTCCAGGTTTACAAAGGTAACCTAAGCCTAGCCTTTGCCTAAACCTTAACCTAAACTCAAGCCTACGCCTAATCTAAAGCCTCAGCCTAAACCTATTGTGGTAAAGCGCACTCAGTTTTATCCTAAGCCTGAACCAAATCAAATCATTAGCCTAAGACTAAGCTTAAGTTCGAACCCAAACCTAATTATAAACTTAATCATAAGGTTAAACTTGAGCCTGATCCTGAGCCTAAGCCTAAGCTTGAGCCTAAGCCAAAGTCTAAGCCTAAGCTTAAGCTTAAACCCAAATCTGATTCTAATCTAAATCATAAGCCTAAGCGTCAACCTAAGTCTAAGCCAAATCTTAAGCCCCATTCTAAGCCTAAGCTTACGTCTAAGCTTCAACAGAGACCGAACCTCAGCCTAAACCTAAGCCTAAGTCTAATCTTAAGTCCAAGCCAAAAGGAATTAGCCAAAGTCTAAAATTAAGCCTTTGCTTAAGCCTAAGCATAACAATTATAAGAGTAGCCAAGTCAGCTGAAAAACCTTACCCTAAAGTTTTTCATTCTAAATTTAACAGTTGAAAGTTCAAACTTAATGATAAAAGTTTAAACTTTAACCTACACAGTTCAAACTGCCCACCATTTCCGCTCAAACTTGCAAAAATGTAAATTAGCAGGCTATTTTAGAAGATAGGAAACGATGCATTTTAAAAGATTGCATCGTTTCCGGTTTACTTTAATTGACAATGCATTGTTCACCAGCCTATCTTATGACACAGCAAGCATTTCATAGCAGCTATTTTTTCAAGGTTATTAAGCATAAGCTTGTAAAGTCCAAGTCTAAGCATAACAAACCTAATTCTACGTTCTCGTAAAAGCCTAATTAAAAGCTTGAACCTACTAAGCCTAAGCCTACTAAGCCTAAGCCTACTAAGCCTAACCCTACTAAGCCTAAGCTTACTAAACCTAAACTTACTGAGCCTAAGCCTACTAAGCCTAAGCCTACTAAGCCTAAGTCTACTAAGCCTAAAGCTACTAAGCTTAACCCTACTAAGCCTAAGCCTACTAAACCTAAGCCTACTAAGCATAAGTTACGAAGCTTAAAACTACTAAGCCTACCAAAATCCATGTTTTCTTGCTCCAAATTACTACTGTTGAAATCAAAAACGTACTACAGAATAAGACAGTATCCCAAGTACGTATACCTGCAAAAAAAGAAAATTTACAAAATTAAAACAAATAAAAATGCCTTTAAAGGACTTCATATTATAAAAAGCTAGGTTTTGCAAATTTTCAGCCGAAGCCAATATTTATTTGTACTACCAAGTGTGAATAAATATACAATAGAAATAGACATAGAGCTAAATCCTTGTGTATACTTTTGAAAAAAAAACAAAAAAAACAACAAAAGCACATGTACAAATACGTCTAGCTAATCAGAAGTAAGATCAACCAGGAAGTATAGCTTACAGATTTTTTTATTTGGGAGTATCACTTTTAAAAATTTCAAAAAAAGACAAATATTTGTTATCACACCCTACACCGTACCCTACCCTACCCTATCCTACCCTACCCTACCCTACCCTACCCTACCCTACCCTACCCTACCCTACCCTACCCTACCCTACCCTACCCTACCCTACCCTGCCCTACCCTACCCTACCCTACCCTACCCTACCCTACCCTACCCTACCCTACCCTGCCCTACCCTACCCTACCCTACCCTACCCTACCCTACCCTACCCTACCCTACCCTACCCTACCCTACTCTACCCTATCATACCCAACCCAACGCCACAATACGCATACTTTCAATATTCCATCTGTCTTACAGTAATTTACATAAACTTAAAGTACTATTACCAGCCCTACGGTACCTTAAAATAAGTTACAATATTATAATATACTTGATTCTACAGTATTCTATTTGACCATACTTTAGCTTGGTTGACCTTCACACAAGTCCTACCCTCGCCCACTACATAGCTTGCCCTGCTTTGCCTTAACTTACCTTACTCTCCCCTAGATTATATTGCTACAGTAACCCCCCAATTCGAATTTCTTTCTATTATAGTATCCCCTAAATAAATATAAAATTCTGAAGCTACATAGCCATGTTCAACACCTTATAATAGCCATGCCTGCTCCCATAAATTAAAAATATCTTTAATATAATATTACCCCGTCCTATATTAACATTGTCTATGGTAATATACCAATTGTACCTCTCTAATGCTATTGTCTCTAGTATTTGAATCTAAATGGCCTCTTTAGAGATAATAATACAATTAAAAGTGTAATCGTATACATTGTTTCGAACTAATGTACTCTTACTATTATAATCAGATTATAGTCGTTCACTTTAACTTTGATTATGTACATATCAGTAATACGCATAAGATTATATGTAGTATGTATACATATTATATACACAGCTAGTATAATATAGAAATAAGAAACTAATAGGTAAGATCTATAATACGATTAACACGCCTACAAATCACAGGCAACTTCAAATTTAGGCTTTGAATAACCAAGCCTAATCCACTAATTTCAAATCTAATAAGCCTAAACCTAATCATAAAATCAAACCTATGATTATAGCAAAGACAAAACCAAACCTAAGCGTAAACCTAAGAGTAAGCATAAGCCTAAGCATAACCCTAAGCCAAAGTCAAGCAGTAGCGTAAGCATAAACCTAAGCCTAGTCCTAAGCCTAAGCGTAAGCCTAGGCCTAAACCTAATACTATAAAGAGGACTAGATATAAAGCCTAAGTCTGAACCTAAGCCTAAGCTTAAGCCAAAGCCTAAGACTGAGTTTGAGGCAAAGCCAATCGTAAACGTAAGCCTAAGCCTAAATCTGTGTCTAAGCCTAAGCCTAAGCCTAAACCTAAGCCTAAGCCGAAGCCTAAGCCTAAACGTAAACCTAAGCCTATGTCTAAGCCTGAGCTTAAGCCTAAGCCTAAAACTAACCATAAGAAGCCCAATCCTGAGCCTACAACAATATCTAAACCTACTAAACCTAAGCCTATAAAACCAAAGCCGTTGGAGTACCAAAAATGACGTTAAACTGAAGAAATTAATACTAGATAACAAAATAATTTTAAAAATTCAACAAAGTTGTTATTAAAATTTCAGAGACATTTTTTCTAATAAATCCCTCAGCCAAGGCACTTGAAACATTAATTACTATAACTGACGTCGTTTATAGTGCGCCGTTGGCTCAAATCCTCTTAAAACATGTCACAAATTTGAGAAATACATAAAATTTGTTTTTTGCATCATTTTATCATGTAGAGATTGAACTTTTAATCTCTACATCTCTTAAACAACATTTACAGTAACACATTTGTACTTACTATACCCATGTCATTGTATTTACTACACCTATATCATACCAAAATGTGGCTATAACTACCACAAAACTGGCCCACACCTATCACGAGTATGCATGTTGTGTACAGATTTACCTTCACATAAACATGTGTCTTTATGTTATAACAACAAAAATGTAAACACGATAATTATCGTCTTCGCCGTGCTATACCTACGTCAGCTACATGCAGAACAGCATATCATGCTATTATTAAAGTGGCACGTAAAAGCGGAAGACTTCTCTATAATACACAACCCTGCCTTACCCTACCCTACCCTACCCTACTCTACCCTACCCTACCCTACCCTACCCTACCCTACCCCTACCCTACCCTACCCTACCCTACCCTACCCTACTCTACCCTACCCTACCCTACCCTACCCTACCCTCCCTACCCTACCCTATCCTACCCTACCCTAGTTTACCCTACCCTACCCTGCCCAACCCTACCCTACCCTATCCTACCCTACCCTACCCTAGTTTACCCTACTCTACTCTGTTTTCTACCTCACTTTACCTACTGTACTGTATCGTACCCAACTCTGCCCTCCCCTACACTGTCCTAACCTAACTTACCCTTATCTACCCTACCATACCTCACCTACTTTGCCCTACCCTACTGAAGCCTAACCTTACTTTACCCTACCTTTCCCTTACGAAATGTTTCGCTCTTTTTTTCTACTCCTCCCCATAATATGTAAAACTTGCAGTAATATGATATTATGACATATTAAGTTTGTTTACATTGGCCCGCATTTAAAGGTAAGGTTCTTTAGTACCACCTACACCGAGTTCCTGCTTTTAATGAGATTACCGACCGATTCGGTGTACAAGTTCGTACTTCCAATTCATAAATAGTATGGGCTAAATATAAACATATGTGTGGCTAGGCTTATTTTTGGCATGTTTTAAGTGTCAAACACGGTTTTAGGCTTAGCAGGCGTTTTTAGGCTTAGCAAAAAAATTTAGGCTTAGCAGGCGTTTTTAGGCTTAGCACACAAATTAAGGTAGGTCAAGGTAGGGTATTGCAATATTGGGTAGAGTAGAGTTTTGAAAACCAGCAAAAACTTTCTTTCCAGACAAAAAACCAACTACCGTAAGCCATTTTTCAAGGAGTAGGGTAAGGTAAGGTAGGGTTGGATAGAGTAGGGTAGGGTAGGGTAGGGTAGGGTAGTGTAGGGTAGGGTAGGGTAAGGTAGGATGGTAGGGCAGATCAAATCGAGCAAAAACTTTGTTTCCAGCCAAAACCTATCTACCGTAAGCCATTTTTCAAAAACTATGTATATCATATTATACGTGTATATCTCAAAATCCATATATAATATAAACCCTAATTACCGTACCCTTCCCGCTTTTCAGATTTCATAATGAAGTCGAAATTCGAATCCCACAACTTTCACGGCCACAAAATTAATCAAATTTCGTTGGGGCCAAGTTGGAAATGGCCCAAAAGTTTTTAATTAAATTCCATTACAGTGATGTCGTTCAGGATTCCGCGTATGGTCGATTAAATTCGAGAGGTCACAAATTAACTTACTGACACTTTTTTAGCACGAAAAACAAGAAAACGTGCTCAAGCTGAATTTTAACTTTGAAATGGAAGAAACTAGGGCGTTTACTCAGAATTGTTACCTAAATTAAAAGCTTATAAAGCTTTAACTACGACTAGGAAAAAAAGTCAAATATCTGGTGATGTACGTGGTAAAAATACTTTTTTAGGTAACAATATCCTTTACCTTTACCTTATCTTACTATACCCTACTAGACTTGAAAAAGGTCCGGTCCAGTCCTAATTTTAAGGACCGAGACCCGGTCCTTTGTTTGTCTGACCGGCCCGGGTCGATTTCAATTTGAGTTTGACCGGACCTTTTTCAAGTCTATACCCTACTATACTCTACTTGACCCTGCCCTACATTACCCTACCCTACCCTACATTACCTTACCCTACCTTATCCTGCCGTACCTTACCCTACCGTACCTTATCCTACTCTACTTTACCCTGCCCTACTCTACCCTACCCTACACTAATATTCCTTTAACTACCTTGCCCTGTTTTACTGTATCCTACCATACCCACCCAAATAATCAACCCTACCCTACTCTCCTCTACTCTAGTCAACCTTATCCTACATTGCCTTATCCGTACCTATACCACCCTGCCCTACTTTACATTGCCTTATCCGTACGTACACAAACCTAACTTACTCTACCCTACGTTTGACTGGTAGGGTAGGGTCCATTCTACCCTAGCTTAGATTACCCCGCCCTAAAATAAAAACAAATGTTTCTTTCGCTTCTAAGTTATGATATTTCAAACCCTGTTTCGTGTTATGCAAATTCAGTTGTTATAGAGACAAAATGGAAGTTAAAAATAAAAAAAAATCATCAGAAATGCATTTTTATATTATTCATAACAAAGTAATCTACAATTGTTGCCTAAAAATTCGAAAAATATTCAAGCCTTAGAAGTCTTGTCGTTTTTTAGCCTTCGAAATCGGTAGTAAAAACGACAAGACTTTTATTCAACATCATAGTACACCTAAATTAGAAGAAAAATGCCCTTAAATTTGAATTTAAAAATTAAAAAAGTTTTTTCAAACATCAAAGACAACATTTAAAATCCAAAAAGCCTCTTAAAATTAAAAAAATATACCTAAACTCCATAACTTGTTTTTCAAAAAAAGCTTCCCAAGCATAGTAAATTCATCATTCTTGAGGACCCATGAATACCGCACTTTTGGCGTTCCATTGTCCGAATTCTCCCAATTCGAATAATATAGGTCATACATTATGGCCAGACTCATTGTTTTGGAGATTTAACGAGTAGAAAGTACAGTAATACCACAATGATATCAAATTTTTCAGTAGAATCGGCAACATGTACTTATGGTTGGCTTCTTTTATAACTGAGAAGTTGGTTTAGTAGGCTTAGGCTTAGTAGCTTAGGGTTATTTTTCTTACATTTAGGCTTAGCAGGCTTAGTATGCTTACCCTAGTAATTTAAGCTCATTAGGCTTAGGCTTAGTAAGTTAGGCTCAGGAGGCTTAGGCTTAGTAAGCTTAGGATTAGTAGGCTTAGGCTTAGTATGCTTAACCCTAGTAAGTTAAGCTCATTAGGCTTAGGCTTAGTAAGTTAAGCTCATTAGGCTTAAGCTTAGAAAGCTAAAGATTAATATGCTTAGGCTTACTATGTTTAAGCTTAGTAGGCTTACGCTGTTTATATGGCTAATGCTTAGTATACATAAACTTAATAGGCTTACACTTGGTATTTTTAAGCTTAGTACGTGTAGTTAAAGTACCTAAAGTAATGTTCTACAAACTTTTATACTACACATTAAAAATTAGCGTATTTTACATTTAACGCGTTTTTTTATTTTATTTTTTCCTTTCTTTTCATTTCAACTTTATATAAGTAAAATTATGTCAATCACAATATACAAAAATTAAAATAAATAAGAAATAAAGTTTAAAAACCAAAAAAAAAATTACGATTAAAAGAATACTATCAACACCACAAATTAACTACATGAGATCCAGAAAAACCCCGAAAAAAATTAAAAAATTCAAATTCAATAGAATTCAAGAAAAGTTAAAATAAGCTACAATAATATAATATCACAAACAACTCGACATATCATTGCCCTACCAGCGACAAACTCTAGTATTACAGAAGTTTCAGACAACAAAAACTACTATAAATAAGGTCTAAACCATGAAAAAGCTTTGAAAACATGCTTTACAGTCTAAAGACTGTTTCAAAAGTTGGTCAAACCCTTGACAAAATGTAAACATAGCTGAAAATAGCGACATACTCGCAGATTAAACTATAATTTAGCCGGTAATCCATCTAAAGCATCTTTAAAACTGTAAAAAACCTTGTGAAACATTCTTAAAATGTTGTCGAGCTCAATGAAACAGCTTTAAAGTGCAGCAAAGCTTGGTGAAACAGCTTTAAAATGCTGTAGAACCTTATGAAACAGCTTTACAACACTGTGAAATCCTTTCAAACATCTTTTAATCCGCGTCAAACGTAGTCAAAGCTCTCTAAAACATGGCCAAAACTATCTACAACATTGAAAAGTATCTTATCATTAAGTTTTGTACTTTTAAACTCAGTATCACTTCTTATAAACTAAAAAAACAGATAAAATGCCCTTCAAGTACCTGATAAATTAAAAGACTGATCTTATTTACCTTTAAAATAAGTTTTAAATTCCTTTAAATCCTTTAAAATAGGTTTTAAACTATCTAAAACATCAAAAAAACTCAGAAAAACCGCTTGAAGTTGAGTAAAACAAGCTTTAGACTAAAGAAAAGACCTTATTAATACCTAAAACACCTCCCGAATTGTCTAAAACATGATGAAAACACAAAAAAGGCCCTTGATATCGTGCTGAATATCTGATAAATCTTGAAAATCGGCTTCTAAACATGCCGAAACTCAAAGACTTCAATGTAAATTATAAAAAAGGTAAGATATTGTACACAATGGCCCGTATTCAGCTGTAAATCAGAAAATAGTCCCATTCTTATGCTTCTATCACAATAAGGTCCCATTCCCAGCCAGCAAACGACAGAAAAGACCAGTCTTATCCATCACATCACAAAAAAGTCCAGTTCTAACCAGCAAACCACAGAAAACTTCAATCCTAACCAGCAAACCACAAAAAAATTCGATTCTAACCAGCACGTCGCCTCAACAACCTCAATTCCAAGCCCATCGTCACACACCGCAGCTGACCGTGCTCCCAGCCCGGCTCCAATCGCAGATACTTGTGAAATCGCTGGCCTCGCACCGTTCGAGCTCGCAAAAACAAGTCCGACCCGATCATTGTCATCTGAAAAGAGAACGTTTAGCCTACGTGCTGAATGAAAAGTGCCCCGCCCAGTTTCTGAAGACATATCGTTGGGTTTAATGAGGTATTTGTAGAGCATAGGCTAATATATTGAGGATGAAGATAGTATCAAAGTGCGATTTTAAAAAAAATTGAGAAAAAACGGTGAATTGTTACCTAAAAAACTAGGATTTTGAAGAACTAATTAAAATTTCAGGAAAAAAATTCAAATTTAAAAAAAAAATTAAAATTTCTAAAAAAAAATATTTAAAAAGCCAATCATTGTTCCCTTCACCGCAAATTTTAAATGCCAAAACATTTTTATGCCAAATTGAAAGCCAAATATTAATTATGGTAATGACTGCTGTCTGAAACATTCCATAATTAGTTTTTAAATTAGATTTACAGAATAACCTAATCAAAAGAAGCATAAAGAAGTCAGTTTACAGTAAAAGTGTTTAAGTTAAGTAATATTACTGTTAAATATAGTCTTCAGCCCTCCGGGCGCTCAAAAAAAATTTTTTTTACCCCCCCCCCGTGATTTTCGCAAAAATTTTTATTTTTCCGCCAACTTCAAATCAAAATTGCCCGTCTGGCCTTGCCTACCACAACATATTATTTCTTTTCTATAACCAAGACGGGGCGGGGGTAACTTTAGAAGAAGGTGTATCCCAACTGTCCTCCTTCTAAACGCCCAAGGGTACGGCGAAAAGTGAACAGAGCAGTACAAAAATGCCTTCCCATACATTGACTTCAACCCCCCCCCCTCCCAAAATTATAAAATTATCGTCCTGATATGATTCATACATATACTATTTAAAAATTCAAATCCTGACATTCTCAATCTACTACAACTACTAATTTATCAGCAAAACCTTCTTCATTACCCTCCCCACCCAAGAATATACCCAAAAATCTTCTTCATTACCCTCCCCCCCCAACAATATACCCAAAAAACCTTCTTCTTTAACCTCCCCACCCAAGAATACACTCAAAAACCTTCCTCATTACCCTCTCCACTCAACAACATACCCAAAACCGGAAGAACGAGTTCTTTTGAACCGATATTAATATAAAAGAAATCCCCGACACTCGATAATTACTTGCCCCCGGGCTTGCTGAATGGGTTTGGAATATCGAAATAATATGGCAATTTGTTGTTCACGCGTTTCTTGTGTCAATACCCAGCGATGGAAAACAGTAATTTCGTTCGGCTAGACGAAATTAAATTAGTTTTGGATGGTGGCCAACAATAGGAGCTGGTAATTTACTGTAAATTACAATGTATGGGAGTGGCGTGCAGATTTAGTGGCGTAGCGTGGATTATTTTGTAATTTAGGCTTGGAAATAATCAAAAAGTTATAACTTTCTGTAAAGTTAGGCTTGAAAATGACCAAAAATTCAAAAATTTTTTGAAATGTAAGCTTAAAAACTAAAAAAAAATAAAAAATACAAGCTTAAAAATTTTTAGAAAGCACCAAGAGCTGCATTAAATGTCTGATTTTAGTACGGTATTGGCGTTCAAAATGTAATTTTAAAGCCTTAAACTTTTAAAATGGGCTTAAAACATTAAAAACAAGCCTAAAACTCTCGAGTATGTCCATTAAAAAATGTAATTTTTAATTACTCGTTCTATATAAACCCGTTGCGTGATATGACATAGTGATGTTTTAGACTAATTACTCGAGTTCACAGTAAAAGTAATTAAACTTAATTTAAAATGTTTTATTTTAGTGACATCAGTTACCTTCAATTTTTTAAATTTCTATTATAATTTTAAAACGAAACTTCAAATTTTTGGTTTAACACCTTTATCAATTTTCCTGCCTAAAATACCTACAATATTCTTTTTCGACCGATAAAGCTCAAAAATTATAATTTTTTGGCCAATTAATTTAAAAAAAAAACAACTTTAGGCCCATAACACATCGAAAATACCGTTTTTCGACCAAAATCTTGCAAAAACTTTCAAATCGCCCGCGGACAAATTAGTTTAAAACAAGTTATTTACTTGCCAAACAAATTGCCTTACTCTAATTGCCTCTGTAAACTACTTATCTCCAAAAACATTGCTTTCCAACCACTCTTCCATAGCTAAAACAACATTGTGGCAAAGCTCAAAAATCCAAAAGATTAAGGTCCTCGTTACCTTGAAACTTGTCATAGAACTGCTCAAACCAAACCCGCATGACGGATCTGCTAGGCTTTTAAAAGCCAGTTTAGTAGAAAATTAGTTCCGGCTTACTAAAACAACAAAGACATGGTTGTATATTATCATAGAAGGCTAGGCATTCATCATTGATCACTCCCAAAAGCTACAATAATGTTTGGTCGGGAAATGTTGAAATTTGTCGTTACACAACCGGCTTGCCATAAAAACTAATGACAAACCATTCATGTTTACTAACTCACTTAAATACCCAAGAGAACGCAAAAATTATATTAACCATAACATTAGGGACTTCCGATTACAAGAAAACCTCTGTAACTTAATCAATACCCAATTTAATGCAACAAAACCCTGCCAAAATAATCTCTAATCGTTTTACAACAAAACACTTACGATTATACTGTCGCTTTCTATCGGATCTTCGAATGACCAGCTGTGCACCTTGTCATAGTCGGTCGAGTTCACGTCTCCGCAGTCGATTCGCCGGATTTTGCCGCAGAACAGGTCCTTATTGTAGGGGAATCGTCGCTTCAATGAATTCTTAAGTACATCAACACATTTACTACATTCGGCCGTCTCCATTTTGATTGAAAAAACTGTAGAAAAGTGCAAAAAACGCGAGAGAAAAGGTTTCGTATCTCCGACAAATTCCTTTCGCCGCGTAAAGGAATCGCGCGAAGAATCTCGAACAATCGAAAAGTCGGAGGAAAGCGATTCAATTCGAATGAATTTGAAGTCTATTACTCCACATAAAGCAGTATAAATAAATCGGGCTGCCTTCCAGATCAATTCGATTTGGTTTTTGTAATTTATAGTAACCTTTTGACTTTAAAATTTAAGATTTTTTGAATTTTGAGGAGGTTTTTCGCAGATTATACTTCATTTAGATCATTTACAAATGAGAAAGATTATAGCAGTAACAACAAATACAAAAACAGCTAACAAAAAGCCGAGTAGAAATGCATACAGACTAATATGTCTTAAGGTCATTTGTCATTACTTCAATATCCATAAATATTGGCAATTTAAACTGATTTTGTGCTTGGCATGCCATGATTGATAATATAATTTAAAATTGTAGGAACATAAAGATAAATACGTTTTGAAGATCAGTTTGTTATGGTTGAAAACACCAATTGCCATCTTACCTTACCGTTTCTTATTCCATCGTCTTCTCCTTTTGCTAACTTAATCTTCCGCCTCTTTATTCGTACATTACCCAACCTGTCCCTATCTTATCCAGCCCTAATATACCTCACACCATTTTAACTTGCCTACCTTATGCTACCATATCTTAACCAACCATATCTTACTACTAAAAGGCTCAGTCTTGCATGAACCCTCTCCCCTTAAATCCAAAATTTCACCCCTGCCTATTCATTCTACTTCTCCATTCACTAAAAATTTCACACTTATAAAACGGCACCATCTGATACTGTATTCAGCTCGTTCTGTTCTCTCCACACTCAATCCACTGCTTCCACCTCTCTTCCGCTTCTTCACCTTTCTCGACGACTTTGTGAAGCCTGAAATGAATCGGTTAGTATTTAACATACATAATAACTGAAAATTGTATAAAAATTAAGTAAAAATAAGTTTTTAGGCTAAAATTTATAGAGAGCCCTCAAAGTATTATTTCTGAATCTGTTACTGAGAAGCTAGAAACCTTTTCTGACGACAAAATTATGTTGTTAACAGAAAATATTGGTGAGACTGAAGGTTTATCAGACAAAATTCAGAATTCGTCTTCAGAAATCATTGAATTTACTCTAATGTTTGAAAATTTAGAATTGTTGGACGAAAGTGAGTGCAGATGGGCGAGTTAGACCGCACTCTCGGCCGATCTTTATTGAGAAACAATCATCGAATTTTCATCAGTCTTTGGTGTCGCATCAGTGGAGAGCGGTTGTTTGGAGCTCGAAATTGTCGAAATGGCCGCGAATATTAAACCGGTAGGTTTTTTTAGCTTTTGTTGTTTACCAGCCGTTGTGGGAAGAGGGGTTTTGAATGGGGTCGTAAATTTTAAGTTAGATCAGGGTTTTCACCAATTTTTCGCAAAATCTTAGGTTAAGCCAGCTTTGACGTCCATTTTTAGAGACGGTATTCAATGAATTTCCATTATTACAGTAACTAAGCTTAAAACTGACTTAATTAGGTATCCCACTATCGTAAAAGCGTAGCTCAAAACTACCAACCTTAAAAACGATAATTTAAAATTTGCAAAAAAAAACTCTTTAGGTTGTAAGTTGTGTTCCCGAAAGAATAATGGTAAACTTGCCATACAGCGAGGACGTCGAGATCCCGTTCAAGTTGAACACCCAACCTGACCGGAAGGTCGATATCTTTGTGAGCACGAGCCAGAAGAAAATGTGCTTAATGAAAAGAAACAAAAGAAAGATCAATGTGACATACTACACATTGAAGATCAAATCGTATGGACAAGAGGTCAGCCAACTTTTAATGGATTTGGAAATTTTCTTGATTGTGAAATACCAATGCGTTTCAAACGGAAACCACGAAAAAATTCTCATACCCATCGTCTTCAGCATGAATGGTAGGTGTACATAATCATAAACATAATAAGTTATATGGTATTTGACCTAAAAAAGTTAAAATAGTTTGTTCTGAAGACATTTTTTCCAAAAATTTACGGTTTTTCGAAAAATTCATAAAAATTTTAATTATCTTTGTAAATTCTATTACTTTTTAGAACCGGTACGTCAAGTTCACGATGATCCACAAGTCCAGTTCAATGCTACGCAAATGCATGTCGGTACCGAGAACATAAACCAGCCGAACATCAATAATCAGGTAAGACAGCCTTTTTTAAATATAAAGTTTAATTTACTTTCAAGGCCGGGCGTTCCAAAAGTGACGAATACGTAATCCCCATCCCTTCCCCCACATCACCCCAAAAATTTTTTGAAAAAAAAGTTTTGAGTTATGGCCATCGATTTTCAAAGCTTCCGCCGATCGTCAGCCGAATATTTGATTCCGATCTTAGCAAAACTTTTAGGACCGTGATCCTAATCCTAAATCCTAATTTTAGGACCAGACCAATAGCCACCTCTAGTTATTACTGTACTTTACAGTAAAACTACGAGAACTCGCTTCCTTAAGCTTTCTTTAACCCCTCCCCTTTCCATTCCCACCCCCGCTCTTCTCACTGCCCGGCCTTGATCACAAGATACCTTTTAATAAATCAATTACATTCAAGAGAATGCTATATTTAAACTAGATCGTACAGACATTGTTTCTTTTTTAGAATCTGAACATTAAGAATTTCATTGTATGCAATATAACATCCAATGCAACAGTCCCAATCAAGAGTCCAAGTATGCTACAATTAACATCACCACGTCGTCCAAGACAACAACATACAACACAAGTTATATCCTTAATTTTTGGCCGATGCAAGTCAAAGATTCATTCATCTCGTACAATTTACTGAATAAACAAACCAAAGCTACATTTGATACTTTTAATTTACCATATAAAATAACTAGCAATATAAATTTCATCGTAATCAATCGTATGTTAACACGACCTATAATATTCAACTCTTGCAAATCATTAGAATTCGTAGTAATTTTTACTTCTTCTAACACGTTTAAGCGAATAATGACGCGCAAGATCGCGGCAACGCTAAAAGTAAGTGTTTGATAATATCATAGTATGTTGGTTTGAAATTTAGGTAATATTTGGGAAAGTTGAAGGCAAATGCTTGGAAAGATTGACGCGTATGGATTTTTTTAGCTTAAAGTTTACTTTTATGTGTTTTTAATAGATTTTAGATAGTCTTTAAAGTTGTTTTTTGTAATTTTAAGTAATATTTTAGAGCATTTTGAATAATGTAGCGAAACTTTTGATCCAACTTTTTTATGAGCTTTTCTGTTAATTGTTTTTCGGTTTTAGTTTAAAGAAAATGTTGTTTCAGTTTGTTCTATCGTTGATTTTTCAAAATGTCCGTTTGGTGGAGATCGTTTGGACGTGTTGAATGGTCGAGTCTTGGAAGCTGTACACAATTACTGTATTTACTTAATCAGGAAGCGGATTTAGCGATGTTTTAGTTGGAGATAAAGGAGTTTTGAAGAGTGTTTTGAAAAAACTTGTTTTGATTTTGTACGGGTAAGGTGTAAGACTAATTTGGCTGTTAAAATTGGGTTCAAAAGCTTTGGCACTTACAAAAATATATTTTGTTGGTGTTTTTTGCTTTTATAATATTTTTTTTAATTAAAAAGTTTCTAGCTTTAAATACTGGAACAAAATACTAACAGCAAGCTAATTTAAGAATTTTTAAAACAAAATTTTTTTTCGGAAACCAGTTATCGACCGATTCGTCCGCTTCTCCATAGTTTCAAACCATGGCGGAGAGTTCACATGTCAATATCGATTACGAATCCGCGGCGAACGACTTACATCACAATGAGTATTAAATTAAATTTTATTTCATTAGCGACTATAACAATATTACTATAAATAGAGCAAAAAAAGATTATATAGACTAGATGGACATTGTAGGTCATAGTTGACGAATGAGTAAAGAGAACGATTTCCAAGTTAAAATTGCGACTGTTACGGGTCAACTTCATGGCGGCTGAGAACTTCCATTAAGGATTAAGCTGAAATAACAAAATTAGCAATTTTTGGGTAAATGATTATTAACTTATTTCAAGTTTCGTTTTTAATACAAATTTAATGTAAGACAATGTTTGTTACCTCGGAAGTTGATTGGTATCTTTCTTTTGCCCTGTATTGTTACTGAACCATCGTGAAGTCTTCGCTCGTATTTCACGATAATGAATACATTTATGGCCTTAAGCAACGGCTTCACTTCTTCGCCAAAATTCTTGAACTTTCCCTCCAACTTCACTGTTTGTCCCTGCCAAAGTTTCGACTTCTTTGGTCCACTGATCCCAATCAAATTTGGCTGCGAGCTTAGAATTGAAATGAACAATCGTGTTGTATGTGTGTTCTTTACTATGTATTCAAAGTTTTTGTCTTGATCGAAAGGTCCACATATAATACTTGGTGAAGGATCCACCTCGATAGCCTGTAAATATTATTTTGCTTTTTGTTTTTAAAATTTTTTGAAAGGTCGTATGGTTTTCCTTTAATAAACATATCCGTTGGTCTGGTATTAAAATTAAACACTGAGCTGCGAAAATGCAAGAGTTAAAAAGAAAATGAAAAATTAACTTACTTGAGGGTGTTCCATTTTTCCACAACAACAAGAAAAATACTAAAAACTGATTTCTCCGGTTCGAGAAAAATGAAATTCCACGTAATTTGCATGAAACGAGGATATTTTAATCGATATTTTGCATTTCGTCTTGAAATTTCGAGAAAAACAACTTTTTTCGCAATTTTTTACTAATTTTATTGAATTTTGATCAAATTTGGTCTGGTATTATTTATTGTACCAGGCCAAGTTGGTCTGTTATTATTATTTACTTTAAAGGGATTTTTGAGTACTTTGGACTGGCTTTAACAAAAAAAGTTTAATTAAATTTGTGTTTTTCAGTGAAACGTGTTCGCCTCACATCGACTATGTTTGACTCGGGATTTCAGCTTGTTGAGAGTGGCTATTGCGTGAGAGGAGCTCGTTTCTAATACGGAAGAGTACCAGCGCGGGTCAACGATGGTGGTTTTCAGTTGATCTCAGTTTTCAGATGATCTGACCATCGGATGACGCACAAATGGAGCTGGTTTGTCACATCTGTGACAGTTTGGCCAAAATGAATTGGAAGGAGAAGTTGACCCGTAAAAGTCGGAAAATCGATAAACAATTCACAGTAAAGCTCATAAAAAAGTTGAAACAAAACTTCCGCTACATTCTACAAAATGCACCAAAATGTTACCTAAAATTTCCAAAAAACCTTAAAAACGACCTAAAATCTATTAAAAATCTACGGAACTAACTTTTACGCAAAAAATCAAACATGCGTCATGAATTCCAAAGGATTTATCTTCAACCCTGCCAAAAATTACCTAAATTTCAAACAAAAACAACAAACACTTACTTTTAATAGTCCGATCCAACTGAACCAACTTGACCAGATAATCCCTTTCATCATCGGCCAATGGCAACGTCAAGTCAAGATTTTTAGTCAGCTCTTCAACCTCAATGTCCATCTCCTTCCAATTCATATTGGCCAAACTGTCGCAAATGTGACAAACCAGCTCCATTTGTGCGACATCCGATGGCCAATGTGAGATCATCTGATAACCACCATCGTTGACACGTGCTGGTACTCTTCCGTAGTAGAATCGAGCTCCTTTCACGCAATTGCCACTCTCAACAAGAAGAAATCCCGGTTCAACATAGTCGATGTGAGGCGAACACGTTTCACTGAAAAACACAAATTTAATTAAACTTTTTTTGTTACAGCCAGTCCAAAATGTACTCAAAATCCCTTTACAATATATAAGAACAGACCAACTTGGTCTTTGTTCAAAATCCAATAAAATTAGTAAAAAATTTCGAAAAAAGTTGTTTTTCTCGAATTTTCAAAAGACGAAATGCAAAATATCGATTAAAATATCCTCGTTTCATGCAAATTACGTAGAATTTCATTTTTCTCGAACCGGAGAAATCTGTTTTTAGTATTTTTCTTGTTGTTTTGGAACAATGGAACATCAAGTAAGTTAATTTTACATTTTCTTTTTAACTCTTGGATTTTCGCAGCTCAGTGTTTAATTTTAATACCAGACGAACGGATATTAAGATATGTTTATTAAAGGAAAACCATACCACCTTTCAAAAATTTTTAAAAACGAAAATCAAAATAATATTTACAGGCTATAGAAGTGGATCCATCACCAATAATTATATTTGGCCCTTTCGATCAAGACAAAAACTTTGAATTCAAAGTAAAGAACGTTTTACAACACGTTTGACAATTTTGATTTCAAGCTCACAACCAAACTTAATGCGGATCAGCGGGCCAAAAAAAATGAAACTTTGGCAAGGACAAAGCGTGAATATGGAGGGAAACTTCAAGAATTTTGGCGAAGAAGTATAGCCTTTACTCAAGGCCATAAATGTATTCATTACCGTACAATACGAGCGAAGACTTCATGATGGTTCAGTGACAATACAGGGCAAAAGGAAGATACCAATCATCTTCAGAGGTAACAAACATTGTCTTACATTAAATTTGTATTAAGAACGAAACTTGAAATAATTTACATAATCATTTACCAAAAATTCTTTTGTAAATTATCTACAACTTTTCAGACGTCTCCAACCAAGTGCCCTAAGTTCCAACCCTCCAACACAACAACGATCATTATGGAGTGGGCAACATTGTTCAGCCTATTAATTACAGTGTGAGTCGGCCTTTCATCGAACATATTAATCTAAAGGCATTCTAAAGGCGGCCCCACTCTTCCCTAATCTTTTACTATTATGCTAATTTTGTTATTTCAGCTTAATCCTTAATGGAAATTCTCTAGCCGCCATAAAGTGTTGACCAGTACCAACTTCGAGTACATGTACCTGATGTTGTTTTAGGTTATCTATAATCTTTGGTGATATTGAAATGCCGTCATCCTTCTTAGAATCATATTGCCTTCCTTGTTTCAAGTCTGGCTTAAAAGAATTTATGAAAATTTCAATTTTTTAAATGTTTAACAAGAGATCAAATTCAAAAGCATACTTTAAATCTATTTGTCTGTTGTTGTCTTGGACGACGTGGTGATGTTAATTTTAGCATACTTGGACTCTTGATTGAGACTGTCGCATTGGATATTATATTGCTTAAAATGAAATTCTTAATGTTAAGATGCTAAAAATGAAATAGTTTAAATATATCATTCTCTGGAATGAATTGGTTTATTAAAAGGTATCTTGTGATCAAGACCGGGCGGTGAGATGAGCGGGGGTGGGAATGGAAAGGGGAGGGGGAAAAAAGCTTAAGGAAGCGGGTTCTCATTGTTTCACTGTAAGGTACTGTAATAACTAGAGGTGGCTACTGGTCTGGTTCTAAAATTAGGATTAGGATCACGGTGCTGAAAGTTTTGACCGGATCGGAATCAAATATACGGCGAACGGTCGGCGAAAGCTTCGAAAATCGATGGCCACAACTCACTCAAACTGTAATATCTTCTTTTCAAACAAGAAACAATTATATGATATGCGATTTACAAAATTTACTTAAAAGAACCACATATACAAATCAAATACGACGATAATCCTCGAATAAAGCAGAAATAGGTCTTGAACCAGCAAATGAAGTAGAAATAGATCCCGAGCCAAGTTAGAATAAATCCATCGAACCAATTTAGAGAGATCCAGCGTTTGTAGTTAGAAAGGGGGATTTAGAGAGTTCGATTCTATTGACGCATCTGAAAAAGATTAACGTTAGCATAGTGTTAGGCAATTTTAGGTTAAAGGAAGAAGGAAACGGGGGAGGGGGTAGTAATTAAAAAAATTTGCTTACGAACAGGATTTTATTAACTTTTATTTCAAAAAATTTTTGGGGTGATGTAGGGGAAGGGATGGGGATTACGTATTCGTCACTTTTGGAACGCCCGGCCTTAAAAGTAAAACTTTATAGTTAAAAAAGACTCTCTTACCTGATTGTTGATCTTCGGTCTATTGATGTTCCCAACACCGCCACACATTTGTATAGTATTCTTGTCGACTTTTGGATCATCATGGGGAACTTGACCTACCAGCTCTAAAAAGAAATAGAATTTACAAAGATAATAAAAATTTTAATGAATTATTCGAAAAACCGTAATTTTTTGAAAAAAATGTATTCAGAACAAACTATTTTAACTTTTTTAGGTCAAATACCATATAACTTATTATGTTTATGATTATGTACACCTACCATCCTTGCTGAAGACGATCGGGATTAAACGTCTCCCGTGGTTTCCATTTGTCAGGCAGCGGTACTTTACAATCAAATACATTTCCAAATCGACCAAAAGTTTACTAGCTTCTTGTCCATACGATCTAATCTTCAATGTGTAGAATGTCACATTGCCCTTTCTTTTGTTTCTTCGCACTAAGCACATTTTCCTCTGGCTCGTGCTCACAAAAATATTGACCTTCCGTTTCGGTTGGGTCTTCAACTCGAACGGGATCTCGACGTCCTCGCTGTATGGTAAGTTTACCATTATTCTTTCGGGAACACAACTTACAAGCTTAAATGAGTTTTTTTGCAAATTTTAAATTATCGTTTTTAAGGTTGGTAGTTTTGAGCTACGCTTTTACGATAGTGGGATACTTAATTAAGCCAGTTTTAAGCTTAGCTACTGTAATAATGGAAATTCAT
The DNA here is from genome assembly GCA_904066225.2 of Bursaphelenchus okinawaensis. NCBI lineage: Eukaryota > Metazoa > Nematoda > Chromadorea > Rhabditida > Aphelenchoididae > Bursaphelenchus > Bursaphelenchus okinawaensis. The sequence continues at coordinate 495,774 of CAJFCW020000005.1, read as the reverse complement.
TAAATACCGTCTCTAAAAATGGACGTCAAAGCTAGCTCAAACTAAGAATTTTGCGAAAAATTAGTGAAAACCCTGATCTAACTTAACATTTACGACCCCATCCAAAACCCCTCTTCCCACAACGCTGGTAAACAACAAAAGCTAAAAAAACCTACTTGTTCAATCGCGGCCATTACAATTTCGAGCTCCAAACAACCGCTCTTCGCTGTTGCGACACCAAAGACTGATGAAAATTCGATGATTGTTTCTCAATAAAGATCGGCCGAGAGTGCGGTTTAACTCGCCCATCTGCACTCACTTTCGTCCAACAATTCTAAATTTTCAAACATTAAAGTAAATTCAATGATTTCTGAAGACGAATTCTGAATTTTGTCTGATAAACCTTTAGTCTCACCAATATTTTCTGTTAACAACATAATTTTGTCGTCAGAAAAGTTTTCTAGCTTCTCAGTAACAGATTCAGAAATAAGACTTTGAGGGCTCTCTATAAATTTTAGCCTAAAAACTTATTTTTACTTAATAATTTTTATACAATTTTCAGTTATTATGTATTTTAAATACTAACCGATTCATTTCAGGCTTCACAAAGTCGTCGAGAAAGGTGAAGAAGCGGAAGGGAAGTGGAAGCAGTGGATTGAGTGTGGAGAGAAAGAACCAGCTGAACACAGTATCAGATGGTGCCGTTTCAGAAGTGTTGAGTTTTTAGTGAATAAAGAAGAAGAATGAATAGGCAAGGGTGAAATTTTGGATTTAAGGGGGAGATGAGAAGACGGTTCATGCAAGACTGAGCCGTTTAGTATTAAGATATGGTTGGTTAATATATGGTAGCATAAGGTGGGCAAGTTGAGATGTCAGGTATATTAAAGGTGGATAAGATAAGGTAGGGGTGGGTAAGATAGGGAGAAGTAGGGTAATGTACGAATAAAGAGATGGAAGATATAGAACGAGTGATTAAAATTACATTTTTTACACTTTCTAAAGATTTGTAAGCCTTTTTGTGACTACTTTAAGCCTAAATTTCGAAAAATGTTTGAATTTTTTTTTTAACATTATAAACCCTACCCTACATTATCCTACTTTACCATAATATACTATACCATACTTTATTTTGCCATACCATACCATTTAGAACACCAGCAACTATAATTATTACATATATAAAACGGACCGGACGGGTCCGGACCGGACAATCGCGAAAAAATTTAGGGCGGACCGGACCGGTCCGGCAAAACACTGACCTAAAGTAATGTTCTACAAACTTTTATACTACACATTAAAAATTAGCGTATTTTACATTTAACGCGTTTTTTTATTTTATTTTTTCCTTTCTTTTCATTTCAACTTTATATAAGTAAAATTATGTCAATCACAATATACAAAAATTAAAATAAATAAGAAATAAAGTTTAAAAACCAAAAAAAAATTACGATTAAAAGAATACTATCAACACCACAAATTAACTACATGAGATCCAGAAAAACCCCGAAAAAAATTAAAAAATTCAAATTCAATAGAATTCAAGAAAAGTTAAAATAAGCTACAATAATATAATATCACAAACAACTCGACATATCATTGCCCTACCAGCGACAAACTCTAGTATTACAGAAGTTTCAGACAACAAAAACTACTATAAATAAGGTCTAAACCATGAAAAAGCTTTGAAAACATGCTTTACAGTCTAAAGACTGTTTCAAAAGTTGGTCAAACCCTTGACAAAATGTAAACATAGCTGAAAATAGCGACATACTCGCAGATTAAACTATAATTTAGCCGGTAATCCATCTAAAGCATCTTTAAAACTGTAAAAAACCTTGTGAAACATTCTTAAAATGTTGTCGAGCTCAATGAAACAGCTTTAAAGTGCAGCAAAGCTTGGTGAAACAGCTTTAAAATGCTGTAGAACCTTATGAAACAGCTTTACAACACTGTGAAATCCTTTCAAACATCTTTTAATCCGCGTCAAACGTAGTCAAAGCTCTCTAAAACATGGCCAAAACTATCTACAACATTTAAAAGTATCTTATCATTAAGTTTTGTACTTTTAAACTCAGTATTACTTCTTATAAACTAAAAAAACAGATAAAATGCCCTTCAAGTACCTGATAAATTAAAAGACTGATCTTATTTACCTTTAAAATAAGTTTTAAATTCCTTTAAATCCTTTAAAATAGGTTTTAAACTATCTAAAACATCAAAAAAACTCAGAAAAACCGCTTGAAGTTGAGTAAAACAAGCTTTAGACTAAAGAAAAGACCTTATTAATACCTAAAACACCTTCCGAATTGTCTAAAACATGATGAAAACACAAAAAAGGCCCTTGTTATCGTGTTAAATATCTGATAAATCTTGAAAATCGGCTTCTAAGCATGCTGAAACCCAAAAACATCAAAGAAAAGGTAAGATATTGCAGATAATGCCCCGTATTCAGCTGTAAATCAGAAAATAGTCCCATTCTTATCAATATTTCACAACAAAGTCCAATTCTTATCAATATCTCACAACAAGGTCCCATTCCCAGCCAGCAAACGACAGAAAAGACCAGCCTTATACATCACATCACAAAAAAGTCTAGTTCTAACCAGCAAACCACAAAAAAGTCCAGTCCTAGCCATGTCGCCTCAACAACCTCAATTCCAAGCCCATCGTCACACACCGCAGCTGACCGTGCTCCCAGCCCGGCTCCAATCGCAGATACTTGTGAAATCGCTGGCCTCGCACCGTTCGAGCTCGCAAAAACAAGTCCGACCCGATCATTGTCATCTGAAAAGAGAACGTTTAGCCTACGTGCTGAATGAAAAGTGCCCCGCCCAGTTGCTGAGGACATATCGTTGGGTTGAATGAGGTATTTGGAGAGCATAGGCTAATATGTTGAAGATGAAGATAGTATCAAAGTGTGATTTTAAAAAAATTGAGAGAAAGAGTGATTTGTTACCTAAAAAAATAAGATTTTGAGCAAAAAAAAATAAAAAATAAAAATTTTTTCTTCACAATTCCAAAAAATTTAAATTTCAAAAAAAATTTTTTTAATTTCAAATTTAAAAAAAAAATTTAAAAGTTCTAAAAAAATATTTAAAAAGCCAATCATTGTTCCCTTCACCGCAAATTTTAAATGCCAAAACATTTTTATGCCAAATTGAAAGCCAAATATTAATTATGGTAATGATGCTGTCTGAAACATTCCATAATTAGTTTTTAAATTAGATTTACAGAGTAAACCAATCAAAAGAAGCATAAAGAAGTCAGTTTACAGTAAAAGTTTTTAATTTAAGTATATAATATTACTGTTAAATATAGTCTTCAGCCCCCCGGGCGTTCAAAAAAAAAATTTTTTTATCCCCCCCCCGGTGATTTTCGCAAAAATTTTTATTTTTCCGCCAACTTCAAATCAAAATTGCCCGTCTGGCCCTGCCTACCACAACATATTATTTCTTTTCTATAACCAAGACGGGGCGGGGGTAACTTTAGAAGAAGGTGTATCCCAACTGTCCTCCTCCTAAACACCCAAGGTTAGGGTGAAAAGTGAAAGGGGAGAACAAAAATGCCTTCCCAGACTTTGACTTCAACCCCCCCCCCCCTTTCCCAAAAAATTATCGTCCCTTTTATGCCCTACCCAGTATGATTCCTACCTTTACTATTTAAAAATTCAAATCCTGCCATTCTCAATCTACTACAACTACTAATTTATCCGCAAAACCTTCTTCATTACCCTCTCCACAGAAGAATGTACCCAAAAATCTTCTTCTTTACCCTCTCCACCCAAGAATATACCCAAAACCCTTCTTCTTTACCCTCCCCACCAAAGAATACACTCAAAAACCTTCCTCATTACCCTCTCCACTCAACAACATACCCAAAACCGGAAGAACGAGTTCTTTTGAACCGATATTAATATAAAAGAAATCCCCGACACTCGATAATTACTTGCCCCCGGGCTTGCTGAATGGGTTTGGAATATCGAAATAATATGGCAATTTGTTGTTCACGCGTTTCTTGTGTCAATACCCAGCGATGGAAAACAGTAATTTCGTTCGGCTAGACGAAATTAAATTAGTTTTGGATGGTGGCCAACAATAGGAGCTGGTAATTTACTGTAAATTACAATGTATGGGAGTGGCGTGCAGATTTAGTGGCGTAGCGTGGATTATTTTGTAATTTAGGCTTGGAAATAATCAAAAAGTTATAACTTTCTGTAAAGTTAGGCTTGAAAATGACCAAAAATTCAAAAATTTTTTGAAATGTAAGCTTAAAAACTAAAAAAAAATAAAAAATACAAGCTTAAAAATTTTTAGAAAGCACCAAGAGCTGCATTAAATGTCTGATTTTAGTACGGTATTGGCGTTCAAAATGTAATTTTAAAGCCTTAAACTTTTAAAATGGGCTTAAAACATTAAAAACAAGCCTAAAACTCTCGAGTACGTCATGACATTTAAAAAATGTAATTTTTAATTACTCGTTCTATATAAACCCGTTGCGTGATATGACATAGTGATGTTTTAAACTAATTACTCGAGTTCACAGTAAAAGTAATTGCACTTAATTTAAAATGTTTTTATTGTAGTGACATCAGTTACCTTCAATTTTTTAAATTTCTATTATAATTTTAAAACGAAACTTCAAATTTTTGGTTTAACACCTTTATCAATTTTCCTGCCTAAAATACCTACAATATTCTTTTTCGACCGATAAAGCTCAAAAATTATAATTTTTTGGCCAATTAATTTAAAAAAAAACAACTTTAGGCCCATAACACATCGAAAATACCGTTTTTCGACCAAAATCTTGCGAAAACTTTCAAATCGCCCGCGGACAAATTAGTTTAAAACAAGTTATTTACTTGCCAAACAAATTGCCTTACTCTAATTGCCTCTGTAAACTACTTATTTCCAAAAACATTGCTTTTCAACCACTCTTCCATAGCTAAAACAACATTGTGACAAAGCTCGAAAATCCAAAAGATTAAGGTCCTCGTTACCTTGAAACTTGTCATAGAATTGCTCAAACCAAACCCGCATGATGCATCTGCTTGGCTTTTAAAAGCCAGCTTAGTAGAAAATTAGTTCCGACTTACCAAAACTACTAAAATACTCAAAAAAAATAAAAAGTACAGGCTTTAAAATCTTTAAAAAGCACCAAAAGTTGCATTAAATGTTTGATTTTAGTACAGTATTGGCGTTCGAAATGTATTTTTAAAGCCTTAAACTATTTAAAAAAGTCGTAAAACATTACAAACAGGCCTAAAACTCTCGAGTATGTCATGACATGTAAAAATGTGATTTTTAATTACTCTTTCTATATAAACCCGTTGCGGTGATGTTTTAGACTAATTACTCGAGTTCACAGTAAAAGTAAACAAAGCCCACTTTTAAACTAATATGTAACATTAAAAGATAACAAAACTGATCAAAATTGATGTCATTACTAAAGTTCAATCGAAAAACAATTACAGAACCAAACATACCCATTTGCATAAAAAATTCACCCATGAAAGTAATATAACAACAATAAAATAAAACAGCGTGTCGTCTTCAGGTCAAGCTAAAAACAACAAATCCGGGTTTAAAATGTATTTACCCAAGTTTATTCATCGGCAATCAACTTATTACTCGAAATGAAATAGTCGTGTTCTTTCTCCACATCCGGCTATTTTTCATCATTTTCAAATCTGTGCTTTCGGAAGAATGCCTTTGATGAGTTTGTGTAGTAAGTGAAGACAGTCGCAAACCCCTTCTTCATGCCAGCCCTAAAATAATATCGTTGAAAACTTGCAATAATAAAAAAACTATTTAAAAACGTATAGAATAGATTTGTAGTTGAGATCAGATAATATTCAGTACAAAATAAAACAAAATTATTACAGCAAACCTCAAATTTCATCAAAAATCGTGTTGACAACAACAGATGTAAAAGCTTTTTGACTAACATAACGTTAAGCTTACTTCAAAGCGACTTGCTGAGCAATATTCAACAACAATTGTTCTAATAGCTTTGATCAACTTGAAGTTCGTACACGTATAACGCTGGCTCTTCAACCTCAATAACAAAACGATAATGCATGAAAGCAATGTGTTTTCCTGCGGCAGACTTTACAATAATATATCTTGACGTTGTGGCAAACAGCCCGGCCCTTTTCGAGTTTTCTTCATAGCCCCATTCAGATTTTCTGTACATCTCCTCCATCTTCTTGTTGAACAACTCAAAGATCCACGTGCATTGTGCTTCGTTCAAATGAGTGGCCCAGTAAAACTCGAGGTTTAGGTTTTCACTAAAATTTTATAAGTACGCATGATAAACCAACATCTCTATCAAAACGACCTTTCCTTGTCCAAAATATCAATAAATGCTGTCTAAACAAAAGAATCATAAACATTAACTTACCCACCGGCAGTTTTTAAACTGGAGGGAATGCATTTGTAATGTTCAACAGGTGAGGTCACTTTTGAAGCCTTTTTCACCACCTTCTTAGCCAAATCTCCTTGTTTCACCATGGTTCTAAAAAATTATTAGTAAAATTATAGGAAGCGTTACCTTACTTTATTTAAAAACCCACATCAAAAATAATCCAAAAAGTGTCAATTGAATAAAAAAAGATAAGATCAATTTTAAAGGATCAGCTAAAGCCTTAAATTAACAAATAAAGAAGGGTAGTATCAGTAAAAAAAGAAAATATTTTAGGATTTTTAAACGCAAATTCGGAAGAAAGTCTGTTGTCAATGTAACCCATTTCTGAACCTAATAAACTGAGTTTTCTATGGACTGTTATTTATGTAAGAGATGCCGAAACTAGTTTCGCCCAAAAAACACGCGATTACTGCGACTTGCAAGTCCAAATAACACAAAACCCTTAAAATCCTTGCTGACCGTGCGGCTAGAACAGTAAAATTCCTTCTGATCACAAACGATTACATAATAAAGATATATCTTGTAAACAAGAGATACTGCAGCTACCACAAATAGCTACCAAACCCAACTGAATCAATCCAAACTCTCACTCCTTCTTGTTCAACTCCTTCGTCAAACCTTGCCCTCTTTGTGGCATAACCTAGTGTGTAAGTTAAACCATTGCAATCTCGTTGCTAGACTCCAATCTAACTTAATAACTTAAGATATATCCAATGAATAAAACCTCTTATTAACGACTACATAGATGCTCCCAGCTTTGTCTCTAAACGTTAAAAAATAGCGCCAAAATTACTAAAAAAATAAAACTCACTTTAAGCGCCTTGACATCAGGTCGATCTTTCATCAATTCCTTGACTCTGTTAACAGCATCCGGAGTTATCGTCAAAGCTGCTTTTCGGCCCACCAACCCAGGTCGCTGGACTCCTTTGACCACACGAGCAAAAACACTCAAGATTCTACCCAATCTCATCAACAATATAAAGTTACCAACCTAAAAAAATCGGTTAAAATTGAAGGATATTAACTTTAGAAATTTACAATTCATGACTGTGTCAAGTTTCTTCTCAGTTGTGCCAAGTCTTCCTTTTTTGCGTCAAGGCTTTCTTTTAAACTTGAGTCGCCAGTTTCGTTCCAAAGCATTTTTTTTTACGAAATGACTTGTACGTTGGGTTTTGTCCAAATATTAGATTTTCATGTCAATTTTAGATTTTCATGTCAATTACTTTACAATTTTGCTTTGACTAACATATTATTAATTTAAGGTACACGAATTTTAAACTATTATTCATCCAACTGCGAATATGACGTAAGACAGATTACAAAAGCAATTCGGTTAAATTCATATCAATCGAGTTGCTTTGGAGGAAGGACTTAATTATTACTACGATGTTAAAAGATTGGTCAGACTTATGGTGAGCCTCTTTATAATTGATATTGGTTGGCATTCAGATGTGTGACACTGTTTTTTTAGATTTTGTAGTTTTGAAAAATTGGGCAATACCTTAACTTGTGTTTGTCTGCTTATCACAAATTTTCAAGTATAATGTTATCATTGGTGTTGACTACGTTTACAATATTTCTTTCAGCGTGCCGTTCCTTGCGCTCGAACACTGTTTACTAGTCGATTTATGGAACGATCTACCTAGCAGTTTCCGTCATTACGGATTGAAAAGAAACATGGTATGTTTTTGATTTGTTAGGGTTTAACCTTGAGTGTTTATTCGTAGAGTCAGTATTGCTATTTTTTATGCTTTCACATTCTTTTAATAATTTTAGGATTTAAGAAAATTAGAAAAACGTTAAGTTGATCTATTTTAGCTAAATAAGTCACGTTGTTCTATTCTGGGGGCTAGTCGTAATATTTTGGCTTAGGATTACACGGTACACGTTTTAGAGTTGTCGTCGACGGAAGGAAGAATGTTATTCTGCATTGCCGTCCTTTTTCTTGCAAACTGTTTGGTTTCCGTTAGTTGTAAGTACGAAGTGTAGAACGTCAACTACAAATGTATTAACGGGTCGTCTGTTACTAATTTATTTTTGGAGGTGAATGATATAAAGAGTTATACTGGCTATAGCAACTTTTTGTAAGTTTTTCATTGATTTGAAAAAGAAATTATTCATAAACGTTTAAATTTAAAAATTTAGTGTTATTTTTTAAAAATTTATAGCACGAAATTGCTGTTATCGGAATGTGCCGTCTAATTGAACGGGCTATGTAATGTGCTAATTTTACACCTAATTCCAAATTTTTAGGGTGAATACCAACATTACAGAGCTGGGATGTAACGTATACGTCGAAGATGTTCTTGAAAAAATGGTTTTTCGACCGGCTAATTGGAATGGTTCCAGCTGTCAATACTGTAACTACGAAGCTGGAGATTTCAGACCTTTTTATCGACAACGCTACTCAGAAATGGTTTGACATATTTGTAGCGTTGTCAAAATTCAATGGAATTCAATTTTTTGTTAAAGTCAAAATGGGTACTGTTTTGCCATTGATGAGACTTTTTCGACATCTGGATTATGGTAAGTTTATTTAAGACATTGTTATAGTGTTTTTTAGCAATATGCGTATAAGGTTAATAAAATAGTCGAAAAAATTGTCAAGTGTTATATGCATGTTTTAAATAAATCCCCGACACGCTTATAATAATTACTTGCCCCCGGGCTTGGTGAATGGGTTTGGAATATCGATATAATATGGCAATTTGTTGTGTATTATTTTGTAAATTAGGCTTAGAAATATCCAAGAAGTTATCTTTCTGTAAAGTTAGGCTTGAAAATAACCAAAAATTCAAACATTTTTCGAAATTTAGGCTTAAAGTAGTCACAAAAAGGCTTACTAATCTTTAGAAAGCGCCAAGAGCTGCATTAAATGTTTGATTTTAGTACGATATTGGCGTTCAAAATGTAATTTTAAAGCCTTAAACTATTTAAACTGGCCATTACATTAAAAACAGGCCTAAAACTCTCGAGTATGTCATGACATGTAAAAAATGTAATTTTAATCACTCGTTCTATATCTTCCATCTCTTTATTCGTACATTACCCTACTTCTCCCTATCTTACCCACCCCTACCTTATCTTATCCACCTTTAATATACCTGACATCTCAACTTGCCCACCTTATGCTACCATATATTAACCAACCATATCTTAATACTAAACGGCTCAGTCTTGCATGAACCGTCTTCTCATCTCCCCCTTAAATCCAAAATTTCACCCTAGCCTATTCATTCTTCTTCTTTATTCACTAAAAACTCAACACTTCTGAAACGGCACCATCTGATACTGTGTTCAGCTGGTTCTTTCTCTCCACACTCAATCCACTGCTTCCACTTCCCTTCCGCTTCTTCACCTTTCTCGACGACTTTGTGAAGCCTGAAATGAATCGGTTAGTATTTAAAATACATAATAACTGAAAATTGTATAAAAATTATTAAGTAAAAATAAGTTTTTAGGCTAAAATTTATAGAGAGCCCTCAAAGTCTTATTTCTGAATCTGTTACTGAGAAGCTAGAAAACTTTTCTGACGACAAAATTATGTTGTTAACAGAAAATATTGGTGAGACTAAAGGTTTATCAGACAAAATTCAGAATTCGTCTTCAGAAATCATTGAATTTACTTTAATGTTTGAAAATTTAGAATTGTTGGACGAAAGTGAGTGCAGATGGGCGAGTTAAACCGCACTCTCCTCCGATCTTTATTGAGAAACAATTATCGAATTTTCATCAGTCTTTGGTGTCGCAACAGCGAAGAGCGGTTGTTTGGAGCTCGAAATTGTAATGGCCGCGATTGAACAAGTAGGTTTTTTTAGCTTTTGTTGTTTACCAGCGTTGTGGGAAGAGGGGTTTTGGATGGGGTCGTAAATGTTAAGTTAGATCAGGGTTTTCACTAATTTTTCGCAAAATTCTTAGTTTGAGCTAGCTTTGACGTCCATTTTTAGAGACGGTATTTAATGAATTTCCATTATTACAGTAGCTAAGCTTAAAACTGGCTTAATTAGGTATCCCACTATCGTAAAAGCGTAGCTCAAAACTTTCAAATTCCAACCTTAAAAACTATAATTTAAAATTTACAAAAAAAAACTCATTTTAGTTGGCAAGTTGCGAACCCGAAAAGCTCATTTTCTACTTGCCGTACAAGGATGACGTCCGTATTCCATTCACAGTAAAGACACAAGTCGGCCGTAACGTGGAAGTTACAGTAACCACTAGCCAACGGAAGCTGTTCAAAATCCGAAAGGAGTCAACCAAGAAGAACGTCAGGGAGTATGCGTTAAGAGTAAAGTGTTATGAGCAGGATGTCAGCCAACTCTTGGTAGATTTGGAATTTTTTCTTATAATTAAATACCGTTGTTTGTCTAACGGAAATCACGGAAAGATTTTAATCCCGATCATCTTCAGGAATGATGGTAGGTGTACATAATCATAAACATAATAAGTTATATGGTATTTGACCTAAAAAAGTTAAAATAGTTTGTTCTGAATACATTTTTTTCAAAAATTTACGGTTTTTCGAATAATTCATTAAAATTTTAATTATCTTTTTAAATTCTATTTCTTTTTAGAGCTGGTGGCTCAAGTTCATGACGATCCAAAAGACGACAAGAATATACAGATCTGTGGCGGTGTTGGAAACATAAATAGACCGAAGATCAACAATCAGGTAAGACAGTCTTTTTTAAATATAAAGTTTAACTTACTTTCAAGGCCGGGCGTTCCAAAAGTGACAAATACGTAATCCCCATCCCTTCCCCTACATCACCCCAAAAATTTTTTGAAAAAAAGTTTTGAATGAGTTATGGCCATCGATTTTCAAAGCTTCCGCCGATTGTCAGCCAAATATTTGATTCCGATCTCGTCAAAACTTTCAGGACCGTGAGCCTAATCCTAATTTTAGGACCAGACCAATAGCCACCTCTAGTTATTACTGTACTTTACAGTAAAACTACGAGAACTCGCTTCCTTAAGCTTTCTTTAACCCCTCCCCCTTTCCATTCCCACCCCCGCTCTTCTCACTGCCCGGCCTTGATCACAAGATACCTTTTAATAAACCAATTACATTTTAAACTAGATCGTACAGACATTTTTATTTTTAGAACCTGAACATTAAGAATTTCATTGTATGCAATATAATATCCAATTCGACAGAGAGTAGATGCTACAATTAACATCACCACATCGTCCAAGACAACAACAGACGAATAGATTTAAAGTATGCTTTTGAATTTGATCTCTTGTTAAACTTATGAAAAATTAAAATTTTCATAAATTCTTTTAAGCCAGACTTGAAACAAGGAAGACAATATGATTCTAAGAAGGATGACGGCATTTCAATATCACCACAAATTGTAGACAACCTAAAACAACATCAGATACATGTATTCGAAGAAGCGGTAAGTCTTAGTAGTAACTATCGTCGCGGCGTCACCAGCTATAGAGACCAGTCAAGAACCGTGACACCAGTTGCCACGCGCCTCGACAACTATGATTATCCGGAATTTCCTATTAACATATAATTTGCTTAAATTAACTACCGATAAAAAAGTGTCCCTTACCGTAACTATCATATTTTCAGGTAAAACCGATGCCAGTAGGTAAGTTCTACAGAAAGAAATCTAGTGTTAAATACAAAGAAAAGTGCCAAGAAGTGTACAATACGCTAAAGAATGAAAGAAAGACCAAAAAGCGTGACAAGAAATTGAGACATTTAAAACAAATTTTGGACAATCCAAACAATCTGAACCCATACGAAACTTACCTTGCCTATGGTTTCCTACTTTATGGCCTTAATTTTTGGCCGATGCCATGTCAAAGATTCATCCGACTCGTACAATTTACTGAATAAACAAACTAAAGCTACATTTGATACTTTTAATTTACCATATAACATAAATTGCAATATAAATTTCATCGTAATCAATCGTATGTTAACATGACCTATAATATTAAACTCTTGCAAATCATTAGAATTCGTATTAATTTTTACTTCTTCTAACATGTTTTAGCGAACCATGACGCGCACGATCGCCGCAACGCAGAACTCATCAATATCCCTCGCAATAGTACTGATGCATACACGATGAAAGATGTAACTCGCACGTCCACCTGTCAATCAGTTACAATAAAATCTAATAGGTTCTAAAACTTCACACGTCCTCACAAAACTTTTGAAAATCAAACTCTAACTTCCCATTCAATAAACCAAGCCTGCCAGTTCCATTGAATCCATGTCGAAGACTGTTTAGAATTTTATTTTTTTATTTAATTTATTTTTCCACCCCCCTAGTCCTAATATCCTGCCTCCCATAAACACGTAGCCGTCGTGACTTGTTCCTGTTGCCTATGTTTCGAAATTCAGAACGATTTGGCCATTCAGCGCTCAATTTGCCAAATTTTCTGAAGGCCACCAACACAGCATCTTCATCAATGTCCGATGGAACTCCTCCGACAAAGAATTTGCGGGAGAAGATCTCCAGGCCTGGGCAAATTACGCGATGATGCGTCAGTCACGTAAAGAAACCTATCAGTAAAACTTCCTCCCCTTCCATAAAACTTAGTCCCACCCTTTAACTGACCAGTACCGGCTGAACTCGCAGTAAATGTCGTTCCTCTACTTATTAGGTTGTTCACTTAATTCTGCGACCCCTCTCAAAGCAAATTTGTGGGGTAAGGGAGCACAAAATTATGTGAACAACCTAATAGAAACACAAAATACAATGCTACTTTATCATCTATTTACAATCACAAAATAAGGTTTCATGTAGATCAGGCTTCCTTGATCAATGGACGATGATCTGCGCGGTGATCGCTTCGATGGAGGATTCCCCAGCAGCTTTCACAATAGTATTGAAGGCATTCGGGATGAGGGCAGAAGAACGGCGCTGCTCTTTCGTCCGTCAATTGGCCACGGCACTCGTCACATGGCTGATCGTCCAGTACGTAGGGCTTGATCTCAACCTAAAGTAAGGTGCATTAGATAAAGTTTTTGTTAAAAATTACAAGATACTTTCAAAAACAAAAAACTTTTAAAAACTTACAACTTTGTCAATATCACCATGTTGAAGGCGGACATACTTGTCCGTAATGGCTCTCATGTAAGAGTTAAAGTCCGAAAAGACAACTCTTCCAGCTCCTTTTGGGTATTTCAAAGGCAAATCCGTATCGATTCCAGCCATTACCACATTACCATAGAGCTCATCAATCATGTGAGCTAACTCGACCGCTCGAATTGGTCTCGGTACACCTCCAATAAAGATCGCAGACCTCAAATTGACATGCATAAACGGCTGAACAACATAGTTGGCTTCGGCCAGCATCCACGGTCGTACTTGCACCAGTTTAGGTTGTTGCTGGGTGTTCATGACTTGCATAAAGTACTGATCGTCTTCAACAATGCATGCATTCCGTAGAGCATGAACACTTTGCTCCTTTTCGTAGACAATGAACACGTAACCGGGCCTCGACTTGTTCCTATTGCCAATGTTTCGAAATTCAGAACGGTTTGGCCAATCAGCGCTCAATTTGCCAAAGTTTCTGAAAGCCACCAACACAGCATCTTCATCAATGTCCGACGGGACTCCTCCGACAAAAACTTTGCGGGAAAAGATCTCCAGGCCTGGGCTGTACATGTAGAAGTTGGTTTTGTCAAGGGCTTGGCTGAAATGTCAAAATATTAACCAAAATCGACGAAATCAACTTTTAAATCACAAAAACAACCATAACACATAAACCAAAGTCTCAATTTGTCTTAAAAGCTTCAACTTTACCATTTCCCAGCCGAGTGACCACCATCAGCAGGTGACGGACTTCCTTGACATCCATCTTTATTAGGATTTTGTGGAGAAAACTCCAGAGACTGTAGACCAGCGTTTAACAAGTTCATGTGCTCAGTATACGCCGAGTGGAGCCACGGATATCCGGGTTGTGGTTGCTAAAATATGAAGTTTAGAAAAGTTTACCATTTTCACGTTCTGTCGAAAAATATTGCCTTTAAGTATAATATATTATAAAAACCACAATTTTGAGTATAAAAGCTGAAAAACAATGTTCAAAATACCTATAAAACAACAAAACATACTATTCTTCCCATGTTTAAACCCATAGCAATGTAGTAATTGTGTAGAGCTTCCAAAAATCGACGATTCAACACGTCCAAACGATCTCCACCAAACGGACATTTTGAAAAATCAACGATAGAACAAACTGAAAAAATTTTAGACTTAAAATTGATAAAAAAATTCACAGTAAAGCTCATAAATAAGTTGAAACAAAACTTCCGCTACATTATTCAAAATGCACCAAAATGTTACCTAAATTTCCAAAAAACCTTAAAAACGACCTAAAATCTATTAAAAATCTATGGAAATAACTTTTACGCAAAAAATCAAACATGCGTCATGAATTCCACAGCATTTACCTTCAACCTTGCCAAAAATTACCTAAATTTCAAACAAAAACAACAAACACTTACTTTTAATAGTCCGATCCAACTGAACCAACTTGACCAGATAATCCCTTTCATCATCAGCCAATGGCAACGCCAAATCAAGATTTTTAGTCAGCTCTCCAACCTCAATGTCCATCTCCTTCCAATTCATTTTGGCCAAACTGTCGCAAATGTGACAAACCAGCTCCATCTGTGCGTCATCCGATGGCCAATGTGAGATCATCTGATAACCACCATCGTTGACACGTGCTGGTACTCTTCCGTAGTAGAATCGAGCTCCTCTCACGCAATAGCCACGACAATGAATATCATAATTGTCTTCGAATAGGTCAATCTCGTCGCGACTATCAACATGGTGAAATCCCGGGTCAAACACGGTCGATGTAAGGCGGGGGCGTTTCACTGAAAATTAAGAACTTAAATCAACCAAAGGAGAATATCTTAAGGACGGTTTTCATTAACAATTCAATGGTTTCAACTTCAAAGACAGTTAAAAACAATCATAATATCAAACTGAAATAAAAAAACGTAGGGAAGGATTCATTAATAAAAACTTCCGTTTCTTGAACAATTTTCAGCAATTAATAGCCTTAAAGATTTATCTTTATAACAAACAGTAAAAACTTCGGCCGAACAAAAAATTTATAAATTTTTCGTCAAAATAAGAACATTGAAAAAAAATGAGCTGCGTCCACAACAAATGCGCCTTTGCAGGCTGCGGAACAAATTTTTATTCCAATTCGACTAGAAAACTTAAAATCGTTTTTCCTTCAAACCTGTTAAACATTGCTAAAAAAAATGGCAAAGAACATACTAATTTTGCTTCTCAACAACCCGGTAGCGTTGTTGTTCAGAGACTCCATGTAGGCAGCTGGGGAAATGGTAATATCCTTCTTACGTGTCTTCTTTTTCTTCTCTTTATCACCTGAAATGTGTATCAATGTTTTTGGAATTAAAAATTTTTCAAAAGTATATCAAAAAGCTATGTTTTATTAAAATTCCTCAAATTAAAGCTGGTTTCAAGCCTTTTTCGCCTAAAAAGAGATGCTGTGTTATTTAAACTTATCTTTTTAATGAATAACATCAATATACATTAGTTTATCTACTAGTTCAAGCATTAGTAATATCTAAATTATCCTAATATTCAAAATAATTAAAGATTTCTTACCTGGAAGTTCTCCAAACGGGTCAAAATCCATGTTGCTATTGAGGGTGGTGAAGGTTTTCGAGCAGGTTAATGGCTTGAGATCGGGTTTCGGGGCACAGTAAGTGATAGTGGTGCTCTTTGGTAAATCACTAGTATCCCCCTTCTTGTCAATCATCGTACTCTCTTCAGCGTAGTCATCCACCGACTTCAGATCCTTGATGACCTTGTTGAAGGCCAGCCACCTTCTGGACTTGGCCTCGGGCGGGGTAATCGGGCCCGGACGAAGCCAGGAATCATGGTAGACACCAGTCCGGTTCTTGCCTCCAAACTCACGGTACGGCTTCAGTTGAGCAATGGACTTTTTGCCACTTTGCTTGCGACGCTGAATCTCCCAATCTTCTGTTTGGGTTTTGTCATCCACGACTTGGGGTGGATCACGCCACGAACTCAGAATGTTGGTACACGGCGCGTATGATTTGATCGGCGGCACGTACTTGGGTACTCTGTCAATCGGGAAACGCCTGTCTTGAAAACTACGCGTGTTCTGAAAAATTTTAATATGAAATTTTAAAATTTCGCAAAATCTTCCTTAAACCTAGAGATTTTCTTCTCGGGCAGGGTAAGATCTTGTGGATTTTTACTAATGGAGTTATACAAATAAGGCCAGACATAGACTTACCATACTAAACGCATTGTTCGAATTCAACGTCGCACGCGGCTTCGAATGGTCGGAACTCATGACGATCCGACTGATCACAACGGTGGCTTGTGGAAAAAATGACCAATTTTCAAAATTTCAAATTCTTTTCATAAAAATAGAAAGAATATTGAAATTATGTAAATTAAAAAAATTATAAAATTGGTGTGAAAAATGTTTAAATGTGCACAATAATATCTACAAAACACATTTATACCATTAAAAAACAGCTTAACAGAACAAAAAAATCCAGAAATTGTATTACGTGCACCACCGTTTCCAAAACGTACCATCGTGCTCTGAGTCCAATGCCAACTTTATTCTTCCCGTTCTAGAAGTTCTGGAAGCAAATGACAATCGACTTGAAGGGTGACTTTCTTCTTCAGGGCCAATACATTCTCCTGATAGTATTGACGCTGCGTACAATGTGGGTCCAGCCAACGTATGTATGCTTCAGAAACAAGAATTTCGGCTAATGAAATCACAAAAATTCTGATGCCCGTACACTTTAAAGATAGGAGACACCACTAACGATAATTGATTGGTTTCTACATTTGGTTAATAATCGTTTACTGTACTAAATTTCATTTATAACTGCCTTCTTTTGTTTTCGATACTATACAGTTAAATTTATTGAATCAGTGTTGCTATAAAGATTATTTAGTATCATATACCGAGCAAAAAAGTTGAGCCCGGCCCCTTTATAGGTATACTTACCTTCGAGTCAAATCCTTCTTCTCGCCTGGCTTTCTTTCGTTTTCGTGACGGGACCAAACGGATCGCGGGACGTTATTTTTTCAGATATAATTTTTTTGAAGTTTTACTTATAATTATATTGCATAAGTTATAACTACAAAAAACTGATATTTTAAAGTCAAATGTATTCGTAAGTTATCAAGATATGGATAGAACGTCTATATTACTTATTTTTTATAAATTTTTGTTTTCAGATCGGCGAAGAAGCCTGTCTTTTTTTGGAATCGGTTTATTCAATTCCAAGCTGTATTAATAGCTACTGGTGTCGCCTTCATAGTTTATGTTTTGTTGGTAGTTGCGCGACAAGGTCCTGGAAATAGTCTTCTTTCGGTAAGTTATTTATTTTAAGTTTTCAACGTTTAGATTTCGTCTTAAATTATGTAAGGTATAACTGACGTTTAATGTTGTTTTAGAGTGAAAACAGTCTTGCTTTGCAAAGAAATGAAGAACAATATTTGGCCGACATAGCGCGAATGATGTATGAACAAAATCACTTGGAGTTTAGGCTTTTGACTGAAGAATTGAACAAGGTAACATACTTTATATTAGGATTGATTGAAAGTTTAGATAAAACAGGAGCTGAAGACAAGTATGGACTCGGTGGAGGACAAGATTGACAAACTAGTGGCTGAGAAAGGTGCTTTACATTTTATCAAAGTGTTTTGGGGTGGTATTTATTTTGAAGGATAACTAATCTTGCTTTAGAGGCCGCGACGACACCAGAACCGAAAACACATCTGAAGCCGAATTTTGCTCAAATCTATCTAGGTAAACTTTGGTTTTACTGTTTTAAAATTTTATAGGTGCCAAAATACACTCTCATTCGGCTTCAAATGATCCCGATGTTTATCAGTTTTTCAACATTCCATTGATGAATTACAAACGCGACCCAGATATTGTCTTACAAGTGAGTTTTTTTGATATTTTGAAGCCAAAACTTGTTAGATTAGAAAGAAATTTCTTGCATAGGTAACTGAGATTATTATAATTTCTGTGCTTAATATTTATATTGACTTTGTGTTTTAAGACTTTGTTTTCTTCACATTAGGTAATACTGTCGGAATTTTAATATTTCTTGTCTTTAGCGACATTTTTTGGTATACTTTGTTTTTATTGACTGAATGATTATTATTTT
Source organism: Bursaphelenchus okinawaensis (assembly GCA_904066225.2). Taxonomy (NCBI): domain Eukaryota; kingdom Metazoa; phylum Nematoda; class Chromadorea; order Rhabditida; family Aphelenchoididae; genus Bursaphelenchus; species Bursaphelenchus okinawaensis. Next base: position 477,185 of record CAJFCW020000005.1, on the reverse strand, counting down.
AACATGCTTTTTTAGTTTCCAAATCTAGAATTAAAGGATTTAAAGTTTTGTGGGTATTATCTCAATTTCATCAAGTAATCTGACCGTTTTTTGAGTTTTTCCTGTATAAAAGCAGCTTTATCCGAATATTTCAAGAAGATTCGGGACGATTCATGTTAATACCGGACTTGTAGAATATTTTTGAACTGGAAAATAATCTGCTTGAGTATAATTAACATTGAAATTGCGAGTAATCCGGTAAAGAAAGCTGCTATTTTTCGAAATTTTTAACAAAAAGCCGACGGATTAGGGTCGGTTAAGCTGTAAATAAGGGTAAATATTGAAATTTAGATTTATTCTTTGAGTTTTTTGTCTTTATTATTTAGAGAGGTGTTTAATATGTCCAAAAAAGGTTTTAAGCATTAAGAATGAGTTTTTTGTCATGTACAATATCAAGAGTCTTGTAACTTTATCATTGTGAAACACTGTTAGTTAAGGATTGTAAAAATATGGAAAAAATAAGATACAATAGAATAACAATATCATTATAGGGTAATGAAGAACTAACTCCGGGACTATGTTGGCGATTCGAAGGAGCACATGGAGAGATTACAGTAAAACTGTTGGAACCTGTGAATATTACTCAACTCACATATCGGCACCTCGCTCCGTATATTTTGTCAGACGATGCACCTAAAATGATCGAAGTTTCGGCTGGTTATCAACATGATTCACTATTTTTTGTTGGACAGATGATGTTTGTCGACCAGGAAGCAGATGTAGCGATGTTGCAGTTGGAGGTAGAGGAGTTTTGAAGGGTGTTTTGAATAAATTTGTTTTAATTTGGTATAGATAGGGTATTAGGCTAATTTGGCTGTTAAAATGGGGTTCAAAAGCTTTGGCACTTACAAAAATATATTGTTGTTGTTTTTTTGCTTTTTTCAATATTTTTTAAATTGGCAAGTTTTTAGCTTTAAATACTGAAACAAATCTCTAAAAGCAAGCTGATGTACCTATCTTTTAAAAAAAAAATTTCAGAAGCCAGTTATCGGCCGATTCGTCCGCTTCTCCGTCGTTTCCAACCATGGCGGACAGTTCACATGTCTATATCGATTAGGAATTCACGGCGAACGACTCACATCAGAATGAATATTCAATAAAGTTTACTGATATTTATCACATATTGGACAATGAACGGGTAAATCAGTGGTACGACTCACAATTTTAGATATTTGATGACAATATTATTATAAATAGTTTGAAACAGGATTAAATAGTATTATACATAGTTGGTCAACTTGCTATAAATGTTATTATGAAATGAAAAACCAAATTTTATCTAGGGTTTATTATGAAAAAATGGCCAAAACGTTTTGAATGAGTCGATTTTTAAAACAAAAACCAAAATTTGAGACCCATGTTAATATAGACATAATTTATATTACCTTTCCAGAGACTACAATGAACAACATTCTTACATTTACAATCGTTAAACTATTTCTTAATATACATGTAACTTGAAGCTGAGATAAGGGTTGTTTTTGATAACATGATTACTGTTGTTACTTCAACTGGTATCGCGTTCGTCGCTGCGAATCCTCATCGAACGAGCCAAACGAGTCCGAGTTGCCCAACGAGCGTTTCGAGCCCAGATCCGAGTCGACGCTGGGCAGCTTCATAATGTTCAACTGCTGGAACGTCTTCACCACCGTCTTCTTCTGCTTCATAAGGTCGCCGGCGGACCGGGCCTTGCCCACTTCACCCAACAGTTTGTGAGGTATTACTGACTTTTTGGGGTAGTCATCGAGGTCGCTGAAGTCGTTAACTGAAAGAGGATCGAGGTTAGGGATGGCATGATGAATATGCTGATGAGTAGTGTAAAACGCGAGATGTTGATATTAAAATGGATAGGGATAATGAGTTTAGGTCAAAAAGAGAATGGAATAATCAATGGGAAACTTGGTTTTTTGTTTCATGTAGTGCAAAAAGAATGGCGTGGATTATAACAAGCCAAAAATTGAGAAAACGTTATATTAACCAAGGTCAACAAAGCTCTAAACGATTAAAATTTATTAAAACTATAAAGCGACTTTCAAAAATGGAAACATTGACCAAGTAAACAACATTCTGAACACCTAATGTTAATATTCTTTTTTTTTGTTTTAATCCCCCAAAGAAAACAGCGCTTTCGAACACATTATTCATCATAGTGCACTGGATAATTTTTGGTGTTTCATGAAAAATTCGGTTTCAAAATGGAAGCGAATTCGAGAATCTTTTCAGAAAAAGCTAAAGCATAACATGAGGATTGAAAAATCTTGGTTGTTCTTTAATTTAGGTTAAAAATTAGACAGTATGGCAGCAAATAACACGGGAAGTCTTGGTATTAACTATAAAATGTGATAACAAAGGCGAAAATTTGATAATAACACTAGCAAATTGAACCAATTTTATGAACTTTAACTTTCTAAAGGTCTATCTTTAAATTTCAACCTAGTTTTAAAAAAATTTCAGTCAAAAATTATGTTTTCACAACGCCGAGATTATAGTAGACAAACACCTACTTTGACCGCTGCATGACTGTGTGGAGGAGTTGCTTTTCTGGCTTTCATTTGTGGCTTCACTGTCGGTTCGATTCAATCTCATTCCGGCCAGTTTTCGACGAAACTCCTCATCACTTCCTGTTCGTTCTAGGCCTAAAATAACGGACTTTACGTTGCTTAAAATAGCTGGACTGTTTAGCAAACAAGATTTTTTGTTTTTCCTTTATTTGGGATGAAGTCAAAGGTTTTTGTGACGAAGGAGAGGGGGATGGAGTCAAAATTTTTTTTTGAAAAGGGATTTTAAAAATTTTTGGGGAAGTCGAGGCAAGAACTTACCAAAACGAGTACTAGGTGAAGGTCCATCTAATAGCACTTCTCTTGCTTTATTGTTGAAGCCGCGGTGAGGGGCTGGGTTTCGTAGCGGGGATTCTGCTGACATTCTAAAAGCTCTACTATAATATCGGGAAAATACAGATCTTTTAACTTTTTTTTTAAATTTCTTGGGTTAATACGAGGTAATTTAAAATATTTTTTTAAGTTTTGAAATAGGCATGGTAATTTAAAAAATTTTAAGAATATACAATTAAGCCTAAGGCTATTTCTAGGCTTAGCATGAAACAAATTGGTCTAAAAAAAGACTATGGGCTTAATTATTGGAAAGTTAAGCCTATAAATTATTTTAGGCTTACGTTAAAATTGAAAATATAAGCCTAAAAGTTAGTTTAGGCTTAATACAAGAAGAAAACTGTAAAAAATGCGGATTAAAATGTGCAAATTATATTGTTATTGTAATATCAGAGAGACTACAGCATTATGCTTATGTAGGCGTCATTTCAACGAGGGCTTCAGTATTATTTGTCACAAATCCCGGGCGGATTAAAGTCTTGGAAATGTTAACATACAAAGGAGACAAATTGTTGGGATACTTGAAAATTTGATAACATTTTGAATTTTTGATTTAAAGTTTTTTTTAATTTTAAAATTATAAAAAAAATATTTTTTTCAAATTTTTGAGGAAGCAAGATGAATAAAAAGTTATTATATTATAGTAGCTTTCATGTATGATGAAGTAATTAAGAAGAAAACGTTTTTACGGTCATTGGACTAGCCTAACATAACAATTTTTATAAGAAAAAGAGAAAAACACCCCTAAAAATCAAATTGTTACACAAAAAATCAATAAAAAATCATCAAAAATATTAAAATTTAAGCAAAATCTATCAAAACTCAAGAAAACTCTCAAAGCCACACAACAACCTCAAAACATCAAAGAATGCGGAGCACGGTAAACACGGTGAATAGACGAACTGATTGCGACCAAAACAACCACATCCCCACCTATATATGCGAAAGCCCCGCCCTTAATCCGTGTCCACTTTTCGAAAGCCCCACTTCCTGAGTATTGGTAATTACCGGCCCACAAATTTCGAAAAATGGCTAGATAATCCCGAGTAGTGTCTGAAAACATAAAAAAATGCACTAAGTACTCGTACTCACCGACTAGTTCCCTCTAAAAATTAATTGTACTCATCAGGAAACGTGCTCAATTCGGTTATACTCATTGAAAGGTTGTTAAATTGATTGTAACGGTAGAGTTATACTCATTGAAATTGATTGTAACGGTAAAGGTCTAATTCACAAAGTTGATTCAGTTAAAACACTTTAGTGTAACATTAGTCAAACTTCTTTTGTATGACATTAAAGGGACATTTCCAAACCCGTCTTTATAACCAGGTATCCTACTACCCAGTACTTTTTGATAGGAGTTTTAGATATTACATATTAGGTGCCGACATAAAGAACCCGCCATCTTTTACAGGAAATTACATGCAAATTATGGCGGGTTCTTTAAGTCAGCCTCTTATAGTTGATAAGAACGGTCAAGAAGCTGTCATGACAAAGAGAATGTCACATTATAAAAAGACATATTAAAAGGTTTTCACTATAGTACCAAGTGCCGGGCCTGGGGGCGGGTGTCGAAAAAATCGGCACAGGTAGCTAAAAAATCGGCACCTATACCGATTTTTTCCGAATGCAAGAATACTGAACCAAGTATAGTAGAAATTGCACCGCAAAGTAAAGTTACATTTTGCAGTGACTATAAATTATAAAGCATAAAGTGTAATATTTAAGTGTCTTATAGTACGTCAGTCGTTCATTTAGACATGAGAAACGGGCCGGCCCGGCCCAATTTTGTTTACGTGGAAACGGCCCGGGTTCCGGCTTAGTTTTAAGGCTGCGGGCCGGGAATGAATGTTAGGCCCGGCTCAATCAAAATTTTACTCAAGGCTAGGCCGGCCCGGCCCGTTTCTCATGTCTAGTTCATTTATTATTATTTACAATAAGAAGTGGCAAGGATCAACTTTCAAAATAATCCCCAAAAACTATTTATTTAGTATATCTTGGTTAATATACTTGACCAAAATACAAAATTGCAATAATTAGAAAATGTCAAAGTGAATGCACTTTAACTTTGAGTGAGGTACTTAGACATGAACAGACAGTCCCAATTTTAAGCCCTTGTTTCTGTAGACTTGTTCACTTACTATAAAGACTAGGATAACCTGTATGAGTGGCTTATAAGTAATACAACTTAATTTTTACAGCTAATTGATCCGAATATTAAAGCCATCACTACAATGCATTGCAATGTCAATTCATACGTCATTGTCATTTTTTAACTCAAGAATGCTTAACAATTGTCTAATATTGCACAAAAAATAAATTGGTTATTAAAGAGGCTTGCTTTGTACAAAGTTAATGACAATATTAGCACAATAATAAAGACAATGATTAAAAAAATTATTTTTTTTTTATTTTTTTTTGTGTAGTTGCTCTAATTGCTTTTAGGAACAGTGTTTTGCCAGACCGGACGGACCCAACAAAAATTTTGGACCAAGCCGGACGGAATGTTGTAAAACGCTCCGGGCCGCTCCGGGCAAAACACGGTTTAGGGACAAAAAAGTTACTTTAAAAAATTTTATTTATAAAAAAAATTTGCAAGAATAGCACGTTATGGGTCAATAAGTTATATTGTTTTAAGCAGTGTTTCCACGGGCTCTGGAGCCGGAGCTAAAATTTAAAAAAAGGCGCCAAAGCTGAAGCCGGAGCCAAAAATTGTCAATTTCAGTGCAAAACACCCCCGGGGCCGGCACGCCTTCTGCTGCGGAGCTGGAGCCGGAGCTTAAATTTAAAAAAAGGCGAAGCCGGAGCTGAAGCCGAAGCTGGAAATTTGAAATTTGGAAATTCTGGTTTTAAGACAGCAAAAAATTTTTTTTATAAGGTAGGAAAAAAGTAGCGTTCACTTACTTTACTACACGATTATAGCAGATTTGTTGCATTAGAAACTGCCAGATTCACGATGAAAAAAGATGAGACAAAGAAGTTTTTTGAAAATAAGATGGCACTAGTAATTGTTGTGTGAAGAACAGATAATGACTGTTTTGCCGACATACAAAATCAGGAGTACAATATAAGATTTGTAATGTAAACAACATCATGACTATAATAATTATATTGTTTTCTTAGTCTGTTGTTTGTCATTTACTATGTTCATCCTCATCCTAGGCCAAAACAAGTTTGAAATGGACTAGTCTAAAAAATCAGGCTCGGCTTTTTACAGGTCTAACTGTGTTGGCTTAGAAAACGTAAAACTTAAAATTTTACATTTTTTTAGATAATGAGTTCATAGGGACTACAATTTACTAATGAAAACCTTACTATAATTCTTACATTATAATAATAATGGCATTGCAATACATTGTGTTATTTAAGATAGGCAGGGCCGAGCGGTAATGAGAAAAAGTTATTCGAGATAGGCAGGGCCGATAATAAAGAAAAGAGCCATGATAAAGTAAAAAAAAGAAACAAAAATCACTTAAAATTAAAAAAAAATATCTTGATCCTCCCTATGGCTTTCCTGAAAAAAATCTTAAATCTAGCTGTAAAACCAAAAAAATGTTTTTTTATGTTTACCCCTCCCTCTAAAATTTTTTACTTTCTTCTCAATTAGACTAGAGCCGGAGTGGGCCTAATGGGCTCCCGTTCAGGTATGCTCCCAACCCACGAACAATCCTATACATTCATTTTCATGCCAAGCTAAAATTTCATAGAGTTCTTAAGATAACCCTTCTTACAAGGAAAGCACCCTATCTGCCCCGCTCAGAATCAGCTCAAAATTTTTATTTGAATTCTTTGTACCACCAATAGTACCTATAAAAAGTTTTAACTTGCGCTTTTGAGTTTTAAATATGAATTATTTTGGTTTCCGCCAATTTAACAAATTTGGCATTGTGTTTCAAGCACTTTTTTGACTTTTCAAACCAACTACGCTACCTAATTTAAAAATGTAGGTTCATTTTAAGGTATTCTACTAGTTTATCTAAGAAAAATGATTAAAAGTCAAAAAATGGCAAAGTTATAAGCTTGAAACACAATGCCAATTTGGCGGAAAATTCAAAACGCCATTTTTGAACCTCGATTTTCTCGAGATTTCCTGGAAAGCGCGATTTAGTAATTTGCTGAAGGTCTTATATTTACATGATCTCTCTATATAAAAAGTTTGAAGTCAATCAGAGCAAGGCAGGTCGGGTACTTTCCTTTTAAGGTAGCCCATCTTAGTACTTTTAAAAAGTAAAATAGACAGAAAAATAAAATGACAAACTTAAAATTAACTCTTCTCTCAATGTAACATACAAATATATATCTGAAATTGTATGAAAATGTAATTATAGTCGTATTGGCTTGCGTCACACGTGTAGGGCTTTAAAAGCATCATTATTTGTGTCTAAAAAAACTGGCAAAAAATGGAGTTGAACTGAATTTATGGCCAATTTTCAAATTTAAAAAAAAATTTTAATAACAAGTATATACGAATGACAAATTACAGTCATTAAAACCACAATAACTTTACTAAAACTTATGAAACATTGCAAAAAGTAAAGTAGTAATTAAGTGTACAAGCCAAAATTATGAGAAGTGGGTTCACGGGATTAATAAAGTGATGCGATGCGGTATTAAGATGATAATGACTTTATTTACAAGAAGCAATAAGAATACGGGGATTATTACAAATCTACAACAATTCAACGACCAAAATGGCTTTCATCGCAGCTCTAAGCCTAAGAATGCTAAGCTAAAACCTTAAAACAGCACAAAATTAGCCTACTAAGCCTGAGCCTACTAAGCCTAAGCCTACTAAGCTTAAGCCTACTAAGCCTACTAATCCTAAGCCTACTAAGCCTAAGCCTACTAAGCCTAAGCCTACTAAGCTTAAGCCTACTAAGCCTACTAATCCTAAGCCTAAGCTTACTAAGCCTAAGCCTACTAAGCCTGAGCCTGATAAGTCTAAGACCACAAAGTCTAAGCTTTCTAATCCTAGCCTTATATTATAAAACCTAAGCCTACTAGACTTACGTTTCACAGCAACACAAAAAAAAAGAAAAAAAACAAGCCAAGTCAAAGATCTTTCACTACAGTATGTATCAAGTCCTGTTTGTTCAACTATCATGTACATATGAAATGGAACACGTTTATCAGCGTACTGTAGGAAGTAGAAAAGTTGGATTAAAAAAGTGCAAAAACTAATTTCTCCAGCCAAAAATTATTAAAACAAAAATCACTATTTTAACGTTTTTGGTAGATTTTTATAATACTTTTTCTTAAGGACCTAACACTAAGCCTAAGCCTAAGCCTAAGCCTAAGCCTAAGCCTAAGCCTAAGCCTAAGCCTAAGCCTAAGCCTAAGCCTAAGCCTAAGCCTAAGCCTAAGCCTAAGCCTAAGCCTATGCCTATGCCTAAGCCTAACCCTAAGCCTACGCCTAAGCCTAAGCCTAAGCCTATGCCTAAGCCTAACCCTAAGCCTACGCCTACGCCTAAGCCTAAGCCTAAGCCTAAGCCTAAGCCTAAGCCTAAGCCTAAGCCTAAGCCTAAGCCTACGCCTAAGCCTAAGCCTAAGCCTATGCCTAAGCCTAACCCTAAGTTTAAACAGGCTAAACTGAAGTCAGCTATACTTATCACAAACCTGGTACCCTTGTAATGCACAAATTGTCTACAACACATAATACCAAATGTGCTAACTTTTACCTTCTTCTATTATATATAGACTAAGTGAAACCTTAAAGTTGTTAAAATGCTCATAAACAACATCAATACCTTGTATGTTACTACATTTTTTTGATAAGAAAAATATAAAATTTCGAAACATTTTAGGTAGGAATAGTTTTTTGAATGAATTGAAATCTCATGACTTCCCGGAAACCCTCATTAGCAACCTTGCCCATGTTGGCCGTAGAAAGAAGAATTGATTAGATGTTGGTTAAGAAATATTTGTTTTTCTATCAATATTACTCATAATTACTTGATTTTAAACAAATTTTGAAACCATTTTTTCATTTTTTATAAAATTTAAATTGCTTTTATTTTGAAGGCATTCACTAGACCATGGCTTACAAGGAAGGTACCCGACCTGCAATGCTCAGATTTCGTTAAAATTTTTTTATTTGAAAGATCATATAAATGTAAGGGTTTTTGCAAAATTCTAAGTTGCGGTTTGCGGTCAAACTCGAGAAAATCGAGATCCAAAAATTGCGTTTTTAATTTCCCGCCAAATTGGCATGGTGTTTCAAGCTTATAACTTTGTCAGTTTTTAACTTTTAACTATTTTTCTTTAATATAATGATAAAAAAGCTCTTAAAGAACTTGCAATTTTAAATTTGTAAGTCTATCTTAACTGGAACATCAAAAAAAGTGCTTGCAACACAATGCCAAATTTGCCAAATTCGCGGGAAATTTAAATATATTAATTTTAAAACCGGAAGCGAAGCTAAGATTTTTTATATGTGCTACTGGTACTACGAAGAATCAGTATAAAAAATTTGAGGTACTTTTGAGAGTTGCAGGTTACGTACTTTCCTTGTTAGTATGTTGCACATAGAGAAGTAAAAATGAAAGAAAAGTTGATAAACAAAAAGTAAAATAAAACAATAAAAAGCTTATAAAAATAGACAAAATGGTAAAATGGAAAATAGAAAGTATGTGTGTAAAGCTATGATATAATCTTAAAAAGCATGTAGCACATAATGGCCTTATTTATAACATGGTAATTATTATGAATTCTAGTGTTCTAGATTAGTAAATATTATAAATGTCAGTTTTATAGCCATATAATAACGTTTTTTTGCAGATAATGGGCTTCAAAGAGATTATTCTTTAGTTTTGCATAAAAACAACTTTTTAAGCAAGTTTAACACTACTAGGCCTGAACTTACTTATCCTAAGCCTAAGTTATAGCCTCAAGGTGCGTGGGTTGGGCGGTGCGCGGGATCGAACCAAAGTCATCAATACCGTCTATACCTGCCTATAAAGCCTTAGCCTACTATGTCTGAGCCTACTAAGCCTAAGCCTACTAAGCCTAAGCCTAAGCCTACTAAGTCTAAGCCTACTAAGCCTAAGCTTACTACGCTTAAGCCTACTAAGCCTAAGGCTACTAAGCCTAAATATACAAAGCCCACAAAGCATGGGCCAATTAAGCCTAATCCCACTAAGCTTAAGCTTTCTAAACTTAAGCCTATTTTGCTTTTTTTATTTTTTGTGAGGTCTGTTTCCCAAGCCCTTCTGCTTTTTTATTTTATAACTGTTTAAATAACTTAAGCCTACTACACTGTAAATATTTCACGACACATCTTCTAAACACAATATGCACATATGCTTTACATTTACAAGTTTGCCTCGGGGGAGTTAGAATCACATCATATTTGGGGTCGGATTACGGAGTAAAGGTTGAAGTTAGACAGGAAGTAAAAGCTTTCCTGCTTGTTCAATATTAAAATTTAATTTTTAAGCTTATTAATCAATATACAGTAAGATATTCTTGCAATAAGACAAACAACAACTAAAGAAAATAATAGTAAAGTAAAACGATTTTACTACGGTAACAATTGTTGTATAGTACAATAAATATTGATTCACTAGTAGGTACCGACATAAAGAATCCGCCATACTTTGCCTGTAATAACCTGTAAAAAATGGCGAGTTCTTTATGTCGGCACCTAACTTTAAAGTAAATATTGCTGTACTACTACAGTAGATATTACCGTACTATCTGTTATGGCGTTTTAAGTATTTTAATCATATTATGGTAGATAGTCAGATTATAATATTTAATACAGCCATATTATATTAGTCTAAGCTCTATGAAATGGCAATAAAAACAGTGGCATCAGATTAAAACGGTCAAAAAAGTCTTGTCGCCAATACATATTACGTTAAAAGCTTTGAAACGACAAGACTTTTTTTTAGCAAAACAATATACATTTTTAGGACCTATATTACTATGTAAATATAAAGTACTACAAACTGCTAATCTCAAGTAATATGCAAGTATACCTTTGCAATAATATCTCTTAAATCTTCCTGTCTAAAGCTATCATAACATGGACGTCACAGACATTAGATTCGTATTCATGTTTATCATAAAGATACGAGGACAAATGAAGTAAATTCAAATGGCTTAGTACGTAATTTTAAATAAAAAATAGAAAAACATAAATTAAAATTTTTTATAATTTTGAGCTTATAGTTAGGTTTATTAGACTTAAATTTAGTAGGATTAGGCCTGATAGCCTAAATCTGGATAAAAACTTTTGAGACTTTAGGTTTAGGTTTAGTAGTTTTATTCTTAGCAGGCTTAAACTTCGTAAGCTTGAACTTAGTAGACTTAGGCTTAGCAAACTTAAGCATACTACGCTTAGGCTTAGAAGGCTCAGGCTTAGTAAGCTTAGGCTCAGTAGGCTTAGGCTTAGTAGGCTTAGGCTTAGTAGGCTTAGGCTTAGTAGGCTTAGGCTTAGTAGGCTTAGGCTTAGTAGGCTTAGGCTTAGTAGGCTTAGGCTTAGTAGGCTTAGGCTTAGTAGGCTTAGGCTTAGTAGGCTTAGGCTTAGTAGGCTTATGCTTGGTAGGCTTAGGCTTAGTAGGCTTAAGCTTAGTAGGTTTAGTTTTACTAGTAAGCTAGACTTGGTAGGATTAAAAGTAATTCCAGCACTTCAGAGCTTATATTACAATAGATATCGCAACAGATAAAAAGTAGTCCTTCGCAGTAAAATAAACCTAAATCCCAGCACTCGCAGTCATTTTTTGGGTCGTTTTACATCGAGGCAAATATTATATAAAACTACAACATTACACAAGAAAACGTTGCGTAATATCATTTATTGCTATTTCTCTAAGGCTATCTAGTTATAGCATCAATATTAGGTAATGCAACACTATTTTTGACGAAACAATTTATTGAGAAAATGATGCGATATAGATGTAGGCCGCTGAGCAGAGTAGAAGCAGAATGATTTATGTGTGATACTTTTAGAGATTGTAATTAATAGGCTTAAGATTGGTATTTTTAGGTTTAGTAGGTAGGCTAAATAGGCTGAGGCTTAATAAGCGTAGTCTTAAGGATTTTAGGTTTACTACATTTAGGCTCAGGCTTAGTAGGCTTAGTAGACTGAAGTTTTAAAAAAATCAATAAAAACAGCAAAAATTTTCAGAAATTTCAATTTCCTCGCCCAAAAATCCTTCATTTTGCTACTTTTCCACAATCGTCGACCGGTTGATGTGCTTGATCGCGGTTTATGTGTTTTCCTAAAACGTATAAGCCTAAAACTGTAGTCAAGAAAAGCGACCATCCGCCAAGGTTTCGTACGAAGGAGGCCGCTCCACAACCCAGCAACAAAACACCGCCGGGGCTGTTCGCCACGGCCAAGCCCGACAAACAGCCGAAGCACAGCGCCGAGGGGCAGCGGATCCTGCGGAAGAAGGGCAAGAAGGCCAGCAACAACAAGGTTGATCGCAGCGACGCTGCCATGCAACGCAAGAAAAGTGAGTTAAGGCTGTTTTTAAGTGTTAGAGGTGGTATTACCTTGTTTTTTCGAAGCTTTGTCATAGCCAGGTTTAGTCTAAACTTAATACTAAAACTTGAGCCTAATAAGTGTAAGAAAAGTCAACAATTCTTAAACTTGAGCTTAGGATACGTAATTTTAAGCCTTCTAAGCCTAAATATACTAGGGTTATTGAGCCTACTATGTCTATGCCTATTAAGCTAAAGCCTAGCTATTTCAAGGCTTTTAAACTTAAGCCTTGCAAGCCTAAGCCTTTTAAGCCTAAGTTTTCTAAGCCTAAGCCTTCTAAACCTAAGCTTTCTAAGCCTACGCTTTCTATGCCTAAGCCTTCTAAGCCTAAGCCTTCGACGCCTAAGGCTTCTAAGCCAACGCTTACAAAACCTACGTTTACTACGCCCTAGCTCAGCTTACGTCTTCTAAGCGTAAGCCTTCTACAGCTAAGCCTTCTAAGCTTAAGACTACTAAGTCTGACACTACTAAGCCTAAAATTAAGGTAGAGCTAAGACTTATACAATTTTAAGTTTTTAGGTTTGTTTTTAAACATAAAATTTAATTTTTTAGGAAAGCACGTAAAGAAGCCGCCTCCCCAGTTCGATCCTCAAAAAATGCCAGATCCGGTGAGTTTGGTCGATTCCCGTGGCCATCGCCGACGACCGATGACAGCTACACACGCTTCAACCCTGACCACCAGTATCGAGCACGACGACACGCTAACGGACCCGGAATTCAGCCAAAGCCGCTTCACTGGACGAGAGAAGAAAGACGATCGTGTAGAGCCACTCAAAGACAACAAAGAAGACAAATCTTCCTACTTGTAATGATAAACTGCTTTTTCAATTTGGTTTTGAACTTTCTTTGTGAATTTGTAATGAAGTTTATTTTTTGGTATAGTTTTTTTGATATGATCTTATGCTTAGCTTAGGCTTTGTAGGCTTGAGCTTAGTAAGGTTATGTTTGAGTATATAAGGCTTCGGCTCAATAGGCTTAAGCTTAGTAGGCTTAGGTTTAGGTTTAGTAGGCTTAGGCTTAGTAGGCTTAGGCTTAGTAGGCTTAGGCTTAGTAGGCTTAGGCTTATTAGGCTTAACCTGTAGATTTGGTAAGCATATAATTAGCCTGTATTTCTAAAATATTTAATACAAAAAATTTAACTTTTTTCCAAATTTAAAAACTTTTTATTTAAATACTATGCAAATTTCGACAACATTCGAATTTTCAAAATCGAAGACTTCGAGGACAGCCCATTCCAATTCGCATTCATTCCGCTTTTTACTCATTTTGTTTTTATTTCGACCCGTATGAGCAGTTTGTGGTCGTACTGCTGATCGAATTAAACATTGATTCCTTGGTGTTCTACGCGCGATGTCCGGAGAATCTAGTCTGCGGAAGTTGAGCATCAACATTAGCGAATGGGCGGATTACAAAGCAGGCGACGAATTCCCGGATCCGAAGTGGGTTTTTGAATTTTTTGAGATTTTTTAAATTTTATTTTAAAAATTTAAATTTTAGGTAATAACATCAAAATTTTAGGTAGTAAAATCAAAATTTTAGGTATTAAAATCAAAATTTTAGGTATTAAAATCAAAATTTTAGGTATTAAAAATCAAAACTTTAGGTAATAAAATCAAAATTTTAGGTATTAAAATCAAAATGTAAGCCCCAAAACTCAAAAACTAACCCTCCAAGTTTAGGAAACTAGTTCCAGCATTAGATCGTCCGTTGCGCACGTCATTCGGTTCACAAGAGCAGTACGTCGCTTTATGGTATCGGCACGGGCACCCGGTGATGGGCAGGGTATGGTCATATAACGGCCGGATCGAGGCCTCCTTCTCGGACGGCGACAAAGAATTCACTGGGAAATCGGTCGGTTCGCTTCAAATCCTCGTCAAACCATTAAAAGACCAATGCGGTTTCGCCTACTGTTGGCGGCCGATCGGCGACGTCTCCCGCTTCGACAACAAAGATCATCTTCCTGTTCACATCAACTTTGTCACTCCTTGTATCCTGACCACGCCGGAAGGCTACGAAACATTAGGTATGTTTTTATGTTGTTTGGATTGCTTGGTAACATAAAATGATAGATTGGCTGGTTAGGCAGCCGTTTTTGGTCATTTGGCCGCCGTTTTTTATAATTGGCAGCCGTTTTTATATACTCATGTTTTAAATAGTTTGTAAGCTTTATTTCTGTTTAGATTTTATAAAAATTACAAGAAAGTTATTAATTTTCACAAGATACACCTATTTTAATATTATCCATGACATGTCATTGTCGTTGTTTGAGAAAAAGTTATGTATCTCTGCCAATTTGACAAAGTTAAAACCAAATAAAAACAAATGTAAACATTTTGTTTTATCATAAAATTTAAAAAATTTAAAACTTTTTTATTTCAGGCGGAGCTAACTTAAAAGAAGAATATGCGTTGTCAACAATTAATGGACATGTCATAAGATACTCGGGAAAACAATTGCAAAATTTTAACATCTTATGCAGGAAGCTATGCGACGATACGATGCAAATCTGATTCTTATTGTAGACCGTATTTGGATAAATATTTCTGCAGGGTTTGAGTGATATTGTAGCTTGTTTGTAAGGGGTTGGAACTTGGAAAAACATTTATTTTTGATGAAAAATATTGCTTTTTTTCACTTGTGTGCAACAATACATTTTGTACACGACCCAATTGTACTCGTTTTTCATTTAAAAATCGCCTCATTTTATTTCGAATAACTTTGGCACACTTCGCTAGAAAAATCCATTTGACACTTCGCTCTCGTGTGATATTTTCTTTTTCTCGCGAAAATGTTGAGAAATTGCGAATAATGGGTAATATTCTAGTTGATTCAAGTGAATTCCTGCTATCACTTACTTGAATTATGTCACGGATGTCAAAGAAGCGATTTATGACTAAGAAGCTGGATTCTGAGTTCATTTTCCCCGAAGAAGATCAACAGATTGGACGGATCATCTCGTCGAAAGGTCGTGATTTGTTCGAAATCGAGGATCAAAATGCTCAAGTGTATTTGGCCAGCATGCCGACCAAATTCCGGAACACGATTTGGGCGAAACGTGGTCAATATGTCTACTTGTTACCAATTGAAGAGGGAGATAAGGTGAAAGCCGAGATTCAGCACGTTTTGGACACGGAAACCGTGCTGCACCTGCGTGAGCACAAGAAATGGCCGGAATACTTTGAAGAAGAAGCCGTCAAGCTCTCGAGGGGATTCAAACGTGGTGGAGGTGAGAATGTGATAGACGACGACATGTTACCTCCAAGTGAGTCAGATGGAGAATACGAAGACGAGGACGGGGATTTTGAGGACGAAGAAGATATAGAAGGTGAGGAGGATGATGCTGAAAGTGAAGAAGAAGTTGGTTTTTCCACTTTTAATCCTAATAGAGCAGCAGCACCGTCGGATTAAAGTTCTCTTATCAATATGAATAATATAATCGTATGTTTGGTTGGTGGGTAAGGAAAACATTCATTTTTGTTTTATTTTTAGAGAAATTTTTTTTGGAAAACAAAACTTAAAACACAGTTTTTGTCAAGAATAGTTTTACGCTAGAAAACCTATACCCAGCGCCAATATACGTCGATCTGATCTACACCATCAGATGTTGTTTATGTTTTGTATTCTTTCGTTATCATATCACAACTTGTTATTGAATTGTTGATTTTTTCGGGATGATTAAACTTTGAAGAATTTCTTATTCGACCTGATTTGTTCTCTTGCAGTTCCTTCGCTCTGCTTTCGATATTTTAATGAATCAAGTTTTGGTTTGATCTCTCATTTTTTCGCTGTTTCCCTTGATTTAGTTGAACGTTTTAGGTGATAATGGGAAATAATAGTACGTCGTTAATGCTCCAGGATGAGGAGATAACAGAGATTGCTGATGAAACTGGATGTAAGTTGTTTTTTGTTGTATTTTTTTGATTTTTAGGAGCTGTTTTTATGAGTTGAAAGTTTAAGGTGAATGTTTTTGCGACGAAAAATTGTAAATTAGATAAGAAAATGGAGACAAGTTTATTTGGAACAGCTATTTATAAACACTACAATGTTTTATAGATAAACTGAAACTTTTTTTTGTTTTTTGGTAATTAAAATGGTTTTTTAAAAATAAATTTACTATTTCAGTCTCAAAGAACCAGATTGTGCGTCTATACAGCAGGTTTTTGTCGTTGGATCGTCAAGGCAGAGGGTATTTGGATAGAGAAGACTTTTTACGAATCCCAGAGCTTGCCATAAACCCACTTGGAGATCGAATTGTTGACGCTTTCTTCACAGAATCGTATGTTGTTATTGTATTCTTTTATGTTATTGCCATGGGTAGAAAATTTTAAAATTTTGTTTGTTTTCGAGCACTTGACCGGAAATATTATGTATTACAAGCCTTTTCATAGTGTAATTTATTCAAAATCTTAAGCCTGGCTGATTGAATTATGTCGTTTTTAGGATAAACCACCCAGAACTCACGAATCGAGCCTACCATGATACCGAAGCTGAAAGCAAGATCAATTTCCGTCAATTCGTCCGAGTTTTGGCTCATTTCAGGCCAGCAAACAAGTCACAGAACGATGGGATTAACAGTCGGCAAAACAAACTTCGATGTATGTTATTATAAGGCTGTTTTAGGTTAACATGATGTTATTGTAAACAAGTATGTACATGTTTTTGATATTTTCGAGGCTTTTTAGAAAGAAACCTTTGAGATTTATATTTTTTGGAAGAAATGTGTAAATAATGACTTTAGAATTGGTGAATTCTAAGGTTTTTTGACCGCATCTCTAACCTTTACCTGAGGAAAAGCATGGTAAATCAAAGAAAATATAAAAACTTATTTCAGTTGCCTTCTCCATGTACGACCTGAACAAGAACAACTACATAACGAAGGAGGAGTTCAAGTTCATCTTGAACATGATGGTGGGCAGCAACATAACTCCCGACCAACTCGACTCTATCGCCGACCGCACCATCACCGAAGCCGACACGGATAAGGATGGGCGGATTTCGTTCGAAGAGTTCTGCAAAGCCATGGAACGCACCGACATCGAACAGAAAATGTCCATTCGCTTCCTGAACTAATCTTATAAACTTTTATCAAAACTGTATATTACTGTAGCTGTAAAATGTGATATTTTGGATTTCGTTGTGATACAGAACATTAAATTAACGAGTTCTTCGCTCACACAGTATTGGATCCGTGTTGTGAGTATGTTGTGATATATAACTACGAGTTTTAAAGGTTCTACCAGGCCCATGATCTCATTGTAAATAGAAGTCGCGTAATATCGGGGTAAAATTAATAGAATGGCAAAGAAAATACCGTCAAGGTATGTTTATCAAGTTTATACTAAAGAAGTAACGCAAACATTGAGTGGTACCTTACATTAAGCTAAAATATGAAGCTATTAACTTTCAGTTGGATCCCCTTTAAGCCTTTGAGCGATCAAATCGAAGGTACTCGATTTATTGCCTTTAAAACACCTTTAAGCGAAGATCGATTTGAAGGCAGCAGTCTGGACGAAGATGAACAATTTACAGTAAATGAGTTGGTCAAACAAGTATGTTGTATAATATTAAATTTATTACTACAACTTGATGTTACACCTGGAATATTTGATCAGTATGACTGACACTTGATATTTATTTACTTTTTAATAATTTACCTTCAAAATTTTAATAAAGCTTTATATTTCATAATGTTTTAGGTCTCTGCCAAAGGAAACAAGTTAGGACTGGTTGTTTCATGTTGTTCAAGGCTGCTTTACGATCCAGAAGAATTAGAAACGCATGGAATAAAGCATGTACAAGTTGCACATGTCCTGAAAGAGTCGGACAAAGCGATTCGTACGATAAAGCACTTCTTGGACAAACATCCTGATCCTGGTATGATAATATTTGTTTTTAAACTTTTGATCTAGAACTCTAGAATAACCGTCGGCTTTTTATAATTAGGCCTATGTCAATGTATTTACAGGAATTCTGGTCGGCTTTCACTGCCTACACGGCCTGAATCGAACCGGCTTCCTCGTATGCTCCTACATGATCAAAGAAATGGGATTCGAGCCAGAAGAAGCCATTTCTCGGTTCGAAACAGCTCGAGGACACGAAATAGAGACTACCAAATCTCACATCAGACGTTTGAAGTGATTTGGAATGATTATTTCCCCGGAATGATCATGCCAGGCGAACTCAAATAGCTAGGTGTTCAGTGAATTCTAACGAGTATTGTCGTGCTATTATGATCGATTGTGTTTACCTTTTTGTTTTTAATTTGTATGATGACATTGACTAAAAACAGTTATATTACGTTATATTATAAGTATAGAGTCCAAATGTTTGATACAAAAAGTTTATTACATACGAAAGTTGTTTTTATTATATTTATTCTTGTTATATTATATTGTTGTTGTTTATTAATATTAATTATTATGTTTTCAAAAATCCGGGTTCAAAAGTGCAGATGGGATGAGTTCCCTCAATCGTCGTCTTCTCTCCACTTCAGCTGGCTCCAACTTCTCAAGCGACCGATAATAAGTTGTTGCAAATGGGTTTTTTATTGGTGGTGGTGTCCGTCTCCAGCGATTGTATGGAATATCGGCCGGTAACAGTGGTCCATCGTCGGTGTCCGTGTCTCCGAAGCCATGTCTTCGGAATAAGGCGCGAATCTTCGGGTCTGTTTCTCTATGATCTCCTTCACCTAAATCTAGTCGTTCTTCTATCTTGTCTTCTGCTTTTTCATGTTCTTTTTTATCTTCCTTCTGGTGTTTCATGGCTTCTTCGTTGTGATTGGGGAGATTCCGATCGTCTTCCATCATGGCTTCATCGTCGATATCTGGCTGTTCATGTTCCTCGTCATCCGTGTCTTCATCACTGTTTTCTTTGTGTTCCCATTGTGCCATTTGGTCATCCAATTCTTGTATGTCAGCCGTTACCCATTCTTTCACTTTTCTTTTGTATTCATCAGGATCAAGTTTTAGTGCTTCTAGGTCTTCGTATGTCAACATCTCATAGTCGTCTGATTCGTTTGCCATTATTTCAGCGACTTCTCCACCTTCTTCGCCCAATTCAGCCCCATCCACGTCAACGTACTCCGATTCTTCCAGGTTTTCCGACTCATCTTCTGTGGATTCTGTGTCCTCAACATCGATTTCTCCCTCGACCACTCTTTTTACATGCTCATAAATGGCATCCAAGCCTTGAACCATCAGCTCAGAATCCATTGGATAGCCTAGTTTCTGTAGCGTGTTCTCCAGCGTTTCGTCGATCTCCCTAAAAATCGTTTTAAGCACTTCACTGAACTCAAGGTCCAGTTCTTCATCGAAGGTCTTGTATATTAGTTTTTCGGCTACTATATTCCCAAAAACGTTTAATGGTTCATATAAGTAATGCACTTCCCTAATATAGTCCCCTTCTACTTCCCTATATACTAATGTTTTGTAGTCGAGATCAACGAGTGATCTCAAATAATATCTTTTAGATGCATTTTCATAATCAATAACTTTAAACTCTTTCTGAATCCCATTGTAGTATAGGCCGTTTGTTGGATCGGCGTACAATGCGCTCACTTCGTCCAGTATCGTTCGCTCTTTGTAGTAATGGAAGTGGTCTCCAAAAGTACTGTCTTCTTCTTCTTCGTCGTCTTCTGAGTCGTTGGTTGGGGAATGAACAATAAAGTTTTCATCGTCCGAGTCGTCTTCATTGAAATCATCTGCGTTCCTACGCCTCGGTTTGTCTTGATTTCCTGGTTCTGGAGTTTCTACGACTTGTTCGAAACCTACCTCATCATTTTGATTTTCTTCATTTTCATCAACTTCATCAGCCTCATCAAATACATATTCACCTTCACTACCCATATTTATTTTTACAAAACCTACCTCAATATTTTGATTACCTAAATTTTGGTTATTTTGACCCCTCAAACCTTGCTCTCTATTTAGCTGGCCCCAACTTACCTCATCTTTCTTTACCTCACCTTGGTCCAAGCTTACCTCATCTTTCTTTACCTCACCTTGACCCAAACTTACCTCATCTCTCCTTACCTCTCCTTGACCCAAACTTACCTGCCCATCCCTTACCATTGCACTTTCATCCAAGTTTGCCAGTCCATTCATTGCCATTTCACGTTGATTCAACTCCACCTGTCGTTCCAATGTCATGCCATCTTGTTTGAATCGTTTGGGAAGCGATTCCAAAGCTCCAGGTACGATAGGGTGGATTTCAGCTTCAGTAGCAGTTCGTTTCTTGATGTCGAAAGGGAAGGATTTGGCTAGATCTTCGTTGGAGTTCATTGTTTTAACCTGAAGTATTAGAAATTTTTTAAAATTTAATTTTAATTTTTTAAAAATTCGAAAAAAGACTGATAAAGCTAAAGATAAATATTCAAATTTTAAAATTTAAATAATTAATTATATGTGGCTACAAAACTTGAATTAATCTACTAGTAAAGACAACAAAGAAGGTAAAAAGCGGCGATAAAACAAAGGTTTTTGGCTTTATAATCATATATCACTGTATAAAGTTTTGGCGGCACTTTTGTCAATGTTAATATAAAAGAAAACCGGGTCTTTAAAATTGGTTGCAAATGTCGTTGTCTTATTATTTTTTAATGTTTCGTTAAAAAAAGTATAGGAAAAGACGAAGAATAATTAAGAATACAGTAATTTTGGCATCTACTACGACATTTTTAAGTTTGAAATATTTTAACAATAACTGACATTTTATAGCTTTTGTGGTATAAAAAAATGTATTTTACAGCTAAAGAACTCTACTGGAACCTCATAAGTCTAAAATCAAGAATCAAGGTTGTTTAACGTAAGGTAAGCATACCAAACCAAAATCTACTAGTTGCAAGCTTGCTAAATCAAATACATATATTCTTACGCTTAAACCACTGCTTCATAACATACGTTTTATTCTTAAGCTTAAAAGTACTATTTTATATTATACTCTAATAAAAATTACCGTATACAACATATAAACTTACTATAAAGATTCAACAAGGAACGGAGTAACAGTTGAGAGCGTAGTAATCACAAGCAGCTGAGAGCGAAGTCGACCGTCAAATCGACACACAAGCACAAGTGAAGAATCACTGGCACTGGTCAGCCTTTTATAAGCCAGCCCATCCGGATCAGTACAAATTTTTCGCTACCTCCGGTAATGAAACCAGTGGTTTGGTAGCAAGTGCCAGTGGATTGCGTAAGCCTAAGGGTCACAGGTCAACGAAAATTAATTGAGGTGTGTTGTCCAACACTGGTCATGACCAGTGGATCCGCACACATTTTGTTGGGTAACACTGGTTAGGATCGCACAAATTTAACTTTACTATGTTTTTTATATGAGATATGTTTAAAAAATGCCGATAGGGTAAATTTGAGCTGGACAGGTTATTTGCGAAAGGAAGGGTAGAGCAAAAGAATACAGTATGACATCGATTTTCAGAGTGCTTTTTAGAAATTATTTTATAAACTGATGACAAATCACACAGTAACGTAGAAGATATTGTTGGTTACATTGTAAAATCATTGTAAAAATTGTTACATTGTAAAGATTTATTCATATTATTTCAATCTTAACTTGACATCTTGTAGATACTGGCACATTCATAAAAGTAAAATGTTACCGTCCACCCGTCCGAATGTAATGACTCATACAAGTTTTGATAATTTCGTCGTAAACTTGAGTCTTGGCATTTAGACCCCAAATGAAGTCAAAGTGATTAAAGTTCTCCATAGGCTTGATTCGCTTCAAATATTCTGGCTTCATCTTGTCCAAAATTGCTACCTAAAAGCAATATCAAAAAGTCACAAAAATTAAAGCTATTATAATATGTAATCAACATTGGGCTATAAGTTATGAGTGCCGACATAAAGAACCCGCCATTTTTTACATGAAATTACAGGCAAAGTATGGCGGGTTCCTTATGTCAACACCTAATACTTTAGTCTAAGGAGAAGAGATCAGCCATAGTTTTTAAAAAGGCTGGTCTACTTTGACTGGAACGAGCCAGACAAGGTAAATAAAACCAGAAGAAACATTGTTATAAATAAGAAGAGAAAGAGAGAATGAGAGAAAGAGAGAGAGAGAGAGAGACAGAGAGAAAGAGAATGGAGATCAGAATAGGGTAAAAAACTATTGAAAAGTAACAATATTTACCTTGACATCAGTATCATCTGCAATCCAATCAGCTGGACTATAATATAGATAAGTTGGTGTTCTTATCTGGCTCAGGTCGTATTCTGGTGGTGTGTCCTGTAATGAGTACGACATTGTAAAAAGGTTCATTTCAAAAAAATTTCAATAACTATTTTTAGATTTTTGGCTAAAAATACGTATGCAAGTCTCTTCTGCCTTAAAATCAAAAAAAAAATTTAAAAAACTTTATTCCACCCTCCCTATTCAGACTAAACTCAATCCAATTCAGACTAAACTCACCTCGCCTAGCAAAAACATGGCTATAAAAAGAAGGTCAGACTAAAACACATACCTGCCCGTAATGTTGATAGTTCTTCCTGGCCGTTCCGTAATCGTACTTCAACGTTCTGTTGGTTTGTGTCAATTGAACCCAATGAACAAAGTTTTGGGTTGAAGTGCCAGCTGGAGTATGCTTCATATATACCATCAGACGGGACTGAAATTCCCTTTTTATTAACTAGTAATATAATATTAAATTGTAAATTGCTAAGCCTAAAAAGGTTAGCTTAAACTAACCAAGCATGAGCCAAAAAATAAAACAACCTAAGCCTACTAAGCATAAGCCTACTAAGCCTAAGCCTACTAAGCCTAAGCCAACTAAGCCTAAGCCTAAACCTACTAAGCCTAAGCCTACTAAGCCTAAGCCTACTGATCCTAAGCCTACTAAGCCTAAGCCTACTAAGCCTAAGCCTACTAAGCCTAATTCAACTAAGAATAAGCCTACTAAGCCTAATTCAACTAAGAATAAGACTAAAAGTACATACTGATAAAGCATACCGTGTTGAACTGATTACTCTCTGGTCCAGCAATTTGAAATAGTATGTTATCACACAATGGATTCGTATATTTACTGCCACATACCAACTCTGCGAAGATTTTTGATAAAAAATTACTTGGCAGAAACTCATGACTTCCAAATAAGGTAAACAAAACCTTAAAATTATAATAATAAACTTCATAAGACAGCTCACGTTCAACATTTTTCCAAAATGCCTTCCAAGAAAAGCTAAAACACCGTGCAGTTCTGATACCGTGGCTACTGGAGCTAGTGCAAAGAACTTTTTGATCTGAAAATAGCTTTTATATTATTGTATTTACATTTTTAGATAACTGGTGTAATTTATCCTTAATTTTTGTTGATTTGAAACTGTCTAAAATTTACGTTTCAGCGTATAAAAATACGAGATGTACTGGCGGCGAACTGCTAAAAGAGATAATTTCTTAAAACAAGGTTGTTCGTCAAAAAATTGTTTCTGTAACTCCATAAGGCAGTAGAAGACAAATTAATATGATGGTAAGTTATCTTTTTCTTTTTTTTTGTGGTTTTAGGTATCAACTACTTTTATCCAGTGGCAAAATTAAACTAAAACAAGGCTTTCTTTAAATAAACGCGCAAAAACTGTTTAGGTTCGAAAACATTGTCAATCAGCTCGTTTCCTTTATGTTTTTTCTTACCTTTTTGCCAAAATCAGGATCATCAGCCAGTTTAGCGAACATTATTTCCGTTCCTTGCGAATGTCCGACATAATATAGCGATTTTTGTTGAGTTATATTCAAAACCGTGTCGATCATTGCCGGTAAATCGTATTTGGCCATTTCATCCCACGAAAAAGCCCAGTAATTTGCGTTTCTATCAGTATGGCCTCGGGAATAGACATTGCCACGGATATTACCCAACCATACGTCGAATCCGGCGTCGGCGAAAACAAAAGCAGCGGATTGGTTGGGGAGGTTGGTTACGAAGTCGGCTGAAGACGCAATGAAGCCGTGTTGGAAGAATACAACGGGCTTCGAGCTCTGAAACAGATCATATGAGGTTTTATCTTGAAATTGAGTTTGAACTTTTGTATTTCAGGTAAAAATAAGGTTTTGGGCGGATTTTGCCTTGCTGTTTATATTGTTTTAGGTTTTTTTACTTTCTGCGTGTTGTAAATGGCATGAATTTTGAAAAGCAGGTAACTTTACATTATTGGCTCTTTTTGGGTTTTTGCCAAATGGAATTCGATACATTTGTAAGATGTATCCATCTTCAGTTGTAGCTTCGTATCCTTCTATTGGATATTCGTAGTACTCAACGATTTCGGGCTGAAAATGAAGGTTTACCATTTCAAAGGGAGGTTATATTTGATAAAATGTAAGTGAAAGACTTTTCAATGTATTACTTACCGTGTTCATGTTTTCTTCTGGCAGTGAAGCATAACATTGTGATAAAATTAAAGTTAAAAGTAGTAGTATCAAATCCTGGAGCAATTTCATTGATGAAAGCGATAGAAAATTGAAAGAAAAATTATTTTTGTTTTTAAAAAGCTATACCTTCGGTCTTTTTATTGTATAACTCAATATATTAGGTGTAACCTAGCCTCAACCTTTAAAATAAAATAACTGACCAAGAGTCAACAGAATCGAAAAATAAGGCGGAAGCCCTAATAAATCTCGATCGAGAATGATTCACAAACTGATAAACGTGATAAAATAAATAAAAAACAATGTCATTTGCTTAAGCAGCCTTTAATTTCCCATTGTTCAACGCCATTTGTTTTATGTTGCCAATTAGATTATGCAATTTGATGTGAACATCAGTTTAACCTTGATTTATGGTTTTGTAGGGCGGAAAATGGATATCAAATGTATTTTCTGGGCAAGTAAGATAGAAATCAGTTGAGGAAAACCAAAGACAATTCGTGGAAAGTCAATTTTATTTTGGATCATCATCAATTTTGGCTAGAACTCTTGCCAAATCGTATGATATGGCAGAAGGGAATTTTGGTAAAATTTGGCTTTCAATCATTTCAAAATTTACATGAATTCCGACCGTTCCACTTCAAAACCCTCAATCATTTGCACAAGTTTTTGGCCTTCCGACCGGTCGTCATCTTGCACCGTTCTCCAGCCGGCCGTTCCTGTCGTTCGCGATGAGAAAGTCTAAAAATTCGCGTCGCCGAAACTCGCGCAACGACAAGACGCTGATGACCGAAGACGATGGCACCCAAATGGAGACGGGCACGGAGAAGAGGAAAAAGAAGAAGGACAACAATGCAACCCGGTCAGTTGAAGAACCATCGGTTGCCCCAGCCTCCAAGGGTGGCAAAAAGTTGGGGGCAGGGAGAGAATCGCCCGAGTACAAGAATGTGATGCTCGAGTTTGTGAAGCATTGTCTCGAGGCTGGAGTTCAGGCCAAAGCTGCCGAGTTCATTCAGCTGAAGCAGGAAACCAATGTGCCCGGTCCCAAAACCGCTTTCGACGCCAATCCGACAAAGAATCGGTATAAAGGTAGGGATTTTAGTATTTTATGTTGGTAAAGTATAATTTTTGATCTTGTCATTGCCTGCCTTGATATTTTCGTTCGCTTTTCATTATTTTCATATTTTTTATTGTTTTTGTTGTGAAACTACTGAAAATTAATTACTTTCAGATGTCATTTGTATTGATGCAAGTAGAGTACGTTTGTCTGGCGTAAACGATTATATTCATGCTAACTACATGGATTATGAAGGTATGTTAATATAAAAATTTTTGGATATTTTAGTATTTGAGCTCTCGAATTTAAAATTTGAGTTTTTTTTAGTTTTTATTAAAAATGTCAAGTTTACTGCTTAAGAAACGAATAAAATGACGTTGTGCTGAATTTTTAAAATAATATTTTCAGGTTTTGATCGAAAGTACATCTGTACCCAAGCCCCGTTGGACAAGACAATAGAGGAGTTTTGGAAGATGATAATGGAGACAAAATCCGTGGCAATAGTCATGCTGTGCAATATCATGGAACAAGGAAAAAAGAAATGTGCTCAATATTGGCCAGATGCAGATGGGGCGTCGGTAAGTATTTAAAATTATTTTTTGATGTTTAGGTGAATTATGTGCATAATATGCATTATTTAGAGCACGCACGGTGACTTCACGGTGACAAACAAAGGCGTAAGACAGCCGGAACAACAGCTCACCGAAACCGCGTTGGAAGTGAAGAATGCGAGCGGTGACACTTTCAACACAACTCACTTCTTCTGGCACGGTTGGCCGGATCGTGGCGTGCCGGAGGACTCGATGGCGTGCTTCAGGTTAATCAACAAGCTGAACAGGTACTGTCCGGTCATGGTGCACTGTTCGGCCGGAATCGGGAGGACAGGCACAATCATTGGACTGGACTATGCCCATCAACTGTTGAGGAAAGGCGAGCAAGTCAGACTGAAAGATGTGGTCAAGGAAATGCGCAAACATCGACATAACTCTGTCCAAACTGCCGTGCAGTACGTTTTCATGCATCGTGCTTTGATAGGCGTGGCCATCAACAAAAAGGTAAAGGTTTAGGCTGGGATTTTGATATTAATATAAATTTGTATTGGCTATTCTTTGTTAATTTACATTTTTTACTGAAAATATTGATTTTTCTTAACTTTATCTATCATTATATTGTTTTAAAATTAATTTTCTAACTTTAATTTGCATTTTTTAGTTCATCACTCAATCTGAATGCGAGAAATACCTGGAAGAAGTACAGAAGTACATTGATCTTGTGGAACTGAAGAACAAAGGCTGAACCTCGGAACTGAATATCAACTGAAAATAAACTGCTTTGTTTATATTTATTGTGATTGTTATGTCTGTTTATTGTGACTGAATTTACGTTAAACTTTTTGTATTTTACTGGTTTTTCAAGTTTATATTATACTAGAGAAACGGTGAAGAAATCAAGAGTTTATTCATTTTTTAAATTAAAGTCGTATTTCACTGACACCAAGACAGGTCGATAAATCGTTTTCCGATGCGATGAGGTCGGTATTTTCATAGGCCGTATCCAGGAACCACACTTGATCATCTTCCTTGTATTCTAACGCTGTTTCCATTCCAGAATTCTCGCTATTCGATTCAACGAAACTTGGTTCGAGCTCATAAGAGTAGTCGTCGTCGAAGCCGGTCACGATCTCGGACAGCGATGGCTTTGGTCCGAATTCTGAAAAGTTATTAGGTATGTTTTATATGGTTGATTCTGTCAAGTTTTGTAGTAGTTTAGCCTATTTTTTAAGGAATTTTATAGTTTTGCCTTTATAATTGATATTATAGTACCTTAATACTTTCTGAAAAACATTGTAGTACCTTAATGACTTTTCAAAAACATAGTACCTACCTTCGTAAATTGACTCCATGGAGCTAATGTCACTGCTCAACTCCTTCAACTTTCCATTGACTTCTTCTTCAATATCACTGATCGAGCTGTGTTCGAAGGCGGATGTACTCAACTCCGATAACGATGATAATGATGATTCCGACTCGTCTTCTGAAGTGAACTTCTTACTCACGGATCGCAACTGACTACTGGACAATGAGGGAATGGTCGAATTGAGGGTGGAATTGAGGGTAGAATCTAATGAGTACGTCGAATCACAGAACGAACTAATGTCTGCGAAGGTCACTGCCACCTCGGACATGGGAAAGGTTCCTGATACGGCTGTTGAACAATCATCGGTATCCACTTCGACTGGAAATAAGGTTATTAGGTTGAACCAAAAGTGGCGGGACACTTTTCATTTACTTGTCAACTAAAAAAAGTGTCCCGCTACTTTTGGTTCAACCTAATAATACTAAATTTTTCATCTTTTTACCCTACTTGTTCTAAAAATCAATATTTTTCTACCTCAACATACTCATCTTTTCTTACCTCAACATATTCATCTCTTCCCCCTTCACCCAAAAAACCCCTAATTGTACCGTTTCCCGCGCCCAAACCTAATCGTAGTAATTACAAGTCTTTAAAACTCTTACCTTCTGACATTCTGCACCGGCGCCAAAATCGACCGCTCTTGATGTAATTATTGACGAGAAAGGAGGATCGTTTTCATTTTTTTCGGATTTTGACTATTTTTTCGGATTTCGAAGATTTTTTTCTTGGGATGGTTTTTTTTCACTTTTCTGGGGCAGCTCATCCTCTACAATTACCCGGTTTTAGACTGCCCGTACCATAATTGGAGGCGCCTCGAGAGTTCAGGTCGTTAAAGTTTTCCAACCGAGTTCGGACTTTCGCTTTTTCGTGTCGTATGTGAGATACATGACATGATAATTCGGTTTTTTGTTGCTTGTTTTGTTGTTAAATGTAAGTTGGGGGTTGATAATGTAAATTCGATAAGTCATGCTTTGGTTTAGGAGGGTCAGACTTGGTAGGCTTTGGCTTAGTAGGGTTAGGTTTAGTATGCTTAGGATCAGTGTTTTGCCGGATTAAAAGAAAATAGAGCCGGACCGGACCGAAAAATTTCCGGACCGGTCCGGAAAAAAAATTTTTTTTAATTTTAATAAAACTGTTTTAAAAATTGCAAATAACACATATTTTTAAGTTTTTAAACGTAAAGAAAGCAGTTTTAGCGCTCCTGGCTCTTTTTAAAAATAAAAAAAAATTTTCCGGACCGGATTGGACCGGACGTGACCTTTTTGGCCCGGACCGGACCGGACCTGAGGGAAAAAAATAGAGCCGGACCGGACCGAAAATTTTTCGGACCGGACCGAAAAAATTCTTATCCGTACCGGTCCGGCAAAACACTGCTTAGGATTAGTGGGGTCAGGCAAACTTGTGCGTCTTCTTTCGTAATGGAACTTTTTCAGTAGCCAAAAGTTGTCACGGCGGAGGACAGTACAGTACGTTGGCAGCACGAAACAAAGCATTGGCTTATGCGGCAAACAGTTTTGACGCTGATTTTCATAATGCCAAGTGTGCTAGTGAAGACTTTGGATTTTACAGAGCCAAAGGTAATTTTAATCGAGTTTTTTTTGATTTTTTAGATTTTTTAAAAAATTTCATTGTTTAAGCATAATATTATACTTGATACCTAATTCTTATATTATACTAGTTCATAAACAGGGCCGGGCAGGGACTTTTGGTCTGGGGGAGGGGTCGAAATAATCCACAGGGGGGGGACCAAGTTCAAGTTTTTTTTTAAAATTTTTTTTGTGGGGGAGGGGGGAGAGGGGTTCGGCCCAGTTCGTAAATATAAATTACCAACAAGCCCCCCCCTCGTATTAAAAAAATTTTGCAAAGCAGAAATTTTTTTTTACATTTCAGAGCTCAAACGGTTGGCAACAGAATACGAGTTTGTGTCAATACCAATTCCAATTGGTTCTGGCGGTACTGCAAATTGTGGATTTGATAGTGATAGTGAGAAGTGTGCGTGGTACAATCGACAAGTTGGTACACAAGGAAATGGATTCAAAAGAGCACGATTCGAGTCTTTCTTTGATGTGGACAAATTTGAATGCACCTCTAATCGAGTGTTCGCTTTTGGTAGGAAAAAATGATTTTTTATTGCTGCCTGACAAGGGAATGTTACAAACTGCCCATTCAAATTTTAAAAGTGAATGGTACCATGTGAAAGAGCGTAAAAAGTTGACTAGACATCTATTTTTAAAAACTGCTAATTTTGCCTTACAAGCCCGCTAGCGAGATTTTAAAATCATTAGTGAAAGGGTCTTATAAGTTGTTATTCTTTCCTTTGGGTTATTGTATTTTTAAAAACCTTAGTTTTTACTTTTTTTTATGTTTTATTAGATGTAGGAAGCCATTACCAACAAAAAAAAATTTTTTTTTGAATATTTAAATCAATTAACTTTTAAATAAAAAAATACCTATCATTTACCCAAAAAGAGAATCGAACCTAAAGTCCATTGATTGCGCAACCACGGCGCCTTTGACCACTCGGCCATTCGAACACATTAACTTCCCCTTTTTGAAAGAAGCCAAAGGAAAGCGGGTTTAAAAAATCCGTTTTGATAGTAAAAATTTTAAAAGCTCGCTAGCGGGCTTGTAAAGCAGAATTAGCAGTTTTTGAAAATAGATTTCTAGTCAACTTTTTACGCTCTCTCACATGGTACCATTCATTTTTAAAAAGCGAATGGGCAGTTTGTAACATTCCCTTGTGAGGCTTTTTTAAATTAAAATAAAAAAAATTTTTTTTTGAAAAAATAATTTGAAAATGGTAAGTTAAATTTAAAAAAAAATTAAAATTATAATGTTGAATGTTTAGAAGAATATTTTCTAATGGCTGGAGGAGAAGACTTTGATCATGATATATCAGCAGCGATTGAAACTCGAATACCTTGCCAATTTGAAAAAGCCTTATTGAAGTTTGATTAAGTTTTCAAAATTTTATATTTTTTTCTAGCCAGATCCCTAGCCCAAAGCCTTAGCCCAGAGTCCTAGCCCAGAGCCCTAGCCCAGAGCCCCTAGCC
This sequence comes from Bursaphelenchus okinawaensis, assembly GCA_904066225.2. Classification (NCBI taxonomy): domain Eukaryota; kingdom Metazoa; phylum Nematoda; class Chromadorea; order Rhabditida; family Aphelenchoididae; genus Bursaphelenchus; species Bursaphelenchus okinawaensis. The sequence goes on along the minus strand of CAJFCW020000005.1, from coordinate 446,375 downwards.
CAGAGCCCTAGCCCAGAGCCCTAGCCCAGAGCCCTAGCCCAGAGCCCTAGCCCAGAGCCCTAGCCCAGAGCCCTAGCCCAGAGCCCTAGCCCACAGCCTAGCTTTAGCTCTAACTCTAGCCCTTACTCAATCTCTAGCTTTAGCCCTAGCTCTAGCTCAATAAATATCTTTAGGTATAAATCTAGCCTTAACTCTAAGCATAACATACATTATCTCTAGCCCTGCTTTTACTTCAGCTTTATTTACATTACTCTAATCTTGCCGTGTAATTCACTTAGCCTATATCCAATCTAGACATACTATGATTGTTTAATCACTGTAAATAACACTGAAACGTATATATTTTAGTTACTGGAGTAACAACGAAACCCCGATCCTAAAAATCTGTGTAATACCAGAAGATTCACCTGATCCACAATGCGAAGAGTCTCATATGGACGCAAATCCTCTAACTTTTGAAATTCCCCAATCATTACGGCCGTTTCGGCTTCGAATTCAAGTTGATGCGATTGGCAAAGATGACATTGTCTTCTTAGATTCTATGAGATATGAAGGAAAATTATGCGAAGTTTCCGGACCTATTGGCAAAAATGACTCCGAACCAAAAATCGTGGCCAATGCTGCGCCAATTCGAAGTTTCAAACCGGCCAAGCCCATTACTGATAACGAAATTGATGATTTTGAAGAGATTGAAACAACAACGGAGATGGTTATCAAGAAAAAGTTGTTTGGCAGTACTAGTATTGTTCATTCTGAGGTAATTTTTTAAAGTTTTAGCATTTTTACTCTGAGGTAAATTAAAAAAAATTAAAAATTTTTAAAAAAAATTTAAAAAATAAAAAAAAAATTTAAATTTAAAAAAAAATTAAAAAAATTTTAAGACAAATATAAAAATTTTGAAAAAAAAATTTAAAAAATTAAAAAAAAATTTAAAAAATTTTGAAAAAAATTCAAAAATTTAAAAAAAAATTTTAAAATTAAAAAAAAAATTTAAATTTAAAAAAAATTTTTTTTTTGTATTTTAAGAAAAGAGTTGATAAAAGTAATATTGATAACAAAATTTCAGGATAAAGAACGAGATTTGGGTAATCAACGTGGCAAACTTGACGTTTGCGAAGCCTTAAGCTGTGACTTTAACCATGGTGATTCTTGTTATTATTCGTTGTCTGGGTTGGGTGGAACGTAAGTGAAAGACTTTTCAACTCTCAAAATGTTAAAATTAATTTAGTTCAAACTGACTTTAATTTTTAACTTCTAGTTTGATGCAAAAAGAATGGCGGATTTGGCAGGAGTTTAAAAATATTTAAAAAAATCTTGAAAGCTAAAGCTGATATAAAGTAATATTGAGACGATTGATTACAGGGCTGAATGGAGAATTGGAGAACATTATTTTGGCAATCCACACACTGGCATTCATAAAGCCAATCCCATCGATCAGAGAATGAGTAATATACTTTATAATAGTAACAAATTAAGCGTTTTTATAGAAAATTTTTATTTAAATTGTTATCAAGTTGCCAAAGTACAAAGCTTGCAACACCACTTTTTTCAGCTGGATTTGCTTTTGTTGGCCTAGATCGTAACGACTTTACTAACGAAGTCTTTGTCATGGAGTCGGTCCGCTTCTACACGAACCAGCCGGTCTATTTGGTGTTTGATTTGTATCAACGGTCTATTGGGCCACAATTAAGAGTAGGTTTAAAGATTCTAAAGATACAGACGCTATTATATTTAACCAATCAAAAGGAGTGGGGAGGTTTAAAAATAAAAAAGACGGGAGGTTTTATAAAAAAGTTCCTTTGCGGTGCCGACATAAAGAACCCGCCATAGTTTTTCTGTAATATCCTGTAAAAAATGGCGGCTTCTTTATGTCGGCACCTAATAATAGTGCAGAAATTTCAATTATGATTTAGGTCTGTATAAACTCATTTGACAACTGCCCGTACGTTAATCCGCCGTTAAATGCCAGAGAGTTTTGGCGGCACGACCAACGGATTCTGTTGGACGATGATGCCGAAAAGGTAAGCTAATACGTGTGGAAGTTTAATGTAACAGAACTTTTAACTAAAACACTTCAGAGCTTATCAGGAAAGAAAAAATAACTGAAAATTAAAAATTTTGTCAAGAAAGAAATTATATCAGGTTGAACCAAAAGTAGCGGGACACTTTTCATTTATTTGCCAACTAAATACTGTCCCGCTACTTTCGGTTCAACCACATAAACTAAAGAAAACAAAAAACTACTGGTTAGTACAACAACAACTGTTTTAGATATTTTTTATTGCTGGAAAGGTCGGCCGAAACCTTTACTTGGCCATAGACAATATACGAATACAGACCAGCGACTTTGACGATTACTGCTCTCAAATATTATAGATCTACACGTTGAAAGAGCAAAGTGCCATAAGACAATGTAATATGAAAAACGAAACTATTAGATTGTTCACTTAATTCTGCGCTCCCTCTCAAAGCAGAGTTGTGGGGTAAGGGGGCGCAGAATTATGTGAACAGACAAATAACTCTAATATTATTAAAGCTTTACTAATGAAATAGTTTGATTTTACCTATGTATATTAACGTTACGGATCTCAGTAAACGAACTATAAATTTTGTATTTCGGTTTTATTAGGTCTTTGGGCTGGGGTTAGAACTAAAGCTAGGACTAAGGCAATGGCTAGGGTTAGGGCTAGGATTGAAGCCATGACTATTGCTTTGGACTAGGGCTTAGGGTAGGGGTAGGACTGAAACCATGACTAGTGCTTTGGACTAGGGCTCTGGGCTGGGATTCCAGGCTAGGGCTCTAGGGCTTTGGGTAAGGCTAGAACTAAAGACATGACTATTGCTTTGGAAAACGGCTTTGGGCTCGGGCTCTAGGCTAGGGCTCTGGACTAGAGCTTTGAGCTGGGGCTTTGGGTTAAAGTTCTGGGCTAGGACTCTGAACTCGGATTCTAGGCTAGGGCTAGAGATCTAGGCTACTTTAAAACAAAGATAAAGCCACGAAAAATATTACCAATCCAATTTTGAAGCCACACAAGCCGAAGTTCAAAACGAACAGAAAACTTTCATGAAGAGGCGGGATATTCATGAATACTTGTCATGTATTATAATAGTTAGTTCACGTCAAAAGGCTATTTTCAAAAAATTTATTTAAAAGCAGAAGGATATTATTTGTCGTAAAAATGTAAAGAAACACCTTATGTGTTTTATGAAAGAAACTGGTAATAATATTGAAGATTAAGCTCTTTGTACAAGTCACAGTACTTCTTGATATGTTTTTCACTCTCCAAAACAGCTCTAAAGTTGTCAAAGTGATATAAGCCTACGTGTTTCAACCTTGAGGCAATATCGTTTTTTCCACCTCGTACCAAACAATCGATAACATCATTCCTGAATTCATAGTCTTCAATAGTGTTGCTACTATCTATAAAGATCGCAAAGCATGACATCATCGAAACTCCATAATTTTCTAGTTTAGGATCCCTCAAGTAAGGGATTTTTTTGAAGATGTATGCAAGAGCACCTAAAATTCATAAATTTATTAGCAAGGAAAGAAAATCTTGAGCTGAAGTTAATTTTGATTAAAATTAACTGTAGTGATGTGGTTTAGACACAAAAAGCCCACATCCTTCTAACTCCTAAACTCTATGGCAAACTACACTTACATTGTCGTAAAGCGTCGTTTCTCTCTTCTCGATCTGAATGTTTTGAAACATAACCATCTTCTGTTTCATTGCTAATTGCTTCGCTAGTATTGAATCTGGCTATTGTAGGTAATATTTTACAAAGAATAGGACGTTTTTGAAACGATATGACTCCTGAGCGCTGAGTTCAACCTAATAACTTATCTTCGCGTGCTTTTGTGATGCTTTGTGTCAACGCGTCAACGCGTTTGATCAGTTATTGCGCGCCAAGCTAACCTTACTACTTTTACAAAACAAGGCGGTTTAAATAAAGCTTGGTTTAAGCAGCCAAGCATACATAGAAAGCTGCATTTAAATATAATATAACAAAAGCCAAGATTCGAAGTTGTCGTACCATAGCATTCCGTAGTGGAAACCAGTGTAATATCACATCATAAGTAGTGCTACCAGAGCTTGTAATACGTTTACTTAATAACAAATTTTATATAATTGCAACATAGAGAAAACGACAGGTAAAGTTTTGTAACAGGACTTTTGGCGCACCTTGTATCACTGAAAGGGTGCCTACGAAGCTCAGCCCGGCCTTTTTACAGGTCTAGCTACACATTTCGACTGGTAGAAGAAAAAACGTGAACCTTTTCTTTGCCCCGACAAATAAAGTTTCGCACGGAGTGACGGAATGGCACAATGACAATAATTGACATTACAGCATTACATGCTGGTATCCAGTTCAAAAATAAAATGCCAATCCCAAAAAACAATCCAGATTTCCAATTCAAAAAGGAAGGTATAATTACTATTACACATGGCATTATTGCTGTTATGAAGAGTACTAGGGCCTGAAATTAAAACTATTTAGGTATAAACTTAGTAAACTTAAGCTTAGGTACGGGGGTTTTGAGTAGTCCTAGGCTTAGCAGACTTCTGCTTAGAACGCTTAGGCTTATTAGGCTTAAACTTAGTAGGCTTAAGCTTAGTAGGCTTAAGCTTAGTAGGCTTAAGCTTAGTAGGCTTAGGCTTTGTAGGCTTATGTTTAGTAGGCTTAAGGTTAACAAACTTAAGCATAGTAGGCTTAGACTAAACTCAAAAGTTTTAAATAATAAATAGGGATTACCTGTATAATCATGTAAATATTCATTTGGCGGTGCAGACGTCTTGAATTGATTGTAAATTTGCTCTGTTGCTCTTTCAACGCTCTTGAAGTATATAACCCAATAGTAATTAAAGCTGTATATGCTAACACATAATCAATGACACAAAAGCCTAAGTAAATTTTTTGGAACGATGACTTCTAAAATCACATTTTTATAACCAAACGCTATATTTTAGGCTTAATTTATAAAAATGAAAGGAAAGCTGTGGAGCTTAGTGCAAAATAGTTTTTACTCAATAGTATTGTACTATCAATAGTATTATAATTACCATGTTGCCAATTAGTAACCGTGGCAAGGGAAATTCCTCGTACCATAAGGTACCATAATTGAAATTAGGCTCAACCGTTGCTGACTTTGTCAAGCCCCAATATCCAGCTGTTCCAGGTATTAAAGCAAAAAATAAAGCTAGAAGGAACAGCAGTATTGTTTTAAAAGTGCTCAACGAAGTTACACTGAAAAAATCGATTTAGTTTTTAAAAATTGAGTGTTAGGTTTATAGTTACCTATAACCAAGAGTACGATAGGGTAGGGTACAGTAGGATGGGTTAGAGAGTAGTATACTTATAACCCTAAAGTCAAGTTTGAAAACCTAAAATAAAAAAAAGCCTTTACTGAGTCAAGGCATAGTAACGAAAGTAAGCTTGGGCTGGCAGAACAGTCATTGATAAGCATGCCATTGTGGTATAGCCAGCAATACCAGCCGCATTCACACGCCAGCCAAACAAGCGTATTGGACCTTGTAGGTGAAACAAAATTATTCCTCTGTCTTGTCGCCCTTTCTACAATGATAACATTACTAATTTTTACAAATGGTAAATCAAATTTAAAGTAAAATGAGGCTAGCGAAAGGCTAGGGAAGAGATATAGTGAGACTAAAATAAGTCAGCTGGAAGGGGTGTGGTAAGGCAGTGTTTTGCCGGACCGGTCTAAAAAAAATAGAGCCGGACCGGACCGGACCGAACATTTTTCGGACCGGACCGAAAAAATTCTCATGCGGACCGGTCCGGCAAAACACTGGGGTAAGGTCATGGTTGACTGTGACAAAACTGTGATAGAGTTAGAAAAAGGCTGGTATAAAGCTATCTTACGGCTAAAATAAGGTTGGTACAAGGCTACGGTAAAGCAATTGTGTTGATACGATAGACAAAAACTGTTGCCCTTTGGCTTAGTAGGCTTAGACTTACTAGACTTAGGCTTAATAGTCTTGGGCTTAGTAGGCTTAGGCATAGTAAGCTTAGACTTAGTATGCTTAGGCTTAGTAGACTTAGACTTAGTAGTCTTAGTTTTATGTTATTATGCTTATGCTTAGTAGGCTTAAACTTTGTAAGCTTAGAAAAGTTAGTCTTAGTAAACTTAGGCTTAAGAGCGTAGTAGGCTCAGGCTTAAATGTAATAGGTTAAACGCCTGATAGTAACGAGAATACAATATAGGGTCAACCAAACCTACAATATCAGTCAAAAGATCTACCAGCCAAAACAAGAAGTCACTGGCAGCACACATCAGCAACATCTTTCTATATGGCCTTAGGATGATAGGTGTACTATAAGTAATACATAACAATAATGTTGTAGTAGCTATTCCACCAATTAAACATGCTACATAGTAATTGATTTGGAATATATTTTCTATGACACCCAGTTCATTGAATGGTTCTGTGGGAAAAGTACCATTTCGGAGAAAGTCCCATGCATAGAGGTTGTCTTCGTATGGTTCCGGATGGACTATCATCTCTACTATGCTATAAACAATATAAATTTACTACTACCTCTAGAAATAAAACATTATAGTCAGTACAATACAGGTCATGCCGCCTTTAATTAACTATATATTGAGCATAGTTAAGTTTTAATCTGTAAATATTGACGATAGTAATGAGTGTTATTGACTAAAGAAATATATACCATTTGCTAAATATAAAGACACATGACAAGTTACGAATTGTAAGTTTTGAATGTTTTGTTGTACACGTTTACTACCTATAATTAACTTAAAATTGCTAGTTATAGCAAAGTAAGGTCTTTACATTTAATTCTTTTAGTGACTAATGTAATTACAGAGAAGAAATGCAACATCATACCTATATTTTACCTTATACGACAGTATGTAATTACGGAATTACTGTCATATAAGTTGCATGTCAAACAAAATTTTGTTGACGACATTTGAACGTAGCTTTGTAGTGTTTCCTGATAAACTTGTAAACTGGCCAAACCGGGGTTACGTTTTCGGCCAAGCTCAGCACGGTCTTGCAAATTTGCTTTGCTTTAGCCCTAAAGATATTAATATAGGTATTACCAAAAGCCTAGGAGTAGAGTAGACAACAAACCTAAAAAAGGGCCACTCGGGCCCTATTTATTGATTTGTCATTTGAAACCACATTTGTCAACTTGGTCACTTTTAAAATTGGCTTGGATCAACTCCTTATGTGGATAAATTCATTTAACATAATAGAACTTGTATTGTACTGCGTTCGTGTTTTAAATAACATAACTTAACAAATTTAACTTTATAATGTCAACCAAAAAATAATACGTTGTTTCACACTTTTTGCAAGTTAAAAATTTCGTTGCGGGACCTAATTTAGATTCCTAGGGCTTTGGGAGGATCTACCCGCGGATTTTTTTCGGATCGGCTCTGGGGGGGGAGTCACCTCGAACCACCCCCCCCCCTCAAAAGACGTCCCTGACTAGCCGGTCTAGCCCAGCTTGGATCATGTGCCTTCTTTTCTTCATTTCAGGTCTTCCATGTTGTTAGTGTTTTGCCGGACCGGTCCGGATGAGAATTTTTTTTGGTCCGGTCCGGCTCTATTTTTTTTTGCTCAGGTCCGGACCAAAAAGGACCGGTCCGGAAATTTTTTTTTTTATTTTTAAAAAGAGCCAGGAGCGCTCAAACTGCTTTCTTTACGTTTAAAAACTCTTAAAAATATGTTTTATTTGCAATTTTTAACAGTTTTATTAAAAATTTTTTCGGTCCGGTCCGGAAAATTTTCGGTCCGGTCTGGTCCGGCTCTAGGTCCGGTCCGGACCGGACGGGTCCGGCAAAACACTGCATGTTGTTGATTCACATCATAATTACAATTTTTCAAACTATTATTTTTTTTATTTTTTGTCCAGATTTGACAATTGTTTGTTCTGTCACTGTATACACCTATACCACAGTGTATTAAATCAAAATGATTTTTTTTCAGAAATTTATCTACTGTAATGTAACGTACACACAAGCATTTTTTTTTGTTTCAAAGATCATCTTCAGAATCCTTTAGCTCTGTTTCGAAATTCGTTTTATGTGTTTCCAAACGTTCTCAAATATTTTCTGATTGGCATGGAATGGGCTGTCCTAAAAACTCGGCGAACCGAAGCCGAAAGCCATTAAAAAAACTTTCGGTTTTTTGTCACAAATTTGCATTCCTTAAGCGGTGAAAACTGGAACATACGATCGGTCAAGGTGGCTTCCATTGTGTTTTGATGTCATCTTTGACTTTACCTTGCTATGGAAGAGAGTGAGAAGGGTCTCTTCTTTTGATACGCTATTTAGCTTTCGGGGTTTTCTTTACTGCGCTGTAGCTTCGTATCTTTCTTTACTGCGCAGTAGCTTTTTATCTCTTTTTACTGCGCTGTAGCTTTGTATCTTTCTTTACTGCGTAGTAAAGGCTTTGTATCTTTCTTTACTGCGTAGTAAAGGCTTTGTATCTCTCTTTTCTGCGCAGTAGCTTTGTATCTCTCTATACTGCTTAGTAAAGGGTTTGTATCTCTCTTTACTGCGTAGTAAAGGCTTTGTATCTCTCTTTACTGCGTAGTAAAGGCTTTGTATCTCTCTTTTCTGCGCAGTAGCTTTGTATCTCTCTATACTGCGTAGTAAAGGCTTTGTATCTCTCTTTTCTGCGCAGTAGCTTTGTATCTCTCTATACTGCTTAGTAAAGGCTTTGTATCTCTCTTTACTGCGTAGTAAAGGCTTTGTATCTCTCTTTTCTGCGCAGTAGCTTTGTATCTCTCTATACTGCTTAGTAAAGGGTTTGTATCTCTCTTTACTGCGTAGTAAAGGCTTTGTATCTCTCTTTACTGCGTAGTAAAGGCTTTGTATCTCTCTTTTCTGCGCAGTAGCTTTGTATCTCTCTATACTGCGTAGTAAAGGCTTTGTATCTCTCTTTTCTGCGCAGTAGCTTTGTATCTCTCTATACTGCTTAGTAAAGGCTTTGTATCTCTCTTTACTGCGTAGTAAAGGCTTTGTATCTCTCTTTTCTGCGCAGTAGCTTTGTATCTCTCTATACTGCTTAGTAAAGGCTTTGTATCTCTTTTTACTGCGTAGTAAAGGCTTTGTATCTCTCTTTACTGCGTAGTAAAGGCTTTGTATCTCTCTTTACTGCGTAGTAAAGGCTTTGTATCTCTCTTTACTGCGTAGTAAAGGCTTTGTATCTCTCTTTACTGCGCTGCAGCTTAGTATCTTTCTTCCTCTACTACACAGTAACGTCTCCGTATCTCTCTCAACCCCGCCGTAGCCGATCTACTTTCCTTATTTTACCGTGTCAAACCTTTTTGTCATGACTTTTCCGCCTCACTTTCCTCAAGTCGAATGTCTTGGATGCCTGAGGTGAAGGAAGCGTTATCCCATTTGGAGGTTCCGCCCAGTTGGAAACTGATCCGGCTTTGGCGCCGGAGGGCACATCCATCATCTGTTGGGGTTCAATTATCATGACATTATGGGTCATCCTGCTACTGGGCCAGGGTAAGTGTTACAGTATGAGTTTTGCTTCGTAGTTTTAATATTTTATGGATTATGGTAGTTTATATGGTTACTGTTCTGCTTTTTATCCTTACTTTTCTTCTTTTTATAGTTATTGTATCACGTTTTAAAGTAATCTTTTACCACAAAATTTCAAAAAATTGCCAAAAAATACAGTATACTCAAATTACAGTACCCCTCCTCCTCTCCTGCCAACCGCCTCTACAGTACAGTTCAAATGCCGTGTATGGTAGCAAAACATACGAAGTAGCTCAAGAACATCCTATAAGCTCACAACAAATCGACCAAAACCTTCAAAGTTCTTTTGTTCAGGAAGAAAATTACAGTAATCATCCGAAAAACAATGGTGATCTTTCATTCAATGCCAATGGTATACCAAACTTTTCGATCGAGCATTCAATGGAAGCTGATGAACATAAACATGGTAATGAGGTGGAACATGAAGTAGCTCAGAATGGCCAGGGAATGCCTCAGAATGGTCATAAAGTGCCTCAAAATGGTCAGGAAGTACCTCAAAATGGTCAAGAAATGCCTCAAAATGGTCAAGAAGTACCTCAAAATGCCCAAGAAGTACCTCAAAATGCCCTGCAATTACCCCATAGTGGTCATGTATTCACAGATGGCAGTAATAGTAACTTAGATCCAACTCAACAACTTCAAAATATAGAGTTAGAAAGACAGATTGAGAATGCTAACAGAGGTTTAGGTCAAGAAGTCTTCAGCGGGCATGGTGAAGATCCTAGACTTGCTCAGAACGCTGAACAAGGTCATGAACATCATGGTATCGTTGAAAGTTTCCCAATTTCACGTTCTGATCAACAGCTGCCAATCGGTAACAATGTAGGTGTTAAAAAAAATTGTAGGTGTTAAGCTTAGAAGGCGTAGGCTTAGTAGGCTTAGGTTTAGTAGGCTTAGGCTTAAGAAGCTTAGGCTTAGTAGTCTTAGGATTAGTAAGTTAGGCTTAGTAAAATTCTGCTTAGTAGACGTAAAATTAGCAATCTTAAGCTTAGTAGATTTAGGCTTAGAAGGCTCAGGTTTAGTAGGCTTAGGTTTCATAAGTTTAAACGTGTTAGACTTAGGCCTAGGAAGCTTAGGCTTAGTAGATTTAAGCTTAGAAAGCTTAGGCTTAATAGTCTTAGACTTAGTAAGCTTAAACTTAGTAAACTTCTGCTTAGTAGACGTAGAATTAGTAGTCTTAAGCTTAGTAGATTTAGGCTTAGAAGGCTCAGGTTTAGTAGGCTTAGGTTTCATAAGTTTAAACGTGTTAGACTTAGGCTTAGGAAGCTTAGGATTAGTAGAAATATGCTTAGTAAGTCTAATCTTTAGCATAGTAAGCTTAGGCTTTGTACTCTTCGATTTTGTAAGCTTAGGCTTCGTAAACTTAGTTTAACGCCTAAAATACTAAAAAATCCGTAAAATTATATTAAATTTTTCAGAATCCTCAACTAACTCAACAAGGTCTAGTAAACCACCAGCAAAACCTTCTCAACCCTCTACCTCTTTCTCCATTTCCAATCCAAAAACCACTATCACAAGACTTGGCTAGGCCCACCAATCCGTACCCAGAACATCATAGTCTGCAAGAATGGTCAAAGATCTGTGCCAAACGAGAACCTTTAAACTTTATGCAAATTCTCGACTGTATTGATGTCTGGAACTTCAATGAAGAATCCAACCTGGCCATATCAGGATCAACATCTTGTGATTTTGATGGTAATTCCGTATGCAAATTTTATGGTAAAAACGAAGAAGAGCTGGTTTTCAAAAAAGGTGCTCTGATTCATCATATGAATGGTACTGTCTATGGTGCATTTGAGGAGAGCTTCTCTACGATGACAAAGAGACCTTTGGGAGCGCTACCTCAAGATGGATTCCTGGTTATGGCTGAACCTTTTGGTAATACACCAGAAGCCATCGGTGTAGTGCAAATGGACATTGGATGTCAGAAGGGAGACGCTATGTTGAGCTTTGAGTAAGTTGATGTACTGTAAAGACTAAACGAGACATAAGTAATGTAAGATTACGATAGGTAGAGTAGAGTAGACTAGAGTAAGATAGACTAGAGTAAAGTAAGATAGGGTAGGATAGGGTAAAGTGGGTAGGGTAGACTAGAGTTAGATAGGCTAGAGTAAAGTAAGATAGGGTACGATAGGGTAAAGTGGGGTAGGGTAGGGTAGGGTAGGGTAGAGTAGGGTAGGGTAGGGTAGGGTAGGGTAGGGTAGGGTAGGGTAGGGTAGGGTAGGGTAGGGTAGGGTAGGGTAGGGTAGGGTAGGGTAGGGTAGGGTAGGGGTAGGGTAGGGTAGGGTAGGGTATGGTAGGGTAGGGTAGGGTAGGGTAGGGTAGGGTAGGGTAGGGTAGGGTAGGGTAGGGTAGGGTAGGGTAGGGTAGGGTAAAGTAGGGTAGGGTAGGGCACCACATAAAACTCCAAAACCCACATAAAACTCAATTCTGTGTACTTCTTGATCAATAAAGTAATATCTTTCAATCTTCCAGTTACTGGACCACCGTACCAGACGTAGAAGTCAAAGTATGTACTCGCGTAGACGATGACCGTCGCTGCACCACAAACATTGAGTACGCTCCAGAATCCAGTCGTGTAGAAATCCAAGTGATACACACAGAATCAGAATCCTTCATCGTAGAAATCATCGTCGGTGGATTCACAAAACCAGGACTGTTTATCATGGACAATTTGGTATACGAAGCTAATGACTGTAGTAGAACTGAGTTTTTGAAAAATTCGAAAAACTTTGACAGTCCAATGAAGAGCTTGGAGAAAGATATAACACCAAGCCTGAAGCCAATGCTGGAGATCCCGTCCAGACTGATTGATAAGAATTCTGGGTTGAGTAGTAACTTGAAGATACGACAAATCAACCCAAATACTTGTAAGGCTATTCAGTGTAACTTTGAACATGATTTGTGTGGTTACAGTCAACCTGAGATTGAGGATGATGTAAAGTAAGTTTATTCAAATTTTTTAAGTTTTTTGTAAATTTTTTTAAAAAACAACATTACGTTACAGTAAGACATATAATATCTTAAAATTTTTTAGTTACGGCAAATGGCAGTTCAGTAAAACCAAAATTGGCAATATTCAAACCGACAGTAATACTACGCACAAGTCGAGTCATAGTAAGTGCCTACTTTTCAATACCCTACCCTTAGCCCTAGCCTTAGTCTTAGTCTTAGTCTTACCCTTAGTTTTAGTCTTAGTCTTAACCCTAGCATTAGCCTTAACCTTAGCCTTAGCCTTAGCCCTAGCCTCTAGCCTGACTTTGAGTCCCAGCGATAGTCCTAGTCCTGGTGCTAGACCAAGCCCTAGTTTTAGATCTTACCCTAGTCGTAGTCCTAGTCCTATCTCTGGTTCTAGCCAGAGTTCTAGCCTTAGCTCTGCCCTAGCCATAGTCTTTGTCTTAGCTTCAGTTGTAGCCTTAGTTCTAGCTCTAGTTCTATTCCTAGATCTAGCCTTACCCTATCTTACTCTACCTTAATCAAATTTTTTACCAAAACCTTATCCTACCCTATATAACCTTACCGTACTCCTACTATAGCCTCTTCTACCCTACCTTATCAATTCATAGTCTATTGTTGTTATCCACACCCTAATTTCAACCTTATTTAGGTGGCTTCGCCTTTGTTGGAGTAGATGACAGAGGTGCGAATACAAAAGGCCGTACCATTTATATACTGGAGTCTGAAGAGTTTAACTTACCAGTCGATACAAATATGACATTTGATGTTTACAAACAAAGTAATGCCATTTCATTACAAGTGTGTGTCGATGAGCTGAGTAACTGTATCTATGAAGCACCGCCGAGCAAAGCTTATTGGAGTGAGAATGAAAGGGTGCTATTGCCTAGTGGTACTAGTAAGGTAATTTTTTTTTCATTTTTGTGGTTTTTAATGATTTTTTAGAGATTTTTTTGAAATTTTAAAATTTTTGAAAAATTTTTTAATTTTTTGAAATTTGAAATTTTAATAAATTTTCAAAATTTTAGGTATACTTCGTGGCCACCCAATGGAAACGCTTCAAATGGCTAGCCATTGACGAGATTAAGCTTGATTTCAACTGCTAAGTAGAAAAATATTAGGTGCCGACATAAAGAACCCGCCATATTTTTCCTGTGAAAAATGGCGGGTTCTTTATGTCGGCACCTAATATATATGATTCAAAATAGTAGTATCACATTTAGTTGGCCTTAACTACCATGATATTAACATAATATTTATATACACGTACATTCCATGTTTCTTTGTAATATTATCAGTATGATATGATTTAAACTTTAAAAATAAAAATTTTGTACAATTCGCTTTTAAATTAAAATTTTTTTTCGAATTTTAAAAATTTTGACCCAAGGTTTTGACATTAGGGGCCGACGTAAAGAACCCGCCATACTTTGCCTGTAATTTCCTGTAAAAAATGGCGGGTTCTCTATGTCGGCACCTAATATTTCAAGCAAAAATTTTAAAATTCAAAATCCAAGCCAAACTTCATAATTTTAAACCTTTTTACTCCTGACATTTTGACCTATACACTCCAAAATTTGATTCCTCAACTGCCTATATGGGTATGTCAATTCACCACCGCCGGTTTTCATGCCATTCGTCAGGTAGACAATAACAACCTCGTCTTCCGGATCTATCATCATCGTACTTCCGCCATAGCCTGGATGGCCGTAAAGGTATTTGCCCTGAAAGTGCAATGAGAAATGGCAGAGTTAATTGATTTTAGTTTACCAGCTAGATAGAAACTAAATCCATACCCTACTCTGCCCTACCCTATCCTACCCTACCCTACCCTACCCTACCCTACCCTACCCTACCCTACCCTACCCTACCCTACCCTACCCTACCCTACCCTACCCTACCATACCCTACCCTACCCTACCCTACCCTACCCTACCCTACCATACCCTGTCAAATGCCTTAGCTTCGTCTATCTTTTCCCTGCTCAACCTTAAAATACCAGTGCCTCACCCTACCTTACTTTACTCTGTTTTGCCCTGACCGTCCTTAAGCTACCCTATTCCCAAAACTCAACCATAGCTTATTCTACCTACCACTTACCCTACCTACTACAAAAAGATCATAAAGTGCCCTACCTCCTTATAAGGATGCCTTTCATACATAAAGCCATGCCCTTTGGCTGTAGGCACCTTTAGTACAACATCATGTTGAATCAGCTGTGGCTCATCAAATCTGTTTACAATATCTTTTGACAATAACTTTCCTTCCAGCATCAAAGCAAACACTCTGGCCAGATCTTTGGCTTTTGTTATACCCAAAGCAGCCGGCTGTTCCAGGCGATGAACATCTGGGTTGTTAAATGAGTTCACGCCCTTAAAGGTTAGTATTGTACTATAATATAATATTTGATGAAAAAGGTATATGAGGAAAGAAAAACTGCTGTATTTTGACTTTTTAAAAGCAGATAACAATAAAAATGGCAGTAAAGTCATAAAAACTATAAAAGCAATACTGAAGGCATCAAGTTTTTACATTACCTTCACCTTGCTGATGAACTCAATGTTGTTCGCCTGATTCTTCACGCTTATCATCCCACCCAGATTCATACAAGTTAAAGCGATTAGTATCCTGGGATCATAAAACAGCTCTTTCAACATAAATGAAGTAGATGGAAACGACAATCTAGCTACTGTATGTTGTTCTTCTGGCGGTAGACCCATGAAGAAGTCAATTTCTGAAAAAAAATAAATTTAATGCAAAAATCACCCCTCCCTTAAATTTATTTTGGTTTTAAATTTAAAATGGCTTCCTTATTAGTATTCTCGGATAAAAAAACTTATAAATTTATCCACCTCCAAAAAAATTTTTTTTACCCCGCCCAAAATTTTTTTTAAAAATATTTTTATATAGATCCCTCCAGTAATAAAAATACACAAAAAAAATTTTTTGGCCACCCTACCCTCACCAAAAAAAAATTTTCTTTCAAAATTTTAAAAAAGTTCTCTCCCGCTTCCCCCACCCTCAAAAAACTTACTGTGCGGCTTAGCGACCTCATCTCTGAAATAATCTCCAACTCCCCTGCCCAAGTCATCCACATGTCTCACAATCTGATCCACCAGCCACCCAAAACTGATAGCATGATACCCGGTCTTAGTACCCGGCTCCCACATAGGCCTTTGTCTCTCAATAACCTTGGCCATTTCCTTTGGATCCATAGCAATATCAAGTGTAATCAACTCTTTAAACAAACATAACCCGGCCTGATGGTGCATTACCATGTCTACAGTGATCTGTTCTTTGCCTTCTTGGCCAAAGTCTGGCCAGAAATCGACAAGTTTTTGGTCGCATTTCAGTTTCTTTTGGTCCACCAACATGGCTATGACTAATGATGCCACAGCCTTTGTTACCGAGAAGATGACAATTCGAGTGGATTCGTCCCATACCTTTCGTGAAGCTGCATCTTGGTAGCCGCCGTACAAGTCGACTACGAGCTGGCCTTTATGGTAGACGGCTAAGGCTGCTCCTTCTGGCTCCCAGCCGTTGAGGAAATTGTCTCTGAAAGTTAAAATTTTAGACAAAGAGGTATAGGTAGAGTGGAGTAAGTAAGGAAAAGTAGGGTGGGGTAAGATAGAGTAGGATAAAGTAGGGTAGGGTAAAATAGGGTAAGGTAAAGTGAGGTAGAGGTAAAATAGGGTAAGGTAGGATAGGATAGAGCAGGGCAGGGTAAAATAAAGTATGGCAAGATAGGGTAAAGTAAGGTAAGGGTAAAATAGGGCAAGGTAGGGTCAAATAAAGTAGATTAGAGCAGAGTAGAAGAGGGTAGGACAAGGTAAAGTAAAGTATGGTAAGGTAGGATAGTAACGTGCAAAATTATAAAAAAAAATTTTTTTTCAAATATCCACCCCTACCTTGAAAAAAAAATTTTACCCCGATAAAAATATTAAAATGTAAAAAAATCCCTCCCGCCCTTTTCAAAAAATTTTTTCACAATATTAGCCCCCCCCCCTCCTCTTCTTGATCAAATTGCTCATCTCTGACTAGCAAAATAAATAAATTTTTTAAAATTTTTTTGAAAAACAAATTCTGATAACGACTATCATCTAAAACAACATTATTTTACCCATCCCAACATCAAAAACCGTCTAGCCCGCCGAAACACGTTACCATAAAACCCGTATCAGCTTAGTAGGTCAAGCGAACGGCGACTTACTTGAAAACTTGTTCTACCTTGGCGAACCTTGCCTCGGTCTTCCCAGCGATCGTCTTCAACACCATCTGAAGACAATAAAGGTGAATATGACACAGAGAGTGATCGTATTGTTGAGCTCACCTTTGATCGAGACTTTTTGCGACGTTTCGAGGATCCTTTATCACTTGTAACCGGTTCGCACTTGAAAGAAAGGGTAATTGTGAGTGAAAGGTAATGTCAGTGAAGAGAACGATAAGGAAGGGTAATGTGAGTTAAGATAACTAGTAATGTAAGTTAAGACAACGAGTAATGTAAACCAAGATAATAAGAATAGAGGTAATGAGAGTCTTGAACTGAACTGAAACTCCCAGCAGGAGAAAATGAAAGTTCACGTCAGTTAGTGATCATAACAAAAGATAACGTCAAAAGAGCCGGGCGGGTAATTCTATCTTGGAAAAATAAAGAGGGAGGGAGGAGGGATAGTGAAGATGAGAGGCTACCTACAGTATCTTTCTTAACCTACCTAATTGTGGGCTAAGCCTAAAAATAAGTGCTAAGCCTAAAAAGGCAAAAATTGTGAGGTAAGCCTAAAATAGTGTCCTAAGCCTAAAAACTTGTGATAAGCCTAAAACTTGTGGTAAGCCTAAAACTTGCGGTAAGCCTAAAACTTTTAAAAAACCAAAAACTTATTATAAGCCTAAAAAGTGTCAACTCAGCCTAAAAACTTGTGATAAGCCTAAAAACTTGTAATAAGCCTAAAAATTAAAGTATAAGCCTAAAAACTTGTAATAAGCCTAAAAAATGTTTATAAGCCTAAAAACTTGCGATAAGTCTAAAATTGCAAGCTAAGCCCAAAAACATGTGATAAGCCTAAAAAGCGTAGGTTTAGCCTAAAAACTTGTGATAAGCCTAAAAATTGAAGTCTAAGCCTAAAATCTGTTTATAAGCCTAAAAATTATAGATTAAGCCTAAAAACTTTTGATAAGCCTAAAAAATTGTGTTAAGCCTAAAAATTGAAGGCTAAGCCTAAATTGCAAAAGCAAAAGCAACAAAAACATAAAAAAAAAACAAATAACAATCAAAATACCAATAACAATACAAAGAGCTATATAAAGTAACACTATAGACAACAAAAGGTAACCCGCAGGTCGATGGATGAAGAGCTCTTTAGGCAAACGTTCGGAGCTTCTTTCCTTTAGCAAATATTACAGAAAAGGTTGTTATTAGAAGAAAGTTTAGATAAAAACACAATAAACTGTGACAGATAGGAGACAACTAAACGTATATTTATAACTATTAGGCAGTTGAAAGATTTAAAAAATGAAAAACATAAGATAATATCAGTTTAGAGCCCATTAACATTCTTGTTTTGTCAAAATCAGTCCGAACTAGCCTAAATTCTGACCAATAGCCTAAACCCTGACCGACAGCCAAACATTAATAACCTTGCCCTATCTGATTAAGCGGTCAAAAATAAAGTTTTCGGCTTATCAGCATGATAACATAACATAATTTGATTGAAACGTCCTGGAAAAACACTCTCAATCCATCATTTTACTTTAAAATGACACTTTACAATAGAAAAATTATTTAAACAAGTGTAATATAGCAAAGAAAGACAGCTTTATAAACCTGGAGATGTTATAGTAAAGAAGAAATAGTTTTAAAATTGAAAAAACGAAGTAAAAATCAGCCGATAACCTACTACAATATAAAAAATAATTTAAAAAACAAATGAAAAAAGCCCTAAAACAATGTATAAAATCTCTCACAAGATCAGCAAGTTTATACAAAGAATCCAGAGATCGTGCTCGTACCGCCGTTCCCAACTTATGCCATCGTGCTCACAGTCCAACGCCAATGCCACCTTCATTCTTGCCTTCCTGGAAGTTCCGGAGGCAAATGACAATCGACTTGAAGGGTGGACGTTCCTCTTCAGGGCCAATACATTCTCCAAAGACTTGACGAATGTATGGCGGAACATTGTCTGCCAAAGACAAGCGATATTCTCCTTCAATGACTTCTTCAAACACCTGAAAAAGAAAATGTTATAAACATTTTTTTTAATTTTAGGCATGGAAAAAAAGAAAAATTACATTACTTTTTTACAATTTTAAATGGTCTCACAACAAAAAATTCCATATTTGAAAAAAAAATTGGGCGGGGTAAATCCACCCCCATTTACCACACCCTCCCTTTTCTTTCAAAAATAGCAAAAACAATTCAATCCACCAATAAAAACATTTTCCTTAAAAAATTTTTTTAGGCGAGGTAAATCCACCCCCATTTACCACACCCTCAAAATTTAAATCCAAAAATAACAACAAGAATTCAATCAACCTGTCAAACTTTCTTCCAAAAAAAATTTTGGGAGAGGTAGATCTACCCCCCCCCCAAACCCATAAAACCCTCTATAGAACCCCTCCCGAGCAATACAAACCCCCCCCCCGCCCCTTGCAAACCCAAAAACCACCCAACCCCACCTTATTAGCATCCCACTTCTCGTACGGAATCTTGTACGGCACCGAGAACACCTCGTAGATGGTGACACCAAACGCGTACACGTCCGTCGCCTTGTTGACCGTCTGTGTTTTATACACTTCTGGAGCCAGCCATCTCAGATTCAGCGGTTTGTTGGTGTCGACCTTGTAGTTGGCGCATTTCCGCGACATTCCAAAGTCGGCCACCTTTACCACGTTGGAGTCGATCAACAAGTTTCTTGCGGCTACATCACGATGAAGAGTGCCTTTATCGTGAAGGTAGTCTAGACCTTTGGCCGCGTCCAAGAGGATTGTCACTCGTTCTTTCACCGAGAGCTTGGGACCCTTCTTGATGAGGTACTTGTCCAATGAGCCACCGTTGACCAGTTCCATTACGAGGTAGTAGGGCTGGAAAGTCAGGGATATAAGGGTGAATATAAGCTGTAGCCGTGACCTAACTAAAAAATTTTTAAAAGGGGACGGAGGGTAATATTTTTTCAAAATTTTCCGCTAAACATCAACAGAGGTGACCAAGTTAAATTTTTTTTTAAAAAATGAAGTAACATACCAAAGCATCGTTGGCAACACCGTACATCTTGACACAATTTGGATGGTCAAAGGACTGATGGTATCGAGCTTCCTTCCACAAGGCATTCGAAGCTTCGGCCGTCATTTCAGTCAACACCTTTACGGCTACCTGAAAATCAAAAAGTTCAATAGTAGGACAATACACATCATCTTCTACCGTACTCTAAAACAACATGCCCTGAAGTACTCTACTAAACCCTTCAGTCCTCTGCTGAATCCTACAATACTCTACTGAACCCTACAGTACTATACTCAATCCTGCCATAGGCAATGCTTTGTGTGCTCTAAGCCTGAAAGCAAAACTATTGTGGTCCAAAGTACCCCACCCTAAAATGACCTAAAGCCTACCCGGATGATTTTATTTCGACCGATGAGCAACTGGCCCATGTATACGGTACCATATGATCCTTGGCCAAGTTCTTTGCCCAACTTGACCATCTGACGACGCAATTCCCACGCCTTTCTTCGTACTGGTGTATCCAAGTAGCACATCACGTTACAGATGGTTATCGGGCATTTTGTTACCTAAATTCAAACTGAAATGTCAAAAATTTGAATTTGAGGACCATTTCACAAAATTTTAAAATTGGGGTTTATGTGTAAAATTTTGTCAAAAAATTATTACTTGAAGCATATCGACGACTTCCTTGATTGTGTCATATGGCCTATCTTGGAAAATCCACCCGCCTGAATTCCGCTCCGTGAGACCGGCATTCAGTACCTATAACAACAAAAAGGATAAGTCAAATTCCGTCTTCTTTTAAGCCTAAAAGACGTGTTTGTTTAAGCCTAAAACATGCCTTTATTTAAGCCTAAAAAACACGCCTTTAAATAAGCCTAAAACACCTAAAAATCCCTAAAACCAAGCCAAATCAACCAAAAAACCCACATTTTTGCCCCATCTGATGCTTAAGATCACACAGTATTGGCCATCCTTATGAATGCCACGAAGAAGATAATCACCATCAAGCTTCAGAATGTTCGCCGTATCCTCATCAGGCAGAAGACCATGCCAAAAGTCCAGCTTCGTGAAGTCGCCACTCAGTTGCCGGCTCAGTGATAACACCTCCTTCTTCTGTTCCCTCCTTGACTTCATTTTCAAGCAACCGTCTCCGACGTTCGATATGTAACACAATGATCAAAATGCAAGAATTCGCATGAGGATAAGTTTTAAAATTTGCATAAATTTGAAATTTTTTTGAATTCGAAAAAAATTATTTTTTTCAAAATTCGATATTATTTTAGGTTTCTTCCTATTGTTTTGCTTGTATTTCACCCAATTCAACAACAATATTAACCATTTTCCCGCATGTTTTCACTCACCATTCAAACACCGTCTTAAGTGAAAATGACCAGTCCATCTCCGCCTAATTTAGCGCCCCCTTTCACCTCTTAATACCCCGTTGCACCCGCCCCCTTTTCCCGCCGATTACAACGTATAATTATTGGTTGTCATAGCAATTCTTGGCCAGGTCAGCGCAATAAAAATCCGTTCTTTGTTGCAGCAAGGTCGATGAGCTCGACTACAGCTTGGTACAATAGTTTTTTGAACAATACTGTGCTACCGCCAACGAATCAACGGCTAAACTTGTCGAAGCCAACCGGCTATGCGTTTTCAGTTGCTACGATCGACTTCAAAGAGGTAGGACAAATATTTTTTTGGCTTTCTTGACCATCATAGTCTGTTTGTTCTTATTCTATTAACAGTTTTGGCAAAAAGCCATTTTAACTCACAAAAATGTTATGTTATAATACATACTAGCCTAACACAACATTGCGAAATCCTTCCACCTGTTTCCTTATTAGTAAATAGCTAAAAAAAGTAATACGTATTCTTTTTCACAAAAAAAATACTCATACTATTTCAAGTTACAATTACCAATTACCGGTAATTAGCTTTTCAAAAGTACATTAAT
Organism: Bursaphelenchus okinawaensis; assembly: GCA_904066225.2. Taxonomy (NCBI): domain Eukaryota; kingdom Metazoa; phylum Nematoda; class Chromadorea; order Rhabditida; family Aphelenchoididae; genus Bursaphelenchus; species Bursaphelenchus okinawaensis. Next base: position 424,694 of record CAJFCW020000005.1, on the reverse strand, counting down.
GTAATTAGTGTACATACCTTTATGAATAACATATTAAAAAGGGTTATTTCAAAGCAAACATAATAACAATCTAACAGCTTCCGTTAAACTGTTTTTAAAGTAAAGCAGACTAAATTAGACCAATTGCGTGCAAAACATCACATTTTTTAACATTACACTTGGTTGATGTTACACATGCCAATAAATAACTGTAAATAATTTGATTTTTGTTGCAGACGGTCAAATCTTTTTGAACACTTAGTGAAAATACCTAGAAATATAACAAAAATAAGAAAAATCACTTACCAAAGCAGCAACTAAAGTTACATCCAAAATGATTTCAGCTGCCTCATGAAAGTGCCTTTGACATCAGTATTTTCTTCTTCGATCCCGTAACCAAAGCATTTTTCGGAAATCAATACATCAGCGAAGTCAAAAAAGGTACAGGAACCGACAATCTTCATTTCCATGAATCTACGTTCTTCTCCGGCTCACAACAACCTGATAAAGTTGTGTTGGTGATCGAGCTGGTGAAGAGAGAAAGAAAAGCTTTGGTTTACGGATTTACTGTTGTGCCATTGTTATCGAAATCATATGCTTTGACTGATTTTTCGGCTTCTAACTCCAGGAACTTCCCTTGGAGGCGGTAAGTTTACAAATCTTCGTTCGACGGATTTTTGTTCAGACATTTCGTCAAACTTTATTGGAAAAGTAGACGGAGTGCCACAAACTTTATTGGCCGGACAAGAATTTGTTTTTGGTGTTTTACATTACTGTTATTGTATTTTTGTCGTATTTTTAAAGAGTTTCATGTTGTTATTATTTGCAAAAGTACACATGAAAGTCTTGAATTTCATTCATATTGTTTTAGATACCAATTTTTCAAAGGATCATGCAAAATCTTGTTGAATTGCGACGGACCATTGGAAGAAAACCCAAACCTTGTCAAGCTGAACACCTTTCTAAACTGTGTAGTCCAAACTCATCAACAGCTGAACGATCATCTTCAGTTTCTCCCGGATTATTATATTGTTGGGCCGAAACAGAAGATTCCTGGCTTTGTTTCTGCTTCTGAAGGCCTTCAGCTGGCTAATCCGCAGATCCTGGAGATGTATACGGCTGTACTGGATAATGTTGAAGTGGGTTTTATCAGATATAAACGGATTACCTGGGATTAAAAATAAGATTGAAAATGGTATAATTCTATAAGGAATCTTAATTTATTGGCATGTGTAATATAAAAATTCAATTTTAAAAATGATACTGTAGTAAAGGTACGTACTTTGTGGCCTAAAATGAAAGATTATAGATTTTGTATACTGCTGCACATATTGAAGAACAGATTCTGGAGCTTCTGAACAAAGAACGATGCTTCAACATGAACAAGTCACCTTCAGATGCCACTGTGAAACCATTGAGTGTTACCGACAGACGGTGTAGAATTGGTGTTCACAATAGCATTACTTTTGTAGAAGAGCCTTTGAAATTTGATTTGTCAAGTGGGCATGGTGCTTTAACTGGAAGACAGCCAAAAGGGTGTAGAAATGCTTCGTAAGTTCATCTGATGGCTAGTGTAATATGGGAAATCGTTCATATCTCTTGGATATGGTATTATATTGGTTTTTATAGTATTGTATCTTCTAAAACAGACCATCCGCTTTAGATTAAGTTTAATTTCACTAGTCTCTTTTAGACATGTAAGCAGTTATTACTTAAACAACACGGTGAAGCTGTCAAAACTCTTTGAAGACGATAAATGCGCTTTGATTTTCATGTTTGAGTATCAAGTTGGAGTCCGACGAGCAAATAACATTAGCACGGATACTCAATGGCTTCTAATATGTTGGAATGCATGGTGTCCATACAGTAATGGCGCCTTTAAACAGGCAGATACGATCACATTGCCTTTGGTTGGAGGTGCGCGGCCAAATCCATTGGATGTTTTGTGTTTTAAACATTTGTCGAAGTTGAAGAAGGATAATGTTCTGGGGGCGGAGAACGCTCAGATCAGGATTAGGTTCAACTATGGCATGGTTGGGGTGAGTTATGAAGGGATAAGTTGATTTATCTTTGATTTTTTGGCAAAATTGGCTATATTTTATGGAAAAAAAATATTTTTAATAGGATTTAAAAGGAAAATGAATAAGACTCTTTTGTCAAACGCTCGTAAATATATTGTTATACATTTTTACTACAATATTTTTCAGGATTCATCTCACTTCTCACCGCTACCAAGCCGTTTATCAACTCCGAAGCCAGTTCCACGACGTTTAAAACAAGAAACTGTTGTTATACAGGATTCTGAAGATGAACTGCCATTGAAAAGTCTAGAAAGAAGGTCGACGTCAACTTCTGCGACTTCAAAAACATCTCCAATGATCAGTAGGAAGCAAGCAGAGAAAGTAGTTGAAGCTGAAGTTGAATATGAAGGTCGTGCTGAATCTCCAGAAGTCATTCTGAAGCCGGCTTCTGTTAGCAGACGAAAAGATGTTTTGTTGGAGGCTGAGGACTTTTCTGAATATACTATTGCATCTCCAGGGAGTCCTAGGTAAGGGTTTTTTATAAATTTGAGTTTTGAAAAAATTAAATTTTATTTTTTTGGGGATACTGTAACAATAATTTTTTGAGGTTACTGTAACAAAAACAAGGTTAATTTTCTAGAACATCATTGATGTCACGCGGAGCTAGAGCATATTTTACAAAAACGTCAATACCTCAGATTCTGGATCGGCACGGTAAGGCGCTACGGCATGTTGACATAGGTAATCTACCTGACCACAATTTGAACTTGGAATACAATACAAGATTGGATACTCATGAGATTGTGTTACAGTTTATTGGGGTTACATTGTAAGTTATTTTTTATCATGATGTGAGTTTTACCTAGCGTCAAAGAAATTCATGTACCTAGTGTATTAGTATGTTATAGTAGGTTTAGTTTACTACTATTATACGTTAAATTAATGTAAAATACGGTGATGCTAAAGATTTTTGGTTAAAATATTACAGGGTAACAAATGACGTTTACAAACATCCAACAGGAAATTTGAAATGCTTTTTCACATTTCAATTCTACAGATTCAATCAAATTGGCACTGAGATGTAAGTTATCATTTTTTGGTCGATTTTCAGTAAAAGAACTAAAAGTGAATAAAAAATTAAAGTCATGGCTTTAGGCAACAAATAATTGTATTTTCAATGAATTTTTTTTAAAAATTTTTTTAAAATATTTTTTAGGTTATCAGCAATACCAGGTATCGACTTCAAGAAAGGAGATCCGTTGATATTGAAGAGAATTGATGAAAATGGAGCTTCTATTGGTGACACTGATGGTCTAATGGTATGAATGGCTTTGTAAAGGACTGAAATGACTTTTTTTTTATTTTGACATTACACGTTTTGTCATTTTATAATTTTTAGCTAAAAACCAAAAAAAAAGTTTTTAATTTTCAAGCTTTAGGCTTATAAAAAGTTGATTTTTATAATTTTAGTTAATAAATTTCTTATCTTTAGATGAGATTTGTGATTGATAGATACTCTACCATAAATTCACATGATTTTGCAAACTTTTTGGCAAAAGGAAACTTGTTCATCGACGTCTGGGATGCGGAGTCCTTGATGCATATGGGTACATGTACGGTGCCATTGAAGGTAATTTTTATGGTTTGAGCAGTAACTTGAATATATGAGTTGTTAATGTAATTTCGGTTGGTTTCATTTTTGTACGGTTTAAAGAAGCTTAGTTCTAGGGGTTAGAAACGCTGTAACTTTGAAGTTTTTGGTCTTTTTAAGGCAAAAATGTCATTGTTATTGAATTTTTGATACTACGGTTATGTCAAAATAAGAAAACGTTTTTTCAAATTTAAAAACAAGTAAAAAAGGCTCTGACAGTACGAATACGTCTAGCGCACATGGTTAATATGCGGACAAAAGTCTCGATCACAGCCGAGCGGAACCGAACCCGCGTCTCGAAGGCGTGTTAGTCCGAGCGCACTCCCACTGAACTATAAAAACACGGGTGCTTTCTTGATTTATTTACGCTTTTAGGCTTTGTTGAGGAATGGAACGGATGGAGTTCAAGCGGACATTCAAGCCAGTGCGATTCAAAGTGGTTTTCCATTAAGTGAGCCTACTGTAACATCAGTTTTGTTCTTGAGAATGGCTAATGTTGGACATCCGACGTTGAATCAGTTTGGTAAGGGTTGTAAAGAAAGTTATTGCGGTTTTGCTAAAACTTTAAGAGAAATAAACTAATTTTTCAATTTTATTTGTGATTTATACGTATTTTACATCAAATATTGCAGATATATTGAACAGTCACAACAAATCGGTCGTATCTTCATTCAGATTGCCACGGCTGACTATGTCAACATCAGATAGCCGATTCAAAGCAAAACCATTGGAATCTATTCATGAATCTGCCTTACAAAGGCTTTTTGTTGCGCAGAAGTATGATTTTTTTTTAAATTTTGAAAATTGATCAAAAAGTCTATGGCAATTGGTTTCTTCATCAAATTTTATGTTATTTTAGGCGTTTTTTGTTAATATCGATCAAAAAAAGTTGATTTTTGTTTTGTTTTTTACTTTGTTTCACCGTATGACATTCGTTGTTAAGTTCTAAAGTAATGTACGCTTCCAGAATTGACATAAAACAACGAGAACAAGACATATTTGGAGACCAAAACCTATATCTTCTCGAAAACTGGGAGAAGCTAAAGCAAAAAACTGAACTCAAGTCCAATGTCAAGATGAAAAAGTTTATTTTCAAAGAAGAATTAGAAGCATACAAGCGATTAAGAAGTGAAAACAAGGCCATGAAGTTGTTAAAGACTATATTCGACGCTATTACACATCGAAAAACGGTATTTTTGAAGAAAGGGGAGGTTCATTTCTTCGAATTTCGACTAAAAAACACGTTCGCTCAACATATTGATGTTGTTATTGATTTAAACTCGAGTAAATTACAAGTGGTGACCAACCATGATGAGTTGAAGTATGTTGAACAAAGATTGGGGATGAAGTTTGAAAAAGATTTGGTCAAGGGTATTGATGGTGAATATCACCTTTATTTGAAGTCGATGGAAACTCTGGCGATTCCTTTTAAGGTGGATTGTTTCGAGCTGAATGAGATGGAGAATAATCAGGCTTTTGAGGTTAAGGTAAAGGATTTTGGGCGTTATGGAGTCTTATTTGATGTTTTTGGAATAAAATACTTTTATATAGTTATCTAAACTACTATAATATCTTTTTCTTTTAATTTTTTGAAAAATTCAGTTTTAGTTATATATATTGTTATAGGCAATCTTCAAGAGCTCCGAAAATGGTGAACCAATATCAATATTGGAGTTGAATTGTCACAAGTTTAACACAATTACCAGTCAATCATTCAGATGGTTTTTGGAGGAAAATCAAAAGTTTGCCAGGGTTGTTAGGCTTTCAAGTAAGATATTATGATAACAAGCTTAATTTAAATTTTTTAATTGAAAAGTTTAAACTTTATGAATTTTTGAGCTGTTTTAGCTGTTTTTCAAAGAATTTTTAGCATTTTTTAAAGATTTTTATTTATTTTACTGATCCTAAACTATTTTTAAAAATTTTATAAAACAATCTCATTTCAGCCCAAACCAGAATTCAATCCTTGCGATGTACAGACCCAAACGTGCTATGCCTACTTCGAAACAATCCGACTTCAGGCCAAGAGATTGTGTTATCAGGCTTCTCCAGTGATTCTCCATTTTGTTTGGAGTTTCAAATTTACCTTTTCAAAGACGTCTTTCACTCCGAATTGGCATTAACATTGTCAATCACGGCACATTCGTTAAAACGCCTGAATGTTCAGACGATTCAAGGGCAGGCTTCAAGGATTCCAATGTGTTTTGGGTAAGGTTTTGATTGGTTTTTGATGTTTTAGAGGAATGGGACTTCGGTATGGATGTTTTTAGTATAATATTGTTGAATTTGCTTTTTGATACTCTTGGTAAATGGGTACAAAAGAGTTTTTGATATTATTGGTACTGGAAGATTATTTTTTAATTTTTAAATTTTCATAATAATGTTTTAAGTTCTTTAGAAATGACATAGAGCTAACGAATACCATGGTAAAGCTCTTTTCATCTTCGAAATGCCTTACAATTCAACCGACCGACAACATATTCATCGATGAGATGATAGCCAAGAATATGAAGGCTGTGGTACGACCTAACTTTCAAGGTATGGGCTTGTAGTACTTAAAATTTTTATGTTATTATTGTATGATCTTGTAGTACTTAAACATTTTTGTTTTACTTTGTATGGCCTTATAATACTTAAAAAATTCGTTTTACTATGGTATTACCTTGTAATACTTACATATTTCATTTTATAATACTATGGTATGACGTTCTAGTGCTTAAATTTTCATTTTATCTATAATATGACAGAGTAACGTAAAATTTCAGAACGAAAAGCGATTATCGTGACGGCTGTGGATGCGAATCTTCGAAAACTCCTCACCGGCTGGCTGTTCTACGTGTTTGTCACCAAACCGAACATTGTAAAAACTTTTAGAGTTGAAATTCCGCTAAATGCAAGGGAGAGGATTAGCAAGGTAGGATATTATCATGAATAATATCGATAATTAAAAGATGATGTCATTTACAGATTTACGTTATGTTAAAGGTGGTTAATGTAAATTAAGATGATATCTCATAGACTAAACTTTAAAAAGGAGTATATACAACTATTAAAAGACTTTTTAAATTTAAAAAGGATCGTCTAAAATTAAAAAAATGAAGTTTTTAGTAGTTATGACCTGTTTTTCAGAGAATACCAGTCGACAATCGATACCCAAGCACGAAAACCTTTAGGGTATGTAGTTCAAATGACAAGATCTTGACAATAGAACAAGATACGATTGAAATTGAAGGCGATTCATCAAAGAACATCAACGTTTTCTTTAATCCAGCTGCTTCCAATCGACCTTTCACTGTTAATGTAAGTGTTTTGGCTGTTTTTTCAATTTTTCTATATGAAAACTGAGTTTTTATGTTAGTTTATATGTTTAGAACTTAAAGCTTTATTTGGTTTGATGTTTTATTTGGTAATTACATTGTAAATTTGTTTTAAAAAATTATTTTGAAGCTTATCTCCAGTAAGACTTGTGTTAATGTATAATATAAAGCAACTTTCAGGAACTGTTTTACGTTGAAAATGCTCAAAATGGAAGTCAAGAAGAAGCATACTCTCTAGAGATTATTTATCAGTAATCAGGACAAAATTGAGAAAAAATGAAGGTAATGGTGAAGCATCTGATACCAAGTGTAATATAATTTTGGTTGAATTTTAACTTTATTGTTGTGGATTGATCTCGAATCGAATAAATAACGGGTTGTTGGTATCTTTGGGCTATTTTTTATTTAACTTTGATGTTATAAATGCTGTAGTTTTACAGTTATACTTAAAAGTTGGAGGTATAGGCATATTGGTGTGGATGCTGTTTTTAAGACTGGTGTTTTTAGAGAAAACTGTTAAATTCTAACCAAAATCAAAATAGAAAGGTTATAATTTATGATGTTGTTCTAGTGTAACATGATGTCCGACCTTTCCCAGAATTTTTCGGACAAAACCACATGGTCCAAGTTACAAAAATGCACGGTGAATGGTAAGTTAACGCTTGAATAACATGATTAATCCCCCTTAAAGCTGGTCCTAATTTGTAAATACGCGGCTTTGAAAGTATCCAGACATGGTAAACAAGCCATGAAATTTTAAGACCGTCTTCATGAGCTCATTTTGAATTTTTTAATGGACACGGAACAAAATAAAGGGACGGGGAGGGGTGTAATTTACGTTAACAACGCATAGTTACTGCAGTTAAAATTAACAAATATGCGATTATACATGCCTATTAGAAGAAAAAAACGGAAGAAAATTTAGGCTTATTACGCAAGTTTAGCCTTGTTACGCAATTTTAGGCTTAGCACACCTTTTTCAGGCTTATTACGCAAGTTAGGCTTAACACACATTTTTTAGGCTTATTACGCAAGTTTAGACTTATCACACATTTTTTAGGCTTATTACGCAATCGTAGGCTTAGCAAACATTTTTTAGGCTCATTACGTATATTTAGGCTTAGCGCACATTTTTAGGCTTATTACGCAAGTTCAGGCTTGGCACACCTTTTTTAGGCTTATTACGCAAGTTTAGACTTATCACACATTTTTTAGGCTTATTACGCAATCGTAGGCTTAGCACACATTTTTTAGGCTCAATACGCAAGTTTAGGCTTGGCATACTCATTTTTTAGGCTTATTGCGCAAGTTTCGGCTTAGCACACGGCTTTAAACACATATAGTAAAGAGTAGAATAGGATGGGGGGGGTAGGGTAAGGTAAGGTAATGCACGGGAATTAAAATGAACTTCGGAATGAAAGCTAAAAATTTTAAAATTCTATTACTATAATATAGTCTTTTATCAAATAATACTACCAAACTACTATAATCACCATCCTCCCCATTAATTTGGCCGCTCGGTTTTCTTTGTTTTTTTGCATTTACCACCGTTTGCCCTTTGGGCGTTCCGCTTTTCGGGCGGAACCTTTTGCCGAAGCCACGGGAATCCGAGATGAAGGCCTCGCATTCAATGAAACACATTGACGTCATGTTCGACAACAACATTTTCACAAAAAGAGAAAGCGGCCCGTCAATGTGACTGAAGGCTTTGGAGGGTAAATAGGGTGGGGAGAGAGGGGGGGGAGTGAGGTGTAAATAGTATGGAGGGGGGGGACATATGGCTTTGGAGGGTAAATAGTATGGAGACGAGGGGGGGGTTGGTTGAGTACGAAGAACGAGGCAGTTAGAGCAAAGTTTACAGAAGGTAGTAGATGTTTACACGCCATTCTTTTTGCATCAAGTTGCAAAGTGAGGTTTGCTCTGTAATGACAGTACGGTTGATAATCATTGTTCTAGTGTGTATTGTAATTCCATTGCGGGTGATAATCTTAGTAAGATGGTACATTTTTTGCATGCCATTCTTTTTGCATCAAGTTAAAAGGTGAGGTATGCTCTGGAATAATAGTACAAAGTCCTAGTGTGTACTGTAATCACATTACGGGTGATAATCTTAGTCTAGTTTGTACTGTATCGATAATTTTAGTATTGGATCAACCAAAAGTAGCGGGACGCTGTTTAGTTGACAAATAAATGAAAAGTGTCCCGTTACTTTTGGTTCAACTGAATAGTAGTGGAGACGGGGAGGTGTAGGTTTATCATCAGGAGAGGGGTAGTGAAAAGCGATTTTAGATCGACCAGGTTTGAAGTGTGGAGGAGGGTGTATTAAAAACTATGGATAACATTTGCAAAGCTGATATTCACGCCATTATTATATCTTCATCTTTCCTACCGTAAGCCTTAGTCACGCTTACTAGGGATTAACAAGCCCGCAATGCTTACATGAACTTCCAACATGTTTGGCTTTATTTAATTTGACTTACGTGGGGCTTCGTTTCGAGTGTGTATATGTAGCGTACTCAACGTTGTGTTATTCTTCTCTGCACCGTACTCAAATTTGGCTAGTTATCTCGTGCTCACAGGTCTTTTCTCTGTTTCTGTATCGTACTCTGCTGGGTTCAATGTGTCTCGGCATTATACTCATGTTTTGCTGTGTATCACGTGCTGAAGGAGCTTTTCTGTATCTCTGTATGGTACTCTGCTTCTATTTATCTCGTGCTCAAGGGTCTTCTTCTGTGTGTCAGCATCGTACTCAACTTTTTTTAATGCGTGTTGGCATCGTACTCAATTTTTGCTATGTATCTTGTAATCTCGTGCTCAAGGGTCTTTTCTGCGTCTTTGCATCGTACTCTGCTGGTTTCAATGTGTCTCGGCATCGTGCTCTACTTTTTCTAATGTATCTTGTGCATCAACCTCGCACGTTTTTTTCTGCGTCTCTGTATCGTACTTAAATTTTTTTTATTTAGTATTCAAGGGTCTTTTCTGTTTCTCTGCATCGTACTAAAGCTTTTCTACGTATCTCTACATCATACTCAACGAGTATACTTTTTGACTCTAGTTTTCTGGCTCTGTCATTCTCATGGTTGTGTCTGTGGACTCTTCTTTTCTCGCGATATTTTTCTGCAACTGTATGGTACTATGTTAGTATGTGTTCGGAATGACTTACCATCATGTTTTTTGCCTTTTTCTATTTAATTTTATCCCCCTTCTCTACTGTTTTAGCCTACTTTGTTGTGCTCACGATTACCCTCACTTTTAGTCTCATACTATTTCAGTACGTGTCTTTACTATCTTTAATCTTAGACGTCTGTACACTCTCTTCTTTTACTGTTATTACTCTACAACTCTAATTGAAAAAGCTTTCATACAATGCTACTCTCTGTAATTAGCTAAACGTCAACTCTGAACGTTCAAAAGTCTCTTGTTTTCACGTTGTATCTAGTGCTCTCTTTGCTTTAGGATTTGGGCTTGTAACTTTTATGTTTTAAATTTATGTTATCTTAGCTTAATATTGAAATACGTAGGTTAAGGTAGCTGAATCGTTGGGTAATTGAGCTAATCCGTTATGGAAGGATAGGATAAAGCCCTTTTTTCGAACAATTTTTAAAAATTGGTTAAAATACGCGACCTTAATTTTTCTTTATCATATAATGTTAAGCAATGACATAATGTTTTATTTAAATTTAGCCGTGAGTAAGCTTAGGCTTCGGTCTTGTAGGCTTAGAGTCAGTAGGGTTAAACTTGGTAGGATTTGAGACTTTAGGCTCAATGGGCTTAGGCATAGTAGGCTTAGGCTTAGTAGGCTTAGGCTTAGTAGGCTTACGCTTAGTAGGCTTACGCTTAGTAGGCTTAGGCTTAGTAGGCTTAGGCTTAGTAGGCTTAGGCTTAGTAGGCTTAGGCTTAGTAGGCTTAGGCTTAGTAGGCTTAGGCTTAGTAGGCTTAGTAGGCTTAGGCTTAGTAGGCTTAGGCTTAGTAGGCTTATGCTTCTTAAGCTTTGTTTTAGTAGAGGTAAGGTTATTAATCTCAAGTTTTTTGTCTAGTACAACTCCTTGACTTCTCCAACCTTCAGAATCCACAACTCTCTTCTTCCTCTTTCGTCTAACTTCTCTCCCCTCACCCTCTCTTTCTCTAATTTCCTCTCTCAAACCCCGAAAAACCCCTCGTCCTTCGTTTTTTCATGCCACGGCTTAACAGCGCTGCTGCGCACACGCTTTTCATGGAAAGCCCTGAGGACATGTATTGATTGTCCCAGACCGCCCTCAAGCCGCACACGGACCTGTCCCAAAAAACGGGCCAAACTCCGACCGGCGAAAGGAACGGTGCCGTCGAACATGGGCTTAGATTAGGTGTTAAACCCACTAGATATTAATCTGGACATTACATTGGGATTGTAGGGGAATGAGCGGTGTTTGGGTTGGGCATGGGTAGGGATTGTTGTGGGTTTTGTGGGTATGACGTCATTTAAGTTTTGGATTTTTGAGTTTTAAAATTTTTGGTTTTGAGTTGTTGTTAAGTATGATACGTATGTGTTTGTTATTGTTAGGGTGGGGGGGCGGGGGGGGACAAGCTTTGGGAAGCAGAAGGGAGGGGGGGGAGGGAATCAAGCCTTGGGACGTAGAAGGGGAGGGGGAGGGAGTTTGACGAAACTTATTTTTTTATATTTATCACAATTTTCTTATCAATAATGTTGATTTCTCATTGTATTTCACCTAAAATAACATTGTTAAGCCAAAAATGTTACCTAAAATTCGAATTTTTACCCAAATTTCCCGTTTTTTCCAAATTTTTTAACTCAAAATTAAAAACAATGCCTTTTAAAAAATGAAACCAAGAATTAACAACCTTATTGTCGACGTAACAACCTCGTTACTGATAAGGTTTTTTTCCCTAATGCAAGTGAGAATTTATTATTCTTTTCGGTGTTTAACGTCATACCGCAGCCGCAGGGCATTAAAGCGAGATTCCCGCGGAATTTTCCAAGAAGTTATTAAGACGATAGCTGGCTATGGCATAGTAAATCTTTGCCTATGCACTTTATATTATCTTAAATTTATATTATTTTAACCGATTTTTGGTTTTAAAGGGGTTTTTGGAGTTTTTAAAGCGTTTTTTGAATTTTAGTTAGAAGATTATGTTATATTACTGGCGGTTTTCAAAAAAAAATTATGACCACCTTATTTAAAAAAAAATTTTTTTTACCCCGCCCTTAAAATTTTTAAAAGAATACTTAGCCTGGCTTATTTATAGCGTTAGAAAAATATTTTTACCCTACCTTCAATCACCCTATCTTTTATTCAACCTCCCCCCCCCCTCCCGCCAACATTTTTTTCGCGTTAAGCCTAAACCGAGCCCAAAACCACGATTTCAATCAAAAAATATAACTTTTTTTTAGAATTATGCGGCGATGTGATCGAGGAACGGGGCTTAGTCTCTTCCTCATCCTGAATGTCGTCTTCTTAGACCTGGTCTCCTTCATTCATTCCGCTGAAGTGTTCACCAACCACTTCCTCGTCCACACCCATAAGCCCGGCATCGAGCACGCACATCAAGTCGCCAAGCGACACGGCTTCGTGAACCGCGGACCGGTGGGTTTTGGCACTAGTTTTGTTTTAAATTTTTAAATTAAAAAATTTTCGGAAATTTAAAAAATTTTGAAAATTTAAATTTTAAGCCTAAAAATCGAAATAATGGGTTTAAAATGATTTTAAACGTTTAGGAAAATGATTTTATTGTAAAATACGAATATTGTTAATTTTTTTAAATTTGAAAAAATTTTAGAAAAATTTTTAATTTCGAAAAATTTTAAAATTTAAATTTTAAGCCTAAAACTTGAAATAATGGGCTTAAAATCGCTTTTAAACTTTTAGAACAAGGATTTTATTGTAAAATACGAATAGTTAAAATTTTTGAAATTAAAAAAAAAACTAAAAAAATCAAAACATTTTAAAAAAAATTTTTTAAAAAAAATTTAGTTTCAAGGCTAAAACTCGAATTAATAGGCTTAAAATGGCTTGCTAACTTTCAGATTTCTTTTGTAAAATACGCTTGAGATATCTATTTAAATTTTAATAATCTTTTACATAATACCTAAATACAACCAAAGATGAATCCGAAAAGGTCAACTGCCATTCTTAATGATATTGCGTGCTTAAAACACGGACAATCCGTTTTTTACACGGAGCACGAGATCCACGAGTATCAGAAAACGTTCGTGTTTCATTTTTTTCCGTGCTCTCTCCACTTTTACCTAATTAGCTACCGTAGTCCACGCTCGTTGAGTGCCTAAATCAATAAGAGGAGGTTAAAAAAGGAAATTATTAACCACCTACGGGAATTATCTAGTACTGTGAGTAAATTTTTGGTATTGTGGGTAGAGAGCTGTACCCTCAGTACTAGGGAGGATATAAAGGTTGGGCGCTCTACCTCTGCCCGGTGATGTAGGGTTGGTACCTTCCGCTTGTCCTAAATAAGTCAATACTGTACTCAATCTTGCCTAATCATTGATATAGTACCAAAGAATAATCATTAATACAGTACTAAAAAACACTCGTTCATAAAGTACTAAATAGTACTCATTGATACAAAAACTAAAGAAAGTAGAGCACGTTGAAGAAAGATATAACGATCCACCATTTCAGGTACTTGGCTCGGACACTCAATGGCACTTTGTACATAGCGGACTTTCTCATGCTCGCACTCGACGATCGGTTGGACATCATGTAAAACTTAACAAGGATAATGATGTGAGTTTTTAATATTGTTTTCTTGTTCTATTTTTGTTTATAGGTTTAGCTGAGTTATGCTTAGTAGGCTTAGGCTTCGTACACTTAGTCTCAGTAGGCTTAGGCTCAGTAGGCTTAGGCTTGGTAGGCTTAAGCTTAGTAGGCTTAGGCTTAGTAGGCTTAGGCTTACTAGGCTTGGGATCAGTAGGCTTAGTGGGCATACGCATTGTAGGGTTAGGCCTAGCAGATGTTACAGTAGATAACAGTAGAATTTGGGTTTATAAATGGTATATATACAGTAATATGGCAAATCACAAGTGATGCCTTGCAGAAATATAGAGTAAGATCCCAGCACTCGCAGTCATTTGTTGGGTCGTTTTACATCGAGGCAAATATTATATAAAACTACAATATTACATAAGAAAACGTTGCGCAATACGATTCCTGACAATTTCTCTAAGGCTATGTCATTATATAATAGCATTATATTAGGTAACACTGCACATAGTTTACAAAATTTGTAGCTGATACGATGTTTCAAGCTTAAACTTAATGCTTTTGAGGCTTTACTAAAACACGACAAGCCTAAACTCCTGAACATCTCAATAAACAACCCAAAACTATGATAAAACAAATGTTTAGGTAGCATACGCGGAGCAAATGACCGGCTACCGTCGGCTGAAGCGCGGCTACCGGCCGTTGGAAGAGCGTCTTCAAGAACAACTCGACTTCACGGCCGTTCAATCGCCCTCGGACCCGTTGTATCCGTACCAGTGGTACCTGAAGAACGTCGGCCAATCCAACGGCAAGCCCCGACTGGACTTGAACGTGGAGAAGGCCTGGGCCATGGGAATCACCGGCAAGAACATCACCACCGCCATCATGGACGATGGTGTGGATTACATGCATCCTGACCTCAAGAACAACTTTGTAAGGGGGTTTTGGAGTTTTAGATGAAGATGGGGTTTATTGTTGAATTATAGGGCTATATTGTAGTAGCTTAGGTATAGAGATTACGGCAATTTAGCCTTTTAAGTTTGTAGTACTAAGATATTGAGAAGAATTGAGTTTATATTGTTTTAGAACGCCGAAGCCAGCTACGATTTCAGTTCAAACGATCCTTTCCCATATCCACGATACACTGATGATTGGTTTAACTCTCACGGAACTCGGTGAGTCGTAACATCTTGTTTTACTGATTGATTTTCTACTGGTAGTCACAAAAAAGCTATGGTTAATCTTTTCGCCGCAATAACACTTAAAAATTTATATTATCATACCTTTTTGAAGTAGAATAATATCAACTATAAGATGTAAAGCCAAATTTTAAACTGATATTCCAACTCCAGATGCGCCGGCGAAATCTCGGCCGCCCGTGACAACGGAATCTGCGGCGTCGGCGTCGCCTACGACAGCAAAGTCGCCGGAATCCGCATGTTGGACCAGCCCTACATGACCGACCTGATCGAAGCCAATTCCATGGGCCACAAACCCGACCTCATCCACATCTACTCCGCTTCATGGGGCCCAACTGACGATGGAAAAACCGTCGACGGACCAAGAAACGCCACGATGCGTGCCATCGTCGAAGGTGTGAACAGCGGCCGCAACGGACTCGGCTCCATCTTCGTATGGGCTTCCGGAGACGGCGGAGAAGACGACGACTGTAACTGCGATGGTTATGCCGCTTCCATGTGGACCATCTCCATCAACTCGGCCATCAACAACGGCGAAAACGCTCACTACGACGAATCCTGCTCATCAACCTTGGCTTCCACCTTCTCGAACGGAGGCCGAAACCCGGAAACTGGCGTCGCTACCACCGACTTGTACGGCCGTTGCACCCGCAGCCACAGTGGAACCTCGGCCGCTGCTCCCGAAGCCGCCGGAGTGTTTGCTTTGGCATTGGAAGCCAATCCACAGATCACCTGGAGAGACCTTCAACATCTGACCGTCCTGACCTCAACCCGAAACTCACTGTTCGATGGAAGATGTCGTGAACTCCCAGAACTCGGCATCAAGGACAACCACAAGGTCAAGAAAGGCAACTGCACTCACTTTGATTGGCAAATGAATGGCGTTGGACTTGAGTATAACCATCTGTTCGGATTCGGTGTTTTGGACGCGGCCGAAATGGTCCAATTGGCCATGGTTTGGAAGACGGCTCCACCACGATTCCATTGTGAAGCTGGTACTATCGATACCCCACAGTGAGTTTGGTTTTTCATTGAAATAGAGGGAAGGGTGCAAAAAATAGGTAACAAATAGTGATGAACAATGAAAAATCAAGCTTTTAGCTTGGGAATTTGTTTTATGTTAATGTAGATCAATCTTAAAGTACTAAAAAGGTAATTTAGCTGATTTTGTCCCTAAAAATCAAAATTATTACCTAAAATTCTAAAACATGTTATCCTTCCTTGCCTTTAGGGAATTTTAGCTCTTTTTCCGTTCCCAAACTTAATTTATACCTACTTTCCTTCAGTGAGATCCCCGACGACGGAAACCTGGTCCTCGAACTGAACACCGACGCCTGCGCCGGCTCCGCTACCGAAATCAACTATCTCGAGCATGTACAAGCGGTTGTTACCCTGAACAGCAGCCGACGAGGAGACACCACCTTATACCTGATCTCACCATCCGGCACTCGCACCATGATCCTGTCAAGAAGACCCAAGGACGACGATTCGAAGGACGGCTTCACCAACTGGCCCTTCATGACCACCCACACCTGGGGCGAGAACCCGCGCGGTCGCTGGAGACTGGTCGCTAGATTCCAGGTAATTTTGGGCGAAATGGTTTTTAAAATGTCAAAATTTTCTAAATTTAAAAGTTAGGACAATTTTACGTTCTTTTAGTCCAAACTCATAAGAGAAACTTGAAAAGGTATCATTTTTGACAATAAAACTGACTTGCAACAGAATGCCAAGAGTGTTTGGCATTTAATTTTTTTTGTTGTGGGACCAAACCTTCTTTACAGTGTTAAATAGAAACAACCACACCTTTTGTTCACATATTCTAAAAACTCATTTTCCGCCAAGTTATGACCATGTAAACCCCGTATCAATTATGCAAATTACGTAAATCCATTCTTTGCAGGGTACGGAGAAACATCGCGGAACGTTGAAGAAATTCACGCTGATGCTTCACGGTACCAAGGACGCGCCGTACGTCGGAATCGAGCCACTCGAAGGCCACCGAAACGCCAAGTTGCAGCTCGTGCAAACGGCCCACAAACGCATGGTTCAGTAGACGCGACCGGTCTATTGTCAAACATCTTCTTCATCCCACCATCCTACTGACGAAACGAACGTTCTCTCTTCTCTTGTGTGAATTTCCTTGGTACTTTTCCTTCTTTTTTCGAGTATTTTGCGATTTTTGGCGTTGTTGGCTTCCACGAAACGTTGGAGCGGTTCCCGGGGACTGTTTGGGACGGCTGGAGACGGTTGGGGCCGCGTTTGGTTGTTCGGTTTTTGGGGAGGAGAATATAAATTTTGAGCTGAAATTTTAATTTTTGATTAGTTTTTGAAAAATTGAAGATTTTTTCAAGTTTTAAATACAAATTCAAGGTTTATTTTAACGTTTTACAGATCAAAAACTTAATTTTAAGGCCGTTTTGTTTCATTTCAACCTAACTTAACATCAGAAACTTCAATTTTTATTAACTTTTGAGACAATATCTCTCAACAAATTAAATTTCAGCTTAAAATTTTAACTTTCTAGTCCAAAAACACCCAAATTTTAGCCTCTAACACTAAAATTTCAGCTGTTCGCGGCCAATCCAAGCGGTTTTTTTTCGATCATCTCGGTTATCAGGCGGTTTTATCATTGTTTCAAGCGAGTAAATCCAGTTGAGCGGTTGTAATTTAATAAATTAATACGTTGACGCTGATTCTCATTCCATATGTAAATTTGGTTTTACAGTAAATTGGCATATATGTTTGACGGTCGATTATTTTGGCTACGTTTTTGGAAATAAATTTTAAATTTTTATACCTAAAATAAGGTTTTTAGTACTATTTTGGACTTAAATATCTTGTCTGGTACATCCTAGTAGTTTTTAAAGTCCTTTCTTCTGGTTATACTTGCAGTACCATCTATTAGGTGCCGACATAAAGAAGCCGCCATTTTTTACAGGAAATTGCAGGAAAAGGATGGCGGGTTCTTTATGTCGGCACCTAATAGTAAAATTAAGATCAAGCTCCATCGCCAATTCTAATATCTTCTAATCCTCTTCTATCTCCAACTGTACTCTCTTCATTTCCCGCACTCTCTCGTCGATCCCAGTGTATTTATTTATTGTGTATTATAGTTGTTTTTTATTAATATCCGAGAGACTTAGATAAAACTGGTCCATCTTTGTGTGTTTGGAAATTATTAACATTTTTTATTTTTTTTCGAAATTTTTTGAAATTTTGAAAATGAAAAAGGAGGTTTTAATTAATTTTTAAATTTTAGTAGAGCTAGTGAAGTGAGACTAAAATTGACTAAAATACGGTTTGGATAATGTAAAAGTTGAACTTTAATATTGAAAATAATAGTTGAAGTTTTGAACTGGCATACAAAGTAAAATTTATTAAAAATGGTCTTAGTTTTTACTTGTTTTTGAATTTTTTATATTGGGCGTATAGCTTAAAATCTATTTTTTTCTTTACTTTTATGTCCATTCTTTTCTTCTTTCTCGGTTTCTATTGCTTATGAAATCTCATGTCTTTTCTGGTACTTATCCTTCCTTTACCTCAATCCTCTAAAAAAAATACAGTGGAACTCCTGTATACATCCCCCGGGGACTTGAAATTTGTTCGTTATAGCGGAGTTTCGTTATAGAGGAGTTTTAAATACACTGTGTGGTGGTAGACGGGGAACAGTTGTTCGTTATACAAGAGTTTAGTTATAGAGGAGTTCGTTATACAGGAGTTACACTATATATATCTTAAGACATAGTACCGTTACAGAAGCAAAAAGCTAACAACTTTTTTAATAGTAACTTTTGAAATAATTTAGGTATGTTTTAACAAAAACCTGACCAATTTTACAAAATAAACCACTTTTTTTGCGTTAATTACCTACAAAACCATTTTCTACGTTTGTTCTTCAAAGGTTAATAGATACACCTCTTGACACCGTTTCAACAAAATTATAATACCTTTCCTACCTATTTACACAAAGGTTTCTAAGTTTATTTCAAAAAACGTTTGCAAAACAACCTGTTTTACACAGGTTTGTAACCCAACTCATGTATAACATAGCGATACATGAGTTCATATGCCGTTTCCTAAACATAATTGAAATTTAATTGAGCAAAGTAAAGTTTTCAAAGCCTAAACGAAAACCATGTTGAAAAATGTGATACGAAGGTTGTGACGCTAGGTTTTTCGTTAAAAATGAATTTATTAAACGTTTCATTTATTCTTATTCATCAGACGGAGGCGTTGTAAGAGTTTAATTGTCAGTTCATTTGGTGAACAGTCTTTAGACTTTATGTTCGGAAAAAATGTGGGAGATTTTTTAAGTTTTAAAGCCAACATAATTAGGCTTGTGAAACAAGTTTAGATTTAGCACTCATTTTTGAGTTTATCATCCAAATTTAGGCTTATGCACTTAGGCTTAGCACGGATTTGTGACGCTATCAAGGCTTCTTACGCAAGTTTAGGCTTAAAACAGATTTTTAGGTTTAGCAATCATTTTTTAGGCCTATTACTCAATTTTGGTTTCACCACTCTTTTTTATGCTTGTTACGCAAGTTTAGGCTTATTGCATAAACTTTTAGGCTTAGCACAGATTTTTAGACTTATTGCGGGAGTTTAGGCTTATTGCGTACAGTTTTAGGATTACTACGCAAGTTTAGGCTTGGCACACATTTTTTTAGGCTTAGCACACATATTTTAGGCTTATTACGCACTTTTAAGCTTAGGACACATTTTTAGGCTTAGCGCACATTTTTTAGACTTATTAAGCAAGTTAGGGTTAGAGTAGGTTAGGGTAAGGTAGGATAAAGTGGAATAAGATGGGCAGAGTAAAATAGGAGAAGGTATAAGCTCGTTTACCTCAATGTAAACACGACGACGCTAACCTAATATCAGCAGCAGTGATCATGTCAAGTTTAAGTGACATGTTCCGTAAGATTTTTTTTGTTCGTATGATCATCTTCTCATTGTCTCTGATTTAATGAGCATTATTATTTCATACCTCCGGTTTTTTGCGCGCGGTTTCCTTTCCCGTTCCAAACCGCATTTCAAGGTAAAATATTATAGGTTTTGAATACGTGAAAGGGAAACGTATACGACAAGTTTACGTTGTTCAGAGTGTTTTTGAGATGTTTTAGTTTTTTATATTATTTTAGGTTTGAGATTTGTCTTAAAAATTTTGGGTAGGGCAAGATAAATAAGGCAAATTTACGCTTAACACAATTTTTTAGGCTTATTACGCAAGTTTAGACTTAGCACATATTTTTTAGGCTTATTACGCATGTTTAGGCTTAGCACACATTTTTTAGGCTTAGCACATATTTTTAGGCATAGCACACGTTTTTTAGGCTTAGCACACGTATTTTAGGCTTAACACACCTTTTTTAGGCTTAGCACACATTGTTTAGGCTTAACGCGTATTTTTAGGCTTATTACGCATGTTTAGGCTTAGCACACATTTTTTAGACTTAGCACATATTTTTAGGCATAGCACACGTTTTTTAGGCTTAGCACACGTATTTTAGGCTTAACACACCTTTTTTAGGCTTAGCACACATTGTTTAGGCTTAACACGTATTTTTAGGCTTAGCACACTTTTTGTAGGCTTAACGCACATTTTTAGGCTTATTACGCATGTTTAGGTTTAACACACGTTTTTTAGGCTTAGAACACCTTGTTTAGGCTTAGCACACATTTTTAGGCTTAACACACATTTTTTAAACTTAGCACACATTTTTAGGCTTAACACTTTTTTTAGGCTTAACAGATATTTTTAGGCTTAATACACATTTTTTAGGCTTAACACACGTTTTTAGGCATAGCTCACTATTTAAGGTAGGATAAGGTAGGGATGGGCCGAATAGGTCAAGGTAGGGTAGGGTAATGTGAGGTAATGTAGAGTACATGAAGAAGGAGGTGGTTATCTCAACGCTGTTTAACAATTACTATTTACTTAAAATTCAAAATTTTAAAATTTTAATAGGGTTTTAAAATTTCATAGTCCATCACAAAATGGGGTCGTTCTATGGGATTTTAATTATGTATAGTATAACATTATTTAAAAAACCGTCACGGTTATTATGCGTTTTGTAAACAAAATGTGTTAAAACTTGTTTTGAGTTGAAAAATAAACATGTTTTCAAGTGTTATGCTGGTTCTTATGTTGAAAAACCACAAGTTAAGCTTGTTTTTAAATATTATAAGGTATAGTGGTTATATGAAAAAGCAAAAAATTTTCTAATTTAGTAAAAAATTTAATTTTTTAAACGAATTTAAGCCTAAAAATGTTTTTTTGCTGCAAAATATGATAAAATTTAAAAATTAAAAAAATTAAATTTTTAAAATTAAAAAGTTAAATTTTTTTCACCGAATGTGAGCCTAAAAATTTTTTTTTGCCTTTAAATGCGATAAAAATTTTTAAAATTAAAAAATGATTTTTTTCCCAAACGTAAGCCTAAAATTTTTTTTTACTTTATGCTGATATAAAAAGTTTACAAGTTTAATAATTTTTTTTAAGTTTTGTTTGCCCAATAATGACAAATAACTGTCATTTTCAGTCAAACACATCATGGGAACGACATTATTTTCTTTATTATATCCAAACATAATTTATTTGAGATTTCCAATTAGAATTCAAACTTTTAATGCCTTTTTTGATGATTTTTGGGGAAATAATTTTTGCTCCACCCGCTAGGATTTGAATAATTTGAAATTGTGAAAAGGACGCGATTAACAACTTTTTGTAGTTTTATTCGTTTTCAACCCATACTTTGATTATTTGTCATTTTGACCTAACATAACATTAAGTTATAGTATCAAAATTGTGTTCAACTGGCTAAGTCACGTAGGTTTTTTTTGTTTTGTTAGGTTAGGGCAGAGTAGGATGAGGCAGGATAGAGCATGGTATGGTGGGCAGGGTAGGGCAAAGTAAGGTACAGACATGGGGAACGGGTTGGGCCGGCCTGAATGTTAGGCCCGGCCCTATTTGAGTTTTTCGGGCCGAATTTTTTTAAGCGGGAACGGGCCGGGCTTTTTGCGGGCCGGGCCGGGCTTTTTTGGGCCGGGCCGGGCTTTTTCGGGAATTCCAGGCTTGGCCCAATCATAATATTGCTCAGGCCCGTTTTCCATGTCGTGTAAAGTAAGTTAGGGTAGGATATGGTGGGGAATGGTAGGATAGTATAGCTTACGGTAGGGTAGAGTAGGGTAGGGTAGGATAAAGTAGAATAGAGCAGGATAGGGTACCAGGACAATTCTTTTTTAAGTCAAGTTTTTAATGTAAAGTAAGTTGAAAGAATCACCCAGTTATGACTAAAACATTGTGTGAAATGACCTTGATCCAGTTCAATAAGACGATTTTGTGACTTTCGTTTTTTCTTTATCGTTAAATTAAAATTAAATTTAATGCTTATTTTAACTTTTTTTTAAATTTGTATGAATTTTTCAAGGCTTGGAAAATTTTCTTTTTTGATTTATTTAGCTGGTTACTAATTATTAAAAAATTTGTTTTGACACATTGACTTGCGGCTCATATAAAATACGGTTGTTATTATTTTGAGTATATAAAGTATAAAAAAGATTGATATTTTAAAAATAGGACATGTTGTTTTAGATATGGGTTTGAGCAACGGCCAAGAGGCCGATGAAAGGCCACTGAAGCCTCGACGGACTTATAAGGCTGATGAAACGCCATCGCCTTTCATCTGTTTGCTATTTGGATTTCAGGTAATATTTTCAATTTAAAAAAAAATTTTACGCACCACACCCCCCCCCCTCAAAAAAAATTTTTTTTGAAAAAAAATGGTTTAAAAATACTTTCCGGTTGATATAATCGTATTTTACATTCAAAAACCAAACATTTTTTCAGCAAGTGATGGTATGTGTATCAGCCCTTCTGGTAATCCCATTCTTACTGTCTAGCTACATGTGTGCTGGTAGTAACGAAAACCATCTTCGCGTTGAACTCATCTCATCAACTTTTGTAGCCTCGGGCATTTCGACTTTAATTCAAACCGGGTTTGGCATGAGATTGGCATTGTTACAGGGAACGGCGTTTGCTTACGTACCTTCAGTAGAAGCCTTCAACTTGTTGCCGGAGAATGCTTGTAACTACAATTCAAGCCAGCCTGCACCTCAAAGCGAATACTATGGGAGGTTGAGATATGTGAGTGATGTTATATAGGAGGGACAATTGTAAAATTATATTGTAGTAGGCAAGGTAAGTAGGATAAGTCATCACAGAGTATGAAAGGGTAAGGAAGGGTATACTAGAGCAGGACATGGTAGGGTAGGGTAAGATATTGTAGGGTATAGTAGGGTAGAGTAGGGTAGGGTAGGGTAGGGTAGGGTAGGGTAGGGTAGGGTAGGGTACGATACACTAGATTACGTTTTTTCTTTGTAAACAAAGTTCTTGCGACTGTCCAAATCGATTCAAAATTCAATTTTAGATCCAAGGTTCTTTACTATTATCAGCACTAGTACCAATGTTAATTGGATGTACTGGTTTAGTGGGTATGTTGACAAAGTTCATTGGGCCTATCACGGTATCTCCATTGATCTTACTTTTAATGGCATCCTCAGTAGAGATGTGTGTCAAACGAATGGAACAACATTGGGTTAGCTTGATGTAAGTTGGTACAGTTTTTATAAAAATTGGTACTATTTTTTTGATTTTTGGTACTATTTTTAAAACTTTGGTCCCGTTTCTGAAAATTTAGTACTATTTTTAAACTTTTGGTACAATTTTTAAAACATTGGTACCGTTTTTATAAAATTTGTACAATTTTTAAATTTTCGTACTTTTTTCGAAATTTTGGTACTCTTTTGAAAGTTTAGTACATTTCTTAAACTTTTGGTACTACTTGACAAATTTTGGTACTGTTTTTAAATAATTGATACTATTTTGAAATTTTGGTACATTTCTTAAACTTTTGGTACTACTTTTTAAATTTTGTTTTTACTTTTCATATTTTGGTACTATTTTTAAATTTTGGTATCGTTTTTGAAATTGTGGTACCGTTTTCGAAGTTTTTGTACTATTTCAGAAAATAGTTTAATACACATCTTAAACTTTTAGTACTATTTTTCAAATTTTGGTACATTTTTTAAACTTTTGGTACTACTTTTAAAATTTTGGTACAATTTCTAAAAATTAGCCAAATTTCTAAAATTAACCGTCATTTTTAATTTTCAGTCAAGCAGCCACCTTGTTCGTAACCGTACTGTATCTGGCCGAGCTTCGTATACCTATTCCCGGCCGAAAGAACGGTAAATTCCACTGGTACAGAGTGAATTTGTTTGGCCAATACCCATACTTGATTGCCATTTTGATTTCATGGGGCTTCTGTGCTATTCTGTCGCTGCTGGAGTTGGTTCCGGCCGAAAGCGCGGCTCGTACTGATAAGATCAGGAACTTGGAGGTAGGGATTTTAAACTTTTTTTATATGGCAGGGGTGAGTTTTGCGGGGGGTTAAAAATTTTTTTTGCAAAGCGAGATAATTTGTTTTTAAGGCAAAGCGGTCGCAAAATTTTTTTTCGTGGGCGGGGTAAAAATTTTTTGGGAGGGGGGGGGGGGGGTAAATTAAAACGAAATTTTATTTTGACTTGAACTTCAAACATAATATCATTGTTAGCTCTGTAAATTTTTAAACATCACATTTTCAGGCCATTTCCAACGCGCCCTGGTTCAGAGTACCGTATCCAGGCCAGTTTGGTCCGCCAAGGTTCAATGCCTCTTTATTCTTTGCTTTCTTAGTATCAGCTTTAACTTCTGTATTTGAATCTGTAGGAGACTACCATGCTATAGCCAGGGTATCTGAAGAGAGATCACCCCCATCTCATGCTATAAACCGTGGCATTTTGGCTGAAGGCATGGGCAGTTTTGTCAGTGGACTTATTGGACCTGGTGTTGGGTTAACTACTCATACTGAGAACATTGGTGTTATTGGCATTACTAAGGTAAGTATAGCATATGGTATAAAATATTTTTTTGTACCATCCGACCCTACCCTATCCTACCGTACCCTGCCCTATCCTACCCTATCTTACACCCTACCCTACTCTACTTTACCAAACACTAACTTACCTTACCCTACAATACCTTGCCCTACCCTAATTAAAAAAATTCTAGGTAGCCAGCCGAACCACGATGATAGTAGCCGGTTGTCTGTTGATTTTCCTAGGCCTATTCACCAAAATTGGCGCTGTTTTATCGACCATCCCAGAGCCATTGGTTGGCGGTGTGTTGGCCTCATCTATGGCCATGGTCGGCGGTGTTGCCATAGCCAATGTGCAGTCGGTGGATTTGAATAACTCCAGAAATGTCGCAATTCTCGGATTCTCATTAATGGTCGGGCTTATCGTGCCGAATTACTTCACTAAACATAGCCCTTCGTCTGGTAAGCCTAAACTTGTGTGTTAAGCCTAAAATTGCTTAGTAAGCCTAAACCTGTGTGCTAAGCCTAAAATTGCGTAACAAGCCTAAAAAATGTGTGCTAAGCCTAAAAATTTTGCTCAAGCATAAAATTGTGTGCTAAGCCTAAAATTTTCTTCTAAGCCTAAAATTTTTGTTAAGCCTAAAATTTTGTGTTAAGCCTAAAAATTTTGCTCAAGCATAAAATTGTGTGCTAAGCCTAAAATTTATGTTAAACCTAAAATTTTATGCTAATCCTAAAATTTTTTCTAAGCCTAAACTGTTAAACCTAAGCTAGCGTGATCAGTTCAAAATTGTGTACTAAGCCTAAAATTGCATAATAAGCCTAATATTCCCATACCGTACCTTTCTCTACAGTACGCTATCTCAATAACACATCTAATTTTAGGCTGGGAAGAGTTCGACAAGGTGTTCCGAGTCCTCATGAACATGCCCTTCTTCGTTGGCGCGGCTACAGCTTGCATCCTGGACAACACCGTACCCGGCGCTACTCGTACTCAACGTGGACTACGAGAACGTGGCATGGGCCATGAGTTTGGGCCTAGCAATCGTGACATTTATGCGTTCCCGGACTGGGCCATGAACTTGTTAGAGAAGTTCCCGGCTTTAAAAATACTGCCATTCATACCTAAAGAGAAGAAAATGTCGTCGAATCGAGTACAAGATAGTACGGTTTCGCCTTGATAAGGCCTTTAAGCTATCTTATTGTACATAAACGAGATTTTAACTTGGTGCTTGAGGTTTTATATGGCATTACTTGCCACTTAAAATTTATCTTTCGGTTAAAATTTTAATTTTTAAAAATTTTTTTAAATTTCAAAATTTTTCAAAAAATTTTAGGTAACAAAAATGAGACAAGTAATTTATGAGCTGTAAATACACTCAAGATAATATCAATTTAACGCAATTACAACTACAGAAATACTATTTGAATTTTGAGATTTTCTACGAGGTACTACAGTATGAGTATATAGTAAGGATATTGACCGGTATAACAATATAACAGCTGATTTTATACACAAACGTTTAGCTGCATTATCGTAAAAGGGTAAAAAACCATATCATAGTGGTATGAAGACTAGCTATATTAATATTAGATTGTATAAAAAGAAATGAGCTATTGTATAAAAAGTAATGAGCTATTGTACAAAAAGTAATGAGCTATGTCTCATAGGGAAATACGTATAAAAAGTAATGAGCTATGCCTTATAGCTAATTTTCAAAAAACTCAGTAGCTCATTACTTTTTATACAACCTGATACAAACATTTTCAAAAAGTTGGTAGCTCATTGTTTTTTATACAACCTAATATAAAATAATTTAAGTTAATTTACAACTTTTAAACTACAGTAATTATGAACATACCAAACTTATAATTAAACATAGTATAAGGAAGACCATGTATTAGGTGCCGACATAAAGAACCCGCCATATTTTGCCTCTAATTTCCTGTAAAAAATGGCGAATTCTTTATGTCGGCACCTATAATCAAAGCCGAGCAATCCATTTACAGTTCAGTATGTCGAGTTTTTGCGTCTTCTGCTTCGTATAGGTAGTCCATGTACTCTGAGTATGGATCAATGTTTTCGAATTTGTGAAAAGATATTGGTGGTATCTTGGCAATGTATCTCGGATCGTATTCTTTTCGTTGTGCTTGATGGAAGGCTTGAGAATGGAGGATTGGGATGTGGAGGCGGCGGGCACAGGCTCCTTAAGAGTGATATAACATTATTACTTCTGAAATCAAAAATTAAAAATTTTTAAAAAAAAAGCTTACCAATGATCATATCATCAGGAGAATCAAGTTGAGGGCATTCGCAAGACACGGCTAAATGTCTGGCTGCTTCTCTTGATATTACAAACCTATAACAACATAAATTAATAGCATCAGAAGCTCTATCTCAATCTGAACACGGTGCCTTGTACCTAAAAGTCATAAATAGAACCCCCCCCCCCAAAATATTTTCGAAAAAAGTTGAACGTGCTGTGGATTTTTCGACCCCCGCCCCCAGACCAAAAGCCCCCGCCCTCCCCTGCCCATACATCTACTTAATGTATTAGGCGCCGACATAAAGAACCCGCCATACTTTTCCTGTAATTTCCTGTAAAAAATGGCGGGTTCTTTATGTCGGCACCTAATACAGGGTGTCCAGAGAAAAGTGGAAGAAAGTCCAGGCTTTGTTTTCAAAAAATAGAAGTCCAAATTGGCTGATTCTTTTTTTGTTAGGCTTCTAATAGCATGCGGATTTGTTCTGTATGATTTTTTTGATTATTCGGCGGAGGCTCGGCGAAGACCGGCGGACGGTATTTACAGTGTTTTTAAAGCTATTTCAAAGCATTTTGTATTGCTACTCACGTTTTGGCTCTTTTTTAAATTTAATTTTTTAATTTTTACTAAAATTTGGTACCATCGGCGGAGAAATTCGGCGAACGCCATAACTCAGCCAAATATTGATATTTTTCTTCCAAACAAAAACCAACGTTTTTTATGTTTGTTTGCCCTCAAAATAAACTACATTTGGTAATTTTCAAACTTGTGCACAAAAATCGGCGGAGGCCATAACTTTGTTCAAAATCAATATTTTGACTTCAAACAAAAAACATTTTGCTTGTATGGAAATCTTCTTTAAAATGATAAAGTTTTACAAAATTTAGTCAAAAACAAAAAAATCGGCGGAGAGCCCGATTATCGGCGGAGACCATAACTTCGTTCAAAGTCAATATTTGAACTTGAAGCAAAAACCATTATGTTTGTATGGAATTCTTCTTTCAATTAATAAATTTTGATAAAATTTAAACAAAAATTAAAGAATCGGCGGAGAGCCCGTTTATCGGTGGAGACTATAAATTTGTTCAAAGTCAGTATTTTGAATTCAAACAAAAACCATTAGGTTTGTATTCAAATATTCTCTAAAATAATAAAATTTGATTGTCTTAAAATAAAAACTAAAGAATCGGCGGAGAGTATGTTTATCGGCGAAGGACATAAATTTGTTGAAAGTCAATATTTTACTTTTAAACAAAAAACAGTATGTTTGTATGTGGTACTTCTTTAACATAATGAAATTTCGTTACACATTTGCTTTTAACGTCAGGAGACCGAAACATTATTTTTATCGAGAAGAAATTTTTTGTAAAAGTTAAATAACTTAACTAATATGTACCAAGAGATACAAACATATCGTTTTTTGTTTGAAGCTAAAATATTGACTTTGAACAAAGTTATGGCCTCCGCTGATAATCGGGCTCTCCGCCGATTCTTTCGTTTTTGTTTAAATATTGTAAAAACTGATTAAACCAAAAAAGATCTCCATAAAAACATAATGATTTTTGTTTCAAGTCAAAATATTGACTTTGAACAGAGTTATGGCATCCGCCGATAAACGTGATCTCCGCCGATTCTTTAGTTTTAATTTAACGTTTACCGAACTTTACAAATTTGAAGAAGTATTACATAAAAACATAATTTTTTTTGTTTGAATTTAAAATATTGACTTTCAACAAATTTATGTCTTTCGCCGATAAACATACTCTCCGCCGATTCTTTAGTTTTTATTTTAAGACAATCAAATTTTATTATTTTAGAGAATATTTGAATACAAACCTAATGGTTTTTGTTTGAATTCAAAATACTGACTTTGAACAAATTTATAGTCTCCGCCGATAAACGGGCTCTCCGCCGATTCTTTAATTTTTGTTTAAATTTTATCAAAATTTATTAATTGAAAGAAGAATTCCATACAAACATAATGGTTTTTGCTTCAAGTTCAAATATTGACTTTGAACGAAGTTATGGTCTCCGCCGATAATCGGGCTCTCCGCCGATTTTTTTGTTTTTGACTAAATTTTGTAAAACTTTATCATTTTAAAGAAGATTTCCATACAAGCAAAATGTTTTTTGTTTGAAGTCAAAATATTGATTTTGAACAAAGTTATGGCCTCCGCCGATTTTTGTGCACAAGTTTGAAAATTACCAAATGTAGTTTATTTTGAGGGCAAACAAACATAAAAAACGTTGGTTTTTGTTTGGAAGAAAAATATCAATATTTGGCTGAGTTATGGCGTTCGCCGAATTTCTCCGCCGATGGTACCAAATTTTAGTAAAAATTAAAAAATTAAATTTAAAAAGAGCCAAAACGTGAGTAGCAATACAAAATGCTTTGAAATAGCTTTAAAAACACTGTAAATACCGTCCGCCGGTCTTCGCCGAGCCTCCCCCGAATAATCAAAAAAAATCATACAGAACAAATCCGCATGCTATTAGAAGCCTAACAAAAAAGAATCAGCCAATTTGGACTTCTATTTTTTGAGAACAAAGCCTGAACTTTCTTCCACTTTTCTCTGGACACCCTGTACTATAATACCCAAAAAAAACCTACGCCGACCCCCCAGTAGGGTAATCGTATCCTCCCAGGCCGTCCCAATCAAATCCGTAGCCGTATCGCTCGCCCAGTATTACTTTACTCGTCGATGGAAGACAGTTCAACATACGATGGATACGTGACACACTTAGTAAGGTATCGTCATCAGCTATTACCAGCCATGGAGCTTGTTTTACCTCTTCATGACTCAGGTAATGCTTGATTATTGCTAGGGTTTTGCCGCAGTGACCTGAAATATAAAGGTTTTAGTTCAAAAAATGGCGGTTCATCGTGATACTTTACCACAATATAGACTGGAATAGTAATACCTTAGCTAAAAATGGCTTAAAACTTCAATATTTTAGGTTAAAAAAGCCTAAAATGCCAACATTTTAAATAAAAATGATCAAAAATTCCAAAACAATGTCCTTCAATTCAAACTCGTCTTATTAAAAATGCCATTTTAAGGTATATCTATGTAAAACATCATATCATATTTAAACTATCAGTTAAAGACAAAAGTCAAAAACATTAGGTACCGACATAAAGAACCCGCCATACTTTTCCTGTAATTTCCTGTAAAAAATGGCGGGTTCTTTATGTCAGCGCCTAATAACATACCAATCTCAGTGTTGGGAACCTTCAGATCAATGGTTGGCACATAGTAATCATCAGTGTCGGAGAAAAATTCAATATACTTGGTCTCTTTGCCCCATGTTCTCTTCACGTATACCACTGAAAACATAACGTAAACGTTAAAAACAACGTATTTTACTATAGTCACCGACTTTATATTACCCTAATTTACCCTACATCACTCTATCATACCCTACCTTAGCCTAAAATATCTTCTTCTATTTAGCTCACTCTACCTGCCATAGTGTAACCTATTCTATTGTTGCATACACTATGCTATCCTACGTAACGCCACCTTACTTTATTCATCTCTATGTAACCCTACCCTACCCTACTCTACTCTACCCCATCCTACTTAATCCACCTCACTCTACCCTACCAAACAATTTCAAAAAATCGACCAAACCTCCTCACCCCTCGTCTTATGGTAGCCATTGTACGTCTTCACAGCATAAAATACATTCTCCTTTGTGATTTCATTACTACAACCATCTTCTGTAGCGTCGTATTTCGGAGCACGGTACCTTACAATACATTGTGGGCCATCAGACAGACAAAACCGGTCGCTATCTTCGAGTTCTGTGCCGATATTGTCGTAGATGAATTTGGCTAACTGAAATTTTTTTATAATTCGATGGTTAACCACCAATTGCCGTATTTTACCTTTTCAAAGATGTTTTTTCGAAAACCTACCTCAAACTTGACATCAATAGTAAAGTCGTTTTTTTCGTGTTGCCCGGCAACTTCAGCAATTCTGAAAACAATATCTTTATGATACAATACAATGCCAACCCTAAAAATATGTGCCAAGTCTAAAAATATGTGTGCTCAGCCTAAACTTGACTAATAAGCCTAAACATGTGTGATAAACCTAAACTTTCGTAATAAGCCTAAAAAATGTTTGATAAGCCTAAACTTGCGACATAAGCCTAAAATATTTGTGCTAAGCCTAAACTTGCGTAATAAGCCTAAAATATGAGGCTAAGCCTAAACTTGCGTAATAAGCCTAAAATATGTGTGCTAAGCCTAAAATTGCGTAAAAAGCCTAAAAATATATGATACGCCTAAAATTGCCTATTAAGCCTAAAATATTTCTGTTAAGCCTAAAATTGCGCAATAAGCCTAAAAATCGCCAATGTAAAACTCTAAACGCTCCCACTGCTTCAAAAAATTTAAGACTCAACCACTTACTTTTTGAAAAAGATTTTGCTAATCAACACTCCAGCACCAAAATCCGGGTATTTCAATGGCTTTTCCTGTCCTTGGAAGCCGAAAAAGTGATGGATAATCACCGGTTCCTTATCTTCTAAGCCTTTTCCTTGAAACACGTCAGTTTCTGGATCCAATCCTTCTGTGTAACTCTTCAAAGCAGCCCAGTCCACTTCTGAAAACGGCTCAGCAATCAACAGCCAGTCAGTTTCTTTGGTTTGACTGTAGAGACGACCAAGAAGCGGCCAAATCGACCATGCCCCAACGTATTTGTCGAAGTTTTCGAAGGTTTCGAGAATTGTTCCGTTCTAAATAAATTAAACTAAATCTAATATTTTAGGTAACAAAACTACATTATAGGTAACAAAAATACTGTTACGATATAAAAACCTACTAAAACCAGATAGTTATGCCAAAAACTTACCCACTCCAACTTCTCAAGCTCTCGCTTAAACGTTAATTCAAACTTTTTGGCATAGTTAAGTTCATATGGCCATGGTTGCGTTATAAGCAACACTGAGATCTGACTAGCGGTTGTCATGGCAAAAACACATGCTAATAGTAGCACTAGCATCAAATTCATCTTAAAATCAAATTAAATTTTTAAAAAATGACAAAAAGTATAATAATTCAGCTAAAAACGTCAAAAATAAGCCTAAAAATGATAATATTAGGCCTAATACAACCTTAAAACTAGCTTTTACTAACTTCATACAACACTTTATATAAGGAAAATTCTATGTCTAAACGTATTTTACAATCCCTTAACAATTTCTTCAAAAATATCCCCAAGAACTTTGAAAAAATCCACCACAATCACCTTGATACTTACTATAATATCAAAATTCAATGCTTTCGCGATAGAAATGGAAAAACCAGTCAATCAGAACTTCCCTGCGCCGATCATTACCAAAAATTTATTAATTAGTTAAATTAAAAACGATAACAACAAATTGTGAGACTCGACTAGTCTGAAAAGTGAATGGCTGAGTAGACGGTGATCCAGGCGATGAGGAATGTGGCCACGGCCGAAGCGAACCCTTCTTTGGCCAACTCCCAGAAGCCGCCAAATTCTTCTTCGTCTTGCTGAAATGATTTGAGTTAATAATGTCAACAAAGGTAAACAATACTTATGGTATAATAAGATATATATACGATATACCACATAAAGCTCAATAACGTACTCCCTGATATGAAGTAATGTAAAAGTGTCCGCCGAAAGTTGAGACGGCGGCGTAGATTAAGATAGCCAAAAGGCCTTTTAGAGGCACCAAACCCCATACAATGCCCAAAACAAGTGATACGATCTGTCGTCCCCAGTATAGAACATCAAGAAGATCGTCCTTCTCCGTCCATTCTGACCTCCTTGCCAAGGCTTTTGTGACCTGAAAAATTACAAATCGTAAAAAATTAACCGGCAATCCATAAAACATTTTTAAAATTTCAAATTATTTCTAAAAAAGCTTATCATCATCTTAGATCAAATTGCATGCCATTTTGAGCAAAATGGTG
Organism: Bursaphelenchus okinawaensis; assembly: GCA_904066225.2. Taxonomy (NCBI): domain Eukaryota; kingdom Metazoa; phylum Nematoda; class Chromadorea; order Rhabditida; family Aphelenchoididae; genus Bursaphelenchus; species Bursaphelenchus okinawaensis. The sequence goes on along the minus strand of CAJFCW020000005.1, from coordinate 391,676 downwards.
TAAAAATCCCAAAAATTATACTCTTCGCTGCCAAACCTAAATATTCCATAAAATAACAAAATTACATACCTTTTCGCTGACCGTCAAGTCATCACCATCATCCCGTTTCTTTGTTGACATCTAAAAAAGCAATATAAAGTATATAAATCATAAAGAAATCAAGAAAATCAACTATAAAAGCTAAAAACCGTACCCAAAAACCTAATATTAATACAATAAACCTTCAAAATATCAGTATAAATGGTCTTTAACCATCAGTTACAACAATATAACACAAACCAACAATAAATACATTTATTCGTTAACTTAAAACACGGTCTTGAGATCTTTGTCCGGTTTGTACTGTCCGTTTTCATACACGACCAAACTTAATCTGATCTTTCGTTGCATGAACATCATGACAGCTTCTAGAGATGGTGGAGGTTCGGGTGATACGATCATCTTGTACATAGCCACCAGTTTCGCCGGAGTTAGAGGGTCTTTCGAGCTGTGGTAGAGAAGCTATAACAATATATTTATAACATGAAAATTGTAAAATACGTTGAAATGCATCATCCTTTGTAAAACCAAGAAGACAAAGAAGTACATAACAGAAGAAAATAGCTCCTTTTAAGAAAAAAAAAGCTATGAAATACCATGTTACCTAAAACAATATTTTCTTACCAAGTTTTTAGTGTACATCCAGTACTGTTCTAATGCATCGACTTGTTCTTCTATGGGTACTTCCTCTTCTTCATCTTCATCCGATTCCATATGTTCGTCTATGGTTACCTTGGTCTTTGCTTGTTTAACAGCTCGTTCCATTTGTGATAGGTTTTCACTAATCTGCCATATCGTCGTATCTTCACGATTCGTTGTTAATACACCTTTTTCTTTCCAGAACTCTAGTCTTTTGAGAACTGAATTCTTGTCCATCTCGAATCGTTCGGCCAGCTCTTCTATATTTATCTTGTCTACAATGATATATTGTTATAGGGTGTCTGACTAAGTCGTATAACTTCATTTTGACAAAATTGTGCAAATGCATCAAAAAATACAGTATATAGAAACTTTAATATCATCCCAAAACATATAAATTAACCACAACCCCTATTTTCATTACCTCTTTCCAAGAAAGCCACCAAGACTTGTGTGAAACTCAACGGAGCTTCTACTGCCAATGTGCATTCGCCTATTTTAACATCCATTTTTACTAAACTACCGTAGTCTTTGAACCAGTTTACTGTGCGTTTATCTCTTTTCTTTTCAAAGCTTGTTTTGTAGTTATCCATTATCGTTTTAAAAGGTTCTACCACCTAAAATTAAACATTACTTTAACAAAATATTACAAAAAAACATGAAAATGAGCCAAAAACAAATAAAACTTACAGTAAATTTAGAATCTTTCTTAGTTTCTGGCCAGAATACAGACGATATTACTCTTGGGAAGAATGGTATCCTCTGAAAACGTCAGTATTAGTACAGAAATCTTATAGCAACTAAAAAAGACGTTCATAACCTCTAAAAAACTATCAAAACCCTAAAAATTTGACCAAATATTTCAAGAACAATCCAATAAAATGCCAAAAACTACCTAAAAACCAAAATATAAACGACTTACCAATCCTTCAGAGACCGCAAACTTGAATAACCTCTCTGAGTCCCCAATATCTTTTAGCATAACCTCACAATGACATAGTTCTCCATCTGTGAAGCGTTTCTTCATTGTTTCCAGGTATTTCTGCTCGGCTTCTTTATGTTCACCCCATCCTTTGGCTATCAAGCTATTGGCCAATAACTGCTGATATTCTTTGACGAACAAGTCTCTGCTTCCATAAATTGATACCAACATGTTGAAGACGTCAGCGGATTCACGAAACAAACGACTTTCAGCTGAAATTTAAAAATTATGGTAATAACAGCATGCTTAACGTTATATAGTTCATATAAGACCTATAGGAAAGTTATGCTATGAAAATCAGTCCATGTAAGCTATAGTATGTGTACCAAGACAAACAATAACCTACTAGGATTCGCATCATAAGGATCCGGTTTCCATTCGTCCCATGTTTGTTTCAACGACTCTTCCATCATGATAACGTACTCATCGTTAACGTTGGTCAGATGATCTTTGTCGACTAACTGAGCTACATTACTTGCGTTTGAACCTGGCTTTTCGGCCGTGATAAAATGAATAATCGTTCGTACTGTATCCGGCCTTGTTTTCACGTATCTCTTAATCATGTCACATACTTTGTGAACCAATACAAAGCTCTCATCAAAAGCAATCAATGACTCTACCGCACATGCGTAGGCTTTGAGAATGTCACGGGTATGAACGCCTAAAAAGATCTTGTTACAGATAAAAGATTTGAAAAATATACTGATATATATGAAGATAGAGTAAAAATCTAAAGTATTATCTATACAAAAAATTAAAACTGACCCACATGAAGCAATCTTGTACATATACTTTCACTCAAGTTCTGCAACAACAGTTCCCGGCCAAACCAATCTCTTGAGCTCATCAGTACCTTCAAATCCTTGATTAACATCGCTGTCCTGGGGTAATCGGCCACAAAGATATCAAATACCTACAAAAAATAATCGTAAAATATCAAATACTACTATTGAATACCATTTTCAAGATATACAACATCAAAAAGATCCTACTTACATCAGAACAGAGTCGATAGATCAGCACCTTATCCACATATTCGTTAAAGGTTGTATCCCATTCAATGTTATAACAAGCCCATCTTTGTAGCCATCGTTCCACGATATGTATCATCTAAACAGTAAAAAATCGTAAAGACATTCACTTACAGCTCTAAAACTTGTCATTTTTACTTGATGTTTACGTTGAGCACAAAAATCTTCTGTTAACCTGGTTACAATACTTTGAGCAGACAGCACTAAACAAGATCTACAATATTCTGTAAGCTGGCGAATAGTTGATCTAAAATTAAAATTTGTTTAGTCTCATGAAATAAGCCATTACATAAATAAAATGATCAAACACAGATGGAAAAATTATATTACCCTTGCCAAACTTACAATTCATCAAAAGAAGCTTGAATTTTCGCAGTAATATCAAGAATATCAACTGAAGGAGAATCTGGAGATTTCACACATATCTTCACCACGCTCGAACTATCGCATCGAATCTTGCTGAGCATAAAGAAGTGATATTTTAAAACCCGTACCAATAATGGCTCTAACTGCTCCAAAAACGACTTTGTAAACAAATTATTCATAAATACATTGGTCATAACATCAAATCCTTTGATTTGTACCCGTTCTAATACCTAAATTTCTCAAAGATGATAAAAATCTAACAGTTCTTACCTCTTCAATCAAATAAACTAAACCAAGTATAAGATCAGGCAAAGAATCGCCAAGTTCATGACGTCCTAGCTTGTCTATTTCGCACAAACGCTGCTTTAGAAATGGCTTTAAGTTGTTCTTCACAAAACCTCTAAAAGAATAAAGATTAGCGACGGACTGAACAGTTTGAATATTATCCATTCTTTTACATAAGGTTGTCTCACTAAAATCCAACTTTCTACCGAAAAGATAACACCATTTCTTTCAAAACAAATAACAATATGCTATATTACCTTATTCAATCTAAACAACAAAAAACAATAAGTTAATCTTACCCAAGAGCTCCTTTCACATTCGAAGAACCATTGTAATTAGCCAGATCGTCAAAGAAATCATAAATTTCGTCAGTTTGAAGGCCTTTCTGTATCAATCGTATCCTGTTTACTGACAAATCCTGCATCATAAACAACTTTCAACACTTATTCCATTCGAAACTCGCTACCGGCCACCAAATTTTGCCCATTTATTTTTGCGAGTCAAGCCTTTCTCTTCATTGTGTCAAGTTTCTCTACTGCCAAGTCTTACTTTTGTGTCAAGTTTTTCTCGGAAAATTAAAATTGTAAAATTTTGGTAAATTTATATTTTTTAATGACATTTTGGGTGAAACCGGTGGTTTCTTTGGGTTTTAAGGTTTTTCATATTCTTTAAGATTTTGTGTATGTTATCAACGTGTTTTTAGAGATTAAAGGCGTTTATTTTAATGCAACTTCAAGTTGAACCTTTTGTTGTTTTACCGAAGCAGAATCACAGCTTTTAACAGCTCAAATACAATGAATCTATACAATGCTCGTTAATTTATTCTGCATATTATAAAATTAAATTTACAGCAAAAAAGCGAGAAATAAGATAAAAATATTCTGGAGGTCGTCTAACTTGTAGTTACTTTCTATTGCCTTTTTTCCATTGAGCTTTCGGCGACGGGGATTTGTCTTTCCAAAACATGTAGCCCACCGTGTCCATAGGTCCGTCGATGGAATCTTCGTCGAACAAGAAGGTGTTGATCACTGGATCCCATCTGTAATATTGATGAATCACCTTTGGATCGTACTCATCTGGAATGGTTTTTGAGTTTCTCAGCGTCGGTTGTTGGAATTGAATCTTCTGAATCGCTTGAATGTACTTTTTATGTCGTTCTTGTGCTTCGTCATAAGTGATGTTGTGTTCGGCAGAGTGACTGAGTGGTACGATGGGGCCAAAGTTCTCATCGGTTTGAGTGCTTTTGGTGGCCATGGGGATTCTGAATCGATTGTCATCGTGCTTGTGAGACTTTTGGTAGGACGAGTTGGACTTGGTTAAAGTTGGGTAGTTGGCTCGGAATTTGCGGTCTGGTGATTTGTAACTAAAAGTAGCGATTTATTGGTTTGAATGGTTTTATAACATGTTAGTAACTTATAACACATCTTCAAGTAAATAATAGCCAAAATGATGAGGTTAAACATAAAAATTTAGAAAGACTTACTTATAGTTTGACTTGATGTGAGTAACTTTTTGGCCTTCAGGTAGATGTGGTAGGGTCATACTGTGATGACTGTGCATTTCCGTCGCTTTTTCGTCATCTTTTCGGTAATCTTTGTCAAATCTTTGTTGATACGACTTGGATTCGTTTTCATATTGTTTGTAGGATTTTTGATCTTGTTGATTCTGAAAAGGGCAATTTAAAAAAATAGTAAAGGTCATTATGCTGTAACCTAATCGTATCTATACTATAGGATTACTGTATCTATACTGTAACACCACAGTAAATAAACAAATGTTTTGCATTTAAATTCAACAAAGCTAACTCAAAATATATTCGAAATGGCTTACTTTATCTCTTCTTGCAAAATCTTTCCCATACGGCTTACTGTAGTTACCGTAGAAGCCGTTGCTGTTATTCGCCTTTGGTCGATTGTAATTCATACCGCGACCGCTGCTTTCGTACAAACAAATGATGAATGAGATTTTCATTTTGAGTTTTCAAATTGATTTCTCTATGAAAATTTTAAACTTTTTCAATTTTTTTTGAAAATTTCAAAATTTTTTATTGAAAATTTCAAATTTTTTTTGAAAGTTTCGAATTTAAAATTTGTGAAATTTTTGGGTTTTGAGGCGTTGCGAGTTCTAAATTTGCTTTTAGGAAATGAAAAGTGCATTTCAAATTAAATTTGTGTTATTTTAGGTATGAGTTTGCCAGAATTGAAGAATCAAGGTTGGAACATTGATGAATCTGCCTTGACTAAAGTGGCAGCGGATTCAGAAGCCGAAGATGTTATAGTAAAGGGAGGAAATGCGTTGTACACGTTTTTACTTGACGTGAGTTGTTTTAAGTAGCTTTTGTATTAGATCTGCACTTTATATTATTGTAGATTTAGTTATAAAATTAAAAATTTAGATGATTTTTTCACTTAAAAATGATCATTTTAGACTGACCTCCGTCAAATCTCCTCCCCAGGAATAGCCAATGCTTCCACTGCCAAAAAAGAGCTTCAAGGGCCAATAGTACTACAATTAGTATCATGGAGGAATGTTTCATACCCAGAAGCCTCGAAACACGACGGAAATAATGGACTTTGTGTAATTCGCCTTACAGATGGACATCAAGCTGTCAAAGCTCTATTATTTGAACCTATATCAAAGCTGGATGGTAGCACACCTAGAGGTACTAAGGTTATGATAGACGGAAAGGTTAAAATGGAAGCTGGATTTCTGATGCTGAACAAGAAGAATATTACAGTACTTGGTGGTACTGTTGAAGAATTGGTTGAGAAGTGGAAGGTTGAAAAGGTAATTTTGGTTATTTATAATTATTTTTGACTTTTAGGTATTTTATCTACGTTATGGTAGCATTTTTGGGCAAAAATATTGTAAAGGCAGTATAATATAATTAAAAGTGGTTTTAGTTTGGAGGCAGGACAGGAAAAGGAGCCACAAATGCCCCAAAATGGGTACCATTCGGCAAGAACAAGGTAACGAACTTGCTTTAATATATTGTTCTACATTTTATTTGTATATGTTATGGTCTTAATGTGATTATTCCTTCCTATAAACCAAAAATTACAGAAGGTTGACCTGAAGATAGATCGCAACTTCAGAGCGATGAAAGTCGTTGGCAAAACGGGCGAGAATGAAGCAGAAGATGATGAGAAAACGGCCCAATTCAAGGCTCAAAGAATGGCACAAATTGAAGCATTAGGCGTGGCGGCGAAAGATGATGTTGTAGAAGAAGTGGAGAAGAAGGTGGATGATCTGAGGATAAGTGATATTCTTAATGAACAAAACAAGATCAAGAAGAGCTATGGTAATGATAGGAACGAGAGAAGTCAAGGCAGAGGTCGAGGAGGAAAGGAACAAAGAGATCATGGAGAGAAGAGAGAGTATGGAGAAAGAAGAGAGCATGGAGAAGGTAGAGAGAGGGATAGGAAGAGAAATGATAGAAAAGACAACAAAAAATCAGCTCCATTGGTGTATGAATCGTCTCGTAATACCTATGATAATGCTCACAGCTCGTCACATTTTGTACCAAGAGATGGGCAAGGTAGTGGGTCATCAAGGGGTCGAGGAAGAGGTCGTGGTAGATCGGATAACCAGAAATCTTATCAACCACGGGAAGAAGGATATAGTGGTGGTTTTGGGCCAAACAGCTTCAGAGCAAATGAGGATTCCGGATATCAGGGAAGTAGACAAGCTTCTGGATATCAAGGGCAAACTCAAGCTTCAGGGTATCAAGGACAACATCAAGGTGCTGGATATCAAGGGCAAAGTCAAGGCTCGAGATATCGAAGTGATAGACAAGATTCACGGAACCAAGGGCGACAACAAAACTCAGGTTATCAAGGAGGTACACAAGAGTTCAGTGGTAGGCCAAGTGGCCAATCAAGTTCAAGAGGTTCAAGGCCGCAAGCTAGTCGGGGAGGGTCTTCAAGAGGTACCAGAGGACAACGTGGAAGTCGAGGAGGAAGAAGTGACAACAATTCTGGACCACCTTCTAGTCAACCAGTTTTTAATTTGGCTGATTTTCCTGCCTTATAAACGTAATATTAACGTTGTTTTTTGTTTTAAAACGGGATTAAAATGCTTTTTTTAAATAAAGTTAGCTAAATATATTGTGAATTGAAACCATATTTTGTTATTTTATTGTTAAGAGGATATTTGTTGGAAAATTTTAACAAAGATGAATTTTTTTGCAACACTTTTTAGGATCAATCCTTTTGTATTGGTTTTTAATGAGGTCGTATAACATGTCCACGGCTTTATCACTGATTTTTTTGCAAACCTTATTCAATAGGGAGGGGGACCAGGTTGCAAATGCTCTGAATAGGTCTCTTGCGGGAATAGGTCACCCTCAAAAATGGGTCACCTTACTGAATAGGTCACCTCGGTGTAATTTAAAAAAAATTGTTAAACTTGTACTGTAAAAACCAAAGTTGCCTAAAATAACCAATGTTTATGTCGATTTTGATTAATTTAACCATGATATTTCAATATATGAGAATGTTTTATAAATTTTTTTACCTTGCGAACTGTTACTGTAATAAAGTTACAGTAAGCTACAGTAAATGTTAAAGTTGGCTAAAATAGCCAATATGTATGTCGAGTTTGACTAAAAATGTATATTTTTTTTACAAAATTTATTAAGACATTTAAGGCTATAAATCCGGCTTACTATATTAGAAAACGAACTTCCAACACCACTTTGATGGCCAATGTTTTGAACTAGTGATTGTTTTGGTCGTTGATCTTCTTGATTTCCATCAGTCCGATCTGAAAGTTTTTGTTTGAGTTAAGGAGCCTAATAAGAATAAATAAGCTTACCAAGATCATGTCTACAATTCCTAATAAGCCTAAATTTACTAAACTTTAGCTTTTTGAGCTTAAAATTTCTAAGCAAGCTTAAATAACCCCGACTACTAGTCTTTTTAATCTTAGCTTACTAAACCTAAACTTATTTAGAACCTGTCGTTATACTTACTGGTAGGCATGAATCTAACCCTAACTTCCAATGATCCTTCAGTATTTCTGATTCCGGACGTTTTGCTTCTTGAGTAATAGTCAACAATGACAAAAGCGTCCAGGGCTTGAAGTAGATTTGATGATCCTTCTCCAAAGTTTTGTAGTGTCACGGTGAAATGGATCAACCTCTGTGGCCACATTTCCATTGGCGAAGCTGGTACTACGTGGAATACATTGGGTTGTGACGACGTTGCGCGCAATGTTATTGTTTCAGAATGGTTGTTCAGAAGCGAGAATTTGACAGTCTTTTTCGTACTGTACGGACCGTAAAATTTCAGAGTTCTCGGATTTGCAATGACGTCCTATAATACGCTCAATTAATTCTTTTACTATATTCCGAAAAAAATACTGGGGTACTAAAAATAAGCCCAAAAAGCCCTTATCCTGCTTTCCCTGAGCTTTCTAAGCATAAGTTAACTTAATTCTGAAATGTAAAAGTGATAAAAACTTACCGGCATGAATGCAGGGAGACAACAATGAAAAAAAGCCAAAATCGACCGCCGTAAATTCTTTACCCTCCGCGAAATGAGGATCCCCGTTTCTAAATGCAGAACCCGAATGAATGAGCTTTTTATTTCGAATTTTCAAATTCGTTTTTCTATAAAAATTCGAACTTTGAATTTTTATTTTGAAAATTTCAAATTTAAAATTTTTGGAATTTTTGAATTTTGAGGCGTTGCGAGTTCAAAATTCGCTTTAGAAAATGAAAGTGGATTTCAAATTAAATTTTTGTCATTTTAGGTATGAGTTTGCCAGAATTGAAGAATCAAGGTTGGAACATTGATGAATCTGCCTTGACTAAAGTGGCAGCGGATTCAGAAGCAGAAGATGTTATAGCAAAGGGTGGGAATGCGTTGTACACGTTTTTACTTGACGTGAGTTGTGTTACAGAGCTTTTTATTAGCTCTAAACTTCATATTATTTTATATTTAATCAAAAAACTTGGAAATTTAAATATTTTATACTGGTTTTTTATTTTTGGTTTTTAGGTATATTATCTGTGTTATGGTTGCATTTTTGGACAAAATGTTGTAAAAGAATGTTATGTAATGTCAAGTTATTTTAGTTTGGAGGCAGGACAGGAAAAGGAGCTACAAATGCGCCAAAATGGGTACCATTTGGCAAGAACAAGGTAACGAACTTAGTTTAATATATTGTTCTACGCTTTTTCTTGCCTATGGTATTTGCTTAATGAGATTTTTTCTTCATTAAAACCAGCTATTTCAGAAGGTTGACCTGAAGAAAGATCGCAACTTCAGAGCGATGAAAGTTGTTGGCAAAACGGGCGAGAATGAAGCCGAAGACGATGAGAAAACTGCTCAATTCAAGGCTCAAAGAATGGCACAAATTGAAGCATTAGGCGTGGCGGCGAAAGATGATGTTGTAGAAGAAGTGGAGAAGAAGGTGGATGATCTGAGGATAAGTGATATTCTTAATGAACAAAACAAGATCAAGAAGAGCTATGGTAATGATAGGAACGAGAGAAGTCAAGGTAGAGGTCGAGGAGGAAAGGAACAAAGAGATTATGGAGAAAGAAGAGAGCATGGAGAAGGTAGAGGGAGGGATGGGAAGAGAAATGATAGAAAAGATAACAAATCAGCTCAATTGGTTTTTGAGTCGTCACGTAATACCTATGAATGCTCACAGCTCGTCACAGTTTGTACCGAGAGATGGACAAGGTAGAGGAGCATCAAGAGGCCGAGGAAGAGGTCGTGGAAGATCTGACAATCAGCAATCTTATCAACCACGGGAAGGAGGATATAGTGGCGGTTTTGGGCCAAATAGCTTCAGATCAAATGAGAATTCCGGATATCAGGGAAGTAGACAAGCTTCTGGATATCAAGGGCAAACTCAAGCTTCAGGGTATCAAGGACAACGTCAAGATTCTGGATATCAAAGACAACATCAAGGTGCTGGATATCAAGGGCAAAGTCAAGGCTCGAGATATCAAAGTGATAGACAAGATTCACGGAACCAAGGGCGACAACAAAACTCAGGTTATCAAGGAGGTACACAAGAGTTCAGTGGTAGGCCAAGTGGCCAATCAAGTTCAAGAGGTTCAAGGCCGCAAGCTAGTCGAGGAGGGTCTTCAAGAGGTACCAGAGGCTCCAGAGGACAACGTGGGAGTCGAGGAGGAAGAAGTGACAACAATTCTGGACCACCTTCTAGTCAACCAGTTTTTAATTTGGCTGATTTTCCTGCCTTATAAACGTAATATTAACGTTGTTTTTTGTTTTAAAACGGGATTGAAATGCTTTTTTAAATAAAGTTAGCTAAATATATTTTGAATTGAAATCATATTTTGTCATTTTATTGACCAGTGGTTGCAAATGCTCTAAAAATTAATTTTTTTTGGGAATTTAGTCAAAATTAAGTATATTAGCATTTAAAAGTATATGATAATTCCAAAAATATTGAAATTGAAGAAATTTTTAAGACCCGAGGGCTCTTTTTTAAATTTAAACTTTTTTAAAAGGGAGGACTTTTTTACAAAAAAATTCTTTTGGGTATTGGCTAGCCTTAGCCACTACAACAATACAATATAAAGTACAATTAGGCACTATCTTACCTTAATTTGGATTTCAATTGCTGCTTCGTCATGTTGATGACATCAGTCAGTTCATGTTTTAACTTATTGAACAAGCTCTTACATGGGCTACATAAAAGATGTAAGCTAATAGTATCATTCTTCTCAATGTGGTCTTTCTCAATAACATGTTTAGTGTCTAGAATGTCTTCAACTTTATCATTCTTTGTCATTTTACCATATTTTGTCACAAAATGCTTGTCATTAGCAGCAGCATCATTAGTTTTAAAAATATTAGCGTGGTTTACTGCAGATTTCTCAACCTTAGTCTTGATTTGATCATTGACAATACTATTTTTAATAATAGTATTAACATGTTGATCAACCTTATTTAAAATTTTGCCAGAGTCAATACTAAAATGGCTTTTATCAATAGATTCACCAATTCTAGTTTTAGGTACGATAGATTGAGTTAATAGGCAAAACGATACCAATAAAGTAAAAAATAAGGAAAAACGAGCCATTTCTAGAGTTATCAGTGTAAAAACGAGCTTTAAATAACAAAATTTTTATCAATATTGTACAAGACTACACAATATGTCAAATGTCACATTTTGTGGAGATAAGCCTAATCGGTTTATTTAAATTTGAATTTTATATAATTTCTTTAGCAAACCTATTCTGCTTGAAAAATCACTACATATTGTAGTGCAGTTTGATAAGAATTTGAGTAAGGAGCCTTTAACAGATATATTTTTTTTATTTTAAATTAATTTTAAAATTTTGAAACTTTAGGCTTTTAAAATTAAAATTTAACAAAAATGAATGGTTTCGCAACAATCTTGAGGGTCGATCTTCTTGTCCACGTCTTTAATAAGATCGTATAGCATGTCCACGGCTTTTTTACTGATTTCTTTGCACACTTTGTCCATTAAGGTCCCGGATAAGCTTTTGCAGATGCTCTGAAAATAATTATAAATTTTAGTTAGGAAAGAAGAGAGTAGAATATATGCCACGTGCGTTACAAAAAAAAGAGACGTTCAGTCAAAAACCGCGAATTCTTGTCTAAAAGGCATTTAGACAAGAATTCCAAATTTCTTGTCTGAAAAGATAGAAGAGACCATGCTCTCTCGTCGCGAAGAGAACAACGTCTTTTTTTCTCTGCGCGCTTTCAGACAAGAATTCGCTGTTTTTGACTGAACGACCAATTTTTTTTGTAACGCACCTGGCATATATGGTAGTAAATCTTAGGCTTAGAACGCAAACTTAGGCATATGCATTTCACTGTAAGTTTATTGCGCAAGGCTTAGTCACCTAATTTCAGGCTTATTACGCAAGTTTAGACTTAAGCACAGAAGTTTAGGCTTATTACGCAAGTTTAGGCTTAGCACACATATTTTAGGCTTATTACTTAAGTTTAGGCTTAGCACACATTTTTTAGGCTTATTACGTAAGTTTAGGCTTAACTACACAATTTATAGGCTTAATACGCGAGTTTAGGCTTTTTTTAAAACTATTTATTCCATTTTTCAACGAAAGATATATAAGACGTGAGGGGGATGATAAGGGTGTGGTGAAGACCGTCAGAGCAATCCGTTGTAGCTGTTCCCAATTGGGCCTCATCCAGGTGATCCTGTTTCTCGAGCTACCGAGTCGTGATGAGGTGCTCCTCAAGACTTCAGGCCGTAGTCGGAAGCCTGTGTAGGCCAAACAACCGATTTGCCATAGTCCCCGTGCACTTAGAAAGTTAATGTAGGGAATGGTAGCAAAAATGTTATTCAAACTTGACTTACTCTAATTTTTGCAGCCAACTTTTCTTTGGTCAAGCCGATAACATCAGTGAGTTCCTTCCTCAAGCTTTCGAACAAGTTCTTACAAGTGCTACATAGAGGATGCCAACTCAATGTGTCATTATGATTTTTGTAAAGCTTTTGAACATTGTCATCGTGAGCTTGTTTTACCATTTGATTTAGGAAAAGCGACTGTTTCTCTTCTATTACAACTTGATTTTTGGCTTTTTCTTCTACATTTTTGGGTAGCACTTGAGCTTTCTGAACGTTATGGCCAGTTTTTGAGAGATTAATATGCTCAATGACATCTTTGTTATTAATATTAGAATCATCATTCTTAACATCAGTTAAATCAATTTTTTTAATAAGGTTTTTAGGATGAGTTAGCAAACAAAATGATACAAATAAGGTGAAAAATAAGGAGAAACGAGCCATTATTAGAGTTATCAGTTGAAGAAATGAACGGTAAACAACCATAAATAGTTATCAAAGCCTAAAATTATTAAATTCCAAGGCGTGTCAGTTGTTAAATTTCAATATAATTAGTAAAAGAGTGAGTCATTGACCTATGGGATGGTTATTGATTGACATTTTTAGATAAAACATAAAAACAATACTTAATTTCTTTGATACTATCAAGTAATAAGATATCCAAGGCAATTTGGTTTGGCAGTCGTTTTTATCTTGACCATAAGATCTTCTATCAAAATTGAAGAAAACAATTCGCAATATTTCTTATTTATTGTACAAATTAACGAATTTTCCAAAATAATTGAGGGGGATTTGATCACGACAGAATCCAAAAAATGCAAAGTGGTCCATCCGCTTACATAGGCTTACTGTTGTTGAAAAAATTAAATATAGAGATATTGTAACTGCCTGCTATTTCTGAAAAGTCGAAGTTAATTCTGTTACTAAAAATTTGAAAAGTCAATGTAAATTTACAAAAAAACGTATTTTATTATAAAAATTAAAAAACGTTTTAGAAACGTTTAATCTAATGTAAGCTATGAAATTAAGTATTTAAATAGGCACCTTTTGAATCTGGACCGTGGTGTTCATGTCACCGCGCACATGAGCGTCTTGATTTTTCTTCGACGCAATTTTGGAACTTGCTTTTGGATTATATCCTAAATTGTTACCTGTTAATTAGGTTATTGTGCAAATGTGGTTATATCAAAATGTTTGTCTTTTGACTATTTACATTGAAAAATGACAATTCCTCGTACATATATAAATTTTTGTAAAATACGTTATATTGCTTATTTACTTACCCCGCATTTTAAACTCTATGGGGATAGTGAGTGTCGATTTCTCGCTGGAATCCAACACTTCTATGTGGACTTTCAATTGGCTGAACATATTAGCCAAGACAAACGCTTGTTGATTCGTATAAGCATGTTGTAAAAATACTTTACCACGGTGTGACTTCTTGGGCTCTAGCAAGTGCTTCCGGTCTGATATATACATTAGTAACGGCTGTGTATTTGAAAAACTAATTCGTAATGTCGCACTACTAGTATTGGTAATGGTAAAGTCTTTCGACTTGGATCCGAATCCATACGGTGGGCCGAAAACGAGTACACTTTCCGAAGCTTCGATGTACTGCAATGTTAGTATGATTAAAGCCTGAATTAATTATCTTGCTAATGTTTGTGTTAAAATTTCTATGATATACTGTTATGAAAAGATGAAAATCTGATAGTATTGTCTTAAAAATATCAAAAAACTTCATAAATACAACTAAATGCAAAAAAAGATCTAAACTTACATCTGCCATTACAACCACTTTAAATTCTCTTTTTGAATCAAATGAATTTTAAACGATGGAATTTTATTTTTTAAAATGTAATTTTTTCAGTTGTTTGTTTTAATATTTTGTAGATGATTTTACTGTGCGTTGTTCACTCATTTTATGTTTTTTATAAAATGTGGCGTATTTGATACTTATTATTTCAGAGCACGCACGGTGATTTCACGGTGACAAACAAAGAATCCAGAAGCCCGAACCGAGTGATGACTCCTTCATTAAAACCCTCATAATACGGTTGGTCGAGTCGTGGCGAGGCAGAGGATTCGATGGCGTGCTTCAGGTTAATTAACAATTTGATTAGCTACACTGCCGTCATGGTGTACAAAAAAATACCTATAAGAATTACAGAAACGCTATTTTTGATGTTGGTTTTTATTAAAATATTTTTTAGAAATTTATTTATTACATAATTATGTTGCTATTCAACTGTATTGTAGTTTGTATGTGCATAATACACTGTAAATGACATGTCAAGTACCAGTATATTTCTATAAACACCTAGCTATCTGAGTTTCAATTTAGTAGTATCTCGATATTATACATGGTGTTAAGGGTTATACTTTGCCAGCCAGTCATTAACTACAACTAATATTAATATTTTAGAAAGACAATTGGACATAATTGGATGGAGACGCAAGATCCTAACACATGGCAATCCGGTATGAGAACCTACATCAGTTCTAGTGAATACAATATATTCTGATCAACTCATAAGTTGTATTTTACTTTGATAGAAAAGGTTAATAAACTGTATATGCAGTATCTCGATATTATACATGGTGTTAAGGGTTATACTTTGCCAGCCAGTCATTAACTACAACTAATATTAATATGAAAACCTTAAATTCAAATTATTATCTAAAACATCATAGTGATTAATTTTGTCATACCAATAACAATAGCCAAGATTGATTCGTGATTCTTTGATTCATTAATCTTCTACGTCATTTCGAGGATTCTGTGTACTTTTTACGTTGATCTCGTATTACTTTACGACGTAAAATTCGATTGTAATTGAGTTGGGGTGTGGGTTTCAGTTCCCGGTGAAATCGAATCGGCCATTTTGCAAAAAAACTTTACTCTGTAAAACAAAAAGATCTTGCTTACTCAAGAAGGCTTATTTTTACAGTACGATACACAGTACGTGAGTTAGTACGCTAAGAACGCAATAGTACTGAGCTATATAGCCAAGAAATGCTCTTAAAGCACAAAATATCAAAATGACCTTTGCTGTAATCATAATTTGTCGCAGTTTTTTTACCATGTAAACGATACCCGAAGGCGTTTTTTCGATCAGAGTAAACAATACGCACTGTAAGTTACACCCTTCGCCGACGTTGTAGTTATTTAAACGCTTCAATTCGACTGCGTTGAGACGTTTGTAGCCTGTGAAAATTGTAATCGGTCCATGGTGACATGTTTCGGACTGTGAGGTGAGTCCTTTTAAGTTTTGTTTGGTCATCATGACAGTATTTTTAGTCATCATGACAGTATTTTTAGTCAGCATGACAGTATTTTTAGTCATCATGACAGTATTTTTGGTCATTATGATAGTTTCTGTTAGTCATTATGGTACATTTTTTGTCATCATGACATCTTTTTTTTGTCATCATAACACATTTTGCTTGTCATCATTACAAATTTTCTTGTTATCATGACTGTTTTGTTCATGATTAGGGCATTAGATTTAACTTTTTTATATTGATAATGAAGGTCCGAGAAATTAATATTAACTATACAATCTATGTTGTTATAGCTGCGTTGTGGCCATTGTGGCGGTAGTGAATGCACAAGTAATCTATGACAGTCCACCGGTTGGTGTTTCGGTAAGCTTTTTATCAACTTTTAAAAAAAAATAGCCTTACCTCCTCCCTTCCCCCCCCCCCCCTTTCGATAATTAAAAATTGACCCTCCCCCTCCCCCCACCCCCCCCCCTCTTCTCCTAATAAAAGAATGACCCCTCCTTTCTCACCGGAGCTGTCTATATCAATGAATGTACATATTATGTGCCGACATAAAGAACCCGCCATACTTTTCCTGTAATTTCCCCGTAAAAAATGGCGGGTTCTTTATGTCGGCACCTAATACCTAATAACTTTCTGCAACTTACTAGTTTAAAAACTTTTATTTGTCTGTTCCGTATTTGCCTTTAATTCTACTCTTCACAACGTCGTCTGGTGTTGTTTATTTACATTACAGTAAGATGGAAGCCGTTTGTTGCGTCATTGCGGTCATTTTTTATTGAAATGACCACTTGAGGTTTTTCGACATGATTTTTGATATATTACCCACCTTTACTTACCCCACACTCTGGCATGGTTAAACCTGCTATTATAACACTGGCTTTGATATTACTATACCCCCTCCCCCTCCCCGTTTTTATGATCTATTATATTATAGTAGGTATTTTATTATCGTTTTAAATTTAAAAACTTAAAAAAATAAAAAATAATTTCAGCTAACCCGACCAGTCCTCCCCTGGCTAGCCCGTTACTTTGTTGGAGCAGGCAAAGAGAATGTTTTCCTAGACGAACCTCAGCCAGGTCCAAAAGAAGGTGAATCCAAAGGTGAAGGTAAAGGTGGTGGAGAAGGTCCGCCACTTCGCGATTTCCCTCCACCCCTACCTCCTCACTCAGAATCTGAAAAACCAAAGAAAGAGGAATCAGCACCACCTCCACTTCAGTTCTACCCTCCACAATATTCACCCTACCCTCAACTTGAACAACCTCAAGGTGGTCAAAAAGAAGGAGGTCAAGGCAAAAGTGAAGGTGGATCTGGGAATCAACGAGCAGCTCCACAGCAACCTCCACCTCAGTATGGAGTACCACCACCTCAGTATGGTGCACCTCCACAAGGTTCAGGTGGGGCCAATAAAGAAGAAGAGCATTCAGAATCCTCCAAAGGCGGAGAAAAACCATCAGAATCCAAACAGTTTGACACTCAGTCATACGTTCCCCCACCACCAGCCCCACCCGCCTTCAAGTTGAACAACAATGGGCCAGTAGCTGGAGTACTAGCAGCACCAGCCATCCCCAATATGCCTCCACCCATGCCCGGATACATGCCACCACCAGCTGGCCCAATGGCACCCCCTCCAATGCCAATGATGATGATGTTCTCACCACCCCCACTTCCGCCCCCAGGTCCAAACGGCTATCCACCCATGCCCGAGCCTTTGCCCGTCCACTTGGAACCTCCACCACTACCTGCCGGTTGGCCACCCATGCCCAACCCTAGTCCAGTACAACCAATGTTTGATGCACCAGCTGGTGCTGGCTTTGCTGGATGTTGCAATGGACAACCTGGATTCGGACCTGGACCAGCTGGCTTTGGCCCAGCACCACCACCAGCATTTGCACCAGGATTGGCGGCCGGCCCAGCACCATACCCAGCACCACCTCCACCTTCGCCAGTAGTACCACTGCCTGGATTTGCACCACCACCCGCCTATCCAGCAGCATCACCAGCTCCATACCCTGGAGCAGCATATGTACCACCAGCACCAGTGGCACCACCAACACCGGTCGCACCAGCAGCTCCACCAGTTCCCGCTCCAGCGCCGTCATTACCCCCAGCATATGCACCACCAGCACCTCCTGCATCAGCGCCAGTACCGCCACCGTCAGCACCAGCTTACGCACCGCCAGTATTTTCAACGGCCGCATCGCCAGGCCCAGTAGTAACCGCAGCCCCAGTTCCGCCCATGCCCGCTCACGCCGCCATTCCTGCCGGCTCGTACGTCGCAAACCTACCCCTGCCGACCGGTATCGCACCAGCCGCACCAGTCGCGTCTCCCAAGTACGACTATCGGAATCTGAAGTCGGCGTCGCCGCCCGAAGCCAGAAAACACCGCCTATACCTGCGCACACCCCCTTCACACCATGATAATCTCTCAACCGGGTCACAATAATCAATATTTGCATAGAGTTCTATTCTATATTTATGCCTCAGGGCGAATAAACTAAAAATGATTTTTCGGGTTTTTATTTTTAAATTTAAAAAAAAGTTTTCAATTAAAAAAAAAATTTTTGATTTGAAAAAAAAATTCAAAATTAAAAAAAAAAATTTTAATTTGAAAAAAAAATTCAAAATTAAAAAAAAATTTTTTTTTAAATTTAAAAAAAAATATTTTTCAAATTTTTATAGTAAAAAAATTAATTTATAATAGAAATCATATAATTATATTGCTGTAGTATCACAAAACCTGTTGTTCCCGTTGTCGATATAACTTTTCCAAATCCTCGACTGTTAAGTAGCCACGTTGTTCTTTGTCCAGCTCCTAAATTAAAAAAAAAGTCATTTTTAAAACTTTTGAAAATTTTTTACTATTTTTTTTAAATTTTTTATATTTAAAATTTTTTAAAAATTTTTTGAAAAAAACAATTAAAAAAATTTTATATAAACATGCCTGAAAAACAGTGCCCGCCCTTAATCCGACCAAATGTGCAATTTGATCCGTAAATGGAGAATGAGCCATGGGTATGATAGAGTCGACGCGTTTGGCTGGATCTCCTCCAGTCAGCATGAATACTGATAGCACGAATTCACGGAATTCCTGAAAAAACGTCATTTTAAAACATCAAAAAATAATTCTCCTTACTGTAGCATTGATAACACAAGTAAATTTACATGGTAACATATAACAATTACTATGAAGAAATTACTAAACCAAATATTACTGTATAGCAACG
The DNA here is from genome assembly GCA_904066225.2 of Bursaphelenchus okinawaensis. Taxonomy (NCBI): domain Eukaryota; kingdom Metazoa; phylum Nematoda; class Chromadorea; order Rhabditida; family Aphelenchoididae; genus Bursaphelenchus; species Bursaphelenchus okinawaensis. The sequence goes on along the minus strand of CAJFCW020000005.1, from coordinate 372,500 downwards.
TAAAATCGTTTGTTTACACTTACATGTAATGATATGCGAGACGAAGAATTACCATTGATGAGTCTCATTGTCCATTCGGCTTGGAATTTGGTGTCATGTTGATGTAGGTAGGCTAGACAAACAATCAGGTCCTGAAATGCGATAGGCTCAATTTGTTTTGAAGGGAAACGTCTTAGTCAGTATTTGAAAACATATGATACTACTTGTTAAACTAAATGTATCAGTTTTTAAACCCGACAAATAAGTTAAAATTTAGATTCAAAACATTGGCTATAAACCTAAACTTCGAAAAATAGATTATTAGCTTAAACCTAAGAAGGTAAGCCAAATAAGACAAAAACAAAGCCTAATAAAGCCATAATTGAAGCCTAAGCTTCAGCCTAAAACTAAGCCAAAAATTAAGTCTAAGCCTAAGCCCAAGCCTAAGCCTAAGCCCAAGCCTAAGCCTAAGCCCAAGCCCAAGCCCAAGCCCAAGCCCAAGCCCAAGCCCAAGCCCAAGGCCAAGCCCAAGCCCAAGCCCAAGCCTAAGCCTAAGCATCCAAGCCTAAGCCTAAGCCTAAACCAACGCCTACGCTTGGGCCTAAGTTTTGGCCTAAGACTAAGATTAACCGTTAACCTAAGCCTAAGCCCAAGCCTAAACATACTGAACTCAACACAATTAAAAAAAAGCCCAAAATACTCCTCACTTTAAATGTCAGCTGATCAGGGTAAGATGAGGTATGTAAAAAGGCTTTGAACATTCGCTCCAAGTAAGCATCACTACTTCGATGTGGCATATAAGATCCGAATAGCCGTTTGAATTCGCGAAAACTCATTCGTCCTGTTGGGCATTCCTAAAAAATTTTAAAAATTGATTTTTACTTATTAAAATCATGTCAAAATAAAAATTAAGGCTGTCAATCATAAGTAATATACTTGATTGACCAATAATAAATAATAAGAAGTTGTGCAGTCAATTATTAGATGCCGACATAAAGAACCCGCCATTTTTTACAGGGAATTACAGGCAAAATATGGCGGGTTCTTTATGTCGGCACCAATAGCAAAAAAAAGTTTTATAAAATTGTCATGATGACAAACAACATGTGTCATAATGAAAAAAAATGTGTCATGATTACAAACAAAATGTGTCATAACGACAAAAAAAAGTTGTCATGATGGCTAAAAATACTGTCATGCCGAAAACCTACATTTTTAAACTTGGCATACATATATTTGACCCATTTTTTCGAAAACTGATTCCTGGTCGATTCTGACAGCTGATCCAGGCTTGGCGGTCGTTCCGTGGGTTCGAATTTGATTAGTTCGTTAATTGAGCCTTCATCGGCTTCTAAAATTTGTGGATCAGCCATCCTGCTGTGATAAGGTTTGGAAGTAGAATTTTAGTTTTTAATTTCAATTTTATACTGTAGTAGTACTGTAAGATAAAAATTTTGTAGAGTAGTACAGAATTTTAAAAAATTTGGTACCAAAAATCAAGTTGGTACCAAAATGCTATCAAAATGAAAATTTAGTACCAAAATGCCAAAAAATTAGTTTAGGCCTAAAATACGACCAAAGAAATTAGCTTAGGCCTAAAATACGACCACAAAAATTAGTTTAAGCCTAAAATACGACCAAAAATTCGAAAATGTTCCTAGAAATTGTCGTATCGCAGATCACATATGATAATAGACAGCCGGCTGCCAAGTTTCCCTTGCCGTCTAAACAGTCAGAAAAGCAAATGTGACACAAGTAATGCAATGCGTCCCCTTGGCCACGCGAACTTGGCCTTAGATTCGACTGAAACCCTAGCGCTTCCTATTAAATATTCCATTTACCTTAATCTTGTTTTATATTACAATGGGCGTTACTTTTCAACTTTTCCCGTCTCCTAATCCCAGTTTTTCAAAACAAAGTCTTAGCGACCGGCGGAGAAAGTGTAAAAGGCTTGGTTTTTATAGAATTTTTGAGTAATGAGTACCATACTAAAATAATAGAACGAAAACGTTTTTTTAGGCTAGACTGTATGAAAAGATTTATAAGCAAGATAAAAAAAATGCATGGTTTTTTAAAATTATATTAAATATAAAAGGCGTGGTGGGCTTAGACTTAATAGACTTAGACTTATTAGGCTTAGGATCAGTATCCTTAAGATTAGTAGGCTTATCGCTAAGTAGAATTAGTAACCTTAAGATTAGTAGTACTAGGCTTAGCAAACTTAGGCTTAGCAGGCTTCGGCTTAGCAGGCTTAGGCTTAGCAGGCTTCGGCTTAGTAGGCTTAGGTTCAGAAGGCTTAAGCTTAATTTCTATAAGTTAGTAGCCCGAGGTTTGGTAGGGTTTGTAGACTTTGACTTAAAAGACTTAGGCTTAGTAGGCTTAAGCTTAGTAGGCTTAGGCTTAGTAGGTTTAGTAGACTTAGGCTTAGTAGGCTTAGGCTTAGTAGGCTTAGAATTAGTAAGCTTAGGCTTATTATACTTCGGCTTAGTAAACTCAAACTTATTAGTCTTCGGCTTAGTAAGCTTAGGCTTAGTAGGCTTAGGCTTAGTAGGCTTAGGCTTAGTAGGCTTAGGCTTAGTAGGCTTATTCTTAGTATTAGAATTTGTAAGGTTAGGTTTGATAGGCATACTAAACAACAGAATGTGAGTTTACATCCAAATAATATGACCGATATAAAGCAACATTTTGCAGAAATGTTGAGTAAGATTCCAGCACTTGCAGTAATTTGTTGGGTCGTTTTACATCGAGGCAAATATTGAATAAATTGTTAACATTACATAAGAAAAAGTTGCGTAATATCATTTCTTGCAATTTCTCTAAGGCTATCTAGTTATATCAATATACTAGGTAATGCCGCAGATATTTGCGTTGATCTTTTGTAAATAAAGTTTTTGAAAACGCAATTTCTAATGCAAATTTGACTGATATGTCAATAAACGTAGGCTTCAGTCTGGTTAGGATTATTAGGTTTAGGCTTAGTAGGCTTAAGCTTAATAGAATTAGGATTTGTAGGCTTAGGCTTATTAGGCTTACGCTTAGTAGGCTTAAGCTTAGTAGACTTAAAATTATTAGGCTAGGTTTCGTATACTTAGACTTATTAGGCGTAACCTTAGTACATTTAGGCTTAAAAAACTTGAAAATACCATGATTCTGTCAAACATACCATATCTCGCGCTGAACGTCATATCAGTCACTTAACACATAAAATTTGTCGCAAAAGCCTTTGGGAAAGCCTATGAGAAATTTATAGCCTTGGGCAACAAACGCCCTTTAACTCGAATTTACCGTGTAAAAACAAGCAAATGCACTAAAACATACAACCATTGTCACGCATACCTAACGAGGTAATATGAAATCTTGTTGTATTTACAATAAAGGACGGTATTTTTGAGGGGGTGGTAAATATTTTTGAAAGAGATGGTAACATACGAAGAACTGAGAAAACGTGAAAAATATTTTTAGAGATGGGTATGGGAATAACATGAAAAAGTAAGTTTTAGAAAGTGGGGGTGGTAAAAAATTATATTTTTTCCGGGGGGAGGGGGGATAACAAAAAATTTTTTTTAAAAAATAATTTTAAAATTAAAAAAAAAATTCAAAATTAACGATACCCTCAGTTTTGTAGAACACCTTGAACTGGGCCGAGCGCAGCGCCCAGTACAGCCGATGGACGATGGAATCCATGGCCGGAACGTTGGCGAAAATGGCCGGCGGCTCCGCGAAACAGGCATGAAGCTGTCGTTCAAACTGAAATTATATTGGCCCCATAAAAGGTTGGCCATGCGGCGAAAATACGGTGAACTCAAAAATTGTTTTATAGGTAGTGTAAAGAATGGCAGAACAATTGAAAAAGGTTTTTAGTGTAGGAGAGCACGATTTATGGTGCGAAGAAAGTTATGGCCAAGAAAAGACGGTTATGGTAAAAACAGTATGTTAGGTTTAAAAACAGTATGTCAGTTTTGAAAATAGTACAAAACTAAAAAACAGTACGATATGTTAAGACTTTTATATTCAACTAGTTTTAATTGTCTTATAACCACCTTAAAAAAAGCTTTCAAAATGACGTTTTTCCGGTTCGACAGCGATGATGTTTGAGTACTAAACGAGTACGTTCGAATAAAGTACGAGAAATTAAAAAAGTATAAAGTATTATACCAAAGAGAGATAAAAGATTGAACAAAAATGCAATTTTAGGATAATCATGAGAATGAAAAGATCAAAAATAGTTTGAAGATCAGTTCATACTATGCTATGTTATGGTAAGTACCGAACTCAAACAATTAAATTCTAAAACTAAAAAGTGAGTGCTTAAGCATGTAGGCTTAAGCTGAGTAAGCTTATACTTAAAACGCCTAAGCTTAATGAGCTCAGACTTGGTAGGGTTTAAGTTAATAAGTTTAAGCTTAGTAGGCTTAGGCTTAAAAGGAAAGTAACCAACCTGCAACTCTCAGAATTAGCTCAATCTTTTTATACGGATTCTTAGTAGTACCAGTAGCACATATAAAGTCTTAGCTTGCGGTTTTAAGTTTTAAAATTAATATATTTAAATTTCCCGCCAATTTGGCAAATATGGCATTGTGTTTCAAGCATTTTTATCGACTTTCCAGATAAGCTACACTTACAAATTTAAAAATGTAGGTTCATTTAAAAGCATTCTACTATTTTATCAAAGAAAAAGGCTTAAAATTCTAAAAACGGGAAAGTTATAAGCTTGAAGCACAATGCCAATTTGGCGGGAAATTCAAAATGTAATTTTTAATCTCGGTTTTCTCGAGATTGACTAGAAAGCGTGATGTAGTACTTTGCTGAAGATCTTATATTTAAATGCTCTTTCTATATAAAAAGTTTGAAGTTAATCAGAGCGGGGCGGGTAGGGTACTTCCCTTGTAAGTTTTCCAAAAAAATTAAAAATTTTAAAAATTCGATTTTTCAAAAAAATATTTTAAAAAATGTTAAAGCCTTTAAAAATAAAAAAAAACTAAAAAAAAATACCATACCTGCGACTGTCTGCGAATATGCCGGTTGGGGTCGTGGATGAAGGGGTTCTTGCCGGAGAACATAATCGTGCCTTCGGAATGGTAAGTGCTGCGGTGACCCGTCACACGACCTTTCAAAGAGCTGGAAATTCAATTTGAACACGTTTTACGCATTTCAATTTTGTGTCCAACTTAAGGACTCTTCGTTAGGGGGTGAAAAGACAATCTCCAGTCGAGGGGGGGGAGGGGGGGGTTTCACCCGCGTTTTTACGCTTTTTTGAGTTTTATGTAATTGTCTTGGCCTTGCATGTTTTGCACATTTGCCTAAATTTTGATGGGCCGCATTGAGGAGGAAGTGATGGGTTTAATGGGGGGGAAGGGGGGGGGTGGCTTTAAAAATAAGGTTTGAAATAGAAAAAATCCATGGGGGAGGGGAGGGGGACGAAATGAAATTTTTTTTTGACATAGAGGGGAGGTGAAGCCAGGGCCGTGGCGAGGGGGGATACTCACCCAAAAAAAATTTTTTTTTAAATTTGAACGTGGTTAAAAGCCCCCCCCTGTGGGTTTTTTGGAAAAAAAATTCTTAGCAAAAAAACACCCCTGTGCCAATTTTTTTTCGGCCCCGCCCCCAGAAAAAAGCACCCGCCCTGCGCAGAATGAGGCCAAACAATTAAAAAAAAATTTTTTTGGAAAATCAACAAAGAGACCAAGTCGAGTTTTTTTTATGAAAAAAATGATATTTCGCGCTTACCTCCCCTGTCCTACATGAATTGCCCGGCATAAACTTTAAAAATACTCCCACAGCATCAAAAATAGACATGAGAAACGGGCCGGGCCGGCCAGCCTTGAGCAAAATTTCGATCGGGCCGGGCCTGAAAATGGCCCGTTTCTCATGTCTAATCAAAAAAACGCCTTAAAATACGAAAGAAATACTCAATAACACTAAAAAACTTCCTAAAATACGAAAAAACACCACCCAAACCACCGAAAAACAGTGTTAAATTTGCATGAACTATTTATAAATAATGCCAAAAGTCGTGTAGCTACTCGCAAGTCGATGTTTGTCACCGAGTTTTTTTTTCGGCTATTACGGCATTCTTGATGACAGTGGGAACCGCGAAAACAATACCACGGGAAACTCCGTATCTTCCCCGCTTATCTTGAGGAAGATACGGAGCATTGTCTTATTTTAGGGAAGACTTTTGGTTGGAAAATGAGGTTTTGAAACGTTTTTCAAAAAAAAATTTTAAAGTTTTTTTTTAAATGTTGAACTTGTCCCCCTGCTGATTTAAAAAAAATTTCAAAAATGTTGAACTTGGTCCCCCCTGTCGATTTAGAAAAAAAATTCCCCTCCCCCTTCTCGACTTCATCTTCCCGTGTAAAATCACCCGCCATATACCAAAATATACCAAACACTGTAAAAACAGTCATGTGACTCACTAATCACCAAAAACATCCCAAACTATCAGCAAATTACTAAATTAGTCCAAATTTCTTCCATTTTTGCTGAAAACATTGGGTTTTTGCGGGTCGGAGATTAAACTTTTGCTCCTCTAATCTTGACGTATTATTCATAAATGTATGAATTTATGAAAGTACGTAACACTGTCCATAAGTGCAAAGTGTTTGCCAAAAAAGAACTCGAGCTTGCACTGTTTTTGGTCAGAAAAGCTCGAGTTTTTGTCCTAATTTTTTCGAAAAAATGCCAAATTTTGAACATTTTGGCTATAATAAGGTCAAATGTGAGCCATTTTTGATCAAAAAATAAAGGAAAATTTAAGAAACTTACTGTGATACATTGTACATCTTCTACCGGATACAATCTCAAAGAGGCACAACAGAAAACTAGAAAAATAACCTAAAAACACAATATCTTATTAACAATATCACATTTTTCAACAAAAATTAGAAAAAAACGCCAAATCTCAGCTTTGAACCGCAATAACTTTCTTAAAATAACAAATTTAAAAAAAATTAAAGCCAACCCATTAAACCTTGTTCTTTACTCATTACTTTCACACCAAAACCTACATAAAACTTGAACTTAAATACCTAGTTTCTCACAATTATATGAGACCATAATCACACCTTAACATAACCGGACATAAAAGCCCTCAAAGCAACTAACAGCGCCCAACACCACATCAATACATGAACACCCAGTATCACACCCTTAAACCAGACAATGTCGTCATGTAAACTAATATTGTTTAATGGCCATTAAACTACGTTTCCGAGTTCGAAGCCTTCAAAACTTAATCAAGCCCGCAGGGACTAAACGTTTACTTCTCGACTTTAATTATGATTTAGAAGATGAGTTTGAGCATTCGATTAATATTCTCTTCGTTCACAACATCCAGGTAGTCGTTCTCCCAGTCGTATGGGTCTGACATGGCCACGTTGCCCGAGAATTCTTTCATCAGGTCCTGAAAGGTTGAAAATTGATAATATAAACTTTGAAATTTAAAAAAAAATTAACAAATAATTTTTTTTAATTTTAAAAAATTTCAAATTAAAAAATCAAAATCTACCTGCAGCAAAGAGTAATTAGGTTCATCATCAGCCTCCATGGAATAAATAGCTTTCCCAAACTCTCTCAACGCTTCACCAAAACCTTCAGAGATGTGAATGAATTCATCGTTCCGCAAATGTTCTTTGGCCGTTTTAATGTGTGATTGACGTTGCAGATCCTTCCATGGTAACTCGCCTTTGATCATTTCTAGTAATGAGTAATATAAAGCCATCAAATCGTCCGACGGACCTTGTTCCTCTCTTTTGTGTACTCGAATTGAAACGTAGCGCAAAGTACCGCGGAAGCCGGTTCGTTCTCGTGCTGGGCGAAGCTGACCATCGACCGTGCGGAAGCGGCGGACTAACCCAAAATCGACCAAAAGGAGACGTTGGCGGGCCTGAAATTTTTTTAACAAATTTTTATAGCTATAGCAACACTTTCTATACAATAAAAAAAGTTTTGGTAGCGTATTTTACAAGCCATAGTACGATATTGCAATATGTTAACTTACCTGCTCAGTAATCCCGAAGCAAACGTTAGCTGGCTTGATATCTCGGTGAATATACCCAATGTTGTGTAAGTCGCGTAGAGCTGCAAGCGCCTAAAATATTGAACTTAAACGAAGATGCAACGTATTTTACAGAACATTTCAAAAATTAAAAGCTATTGTTAAAAGCGTAAATCGATTAGGTTTACTACTTTACATTACCTTAGCCCATCAAACTTAAGCCTATAAAGGAAAAATCAACCCTAAAGCTGTCAAAGTTTCAAAAGCCTTACCTGCATCATGACCCTCCCGGCCGTAGGCTTAGAAAGCCTCTTCAACGGACATTGTTTTCTCAAATCCCCCAAATTAGTGGACAAAAGCTGCATAACAATAAAATTGACTTCATTTTCACATCCCGATCCAAAAATCACGGGTGCATGAGGCTGTCCCTGAAGCCTGACCAGCACTTTCTGCTCCAGAATCATACGACGAACCACTTTTCCACGTCGTCTCGTCGGTTCCGCTTTGATCGCTACATTCTCCTTGGAACGTTGATCATGAGCGTAGAAAATCTGACCGTAACCTCCTGATCCAATCAGTCCTTTGATTAGCCAACGATTACGAAGCGGTTCACCAACCGACAACAAGGTGTCGAACATATTTTTGGAGATTCTGGGGGCCATACGACGACGGGCTCTGGAAAAATAGTTTTAAATCCTTCTAAAACCGCTCAAATTTAAAAAAGATCAACAAATTTTATAAAAATCAATTCTTCTCCCATTAAACCAGCTACTATAACTTACTTTTCATTGACGATCAAATTTGAGGACGGTTCGGCGACTTTTTCGTAGCTAATGCACGGTAACGGCAGAACGGGCCGACTCTTACCACTGGCAACCGATGGCATAGCTGACATGTTGCTTTCGGAAGCTTCGGACAACTTTTGTTTATCATTACGACTCGCCATGTTGATAGCAACCGGCTTGCGGAGGTTGAGGTAGATGAAATGCCATTCTTTTCTAAAATTCAACATCAAATGAAAGTAAAACAATGTTTTTTTTTCAAAATTTGGTCCTTTTTAAAAGTTCTAAAAAGAATTTTATATCTAAAATAAGGTAACAAAGATTTTATACCTAAAAAACACACAAGTAAGTTAAAGAAAAAGCTAAAATAATTTATCAGTTTATAATTTAGAGCGTTATAGCCCAAACCAAAACGAGTTTAGGTGTAAAACTAGGCTAAAAATAAAGGTAAAAGACTAAACTAACATATAACAATAAATTATACTCACTTTTTGACCAAATAACCAAAAACAACACGGTTTCCTATCTAAAAACAAATTATTTCGCAGCGAAAACAGAAAAACCTTATTTATTCATCGAATCAATTGTTGCAGTCCGCTGTTCCTGACAAAAAAATCAGTTTTGACAGTAAAAATTTTAAAATCTCGCTAGCGGGCTTGTAAGGCAAAATTAGCAGTTTTTGAAAATAGATTTCTAGTCAACTTTTTACGCACTTTCACATGGTACCATTCACTTTTAAAAATCGAATGGGCAGTTTGTAACATTCCCTTGTGAGTTCTGCTCCCCTTAAATTTGACGCTTAATTTGTTAATTATTTTCAAAATTCAGTTATTTTACAAAATCCTTCGTTTGCCGTTATTTATTTTCCAAACTTTCAGAAATTTAACAAGTCATTCGAATAACCAAATAGCATACACAATATCAAACTTCACATTCATCGTCACCTGGCTGAGCAGTAGAGTTGGGATTCATAGCACACAATCCATTGTCACAAATTCTGTCATCTGGGCATTGAGAACAGGCGTCACCTTCAATGTAGATTGGCATGCCTTGATTGTTACCAACGAGTTCATAATCACAAACAATGATGAATCCATTGTCCCAACCAGAATCCAGGTTGGTGAAGGTGGCGCATTGCTTTACTCCACATCCAACACTGTAGGTAGTGGCCCAGATCATCTAAAATGGATTTAAATAGCTTAAGAACAAAGTTTTATGATTTTTGAGTTTTGGTTTGTGGTATTACCTTACAGTTAAATGTACATTTAGTTTAGTATAAGTTTACAAAAACTGTAAATAATGACTTACTTGAGTAAACGTTGAGCTTTGTCCTTGATAGTTGCCGACCGTGCTGACATTGAAGGAATCGACTTCACTGAACCAGCCATCAATCGAAAGTTGCAAAACATAAGTATTGTTAATACCGGGCTCACCGCCAAAGCCATAAACAACACTGTTTTGGCCTACAGCACCGTATCCACCGCCTCCCAAAGTGCAATTGTTAGCCCAGGCTTGGGCAAGGTTTTCAAGACTAGTATCATATGTAAACTCATACATGTTGGCTGCTTGTGGCAAGGTACCATTCTCGCCTTCTTGTTGTCCTAAAGCTACAGTACGTCGGTAGTTGTTGTGGTAATTAACAACAAAAGTACGTTCATCTTCAGATAATCCAGCACCAGATCCGGCAACTTCAGTTGTGGTAGGAACGGCAGTGGTTGTTAGCACAGTAGTGGCATCTGGGTTGATGGCACATAATGAGTCATCACAAAGTCTGTTAGCTGGACATTGGGAGCAGGTGTCACCTTGAGTGTAGATTGGTTGATCTTCCGTGTTACCGGCAGTTTGGTAGTTACAGACAACCAAGAAAGCACCGTCATAAGTAGAATCCAAGTTGGTAAAGGATGAACATTGCTTTACTCCACAGCCGACACTGTAGGTATTGCCCCAGATGATCTGGAAAGAAACTTGATAAAACTTCAAAATAAATTTATATCAAAAACAAGTTATTTTACAATTTAAAACTAAAATCTTACTTGAGTGAACATTGTGCTGGTTCCGTCATAACTGCTGACACTACTGACATTAAAAGTTTCAACTTCATCAAACCAGTTATCAATAGCACTTTGAAGGAAATAGGTATTGTTGATACCGCTAGTACTACTTATTTCTAAAAGAAGCACGCTCTGACCTCCACTGTAGCCTTGATATCCAAAAGTGCAGTTGTTAGCCCAGTCTTGAGCAGCAGCTTCAACGTCAGTATCGTACTCAAGTTGAAACATGTTGGCAGCTTCCGGTAAGTTTCCATTCTCAGCAGCTTGTTGTCCTGTAGCTACAGTACGTCTGTATTGGTTATGATAGTCGACAGCAAAGGCACGTTCATCATCAGTCAATACGGCACCAGATCCTGGAGCTTCAGTTGTTGGAGCGGCTCGGATAGTCGAAATCTTTACAGTAGCTAAGCAGAACAGGAAGAGTAAGGTTTTCATTGTACGATACTGTTGGGTATGTACAGTGTTCACAAATGAACGTGATTTGAATAATGATTACTTGATTTGAACGTTCTGCTTTTATACTGAACTCGATGTGATTAAAATGCAAATTTTTTGACGGGCAGCTCAAGTTCAAAAAGTTAAAATTTGCGATAAAACTGATCAATATCAACGTGTTACCCCAAATGAAAAAAGATTATACGCCTCTGCAGGTAGCTAAACATTATGTAAATACCCGTTTTTGGAATTGTTTGTTAAGTTTACTTCTGGAAACTGTTTCATATTCAAAATCATTCCCACGCAAAAGTTGTCAATTCGTGGTTAAGCCCTTGCAATAGGTATAAAAGCAAAAGGTTCAAATCAAATAGTCACTATTCAAACCACATTCATTTGTGAACACTGTACCCAACAGTATCGTACAATGAAGACTATACTTTTCTTGTTCTGCTTAGCTACTGTAAAGATTTCGACTATCCGAGCCGCTCCAACAACTGAAGCTCCAGGATCTGGTGCCGTATTGACTGATGATGAACGTGCCTTTGCTGTCGACTATCATAACCAATACAGACGTACTGTAGCTACAGGACAACAAGCTGCTGAGAATGGAAACTTACCGGAAGCTGCCAACATGTTTCAACTTGAGTACGATACTGACGTTGAAGCTGCTGCTCAAGACTGGGCTAACAACTGCACTTTTGGATATCAAGGCTACAGTGTAGGTCAGAGCGTGCTTCTTTTAGAAATAAGTAGTACTAGCGGTATCAACAATACCTATTTCCTTCAAAGTGCTATTGATAACTGGTTTGATGAAGTTGAAACTTTTAATGTCAGTAGTGTCAGCAGTTATGACGGAACCAGCACAATGTTCACTCAAGTAAGATTTTAGTTTTAAATTGTAAAATAACTTGTTTTTGATATAAATTTATTTTGAAGTTTTATCAAGTTTCTTTCCAGATCATCTGGGGCAATACCTACAGTGTCGGCTGTGGAGTAAAGCAATGTTCATCCTTTACCAACTTGGATTCTACTTATGACGGTGCTTTCTTGGTTGTCTGTAACTACCAAACTGCCGGTAACACGGAAGATCAACCAATCTACACTCAAGGTGACACCTGCTCCCAATGTCCAGCTAACAGACTTTGTGATGACTCATTATGTGCCATCAACCCAGATGCCACTACTGTGCTAACAACCACTGCCGTTCCTACCACAACTGAAGTTGCCGGATCTGGTGCTGGATTATCTGAAGATGAACGTACTTTTGTTGTTAATTACCACAACAACTACCGACGTACTGTAGCTTTAGGACAACAAGAAGGCGAGAATGGTACCTTGCCACAAGCAGCCAACATGTATGAGTTTACATATGATACTAGTCTTGAAAACCTTGCCCAAGCCTGGGCTAACAATTGCACTTTGGGAGGCGGTGGATACGGTGCTGTAGGCCAAAACAGTGTTGTTTATGGCTTTGGCGGTGAGCCCGGTATTAACAATACTTATGTTTTGCAACTTTCGATTGATGGCTGGTTCAGTGAAGTCGATTCCTTCAATGTCAGCACGGTCGGCAACTATCAAGGACAAAGCTCAACGTTTACTCAAGTAAGTCATTCTTCACTGTTTAAACCTATAATTAACCGTAAGTTAACGCTGCGAAGTGAAGCTTAAAAGTTATAAAACTACTTTTGTTCTTAAGTTATTTAAATTCATTTTAGATGATCTGGGCCACTACCTACAGTGTTGGATGTGGAGTAAAGCAATGCGCCACCTTCACCAACCTGGATTCTGGTTGGAACAATGGATTCATCATTGTTTGTGATTATGAACTCGTTGGTAACAATCAAGGCATGCCAATCTATATTGAAGGTGACGCATGTTCTCAATGCCCAGATGACAGAATTTGTGACAATGGATTGTGTGCTATGGATCCCAACTCCACCGCTCAGCCAGGCGACGATGAATGTGAAGTTTGATACTAATTTTTTATGCTACTTGGTTATTTGAAAGACTTGTGACATTTCCTGAAAGTTTGTAAAATAAATAATGGTAATCGAAATTAATTTGGATTGACTTTTTTAAAAATAAAAATAATTTTTTTCATTTTTCATTCACTTAAGGTATACCTGTACTCGTAGAAAGTTTATTATTTGTGAACAGAACCTTACATTGAATAGTTTCAGCTTTAGCTAAAGCAGCTGTAGTAATCGATGCAGCCAGAAAGGTTAGAAAAGCTAAATTCTTCAGGGTACGATATTTATAGATACAGTGGTTTCATTAGTGGAGTGTGACTCAGACGATGAGTATTTGACGTTATCTTTCTGGTAAAACATTGCAAACACTATTGCCGATGTTTTTTAGACGGAGTAATATAATATTTAAAAAAAACTGCGTTTTTGAGTATAAGCTTGCGATGTAAGTCTGAAGATTGCTTTTCAGATAGTTTTAAAGGCCTGAACTTTACTAAAAAAATAGTTTCATTGAGATTTCTTGACATTAAATTGAACCAAAAATAGCGGGACACTTTTCACTTTTTTGAATTAAAAAGTGTCCCGCTATTTTTGGTTTGACCTATAATAATATTTTTTTGTATTTATTGGTATTTCTATTATATATAATGTAATATATATAAAGTATAATACATAAAATCAAATTTATTGCCAGTTTAAAAATAATTTGATTGTTCATCGAAAACAATACTTTTTTAAAAACTTCTTGAAGAGTTTATAGTCAAATGAACATGACTTCAGTACTGACTGTCTGGCGTTAATATTGTATTTTTATACTACAGATACCTTAATTAAAATGCAAGTTCTTTGCCTACGGACCAAGGTGAAAACATTAGGTTTTGTGTTAAAATTTACATTATCAGCTAGTTCCAGCGATTATAAGCAGATTATACACGCCTCTGCATGTACCAAATCGTATGCAAATGGCTGTTTGTGGAACTGTTTGTTAAGTTTACATTGAAAAACTGTTTCATATTCAGTTTCCAGAAATGAATTTAACAATGCCCACGCAAAAGTTTTCGGACACGTAGCTAAGCTCTTCCTGTTAAAATAGGTATAAAAGCCGAACGTTCACATCAAACAATCACTATTCAACTCACATTCACTTGTGTAAACATTGTACTGAACTGTATCGTACAATGAAAACTCTACTCTTCTTTCTCTGTTTGGCTACGGTTACTGGTACCGCAACAGCTGACGGTTTGTCCGACGATGACCGTACTTTTGTCCTCGACTATCACAATAACTATAGACGTACGGTAGCTTTAGGACAACAAGCTGGTGCTAATGGTAACTTGCCAACGGCCGCGAACATGTTGGAGTTTGAGTACGATACTGCCATTGAAGCTGATGCTCAAGCATGGGCTAACAACTGTAGTTTTGGCTACACAACTTATTCTGGGGGCCAAAATCTGATTCTTTATGAAACCAGTAGCAGTGGCACTCAAAATTACTCTGCCCTTCTCAAAGCTGCTGTTGATGAATTTTTTGGACAGGTCACGAGCTTTAACATCAGCTACGTTGATGACTATTCTTCTAGTGCTGGGTCAATGTTTTCCCAAGTGAGGATTATTTCGAAGTTTTAAAATTATTTAAAAATTTTTTAAATTTTAAAGATATATATTTTAGGTTATTTGGGCTAATACCTCGAGCATCGGTTGTGGAGTACAATCCTGTCCTAACCTAGATTCTTCGTCTTCTTTCTACGCTTACATCGTCGTATGTTTCTACCAGAGTGCCGGTGATACTACAGGCCAACCAATCTATGCTCAAGGTGAATCTTGTTCTCAATGTCCTAGCGGAAGAGTTTGTGACAATGGATTGTGCGCATTAAGTTCTGAGACCACAATTTCAACCACTACTCCTACCACCACTATTACTACGACTGTTCCAGCCATTCCTACCACAAATTCAGCCGCCGGATCTGGAAACGGATTGTCGGACGATGACCGTACTTTTGTCCTCAACTACCACAATAACTACAGACGTACGGTAGCTTTAGGACAACAAGCTGGTGCTAATGGTAACTTGCCAACGGCCGCCAACATGTTGGAGTTTGAGTACGATACTGTCATTGAAGCTGATGCTCAAGCCTGGGCTAACAACTGTAGTTTTGGCTACACAACTTATTCTGGAGGCCAAAATATGATTCTTTATGAAACCAGTAGCAGTGGTACTCAAAATTACTCTGCCCTTCTCAAAGCTGCTGTTGATGAATTTTTTGGACAGGTCACGAGCTTTAACATCAGCTACGTTGATGACTATTCTTCCACGGCTGGGTCAATGTTTTCTCAAGTAAGAATTATTTTAAAGTTTCGAAATTGTTAAAAAATTTTTAAAACTTGTGAAAATATGTTTTTTAGGTGATTTGGGCTGAAACCTCCAGCATCGGTTGTGGAATACAATCCTGTCCCAATCTAGATTCTTCTTCTTCTTTCTACGCTTACATCGTCGTATGTTTCTACCAGACTGCCGGTGATACTACAGGCCAGCCAATCTATATTCAAGGTGATACTTGTTCCCAATGTCCTAACGGCAGAGTTTGCGACAATGGCTTGTGCGCTGCTTCCAATACAACTGCTGCTACAACAACAGGCACTACTGCCGCTTCAACTGCTCCTACTACAACTTCTGCTCCTGGATCTGGAGCTGGATTGTCTGCTGATGAACGTACTTTTGTTGTCAACTACCATAACAACTACAGACGTACTGTAGCATTAGGACAACAAGCTGGTGAGAATGGTAATTTGCCACAAGCAGCCAACATGTACGAGTTTACATATGATACTAGTCTTGAAAACCTTGCCCAAGCCTGGGCTAACAATTGCACTTTGGGAGGCGGTGGATACGGTGCTGTAGGCCAAAACAGCGTTGTTTATGGCTTTGGCGGTGAGCCCGGTATTAACAATACTTATGTTTTGCAACTTTCGATTGATGGCTGGTTCAGTGAAGTCGATTCCTTCAATGTCAGCACGGTCGGCAACTATCAAGGACAAAGCTCAACGTTTACTCAAGTAAGTCATTCTTCACTGTTTAAACCTATAATTAACCGTAAGTTAACGCTGCGAAGTGAAGCTTAAAAGTTATAAAACTACTTTTGTTCTTAAGTTATTTAAATTCATTTTAGATGATCTGGGCCACTACCTACAGTGTTGGATGTGGAGTAAAGCAATGCGCCACCTTCACCAACCTGGATTCTGGTTGGGACAATGGATTCATCATTGTTTGTGATTATGAACTCGTTGGTAACAATCAAGGCATGCCAATCTATATTGAAGGTGACGCATGTTCTCAATGCCCAGATGACAGAATTTGTGACAATGGATTGTGTGCTATGGATCCCAACTCCACCGCTCAGCCAGGCGATGATGAATGTGAAGTTTGATACTGACTGTGTATGCTATTTGGTGATTTGAATGACTTGTGACAATTTTTGAAGGTTTGCAAATAAATAATGGCAATCGAAGGTCCTTGGCTCTCAATTTTGAGCTTTTTTAAAATTTAATTTTTAATTTCAATTTTTTAAAAAAATTCATAAAACTAAGATACATCCTTGTTTACGTACATACCATCCATTTTAACAACTATTGAATTTTCTAGAATTGTAGTATTCATTATAGTAATTAATTGTCAGACGATGAAAATCCGATTTTTTGGTCGAAAAAACGCTTTACCACGACTTATCGCCGTTAAATACGACGAAATGGTTTTTACATAACAAAAGATTGTCCATATGGCCATACTTTTACGTTTATTCTACGTACTGTTTTACGATTGTTTGACTGCTTTACCATAACTTTTTAAAATTTTTTAGATTTTTTGCGTTTTCAATACTATATTGTACTAAAGAACTAACTAGTAGAACTCGAAAATTGCCTAAGGCCCCCTCATTACCGTTTTTAGTTCCAACAGTCTCAGTATAAGACTTTTGATTTTTAAGCAAATATAAAAGGTACCACTGTGGTACCACCAAGAAAAGCCTAGAAACTAGTACCAAACTACCGCTACTATAATATAAATATCATAATCTACCTTCACATACGCAACCCTACAACAAACTTATCCCTAAAGTACCATTATGCTACTAAACACCTCATTTGGTATCTACTGTACAGTAGTATCCTTGGTTAGCATTCTCCTCAACTTATTATTCTTGCTAGTAACAAAATTGAAGCGAGTAGAAGGCTTCCAAGAAGTACTAGTATTCATTAGGAACATTGCTGTAGGCTATATTCTAATGTCAATCTGTCTACTTTGTATCTCTCCACAACAAGTTATAACTGGCAGTAGTGTGGTACTCATACCACATGGGCTGTTGGCTACTATGGATTCACCAATGA
This sequence comes from Bursaphelenchus okinawaensis, assembly GCA_904066225.2. Lineage (NCBI taxonomy): Eukaryota > Metazoa > Nematoda > Chromadorea > Rhabditida > Aphelenchoididae > Bursaphelenchus > Bursaphelenchus okinawaensis. The sequence continues at coordinate 354,911 of CAJFCW020000005.1, read as the reverse complement.
TGGTATGTTGGGATTAGGGTTAGTGGGCTTAGCAACGAGAGTAGGGGACCTTTTAAGCCTAGCCAAAAGGATGAGATGTTTAGCCTGTAAACCAGCCTACTTAAGTGATGCTCTAAAGCTCATATACATGATTATAACCGAACATTTTTCCAAATTTCAGCACGCCCTAGCCTCCCTAGGGATCGGAATCTACTTGTACACCGTATTCAGCTTCATGATTATGTTCCTCTACCGTTACAATGTAACCTGTACCACATCAAGAATGTCATCCGTATTCTCTCGTCGTAATATCACAACATTCCTGATAACAGCCGCTATATTTTGTCTAATCCAAGCCGTCCTAGTCTACTATTCAGCAGTTGACGCGACCTTTTTGAGTGATAAAACCAATCGTACAGCTGATATCGATCAGATATTGAGTAGTAAAATCGTGAAGGAAGTTAAGGTTAACCAACCAGATATTCAAGTACAACCACCTCAGAATGAAGAAGGACATCAGCCACCGGTCGATAATAATGCTGCTCAAAGAATGGTAAGTTAAGGTCTGGCTGGGTTTAGTCGGCTTTCTTTCAGGCCTGGTAATTTAAGGTTACGGCGGGCCTAGTAGGTCTTTTACAGGACTAATACATTAATTTTTAATAAATTTTTAAAAGTGTTTATCAAAATGTAAAATACGGTTACACACTTTGGTTGGAATATATTAGATTCCGACATAAAGAACCCGCCATACTTTTCCTGTAATTTCTTGTAAAAAATGGCGGGTTCTTTATGTCGGCCCCTAATAGTATGGAAAAACTAAATGTTTGCTAGGGTTCGGACTAAGACATACTGCAAACAACCATTTTCAGATTGGAATCTTCGGTATTGACTACACCAGAAACCCTATGATCTTCTTATCAGCCGGTATATTCACCTTTACTAATGTAATCAGCTCCCTCATCATCCTAATCGCTTCTCTTGTCGTAGCGTGCAAGCTGAGGGGTCGGCAGGTAAAAATTTTTCATTTTGAGTATGACTTCGATACTATTAAGTGCCGACATAAAGAACCCGCCATTTTTTACAGGAAACCACAGGAAAAGTATGGCGGGTTCTTTATGTCGGCACCTAAGAGGACTAAGACAGTGTACTTCATGTCGTATTTTACAATTTCAATACGTTGTGGTGGTATATTATAAGGTGCCGACATAAAAAACCCGCCATTTTTACAAGAAATTACAGGAAAAGTATGGCGGGTTCTTTATGTCGGCATCTAATATATTCCAACCAAAGTGTGTAACCGTATTTTACATTTTGATAAACACTTTTAAAAATTTAGGAGTCCATGTCTGAGCAATCACATTCCGAACACCAAAAGCTGACAAACGTTTTGATATTGGACGCTTACATCCCAGTACTAATGGCTCTAGTACCAGCCGTTAACTTTGTTTACTGTTTGTTCGTACCTGATTATGTGTAAGTTTCTATACCATTATATCATGTTATAAAGCCAAGAAAAGCTAAACCACACAAAATTTTAAAAAATATTAGGTGCCGACACAAAGAACCCGCCATACTTTGCCTGTAATTTCATGTAAAAAATGGCGGGTTCTTTATGTCGATACCTAATATATACCAAACTTCCAACCCCTATCTATATACACCAACCCCTATATATATAGACCAACTCTTATCTATATATACCAACCCCTATCTTATACATACCAAACCCTACCTTTTCAGTCGATTCCAAGAGTTCCTCGGAATCCTCGTCCTAGCCCCAATCCCAGCCCTATTCCCAATAATGAATGTGTTTCTGGTCCCCGACCTTCGCACCACCGCCTTCCAAGTTGTCATGTTGACTTACTGGAAGAAGAAAGAAGCTGCTGCCGCGAAAGAACGAAAAGATAATGCTAACGGTCAGGAACAACTTAACGATGCTCAACTTGGAGTGTTAAAGACCATGACCGACAAGGCGGGACAGAGAAAAGAGTAAATTTTGAAGTTTCAAAACATAAATTTAAAATTTTATTTTTAACTTTGAACTTTTTTAGCAACATTTTTAATCATAATGACTATTTTTTTATCATTCATAGGCTTGTAAATATAGGTTTTTATTTTCAATTTTTGATAACTTTTCCTTTCAATTTTTATAACTTTTGTTACCTAAAAAGTAAATATCCATTATTTCTCTGTCATAATAAACTTCTGTGAACTTGAAAACTCCCCCTTTTTAAAAAAATATATTTTTTTCTTTTTTGTATGTTTTCTAACTATTTTGTCATTTTATGTTTCAGCAATACATACGATAAACCAAAGTTTTCAACTTTAAAAATTTATTATTTTAACTTATAGACCATAAAGAATCTTGCTACAGTTCTATACCTAAACCTGCTTCAAATAGTTTCAATATTAAAACAAAAAGTTTAAAAAATACTAGAATAACCAATATCATTGCCAATAACAACATAAATCCTACTGTGTCCTATAAACAGTTTTGGCCAAATCACACAACACTCGATAAGCCGGCTTCTGAGCCTTCATTTTGCATGCCATATCCACCATAGCGGCCGCGTCACCAAGGTTGACTTGATCTTTCAATGAAAAGGATCCAGTTTGCTTCGTATCAATATGAACACCTTTGGCTATAGGTAAAGCTGAAGTAGTTGGAGGTGTTGGAATAGTCAACAAATTAACCAACACATCATCATCCGTTGATTTTGTTTGGTTTACTGTATTATAACCATATGATGTTGTTGTCCTACCATTTTGGATCGTAGTACCACTAGGACGTAACGTCGCATCGACCGGTTGATTGGTAGTCTTCAAAGTAACAGCTTCTGTCTCCTTTAACGGTGGAATAACGTGCTCCAATTCTGTAGCATTTAGCGCGTTCACTTGATGATCTGGTTCCAGATACGCAGTAGTGGTTAGGCTGGTACAGTCTAATGTAACATGAGGTGTTTGCACCGGTTCTTGAGTAGTTGTTGTAAGAACCTGAAGTGTAGGCAGTGGTGTAACATTGTGTATCAGATTTGGAGACAAGTCCGGCTTCATTGGCAGTGTAGATTGGGCATAGGTTTCAGTGGTAAACATTGTTGTAGTAGATGATACTGTAGTTGTGACAACACTTTGTGTTGTATCTGAAGTAGAAGTAGTAGTAGTAGCACCAAAATTTGTGAAATAAGAGCTGGTAGTTGTAGTATCGTCAGTACCAAGTAAAACAGCTCTATCGGTTGTAGAACTTGCTGTACTGACTCTAGTAACTGATATTGTACTAGATATTGTAGTAGATTTTGTTGTTGTCACTATAGGTTTTCTTGTCTGAAGCTGTTCATCAGCACTACTTAAACCAACAGTAGTACTAATAGGGCGCCTTGTACTGTATATTCTGCCAGGAATAGCCGGCAATACCACTTCTTCTTCTGTACTGACTGTAGTGTACGGTATTATTGTAGCCTCCAGCTCTTCATCCTCTGGTAGCTCATACACAACTTCATTCTCGTCAACTTCAACATTAATCCCGTCTTCTCGAACTTGTAGCTCAGGTACTTGAACAATACTCTTGTGAAGAAACTCGGCTCTAGCACGATCATAATCAAATGGTATGTTATGAACACCACCTAATGTATGGTCCTGTAGTGTATCAGTGTTGTTAAAGTCGCATCTTTCAATTCTCCGACCACCCAGCTGTACTGTACTATTAACTGTAGCTCCATCGGGATTCTTGGCCTCAACTACCGCACAGTAACTTCGGTTTCGTATGTTGTTGTCCATGTTGATGATACTACCAGAGTCCGCCAGTATCACATACGGAAAGTTTTCTTCATCGCTTTTCAATGAGTATGTAAAGGCTTTTGAATTAGAATCCTCCCCCAGGGCTTGAATTTGAGCCAATATACTGTATTTATTGTGAAGACCCGGTGGTATTGGGATACGGTAGGTTTCTTGGCTGAAAAATTGTCGAGGCATACAGTCTGGAGCACTGAATATAAACTCGTAGTAAATTTTACTGTCCACAGTAAACGGTAGTTCATCCAAGAACGTTATCGTACTATGTTCATCCACCCAAAACATGTCGCTACGAATCGTCCGGTAAAGAACATCAAAATTTGGGAAAATTTGAAAAACGGCCTTAAGGGAATACGATTTGTTAATGTTATCTGGCCAGTTTGTAGTACCAATAACCGGACTTTCAAATCGTTTTGACTCGTCAGCTAGCCGGAACGCTATCAACACCTTGGACAGACATTCACGGTCAGACGCTACTGGAGTTTCTTGATCAACGAACAAGCCATCTAATGATGTTAACTTGGCTGTGTCTGTATGGTAGATGTATAATGGGTAGACTTCTGCTACGTCAGCAATCAGCAGGGTTGTTGGGTTGATTGTGTGCTTAATGTAGAACTTACGAAGGTTTACTGTATCCACAAAGTTGTTGTGTGAGAAGCAGGAGAGTTTGATGTTTTTTAGGTACCCAAGCTATAATTATATCAGTATTATGATAGCAAATCGACATAATAAAGAATAAAGACCTCATTACTTCATAGCAACGAGACTTTTTACTATAGTAACTTCCCTGCCCTCATAAAATCAAAAAATATTAACCCACCCCTCCCTTGACCAAGCTAATGTTCATAACAACATTATTTTGTTCTCCTGACTCCAAATCGCTCAGATCTACATCTAATGTTGGCGTTACTGACATTCCATCAACCTCCATAGAATCCACAGTATACGGTAAAGCTCCAGCAAAGTATTCGTCCATTATCTGTGGTCTTATGTTCTTCAACCATACATTTTCAAGCTTTAGGTATCTTAAATTTAAATTTTTTAATTTTACAGTATTTACTATTAAAGAGTAGGGTTTGGTATAAAGGTATATAAAATAAACTATAGAATTTTTGTGGACAAAGAAGAGAAAAATTCAGCGAAAAACCACCAACACCTACTACAATATAAATAAAAATCAGCCTAGTAAAAGAAAACACATCTCTTACTTACCCAACGTTCATAACACTTAATTTGACACTAAATGGCATCTTAACACCAGCTTTTCCATGTATCATCGGATACATTAAGGCTATAATTCGAACTGATCCAGCTGGGTCTACCTTGAACATTGGAGAATAAATCTCCCTTGAATGAAACTGTCGATTTGCTTCGAAATTCAGGTTTACTACCGCCTGAAAATGTCAATGGGATTAGCAACAGTAAAGTTAAAGTATGTATGATATGGTGGAAAAGAGGAGGGAGGGGGGTTAAAGAAATGCCAAAAAAATTCAGCTTGGTCCCCCCTGTTGATCAAAAAAATCCAAAATTTAACACGCCCCACTACAAAACTAGCTATAACTCTTCAAAAATCAAACCTACAGTAGGATAAACAGTTTTCAGTAGTTTGGTATCAGATCTTGAGTTGACATTCCATTGAACTGTCATGTTTTTCCCTGGTTTCAAGACTTTGAAGTCGTCTAACGTCTCTTTTCCATCAAATAACTGCTCTTTCACTGGGAATTCGTATAACGTTCCATTAAAATCAGTGAACTTAACACTTGTCCGTACTTTTCTTAGTGTTATCTTAGCCTGAAATTATTGTATTACTGTAGAAAATTGAAGTAAAACTCCCTTACAGTATCCCTGAACTACCCCAAAAAGAAGAAAAAAAGTTATACTCATCAAGCCTCGTTTACAGTACTGTAAAAGCCAGTTACAGCACGATAACCCAAACAAAAGCCAACATATTCCCCTACAATACAAACCACAACATGCCCCAAAACTCACAGTAGGATTGTTCAAGTACAAATTGACCAAAAAGTCCCCAGACTCCTTTGAATACAACGGTTCTACGCTCAAATAAGCCTTGATGACAACTTCAGATGTGGTGTTATCCAACCGTAACATCAAACTGATAACATCGTTCAGTAAACTTGACGGATCTCTTCTTGATATTCCATTTGACAACTCTTTTAATGTCCTCGAAAGCTTCACAAATTCTTTTAGGTATGTGTAAGGATTCGTGTTATCAACATCGTATCTTGATTGGATATGATCAGTTTGTTGAGATTCTTCGTAGATCTTGTTCCATTTTGATATGAACAGTAAATCATTTGTGGATTCTAAAAAAAAATTAAAAATTTTAAAAATATTAGGTGCCGACATAAAGAACCCGCCATACTTTGCCTGTAATTTCATGTAAAAAACCCCCCCCCCAGAAAAAAATTTTCAAAAAAATTTGAACGTGGTCCCCCCCCCCTGTAGATTTTTTGGAAAAAAAATTTTCGCAAGAAATCGGCACAGGTAGCACCTGTGCCGATTTTTTGGACCCCTGCCCCCAGACCAAAAGTCCCCGCCCGGCCCTGTCGGCACCTAATAGTACTACGCTTGATGCTCTATCTAACGTAGTCGACTTATCCTACTCTACTTTCTAAAGCATAGTCTATTATAAAAAATACAATCTCACCTTGTAATGATAATCCCTCCTGCAGTGTAATATAATCTTGATAGTCCGATTGATTGGTAACCGTTTGAACAAACTTTTCAAATCTTTCTTCATCCAACAAGTTTGTCGCATTTAGCAGTAAATTCTAAAAAGTGTCCTTTATTACTTTTTTTTAGTTTTTTTTGAAAAAAAAAATTTTTTTCTTCACCTGCCACACATAATATTAAAATTTGAACCAAAAGTAACGAGTCATTTTGCATTTATTTTTCAACTAAAAATTGACCCGCTACTTTTGGTTCAACCTAACAGATCCTTAGGACTTGGTAGTTCGTTTATATTAAGTGACGACATAAAGAACCCGCCATTTTTTCAGGAAATTACAGGAAATGTATGGCGGGTTCTTTATTTCGGCATCTAATAAATATCTTTTTTCAATAAAAAAGATTAAAAAACTCACTGTAAGATAATGTAAATGCTTGTAGAAGCCATTAACAAAGTTGCACAGGTCAAACCGAGGAAGATTTAGCTGGACTGCTGCCATGTTATACAGGTTTTTGGTGTTTGCCAAGGATAAACTCTGAAGTAACGTATTCTTCTTTAATTTAAAAAAGAAAAAATAAAAATTTTTCTAAAATACAAATTAAAACAAAAATTTAATTCCTCACATTCTGAGTGCACATCAAATGCTCCTTTGAAATATACGGTTGAATTTCGCAGAATCCACTATTAGCTGATATTACACATCTCATTAGTTGCTTCAAATCCTCAAAATTCAGTCCTGATTGAGTGCAATTGCGTTGAAACATGACTAATTCCATAAAACTAATAGTGGAAGGTATATTAGTTTGTAGTAATGCCCAACTATTACTACAGACGTCGGAACGTACGAAGAATTGACGACATTTGGATGCCAGATCAGTATGACAAGACTGTGAAACTTGGTAGTAGCGTTGGAGGTTTGTGTTTGATGGGTATAGTCCTAAAATTTAACAACACAATTTTGACAACCGTATTTTACAATTCTTTCATTTAAAACCAAAAATTAAAAAAAATTTTTTTAATATTGTCATGGTGAACATACTAGGTGGCTGGTTTCTTTTCGTCCTCAAGTCCACTAAAACCAAAGCGTTGTCCTGAAAATCGCCCATAACGCCAGGAACAGTATAAATGTACGAAATTTGTAGTAGATGTACAATATCAGATTGATTTAGTCGTTTATCCGTGGATACTACCTTGATCTTGTGCTTGTATCCACAGCCGACACAGATTGCCATGTGGTAGGGTAGCTAAAGGTTTTTGAGTTACAGTACTTTATATCAACAAAAAATAGCTTATCATACCATACCATATCTTACGTTAGCCTACCATACCATACCCAACATTAGCCTACCATACAATACCCTTCGTTAGCCTACCATACCACAAACTACTTTAGCCTACCATACTATGCTCTAAGTTAGCCTAAGACACCATACTACGTTAGCCTACCGCACCACATCCTCCATTAACCTACCACACCATACCCTAAGTTAGCCTACCACACCATAACCTATGTTATCATACCCTTTCTTATCAATAAAAAACTTACGTTTTCGATAGTATAGTACTCTCCATTACTCTCTCGATTTGTAATCATAGCCATAGAGTTCTGTGGACCATTAGAATAGATAAAAGATACCCAAATGTCCTTATCCAACTCTGTTATCGTACTTGGCTGTACCATGAGTTCTGGCCTGGTGCTTTGCTAAAGTTTAGGTATTACTTTATACGCAAAGTATGGCGGGTTCTTTATGTCGGCACCTAATACTGCAAAACGCCTCAAATAGTACGATACACAACCTACCTGATCCATCTGAACAAACTTGATGTCCTCATCAAAGATAGTCAAACTTTTCGACAGTTTTTGAGTCAAAACTGCAGTAAAAGTAGAATTACTTGTAGTAACTTTGACTAATTGATTGAATGTCAAAAACTCGTCAGCTCGTATCATCAATTCGTATATGTCAATATCCAAAGGCTCAAATTCGACTGCTGAATTGATCTTTACAAACTTGTTGAACAATATTTCACGTTGTGATGACATCAGAATTACCTAGAATTTAAAGATTTTAAATTTTTAAAAAATTTTTTAAATTTCAAAAATTTTTTTAATTTAAAATTTCGAAAATTTGTTTAAAATGACATATGAATAACAAAAACCCACCTCAGCAAAGTTATTCTCACTGTAAGTCATGCACTTCACCTTGATTCTCAACCGACATTTCGTATCTTGACTTTTACTTATCCTATACGGTATCTGAAAAAGCGGTGAACTCTTGTCCGGATACCGTAATACTCCTTCCAGAGTCTGCTCTTTTAACGGACTTCGCACTCCAAACACATAGTCCAGCTGAACTGTCCTATTATTCAGTCTACGTGTGGTTGGTGAAGATACCAAGAAGAATGGAGAGAGATCATTTGATAATGATGCTGGTGATGGAGTTGACTGGGTTTCTACTGTAACTTCGACCAGGGTTTGATCGTCGTTTAAAGAGACGTCTAGACGTTTTGGACTGATTTTTATTAGGTTTCCGTAGCGGCGGATGAGATGATGACTAAAATAATATAATTTTTGTTTGTAAAGAAAGTTTTTTCATAAAATTTTTCAAAAATTTATAACATTAAAGAAACTGAAGTTTAGTAAGCTTAGGCTTAGTAAGCTTAAGTTTAGTAGGCTTAAACTTAGAAAGCTTAAGTTTGGTAGGCTTAGAGCTAGGAAGCTTAAATTTAGTAGGCTTAGTAAGCTTATAGTAAGCTAAGGCTTAGTAGGCTTAGGCTTAGTAGGCTTAGGCTTAGTAGGCTTAGGTTTAGTAGGCTTAGGCTTAGTAGGCTTAGGTTTAGTAGGGCTAGGCTTAGTAGGCTTAAACTTAGTAGGCTTAGGCTTAGTAGGCTTAGACTTAGTAAGATTAGGCTTAGCAAGCTCATTTTTAATAAGAATAGGTTTAGTAGACCTCGCAGTAACACAAATTCGGACTGCCGTACTCGCAGTAATTTGTTGGGTCGTTTTACATCGAGGCATATATTGTATAAGACCATTAATATTACATAAGAAAAAGTTGCGTAATATCATTTCTTGCAATTTCTCTAAGGCTATATTATTGTAGCATTAAATTAGGTAACACCGCAAAAAAATATTATAGTAATATTACGCTAATCAAGTGTTTCTGAACAGCTGCGTACCGTTAAACTTTTTGTGACCCTACCAAGTCACCTTTACGTGTGTACACTAAACATATGAGTACTTAGCCTAAAGCTAAGCCTAAACACACAAGGCTTAATCTTAATCTTGTTAAGTCTAATTCTAATAAGCCCAAGCCTACTAAGCCTTAACCACAAAATAAATTATCTACCTTTAAAATAATTTAAAAATTTACCGTGCAGTATAAGTCACCAAGTAATCACAGCTGATAGCCACATATAAAAATTCGAACGTATCTTTCGCTCTTTGATCTGCTGTCAGCACCAGTTCTATTGTAGGGTTGGTGGCATCTTTCTAAAAAATCTTTTAAAAATGTTTTAATTCTAAATATACACACATATATTTCAGTATGTGTATGTAAAAACAAATATATATTATATAAACATATCAGGGACGTCGCTACGGTTTTTCTCTGGGGGGGAGGTCATAAAAATTTTTTTTGGTCCACAGGTGCTACCTGTGGACCGATTTTTCAAAATTTTTTTTTTCGTTTTTCCGCGTACAGGTACCCCTGCCGCCCCCCCCCCAAACGACGTCCCTGAAACATATATATATACATGTATATATTTACATATATATATAAATATATATATATGTACACAAAAAAGTAAATTACCGATATTTTCTGACTCTTCATCATGACCAATTGCCGTGGCCATAACACTTCGGCCATCCATTCTCCACACGCGCACGACTGGCTTTTCAATTCGTATTTTACGTTGAAATCAGCTTCCCCAGCTACTACATTATTATCGTACAACGCATCTACTGTACAGTGAGAAAATGGTAAACCAGGAGTGGAATTGGTTATTGGGTTTGGGTGATCTGCTGTCTAAAACAAGGTTTTTTAGATCGTCATAACATAAGTTGTTGTAATGATATCGTAGTTTTTATATTGTTTGAAACTACATTGTATTGACATTATTTACTGTATGTTTCAAAAATTTATCTGTAGGTATAGCAACAGATATTATACTACCCCTCAAAAGTCCCCTATGTTTATATATCATATGCCAAAACTCCCCCAAACCCTCAAAAAACCTACAATATGATACTCAGTAGTCTTCCCAGTAAACGGATACACATCATAAGAAAAAAACCTTCTAGTAGACCATGTCTTCACCTCCTCAATCAACGCGTCTTTCTCATAGATCTTAATGACAACCGGTAAGTCAACACTCTGTAGCCTTGTAGTATTCAAATACTTGATGAATCCAGCAATCCGATGCATATTACTACTTTTATGTCGAGTTACTGACGTTAGTTGGGGTGTGTAGCTGTGATTCACCATCAATGATACTTTGATGTAGTCGGAACAGTAAGCACGTTGAAGTTGAATATCCATTATGTATGGATTGACATGGCCTAGTGGCTTTTCCCATTTGATACGGCGACTGAGTTCATCGACAATCAGCTCTTCTGTTGATGAAGATAAGAGGAAGGGTTTTTCGGTTGTCTGGAAAAGGTCGTGTTATATTTGCAATGGCCACAACAAAAAATGTAAAAAGCAATATAAAAATTGTAACTAATATAAAAAACTTAATCAATATGCCACTTACATTACTAGTTATCATATAACTAAGTTCCTGCATCTCCTCCGTCTCCAATTCCAACGTTTTATTAGTACCACATTGTTGTTTAACCGTAACCTTCGTATCTTCACAGTTTACTCCAGTATTCGCATCTTTACATATACATTTACTCTTAAAGCACGTTCCTTTACAATCATCGCTATTACAGTTACTGTAATAATCCAAAAACATATTATGTTGTGATGATATGACACTATGCAGACCACTTGGAAGTAAAACTACAGAATATTCGTTATCATTATCTACAGCAGGCCTGGTGCATTCTACTATAGTTGAATTGATCCATTTACCGGTCGTTTTGGTTTTGTTGAATATACATTCGTAAGCTTTGTCGTGGTTTCTGAAGAGATAAGATGATGATGATATACTGCTGGCAATAAGTTTTGGGACACCCTATATCTCAGTTTGTACATGGCAGATCTTCATAAATTTTTACATAGAGGTTGTAACAGAGATTTACAATTGATATTAGTAAGAAAATTGTCAAAATCAAAATTGACATTTTGTTACACTTGTAAAAAAATATTTTTGCTATGAAAATCTGGCAAAAAGTTTTGAGACACAGTAATTTATGTTGCGATAAGGTCGATATATTAGTTTAAACTACTTTAAATATCTATTACGTTTTGTCAAGGATACAATTTAATGGTCACTTTGATTTTGTTTTGCTCCGTTATAGGATTCTGGGGCTTAACGTCAAGTTGGTCAGGTACATCAACATCGATATTATAAACTTGGTATTTATTTCTAATTATGAATTAAATTTAATATTTAGCTCATAGTAAGTGCTGTAGAAACTTTTTTAACTTTGTGACATTTTACAGTGACTTCAGAAGTAAGCACGTATATTGTCTTAGGTACCCCCACTGACTTTTAGGTATCAGTAGCTTCTTAGTTTAGAAAAAGTAACATAAAAAGCAATGTTTAATACAACTACTACACTATTAGCAACATATTAAACCACAATAAGTATTTGTATTATCCTTTTCTAGATGGTTTGTTGACGGTTTTATATAAAAATTAGGGGAAACGATAAAGTGATTTTTTCAAATAATTTTTTATGACTTATGTACGGCTTATATTAGTTAATTCAGACCTCTAAAAACATTTTATACTTGGATTTGCATTATTAAGACAAAAAAAACAATTACCATACCATGGTCGTGCTGTAGTACTTGGAGCTATGTACGATGCAGTGCATTTTGATATAAAATCGTCAAAATACCATCTAGAAAAGGATAATACAAATACTTATTGTGGTTTAATATGTTGCTAATAGTGTAGTAGTTGTATTAAACATTGCTTTTTATTTTACTTTTTCTAAACTAAGAAGCTACTGATACCTAAAAGTCAGTGGGGGTACCTAAGACAATATACGTGCTTACTTCTGAAGTCACTGTAAAATGTCACAAAGTTAAAAAAGTTTCTACAGCACTTACTATGAGCTAAATATTAAATTTAATTCATAATTAGAAATAAATACCAAGTTTATAATATCGATGTTGATGTACCTGACCAACTTGACGTTAAGCCCCAGAATCCTATAACGGAGCAAAACAAAATCAAAGTGACCATTAAATTGTATCCTTGACAAAACGTAATAGATATTTAAAGTAGTTTAAACTAATATATCGACCTTATCGCAACATAAATTACTGTGTCCCAAAACTTTTTGCCAGATTTTCATAGCAAAAATATCTTTTTACAAGTGTAACAAAATGTCAATTTTGATTTTGACAATTTTCTTACTAATATCAATTGTAAATCTCTGTTACAACCTCTATGTAAAAATTTATGAAGATCTGCCATGTACAAACTGAGATATAGGGTGTCCCAAAACTTATTGCCAGCAGTATAATTTTTAGATTGAACATTAAACAACTTTAAAAATAACAACTAAGAAATGCGTATTTTACAATAAAAATGTACAAAAACTACCAAAAAAAACGAAAAAATTTACCGTGGAAATCCAACACCAACAACATGAACGACAGTAGTTTCGTTTACAGCCCCATACTGTGGTACTACCGATGATATACGAGCTTTTGGTACACATGGCCTTCTGGTACAGATTTCACAACGGTTACCTCCCCAACCTTCATCACAGTCACATTTACTGAAGCATATAATCGTTATACATAGATATAGTAAGTAGACCGCTCCCCCTTCAAGAATTTTGTTATAAATCCACCCCACCCCCTTAAAATCCAATACTTTTTTTTACCCCTGCCTTAAAATGCAATAAATTTTACCCCCCCCCCCTTAAAATCCAATAATTTTTTATCCCCCCCCCCTTAAAATCCAATAATTTTCTCCCCCCCCCCTTCAAACTTTTGCAGCACTTCCTTTCAAAAAATCTTCCAAACCTACTTATTAAAGTCGTTGTAAGTTCCCTGAGCACAATTTACCCGCACTTCTGGCACAATATTGTCGTTTCGTATGGCGTTTTCAAGATATTCATCGTATTCAGCCTAAACTTTGCAATGCGTTTCATAAAAACAACAATTTACTGCTCTTTTATAGAAAAAATAATAAGAATATTCAATTATAATTGACGTATTTTACAATAAAAAACTTACTGCCGCTTTAGGTATGGCATACCGTAATATCAACACTACGGTTATACCGACAAGCCTTTGAACTGAAAATGTATTATGATTAGCATTGTTGTGTAACGTTTTTATTTTTCCATACCCTACCGTACCATACCGTGCCGTACCCTACATTACCCTTCAAAACCGCACCCTAATGTACTCTACCCGACTTTACCTTACCTTACCCTACCCTACCCTACCCGTCCCTGCCCTACTCTACCCTACCTTACCCTACACTACACTGCCCTACCCTATCTTCCTATTTATACGTCACCTTACACTAGACAGCATCATAACCTACTCTACCCTGACCTACCCTTACCCTAATTCTAAAAAAAACCTACGTTTATCAGCCTTTCGACCCCGCAGCCTGGCAAGCTTCATGTTGACGGCATTAACAAGCGTAATAAAGTTGTAAGTGTTTGGAAGCAATTAAAGACATTTGTCGCCTGGACGACGTTTCCGGAGAAGATATCAATCGGCTATGTCACGCAAACGGATTAACTCATAACGACAGTAAATAATTCAAAAATGTTATGTACGAAATGGAGAGTCGCAGAATCTCGATTTTGGACAATTTTTTGTTCTGCGGCAAGGTTGGGATGAGGCTACGGAGCTCGTTGAACGCACTGTTGAAGGCTTCTACTCGGATTCTGAAATAATATGCATAACTAACAAATAGTAAATAAAAAGTTTGTATACTGTAAAAAACTTAAATAATTTTACAACTTGAATTACAGTAAAACCTCCCTCACCCTTAAAAATTTCAATACAGTATGCTACCAATATCAAACACAAAAAAAATTACTGTACCTAACCAACACATATAAGCCCAGCTCTACGTTTAAAACCCAAGCTAAACCAATAATGCCTTTGCAATAACATATGTGTTAATACCTATATTAACAAGAAGATTATCTTCTACTGCTCACATTATGAAAGACAATAATTGAAACGTTCCCTTATGACCAACAATGTTCATTAAGGATTAGAAAACCACTACGCTTTATTGCGTAACAAAGTGGTTATCTTTATGGATTTATAAGTTACAGTAATATAATAGTTTGGCTGTAATACCTTATGAAATTTTTTTAAATCCACTTCAAATACTACACGGGATGATAATTTATGAGGCCGCGGGTAAAAAATTTGACTTTTTGTTCTGGAACGAAAGGAGGGGTAAAACGAAAAAAAATTGAACCCCCCCCCCTGCCAGAAAAAAAAACTCATTCCTGCCCCACAAATACCTAAAATCCTTTACGAATTCCTTATTCCAAAACTAATACCTACATAAAAACAAATCCTATTCATAAAAATATCCTCCATACACCCATATATACAAATTTATCCTATATGACCACAAATACACATACATCTTCATAAAAACCTCTCCAGAACCCCGCCATTTTTAGTAATACTTGTTTTTACACCTTTCCAACCACAATTTCAGCTTATTAAGGCCAAGAAAAAAGTGTGAAAACAGGCTGGCCTCCGACTTTTGACACATTACTTTTTATCGAGCCCATAATTAACAATATCAAATGGTTTGCAAAGTAAGTGTAACATAAGGCCAGCCGGTCACTTTGCGGGAAGAGAAAGAAGTCATTACACATGCTTATAAGCACGGATTAACTAAACCGGTCACTCAAATTGCTTTCATTATGTTGCAATTGAGTGTTGTAAAGAGTATATGGTTAGTTGATTAAACTGGACATTCTTTAAGTTAAAAAGGGATTTTTGGAATTTTGAAAGTAGTTTTACATAAAAGCTCAAAGCTTGAGTAACATCAGTTTTGAGCTTTAAAACTTAAGAAAACATGTTTCAAATACCTAAACCTAACCAAAATCAAATCCAAATCCACGAAAACACTCCTACCGTTCCCGTGTAGCATGTAGACATCGATACTTTGGCGTAGCCCTCCGTCGTTTTCTCTTTTCAGCCTTGGTCAACTGAACATCTTGTTTTACATTACAACTCGCCGTTTCTTGATGTGATACCATGATAACTATTAAACAATAAACAGTTTTATAGAATTCCTGATCCACAGAAATCGAAAATTCTAAAGCCACATTGCTTTACTTTCAGATTCATTTAACTCTGTTTCAACGATTTCAATGCTTCATACCCATTTGAACCTTTATATCCTCGAAATAAAATCTAATTAGCGTTTTGAAGATTTTATACGTCCCGTATGGCCTTTTTAAGGCAGGGTTAATTTGATTTTACGTTGTATTGTCAAGGTTATAAAAGATTTTATTACATTACGTTGAATTTCCTTTCAATTTCTTATCGTAATCAGGCGTGAAGCCAAAATTCACAGGTTCTACTTCAACATTGTTTCCCGTAACTTTTTTACGTTTCAAATGTTAGCCGACTCATAACGTTATCAAAAACAGTTTGAAATTCCTGATAACACCTCCAAAAAATTCAAATTACCTGTTATCCATAGCTTTCGTGCCAAATCGAAAGAAACCTCGTTCAAAGATCACTTCAACCGAGGCCATCTTCAGCTATTTGATGCGCAATCGTT
Organism: Bursaphelenchus okinawaensis; assembly: GCA_904066225.2. Classification (NCBI taxonomy): domain Eukaryota; kingdom Metazoa; phylum Nematoda; class Chromadorea; order Rhabditida; family Aphelenchoididae; genus Bursaphelenchus; species Bursaphelenchus okinawaensis. Next base: position 338,542 of record CAJFCW020000005.1, on the reverse strand, counting down.
TCATGGATGTCCTCGTCCTCATGTCGTGTCCGAATCGTCACGTATTCGACAGCTGATGATCCACATTTTCCCCCAAATTCGAAAGCGTTTCCCGCCATTTTCGTAACCTCACTTGGAAGTGGCGCGCTATAAAAGCACAGGAAGACACTGGAATCGCCTTTAGTTTGCCGAACCATCGACTGCTTTTAACATGGACAACAAGGAAAACGTTGTAAGTATTTGAATAATAGGCTTCTGTAACTAATTTTCGTAAAAAGACGGCTTTTTGAACGTTACATTGAATATCAGACACCTAAAGCCGTTTTTCTTGATAAACAAGCAAGTTATAATGTTCAGTTCGACGAAAAATTATAAAAAAGATGTTAATTATTGTAACAAATACTATTTTTTGATGTAATAACTTCAATAAACACCATTTTTTGCAAGATAACAATGTTTTTCTTCCCGACAAGATCTTGTCTTCCAGAAAAGACGTCAGTATGATGTATTTTTTGAAATGATAGCAAAAATAAATTTTCGAAATAAAAAAATTGTTTTGAGTAACAGAAATGTCGAATAAGTGTAATGGCATTCAGGTACTTTACATAAATTTTTATTTATTTTGATTTTTATATTCACTTAGGTATACCTGCAAAAAATTAGTGTTTTTTGAGGAAGCCTTCTGTGTTTCATGACCAATTTATGTTTAGCTTGTTTCTAAAATCTTTCTTTTCAGAACGTCGAGATCGACGAGCCGATTCTTCGCGATGAGCCGTCTAGATTCACCTTGTTCCCTTTGAAATACCATGATATCTTTGCCTACTACAAGAAGGCCGTGAACTGCTTCTGGGTGCCTGAAGAAGTCAAACTGGACGATGATCTGGATGACTGGGCAAAAATGAGCGACGACGAGAGGTTCTTCATTTCTCGTGTGTTGGCCTTTTTCGCTGCTTCAGATGGAATTGTCAACGAGAATTTGATTGAAAGGTTCAACGCTGAAGTTAAGCTTCCTGAAGCTAGATGCTTTTACGGATTTCAAATCATGATGGAGAATATTCACTCTGAGATGTATTCGTTATTGATTGACACATACATTAGCGACGTTGTTGAAAAGTGGGTCTTGGTTTTATATTATTTTTGATGTTTTAGGTTGAAAAAAGGAATTATCTTAGATATTTTCTTGTCCTGTTACATACCTAAAACTTTAATTTCAGGAGCAAGATGTTCAACGCAATTCAGGAGTTCGAGTTCATCAAGAAGAAGGCTGACTGGGCTTTGAGATGGATTGCCGATGAGAAATCTTCATTTGGCACGAGGTTGGTGGCTTTCGCTGCAGTTGAAGGTATTTTCTTCTCTGGCAGTTTTGCATCGATCTTCTGGCTGAAATCTCGTGGACTTATGCCTGGATTAGCGCAGAGTAACGAACTAATTTCAAGAGATGAAGTATGTGGTCTTATTTTTGATTTCCTTTAATTTTAGGTATAAAAAGCGATTTTTGCCATTTTTTATGCAAGAGGTCGGCTTTACCTCATATTTTATGGTTTTTCTTTTAGGGTCTTCACCGTGACTTTGCTTGTGTTCTATTCAAGCACTTGAACAACAAGCCAAACAAGGAACAAGTCTACGATATTATCAAAGAAGCTGTAGTGATCGAAAAGGAGTTCCTGGTAGACGCTTTGCCATGCAAAATGATTGGAATGAATGCTGATAGAATGTGTGAGTACATTGAGTATGTAGCCGATCATCTGCTGGAAGAACTCGACTTGGCTCCAATCTACAAGTCCAAGAATCCGTTCCCCTTCATGTCTAACATCTCACTGGAAGGAAAGACCAACTTTTTCGAACGCAGAGTTACCGAGTACAAGAAGGTCGACAACTCAGCCAAGGATGAAGCTATGCACGACTTTACCATGGATGCTGACATCTAATTTGTTACCTAATTTTGCCTAATTCCATGTAATTTTTGGCCACTTTATTTTAATGTCGATCTAATATATGGTCTGTATGTCAATGTAACAACTCTCTTCAGTTTTCTTCCTTTAACACCAAAGTATTCCTCCCATGACTACAAACAACATCATCAAACTCTGATCTGTTCTAACTTATTTCCACCATTCTACCTTGTAATTTATGTTTGTTTATTCTCACAATAACGTTCTCTTATCAGCGGGTACACTTAATAAAGCGTTTCACGGAGATTTTGACCCTTATAACATTTTACTAGGAACTTTCAAAAGTTCTCGGACTTTTCGTATTTTATCAGAAAAAGTTTCAAAATTTTTGAAATAATAAAAATTTTCCGAGAACTTTGAAAGCCCATAGCTAATAATAGGAAACAATCAAAATGTAACGAGGCAAGAAATTAGCCATATAACAATAAGGAGTCTACAAAATATATCTCAAGATAATAAATATAGCGTCATCAATCTCAAGACATTTCAACAATACTATAACATTATAAAATTTTAGGTAAATCTAAAAATAAAAAAACCATTCTACATTATATTCTATACAATTATACCATGTTGTAAATCAGTTTACTGTAAACCTTCCACTGCACTACCCGTTTGAGTTGTAAAAGTCTAACCCTTTAAATAAAGACGTAATAATCTACACAATGACATTTAAAGTCAGTAGTAAGACTACAGACACTGAATATCGTCAATAGATTTATATGACAGTCTTTAGTGAATCCTTTTTGGTTCTTCAGCGTTTGGCAGGGATGACAATTCCATGGGAATCGTCAAAGTATTTGATGTTCAAGTAGAAGGCGTAACCTCTGAATAAAATGTGGAATGAGTTGAAAGTGCCTCGGGTTGGGTCGGTTTCGAAGATCACATTCAAGTCGTCTTTCAACATACGATAAAAGTCTTGTGATGAACAGGAAACGCGGTAAAACTCCAAGTACATGTTTGTTTTTAGGCCAACATTCTAAAAAAACGATTATTGTTAGGTCAAAAAGATCAGATTGTTTTTCCAAATATTACCTAAACTATGAGAAAACTAAAGGAAGCATAAAACGTACACTTAAGAACCGCTGTACCGCATCTTTGGAGAAAACTGATCCAACAGTTGACAAAATGATCGTTTCCAGTGCTGGTAAAGTTGATACATGATCAAGGGCATCATCTCCTAGCTTCAGACCTCCCACTTTAACCGAAGACCTTACTCTGAAAGAGCATTTTATTAGAAACGGCTCAATAATATCTATAGATGCAGCTCAAGATCAACAAGAAAAGACAACATACTCTAAAAATTCTGAAACGTGAAGAGCTTTAACCAACTCCATCCCATTTTCAGTCCACGTACTAGATAAGTCTTCAATTGACACGGCTGACAAGTCTAGTCTAGAATACAAATCGGCCAGATACTTGACACTGATCGGAGCTCCAATACCTTCATGGTCTTGGATTCGAATACTGACCTTAAAAGTGATCAATTAAATTCATTTTTCAATACATTTTAGCTTAAACAGTATATGATTTACGACTGCCACATTCTAAAACAAATAAAAAAGATAAAAAACCTTTAAAAGGTAATGTTTACCTACCTCGTTAGCAGTTCTGCAGACCCGTTCAAAGTTACCTTGCAAACCAACACAAGATTTGATTGATAAGATAAGGCTTTGTGCAAGTTCAACCATCCTCAGGAATAAACCAAGGTCTTCTGGAGTGCGGAAACAGAATCTCTGAAAGGTTTCTCATTTTATAACAGGTCAACATAATTTTAACTCATAGTCATTCGAATCGCTACGATCAGCTGATATAAAAATTCCTAAAATTCACAAAATATTAACAATCTTACCTTAAGACTTGTTTGTTCATCGTTCCTGAGCCCAACCGTAGTAACTTTGAATCGAAATCGAATAAAAGAGTATTCTTCTATCCTCAAGCTGTAACATTTGAATGTAGACAACCTCTCCGCATTCCTCGTGATGAACTTCTTCCATGTTGTGCAGGTTCTAAGCAAGGAAAAGTAGTCCATCACGTCCAGATTCTCACAGATCTTCATCTTCAGCTCTGGTGGCAGATATTGCAATTCCGGCTTCATCTTTAAAGCCAGTAAAGTAATTTCAAACAAGTATATTATCCACGAAAGAGCTGTGAAGTGCTTCAACCCGCCAAAGAAAGAACGTTAAAATTGTGGCGTATCAAAATATGTGATGAAAATGTGAAGGAACCAACTGAAATTCAAAAGTAAAGGTAATTATAGTGTTTACAGAGAGGTAACTCGGCGAAATCACGTGATTATCAGTTAACTAGTCAATTCTCTCCTCATTTTCATGATAGACGTTCCGAAGGAAAACATTGATCTTATCAATACGACGACAAACGAAATTTCTCGACAAAAAAAATAAAAACTTTAAAAAAGTGAGAGTTGACGCGAGAAATGAAATAGTGTAAGAGATGACACAATTATAAAAAATAAATAATTTTTCTAAAAAATGTGTCGTTTTAAAATAAATTTTGTGGTAAAATAAGATCTTTATACGGCAATACTTAATTTTTAAGTCAATATACTTATTTTAAATTTAGTTGCTTTGAATTTGTGTTAAGTTATTTAATATTTAGTTTTTATATTGTTTTAGGTAAAGCACAATGTCAGAACCGATGGAAGTGGACGAAGATGAAGTACAGAGACAAAGGAGAAAGTATGAAGTATGTATAATGTGTTATATTTGTAATTTTTAGAAAAATAGATGACAACAATACATTTTATAGGAAAGACGTAGACAATTAGAGGAAGAGGAACGTAGAGCAAAATATGAAGGGTTATTATCAGATGAAGATGTTGACGACGATACCTTTATTACAGCCAGACAAAAGAAGAAAGAATTGGTGGGTTAGAGTATTTATTGTGATTTTTTTATTGTTTTAGGCAACAAGCATTATTAAATATTATGTTTTATACGAAATAATTTGATATGTATTTTAAACGTTGATAAAAAAGTACTGTATATGTTATTTTAGGCAAAACGAAGGTTACTACTTAATAATGTATTGAGAAATAAACAAGATGTAGTTGAAGAAGTTGATGATCTAGTCGAAGAGAAGAAACGTCGGATAGAGAGGGAGAAGGAGGAGGAAGAAAAGAGGAAAACATTGTTGGAAAAGCATAATGAACGACTTCAGAAGGAGCAAGGCAAGTAACAACCCTTTCTTTGTCCTTTTGAAATTTAAATATGAAAATTAAAAATAATAAACTTTGATTACAGACGAAGAAATAGATGAAGTAGAGAAGAAGAAACGTGAAGAATCTCAGTTACTGGAAAATGTTTCAAAATCAGGAGCGTTAGTGACAGTCGGCGAAATGGCCAGAGGCGTCAAGTACGAAGAACAAATAAAAACTGCCTGGAAACCGCCCTTACACATACGAAGACAGTCAGAAGAAGATACAGAAGCTTTTCGTAAACAAAAAGGCATAAAAGTGGAAGGAGAACAAGTACCAGCGGCGATCGGTACTTTTGCTGAGATGAAGATACCACCATGTATTCTAAATGCTATGAGGCAAAAAGGAATTATTCAACCGACGGTGATTCAGATGCAAGGAATTCCTGTAGCTTTAACTGGACGTGACATGATTGGCATTGCATCAACGGGTTCAGGAAAGACGTTGACATTTGTTCTGCCATTAGTAATGTTTTGTGCTGAGCAAGAGTTGAGGATGAGGTTTGAAAAAGGAGAAGGACCTTATGGATTGATCATAGTACCATCGAGGGAGTTAGCTAAACAGATTTTTGATGTTGTAAAGTGGCTGTTTGAAGCGTTGGAAAACGATGACGATCGGATTAGTTGTCGTGCTGGATTGGCTATTGGTGGAGAGACTTTTAAGGATCAGGCGAGGAATTTTAGATAGTAAGTGATTTTATATTAAATTTTTGAAGTTTAGGGTAAAAAGCAAGACATTGAAATACGTTTTACATTCATATTTAAAAAGACAGTTATATCACGTATTTTCAGTGGAGTTCATATATGTGTAGCTACGCCAGGGCGATTAAGTGACCTATTGAATCATAAAGTATTCAATCTTCAAGTATGTCGATACTTATGTTTGGACGAAGCTGATCGTATGTTAGACATGGGATTTGAAGAGGAATTGAAGGGTATTTTCTCTTACTTTAAAGTAAGCTTAACTTGTTTTTAATTTTTTTTGAGGCTATATAGTTAATATATGTCTCTACTATAACATTATTTTGTCTATAACAAGTGTTTTAGACGTCCTATAACATGACTATTTTAGGGCCAACGTCAAACCCTCCTATTCTCAGCCACAATGCCGAAAAAGATTCAGAATTTTGCCAAATCAGCTTTAGTAAAGTCTGTTGTTGTAAACGTTGGCCGAGCAGGTGCAGCATCATTAAATGTGACACAAGAAATTGAATATTGTCGTACTGAGGACAAACTAACAAAGATATTGAGTTGTCTTCAGAAGACACCGCCGAAAGTGTTGATCTTTGCTGAAAAGAAGGTGGACGTGGATAATATTTATGAGTATTTGTTGTTGAAAGGAGTCGCTGCTGCTTCTTTACATGGTGGAAAAGGTAAGGAGTTGATCTTTTAATGGAGAATGTTATTTTTGAATGCATAACAGTATTAATCGTATTTTACCACATTTTTTATAAAGTATGATATTGTTTTAGATCAAAAAGACCGTCATTTGGGAGTGGAGAAATTCAGAGAAGGCAGAAAAGATGTTCTCGTAGCTACTGATGTTGCTTCAAAAGGGTTGGACTTTGAAAACATTCAACATGTTATCAATTATGACATGCCAGAGGATATTGAAAATTATGGTATGTTTTTAAATTTTAAGTATTTTGTGTTTTGTCACCTAAAATAATAAAATCCTTTTCAGTACATAGAATTGGAAGAACAGGAAGATCAGGCAAGCGCGGCCTAGCAACAACTTTCATCAACAGAAAAGCCGACTTGTCTATCTTGGCCGATCTAAAACATTTGTTACTGGAAGCCGGTCAGAAATTGCCAGTCTTCCTCAAAGAAATCGCCGTAGACCAAGAAGAACACGATGATAACTACGATGATGAAGGAGAAGATAAGGGATGTTCTTATTGTTCAGGTCTTGGCCATCGTATTACGAATTGTCCAAAGCTGGAGTCGGTACGAACAAAAGCGGCCAATACGTTATTACGACCGGATATGTCTGCTCAAGAAGGATTGTAAATGTTGGTCCATTTATGTTGGTAAATTGATGGTAGACTTAAGTTGGTATGCAGATGTGTTAATGGTTGGAATCTCATCATTATGTACATTAATATTTATTTTTATTAAAATGAATTTGAAAAAAAATATTTTTGGAATCTTTTTGAAAATTAAAAATGAGTGCTGGTACTCTCCAGGTCACGGTAACTTCTAAGAAGCCTTCAAAAACTCTGGTCTTTTGGACAACTTCATCATCGAGGGAAAGAAATACGTTTTTTTATCCAACAGTGACCATTTGGGAGTGAATTTGATCTGAACATCTTGAACTTTATGCACCCCAACCCGCCCGAGTTTTTGATGGAAGTCGCTGGCAAGACCTGGGCTGAAGTTACGGGATCCATCGAGTACGAAGGAAATCAAAGGTTGTTGGAAACTGTTTTGATCCCGAAGGAATACGACAACGAGTTCAAAAGTGTTTCCAACTTCAGGTATGTGTAATATGGACAAAATTCCGGAAAGTGATATAGAAAAAGGTTCTATAATTTAAATATCTGCAGCAAGAGTCTAATTGCGGACAAAACAGAGGAGTATTGGTATAGAAAAGTGTGTCTTGATGAAAACGGCAATTTAAATTATGAAAAGATAGATTAAAATGTAAAAGTCATCGCTTTTGAAGCTGATTTTATGTAAATACCCGTGAATTTAATCAAAAAGATATCTACCCCCGCTTTCAGACGTGCCCTGGATCGCCCAATTCCTCGCCCTCAAATCGTAGTATAAAATGTCTCCGGTGGGCGACATTTCATACGAAAAGTTGCAGCGAAAAAACAAATCGGATTTTTCGCCTTGTCATGCGCAATTTTCATGTTGATCTTCCAACGTTTTTGAATTTGTTCTGTTAGTGTCGCGTCTTTATCTTTGAATTTATATGATTTAAAACTTATTGTCAATTTTAGTTTTCTAGGAAACTCCAAACAAATTTATTGTTATGAATGTTAAAGAGGAAGAACTGTTGAAGCGCGTTCGTCTGGCACTTCAACTGAACAGGCATGAACTGGTAATTGTCTTCATCACAGAATTGGTTAATTCTGACATAAAACTGTCGAAGAATGTTTGTAGATCGTTCTTGAAGTCTTTGAAAACGTCGGTTGAAAGGAGGGAACTGGAGTTGATGTAGCATGCACCACATTGACTAAAATAGTTTTCTGTGACGTTTTCTTGTTTTAGTTATTATTGAAACGACGAGGAACTTGTACCGGATGGCTCTCGACATTGCCAGGGACAAGATGCAACCAACACACCCGCTCCGACTGGGTTTAGATATATCTTTTGCCGAATTTTTATACTCGTACAGCGGCCTGGAAGAAGCTGTAAATTTTGTGCCGGAGGTAAATTTAAATGCATTTTTTTAAACTTTCTCTTTTTAGGCTTCAGATGCAATAAATGACGTCTCTGATGAAGAAAGTGTGTTTCTATCCCATCAACTCAGATTGCGATGGAATTTGTGGGATCGTAAGAATATAGGCCATTCAGTTGATCTCACGGCCATCAGAACCCACGACTCGTTCTGGGAGATGTTGGTGGAATGTTTGATGGCGAGCGAAGTAAGTATTTAAGTTATTGGAATGGCTTTTACATTATTTTACTTCGATTTTTTTAATTGTTTTAGGTATATCTCTAAAAATAACAAGTGTTTTTTGAGGAAGCCTTCTGTGTTTCATTGGCCAATTTAACTTTATTTCAAAAACTTTTTTTTTCAGGGTTTTAACACCGACGAGCCAATTCTTCGCGACGAACCGTCTAGATTCACATTGTTCCCCTTGAAGTACCATGACATCTTTGCCTACTACAAGAAGGCCGTGAACTGCTTCTGGGTGCCTGAAAAAGTCAAATTGGACGACGATCTGGATGACTGGGCAAAAATGAGCGACGACGAGAGGTTCTTCATTTCTCGTGTGTTGGCTTTTTTCGCTGCTTCAGATGGAATTGTCAACGAGAATTTGATTGAAAGGTTCAACGCTGAAGTAAAGCTTCCTGAAGCCAGATGCTTTTATGGATTTCAAATCATGATGGAGAATATTCACTCTGAGATGTATTCGTTACTGATTGATACATACATTAGCGACGTTGTTGAAAAGTGGGTCTTGGTTTTATATTATTTTTGATGGTTTAGGTTAACAAAATGGACGGTTTTGGCTGTTTTCTTGACCGAGTACATACCTTAAACGTTAATTTCAGGAACAAGATGTTTAACGCAATCCAGGAGTTTGAGTTCATCAAGAAGAAGGCTGACTGGGCTTTGAGATGGATTGCCGATGAGAAATCTTCATTTGGCACGAGATTGGTGGCTTTCGCTGCAGTTGAAGGTATTTTCTTCTCTGGCAGTTTTGCAGCGATCTTCTGGCTGAAATCTCGTGGACTTATGCCTGGATTAGCGCAGAGTAACGAGCTGATTTCAAGAGATGAGGTACGTTGTCTTATTTTTGTTTTATTTTAGGCATGAAACGCGATTTTTTTTTCATTTTTATGCAAAAATCAGTTTTGTTTAATAGTTTATGATTTTTTCCTTCAGGGTCTTCACCGTGACTTTGCTTGTGTTCTATTCAAACACTTGAACAATCCGCCAAACAAGAAACAAGTCTACGATATTATCAAAGAAGCCGTAGTGATCGAAAAGGAGTTCCTGGTAGACGCTTTGCCATGCAAAATGATCGGAATGAATGCTGATAGAATGTGTGAGTACATTGAGTATGTAGCCGATCATCTGCTGGAAGAACTGGACTTGGCCCCAATCTACAAGTCCCAGAATCCGTTCTCCTTCATGTCTAACATCTCACTGGAAGGAAAGATCAACTTTTTCGAACGCAGAGTTACCGAGTACAAGAAGGTCGACAACTCAGCCAAGGATGAAGCTATGCACGACTTTACCATTGATGCTGACGTCTAATTTGTTACATAATATTGTCTAATTCCATGTAATTTTTGACCAATGTCTTTTAATTTCGATCTAATACATGGTCTGTATGTTAGTATAACTCTCTTCAGTTCTCTTCTTTTAAAATTAAAGTATTCCTCCCATGACTACAACCTCATCAAACCCTGATCTGTTCTAACTTATTTCCACCACCCTACCTTGTAAAAGTTCTCGGATTTTTTGTATTTTATCGGTAAAAAGTTACTGAACTTTTTAAATAATAAAAATTTTCCGAGAACTTTTGAAATCCCTTTGCTAACAATAGGAAACATTCAGTGTAACGAGACAAGAAATTAGCCATATAACAATAAGGATTCTACAAAATATATCTCAAGATAATAAATATAGTGATATCAGTCTCAACACATTTCAACAATACTATAACATTATAAAATTTTATGTAAATCTAAAAATATCAACCTTATCTAAATTGTGAGAAAAGTAAAGAAAGCATAAAACGTACACTTAAAAACCGCGGCACCGCACCTTAAAAGTGGAAGGGGAACAAGTACCAGCGGTGATGGATAACTTTACTGAGATGAAGATACCAACATGTAATCTAAATGCCATGAGGCAAAGAATTATTTAGAAGGAAGCATTCCACCGACAGCGATTCAGATGCGAGGGATTAGTAGCTTTAACTGAAAGTGGAATGACATTGCATCAACAGGTGCAGGAAAAATTAACAATACGAATGGGGGAAGCTAGGGGGATCTTACGACCTAGTAAAGTCGCTGGGTTAGGGCAAATTGATTTTTTCTAGACTATTAACAATAAAACTGAATATAAAGTTATCACGTTTATACACGAGCGAGCAAATACAAGGCTTATACAGGACTGTACTAGAATAATTTCGGCTACTGATCGGATTCTGCAATCAATGGCATGTTAACAAAAACATTGACGTTCCTTCTGAAATAAGTTACGTTATGTGCTGAGCAAGAGTTGGGGATGTGCCTTGAAAAAAACGAAGGCTTTATAGGTTGATCATAATACCATCGAGGGAGCTAGCTAAACAGATTTTTGATGTTGTAAAGTAACTGTTTATTTTTCAAACTTTCTGACATTTTTTTTCAAGAATAACGACTTTTTTATTGAAAACTATGAAACAAGCCACTTTTCAGGATTATCTCTACAAAAAGCAATATTTTAGTTATTTATAAATGATGTTACACGTTTTTAAACGTTAATTATGTCTATGTATATTAACTTTGATTAAGAACCATATTGTTAAAAGATACTGCCAAACAGGTAGAATGACTCTTTTCTTAATGTTTGTATCAGTTTTAAATTAACCAGAAGTTTTGATAATTTAATTTATTATTGTTCATTGGGATTTAATAAATAAAAATCAAAATGTTGTGTAGCACCAGTTTTGGCGTCGATTACAGGGACGTTGTCATTGGCAATGTGTAGTTGAGCAAACCAATTGTAAAAGGCAACCGAAGATCCTTTTGGCACAGGAAACTTCATATTCGTTAACATCTCAATTTGATGATCACTATTTGTTTTTTTCGGCGGAAAAGTACGGTTATGTGTGGCCTTAAAATGTTTCACACGAACACCACCTAAAATGTAAATGTGCTATCAATGAACTTATCATTATGCATATTTTTCGATGATAAACTTTCTATTTTTTACTACGACTTCTCCTGTTGTGACTCGGTCATTCATTGAATATCCCCCGCCTTGCTTTGGTTATGCCCCATCCTGTATTGGCTTTGATCCGCCCTGTTTGGGCTGTGATCTTATTCAGTTAGTGTTACAGCTGAGTTTGCGCTCTGCGGAGATGAGCATCTATCAGACTCCGTGACAGTATAAGAGGGTAAGAGCGCAGCTTAATATCAATTCAACTCGTTGTCTATAGAAAGAGGGTCAGTCGCTGTCCCCACAATCTTTTTAAAGACCCGAATAAACATTAGAATGGAAATATGTTGGTTGTTATAATAACTAAATGAGCTCTCCTGTAAAAGGACTCTAGTCGCTAAGAATTGCCATACCGAACTAGTGGGATTTAATGTACAAAGCCTTTTTTAACACTAGGATTTGTCCCTACTTTTGGTTATAACCAGGACCGGGCGGGGACTTTTGGTCTGGGGGCAGGGGTCCAATACCTGTGCCGATTTTTTGCAAAATTTTTTTTCCGAAAATCCACAGGGGGGACCACGTTCAACTTTTTTCAAAATTTTTTTTTCTGGGGGAGGGGGGGGTACCCCCCCCCTCGCGCCCGGCCCTGGTTATAACCAGCTTTACAAAACTAATGTACAATTTGCAAAACTTACCTTTTTTAAATTGAATGAAAACATGTCTGACCAAACTCTTAGCATAGCTAGAATTACGACAAAATTCCATAATTTCAAAGCGTGGCAATGGGTATATGGAAGCGAATAGTTCGAAATTACATGCATATCGAAATTTAGCATCTACTTGTACTTCCATCCATTCATAGTTATGTTTGTCATAGACCAAAAACTAAAAACAATTAAATTATTGTAAAATTCAAACTTTTATATGCTAATTTATCGGAGGGGAAGCAGGGGAAGGGGTCTTCTCTACATGAAACATAGGGTGTTTTTAACTAACAGTTTGGGAGATTTGTTTACTGCAGCACTCATATCTATATTTTAACAAAGAAGTTTAAAAACGTGTTTGCAGTTATTTGTTTTCAAATCTTACCCTACTTGTCATTGTGTTGAAAGGTGTCTTATAATTAAAGGTTTTCCAATAGTCCATTTCGTCTGGGGCAACAAAAAAAATTTTTTGTTTTTTCATACTGTATATTTCACATTTTGATCCTTCTATCTTTAGATGTCGGTCTAAAACGTGAATTTATACTATAGTAATATTTAAAACTACTTAATTATATACCTTAAGAACTGCTACTTTAAAAAACATATTTTGAAAAAGTTGAATGTTGTTTAAATTCGGATAAAATTGAAATAAAAATCGGCACAGAATTGTTTATTCCCACAGCTCCGGCTCAAAAATCCACGTCTTGCCTTGGTTGACCGTACCGTATGCCTTCCTTACTGGCTATGACATAAATAGTATAAAATTGTGTATCTTACTGTCATAACATTGTTCCTGAATAAAACAAGAATCGTTTTCGTTAATAACATGAACTCTCATTCCACAATTACAACAAGTTTGTTGTCTGTTGTATGTACTACAACATACTTTGACTTGTCGAACATGTTGCTGTACATAATAATTCCTTTTGGAGGCTGGGCATTAATCTTATACTCTTTTTTAGAGTATAAATCAAAAACCGAGCCACTTTTTATTATTTGGAACTTAAGTGTGCTGCCGTATGTCTCATATTTGGATGTTGATATCATAGCATGCTTTTGGGTTACCTTCATACTATGTAGATCATATACTAACACGAAAGTGAGCGTACGTACCAAAAGCTCTCTACCTCGATTTATCATGTTGACATGAGTAATTTGGTTTGTATATGAAGTAAAGTCGAGAACAGTAAACTCTTTCAGTCCAAAGTCAATGTTAGTCAGTATGACATAGCCGTTGTCTAACTTTATAGCCATTTTTCCTGTGAATGGGCAACAAACAGCATGTTCTTGATAAAAACTGGACTTGACAAACGTAGTCTTATTCAACTCAGTACCAGCACTAAAGCTATAGTATTAAAAAACGTTCAATACTTATTGTAAGCGGAGACCCAAGTTTCGCCTTTCTGCCGACATATCACATTCTCGTAACATAACTTTTTAAAATCTATGTGCACAAGCTTGTAGAAGTACTTGTTAACCACGGCCATAGAAATGGTATCGTCCATGATTTCTAGATATTTTATTATGTTACGCAATACCTAGAATTCAAAAAATATGTTTCAAAAACTTATAAAACAAATTTTAAAATATGTTTATATTAAACATAAAATTATAGAATTTTTATGTTTAATATCTAACCATTTTTTAAGTTTAAAAACATTAAAAAATCCGATTTATCACCAGTTTTTTATAAGATACCTCAAACTTACCCATGCCAGCAACTGTTTAGTAGACACTCTCATCGTAAATGTCAAAAAATTCAAATGGCTTTAACACAAGGTCAACAAAAAGGCTAACAAGACAACCACAACAGTTGCGCGGAATAAGAAAGCTAAGCGGAAACCCCACGCACGTAAAGATCAATAAAGTATAATATAAAAAGTTCGGTTCTTTATTATTTGGGTTTGCTCTAGCTAGGTCATCTTCTAGAAAAGAAGAGGGTTGCATGAAAGGCTAAACTGCCCGCTGCATTATGTACATTAATATTTTTTTTGAAAATAAACTTAAAAAAATATTTTTGAAATGTATTTGAAAATTTACAAGGAAAATACCCTACATGCCCCGCTCAGAATCAGCTCAAAATTTTTATATCAATTCTTTGTACTACTAATAGTACCCAAAAAAAATTTTAGCTCGCGCTTTTGAGTTTTAAATTTTAAATTTTTGAGTTACCCGCCAATTTGGCAAATTTGGCATTCTGTTTCAAGTACTTCTTTTAACTTTCCAGACAAGTTACGGTTGCAATTTTAAAAATGTAGGTTCATTTAAAGGTTTTCTACTAGTATATCAAAGAAAAATTCATAAAAGTCAAAAAAATAATGACTGTTGTAAGCTTGAAACACAATGCCAACTTGGCGGAAATTTCAAAACGCAATTTTTTGATCTCGATTTTCCCGTGATTTCCTGGAAAACGCGATTTAGTACTTTAGTGAAGGTCTTATGTTTACATGATCTTCCTAGATAAAAAGTTTGAAGTCAATTAGAGCGGAGCAGGTCGGGCACTTTCTTTGTTAAATATTTGACAGGTCCGGCAAAGTAAAAGCGCCTAAACTTAAATTTTTTATAAAAATTCTAGTATAAACCTGGAAATTTTATTGAAAAAGTCTAAAAGTACCATTCGAAAGAAAATTCTATTAGAAATAATGTTTCATCTTATAAAACAATAAAAATTAAATGATATGCGAAACGATAAAAACAATATTCTCAATAATAATAATGTATGGTTTTACATTAGTATAATAGTAAGATTGTCACGTAACAGAGACTATAACAATGATTATTATATTTTTTAAACCAGACTAATTTGAACCGAAAAATGTAAAACCGTATGACAATTTTTACCGTACTGTTAGTAAACATACAAAAGTTTTACTGTTTAGTTTCAAAAAATACTATGACAGAAATTGTGAAGGAATTTTAATATTTTTACCTATAAACCTAATTTTTAAATCGCTGGAATGTTGTGGAACTTGATATTTGATATGATGTGTTATGATGTTGTTATGGATTTGATAACCACGTTTTTAGTGTAAAATACGAAGAGTTTCTCTCATTGTCCACGACTTTAACTGTACATGACTTAGATTACTAATAGTTGTCCTCATAATAAAAGGTACTTTTTCCTGAGTTATTGTGTACAGTAACAATAGTTTTTGAGTTGTTTATCACCCACACATTTGGCTTGTTCTTCGTAACGGTCTTTGCGAGGGAATTCGTCGTTTATCATCAATACTTTGTAGCTTTTATCTGGCATTGTTTTTACCTGAAACGCAGTCATAGGCTTTTCATATTACTATAATATTTTGAGTATTAAGCATAGGAAAAGAGAGTTCAAAAAAGATTTGTACTGAACGTGGTCCCCCGCATTGCTAATATCAGAAAAGTTTCTTCTAAAACTCACCTCCGCCTTCCCATAATACATGCCTCCACTAGGTTTCACGCTAAAATGAACCTCAAAAACTGCTTTTCCAAACACATCCTCCTCAGATATCCTCATGTCAGTTTCATTAACCTGCAACTGAGCACATAGCTTGGCCGCTTCTTCATTTGCATTAATTCGCTGATTCATCGTATCTACGGCATTAGAAGCGATTGCCAAAGCAATATCAGGCTTGTCAACTTGGTGTTTTCCAAAATCACAAATACAATACTCGAATGGTATCATCAAAGTGGCACAATTTCTAGGTTCTTTCATTGGATGAAAGAAGGAAGAGCCGAATAGTCGCTTATTCCAATGAGTTTTGCCAACTGGGCCGAACGTTGTGTTCTCATTCCATTCTGCACCGTACTGAAATTGAAAACGGAATATAGTATGGTACAGCACTACACATCATATTATACTAACTTATATTATAGTATAGTACAATATAGCTGTTTGAAACATACCTGATGAATTTCCGTTAGTGTAGCATGCATGTCGTAGTGTGTCGTCAACTTTTTCGAATTTGTCCTCAAATTTTTCATAAAACTTTGGTTTTTTCGTAGTTTTTTAGGTACAATTAGTTTCATTCCGGGATTATAGTCTTCCAGTTCACCGTACACTGTGTCTTTTACCGGTCCGTAACGTCTACCATGGTCTCCCATGAAGAAGACAAAGGAGTTGTCGAACTGAAATTACATCAATATAAGGAGTTTGCTTATATAATATCGAAGCTTGCAACGATGCTCTTAGTTATTGCCATAGCCGGAGGGGTGCTTATTACGTTACAAAAATTGTCTTTAAGTATTAACTTACATATGTTTCGTATCGTTTGAAAAAGTCCAAAAAGAAGTCGTCGGTGCGGTAAAGACCATTAGAATCATCGTGTGCAATTTCACTCATCCAGGTCATGCTAAATTTGGAATCATGAGGATACATTTGCATAAACTTTTCCGTATAATTCATTAATACATGATGATATTCTACACACTTTGGCGTGAAGACGTACTTCACCATGTCTGTGTAGGTCTCTTGTTCCATACGGAGTTGGAAGGGCCTGAAATTTTAGGATTTAGTAGGGTGGAGAAGGTAGGGTAGGGTGAGTTAAGATAGGGCAGGGTAGGACAGGGGGGTAGACAAGGCCTTTTAGTAAGCAAAGACCCTTACCTCATGTAATGTTCAGCAGGAGGAGCATCATAGAACCCGACACATTGATAGTAGTTGAATACGCCCATAGCCCAGTCTTCGGCCATCAACCTTTTGTAACCAGCGTTCTTAAAATTGAAACCAATGTAGTTCTCACGGTTTATTGACTTGTTACACAACTCTCGTTCATACTGTACTATCGGTCCAAATGGGCTTTTGTGAAGGTCGTAGGATCTTTCTCCTGAAATTGTTTTTGTACTACTCAGCTTTTATGCATATTACTATAGGTTTTCTTTTTGATACTAAAACGGTGAGTATGGGGTGATGTTTTAGGAAGCATTGAAGAAGTAATAAATTTCAATGTTATCAATGAGTTACCTAATAACATAGCATTAGCGTTCGGACGACTGTTAAGCCCAACCTTGTTAACGTATTCAAATGACACGGCTTCTAATGAATCGTTCAAAAATTTTAATGTTTTGGGTAGAGAACGATACATTTGAGAATTGGAAACAGAGTCCAGTAGAAAGATGAAGACATCTGGTGCTCTGTCCGGTATTTCTTCAGATCGGGGGTTTTCTCTAAAATTTTTGGTAAATTTTTGTTTTTAAAAAAATCAATAATAGTCAGAATGTTAAAAAAACCAATAATAGTCGGTATGTTAAAAAAGCTCTAAAACAAGATAAATTACTTTGGAATGATAGTCCAATGGAGATCAATAGTAATGCGTTCGACCTTTGAGTCATAGCAACTGGTTTCAATTATCTCACTCCACACTTTACTACCATTTACTGGGTCTATCAGTACCCATTCACCCATCGCTAGGTACTGATCGCTGTACTGATACAGGGCTCTGAAAGAAATTGGTTTGGAAGTTTTAAATTTAAAAATTTTTTTTTATTATTTAAAAAAAAATAATTAAAAAATGATGATCTTGTTCCCTTAGGCTAAAATGATCTACCAGACACTAAAAGTGAAAAACAAACTAAAATGTAAAGATCCATACCTAAAATAACATTTGACCTCTTGGTCAGTGGGCATTTCCAGTACTCTGACAATGTCATCACTGCCCAATTCAGTACGAAGACCCTTCTCAACAGTGCAGTTTTGAAGTGGATTTGAACTAGGATCAAGTTTTTCGAGAATAGCCTCGTCAAATGGGTTGATTTTAGGCAATTTACATTCACCTTTAAAAGACATGTATATACTCATAGGGTCTACTGTAGTTGTTGTGCCATTTTGAGGTGTAGTCAGTGGTGGTGACTTTTTGGCTTTTGGAGATTCTGGTGATTGCACGGTTGTGAGATTGCGCTGAAATTGAGAAGATTGTAGGGTAAGGTTGATATATAACAGTTTAGCAGAGTATCATACGGTAAATCAGGGCAAGATAATAAAAAACGATAAGATTTAAAATTGTCTATCTTTAGCTTAAATTTAAGCAAAGTTCCATACCTTTAGCTTAACTTTAAGCCGTGCCTCAGCGGCCGTCGCCGCATCATGTTCTAGTGGATTCGAGACTCCACTGAATGGAGACGATGAAGCAATTTTTGTGGCAAAACCAGTGTGAAATCGACCAAAATGTAGTGATATTATGAGATAACCGGCTGAGATCAATAGTAAAACAACGAAAAAGAACTGTGATAGTCGTATCATGATGGCTAACTTATGTGGTTTTGTACGGCGACTGAAAATAGATGGCTTTATTAGATGCCGACATAAAGAACCCGCCATACTTTGCTTGTAATTTCCTGTAAAAAATGGCGGGTTCTTTATGTCGGCACCTAATAATAAAATAGTTATAATAGCCAATACCAGACCTGTTTTTATAATGATAACCTAATTCGAACTCTCGTAAATTTATGCAAAAATGTGGTTGTTTTGGTAAACTAGTCTAATCTCTTGTGTGTACTTGTTTAGATCGTTACGTAATGTTTTCGGCGTGTTATAGATCATTCAATGTTCTCAGAGTGAAAATACGTTTTACCGTTTTTTTTCAGAGTTTATGTGGATTAGCAGCTGCAAATAAGGCAAACAAATCCCCGGTTATCTAAACGTCACGTTTTCTTTGGGCAATGTTAATGATTTTGAAAAATGTAGGAAAAACAGCCGGCTTAGGCTTAGTAGGCTTAGGCTTATTAGGATTAGGCTTATTAGGATTAGGCTTAGTAGGCTTAGGCTTATTAGGATTAGGCTTATTAGGATTAGGCTTAGTAGGCTTAGGCTTAGTAGGCTTAAGCTTAGTAGGCTTGGGCTTGGTAGGCTTAGGCTTAGTAGACTTAGGCTTAGTAGGCTTAGGCTTAGTAGGCTTGGGATTAGTAGGCTTAGGCTTAGTAGGCTTAGACTTAGTAGGCTTAGGCTTAGTAGGCTTAGACTTAGTAGGCGTAGGCTGAGGCTGAGGCTGAGGCTGAGGCTTAGGCTTAAGCGTAGGCTTAGTAGGCTTGGTAGGCTTAGGTAAGACATTTCTAAGTCAGAATAAAACTGTAGTTTTTGGTCAAAGGTCAAATGATTAAAATTTATTATTGTTCTCAAATTTGTATACTACTGATTGACTAAGTGTACTAATGGATAGCAGGTTAAATTAGGGTAAACTTGTCTATTGATCTTTGAAAGAACGCAATACCTTTCATCAAAAAAATTTAACAAAGTTTTATGGACAAACACGATTTTTACCCTTCTTTACCTTTTTCTCTCTCATTCCTTTAAAAAATTTTAACATGATTGGACGCGGTCTTTTTGGTGCTATAAAATTTTAAATATATTCAAAGAAAATATTTTATCTTCCCTCCCCCCTGGTTTTCCCTTTTTTTTCAAGCCCAATCTAAAAATCATCTGAATCGAAAGTCACAATTCTTTCAAACAAAATTCAAATGATTTTGCTTCCGTCTCCACGAACACAAAATTAACATTGCATAGGTGATGTAACAATAAACGTCAAACATACCGTTGGGATTTCGTGGCGACCAACAATCCGGACGCATCCGAATCCCGCACGTGCATGTGGATTCTTGTAAAACACTGCAATTAGTAAACTTTGTGTCCATATCCAACATATTAATAGGGTTTGCACAGCTGAGGCGAATGGTGACTGTTAAACAAATCATTAAAAATTCAAAACGATTTCCTTAATCGTCCTCCACATAAAATGACTTTTGAATTTGAATTGTTAAATTACACATAATTATAGACAATACAAAGTTTTTAAAGTGTGGAATGTAGTGTGGGCGGTGAAGTATGGCAGGCTTTAGCTTAGACTTTGTAGGTTAGGCTTAAGCTTAGTAGGGTTGTTTGGATGAGAGGCTTCAAGCTTGGCAGACTTTATAACAATTTAATTCGGGGGTCATTCTTACTTATATTATAGTAGATAAAAATGCGTTGTCACGCAGTAAAATTGAGATAAATCCCAGCACTCGCAGTCATTTGTTGGGTCGTTTTACATCGAGGCAAATATTAGATAAAACTACAATATTACATAAGAAAACGTTGCGTAATATCATTTCTTGCAATTTCTCTAAGGGTATCTTACATGTCATTGCATTAATATTAGGTAACACCACACAATTCCTGACGAAACAATTTTTTGATAAAATAATGTTATATAGGTGTAGGTTACTCAGCAGGTTAAGGGAAGGATGATTTAGGTTTGATACTTTTAGATATAGTATTGGGAGGCTTAGGTTTAGTAATATTAGGCTTAGTAGGCTTAGGCTTAGTGGGCTTAGGCTTGATAGGCTTAGGCTTAGTAGGCTTACGCCTAGTAGGTTTAAGCTTAGTAAGCATAGGCTTAGTAGGCTTAGGCTTAGTAGGCTTAGGCTTAGTAAGCTTAGGCTTAGTAGGCTTAGGCTTAGTAGGCTTAGGCTTAGGCTTAGGCTTAGGCTTAGTAGGCTTAGGCTTAGTAGGCTTAGGCTTAGTTATTCTTGTAACTTGAATAATTTTTATTTCAAATACATAAATTAAAAACCTAAAAAATGTATGAAAATACAGTATATAAAGCACAAATAATCTAATAAAAATTGACTCATATATGCTAATCATTTTGAAAAGGTCATCTAAGAATGCTATAACAGAAGAACTTCCTCTTCAATCATAGCGAAATGACTCAAACAGCAAAATTTACTTCCGTAAAATTAGAAATTAAACTCGTTAAAATAAAAAATATTACCTAAAAATAAAAAAAAACAACTCAGGAAGTGATAGACCCGCAAATCCGTTCAAATCCAATCGAGCCCATCGTTACAATACGTAGAAATCTAAATTATCCGTTGATTTTGTTCCGGCTCAATACTGGCTGTTGTCTGTTGAAAAAACATGGGAAAACAAGAGTAATGACGTGCTTTTACAGGGGTTAATAATATTATTGTAAATTGTTTGTTGACGTCCTTTTTGTTAAGTTTTTTTTGATAAGTTCAATTTAAAATTTTTTAAAATTTCAATATTGGGGGCCGACATAAAGAACCCACCATTTTTTAAAGAATACAGGCAAAGTATGGCGGATTCTTTATGTCGGCACCTAATATTAGGTCGAACCAAAATTTTGATTCAACCTAATATAATATATTTTTTTATAAAGCTATGTTGTATGTTATGGCAGCCTAGGCTTTTACCTTTAATTTACAATATAACACGACCAATTTGAAAATAAATTTTAAGCTAAACTACTTAACCTTCTTAACATTGTCATATTTATTCAATTTGAGACTAAAATTTTGAACATAAATTTTTATGACAGTCTGAATCTTTCGGACATTGTGAACAAGGCTTCCCTTGTTTGTAAAGTGCTTTTCGTTTGTAGTTGCCGGGCGGATGGTATTTACAAACAACAACATAGCCATGGTTAAAATGTGTGTCCATATTCAAAATCTCGTCGCAATGTGCTACTCCGCAGCCCAGACGAGCTGTTTTGGCCCAGACTAACTGAAATTTGGGTTTGGGAAGGTGTGACTCGTTATGACATTTTAAAAATATTTTTTTTTAATTTGAAAATGCTTAAATTAAGGGAAATGCTTATTAACTTGAGTATTCTCACCTGCGTAAAATGCCCGACCATAGCCTCAGGCTGTTTTTGGTAGCGTTTAACATTGGTGACGTTGAAATAGGTACTTTCACTAAACCACATCTCTACTGCCATATCCAATAGATCGCTCTTTGCATGTTCTCCCGAGAATGAAGCCAAGTTTTCTCCGCCAGATCCAGAATGTTCCCAATCACATTGTTCCGCGTACTTTTGAGCTACCGTCTCCAATCCCCGATCGTACACCAACTCTATCATATCGGCCGCTGAAGGAAGCTTCTCATCGTTCAAACCCTCATATTCTCCTGACGCTACTTGACTTCTGATTTCATTGTGCTTCGTTGTCACTACATCTTGTTCGGCAGAGTTCAGAAATCGTCGGCCGTTAGCCAAATTTGCGAGGAAAATAATTAAAAGGACAAAAAGTAGATTCCGCATCAGGAACAATGTGATTATTCAATAATGACACTTACTGTCTTTATATCATTAAAATATTAATATAGGCTCATATTTATTGGGCTTGATTTATTTTTGTTTAATGTTTGTTTCAAAACAATCAAAGCATCGTTTTATATTATGCAGAAATAGAAGGTTGATGCACGTTAATGCAAACTGTTTAAAATTTTAAATTGAGATTTGTTGAGCTTGTACTTCATTGAGTGTTAGTAAACATAGGCTTAGACTTAGGCTTAAAATTAGGCTTACACTTACTTAGACTTAGGCTTAAGTGTTTAAGCTTTGGTTTAGGCTTAGGCTTAAGCTGAGGCTTAGAATTAGAATTAAGCTTAGACTTGATAAGCCTATTAGAGTTATTACACTTAACCTTGTTGTTTATATTTTGATCAATATTTTCAATAATTTTTTTTATTAGTTTGATAAGCCTACTAATCAATCTGAATAAATGACCTCTCTAAAAACAAATTTTCGTTTGCTATAAGTTGAAAAATTTAAATTTCTCTATTTTAAAATGTACTTGTTCTTTTCCAAGTACCCATAAAGCACTATAAATATAAAACCCAGGTCATAACTATGGCAATTCAAAGTAATGTCATCGTTAATGTGTTTCATTAAACTCTCCGATCTAAGGACATAATTTTTCTCCCAAACATTGATCCATCACCCTTTGCCAGGGCTGTTTTCAATGGAGAACAAGAGGGAAAGCATGAAAAAAATTAACGCTTTTCATATGTCTTGTACTAACATCTCCACAAACAGGTGCCAAACTTGTGTTTTTTCACGGCTTAGCTGATTTTTTTTTGTTTTTTAGGGTTGGGGCTGATATTTGGTTGATTTTGAATTGAATTTTGATTGAAATAGGTTGGGTATTAAAGTTTTTAAAACTTTTTTCAATTTGTTAGTTCTAGTTTTAACGTTAGCAAAAGCTTTACTCTTTGCCAAACTCTTGTTATAGCAAAGCTAAAATAAATTTTGCTTACTTTAGCCCTAGGACTATCACTAGCTATAGCCAGGGCCGGAAGAGCAACTTGTGATGATCTATTGCAATTTTTTTTCAATTTAGGCTTAGAGGCTTAGGCTTAGGCTTAGGCTTAAGCTTAGGCTTAGGCAGTGTTTTGCCCGGACCGGTCCGGACGTTTTTTTTTCGGTCCGGTCCGCAGATTTTTGGGTCCGGTCCGGTCCGGTCCAACCTTCAAAAGGAGCGCTAAAACTGCTTTCTTTTTGCTTAAGAACTCTTAAAAATACATTCTATTTGCAATTTTTAAATCAGTTCTATTAAAATAAAAAAAAATTTTTTTCCGGACCGGTCCGGAGCTTTTTCTTCGGTCCGAGTCCGCAGGTTTTTGGGTCCGGTCCGCAAAAATTTTCGTTTCGGTCCGTCCGGTCCGGTCCGGCAAAACACTGGGCTTAGGTTTAGGCTTAGGCTTAGGATTAGGATTAGGCTTAGGCTTAGGCTTAGGCTTAGACTTAGGCTTAGGTTTAGGCTTAGGCTTAGGCTTAGGCTTAGGCTTAGGCTTAGGCTTAGGCTTAAGCTTAGGCTTAAGCTTAGGCTTAGGCTTAGGCTTAGGCTTAGGCTTAGGTTTTGGCTTTGACTTAGGCTTGGGTTGAGGATTAGGCTTAGGCTAATGGCAACACGTTCAACTTTTTTTTTAATTTTTATTTGGCGGGGGTGGGGGTGTACCTTTTGTCCCCCCTCCCCTATCGCGTCCGGCCCTGGCTATAGCCTTACTACCGCTTTGCTTTACTCTTATTACTCTTGATTACCTTTGTTCTGGTTTTATCTTAACAAATGTAAGATTTTTCATTACATTACTATACCTACTAGTTAAAACAATAATGTTACACTAAATCCCCTTCCTTATTTGTACTTTTTTGTTTTTATTTACTTTCTCCCCGCTTAACGACATTGTTGGACTAATTCCGTTTTTGTTGGGACGTCCAGACAATTTGAAACTCCTGTGACTAAACGGCTCTTTCATTCTTTATTGTTGTCTATAAATTTTTTTTGTTGTGTTATGACATTTGTGGCATCATTACATTCTTTTCGTGGGGAAGAAAGAGTTTTTTGAAATTTTAAGGGGATTGATATATACATATTATATTTATTAGGTGTCGACATAAAAAACTCGCCATTTTTTACAGGAAATTACAGGCAAAGTATGGCGGGTTCTTTATGTCGGCATTTAATAGTTTGATTTTACATAGTTGGTCTCAAATTTTATTAGCAGTTCAAATTTTTGTTAGTATTTATATTGAAATGTCATTTCTTAATTCAAAAACGTTGCCATTGGCAATGTATTCTTTAATTTGTAGCCAAACCCTGTGTGTGCCAAGCTTTTTCCAAGTTTTTTATTTTTCGAAATTGAAAATTTTTGTTTTTAAAAAACCCATGATAATAAGCAACTGCAAATTCCCTAGTGGAACAATAAAGCAAAACCCCGCGGAACATGTTCAATATGTTCTCACAACGACAAGATATGACAAATCTTTGGTATGTTGATTGATGGATGCGTTCGTGGCAAATGTTTCTGGCCAAAAAGTAAATTATGAAACAAAAAGATTTTAGTCTTGCTTAGATTTTAATTTTGGGTTTTGTAAAATACGCCGTTTGAGTAGTTTTAAGGTTTGCACATTAGGCTTATACATAGGCTGAGCAGGCTTTACCTTAATAGTGTTAGGCTTAGGCTTAAATTGAATAAGATTAGGAATAGTTGGCTTATGTTTATTAGGCTTAGGCTTAGGCTTAGACTTAGCCTTAGGCTTAGGCTTAGGCTTTTGATGAGGCTTAGGCTTAGGATTAGGCTTAGGCTTAGGCTTAGGCTTAGGCTTTTGCTTAGGCTTAGGCCTAGGCTTAAGCTAAGTAGGCCCAGGCTCAGGTTCAGTAATCTTAGGTTTAATGGCATCAGTGTTAATAAACTTAAGGACGTTTATAGCAGATAAATAATGATACCTCGCAGAAACAATGAATTATATTGCAGTACTCGCAGTAATTTGTTGGGTCGTTTTACACCGAGGCAAGTATGACGTAAAACCATAAATATTATTATATAACAAACGTTGCGCAACACTATTTCTGACAATTTCTCTAAGGCTATGTTATTATGTCATTAATATTAGGTAATATAGCACAAATTTTTCTAAATCTTGAGTTGTTCAAACGTTTTGGAATATAGTTATGGTAAATTTTGTGCCGACATAAAGAATCTGCCATACTTTGCCTGTAATTTCCTCTAAAAAATGGCGGGTTCTTTATGTCGGCACATATTAGTTCATTTAGTTTGGGTTTTAAAGCGTAAATGGGAGATAGACGAAACAGTTATGACAGGACATCTTTGTCGTAGTAATTTTAAAAATTTTTATTTCGAAGGGCATTTTAAACTCTACATAAAACCGCTTTAAAATTAAACCTCAATTTAAACATTGCCTAACAAAACTAAAGATTAAAGAGCTTTTGTTTTGCCGTCCGTTTAATGGATGACACTTTTTAATGATATTTTTCGAAGCCCATGAACATTGATAGATCGCTTTTTAGTATGATGAAGTACTGCGGCGGGCATGTGATATTATAAAGAATGTACTGGCGTCTACGTACATGGTATTTACTAGAGTATAACTTACTTTATGTGGTACTTGGAGGATTTTTTACTTATTTTTTAAGTGTATTTCATGGAATTTTTGTACTTTTTTAAAGATTTTTTTGCTTTTTTAGGTTTAGTATGGTTAGGCTTAAGCTATTAGAGCTGCCAACCCGTTTAGGTATGAAAACATCTTGGAGAGGGGGGGGGGAAGTTTTAAAACTGCTATAAAGATGGCTAAACAAATTTTTTACTTGTTAGTTTGTTGTCAGTCTACGTAAACACCTTTTATTTTTACAGAGTAAATTTTGTTTACCACTGTATACATTACTATAACATAATGAGTTTAGGGCCTTCTTTGCATTAACTTAAATTGTTTACACGTTTATCCTCACGTAAGACTTTAGCTTTGGCTAAAATTGCACTTTTAAAATTTTAAAATTAGTTTTTTAATGGGTGGATAAGGTTGTGATAAGGGGAAGGAGATGCAATCTTGGCCGAGGAGGATGAGTTTAGTCTAAGACCAGGGGCTGGGCAAAAAATGGAATTTTTAAAATTTTTTTTGTGAAAATTCAACAGGGGGGACCAAGTAAAAAATTTTTAAAAAAAATTTTTTGGCGGGTTGATTTTTTTATATATTTTTTTTTGGAGAGGGTGTTTTTTATTCTAATTTTACTAACAAGGAAAGTACCCAACCTGCCCCGCTCAGAATCAGCTCAAAATTTTTATATAAATTCTTCCTACCACCTATAGTACCCATATAAAGTTTTAGCTCGCGCTTTTGAGTTTTAAATTTGAATTATTGTGGTTTTCCGCCGATTTGGCAAATTTGGCATTGTGTTTCAACCACTTTTTGCGACTTTCCAGCCCAGCTACACTTGCAAATTAAAAATGTAGGTTTATTTAAAGGTATTCTACTAGTATATGAAAGAAAAATGTTTAAAAGTCAAAAAATGGCAAATTTATAAGCTTGAAACACAATGCCAATTTGGCGGGAAATTCAAAACGTAATTGTTTAGTTAATAATAGTTGGCTAACAATAAAATTTGCAACTTTTTTTTTGAATATCAACAATGGGGGGGGAATGTTAAATAAAAAAATTTTTTTGGGCGGGGTGTTTTTTTAATATTTTTTTTAATCAGGGAATTTTTCATCCTAATTTTACTTAAAAATGTTATATTTTCAAAACCGTTTCAAGAAGATTTGCCACTTTTTTTTGTCCAAAAACCCTTCCGGCCCATATATTTTATGCGTGAAGATGTTCAACAAGTTTCTCCTCCTTCTCGCCTCTTACGGACTTGATAGACGTGGAAAAAGTTTTGGTTCCCAAATGAAATAAAAGACTTTACTTAAGATGCAGCCTTCTTTAGGTTTATTTTGGTTTATTTGGCCACAAACGTTGGCAGGATGGACAAACTTGGAGAAGATGTGTTAATGTCACATTGTTTTTGGAATTTAATTTTCTGGGCGACTTTTGGCTGTTTGGAAAAAAATTTTGAAGTTTGGTTGCTTTTGAACTTAACTGGCTGATTTTGCACGGATACGCTTATTAGGCTTAGGCTTAGGCTTAGTAGGCTTAGGCTTGGGCTTGTTTAGTAGGCTTAGGCTTAATAAGTTTGGGCTTAGTATGAGTAATATATTAGGTGCCGACATAAAGAACCCGCCATACTTTGCCTGTAATTTCATGTAAAAAATGGCGGGTTTTTTATGTCGGCACCTAATAGTAGGCTTATGCTTGATACTATTGTGCTTAGTATGGTCAGGCTTTATAGATTCATTCTTAGCTTTAACATGAAGTAGCTTTGTATATACTGGACTTAAATTTACTTTTCTAGTCAAACGTTTGTTGTCGGTATGTCTACAACAATATTATCAATTCCTTTAATCCTATTACTCATTAATTAACCATTAGCAAATAAGATAAAATGCTATGTACGGGAACTTTTTATTAGTACTTTAGGATTAGTGATTTACATCTTTTACGCTGAAAATGACAATATAAGATTAGTAAGAACACTTCCGCGGCTTAAAACTTGGAGTTTTTAAAAATTTTTTTGATTTTTAAATATTTTTTTGAATTTAAATTTGATTTTGTGTATTAAAACTTTTATATTAGTTTTTTTTTATTTTATAAAAGCGGCCTAAAATATTGTTTTGACGTTTTATTAATATTAGGTGCCGACATAAAGAACCCGCCACACTTTTCCTGTAATTTCCTGTAAAAAATGGCGAGTTATTTATGTCGGCACCTAATAAAAACATTTTAAAACAATACCTTTTTTGAAAACATTTAAAACTTTGGCCAAAATTTTAAAAATTGCTCTATTAAAATTTTTTAAAAATTTTTTGGATTTCAATAGTTTTTAAGAAATGTTTTAGGATTTTAAAAGCAGCTCACTGTAATTATTGTTGTAAGCTGGGCTTAACTTGGTGGAAACGTTTTTTGTTCGAACAAAACTCTTTTGTTTGTCTCCGGAAACGAGCATTTTTTGCCAAGTAAACGGTGCGCTCTAGGGTTTCATTCGACGATAAAATGGCCTCAGGATGCGCGGTCATTTCGAAATTAAACGCTGTGTTTAATTTTTAATCGTTTTGAACTTGCACATTTAAATTTTTGGTTTTACAGGGTTAGGGTTAGAATTAGTAGGTTTAGATTTCTTAGTTTTGGTTGATTTAGGTCTAGTAGGCTTAGACTTAGTAGACTTAGGCATAGGTTTAGCTTTAGGCTTAGGCTTAGGCTCAGGCTTAGGCTTAGGCTTAGACTTAGGCTTAGGCTTAGGCTTAGGCTCAGGCTTAGGCTTAGGTTTAGGCTTAGGCTTAGGCTTAGGCTTAGGTTTAGGCTTAGGCTTAGGCTTAGGTTTAGGCTTAGGCTTAGGCTTAGGCTTAGACTTAGGCTTAGGTTTAGGCTTAGGCTTAGGCTTAGGCTTTTGTTTAGGCTTAGGCTTGGGCTTGGGCTTAGGCTTAGGCTTAGACTTAGGCTTAGTAGGCTTACGTTTAGTAGGCTTAAGCTTTGTAGGCTTAGGTTTAAAGACTTATATCGGTTTCTTTAATATAATATTTTATTATTGAAATAGATTTAAAACAATTTTTATTTGAAATGTGAAAGCATACGAAATCATTGAGGCACAGCACATATTATTTATTAAGTTAAACGTATTTAACTGCTAAAAAGATTAATATGACGGGCAAATCCTATCGTTTCCAACAAATATTTACGCGTCTTGCAGGTTTCATTGGCACTAAGGTTGTACATGGATAGTTAAAATTAGTACGTAGATTATAACTTTTTACATTATGTTATATTTTTATACTTTTTGGGATCACATTTTGTGCTTGTGAGTTATTTTATTGCTTTGTTCGTTACTTTTTTAGGGGTTGGTAAAGTAGGAAAGGGCAGGATAAAATATAGTATTGGGTCGAACCAAAAGTAGCGGGACAGTTTTTATTTATTTTTTTACTAAGAAGTGTCCCACTACTTTTGGTTCAACTTAATAATATGGGGTAGGGTTATAAAGGTAGGGTAGTATAATGTAGGGTGGGGCAGGGTAAAGCAGAATAGTTTTTTGTGACGTATTTTAAAATTTTTTGCCTCAAAAGTAGCTTTCCTCAAATTTTTTTGCCATTTTGTACTCTTTAAACCCCAAAAAATCACTCCAGCCAACATTGTTATTATTCATAGTCCAAACCAAAAACAAAAAATCCGGGCGCCGCTTATATCGGCACTAAATTTAATGTTTTATGCATGCAGAAGCACGGGTTTTGGTTCACCGAGGCGCTCAACCAAAACTTGTTACGCTTCCAAAAGTCGAATTATCAGAGTTCACACTGCATTGTCTCTTCACAATTGTTTCGTTTTTTGTTTGTAATGGAGAGGGTTTTGAGGTTTGAATAGGAGGACGGGGGGGGCGTAGAAAAAATTTGAATAGGGGTGGTGAGTTACAATGTTTTGAAGCTTGAATATTTGGTGGTGAGTTACACTTTTACCTTTTTTTAATTTTTTAAAAATTTTTTTTAAGTTTTAAGGTTTTGATGCTTGAATTTTGAATCTTAAATAAGGGCGATGAGTTACACTTTTGCTTTTTTTTTAATTTCGTTTTAATCGCTTTAAATTTTAAGGTTTTGAAGTTTGAATAGAGATGGTGAGTTACACTCTTACTTTTTTAAATATTTTTTTAAGTTACTTTAAAGTTTTAAGGTTTTGAAGTTTGTATAGGAGTAACAAGCAGTGTTTTGCGTTTTATGACCGGTCTGGAGCGTTTTTCACCGGTTCAGTCCAGAAATTTTCGAGTTCGGTCTAAATTAAACTTAAATTTTTGGGTCAGGTCCGGTCCAGATTTTAAATTTTTGGGTTTGGTCCGATCCAAACTTTAAATTTTTGGGTCTGGTCCGGTCCAAATCCAAGTTTTTTTAAGTCCGCTCTAAACTTAACATTTTTAGGTCCGGCTTGAAAAAAAAATTTTTTTATTTTTGAAAAAACAAGAAGCGTTAAAACTGCTTTTTTTTTGCTTAAAAACTCTTAAAAATGTATTTTATTTGCAATTTTAAAACAGTTTTATTAAAATTAAAAAAAAAATTTCGGCCTGGTCTGGTCCGCAAAAATTTTTGTTGGGTCTATCCGGTCCGATCGGGCAAAACACTGGTCACAAGTCACACTCTTACTTTTTTCGAATCTTGTTTTTTAATTGCTTTAAAATTTTATGTTTGATGTTATAGGGTTTCTGTTTTTACAATATTGTTAATGTACTTTTGCCACGAGACATTAAAAATGGCTTCAAATCTGCAAAACGGGTTAAAATTTTGTGTTTTCATTAGTTTAGAGGGCTGGGTGTTAAGAATTTATACCGCCTTTTTTAAAAAAAAATTTTTTGTAAAATATTGAACTTGGTCCCCCCCCCCTGTTGACATTATAAAAAAATTTTAAATATTTTTCTACCCCCCCCCCTTTAAGAAAAATGGCTTTCCCGCCACGGGGTTTACGGATTTTAAAAAAAATTTAAATTTTGAAAATTCAGTTTTGAAATTTTCAAAATTTCGTCAAGAGATAGCTGGGCGAATGAAATTTCATTTTGAAAAGTTTGAATGTTGGATGCGCTTGGGGTTTAATCGGATTTCAATTTGGATTTTGTCGCGCGACAAGTCGGGATGCGTGTTTGGCAATCGGAAAAAGAATACTTGGGCGGGGGAAATTTCGCTCGAGGACGTGAACTTGCTTTAGTTGGCTGGGTGAAATGGGATTAGATTTAAAATTTTTGTTTTATATTTTGTGGTGGGTAGGTAGGGGTAGAGGTAGGATAGGGTAGGGTAAGATAGGGTAGGGTAGGGTGGGGGAGGGTAAAGTAGGGTAGGTTAGGGTTAGCTAGAGTTTAGTGGGGGAGGATAGTTTTTTTTTGAACTTTTTGTCTGTAAACGTTCCAATTGACCAACTCGACTAACTCAAAAAAGTCTTCTTACTGTAACGTTACTTCCGCGACTCAATCCACAACGTTCACGCCCGTCTTCAGCGTTATTTTTAACGTTTCCCGTCAAACTGTCCAATTTCGAGATGTTTGTTGGAGCGAAAGAATTCGGAATTTAAATTCTTTTAATTATTTGCCGGCGTCAAACAGAGTTGTCAAAAATGCCAAAAGAATGGCCAAGTTTAAGTTTTTTGCTGCACTGAAAGGAGGGGGGGGATAGAACGGAAAAAGGCAGGGTTCCGGCGTTTTTAATCAACCGACGACTTCCAACAGTATAACGTTGTATAATGTGATGAAGGCTAAAAGGGCTATTGTGAGTTTAAGGCAGGTTTAGCGTCTGTAGATTTGTAATGGGAGGGGTGATCCATTTTATAAGTTCCGGTCAACATTCTTTATTAGGCGCCGACATAAAGAACCCGCCATACTTCTTCTGTAATTTCTTGTAAAAAATGGCGGGTTCTTTATGTCAGCACCTAATAGTTATTGATGAGAGAGCACGTTAAATTAAAACAATAGGATATGGAACTGGGGTAATAAACGGGCCGGCTCGGCCTTGAGCAAAGTTTAAATCGAGCTGGGCTTAAAAATCAGGCTCGGCTCGCTTGCACGTAAAAAAATTCAAGACGGGCCGGTCTGAGGTAAAAGTGAAAACGGGCCGGGCTTTAATTCTGGGCCTGGCCCGGTTCGTTTCTTACCTTTATATGGAACCACACTTTACTTATATATAAAATTTGGCAGTTTGAGTACGTATATCATAATTAACAGCAATTTTTTAGATAATTCAAAATAAAAATGCACTATTTGAAAGAAATTTCCGATTCAAAAAAAAACTTTTAGACTTTGTTAAATTAGGAGGCTTTATTACATTTCCGATGTACTTTTGCAAATATCTTATATCTAGCTTTCCGTAGAACTTTAACTTATATTATATTTTAAATTTTTAAAAAATTTAAAAAGAAAATTTTACTTGGCCAAAAAAAACTGCCAAACCCAAAATTAGAATCCTAAAAATCCCCCCATATCGTTGCAAATGCAAACAAAGCCAGGCTGTGAAAATGAGTTTTTTGAAGCGTAGCAAATTCTTCAAGTTCTAAAATATTTGAGTAAGTGAATAGAGTATCTTCAGTCGAGTCTTCTCCCCCCTTTTTTTGAATAATTTACATGGCTTCGCGCGGTTTTGAGGACTTGTGGATTAGGCGGAGATATGTAGATTAGGCCAGTACGAGGTGGTATTTTACTTTGTTTGAAGAAATAAGGTTAGTTTAGATGATTGTTTAGAATTTTTAAACCCTATCCTACCCTACCCTACCCTACCCTACCCTACCCTACCCTACCCTACCCTACCCTACCCTACCCTACCCTACCCTACCCTACCCTACCCTACCCTACCCTACCCTACCCTACTCTACCCTACCCTACGCTACCCTACCCTACGCTACCCTACCCTACTTTACCCTTGCCTTGCCTTGCCTTGCCTTGCCTTGCCTTGCCTTGCCTTGCCTTGCCTTGCCTTGCCTTGCCTTGCCTTGCCTTGCCTTGCCTTGCCTTGCCTTGCCTTGCCTTGCCTTGCCTTGCCTGCTCTGCCCTGCGCTTTCCTGCTTACCCTACTCTATCTTATCTTGTACTACCCTATTCTATTTTGTCTTACCCTTGCCTACGGGATTTTGTTACAATTAACATTTTACAAAGTTATTTACACTGTAAAACTACATTCGCCAGTAAAAATAACCATCTAATCCGAATCCCAAGTTAACTATACAAATTTCTGCGTGATTGACTTTTGTTTTACTGAATTGGTGCGTTTTTTACTAGCCCACATGCAAAAACAAAGTATTTGAGTCGGTAAATAAGCAGGTAGTCAATGTGGATTGGCAGCTTCTTTACTTTATTGGGTGTGCTTTCTGAAAAAATGGGTTGAAATTGGGATTTTTTCGAATTTTTTAAATTTGGTGTAGTAGGTGGGCCTATATTTGGAAACAGTGTTTTGGACCGGACGGACCCAACAACAATTTTTGCGGAACGGACTGGACTGGACCCAAAGATTTTGGGTTTGAGACGGACCGGACACAAAAACTTGAAGTTTGGACTGGACCGAGCCCAAAAATTGCTGGACTGGAGTGGTGAAAAATGCGCCGGACCGGTCGGGGCAACACACTGTTTGGAAGAGGCAGGACAAACGGGGTCAAAAAATTTTAAATTTAAAAAAAATGTTGGTCCACCCCTTTTAATACGTTTCACCCTAGCGTCCTACCCATACCTTTCTAA
Source organism: Bursaphelenchus okinawaensis (assembly GCA_904066225.2). Taxonomy (NCBI): domain Eukaryota; kingdom Metazoa; phylum Nematoda; class Chromadorea; order Rhabditida; family Aphelenchoididae; genus Bursaphelenchus; species Bursaphelenchus okinawaensis. The sequence goes on along the minus strand of CAJFCW020000005.1, from coordinate 304,817 downwards.
CGTTTATGCCCAAAACTTTCCAGAAAGCACAAAAACGTGCCTCGTCACAATTATGACAACAAATTTGACCAACTATCGCAATATGAATGCCTAATAACCGCCCGCCTGTTTTTGCCATTGTTTTACTGCTTACTTAATGTAATATTTATGGCATCGGCATAAAAGTTGGTTTTTTAACCTGCACTTGCAACATAATTTGATATTGGCCATTGGATTAGGGTTCTATCGGGTTATGCATACGGAATGACGTTGTTACACATGGTTAGTAGTGGTGTACAAGTATAGTAGGAATATTACTTTTAGGTAATAAAAAGTTATTTTTTGCGTTTTTAAGGGTTTAAAAATGTTTGTATTAGGTTAGTTTGTTGCTTTGGCTTTAAAAATACTAATAATGCTTATTTGGTAGCGATTGCCTTGATTTGCCTGATTTTCGTGGTGGGACTTAAAGTTGACAGTTTTAATCACTGTTTTTGTTATAACTAACACAAAAGTTACATAAATTTATTAAATTTTTTAAAATTAAAAATAAATTTTAAAAAATTTATCCACCCCTATTTTAAATTTTTTTACCCTGCCATTTTTAATTTATTTATACAGCCTAAATTTTTTTCTACTTAAAAGTAGCTGTTTTTTGTTATTTTTGGCTTAATTCTTGATTCTGTTGTTTACTTGTTACTGTTTACTTAAAGTCGTCTTACACAGCTTTCAGTGTGATAATGGCGGTAATGAGGCTTCATTATCGTATGTACACGTCTACCTGAAATATTTTTTTATAAAAACATGTTGTAGACTGACATTTTATAGTTTGTTAGACTAGTTTTTCTATTTTAAGGTTTTTCGGTTGATTTTTAGTATGCGCCATTCTTTTTGCATCAATTTTGAAAAGGTCGTTTTTGAAAGCCAGAAAATGTCAAATTTTACATTGACATGCCCAGGGCCGGGCGACTTTTGGTCTGAAGGCGGGTGCAAAAAAATTTTTTCAAAAATCTACAGGGCTCTAGACATACCCATTCCCTTACTCTGTAACTCCAAAACCTACGGCTCACCACTTTTCGTACCCAGGGCCTGTTTAACAATTTAAGGGATGTTTAAGGCGGTCCTTGACTGAAAGGTCATTTCCCAAGCAATTCGTTTTCGCCGCGGCCGAGAGTCGTAAACCATTCACATTGGAAATGCATTCGGTAATCAGGATTGGCCATTATGGACTGGACTGTTTCAATTTTTGAATGGGATTAGGGAAAAGTAATCTTTTTGTGGTTTAGAGGGGATAATTTTTGGTAGATATTTTAAGTAATTTCTTGGTATAAACGGTCTCATAATTTTAAATTGATAACAGTTTTAGAGATTTTTAAAATTTTTTTGTTGATACCGTAATTTAAAAGGAAAATACCCAACCTGCCCCACTCAGAGTCAGCTCAAATTTTTTTTATGAATTCTTTGTACCACCAATAGTACCTATAAAAAATTTTAGCTTGCCCTCTTGAGTTTTAAATTTGAATTATTTTGGTTTTCCGCTAATTTGGCAAATTTGGCATTCTGTTTCAAACACTTTTTTTGGCTTTCCAGCCATGCTAAATTTACAAATTTAAAAATGTAGGTTCTTTTTAAAGGTATTCTACTAGTATATCAAAGAAAAAATTCTGAAAAGTCAAAAAATGGCAATGTTATAAGCTTGAAACACAATGCCAATTTGGCGGGAAATTCAAAACGTAATTTTCTGATCTCGATTATCTCGTGATTTCCTAGAAAGTGCGATTTAGTATTTTGTTCAAGATCTTATATTTACATGATCTTTCTATATAAAAAGTTTAAAGTTAATCAAGACGGGGCAGGTCGGGCACTTTCCTTGTTATGTTTAATACAGGGTGCGCCATAAGTCCCCGGACTAACTTTACCGGTCGATTTCTTTATGTTGTACGCGATTTATATAATTTTTTAGTTGTTTTAATGCTTTTTTTAAAAATTTTTGTTGATGTCGTAACTTAACATAGTCCTAGAGTCTTACTCTACCCTTTATACCCCATTCCTTGGCTTATACACACTTACCTAAAATCATCGTATTTTACCTCAAAAATCATAAAAACGCCCTAAAAACCGTGCAAAACTTCCGCCGAATGAGTGACATTTTAACAAGCCGTTCATGAACAATATGTCAGATGGCGTGCTTTATTATTATTTTTCCGCTATGAATATATTAGTTGTTTGAGCTCGAAAAAACATTATGGCTCTACTGGTTCGCGCGACAAGTAATTTACTGGCCTTTTTCAAATGTATTAGGTGCAGACATAAAGAACCCGCCATACTTTGCCTGTAATTTCTTGTACAAAATGGCGGGTTCTTTATGTCGGCACCTAGTGCATTTGAGTTATGACATAGTTTTTGAATCAAGCATTTCCTGGGCCTTATAGGTAAAGTCAAGTATTATAGGCAGTGTTGGGAAAAAATTTTGGGGTTTGGTTGGGAGGGGTAAATTTTTTTTAAATTTTTGGTAGGGGTGGATTTTTAAATATTTTTTTAACATTTTTTGGTGGGGGGATGAAAAAAAAATTAAAAAAAAGTTTTTTATTGACAAAACACTAAATATTACAGTGTATTAGGTAACGACATAAAGAACCCGCCATTTTTACAGGAAATTACAGGAAAAGTATGGCGGGTTCTTTATGTCGGCACCTAATATTTTTTTATTTTTCTTGTTTTTGTTTTGTCACACTGAATTTGGTAAGCTCTCTAGTGTAATATAACATCAATAAAAGGGTTTTTACATACTATATATTGTAAATTATCTTTTAAAAATGTTTTTGATATCATAATATAGGTATGACTTTAATAAAAAAAATGTTATGGGGTGCCGACATAAAGAACCCGCCATTTTTTACAGGAAGTTACAGGAGAAGTATGGCGGGTTCTTTATGTCGGCACCTGATACTTGTGATTTTGTAGTTCTTTTTCGGAAATTTTTTCAAAAACGTCATAAGTTTGAAATTTGTAGTGTAAAACTAATGTATTATATTATGATACTCACATACTTCGTACACTATCACGCGATTTACTCATTTTATTGTATTACTATAACTTTTAAAAAACATAATACCTTTGCACCGTGTAGTTATTATAAAATGTTGTTTTTACGTTGAAATGTAGTATTATTATGTGCCGACATAAAGAACCCGCCATACTTTTCTTGTTATTTTCTGTAAAGTATGGCGGGTTCTTTATGTCGGCGCCTAATACAAATGCTTCTTTATATTACCCATGATTTACAATACTATTTTTAGATCAAAAATCAAGAAACGATTCGAAAGCCTTCCGAATGTTCGTGAATGATCAACAATGCTACTCACCGGGTTAATAACACTACTACTGTACTCTTGGTTCGGGGTGGTGAGTAGCAGTATCAGTTGTTATACTTGCGCCAATGACTTTATTGTTTGGGTAAGGGATTTTATATGAAAAAAGTGGGAGGGGGGAGGGCTATTTTTAATATTTTTAGTAAATTTTGAATTTTTAAAAATTTTTGATTTTTCAAATTTAAAAAAAAAATTTTTTTTAATTTTGAAATTTTTTAAAATTGGCGAACATAATAGTTATTTAACGTTACATATATCACTTCATCCGTATTTTACCACAAAAACCACAATTTTCAGAACTGGCGCCATTATTTCCTAAAGCGCAACTACCAATTGTCATCGTCCGACAATACCTGTTCACAGAAGGTATCCTTCCCCGATACCTACAACAAATGCACCACAAGTTGTTTCGTGTTTTATGTTAATGGAACTGATAAGGAAACGGGTCTAACAGTAACGTTGGGCGTTGGCCGCGGCTGTTCTGGTCAGTTTTTGACCGATGAGCAATATATGAGCAGGTCATTGGGAGTTCAGTCCAAACCGTCGGAAACTGCTCATTACCTGCCTAGGAATTATGATAAGGTAAGTTGATTTTTCTGTGGTTAAAAATTTTTATGTAATGGTTTTGTCAAGAAAAATTTATAGCGTGATGGGACACCTTTTATCGTATAAAATGTCATTTGCAGGCTGCACGGCCTAATTTCCGTGATTAGGACTAAAAAAATTAAAACCTCTACTAAATAAGTCTTTCGTATTTTACCCAAAAATTACAGTACGAAATCTGGGAGCATTGGTGTTTCTGCGCGGCGGATTACTGTAACATTGAGTCCTGTTTCAACGAATGGCGCTACAGTAGTGGCTTCGGTTACGCGCCGCTAAATCCGCATCGTCGTACCCATTCAAGATCACATCGTAGACACGACAATTCGTACGACTACCATAATTCGTACTGGGGTTGGTACAATAGTTCACCACGACTTGAGGGTATATTATCCATGACATTAAGCATGACATTTCTATTGTTTTTGTAATTTTGTTGTAGTTTGTTGACATAGCTTTGGGTTTTGGGTATGGGGAGGTGATTTTGTGGCATGGTACTATTTTTCAAATTTTTTAAATAGTACCAGTTTTGAGATTTTAAGATAGTATCAAAAAGTCAAAGGTACTGAAGTTTTAGGTACCAAAAACACTCTATTGTACCAAAATGGGTGTTACAGTACTATCCAAAACAGAGATTTTACACAAAATATGTTTTAGTACCACAAAGACCAGTTTTCATACCCAAAAACCCATTATTAAGTGCCGACATAAAGAACCCGCCATTTTTTACACAAAATTTCAGGAAAAGTACGGCGGGTTCTTTATGTCGGCACCTAATATAATCGCTGTTTCTAGTCATTTTCAATCAATATACGGGTGTTTCATCTACTATAATATATTAAAAAATGCTTTTCAATGTAAAATAAATATCAATTCTTGCTATTTTTTAGCTAATCTTCTAGTATTCCAATTTATTTTCAATATACAGAAAGATAATATTATTCAAAGGTCTATTACAATGTAAAATCGGCCCAAAAAAGACAATTATTCAGCGCATCGAACCCGTAAATTCGTAATGAAAAACGCTTGTTTCTTCGTCTTGAAGAGAGAGTTTGAACTTGAAACCGAGAAAGGAATGGTACCAGTTGCAAGTGGTGCTATTGAGAATGTTTTGGGTTGGGCCATTTTCAAACTGTACCAAAAAATCGTGAGATATTAGGTGCCGACATAAAGAACCCGCCATACTTTACCTGTAATTTCCTGTAAAAAATGGCGGGTTCTTTATGTCGGCGCCTAATACTAAGAAAATTGCTGGTACTGACTAGTACTATAATATATATGACAGAAAAACGGTAATACTTAAAACAAATTTTGGTACTAATCAGTACAATATAGTACTAAAACCCAATTTTAAGCTGAGAAGCCTCTAGTACCAAAACTATTGTACTGCTATTCCCACCTTTGTTATAGTACCACTTGCAAAAAAAAGGTTTACAAAAATAGTATTATTGATAAAAACGAAACGATATACTTGTTTGTGTTGAGACAGTAATGTTATTGCTGTTTGCTGAGAGATCAGTCGAGAAATAAAACAACCGGTTGGCAATAGGGCAACAAGATATAAAAACAGGCAATAAATGAAGACAGTGTAAGGTTGTGGACAAAATATGATTCTGCATTATGACATATTGTTGTAGGGTCCTGTAACGTTCCTTATCATAAACTTGCTACAGAATACCATAAACCTCTTACAGTATAGCATAACATTCCTACAGTATACCATTACCATAAGGTTCTTTACAGTATACCGTCATTACCATATGAACCTTACAGTACACCGTCAAAGTTTCACACTATACCATAAACCTACAGTATACAATAAGCTTCCTACAGTATACCCCCTTTTCTACCTAGTAATACCGCTACCTCCTCGGCCGTTCCGGCGGCGACTCTTCAGTGTGCTGTGAGCTTGTCGACCGGTCGGACAGCGTTCTTCTCCCACTCTCCGGCTGTATATTAATCATGGGCAAATGGCCGGGTGACATTGGTGACAAAGCACCGGTTTGCGCGTCATAACCCGAAGTTACCGTAATATCCTCATCGGCGTACGGTGTCAACGATTCCATGGACAAATTCAGTGGTGGTACTACCGCCGTCCTGTTTTGAGGATCTTGTCGTTGTTGGGTTACATTGTTGCCGATTGAGGCTTGGGTGGTGACTGGAAGATGGTAAGGTGAGACATCGCCAAACTGTGAGTACGTATCCATGGGTAAGGTCGAGGGGGTGGCGCCTGAATAATTGGGAATGTGAGGGTAGGATGAATAGGTACCATACAGGAAATTTTGTGAGTAGTGTAAAAGTGTGTGTTTTTAAAAATAAAAAAGTATATAAGTTCATACTGTAACATAAAAAAACCTTAAAAGTACTAAAAAGTACGTACAACGTACTGAAAACAATTTTACAGTACTAAAAGTTACAGTAATCTTTAACACACTGTAACGTTAAATTCTAAAATTAGCTTTACATTACTAAAACTTATGTTACAGTAGTCCAATAAAAACGAAAATCAAGTGCTACACAACAAACATCAAATTTCCTGAAGGTATGGCGTGTAAAATGTACCTAAGACACGTCTAGGTAACCATTACCTCCTTGTCGTTGATTGCACAGCAACTGTAACATGCGTTCGATATTGGCAATGCGAGTCTCGATCCGGTCGATGTTGTGGGTCGATGGACTGTGGTCGGTCCGACGACTTATGGGCTGAAAGACAGCATTTTAATTTTTTTTTATTTTAAAAAAGTTTTAAAAATCTTCATTTTCAATTAAAAAATCCAAAACATTGTCTTACCCTCGGCTGCTGGTCGATAACAGTAAGCGTAGTACTACGAGGTGGTGGACCTTCCGTGAATTCGCCTCTCCGCGCGTTCTTCGCGCTGGCAGAGTCTTCGTCGAACGTTTTTCCGCGTAGGAAATGAGATCTTCTCCTTCCCAAGAAGCTCGGCGATCGTGGAGGTGTTGGAGATTGTTGGGATGGTGCTCGACGAGGATGATGAGGTATAGTCTCGTCGACATGACTTATTGAGTGAGTTGAGTTGGAGAGGGTTGAGCGGTAGTTACCCTGTAATTTTTGGGTTGATCTTTGAAAAAAGTCATTTTAAAATATAAACCCATTAAAAACTAGTTATGACATTGAAAAGTAGCCAAATTTCTCATTTTCCACGATATTATAGTAGCCTAAAACCACAAAAATTAAGTAAAAAACAAACCTTTTCCAAATCCACGGTATGATTTCCCATTCGATGAATAGCGTGCCGTTCTCGCATTCGTAGCAACAGTTTTCGGACTGGATGATCGTCAGAAATGTCCAGCTTCTCATTCTTCCGCCTTTCATCTAGCTCCTTCTCTCGTTTCACGTCCACAACTTTTCGGAATTTCAACTAAAATCAAAGTTTTCATAGCTAAAGTTATAAAAGTTGATTAAAAAAATGTTTTTGAGAAAGTTTTTACACAAAATTTATTTTATTACCTAAAATTAGCTAAAAGACATAATTTATTACCTAAAATTAGCTAAAAAACCTAAATTATTACCTAAAATTAACAAAAAACATCATTTTTATCAAAAACTGTATAAAAGTCTCAGCTTAAACATCAAAAACACTGCCAAAACCCACCCGATGAGTCAAGTTGTAAGTGAGAACCAAATTCCTCGCAAATGAATTGGCAAAAGCCTTGTAGAAGTTCAACACATCCATCAACTTTTCATGTTTTATCATATGCAGATCCGTATATGTCAAAGCCTTCACATTGGCCGCTGATTGGCCGGGTTTGTAATGAGGACTTTGCCAAAACTCATCGCCAAACACATCTCCCTTCCCTAATATGGCCACAACTTCTTCGTCTTGAATCACTTCCAAAGAACCCGACACGACAAACCATAATGCATCGACCGATTCACCCGTGTGATAGAGGAGATCGCCCGGCGCGGCGTGGTTACTCTGTAAATGCATTTTTAAATAAAAGGAAGGATTGTTGGGTAGCAGTAATGTTAGAGGTAATAGCAGAAGTACAAATAAAAGTAGAAGTAATGTCAAGCCCCAAAAACCACCCCGACTCACCTCCAAATACATAGCCAACGACCTCAAGCACCCGTCAGAAGCCAGGCGAAAGCAAGAATGCTCGTTAAACACCTTTCGATTCAAATGTACACATATATCAGCCTTCATATCCTTCGGACAATACCCCAACACCTTATTCGTGTCAATGCCTTTTGTCATTGCCCATGTGGATACCACATAATCCATAACTCGCTCTGCCAACTCTCTTGGCACTTCTTGAAGTTTTATGAACTCTCGAACATTCGAAATCATCTCGTGATAACGGACTGTGGCTGAGGTCATCTGTTGGATAATCGTGGTCATGTGACCAAATATCATGGCGTATAACAGAGCGGATATTATCATGAGGAAGACACCAAAACTTTTCTCCAAAAATGTGGTTGATGCTATGTTGCCGAAGCTGAAAAAGGTAGAAGTTGAGTACAAAAACAGTACTTTCAAATACTCTAAAAAAATTTTAAAATTTTCATTAAATCTAAACCGATTTTTTAAAGTTTTGCATGTTTTTCAGCCAAATTTTATCATTTTAATACCTAAAATAGGTCTAAACACCTCCAAAATTCCATCCAATACAAACCCAAAAACGTACCCAACCGTAGACATACAACTCAAAGTGAAATACAATGCCGACATGTACGCATTGACCCGATCCGGTCCTCCGACCAGCCTTGTCGACGTCGAGTTTGCGAAATTAAACGGCATTTTCAGGTCGTGCGACAGCTTCATGAGCCACGAATCCGGTCGAAACGGGTCCTGGACCTTCTGCCGTATCTCCCAATCACCAATACCATACCAAATACACGCCATCCAATGAGCAACAAGAATAAAGGCACATAACAACAATAGCAGGGTGGCAGCTCCGTATTCCAGATAGTTGTCCAGCTTTCGTGCCACCCGCCCCAATCTTAACAATCGCACTACTTTCAACGCCGAAAACAAGGATCCTATCCGCTGAAAAAAAAGTATCTTAGGTAACAAATTTAAAGATTTGTTACAGAAAGAAAGAAAAAACAAAGTTCAGCATCAAAAACATGTATAATATTGAACGTTTTATCTTGTTTTTGTTCAAAATTGACTAGAAACTAAGTAAAAACATGAAATTTTATACCTAAAAAACAAAAACTGTCTAGTTTATACCTAAAACTCTCAATAAAAATATGATTTATACCTAAAAAACTCCGAAATAATTGATTTATGCCTAAAACAATATAACAATCTTCTGTTATACCCAAACCTATCAAACAACTTTATCAACCGAAGTAGATAAAGAATCGAGAATCATACCTAAAATTACTAAAAAAAGTAGTAAAAACATACCTCATCATCATGCTTGAACATGTAGAAGATATCATAAGGCAAACATGATAACAAGTCTATCACAAACCACGATTTGAAGTAATTCCTTCGTATTGTTGATGGTTCTATTACTACCTAAAATATTGTACCATAGAATTATAAAAAAAAATCTAATTTCGAAATAAAATTATTATTTAGACGAAGTGTCACAAAATTATTGGAAAAATATAATTTTCTCTTTAATAGCTGTCTCTTTTCAAAATTTTAATTTTAAAATTGAAATATAACAAACTTTTTTAAAAATAAGTTATGAGAAGCCTTATAAAACCCTCACCTCTCCGCCAGGACCAACAAAAGTGGTGTGAAAGTTCAACAAGATGTCGGCGAAGAAAATAACATCAACAATCGAATCCATCAACGCCACATAATCAATCATGCCCTTAGGCGGTACATCCCTATTCTTGAAGGCGATATTGAATGGTACCATAAAGGCCGTATAAAACGTCAATGCCAATATCGACCAGTCCCACACCGTCTTGAAGGTGGAGTAGTGCAGTATAATATGAGGCGAGGTCTTTGGAGTCTCCTGCCGATACTGTGGAAGCATATCACCGCCCAGGTTCATCAACTGCTGACGAATTATGTAATTTGTGAAAACTTTAGGGCAACGCGCGGGGGATTTTTAGGGAAAGAAGTCGCTCTTACTTGTTGCCAAACCGTGTGCAATCGTGGCAAAACTTAAGCATCGGCTTTTGGGTAACAGTTAGTCTTGAAAAATAAAAAATTTGGAAAATTTAAGATTCGAATAGACTTTGAAGTCTTATTTTAGGTATAAAATCGTCTTCAAAATAAATTTTTAATCGTCTAAAACAGCTTATTTTAGATGAACAATCAGCTAAAAACCTTAATTTAGGTATGAAATTGAGTCAAAAGCCAAAATATGTTTAAAAAAAGTTAAAAAATTAAAAAAACCTCGTTTTAAACTTTGAATTTCCCTTGTTATTCAAGATTAACCAGTGTCTGTGTAGCGGTTTTGCGTAGCGTAACGTGTTTTTAACACTCTTATAGCTGTGTTTTTGCAAATTGTTACCTAATATTTACTTTAGCAGTGAATATTAAGTGTAATTTATTTTATTTTTTTTTCAAAAAACTACCATAATATTTTTCAAGTATTAGATGCCGACATAAAGAACCCGCCATACTTTGCCTGTAATTTGCTGTAAAAAATGGCGGGTTCTTTGTGTCGGCGCCTAATATTTAAAAATGCTTAAGCTTTTTAAGTGTAGGCAATGCAAAATTAAAAACAGCAAAGCGTCATATGTCTCTACTGTATTTGTGGCATAATAATGTAACCTCTATGGTACAATATTTACATTCTTAGTATGGTACGATGCTTTTCATGTTTTTAGAATTTCAATTTGAAATCAAGGCATTTTAAAGTTTTAAAAATGAAAATCTAATGTAACTATAACAAATTATATACGTTGTTTTCACATATTGCACATTCGGGTTGACAACAGCAAAAGCATCATCTTGGAAGCATGTGTAACACATTTTACTTTATAGTAAGATCACACTAGACAACAATGCCAATTTAAATTTAAAACTTTTAAAAAATCAAAAATTTTAAAAATGTTACACACCACCTCCAAGACAAGAATTGTAAGCAGTGGTTTGCCGGACCCGTCCGGTTCGGACCGGTCCAAAAAAAATGGAGCCGGACCGGACCGATTGAAAAAATTTACGGCCCGGTCCGGACACACGAAAAAAATTTAAGGGCGGACCGGACCCAAAAAAAAACGTTCCGGACCGGTCCGGCAAAACACTGATTGTAAGCATGCGGTAGAACCAAATAAGGAATTGGTGGGGTGTGGAAACGCACAAACTCAAGCGACCTCCCCTAAAACCCAAGACTACCTGGTTAAAATGCGACGAAACTCCACTCCCGGCCTTGTGCAGGTCCTTGGTCTCGATCTGATTGAATTGTTGTCGTGATTTGGCTATTCGTGCTATTTGTAATATCCTACTCAGGCCTAGTACTGAAAAATACAAGATTTAAGCTTAGATTTAGGCTCAGCTTTAGGCTTAGCTTTAGGCTTAGCTTTAGGCTTAACTTTAGGCTTAGCTTTAGGCTTAGCTTTAGGCCTAGCTCTAGGGTTAGCTTTAGGCTTAGCTTTAGGCTTAGCTTTAGGCATAGCTTTTTAGGCTTAGCTGTAGGCTTAGCAAACCCAATAATGAAGTCTTATACGCCCGAGTTCGGCTTTATATACCTATATAACATGGCAGATAAAAATTGGTATAGTACAGAAATTTACAAAATAGGTTACTTTATTGACGCATTTTACCATACCTTTATTGTTTTCATCATCTAGAGGTTGTTTTAACGGCGTTATATCCTTAAACTGACATAAATACAACACCACCCGGCCTTTGTCATCTTTTATCGGCGCTACGTGAACTAGAAGCCATACTTGAGATTCTGAAAGTATTTATGATAAGATATGACATATTGTATATACATAATACTACATAACGCCTTATTGTATACTATTATATGATACCTTATTGCATATTACTACCTAATACGTTAATGTATACACAATTCTGCATAAAATATAGTAGAAATGACCATATACAAAATAAAATACAATTTTGTAAATAAGAAGACCGTACTGTACTACAATATTTTGCAATACTAAAACATATGCTGCTATAAAACCAAACTCATACAAAACAGTAAGATGAATATGTATAGCAATTTTCTTTCCAAATGTACAAATAATACATGTTTCATATAAAGTGAGTACTTAATTATGATAAGAGTCTAGATTTGTAGCACCTGGCTTAAAGTGCAGTTCTTTGCAACTTTCATTCATAATTAGCATTCTCAGTATAGTAAAATGATAGTATTCTCAATATAATAAACTTTAGTATTGTCAGTGTAGTAAAATGATAATATTCTCAGTACAGTAAAACAAAATTATTAAGTGCCGACATAAAGAACCCGCCATTTTTACAAAAAATTACAGGCAAAATATGGCGGGTTCTTTATGCCGGCATCTAATACAGAGCATTCAATACGAACAACACCCCAGTCCAACTATTCTAATACTTACTATTCTTTTTCTGAACACATATTTCAGCTTGCTCTGTTTTTGCATTGTCAAAAGCGAACTGTAACCTTTGAATTGTTTCCAGGTCTGTGTTGTCTCCATATGTAAAAGAAAGTCTGAAATGAGATGTAATAGCAATATTTTTTCAAAAAAGTCAGAAAATTCAAAAAAAACAAAAAAAAATTTTACCCCGCCCAATTTTTTTTCATTTTTACCACGCCCAAACATTTTTAAAAGTTTCCGATCCGCCCAAATATTTTTTGTCTGTACACAGCCAAAAAAAAGGTTTTAAAAATTTTTACCCCGCAAAAATTTTTTTTTTCATTTTTAACACGCCCAAAAACTTTCAGAAATTTCAGATCAACCCAACATGATTTTTTGCCTTACCCAACCAAAAAACGTTTTAATAAAATTTATCCCGCCCGAAATTTTTTTTTCATTTTTACCATGCCCAAAAATTTTCATAAATTTCAGATTAACCCAAGATATTTTTTGTTTTCATCTAACCCAAAAGAGTTCTAAAAATTTTTGCCCTGCCCAATTTTTTTTTCATTTTTAGCACGCCCAAAAATTTGCAAAAATTTCCGATCGGCCTAAGATGTCTTTTGTTTTTACCCATCCCAAAAACGGTTTAAATATTTTTTACCCCCCCCTCCCCTCCCAGCCCAAAAAAAAACTCACGAGCAAGGTTTCTGCATGATTTCAGCCCTCGTGTACCCGATCATCCTCGAAAACCCATCGTTACAGTAGACGATGGGGTAGTCGACAATTTGCGCATTGGCAAGAATGAAGCTGCAATCTAAAACACAAACAATGACAGTTGTTAATGTGGGTGTTACCTGTATTATTACATCGTCGTATCACATTTTCGAGGAACGTGTTCTGCGGCGCTACCAGGCCACGTTTCGCCACTAAAATGAGGTTTTTAGGTGGTTTTTTGGAAGTTTTTTTTCAATTTTTTGAAAATTTCTAATTTTTTTAAAAGTTTTTAGTACAGTACAACGCCAAAAAGTAGATTTTCAAATACTATAATCCCTAAAACCCCCAAAGAACCTACTTTATGCTGGCGCTCCCTGAGATCGGGGCCTGCGTCGATGAAAAGGTGAAACCAACGACGGTGTTTGTTCGCTCGGCGTTACCGACCGCCCGATGTTGAATGGGTGTTCATGTGGGGACCACTGGTTCCCCCCGCCGATATTGTTGTGGGAATAAATTAATCAACAACAATGTGTATGTACTGTGTGTTTTTTGGGCCTACCACCCCGGCATTTCAGGGCATGAACGCTGTGACAAATGGTAACGGTATCTTGTCAATGGCCTGAAATTGGAGTATAGTACATTGGGAAAAGCATATGATTAATCAAACGTTTTTAAAATCACGAGAAATGATTTATTGATAATGTTTGATATAGTAGGCTTACGCTTGGTAGGCTTAAGCTTAGTAGGCTTAGCTTTAGTAGGCATAGGCTTAGTAGGCTAAGACTTAGTAGGCTTAGGCTTAGTAGGCATAGGCTTAGTAGGCTAAGACATAGTAGGCTTAGGCTTATTATGCTTAGGCTTAGTAGGCTTAGGCTTAGTAGGCTTAGTTAGCTAAAGCACAGTAAGCCTCGCAGTAACACAAAGCCAGAGTGCTGTACTCGCAGTAATTTGTTGAGTCGTTTTACATCGAGGCAAATATTACAGAAGCCATAAACATTACACAATAAAAGTTGCGCAACAAAATTTCTGACAATTTCTCTAAGGCGACTAAATTATATCATTAAATTAGGTAACATCGCACACATTTAAGAAAAATGGCGGGTTCTTTATGTCGGCACCTAATATCTTCTCTTATAATAAAAATTTTCTATTTTCTATTGTACCTAACCGGTAAGGTAGTATTGTACCTAACTAGTAAGTTAGTATTGTACCCAACTTGTAAGTAAAGAACATGTAATGATATACTTTTAAAACCAACAAAAACAATTTGCAAGCGTTTTCGAAAATCCGGAGAAGGCAATTAAAAATTAGCGCTTTCTCGAGCTCTTTGAAAGGCGAGAAGTTTCAAACCGCTCAACAATTAGTGCAAAGAGAGAAGATTGTTTTTGTACTACGTAGCACCCTCGGAACAAAACAATGAACCGGTGCAGATTTCACAAAGACTACAGTAATATTCGAACACAACGCTTTTTTTTGGGGGGGTTAACAAACGATAATTTGAGTGAGAGAGGAGAAGGGTAGTGCTAGTGAAATATTTTTTTGAGTGAGGGAGGGGGGGGGGGGGGGGGAAAAAAATAAAAAATCAAAAAAAAATTTCAAGTTTTTACCCCCCCCCCCCAAAAAATTTTTTTTTTCCATTTCACCCCTACCCCTTCATAAAATGGTCCAAAATACCCTTAAACCACCCTATACATCCCCAGTCCTTATTAGCCCCACCACCATCCCACAAAATCCATCAAACTTGTTAAACACGTTGTGAACAAGCCTATTATTGCTGTGGGGTCGGCGGCACGCTAAAAGGAAATTAAGACACAGGGAAAAATGAATTTTTTCGTCGAAAGGCAATAAGAAAGTCAAGGTTCATTATACTTGCCCCAGCCCACGGGGATTTGTCTTCACAAAACGGCCGAGAAAGATTATGTTTTAGGGACCAGGGGTGATGTTGTGGTTACCGCAAAGAGTTCAAAATGTCATTTTGGGATTGTATTTTTGTAAAACATGTCATTTTTTGAAAAAATCAAGGCTTCATCTTAAAAAAATATTTTAAAATTTTTCGAATTCCCCAAAAAAAATTTCGAAAAAAGTTGAACGTGGTCCCCCCTGTGGATCTTTACAAAAAAAAATTTTGCAAATCGGCCATATAGCTCTCTGCCGATTTTTTCGACCCCCCCCCCCACTAAACTAAAAGTCCCTGCCCGGCCCTGCCCCTCAGCTTTATCCACTACAACCAATTTTACTTTCTCTGCCAAACTTATATCGTCAGGACTTCACACGCAAGCTAAAGATCCCGCTAAACAATACGAGTAGTTACGTTTGATGTGAAAACGTACATCATACGGCATAAAATGAAAGTGTAGGTGTGAACAAGGACTCATTACGTATAATACCTCCAATTATAACGTTTTCGAAT
The DNA here is from genome assembly GCA_904066225.2 of Bursaphelenchus okinawaensis. NCBI lineage: Eukaryota > Metazoa > Nematoda > Chromadorea > Rhabditida > Aphelenchoididae > Bursaphelenchus > Bursaphelenchus okinawaensis. The sequence goes on along the minus strand of CAJFCW020000005.1, from coordinate 289,294 downwards.
ATACGTCGAATTGGAAAAAAGGTATAATGAAAAAGGAGATATAAAAGTAATGGTAATTAAAAAGTTTTTAAATTTTCAAAATTTTTGAACTTTTATTGAAAAATTGAAAAATATTGAAAAGTGTCACGTTACTTTTGGTTCAATCTAATAGGTTTAAAAGTCATTGTTTAAATTTCAATAAAAACCGCTAATAATTAACCTAGTCCAACCCTTGTACTCAATTAAAACATAAACCTACAGTCATTACCCAAAAACCCCCAAAAACTGATTAACAAATCCATTAGGACCCTATAAAAAACAAGTGATCATAAGTTATGATAACCCACAAAATTTACGACACACTCATCGACCATCTGGCATCAAAGTAAACAGGCCCTCTAAAGCACGGTGTTATTCGATATAAAGCGTTTATACGGGCCACATTCATCAAATTTTAACGCGTTTCGAAAAGGTGTCTTTTAGGGCCAAAGGGGTGTGGTATGGCTTATGTGTTTCACTATTTACGTACCCCATAAGCGACATCGTGATTAAAGTACGGGTTTGGAGAATGTGTGATGGCAGTTTGGATGTGTTATAACAAAAAGAATATTAGGTTGAACCAAAAGTGATAGGTCAGTTTTTAGTTGACAAGTAAGTAAAAGGGTCCCGCTACTTTTGGTTCAACCTAATAGTAAGTAACCATATATAATAATAAAAGTTGTGAAAAGAATGGGAAGATAAAATGAAAAGTAAACGTTCTACCCTACCATACTCTTTCCTACCCTACCCTACAAAATCCATGTCTAACCTACTATAATATAATACACAAAACGTATAATTTCAATCCCCTTACCAAATAAACCACACGTATAACACAACATTCTTTGAAAATATAACAATTAGCTAACTAGCAACAACAAGCCAAAACGAGTAATTAAAGAAAAACAATAAATTCCGCGAGACTTGCAAATCCAGGACGGCAAAAAACGGCGGTTTAGACGAAGGAAAAGGTTTCGAGAAGAGTATCACATTTCAAGTATATTTCTAGTGGCCATCGGTTGAAGAGGGTTTTTTTGGTGGTGTCAATAACCTAACAAATATTTGAATAAGGTGTGAATTTTGACGCCAATGGGCTTTAACCTTTTATTTCGGAATTTTTGCAAATTTTAAAATGAAAAAAATTATTAACAAGGAAAGTGCCTGACCTGCCCCGCTCTGATTGAATTCAAACTTTTTTTATAGGCAGATCATTTAAACATAACATCTTCAGCATAGTACTAAATCGCGCTTTCCAGGAAATCTCGAGAAAATCAAGATTAAAAAATGACATTTTGAATTTCCCGCCAACTTGGCATTGTGCTTCAAGCTTGTAACTTTGTCATTTTTTGACTTTTCATAATTTTTCTTTGATATACTAGTAGAATACCTATGAATAAACCTAAATTTTTAAATTTGTAAGTGTAGCTTAGCTGGAAAGTCAAAAAATAGTGCTTGAAACACAATGCCAAAGTTGCCAAATTGGCGGGAAACCGAAATAATTCAAATTTAAAACTCAAAAGCGCGAGCTAAAATTTTTTATAGGTACTATTGGTAGTACAAAGAATTGATATAAAAATTTTGAGCTGATTTTGAGCGAAGCAGGTATGGTACTTTCCTTGTAAATTGAACCAAAAGTAGCGGGACACTTTTCGTTTACTTGTCAACTAAAAAGTGTCCCTCTACTTTTGGTCCAACTTAATAATTCAAAATGTCATCAAGGTTAAAAATTAGGTTTATGACTTATAATAAGCTTATTTTAAAAGTAAACCAAATTTACTATTAAAAAACAAAACAGGCTTATAGCATACAACTAGACCTATTATAAACCTACCATAAGGTTTAAAAAACACAATTCTAGCGAAAACTATACAGAATTTGTTTTTTTCAAACAAAATAACACAGAATGAACACCTTCAACGTAACCTAGACTCCACATTTTTTCGTTCCGGAAGTATGCGATTACGAACATGTCACTAGAAAAGACATACCAACATTAATTTCCAATACTTAATGTATTTTTTGAATCAAAAAAATTTTTTTTTCATTTTTTAGAAAGGTCTTCATCAAGGCGACACAAAAAACTTCAATAAAGTTGAGCGTGCTACCTCCTGTTAATTTTTAAAAAAAATTAGGATGTTAAGAACAATCACATAAGCTGGCTATGTTGAGCTTTTAACCCACCCCCACACCCTCTTTTTTTACCATCCCAAAGCTGATTGACAGACCTAACAGTAAAATAAGGTAAAACCAAGTTATTCCTCATAACAAGACGATACTGCATAATTCAAATATTATATCCCTAAAGCAGGGACATTCAAAAACTGTTTCGCATTATGACTCCCACATTGTTTAAAAATGCATTGGCAAAAGAAAACAACCGTTTTTCATGCAATATTTAAGGCATTTTGGACTACACTTTGCGTCACATCGAATTTAAGAGTATTAACAAACTTAAAAAAAATTTTAAAATTTGTAAAATATCTGATTTTAAGGATATGTATTGACAGAAAAAGTACCCTACTTGCCCCGCTCAGAATCAGCTCAAAATTTTTATATGAATTCTTTGTACTACCAATAGTACCTATAAAAAATTTTAGTTTGCGCTTTTAAGCTTTAAGTTTGAATTATTTTGTTTTCCTGCCAATTCGGCAAGTTTGGCATTGTGTTTCAAGCAGTTTTTTTTACTTTCCAGGCAAGCTGCGCTTACAAATTTAAAAATGTAAGTTAATTTAAAGGTATTCTACTAGTATATCAAAGAAAAATGCCTTAAATTCAAAAAATGGCAAAGTTATAAGCTTGAAACACAATGCCAATTTGGCGGGAAATTCAGAACGCAGTTTCTTGATCTCGATTTTCTCGAGATTGACTGGAAGGCGCAATTTAGTATTTTGCTGATGATCTTATATTTACATGATCTTCCTAAATAAAAAGTTTGAAGTCAATCAAAGAGGGGCAGGTCGGGTACTTTCCTTGTAAGACTAAAATTATGCGTTAACTAAAACTGTACTGTAAGCCTTAGAATCTTTGTTAAGACTAATATTATTAAACCTAAAATAGTGCATTAAGCCAAAAATTACGTTCTAAGCCTAAAACCTCAAGCAAAAAAACAGCCAACAAAAGTCACAAACCATGATCAAACCGATGAGACAACCATAAATTAATCAGCCTTATTCTCTCATACCCGACAAACTTTCGCCGGCGTTTCGTACTCGATTGCGAACTCGAGTACTCACATGCTGTTCCCATAAAGTGTGGGAAACTCGGGAACATGGAATTAGTTCAACTCATTAAAGTGGCTATACAAATTCCACATACCCCAATCTAACACACGTTTCAAAGTGGCGGAATTAGCTCAGAATTATTGAAAATATTGGGAGTGCGGGCTTTTGATGCCATAAAAAGATGGCATGATGTTGTGGTAGATCATGCTAATGTGTTATGTTAATATTGCTTTAAAGAAAGATTTTGGTATCCGTAACTACTAGGTGCCGACATAAAAAACCCGCCATACCTTGTAATTTCCGGTAAAAAATGGCGGGTTCTTTATGTCGGCACCTAATACTATACCAAGTACTATACTCTCTACTATATCAAAACATGTTGCTGTTACTGCAATATAACGTAGAGTAACAAAAACATTAAGCCAAAACTGCAAAAACAGTCATTATGACGCATAACCCTGTGTTATCAAAACAATACTTCAAAGTAATACTAAAATAGACAACAAAGGTCATAAACTCATTAAAGTATATAAACAAAGAACAAACAGTCGAAATTTTTCATCCCCCCCCCCTTTAGCATCAGAGTAGTTTTCATCCTCCCCCCCCCCCCCTCCCCCCCCTCTTTAGCATCAGATTTTGTTTTGGTGGCGGAAATATTTAAAAATTGCCGTATTTTGCACACCTTCTCGAACAAATCTGGACAAACTAAATAATATTATGGATATATTCAGTTTGAGAACAAATGCGCTGCCTTTTTTATACAGATTGTTTTTGAAACCCCTCCCTCTCCTCCCACATTTGAATGTTTAAACACCCCTTAGAAAAAAGATTTTTTTCCAAATTTAACATGCCTTTCCTATACTTAAAAATGTCTTATAATACTAAGTACACCATCATACACTTCTATAAAAAGCGAAGAATAAAAAACACGTACACGTTTATACCTAAAATAACATAAACCAACTATTCTTTAACAAAAACATCATAAACATACACTTTACAATAAATCCTTATCTAAAAAACATAAAAACGACCCATAACTAACACCAAAACAGACCTCAAACCCATTGCCGGTTTCTTTACTACCCCAAAAGCCCATAACTGACGTTTACCTGCCCATAAATAGAGGTAATATACCCGCAACATCATCGTTGACATCCTAACCCTCAATACTATCTTGCAACGATTCTTGGAGCACAATACCCTACCCTACTTCACTCTACATTATCTTACCCTACATGTACTTAAAAAAACAACACATAGTACCTATAGTATTATATTATACATTAACTTCAATAATAATACACATTACTGCCACAATACATATTATTGTTTGGCCATTATTCTTTTTAGCACGAAAAACGAGATTTTATTCGTTTTTGGCGGTGTTGTCTCATAAAAGCCCGCTCCACCGGCGCCCCCCCCTTCGGCCGCCTTAAGGTGTATATAACAAAAAAAAAGCGTCAAGGTGTGCCAAAATAACGTGGCTGGTAAGAAGTCATTGCGTATTAAAGGCCGGAGGGCAGCCACCAGCATAAGACGAGAAAAGGGCCTCTGGAAGCGTCCATGCGTGCGTTCATTGAATGCAAGAAAATGCGTCGGAATTTCGGCCGAAAGTAACCAATAAGTTTCGTTCGTAAAACTAAAGGCGACTGTAGGAAAAGATTTTAAAATTTAAGCTTAAAAAGGTAAAAAATTTTAAAATTAATTAAAATTTTTCAAAAAAAATTTTTTTACAAACTTCGTTTTTTAGATAAATTCTCACTAACAAGGAAGGTACCTGACCTGCAACGCTCAGATTTCGTTCAAATTTCTTTAATTGAAAGATTATATAAATGTTATACTTTATGCAAAATTCTGTCGCGGTTTGCGGCCAGTCTCAAGAAAATCAAGCTCAAAAAATCGCGTTTTAAATTTCCCGCCAAATTGGCATAGTGTTTCAAGCTTATAACTTCCTCATTTTACGAATTTCAACTATTTTCCTTTAATATAATGATAGAAAAGCCTCAAATGAATCTGTAATTTTAAATTTGTAAGCCTATCTTATCTGGAACATCAAAAAAGTGCAACACAATGCCAAATTTGCCAAATTGGCGGAAAATTTAAATACATTAATTTTAAAACTTAAAACCGCAAGCTAAGACTTTTCATATGTGCTAATGGTACTACAAAGACTCTGTATAAAAATTTTGGGATGATTCTGAGAATTGCAGGTTGGGTGCTTTCATTGTAAGTTTTTTTCAAAAAAAGTGTAACATAGCCTCTCTGCTTAATTAAAAAAAATTTTTAAATTAATAAAATTTTTTTGGCTCCTTTCACCCACCATCCCCATACCCAGACAAAAATTGCCTAATAAACACCAAAGGCTATTCTAATCGTTGCCACTTACACATTTAAATCTAGAGTAATTTTAAATAGCTATGAATGTTAATAATCCAATTTTTTGCCAGACATTAACAATTACATGAAAAAGTCAATTTAAAAAACGAGTGTACTTTTTATGCAATGTAGCAAAAACTTCCACTTTCAGAGCGCATTAAAAAGGTTTTCAGTACAGGTGTGTAGGCAATCAAGCGGGCTGAGAACGGCCTCAGGTTTTTTAGTATGGAAGAGTTCAAAATCTATAGATGAGATTAAGAAAATGTCAAAACTCAACTTCCTGGAAATTGTGTGCTAAGCCTAAAAAATGTGTGCTAAGCCTAAAAATGAGTGCTAAGCCTAAAATTACGTAATAAGCCTAAATATGTGTGCTAAGCCTAAAAACGTGTGTTAAGCCTGAAAAATGTGTGCAAAGCCTAAAAAATGGGTGCTATACCTAAACTTGCGTAATAAGCCTAAAAATGTGCGCTAAACCTAAACATGCGTAATAAGCCTAAAATATGCGTGCTAAGCCTAAACTTGCGTAATACGCGTACAAAATAAGTGCTAAGCCTAAAAAATATGTGCTAAGCCCAAAAATGTGTGCTAAGCCCAAAAAATAAGTGCTAAGCATAAACTTGCGTAATAAGCCTAAAAAATGTGTGTTAAGCCTAAAAAAGCGAGTTAAACCTAAAATATTATATGTGCTGAAGTAAAATTAGGTGCTAAACCAAAATATTTAGCTAAATTTTCTCTATTTACATTAAATTTTAGATTCACAAAATAAAATTTCTAAATTTAAACCCCATCATCCTATCAAATCCAACCCACACTCGTATGTGTCGGAATTTTAAAACAGTTTGTTGTACAACTAATTAAAACATTTTGCCGGCTAACCACCCTAATTAATCCGTTTGTTTAACATTCAGATTAACAATGCACTCACGGCCATTAAAAGTTACTGCGGTAATTGTTATTATCTAATGTTGTAGGTAATAGTATGTACCGCAAAAGTTTACTCGTCTTCGTACTGTAAAATTAGCCCAAAGTTTATGTACTAAAAAGTTTAAAAATTAAATTTTTAATATTTTATACTTTAGACTTATGTTGAACATGTCATTTTGACTGTAATAAGTGTTTGTTTATGACAAACAGTACTATAAAGTACGAAATACGGCAAAGTTCAAAAGGTTCAAGCATCCAACTTTATTTTTAAACTTTCGTATGCAAGTTACAACAATCTACTTTAATTATCTTCTTGTTACTACAAAATATATATTCCCAGAGCAGTGCCACATACAAAAACTAAAAATAACACTACAGTTCTATGTCACATATCATTATACATACAATAACTTGCAAATTACCTAAAATAACCTGAACTTGCTCTCAGTTCAATTTTTTTATGAAGATATTATGTATATTAATCTTGCTCGCACTTCTAATTGTAACTTAATTGAGTATTTGCAACAATACAAAGACCAAAAATAACTTAAACCTACATTTATATAATTAAAAGCCCAAAATTGTACTTTTTTTGGCTTATTAAAATTTTAAATTCAGACTATTAGGTGCCGACATAAAGAACCCGCCATGTTTTACAGGAAATTACAGGAAAAGTATGGCAGATTCTTTATGTCGGCACCAAATACAAACTTTATTAAAATTGTATTCTATATACACCTTACAACAAATTTAAAAATAACAGAAACCGTGCCGAAGCCGGTTTTGTCCACCCCCACGTTGAAAAGCACTCGAAATCCCCTATCAAAGACTAATATTTTTAATATTAAGCCCCGCGGTTGCTACGGGACGCCAGGTATAGTGTGTAAATGAAGATTCCTCGTTGAATAAAAACGCCAATTTACTTTTGGCTTCGGATCCGGAAAATATATAAAAAATGGCCATAGTTAAAGCTGGTCGACAAAAAGCAAGCATTAGTTTTAATGCGCTGGAAAAGAAGGGGGGGGGTACCAATTTTTTCAAAAAATTTAACGTATTATTATTCAAAAAAATTTTTAAAAATACCCTGCCCAGTCTTACCCAAACTTTTTTAGCTTTCAAAATCATTTATTACCTAAATTTTCGCTTTCCAAAAATTGTCGATACCAAACCAAAGCAAGTCCAAACCAAAACCCTACCTTACAAACCCCACACCATAACCAATACTCGGATAAAACACATATCAATAAACCCCCTTCACGAACACACCGTTCGCAGACATAAACAACGACACACAATATTTATGCACTCCGCTGTTCTTGACACAATACGCCTCGAGGAAGCACAAATCCTTGCGAAATCCGTGGCCGTGAAAATCGCCAAATCCGTTTTTTCGTCGCAAAAATTGCGACGTACCAGGGAATTCCTGCACTTAATGCCAAAAACCATCAAAATTCCCCCATCCGACCGGTCTCTGGCTGTCTGCCGCCTCCGGCCACCCCGCCCGTCGCGTTCCTGTCGACAATTTTCTTTCGGGCCCGCTTTTTCAATGTCCAGGTAAAACGAAGGAAGGAAAGGGATATTCGAAAAAAAAATATTCGAAAAAATGTATATTCGAAAGGGGAACCGCTTTAAAAAAGTTGGCGGCCCATAATTACAGTCTTTTTCCAAAGCCCCGTTTTTTGGCCGCGAAAAGTGACCGTTAATGCGTCTGAGGCCATTCAATGGGTCTGGAATTTTTTTGCCCTTCCGCAATTATCGTTAAACATTCAATGCCATTCGAACTGTTTTATTGTTTCAAACTGTTGAAAAAGCTATAAAGATGTAAGGAAGAGACTAGTCCAACGCTAAGACTGATCCAGTAAACGTCAAACGCTAAGACTGATCTAGTAAATGGCTAGTACAAAGCTCAGTAGTATAAGAAAAGAATTAACTAGAGATACACCATCAACCCAAAAAAACAAAAAAATCAAGTGTTTAGCACCGTACTGTCCAATCCCGTCCCCAAATCTAGATGACGTTGAGAACGTTAACGACTGTTTAATCCGTCAAAAGCAAAAAAAAGTCATTTTACATTTAATATTGTATTTTTTTTTTCTAAGGATTAATTTTTTCCTGAGTATTTCAGTAAGAGATTTAAAGTGTAAAACCAAATTGTTACTTTCATTGCGCAATCGGAAATTGATTTTAAAAGTGCGAATGTTAATGATAAGCTGTCTGCGTCTAAAGAGTTTTGAGTGATCAAACAACCCACCATGCTTCGGCCGTTGAAATTACTGTAACTTTCTTAAACCTGACCAACTTTCTTAAACCTGATCAACCATGTTAAACATAACCATACATGTACTTATTAAGTGTACTATCATCTTATGAAAGCTAAACTATACTATCTTATCCTAAATCTCACAGACAATCACCTCACTCATGCTCACACTTCATACCAATCAATCACCACTATCAACTCCTGCCCCATCAAAATCACATAACAAGCTAACCAGGAAGAACGTTTTGCCGTCCATTTTCCTCTCATAACCATCAGCTCTTATTCCTTAGCCACTGACGTCACACCCCCCCCCCCTGGAAGATTGCTCAGAAAGACGAAAGAAAGGTGATTGAACCGAGGCGGAAACGCCGTGTCCTTTTGGCCCCGAATAGCCAGAAAAAGCCTTGGAGTGTCGAAAAGTCAAAAAAAATCCTTTCAAAAATTATTCCAACAAAAAATTATTTTCGGCCCCGAGATTTCGAACCTGAAAAGCGGCCCAAACAGAAAACAATAAAAGTATAGTCAAGGTGTCAACGGCTAAAAATAAACAGCACGGTCAACAGGTTGGTGAAAAAAAAGAAAAAGCTACGTCACAAGACGGATGATTTACGGTCCGGTAAAGCAAAATATATACGAATTTTGGCGGTTTGTTACTTTTTTTATTACAGTAGAAAAAAAAGCTACCTCAGCAAATTTTACCCTACTCTTACTTGCCCTACTATACTTTATCCTATAACAGAGTAAAAAAGGTAGCTTATGCAACAAAAAATCCATTATTTCTCACTGCTACAGTAACCAAAACCACATCGTTAAAAATTTAAGACCCCAATTAACCCATTAGCCGTTCCTTCAAAACACCACGTTGTCAGTCGGAATTCAAAAAAAAACAGCTTATGATGACAATAACCCCTGCTCAAGCCAATGAGCTGTTTAAAGACGTTTTGGAGCAAAGTGAATTAGAAAAACATTTATGCGGCCGCCAAAACAACCTTATCCCAGCCATCTGGTCGCAAAACTTTTTGGAGCACATGTGCCGAAGAATGAGAGTTAAATGGGTATGGGATTACACTCTCTTCAACCGAATAAAAATCACATTATTTATGCGACGTTTGAATTTGAAATTAACTTTTTCATGTCTCGCTCAGATCCGCCAAGGCTTGTGACGCTGAATTTTAAGACGTCTTCAGATATTAATGGGTAGAATACAAAAGATGCTCGAGGGTCTAGCGAGGTCATTCCACGAAATATTGCCACTGTCATAAGGGATTTTTCGGTGAATTTTATCAAAAAATCAACAGGGTGGGCCAAGTTGCATGTTTTTCTCAAAAAAACTTTCCAGCCATCCCCACCCCTTGTTATAATGTTTAAAAAACAACACACCTAACAAAAAATATCAAAAAAGAGTTACCATTCCCCACACAAAAACCGTACCAACCAGTTTCTCCTCCGACAAAAACACCCAAAAACTCTTCGATTTACTCGCAAAAAGACGGCCCAAAAGTAGGTATATCTTCAGCCAATTTCGCGTTCGTACATTCCGAGAACAGTGGGGTGAACAACTTTACGACAAAATGAGGTTTGGAACTCGAACCCTATCCCCTCTTCAACAAAAAAACATGCATTTACATGTACACTTTCTGCTTTCCCGAAGACTTTCTTCTTCTCTTCACTCAAAGACAATTCACATGGCCACCAATCCCCCGATGAATTACCTTACTCAATGTGTTTCAAATGATAATTGGGCTTGAGTCAATTTGTTTTCCCGAAACTTCCGCCGAATCTGACTATTTCAGGCTTCAAATTTAATATTTGATAAGTGGGTTTGGATCAAATTTGAATTGATAAAATTATAGTTCAAACTTGTGATATGTCTAAAATACATATTAAAAATAACAAAAGTCCAAGTCAATAAAGCAAGAAAAAGCATAAAATTAACAACTTTTTATAATTTTATTATATTACACTTGAGGAAAGTGCATTAAAACGAGTTTTCACTGACAAAATAAGATTCTGAACAAACGTAAAAGTATGTAGAGAGGGCAAAGTTAACATAAATGTGTCAAAACTACTTAATTTTCCGTTTTTGCCGCCAATTATTATCTTTGTTTTCAGTACCAATCTTTAGCCGGGGAAGGTCATTAAGATGTTTAAAATCTGATGATTCTGTAGAAACTTGTACACTAAAATAGATAAAACCGTATTCGCATAAAAATTATTAAAATTTACTTCAAGTTGTATAAAATTAATTTTAAAATTTTAAAAACTCATGTTTGGTGCACCTAAAGTAATATAGTGTATTGCTTTGCTACGTGATTAAAAAACCATAAAACTTTAAAATATTCCAAAACAGTAACATTATTCTAAATCATACCTTTCAGTTTCATCACCAATATTTTTCTTGCTCAAAACCACAGCAATTATTGGTTCAAACAAGTCTACATCCAACTTATTCTCGGCTTTTGTCTTGATCTCAGAAAACTTGTTCCATTGATAAACTGGCTTCTAAACTATACAAAAAATTATAAAAATACTTACTGTTTGTGTTTGTTTAACCTGTTCAACTAAGGCCACAGCTCGTTCAATCGCTTTGCTTGATCCATAAATCAAGAGATCCTTTCCTTCTACCTAAAATAATATAACCTATATCACAAAAATAAAGTTAAAACATCTTTTAAACCAATAATATTACTGTTTAATCTATTGTTCGTCTTTAAATCTTTATTTAAAAAAATAAGTCAAAGAAAATCAACAAAAACTTACATTAAAGAGATTCAAAGCCTTTTTCAACACATTCGGAAGCTTTACATTCTCTTTTATCTCCAAAATTTCGCACTTCTCAACAACATCACTTGGAAACAAGTCCATAACAACAAAATCAACAATAAAATACAACAATTTAACAGTAAAGGAAAGAGACAAAGATTAACTACATCAAAATTCAACACTTTCCAAATATTTTAGAAAAATATTTATTTTTGAGCCAAGTGTTTCCCTGAGATTGCGTCAAGTATTTTTCGTACAAAATTGTCGAGAAAATCGGCAACTTTTAGAATCTCATACCACTTTCAACTGATAAGATCAAGGCTTTAAGAAATGCGAAAAAGGTAAGTTTTATATTTTATTTTGTTTTTGAATAGGATTTCATTGTTTTTGTTGAGAAATCACATTTTTTTTTATTTCTTGCCTAAATCAAGTCAAGTTTGGACAGTTTTTGTATTTTTGAAGCAGAACTAGAAGATACAGTTTTGTGGAAACAGTATTTATTTTGTAAATTTGTTTCGATATTTAGCGGAATCAAGCGAAAACGTGAAGACGGTGATGGAGATACGGCTGGCACATTACCGGAAAGCGAACACAGTCGTAGCCGAGAAAGAGATGCGGAATCCTCATCTGCAAGAACTCATAACTTAGCGGACTTGGACGACGAAGATCAGCTAGTGAATGAAGAAGATGGTTCAGCCATTGCCAATCAAAAGCACTATATTATTATACCATCGTATGCTTCGTGGTTCGACTACAACGCTATTCACGACATTGAGAGGAGAGGAATACCGGACTTTTTCTGTGGAAATAACAAGTGCAGAACGCCTGAAGTGTAATTATTATTTGATATTTAAGGTTATTTATTATGAAAAGTATTCGGAAAAATTGTATTTTATCGTTTTTTAAACTAAGGAGCATAAAATGTTTAATTTTATATTTAATTTTATTATTTTAGGTATATGACTTACCGTAACTTCATGATAGACACTTATCGTCTCAATCCGTTCGAATACCTGTCATTTACTGCTTGTCGTCGCAACTTGTGCGGAGACATCTGTTCTATCGCTCGGACACATTCGTTTCTGGAGCAATGGGGATTGATCAACCACCAAGTCGATGGTGAGAACCGTCCAGCACCAATTGGACCACCAGCCACATCACATTTCATGGTACTTGCTGATGCTCCGAATGTTATTCAGCCTGTCAATCCGTTTCCACATGGATTTCAACTTGTGGACAGTGTGGTTAAAGCAGAGAATATTACCGACAAACCTGGAACTTCAGCTGAAGAAGAGAAGCGAACAGTTGAAGAGGTTGCGCCGAAACCTACATCCGTATTGGACACCCGCATGAATACAGATCAATATGCTAGTCAATTAGCGGCCACGAATTCGAAAGAATCTGCTTCAGATTGGAATAATGAAGAGATATTGTTGTTGTTGGAAGCTCTGGAAAAGTACACAGATGATTGGAATCGTGTATCAGATCACGTCGGTACAAGAACTCAAGATGAATGTATTCTCAAACTGCTTCAGCTACCAATCCAGGATTCTTTCCTAGAAAAAGAAGGAGAAGACGTTGTGGGGCCGTTGGCTTATCAGCCAGTTCCGTTCAGTCAAGGTGGCAATCCTGTTATGAGCGTAGTCGCTTACTTGGCTAGCGTGGTGGAGCCAAGAATTCTTTCGGCGGCTTGTGAGGCTGCTATGGGTAGGTTAATATATTTTTTATTTGTTTTTGAGATCTTAAAGTTTAAGTTTGAAATTTGTATTGAAAAATCCAAAGATTTTTAACTTAAAAATTTTAGAAGAATACACAAAGATGAAAGAGGAGATTCCTTCACTAGTTCTAGAAGCTCACGTCAAGAACGTTGAAGCACATGCTAAAGCAAACAATGGTGATGTTGATCCAGAAATTGGACTTAAAGAATCCGGAATTGCTTCTGATGATACGGTAAGGTGTTTTGTGCTACAGTGTCTGTTTCTCAGTTGGATATGAAACTAAAATAATTTTTTAGACAACCGAAGAACCCAATAACAACGATGAACCGATGGAAACTGAAGAAAAGAAGTCAGAAGAGGGTGAAGCAGTAACAGAAACGAGAAAAATGGCTTCAGAAGAGGTTCAGACCGCAGCAGCTTCTGCACTGGCCGCAGTTGCAGTGAAAGCGAAACATTTGATACACATGGAAGAAAGAAGAATGAAGAGTTTAGTCGCCCAACTGGTCGACACTCAAATGAAAAAGTTGGATCTCAAGTTGCTTCATTTTGATGAAGTATGGTTTTTATAATTTAAAAAATTTTAAGTTCACCTTAATTTAAGTTTACCAGATGGTTTATAATTGATTAAATTCTATTTCTTTACAGTTAGAAAGGATTACTGATAAAGAACGAGAAGCGTTTGCATATGAACAACAACAACTGATCTTGGAACGGCAATTCTTTCATCTAGACCAGATAAAATACCTGCAGCAACGCTCCAAAAAGGATGCTTATGAAGCTTTGATGGAGAAAGGAGAATTGGAACCAGGATTCGAGGTTAGAGGATGTCCACTACAAATGGAACCTCTAGTTGGATCATCACGGAAAACTGTATCAGGTAGAGTAGCTCTCCAACCGCAAGCAGAATTGGTTACTAAAGCAGAAGATGTTCCATCGTCAGAAGCGCCTTCGGTTATCCAAACGTCGCAACCTCAAGCAGCTCCTCCACAACCGACTCCACCACAACCACCCGCTACATCTGCTCCAGCGGAACCAGTCAACCAACCGCAGCCTCAAGTTACATCACAATCTGCAGTCGGTGCTTTATTATCACAGCCATCTCCCGTTCAGCCCTACGGCTACCAGCCACCATACAGCGGTGCAGCGCCACCCTCAGGGCAAACATACCCACAAGGATACCAACAAGCGCCTCCTGCTGGACATTACCCACCTCAACAGCCACCGCAACAACAACCTCAACAACCATATTACCCCCCACGCCCATGCGCTCTACAACAACAGTTTAACCAGAGGTTTGGACTAGGGTACGACTACAACTATCCCCAACCACGACCAGGTTATCCACCGGCTATACAACAAGGCCAATATCAATATCCGCCTGGGTATCAGGGTGGTCAGGTATGTATTTCAATTTACTTTTTTAAGTATCACTTTTAAAGCAAGAGATCTAGGTAACAAAAACATTTTACTTTTATGGCATTTATTTTCAGCACTATCCCCAACAGGGCGGCCAACCGCCTCGCCCACCAATCCTTCAATTAGCCCAACTACAGCAATCAGTAGGACAACATCCCCCCATGCCAATCCAACAACCCCAGCTACCAATCCAACAACCCCAGCTACAAGTCCAACAACCCCAGCCACCAGTCCAACAACCCCAGCCACCAGTCCTACAACCCCAGCTATCACTCCTACAACCCCAGCCACCACTTCAACAACCCCAGCCACCAGCTCAACAATCCGATGAGAGGCATGAGCAAACTCCGTCGCCACAACCATAACTAAAGAAAGTAACAGCGATCTCAAACTAACTACCTCTATTCATATATGATCTTATATCGCTCTTATATTTACTATTTCTATTAATTACAATAAATATTAAGTTTAATTTGGCGTGGTTTTGGTGTTACAATGAATCAGAAAGTGAATGTTGATATAAATTTGACATAATTTTAAATAAAGTCAGGTTTCCGGACTCCCCGGTGACCATTATCAAAAAATTCAAGTTTCGCTTAACACAGCGCCTTCGAAAAGACGTGGTCAAAGCATCCACGTACCTTGTAGTACTGGGTAAAAACCGAAGACGCCGTTCAGCTTTCGGCTCTTATCGGTTTCGATGGTTCATATTTGAGTAGGAAACGCGAGGTTTATGGAGGAGATTTGTGTCTTTGACACTCTTTTTTAGCTAACAGGTCTTCGGAGTCTCTTCTGTGAGTTTCTATTTGTATAACTCCTTCCTTTGCCTGTGTTATCTCGCGTTTAGAGGCCTTTCATAATGAAGATAGCGAGGAAAGGATCAACGATTTTTAGCTTCTTTTTGTCTTTGATAAAAGATGTTATATAGCTCAAAACAACAGAAAATTGCTAACTTTTTAACATCAGTATTACAAAAAATAAATACATCAATAAACACACGTACACGATACAAATAAGCATGTGTAAAATGTCATTCCAAGCACCCTAAAACAACATCTACTTAGATTTTTCTGAATCTTCTGTTTTCTGACCGCCGTGCGAATTCTCTTCAGGGGTATCGTTGTCGACTGGACTATCCTTCAGTGATTCTTCTTTGCCTGATTTGTCTTCTTGATACTTTGCTTCCTTTTGGGAACCTTCTTCTTTCTCCTTCTGAGGTTTTGTGGGTTCCTTGGATTGAGAAACATTGTTATAGGATTGTTCTTTTACTGACGTTGGTTTTTGTCGACCATCTGGAGCGGTTTTTGCGGTTTCTGGCAATTTCTTAATGTGGAATTAATGATTATAGAATAATAAGATAATGATTATAGAATAAGGCATCTTTTCAATGCCAAATATAAGTATTTTTAGATTTTATAAAAAACTTACATAACTATCTTGAGTCGATTCCTGAGCATCCCACATCAAAATGACAAAAATGATTTGTGTAATCAATGAGAATATTTCGGCCGCAATGTATGTGAAGCAAGATGTCTAAAAAGGTTATGGTAAACAACTTATACACCGTAAAAAATTAAAACTTATCTACTTTATAAAGTTATAAGCTTTTTAAATTCATGGAATTACTTACCAACAAAATGCGGTACAAATAAGGATAGATGGCGTCAGAACACCCATCGAAGTACCACATTTCTTTTGTACCCAAGGTACAATTGTCACCATAATGGGGCAATGGACAACAACTGGGAGCGTATTTTTGGTTAGAGTTTTCTGCCCACCATGGGTAAGGTGCTGAATCGTTCTGAAAAAGTAACAATTTTAGAAATAATACAATAACATAATTTTTGATGTGAAAAAAAAATTAATATTCTTTTCAAATGACATGGCTATTTTTTATAACATTTACAAAAAAAACCAAACCATGTGAATCTGAGGGCAAAAGTCGATATAGTAATCATCAGGCATATTCCATCCACAACATTGAAAGGTCTGTTGTACGTTCGATATATGTTTGTAAGACGTAATCATGATTTCAAGCAATGCGTCCGAGCTCTTACTACTTTCAGCATTACAAGCATCAGCCAAATCAGTAAAATATCCTTTCCAGCCCACGTCGTAATGACTTAGTTTCCGATCGGACGAAAAGCCCAAATACATTGCTGAAAACCGTTTTACTGTAAAGAAAGTTTTTGCAAATTTAAAAAAAGTAAAGCATGGCATTCTTCTGAATCTTCGCCCCAAAACAATAATAAATTTAGGCTAAACTATCAGTAAAAACTCGTTCAAACTCACAAAAACTGATCAAAGGCACAACAATAAGAAAATGAATCAAAGACGTTACTATGAGCCATCGTATAGCCACGTATGGCTGTAACATAGTAACTGCAAGAGTAAACACATCTACAGCTATGACGATAAATCCAAAAACCACAAATACATAGCAATAGGTTCGAAATGACATCAGATTCAAGACCACAAAGTCCATCAAATCGCCCAAGTAAATGAAGTCATAATGTACCGAGATTACTGTAATGTAAAATTTTAGAATTAGTCCATTACAAAAATTTTAACAACTACGTTTAAATTTAACACTTACCCACATATGTTATACATAACCGTATCATCAGTCCTAAACCTAGGAATTGAAGCTTTCGTGATAGCGGTTCCAAGCATTTCAACATAGTAAAAGTAAATTATTCGACCGGTCAGTAAGATTTTTAGTTTATAAACTTCAAACATTTTTAAAACTTTTTTTTCAAATAAATGAGACTTCGTCCAAATTTTACCGTAAAAAAATGTCTTCGTATAAAACGGTTCTTCAGCCTGCAAAGTGAAAAAACAAGTAAGGGCGCAGTTAAACATAATATAAACGCTAAAATTTCGTTATTTTTTAAAGTAAAGTTCACGTCGTTATAGGACAAGGTAAGATTATTATTTTTTAATAGTGGTGTTAAAAGAATTTAAATAATTGGATTTAAGTTTTCCAGCAAAATGGACGGAAGAAACACGGTGAATGCGACTCCAAAGGCCGCTCTTCCAATGATCTACATGTGTGGAGGTAAGGTTTTGTCTCCTTCCTCAATTAGCAGATTTCTAAAAACAAAATTTGTTGTTGAATAATATACTGAATTGTTTTTTATACAAACTTTATGTTTGAATATACAAAAATGTTCTGTTATCTTTTAACTTTTAGAATGCAACCAACCTAATGAAATTCGACCAAAAGATCAGATTCGCTGTCGAGAATGTGGACACAGAGTTTTATACAAGAAACGGAGCAGAAACTGTAGGTTTTACTGTGTTTTTGTTTTTAGATTTAGGTAATATTTCAATTTGTGGTTAAGCCGTTGACAGAATAATAGTTTCTGAAAGTCTAGGTCAATTTTTTTGGAGAATAATGTCTATAATTTTTGTATAATATGTTAAAAAGCCTGGTGTTTTAATTGAAAGTATATTGATTTTTTTAGTGTTGGTATACGATGCCCGTTGAGTCAGTTCAACCCAATTTGTATCTATCAGCATCTCACATGTTAATTTTTGTTACATTGTTATTGACTTTTTGACTCCTTGATAATAAATTTTTTACAAATATGCAAATTTTAGTGATTTTTGATAATTGTTTCTGATTCTGATGCTCATACGTTAGTTTGGTCGCATTACGAGCGGTTGTTCTTTTCTAAAAAGTTTTGTTTAACAGTGTTTATCGCTTTGGACAAATCGATTGAAGAAAAGGTAAGTTTTCTGCAATTTTTGGGGTTGTACGATGCTATTTTTAGAAATTACGGGATAATTTGCAGATATAACCAATTAGAAACATCAAGGAAGCGATGAGTGAGTTAGATTATACTCCTGAAGACTTGGAAAAGCTGAGCGTTCGTACTGCTGATTCATTTCATATGGAGGATAAGTTTAACTTAAACCGTGAGTTTTCGGATTTAGCATACTGTTTAGTTTATATATTGACGGCGTTTACCATTTTTTAAAAGGTTAATATGCCTACTTTAAAAACAGCATTTTTAATTTATAAAGTTACTTTTAGTGAGTCAACGCACCTTACATGGAGTAGAATCTTTGGAGGAAGATTTCAGTGGTGACTCAACGGAAATGGAAGAAGCTAAGCTGGATTGTCTAAAAACTGACAAAAGAGATCTTGAGGCAAGTTTATAAGCTAATTAATTGGATTTTAACTTTTACAAATGAGATTTTACTGTAGTTACGGTTATTTTTAGGCCGATATCTCTATTCCATCTTCTTACACTGCGAAAGAACTCAACACTCCTAGCTTCATCAGTGTTGGAGAGCTTAGAGGAGGCCTTCAACAATGTTCTCGTGGCGAAATGGGAATTAGAGGTAATTTTATACCCGTATATATTAAACTTATACTAAAAATTACCATAAAATAAATTATAAATTTTAGAAAAACGCCCATATCAATCGTTTTATCACCAACCTGATTTGAACCCACCGAATCAGTACGAGACCTTCGATCTGCAATCTCACGATGACATAGTCAAGGCTAGTCAGTATCAGGCCCCAGACATGAGAGACTACACCGTCTGTCACACTCATGCATACTGGCTCAAAGTCCAAAGTCTTCAGGGCAACAAAACCGAAGAGAAGGAATATCCACACGGCGATTCTGTCTACTGTATCAACTAACTATGACAACATTTCGTTTTAGTATTGGGATTCTATATATATTTTTAAAGAGACTTATTTGGTTTAGTTCCACACCTTGTTTGGGATTGGCTTTTTCAGTTTTACTTGGGCCAAAAACGTTTTGCCAGACTGTATTACAAGAAAGCAGAAAGTAAGTATTGATGAGTAACGGAAAGCGAACTTCTGTTGCGCTTCTGTCACTCATAAATGCATATAAAACGAATTGGAAAGTCATCTCTTTTGCGTCTTTGACATTTCCCTCAAAATTCAAATGATTAGGAATTCTGCGGCGTCGGTGGATCATAAAACTTATTGTTTTAGGAGAGGAACATGATCATTAAAGTCGCTTCTGCTACTTTTTTGGCTTTTGTTACAAGCTTTTGATGTTTTGCGGTGATTTTGTTTGTTTTGTCATGATTTATTAAGAATGAAAAGCTGGGGTTTTGTGTAGTTTTAGTCTTAGTAGGCTTAGGCTTAGTAAGTTTAGGCTTAGTAGGCTTAGGTTTGGTAGGATGTGGCCAAGGCTTAATGGGTTTTAGGATATATATAACTATTTCCATTTGATAAGACTAATAGAATTAAAGCAATATTTAAACGCGTAATCTATACAGAATGACGTACAAAAGTCTCATTATTTGTTCTGGAATCGTTTGTTTTGGCGAAATTTTATGCATAGTAATTAGAATTCGATGATACACAAGAAAAGAATGAGAAAACTGGGCTTGGCTACCTGCTTTCCTGTGAATTGAAATTTTAAAAAATTATTTAAGACTATTATACGACTTTTCAATAAAATTGAAGTATTGCAGGGCTAGAAATGTTAATTTTTACTTAACTTCACTATAAATTTTGAGAATGGTTACTTACTATTATGTTCCAAAAGTAGTAATAAGTATACTGTAACTTTTCGTTTGTATTTTGTTTTTTTTTATTGTTTTTTGTTTGTGACAACAAATTGAAAGTCAATTTTGTTCTCTGTTACCATTGACCCTTCTACATGAATGCTTTACATTACCTCCAAAAAAAGTAATCAAAGCCGGCTTTTTATACAAATTTCTCGCGCAAAAGTCAAAAAGTTCGGTCGCAAAAAAAATTATTGGATATACAATAGCCATCCGTTTGTTATTGTTTTTTCAAGTATGAGTATTTCAGAAGGGTAATATATCATGTATGATATTGTAGTTTGGTTATGATCTATTGGTTTTTGGTATAAAGATTGATTTGCCAAACTTATGGTTTATAAGTATGACATAGGGTGTAGAAGAACGGGTAGGGTAGAACTTTCTTATAGCCATACATTCTTTTACTCTGCCTAGCCTTACATTGGTCTTACTCTGGCTCTGTCTTAGCTCTATCTTACCCTGGTTCTACTCTAGCTTTGTATTAGCTCTACCTCAACCTTACTTTAGCCTTATCTTATCACTGCTCTGTTCCTGGGCTAGCCCTCTTTTAGAATTTTCTTTGCATTTCCTTAGCCCTACTCGCCGTCTATTCCCGGCTAATTACAGTATCGCAACACACTGAAACTGCTGTGTTGCATGTTTATTGCCCTTTCCAGAATGTCTGTCGTAAAATATAATGGGAATGCCCGTTTTGAGAGGTGAGGTTCAATCATGGCGCGTGCTCTTCAACTTTCTAAACAAACTGCTGCGCGAAAACAGTTGTAAGCTGTTTTGTTTAGGTATATAAGTGAAATTTAAATTGGTTATATATTTTTTAAAAATTTTTTTTGTAATAACGTTGATTTTTTTTATAAAATACTGTAAAATAGTGTAAAAACTAAAAAAAATTTGAAAAAAGTATGATAATAGGTTTAGTCAGATTTACGCATGAGATAGATTAACGGAGAAAACTCACGTAATTAGCGTATATAACTAATATTTTCTTATTAGTCAAGATTGAAATTTTTTCATAAGTCATTCTTTTTCAAGAAAATCGAGTTTTTCAGGATTTTCATTCTCTACATTATTATATAAGCCTTTGTTTGCTAAGATTTCTAATACCAACATTGAATTTTTTTTCACATTTAAAATAAAAAATTTTCAGTTTTAAAATTGAAAAAATTTTTTTTTCAAAAAAAGTACAAAATTTGTACTCAATATACCATTTTTTGATGTTTCAAATAACGGAGCTCTTTAAAAACCGCTTATTTGTCAGTTACGCGTCAAGAAGATATATCGAAAGTCGAATGACACTTATGAATCATGTTTTACAGCGGCGTTATGGGATTTCGAATATCCTCACATCCATGTTTTTTCTATTGTTTTTTTTGCGGATACTATTTGTAAATATTTTGTTTACTTTTTGTCATATGGAGCGATGCTGAATATAAAAAAATGATGTTTTAAATTGTTATACTTACGAGGAAAGTACCCTACCTGTTCCGCTCGGAACCAGCTCAAAATTTTTGTACGATTCTTGTGTACTACCAATAGTACCCACAAAAAATTTTAGCTAGCGCTTTTGAGTTTTAAATTTGAATTATTTTGATTTCCCGCCAATTTGGCAACTTTGGCATTGTGTTTCAAGGACTTTTTTTGACTTTCCAGTCAAGTTACACTTACAAATTTGAATATTTAGGTTCATTTGAAGGTATTCTACTAGTATAACATTGAAAAATTCCTAAAAGTCGAAAAATGACAAAGTTATAAGCTTGAAACACTATGCCAACTTGGCGGAAAATTCAAAAAGTGATTTTTTTATCACGATTTTCTCGAGATTAGCTGTTCATTCCAAATGGACATATACTAAAGTGCGACTTAGTAGTTTGCTTAAGATATTACATTTACATGGTATTTCTATATTAAAACTTTGAAGTCAATCAGATCGGACATTTTGATTAACCCTTTCCTTGTTAATCAAAATTATTTCAAAATTGAAGTTAACAACTCTGTTTAAAATTTTATTGTACTTTACATTGCTTTACAACAACTTTTTTTGAAGTTCTTATCAAAAATTGAAAAACCAACAAATTTTTTTAACTGTGAAGTTTACAATCTTTCCAAAACAATATTGTTTTAGGGGCTGTCATAAATTTCACTTATGATTTTTGTTGCTTATAAAAAATTTTAAACTTCAAGGACACACGGGACACAATATTTATACAAAAGCAAGATTCTTAATGCGTTTTTATGGATCATATGTTTTCATATTTTTGATATAAAAACATAAAATGGCATACTTTAGATTCTTAGTCGGATTTACGAGTGTTTCATAGTTAATATTGTTGCTGAAATTTAATTTTAAAAATTTTTATTCCACAAAGGTTTATGATTTTTAATATGGTTTTTTGAACCTAATCTTTCTAAGCCTATGATTATTAAGCCTAGCCTACTAAGTTTAAGCCTTCTAAGACTAAGCTTGCTAAGCCTAAGCCTACTAAACCTAAGCCTACTAAATCAAAGCCTACGAAGCCTGAGCCTACTAAGCCTAAGCCTAAGCCTACTAAGTCTAAGCTAAGCCTAAGCTAAGCCTAAGCTAAGCCTAAGCCTAAGCCTAAGCCCTAAGCCTAAATCTAAGCCTAAGCCTAAGCCTAAGCCTAAGCCTAAGCCTAAGCCTAAGCCTAAGCCTAAGCCTAAGCCTAAGCCTAAGCCTAAGCCTAAGCCTAAGCCTAAGTCTAAGCCTAAGCCTAAGCCTAAGCCTAAACCTAAGCCTAAGCCTACTAATCCTAAGCCTGCTAAGCTTAAGCCTACTAAGCCTAAGCCTGCTAAGCCTAAACCTACTAAGCCTAAGCCTGCTAAGCATAAACCTACTAAGCCAAAGCCTACTAAGCCTAAACCTACTAAGCCAAAACCTGCTAAGCCTATTAAACATAAGCTTACTAAGCATTAGCGTGCTAAACCAAAGCCTAATAGGGTTGAGCTTCTTAAGTCTTTTAAGCTTGTTGAGCCTAAACTAGCTATTGGTTCAATCTTTAAATCTTCTAAGAAACGTTGAAATTTACACTATTTCACGGTTTTTCCTGACTAAAATTGTAAAAAAGTGACATAAATGTCATTTGCTTATGTAAACTTCTCCGAAGCTTTTAACTTTCTTGATTACATTTTCGTTGCAATTGAATGTGTACGCGCCCTGAGGGAGTTGATATCAACTCAATTTCACTTGAACGTCTAATTTTCTATTTACGTTTGGTATGAAAAAAGTTACATTTTAAATTTTCAGTCGATATATATGGTAGAAAGTGTTTAATTCTTTAAAATAAAATTTTTTTGATGATAGTTTACGTTTTGTTATCTAAATTGCCTATTAAATTCACTTTAAAGGTCAATACAATTAATGTTTTCAAAATAAAAAGTAATATTGTAGTAGATGACATATGGCTAGGCACAATGATAGGATTTGTAAATATTTTGCTCACTGCCACTTTTGGGCCTGATCTCCTGTTGGCCCGCCGCTACACGGTTTCGGTGGAACGGGGTCGAGGCGTTTGCGAACTGCCCGTTGTTTCTGGAAATTGCTCAAAAGAATTCCCCAGGTATTACTATGATCATGCTAGCAAAAACTGCCATCGCTTTATATATACGTAAGTTGGGTTTTGAATATATGTTATACGTTGATTGTAATAAGTAGATTATTAAGTTTTTCATTGAAAAAATGTTGTTTTAGAGGCTGTGGAGGCAACGGAAATAGATTTGTGTCCGCCGAACATTGTCGCCAACGATGTTCGTCTGATTGGAAACCTAGTAAAACAAAGATTAAAGCACAGTTTAGAGGTAAGACAATTTAAAGGTATTTAAGACTAAAAAAATTTTTTTTATGTATTTGACTCGTATTTTACATTTAAAAAAATTTTTCTAATTGCAAAAAATTAAAGCCTTGTTTAGATCCCACAATAACCCCAACAAATCAAACAATTTGCTCAAGATGTCACGAAAGGAATGGAATTTGCCTGAATGGCCAATGTCAATGTAGACGAGGATTTGAAATGGTCAAGGATGTTTGTCAAGGTAAAACATTAAATTTTTATATTAAACCAAAAGTAGCGGGATACTTTTCAGCCGTAAAATAAATATGTAGGGTCCCGCTACTTTTGGTTCGACTTTATAGTAACTCTCTGTAGTTATAACTGTAGCTTTAGTTGTATATATTAGGTGGCGACATAAAGAACCCGCCATTTTTTACAAGAAATTACGGATAAAGTATGGCGGGTTCTTTATGTCGGCATCTAATAGATACTTTTTTTGATTTTTTTTGTATATGACAAATTTGATTTGACATTAAATTTTAAATTTTTAGATACAAACGAATGTTTATGGGTGAAATGTCCGCCATCTTCGGTTTGTGTCAATACTGATGGTTCATTTCACTGCGAATGTCCTATTGGATTTGCCGGTACTTCACTCAATTGCACTAAACATAAAGGTAAAATATTTTGGCTATTATTAGGTACTGGCATAAAGAACCCGCCATACTTTGCCTGTAATTTCCTGTAAAAACTGGCGGGTTCTTTACGTCGGCACCTAAAATTTTTTTACAACCAATTGTACTGAAACAAAGATCAACTGGTCTATTTCGACTTACATGACTTTTAAAGTTTATAAATAAAAATAATGATACAACATATTGTAGATGTATGTGGCCAAGCATTTGACCGCCGCTACGAAGATCGTTGTGGTTTTAAAACCGAAGCATGGGGATTGAGGTACTATTTTGATTACAAACAGAATGTTTGCAAGCAATTTTGGTACGGTGGCTGTGAATTCGCTGAAAGCGGAAACTTTTTTAAGGACATACAGGTAGGTTTATATATACATACATATATATATATTAACCTTGTTATGTTTTATAATAAAAAACGACTGGACCTGATCATTGGTGCTGTAAGTTTATATGATAACATTTAGACGTGTCAAACGCTTTGTGCAGACTACAATGTCATAGAAACGACGACCAGAGCGTACCGTGATACGACAACTGCCATGCCGCTACCAGGTATGTACGGTCAGAGTGTTATGTACAAACTGAACGATAACTTCTATGTAAAATACTACAAAAAATAGTAACAAATTCAAATTTAAATTTAAAAAATTATTATTCTAGAAGTCTGCCTTGATCAATTTGAAGAACGTCGCCGGAACCCGTGCAAAAACGGCGATTGGACTCAACGTTATTACTATGATCATCATAGTAAAAAATGTCAAATGTTTTGGTTTGATGCTTCATGCACTTATCAACGGTATGCTTCTAGAAACGTGTTTATTTTGAAATCAACGTGCCAACGAGCGTGCGAAGGCGTGAATCCAGACGACCCGGACAATTTGCGGGCTTTTGAGTACAAACTGGTTACTCCGTAAGTATTTTTCGTATGTTATATTACTTATGGATTATTATTAGATACAGGCTCAGTAGGCTTAGTTCTAGCCTGGGGCTTAAGCTTAGGCTTAGGCGTAGGCTTAGGCTTAGATTTTTGGCTTAGACTTAGGCTCAGGCTTAGGCTTAGGCTTAGGCTTAGGCTTAGGCTTAGACTAAGGCTAATGCTAAGGCTAAGGCTAAGGCTAAGGCTAAGGCTAAGGCTAAGGCTAAGGCTCAGGCTCAGGCTCAGGCTCAGGCTCAGGCTTTAGCTTAAGCGTAAGCTTAGATTTAGGCTTAGAAGTTAGAACTTTATCGAAAAAAAATTAATAAAGTAAGTATTTCCAACCAATATTAAAAAAGTTTTTAGAGCAACGGTGTCCTTCCAAGCCTATACACCACTACCACATAAATACAACTGGCCTATCCCGACTTACATGGCAGATCCAGACCGCAATCTACCAGATATATATCACAGATCCAAGTCAGTTGGAGTGATACAAGCCCACTTTTCCTTGATGACTACAGCCGTACCACCAACTTCTCATTATCAAGAAATACTTGATGGCAAAGATGACATTGAAATAGATGGATTTGAGAGTGGATTCGGGGATTTCGGCATGATGGAAAAGAAAATTGTGGCTACGGTAAGAATATTCCCTCTCTAAACTAGCCTTATATTTAAAGTTATTAGATACTATACTTTTCGAAAACTATATATTGGCTTGTAATATTTAATTTTCAGCCCTCACCATCATTGTCAATATCATCAGATTGTCTTCAACCGTTTGATACCAATTTAACACGGTCATGTTCAAGTGGTAATCAACCATGGCGGCCAAAGTATTACTACAACACTCAAAAACGACAATGTGTTATGTATTGGAACGACGGATGCATGAGTAAAGCTAAAAACAACTTTGAAGACTTGACAACGTGCCAATGGATGTGCGAGGGAGCTAGCTTAAAGCCTGAGGCTGGTAAGGAAGTTTGAAATTTAAAAATTTTAAATTTTTAAAAATTTTAAAAAATTTTAAAACTTGGGAAGTTTTATACAAAACCTAATGTTATGGTACATATTATAGATGTTAAATCAGCTATTAGCTAAACCACTTTTAGAGCACTGCTTGGACACATTTGACAAAGCGTATATGGACAATTGTGACAATTCTCATTATCGTATTAAGTACTATTTTAACCATCATAGTAAACAATGTGAACTGTTCTACTACGGTGGTTGTCGATCACAATCTCGAAACATATTCGACAGCTACAAGGATTGTCAAGATCTTTGTCATACTCCCACAAGGCTTACTGGAGGTGGGTTGGTATTACTTTTATATAAAAGCCTATACTTATATATTATATTTATATGTGTACTAATAAGCACTTGCTATTTTAAGTGTTAAATCCTCTATTGTTTAGGACTAACCTAACAGTACGTTATAATTCTTTCAGATGTCTGTGAACAGCCGTTTGACCCAGTATATCGTGATTCATGTACTCGAAACGGTTCATACGCTCAATACTACTTCTATGAACAATATTCTCAGAGTTGTAAGATGTTTTGGTATGGGAATTGTAAAGGAAAGAGTCAGAACATCTTTTCAAATTTGGAAACATGCAAATGGCTTTGTGAAAAGAAGACTGAACAAAAAGTTGCTGGTATGTTATGGGTATTAACATATGGGTATGGTAGAGTAAACTAAGGCGTGGTACGGTACGGTAGGTTGGGGTAACATAGGGTAGGGTGGGGTAGGGTAGGGTAGTGTGAGGACGGTACAGTACGGTACAATACGGTAGCGTAGAGTAGGGTTGACTAAGTTTGGTTTTTACAAGGGGTACTTTCTACTTTTTAGGTAACAATTTGTAAAATTTTAGCCAACTGTCTGGACAGATTCGATGACAGTTACAAAAAGGCATGTAACAATGGAGTGTGGACTAAAAGATGGTATTTTGACCACAAAACTGGCTCTTGTCATGAATTTTGGTATGATGGTTGCGTTGGAAAGTCACAAAACATTTTTGTTGATCAAGAAACTTGCACTAGTCTTTGTGAAGCTCCTGGTAAGCTTTTTTTTCTAAAATTAATGTTCATATAATACAAGAGGGGGGGGGTGCAGGTAGAATTTTGCACTTTTTTAAAAGTTTTCTTTACCAAAAGTTTTAGCCTTACCAACACAAGGAAATGAAATAGCGATAGCTGAGAAAGTAAACGAAGAAAAAGAAGCTGAAAGATGTTTGGAGCCGTTGATAGTTGGATCATGTAGTAATCGACTACCCGCTTACTATTACAATCAAGAAGCCAGAAGGTGTGAGCCGTTCATGTATTCAGGTTGTGATGGAAACGGCAATCGATTTTTGACTTTACAGCAATGTAAAAAGAGCTGTGATAGGTTTCATAGTGTTAAATGTAAGGTTTTGACGAATAATGTATTCTAAAATATTTTAGATTGCTTTTTAGGTGTTTTTTATATGTAATAATACTTTATATTGCAGTAATTGCTAAGTCATAGCTTCTGAAATATAAAAAATAATGTTTTAGCTGAAGAAACAGCATGTTTTCATCCACTGAACGCTGGCTATGGCCGACATAACAAGACTTGTATTAGAAAGGCTGGGTTCCGGTTTTACTACAATCCTCAATATCGTAAGATTTTAAAATTAAAAAATTTTTAATTTTTAGTTTTGTCAAACTTTTCAAAATTTTAAATTTAAAAAAATTTCAAATAATTTTTGTAACAGAACTTTTTGCGCACTTTGTAATAAAGTTTAAATTTAAAAAAATTTTAGGTAACAAATATAAAAAATGCATTTTTAGAACGTTGTGGTCGCTTTTGGTACTTTGGCTGTGGTGGAAACGAAAATCGCTTCAAAACATACGAAAAATGCGAGAATACATGCTCTGTAAACAGTCTAATATCCGCGGATAATAAGCCAATATCTGCTTGTTTTGAACCGATTGAGGTTGGCAATTGTCCGGATTCAAGCGATGTCTTCAAAATTAAAAAGTTTGCATACGTACCTGATAAGGGAACTTGTGTACAGTTTAACTATGCTAGTTGTAATGGAAATGACAACAATTTTGATACACAAGAGGAATGTGTAGCTCATTGTAATGCTGTTCAACCGGCTAAGTCACGTAGGTTTTTTAAAAGTCGGCGTGGGGTAGGGTAGGGTATGTTATATTACCGTAGGGCATTTTATTGCACGATTTTTTCAATTATGTTGTATTAGCTCAATGCCATTTTTTAATTATGTTGTTTCAGCTCAATGCCAATATCAACCAGACTGGGGACCGTGTAACATGCTACGCCAACAATGGTTCTATAATGTCACTTCAGGCACTTGTGCTCAATTTTTATGGGGTGGTTGCGGTGGAAACACAAATCGATTTGAAACTTTTGAAGAATGTCAGCGTGTTTGTGAAATCCCAGGTGGAGGTAGGGACTATATATTCAATAATATAATTTAAAATGTTGAAGTAAATATCGAAAAAAGTTATGAAAAAGTTGTAAAACGCCATTTTCAGCCCCACCGCCAAAAAAAGATCCTTGTATCGAGAAGCTAGATAGAGGAAAATGGTGTGAGCCAATGTCCAATCGATATTATTATCACCAGAAATCAGGGACTTGTAAAGGTTTTCATTACACTGGATGTGGCAAAAGTAACAACAACTTTATTGAGCTTGAAGACTGTCAACGGATATGTGTTCGAAGAGAAGATGACAACACGCAAATCCAAAGTTACACGCTGGCTGATGGGCAAACTTGTAGGTTTTATAATTTATAGCAACATAAGTTGGAAGATATTAAAATTTTTTTTAATTTTAAGGGGGGGGGGGTCTGTGGAAGTTTTTTTTAAATTTAGCATGGAATCACGCCCAACTTAAAAAAAGTTTGTGGGGATTTCCCCTATTGCTCGATCATTGAAAAAAAGTTTTAAAAATAATGTCACATCTTCAGATCGCGGAGTAAAACCGTCAGAAATGCCCCACCCAGATCAACATATTGTACTGAACGAAGGAGTGAAACGATACATGAAGACAAGTGGAGACTGGATCGACTATGGCCATTGCGTAGGATTTAGGTACAACATATCTGGAGAATACACAAGATTGAATACCTATTTGTGTTTAATGGAGTCTGGAGGGTCTTGTGAAGTTAAGGTAGGTTGTAAACTGATCTTTTACATCTTGACATGATTTGTTGTTATAAAACAACAAAAATAGGTCTTCCATATATAGAAAGTTAATATTTGTTGTAAAAATTTAAAAAAAATTAAAAAGTTGATTTCCAGCGTTATCACAGCACAGAAGGTGAAGAACACTGTCGTGTGTTACGGCCATGGTTAAAAGGTTCTCATTTTTACACCTGGTTCTTTACTGTCGACCGAAAACCATGGAAATGGTCGCCACGCACACGACGACGACAATCAGCTCAAAATACGATAGCGTCGTTGATTGTGTTGCCGGTTAATGATTGTCATAGCGCTTGCTGAAGCTTTAATCTCATGTATAATATATAGATAATGAAAGTTTTTGTGAAAGTTAATAAAATTTTTGGATTTAAGATACTAATATTAATGTAAGCCTAAGCCGACTTAGCTTAAGTCCAGGGTGCGCCAAAAGTTCTGTTACAAAATTTTACCGGTCGTTTTCTCTATGTATATTAAGTTTACGGTTACTAAGCCTAAGCCTACGATAAACATTATATTATCTAAAAAATTTACTACAGAATTTATTATAGTTTATACCTTGTCACAATTTCACAATACGTAGCATGGAGTGAGTACGTGCACTAAGGTTGCTATGTGGAAATACTACAGTTCATAGCAACGTGTACTTATACGAATGTACTCATAACAATTTAACGTTTGTCTTGTTGTGATCTCGTGATATGTGGTAAAAACACCCCAAATTGCTGTATTAATTATTTTTTGGTAAAAGGGCTAACAAAACGACAAACATACTGTATTGTCTACTTTACTAACTTGTTATTGAGATTCCAATTTTGTAAAATTTTT
Source organism: Bursaphelenchus okinawaensis (assembly GCA_904066225.2). Lineage (NCBI taxonomy): Eukaryota > Metazoa > Nematoda > Chromadorea > Rhabditida > Aphelenchoididae > Bursaphelenchus > Bursaphelenchus okinawaensis. The sequence continues at coordinate 258,623 of CAJFCW020000005.1, read as the reverse complement.
GTGAAATTTAAATTTTTAAAACTTTTACTAAGTACCTACTAATTTTATGTGTACTAAGGTTAAGCCTAATAATTCTAAGCCTAGTCTACGAATTCCCGTTTTAAGCCTACTAAACCTGGGCTTTCTGTGCTCAAGCCTAAGCCTAAGATAAGCCTAAAGTATAAGCCTAAACCTAAATTTTCATTTTTTATAGTTCTTACAATAAAAACCCACGTCATTTATAAAGTATGATGACTGGTATTTAAGCGCTTTTACTAAAAAGAGACAGGTAAAGAGACAGTCCACGCTTTTTCACGTGTTTCTCGTCAGCTCTGTTTAACATTCTGCGTTGAAAATTGGAAAAGAACTAGAAAAATCTTTTTTCGATTAGAATTTTATATTTTTTTTGCTTTATTTTTGTAGTTTAAGGGTTTTTGCTACTAACAGGTATAAAACGAGGTTTTAGTTTATGTACAAAGTGTAACATTGACAGAATTTTAATTTTTTAATAGGTTTTATATGATTTCACGCGATTCTTCTTAATTTTATTTGTTTCATCGATAAAATAGACATTTTTTAATAGTTTGGCGGTGATTTTAAACATTTTAGATTTTGCTAATTTTATATTAACTTTGGTCAAAGTTACACAATTTTTAGTTTAGTAAAAAACAGCAAAAATGCAAACATACTACACAGAAGATGAGCAATATGCAGATTATTCTGAACAATCCAGTCATTCCAAGTACGCATGTGCTGTATGTGGACAGCCTAGCAATGGGTACCACTTTAGAGTTCAGGTATGTGTAGTTCTATAATTAAAAAAAAATTTTTTTTAAAAATTTTAGATAATTTATTATACTATTAATAATATAGATAATATAATATATTATCTTATACATTATATATTGCTTTTAGTCCTGCCGAGCCTGTGCTTCATTCTTCCGCCGATCAGTAGCCGAAAAAAGAGCATATGAGTGTAGAAGGAACAATAACTGTGAGGTTAAAGGTACGTCAATTTTATATTTATATGGTTTTAAAATTTTAGGAAGAATGCGAAATGTTTGCCGGGCTTGTCGATTTCGAACTTGTGTGGAATGTGGAATGCAAAGTGAGTTATGTTAGGGCATTTGGGTTTATAGGCTACTACAAGATGTGGAAAGTTTCCACTGGAAACTAAGATTAGGTTTACTGAAGCTAAGCCTACTAAGGCTAAGCTAACAGACTAAGCTTCTGAGTCCACGTTTACTTAGCATATGACTAATTTTATATTTCAGAAGACGATGTAACAAACGAAGTCAACAGCGATTCTCCACCAAATGGGACTTATCAAACTATCACAGTATGTCTTACTTAACAACATTTTAATATATAATAGTAACAAAGCGCCTTGTACTTTAATAATTGTAAAACTTTACTACTATTACAACCAGTATAAAATTAAAAATACAGTAATCCTTTTTCATCTCACTTATTTTCAGACAATAATAGCCCCACCAGTAGATCCGACCTTGCCATTTGAAGTAAAGTATCCCACATTACATCGACTGATAAATGGCTATGAAATATTTTTAAATGCTCAGAAAACAATCTTAAATGCCAAATATGGAGATGAAATACGAGATGGGAAAATGAAATTAATCACTAAAAAGGAACAGTTGAACATTGAAAGAGCATGCTTACATTTACTGTACAACATGTTTGATGGGTACTATGATCCGATCAAAAGCTTGGTACAACAGCATAAGGTAGGCGTTGTAGAAGGTCTACGATGATGTAGATTGCTGAAGTTCTATTGAAAAGTAGCTTAAATTTTTATTTTTTTTCATATTTTAAAATTTTTTAAAAATTATTTTGTCTTAAAATTCTGTACATTTAAAATCTATGTCAATATAAAAATAAAATAAAATTTAGTTGACACTAATAGAAACATTCTGGCGACAAAGCGGTATCATCCACAGAAGCTACCTCACCTCTCTACAGTACCCCGAATTAGACGATACTCGGATGGTAATGTTTCCTAGCCTTTATATGGACAAAAACAGGATGAACGAGTACTTGGCCACAGATGTACCTCAGAATCACATGGAAGATTATATAAAATTAAGGGCACCAATAATGGACAGAATTTTTCGGGTTGTACGAAAAGTCAAAGAGTTAAAGCTGAGCGTTGGGGATACTGTAACATTGATTTGTACATCGTTGTGGTCGGATGGTACGTGATCTATTTTATATATTATGATGTAAAAAATAATTATTTTAAAATTTTTTAATTTTTTTAATTACTGTTAAGCCTAAAACTAATTAGTCTACTAAGCCTAAGCCTACTAAACTTAAGCCTACTAAGCTTAAACCTACTAAGCTCAAGCCTACTAAGCCTAAACCTACTAAGCCTAAGCCTACTAAGCCTAAGCCTACAAAGCCTAAGCCTACTAAGCCTAAGCCTACTAAGCATAAGCCTACTAAGCATAAGCCTACTAAGCCTAAGCCTACTAAGCATAAGCCTACTAAGCCTAAGCCTACTAAGCTCAAGCCTGTTAAGCCTACCAAACCCGTACCTAAAAATTTTAAACCACTTTTTTTAGCTGAACGTCTAAACCTAACAAATCCAGAAATCAGTGCTCATCAGAAGACCGTAATGAACGAATGGAGCTCCAGTCTGCAAGAAGTTTTTGGCCCTATTGAAACATCTGTCAGAATTGCAAAATTAATGTGTTTGTTGGTCGATATGAACCATATCACAAATGCATTGAAGGAAGAACGTATGTTGACGCGAATCTTCTGTCCGTGTGTTGGCGACGATGAATATCTAGATGGAGAAGATGATGAAGAGGCTCATCATTGCACAAGATATTGAGAATGGGTATATTCTTCCCAATTTAAAATGATTGAAAACGTTTCAAAAAGCCGTAAATTTGAGAATGTTACTTCAATTAAAATCTGTATTTAAATCCAGTATACCAAACCTTTAATTTTTGTATTCATTTGTTATCTTATGTTGTACCCGTTTACATTAGACTAAAAACATTGTCTTTATGGGTCTAACCGGTGTTTTGCCGAACCGGACGGACCTAACAAAAACTTTTGCAAACCAGACCGGGCCCAAAAACCTGCGGACCCGGACTGAAAAAAAAGTTCTGTACTGATTAAAAAAAATTTTTTTGATGACCGCACCGGATTCATACTATGAAGTTTAGACCGGACCCGAAAATCGCTGGGCCGGACTGGTGAAAAACGCTCCAGACCGGTCTGGGCAGAGCACTGGGTCTAACTCGTCAAAAAAATTGTGATTTTGTTGAATATAACATTGACTTCAAAAGAAGTGGGACACTTTTCATTTACTTTTCAAATAAAGAGTGTCCCGCTACTTTTGGTTCAACTTAATATTATAATTTCTGTGATAGCTGTACATTAAAAAAAAAAAAAACTTTTTTCTTTAATTTAAATATTTATTTTTTAGTTTTGTTAAATGTGTTTTAATAAGTGTTTTTTAAAACTAAATGTACAGAATATTTTATACGACCCCCGAAAACCGATTCGATTTGGGTTGTTTTGGCTGAAAAAAGTATTGTTGTCTGAGGATTGCATTATGTTTTGGCTCAGCGCCATGCGATTTCGTGTTTTTTGAGCGCCGCCAAATGCCTCTGCAAATAAACATTGGTGACTTTGGATATTCGGACTATCATCCGCTTTCCCGGTTGTTTATAGCAACGTTTTCAAAACAAAGTAAAACAAAAAAGTGCGAATTACTTTGGGAAGAGTACCGTATACTGATCGTATTTTTAGCTATTATAGATTTTTGATAAGACATAGCACATTTGTATAAGTTTAAAATGTTAAGCATACTAACAATTGTAAGTCTAAGTCTACTATGTCTCAGCATGAAAAAAACCTATTAAGCCTAATTCTGCTAAACCTAGACTTATTAATTTTAAGTTTCTTAAGCCTAAGCCTACTATGTCTAAGCCTACTAATACTAAGCCTACTAAGACTAAGCCTACTAAGCCTAAGCCTAGTAAGCCTAAATCTACTAAGCCTAAGCTTACTAAGCTTATGTCTACCAAGCCTAAGCCTGCTAGCTTATAGTAAACAAAAATTTTATTTTTTTTTGGTTTCAGCTTAATCAATGTCAACGACATAATTTATTGACGTTCAATGCGTCAAAAATTTGTCTAGAATAGTTTTTTCTCACCAGACTTAGTAAAAATGTTGTTTTCATATAAAAACAGGTCAGTCAGCTTTGAGAGCTTTCGATTGTCGCATGTGGTTAGCGATTACATTGCGACTTTGCGGTAAACAAAAAAGATTCAAGTAGTTGAAAAATACTTTTCAAGCGTTTTTTCGAGTCGATTGTGATTGAAAAAGCATAATATAGTTTATTAAACCTAAAATTTTTAAATTCCAAAAGTCGTTGCTTACTTTAGACCACAAAGTTAAAAAGTTGCCAATCAGTGTTTGGCTAATTATGTATTTGCCAATTACCTATTTGCCAATTACCAATCTAAGCTAATTTTTCACTATCAAAATCGTAGTTGACTTTTGTTCGCCTACCGTAATCAATCAACAAACATAAAGAAACATTGATAAAAAAAATTTGTTGTATCGGCAAATTTCCGCCAATTGTGACTTTCCAAATATTTCTCAAACCAGCTTATCGAATGTTTATAATGTTGCGATTTTTGCTGAATAGCTAAATTAAGAACGGCTAAAGAACAAGAACGTATGTGCACATGGTTTTAATGTGATAACAGCTCGCAGTTGTAAAAGTAAAATATGAATAATACTGTAACATGAATTAAGAAGTTACATATTTATAATTAAAGCCATGATAAGGATTAGCATTATATTGTTATTATATTAAGCTTGAACTCACTAAGTGAAAAGCTATTAAGCCTAAGCCTACTAAGCCTCAGCCTATTAAGCCAAAGCCTACTAAGCCTAAGCCTAATAAGCCTAAGCCTACTAAGCCTAAGTTTACTAAGCCTAAGCCCAAGCCTAAGCCTAAGCCTACTAAGCCTAAGCCTACAAAACCTAAGATTATCAATACTGAGGCTACTGACACTAAGGCTAAACCAAAATACATTACTGACATTATGTCTATAACTCTTAGCTTTAGGCAATTAACATACCAGCAAACTTTTACATTTCAAAAATTTAAAAAATCAAAATTAAAAAAATTTTAAAACATCACGTTGGTTTAACTTTCTCACTTAACTCAGATAAATCAAAAAGCAACTTAAAGCAACATTCCACATTCAATAACATTACAATACGAGCAAAGTTTGAAGAAGAGAAATGGTCTGACCGAGAGTGTTAAAACGCCTTGCAGATAACGGCATGAAAAACAATCAAAACATTGGTAATTTGAAAAGTTTCTTTTTGTGTTTCAAGCACGATAAGCACTTGCAACAAAAATACTTTTTGAACTTTGACTGTTCTCGAAGAGAGCGACCGCACAATCAATAGGAAATGGCATCACACTACATCTACACTTGAGTTACATATTACACTTGTTTCTTTTTTTACTTTTAAAAATTTTTTTTGAATATTGTAAAGTTACAAAATGTTTTTTTTTGCCATTTTAATTTATTTTAAAATCACATTTTTTCAAATTTCATATGCCGCCTTATTATTACTACTTAAGCTTGTATTAAGCCTAAACTTAAGCTTAGGTATAAGTGTAAGCTCAAGCTGAAACATAAAGTTGAAAATTGTTTTTTAAGCCTAAAAAACCTAAACTCAATTTTAAACTAGATTTTAAGCTTAAGCTTAAGCCTAAAGTTAAGCCTAACTTTAAGCCTAAGCCTACTTTTAGGCCAAAGCCGAATTCTAAGCCCATGTCACAACTTTTTTTTACAATTTTTGATACAATTTTAAAATTTAAAATTGTTTTTCATTGTCTATATACCGTATTCTTCTTTCGCCTTGTACTTTAGTCGCGGAAACTTTTTTAAAAGTGCAAGCAATGATTCGCCCTTTTAAAAAGTAAAAACGCACTTTGACGAATGTTTCTTTTTGATTGGCTTGAGGGGTTTTTGTGAAAGTGTTTTGTGATTTAGTTGAATTTGTAGGATATAAAATTTTTAAAAAATTATTGAATTATTAGGTGCCGACATAAAGAACCCGCCATGCTTTGCCTGTAATTTTTTGTAAAAATGGCGGGTTTTTTTTGTCGGCACCTAATATTTAAGATGCAGTAAGGAAATAATAGTCTTAAGCTTAATACAATAAAGTTAAGTTGTTCTTTTAAAAATCTTAGAATTAAGAATATTCTATCGTAACCAATTTTCAAAACACTGTTTAAAAGCCACAATAATATTTTTAAAAACTATAATAATGTTTTGCATGGCTTTGCTAAAACAACTTTTAAATTCTTTTTTGACCCGAATAGCGTTACAGGTAAATAACTGGCTAGCGCATTTTAAGACAATAGAGTATTGTTAATGCCTTCCAAGCATTGTTTTTAAGTTGACTAGACAGCTGTGGTATATTGTACCCATTTGCCGTTGTGCGGACAGTGTTTATGACGGGTTAGAGCAGTAAAGAGTACGGTACTTGACAGTATGCACTGCAACATAGAGAAAACGACCGGCAAAGTTTTGTAACAGAACTTTTTGCGCACCCTGTATTAAGACGCAGTACTGTGGTATAGTTTTTGTCGTTGTTGGTATATGTAGGTTTGTATTGCAGAAAATAATCATGGTATAGCAAATTTTATATAGTTTTTTACCCTATACCTTTCGTAAGCCCAAAAATGTTTTTAAAATCGCAAAGATTTGGTAGGATGTACGAATAAAATTCCTTTCATTGATCGTGACGTTCGCTGCAAAATTATTTTGTTTACCGGATGACAGTCAAGTTTCCGCGTTGTTGACAACAGTCGCAAAAGCTTTTAGCGCGTGTGTGTTTTTTTCGACTTTTGGCTACATTAATATATTTTTTATTTATGAAATTTTTATTGTTTTTTATATTTTATTTTAATTTTTGGGCTAAAACTTGGGTGGATGATTTTATTAGGTGCCGACATAAAGAACCCGCCATTTTATGCCTGTAATTTCCTGTAAAAAATGGCGGGTTCTTTATGTCGCATCTAATAGTTTATGAAAAAACTCAAGTTTCTTGCATCTAAACCCCTTTACTTAAACATTTTTGCCTACCGTACCCCCAACAATAACTAATTGTTAATTTTTTAACAAAAACAGTCGACTCATTCTTGATTGACCGGCTGATTCCAGTTCTTCTTCGCGTTTTCCGGAGACCGTTTCGGATAATTCTCGTTTTCCTTTATTTTGCTAGTTTCTTTTTTCTCTTTCTGTAATTAATATCAAAACATTCGATCTTCCGCACCCCCAACAAAAACGCGAGTAACAAAAAATTTACAAAAATGACAACAAAATCGCTTTTTCTTGTCGGTACGGCAAGCGGGTTACGGGTTTGAGGCGAAATTGTGGAGTTTTTTGAATATTAGGTAAATCACACGAAATTTTAAAGAATATTAGGTGCTGACATAAAGAACCCGCCATACTTTTCCTGTAATTTCCTATAAAAAATGGCGGGTTCTTTATGTTAGCACCTAATAAAAGAGAAAAATGGGATTTTAATGATAATTTTAAACAGTTTTAATAAGACATATAATGTATTTTGACAGTGTTATTGTATAACTTATACCAAAATTTTTTTGAATGTTATTTTTTGCTTTTTAATGATTTTTTTGGTCAGCCGAAAACACTGAAAAACAAGGCAAATCCAGAAGGGAGCAGCACAATAACAAACTATCTAATAGATGGTATTTGCTAACATGATAATTGCAATGTTTTTTACTTGATCTGTTTTGCTTACATTAGAAAACGGGCGTTAATTTGGGAATTCTATAGTAGATGTTAGTAGAGTTACTGTATATTTTGGTACAATAGTTAATCTCACCTCATAGTACTTTAACTTACGATAAGATATTAAAAGATGAGTTTAGAAATGTAAAAACTTCTTCTTCGCAACCTTCGCTTCTCCCCTACCTCAAGAAATTTTCAAAAAAGTATGATCATGTTTCTCTGTTATCTTTGGCCAAAAAAAAATTTCAATATGTTACAGTAAACTTTCTCTTCGTCAACCTAAAACAAATTTGAATGAAGACGTCGGAAAGCCGTTGCCGGTTTTACATTTTGTTTATGCTGTTGGTCGCCGCAAAATAAGCAAAAATAAGGGAATCAAACAAAATCAGCGCGTTGCGCAGAGAATAACAACCCTTAGGCGCTGCGTTTCTATTTTGTTTTTTTTTTTGCAAATCTGCTTAAGGAAGTCCTTTTTTAGAAAAATATGCAAAAAATTACCCCCCACAGTAAAAAAATTTCGAAAAAAGTTGAACATGGTCCCCCCTGTGGATTTTTGGAAAAAAATTTTTTTGACTTCCGCCCCCAGACCAAAAGTCCCCGCCCGGCCCTGGGTAGGGGTGATCTTTTTTAATTTGACTTTAAAAATTTTTGAAACTTTTAAATTTTTTAAGTAAAAAAATGTTTAAATTTTAACCACTTTCATTCATTTTTTACAAATCCAATGACATTTGGTGCTGCTATTGAAAATACTAGTTATGCGGAACAATAATATTGTAGTAACTCGATACGTTTGTTGTTTTGTAAATTACATTGTTTGATTTGGGTGTATCATTTTGCGCCGTTCAATTCGACTTTTATTTCGTTTTTTTTGGAATTTTGTTTATTTACTTTGACCGTTGTGGGCTATAACACTGCAGTCGTATTCTTCGAAGATACCTTTCTTTGTTCTTTACTGATTATGGGTGACTTTGGAGGTGATAAGAAGTTTTACTCATGGTTTTAAGCCTAGAATATCGGCAATAACTTAAATTTAAAATTTTTTGGAACTTATTTTTTGATTACGGTAATTATTCTGTTTTTCAATATAATTTTATTTTATTTTTTAATACAAAAAAAATTTTTGATGTCATGCATAAATAGGTTTAGTAGTAAACTTGTAACACACTTAAAAGCCAATTTGGAATTTTATACACATGTTTACTTGTTTGTATTTTGGCCTAGACTAACAAATTGCTTTTTCTGGTTCAAAGTAATCGAACTATTTCAATACGAAGAGTCTTTTGAGGCTTTGAGTACAATATAACTTGTAATTTATAAGCTGTTACACCTAGTACTTTTAAATTAAAAATTTTTTATCGTTGATAGTATTTTTTCCCCAAATTAAAAAATAAATCATTACTCGCCCCTAAACTTTCAACAGTATCACCATCGCCAGTCATGTTTTGATGTTATTTTCTTTTTTTTCTTGTGACATTGTTGATTCGGTTTGTATTGATCAATTTATTGTCTTTGTGTCACATTATCCTCAAAATTCCAGACAATTTGCAGTTTGTTTTTGTTGATCTGGTTGTTTATTTGTGTTGTCAAAGTACGCACTGTTTTGGGTTGTGATTTTTGTTTTTATCGAAATAGTGTTGACATTAGGACACTTATCGACCGTCTGAGTTGTCTTCAGTGTGGTAGTTGTTTGACTTTTAATAGTTCAAGGGTGGCTGATGTTCTATGCATTTATTTTTGGGTTTTAAAATGAAAATTGAACGAAAATCGACTCGAGGTGTATTGTTAATTTTTTAAGCGCGTAGGCCGTTTTATAGCAATAAGACAGTATAATTTGCCGTTTTCAGTTATATTCTGAAGCGGTACATTTTTTAGCCTTCCTAGGACGCAGCTCATCGCTTTTAAGTAATTGTTGCGCTTAATAGATCACAATTTAATGATTTTATAGCTCATTGTCAATTTCTTTACCGAGCACGTCGTTTTGCGTGACAGAATCATTAATGCCGAACGTCAAGTCGAGCTAATCTCACGCACGCTGATAAACGATGAGTAGACAGTAAAAACAGGAAAGGAACGTTCGGTATCGGACGAAAATAAAGTTTGCTGAGCGGAAAAACCGAGTTCTAAACCGTTTTTTGTTTTTACATGCCCATCTTCGCAAAAGATTTTAACGTTAAATGGCTACAGGAAATGTTAAACAAAGTAAATAAATGTAAAAATAAAAGTGAAAAACAATCAAAGTGGTCGCATTTTATATTTAGTGGTTGGGTTGGATTTGGGTTTGTAGGTATAACCAGAAAATTTCGGGTTTGAAAGAACTAAAATTTTCTTATTTAGTTTTTTTAAATGTGATACGTATTACTTGTGGTTTTATAAAGCTCATTAAGACCTTCTTTTTGAACTTTTGTTTGTCATTATTGACATAATTAACATCTTATGTGGGATCAAAGCAGAAAACTATTAGTAATCAGAAATTGAACTACTCGTCTTTAAAATGATTTTTGGTTATAAAAGCTTAATACTTTTAAAAATATATTTTTCTTTGTATACAGTATCTATTGACTTTAAAACTAAATTCTTTATTGTCTTTAGGTTCAGTATAACATGTGGCCTTTAGATACGACACAAATTTAAAAATAATGTATTGCTACTACTGTTTTTTAAAAATCATCCGTTAGGCGTAGACATTAAGTACAAGGCTTCCCCGATCGTTTTACTTTGTGTTTTCACTTTTTGTTTTATTTTTCACGTTGATGTCCTTTTTGTTATTTAATGATACATAGACTGCGGCTGTTGTGTTCAATTGACATTTATTTATTCAATTTTCGAAAAAAATCAGACACAACGCAATAACAAAATATGATACATGGTGTCGACTCTGACCGGGAGAAGAAACCACAAAAAATTGAAATAATTGTGATGTATCAGACATCTTATGATTTTCCTTATATGAAAGGCTGATTTACAAAAAAAATTTAAATATATTAGATTTTACATTTTTATTTCGTCTGACCGTCGCTACTCTCTTCTACCTCGTTCTCCTTTCCTTTCTTTGTTTCACAGTCGTTTTTAAGTTTGACTGTTTTCAAAAACACGTCCCTTCGTGATTCGCCGCGACCCCTGATCCCACCCCTCAACATTTTTTTGTTTTCACGTTTTTTTCTTTCAAAATTGTCTCTTTATCGTAGCAATCGGTATCAAAAAAAAAACGGCTGGCGAGAATTGTTTTTATGTCTGAAAAGGTTTTGGGGTTACGGTAGAATTTAAAGCGAAAGTATTGAAGGGCTATTGAGGAAGTTTTTAGGTAACGATTCAGACGTTTTATAACGGCAGAACGATAAAATTACGTGGAAGGGGTGAAAGCGAATAAGAGGGGGGGGGGGTATTTCATAAGTACATGATATATTTTACGGCCAGGAATTATTTTTTTAACGTTTGACGATTGATAGGTGAGTACGTCGCATTTTTTCAATGTTAAAAAATTTTTTAAAAAATTTTCGATTGGGGACGGGGCCGGGCGGGGACTTTTGGTCCGGGGGCAGGGGGTTTAAGATTTTTTGCGAAATTTTTTTTTCCGAAAATCCACAGGGGGGAACACGTTCAACTTTTTTCAAAAAAATTTTTTTTCTAAGGGGGGGGTACCTCCCCCTCGTCCCCCCCCTCCTCGCGCCCGGCCCTGGCTGGGGAACAAAGGTTGTTTTTAAGCTTATTGCCGTTATTTCAAAAGTTGTCATGTGACCATTTTGGAAACTTTTATAAACGTATAAACTTCTTTTTTTGTATTTTATGTCAATCGTAGCTTTCAACTATTTCAGATATCCACCACTTTCGATTCCCCTGTTATTGTCGTGAACACGTTTTGTCGGCAGTTGATTTTTGTTTTTGCGTTGATTTTGTTTACCGCTTCCGACGTATATCGATTGTTTTGACTATGTTACGTTTTTCTTTCACTTGACACATTTGTGAAGTTGAAAGCGATTGAAAAACACATTACTTTCAACATTATGATACTTGGCGAAGAATTTCGAAAAACAAGACGTCAAAACTTTGTTTAAAGGCGAAAAATTGGTCTTTAGTAAGTAATAAATGTCAAATTGACTACATTGTAACAAATTGTGGCCTTAACAGTATCTTAAGCAGTCACACTATAAGTAAAGCAGCGTATATTAATAATAGCCTGAGTCAGTGTTTCCTCGAATCATTTCCCGAAAATCGCAAAGAATAGGCAGGATATTCTAATTAGACTAGGAAGATGAGCTGTTCGTTTAGCATTTTTGGGGTGGTAAATATCACCGAATTGAAAGAATGAAACGGGCGGTTATAAATTATGCATATTCTTAAAACGGCTAGGTCAGTACGGTAAGGTAACAGTAAGACTTTGCTACATTGTGAGGGGTAGGGAGGGGAGTTTGGTGTTTCCTTTTTTCTCTTTAACGTGAACGCTTCAAAAGTACAGTTGCATTTTACGCTGATTGGTTGAAACATCGAAAATGTTTTTGAAAAAAAGTGAAAACAAGAGACGCATACACACTGTACCAATTTTTCTCGGCGAATGTGACATTAAGAAATTTTCTTGAAAGGAATAACAAATCACTGTGAGCCACACGTACTCGACCTTGAATCATAGTGCAAGCTGGCTGGGGGAACAAGTTGGTTTAGCGATTTTAAACAAAAGTTGGGAAGTAGTTGTGAAGGACTAACTTTTTTTGATGATTTTTAAGAAAAGAGTTATTTTGTTATAATTTCATTATATAAAGTTTGATGTTTTCTTATCAATTCATGGATTACAATATTTTTATATCATATGCACAATATAATTTTATGTTCAAAATGCTGCGATAATGGGTATATAGTTTGACAAAACATCATGCATATTGCACTTTATTTTATCATAGTACAAAATGAATAAAGTAATTTTCAATAAAGCATTACTTTTAAATTTTACAATAAAAACCAAAAAATGTGCACTTTTGCTCAATTATAATTGTAACTTGTAAATGAGTGATGGAATGTTTTTGTAGGTAAATATTTAAGATTAATTTTTTTGTGTTATTAGTGACAAATACATGATTTTGGGTTTGGGATTTGTCACAAAGCTTCGTAAGCGTGAAGTGTCTTAGAAATGCAGGTACGCAAATTTTTTTTTTAATTTTGAAAAACATTTATTCTTTCTCCTTTTTCTGCAAATATTAGTCTAAAATTTCGACCCTTAAGTACTATTGTGTTAATGTCTTTACATCCACGTGTCTTTTTTTAGAATTAAAAACCGGACGAAAACAAAAGTGCAAAAAAAAAGAATTGCCAAAAAGTGCAATCTGTAACAAAAAATACGCGCCGAGAACGTTGAGCAAAAACGTTCGGCAATGCTTTTTTCCACGGCTTTTTTTCAACACTGCCGGTGCTCCAAAACGAACTATGTTACAATAGCAAAAGGGCACCCACCGTTCAGGTACGCATATACGTATTTTAATGCTACTGTATTTTATATGTTAATGTTGTTTTTGCGAATTATCCGAGAATGTACTCGACTTTTCCTTAAGTAATGCTAATACTTTAAACGATTTCTATTTTGGGCTCTTTGGCATGACGAATTCTTAAGCATGATACTGTATGTTTTTCCTGTATTAACACAACTGTATGATTTTGGAGTGGTGATTTTTTGTAACGCGTTTTTTTAAACATACTCTTTCTCTTGCTATAAAATCTTTATAAGGTACTGTATTTTCCCACACATTCAGTGCGCAACAAAAACGTGCTAAAAAGCAGCATGGCAAAACGAATTTAATTTCGCTTGTTGCACTCTAAGAACCACTGAACAATAAATACGAACAAAGTGTAACACAGACTCTATATATTGTAAAAGTGACATGTAAACAACATTAGTAAGCACTGTATTTGAATAACTGAATAATAAAATGAGAAATTAAATTACGGAATATTTATTGGATACAGTATACTAAGGATAATAATAGTTTGCAAAATGCAGGTTAGGGTTTAATATAACTTAGAATAGCACAATCAATTGTTGAAAAGCGGGTTTTTTATTTTTTATATATACATTTATAGTTTTACACTGTAATGCTCTTATTTACGCCGCGTTTTTTAAAAATATTTACAAAGTGTTAATCTGCCTTTATGAGTCTAATTTATACATAACTATTCATTTGCTGCTGTAACTCTTGTTTTTTATGCCTAATGCACTTTTTTTGCCACAAATTGATATACCCTATTTGCCCTTTTGCAGCTAGAAGAATTTTTTTTAAAAATTTTGTAAGGTTGTAGGTGTTATATTCTACTGATTTTTTGTCTCTTGTACGATGTACTGTATTATGTTTACCATATTTGCATTAATCTTTAAATTTCTCAAAAAGTTTCTAGCGTAGTTGTTACAGACTGACATTGTAAAACGTATTTCAAAATTTATTTTTTTTGTAGTTGTATATAGGAGTGCATGTCGCAAGTTATTATTGTTTTTCATTTTAAGTTAATTGACAGTCTTTGATTGTATTCATCCAATGACAAACGGCTTGTTGTAATTGCTTTTTCTTCGACTACTGTAGAGAAACGTATATTTTATATGTATTTAGTGTTTGTATAATTGTTTTACAGGGTTAACCGTGAAGAGAACGGATATACAGGTAGCTTGAACGTCTAATGTGCGCTGTCATATTGCTTACAATAAGTTAAATAAATACTATTTAAAGTATAATATAAGTATCCCTACTTGCAGGGTAAAAGATAATTTTGCTCAAAACGTTTTGAAATCCATAATTTTGTCTTGAAAATGGTTTTCTTGATTCGATGCGAAAAATGAGACTGTTAGTAACAAAAGAAGCCGCGGTCTTATTACCGTATTTGGCTAGTCATTGTAAGAAGAACGATCAATGGCTTTGTCATCAAAAAGCACTGATTTGAATCATTTCGCCATTTTTTAAAATTTTGGTTTTTAAGATTCAATATGTCCGCGGACTACATTATTTAAAAATATTATTTCAAATGCTTTTTGCGACCTTGACACGCTTATTATTACCGTATCTGTAATTAGATTTGTTATGTGACAGTTACTTATTAATACCGTAGCCTTAAAGACAAATAATCGTGAACATGTACGAATTTACTACACGTATACATTCTAAAAGCCATATGACAAAAATAACAAAATAGTGCAAACAAAAGTGCACAGCGGTTTGTGCAGCTAGTCCATTAAATTCATCGAGTACGTATTTAGTGTTCATTTAATTATGCTGAAAGTGGTGCGTTTTACAATAAAAATTTTTCTGTACTCGATTTTTTCCGTCTTTAGTGAACTATGTAATGTCGTACTGTTTTTGTTTTTGATATTTACATTTTGCCGTAATTTTTAGCGTGATTTCTAAATAAAATGTTTCGAAGTTCAACAAACATTAATTTTGTCATTTTAGATATTAACAGGCAAAAACTAATTATAAAAAGTTGACCAAAACTTTGCAAATAAAGATTTAACTTAACCGTTATTGTATATAGTACAATGATGAACATGTTCAACCCAGTCAGCGCTTTAAGCTCGTTGAATGTGAATCAACTGGCGAGTAAAATAAGTGGTATGTTTTAACATAAATAGGAAAAATTTTTATTATAATATATTGTACCAAATTTGTATTGTTTATAATTCAATCTAGTAAAATTACTTACAATAACTTGTCTGAAAAATTCAAATACGGTTTTTATAATTAATTTTCTTGTAACCTACAGTAAAACGTAAAAATAGTAACGAAAGTACAGTAGAAAGGAGCCAATGGTAGCATTTGTCACTTCACACTTTTAGGTGTAAACAAACGTGTCTACTACTGTCAGCGTTGTCTTAATCATGGACGTTTGGAGCCGCGCAAGAACCACAAATGCGAATGTGCCTTTATTAACTGTCAATGTCCCAAATGTATACTGGTCGAAAAGAGACGAGTTCTTAACACACAACTTCATGAACTAGAAGATACAAATGGAGAAACAGTTAAAATTGAAGATATACCAATGGAAGAAGATGATTTGCAAAGTGAAGCCATGCGATTAAAAGGAGGTAATGTTACGGTTGCCATAAGTATTTGAAGGTAAGGTGGTTACTGAGTACGATAAGGTCAAGCGTATAAAAACCCATAAAAAGTTTACAGTACGATAAGGTTGTATTACAAAATACATAAATTACGTTGAGTTTTATACTGTACGGTAAGCTTAATACAAAGTACGATAAGGTTAGTATACAGTAAATTACTACAAGTGTAATGTACAGTATGACTTTTCACAATACTGTTAAAATCAATTTACAAAGGTAAAACACGTCAAAGGAGGTAAGCAAGATATCAAATAGTCGTGTAAAAACAACGGGATGAATTGGTAAGAAGTTACAATCGTCCTGCGTGCAAGCTAATATTGCCATGTTCCACTACAACAGATGGTTTTATCGACAAAATGCTTAATATAGGTATAGTTTTGAGTTTTATTGTTAAAAAGAATATAACAATGAAGCGTACAAAATCTTTAAATAGTCAATATTTAGAATCTCAATTAGGCTGTTTTCGACAGCCATCATCAATAGTACGCAATAATACAAATGTGTCGTCAAAATTGCCCCAAAACAAAAAAATTAAGTACGTTATTTATTGAACTATTTATTAAATTTTGAAAAATATAATACACAAGAAGTTGCAAACTTTAAGTAGTGACATTGTTTTATTGTTGTAGTAACCTTTTTTTAACCTTTGCAAAATTTCATTAAAAAAGTTAGTTGGTGTATTAGGGTACCGATAAAATTCTCAAATCTTAAAATTTAAAAAAAAAACTAAGATTATAAAGGTAAAATACTTAATAACATTGAAACATTTCAGATAACACCAAACGCTAATGCAGACATCACCTCCTTTTAAAACCTATAAAAGCAGCAACGAAAAGCAATAGAGGTAGGTAATTCTAATAATTTGTGTTGAATTAAATGGAAGTTTAGCCTTCAGTATTCTTTATGTTCTCAAACAAGCGAACACCGGGTCTTTAAAAATGCCGTTGAAAATACGAGTGTATCTTTACGACTGTAGCCCGTGTGATCGCCGTTCAAGAATATAACAAATACTGAAAAAAATCGTAGTTGTAGTACTTGTTGTTGTAATGTAATATTAGTAACGTCTTGATAGGCATAATTAGTAATAGTTAAATAGGTAGAAAAATTTTGTATTTAGAATCTGGTTATTATCGTTGAAGCAGTGTAAAAAAACTGGTACCATTCGTAAATAAAGGTACAGTCAAACTATCTAAAATAACTTTAGTCAACCCCTTAATTTTTATGAATTTATCTCATTTCTTTGCACACGGTAACTACTTAAAGGACCATAAAACGTACTCGGAAATGGAGTTTTGTGCCAAACATCAGGTAGGTCGATCCCCCCCCTCGCTTTTTTGGAACACCAACGATTTTCTAAGACGTTTTGTGGTCCTTTAATATAGTCAATTTTGTTTAGTGTAATTCTGTCTTACGGATCAAGTGGAACGGTTTTAACCAAAAAAGTCTTAAAATAGTTTCCTTGTTTGTATTGTCATATAACTAATTGATAGTGTCTAACAAAAAAAACAAATTTTAATTGTTAAGCAAACTAAATTTATCTACCTTTTCACAAACACATAAAAGAAAACTTACATAAATACCAATTCAAAAAACATTTTTTAATGGGCACACCTGGCCGACAGTGTAAAAACTCGAATAACTGACGCCAGTAAACAGTGGTACGTAATTGTTACAGCGATGGTTACTGTTTTTGTGGCCAGACGGTGTGCATAGCAACCAAACTTGTGTTTACGTTTAGACTGTAATAAAATTAAATTTGAGTTGAAGAGCAAATGTAGATTACAAAAGTAAAACGTGAAGATAATTTACAGTATAATTAACTTACCCACTACGCTTGTTAAGTAAGACTAGTTTTGTAGTTTTCAAAGATAAAAATAGTATAAAGCAATAAGATGTGTAACGATTAATTAGTTTGTTGTAAAGCTACAAAGTTTTGTTGTAAGGCTGCAAGGAATTTGTAATATCGTATTTTGAAGAAGTCTCGATCATATGAGCTTTGTACGGTATTTTTAAGTCCAAAAGATTAATTTTTTCATGCACGCTGTTTAACAAATACTATTAAAATTTGATTCAGATAGTAATTAAGGACGATAATTTCTGACAAGCTAATTTATTAGAGGAATTTGCACATCATAAATTGCGCTAACGAAGAGTACGTTATAACAAAATGCTTTCCGCATTAACTACGCAATACTTACCTTGATGACACACAGAACACATAACTGCTTGCTGTCTCAGCATGGGTACATACTACCATAACATGCAAATATATGCTGTAACCCACAGGGCCCTTCCCACTCTCCGATTATTTACAAAATTGGCACATTTGACTATTTACAGCGCTCATTACGGGAGACACCACCTTGCATTAATAATTATAATGAATACGGCTGGCTCGGCTTGGTATTGTTGACAGCCTGCGAAATTATTTTCTCAATGTTCCTGTTTGTAATACACAATCGAGTAAATAAGACTTTTCTTCACTCACTCGCTTTAGTTGTAATTAACACAGAAAATAAAATTTTTTATATAAAAACAAATTACTTTTTAAGCGGTTATTAGCCTTTGGTACGAATTTTTAGCACTGTACTGGGTGATAATTGTATATTATGTAATTTACTGCGTTTGAGGCTAGTACAGTCGGCGTGGTAAAGAGCAACAAATTCAAAATCAATACTATGGATTTGTTAAATGCAGCAACGTAACGTAAAAATGTGCTAACGTATAATTGAAATGAATTCTACGTAAGGTTAGAAGTTAGTCTTAAATATTTCTTTTGCAAAAATTGTTTCTGTATGTGATGACCTTGTTATTGTGGTTTGTGTACGTAGTACTGTAGTTATTTTGTAGAAAATTAAATTGTTAAAAATTAAAATGGTAACATTTTTATATTGTAGATGCGTCCATCATCTGCTTTCAAACCTTGCAAATTCATGTGCTACACGTTACACAAACCAACATTAACAGTAGTCTCTATCAAGAGAAGCTGTTCAATCTAGAACAATTAGTATACTTGTAGTTTATTATTATATCTTTTTTATTGTTTGCATATGTTTGTAACGTCTTTTTATAACAACTTTCTGCATTTTCTACGTGCTTTTTTGGAATGGAACGTCTTGCCAAATTTGTTTTTCTCTCAATTCTATTTCCAGTGTCCCAGACAATAATGTTTCTAACAGTGCAAATGATGTTAGAAAATAAAAAATATATCGGAAAAGTAGTCTAACTTGTAAACAAGTCCCAACTGTTTTTGGAGGAAATAACATAATTAGATAAAGTTTCAAGGAAGAGCGTTCCTGATCTCTGAATAACAAACATTGAGCTTTTTCGCAATAGGACGTTGTGCACTTTTAACAAGCATGAAGTTTTATACATAGCTAAATATTTGTTAGGTGCATGCAGGGCTTATCTTGTTTATTAGGCTTTTTTTTGTTTTTTATTTGTAATAAAGATTTTAAAGATAATTTAAAAACTTATTTTACTTCTATCAAACCTCATTGACCTTTTCCAATTCTTAATACTGTTTAGAAATGATTGTTTTTCCGCTTGAAACGAAAGTTGCCCACTGTTTATTGAAAACACTTTCTTTCAAGACGGAAGAGATGCTTAAATAAGGGACCAAAGTCTTTGTGGAATGTTTCAGGGAATGTTTCAAAGAGAGAGAGAGGCAAATCCAAAAACTAGATTTATGCGCAAAAAATAACTGATTACGGTGTGAGTTCTCCGAATTCGGGGCCCTGACTTCGAAACATGGACAACAACATGCACTTTTCGTGCTGTGCCAGACAATTACGTACATGTTTTGGATGTTTGTAAATGCTTTAGGGCATGGCGTTTGACAGTGTTGTGGAATAACAAAGAACGATTTAAAATAAAACTCTTCTCAAAATTTAATCCAAAATACGACGAGCTCCTTAACGAAAAGAAAGGCTAATTGTGCTAAAACTAGCACAATTAGCTCTATTAATTAACAAAACTTTAAACTTAAGATAAATACATTTAAGTATTAAAAAAGTTTGTATAATACATATGATGTTTCAAGCCTTTGTTTTAAAACCAACGGAAGTCTATTCGGGCCAAAATTTAATTTTGTTGGCACCTTGCCTAATAACTTCCCTAAAAAGGATTAGCTGACCAAGAGGAAATATGTGCATTTTTATAGTAATGTAAAAAAGTTGGCGGGGTTGGGGTTTGAAATGCAAGCATTTAAACAAATTGGTACTAGTAAGTCAAATTAATAATGTTTTGAAAACAATTTCACAACAATAATTGTTTGTTTTAATTTTGTTCCACTCTGACTCACAAATTTCGTATACACGCTTGCGGACAGATGACTAGGGTTCTAATAATGTTAAAATAGGACTAATACTATTTTTATTGTATCTCCTTTTATAAAAAACGATAAGATGCATTTTTTAATGACTTTCTTTTTACTTTTTAAAAAATGTGAAAGCTCAAGTATCAATCATATTCTTTGTTTCCCAACAAAACTTCAAAAATTGAAACACAACTAACTTTTTATGCAAATCTTTTCCTGGAAAAATATTAAGTGGCAAAGATTAGCCTTGGTTGATATTAACACTTGGTTGGTCAGTTTGAAACACACAAAACTGTCTTTGCAACATAATTTATTCAAATCCAAAGTGGCTCAGGCTGATGACACATTTTGAAACTAAGTTATGATTTTTAGCCTAAACAATTTCGACATATTTTGAAACTGCCATTTATTTTGAAATTTTGACTATATTTTGAATTTGTTAGTTCATCTTTTATAAGTTTTAAAAGTTATTTTATAATTTAAGCTTTAGAACCTTTCCAAGGCTTAGCATAAGTTTTCGTTTGTGAGAACTTTTTCCATTAAAAAATTAAAGCAACTAAAATAGTGCAAAATAAAAAAGAAACCAATAGTTAGGGTGCCGTATTTGCAGTAATTTTTTGGCAGGGTATTTTACGAAAAAAAATGGAGAGACTTTGTAAAGGCTTCTAATACAAATCATAAAGATACTCGCTGTAGAAAAACACATTATTGCCAGCCGCTTTCAAATGCACTTTAACAGAAGCGAAGGCCACATTTTTTTTTGAAAATGCAGGGACGGAAATGCAAATCATTTTCATTTTCCTTGTCAATTGGCTCGTTTATGTACTAATCAAAGCGAATTTTAAAAATTAAAAAATGCAGACAGAGACAATAAAAACGTTTCAATTAAGCCCCACGTTTCAACACTGTAGACTAATAAAATCTTAAATTTAGTGTGAATTCCTAATTTGCTGTAAAGTACGTATGTGAGCAATTTTTAGGCTAGCTTTGTAAAATGCACAATTAAGTTCGGGCAGAGAGGGGAGATGGGGGGGGAGCCGTTTTGACCTAAAAATACTGCTATAACATGCTAGTGCTGATAATCGAGATATAACTATATCTTAAAGAAAACAAAGATTCAACGTTTATTACCTTTTGCCCTATATTATCCAAAAAATGTTTTGCCGACTGTACGGTAGCGATCAGATCAATTTTTGGCTTCCGAAAGACAACCATTTTTCGACTGTTTTTTGCGGCGTTGGAAAGAAACATTTTAAAAGTGCAAATTGCTGACAAAAATGAAAGGCACAAATATTAGATTTTGTAATAAAAAATGAGATTCGCCAGATAATCCAAGATGATAAAAAATGTTGTAAACGTTGTTGGGTACTGTAGTTTTGGATGGTGTTGCTATTTTTTTTGGTCTTAAGGATTTGAAGGAAATTGAATTTTTTTTGAATTCTGTTTGATTTTTTTTTCATTTTTAAGGTTTTGATAGTACGGGTGACTAAATACTATATTGCTGGGTTGGGCAAAAATAAGCTTTTCTATTTAAGCTTAATTTTGTGATTATTTAAAACCTTTTTGTTATTTAATTAAAATTTTTAAATTTATCTTTTAAATAATAACCGATATTTTTTTATTTTTACGGTTCCCCATATATGTACGGTAAAATAATACTTTTTTTTGCCATTATACTATAAAATAGATCAACTTCGTATCGGGAAACATTTTTGCTGTAATCTTTGATTGCAAAGACATTAAAACGTGCACTTTTACTTGTAAAAGGTCAGTCTGATCGTTCCGGAAAGGGGTCCTTGATTACTACGCCAAAAATGTTTCTTGTTTCTGTCCTTTAAAAATAAAAAGAATTTCACAGTACTTTGGGGGTGTATTGTGTTGTGTCTTATAATATTGTTTTAAAATATATTTTAAATCGCTTCTTGGGGATTTTCTTAGTTTTAATACTCCCAAGTACGTATTTGTCTTCGTTATGTTATTATTTGTCAGAAAAGATATTTGACGTTTTGATGCGTAAACAAGTGTTGTCTATTCATGATTGATTTTCAAACCTTGAAACATTTTTAAGTGAAAAAAGTCTCATAACTCGAGATTTGACATGTTTTTGAATTGTTATAGGTCAGGATAGGACTAACATTGTAACTTAGTTTTAGGTAGGGATAAAGGTATTGCTGGAAGAGGGGCGAGGGTAGGGGTAATTTAATTCAGGACGTCTAGTAAGGTAAAGCAGGGTGCGTTTAGAGTAGTATAATTTTAAATAAGCGTAGGGTAGGAATCTAATTTTTACCAGAAACGCGATTTGTCTTATCTCCAAATTGTATTCAGTTTTTGAATTTTTAAATCATTAGGCTTCTTCAACGCAGGGCCTGGTACAAGGTACTATTCAGAAAGCGTGATTTGTAATAAACCCCTATATTAATGACAACACAACAACAAATCGGTTCAAAAGTCTTTTCATTGCAACAATAATTCCGCATACGTCTGGTACGTACCAGTCGGGTGTAGACGGTTTATGAGTTGTTACAATTCTAATAGGATTATTGTTGTGGGAGAAATGTAAATATTACATTTTAATATCGTATTTTTGGGTTCTTTGACCCATTACATCCGTCTTGTGTTCTTGGTTTCATTAATATGGATTTTTTTCGGATTTACGGTTTGCATGCCTGGAAAGGTAAAAATATAATTTTTATTGGCATTTATGAAAGAAATTAGCATAAATACATAGAATTCAATTTATGGTATATAGCTAAGACTTCAACAATGCAATTTTGACGCAGAAACATAAACTAAAAGCAGCTTTATAGTTAATTAATAGTACTTTTGACCTTTTAAAACATCAGATTGAGTAATGTTTTTTGATCTCAAACAAAATCAAGTGACCAAAAACAATCAATTTAAAAACAGATATATTACATGCAGTTCCGGGCAGACTATTTCGGCTTAGAGGCCCGGTCAAAAAGTTTTTTTTGTAAATTTAAAAACATTTTTAATTCATAAAGCGATACGTTGGAATTAAAATTTTTAGGTATTTTATTATCACTTTTTTTCATCCCTCTCCGCCTCACCCCCTCTTTCTGCCTTAAACCCTGTTTTTAGTGTCATTATTTTTAAGGTATGTCAAATTTGCCTAAATTTGAGCATCAATAACCATTTTTGGCCGAGTGTGTTTCTAATACATTCGAAAAAATGCCTATCACATTTGCCTTGAAACTTTTTTTTTAAATTTAAACTTTCACTTCCAAGAAAAGAACTGCACTTAATATGGTTTGTTAAACTACGTACTTCTAGTTGTAGATAGAGAAAGGTCTTTTCCTGCTCTTTGGTCTGGAAATGTTTCAAAAAGAAGAGAGAGACAAACATTTGTATCATTGTGAAACGTGCTAAAATAAATTTTTCAAAATTTTTTTAAATTTCGTATTTTGCATAATTGAGTATTTAAACATTTTTATTAAATTAGTGGTGTTTTGTCATTCTTTGGGGGTAAATTTGGTTTGGGATATGGTAGTGGGGGTTGGAGGAAGTACGTGCGGATTTCAAAGTTTTTTTGGAAAGGAAAGATGTAAAGGTTGAAGGATGTGTGGCATTAGAAGACGTATGCTTTTTGAAACTTTATAGTTTTAAGGGGGTAAGGTAGCTTTTAATGATGGTGTATACATCACAGACATCAATGGTCAGCTTTTTTTATTTACCACTTATGTTATTTTTCTCATTTTTGCTATTGTTGCTCATGTTTCAACAAAAACGGTTTGTTTCTTGTTGTTTCGAAATGTTTATTTATTTGTGCCATACCGTTCTACGTCCACTTCTTTTGCTGAAGGCCATCAAAAACGTTTCGGAAAGTCGGCCGTGACGTAACAAAGAACATTAAAAACGATCTTAGGCTAAGCGTAATTATCACAAAATTTTTTAAATAAGTTAGCAACATTTTATTTTGAACTTTTCTTATTTATTTGAATCTAAAATTCGATTTGATATTACTAAAGCAAACTTTTTTCAATCCCATTAATCCGAAAACATTTAAAGAACGCCAGAGATGAAGAGAACGTTGGAAAGAACGTTTGTTTTTTTACACTCGCGGCTACTTGAGGGTCAGTCCAATGTTTATCGTTGTTTCTTTCTTGCAAAAAACGCCGCGGGGTCAAAAGCCACGCTTGTTTTGCGCATTTTTTTGGGGGAAATCGGTGTCAGGAAAAAGTTGCCGCTGGGGGTGGGATTACGGTAGATCATGAGGAAGTGATTTTTGAAACAATGAAAACATAAAAAGATTTGTGATGTTGTTTATGAAGTTCCAAGGGATTGTGGGTTAAAGGTTGGAAATGTTGAATTTTATAGTTTATAGTGGGGAGATTGACATCGGGCTTTAAAAATTTTATTGTGATTTGACAGCATATTAGCTCTATTAAATACTTCTTCAAATTACTCTGACATATATTTTTAACTTTGTTTACCATTCGTAAAGTCAATGTTGTTGTAGCAAGTGTTTTGATTGTTTTCGGTGCCATTTAGTACGTTTTGGCCAGTCAAAAAAGATAAACTTTGTTATTGCAAACAACGAATGTTTTCCGGGAACTTGCTTGTGCTCCCCGGAGAGCAAAAAAATTCGCCAGCTTGAAACGTTCGAAAAGGCTATAAAATGAAAAAAGACAATACATTATAATAGATCGAAGTTTAAACGAAAAAAATGTTTCTCGGAAATACGAACGGCTTTTTTTTGCTTATACCGTATTTTTGGCAAAGATTTTTTTGGGGAGATACGTGGTTTTTGTGGCGTTGGAGGATTTTTGAAATTTTGAAAATAGAGGAATGTTCTTGTAAGTATAATATATATGGTGGAGTTTTTGAACGCATTTTTATCATCTTAAAAGAGATGTGGAGGGTAAAAAAGGCTTTAAAATTTTGGCAGGGTAACCGAACTTGGAACTTTTTAGTACAATGTCTAACCACAGAGACCACTGTTGATAAGGCCCAAACTTTGCTTGCCTGAAGCTTTGTGTAAACATCGAAACATTTTTGTTTATAATTCTTGGCTATCTCCATAATCTACAAAAACAACTAGATTAAAGGGCCAAATTTGCAGTCTTAAAAATTTTTTAAATGAGTTTTTGTACCTAAACTTAGGTTTACCCTTACGATAAGGCTTAGGCTTGCTTAGGATTAGACTTGAGCTTATTTAGGATATGGTTTTGCATTAGGCTTAAATGATTCTAGCTGTTATATCAAAGTTAGATAGAAAAACGGCTACAACCTTGATTTTTTGATAGTTTTTTATCTCGAAACATTTGAAAAACAAAGTTGCTGCAAAAACAATCGCTCTATGTCGCTCTCCTCTCTCCTCAATATCTCTTTTGTTATGGTGAAAACAGGTTGTAACATAGCTAAAATTTTGAAATGTTTTGCGATGACGTATTGGTGTTACCGGGTTTTTACTGCTGTGATTGGGGGATTTGAAGTAAAATACGGTTTTCATTATACATAACGATGATCTGTAGGCCCATTAAAATCCTTTTTGAAAAAATTTTACAAAATGAGTTTTAAAAAGTTCTCATGATTTCTATAATTTTCATTGCCTTGTGATACTCTATTTACCTCTATTCCTATTGATAATATATTTTTATTGTATCAACTTGCTCTCAAAATTAGTATACCTTTGCATTCAAAAACGACAATGACAGCCTACAAAATCGACTTGAAAACAAACGTTTCATGTGTTTTTGCGAACGTTTCAAGCGACTGGCGGTGCTGGTCAGCGGAACGCCGCAAGGGTCGCCAGCTCGACATACATAAAAAAGAGAACGGAAACGAAAAACAACCCCTGCAGCAGCTTTTTTTGGGTTCCTCTCTAAAAAAAGTATTTGGGGTCGGAGTGTTTTTCCTGGCTAGCAAAAACACTAAAAATAAGTTAAACACTCGGAAACATTGTTAAAACACATGAAACGTTAAGCAAAGAAACAACGTGAGAACGGGGGAGTGGGTGGTAGGAAAAATATTTTGTAGAAAGGATAGTAGGCTTAGGATTGGAAACCTTAAGCTTAGGTTAAATAGGTTTTGCTTTGTTGGCTTGGGCTTAGTCGGCTAAATTTTAGTAAGTGTATGTTTAGTAGGGTTAGGATTAGCTAGACTTTGAAGGCTTAGTTTTAGTATAATATTACTTTTTGAACAAACGCTAATTGTCCATTATTTTTCTCTAAAAATGTCACTTACTATACTACAGTAATCCGCTATTCACTCTCAAAAACTTTGTTGACAGTTGTTCCAAAATTACTTTCCGCAATAATGACTCTTTGTACAAGTTGAAATTATTGGCATTATATTTTGGAAGATTGTAAATAAAACCCGAATTATGACGGGGGGTGTTATTGTTGTTCCAAACAAAAACTTTTTTCTTTTTCTATATGAAAAAACGTACAAAATGATTGTTGTTGACGGTATTTGTTGTTAGTAACAGTTGAAGTAGCAGTATTGTTGTGCAAGCAAGCTTGACCAAAACTTGTAAACATTAATTAACTAAAAATGTAAAGTTTGCTCTGATATTTACCGTAGGCATGTTATTAAGGCTTTAGGAAAACAGTAGGACATACTGTGTGAAAATGCTGCTAAATACCTTATTAGTATACCGGTGTATAGTAAGATGCAATAAGATTTCTTTTACTGCAAAATTAAAATCCAAAAAGCAAGATCTAAAACAATATTATACATGCTTTCACAATGCCTTTAGTAATCATCGTCTTTTGGCTAAACATTGAAAACAAAAGAAACCATTTCGTGGCCTGACATTTCTACGAAACACTCTTATTAATGGTCGAATACCATGCTTCGATTGAAAACGATGAGTTTCCGCGTGTGTCATAGTACAGTAAGAATAGGCTTATGAGTTTAGAATTAAACGGAGACGAAGAAGTTGAACGGAAAAGACGGATTTTTTGCGTTTTTAATTGAATAAATAGATTTTTGCAAATTTTTTTGTAAATGTATTTATAGTGATTTGGTAAGAGAAAAAGCTTAGCTTATACTTATTATACTTATATATGTACAGAAAATAAGTATTAGTAGGCTTAAGTATAGGCTTCAGTTTAAGCATAGCTTTAGGCTTAGCATTAGGCTTAGCTTTAGGCTTAGCTTTAGGCTTACTAGACTTAACAACTTAAATAATGCAGATTTATACGCCAGCAATCAGCTTTATATACCAATATAATACGGCAGAGAAAAAAAGTTACGTAATACGGCAGGTAAAAAGTGAGAGTTTAGGCTTAGCTTTAGGCTTAGCTTTAGGCTTAGCTTTAGGCTTAGCTTTAGGCTTAGTTTTAGGCTTAGCTTTAGGCTTAGTTTTAGGCTTAGCTTTAGGCTTAGTTTTAGGCTTAGCTTTAGGCTTAGCTTTAGGCTTAGCTTTAGGCTTAGCTTTAGGCTTAGCTTTAGGCTTAGCTTTAGGCTTAGCTTTAGGCTTAGCTTTAGGCTTAGCTTTAGGCTTAGCTTTAGGCTTAGCTTTAGGCTTAGCTTTAAGCTTAGCTTTAGGCTTAGCTTTAAGCTTAGTTTTAAGCTTAGCTTTAGGCTTAGCTTTAAGCTTAGCTTTAGGCTTAGCTTTAGGGTTAGCTTCAGGCTTAGCTTTAGGCTTATCTTTAGGCTTAGCTTTAGGCTTAGCTTTAGGCTTAGCTGTAGGCTTGGAAAATTAAATAATGACGGTGTATCAGCAGGATCTGTATTTATATACCTCTTTATATACAGCAGATAAAAGTGGTCCTGCACAAAAAAATGCGGCTAAATCCCAGCACTCGCAGTAATTTGTTGGGTCGTTTTTCATCGAGGCAAATATTAAAATATATTACATAAAACTGTAACTGTTACATAAGAAAAGTTGCGCAATATAATTCCTCACAATTTCTCTAAGGCTATTTAATTATATCATTGATATTAGGTAACATCGAACAAAGTTTTATCATTATTGTTAAAGCTTTTGGAGCCATAACCTACATATGTTACAAAGTCATCTGAAGGGTATGTAGGCTTTTCGTTCTCCGACTGATATAGATAGAATAGATTTTTTCGGCTGGATGTTACTGTATTTTTGATGTTTTTGCTACAAACTGTCACTACTTTCTATAATCTATTTCTCCTTACAATAAAAATTTGCTTTACTCTTACCTTATCATTGCTACAACGAAGAAACGTATGATTATGACTTTTACTATTTCCAGACCAACATTAAATTGTTTACATATAATTTTAAAAAACTGAAACATAAAATTTTTGATACTTCCAAAACTTAAAATTAATAGTTAAGCTTATATTTTGCGCTTAGTCTTATTTATTTTACGTTATGATATATTTTACATAGTTTGATAAGTATACAATAATATTTATTGCTAATACTAAGCTTTAACTTTTCTACAATTTTTTCAATGAAGTATTCAGTAACTTGTTATAAATTACACATCTTTTTTTAAATTGTCTTTTAACGTCATCGCTTGCATTTTGTTTTGTAAGTTTCACAGAATAGTATTATATATTATACAAACTTAATATTTGCCAATTATATAGAAGAGTTTTTGCAAGTTACATAGGAAATGTAAAAGTCGCAATAAATTACATATTTGTAAATTATAACGAGCGTTTACACAGTACTGTAAATAAATATACAGATAACGGAAAAACAGGCCAGACCTAAGCCGTTTAATGACAAACAAAGTCAAACGTTGGTGACAAATAAACAGTCTTAAGCAGTCGTAAACATCCTTGTTACTTTGCAAAAACTGTACACTGATTACATGCTACATTTTACGACTTTTTTTGCAAATTTGGCCTAGTAACTAACCTTTTTAATTTTTTTTTATATTGGTTTACAATTTTTTAGTTTTTTCATTATTTTTTTGGTCAGAAAAAGTGTAGTCAAATCGTAAAATAAATTTCTGTAATAAAATATCGAACTTTTAATATTTTTAAACCTAAAATTTAATAATTTTATAAAAATGTCTAAAAATGTACGATCCAGTTTTGTTTACAACTTTTATCAACAGTAACAAAGAGTTTATGTCAGAAAAAAGTAATTAGAGCGTCTGAGTTAATAAACGTAATTTGTTTTTGAATACTGTAACTAAAATGTCTGGCACATGTTAATGAATTAACGGTTGATTACTTAAGAGCATCGTGCAAACTTGTAACTAGGATAAACAAAAGTAGTTGCTGCAATAAAATGTATTATGAGTTAAAATTGCCAAAGAAATTTTTTAGTAGGGACTTATTAGCACTTATGTTTAAATTGTAAATTTTTGTTTTTATTGGTCTTAGGTTTATTAAGCCTAAGCATACTAAGTTTAGGCTCGGCAAGTTTCGGCTTGCAAAAGCTTGGTAATTTAAGGTATTAAAACGTTTAGTATTTTTTTTAAATTTATTGTTAAAAAAATAAAAAGTGCAATTTAGCATCAGACTTGTTACTGTAAAATTTTAATCATTTAATTGTAATGGCGTGATGATGCACTTTTGCTCAAGGAATATAGTATTTTTGCATTTTTGTACTATAAAGCAACAATATAGAGAAATCACGAATATTGCAAAACAACACAAAAAACGGGTACTGTAGTAGTGAACTGGTATCTTTTAGTATGACGTTTTTACCATATAAGATATAAAAAAATATTAATATAAATTTATCAATGTATGATAGGTCGGGTAGGTTACGATATTTTAGATCAGAATAGGGTTGCGCGAGTTAGGACGGGGTAGTGTAGACTATGGGATAGTGTAGGGTAGATGTATGATCAGATTAAAAATTTTATTATCTTTTCTGATTTATTTGGATGACTTATGAAAGTTGACCAAACCTTTTACAAACTGATATTCAATCTATTCACATTACTGTCTCTTCAAGTTGTTATCAACTGTTTGTTCGGCCGAAAACACTCGAGTTTCTTGGCTATTTTTAACCCGACTAATAACACACAAATACAACTGTTTATGGGTTGTTTTTCAGTAGACATATTCTACTGTGACATAATAAACATTCATTTTGTCCATCAAAATTTCGTAATCTTGAGGGCCTCACTTTTAATCTCAAAGTAGAGTACGAGACAGAGAGTTGTTTTTTGTTTACGACTTTTTATGTTTTGCCGGTTGGCCACACTTTATGCGAACAACAAAAAGTGTACAGCCGGGGTAGCGTTTGAAGGCGGCCGACTGATGTTGTCTTTACATAGTAATAATTACATTTGAAGCAACGGGAAATTACAAACTTTGGTATCAAAAGTTAGCTGTTGATACAGCTGAATTTTTGTACAGTACTAAATGTTAAAATTGTTGTTGTACAGTGCAAAAAGAATAAAACGCCCGTTACAAAAGAGGAAAAACTATTTCTTACTGTAGTTTTATTTTTTTTGCTAGAATAAATTATAAAATTTTTAATTTAAACAACGCTCAATCTACAAACCTTAAATTCAAGAAAACTTTGGTACATTACTAAGTCTTACACTACACAGTAAATTAGCATACATGTTGATGTATTTTTGATTGTGTTTGTTAGGCATACCAATTTGTTTATGTCTGGGCACGTTTTGTATTGTGTTTTTGAACAAAAATGTCATAAACAAACTTAACAATAAAAATAACAAATTAGGAACCTGAACAAAAGTACTGTAACGTCTAGTACGTCACGGAAAAATTGTGTTTTAAATTGCATTACGTCAATTGCGGGTATGTTATAGTACTATTGATTTTTGGCCAAACAGAGGCAAAGGGTTTGGTACTGCAGACATTGCAGTGCCGGAAACAATAATTAAGCTTATTTAGCTAAAAAATGATAATCTATACTTCATAAGCGTAGGCTTAGTAAGCGCGGCCTTATTAAGCCTAGACTTCGTAACCTGAAGAATAGTAAGCCAGGTCTTTGTAGGTTTAACCAAGTAGTTTTGGTTTAAAGAACGTATATTGAGCAAAAGTTTCTAAGGCTTGGAAATGAAAAACCAATTTTAGTAATACTTTTACTTTTTTAAAAAAAATTTTTTAAATTTTAAGTTTCTAAAAATATTTTATTTTTTTTTTTGCTATTTTTGATTTTAAAGTCTTTAAATATGCTTCAGACATCACGTTGAATGTATTTGCCAGCATGTTATTCTGTTTTCTGATTTGCCCTTTCCCAGTTTCATTGAGTCTCTAGACGTTCCTTTCTTTTCATCGAGAGCTGTTTTTTCGGGCGAACAAAAACAAAAAGTGCAGCACGCTTACATTTATATTCCGTCTCGTTTCAGAAACAACCAATCAACATGCCCAACGTTTCACGCCTCGTTTCGCAACGTTCACGCCGTGAAAACTTGTTTCCGGCATATGGTGGTACTGTAAGTGTGAGGAAGTAGTTGAGGGTTGAAAAAGGTTTTTGAAAAGTAGAACAAGTATTTTTGGATTGAAGACAGGCAGTTAAGAGCAATTTTATAAGAGAAAAACGAATTAGAAAAACGGCTAATGATTTTTGTAAACTATCAAGTATTTTGTTTTGAGAAAGCTATAGCACATTGTTCTTAATAATAGAAAGAGCTCTCTTAACGAGCGCGTAAACTGTGTGTTGCACTTATAGCAAAACCTACATCACTAAAGTACAATATAAGTTGACATGAAAACGTACGTATATACAGAAATGTTCAAAGAGTACTTGCTAAAAAAACTGTTTTTTTTTTGCTTTAAGAATCACAAGAAAGGCTTACTGTACTATAAATTAAGAATAAAATTATCAAAGTATAACAAACAATAATAATTTCATATAAAAGTACAAAAACAAGACAAAGATAAATAAGTAATTACAAAAACAAAATAACATTAAAGTGCATCACGGAAGCGATGACAACAAGACAATATTTATTTTACACTTAATGTACAGCGAAAGTACTGTAGCAAGAAAATAAAGAAACTCAAGAGGACTTTAGCAAATGTGATTTATGTAGTAAATTTTTTTTCAAAAAATTTTAAAATATTTTCTTCACTGCTATGTTTCTGTAATTTATATGTTTTATGTAACTATACTTTCTAGTAAAATGTATTAACTCAACTCTTGTACTGTATCTAAATGTAGGTTAAGTACGAAAGTTGGGGGCAAAATTAGCACGAAACGAATTCCTGATAGTGTTTTTTGTTTTGGCCAGTTGCAAAACGCGCCTTGGCCCAACAACAAAAAACCGAGGGGCCTTTGCATATTATACATCAGACATGCTTGTTGATGTGTGTATAGCACGTTTATGTAAATGTGTGCACGTTGGCATGAAAACGAATTGATAACAAGTCGGTATGAATTTGACAGTAATGTTTTTTGTGTACTGTATTAATGCAAAAAATTCATGTAAAGGACCTTTTTTCTTGTCTCAAATGTCTTTTTTGTAAATGTCGGATACTATATAGACATTTAAAGTGGAAATACTGTCATTAGATCATTAAATTGCAAAAATGTCATACTTTGCAAATTGCAATTAAAAATTACAAACTTACAATTAAACGTCGTCAATTTCATAAGTTTATTTACAATCTACAGTATCTACAAATCCGATTATTCGTAGACGGAATTTTGTTTTCGTATATGTAGGAAACCCATAATTAATTACTTTTTGTATCTTTGCAAGTGCATGTCGCTGCAAGATTATTCCTGCAAAGATTAATAAGCAAAACAACTGTAACTTCTTACAAAATAGCGGACAAAGAGTACTGTAGTACGGTACAAAAGTTTTGCAATTCAATGGTTTTTGAAATGTGATGCAAAATGACATTTTTTTGATAACATTTTTTTAAACTTGATTTAAATTTTTTGTTTTTTGATTATAGTTTTAATAATACTACTTAAACCGCTGCGTTATAGTATAGGCTATAATTTAAAAAAAAATAATTTTAAAAAAATTTTGTAAATTTCATTATGTCAAAACATGTTATACGGCGTTTCTTTACCGCGGCGCACTGTTTATCTGTAACAAAAACTTGCTCCAGAATCCCAGATAATTCGTTTTCGTTGATGTTTAAAACAAGTTTTTGTTTACAGTGAGTTGCTTCGAGTAGTCGTTTAAGTAATATCTTGTTTTAACAACATTTTGTTATACAAAAATTGAAAAATTGGTTTGTATAATTTATAATACAGTAAGAAAATGCTAGAAACAGCTAAGATGCTGCATATTATACTTTTGTTCTAAAGCTAAGGACAGCGCTTAGAACAATAATTTACTGAACATTACTTTTGTTTACCAGGCAATTTATATTATAGTTAAAAATATATGTTTTGTATCGTATCTTGTTATTTTCATAGACACTTTTTCCAATTTTGTAATAGCATGCGAGCTTCCGTACTATCAACTCGTACATGTACTTATACCCTCATATACGCATAAACACATTTGTGTACTATGAAAAAAATTTCTGGTTACCTGGGCATAATATTTAAAAGTACAAAACCACAGTTAAAAACAAAACCAAAGTTAAAAACAAACTAAAACATAATTACATGCACGAGAGAAGGATTACGGTAGCAAAGGGCATGAGAGAGAGTGTTTTACAATTGGTTAAAAGTGCAAGTAACAAAGGGTTTCTTGCGAGAATCCGCCGACTTTTTTCAAGCTTTTTCTTGTTTCTGTTCAATTATGGAGAGAGGAAATAAAAAAGACAATACAGTATGTTGCTGTGTAAGCATAAATGTTGTGTTAAAGTCGTTCTTGGAAGTGTGAGTAAAGAAAGCTGAAAATATTATTATTGTTATGATAGAAAAAAGTTAATGACAGCTGAACTCAACGATAAACTTTTTGAAATTTTGTCACATTTGGCATTTATATACAATCAATTTATGACATTTTAAAGTTTTTTCTTAATTTTTTATTTATTTACTCTTGCCACCAGAGTACACTATTGTATACGAAAATTGGCAGCCATCGACACGAAACTGAAAACAACCTTAATTCCGTAATTTCCCATACATTTATTTACTCGTATCTCAGTGTGTGTGTATAGTCGTAAATTCATTGGGAATTTTTGTTGTTGTGCACATTGTTTTTCACTTTGTGTCAATCGCCCTTAAGTCCGTATACATTTTTGTTTTCAGTCGAAAACACTCGTCGCAACGTTATAGCAAAAACATCTTTGGCTGTCTCTACGTTTCTTCGTATCTTTGTTGACTCAGACAGTCACTGTTTTTGTATGGGTGTTGTGGCGATGGATTCTGAAATTTGTCTGCTTCTCTAACAATTTTTGTTTTTAGGCTAGAGTATTCGAATTATGTTAGGATAGAGTTGCATGTTGTTGCACGCTGATGACTTAAATTATCATATAGAGAAGGTTCTACATTATCGAAGCTTAAAATCTGTCAGGCCTGCTTATTTTGACCACTTATATCAATTTTTTTTATAATTTTGACAATTTATCTTTTACATAACACTATACAAATCTCTTGTTTTTTCTCTAACTCTTTTCATCCTCTTTACATGCCGTTGTCTCTCTTGTTTTGACGAAGTTTAATCGCTGTTTTTTTGAGATCGAATTTATTACAAAGTAAAAACTGTTTACAGTGGGCAACTTTAGTATTACAATATGAAACAATTTTGTCGCGTGGGACAAACGTTTTTGCAACTTTTTGGGGTTTTCAGAAAAGAATTGTCTTAGATTGTTTGTTTATATTATTAATGTCATTTATGTTGTAAATTTTTATTATGGGTTTATTTTAAGACACGTGCTTTTGAATTAACAGTATAAAATTATGCAAATCTCTACTTCTTAAAAAAAACCATTTATTTTCATTTAAATACTTCTAATATCACCCTGACTTCTTTTTTGTCTCCGTAGATTCTACGCTCTTTTCTTGCCTGAAGCGAAACTGTGAAAGCCGGTTCGGCACGGTGTTGTGAGAGTGTGTTTGGCATGGCAGGGGGCCTGTTGTTGTTGTCCACACACACAGGAAGCCGACATGCAAAACAGTAGGCCATCAGTTGGATTAGACTAGGTGTCTTTTCATAACAAAGTTGTGGAAATCCGCTTACAGTAGGCGAATATTTGATTGAATATGCAAACGATTGTGTATAAAGATACATGACATAACGGTGAAGGCAGAGACACCTAGCATAAAGTAGCATATAGAGACATCTAATATAGAGTTGTATAGAAACTTGTGGCATGAAGAATTGTGATATTTTGTGTGTACGAGGTGTAGGATGTTAGGTGTTGCTGTAGGACGGAAATAACGTAAAATTCTGCAGCATAACATAACGAGAGTGTGTGGGTGGTTATTATGTAACCGTCTGGCTAGGATCGTAAATCAGGAAGTTGCAGCAAAGCTAAAACAAGAACATAAACCAGGAAAAAACAATAACATTAATTGCTAAAAATAGTACAGGTACTATAATTATATTGTATTCTGTGTTGGATAATCAATAATTTTAAATTTTTTTTAAAACTTAAAATTTTTTTAAACTTTTTAAGGGTGACATTATATCATAAGCAAACTGTAAGAAATTGTTTTGTGTGTCGGCTTATCGGCTGAACTGTTTATCGGATCAGTCGAAAACAGATGCGAAATAGGGTCACCTAACTTTGAACTAATTTTACAATAGATTTTGTATTCTTAATTGATTACGCCGGTCAAGGAAGTGATTTACCGTAGCTTGAAAATGTCGCATAAACAATAAAAAACATTTTTTTAATTTGGTACTTTAGAAAGTATTTTATTAAGTTTTAGTACCGCTTTTCATACTATTTTTAAAAAATTTTTTTAAAAAGTAGGTTCATTATGTTTTTTGGTATTTTACTACCTTGTCTATTTTTATACCACAACACAGTTGTTGTGCAAGTTATTTTTGTGCCAGCTGTCTGTTTCGACATGTTTACCGCCAGCCGATCCCTTCGGACCAGTCTAGTTCCATTCAACTTTGAAAAACATTTTGCCTCCAAACAAGTCTGAGTTGTTTTGCTCATCTGAAACGAGAAAACATTTTGAAAAAAACGGCTGCCAATCCCGAGGGAGCGAGGGCTGTATTGTCACAAAAGTGTCGGGACTGTTGTGGAAGTATATGTTGTGGAAGTATATAACACTAAAGCTAAGGAGTATAAGAGATGGCACAGTTAAAACTAATTTAGTACGAAATGTACCGAGAAAATTAGAGAGGAAGATAGTACTAGCAGTAGGTCAAAAAGCTTAAAGACAACATTAAACAAAGAAGCCAGTATAGTAGCGTAAAAGGAAGTTAAAGAGGTTGTTGATGACACTGTGATGGATTGCGGTAGAGAAACAAACACAGACTGAAAAATTGTTTCTCAGAATGCCATGTATCTAAAACATTTCCAAAAACTTTAATACAAAGAACAACGAATACGTAGAACTCTCTTCTATCACATTAGACTAAAAAGTTACATTTTTGAAATAAGCATTAAGTTACATATCTAAAGTTACGTGTATGTTGCACTAAACATTTAATATACTATTTTTTAAAACTAAACGTACTACAGCTTCAAAATAGAGTTTCATAATTTTTTTTTAAAAGTGCAAAAAAAATTTCTATTACTACAAATTTTAATTTACTGTAGCTTATACTTTTTGTTTTTTGAAGTAGGAAACGTACTATAAACCTCACGTGCATATACGATGTGGCAAATGCACGTTACATTTATATTAATTATATACACTTTGAAGCTACAAAACTCTAGATATAATAATAAACAGTTTGAAAGAACCAAAAAAATTAAATTTAAAGGTGTGCTATGGCGTATTTTATGTGATAATAACTTCAAAATATTTGTAATTTTTGCTTGCTAAGGTATTGGATAAAGTAGGCTTAATTGTATAAAATTTATCCTTTTATTATTATAGTGTGCTGGCTTTTGTTTCACTTCATACTTATTTTTTCTCCTCAAAACATTCTGGTAATCTAAAACACTTTCTTTATCGTCTTCTGCGAATCGAACGTTTCATCAGGGTCTTCCGAGAAATGTCGCATTTACCAAACACAACGTCACTTACACTCTATCCTCTCCAATACCATACTGTATTTTTGTTTACGTCGACTTAATTATCGTACTGTTTATTCGACCATTCTCCTCTCCGACCGCTCTTCAGAACCGCTTCAGAATCCAGAAGAAGTGTTTATAAAGTTGTTTTTTGTTTTTGCTACTATGCCACCAATTTTAATGCGCAACCTCGTTTAAGCGAAAAACAATCAGTCTGACTGTCTGGTGCCTCTGTTTATCTTGTGTTGTGTTTCTAGGGCTATATAGTCCACTAGGTCTTATACTTGTAAGCTTTGGTGATCTTTAAAGTAATTTTTTAATAGTGTAAAACCTTTTGAAAGCTTGCATACTTTACACATTTCATAAACAATATGTCATTCTCATATTGTGCATTTTCTTACATTTTTTGTTTATAAATACTATAGCCTTATTTTCAAATACAATACAAAGCACAAAATACTTCAGTATGTAACAGTAATCTCTTTTTTTGACCAAAAGAAAGGTAATTGACGAAACACTCACAAAACAGTACTATTATTTACCGGTAGACAAGCCTTTACAATAAAGTAATTCGTAAGCACATACAATGTAATTTATATTAACATACAAGTATTATGGTTGTTTTTAGTGCATGCACAATGCCATTTCGCCATTCAAATTGATTACTATTGCAATATTGTTGTTTTTGTTTCATATCTGTGTTCGAATGTTTACTACTACAACAACGATTGTTTATCGTCTGTGCCCCGTTTTTTTACAAAATTTGAGACATGTGACAAACAGTACGTCACATCACTGCATAATGTGGCAGTACAAGCGTGCTTAAGCCGCTAAGTTGTGTGTTGAGTGCAAAAGTGATATGGGTATAAATGGCTTTGTACTAAACAGTACTAAATGAATTTTATTTGTGATAGACGTATTGTAATAAGTATGTAAAAAAATTTAATAGTTTTTTTAGATGATAACGCTAATTTTGGTTAAATTCAGCTGTACCAGGTTGTCTAAACTTAAGTCTAATCATCAGGGCCGCGCAAGGACTTTTGGTCTGAAGACCCAGTTATGTCATAAAAATCATTCAAGGATTTAAGGCCGACTAGACTGATTAAGCGTCTTTTGTAGTCTAATTAATTATACAGTGTGCGAGGAAAAGAGTGTTTAATGTTGGCATTTGAAAACATTCGTTGATTGGCTCGTTTCACGGCACGTTTCGGCCGCGAGACGTTTACGGCGTTCTTGCAGGCGTTCCTGGCCGTTTTCTGAGTTTTGAGCGAATATTTTTAAGCGTGTTGTGCTTACAATTTTATAGTTTTTTTGTAAGAAAATTTTAATACAAATTTGTACTACTTCTACAAATTTATATTGAAAGCTTGTTTTTTGTAATATACATATTATGTAGGATGTTTTAAGATGTTATGGTGTTTTTTTTATCCGTTGAACTAAAGCAAACTTTGAGAAAAACAGAAAACATAATTTGGCCCAATCTTTGATTCTCAAGTTTAAGTAACTTCAGAATTCCAAGAAGCCCGTAGCAACCCTCAACTCTAAACATTTTTCTGTTTTTTAATCGTAAACACCGTAGATGGCAAAAACCGTAACCGACTGACAAACATCGTCGCAGTCTTCTAAATGCCGTAGCCGGCGGATAAAAAACAATATCATGATTTAGGGTTCAAATTCCACGACCTTTAAGAAATGTCTGAGCAATATTGTAGACAGGTTGTAAACAACGTACTAAATTGTATAATACTGAAAAACAATTTTGTTAATCTTGTGTTGGCAAAAAATTTGTTTTTCCACTGTGCCACACAAAGGCTACTGAATGTAAAATTTTGTTATGAAGAATAATGTCATAGTAGAAAGTATAATATTCTAACTTGATTATAGTAGAATGTATAGTATTCTTATAAAATTGATAAAAACTACTTAAACTAACTGTCCTAAAAATACTCAAATCAAAAAGCACAGTGATTTTATTACTTTGCTGTAAAACTATTTCTTACACCGTTGTTGCACATTCAAGTGCACTTTTAAGTCATCAAAAACAACAAATTAAACTGTCTGATACGTTTTTAGATTGATAACAGAAAGTGCGTTTAACGTTTTAGGACTGTTTGATCTTGTTTTTAGTGTCCAGTCACACCGGGTTTTTAGGGGTTTCTATTGAATTAAAAGTTGACGAAATTAATGTTTTGTTCAAATGTGATTAGTTGGGGGTTTTGATTGTATAATATTATGTTTGATGGTAAAAACATTACAAACATAAGCGTTAATTAATGTTACAATATACAATTTTTGCTTAGGCATTTTATTTTAAAATTTTTTAAGGATTTTGGTTTTGAATTGAATTTTAAAAACTATTTAAATAGTAACTAAGCCTTATCAGTCCTCTTGACATCCTCTATGTCTCACAGCAATAGCCAAAATAAAATTTAATAAAACTAGTCCAAAACATGCCCTTAAGCGACGCTTAACCTACAGTGCATGAAGAATACGAACGGTCGACAATTCGTATGCAAAAGTTGTCTGTTTGACGTTTATACACGAAATTAGAGAGTATAAACAACA
This sequence comes from Bursaphelenchus okinawaensis, assembly GCA_904066225.2. Lineage (NCBI taxonomy): Eukaryota > Metazoa > Nematoda > Chromadorea > Rhabditida > Aphelenchoididae > Bursaphelenchus > Bursaphelenchus okinawaensis. The sequence continues at coordinate 218,914 of CAJFCW020000005.1, read as the reverse complement.
CAATTTGTACTATAAACAACTTGTCACTGTTTGGGGCTATTTTTATGTTGTTGGTTAATAAAAAGGGCAGTTTGTCTGGCCGTCTTATCGATTTTCGGGTTCTCTATGAAAAGTTGGCGTGTCTCGGTACTGTGAAATTGTAGAAGCTACAGTATAAATGGAGGTATAAAAAGACTACTACAGTCAGCGTGAGACAAGAAATATTCGTTTAAATGGAAAAAATTTAAAAAATTTTTTGTGAGTTAACATTGGGCCTTGTTAAAATTTAATTTTTTGGTAGAGCTGAACCCAAAAAACTGATCCTAATACGTCTTAAAAAGCAACAAACAGATGTTACTGTTGATAAGTATGCAAGTTGACACGTTCTTGTGCAAACCCAAGTAAAAACGAAAAATACCAAGGGAAAAATAATTAAAAATCATTTCAAATTATTTAAAATTTTAACTTTCTTCAAGCAAACTCGAATTTCCACTTTAAAACTATAAAACACAAGTTCTTGCCTGCTAATTAAAGGGCAAACTTTGTCAATTAAAATTGTTTCATAATTGTTCCTGGTCAGTTGAGCGGAATGATAAGAGAGACGTCTGGGTGATTAAATTCTATGTTCTTTGGTGATGGATAGAGTTAAATGGAGTTGTCTGGCCAAAACACGGGGGTCAAAGTTAAAAAAGTTTAAATTTGTGGCCAAAAAAACTTTAAAATAGTAGGTGCCGACATAAAGAACCCGCCATTTTTTACAGTAAATTACAGGCAAAGTATGGCGGGTTCTTTATGTCGGCACCTAAAATTATATAATTAAAAAAAATTATTTTGAAGTTTTGTTGTTTTTGAGATTTTAAGGGCCTAGAATGTAATTAATTGTTTCACACAGTATCAATACATTTTATGTACGTGCAAAAACTAATTTTGTTTATCAAAATTGCACTTTTAAATGTTATCAATTCATTAAAAGAACACAAACTTGAAGAATGTTTTAAACATTTTTATCTATCAAGATGTAACGCGACTACTATTTTTAAATTTTGTTGGTTTTCAATTTGCTTCTAATGGCCTAAAAGTATTTAAAAATTCTGAAAAAATTAAAATTTTATTTTATTTTATTTTTTATAATGACAAAACCGTTTTTTATTACCTATTTTTCAACACAAAAAAACAACTTTACTACATATCTACAATAACTGCTTGTACAGGTTTTTTCATTTGATTTTCTATTAAAATTTCACATACTATAACAATGACAGTCGACGAAAAGTCATAAAACTTAGTTGCGAAAAACAAACGGACCATAAAAGTGGCTTCTGTCTTTGAATTTTTGAGTTTTTTTTTGAACCTACAAAAGGGTGTTACTGTAATTTTGAAAAATCAAATTTTTTTTGTCAAGGCTGCTTTTTTAAATTTATTTTGTAACAAAAGATTTTAATTTTTCAAAAACCGGCTAACTATGTCAAGCAGATTACAGAACCCACCGTAATGACGCAAGATACGATTGTTTACAGTGTGTTTCCGTTAATTGTTTTTGACAAAAGAAAACACTTATTACTGCTCGGATATCTTGGGTGAGAATTCCATCTCGACCGACTTCGAAATTGGATTTGTGGCATGATTAACGGCGCGACTGTTAGCGGAACTGTCAACAAAACTGTACAAGTTTGTTGCGTTTTCGGCGATAAACCAGATGATATTTTAGGTGTGGATGCGATTTTGAGTAACTTATATGAGTTTATAGGAAGAGACTTATTGTGGTAAGTAGTAGTGAAGACGGAAGTAGTGGTACTAACTAGTACTAGTAATACTAACTAGTATTGGTAGTGCTATTAATTTTAGTAGCATTCATAGTAGCAACAGTTGAAATAAAAAAAAATTGAGGCTTTATTTTTAAAATCCACCGTGCAATATCATCTAAATTGCCGGACCGTGAACAGTGCCAAAATGTTGCATGGCGCCGAAGACAATTTGAATTTTCCGGCATGGGAAAAACGTGTTTCTGTGGAAATCACATAAAAAATCAGATTCGTTTTTCAACAGGTAAATTTTTTATGTGATTTTCTGAAAACAGTTAAAGGTTCGGCGCTAAATTAGCCTAACGCTTTTGTTTCGCTTCGTAAGATAGAGGGACTCGTATTATATAATGACATTGACTTTTTAGTGTGAATGTATAAAAATTTTTAAACTTTGAATTTGGTAGCCTTAACTAATTTAAAAAATTTTTTTCTTGGCATTTCAAAAAATTTAAATTACTAAATAATAGGATATTACAGTAATATGCATTTCAAATATACCAAACAGTTTCCTAATTTATCCTACTTGTATGACTCAAAATTTCATTGACTTAACGTTTTGTTGTCTGACCTTTGGTTCAATCATAAACTATTTCGTCGCTTCCAGACTTTTTTATTGTTATCGCAAACTACTTTTAACGGCGTGAATGTTTCGATGTTTCATCGCTCAAACTCTTTGTTTCTCTAGCTTGTATCTTGTTCTTGATCTAGTTTTCTGGTTTCTATTGAATTTTAACGTCTTTTTGCGATCTTTACCTACTTTTTTACTTTGCCATTTTTTAGGTACTTTTACGTTGTTTTACCACGGTATTTGATGCTTATTTTTTAACTATCACCCTTTTTCAATTTAATTTTGTCATTTTGTTACTCTATATATCACCTTTCTATTTCTTGCTCCACCCTTCTAATATCTTTCTATTTTCAACCCAACTCTCTTCTGTCACCGCTCTACCTCAATTTCGAAACATTTCAAAGTCTTGTCTACATTGTTCGAAAAACCGTTCAAAGACACATCAGGCTTCGAACTTTTTTAACAATGCGTTGCTGATTTGCGCTCTAAACCGGTGTCGCGAACAATACTTTTACTGCCGGAACGAGTTACTACTACTTTTGTTTTCCAAACCGCATTAACATTTGGGGGCAAAACTTTTGTTTTAGTGTTGTAAACTCTTGGAATTGCTTTTGATTATGTTTTCGCGAGGTTAGTGGGGCATTATGTCATCAACGCAGGGCCGGACGGGAGGAAGTAGATCTCTGGATACTGAGAGGGATGGGGGAAAGAGTAGGGATGAAGAAGTAAGGAACATTGCCTCAGAGGTTTACGTTCGCATTTCTGTTGCATACTCCTACTACTATAGCAACATTTACGTAGTATAGATTCAAATCTCTGTAAAAGTCGTTACGATCAACAACTTGAAGTGTTTTTAACTAAACCCAATTCGAAAATTAGGCAATTATCGCGAGTATTGTTTTTTACATTTTGCAAAACAAAATTTTATTATCCATGTACACTTGGGGATTACGGTATTTGCCGGCGGCGGAAAACAAAAATTAGCCACGCCCACTTTCTTTACATTCCAAATTGGATGCATAATGTGTTTTTTAGTTTTTCGATACTCTTTTCGTACTGTTTTGTGTTTCTGTTTATGGGGGCGGCCGAGGATATTGATTGGCCTAGAGATTTAGGGTAAGGTTTGAGGAGAGAGGGGGGGGTATGTCTAAGAAGTTTAAACTAATTTTCTTTGTATGTTTTGTTAATATTACCTGCTACAACAGCAATTTTTAAAATTTAAATATATATGTCTAAAAGTACCTAAATTAACAATTATGTTTAGGAGGACTATTTCACAAATCCCTTCCTATTTTCTAAGTGTAAATCTCGGCGATGCCTAAACTTGCAGACCGTACAAAACAAATGCAACTAGGCTTGCTGACAAAAAAGGGGCGTGGCGATTCAAGTGTTTTTCGAATTGTCGAAAAACTTTTTCAAAACAAATTTTATTTTCCGCCGCTGGCCTAGTTTCGGCGCTTCGTGCAAAGTTGTTTTTCCAGTCCACATAGCGGGTAAACATTGCATACTGACTGTTACTTTCTGTTGCAAATTTCGAGGGAATTGGGGAGGACGATTAGTAAGAGTGGAGGAGGGGGGGGGGGGGGAGGCTTTAGGGGTACTGTAATATGAAAAAAGAGTGGGGGGAGGTGTGGAGAGCAGTTTGAAGAAAAATTGGTACCACTTTTTAAATTTTATTGTACTACCTCTCGAAATATCAACCTTCAACCCAAAGTCCCTACTTTTTCAATTACCAAAATTGCTCGGCCCTACTGTAGCCGAATAATAATAAGAAACAGAATTGTTAATTACGTATAGTTGTTACAGATTAGGCAAATAACTGTTTACTACTACGATTGTCACATACTATAACTCTGTATGAAAATATTTGTTTACGGCATTTCGCGTTTGAGTATAGTACTAAATTAGAGGGGTATTGTTTATTGACACCCGGTTCTCGAAAATTGTAGTATTAACTATTGTTTTTGGCTTTTTGGAGATTTAAAGAGCTAGGATGTTTTTCAATGATAATTTTATTTCACAAATGTAACATGTACTGTATAGCCTAATATTGTGGCATTACATTTTATACCCAAGTCATATTATAGTATATGCATGTTTGATCAAGCATTACTTAAAACGGCATGTAAAACAACTTTTTACAGTAATTTGTTGTACTATAGTAGCCCTTTGTACGTACCATACACTGTTGTTTAATTTTTGACACTAAGTTATGTTATGTTGTTGTGGTTGCACTTTTATTTATATGTATTTGCAATTTGTCTGTTCACTCTAATCTTTGTTATGAAAAGTGCACAAGTTACAACTAGTAAATTAATCGTTGTTTATTGTCTGTGCTGCGTGTTGAATACTGTAGCGAATAATTGGGTATGACATTTTTGGTTTTGTTAGCACTTGAGTAGATGACAATAATTTTTTGGTCATGATTATAAGTCCAATTTTGGTCTAAAAACGGAAAAAATTTTAAGTTGAGGAGAGAGGATGGGGTTAAATTTTGTTTCAATTTGCACAATTATATCTAAAATGACCGTTTATAATGTGAAAAATTTCATCCCTGACCTCCAACGTCGTTATAAACACTCTAAAAATAAAAACACGACGAAACATGAGTTATGGCGACCATTTCAATAACAGTGATCGTTGGAAAAACAAAAACTTTTGTGTTTACTGATCTCCTGTTTATAATATGATCAGTAACGTTTCAATATGTTGTGAAACATTTGCAAACTGTTTTTAACGGACTCGATGATATCGCGGCCTGTTTACAGTTGATAATAACAAAACACGTTGGGCAGAGTTGTGGTCGATCGGGATGGGAGATGAGCGGTCGGGTATTATAGGGTGTGGTGATTAAGTTGAAACTTTTTATGTGTAGGGGGAGAGAATTCAATGGGAGGGAGGGGTGGAGAGGTAACGGATTTTTTTGGCTGCACTGGATACCTTATCAAATTTTAAAAAAAATATTTGTTAGAAGCATTTATATCCTCAATGTGTAACACACTCAACACCGTAACCTCTACCCCCCCCCCTCCCCTAAACCACTGGCAATTTCCGTATGTGTTCAAACCTACCGTAGCCCAACAATTTCATAGTCAAAACATTGTTTTCTAGTTAACACTAAGGTGCGTCCCGTGCATAATAAAATTGTTATGTAATTGTTTTGGCATGGTGTTTGTTTGATCGGCCACCATATACGAAAAAAGTATTGTTCTTCAAAATCCAGGCCAGTTTGTGTTTACGCTTGTCGCAATAGCAAATGTTTTTTGCTTATTGTCAAGTTTTTCGGGTTTGTCTCGTCGAATTTTACTATTATTTAATGGGGTAGTAGTCAAGAGGGGTACGGTAGGATTGTTGGGTACATTTACAGTAATCTTTATGTGAAAATTATTGTAGAGTTTTTTAAAATATTGTAGCTACTTTTAGTTGAGTTTATTATTTAGATTACTGTGACATAGGAGACCATAATATTTGTATTATATTAACCTTCTTTCATACTAATGTTTTGTTGCCAGCAAATACAGTAATTTTATCAACATTGCTTAGCACCACTTTCGATACACGTACTAAAGTTGCCTGGCCCTGTATACAGTATCAATGTCTGTCATCAATAACATGACACTTATCAAACATATAAAACTTTATAGACATGTTGACTTGTTTGTAACATGCCAAACGTCCTAGACACATCCAAACATCAATTAATGTTCGTCTCAAGTTGTTTTTTATGCGAACAAACGTTTGTTTTTCAAAATACATGGAATTCTACCCTAAAAACTTTCTACCCTTTCTCGTTTTTCTGTCTCTCCTTGGCTTCCTTGTTTTTATACGCGGAATTGAATGGCTATCTTTGTATGAAACATTATGATAAACATCTATATTATTGTTAATATTGTAATGGGTGTTATAAAAACATCTGCTGTAAATAGTTTTTTAATTGGGGGGGGAGGGAGGGGGGAGAGAAGAAATTATAGAGAATAGGTTAAGTAGGAGGGATGTAAAAGCATATTTTTCATTATTTTGTTTTATCACAACTTCTTAACTTCAAAACATCTGATCTACCCCATAAATCCTCAAGAATCCCCTCTTTTCACCCAAAACACTTCCAGACCAAAAGCGAAAAAAAGTGTTTTGCTACGTGAACTTGATGATCTTTGAGTTGCGTCTTCTCTTGTTTCCTATTTTTCGTCTGGCCGTGCCTTTCCGTTCCCCCAAATTGACACATTTTGTTTTAATCGTTTTGTCTACGACGTTTCTTTCTCTGATGTTTTGACTACATTATATTCTCCTTCTATCGTCATTTTGTCTACAACTTTTCCTTTTTCTAACGTTCTTTCATCGTGAATGTTTCTTCTTTTATCGTTCTTCTTGAAACTCTTTTTTCTCTGCTCGTCTCTTGTTTTTCTCGTACTATGTTTTGGCGAGCCGCATGATGACACTGACTGGTGGTTGAACTACTTTTTTGCCTTTGTTGTAATCAAAATGATTAACTGAATGCAAAAGTTGCGAAGGTTATTGTTTTGAATTTGAAGGTTGTTATGAGAAGGTTAATTTAATTTATTTGAAGTTTATTTTTAAATTGCTGTAGGGCTGGTTTTACGGTTGAAATGAATTGTAATTGTAGTGTACGTTTTTGCAAAAGTTTTTGTAGTTACGTGTACTTGTTTTTGTAGTTTTTAGTGTAATTGTAACAACGTAGAAACATTTTAGCTTTAATTACAGTGAGGATGAGACTGCATTTTATTTTTTAACATCAGGCTTTAAACTTAAGTTAGTCTTATTGAGTGAAACAGCCAGACAAAATATTCATACTGTAATGAATATTCATACAATTTTTTAAATTTTCTTTAATTTTTAACATTATTGCCACTTTGTATGACTTTTTATGCGCCCTCCGCGTTTCTTGTGCTCTTTCGTGCTCCATTTGCTGTTTTAGCAAAAACATTTGGAAAACGCGAAAATAAACGTTGTATACAAAAACAAATGCTTCAATTTCCTGTTTTCAGACAAAACGTCCGAGACACAGTATAAAACGAAGAGAGCGCAGACAAGAACAGTGTGGTGAATGTGCAGGACGTTGCCGACTGTTTGAAAATAGTATAAACGAGAGATCACTGCTTTTAATGAGACCACACCAATTGATAGAAGTTGGTCAGAGAAACGAGAGAAAAGTTGGTCAGAGAAATGAGAGAAAACGAAATACAGGAAGACGTACGCACAACACCGTCCGAAATAGAACACACCTGCAAAAACCGGCAGGCAGCGGAAGGAAAAGGCGAAAATAACGGTAGGCGGAGTCAGTGCCTCGAGGTGTTCGGCCGTTTGTTTTTTGGAAAAGAGTGGACTGGCGGGTCAAAGATTTTTCCCAAAAAAGTGGGCGTGGCTGTTGTTTTTGTTTTTCATTTGGGGGGGAGAGCGGTTAGTGGTAATAACAGTTATACTAAAACACAATCCAAAATTTTTCGCAGAGTTTTGTTGTTGAAGGAATTCTTTCTTTGTTTTTTGCAGTTAATTTTTTTCCGACTTTATTTACTCGGTCAACGCCGTCGGCGAACGGAGGGTACGGTAGGCGGTGCGGTACGTACAAGTTTGTTTGATATGTTGTTAATGAACCTTGGGAGTGTTGGTGGTGTAGAAATTTTGGTTTTTATCTAATTATAACTTTTTGAAGTTAAAATTTTTTGTTTTTTTATTGACTGGCTATGGGTGATCTAATTTTTTATATTCTCCCACCTCCAGCAAGTAACAACATTAATTTAAAGATGTAGGTGAAACAAGCTGCCAAATATTTTATCATAAGTGAGTGTTTTTTGTTATTGTAAGCAAATCCTCTTAACACATGAACAGTTTCTTAAAGATTTAGTGTATGTTTTTTGAATTTTACTGTACTTTTGCTAAATAACAATGCGTGGGCTTTATTTATTAAGGTTTTAAGGCGGTCGGAAAACTTAAACATGTCTTTTAATAAATTTTGATAAAAAATCTTATTACATATAACAGTAACTTTTTAACTCAGTCACTGTCTTATTAATTGTGGTTTACAGTATTTTCAATATTTTACTACTGTAACTCTAAAATACAGGCTCATTATTCAACCTTACAAACTCGGTTGTTTTCCGCGAACCGAACGTATTACTGCGGCCATTATGTCGAACATGTTAGCGCAATAACTTATCAATGTACCTGTTTTTGGGTTTACTGCGCGTCGAAATGCGCCGATTACAACGTAAAAATTGGTCCATTGTGTGCGTGAAACAAAGACAAAAGTTTCGGCCCAAGCGAAAGTTGCCCGATTTGCGGCAACTCGATTTTTTTTCTGTTTTTTACAGCGACACTCTCTTTCGTGATTACTTTATTTTGCGGCTAATGGAAACCGGGTTACTGGGTTGTTGTGTGTTATGTCATTCCGGGGCGGATTGATTACGGAGTTGTGGTGTGGTGTTACGATGTGCTGTGATACACGAGTTTGAAATTTGCATATTGCTTTGATTTTGTTTGGATAGTTTTATCTTTTGGTAGATTGGGGGGGGGGAGGGTGAATTTGGTGAATACCCTTCTTCTGCCCGGCTTTGTTTTCTTACAATTTATTTCAAAATTTATCGTATATTCTCTTAAACCTTTATCATACAATTCCTTTAAACACCTGTCCTATATTGTATTATAAATAATACTTTAGTCAAGTTGGAGATTAACCAAGGCCAGAGTTTGTTTCCTTTTCAATTCCATTTCCTTTTTAATTATATTCTAATCTGTTTCGACTGTTTTTGGGATTGTTTCTGAATGTTTTGTGTGAATGTTGTCGTACCAGGTGCCATCTTTATCTACAAAAACACTAGGGGGCGTGACGGTTTCTTGCAAAAACAAATTTGTTACAAAGTAATGAGTAAGCATTTATTGTTTTGTAGCGTGCTAGGTATTTTGTAACATTAATAAAGCATTTGGTGACATGATTTGTGCCTTTGGGTATTTTTGTGATTACTCGGTTTATTGTCATTATTACTGAGCTTATTGATACTATTACTGAGCTCATTGGTATTATTACTAGTATTGTTGTTGTTACTACTGGGCATTTGGTTTTGTAGCAGTTAGAGAATTTGTGGTTTTGGTAACAAATAATGGACATTTTGTTTAGCTCTGTATTTTTTAATTGAAGTTAATATTTTCAGACATTTTTTAAACTCTAAAGCTTCTATTTAACAGTTTTTAATTAAAGGCTTCTTTATGATGATTTATGTTTTGATGTTATAAGTGGGACGGGCTTGCTTTAATTTTTGAATTTTTTTTTTGGTTTTTTTAAATTTTATTTTAAAAAATTAAAAAAAAATTTATTTTTGTATCTAAACCTGCTATAACATTGTTATGGTGCATGTACAATTTAATCTCAGTACCCCCGAAACAGACCAGACATCACAATATGCCCTATGCTTTATAAATCTTGTACATATCTTCAACATGCTACGTGACATTGTCTGAAAAAAATCTTTTCCATCTGAAGACCTTAAAAAACAGCTCTAGACTTCCGACTTAACTTGTTTAATACATTTGAAAATTTAATTACATATGTCAAAAAGTCGAAATAACAAGCCGATTTCTGCGTAAAATACATTTTTAATAATCACTATGTCTACAATTTGTTTTGAAACTGTTACATTTGGGGATGAATAATATAAAAGTTTGGCAGACAGAACAACAGATTTAAGGAGTTTTTGGCATCTTAAGGAGAGTTTTAGTTTTTGAGATTTAAGATGCCTTAGGGTAACTTTTTTGGTTAATAATGATTTTTCTAAAGTACTTTAGGTTACTGCTCACCATTTTTAGTAATTTTTTGTAAATTTTGGTTTTTTCTCTATTTCTCTTTCACTCTCTCTCACATACTCTCTCCCTCTCTCTTTCTACGCTTTCTCCACGTTTTCTATCTTCTGTCTTCTCTACCATCTCTCCCTCTCTCTCTGTTCTACCTTTCATGTACGCATACAATTAATATTAAACATGACTAATGTCAAATACCGTAATCCGCGAACTTTTTCGTTTTTCGTGTATAACCCCGCCCCCTTTTCCGAATCCGCCTTAATAACTCTTGTTTTCAGCATAAATCTTTCAACATTGTGTGACACAACGTCTCCCCACGTGGACATTCCATTTTAGTGCCATTACACCGTCGCCTCCCACCCGATCTCAACTATAATTTGATCTGATTTTGGATAATTTCTAAAGCCATGACTTTGCCGCAATTTTTGTTCGGCCCCACCATGAATCATGCCACTTCTTTCTTGAACCTACCTCCGTACAAAGAGGGTGTTAGCTATACGAGTAAGATTTTTTATTTTTGTTTTAAAAACGACTTATATTTTGATTTTTACTTAAAAATCAATCAATTTTTTTGAAAAAACTTTTTAGATAACAAAAATATGTTAATTTTAACCTTCATGTTTAAGCTTCAAGATCAAACTTTGTATTATTGTGTTCTTTGTAACATTTCAAATTACTGTTCTTTGTTTTAAATTGATATTAATGATATGTTCCAGCTTAAAAATTACCTACATTAACATGTTTCAGGTGTAAAAGTTTAAAACATTGCAAAATATACAAACGTACCTAGGATTTTATATCCTGGTTGACTAATTGCAAATATCTTTCAGAGAACTTAGACATATAAACATTTAAAATTTAAAGTTTAAAATGAAAAAAGCCGTACTGAAAAACCTTATCGTACTGAAAAAACCTTATCGTATTGACAAATCTTATTGTACTATATTATAAAGTGATACTATAAAATCACATTAAACCTCAAAAAACTACGCTTAAAAACCTTATCGTACTCAAAAGCCACCTAAAAAATTATTTTACAAAACATTTCAGATCACCTATAGTATCCGCAGGCCCCTTTTCTAAATTCCGCTTTTTTCAGAACGTGTGCCAAATTGCCAGAAATGCGGTCAACACGGGCGGAAGTCGCGTCTGAAGGGCCATAAGCGCGTGTGCCCATTCAAGGACTGCAACTGTCCCAAATGCCAAGTGGTCAGCGAACGCCAAAAGCTAATGGCCGACCAAATCAAGATCCGTCGCCGTCAACGCAAAGATACCATCATGAATTTGACCAGAGAGAAGATCACGGCCACATTGAACGCCGCCGCGGCAGTAGCGGCCGTTCCAGTTCCCGGCTTCCCGCAATTGAGTGCTTTGTGTAAGTTTTTTTGAGTTTTTGTGGGTCTTACCGGTCGATATTTTAGAAAATTACCGGTCGATATTTTAGATGAAACCTTGATAAGATGTTTTACGAAATTTATAGTTATCAAATTTTTTAAAACTGCCAAAAGTTTCAAGCAAAAATCTTTTAAGATTCCAAAAACGTATGTTAATTACCATGACATTTGGGAAGTGTTTATCTCCCCTCCCTTTCGTTAGGACTTGTTTTTTCAACGTAAAGTGCGTATAAAGTGCACGTTTCGATTATTTGGAAACATTTGAGCCATAATAAATTTGTTTACTGTCTGGCCCACTTCCGCGCCTTTTTTCTAATTACCTCAGGGCTTTAAATTAGAGATCGTGTTTAAAGTTTTATATGATTACACGCTTGTGACGTGTTGAATTACATTAGACACTGTTGTTACATCGTTCAAACACGTATTTCCTTTATGTAGTACGTATTAGAAAAGTTTTTGTCTGACATTGGGGTAAGTGTAGGTTGAAGAACGGTTCACATTCATACTTTTAAACAATTATATTTAATTAAATAGAGGTAAAAGGTTTACAATACACCTTCACGTGTAAGTCATATACCTTAATATGTCAGCTCCCACAGACGTATGCACTTGCCGTGTTTTTGTATGGATTAAGAGTGTAACAAGTCTGTTTCTTGTTTTTAAGCTAATAGTGCAAATGTTAAAGATTAGGCTGTCGAAAAGTTCTTTATTATTGTCTGTGCATTAAGTGGGGGTGTGTGTCTCATATAAAAACAACTAAATTTACTAGCTCATGAAGTTTGAATCTTAAGGGTACAAACAAAAAAATGGCAATAAAAACAAAAATTACTGTAAGATATATAATTAAACATAATTCAAAATTAATACAGACACATATATTAACTAAAACTTTTTTCAGACTCCGCTGCAGCTACCGGAAATGTAAACCCAGCCGCCTTCACCCGCCCACCCATGCCCAACCCTTTGGGTCCACTAGGTATGCCCGGACTAAATATGGCCGCTCTCACCCAAGCCGGCCTCGACAACCGCAGTTCCCCATTGAGCATGAACAGCCTAGCTACCATCTCTTCATCACCTCAAACATCTACTATAATGTCGCCGCCTTCAACTCTAGGAATGACGATTCCTTCACATGCATCTAGTCCAGTTCTTTCCTCAACTTCCTCGGCCGACTTGACTCCACCACAATCGGCCGGTCTTTCTGCACCTGTAGCCATCAACTCACTCATGAATCCGGCTTCATCTAACCCCGGGTTGCTGGACAACCAGCAATTGTTGCAACTTTTGTTGTTGTGTCAACAAACCCCACAACAATCGGCCGGCTTAGGCCACAATAGCATGGCCCAGACCACGTTAAATCAGCCAATGGTTTCGAATCCCACTTCACCCACTGGAAACATGGACATGAGCGAACAGTTGCAACAATTGTTGGCTTTGGCTGCCATGAATCAACAGACAGTCCAACAACTTAGCCCACCTCCAGAAGACATGAAGAAGTTCATTGACAACATTGACTCGGGGTCAGAGAAGCATTCTTCATCGGAAGGTGGTGACGATGAAGAAGGCAATGATGACGTCGATGTTGTCTAATTTTGGTACGAAGTGCACTGTAGTAGGACATAAAAATGGATATCGTTATCAATCTACAGTACTATCGCTACAGAACTAAACAGATTACTACAGTACAATTGACTACGTCATCAAACTTGTGCTAAATAGTACCAAAGAGTATATTCAACACCCACCTGTACCAAATACCGTCATCCCGTGGACTGCTTTAACCATTGAACTCACGTTACAGTAATCTATTCGGTGTAAAACCTGTAATTTTATATTTTCAACGTCTTTCACATCAACATATTACGGTAATTGTCTTATTTGCATATATTATAGAGGTACTGTGGTCGTTGCAGTATCTTGTACTGTAAAACATACAGTACTCTAACAGGCAAATATACAAGTTGCTGTAGTAGTTGATGCACACATAACACATAAATATTGTAAAATGTAGCTAGTTTAACATACCAATGATCTTTTGCTATATTATTGTAGTAACACATAATATATTTTGTACTGAAAACTTATTACCAGCTGGTTGTTTAATAGAGCCCAATGCCTGAAATGAGTCCCAATCAAACATTTTGTAATTGTCCCAAAGTTGTAACTTTACTATTAAACTCATAATTCGTTTTTAAATCATATTTATCTTGTTTAAAATACTGTGCGATTACTGTACATACAGTATGACCGCAATATTTTGTAACTAATTTTTATATATCGTAACTTATAGTAAAGTGTTTAGCTCTTACTACTCGTAATATTGTAACTTTCAATACTCGTGCAATCTTGTACATTACCATATATACGAAACCAATCTACCTTATGCTGTACAACCGTTTCTCTACCTTCATTTCCCCTACCCCTCCCATTTTTTTGTTTTTACCGCCCCCAACACGTCTCCAATTGAACCCTTGGGCTCTACCTCGGTTAATATTTTTCTATAATATTTTATTGATTGTCGACTCATCTCATATCTATATATTACCTTAATAGTACCATTTATATATATTAATTCTTGTGATTACTTGAGTCGCCTTATAGAAAACAGAAATAAACATTACAATCAAATCTGCGGTGGACTTTAAGGTTTTCAAGTAAATATTTAAAAAATGGCTGACGAAGACTTACGTAGACAACAATTTCATCAAGACCAGAAAGTAATTACTCTAAGGCTGAGCGGGTGAATTTAGTCTGAGGACCATACTTTAGCATCCGGCGTTGAGGGTAGTCCAAAGATCGGAAGATTGTTACCTAACATTGTAATAAGGTTAAAGATTGAACCTAAAACAATATAGACAATACCCACTTACCCACTAACTCTTAAACGCAGTAGGATTGGGTTAGGCTAAAGAAGGGCGATGGGGACTTCTCTCTTCATCATAAAACCATTTTGCAAAAAAAAATATTTTGGTTTTACCCCCCCCCACTTATTTTTAAAAAAAGTTGTCAATTTCTTTCTCCAGGCCAAAATCACCCACCAGCTACTGCAAAAAGTACCATTTTTTACATTTATTATTACTTCAGCTAAATACAACAAACTACAACTTTAAAATACTACTGTAAGATTACAAAATAACATATTGAAGTAATAAAAAACCCTTACAACACATTAAACACCAGCAACAGTCTAAGCGTATGTTTATTTTTAAATAATGCAAGTTTAAACTCAATTATGAGCATTTCATATTATTGTAACGTTATATACAAGTAAGAGATCATGGCACATGGTGTGGCATATATGAAAAAGTGCAATGTACAATATAAAATAAAATTGTCATAGACAACTTTTTGAAAACGTACAAAAGTTTTAAAGAAATTTAATGGATTGTAGTACAGTTTCAACACAACGGAATAGGGGGGGGATAAGAGTAGGAGGACTTAATAGAAATAAAAATTTAAAGACAACAGAATATGAAAATGAAATGTAGTATTTGTAACATAAAGAATGTGAACAATAAATTAAGTTTCTTGGACGGGTATTTACAAACAATGTCTGTATAGGATAATATGATGTTGCAGTAGTATAAAAATAAATTATGGCTTTTTGAAGATAGTGTTGTTGGTACATACTTCAATTATGCTTAACATGACCAAACAATAAATTTGATGGTGATGTCATATGGGCTCAGAACGTTGGTTCAACCAAAACGTAAGGGCTAAAATTTTAAATTTATATTTTTTAAAAAAATTTTAAATTTATATTTTATTTTTATTTTCTATTTTCAAATTTAAAACCTTAATTTAGTAAAAACTGAAGTATTCTAGCCTACCCACGTGCCCATGAACACAATAAATCTTATTTATGGTAGTTTTTTATAAACGTAAGTCCGTTTACCATACTGTCTGTACTCAAAGTTAATTCCCGCAAACAGTATTTGACATTTCAATTTTCAATTACAGTAAGTTGGTGTTACTTGCTCACAAAAAATTTTTGTAACAACAATTTTGTCACAGAAAAACCAAAAACCCTTGACGATTTTTAGTGTCAAAAGCAATTTTTGTTGTAATGATCGTATACCACACATATCGCCAAGTTGGCAACAAACCGCAATAATTATAGCAAGTAAACATGTTTAAATAGGTATTCTTTATAGTTTTAAACTAAACTAACTGAATTGAAAAACTCCAAAACTATTTAAGTACATAACACTATGATACAGTAATCTTAATAAACCATTTTTAAGTTTTACAGTAATTATAGTAAACAATTCAGTAATGATAGTAAACGGCCTTAACAAAGTAAACTACTAACTACTATTAATAATGTTAAACTAACTAAATGCCTAAAGAAGAATTAGTAAACAAGATAGTAAAAAGTTCATTGAAACCAACTTACATCTGATTCATAATCGTCGTCATTTCCTTCTTTGTCTGCCCTTCGTATCCTCATGGCGCGAATGTTAAACAGATACGATTCACAACAAGTCACTAGGAGTAGTGCTGAAATTTTATTAATAATTATTTTCTTATACACAACACTCTTAATAATATATGTATGGGACTTTTAAAACTATTTCAAAAAATTTTACTTGGCCCAACAAAATTTTTAACTCTTACAGTAACTTTTAATCCTTCCTTATGCTCACAATAACTAACTTAATTAATTTCTACTTTCCCTTTTTCCTACAACAACCCTATTATCACTCTCGAATTCTTACAGTAACCCTCTTTTACCAGCAATTACAATTTTGAAAGAAAAGTGACGTGAAGTTGATCGTTCCCATCGTTTTGTAGCAACAATAGAATACTCATGAATTGCAAAAAAGCAAGAAAATGATCAAACAGATCGCCCGCTTTTTCGCATAAAATACGTATTTTTGCATTTTCAATGACTCGTTAATTTTTAAGGATAGAACACAAGAAAGCCTAGTCTGTCTAAAAAAAGTTTATGTAAGCTAGGCTTAGACGTGACTGTGCAATCAGGCTTTGAAATGTATTTACAGATAACGTAGTAACAAATGCGTCTGTAAAAAGCTGTGTGAGGCTAGCCAGATGTCTTTAACACCAAATAAAAACAGTTTACAATATGAATCATTATGCCCTTTTTTCCTAAATAGCCCTTATTCTTACTAGACATGGGGAACGAGCCGAGTTTACTTTTCAGGCCCGGCCCAGGCCGGCCCTAATTTTTTTATAAAACTCGCCGTGTTTTTCGGGCCAGCCGGATTTTTTCGGAATTTCCAGGCCCGGCCTAACCTAAAGTTTGCTCAGACTTGGCCCGGCCTGTTCCCCATATATAATTCTTATAAGTTAACAACACTTTGTACAACTTCCTTATCCGTCCTACTATTGTAAAAGCATTTACACCATAAAATCACAAAAGAAATTGTAATACTAAGCAATGGACATGAATATTTTTTAGAACACGCCCCACACTCACAATCAGGGCCAAACGGAGACTTCTTTGGTTCTCCACCCCCCCCTCCTCTAACGCCCGGCAGTGCTCACAATATAAAAAGCTTAAAAATTATACAATAATCGTGCCAAAGAATTGAAAATCACTGTCAGAAAATAAAGAATACGACTTACAAAGTAAGATCGTTAGAAGTAATCGCCATAATAATAGTTTGAACACCATTTTAGGTAGCGTTATTGTAGTGTAACTAAAATTAAATCAAAATAAAATTTTGAATAGCGTTTTAGAATATAAGTATTAGTACACTAGTTACTGCACAATTATGATTTACAGTAACTAAAAAACCACTTACTTTAAGTAAAGCACTAACTTGATTGTAATGTTTCTCTCGTGGTTGTAAAACGATTCCAAAAGCGGAATGCTTATAAAGAAACATTAGAGAATAATAAAAAAGTGGGCGGGGCCTGTTTGACTCGGCGAAGGTTTGGTAATTTGTGAATCACTTTTTACGGGCATGGTAATTCATAACACCCACAGCCCGAATTCATGCATTCGAATTAACGACGGTTTGGGCTAGTTTGAATAATTTTCAACGTCACTGTATTAAACATACGACATGGTTCGAAGAGAGAGTGTATTGATTGGAGAAAGGGTAAAGAAAAAAATGATATAGATGATGAAATGAATGAAGAAAATTAAAATCATTGAAATAGGTTGACAATAAAAGCGGAATAAAAAAAAATGATAATAAGGAAGTTGAATACAGTACTTTGTCAGCAACTCCAGGCGAGCTGTTGTTATCAACGAGGAGAAAGTGTGAAGGCGTCATACTGGTTTTTAACAGTAAACTACTAGGCAGAGGCGGCTAGTTTCGTCTTGTTTCTAAAAAATCTCATCCCCCCCCACCCTCTCTAGAATCCAACCCCCCCCCCTTCTTTCTTTGTCACTTCAACCCCTCCCCCCCTTCATAACCCTAATGTTTCATCACAATTTAAAACCTGTTAATTTCAAAAACCGTAAAAATTTTCATAACTACAGTAAATTTTCAAATATAATTTAACACGAGGAATTTTACGAAAGCTACGACACTTAATGGCGCATCAAAGACTCAGCACATAAAAACATCACATGACGATATCTGAAACATACATAGTTATACGGTGATTTATTGCCTCAGGGTTTTACGATATAAACAAAGTAAAAGTGCACGCGGGTTATGGATAGAAACTGTAGTATAATTAGTGGGTTTCAGACGAAAAATGAAATTTCAGTGTAATTCCACGCGGTTTTTCAAATTTTTAAAATTATTTGTATTTTAACTATTACTCATCGCCAGGGCTGGAATAGTTATTATAGAATGATAAAAGAAAGAGTAGAGGGTAAAATTATACAAAATAAGTTTTAAAATTACAGAGTAAACCCAGTTCAACTTTCTTCAAAAAAAAATCATGTGAAAAAGTTACCCCCTCCCCTCCCTCTCACCAAGCTTTAATTACCACAGTACTAAACATTTTCCACTGCGTAGGAGAGTATTTAGAATAGTAAAAAAATCCCAGACATTTCAAAATTGTTTCGAAGCTATTTTTACATTCCTATTTGGAGCCATGCCATTCATCATTAAACCAACCCCCTTAAATTGATCAGTCGTTTTAATTAAAGTTTTTTATAAAAACTGTATTACGAGTAGTTTAACTCTTCCTCATTCGATAATTACGTAGTAAAAATTGGCGTAGCATTATATCAATATAAATTATATTTTTAAAAGCATTATTACCTAAAATTTTAATCTTTAAGTAAGAATGGAAAGGTCAGAAGTCAACATGTAGACAAAATGTAATATTTTGCCAGATTTTTCTTATTTGTCTTGTAAAAAGATTAATGGATTTTATAATCAGACGTTTGTAGCCAAGCGTTAGCAAGATGATGAAGATGGAAGTGTTGCAACCCGAGAAATTCTCACCCTACCCTACCCTACCCTACCCTACCCTACCCTACCCTACGTTACCGTACCCTACCCTACCCTACCCTACCCTACCCTACCCTACCCTACCCTACCCTACCCTACCCTACCCTACCCTACCCTACCCTACCCTACCCTACCCTACCCTACCCTACCCTACCCTACCCTACCCTTTTCAAACAAACAACAATATTAACACTGCCACGCCTTAGTATTGTGTATTTTTCCAAGTTATATGCAGCTTAACACAATAGATCCAGTTTATCTTATTCATACCAACACAAAGTTCATTTATCGCTGGCGTCGACCTTCACAAAAGTTTTTATTCAGATTTTTATGCTCTTTTATTTCGTATTTATACGAACAAATCTTGCTTGAAAAGTTTATTTTGGCTGAAATGAAGCTTTTGGTTTTTACTTTGATTGTAAAAGTTGTTGGTTACTGTAAGTTTTTATCTTTTGGGTACAACATTTTTACACATATTCCTCTCTTTCCCTTCTTCCTCAACTTATATTAATAATTGAAACCAAAAAATTCAAATTTTTATTAGGTCCATTAACCATTAAACTCCCAAAAATGTCAAAATGTGATAAAAACGTTTAAAAACCATTTATAATCATTCCTTGGCCTTTTTATTACCTATCAAAAACTAAAACTTCGGAAGTAAATCAAGTATAAAAAAGTAATCAAATACAAATTTTAGACGCATTTACAATCCCCCTGCCGTTTGGCGGTATCAACATTGACAAGAATGCTCAAGGAGAAACTTCCGTAGATACTTTTTCAAATTTAAACTTTTTTGGTTATGGTGCTAACACTGGTTTTAAAGTGAAGGGCGGAGACAGTGGACTGACTCTTGAACGTAAGTTTGATATCGATTTTCTAAAGAATTTGTAAGTTTATACAAATTATAATGTTTTTAGTTAATTTATATTTTCTACAACAAAAAATTTTTAAAAAGTTTCAGCTAGAAATGAAATCTTAGTAAAAAACAAAAACTACGGTGTCAATTCTACATTCGGCTTTGAAAAAGAAAAAGGAATTGCTGTAGACAGTGACGTTAGTGCTGGTGACAACACTTTTCATGTAAGTTTAAATTTACTGTATCTATATACCTTTTGACTTTCGGCAAATATTATTTAAAAATCAACCCAAATTATTAAAAAAAATTATCTCCTTTATGCCTCTTCACCAGCGCTTCTCTAGTGATGTAAAAATTTTAAGTTATCTTACCGTTGTAAATTTCTAGATATTATTAATACTTCTATAAATAATTTATAAGTTTACAATTGATGTAAGCTTTTTATAGATAGTAAACAATTGGAATATTATAGTTTATCAAACGCATTTAGCATTTATTCAGGCACAGCTTGTGTCAGCCTTTTTTAAGCTTTTTACGCTTCAAAAAACCTCTAGCCTTTATTATTACTTCATCAATTATAATGAATATTTATTTACTTTGTCACCTACGCACGGTAGACACAGGCTGTTTTCAAAAATTTTAAAATTTTAGGGCTATACACGGCTGTGGATTTAAAAGTTCTTGAAAAATGAAAGCTTTTCATAATAAAAAATAACATTTAGTATTTTAGGGCGGTCTAGGCAAAGAGGGTCAATTTATCAACGAGATTGGTCAAGCTACACAACAACAAGCTGCTGAAAGAAAAGCATTGCCAGAATCTGTTGGAAAGCTCGGATAAACATAAAAATTGCAATTTTACTCAATTTTCGTATCTACAGTAAGCACACCGTAATAAAGAGCTTAAAAACACGATTTCTTAATAAATATATGCAAAAAGGCCTTAATCAACGCTACGCTAGAAAAAATCCGCGTCTTAAACAGGCTTACCTTTGATTTTAAGACTATTTAAAACGACTCCAAAGAACTTGCAGTTAAAATGCAAATGACATATTAATGTTGGCTGATTTTACAAAGATTTCATCTAAAATGATAGCAAATTTTGAAACATACATAATAAATTTACCGCCACTTTGCTTATCAATATGCATTCTATTGATAAGCAAAGTGGCGGTCTAACTAAAATTTAAAGGTTATATAGTAGTGTTTCTTACAGATTATATACTATTATCCCTAACGCTTAATACTCAACAAAAAAACTTTAAAAAAGGTTTAAAATTAAAATATTTATTGATACTCGGTATAATATTATTTTATTGATACAATCCAAGGCTAGTAAAAACAGTGTTAATTAAATTGGTGAGAGGACCTACAACATAATATTCATAACTGTATTCATATCCATAATCAAATCCGTCTTCTGGGCCGTAATCAGCTACAGATTCTCCATAATCAACACTTTCAGACCATTCTTCCCAATATGGA
Organism: Bursaphelenchus okinawaensis; assembly: GCA_904066225.2. Taxonomy (NCBI): domain Eukaryota; kingdom Metazoa; phylum Nematoda; class Chromadorea; order Rhabditida; family Aphelenchoididae; genus Bursaphelenchus; species Bursaphelenchus okinawaensis. Next base: position 197,645 of record CAJFCW020000005.1, on the reverse strand, counting down.
ATGTAAAGTGAAGTTGTATCTAACAATTCGAAAAACTTTACCCTTTTATTTAATCAATAATCTTTTTCAAAATCAAGATATAATTATAATAATTAAAAAATGCTTTGTTTATATTATGCATCTAGGTTTAATAAAAAGAAATTTCTTACATTTTAAGACTGCTAAAAGCACCAATAAAAGATAATTTAACTTTGTACACATAGTAAAGTCAATACCCAAATGATTGTATTCGATCACAAGTTTATAGATTATTAAAGGAGAAATAGTAGTTCCTATCATTTAGCAGTTTTACAATGAAGGTTTAGAAGACTTGCATAAATTAGCAAATGTTTTTTGGTGGTCACGTAGTGGTACTATCATATCACTCACTGTATTAAAGATTGAGCAGTTCATTTATATCTATTTGGAAAAAGTACTCTATAAAGAATAGCAATAGCTAAAAATAAATTTTGAGTAAACTAGGCTGTCTTATAAACTTTGGGCCTAAAATTATGATGTTTAAACTTAAGATCAATAGGTATACTGAACAGTTATATAATACTGTTACTCCATTACGTAACACAGCAGATAAAACAGTATATTCTATTAAATGCTTAGGCTTACGCTAAGGCTAACCAATTTTTATAATGACGCTATATAGCGGCAAAGTTTGGGTTTATATACTCATATTATATGGCAGAGAAAAAAAATTCCGCACAGAAAATATAATAGCGCTCGTAGTAATTTTGATGGGTCGTTTTACATCGAGGCAAATATTATATAAAACAATTAATGTTACGATACATGACAAACTTAAGCTTAGGCTTAGGCTTCGTCTTAGGCTTAGGCTTCGTCTTAGGCTTAGACTTTGTCTTAGACTTTGTCTTAGGCTTAGGCTTAGGCTTAGGCTTAGGCTTAGGCTTAGCAAGCTTTATAATGACGGTATATAACGAAAAGAGTTTGGGTTTATATACTCATGTTATATGGCAGAGAAAAAAATTCCGCACAAAAAATGAAGTGAAGTAATAGCACTTGTAGTAATTTTGTTGGGTCGTTTTACATCGAGGAAAATATTATTGTAAAACAATTAATGTTACGTAAGAAACATTGCGCAACAACGTTTTTTGCATTTTCTCTTAGGCCATTTTATTATGTCATTAATGTTAAGCAACGCCATGTAAGTTTCGTGATTATCAAGCGTTATGTATGACCTTAAAACTGTTCACAGTGTATTTACTAAAAAAAATTTTAAAACTCGCAATATAAGTCATAAATAAATATAATAATGGATTATTACAAATATTCACAACGCTGTACACAGGATCCGTTTTGTAGTCACTTAATCAAGAGTGACACCAAAAATCGATGCAATGAAACGTTCGACATCTTCCAAAAACTTCTTGGTAAAGGAACTTTCGAGCAAGAAGTCTCCGACAGCCTCGGGATCTTCATCTCCTTCCCATGAACCCTCGTGACTGGTCGGTGGTGGTCGTAGAGTTGGTCGTGCTAACGTCAACATTATATCTAAATTTGTATATTTTTAAATTAACTATCTTTGACTCATTGTTTCTGATAAATGATATCGCAGTACATATTACTATTAAATTATTGTAAACACTTACGTGACCATAATAAGATGGATAGTATCAAAAGAATATTAGAACTATAAGACATGTTTTATGCGGTTTGGCTGTAGAGTTCCAACAAATCGGCCGATATATAATATTGGTAGTCGTTTGAAAGTTTTTCTTAATAAAATAGTATTCCAAGCCCAAATATAGTATCTGGCAACTTTTTGTGTTTGATATTTTAAGTCCAATTCAGGTTAACAGCCAAAATAGATTGACTTTACTATCAATTACAAAACAAGCCTTTGAACCAACTCTATCTACTCCATTTTATTCTTCTCGACATCCAGTGAATAACAGATTTGCATAAACTTAACCAACGTACTTGATGAAAAAAGAGTGTGAAAACACAGAAAAATAAATTGAACGGCTTGACTTGTTTACAATTTAAAACGTTGCTTTAACTTTAGGCTATTTATGGCTTGTTCTCAACCTTTCTAGAGTGTAAAAGAGTGTGGAGGCTTATGCATATGAAGAACATCTATGGTCAGATCATTGGTCTTTATTCTATACAATGAGGAAATAAATGAAGTGAAATGTCAATAAAGTGTGAATTTTTCTATTTTATAAAAAATCATGTTTTTTAAACTCCAAAACGCCAAAGGTTTTACCGCAAAATCCAGTAACTTTGGAGCGTTCTTTTTTAACAAAGCTGCCGTCAGATTATTGAAAGCAGAGATGGTAAACAGAGCATTCATTCTATGGTAAAACATTCATCGGAACATCTTCCACATCTTGCACCCTAATTTCTTTCTTGCTGACTTCTGTAGCCGGTCTCTTTTCTTCGCACCGTTTCTCCGCCGCTTTTCCTCTGCCCAACAATCTCTACGCCGGCTTTTTGACTTTTGTAGAGTTTATTTCAAATCTGGTGTGTGCGGCGCTTAAACTTTGGTTAACCAACCGTGTTTGTGTCCCGACAATCGTTTATTAATCAGACATAAACACGATGTGATTAGGGATATGGAAGGTTGCTAAGCAAACGTTTTTTGTCGTAATTAAAAAACACAATTAGTTTTTAAAAAATATATGACATTTAAGTACTAATAACAACAGTATACAAATTCAGTACTTTAAATACTCAGTTTGAAAAACTCGTAAAACAATTTTTTTCACAAGTCACAATGACTAACTTTGAAGTTTTTATGCTGTAATTTTGTGGCACAATAATGGTTCAAAGCTTCATTTAGTAATTTTGAGTTATACACAATCAAACGCTGTTTCAAATAAATTTAAAAAACTTTATTGACACTTTGTTCCTATTCTCTGTTTTGTCATTCCGTCTATACTCTTCTCTCTCCCAAATGAACAACCTTTCCGAGTAACAAACGGTGACCAATGCGGCTTATTTTCGACACCAAGAAAATTATTTGTCTTTACACACCACAAACAGACGAGATACATATATCTGCACCCCTATCGGCGTTGGCTCCTCCACTCCGCTCCAACAAGCCTTTATTCACTCCGAGAAAAACTTAAACGTCCGGTTTGCCCCCACCAATTTTTCGCTTCTTTATTTGTATCCTAAACTATAACGTTCTTCTCGTCACGAATAACCTTTTGCCTGCTTTTGCGTAGATTTCAACCCTCTTCTTTCTATTTTTCGACTTAAGCGACGCCGAGTTTGGGCTTAGGAAAAGCATGAGGCTAAAGACCGGCCCCAAAGTCTCCAGATGTAACTTTTAGTCTTTTTATTTAGGAATAGGGTTTCTCGCATTTTCTTCACCAACATTCTCAAAGGGTTTTTTGTTTTTGAGACTTGGGGATTTGTTTTTAATGTTTTTATAGTATCATAGCTTGGAGGTATAAAATTTGAAAACCCTTATTTATGATTATACAAAAACGGCCTGGTTTTTATTTTTATTTTGTACATAAAAATATAAAAATTTTTTAAATTTTTTTTCAAAAATATTGCCTTTCTTAATATGGTTAATTTCTTCTAGTACTTCAACGTTAACAACTATCAAGTACTTCATCATTGCCTAATTCTATAGTAATCCCGACGTCATTGTCACCATTTTTCAAAAATATCCAAAAATAACCGTCTAAAAACTTAATTGCAGAGTAAAAACTAAATTTCAATTTTATGACGCCAAGTTTTGTTTTCAAATTCACTGCTTCAAAATGCTCTCCATCTTTTTCGCGATATTACCGGCTCTTTAGCAGTTCGATTCTCGTATATCTCAGTTTTAATTTGTGTTTCTTTTTTCGGGGTTGACCCTTTACACAGGCCCTTTTCCCCTTCACTCCGTTCATTCTCTAATCCATTAGAGTTAATTGCGGAAAACAAGCACCGTGTCTCTCTTTACATTACTACTAAAACTATATTGTAAGCGGGAGTGATAGGGGGATGATATTGAAAATTGTGAAAAATGATAAAGCTCTTGGAAGACGGGAGGACGAAAAAGAATTATTTTTTAAATGATTTTTCTTGTGAACATCGACAGGACAACGATTTTTTAAAATTTTTGAGATATCGTTCCCTATCCACCTTCCCTAGAACCCTGTTTATGTATCTGTATTTTTTAAACTATATTGTTTTTACATAAAGTAGTCCAGAACAATTTTGCCATCTAACTCCACAACCCTAAAAAAGTGGTTTTTTGAAGTAATGTCATCAAAAGTAGTAGAAAACTTGCGATCGAGTCAACTTTTTTCCGCAATATTGAAGCTTGGATCTTTCACCAGCCGGCGCCCTCTGACGCCAGTTGAGTAGTTGGAGAAAATGTGGCCGCAGTCCTTTGTTTTTCCACGCAGGATTTTCTTTTTGCGAAAAAAAAATTATTTTGCAGTTTCGAACAATCCCCACACTACACATTATGTCCGTTCCCTTCTCGATACGTTTTTCATATATCTTTTTTCGGTCGCTAACAACCCCCAAAAAGCTCGACCTCGTCTTCTGCCCCACTGTCTTCTTGTTCCCCTCTTCTTCAACTTGAGTTTGTTATAGGGGGAAGCTTTAGTTTGGAAGAAGTGTTGTTCTTTAGGAGGAATTTTTTAATTTTACTTTTAAAAACTTACATTTTTGGAAGAAAATAGCAACTTAAAATTTTTTAAATCAAAGATTAAATTGTTAAAAATCTAAAAAAAAAAAATTCTCATTTCAAATTAGAAAAACAAGAAGAAAAAGATCATGTCCTCTTTTTTCACTATAACTTAATCGGTTTGACCCTTTGAAACATTCGAAACTAAAAAAATTTTTCCGATGACGCCGTTTTACAAATGCACTTCGAGGCCATTAGTCACAAGACTAAAATTGTGTCGAATCAAGCGGTTTTATCCATGAATATTGTTTTTCAGCCCCCTTTACTTGGTTTTCTTGGTTAGTTGCGTGTAGCTTGTTGTTTTATTTTTTGGCCTTCATTTTAAGGGGTAAGATTATGTTTTTTAAAAAAACGTTTGGAGGAGAGGTAATTTTCATTTTTTAACCGATTGGTCAATGTTTTCATGGAACGAGGCACTTTCATATTCACTCCCCCCCCCCTGTTTTCTCCGCCTGAATATCAGCACGATTACCTTAAATGCGACAAAATTCCGCGGAAATTCATTTTTCGAAAAAAGGTTTATCCTTAAATATTCTTCATTTTGTTCGGCCACACTCCACCAGTAATTCCGGTTTTTATTTTATTCTACAAAGGTGCGTCCAGCTTCTTTTCGATGTTTGTAAGGGGAGGGGGGGGTGGTCTTTTTGTTCGGTGGTTCAAAGCGCATTTTTAAAAAAGCCTTTTTGAAGGTTTAATTTTTAGTTGCGCAGCGTGGGTTTTTTTAAATGTAGTAGGGACATTACTTGTGGACCCCCCCCCCTTCAGATTTTTTAAAAAATGTAAGATGTGCCCTTCCTATTATAAAAAAAAATAAATAAGAGGATATCAGCCTTCGCCCTTCATGTATATAAGAATTTTTTGGTAGGCTCCCCCATCCCTCAACATCCTTCCAGTTGCTTTTTGGGCACTGACTACGCCTTACATGATGTTCTCCTTGTCCACCCCAAAGTAATACCACTTCTTACAAACTGAAAAATTGAAAATTCGTTTTTTATATTTAATTGGGTTTGACGGACGCAATTCGTGTTTGTTTTACACACACAAAACTGCAGTGTTTTTGACCGATAACAATCCGAACTCATTTTATCTCGAATGTTTATTTCTCTGACCGTCGAATCTCATTCGTTTTTTACAGTGTTTAGAGAGTGTTTTCCGTTTATATTGCGCCTTTTCGAAGGACTTACAATTGGTCTTGGAAGAGCTTGTGCGCAGGGTATAGGAGTTATATTATAGGTGGTGTTTGGAAATCTCACGGATAATTTTTAAGGTTAAGGTTTCTAATTTATTAAACATCTAAGGTTATCGTCAATATTTTAAGAATTCTGTGCTTTTCCAAACTAAAATAGACGAAACGTTATAGAACATTTCTTTATCTTAAGTATTCTATATCACATACTCTATTTTGGCTCTTTCTCTAACCAGATATCGCTTGTTCTCTAATATTGTTGACTCCTGCATTTTCAAACAACTTCTCTTTTTTTTAAATGGTGTGCCGACGAAATTATTGGGGGGGATTAAAAAATTCCAAGAGGCATTTTTTGCGGCTGGTTTTTATAACACCAACGTCATATGTCCTCTTTTCTTTTCACTAAAAATTTTCTTGCTGGTTAGGGCTGTTGTTAGAAGGTTTTTAGTAACAACAAGACGACGCGTTTCTTTTTGGTCAATGTTTTTTGAAAAGTTGGGGGAAACGTTCTTTCTTTTTTGAGTTTCATATAAAAAAAGGTTTTTTTTTGGGTTACAGGCAATGAATTTTTGACAATTTGAAATTTATATTAAGTGACTAAAAGTAGTGTAGGTTAAAAGTTTAAACCTGATAACTGTTTTTTAAGTTAACGGTAACGCAAATAAAAAATCACTTACTTTTTTGGAAACGGAGACCAAAGATCAGCATTGTCTTACTATTATGACTCTTATTTTTATTCTGTACACATTGAATTTATTGATTATTTATGGCGGCCTTTGTAAGAAACGCTACTTTTTTACATTCCTTACTCTTCCTATCACCACTTTTTTATCCACCCCATCCACGTTCTCTATAAAACCACCCTCTCGTCTTCAACCCCATGTTCATCTGTTAGGGGGAAAGGTCGTCGTCGTATAATGTTGTTACTCTATGCGTCCGCGCCGTGCCTCGCAATGCGTCTCATCGAAAACATATCTATCTATTTTTTCAACCCGAAAAAAAGCGAAAAATAAAAACTTTGGGGTAGTGGTGGGGGGATGGAAAAGAAGGTGTGCAGGACAAAGTGCTGCTGACCAAAACGAAAAAAGAAGGGAAGAGACTCGAGGGGTGAAACGTAGCTTTCCGAAGCCTCCGCTCTCATTTCTTTAACTTACAATATTTTTCTCGGTTTTCAATAAACATTTTTTGCTGTTGGTTTCCATAAAACCGACCGCATGGGATTCGCTGCATTTTTTTCGCATTTTTCGATTTTTTTAGATTTTTGATGAATATACTTTTAGTGCTAGTAATTCTGGATTAGTTCACCAATGGTTGTAAACATATTTTACACTTAGTTTTATAAATTTTAAATTAACATCAGGGACGGTTGGAAAATTTCGATCCGGAGAAAAGGGTCTTTTGTGAACTTTTCGTAAAACTTTTTATACACTAAAAGCTTATGCATTTAATGTGAAATCTACACGAAATTAATTTAATTATTACACAATTTACATTTATTTATGGCATGCAAAAGTGGATTTGTTTTTGCTAGTCATGTAAAACTACATTCTGGTTTGTACATTTACTAAATATGTTATTATAGTTAATGTGTTGATTCTCATTTTTGCTAAAATAACATCCCCCCCCCTTCCACATTTTCCTCATTCCCCAATCTAAATTTGCCCGCCCGGTCCAGGTTTTGTTTCTTTTTTTAAACCTCTATAAATTTCAAAAGGCCCAAATCCCCCAAACTTACGTTTTATCGCTAATTTACTTGTAAGCACTCGGCAGTGTTTACCGTGTCGCTACACTGAAATTTCAATAACATGGCTGCAGTGGTCATAGACGGACGGTTTGCACGTGATGACGGGACAAACAAACGCCGTTTACTGTTTTGTTCTCTAGAATGTTATTTGGGGGCTTTCATAGAAACAACTCTCAATTTTTTGTTTTCTTTTAAACAAGGGATCAGTTTTTTATAACTTCTTCATGATCATCACACTTCAAGAGTCTTCTTTAATTGTCCTTCCTCTTCTCGGCGTATCTAGAAGAAGAGTTTTGTTATATTCGTGTTGACTTTTGGGTTGAAATATTTTGTTCAGAGCGATTTTGTTTTATTTTGGGGCGATAAAATAATCTTTTTTTAATTTTAAAGTTTTTTTAAAATTGTCTTCCTTAATTTGTCACAGTTCCTACTTCGATCCCTAAATTTTTGTTCTTTCACGTCAGTAGTACATTATGAACATTTTGCGGTGTTGATGATTTGATTTTATTACCGTACACTAAAAACTAAATTTGTAAATTTTTCTATTCCAGCCGTTCCCCATTCCCGCTTTTTTAAAAGTGGGCACAGTCCGGCCGGTGAACGCAACGGCATGGCCACCACTGAATCGGGTGAACAGATTGCAAATCCCGGCTCCAGTGCGTTTAAGTGCGACGAACCTTCGTTGCCAGCTAGTCTCGACACCTTAGCTTACTCGTCCGCGCCGTTAATACAGGCGCCAACACATTGTGCGTTCAGGACGGGTCTAACACAGCAACCGGTTAGTCATATTCAAGTAAGTTTTACAACGTTTTTATATATTTTAAATTTTAGATTGGAATTAAATCATTGTAAATGTCAATTGTTAGGTTAACTTAGCTAAAAATGCTTTTTATACCTTTAAAAGAAAACTAATCGTATTTTGATTTTTGATTTTGAATAGGGTTTGTTCAAAATTATGTTTTGAGGACAGTTAATTTAAACTATTTTTTTGCTTAAAATATTCGTTAATAAAATATAAAATGCTTACAAAATGGCTTTTTTAATATGAGTATGCTACGTTACTCTACGCCTCAAAAATTCAAAAACAACTGTAACCGTCTTCCATTGTTAATTCCCAATTATACCACTCATGGCAAACCGTTTTTTCGAACAAACTTCGCGTTAATCACGAGGTTTTTACAAGTTTCGTTGACATTTTTTGGAATGTCCTTTGTTTTTGTAATTTTAATTTTTACACTCTTTTCCAGTACTGTTGTTTTACCTTGTAGTGAGTGGTTGTAAGTATTATTTTATTTGGAAACATGTTGTTGGTGGGTCTGTTAAGCCGATTTCGGCCATGTTGTTTTGTGTAGTTTTATGGAGGGACCGATATTATACCTTCCTTGTAATTTTATGTTCATGAGGGTGTACAGTTTTTTAAAATTAAATACAGTACTTGTTGCTTATTAATTCGAATTATTTTAGGCTTGTTTTAGTAGGTGGGTTTATAGGCTTGCATAGGTATTTATTGGCTTGCGATGATAAAATTAAACATTTTTCTTCATTAAAGCGCTAAATAATTAAAAGAAAAGTATTCTCATTTTTCAGTATTCCAACGGTTCTCATCAAATCCACTCCAAACCGGGTAACGAACAGCTTGTCCCGATGTTGACCCTTCCTTCCACGTCCAACGAAAACCTCAACATCTATCAGCCGCACGACTATCGGCCAAACCGCACCCCACCTACGCCCACACATCATCATCAAGTCAACATTCCTCAACCACATAATGCCAATCTCAACGCTCCCACTGGTAGTAACGAATCGTTGTCGAACAACTCGGTCTCGACCAGTTCATCAGCACACGACAAGTACCAGGTGCTTGAGAATGCAGAAAACACTCCAAAACGACCGACTGAGTTGTTAAAGCCAAATGGTACCACAACTTTGTCATTGCCGGGAAATTCGATGGCAACAACGCCAGTCACGCCGAAGCCGCCAAGGAAGAGGAAAGCGCCTTCAGGTGAAAGTAAATTGAAACAACCGAAAAGTGACAAGAAGGAGCGTGGTGATAGGGTAAGTTTCCGCTACATAGGTTTTTACTTTAGAACACGAGTCGGAAGAATATATTTTATTAGCAGTTCGAAATTATAAAAAATTAACCTGCGGTCTGCAAAGTTATGGTCGCAGCTCGCAGTTTTAGGAAAATATTCTTTTATAAAATTTTTCTTTGTTTTTTCTTACCATCATTATATTTTAGCATTTAATAGTAAGAAAAAATTTTTATGTCGTAATTATTTTATATTATGGGAAATTTGATTGGTTTTACCATATTTCTTCTTAAAATTCGTTTTTTCAGACCCCAAAACATACTAAAGAAAACAATGGAATGTCTACGTTGGACCCGCAAACTCCGACTTCGACGAACGGTCGAATTCCGTTTCGAAAACGGTCGTTATCTCAAGATTCCAAGGATCCCAGCTCAATGTCTGATTTGAGCGACTGCAAGGACTGCAAACTGGATTGCGGGTCGGAAGCTTCAACCATACCTACGTGCTCTTCCATATCCTCTGCTTCTGCATATCAAAATGATCTTCAAGTGAAACATCTGACGGACGAGATTCATCGCGTCAACAGTGAACTGCAAGCCGAAAAACGACGAACTACACAATATAAAGAAGTTATTCGACAACTACTGGTAGAAAAATCAAAAGCGGCGAGAAAGGATGCCAGAGAGAAGAACTTGGAGGATCAGCTAAGGATTGGTCAATTCAGACCAACAAGGATAGGAGAACATTTCAAGGACCAGTGGACGGACGGGTATGCTATGGAGGAGATCAACTTGAAGTTGGAGAAGTTGAACAAGGAGAAAAACGAGATACAAAATTTGTCCGGCAATCTGAGGAAACGAAAAGGAGCCAAGGAAAACAAACGGTATGTCTTTAATATTTATGTTGTTTGAAGCTTAGGTCTTTGGAGGGATCTTCTAAAGTTTAAGAGGTTTTAAAAGGGTTTTCATGACTTTTCATGCTAATTTTAGTTTTATTATTGCTTATATTTTAAAATTAATTAATTATTTTAGGACGATAACTGAGCCAGCAAGTCCGTCTTTACAATCGCAAAATTCGATCGAAACTACACGACAACTAGACGATGGTACATTTCTACGACCTGAAGTACCGAAGGAAATGACTTCTCAGGAGATCTATGAACAAGAAGAGATTCTGAAGCTACGGCGCGAGCATTTGAAGCGAGACGAAGCCGACATGTTGACAGAAAAAGATCGGTTAGAGCGGGAGAGGAATTTGCACATCAGAGAAATGAAGCGGATTCAGTGTGAGGAGAATTCCCGATTCAAGAATCACATTGTGCTGCACGAACGTTACTTGTTAATGTCATTATTAGGCAAAGGCGGTTTCAGCGAAGTGTGGCGAGCTTATGATCTGGATGAGAATCGCTACGTAGCCTGCAAAATACACCATGTCAACAAGGAATGGAAGGAAGACAAAAAAGCGAATTATGTAAAACATGCAATGAGGGAAAAAGACATTCATAAAAGTCTACATCATCCTAGAATTGTACAACTTTTTGATCTGTTTACTATTGATAATGACTCCTTCTGCACGGTGCTTGAATATTGTGATGGCAACGATCTGGATTTTTACCTAAAACAACATAAGCAGATTCCTGAAAAAGAAGCTCGAAGCATTATAATGCAAGTTGTGAGTGCATTAAAGTATCTGAATGAGAGGAAACACCCGATCATTCATTATGACTTGAAGCCGGCTAATATTTTGCTACAATCTGGAACAGCCGGGGGCGAAATAAAGATTACCGACTTTGGATTGTCAAAAACAATGGAGAACTCGGATGATGGAGAAAGCATCGAATTGACTTCGCAAGGCGCTGGAACTTATTGGTATGTTTTCATCTTTATTATATTTTTTTTAGGTATAAAAAGGAAAATTTATGTTTGGGAAATAAATTTTTACTGAAAGTAAAGTTAGTATCTATATTAATGTTAAAAATAAACAAGACTATACAAAATCTTAACGGTTGAATTAACTTTTTTGTTTTTAGGTACTTGCCACCAGAAACATTCCAATCATATTCTCATGGTTATACACCAAAAATCAATTCGAAAGTTGACGTATGGAGTGTTGGAGTAATCTTTTATCAATGTTTATATGGTCGACGGGTAAGGGTTTGTTAAAACTTTGGATATTATTAGGTTATTTATATATTTTTACTATTTTCCAACGCTAAATCATATAACATTTTATTAGTAACGAAATCATTTTTAGCCTTTTGGTCACGAGCGAACTCAACAGCAGATTCTTCAAGAAAAAACTATTCTGAATGCTTCTGAAGTTTCGTTCCCTACGAATCCACGTGTTAGTGTTACTGCACAGGACTTTATTCGGGCGTGTCTACAGTACCGAAAAGAGGAACGTGCTGATGTTGCTCAGCTCAGTCAACATGAACTGTTTCGACCAAAGACCGCTAGGAGCTCTAACATTTAAAATTTGACGAATTTTGATGTTTTTTCTCGTTGTGATGGATTTTGATGTTGTTTTCTTCACCATCTTGGATTCTGCATTCGTTTTCTTTTTTTTTGATGGATTTCCAAGTTACAATGGTCGGTAAATATAACACTGTAATCTTACATTCTCGTTTAAATCGGTTGTCTTTTATTTTTTATAAATTTTGATATTACCCATGGTAACAATTGTTGTCTTTCAATGTAAAAACGTGACTGAATACGTGTCGGGATTGTGTTTGCAGACATCTCAAAACAACATCAAGTTATACTCTTTAGTATTTATGACGGATTTTTTCAAATTTTTCATTATTATGACGTCATTTTTATTCCATGTCAATTTACATTTTTGGTCTACAATTTCAAATATCTGATGTTAAAAAAAGGGATTTTTACATTTGGTATTATTAGGTTCTACTATTGGAAAAGTGATGCTATTGGAACAGAATTCTAGGTTTTTTATATGTGTTACTTTAACTTGAAACATTTTAAATGAATCTGTACTAATAGTATCATTTCTCTTGATTACGAGTCTTACTGTATCCTATTAAGTAAAATACAGTAGCTTATTACATTACATTTCAAATGGGTATCCATGGACAAATACATGGTATTTATTATTTTTATATTGCTGTCGTCTCTTCCCTTCCCATACTATTTTTTAACCTTTTCGGTCTTTGCACAGACCTTTTGCCTGTTGGTCTGTTTGATATATATACATATAATATTATAAATATTCTGAATACGGGAGAAAATAAAGCCAAAAATTTGAATATCAGGATTTTGTAGCGAAAATTTAGTTTATTTTAAAATATCAGGAGCCGACATAAAGAACCCGCCATTTTTTACAGGAAACAAAGTATGGCGGATTCTTTATGTCGGCATCTAATACCGTATAATTTGTTACGCAAAAGCAAGTAGGACTCTAAAGTCATATCAATTTGACTTAAACATCGATAGACAAGAAGAAATTAAGAAGCGGGTGGTTTCTGCTTTAATATAGTCTTGTTTTATTTTTAATGACTGATAAAAAACAGGCTTCCTAAAGATTTGTTTATTTTGAGCTCTAAAAATAATCAAAAACGTTTCGCACTTTACGAATACACTAAAATTATTGGTTAGTTATTGCTGTGCTGGTTCGTAGAAATTTTTGGCTAGTTGATTTTTTAAGTTTTCTAACAGCCAAAACCAAAATCCAGACTAGCATTCTTCGTCTGAAGGTAAAAATTTTTAAAAATTTGCATAGGGAGTTGCTAGCAAACAATAATTCAAGTTGTCATTCCAACAAGCCTTCTTACGTTTTGTCTTAGCGTGCTTTACAAAAAAACGTGATTCAGAAGAACGTTACGTCAATATGTTTATTCCCAAACGTAGCGAGAATTTGTTTGAAAAAAAGGGCTTGATCTCGTCAGCTGAGTGCTTTTTTGTTCAGGTGAGCGGAAATTTAATAATGCCTTTTATTCAATATGGCAGCTCACTTTTATTTACTTTTGTTTCAAGCCTCCGGGGCTTTTGGTTGAATGAGTTTTGAAAAAATATTCATCTTGGATGGTTTTTTGAGTAGTTTGTTTTAGAATGATGAGAAATAAGGAAACCATTTTATATAATGACTTATTTATGCTAAAAATTTATATTTTTTCTAATTTTGTGAAAAATTTAGTTTACTACACAACTGACCCTATTTTCAACAAAGTTTCTATAAATGGTAACATTTCGCTTTAAATTTAGTCATCCATTGTACCGCGAACACATTGTGTATTGTGTACAAAACCTATTTATGCATTGTTCACGTTCGGTTTTTTTTTATCAGTCCGGAAGACGGAATTCTGGGTGTCTGGACGACGAAAGGTAAAACAAACAATCGTTTATTGTGGCCGCAGGGTATCGGTCAACTGTTCGGTATTGTCTTGCGGTCGTGGTCAAGAGACCGTTTCCGGTTCAGACCAACTGTTTGTTAGTGGGCAACAATAAATGATGGGATTGTTAAGTAGATGGGGTTGATAAAGACGTGAGATATTTTATTTAGGTTTAGTTGGTTGTTTGATGCTGGTGGTAGCACGTGCAGTAACGGGTGGGTGGATTTGTTGTGGGAGGGTACATTGATACATGAGTCGATTTTTAAAATGAAATACCAGGAACACTTCTGACTTTTTGAAAAAAAGTTGCAAGGGCGGGCAAGGCTTTTTTCGTTAATTTTTAACTTGTTAGCCAATATATAAGGGACGTGCTAAATACATCGGATGGTCTAATCGAAAATAAATCAGCCATTCCTTGGCTGAACACGTATCAGCCAAAGACTAGAATTTTTTGGCTGATTTTTTAGCCAAAAATCTAAATTTTCTGTCTGATATCAACAGCAAAAATTTTTGGCTGATATATCAACCAAAAATCATGATTCTTTGGCTGATATCTCAGACAAAAAATTTTGGCTGACATTTCAGCCAAAAAATGCGATTCCTTGTCTGATATTTCAAGATTCAGCCAAACAATGCAATTCTTTGGCTGATACCTGCTCAGCCAGGGAATCGCTAATTTATTTTCGACCAAACCATCCGATGTATTTAGCACGTCCTTTATATGAACATTTTTATGACTTAATAAGACGCATTTCAGCTTTTTTAAAAATAACTGTCCTTGTCTTGTTAATACAATACTGTGTTTTTGCGGGGTGAAAAAAACAATTGACACAGTAAAGTAGCAATCTAAAGACAATACATTGTATACAATAGAATGACAGGCGGTCGTTGATCATTTTAGTTACTCAGTGGGTTTTTATCATTGCAGTAATCCTGTGTTGTTATCAAATACAGCTAGTTTTTGTTTTCTTGGCGGGTCATTTTGGATTGGGGCGAGGCGAGGTAAAAAATTTTTTTTAAGTTAACAAATTTTTGCAAACTTTTGATGTCTTACATAACAGCGGGGTTGTCATACTCGCAGTAATTTGTTGGGACGTTTTACATCGAGGGAAATGTTGCATAGACTACAGATATTACACAAACAAAATTTCTTACAATTTACTTAAGGCTACGTTATATCGGTCATATTAGGTAACGCGGTACCAATTCTGTGGTAACTCAATTTCATTTCATTGTGATTCATTTCAAGAATTTACTCTTTATTTAAAGATATAAGTTATTTATTTTTAAAAAATATAAATTGATTTTTTGAGTTTTTTTATAAATACCAGCTGATATTATAAAAATCATTGACGTAGAGCCATTATGATTAAAAAAGTCTGCTTTAATTGAAATATTTGATCAGCTGTACGCCAGTTTTTGCTAATTTTTATATTTTGGTTGCAAACTTTTTCAATATCAAATCGTTTTTTTTTGAACTAATGGGTTTTAGTTTTTACGATTTTAGTATTATAGTTGAACATTGATTATAAACTTGTCGAATGATTAAATGTTAAGAGGTTCATTTTATTTCAACTTTAAATTGTTTTTGCATATATACTGTAAGTATATTATTATAATATATATTGTGATTATACTATACGTTACATTCGAACCTATGTAGTCTACAACAATCCTTCAACTTTTTTCCAAAATTTTCTTTCTTTTCAAACAAAAACACAGAAACTTTGGCCGAAATAAATCTTAAAAGTTTTTTCTGCACCGGAATCGAGAAAAAGAAAAATGTTTTCCAATTTACGTTTTGTGTATAATATTATACACTTTCTGAGTATTACAAAAAAAATAGGCATGACTTGTTATTTATGGCATTTTTGTTTTTTTAAAACTGTAGCAAAGGCAGGGCTCGTGGGGGGGGATACAACGGGGGTACCATCTTAGAAAACAATTTTTGAAAAAGTTGACCGTGGTTTCCCCTGTGGATTTTTTGGAAAAAAAAATTTCTTAAAAATCGGGACTGGTAACTATTGTGCATATGCCGATTTCTTCGACCCCTCAGACCAAAAGTGCCCCTCCCCCCCGGCGCTGACTGTAACCATTGCTTCTACATAAGTGCATCTAAAATTATTTGCTTCTTTGGTTATTTTCAAAGTCGGGCTGCCGATTTTCTGGGTAATGTTTTATCTCCTCCACACCCTGCTCTGAACTTTACCTATTCTTGATATTACTTTTGATATAAAGCGATTTCGTATTATTTGTTCAAGACGTAAGTTGTGATCTTTTATTATATTTTGTCTTCTGACTTCTTCTTGTCTGTTTATTTGAATAGTTCTTCAGGGAATCACGTCTATTTATTTTTTTTTGTTTATACTTTGGTGCTGACTGTGGGTTTCATGGTAACTTGTTATTATCTAAAGATATGACAAGTTTGAATTTGATTTTTTAATGTAGTAGATTTAAATTGGGTAATATTGATTTGTTCTTAATTTTTTAAGATAATTAAAAACATTATTGAAATAATGCTTAAAGATATAATGATTTGTTTTGTTGTTTCTGTTGGTTTGATTACAACATAATTGTTTATAATGTATGCAAAGTGGTCATCTACCGCAGACAATCAACGTGGTTTGTGGAATAATTTATTTCTTTAGTAACCTAATTTTTTTGTTTTTGGGTAAAATTTATAGGACCTTACAGTCGTTTTACAAAAAATCTATTTTTTGTTGTTTGCAGGATGTGGACTTGTAATTTATTCTGAATAGATAAAAACAGGATAAAGAAGTTAATTTCCGGATTACGAAGATAAATAGTTAAGCTTTTGCAAAAGTTTTTTTGTGTTCTGAGAACGTAAAATTATATTTTATCGGAAGTTTTGTAAATTATGACAGTGTGCGTTTTTCTAACACTACTTATCTAGGGTGAAAACATGTTTCAAAAGTTTTTTTTAAATATATTTTTAAAAAATGTTCATTTTGTCACTCTTGGCACTATATTGAAAAACTGTTCTTTAAATTTTGAAATGGCGCAATAGTACGTTTATGAGTTAACCAAAACTAGTTTTAGCGTCTACAAAACCACCTCTTTTAAGTAAAATCAGTTACATTAAGCGAAACAAAAAGAAACATGAGGTTTTGGATGATGGTGACTTTAATTAATTCAGATCATTATTCTGGCTCAAGAAACAAGTGAATTTCTGACACAATAAGATTGTGTTAATCAATGTTTTTTCGAATTATAATGAGGTTAGGTAAAGAATACAAGCTTAATTATCGTGCTGATTTTTCTAATTTTTATTAAATGCTTTTAAAATTATTTTTGTCTCATACTAAACTACTTGCCCTATCTTCGACTATACTATTTTTCCATTCCTTTGTTCCATACCAACAAAACTACCAAAAAACAGCCTAATGTTGTTAGTAATGTCAACTTCAGGCCGCCGATTTTGTCGTTTTTTGCCTCGAAATTTTACGAATTGACGACGACTTTTGGGTCACGTGAAAAGGGATTTTTTGGACTGGAAAATGGGAAGCAGATGCTTTTTGTGGCTCACAAAGAAGCATTTGTCTTACTCCTGAAGTTTCGGCGCCGATTTAATTCCCATTGATCCGTGATGTATCACATGTTTTTCGCTTACGGCCCGAATGTCGTATTACTGGTAGTATAAAGGCCGGGCGCGACACTATTGTTCTTAATTTAGGCCAGCTGGGTGGATGAGCTTACGTGAAGTTTTATAATAGTTATCGAGGCTTTTTGGTGTTTTGCTTGGCAAAAAAATATAAATTTTCAATCGTTACATTAGTTGCTTTATGATAGAAAAGTTTTTTTATTTATATTATTGCACTTTTGTTTGTTTTGTTAATTTACAGCCTGTTCCGCATTTTTTACTAATATTTTTACAGCTTTCAAGTCCATTTACATTAAAATTTGTTTGTTTTTTGCATTTTCAGTATTTACAATGTCATTTTAATCATATTACAGTTGTAAAGTAAAATTTTGTTTGGTGCATATATTTTGATGTATGATGTTATTTAGAAATTTTAATTTTTTAGGTGTATTTAAGGAATTTATGATTCAATTTATAAAATACGATTTAAATTACAGTTAAGTGCAGTTATTAAAAAACTAATAAAATCACTTTTTTTTGGCTTTTCAAATTTTATAAAAAAAATTTGAATTTTTGACAAATTTAAAAAAATGAAGAGTTTAGTAACTCTGATTAGCTAGTTTTCAAAATTTTTTACTAAAAATAGCTCATAAAAGTTGTAACGCCGGGGCAAAAAAAACGTTAAAAACATTGTATTTGGCATGTCTGCTCAACAAGGCGACTCTCCCATCTGTTTGTTCGAAAAACAACAATTTTATGGGACCGAAAAAAACATAAATTTATATTGAAAGTGTTGGGAAACAACACATCCGATAATAGTAGTTGTTTACGGCTCGCACTAATAGTACGGCGACTTTTTGTTTTTGACGTGCATATAAGGTTACCTACCGTAACTTGTAAAAGGTTCCTGTAATTTATAGAAAAATTTTAACGGTAATTTGTACTGAATTAGCTACAGTAACATTAAAAGAAGTTTTTGCCTTACAGTTGTTCTTAAATCACTATATATAAAGCTGGAAATTTTTATATGAAAAAATTCTGAACAGTACCAATAAAACACTACCATACTCAATTATTTCATCGCATATTAATATTTATGCACTATCATATTGCTTTTGCCAAAAATATCTGAAAGCGGTACCAGACTCTGCAAAAAAAACGGATTGGGATGGTGTATTTACCTTTTCAGTCAGGAAATTGAAGGTAAAAACAAATATTTTGATGGATTTGGGGAGGATACTGGCAAGGTAGACCAAAGTGTAAATATTTTCGGCTCTTGTTTTTTCTTTTCGAAAAATGTTTTTTGGGCATTGGAAAAGTATTCGAAATGGGAAAGTATTCGAAATAGGGAAAGTATTTGAAAAAGGAAAGTAAATTTGGCTTTAGGCCAAATTTTTTTGGGTATAAGGTTGTGTTTTTGAGTCGCAAAACGAATTTTTTTAATTTTATTTTCTCAAAAAAAAATTTTTTTTTGAAATTTAAATTTACTCCTGGTATCTTGCCAACAAAATTTTTTAAGTTAACTGCCTGTTTCAATTAAAAATTTTCTGTCTTAATTTTGTTTTATGTACCTTTGCCTTGAGTGTTTACAAAACCCCTGATCGATCCCTTCCTTTTCATATGATTTTCTTTTCAAATTTCTCAACAAATTTCTTAAAACATTTTTATTTGTCAACGTTCCAACCTTTTTCCCCTTCCGACTGTTTGTCGAGTCTTAAGTTCAGTTTGAATTTACTTTTTTTTTTCTTTTCAAACTCACAGTGAGCAAAGTCTTAACGTGTCTTCAGCGTGAACAGATAAAGTTAATGGTTAAACAAGTTGGTTAATTTGTATACTTAAGCTTGAAATGTGTCTCAAATGTAAAAATTTTTAAAAAAATTTTAGTTCAAGTTTTAAAATTTTACTTTGAAAGAAGTTTATTTTTGACAATCCCTAGGGGTGAGAAACGGGCCGTCTAGGCCCGGCCCGGCCCTACGATCGGGCCGGGCCGGGCCGGCCTTGAGCTAAAATTGAAACAAGCCGGGCCCAAAGGTTAGGCCCGGCCCGCGGGCCGGGCTTGAAAATTGGGCCCGGGCCAAAAAAAAAATTTTTTAATTTTTAAAAATTTTTATTTTAATCCCCGTTGATGTTTTTCGATTTTATTGGGTACCATGATACATAAATGATCTAAAAGAACAATGCAAAGCCAAATTTCCGTTTATTTTTTAAGTTTTAAAATTTTTAAAATTTTTTAAAACGGGCCGGGCATAGAAATTTTCTGACCGGGCCGGACCGGCCTGAGAGAAAATTGAAAACGGGCCGGGCCTAAACGTTGGGCCCCGGGCCTGGGACGGGCCTGAAAAGTGGGCCCGGCCCGGCCCTTTTCTCACCCCTAACAATCCCTGTAAAGCTCTGTTCCTCCCATTCGACGTGCTCGGACGCATTTGTCAACGTGGAGCCCGTTCCGAAAGTTTCGAATAAATTTTTAACTGTTTTTGCAGACATTTTGAGACATTTGCGCGCCAAATTCTGAAGTCGCGTGAGACAAAAAAAGTGGGTCCGAGGCTCGTAAATGCTTGTCAAAGTAGGAATCAGGGCTGCAGAATAAAAGGTTGAAACATGTTTTGGGAGCGGTTTTTACTGAAAATTATGGTTTTTTCTTCAACTATAAGTGCCGAGAGGAGGTTTTAGGTTGGAGAGAGATACAATTTTTTCTAAATTACCTGTGGGACCACGTTAAAATTAAAAAACGTTTTTGTGAGGCCTTGGGAAGAAATGTCTTGAAGAGAGGAGCTGGATGAAGGTAAGTGATACTAGCTTGACTTTGCTTTTTTACTGTACTTTTCTGCTTAAAACTATTTTAAAAAACATATTGATTCTTTAGATACTTGAAAAATCATTTTTTCTATACGTTGCCATTCTTTTTTTTGTTACTTTACATAGGTATCACAAAGTATGAAAAAGGGGGAGAAACTGCTTGAAACTTCAAGGTCAACCAGAGATCAGCTGATTTTCGGAGACGACAGCCATTTTTCAGACAAATTTTCCGCGCGGCCGAAGCCTTTCAATCACTTTTACTTTCGAAACTAACATTATATGACTTTAACTTTTGTGTTGCATTAAAGTGCAAGTTTTTACGTTTTTTCGTGGCTGAGTTTCTTGGCTACTGTATTTGTAGGAGAGGTGGGAAGGAAGCAGGCCAACTTTTTGGAAAATATTTAATTTTTAATGTTTTTAGGTGATGCAGTACTGATTTATTTTAAAATTGGTTCATAACAATATGAGCAGACATTAAAATTAGTTAAAGATTTAAAAGTAAATTTTAATAAATTTTAATTTTTTTAAGTTTTTTAGATTTAAATTTGTTCAATTTCAAACTTAAAAGTTTTTTCCTTTTTGCTGCCACAAAAAAACTTTCAAGCCTTTGCATTCATTCACATTCTTCACGCTGGTTTTACGTCTTTGCTCACGCCAGCTGTTCTTTTGCGTCCTTGATTTATCTGTAATACTTTCACTTTTATTGAATCACTCTTCTTTCTTTTGAGCTGAAAGAAGAGAATAGCAGTATAATACAAAAGTAAATAGATAAAAAACACAAGCTTGTGGCTGGGTTTTCGAGGATCGATAAAACCAATGTCGGGAGGAAGATTTTTTTGGAGGATAGGGAATAGGACGGAAAAGAGTGGAATTTTTTTTTATTTACGGTTATCGTAAATTTTTTTAATTTATTTTGTATGGAGGAGCGGGAGACCTTCTTTCCTATACTGCTTTCGTTCACTACTGACCCTGCTTACCGTATCAAAGATCTCGTGTACAATACCCATTAGATGTTCAATTGGCCGGTCGCGCAGCTGATTGTTGTGTTTGTTTCCTGTTTTTTCAAGGTTAAATTTTTTTTGCTTTCAGACAGACTGTTTTACCGGATTCATTTTTTCTGTTTTTGTTTGTGAAATTAGAAAAAATGGTTTATTGTAACAGTGTAAGGTGTTAAGGTAGGTTTATTTTTTTATTATTTACCATGGAAGGTCAAAACTTTGTATTCATAAATATTTTATAGTATATTTTTAAATATTTGTTTTAATTGTAATTCTATTTTTCGGCCGTTTGAAGCATACCTTTTATTACAATAATACTCACTTTGGTACCGTTGTATATACAAAACTTGATACCTCTTATTTTCTATACGTTTCTTTTACTTTTATGTTTCTTTATTGTTTTTTACTATTGGAAATAGTAATTAGTTGTGTAACTCTTTTGTCGACCCGAAGAAAAGGTTCTAAAGACAGATTAAACGGAAACATTTGTCAAAAAGATTAACATTTCAGGGCAAATTGTTCAGACGTGAACGTTTGGAACACGTTCAGATCATTTTGTTTTATAACTTTGGTTGCGGTATTATTAATAGGAAGCTGAAAACTAGAAAAATTGTATAAAAACGAAACTGAAAATTTATTAATTTTTTTTAGTTGATTGGGGAGGGTGTTTTAAAACTTTTTTACAATATTTGAACTTTAAGAAACTTGTTAAAACTTGTAACTAATGTTTCACGTCGTTGCTTAATTAGAACCACAAGGGAAAAGAAATCAGACAAGAATTAATGGCTATAATCACTGTGTTGTGACATGGTGTTGTAATATTACGTTTATACGACTACACAATAGTATTGTGTTTTTGGTATTGCTTTTACTGTTATTGATCTCTGTTACTGAATCCGTAAATCGTGTTTATTTTTTGGAATAAGGCGTAAGTTGTGGAGCTCAATATTAAGGTGTGAAATTTTTGAACCCGACGAACATGTGCACGTTATCGTAACGATGTCATCAAGATTCATGTTATGTATTGTTATTGCGCCATCGATGGCGTAATAGTTGTTTCCTCTTCCTTCGAAGCGCTGGAGAAATGTTCATTTCACGTCGGCGTTTCCTTTTGATCCATAGCCGTCTCCACAATTTCAGTAATGTTTTGGCGCACGATCAACCGGTTGGTCGTTAGCCGTAGACGAAATAAAAAAAACGAAGAGCCACTTCTACGTTTAGGGCGGAAAAAATGTCTCTTTTAGCTGCTAACTATGAATAATATACGGCTTGTATGTAGATTCATGTTACAATACTACTGTCTTTAGATTAGCTTCAGTAAAGTAAAAAATGTCTTATAAATTTTTTACAAGAATACTGGGGGAAATAAAAAATTATTTGAAATTTTTGAAAAAGAAAAATATTGTAATGTCAAATTTAATTTCGTTTGTTTTTAACGTATGTTATCGTACGTTAATGTTTTTAACGTATGTTATCGTACGTTAATGTTTTTAACGTATGTTATCGTACGTTAAAACTTTTTCTAATGATTCCTTTAACTCAAAAATTTCATACTTTGTTAAAATATACAAAACCATCAATTTTGTTACCTTCATGTCAGAAAAAACATACATGTTGTCTTTCCTTTTCCTATTTAGTCAGCATTTTCTGCGTTATGTAATACCGCGCCGCGTAATCGGTTTTTTTGGATCTGCCGAAAAAAAAACGTTGCAGACATGTTCGGATCTACTTACTTTGTAAAAAAACGTTTGCGTAGCAAATATGAGGTAAATCCGGGCTTGTTCTACTATTTACTCTGGAGTACTGAATTGTTTTTATTGGAGTTGTCAGTAAGGGCTTGCATTGGAGGGGAGGAGAGGTGGGCGGGGTGGGGAATTTTATTAAAAGCAACTATCGTATGATTGGAAGTAGGGCAAGGTAGCTGGTTTGGAAAAAAGGAGGGGGAGAAGAGTAAAAAAAAATTTTAATTTTTAAAAATGATTTAAGTCTTGGTTACTCTTTCTTAATTATGCTAGTTTTGTAATTTTTTAAAAAAAATTTTTTACTAGTGTCGTTCATAAAACCAAAATGGTTTTTTTCTGATGGAACTTTACAGTCGTTTTACAGCAATTATGATACGTTTTGCGGGAAAGTTATGGAGTTTTGCATGATGACAATTGAAGTGTAACTGCTTTTACGATCATTGTTATTATGACTGTAGAAGAATACGGTTACTTTGACAGTAAAAATTGTTCATATTGATTGTAAATTTATAGCAAAAGGCCGCTCAATCGTATAGTTGGGAAAGAAACGTATTTGTTATTTACACATCAAAATTTATCTTCCCTTAAATCTTTTTATGTCATATTTTTTTTGACATGGACTAAATAAGGTGGTATGTTTGTGGTTATGAGGTTCGCGGGGGTTTGGTTTTTGAATTTTTAAAATCTTGAGAATTTTGAATATTAGTGTTGAAAAGTTAATCCCGGCGCAAAACCATGAAATAAATGCTAAAAAATTTTAATTCGGATTTACAAAATCATTTAGACTTGAATTTTTACCGAATTTTCAAAACTCATCTGGGTCCTGGCAAGAAAAGACAAAATTCAACGGAATTTATCGAAAAACCTCCAGGGCATTTGGCGCGAAAATGGTTTTGATTGGAAAAATTTTTGCGGTGTCTGGAACGGCGCGTTTTGTGTTTTGTTTGAGTGGGGCCGAGCAAGAAAAAGAGGGAAAGTTCGGCGAGCGTTTAAGGACGACGGAAGCCCAAAAAATTGGCTGTCTGCAAGACGCGAAACTGCCAAAAAAACGAATTTTCTTTTTTAACATTTGTGTATACTACTGAACATATGGTTGTAGACGTTTTCTCACGTCTTTGATTTTGCAAGTTATTTTTAGTTTATAAGGTACGTTAAGCAGTGGTACTTTTTAACTTTTAAAATTATTTTTTTATTAATTGGGGGGGGATAATGCTGAATTAAAAAATTTGTAGAGAAGTGTAGCAACTACTAAAAAAATTAAATAATTTTTTGCCAATTACCAGAAAACCGCTTTTTCTAAAAAGCTTTGCGATTTTACACAAGTTGAAAAAAAGTTATTATCGCAATTCGAATTTCATCAAAACAAAACCTGCCTGTCTGGGGTCTCCCATTAGCCTATACACCATCAGGTGACCAAAAGTGCAATTCTTACACTAAACTTTGGTGGCCCCATAAATCGGCGAAAATTTGACGAAAGGGGAAAATCTGATCGGGGATTTCTCGGAGCTCGGTTTGCAAAGACTTTGTTCTTCCTTCTGGCCCCGCTTCTTCCTTGTCGTCGGTTTTAAGTGGTGAAGATAGTAGAGGATTTCAACCCTTTGCTTAACGACTTTATAATACTGTTTAACAATCTATGATTTTTTATGGATGTTTTCCGTTGTTAAATTTTTTTGGCGTGGGGGTGTTTTTTTATTGTTTTACGGTTTTTTTTAATAATCTTTTCGTCTAATGCAAATTTGTCTTGCTTTTTAGTACTGCGTTTCTTTTATTACCCTGCGGGAGGTTTCACGTTTTTAGCAATTGAAATAGCAGTGAAGTATGTAAGGTAAATTGTATCGTGGTGTAAACGAATGATTTTTAAATTAGTCTTTTTAGTTTTTCTAACATGTCTTTTGTCATTTAAAGTCGCAATCCACCGCTTAGAATTGTAAATTTTTAATGTTTAATTTTAGTTTTTTTTTAAATTGTGAACAAAACTATTTTTACTAATTATAATAGAACTAGCATATTAAAATTAATTTATGTCTCCTTTATGTATTTTTGGACGAATTTTTAAGTCTACGGCAATATTCGTAAATTCTAAGCGGGGTTAAGCTTTTAAGACGGCACATCAACTTATTGTTATGTCGCTTTCCAGAAGCTTTATGGCATTTTTGAAAGGTTATGGTCAACTGCTATATTTTTTAAAAATTTTGTTAATTTCCAGCACCGGGCGGAAGCTAAATTAATTTTTTACTTTAAGCCACAAAAGTTGTACAACACTTTTCTTTTCTATACCATTACAAGAATTGTTATTTTTTTGTGTCCTTGTTTAATATTCATAAAACACTTTAGAATTTCGTGGGGCTTCAAAACTCGGCTTTCTGGACAAGTTCTTCTTGGGCCAAGAAAATTTCTTTATATTGTCCTCTTTAAAGACAACTTGAAAGCACAAAACGGCTGCGGATGTGCACTATTCTGGGCGTTTTTTTACAAATTTCAATCTTTTTTGGAATTTTTTTGGGTGGCTAATTTGAAAAAGTTTTGGCTGGATCGAAAAGATTCGATATTAGAAAAATTTTGGGTTTTTTAGGGTTATCATTCTATAATATTGCAATGTATGTCTTCCTTTTTTTTTGTTGTTTTTTAGAATTAAAAATATATATTTAAAAGCAATTTTATTACATAAATTTTTGGTTTAGAGTATTAATTTAACGTTATTCTTATATAAAGTACGTTACAGTAGTGTCTTGTGCAAATATTTTTGTCAAAAAGGTCTTATTACAGTGAAAGTTTAACAGTTTAAAGCAAAGTAGAGAGCGGAAAGGGAAGTGCGGACTCGCGAGGTTCAAGAGGGCCGCAAAACTGATTCGAATTTTTAAAACCAAGGGGTCCACGTTTTGTTTTTCAGTGCTTCACAAGTACGTATTCTGAAAATTTGTATGGATCTTTTTAGACGGAAAACAAGTACTGATTAAAAAATACATCAATATTTTATTTAAAAACAGTAAAGCTTAGTGTTTTTTCTCATTTTGTTTTGTATGATAACCTTTGTTAATAAGAATTTTCAATTTTTTTGTAGTAATTTTAATGTCTAAACTCTATAATACACAGAAATGGCAATTATGGGTACTTTAACTAATTGTCTGTAAAATTTTAAATGTGATGTAAGGTAAAATAAAATATTATAGTTCTGAATTTGCGACGTTTTTTACAGAGATTATAGGTTTTTAAAGGTTGCCTTACGAAAAAAAATGGTAGCGTTGAAAAATAAAATAATATTTGTTTTTATATTTTAGTGTCTAGGGTAAGGGCTTAAAGTTACTGTAACATCTTTCAAATCACGCTTTTGTTCAAATACCACAAATTAGGTTTCCAATTTAGTTTATATTAAATTTATATAGTTTTTCTGTTAGTTCTACGTTTTATGACTTCTAATTTTCCTCTTATCTGTCTTCTTCTAAATATATATAGTACAACAATCTTGAGCAAATCGTACTTTCTTACCCACTCTTAACACATAAACATATACACTGATAACTGCAGGTCAAACAGCTGTCTACGAAGAAGAGGGACCCCGGAATCAGTGTGGGCCTCCCTTGTTTTTGTCAAGAAACAGCCAGTTTTTGACACATTCCAGGATCTGTAAGAGGGGTCTCCGGCCGATCCACAATCTTTTGTTAGCGATTGTTTTTTCGCAGGGTCTCCGAAGGATGAATGATATTTTGAGAATGGGATCAGCAGGGCTTTTGGGGCTCTCCGATTGCCGGGTGATATCTGGAGACGTACAATCGGAGAGTGATATCTATGGTATACAATGGTTAAAGGATATCCGGGGTTTGGTATTGTTTGACATGTATTTTGAGCGTGGTAATGTTGTAATGAAAAGTTTAATTTTTTTTGAAATGAGTATCAAAAATTATAATTGTGAACAGGATAAGGCAGGAGGGAGGATGTATATGCAATAGAAGAGAGGATTGGTGTTGGTGAGGCAATTGCGTTTTCTTGTATAAATTTTGACTTGAAACCCCGCATAACAGGCTTATCACGTCTGGAACGTTGAACCAATGCGGTGATTCTTCTTACCTCTCTCATTTAGTTCTTTGGTGATAAAACCAATTCTCAGTTCTTCAAGCTCGTTTTAAATTTCATGTTTTTTATGGTCTCTTACTTTATCTTCATTCTTTTCTAATTCCTTACAACCTCCTCCTTGTTATTCATAAGTTCCAAATTTATCATGATCCCATACCTTTCCCACGCTTTTTTCTCGCCCCACCTTCTCCGATTCACTTGATATTTCCACTCGAAATATTCGCTTCATGAAACAGCGTTTCGCGGTATTGGCTCGAAGAGCGGCGGATATATACGTTTTTTTGTGTTTGATCCGCCCTCACGTCAAGTTTTTTGCGGCCCGTCTTGACGTACGTCTGGGATCAGCCGAGTGAGGGGCTTTTGGGAAAGGACAGACGCGAGTTGAAGATATCAAGTGGGGGCTTCAAGTCGCTGGAGATTGTGTGTACGAGTGATTAGGGGCTATAGTATTATGTCTGGAGGCAACAGGTCGAAAGTTTGAATTCAATTTAGAAGTTATTTTGATTTAGTATAACACAACAAACTGTATGAAAAAAGTGCCTTCTATATGGTGGAGGAATATGTAATGCGGTAAAAAATAACTTAATATCGTTAAGATTTTAAACAATATTAAGTTTATCATTACTTTAAATGGTTATATTTACAAGAATTTAAAAAAAAGTTTTGTGTTTTGTAAAATACCTACAAAGGGAAAGTTCTTGGAATTAGTACGCGAAGAAGGTGGAAAAGACCTTTTCTTGGGATTTAAGAGGATTTGAACTGTTGGATGTTGTACATCTTGAAAGTTGAGCAAACATTTTTTGTACGTGTTCGTTTGTCAACATAAAAAGAACTTCAAATAAAAAAAGCTAAGTTGTTTTATAAGGTTAAGTTTTTTAACTTTAATTTTTACATTATTTTAAGGGTAAAATGGGTTTCGTGGCCTGATTGTACTTCTGTCAATTCAGAATTATTACTTTCTGTTTCATAATGCTAATAGTAATTTAAAATAAAAAAATGTTAGTTGAACATTCCCTGTTTCTTTTGATGTATATGTTGCTAGCGGAAGTATAAGGTTTTTAATTTTTTTTGTTAAAATTATAGTTTAAAGCCCGAGGCCTTTGTCAAAAATCATGCTATTCGAATAACACTTGTATTTGCCTCTTTTTTTAATTTATCAACTATTCTCGAGTATTGCAATTGATAAGATAACAACAAGTCTGTGGCTCTTTGCGTTTTTGTGTCGATAAACTGTTTAACGAGCTTTACCAGTTTTTGTTTATGGTACTTTTGAACTTTATTTTTACTTTTCAATCAAAAACTTTGTTCTTTTTGCTTTTTAAAAATGGAATTTTTTTGATTGAATATTCTTGATCATTAATTGGCTTTTTCAATTTTTTTTCCAATTTTTTCGTTTTATGCCCGAAGGCAATTTTTTTAAATATAGTTAAAAATCAATTTTAAATTTCAAAATCCGTACAAATCTGATCCCACAACTTGGAGAAGAATATTTTGCGGCGCTTTTACGATCTCAAATCAGCTGTTATCTTGCCCGGAGGGCAGGCCCTCATTACTTTTGTTTCTTGTCGTAAAAAAGTAACAGAAGGAGGCTTCTTTTCCTGAAATTTTCGATATTTTTGTCTGGAACTTAATATGTGTTATTTGGTATCTCTTAATGTGTATTATTGGAGAGACTTATATAATACTAGAAAGTGACACGGTAAACTTACGTGGGTAATTTTTAAATATAAATGTAAAATATCAGAATAGTTTTTTAATTTTTTAAAAACAGCTATAATATTATCTTTTTTCTGATGTACCAGACATTTTTGAAACAATGAGAGAAGGGTGTATTATAATAGATGGCGAGCGATAATATGGCAACACAGTCAGGTGAGAGGGCAAATTTTTATGTTTTGTCTGGATTCTTTATTTGCATTTTAAACCTAATAGTAACAACATTTGTCGTTTACTTCTCTTCACCGTTCCAAGGCCTTGTCGTGGCTGAAGGGCTTACCGTGCTTTTACTGTAACTGTTTTGCTTTTTCCAAGTTTTTATCATTTTAAAATTCTTATTAAACAATATCAAAATTTTTATTTTTATTATGTAAAATTCTCAGTAAAAGCACTTACTAACGTCGGAACATCTTTATAAAGAAAATTTTATTTCTTCTCTGACTTTAAAATTTTTTTTTTTCAACTACTGTTTTTGATTTAAATAACGTGTCACAAAATTTTTTTCTCAAATTTGTTGATTCCGAACTTCCGACTGTAATTAGCATACGATCGCGCTTTGTTCGAATTTCTCAAAAAATTGGCCAAAATAAAGGAAAATCGCACTTTTATGACGGCTTCACGTTTTTGATCAAACATATGCAAATTTTGTGGTGAATTTGCGCGACAAATTATTTTTTTGAAGAGGGTTCAAAATGTCATCTAGTACAAGGTCGTAACCAATTTGGCTGCTTTTTACATTTTAAAAAATTTTAAAAATGATTGTTCATAGTTTTTTTAAAAAATTCAAAAAAGTCAATTTTCAAAAAACTACACTTTTTATTATTTCCATAAACCCAGAATATAACAAAATTGCACTTGACCACAATGTAGACCTACTTTGTTGCCTTTTTAATGCATTTGATTGCTGAAAAGCGGGAAGTGTGGGAATTCGGTTATAAAAAGAAGTGGCCAAGAAAAACGAAATGAGCAAAAAAGTACACTGACAATGTTTTATACGAGCGGCTTTAAGTGTTTCCGAGAAATTTTTACATTTCTTTTCCAATTGGTTGTAACATTATTAAGTTATATTTTTGTTATTATTATGCAACTTTGTTTTAGCAGGCTTTAAAATTGTGGTTACGTTTATTATTAGGTGCATACATAATGATTACGCCATTAAACAGGCGACTTTGAGATTACGCACTGACGCAATACGGCAGGTAAAAGTGAACCTTCGTTTAGGCTTAGGCTTAGGCTTAGGGTTAGGGTTAGGCTTAGGCTTAGGCTTAGGCTTAGGCTTAGGCTTAGGCTTAGGCTTAGGCTTAGGCTTAGGCTTAGGCTTAGGCTTAGGCTTAGGCTTAGGCTTAGGCTTAGGCTTAGAGTTAGGCTTAGGCTTCGGCTTTTTGCAAATGACCCTATATAACGGCAGAGTTTGGGTTTATATACTCATGTCATATGGCAGAGAAAAAAAATTCCGCACAAAAATGAAGTGAAGGCACTGGTAGTAATTTTGATGGGTCGTCTTACTTCGAGGTAAATATTATATAAAACCATTAATGTTACATAAGAAACATTGCGCAACAAAATGTCTTGCAATTTCTCTTAGGCTATTTTATTATATTTTCATGTTAGGTAACACCGCACTAATTTGAAAAAAGATTGTATACTATAAAAATAGCGTTTTTAAGATTGGACTATAGGTTAAAAGACTGAGGCTTGGCAGTGCTCAACAGTTATGACATGATTTGATTAAAAATAATTTATATTTTTGAAAGTTGCAAGTTATACAGTAATTACCAAAAAGTCCAACCCGGTTTCTAAATTACGTCTAGACCGATCATTCCGTGTAGTTTTTTCGTTTTTGAATTTTGTAAAAAAGTAACGTGTTTTTTGTGCAAATTACTACGTAAAGAACGTAGTAAAACGTTAAAAAGTAACGCGAAAAGTTACCTAAGCGAGCGGAAGTTAGAAAAATTCAAAAAGTAAATTTTTGAATTCATGAATAGTTGTCATTAGTTAGGAAACTTAGTATTACTTTTAGTGGGTTACACTTTAGTTTGCCTTCTTGTCATTTTATAAATTTCTAAGTTTTTAAAAGTAAAATTTTGTCGATTTTGTAAAAATAGGCTTAAATTGTTTCTGTCCTTTTATATTTCGAAAATTTGCAAATTTTAACGGATTTTATAAAGGAGATTAGCGTTTATGTGTAATATGCTTTTCGTACTTGTTAGCGTTTTCTAATGTAGTTTTGCACGTTTACGGCATTTTTCTGTAATTAGAAGCTTTATATGTACGTTCAGTACATATTGTATTGAAATATATTATACCGAATGACATTACAGTACGTCTTTGGACATTTTTAAAAAAAAAAGATAGTTTTTAGCTTGCTTATACGCGCATTTTGGTTATACTCATTGGCCATTTATGACAGTTACAAAATGTGTAAGGTGAAAGTCATATAAGCTTATTAAAAGTTCAAAATTTACACTCAACTCATTAATTTCTTGTCTTGAAACACTACAACAACCTATCCATTATACAATTAGCGAGGAGTCGCGATTACCCGGATATGTCATTTTAGCCTCAGGGGCGATAACGGGAAACCCAAGGTGAAATGTTCAAAGGTATTCAGGCGTAATATTACTCTTCATTGTTCTTGCTTTATACGTCAACTTGGCTAATTTTTAAATGCTTTTTTTAAAATTTTTACTCTAAAAAGTAAGAAAGGGGGGGGGGGTGGTGGCAGGTGATTTAATTAAAAATTTTTTGGTTTAAAAATAATTGGAGCAGGGTGTTTTAAAAATATTAAGATACCGCCATCTTGCGTAGTTGTTTCCGTTTTTTACCAAATATTTACAGCACTAGTAAATACCAGTAATCTTTAATACATTTTTTCGCCGGATTAAAGGTATTTGTACTATTTTTCTCCGTGCTTACTCAATATTACTTTACACCTATAAACATAATCTGGGCAACAAATTTTAATATATTGGGGTTATATAACATCGAACTTTTAAATTTTTGTTATTTTTATTAATTTTACAATTGAAAAAATTTTTTGTTTAGTTACGTTTTTATTTTGTACTACTGTTTTTCTCCTTATTATTCACTTTCTTCTAAAACCTTTGCTCAAGTATAAGATCTTTAATTTTTACGTTTTCCAAAAAATCCTCTCTCAGGTAGTCGATGGTGAAGCCTGAGGATGAAAGAATTTGTAAGGGATATAGTGAAAACTTGTCTTTTCGTCGCAACTTTCACCCGAAAAAAACCAAAAAATAAGAGTGATGGATGCGCGAAGGTGAAGTCATTTCTACGTGAAGATAACGTTAGAGGTGAACGCTACGCTTCCGACGTGACGTCCGATCATAGTGCTTCAAAGTTTGAGGGGTGAACGTCGTCGGAGATGGGGTAAAGGGAAGATCAAGTATGTAGACTGAGGTTAAGGGAATGGTTTTGGTAGTTAAAGATCACATTAAAGTAAGTAGTAGAAAAAGGAAGTATGGGGTACTGTAGATTTGGCGTTTGTTTATCAATGTTTTACTGTTATGCTCATGTAGTGTAAAGTAGTACAATTTTAATTATTTGTCTAGGATCTTTCTACCCAAAAAACGTGTCTTAAAGCTCGTGTAAAATAAAATTCTAATTTGGTTAATGTCCATTCGACGGTCAGTCGGCTGGTTGGCTCTCTTTTTTCTCTAAAAGGACAACCACTTTTCCCTTTGTTAATAACACTTAATGAGATGCAAATCCACAGGATGGAGCTGTCGGGTCAAATCTTCCTGGAAACGATTTTTACAGAGTTTTAACTTTTTTAGCTAAAAGGGTATTGGTTTACTGCATAAAAGCTTAGTTAAAATTAGAAAAGTAAAGTTTTATACTATCATTCTGTGTTACAATACAATCGTGTACAGTTAAATAATTTTTGTTTGTTTACGGAAGAAGCGTTTGAATTTACTGTTAAAATTATTTTTTAAATTTATAAATCATCTTATTATTTGAATTTTAAATATTGAATGGTTTCAGTATTTAAAACATGTTCAATACTTTTAATTTAATTTTTATATATTTTTGTTTAAACTCTGTCATTAGATATTAAATTATTATCATCGGCCAATTTTTTACCCCGTATAAATTTACCGTGTATGAATTACAAAATTTTTTAGTTGTAAACAGTTTAAAAATGAACTTTACTAAACAAAATATTTTTTTCAGAATCTTCACGAATCCTGAAGACTCCTTGCTTCACGTAGTAATTGCAAAAAAAACTTGCTAGCCTAACCGTGAGTCCTTAAAAAATTACTGTAAACTTGATTGCTTTTTTCAGTTTTAAACTTGTTGTAAAAAGTAATTTTTGGTTTTTAAAAGACTGTTTAGCGTTATGAAACTAAAAATTTTTCAATTTTTTAGTTAAAACTTTTAGTATTTTATAATAAGATGACGTATGTTTTAAATTTTTTAGGTTTTTTTTTGCTTTTTTTCCATAGCAATAATTGACGATGGTCTCGACTAGAGACCATCAGGACCAGTTCAACGACTTGTTGAACACTAACGAAGAGTGGCCGGCTTTGAACACCAGTTTAATGGCCAACAACCGTACGATGGGGCAGTTTGAGGGATTTGATGGTGACAGAAAGTAAGCAATTCTTTATTTATTGCTAAGTATTATGCAAATTAGGTTAAAATAGTGAAACTTTTTACAAGTTCATAAAACATGGGGAACCTGCTTTGTAAATACCCCTGAGGGAGCAAATTAACGACAATTATGCTTAGTGTCACGTAAAGTATTATAATATAGTACTAACATTACTTTTTGCACTTTAAAGAGCTATTTGTAAAGCTGCTTATATGCCATTATAAAATTAATGTAAAGGTTTATAATCGAATAAATCGCGTTTTACAAATTTTTCGTTTTAAAAATACAGTGGAACCGGGAAGGAACCTCTACAAAGTTAGCCTTATGTGAGCTTTCGATTTAGGTTTATAGCTTTTATGCCTACTGAGTATTTTATTATAATCAACATTCGAAAAATAAAAACTTTTAGCAGTAAAACTAAAAATAAAAAAACTATTTTTAGGTCCCCAATGCCACGCCGTTCTACTGGTCGGATGCAAGGTTGGTTGCTCGGCCAAACGTTGTACTGTGTGGTATTTTTGCACCAGTTATTTTTTTTGTTGTGGTAGAAAAGTGTTTTATCACTAGTTTGTTTTGTTTTTTTAAATACATTGAGGTAGAGCAGGGGGGGGGGGAGGGAGGGGTGGCAAATTACTTAATGTAGGCGGGAGATTTTGCATGTTTAAAAATACTACTTTATATTAAAACTACTTTTTTTCTGAATAATAACTCATAAAGCTTTGGTGGAATTTGCCAAACTGCTTTTCGCAAAGTTTACGAGATTTAAGATTAAAATTCCAAAGCGTTGGAATTGCGAATTTGTTTTTCAATTGTGACTTGAGTGTAGTACAAGAATTTTATAATAGATACAAGTGTGATTACGGTTAAGCTCTTTAATTTTCCCAACGGATTTTTCATTATTGCGAAAATTGGTGGATTAGGTGACATTGGCTGAAGATGGAGGGTTAACTTGCTATGTGTTAAGAATCTTTAATCTTGCCCGATCTTGAGGTTAAAATAATGAACTAATTTTTTATGTTATTTAAAACTTCTGATTTTAAAATAACTTGTAATTACAAGTTAATTTTTTCAAAACTTTGGATACCTAAAGCTCAGTTTTGCTCCAAATATAAACACGTTATCTGATTGAAAACAGCTGGTAATAACACCCGGTTTTACACTGTTGTATATTGCTTCTATTCACTTTGACCTTTTTGTTTTCCATCTTTTTTTCTTTGCTGATTAAACATCGGGTATGTTATCAATACCCACTAAAGATTGTCTTAAAGGGTCCAGAATGGCGTGCTTAAAACTTTTTACTTTCTTTTTATTTTATATCACTTTTTTTATTTAAAAAATATTCATATTTTTCCAAACTTACCAGTTCGTGTAGCCCAAAAAGTAGTAAATAGTAATTGTTGAAGCCGTCATATCCTGTCCAAAACTCTTCCAAAGGTATTGCGAATGTTTTTCACGTCGCAAAAACATAGTAAACCTTGAAAATTTTAAAGTAAAAACGTTTTTTGGATGCCCGTAACGCGATTTCTAGTGGAAACAGTAAATTTTGTGAAGTTTTTGTGTTTTTTGGAGTTGAAAAGATGGGCAGAGGTTGATAAAGTGTTCACAAGTGTTATTACTTTAAAGTTTATTGCGAAGTAGTAATGTAAACTAAAGCAACTTTGTTTTACAAGCTTTATAAATACATTTATAAGTAATTTAAGTAAAAAAAGTATTAAATATTACAGATAAATTAATTTTTTTTCATATTTCTTTTTCTCAAGAATTTTTTGCTGCTTCTTCTTTTGCCGGGATTTTGGCAAGGTGAGGCGGAATGCCAGAAAGAATAAAATAAAATAATTTTTTTCATTAAATTCTTGCAAAATTAGCCTATTTTTAGCAATATTTTAGGGTTCATTTATCTAAAAGTGTTATTGATTGTCCTTTTACAACTCGTCTGATGTTATCCTTTTCAATTTGCCGATAAGTTTTGTTGAAATTTTGTAAAAACCGGCAACACACCGATAACCAAGGATAATGTGTTGTTTGTGGCGATAATATTATATTACTTTGGCTTTTAATATTATGGGGGCGTAAATGTAATTAAGTCTCCTTTTATCAGGTTCTTGCTTTTAACGCGTGTTAATTCATCGTAATTTTACAGTTTAAGGGATTTTTACACCTCGTGAGGAGTTTTTTGTTTTTCGAAAAAAATTGTTTGGGACCCTTTGGCAACATATGTAAGAACACGAAAACGTAGTGTAATATTTAATTTTGGGGCGACTTTTACCTAAGAAGCCAAGTCTTCTTCAAGAATGTAAAGATAATGTTTGTTACCTAAATTTTTGCGTTGTTTTACCTATCTTATTTGAATTTACTAATTGCTGCAAAATTTTATGAACTTTTTTCGATGTTTACTAAAATTTTATAGAAAAGGGTTGAGTATATTATAGTAACTAATAAAGAATTATATCTTTTTTTCGAAAGACCAAAGATTTTAGGTAACAACTTATTGTTTTTTGTAACTGGGAATTTTTTTTAAAGATTTTGAAAATATATTAAACAAAAAAAAACAAAACCTAGATATCATGCTTACATTATGTAGCAAAATAAGCTCAAATACCATCCATAGTTGACAGCTTAATTGTATTGTTTAGGCAGGTCAACAAAGTTTCACACCCACTCCACTATTAGATGATACTCGAGGGGATTAGTCTTGGGACTAGACATTCTTAATAACACATTCCACTTTGACGTTGCTCCTGTTTCCGTGTGTGGTTTTTTCACATCGTGCTTCGTATTTTATTATTTTTTTTCTTTTAGGTTAAAGATTTGAGGTGTGGAATTTTGGTATTTTAGAGCGATTTTGCTAAATTTATGTAAATTTTCTGACATTTTAAGTTTCGAAATTTTAACCTTCGAGCCCTCAAATCCTTAACCATTCCCCACTATCGTGCTAATTTTGTTCATTTTTCGTGGTTTGTGCTGTAACAACATTGGTTTTTCAAGCTTTTTGCATCTGGTTAATGTACATTATATTGACAGATGTAGAAAGTCTCCAAAAAAATTATTATAGTTTTGTCATTTCAGCTCCAACCCTGGCAGAAACACTGAGACAAACGTACGGCGCTCAGCCTGAGACCATGGGCATTCAACAGCAACAGGCGTTTATGGCCCAGCAAATGAATCAGCAGAATAACCCGTCGGCCAAGAACCCCAAGCTTTACAAAACCGAACTATGTCGCTCATGGATGGAAAGCGGACGATGCAATTATGGAGAAAGGTACGTTTTTGGTTTTATAAAATTTTTATTTTTTACGTTTGGAAAACGTTAATATGTATTTTTATAATTTTGTTTTGAGACATTTAAAATTAACTATTTCTATTCCAGATGCCAATACGCTCACGGTGACACCGAAAAACGGCCAATTCCCCGTCATCCCAAGTACAAAACTGAGGCCTGTCAATCCTACCATCAATCCGGCTACTGTCCGTACGGTCCTAGGTGTCATTTTATCCATAACGAGGAACCTCATGTCTTGGCCCAACTTGTAGCTCAAAATGCGGCCGCTGCCGCCGCTTCAAAAGCTCAACAACAACAGATTTTGGACGCACGAGCTCAGGCTTCAATTCAGCGTCCAAACTCATTGATAGGTTTGAGTCGTACCAGTTCGACTGGTCGTACAGGAACCAATGCCAATGCTATTGCAACGGCCGCCGCCATGGCCGCTGCTGCCTTTAGCCAACAACCGCAATTGTTCAGCAGACAGTTCCAGAATCAGCTACAGGTTTGTTAGCTAATTTTTCAATGTGAAAGGCTTTGGATAAGATAATATTCTTTTATTTCAGAATGTGAATATGTTTTTTATAATAGTATCACGACTGCTTTTTTAATCTTTTTTCTTTTTACAGATGTTCAGCGAAGGCTCGACTACCCCAAAACCAGCCCAGAAATCGGACGTACTCGGCTCCACCGGGGATTCGCCAATTCCTTCATCAAATGACTCTGGCACCGAATCCCCATTAGGCTCGTTTTCGCCCGGTTTTGAAGCCGAAGATCCATTCTACGGTCGCAAGGAGCAGAAACATCAACAACACAACCCTTACTACACACAAATGAGCCAGGCTCAAGTGGAGTGGTCGTTGGCTCAGGACTTTAGCGAGTTGAGCCCATATGGAGCAAAATACAATAATCCAATTGCACCACCCCCAGGCCTACATCCCCACGATTTGAGCCCACTGAATTTGTTGCCAACCTCTTTGAGTAGCGACGTTGAAAGTGGATTCTTGTCGTCGGCATCATCGATTTCTTCGAACAAGTCGACGTCACCAAGCTCACCACCGACCGGAACCACACCGTTGGCTTCCACCTGGTCCACTGGTACTACGCCAACTCAGGGCGTTCGTCTGCCAGTGTTTGAACGGCTATCCAATGGGCCTTAAGATGGTTTGGAAGGCCATGAATTGATGGATTCTGAGGATTTTTGAGCCGTTTATGTGGATTTTTTGGAAAAGAAAGATGATTCTGACTTTAATGCAGAAATCCCTACAATCTTGCACGATTCTTCATAAGCCTACACGGTCTTCACGATGATTCAGAATAATTAACATCAACTTAATGCCTACCATTACCCTTGACGATTGTAGTTTTTGTACAGCAAACATTAGATGTATAGTGTCCGCCCCCTATCGCTCTCAACTCACACATCCCCGTCATCTCTCCCCGCATCGGAATACTCAACAAAAACTAACACATTTTCGTATTTTCCTAATCTTATATTGTTTGTATCGTGTTTTCAGTCGTTTTTGAGGTTGATTGTTGTGTTTTTGAAAAATCAAGACTTTGAAACTCAATTTTTTTGGTCATCTACTTTTTTACACCCAATTTTTCACAAAAACACATCATCTTACCGCAAACTGACCTTTTTGCATATAATAATTTTCTTATTTCATATTTTTTAATTTTAATATTAACCGGAAGAAGCCTTTTTTGGCCTCCACCCTGGCACTGTATTCAAAATACAAACCGTAAGGGAAAGGGCCTAAAATAAGTCTACCCGAATTAATAATTTGTATTTTTACTATTATTTAACTTTATCCCAATGCTTCAAAATCGTTTCAAACTCGGTTCGAATCTTCAATTTTAATTTTTTTTTTAATTTCATGTTTTATATTTTTTGTTGGTAATATTGTATTGTAAACGTCCTCACAAGTCAGGTTTCCCCACTCGAAAATGCCTTTCACCCGCTAATTAAATCGGCCCCCTTATTTATAATATTATTAATTTAATTCTTGGTCAAATTTCTATTTCAAGCAAATAACTAAATGCATTTTCCGGTAAATGTTATCTAAAATCCTCATGTTTTTTATATAACAATAAGTCCCGGTTGTGGAAAAAGTTTCTGTTCAATTTTTCGTTTGAAAAAATGGCGGAAGGCTTTGAAAACAACTTTTTATAGTGACTGGGTCGGTTGAGATTTATAGTTACTGTAGTTATTAAATGAAGCTACTGTAATCTGAAATGAAGTTATACAGTAATCTATCTTCTGTATAACTATACTACTGTAGCTGATAATTGGGTACTCTAATGCGTCTACTATACTAAAAAACTCGGCTATAGTACGATAAACTCCAAAACCCATGTCACGTCTATCCCTAATACTGCCCCTGTTATGATTCTGTAATCTAAAAATTTGACCAATTTGTAATATTTTTCCCGGTGACTTTTGCGACCAGTGAAAACCCTCTATATTCGTCTTTTCTATTATTCGGCTCAACGTATTTTATTCAAAAAATTAGTTTAGGGTCTAATAGTAATAATAACTGTTTTGGCTCAAGTTTGTTGTTCCTTAATGTGGGCGGTTTTGAAAAGCTGCTGCAGTCAGCTTTTTGACTACTTCTTAAGGAGATTTCGTTAGTTTTCTGTGGTTTTTGGAGCAAGTTTTTTATGGAAATAATGGTAATTTTTCGGAATAAAGCTACGGTATTTTTTGTATGTTTTAGCTCTTTAAAACATATCAAAAAAGTAAAATGCCGGAATTCCTTCAAAATCCATGTTTTCACTAAAAAACTTCTCTGTGAAACTATCATAACCCCGTGTAGATCTAACCATGCTAGAATCCTCATAGTCTCATTAGATTCCTGTCGAACACATGTATATTGGTAGCTTTGTACATTAGGCTTGTTTTAGATTTCATATAACCCCACGCTAACCTCCAAGTTTTGTTGCAAAAGTCTTGGCATTTTCGTGAGATTTGGAAGGTGTTGCATAGCGTTGTTGAGCACGCCAAACTTTATTGTGGGTTATTTTTTGCAATTTGGTAAAAATACCTGTTTACATGAAGAACCTTTGCAACACCCCTAAATCTCGGAATTATATCTTAATTTAATCACATTGTATGAATTTAAAGTTTTTGGACTGGACTAGTAACTTATTATTGTTCGTCTTCTTAAACCACCCCCTGACACGTATATTTTTTCGTCCCATTATATTGTAGAGAATTGTATTTTAGTTGAAAATATTATTTTATGTAATCAACCAGAGGTTTTAATTAAAGAAATAAACAAATTAAGCGAAACTTTGGAATTTTAGAATTATTTCTAATATAAAATATTGGTATACATTCCGTAAATATCAATATTGTAGTATAAATAATAAACTTAAACAAAAAAATATTATTAACGATTTATTTTGAGAACGCTACCAAGATTGACAAAATAGGAAAACAACGTAACGTTAGTGGTTTTATAATATGACATAAAACAAATATAAATCCTTGTGAATATTTAATCGCCATCAAGTTAACATCAGATGTAGTAAAAAAGACCATAAGAAGGTGGTTTGACGATAGATTCATGGTTAAAAAGTACGATAATGTTGTGTTTCTGATAGTATTGATAATATTTGTCATCTAAAAACATGTACCTAACACTTGACGATTTTCTCGACTATTTTACTAACCTTATACGCATATTGCAAAAAAACACTATTACAATGTCTTAAATAAACTTACCATAATCCAGATGGCGAAAAAGTCTCATCAATGGCAAAACAGTAGGCGTTTTGACTTTAACAAAAAACTGAATTCCATTGAATTTTGACAACGCTACAAATATGTCAAACCATTTCTGTGTTGCGTTGTCGATAAAAAGGTCTCGAATCTCCAGCTTCGTAGTTACAGTAGTGACAGCTGGAAACATTTTGATCAGCCGGTCGAAAAACCATAAGTTTTCAAGAACATCTTCGACGTATACGTTAAACCCCAGCTCTGTAATGTTGGTATTCACCCTAAAAAATTCGATAATGGCAATTTTGTGATATTAATTTTAAAAAATAACACTAACTTCTTAAATTTAAAAATATATAAATAATGTAATTTTCAAAAAGTGGAACAACTTACAAAAAGTTGTTGTAGCCAGTATAACTCTTTATATCATTCATTTCTAAAAATAAATTAGTAACAGACGACCCGTTAATACACTTGTAGTTGACGTTGTACACATCGTACTTACAACTAACGGAAACCAAACTGGTTGCAAGAAACAGAGCGTCAATGCAGAATAACATTCTTCCTTCAGCTGACGACAAATCTAAAACGTGTACCAAATAATTTTACGCCAAAATATTATTACTAGCTCCCAGAATAGAGCAACGTGACTTATTTTGCCAAAATAGATCAACTTAACGTTTCTCTAAGTTTCTTAAATCCTAAATTATTAAATTAAAAAAATGCAAAAGCATAAAAAATAGCAATACTGACTGACTCTACGAATAAAAACTCAAGATTAAACAAACTCTAACAAATTAAAAACATACCATGTTTCTTTCTCTTTTTCAAACCGTAATGACGGAATCTGCCAGGTAAATCAACATGCGTTATTTTAAACTTTAAGAACAACAAATCAAGTGGATGCGCCAAAAAAGATAAACGACATTGTTCACCGTTGAATTCTGTAGTTTGAATGTTAAAAACATATTTTTCGTTTATTCTCTCGACTTTACATTCCAAAAATCGGCTAGTAATCAGTGTTCGAGCGCAATGAACGGCACGCTGAAATAAATATTGAAACAGTAGTCAGCACCAATAATAACATTTAAAACTTTGTGATAAGTAGACTAACAAAAATTAAGGTATTGCCTAATTTTTCAAAACTACAAAAGCTAAAAAAAACAGTGTCACACATCTCAAAGCCAACCAACATCAATTATAAAGAAGCTCACCATAAGTCTGACCAATCTTTTAACATCGTAGTAATAATTAAGCCCTTCCTCCAAAGCAACTTCTCGATTGATAAAATAAAATTCAAACAAATCGAAGACGTATGAATTTAACCGAATTGCTTTTGTAAGCCGTCTTAGGTCATATTTGCAGTTGGATGAATAATAGCTTAGTGAATTCGTGTACATTAAATTAATAATATGTTAATCAAAGCAAAATTGTAAAGCACGTTAGTAAAACTGATATGAAAATCCGATATTTGGACAAAACCAACTGTACAAGGCATTTCGTAAACAAAACGTTTTTGAACGAAACTGTTGGCTCAAGTTTAAAAGGAAGACTTGACGCAATAAAAGAAGACTTGGCATAAGTATGAAGAAACTTGACATTTTCATGAATTTGTTAAATTTATTTTCTCAAATTTTTATCAATATATTCAATCAGTATGCAAGCTATTGAAATAAAAATTTTTTGAATAATTTAGATTTTTTTAATTAAAAATTATGGGTTTGGCGCATTTTAACGTCTTGTTTATC
This sequence comes from Bursaphelenchus okinawaensis, assembly GCA_904066225.2. Classification (NCBI taxonomy): domain Eukaryota; kingdom Metazoa; phylum Nematoda; class Chromadorea; order Rhabditida; family Aphelenchoididae; genus Bursaphelenchus; species Bursaphelenchus okinawaensis. The sequence continues at coordinate 155,425 of CAJFCW020000005.1, read as the reverse complement.
CAAGTAAAACACATTTTTGTATTGTGACTATACTTTGTTCGATAGTTTTTGCTTTGTTAATGGCTGTTTTTAACTCTACTTAGCAAAGAACCCTTTTTCTGAATCATTTTAATAGTTTTTATTTTTAACCGATTTTTTTAGGTTGGTAACTTTATATTGTTGATGAGATTGGGTAGAATCTTGAGTGTTTCTGCTCGTGTGGTCAAAGGAGTCCAGCGACCTGGGTTGGTGGGCCGAAAAGCAGCTTTGACAATAACTCCGGAAGCTGTTAACAGAATCAAGGACTTGATGAAAGATCGACCTGATGTCAAGGCGCTAAAAGTGGGTTTTATTTTTTTGCGGCGTTTTGGCGCCATTTTTTAACGTTTAGGGGCGAAGCTGGGCGCATCCATGTAGTCGTTAATAAGAGGTTTTGGGAAGGTTACATATTCATGGACATACCTAAAGTTATTAATTTAGATTGGAGTCCAGCAAAGAGGTTGTAATGGTTTAACTTACACATTAGATTATGCCACAGAGAGGGCAAGGTTTGACGAAGAAGTTGAACAAGATGGAGTGAGAGTTTGGATTGATTCTAAAGCTCAACTCAGTTTATTGGGTTCAGAAATGGATTACATTGACAACAGGCTTTCTTCCGAATTTGTGTTTAAAAATCCTAACATATCTGGGACATGCGGATGTGGAGAGAGTTTTAGTATTTAGAATTTAGGCATATTTTATGTATATACTGCTATGTTCGACTAGATTGTTTTTGTTAATAAACTCAAGAAATGAATAAAAGTGTGTCTCTTGGAAATTTTATCGGTTTTGCGCCTGATTTTACTGTTATACTACCTTCTTTATTTGTTAATTTTATTTTTTATTTTCTCCTTTAAAATTGATTTTATGTTTTTTTATTTAATTGATATTTTTTTGGTTTATTTTTAATGGGATTTTTAAATAAAGTAATATAATGCTTGTTATAATTGTACTAATATTTTTTTAGAATCATGGTGAAACAAGGAGATTTGGCTAAGAAGGTGGTGAAAAAGGCTTCAAAAGTTACCTCACCTGTTGAACATTACAAATGCATTCCTTCAAGTTTAAAAACTGCCGATGGGTAAGTTAATATTTATGATTTTTTTTCATTTAGACAGCACTGATTGCTTGATATTTTGAACAAAGGTCGTTTTGATAGAGATTTTGGTTTGTCATTGTAACAGTAATTGTTTAATTTTAGTGAAAACCTAAACCTTGAATTTTACTGGGCCACACATTTGAACGAAGCTCAATGCACTTGGATCTTTGAGTTGTTCGACAAGAACATGGAGGAAATGTACAGAAAATCTGAATGGGGCTATGAAGAAAACTCGAAAAAGGCCGAGCTATTTGCCACAACATCCAGATATATTATTGTAAAGTCTGCCGCAGGAAAACACATTGCTTACATGCATTATCGTTTCGTTATTGAGGTTGAAGAGCCAGTGTTATATGTGTACGAACTTCAAGTTGATCAAAGCTATCAGAACAAAGGAGTCGGATCATTGTTGTTGAATATTGCTCAGCAAGTCGCTTTGAAGTGAGTCTAAGTTTTACTTAATACGTTATGTTAGTCAAAAAGCTTTTAATTTTATTGTAGTCAACACGATTTTTGATGGAATTTTAGGTTTGCTGCAATAATTTTGTTTATTTTTTGTACTGAATTTTATCTGATCTTAACTAAAAATATATTCTCTCCCCCCCCCCGTTTTTTAAATTAGTTTTTTTATAAATAGCAAGTTTTTGATGATATTATTTTAGGGCTGGCATGAAGAAGGTGTTTGCGACTGTCTTCACTTACAACACAAACTCATTGGCATTCTTCCGAAAGCACAAATTTGAAAATGATGAAAACTATCCGGATGTGGAGAAAGAACACGACTATTTTATTTTGAGCAAAAAGTTGGTTGCCTGTGAATAAACTTGGGTAAATACTAAGGTTTATTTTTAGATTAAACGTTTGTCAGTTATTTTAAACCGTATTATTTGTTAAATTTGTAAAAAAATGTTTTGGAAATGTTGCGAAACAGAATGTCCAATTGTTTAAATACGAATAATACGTTAATGCCACCTTAACAAGTGATTAATCACTTAATTGTCCTACAAATACTTTTCTTCAAGTTTTGACTGCATTTTTCTAGTATACTACATATTATAAAGGGTTGTATGTGGTTTGAGCTTTCACAAAGTACTGGGATGCAAATTACTTCAGATTAGCCGCGATTGAACCCTAATTTTGAGATAAATTCTTGATTTTGGATAATAAAGTTAGTACATGTATAAATAAGAAGAACGTATACATTTATTGTATTTTTTGCTGATAAAAGGAAGATATTTATAATATCACAATGTTTTCAAAATTTAATATTTAAGAGGTAACTCAATTGTAAAGTTTACAGACGGTTCAGCTGACCAAAAAATACAGGAAGGAGTAATACATTATAGAACGTGACATATTCAAGACATTTTTAAAGATTTTTACATTGTCAGACTAAATGAGGAATTATTTATGTGACATTTATAAAACCACCAACAACAATTTGCAGTTACTGAGCTAAACTTAAAACTACATAATTGAAGTAATAGTATGTCAATATGATTCTTAACGGATGATCTTTGTGCCTTTTTAGCCCATGAAAGAGGTATTGAACTTGAGATTAGCTTCGAATTAGTCAAAGTTTAAAAGAAAGCTGATAATCTGTTTAAATGTCACATATATTAATTAATTTTAAATGGAAACAACAATTGTACGGTGATTTGTGTATATATAGTTTAATATTTATTAACAGGGCTGGGTGATTTTGGTTTGGGAGAAGACAGACATTTCTCATGTATTATGTTTAAAAATTTACAGTTTAACGTTTGTTGTAATAACTAAAATAGGTATACCTCTTGCACACCATCCAAACTTTGACTCAATTCGTCGTATGTATGGCATATATTACACATAAACCGTGAGGGTGACGGTTGTCACGGTATTTACAGCTCGGAAAGTTACTTACTTATCAAGTTATTTGGAACAAGCTTTTTGGTAGCGTGACATGGTGCCTAATAAACGCGATTTAGTACCATAGTTTAATATGAATTATGTAGTTTGATATATTTTATCGAGTTTCTGGAAAAGAAAGATAATAAGTACATAAATTAACAAATACAGTAGAATTCCTTTGTAAAAAAAACTCCTGTACAACGAAAAACTTGGGCAACAAGCAACTTTTGAATCCTCGGCTAACATAACACAGGGAAAACGCTTAGTCACAGAAATTTGTTTATAACGAATACCTTGCAAATCTCCGAGCCTTTAGTTGGAGCTACCCTGTATGTTTAATTCAAATTCCCTTCAAACTTCCTAGCTCTTTGGTTTGCATGGCTTTATCGTGCTTATAGATTACTCACGAAAAGCCATATATGGTGTTACTAAAGCAAATTTATTACGATAATCGTTTTCCTTTTACGAAACCGTTAATAAACGAGCCGCAATGAAAAGAAGATTAATTATGTACAACGTGTAAAACTATAAAACTATATTTCAAAATTTTAATTAATTTTGATAAAGTTAAATAGAAAAAAAATCAATTAAAATTTTTACGATTAAAATTTTTAGATGAAGATAATTAGTAGTATGACCTACAACACTTAATGTCACTTACCACACGTCAAGAAAAAACCAAAAGTTTTAATGTTACCTTTATACAAATCGCTGAACAATGCATAAATTCAATGTATAGTTGCAAATGATGTTGATGGTACGGTAGATTTTAATACATTTTAAAAGTTTGCGATTTGTTTCACTTTAGCTTATTAGGGTACACACGTTGCTAATAAGTGTTAAATTTTAAACCCGGATTTGTTACTTTTCGCTTGACTTGAAGACGAAAAACTGTTTTACTTTTTTGTTGTTATATTACTTTCATGATTGAATTTTTTAAAATAGGAAAGCTTGGTTCTGTAATTGGTTTTTGATTGAACTTAGCAATGACATTAATTTTGATCAGTTTTGTTACTTTTGATGTTAGATATTAGTTTAAAAGGGAGCTTGATTTAGTTTGTATGTAGTTTTAAAATTTCAAAAATTTTCTTGTACAGATTTTTCTCGTATGATCAGGGCCGGGCGGACGATATAGGGTTTGAAATAAAAGATCAAAATAAACATGTAATTGTAAAACAGCCATCATAAAATGCCATTAACATTTTTATTTTCTATCACTACAAACCAGCTGAAAATTTCGATATTCATCGTTTGATATTGCACGTAGTGGCTTTAAATACGATGGGTTTTGATGTTTACTTTATTGTGGATCTTACATTTTGACATTCAAAAAGTTTTGAAATTACTTAGGCTAAGTGCAATATGAATAGCAACTAATCTTAAAATGCAGATTAAAACTTTTATGCTGGAAGAAAGTAGCGAATTTGAATTAAAATTTCATTGAAATTTGACTACAATACATAACATATGTATCATACATACAGTAACACAAATAATGAAATTTCTAAGTGTAACCAACTATAAAAGGGGTTGCAAAAAATACGAAGAGGGGCGAAAGATTAAATTAAAAATTTAAAAATTAAACTTTTTGTAAAAAACGTACAATACAATTCCTGTATAGTAAACTCCTGTATAACAATAGTTTTGTATAACAAACAACTTTAAAATACTCGGCTAACATTACATCGAGGTTTTAAAACTACTGTATAATAAAAATTTTTCATAAAAACAACTTTCATATTTTTTGTGCGATTCGTTATACGATTCGTTATACTGACAAGGAAAGTGCCCGACCTGCCCCGCTCTGATTCACTTCAAACTTTTTATAAAGAAAGATTATGTAAATATAAGATCTTCAGCAAATTACTAAATCGCGCTTTCCAGGAAATCTCGAGAAAATCGAGATTGAAAAATGACAGTTTGAATTTCCCGCCAACTTGGCATTGTGTTTCAAGCTTGTAACTTTGTCATTTTTTGATTTTTAATAATTTTTCTTTGATATACTAATAGAAAACCTCTTAATGAACCTACATTTTTAAATTTGTAAGCCTAGCTTGTCTAGAAAGGCGAAAAAAGTGGTTGAAACACAATGCCAAAGTTGCCAAATCGGCGGAAAACCCAAATAATTTAAATTTAAAACTCAAAAGCGCGAGCTAAAATTTTTTATGGGTACTATTGGTGGTACAAAGAATTCATATAAAAATTTTGAGCTGATTCTGAGCGGGGCAGGTAGGGTACTTTCCTTGTGAGTTTATGTATTTCAAAAAAATATGGGTTTGTTTGATCTATTTAGTATAAACACCTGCTGTTATATACTGTAGTAAACTTATCCGTTAGTTATTTGATATGCTTGTAAAATTTTATAAATATATATGCAGACAGTATAATGTGTCATTTAGTAAACAAAAATGACATTTATAAAATAAACCTTTTTTAGGTTTTAAACAAAAACATAAAACTACAGTGGAACATGTATAAAAAATCACACTAAAATATCGTTTTTTAACATCTACTTTATACACATATTCGTTAACTTTTTAAAGTATGCTTTCTTAAAATTTATTTTAAATTCTACTCAGGGTTGGGCGCGAGGGGGGGGACGGGGGGGGTACCCCCCTCCAGAAAAAAATTTTGAAAAAAATTGAGCGTGGTTTTGATTTTCGGAAAAAAAAATTTTGCAAAAAAAATCGGCACAGGTAGCTGCTACCTGTGCCGATTTTTTGGACCCCCGCCCCCAGACCAAAAGTCCCCGCCCGGTCCTGATTCTACTATTTTCTATTTTTACGTGTACTGTAATATTCTTGTTTATAATTATGGTGTTTTCGTTGTAACAACCAAAGGCACAAGGTATTAACTTATTAAACGGTAATAGTCATAGTGAAACCGACGTGAAACCATACATGTAATATCCTTAAATACGGTACAATTTTATTGTTGCGGGTTCAACAAAATGTCATCAAATAAGGTGAAAATGCCATCTAATACGTATAAAGGTTTAAAATGTCAGTTTGAAAACATACATGAGCTAAAAACTGTAGGATACTATTACAGTATACTAACTTTTTATTGATGCAAAAATAACATTTCAGCTGCAGTACAAGTAAAACTCCGCCCTCAATAAAAATAATACTTTTTTATGTTCGTGTAACGACGTGTTCATTTGGTTTTTCAATACTGAAGAGATTTAGAGCTATGATTCCAAGACTGAATCAAACCCTTGGCTTTGTTGTAATTGCTAATATTTTCTTTAATTACAAAATGCTGTCGGCTTTACGGTGTTATTCCAATGAACAAGTAGGTTCGTTCTTGATTTTTAGTAATATCTTTGAAACTGATATATATTTTGATATATTTTTAGTCAATACTGTAGCAAACCCAGACAAAAAAAACAGTTTAGAAAATAAAAAAATGTGGCCGGAGATACCGTTGTTCATTACGATGCTGAACATAACATACTTTTTATTTATATATTTTGCTTTCTATACTTTTTGCCAAAAAAAAACAAATTACATATACGTATTGTTTGAATTTAATCATATAAAGAAAGCATAATCACAAATTATTGTGTTTTCAATGGAAGTAATACTTTATTCTAACATAAATTACTACCAATTAGCATGTTTTGTTTTGCAACTATCTTTATTGCTATATTTTTAGGGCCTAAAAAGGATACTTGACAATGACTATGAATACTGTGTTTTAATTCCTCTTGTTCCTGGTGACCCATACAGCAGTAAACCACAAAAATACGGTATCAAAAAAGATGAAGTTAGCTCAACAGAACAGCATTTTTCAAATTCATCATATCATTTAGCAGCTTATTGCTTTACAGAGGTAATTTACTGTTTCTCAAGCTTTGAAACATAATTATAACATATGAATTGTGTTTTCGTTAACTCTGAGTACTCTTTCTACATCATTTCGAGTATTAATTATTGCACAGATTAAAAGGAAGCCTTACTTTATTGCAATGATTCATAAACATCCGTATGATACAGTAAGCGCTCTAAAACAGTATATTAATATAGATGCCTGGTTTTGAGAGATTGACAATGCGAAATGCCATTTATTTATATGTGATATTTAATGGCGGAACTCTGTACATCGCTTTTTTAAATTTTAATATATTGAACTTAGTTTACTATTGATAATTTTAGTAAGTATTTATTTTCAATTTCAGAAGTACGACTTCAGTAAATTTGTCTCTCAAACAGCCGGTTTAACAAGAGAAGAAGCCGAAGATACGATTCTTGGAAGTGAACCTGTAACGTACATTACCCGTTGCGTATGCAACTATGATCATTGTAATCGCGGAAGGACGGTATCACAGTTTTTGTTGCGACAACGTCACCGATAATTACAAAAAATGTAATCTGTGTAATGGAATCCTACAGTAGTAGCATTTCCAACACGATTAGTCATTGTTTCTTTAGGAAGCAAATGTGTTTGATATATGTCAATTTACGTATTGACAAACATTACACACGTTCCATTAGCTAAATTGTTACATTTTAGAGCAAATATAATATTTTAAGATTTATTTTTTTTAAACTACCCGATCTTATTGCCATTCGCTTAATTGTTCAGTTACCTTTACTGCAATATAGTAACGTTTGTATACTGGTATGTCTTAAAATCTCAAAAAATATATATAATAGCATCGTCAAAATTGTATATTACTTTTTAAAATTGTTTTAGATTTAAATTTTTTTTATTTTGGTTGCCTTTAATTTTATCCTGTGTTTTCTGTCAATTAACTAACCTAACTATGAGTACGTAATAATTTTAAGTATTTTACTTCCAATTTAACATAATTTTTTAATTTCAATCATAATATTATTCAAGATACAATGACATATAAATTTTCATCGTTATTTTGACATTAAAATTTTCTAAAATAAACTAAACCAGGAAATAGATATATGAGTAAATACTTTTTTATTTATAAATAAAAGACTATAATGTACAGCCCGTAATATTTCCGTTAAACATTTCCGTAATATAGGACCGATATATTTTTTTCACTGTGACTAACTGAGTGTTTGCACTAGCTTTAAAATTTCATGCCGAACTCATGATATTGTTTTCAATTTTTAACATAATTAAAAAAGTTTTGAAACTATTAACTTTTAAATCAGTAAATCAAAAACTTTATGAATATCTTTCACAAACAACATTTAGATTATGATGAGCTTAATATAATAATATCTTATGCGTAAAAACGATTACGATTATTCAGCCGGTGGATTTATACTGAAGGGACGGCAGAACCTGTTCGTTTAAGACAAGGATATTTGTTTACGAACATTTGTCATATTCGATATCGCTTCGCCTTTTCACTTTTTATTCGATGAATTTGCTATGCTACATGGTTATGCTTATTTGTGTGTTGCACATCAATTCTGATCGACTTGGCAACCAGGACAGAATAAGGCATTCGTTTTTTGAAACCTTTCCAGAAGACGTTCAAAGTGAGTCATAGTTCTCAATAAAACTGGATTAAAATTATAGAAGCACTTATTATAGGACTTAGAATTACTTTTAAAGACTAAAAAGTATTACTATAATTTGCCTTTTGTCAGTTGTGTATATCTAAACATATTTACATAAAACTTTTTACAACAGATGTACGTAAGATATTTATGAACCTTTATTTAAATACAAATAACGTGTATGCCCTATGTTAACTTTTGTACTTAAATTTTTTAGTTTCAATTAAATCGAATGTCCCTGAACTCATTGCAAATCTAAACAAAATAGAAATTCGTCAACTACTAAAGCTTATCCACGTAGGCACAGATGCACAACGGCTTCGCATCTTGTCTAGATACCCCACGTTATACAAGAAGGTTGTTCTGTATGCCGTGGAATGCGTGGCAAAAATCAGAATCGTCAGTAAAAATACTAGAAAGGTTCTAGAAATAGTAAGTTATGCATTTTAATATGAGTTTATGTAAAATGTGCACCGTGTTCTCAGAAAAAAGACACAAATTATGAACTTCGAATAAGTTTTAGTTTCCGTAAAATATTATACTAGAATCATAGGTATAAAGTATATTTTTAAAACGTTTTAGTAAAAATAGAATCTTTAAAATTACTCTATTCACACGTGTCTACTATAATTCACTAAAAGCGTCATGTAACACGAAATTCACAAGTAAGTTGCGTACAGGGACGTCGCTACGGTTTTTCTCTGGGGTACCTGTGGACCGATTTTTCGCAGGTACCCGTGGACCGATTTTTTCGAAAAATTTTTTTTTCGTTTTTTCACGTACAGGTACCTCCTACCTGTGGATTTTTTTTTCGGATCCCCAAAAGACGTCCTGGTTGCATACAATCTTACGATGTCATACCTGTAACGTTTTTAAAAATTTTAATGTTGATCATTGTGATACCTTTGTTGACAAATTTTTATACACAAAAACAATAAAATGTAATATAAAATGAGAAGCACGTAACATTATAAAAAGTAAACATAAAGCTATATATTTTAGTTGTTCCTCGTCATCCCAGACCTTGTTCTACGATCGGAAAGAACCGAAACCAAAGTTCAAATCTTAAAATTCTTTGAAGAATATGATAAGCTCAAGAAATACGAAAGGAACGTCATCGTAGATTTATTTCCAAACATAGAAACCCTTAGGAATGGATTTGCTCATCAATATTCTAAATTCCTCGAATGATAAACAAAATTAAACAGCCAATATTAAGAAAAATTATATTTTTAACTGTTTTAAAACTTTATTACCTAAATAAAATATCATTTCCTTGGCCAAGCTACCCAAACGTCGAAGAAAAACATAAAACGTTCAAAAAGTCCGTAATTCGTCCAAAAAACCCGTCATCTCTAGTTTTTCTTGAGAAGTTTTTTCTGGTGTCCTTTCTTTAAGTTTTTAACTCCTTATTCTTCTTTAAAATAATTAATTGTTCATTTATTATCTCAAGAAAGTAACTTTCAAATTTTTTTGTTTTGGACTTTTCTGGCTTTTTTTCAATTGTTGGTGAACAATAATATGCCGTCGTCGGGGTGCAATTATCAAAAGTTGTTTCACATATTGTTTATGATGGTTTTGTTTTTTATTTTAATTAATTTAAAAGTATAAGAATATTTTGCGTTAAATAAGGCTGAAACGAGAGTATTATGAAAATATATTGTTTTAGGTTTAAAGGCCATTGATAATATGAAAGATAGTTCAGACCCTGCCTTCTCGGATGATGATACTTCTTTACCGTCGGATGCATCGCTAATTCAACAGGATTCCGCATCGACTCAGCAAGATAAACCAAGAAGAGTTGCTGTGAAACGTGTTTCGTCTCAAAGTCGTCGAACAGGATCCAATAAGGACACAAGTTTATCACCACAATTCAAGCGGTCGAAAGTTGAAGATGTACAAGCTAGAGTACTGTCATTTCAAGAAGCTCTTCAGTTTACGGTTACATTACCTGCTGAAACACAGGCTGATGAAGGAAAGGAGAACCGAAAGAAGATTGATTTGAATGATTCTACATTGTTGGACGCTGATGAATACCTTTCTATGATTCGAAAAACTTCTGGTTTGTCTAAGGATTTTGACGGGACAGCGGAAACAAATAATGGTAAGCATTCATTAAAAATTAGTTTTAATATAAGTTTAAAAAATAATACTTTTTTTAAGTTACTTTACTTAATTATATATTTGCTTTTTTAGTTGAAGCGATCAAGGACCCATTTTTACCTCAATCAAAAGAGTGCAAACTTAAACCTGACGATGCTTCTTTTCTTGTTGTACCGTCACTACAGCCTCTAGAATCTTCAAAGTCTTCTGAAGATGAAGATAACATTGGTTCCATGCTTTTGAACAAACTACCTCAACGATCACTATTTCCACTACACAAGGATGATGATCTTGATGAAAGATGCGATGTCAGTGTTTTTCGAGGCGATCAGGTTGAATGTTTCTGTCAAGATGATGACGGTACCTATACATCTGCTGATGTCAATATGGATGTTATTAAGAACGAGTCTATAGCAGAGTGGAAACAATTTTTGGCTATGTTTAATCGAATGGTCGGTATGAACTGTTGTTTTTCGGCGAGAGAAAAGAACAAGTATTTGAGGGAAAGATTGTCCCCTGGAGCTCAAAAAGTTGCCAATATAGTGGACCCAGGATTTAAGAAGTATAGAATCATGTTACAAGCGGTCAATAAGTATTTTCAAAATTTGTGGATGGATAATGCTGACAACTTGTGTCAACTTTTGATGCTACCTAGGACTATTGGTCCTCTACCAGCATACCGCAAGCTACAGAAATTTTTGAGACATTTGGAAACTTTCAACAGTGAATTTTTGGAGAATATTATACACACGGAAGAGGTAGACGGGTCACTTTTACACAATGTATTTGTGGACTTGTTGTCGGACGATGAAATGGAATTTTTGAGGGCATCTGAGCATTTTGCAACAAAGAAAGGTGGTAAAATACATGTGTTGGTTCAATGGGCAATTGAAAGGTTTTCGGAAGATTTGGCCAAAGAAGTTATTAATGAATCAGAAGAAGGTGAATTATTGGAGGATGTCGATTTTAGACAAACCTTGGATTAACATCTATTTTTTCTTCAAACATCTTTTATCCTGGCTTTTATATTTTATTACAATTTTTGATTTGTACACTTTGTAATTACATAATTTTGTTGTTTTTCTAATATTTTCTTTGTTATTCTTTTTTAAAAACTTATTTAAAAAATATTGCTTTTTGTATTTTTTAAATAAATTTGATAATATTGCCAATTTTGCTGTTATTATGAATTGGAAACGGTTGTTTTTGCCCGAAAGTCGGGCAAAAATCCGTAAAAGAAGAAATTACTCTATTTTAGGGGATATATTGTTGCATAGGTACATGTTATTAAGATAATTTTGCAGTCTTTGTAATTTTAAAAAGTTACATTTAAATTTTTAAATATTTTTTTTTAATTTTGATTTGTAAAATTTTGTTTTTTTATAGCTCCGTTGATGATTATGTCGGAATTCGGCTTATGTACAATCTGCCTATTGGCCTCTTTATTGGCTGGGCTATTTATAATCTAGCTTGGCATCGACTGGATTTTGGATACTTTAATGCGTTTTACTCCATTGTTTTTCAATGGACAGTCATTTTTGGCTCTGGATTGGCGTTTGCTGTTAGTCCGGTAAGTTGATAACTTTTTAATTGAAAATTATTTTTGTGGTATAAATTTAATGTAAAAATTTAATTATAGGTATTTCGTTGTGCTACAATTTGCGTTTGTTTGGGCGGTTTATCTAAGTCCGGTCAAGGTCTGTTGACCCTATATGTGGTAGAGCAAATTCAACAAGGGCCGGTGGATAACATTTTGTACAACATAGAGCTGACTGCGAACATTATAGTATGTCATTTGGAGCTTCAAGGTCAATTGGTGAAACAAAAAATGAGTTTAATGACAGGACCAGTTGAGGCGCTATTTGAAAAACATTTTGGTAGGCTTCTGGTTTGATTTATATTCGGTTTATTATAATTAAAATTTATCGAAATTGTAATTTTATTGTCTTCTTAAAATGTTTTAAAATTAATAAAAATTTTTCATATGGTTTTTGAAGCTTTAAAAACTAAGAAATTAGTTTGAATTATTTAAGGTACCGGAGTATCAGTAGGAAAGAAGACCGTAGCTATGCTGAAAAGTTTAATAGAACCCTTCAACGATCAACTAGGAATAGAAAACGACGAAGATAAGGAGTTGGCCAATGTTTTGGACGGACAGAAAGCTATGGCAGAAAGAGACAGGATTCTCAATGAAGAATCAACAACAACCGAAGAAACGGCTACAACTGTTACAACCGAATCAAATTTTAAATCGAAACCGTCTTTGGGAAAGTTGAATTCAAACAGAATGGAACAACGATGCGAAGCTACTTATGCTATGGCTGCTCGACAGTGCAAAGATCGGTTTAGTGATGCACAAGTGGGTTTTTGGCATGTTATTGAGGTTTGATTTAAATAGGACAAACGCTACTGATAGGAGGAGAATTAACGATTGTTAAAAATTTTTGCAATCGTTTTTATGTTTTAAAACTTTATAATTTAGGCCAAGTGCTATGACTCACTACCGTTGATTGGATTGATTGTTTGTTGGCAGTTTAATTCTGATGATTTTTGTAAAGTAAGTTTTTTTGATATGGGCCTTATACATGGTTGTGATCTCGATTTTGTAAAAGCAATGCATTGCAATGTTTTTGGTAAATTGTTTTTGTCATTCTTAAAATGTTTATTAATTATCAATGTTTCAGCCTAGTAAAATGGAGGAAGTTGCTAGAAAAACGTGTGCAAAATTTACAAAAAGCAACAAAACGGATGCCGATATGAATGACAAAATGCAGAATTTGAATGAGTTGAAAGAACAGTTGGACAATGAGCTTAAAGTTAATGTAAGGCGATGTTGTTATGAGAAGCATAATTTTTGGTTTAATTTTTAAAATTTTGTGTAAATTTTACATTTAATATTAAAATTTGTTATTTCAGCTTCATTTCAAAGTTATAGAACAACCACGAGATGAGCGTATTCGTATGCTGGCTGAAATCATGGCTACTTTAAGATCAGATCTGGATCTTATAAGAGTAATATCAAAGTCGACTAATGAACTTTTGTCGGCGTTTTTAATATTTTTGGTATACATGATATTCAAAGGCGCTGTCAACATGATACGGTCATATCTTACCGACATCAATTTCAAAAACATCTTCTTGTCACAATATTTTTGGAGAATTGATTATAAGAGAATGTTGATGGGACAGATATATCTTGGCAAAGTCAAAAGGTCTGAGAAGAAGGTTTATCATTTGAAACACATGTTTGGGTACGGTATTTTTGTTATATTTTTTGTTTGTTGTCAATGGATTTAGGGACGGGCATTTTTAGTTGAATGTTTTATTTTAAGGTTTACATGGGTTTTAGGTTGCCAACATCAGCTGAACTTTACAAAACTTGGAAAGCGTTACTACAATTTGTTTTATTATTGTTTTTGGTTGGATGCATTGTGGCATTTGATCATGTCTTGTACAGGATTTTATCAATTGTAAGGGATATTTGTTAATCCTCCTACAATTTTAAAATTTTTATTATTTTAAAATTTAAATTTTTAGATAACCGAATTTTTGACGGCCGAAGCGGAGCAAACTGGACGTCATGTTGTGGATGTTCAAGTGGTCGGAAACGGTTCAATAGCTGAAATGGTGAGAAGCATCATACAATTTAACTACACTGACACACAACAACGAGAACTAAGTAATAAAGTGTGTATGGTATCTCCAAAACAATTGGATCAACGTCAGTTTGTGTACAACATTTTGTTACCATTAGTTGTGATGTTCGCACTTCAAGTACTACTCAACTACATTGTGACAAGATTGGTACTGTTTTATGTCATTGGTTTCATATTCAGAAGCCGGTCGAAACAAAGGACAGTTTATTTGTATAATAAAGTTTTGGCAAGAAGACTAAATGACAGGCGTCTGGCAATAGCAAGAGTCAAATACTTGGTTGTGGAGGATGAATTGGATCCTGTGGTGGTTAAAGAGTAGGTTTTAAAAGTAATATAGATCGTAAAAACTTTAATATTTAACTACATTCTAAGGGGGCGTTTTAAACTTTCCTTTTTAGACCAAAAAATCGGATATCACGCTTTTTCTATCAATTCAAACAGCTCAAATGTGTTTTATGTTTAACAAAACATCGTATATCAAGCATGGGTTTTTGTGAAGATTGCAAAACTTATTACTGTACGGAATGCATGGAGATTCTGGAAGATTCTTGTTTGGTTTGTGACACCAGGTCTAATATGAAATAAAATAATTTATTATTTTCGGATTGGCGTTAGAATTTGATGACTTTTTATGTATCTTACTAAACTTTCAAATATTGCTGATTGTACTTTATTATATTGTTAATGTGGTAATTTCAAGTCTTTTTTACGTTATGAATGCAATGGTGGTATTTTGAGCAACAGTGAGTTCCAATAAGCTAGATTCAGCGTCTTGATCATGTCCGGGTAGATGGCGTTGACAATCTGCTGATCCGACTGCATCAGTTTTTGATAATCTTTCAGAAGACCATCGTATAATTGGGTATCCTTGGCATCAGATATAACTTTTGGCCAATTTTTCATTACCTATGTTACAAATGTTTAACATTTTTTTTTATTTTAAAATGCATTTTTTCAGCTAATGTTTAGAAAATAGATCATTAGTATCAAAAAATGGGTTTTAACATTGAAAACTTTTACTCTTGTTTAAAATGAAGGGTTTAATTTTAAAGTCTTACATGGATTAAAAAGTTGCTTGCAGTTTCGGTAACCTCTCCGGAATCCGAAAATGAATCTTGGAGAAGGTGCAATAGCTTTGAAAACATCTGTTCATTTTGCATTACCAATTTGGTTCTGGTCGAATTCTGAGAGTCTAGGTTAGCTTCACCCAAAAATAACTCTTTTTCTTCGGCCGACAAATTGATCGTGTAGTTTTCGGCTTTTATTTCCATTATCTCTAAATAAGCGCTTTTACTTAAAATTAAGTTTAGTAAAAAAATTTTAAAAATGTGGTATTTTGCCAGTAAAAATTTTAAGGGATATTTTTAAACTTGTGATTTACCGTTTTTCAAAAAAAAACTTACTTTCAATTCTGTCTTTCAAATTGTCAGAAACATTGCCGTCGATATTCAGAAGCAGAATCGGAAAAATAAAGCAACTCCATCGTCCCAACATAATCCAAATCCCAAATTGTCACTACTAACAACCCGCTTAAAATAAGGAAGAGTTTTCGAAACGAAAGTGCGTCGTGTTTGACGAATTCGAATACTTGAATCAAATAAATTAAATGGCGCAAAGGTTACAGTAATTTTTTCAAACAAACCTTTGCCTTTTACCTTTTTCTATTACTTGAACACACAAATATTTACTGTGCTTTGTGGTTTCTAGTCTGGGAATGTTGCACATTGTACGGTAGTAACAATTATGAGCAGTTTATGTCTGGAAAGTTTTTTTTTCGCGAACAAGCTTTGAATCTACATTTGCCATGTTAAAATTTATTTGAAAATTGGTCATACATACTTAGTTTTTGCTTCAAATTCATGTTTTGGTCTTATCAATTGATAAGAATAAAATTCGAAATGACCGATGTCATATGTTCTCATTTGGTTCTTTCGGCTAGTTGAAAACATGTTGGAAGGGTATTTGGACAAAGAAAATTCGTTTTCTAAACGATGGCTTTTACAGATTTTAGAAGGCCAAAGTGAACGCTACAGAAAATTGGCTGGTTTGAAGGAGCTTCTGGATGTAAGAATAAATTTTTTTGTTGAGCCTAGGACGAGAGAATTGGGACGGTAGAGAAACTTGGCACAAATTTTAGGTTTATCCCATGCTTGTTTAGTGTGATATAAAACTTTAGATAACATCATATGTCTTGAGTGAAGATCAAGGTTATATGAGCACGGTGTATCTCGTGAAACTTCTTTACCATGACGAAAGCATAGAATTGTGCTTGAAAGTTCCTACATTTAGTAAAGTGAAAAATATATTTGAAACGGATGAAAAAGAAAAAAATGGGAAAAACAGCGAATTGCACAAACTGAAAGGGATGCACAACAATGAGTGCAACTTTTATAGATTATTCACGGAACATCACGTTGAAGGCTTTAAGATTTTAAAGGTCTATTCACTTAAGGTACTGTTTCTTATTTTTGTTTAAAATTTTTTTTTCTATTATAAGTTAGTTTTTTATTGAATCCTAGGGTTTTTATTCTTTTTTAAATTTTAATTTTAGCACATAGACGAAGATTTTTCGATATCACCACACATTCTTATGGATTTTTGTCCAAACACAGCTTCTGTTCATTTGAAAGATACTCTTAACCAAGGACAATTAGAAGCAATTGCTGAACAAATAGCTCTTATGCATAGTTACATTATTGGGAACGACGTGTATATTGATGAAGATCTCTTTAAGCCTTTTGATTACAATAACTCATTTTCTGAAGAAGAGGCGGAAAAATTTGGATTTTTATTAAACACGAAAGTTGAAGAATGTGGAGATGGTAAGTTATTAGTTTGTAAATCTTATAGTTTTTTTTTGTATTATGAAATTAGGGAAATTTCTTTGAGGATATACTTAAAATGTGAAAAATATAATATTTTAGAAATTTTAATAGAGAACTACAAAAAATGCAAATATATTGTGGATAATAAGAAGTTTTTTGAATACTGTATTAAAAAACATCATTTTGATCTCAATATAAAGCCAGTTTTGTGTCACGGTGATTTGTGGGCAAACAACGTGTTATTTGATATTGATGACGATGGAAAGATTAGCAAAGATATTGTTGCTTTTATTGATTTCCAGTTGGCTAATGTTGGTATGTTCTCAAAAATTTTCATAGTATTTATTTTTTCATATATTTATAATAGGTTCATACATCTAAATTTTCATTTTTTATATATTTTTATAATTATGATCGTCATAAGCATATATAGTAATGATAAGGTAATATTATTATGTTAGGTAATCCAGCACAAGATTTGACTCGAATCTTGGTGATTAACTGTGATGAAGATGTTAGAAGAGCAAATGAGCAACAGATATTCGAGTTTTATTACGAAAAACTTACGTTTTATCTGAAAAAGTACAATAGGAAACCCCCGTTTAGTTTCGAAAAATTGCTCTTGGCTTCAAAGTCACAACATGTTGCTCAAGTAAGTTATACAGTTTTCTAGTTAGAATATACGTTATTTGAAGGTTTTCGTCTTATGAATAGGGTTTAAGGCTGTAAGAAAGATTATGCTTGATTTAATGTTTGTCCCACCTTTGTTAAGGTAAATTACTTATATGAAGATATATAATTACCATAGAATAAAATAGATAATGAAAGTTAAATAAGTTAAATGAATTAGTACAAATTTTTAAGTACCTCACGAGGCTGTTAACAAAAAGTTATATTAACAATAGAGTCTAAACATTTGTAGTTTATTTAAAATCAGACTTGCCTACAAGATAAAATAATATTATTTTATAGTTAAACATGTTTTTTTGTATGGGTTGACTTAAAATGTTTTAATATAGGTTAGGGGTTCCATAGGTAGAAGTTCAGAACCATGCTCAAATGTCAGGAGCAGAGCACAACTTCAAATGGTTTTTATGAAGATTGGATGTTGATTAAACGTTTTCTTGTAAAATTTAGAAATTGATAATTTGTCAGCTGAAAGTTTGGTAATTATATATTTTAAGCATTAATACATATTTTATTAAATTTATGCAGGTTGTGTCAATTTTTTTGTTAACGTATTTTGTGATTGCAGTTTGAATTCTAAATTGAAAGACTACGCTGTTTGGCTTAACACGCGTTTTTTAAACTTAACACACATTTTTAGACTTAGCAGAACTTTTAGGCTTGGATACAATTTTAGGCCTAACACACATTTTAGGCTTAGCGCACTTTTTTTAGTATTAGTAGACATTTTGAGATTTAACACATAACGTTTCCTAATCGTGTTCATTGTCATCACAAACACATGCTTAACCTTACTTCTTCGTCGTACTTCCCCCTTGTTTGTACATGTGCTTATTGTAGGAAATTGTAGAGTTTGTGGTTAATTATTGCGTTTTTAGACCATTTTCAGTTTGTTTTTTATTGCCTTCCTGTTCGAAGCACCGGAAAAACAAAAGTATCGGCCGTTGTTCATTCGTCGTGCTCGTTACATTTTCGAAGATTGTTACAACATTGCTCACAAACACTTTGCTCATTTGTTAACTTAAATTGATTTTTTTACTTTCAATTTTGTGCTCATGAATAGTCATCTTGCGGTATTGTATAAATGTTTTATATTGGCCCGGATTTTATTGAAATATAATTCCTATTAGTTACTGTAGATAGTGGTTTAAGCTTTTGGTTACGTGTAATACAGTCGTCTTCAGTAACCTAAGATGTACAGGTAATAAGGGGGTAGCCTGCTTCTATTAGAGATTTTTTGTGACGTTTTATCCAACAGAAACTTTTGAAAATTTGTTATTTAATTATTTGTGATCTTTTTTCTATGTTTACACTGTGGGTTCGAAGCCAAAAGTACGTACATCTCATCATTATGGAGAGCCATTTTGTTGCACATGTACATAAAACGAGTATAATTGTACGCACCGAATGTGAAAATTGAACCTGAAATGTAACTTTTGAGAGATGTGGTGGAGAAAATGTGTAAATGAGGACCCTGAAAAATTGACTTGAGGCTGGTTGTCAGGGTGACCGCCCCATTATACCTTTACCTACATTCTGCCACGGCATCTACACTCGTCGGTGTAGTTGTTCAGCCCTCGTTTACATCTTCTTTTGTTTCGCTGCGTTTTTTGGCCTTTAATCCGCGAGGGTTACTGTAGTTTCAGCGGAAGCGCTTAAAACCGTTGAATGGATTGAGGGAATGAACATGGGTAGTCGTTGATGGGTAAGATCAAAATCGATCACTGAGGGAAGATTTGGGTAGGTGAAAGAGTCTGTAAAGGATTGAGTGGAGGGGTTCTTGTGAATATATCAACAAAAAATGAACTCTTTTAAGATGTTTTTAAGGGATTCGTAAATTCACTTTGCTCTTAGCGCTTAACTCGTGTTTGTTGTTTGTGATAAGAAAATTAGGGCTGCTAGTACATACTTATATTATATCAAGTTATCTTACATGGTTAACTGCTTGTGATAAAAAAATTTATGTTTTTATAGGCCTATTAATGTCCGGTAAACGATTTATGACTATTGAGTTTGTATAAAGAATGTTTTTGAGTTTTGTTTTTAAAAATTTCATTACGTGACGTTAAATTTAATTTGACTGTATACTCAGTAATCGTTTTTTGTAGTAATGTGTTACAATTAACATTTTAAAGGTTGTGTTGAAGTTTCTTGAAACGGCATTACCTTATCTTTTTATTTTTGTTAATTTGACTGCATATACATTTAATAAGGTATTTTGTATCATATGCCTACAGTAAACGATTTTTTATAATAATGTTGCGAAAAATACATTTATTTAAATGCTTACGTTGGCAAAATATACTTAAGTAATCTTTTTTTATTTCAAAGTCTTAAGATTTGTATACAATTCGCAAGTATAATCTTAGAGTAATGAGGTAAAGGATTACTTTGTCAAAACAATAAGATACTATATTGTATTCTTTTCATCTTAAAAAAGTAAAACCAAATATATATATAACTTGTAAGATAAGTGCAAAAGATAATTGTGACTTATTTTATGCAAACTCTTGATATAGACAAGCATATGTACATGTGCCCGCTTTTCACTATTTATCTTGTGTTTTTAATATTAACTATAAGAGGAAACTGATTTTAGAAAAAAAACGAAAAAAATTGCCTCTCAACACTTTAATCACTTTTCATGCTTACTGTATTTTCTTCTGTAACGCTTTGGTAGATGTAAACATTTAAATCGTAGTACACTTTGAATTCTCAATGTAAATGACAAGTTACAACTTTGTAACCGCATGTACTTATTAAACATAATGTTCGCTTTTGGTAGATATATATAGTGTGTGTAGCTCAAGGCCTAATTACCGCGTTAATGACATAGTGCCTCCGCAGTAACGCCAAAACTTACAATTACCGCGAATGTAAATTGGGCTGTATATATTTTGTATTCTCAAGGGTGCGACGGTAATTATGCGGCCGAGAGTTAATTGGACTGGTTAACGAGTTTAATAAAGGACTGGTTAACGAGTTTAAAAAGTAAAGTAAAATGATAAAAACATATTACTTTGCTGCTTGAGTTATATTACAATTATCTGAAGTAGTTTTTGAGTTAAACCTAGAATATGTTGTATTACAATAGTACTTTGAGCTCTATAATGGTATTTTTCATACTTTTTTTAAAATTTTTTTAATGAGCTTTTGCTTTAAAAGTTTTTAATACCCAGTTGACTACATTTTAATTCGTATGACAAAATAAGACATGTGGTGGTGGAGTTAGTTCACATGTCATATGTATGTCGTCTCAACTTTCTTTTTTGCTCACACACTGTTAAATTAATCTGTAAACGAGTTTATTTTTGGGTCCACATTTGAGTTCTTAGTGTCACGAGCTTAGTAATATTAGTTCGCTTTGAAAGCATATTAATGTGGGTTCGAGTATACTTGTCTGCTGTGATTAATATTTTTTAAGGCATATGTGGATTGTGATCTTGATGGACTTGTGTATTGATTATATTTTTTTATTATATATAATTAATGTATTGAGGAGCCGAAATTGCATGAATTTTGTCTTCCATCGCATGAATTTTCTGTTGTGGAAATCCAAGATTTTTTAAAACTAACGTACTGTTTTTTGTTATTTATGAAGAGTATTATTTAATACCATTTATTGTATTATGTTTATATTGTAGTATTCCCTAACGCACCTTTTAGTAAGAGATTCTTGTAACACCGCGATGCTGATACGCACATAATTACTGTGTGGGCTGTAATTAAGTGTCAAAATTGGTCTTCATACTAAACACTATGTTAAGGTGGACACGTAGCATTTGTGCAAATTGTATGTTATAGCTGTTTACATCATTAACATGACATCTTGTGACTTTTTTTGTTAGATAACTAGTCAGGTTTAAGCACTATGTAAAAATTAAATTTTAAAAGATGTAATGCTATCAACTATTTTCGAAAAGCTATTTTGCAAAATATAAGCTATTACGCAGGCTAAATTAGTGTTTTTGCCATTACTCATTTATACAACACATATTTTATAATCTATTACTGAAAATTTGTTTTTTACATAATTTTAAGTCTGTTACTTTCTGCCTTTTACATTTTTGAGGTGGCCTGTTTTCCGCTTTGAAAAATTTAGAACAAATATTTTAATGTCATAACAAAAGAAGTTGGTGAAGATTAATACAAAAGTACAAAAATTTGCTGATTAACTTTATAAAACTAAAGTACATTTATATTAGATGATTTCTTTTTGTTAAAATGTACTATTAAAAAAGGCCGTTTAAATAGGTATTATTAAAATAAAATTTTAATTTAATAGTGGTATTCACATAAATATACTTGATAGTGAGATATGTATTTGATTATTTTTTATTTAGTATAATAATAATGCCAAAAATTAATACATTTCTTGTTTAGAACAACACATTATTGTAACCGAGAACTTGAAATGATAATTTTAATAAAATTAAGTCTCAAGTGTTCTAATATATTAGCGTAATTTGTTAACTATTTGACATTAACGGTAATTTAAGTGAAAATTATCAAAATGTTAGATTCTTGCTCTTAAAATTATTGTCATTTCCTCTTTACTTCAATCACTCTGACGAAGCAAACAGCATTTTTTAAATACACGTCTGGTCGTACCATTATCTTCTTCGGCCATTATCGCCTCAGGTTTGGCATTGTAAGAGATGGCTAATTAGCAACACGCGACCGAAAATCTCTCACCTGTCTTCTGTGGTAATTACATATATACAACGGCATGGTGTGTCGGTTCACGCGAATGGATTACTGCACTTTTTTTCGAGTAACTTGTCTTATTTTCACCGTTTAACACAAATGTTTTGGGCGAGGAAGAAGGGGAAAAAGCAGGGGTTTTTAATTGATTTAAAAAATCGATGCTAATATGTTCAGTATAAAAAACTTAAAACTTTCTCTACTCTTGAGTAAATTTTTTTTCTCCGATCTATTCGCTCTACCCTCGCTTTGCCTTGGTTTTTCTTAAAGGTATCATAAAACTGATAAATCATTTAATTAGGAAGGTATATCTATTGACTAAAAACATTACTTTTTCTATGTATTTTAGTGTTTGAAGGTTGTTATTATCTGGGTATGCGAACCTACAATTTTTTTGTCTAATTTTTGCTTGGTTTGTTAGTTTACGTATTCTTTAAAAGGCAGTATACTATAATATAAAATTGCGTACGTTTTTTGAATATTATACATTAATTATTCTTTGTAAGTACAAACTCAATCATTGTATTAGAGGTTTTTATACTCGGTTTTGAAAGTACATTTGAAAAAGCTGTTATTGTAGTGTGTGATGTTAAGGGTACACACGATGTCAGCAAGCAATTTTTAATTTTGTGTGCTGAAAAAATAGGCGCATTTTCAACAATCTTTAACATTAAGTACAAAACTTATCTTTCCTCTCCCCCTTAATCTAACCTTACCGCTCCTAGCGGCTATATGTCGGTTAAGCTTATTAAGTAATTTTCATAATTGTGTAAAATACTAAAACAACTTCTCCAATACAGATGCTACAATAATTTGTACGTAGCATTAGTTTCGACACTGCTATAAAACCATAAAGCATTTCTCAAAAGCATGATTGTCGAATATTGTTACGACACACAAAACTAAGTCATCTGATAACTTTACAATAAATGTGTGTACATGCACGTTATTACATGTTAATACAACTTTCTATGCATGGTTGCTACGGTAAAATGTTAAGTATGTTAATGGCTTTTGTTTTTGCGCCACGGTATGCTTAGGTTTCACTTTAAGGCATGCTGTTGTATGTTGCTGTTTTTGTAAGCTAATAGGATATATACGTTAGAAGAATTTTTTTTCTTGTATATTATACGACAATTGTATTATACAACGTTTTTCATAGTTCAAGTATGAAATTTTTTATAAAAGTTTGTTTCAAAAACGGACGATAATTGTGCTTATAGGTACATATAATAAGAATAGTTATTCTGCAACGTATAACAATTATCGTGTTTGCGTGTATAAATTATTATTGAATTTCTTTACTAATATATTACTTGTTTTTTATAATTATTTTATTTATTTCACTTTTTAAATTTACTTTTTTCAGTTTTTGTCCAAGGCTTTCGTGTCGAGACCCGGACCAAGCCGGTGTGACAGCCGGATTGTCTTGGGTCTTCAGAAACTTAAGCGGCTGGTTATCTACATTCTGTCGATAAATATAAAGACAAAAACACTTTGAGAAATTACACTGAAAGAAACCAACGCTGTAAGACGAATCCGCAGAATAAACCACAAACAAGTCAAATTTTGGATACGAGTTTCACTGGAAGCCAGCCATCATGGGGCTGTGCCAGAGCCAAGAGGAGAAAGAACTTCAATCCAAGACCAAACAGATTGACCGCGAACTTATGCAAGGTCATTTGGCACAACAAAAAGTGGTCAAATTGTTACTGTTGGGTGCTGGTGAATGCGGAAAGAGTACGGTGCTCAAACAAATGAGGTAAGAAAAAACTCAAAAGATTTTAAAACAGTTATGAATGCACTTCTGTTTTATAAAACTTAATTTTTACTTTTTGACAAGACTAACATTCGAAGGAGCTTTTTTTGAAAAATTATTGTCGAAATTTTTCTAAAAAACAGTTGTAAATCCCAAAAAGTAAAAAATAATTGGACAAGAAGTTTATTATTCTATTAACTTGAGATTTTACATATATTCCGGGTAATTAACTAACAATGAATATAACAACTTTAGTTTGAGTAATAATTGTTGTTGGGGGAGACACTTCCGGTGGGTCGATAAACTTCAAAGGTGCTAATGAGGGTGTAAAGTCAAATTTATTGTTTTATAACCAGCACAAGCGTTTTTAAAACATTCCATGGTAGTTGAACTATTAAGAATTAAATTAAAATATAGATTTACTTTGTGGAAATATTATACCTTATAATATACATTTACGTACAAAAAAGTGATATAAGCATGTATCAAAGTGGTTTGTGATCTACTTTTTTTAAATAAAGAATAACATCTATTAAGAAATGCGAATACGCAAGCCAGAACGTTCAACATTACATTTTGCTTCTTAAAAGCGTTTTAATGATGTTTAAAACGTACTCAAGCTGACCTATCGGTTTGTTCTTGACACATGTATGAATGTGTTCGTATTTGGAAAAACATTTAGGATTTAGAAAGGGGTAGAAAACGCATATTAAAAAGAATGTGAATTTTACATTTAACAGAACATTCAACACATAGCCATAAATTACATTTCCTGGAGCAAATTAATTTTTTTTGGAATCTTTGTAGGTATAGCGAAGTTCTTGAATGTTTGACTCACATACTTTATTTTTAAGATGATTTACACTATATGAAAATTAAAACGTGTTAAAAAAAGATTTCACCGGTTTTTCAGTATTGACATAAAGTATAAATAAACTTTGACCGTGGGAACGACCATGAGAACATAGTATGTTTCAGTTATTACAGTGATATGAATAAACGTTAAACATCATGTTTAGATGTTAAAATTTACAACACGTTAGGTTGTTTTGAGATTTTGAAAGGATGTGTAAGTTGAAGATTGCTTCGTCGGTCAAATATAATAATTCAACTAATTTTAAATTAAAAATCTTTAAAATTTAGTTTTTTTGTCCATAGCTATTAGATTGTGTAAAATAAGTATAAAATGTATAATCTGTTGACGGGTTTTGTGACGCCAACACATTGCACTTGTTGTTCAATGATGCCGGTTGCCATGGGACGTACAAAAATAATATTGTTAATGATGGCATGTAATTGCATACTTGAAAATGTGGGCAGTTACCACGGTGATTGACAAACGTCTACTAGTCTCTTTAAAAAGCTTGTAAGGAAATGCAGAATGATAATAATGCATATGACAAAATATATAGTAAAGACAATTGTGCGAAAAGAATAAGAAACTTTTACTTTTTATTTAATTAATATAAAATATTCAGAATTCTGCACGATCATGGTTTTTCCGACGATGAAATGCAGAAACAGAAGGCGGTTGTTTACAACAATACCGTCCAATCAATGGCAACAATTCTTCGTGGATTGAAACAACTTAATGTCACGTTCGACAATCCGGCGTTGGAAAACGAAGAACGGATCGTAATGGACGTGATAAAACGTGCCGAAGAGTCGGAGCCATTCAGCGAAGAATTGACACGATCCTTAAAAGCCCTTTGGGCAGATCCTTCGATTCAAATGGTAGCTTTGCAAAGAGGAAACGAAATCCAACTCCCTGAGTCGGCCATTCAGTAAGTTGTGACAAAATCATGACTATGATTTATAAGTTCCTTAACTTTTAAATAGCTATTAAAATGCATTTTTTGATTTGCCGCTTAAAAGCCCTTTTATTTCGTGTCTACCAAAGTTTTAAAATATAAGGGACGAGCTAAATACATCGGATGGAAAGTATCAGACAAAAAATGCAATTCCTTGTCTGATATTTTTTTCAACGATCTTTTTTTTCTCTAACTGCCGTCGGCAACGAGAGGAAAAAAAAGATAGCGGGAAAATGAGAGACGAAAATATCAGACAAGAAATCGCATTTTTTGTCTGATACTTTCCATCCGATGTATTTAGCTCGTCCCTTATATTAAAAATTTACTCAGAATTCAGACTTTTCATTAGTATAACGATGAAAAAATGTATAATAATATCTATTACATTTAATTTTACAGTTTTTTGCAATCTATCGACCGGTACATTGACGAAAACTACGTGCCTACAGAACAAGATATTTTGCTGAGTAGGATAAAAACGACCGGTATTGTTGAAGTCAAGTTCAAAATGAAAAATGTTGATTTCAGGTATGTCACTCACTATCTTTAAGGTTTTTTTGTTACATTTTGTTTAGTTTTGTAATATGATACAGATTTATTTTTGTTCCGTTTTTAAAATGGTATGTAAAGTTTGCCGTGCTTTTAATGTAGTGTGATATATGTTCTGCCAGTTTAAAAAGTAAATTAAGATTTTAAGAGTATTACAGTTGCCATTTTCAGAGTGTTCGACGTAGGAGGTCAACGTTCCGAGCGCAAAAAGTGGATTCACTGTTTTGAAGATGTAAATGCTATTATATTTATCGCTGCAATCAGTGAGTACGATCAAGTACTATTTGAAGATGAAACTACGGTAAGACAGTAAATTTAAAAGGTGTCAGTTTTACTTGCTTTTCTAAGCGTCCGACAAAGGGTTGGATGATACGGCAATTATCAGCTTATCCTTGTCTAAAACTATTATAAGATTACTCGTTGAGTCAGTACTTGTACAAAATTGTATTTACTACCATAGTCCTTTTCTTTGTGAATACTATTAATATAGCAATAACAAAATACATTTTTCAGAACCGAATGATTGAATCCATGAGGCTTTTCGAATCCATCTGTAACTCACGGTGGTTTATCAACACGTCTATGATATTGTTCTTGAATAAGAAAGACTTATTTATGGACAAAATTCAGAAAACGTCGATTAAAATTGCTTTCCCTGAATATAAAGGGCCGAACACATATGATGATCAAGTGAAATTCATCGAAGAAAAGTTTGAGGGTTTGAATGCAAATCCCGATAAGACCATTTATATGCATCAGACATGTGCTACGGACACGAATCAAGTACAGATGATTCTGGATTCTTGCATCGATCTTATCATTCAAGCAAATTTACAAGGCTGCGGATTGTATTGAACATATTGTCATTGTTTTATGTACCATTATCATATAAAGTGTTATTTTCGTCTTCTTACATCTTTTTGTCATCTAAGTTGTACTCATTCGTCTTGTGGTACAATTTAACATTAAACAACGAATATATTCACGACAATATGTATATCTTAATTTGTGTACAGCTTAGCCGAACCCCAGTTATTTAAAACCGTCCTATTCTATATTTCATATTGTTTTATAAAAACAAATATGCATCTCTTTCATACAAGTCTGTTTTCTTATGTTTTTAATTAAATTTTATATTATATGTTAATACGAGCGTCTGTAAGGTTCTATGAATTTCTATAAAGTCTTCACCTTGTTATACATGTCCACGATCATTTCTTGTAATAAAATTTTTAAACCATTTATTTTCAACAAAATTTATTAATTTTTTAATATCTTTTCAACCAGCCCCGCTCTGATTGACTTCAAACCTTTTGTATAGAAAAAAACAGGTAAATATAATATAAGATTTTAAGGAATGTATAAATCGCGTTTTCCAGTCAATCTCGAAAAAATCGAGATCAAAAAATTACGTTTTTTGTGTTTCAAGCTTATCATTTTGTAATTTTTTGACTTTTAATAATTTTTTTTGATATACTAGTAGAAAACCTTTAAATAAACTTAAATTTTTAAATTTGTAAGCGTATCTTGTTTAAAAAGCCCAAAAAAGGGCTTGAAACACAATGCCAAATTTGCCAAATTGGCTGGAAACTCAAATATTCCAAATTTAAAACTCAAAAGCGCGGGCAAAATTTTTTATGGTTACTATTGGTACTACAAGAAAGCCGTATAAAAATTTTGAGTAAAAATTCAAATTTTTTAAAAACGATTATTTCTCTACTTCAACAGAAGGATGAGCGGCCCGCTTTTCGTTGTCCACCCCTCGCAATTGTTAGAATTCAAAGAGGTGATTTTCAACAACTGTGCGCGTTTCTTCAGTCGAATCGAAATTGAAAATCTTTCATCAAGTCGGTTAGCGTATCGAGTTCGAACCAATGCAAAAGACGTCTACTTGGTGAGGCACAATCCCGGATTCGTTGAGAAAGACCAGAAAAGTGAAGTACTTGTATTCATTAAGCCTAACAAATCCGTCAACGCCAAGCACCGGTTTGTGGTTACGGTAGCCGAATGTAAAGGTGAGTTTTGGTAAAGAAAACGGTTTTAATTACAAAATGTAATAAAACATAGAAATTTTAGAAGAAATAGATCGAAATGAGTTTTGGAAAAAAAAACATGAACGTCTCAAACTGGCACATTGGCGTCTGTCTGCCCGAATACCAACCATGGACACAGAAACAACAATGTCTATGTACCAATCTCAGGTTAAGGCTCTGAAGATTGAGAATCAAATGTTGCGGAACAAATGTGAAGAATATGCGAACATGAAAAAAGGTTCGGATGAAGGACAGCCATCAGAAGAGATTGAAGTCGACATGCCCACGGTCACTTTTCCCGAAGCCGACAACAAAACTGTACTTCTGATTGTGTTGTGTGCTGTGATCCTGAGTCAAATTATCCTGAACGCGCTAAAACTCTTTAAATAAACTATTATATGTGTTTTATTATACAACGTGTTTAATTAATTTTGATGTCTTAATGACATTTACATAAAACCCTCGACAACCACAATGGATTTAAAATATTTTATTTTAAGTAAACTTTCAATTTTAAAATAATTAAAACCTTTTAGAAAATCACAATAGAACAAGTGGTAGTGATAGAAACGTTACTGGTACTCTGATTTCTTTTTGATGATATAAGCTGCCCCTGCCACTAATACATTTGTTGCTATGCCATATCTAATCCATTTCAATATCTAAATCAGACATATTCAATTATGTTAAAATAAAGCCTAAAATTCTGCCCAACTTTATTAAAAAGTAAATACCCTATTTTTTATATTCACGTAAAAATGAAAACTTACATTATCTTGTTTTTTTCTATACTCCACCACTTTGTGATATGGAGTCCGTGTAAAAGTTACCATGGAGTAAAGAGGAATCCATGTTGGGCCCAAATATTTGTTCAAAGATAAGTCTAACTTCTTTCTAAGTTTGTAACCAAACTGATTCACCAAGTCTTTCAATTCGTTGTAATTGTACATGGCCAAGTCGTTAATAGTATGGGCATCTTTCCAACGCCTATCCGAATACGTTCTGACCGCTCTTACTGGAAAGAAATTGATTACCAAAACTTTAGGAAAACTATTTTGTATTATATAAGGCCATAATTTATTAAATATTTAAATAAAATACATACCAAGATCTCCGTTATACTCATTGACAATTTCGTGAAGAATTAGACAGTCTTCAAAGCCCTATAAGAGAAAAAATCACTATGCGTTGGCACTGGTTTTAATTAAAAACATTCCTACTTACGTTAGCTCACCACACCCACCCTGTTTTTAAAAGTTAAAACCTTTTCAAAATAAACTTGCACAATTCATTCCTTGACCATAAAATGGTACCATTGCGTGGGCAGCATCGCCCATCAGTACTACAAAATCGTTAAAAGTAAACGGTCGACATTTAATTGACACTAATGAAGAAGCTTGCTTTACTCGATTGAATGTCTAAATTTAAAAACAAAAATAAAAAATTCGAAAAAATAAAATTATTTTAATAATTAAAACATAAAAGAAGTAAAATTACCGTACCTCATTGACATGTTCTTCTCCCATTAACTCTAAAGCATCTGGAAAATTGTCACGGAAAAATTGAATCCGTCTGTTTTCCATGTCAAACAATTCTTTATCGAATAGATCAAATGGTGCGAATAACGTCACAGTAAATGTGCAATCAGTGTTGGCCAAAGCTATCAAAGTGAAATCTCCTCGTGGCCATAAATGAAAAACATTCGGTTCCATGGCAAATTGGTCATTTTTTGGTAAAATGTTTAATTCTACGTAGCCGTGTTCAATATATTCCTAAAAACTATTTTATTTATCTAAACCCAACTTCAAAAAAAATTATATTATACAATAATGATATAATATTTATGAAAAGTGGGTTAGTTGCTTTTATATCGTAATTCAAACATAAAGTTAAATTTTAAAAAAACACCCAACCTGACTATAGTCAAACCTCGGGTAAGTCATCAGACTTCTTCTAACAGCAGAATATGCTCCATCACAAGCCAATACAATATCTCCAGATACCACAACTTCCTGACCTTTGTGCGAAGCGATTAACCTTTTGTTTCTCATATCAACTTTTTGTACCTTGTGTTCAAAAAAGAACTCAACATTGTCGTATTTTTCCGCTTCTGATATCATAACCTCGTTTAAATGGCGGCGATTAATTGATACGATATGCTAAAATTACGTGGTAAAAAACAGTTACTAAATACAGTAGAACTCCTCTTAACGAACTCCACTATAACGAAATTTCTGTATAACGAACAGTTTTTAAAACCTCGTCCACCACTACACGGTGCATTTAAACCTCCTCTAAAAAACTCCTTAAAATTTTAAATCCCCGATCGATCGTTATACAGGAGTTCCACTGTAAAAGTATTTTATCGATAAAAATCTTAAGTCATCCATTATTCAAGTAAAAACACACTTCTCCTGGCTGTCCATAAGGCTGACGCACAAAACCTTTACCATCCTTACTGTGCACTAAACGAGCATGCATTTGCACTCCTCTGTCAGCAATATAGTCTTTTAATCCTACTGCTTCCAAGGCCTCTTTGCCACGACAAGATAAAGCCAAATTTATGGAGCGACCGGGGACATGCTCCATCTTTCGAATATCCTCTCGTTGATCGTAGACTTGAACATCCCAACCCCGGCGAGCAAAGAAAACTGCATTTAAAGAGCCAACTAGGCCTGCACCTGCTATTATAACTGTTGGCATAGCTAAGAAAAGTATATTTTTGATAGTACTCCCACTCCAAATAGCTTCTAAATACACAATATCAATATGGCCAGGTAATAAATACACTGTTGATTAAGAAGTACGCTAAAAATAAAAAACAAGCTTAAAATCAGCGGATTGCAAAAATTATCCAGTTCAATATCTGTAATGTTTAAAATTTAATACTTTAAAAATGCCACAAATATTGACCTTCAGATGTATTTTGTAAACTTACGTTCAATTAAAAAACAAAAATCGGACGCAATAAATTAATGATACGAAGATCAATTCATCAAAGATAACATAAAAGGCAAGAGGAGTGGCTTCTTCTTTGTATTTTTATCTACCTAACATTTAATATAATGAATAAAAATAATTATTTACTTTACCTAATAAAACGCTTGAGGAAAAATTCAAATAAACTCCACAGGTATAATTATAAAACTCGTACAACGTAAACCAAATAATTTTAAGAAATCAGCTTATTTATATTAATATAAACAATACATAAATTAAAAAATCCAACGTACATTTTTAATATTCTACAAAGTTACATGAGTGTTACACTACCATCATCAATATAATCCTGGATCGAATAAAATGGTACATAATGTAAGGTCCCAGCAGGTAGGGCCACCATTGTATCCAAATTTGGATCCGTCATCTTTCCAATAGTAACATTCACACTTTGACTCACTTTTACAAAACATCTCTTCATTTCGGAACGATCTTTCGTGACAACAGGAACATTGAATCCAGGAGGTAGAAGAGATAAAAAGCTTTCATTGAAAAAATTGAGATTAGACCTAACAATGTTCTCTGCGTAAGTAACTTCATGAGCATCAAGTAGATCCGGTTTTCCTTTGTTGTGACACTCCAAGTGTCTGGCCATCACAGCAGCTGGGTTTCTCTCAATTTTTTGAAGTCGAGTTCTACAAGAAAAATATAAATTGTTGAGAAAAACATCTTGCATTGACTGATCTAAAAGTCTAAACGTAAAAAATATTTAAAAAAGTATTACCTTAAATAAGAATTAACCATGTATCTTACACGAGCCACTTCGTATTTTTTTGCACCTCTAAACTCATCTTCAACCCCATTCTTTCGTCCTTCCTCAATTTCCTGATCTCTTTTTACAATTTGAGCCTGTAACACATCAACATACTCAAATCTATGTGGTAAAATCAATGGAGCAACTCTTTCGTTCTGCCAAACAACCTTCATACATCGAACTACCTGTAACACAAGTCCTGTCTCCAACCGCGTAAAAACATTAAATGTATGTAAAATTATACTACTCACCTCTGCAATCGTACAACCATCAGCTTCTTCATCCTGTTGTTCAATGTAAGCATCAAAATCATAGACTTCTGCACTCATAGCTGCAAAACAATCAGTAAAATTTATTTGTTGCGAGAAAATAAAAAAAATAATAATTTCTATTTGAATATAAAGGCTCGCGCGCTTTTTTCAGTTTTGAACTGCGGCCTATATTACAAAAAATGGTAAATTGATATTCCCTTGAATAGAGCAAAAAAGTCAAAAGTATCACCTATGACCAGTCTTAAGATTTTTTAATATAGTAACGTTACTAGTAAGAAATTCAACAATATTAGTTTTGTTCTTCAAAAAAAAACAAAAGTAAAAAATTTATTAACATTCTTATTTTCATCAACCTTTATAAAAGTGATAAAAACTTGTAAAAGATACATATATTAAACGTAGTTCATTTTCATCCATATAGAAAAAATCATAAAAAGAGTATTTATTTTAATTAATATTAAGGTAAATTAAAAGACAAATAATTATGGTTAAATATTATAAAAAGTTTTAGAAGAAAAATAAGATCATTTATGAGTATTGTTGGTCACTTTGATGCCGATTAGAGTTATGGTTGTGACGGAGGAGCTTGATCTTGGCTTTCGCCGGGTTGTTGGGCTGCTGGGTGGGGTGGTTGGCCGCCCTGTTGGGGGTAATACTGAAAATAAATTTCATAAAAACGAAACTTTTTCTTCACTTATGTTTTTTACTTGAAATCCATACATAAAGTCCAAAAATAAATGCAAATGTACATACCTGACCGCCCTGGTACCCTTGCGGATATTGATATTGTCCTTGTTGTGGGGCTGGTGGATAGCCAGCTGGCCGTCCTTGTGGATAATTGTAGTCGTAGCCCGGCCCAAACCTCTGGTTATATTGTTGTTGTGGAGCGTATGGACGTGGAGCACCCGGTGGTCCACCTTGGCCGTAATATTGTTGTGGAGGCGGCTGTTGAGGAGGATAATGCCCAGCTGGGGGTGCCTGATGGTATCCTTGTGGGTATGATTGTCCCGATGGTGGTGCTGCAGCGCCGTACGGCGGCTGATAGCCGTAGGCCTGGGCAGGGGGTGGTTGGGATGGTGGAGCTCCAGATGCTGATTGTGGTGTAACTTGGGGTTGTGTTTGGTTAATTGATTCGGTTGGAACAACTGGTGCGGGTTGTGGTGGAGTCGGTTGTTGAGGAGTAGCTTGAGGTGGTTGTATAGCAGAAATGCCTTCAGATGCTGGAACATCGGCTGGTTTAGAATCTCCCGAGTCTCCTCGAGGTGGAAGAGCTACTCCGCCTGCTACAGTTGGTTGTGATGGTACCAGCTGAGGTTGCATTTGTGGTGGACATCCTCTAACCTCAAATCCTGGTTCCAGTTCTCCTTTTTGCATCAGTGCATGGTACGCGTCTGTCTTAGACCGTTGTTGCATATACCTTAGCTGGTCGAGATGAAAGAATTGTCTTTCCAGGATAAGTTGTTGTCTTTGGTATTCAAAAGATTCTCGTTCTTTGTCCGTAATTGCTTCCAACTGTAAAAAAATTGAAATAAAGGCAATTATCAGCCTTTTCGTAAATTTAAAAATACGATTATCTAAAATTTGATACACACATTATAAATAACGTACTTCGTCAAAATGTTTTAACTTAAGTTCCAATTTTTTCATTTGGGTTTCGACCAGTTGCGCGACTAAACTCTTCATTCGTCTTTCTTCCAAATTGGCCAAATGTCTTGCTTTAACTGCAGCTGCAGCCAATGCAGAAGCTGCTGCGGTCTGAACCTTTTCTGACACCACTTTTCTCGTTTCTGCTACTACTTCAGTCTCTTCTGACTTTTCATCGGTTTCCATTGACTCTTCGTCTTTATTTGAATCTTCGGTTGTCTAAAAAGAAAATCATAGCAATTACGTTCAGTTCCACCTAAAAATACACTATTTGATGTAAAACATTACTTTATCATCAGAAGCAATTCCAGACTCTTTAAGACCAACTTCTGGATCTACATCTCCATTGTTGGCTTTAGCATGTGCGTCAACATTCTTGGCGTGGGCTTCTATAATTAGTGGGGGGATTTCATCTTTCATTTTCGAGTATTCTTCTGAAATTCGACTTTTATTGGTTAATATCTTGACACATTTTACAAAACAGATTTTTAAGTAAAATTAAAAAATTTCTCACAAATAAATACAAAGATAGAATAACTTACGCAAAGCAGCCTTACATGCCGCCGCAGCAACTCTTGGCTCTACCACGCTGGCCAAGAAAGCGACTGTGCTCATGACAGGATTGCCAGCTTGACTAAACGGGGCTGGTTGATAAGCCAAAGGTCCCAAAACATCTCCACCATCCTCTTCTAAAAACGGATCTTGGATTGGAAGCTGTAGCAATCTGAGGATACATTCGTCTTGAGTTCTTGAGCCAACGTGATCAGACACACGATTCCAATCATCTTTGTACATCTCCAAAGCCTCCAACAACAATAAAGTCTCTTGGTCGTCCCAATCGCGACCTGGAGCAGCGCCTTTCAACTTCATGGCAGCCAACTGTTTAGCATATTGGTCTGTCTTCAAACCGGCGTCAAATCCAGTGCCAGCCGTCTTCTCAACTTTAACTTTCAATTTACTGCTATCGTCGCCTTCTTCACGAACTTCTTCAAATTTGTCTGTAGCCGAAGGCTCCTGACCGTCTTTTTCGGGTTTGACTGCTTTTTCAGTTAATTGAAACCCATGCGGGAATGGATTAACCGGCTGCAAACCATTTGGAGCATCAGCAAGAACCATGAAATGGGAAGTAGCTGGTGGTCCAACCGGTGCTGGGCGATTTTCGGCATCGACTTGATAGTTGATCAACCCCCATTGCTCTAGGAATGAATGCGTCCGAGCAATGGAGCAAATGTCTCCACACAAGTTGCGACGGCACGCGGTAAATGACAAATATTCAAACGGATTAAGACGGTACGTATCGATCATGAAGTTGCGATAAGTCAAGTAACTAAATTGAAAAACTATATTTTAAAAAATTTTTATATTTTCTTAATTTTCAAAAATTAAAAGCTATTTTTTCCAGAATTATTCATCAAATCTCCTTAAATTTTAATAAAAAAACTAAATTCATACACTTCAGGAGTTCTGCTCTTATTGTCCCCACGAAAGAAGTCAGGTACGCCTCTCTTCTCTATGTCATGAATGGAATTGTAATCAAACCACGAAGCATACGATGGTATGATTATATAGTGGGTTTGGTCAATAACGGCTGGGCCATCTTCGTCTTTTACTTGTTGTGGCTGAGTTTCTTCGTCCAAATCCGCCAATTTATGAGTTTTTGGAGCCGAAAATTCAGCATCCTTTTCTCGACCTTTTGGAATTGGGACTGGAGTCAACCGGCTACGACTGTCTTCGTCTTCAGGAAAAGCATCAACCGTATCTCCGTCGTCGTCCTCACGTCTTCGCTTAACTCCGCTGAACATTAGCACAAATTTATAATGCAGAATCTTTCACAAAATTCCAAAAATAAAACCCTTAGCTTAACTCCACAAAAACGAAACAGTGTTTATGTTCCGAAAAGCAGAATTTCCTTCAAATTCGCCTTGTTTATCGAATTTTAGGTAAGAGAACAAATAAAAAGTCTACTTTTTAACAAAAACAACAATTTCCCAATTTAAAAATCTATCCAATATTATGCTTACCTTTTTCGCATGTTTTGGAGCTAAGTTGGTATCTTTGAGATGGTTTATTTGAGGAAGGGAATACGAATGCGCATAAATCGGGTAAAGAGCAGTCGGCGGCGTGTCCCGTATTTTGGCTTGCGCGGGTTGCGTCCTCAGTAGTGCAGGCTGCAAGAGACGAGATATACAATAAACGTCTTATCGTTAATTTCAGGAATTGTAAAACGGTTAAGAAATTAGAATACGGTATTTTCCTAAAATTTTTATGTATTTCTGTTCGGTTCTACATTTATTATCGAATCTATGATTTAGTGAACTCTTAATATAAAAAATAAGTAATAAACTTCTTACGGTAGCTTATTAGATTAAGTACCGCGAACAAAGTAATAAAATACAAAAAAATTTACATATTTTTTACCATATAAAGTAAGGTTTTATCTCAGTGATCGCCAATATTTTTTCTGGTTTTTCTTTTAAAACAAAATATTTCCAATAAAAAGTTTTAATCAAATTTTAAAATAATTTAAAAATTTTTTAAACCAAACAAATAACAAGTTTATACCAACAATAACAAAAAGTAACAAGAAAATATTAAAAAGCTTGTGAGACAGTATCGCAATAATGGAATAGTTGACTCTTCGTTAGAATACAAACCCTCCGGTATGGTCGTAAAGTGACATTTCCCTTTTTGGAAGCGGCAAACTTGCTTGTGCTTTCAACATCAGATTGAACAGGGTACTGGAAGAACGGGATATTCTCTGGGAATGCCTAAATTGCAATTTTAAAGCATTAAATTTTAAGTTATCAAAACATAACTTAAAAGAACCTACCTCAAATAACAACGCCTCTTCCTCGTTATCATACTGGACCTCAGCATCTTCCGCCTTCTTTTTCAATTCTTCATCGCTAATTCGAATTTTCAATATGAACAAATAAGTATCAACTCTTTCCAAAGATTTTTCGGCCAAAATGTCTTGCCTAGAAATAAATTTTTATTTTAAAATTCTTGAAAAAATTTCTATACAAAAACAAATTAAAACATACTTTAAGGCATTCAAAGTTGGTCCAGCAATTTGTGGAGGAAACTTTAACATTCTTTCATTGATAACAAAGCCCACAGAAGATTCTGCTTTAAACAACTTTTCAATTTGAACGGCAACAGTTTTAGTAGCGTGTTTCTTAGCCCTTTGCAGTAACAAGTCTCCAATTCCATAGTTCTATAAAAAGTAATGCATTAATTTAAAGTTACTTAAAACAATATATAATTTGTTAACAAAAGAAAAATTCCTTATATTAATTAGAAAAGACAAAAAATGAAACAGTCTTATTTTTCCACTTATTGATACTTTTATTAACAAATAATGTTATATTTGTTCCCTAAAGCAATAAAACCGTCATTTTACTAATCCATACCTTGTCTGAATTCAAAACTAAAACGGAAGCAACTCCGTACATGCAGTCATCATTATCTTCATCAACACACTCCTCTGAAGTCCTAATAACGCTTCCAAACGGAGTTAAAGCGACAACAGCCCTTGAAAGATTGTCATAATCGATTTCAGTTCGCAAAAATATCTAAAACATCAATTTGTTGATAAAAACTCGGCAAAAGGAAATGTCATACAATTTTACACCAACAAAATTAATTTTTCCTTTTAACATAACCAAAAAAATAACATAACAAAAATAAGTGTCTTCTTACTTGTGTCAAAAAATTGTTGACCTGATCAGCGTCTTCAGGAGCTGGCGGAAATGCTTCAAAATCGAAGTTTAACTTCTCCATTGTGTCCATTTTTTCGTCGTCAATGAGATCTTCATCTCCAGAATCCTCATCAGAGCCGCTCCCAACTTCATCTGCAACCATTTCTTCGTGTTCTTCGTATTTAACGTGGTGTGTCATCTTATTTAACTAGTAAAACACAGAAATGTAAAGAAATTTTTTGCGAAATTCCTATAATTTATTTGTGGCGTTTCGTATTTTTAATATTGTTGCGAAGTGACACAAAATTTATTTGTTTTCTAATGTTTACCACAAAATCTGAAATTGTTTTTATTCTTTTTTACTGATAATTTTAATACAATTTTTTGCATTTTTATCATTTTATATTGTTGCAAGTTAAATTTAAGTACTTATTATTATTTATTTACGCTTTTTTACAAGGACATGGATTGAATTGAGGGAATGTTTGAAGAAGGTTCTTTGGAGGTTGAAGTTGGTTAACACAAGGAGAGCATGGATATGGTCGTGGATTGTTTTGAAAGAGTAAAGGATTTTGATATGGTTGCGGTAGGAAACCGTTGTACGAATTAATGTCTCTTGGGTAATTTAGCGGTTGATGGAAGGATTCAGGGAGATTTATCGGTTGATTGGACGGCCCAGGATATCGTAAAGATGGATGTAATAGTTGCTGAACTTGGGAAGGCGTTGGATATGGCACTGGAGTTGGTTGATTTTGAAGTGGAGGACAAGGTGGAAGATTCGGTGGGTACAAATGAGGTTGAAGCTGTTGTTGAGGTGAGAGGCATGATTGATGATTTAGTTGATTGGGTAACACGCTTGGGGAACAAGGTGTCGTACATGGTTGAGGATTTTGTAAATGAGCTTGTAGGCTTGGTGTACAAAGTGGGAGACAAGGTTGAGAATTTTGTTGCAGAGGGGATAGTCCAGAAACGCATGGATGAAGGGGCTGGTTAGATATTTGAGGTTCAAATTGTGGGTGCGGATACAATTGTTGTTGTCCACAAGGCTGATATTGTTGTTGATTCGGAATTGGAGGAAAAGGCGGTTGAAATTGTTGTGTAGGAGTGATCGGAGCTAAACCTGGTCTATTTATTAAACCCGGATGAAATATTGGTGTAAGCGGTTGCAATTCAGGTGAAATTATGTTTTGTTGAGGTAGGAAGGGGTTAGGTGAAGGCGGCTCAAATCCTTGTCCGATACCATTGTTAATATTAAATGAACATGGCTCACTCCGCACGGTAATCAACATGGCATATCTTCCGTTGACAGGACTATTATCACATGGGTTGAACGCATACGAATTTAAATTAATATTGTTAGGTATCGGCTGACTTACAACAATATAAATAGTGACAGTCCAAAATAACAAAACCGAATAATTAATCATGTCAGAATATTATATTTAAAAGATTAGGACGCTAAACAATATCAGAATACCGTATCGGTTAATTTGAGTGATATTACAAGATAGTCCGAGACAATAGAACCTACGAAAAGATGATTGACGAAGTACAGTAGTTGAAATTAACAAAAAAAATCGTGTGTTAAAAGCATGTAGAATGGTAGTCACATACGATACTATGAAAAAGCTGGCCATCCGTTTTTTGTATTTATATTTGACAATTTACTTGTGTTTACAGGAGATTGTGTGAAGAAGATCGCCGTAACCGGATTAATTGTCATCAAAACAATCAAAGGACAAAACAACGTGGAGTATAATGTTCTGGACAGTAGGATGAGTCATAGAAAACGATTATATTTTTATTAAAATACAATTTACAGTACGAAACTATATATTAAAGTAGGTACCTGTTTATAAATATTACTGAAAAAGCATTAACTTTGGCTGATCTATAACAGCTCGCATCATGGTACAAAATTTTTTATAATAATTAAGTATAGGTTTATTTAGATGAATGCTTTTTAGCGGGGTCTTCTTTATAATATAGGAATATATACAGTATTACACACGCTACAGAAATAGCTGAACAGTCAATTGCGAACTTACCGCACACAGTCATTTTTTTTTATTTTTAACTCTTGTCAAGATAATAAGTTGTACAGTTAACACTCGACCTCCTGGAAACAATGCGGGTTATTGTTGTATTTGACTTTTGGCTAGACTAACGGGCGCGACGGATCAGCCGGCTGGACACAATTCGGGCTGAAGAGATTGGAGCGTTTCTAGTCAGGCGATGATGGAATGAACGAAAGGGTGTACATAGAGAAAACAAGATACATAGAGAAGGAAAAGAGAGGACCAAAGTGAATGTAGAAGAGGCAATTTATATTGACATGTGATAAATGTCTTAAAAGATAATTCGAAAACTTAACAAAAAAGGAAAAATAAAAAAATAAGTAATATAATAAAAAAGCCGAGAAAATGAAAGTGTCTTACAGAAATAAAAAGATAAATATGTTATCTGTTTTAAACAATACTAAAGAAGAAAGGGAAAAATAAAGGATATAAACGGCTGTTAAAAAGATGAAAGAGACGGTACAGAAACATACAATTAATGCAGTGAGTTAAAGTGATTTAGCGCGGCCAATGGACCCTGCGCTCCCCGACTAGTC
Source organism: Bursaphelenchus okinawaensis (assembly GCA_904066225.2). Taxonomy (NCBI): domain Eukaryota; kingdom Metazoa; phylum Nematoda; class Chromadorea; order Rhabditida; family Aphelenchoididae; genus Bursaphelenchus; species Bursaphelenchus okinawaensis. Next base: position 114,814 of record CAJFCW020000005.1, on the reverse strand, counting down.
GGCCGCGAAGAACCGGAACATTGGGGCCGCGCTCGTCCCACGCGCGTTCACGCAAAAAACAGCCGGGGCCGCTGGAGTGGACAACGGGCGGATTAGGGTGCTAGAACAACACGGAAGACAATATTTGCTGAGTGCGCGCGTTTTTAGGGGCGTTGCACACCCGAAAAACGTGCTGATCTATATAAAAGCCAGGGTGCTGATCACGGCATTCATCACTTCTGGAGTCTCGGACAACAAACATGAACCGCGTTCTCTTGTGAGTTTTTTTTACTTTTTTCCTTATTTTTTAACTCTATTATTATAAATCTTGGTATTTGTCAATATTTACGTGTAAGAGACTAGATTTCTTTAAATTTGCACTACACTTAAAGACATTTACATTTTTTATTTTGAAACATTTTGATTAAGGTATGATTTTACATAAGGGATTAATTTTAATTTATTCCAGCCTTGCCACTCTTCTTCTCGGTGTTCAATCTCAACTAGTACCAGGCGCTGTAAGTTTTTTATTGTGTACCGTAATCTTTAGAAATAATCTTGTGTTATGTAACTCAGGAATTATTGAAATTTTAATTTAAAAGATGTTTTATTTACTTAAAGATTTTCTTCTTACTTTAACTTTTTTAGCTTGTTGGCCGATACTTTGCCACAGCTCCTCTTCTAGCTCATCCTCCAGCCGTTCCAGCTGCTATTCCAGCCTTTGCACCCCCTCCACCACCACCTGCATTGTTAGCTCCACCTGTTCCTGTGGCTAGATCACTTTTGGCTCCACCACTTCCGGCCGCCGTTCCAGCTTTTGCTCCAGTTCCACCACCAGCTCCTGTACTTCCTGCACCAGTGCCGGCATTTGCTCCAGCGTTGCCTGTACCACCACCTGCACCAGTTTTCGCTCCAGCTCCAGTGCCAGCGTTCGCTCCAGTTCCCCCACCAGCTCCAGTCCCAGCTTATGCGCCTGCTCCGGTCTACGCTCCAGCTTTTGCTCCAGCGCTTCCGCCACCAGCTCCAGTGGTACCAGCTTTTGCTCCAGCTCCAGTTCCAGCGTTCGCTCCAGTCCCACCTCCCGCCCCATTGTTTGCTCCTGCTCCAGCCCCTCTCCCAGCCTTTGCCCCGGCTGCCGTACCAGCTTTTGCACCAGTCGGACCAGCCCCATATTTAGCTGCTCCAACATTGTTCCCCGCTGTCAGTCCATTTACCAGGCTTGCCGTTTTACTAGGCTCGGCCAAGTCGAAACGCGATGTTTCGGCCGCTCAAGTTCTGAAGTTGAAGGGCCAGTAAATTGTTCAGCGGACATTCGTTTCTTGTCTGTATATACAGGTGTTGGTGTTATTATTATATATTGTCATGTTACTTTGCTTTTTATTGTTATTAATAAATTTTGCTTAAAAATGATTTTATTCAGAAACCGCGGAGATGAAAGATTCGTATGAATAATTATTAATATTATACGGATTTCATTTTAAAATGTCGGGATATAAATATAACTTTACTATGTATTATAGAAAATGAACAGAAAACTATTGTATTTAGAGTAGACATATTATAATAGCATCGTATGACAATACCAAGAACGCCTTTTAACATAATTTTATACATATCATGTTGATTCAATTACATAACGTAAAATATTTAATTTAAAATAAATTTGAGTGGGAAGTGTTCTTGAGATTAGATTTTACGTTACAAAGTAAAATTTATTTTTGATAAATATTCAAAGTTAAATTTCAAAATTTTTTGAGGTTTACTGGTTTTTTGAACAGTACTCAATAAGCAAAAAAAACTTTTTAACTAACATTTTTTCGACATTTTACTTTTTATTCCTTGACTGTTTTTTTTTAAGTTTTTTATCGCAATCATTTTTAATTGAATTTTACTTATTTTAAAAAAATGCTCGTTTATTGTTATGTTCATTATGCACAGACAAAAGAATAACAACTTGTAGCAAACAACGTCATCATATGTACAAAAATGAATGTTAAAACTCAAGGCAATACATTTTTGATAGGCATAAAGAGAACAGTCTTTTTAAGCTGTAGTACATTTGTGTAGATTTGCAAGGTATAACCAACAGTTTTGTTGAGGTGCCAGTTTTATAAATGATCGTATAATTCTTAAATTCTTATTCCTGAGCTGGAGCAGATGTCGTGCTTGTAGTTGTACCTTCAGCTTCAGTAGAATTATTCTCTGTTGGAGCGCGGGCTTCTTTGTTTGACCCAAACGGTCCAAAACCAGCGTAACCAAATCCAGGGGCAAAAGCTGGCGCAGCATAAGCCGGAGCAGCTGGTAGAACAGCTGGCGCGGCTGCTGGAATAGCTGGGTACAATGCGGGTGCCACTGGAGCAAAGGCTGGGGCTGGAACTGGTGGAGGTGGGCCAACTGGAGGAGCAGCTACTGGTACAGCTGGCGGAGCCAAAGCTGGTCCGACTGGATGTGCGGCAATTGGACTAGGCACGGCTGGGGCTACGGCTGCTACTGGCGCTGTTGCATAGTATCGACCGGCAACTATTGATTGGGCGGAGGACTGGACAATTAAGCACAGGGCGAGACTAAAAAAATCAAAAGTTTTTAAGGAGCTCAAATTCACGTGTTTATTCAAGTTCAAACAATTTTTTAAATTTTTTTAGCTATTTTTGTACTGCTAAACGCAAAAATAAAGTATAAGAAGATGCCGAGCTTATATTGTAAGTATTTTTTATTTTTGTAAGCCAAAAAAATAAAAAAAATAGTTAAAGAGACGTATTCGAAATAACTTACACGGCAACTGAAACCTTTTTAAACATGTTAATCGAAGCAAACGTTCAAATGATATAACAACACTATTACGTCCCTGGCTTTTATACAATGGCCATTGGCCTATGACCGGTTGCAGACAACAAACATATTACGCGTCAAGCGCGCGACAAACACACCAAATTGTTCTATTTGCGGCTGGACAAACAGAAGTAGTAATTGTATGCCACAAGATTAGTGATATGATTTATGTTATTTACAGAAACACAACAAACTCTCGAGAACAATTCGCATCGTGTCTAATTCGGGATTATCGCATTACTATCGTATCTTTTCACTACGTACGGCAACAACATAGTAAGGAATGAGGGTTTTTTAAATCAAATATAAAAATTTCGCTAAAAAGTTATTTACTAATACATCATATATATAGAACCAATATATATTGATGAAGTGGCCCAAAAGTTTTGCGATTATTTCTAAAGCGGTTTTTTACTTTTTAAAATAAAAATAATTTTAGCTTTTACCCGTTTAAAAATAAAAATCAAAGATCAAAAAGTTTTTTTTGTTTTACACCTACGTGAAGAAAGTTTTCTAAAAATCCTTTAAAACTTTTTTTGAACCCGCTCTAACTGTAATTTTTATACTTTTACAAAAATTACTATAAAAATACTTGAAAAAAGTCTAGATTGACTCATTTTATATATGTTAAGTGCTGTCTTTACAACCTCCAAAAAACAGTAACTTTGCTTGCAACATCAGTAAGCTTCAGTAACTTTTTTTGCCCACTTTTCCCGTTTCGACCGATGCGAGTATACTGTACAATGAGGTTACTGCAATAATATTGTGGTAAATGTTAATTGAGATGATTTAAGGTTTCTTTGTATTTGGCCAACTCAATTTGGGTCCGTGTCCAAGGGCGTTGAGTGCAAATTCGTTCAGGTGAACAGCCATCCAGGGACGGTAATTGGTTGGATAACATACGGGTTAGATTTTGAGATTGGTTTGTTTTACTAAAACAATATTTATTAACTATTATATAACAAAAAGGATTACAATTTTGTGACAGCTAATTAATCTACAAAGCAACCATAAAGTAAGTATAATTTTTCAAAGGCTTAACATCGCAACTGCAACCTTACAAGTTTGTCACAAGGTATAATTTAAATACTTTTTTTATTTAAAAAGTATTTTTTAAAAAAGCCAATATCAAAAAGGTATGACAAACATGAAGAACTAATCCGCTTTTTGAATATTAGTAAAAATTTATATGTTTTACCTTAACATTCATTTAGTGCCGTATATAAGCTAAGATGCTTTCATTTCAAACATATTTTAGGACATTTTTCTATGTTTAAATTTTATAAAGCAGCAAAAAAAATGGCAATACGACATTTGGGGAAATTGCAAAATGGGGAAACGACAAATGGGGAAAACGACATAAGGGGAAACGACATAAGGGGAAACGACATAAGGGGAATCTCAAATATATTTTTAAAAAATTATTTTTAACCCCACCGGACCCCACCCCCTGACCTTTCTAACCCTACCCACCCCCCCCCCTCCCTGACCTTTCTGTTTTGGGAGGGGGGTGGGTAAGGCCAAAAGGGTCAGGGAGGGGGGTGGGTAGGGCCAAAAGGGTCAGGGAGGGGGGGGTGGGTAGGGTTAGAAAGGTCAGGGAGGGGGTGGGTAGGACTAGAAAGGTCAGGGGTGGGGTCAGGTGGGGTTAGAAAGGTCAGGGAGGGGGGTGGGTAGGGCCAAAAGGGTCAGGGAGGGGTCTGGGTAGGACTAGAAAGGTCAGGGGTGGGGTCAGGTGGGGCTAAAAATAATTTTTTTAAAATATATTTGAGATTCCCCTTATGTCGTTTCCCCTTATGTCGTTTTCCCTATTTGTCGTTTCCCCATTTTGCAATTTCCCCAAATGTCGCAGTACGAAAAAAATAAACTTACCACCTGAGAAGATTTCCTTGAGGCAAGAAACTACGTGAGAACGAGGTAAAAGTTTTATTCAAATTGTTTCTATCTTGGCTTTGTGAACGTTCTCGAAGCACTGTAGCTTGGCGACTGGCCGACCCAATCGTATAGGTTCTGTTTAATGCTGTTTTTTCCTGATCGTGCAATTTGTTGTGTACAGGATAAGCAATCCGTTTGTCTTCTGTCATAACTATAAATATGTAATATATAAATTTGACGGTCATCAATTTTTTTGCTTTCAAAAAGTTATTTCGTTTTACTTCAACTTTTAATTAAAATCAATAACTACATTATGCAGCCCATAACGAACATAGTAATTTTACTGTATTTGAACATATTCCTTGTAAAATAATTAAAAAGTTAACGTCATGAAAGCAGAAAAATAAGTCATTTCGGTAAACAACCTAATATTAAACGAAACGAAGTGCATAAAGTTAATAGGTGGGTGCTACAACATGTAATCATCTTTTGGTTTGTCTACAATACACAAGGAAGATGTGTAAAACTGAATGTTTGGTAAAGTCAAAAACAAGTATCTCACGCTCAGAAAATATTTATTGTATCTTAAATATTGGAAAGTAATATGTATATTATATTTATGTTTGATATCAAAAAGATTTTTTATAGTGAATTCCTTAATATGCGCAGATTTAATACAAATGTGTTATAGTAATTACAAAATAAATTCCCAGTAACGATAGTTTACCGTAATGTTAAGTACTTTCTTAGCTATGGTTAATCTTATTGTACCCCTTACCCTCACAAAAATGGAAAAATAAGAGAATTAAAACACATTGATCATAAGTAGAAGATATAGTGGTTATATAATATATAGAACATTATAAAATTACTCTCAACAACTCAATAACAGTCCAATTCTAAATTCCGTAACTAGTTACTACACACATAACATACGACGACGTCGCTTCACCTGGTTGTATCGAAAAACAGGTGATAATGCGATTAAAACTCATAACTCGTACTCAGCCAGCACCGCCAAAGGAAGTGCCCAAATGGGCGTTATCAGAGAAAAGAAACCCTGCAGGCCCATGGCAACCAACCGAATTCCCACAACATAATCCCAATTTCTTTCCCTATTTCCACAGAATGGCATTGTTACGGTACCTTTGTGAGGTTGCTTGTTGTAACTCGTTGTGGCATGAACCTCCTGGCAGATGATGACGGATGTAAACAGAACTTTGAATTGTTAAAAGATTTTTAAAAGACCAAAACGTAAATTTTTAAGAAAAAGAATTTAGTTTATAAAAACGAAAAAATTTTAAACTATTTACATTTTTGTTACGATTGACCTAATACGGTTTTTTTTTCCAAAAAAGGTAGAAAAATAAAAATCTTTCGTAAATATATAAATTTTTAAGGACTAACACAGCATTAGATTACCGTATTTAAAAATTTTTTAAACGTAGTTTCCAATGAAAAAAGAATTCATTACCAAATTTTAAGTAGGAAAAAAGCTACAGTTGAAAATCTGTCGACAAAACTCTAAACAAAATAAAAATGTCTAAATGTCTAAATGTCAAATATATAATAGAAATTAGCCACGTATGCATGCGTAACGGTTTGAAGCAAAGTACGATGTTAAATATTCTTAACATCAGTTCAGACTATTTTATAACAAAATGTCTCTTACAAGGGAATGTTACAAACTGCCCATTCGCTTTTAAAAATGAATGGTACCATATGAAAGAGCGTAAAAAATTGACTAGAAATCTGTTTTCAAAAACTGCCAAGTTCGCCTTACAAGCCTGCTAGCGAGCTTTAAAAATAATTATGTTAGTAGACGGGCTGTCCTCTTCCATTCTCTCTCCACCACAGTTATTCCCGGACCGTACCCAATGGGAGTCCGGAATTTGAATTTTGTTTTCCCGCGGTTTTTTTTTCTACCCGGATCGGTCTAAAACTTTTTCTATTCTCCCCCCCCCCCCCCCCCCCTTCTCTATTTAGAATGATGCTGACCCTTCTAGATGCTGTTAGTTTTTTGCTATCTATAGTAGTTTTCGAGTTATTAGTTTGGCGGAAAAAATAAATTTAAAAGTCCGGACCGTCCGGACCGGACCCAAAAGGCAAAACTCTGCTCTCCACCATTCCCTACTCCCTTTATTTAGAAAGTTTTTCATTTTTAATTAAGTCCCTTAACTGTTCCTGGTCTTAGATATAGTAAAAAATAAAACAGCATATCAAACGGACTACCAACACAAAACCTAACACAATGGTTACTAGATTTCCGTGTTATATGTACATTATATTATGGCGTAAAACGTAACAAAGGATTTATGTTTTGGTCATTCTTTCAACACTCTCAAGACCAACAAAAGGAATTTCTAAATAAAAAACAATAAAGTGGGTTCAAGTACAAATTTTACACGGTTTAGATTTAACAATAAATTTTAAATTTAAAAAAATTTTGTCAGTTGATGGAAAAAAGAGGCGTACTACATAACACATAAATTGGTACTTATAACTGTATGTGGTTTCAAAAAGCGTCTTTATAAAGAGGTCTTTGATGCTTATATTGTAATAAAAATTTAATTACAATACTGATTTATGTCGTACTGTTAATTACAAACAAGTGCAATCATTTTGTAACAAAACAATATAACAGAAGACTACTGTCGAGTTTTAAACTCTTTCCTGCCAAATAGCAAACACATTTGATTTCTTTATTTCTATTTAATACTTGTTGTTGTCAAGTTCTTCTATTAATGCTATTTTACAGCTGTAATTTAATTTGTCTGTTACTTGTTATTTTTCATTTATCCGTAACACGTTGAGTACAATTAAAAATGACCGGTATATCATTAAAGATAATAACATGTAATATACCATTTTTAGTGTTATAATTTGAAAAAATGAACATCTTGAAAAAGTGCAAAGACGTTTTTAATTAATGTTTTAATGTTAAGTACGTCGTAAAGGAAGTAAAGATGGTAAGATGGTAACTTTGTTATCGTTTTAAAATCACATGCGTCATTCTTTAATTTTTATTGTGGAAATCACATTTATCTCAGATAATATTATGAAAAGGTAAAATACTGCTACCCCCGTTGATGAACTTACAAATTAAACGATTTAAACGTATTTTGAATTTTTATAAAAAATATTTAGTTTTATTGCCCACTCTTCAAAAATTTTGTATTCGTGTTTCTTTAAATAATTCAAAACGAAATTAAATTACTAATAATAGGATTCTTAATATTTTAGTTGTTTTGTTTCTACAGTTTTCCAAATTTACCTTTTTAAACCTTATATTTAAAGAAAATTTAAGCTGTGTTTACTCTTGCAATTTCTTTTTAAAGTCGTACATTATCGCACTTTGGTTTTCTCCTATAAAAACTATATAACCGACCTGTATTTGAGATTTGTAGTCTTTTAAAGCATGGGAAAGACCTACGCATGTACAATGTTATAAATTATACCATCTAATGTTTTTTTTTTATTTTTACTTCAGCTTTGGTTATAAAGTTGTAAATTTAACTATGTAAAGTATAGTTTAAATACATATAATAAGCTTCTTGAGAAAATTTATAAAACTTAAAATTAAACTTGTCTTTAAGCTTACACACCACAAAAACGTATTTGTAAAGTATTTTTTAAACGTATTTTATCATAAAACGTAAATATTAAAACTGAACTTCAAAAAGTTATGGTTTAGACCTCGTAAGTTTTAAAACCATAGCTCCGCATCCTAATACTTAAATCCGTAGCTTCTACTGAAAATGTAATTGTAGCCGGTAACGGAGTTACACTCGCGGACTCTAGGATTAACAACCAAATACTTTCGAACGCAAGACATTTTTTCGGGTTTTTTGGGAGCGGAAAAAGCGTCGAGGCTCTCGACACGGGCCTCGTTCTCCCAGAGCCGGCTTTTTTCCGTCTTCCCGGAGGTGCCAATTCAACGCTCCCACCACAAACAAAACCCGCCGACATCTCAACGACTTCTGACGATTTATTCTTAATAGCCATGAGCTGACATGGTCCTAGTGGTTCTTTTAGCCTGGATTTGCTCGGTTGGCCTAGCCGACGAGTTTCATGCAGTTGGTAGGTCTTTTTTCAATATTCTTATCAAAAAAGCTTTTTTATTTTGAAACTTAATTAAGGGCAGAAAACCGTTTGGGCAGTATGATAAAGAAAGAGTTAGTGTAAATGAATACAAATGCAGTTTGTTGCAAAAAATTTATTTTTTGATTAAAATATAAACCTATAAATCATTCAGTGCAATTTAAAAATTTTTTAACTGTTAAGTATATTTTAATACATAAGTCAATGTTTAAATAGCTTGACAGAACTTATTTTAGAAAAATGTTACAGTTGTTCATCAGCAAATTTTGCGAGTCGATGGCCTCGTGAAAACAATAGTTATTTGTATATAACAGAACAACCAATAATGGCAGTTGAAAGTTGCGATAACATGAAAGCCGCTCTGCCTGTGGTACCCTGCCCAAATAGTGTTTGTGTAAAATTCGTATTACTCGAATCTTCAGCAACACGTGCCGTTTGTAGTGCTTGTAAGTTTTTAAATTACATTTGTTATATAAACCATAATATAATATAAAATTATAGAGACGTGTTTTGCTTGTTCTTATGATGACATAGGGAAGTAGACTTGAAATTACTATTTTTGACACTTTTTGTAAGAGTTCTCTAAAAATTGTTTGGAAATTAACCATCGCTAACAATAGGGTTTACCAAAACAACATACTATGACATTAAAAAATATGTTACTATTTTAAAAAGCATGGTTTTGTAAAAATTAAAAAATTGCAGTTCATTTTCACTTTGCTTCGTAAATTTTTTTCAAGAATAAATATTGTTACAGTCTATTTTCATTGTAATGCCTTCTAAATAACATAAAAAATCATCAAAATTTTTAGTAAACGCACCGGTTATTGTCAGGGACTGCTGGAGCCGTGTTTTACATTCAAACGATCCTGCCTTAAAACTATTACCTATGCAGGAAAAACCTGTAAGTTGTCATTCTTGAATTGCCAATTTTTAATATAAAATAATATTTTGCTTAATCTATTTCCTGAAACTACATTTTTTAGAATAATAAGGATTAAAGTTTAGGTACGTCTAATTGGAGGACTGGCGGATCCAGACAAGACAATCGGTGCTGTATATGCTTGTAATGGTTTTTTATGCAATTTGTCGAGCTTACACAACCCGTTGATTTCACTCATTTCGATAATTTTATTCTTGATATGCAAGTTAAATTAAACAATTTTTTCGGATTAATTTATTTTTTTCTGTTTGTCCTTATCGTTTTCACGTTCAATTGTGGCTTGAAGAACGGCTGGTATGATGGAACAGTACATGTTGGCTTTAGGGACACGTTTGTAAAAGTCATTTTGTTCGAAGAATTGACGGACGGCCACTGGAAAATAATTATTAACGAGATTTAAAAACGTGTATAAAAAGAAAAAATTATAAATTAATAAAACTATTCGTTAAAATTACAGTAAAAGTACCACAAAAACAAAAAAAAATGTTCGAGGGTCAGAGGACTCGACGGGCACAGTCCAGCCGGTCGGCCGAATAAATCTCGGCGTTCGTTTCGGCCCCACTTTATTCGATAAACACAATAAAACTGTCTACCGCCAAGAGGGAGCCGAACCCGACGAGTTTCGCGCGTTAGGTTTCCACTTCACCACTCTACTAAAGAAACACAGTTAGCAAAAGCGAAAAGAAGGTTCCTTTTTCAAAAGAATTTTTGGAGACAGGTAACCAAGAGTATAAAAACTTATTGTTAGCGTAAAAATCTCCTTAACTAAGTACATTTCTTACTAAATTATTATTTAAATCGCACCTTTACAATTACAAAAAAACACCCTGATCCCCATGTTGGACAAGTCGGTGTAAGCTTGCTCAAGAACTTCCAGCCCCATCAAGTCAATATAAGGAAAAGACGAGCAGTCGATAATGAAATGACTCAAATGTACAAAATCGTCTTCTGTTGCTGGTTCTTTCTGGTCTTTTTCCGATGGTCTTGTTTCTTTTTGATCTGAAATAGACGTAATTTCCTTCGAATTCGCATATCTCGTCCTGACATTCAATTCAATAGGTGGTTCTACTGTCGGCGAATCGTCTGAAACTGGTGTCATTCGTTTTGGCAATGCTCTGACACTTTTGAGTTCTTTATTGTGGGCTTCTCTTTTTTTCCTTTTCCTTTTTTTAATTTTGAATACGCCATAACTGGATCTACACCTAAAGCTCTAAAAATAATATTTTAAGTAAACAGCTGAAAAAAAAATCCAGATATACATCACATTGTCTTAAAGCACGTTTGAAAATAACTTACGCGTGGAGTCGTCTTAAGAACAATTCAGCATTTGCGAAGTACAAAGGAGCGTCAAACCTGTAGATTCTAATTCCTTCATCCTCTTTAGCTTCTCTGTAATGTTCTAGACCTTTGAAGTCAGACGTATCTGGAATCCGACCCATACATGTGCTTTCTGCCCATTGCGACCGAAAAACTACAGTAAGAAGAGCAAACGAAACTCCAACTAACAGACCCCAATTCACGTTAAGCAAGATAACACCCACAAATGTGACAAACCAGATCAGCTAAAACAAACATTGTTTATTACCTGTGACAGTGAACGTTATAAAAAGTAAAATCATCGAAGAAAAAAAACTTCGCTTTATTAAAAAAGTATAATTTAAAAAACTTACAAAATCAAACATAGACTTCTTTATCAATTTGGCAGAGTCAGCAACTTGGACAAATAAGTCTTTTAAGGCTACTACAACAATACAAGCAAGTACGGGCTAAAATACATTACATTAAAGTAGGAATTGTGACAAAAAATACTTTACAGTTCTTCACCCTACCGTAGTTTAAATACTTTACCTGAGGTAAATAGTACAAATACTGTGTGGCGAAATACACAGTCATAATCAACACAATAGCACAAACGATGGTTGACATTTGAGATCTCGTACCCAACTTCATAGAAGTCATAGTCCTGCTTAAAGACGATCCTCCAGCAAAACATCCAAAAAACGAGGCAATCATGTTCATCATTCCCAATGCAAACCATTCTTGATTCGCATCTACTGTATAATTCATCTTTTTTGAAATCAACTTTGCCAATGCAACGTGGATAACAAAACTAACAACTGCAATTGCTATCGCTGAATGCACTACTCTTGCTGCATACTGTAGGTCTGGCAAAAAAGGTGCCATCATCCCAGGCTCCACATATCCCACGATGTTAATGTTGATTTCGTATATTGTGCCATCACTGAAGTAGCATATCAAAACTGAAAAGAAGACCACAAAAAACTCCATAGGAAATTTGACTTTTAGCCATTTGATAAAAATTGGATCCAAAACTTCCTTCGAAAAGATCAAAATGCTGCATATTCCTAATGATGTTAGAGTAGTTCCAGTTTTTATCGTTGAGATGTTTCGAAAAAAACAAATGTAGAACTGAAAATATAAATTGAATTTTAAAAATATTTAAGTAGCCAAAATATCGGATTGAAAATAAAACAAAAAAACAATTTATAGTTTTTGAAAAATAAAAATACGTTTTAACATACAAAACTACAAAAAGAATACCTTGGCCATTCCGCTAATATCTGACGTTTTTGGAACTCCTTCAACTCCAGTCATTGATTTGATCTGACTCGTGAGGACATGAATTGCAGCCCCTGAAGTTAATCCTTGAACCAAATGATCGGACATCCACACAGCTAATAGACCCATGTTTAGAATTCCAAATGCTATCTATAATGCAAAACAATCACTTTATGCTGATACACCATAAAAACCTATAATTTTGTTATAGGTTTACCTACCTGTAGGAGGCCCACACAAATTGTTAGACCCGCCACAATATTAATAACTTCTGTTGGTGAACTTTGACTAGTTTTCTCCACTTGACAACATAATGCGGTTGCGTTTAAATCAAAGTCGTTCTTAGTTCCACCTGTTGTCTGTTCTACTACCGATCCCACCATTAGTGCAATAATGGCAAATGCTCCTGGAGAAGCATGTTTTGATGTTCCAAGTACCGCATAGACCAATGGTCCCACAATGCACGTATATAAGCCATGAGTAGGTTTAAGACCTACAAGAAAACCGTAGGCTAACCCTTGTGGAATACACATTACTGCCATCATTACACCACTGATACAATCCATTAGAAAATCATGTTTCCAATCATAATCGACGAGCCATTGCGTAATAGGAAAAAAACACTTTATGAACCATAACCATTGAAGAAAGCTCCATCTTTTAGCTTCGGCAAGGCAATTGTAGATTCTAGATGACAATGATAAGTCGACGCGTCGAAATCCGTAACGTTTATCAAATTCTTCTAAATTCATTACGGCAGGTATAAGGCGCTTTTTATCATCTCCTATCTTCTTTACAGGGCTAAAATATAAAAAATATCATTCAGTATCACAAAATTACAATTAAAGGACCAGTTCGCCCATTCAAATATCATTGGCATTCTGTCGCAAAAAGCGTCGAAAATCAGGCAATTTCAATCAAAATCATTTTTCTCAAAAAACGTGAGTGGATCGGTGTCGAAATGAATTTTCTAATTTGGGACCGACCTTCTCAGGTTTTTCGCAAAATAAATGAACGTCGAATTTTTGCGATAGAATGCCAATGATATTTGAATGGGCGAACTGGTCCTTTAAAGCATGTTATATTATAAACTAAAAATTCAATATTTATGCATATAACCCACTCTTGTCCTACAGTAATCTGTTCCGGAGTTCTTGACTTTGCTGTATATTCATCTTGAAACTTGGGTTTGGTCATTAAGTCCTCTAAATTTATTACTTTTGTCATCTTTTGCATAGGTAACGAAGGCATCGTAGTCGGTTCCATTGTTTGTATAGATGACACTGAAAATTTTTAAAACGTTTTTAGTTTACAGTATTAAAAATAAGCTATCGAAAGTCCAAAAATTAAATTCGAGAAATACCTACTTAAAAATATAATTTTAACTATTAAAGAAAAAACTAAGCTTTATCTTAAGTTTTTTTGTGTTTTTATCAATTTTCAAGTTTTAGCAAAATACGAAAACTTACGAGATCGATACCTTCGTCTCGATCGACTAGGTGGTGTGAATTCTCTAATGGAACCATCTTTAGGCGTCGTCACAGATTTTTGTGTCACATCTGGCGTGACATTGCTTTCTTCTTTCGTCGCTTTTTCCTTTCCCGACCGCATAGGTAACTAGAATATGAAAAATGACAATAAAATTGAGCTTTAGTTTTTTTTGCGTTTGGATCAATTGTAAATTATGTAAATTTTGTATTTCTGTCTTATTTGTAATTCCTCATGTTTTTGTTCATTTCGTGATTTTTTGCTAAAACAATCGTACAATAAGATATTATAATGGGACAAGTGTTCGGTCGCGACAATCAGGCGGAATCAAATAAACTAGTAAAACCGAGAAGCTATATTGAGTAAGTTTAATTTTTTGAATTATCGATTATACCATCTTAATAAAAATTTATTGAAAAAAATATAATCGAAAAATATGGTTTTCCTTATATTCGTAATGTTATTTCAGTAAATTAGCCAATTTCGTAGTGGAAGGGGAATCAAGTTCCTCCCTGACTGACGCAAGCGAAACCACCTTTTCATCGGGCACCGAATACACTCAAACTTCTACAGGTAAAGCTTAAATTTAAAATTTTTTAATCAGCATAGTGAACAAGTATATTTGCAAAGTTCCACAAAAAAATACAATTTATTCTACAGATTCCGTCAACAGTACCGAAGAAGACATGAGTGACTTGGAAGACATTGGCAACACAGATGAAGTTCGGACCACCGTTGACCATGAACAACAAAAACGTATCGACCACTGGATTCAAAAAGCGACCAATTTTGATGATCATGAAAAGCTCCAATACCAGACGCGACTGTAAACTTATTATTCGAATTATATCAGTATTGCTATCGTAGAAAAATGAAAATAAACTTCATAAATGTTATTTTGTTATTCTAAAATCTCATAGTTCCCTACATAAGTTTTTTCCTTTCCGTAACCTAAGACTTTCAGCCCACATCATAAATTTTGAATCTTAAACCTCTCTGACCGCAATGGTTGTTGTTACGTGTTTGTACTCCGTGAAAAATTATGAGAGGCTTAAGGACAAAAAGGTTTGGATTAGCAATTCTTTAAAGCGCAAACACAGACCGGAACTGTAAGAGTGACCGATTGTTTTTTGTCAGCGTGAAGATAAGTGTTGGGGCGGCCGGGAATTATTTAAAAGCCTAGGAGTGGCCAATTCGTATCAGATCTTGTGTGTGTGTAAGATGACACAGTCTTCACGGCTTTCCACATTGTAAGTTTTTAAGGATTTTTATACTTACTTTGCTTTATTGCGCGTTTTGAATGTACTACAAATTATAAAATCGTAAGTTACTGTGTCCAGTCACGCTAATTGTTTTCCAGCGTTCTCGTAAATGTTTTTATTCTGATTATTTAAAAGTTTAAAAATAAATTAATATATAGTGGAGCGATTCTTGACTTTGAGTAAATAATTCTTTTCTGAAAGTTAAAAATTATTGTACTAATATTTGATTTTCAGTCTTTTACTGCTATCCGTCACTTCTTCATCAGCACAATACGGCCGTTATGTTCTGGCGGGCTACTCATACGGTTCCACACCAGCTGTAACAAGTGTAGCGTACGATGCTAGAACGCCGTATCTAGCTTCATTTTCACCACCGGCTGTAGCTCCAGCAGTCTACGCCGCTGCTGCTCATCCTGTAGCCGCAGCACCGGCTGCTCTAGTTCCTGCCTATCAACCCGCACCTCCACCGCCAGCTTACGCTGCAAGTGCTTTCCCACCAGCCGCATACCCTGCACCACCATCTGGATATGCCACGCCAGCTTACCATGCTTCTCCTCCAACCTATCATCCCCCTGCACCACCACCGGCCGCATACCCCGCCCCACCACCGGTGTACCACGCTCCACCACCACCGGCCACTTACCCTGCTCCACCACCTGCGTACCACGCTCCACCACCACCATCCTATCACCCACCACCACCACCAACTTTTAACCCATCTCCACCTGCTTACCACCCCGCCCCATATCCACCGCCACCACCTCCGGCTTACTCTCATCCACTGCATCCCTACTTCTCAGGACCTCCACCCCCACCTCCAATCGCCTTCTCTCCACCTCTACCATTAGCCGTACCCGTACCAATCCCTACCCCTGCCTACATTTGCAAAATGACATCATGCAAGAAACCCCAACAATCACCACCTAACGTCATCATAAAATTGGACACCAGCTCCGCCGGTAAATCATCAAGCGGTCCGTCGATGGGACCCTCAATGAACCAAATGGGACCTCAAATGAGTCCTCCAATAAATGGACCAATGGGCTCAGCCACGAACAATAAAATGAGCATGGGATCATCGATGAATCAAATGAGTCCGTCGATGAATTCTCCAATGAATGGAATGGGCGGAAATAAAAGGCCAACGCAATCGCCGTCAATGGGCTCCTCGGGTATGGGTGGAAATAATGGTTGCTCTCCCAACCAGAAATCTGGCGGTTGTTAACTAAAATTGTTGAACATTTAGTTTAATGTCACATTGTCTGTATATAATGACAAGAAATTAATAAATAAACTATAAATAATCTGAGCACTGTTTTTAAACTAATTATCATATAAAATATATATATTAAATTAAGTGCAACAAACATCCAACAAAACAACCAAAAAAGGTAATATTAACAACATGTTTATTCAAAAATAAACCCCGTACGACAAGGAACAACACCTTTAAAAGCTACTTTCCAGTCTTTTGTCCATTTATATAAACATAAAGCTTCAACTACTTGGTTTAAAGCTAACATCTGATTAAATGTCCATGATCCAGGTTCTTTGGTTCGATGAGAATATTCTGATATTGGTAACCGATAAAATTTATGTCCCGTTCTTTCTGAAATATTTACTAATTTTTTGATTGTTCTGATAATAAAAACTTTAAAAGACGCAAAATTTCAAAAACTTTTTGTTAAATTAAATAATATATCTTTTTAAACAAACCATAATTTTTTTATTCCATTATTTACCCGCTTTTAACGATGTCCTGTTTCCAACACCAGTCTCGTCAACAATACCACCAATTACATAAGTGACATTACTATCCAAAAAATTCAATGGTTCAGCATTGGCATCTGGAGACAAGTAAACAAACATTTCTTCACTGTCACCATTAACAACTTGCACTGTTTCCTGGTAAGTCTTCCACTTAAAATCAGAAAAACCACTAAGGAGTTTCTCACATTGACAAGAAAACTCAGAAGTGAGGCCAAACAGTCGGATATCAAGCCCATGATATTGCTTTTGAAGACCCCAAATTCGGCCAATTTGCCGTATCAAATGAGAACTTTCTTTTCGATTCATTAAGTTTACAAAAGAGAAATCAATGGCTATCTAAATTAAAAGATAAAAAGACAGATTTTGGGCCCAAAAACTAAAAATCAAATAATAAAACTTTTTCCATATTCGATATCAAAAATAACACTTCAAAACAATTCAAAATTCCGTATTACTTTCCTAAAGCTAAGAACAAAAAAAAATCAACATACTTGTAATCCCCCTTCCAAAACTGTCTTCTCCATTTTTTGTCGTCGTTTTCTAGCAGGTCGTTGACGTTTTCGCTCTTCACCCCGTTTCATCAATCTGGATTGCTTTACTTTTTCATAATGTTTTTGAGCCTTCTCTTGTTTTGACAGTCTACTTGATCTTACTGGAAGGTTTTCAACAAAATCTTCAATTGTAATTTGAGCGAACTCACGAAGAATATCGTCTAGCATCTAAAAACGTAGGCTAAGAAGAAGTTTTGAAAGAAAGTACATATTTATCAAAAGATAATTAAAACATACCAGGAAAATATGATATATGTATATATTTTATTTGTTTTACAAATATTATAAAAAAGAAAATACTTTCGTTTCCAAAACTGTAAAAAAGATTTATTTTAGCTCTCAGGCTGCGCCCGAAACAAGCGCGAGCAGTCTAAAAAATTTTACACGAATTATTTCAAAACACACCTTTTTTATATGATAGATTTATTAACTCATAAAACTAAATTTAATTGAAATTCAAAAGCAAAAAATGTTTCCTATTTTAATTGATATCTAAGTATTCCCTTCACAGTTTAGACGGCAAATAATTCAAAAATCTTGGTTTATAAAAGTACACGCCCTTAGTAGGTTCATTTTCCTCTAATAATCTTCTAGATTCTTCTTTGTGAAACTTTTCATATTCTTTTAAAAACTCGTCTAATTCTCTGGGATCACTATTGTCCATAATACCATAACTCGGGTCATTACAGCATTTAGAAAACGGCAATACACTAGCTTGTGCCATTTGACCCACACAAACGCAGTAACCGTACCAAAAATCCGTATCTACGGGATTATAAGAGGCTGACATTACTCTACCGGTCAATATTTTCGCGGGTAGATCGGGTTCGGCTGAAATTGGTCGGCCAAGGCCAATTCCATCCGTAGATTTCTCTTTTATGGCTTGAATCATTTTTGGGGCCGTTCTGAAGCCACCGGTAACGTATACTACCGTATTTTTAAGATGTGGTTTGATAGCTTCAGTAAATTGAACGAAAAAGCCTTCTCTTTTTTTTGTCGATTCGCTTACATCCATCTGCCAACTTTCATAGTTCCCACCGGAAAATTCAATAAAGTCAAAGCCGGTTGCCTGAAAGTAAAAAAACGTCTCAAAATTCCTTTTAAAACTGTACAAGCAAGATTAGAATATAAACATACGTCAACAATCTTAGCTGTAGTAATAGCGTCATCGATCCCCAAACCATGATTTTGAAATTCAACAGAGTTCAATTTTATCCCAATCACAAATCCTGTTGAAGCTGGTATCTTGGCTCTGAAACTTGTAATTACATTTTAAATTTAAGGAACTCTTAAGGTGTTGACCGCAATCTTGAATCTGTAGACAAAAATATACCGTATTGCATCGTAAATATCGACCAGAATCTGAGCTCTTTTTTCTGCATTTCCACCGTACCGATCAGTTCTTAAATTAGTAGTTGGTGATATAAATTGAGCTAATAAATATCCGTGAGCTGAATGTAGCTGGACTCCATCAAAACCAGCTTCATATAACTTTTCAGCCGTGAAAACAAAACGATCAATAACTTCTGTCTGAACTTGAGTCAGTGTTAATGCAATTGGACGTCCATAAGTATTTCCACCTCGTTTGATACCGTCGAGTTGAACATTAGATGCTGAGAATGGTGTTCGATTTACTGAATTTGGAGTTTGGCGTCCAGCGTGGCCAATCTGAGCTATGGCCAGAGTTCCATCTTGTTTAATGTTAATGGCTAGCTGACTAAAATTGCCAAAATTTTTGTTATTTTTTGTATGAGTTTTATATTACAATTTAGACCCAAAAAAAAATAAAATGAAAATGTCAAGTTAACTTTCATTAAAAAATTTGCTTACTTAAATGATTTAACTTTTTCATCACTCCAGCTTTCTTGACTAATGACGTGGTTGCCAGCTGTTTCCAGATGTCTATGTTCTACCATCACATTGCCAGTTAGTACAAGTCCAAAACCACCATGGCCCCATTTTTCATACAGATTCAAGAGATAAGGAGTTGTTAAACCAACTTTCTTTGCGTCATTTCGATCCCATGTAGCCAAAGATTCAGATAAAGCTGCCTAAAAGTTATTTTTTTTTGTATTAAAAGAAAAAAGTTTAAACTGCATTTAACAGATTTTAAAAAATTGTCTTCTAATTTCTTATTACATAAGCAGCTAGTGTATTACTTAAAATTCGTGCCTTTAAGAACCGATTTTTAGCGTATCTTCCAGAAGTTTTGAAATGTAGTTTTTCTCCTAACAATGACACGTCTACTGTAAGAGTTTCAGTACGTCTTAACACCATCGTAATTACGAAAACACAAAATCTAAAATCACACTTGTTTAATATTTACTCAAGAATAATATAAACAATGTCATAAACCTAACTTTAACTTTTTTTATTAATCAACATGTTTCAGAAGCAGCGTTCGAATCCATTACATATAAATCGAGCTTTGACAAATATGTTTATGACCCTCCATATAATGTACCCGTAAGATTGTTTTATACTTTCCAATAAGTTGTAATCTTATAACTTCAGTAAAAATAAAAAACGTACGTCCTGTTGTTTCAACGCACTACAATTTGACTTTTAATACGTCACGTAAAATACAGCACACCAAAATAAAGTATTGTAACAAAACATTCACATTACAAACTTTCACTACCAAATATCAAATTTTAAAAGTATAAAAAGATAATTTGAAAAATGTTGTGACTTACGCGATAACAGTGCTTGAAAACACCAATATATGTTATATACGCTTTCCTTATCACACATTTCTGAATCTAAACTCCACATTCGATAAACCTTCATAAAACCATTATCTGCTTTAAAACTACATAGAATAAAGTGTTTTTTGTACGATGTGCACAATTGCAATAAAAAAATCTAAATTTTACGTTAATTAAACCCTCAGTTTTAAGACCTTTAGAAATGGCACTAGGACAAATGCGGTTTTTCGACATTTGCGGATCTGCGGTTTTTAGACACTTGCGGATCTTCGGTTTTTGGACACTTGCGGATTTTGGACATTTGCGGATTTTTTAAAGGTTTTTTTTTAAATTTTTTAGTTAGTTTAGTTGTATTATAGTACTAAATTGTACTAAAGTTTGAATTGGTACGGTTTTAACATAACAGTACCTTTTTGGGCTTTTAGTACTATTTAGTACCAAAAATATAAAAACAGTACCGATTAAAAATTTAGTACTATTTAACATTCAGAAATATTAAGACAGTGCCAATTTAAACTTTATTACCATTTAGTACCATACTACAACGGTAGAGAATAATAGAGAATATATAATATGATATGGTATAGCATAGCATAGGAGGTAGGCTAGGGTATGGTACGGTATGGTACTGCATGGTAAGGTTTGGTACGGTATGGTATGGTATTTTATATCAGTTAGGACGGGTACGATATAGTAGGTAGCAAAGGGTATGGTAAAGTAGGGTAAAAATCGGTAGGGTTGGGTAGGGCCGAAAAGGTCAGGAGTGGACTTGGATGAGGCGAGAAAGGTCAGGGGTGTACTTGGGTAGAGCCGAAAAGGTCAGGGGTGGACTTGGACGGGCTTGGAAGGTCAGGGGTGAACTTGGATGGGCTTGAAAGGTCGCGGGTGGACTTGGGTAGGTCCGAAAAGGTCAGGGGTAGACTTGGATGGGGCTAAAAAAAGTCAAAAGTGCGGCCAAAAAGGTCAAGGGAATGCACTGGTAGGGCTAACATTTTCTATGGTACAGAAAAAAATCCGTAGCGACGCCCCTGTGCACACTTAACAAATAATAGGTTTTTAGTACAATATACTTTTGCCCTATGACTTTTAAAATGAATAATTTCTTTCATTTTGATAGTTTTAAATATATTTTGTTCATTAAAACTTTTAGGTCCGAAAAACAGATCTAGTCGTTCTACCTCTGACTCGGCTGAAGATGCTGGTTCAGTTTACTTGACCACCGAAATGAACAGAAACTCAATAAAGTACATGAAAAGTTCAAAAAATCAGAAACCGAATGGTCGGAGATAAAGCGGTCTTGTGTCAAAACGTACAATAAATATTTTTGTGTTTTATTTTAATGTTTATAAACGTTTTGTTATTTTATTTGAAGAAATATATTAAAGTTAATTAAGGGTATAGTAATCAACTAGTACCTATTTGTTTATACTACTTAAATCACGTTGAGAGTCACTTCTTATGACCAAGTTCGTTAGTTCCCAAAATAACAAATAAATTATATTATCATTGCGGCCGGTTGTTCCTTTTTATTTTACGAAATTGACAGCTGCTATCAAACTCTAATTCCATGAAGAATATCTAGATCACCTGCCTAAGTGGAGGGCACGTGTGTCCTGGAAAAGTTCTTTAAAGAACGTCAAAAACGTTTCGAGTATTCGGTTACAAACAATATTGAACGTCCTCTTTGTTTATTGTTCTACTATTTTTGTTGAGTTTCTGATACCAAAAACAACTCAAAATATTTTCAATATTTTAAAATAATTCTGTAACTTTTAGCAATACTAAAAAATTTTTTAATTCTGCAGTCAAATCATCGGATCTATCCCGCCCACGTTGTATAATAAACAGTACAACCTTATGAGCCGTCTGTTTCAGCCAGATTATTCTCCTCAGGTTCCCTGTTATCGTCCGTCATTTCGGTCCCTGTTCTCAGCATCAACACCGTCATATGGATCAAGTTCCTACTCCGGGGTAAATAAGTCGACCAGAGCATTACCTTATACACGACCGTGGAATGGGTTCAACTCCGTTGTCGCAATACATCCGTCACAGTTGAGAAAACGAACCTACAGACGATACACGTTTGATGAAAACGCGTTTAAAAAGCCTACGGAAGTTTTGAGGATCAGGAGAGTTTCGAGCACGGCATGGGAGACTCCAAAGTAAGACTTATTTAGCAAGGGATTTATCTAGAGCGTTTAATAAATTAAAAAATGTTCAGTGTAAGTTTTTCGACATCATTGTTCGTTTGTTATTATTTGAGTATCAATTATTTATCCATTGCAGTAGCAAAGACAGTAACTGTCAGTTTGCAAAGGTTGTGAACAACGATAACTTTTTCCGAGTCAAAATCAACTTGGATATGTTTGAAATGTTCGAAAAAGAGGAAATTGATGTAAGTTATATTATTAAAGCAAGTAACTGCAAAAACATAAAATTATACAATCTATGCTAGTTAAATGTAAGTCTGAGACCACAAACTTTCGTCATTTTCTATATTAAATTGTATTATCTTTTCAGGTTAACGTATACGGATATGATATTCAAATATACGGGGAAAAAGAAAACCCGGTTAACCCAAATCGGCCACTACGAATTTTAAATCGACAATATCGGCTACCTGACGATGTGGATCTACAAACGGTGCATTTGCAACGAAGAGAATCCGAAATCGATGTGGACGCAAAAAAGGTATAATTTTTGCAAACATTTTATTTTTCGCCGATTTGTATTTCTATATTTTTAAACAAAACAATTAGGTGAAATACAATTTTAAATACAAAATTTAAAAAATATAAACCTTTCTTTAAAAGTGTAAAATACACAATACAAATATTCTTAGATTCCAAACGACTATGGAGCAGCCATCTCTCTCCGTGTAACAGATGTAACAGCAGCTGGACAGAAGGTAGAACAACTTCATGGATTTTAACGCTCAAATAAACTTCACAATGTTAACGAATTAATTAATTTTACCTCCAGAAAATAAAATATGAGTATTTTTTAGAAGATATACATGTTACAATTTAAATTATTAGTGCCCGTATCGTTGGAATTCCCATTCTCTGTTGTCCAGAGGACACACTTGACGCGTCTTTAACCATCGAGAAATACAATGAAAATGGAAGGCATGGTTACACACTCCCCAGGCCACTGTACATTCTTGGTTGTTACTGGCTGCCTGAATTTAAGAAAACGTCAAAAGATCACTATAACAAAAGAAAGGAAAACCTATAGGAACGTCTGACACATTTGACAATTTTTCAATTTTATTCTCTTACAAACCAACAATCCTTGGACACCTTATTATGCCTACTTTTTAATATGAATTTGTAATTAAAAAATAAATTGAATATCTTGTGAACTAAACTATAAGAAAACCGTTGAAAATATATCAGACGAAAATATTCTTTACGATTACGTGCTGCCCCGACAGCAGCTTATATACAAACCTAAAGTAAAATAAAAATAAACAGCAAAGAACTCACTTGATTGGCTTGGCATTCAATACACTGGTCCATAATGTGATTGCGGCAAATGGCACAAGTGTCCACGACCATGTCCCACGACCACAAAGCAACGGCATTCCATTTTTTTACCTAAAACACCATTATTAAGACAAAACTGTAAAAACATCAGAATAAAAAGCCTCACGTTATAAGCTATTTCATACATACAGAATTTCAAAACGTCAATGAATAAAACAAGTTTAAAAACTGTTCTTCATAAATAGTAGGAACCCCTTAATTGAATGGATAACCTTATGATTTACCTCAAATCTCTTCTTAACTCCTTCATCAACCTCCATGTTGTCGTTACTCATTGTAGAATGAAGAGAATGGCAAACTATAATTCTAATGGGTTCCAAGCTATTTTTAACTCAAAAATTATTTTTTTGCTGACATGCGAACGAAACGCCACGAAATGTGACGAAATATCACTATTGACAGGGAAAGTAACCTGCTCCGCTCAGAATTCGACCTAATAGTAAATTTTTAAATGAATTCTTTGTAACATCAATAGTGCCCATAAAAATATATGATTGTGTTTTTGACTCTTAATATTAAGTAATTTAATTCCTCACCAAGGTGGAAAATTTGGCTTGTGTTGCAACCACTTTTTTGATGTTCCATTTAATTTAGATTACAATTTAAAAATGTATTACCATTTAAAACGTTCTTTATCATAAATTCAAAAAAAATATTATTAATAGAAAAAAACGAAGTTACAAGCTTAAAACACAATGCCAATTTAATGGGAAATTCAAAACGTAATTTCTTAACTATTGTCTTTGCTCGCATAATATATTTTGCAATAGTTTTGTCTAAAGATCATTTCTAATCAGATAAAAAGCTGTTTATAAAAGGTTCTGTCTTTTCTTTTTATTTTCATTTGGCAATGCGGCGTTCTTCAAGCTTGTTCTCAAATTATCTAACTGCAAAAGTCCTCAATCGGCAGGATCACCCATTAGTGGATAAGTTCGGCCGATATCACAGCTATCTGAGGATTTCGCTGACTGAAAAATGCAATTTGAGATGTAAGTTTTGTTATACAACTTTTTCCAACAGGTTAATATGTGTGGGTTAGTTTAAAAAAGGTTTGTTAAGATGTAGCAAATGTTTTATACATTTTTAATTTTTTAACTACAAACTCTGTTTTTAGGTACGTATTGTATGCCAGAAGAAGGAGTAGATCTTACACCATCGAATAAACTGTTGACAAAACATGAAATAATTAAATTAGTCAGACTTTTTGCTCAAAATGGTGTTGACAAAGTCCGGTTGACTGGAGGAGAACCGACAATTCGGGCTGATCTAGAAGAAATAATTCGAGAAATACGAGATACAAAAATGATAAATGAGATTGGAATTACTTCAAATGGCATTGTTTTAAAACGAAAGTTGAAAAAGCTAGTAGATGCTGGCTTAAACCGGTTAAATTTGAGTTTGGACACTTTGGACGAAAATAAGTACATGATAATTACCCGAAGGAATGGATTCAATAAAGTTATGGGGTGCATTGATGAAGCTCTGCCTTTATTTGAAAGAGTGAAGTTGAATTGTGTTGTTACACGGGGTGTCAATGACATGGAAGTTTTGGATTTTGTGGAGTTGACTAGGCATAAGGTATGTCTTCTATACAGAAAGTAATTAAGGAAAGTATTGTTTAATCTTAAAACTATTTTTTAAGAGCCTTGATATTCGCTTCATTGAGTATATGCCGTTTGGTGGTAATAAGTTTGATTCCAAAAAGATGGTGTCGTTCAAAGAGATGATGGTCAACATAGCTGGCCGTTATGATCAAGTAATTCGGTTGAAAGACAAAGCAAATGATACCAGCAAGGTGAAATTTTTTATTGATGTTGTAACAAAAAGAAAAGTATAAAACATAAATATTTTTAAAAAAATGTTGTATTAATTACTATAACATTTTGTATTATTAAAATTATTTTTTAGGCTTTCAAAGTAAACGGATATGAGGGCCAATTTGGCTTTATTACCTCAATGTCAACACCATTCTGTAGTACCTGTAATCGTCTCCGTATTACGGCCGATGGTAATCTAAAGGCAAGATGTACAATAGTGGTATATTTTTGGTTTAGGTATGTCTTCATGGAAACACGGAAACGAATCTGAGGGATCACATGAGAAAAGGAGCATCGGACCAAGAACTTTTGGACATAATTGGAAGTACTGTATTCAAAAAGAAAGCGGCTCACGCTGGAATGGATCTTTTGGCCAAGCTACCCAATCGCCCAATGATCAAAATCGGCGGTTAAGCGGTATTGGTTATCGTGTGTTTTTAATTTTATTTTACTACTCGTAATTGCATTGGTTATTCGGTTTTTTGTGGTATTGCCAAACTTTTAATTACATTTTTTTATCAATTTTGTTATTATATACTTATTCAAAACAGGGTTTTTAAAAATTTTCTTTATTAAAAAGTTTTTTTTTTCAGAATCATTTAAAAGTTTAGTACGACATTACAGTACTTTAAGTCATATTGACGAATATGGAAAAGCTTCAATGGTTGATGTATCACACAAACAGATTATTCAAAGAGTTGCTCGGGCGGCAGCACGTGTAATTGTAAGTTAAGAATAAAACTTAAACTCACAAGGAAAGTATCCGGCCTGTCCCGCTCTGATTGACTTTAAACTTTTTATATCGAGATCAAAACATTGCGTTTTGAATTTTCCGCCAAATTGGCGTTGTGTTTTAATCTTATAACTTTGCTATTTTTGAAAAGCGCAAGCTAAAATTTTTTATGGGTATTATTGGTGATACAAGGAATTCACATAAAAATTTTGAATGGATTCTGAACGGGGCAGGCAGGGTACTTTCTCTGTCAGCTTTTTTAAATTTTTTTAGGATGTTTTTGATAATCACGGTACACATTTGTTAAATTTAAAAAAAATAAATTTCAAATTTTAGGTAACGGACGAAATAATGATTGAAGTGAGAGAGAACAAAATTGAAAAAGGTGATATTATAGCTACAGCACGATTGGCTGGTATTATGGCAGCAAAGAAAACGTCAAATTTGATTCCATTATGCCATCAGCTCAACTTGTCTAATGTTAAAATTTATTTTCAACTTTCTGAAGTAAGGTTTTATACTTTTAATTATTTTTTTAAAAAAAGTTTTGTTTCTTATTGAGGAAGTCAGGGCCTTCTATCTAGGGGGTTTCTCTCCTTATAGAAAATTTATACGGGTTGCACTGGACGAATTTCCTGATAATTTATAGAATAATATACTGATCGAATCTGAATGTAAATGTAATGGCGAAACTGGAGTGGAAATGGAAGCTTTGACGGCAGTTTCGGTAGCAGCTTTAACCGTTTATGATATGTGCAAAGCCTTAAGTCACCATATTGTTATTTCTGATATTCGACTGATCTCAAAGTCTGGCGGGAAAACTCATCTTCGTTTGAATAACAAATAATACATTTTGACGTACTCGTTATGTTGTTAATTTATGTTTTTGGTGTCGGAACCTGTTCTTGAATTACATAACAGCTTAAAAATGTAAATATGCAAAAAAAAGTCATTTTTGTCTATCATGCCGAATTTTGTGTGTAAAATTGAAGTACAGAGGCCATATTGTTTATGTCCAAAATTGTTTTTATTTCATCGCATTTGAGCCTAGCCGCTATTAATCTTTTCTGGATTTAGGATGTTCCAGTTGTTTGTCATTGTTAAATTAAAAACGGAACAAGTCTCATCTTTCTTTGTTATCATAAGCAAAACAATTCCTGCATGAAGACAGTTGTGAGGACAATAGCTGAGAGAAGAGGCGTCATTTGGTCCAATCGGCATTTATGTGAAAGCAAGAAAAGAGGACCAAAAAACATAGCAAAGATAATTGTTTTCGCTCTACGTATCGTTCTCAGTTTTTCTTGAAATAAAAACGATTTTTTTCTGAAGGGCTAACTGATTTACGCATTTTGTTAAAGAAAGGCAAAGAAGATGCTGTTTTTAAGTAAGTGTGTTGATTGCGGTAAGTACATGCGGACTTTTAAGGTTTTTAGCGACACAAAGTTCTATAAACATTAATTTAATATAGATAACAATATTATTTAAAAAATTACCTAACTATTTGAATTTGCATGTTTGGTTTTTAAGATAAAATTTGATCATTGTAATTTTTAAAATAGTAAAGATGATTATAACTCGTTTTTTCCATGATTTAGCAAACATCTTATAAGTTATGACCTACAAAAGGTAATGACGTCGCTATTGAGAAAGTTTGTGACTGCTCGTCAGCGCAGTAAGAGCCCTGTGAAACGCATGATACCAAAATATAACTACAATTATGCGGCTGACAACGAGTTTGAGCACTGGACTCGAAATGCAGATTTTAATCGCCCGCCGCCACCTGCCCAACGATTGCCACCGTTAATACGAACTCAGTACGTTGATGAGGACATGGAGTTGCAGGCTCTCACTGTAAGCGTTAATTAATTATTATAGACAGCTGACCGAAGTGTCGGATATATTACGAAGGAGATTGATGATAGGGCCGTTCGTCTGCTAGCACTCGGCTTCTAATACTGGGTTTATTGGTATGAATTGCCAAACGCGCTATTTTGGTTTGTTTTTGGCGGTTTTAAAGACACCTTTTGAGTATTGGTTTATATTGTTATGTTTTAATTATTTTTTTTTATTTCAGAATTTTCAACATCCCTATTCGGGTAACTATTGGCATCAAGGTACAGCACCAACACATCATCAACCAACGGTTATTAATGGCTGGCAATCAGCAGCTACACATCCTGGATCTACTTTATTGCAGCCTCCCAACCCATCAAGCAGTTCAACCGAGGTAAGTCTAATTTTTTAGAAATAATGTATTGAATTAAATATCATATTGTTAATTTAATTTTATGCCAACATTATCGTCTTTGGTATTCGCGATAAATTTTATCAATTTTGTAATATAATGTAAAAAAAGTATTTAAATTTTAGTATGTTAATATGAATAACAATAATAACACGTTGAATACCTTAAATACACTGAATACGATGAACACATTAAATACTGCTACCATTCGGTCGCGCGAAAGTTCTCACGACTTTGGTCGTTCAAATTCGAAGGTCCATTTAGTTGCACCCGAATACGCTCTTACTGATGGTCGATTTCGGTCTGAATCTCCGCAAAAAGTGCCACAAGATAATTACTGTACGTTTGATGCATAAAAAATTGTTACTAAAAAATGTAAAGTTGATTAGTTCTTTCTTTAGTTTTTTACAAGTTTTGAAATTTTAAACTAATTTACCCGAAACCTACACTTTATGACCATTTTAACCAAATTTTATTTTTGCAGTAGGTATACTGTAACCTTAAGTAAGGTGACCCATTTTTAGGGGGGACCAGAGACCTATTCAGGGGTGACCTATTCCTTTGGGTGACCTATCCCCGGGGGACAAAACATAATATAAAAAACAAAGCACGGTATTTTTCGTACAATAGTGATTTTGTTTTAGCCCACAGATCTCGTTCCAAATCTCCCAAAAAGAAGACCCAACAAAAAGCTCCAATTTCGTTCAAGCAAACTTTTGATTATCTTCATTCCCAATGCCGATTAGAAGGCTGTTCTGCGTCTATTATTGTTGACGTAAGCTTTTTAATATTATTTTATATCTTTCAAAGTCTGCACACCGTTTTGTGTCTTTTTGAGTGTTGCAAAAAAATTATTATACTTTTCTTCTAAACTTAAGGGTCTTCAAAACACTAAAAATCAAGTATAAACTTCTCGAAAGGTGCTTTTAATTGAAGAGACAACGTCAAAAATGACACCTGTCATCTTAAACTTCTTTTCAAATATGTAATTGTTTGTTACAATTTTTTTCGTGTACCTTTTAACACAACGCCTTACTTATTTTTGGATCAAAATGTATTTATAAATTATTTTTCATTTGAATATTACTTTCAGGATGTACGTTTTCTAGTATGTAAGCATCAGTTGGCTCATGTTAGCGAATTTTTTCGAACTTTATTTTTAAATAACCGTGCACTTACTCAAAATGGAGTCAAACAGTTGTCAAATAACGAATACACAATCGTTGTGTCAAGTTTAAAACACCCACCTCAATATGTTCAATTTCAATGGTTTATTGAATGCACTGTGCCTGGGCCGGTACTCAAGGATATGACTGGTCCGTCAAACTTTTTCATTTTTCAGATTCAGGTTTTGGCCTTTTAAAAATTTAAGTTCATGTCTATATCTTTAAAAATTATGTTTTTAGATGATGTTCTAGAAACCTGTATGAGACTTTCTAAGCGTTTTACGGCTAAAGGTCTTGAAGTACGATGTGCCCGGTACATTCGAGAAAATGCAAGTTATTTATTTACACATATGTTGAAACTGCTTTTTAAAATATGGGACAATTTTAACACAATTTTGTAGGTGGAAAGAAAAGCGCCGATGACAGCATTGTGTTGGCTTAATTGGGCATTGAAACACAGATTTGAAAAATTTGTACAGGAGTCTTGTATGTTAGTGGCTGCTCGCTTATCACTAAACAGTTTGGAAAAACATAGAAACATGGTAACAGAGAAGATATTCGCTGATATATTGGCTTCAAAACTTCGAGTTTGCTTTAAACAGGTACAAAAAGGATTTTGAAAACCCATTAAAAGCACATTTATATTCTTTCGTAAAATTAAAATTATAGAAGAATATTTTTAGAGTGCAAACGTATTTCACACCATTCACAAAATGGATCATTTCCATGTTGAAGTAGAAAAGTGCCCTCGATGTTCTCGTCAACGTGAACAAGGTCGGATACGCCTACTAGCAAATCCTTGCCAAAAATTAATTGGCTGTGAAAGGTGCCTAAAAGACCTCGGTTGTGAAATTGAGCGCAAATCACAGAATGAACTTCAAGCCTTTTACCAATGCGACCACGGTCTTCTGTCTTTCAGTGACGAAACCGAAGACTGTCAGTGCCAGCAAAAACTGTATCGACGAAAAGTCGAAAACATATCACAGCCCCCGTCAGAGCAAACAGAATTTGACGGCGAAGCTGCGTCGCTTCAAATGAATTGTTCGTAAAATTAATAAAAATTCAATAGTGATGATATTTTTTAAAGGGCCACAAAACCTTTTTACAAAATTTTGGCGTTCTATGTCAATAACCGCAGTTTTCGATTTGTAGTCCTTTATAGTACCAAATGTAATAATTATATGATGAAAATGTTTATTCGTTATAACTTGGTAATACTGCATAGTGTAATATTGTTGATGACAATCTTAGGAAGGCAACAACAGCGGAAGGGTTTGTTGAGCAACTGGGGCTGAAATGTCTCATTTTTAATTTTTCAGAGTGTTAGCTAGCATTTTTAAAAGTTGACGTGTCTGTTAAAATAGCAAACTTAGGAATATTACTTACTAGAAGCCAAAGAAGCAAGGTTGGGGAAGGTGGATTGCAAATTAGCTGTAACGGCTGGAGGCTGCGATTGAGCAAGTTGAAGTCCTTGTTGGGCGGCGCTTTGTCCAATACCGAGTAACTATAATACGTCGTAATAAAATTATAAAAACAGTAAGATTAAATATGATGATTTTTCACATATTTTTTGTTTTTTAATGATTTAATTAAAGGTATTCTTACTTGTTGTAGGAATTGTTGAGTCTGCGGAGTCAACATGGCTTCAGTTTCGGCTAATAGAGTTTTTCCTTGAGCAATAGCTTGGTCCAACAAAGAGGCCAAAGCTGGGCTGTTAAGTTCTAAAGTTTGAAGAAGTTGTTGGATGGAGCTGAAGCTTGGAAATTGTTGAGCAATTGCTTGAACAACTTGTATGTCCTTGGGAGTCAATTGAGCAAGCGGGGGAAGGGCCGACGATGGCAACAAAGCTAAACAATTTTATTACCGTGACTATTTTACATTGAAGATCTTGATATTTTCAAGAGATGTGTAGTAGGGTTTTTTCAGATTTAGATTTATTTTTTTCCTTAGGTCATTTGAGCGAAAAATGAATAATTTTAAAATTTTATTATAGTATGTTATCTTACTGATATAAAAAGTAGTGCCAAGTATATATTATACTAAAATTAACATACATTGAAGTTGAGGAGGCAATAAAGACAACAAGCTCTGTCCATTAGTTGGAGCAATGACACTAGCTAAAGCCAACACTACGATTAGTCTTCCAGAAACCATTTTCTTCCGTTTGAAACACCCAAATGATGTCTTCTCTTACTTAAAACTTCTTTTTATACTGGGTATGTTAGCTTTATAATACTGAACAAACTTTATCAAAAGTCGTTTGTTCATACATTTGAATGAAAGTTGGTTAAGAAATGTTGTAAGATAGATGTTGAACTCAATTTGTGCAGTTGTAACAACATGGTCAAACTTTTTAATTTGTTGCCCCATCAGTGGGTTACAGAATTTTTTATCTCCATCCCATTATTTTAAGTTTCAGTAATAAAAAACTTTGAAAATCAATGAATATTAGTAACCCAATTATCATACTTATTGTTCAACCAACAGACAAAAGGTATACATAGAAAAATTGATATTGTATATAAAGTGGAACTCCTGTATAACAAACGTCCCTATAACGAAATTTCTGCATAAAATATTTGCACACCTTTTTTGTCCAGCTCATCGGTTATACCTATACAACAATTTCCAATCAAATTGCAAAGAACCGTATAAACAGATGACGTTTGTCTTTATTAAAAGAAGTTTAGCTTTTACAGCTTTTACTTCTGGTAACAAATATATAAAGCTAAAAAAAATTTGGGAGGTACATTATTTGGGTCATTTCATTAAGACAATGTTTTCCAAAGGTCTATTTGTAGTTTTGGCTTTAGCGTGCGTTATTGCTCCGGCCAATGGACAAAGTTTGTTGTCTTTGTTGCCCGCCCAACTTCAATGTATGTTAACGTCAATAATATATTTTAAAAAAGTTCCGGCGTTACATAACTTTAATAAAAAATATTATACACATTAAGCTCTCTTGCCATCATCAGCAATTTCTCCGCTCACACAATTGACTCCTAAAGATATTCAAGTTGTTCAAGCCATGATTCAGCAATTCCCTAGCTTCACCTCTATTCAACAACTTCTTGAAACTTTGCAATTGAACAGCCCCACCTTGTCTGCCATGTTAAACCAAGCCATTGCGGAAGGCAAGACTGTTTTGGCTGAAACTGAACCCATGTTGACGCCACAGACACAACAATTCCTTCAACAAGTAAGAATATCGTTTTTAAAATTTTAAAAAAGATTCTTTATTATAAATTATAAAAAACAAAAAATGTTTAATTATGTTTTTATTATATATAAAAAAACTTTCATTATGGCATTTTATAGCTACTTGGTAAAAATTCATCATATTTAAGCTTACCGTTTTTATAAATTTATTATGACATATTATAGTTACTCGGTATTGGACAAGGCGCCGCCCAACAAGCACTTCAACTTGCACAATCGCAGCCTCCAGCCGTTACAGCTAATTTGCAATCCACCTTCCCCAACCTCGCTTCTTTGGCTTCTAGTAAGTTATGCAATACAATATAGTGCCGCTTCTACAGGTGATTTTAAATTTGGGCAAACTTATAATAGGATTACACTTATCTCGTTTATATATATATTCATGATTACTAGACATATCACTAAAAATAATAATAAAATTTAACATTTCAGCCCCGGTTGCTCAACAAACTCTTCCTCTATTGTTGCCTTCCTAAGCTTGAATTCAACAAAATTGTACTATGCAGTATTAACAAGTTATAACGCATACATAATTTCATTCATATTTTTTAATAAAATACATATGTAATTTGCATTATTATTCTTAAAGTTTATTTTATAACGTTTAAATACAATAGAATTAGTAATTCACAAGTATATATGTTACTTCAACAGTTTTTAAAATCTGATCACTGAGGAAACGAAAGTCGTACTAATGACGACAATCTGCTCCCAGCGCTAAATAAATCAACAAACGAAGGAGTTTCGCGCATTCGCACAACAAGTTTCTTATGTTCTTTTATCCATGCTTTTACCGTGTAAGCGGACATCATAATTAAAATAGCCGACAAAAGCATTAGATTTGAAGCATAACCTAAATAAATTGCTTCAGCCCATAAAAATTGTAGTTGTGACAGAGTTGCCAAAAATTAGTAAAAATTGGCCACCTGAATCTAAAAGATAAAGCAGAACGCTATCCTTGTTATCATAGGGACAAAAATGGCTATGAACAGTGTTTTGCCGTCCGCGGACGGGGTCGGTCCGGACCGGACCGGACGGACCGAAACAGAAATTTTTGCGGACCGGACCGGACCCAAAAACCTGCGGACCCGGACCGAAGAAAAAGCTCCGGACCGGTCCGGAAGAAAATTTTTTTTTATTTTAAGAAAACTGTTTCAAAAATTGCAAATAAAACATATTTTTAGGAGTTTTTAAGCAAAAAGAAAGCAGTTTTAGCGATCCTTGCTTTTTTTAAAAATTAAAAAAAAATTTTTTTGCGGACCGGACCCATAAAATCGCCGGACCGGACCGGTGAAAAACGCTCCGGACCGGTCCGGGCAAAACACTGGCTATGAAAAAAAAGTAAAGTTTTAACCTTTAGCTTGGCTATTACATGTCAATCGTACTTACTAAAGTCAACATCTGGTTTTCCAAACAGTTTAGTAACGTTTTTCTTCAGTGGTTCGCCCAGTATCAATAAACTGCCAATCGTGATAAAACACAATACCTCTATGGCGATGGAGACAATAAACAGCGCTACCTGAAAATTTCTCTGTTCAGGTATATTTCTAAACGACAATTCTATAGTATAATTTAGAAGGAAAGTAGCCAGCCTGCCTCACTTAAAATCAACTCAAAACCTTCATATTAATTCTTTCAGTATTACATAAAAAAAACTTTTTAGCTCGCGCTTTTGAGTTTTAAAATTTAAATATTCAAATTTACCGCCAATTCTGCAAATTTCGCATTGCGTTAAAACTAATTTTTTTTGATTTTCTGGATAATATAGGTTTTAAAATTTCAAAATGTAGGTGAATTTAAAGGTCAAAATCCTTAATGCGACAAGTTATAAGCTTGAAACACAATGCCAAATTGGCAAAAAGCCCAAAACGTAATTTTTTATTTCGATTTTCTTTAAATTGATTGGAAATCGCGATTTACATGATTTTTTATATTTGCATAAAGTTTGAACTCAATCATAGCGGAATATTGGGTAGCATCCTCGTAAAGTCCAATTTATTTTACAGTTTAAACTTGCCATGATAAGCTTTATAGTGTTTGCCGGTTGTGGCCTCATTTCAACTGCCACCAATACCCTTCCAAAATGATGAACACCAACAATTAGAAAAACCATACTAACAAAAAATACCAAATTGTATTCCTTTAATATAATTAGTGAAACATCCAAAGAACATAACATCATTGTGTATATTATAATAGCCTAAGATATTGTATGTTTGACAAAGTATAGCAATATTTATCAAATAATGGTTATATAAATAATATTGTATTATTATTGCAAAAACTTTTTACACAAACGACCGGCGCTAGGACAAATGCGGTTTTTGGACATTTGCGGATCTGCGGTTTTTAGACACTTGCGGGTTTTCGGTTTTTGCACACTTGCCGATTTTGGACATTTGCGGATTTTTTAAAGGACTTTTTTTTATTTTTTAATTAATTTAGTTCTAGTATGGTACTAAATGGTACTAAAGTTTAAATTAATAACAGTACCATTTTGGGCTTTTAGTGCCATTTGGTACCAAAAATATAAAACAGTACCAATTTAAAATTTAGCACTATTTAGCACCACAAAGTATTAAAACAGTATTAATTTATACTTCAGTACCATTTAGTACCATACTAGAACTAAATTAACTAGAAAATAAAAAACCACTTTAAAAAATCCGCAAATGTCCAAAATCCGCAAGTGTCCAAAGACTTTTGTCCTAGCGCCAAACGACCAAATTGTGAGGAATCAAGATGCTTTAAAATTTTACTAATGTAAAGTTTTATCTTACTTTCAATCCATACAAGTCGCAGTATTTTTCCCAAATAAGCTGAAACCACTTCCGATTTGCTGCTACCATTAGTCCTCTTAATAAAAACAAAGAAAAATTTATATGGCCAATTGTGTAAATTTATTTTTAAACCGTCAAAGCTTATTACTGTCAAAAATAAGTTTCCCTAGTGATGCCAAAGTATTCCAAGAATTAAAGAAGAGCAATTTAAACAGTTGAAACCGTAAAAATTTGGCCAACCTTCGAATCCGGAATCTGATATTTTTCTAATTCTATGCGATTTTCATCCGTCAGACTTTTTTGCACATCTAAAAAGACTAAAAGGATGGAATCACGTTTGGACAATGTTTAAAGCGTTGTTAATTGACTACTTTTGATTTTGGATCGCTACAAAAGGAAAAATGGAATTCTTATTTTAAAAATTATTTAATTTTTTAAAGGTTTTTTAGGAGCGCGCGTTTTTCGCTAAACAAATTTTTGTCTTGGCATTTTGTTACAGCTTGTTTTTGTTTTCGAAATTATTTTCCTTGCGTTTCAGAAATTTCTTATGCCTTTTTAATAAAAATACCTAATGCTTGTATCTATATTATTTTTACATTAATTATGTCACAACAATCTTTGGTTTTATTGTAAGTTTGTCGAAAGTTTACTTGTTTATAATAAATCTTTAAAGTTCACAAGGTTTTTAGTTTTTTATTATTTATACATGTTAAAATTAATTATTTTTAAATCAGGTAATAACGTTTTAAGACTGTGTTTGTTATGATAATAGGGTGCACTTGTGTTTATAGTGAGTTTGACTTAAACAATGTGGAAAAATTGTTTCTTGGCAAGCCATGGTGGTGTCCAGTGTCGGAAAAACGACTGATTGACAAGTTGGCACAGTTTCAACCTTTTGGTATGTTATTTTGTTAGTTTTTTTTGTTTTAGAAATTTGATTCATCGAAATGTAACGTATTTAATATATCAGTACGTATTAATTTTTTGCTGTGTTATTTTTCTGAAGCTGTCGAAACTTACATTACTATATGGTTCATTTCTTAATACCATCAAATTTTAGGGGTAAAGAAACATTTGGAGTTGTTGAATCTTGTTCATGCCATGCATTATGTAGCCGAAGATGAGGAGAACGTATCGATTGAAGAACTGGTGAGCAAAGAAGACTACCAGTTATACGCGAAGCGGCAAAAAGAAATTAAAGACGATGTTATTGTATTTAATCCTAAATATAACTTTAGACCAAATGGTCAAGAGGTTTGTTTTTAAAAGACATTAGATTTGATTTTTAGGGTATATTTTACCTTGTTTAATCGCTGGAATTATTATTTATAGTTTGTAAAATTAAAAGAAGGACATTTTGTTTTAGTTTACATATATGTGATATTCGCACTGAAACACTATTTCTGGCGCTAGGACAAATGCGGTTTTTGGACATTTGCGGATCTGCGGTTTTTAGACACTTGCGGATCTTCGGTTTTTGGACACTTGCGGACTTTGGACATTTGCGGATTTTTTAAAGGGGTTTTTTTTATTTTTTAGTTAATTTAGTTGTATTATGGTATTAAATGGTACTAAAGTGTAAATTGGTACCGTTTTAATGTTTTAGGGCTAAATAGTACTAAATTTTAAATTGGTACTGTTTTATATTTTTTGGTACTGAGTGGTACTAAAAGCCCAAAAAGGTACCGTTATGTTAAAACCGCACCAATTTAAACTTTAGTACAATTTAGTACCATACTACAACTTAATTAACTAGAAAATAAAAAAAACCTTTAAAAAATCCGCAAATGTCCAAAAACCGCATTTGTCCTAGCGCCCTATTTCTCTATTTTAGATTTTGGAGAAAGTAAATGAATTTTTTGATTTGGATGCTATGGACAAGGAAGACAGAATAACTAGACAATTTAAAGAAGAATCTTACGAGCTTCCGCCTCACATTGAGCAGCTTTACGAACAATATAATGAAACAGAAAAATGAAATTTAACTAATTATTAAAATTCGATCTCAATAAAGGAATGCTATTGATGTTTTATTTTTTGACGTGTGGCTTATTTTCCAATGCATCTTACTGTGGCTTTTTTGGATCATGTTTTTATTGTTCATTTGATTGACTCACGTTTCTAAATTGAAGGACTGTTTTTAAAGTTTTTTTCTACAATGTAAGTAGGCATTTCCGTGTGCCATTGATCTAAATAATTGGTAATCGGAAGAGGCAGCATCTTGTGGGTATCCAAATTTACCAATTGTTGTTTGTAAAAAACAGCGGTAACCGTTTCTCTGGGTTGTAACAGTTTATAATGGAGAACACCGTTCTAATCTTAACATATACCTTCTTTTTGTGCATGTTACTATTGGGAGTGGAGTTTGGAGATTCCAATTTATATTTTTTTTTCTGGATTTTACAAATAGATTCATTTTCGGTTAAACCATAATTGGCAAGACTTAATCTTTCAATGGAGATAAGTGTTTGTGTTCATGATTATGTAACTAATTATTATAACGATCAAAACCATAATAAGTAGTATATTTTTAAAAATAGCACTTTTCATGTTGATTTTGTTTAATAAAAAGTAAACTGTGAAAAAATCCCGCTTTTTATAATAGCTGACAAATGTGAGAAAGAAAAACGCAGGTTTATACAAAAAATATAAATGGAAAATGCCAATATTT
Source organism: Bursaphelenchus okinawaensis (assembly GCA_904066225.2). NCBI lineage: Eukaryota > Metazoa > Nematoda > Chromadorea > Rhabditida > Aphelenchoididae > Bursaphelenchus > Bursaphelenchus okinawaensis. Next base: position 76,555 of record CAJFCW020000005.1, on the reverse strand, counting down.
CAAAAAGCCTTAAGGTTAGTGAGACTTGAGTGTAAACCTAATTTTGATTTGCGCAAGAGAGAAAAAAGTCAGAAATACGAACGCGTCAAAATAGAGAGGGAATAAATATGGGTAAGGGAATGCAGTAGTGAAACTAGGTGACAAATTTAACAATATCGTGAGTCGTATATGTCAGTTTTCAATTTGTGAGCTGTTTTGATAGACGTTTACCGAGTTCTGTTTAAAGATACAGCAATTTTAAGATAACGTTTCAGCGTACAATAAGGAGAAAAACTGTAGTCATTTTTTTTTGAAATTAGGGTTGGGTATGGACGAGAAACGGGACGTGAAGGCGCAACATTAAACTTTATAAATTAAAAAAAGAAATTTAATTTTAGGTTCACGAGTGTTTAAGGTTTTTGAGAATCTTAAAAAGCAGGTGTTGGATGAAAACGTTTTTTTATATTTACTACTTATATGGTTAAAATCCACTCTAAATGTCTGAAAAGACAATCTTTTTACTTACAATGCTTTAAATGGGTAAAAATTTATTACTCTGTTTTCCAAAAAAACGTTACACTGTTTCTTTCGACCGTCAACTCGTTCATCTTTTTAAAGTGTTAAGACTGATAAGAAAATCTTTTATAAATTTTGATCTGAAATTTTTGACTGCGGGTCTTTTTGGGCAGTTTACAAAGATTGTAGATTTCTGATATCTGCCCAAAAAGTAATCTTCTCGAAAGAGCATGTCACGAAATTTTTTTGTTGAAACTGAAATTTAATTTTAAAGAAGTTCTTGTAATTTTTGTTTTATTTATTTTCGGAGAATAATTTATATAAAGGCGTTTAAAAATTTTTTTATGAAAAGGTTGATTATATGTTTGAAGATCAGTGTTTTATAATTTTACGAGCTAGAAATGTAATAAAGGGTTAAATGTAAAAATTTTAATTTATTTATTTTTTTAGCCTTAAAGATGGTCAAATAGTCTATTGCTTAAAATTTATTTTTAATATTGTACTTTATTTAAACGTATTATTACTTAAATAGTAATTAAATTGTTGATTTACTATTAAAGTGACCTCACTTATTAATTAACATCCTATACGATATGCAATTTAACGTTAGATCATATTTTTGTTTTACTAAAAACGTTATTAGTCGAAGGTAAGGTCTTTTTTTGTTTTCCTTATAAAAGGTCGTGTTATCGGTATACTTTTGACATACTTTGTTTTTTTTGTTATAAACAATTTGGTCTTCAATTTTTAGAGCGCTTAATGTGAATCAAAGGAGAGCCAGAAAAAGCTTAGTAGAATGTTTTACCCACAATGGAGGAAGGTCAGTTAAGGATTTTGACGATTTTTTTCGAAATTTATTTGAATTTCTTTTATCAACTACGGGTTTTAATTCTTGTGGTGGAAGAGCGTCTTCTTTCAATGTTCTGGAACGTTATAAATTGAAAAATCAAAAAATAATTCATTGTTTTTGTTGGCACGGGAACAGAGTAATTTTATAAGTGGCATAGTTTTGTGTTTTTCTCAATTTTGATTATCGGGGTGCTGGCATATTTCTGGCCGTTACGTCCGATTTCCCAACGGACGCAAAACGTTTCATAGAGAACGGAAAGATTCAGAAGAACGCGTTCCGAACAAAACTTTTCTCTTTTGCAAAATTTTGACTACTATTTTTTATGGTCTTATGCGGGGTAGATTAGAGCACGTGATTGCGGCGAGGGCGGATTTGAACGGAAATGGGATTTTAGGGGCGTTTTCGAAATTCGGGGTTGATTTACACATTTTAATTTAATTTTGGGTAAATTTGATAATTTTTGGACAAGTTTTGTTTAAATAGAAGATTGAAATTGAAAAGCTAATACCAAAAAATTTTTAGCTTTCTTTTTCCTACTGTGTTGAAAAATTAAATTCGACCAAAGGGATTTTTATGGTCGAAAAGAAAGTCTTACAAGAAACTTTTAAAAAGATTTTCAATGTCACTGGAAATTTTTCATGTAGCTTTAGACATGGAGGACGGTTAACATATACTAACGTCTGTTTAAACGAGAGTTCTTTTTAATTGGATTATTTGTTTATTTTTCTTTAATCTTTTGGTTTTGACACTAATGTTCTAAACCGACACTTTTTATTACGAAAATAGCACGAGCTATTAATAAAAAACTATTTTACTCTAATTTAAACTACAGACAGAATAACTTGCATTTGTACGTCGGAAATTTTTATTTGTGAGACACGGAAATTGTTTGACAAAGGCGTAGGGGTAATAAAAAATATTCGGAACACACAGCATAAAAGTCCATCATAATCAAGTTGATGTCACAGAAAATTAAATTTTGTTCCTTTAGTTATGGGGGAGAAGAGAAGAGCAAAAAATGTCGACGTACAGCAGGAAGTAATTCCAGAAGTACATGAGTTATAAATTAGGGCGAAATGTGTGGACGCGAATTTTTAGTTTTTGGTGCATGTTTTTTGCAATTGGGACCTTAATTGAAATTTTAATTTTTTTAAAAAGATTTTAAAAATGTACGGTTTTACGAAAAGGGAACGAATATTAATACTATTCTTTTTTAACAATTGTTTTTATTTTTGGCTTATAACCGAATAACGATACTAATTTACGTTTGTTAATGGCATTATTTATTCTGTGTTTTTCTAAAGAATACGAGATAATCCAAAGTTTTTATGGAAAGGGGAAAGATGTGGATTATTGAGTGTTTTACTTTTGTGACATTTTTCTTGCTTCATAATATATTATATGCGTGCTGCATATTGATAGAAACAAATTATAGTTGGTATAAGTAAGAACATAAAAATGTTATTCAAACGAAAGATTGAAATTTATAGGGTGTTACATGATTTATAAAGACAGTGTTTTGTTGAAACACCATATTTATAAATTTTTGAAACAAACTGTTCATTTTTAAACAGTTCTGTTAATTTGAGAATTTGCAAAAAAGGGGATAACGTTTTTTACGAACCACATCGTTTTACAATATTTGCTTTGAACTCGTATCCTAAGGCAGTTCTTTTGAATTTCCGAACATCCGGTGCAAAATTAGGAAAACCCTTTTCGTTGTAAGCCGGCTTCACGCAACAGCTTTAGATTACGTTTTCTTTATTTTTAGATTATTTGATTTTGGGCTTCACGCTAGAATAATCATGGTTGATAAAAAAATCCATAGCTGTTTTAACGTTTTTTATATAAAATTGGGCAATTATTGTAAAAATTCCTTTAATATAGGAATTTGTTTGTAAAAGTTTACTAAATTTGTACTGAGACGTCGTTTGCGGAAAGTTCTAGGGGGTACTCCTCTAGAGCCAACCAAAATTTTTTTCGGGTACTTTTATTTGACTAAAACCATTTTAAAGAAAAATCCTGAGGTTGGATCTGACAAGGAAAGTACCCAACCTGCAACCTTCAAAACTAGCTCAAATTTTTTATACGGGTTCTTTGTAATAGTACTAGTAGCACATATAAAAAATTTTAGCTTGCGGTTTTAAGTTTTAGAATTAATATATTTAAATTTTCCGCCAATTTGGCAGATTTGGCATTGTGTTGCAAGCACTTTTTTGATGTTCCAAATAAGATAGGCTTTCAAATTTAAAATTGCAGGTTTGTTTGAAGCATCCTTATATTAAAGGAAAAGAGTTAAAAACCTGAAAGTGATAAAGTTAAAAGCTTAAAAAACTGCCAATTTGGCGGGAACTTCAAAACGCAATTTTTTGATCTTTATTTTCTTAAGTTTGGCCGCAAACCGCAACTTAGAATTTTGCATAAGATCTTACATTTACATGATCTTTCAATAAAAAAGATTGAACGAAATTTGAGCCTGGAATACTCCTGAAAGAGGAAAAATTGTTCCAAAGTTTATATTAATTAGATTGTGTTGTGACCCATCAAAATTAAAGTTTTATGATGGTATAAATTTACATTGATTTATTGCACCAAGTTTGAAGAATTCAATGGGGAATTGCGGAGTGTCATCGGCTCTTTTTTTTTCTTCGAATTTTAAAGCCAAAAATGAATTGTGTGGGAGTGCAAAACTATTTACTGCCGGTATTTGTACAGTGAGGAGCTTTTTCTATCATAGTAAGAAGCTATCAGAGCAAGTAAATTATGTATAATTTAAATTTGTTTTTAAACCAGTTAAAAATGTTCTATCTGTTTATGCACGGTGGTTAATGTTGAAGGATTCTTGCTTTTTAAGTTTAGCCATGGAAACATGAGTGTCAACTTGTGCTTTTACGTATATAAGTTTATGAAACTGTAAATTATTTATTTTTAAAGTGACCTTTTCAAACACCACAAAAATCAAAAAATTTTAGTTTATGTTTCTTAGGTTTTCTGTTTCTTCTTTACCTGTTATTTTGCTTGTACCCCCTATCCTTCAGAAAAAAATTTTAAAAAATTTGAACGTGGCTCCCTTTGGATTTTTTGGGAAAAAAAATTGCAAAAGATTGGCACCTGTGCCGATTTTTTGACCTCAGACCAAAAGCCCCGTCCGGCCTTGCAATTAAGCTTAAAAATGTTTAGCTGTAAGTGTTTTTTTTTCTTCTTATAACATAACATATAGCACCTGCGTCTATGAAGAAAGTAGATATTTGTTTAAAGGCAGAACTGTTTCCCTGTGGATTTTTGTTTACTAACGATTTGGAACGTTAAACTTTACGTGTTAAAGCCGTATAGGCGTTAAATTTTAAAGAACCGTGAAATTGGTGGAGATTTGGGTTGTATGTTCTATAAAACTTTATGTTTTTTTTTGAAAAGTTTACATCATTTTTTTTTAAATATAAGTTTTTTTAAGTTAAATTTGTAAAGTAATTCATCTTGAAAAGACTTTCCCAAAGTTACTGACCCAAGAGTGGATAAGCCACAAAAAATCTTGTTTTGCACATAGCAAAATAAAGACGGATTTTTATGAAATTAAATTTCATAGTAACAAAAATACATTCACTTTTATTTTTTTTTAAAAGTCGCTTTGTTTTCATCGGCACTTTATTCCACACAAAAAGCCGAGAAGACGCCGAGATTTATTGGAAGCCGGCGAGAAAATAGCACGACGGATAAACAGCACTCCACAAAGCAAAAAGTAAAAATCGGAGACTGCTCTTTTGTGCATTGTTTACCTTTAGACGAAAGAAAAATAACTTAAAGTATTTACAATAATTTCTTAACGCTGTTAATTCTGGCACTTTGCTGGAAAAAAAGGCTCTCACAATTGTATTTTATAAATGATTGTGTATCGACTTAAATTTTCGTTTTTTTTTTGATTTTTTGTTTAGCTATGAACTTTTGTAATAAAACATATTGTTCATATCATGTCAAAAGACCATAGCTACCTACTTAAAAACTTGTATAATTGTAGTCTTTATACTTTTCGATATGAAAATGATTTTTCAAACGTTCTTATATTATTCAAAAAGCTACTCTTTGTGTTACTCAATCAAACTAGAGCTAATCTTAATCGAGGATTATGATGACATTTCATAATTTGCGGTTGTTTTTGCGCACTGGCTGTTTCATATGTTGTTTAAAGTGTGGGATCTGTGCTTTTTGTTTAGCTGCTCAAAACACTTTAGTAGTATGTACAATTCAAAAAGTCTTGATGAATTGCTTACGGTAACTTTTTCAATATTGAAATGTTTGTAAGATATAAGTAAAATTTATTTAAATGCTTCTTTAATGCATTAGTTAACGTTAATGTGCAGTTTTAATAAATATAGTTTGGTTTTTCAATAGCTTTCGTAAATTCTAATCATAGCGGTGTTTAGAAATTTTTATAAGTGAGTTAATCTTTGACAATATTAAAATTAGATTTAGTTTCTCATCATTATAATTATAATTTTGTGTTTTTTAGATGAGCTATGTGGTCAGAGAGACCGACACACTGGAAGGGATTGCGGCAGCTCATGACTGCACTGTTGGAGAATTGGTCAAGCTTAATCGAATGGCGTTGAGAATGGTAATATTTTATACATATAAAAACTTACTTAAACAAAAATTTGAACTTACAAAGAAAGTCCCCGACATGCCCCGCTCTGATTAACTTCAAACTTTTTATTTAGAAAGGAAAATATAAGATATTTAGCAAAGTATTAAATCGCGCTTTCCAGCCAATCTCGGGTAGATATGAAGAATGGGCCGTCCTTGAGAAAAATTTAAGCCGGGTCTGGAAATCTCGAAAAAGTCCGGCCCGTTTCCACTCCACGTGAAAAAAAATTTGGGCCGGGCCTGAATATTTTAAATTTAAAACTCAAAAGCGCGAGCTAAATTTTTTTGGGTACTACTAGTGGTACAAAAATTCATATAAAGTTTTTAAGCTGATTCTGAAGGGGGTCAGGTTGGGTACTTTCCTTGTTAAATAAGCATCGCTGCGCTGCCACATAAATGGTTTAATTCTAATTTTGATTTGAAAACGAGAGAAATATAATTTTTGTTTGGTAATATATTTTTATGCATTTATGCTCAACATTAATAACGATAAGTACAAAGTTTCATAAAAATTTTTGTTTATCTTATATAAAATATCAGCCTGTAGTGTGCTGTAATTTTATGCAAATCTAGCAAAACACGTTGTTTACAAAACGTTCAAACATATAAATCCTATTTTGGTACAGTTTTGGTAGTTAATTCTAAGATTACGCTATATTATTGTTTTATTTTTGCATGAACACGATAAAAATGGTCGTTAATTATGTTTGGTTTAGAAATGCGGTAAGGCTTATAACAATTTTTTGAGAATTAAATAGGAAAATTTAAAAACCGTTGCAATTTGAAGAATTTTAATTTTTCAACTTGCAAGGTTTTTGGACATTTGCGGATTTTTTAAAGGCTTTTTTTAAATTTTTTAGTTAATTTACTTGTAGTATGGTACTAAAGTTTAAATTGGTACTGTTTTATATTTTTTGGTACTAAATGGTATTAAAAGCCCAAAATGGTACTGTTATGTTAAAACGGTACCAATTTAAACTTTAGTACCATTTAGTATCATAATACAACTAAATTAACTAAAAAATTAAAAAAACCCCTATAAAAATCCGCAAATGTCCAAACCGCATTTGTCCTAGCGCCGGATAGGTGTATGAGTATCACAGCGAAAAACAATAATCGCTAAAAGTATTGGCATTGTGTAAAACTTTTTTTTAATTTCAAAAATTTGTATTTCCTACGTGATTTAAAAAATGAAGAGTTGGAAACGGAAAATATAACCTGACAGTGCATTTGCCTTCAACAAAGACGATTTTGATGTCGTCGATGGGAAATGCAAAGTTACTCAATTGGGATCAAAGACTTTAAACGTTTAACCTAGCACAGTTTTTTGACGGCAATATTCCACTCATTCTTGCCAACAAAAACCTTTCTTAAGCGGCCCTTAACCGCGTCGCCTGACTTCCGTCCACAAACATTCTAAAAATCGATGCTCTTAATGCTGTTGTTTTTATAGAAAGCGCCAAATTTTTAGTATTTTTTTAGGCTTTAAGCGTTTTATATTGTTTTAGTGTTTGAAAAGTGGAAGTGGTTTTAAAATTTGTTAGTTGTGTAGCCGGATAACTTTTGAAATTTCTTGAATAACATCACGTTATGTTTTTGGTATTTATATATTTTGATTTTGAAAAGCAATTTATAAAATTTATTTGAAAATTATAGTTTGAAGAAAAAGTCTTTTGTGTCTTATTTTTTCTTCTAAACTTATTGGGAATTTTTCATCGTATAATCTGTCTTCTCCCGAATAATTTATTTTTCTGAAGAAATTATCTGTTGGATTGTATGGTCAAAATTGAATCTTAATTAAAAATTTTTAGTTCATTATTTAGACGGGATTTTTGATTTTGAATCTAATAAAATACAAATATTTTAAAAAATGGTTATAAGGAAGGAGATATTATGGTATACACTGCAGTATACACGGGAGTTTTTCTATGATTTATATAGAAAGAATAATTTAACAGATAATAAGAATTTAAGTTTTCTTAAAAGTTTAATTATTCTGTTCTACATTTTGTTTTATAGGCTGAAAAAGGGCGAAAAAAAGCTATGAAGTATTTTGGTTTGTCTTTTGAATACATATATGCAGCAAATTTAATTGAGAAACAGTTGATTTTTTATATTAATCAGAAAATAATGTCCAGTGTTTTCTCTTTTCGTCTCACCACTTCTAAAAATCATGGGTCTTTTTTGGTTTTTTTTTTGGTGATCACGCACGAATTGAAAGTCTTTTTTTGCTAATATACCATAAGGGACATAAAATGAACATTAAACGAAACAAATATTTTGAAGACTACAAGGCGTAATAAAGCTTAATAATTTGGTTTTGGGTAGAATTTTCTTTATTGAAACTGTACCAAATTTATTTCTTTTAAAATTTTGTTTTTTAGTTTTGTTATAATAAAATAGTTTGGCTGCTGCATTTTTTCGGTTTCTTTTTCAACATAGGAATAGTTTGGACATTTATAATACTCGTTACCTAAAATTATAATTTTAACTATTTTAATAATTATTTTTAGGTTTTCCCTGGTCAAAAAATCTTGGTTCCTGTCACGTCGGACGACATATTTACGCAGGCCGAAACACAGAGCATTCAAAATCCTCAAATAATTGAAAATATGGATGTAAAGGCTCACCCGCGGTCGTTTTCTATGAATGAAACTTGTTCAGGTAATTTTTACTTCATTGTGTTTTTAATGTTTAGAGTTCTTCCAAGTATGAAGTTACATTCTTATTGGCATTAGCCGCGACGTATGTCTTTTTTACGTTCGTTCAAATATTGGCCAATATATTGGTAATTACCTAAAATACTTTTGTTCGAACGTATACGATCTCACAAACATTGTTTATTTTTTTTATATAAAATCAAAGGTTTCTTTGCGTGTGGTACTGTTTTTAACGTTTTCCTTTGAAATTGCATTATGATATGAGTGTATGTGCCGAATTATAAAAATTGAATATGAAATTAATCACGGAAATATGTCGTTTATTGTGGCACCAAAATAATAGGCTAATTTACTAAAAGTCGCTCTCACGCATTCATATGTGGGTACGGATTTTATAAAGAAATATTTTTTCTAGTTATTTCTTTCTCGAAATGACTGACGTACTCTCGGTTGAAAAAAAATGTACAAACTCTACGTAAAAACGGGAGTTTTAGCTGAATGAGTGTTACGGACCTGTGTTAGTAGCCGTTTCCACCTTTGTTATTTTAATAATGTTGGCGACTAATTTTATAACATAAAAGCTGTCTCTTGCTTTAGCATTTTACACGTTATTTCTTTTGTTGGAAGCTGCGGAATTAATGTCAATTGTTTTTGCTTATGGAAAATGTTGCTACGATATGTGGATTATACACGAAAACCAAGATTAAATACGAAATACGAAGTAAAAACTTTCCACAGGTTGTCGTTATTTGGTGAAAAAATTTTTTAAAGTTAGTGCAGATTTTGAAAAGGGGGCTGTGTTTGTGGGTTTATTAAACGCGATTTTCACGTTATAAACGGTGAATTGAAGGGCTAGTTTGATTTTAGTTCAAGATAAACGATCGTTAAAACACTCGTCGATAATGGAAATACCAAAGATTGAAATAAATGCCATCGAATGCATTTGCGAATGTAAGCTTTTATTCTCAGTGGAATCGCTTCGTTTTTAGTATGAATGACTGAAAATTTATCGGTAAAACATTTTTTTAACCACGTTTTAAAATGGATTTTTCTTAGTAACAAAACGTACTGCTGAATTTGAAATACCTGTTGTTGATACTTACTTAATACGGTTTATAGATAGCATAAAATTTCATTTGATAGTTTTTTGCTTAATTTCCACAATTATCGCTGTTTATATTAAAAACAGAAGAACGTAAGAAAGATAAACCTGAAAATCGTTATTTTTTGAAATTGTTAAATTATAAACTTAAATTAATCATTTACGTTTTTGTGCGGCAAATAATGATGATAAAGGTGACTTTTGATGATGAAACCTGTAGTTGAATGGGGGTTTCTTGAATGATCAATGCAGGGACGTCGTTTGGGAAAGGGGGAGGAGGGGGGGACCCCCCCTCCCCCAGAGCCGATCCGAAAAAAAATTCCACAGGTAGGTACCTGTACGTGAAAAAACGAAAAAAAAACTTCGGCCTTCCCTTCCCCCAGAGGAAATCTGTAGCGACGTCCCTGGATCAAGGTATTATTGTATTAGCATAAATTTTGTGTGCTGTTCTGGTAAATGCATTACTATTTGTTCATTTATGCTGAATTTGTTTTTGAATTGTACTAATGTGGAAAACACTGTGGTGCAGAGCTTGGTTTTTTATATGGTGTGATGGTTTGTGTAATACTAATTGTATATATTTATAATATGAAAAAGGAAATGTGAATTTTTAAGTAATTTTTAAATCAGATATGGTGTTTGTTCACTTTAAAAAATAGAGCTGTATATGGTTTTATTTGTTTGAACAACTTGTTTTCTATCCTTTTGGTTAAAAAATTGTTTTGATGTGGAAAAGTCGGTGATAACGAGTGCTTTGACTTTTTAGAAGTTTTGCTTATTAAACCCAGGCTTTAGATTTTGAATTTAACAAACGATTTAGTTTGATTAGGTGTTTAGCAATTAAATTTATGCATGATTAGTGTGGTATGAAATTATATACGCGTAATTTTCTGATATTGGTGAGTACATTTCCGTTTATTTTGTTGGTTTAGCTACGTCTTTTTTCTTTTATTTGTCAAAAAACAATAATATAATATGTAATAAATTAACGTTTTAGTGGTGTTTTAAAATAGTATCTGAGCGTATTTTTTAAACTATTTAAATTTTTAACACCGTGGAGGACATGTTAATAATAACTAGATTTTAGACTAGAAATTAATACGTTTGCATTTTAAAAATTTGTAAAAGTTTTAAATATTTGTTTAATTTTATACATTGTACTAAAATGACTGTTTTAAATTGTTAATCTTATCATTTGTTGTTTTATCTCGAACTCGCTTTAAATACTGCTTTATGAAATTCCAGCTGATAGTGTAAGTTGTGTAGTGAGCGTGGTCCTGTTTCTCTTTTTTGTGTATTTGTTCTGCAGAATTGTAATTATGGCTATGACGGTTCTCTTGGGATTTTGGGGTAAGTTTTTGTTACTATTTTTGTACTTAAGCGGTTGGTTAGCACAGGCAATGGTGTTTTGTAATACATTTGTTTTTTTAATGTTTTAAATATGCGTTTTCATAAGTTTTGAATTTATTCATTGTCAGTTAACCTGTTCACGAATTTAATTGTTACTTTTTATATTTGGAATTTTTTTTTCTACATTTTTAAACTTTTTTTCAATAGACAAATAAAATTATGTAACGATAGAACACGTCGGTCGTGCTGAAAAATTAGATATCATTTAGTTACAATGCTTCATTTTCTTATCTACATCACTAGTCATGCTAGGCCCAAGCGTGAGTAAAAATTCTATAATTTAATCTAAAAACTATTTGCCGTAATATGATGGGATGGCTTTGTTTACCACGGCCAAAATCTCTTAAAATTGAATTGTTTTTTTTAATTTTAATATGACATGCGACAGGAGTTTTTTTGTGTCATTTATTAGATTTTCTTTTTTATTGATTGCTGTTTCTGTTTTCACTTTGTGTGAATAAGTTTTTACCGAATTAAAATTGATCCTCAAACGGCTTGCTTTCTTTATTTCTAATTCAATAATAAGAGTGAGTGACAAAAAATTGCAGTTGTGCTTTGAAACGAGAGTTCTGAGGCAATAAAAACATTTGTTATTTAGGATTGTAAGAAAATTGAAGATGATTAGTAGCATTTACAAAGGGTTGGAGATAATGTAGCTTAATTAAAAGTACGAAGTGCCATACACTCTAGCCTAGTTTAGTTTTTTAATTTTTTACGATAGTAAAATGCCATTATGGTTTTATTGAAAAAAACATAAAATAATAATACTTGCACTATAATTTAATTTATCAATTTTAGATGGAATTCGAAAAGGACCAGGTGTTCCAGCTCCACTTCAGTTTGTAGACCATCAGATGAAGACTAACAATAATATAAGTGATAATGGTAAACCGATGTTGGAAACGAAAAAATCTATGGAATTTGATTTGGCCGACGCTGAATGTCTACAAAGGTTTTTGAAAATCAAAGTGAAACAAGTTACTGAATCTGACGGTACGGTAACTGGGACATTGCTTGTTACTCCAAATTGTTTGATGTTTGACCCAGAGTTAAGCCATCCGTTGGTTAAAGAAAAGGGTAGCGATCTATATGGAATGGTAGCAAAGTGAGTGCAACAATTGATGCTTGTTTTACAACTTTCTGCTTTTGAGATTTTTTTAAATTTATTTGAAAACATTAAAATATTTCTGTAGATTTTTTTAAAACATCGATATTTTTTCTTTTTTTATAACGAATTTTGATGGCAACTTTAAAGACACGGTAAAGAATATGTGATTGTCTTATTTTTAGCATGGAAGACGTAGTATCAGTTTCGGTGTTTAGACACATTGCTGACTTAACGGGAGAAGAAAAAAAAGTTGACGGAATTTATGACCCATCTCATTTATCTGAACAGAAACCCAAAAAACCGCAAAGTTTAGACCGGTCCAGCTCTAATTCCATTGATGAATCTTATAAGCCAGGTAAGTTTATTTTTTAACTTTTTTTTACCATACTGCTTTTTATTTAATATTTTAAATTATAAAATTCAAGGTTAAGGGGTTAATAAGCTTTTTTTATGATTATGTTGCGACTGTAAAAAACGACTGTTAATGTGGTTTTTTTTTCAGTTTTTACTGCTGGAATTTCGGAAAGTTACGAATCAAATGGCAATTTGGATTTACTAGATCCGCCCGATCCATGTCCTAGTCAAAAGCAACATTCCCTTTCATCGAACGCTTCATCCGAATCTCAACTACCTTGTATAAAAGAAGAAGATAAAGCTACCCCAACAACTCCTGCTCAAGACTACTCTAAACAGTTGGGAGTGGTGCAAGTAAAACGACGCACGGTCAGCGATTTGACCCCAGAACAGAAAACCCCTCTTGAAGAACTGATCGGTCCGGTGCCAGAAAGGCCAAATTTGGGAAAGAATGATAGTCGAACTAGATGTCATTCGGAATTGGAAGCTACGACTTCGTTAAGTTCCGTGTCTTCTGAACCCGCGGGACCACAAAGAAATTCGCGGTTTAGAGCTTCGTTTACAAAAATGTCGCCAGATGTGGCCAGAAGGTCATTTGGTAGACTCAGTAGGACTTTAAGGCAGGTTTTGGTTTTTTAAAATAGTTAATTTCTATGGGTAGGGTTATCTAATCATTATGAAAAGTGAAGAATAACTGGTGCTATTTATTAGAATGAAGAAGATATCATGGTAATTTGACAATGATGAATGGTGAAAAAATATTCTTTTAGTCTAAAAACAATTCAAAGAAATTGGAATATGTCTTATATAGAATATAAATGATCAGACAAATTTAAAACTGATATAAAAGATATAAATTGATAAATAAAAATTTTAAATATATTTTTTATGTGAAAAATTAATCTAAAATCACAATTTTTTTAGTTTTAATTGTTTTAACAAAACTTTACGCCCACAAAAGTGAAACTTAATTTTTTTGACGAAGACTGCTGCGCAAAAGTTTTGGGACACGTCATATCTGAGTTTTTTATACAAGCGACTTTAGCCAAATTTTCCAAAAATTTTATTTTTAACCTAATATAACAATATTTGAAATCAACAAACTTATACTGTTTCTGAAAAACAATTTTTTACTTATTAAGTCTTCACAACAAACTGTATGTAAAAATTTATGAAAATCTGTTATGTACAAAGTGATATGAGGGAGGTGCCGCAAACCTTTGCGTAGCAGTGTAACTTAAAAATATATAAAAACGGAAATTAGGACTAAGCGTTTGCAGGAAGGGGGGGGGGGTTAATTACTTTATGTTGCTTCCACTCCTCTATAGAAAAACCGTAGCGACGCCCCTGGTTGCAACAAGTGAAAGTTTTAAAAGAAATATAATTATTATTAAAGCCTTCAGAAACCGGAGTACTTTTTTCTCTTTAATCTCTTATAGTGATATAATCGCACTTTTTATTGTTTATTTCAAAAATAACTAAAGAGACAATCTCTTGAATTAGGGGGGAGGGAGGGGGTGTTTTCCGTTTTGTTTTTTGAGAATATCTCGGTTTTCTTGTAATTAACAGCACCGTTTTTTTTTTACCAATTTTACAGACTGTAGTTCTTTTTTTGTTTTGATTAAAGTTTTTTAAAATTGCGTTTTATTTTAAAAAGAATAATGGTGAAATCGCTAACTTTTTTTGTTACGGCATATTACCCAGCTGGTTTGTAGAAAAACAGACTTTGAAAAACGCATGGTAGAGCGAAAAAGATTACTTCGCATACAACTCGGAGATTGTGGATAAATTTGAAAATAATATAGTTTTTGCTTTATATTGGTTTTGTTCTTGTATTTTGAGAGTTTGTACGATTTTTTATGGTTTTTAACTTTTTTGTGGGTTTTTAATAAGCAGTTAGGTAGAGATAAGTAAATCACCGTTTCATTTAAAAGTAAAATTTAGCTTTTCTTATTTTTATAAGCATTTATGATCCGTTTTTGCGTGCTCTAAATCATTGCATAAATATAAGATGGTATGGCGCTAGGACAAATGCGGTTTTTGGACATTTGCAGATTTTTTATAGTTCTTTTTTATATTTTTTTTTTATTTTATTTGTAGTATGATCAGGGACGTCGTTTGGGGGGGGGGGGGGGGGAGACCCCCCCCCCCCCCCCCAAACGGTCTTGCCGGTCCGGGTGATCCATTTCGGTAATAAATTGATAGCCAAAGACGGACCTTCACAAAAGTTATTTATTTTTTAAAACTTCAAACCATAAGCTAAAAAGTTATTTTCAATTTTGCAATTTTTGAAAATCCGGACCGGACCGGTCCGGCAAAACACTGGCCATAAATGTCCAAAATCCGCGAGTGTCCAAAAACCGTATTTGTCCTAGCGCCGATGGTATATATTATTGTCAACTTGAACGTTTAAACTTAAAGAGCGCTTGAAACGGGTTTTAAGAGATTTCTGGAAGAATTTTACTTGTCTTCTTGCATATTTTATCTGTGTTTATGAGTCAATGAGAAGCTTGAATATGTTTTTGGGGGTTCTAATTTAAACTATGTGCGTTAGCACTATTTATGTTTTATGAGGTGGTTTTCCGGTGGGTAAAGCTCGTCATATAAAGCCTTTATTATAAGTTTTGTAGCTTTTCTCATTATGTTTTTTTCCTGATTGAGTTACGTTCTTTGATTCGTTTTTTTCTTTTTACTGATTTCTCATTTTTGATTTTAAGGATTAAACGTGATTAAACGATACCATAACAACACTTGTTTGTCTTAAAAGATGGCTAAACAGGTGTTGTTACAGTATTTGATATAACAGCACCAAGAACAGTTTTAGTAAGGAGTTGTTAAAAAGTTTTATCATTTTTTTGTAAGTTTAACGTGCCATAAAACTTTATACTGGTATTGTTAAATTTGAAAAGATAGTTTTTATGAATATTTATGATTTATTACCTTACTACAGTCAGTGCCCAGCAGGGTAAGAAAATTTACTTTTCAGATAAATTAACAAATGGACATATGTGTCTTGCAAAAATTTTTGCATAGAAAAAAATTTTCTACATTTTTTTGAAGATTATGCAATTTGTCAAACTGTTTATGTCAGCTTTGTCGTGTTTGCTCTGCTTTCGCTGTGGGGGAGCTGGTTGATTTTTCTTCAATAGATAGTTGGTATAGACGCTATAAAATTGCTTTTTGTTAATGTTTTGGGGGTAATGTAACGGTAACGGAACATTGTTTTTTTTGCATATTTTTTGGACAATTTTTTGAAATTTAAGTGAAAGAAGTGAAAGTATTTTAAATTGATAAACTGACGGGCGTGCGTACATAAAATTTTTGTGTTTTTCCCTAGAATACTGCTTACTTTTATAGTGTAAAATAAAATGGTTTGGAAAAAATCGTATACGGTTACGACGGAAACTAAAAATGTCCGCGTCGAAAATAAATTTTGTTTAAACGGAACGTTTAAAGCGCTGACCGAAGAATTGTAAGTAAATTATTATTTAATTTTAAAAAATTTATGTTTATTAACGCATTAATTTCATCTTATGGTGTAGTTTTTATAGCTATACAATATAATACAAAATTTTCTAAATAGCTGTATAAAAAATACGATTTTTAAAAACAAGATTTATAACGTTGAGCAATTTCAATCATTCGTAAAGCGGATCGATCGTATGTGAAGTAAGAATTCCGGCTTTCAGATTCATATTATATTAGGTGATTGCGAAATTATCCCGCCAATTTTTGTTTTTACCAAAATTTAATATTAAAAAAACAACAACAACTAATTAACAAATATATGTGTCATTATTATCAACAACCTGTTGCCATCCCTTCGGCAGCATTTGAATTCAACTTCTGTAGAAACCTGGAGTTTTAGAATTGAAAAAGTTAGTCCACCATCGCTTGAGGTCGTCTCGGTTGTCAAAGCGTATTGCATTCAGATGGTTTTGAAGAAAGTGGAACATATCATAATCTGAAGGCACAACATCAGTGGAGTACAGCGCATGGGGCATCTCAGTCCAGCCGAAACTTTTCAGCTTGTGTTGGGTCAACATTATCACATAGGCGCGAGCATTGTCATGAATGAAGAAGACCCGGTCTTTTTTACCATGAAATGCAGCGGCAACAGATTTAATTTGTCTACAGTAGACATCCACAGGGATCGTAGTTTTATGTGGTACCATTTCCCAGTACACAATACTTGTTGAGTTCCAGCTAACGCTGGTCACTTCCTCCAGTTGGTGAAGACCAGGTTTTGGAGTTGACCCACCCTTTTCTCCACGTCCAAACCATTGTTTCTTCTTGGTGTGATTAACATACAGTACCCACTCCTCGTCCCCAGTAACCAAATTGTTAAGTCACGCAAAGGTCCTTGGGAACATCAACAAATAAGTGCAACTTCCACTTAGCGTTTCAGCTGGTCGCTGCTGAAATCATGTGGAACCTCTTGGCCATATTTCCATGATCTTCCAAGGGTCTGAAGTCTAATTAATATGGAAGAAGGATCACATTGAACCTCTACAGTCAAATGAGTAATAGTTCGTCTGGGGCCTTCTTCGATCAGCTTCAGAAGGTGGGGTTTCTTCAACGCTGATGGTCTACCATATTGAACTTTTCGGACATGTCAAAGTCACAGTTTTTGAACATGTGGAGCCAAACTTTTGTGGTGGCGTAAGAGACAAGTGAAGGCCCTACAGCACTGCATATTTCCTTCGTCGCTCTTGTTGCGTTGCCGTTCTCACGGAAGTTGCGAAGCAACACTGCCCGAACATGATCGTGTTTCACCTTGATTTCTTGAACTACCGTAAACAACAGAAAGCTTAAACATGCAATAGTTTTTAGTCCTTGGACATCTCTTTATATAGGTTGACAACAGAAAGTTCTAGAACAGTCCATGATTTTAAAAAAAATTTTTGAAAAATTGGCGGGATAATTTCGCAATCACCTAATATGGAAAGCTAAATAGTAAGGTATGAAAAAGTCTCTTTTACCGTCAAATGTTTTTTCCCTTTTTTATATCTGGTCCTACTGGTATAAAATATAATTTTTAGGTAAAAGGTATAATTTCTACTATTTCTTACGAATTCCTAAATTTATACTTTAGTTTCAGTGCAAGAGCCAACAGCATCAAAGGCACAGTACAATCAGGAGCTCAAACTGTAGCTTCGGGAACTCAAAAAGTTGCTCACGGCGTTGTGACACATACGAAATCTGCAGCTGATCAAATTCAAACTGGCATCAAAACCGGCGCAAGTGCTGTCGCTGAAATGCCACAAAATTTGGTCAAAGTTGGAAGTGGATTACTACACGATGGGCAGAACAGTCTTGTCGATTTTTTTAATGGTGAAATGGTAGGAATGTTATATACTTGAAAAGTCGAAAAAAAATTAAAATAAATTTAAATTAAAAAAATTTTTTTTTGTTATTATTGAAATACGAAACAAAATTTTAAGTAGTTTTAATTTTGAAACATATTTTTTAGCCCGAAATGACGGCATCCGCAATGAAGCGAGAAAAATCTATCGCTACTTTGGAATCTTTACGAGAAAAAACCAAACAAGTTCGAGAACAAACAGCAGGCGCCCTAACGGACGACCTCCTCAATTTGGAATTTTCTCCAGTCCTCTCGCCAATCGAAACGCCTCAGCAAATTATTAAGGACGCCAACGCTGCTCAAGGAACTAATGGACCCATTGGCACTCCACCAGACCCGCCATATTACCTGACAGTACGTCTGGACCGCCGTCGCAAAAAAAAACATCGAATTCAAGATGAAAGCGATGCAAAAGCCCTACATCAACAACTTAGCAATGATTACGATCAAAGGGGGGTGAATGGGTTTGGGAATACCAGGAAACGTGAATTCTGGTTTGCAGTACCACGAGCACGCGTCGATGCCATCTACCATTTTCTACTACAATGGAGTCCTGACAAATACGGACAGGATGTGAAAGAAGCTGTTCAACAAGCTCAAGCCGACCAACAAAAGGAGTTTGAAAAGGCAGGAGGCGATGTGTTGAAAAAAGGCAAAAAGAAGCGAAGCTTCGAAAACGACAGAGGGTTCGTTGTGCTCGACCGCGATGTGGAAGATTATTTGACGTGTAAGTGGAGGGAAGAATAGCGTTAAATGCGTACTCGGGAAAAAAAGCCACTCGAGGACCCTTTTTGTGGATTTCTAAGACTTCGTCTGGGATGAGAAAGATATTCGTTATGGGGTTGAAATTATTTATTTCTTGAATCCAGGGCCGGGCGCGAGGGGGGCGGGGGGACGGGGGGGTACTCCCCCCCCAGAAAAAAAAATTTTGAAAAAAAATTGAATGTGGTCCCCCTGTGGATTTTCGAAAAAAAAATTCCGCAAAAAATCGGCACAGGTACCTGTGCCGATTTTTTGGACCCCCTCCCCCAGACCAAAAGTCCCCGCCCGGCCCTGCTTGAATCAAAAATGATATACCAAAAAATAGACGAATTAGATTTGTTACTTCTGTAAATAAATAAGTTGTTTGGACATTTACGTGCTTCGGTTCAAATACAAAATTTTACTTTTCGGTGGGTATTTCGAAAAAAATGTTTTCAAGCTTTTTTTCAGGCGGGAAACCGACAAACCAGCCATTTGGACCTCATCACAACATCAATAGGGAATGGGAGATTGTAACAGTTAGAGAGTTGTGCCGTCGATTGTCGTTGGACGACGATTTGGAAGAGGGAGAAATGCCGTTACCTCAAGGTTCTACAGATTCGCAAATTCTAGACGAGTTCATGATCAACCAAGTCATGGACATTTTACCACCAAGGGCTGAAGGATATCCGTGGGTTAATATTTACAGCAGCGAGAAACACGGATTTTCATTGGCCACGCTGTACAGGTATGATTTCGGCCTACGTTTTTATTTAGGGAAAAGAAAACAAAATGGATGAGTTGTCTTTATTATATTTAAATATTTGCGAGTATTTTTACGGTCTTATTAACGTTTTTTATTTTCAATTTGACAAATTTCAGGCGAATGCAAGAATGGAAAGAAGAAATGTCGCCAGTATTGCTATTGATTCGAGATGTTGATGGCCATGTTTTTGGAGCTGTGGCATCGTCAGCCTTAATTCCACAAGATCATTACTACGGAACTGGAGATTCGTCTTTGTTGTTCAGGTTTACGGGAGAATTTCCACATACCAGGTGCGTTCCTTAGTAAAAGTTTTATGTTTTAGGTAAAAATATTTTCTAAGAGATTGTCTTAAATTGTGTGATTATAGAATTAAGAAATTAAATACTGTTTTTTAGAGAACTTAGAAGTTACACTTGGACAGGAGACAACCAATACTTTATCAACGCCTCTAAAGATTTTTTGTCAATGGGAGCAGGAGGCGGCCATTATGGTTTATATCTCGATCAGGATCTTTTTAATGGCCGTTCACAAAGGTGTGCGACATTTAACAATGAACCGTTGGCAGGCGGAATCAAAGAAGACTTTCAAATTCAGTTTATTGAAGTCTATGGATTTAGCATGGATTGCTAATGTAATCGCGATTGATTATAATCGGGTTTATTTATTATAATAATAGGATAATGTGTTTTGTTATGAGGACGATAAGATATTCTCGTTGTATAATGGCAATTAAGTCGTTCTTTTTTCAAAACCAAAACCTTTTAAGTATAAACATAACATACAATGCAGGGACGTCGCTACAGATTTTCTCTTGGAAGGGGGAGGTCGAAAAAATTCCTGTGGATTAATTTTTCAAAATGTTTTTTTGTTTTTTTTTGCGTACTGTATTTACCTGTGGAATTCTTTTCGGACCGGCTTTGGTGGAGGGGGGAACCCCCCCCCCCCCTACCCCCCCTCCTCGAAACGACGTCCCTGATAAAATGAACAAAGCTTTCTTTTTTATCCAGTTTTTTGTATTATTTTGTTGTGGCTTTTTTTTTCCATCGCTTTGTTATTCATGTAAATGTAATTGTTATTCTTGAAACTTTCGTTTTATAGTCTCATATTTTACTTTCACTTTTTTTAACTTAAGTATATTACTTTTGGTTTGTGTTTAGACTTAAATCGTTCACTATTCGTTATAGAATAACTATTATCGTGACAGTCTTGTTAACGTCGATTTTCATAATACTCTCATAAAGTTGGAGGTGTTGTAAACTTCTATTGAGGTACTTCAAAAAAGATTAAACCTTTACTTAGTTTAGTAACGGTGTTACTTTTAAGTGTGAAAGGTATTTGTATCTTTCAGAAGACTAAGTTAAAAGTACTATAACGTTTTCCAATTTCTCCATAAATCTAATCCTATCGTTATATTGAAACATATTACAGGTAATGCTCTCTTCGTCGTTGTATATTTTATTGTTAACTGTCAAAACTACATTATTGGTCTATAATAATTGCAAACTCAAAAGTTGGATATTTATTTAACAATCGTTTTGGAAAATTTTATGTCAATAACTGCGTAGCTAGAGTATGTATTTTTTATCACTAACACAGCAGAAATGCATCTTTTGAACATGGTTAAACTTCTTGTACAATTTCGTCAAGATTATAAACTTATGTTTTACATGGACATCGTTTATTTACCCTTCTGTACATATATATTGACGTTCTTGTCATTTACTATGAAAATTTTACGGTTACATTCATTTATATTTATAATCGCATATATATGTTTAAAATACTGTTTTTTAAAATTATAGTCTCCGCTCAAGCGTTTTTGTATCGTTTCGATTTATCAAAAATAAACCGCTTTTGAAAGAATTTTCTATAAATATTGTACATCGTTTATTTACCGAAAGCTTTGACTCTTGGATAAGAGGTCAAATATTACGTTTTGAATTTCTCGCCAAATTGGCATTCGTTTTAAAGTTACAAAGTACTTTCATTTTTTGACTTTAACTATTTTTCTTTGTAATACTAGTAGACATCTTTTAAATAAACCTACATTTTAAAATTTGTAAGCGTAATTTAAAAAAAGAGCTTGAAACAGGATATGAAATTAGCGAGGAAATCAAACATTTAAATCTTAAAATCAAAAGCGCGAGCTAAAATTTTCTATATGTACTATTAGTGGTACATAAGTTACATCAACATTTTGAGCTAATTCTGAGCGGGGCAGGTTGGGTATTCATTAATTAAAAAACATAAAAACAAATTTTATTTGGGAAACAAGAAAAAAATTTTCACAAATATGGTGTCTTGGAATTAAATTTATCCTTAAAATCAATCACAAATCTCTCCTTTGTCGTGTTTGGTCAAAACGGCCAGCTCAATTTGGCGAAAATCATAAAAACGCCGCTCGGATTCAATGCCATAAATATATTCACTTGGAATCGGTCGGACATATTTTTTTTGGCAAGTCTGAAAGGCGGTAAAATTTTCTTTTTTATCTATCACTTATTTTTCCCATGTGCATCACAACATTGATAGTGCAATTGCGTTTTGAATTCGGTTCGGTCGAAACAATTCCTCTTTATAGTGAGGTGAGAAACGGGCCGGCCTTGAGCTAAAATTGGGCCGGGCTTAGAAACTGGGCCCGGAGCCCAAAAATTTTTTTTTATTTCAATTTCCGCTGATGTTTTTTGGTTTTATTGGGTACCACGATCCATAAATAATCTGAAAAAAACATGCAAAGCAAATTTCCGTTTATTTTTTTTTATTTTTAAATTTTTAAAACGGACCGGGCAGGCCTCGGGCCTGGCCTAAAAAATGGGCCCGGCCCTTTTCTCACCCCTACTTATAGTCAATTTGCGATACAAAAGCCGTTAATTTTGACAACAAAAATTATACTGAAAACGAAGAACTTGCTTTAGCGCCATCAAAGTTACATTTGTGATAAATTCGGATTTCTGGTTCAATGTTTGTGACTTCGTTCGTTGTTCCATCTAAGAGAAATCGTCCCATACTGCCAGATATGTTTTGATCCAACAATTCATCAGAGTCTCCTGGTACTACACAATTTTATTGTTGTTATGCTTTGAAAAACGTACTTATTAATAAGAACGGCTCTTCAACTACCATTATTTTAGAAGAAAGGTGTCCGACCTGCCCCGCTCTGATTGACTTCAAACTATTTATATAAAGAGATCCTGCAAATGTAAGACCTTCGGAAAAGTACCAAATCGCGCTTTCCAGTCAATTTCGAAAAAATGAACATAAAAAATATCTCTTGAACTTCTCACCAAATTGGTATTGTTTTTCAAGCTTATAACTTTGTCATTTTTTTAATTTTAATCATTTCTCCTTGATATACTTACTTAGGTTGTTCCAAAAAAGAGTGACCGATTTTAACTGTGAACTTTAAAAGCATAAATAAATTTAAAAAAAATAAAAAACAAGAAAATTATGGGGCGGCAAAAATGTGTACGCCAAAATCGGTCATTTTTTTTGAAGCAAACTAATAGTAAAAAACCTTTAAATGGGCCTAAAGTTTTATAAACTTGTAAGCTTCGTTTATCAGGAAACATATAAAAGTGCTTGAAACACACTGCCAAATCGTCGAAAAATTCAAATATTTAAATGATAAAACTCAAAAACGCGAGCTGAAATTTTTTATGTGTACTATTGGTTGTACAAAAAATTGAGCTGATTCATAGTGGGGCAGGTTGGGCCCCTTCCTTATTAGATAATTGGAAAACTTACATCGATCGACGTCAAAAATCTGAATCTTAGCATTAGGATATGGCTTTCCATTACAGAGTAATCCTCCTTTGACTGCAACTCCTTGTTTTCCGGCATTATATGCTCTGAATAAAATCAGCAGAACCAGCACCGTATATAACTTCATTATACTATATAAATGACTGTATACACAATTGCAATTGATAAAGAATTGTTGTAGACCGGTCAAAAAGGCAATTCCTTTTGTTTATTTTTATTGTATATTGTCAACGTGCTTTTTGCAGGTTTGTCCGTTGATGTTTCTAAGAGAAGTAGCTATACGAATAAGCTGACTTTTGTTACGTTTTTAAGTTAAAAGAAATAGTATTTGTTTTCGATTTATAAGACTTATAAATAAAACCACTAATGTCTAACTAGGAAACCGCAAATAATGGAAATCGAGTTATAACTAGTGGTATATATATAAATGTAGAGCAAAAAATTCTAAGACTCATGGTGTAAATTTTTTTTGTCAACAATCTCTAGTTTTTGAGATATGGCAGGTCAAAGTTTGGTTTTTCAAATACTTTTTGTCTCATGTTCGCTTTTTGAGCGAGAAGCACAAGTGCTTCAATGGTAGCGAGCGAGTGAGCCCGACTTGGACTCGAAAGCTCCGGGGTTCGGTTCCCGCCGGCTTCCAACGGCTGAAAGGCCTCAAAAATGTTTTTTATTTTTTTAATTTTAAAATTAATAATTACAGTCTTAAAACAACATAAGTAACCTTTTTGACATAAGAAAAAAATATAACAAAATTTAAAGCAAAATAATTAATAAAAAAAGAAAATTTCAACAATATTTGTACATAACATTTTTATTATTTCACTTTCACCGTATTGTGGACATTAATATTTTGTACTTCACTATTTCTTGTACTCCACCATCCCAAAATTCAATTATCAAAGTCTCTCAACATTAATAACTTACTGTACAGAATTTGGAAAAAGGGCTTTTCTCTTCTAGTAGCTTTAGAGGTATCAGTAGCTGGCGTCACCTTGACCACCAATAAGCCGACAATGACATTAATGTCCACAATAACGGTGAAAGTGAAATAATAAAAATGTTATGTACAAATATTGTTGAAATTTTCTTTTTTTATCAATTTTTTGGTTTAAATTTTGTTATATTCTTTTTTTTTATGTTAAAAAAGTTACTTATGTTTAGTTTCAAGACTGTAATTATTAATTTTAAAATTAAAAAAATAAAAAACATTTTTGAGGCCTTTCAGCCGTTGGAAGCCGGCGGGAACCGAACCCCGGAGCTTTCGAGTCCAAGTCGGGCTCACTCGCTCGCTACCATTGAAGCACCTGTGCTTCTCGCTCAAAAAGCGAACATGAGACAAAAGTATTTGAAAAACCAAACTTTGACCTGCCATATCTCAAAAACTAGAGATTGTTGGCAAAAAAAATTTACACCATGAGTCTTAGAATTTTTTGCTCTACATTTATATATATACCACTAGTTATAACTCGATTTCCATTATTTGCGGTTTCCTAGTGAGGAAAAAATTGATTTTTATAATTTCTTGAATACTTTTTTTTCTAATTTAATACAGCACGATCGCCAATTGGTATTGTAAAAGATAGTAAAATTTATTACACGAATGAATAACTGCATAAACACGATTGCATTAAACAAAAAATAAGATTTTTATAAGATGTGTAATAAGATTTAGATTTCGTTTTCACAAGCAGTACCTTCGTTTTCAAATGTACCACTAAGTTCAAGAGCTCCCAGGTTGTAAACTTGGTGAGCGGTGCCAGCTGAATAAATGAACTGGTCAGGGACACGTCGGCGGATCTTTCTTTTGCAAGGCTTAAAAACAATTTTTTAAGAATGACTATTAAAAGTTTCTATGCTACAAGTGGGCATTTGAGATTCTATCAAAAATCTAAAACAGATTACCTTGCCATTGTTGTTGCAGTTGTGATATATTCTAAGTTCTGGTTCAATGCTGGTAACTTCAAATGTAGTTCCATTCAAGTAAAAGACTCCGGTTGGGCCAGTGTAACTTTCCGCCATTAAATCATCAGCATCTACTGAAAATTAAAAACGTATAAAACCAAACAGTTAAAAGCATAATAGAAATAAAATACTTTATAAAATTTAAAATAAAGAATGTTTGCGAAATTTTACACAAAAGATGTAAAAATCAAAGGAAATTCTTACAGGTGTCCAAATCAAATAATTTTACTTCAACATTTGGAGTAGTGCTTCCGCGACATGTTAGCTGACCCCTGACTGCTGTTCCTTGTTCTTTACATAAAACCAGGTTTACTAGCATTAGTGAGAGTCCTAATGTTGGGAGCATTCTGAAATCCTGTAAGATGTTTATCATTAATATTATACAAAGAGCCGTTCCTTAAAATTTGCTATAAAGTAAAATACAATATACATATAATAGTTCAACAAAAAATATTTATACACAAAAACTGTTTGCGAATAAACAATAGTAATAGCTGTCGTGTACTTTATAAACATTTTGAAATTGAAAACGTTTTTGTTTAAATATACATTGTAATTTAATCTGTATTATAAAGTAATTTTTTTCAGTGTCGATTACTGATTTTTAATTTTATTTAACGCAAAATGAATTTTATTTTTCTACCCTTCATATTATCGTTGATTGTTGCTGAAGCTGCCAAGCAAGGTGTCACAATAAAGGGAAAGCTTAAATGTAACGGAATACCATTGGCTGACGCTAAAGTCAAATTATATGAAATTGATAGAAGTAAGGTTGCAATTATAAGCGAGGTATTACATTGTAGTGCCTGGAGACTCTGACGACCTGTTAGACGAAGGAGTCACTTCAACAAGTGGGCAATTTATTCTAGAAGGTTACACATATGAAATTGGACAAATTGAACCAGAACTTCGCATTTATCATCGATGCAACAACCAAGGTCGGGTATGTCATATGAGTTAATAATAAAAAAGCAGAAATTAGCAATTAAGGTTCACAGTTTTTTAGGATTGCAAACGCAAGGTAATTAAGCCAATACCAACAGATTACATTCACGAAGAAATGAAATCAAAAATTTACAATTTCGGAACAATGGACGTTGCTGTGCCATTCGAAAACGAACATGAATCTTGCGACGATGACGAATTTTAAACAATTATTTTTTATGTTTTGGTAATTATTATTATATATTGTTAACTCTTAAAATTAAATTTACTTACTTTATAGAATTTGTAAAATTATTTTTTTTTATTTTAAACGAGTAAATCTTATCGATTGCTTGCACAAAAAACAAACTGTAAATACGATGATACGCAATAAATCTTTTATTTTTTGATTAAAGTTTTTCTGGATTAATACCGGTTATAAGTAAAAGTGATTAAAAAAAGTCGAGATCTGCGCTTTATGTTAAAAATTGATAACTTGCAGACTTCTTCTAACCTTTTTGAGAAACGTTCAATTTTATAGAATTAAAGATTGCTAAAAAAAAGCAACATTTTACAATCAGGTAAACGTTTCAAAAACTTATCATTTTTTGCTAAAAGATTTAGTTTTTTATTGGTAATAGTTATGCAGAAAACCGTCGCGTTTCGTTCCTCCTAACGTTTCTTTAATTTGTTAATATTTCAGGAATGAAAATATTGCTTTTTATTGTGCTTCTCATATCTTTGGTTGTGTCCATTTTAAGCGAATACGCTGTTTTGCATTCTTCGCTAACAGTAGAAACCACGACTGTGCAAGTGCGGTACATCGGTGGTGGCCGAAGAGCTGCTCCTGGATTTAACGGCTACAAAATCACCGATTTTAGCCCATTTAAAAAATTTAGAGAGCGAAGTAAATAAGTAATAAAGTTCATATATGGCTCATTGTGTATATATTTATTATTTGTATGATGCTCAAACAAACTGAATTTTCGGAGAATTCCAATAATTAGCTTTAAATTCACTTTTGAAATATTTCAATAGCTAGAAAAACTTAAAATTTTACTGTATTTATACATTAATTTGATTATTTTTAATTTGCTATGTTGTTTTATTACTTAAACAAAAAATATTAAAAAACAAAAAATATTTTATTTTTTTACACAGCTTGGGTTTTCGTCACACGTTTGTGGATGTTATATCAGTATGCAATACGGTAATGAAACACAAAAACAAATTAATTTTATTAAGTCCGACGCTATATACAAAAATTGATTATTTGCGTTGTCCAAAGACTTGTGGTGCCACATAGGTTTGATAGTAACTGGCAACCATTGGCGGAGAGTAAGATGGATAAGGAAGATTGTAGTATCCCGGATAATAACCATGATATTTTTCTTTGTTCTGAGGGTGATTGTAATATTGTTCAGCTACATGATCAAAAATGCTAGCGCTAAGTAGCGGCGTCAGCAAGCCGAGAGTCATTATTAGCGAGAGGAGGAAGAAGTGCATTTTAAAACCTAAAAATAAATCTTGTTAAATAAGAAAGATAACAAATTTTAAAATTAAAGATGATGTAAAAATAAACATTCCTCCCAAAAAAATAAAAAGTAGTATACTGTGTGCCACATACCTACTTTTATAAAACGAAGGTTAAAAGATCTTGAAGGTAATATTATTATTATTAATGTATTATAAAAAAGACATTAATAGAGGTTTTATGACCAAGTTGAAGTTTAGTTTTCAAAAGAAAGTATTTTATGTACAAAAACCTTGCTAATAAGACTCCTTGCAACGAAACCCCCATTATAACGAATGTTTTTTGAATCCCCTAAAATTTGCACTGGATATTAAATAAAAGAACTCCGGATATAACGACACCCTGTTACAGCGAACGATTTTTTAATCCTCGTGCAATTCGTTATATCGGGAGTTCACTGTCTATAAAAAATAGTATTTTTTGTTAGAAAAGTAACTTATGGTATTGAAAAGATGTACATTTACATTATACCAAAATATCTATGGTTAACGATACTAGATTACAGCAGCTAAATCTCATATTTATGCACAATTTGTGGGAAACCTAACAAAATTTGTTATTTATACGACTGCTGTAAAGAAAAAATTAAAACTAACAAAAATAAGCGTCAAAATTCCTGTTTTTTTAAACTATAATATTAAAAAACCTTTTATTTTAAAAATAACATAAGTGTACTCCAACTAATCCTTATTAAAAAATTTCTGTTTTAATACCTAAAAACCAAAAATGAAATACAAAAAATTGAGAATTAACTAACTAATTACACGAAACAAGCCAGAACACGCTATGTTCTTTAGATTTACACTAAAAGTAAACGATTAGACGTGAGTGACAACTCGGTAACGTGAGAGGAAAATCAAAGTCACTAGCCTAGAAACCTTGTAACATAAAAATATTGTAACAACTTAAAACAAAGACGTTTGCAAAGGCTAGTTTAAAGTGTAAGAATTTATTTGTCTAAATTTTGGTAACAACATTATTCAAGAATTGTCCAAACATGTAAAATCTTCAACGGCCTTTGCATAGTATAATGCACCATAAAATTTTTTTACAAAAGCTTAAATGCATTTCAGACGCTATAAACAACAAATTATACATTTTTTACGGAAAAAGCCGTGCGAAAAAGCACACTAATATAAAAATGTAAATACAATATTTAAATTTTGGTGTTTTTTAGTATGTTAAAATAATAAATTTAAACATTTTTTACAGTCATCATCAACACGACTTTTTTTTAAATACCCGTGTGCACATAGTATGCACTTCTAAAAAAACGGCTTTAAAATTGTTAATATAAGTATAGTGGCAGTTATATGATGTGTTTATAATTGGGACCATTTTCTCTTATTCAGTTTGGCCCACGCCCAATATGATAAAACTGCAAACTAACAAAATTAACCCAATTTAAATACATTTACATAGTTTGTGAAAAAATTTTAATTTGTATGATAGAAACTAGACTTTTCTTTATAAGTTGTACATGCAGTACAGGGAAAGTCGTGTTACCGACTAGCCAAATTATCTTTATAATGCCTTAATGTCAAACATATGTGTAATATACGTATAAAATACTGCACGTAAAAAATACTAAAATAGAAATAACTCTGTGACATACGCATAGATAAACAAGTGTAAATTATTTTATGACTAAAAACCAAAACTTTGCCAAAACACTACCGTATTCATACAGCATTTCTTTTCCGAAGACCTTTGAACAATGAATGATATATAACATAAAATTCAACACCCTTACGATAAATAAATTTTGCCAAAACAAATGTGCCTAATTTAAATGTGCACATAAATCACGCAGAGTCACACAGATTTAACATTCGTTTGAAACATTACAAAAAATCTAGCATTTATGTTTCGAACGGCTTCGAAGCCACAGAAAACGGTTCTGAGCAAATGAGCATAAAGATAGATTATGTATAGAATAAATGATTTCCCGAAAGAAAACTTTCAAATATAGTACACAATCATATAGAAACAACAAAGATCAAACCAGAAATCAAATATAAAATATAGCGCAGCAGTAGTTAATCATAACTAGTGGTGAAAAAATTTTTGCTCTTTTTTGTATTTTTCATGGTCGGTTTAACTTTATGGCAGACCTTGTCACAGTCGGCTTCTTACTAAAGTAAAATTTTATCGGAATTTTAAAAAACTAAGCTAATTTTTGGAATTAAAATTTACAAAAAACAGCAAGTGAGCAATATCAGTGTCTACAATTCATCAAAGCGATTATAAGAAAGCAGAACTATGTGTTTTTGTGCTACTTACTGTTTTTTAATAAAAATAAATTAAAGACTTTTTACGTATGTAGAGAATATTTAAATAACTACACAGACAAAAAAAACGGTCGAGCTGAGCTGGATCCTTAGCCGCAGCTCCTTTTCAAGTTTATCTCTATCGGCCCGCCGGGCGGGGGTGAGAAACGGGCCGGTCTTGCACAGTAGGCCCGGGCTCAGAAAATTTCCAATCTTTTTAAAAAATATTTTTTTTGTAATTCCTATTATTTTTTCCTCTTTTTTTGGGCAACACAGTCAACTATTTATGTAAAAAAAATGCAAAGCAGAATTTTATTTTTTATAACGGACCGGGCATAGAATTTTTTGATAGAACCGGGTCGGCCTAAGAAAAAATAAAAACAACCGTCCCTGAAAAGTGGTCGCGACCAGTTTCTCACCTCAAGGGCCCGGTCCCGGCCTAATGGGTTTCCCTTCATGTATGTTTAATAAAAGACATCTTGCTATTTCATAAAGTTAAAGAAATTTAAAAAATTGTAATATATCTATAAAACCTTAAACTTAAACCGACTATTGTAATAATATTCACAAAATAAAAAAATTGTCAACATTCAAAATCTAAAATATATTTTCAAGACTAAAACACTGACCTTATATATAATAGGTATTTACTTAGTGTGTATGCCCAAAACAATGATAAGATATTTTTGAAAACAAAGGGTCTGTGCTGGCAATTTAAATATTAAATTAGGATATGTGTAGTACTATTCATACATATAATATAAGCTTATCAGACGTACAAATGTTACATTTATTGAAAATAAGGTACATATAAAAACTAGACACCTTATAACGTAGAATATGTAGTCGAATTAAATATGTAGTATAAAAAACTAAAATTAGTCAAATTGACGCGAAACTCAATAATTAGGGAGACCACATTAATTTATTTAAAAGTTTACGCGCTTCTTCTTCAGCTTGGGTCTGAGTGCTACAAACACAAACCGTAACGCACACCTATGGGCGATTTTTTGGGCGATTTCTTCAAGGGCTATTCCTTTATGGGCGATCTAAAATATTTAAAAAATATTTCATGCAGTACCCAACTCCTGACCTTCTTGGTCCTACCTGACCCTACCCTTCACCTTTCTGGCCCTACCCAACTCTACCTTTCACCTTTTTGGCCCTACCCAAGTCCACCCCTGACCTTCTTGGCCCTACCCGACCCTACCCCACACCTTTTTGGCCCTACCTGACCCTACCCCTGACCTTTTTGGCCCTACTCAAGTCCACCCCTGACTTTCTTGGCCCTACCTGACCCTACCCCTGACCTTTTTGGCCTTACCTGACCCTACCCCTAACATTTTTGGCCCTACCCGACCTTACCCCTGACCTTTTTGGCCCTACCCAAGTCCAACTCTGACCTTTTTGGCTCTACAAGGCCCTACCCTTCACCTTTTTGGCCGTACCCAAGTCCACTCCTGACCTTTTCAGTCCTACCTTTGATCTTTCTATATAAAAATTTGAACTTAATCAGAGCAGGAGGTCGGGCACTTTCTTTGTGGGTAGAGCAGATAGGGTATTTTATTTATGAGTCAAACGCCTAGCTGCATGTTAGTTCAAAAACGTAAACTTTTTATAGCTGTCATTTATAATTTTTCTTTTTTGAATTAATTTAGTTCAATTTGTTTTTGTTACTAATCAACGCAAATTAGTTCTAAACTTTATTTAGGAAGTACTGAATGACGTTCTGAAAGAATCTTTAAGAGTCAAAAGTTTAGACAGTATGGAAAATAAACATATATTAGATATATTTTACTAATTGAGTAAAAAATTTATATTTATACACAGCCATTACACAAGAAGATCGAAAAATGTCTCAAGAGAATAGATGTCAAAATAAGAAAAATGTAATTCGCAACGTTCCTACGTAACATATATTATATCTACTTACTGGAAAGTTGATACGTATATAAATAAAAAGTGTTTTACTTATAAGCGAATTATAAAATTATAGTGACTTTTATAGCACAAATAACAAATTTAAATTGCGGTTTGGAGGTATAGTGCTTTTTTGTTGCTGTGGAAAATTTGTCATCGTGCTGCAATCACTTTTCAATCTTCCAAATGGAACGAGCTAACAAATTAAAAAATATGATAATTCTTGTATCTTATTTTATTTATCTTAGGAGTAACGTTTGTGTTAATTTATAACAGTATTTATATAAACCGTATTAAATAATCGACAAGGTAAATCTGACAAACGAACTTATAAAAAAATACGAAAATTTATTTATATCGTTACTTTTACTTATTTTAACATGGACAACGTTTGCTATCATACTGGTTGCAATATTTTGTAGATGATACACTATGTCTGAAAACTTTAAATTTACGTATTAGTGAGGAATTCTAAAAAGTCGGACTCAAAAATACGTTGCATGAAAACTGTACAAATAACTTCTTAGCAACCCACCTTGTATTAAGATATTGAAAATTTTTAGGCCGGTCTTTACTATTCTCCCAAATTGATTGTAACGCTGCAAAGTTGTTTTCCACTGTGTTAGCAACAATCAGTTTGTTATTCTGACTATATATGTTTACAACTGGAGTTAAATTTTTACTAAACTTAATACTCGTTGGTGTGTTCAACATTGCCCTGTAAATTATTATATAGTAATACTAACAAGGAAGGTAGCCGACCTGCAACGCTCAGATTTGGTTCAAATTTTTTTCTATTGAAAGATCATGTAAATGTGACCTTATATAAAATTCTAAGTTGCTTTGCGGCCAGTCTTGAGAAAATCGAGGTCAAAAAATCGCGTTTAGAATTTCCCGCCAAATTGGCATAGAATGTTTTTATGTGTGCTAATGGTACTACACCGTCCAAGGATGTGTTTACGTTAAAAAATTTTCTGGTATAATATATTTTCTTACTTTAAAGACTCGTTTGTATATCTTTCAAGTCGAAGGGATGATATTTGAATAACAACCAATAATATCGCAACAAAATTTGTATAAAGTTCATAAAAAACTGTAAAAAGTAATGTTGATGTATTGGTTACTACTACGTTACAAAGGTACCATAACACGATAACTAATAGTTGAATTGGTAACACAATAATGAACGTTTTTTTTAAAAGGTAATACATAATTGTGTTTTTTGTTATCTGCAAATTATCTACGCATTATTGTTCTATAAAAACGTGATTAAACGTTTAAATATAAAAATAACTTACAATGTGGCGGACCTCCAAACTTTTGAACCGTAATGTTTCAGAAACGGTTAAGGTTGTTTTTTTAAACATATGAAGTGTTACAAAGGTTACCATAATACACAAAAAGACAAAGCCTGTCTTTATATATCCTCCATAGTACAGTACATCGGTTACTAAATTTTTTTTAAACAGAAAGATATAAAATAGATAAGTCATTACGAAATAAAAAAAAATTATTTACAATTAAAAAATCCAGCTCTTACATTTCAATCCACACACAGCTATAACAACATCAACAGAAATATAACACACAATAATCAGTATTCCAACCCGTTTTCTATAACTGTATTTACAATAGTGTTGAACATACAAATTAGCAACATATCTTTCTATACACACAAAACATATCCATAAAAATACCCAGAGAACTACAACTTCTTCAATTATTAACAAGATTAATTCATACTTTAAATCAAAAATAGCTAAAATACTAGTATTTGTAATGTCAACGCAACGTATAATAACATAAATTAATCCGTATATATTTGTTGTTAGCGTCAGATAAAAAATATTGCTTTCCTGAGTTGAGGAGTTTTTCTTTCGTCTACTGCAGCGGATGTGCAGACACGAACAGTAAAAACTGATTGATAAAAATATCATCTCAATAAAGAGACCGATGTCATACGTAGCAAATTTAGAAGGCAAATTAAAGTCCGATGTCGATATGTTTAAAAACATTTTACCAGCTAAAATTAAAGTATTGTAAATATTATACAAAGAGTTAAATAATGTCCGATTATATTATTTATAATATATTTATTTATTAACTCTAGTAGTATGAAGTCTATCAATTACATTCACATAATACTATTTAATAACGGCTACGATAATATAAAGATAAAAGGCTCGATACCATAAGTATAAAACAATCTAGAGGAAAACATATAACTTGCCGCTTCGCGGCTCCCGTCCTCTCTTTCCTTCTGACCTAAGACCCGATCGCACTATAAACCAGCTAACTTAATCTTGTGGTCTCTACCACCAACTAAAGTTAATTTAAAAAAATAAGATGAATACGTGTCCGGAGCCTAAGGGTTAGCCTCGGCCCGTTTTCAATTTTATCTCAGGCCGGCCCGGCCTGAGTTTTTTTTAAGTTCAAACACGCCGGGCTTTTCGGGCCGTGCCAGGATTTTTTCGGCCCGACCTAAGTTTAGCTCAAGGTCGGCCAGGCATTTTTCTCACCCCTATTTTTTATAAAAAACGTTTTAAAACCTAAAAACCCTGCTGAATTTTCTCTTCCTTTTGTTAGAATAATTTTAAAAAATTACTCTTTTAAATCAACTCAAATTTGTAAAAATACACAATTTGGAAAACTGCTGAAAATTAAAAAACATATTTTGGCACAACGTAATTGCATTAAAATATTAATTGAATATATATATTGTCAGAATTGTGAATAACTATTGCTGACTTCAGCTTGGTATTCTTCACTTAAAGTTCATAAAAATGTAAGATTGAAATAAATTATAAACTTACAAAAAACTAAAAAAAAATTATTTCAACTATATATAAATATTTTAGAAGGTATGAATGCAATTTTATTCTAGGGAAAACGCCTACTTTTAAACTTTAAAAAACGTTGTGAATTTCCCTCTAAATTGGCATTGTGTTTCAAGCTTATAACTTTGTATTTTTTTGATTTTCGAGAATTTTCCTTTGACATACTAGTATAAAACCTTTAAATAAACATACACTTTTAAATTTGTAAACATATCTTGTCTGGAAAGTTTAAAAAAGCCTTGACGCACAATGCCAAATTTTTTCAAATTGGCGGAAAACCAGAAGAATTCAAATTTAAAACTCAAGAACGCAAGTTAAAATTTTTTATGGGTATTATTGGTAATACAAACAATTCAGATAAAAATTTTGAACTAATTCTGAGCGGAGCAGGTTGCGTGCTTTCCTTGTAAATGTACCAACCTAACACTATAATAAAGCGGCTACTAACAAATACTTTTGTTAAAATTGTAGTCATTGTTAAGAAAAAGTAATACAACTAAAAAAACACATATATACAATCACGTGCAAATTTGTTTGATGAATTATTGTTAAAGTCAATTACAAGTAAGATACAAAAAGTTTAAAAAAAGCCTTAATAAAAGCTTAAATAGGGAAGGCGTATAAATAAAGTTGGATGCAGATTTTTTTGTAGTATAAAGAATTATAAATTTAGTTATAAAAAACCAAAAAAACAGGTAAAGGAAGGGTGCAAGGAATTGCAACACAGATTTGCCTTTATTTAAAGTTAAAAATTTTTTGAAATTTTTATAATTTAAATTCAAACACAAATCTAAAATAACTGTAAATTTTCGTTATATGTACGGCCAGGGCCGGACGGGGACTTCGTTCAAATTTTTTTCGAAAATTTTTTTTTCTGGGGGGGGATACCCCCCCCCCGTCCCTCCCCCCCTCGCGCCCGGCCCTGTGTACGGCATTAATCATACTTGAGCCCGACTGATTAATATATATTAAGTCTCAACCTAAGCGGCTAAACTTAAGCCTATTGAAGCTTAGCATAAGCAGGCTTAATCTGAGCATACACAATTCGCCGGTTTGAAAAACGGCCGGATTGGCGGGTCACGGTTCCTGTGGTATATTAGATTTTTTCATAAAACATGTATTTGCAACGGAAATTTCTTTGTCAATAGAAAAGAGATTCAGTAGACAGCTTGAAGTAAAGAGAACAAACGTGCAACTGCTGTAACGCTTTATTTCAATATATCGGAAATTTAACAGCCTGTTCACAAATCTGCGCCATAGTTTCCTCATCAACAAACGTTGTAACTTTATTATACAGCGTATTATATGTTAAATTTGTTATCCAAGTATAATGCAATGTCGTTGAAAGAGCGCTAGTCGCTGTTGTTGTGCTTCTCCTAAAATATGTATCGAAATAATACTAGTTTAATTTAAGCAACTAGAAAATATAATTGCAATACATTTTTACAAATTAACAATATAATTATACTTATTTACCAGGTAGTGCTATTCTGTCGTCTAATTTCCGATTACAAACAGAATCCTTTTGGTTTTGTGTCAGTTTTGTCCACATTTTCTCTAAACCAGATGACGCTACTTTTTGTTCTTGAATTGCTAAATATATAATTACTTTGCCTTTTTTAACTTATTATTAAAGATTAAAATATACTAATTCTATTTTTAGAATTTTCGAAGATTTTATTTAAAGTGTTCCCTAACTTCAACTAAAAAAGCATGCCTTTATCGTCTTGTAATGAACCAGCCAAAAAAAGATTACACATAATAAGCCATAAAGAAATTAAAAAAATAACCTTTTTCATGATTATTCCTTTACAAAATATTATTCATTAACATACATAAGCGTTTACTTGAAAAAGTAAAAAATATAAAAAGGAAAAATAAAAGAACCGGATTATATATGTTTGTTTACAAATAAGGTTGCTTGATCTCTAATATTGATTTATTGATATTAAAAACGTTTTATTACAGTTTTAAAACGTTTTTTTAAAGATATTTCGACAATATTACCATTAATCATCAAAGGTGGATCGAAAAGGTCCTTTAACCAAAATCGTAGTTGTATCTTTTTCACAAGAACTTAAAGCAAACAAAGTTAAAGCCTTATTTCTTAACAAATTAATATAATTGAACATTTTGACAGCCAAATTTTACTTCGAAACATCTTACACAGTATACGATGAAGAATTTTTGCGGACCATTGCGTTTCCAATTAAATTATTGCAATTTCTCAATGTTTTGATCAATTCTAAAGCGAAGGGCAATGTTTCTCGACTTTTCACCGTGAACTTCCATCGATCACCCAACCAAAGGTAAGAGTTTATTTCCGTTGAAAAGGGGTATAAAAGTCGATGTTCTTCCGAGTTACCTTTTTATTTTCCGTTTTGTATTAGAAAACTTTTAGTTAACATTTATTGCGTAATCATGATTATAATCTATTTAATTTAATGTTATATAGATAAAAAATGTCTTTTATTTAAATTTTAAAAACGAAAAAAGTTTGTTGGAATGTCTGTTAGGTTGTTAGTAATCGGTAAACCGTCTGCTTTTGAAATGTTTACTCAGTAGGCGTATAGTTATTCAAGAAGTGTTTGTTTTGATCAAAAACACGTCAAAGCCAACTTAATCTGAAAATGGTAGCTTTAGTTTGACGGCAATTTAAGTTATCAATACCTTAAAATGTTTTCTCATATTCGTCTTCGGATAATTCGGGATCCAGGACAATTCGGGATTGGTTAAAATATATGCTAAACTCTCCAAAAAACGTTGCCTTATACATTGAAAAGTTGTCTTAACTATCAATAATCGTTAACAAGAAAATAAATTTGTTTTCATGTTTTCTTAAAATTTTATAAATTCCTTTTAAGGGTTTGTTTCATTTTATTTTATCTTTGAAATCCCGTTACTTACAGTGGCAGCAAGAAAAAATGGGACAGTCGGTTTTTCGTCAATTTTAAATTTTTTTCGAACGTTTATAAATTTGTAACTATCTATTATGGAAATGTAGGGTAAGCTTAACATATTCAAGCTAAAAAATTTTTTAAATTTAAGTCTTGAATATTTTTTAAAATTTTTCGAAAAAACCTGTCCCATTTTTTTTGCCGCCACAAGGAAATTACCCTACCTGCCCCGCTCAGAAACAGCTCAAAATTTTTATATAAATTCCTTGTTAAACTGTAAAAAATTTAGCTCACGCTTTTGGGTTTTAAATTTAAAATATTTGGGTTTCCCACCAGGGCCGGGCGGAGACTTTTGGTCTGGGGGCAGGGGTCCAAAAATCCACAGGGGGGACCACGTTCAAATTTTTTCGAAAATTTTTTTCTGGGAAGGGGGGGGATACCCCCCCGTTAGGGGTGAGAAACGGGCCGGCCTTGAGCTAAAATTGAAACGGGCCGGGCCCAAAGGTTAGGCCCGGCCCCAAAAAAAAATTTTTTAATTTTTTAAAATTTTTTATTTTATTCCCCGTTGACGTTTTTTGATTTTATTGGGTACCATGATACATAAATGATCTAAAAGAACAATGCAAAGCCAAATTTTCGTTTATTTTTTAAGTTTTAAAATTTTTAAAATTTTTTAAAACGGGCCGGGCCGGGCTGAGAGAAAATTGAAAACGGGCCGGGCCTAAACGTTGGGCCCCGGGCCTGGGCCTGGCCTTAAAAGTATGCCCGGCCCGGCCCTTTTTTCACCCCTACTATAAGTCTGAAACACAATGCCAATTTGGCGGGAAATTCAAAACGCGATTTTTTGATTACGATTTTCTCGAGATTTCCTGGAAAGCGCGATTTAGTATTTTGCATAAAATCTTACATTTACATAATCTTTTTTTATTAAAAGTTTGAAGTGAATCAGAGCGGGGCAGGTCGGATACTTCCCTTGTTAACCTTGCAATATGTTTTCTTTCTTTAAATTAACGTTGAAAAATTTAAAAAAATTTAAGTGGTGATATTGCAGTTTTTAGGTTTATTTTTTATGCCACATCCAAACAAATAACTGTTCAAATAATTCAAAGAATTTATTGTTTTTGTTTTTGATAAAATTTGTCTGTTTTAAAAAGTTACAAAGATATAAAAACATAGGTCATAGGTTTCTATAATAATACAGAGATTGAAACAAGCCACTTCTTTCTTTTTACACAAACTATTTTTTTATTTACAATATATTTTGTAACGTTTTTAGGAAATTGCGGATTATTCAATACGTATTTTCGTATTTTTTAAATATGCTACCGCTGTGTGTACACTTGTTCAACCTGTCTTTTTTTTGTTATCATTTATTTTTTTTTTTTACGGAAAAAATTATTTTGAGTATTGTAACCAACTCTTGTGCTTTTCACAATGTAAGATAGCATTTTAATCCGCTACTGTTCTCCGATATTAAAAACGATAAGAAATGTTACTTATAATATTTGTTCACCTTTCCATATCGCTTTAGAAAACAAAAATGGTTATACTTTATGAAGTAGCAAATTTAGGTATTAGTAGGCTATTACTCGTAAAATGATAAATTTGTTTAAATATTGTGTTTTCGTTCAAGGCCAGGCGCTGGGAGGTGAGTAGACTTGTTTGATTACCGGAAAAAAAATCAGATGCATATTTTGTTAACCCCCGCCTGCCTTACACCAAAGCTGGTCTCTCGGAACAGGGGTCATACTATATTATATCAAAACCTTAAACTTTATTAATAAAGAGGTGTAATTTTAAACCTAAAAAAACTTTAACTCAGGTTTTAATTGCTTTTTCTACGATTTTACGATGCATTTTAGCGTATTATGCGGCCGTGCTTTTATAGAAAACTTATCTTTTTGCATTTTTTTCAGATGCCAGGTACAGACTTATAATACAACAATAAAAAGCGAACCAACCGACATTGTAGATCTGTTTCAGCTCACTAAACCGGGTCACATTCAAAGTTATATCTGCTTTTATCGTCAAATATTGCTTCTTATAACACAGTACTTAATACATATCTAAATCGTTGGAATTATAAGATACGTATTTAAAAGTACAAGCATAGTTTGGTGTTCACTTTTTAAATTATAGCTGCATTTTACATTAAGTGTATAATTTTTACACGATGGTGAAAACAGCCCCGGTACTAGATCAGGTAGGTAACATACTTATGCATATTTTTATAAATAAAATTTTTAACGCAAAAGGATTTAATTTTTTGTAAATTACTCTATGTCATTACATTTATCATTTTGTAAGATTTTGTAATTTCGTATGTTTATTTTAAAATTTTGTTCATTTTTTGTTTTGGAGATACACATTCAAGAAACAATTTATATTTAAAAATACTTATACATCTTATTAAATGTCTTTTTTTTGTGTTCCCGGCACTAGCTTTCACCAAATTTATCTCATTTATTTCTTTGATCGGCCACTTATTTAATTACCTCATTGTGCCGTTTGAACTTTAAAAAGAGTTGAAAATTATTTTAAATCTGCAATTCTCATTTAAAACAATGATTATTTTACCGGTATTCGGGTCTCAATCTATTGCTTAATATGTTATACTTATTGAAGAGTGCCTTTAATCCTTTAAAAATGTTACTATTGTTTCTTTATTGATTTTTGTAAAAAATAGGACAAAGAACCTATCTATCAGAGAACTTCTGTGTCGTACTTTACCTAACTTGTTTTTGTAAAATAAAGAACAGTAACGCTTGCGTATAAGTTATATTGAGAACTGTAATTAGTTCAATGGTCACTCTTGACAAAAAAGTCTTTTTTTCTTTTTTAAAGCGTGTCGGGAAGGAATATCGGAATCTCTCTTCCTGTCCACTCGTTGGGACCAGCCGGCTTAAAAAGAAAAAGAAATTTGTTTGGCAGATATCGACATGCTTACATATTTGTCCTAAAGCTTTTTTGTGAGGGTAAAGGTTGAATTTATGCTTTTTATTCTTGACCACAAATTAGTGCAGGAATGTCAAAACGTTTTTAAATGAAAAATAAAAAAAGCTTATTTTGCAGCCAAAAACTTGTGTTTCGTATAGCCTGAATTTCACTAAATATTTTCGCATTTTGAACACTAAAATAACGTAAAAAAAGTAATTTTACGCGTAGATATTAGCTTAAAAATGACCAAACAAAACGTTTCTTTCGCACATGTAATATATGTATGTGTTCTTCGTTGAAACCAGAATTCGTTTATTTCTTCGTTTTATGTCTACGTAGCTCTTTTTTCCTCCAATTTCTTAATTTACACGAAAAATTATAAAATTTTATTGTGTGCGCCTTGAATCTGCAACTTTTCTATTTTTAGGCGTACTTGCATAAAGTTGAAAAATTGAAAAATTTATATAAGGAAAAAAATGTCACAATTTTATTACGCCATTTTTTCAATGTTTATCAATTTTGCGTGTACGCGTATTGTCATGGTAGTTAATTTGGTTTGCTTCTTAGAATAGTAATCAAATAGTCGCGAAAAGAAATGGAGCAGTAAATCTACCTATTTCTTCCAAAAAGATAACACGGTAAAATGGTAGGTTTCTGATGTCTTTGTGTACTTTCTTGATGCCTGCAAAGTACTGTTTGCATTATTTTTTTCTGATTTACGTATTTTGCAAAACAATAATTTTTTTTATTAAACAGGGATCTCTCGATATAACGCATCAAGGGGAGTGAAAAATCGTTCGCTATAGCGGGATTTCGTTATTTCGGGAGCTCTTTTACTTAGGAATCAGGACAAAATGTTTGTTCACGATCTTTAAAAAATCGTTATAACTTTTGTTGTAAACGGAGTCTTATTAGCGAGTTTTCACTGTATTTTAATTCTTAATAACTTTTTTTATAAAAAATATTGCCAAAGAACTTCTGTGGCAAAAAAAAGCTTTTACATCTTTTTACCACACGACGTTCCTGTTTGTATGTTCATATGTGTCACGAGGCCCATTTACGTTTTTGTGGTAACTTAAATTCCCGCCAAAGCAAAAAAATATTCAAATTAAATTAACGTAACTGACTTTTATTTGCGTTTTTATTTGTTTAGGATTGGTTTTGTTTTTTAAACTAAACATCACTTTTTTTGGATTTTTACGAGCGACACGTTTATAGCGCGGAGAAAGTTTTAGAAAAAGCGGTTGTACTTTTGGAAATCAGATGTCTATTTAAATTCCTTCGTTCGGCTGTCTGTCAAAATACTGCATAAAGAACAACAAAACTTTTTAAAGCTGACCGTTTAAAAGAAAAGATTTTTTAATTCTATGCAATCCTTTATCACTTTATAGTAAACCTTATTACAAAGAACAAAAAATATATTGTCCTGGAGTGAAGATTCAGAACTATGACTAACGCAACCTCAAAGACGATATAAAAACAGATTTTATTATTCAGTTTATGTTCATGGTTTTTATTGTTTTTATGGGTTTCTTCCGTCTTTGGAAACTTATCGTTTTTTCTCAATTGTCTTTTAGTTTTGGCTCACTTACTATTAAGCAAATTCACTCTTTGGCTTACTTAGCTAATTATTTTGTTGGGCTTAAACGACCTTTAGCAGTATGGTAGATAGAGGCGCTAACTCAAAGTAATAATGTACTCATTGTCTATGATAAGTTTAAAATGTCTGTTTTGAATATAAAGTAAAAATTAAATTTTATTATTTTTTTATGGAAATCAGGTTTACACTAATGATATATGTCGTTTTGATCATCCAATAACCCTTATATGCTGGTAAAATTAGCTGCCAACCTGTAGGAAAAATTTTCAGTATCCCAAAAAATTCTCCACGGTACTTATTTGAACGTTTCACCTATAAAATCGAAAAATCAGTCGTAAAGTTCAAAAAGTATTTAATAACAGAAGAAATTGCAAAATTGTTTTTTATATAATACTACTAGTTTTTAAGTCATTACCAAATTACTGTGCCAGTGGAAAAGTAAATCGTCGTATATTTTGATCGGTTTGTCAAAAACTGATAAAATCGTTTTTCAAACCCCTCTTTCACATCGTAAAATTGGTTTTTGAATCTTTTTGTTTAATTGTACACTTTCACATACTGTGAAAATATCTTTGAAGGACTTAAACTTTTTTCCAAAGATTATTGGCGGATGATTTTTTTGCTTTATATCTTAGAATTTGTTGCTTATTAAAACGATATATAGCACTAGTAAAACCGATTTTTATTTTGTGCCGATCCCTAGCAGTGGAAGTGATATTAGCCGCATAAACAAAAATGTATACAAGAAAAATTTTTTCCATATTTTTTTGTAAGTTCATATTACTATTAAAACGTTTCCACAAATTTAGTTTAAGCAATGTTCTTTAAAGACTGTATGTCACCCTGACGCATTTTCTGTAAGTTCTGAAAACCGTAGATTTTGCGAAATTTTTCTTTTTTTTCGCTTGAAATTTTGAGGTTTAGGACAAAGAAAGAGTCAAAACTGCTCTACTCAGTTTCTTGTTTGTCATCTTGTGCTTTTAATAGCAATACTTATTGTAAACCATCTAATTTTATAACGTTTTCAGGCAAAATTTGAGGCGCGCTACGGCCGCGTGGAGGAATCCAAGGAGTCGGCTGCTAAAAAGGCCATGGCCAAGGCCGGGGAATCTATACAGCCCCGTGTTTTGTTCAAATTTGTGTCGTCGTTGCTGCCGATTTTGGAATGGTTACCAAATTATCGATGGAAAGAAGATTTTCTCAGTGATTTGATTGCTGGTGTCACAGTCGGAATAATGGTTGTGCCACAAGGTAAGTAGACATTGATTTGCTCAAAGTTGGACGCAAAACGTGCAGCATATTGTCAGGAATAGTTTTTACTATTTTAGTTATTGTTTTTTATTTTTTGGTTAGGGTTTTGAAGAGCTTTCACGTTAATAATGTCATTTTTAACTTTTTTTACGTTTTTAGTTTATAAGATTTGTTGATTTTTGTTATTTAGCTTGTTTTAATTATGAAGTTATTTTAATTAAAGTTAATATAATTAATTAATCAATGATTTTTGTGTTTGATGGATTTATAAAAGAACTTTATGTGACACGTTGTCAAAACAATGTAAAATTGGATTCTGTTTAAAGCACGTTTAAATAGTTTCAATTATGTTAGTTTGTAAAATGGTATTTTTTGCTTTTTTCTGTGTATTTATTTTAACAAGTTGGTACATGTTTTAACATAAAATGGTTCAAAAAGGTTTAAAAATAGGTTTTTTCAGGTATGGCGTATGCGAGTTTGGCCAACGTTCCGCCTGTAGTTGGTTTGTACGCCAACTTTATTGCTATTGTCATATACATGTTCTTTGGGACTTCAAAACATATATCTGTAGGAA
Organism: Bursaphelenchus okinawaensis; assembly: GCA_904066225.2. NCBI lineage: Eukaryota > Metazoa > Nematoda > Chromadorea > Rhabditida > Aphelenchoididae > Bursaphelenchus > Bursaphelenchus okinawaensis. Next base: position 32,598 of record CAJFCW020000005.1, on the reverse strand, counting down.
CGTTTGCAGTCGCTTCAATGATGGTTGGAAATGCGCAAATAGTACAATTTGAGCATAATAATGGTAATCTGACAGCTTGGGATCCTCAGATGACAAAATTTGGAGTTGAAATTAGCCCTTTGGCTTTTACTTCTACGTTAACATTGGGTGTTGGTGTGGCTCAATTGACAATGGGGCTGTTCCGACTGGCTTTTTTGACCAAGTATATATCTGATCCATTGGTTTCTGGTTTTACTACAGGTGCAGCGATGCATGTATTTATGAGCCAAGTGCCGAAAGCCATGGGTGTCAAGATACCAGCAACCCCAGGCATTGGAGAACTTGTTAAGAAAGTCGTTCATTGTATTTTAGCTATACCAAGGATTAATTGGGTTACGTTTTCAATTGCTTTAGCTGGGTCTGCGTTTTTATGGCTGGGAAGAGACTATTTGAATCCGCCATTTCAACAAAGGTTCAAACTTCCAATTCCATTTGAATTGATATTGGTTATTGTGACTATTATGGTATCACAATTTATTGGATTGAATGAAAACTTTAAGGTTTCTATTGTTAAACACGTTCCTAATGGGTAAGGCCTTTTTATTTAGTTTTCCTTTAATTTTTAAAGTGGTATTGGATGGTTGTAGTGAAGGTTTCGCCGTAGTGTTACAGTGAACTCCCGATTTAATAAATCGCAAGGGGATTAAAAGATTATTCGCTATAACGGGGGTTTTGTTTTAAGCGGTCTCCTATTAACGAGGTTTCACTGTAATTTTGGATAACAAAAAATTTTTAGTTTTTTATAAAAAAAATTTCAATATGAAGAAAATGTTTAGATTACCGCCGTTTGCCTTGCCAAATTTATCGATTATTCCGCATATCATACCAGATATTATCTCGATTTCTATTATTTGCTTTATGTTTGCCTTTTCTATGGCTAAACTGTTTGCTAAGAAGCACAAGTACAAGGTTGATGCTAACCAAGAACTGCACGCTTTGGGTATTGTGCATGCAATTGCTTCTTGCTTTCCGGTATACCCGGTTGGTGCATCATTATCAAGGTAGGTTTACCATCTTTATTGATACTATCAGGGGCGTCGCTACGGTTTTTCTGTGGGGGGGGGGGGGGTAGCTAGCTACCTGTGGACCGATTTTTCAAAAATTTTTTTTTCGTTTTTCCGCGTACAGGTACCTACCTGTGGATTTTTTTTCGGATCGGCTCTACGGGGGGGGAGTCACCCCGAACCACCCCCAAACGACGTCCTTGGATACTATGAATTTATTTTAAGTTTTTTTAGAATTTCCAGCTAAGATTGATGGTTTATTTTTTTTGTAAAAAATATAAAAATTGTGTTTTAGGTCTTCACTGTGTGAATTAGCTGGTGCTCGGACTCAACTTAATGCTATTTTTACTTCTACTTTGTTATTTTTTGTAATTATGTTTATTGGTCATTTGTTGGAACCACTACCTATGGCTGTACTAGCTGCTATTGTCATGGTATCACTTAAGTCTTTGTTCAAGCAATTTGCCGACATCCCAAAGCTGTGGAAACTTTCAAGGATTGATTGCGTAAGTTTTTAAATATAGCAATGTTACATGATTTAAATAATTGAATTTATACTGTGGGATAACGGAGGTAATATATTTTTAAATTTTAGATAACTTGGATAGTGGCTTGCTCGACAACAATTCTTCTTGACGTCACATTAGGTTTAGCTATTTCAGTTGCTTTTGTCATTATGACATTGGTTCTTCGCGAGCAATGGCCTCAACTTGACTGGCTAGCGTCAACCGAAGAACACGACGTTTTCAAACCGGCTGGAAAGTATCAAGGTTTATTGTCAACCGGAGAAACTGATGGAGTGAAAGTTTTGCGTTTTGGATGTCCGTTACACTTTGCAAACGTTGAAAAATTGATTGATTTTGTTAACGATTACTTTGTTCAAGTGGCGACTAATCCTCCAGCTGCTGTTGAAGTAGATAACAAAAATGAAAAGGTAAAATATATTCATGGTTTATTGTTAGAAGTTAATGCTGATTTATTAAAGATTTAAAGTATTGATTAAGGAAAAAATAAAAAAAATTTCATTGTGCGTTGTTATTGGTTTAAACGTCTTTCTGTCATTGAATAGTTTCTACTACAGTGAACTCCCGATATAACGAATCAAGAAGAAATTGAAAAATTGTTTGCTATAGCGGGGTTTAGTTATATTCGGAGTTCTGTAAGTTAAGAAACAGTGCAAAATTTTTTTAAGGGAGTTTAAAAATGTTATAACAAGGGTTTCGTTGTAAACGGAGTTTTATTTTATTAACGAGGTTCTACTGTATTAAACTTACAAAGAAAGTTCGCGACCTGCAACGCTTAGATTTTGTTCAAATTTTTTGAATTGAAAGATTATGTAAATGTAAGATCTTACGCAAATTCTAAGTTGCGGTTTGCAGCCAGACTTGAGAAAATCGAGATCAAAAAATCGCATTTTTAATTTCCTATTAAATTGGCATAGTGTTTCAAGCTTTTAACTTTCTTATTTTTTGAATTTTAACTATTTTTTTAAATGTAATAATAGGAAAGCGTCAAATGAACCTGAAATTTTAAATTCGTAAAAATTATCTGGAATATCAAAAAAAGTGTTTGCAACACAATGTCAAATTGACTGGAAATTTAAATATATTAATTTTAAAACTTAAATCCGCGAGTTGAGATTTTTTAAAAATGTGTTACTGGTACTACAAAGAATCTGTATAAAAGTTTTGAGCTAAATCTGAGAATTGCAGGTTCGGTACTTTTGTTGTTGACCATAAAAGGATAAATTATTTATTAAATACAGGTTTTTGTTTTTTAGGTTGCATTACAAAGTCAAAGACCATTCAATACATTAATTTTGGACGGTGGAGCAATAGCATATGTAGATTCGATGGGAATTGAAGCCTTGGTGGACTGCTTCAAAGACGCCAAAAAAGTCGATGTTAGAGTGTTTTTTGCTGATTTTTCGGGTGAGCATATTTATATTTATTGAAAAATTTTGGCATATTTCTAAAGCTTAATGTCACGGTGGATTATCGCCTAATTGAAGCTTAATATTCTAGAATTAAAATTAAATGAAGCGGTAGTTATTAGGATGAACCTTACTAACTAACTACTATTACTTTTAGTTAGCAGCCAACTATAAAAAAGAAAAAAAAATTAAAAAGCCCCTTTACAACTGGGTGGTGAGACTGTTGCCTTTTTTTATCGTCAGTCTGCTTCATGAAAGTATTTTAATGAATACCAAAAAATTGCGAAACGCCTTGTAAATTTTATGTATGTAACCATTTTCTAATAAAAATGTTGTTACAGGTTAAAAATTTTTTTTTGAATTTGAGGAATATGACCGGTTCTTTTTGGTTCATCCTAATAATTACAGATTCCGGAAGAATACGGAATTATCTGTCTGATAAGTTTATTAAAGGAAATGTCACACAAGTTTATTTTTTCGAAATATTGCGATTTTCCTTTTTTGTATCTAGTATGAGTACGTTTTTTTATTAAAGCAAATGGTTAAGACACCTAAAGGTAAAACAATACTTACTACTTACTTTTTTCACGGTTTTGGCTGTTATAGATAATTTTTTTTCAGACCTTGTAATTGATTCTCTAACTAGAGCCGGCTTTTTCCAAATAGTACCAAAGGACCATTTCTTTCCCACCGTTCGTGATGCCGTAGAAACTGCCTGCACTAACTAATTTTTTTACTATTTTTAAATTTATTTTTACTATTTTTTAACGTTTTGCAAAACCTAATTGGCAAGTTACTTATGTATTCTTTTTTGTCTAAACGGACTTCTTTTACTAGCTCTCTGTATTGTAATTTTTTTCATGAATTATTTTGTTGTGTCTAACTTTTCGAAGCTTACAATTCATTTTTATTGTACTATGTTTCGTCTAAACATTAATTTGTCACTTTTTATATAATACTTTTTTCTAGTTTTTTTTAAGTTCGGAGCCGATGGCCTGTTAATGCAAAGGATATTAATTTTTCATATTACATTGTAAACGCTTGCGCACATATCTTGTCTTATTTTGTAGTTTTGTACATAGGTAATTCTATAATAACGTATTTAAACAGATGTTCACATTTACAAACACCGGTTTTACGCATTTATCTGACTGTAACAATCTTGTAAATATTACTGAAAATTAAAATTTTTTACATAATACGGATTGCATCTTTCGTTCTTCAATGGTTTTGTGACGATTTTAAAAGTTTAAAAATGGAGTAAACAAGTTATTTTATAATAATTAATGCACTGTATATTTTTTTATTTTTCAATGTTTTCATAACATATTTCAATTTGTGTGAGTAATTTGTCGTCCGTTCGTGCGGATAATGCTAATCGGCTTTTATGAAATGCCAGTTTTTTGTTTTAAAATGTTGTTCGTGATACAAATTTTAATTTACATTTAAAGAAGCAAGTGCGGAGTAACGCTGTTATTTACGGTAAGATATGTTTTGAAAACTATAGAAAAATCTTTTTTCAATGCTTAAAAGTTATTATGGTAAGATGTGTTGTTAGAGTAAGTCGATAATCTATTACGAATTCAGAAGCATAACGGCAGCCATTATTCCTATTTGGTTGCCTAAAACTATAATTTTAAAATAACAAAAATTTGTTATTAATATTGTAGTTTTTGAAATGAAGGGGTGTTACGCGGTGTGACTCTATTAGGCCAATGTGACTTTTGTAGTGGAAAAATATTTACTATTTCTACTAAATTCTTGGTAGTATAATTAACATTTGATTCTATACGTAAAATATTCAGAATATGTAAGCGGAAGCCCTGTTTTTAATTTTAACACCGCTTTTTTATATTCTTGATGATTTTTATTGGGCAATGCAATGTAAAAGTTCTAATTGTTTATAATTCTTTGTAATGCTCTTTTGTTTAAACGCGTTTCACTACAACTTTTATTGTTACTTAAAATAATTTTAGGTTATTGAATAGAAACAAAACAATGGGAAACACAAAAGAAGGCTTATGCAATTCCATTATTGGAAGAATTCTATTTTTTGTAGTGACAACATGTGCTTTGGATTGCTATGTGGACAGTAATGTCAATCATGTAAGTTTGGCAATTTTTAATTCGCTTTATGAATAGCACAAGTTTTTTCTGTTAAATAACTCACTTATTATACTACACATTAGCAGAGCTTAAAACTGTATACTTTCAAATTTTTTAGAAAAATGTTGACGTTATTGCTGGTCATGATGTTTGCATCTTTGAACCGGCAGTAAAATCTCGTTCATTGATGGCCAAACGTTACGGTGTATCAGAAATTGAAGAAAGAGAAGACCTAAAAGAGATACAAAAGTTTTTGTCTAAGAATGAAGGAAGTTACTCAACTTTGTCTTTATGCTCAAATCAACTTGTGAAGCCATCGGAAATGGATTATGCTGGCAGTAATTACTCTAAAATTTTATGTTTTTGTAACTCTGATTTGTGCAACCGTGGAACTTCCGTAGAAGATTTCTTAAATCACCAAATTGAAAGTGACAAAGGAAAACACTACGCCAGACACATGGTTGACTAAAAATTTATTACTTTACAAAATTAAAATTAATTATAGAATTACAATTATTTTATATGCAATTTTTTGATACGCAAAAAGACATTCTGCGTAACGTGAGGCATTTATATTGTGCGCTTAATAAATTTAATAAATTAATCTATAATAAATTAGGGTTTTGGACTGATAAAAAAGAACTCATTCGTGACGATCACAGATATCCTTTGCACGAGGCTATATATGCTTTATTTGATCTTTAATAATCTTAGGTCAAGATATGTGTCTTAGTTTTGCTATGAAGTTTAGGTATAGGTTAGGCTAAGAAAAAGAAGTTTTATTTTTAGGCAAAATTTTAAAATATAATTTGACTAATGTCTAGTTTACCTTTCTACGAAAAGTTTACAATACGGAAATCCCTAACCTATGATGGGGTGTAATACAGGATGCGGCAGACGAAATATCGTATACTAAATGTAAAACTTACTTACTTATAAGGTACTAAATATAACTACTGTCTACTGCACAATCGTAGAGCAAAGTAAGTTGAAATTAAAAAATCAAAATAAAACGTCAGTTGAAACAGGCTTTTAAAATCTGTATTGACTGTTCTTTTTGCTGCGTTACTCGACTTACAGTAATATCAAGTAATTTCATGTTTTAGTATACAGGGAAAATATACAGTCGATCATTACAAAAAGATTCAAAGTACTTTAAGGTTTAAATTAAGTAATAAAACGCCAAATTTGATGGTCTTTCAGAATCTGTATCAACTGTTTCTGTAGCTGCGTTAATTGTCGAGTGGCCGTAATTTAAATGATTTCCTGCTATACTATATAGGGTGAATATACGGTTGCCTAAGCCTTACATCTACATCAAAATACGTAGTTATAGTTAAAATTAAAAGCCAAAAATTGCAGAATTGTTTTATATAAGTGTATTATGGTATTCGTGAGGTTTTTAGAATTTTACATTGAGTTTTACTCTGTAAAGTAAAGTTTCGTATGTATATATACATCTACATCAAAATACGTAGTTATAGTTAAAATAAAAAGCCAAAAGTTTCAGAATTGTTTTATATAAGTGTATTATGTTATTCTTAAGGTTTTTAGGATGTTACAATGACTTTTACTCTGTAAAGTAAAGTTTCGTATGTATATATACATCTACATCAAAATACGTAGTTATAGTTAAAATTAAAAGCCGAAAACTTTCAAAACAAGTTTATATCAATATATTATGTTATTCTTGAGGTTTTTAGGATGTTACAATGAGTTTTACTCTGTAAAGTAAAGTTTCGTATGTATATATACATCTACATCAAAATACGTAGTTATAGTTAAAATTAAAAGCCGAAAACTTTCAGAACAAGTTTATATCAATATATTATGTTATTCTTGAGGTTTTTAGGATGTTAGGCTTAGGCTTAGGCTTAGGCTTAGGCTTAGGCTTAGGCTTAGGCTTAGGCTTAGGCTTAGGCTTAGGCTTAGGCTTAGGCTTAGGCTTAGGCTTAGGCTTAGGCTTAGGCTTAGGCTTAGGCTTAGGCTTAGGCTTAGGCTTAGGCTTAGGCTTAGGCTTAGGCTTAGGCTTAGGCTTAGGCTTAGGCTTAGGCTTAGGCTTAGGCTTAGGCTTAGGCTTAGGCTTAGGCTTAGGCTTAGGCTTAGGCTTAGGCTTAGGCTTAGGCTTAGGCTTAGGCTTAGGCTTAGGCTTAGGCTTAGGCTTAGGCTTAGGCTTAGGCTTAGGCTTAGGCTTAGGCTTAGGCTTAGGCTTAGGCTTAGGCTTAGGCTTAGGCTTAGGCTTAGGCTTAGGCTTAGGCTTAGGCTTAGGCTTAGGCTTAGGCTTAGGCTTAGGCTTAGGCTTAGGCTTAGGCTTAGGCTTAGGCTTAGGCTTAGGCTTAGGCTTAGGCTTAGGCTTAGGCTTAGGCTTAGGCTTAGGCTTAGGCTTAGGCTTAGGCTTAGGCTTAGGCTTAGGCTTAGGCTTAGGCTTAGGCTTAGGCTTAGGCTTAGGCTTAGGCTTAGGCTTAGGCTTAGGCTTAGGCTTAGGCTTAGGCTTAGGCTTAGGCTTAGGCTTAGGCTTAGGCTTAGGCTTAGGCTTAGGCTTAGGCTTAGGCTTAGGCTTAGGCTTAGGCTTAGGCTTAGGCTTAGGCTTAGGCTTAGGCTTAGGCTTAGGCTTAGGCTTAGGCTTAGGCTTAGGCTTAGGCTTAGGCTTAGGCTTAGGCTTAGGCTTAGGCTTAGGCTTAGGCTTAGGCTTAGGCTTAGGCTTAGGCTTAGGCTTAGGCTTAGGCTTAGGCTTAGGCTTAGGCTTAGGCTTAGGCTTAGGCTTAGGCTTAGGCTTAGGCTTAGGCTTAGGCTTAGGCTTAGGCTTAGGCTTAGGCTTAGGCTTAGGCTTAGGCTTAGGCTTAGGCTTAGGCTTAGGCTTAGGCTTAGGCTTAGGCTTAGGCTTAGGCTTAGGCTTAGGCTTAGGCTTAGGCTTAGGCTTAGGCTTAGGCTTAGGCTTAGGCTTAGGCTTAGGCTTAGGCTTAGGCTTAGGCTTAGGCTTAGGCTTAGGCTTAGGCTTAGGCTTAGGCTTAGGCTTAGGCTTAGGCTTAGGCTTAGGCTTAGGCTTAGGCTTAGGCTTAGGCTTAGGCTTAGGCTTAGGCTTAGGCTTAGGCTTAGGCTTAGGCTTAGGCTTAGGCTTAGGCTTAGGCTTAGGCTTAGGCTTAGGCTTAGGCTTAGGCTTAGGCTTAGGCTTAGGCTTAGGCTTAGGCTTAGGCTTAGGCTTAGGCTTAGGCTTAGGCTTAGGCTTAGGCTTAGGCTTAGGCTTAGGCTTAGGCTTAGGCTTAGGCTTAGGCTTAGGCTTAGGCTTAGGCTTAGGCTTAGGCTTAGGCTTAGGCTTAGGCTTAGGCTTAGGCTTAGGCTTAGGCTTAGGCTTAGGCTTAGGCTTAGGCTTAGGCTTAGGCTTAGGCTTAGGCTTAGGCTTAGGCTTAGGCTTAGGCTTAGGCTTAGGCTTAGGCTTAGGCTTAGGCTTAGGCTTAGGCTTAGGCTTAGGCTTAGGCTTAGGCTTAGGCTTAGGCTTAGGCTTAGGCTTAGGCTTAGGCTTAGGCTTAGGCTTAGGCTTAGGCTTAGGCTTAGGCTTAGGCTTAGGCTTAGGCTTAGGCTTAGGCTTAGGCTTAGGCTTAGGCTTAGGCTTAGGCTTAGGCTTAGGCTTAGGCTTAGGCTTAGGCTTAGGCTTAGGCTTAGGCTTAGGCTTAGGCTTAGGCTTAGGCTTAGGCTTAGGCTTAGGCTTAGGCTTAGGCTTAGGCTTAGGCTTAGGCTTAGAGCTTAGGCTTAGGCTTAGGCTTAGGCTTAGGCTTAGGCTTAGGCTTAGGCTTAGGCTTAGGCTTAGGCTTAGGCTTAGGCTTAGGCTTAGGCTTAGGCTTAGGCTTAGGCTTAGGCTTAGGCTTAGGCTTAGGCTTAGGCTTAGGCTTAGGCTTAGGCTTAGGCTTAGGCTTAGGCTTAGGCTTAGGCTTAGGCTTAGGCTTAGGCTTAGGCTTAGGCTTAGGCTTAGGCTTAGGCTTAGGCTTAGGCTTAGGCTTAGGCTTAGGCTTAGGCTTAGGCTTAGGCTTAGGCTTAGGCTTAGGCTTAGGCTTAGGCTTAGGCTTAGGCTTAGGCTTAGGCTTAGGCTTAGGCTTAGGCTTAGGCTTAGGCTTAGGCTTAGGCTTAGGCTTAGGCTTAGGCTTAGGCTTAGGCTTAGGCTTAGGCTTAGGCTTAGGCTTAGGCTTAGGCTTAGGCTTAGGCTTAGGCTTAGGCTTAGGCTTAGGCTTAGGCTTAGGCTTAGGCTTAGGCTTAGGCTTAGGCTTAGGCTTAGGCTTAGGCTTAGGCTTAGGCTTAGGCTTAGGCTTAGGCTTAGGCTTAGGCTTAGGCTTAGGCTTAGGCTTAGGCTTAGGCTTAGGCTTAGGCTTAGGCTTAGGCTTAGGCTTAGGCTTAGGCTTAGGCTTAGGCTTAGGCTTAGGCTTAGGCTTAGGCTTAGGCTTAGGCTTAGGCTTAGGCTTAGGCTTAGGCTTAGGCTTAGGCTTAGGCTTAGGCTTAGGCTTAGGCTTAGGCTTAGGCTTAGGCTTAGGCTTAGGCTTAGGCTTAGGCTTAGGCTTAGGCTTAGGCTTAGGCTTAGGCTTAGGCTTAGGCTTAGGCTTAGGCTTAGGCTTAGGCTTAGGCTTAGGCTTAGGCTTAGGCTTAGGCTTAGGCTTAGGCTTAGGCTTAGGCTTAGGCTTAGGCTTAGGCTTAGGCTTAGGCTTAGGCTTAGGCTTAGGCTTAGGCTTAGGCTTAGGCTTAGGCTTAGGCTTAGGCTTAGGCTTAGGCTTAGGCTTAGGCTTAGGCTTAGGCTTAGGCTTAGGCTTAGGCTTAGGCTTAGGCTTAGGCTTAGGCTTAGGCTTAGGCTTAGGCTTAGGCTTAGGCTTAGGCTTAGGCTTAGGCTTAGGCTTAGGCTTAGGCTTAGGCTTAGGCTTAGGCTTAGGCTTAGGCTTAGGCTTAGGCTTAGGCTTAGGCTTAGGCTTAGGCTTAGGCTTAGGCTTAGGCTTAGGCTTAGGCTTAGGCTTAGGCTTAGGCTTAGGCTTAGGCTTAGGCTTAGGCTTAGGCTTAGGCTTAGGCTTAGGCTTAGGCTTAGGCTTAGGCTTAGGCTTAGGCTTAGGCTTAGGCTTAGGCTTAGGCTTAGGCTTAGGCTTAGGCTTAGGCTTAGGCTTAGGCTTAGGCTTAGGCTTAGGCTTAGGCTTAGGCTTAGGCTTAGGCTTAGGCTTAGGCTTAGGCTTAGGCTTAGGCTTAGGCTTAGGCTTAGGCTTAGGCTTAGGCTTAGGCTTAGGCTTAGGCTTAGGCTTAGGCTTAGGCTTAGGCTTAGGCTTAGGCTTAGGCTTAGGCTTAGGCTTAGGCTTAGGCTTAGGCTTAGGCTTAGGCTTAGGCTTAGGCTTAGGCTTAGGCTTAGGCTTAGGCTTAGGCTTAGGCTTAGGCTTAGGCTTAGGCTTAGGCTTAGGCTTAGGCTTAGGCTTAGGCTTAGGCTTAGGCTTAGGCTTAGGCTTAGGCTTAGGCTTAGGCTTAGGCTTAGGCTTAGGCTTAGGCTTAGGCTTAGGCTTAGGCTTAGGCTTAGGCTTAGGCTTAGGCTTAGGCTTAGGCTTAGGCTTAGGCTTAGGCTTAGGCTTAGGCTTAGGCTTAGGCTTAGGCTTAGGCTTAGGCTTAGGCTTAGGCTTAGGCTTAGGCTTAGGCTTAGGCTTAGGCTTAGGCTTAGGCTTAGGCTTAGGCTTAGGCTTAGGCTTAGGCTTAGGCTTAGGCTTAGGCTTAGGCTTAGGCTTAGGCTTAGGCTTAGGCTTAGGCTTAGGCTTAGGCTTAGGCTTAGGCTTAGGCTTAGGCTTAGGCTTAGGCTTAGGCTTAGGCTTAGGCTTAGGCTTAGGCTTAGGCTTAGGCTTAGGCTTAGGCTTAGGCTTAGGCTTAGGCTTAGGCTTAGGCTTAGGCTTAGGCTTAGGCTTAGGCTTAGGCTTAGGCTTAGGCTTAGGCTTAGGCTTAGGCTTAGGCTTAGGCTTAGGCTTAGGCTTAGGCTTAGGCTTAGGCTTAGGCTTAGGCTTAGGCTTAGGCTTAGGCTTAGGCTTAGGCTTAGGCTTAGGCTTAGGCTTAGGCTTAGGCTTAGGCTTAGGCTTAGGCTTAGGCTTAGGCTTAGGCTTAGGCTTAGGCTTAGGCTTAGGCTTAGGCTTAGGCTTAGGCTTAGGCTTAGGCTTAGGCTTAGGCTTAGGCTTAGGCTTAGGCTTAGGCTTAGGCTTAGGCTTAGGCTTAGGCTTAGGCTTAGGCTTAGGCTTAGGCTTAGGCTTAGGCTTAGGCTTAGGCTTAGGCTTAGGCTTAGGCTTAGGCTTAGGCTTAGGCTTAGGCTTAGGCTTAGGCTTAGGCTTAGGCTTAGGCTTAGGCTTAGGCTTAGGCTTAGGCTTAGGCTTAGGCTTAGGCTTAGGCTTAGGCTTAGGCTTAGGCTTAGGCTTAGGCTTAGGCTTAGGCTTAGGCTTAGGCTTAGGCTTAGGCTTAGGCTTAGGCTTAGGCTTAGGCTTAGGCTTAGGCTTAGGCTTAGGCTTAGGCTTAGGCTTAGGCTTAGGCTTAGGCTTAGGCTTAGGCTTAGGCTTAGGCTTAGGCTTAGGCTTAGGCTTAGGCTTAGGCTTAGGCTTAGGCTTAGGCTTAGGCTTAGGCTTAGGCTTAGGCTTAGGCTTAGGCTTAGGCTTAGGCTTAGGCTTAGGCTTAGGCTTAGGCTTAGGCTTAGGCTTAGGCTTAGGCTTAGGCTTAGGCTTAGGCTTAGGCTTAGGCTTAGGCTTAGGCTTAGGCTTAGGCTTAGGCTTAGGCTTAGGCTTAGGCTTAGGCTTAGGCTTAGGCTTAGGCTTAGGCTTAGGCTTAGGCTTAGGCTTAGGCTTAGGCTTAGGCTTAGGCTTAGGCTTAGGCTTAGGCTTAGGCTTAGGCTTAGGCTTAGGCTTAGGCTTAGGCTTAGGCTTAGGCTTAGGCTTAGGCTTAGGCTTAGGCTTAGGCTTAGGCTTAGGCTTAGGCTTAGGCTTAGGCTTAGGCTTAGGCTTAGGCTTAGGCTTAGGCTTAGGCTTAGGCTTAGGCTTAGGCTTAGGCTTAGGCTTAGGCTTAGGCTTAGGCTTAGGCTTAGGCTTAGGCTTAGGCTTAGGCTTAGGCTTAGGCTTAGGCTTAGGCTTAGGCTTAGGGCTTAGGCTTAGGCTTAGGCTTAGGCTTAGGCTTAGGCTTAGGCTTAGGCTTAGGCTTAGGCTTAGGCTTAGGCTTAGGCTTAGGCTTAGGCTTAGGCTTAGGCTTAGGCTTAGGCTTAGGCTTAGGCTTAGGCTTAGGCTTAGGCTTAGGCTTAGGCTTAGGCTTAGGCTTAGGCTTAGGCTTAGGCTTAGGCTTAGGCTTAGGCTTAGGCTTAGGCTTAGGCTTAGGCTTAGGCTTAGGCTTAGGCTTAGGCTTAGGCTTAGGCTTAGGCTTAGGCTTAGGCTTAGGCTTAGGCTTAGGCTTAGGCTTAGGCTTAGGCTTAGGCTTAGGCTTAGGCTTAGGCTTAGGCTTAGGCTTAGGCTTAGGCTTAGGCTTAGGCTTAGGCTTAGGCTTAGGCTTAGGCTTAGGCTTAGGCTTAGGCTTAGGCTTAGGCTTAGGCTTAGGCTTAGGCTTAGGCTTAGGCTTAGGCTTAGGCTTAGGCTTAGGCTTAGGCTTAGGCTTAGGCTTAGGCTTAGGCTTAGGCTTAGGCTTAGGCTTAGGCTTAGGCTTAGGCTTAGGCTTAGGCTTAGGCTTAGGCTTAGGCTTAGGCTTAGGCTTAGGCTTAGGCTTAGGCTTAGGCTTAGGCTTAGGCTTAGGCTTAGGCTTAGGCTTAGGCTTAGGCTTAGGCTTAGGCTTAGGCTTAGGCTTAGGCTTAGGCTTAGGCTTAGGCTTAGGCTTAGGCTTAGGCTTAGGCTTAGGCTTAGGCTTAGGCTTAGGCTTAGGCTTAGGCTTAGGCTTAGGCTTAGGCTTAGGCTTAGGCTTAGGCTTAGGCTTAGGCTTAGGCTTAGGCTTAGGCTTAGGCTTAGGCTTAGGCTTAGGCTTAGGCTTAGGCTTAGGCTTAGGCTTAGGCTTAGGCTTAGGCTTAGGCTTAGGCTTAGGCTTAGGCTTAGGCTTAGGCTTAGGCTTAGGCTTAGGCTTAGGCTTAGGCTTAGGCTTAGGCTTAGGCTTAGGCTTAGGCTTAGGCTTAGGCTTAGGCTTAGGCTTAGGCTTAGGCTTAGGCTTAGGCTTAGGCTTAGGCTTAGGCTTAGGCTTAGGCTTAGGCTTAGGCTTAGGCTTAGGCTTAGGCTTAGGCTTAGGCTTAGGCTTAGGCTTAGGCTTAGGCTTAGGCTTAGGCTTAGGCTTAGGCTTAGGCTTAGGCTTAGGCTTAGGCTTAGGCTTAGGCTTAGGCTTAGGCTTAGGCTTAGGCTTAGGCTTAGGCTTAGGCTTAGGCTTAGGCTTAGGCTTAGGCTTAGGCTTAGGCTTAGGCTTAGGCTTAGGCTTAGGCTTAGGCTTAGGCTTAGGCTTAGGCTTAGGCTTAGGCTTAGGCTTAGGCTTAGGCTTAGGCTTAGGCTTAGGCTTAGGCTTAGGCTTAGGCTTAGGCTTAGGCTTAGGCTTAGGCTTAGGCTTAGGCTTAGGCTTAGGCTTAGGCTTAGGCTTAGGCTTAGGCTTAGGCTTAGGCTTAGGCTTAGGCTTAGGCTTAGGCTTAGGCTTAGGCTTAGGCTTAGGCTTAGGCTTAGGCTTAGGCTTAGGCTTAGGCTTAGGCTTAGGCTTAGGCTTAGGCTTAGGCTTAGGCTTAGGCTTAGGCTTAGGCTTAGGCTTAGGCTTAGGCTTAGGCTTAGGCTTAGGCTTAGGCTTAGGCTTAGGCTTAGGCTTAGGCTTAGGCTTAGGCTTAGGCTTAGGCTTAGGCTTAGGCTTAGGCTTAGGCTTAGGCTTAGGCTTAGGCTTAGGCTTAGGCTTAGGCTTAGGCTTAGGCTTAGGCTTAGGCTTAGGCTTAGGCTTAGGCTTAGGCTTAGGCTTAGGCTTAGGCTTAGGCTTAGGCTTAGGCTTAGGCTTAGGCTTAGGCTTAGGCTTAGGCTTAGGCTTAGGCTTAGGCTTAGGCTTAGGCTTAGGCTTAGGCTTAGGCTTAGGCTTAGGCTTAGGCTTAGGCTTAGGCTTAGGCTTAGGCTTAGGCTTAGGCTTAGGCTTAGGCTTAGGCTTAGGCTTAGGCTTAGGCTTAGGCTTAGGCTTAGGCTTAGGCTTAGGCTTAGGCTTAGGCTTAGGCTTAGGCTTAGGCTTAGGCTTAGGCTTAGGCTTAGGCTTAGGCTTAGGCTTAGGCTTAGGCTTAGGCTTAGGCTTAGGCTTAGGCTTAGGCTTAGGCTTAGGCTTAGGCTTAGGCTTAGGCTTAGGCTTAGGCTTAGGCTTAGGCTTAGGCTTAGGCTTAGGCTTAGGCTTAGGCTTAGGCTTAGGCTTAGGCTTAGGCTTAGGCTTAGGCTTAGGCTTAGGCTTAGGCTTAGGCTTAGGCTTAGGCTTAGGCTTAGGCTTAGGCTTAGGCTTAGGCTTAGGCTTAGGCTTAGGCTTAGGCTTAGGCTTAGGCTTAGGCTTAGGCTTAGGCTTAGGCTTAGGCTTAGGCTTAGGCTTAGGCTTAGGCTTAGGCTTAGGCTTAGGCTTAGGCTTAGGCTTAGGCTTAGGCTTAGGCTTAGGCTTAGGCTTAGGCTTAGGCTTAGGCTTAGGCTTAGGCTTAGGCTTAGGCTTAGGCTTAGGCTTAGGCTTAGGCTTAGGCTTAGGCTTAGGCTTAGGCTTAGGCTTAGGCTTAGGCTTAGGCTTAGGCTTAGGCTTAGGCTTAGGCTTAGGCTTAGGCTTAGGCTTAGGCTTAGGCTTAGGCTTAGGCTTAGGCTTAGGCTTAGGCTTAGGCTTAGGCTTAGGCTTAGGCTTAGGCTTAGGCTTAGGCTTAGGCTTAGGCTTAGGCTTAGGCTTAGGCTTAGGCTTAGGCTTAGGCTTAGGCTTAGGCTTAGGCTTAGGCTTAGGCTTAGGCTTAGGCTTAGGCTTAGGCTTAGGCTTAGGCTTAGGCTTAGGCTTAGGCTTAGGCTTAGGCTTAGGCTTAGGCTTAGGCTTAGGCTTAGGCTTAGGCTTAGGCTTAGGCTTAGGCTTAGGCTTAGGCTTAGGCTTAGGCTTAGGCTTAGGCTTAGGCTTAGGCTTAGGCTTAGGCTTAGGCTTAGGCTTAGGCTTAGGCTTAGGCTTAGGCTTAGGCTTAGGCTTAGGCTTAGGCTTAGGCTTAGGCTTAGGCTTAGGCTTAGGCTTAGGCTTAGGCTTAGGCTTAGGCTTAGGCTTAGGCTTAGGCTTAGGCTTAGGCTTAGGCTTAGGCTTAGGCTTAGGCTTAGGCTTAGGCTTAGGCTTAGGCTTAGGCTTAGGCTTAGGCTTAGGCTTAGGCTTAGGCTTAGGCTTAGGCTTAGGCTTAGGCTTAGGCTTAGGCTTAGGCTTAGGCTTAGGCTTAGGCTTAGGCTTAGGCTTAGGCTTAGGCTTAGGCTTAGGCTTAGGCTTAGGCTTAGGCTTAGGCTTAGGCTTAGGCTTAGGCTTAGGCTTAGGCTTAGGCTTAGGCTTAGGCTTAGGCTTAGGCTTAGGCTTAGGCTTAGGCTTAGGCTTAGGCTTAGGCTTAGGCTTAGGCTTAGGCTTAGGCTTAGGCTTAGGCTTAGGCTTAGGCTTAGGCTTAGGCTTAGGCTTAGGCTTAGGCTTAGGCTTAGGCTTAGGCTTAGGCTTAGGCTTAGGCTTAGGCTTAGGCTTAGGCTTAGGCTTAGGCTTAGGCTTAGGCTTAGGCTTAGGCTTAGGCTTAGGCTTAGGCTTAGGCTTAGGCTTAGGCTTAGGCTTAGGCTTAGGCTTAGGCTTAGGCTTAGGCTTAGGCTTAGGCTTAGGCTTAGGCTTAGGCTTAGGCTTAGGCTTAGGCTTAGGCTTAGGCTTAGGCTTAGGCTTAGGCTTAGGCTTAGGCTTAGGCTTAGGCTTAGGCTTAGGCTTAGGCTTAGGCTTAGGCTTAGGCTTAGGCTTAGGCTTAGGCTTAGGCTTAGGCTTAGGCTTAGGCTTAGGCTTAGGCTTAGGCTTAGGCTTAGGCTTAGGCTTAGGCTTAGGCTTAGGCTTAGGCTTAGGCTTAGGCTTAGGCTTAGGCTTAGGCTTAGGCTTAGGCTTAGGCTTAGGCTTAGGCTTAGGCTTAGGCTTAGGCTTAGGCTTAGGCTTAGGCTTAGGCTTAGGCTTAGGCTTAGGCTTAGGCTTAGGCTTAGGCTTAGGCTTAGGCTTAGGCTTAGGCTTAGGCTTAGGCTTAGGCTTAGGCTTAGGCTTAGGCTTAGGCTTAGGCTTAGGCTTAGGCTTAGGCTTAGGCTTAGGCTTAGGCTTAGGCTTAGGCTTAGGCTTAGGCTTAGGCTTAGGCTTAGGCTTAGGCTTAGGCTTAGGCTTAGGCTTAGGCTTAGGCTTAGGCTTAGGCTTAGGCTTAGGCTTAGGCTTAGGCTTAGGCTTAGGCTTAGGCTTAGGCTTAGGCTTAGGCTTAGGCTTAGGCTTAGGCTTAGGCTTAGGCTTAGGCTTAGGCTTAGGCTTAGGCTTAGGCTTAGGCTTAGGCTTAGGCTTAGGCTTAGGCTTAGGCTTAGGCTTAGGCTTAGGCTTAGGCTTAGGCTTAGGCTTAGGCTTAGGCTTAGGCTTAGGCTTAGGCTTAGGCTTAGGCTTAGGCTTAGGCTTAGGCTTAGGCTTAGGCTTAGGCTTAGGCTTAGGCTTAGGCTTAGGCTTAGGCTTAGGCTTAGGCTTAGGCTTAGGCTTAGGCTTAGGCTTAGGCTTAGGCTTAGGCTTAGGCTTAGGCTTAGGCTTAGGCTTAGGCTTAGGCTTAGGCTTAGGCTTAGGCTTAGGCTTAGGCTTAGGCTTAGGCTTAGGCTTAGGCTTAGGCTTAGGCTTAGGCTTAGGCTTAGGCTTAGGCTTAGGCTTAGGCTTAGGCTTAGGCTTAGGCTTAGGCTTAGGCTTAGGCTTAGGCTTAGGCTTAGGCTTAGGCTTAGGCTTAGGCTTAGGCTTAGGCTTAGGCTTAGGCTTAGGCTTAGGCTTAGGCTTAGGCTTAGGCTTAGGCTTAGGCTTAGGCTTAGGCTTAGGCTTAGGCTTAGGCTTAGGCTTAGGCTTAGGCTTAGGCTTAGGCTTAGGCTTAGGCTTAGGCTTAGGCTTAGGCTTAGGCTTAGGCTTAGGCTTAGGCTTAGGCTTAGGCTTAGGCTTAGGCTTAGGCTTAGGCTTAGGCTTAGGCTTAGGCTTAGGCTTAGGCTTAGGCTTAGGCTTAGGCTTAGGCTTAGGCTTAGGCTTAGGCTTAGGCTTAGGCTTAGGCTTAGGCTTAGGCTTAGGCTTAGGCTTAGGCTTAGGCTTAGGCTTAGGCTTAGGCTTAGGCTTAGGCTTAGGCTTAGGCTTAGGCTTAGGCTTAGGCTTAGGCTTAGGCTTAGGCTTAGGCTTAGGCTTAGGCTTAGGCTTAGGCTTAGGCTTAGGCTTAGGCTTAGGCTTAGGCTTAGGCTTAGGCTTAGGCTTAGGCTTAGGCTTAGGCTTAGGCTTAGGCTTAGGCTTAGGCTTAGGCTTAGGCTTAGGCTTAGGCTTAGGCTTAGGCTTAGGCTTAGGCTTAGGCTTAGGCTTAGGCTTAGGCTTAGGCTTAGGCTTAGGCTTAGGCTTAGGCTTAGGCTTAGGCTTAGGCTTAGGCTTAGGCTTAGGCTTAGGCTTAGGCTTAGGCTTAGGCTTAGGCTTAGGCTTAGGCTTAGGCTTAGGCTTAGGCTTAGGCTTAGGCTTAGGCTTAGGCTTAGGCTTAGGCTTAGGCTTAGGCTTAGGCTTAGGCTTAGGCTTAGGCTTAGGCTTAGGCTTAGGCTTAGGCTTAGGCTTAGGCTTAGGCTTAGGCTTAGGCTTAGGCTTAGGCTTAGGCTTAGGCTTAGGCTTAGGCTTAGGCTTAGGCTTAGGCTTAGGCTTAGGCTTAGGCTTAGGCTTAGGCTTAGGCTTAGGCTTAGGCTTAGGCTTAGGCTTAGGCTTAGGCTTAGGCTTAGGCTTAGGCTTAGGCTTAGGCTTAGGCTTAGGCTTAGGCTTAGGCTTAGGCTTAGGCTTAGGCTTAGGCTTAGGCTTAGGCTTAGGCTTAGGCTTAGGCTTAGGCTTAGGCTTAGGCTTAGGCTTAGGCTTAGGCTTAGGCTTAGGCTTAGGCTTAGGCTTAGGCTTAGGCTTAGGCTTAGGCTTAGGCTTAGGCTTAGGCTTAGGCTTAGGCTTAGGCTTAGGCTTAGGCTTAGGCTTAGGCTTAGGCTTAGGCTTAGGCTTAGGCTTAGGCTTAGGCTTAGGCTTAGGCTTAGGCTTAGGCTAGGCTAGGCTTAGGCTTAGGCTTAGGCTTAGGCTTAGGCTTAGGCTTAGGCTTAGGCTTAGGCTTAGGCTTAGGCTTAGGCTTAGGCTTAGGCTTAGGCTTAGGCTTAGGCTTAGGCTAGGCTTAGGCTTAGGCTTAGGCTTAGGCTTAGGCTTAGGCTTAGGCTTAGGCTTAGGCTTAGGCTTAGGCTTAGGCTTAGGCTTAGGCTTAGGCTTAGGCTTAGGCTTAGGCTTAGGCTTAGGCTTAGGCTTAGGCTTAGGCTTAGGCTTAGGCTTAGGCTTAGGCTTAGGCTTAGGCTTAGGCTTAGGCTTAGGCTTAGGCTTAGGCTTAGGCTTAGGCTTAGGCTTAGGCTTAGGCTTAGGCTTAGGCTTAGGCTTAGGCTTAGGCTTAGGCTTAGGCTTAGGCTTAGGCTTAGGCTTAGGCTTAGGCTTAGGCTTAGGCTTAGGCTTAGGCTTAGGCTTAGGCTTAGGCTTAGGCTTAGGCTTAGGCTTAGGCTTAGGCTTAGGCTTAGGCTTAGGCTTAGGCTTAGGCTTAGGCTTAGGCTTAGGCTTAGGCTTAGGCTTAGGCTTAGGCTTAGGCTTAGGCTTAGGCTTAGGCTTAGGCTTAGGCTTAGGCTTAGGCTTAGGCTTAGGCTTAGGCTTAGGCTTAGGCTTAGGCTTAGGCTTAGGCTTAGGCTTAGGCTTAGGCTTAGGCTTAGGCTTAGGCTTAGGCTTAGGCTTAGGCTTAGGCTTAGGCTTAGGCTTAGGCTTAGGCTTAGGCTTAGGCTTAGGCTTAGGCTTAGGCTTAGGCTTAGGCTTAGGCTTAGGCTTAGGCTTAGGCTTAGGCTTAGGCTTAGGCTTAGGCTTAGGCTTAGGCTTAGGCTTAGGCTTAGGCTTAGGCTTAGGCTTAGGCTTAGGCTTAGGCTTAGGCTTAGGCTTAGGCTTAGGCTTAGGCTAGGCTAGGCTTAGGCTTAGGCTTAGGCTTAGGCTTAGGCTTAGGCTTAGGCTTAGGCTTAGGCTTAGGCTTAGGCTTAGGCTTAGGCTTAGGCTTAGGCTTAGGCTTAGGCTTAGGCTTAGGCTTAGGCTTAGGCTTAGGCTTAGGCTTAGGCTTAGGCTTAGGCTTAGGCTTAGGCTTAGGCTTAGGCTTAGGCTTAGGCTTAGGCTTAGGCTTAGGCTTAGGCTTAGGCTTAGGCTTAGGCTTAGGCTTAGGCTTAGGCTTAGGCTTAGGCTTAGGCTTAGGCTTAGGCTTAGGCTTAGGCTTAGGCTTAGGCTTAGGCTTAGGCTTAGGCTTAGGCTTAGGCTTAGGCTTAGGCTTAGGCTTAGGCTTAGGCTTAGGCTTAGGCTTAGGCTTAGGCTTAGGCTTAGGCTTAGGCTTAGGCTTAGGCTTAGGCTTAGGCTTAGGCTTAGGCTTAGGCTTAGGCTTAGGCTTAGGCTTAGGCTTAGGCTTAGGCTTAGGCTTAGGCTTAGGCTTAGGCTTAGGCTTAGGCTTAGGCTTAGGCTTAGGCTTAGGCTTAGGCTTAGGCTTAGGCTTAGGCTTAGGCTTAGGCTTAGGCTTAGGCTTAGGCTTAGGCTTAGGCTTAGGCTTAGGCTTAGGCTTAGGCTTAGGCTTAGGCTTAGGCTTAGGCTTAGGCTTAGGCTTAGGCTTAGGCTTAGGCTTAGGCTTAGGCTTAGGCTTAGGCTTAGGCTTAGGCTTAGGCTTAGGCTTAGGCTTAGGCTTAGGCTTAGGCTTAGGCTTAGGCTTAGGCTTAGGCTTAGGCTTAGGCTTAGGCTTAGGCTTAGGCTTAGGCTTAGGCTTAGGCTTAGGCTTAGGCTTAGGCTTAGGCTTAGGCTTAGGCTTAGGCTTAGGCTTAGGCTTAGGCTTAGGCTTAGGCTTAGGCTTAGGCTTAGGCTTAGGCTTAGGCTTAGGCTTAGGCTTAGGCTTAGGCTTAGGCTTAGGCTTAGGCTTAGGCTTAGGCTTAGGCTTAGGCTTAGGCTTAGGCTTAGGCTTAGGCTTAGGCTTAGGCTTAGGCTTAGGCTTAGGCTTAGGCTTAGGCTTAGGCTTAGGCTTAGGCTTAGGCTTAGGCTTAGGCTTAGGCTTAGGCTTAGGCTTAGGCTTAGGCTTAGGCTTAGGCTTAGGCTTAGGCTTAGGCTTAGGCTTAGGCTTAGGCTTAGGCTTAGGCTTAGGCTTAGGCTTAGGCTTAGGCTTAGGCTTAGGCTTAGGCTTAGGCTTAGGCTTAGGCTTAGGCTTAGGCTTAGGCTTAGGCTTAGGCTTAGGCTTAGGCTTAGGCTTAGGCTTAGGCTTAGGCTTAGGCTTAGGCTTAGGCTTAGGCTTAGGCTTAGGCTTAGGCTTAGGCTTAGGCTTAGGCTTAGGCTTAGGCTTAGGCTTAGGCTTAGGCTTAGGCTTAGGCTTAGGCTTAGGCTTAGGCTTAGGCTTAGGCTTAGGCTTAGGCTTAGGCTTAGGCTTAGGCTTAGGCTTAGGCTTAGGCTTAGGCTTAGGCTTAGGCTTAGGCTTAGGCTTAGGCTTAGGCTTAGGCTTAGGCTTAGGCTTAGGCTTAGGCTTAGGCTTAGGCTTAGGCTTAGGCTTAGGCTTAGGCTTAGGCTTAGGCTTAGGCTTAGGCTTAGGCTTAGGCTTAGGCTTAGGCTTAGGCTTAGGCTTAGGCTTAGGCTTAGGCTTAGGCTTAGGCTTAGGCTTAGGCTTAGGCTTAGGCTTAGGCTTAGGCTTAGGCTTAGGCTTAGGCTTAGGCTTAGGCTTAGGCTTAGGCTTAGGCTTAGGCTTAGGCTTAGGCTTAGGCTTAGGCTTAGGCTTAGGCTTAGGCTTAGGCTTAGGCTTAGGCTTAGGCTTAGGCTTAGGCTTAGGCTTAGGCTTAGGCTTAGGCTTAGGCTTAGGCTTAGGCTTAGGCTTAGGCTTAGGCTTAGGCTTAGGCTTAGGCTTAGGCTTAGGCTTAGGCTTAGGCTTAGGCTTAGGCTTAGGCTTAGGCTTAGGCTTAGGCTTAGGCTTAGGCTTAGGCTTAGGCTTAGGCTTAGGCTTAGGCTTAGGCTTAGGCTTAGGCTTAGGCTTAGGCTTAGGCTTAGGCTTAGGCTTAGGCTTAGGCTTAGGCTTAGGCTTAGGCTTAGGCTTAGGCTTAGGCTTAGGCTTAGGCTTAGGCTTAGGCTTAGGCTTAGGCTTAGGCTTAGGCTTAGGCTTAGGCTTAGGCTTAGGCTTAGGCTTAGGCTTAGGCTTAGGCTTAGGCTTAGGCTTAGGCTTAGGCTTAGGCTTAGGCTTAGGCTTAGGCTTAGGCTTAGGCTTAGGCTTAGGCTTAGGCTTAGGCTTAGGCTTAGGCTTAGGCTTAGGCTTAGGCTTAGGCTTAGGCTTAGGCTTAGGCTTAGGCTTAGGCTTAGGCTTAGGCTTAGGCTTAGGCTTAGGCTTAGGCTTAGGCTTAGGCTTAGGCTTAGGCTTAGGCTTAGGCTTAGGCTTAGGCTTAGGCTTAGGCTTAGGCTTAGGCTTAGGCTTAGGCTTAGGCTTAGGCTTAGGCTTAGGCTTAGGCTTAGGCTTAGGCTTAGGCTTAGGCTTAGGCTTAGGCTTAGGCTTAGGCTTAGGCTTAGGCTTAGGCTTAGGCTTAGGCTTAGGCTTAGGCTTAGGCTTAGGCTTAGGCTTAGGCTTAGGCTTAGGCTTAGGCTTAGGCTTAGGCTTAGGCTTAGGCTTAGGCTTAGGCTTAGGCTTAGGCTTAGGCTTAGGCTTAGGCTTAGGCTTAGGCTTAGGCTTAGGCTTAGGCTTAGGCTTAGGCTTAGGCTTAGGCTTAGGCTTAGGCTTAGGCTTAGGCTTAGGCTTAGGCTTAGGCTTAGGCTTAGGCTTAGGCTTAGGCTTAGGCTTAGGCTTAGGCTTAGGCTTAGGCTTAGGCTTAGGCTTAGGCTTAGGCTTAGGCTTAGGCTTAGGCTTAGGCTTAGGCTTAGGCTTAGGCTTAGGCTTAGGCTTAGGCTTAGGCTTAGGCTTAGGCTTAGGCTTAGGCTTAGGCTTAGGCTTAGGCTTAGGCTTAGGCTTAGGCTTAGGCTTAGGCTTAGGCTTAGGCTTAGGCTTAGGCTTAGGCTTAGGCTTAGGCTTAGGCTTAGGCTTAGGCTTAGGCTTAGGCTTAGGCTTAGGCTTAGGCTTAGGCTTAGGCTTAGGCTTAGGCTTAGGCTTAGGCTTAGGCTTAGGCTTAGGCTTAGGCTTAGGCTTAGGCTTAGGCTTAGGCTTAGGCTTAGGCTTAGGCTTAGGCTTAGGCTTAGGCTTAGGCTTAGGCTTAGGCTTAGGCTTAGGCTTAGGCTTAGGCTTAGGCTTAGGCTTAGGCTTAGGCTTAGGCTTAGGCTTAGGCTTAGGCTTAGGCTTAGGCTTAGGCTTAGGCTTAGGCTTAGGCTTAGGCTTAGGCTTAGGCTTAGGCTTAGGCTTAGGCTTAGGCTTAGGCTTAGGCTTAGGCTTAGGCTTAGGCTTAGGCTTAGGCTTAGGCTTAGGCTTAGGCTTAGGCTTAGGCTTAGGCTTAGGCTTAGGCTTAGGCTTAGGCTTAGGCTTAGGCTTAGGCTTAGGCTTAGGCTTAGGCTTAGGCTTAGGCTTAGGCTTAGGCTTAGGCTTAGGCTTAGGCTTAGGCTTAGGCTTAGGCTTAGGCTTAGGCTTAGGCTTAGGCTTAGGCTTAGGCTTAGGCTTAGGCTTAGGCTTAGGCTTAGGCTTAGGCTTAGGCTTAGGCTTAGGCTTAGGCTTAGGCTTAGGCTTAGGCTTAGGCTTAGGCTTAGGCTTAGGCTTAGGCTTAGGCTTAGGCTTAGGCTTAGGCTTAGGCTTAGGCTTAGGCTTAGGCTTAGGCTTAGGCTTAGGCTTAGGCTTAGGCTTAGGCTTAGGCTTAGGCTTAGGCTTAGGCTTAGGCTTAGGCTTAGGCTTAGGCTTAGGCTTAGGCTTAGGCTTAGGCTTAGGCTTAGGCTTAGGCTTAGGCTTAGGCTTAGGCTTAGGCTTAGGCTTAGGCTTAGGCTTAGGCTTAGGCTTAGGCTTAGGCTTAGGCTTAGGCTTAGGCTTAGGCTTAGGCTTAGGCTTAGGCTTAGGCTTAGGCTTAGGCTTAGGCTTAGGCTTAGGCTTAGGCTTAGGCTTAGGCTTAGGCTTAGGCTTAGGCTTAGGCTTAGGCTTAGGCTTAGGCTTAGGCTTAGGCTTAGGCTTAGGCTTAGGCTTAGGCTTAGGCTTAGGCTTAGGCTTAGGCTTAGGCTTAGGCTTAGGCTTAGGCTTAGGCTTAGGCTTAGGCTTAGGCTTAGGCTTAGGCTTAGGCTTAGGCTTAGGCTTAGGCTTAGGCTTAGGCTTAGGCTTAGGCTTAGGCTTAGGCTTAGGCTTAGGCTTAGGCTTAGGCTTAGGCTTAGGCTTAGGCTTAGGCTTAGGCTTAGGCTTAGGCTTAGGCTTAGGCTTAGGCTTAGGCTTAGGCTTAGGCTTAGGCTTAGGCTTAGGCTTAGGCTTAGGCTTAGGCTTAGGCTTAGGCTTAGGCTTAGGCTTAGGCTTAGGCTTAGGCTTAGGCTTAGGCTTAGGCTTAGGCTTAGGCTTAGGCTTAGGCTTAGGGCTTAGGCTTAGGCTTAGGCTTAGGCTTAGGCTTAGGCTTAGGCTTAGGCTTAGGCTTAGGCTTAGGCTTAGGCTTAGGCTTAGGCTTAGGCTTAGGCTTAGGCTTAGGCTTAGGCTTAGGCTTAGGCTTAGGCTTAGGCTTAGGCTTAGGCTTAGGCTTAGGCTTAGGCTTAGGCTTAGGCTTAGGCTTAGGCTTAGGCTTAGGCTTAGGCTTAGGCTTAGGCTTAGGCTTAGGCTTAGGCTTAGGCTTAGGCTTAGGCTTAGGCTTAGGCTTAGGCTTAGGCTTAGGCTTAGGCTTAGGCTTAGGCTTAGGCTTAGGCTTAGGCTTAGGCTTAGGCTTAGGCTTAGGCTTAGGCTTAGGCTTAGGCTTAGGCTTAGGCTTAGGCTTAGGCTTAGGCTTAGGCTTAGGCTTAGGCTTAGGCTTAGGCTTAGGCTTAGGCTTAGGCTTAGGCTTAGGCTTAGGCTTAGGCTTAGGCTTAGGCTTAGGCTTAGGCTTAGGCTTAGGCTTAGGCTTAGGCTTAGGCTTAGGCTTAGGCTTAGGCTTAGGCTTAGGCTTAGGCTTAGGCTTAGGCTTAGGCTTAGGCTTAGGCTTAGGCTTAGGCTTAGGCTTAGGCTTAGGCTTAGGCTTAGGCTTAGGCTTAGGCTTAGGCTTAGGCTTAGGCTTAGGCTTAGGCTTAGGCTTAGGCTTAGGCTTAGGCTTAGGCTTAGGCTTAGGCTTAGGCTTAGGCTTAGGCTTAGGCTTAGGCTTAGGCTTAGGCTTAGGCTTAGGCTTAGGCTTAGGCTTAGGCTTAGGCTTAGGCTTAGGCTTAGGCTTAGGCTTAGGCTTAGGCTTAGGCTTAGGCTTAGGCTTAGGCTTAGGCTTAGGCTTAGGCTTAGGCTTAGGCTTAGGCTTAGGCTTAGGCTTAGGCTTAGGCTTAGGCTTAGGCTTAGGCTTAGGCTTAGGCTTAGGCTTAGGCTTAGGCTTAGGCTTAGGCTTAGGCTTAGGCTTAGGCTTAGGCTTAGGCTTAGGCTTAGGCTTAGGCTTAGGCTTAGGCTTAGGCTTAGGCTTAGGCTTAGGCTTAGGCTTAGGCTTAGGCTTAGGCTTAGGCTTAGGCTTAGGCTTAGGCTTAGGCTTAGGCTTAGGCTTAGGCTTAGGCTTAGGCTTAGGCTTAGGCTTAGGCTTAGGCTTAGGCTTAGGCTTAGGCTTAGGCTTAGGCTTAGGCTTAGGCTTAGGCTTAGGCTTAGGCTTAGGCTTAGGCTTAGGCTTAGGCTTAGGCTTAGGCTTAGGCTTAGGCTTAGGCTTAGGCTTAGGCTTAGGCTTAGGCTTAGGCTTAGGCTTAGGCTTAGGCTTAGGCTTAGGCTTAGGCTTAGGCTTAGGCTTAGGCTTAGGCTTAGGCTTAGGCTTAGGCTTAGGCTTATTAGGCTTAGGCTTAGGCTTAGGCTTAGGCTTAGGCTTAGGCTTAGGCTTAGGCTTAGGCTTAGGCTTAGGCTTAGGCTTAGGCTTAGGCTTAGGCTTAGGCTTAGGCTTAGGCTTAGGCTTAGGCTTAGGCTTAGGCTTAGGCTTAGGCTTAGGCTTAGGCTTAGGCTTAGGCTTAGGCTTAGGCTTAGGCTTAGGCTTAGGCTTAGGCTGGCTTAGGCTTAGGCACCAGGCTTAGGCTTAGGCTTAGGCGCTTAGCTTAGGCTTAGGCTTAGGCTTAGGCTTAGGCTTAGGCTTAGGCTTAGGCTTAGGCTTAGGCTTAGGCTTAGGCTTAGGCTTAGGCTTAGGCTTAGGCTTAGGCTTAGGCTTAGGCTTAGGCTTAGGCTTAGGCTTAGGCTTAGGCTTAGGCTTAGGCTTAGGCTTAGGCTTAGGCTTAGGCTTAGGCTTAGGCTTAGGCTTAGGCTTAGGCTTAGGCTTAGGCTTAGGCTTAGGCTTAGGCTTAGGCTTAGGCTTAGGCTTAGGCTTAGGCTTAGGCTTAGGCAGGCTTAGGCTTAGGCTTAGGCTTAGGCTTAGGCTTAGGCTTAGGCTTAGGCTTAGGCTTAGGCTTAGGCTTAGGCTTAGGCTTAGGCTTAGGCTTAGGCTTAGGCTTAGGCTTAGGCTTAGGCTTAGGCTTAGGCTTAGGCTTAGGCTTAGGCTTAGGCTTAGGCTTAGGCTTAGGCTTAGGCTTAGGCTTAGGCTTAGGCTTAGGCTTAGGCTTAGGCTTAGGCTTAGGCTTAGGCTTAGGCTTAGGCTTAGGCTTAGGCTTAGGCTTAGGCTTAGGCTTAGGCTTAGGCTTAGGCTTAGGCTTAGGCTTAGGCTTAGGCTTAGGCTTAGGCTTAGGCTTAGGCTTAGGCTTAGGCTTAGGCTTAGGCTTAGGCTTAGGCTTAGGCTTAGGCTTAGGCTTAGGCTTAGGCTTAGGCTTAGGCTTAGGCTTAGGCTTAGGCTTAGGCTTAGGCTTAGGCTTAGGCTTAGGCTTAGGCTTAGGCTTAGGCTTAGGCTTAGGCTTAGGCTTAGGCTTAGGCTTAGGCTTAGGCTTAGGCTTAGGCTTAGGCTTAGGCTTAGGCTTAGGCTTAGGCTTAGGCTTAGGCTTAGGCTTAGGCTTAGGCTTAGGCTTAGGCTTAGGCTTAGGCTTAGGCTTAGGCTTAGGCTTAGGCTTAGGCTTAGGCTTAGGCTTAGGCTTAGGCTTAGGCTTAGGCTTAGGCTTAGGCTTAGGCTTAGGCTTAGGCTTAGGCTTAGGCTTAGGCTTAGGCTTAGGCTTAGGCTTAGGCTTAGGCTTAGGCTTAGGCTTAGGCTTAGGCTTAGGCTTAGGCTTAGGCTTAGGCTTAGGCTTAGGCTTAGGCTTAGGCTTAGGCTTAGGCTTAGGCTTAGGCTTAGGCTTAGGCTTAGGCTTAGGCTTAGGCTTAGGCTTAGGCTTAGGCTTAGGCTTAGGCTTAGGCTTAGGCTTAGGCTTAGGCTTAGGCTTAGGCTTAGGCTTAGGCTTAGGCTTAGGCTTAGGCTTAGGCTTAGGCTTAGGCTTAGGCTTAGGCTTAGGCTTAGGCTTAGGCTTAGGCTTAGGCTTAGGCTTAGGCTTAGGCTTAGGCTTAGGCTTAGGCTTAGGCTTAGGCTTAGGCTTAGGCTTAGGCTTAGGCTTAGGCTTAGGCTTAGGCTTAGGCTTAGGCTTAGGCTTAGGCTTAGGCTTAGGCTTAGGCTTAGGCTTAGGCTTAGGCTTAGGCTTAGGCTTAGGCTTAGGCTTAGGCTTAGGCTTAGGCTTAGGCTTAGGCTTAGGCTTAGGCTTAGGCTTAGGCTTAGGCTTAGGCTTAGGCTTAGGCTTAGGCTTAGGCTTAGGCTTAGGCTTAGGCTTAGGCTTAGGCTTAGGCTTAGGCTTAGGCTTAGGCTTAGGCTTAGGCTTAGGCTTAGGCTTAGGCTTAGGCTTAGGCTTAGGCTTAGGCTTAGGCTTAGGCTTAGGCTTAGGCTTAGGCTTAGGCTTAGGCTTAGGCTTAGGCTTAGGCTTAGGCTTAGGCTTAGGCTTAGGCTTAGGCTTAGGCTTAGGCTTAGGCTTAGGCTTAGGCTTAGGCTTAGGCTTAGGCTTAGGCTTAGGCTTAGGCTTAGGCTTAGGCTTAGGCTTAGGCTTAGGCTTAGGCTTAGGCTTAGGCTTAGGCTTAGGCTTAGGCTTAGGCCAGCTTAGGCTTAGGCTTAGGCTTAGGCTTAGGCTTAGGCTTAGGCTTAGGCTTAGGCTTAGGCTTAGGCTTAGGCTTAGGCTTAGGCTTAGGCTTAGGCTTAGGCTTAGGCTTAGGCTTAGGCTTAGGCTTAGGCTTAGGCTTAGGCTTAGGCTTAGGCTTAGGCTTAGGCTTAGGCTTAGGCTTAGGCTTAGGCTTAGGCTTAGGCTTAGGCTTAGGCTTAGGCTTAGGCTTAGGCTTAGGCTTAGGCTTAGGCTTAGGCTTAGGCTTAGGCTTAGGCTTAGGCTTAGGCTTAGGCTTAGGCTTAGGCTTAGGCTTAGGCTTAGGCTTAGGCTTAGGCTTAGGCTTAGGCTTAGGCTTAGGCTTAGGCTTAGGCTTAGGCTTAGGCTTAGGCTTAGGCTTAGGCTTAGGCTTAGGCTTAGGCTTAGGCTTAGGCTTAGGCTTAGGCTTAGGCTTAGGCTTAGGCTTAGGCTTAGGCTTAGGCTTAGGCTTAGGCTTAGGCTTAGGCTTAGGCTTAGGCTTAGGCTTAGGCTTAGGCTTAGGCTTAGGCTTAGGCTTAGGCTTAGGCTTAGGCTTAGGCTTAGGCTTAGGCTTAGGCTTAGGCTTAGGCTTAGGCTTAGGCTTAGGCTTAGGCTTAGGCTTAGGCTTAGGCTTAGGCTTAGGCTTAGGCTTAGGCTTAGGCTTAGGCTTAGGCTTAGGCTTAGGCTTAGGCTTAGGCTTAGGCTTAGGCTTAGGCTTAGGCTTAGGCTTAGGCTTAGGCTTAGGCTTAGGCTTAGGCTTAGGCTTAGGCTTAGGCTTAGGCTTAGGCTTAGGCTTAGGCTTAGGCTTAGGCTTAGGCTTAGGCTTAGGCTTAGGCTTAGGCTTAGGCTTAGGCTTAGGCTTAGGCTTAGGCTTAGGCTTAGGCTTAGGCTTAGGCTTAGGCTTAGGCTTAGGCTTAGGCTTAGGCTTAGGCTTAGGCTTAGGCTTAGGCTTAGGCTTAGGCTTAGGCTTAGGCTTAGGCTTAGGCTTAGGCTTAGGCTTAGGCTTAGGCTTAGGCTTAGGCTTAGGCTTAGCTTAGGCTTAGGCTTAGGCTTAGGCTTAGGCTTAGGCTTAGGCTTAGGCTTAGGCTTAGGCTTAGGCTTAGGCTTAGGCTTAGGCTTAGGCTTAGGCTTAGGCTTAGGCTTAGGCTTAGGCTTAGGCTTAGGCTTAGGCTTAGGCTTAGGCTTAGGCTTAGGCTTAGGCTTAGGCTTAGGCTTAGGCTTAGGCTTAGGCTTAGGCTTAGGCTTAGGCTTAGGCTTAGGCTTAGGCTTAGGCTTAGGCTTAGGCTTAGGCTTAGGCTTAGGCTTAGGCTTAGGCTTAGGCTTAGGCTTAGGCTTAGGCTTAGGCTTAGGCTTAGGCTTAGGCTTAGGCTTAGGCTTAGGCTTAGGCTTAGGCTTAGGCTTAGGCTTAGGCTTAGGCTTAGGCTTAGGCTTAGGCTTAGGCTTAGGCTTAGGCTTAGGCTTAGGCTTAGGCTTAGGCTTAGGCTTAGGCTTAGGCTTAGGCTTAGGCTTAGGCTTAGGCTTAGGCTTAGGCTTAGGCTTAGGCTTAGGCTTAGGCTTAGGCTTAGGCTTAGGCTTAGGCTTAGGCTTAGGCTTAGGCTTAGGCTTAGGCTTAGGCTTAGGCTTAGGCTTAGGCTTAGGCTTAGGCTTAGGCTTAGGCTTAGGCTTAGGCTTAGGCTTAGGCTTAGGCTTAGGCTTAGGCTTAGGCTTAGGCTTAGGCTTAGGCTTAGGCTTAGGCTTAGGCTTAGGCTTAGGCTTAGGCTTAGGCTTAGGCTTAGGCTTAGGCTTAGGCTTAGGCTTAGGCTTAGGCTGGCTTAGGCTTAGGCTTAGGCTTAGGCTTAGGCTTAGGCTTAGGCTTAGGCTTAGGCTTAGGCTTAGGCTTAGGCTTAGGCTTAGGCTTAGGCTTAGGCTTAGGCTTAGGCTTAGGCTTAGGCTTAGGCTTAGGCTTAGGCTTAGGCTTAGGCTTAGGCTTAGGCTTAGGCTTAGGCTTAGGCTTAGGCTTAGGCTTAGGCTTAGGCTTAGGCTTAGGCTTAGGCTTAGGCTTAGGCTTAGGCTTAGGCTTAGGCTTAGGCTTAGGCTTAGGCTTAGGCTTAGGCTTAGGCTTAGGCTTAGGCTTAGGCTTAGGCTTAGGCTTAGGCTTAGGCTTAGGCTTAGGCTTAGGCTTAGGCTTAGGCTTAGGCTTAGGCTTAGGCTTAGGCTTAGGCTTAGGCTTAGGCTTAGGCTTAGGCTTAGGCTTAGGCTTAGGCTTAGGCTTAGGCTTAGGCTTAGGCTTAGGCTTAGGCTTAGGCTTAGGCTTAGGCTTAGGCTTAGGCTTAGGCTTAGGCTTAGGCTTAGGCTTAGGCTTAGGCTTAGGCTTAGGCTTAGGCTTAGGCTTAGGCTTAGGCTTAGGCTTAGGCTTAGGCTTAGGCTTAGGCTTAGGCTTAGGCTTAGGCTTAGGCTTAGGCTTAGGCTTAGGCTTAGGCTTAGGCTTAGGCTTAGGCTTAGGCTTAGGCTTAGGCTTAGGCTTAGGCTTAGGCTTAGGCTTAGGCTTAGGCTTAGGCTTAGGCTTAGGCTTAGGCTTAGGCTTAGGCTTAGGCTTAGGCTTAGGCTTAGGCTTAGGCTTAGGCTTAGGCTTAGGCTTAGGCTTAGGCTTAGGCTTAGGCTTAGGCTTAGGCTTAGGCTTAGGCTTAGGCTTAGGCTTAGGCTTAGGCTTAGGCTTAGGCTTAGGCTTAGGCTTAGGCTTAGGCTTAGGCTTAGGCTTAGGCTTAGGCTTAGGCTTAGGCTTAGGCTTAGGCAGGCTTAGGCTTAGGCTTAGGCTTAGGCTTAGGCTTAGGCTTAGGCTTAGGCTTAGGCTTAGGCTTAGGCTTAGGCTTAGGCTTAGGCTTAGGCTTAGGCTTAGGCTTAGGCTTAGGCTTAGGCTTAGGCTTAGGCTTAGGCTTAGGCTTAGGCTTAGGCTTAGGCTTAGGCTTAGGCTTAGGCTTAGGCTTAGGCTTAGGCTTAGGCTTAGGCTTAGGCTTAGGCTTAGGCTTAGGCTTAGGCTTAGGCTTAGGCTTAGGCTTAGGCTTAGGCTTAGGCTTAGGCTTAGGCTTAGGCTTAGGCTTAGGCTTAGGCTTAGGCTTAGGCTTAGGCTTAGCGCTTAGGCTTAGGCTTAGGCTTAGGCTTAGGCTTAGGCTTAGGCTTAGGCTTAGGCTTAGGCTTAGGCTTAGGCTTAGGCTTAGGCTTAGGCTTAGGCTTAGGCTTAGGCTTAGGCTTAGGCTTAGGCTTAGGCTTAGGCTTAGGCTTAGGCTTAGGCTTAGGCTTAGGCTTAGGCTTAGGCTTAGGCTTAGGCTTAGGCTTAGGCTTAGGCTTAGGCTTAGGCTTAGGCTTAGGCTTAGGCTTAGGCTTAGGCTTAGGCTTAGGCTTAGGCTTAGGCTTAGGCTTAGGCTTAGGCTTAGGCTTAGGCTTAGGCTTAGGCTTAGGCTTAGGCTTAGGCTTAGGCTTAGGCTTAGGCTTAGGCTTAGGCTTAGGCTTAGGCTTAGGCTTAGGCTTAGGCTTAGGCTTAGGCTTAGGCTTAGGCTTAGGCTTAGGCTTAGGCTTAGGCTTAGGCTTAGGCTTAGGCTTAGGCTTAGGCTTAGGCTTAGGCTTAGGCTTAGGCTTAGGCTTAGGCTTAGGCTTAGGCTTAGGCTTAGGCTTAGGCTTAGGCTTAGGCTTAGGCTTAGGCTTAGGCTTAGGCTTAGGCTTAGGCTTAGGCTTAGGCTTAGGCTTAGGCTTAGGCTTAGGCTTAGGCTTAGGCTTAGGCTTAGGCTTAGGCTTAGGCTTAGGCTTAGGCTTAGGCTTAGGCTTAGGCTTAGGCTTAGGCTTAGGCTTAGGCTTAGGCTTAGGCTTAGGCTTAGGCTTAGGCTTAGGCTTAGGCTTAGGCTTAGGCTTAGGCTTAGGCTTAGGCTTAGGCTTAGGCTTAGGCTTAGGCTTAGGCTTAGGCTTAGGCTTAGGCTTAGGCTTAGGCTTAGGCTTAGGCTTAGGCTTAGGCTTAGGCTTAGGCTTAGGCTTAGGCTTAGGCTTAGGCTTAGGCTTAGGCTTAGGCTTAGGCTTAGGCTTAGGCTTAGGCTTAGGCTTAGGCTTAGGCTTAGGCTTAGGCTTAGGCTTAGGCTTAGGCTTAGGCTTAGGCTTAGGCTTAGGCTTAGGCTTAGGCTTAGGCTTAGGCTTAGGCTTAGGCTTAGGCTTAGGCTTAGGCTTAGGCTTAGGCTTAGGCTTAGGCTTAGGCTTAGGCTTAGGCTTAGGCTTAGGCTTAGGCTTAGGCTTAGGCTTAGGCTTAGGCTTAGGCTTAGGCTTAGGCTTAGGCTTAGGCTTAGGCTTAGGCTTAGGCTTAGGCTTAGGCTTAGGCTTAGGCTTAGGCTTAGGCTTAGGCTTAGGCTTAGGCTTAGGCTTAGGCTTAGGCTTAGGCTTAGGCTTAGGCTTAGCTTGCTTAGGCTTAGGCTTAGGCTTAGGCTTAGGCTTAGGCTTAGGCTTAGGCTTAGGCTTAGGCTTAGGCTTAGGCTTAGGCTTAGGCTTAGGCTTAGGCTTAGGCTTAGGCTTAGGCTTAGGCTTAGGCTTAGGCTTAGGCTTAGGCTTAGGCTTAGGCTTAGGCTTAGGCTTAGGCTTAGGCTTAGGCTTAGGCTTAGGCTTAGGCTTAGGCTTAGGCTTAGGCTTAGGCTTAGGCTTAGGCTTAGGCTTAGGCTTAGGCTTAGGCTTAGGCTTAGGCTTAGGCTTAGGCTTAGGCTTAGGCTTAGGCTTAGGCTTAGGCTTAGGCTTAGGCTTAGGCTTAGGCTTAGGCTTAGGCTTAGGCTTAGGCTTAGGCTTAGGCTTAGGCTTAGGCTTAGGCTTAGGCTTAGGCTTAGGCTTAGGCTTAGGCTTAGGCTTAGGCTTAGGCTTAGGCTTAGGCTTAGGCTTAGGCTTAGGCTTAGGCTTAGGCTTAGGCTTAGGCTTAGGCTTAGGCTTAGGCTTAGGCTTAGGCTTAGGCTTAGGCTTAGGCTTAGGCTTAGGCTTAGGCTTAGGCTTAGGCTTAGGCTTAGGCTTAGGCTTAGGCTTAGGCTTAGGCTTAGGCTTAGGCTTAGGCTTAGGCTTAGGCTTAGGCTTAGGCTTAGGCTTAGGCTTAGGCTTAGGCTTAGGCTTAGGCTTAGGCTTAGGCTTAGGCTTAGGCTTAGGCTTAGGCTTAGGCTTAGGAGCAATACGTAACTGAACGAAGTACAA